>OU745263.1:12500-10012500 GCA_916618015.1 Xestia c-nigrum
CTAACCTAACCTAACCTAACCTAACCTAACCTAACCTAACCTAACCTAACCTAACCTAACCTAACCTAACCTAACCTAACCTAACCTAACCTAACCTAACCTAACCTAACCTAACCTAACCTAACCTAACCTAACCTAACCTAACCTAACCTAACCTAACCTAACCTAACCTAACCTAACCTAACCTAACCTAACCTAACCTAACCTAACCTAACCTAACCTAACCTAACCTAACCTAACCTAACCTAACCTAACCTAACCTAACCTAACCTAACCTAACCTAACCTAACCTAACCTAACCTAACCTAACCTAACCTAACCTAACCTAACCTAACCTAACCTAACCTAACCTAACCTAACCTAACCTAACCTTTTTTTTTTTTTTTTTTTTTTTTTTTTTTGACGCTGGGAAAAAATGCATTACGCATACCCTCCCATCGGGGGATGAGAGGGGTATGTGGGACTCCCCGGTCTGACCCGGTATACCCACTAAAACGACCCAGCGACATTCCCGCTTCGTCCAAGTGGCGGGGGACTGGGAAACCGGCATAGCCTTTACGTCCAGTCCTCCGCCGACGATTGCCCTTCATGGCGGGCCCCTCATAGGGACCCGGGAATGACTGACGGAGGTGGTGACGGGTGCAATGCGGGCGAAGGCACCCCCGTGCCTGTCGCCCGCCCGTCGCCACCATGAGGAGGGAGAGGGCGTTGCCGTCTCCGACCCCTTCTTCGTTTGCGGAGCGGCGCAGCGAGAGGGTCGTCCTCCCGCACGCGCTCCGCCTCCTCCTTTTGCGAGATTACGTCCTCGCAAAAGGAGGCGACCGCTGCCCAGGCCTCCTCGCTCCCCAGCATGGCGTTGACGACGCCGGGAAGCGAGAGGTCCTGTCCAACCACCGCGGTCATACCGCGGCGCAGTTCGGACCAAGCCGGGCACACCTCGAGGGTGTGTTGCGCCGTGTCCTCCGGCGCGCCGCAGTCGTGGCACGCCGGGGTCTCCTCCCTCCTGATCCGGTGCAGGTGCGATCCGAAACAACCATGGCCGGACAACACCTGCACCAGACGGAACGAGAGGAAACCGTGGGACCGCTCGAGCCAGCTCCGCAGAACCGGACCGAGCGCGTCCAACGTTCGGCGGCCAAAGGTGGCGGTGGCGAGGTCCTCTGTCCAGTGAAGGACGATAGCGTCCCTCGCCTCCCGCCGCACGGCCTCCCGCTCTTCGGCGACGGGGCGCTCTCCGAGAGCCTTCCGGCGCGCCGTCCATTCGTACACTCTGGCGAGCACCCAAGCCTCCAACTCCCAAGGAGGGGTGCCGGCCAGAGCGCATGCCGCGGAGAAGCCTACCGAGCGGTAGGCCCTCGCCACCCGCTGTGCAATGGCCCTTTGGGGCCTGCGGATGGCCGTCGCATTCTCCCTCCTGTGGAGGGAGTCCGCCCAGATGGGGGCCCCGTAAAGGGCCATGCTCCGCAAGATGCCGGCATAGAGGCGCCGGCATTTCGCCTTGGGCCCCCCCAGGTTCGGGAGGAGCCACGAGAGGGCGTCAGCGGCCTTCAGCAGGCGCGTCGACAGCCCGCTGAAATGCGGGCCGAAGCGCCACCTGTCGTCTAGCACCAGCCCCAGATACTTCATCTGGGGCTGGACCCCTATCCTGACGCCCTCCACAATTATGTGGGCGTCGGGAGGGCAGCGCTGCCGAGGCCCGCGAAAGAACACGGCCTCGGTCTTGTGCAGCGCCACCTTCAATCCCAGGCGGCGGATCCTCTCTGCAACCAAGGATCCGCCAGCCGAGGCCAGACAGGCCGCGTCCGCAAAGTTCCTCCCCCGGGCAGTGAGGAGAGTGTCATCCGCGTAGCAGATGACACTCGTGCCCTGGAGGAGGGCTCCCCGCAAGAGCCAGTTGAACCCGATGTTCCACAGGGGAGGCCCCAGCACCGACCCCTGTGGAACACCGGACTCTGCGCCGTACCGCCTCACGGTGGCCGTTTTGTCCACGAGGAGGACCTCTCGGTCCTCCAAGTAGCTGGCCAGGAGGTCCCGCAGGTATTGGGGCACTCCGTGATATCGGAGCGCCTCCAATATCGTAGAGTGGGGGACGGAGTTGAAGGCGTTGGCAATGTCGAATGACACCGCCAGCACTCCGTCCCCCGCCTCCACCGCCTCCTTCACCTGGCCCTTGAGCAGGGCCAGCGCGTCGATCGTCGAACGCCCTCGACGGAAGCCGAATTGGGCGTCCGACAGATCCGGCCCTACCCCCCGCAAATGGCTATCAAGCCGGGAGGCGACAATCCCCTCGAACAATTTACCGACCTCATCGAGCAGGACGATGGGCCGGTATGCCGAGGGGGAGTCCACCGGGCGGCCCTCCTTTCGGAGGAGGCATAACTGCCCCTCCTTCCACAGCTTCGGGAACCTCCCAGCCGTAAAGCACGCGCTGAAGAGGTCCCGAAACCTGTCCTCCATGCCGGAGGCGGCGATCGCCAGCACCCGTGCGGGGACGCCGTCTGGTCCGGGGGCCGTCTTTTTTGCGCGGAGGCTGAGAACCCCCGCGTATAACTCTGCCACTGTCACCGCGGGGACATCCTCCTCCTCCGGCGAAGCCGCCCCTTGCGGGGGATCCATCGTTGGTGGGGTGAAGTCGGTCCTGCGCGGAAACAGGGACCGGACCACCCCATCCAGCAACGCTGGATCGAGGGTCTCCGACAGTGGGGGACCATAGGGGCGTAGCTGGTTCCGCGCTGCCTTATATGGTCTCCCATAGGGGTCCCTGTCGAGACCCTCCAGCATCTCGGCCCTCGCCGAGTCCTGTGCAGCACCCATTGCAGACTTGAGGACCGTCGTCGCCTCTCGGTAAGAGGCGTATAGGCGGTCCTCTTCTGCCCGGTCTCGGTTTTGGGCGCTGCGACGTCGGCTCCGCGTGTAGGCCCTTCTCGCCGCCACGCAGGTGGCCCGGAGTCCCTCCAGCTCCTCCGTCCACCAATAGACGGCACGACGGGGAGGCGGACGGCGAGACCGGGGCATGCTGGAGTTGCACACCTCGGTCAGGGACCCTCTGAGCTGGACCGCAGCGGCGTCTACGTCCAGGCCCTCGACGGGGGGCGACAGCCAGTCCTGGAGGAAGGCCGCCTCCTTGGCTGCCTCCCGGTCCAGGCGGGTGAGTGCCCACCGTGGGAAGGGAGATTGCCCAGCGCGGGCCATCCCCCTCCCGCCCTGCTGGGTGGAGATGTCGAACCGCACATATCGGTGGTCCGACAACGTCTCCACCATCTCTACCCGCCAGTTGACGACGCGGGCGGCCAGCGCGGGGGTGGCAAACGACACGTCCACCACCGACCCACCCTGTTGCCGCACACACGTGTGGACCGCCCCCCTGTTGAGGAGGGACACACCGCTTGAGGCCGCCCAAAACTCGACGGCGCGTCCCCGGACGTTGCAACCTGCGGCCGGGTTGCCCCAGGCCGCCGACTTGGCGTTCAGGTCGCCCAACAGCAGAACTTGGCGTGGTGCCGCCCTCCCTTTGACTGCGGTGAGGATCTCGAGGAAATCCTCAAAGTCCGAGAGAGGGCGGTTTGGGGAGAAATAGACCCCCACCAGGGCCATGTCTCCCCATGCGGCGGCCACGTATCCCGGTCCCCTCTCTAAGAGTGAGAGGGGAGGGGAGTCCGTGGAAGACCGCGCCACCAACGCCACCAAGCCGTCCCGATCGCCCAGCCAACGGCCAGGGACCGAGTAAGGTTCGGCGACCACCGCCAAGTCCACCAACCACTCAGCCATGGTCTGCATCAGCAGATCCTGGGCTGCCCTGCAGTGGTTGGCGTTCGCCTGGAGGATGCGATGTTCGACCCTATCCATCAGTCGGACATCGCACCCCCCTCCGCAGCCGTCGCAGGAACGACGGAGTCAGCGGCAGCAGCAGCAGGCCTGGTCGGCGCCAGCGCTTTGCCACGCTTAGGGGGAGGATTGCAGTTCCTCCCCTTCATGACATGGCCTGCCAGGCGGCCACTGGCGGCACACACCGCGCAGTGTGGCGTGGCGGCCTCACAAGAGACGGCTTTGTGGCCGTTCTTGCCGCAGCGGTAACATGTGTCCGTCCTGTCGACTGTTGACGGACACAAGGGCCGGGTGTGTCCGATGCCGAAGCACCGGAAACACCGCAGAGGCTGGTCCTCGAGGGCCCGGACTGCACCCGAGCTGAACCCAACCGCCAGCCGTCCCTTGGCAAGGACGGCTTTGGCAGCGGCGATTGGGCACTCGAGGCGAATGGTGCCCATGCCACCGCGTCCGGGTCTTATGTCCCGGCCTTGGACCGCCGCGGCGCCACAGCCCCCTACCGCTGCGACCGCCGCCACCACCTCCTCCTTGGTGACGGAGTCGTCGAGCTCCGTCACCTCAATGGCCGCCGACTTGACTGGTCGGGCCACCTTGGCAGAGTCTGCGATGACCTCCTGCAGCTTTGCTGCGAAGAGGTCCGCGTGGGCACTACCCTCGGCCCCCGGGAACTCGAAAATTCGAGCCCCGGCTTGTGTCCGCCGGCAAGACACGCTGCCGATCCCCAGCTGGGTGGGATCGGCATTGGCACGCGCCCGTACTAATACGGACGCGTATGTCTCCCCTCGCTCCGCAGCCTCCGCGGTGAGTGTCACCACGACAGCCGCGGTTTTTGGGGGCACCAGCTTTCGCCTTCCTCTCCCCTTCCCCTTTCCCTTGTCGGTCGTCTGCGACCGACTGGGAGCGGTGGTGGCGGGGACGGCAGGTACGGCCTTCGCCGACTTTTTGCCCCTGCCCTTTCCCTTACGGACCACTTGCGTCCACTCGTTGGACGGGAACCTAACCTAACCTAACCTAACCTAACCTAACCTAACCTAACCTAACCTAACCTAACCTAACCTAACCTAACCTAACCTAACCTAACCTAACCTAACCTAACCTAACCTAACCTAACCTAACCTAACCTAACCTAACCTAACCTAACCTAACCTAACCTAACCTAACCTAACCTAACCTAACCTAACCTAACCTAACCTAACCTAACCTAACCTAACCTAACCTAACCTAACCTAACCTAACCTAACCTAACCTAACCTAACCTAACCTAACCTAACCTAACCTAACCTAACCTAACCTAACCTAACCTAACCTAACCTAACCTAACCTAACCTAACCTAACCTAACCTAACCTAACCTAACCTAACCTAACCTAACCTAACCTAACCTAACCTAACCTAACCTAACCTAACCTAACCTAACCTAACCTAACCTAACCTAACCTAACCTAACCTAACCTAACCTAACCTAACCTAACCTAACCTAACCTAACCTAACCTAACCTAACCGGTTGATATCTTCTATTCTAGACGTGCGATTTTGAAGCTGTTTTCGGCTTTTTTAGACCAAACTAGGCGTCCGCCTGTGTTCTGACCATATCGCGCGCACTTTACACGCGCGTCTGGACTCCATCCCTTATTTTAGGAGAAATTCCTTAAAATTAATTGTTTTTCAAAATTTTCCTTCACATTTTAATTTAGATTATAGTTGCAATAGTGCTCACCCTTCTTCCCTGAATTCTGGTCCGCGTTCCGTGTCCCGGCCTCCAGGTAGTGGGGTGAAATTCCAAATTTTTTCTTTCGAAAACTGGTTTTTTGACCAAAACTCAAAATTTTTGTTCGGCACATAACAAGTTTTATTCCGTAATTCGCTAGCCCGCGCGGAGACGCGTCTCTGGACACCTCGCCCGCGCCCCTAGCCCGAATAAAACATACATTTTTCTAAAAAATAGTTATTTTCATACATTTCTATAAGTACCAAAATCCACCTAAGGGAACGAGTCAAAAACGAAAACGTTGATATCTTCTATTCTAGACGTGCGATTTTGAAGCTGTTTTCGGCTTTTTTAGACCAAACTAGGCGTCCGCCTGTGTTCTGACCATATCGCGCGCACTTTACACGCGCGTCTGGACTCCATCCCTTATTTTCGGAGAAATTCCTTAAAATTAATTGTTTTTCAAAATTTTCCTTCACATTTTAATTTAGATTATAGTTGCAATAGTGCTCACCCTTCTTCCCTGAATTCTGGTCCGCGTTCCGTGTCCCGGTCTCCAGGTAGTGGGGTGAAATTCCAAATTTTTTCTTTCGAAAACTGGTTTTTTGACCAAAACTCAAAATTTTTGTTCGGCACATAACAAGTTTTATTCCGTAATTCGCTAGCCCGCGCGGAGACGCGTCTCTGGACACCTCGCCCGCGCCCCTAGCCCGAATAAAACATACATTTTTCTAAAAAATAGTTATTTTCATACATTTCTATAAGTACCAAAATCCACCTAAGGGAACGAGTCAAAAACGAAAACGTTGATATCTTCTATTCTAGACGTGCGATTTTGAAGCTGTTTTCGGCTTTTTTAGACCAAACTAGGCGTCCGCCTGTGTTCTGACCATATCGCGCGCACTTTACACGCGCGTCTGGACTCCATCCCTTATTTTCGGAGAAATTCCTTAAAATTAATTGTTTTTTCAAAATTTTCCTTCACATTTTAATTTAGATTATAGTTGCAATAGTGCTCACCCTTCTTCCCTGAATTCTGGTCCGCGTTCCGTGTCCCGGCCTCCAGGTAGTGGGGTGAAATTCCAAATTTTTTCTTTCGAAAACTGGTTTTTTTGACCAAAACTCAAAATTTTTGTTCGGCACATAACAAGTTTTATTCCGTAATTCGCTAGCCCGCGCGGAGACGCGTCTCTGGACACCTCGCCCGCGCCCCTAGCCCGAATAAAACATACATTTTTCTAAAAAATAGTTATTTTCATACATTTCTATAAGTACCAAAATCCACCTAAGGGAACGAGTCAAAAACGAAAACGTTGATATCTTCTATTCTAGACGTGCGATTTTGAAGCTGTTTTCGGCTTTTTTAGACCAAACTAGGCGTCCGCCTGTGTTCTGACCATATCGCGCGCACTTTACACGCGCGTCTGGACTCCATCCCTTATTTTAGGAGAAATTCCTTAAAATTAATTGTTTTTCAAAATTTTCCTTCACATTTTAATTTAGATTATAGTTGCAATAGTGCTCACCCTTCTTCCCTGAATTCTGGTCCGCGTTCCGTGTCCCGGCCTCCAGGTAGTGGGGTGAAATTCCAAATTTTTTCTTTCGAAAACTGGTTTTTTTGACCAAAACTCAAAATTTTTGTTCGGCACATAACAAGTTTTATTCCGTAATTCGCTAGCCCGCGCGGAGACGCGTCTCTGGACACCTCGCCCGCGCCCCTAGCCCGAATAAAACATACATTTTTCTAAAAAATAGTTATTTTCATACATTTCTATAAGTACCAAAATCCACCTAAGGGAACGAGTCAAAAACGAAAACGTTGATATCTTCTATTCTAGACGTGCGATTTTGAAGCTGTTTTCGGCTTTTTTAGACCAAACTAGGCGTCCGCCTGTGTTCTGACCATATCGCGCGCACTTTACACGCGCGTCTGGACTCCATCCCTTATTTTAGGAGAAATTCCTTAAAATTAATTGTTTTTCAAAATTTTCCTTCACATTTTAATTTAGATTATAGTTGCAATAGTGCTCACCCTTCTTCCCTGAATTCTGGTCCGCGTTCCGTGTCCCGGCCTCCAGGTAGTGGGGTGAAATTCCAAATTTTTTCTTTCGAAAACTGGTTTTTTGACCAAAACTCAAAATTTTTGTTCGGCACATAACAAGTTTTATTCCGTAATTCGCTAGCCCGCGCGGAGACGCGTCTCTGGACACCTCGCACGCGCCCCTAGCTCGAAAAAATTTTGCCCACCCACCCGCCCTCTGGTCTATAGGAAGGTAGACGTGGGAATTTCGGCAAAATTTTATTTTTCAAAATTAGTCTTTAAAATACATTTTTAGGCCTATTATAGGGATTTCATAGGGAAAGATCGTTTTTAATCACACTGACTACGTGTAAAATATTTTTATTTTACAAATTTTTAGGTTTTAAATATTTTATATTTGATTATTCTGTATTTTGTAAGTTTTTAAGACAGTCGTACCTAAAAGCGCGACCATAATTATTTGACTTTGTATATTTATATATTATTTGATTATATTATTTATTAACTTACTGTGATTCCCCCTTTACAGGGTCACGTAAGTTCCAGTGTTCGCTCTTACCCTCTCCTCTCGAGCAGATATTATTGTTCCGTCCCCCTCTTTACAGGGTTCTGTTCCGATAATACCTGCTCCAAAAAGTTTTAACATGTTTTGCACCCCGTCCAGCACCGTGAGGGCTCCAGGCTCTAGTGGCTCGCCGCGATTGGCGGAGAAAGCGGCGCCTTCGTCTGTGGCAGCAAGGAGGAGAATCTCCTTCGGAGACGAGGCTCCTTCTGCGTCGCAGGGAGGTCCTGCCACTCCGGGGACGCGCCGAGCTGCTATTGATGCATCAAGACCGCTCATAAAGCCTGAAGCTAAGTGCCGCAGTCGCACTGAGGAGGCGAGAGCTTGCCTGAATAAGGCTAAGCTTAATTTAGGCAACTCTCGCAACCTCAAAGCCGAGATCAAAACTGCGGTGCTTGAAGCTATAAACAGACTTTATGAGCTGGTCAAGGAGTCCGAGCGAGATAAGGGCCCTTCCGCACCTGTCGCCACTCCAGAACCCGCGCCCACTGCTGACCATAGTCCCCATCCTATTTCCACCGAGGTCCTTGCTGGCCAGACTGAGCTCCTTAACACCTTGAAGGAGCACATCTCGGAGTTAAGAGACAACTCCGAGAAACTCGACAAACTCCGAGACAGTCTGGCCAGCAGGCACGGGGTGGAGGAGACAACCTACGCGAGCATGACAGCCGCCAGTAAGAGCCACACTGGGGCTCAGGCCCTGGAGCGAAGGACGCTGCACTCGGTGGTTGTCTCCTCAACCCAGGAGATGGATACGGGGGACGAAATCCTCGAAAGAGTGAGGAAAGCAGTGGACGCGAAGGAGGGATGGGTGCGCGTCGAAAGGGTCCGCAAGGCCAAGGACCAAAAGGTAATTATGGGGTGCGCAACGACGGAGGAGAGGAGGAAATTAAAACAGCGTTTGGAGAAGGCCGGAGAGAACCTAGTCGTCGAGGACGTGAAAAATCGGGACCCGCTTCTGATTCTTAGGGACGTGCTACTCATGCACAGTGACGAGGAGGTGCTGAGAGCCCTTAAGAATCAGAACCGGGAGATATTTCACGGGCTCGACGACAAGGACCAAAGAATGGTTGTAAAGTACCGCAAAAAAACACGAAACCCACATGCTAATCATGTTGTGCTTGGTGTGTCTCCTACGGTCTGGAGGAGAGCGCTTGAGGTTGAAAAACTTCGCATCGACCTCCAGCGAGTTCGCGTCGATGACCAGACGCCTCTGGTGCAGTGCACCCGCTGCTTGGCATACGGGCACGGGAAACGCCTGTGCACGGAGCCAGCCGATCTGTGTAGCCACTGTGGTGGGCCACATGTCAGGGCAGACTGCCCAGAAAAACAGATCGGCAAAGCAGCGGCATGTGTGAACTGCACCAGAGAAAAACTGGGGGCCATCGAGCACAACACATTTAGTAATGAATGCCCAGTGCGACGGAAGTGGGACGCATTCGCAAGAGCTTCGATAGCATATTGCTAAAGTTGGCGATGCGACCACTTCCGTGCATGACAGATATATTGTCTATTCTGCCAAACCAAAACCCAGACACGTTGAGCAAAAAACTAGTGTTGGCTTTAAACCAAATAGAAACTTGAGTCTGTTTCATAAGAAACTGGCTCAAGTTAGGCTGGAACGGAGGCCGACCCTGCTAAATGCGTCAAGTGGTGTTGATAATATTATTTTAGGTTTCGAAATTAATAAATTACTTAAATAAAAATATGATATTTAATTATATATTGAATATATAGATAAGATATCATACGGATAAAACTAAAACAGTAAAATTAAATCAAAATTAAGCAAATCAAGACAATTATCATAGTGTAAAGGCACAAAAAATTAGGGTAACAATTAGATATAATAAAATCAATTAATAATTAAATCATAACACAAATAAAACAAAAACAAGGAAAATCACTTTATATATAAAAAATATTAGCAAAATTAAATTTAGTGCATACAGCAAATAGAAACAAAAGAAAACAAATGAAAAGCAAATCCAGCGTGTTAAATTGCGGAAAATAACTTTACTGTAAAATAAAAAAAACGCAAACAATGCGGTCTCTCTGGCCAAGAAAACGCGAAGACAAACCAAAAATGACAGATGTTAAGGGCTCTGATCATGTTAGAGGAACACTGGCTGGGGCAGGAGTGGTTTTTAGCCGGTTCGAGTCCGGCACTACCTCGACTGTCGCACAAGAGAAATTTCTGTGCGATAGTCGAGGTGTCCGCGGGGATTTCCCACTCCTGCCAAAACAAAAAAAAAAAAAAAAAAAAAAAAAAAAAAAAACCTAACCTAACCCACCAGTCAGCCACAGGGTTCTACGTCACCGACCAACCCGGGAAAGGAAGGACCCTCCGGGGCTCGCGAAGCGCCAAAGGGGATATCCCTGACGTTCGGCAGAAAAGACGCTGTCAAAGTAACCCAAGCGGAAACAGCCGAAACGCCACTGTCGACGTCGGCGGGGACTTCTGGCGTTGTCGCTCGCACCATCACTCCCAGCCCCGTAGGCCCGTCGGGACAGGCGCTGGACGCCGCCAGGACCTTTATCCGCAGACCGGAGCGAAAGCGAAGGTCCGTAGACAACATGGAGGCGTACAAAAAGCAGCCAAACACCTTCGCTGCCTTGTCAAATGACCAACTCCTCCAGGAAGTAATGAAGACCTTCGAGGACATCCCTGCTAGGGTGAAGGACTATCCTCAGATGAGGAAGGATATAAAGATCCCTGTCGAGACCCTCCAGCATCTCGGCCCTCGCCGAGTCTTGAGCAGCCCCCATTGCAGACTTAAGGACCACCGTCGCCTCTCGGTAAGAGGCGTATAGGCGGTCCTCTTCTGCCCGGTCCCGGTTTCGGGCGCTGCGCCGTCGGCTCCGCGTGTAGGCCCTTCTGGCCGCCACGCAGGTGGCCCGGAGTCCCTCCAGCTCCTCCGTCCACCAATAGACGGCACGACGGGGAGGCGGGCGGCGAGACCGAGGCATGCTGGAGTTGCACACCTCGGTCAGGGACCCTCTGAGCTGGACCGCAGCGGCGTCTACGTCCAGCACCTCGACAGGGGGCGACAGCCAGTCCTGGAGGAAGGCCGCCTCCTTGGCTGCCTCCCGGTCCAGGCGGGTAAGTGCCCACCGCGGGAAGGGTGATTGCCCAGCGCGGGCCATCCCCCTCCCGCCCTGCTGGGTGGAGATGTCGAACCGCACATATCGGTGGTCCGACAACGTCTCCACCATCTCTACCCGCCAGTTGACGACGCGGGCGGCCAGCGCGGGGGTGGCAAACGACACGTCCACCACCGACCCACCCTGTTGCCGCACACACGTGTGGACCGCCCCCCTGTTGAGGAGGGACACACCGCTTGAGGCCGCCCAAAACTCGACGGCGCGTCCCCGGACGTTGCAACCTGCGGCCGGGTTGCCCCAGGCCGTCGACTTGGCGTTCAGGTCGCCCAACACCAGAACTTGGCGTGGCGCCGCCCTCCCTTTGACTGCGGTGAGGACCTCGAGGAAATCCTCAAAGTCCGAGAGAGGGCGGTTTGGGGAGAAATAGACCCCTACCAGGGCCATGTCTCCCCAGGCGGCGGCCACGTATCCCGGTCCCCTCTCTAAGAGCGAGAGGGGAGGGGAGTCTGTGGAAGACCGCGCCACCAACGCCACCAAGCCGTCCCGGTCGCCCAGCCAACGGCCAGGGACCGAGTAAGGTTCGGCGACCACCGCCAAGTCCACCAACCACTCAGCCATGGTCTGCATTAGCAGATCCTGGGCTGCCCTGCAGTGGTTGGCGTTCGCCTGGAGGATGCGATGTTCGACCCTATCCATCAGTCGGACATCGCACCCCCCTCCGCAGCCGTCGCAGGAACGACGGAGTCAGCGGCAGCAGCAGCAGGCCTGGTCGGCGCCAGCGCTTTGCCACGCTTAGGGGGAGGATTGCAGTTCCTCCCCTTCATGACGTGGCCTGCCAGGCGGCCACTGGCGGCACACACCGCGCAGTGCGGCGTGGCGGCCTCGCAAGAGACGGCTTTATGGCCGTTCTTGCCGCAGCGGTAGCATGTGTCCGTCCTATCCACCTTGGACGGACACATGGGCCGGGTGTGACCGATGCCGAAGCACCGGAAACACCGCAGAGGCTGGTCCTCGAGGGCCCGGACTGCACCCGAGCTGAACCCAACCGTCAGCCGTCCCTTGGCAAGGACGGCTTTTGCAGCGGCGATTGGGCACTCGAGGCGTATGGTGCCCATGCCGAAGCGGCCGGGCCTTATGTCCCGACCTTGCACTGCTGCGGCGCCACAGCCCCCTATCGCTGCGACCGCCGCCACCACCTCCTCCTTGGTGACGGTGTCGTCGAGCTCCGTCACCTCAATGGCCGCCGACTTGACCGGTCGGGCCACCTTCGCGGAGTCCGCGATGACCTCCTGCAGCTTTGCTGCGAAGAGGTCCGCGTGGGCACTCCCCTCGGCCCCCGGGAACTCAAAAATTCGAGCCCCGGCTTGTGTCCGCCGGCAAGACACGCTGCCGATCCCCAGCTGGGTGGGATCGGCATTGGCACGCGCCCGTACTAATACGGACGCGTATGTCTCCCCTCGCTCCGCAGCCTCCGCGGTGAGTGTCACCACGACGGCCGCGGTTTTTGGGGGCACCAGCTTTCCCCTCCCTCTCCCCTTCCCGTTACCCTTTCCCTTGCCGGTCGTCTGCGACCGACTGGGAGCGGTGGTGGCGGGGACGGCAGGTGCGGCCTTCGCCGACTTCTTGCCCCTGCCCTTTCCCTTGCGGACCACTTGCGTCCACTCGTTGGACGGAGTGGTGGCAGGGAGTTGAGTGTCTTCCACCTGGGAGGTGGACGGCCCCGGCTCGCTCGGCTGCCTCATGTCCGCCGCAAGCGGCGGTCGGAGGCGTTTCTCCGGCAAGAGCCGGTCCTCGATGCCTGCCAAGCAGGCCCTTGTGAAGGCCCTCTCCTCCATCACAACCTTGCGGATGATATCCTCAAGGTTGGAGGATGGGCCTTCTGCCGAAGGGCTCGTCCGGGCTTGATGCGGCTGGGCCGTGGCTTCAGCCAGCTTCTGGTGAAGCTGGCTAACCTCCAACTGCAGGCGATCCACCTTCGCCTGCAGTTGCCGCGTCTCGTCGGTGGTCTTGCGACGGACCAACTCCGCGACGACACCGCGCAAGCTCGCGGCCCGGCTCTTGAGGGCCTTTTGAAAGGTCCCCTTTAGGTTGGAGGACTTAGAGGCGACCTCCACAATCTCCTCCTCGTCCTCCTCCGCCATTCTCTCCAGCTCGGCGAGAGAGTGGTCCGCGTACAGGACGCGAGACGCACCGTACCCGGACTTGGCCCGGGCGACGTGCGCCCGCTTTTCCTTGGCGGCAACCTTCTCCTCTAGCTCTTGCTGGAGCTGCGCTCGCCGGGAGAGGTCCAGCTGGCGTTGGGCGTCCGCCAGCCCAACGTTATGGGTATCCGCGGCCACAGTCGTCGGCTTTTTAGCCTTCGACCCAGAGGCTACGGAACCCTCGGACCCACCGCTCAAATGGACCCGCTTCCGCGACCGAGAGCCGCTCGCGTCCGATACACCAAGTAGCGAGTCGTTATCGGACGACTCGTCCGCCAGAAAACCTGCCGCAGAAGGCGCGCGGCTAGTTTCAGACGCCGGGGCGTCGGAGTGGCCCTGAGAAGGGCCTTTTGGTTGGCCCTGAGAAGGGCCTTTGGCTTTGGGTTGGCCCTGAGAAGGGCCTTTTGGTTGGCCCTGAGAAGGGCCTTTGGTCTTTAAAATTCGCCCGGAGGCGCTACGCGTTAGTTTAGACATAGTCTCAGACAGTTCGTACTTCACAAGGCAAGATAAAATAGCAACGAGAGCACAGTGCACTTTGGCCGTACCCAGTCTGCCACTCCGTTACGGTGGTCAGAACTGGGCCGTTTCCAGGGGACGCGACGTGGACGCAAGCACTGTGGGGTGGTCCCCCAACCTAACCTAACCTAACCTAACCTAACCTAACCTAACCTAACCTAACCTAACCTAACCTAACCTAACCTAACCTAACCTAACCTAACCTAACCTAACCTAACCTAACCTAACCTAACCTAACCTAACCTAACCTAACCTAACCTAACCTAACCTAACCTAACCTAACCTAACCTAACCTAACCTAACCTAACCTAACCTAACCTAACCTAACCTAACCTAACCTAACCTAACCTAACCTAACCTAACCTAACCTAACCTAACCTAACCTAACCTAACCTAACCTAACCTAACCTAACCTAACCTAACCTAACCTAACCTAACCTAACCTAACCTAACCTAACCTAACCTAACCTAACCTAACCTAACCTAACCTAACCTAACCTAACCTAACCTAACCTAACCTAACCTAACCTAACCTAACCGGTCGATATTTGCTATTCCAGACGTGCGATTTTCAATCGGTTTTCAGTGTTTTTAGACTTAACTAGGCCACCGCCTACGTATTGACCAAAACGCGCGCATTTTACACGCGCGTCTGGACATAATCCCTAAATTCCAGAGTAATTCCTTAAATTTAATTCCTCTTCCAAATTTCCTTGCACATTCTAAATTAGATTATAGTTGTAATAGTACTCACCCTTCTTCCCTGAATTCTGGTGCGCGTTCCGTGTCCCGGTCTCCAGGTTGTGGGGTGAAATTCCAAATTTTTTCTTTCGAAAACTGGTTTTTTGACCATAACCCAAAATTTTTGTTCGGTCCATAATAAGTTTTATTCCACAGCTCGCTAGCCCGCGCGGAGACGCGTCTCTGGACCCCTCGTCCGCGCCCCTAGCCCGAATAAAACATACATTTTTCTAAATAAATAGTTATTTTCATACATCTCTGTATTTACTTAAAATCTACCTAAGGGAGCCAGTAAAAAAGTGAATCGTCGATATTTGCTATTCCAGACGTGCGATTTTCAATCGGTTTTCAGTGTTTTTAGACTTAACTAGGCCACCGCCTACGTATTGACCAAAACGCGCGCATTTTACACGCGCGTCTGGACATAATCCCTAAATTCCAGAGTAATTCCTTAAATTTAATTCCTCTTCCAAATTTCCTTGCACATTCTAAATTAGATTATAGTTGTAATAGTACTCACCCTTCTTCCCTGAATTCTGGTGCGCGTTCCGTGTCCCGGTCTCCAGGTTGTGGGGTGAAATTCCAAATTTTTTCTTTCGAAAACTGGTTTTTTGACCATAACCCAAAATTTTTGTTCGGTCCATAATAAGTTTTATTCCACAGCTCGCTAGCCCGCGCGGAGACGCGTCTCTGGACACCTCGTTCGTGCCCCTAGCTCGAAAAAATTTTTCCGGCCCACCCACCCGTTGGTATATAAGGAAGGTAGAAGGGTATTTTGGCCAAAAAGTTTTTATCTCGGAATTACATTCTAATAGTTGTGTCAGCCCGTTAAATCAAGTTTATGTTCTTTTGACGCTTTTCTGGCACATTATTTTGAGATAGGAGAGAAAATACCAACCGAAGTTGGTTTTCTCACATACATTTATCTAACCTCATCGCGTAAATTTCGCTTGTAGGATTTCATTTATTGTTCATACTTTTTATTTTATACATTTATTATTAATATTGACCACTGACTCCCCCCTTTACAGGGAAATTTATGACAAAAAATCGTGATAACTAGACTGAGTTCCAATTAAGGAATAATTATTAATATATATTTATAATTTGATTGTCTTAATTAGTGTTTTCATTTTCCGACAGCATCCCCCCTTTACAGGGATTCTGTCCTAACGTGTCCCCCAAACCGTCAATACAGTTATAATTTTTCTTTTTCGCTATGTTGGGACTCAGGACTCCGGTGAACAAGGCGAAGGCTGCGGAGGAGTGTGCGGACGTGGAGGGGGCATGCCCAGTTCAGGCAGGCCCCCCTAAACGGCTCAATACTGGTGAGTTGGAGGCGGAGAAGCAAAGTAATTCGGGGCAACCCTGTAAAATCACACCAACAAAAGAGACACCCGCCACCACTCCCCCAAAAAAGGCACACGCGCCCGCTTCCCCCAAAGCCAAGCCCAAAGCCCTGGTTTCCCAGCGGCAAAGAACCGAGACCTACGAGCTGCCAGGAAAGACCCTGGAGAGCTCGCCTCGAGAAGTGCCTGTTGTGAAGTACAAAAACAGAACCACAGAGGCAAAGGCGTGTCTCTCCAGTGCCAAGCTAAACATGGACAGCTCGAGGAACCTAAAAAAGGAAATAAAAGACGCACTAACAAAAGCCGTAGACCGGCTATACCAGTTGGTAAAAGAGGGTGAAAAAGAGAGGGGCACACCACAAGAGGAACCAGCCGAACCCGAGAAGGCCCCCAAGGACCTGATCCCGGCCCCCGGCGCATCGACAGAGCTCATGCATCAGCTGATGGAAAACCTCCAGCAGCACAAAAAGGCGCTGGATGAATGCCAGCAGCACACGCGAGCTCTGTCGGAGCACCTTCAACAGACACCTCACTTTGTCGCGGGCCAGGGTCCCTCGTTCGCAGAGATGGCCGCCATCCCCAAGCAGCACCTCCAAGCGCCTCTTCACTCGATGATCGTATCTTCAGTTAACGACGCGGACACCGGTGAAGAGGTGATTGAGAAGCTCAGGACGGCGGTCGACGCTAGAAACGAGGGTACCAGGGTCGAAAGGCTGCGGAAGGCGAGGGACCAGAAGGTGGTGGTCGGCTTCAGGACCAGGGAGGAGCTAACTCGGGTGACGGAAAGAATAAAGAAGGCTGGAAACCTTGTTGTGGAAGAGGTGAAAAACAAGGACCCCCTCATCGTCCTCAAAGACGTCCTCTCCTGTCACTCTGATGCGGAGGTCACCGAGTCGATTAAGTGCCAGAACACCCACCTGATTGGGGACCTACCGGCGGGCGATGTGAGAATGGGGGTTAAGTACCGTCGCAGGACGAGGAACCCCCACATGTCTCACATCGTACTCCAGGTGTCCCCTTCAGTGTGGCAGAAACTCACAAACGCGGGTCGAGTGCACATCGACTTGCAGCGGGTGCGAGTGCTGGATCAGTCGCCACTCATTCAGTGCACTCGCTGCTTGCGCTTCGGCCATGGCCGCAAACTGTGCACGGAACCCGCTGATCTTTGCACACACTGCGGTGACCCCCACATGAGAGCTGACTGCCCCGTACGACTGGCTGCAGAACCGCCGAAATGCAGAAATTGCGCGACTGCAAAGAACGGGAAAACAGAGCATAACGCCTTCGACAGTGAGTGTCCAAGTCGCGTGAAGTGGGACGCATTGGCGCGACTGTCGGTAGCGTACTGCTAAGGGCCAGCCAGCGGTACCAGTGGTATTAAACACGAGCACCAGGGACTTGCCCAGGGACTCCCGAACAAACTCGAGTGTCCGTAATAGTTACCAGGTAATCCAAGCGAATCTGCAGAGGAAGAACCTGGCAACCCAAGAGCTCATGATCGTGGCTAGTGAGCGGAGGGTTGCGTTCGCGTTGCTCCAGGAGCCGTATGTGGGTGGGGTTAAAAGGATGCGAGACTACCGGGGAGCGAGAATCTACCAGTGCGCTGAACAAGGAGGTGGAACTGTGAAGGCGGCAATAGTCGTCTTCGATCACGAATTAGACGTAATACAGTGTCCGAAACTCACCACCAACAACATCGTGGTGGTGAGGATCCGTACCAGCGCCTGGGAGATCGCAGTAGCCTCCTTCTACTTTGAACCAGACCAGCCCATACAGCCATACCTGGAGCAGCTCCTGCGGATTCGTGAGGAAATCGGCCGCACCAGGATGATTATTGGCGGTGACGCCAACGCCAAGAGCACCTGGTGGGGTAGCCTGGTAACCGACACAAAGGGAGAGGAGATGTCGGGAACCCTGGAGGAAATGAGCTTGCAGGTGCTAAACGTCGGCAACACACCAACCTTCGACACCGTCAGAGGTAACACCTTGTACAGCAGCTTCGTTGATGTAACAGCCTGCTCAACGGAGCTGCTGGACTTGGTGGAGGACTGGCGGGTCGAGATAGGCCTCACGAGCTCGGACCACAATGGTATTAGCTTCAAAATTCTTCTTCAAAAGTCTAAAGGAATAAACTTAAAAAGAACCACTAGAATTTTTAACACAAGAAAGGCGAATTGGAGCCAGTTTCATAAGAAACTGGCCCAATTAAAAGCTGATGCAAATGTTAACTTAGCTGTAATAGGTAAAATAAATAATAAAATAGATCTAGAATGTAAAATAAATCAATACTTAGAAATAATTACGCAAACTTGTGAAGAGGAACTTCCTAAAATTAAAAATAGTGACACGCTTACCATACCGTGGTGGTCCAAAGAGCTCGCCGAGCTGATGTCGGAGGTGACAACCAGAAGGCGCCGCATCCGATGCGCCGCACCAGTCCGGAGGCAGAAGGTAGTCGACGAGTACCTGCAAGCAAAACTGAATTATGAGTCCCTTGCCATGAAAGCGCAAACGGAGGGATGGAAGGCATTCTGCGGGAAACAGGATCGTGAGGGAATGTGGGAGGGAATCTACAGGGTCATAGGACGGACCGCCAAGAGGCAGGAGGATTTGCCGTTGGTGAAGGAGGGTGTACCGCTGAACGCACAAGAATCGGCTCAGCTGCTGGCCGAGACCTTCTACCCGGAAGACCAAGAAGAGGGAGAAACTGCTGACCACCGTCGGACACGCGAGGCGGCCAGTCGTGTAAACGACTGGGCGCATGGTGAACCATGTGACCCACCGTTTACACTTCAAGAGCTGAAAACCGCGGTCGGAAGCTTCAACCCTAAGAAGGCACCCGGGGCAGATGGTCTCACAGCCGATATATGTGCCCAGGTCATTTCCCGGGACCCAGGGACGTTCCTTGCTCTGGCAAACAAGTGCCTGGAGCACGGACACTTCCCTGAGGCCTGGAAAGTGGCAACGGTGGTGATCCTCCGAAAGCCCGGTAAGGAATCCTACACCACCCCAAAGTCGTACAGGCCTATCGGCCTCCTACCAGTCCTAGGAAAAATCTTAGAAAAGATGCTTGTAGCGAGGCTCAAGTGGCATCTTATCCCGCGGCTTAGTACTCGCCAGTTTGGTTTTATGCCACAGCGGAGCACCGAGGACTCCCTCTACACCATGATACAACACATCAAGGACAAGCTAAGCAAAAAGAAACTGATCACTGTTGTATCACTGGATATAGAGGGAGCCTTCGATAGCGCATGGTGGCCGGCTATCAGAACCAGACTGGCTGAGGAAAAGTGCCCGGTGAACCTCAGAAGGCTTCTAGACAGCTACTTGACTGGTAGGAGTGTCAGAGTAAGATACGCCGGTGCCGAGTGTCTGAGGGACACTAACAAGGGGTGTGTGCAAGGATCTATTGGCGGCCCGATCCTGTGGAACCTGATCCTCGACCCCCTCTTAAAGGGGCTGGAAGAGAGAGGCGTCCACTGCCAGGCTTTTGCCGATGACGTGGTGATGATCTTCGACGGTGAGACAGCATTGGAAGTCCAAGGGCAGGCCAATGCCGCCCTCGAGTATGTTCGGGTGTGGGGCATCGGAAATAAGCTGAAATTTGCACCGCAAAAAACTTGTGCAATGGTAATCACCAAAAAACTGAAGTACGATGTCCCACTCCTGAACATGGGCGGGGTAGACATTGGCATGTCCAAGGAAATCAAAGTGCTGGGACTCACCGTCGACCACCAGCTCACTTTCAACACTCACGTCGCTAACGTTTGCAGAAAAGCTGTGAATATTTACAAACAGCTGGCACGAGCGGCAAAAGTGAGCTGGGGCCTTCATCCGGAGATCATCCACACCATTTACACGGCAGTTGTGGAGCCTGTAATTATGTACGCGGCGAGCGCCTGGGCGCCGGCAACAAAAAAAGATCGGAGTGCAGAAAAGCCTCAACACGGTCCAACGAGGATTCGCGCAGAAGCTCTGCAAATCCTACCGCACCGTATCGCTGAACGCGTCCCTGGTGCTGGCTGGGATACTCCCACTCGACCTCCGAATACAGGAAGCAGCCGCTCTGTACGAGGCGAAGAGGGGGGTGCCACAGCCAGCACTTGCGGGCAGGGAGGTAGAGCGTGTGGTGGCATTTGCGGAGACTCCGCACCCGGCGAAACATACGGCCATGGAGTTCGTATGCCTGGAAGACCAGACCCGTGTGGAAAACCACAATAATCAAGCAGTGAGGGTATTCACGGATGGCAGCAAGATTGAGGGTAAGGTCGGAGCGGCACTCTCACTCTGGGAAGGTGACGCCGAGACCAAATCAGTAAAACTGAGCTTGCCACCGTACTGCACGGTCTACCAGGCAGAACTTCTGGCCATATGCGTAGCCACGCGCGAGATCCTCAAGCGCAAAGAGGGAACTTTCGGTATCTATAGTGACTCAAAGGCCGCACTACAGACAGTCACAAACCAAGGTTCCCTCCATGCCCTGGCCGTGGAAGCGAGAGCGAACGTTGCCGTGGCTTTGTCCCAGAACAAAGATATTTCTTTGTTCTGGATAAAGGCACACGCAGGGCTAGAAGGCAACGAGCGCGCAGACGTTCTCGCAAAGGAGGCTGCACTCCGATCCAGGAAGAGGCCAGACTACGACCGCTGCCCGGTTTCATTCGTCAAGCGGCAGATCCGCTTAGGGTCGCTTGGCGAATGGAACCGGAGGTACCAGAGCGGTGAAACAGCCTCCGTCACGAAACTCTTTTTCCCGAATGCGATCGACGCCCACAAGATAGTTCGTAAAATCAAACCTGCAGGCATCGTTTCACAGATATTGACGGGTCACGGTGGGTTCTCCGAATACTTGCACCGCTTCAAGTGTAAGGAGAACCCATGGTGCATCTGTGAACCAGGAAAGGTGGAGTCGATCGCACACATTTTAACAGAGTGCCCAGTTTACTGTGCGGAGAGAAACATAGCGGAAACAAAGCTCGAGACCAACTTTACAGTTAATAATATAAGTATATTAATGGACGCAAATAAAAGCCGCAAAACCTTTTTGGAATATTGCATAAAAATTATCACAAAAGTTATAGCAAGAAATAAGGACACCTAAACCCTAATGCTTTGCCATATATGAACATTTCAAATTGGAAAAGATATGTGACCAAAGCTTAGAAAAGTAGTTTTCTTTTAAAGTTGATAACAAAATTTTGGTTTTAAATGCAAAACAGCAAAAATATTTTCACAAAACAGTATTCAAAAATAGAAATTTAGCGTCAAAAGATAAAAAGCCCAAACAAGGTCTCTGACTATGTCAGGGGGACACGTGCAGAGCAGGAGTGGTTTTTAGCCGGTTCGAGTCCGGCACTACCTCGACTGCCTCACAGGAGATATTCCTGTGAGATAGTCGAGGTGTCCGTGGGGATTTTCCACTCCTGCCAAAACAATATAAAAAAAAAAAAAAAAAAAAAACCTAACCTAACCTAACCTAACCTAACCTAACCTAACCTAACCTAACCTAACCTAACCTAACCTAACCTAACCTAACCTAACCTAACCTAACCTAACCTAACCTAACCTAACCTAACCTAACCTAACCTAACCTAACCTAACCTAACCTAACCTAACCTAACCTAACCTAACCTAACCTAACCTAACCTAACCTAACCTTTTTTTTTTTTTTTTTTTTTTTTTTTTTTTTTTTTTTTTTTTTTTTGACGCTGGGAAAAAATGCATTACGCATACCCTCCCATCGGGGGATGAGAGGGGTATGTGGGACTCCCCGGTCTGACCCGGTATACCCACTAAAACGACCCAGCGACATTCCCGCTTCGTCCAAGTGGCGGGGGACTGGGAAACCGGCATAGCCTTTACGTCCAGTCCTCCGCCGACGATCGCCCTTCATGGCGGGCCCCTCACAGGGACCCGGGAATGACTGACGGAGGTGGTGACGGGTGCAATGCGGGCGAAGGCACCCCCGTGCCTGTCGCCCGCCCGTCGCCACCATGAGGAGGGAGAGGGCGTTGCCGTCTCCGACCCCTTCTTCGTCTGCGGAGCGGCGCAGCGAGAGGGTCGTCCTCCCGCACGCGCTCCGCCTCCTCCTTTTGCGAGATTACGTCCTCGCAAAAGGAGGCGACCGCTGCCCAGGCCTCCTCGCTCCCCAGCATGGCGTTGACGACGCCGGGAAGCGAGAGGTCCGGTCCGATTACCGCGGTCAGACCGCGGCGCAACTCGGACCAAGCTGGGCACACCTCTAGGGTGTGCTGCGCCGTGTCCTCCGGCGCGCCGCAGTCGTGGCACGCCGGGGTCTCCTCCCTCCCGATCCGGTGCAGGTGCGATCCGAAACAACCATGGCCGGACAACACCTGCACCAGACGGAACGAGAGGAAACCGTGGGACCGCTCGAGCCAGCTCCGCAGAACCGGACCGAGCGCGTCCAACGTCCGGCGGCCAAAGGTGGCGGTGGCGAGGTCCTCTGACCAGTGAAGGACGATAGCGTCCCTCGCCTCCCGCCGCACGGCCTCTCGCTCTTCGGCGACGGGGCGCTCCCCGAGAGCCTTCCGGCGCGCCGTCCACTCGTACACTCTGGCCAGCACCCATGCCTCCAACTCCCAAGGCGGGGTGCCAGCCAGGGCGCATGCCGCCGAAAAGCCCACCGAGCGGTAGGCCCTCGCCACCCGCTGTGCAATGGCCCTTTGGGGCCTGCGGATGGCCGTCGCATTCTCCCTCCTGTGGAGGGAGTCCGCCCAGATTGGGGCCCCATATAGGGCCATGCTCCGCAAGATGCCGGCATACAGGCGCCGGCATTTCGCCTTGGGCCCCCCCAGGTTCGGCAGGAGCCACGAGAGGGCGTCAGCGGCCTTGAGCAGGCGCGTCGACAGCCCGCTGAAATGCGGGCCGAAGCGCCACCTGTCGTCTAGCACCAGCCCCAGATACTTCATCTGGGGCTGGACCCCTATCCTGACGCCCTCCACAATTATGTGGGCGTCGGGAGGGCAGCGCTGCCGAGGCCCGCGAAAGAACACGGCCTCGGTCTTGTGCAGCGCCACCTTCAATCCCAGGCGGCGGATCCTCTCTGCAACCAAGGATCCGCCAGCCGAGGCCAGACAGGCCGCGTCCGCGAAATTCCTCCCCCGGGCAGTGAGGAGAGTGTCATCCGCATAGCAGATGACACTCGTGCCCTGGAGGAGGGCTCCGCGCAGGAGCCAGTTGAACCCGATGTTCCACAAGGGGGGGCCAAGCACCGACCCCTGCGGAACACCGGACTCTGCGCCGTATCGCCTAATGGTGGCCGTCTTGTCAACTAGGAGGACCTCTCTGTCCTCCAAGTAGCTGGCCAGGAGGTCCCGCAGGTATTGGGGCACTCCGTGATATCGGAGCGCCTCCAATATCGTCGAGTGGGGGACGGAGTTGAAGGCGTTGGCAATGTCGAATGACACCGCCAGCACTCCGTCCCCCGCCTCCACCGCCTCCTTCACCTGGCCCTTGAGCAGGGCCAGCGCGTCGATCGTCGAACGCCCTCGACGGAAGCCGAATTGGGCGTCCGACAGATCCGGCCCTACCCCCCGCAAATGGCTATCAAGCCGGGAGGCGACAATCCCCTCGAACAATTTACCGACCTCATCGAGCAGGACGATGGGCCGGTATGCCGAGGGGGAGTCCACCGGGCGGCCCTCCTTTCGGAGGAGGCATAACTGCCCCTCCTTCCACAGTTTCGGGAACCTCCCAGCCGTAAAGCACGCGCTGAAGAGGTCCCGAAACCTGTCCTCCATGCCGGAGGCGGCGATCGCCAGCAACCGTGCGGGCACGCCGTCTGGTCCGGGGGCCGTCTTTTTTGCGCGGAGGCTGAGAACCCCCCCGTATAACTCCGCCACCGTCACCGGGGGGATGTCCTCCTCCTCCGGCAAAGCCGCACTCTGCGGGGGATCCATCGTTGGTGGGGTGAAGTCGGTCCTGCGCGGAAACAGGGACCGAACCACCCCATCCAGCAACGCTGGATCGAGGGTCTCCGACAGTGGGGGACCATAAGGGCGTAGCTGGTTCCGCGCCGCCTTATATGGTCTCCCATAGGGATCCCTGTCGAGACCCTCCAGCATCTCGGCCCTCGCCGAGTCTTGAGCAGCCCCCATTGCAGACTTAAGGACCACCGTCGCCTCTCGGTAAGAGGCGTATAGGCGGTCCTCTTCTGCCCGGTCCCGGTTTCGGGCGCTGCGCCGTCGGCTCCGCGTGTAGGCCCTTCTGGCCGCCACGCAGGTGGCCCGGAGTCCCTCCAGCTCCTCCGTCCACCAATAGACGGCACGACGGGGAGGCGGGCGGCGAGACCGAGGCATGCTGGAGTTGCACACCTCGGTCAGGGACCCTCTGAGCTGGACCGCAGCGGCGTCTACGTCCAGCACCTCGACAGGGGGCGACAGCCAGTCCTGGAGGAAGGCCGCCTCCTTGGCTGCCTCCCGGTCCAGGCGGGTAAGTGCCCACCGCGGGAAGGGTGATTGCCCAGCGCGGGCCATCCCCCTCCCGCCCTGCTGGGTGGAGATGTCGAACCGCACATATCGGTGGTCCGACAACGTCTCCACCATCTCTACCCGCCAGTTGACGACGCGGGCGGCCAGCGCGGGGGTGGCAAACGACACGTCCACCACCGACCCACCCTGTTGCCGCACACACGTGTGGACCGCCCCCCTGTTGAGGAGGGACACACCGCTTGAGGCCGCCCAAAACTCGACGGCGCGTCCCCGGACGTTGCAACCTGCGGCCGGGTTACCCCAGGCCGTCGACTTGGCGTTCAGGTCGCCCAAC
The DNA here is from genome assembly GCA_916618015.1 of Xestia c-nigrum. Lineage (NCBI taxonomy): Eukaryota > Metazoa > Arthropoda > Insecta > Lepidoptera > Noctuidae > Xestia > Xestia c-nigrum. Next base: position 37,330 of record OU745263.1, read on the forward strand.
ACCAGAACTTGGCGTGGCGCCGCCCTCCCTTTGACTGCGGTGAGGACCTCGAGGAAATCCTCAAAGTCCGAGAGAGGGCGGTTTGGGGAGAAATAGACCCCAACCAGGGCCATGTCTCCCCAGGCGGCGGCCACGTATCCCGGTCCCCTCTCTAAGAGCGAGAGGGGAGGGGAGTCTGTGGAAGACCGCGCCACCAACGCCACCAAGCCGTCCCGGTCGCCCAGCCAACGGCCAGGGACCGAGTAAGGTTCGGCGACCACCGCCAAGTCCACCAACCACTCAGCCATGGTCTGCATTAGCAGATCCTGGGCTGCCCTGCAGTGGTTGGCGTTCGCCTGGAGGATGCGATGTTCGACCCTATCCATCAGTCCGACATCGCACCCCCCTCCGCAGCCGTCGCAGGAACGACGGAGTCCGCGGCAGCAGCAGTAGGCCTGGTCGGTGCCAGCGCTTTGCCACGCTTAGGGGGAGGATTGCACTTCCTCCCCTTCATGACGTGGCCTGCCAGGCGGCCACTGGCGGCACACACCGCGCAGTGCGGCGTGGCGGCCTCGCAAGAGACGGCTTTGTGGCCGTTCTTGCCGCAGCGGTAGCACGTGTCCGTCCTGTCTACCGAGGACGGACACATGGGCCGGGTGTGTCCGATGCCGAAGCACCGGAAACACCGCAGAGGCTGGTCCTCGAGTGCCCGAACCGCACCCGAGCTGTACCCAACTGCGAGCCGTCCCTTGGCAAGGACGGCTTTGGCAGCGGCGATTGGGCACTCGAGGCGAATGGTGCCCATGCCGCCACGGCCGGGCCTTATGTCCCGGCCTTGTACCGCCGCGGCGCCACAGCCTCCTATCGCTGCGACCGCCGCCACTACCTCCTCTTTAGTGACGGAGTCGTCGAGCTCCGTCACCTCGAAGGCCGCCGTCTTGACCGGTCGGGCCACCTTGGCCGAGTCTGCGATGACCTCTTGCAGCTTTGCTGCGAAGAGGTCCGCATGGGCACTCCCCTCGGCCCCCGGGAACTCGAAAATTCGAGCCCCGGCTTGTGTCCGCCGGCAAGAGACGCTGCCGATACCCAATTGGGTGGGATCGGCATTGGCACGCGCCCGCACCAAAACGGACGCGTACGTCTCCCCTCGCTCCGCCGCCTCCGCGGTGAGCGTCACCACGACGGCAGCAGTTTTCGGGGGGACTAGCTTCCCCTTTCCTTTCGCCTTTCCCTTGCCGGTCGTCTGCGACCGACTGGGAGCGGTGGTGGCGGGGACGGCAGATACGGCCTTTGCCGACTTCTTGCCCCTGCCCTTCCCCTTACGTACCACATCCGTCCACTCGTTGGACGGGGTGGTCGACGGGAGAAGAACGTCTCCCGCCTGGGAGGAGGACGGCCCCGGCTCGCACGGCTGCCTCTTATCCGCCGCAAGCGGCGGTCGGAGGCGTTTCTCCGGCAAGAGCCGGTCCTCGATGCCTGCCAAGCAGGCCCTTGTGAAGGCCCTCTCCTCCATAACAACCTTGCGGATGATATCCTCAAGGTTGGAGGATGGGCCTTCTGCCGCAGGGCTCGTCCGGGGCTGTTGCGGCTGGGCCGTGGCTTCAGCCAGCTTTCGATGAAGCTGGCTGACCTCCGACTGCAGGCGATCCACCTTCGCCTGCAGTTGCCGCGTCTCGTCGGTGGTTTTGCGACGGACCAGCTCCGTCACGACACCGCGCAAGCTCGCGGCCCGGCTCTTGAGGGCCTTTTGAAAGGTCCCCTTTAGGTTGGAGGACTTAGAGGCGACCTCCACAATCTCCTCCTCGTCCTCCTCCGCCATTCTCTCCAGCTCGGCGAGAGAGTGGTCCGCGTACAGGACGCGGGACGCACCGTACCCGGACTTGGCCCGGGCGACGTGCGCCCGCTTCTCCTTGGCGGCAACCTTCTCCTCTAGCTCTTGCTGGAGCTGCGCTCGCCGGGAGAGGTCCAGCTGGCGTTGGGCGTCCGCCAGCCCAACGTTATGGGTATCCGCGGCCACAGTCGTCGGCTTTTTAGCCTTCGACCCAGAGGCTACGGAACCCTCGGACCCACCGCTCAAATGGACCCGCTTCCGCGAGCGAGAACCACTCGCGTCCGACACTCCAAGTAGTGAGTCGTTATCGGACGACTCATCCGCTAAAAAGCCTGCCGCAGATGACGCGCGGCTGGCTACTGACGCCGGGGCGTCGGGGTGGCCCTGAGAAGGGCCTTTGGGTTGGCCCTGAGAAGGACCTTTGGGTGGGCCCTGAGAAGGACCCTTGGGTTGGCCCTGAGAAGGGCCTTTGGTTTTTAAAAATCGCCCGGAGGCGCTACGCGTGAGTTTAGACATCGACAATCGCAGTTCACAAGGCAAGCAGTAAGAAGCTACGAGAGCACAGTGCACTTTGGCCGTACCCAGTCTGCCACTCCGTTACGGTGGTCAGAACTGGGCCGTTTCCAGGGGACGCGACGTGGACGCAAGCACTGTGGGGTGGTCCCCCAACCTAACCTAACCTAACCTAACCTAACCTAACCTAACCTAACCTAACCTAACCTAACCTAACCTAACCTAACCTAACCTAACCTAACCTAACCTAACCTAACCTAACCTAACCTAACCTAACCTAACCTAACCTAACCTAACCTAACCTAACCTAACCTAACCTAACCTAACCTAACCTAACCTAACCTAACCTAACCTAACCTAACCTAACCACCAGAGCCAAGCTTGGGGAACACTCACACAATGCGTTCAGCATAGAATGCCCGATACGCAAGAAGTGGGACGCATTCGCACGAGCAACCATAGCGTATTGCTAAAGTTGTCGATGCGCCCACTTCTGCGTTCACAGGGATGACCAGTCTGACACAACCAGATTGCAGACGCATTGAGCGAACCACTAGGGTTGGCTTAATGGATGGAGATAACTGGAGTCACTTTCGTGGGAAAGTGGCTGAAATTATGCAAGTCTGTAAGTCAACCTTAGTGGAATCGACAAGTTGTGTCAGACTGTGTGGAAATCTGTTTCAACGCATAACACTCTGGTGTTAAAAACTATTACATATTATATAGTAAATATATAGTACGGTAATAAGAAGTAAACCCAAAAACGAAATTATGCAAAAATAGAACGAAACAAGAGTAGTACCGTGAGGGCAGAAATAATGGAGATAGTTTAAAAAAAAAAAAATGTAAAAAAGTAATTTAAATGCATAAGTTATTAAACGAATAGTAGTAATATATATTGAAACAATAAATAATTTAGTTGAACAGTAGTATAGTAGATAGTAGTATTAAAATTAAATAAAGATAGAAAACGTAAATACAAATAAATTAAGTTCTGAACAGTAATACAACAAATAGTCAAAATTTAAAGCACAAAGTGTGGTCTCTCGGCCTTTTTAAAATCAGCCGCCAATTAAGTTTTAAACAAGTACACAAGGGCTCTGATCTATGTCAGAGGGACACTGGTGGGGCAGGAGTGTGGTTTTAGCCGGTTCGAGTCCGGCACTACCTCGACTGTCTCACAACCTGTGAGGTAGTCGAGGTGTCCGCGGGGATTTCCCACTCCTGCCAAAACAAAAAAAAAAAAAAAAAAAAAAAAAAAAAAAAAAAAACCTAACCTAACCTAACCTAACCTAACCTAACCTAACCTAACCTAACCTAACCTAACCAGTACCCCCCCAGCCTCCGTGGTGGTCGGATCATTTTTAGAGCTGCTCCGCACTTAAAAATTCAGTAAAATTGGTTTTTGTCATCATATCGCAACGAGTGAAGTGTCCCTGAATGCGGAAACCTGCGCCGCATAAAGTGTCGCGCCAAAATTGTGCAGTTTTAACAGTGCCTGAAAGTTATCAGCGAAATACCTCATTTTTAGAGGTTAAGTGGAAACTGATTTTCACAAAATCGAAGACGCTGCAAAAACAAGATCGACGACCCCCTCCTTTTTTGCTGGAATCCAGTAGACACCGTGGCTCCGGACCATCTGAACCTCTCATCATCGTCCTGACATCGCGCCCTGGCGAGTTATTCAGGATTTTCAGAAAAGCACGTGTCCTGAAAAGGCTAAAGGAGTGGAGATAGCGGCACGAAATTTGTCATCAACCTGGACCTTCAAAACATAAGGCGAGTGCATCTATTTTTAGAATTTTTCGACACCTGGGAGACCAGAAATAAGGACTACAAAGTACAAACTTTTGACCTCAATATCACCGGTCCCCATCAACACATCGAGGATCTGCAACCGGAATCCGTGGCGCGCTTATTGGCCCTATTGAGACACTAAGCTTTAGATTTTTAATGCTGGTAGTTTTGTAATTATAACATATTTTATAAGTTTTTCAATTTTTCAAAATTTTTTCGCTTGGTTTTTGGTTTTTTGAATTTTTTATTTTTGCGCATTATAGGGGCTTATTTTACCTATTTATTGACATTTTTCCCAGAATTTTTCGACCAGTGGCACCTGAGATATCAAATTTTTAGTGTATTTTGGCTTTTATTTAAAATTAAATAGTAAATCATCAATTCTGACACCAAGACAGGGTCCAATACATATATTGCGACCCATTGAAGCCCAAACACGGGCCACATATCTTTAAATTTGGCTGTTTTTACAAAATAGGCAATTTTTGGTTTTTAGGTTCTAAATTTAATATCACGATATCTCAGGAACCGCTGGTCCGATCATTTCCGGACTTTCGTTAGGGTTGACGGTATACTGCATATTTTGGGTGTGGACTTGTTTCAGGCCATTTCAGGCCAAAAAATTTTTTGTCGCTGAAACCGCTTTCAGGACATACCTGAAGTGACGCCGAACTGTATGTCCAAAACCCCGTCCTTCTGTGACGAAGGGTTCACAAGTTACAGACGTTTAAATAAGACATTTGACAGTTCGGCGGCCATCTTGTTTAACTTCAAGCCGCCAGAACTCCTGAACCAGAGGACGTGGGAGATCGCGGTTTTTTGCTAAAGGCTCAGGGACCTATTATCTCACCTACCCCACGTTTTCAGGCGGTTTGGAGCAACAAATTTTCAGGATCCTGAAAGGGGTTTCAGCAGGCAGCGGAGGTCAGGCCGAGCTATTAGAGCCCAAACTCGAGGGGTCTGTGACTTTCCCGAGGGAAGTTATCTGCTGTCAAACATTAGGTTTGACAGGACCGCGGCCATCTTGGTCCGTCTTTAATTGACCATAACTTCCCAACGGAGAGTCGCAGAGAGCTGGGATTTTCGCTGGGCGTACCAGCTAAACATTGGGCATCGACCTAGACATTTTTCAGGCGCTTTCAGGAGCAAACTATTTTTCAGCCTGAAAACCGTTCCGGTGGATTGGTCTTGCCGGGCCAAGATCGGGGAGCCCAAACACCGGGGTTTTTGGACCGGTGGTGCCGGAGAAATCCTATGTGACATTTTTCGGTTTTTTTATTTTGATAAAAAACCGAGATTTTTGAGTCGGGATATCTCCGGAACCCCTTGGTCTAACTGCACCGAGTTTGGGATCATCTGAGAGGGCTCGGCGAGGGCTATCCATTGGACCTAGTAGATTGACTCTACATAGAGTCTCCTTGGTAAAGGGGTCTCTACTTCGTGGTTTTAATTAAATTTTTATTATTTTTGCGACTTATGGTGAGACCCGCTCTTTTGAGCGCAGGACAGGCTTGACTCACACATCACCCACCCCCCTATACAGGGTCGGATCACAATCGTGATTTTAGTCTAAAACTTTTATTTTTATTATTTTATTTACATACTTCAAAGTGACAACTTTCCCCGTTCGCTTCGCTGTGCCCCTTCCATACAAGCCACACAACACAACACACAAGCCACACAACATAACTCACAACACAACACACATACAAAATGGTTTTAGGGATTCGCACCCCAGTAAAAGCGAAGGGGCCAGGAGCCAGCACCAGTCAGCCACAGGGTTCTACGTCACCGACCAACCCGGGAAAGGAAGGACCCTCCGGGGCTCGCGAAGCGCCAAAGGGGATATCCCTGACGTTCGGCAGAAAAGACGCTGTCAAAGTAACCCAAGCGGAAACAGCCGAAACGCCACTGTCGACGTCGGCGGGGACTTCTGGCGTTGTCGCTCGCACCATCACTCCCAGCCCCGTAGGCCCGTCGGGACAGGCGCTGGACGCCGCCAGGACCTTTATCCGCAGACCGGAGCGAAAGCGAAGGTCCGTAGACAACATGGAGGCGTACAAAAAGCAGCCAAACACCTTCGCTGCCTTGTCAAATGACCAACTCCTCCAGGAAGTAATGAAGACCTTCGAGGACATCCCTGCTAGGGTGAAGGACTATCCTCAGATGAGGAAGGATATAAAGAACTTCCTGGAGACTCAGTCCGACAAAAGTCTACGGATCTTGTTTGAGCTGAGTAGGCGGGTAAAGAGCCTTGAAACTGCGCCCAGCACAATCCCACCCGCTAAGATAAACACCACGCCTATATCACCCGGATTATCGGAGAACATCTTAGGAAGGCTAGAGAAGGTGGAGAATAATATAAACACGCGCCTAAACGAACTCGAAGGCAAAATTGAAAAAGAGTTCCTGGACATGACCCTACGTTACGACGATTGCGGTGCCGACCTAATCGACAAGGTCGTTGATAAGGTTCTCGAGGTCAGTGAGAAGGTCGACGCAGTCCAGGCTACCTTGGACCATACGTCAGAATGGGTCAAGGTCACTGGTCGGGCCGCGGCTGTCCTCGAGGAAAAAATCGAAGGCGTTGCCGGCGAGGTCGTCACCAGAACCGACCGAATAAAAGAGGTCATCAGGGAAGTGGCAAGTGAGCCAAAACCCGACTTGATGTCCTACGCCAACATCACAGCAGCCAAACCCGGGCACCGGCCGGCACTTCACTCGATGGCGGTCACCCTCGAAGGCAGTCAGGAGACTGCTGACGAGGTGCTCGCTAGGGTGAAGGTGGCGGTCGATGCCAGGGGTACTGGCCTTAAAATAAATAAAGTGCGAAAGGCAAAAAACCAGACGGTCATTCTGGGGTGCGACACAGAGGCGGAGTATAAGAGAGTGAAAGACAGGATAGAAAGCCGAGGTGGAGGATTAAGAGTAGAGCCCATGAAGAATAAAAACCCACTCGTCGTCCTGAAAGACGTCTTCTTGGACAGTGGCGATGACGAAATGGTGCAGGCGCTCTACTCTCAAAACGAGAATATATTTAGGGATTTAGAAAAAGAAGAGATGGAAATGGCAGTAAAGTTTAAAAAGAGGACTAGGAACCCCAAAACAGCGCACGTTGTCGTTCAGGTCGGGCCGAAAGTATGGCAGAGGATGACAGAAGCTGGAGCCCTCTACCTCGACCTGCAAAGGGTCAGGGTGGAGGACCAGTCGCCGCTCATTCAATGCACCAAGTGCTTAGCGTTCGGGCACGGCCGGAAATTTTGTACGGAGAGTGCGGACAGGTGCAGTCACTGCGGAGGACCGCACTTACGCGAGAAGTGCGCGGAGTTTATCGCGGGTAATGAACCGCAGTGCTGCAACTGCTTGCACTCGAAGTTTCAGAGGACCGACCACAACGCTTTCAGCGTGGAGTGCCCAGTCCGCAAAAAGTGGGACTACCTGGCTCGGACGACAACAGCATATGCCTGAACTGCTTCTCAGGGCTTACGTAATACACACAACACACACACGAACACACCGAGACAGCAACACAAACTGGGAGTACATATACATGGAAACCAACGCACACAAACACACACAGATATATAAAATATATAATTGTATATACGAATATATCCGAAACACAAGCATAACACTAAACATGCATCACAAACAACACGCAACAATGACAAGACAAATAAAACCCAGCACAAGAAAAGACAATAATTATGTATATCATAAGTATATATGTATATTATTGCCGCAACCTTAAAGGAAGTCAAGAGACAAATAAAGCGAGTAAATTCACATAAGCCCCTATAATAGTGCAGGAACTGAAATAATGGCAAATAGATTGCTTGAAGCCAAGAAGGTCCAGACCTTGAAATAAATTATGTTTTAAATAAAAAACACTTGTTATAATAAGAATAAAACATGTAATGTTTACAGAAAATATTAAGGAAATGGACACGATTAACCAAATTTTGTAAAACATACTAGATTATTAAGCTAATCTGGCTTGACTTATTGTACTGCATAAGCCATAGAATAAGGAAGTATTTTGTTAAAATAAATATGTAAAATTAAGCTAGAAATGTAAATTAGAGTGTAATTAGTATTAAAATAGAAAAGTTGTTAGCATATAAGTATATAATTAGTAATAAATAGAATAGTAAAGAACCTGTAAACACCTTAACAGAAATAGTAAATAAAAACAAGAGTTGTTGTCCTGAATACCTTACCCTTAATAAAGAAATATAAAGCAAAAAGTAGTAAGAATAGCGGGAGTCCCACCCGGCTAAGAATGTAAGAGAAGCATGAAAGAAAGATACAGTATGAAGAATGAAAGTGCGAGAGGAATAAAAGAGAGAACTGGAATGAATGAGTATATTAGAATAATAAGATCCCGTTGTTCCCATGAACGGGGAAAAGCACAAAAAAAAAAAAAAAAAAAAAAAAAAAAAAAAAAAAAAAAAAAAAAAAAAAAACCTAACCTAACCTAACCTAACCTAACCTAACCTAACCTAACCTAACCTAACCTAACCTAACCTAACCTAACCTAACCTAACCTAACCTAACCTAACCTAACCTAACCTTTTTTTTTTTTTTTTTTTTTTTTTGACGCTGGGAAAAAATGCATTACGCATACCCTCCCATCGGGGGATGAGAGGGGTATGTGGGACTCCCCGGTCTGACCCGGTATACCCACTAAAACGACCCAGCGACATTCCCGCTTCGTCCAAGTGGCGGGGGACTGGGAAACCGGCATAGCCTTTACGTCCAGTCCTCCGCCGACGATCGCCCTTCATGGCGGGCCCCTCACTGGGACCCGGGAATGACTGACGGAGGTGGTGACGGGTGCAATGCGGGCGAAGGCACCCCCGTGCCTGTCGCCCGCCCGTCGCCACCATGAGGAGGGAGAGGGCGTTGCCGTCTCCGACCCCTTCTTCGTCTGCGGAGCGGCGCAGCGAGAGGGTCGTCCTCCCGCACGCGCTCCGCCTCCTCCTTTTGCGAGATTACGTCCTCGCAAAAGGAGGCGACCGCTGCCCAGGCCTCCTCGCTCCCCAGCATGGCGTTGACGACGCCGGGAAGCGAGAGGTCTGGTCCGATTACCGCGGTCAGACCGCGGCGCAACTCGGACCAAGCTGGGCACACCTCCAAGGTGTGCTGCGCCGTGTCCTCCGGCGCGCCGCAGTCGTGGCACGCCGGGGTCTCCTCCCTCCCGATCCGGTGCAGGTGCGATCCGAAACAGCCATGGCCGGATAACACCTGCACCAGACGGAACGAGAGGAAACCGTGGGATCGCTCGAGCCAGCCCTGTAGAACTGGACCGAGCGCGTCCAACGTCCGGCGGCCAAAGGTGGCGGTGGCGAGGTCCTCTGACCAGTGAAGGACGATAGCGTCCCTCGCCTCCCGCCGCACGGCCTCCCGCTCTTCGGCGACGGGGCGCTCCCCGAGAGCCTTCCGGCGCGCCGTCCACTCGTACACTCTGGCGAGCACCCAAGCCTCCAACTCCCAAGGAGGGGTGCCAGCCAGAGCGCATGCCGCCGAAAAGCCCACCGAGCGGTAGGCCCTCGCCACCCGCTGTGCAATGGCCCTTTGGGGCCTGCGGATGGCCGTCGCATTCTCCCTCCTGTGGAGGGAGTCCGCCCAGATGGGGGCCCCGTAAAGGGCCATGCTCCTCAATATGCCTGCATACAGGCGCCGGCATTTCGCTTTGGGCCCCCCCAGGTTCGGGAGGAGCCACGAGAGGGCGTCCGCGGCCTTTAGCAGGCGCGTCGACAGCCCGCTGAAATGCGGGCCGAAGCGCCACCTGTCGTCCAGCACCAGCCCCAAATACTTCATCTGGGGCTGGACCCCTATCCTGACGCCCTCCACAAGTATGTGGGCGTCGGGAGGGCAGCGCTGCCGAGGCCCGCGAAAGAACACGGCCTCGGTCTTGTGCAGCGCCACCTTCAATCCCAGGCGGCGGATCCTCTCTGCAACCAAGGATCCGCCAGCCGAGGCCAGACAGGCCGCGTCCGCAAAGTTCCTCCCCCGGGCTGTGAGGAGAGTGTCATCCGCGTAGCAGATGACACTCGTGCCCTGGAGGAGGGCTCCTCGCAGGAGCCAGTTGAACCCGATGTTCCACAGGGGAGGGCCAAGCACGGACCCCTGCGGAACACCGGACTCTGCGCCGTACCGCCTCACCGTGGCCGTTTTGTCCACTAGAAGGACTTCTCGGTCCTCCAGGTAGCTGGCCAGGAGGTCCCGCAGGTATTGGGGCACTCCGTGATATCGGAGCGCCTCCAATATCGTCGAGTGGGGGACGGAGTTGAAGGCGTTGGCAATGTCGAATGACACCGCCAGCACTCCGTCCCCCGCCTCCACCGCTTCCTTCACCTGGCCCTTGAGTAGGGCCAGCGCATCGATCGTCGAACGCCCTCGACGGAAGCCGAATTGGGCGTCCGACAGATCCGGCCCTACCCCCCGCAAATGGCTGTCAAGCCGGGAGGCGACAATCCCCTCGAACAACTTACCGACCTCATCGAGCAGGACGACGGGCCGGTATGCCGAGGGGGAGTCCACCGGGCGTCCCGCTTTTCGGAGGAGGCAAAGCTGCCCCTCCTTCCACAGTTTCGGGAACCTCCCAGCCGTAAAGCACGCGCTGAAGAGGTCCCGAAACCTGTCCTCCATGCCGGAGGCGGCGATCGCCAGCACCCTTGCGGGGACGCCGTCTGGTCCGGGCGCCGTCTTTTTCGCGCGGAGGCTGAGAACCCCCGCGTATAACTCTGCCACTGTCACCGCGGGGACATCCTCCTCCTCCGGCGAAGCCACCCCTTGCGGGGGATCCATCGTTGGTGGGGTGAAGTCGGTCCTGCGCGGAAACAGGGACCGGACCACCCCATCCAGCAACGCTGGATCGAGGGTCTCCGACAGTGGGGGACCATAGGGGCGGAGCTGGTTCCGCGCCGCCTTATATGGTCTCCCATAGGGGTCCCTGTCGAGACCCTCCAGCATCTCGGCTCTCGCCGAGTCCTGTGCAGCACCCATTGCAGACTTGAGGACCGTCGTCGCCTCTCGGTAAGAGGCGTATAGGCGGTCCTCTTCTGCCCGGTCTCGGTTTTGGGCGCTGCGACGTCGGCTCCGCGTGTAGGCCCTTCTGGCCGCCACGCAGGTGGCCCGGAGTCCCTCCAGCTCCTCCGTCCACCAATAGACGGCACGACGGGGTGGCGGACGGCGAGACCGGGGCATGCTGGAGTTGCACACCTCGGTCAGGGTCCCTCTGAGCTGGACCGCAGCGGCGTCTACGTCCAGGCCCTCGACAGGGGGCGACAGCCAGTCCTGGAGGAAGGCTGCCTCCTTGGCTGCCTCCCGGTCCAGGCGGGTGAGTGCCCACCGCGGGAAGGGAGATTGCCCAGCGCGGGCCATCCCCCTCCCGCCCTGCTGGGTGGAGATGTCGAACCGCACATATCGGTGGTCCGACAACGTCTCCACCATCTCTACCCGCCAGTTGACGACGCGGGCGGCCAGCGTGGGGGTGGCAAACGACACGTCCACCACCGACCCACCCTGTTGCCGCACACACGTGTGGACCGCCCCCCTGTTGAGGAGGGATACACCGCTTGAGGCCGCCCAAAACTCGACGGCGCGTCCCCGGACGTTGCAACCTGCGGCCGGGTTGCCCCAGGCCGCCGACTTGGCGTTCAGGTCGCCCAACAGCAGAACTTGGCGTGGCGCCGCCCTCCCTTTGACTGCGGTGAGGATCTCGAGGAAATCCTCAAAGTCCGAGAGAGGGCGGTTTGGGGAGAAATAGACCCCCACCAGGGCCATGTCTCCCCAGGCGGCGGCCACGTATCCCGGTCCTCTCTCTAAGAGTGAGAGGGGAGGGGAGTCCGTGGAAGACCGCGCCACCAACGCCACCAAGCCGTCCCGGTCGCCCAGCCAACGGCCAGGGACCGAGTAAGGTTCGGCGACCACCGCCAAGTCCACCAACCACTCAGCCATGGTCTGCATCAGCAGATCCTGGGCTGCCCTGCAGTGGTTGGCGTTCGCCTGAAGGATGCGATGTTCGACCCTATCCATCAGTCGGACATCGCACCCCCCTCCGCAGCCGTCGCAGGAACGACGGAGTCAGCGGCAGCAGCGGCAGCAGCAGGCCTGGTCGGCGCCTGCGCCTTGCCACGCTTAGGGGGAGGATTGCAGTTCCTCCCCTTCATGACGTGGCCTGCCAGGCGGCCACTGGCGGCACACACCGCGCAGTGTGGCGTGCCGGCCTCACAAGAGACGGCTTTGTGGCCGTTCTTGCCGCAGCGGTAGCACGTGTCCGTCCTGTCTACCGAGGACGGACACATGGGCCGGGTGTGTCCGATGCCGAAGCACCGGAAACACCGCAGAGGCTGGTCCTCGAGTGCCCGAACCGCACCCGAGCTATACCCAACTGCGAGCCGTCCCTTGGCAAGGACGGCTTTGGCAGCGGCGATTGGGCACTCGAGGCGAATGGTGCCCATGCCGCCACGGCCGGGCCTTATGTCCCGGCCTTGTACCGCCGCGGCGCCACAACCCCCTATGGCTGCGACCGCCGCCACTACCTCCTCTTTAGTGACGGAGTCGTCGAGCTCCGTCACCTCAAAGGCCGCCGTCTTGACTGGTCGGGCCACCTTGGCAGAGTCTGCGATGACCTCCTGCAGCTTTGCTGCGAAGAGGTCCGCGTGGGCACTCCCCTCGGCCCCCGGGAACTCGAAAATTCGAGCCCCGGCTTGTGTCCGCCGGCAAGACACGCTGCCGATCCCCAGCTGGGTGGGATCGGCATTGGCACGCGCCCGTACTAATACGGACGCGTATGTCTCCCCTCGCTCCGCAGCCTCCGCGGTGAGTGTCACCACGACGGCTGCGGTTTTTGGGGGCACCAGCTTTCCCCTCCCTCTCCCCTTCCCCTTTCCCTTGTCGGTCGTCTGCGACCGACTGGGAGCGGTGGTGGCGGGGACGGCAGGTACGGCCTTCGCCGACTTTTTGCCCCTGCCCTTTCCCTTACGGACCACTTGCGTCCACTCGTTGGACGGGGTGGTGGCAGGGAGTGTGGTGTCTTCCACCTGGGAGGTGGACGGCCCCGGCTCGCTCGGCTGCCTCTTATCCGCCGCAAGCGGCGGTCGGAGGCGTTTCTCCGGCAAGAGCCGGTCCTCTATGCCCGCTAAGCAGGCCCTTGTGAAGGCCCTCTCCTCCATCACAACCTTGCGGATGATGTCCTCAAGGTTGGAGGATGGGCCTTCTGCCACAGGGCTCGTCCGGGCCTGTTGTGGCTGGGCCGTGGCTTCAGCCAGCTTCTGATGCAGCTGGCTGACCTCCAACTGCAGGCGATCTACTTTCGCCTGCAGTTGCCGCGTCTCGTCGGTGGTCTTTCGACGGACCAGCTCCGTGACGACACCGCGCATGCTCGCGGCCCGGCACTTGAGGGCCTTCTGGAAGGTCCCCTTTAGGTTGGAGGACTTAGAGGCGACCTCCACGATCTCCTCCTCGTCCTCCTCCGCCATTCTCTCCAGCTCGGCGAGAGAGTGGTCCGCGTACAGAACGCGGGACGCACCGTACCCGGACTTGGCCCGGGCGACGTGCGCCCGCTTCTCTTTGGCGGCAACCTTCTCCTCCAGCTCTTGCTGGAGCTGTTCTCGCCGGGCCAGGTCCAACTTGCGTTGGGCGTCCGCGAGCCCAACGTTGTGGGTATCCGCGGCCTTGGTTGTTGGCTTTTTAGCCTTCGAACCCGAGGCCTGGGAACCCTCGGATCCACCGCTCAGGTGGACACGCTTCCGCGACCTAGAGCCGCTCGCGTCCGACACACCAAATAGCGAGTCGTTGTCGGACGACTCATCCGCCAGAAAGCCTGCCGCAGAAGGCGCGCGGCTAGGTTCAGACGCCGGAGCGTCGGAGTGGCCCTGAGAAGGGCCTTTTGGTTGGCCCTGAGAAGGGCCTTTGGCTTTGGTTTGGCCCTGAGAAGGGCCTTTGGGTTGGCCCTGAGAAGGGCCTTTGGTCTTTAAAAATCGCCCGGAGGCGCTACGCGTTGATTGAGACATAGGCTCCGACAGTTCGTACTTCACAAGGCAAGATAAAATAGCAACGAGATCACAGTGCACTTTGGCCGTACCCAGTCTGCCACTCCGTTACGGTGGTCAGAACTGGGCCGTTTCCAGGGGACGCGACGTGGACGCAAGCACTGTGGGGTGGTCCCCCAACCTAACCTAACCTAACCTAACCTAACCTAACCTAACCTAACCTAACCCAGTTGCACTCGGTCTGCCGAGCAGTAAGCAGCAAAAACCCACGCGCTCCGCAGTAAAAAATACGATTTAATTGGTTTTTGTGCTTGAATAGTCGCAAGTGAAGTGTCGTTGGATGCGGAAAATTGCGCCGCACAAGGTGCCGCAATCAAATTGTTCCGCTCCACAGTGCTGTGCAAGTTATTGCTGAAAAACCCCTACTTTGGAGGTTAAGTGGAAGTTGCGTTTGTGGAAAATTGCAAACGCTGCCGAAACCATCGCGGCGACCACCTGCTTTTTCACCGGCATCGTGTGGACATTGCGGTTCCCGACCATCTGGACTACTCATCACCATCCTGACATCGAGCCTTCACGAGTTATTCAGGAATTCGTGAAAACCACGTGCTCTGAAAAAACCGAAGGAGTGCAGCCAGCGAACTGAAAATTGGTACAAACTTGGACCACTAAAACACAAGGCGAGTGCAACACTTTCTAGAATTTTAAGTCATATACACAGTTATATATGTCGCCGCAGGAGTCTCTATCTGCTAAGATTTAATCTAATTAATAACACTCGTAAACTATTCCATTGTAATATTGATGAACCTGCCATCTCTGCTTTGGCAGTTGGCATTGGCATTAACAATTATTTACAAAAATCATAATTAGATTGACAGAAGGGTTAAGCGCCATCTATTGGCATTTGTATTAACTAAGACATAAATAGATCTTCGAGTGACAATTTAAGAGATTACTTAAACAAGTTTAGCTAGAACTACAGTTAAAATTAAGATAGCTAATATTTTATAACTATTGGGATTTTACCAATTTGACATAGCTCGTTCGTGGACTACGGTTTCTTTGATTGTATGGCAACACTCCACATGTGGTGGATGTCGCCATACAAACGCGCTAAGTACAATTTTAATGGTCAATAAGTCAATTTATAATTCTAAACTATAACTAAATCAGTTTTACTGAAACTAGCTACAAACCAAAATAAGTAACAAGATTATTTACAAAGCAATCTATTAGTGGAAGACTTATTCTTTGTATTAATTTGACGTGTCTTCCGTTTTGTCGGAAATGGTTTAATAACAAGTGTAAAAAGGAATTGAGCTAGTAATTAAGCTTAAACTTAATAATACCTTTGCATTTGTGAATATTGGTATTGTTTTATTATGACAATAATTAAGTGTGAAGTATTCTGATACTGTTTGTAAGTTTTAATGACCTTACGATGTAATGAATTACTGTACTGGGTGAACGAGCAACTTCCGGTCACTCTAAAAGACGCGTTGGAGACGCAGTGTCTCGCTGAGTAAAACAATTGAATTATTAAGAAAAGAATAATGGCTTTTGAAGTGAACATTACAAGCTTGTGTAAATGAGAAATGTAATATTGGTTGAAAAGAGTGTAAGGAGTTTCTTTGTCCGTTCTTCTCCTTATTAACAATATGCGAACGGGCTGCTTGACTCAGAATGTTTATTGTGCCTGTACCTAAATGGTTTCTTAGAAATAAACGTTTGGAGTTTGAGTAAAATGTGGTGTGTGATTTCAACTACCCATCTACCTATCTACCAACAATGAAGAATCACATCGCACGGCGATGTGATGGTTAGAGACTGCAACATATTAAGTATGGCGGCGAATGGCGCCAATATTCGAGGACTGCTCATCTCCAGGGATTCCCTGTCGTGATATCAGAAGAGGTGATAGCTCTTGCGCACTGCTCTTAATGCCGGACATCCAGAACAATTACGAGGAACTAATACTCTTGCTTTCGTGACCATGGCCGAAGGCGTGGCAAAGGAATTATTTACCGAAGTGAATACCACGACGACTTATTATGCTGCCACAGCCAATATACGGTGATAAGTGGCAATGAACTGATAGACTTCATCAAATTAGCTGACAGATCCTCAACGACATGATAATTATGGCTTACCGCAACTAGAACGTGTTGACTCAAGTCAACACATGAAAATGCAATTTACATTGGTAACAAACAATGAAGTTGTATGTGATAGAAAACTTCGCACTCAAAATTACCAACATGAACAGCACAGAATGACCGAAGCAGAATAAACAAAGATTGGTCTCCGGGAAAACATCATTACAAAATTAAACCTGCTGATGGATACCCACACCAACCCGGGGAAGTATTTTGTTTTTATTAATTTTAGTATTTATTAACTGTAGATATTTACAGTTAACAATATTTTTACTTACCACATCACACTCTGGCTAGACTTGATCTGAGCCTATAACTAGAAAACCTGTGGAAGTGAAACAACAAAGCTAACCACTCCATAGATTCTACGCACTCAACTCATCAATCAGATTCAACTATTTAATTACTACAAATGAATTAACCAGGTAGTAACAAAGTTGTCAATGTGATGTCAATGACTTTTCAATTACAGAGACTAGAAACATGCAATAGTAAACATTTTTATTAGTAATTAAGTAGTCACATCTGTCTGACATTCTCACTGTAGATTTATACCTCACAATCAGATATTGTTCGCGTTATGTGCAAAGTTTATGGCATTTTCAAATAAAAATGCAAACTTGAAAACATTTGTTATTGGACAATGTGTTGCAAGATTCAAACAAAAACACATTGTTATGAACTCATTTATAAAAACAAGACTAATAATGAAATGTCTAACATATTATTTCAGTACAGCAATTTGTGACAAAGAAATCTTAGCGCACTAAATCAACGAAACAAAGTTTTCAATATTCTGATAAAATGTGAATTTTGTCAGTGCAGCTACACAATCAGCAGTGTTTTAAAAGTGTTTCTGATTAGTTTAACTTTCCCATCTTAGTTTAATTAACTTAATTGAAGTACTTAAATAACTATTTCAAAACAATCAATAACCAACTATAACTTTTACTCCAACTAATTTAAACAATAGTAGAACTGCTTTGTTGATCCAGTGGTTATGAGCCCTATTATTAAAGCATGTGGACCTGGATTCTATTCCCAGGTCAAGCAAAGTGTTATTGGGTTTTTCCATCAGGAATTTCTCAGTTGCAGACCAGACAATCATATGAAAGGCAAATAGCAATATCGCTAAATTAGAGACTTGGGCACGGTGTGGATTTATTATTTACACCTCTGCCTATCCTTTCAGGGATTGCAGGTGTGATGTAATGTACACACAACACTATTATTATTATTTATATGCATTGACTATCTTGTTGGTTGCAAGTGTGACTGTTAACAGTTGAGCATAGGACCCTGGGTTCGATTCCCATCCCAGGTAAAGCAAAGTGTTATTGGGTTTTTCCATTAGAAATTTCTCAGTAGTAACCACAGAGTATGGAATTGTGCCTGGTTAATACAAATACACTCCCTATTACGTGGGACCTAAACATAACTGGGGAAATGTGAATGCAGTTTTAGCTACACTGCTAACCCATTGAGAATCACAAGCGTGATGTTTTGCTAAGTTATTTATCTGCACGAATTCTCACATTTCAGGTTCCAGGCAATTGTTTTATCACAGAGAAAATGATAACCTACTATCGAAGAAATTGAAACAAAATTGAGAGCAACCATAAAGAAGACTCAAGTTCTTCTAAAACTATGCATGCAGTCACTCCAAGATATTGACATGACATCAAGTGTGGATGGCTATACCAGACGCCATAAGAATACCTTTAAGAATATAAGCCGGCTAACCAATACATATCACAATTGGTTTTAGCCAACCAATACAAGCAGACCAATTTCAATATAAACTGTCAACATTACAACTGTTGACATGTGACTCAACTCAGTTTTAAAAATGAACAACTTCATAGACTTCAGCCTGGTGAACAGATGACCGTGTCGCCAACTGTGGAGTCTTGAAATGGGGAACAGCATGAGAACAGCCAAACAAGGATGACTGTTACAGTGTCCTCGCACCATAAAATAACAAGTAAAGGTGAGGAGTTTTCAAACTACTTCCTACACTTCCCCACTGATACCTACTGATACATCAATAGGGGTAATACAATAGCCAATTCAACCTACTTACATGATGCTCGTGTGTGATGAGTGTCATGTATCCACATTCATTATTTTTGTTTTTATAATGCCGCTAGTTGTTAGCAATTATTAACAATAAAAAATAACAAAGTATTAGTACTCCTAACAGTAACTAATAAAATGAATAGTAATAATACTCACAACAAGCTGTTGGTATCCGTGGAGGAAACAACAAGCTCAATGAATACTCACAACAAATAACACAAATACTATTAGTTTAGTAATAATGATCACAACAAATGACAAACAATACTATCAGTGCCGTGGAGGTACTTGGTAATGAGCATAACAAATAACTTGATCCTATCAGCAGCTGTGTAGGGTACTGATAATGAACACAACAAATTATCCTATCAGTAGCCGTGGAGGATACTGATAATGAAAACAAACTATTAGTGGCCGTGGAGGCATCTAATAAACAATACTCTCATGTTATCCTGCTGGGTCCACGGTGTACTAACACCCAGAGCCTGGTTCCTTATATCCTGTCAAATCAAAGACTTCGTGCCTGTCACGGAGCAATGGTCCTAAACTCCTTATCCTTTAATCCTGTCAAATCAAAGACTTTGTGTCCATCACAGAGCGGTGTTCCTGATCCTATCCTTCTATCCTGTCAAATCCAAGACTTTGTGTCTATCACAGAGCATTACCTTCCCGTGAGAATGAACAAACAAAAAACACATTACTTACACTACACTTACCAAATGAAAATTACAGAATATTGAAAGCAATAAAAAGTTTTAAATAAAACGTATCTAGTAGACAGTAGATCTATAACAAAGTTCTGAAGTCAACTAGAACCATAGATCATTTTAAGCATAAGAATTTAATGAAAATGTTAAATTATTAAGAGACAACATTATTTTTAGCGAACAGCTGACCCATCAACCTCACCTACCATTAGCTCAAATACAAGTTTCAAAAGTGCTTGAAAACTAGCTGATACTAAACACACTAATTCAACAAATGTTGGATAATTTTGACAACAATATTCTTTTTGACTAGTAGCTGATCAAACTATGTCAATAAACTCAATTCAATTCTTGTAATTGGATATTCAGGCTACAACATGTTATTTAACTAATGCGTCATGTTCGTGAACGGTCGCTGTCAGTTGTGACTGGTCATCTCTTAGATGCCATGGCTTATTTGAATGAATTATTTGTTTTTACTATGGACACTTTTAACATGCACATGCTACATTGTTTTCACATAATTTACCATCTCAACATGAATGATGTAACCAAGATTTTGTAACAATAATTTGATTTAAAAGTGTGTCCATGGAGTTTCTTGCCCATTCTTCTCCATAGAGATCTACGCTAGGGAATGGGCAACTACAATACTTTCACAGTTTTTATGTCTTGTGACTGGGACTGTAGCTACATTTAATTTTCATCTTTGTTTTGACAAATCAAAAGTGCCTGTAATTGGTCAACTTGAAATAAATATTTTGATTTTGATTTTGACAAATAGCTTAAGCAGCTAGAATCTAAGCTAAGCACTACTAAACGATTAAAAAATAATTTCAAGCAGATCTAACTCTGCGACTGTGTGTATGCTTCTAGGTGAAGACATAAACACATTTATTTTTATTGAAATAATTGGAAAATTGAATAGATGTCAGATCTATTACAAGCTTTCTATGTTGACTGGAACTTTCTGTTACCAAATCCTACAATTCAATGAACAATGTAGGATAATAAAAATAAAACCAACAATAATCTGCCGACAAAATTTATCTCCACTATTTCAGATAACAACTACGAATCTCCACATAGTGATGGCAACGGCAGGTGCAGAGCGCGCACCGCCGATCAGAATGGCCGTGTCGCCGCAGGAGTCTCTATCTGCTAAGATTTAATCTAATTAATAACACTCGTAAACTATTCCATTGTAATATTGATGAACCTGCCATCTCTGCTTTGGCAGTTGGCATTGGCATTAACAATTATTTACAAAAATCATAATTAGATTGACAGAAGGGTTAAGCGCCATCTATTGGCATTTGTATTAACTAAGACATAAATAGATCTTCGAGTGACAATTTAAGAGATTACTTAAACAAGTTTAGCTAGAACTACAGTTAAAATTAAGATAGCTAATATTTTATAACTATTGGGATTTTACCAATTTGACATAGCTCGTTCGTGGACTACGGTTTCTTTGATTGTATGGCAACACTCCACATGTGGTGGATGTCGCCATACAAACGCGCTAAGTACAATTTTAATGGTCAATAAGTCAATTTATAATTCTAAACTATAACTAAATCAGTTTTACTGAAACTAGCTACAAACCAAAATAAGTAACAAGATTATTTACAAAGCAATCTATTAGTGGAAGACTTATTCTTTGTATTAATTTGACGTGTCTTCCGTTTTGTCGGAAATGGTTTAATAACAAGTGTAAAAAGGAATTGAGCTAGTAATTAAGCTTAAACTTAATAATACCTTTGCATTTGTGAATATTGGTATTGTTTTATTATGACAATAATTAAGTGTGAAGTATTCTGATACTGTTTGTAAGTTTTAATGACCTTACGATGTAATGAATTACTGTACTGGGTGAACGAGCAACTTCCGGTCACTCTAAAAGACGCGTTGGAGACGCAGTGTCTCGCTGAGTAAAACAATTGAATTATTAAGAAAAGAATAATGGCTTTTGAAGTGAACATTACAAGCTTGTGTAAATGAGAAATGTAATATTGGTTGAAAAGAGTGTAAGGAGTTTCTTTGTCCGTTCTTCTCCTTATTAACAATATGCGAACGGGCTGCTTGACTCAGAATGTTTATTGTGCCTGTACCTAAATGGTTTCTTAGAAATAAACGTTTGGAGTTTGAGTAAAATGTGGTGTGTGATTTCAACTACCCATCTACCTATCTACCAACAATGAAGAATCACATCGCACGGCGATGTGATGGTTAGAGACTGCAACACATTAAGTATGGCGGCGAATGGCGCCAATATTCGAGGACTGCTCATCTCCAGGGATTCCCTGTCGTGATATATATGACTATTACAAAGTCTAAACTTTGACCCCCAATAACTTTGGCCAGAAGAAGCTTTTCAAAATTTTTCAACTGCAGCCTGTTGCGCGCTCATCAGTATAGTAGAGACCATAAGTTTTAGATTTTTAGATATAATAGTTTTAAAGTTACAGGGAAATTTTCAGTAAAATCAGTTTTTCAAAATATTTTCAGTTTTATTTTTAACTTTTTAATTTTTTTATTATTGTATCTTGTAGCCCTTAATTTCACCCATATTACACATATTTTTTCAAAATTTTCTGTTGATTAGTTTCAAAGTTATTGAATTTTACATCTTTTTTGGTCATAAATCATTATAAATAGGAAATAATTAGTTTTTTAAGTTATTATTGTGTTTTTATACCATATAAGGACTTGATTAAGCCCAAACTCGGGCCCTATAGCTTTTAATTTGGCTGTTTTGACAAAAAACACCAAAATAGGTTTTTAGGTTAAATTTTTTAGATTAAGATAACTTGAGAACCACTGGCCCGTTTAAGCTCGTTTTTTCACTCCGGCCAGTGGATTATATTTAATTT
This sequence comes from Xestia c-nigrum, assembly GCA_916618015.1. Taxonomy (NCBI): domain Eukaryota; kingdom Metazoa; phylum Arthropoda; class Insecta; order Lepidoptera; family Noctuidae; genus Xestia; species Xestia c-nigrum. The sequence goes on from OU745263.1 coordinate 59,272, forward strand.
TAAGAAATTTCAGTTTTCAGCCTGTTTCAGGCTATCCAAAAATTTGTCGCTGAAACTGCTTTCAGGTCATACCTGAAGTGACGCCGAGCTGTAGGTCCAAAACCCCGTCTCTCTGTGACGTAGGGTTCCTTAGTTACGGACGTTTCAATACAGCTTTTGACAGTTCGGCGGCCATCTTGTTCAGCTTCAAACCACTGTAACTCCTTAACCGGTGGTCGTAGGAAGTAGCGGATTTCAACGTTACAGACAAGAGCCCGCTGCCCTACTTACCCCAAGTTTTCAGGAGGTTTGGAGCTGAAAATTTTCAGGATCCTGGAAGTAGTTTCAGGGGACAGAGGAGCTCAGGCCGAGTAGGGAGAGCCCAAACTCAAGGGGTCTGCGGCTTTCCGAAGGGAAGTTATCTGCGGTCAAATATTGACTTTGACAGATTCGCGGCCATTTTAAAAATTTTCAATCGACCATAACTTCTCAACGGAAAGTCGTAGAGGGCTGGGATTTCCTCTGTATACATTAGCAGAGCATAAACTGCTAGCCAGTATAGTTTTCAGGCGAATTCAGGAGCTTAAAGATTTTCTTCCTGAAAATCAGTCCGGTGGATTGGTCTCACCGGGCCAACTTCGGAAAGCCCAAACACCGGGGTTTTTGGACCGGCGGATCCGGAGATATCCTCTTGTAACCTTTTCTGGTTTTTATTCTTGTGAAAAACCCGATTTTTCAAGTCGGGATATCTCCGGAACCCCTTGGTGTAATTGCACCGAGTTTGGGTTCATATGAGAAGGCTCGGTGAGAGCTATCCATTGGAAACAATAAAACGACTCTACGTAGAGTCTCTTTTATAAAGAGTCTCTACTTCTCGGTTTTTTGACTTTTCTTAGATTTATTTTGTATTTTATATGTGAGACTCGCTCCTTTAAGTGAAGGATAGGCTGGACTTTCTCTTTACCCACCCCCCTATACAGGATTGGGTCACAGTCATTATAGACTTTAACTTTATTTTTATTATTTATTATATTATATCACACATTGACAACGTTCCCCGTTCTCATCGCCGTGCCCTTTACACACGAGCCACACAACACAACACACTACACACACATACAAAATGATGTCCGGAATTCGCACCCCAGTAACAGGAAGAGGAGCGGAAGCAGGCGCCGGTGGAGCACAGGTAGCCACGTCGACAGCCAAAACGCCGCCGTCGGCAACGGCAGGAAACTCTGGTGCCGTCGCTCCCACCACCACTCCCAGTCGGGTAGGACAGCCGGCACAGGCGCTGGACGCCGCTAAAACGTTTATCCGGAGGCCAGAACGGAAAAGAAGGTCCGTAGACTTAATGGACGCCTACAAAAAGCAGACCAACATCTATGCCACATCGTCCACTGACAAACTTCTCCAGGAGGTCATGAAGACATTTGAGGACATTCCGACCAGAGTCCAAGGTTATCCTCAGATGCGTAAGGACATCAAGACCTTCCTGGAGACACAGTCAGACAAGTGCCTGCGGACCTTGTTCGAATTGAGCAAGCGTGTAAAGAGCCTGGAGACAGCGCCCGGAACGGTCTCCCCCACCACCAACATCAAGCCTACCTCACCCGAACTGTCGGATGGTATCCTGGAAAGGCTTAATAGGGTGGAATCGAACCTGGAGACGCGGCTCAACAATCTCGAGGAGAAGGTTTCAAAAGTCACCTCAGACCTAAAGGAGGAGATAAACGAAAGCGGTGCTGACCTCCACGACAAGATCGGCGAACAGCTCGAGGAACTCAGCTGCAAGGTTGAGGTGGGGCAGGGAGTCCTCGAGCTCAGGATAGATGAAGCCGCCAGGGACGTCAAGGAGGCCATTAAGGTGGCGGAATCAGGGCCAAAAACCGAGGTGCCGTCATATGCAAACGTCACGGCAGCCAGACCCGGGCATCGGCCGGCACTTCACTCGATGGCGGTCACCTTTGAAGGCAGCCAGGAGACTGCTGATGAGGTGCTCGCCAGGGTGAAGGAGGCGGTCGATGCCAGGGGAACTGGCCTGAAAATTAGCAAGGTCCGAAAGGCTAAAAATCAGACAGTAATACTGGGGTGTGACACAGAAGAGGAGCTCAAAAGAGTAAAAGATAGGATTGAGAGCCGAGGTAAAGGGCTAGTAGCAGCGCCCATGACCAACAAAAACCCACTCGTCGTCCTAAAAGACGTGTTTTTGGACAGTAACGACGACGAGATGGTAAAGGCGCTCTACTCCCAGAATGAACATATATTTAGGGACTTGGACGACAAAGAAACAGACATGACAGTTAAGTATAAGAAGAGGACTAGGAACCCCAAAACGGCGCACGTCGTCGTCCAGGTCAGGCCCACGGTTTGGCAGAGGATGACGGAGGCTGGTGCCCTTTATCTGGACCTGCAAAGGGTCAGGGTGGAGGACCAGTCCCCGCTCATCCAATGCACAAAATGCCTAGCGTTCGGACATGGCCGGAAATTTTGTACGGAGAGTGCGGACAAGTGCAGTCACTGCGGAGGACCGCACTTACGCGAGAAGTGCGCGGAGTTTATCGCGGGTAGTGAACCGCAGTGCTGCAACTGCTTGCACTCGAAGTTTCAGAGGACCGACCATAACGCTTTCAGCGTGGAGTGCCCAGTTCGCAAAAAGTGGGACTACCTGGCTCGGACGACGACAGCATATGCCTGAAATGCCTCTTAGGGCATACGCAACACACATAACACACACACAAACACACCGAAACAGCAAGACAAACAGGGAGTACATTTATACGGAAACCAACGCACACAAACATGCACAGATATATATAATATATAGTAATATATACGAATATATCATAAACACACACACAACACAAAACAAGTACCACAAACAACACGCAATAAAGACTAGACAAATAAAAAACCGCACAAGAAAAGACAATAATTATGTATATTATAAGTATATATGTATATTATTGCCGCAACCTTAAGGAAAGTCAAAAAATGTTTAATGCGAGAAATTCACATAAGACCCTAAAACTGCAGAAACTGGAATAAAGGCAAATAGATTGCTTAAAGCCAAGAAGGTCCTAACCTTATACTATGATGTGTTTAAATTAAAATAATTGTTGAAATAAGGAAAAATTAGTAGTGTTTAAAGCATAGATTAAGGAAAAAGATACGTTAAATTAATTTTGTAAAACATAAATATAGATAAATAAGAGATTATATAAATAAGCTAATCTGGCTTGACTCACCTGCAATAGAAAATAAACGACGAGTTAAACATTAGAATACAAATTGTACTGGAGAAAACATAAAATAAGGAAATGTAAAACTAATTATGTAGAAAATAAGCGAAAATTGTAAATTAGAAAATAAAAAGTATTATAATAGAAATGTTGTTAGCATAGTTATAAAATATAGTTAGTTATAAATAGACCTAAGAATACAAACTTGTAACCACCTTTGCAAACATTGTAAATAAAACTGAGCTGTTGTCTTATAAACCCCTAATAAAGAATAATAAAAGTTGAAACTAGTTCAAATAGCGGGAGTCCCACCCGGCTAAGAATGTAAGAGAAGTATGAAAGAAAGATACAGAATGAAGTATACAAGTGCGAGAGGAATAAAAGCGAGAACTGGAATGAAAGAGTAACCTAGACCAACAAGATCCCGTTGTTCCCATGAACGGGGAAAAGCACAAAAAAAAAAAAAAAAAAAAAAAAAAAAAAAAAAAAAAAAAAAAAAAAAAAAAAAAAAAAAAAACCTAACCTAACCTAACCTAACCTAACCTAACCTAACCTTTTTTTTTTTTTTTTTTTTTTTTTTTTTTTTTTTTTTTTTTTTTTTTGACGCTGGGAAAAAATGCATTACGCATACCCTCCCATCGGGGGATGAGAGGGGTATGTGGGACTCCCCGGTCTGACCCGGTATACCCACTAAAACGACCCAGCGACATTCCCGCTTCGTCCAAGTGGCGGGGGACTGGGAAACCGGCATAGCCTTTACGTCCAGTCCTCCGCCGACGATCGCCCTTCATGGCGGGCCCCTCACAGGGACCCGGGAATGACTGACGGAGGTGGTGACGGGTGCAATGCGGGTGAAGGCACCCCCGTGCCTGTCGCCCGCCCGTCGCCACCACGAGGAGGGAGAGGGCGTTGCCGTCTCCGACCCCTTCTTCGTCTGCGGAGCGGCGCAGCGAGAGGGTCGTCCTCCCGCACGCGCTCCGCCTCCTCCTTTTGCGAGATTACGTCCTCGCAAAAGGAGGCGACCGCTGCCCAGGCCTCCTCGCTCCCCAGCATGGCGTTGACGACGCCGGGAAGCGAGAGGTCCGGTCCAATTACCGCGGTCAGACCGCGGCGCAACTCGGACCAAGCTGGGCACACCTCCAAGGTGTGCTGCGCCGTGTCCTCCGGCGCGCCGCAGTCGTGGCACGCCGGGGTCTCCTCCCTCCCGATCCGGTGCAGGTGCGATCCGAAACAACCATGGCCGGATAACACCTGCACCAGACGGAACGAGAGGAAACCGTGGGACCGCTCGAGCCAGCCCTGTAGAACCGGACCGAGCGCGTCCAACGTCCGGCGGCCAAAGGTGGCGGTGGCGAGGTCCTCAGTCCAGTGAAGGACGATAGCGTCCCTCGCCTCCCGCCGCACGGCCTCCCGCTCTTCGGCGACGGGGCGCTCCCCGAGAGCCTTCCGGCGCGCCGTCCACTCGTACACTCTGGCGAGCACCCAAGCCTCCAACTCCCAAGGAGGGGTGCCGGCCAGAGCGCATGCCGCCGAAAAGCCTACCGAGCGGTAGGCCCTCGCCACCCGCTGTGCAATGGCCCGTTGAGGCCTGCGGATGGCAGTCGCATTCTCCCTCCTGTGGAGGGAGTCCGCCCAGATGGGGGCCCCGTAAAGGGCCATGCTCCGCAAGATGCCGGCATAGAGGCGCCGGCATTTCGCCTTGGGCCCCCCCAGGTTCGGGAGGAGCCACGAGAGGGCGTCAGCGGCCTTCAGCAGGCGCGTCGACAGCCCGCTGAAATGCGGGCCGAAGCGCCACCTGTCGTCTAGCACCAGCCCCAGATACTTCATCTGGGGCTGGACCCCTATCCTGACGCCCTCCACAATTATGTGGGCGTCGGGAGGGCAGCGCTGCCGAGGCCCGCGAAAGAACACGGCCTCGGTCTTGTGCAGCGCCACCTTCAATCCCAGGCGGCGGATCCTCTCTGCAACCAAGGATCCGCCAGCCGAGGCCAGACAGGCCGCGTCCGCAAAGTTCCTCCCCCGGGCCGTGAGGAGAGTGTCATCCGCGTAGCAGATGACACTCGTGCCCTGGAGGAGGGCTCCGCGCAGGAGCCAGTTGAACCCGATGTTCCACAAGGGAGGGCCAAGCACCGACCCCTGCGGAACACCGGACTCTGCGCCGTACCGCCTCACTGTGGCCGTCTTGTCCACCAGGAGGACTTCTCGGTCCTCCAGGTAGCTCGCCAAGAGGTCCCGCAAGTATTGGGGCACTCCGTGATATCGGAGCGCCTCCAATATCGTCGAGTGGGGGACGGAGTTGAAGGCGTTGGCAATGTCGAATGACACCGCCAGCACTCCGTCCCCCGCCTCCACCGCCTCCTTCACCTGGCCCTTGAGCAGGGCCAGCGCGTCGATCGTCGAACGCCCTCGACGGAAGCCGAATTGGGCGTCCGACAGATCCGGCCCTACCTCCCGCAAATGGCTTTCAAGCCGGGAGGCGACAATCCCCTCGAACAATTTACCGACCTCATCGAGCAGGACGATGGGCCGGTATGCCGAGGGGGAGTCCACTGGGCGGCCCTCCTTTCGGAGGAGGCATAACTGCCCCTCCTTCCACAGTTTCGGGAACCTCCCAGCCGTAAAGCACGCGCTGAAGAGGTCCCGAAACCTGTCCTCCATGCCGGAGGCGGCGATCGCCAGCACCCGTGCGGGGACGCCGTCTGGTCCGGGGGCCGTCTTTTTTGCGCGGAGGCTGAGAACCCCCGCGTATAACTCCGCCACAGTCACCGCGGGGACATTCTCCTCCTCCGGCGAAGCCGCCCCTTGCGGGGGATCCATCGTTGGTGGGGTGAAGTCGGTCCTGCGCGGAAACAGGGACCGGACCACCCCATCCAGCAACGCTGGCTCGAGGGTCTCCGACAGTGGGGGACCATACGGGCGTAGCTGGTTCCGCGCCGCCTTATATGGTCTCCCATAGGGATCCCTATCGAGACCCTCCAGCATCTCGGCCCTCGCCGAGTCTTGAGCAGCCCCCATTGCAGACTTAAGGACCGCCGTCGCCCCTCGGTAAGAGGCGTATAGGCGGTCCTCTTCTGCCCGGTCCCGGTTTCGGGCGCTGCGTCGTCGGCTACGTGTGTAGGCCCTTCTGGCCGCCACGCAGGTGGCCCGGAGCCCCTCCAGCTCCTCCGTCCACCAATAGACGGCGCGACGGGGAGGCGGACGGCGAGACCGAGGCATGCTGGAGTTGCACACCTCGGTCAGGGACCCTCTGAGCTGGACCGCAGCGGCGTCTACGTCCAGGACCTCGACAGGGGGCGACAGCCAGTCCTGGAGGAAGGCTGCCTCCTTGGCTGCCTCCCGGTCCAGGCGGGTGAGTGCCCACCGCGGGAAGGGAGATTGCCCAGCGCGGGCCATTCCCCTCCCGCCCTGCTGGGTGGAGATGTCGAACCGCACATATCGGTGGTCCGACAACGTCTCCACCATCTCTACCCGCCAGTTGACGACGCGGGCGGCCAGCGCGGGGGTGGCAAACGACACGTCCACCACCGACCCACCCTGTTGCCGCACACACGTGTGGACCGCCCCCCTGTTGAGGAGGGACACACCGCTTGAGGCCGCCCAAAACTCGACGGCGCGTCCCCGGACGTTGCAACCTGCGGCCGGGTTGCCCCAGGCTGTCGACTTGGCGTTCAGGTCGCCCAACACCAGAACTTGGCGTGGCGCCGCCCTCCCTTTGACTGCGGTGAGGATCTCGAGGAAATCCTCAAAGTCCGAGAGAGGGCGGTTTGGGGAGAAATAGACCCCCACCAGGGCCATGTCTCCCCAGGCGGCGGCCACGTATCCCGGTCCCCTCTCTAAGAGCGAGAGGGGAGGGGAGTCTGTGGAAGACCGCGCCACCAACGCCACCAAGCCGTCCCGGTCGCCCAGCCAACGGCCAGGGACCGAGTAAGGTTCGGCGACCACCACCAAGTCCACCAACCACTCAGCCATGGTCTGCATCAGCAGATCCTGGGCTGCCCTGCAGTGGTTGGCGTTCGCCTGGAGAATGCGATGTTCGACCCTATCCATCAGTCGGACATCGCACCCCCCTCCGCAACCGCCGCAGGAACGACGGGGATAGCGGCAGCAGCAGCAAGCCTGGTCGGTGCCAGTGCTTTGCCACGCTTAGGGGGAGGATTGCAGTTCCTCCCCTTCATGACATGGCCTGCCAGGCGGCCACTGGCGGCACACACCGCGCAGTGTGGCGTGGCGGCCTCACAAGATACGGCTTTGTGGCCGTTCTTGCCGCAGCGGTAGCACGTGTCCGTCCTGTCTACCGAGGACGGACACATGGGCCGGGTGTGTCCGATGCCGAAGCACCGGAAACACCGCAGAGGCTGGTCCTCGAGTGCCCGAACCACACCCGAGCTATACCCAACTGCGAGCCGTCCCTTGGCAAGGACGGCTTTGGCAGCGGCGATTGGGCACTCGAGGCGAATGGTGCCCATGCCGCCACGGCCGGGCCTTATGTCCCGGCCTTGTACCGCCGCGGCGCCACAACCCCCTATGGCTGCGACCGCCGCCACTACCTCCTCTTTAGTGACGGAGTCGTCGAGCTCCGTCACCTCAAAGGCCGCCGTCTTGACTGGTCGGGCCACCTTGGCAGAGTCTGCGATGACCTCCTGCAGCTTTGCTGCGAAGAGGTCCGCGTGGGCACTCCCCTCGGCCCCCGGGAACTCGAAAATTCGAGCCCCGGCTTGTGTCCGCCGGCAAGACACGCTGCCGATCCCCAGCTGGGTGGGATCGGCATTGGCACGCGCCCGTACTAATACGGACGCGTATGTCTCCCCTCGCTCCGCAGCCTCCGCGGTGAGTGTCACCACGACGGCTGCGGTTTTTGGGGGCACCAGCTTTCCCCTCCCTCTCCCCTTCCCCTTTCCCTTGTCGGTCGTCTGCGACCGACTGGGAGCGGTGGTGGCGGGGACGGCAGGTACGGCCTTCGCCGACTTTTTGCCCCTGCCCTTTCCCTTACGGACCACTTGCGTCCACTCGTTGGACGGGGTGGTGGCAGGGAGTGTGGTGTCTTCCACCTGGGAGGTGGACGGCCCCGGCTCGCTCGGCTGCCTCTTATCCGCCGCAAGCGGCGGTCGGAGGCGTTTCTCCGGCAAGAGCCGGTCCTCTATGCCCGCTAAGCAGGCCCTTGTGAAGGCCCTCTCCTCCATCACAACCTTGCGGATGATGTCCTCAAGGTTGGAGGATGGGCCTTCTGCCACAGGGCTCGTCCGGGCCTGTTGTGGCTGGGCCGTGGCTTCAGCCAGCTTCTGATGCAGCTGGCTGACCTCCAACTGCAGGCGATCTACTTTCGCCTGCAGTTGCCGCGTCTCGTCGGTGGTCTTTCGACGGACCAGCTCCGTGACGACACCGCGCATGCTCGCGGCCCGGCACTTGAGGGCCTTCTGGAAGGTCCCCTTTAGGTTGGAGGACTTAGAGGCGACCTCCACGATCTCCTCCTCGTCCTCCTCCGCCATTCTCTCCAGCTCGGCGAGAGAGTGGTCCGCGTACAGAACGCGGGACGCACCGTACCCGGACTTGGCCCGGGCGACGTGCGCCCGCTTCTCTTTGGCGGCAACCTTCTCCTCCAGCTCTTGCTGGAGCTGTTCTCGCCGGGCCAGGTCCAACTTGCGTTGGGCGTCCGCGAGCCCAACGTTGTGGGTATCCGCGGCCTTGGTTGTTGGCTTTTTAGCCTTCGAACCCGAGGCCTGGGAACCCTCGGATCCACCGCTCAGGTGGACACGCTTCCGCGACCTAGAGCCGCTCGCGTCCGACACACCAAATAGCGAGTCGTTGTCGGACGACTCATCCGCCAGAAAGCCTGCCGCAGAAGGCGCGCGGCTAGGTTCAGACGCCGGAGCGTCGGAGTGGCCCTGAGAAGGGCCTTTTGGTTGGCCCTGAGAAGGGCCTTTGGCTTTGGTTTGGCCCTGAGAAGGGCCTTTGGGTTGGCCCTGAGAAGGGCCTTTGGTCTTTAAAAATCGCCCGGAGGCGCTACGCGTTGATTGAGACATAGGCTCCGACAGTTCGTACTTCACAAGGCAAGATAAAATAGCAACGAGATCACAGTGCACTTTGGCCGTACCCAGTCTGCCACTCCGTTACGGTGGTCAGAACTGGGCCGTTTCCAGGGGACGCGACGTGGACGCAAGCACTGTGGGGTGGTCCCCCTGTGGGGTGGTCCCCCAACCTAACCTAACCTAACCTAACCTAACCTAACCTAACCTAACCAGTTGCACTCGGTCTACCGAGCAGTAAGCAGCTAAAACCCACGCGCTCCGCACGAAAAAATCGGTAAAAATAGGTTTTTGTAGCCTTACACTGACGAAAAAGGTGTCTATAGATGCGGAAAGTGAAGCCGCGTATAGTGCCGTGATCAAATCGTGCCGTGTTTCAGTGCCAAAAAGGTTAAGTGCAAAAAACCTCAAGTTTAGAGGTTAAGTGAAAAGTGAAAAACCTTAAATCGCATACGCTGCAAAAACGAGATCGACGACCCCCCTCTTTTTTGCTGGAATCGGGAGAGCATCGTGGTCCCCTATCATCTGGGACACTTGGAGTCGACTCATCATCGCGCTGAAGCGAGTTATTCAGCTTTTTCCAAAAACCACGTGGCCTGAAACTACATAAGGAGCAGAGACAGCGGCGTGAAAATTGGTGACAAGCAGGACCTCTATTTCAAAAGGCGAGTGCAACCTTAAACCGAATTTTATGTCTACTACAAACTTTTATATGACAGTTATAAAAGTCAAAGTTTGTACCTTCATAACTCAAGACAGAAGGCAAATTTCTCAAGTCTACAACTGCAGCCGGGTGCGCGCTCATTAGATGACCTTAAGTTTTCAATTTCAAAATTTTAGTCTTAATCATTTTAATTCAGTAATTAAAAAACTGAAAAAATTTTCATTTTCAAAATTTTTAGTCAAAATATTATGTAAAAATTTAAATTTAGATTTAGTCTTATAGTAGCTTATTTATCATTAATTTAGGTATTTTTTCTATAATTTTAGCTCAAATAGTTTTAAAGTTATTCAATTTTTTATGTTTTTTGCTAATAATTCATTATAAATAGGAGAAAATCACTTTTTTGCACTTGTACTGGGTTTTTCCACCTTGTTTGGGTTCACTTAAGCCGAAACTCGGCCAACGTAACTTTGAAATCGCCGAAAATCGGAAAAGTCGGCCATTTTAATAAACCCGGGTACTTGTTTAGAAACTGTTTTTCTCCTCAACCGTTTGGCGTACGAAGCTGCGGTTTCCAGATTAGGAAAGAGCACTTGTTTGGGATTCTTGAAATATAGTTTTCAGGCGTTTTCAGGCTGAAGGATTTTTCAGGCCTGAAACCCGTATTTTCAGACGGAGAAGGCGGAGCCGATCTGTGAATCGAAAACCCCGTCTCAATACGACCAGTGGTTGTGGAGAACGCGGGAGTTCAGATTGTCGTTTGACAGATCGGCGGCCATCTTGGCCAGTCTAACTTGGCTTTAACTCCCGAACCGACGGAGATAAATTGATTCTGTTTTCAGAATATTACTCTAGGGCATAAGGACTACCCCCTCCCTCGGTTTCGGGAAGATTGGGGCTGAAAATTTTCAGTTGCCTGAAATTGACTTCAGCGCATAGAACGGGCAAAGCCGAAACCAACGAGTCCAAACTCGGGTCTTCTACGACAAATACGAGCGGAGATATCTTAGGTCTAATTGTCACTTTGACGTTTACGGCGGCCATTTTGTAAATTTTAAAACACCGATATCTCCGGAACGGTGAGTCGTGGAAGGCCGGGGTTTCTTTTGTTGACTCTAGCTGGAGTCGGACTACCCGGGGAGACCCGTTTCAGGACTTTTCAGGGGAGAAAAATTTTCAGTGCTGAAAATCAGTCTAGCGGGTAGATCTCGTCGAGCACTACATAGAAAGCCCAAACACGGTATATTTCGGCCGAGGCGTTCGGGAAATACAGCTGATATCCGTTTTGCTGGGAGTTATCCGGCTTGATACCCGGAAAACTTAATCAGCTGTATCTCTGGAACCCATTGAGCTACGGGACCGTGCTTGGTGTCGTTTTTCAGGGCTCGGGGAGGTCTATCTGTTGAGTTTAATAAATCGACTCTACATAGAGCACGAAATATTTTTTCAAATTTTTCGTTTTTAAACCAAATACTGGGGCCCTGGTGCGGTTTTCTTGCGGGGCGTGATAACAGAGACTGAGCCCAATAATTTTAAGAGACTCTACATAGAGACCTAAGTCATTTTGACTTGCCATTTTATATTTATTCCTTGGTTCTTTGACTGTTCTTTTCTGTTTCCTTCCTTGACCTTCTTGTGTGACCCGCTCTTTTGAGCGAAGGCTGGACACTTGTGGATATAAATATCCCAAGTACATTTACATCCACCTTCAAAATTTTCTTACACATTTAGCTTTTTGACTTTCTATTGTATACTTATTTTATTTTGAACTGCACACACCCTCTACACTGTGTGCAGTCCACCTGACACCACTTTTCCCCGTTCTCTGGCAGTGCCCTTTACACACTAGCCACACACAACACAACACACTACACCGCACACAAACAAAATGATGTCAGGAATTCGCACCCCAGTGACAGGGAGAGTGGCGGGGGCAGGCGCCGGCGGAGCACAGGTGGCTACGTCGACAGCCAAAACGCCACCGTCGGCATCGGCAGGGAACGCTGGTGCCGTCGCTCCCGCCATCTCTCCCAGTCGTGTAGGACAGCCGGCACAGGCACTGGATGCCGCCAAAACTTTTATCCGGAGGCCGGAGCGGAAAAGAAGGTCAATAGACATAATGGACGCGTACAAGCTACAGACGAACACATATGCCACATCGTCCACTGACAGGCTTCTCCAGGAGATCATGAAGACCTTCGAGGATATCCCGACCAGAGTCCAGGGTTATCCTCAGATGCGAAAAGACATAAAGATCTTCCTGGAGACCCAGTCGGATAAGTGCTTGCGGACCTTGTTCGAATTGAGCAAGCGAGTTAAGAGCCTGGAGACAGCGCCCGGTACAGTTCCGCCCCCAACCAACACCAAGCCTACCTCAGCCGAACAGTCGGATGAGATCATGGAAAGGCTGAAAAGGGTGGAATCGAACCTGGAGACGCGGCTCAATCAACTCGACGAGAAGGTCTCAAGGGTCACCTCGGTTTTAAAGGAGGAGATTAATGAAAGCGGTGCCGACCTCCATGACAAGATCGGCGAACAGCTCGAGGAACTCAGCGTCAAGGTTGAGGTGGGGCAGGGTGTCCTCGAGCTCAGAATAGACGAAGCCGCTAGGGACGTCAAGGAGGCCATTAAGGTGGCGGAATCAGGGCCAAAAACCGAGGTGCCCTCATACGCCAACGTCACGGCAGCCAGACCCGGGCATCGGCCGGCGCTTCACTCGATGGCGGTCACCTTTGAAGGCAGCCAGGAGACTGCTGACGAGGTGCTCGCCAGGGTGAAGGAGGCGGTCGATGCCAGGGGAACTGGCCTGAAAATAAGCAAGGTTCGCAAGGCAAAAAACCAGACGGTCATACTGGGGTGCGACACAGAAGCAGAGTACACAAGAGTGAAAGATAGGATTGAGAGCCGAGGTGGAGGGCTAATAGTAGCGCCCATGAAGAACAAAAACCCACTCGTCGTTCTAAAAGACGTCTACTTAGACAGTGACGACGACGAGATGGTGAAGGCGCTCTATTCCCAAAACCAAAACATCTTTAGGGACTTGAGCCAAGAGGACATGGAAATAGCTGTTAAGTATAAGAAGAGGACAAGGAATCCCAAGACGGCGCACGTTGTCGTCCAAGTCAGACCAATAGTATGGCAGAGGATGACGGAGGCTGGAGCCCTTTACCTTGACCTGCAAAGGGTCAGGGTGGAGGACCAGTCGCCGCTCATCCAATGTACAAAATGTTTAGCTTTTGGGCATGGCCGGAAATTTTGTACGGAGAGTGCGGACAGGTGCAGTCACTGCGGAGGACCGCACTTACGCGAGAAGTGCGTGGAGTTCGTCGCGGGAAATGAACCGCAGTGCTGCAACTGCTCGCATTCGAAGCTTCAAAAGACCGACCACAACGCTTTCAGCGTGGATTGCCCGGTCCGTAAAAAGTGGGACTATCTGGCTCGGACGACAACGGCGTATGCCTAAACTGCTATTTAGGGCTAACACAACAAACATAACACACACACGAACACACCGATACTGTAATACAAACTGGGAGTACATATACATGGAAACCAACACGCACAAACACACACAGATATATATAATATATAGTAATATATACAAGTATATCAAAAACACACACACAACACTGAACACGCACCACAAACAACACATAAAAATGATCAGGATTATAAAAAACAAGAATAAGAAATGTCAATAAATATGTATATTATAAGTATATATGTATGTTATTGCCGCAACCTTAAAGAAAGTCACGAAATACCTAACGTAGAAAACCCACATGAGCCCCTATAACAATGCAGAAACTGAAACCAAGGCGATAGATTGTGTAAAACCAAATTGGTCCAAAACTAAAACTATATTATGTCTAAAAATAAGCATAGATTAAGGAAATGTAAATGTAAAACTAGTTATATAAGAAAAAATAGATTATAATGATACAAATGTAAATTAGAAAATAAAACTGTAGTAGAATAAGAAACATATGTATAAATATAAGTTAGAAATAAGAAATACTGTCCACAAGCTAGATGTACTTAATTGCTATACTAAATGTCAAATAATAATAAAAACGTAGTATATGGAAACATTGTAATTAGGAAATACGAGTAGTAGTTAATTAAGTAATAACATAAGAAAACATTGTAAATAAAACAATTGTTGTTGAGTACATAAATACCCTAAATAAAGAGAATCTACAAGTAAAGACTAGTTAAAATAGCGGGAGTCCCACCCGGCTAAGAATGAAAGAGACGAATGAAAGAAAGATCCAGTATGAAGCTTGAAAGTGCGAGAGGCAAAATGCGAGAACTAGTATGAATGTGAAAATTAGCATAGTAAGGTCCTGTTTTACCACGAACGGGGAAAAGCTGTATTAAAAAAAAAAAAAAAAAAAAAAAAAAAAAAAAAAAAAAAAAACCTAACCTAACCTAACCTAACCTAACCTAACCTAACCTAACCTTTTTTTTTTTTTTTTTTTTTTTTTTTTTTTTTTTTTTTTTTTTTTTTTTTTTTTTTTTTTTTTTGACGCTGGGAAAAAATGCATTACGCATACCCACTCATCGGGGGATGAGAGGGGTATGTGGGACTCCCCGGTCTGACCCGGTATACCCACTAAAACGACCCAGCGACATTCCCGCTTCGTCCAAGTGGCGGGGGACTGGGAAACCGGCATAGCCTTTACGTCCAGTCCTCCGCCGACGATCGCCCTTCATGGCGGGCCCCTCACAGGGACCCGGGAATGACTGACGGAGGTGGTGACGGGTGCAATGCGGGCGAAGGCACCCCCGTGCCTGTCGCCCGCCCGTCGCCACCATGAGGAGGGAGAGGGCGTTGCCGTCTCCGACCCCTTCTTCGTCTGCGGAGCGGCGCAGCGAGAGGGTCGTCCTCCCGCACGCGCTCCGCCTCCTCCTTTTGCGAGATTACGTCCTCGCAAAAGGAGGCGACCGCTGCCCAGGCCTCCTCGCTCCCCAGCATGGCGTTGACGACGCCGGGAAGCGAGAGGTCCGGTCCGATTACCGCGGTCAGACCGCGGCGCAACTCGGACCAAGCTGGGCACACCTCTAGGGTGTGCTGCGCCGTGTCCTCCGGCGCGCCGCAGTCGTGGCACGCCGGGGTCTCCTCCCTCCCGATCCGGTGCAGGTGCGATCCGAAACAACCATGGCCGGACAACACCTGCACCAGACGGAACGAGAGGAAACCGTGGGACCGCTCGAGCCAGCTCCGCAGAACCGGACCGAGCGCGTCCAACGTCCGGCGGCCAAAGGTGGCGGTGGCGAGGTCCTCTGACCAGTGAAGGACGATAGCGTCCCTCGCCTCCCGCCGCACGGCCTCTCGCTCTTCGGCGACGGGGCGCTCCCCGAGAGCCTTCCGGCGCGCCGTCCACTCGTACACTCTGGCCAGCACCCATGCCTCCAACTCCCAAGGCGGGGTGCCAGCCAGGGCGCATGCCGCCGAAAAGCCCACCGAGCGGTAGGCCCTCGCCACCCGCTGTGCAATGGCCCTTTGGGGCCTGCGGATGGCCGTCGCATTCTCCCTCCTGTGGAGGGAGTCCGCCCAGATTGGGGCCCCATATAGGGCCATGCTCCGCAAGATGCCGGCATACAGGCGCCGGCATTTCGCCTTGGGCCCCCCCAGGTTCGGCAGGAGCCACGAGAGGGCGTCAGCGGCCTTGAGCAGGCGCGTCGACAGCCCGCTGAAATGCGGGCCGAAGCGCCACCTGTCGTCTAGCACCAGCCCCAGATACTTCATCTGGGGCTGGACCCCTATCCTGACGCCCTCCACAATTATGTGGGCGTCGGGAGGGCAGCGCTGCCGAGGCCCGCGAAAGAACACGGCCTCGGTCTTGTGCAGCGCCACCTTCAATCCCAGGCGGCGGATCCTCTCTGCAACCAAGGATCCGCCAGCCGAGGCCAGACAGGCCGCGTCCGCGAAATTCCTCCCCCGGGCAGTGAGGAGAGTGTCATCCGCATAGCAGATGACACTCGTGCCCTGGAGGAGGGCTCCGCGCAGGAGCCAGTTGAACCCGATGTTCCACAAGGGGGGGCCAAGCACCGACCCCTGCGGAACACCGGACTCTGCGCCGTACCGCCTAATGGTGGCCGTCTTGTCAACTAGGAGGACCTCTCTGTCCTCCAAGTAGCTGGCCAGGAGGTCCCGCAGGTATTGGGGCACTCCGTGATATCGGAGCGCCTCCAATATCGTCGAGTGGGGGACGGAGTTGAAGGCGTTGGCAATGTCGAATGACACCGCCAGCACTCCGTCCCCCGCCTCCACCGCCTCCTTCACCTGGCCCTTGAGCAGGGCCAGCGCGTCGATCGTCGAACGCCCTCGACGGAAGCCGAATTGGGCGTCCGACAGATCCGGCCCTACCCCCCGCAAATGGCTATCAAGCCGGGAGGCGACAATCCCCTCGAACAATTTACCGACCTCATCGAGCAGGACGATGGGCCGGTATGCCGAGGGGGAGTCCACCGGGCGGCCCTCCTTTCGGAGGAGGCATAACTGCCCCTCCTTCCACAGTTTCGGGAACCTCCCAGCCGTAAAGCACGCGCTGAAGAGGTCCCGAAACCTGTCCTCCATGCCGGAGGCGGCGATCGCCAGCAACCGTGCGGGCACGCCGTCTGGTCCGGGGGCCGTCTTTTTTGCGCGGAGGCTGAGAACCCCCCCGTATAACTCCGCCACCGTCACCGGGGGGATGTCCTCCTCCTCCGGCAAAGCCGCACTCTGCGGGGGATCCATCGTTGGTGGGGTGAAGTCGGTCCTGCGCGGAAACAGGGACCGAACCACCCCATCCAGCAACGCTGGATCGAGGGTCTCCGACAGTGGGGGACCATAAGGGCGTAGCTGGTTCCGCGCCGCCTTATATGGTCTCCCATAGGGATCCCTGTCGAGACCCTCCAGCATCTCGGCCCTCGCCGAGTCTTGAGCAGCCCCCATTGCAGACTTAAGGACCACCGTCGCCTCTCGATAAGAGGCGTATAGGCGGTCCTCTTCTGCCCGGTCCCGGTTTCGGGCGCTGCGCCGTCGGCTCCGCGTGTAGGCCCTTCTGGCCGCCACGCAGGTGGCCCGGAGTCCCTCCAGCTCCTCCGTCCACCAATAGACGGCACGACGGGGAGGCGGGCGGCGAGACCGAGGCATGCTGGAGTTGCACACCTCGGTCAGGGACCCTCTGAGCTGGACCGCAGCGGCGTCTACGTCCAGCACCTCGACAGGGGGCGACAGCCAGTCCTGGAGGAAGGCCGCCTCCTTGGCTGCCTCCCGGTCCAGGCGGGTAAGTGCCCACCGCGGGAAGGGTGATTGCCCAGCGCGGGCCATCCCCCTCCCGCCCTGCTGGGTGGAGATGTCGAACCGCACATATCGGTGGTCCGACAACGTCTCCACCATCTCTACCCGCCAGTTGACGACGCGGGCGGCCAGCGCGGGGGTGGCAAACGACACGTCCACCACCGACCCACCCTGTTGCCGCACACACGTGTGGACCGCCCCCCTGTTGAGGAGGGACACACCGCTTGAGGCCGCCCAAAACTCGACGGCGCGTCCCCGGACGTTGCAACCTGCGGCCGGGTTGCCCCAGGCCGTCGACTTGGCGTTCAGGTCGCCCAACACCAGAACTTGGCGTGGCGCCGCCCTCCCTTTGACTGCGGTGAGGACCTCGAGGAAATCCTCAAAGTCCGAGAGAGGGCGGTTTGGGGAGAAATAGACCCCTACCAGGGCCATGTCTCCCCAGGCGGCGGCCACGTATCCCGGTCCCCTCTCTAAGAGCGAGAGGGGAGGAGAGTCCGTGGAAGACCGCGCCACCAACGCCACCAAGCCGTCCCGGTCGCCTAGCCAACGGCCAGGGACCGAGTAAGGTTCGGCGACCACCGCCAAGTCCACCAACCACTCAGCCATGGTCTGCATCAGCAGATCCTGGGCTGCCCTGCAGTGGTTGGCGTTCGCCTGGAGGATGCGATGTTCGACCCTATCCATCAGTCGGACATCGCACCCCCCTCCGCAACCGCCGCAGGAACGACGGGGATAGCGGCAGCAGCAGCAAGCCTGGTCGGTGCCAGTGCTTTGCCACGCTTAGGGGGAGGATTGCAGTTCCTCCCCTTCATGACGTGGCCTGCCAGGCGGCCACTGGCGGCACACACCGCGCAGTGCGGCGTGGCGGCCTCGCAAGAGACGGCTTTGTGGCCGTTCTTGCCGCAGCGGTAGCATGTGTCCGTCCTATCCACCGTGGACGGACACATGGGCCGGGTGTGACCGATGCCGAAGCACCGGAAACACCGCAGTGGCTGGTCTTCAAGTGCCCGGACTGCACCCGAGCTGAAGCCTACATTGAGCCGTCCCTTGGCAAGGACGGCTTTGGCAGCAGCGATTGGGCACTCGAGGCGAATGGTGCCCATGCCGCCACGGCCGGGCCTTATGTCCCGGCCTTGTACCGCCGCGGCGCCACAGCCTCCTATTGCTGCGACCGCCGCCACTACCTCCTCTTTAGTGACGGAGTCGTCGAGCTCCGTCACCTCAAAGGCCGCCGTCTTGACCGGTCGGGCCACCTTGGCCGAGTCTGCGATGACCTCCTGCAGCTTTGCTGCGAAGAGGTCCGCATGGGCACTCCCCTCGGCCCCCGGGAACTCGAAAATTCGAGCCCCGGCTTGTGTCCGCCGGCAAGAGACGCTGCCGATACCCAACTGGGTGGGGTCGGCATTGGCACGCGCCCGCACTAATACGGACGCGTACGTCTCCCCTCGCTCCGCCGCCTCCGCGGTGAGCGTCACCACGACGGCAGCAGTTTTCGGGGGGACTAGCTTTCCCTTCCCTCTCCCCTTCCCCTTTCCCTTTCCCTTGTCGGTCGTCTGCGACCGACTGGGAGCGGTGGTGGCGGGGACGGCAGGTACGGCCTTCGCCGACTTTTTGCCCCTGCCCTTTCCCTTGCGGACCACATCCGTCCACTCGTTGGACGGGGTGGTGGCAGGGAGAAGGGTGTCTTCCGCTTGGGAGGAGGACGGCCCCGGCTCGCTCGGCTGCCTCTTGTCCGCTGCAAGCGGTGGTCGGAGGCTTTTCTCCGGCAGGAGCCGGTCCTCTATGCCCGCTAAGCAGGCCCTTGTGAAGGCCCTCTCCTCCATCACAACCTTGCGGATGATATCCTCAAGGTTGGAGGATGGGCCTTCTGCCGCAGGGCTCGTCCGGGCCTGTTGCGGCTGGGCCGTGGCTTCAGCCAGCTTTCGATGAAGCTGGCTGACCTCCGACTGCAGGCGATCCACCTTCGCCTGCAGTTGCCGCGTCTCGTCGGTGGTTTTGCGACGGACCAGCTCCGTCACGACACCGCGCAAGCTCGCGGCCCGGCTCTTGAGGGCCTTTTGGAAGGTCCCCTTTAGGTTTGAGGACTTAGAGGCGACCTCCACGATCTCCTCCTCGTCCTCCTCCGCCATCCTCTCAAGCTCGGCGAGAGAGTGGTCCGCGTACAGGACGCGGGACGCACCGTACCCGGATTTGGCCCGGGCGGCGTGCGCCCGCTTCTCTTTGGCGGCAACCTTCTCCTCCAGCTCTTGCTGGAGCTGCGCTCGCCGGGAGAGGTCCAGCTGGCGTTGGGCGTCCGCGAGCCCAACGTTGTGGGTATCCGCGGCCACGGTCGTCGGCTTTTTTGCCTTCGACCCAGAGGCTACGGAACCCTCGGATCCACCACTTAGGTGGACACGCTTCCGCGACCGAGAGCCGCTCGCGTCCGACACACCAAATAGCGAGTCGTTGTCGGACGACTCATCCGCCAGAAAGCCTGCCGCAGAAGGCGCGCGGCTAGGTTCAGACGCCGGAGCGTCGGAGTGGCCCTGAGAAGGGCCTTTTGGTTGGCCCTGAGAAGGGCCTTTGGCTTTGGGTTGGCCCTGAGAAGGGCCTTTGGGTTGGCCCTGAGAAGGGCCTTTGGTCTTTAAAAGTCGCCCGGAGGCGCTACGCGTGAGTTTCGACATAGTCGCCAACAGTTCGCAGTTCGCAAGTCAAGAATAAAATCGCTACGAGAGCACAGAGCACTTTGGCCGTACCCAGTCTGCCACTCCGTTACGGTGGTCAGAACTGGGCCGTTTCCAGGGGACGCGACGTGGACGCAAGCTCTGTGGGGTGGTCCCCCAACCTAACCTTTTTTTTTTTTTTTTTTTTTTTTTTTTGACGCTGGGAAAAAATGCATTACGCATACCCTCCCATCGGGGGATGAGAGGGGTATGTGGGACTCCCCGGTCTGACCCGGTATACCCACTAAAACGACCCAGCGACATTCCCGCTTCGTCCAAGTGGCGGGGGACTGGGAAACCGGCATAGCCTTTACGTCCAGTCCTCCGCCGACGATCGCCCTTCATGGCGGGCCCCTCACAGGGACCCGGGAATGACTGACGGAGGTGGTGACGGGTGCAATGCGGGCGAAGGCACCCCCGTGCCTGTCGCCCGCCCGTCGCCACCATGAGGAGGGAGAGGGCGTTGCCGTCTCCGACCCCTTCTTCGTCTGCGGAGCGCCGCAGCGAGAGGGTCGTCCTCCCGCACGCGCTCCGCCTCCTCCTTTTGCGAGATTACGTCCTCGCAAAAGGAGGCGACCGCTGCCCAGGCCTCCTCGCTCCCCAGCATGGCGTTGACGACGCCGGGAAGCGAGAGGTCCGGTCCGATTACCGCGGTCAGACCGCGGCGCAACTCGGACCAAGCCGGGCATACCTCCAGGGTGTGCTGCGCCGTGTCCTCCGGCGCGCCACAGTCGTGGCACGCCGGGGTCTCCTCCCTCCCGATCCGGTGCAGGTGCGATCCGAAACAACCATGGCCGGACAACACCTGCACCAGACGGAACGAGAGGAAACCGTGGGACCGCTCGAGCCAGCTCCGCAGAACCGGACCGAGCGCGTCCAACGTCCGGCGGCCAAAGGTGGCGGTGGCGAGGTCCTCTGTCCAGTGAAGGACGATAGCGTCCCTCGCCTCCCGCCGCACGGCCTCCCGCTCTTCGGCGACGGGGCGCTCCCCGAGAGCCTTCCGGCGCGCCGTCCACTCGTACACTCTGGCGAGCACCCATGCCTCCAACTCCCAAGGCGGGGTGCCAGCCAGGGCGCATGCCGCCGAAAAGCCCACCGAGCGGTAGGCCCTCGCCACCCGCTGTGCAATGGCCCTTTGGGGCCTGCGGATGGCCGTCGCATTCTCCCTCCTGTGGAGGGAGTCCGCCCAGATTGGGGCCCCATATAGGGCCATGCTCCGCAAGATGCCGGCATACAGGCGCCGGCATTTCGCCTTGGGCCCCCCCAGGTTGGGCAGGAGCCACGAGAGGGCGTCCGCGGCCTTGAGCAGGCGCGTCGACAGCCCGCTGAAATGCGGACCGAAACGCCACCTGTCGTCTAGCACCAGCCCCAGATACTTCATCTGGGGCTGGACCCCTATCCTGACGCCCTCCACAATTATGTGGGCGTCGGGAGGGCAGCGCTGCCGAGGCCCGCGAAAGAACACAGCCTCGGTCTTGTGCAGCGCCACCTTCAATCCCAGGCGGCGGATCCTCTCTGCAACCAAGGATCCGCCAGCCGAGGCCAGACAGGCCGCGTCCGCGAAATTCCTCCCCCGGGCAGTGAGGAGAGTGTCATCCGCATAGCAGATGACACTCGTGCCCTGGAGGAGGGCTCCGCGCAGGAGCCAGTTGAACCCGATGTTCCACAAGGGGGGGCCAAGCACCGACCCCTGCGGAACACCGGACTCCGCGCCGTACCGCCTAATGGTGGCCGTCTTGTCAACTAGGAGGACCTCTCTGTCCTCCAAGTAGCTGGCCAGGAGGTCCCGGAGGTATTGGGGCACTCCGTGATATCGGAGCGCCTCCAATATCGTCGAGTGGGGGACGGAGTTGAAGGCGTTGGCAATGTCGAATGACACCGCCAGCACTCCGTCCCCCGCCTCCACCGCTTCCTTCACCTGGCCCTTGAGTAGGGCCAGTGCATCGATCGTCGAACGCCCTCGACGAAAGCCGAATTGGGCGTCCGACAGATCCGGCCCTACCCCCCGCAAATGGCTGTCAAGCCGGGAGGCGACAATCCCCTCGAACAACTTACCGACCTCATCGAGCAGGACGACGGGCCGGTATGCCGAGGGGGAGTCCATCGGGCGTCCCGCTTTTCGGAGGAGGCAAAGCTGCCCCTCCTTCCACAGTTTCGGGAACCTCCCAGCCGTAAAGCACGCGCTGAAGAGGTCCCGAAACCTGTCCTCCATGCCGGAGGCGGCGATCGCCAGCACCCTTGCGGGGACGCCGTCTGGTCCGGGCGCCGTCTTTTTTGCGCGGAGGCTGAGGACCCCCGCGTATAACTCTGCCACTGTCACCGCGGGGACATCCTCCTCCTCCGGCGAAGCCGCCCCCTGCGGGGGATCCATCGTTGGTGGGCTGAAGTCGGTCCTGCGCGGAAACAGGGACCGGACCACCCCATCCAGCAACGCTGGATCGAGGGTCTCCGACAGTGGGGGACCATAGGGGCGGAGCTGGTTCCGCGCCGCCTTATATGGTCTCCCATAGGGGTCCCTGTCGAGACCCTCCAGCATCTCGGCCCTCGCCGAGTCCTGTGCAGCACCCATTGCAGACTTGAGGACCGTCGTCGCCTCTCGGTAAGAGGCGTATAGGCGGTCCTCTTCTGCCCGGTCTCGGTTTTGGGCGCTGCGACGTCGGCTCCGCGTGTAGGCCCTTCTGGCCGCCACGCAGGTGGCCCGGAGTCCCTCCAGCTCCTCCGTCCACCAATAGACGGCACGACGGGGAGGCGGACGGCGAGACCGGGGCATGCTGGAGTTGCACACCTCGGTCAGGGACCCTCTGAGCTGGACCGCAGCGGCGTCTACGTCCAGGACCTCGACAGGGGGCGACAGCCAGTCCTGGAGGAAGGCCGCCTCCTTGGCTGCCTCCCGGTCCAGGCGGGTGAGTGCCCACCGCGGGAAGGGAGATTGCCCAGTGCGGGCCATCCCCCTCCCGCCCTGCTGGGTGGAGATGTCGAACCGCACATATCGGTGGTCCGACAACGTCTCCACCATCTCTACCCGCCAGTTGACGACGCGGGCGGCCAGCGCGGGGGTGGCAAACGACACGTCCACCACCGACCCACCCTGTTGCCGCACACACGTGTGGACCGCCCCCCTGTTGAGGAGGGATACACCGCTTGAGGCCGCCCAAAACTCGACGGCGCGTCCCCGGACGTTGCAACCTGCGGCCGGGTTGCCCCAGGCCGTCGACTTGGCGTTCAGGTCGCCCAACATCAGAACTTGGCGTGGCGCCGCCCTCCCTTTGACTGCGGTGAGGATCTCGAGGAAATCCTCAAAGTCCGAGAGAGGGCGGTTTGGGGAGAAATAGACCCCAACCAGGGCCATGTCTCCCCAGGCGGCGGCCACGTATCCCGGTCCCCTCTCTAAGAGCGAGAGGGGAGGGGAGTCTGTGGAAGACCGCGCCACCAACGCCACCAAGCCGTCCCGGTCGCCCAGCCAACGGCCAGGGACCGAGTAAGGTTCGGCGACCACCGCCAAGTCCACCAACCACTCAGCCATGGTCTGCATCAGCAGATCCTGGGCTGCCCTGCAGTGGTTGGCGTTCGCCTGGAGGATGCGATGTTCGACCCTATCCATCAATCGGACATCGCACCCCCCTCCGCAGCCGTCGCAGGAACGACGGAGTCAGCGGCAGCAGCAGTAGGCCTGGTCGGTGCCAGCGCTTTGCCACGCTTAGGGGGAGGATTGCACTTCCTCCCCTTCATGACGTGGCCTGCCAGGCGGCCACTGGCGGCACACACCGCGCAGTGCGGCGTGGCGGCCTCGCAAGAGACGGCTTTGTGGCCGTTCTTGCCGCAGCGGTAGCATGTGTCCGTCCTATCCACCGTGGACGGACACATGGGCCGGGTGTGACCGATGCCGAAGCACCGGAAACACCGCAGAGGCTGGTCCTCGAGGGCCCGGACTGCACCCGAGCTGAACCCAACCGCCAGCCGTCCCTTGGCAAGGACGGCTTTGGCAGCGGCGATTGGGCACTCGAGGCGAATGGTGCCCATGCCACCGCGTCCGGGTCTTATGTCCCGGCCTTGCACTGCTGCGGCGCCACAGCCCCCTATCGCTGCGACCGCCGCCACCACCTCCTCCTTGGTGACGGTGTCGTCGAGCTCCGTCACCTCAATGGCCGCCGACTTGACCGGTCGGGCCACCTTCGCGGAGTCCGCGATGACCTCCTGCAGCTTTGCTGCGAAGAGGTCCGCGTGGGCACTCCCCTCGGCCCCCGGGAACTCAAAAATTCGAGCCCCGGCTTGTGTCCGCCGGCAAGACACGCTGCCGATCCCCAGCTGGGAGGGATCGGCATTGGCACGCGCCCGTACTAATACGGACGCGTATGTCTCCCCTCGCTCCGCAGCCTCCGCGGTGAGTGTCACCACGACGGCCGCGGTTTTTGGGGGCACCAGCTTTCCCCTCCCTCTCCCCTTCCCGTTACCCTTTCCCTTGCCGGTCGTCTGCGACCGACTGGGAGCGGTGGTGGCGGGGACGGCAGGTGCGGCCTTCGCCGACTTCTTGCCCCTGCCCTTTCCCTTGCGGACCACTTGCGTCCACTCGTTGGACGGAGTGGTGGCAGGGAGTTGAGTGTCTTCCACCTGGGAGGTGGACGGCCCCGGCTCGCTCGGCTGCCTCATGTCCGCCGCAAGCGGCGGTCGGAGGCGTTTCTCCGGCAAGAGCCGGTCCTCGATGCCCGCTAAGCAGGCCCTTGTGAAGGCCCTCTCCTCCATCACAACCTTGCGGATGATATCCTCAAGGTTGGAGGATGGGCCTTCTGCCGAAGGGCTCGTCCGGGCCTGATGCGGCTGGGCCGTGGCTTCAGCCAGCTTCTGGTGAAGCTGGCTAACCTCCAACTGCAGGCGATCCACCTTCGCCTGCAGTTGCCGCGTCTCGTCGGTGGTCTTGCGACGGACCAACTCCGCGACGACACCGCGCAAGCTCGCGGCCCGGCTCTTGAGGGCCTTTTGAAAGGTCCCCTTTAGGTTGGAGGACTTAGAGGCGACCTCCACAATCTCCTCCTCGTCCTCCTCCGCCATTCTCTCCAGCTCGGCGAGAGAGTGGTCCGCGTACAGGACGCGAGACGCACCGTACCCGGACTTGGCCCGGGCGACGTGCGCCCGCTTTTCCTTGGCGGCAACCTTCTCCTCTAGCTCTTGCTGGAGCTGCGCTCGCCGGGAGAGGTCCAGCTGGCGTTGGGCGTCCGCCAGCCCAACGTTATGGGTATCCGCGGCCACAGTCGTCGGCTTTTTAGCCTTCGACCCAGAGGCTACGGAACCCTCGGACCCACCGCTCAAATGGACCCGCTTCCGCGAGCGAGAACCACTCGCGTCCGACACTCCAAGTAGCGAGTCGTTATCGGACGACTCATCCGCTAAAAAGCCTGCCGCAGATGACGCGCGGCTGGCTACTGACGCCGGGGCGTCGGGGTGGCCCTGAGAAGGGCCTTTGGGTTGGCCCTGAGAAGGACCCTTGGGTTGGCCCTGAGAAGGGCCTTTGGTTTTTAAAAATCGCCCGGAGGCGCTACGCGTAAGTTTAGACATATCGACAATCGCAGTTCACAAGGCAAGCAGTAAGAAGCTACGAGAGCACAGTGCACTTTGGCCGTACCCAGTCTGCCACTCCGTTACGGTGGTCAGAACTGGGCCGTTTCCAGGGGACGCGACGTGGACGCAAGCACTGTGGGGTGGTCCCCCAACCTAACCTAACCTAACCTAACCTAACCTAACCTAACCTTTTTTTTTTTTTTTTTTTTTTTTTTTTTTTTTTTTTTGACGCTGGGAAAAAATGCATTACGCATACCCTCCCATCGGGGGATGAGAGGGGTATGTGGGACTCCCCGGTCTGACCCGGTATACCCACTAAAACGACCCAGCGACATTCCCGCTTCGTCCAAGTGGCGGGGGACTGGGAAACCGGCATAGCCTTTACGTCCAGTCCTCCGCCGACGATTGCCCTTCATGGCGGGCCCCTCACATGGGCCCGGGAATGACTGACGGAGGTGGTGACGGGTGCAATGCGGGCGAAGGCACCCCCGTGCCTGTCACCCGCCCGTCGCCACAATGAGGAGGGAGAGGACGGTGCCTTCTCCGACCCCTTCTTCGTCTGCGGAGCGGCGCAGCGAGAGGGTCGTCCTCCCGCACGCGCTCCGCCTCCTCCTTTTGCGAGATTACGTCCTCGCAAAAGGAGGCGACCGCTGCCCAGGCCTCCTCGCTCCCCAGCATGGCGTTGACGACGCCGGGAAGCGAGAGGTCCGGTCCGATTACCGCGGTCAGACCGCGGCGCAACTCGGACCAAGCTGGGCACACCTCCAAGGTGTGCTGCGCCGTGTCCTCCGGCGCGCCGCAGTCGTGGCACGCCGGGGTCTCCTCCCTCCCGATCCGGTGCAGGTGCGATCCGAAACAGCCATGGCCGGATAACACCTGTACCAGACGGAACGAGAGGAAACCGTGGGACCGCTCGAGCCAGCCCTGTAGAACCGGAGTGAGCGCGTCCAACGTCCGGCGGCCAAAGGTGGCGGTGGCGAGGTCCTCTGTCCAGTGAAGGACGATAGCGTCCCTCGCCTCCCGCCGCACGGCCTCCCGCTCTTCGGCGACGGGGCGCTCCCCGAGAGCCTTCCGGCGCGCCGTCCACTCGTACACTCTGGCGAGCACCCAAGCCTCCAACTCCCAAGGAGGGGTGCCAGCCAGAGCGCATGCCGCCGAAAAGCCTACCGAGCGGTAGGCCCTCGCCACCCGCTGTGCAATGGCCCGTTGAGGCCTGCGGATGGCAGTCGCATTTTCCCTCCTGTGGAGGGAGTCCGCCCAGATGGGGGCCCCGTAAAGGGCCATGCTCCTCAATATGCCTGCATACAGGCGCCGGCATTTCGCCTTGGGCCCCCCCAGGTTCGGGAGGAGCCACGAGAGGGCGTCCGCGGCCTTCAGTAGGCGCGTCGACAGCCCGCTGAAATGCGGGCCGAAGCGCCACCTGTCGTCCAGCACCAGCCCCAAATACTTCATCTGGGGCTGGACTCCTATCCTGACGCCCTCCACAATTATGTGGGCGTCGGAAGGGCAGCGCTGCCGAGGCCCGCGAAAGAACACGGCCTCGGTCTTGTGCAGCGCCACCTTCAATCCCAGGCGGCGGATCCTCTCTGCAACCAAGGATCCGCCAGCCGAGGCCAGACAGGCCGCGTCCGCAAAGTTCCTCCCCCGGGCTGTGAGGAGAGTGTCATCCGCGTAGCAGATGACACTCGTGCCCTGGAGGAGGGCTCCGCGCAGGAGCCAGTTGAACCCGATGTTCCACAAGGGAGGGCCAAGCACCGACCCCTGCGGAACACCGGACTCTGCGCCGTACCGCCTCACTGTGGCCGTTTTGTCCACTAGGAGGACTTCTCGGTCCTCCAGGTAGCTGGCCAGGAGGTCCCGCAGGTATTGGGGCACTCCGTGATATCGGAGCGCCTCCAATATCGTCGAGTGGGGGACGGAGTTGAAGGCGTTGGCAATGTCGAATGACACCGCCAGCACTCCGTCCCCCGCCTCCACCGCTTCCTTCACCTGGCCCTTGAGTAGGGCCAGCGCATCGATCGTCGAACGCCCTCGACGGAAGCCGAATTGGGCGTCCGACAGATCCGGCCCTACCCCCCGCAAATGGCTGTCAAGCCGGGAGGCGACAATCCCCTCGAACAACTTACCGACCTCATCGAGCAGGACGACGGGCCGGTATGCCGAGGGGGAGTCCACCGGGCGTCCCGCTTTACGGAGGAGGCAAAGCTGCCCCTCCTTCCACAGTTTGGGGAACCTCCCAGCCGTAAAGCACGCGCTGAAGAGGTCCCGAAACCTGTCCTCCATGCCGGAGGCGGCGATCGCCAGCGCCCTTGCGGGGACGCCGTCTGGTCCGGGCGCCGTCTTTTTTGCGCGGAGGCTGAGAACCCCCGCGTATAACTCTGCCACTGTCACCGCGGGGACATCCTCCTCCTCCGGCGAAGCCGCCCCTTGCGGGGGATCCATCGTTGGTGGGGTGAAGTCGGTCCTGCGCGGAAACAGGGACCGGACCACCCCATCCAGCAACGCTGGATCGAGGGTCTCCGACAGTGGGGGACCATAGGAGCGGAGCTGGTTCCGCGCCGCCTTATATGGTCTCCCATAGGGGTCCCTGTCGAGACCCTCCAGCATCTCGGCTCTCGCCGAGTCCTGTGCAGCACCCATTGCAGACTTGAGGACCGTCGTCGCCTCTCGGTAAGAGGCGTATAGGCGGTCCTCTTCTGCCCGGTCTCGGTTTTGGGCGCTGCGACGTCGGCTCCGCGTGTAGGCCCTTCTGGCCGCCACGCAGGTGGCCCGGAGTCCCTCCAGCTCCTCCGTCCACCAATAGACGGCACGACGGGGAGGCGGACGGCGAGACCGGGGCATGCTGGAGTTGCACACCTCGGTCAGGGACCCTCTGAGCTGGACCGCAGCGGCGTCTACGTCCAGGACCTCGACAGGGGGCGACAGCCAGTCCTGGAGGAAGGCCGCCTCCTTGGCTGCCTCCCGGTCCAGGCGGGTGAGTGCCCACCGCGGGAAGGGAGATTGCCCAGCGCGGGCCATTCCCCTCCCGCCCTGCTGGGTGGAGATGTCGAACCGCACATATCGGTGGTCCGACAACGTCTCCACCATCTCTACCCGCCAGTTGACGACGCGGGCGGCCAGCGCGGGGGTGGCAAACGATACGTCCACCACCGACCCACCCTGTTGCCGCACACACGTGTGGACCGCCCCCCTGTTGAGGAGGGACACACCGCTTGAGGCCGCCCAAAACTCGACGGCGCGTCCCCGGACGTTGCAACCTGCGGCCGGGTTGCCCCAGGCCGTCGACTTGGCGTTCAGGTCGCCCAACACCAGAACTTGGCGTGGCGCCGCCCTCCCTTTGACTGCGGTGAGGATCTCGAGGAAATCCTCAAAGTCCGAGAGAGGGCGGTTTGGGGAGAAATAGACCCCCACCAGGGCCATGTCTCCCCAGGCGGCGGCCACGTATCCCGGTCCCCTCTCTAAGAGCGAGAGGGGAGGGGAGTCTGTGGAAGACCGCGCCACCAACGCCACCAAGCCGTCCCGGTCGCCCAGCCAACGGCCAGGGACCGAGTAGGGTTCGGCGACCACCGCCAAGTCCACCAACCACTCAGCCATGGTCTGCATCAGCAGATCCTGGGCTGCCCTGCAGTGGTTGGCGTTCGCCTGGAGGATGCGATGTTCGACCCTATCCATCAATCGGACATCGCACCCCCCTCCGCAGCCGTCGCAGGAACGACGGAGTCCGCGGCAGCAGCAGTAGGCCTGGTCGGTGCCAGCGCTTTGCCACGCTTAGGGGGAGGATTGCACTTCCTCCCCTTCATGACGTGGCCTGCCAGGCGGCCACTGGCGGCACACACCGCGCAGTGCGGCGTGGCGGCCTCGCAAGAGACGGCTTTGTGGCCGTTCTTGCCGCAGCGGTAGCACGTGTCCGTCCTGTCTACCGAGGACGGACACATGGGCCGGGTGTGTCCGATGCCGAAGCACCGGAAACACCGCAGAGGCTGGTCCTCGAGTGCCCGAACCGCACCCGAGCTGTACCCAACTGCGAGCCGTCCCTTGGCAAGGACGGCTTTGGCAGCGGCGATTGGGCACTCGAGGCGAATGGTGCCCATGCCGCCACGGCCGGGCCTTATGTCCCGGCCTTGTACCGCCGCGGCGCCACAGCCTCCTATCGCTGCGACCGCCGCCACTACCTCCTCTTTAGTGACGGAGTCGTCGAGCTCCGTCACCTCGAAGGCCGCCGTCTTGACCGGTCGGGCCACCTTGGCCGAGTCTGCGATGACCTCTTGCAGCTTTGCTGCGAAGAGGTCCGCATGGGCACTCCCCTCGGCCCCCGGGAACTCGAAAATTCGAGCCCCGGCTTGTGTCCGCCGGCAAGAGACGCTGCCGATACCCAATTGGGTGGGATCGGCATTGGCACGCGCCCGCACCAAAACGGACGCGTACGTCTCCCCTCGCTCCGCCGCCTCCGCGGTGAGCGTCACCACGACGGCAGCAGTTTTCGGGGGGACTAGCTTCCCCTTTCCTTTCGCCTTTCCCTTGCCGGTCGTCTGCGACCGACTGGGAGCGGTGGTGGCGGGGACGGCAGATACGGCCTTTGCCGACTTCTTGCCCCTGCCCTTCCCCTTACGTACCACATCCGTCCACTCGTTGGACGGGGTGGTCGACGGGAGAAGAACGTCTCCCGCCTGGGAGGAGGACGGCCCCGGCTCGCACGGCTGCCTCTTATCCGCCGCA
The DNA here is from genome assembly GCA_916618015.1 of Xestia c-nigrum. Lineage (NCBI taxonomy): Eukaryota > Metazoa > Arthropoda > Insecta > Lepidoptera > Noctuidae > Xestia > Xestia c-nigrum. Next base: position 89,439 of record OU745263.1, read on the forward strand.
AGCGGCGGTCGGAGGCGTTTCTCCGGCAAGAGCCGGTCCTCGATGCCTGCCAAGCAGGCCCTTGTGAAGGCCCTCTCCTCCATAACAACCTTGCGGATGATATCCTCAAGGTTGGAGGATGGGCCTTCTGCCGCAGGGCTCGTCCGGGGCTGTTGCGGCTGGGCCGTGGCTTCAGCCAGCTTTCGATGAAGCTGGCTGACCTCCGACTGCAGGCGATCCACCTTCGCCTGCAGTTGCCGCGTCTCGTCGGTGGTTTTGCGACGGACCAGCTCCGTCACGACACCGCGCAAGCTCGCGGCCCGGCTCTTGAGGGCCTTTTGAAAGGTCCCCTTTAGGTTGGAGGACTTAGAGGCGACCTCCACAATCTCCTCCTCGTCCTCCTCCGCCATTCTCTCCAGCTCGGCGAGAGAGTGGTCCGCGTACAGGACGCGGGACGCACCGTACCCGGACTTGGCCCGGGCGACGTGCGCCCGCTTCTCCTTGGCGGCAACCTTCTCCTCTAGCTCTTGCTGGAGCTGCGCTCGCCGGGAGAGGTCCAGCTGGCGTTGGGCGTCCGCCAGCCCAACGTTATGGGTATCCGCGGCCACAGTCGTCGGCTTTTTAGCCTTCGACCCAGAGGCTACGGAACCCTCGGACCCACCGCTCAAATGGACCCGCTTCCGCGAGCGAGAACCACTCGCGTCCGACACTCCAAGTAGTGAGTCGTTATCGGACGACTCATCCGCTAAAAAGCCTGCCGCAGATGACGCGCGGCTGGCTACTGACGCCGGGGCGTCGGGGTGGCCCTGAGAAGGGCCTTTGGGTTGGCCCTGAGAAGGACCTTTGGGTGGGCCCTGAGAAGGACCCTTGGGTTGGCCCTGAGAAGGGCCTTTGGTTTTTAAAAATCGCCCGGAGGCGCTACGCGTGAGTTTAGACATCGACAATCGCAGTTCGCAAGGCAAGCAGTAAGAAGCTACGAGAGCACAGTGCACTTTGGCCGTACCCAGTCTGCCACTCCGTTACGGTGGTCAGAACTGGGCCGTTTCCAGGGGACGCGACGTGGACGCAAGCACTGTGGGGTGGTCCCCCAACCTAACCTTTTTTTTTTTTTTTTTTTTTTTTATTAAGCGGTGAAAAATGCCTGACGCATACCGCACCGTCCGGGGAGATGGTGTGGTTATGTGGGGCTTGCACCCACTAAAAAACACCGCCGTGAGCCTACTGTCGCCTTTGCGGATGGGCCGCGAGAACTGCTACGCATGACGTTCGCGACCCAACCAGCGCAGCCCGTCTCCGGGCACCAACTCCTTTGGCGATGTCCGGGCTCACCTGAGACATCGCCTCCACTCGTGAGGGCCGTGCAACGCGACGACGATAGATTCCCCGATCCATCGCCCGCTGGCACCTCCTAGGGCGGTATCAGGTCGCCATGGCGCCTTCTCCGCCGCCCTGTCCTCCTGCGGCGAATCGCGTCAGCGAGGGAGTCTTCCTCCCTGACGCGCTCCGCCGCTTCCTTTTGCGAGATGACATCCTCGCAAAAGGACGCCACCGCCTCCCATGACCCCCTGCTGTCGATCATGGCCCTGGCCACGGTTGGCAAGGAGAGGTCTGCCCCGATTGCTGCTGCGAGAGCACGGCGCTGCACCACCCAAGCAGGACAATGCTCGAGGGTGTGGAGCGCCGTATCTTCGCTGCAGCCGCACTGGTGACACACGGGAGTCGCCTCCCGTCTAGCCACTTTGTGCAGGTATTTGCCAAAGCAGCCATGCCCCGACAAAACCTGCACCAGGCGGAAGGACAACGTCCCGTGTCGCCTCTGCACCCATTCCTCCAGGATCGGCTGGATAGCCCCCACTGTCCAGTGACCTGCACTGGGCGTCTCCAGCCTAACCTTCCAAATCCGCAGGGTTTGGGCCTGGGCCTCTCTACGCCACCTCGTGACCAGCTCAGGCGGTGGGCGTCTACCACTCTCGGCCTGCAAGTCCGCGCCACGCCAGTAGACTTCGGCGAGCACCTGTGCCTCCAGGTCCCACGGGGGCGTGCCCGCGAGGGCACACGCCGCTTCCGCAGATACAGTGCGGTATCCGCGTACGACCCTGACTGCCATGACTCTTTGCGGTCTTCGCAGAAGAGCCTTATTTTGAGCAGACAGGGACCCCGCCCACACCGGGGCCCCGTAGAGCGCCATCGAGCGGATCACACCCGTGTAAAGCCGTCGGCAAACGACGTTCGGTCCCCCTAGGTTCGGCAGCAGCCGGCTGAGCGCGGATGCCGTGCCGATCAGCTTCGGCGCAAGCTGAGCAAAGTGCTCGCCGAAGTTCCATCTCCGGTCCAAAACCAGGCCCAAGTATCTCATGCTTGCCCGCACTGCTATTGACGCACCACCAATAGCAAGGCGAGCGTCAGCCGGTGGCCGGCGTCGGGGTGCATGAAATACCAGGGCCTCGGTCTTCTCGAGCGCCACCTTGAGGCCCAGTGCCTCGATTCGCCCCACGATTAGGGACGCGCCCTCGACAGCCGAGCGTGCCGCTTCTTCGTAGCTCCCTCCCCGGGCCGTGACGAGTGTGTCATCGGCGTAGCAAATGACGCCCTGCCCGGGGGAGAGCAAACATCGCAGTGCCCAGTCGTAGCCAATGTTCCACACGAGCGGACCCAAGACCGACCCCTGCGGAACACCGCACGTGATGGACCTGCGCACAACACGGCCGTCGCATCCCTCGTAGCAGATGAAACGACCCTGCAGGTAGTCCGCTATTAGCTGCCTCAGGTAGATGGGCACCTGATGGTAGCGAAGCGCCTCCTCGATGCAGCTGAATGGCAGGGTGTTGAACGCATTGGCTATGTCTAAAGACACCGCCAACAACACCCCACCCTGTGCGACTGCATCCGTCGCCTCTGCCTTGAGCCGCAAGATAGCGTCCACAGTCGAACGCCCTGCCCGGAAACCGAACTGAGCGTCCGACAAGTTCGGGCCAACAGCCTCTAAGTGCCGGATGATGCGGGTAGCGAGAATCTTCTCTAGCATCTTCCCCGCCTCGTCCAGCAAGACAAGTGGCCTATACGCTGATGGAGACTCCGGGGGGCGCCCCGGCTTTTGCAACAGCACCAGTCGACCCTCCTTCCAGGCCTTAGGGAACCGTCTCGATGTCAGACAAGCGTCAAACAGCTCCCTTAGCCTGTCTCCCAGAGCCGCTTGCAGAGCCAGGGCCAGCGCCCTTGCAGGCACCCCGTCTGGGCCAGAGGCAGTCCTCTTGGATCGCACCCGCAGAATTGCTGCCTCCATCTCCGCGTCGGAAATTGGGGGTGCCTCCATCTCCGCATCCTGCTCAGGCTCTGCATCGGCCATGGTCGGAGAAGGGTGATTCGCTCGATCCGGGAAGAGTGTCTCCACGACCCTGACGAGGAACTGAGGCTGGAGGGTTTCCGTCAGTGGGGGGCCCTGGGTGCGAAGCTTCTTCCGCGCTGCACGGTACGGACGCCCCCAGGGGTCCCGGTTGAGATCCTCCAGTGCCTCCGCTCTTGACTGCTCCTTCTCTCGACAGATCGCCAACTGTAGAGCCCCCCGGGCATTACGGTATGCCTCATACAATTGGGACTGAAGGGTCTCCAGCTCTTCGTCGCGGCGGCGCAGCCTGCGCACCTGTGAGTAGGTCCTCCGGGCAACTATACAGGCCGCGCGGAGGTCTGCTATCTCCTGGGACCACCAGTAGACCGCCCGCTTTTTAGGTTGTCTTCGGGAGCGAGGCATGGCTGCATCGCACACAACCGTCATGGCGCGGCGAAAGCAGTCAGCCTCGCCATCAACTCCCTCTGCAGCAGGCGGTAAGGGCAGCCAAGCCTGTACAATGGCTGCTTCCTCTAGGAGATCACCGTCAAGCCGCTTCAACGCCCACCGCGGGAACTGCCGAGCGTCAGGTCGTGGAGACACTGTTGAGTCTGAGGAGGTGGAGACATTCATACAGATGTACAGGTGATCCGATAGCGTCTCCACACTCTCTAGGACCCGCCAACCCTGAACCCGTGCTGCGACAGCAGGGGTAGCGAACGATAGGTCCACTATTGACCCCCCATGCTGCCGAACGCACGTGTTAACGGAGCCCCTGTTTAAAAGACAGAGGCCCGCAGATGCCATCCATTCCTCGACCGCTGCCCCTCTGACATCTGTCCCGGGGGACCCCCACGCGCTGGATTTCGCGTTGAAGTCCCCCATTACGATGACGTGGGACGGCATCATTCGTCGAACCGAGGTCCCGAGGCGGTCCAGGAAGTCCTCAAACTCCGCTAAGCTCCTGTTTGGGGAGAAATAAACTCCAAAGAGAATTATGTCCCCCCAGGTGGCCGCAACAAATCCTCGACTCCTCTCTCTAATTGAAAGTGGCGCCGAGGAGCTGATAATAGCGACAAGGCCATCCAGGTCATCTACCCAGTCTGGGCGATCTGGGATGTAATATGGCTCCGCCACTACGGCCACACCAATCGAGCGCTCCGCCATGGTCTGTAGAACCAAGTCCTGCGCGCCGGCGCAGTGGTTCAAGTTCGCTTGGAGGAGAGAATGATTACGGACCGGGTCCATAATTAGTCCGTAACCATTATCGCCCCCTGCGACGGCTCTTCCGATTGCGCTGCGCTGGAAGTGGTCGACTCCTTGGTGGATCGGACTGGTGGCTTGCAGTCCTTTCTGCCGGCGGCGTGGTTAGCCGGTCGTCCCGCCGCCGCGCACAGTAAGCAGTGTGGGTTGGCGGAACACGCAGATGCCAGATGCCCCGGCACACCACAGCGGAAGCAGTGCTTGCTTAGGTCGACGCCTGAGTCACACTTCCGGCTTACATGACCCAACCCCCAGCACATGTAGCACCTCATTGGCCGAGCGTCCAGAACCACGACCCTGGCAGAGCCCCAACCCACAAAGAGCCGGCCGGTGTCGGCCAGGTGCTTCGCCACTGCGACGGGGCACTGGGTCCAGACAGACCTGGCGCCTCCCGGGCTAGGTCGGATTGGACCGACTCGAACCGCATCCGGAGAGCAGCCAGTCTTACGTGCGATTGCGTCCTGCACGTCCTGCCCAGTCACAGAGTCGTCAAAGCCCGAGATGCGTAGTTCAGCGCACTTCGTCGGCCTGGAGACCCTGACCTCCTCTGCGAAGACCGCTCGCAGTTTTTCTGCGACACGGTCTGCCCCCGCAGTACCTTCGGCCCCTGGAAACTCCAGCATGCGGGCACCGGTTAGAGCCTGTCGGAACCTGACATCCGTTATGCCAAGCTCCTCCAGGTTCACGGCTTGCCTAGCCTTGGTGAGGACGGCCGCGTATGTGACGCCCCTCTCCACTGCTTCCGGCTGCAGGGTGAGCACTACCGCAGCGGACCTTGGCGCACGGAGCCCTCGCTTGGCGTTCTTGCCCCTCTTGGGCCTGGACCGCTTGTTTCCCTGAGCGGCAGGGACCACCGCAGCATTTTGAGGTGAGGAAGGAGAAGTACCTTTGTTCTTCTTCTTCTTTCCATTCCTCTTCCTCCTCACCACGGTCTGCCAGCCCTCACTGGTAGACGCCGATGGGTCTGCATCGGGGACTCGCGTGGTGGTCACTGGACCGGATCCACTTCGAGGAGCTTCCCTCTGCACTTGTGGAGACACCTGAGGAGCCGCGAAAGGCAGCCTGTTGCCTGCGCCGCCAGCAACACTAACAGCAGCAGCTGCATTTCTGCGGTCCGCTGCCAGAGGCGGACGAACGGTCCTCGCTGGCAGGAGGCGGTCCTCGATGCCCGCAAACCGAGCATCAATCATGTTCCCGATCTGGGAAACGATGGCATGCACCTGCATCTCGCTCATCGGTGGTCCTTGCTGGTGGGACTTCTCAGGAGCCGACGAACACCTGGAAGGTTGGGGCTCCACCTGCGGCGGACCTTCCGGTCGCACCCGGAGACCCACGACTTCTTCCCGAAGGGCCACCATCTCTTGACGGAGGGCATCGACCTCCTTTCGCAGTCGCTCGTTCAGGAGGTGGAGCCGTCGAGTCTCCTCACTGGAGCTCCTGCTGGCGAGGCCCTCTATGGCCAGTCTGACCCGCTCTGCCGCCTCTCTGATGGCCCGCTGACTGGTACCCTTTAAGTTTTTGGACTTCCGAGTGGTATCCAAAACCACCTCGATGTCCATTAGGGCACTTTTTTCAAGTTCCTCTGCAGAAGCAGAGGAATTGTGCTCCATGCGTGGAACCTCAGCGCTGACAGGCGCCACCGCACTCTCCTCTAGAGCCGTGTTGACGGCCACTTGGCATGCCGGCGACTCGCTTCGGCAGTCCGACTCACTCTCTTCAGAGAGTGAACCACGTGGGGTACCGTTTCGGAGGAACCTACCCCTCCCATCTCGGGCTGGTCTCCGCCCTCTGCTTGTCGTCGCCTTAGAAGGTACCTTCCGAGGTGGCAACATCTCCTCGTTTTCGTGGGGCCGTTTTTGAGGTCCCGGAGATGCTCGCATTTCGGGAATACGACCCGACAACTCAGCACCAAGGCGACCCGTATCTCGCTGGCCGCTTGCCTCTACAATAGTGGTGTCGCTGGACAACGCGCCGTCCACTGTACTGTGCGCTGTATTGTCGGCCTCCGACAGCACATTTGCCCTCTCAAGAACCACGCCTGGTTCTGCTGGAGCCATTGCTCCCGTCCTCTGTGACACAGCGCCAGAGTCTGCCACTGCGTCTGCGTCCGCCGATTGGCGCTCACCCGGTCTGCTGTTGGGTGGTTTATAGCAGACCAGGTCTTCGAAAGACCTTGATCCTGAGCCTCCTCGGCTCTTGTTGCCATTGGCAAACGGAAGCGAAATGTTGTCCCCCCCAGAATACGGTGGGACAGACGACCCCGAAGGGGTCGTGGCGGATTCTCCAGCTGCTGAGCAGCTGGTACCGCCCTGGGGTATCATATTGCATTTCGGCTTATCCATGGTTGTTCCTTTAAAGGGTGTGGTCCCTGACTCCCCCCTTCATCAATAAAAATATATAAACATATACACATAAACATAATATATAAATATACATACATACATAAATCCCCCCCTCCCCCCTGTTCCTCCACCACGACGATTCGTCACGCCCACAGTCACGTCTGATGGGCAGACGCGTACCAGAGCGCGACGAATGCCGCGATCCAAGATCAAGGAGAGCCCCTAACCCTGATTCACTCCCCAAAAATTTCGAGGAGTGGATCGCTAATCACGTACCGTCCAATGACCCGCTTGAGCCATCGCACGGTACACGATGAAATCCCCCCCCGTATGCACATCGAACCCCGCACGATAGACCCATGGGTCATCGCACGACGAACGATGTGACCCCTCCCGCAGAATATTAGCCACGACAGTACCATTTCCCGAAGGATGAGAATTTCTTCTCATTCCTCGGGGAAGAATACTGTCGCGCCCAGGGTGCACCAGCCCAGCAGCTGCTCTTTCCTCCAGACGTATCTAGAGGGACCAGCAGCCGCCAGACAAACGTGGAGGAATTCTGACGCACCCCCCCCCAACCTAACCTAACCTAACCTAACCTAACCTAACCTAACCTAACCTAACCTAACCTTTTTTTTTTTTTTTTTTTTTTTTTCACGATGTGGAAATCCTCAATGGATGTCCTCCGCCCTGGGGAGAGCGAAGGGGTCTGTCAGACTCGTACTGACTAAAACCACACCGGTGTTCCCTCGCACACTTGCGTCAGGGGGGCAACGGGATCTGATGCGACTTCCGCTGCCCCGGACTAGTGCTGGCCCGCTTGACCTACGGGCCTCGTCCCGGGGGGAGTGAGGTGTAAAACTCCCCCCGCTACGTCTATGAGAGGCGCGCGTGGAACACAACGCGCCGCCGTCTCGGGTCCAGTGTGATGGGGGGCGACGGATGTCCCCGAATCCGCCGCCCCTGGACCAATTTAGGGGGGCCGGAAGAGGGCGTTGTCAGCCCTCTGCCGACGCCCGGTGCGTCTGCTGCGGGATGGGTGGGAGCTGGTCATCTCCCTTTCCCTTTCCGCAGCTTCCTTCTGCGACATGACGGTCTCGCAGAAGGACATCACCGCGTCCCAGGACTCTGCGCTGCCGACCATCGAGCGAACGACGGCCGGCAGCGACAGGTCTCCTCCTACCTCTGCAACGAGGGCACGGCGCGGCTCATCGAAAGCGGCACACTCGGCCAGCGTATGCCGCGCCGTATCCTCCGAACAATGGACGCAGTGATGGCACCGGGCGTCCGGCTCCCTGCTTAAGCGAGACAGGTACTTCCCGAAGCAGCCGTGCCCCGAGAGTACCTGTGTCGCCCGGAACGTCAGAGAGCCGTGCTTCCTCCCGAGCCAGTCGTCGAGCACTGGCCGGATCGCCTCGATAGTGTTGAGGCCGGCGGTGGGGAGGTCTAGCCTCCCCCGCCATTCCGCCACCATGACCTGTCGGAGCTGAGACCGGTACAGCGTAATCTGTCGCTGCACCAGCCTCTCGCCCCGATGTTCGGCCTCCTCGCGCCACTGGTACAGTGTCGCGAGGGTCTTCGCCTCCAGGTCCCATGGCGGGGATCCGGCCAGTACGCAAGCCGCCTCGTAGGAGATCGTGCGATATCCCCGTACGACCCTGACGGCCATCGCTCTCTGTGGTCTGCGCAGGACTGCGATAGTGCGGGCCGTCAGGTCGGTCGCCCATATCGGGGCCCCATATAGGGCCATCGATCGCACGATCCCCACGTACAACCGCCTGCAGGCGGAGCTCGGGCCCCCCAGATTGGGAAGCAGCGTTGATAGCGCGCCCGCCGCGCCCATCAACTTGGGCACCAGCCGCTGAAAGTGGGGGCCGAAGTCCCAACGGCTGTCGAGCACCAATCCGAGATATTTCATGGTTGACTCGACAGCGATCCGGACCCCCCCGACCACAATGTGTGATCCCAACGGCGGTGCCCGTCGGGGGCCATGAAAAGCGATGGCCTCCGACTTGTTGAGGGCCACCTCCAGGCCCAGGCGCCGTATGCGGCTCACCACCTGTGAGACCGCAGCCGTAGCCAGCAACGCTGCTTCCCTGTACGAGCTCCCCCGGGCCGTGACCAGCGTGTCGTCCGCATAACACGTCAGGTTCACTCCCGGCGGGAGCTCGCACCGCAAAACCCAGTCGTATCCGATGTTCCACAGGGGTGGGCCCAGAACCGAGCCCTGTGGAACACCGCACGACATCTCGCGACGGCCTATGCCGTCGCGTCCCATGTAGGTGACACACCTCCCCGAAAGATACGCCCCCACAATGTTGCGGAGGTAGGAAGGCACCCTATGGTATCGCAGGGCCTCCCTAATGCAACTCCAGGGCAGGGTGTTGAACGCGTTGGAGATGTCCAGAGACACCGCCAGCACCACCCCACCCTGGGAAACCGCTTCCTCCGCCAGGACTCTTACTCTCCTGATGGCGTCGATGGTAGAGCGCCCACATCGGAAGCCAAACTGGCTGTCGTCCAGGTTCGGCCCCACTGTGCACAAGTGGCTGACGAGGCGGTCTGCGATTACTCGCTCGAACAACTTGCCCGCCTCGTCCAGCAGCACTATGGGCCGATAAGCGGACGATGAATCCGCCGGGCGCCCCGCCTTCTTGAGCAGGACCAGTCGACCAGCTTTCCACCTGTTAGGGAAATGGCCCTGCTCAAGGCATGCCGAGAAGAGTCCCTGCAGTGGGGGCTCCAGTTCTTTCAGGGCGAGGACTAGAGCGCGGCCAGGCACTCCGTCGGGCCCCGGAGCAGTGTTTTTTGCCCGGAGCCGCATCACGGCCGCGCTCATCTCCGCCTGTGTCACCTCTGGGACGGTTTCGTTCTCCTCCACTTCCGGCTCTGCAGCTGTGAGCGGAGCCATCGGCGGTGGCTCATGCTCGGCTCTCTCAGGAAAGAGAGCCGAGACCACTTGCTCCAGAAACTGCGGCTCGAGACCTTCCGTCAGCGGGGGGGCCCATGGCCGAAGTTTCCCTCGGACCGTACGGTATGGGCGCCCCCACGGATCCCCGTCTAGGGTCGCGAGCAGCTCCTCCCTGGAGCGCGTCTTCGACTCGCCGATGGCCAGCCACAGAGCCTCCTTCGCCGCGCGGTACACCTCATACAGCGCGGCTTCTTCGTCGGGATCCCGGCGACGTCTCCTCCGACATCGCGTGTACGGGCGTCTGGCGTCTGCGCATGCGACGCGCAGCTGCTCGACCTCGATGCACCACCAGTACACGCGGCGCCTTGCGGGCAGAGGGGAGACGCGTGGCATGGACGCGTCGCAAATTTGCGTCATCGCGTCACCAAACCACTGCGCCTCCTGTTCGACGTCGACGGGACCGACGGTAGCCGACTCCCGAACCCAGGCCAGGACGATGGTGGCTTCCTCGAGAGCCTCCCTGTCGAGGCGTTTCAGAGCCCAACGCGGGCCGTCTCTCCGGGGGGCCGATTGACTACGACCTCCAGCGGTTTGGGCGGAGACGTCGAAGCGTATGTATCGGTGGTCCGATAGCGTCTCCACCTCCGCTTCCACGTGCCAATCACGAACACGGTGCACAACAGCGGGGCTAGCGAACGACACGTCCACTATGGACCCGCCCCGCTGTCGCACACACGTGAAGGCCGAGCCCCGATTTAAGACGGCCAGGCCCGTCGTAATGGCCCACTCCTCTAGCGCATCACCTCTCGGGTCTGTGACCGGGGATCCCCACGCCCCAGATTTGGCGTTCAGATCACCGAGAAGCAGAATGGGCCGAGGGTGAGACCGGCCGACGACGGCCCCCAACTCGACAAGGAAACTCTCGAATTCGGCGAGACTCCTGTTGGGCGAAAAGTATGCCCCGATCGTGACGATCCCGTTCACAAGGGCGGCAACCCAACCGTGACCCCGGGATACGTCGACAAGAGTCGCGCCGATGATGGCCACCAGGCCGTCCAGATCCCCTGCCCAGTTTTCCCGGGGGGGGACAAAATACGGCTCAGCGACCACCGCCACATTTATCGACCACTGCGCCATGCTCAGGACCAAGAGATCCTGAGCTCTGGTGCAGTGGTTGATATTCGCCTGAAGGAAATGAAGTGCCATCACTAACACTCCATTTCTTCGGTTCGTCCCACAACTGGCCGGGAGTCGGCCTCAGAGGTGCTAGGGGGTGCGGCCCCCGCAGCCTTGGTCCAACGCTTGCTGCGCTTTCTGGGCGCGCCGCAAGCGTTGCCGCCTAATCTGTGCCCCGCGGACTTTCCTGCAGCTGTACACAGACTGCAGTTTGGCTCCGCGGAGCACTGGGCCGCCTTATGGCCAGGCTGACCGCAGCGATAACAGAGATCGCTGCGGTCTGTTTCGCAGGTGCACTGTGCTCGGACGTGCCCTTTCTCCAGGCACCGGAAACACTGCATAGCCCGGGGTGCCAGGAGTTTTACCCTCACTGACACCCAGCCCACCAGTAGACGGCCCGCGTCGGCGACCTGCTTGGCCGCAGCCACCGGACACCGCACCCAGATGGTGCCAAGCCCGCCAGCGTTTACGCGGATCTCGCCCGCCCGCACATTTTCCGGCGCGCATCCGCCGCTCCGGGCTATGGCCGCCACCACCTCTTCTGGGGTCAAGGAGACGTCCAGCTCATCGACGCGAACCTCAGCCGTCTTAATGGGCCTGGACACCCGGGCCTCCTCGGGGTTGAGGACGTCCCTCAGCTTTGCAGCTAGAGTGTCCGCCCTCTCGACACAGTTGGTCCCCGCCAACTGAAACATTTTGGCCCCCGTGGCAGCCGTTCTAAAACGGAAGCCTTCTGGGGTGCCGAAATCGGCGAAGACCAGTTTGCCCCTTGCTTCCGCCAGTACCTTCTGGTAGGTCACTCCCCGCTCCTTGGCTTCCGGCTGAAGTGTTATCACCACAGCCTCAGAGCGAGGGACGCGGATTCTCGGGGCTTGCCCCTTGGAGCCCGGTGCGTTCTTGGCCTTGCGACCCCTCTTCCGCCTCTTTTTGCGGCTTTCGGCCGTTTTCCAGTCCCCCTCTTTTTGTTCAGGGGACGAGCTGCTCCCCTCAGCGGGTTTTTTTGTACCCTTCCCTGCCTTTTCGCCTCCCTCTGTGGGCTTCTTCGGCGCCTGCGTGGGCTTCTTCGGCGCCTGCGTGGATTTTTTAGCCGCTGGCGAAGGTGCAGGTGGTGCTTTAGCCACTTGGGCCCACGTTGGCCCAGCCACTTCTGGTGCGGGCTCCACCTCCTGTCTCCGCATGTCTGCCGCCAGTGGAGGACGAAGCCTGATAGGGGGATTGAGCCTGGGCTCTAGGCTGTCGAAGCGGGCGGTCATTATGTTCAACAGCCGGTTGAACTGGTCTTCCCCCAAAGACCCGTTCTGTGGCAGGGCACGACTGTCCATAGACGTCGCTCCCTGCTGCCGGCTGAAGTCTGCCCTCAGGGCGCTGACCTCCCGCTGAAGCTCCTCCATCCTCGTATGGAGACGGTGATTCTCCTCTCGTAGCTTCACCGTCTCCTCCGAAGCCGTCCGGTCAAGTAGGACGTCCATCGCCTCCTTGATACCGGTCGCCGCCTCCTTCAGGGCCCGCGTGAACGTCCCCTTCAGGTTGCCTGATTTCGTGGCCACCTTCAGGACGACGTCCACGCCGTCTAGCACCTGACGGCTGAGGGCCTCTGCCGTCAAGCCTTCAGGAGCCGTGTTGGTATGAGACCGCCTTTCTCTTGCCCGGCGGGCCAACTCGGCGACCTCGTCAGTCGCAATGGCCTTCCGGCCCTCTCGCCTCGCGGCATTGAGCTCCGCCCGGGTGCTAACTAATGCTATGGAGGCATCACCTTGCTCTACCTGCATAGCCCCGTCGGAATCGCTAACCGGCGTATCGGGGGGCTTTAGGAACCGGCCCCGGGAGTTGCGTGACGCTACCGGTGTTATTCCGGAATTTATTCCGCGTCCTCTACCTCTCCGTGGTGTCGACACCTTGGGGGCTGGTAGGTTTTCTTCACTCGAGGACAAACCCACCGAGCCCGCATCCGACCCACAGTCACGCGGCCGCTTCCCCCAAAATTTGGAGCGAGCGGCCGCAACTGGCTGCGGTGTGTCGTCTTCTTGCGTCAACACACATACTCGTTCGAGAACCACTCGTGGTTCTGGAGCCTCAGCTCCCGTCTTTAGTAACGCAGCGCCGGAGTCCGACACTGCATCAAGCGCGCTGCGCGGTGAAAAAGAGATCAGGTCTTCAAAAGACCGTGACCTTGTTGAGCCTCCTCGGCTCTGGTTGCAATTTGCAAGCGGAAGACGATTGGTGCCCTCCCCAGAATACGGGGGGCTTGACGATCCGTGGATCGTGGCGGATTCTCCAGCTGCTGAGCAGCTGGTACCGCCCTGGGGTAGTTTTTTACAATGCGTCTTGTTCATTTTTTTTTTGCTGTTCCTTTTAAGGGTGTGGTCCCTATCTCCCTACTTCGTCGTCTATATAAATGTATAAACATATACATACTAACAGATACATGAATACATATATAAAATAAATACATATACATATTCCCTCCCCTCTCCCTTGATCCTGTATCACGGCGATTCGTCACGCTCACAGTCACGTCTGATGGGCAGACGCGTACCAGAGAGCGACGAATGCCGTGACCAAAGATGAAGGAAGATCTCCACCCCTGATTCACTTCCCGAGAACTTCAGGAAGTGAATCACTAATCATGTACCGTCCGATGACCCCGTTCCGTGAGCCATCGCACGGTACACGACGAAAAAACCCCGCCCTGATTCACTCCCCGAAAACATCGAGGAGTGAATCATCAATCACGTACCGTGAAATAAGCCCGCGAGCTATCGCACGGTACATGACGAAATCCTCCCCAATGCACATCGAACCCCGCACGATAGACCCGCACGTCATCGCACGACGAACGATGTGACCCCTCCCCAGAATATTAGCCGTGACAGTATCATTTCCCAAGGGATGAGAATTTCTTCTCATTCCTCGAGGAAGGATACTGTCGCGCCCAGGGTGCACCAGCCCAGCAGCTGCTCTTTCCTCCAGACGTATCGAGAGGGACCAGCAGCCGCCAGACAAACGTGGAGGAATTCTGCCGCACCCCAACCTAACCTAACCTAACCTAACCTCGCCGAGCTGATGTCGGAGGTGACAACCAGAAGACGCCGCATCCGATGCGCCGCACCAGTCCGGAGGCAGAAGGTAGTCGACGAGTACCTGCAAGCAAAACTGAATTATGAGTCCCTTGCCATGAAAGCGCAAACGGAGGGATGGAAGGCATTCTGCGGGAAACAGGATCGTGAGGGAATGTGGGAGGGGATCTACAGGGTCATAGGACGGACCGCCAAGAGGCAGGAGGATTTGCCGTTGGTGAAGGAAGGTGTACCGCTGAATGCACAAGAATCGGCTCAGCTGCTGGCCGAGACCTTCTACCCGGAAGACCAAGAAGAGGGAGAAACTGCTGACCACCTTCGGACACGCGAGGCGGCCAGTCGTGTAAACGACTGGGCGCATGGTGAACCATGTGACCCACCGTTTACACTTCAGGAGCTGAAAACCGCGGTCAGAAGCTTCAACCCAAAGAAGGCACCCGGGGCAGATGGTCTCACAGCCGATATATGTGCCCAGGTCATTTCCCGGGACCCAGGGACGTTCCTTGCTCTGGCAAACAAGTGCCTGGAGCACGGACACTTCCCTGAGGCCTGGAAAGTGGCAACGGTGGTGATCCTCCGAAAGCCCGGTAAGGAATCCTACACCACCCCAAAGTCGTACAGGCCTATCGGCCTCCTACCAGTCCTAGGAAAAATCTTAGAAAAGATGCTTGTAGCGAGGCTCAAGTGGCATCTTATCCCGCGGCTTAGTACTCGCCAGTTTGGTTTTATGCCACAGCGGAGCACCGAGGACTCCCTCTACACCATGATACAACACATCAAGGGCAAGCTAAGCAAAAAGAAACTGATCACTGTTGTATCACTGGATATAGAGGGAGCCTTCGATAGCGCATGGTGGCCGGCTATCAGAACCAGACTGGCTGAGGAAAAGTGCCCGGTGAACCTCAGAAGGCTTCTAGACAGCTACTTGACTGGTAGGAGTGTCAGAGTAAGATACGCCGGTGCCGAGTGTCTGAGGGACACTAACAAGGGGTGTGTGCAAGGATCTATTGGCGGCCCGATCCTGTGGAACCTGATCCTCGACCCCCTCTTAAAGGGGCTGGAAAAGAGAGGCGTCCACTGCCAGGCTTTTGCCGATGACGTGGTGATGATCTTCGACGGTGAGACAGCATTGGAAGTCCAAGGGCAGGCCAATGCCGCCCTCGAGTATGTTCGGGTGTGGGGCATCGGAAATAAGCTGAAATTTGCACCGCAAAAAACTTGTGCAATGGTAATCACCAAAAAACTGAAGTACGATGTCCCACTCCTGAACATGGGCGGGGTAGACATTGGCATGTCCAAGGAAATCAAAGTGCTGGGACTCACCGTCGACCACCAGCTCACTTTCAACACTCACGTCGCTAACGTTTGCAGAAAAGCTGTGAATATTTACAAACAGCTGGCACGAGCGGCAAAAGTGAGCTGGGGCCTTCATCCGGAGATCATCCACACCATTTACACGGCAGTTGTGGAGCCTGTAATCATGTACGCGGCGAGCGCCTGGGCGCCGGCAACAAAAAAGATCGGAGTGCAGAAAAGCCTCAACACGGTCCAACGAGGATTCGCGCAGAAGCTCTGCAAATCCTACCGCACCGTATCGCTGAACGCGTCCCTGGTGCTGGCTGGGATACTCCCACTCGACCTCCGAATACAGGAAGCAGCCGCTCTGTACGAGGCGAAGAGGGGGGTGCCACAGCCAGCACTTGCGGGCAGGGAGGTAGAGCGTGTGGTGGCATTTGCGGAGACTCCGCACCCGGCGAAACATACGGCCATGGAGTTCGTATGCCTGGAAGACCAGACCCGTGTGGAAAACCACAATAATCAAGCAGTGAGGGTATTCACGGATGGCAGCAAGATTGAGGGTAAGGTCGGAGCGGCACTCTCACTCTGGGAAGGTGACGCCGAGACCAAATCAGTAAAACTGAGCTTGCCACCGTACTGCACGGTCTACCAGGCAGAACTCCTGGCCATATGCGTAGCCACGCGCGAGATCCTCAAGCGCAAAGAGGGAACTTTCGGTATCTATAGTGACTCAAAGGCCGCACTACAGACAGTCACAAACCAAGGTTCCCTCCACGCCCTGGCCGTGGAAGCGAGAGCGAACGTTGCCGTGGCTTTGTCCCAGAACAAAGATATTTCTTTGTTCTGGATAAAGGCACACGCAGGGCTAGAAGGCAACGAGCGCGCAGACGTTCTCGCAAAGGAGGCTGCACTCCGATCCAGGAAGAGGCCAGACTACGACCGCTGCCCGGTTTCATTCGTCAAGCGGCAGATCCGCTTAGGGTCGCTTGGCGAATGGAACCGGAGGTACCAGAGCGGTGAAACAGCCTCCGTCACGAAACTCTTTTTCCCGAATGCGATCGACGCCCACAAGATAGTTCGTAAAATCAAACCTGCAGGCATCGTTTCACAGATATTGACGGGTCACGGTGGGTTCTCCGAATACTTGCACCGCTTCAAGTGTAAGGAGAACCCATGGTGCATCTGTGAACCAGGAAAGGTGGAGTCGATCGCACACATTTTAACAGAGTGCCCAGTTTACTGTGCGGAGAGAAACATAGCGGAAACAAAGCTCGAGACCAACTTTACAGTTAAAAATATAAGTATATTAATGGACGCAAATAAAAGCCGCAAAACCTTTTTGGAATATTGCATAAAAATTATCACAAAAGTTATAGCAAGAAATAAGGACACCTAAACCCTAATGCTTTGCCATATATGAACATTTCAAATTGGAAAAGATATGTGACCAAAGCTTAGAAAAGTAGTTTTCTTTTAAAGTTGATAACAAAATTTTGGTTTTAAATGCAAAACAGCAAAAATATTTTCACCAAAACAGTATTCAAAAATAGAAATTTAGCGTCAAAAGATAAAAAGCCCAAACAAGGTCTCTGACTATGTCAGGGGGACACGTGCAGAGCAGGAGTGGTTTTTAGCCGGTTCGAGTCCGGCACTACCTCGACTGCCTCACAGGAGATATTCCTGTGAGATAGTCGAGGTGTCCGTGGGGATTTTCCACTCCTGCCAAAACAATAAAAAAAAAAAAAAAAAAAAAAAACCTAACCTAACCTAACCTAACCTAACCTAACCAAACCTTTTTTTTTTTTTTTTTTTTTGACGCTGGGAAAAAATGCATTACGCATACCCTCCCATCGGGGGATGAGAGGGGTATGTGGGACTCCCCGGTCTGACCCGGTATACCCACTAAAACGACCCAGCGACATTCCCGCTTCGTCCAAGTGGCGGGGGACTGGGGAACCGGCATAGCCTTTACGTCCAGTCCTCCGTCGACGATCGCCCTTTATGGCGGGCCCCTCACAGGGACCCGGGAATGACTGACGGAGGTGGTGACGGGTGCAATGCGGGCGAAGGCACCCCCGTGCCTGTCGCCCGCCCGTCGCCACCATGAGGAGGGAGAGGGCGTTGCCGTCTCCGACCCCTTCTTCGTCTGCGGAGCGGCGCAGCGAGAGGGTCGTCCTCCCGCACGCGCTCCGCCTCCTCCTTTTGCGAGATTACGTCCTCGCAAAAGGAGGCGACCGCTGCCCAGGCCTCCTCGCTCCCCAGCATGGCGTTGACGACGCCGGGAAGCGAGAGGTCCGGTCCGATTACCGCGGTCAGACCGCGGCGCAACTCGGACCAAGCCGGGCACACCTCCAGGGTGTGCTGCGCCGTGTCCTCCGGCGCGCCGCAGTCGTGGCACGCCGGGGTCTCCTCCCTCCCGATCCGGTGCAGGTGCGATCCGAAACAACCATGGCCGGATAACACCTGCACCAGACGGAACGAGAGGAAACCGTGGGACCGCTCGAGCCAGCTCCGCAGAACCGGACCGAGCGCGTCCAACGTCCGGCGGCCAAAGGTGGCGGTGGCGAGGTCCTCTGACCAGTGAAGGACGATAGCGTCCCTCGCCTCCCGCCGCACGGCCTCCCGCTCTTCGGCGACGGGGCGCTCCCCGAGAGCCTTCCGGCGCGCCGTCCACTCGTACACTCTGGCAAGCACCCATGCCTCCAACTCCCAAGGCGGGGTGCCAGCCAGAGCGCATGCCGCCGAAAAGCCCACCGAGCGGTAGGCCCTCGCCACCCGCTGTGCAATGGCCCTTTGGGGCCTGCGGATGGCCGTCGCATTCTCCCTCCTGTGGAGGGAGTCCGCCCAGATTGGGGCCCCATATAGGGCCATGCTCCGCAAGATGCCGGCATACAGGCGCCGGCATTTCGCCTTGGGCCCCCCCAGATTCGGCAGGAGCCACGAGAGGGCGTCCGCGGCCTTGAGCAGGCGCGTCGACAGCCCGCTGAAATGCGGGCCGAAGCGCCACCTGTCGTCTAGCACCAGCCCCAAATACTTCATCTGGGGCTGGACCCCTATCCTGACACCCTCCACAATTATGTGGGCGTCGGGAGGGCAGCGCTGCCGAGGCCCGCGAAAGAACACGGCCTCGGTCTTGTGCAGCGCCACCTTCAATCCCAGGCGGCGGATCCTCTCTGCAACCAAGGATCCGCCAGCCGAGGCCAGACAGGCCGCGTCCGCGAAATTCCTCCCCCGGGCAGTGAGGAGAGTGTCATCCGCATAACAGATGACACTCGTGCCCTGGAGGAGGGCTCCGCGCAGGAGCCAGTTGAACCCGATGTTCCACAAGGGGGGGCCAAGCACCGACCCCTGTGGAACACCGGACTCTGCGCCGTACCGCCTAATGGTGGCCGTCTTGTCAACTAGGAGGACCTCTCTGTCCTCCAAGTAGCTGGCCAGGAGGTCCCGCAGGTATTGGGGCACTCCGTGATATCGGAGCGCCTCCAATATCGTCGAGTGGGGGACGGAGTTGAAGGCGTTGGCAATGTCGAATGACACCGCCAGCACTCCGTCCCCCGCCTCCACCGCCTCCTTCACCTGGCCCTTGAGCAGGGCCAGAGCGTCGATCGTCGAACGCCCTCGACGAAAGCCGAATTGGGCGTCCGACAGATCCGGCCCTACCTCCCGCAAATGGCTATCAAGCCGGGAGGCGACAATCCCCTCGAACAATTTACCGACCTCATCGAGCAGGACGATGGGCCGGTATGCCGAGGGGGAGTCCACCGGGCGGCCCTCCTTTCGGAGGAGGCATAACTGCCCCTCCTTCCACAGCTTCGGGAACCTCCCAGCCGTAAAGCACGCGCTGAAGAGGTCCCGAAACCTGTCCTCCATGCCGGAGGCGGCGATCGCCAGCACCCGTGCGGGGACGCCGTCTGGTCCGGGGGCCGTCTTTTTTGCGCGGAGGCTGAGAATCCCCGCGTATAACTCCGCCACTGTAACCGCGGGGACGTCCTCCTCCTCCGGCGAAGCCGCCCCTTGCGGGGGATCCATCGTTGGTGGGGTGAAGTCGGTCCTGCGCGGAAACAGGGACCGGACCACCCCATCCAACAACGCTGGATCGAGGGTCTCCGACAGTGGGGGACCATAGGGGCGTAGCTGGTTCCGTGCCGCCTTATATGGTCTCCCATAGGGGTCCCTGTCGAGACCCTCCAGCATCTCGGCCCTCGCCGAGTCTTGTGCAGCACCCATTGCAGACTTGAGGACCGTCGTCGCCTCTCGGTAAGAGGCGTATAGGCGGTCCTCTTCTGCCCGGTCTCGGTTTTGGGCGCTGCGACGTCGGCTCCGCGTGTAGGCCCTTCTGGCCGCCACGCAGGTGGCCCGGAGTCCCTCCAGCTCCTCCGTCCACCAATAGACGGCACGACGGGGAGGCGGACGGCGAGACCGGGGCATGCTGGAGTTACACACCTCGGTCAGGGACCCTCTGAGCTGGACCGCAGCGGCGTCTACGTCAAGGCCCTCGACAGGGGGCGACAGCCAGTCCTGGAGGAAGGCCGCCTCCTTGGCTGCCTCCCGGTCCAGGCGGGTGAGTGCCCACCGCGGGAAGGGAGATTGCCCAGCGCGGGCCATCCCCCTCCCGCCCTGCTGGGTGGAGATGTCGAACCGCACATATCGGTGGTCCGACAACGTCTCCACCATCTCTACCCGCCAGTTGACGACGCGGGCGGCCAGCGCGGGGGTGGCAAACGACACGTCCACCACCGACCCACCCTGTTGCCGCACACACGTGTGGACCGCCCCCCTGTTGAGGAGGGACACACCGCTTGAGGCCGCCCAAAACTCGACGGCGCGTCCCCGGACGTTGCAACCTGCGGCCGGGTTGCCCCAGGCCGTCGACTTGGCGTTCAGGTCGCCCAACACCAGAACTTGGCGTGGCGCCGCCCTCCCTTTGACTGCGGTGAGGATCTCGAGGAAATCCTCAAAGTCCGAGAGAGGGCGGTTTGGGGAGAAATAGACCCCCACCAGGGCCATGTCTCCCCAGGCGGCGGCCACGTATCCCGGTCCCCTCTCTAAGAGCGAGAGGGGAGGGGAGTCTGTGGAAGACCGCGCCACCAACGCCACCAAGCCGTCCCGGTCGCCCAGCCAACGGCCAGGGACCGAGTAAGGTTCGGCGACCACCGCCAAGTCCACCAACCACTCAGCCATGGTCTGCATCAGCAGATCCTGGGCTGCCCTGCAGTGGTTGGCGTTCGCCTGGAGGATGCGATGTTCGACCCTATCCATCAGTCGGACATCGCACCCCCCTCCGCAGCCGTCGCAGGAACGACGGAGTCAGCGGCAGCAGCAGCAGGCCTGGTCGGTGCCAGCGCTTTGCCACGCTTAGGGGGAGGATTGCACTTCCTCCCCTTCATGACGTGGCCTGCCAGGCGGCCACTGGCGGCACACACCGCGCAGTGCGGCGTGGCGGCCTCGCAAGAGACGGCTTTGTGGCCGTTCTTGCCGCAGCGGTAGCATGTGTCCGTCCTATCCACCGTGGACGGACACATGGGCCGGGTGTGACCGATGCCGAAGCACCGGAAACACCGCAGTGGCTGGTCTTCAAGTGCCCGGACTGCACCCGAGCTGAAGCCTACATTGAGCCGTCCCTTGGCAAGGACGGCTTTGGCAGCGGCAATTGGGCACTCGAGGCGAATGGTGCCCATGCCACCGCGTCCGGGTCTTATGTCCCGGCCTTGGACCGCCGCGGCGCCACAGCCCCCTACCGCTGCGACCGCCGCAACCACCTCCTCCTTGGTGACGGAGTCGTCGAGCTCCGTCACCTCAAAGGCCGCCGTCTTGACCGGTCGGGCCACCTTGGCCGAGTCTGCGATGACCTCCTGCAGCTTTGCTGCGAAGAGGTCCGCATGGGCACTCCCCTCGGCCCCCGGGAACTCAAAAATTCGAGCCCCGGCTTGTGTCCGCCGGCAAGAGACGCTGCCGATACCCAATTGGGTGGGGTCGGCATTAGCACGCGCCCGCACTAATACGGACGCGTACGTCTCCCCTCGCTCCGCCGCCTCCGCGGTGAGCGTCACCACGACGGCAGCAGTTTTCGGGGGGACTAGCTTTCCCTTCCCTCTCCCCTTCCCCTTTCCCTTTTCCTTGTCGGTCGTCTGCGACCGACTGGGAGCGGTGGTGGCGGGGACGGCAGGTACGGCCTTCGCCGACTTTTTGCCTCGGCCCTTTCCCTTGCGGACCACATCCGTCCACTCGTTGGACGGGGTGGTGGCAGGGAGAAGGGTGTCTTCCGCCTGGGAGGAGGACGGCCCCGGCTCGCTCGGCTGCCTCTTGTCCGCTGCAAGCGGCGGTCGGAGGCTTTTCTCCGGCAAGAGCCGGTCCTCGATGCCTGCCAAGCAGGCCCTTGTGAAGGCCCTCTCCTCCATCACAACCTTGCGGATGATATCCTCAAGGTTGGAGGATGGGCCTTCTGCCGCAGGGCTCGTCCGGGCCTGTTGCGGCTGGGCCGTGGCTTCAGCCAGCTTTCGATGAAGCTGGCTGACCTCCAACTGCAGGCGATCCACCTTCGCCTGCAGTTGCCGCGTCTCGTCGGTGGTTTTGCGACGGACCAGCTCCGTCACGACACCGCGCAAGCTCGCGGCCCGGCTCTTGAGGGCCTTTTGAAAGGTCCCCTTTAGGTTGGAGGACTTAGAGGCGACCTCCACAATCTCCTCCTCGTCCTCCTCCGCCATTCTCTCCAGCTCGGCGAGAGAGTGGTCCGCGTACAGGACGCGGGACGCACCGTACCCGGACTTGGCCCGGGCGACGTGCGCCCGCTTCTCCTTGGCGGCAACCTTTTCCTCTAGCTCTAGCTGGAGCTGCGCTCGCCGGGAGAGGTCTAGCTGGCGTTGGGCGTCCGCCAGCCCAACGTTATGAGTATCCGCGGCCACGGTCGTCGGCTTTTTTGCCTTCGACCCAGAGGCTTGCGAACCCTCGGACCCACCGCTCAAATGGACCCGCTTCCGCGAGCGAGAACCACTCGCGTCCGACACTCCAAGTAGTGAGTCGTTATCGGACGACTCATCCGCTAAAAAGCCTGCCGCAGATGACGCGCGGCTGGCTACTGACGCCGGGGCGTCGGGGTGGCCCTGAGAAGGGCCTTTGGGTTGGCCCAGAGAAGGACCTTTGGGTTTGGGTTGGCCCTGAGAAGGGCCTTTGGGTTGGCCCTGAGAAGGGCCTTTGGTTTTTAAAAATCGCTCAGAGGCGCTACGCGTAAGTTTAGACATTCCACAATCGTAGTTCGCAAGGCAAGCAGTAAGAAGCTACGAGAGCACAGAGCACTTTGGCCGTACCCAGTCTGCCACTCCGTTACGGTGGTCAGAACTGGGCCGTTTCCAGGGGACGCGACGTGGACGCAAGCTCTGTGGGGTGGTCCCCCAACCTAACCTAACCTTTTTTTTTTTTTTTTTTTTTTTTTTTTTTTTTTTTGACGCTGGGAAAAAATGCATTACGCATACCCTCCCATCGGGGGATGAGAGGGGTATGTGGGACTCCCCGGTCTGACCCGGTATACCCACTAAAACGACCCAGCGACATTCCCGCTTCGTCCAAGTGGCGGGGGACTGGGAAACCGGCATAGCCTTTACGTCCAGTCCTCCGCCGACGATCGCCCTTCATGGCGGGCCCCTCACAGGGACCCGGGAATGACTGACGGAGGTGGTGACGGGTGCAATGCGGGCGAAGGCACCCCCGTGCCTGTCGCCCGCCCGTCGCCACCATGAGGAGGGAGAGGGCGTTGCCGTCTCCGACCCCTTCTTCGTCTGCGGAGCGGCGCAGCGAGAGGGTCGTCCTCCCGCACGCGCTCCGCCTCCTCCTTTTGCGAGATTACGTCCTCGCAAAAGGAGGCGACCGCTGCCCAGGCCTCCTCGCTCCCCAGCATGGCGTTGACGACGCCGGGAAGCGAGAGGTCCGGTCCGATTACCGCGGTCAGACCGCGGCGCAACTCGGACCAAGCTGGGCACACCTCCAGGGTGTGCTGCGCCGTGTCCTCCGGCGCGCCGCAGTCGTGGCACGCCGGGGTCTCCTCCCTCCCGATCCGGTGCAGGTGCGATCCGAAACAACCATGGCCGGACAACACCTGCACCAGACGGAACGAGAGGAAACCGTGGGACCGCTCGAGCCAGCTCCGCAGAACCGGACCGAGCGCGTCCAACGTCCGGCGGCCAAAGGTGGCGGTGGCGAGGTCCTCTGTCCAGTGAAGGACGATAGCGTCCCTCGCCTCCCGCCGCACGGCCTCCCGCTCTTCGGCGACGGGGCGCTCCCCGAGAGCCTTCCGGCGCGCCGTCCACTCGTACACTCTGGCGAGCACCCATGCCTCCAACTCCCAAGGCGGGGTGCCAGCCAGGGCGCATGCCGCCGAAAAGCCCACCGAGCGGTAGGCCCTCGCCACCCGCTGTGCAATGGCCCTTTGGGGCCTGCGGATGGCCGTCGCATTCTCCCTCCTGTGGAGGGAGTCCGCCCAGATTAGGGCCCCATATAGGGCCATGCTCCGCAAGATGCCGGCATACAGGCGCCGGCATTTCGCCTTGGGCCCCCCCAGGTTCGGCAGGAGCCACGAGAGGGCGTCCGCGGCCTTGAGCAGGCGCGTCGACAGCCCGCTGAAATGCGGGCCGAAGCGCCACCTGTCGTCTAGCACCAGCCCCAGATACTTCATCTGGGGCTGGACCCCTATCCTGACGCCCTCCACAATTATGTGGGCGTCGGGAGGGCAGCGCTGCCGAGGCCCGCGAAAGAACACGGCCTCGGTCTTGTGCAGCGCCACCTTCAATCCCAGGCGGCGGATCCTCTCTGCAACCAAGGATCCGCCAGCCGAGGCCAGACAGGCCGCGTCCGCGAAATTCCTCCCCCGGGCAGTGAGGAGAGTGTCATCCGCATAGCAGATGACACTCGTGCCCTGGAGGAGGGCTCCGCGCAGGAGCCAGTTGAACCCGATGTTCCACAAGGGGGGGCCAAGCACCGACCCCTGCGGAACACCGGACTCTGCGCCGTACCGCCTAATGGTGGCCGTCTTGTCAACTAGGAGAACCTCTCTGTCCTCCAAGTAGCTGGCCAGGAGGTCCCGCAGGTATTGGGGCACTCCGTGATATCGGAGCGCCTCCAATATCGTCGAGTGGGGGACGGAGTTGAAGGCGTTGGCAATGTCGAATGACACCGCCAGCACTCCGTCCCCCGCCTCCACCGCCTCCTTCACCTGGCCCTTGAGCAGGGCCAGCGCGTCGATCGTCGAACGCCCTCGACGGAAGCCGAATTGGGCGTCCGACAGATCCGGCCCTACCCCCCGCAAATGGCTGTCAAGCCGGGAGGCGACAATCCCCTCGAACAACTTACCGACCTCATCGAGCAGGACGACGGGCCGGTATGCCGAGGGGGAGTCCACCGGGCGTCCCGCTTTTCGGAGGAGGCAAAGCTGCCCCTCCTTCCACAGTTTCGGGAACCTCCCCGCCGTAAAGCACGCGCTGAAGAGGTCCCGAAACCTGTCCTCCATGCCGGAGGCGGCGATCGCCAGCACCCTTGCGGGGACGCCGTCTGGTCCGGGCGCCGTCTTTTTTGCGTGGAGGCTGAGAACCCCCGCGTATAACTCTGCCACTGTCACCGCGGGGACGTCTTCCTCCTCCGGCGAAGCCTCCCCTTGCGGGGGATCCATCGTTGGTGGGGTGAAGTCGGTCCTGCGCGGAAACAGGGACCGGACCACCCCATCCAGCAACGCTGGATCGAGGGTCTCCGACAGTGGGGGACCATAGGGGCGGAGCTGGTTCCGCGCCGCCTTATATGGTCTCCCATAGGGGTCCCTGTCGAGACCCTCCAGCATCTCGGCCCTCGCCGAGTCTTGAGCAGCACCCATTTCGGACTTAAGGACCACCGTTGCCTCTCGGTACGAGGCGTATAGGCGGTCCTCTTCTGCCCGGTCCCGGTTTCGGGCGCTGCGTCGTCGGCTACGCGTGTAGGTCCTTCTGGCCGCCACGCAGGTGGCCCGGAGTCTCTCCAGCTCCTCCGTCCACCAATAGACGGCACGACGGGGAGGCGGACGGCGAGACCGAGGCATGCTGGAGTTGCACACCTCGGTCAGGGACCCTCTGAGCTGAACCGCAGCGGCGTCTACGTCCAGGACCTCGACAGGGGGCGACAGCCAGTCCTGTAGGAAGGCCGCCTCCTTGGCTGCCTCCCGGTCCAGGCGGGTGAGTGCCCACCGCGGGAAGGGAGATTGCCCAGTGCGGGTCATCCCCCTCCCGCCCTGCTGGGTGGAGATGTCGAACCGCACATATCGGTGGTCCGACAACGTCTCCACCATCTCTACCCGCCAGTTGACGACGCGGGCGGCCAGCGCGGGGGTGGCAAACGACACGTCCACCACCGACCCACCCTGTTGCCGCACACACGTGTGGACCGCCCCCCTGTTGAGGAGGGACACACCGCTTGAGGCCGCCCAAAACTCGACGGCGCGTCCCCGGACGTTGCAACCTGCGGCCGGGTTGCCCCAGGCCGTCGACTTGGCGTTCAGGTCGCCCAACACCAGAACTTGGCGTGGCGCCGCCCTCCCTTTGACTGTGGTGAGGATCTCGAGGAAGTCCTCAAAGTCCGAGAGAGGGCGGTTTGGGGAGAAATAGACCCCCACCAGGGCCATGTCTCCCCAGGCGGCGGCCACGTATCCCGGTCCCCTCTCTAAGAGCGAGAGGGGAGGGGAGTCTGTGGAAGACCGCGCCACCAACGCCACCAAGCCGTCCCGGTCGCCCAGCCAACGGCCAGGGACCGAGTAGGGTTCGGCGACCACCGCCAAGTCCACCAACCACTCAGCCATGGTCTGCATCAGCAGATCCTGGGCTGCCCTGCAGTGGTTGGCGTTCGCCTGGAGAATGCGATGTTCGACCCTATCCATCAGTCGGACATCGCACCCCCCTCCGCAGCCGCCGCAGGAACGACGGGGATAGCGGCAGCAGCAGCAAGCCTGGTCGGTGCCAGTGCTTTGCCACGCTTAGGGGGAGGATTGCAGTTCCTCCCCTTCATGACATGGCCTGCCAGGCAACCTAACCTAACCTAACCTTTTTTTTTTTTTTTTTTTTTTTTTTTTTTTTTTTTTTTTTTTTTTTTTTTTTTGACGCTGGGAAAAAATGCATTACGCATACCCACTCATCGGGGGATGAGAGGGGTATGTGGGACTCCCCGGTCTGACCCGGTATACCCACTAAAACGACCCAGCGACATTCCCGCTTCGTCCAAGTGGCGGGGGACTGGGAAACCGGCATAGCCTTTACGTCCAGTCCTCCGCCGACGATCGCCCTTCATGGCGGGCCCCTCACAGGGACCCGGGAATGACTGACGGAGGTGGTGACGGGTGCAATGCGGGCGAAGGCACCCCCGTGCCTGTCGCCCGCCCGTCGCCACCATGAGGAGGGAGAGGGCGTTGCCGTCTCCGACCCCTTCTTCGTCTGCGGAGCGGCGCAGCGAGAGGGTCGTCCTCCCGCACGCGCTCCGCCTCCTCCTTTTGCGAGATTACGTCCTCGCAAAAGGAGGCGACCGCTGCCCAGGCCTCCTCGCTCCCCAGCATGGCGTTGACGACGCCGGGAAGCGAGAGGTCCGGTCCGATTACCGCGGTCAGACCGCGGCGCAACTCGGACCAAGCTGGGCACACCTCTAGGGTGTGCTGCGCCGTGTCCTCCGGCGCGCCGCAGTCGTGGCACGCCGGGGTCTCCTCCCTCCCGATCCGGTGCAGGTGCGATCCGAAACAACCATGGCCGGACAACACCTGCACCAGACGGAACGAGAGGAAACCGTGGGACCGCTCGAGCCAGCTCCGCAGAACCGGACCGAGCGCGTCCAACGTCCGGCGGCCAAAGGTGGCGGTGGCGAGGTCCTCTGACCAGTGAAGGACGATAGCGTCCCTCGCCTCCCGCCGCACGGCCTCTCGCTCTTCGGCGACGGGGCGCTCCCCGAGAGCCTTCCGGCGCGCCGTCCACTCGTACACTCTGGCCAGCACCCATGCCTCCAACTCCCAAGGCGGGGTGCCAGCCAGGGCGCATGCCGCCGAAAAGCCCACCGAGCGGTAGGCCCTCGCCACCCGCTGTGCAATGGCCCTTTGGGGCCTGCGGATGGCCGTCGCATTCTCCCTCCTGTGGAGGGAGTCCGCCCAGATTGGGGCCCCATATAGGGCCATGCTCCGCAAGATGCCGGCATACAGGCGCCGGCATTTCGCCTTGGGCCCCCCCAGGTTCGGCAGGAGCCACGAGAGGGCGTCAGCGGCCTTGAGCAGGCGCGTCGACAGCCCGCTGAAATGCGGGCCGAAGCGCCACCTGTCGTCTAGCACCAGCCCCAGATACTTCATCTGGGGCTGGACCCCTATCCTGACGCCCTCCACAATTATGTGGGCGTCGGGAGGGCAGCGCTGCCGAGGCCCGCGAAAGAACACGGCCTCGGTCTTGTGCAGCGCCACCTTCAATCCCAGGCGGCGGATCCTCTCTGCAACCAAGGATCCGCCAGCCGAGGCCAGACAGGCCGCGTCCGCGAAATTCCTCCCCCGGGCAGTGAGGAGAGTGTCATCCGCATAGCAGATGACACTCGTGCCCTGGAGGAGGGCTCCGCGCAGGAGCCAGTTGAACCCGATGTTCCACAAGGGGGGGCCAAGCACCGACCCCTGCGGAACACCGGACTCTGCGCCGTACCGCCTAATGGTGGCCGTCTTGTCAACTAGGAGGACCTCTCTGTCCTCCAAGTAGCTGGCCAGGAGGTCCCGCAGGTATTGGGGCACTCCGTGATATCGGAGCGCCTCCAATATCGTCGAGTGGGGGACGGAGTTGAAGGCGTTGGCAATGTCGAATGACACCGCCAGCACTCCGTCCCCCGCCTCCACCGCCTCCTTCACCTGGCCCTTGAGCAGGGCCAGCGCGTCGATCGTCGAACGCCCTCGACGGAAGCCGAATTGGGCGTCCGACAGATCCGGCCCTACCCCCCGCAAATGGCTATCAAGCCGGGAGGCGACAATCCCCTCGAACAATTTACCGACCTCATCGAGCAGGACGATGGGCCGGTATGCCGAGGGGGAGTCCACCGGGCGGCCCTCCTTTCGGAGGAGGCATAACTGCCCCTCCTTCCACAGTTTCGGGAACCTCCCAGCCGTAAAGCACGCGCTGAAGAGGTCCCGAAACCTGTCCTCCATGCCGGAGGCGAACCTAACCTAACCTAACCTAACCTAACCTAACCTAACCTAACCTAACCTAACCTTTTTTTTTTTTTTTTTTTTTTTTTTTTTTTTTTTCACGATGTGGAAATCCTCAATGGATGTCCTCCGCCCTGGGGAGAGCGGAGGGGTCTGTCAGACTCGTACTGACTAAAACCACACCGGTGTTCCCTCGCACACTTGCGTCAGGGGGCAGCGGGATCTGATGCGACTTCCGCTGCCCCGGACTAGTGCTGGCCCGCTTGACCTACGGGCCTCGTCCCGGGGGGGGTGAGGTGTAAAACTCCCCCCGCTACGTCTATGAGAGGCGCGCGTGGAACACAACGCGCCGCCGTCTCGGGTCCAGTGTGATGGGGGGCGACGGATGTCCCCGAATCCGCCGCCCCTGGACCAATTTAGGGGGGCCGGAAGAGGGCGTTGTCAGCCCTCTGCCGACGCCCGGTGCGCCTGCTGCGGGATGGGCGGGAGCTGGTCATCTCCCTTTCCCTTTCCGCAGCTTCCTTCTGCGACATGACGGTCTCGCAGAAGGACATCACTGCGTCCCAGGACTCTGCGCTGCCGACCATCGAGCGAACGACGGCCGGCAGCGACAGGTCTCCTCCTACCTCTGCAACGAGGGCACGGCGCGGCTCATCGAAAGCGGCACACTCGGCCAGCGTATGCCGCGCCGTATCCTCCGAACAATGGACGCAGTGATGGCACCGGGCATCCGGCTCCCTGCTTAAGCGAGACAGGTACTTCCCGAAGCAGCCGTGCCCCGAGAGTACCTGTGTCGCCCGGAACGTCAGAGAGCCGTGCTTCCTCCCGAGCCAGTCGTCGAGTACTGGCCGGATCGCCTCGATTGTGTTGAGGCCGGCGGTGGGGAGGTCTAGCCTCCCCCGCCATTCCGCCACCATGACCTGTCGGAGCTGAGACCGGTACAGTGTAATCTGTCGCTGCACCAGCCTCTCGCCCCGATGTTCGGCCTCCTCGCGCCACTGGTACAGTGTCGCGAGGGTCTTCGCCTCCAGGTCCCATGGCGGGGATCCGGCCAGTACGCAAGCCGCCTCGTAGGAGATCGTGCGATATCCCCCGTACGACCCTGACGGCCATCGCTCTCTGCGGTCTGCGCAGGACTGCGATAGTGCGGGCCGTCAGGTCGGTCGCCCATATCGGGGCCCCATATAGGGCCATCGATCGCACGATCCCCACGTACAACCGCCTGCAGGCGGAGCTCGGGCCCCCCAGATTGGGAAGCAGCGTTGATAGCGCGCCCGCCGCGCCCATCAACTTGGGCACCAGCCGCTGAAAGTGGGGGCCGAAGTCCCAACGGCTGTCGAGCACCAATCCGAGATATTTCATGGTTGACTCGACAGCGATCCGGACCCCCCCGACCACAATGTGTAATCCCAACGGCGGTGCCCGTCGGGGGCCATGAAAAGCGATGGCCTCCGACTTGTTGAGGGCCACCTCCAGGCCCAGGCGCCGCATGCGGCTCACCACCTGTGAGACCGCAGCCGTAGCCAGCAACGCTGCTTCCCTGTACGAGCTTCCCCGGGCCGTGACCAGCGTGTCGTCCGCATAACACGTCAGGTTCACTCCCGGCGGGAGCTCGCACCGCAAAACCCAGTCGTATCCGATGTTCCACAGGGGTGGGCCCAGAACCGAGCCCTGTGGAACACCGCACGACATCTCGCGACGGCCTATACCGTCGCGTCCCATGTAGGTGACACACCTCCCCGAAAGATACGCCCCCACGATGTTGCGGAGGTAGGAAGGCACCCTATGGTATCGCAGGGCCTCCCTAATGCAACTCCAGGGCAGGGTGTTGAACGCGTTGGAGATGTCCAGGGACACCGCCAGCACCACCCCACCCTGGGAAACCGCTTCCTCCGCCAGGACTCTTACTCTCCTGATGGCGTCGATGGTAGAGCGCCCACACCGGAAGCCAAACTGACTGTCGTCCAGGTTCGGCCCCACTGTGCACAAGTGGCTGACGAGGCGGTCTGCGATTACTCGCTCGAACAACTTGCCCGCCTCGTCCAGCAGCACTATGGGCCGATAAGCGGACGACGAATCCGCCGGGCGCCCCGCCTTCTTGAGCAGGACCAGTCGACCGGCTTTCCACCTGTTAGGGAAATGGCCCTGCTCAAGGCATGCCGAGAAGAGTCCCTGCAGTGGGGGCTCCAGTTCTTTCAGGGCGAGGACTAGAGCGCGGCCAGGCACTCCGTCGGGCCCCGGAGCAGTGTTTTTTGCCCGGAGCCGCATCACGGCCGCGCTCATCTCCGCCTGTGTCACCTCTGGGACGGTTTCGTTCTCCTCCGCTTCCGGCTCTGCAGCTGTGAGCGGAGCCATCGGCGGTGGCTCATGCTCGGCTCTCTCAGGAAAGAGAGCCGAGACCACTCGCTCCAGGAACTGCGGCTCGAGACCTTCCGTCAGCGGGGGGGCCCATGGCCGAAGTTTCCCTCGGACCGTACGGTATGGGCGCCCCCACGGATCCCCGTCTAGGGTCGCGAGCAGCTCCTCCCTGGAGCGCGTCTTCGACTCGCCGATGGCCAGCCACAGAGCCTCCTTCGCCGCGCGGTACACCTCATACAGCGCGGCTTCTTCGTCGGGATCCCGGCGACGTCTCCTCCGACATCGCGTGTACGGGCGTCTGGCGTCTGCGCATGCGACGCGCAGCTGCTCGACCTCGATGCACCACCAGTACACGCGGCGCCTTGCGGACAGAGGGGAGACGCGTGGCATGGACGCGTCGCAAATTTGCGTCATCGCGTCACCAAACCACTGCGCCTCCTGTTCGACGTCGACGGGACCGACGGTAGCCGACTCCCGAACCCAGGCCAGGACGATGGTGGCTTCCTCGAGAGCCTCCTTGTCGAGGCGTTTCAGAGCCCAACGCGGGCCGTCTCTCCGGGGGGCCGATTGACTACGACCTCCAGCGGTTTGGGCGGAGACGTCGAAGCGTATGTATCGGTGGTCCGATAGCGTCTCCACCTCCGCTTCCACGTGCCAATCACGAACACGGTGCACAACAGCGGGGCTAGCGAACGACACGTCCACTATGGACCCGCACCGCTGTCGCACACACGTGAAGGCCGAGCCCCGATTTAAGACGGCCACGCCCGTCGTAATGGCCCACTCCTCTAGCGCATCACCTCTCGGGTCTGTAACCGGGGATCCCCACGCCCCAGATTTGGCGTTCAGATCACCGAGAAGCAGAATGGGCCGAGGGTGAGACCGGCCGACGACGGCCCCCAACTCGACAAGGAAACTCTCGAATTCGGCGAGACTCCTGTTGGGCGAAAAGTATGCCCCGATCGTGACGATCCCGTTCACAAGGGCGGCAACCCAACCGTGACCCCGGGATACGTCGACAAGAGTCGCGCCGATGATGGCCACCAGGCCGTCCAGATCCCCTGCCCAGTTTTCCCGGGGGGGGATAAAATACGGCTCAGCGACCACCGCCACATTTATCGACCACTGCGCCATGCTCAGGACCAAGAGATCCTGAGCTCTGGTGCAGTGGTTGATATTCGCCTGAAGGAAATGAAGTGCCATCACTAACACTCCATTTCTTCGGTTCGTCCCACAACTGGCCGGGAGTCGGCCTCAGAGGTGCTAGGGGGTGCGGCCCCCGCAGCCTTGGTCCAACGCTTGCTGCGCTTTCTGGGCGCGCCGCAAGCGTTGCCGCCTAATCTGTGCCCCGCGGACTTTCCTGCAGCTGTACACAGACTGCAGTTTGGCTCCGCGGAGCACTGGGCCGCCTTATGGCCAGGCTGACCGCAGCGATAACAGAGATCGCTGCGGTCTGTTTCGCAGGTGCACTGTGCTCGGACGTGCCCTTTCTCCAGGCACCGGAAACACTGCATAGCCCGGGGTGCCAGGAGTTTTATCCTCACTGACACCCAGCCCACCAGTAGACGGCCCGCGTCGGCGACCTGCTTGGCCGCAGCCACCGGACACCGCACCCAGATGGTGCCAAGCCCGCCAGCGTTTACGCGGATCTCGCCCGCCCGCACATTTTCCGGCGCGCATCCGCCGCTCCGGGCTATGGCCGCCACCACCTCTTCTGGGGTCAAGGAGACGTCCAGCTCATCGACGCGAACCTCAGCCGTCTTAATGGGCCTGGACACCCGGGCCTCCTCGGGGTTGAGGACGTCCCTCAGCTTTGCAGCTAGAGTGTCCGCCCTCTCGACACAGTTGGTCCCCGCCAACTCAAACATTTTGGCTCCCGTGGCCGCCGTTTTAAAACGGAAGCCTTCTGGGGTGCCAAAATCAGCAAAAACAAGCTTGCTT
This sequence comes from Xestia c-nigrum, assembly GCA_916618015.1. NCBI lineage: Eukaryota > Metazoa > Arthropoda > Insecta > Lepidoptera > Noctuidae > Xestia > Xestia c-nigrum. Next base: position 122,269 of record OU745263.1, read on the forward strand.
CTCGCCTCCGCCAGTACCTTCTGGTACGTTATCCCCCTCTCCTTGGCTTCCGGCTGCAGCGTAACAACTACAGCCTCGGAGCGAGGGACGCGGATTCTGGGGACGTGTCGCTTGGTGTCCGGCGCTTTTTTGGGCTTACCCCTCTTACGCCGCTTTTTGCGGCTTTCGGCCGTCTTCCATTCCCCGTTGTCTTTGAGGGATGAGCTAGTCTCCTCAGTCTGATTTTTCGACCCTGTTCCTGCCTTTTTGGCCCCTTCTGTGGGTTTCTTGGGCTTCTGCGTGGCCGTTTTGGGCACCGGTGACGGCTTTTTTGGCGTAGGTGGCGCTTTAGCGACCTGTGCCCAAGTCGGCCCAGCCACTGCTGGTGCGGGTTCCACCTCTTTCCTCCGTGTATCGGCCGCCAGCGGTGGTCGAAGCCTAATAGGGGGGTTGAGCCTGGGCTCTAGGCTGTCAAAGCGGGCGTTCATTATATTCAACAGCCGGCTGAACTGGTCTTCCCCCAAAGACCCGTTCTGTGGCAGGGCACGACCCTCCGTAGTCGGTACACCCTGCTGCCGGCTGAAGTCCGCCTTCAGGGCGCTGACCTCCTGCTGGAGCTCCTCCATTCTCGTATGGAGACGGTGATTCTCCTCTAGGAGTTTCACCGTCTCCTCCGAGGTCGTTCGATCGAGGAGGACGTCCATCGCCTCCTTGATGGCAGTCGCCGCCTCTTTTAGGGCTCGCGTGAACGTGCCCTTCAGGTTGCCTGATTTCGTGGCCACCTTCAGGACGACGTCCACGCCGTCTAGCACTTGACGGCTAAGGGCTTCTGCCGTTAAGCCCTCAGGAGTTGTCGCGGTCTGCGAACGCCTCTCCCTTGCCAGACGAGCCAACTCAGCGACTTCGTCAGTCGCGATGGCCTTCCGGCCCTCTCGCCTCGCGGCATTGAGCTCTGCCCGGGTGCTCACCAATGCAATGGACGCATCACCTTGCTCCACCTGCATAGTCCCGTCGGAATCACTCACCGGTATTTCACGGGGCTTTAAGAACCGGCCTCGGGAGTCGCTTGTCGCTGCAGGGACGCTCGTTCCGGAACGTGGACCGCGTCCTCTGCCTCTCCGTGGTGTCGACACCTTAGGGGCCGGCAGGTTCTCCTCACTTGAGGACAAGCCCACCGAGCCCGCATCCGACCCACAGTCACGCGGCCGCTTCCCCCAAAACTTGGAGCGAGCGGCCGCAACTGGCTGTGGTGTGTCGGAAATTTCCGGCAGCACAGTCACCCTTTCTAGGATGACTCGCGGTTCTGCTGGAGCCTCGGCTCCCATCTTTATTGACACTGTGCCCGAGTCTGACACTGTGTCCTTCGCTTGGTGCGGTGTAAAAGAGGTCAGGTCTTCAAAAGACCGTGACCTTAATGAGCCTCCTCGGCTCTTGTTGCCATTGGCAATTGGAAGCGAAATGTTGCCCCCCCCAGAATACGGTGGGGCAGACGACCCCGAAGGGGCCGTGGCGGATTCTCCAGCTGCTGAGCAGCTGGTACCGCCCTGGGGTATAATATTGCATCTCGACTTATCCATATTGTTCCTTTAAAGGGTGTGGTCCCTGACTCCCCACTTCATCAATAAAATATATAAACATATACACATAAACATAGACACACATACATATATACATAAATTACTCCCCTCCCCCTTGATCCCCCACCACGATCATTCACCACACTCACAGTCACGTCTGAGGCAGACGCGTACCAGAGGGCGACGAATGCCGTGGTGAAAGATGAAGGTGGATCCCAGACCCTGATTCACTCCCCGACAACTTCGAGGAGTGAATCACTAATCACGTACCGTCCGATGACCCACTTGAGCCATCGCACGCCACACGACGTTTTCCCCGCCCCGATTTACTCCCCGAAAACTTCGAAGAGTGAATCACTAATCACGTACCGTCCGATGACCCTGCTTGAGTCATCGCACGGTACACGATGTTATCCCCCCCCTATGCACATCGAACCTCGCACGACAGACCAGTGGGTCATCGCACGACGAACGATGTGACCCCTCCCCCAGAATATTAGCCACGACAGTACCATTTCCCGATTCCTCGAGGAATAATACTGTCGCGCCCAGGGTGCACCGGCCCAGCAGCTGCTCTTCCCTCCAGACGCATCGAGGGGGACCAGCAGCTGCCAAACTAACGTGGAGGAATTCTGCCGCACCCCAACCTAACCTAACCTAACCTAACCTAACCTTTTTTTTTTTTTTTTTTTTTTTTTGACGCTGGGAAAAAATGCATTACGCATACCCTCCCATCGGGGGATGAGAGGGGTATGTGGGACTCCCCGGTCTGACCCGGTATACCCACTAAAACGACCCAGCGACATTCCCGCTTCGTCCAAGTGGCGGGGGACTGGGAAACCGGCATAGCCTTTACGTCCAGTCCTCCGCCGACGATCGCCCTTCATGGCGGGCCCCTCACAGGGACCCGGGAATGACTGACGGAGGTGGTGACGGGTGCAATGCGGGCGAAGGCACCCCCGTGCCTGTCGCCCGCCCGTCGCCACCATGAGGAGGGAGAGGGCGTTGCCGTCTCCGACCCCTTCTTCGTCTGCGGAGCGGCGCAGCGAGAGGGTCGTCCTCCCGCACGCGCTCCGCCTCCTCCTTTTGCGAGATTACGTCCTCGCAAAAGGAGGCGACCGCTGCCCAGGCCTCCTCGCTCCCCAGCATGGCGTTGACGACGCCGGGAAGCGAGAGGTCCGGTCCGATTACCGCGGTCAGACCGCGGCGCAACTCGGACCAAGCTGGGCACACCTCCAGGGTGTGCTGCGCCGTGTCCTCCGGCGCGCCGCAGTCGTGGCACGCCGGGGTCTCCTCCCTCCCGATCCGGTGCAGGTGCGATCCGAAACAACCATGGCCGGACAACACCTGCACCAGACGGAACGAGAGGAAACCGTGGGACCGCTCGAGCCAGCTCCGCAGAACCGGACCGAGCGCGTCCAACGTCCGGCGGCCAAAGGTGGCGGTGGCGAGGTCCTCTGTCCAGTGAAGGACGATAGCGTCCCTCGCCTCCCGCCGCACGGCCTCCCGCTCTTCGGCGACGGGGCGCTCCCCGAGAGCCTTCCGGCGCGCCGTCCACTCGTACACTCTGGCGAGCACCCATGCCTCCAACTCCCAAGGCGGGGTGCCAGCCAGGGCGCATGCCGCCGAAAAGCCCACCGAGCGGTAGGCCCTCGCCACCCGCTGTGCAATGGCCCTTTGGGGCCTGCGGATGGCCGTCGCATTCCGAGTCCGCCCAGATTGGGGCCCCATATAGGGCCATGCTCCGCAAGATGCCGGCATACAGGCGCCGGCATTTCGCCTTGGGCCCCCCCAGGTTCGGCAGGAGCCACGAGAGGGCGTCCGCGGCCTTGAGCAGGCGCGTCGACAGCCCGCTGAAATGCGGGCCGAAGCGCCACCTGTCGTCTAGCACCAGCCCCAGATACTTCATCTGGGGCTGGACCCCTATCCTGACGCCCTCCACAATTATGTGGGCGTCGGGAGGGCAGCGCTGCCGAGGCCCGCGAAAGAACACGGCCTCGGTCTTGTGCAGCGCCACCTTCAATCCCAGGCGGCGGATCCTCTCTGCAACCAAGGATCCGCCAGCCGAGGCCAGACAGGCCGCGTCCGCGAAATTCCTCCCCCGGGCAGTGAGGAGAGTGTCATCCGCATAGCAGATGACACTCGTGCCCTGGAGGAGGGCTCCGCGCAGGAGCCAGTTGAACCCGATGTTCCACAAGGGGGGGCCAAGCACCGACCCCTGCGGAACACCGGACTCTGCGCCGTACCGCCTAATGGTGGCCGTCTTGTCAACTAGGAGGACCTCTCTGTCCTCCAAGTAGCTTGCCAGGAGGTCCCGCAGGTATTGGGGCACTCCGTGATATCGGAGCGCCTCCAATATCGTCGAGTGGGGGACGGAGTTGAAGGCGTTGGCAATGTCGAATGACACCGCCAGCACTCCGTCCCCCGCCTCCACCGCCTCCTTCACCTGGCCCTTGAGCAGGGCCAGCGCGTCGATCGTCGAACGCCCTCGACGGAAGCCGAATTGGGCGTCCGACAGATCCGGCCCTACTCCCCGCAAATGGCTGTCAAGCCGGGAGGCGACAATCCCCTCGAACAACTTACCGACCTCATCGAGCAGGACGATGGGCCGGTATGCCGAGGGGGAGTCCACCGGGCGTCCCGCTTTTCGGAGGAGGCAAAGCTGCCCCTCCTTCCACAGTTTCGGGAACCACCCAGCCGCAAAGCACGCGCTGAAGAGGTCCCGGAACCTTTCCTCCATGCCGGAGGCAGCAATCGCCAGCACCCGTGCGGGGACGCCGTCCGGTCCAGGGGCCGTCTTCTTGACGCGGAGGCCGAGAACCCCCGCGTACAACTCCGCAGCCGTCACCGGGGGGACGTCCTCCTCCTCCGGCGAAGTCGCCCCTTGCGGGGGATCCATCGTTGGTGGGGTGAAGTCGGTCCTGCACGGAAACAGGGACCGGACCACCCCATCCAGTAACGCTGGATCGAGGGTCTCCGACAATGGGGGACCATAGGGGCGTAGCTGGTTCCGCGCCGCCTTATATGGTCTCCCATAGGGGTCCCTGTCGAGACCCTCCAACATCTCGGCCCTCGCCGAGTCCTGTGCAGCACCCATTGCAGACTTGAGGACCGTCGTCGCCTCTCGGTAAGAGGCGTATAGGCGGTCCTCTTCTGCCCGGTCTCGGTTTTGGGCGCTGCGACGTCGGCTCCGCGTGTAGGCCCTTCTGGCCGCCACGCAGGTGGCCCGCAGTCCCTCCAGCTCCTCCGTCCACCAATAGACGGCACGACGGGGAGGCGGACGGCGAGACCGGGGCATGCTGGAGTTGCACACCTCGGTCAGGGACCCTCTGAGCTGGACCGCAGCGGCGTCTACGTCCAGGCCCTCTACAGGGGGCGACAGCCAGTCCTGGAGGAAGGCCGCCTCCTTGGCTGCCTCCCGGTCCAGGCGGGTGAGTGCCCACCGCGGGAAGGGAGATTGCCCAGCGCGGGCCATCCCCCTCCCGCCCTGCTGGGTGGAGATGTCGAACCGCACATATCGGTGGTCCGACAACGTCTCCACCATCTCTACCCGCCAGTTGACGACGCGGGCGGCCAGCGCGGGGGTGGCAAACGACACGTCCACCACCGACCCACCCTGTTGCCGCACACACGTGTGGACCGCCCCCCTGTTGAGGAGGGACACACCGCTTGAGGCCGCCCAAAACTCGACGGCGCGTCCCCGGACGTTGCAACCTGCGGCCGGGTTGCCCCAGGCCGCCGACTTGGCGTTCAGGTCGCCCAACACCAGAACTTGGCGTGGCGCCGCCCTCCCTTTGACTGCTGTGAGGATCTCGAGGAAATCCTCAAAGTCCGAGAGAGGGCGGTTTGGGGAGAAATAGACCCCCACCAGGGCCATGTCTCCCCAGGCGGCGGCCACGTATCCCGGTCCCCTCTCTAAGAGTGAGAGGGGAGGGGAGTCCGTGGAAGACCGCGCCACCAACGCCACCAAGCCGTCCCGGTCGCCCAGCCAACGGCCAGGGACCGAGTAAGGTTCGGCGACCACCGCCAAGTCCACCAACCACTCAGCCATGGTCTGCATCAGCAGATCCTGGGCTGCCCTGCAGTGGTTGGCGTTCGCCTGGAGGATGCGATGTTGGACCCTATCCATCAGTCGGACATCGCACCCCCCTCCGCAGCCGTCGCAGGTACGACGGAGTCAGCGGCAGCAGCGGCAGCAGCAGGCCTGGTCGGCGCCTGCGCCTTGCCACGCTTAGGGGGAGGATTGCAGTTCCTCCCCTTCATAACGTGGCCTGCCAGGCGGCCACTGGCGGCACACACCGCGCAGTGCGGCGTGGCGGCCTCACAAGAGACGGCTTTGTGGCCGTTCTTGCCGCAGCGGTAACATGTGTCCGTCCTGTCGACTGTTGACGGACACAGGGGCCGGGTGTGTCCGATGCCGAAGCACCGGAAACACCGCAGAGGCTGGTCCTCGAGGGCCCGGACTGCACCCGAGCTGAACCCAACCGCCAGCCGTCCCTTGGCAAGGACGGCTTTGGCAGCGGCGATTGGGCACTCGAGGCGAATGGTGCCCATGCCACCGCGTCCGGGTCTTATGTCCCGGCCTTGCACTGCCGGCACGGACTTGGCCCGGGCGACGTGCGCCCGCTTTTCCTTGGCGGCAACCTTCTCCTCTAGCTCTTGCTGGAGCTGCGCTCGCCGGGAGAGGTCCAGCTGGCGTTGGGCGTCCGCCAGCCCAACGTTATGGGTATCCGCGGCCACAGTCGTCGGCTTTTTAGCCTTCGACCCAGAGGCTACGGAACCCTCGGACCCACCGCTCAAATGGACCCGCTTCCGCGAGCGAGAACCACTCGCGTCCGACACTCCGAGTAGTGAGTCGTTATCGGACGACTCATCCGCTAAAAAGCCTGCCGCAGATGACGCGCGGCTGGCTACTGACGCCGGGGCGTCGGGGTGGCCCTGAGAAGGGCCTTTGGGTTGGCCCTGAGAAGGACCTTTGGGTGGGCCCTGAGAAGGACCCTGGGGTTGGCCCTGAGAAGGGCCTTTGGTTTTTAAAAATCGCCCGGAGGCGCTACGCGTAAGTTTTGACATATCGACAATCGCAGTTCACAAGGCAAGCAGTAAGAAGCTACGAGAGCACAGTGCACTTTGGCCGTACCCAGTCTGCCACTCCGTTACGGTGGTCAGAACTGGGCCGTTTCCAGGGGACGCGACGTGGACGCAAGCACTGTGGGGTGGTCCCCCAACCTAACCTAACCTAACCTAACCTTTTTTTTTTTTTTTTTTTTTTTTTCACGATGTGGAAATCCTCAATGGATGTCCTCCGCCCTGGGGAGAGCGAAGGGGTCTGTCAGACTCGTACTGACTAAAACCACACCGGTGTTCCCTCGCACACTTGCGTCAGGGGGCAACGGGATCTGATGCGACTTCCGCTGCCCCGGACTAGTGCTGGCCCGCTTGACCTACGGGCCTCGTCCCGGGGGGAGTGAGGTGTAAAACTCCCCCCGCTACGTCTATGAGAGGCGCGCGTGGAACACAACGCGCCGCCGTCTCGGGTCCAGTGTGATGGGGGGCGACGGATGTCCCCGAATCCGCCGCCCCTGGACCAATTTAGGGGGGCCGGAAGAGGGCGTTGTCAGCCCTCTGCCGACGCCCGGTGCGTCTGCTGCGGGATGGGCGGGAGCTGGTCATCTCCCTTTCCCTTTCCGCAGCTTCCTTCTGCGACATGACGGTCTCGCAGAAGGACATCACCGCGTCCCAGGACTCTGCGCTGCCGACCATCGAGCGAACGACGGCCGGCAGCGACAGGTCTCCTCCTACCTCTGCAACGAGGGCACGGCGCGGCTCATCGAAAGCGGCACACTCGGCCAGCGTATGCCGCGCCGTATCCTCCGAACAATGGACGCAGTGATGGCACCGGGCGTCCGGCTCCCTGCTTAAGCGAGACAGGTACTTCCCGAAGCAGCCGTGCCCCGAGAGTACCTGTGTCGCCCGGAACGTCAGAGAGCCGTGCTTCCTCCCGAGCCAGTCGTCGAGTACTGGCCGGATCGCCTCGATAGTGTTGAGGCCGGCGGTGGGGAGGTCTAGCCTCCCCCGCCATTCCGCCACCATGACCTGTCGGAGCTGAGACCGGTACAGCGTAATCTGTCGCTGCACCAGCCTCTCGCCCCGATGTTCGGCCTCCTCGCGCCACTGGTACAGTGTCGCGAGGGTCTTCGCCTCCAGGTCCCATGGCGGGGATCCGGCCAGTACGCAAGCCGCCTCGTAGGAGATCGTGCGATATCCCCGTACGACCCTGACGGCCATCGCTCTCTGCGGTCTGCGCAGGACTGCGATAGTGCGGGCCGTCAGGTCGGTCGCCCATATCGGGGCCCCATATAGGGCCATCGATCGCACGATCCCCACGTACAACCGCCTGCAGGCGGAGCTCGGGCCCCCCAGATTGGGAAGCAGCGTTGATAGCGCGCCCGCCGCGCCCATCAACTTGGGCACCAGCCGCTGAAAGTGGGGGCCGAAGTCCCAACGGCTGTCGAGCACCAATCCGAGATATTTCATGGTTGACTCGACAGCGATCCGGACCCCCCCGACCACAATGTGTGATCCCAACGGCGGTGCCCGTCGGGGGCCATGAAAAGCGATGGCCTCCGACTTGTTGAGGGCCACCTCCAGGCCCAGGCGCCGTATGCGGCTCACCACCTGTGAGACCGCAGCCGTAGCCAGCAACGCTGCTTCCCTGTACGAGCTCCCCCGGGCCGTGACCAGCGTGTCATCCGCATAACACGTCAGGTTCACTCCCGGCGGGAGCTCGCACCGCAAAACCCAGTCGTATCCGATGTTCCACAGGGGTGGGCCCAGAACCGAGCCCTGTGGAACACCGCACGACATCTCGCGACGGCCTATGCCGTCGCGTCCCATGTAGGTGACACACCTCCCCGAAAGATACGCCCCCACAATGTTGCGGAGGTAGGAAGGCACCCTATGGTATCGCAGGGCCTCCCTAATGCAACTCCAGGGCAGGGTGTTGAACGCGTTGGAGATGTCCAGAGACACCGCCAGCACCACCCCACCCTGGGAAACCGCTTCCTCCGCCAGGACTCTTACTCTCCTGATGGCGTCGATGGTAGAGCGCCCACATCGGAAGCCAAACTGGCTGTCGTCCAGGTTCGGCCCCACTGTGCACAAGTGGCTGACGAGGCGGTCTGCGATTACTCGCTCGAACAACTTGCCCGCCTCGTCCAGCAGCACTATGGGCCGATAAGCGGACGATGAATCCGCCGGGCGCCCCGCCTTCTTGAGCAGGACCAGTCGACCAGCTTTCCACCTGTTAGGGAAATGGCCCTGCTCAAGACATGCCGAGAAGAGTCCCTGCAGTGGGGGCTCCAGTTCTTTCAGGGCGAGGACTAGAGCGCGGCCAGGCACTCCGTCGGGCCCCGGAGCAGTGTTTTTTGCCCGGAGCCGCATCACGGCCGCGCTCATCTCCGCCTGTGTCACCTCTGGGACGGTTTCGTTCTCCTCCACTTCCGGCTCTGCAGCTGTGAGCGGAGCCATCGGCGGTGGCTCATGCTCGGCTCTCTCAGGAAAGAGAGCCGAGACCACTCGCTCCAGAAACTGCGGCTCGAGACCTTCCGTCAGCGGGGGGGCCCATGGCCGAAGTTTCCCTCGGACCGTACGGTATGGGCGCCCCCACGGATCCCCGTCTAGGGTCGCGAGCAGCTCCTCCCTGGAGCGCGTCTTCGACTCGCCGATGGCCAGCCACAGAGCCTCCTTCGCCGCGCGGTACACCTCATACAGCGCGGCTTCTTCGTCGGGATCCCGGCGACGTCTCCTCCGACATCGCGTGTACGGGCGTCTGGCGTCTGCGCATGCGACGCGCAGCTGCTCGACCTCGATGCACCACCAGTACACGCGGCGCCTTGCGGACAGAGGGGAGACGCGTGGCATGGACGCGTCGCAAATTTGCGTCATCGCGTCACCAAACCACTGCGCCTCCTGTTCGACGTCGACGGGACCGACGGTAGCCGACTCCCGAACCCAGGCCAGGACGATGGTGGCTTCCTCGAGAGCCTCCTTGTCGAGGCGTTTCAGAGCCCAACGCGGGCCGTCTCTCCGGGGGGCCGATTGACTACGAACTCCAGCGGTTTGGGCGGAGACGTCGAAGCGTATGTATCGGTGGTCCGATAGCGTCTCCACCTCCGCTTCCACGTGCCAATCACGAACACGGTGCACAACAGCAGGGCTAGCGAACGACACGTCCACTATGGACCCGCCCCGCTGTCGCACACACGTGAAGGCCGAGCCCCGATTTAAGACGGCCAGGCCCGTCGTAATGGCCCACTCCTCTAGCGCATCACCTCTCGGGTCTGTGACCGGGGATCCCCACGCCCCAGATTTGGCGTTCAGATCACCGAGAAGCAGAATGGGCCGAGGGTGAGACCGGCCGACGACGGCCCCCAACTCGACAAGGAAACTCTCGAATTCGGCGAGACTCCTGTTGGGCGAAAAGTATGCCCCGATCGTGACGATCCCGTTCACAAGGGCGGCAACCCAACCGTGACCCCGGGATACGTCGACAAGAGTCGCGCCGATGATGGCCACCAGGCCGTCCAGATCCCCTGCCCAGTTTTCCCGGGGGGGGATAAAATACGGCTCAGCGACCACCGCCACATTTATCGACCACTGCGCCATGCTCAGGACCAAGAGATCCTGAGCTCTGGTGCAGTGGTTGATATTCGCCTGAAGGAAATGAAGTGCCATCACTAACACTCCATTTCTTCGGTTCGTCCCACAACTGGCCGGGAGTCGGCCTCAGAGGTGCTAGGGGGTGCGGCCCCCGCAGCCTTGGTCCAACGCTTGCTGCGCTTTCTGGGCGCGCCGCAAGCGTTGCCGCCTAATCTGTGCCCCGCGGACTTTCCTGCAGCTGTACACAGACTGCAGTTTGGCTCCGCGGAGCACTGGGCCGCCTTATGGCCAGGCTGACCGCAGCGATAACAGAGATCGCTGCGGTCTGTTTCGCAGGTGCACTGTGCTCGGACGTGCCCTTTCTCCAGGCACCGGAAACACTGCATAGCCCGGGGTGCCAGGAGTTTTACCCTCACTGACACCCAGCCCACCAGTAGACGGCCCGCGTCGGCGACCTGCTTGGCCGCAGCCACCGGACACCGCACCCAGATGGTGCCAAGCCCGCCAGCGTTTACGCGGATCTCGCCCGCCCGCACATTTTCCGGCGCGCATCCGCCGCTCCGGGCTATGGCCGCCACCACCTCTTCTGGGGTCAAGGAGACGTCCAGCTCATCGACGCGAACCTCAGCCGTCTTAATGGGCCTGGACACCCGGGCCTCCTCGGGGTTGAGGACGTCCCTCAGCTTTGCAGCTAGAGTGTCCGCCCTCTCGACACAGTTGGTCCCCGCCAACTGAAACATTTTGGCCCCCGTGGCAGCCGTTCTAAAACGGAAGCCGTCTGGGGTGCCGAAATCGGCGAAGACCAGTTTGCCCCTTGCTTCCGCCAGTACCTTCTGGTAGGTCACTCCCCGCTCCTTGGCTTCCGGCTGAAGTGTTATCACCACAGCCTCAGAGCGAGGGACGCGGATTCTCGGGGCTTGCCCCTTGGAGCCCGGTGCGTTCTTGGTCTTGCGACCCCTCTTCCGCCTCTTTTTGCGGCTTTCGGCCGTCTTCCAGTCCCCCTCTTTTTGTTCAGGGGACGAGCTGCTCCCCTCAGCGGGTTTTTTTGTACCCTTCCCTGCCTTTTCGCCTCCCTCTGTGGGCTTCTTCGGCGCCTGCGTGGGCTTCTTCGGCGCCTGCGTGGATTTTTTAGCCGCTGGCGAAGGTGCAGGTGGTGCTTTAGCCACTTGGGCCCACGTTGGCCCAGCCACTTCTGGTGCGGGCTCCACCTCCTGTCTCCGCATGTCTGCCGCCAGTGGAGGACGAAGCCTGATAGGGGGATTGAGCCTGGGCTCTAGGCTGTCGAAGCGGGCTGTCATTATGTTCAACAGCCGGTTGAACTGGTCTTCCCCCAAAGACCCGTTCTGTGGCAGGGCACGACTGTCCATAGACGTCGCTCCCTGCTGCCGGCTGAAGTCTGCCCTCAGGGCGCTGACCTCCCGCTGAAGCTCCTCCATCCTCGTATGGAGACGGTGATTCTCCTCTCGTAGCTTCACCGTCTCCTCCGAAGTCGTCCGGTCAAGTAGGACGTCCATCGCCTCCTTGATACCGGTCGCCGCCTCCTTCAGGGCCCGCGTGAACGTCCCCTTCAGGTTGCCTGATTTCGTGGCCACCTTCAGGACGACGTCCACGCCGTCCAAAACCTGACGGCTGAGGGCCTCTGCCGTCAAGCCTTCAGGAGCCGTGTTGGTATGCGACCGCCTTTCTCTTGCCCGGCGGGCCAACTCGGCGACCTCGTCAGTCGCAATGGCCTTCCGGCCCTCTCGCCTCGCGGCATTGAGCTCCGCCCGGGTGCTAACTAATGCTATGGAGGCATCACCTTGCTCTACCTGCATAGCCCCGTCGGAATCGCTAACCGGCGTATCGGGGGGCTTTAGGAACCGGCCCCGGGAGTTGCGTGACGCTACCGGTGTTATTCCGGAATTTATTCCGCGTCCTCTACCTCTCCGTGGTGTCGACACCTTGGGGGCTGGTAGGTTTTCTTCACTCGAGGACAAACCCACCGAGCCCGCATCCGACCCACAGTCACGCGGCCGCTTCCCCCAAAATTTGGAGCGAGCGGCCGCAACTGGCTGCGGTGTGTCGTCTTCTTGCGTCAACACACATACTCGTTCGAGAACCACTCGTGGTTCTGGAGCCTCAGCTCCCGTCTTTAGTAACGCAGCGCCGGAGTCCGACACTGCATCAAGCGCGCTGCGCGGTGAAAAAGAGATCAGGTCTTCAAAAGACCGTGACCTTGTTGAGCCTCCTCGGCTCTGGTTGCAATTTGCAAGCGGAAGACGATTGGTGCCCTCCCCAGAATACGGGGGGCTTGACGATCCGTGGATCGTGGCGGATTCTCCAGCTGCTGAGCAGCTGGTACCGCCCTGGGGTAGTTTTTTACAATGCGTCTTGTTCATTTTTTTTGCTGTTCCTTTTAAGGGTGTGGTCCCTATCTCCCTACTTCGTCGTCTATATAAATGTATAAACATATACATACTAACAGATACATGAATACATATATAAAATAAATACATATACATATACCCTCCCCTCTCCCTTGATCCTGTATCACGGCGATTCGTCACGCTCACAGTCACGTCTGATGGGCAGACGCGTACCAGAGAGCGACGAATGCCGTGACCAAAGATGAAGGAAGATCTCCACCCCTGATTCACTTCCCGAGAACTTCAGGAAGTGAATCACTAATCATGTACCGTCCGATGACCCCGTAACCTAACCTAACCTAACCTAACCTAACCTAACCTAACCTAACCTTTTTTTTTTTTTTTTTTTTTTTTGACGCTGGGAAAAAATGCATTACGCATACCCTCCCATCGGGGGATGAGAGGGGTATGTGGGACTCCCCGGTCTGACCCGGTATACCCACTAAAACGACCCAGCGACATTCCCGCTTCGTCCAAGTGGCGGGGGACTGGGAAACCGGCATAGCCTTTACGTCCAGTCCTCCGCCGACGATCGCCCTTCATGGCGGGCCCCTCACAGGGACCCGGGAATGACTGACGGAGGTGGTGACGGGTGCAATGCGGGCGAAGGCACCCCCGTGCCTGTCGCCCGCCCGTCGCCACCATGAGGAGGGAGAGGGCGTTGCCGTCTCCGACCCCTTCTTCGTCTGCGGAGCGGCGCAGCGAGAGGGTCGTCCTCCCGCACGCGCTCCGCCTCCTCCTTTTGCGAGATTACGTCCTCGCAAAAGGAGGCGACCGCTGCCCAGGCCTCCTCGCTCCCCAGCATGGCGTTGACGACGCCGGGAAGCGAGAGGTCCGGTCCGATTACCGCGGTCAGACCGCGGCGCAACTCGGACCAAGCTGGGCACACCTCCAGGGTGTGCTGCGCCGTGTCCTCCGGCGCGCCGCAGTCGTGGCACGCCGGGGTCTCCTCCCTCCCGATCCGGTGCAGGTGCGATCCGAAACAACCATGGCCGGACAACACCTGCACCAGACGGAACGAGAGGAAACCGTGGGACCGCTCGAGCCAGCTCCGCAGAACCGGACCGAGCGCGTCCAACGTCCGGCGGCCAAAGGTGGCGGTGGCGAGGTCCTCTGTCCAGTGAAGGACGATAGCGTCCCTCGCCTCCCGCCGCACGGCCTCCCGCTCTTCGGCGACGGGGCGCTCCCCGAGAGCCTTCCGGCGCGCCGTCCACTCGTACACTCTGGCGAGCACCCATGCCTCCAACTCCCAAGGCGGGGTGCCAGCCAGGGCGCATGCCGCCGAAAAGCCCACCGAGCGGTAGGCCCTCGCCACCCGCTGTGCAATGGCCCTTTGGGGCCTGCGGATGGCCGTCGCATTCCGAGTCCGCCCAGATTGGGGCCCCATATAGGGCCATGCTCCGCAAGATGCCGGCATACAGGCGCCGGCATTTCGCCTTGGGCCCCCCCAGGTTCGGCAGGAGCCACGAGAGGGCGTCCGCGGCCTTGAGCAGGCGCGTCGACAGCCCGCTGAAATGCGGGCCGAAGCGCCACCTGTCGTCTAGCACCAGCCCCAGATACTTCATCTGGGGCTGGACCCCTATCCTGACGCCCTCCACAATTATGTGGGCGTCGGGAGGGCAGCGCTGCCGAGGCCCGCGAAAGAACACGGCCTCGGTCTTGTGCAGCGCCACCTTCAATCCCAGGCGGCGGATCCTCTCTGCAACCAAGGATCCGCCAGCCGAGGCCAGACAGGCCGCGTCCGCGAAATTCCTCCCCCGGGCAGTGAGGAGAGTGTCATCCGCATAGCAGATGACACTCGTGCCCTGGAGGAGGGCTCCGCGCAGGAGCCAGTTGAACCCGATGTTCCACAAGGGGGGGCCAAGCACCGACCCCTGCGGAACACCGGACTCTGCGCCGTACCGCCTAATGGTGGCCGTCTTGTCAACTAGGAGGACCTCTCTGTCCTCCAAGTAGCTTGCCAGGAGGTCCCGCAGGTATTGGGGCACTCCGTGATATCGGAGCGCCTCCAATATCGTCGAGTGGGGGACGGAGTTGAAGGCGTTGGCAATGTCGAATGACACCGCCAGCACTCCGTCCCCCGCCTCCACCGCCTCCTTCACCTGGCCCTTGAGCAGGGCCAGCGCGTCGATCGTCGAACGCCCTCGACGGAAGCCGAATTGGGCGTCCGACAGATCCGGCCCTACTCCCCGCAAATGGCTGTCAAGCCGGGAGGCGACAATCCCCTCGAACAACTTACCGACCTCATCGAGCAGGACGATGGGCCGGTATGCCGAGGGGGAGTCCACCGGGCGTCCCGCTTTTCGGAGGAGGCAAAGCTGCCCCTCCTTCCACAGTTTCGGGAACCACCCAGCCGCAAAGCACGCGCTGAAGAGGTCCCGGAACCTTTCCTCCATGCCGGAGGCAGCAATCGCCAGCACCCGTGCGGGGACGCCGTCCGGTCCAGGGGCCGTCTTCTTGACGCGGAGGCCGAGAACCCCCGCGTACAACTCCGCAGCCGTCACCGGGGGGACGTCCTCCTCCTCCGGCGAAGTCGCCCCTTGCGGGGGATCCATCGTTGGTGGGGTGAAGTCGGTCCTGCACGGAAACAGGGACCGGACCACCCCATCCAGTAACGCTGGATCGAGGGTCTCCGACAATGGGGGACCATAGGGGCGTAGCTGGTTCCGCGCCGCCTTATATGGTCTCCCATAGGGGTCCCTGTCGAGACCCTCCAACATCTCGGCCCTCGCCGAGTCCTGTGCAGCACCCATTGCAGACTTGAGGACCGTCGTCGCCTCTCGGTAAGAGGCGTATAGGCGGTCCTCTTCTGCCCGGTCTCGGTTTTGGGCGCTGCGACGTCGGCTCCGCGTGTAGGCCCTTCTGGCCGCCACGCAGGTGGCCCGCAGTCCCTCCAGCTCCTCCGTCCACCAATAGACGGCACGACGGGGAGGCGGACGGCGAGACCGGGGCATGCTGGAGTTGCACACCTCGGTCAGGGACCCTCTGAGCTGGACCGCAGCGGCGTCTACGTCCAGGCCCTCTACAGGGGGCGACAGCCAGTCCTGGAGGAAGGCCGCCTCCTTGGCTGCCTCCCGGTCCAGGCGGGTGAGTGCCCACCGCGGGAAGGGAGATTGCCCAGCGCGGGCCATCCCCCTCCCGCCCTGCTGGGTGGAGATGTCGAACCGCACATATCGGTGGTCCGACAACGTCTCCACCATCTCTACCCGCCAGTTGACGACGCGGGCGGCCAGCGCGGGGGTGGCAAACGACACGTCCACCACCGACCCACCCTGTTGCCGCACACACGTGTGGACCGCCCCCCTGTTGAGGAGGGACACACCGCTTGAGGCCGCCCAAAACTCGACGGCGCGTCCCCGGACGTTGCAACCTGCGGCCGGGTTGCCCCAGGCCGCCGACTTGGCGTTCAGGTCGCCCAACACCAGAACTTGGCGTGGCGCCGCCCTCCCTTTGACTGCTGTGAGGATCTCGAGGAAATCCTCAAAGTCCGAGAGAGGGCGGTTTGGGGAGAAATAGACCCCCACCAGGGCCATGTCTCCCCAGGCGGCGGCCACGTATCCCGGTCCCCTCTCTAAGAGTGAGAGGGGAGGGGAGTCCGTGGAAGACCGCGCCACCAACGCCACCAAGCCGTCCCGGTCGCCCAGCCAACGGCCAGGGACCGAGTAAGGTTCGGCGACCACCGCCAAGTCCACCAACCACTCAGCCATGGTCTGCATCAGCAGATCCTGGGCTGCCCTGCAGTGGTTGGCGTTCGCCTGGAGGATGCGATGTTGGACCCTATCCATCAGTCGGACATCGCACCCCCCTCCGCAGCCGTCGCAGGTACGACGGAGTCAGCGGCAGCAGCGGCAGCAGCAGGCCTGGTCGGCGCCTGCGCCTTGCCACGCTTAGGGGGAGGATTGCAGTTCCTCCCCTTCATAACGTGGCCTGCCAGGCGGCCACTGGCGGCACACACCGCGCAGTGCGGCGTGGCGGCCTCACAAGAGACGGCTTTGTGGCCGTTCTTGCCGCAGCGGTAACATGTGTCCGTCCTGTCGACTGTTGACGGACACAGGGGCCGGGTGTGTCCGATGCCGAAGCACCGGAAACACCGCAGAGGCTGGTCCTCGAGGGCCCGGACTGCACCCGAGCTGAACCCAACCGCCAGCCGTCCCTTGGCAAGGACGGCTTTGGCAGCGGCGATTGGGCACTCGAGGCGAATGGTGCCCATGCCACCGCGTCCGGGTCTTATGTCCCGGCCTTGCACTGCTGCGGCGCCACAGCCCCCTATCGCTGCGACCGCCGCCACCACCTCCTCCTTGGTGACGGTGTCGTCGAGCTCCGTCACCTCAATGGCCGCCGACTTGACCGGTCGGGCCACCTTCGCGGAGTCCGCGATGACCTCCTGCAGCTTTGCTGCGAAGAGGTCCGCGTGGGCACTCCCCTCGGCCCCCGGGAACTCAAAAATTCGAGCCCCGGCTTGTGTCCGCCGGCAAGACACGCTGCCGATCCCCAGCTGGGAGGGATCGGCATTGGCACGCGCCCGTACTAATACGGACGCGTATGTCTCCCCTCGCTCCGCAGCCTCCGCGGTGAGTGTCACCACGACGGCCGCGGTTTTTGGGGGCACCAGCTTTCCCCTCCCTCTCCCCTTCCCGTTACCCTTTCCCTTGCCGGTCGTCTGCGACCGACTGGGAGCGGTGGTGGCGGGGACGGCAGGTGCGGCCTTCGCCGACTTCTTGCCCCTGCCCTTTCCCTTGCGGACCACTTGCGTCCACTCGTTGGACGGGGTGGTGGCAGGGAGTTGGGTGTCTTCCACCTGGGAGGAGGACGGCCCCGGCTCACTCGGCTGCCTCTTCTCCGCCGCAAGCGGTGGTCGGAGGCGTTTTTCCGGCAAGAGCCGGTCCTCGATGCCCGCCAAGCAGGCCCTTGTGAAGGCCCTCTCCTCCATCACAACCTTGCGGATGATATCCTCAAGGTTGGAGGATGGGCCTTCTGCCGCAGGGCTCGTCCGGGCCTGTTGCGGCTGGCCCGTGGCGTCAGCCAGCTTTTGATGAAGCTGGCTGACCTCCAACTGCAGGCGATCCACCTTCGCCTGCAGTTGCCGCGTCTCGTCGGTGGTCTTGCGACGGACCAGCTCCGTCACGACACCGCGCAAGCTCGCGGCCCGGCTCTTGAGGGCCTTTTGGAAGGTCCCCTTTAGGTTTGAGGACTTAGAGGCGACCTCCACGATCTCCTCCTCGTCCTCCTCCGCCATCCTCTCAAGCTCGGCGAGAGAGTGGTCCGCGTACAGGACGCGGGACGCACCGTACCCGGATTTAGCCCGGGCGGCGTGCGCCCGCTTCTCTTTGGCGGCCACTTTCTCCTCCAGCTCTTGCTGGAGCTGCGCTCGCCGGGAGAGGTCCAACTGGCGTTGGGCGTCCGCGAGCCCAACGTTGTGGGTATCCGCGGCCACGGTCGTCAGCTTTTTTGCCTTCGACCCAGAGGCTACGGATCCCTCGGATCCACCACTTAGGTGGACTCGCTTCCGCGACCGAGAGCCGCTCGCGTCCGACACACCAAGTAGCGAGTCGTTATCGGACGACTCGTCCGCAAGAAAGCCTGCCGCAGAAGGCGCGCGGCTAGCTTCAGACGCCGGAGCGTCGGAGTGGCCCTGGGAAGGGCCTTTTGGTTGGCCCTGAGAAGGGCCTTTGGCTTTGGGTTGGCCCTGAGAAGGGCCTTTGGGTTGGCCCTGAGAAGGGCCTTTGGTCTTTAAAAATCGCCCGGAGGCGCTACGCGTGAGTTTTGATGACATGATAATCCAACAATCGTAGTTCGCAAAGCAAAGAGAGAAGCTACGAGAGCACAGAGCACTTTGGCCGTACCCAGTCTGCCACTCCGTTACGGTGGTCAGAACTGGGCCGTTTCCAGGGGACGCGACGTGGACGCAAGCTCTGTGGGGTGGTCCCCCAACCTAACCTAACCTAACCTTTTTTTTTTTTTTTTTTTGTTGCCGGGGTGGAAAATCCTCGATGGATGTCCTCCGCCCTGGGGAGAGCGGAGGGGTCTGTCAGACTCGTACTGACTAAAAACCACCCCGGTGTTCCCTTCCCACACTTGCACCGGGGATCATGGGAACTAGTGCGCCTTCCACGATCCCCGGCTAGTGCCGGCCCGCCACTGCGGGCCTCCTCAGGTCTGCGGGGGGAGTGAGGTGTACTCCTCCCGCGACGTCATGTAGGGGCGCGCGCGGAACACTACGCGCCACCGCCTCGGGTCCAGTTATTCGGCGGGGCGGCGGACCTCCCCAAGTCCGCCGTCCCTCTGGACCCGTTCAGGGGGGCTGGAAGAGGGCGTTGTCCGCCCTCCGCCGACGCCCGGTTCGTCTGCTGCGGGTCGGGAGAGTGCTCTCCACCTCTCTCAACCTCTCCGCAGCCTCCTTCTGTGAGATGACCGTTTCACAGAAGGAGATCACCGCATCCCACGACTCTGCGCTCCCGACCATCGCGCGAGCGACGGCCGGCAGCGACAGATCGGTTCCCACTTCTGTCACGAGGGCACGGCGCGGCTCCTCCCATGCGGCACACTCTGCCAGCGTATGCCGCGCCGTGTCCTCCAGACAGTGGACGCAGTGATGACACCGAGCGTCCGGCTCCCTGTTTATGCGACACAGGTACTTCCCGAAGCAGCCGTGCCCCGACAGTACCTGCGTCGCCCGAAACGACAAGGAGCCGTGCCTCCTCTCGAGCCATTCCTCGAGCACCGGTCGGATCGCCTCGATGGTAGCGAGGCCGGCGGTAGGGCGTAGAAGCCTGTCCCGCCACTCCGCCACCAGGACCTCGCGGAGCTGAGACCGACGCAGATCGATCTCTCGCTGCATCGGTCCATCGCCCCGCGTCCGCACCTCCTCGCGCCACCGATAAAGCGACGCGAGGACTCTCGCCTCTAGGTCCCAAGGTGGCGACCCGGCCAGTGCACAAGCCGCCTCGTAGGAGACTGTGCGATACCCCCTGATTGACCGGACGGCCATCGCCCTCTGCGGTTTCCGCAACATCGCGATGCTGCCGGCCGTCAAGTCAGAGGCCCACACCGGGGCCCCGTACAGGGCCATGGATCGCAAGACCCCTAGGTACAGTCTCCTACAGGCGGTGCTCGGCCCCCCTAGATTGGGAAGCAGCGTTGCAAGCGCGCCCGCAGCGCCCATCAACTTGGGCGCCAGTCGCCGGAAGTGGGGGCCGAAGTTCCAATGGCTGTCGAGCACCAATCCCAGATACTTCATGGTGGACTCGACAGCGATCGGGGTCCCCCCTACCACAATATGTGATCCCGGCGGCGGCGCCCGCCGGGGGCCGTGAAAGACCACGGCCTCCGACTTGTTGAGGGCCACCTCCAGGCCCAGGCGCCGTATGCGGCCCACAACCTGTGAGACCGCACAGGTCGCTAGCAACGCTGCCTCCCTGTACGAGCTCCCCCGGGCCGTGACCAGCGTGTCGTCTGCGTAACACACCAGGGCCACTCCCGGTTGGAGCTCGCCTCTCAGCACCCAGTCGTACCCGATGTTCCACAGGGGTGGGCCAACGACCGAACCCTGTGGAACACCGCACGACATGTCGCGCCGGCCTCCGCCGTCGCGTCCCGAGTAGGTGACACACCTTTCCGCCAAATAAGCCCCAACGATGCGGCGGAGGTACGGGGGCACCCTGTGGTAACACAGCGCCTCCCGAATACAGCTCCAGGGCAGGGTGTTGAAAGCGTTGGAGATGTCCAAGGACACCGCCAACATCACCCCGCCCCGGGACACCGCTTCCTCCGCCAGGACTCTTACCCGCAATATGGCGTCCACCGTGGAGCGCCCATGCCGGAAGCCGAACTGGCTGTCGTCCAGATCCGGCCCCTGTCTGTACAAGTGGCCGGCGAGGCGGGCAGCGATAATCCGCTCAAAAAGCTTACCCACCTCGTCCAGCAGCACTAAGGGCCGGTACGCAGACGGCGAGTCCGCTGGGCGCCCCGGCTTCCTGAGCAGGACCAGACGACCCTTTTTCCACTCACTAGGGAATTGGCCCTGCTCTAGACATGCGGTGAAGAGTCCTCTCAGTTGGGGCTCTAGCTCCTTCAGAGCGAGGGCGAGCGCTACTCCGGGAACTCCGTCAGGCCCTGGGGCAACGGTCTTGGCCCGAAGCCGCGTTATCGCCACCCTCATCTCTGCTTGTGTCACCTCTGGGACGCTGACGTCCTCCTCATCAGTTGGCTCTGTGGCTGAGGGCAAAGCCATCGGCGGTGGAACATGTTCCTCTCTAGCAGGGAAGAGCGTTGCGACCACTTCCTGCAACAGCTCAGGCTGCAGGCTCTCGGTGAGTGGGGGTGCCCAGGCACGAAGTTTCCCTCGGACCGCACGGTAAGGGCGCCCCCACGGATTCACGTCGAGAGCCGACAGCATCTCCTCCCTGGCTCGAGTCTTAGCCTCGCCGACGGCCAGCCACAGAGCCTCCTTGGCCGCGCGGTACACCTCATACCGCGCGGCCTCTTCCTCCGGAACCCGGCGACGTCTCCTCCGGTAATGGGTGTACTGGCGTCTCACCTCCACGCACGTCACGCGCAGCTGCGCGATGACGGCGGACCACCAGTACAGCTGGCGCCTTGTGGTTTGGGTGACACGGGGCATTGACGCATCGCAGATTTGCGTCATCGCCCCGCGGAACCACTGCGCTTCCGCTTCGACGTCGACGGGTTCGTTCGCCGTTGACTCCCGGACCCAGGCCTGGAGGATTGCGGCCTCCTCGAGAAGTTCCCTGTCGATACGCTTGTACGACCAGCGAGGACCGTCCATCCGCGGGGTCGGCGGGCGACCGCCGCCCGCAGTCTGGGTGGAGACGTCGAATCGAATATATCGATGGTCCGACAGCGTCTCCACCTCTACGGCAACTCGCCAGTCGCGTACACGGCCCGCAACAGCGGGGCTTGCGAACGACACGTCCACTATGGACCCGCCCCGCTGCCGCACGCACGTGTACACCGAGCCCCGATTCAGGACGGTCAGGCCGGTCTCGATCGCCCACTCCTCCAACACCTCACCCCTAGGATCGGTGATCGGGGATCCCCAAGCCGCGGACTTGGCATTGAGATCCCCGAGCAACAGCACCGGGCGAGGGTGGAACCGGCTCACGACGGCACCTAGCTCGACAAGGAACTCCTCGAAGTCAGCGAGACTCTTATTGGGGGAGAAATACGCCCCAATTGTGACTATGCCGTCCACGAGGGCAGCCACCCAACCGTGTCCTCGGGACGGAATGCCAAGAGTCCCGCCAATGATGGCCACCAAACCGTCTAGGTCCCCCGCCCAGTTATCGCGGGGGGGGACAAAATACGGCTCGGCGACCACAGCCACGTTGATCAACCACTCCGCCATGCTCTGGAGCAATAGATCCTGAGCTCTGGCGGCGTGGTTGATGTTCGCCTGGAGGAAACGGAATTGTGCCATTAATGACATTCCATTTCCTCGGCTCCTCCTTCCCTGGGTCGGGAGTCGGGCTGTGGGAGAGGCGCAGATTCTCCGACAGCTCGAGTCCTCTTATTTTTGGACTTGGGTGCCTTGCAGGCCTTCCCACCAAGTCTGTGCTCCGAGCGTTTCCCTGCAGCTGCGCAAAGGCTGCAGTATGGCGCTACGGAGCACTGTGCCGCCCTGTGGCCGGGTCGACTGCAGCGGAAACATATTTCGCTGCGGTCGATTTGTGCAGTGCATTGTGCCCGGACATGCCCCTTTTCCAGGCACCGGAAGCACTGCACAGCCCGCTTTGGCAGGAGTTTGACCCTGGCAGACATCCAGCCTACCAGCAGTCGCCCGCCATCTGCAATCTTATTCGCAGCCGCGACCGGACACCGCACCCAAACAGTGCCCAGCCCGTCCGCGCTGCTGCGAATTTCGCCTGCCGCCACATTGTCTGGCGGGCACCCACCGTTTTGGGCAATAGCCGCCACTACTACCTCCGGGGTCACGGATTCGTCCAGCCCCTCCACGCGTAATTCAGCCGTGGTCATGGGCCTGGACACTCGGACGTCCTCTGGCTTGAGGACCTCCCGGAGTCTGGCGGCCAACTTGTCCGCCCTCTCCTGCCTTGCCGCACCCGACAACTGAAGCATCTTGGCACCCGTGGCTGCCGTCCTGAAGACGAAACCAGCCGGGGTGCCAAACTCGCTAAATTGAAGCTTCTGCTTCATCTCCGTCAGGACCGACTTGTAGGTCACTCCCCTGCTCACGGCTTCAGGCTGCAGAGTAATAACTACAGCCTCGGAGCGTGGGGTAGTGACCTTGGGTGGCCTCGTGCCCTCTGGTCGAGTCGGTACCTGAGGAGGTGTCGGCTGCGGTGCCCTCTTTTTGCGGCCCCTCTTAACCACCGTCGTCCAGAGGTCCTGGGCGGGAGGCGCGGACGCCGGGATCGTGGCCTCTTGGGAGGTAGGGGGCGCGGTCGCACCCGCCGCCTTCTTCTTCTTTTTCCTCCTGCGGCGGCCCTCTCCACCCACCGTCACTTGGGTGGGAGAAGCGGTCACCGAGGAGTGTGATGGCTGAACGGGGGCTGCGGGCGCAACCTGTATTGGTGTCCCGAGTTCCGCCGCGGGCTCTTTGCCCCCCCCTGCAGGCCTCCGCGTGAGCTGCGCGGGCTTCGTCCTCGCGGGCTCTTCTATCCTCCGCCTATCTGCCGCAAGCGGGGGCCGGAGGATCTCAGCTGGGGGCAGTCGAGACTCTATTGCCTCCAGGCGGGCACTCACCATGCCCCCACACTGCAGCATGCAGATTCTTGCCACCCTCTCTACGTCGTAGTCCGACAAACTGAGAGTGGGTGGCGCTGCAGGTGCAGGGGCCGACGAGGGAGCCGCCTGCTGCTGCCCGACACTTTGCAGAGCGGCAAACTGCAGCTTCAGGTCCTCCAGCTCGGATCGGAGACGGCTGTTCTCCGTCCACAACCTGGCAGTCTCTTCCGAGGTCGTGTGGTCATGGAGAACCAGAACCGCCTCCCTGATCCCCTCTGCTGCTTCTTTGAGGGCACGCGTGAAAGAGCCCTTCAGGTTGCCGGATTTGGTGGCAACCTTAAGGACAATGTCCACGCCGTCCATCACTTGGCGGCTAAGAGACTCTGCCGTCAGGCTCTCTCCGTTGACCGCCTGGGCAGACCGCCACTCTCGCGCGCGACGGGCCATTTCGGCCACCTCATCAGCCGCGACTGCTCTGCGTTGAGCACGCTTCGCGGCATTGGCCTCCGCCTTTGTGCCCACAAGAGCGACGGTGACCCCTCCCTGGTCGTCGGTCGAGACCGCGGGTGAGACGCGATCTGACCCGCTTGCCATCGGCGTATCGGGGCGTTTTAGAAATCGGCCCCGGGTGTCGCGTGACGCTGCAGGACTGTTAGTCCCGCGACCTCTGCCTCTCCTGGCCGTTGGCATCTTGGCGGCCGGCTGGTCGTCCTCACTAGAGGACAGACCCGCCGAAGCCGCGTCCGACTGGCCACGCGAACGTTTCCCCCAAAACTTGGAGGACACGGCCGCAGCAGCTTGCGTCGATGTGTCGTCAGACTCCGACATGCACACCCTCTCCAGAACCACGCGTGGCTCCGTGGAGGGCGCGCATGTCGGAGTGTCTGGAGCCTCTGCTCCCGTCCTTACCCCCGATTTTGGGTCGGGTGGTTTAAAAGAGATCAGGTCTTCAAAAGACCGTGACCTGGATGAGCCTCCTCGGCCCTTGTTGCCACTGGCAAACGGAAAGCGATTGCTGCCCCCCCCAGAATACGGTGGGGCAGACGATCCCGAAGGGATCGTGGCGGATTCTCCAGCTGCTGTGCAGCTGGTACCGCCCTGGGGTAATATATTTACAGTCGCCTTTTTCATTTTGTGCCTTTGAAGGGTGCGGTCCCTGACTCCCCATTCCATCAATATAAATATATAAACATATACACATAAATATAAATATATACATATATACATAAGTTCCCCCCCTCCCCCCTGATCCCCCACCACAACCATTCGCCACGCTCACAGTCACGTCTGACGGGCAGACGCGTACCAGAGGGCGACGAATGCCGCGATGCAAAATCAAGGAAGATCCCCAACCCTGATTCACTCCCCGAAAACTTCGAGAAGTGAATCACTAATCACGTACCGTCCGATGACCCGTTTGAGCCATCGCACGGCACACGACGTTTTCCCCGCCCAAATTCACTCCCCGAAAACTTCGAGAAGTGAATCACTAATCACGTACCGTCCGATGACCCACTTGAGCCATCGCACGGCACACGACGTTTTCCCCGCCCCGATTTACTCCCCGAAAACTTCGAAGAGTGAATCACTAATCACGTACTGTCCGATGACCCTGCTTGAGCCATCGCACGGTACACGATGAAATCCCCCCCCCTATGCACATCGAACCTCGCACGGCAGACCAGTGGGTCATCGCACGACGAACGATGTGAGCCCTCCCCCAGAATATTAGCCACGACAGTACCATTTCCCGATTCCTCGAGGAATAATACTGTCGTGCCCAGGGTGCACCAGCCCAGCAGCTGCTCTTTCCTCCAGACGTATCGAGAGGGACCAGCAGCCGCCAGACAAACGTGGAGGAATTCTGCCGCACCCCAACCTAACCTTTTTTTTTTTTTTTTTTTGACGCTGGGAAAAAATGCATTACGCATACCCTCCCATCGGGGGATGAGAGGGGTATGTGGGACTCCCCGGTCTGACCCGGTATACCCACTAAAACGACCCAGCGACATTCCCGCTTCGTCCAAGTGGCGGGGGACTGGGAAACCGGCATAGCCTTTACGTCCAGTCCTCCGCCGACGATTGCCCTTCATGGCGGGCCCCTCACATGGGCCCGGGAATGACTGACGAAGGTGGTGACGGGTGCAATGCGGGCGAAGGCACCCCCGTGCCTGTCACCCGCCCGTCGCCACCATGAGGAGGGAGAGGACGGTGCCTTCTCCGACCCCTTTTTCGTCTGCGGAGCGGCGCAGCGAGAGGGTCGTCCTCCCGCACGCGCTCCGCCTCCTCCTTTTGCGAGATTACGTCCTCGCAAAAGGAGGCGACCGCTGCCCAGGCCTCCTCGCTCCCCAGCATGGCGTTGACGACGCCGGGAAGCGAAAGGTCTGGTCCGATTACCGCGGTCAGACCGCGGCGCAACTCGGACCAAGCTGTCCGAGAGAGGGCGGTTTGGGGAGAAATAGACCCCCACCAGGGCCATGTCTCCCCAGGCGGCGGCCACGTATCCCGGTCCCCGGCCGTCGCATTCTCCCTCCTGCGGAGGGAGTCCGCCCAGATGGGGGCCCCGTAAAGGGCCATACTCCGCAAGATGCCGGCATAGAGGCGACGGCATTTTGCCTTGGGCCCCCCCAGGTTCGGTAGGAGCCACGAGAGGGCGTCAGCGGCCTTCAGCAGGCGCGTCGACAGCCCGCTGGAATGCGGGCCGAAGCGCCACCTGTCGTCTAGCACCAGCCCCAGATACTTCATCTGGGGCTGGACCCCTATCCTGACGCCCTCCACAATTATGTGGGCGTCGGGAGGGCAGCGCTGCAGAGGCCCGCGAAAGAACACGGCCTCGGTCTTGTGCAGCGCCACCTTCAATCCCAGGCGGCGGATCCTCTCTGCAACCAAGGATCCGCCAGCCGAGGCCAGACAGGCCGCGTCTGCAAAGTTCCTCCCCCGGGCAGTGAGGAGAGTGTCATCCGCGTAGCAGATGACACTCGTGCCCTGGAGGAGGGCTCCGCGCAGGAGCCAGTTGAACCCGATGTTCCACAAGGGAGGGCCAAGCACCGACCCCTGCGGAACACCGGACTCTGCGCCGTACCGCCTCACTGTGGCCGTCTTGTCCACCAGGAGGACTTCTCGGTCCTCCAGGTAGCTCGCCAAGAGGTCCCGCAAGTATTGGGGCACTCCGTGATATCGGAGCGCCTCCAATATCGTCGAGTGGGGGACGGAGTTGAAGACGTTGGCAATGTCGAATGACACCGCCAGCACTCCGTCCCCCGCCTCCACCGCCTCCTTCACCTGACCCTTGAGTAGGGCCAGCGCGTCGATCGTCGAACGCCCTCGACGGAAGCCGAATTGGGCGTCCGACAGATCCGGCCCTACCCCCCGCAAATGGCTTTCAAGCCGGGAGGCGACAATCCCCTCGAACAATTTACCGACCTCATCGAGCAGGACGATGGGCCGGTATGCCGAGGGGGAGTCCACTGGGCGGCCCTCCTTTCGGAGGAGGCATAGCTGCCCCTCCTTCCACAGTTTCGGGAACCTCCCAGCCGTAAAGCACGCGCTGAAGAGGTCCCGAAACCTGTCCTCCATGCCGGAGGCGGCGATCGCCAGCACCCGTGCGGGGACGCCGTCTGGTCCGGGAGCCGTCTTTTTTGCGCGGAGGCTGAGAAGCCCCGCGTATAACTCCGCCACAGTCACCGCGGGGACATCCTCCTCCTCCGGCGAAGCCGCCCCTTGCGGGGGATCCATCGTTGGTGGGGTGAAGTCGGTCCTGCGCGGAAACAGAGACCGGACCACCCCATCCAGCAACGCTGGCTCGAGGGTCTCCGACAGTGGGGGACCATAGGGGCGTAGCTGGTTCCGCGCCGCCTTATATGGTCTCCCATAGGGATCCCTATCGAGACCCTCCAGCATCTCGGCCCTCGCCGAGTCTTGAGCAGCGCCCATTTCGGACTTAAGGACCACCGTTGCCTCTCGGTACGAGGCGTATAGGCGGTCCTCTTCTGCCCGGTCCCGGTTTCGGGCGCTGCGTCGTCGGCTACGCGTGTAGGCCCTTCTGGCCGCCACGCAGGTAACCTTTTTTTTTTTTTTTATTAAGCGGTGAAAAATGCCTGACGCATACCGCACCGTCCGGGGAGATGGTGTGGTTATGTGGGGCTTGCACCCACTAAAAAACACCGCCGTGAGCCTACTGTCGCCTTTGCGGATGGGCCGCGAGAACTGCTACGCATGACGTTCGCGACCCAACCAGCGCAGCCCGTCTCCGGGCACCAACTCCTTTGGCGATGTCCGGGCTCACCTGAGACATCGCCTCCACTCGTGAGGGCCGTGCAACGCGACGACGATAGATTCCCCGATCCATCGCCCGCTGGCACCTCCTAGGGCGGTATCAGGTCGCCATGGCGCCTTCTCCGCCGCCCTGTCCTCCTGCGGCGAATCGCGTCAGCGAGGGAGTCTTCCTCCCTGACGCGCTCCGCCGCTTCCTTTTGCGAGATGATATCCTCGCAAAAGGACGCCACCGCCTCCCATGACCCCCTGCTGTCGATCATGGCCCTGGCCACGGTTGGCAAGGAGAGGTCTGCCCCGATTGCTGCTGCGAGAGCACGGCGCTGCACCACCCAAGCAGGACAATGCTCGAGGGTGTGGAGCGCCGTATCTTCGCTGCAGCCGCACTGGTGACACACGGGAGTCGCCTCCCGTCTAGCCACTTTGTGCAGGTATTTGCCAAAGCAGCCATGCCCCGACAAAACCTGCACCAGGCGGAAGGACAACGTCCCGTGTCGCCCCTGCACCCATTCCTCCAGGATCGGCTGGATAGCCCCCACTGTCCAGTGACCTGCACTGGGCGTCTCCAGCCTAACCTTCCAAATCCGCAGGGTTTGGGCCTGGGCCTCTCTACGCCACCTCGTGACCAGCTCAGGCGGTGGGCGTCTACCACTCTCGGCCTGCAAGTCCGCGCCACGCCAGTAGACTTCGGCGAGCACCTGTGCCTCCAGATCCCACGGGGGCGTGCCCGCGAGGGCACACGCCGCTTCCGCAGATACAGTGCGGTATCCGCGTACGACCCTGACTGCCATGACTCTTTGCGGTCTTCGCAGAAGAGCCTTATTTTGAGCAGACAGGGACCCCGCCCACACCGGGGCCCCGTAGAGCGCCATCGAGCGGATCACACCCGTGTAAAGCCGTCGGCAAACGACGTTCGGTCCCCCTAGGTTCGGCAGCAGCCGGCTGAGCGCGGATGCCGTGCCGATCAGCTTCGGCGCAAGCTGAGCAAAGTGCTCGCCGAAGTTCCATCTCCGGTCCAAAACCAGGCCCAAGTATCTCATGCTTGCCCGCACCGCTATTGACGCACCACCAATAGCAAGGCGAGCGTCAGCCGGTGGCCGGCGTCGGGGTGCATGAAATACCAGGGCCTCGGTCTTCTCGAGCGCCACCTTGAGGCCCAGTGCCTCGATTCGCCCCACGATTAGGGACGCGCCCTCGACAGCCGAGCGTGCCGCTTCTTCGTAGCTCCCTCCCCGGGCCGTGACGAGTGTGTCATCGGCGTAGCAAATGACGCCCTGCCCGGGGGAGAGCAAACATCGCAGTGCCCAGTCGTAGCCAATGTTCCACACGAGCGGACCTAAGACCGACCCCTGCGGAACACCGCACGTGATGGACCTGCGCACAACACGGCCGTCGCATCCCTCGTAGCAGATGAAACGACCCTGCAGGTAGTCCGCTACTAGCTGCCTCAGGTAGATGGGCACCTGATGGTAGCGAAGCGCCTCCTCGATGCAGCTGAATGGCAGGGTGTTGAACGCATTGGCTATGTCTAAAGACACCGCCAACAACACCCCACCCTGTGCGACTGCATCCGTCGCCTCTGCCTTGAGCCGCAAGATAGCGTCCACAGTCGAACGCCCTGCCCGGAAACCGAACTGAGCGTCCGACAAGTTCGGGCCAACAGCCTCTAAGTGCCGGATGATGCGGGTAGCGAGAATCTTCTCTAGCATCTTCTTCTTGAGATCACCGTCAAGCCGCTTCAACGCCCACCGCGGGAACTGCCGAGCGTCAGGTCGTGGAGACACTGTTGAGTCTGAGGAGGTGGAGACATTCATACAGATGTACAGGTGATCCGATAGCGTCTCCACACTCTCTAGGACCCGCCAACCCTGAACCCGTGCTGCGACAGCAGGGGTAGCGAACGATAGGTCCACTATTGACCCCCCATGCTGCCGAACGCACGTGTTAACGGAGCCCCTGTTTAAAAGACAGAGGCCCGCAGATGCCATCCATTCCTCGACCGCTGCCCCTCTGACATCTGTCCCGGGGGACCCCCACGCGCTGGATTTCGCGTTGAAGTCCCCCATTACGATGACGTGGGACGGCATCATTCGTCGAACCGAGGTCCCGAGGCGGTCCAGGAAGTCCTCAAACTCCGCTAAGCTCCTGTTTGGGGAGAAATAAACTCCAAAGAGAATTATGTCCCCCCAGGTGGCCGCAACAAATCCTCGACTCCTCTCTCTAATTGAAAGTGGCGCCGAGGAGCTGATAATAGCGACAAGGCCATCCAGGTCATCTACCCAGTCTGGGCGATCTGGGATGAAATATGGCTCCGCCACTACGGCCACACCAATCGAGCGCTCCGCCATGGTCTGTAGAACCAAGTCCTGCGCGCCGGCGCAGTGGTTCAAGTTCGCTTGGAGGAGAGAATGATTACGGACCGGGTCCATAATTAGTCCGTAACCATTATCGCCCCCTGCGACGGCTCTTCCGATTGCGCTGCGCTGGAAGTGGTCGACTCCTTGGTGGATCGGACTGGTGGCTTGCAGTCCTTTCTGCCGGCGGCGTGGTTAGCCGGTCGTCCCGCCGCCGCGCACAGTAAGCAGTGTGGGTTGGCGGAACACGCAGATGCCAGATGCCCCGGCACACCACAGCGGAAGCAGTGCTTGCTTAGGTCGACGCCTGAGTCACACTTCCGGCTTACATGACCCAACCCCCAGCACATGTAGCACCTCATTGGCCGAGCGTCCAGAACCACGACCCTGGCAGAGCCCCAACCCACCAAGAGCCGGCCGGTGTCGGCCAGGTGCTTCGCCACTGCGACGGGGCACTGGGTCCAGACAGACCTGGCGCCTCCCGGGCTAGGTCGGATTGGACCGACTCGAACCGCATCCGGAGAGCAGCCAGTCTTACGTGCGATTGCGTCCTGCACGTCCTGCCCAGTCACAGAGTCGTCAAAGCCCGAGATGCGTAGTTCAGCGCACTTCGTCGGCCTGGAGACCCTGACCTCCTCTGCGAAGACCGCTCGCAGTTTTTCTGCGACACGGTCTGCCCCCGCAGTACCTTCGGCCCCTGGAAACTCCAGCATGCGGGCACCGGTTAGAGCCTGTCGGAACCTGACATCCGTTATGCCAAGCTCCTCCAGGTTCACGGCTTGCCTAGCCTTGGTGAGGACGGCCGCGTATGTGACGCCCCTCTCCACTGCTTCCGGCTGCAGGGTGAGCACTACCGCAGCGGACCTTGGCGCACGGAGCCCTCGCTTGGCGTTCTTGCCCCTCTTGGGCCTGGACCGCTTGTTTCCCTGAGCGGCAGGGACCACCGCAGCATTTTGAGGTGAGGAAGGAGAAGTACCTTTGTTCTTCTTCTTCTTTCCATTCCTCTTCCTCCTCACCACGGTCTGCCAGCCCTCACTGGTAGACGCCGATGGGTCTGCATCGGGGACTCGCGAGGTGGTCACTGGACCGGATCCACTTCGAGGAGCTTCCCTCTGCACTTGTGGAGACACCTGAGGAGCCGCGAAAGGCAGCCTGTTGCCTGCGCCGCCAGCAACACTAACAGCAGCAGCTGCATTTCTGCGGTCCGCTGCCAGAGGCGGACGAACGGTCCTCGCTGGCAGGAGGCGGTCCTCGATGCCCGCAAACCGAGCATCAATCATGTTCCCGATCTGGGAAACGATGGCATGCACCTGCATCTCGCTCATCGGTGGTCCTTGCTGGTGGGACTTCTCAGGAGCCGACGAACACCTGGAAGGTTGGGGCTCCACCTGCGGCGGACCTTCCGGTCGCACCCGGAGACCCACGACTTCTTCCCGAAGGGCCACCATCTCTTGACGGAGGGCATCGACCTCCTTTCGCAGTCGCTCGTTCAGGAGGTGGAGCCGTCGAGTCTTCTCACTGGAGCTCCTGCTGGCGAGGCCCTCTATGGCCAGTCTGACCCGCTCTGCCGCCTCTCTGATGGCCCGCTGACTGGTACCCTTTAAGTTTTTGGACTTCCGAGTGGTATCCAAAACCACCTCGATGTCCATTAGGGCACTTTTTTCAAGTTCCTCTGCAGAAGCAGAGGAATTGTGCTCCATGCGTGGAACCTCAGCGCTGACAGGCGCCACCGCACTCTCCTCTAGAGCCGTGTTGACGGCCACATGGCATGCCGGCGACTCGCTTCGGCAGTCCGACTCACTCTCTTCAGAGAGTGAACCACGTGGGGTACCGTTTCGGAGGAACCTACCCCTCCCATCTCGGGCTGGTCTCCGCCCTCTGCTTGTCGTCGCCTTAGAAGGTACCTTCCGAGGTGGCAACATCTCCTCGTTTTCGTGGGGCCGTTTGTGAGGTCCCGGAGATGCTCGCATTTCGGGAATACGACCCGACGACTCAGCACCAAGGCGACCCGTATCTCGCTGGCCGCTTGCCTCTACAATAGTGGTGTCGCTGGACAACGCGCCGTCCACTGTACTGTGCGCTGTATTGTCGGCCTCCGACAGCACATTTGCCCTCTCAAGAACCACGCCTGGTTCTGCTGGAGCCATTGCTCCCGTCCTCTGTGACACAGCGCCAGAGTCTGCCACTGCGTCTGCGTCCGCCGATTGGCGCTCACCCGGTCTGCTGTTGGGTGGTTTATAGCAGACCAGGTCTTCGAAAGACCTTGATCCTGAGCCTCCTCGGCTCTTGTTGCCATTGGCAAACGGAAGCGAAATGTTGTCCCCCCCAGAATACGGTGGGACAGACGACCCCGAAGGGGTCGTGGCGGATTCTCCAGCTGCTGAGCAGCTGGTACCGCCCTGGGGTATCATATTGCATTTCGGCTTATCCATGGTTGTTCCTTTAAAGGGTGTGGTCCCTGACTCCCCCCTTCATCAATAAAAATATATAAACATATACACATAAACATAATATATATATATACATACATACATATATCCCCCCCTCCCCCCTGTTCCTCCACCACGACGATTCGTCACGCCCACAGTCACGTCTGATGGGCAGACGCGTACCAGAGCGCGACGAATGCCGCGATCCAAGATCAAGGAGAACTAAAACGAACACTAAAACGACCCAGCGACATTCCCGCTTCGTCCAAATGGCGGGGGACTGGGAAACCGGCATAGCCTTTACGTCCAGTCCTCCGCCGACAATCGCCTTTCATGGCGGGCCCCTCACAGGGACCCGGGAATGACTGACGGAGGTGGTGACGGGTGCAATGCGGGCGAAGGCACCCCCGTGCCTGTCGCCCGCCCGTCGCCACCATGAGGAGGGAGAGGGCGTTGCCGTCTCCGACCCCTTCTTCGTCTGCGGAGCGGCGCAGCGAGAGGGTCGTCCTCCCGCACGCGCTCCGCCTCCTCCTTTTGCGAGATTACGTCCTCGCAAAAGGAGGCGACCGACGATAGCGTCCCTCGCCTCCCGCCGCACGGCCTCCCGCTCTTCGGCGACGGGGCGCTCCCCGAGAGCCTTCCGGCGCGCCGTCCACTCGTACACTCTGGCGAGCACCCAAGCCTCCAACTCCCAAGGAGGGGTGCCAGCCAGAGCGCATGCCGCCGAAAAGCCCACCGAGCGGTAGGCCCTCGCCACCCGCTGTGCAATGGCCCTTTGGGGCCTGCGGATGGCCGTCGCATTCTCCCTCCTGTGGAGGGAGTCCGCCCAGATTGGGGCCCCATATAGGGCCATGCTCCGCAAGATGCCAGCATACAGGCGCCGGCATTTCGCCTTGGGCCCCCCCAGGTTCGGCAGGAGCCACGAGAGGGCGTCCGCGGCCTTGAGCAGGCGCGTCGACAGCCCTCTGAAATGCGGGCCGAAGCGCCACCTGTCGTCTAGCACCAGCCCCAGATACTTCATCTGGGGCTGGACCCCTATCCTGACGCCCTCCACAATTATGTGGGCGTCGGGAGGGCAGCGCTGCCGAGGCCCGCGAAAGAACACGGCCTCGGTCTTGTGCAGCACCACCTTCAATCCCAGGCGGCGGATCCTCTCTGCAACCAAGGATCCGCCAGCCGAGGCCAGACAGGCCGCGTCCGCGAAATTTCTCCCCCGGGCAGTGAGGAGAGTGTCATCCGCATAGCAGATGACACTCGTGCCCTGGAGGAGGGCTCCGCGCAGGAGCCAGTTGAACCCGATGTTCCACAAGGGGGGGCCAAGCACCGACCCCTGCGGAACACCGGACTCTGCGCCGTACCGCCTAATGGTGGCCGTCTTGTCAACTAGGAGGACCTCTCTGTCCTCCAAGTAGCTGGCCAGGAGGTCCCGCAGGTATTGGGGCACTCCGTGATATCGGAGCGCCTCCAATATCGTCGAGTGGGGGACGGAGTTGAAGGCGTTGGCAATGTCGAATGACACCGCCAGCACTCGCCAGCAGCCGTCTCCGACCCCTTCTTCGTCTGCGGAGCGGCGCAGTGAGAGGGTCGTCCTCCCGCACGCGCTCCGCCTCCTCCTTTTGCGAGATTACGTCCTCGCAAAAGGAGGCGACCGACGATAGCGTCCCTCGCCTCCCGCCGCACGGCCTCCCGCTCTTCGGCGACGGGGCGCTCCCCGAGAGCCTTCCGGCGCGCCGTCCACTCGTACACTCTGGCGAGCACCCAAGCCTCCAACTCCCAAGGAGGGGTGCCAGCCAGAGCGCATGCCGCCGAAAAGCCCACCGAGCGGTAGGCCCTCGCCACCCGCTGTGCAATGGCCCTTTGGGGCCTGCGGATGGCCGTCGCATTCTCCCTCCTGTGGAGGGAGTCCGCCCAGATTGGGGCCCCATATAGGGCCATGCTCCGCAAGATGCCAGCATACAGGCGCCGGCATTTCGCCTTGGGCCCCCCCAGGTTCGGCAGGAGCCACGAGAGGGCGTCCGCGGCCTTGAGCAGGCGCGTCGACAGCCCTCTGAAATGCGGGCCGAAGCGCCACCTGTCGTCTAGCACCAGCCCCAGATACTTCATCTGGGGCTGGACCCCTATCCTGACGCCCTCCACAATTATGTGGGCGTCGGGAGGGCAGCGCTGCCGAGGCCCGCGAAAGAACACGGCCTCGGTCTTGTGCAGCGCCACCTTCAATCCCAGGCGGCGGATCCTCTCTGCAACCAAGGATCCGCCAGCCGAGGCCAGACAGGCCGCGTCCGCGAAATTTCTCCCCCGGGCAGTGAGGAGAGTGTCATCCGCATAGCAGATGACACTCGTGCCCTGGAGGAGGGCTCCGCGCAGGAGCCAGTTGAACCCGATGTTCCACAAGGGGGGGCCAAGCACCGACCCCTGCGGAACACCGGACTCTGCGCCGTACCGCCTAATGGTGGCCGTCTTGTCAACTAGGAGGACCTCTCTGTCCTCCAAGTAGCTGGCCAGGAGGTCCCGCAGGTATTGGGGCACTCCGTGATATCGGAGCGCCTCCAATATCGTCGAGTGGGGGACGGAGTTGAAGGCGTTGGCAATGTCGAATGACACCGCCAGCACTCCGTCCCCCGCTTCCACCGCTTCCTTCACCTGGCCCTTGAGCAGGGCCAGCGCGTCGCGCCGCGCCGCCTTATATGGTCTCCCATAGGGGTCCCTGTCGAGACTCTCCAGCATCTCGGCCCTCGCCGAGTCCTGTGCAGCACCCATTGCAGACTTGAGGACCGTCGTCGCCTCTCGGTAAGAGGCGTATAGGCGGTCCTCTTCTGCCCGGTCTCGGTTTTGGGCGCTGCGACGTCGGCTCCGCGTGTAGGCCCTTCTGGCCGCCACGCAGGTGGCCCGGAGTCCCTCCAGCTCCTCCGTCCACCAATAGACGGCACGACGGGGAGGCGGACGGCGAGACCGGGGCATGCTGGAGTTGCATACCTCGGTCAGGGACCCTCTGAGCTGGACCGCAGCAGCGTCTACGTCCAGGCCCTCGACAGGGGGCGACAGCCAGTCCTGGAGGAAGGCTGCTTCCTTGGCTGCCTCCCGGTCCAGGCGGGTGAGTGCCCACCGCGGGAAGGGAGATTGCCCAGCGCGGGCCATCTCCCTCCCGCCCTGCTGGGTGGAGATGTCGAACCGCACATATCGGTGGTCCGACAACGTCTCCACCATCTCTACCCGCCAGTTGACGACGCGGGCGGCCAGCGCGGGGGTGGCAAACGACACGTCCACCACCGACCCACCCTGTTGCCGCACACACGTGTGGACCGCCCCCCTGTTGAGGAGGGACACACCGCTTGAGGCCGCCCAAAACTCGACGGCGCGTCCCCGGACGTTGCAACCTGTTGCCGGGTTGCCCCAGGCCGTCGACTTGGCGTTCAGGTCGCCCAACACGAGAACTTGGCGTGGCTCCGCCCTCCCTTTGACTGCGGTGAGGATCTCGAGGAAATCCTCAAAGTCCGAGAGAGGGCGGTTTGGGGAGAAATAGACCCCCACCAGGGCCATCTCACCCCATGCGGCGGCCACGTATCCCGGTCCCCTCTCTAAGAGCGAGAGGGGAGGGGAGTCCGTGGAAGACCGCGCCACCAACGCCACCAAGCCGTCTCGGTCACCCAGCCAACGGCCAGGGACCGAGTAAGGTTCGGCGACCACCGCCAAGTCCACCAACCACTCAGCCATGGTCTGCATCAGCAGATCCTGGGCTGCCCTGCAGTGGTTGGTGTTCGTTTGAAGGATGCGATGTTCGACCCTATCCATCAGTCGGACATCGCACCCCCCTCCGCAGCCGCCGCAGGTACGACGGAGTTAACAGCAGCAGCGGCAGCAGCAGGCCTGGTTGGCGCCTGCGCCTTGCCACGCTTAGGGGGAGGATTGCAGTTCCTCCCCTTCATGACGTGGCCTGCCAGGCGGCCACTGGCGGCACACACCGCACAGTGTGGCGTGGCGGCCTCACAAGAGACGGCTTTGTGGCCGTTCTTGCCGCAGCGGTAGCATGTGTCCGTCCTGTCGACTGTTGACGGACACAGGGGCCGGGTGTGTCCGATGCCGAAGCACCGGAAACACCGCAGAGGCTGGTCCTCGAGGGCCCGGACTGCACCCGAGCTGAACCCAACCATCAGCCGTCCCTTGGCAAGGACGGCTTTTGCAGCGGCGATTGGGCACTCGAGGCGTATGGTGCCCATGCCGAAGCGGCCGGGCCTTATGTCCCGAGCTTGCACTGCTGCGGCGCCACAGCCCCCTATCGCTGCGACCGCCGCCACCACCTCCTCCTTGGTGACGGAGTCGTCGAGCTCCGTCACCTCAATGGCCGCCGACTTGACCGGTCGGGCCACCTTCGCGGAGTCCGCGATGACCTCCTGCAGCTTGGCTGCGAAGAGGTCCGCGTGGGCACTCCCCTCTGCCCCCGGGAACTCGAATATCCGAGCCCCGGCTTGGGTCCGCCGGCAAGATACACTACCGATCCCGAGTTGGGTGGGATCGGCATTGGCACGCGCCCGCACCAAAACGGACGCGTACGTCTCCCCTCGCTCCGCAGCCTCCGCAGTGAGTGTCACCACGACGGCCGCGGTTTTTGGGGGCACCAGCTTTCCCCTCCCTCTCCCCTTCCCGTTACCCTTTCCCTTGCCGGTCGTCTGCGACCGACTGGGAGCGGTGGTGGCGGGGACGGCAGGTGCGGCCTGTTCGTGGCGGAAACATAAATAAAATTTTGTGTGAAACTTTGTATCACTTTATTCGATATGGTTTACTAATTAATATTATAATAAACTTTTTAATGCACAATCACATTTTCGCTGGCCATTTTACCAACGCTATTTTTTCGTCTCTAACTACACATCGTTGCCAGTAACCAAATTATCAAAATCGTTTAATGTAGCCAGCGTAATATATAAAATCTTAATTCTAGTGTTCGGATACGAACATACTGGGGGCGCCTCTGGTCTGCTGCACAGAACAGTGGAACCCAAATAATCAACCCACTCTTAACTTAACTATTATTATTAACTGTTACTTAGTCAATAGGAAACGGACAAACTTTCATAACACTAGTTCGGATGACAGATCCCTTTGCTGTCTTAACCTCTAAAGCACGTACACATCCATCTTTACCAGGCATTACATTTAAAATTCTTCCTACCGGCCATTCAAGCGGTTTTATGTTATCATACTTTAAAATTACCATGTCACCTGGTTTTAAGTTTGGTTGGATACTTTTCCATTTTGGTCTATTTTGTAAAAGAACCAAATAATATGTATGCCATTTTTTCCAAAATAATTGTTGCATTTGTTCACATTGTTTCCAAAAAGATAATCTTCCAACATTCACATTAACTAGATTTAAGTCAGGATAAGAAGACAATGGTGCTCCTGTTAAAAAATGCCCAGGTGTTAAATAAGACATATCATCTGGGTCTCTAGATACAGGCGTCAACGGCCGTGAGTTAAGAATGCCTTCAATCTGCACAATAACAGTATACAATTCCTCATAGGTTAACACTGAATTGCCTATTACCCGTTTCATATGATACTTGACACTTTTAATGCCCGCTTCCCACAAACCACCAAACACAGGGGAGTAACTTGGTATGAAATGAAAAGATATTCTCTCTGTATTGCAAAATTCTATTATAGTGTCTTGGTGATTAGCGGAAGCTTGCAAATCATACAATTCTTTTAAAACATTAGCAGCCCCTTTGTAACAGGCACCATTATCACAATAAATTTTTGTGGGCTTGTTCCTTCTGGATATAAATCTTTTCAAGCAACCCAGAAAAGTCTTTGTTGACATATCGGATGCTAGTTCTATGTGTATGGCCTTAGTTACAAAACAAACGAATAATACAATATAGGCCTTTGTTATTACTGGATTGCGAATACGAGTTTGCTTAACGCTAAAAGGACCACCATAATCGGTGCCAACTATCTGAAATGGCCTTGTCATATTTACCCTATCCAAAGGTAAAGATCCCATTAATTGGGTAGCATTCTTAGCCTTTAATTTAAAGCAAATAATGCATTTATATAATAACAGATTTTATTTCGCGTGAAGCATTAAGAATCCAGTATTTTTCACTCAAACTACTAAGAACTAGACTTTGACCTGCATGTTTTAATTGAATATGTTGCTTCCATATAATCCCCTTTGTAACATTCGATTTTTTAGGTAAGATTATAGGATGCTTCTCTGTAAAAGGTAAGTCAGCATTGTGCAATCGACCACCTACTCTTAATAATTTACAAGAATCTAGAAAAGGATTAAGACTACTAATACTGGATTTTAGATTGTTACCAGTTTGTAAGCATTGAATCTCATCTTTAAAGTGTTTACCCTGATCCAATCTAATTATTGTCCGCAGGGCAGAATCTAGCTCATTTGGACTAAATTTTTTCACACCTTCAAAACGTTGTGCCTTACAAATGTTTATAAATCTTAAAACATATGCCATTATTCTAGTAGTTTTTTCTATATCTGAGTATTTTTCCAGCATCATCAATAATGTATTACCTTTAACACATACATTGCTAGATCTTAATTCAAGATTTGTTACTTTTATTTCGGGTATATCTTCTAGGGACATTGGCAGTGGAACTATGCCATGCACATATTCAGCATTCCCCATGCACTTGGGTCCATGCCACCACATTAAATTATCCTGCAAGGAAGAAGGGCTTACACCTCGCGACAGACAGTCTGCTGGGTTATCTGCTGTGTTGACATAAAACCATTTACATGAGGAGGTTAACTGAAGTATTTTTGTAACTCTATTAGCAACGTACATGTTCAACTTTACCGGTTCTGTTTTAAGCCATGCAAGTACAATCTTAGAGTCTGAATACAGGTATGTATGCACATTATATTTTACAGATAACTTGGTATTAACTTTGTTTGCCAATATAGCTAACAATAATGCGCTTTCAAGCTCAAGTCGAGGTATTGTTAGTGTTTTGTTTTTAGGATTGATGCGTGACTTTGAGCAAAATAGATTAATATTTACACATTTATCAGGACCTATTACTCTTAAATATAAGCAACAACCATAGGCGACGCTAGATGCATCAGAAAATCCAACAAGTTCAAAACTATTACATACAATACTTTTTACATTTCTAGGCACAGCAATACATGGCATATTTATCAAATCTTTGGCAAATTCAACCCATTTTTTATTAATATTTGAGGGCAACAGCTGATCCCATCTTATATCATGAAACCACACTTCTTGCATTAGAAGTTTTGCTGAGACCAGTATAGGTCCCACAAGACCAAGTGGGTCAAAAAATTTACTTATAAAACTAAGCATTTCCCTCTTAGTATATTCAAGCTTTAACTCCTTTACAGGACATTGTATTTCCAAACTATCAGTTTTCACATTATAGATTAATCCTAATGTTTTAACATACAAACAGTTTTTATCAAAATCCTTATTATCTAATTGATGTAAATTAACAGGGATGTCTTTTATTAAAGTAATATCATTCGAACACCATTTATGTAATTCAAATCCACCCATGCTTAATAATTTACAAAGCTCATTCTTTGTCTGGCTTAGCTCATAGATATCATCACTACCAAATTGTATATCATCGACATAACTAGAGTTCTGTAAACAAAATGCAGCTAAAGGAAACTGATCCTTAAATCTATGCGCTAGTTCAACTAAGCAGCGAGTGGCAAGGAAAGCAGAACTTTTCAAACCATATGTTACAGTCTGTAATTGAACACATTGAACAGGAAGTTCCCTGCTTTCGCGCCAAAGAATATTTTGCAACCTACAATACTTTCCATCCAGAAATACTTGTCTATACATAGCCTTAACATCACAGAGCAATACGTATTTGTGTGTTCTCAACAAAATCAATATGTCAAACAAATCACTTTGGACAACGGGTCCGTTCAACAAAATATCATTTAATGCTAAACCATTTTTTGTTTTTGCACTTCCATCAAACACAGCCCTGACTGGTGTTGTTTTGCTATTAGGATTTACAACAGGATGATGAGGAATAAAGTTTAACTTACCTATATCTAGGTCTTTGTTTTTAGTATCTAAGTATTTTGCATGACCTTGCTGTATATAATCTGATATAAATTTTCTGTATTGTTGAAACAAGTTAGTATCTTTAGCAAATCTCCTTTCTAAGTTGTGCAATCTACTCAAAGCCATGGGAAATGAATGACCTAACCCTGTATTATCCAAATCAACTTTTAAAGGTAAAGCAACCCTAAACCTATTGTTTTCTAATGTTACAGAATCCTGAAATACTTGTTCAGCTTGCTCATGTTCAGATGTATCCTCTTTGAATACTGTGGTGACATTTTCACATTCCCAAAAATTTAACATAGTTTGCTCAAGCTGACTATCTTTAGTAATGCATGTGTTACATACCTTTTTACATTTAAATGGCTTTACTATCAAACAAAGATTAGAAGAGCTAATCCCTCCTGAGGTGATAGGCAGACTGCCCGCTACAACATATCCCAAACTTGTGTTTATCAGGTAAGGTCCTGATGGAGTTACTGGCAGGGACTCACGGCGCAGCACCTGGAAGAATATGTCACAGCCCAATAGCAAAGATAGTTCACCAGTTTTATTGAAGTTTTTGTCAGCCAGTTCCACATAAGAAGGAAAACTAAATTGTGAAATGTCAAATGACTGCTGTGGTAATGGACATGCAATATTTTTTACAACACAGCATGAAACTGCAACACTGTCGTTGTTTATGTTTGAGTAAACAGTGAAATTAGCCCTGCGTGATACATTTTGTTCACTTCCTTCACACACGCCTATGATAAGCTGATCGTTCTTACTTAATTTACATTTAATGACATCAGCTAAGCTTTTAGTGATAAATGATACTTGACTCCCAGAGTCAAGTAGAGCCCTAGCAGTGATGAATGTGCCATCATCTTTGACCAAGCGCACCATAGCTGTGGGCAATAAGACATCTGTGTAAGCTGTAGCGCTTGATAGTGCAACCCTATTATCTCCGGAACTATTTTCCGGTTTATCCATCAATGCTGTTTTATTAGATGCATTATGATGCAAAAGCGTATTATGCCTTTGCCCACAAGTCACACACTTTATTTTTAGTAAGCACTTTCCATTATGGCTATTAAGGCATACTTTACAAAGCTTATTTTCATTAACAAAGGATATTCTTTCTTTCTCAGAAGCCAATTTAAATTTTGAACACTCATAAAGTTTGTGTGTCTGCTGACAATACTTACATGATGCAGACTGAGATGTGCTTACACCGCTCATTACCTTGACCGGTCTTTGGGAATGGGATGGCCTTTCATCAGTGGTGTTTTCCATTGCAATAGCCCTCCGTTCCAGAAAATCTAGAAACTCAGACAACTTAGGGATCTCCTTGCTAAGCCGTTCCTGATGGAATCCTCTGTTGGTGTAGCTATCTACCTTTTTGGACACTATATTAACCAGTAAGGTGTCCCAGTGCTCCACTGGCTCCTTCAGATTCTTTAGCGCAGAAATATTCAAGTTAATTACTGAAACAAGAGACCTTAAACCTTGAGCAGTGCATTTTGTGACCACGGGCAACTCCAAAATGTTATTGACATGATGATTAACAATCAGTAATTTATTGTTATATCTATTATTTAGTAGTGCCAATGCAACACTATAATTATCATCAGTCAATATTAAATTTTTTATTAGATCTAGAGCCTCCCCAGTCAATAATGAGCGTAAATAATGCAATTTCTCACACAAACTTAGCCGACTATCTGCATCAATAACTGATCTAAACATATTAATGAAAGGCGGAAAATCCACCACATTTTTGCCATTAAATGAAGCTATGTTTACAACAGGTAACTTTTTAAATTCACCTCTACGAGGTTTAACATCTTTACGAGTAGATAGTGCAGTAATTGCTGTGTTTATAGTGGAAACTGTAGTAAAATATTTTTCTTCCACTTCACAATAATTTTCGTTATCTTTAGGACATAGATACAATATTCTTTTATTTAGAGTTTCGTACTCGTTAAATGCTTCTGACAATTTTTTACACTTTTCTTTAAGCAATTCTTCGTGTAATTCCGAAAGATTATTTTGTGAAAATGTATGTAATCGAGTAATACTACCTTTAACGTAGCCCCTTTGAGCTATAAGCTCTTGTAAATCGGCCATTGTACCGATTGTTTGTAATATATTGTAATATAACAATATCAAATTTTCTTCACGTTTTGCGTGTCACTTGTAA
Source organism: Xestia c-nigrum (assembly GCA_916618015.1). Lineage (NCBI taxonomy): Eukaryota > Metazoa > Arthropoda > Insecta > Lepidoptera > Noctuidae > Xestia > Xestia c-nigrum. Next base: position 164,901 of record OU745263.1, read on the forward strand.
TTTGTAATCTTAGTTCTATTTCGTTACGCACTTAACACTTAACACTCAGCGAAGGGAAATAACCAATACAAAATGGCGCAGATATTGACGAATTGACAAAATCGTGGCAGACGACACGATTCGACGCGATGTTTCAATACAGGCAACCTGGCGACGTGCGATGCTGACCAATCACGATGCTCAGCAACGTTGATTATGTTGGTACAACTTGCTCCCACACACGTTCGCTCACGTTTTTCTTGCTTCTGATTGGACCTTTTGAATGCCGCGCCACCTTCACTTCGCCTTCGCTTTGTTTGCGTTCCTGCTCCAGAACAAAACGCAACTTTGACGTTATTCTTGATGTTGTTGCTGCTTCTTTCTAGCACAGTTCAACATGAATAAAAATAATGTACCTTTTAATTAACCAATCTTTGGTTGTTTTTTACGAAGATGATTGAAGTTTTGATTCCCCGCTTGGCACTTGAAGGCCCCGCAAGCCAGCAGATGAAACCCTTATGTATGATACCGAATTTTTCAGCAATCTTCCAGGCTCTCCGTCCACCGCAGGAAATTCTCCTCCACGCCCACGTGTTTTTTCTTATTTTTCAGTTGTAGCACTTGAAGGCCCCGCAAGCCAGCAGATGAACCCCTGATGTATAATACCGAATTTTCGGCAATCCTCTAGGTTCTCCGCCAATGCCGCAGGAAATTCTCCTCCACGCCTACGCGGTTTTTGCAGTTGTATCAGGAACAAAACTTCTTCGGTATCGGAACCAAATTTATGTTCGTGGCGAAAACATAAATAAAAATTTGTGTGAAACTTTGTATCACTTTATTTGATATGGTTTACTTAATTATTATAATAAACTTTTTAAGCACAATCACATTTTCGCTGGCCATTTTACCAACGCTATTTTTTCGTCTCTAACTACACATCGTTGCCAGTAACCAAATTATCAAAATCGTTTAGCCAGGGGTGGTCCCCCAACCTAACCTTTTTTTTTTTTTTTTTGTTTTTTTTTTTTTTTTTGACGCTGGGATAAAATGCATTACGCATACCCTCCCATCGGGGGATGAGAGGGGTATGTGGGACTCCCCGGTCTGACCCGGTATACCCACTAAAACGACCCAGCGACATTCCCGCTTCGTCCAAGTGGCGGGGGACTGGGAAACCGGCATAGCCTTTACGTCCAGTCCTCCGCCGACGATCGCCCTTCATGGCGGGCCCCTCACAGGGACCCGGGAATGACTGACGGAGGTGGTGACGGGTGCAATGCGGGCGAAGGCACCCCCGTGCCTGTCGCCCGCCCGTCGCCACCATGAGGAGGGAGAGGGCGTTGCCGTCTCCGACCCCTTCTTCGTCTGCGGAGCGGCGCAGCGAGAGGGTCGTCCTCCCGCACGCGCTCCGCCTCCTCCTTTTGCGAGATTACGTCCTCGCAAAAGGAGGCGACCGCTGCCCAGGCCTCCTCGCTCCCCAGCATGGCGTTGACGACGCCGGGAAGCGAGAGGTCCGGTCCGATTACCGCGGTCAGACCGCGGCGCAACTCGGACCAAGCTGGGCACACCTCCAGGGTGTGCTGCGCCGTGTCCTCCGGCGCGCCGCAGTCGTGGCACGCCGGGGTCTCCTCCCTCCCGATCCGGTGCAGGTGCGATCCGAAACAACCATGGCCGGACAACACCTGCACCAGACGGAACGAGAGGAAACCGTGGGACCGCTCGAGCCAGCTCCGCAGAACCGGACCGAGCGCGTCCAACGTCCGGCGGCCAAAGGTGGCGGTGGCGAGGTCCTCTGTCCAGTGAAGGACGATAGCGTCCCTCGCCTCCCGCCGCACGGCCTCCCGCTCTTCGGCGACGGGGCGCTCCCCGAGAGCCTTCCGGCGCGCCGTCCACTCGTACACTCTGGCGAGCACCCATGCCTCCAACTCCCAAGGCGGGGTGCCAGCCAGGGCGCATGCCGCCGAAAAGCCCACCGAGCGGTAGGCCCTCGCCACCCGCTGTGCAATGGCCCTTTGGGGCCTGCGGATGGCCGTCGCATTCTCCCTCCTGTGGAGGGAGTCCGCCCAGATTGGGGCCCCATATAGGGCCATGCTCCGCAAGATGCCGGCATACAGGCGCCGGCATTTCGCCTTGGGCCCCCCCAGGTTCGGCAGGAGCCACGAGAGGGCGTCCGCGGCCTTGAGCAGGCGCGTCGACAGCCCGCTGAAATGCGGGCCGAAGCGCCACCTGTCGTCTAGCACCAGCCCCAGATACTTCATCTGGGGCTGGACCCCTATCCTGACGCCCTCCACAATTATGTGGGCGTTGGGAGGGCAGCGCTGCCGAGGCCCGCGAAAGAACACGGCCTCGGTCTTGTGCAGCGCCACCTTCAATCCCAGGCGGCGGATCCTCTCTGCAACCAAGGATCCGCCAGCCGAGGCCAGACAGGCCGCGTCCGCGAAATTCCTCCCCCGGGCAGTGAGGAGAGTGTCATCCGCATAGCAGATGACACTCGTGCCCTGGAGGAGGGCTCCGCGCAGGAGCCAGTTGAACCCGATGTTCCACAAGGGGGGGCCAAGCACCGACCCCTGCGGAACACCGGACTCTGCGCCGTACCGCCTAATTGTGGCCGTCTTGTCAACTAGGAGGACCTCTCTGTCCTCCAAGTAGCTGGCCAGGAGGTCCCGCAGGTATTGGGGCACTCCGTGAGTAGGGTATTATTGGGGGTTCTGCATCACTTGCTCTCGCTTCTCGCTCGAGCGCGTTATGCAGAACGCCCCAATAACACATATGTATTTTTATCCACTACGGTTTTAAACTGATGAGCGAATGTTGCTGCCGGTTCGTTGTAATTTCCTCCACAGCAGTTCACATGTCTTTTTATCCACTACGGTTTTTAAACTGATGAGCGAATGTTGTTAGGTATTGGTCTACAATACAGTTCTAGATTGAATATTCTGAGTCCTCAGTCTACAACACACCTGTTGATTAAATATTGTATTGATATCAGTCTTGTTCTCGTTTTGTTCGAACTGCATGATACAGAGGCTTCAATTATTTTTACCGACTCGTGACAAATAAAACATTGAAGAAATCGTATAGCATCCAATAAATTGTAAATCATCAATCAACATTCATAAGCAAACAGTTTATCGAGTATTCAGTATATCAAAGTATTCAGGTATCACGTATTCAGTTTATCAAGCAGCGGTCCGCAGATAGTGTGAAATGACATCATCCGCTTTGCGCATCACTCGATGCATGTAGCGCATAGCACTCCATAACATTAGCAACCGTACAAGTTAATGTTATCGGTGCCTTGAATACGGATAGAAATCCAAAAAAAAGGATTGGACCCAAGATCTATTACTTAAATGTATTATGCAGATAGAGTAATTGATTATAATATAAAATAATGTAAAAAATCATAAAAACCAAACTGGAACAAAATATGCAATTGTTCTGTGCGGGAATCGAACCCGCAAAAAAACACCTTTGATGCATTCGTTAAGGCATCTATTAAACCTAATATTTACATTGTGATGTAGCGCTCTTAACCAATGCACCAAATGTGTCTTTAAAGATGTGACAAATATTGGACCACTTTGTCCTATGGTTACCAAACTTAATATTTAATTTATTAAGTTTTTGGAAGTAAGTACAAACTGTAACACAAGAATTTTCTAATTCCAGTTGCAACCAAAACTTATAGCTAAGACCTTTTTCGCACTTCAATAGTTCCAGTTGTTCTAAAATAGATCTAATTTTTGCGTGATTAAAGTTCATAATGCTTTCAGTAGAAATAATGCGATTGAATTTTATGCTCTCCTGTTATTTTATTGGTTTTCATTAGTGTTCTAATGTGATTTAGTTACAAGCACGAAAACTATTTTTTGGTACCTAAGTACCTATTAAAACAGCCATAGTAATGTTAATTTGTATAAAAATAGAAAAATAATCGCCTTATTTATCCAGATTTATTATTTTCTCTGTTCACGATTACTTTTCAAATTTCCAAATATGAATGTTTCTAAATTTTTATTAATATCGCTGTCGTAATATGAAAGTCAATTTATAACGGCAATTAATTAAGTTGGTACTACAAACCATTTTAAATAAAGCTGCTTCGAGCATTTAGTATTACTTGCGAGTACATATCATTACCTTATAAAAATTTCGTCTCGAATTTCAGCGACAGAGCGTCGTCGAGATAGTATTGCTCCCAAATTGGTCTGGTAAGACTATGTTTATATTGAAGTGTCTGATTTTAACATACGATCATTAAAACTAAGCCCTATGCGAGATGGTTATAGAGCTTAATTTAAAACAAATAAATTTCATCGTCCTAGCTTGAAAATTATAATTAATATAAAAAGTAATACTCTGATCGTGACTTTATAATCTCGGTCTATAAATATAGGTGCTTGAGGTGTTTTGCAACACATCATAGACTTCATTTTTAGTGTGCAGATTTACGAGGATATCGCCCGCAACAAGTATGTATGTATCACATATTTTTTTTACAACTTAAGTACTACCCTTACAATTTGATGGTAAATTGCAGTAATCGAAAGTTAAGTCTAGGGCTCGATTCCCAATTTTAAATATTGTTTATTTACGGGTTTTATTACTTACTAATAACTCGGTGACGTAAAATCTTCGGTTCGACTCCGAGATAATATAATTTAATGTGTTAACTGTTTTTACTTCGTAAGTTCCCTGTAGCCCCGTCGACATCAGTGTAACTGTCGAATACAAAGTTTTGGCTTCGATTCCCCCAGATGTAATTAAAATGCATTATTGAGTTATTTTACTTGCTTCTCCTCGTACAGTGGTTTAATAATCGTTACTACTATTGCAAAACATGAAGTATTAACGACGACTCGTCATCGACATCGTTCTAGACCCGAATAACGACTTATTCAATTAATGTTTTCTATAGCTCAGTCGACATTAGCATCACTGTAGAAAGCAAAGTTTTGGGATCGATTCCAGATCTAATAAAAACATGTTATGGAGTTATTTTACTTGCTACGCTACTAATAATGCACAACATGAAACATTAACATCACATCACATTGTGTCCACGACACAAGCTTTGCTTAGTGTGGCACTAGGTGGCGCTGTGTGTTAATGTCCAGCGATATTTATTATTATTTATTATTAATCAAATTTTATAAGCATTGATAATAATTCAAGGATCGATTTCTAGATACAGAAAATTGTTTTATAGGTTCTTCTATTTCTTTGTCTATCATTTTAGGATTCGTTCATTTTATAACTTCTTACCTACTATTTATTTTCATTTTAGGTCGACATTTGTGAATCCATTTGAATCCGATGTAGAGTCGCATCCCAACAAGCCCTCTACATCGTTTAAACCAAAGAAAAATATATCTTCAAAGCCAAAAATCAAAGTGGCTAAAGGCAAATCGAAGAAAGTAGCTGTTCCACCTGTAAAAGAGTTATTTAGTAGTGACTCGGATTCCGAAACAAATACTTCACCAAAGGGACCTAAAAAATTGAAGCGCATGCGCATGGCTGATTCCTCGGTAAGTTAAAAAAAGTATACACACACACACACACACACACACACACACACACACACGCACGCGCATACGCACGCACACACGCGGACACGCATACGGGTTTGGTCCTAGGACATGCCGGTTTCCTCACAATGTTTTCCTTCATCGTTTTAAGAGCAGTGGCAATGAAATAATTTTCACAAAGTAAAGCACCAGCCTGGGTTCGAAACAGCGACCTGCAACTTGTAAGTCGCGACCATTACCACGGGGCCGCCGCCGCTCTCCTCTCCTCTCAAATATGTTTATCTAATGTTATTTAATGAAATAATTTACAAAAAGTAAAGCGCATGCGCCTGGGTTCGAACCCCATGACCTACAACTTGTAAGTCGCAGCCGTTACCATGGGACCACTGCTGCTCTCCTTGCCTCCTCTCAAATATGTTTTTCTAATATTATTTTATAACAATGTTTACAGGAGGAAGAGGGAGATCTTGAACCGGTGAGGGCAGCTGCACTGCGATCATCCCTGTCCAGAAGAACAGCTTCTGGAAACTCCTACCAGCAGGACTTAACACGGGGCGGCGATTATTATATCGAGCTTCGTATTTATAACCATAGGGACGCTGAAAAATTCGGAAAGGACCGATGGAAGCAAGCGCTCCTCGCGTATAAGGCCTCTGTATACTCCGATTCGTCGACTTGGAGGGCCATTAATAATCTTGTATCTGCAGCGAAAGCAGAATTTAAGCATGTACAGCCTGTTCTATATCCAAATAATGTTATTTGACGGAATAAAATAATATTATTGGGATACCTATTTTACTCTTATACTCTTCTTTTTACTTTCATTTAAATATTACTTAATATCAAATGTAATCCATAATAATATTATGATATACTCGTAGGTACTTATTAAATATTATTTTCATTATATTAACTTGTGATTTACTTACAGTAAGCTTAAATATATGAAATACTAAGAAAACTCGATACTAAGAATACTCGATACTAAGAAAACTCGATACTAAGAAAACTCGATACTAAGAAAACTCGATACTATGAATACTCGATACTAAGAATACTCAATACTAAGAAAAACTCGATACTAAGAATACTCGATTCTGAGAAAATTCAACACTGATAATACTCGATACTATTTTAATAATAATAATATTCGACATATCGGTCATAATTCGTTTACATTTCCTTATTAAATAATTTTCATTATATTAACTTGTGATTTACTTACAGGAAGCTTAAATATATGAAATACTAAGAAAACTCGATACTAAGAATACTCGATACTAAGAAAACTCGATACTAAGAAAACTCGATACTAAGAATACTCGATACTAAGAATGCTCGATTCTGAGAAAATTCAACACTAATAATACTCGATACTATTTTAATAATAATAATATTCAACATATCGGTCATAATTCGTTTACATTTCATCCATTTTAAAATCGAATTTAATAATAAATTTACAGGAAATTAATATCAGAAATCTGGAATATTTAGATACTTTAAGGTCGTTTTTTGTAATTATAAATATCTTAATATGTTTTTCTGTGAAGTCTGTAACGTTTCAGTACCGAAATATTCTACACACAAAAAAACTAATATACACAAATCGAATTGCTTATTACAGACACGTTTTGATAATGTTTATTTAATAGCAACGGCTTTTAGAAATCGGATTATTAGTTATAGAGTGAATCCTAGAATAGCTAACATTTCACTTGAATTATTTTTAACGCAAATTTCTGAAACGGTTTGCTACCTTATCAACGACCAGGTGAAAAAACATAAGTCGATAAAAGTTAATTTTGAACTATTTGTTTGGTATATATTACCAAAAAATTATGAAAAATCTTTAAAGTCATTTAACACAAAGTATAATATAGTATTGCAAAACACAGATATTTTGTCCCTATATAAATCATTTTGTGATAAACTTATTTGTAAATGTTCCGAATTTGAACTGTCCGAGTCAGGCTGGACAATTGAGTCTATCAGTCATTTAGAAATTAACATCGTAAAATATAATCCTTTGCGAGGTGGTTCTTATTTACCATTGCCTAAACGTATTGTCAATTCTAAATCATGCCTAAACATACAAAATGAAGACCAGCATTGTTTTCTTTGGTGTATTGTAGCTGATATGTTTCCGGCAAAGACCAATCCAAACAGAACTTCTTCATATCCGCATTATTCCGACTTATTTGATATTTCTGACATGAGTTTTCCTCCCAGTTTCAATGACATTAAGCGCTTTGAAATAAACAATTCTAATATCAGCATTAATATATACGGTTTAGATAATAACGGTGCAGTTACAGGCCCATTATATAAAACAACATCACATCGTTTATACCATGCCAATTTGCTTTACATTACCAACAATAGAAAGAGTCATTTCTGTTTAATTAAAAGCTTTGAAAAACTTGTGCACAACCAATTGACTCAACATAAAAGTAAAATATTTTTATGTGATGAATGTTTTATTTACTTTCACACTGAAGAGAAATTGTCTTGTCACGAATGTGCTAGAATACAAACCATATTACCAGAGAGGGGTACTAAAATTAGTTTCATAAACTATGAAAGAACTCAAACAGTACCAATAGTGATATATGGTGATTTTGAAAGTTTATTGCGTGAATATTCTGACAAACATAAATCAACATATGTGGAAAATATTCAAGTTCATGAGGCTACCTGTTTTGCATACTATATTTGTTGTAATTCAAATCCCGAATTAAATGATTTTGTATCTTACCGAGGGCCTGATTGTTCCAAGAAATTTGTCAAATCTTTGACTAATGATGTAAAACGATTATCTGAAGTATTATTAGAGAGTAAAAATATGATCCCACTAACTGAGGATGAGCAAATATCTTTTATTAACAGTACTGAGTGCCATATTTGTAAAAATACGTTTTCGCGTAATGATAATATTGTTAAAGACCATGATCACTTTACTGGAAAATACAGAGGACCTGCGCATGACACATGCAATTTAAATGCAAAGCAATGCACTTTTATACCAATAGTGTTTCATAACTTGTCCGGTTATGACAGTCATTTATTTATAAATGAACTTTCAAAGATAAACGGTCGAATTCATCTCATACCGAGAACTAAAGAGAAATATATTTCATTCACTAAATTCATAAACATCAATGCAACAAAAGTTATACAATTGAAATTTATTGACTCGTTTAATTTTTTAAGCTCAAGTATGGACAAATTGGTTAAGACTATGAACCCCGGAGATTTCAAACATTTAAAATCTTTTTATAACAATAATACTTTATTTGAAATTGTTCGAAGAAAAGGCATATATTGTTACGATTACATAGATTCCTGGGCACGATATGATGAGGATAAATTACCAGAACCAACAAAATTTTTTAACAAACTTACATCTGTATCTATATCTGATGAAGACTATAAGCATGCTTTAAATGTTTGGAAAACTTTTGGTATAAAAAATTTGGGTGAATATACCGATTTGTATCTTAAATGCGATGTTTTACTTCTATGTGATGTTTTTGAAAAATTTAGGAAAATGAGTTTAAATAACTATGGTCTGGATCCTTGCTATTACGTTTCATCACCATCCTTAAGTTGGGATGCCATGTTATTGTATACTAAAATCAAGTTAGAACTAGTGTCTGACGTAGAAATATATCAAATGATAGAAAAGGGTATAAGAGGAGGACTTGCTCAATGTTCACTCAGATATGCTAAGGCAAATAATGAATATCTTACCGACTATAATAGTGAAGAACCTGATAGTTTTCTAATTTACCTTGATTGTGTTAATTTATATGGATATGCTATGATGCAAAAGCTTCCAGTAGGAGGATTTAGGTTTCTCCTTGAGAATGAAATATTAAATTTTGATGTTATGAGCCTATCATCTGACTCTGATATTGGATTTATATTAGAAGTAGATCTTCATTACCCTGACAACTTACATGATAGCCATGCCGATTTACCATTTGCGCCTGAAAAATTTGTCCCGTTCTGTAGTCGAAATGCTAAACTTATTGCTAGTCTTTTCGATAAACATAGATATGTTATTCACTATATTCATTTAAAGGAATGCTTAAATAATGGTTTACAACTGTTAAAAATATATCGAATATTAGCATTTAACCAAAATAATTTCTTAGAATCATATATTTCCTTAAATACTAGGCTGAGGCAAAATGCAATTTCTGATTTTGAAAGAGATTTTTTTAAAAAGCAAAATAATTCTATATTTGGAAAAACCATAGAAAATAAAAGAAAACAAGTTGATGTTAAGCTCGTAAATATATGGAGAGACAATTCTAATCGAACTAAAAAGTTTTACGGGGCTGAAAAATATGTTAGCGCGCCTAATTTCAATAACTTTTCTGTTATTTCAGAATCTCTCGCGTCAATTCAAATGAATCAAACAAAAATTGTTTTAGATCGTCCAATCTATGTCGGATTCAGTATTTTAGAAATTGCAAAATGTCACTTATATAAATTCCACTATTCAGTAATGAAAAAAAAATATGAAAATAAATTAAAGCTTTGTTATACAGACACTGACAGTCTGTTATATTTAATACAGACAAAGGATTTTTACGAAGACTTAAAAGCACATTTAAAATATTTTGATACAAGCAACTTTGAAAAAAATAGTATATTTAATATACCACAGGTAAATGCTAAAAAACCTGGCTACTTCAAAGATGAGATGGGTGGTGAAATTATTTCAGAATTTGTAGGCTTAGGAGCAAAATTATACTGTATAGATTCGAAAATTTCCACGTTAAAGAAAGCTAAAGGTGTTAAGAAATGCATTACCAAAAAACTGAATATAGAAAAATATAAAAAGGTTTTACTGAACAATGAAATACTCAGAGATGATATGTGTATTATCAGGTCTAAGCATCATAGAATATTTACTCAAAAGATAAATAAAGTAATTTTGTCAAACAGAGATGATAAACGACAAATAATGGATGATAAGATAACAACTTTACCATGGGGTCATTATAAAACAATATTTTAAATAAAAACAAATTATTGATTTTTAAGGATACTATTTATCGCATATATTTGAGCATCTTGTTATAATTTTATGTTCCTAACTTGAATTGCTAGTTTGTAGTTCTTTATAATTATATACCTAATTATTGTATTTACTACTTACTTAAGTGAAATAAATAATTGTTGTAGGTACTAATAAATTATAATAAATAAATATAATTATAGAAATAATGTTTGTTTAACTTTACCCTTACCCATTACGAATCGCAGTCAAAAGGTCCAGACGCCCCCCCCCACATCAAGCTATCCAAAACAGTCAAATTTTCCCAATCAACCTTGGACCTAATGCTTTAGCAATAGAGTTGAAAATCTATTAAAGAAAATTGACAGATTGCAGTAGCTTGATATGGTAACGTCTGTGCCTATACCCCAAAAAGGAAAAGTAATAAAACAGCTATATTGATATTATTAAGTTTGTTTTTTTATTTTTTTTAAACATTTCCGCATCATTTTAAATTACTACAATTTTTAACTTAAATATTTACAAAAAATAATTAATGCAATATTCTAAGTATTATAATTACATATTAAAAAGTATTTAACTAATAAACACACACTTCCATGTTCACAATTTCAAAACAAACTATTCTTAATACACATTAATTACTGCTTATTACTAATTTTTTTCACTATTTTACCGACTAGATGCTCAGTTTCATCTAAAATATCATCATAATCATCATTCACAAGGTACTGGATGCTTACGTCGGCGCTATCAACAACATCATTGTCAATTTCACAATTTTGTTTAGTGTCTTTAACACATCTGGTTAGATCATATATTTGTATTTTTATTAAATGATGAGGTTTTCCTGTCTCTTTCCGAATGACGTAAGATGAAGGCAGTGTATGAGACTTTCTTATGGTCTTCCTGTAAGGGCATGAGCCTTTACAATTAATGTTAAATGTTAATAAAATAAATGTTAATGTTCAAAGGTATTTAATCCGAAACTGCACTAAAATAATGTAATAAGAAAATAATAAAAAATGTTAGAAAAAGTCACAAAAATGTTGTATGTTGCGCGAGCTCGATATTAAACCGAAGACTGACGTACTTGCGTTACGTGACGATACTACATTTTTATAGAATAACAAAATTTGCAGTATTTTAACTAGGCTAACTAAAGTACAATGTGCGGTTGCTGACCGTACATCTTGGCGGGGCCAAAAAATAAGATAACTTATTAAAGACTATTTTACCAATATAAATACAAATCATGAAATGAAAACAATGTGAATTAAAATTATTATAAGTCAAATGTTAAAAGAATGAGGTGTCGCATAGGTAAGTTCTATGTTTTCAGTGGATGCTGTAGCTCTTGGTGGCTTCCGTGGCGGTAATCTGGTGGACACGCCGGCGTCACTGACGGTGACCTTGCCGCTACGTTTACAGTACACGTAGGCTCCTCCCGCGACGACTATTGACAAGATCAGAAGTCCCATCGTCGAGTATGAAACGATGTATTGGTGCACATCGTGTTGCGACATTTCAGCTTGTTTTGTTTGATCTTCCAATTCTTTCAATGAATTATGAAGCTTTTCATAATCGTTTCTTACAAATTGCGTATTCTGTTGTCCAGTTGATAAATCAAGCGGCTGGACCGATGTTAAATTGTTGATGTCATCCAGATCTATCAGTGGTATTTCAGGGCTGACATAAATATTGTTTGTGTAGTAAACTTGTGTGTAATATGTTTCTTCGTTGTTTCTAATTATACATCCTTCTTTGGCTTCTAAAATTCCCGTTGAATGTATTGCCTTAGTAGTCATACGACCTTCACAGATTATTTGCAGTTGGCAGTCTGTGCAGCAGACATAGAGCCAGGTGTTAGGTTTTTGTAATGGTGTCCATTTATTGTTGCAGGATTCGGATGTGTAGATACATTTTGATAATGTAATGTTTGTTATTGCGCCGATTTCGCATGGAATCTGATGATTTCTCATGTTACGAGTTGGTTTGTTTAGTGAACATACAAATGTACTTGGTTCTATTTTGATGCAATGTTCCAGGTCACTGTCTGTGAGCTGCATATATGTCTCCTTTCGTATATTGACTGCAATATATTCTGAATTGGTTTTCATTGTAAGTGAATGTTTGTTATTTTTTATCATCGGTATAGGAACTGTTTTATACATGGTGAATGGAGTGTCGCCTGTTAATGGTAATGTTATTTCGATGATAAAATATTTATCAAATAATCTTGATTTCACCTCTAGTAGTTTGTATATGTCAGCTAGTTGGTTTTGAATATTGTCAACGGGTAACGATAATTGCTGTGGCAACTGTCCAGAGATAATGTTGAGCTCCTGAAAGAGCTGGTTCTGTGGTAAAAGTCTGGTGTCTACATGGCCATGGTGAATGTTGATGGCTGTGTCTAAAAGCATGTGTTGGATGTGGCGCAGTTTAGACAGAATTGTTGAACTAGCCAGAGCCATTATGTTAAAGTAGTTCAAAGCTTCCTCTTGTTCTACCTCCTTACCCAATTTCTGTAAATAGTTCTCTGTAGCGTTAAGATGCTGATCCAAGAGATTGAACTGAGTGTTCATCGTCTCTTCATTTCTCTTCAGAATGTTATTATGTGCTTCTATAATTGATGTTTGACTTTTGATCAGGTTCAATAAATGGTCTCTGTTGTTTTGCAATGTTTCTATGTCCTTTTTATATTGTATTGCGAACCTTTCATCTAGCACGCCGAATAGGCTGTTTGCTAGATAACCTATTCCGTTGACAAGACCTCGGGAAACGCGCCCTCTTGTCTGCCCATGATGTGTTTCCAACATGTAATTGTTATGATCAAGCTCGTTAAGTTCCTGTTGGAATTCGGTCATAATGGTTTTGCACATCGTTTGGTATGCAAATTGCTCGCACCTTTCACTCAGGTGTTTCACAACTCTATGTATGTTTTCCATGCCTTGCCAGTAAGATGTCATGTTATAGTAGGTAACAATCTTCCAATCATCGTGTACGCTTTGCAAATTACCGATTTTGTCAAAGTACACTGCTCTATTTGGTTCAATCGGTGTGATATTTATAGTGTCACTGCTTTGCCTTGTAGGTTGAAATAACGTTAATAATGTTAAGAGTATACATAGCAGGCTGGAACTCATATTCCTTGATTTAAGTCGTTGGTATCTATTTGTGTTGTTTAATGTAGATTTTTGTTTTTCAGTGCAGGTTTTGTCATCGGATGTGGTGGTGTCAGGTATTTTTATATTAGATTCTGGTATAGGTAGTTTAACTAATTTTGTTATTGGTCTTGTTAGTACCCCTGATTTTGTTTTCATAGTCACAACTCTGACTAGATTGTCTTTCCCCGGGTGAGCTTCTTGTATTCTGCCAAGCGCCCATTTCGCAGGAGGAAGGTTGTCTTCTTTGATTAAGACAACATCCCCTATGCATAAGTTATTTGTTTTATTCAGCCATTTACTACGAACTTGAAGTTGTTGCAGGTATTCTGACGACCATCTGGTCCAAAACCCTTGTTTCATTTGGTTTAGCAACTGCCACCTATGTTGAATGTTGATGTTTCGGCTTTCGGTATTTTCCGTTGGTAGAAATGTTACTGGTCGTCCAATTAAAAAATGTGCCGGAGTAAGGTAATCAATATCGTCCACGTCTTCCGTTAACGGGCAAAGTGGTCTTGAGTTCATACAGGCTTCGATTTGAGTAAGCAGTGTTAAAAACTCTTCGTATGTCAACTTTTGCTCTCCTAGGACACGCTTTAGGTGATATTTCATTGACTTAACTGCAGCTTCCCAAAGTCCTCCCGCCGACGGCCAGCTTGGGGCGTTGAAGTGCCACTCTATCCCCATCTCGGTGTTCCTTCTCGATAAGGTGTCGTTGTTAAATGTTTGTGAGATATGCAGCTGTTGGGCTAACTCCCTTTCGGCTCCAACAAAGTTTGTTCCGTTGTCGGAGTAAATATGTTTCGGACAACCTCGTCGCCCAATCATGCGGTTGAGAGCCAGTATAAATGTTTGTGACGATAAATCTGATGCAAGTTCTAAATGCACGGCCTTTGTTACCATGCATACGAAAACAACGACATACCCTTTACTCGTTCTGACGCCTCGGCCTTTGTTTAGTTTCACACTAACAAACCCTGTGAAGTCCACCCCTGTGTGATAGAATGGTGGTGATTGCGTTATCCTTTCGCTGGGTAGGTCGGCCATTAATTGGTATTGTTTCGATGGTTTGAAGCGACAACACTTTACACAGTCTTGTAGGTATTTTTTGACTGTGTTATTTCCTCCTGTTATCCAATATTTTTGTCTTAATGTGGCCATAGTTAGCCTCGCTCCACCGTGTAGTGTTGTAAGATGCGCACGAGCAATGAGAAGATATGCCAGCTTGCTGTTCTTCGGGATGATAGCAGGGTGTTTTGTTTCTTCAGGTAAGTTTGAATTCTGTAATCTCCCTCCGACGCGTAGTATGTTATTTTCATCTAGGTAAGGGTAAAGTTTCTGAAGTCCTTTATTGTTGCTTATCCTTCCCTTTGTTTTTAAATCTTGGATTTCTTGTCCGTAATGTTCATTTTGTACATGTTTTATAATTATGTTAGTAGCGCGTCGAATATCAGCGAGTGTTAAATTACATTGTTTTGACGCAGGCGGCCCATTCATGTTTGTATGATTCATAGCTGCGTCTTCCTTGTGACGATTATTTTGTGACGTGTTTGTTATGAAACGCGAGACCCAGGCTACGATGCGTATTATACTTATAATACAGCTGTTCTTGGTAAGGAGTTCAGTTACAATGCTCGTGTTTTTGTTTTCAATAGTTCGTAACGTAACTGCATGCACCTTTTTAACCTCTATTTCTGGTGTCTTAACCGTGTCACATGTTTCCGGTATATTTTCACTGTTAAGCCATTCGGGTCCGTCAAACCACAGAGGAAAGTTGTGTAACTGTGACGGTAGTAGTCCACGTGACGCGCAGTCGGCGGGATTTTGCTCCGATCTTACGTGCTTCCAACACCCGGCAGGCACTACAGATGTTATCTCCTGAACTCTGTGTCCGACATAGGCCTTCCATCGCGAGATATCGCCCTTTAGCCAGCCAAGCACGATCATTGAATCCGTCCAAGCTGTTACTTTAATGTTAGGTTTATCGAGGCAATGTTTTATTTTCTTGACCAGTTGAGCTAACAGCTGAGCACCGCATAACTCAAGTCTGGGAAGTGTTTGTTGTTTTTGGATTGGAGCGACCTTTGTTTTTGCCGCAACCAATGCAATTTTTTGCTGTTTCCCTTGTTTAATTTTACTGTACACCACGCACGAGAACGCTTTTTCCGATGCGTCACAGAACGCGTGTAATTCCCAATCCTTGTTTGCTTCTAACCCTAGCCATCGGTTAATTTTGAAGGGTTGCATAGTTGTTAATTCTGATTTTAATATTCTCCATTCCTTTTCTATTCCATCTGGAACAGTGTCATCCCATTCGATTTTGTAATTCCAGATTTGTTGGAATAAAATTTTTGCCTTGATTGTTATAGGGGATAGCCATCCCAAAGGATCAAAAATTGTTGATATGTCGCTTAAGATTTGCCGTTTTGACGAATTTTTGTTAAGGCCAATGTTGTTGTTTTTGTTTTTTAATGTGGTTGAAAATATGAATTCATCTTGTTTCGGATCCCATGCCAAGCCTAATGCTTTGGAAGCTGATGCTTCTGTAAAACTTAAGTTGACTGGGCTAATCATATGTTCTGGCAGATCTTCTAGCAGTTGTTGTTCGTTACTCGACCACTTTCTAAGGTTAAACCCTCCTTCTTTTAATAGCTGTATAAGTTGATCTCTTGTTTCTCGCGCCTCGTCCATGGTATCCTTTCCGAATAACGCATCATCTACAAAAAATTGGTTGAGTAAGATGTTTTTTGCTTCCGGGTACTTGTCACCTTCGTCCATCGCTAGCTGTTGAAGTGTTCGGAGTGCTAAGAATGGAGCGGCCTTAGTACCATAGGTGACTGTACATAGTTGATATTCTCTTAGCAGTTGCCGTGGACAACCTCTCCACACTATTTTCTGTAAGGGTTGATGTTCTGGATGTACCACTATAAATCGGTACATTTTCTCAATGTCTGATGATAAGACATATTTGTATTGTCTCCACTTCAGCAAGATGCTAAGGATATCTTTTTGTAGATTCGGTCCAGCCTCCATTAAGTCATTAAGACTGTATTTTGAACTTGTTTTTGCCGAAGCGTTAAACACAACTCTAAGTTTCGTTGTGATAGCACCTGGTCGCACTACCCCGTGATGCGGGAGAAAATATTCAATGTTTTTGTTCCTAGTGTTGCTTTCGACTTGCTCCATGTGACCCATTTCTTCGTATTCATTTATAAAAGCTTTATAATCTTTTGCAAATGCATTATTTTTAGCCATCTTTCGCTCTAGTTGTTGAAATTGAGCGATGGCCTGTGGTTTTGATGTTCCTAAGTGTTCAATAAAATTATCCTTGAGTGGAAGACGAACTTGATATCGCCCATCAGGAAGTCGTGTTGTTGTCTCTTTGTACAGCTGTTCGCACCTGTTGTCAGGGTCCACATCTTCTATGTTTTCTTGCAAAGACTCCTGTTCCCAGAATTGGGTTAGATCCTGAATGTTGTTGACAATTACATGGCAATTTAATGTTTTGTAATTACCACATACTACCCAGCCTAAATGCGTTTGTTGTGCTATGATGGACGACGTGTTTATTTTTATTAACCCCTCTAACAATATTTCAGAATATACATCGGCTCCCAATAGTAAGTCTATATCCTGAGATATGTTAAATTCTGGGTCAGCGAGTTGTAAATGCTGTATATGTTCAAAACTACCTTTGTTTACTGTTTTACTTGGCAGTTTGTTCGTTATTTTCTTCATAATAAATGCTTTAATGTTAATGTTGAAGTCATTGTGTATCGCTTGGCATGTAAGATGGAGTACTCCCTTACACTTCGTGGTGGCTGATGCACCAACGCCTGACACCACCGCGTTCATCCTGTTTCGTTTTAACTGCAATTTTTGTGCAGCATTTTCTGTTATTAGGCTAACCTGAGATCCCTGGTCTAATAAAGCGCGTAAAACGATCGTAGTTCCATCATTGGCTATTGTTTTGACCAGGGCCGTGGCTAGCAGTACCTCATTTGAGTTGTCATGTGCTAAATGCGTGTTCACTTGTTGACCTACATTAGCCCTGCCGGTTCTTGATTTTGCAACTCCAATCGCGTCATGCAAAATGCTGTTATGCGGCTCATCGCAGTGCTTGCACTTTTTTTCCGACGTGCATTTTTCGCCGTTATGACTGAATAGGCAATTTAGACATACATGTAGGTTGTTAGCGGTCTTCAACCTTTCTTCAGGTGACATACTTAAAAATTCTCTGCAATTCTGCCGTCATAACAAAGAAGGCCGTAACTAACAATTTTGTCGAAAATGAGTTATAACCATATTTGGAATCAGCAAAGAAAATGCTATCTTGTGGTCTTACTCACAAAGCTGTATCTCCTATGAGATCAAAGATAGCATAAGCATTTTAGCCTTAACTACGACAAAAATTATGGTTTTTGAATCTGAAAAGCCTTAATTACACAATAACGGCTTTTTTTGTTAGTATTTTCGTAATTCTAGTCTGGAAGGCCGCAAGTACCCATTAAATATTATTAAGCTTTAAATATTAAATAAATTTCCTACTAGAAAAGGCCCTAACTACGCAATAAGGGCTTTTTACATAAGTATTTTGAAGGAACGCTTCCTCATTCAGATGCCATGCCAAGCCAAGCTAAGCCGTAATTACATTCTACGCAATTACGCCCTTTCAGATAAGTATTTCACAAATTATAATTATTTTTTTGCTAAGACAAAAGGGCAAAAATAAAATAAAATGAATACGCATGTCTGATTTTAAATAAATTATGGTTCAACATATAGCCCATATTTTTTGACGTTTTATAAAATAAGCATCACTAACTAAAACCATTCAGTAAACCGCGGGCCTCCGTTTTAGATAAAACTTCAATTATCTCGGAATCAACGTTGACGTAGTTACGGCCTTCTTTCTAATGACGGCAGAATTATAGAGCCCATGTTGGTTATTACATTTAGGACAAGTTATAATGGAATTGTAAAATGTTTGCTTGTTATGAAATGTTCTTGGCATGTTCTTAGTACCACCTTGAACGGTCTGATGCTGAAACTTAGGCTTGCTGTACGTTGCATTATGAACCGTTTTCGGCTGAATGTTTTGCTGTTGACTGTTAAAGTTTCGTGGGCGGTTCGGGTTTGTACCCGATTCCATTGACATGAACTTGGTTTCAATGAATTTCAAAAACTCGTTTAAAGACGGCATTTCCCTTGGATTCTCCATGGATTCTTTGAAGGCCTGGCGTGTGTCTGCGTCCAGCTTTTGCATTAAAATGTGAACCACTAAGGGGTCCCAACTAGAAGTATCGTATTGCAGATTCTTAATAGCCTGAAGGCACTCAATGGTCGTATCATGCATCCTTTTCAGGAGAGATGTCGTTGGAGTTTGTATATTGGGTAGACTCAGTAAAATGTTTGCTTGGTAGGTAAATAATAATCTCTTATTATCGTACCTCTGTTGAAGTATCTGCCAACTAGCTTCGTAGTTGTCAGCACTAATGTTCATGTGCTGTATTAATCGCTCAGGCTCTCCCTTTAATTTCGCCTTCAAATGTTGCATTTTTTGAGCATTAGAGATAAAAGTGTTACGATGCACGATTTCCACGAACAAATCCTTAAATGTTGTCCACTGTGCATAGCTACCACTGAAAATTGGAAGTTCAATTTTTGGCGTGGATTTTTCCTGGTGTTTATTATCCCAAATCCTCTTGTTAATTTGTTCTTTGCTGAATTCATACAGCCTTTCTAATCTATTATAATCACTTTCAAATGCTTGCGTGTTGACCAACATGTTATCGAGCTTCCAATAAGTGCTATCGACCTTTTCCCAACGTTGCGTAACTGTCCTCAACTTATCTTCAAGTTGCCACTTTTCTTTTAAATTTTCAATGTCCATGTTCCGTACTGTTCTCTCAAAAGCCTTGATGTTCGACCGCTGCTCATTCATCATATCTTTAGTCCGTTGGTCCACGACCAACTCTTCATTTGACGTGTTTCTCACATCATCCGCGATCTCATCGCTCTCCCGTTCCTCTGGAACATTCTCTTGAACACACTGTATTTCTTCCTGTTTTTGCAACTGACTAAACGAAGTAAATTTTTCGTCTTCGACTTTAGCCAGTACTCTTTGTTTCGACTTGTTTATCATACATTTCGTTTCCTCGTATATTTGTTCTAAACGCTCGTAAATGCGGTTCTCATAGTAAGGTCCAGACTTCTTGCCTTCAAACAAGGCTAATTGGATGTCGTTCTTTTTAAACTCACTCCAATACTCTTCCAGCTTTTGAAGTCTGTCATCATGATACTCAAGAGTGTTTTTACGTGTGGAACTATCTTTCTTAAAGTTTTCGTTTATTCGTTTGATAGCCTCAAGATTTGTTGATTGAGAGTTAAGTAAAGCATCGTAAGAAGTCATTGTTGTTATCCGGTGTTTAGTGCAGACAAAAAAAAATCAAAAATTCCGCAAAGTAGGTAATATGGAACGTGCTCACCGGATTCGCTGCTTACGCTCCACCTCGATCCTTGTAATTCTCACTGAATATCACTGTTCACACTGTTTTTAATGTTCTGATTAGTGTCCGAGTTTAATGTTCAACTGTTCCCGCGAGTGAAAACGTACCACGGCACTGACTTTACTCTTAACGGCTCGAAGGACCAAAATGTAAGGGCATGAGCCTTTACAATTAATGTTAAATGTTAATAAAATAAATGTTAATGTTCAAAGGTATTTAATCCGAAACTGCACTAAAATAATGTAATAAGAAAATAATAAAAAATGTTAGAAAAAGTCACAAAAATGTTGTATGTTGCGCGAGCTCGATATTAAACCGAAGACTGACGTACTTGCGTTACGTGACGATACTACATTTTTATAGAATAACAAAATTTGCAGTATTTTAACTAGGCTAACTAAAGTACAATGTGCGGTTGCTGACCGTACACTTCCTATTGATATTACATTTCTTTCTTTTAATGTCTTTAGTTTCCACTTTCTCCTCTTCCTTTTTTTTATTTAAATACTCCTGATGTACTAGTTCTGCTTCAGTGGTGTAAAAAGTTTCCCTGTCTTGCGCATAAAGAAATGGATTTCCAAGAGCGTAGGTGTCGTCTGAACAAAGATTATTCGTTTCCTGTAATAAAATAAAATTATTATAACATACAGTAAATTAAAGATGCTTTAAATAACGATAAATTAAAATGGATGCACACCGCAAAAAAAACATTCTCCACAGGACTGTACGATGGGGAGGCAGACATAATTCTGTAAAAAGGAAAAAGAAAGGTTAATACATAAATTCTAATCACTAAGTATCGTCAAAATTATAAGAATACCTACTTACATTGAAAATATAATTAAATTGTAATTCAGTTGTATAGGTCCTACTTATTGGAACAATAGTAGTAAACTGAACTATGCGCTTGTTTCGGCTGAAGTCGTGGGTGAAGTGCTAGTTAAACATACAAAAATTATTAAATGCGCGATGTGTAACACGAGTCATTACCTAGTTCATTTTTATACATACCTATCTTTAGTCTCCTGCGGTGACAAGTTTAGACTTGTCACTGCAGGAACGTTTAGGATAGCTCAAGATAAAGTATACAATATGCATAAATGTTATGTAATAATTAAATTTACTTATTGCAAATCTACTCAAAAAAAATATTTTAATCAATTTACTATCTGATTTTAGGCGTACCTATCACCTCTTGTTTCACTTGCTGGCGTCTATAAAAGGATCTGAACTATACAGTTAACGATAGTGGTAGACTAGGAGCCAATCTGGCTGTTTGGCTGGTCCCGATCTACCACTGATAAATCTTATTATGCCTCAATATATATTATATATATATATTTAGAAGGATAGTAGTTTTTGGAAGTAGTAGGCAAGATGAAGTTGATCAAGCAACCCATATCCCTGAATGTGAAAAATATAAATTTTAATGAGTCTAGTTGTCAGATCAGACACAGCGTTTTATTGCCTAATACGATTCGCTGCATAATATGCGGACCCTCGAACTGTGGTAAAACAAATGTTATTATCAGTTTACTGCTGCATGAAAATGGACTTAAATTTAAAAATCTCTATCTTTACTCGAAAACTACTTTCCAGCCAAAATATCGTTTTTTAAGGGAAGTATTAAGAAGAGTACCTCAGATAAAGTTCAATGAGTTTAATGACGACAAAGATGTTATAGCTCCGAATGAAGCTTTAACAAATTCTGTATTTATTTTTGATGATGTTGTGTGTGAAAAGCAAATAAACATTCGTAATTATTTCTCTATGGGAAGACATAAGCAAATTGACTGCTTTTACTTATCGCAAACCTACTCAAAAATTCCGAAACAGTTGCTGCGTGATAACGCTAATTTTCTTATAATATTTAAACAAGATGATGTGAACTTAAAGCATATCTATGACGAACATGTAAATTCTGATCTACTATGGAATCAGTTTAAAGACATTTGTAAAACTGTTTGGAGTAACCCTTATAATTTTCTACTTATTAACAAAGAGTCGCCATTAAACAATGGAAGGTATAGGCAGAATTTTGATATTTTTTTAAACTTTGAATGAAGGTTTTACTTAAATATGAATTACACACATAAATGCCGTCAGTATTACTTCTTTCATAGCTGAATACAGCTGATATTTTTATTAAAAGATGGAAAAAAATATTAAAATAGAATTAGTGAAGTCTGTCGACTCCATAAAGAATAAAATAAAACAAATGAAAAATCAGGAACATACAATAAACTTGTCACTTGATAAAATGTTAAAACCTGTCACAGATCCTCTCAAAACTCTAGTTGATTCTAATAGATTTGCAGATAAAATGAATAAAATTGAAAATACAACTCTAAATAGCTCTGAAGAAATCGAGTCCGATAAAAATAATACAAGTTCATCTACAAAGATCGATGACTATTACGATGCAAATCTAAATTCTATCCAATTCGTTGAAGAAAATGCTAAAAAGGAATCAATAGATCATTCAGAAATGTCATTAGAGGGTGATGATATCTTTGGTATTTATGACGGTGTTAGTATACCATTTGGAATTAGAAGTGAAAACAAAACTTTATTGATGGGTAATTCGCCGGTATCATTTTCTAAAATTGATAGTTTGAATAACGATACTATCATTTTAATTAAAATCGGCGACAAAGCTTACAATTTAACGGCGGGGCTAAAAGAACTTTTACTTCGAAGAAAACCTGATTTAAAGTTAATATCGAGCGAAGATAAACTTGTCTATAAGGATATGTTACATTATACAAATGCGCATAAAAGAGATTTTAATTCGAAAGGTCAAATAAAAGGTGACAAAGGTATAAAATATTGTAAAATAATTAAACCCCTATTTTCTGAATCGTTATACGATGATAAACTTTCTCACGCTAAACTTGGTGGAAACTTACCAACGCTAAAAAAATACAAAAACAACACCGACCTGGTATATTGGGATGATCCTAACGAATTAGTCGAGAGATTGAAACTATTAGTAGCTTCAAGAGATGCTGGCAATACAAACCATGATAATGAAATTTTATCGATAATTGAAGAATTAAAAGAAGCTGGAATAATTAAAGAATAAATAGTCGTAATAATATGCTCTACATTCAGTATTATACATGAATTCAAGACAAATTAACTGAATTCTGAACATGAGCAAAGCCGACGTGGTAAACGAAATTCATAAAAATGCAAGGGTAAACTTTCCCCGAAGACATGTTATTATGAAAGACATAGACGACCTGTGGCAAGCAGATTTAATTGATATGCAATCAATTTCAAAAGAAAATAAAAATTGTAGATTTATTCTTGCTGTTATTGATACATTTTCAAAGTACGCTTGGGCCTTTCCTCTAAAAACTAAAACCAAAGATGATGTGTGTAACTGTTTCAAAATTGTCCTAGCTAATGGGCGTGTTCCTAAAAATCTGCAAACAGATAATGGAGCAGAGTTTTATAATAATAAATTCCAAAAGCTTATGAAGTCTTATCAAATTAACCACTATTCAACCTTCTCAACAAAAAAGGCTTCGATAGTTGAACGATTTATCAGAACATTGAAGTCTAAACTTTATAAGGAATTTAGTTTAAAAGGAAACTACAATTGGGTAAATAATACCCTTAATGATGTTATTCACAAATACAATCACACTTACCATCGGACAATTGATGAAATCCCCGCTAACGTGGATAACATTAATAAAAAACGAATATTAGAAAGATACTTAAGGTTGGTAAAAAATTATAGTAATAGAAGCAAGTTTAAAGTAGGTGATTATGTGCGTATCAGTAAGTACAAAGGAACATTTGAAAAAGGATATACCCCTAACTGGTCATTAGAAATATTTAAAATTCGAAAAATACAAAATACAACTCCTATCACCTACTTAATTGAAGATACAATCAGAGGTCAGCCTATTTTAGGAGCATTTTATGTGCAAGAGCTTCAAAAGACAAAACATTGCAATGTATATCTAGTCGAGAAAGTTCTTAGAAGAAAAGGAAACAGAGTTTTAGTAAAATGGTTAGGTTTGTCTTCTACTGAAAACAGCTGGATTGATAAATCGAATATAGTATTATAAACAAAAAAATAAAATGAACTCAAAAGTTGATCATTGATGAAGCGTGTACGTATTTATTTTAGCGCTCGATTCAGATTCCTTAGTCTTATGATGTGTATTGGAGAGAGCAGTCTTCTCAATTGGTTAATAAACAATTTACCATTTGAATTACACTTACCCGGATACAATTATTGTGGACCTGGTACAAAATTAATTAAAAGGCTTGCAAATAGAGATAAAGGAATTAATAAATTAGACGAATATTGCAAAGAACACGATATTGCCTATCACAAATCGTCAAAGTTAAAGGATCGTCACAAAGCTGATTTGATTTTGTTAAAAAGGGCAAAAGAGCGAGCAGTCGCCTCGGATGCGAGTGTATGCGAAAAAATCATGTCACGTTTAGTAAGCAAGACAATGTCTGCAAAAATTAAAACCGGCTCTGGCCAAAAAAAAAGCAGCAAAAAGCGCTCTCGGAAAATTACATCGGGAAAAGGGTTAAAAAATAAGTTTAAAAATATTATTAGTAAAACGAAAAGACGCTTTAAAAAATTAAAGCCAAGATGCAATAAAGTGGCGATAGAATTAGCTATGGCGGCAGCCAGAGAATTAGCTGACGATTCATCTATTAAACTTCCTCGGTTTATTCCTATACCGAAAAGCGGTGGTGTATTACCTTTGATTCCTATTTTTGCTGGATTATCAGCGGCGGGAGCGTTAGCAGGCGGTGCAGCTGGTATTGCCAAAACTATAAATGAATTCAAGATAGCTAAAAAGCAATTGGCTGAATCGAAGAGACACAATGAAAAAATGGAAGCTCTTTGCATTGGAAAAGGTTTACACCTTAAACCGCATAAACATGGCCTTGGAATTTTTATATCAAAAGAAAAAAACTAAAATATCGGCTACCCAAACGAGCCTTAACTAACTTTGACATTTTGAAGTATGGAAATAATATTCCTTATTTTCGAGGTGTATTTATGAGAGATGAGCTCCCTAAACAACCTTTTAAAAAAGAGTGCGGAGTTGTAAATTTAGATAGTTCTAAAAATCCAGGTTCTCATTGGGTAGCCTATGCAAAATACAATGATTATATTGAATATTTTGATAGTTATGGAAATCTTAAACCACCAAAGGAGTTGATAAGATACTTAGGTGCTAAAGTACACTATAATTATGATAATATACAACGCGACCACCCTTACAATTGCGGACACCTATGTTTACATTTTTTAAGGAATTTTTGGTGTAGTTTAGGAATAAATTGAACAGGATCTTCTAAAAGTGTTCAGTCTACAAGCATGTCCATAACGGTAACCATCTCTGGAAATAAATCAGAATTAGATACATTTTTTCAACCACCTCTATATTTATCTGGTCAATTTGAGTGTGGTTTGTTATACTTTTCAGTATTAAATTCAATACCAAATGCACGTATTAATAACAACATTATTCCTGTGATCAGAATCGAATGTGATCTTGTACACGGTTCATACTCTAACGGGTTACCAACTCATATAATTCATGAATTTGTATCTAATACTGCTACAGGTCAGCAAATCATAGAAATACCGCGAAACCCTATTTACTTTCCAGTGAACAAAAACACTATTACATCAATATCTATTAAGATAGTTGATCAATTTGGGTTCTGTATTAACTTTAGAGAAGAACATAAAAATATTGAACTACGCCTTCATATAAGAAAAATAAAATGATATCATATTATAAAACCCATGTAGTTACCAAAAAGCGTCCTATTTCTTGTACAACCATTAAGGTGCAAAGACGTAAGAAAAAAGTTATAAAATTAACTAAAGCAAATAAAGATTTTCTTAAAGCCCTAGGTATAAAAGTATGAATATGCTACAGATTACTGAATTACCACACTTCGATACTTCGATCGAAAGTAATGAAGTCCATTCGTACAATCCCTACAACAACAGTTTTAGAGAAAACGATGAAATCAGAATTCCCATACACCAGCAAGACGTATATGTGTTACCATCAGCCAGCTCAATTTACGTCGAAGGGCAAGCAAAGTTCTTCGGTAAAGATGGAAATCCTATTAAGAAAGCTATTACGTTCAGTAACAACCCTGTTATGTTTTTGTTTCAAGATATCAGATACGAAATAAATGGTATAGAAATAGATCGCATTAAAAATTCTGGAATAACATCAACAATAAAGTCATACGTTTCAATGAATGATGGAGAAAATAAAGTCGCTGCCTTGTGGGGTTGGAACATGGATGGATTTAAAAGCGACGGTTATTTCAGTGCTATTGTTCCTCTTAATAAGATTTTAGGATTTGCTGAGGATTACAATAAAATTGTAATAAATTGTAAACATGAACTTATTCTGAATAGAAGTAACTCCAACTTAAACAGTGTTATAGTAACTGACGATGTTACACATTTTCAAATAGATATGCAAAAAGTGCAATGGCGGGTGCCACATATAAAAGTATCAGATCGGGAACGACTGACGCTTCTTAAACATTTAGAAAGAGATAAACCTATTCAGATAGCCTTTAGAAATTGGGATTTATACGAGTATCCTTTGCTCCCTAAAACTACAAAACATTGCTGGTCTGTTAAGACTGCCTCACAATTAGAGAAACCTCGGTATGTAATTTTTTGCTTGCAAACCAGTAGAAAAAATAGTAAAATCAAAGACAGTTCTCTTTTCGATCACTGTGGGGTTACTAACGTAACTTTGTTTTTGAATTCACAATATTATCCTTACGAGCCTTTATGCTTAAATTTTTCCGAGAACAAATACAGTATATTATATGAAATGTATGTGAAATTTCGTCAGTCGTATTACAACTGTCCTGCAGACCCCTTGCTTGACTTAATCGGTTTCAAGGAGAAGGCTCCTCTATTTATCATAGACTGTTCAAGGCAAAACGATAGTTTGAAAACAGGTCCCGTAGATGTGCGTTTGGAGATTGAATGTTCAGCACCAATACCAGATAACACAACTGGATATTGTTTAATTATTAACGACCGACTTGTGGAATACAAACCTTTGAGTAACATAGTGCGTAGGTTATCATGACCGCCATTGTAGATGTTCAAGGTTTCAAAACAGAATCAAATTATTTTATCATTAAAGAAATTGCTATACTATGTAATAATAAAATTCAGGTGTTTTTAATTACACCACCGTTTCCATATCGCGGTTTGTCGGAGCCAGAAAAACGACAAGTTGGTTGGATTGAACGTAATAGGAAGATATACTGGGGTGAAGGATTTGTGCCTTTCGTAAATTATCTGAACTTGGTTGAAGGTATTTTAAAAGATAAATGTGTTTACACCAAAGGTAGAGAAAAAGTATTATGGTTGAAAGAAATTTCAAATAATAATAATGTAAATAATTTAGAAGATAAAGATTGCCCTAGTTTGATAAGCTTGTACAAAATATATGAAGATTGTCATGATTTGTATAGTTGTATTTATCATGATTCAATATGTGCTTTAAAAAATGTTTTATGTTTAAATAAATGGTGTATAGATAATAAAATTTTGATATAAATATTTTCTTGTTTAATTTTTACGATTACAGTTTCCTATCCCTCCCAAACTCCTAAATGTTAATCTTTATAAGTTGCTAGCAACAACTATACAGCCCCATTATGCTTTTAGAATTATTTGCAGCAAGAAGTAGAGAGCGAGTAAACAGAACATGTCTCAAAACAAATACAGTCCGCGCTATGACATGTATAACACGTATAAAATGCGTGAACTTTCATTTAATCATTATTGGGCAACTATTGATTCGAGGAGAAGATTAGTGATGGAAATGGCTGACGCTGGATTTTTTTATTGTGGAAATGGTGTAAATGATAAAGCAGCTTGTTTCTCATGTGGAGGTGTTATAGAAGATTGGGAGATTTACGATGATCCTTGGCTGCAGCATGTTCAAAACTTTCCGGATTGCTTTTATTTAAATGCTGTGAAAGGAAAACATTATGTTGACAAGTCAAGATGTCTATTCAAGTATATATAAAGAAACAAAAATATAAAACTATTCGTTAAAATGATACATCTATAAAAAACAAAAAAAGAATTAAAAAAAAGAGACTCGTGAAGGATTTGAACCTCCGACCTCCATTTCTCCGAACGTAATCGGGGCGCTCTTACCAAACTGAGCTAACGAGTCTCAACGATACTCCTCTAAAACAATGACCACTATCATCAATACGACGTCATGATTATTCACCCTTTGAACTTTTTCTAAAACCCATATTTGAGATTATGAGAGGAGAGCAGTGGTGGTCCAGTTGTAACGGCTGCGACTTACAATTTGTAGGTCCTGGGTTCGAACCTAGGCTAGCGCTTTACTTTGAGTAAATTATTTCATTACCACTGTTCTCTGTGAGAGGAGACCTTTGTGCCAGTAGTGGGAAAAAAAAAATACAAATTGAAATCTTAAATCGTAACTACTTTGTCTGTATCATAGTATTCGTTGTCTACTTTGCTCCTGTTTCTGTTGCGAATACAATCTAAGCAAACAGACATCGCGCATCTGTGTCGCGATCTTAAACACATTTTTTATGACGAACAGACGGTTCTTTTATAGTCTTAAGACGCTGAAAACTTTGCTTGCGCGATGTAGGATTTAATGTTTTTAGTTCATACGACGTGTCATAGATGGTGCTGTAGTACTTTTTACAGAATGCGAACGAATGTGCTTGAATTTTATTAATAAGTGTCTAAAACCGTTACTCTATTGAATTCAGAATATTCAATCTAGAACTGTATTGTAGACCAATACCTAACAACATTCGCTCATCAGTTTAAAAACCGTAGTGGATAAAAAGACATGTGAACTGCTGTGGAGGAAATTACAACGAACCGGCAGCAACATTCGCTCATCAGTTTAAAACTGTAGTGGATAAAAATACATATGTGTTATTGGGGCGTTCTGCATAACGCGCTCGAGCGAGAAGCGAGAGCAAGTGATGCAGAACCCCCAATAATACCCTACTTCCGTGATATCGGAGCGCCTCCAATATCGTCGAGTGGGGGACGGAGTTGAAGGCGTTGGCAATGTCGAATGACACCGCCAGCACTCCGTCCCCCGCCTCCACCGCCTCCTTCACCTGGCCTTTGAGCAGGGCCAGCGCGTCGATCGTCGAACGCCCTCGACGGAAGCCGAATTGGGCGTCCGACAGATCCGGCCCTACCCCCCGCAAATGGAAATCAAGCCGGGAGGCGACAATCCCCTCGAACAATTTACCGACCTCATCGAGCAGGACGATGGGCCGGTATGCCGAGGGGGAGTCCATCGGGCGGCCCTCCTTTCGGAGGAGGCATAACTGCCCCTCCTTCCACAGTTTCGGGAACCTCCCAGCCGTAAAGCACGCGCTGAAGAGGTCCCGGAACCTGTCCTCCATGCCGGAGGCAGCAATCGCCAGCACCCGTGCGGGGACGCCGTCCGGTCCAGGGGCCGTCTTCTTGACGCGGAGGCTGAGAACCCCCGCGTACAACTCCGCCGCCGTCACCGGGGGGACGTCCTCCTCCTCCGGCGAAGTCGCCCCTTGCGGGGGATCCATCGTTGGTGGGGTGAAGTCGGTCCTGCGCGGAAACAGGGACCGGACCACCCCATCCAACAACGCTGGATCGAGGGTCTCCGACAGTGGGGGACCATAGGGGCGTAGCTGGTTCCGCGCTGCCTTATATGGTCTCCCATAGGGGTCCCTGTCGAGACCCTCCAGCATCTCGGCCCTCGCCGAGTCCTGTGCAGCACCCATTGCAGACTTGAGGACCGTCGTCGCCTCTCGGTAAGAGGCGTATAGGCGGTCCTCTTCTGCCCGGTCTCGGTTTTGGGCGCTGCGACGTCGGCTCCGCGTGTAGGCCCTTCTGGCCGCCACGCAGGTGGCCCGGAGTCCCTCCAGCTCCTCCGTCCACCAATAGACGGCACGACGGGGAGGCGGACGGCGAGACCGGGGCATGCTGGAGTTGCACACCTCGGTCAGGGACCCTCTGAGCTGGACCGCAGCGGCGTCTACGTCCAGGCCCTCGACAGGGGGCGACAGCCAATCCTGGAGGAAGGCCGCCTCCTTGGCTGCCTCCCGGTCCAGGCGGGTGAGTGCCCACCGCGGGAAGGGAGATTGCCCAGCGCGGGCCATCCCCCTCCCGCCCTGCTGGGTGGAGATGTCGAATCGCACATATCGGTGGTCCGACAACGTCTCCACCATCTCTACCCGCCAGTTGACGACGCGGGCGGCCAGCGCGGGGGTGGCAAACGACACGTCCACCACCGACCCACCCTGTTGCCGCACACACGTGTGGACCGCCCCCCTGTTGAGGAGGGACACACCGCTTGAGGCCGCCCAAAACTCGACGGCGCGTCCCCGGACGTTGCAACCTGCGGCCGGGTTGCCCCAGGCCGTCGACTTGGCGTTCAGGTCGCCCAACATCAGAACTTGGCGTGGCGCCGCCCTCCCTTTGACTGCGGTGAGGATCTCGAGGAAATCCTCAAAGTCCGAGAGAGGGCGGTTTGGGGAGAAATAGACCCCCACCAGGGCCATGTCTCCCCAGGCGGCGGCCACGTATCCCGGTCCCCTCTCTAAGAGCGAGAGGGGAGGGGAGTCTGTGGAAGACCGCGCCACCAACGCCACCAAGCCGTCCCGGTCGCCCAGCCAACGGCCAGGGACCGAGTAAGGTTCGACGACCACCGCCAAGTCCACCAACCACTCAGCCATGGTCTGCATCAGCAGATCCTGGGCTGCCCTGCAGTGGTTGGCGTTCGCCTGGAGGATGCGATGTTCGACCCTATCCATCAGTCGGACATCGCACCCCCCTCCGCAGCCGTCGCAGGAACGACGGAGTCAGCGGCAGCAGCAGCAGGCCTGGTCGGTGCCAGCGCTTTGCCACGCTTAGGGGGAGGATTGCACTTCCTCCCCTTCATGACGTGGCCTGCCAGGCGGCCACTGGCGGCACACACCGCGCAGTGCGGCGTGGCGGCCTCGCAAGAGACGGCTTTGTGGCCGTTCTTGCCGCAGCGGTAGCATGTGTCCGTCCTATCCACCGTGGACGGACACATGGGCCGGGTGTGACCGATGCCGAAGCACCGGAAACACCGCAGTGGCTGGTCTTCAAGTGCCCGGACTGCACCCGAGCTGAAGCCTACCGGCAGCCGTCCCTTGGCAAGGACGGCTTTGGCAGCGGCGATTGGGCACTCGAGGCGAATGGTGCCCATGCCGAAGCGGCCGGGCCTTATGTCCCGACCTTGCACTGCTGCGGCGCCACAGCCCCCTATCGCTGCGACCGCCGCCACCACCTCCTCCTTGGTGACGGAGTCGTCGAGCTCCGTCACCTCAATGGCCGCCGACTTGATCGGTCGGGCCACCTTCGCGGAGTCCGCGATGACCTCCTGCAGCTTTGCTGCGAAGAGGTCCGCGTGGGCACTCCCCTCGGCCCCCGGGAACTCGAAAATTCGAGCCCCGGCTTGTGTCCGCCGGCAAGACACGCTGCCGATCCCCAGCTGGGTGGGATCGGCATTGGCACGCGCCCGTACTAATACGGACGCGTATGTCTCCCCTCGCTCCGCAGCCTCCGCGGTGAGTGTCACCACGACGGCCGCGGTTTTTGGGGGCACCAGCTTTCTCCTCCCTCTCCCCTTCCCCTTTTCCTTTCCCTTGTCGGTCGTCTGCGACCGACTGGGAGCGGTGGTGGCGGGGACGGCAGGTACGGCCTTCGCCGACTTCTTGCCCCTGCCCTTTCCCTTACGGACCACTTGCGTCCACTCTTTGGACGGGGTGGTGGCAGGGAGTTCGGTGTCTTCCACCTGGGAGGAGGACGGCCCCGGCTCGCTCGGCTGCCTCTTGTCCGCCTCAAGCGGCGGTCGGAGGCGTTTCTCCGGCAAGAGCCGGTCCTCGATGCCCGCTAAGCAGGCCCTTGTGAAGGCCCTCTCCTCCATCACAACCTTGCGGATGATATCCTCAAGGTTGGAGGATGGGCCTTCAGCCACAGGGCTCGTCCGGGCCTGTTGTGGCTGGGCCGTGGCATCAGCCAGCTTTTGATGAAGCTGGCTGACCTCCGACTGCAGGCGATCCACCTTCGCCTGCAGTTGCCGCGTCTCGTCGGTGGTCTTGCGACGGACCAGCTCCGTGACGACACCGCGCAAGCTCGCGGCCCGGCTCTTGAGGGCCTTTTGAAATGTGCCCTTTAGGTTTGAGGACTTAGAGGCGACCTCCACGATCTCCTCCTCGTCCTCCTCCGCCATCCTCTCAAGCTCGGCGAGAGAGTGGTCCGCGTACAGGACGCGGGACGCACCGTACCCGGATTTGGCCCGGGCGGCGTGCGCCCGCTTCTCTTTGGCGGCAACCTTCTCCTCCAGCTCTTGCTGGAGCTGCGCTCGCCGGGAGAGGTCCAGCTGGCGTTGGGCGTCCGCGAGCCCAACGTTGTGGGTATCCGCGGCCACGGTCGTCGGCTTTTTTGCCTTCGACCCAGAGGCTACGGAACCCTCGGATCCACCACTTAGGTGGACACGCTTCCGCGACCGAGAGCCGCTCGCGTCCGACACACCAAGTAGCGAGTCGTTATCGGACGACTCGTCCGCCAGAAAACCTGCCGCAGAAGGCGCGCGGCTAGCTTCAGACGCCGGAGCGTCGGAGTGGCCCTGAGAAGGACCTTTGGGTTTGGGTTGGCCCTGAGAAGGGCCTTTGGGTTGGCCCTGAGAAGGGTCTTTGGTTTTTAAAAATCGCCCGGAGGCGCTACGCGTAAGTTTAGACATTCGACAATCGTAGTTCGCAAGGCAAGCAGTAAGAAGCTACGAGAGCACAGTGCACTTTGGCCGTACCCAGTCTGCCACTCCGTTACGGTGGTCAGAACTGGGCCGTTTCCAGGGGACGCGACGTGGACGCAAGCACTGTGGGGTGGTCCCCCCCCCCAACCTAACCTAACCTAACCTAACCCTTTTTTTTTTTTTTTTTTTTTTTTTTTTTTTTTTCGGCTTTTTTAGACCAAACTAGGCGTCCGCCTGTGTTCTGACCATATCGCGCGCACTTTACACGCGCGTCTGGACTCCATCCCTTATTTTCGGAGAAATTCCTTAAAATTAATTGTTTTTCAAAATTTTCCTTCACATTTCAATTTAGATTATAGTTGCAATAGTCCTCACCCTTCTTCCCTGAATTTTGGTCCGCGTTCAGTGTCCCG
This sequence comes from Xestia c-nigrum, assembly GCA_916618015.1. Lineage (NCBI taxonomy): Eukaryota > Metazoa > Arthropoda > Insecta > Lepidoptera > Noctuidae > Xestia > Xestia c-nigrum. The sequence continues at coordinate 198,353 of OU745263.1, forward strand.
GTCTCCAGGTAGTGGGGTGAAATTCCAAATTTTTTCTTTCGAAAACTGGTTTTTTGACCAAAACTCAAAATTTTTGTTCGGCACATAACAAGTTTTATTCCATAATTCGCTAGCCCGCGCGGAGACGCGTCTCTGGACACCTCGCCCGCGCCCCTAGCTCGAAAAAATTTTCGCCACTTCTTGGAGTCACTTTCGTGAGAAAGTGGCTAGAATTGTTTTGATCTGTAAGTCAACTCTAGTGGAATCGACAAGTTGTGTCAAACTGGTCGTAAATCTATCTCGCCCAGGTTAGTTTCGAGTTTGTATATTGATCTTGTTTTTAGAAACCGATATACAAGTATATATTAAGTATATAAAGAAAATTCGAAGCAAAAAATCTAAATAAATTCAAGACAATACGGGCATTATTAATATCAGGGTGCAATATTAAAATAAAAGCACAATAGCAGAAAATTAAAATAAGTTGTTAAACAAATAGGATAGAATCATATAGATATTTTAGGAAAAGCTTGTGTTAACTTAAATTGATAAACAGAACCTCGAAATTAATGATAACAAATAGTAAAAATAAAAACATTAGAAAAATAAACAGTAATAAAATCACATTGGCAAATTATTTTCGCATAGTGCTTGGTCTCCTCGGCCTTCTTAAAATCAGTCGCCAAACAAGCAATCAAATCTAGTACACAAGGGCTCTGATCTATGTCAGAGGGACACTGGTGGGGCAGGAGTGTGGTTTTAGCCGGTTCGAGTCCGGCACTACCTCGACTGTTGCACAAGAGAAATTCCTGTGTGATAGTCGAGGTGTCCGCGGGGATTTCCCACTACTGCCAAAAAAAAAAAAAAAAAAAAAAAAACCTAACCTAACCTACCTACCTACCTACCTACCTACCTACCTACCTACCTACCTACCTACCTACCTACCTACCTACCTACCTACCTACCTACCTACCTACCTACCTACCTACCTACCTACCTACCTACCTACCTACCTACCTACCTACCTACCTACCTACCTACCTACCTACCTACCTACCTACCTACCTACCTACCTACCTACCTACCTACCTACCTACCTACCTACCTACCTACCTACCTACCTACCTACCTACCTACCTACCTACCTACCTACCTACCTACCTACCTACCTACCTACCTACCTACCTACCTACCTACCTACCTACCTACCTACCTACCTACCTACCTACCTACCTACCTACCTACCTACCTACCTACCTACCTACCTACCTACCTACCTACCTACCTACCTACCTACCTACCTACCTACCTACCTACCTACCTACCTACCTACCTACCTACCTACCTACCTACCTACCTACCTACCTACCTACCTACCTACCTACCTACCTACCTACCTACCTACCTACCTACCTACCTACCTACCTACCTACCTACCTACCTACCTACCTACCTACCTACCTACCTACCTACCTACCTACCTACCTACCTACCTACCTACCTACCTACCTACCTACCTACCTACCTACCTACCTACCTACCTACCTACCTACCTACCTACCTACCTACCTACCTACCTACCTACCTACCTACCTACCTACCTACCTACCTACCTACCTACCTACCTACCTACCTACCTACCTACCTACCTACCTACCTACCTACCTACCTACCTACCTACCTACCTACCTACCTACCTACCTACCTACCTACCTACCTACCTACCTACCTACCTACCTACCTACCTACCTACCTACCTACCTACCTACCTACCTACCTACCTACCTACCTACCTACCTACCTACCTACCTACCTACCTACCTACCTACCTACCTACCTACCTACCTACCTACCTACCTACCTACCTACCTACCTACCTACCTACCTACCTACCTACCTACCTACCTACCTACCTACCTACCTACCTACCTACCTACCTACCTACCTACCTACCTACCTACCTACCTACCTACCTACCTACCTACCTACCTACCTACCTACCTACCTACCTACCTACCTACCTACCTACCTACCTACCTACCTACCTACCTACCTACCTACCTACCTACCTACCTACCTACCTACCTACCTACCTACCTACCTACCTACCTACCTACCTACCTACCTACCTACCTACCTACCTACCTACCTACCTACCTACCTACCTACCTACCTACCTACCTACCTACCTACCTACCTACCTACCTACCTACCTACCTACCTACCTACCTACCTACCTACCTACCTACCTACCTACCTACCTACCTACCTACCTACCTACCTACCTACCTACCTACCTACCTACCTACCTACCTACCTACCTACCTACCTACCTACCTACCTACCTACCTACCTACCTACCTACCTACCTACCTACCTACCTACCTACCTACCTACCTACCTACCTACCTACCTACCTACCTACCTACCTACCTACCTACCTACCTACCTACCTACCTACCTACCTACCTACCTACCTACCTACCTACCTACCTACCTACCTACCTACCTACCTACCTACCTACCTACCTACCTACCTACCTACCTACCTACCTACCTACCTACCTACCTACCTACCTACACTGGCCTTGTTGGGCACGGGTGACGGCTTTTTTGCCACAGGTGGTGCAAACGGCGCACCGAGGCGTGCTGGAGTTGCACACCTCAGCGGCGTCTACGTCCAGGCCTTCGACAGGGGGTGACAGCCAGTCCTGGAGGAAGGCCTCCTCCTTGGCTGCCTCCCTGTCCAGGCGGGTGAGTGCCCAGCGCGGGCCATCCCCTTACCGCCCTGCTGGGTGGAGATGTCGAACCGCACATGTCGGTGGTCCGACAACGTCTCTATTATACAGATTTTACAATCTATCTATATATATAAAAATGAAACCCGTTTTCCGTTGTCACGACATAGCATAAAAACGGTTTGACCGATTTGGCTGATTATTTTTTTGTTGTGTTTGTTATTGTCAGGAGAAGGTTCTTATGAAATAAAAATGTAGTAGTAGGTAAGTAGGTAGTAGTAGTAGGTAGGTAGTAGTAGGTAGGTAGCAGTAGGTAGGTAGGTAGTAGGTAGGTAGTAGTACATGTCACACCCATTCCTATCAAGATCGGAGACTCTACACTCGAAATTGTAGACGATTATGTATACCTAGGACAAACGGTCCAGTTAGGTAGGTCTAACTTCGAGAAAGAGGTCAATTGTCGAATCCGACTCGGCTGGGCAGCGTTCGGGAAGCTGCGCGGTATCATCTCGTCCAACTTACCGCAGTGTCTCAAGACGAAAGTCTATGACCAGTGTGTGTTGCCAGTGATTACATACGGGACCGAAACGTGGTCGCTCACAATGGGCCTTATCAAAAGGCTTAAAGTCACCCAAAGGGCAATGGAGAGGGCTATGCTCGGAGTTTCCTTGCGTGATCGAATCAGAAATGAAGGCATCCGCAAGAGAACCAAAACCAATGTGGTTCGATTCAATGCACAAATTAATATTGTGCATAACGAGAAGGGTTTCATTTTTGTTTCTTTGTAATCGGTGCTCTTCATCAAAAGATATATTATGACTTTAAAGTTTCTAAGGAGAACTTAGCTTCATGATCTAAGGATACATGCAGTGACATCTATTGAATCAAAATGGTACTAATGAATAAAAATCACAAGATAGAGAAGAAGAGAATAGTCAACATGACCCAGCTTTAAAAATCTGCATAGCCGGTGGAGTATCTGTGCGACCGCTTTCCATGCACATATTGCACATATAGCATAGCAGTTTAACTTCGTGCTCTATTTAAAGTTAATGGCGTTGTTCATTTGACTCCGTTTTCTGAATCACGATGTTATGATTTTCCGTGAAAGAACTCCCGTCCTATCCGGTCCGTTTGCCTGTTTCAGATGTCTCAAGTTTGGTTTTTTTGGAAGAGGTTTTCAATCCAACGACTGTTTTTCTTTATGTATAGGTACCTATATTATGGCTGAGCAATACTTAAATGACGTGATGAAAGTTGTAAGAATCCGTTGGATGTGAGTCGCACACGACCGGTTAATGTGACGACACTGTTGTATACGTGGGTACTCATAAGCAAGCGTGCACTTGTACCGTCTCTTCAGTTAAAATATACGCTCGGTTCGAACACACGTCTTTTATTTAGCAGTGGCGACGAGGATTAAAAATATAAACTTTTTACGGTGCAGATTTGACGATATAGTAGTGTCGTGTAAACGTGGACAATCGTGACAATGTCTGTGGGAAAAATCAAAGACTTCGATGTGAAAACCGGTAACTGGTCAACATATGTGGAGCGGCTAGAAATGTACTTTGTGGTTAACAAAATAACGGACGATTTAAAGTTGCCTACTTTAATCGCGATAATCGGGGAACAGGCTTACGAGTTGTTGTCTACATTAGCGAGTCCTAGTAAGCCATCAAGCTTATCATATACGGTCGCGGTGGATCTACTGCGTGCACATCTGCAACCGACACCATCAATCTTGGCAGAGAGATATAGATTTCGTCAAAGACGGCAAGTGGCAGGTGAATTGATAGCGGACTACGTGGCTGACTTGAAAAAGATGGCTAGGTACTGTGAGTTTAAAACGAACTTAGAAGAAAACCTACGCGATCAGTTTGTGTGCGGTCTGCGTAGCGATCTGATTCGGCAGAGGTTATTCGCAGAAAATAACATAGCCTACAACAAAGCGCTACAGTTGGCCAATACCCTGGAGGCAGCCGAGCGAGACGCCGGAGCTGTCGAGGGCTCGCGGGAACAAGTTCCGGACCGGGAACTTAGCGAGAAGATGCACAAGTTAGCAGTCAGAGATTGTTCAGCGTGCGGTGCCAATGGACATAGCTGGCAAAACTGCAGGTACAAAGATTTTGAATGCAGCCACTGTCGAAAAATTGGCCATTTACGAAGAGTATGCATGACGAAGGAATTCGAGCGCCATAAGACATCGTCTAATTCAAACTCCAACGGCGCGCGAGGAAGGTCACGCAGAGGTCGCGCGCTCGGTCCGAGCGGCCGCAGCGCGGAGGACGGCGGGAAGCGACGCAGGGGCGCGGCAGCGGCGGCACGCGGTACACGCGACCGAGGAAACGCCGGCGACGCGGCCATCGACGCTGCCGGTGCAGCGCACTGGCTATGCGAACCAGCAGCGAGTGCCAGCTCCGGGGAGGAACGAGAAGCGTCGGGCGATGACGAGGAGGCAATGTACCAGATGTCTTTAGCGAAGTATAGACCGGTGTGTATGACAGTTAATATAAACGATAAACCATTAAAAATGGAAGTCGATACGGGGTCGGCGTTATCTTGCATAAGCTACTCAACATACACAAAATTGTTTAGAGATATACCTCTGAAAACATGTAAATTAAAGTTAAAATTTTACGACGGCTCAGCTGTCTATCCAATAGGGTACTTAGAGATAAATGTTGAGTATAGAAATAAGGTGAAAAGGTTGGATTTGTATGTAATAAATAAAGGTAGTACTAGTTTATTAGGGAGACAATGGTTGTCTGAATTGTGTATAGAAATACCTAAGCTAAGTAAGTGTACAGAAGTTCATAATATAGTAACAAGTAAAAATAACTTGCTAAATGATTTTATCTCCAGGCATGAGAAGCTATTTGATGGCACATTGGGCAAGTATACGGGGGAAGAGGTCAAGCTGTACGTGCGGCCCGGAGCGCAGCCGATTTACTGCCGCGCGCGCCCGGTGCCGTACGCGCTGTTCCCGCGAGTAGATGCGGAGCTGGACGCAATGTTGCGTGCCGGCGTCATCGAGCCCGTTGACCGGTCCGACTGGGCCACGCCGTTGGTCATAGCGAGGAAGGCGGATGGCGGAATACGGCTGTGCGCGGATTATAAGGTGACACTTAACAAAGTTTTGTTGGTTGATAGGTACCCGGTTCCAAAGGTAGAAGATTTATTTAGTGGCCTGAGTGGTAATCATTATTTTACCAAGTTAGACTTATCACAAGCTTACAATCAGTTAGTTTTAAATGAAACGTCTAGAAACTACACTGTCATTAACACACATAGAGGACTGTTTAAATACAACCGATTAGTGTATGGTCTCTCTTCTAGTCCCGGAATTTTTCAAAAACTAATGACAAATCTCTTTAAAAGTATCCCCGACGTAATAGTATTTTATGATGATATTTTAATAAAAAGTAAATCGTTGGATTCACATTTAAAAAGTGTAGAACAAGTATTTCGTATTTTGGAAATGAACGGCTTAAAAATTAAAAAAGAAAAATGTGAGTTTATAACAGACCAAGTAAAGTATTTAGGGTTCGTAATAAATAAAAGGGGAGTACGAGTAAATCCGGAAAAGTTGAAACCAATATTAGATATGCCTCATCCAACTAATGTATCGGAACTAAAATCATTTCTGGGCATGGTTAATTTCTATGGAAAATTTATAAAAAATTTAAACACTCATATTAACCCTCTTTACGACTTGCTCAAAAAGGGAAGGCACTGGAAATGGACAACGTTACATTCAAAGGTTTTTAAAACAATTAAAAATCTTTTGTGTAGTACAGAAGTTTTAACACATTTTGATATGTCGTCAGAGAGCATAGTAACATGCGACGCGAGCTCGCGGGGGCTTGGCGCGGTGCTGGCGCAGCGCGCGCCCGGCGGGGCCGACGGCGAGCGAGTGGTGGCGTACGCGTCGCGTGCGCTTACCTCCGCCGAGCAACACTATAGTCAGATACATAAAGAAGCTCTCGCGATAATATTTGCGATGGATAAATTTCATCAATATTTGTTTGGTAGAAAGTTCACTTTACGTACGGACCATAAACCACTGGTAACAATTTTCGGACCGCATTCAGGTATTCCCAATACGGCGGCTAGTCGACTACAAAGATGGGCAATTAAATTATCAGCCTATGACTTCAATATTGAGTATATTCGCACGGACAAGAATACAGCAGATGTTTTGTCTAGGTTGATTAGTAAGCACAAGGAGGGGGTTAGCAGAGAAGAATTAGACACTCCAGAACAGACATACTTGCATTTCGCTGCAGAAGCGTTACTTTTAGACTCGCACAAATTAAAAAAAGAAACGGCTTCGGATAACATATTAAACAGAGTAATTAGATATATTAACGATGGATGGCCGGACGAAGTCGAAATGAGAGAATTAAAACCATATGTTAATAGAAAAAATGAGTTATATTTAGAATTAGGTTGTGTGATGTGGGGACATAGGGTCATTATACCCAACTCGTGCAGAGATAAAGTAATTACGGAGCTTCACGAGGGTCATATGGGGGTAGTGAAAACAAAGGCCTTGGCCCGGAGCTATGTGTGGTGGCCGGGCATAGACGAGGCTGTAGAAGCAGCGTGTCGTGCCTGCACCATATGTGCGGCGGTAGCTGACGCCCCTCCGGCGCACGTACCGCGCGCCTGGCCATGGCCGGACCGCCCATGGACTAGAATACACATTGATTTTTTGGGCCCGATAGTGGGGCAAACTTATCTTATAGTAGTGGACGCTCATTCGAAGTGGATAGAGGCAATTAAAATGAGTAGCACTACAGCGAAAGCTGTAATAAAAGAATTGCGGGAAATGTGGGCGAGATTCGGTTTGCCGAAACAAGTGGTTAGTGACAATGGTCCACCATTTTTCAGTACCGAGTTCAAACAATTTTTAAGCACAAATGGGATTGAACAAATCTTTTCAGCCCCATATCACCCGGCTTCGAATGGGGCGGCGGAAAACGCCGTTAAAATATGTAAACGCAATATTAAAAAAGCGATTAAGTCTAAAACGGATATACACGCATCCTTGTGTAGATTCCTACTAGCTTATAGAAACACACCACACTATACAACCGGCGAAAGTCCGGCAAAGATGTGCATAGGGCGCAATTTGCGCATGCGTCTAGATTGTTTGAAACCAGATCAGAAACAATTAGTAAAGGCTCGCCAAAAGCAGGCGGAAAAGTCAGCTGGCGGAACGGTTAGACAATTCACATCGGGGGACGAGGTCTGGTTTAGAGACTATAGGGGTTATGATAAGTGGACGGCAGGGACAGTAGTTGAGAGGACAGGTAGTACGGATTACAAAGTTAGATCTATCAATGGAACCGAGGAACACAGACATGTCGACCAACTAAAGCTTAGAGTGTCAAGAGATGTAGCTAAGATAGTAACAATAACACGTAACAATGGTGACAGTCATCCTGTACGCGAAAGACCTGTTAAACGATTCCGCCCTTCGCTAATTTTTCCAGTTGACAATGACCAACAGTCTGGTACGCCAGTCGGGGGCTCGAACCCGCCCGCGTCTTCGGCAGCCGAGGGCGCATCACCAAAACCAGCCGGCAATACGGACATTGTGTTAACAGCAACCCCGCTAAAAACGTCTAGCGTGCCCAATTTGCAGGAAATAGATAATCATGACTCGAACGATAATGTACCTAATGAACCGCCTAATATTCAGCGTGTACGTAAACCAGTGAGACGATATGGTATTGAGGATCGTTATAAATAGATAAGAAAAGAAGTTATAATTATGTTATGTTTAATTTAGTTTAGAATAAGTTGTTTTGTAAGTCTAATATTAAGTAAGTTTAGCAATTAGTAACAGCAGTTTTTATTGTATTAGTAATAAGTATTCATAGGTATTGTAGAAAATAAGGGTGGAGGTGTTGTATACGTGGGTACTCATAAGCAAGCGTGCACTTGTACCGTCTCTTCAGTTAAAATATACGCTCGGTTCGAACACACGTCTTTTATTTAGCAGACACATGTCCAGTATTAGACGTCTTTCGGCTAAAATAATGATGAATGATGATAATTCAAATGGAGTAGGGCAAGTCACCTAGCAAGACGCGGTGATGTCAGGTGGAGTAAAGCTGTGACCAAGTGGCGTTCTAGAAATCGAAACAGAAGTTTTGGTTGTCCAGAGGTGAGATAAGCAGACGATATTGTTGCCATCACGGGGATATCCTGGATGAGACTGGCACACGCGCGTGGAGCTTAGCACAAACAAAGAGAGGCCTGTATCCAGCAGTGGGTGAAGTCGGACTATGGATGATGATGATGATGACGCTTAACTTTTTCCGGAGAAGTCCGATATTCATGATTATTTTTGTTGAAAAGCGTGTATCGCTAAGTTTGTCCCATTTTATATTGAAAATAGTCGTGTTCAAATCAAAGTCACGCACTTCTGATTTTTCAGATTCATGTGCGTATTGTATAATCATCGCAAGCTAAAACATCGTGATGAAACCAGCATGCCTAAAGCCAAGACCTTGAAAACATTTGCAAAAGGTTTTCAAGAGTTTACAGCATCTACATCCACGTGTTGTATTGACCTGCTTGGAGTATGACTGACATCAAAGGTCTGACTTTGGAGAAGGAAGGCAGATACGAGAGGTCCGCAACAGTTTGAAGCATCAAAAGCATCTCAGAGCGTTGCTCATAGAAAACTGTTTCTATAGTATTAAGGAATTTATGAATTATAAGACAAAGGCTAAAATTTCATGACATGTAAATTATATTTGACATTTTATTTTAAGTTATTGACATATTATGTAATATAATTTCTTTGGTTATCAGTTTGTATGTTTAGTTTTTGAAAATTTGTAATAAAATTATTTCTCTATGAATATAGTCAAAGTCAAAGTCAAAGTCAAAATAATTTATTTGCAGTAAACATTGAGATATAAGTACTAACGTACTAGAGAAGCTACGTCAAATAACTGAACTGTCCTATTCTTCGTAATTTGAATCTCTAGTTCGCTGCAGCGCTAAAATAATAACAATTCGTCTAAACCGTAACGAATTTACCACAGCGCTAGATTTGCTGCGGAAGAGCAAGAGAGCGACTGAGTGAGGTGCGGCGCGATCGCCGCAGTTGAACGAGACAAAGTAGTAATTTACGGGACACCGTAAATTACTACTTTGTCTCGTTCAACTGTACTAGAGAAGACATTCTCTAGTACGTTAGTACTTATATCCCAATGGCAGTACATGTGGTATAATTTGCTATGTAGCAATAAGGCTTTAAGTTCTAAATCAAATATTTTATCGTTGTCTCCATTTTTGAGTGACGACAAGATTATACGAGTTGGTGGCCGACTAGGCTCATCTGATTATAGTTATTATAAAAAACACCCTGTTCTCCTGCATGCTTCTCATCATTTTACCAAACTGATTTTCGAGTACGAACATAAACGCGTATTACATGCTGGACCACAATTTTTGTTGGCCGTTGTTAGGGAATACGTTTGGCCGATTAACGGCAGAAATTTAGCTAGGCGCATTTTCCGTAACTGCCCCAGGTGCAGACGCTTGCAGGGTAAGACTATTGCGCCGATAATGGGACATTTGCCCTCACAACGTGTCACGCCAAACTTTCCTTTTCAATCAGTGGTCATTGACTTCGATGGCCCATTCCTGATTGTAAATAGAAAAGGGCGTGGTGCTTCGTTGGTCAAGTGCTATCTTTGTTTTTTTGTATGCCTTCGGTATAAAATCTCTCACCTCGAAGCCGTAAGCGATCTATCAAAGGACGCTTTTATCATGACATTCCGAAGGTTTGTGTCACGAAGAGGCAGGCCAGCGGAATTATTCTGTGACAATGGACGCAACTTTGTCGCGCGAGCTAAAGAACTCAACGATTTTTTTAAGACTTACCAAAATGACATAATATCTGATTTTGCATGTTCGGAGGGCATACAGTTTCACTTTTCACCAGCCTACGCTCCTCATTTTGGCGGTATTTTTGAGGCCGGTATCCGTTCGGCAAAATATCATGTTAGACGAGTAATGGGTAATTCCCACTTAAGTTATGAAGAACTTCAAACTCTTTTCGCTCAGTTGGAAGCTGTTTTAAATAGTAGACCTCTCTGTCCCTTATCTGCCTCTCCTGACGATTTCCATTGTCTTACTCCTGGGCACTTTCTCATTGGTCGGGCACTCACCGCTCTGCCTGAACCAGCTGTCGAAGATTGCCACTTAACCAACTTGCAGCGCTATGCCAGGCTGCAGCAAATATACCAACACTTTTGGCAACGCTGGCAATGCGAATACATTGCTGAGCTGCAACAGGGCCGTAAATGGAAGACCAACTCCGCCTCAGTCAAAATGGGAGACATGGTCCTATTGCAAGAAGATGGCGTCCCACCCCTATGTTGGAGACTTGGACGCATTGCAAGACTCTTCCCAGGACATGATGGAGTCTCACGTGTGGCCGACGTCAACACCAATAGAGAGGAATCATACGGCGACCTCTGGTTCGCCTCTGTCCCTTACCAACCGAAGAGGAACTGAAGGGTTGTAACTTCGGGAGTTTCAACGGGGGGAGTATATTAACGCCTGCTTTAAGTGTGGTGTCAAAGTGCAGTGTTTGTTGTGTCGCGCATTGCCGTTCAAAAAGGCTAGGCACCGAGACCTACCCTCCTCCGATTATTGTGACTGTAAAACTATTTTATTCTTCCACCTACATTTTGTTATTGTTTGTTAAAATACTGTCATCATAGCGGCAACCTCTCGCTCCGCACGTTTTATTGTAAAAATCATTGTTTTACTGATTATATCACCAATACCTCATTCAACGGGAGTTTCATTGAGAAATCTGAAGCCCCAACAGTGTTAATAGAGAAAACATTCAAAATTAAGAGTTATTGCAGTTGCAAACAAAAGTATGTAGTTTAATCTTAATATATATAAATCTCGTGTCACAATGTTTGTCCTCAATGGACTCCTAAACCACTTAAGGTGGATGGATGATCGAGTTCTTTGCCATTTTGTCGCTAGATGGCGACACATCCACAGTTTCGAACATTTTCAATTTTTACACCTAACATAGATATTTTTAATAGACAACTTTATTAAATGCGAAACCTAGGGCATTAACTTGATTTTTTTAGATAATCACTGTGCTTGTTAACTAGTATCATGCAAAGATTTCATCAAAATAAAGATTAGCCGCTTGAATATGCTCTTTACACACACATGCAAAGTAAATAGTAGTAACTTTCGACGCCACTAGATGTCGTTTTATTCAAACATGGTTGGAAAGGACCAAATTATATAAAACATGAATGTCCTTACATTATAGCAAACAAATTTTAATTTATTTACTAAGCATAGGGTAAGTCAGGGAGAGACGCCTATACGGTATAGATGCCTACTGAATTTAAAAAAATAAAATTAAAAAATTACGTGAATCGGAACGCATCCTTATTATGTCAATTTGACAGCTAATGTCAGTGTGAAACTTTTGATACGGACAATAATTATTTTAAAATAGTATTTTGTTGTGAATTCCAAAAATAAGGTAAGTGTAGTTGATTAAATCGGTATAATATATTCTTTGAGTTAGTTTGCAGTATTTTTTTCCCCTAATTTTTCTCGTAAATAGTATTTTTTTGTTTTATAACCTAACATTGTGATCTTGTTTTGTTGGTAATCCACCTTTTTGTATTGAAAGTGCTTTCGGGTACGTTCAGAGTCCATAGGCATCTCTCCCTAATGATTGGGAGAGATGCCCAATGAAGTTTCAGGGTTAGATGCCTAGTAAATATTAATGATATTTTATCTTTTCAGATGCCAAATGAATACAAAAGAAAACCTTCTGGCTCTAATAGAGCTACGTGAAGTGAAGAAGACTTAGAAAAGGCCATTTCTCTACTAAAAGATAAATCATTAAATTTTTTTCAAGCAAGTAAAGAATACAATATTCCTTACAGAACTCTTCGTCGTCGATTTCTCATAGGCAATACTAAAAAAGGACGACTTGGACCTGACTCTGTTTGAAACAAAGAAAAAAAGATTGTTAATCATATTAAGAAGTTGCAAAGCCGTGGATTTGCAACTTCTTAATATGATTTGGATTTCACCAGAAAGAGACATAGAATACGAAATTCTTGGAGATATTTGTGTAGTGTGTGGGGAATATTATCACGCCACTAAAAAGAAATGCGACTGGTTACGGTGTGTTCAATGCGAAATGTGGTTTCATGAAGATTGCAGTGAAGATTCAGCGGAATGCCTAACGTGTAATGTCTGATTATGTATTAATTATTTGTGGGCATCTATCCCTGGTATCTATAGGCAACTCACCCACATGCCTGGGAGAGATGCCTATTTTACATTATTTTTAAAAAATATTCTTGAATCAAAATATGTTACACAATAGTTCCAAATTTAATCTGAATGGCATAAATAAACAGTGATTCAAATTAACTATGTGTATTTCATTTAGTACCTTACATATATAATTAATAATGATTTTTTTTTAAACTATAGGCAACTCTCCCTGACTTACCCTACTATATACTACTAGAGGTTAAATTGTTATGTTCCAATCCATTCTATGCATACTTTTGTTTCCAGGCTCGATATCCGATACCTTTCACCATAACAGTATTATAATATCTGTGCCATAACAAATTATTCAGATAAATTATTGTGGGTAATAAAGGTACGTTGTACCTATATAGGTTGTTATGTGACTGAACCTAAATAGTACATAACGTGTAAATAAATTGTGATGTGTACTAAATAAATAAAAGATATTTTATTCAATTGTAAAGCTTTTTATTGTAAGTACCTTTACTATAAATTAATAATATTTTTCTATGGTTCATATTTTCATACAAATAATCGTTTTATTCACTCTCAGTTTCTGGTTGGATTCGAACCATCGACTCGTACCACCATACAAAGATAACATAGTTTTTTTAAATATTTTGATATTTACAATTATGATTCTGAATTTAGTATTAGAAAGAATTATGTACGTAGATTACAATTTATATAACATCACACGTAAGTGTATATAACGGCACATGTAAATATCTTACACAACAACACACAAGTGGTTGCTAGCTAACCATATCATTTATGTTTCAAGAATACCTACTTATTATACAATTTTGAACTTCAATAAATATTCTTTTACAATTGAATTGTTAGACTGGTACCTAAATACATGAGTTGTTTCGGCTACCTGACTCTAAGTCAAGGTACCTGGGACAATCTCCCAATAGTAGACGGGCGCTCCTTGCGGAGTAGGCTGGTGACGCTCGCCTCCACGCACCCCTGAATGCGTAGGGGGGGGGGTACCGGCGACCTCGTAGACTACCACGGAGACCTCGGGGGAAGAGGGGGCAGGCAGGAGCAGGGAATAAAACCCGGATTTTCTTCTAGCTGGTTATCCCTAGGTTTCGGCTTCTTGCTTGTTCTTGTTTCTTCCTCGATGGCTGGGCTGCGACTGACGATCGTTCGCCGTTGTTCTCGTCTTATATACGGCCCTGTCCGCCCATAACGAGAGCCGCGATTTTTAAGCCCAATTTCGCGTTTGTTTTTGCGAAAGCCGAAACCTTTGGAGCCCCATATTTTATTTATTTATTTAAAATAACCCTTACAATATTTACATTTTTACATAGCTTATTATCTATATTACCTTATGAAACAACAATATTGCACCTTACATTAATTACAAAAAATATTCTAGAACAAAAACTATAAAAATTACGATGGACACAATTTTTGCTATCTAATTTTCCTTATATTTTCTGAACCACTGGGCCGATTTGCATAATTTTTGCATAAATATCGGTTTTAGACCAAGTTCAACCTTTCTACACTAATTAAAAAGTTCTAACTTAATAAACAAAAAATCACATTTTCAACTTACGTAATTATGAGACAAAAATTCTAATTTGCAATTTTCTATGTCTTATTGGAATTTAAAACTGGTATCATGGCATTTTTTCATAATTCTATGATGATTCTAACTAGATTCCGTTAAAATATTTACATATTTTCACCATCAATTTTCATAACAAGTTTTCAAAACAAACAAAACTAATTTCCTACTACGAGTAAAACGACTCACGATGCATTATTTGCACGTCCACTACTTGCACCCTGGTGTGGAGATATGGTCTCGTCGCCGACATGAGTGAAACATATCTACATAGAAAATTCTTATAAACTAACAAATAACACAAACTATACATCGCTACGTTCAAAAATAGCATAATAATAGTTTATAATGTTCTCACTGCTGAGACTCGGGCCTCCTCTCAACAGTGGTGATGAAATAATTTACACAAAGCAAAGTCGCTTGGGTTCGAACCATCGACTGGTACCACCAGACAAAGATAAGTAGGTAGGTACATAAAAAATATAATAAGTAACTAAATATCTTCTCTTCTACGCGCTACTTTTTGGTCTCGCTGCCGTCGCCGTGCAGTCTTAATCTTCTACTTGTCACTTTTTACTTCCATTTATATAATTTCCGTGCGATCTGAATCAATTGCTGGAAGAAGCAGTTTGCCCTGCAACAAATGAATTTACAGTTTTGTTAGACTATACTTACTGAACCCACACCTCAGAGACCTGAGGAATAAGTTAGGAAATGAGTAAGACATAATATATTTTTCATACCTTTTAATTCCTTGATGTCTAGACATTTGGCATTTTTTTCAACTCGTCTCAAAATAATTTCCGGCAGTACACATGTTTTAAAGAAAGTTACCAACTTCGGCATCATAGCATTGATAAATTCCTCATCCCGGTTAACTTCTATTACAGTCAATGGTTGGGTGACAGATATAAAGCAAATGAAATAACATTTATTCATTTTGGTAATTCGCAATTGACCCTGGACCTAGAATCAAAATAATAATAGCTGTTAAAAAGAAACAATCCAAGAAATCATCATCATCATCATCATCGGCCTATTAATGTTCCGACTGCTGGGACGGGCCTCCTCTCTATGAGAGGGAATGGGCTATACATATAACCACCACGCGGGCCCAGTGTGGATTGGTAGATGTCACATGTCTTCGAATTTATGGTTCTAGGACATGCCGGTTTCCTCACGATGTTTTCCTTCACTGTTTTGAGAGCAGCGGTGATGAAATAAATTACACAAAGTAATGCGCCTGCCTCGGTTCGAACCCACGACTTACTGAACGTAAGTCAGGGCCGCCACCACTGGGCCACCGCTGCTCTCTACTCAATGTTCTATTTCATATAAATTATATTCTAAACACAAACATAAAATAAAAAAAATAAAAATCTGGTTGTACCTGCCGTGTTAATATCTACTCGCTAATTACATTTCCTATGTGTTTCTCTTTCAGAATTTGTACGCAGAACATGATGTTTAATACGTAGTATTGAACATCCACAATTTACACATAATTATTGTCGTTGGTGACCACTACTTGTGTTTTGTTCATTTTCTCGAATCCCTGAATTGTTGAGAGCCAACATCCAGCAAGAATGAGAGACCAAGCACTGAGCTGTAAACTGTAAATAAGACATATGCATATTTATTTTTGTTCAGTTTGTACGGATAATAGAAAAGATTATTTAAAAACTGCTAAACAGAACATTAGCTTACCACTAGCAGTCCATAGTCGAATTTCTGATAGTATTTCAACGGGTTTCAGAGGCCGTCTCCTGCGATGCATAATATCAAAGCCGCAATTGCCGCATCACATTGGTTCCTCAATCCTCATTCCTAGTAGGGCAACAAGATCGTGCGCAGGAGTGTTCATGCCTAGGTTGTCATATAAAGCCGGTTCAACGTTTAACAAAATAGCGCCAGGGTCATCGTCATGAGCAGATTGAGTGTCCAAGGGTAAAGCCGGGTCTTCAATAAAAGCGGTATAGGAGTCCATTATAACAAAATGAAAAAAACTTATCGAAAAGTAATCGAAACCACATTGAATGTTTTTATTTTCATTTCATTGTATGCATTTGTCATTATTGACAGTTGGTGTAGCCAGATAAAATGATTTGAAGGCCAAAATCAATGAGTGTTTTATTTGTTTTTAATATAATTAAAAGAAAATAAATATAACACCGTTTGAAAATCACTTGATTACAGATTTTTAAGAAAATGTAATCGTATTTTTATAAGTTTTCGAAATCGATTAGTATCTTTCCTGTAAGAATAATCACAGATATAATTAATGTGGCAACACCGAATCAGTGTCCAACCATAAAATGAACGATTCCCTTTAGAGTAGGTACATACCGGTATGTGATGTGATGACAATCAACGAGTGTTGCTAACGTTTGATTTTGTATTTCCTCTTCTAAATCTTATACTTTTTTAAAGTTTTAAGGGTAATTACTAAATATAATTCTACATCACCTTGAAAAGCATCCATTGTACATAAAAATAACACTTACCGTCAATAAAAAAACACTTCACTTTTCCATAAAAACTCTTTCACGGACGTTTGAATGGTTCTCAGTAGTAGAGTCGCCAAATATGCTAAACCTGAATGGTGCTTACTACTCAGTTAGCCGTTCAGACGAGCGAAATTTGAACTACAGCTACCATTTTGGGAACAACATTTTGCTGACAGTTAAAAACCCCGAAACATAAATAAACGATGTACAGCAGTCTCTGATTTACAAGTTGTAGGATGTTCTGATATTTAAAAAAACTGACCAAAAATACTGCCCTACGTTTCCCCTTTTTCTTGGTAAACTTCTTAAATGGCAAGACCAATTTATCTTGACGCACTTTGTGTGCTAATAATATTAAAATTTGCAATAGTTATGAAAAACCAAAGTGGTTTGTCTGTGTACCTATTCACTTATCTTGCTGGTTTCACATGAATTAAATATGATTCAATCAATAGATGTAAGATGAAGATGAAAATGATGATGTAGATGTAATCTTTTTACTTACATACAGTAGAAAGATTTTTAAATCCTTAGGTACCTACTTTAAATTAAAAGTACCTAGATAATACAATAATTACATTAGTATTGTATCTGTGTGAACCAAAGGCACGTCGCAGATATTTTTTTTCACTTTCTGGCATTCTCTCTCATCTCCAAATAAAAATCATTTTATCAATCATAAAATGTAAAATTAGCGGGCAAACCCGCGCGCTAGCGCAAACTTGCTATAAACACAATTTTGATTCGCAAGATGTCAAGACAATTATAACGCATGGGCTGAGAATGGAAGAATGGCAACAATGCGGGTGACTCGGGGTGCGTCTGGTCTGAGTAACGGCAACGTCGCGTTCGTCGTCAATCGGTACCTAATAAATAACCTTGGCGTTTGTTCGAATTTTCGGACAGCGCCATCTATAAATAATAAATGTTTACCGAACGTAAACTCGTATTACAACAGTTACGAACTTTTTCTCGTGGTTCTAAATATTTCTGTCAGATGGCGCGATTCAGTACACTCACACATGTAAAGATTTTTCGTTTTTTATTGGGTCAAATTCTCCTAGAAATACTGTTTTTTTAATAAAATTTGGGCGATTTGCGACCATAATACATTATAAAGTACCATTATACTTGCTTTTATTCTGCAGAAACCGTTTATTTACGGAGATTACAGAGCTTGGAAAATGTATGGCGAGGTCTGTCTAGGCAATCACCTTAACCGATTATAATAAAATTCGCACACCATGTGCAGTTCGATCCAACTTGAGAGATAGGATAGTTTAAATCTCAAATTATGAGACGCAGACGAAGTTGCGCGAGTCAGCTAGTAGTTAATAAAAATAAACAAAATAAAATGAATGTAACAAAAAATATATCAAGTTTAAGAGTAAGAAAATAGAAATAAATTCAGGAATAAGATCAGATACAAGAGTGTGGTCTCATCGGCCTTCTAAACACCAAGTCGCCATACAAGTAAAAAATTTTTCGGAAAAGGTCTCTGGTAATGTCAGAGGGACACTGGTGGGGCAGGAGTGTGGTTTTAGCCGGTTCGAGTCCGGCACTACCTCGACTGTCTCACAACCTGTGAGATAGTCGAGGTGTCCGCGGGGATTTCCCACTCATGCCAAAACAAAAAAAAAAAAAACCTATCCTAACCTTGGCGGGGGTACCGCTGCGCCGTGTCCTCAGGTACATTCTAGCAGAGATTGGATGCAGGTGAGGGTGAGGGCGGTTGTGAGGACGTGCGTCTCTGCGCCTCGTCCGGTGTACGACCGTGCGCAATGTGCGACACTTCATTAGTGTTCTGACGCCGAATGTCTAACATTTTATGTTTTCGCTTTATGGCGGTTTTATGTCCACAATCGTGTGTAACGGCCTTTTTTATGAAAAATACAAATGCGCGTTAAATTATTACGAGTTTGTCGCTCACCTCCCCAAGCGTGCTCCCCTCCCCCCAGGGCCGCGCACCTTGCGCTTGTAATGGAGCCGGCGCTTATTGTTTAGTTTCGACAATTGTCTGCGATTGGTAATGAATCCCGGTAGGAGCAAATGTTTGTGTGATCACATGATGAACATGGACTTTTGTTTCCGAGACGTGGATGTTATAAAACCCATCGATTGTCAATCGAACATACTGCTAATAATTTAAGATATTGTAATCTATCGAAGGGAAACCGTAACATTGTGTAAAGCACGCGACGCCGACGGAAGTATCTCTGCACCCATAATTCGTACAACAAAAAGTATCTATGTAGTAAGTATGTATGTATCAATTATCTGTTTTTTTTTCCACGACACAAGCTTCGTTGCTTAGTGTGGGACTAGATGGCGCTGTGTGTAATGTCCAGCGATATTTATTAAGTACTACCTGACCGACGCGATTTCGTCTGCGTAAGAGGAACCAACAGTTCCTAAAATTAGCGCCTTCAACCAACCAAACAAACAAACTCTTCAGCTTTATAATATTAGTACAGATTACAGATTAGGAAGTAACAATTTAATTTTTCTCGAATACTCGTAGGTTTACATAAATCGCCAAAATGTTATACTTTTGTTTTTCCAATTATGGGCTCTTCCTTCGACTGCCTTACTTTTCTATCCTTGGGCACTCGACGATTTCAAAGGTCGAAAGTTCTCGTCAAGTGGCATGGCATGAGCCACGACACTTTAAACTGCTTCAAAATGTTGCGGACCTCTCGCATCTGCCTTCCTTCTCCAAAGTCAGACCTTTGATGTTAGTCATACTCCAAGCAGGTCAACACAACACGTAGATGTAGATGCTGTAAACTGTTGAAAACCTTTTGCAAATGCTTTCGTCTCCAAGCCTCCATCATGAGACTTTTGATTACAGTAATTCTCCAGCTATTACTAAAGTTCTCATCAAGGTGCGATAAGTGAGCCCAATGACGATATAGCTGCTGTAAACTGTTGAGGATCTCTTGCAACTGCCTTTAGTCTCCATCGTTAGACCATCGATGACAGTCATACTCCAGCTAGGTTTAAAAGTTCTCATCAAGGTGTACGAAATGAACCTTAAACACGATACAGATTTGAAGTGTTGCGGACCTCTTGTGACTGTCTGACGTCTCCATCGCTAGACCTTCGATCACAGTTAAACTTCAGCCAGGTCTAAAGTTGTCAAAAAAGTTTATGAAATAAGCCCCAACACGATCTTCTTCTTTATCGTGTGGTACTAACCGCACGATAAAGAAGAAGATCGTGTCTGTCGCCTAACCTGGTGTCAGAATTTTTATGCCGCCCAAGGTCCTCAATCTTGGCTTTATAATTATGTCGTCGATCAAATATCTTTTAGGCAAGCTGGTTCCCTCAAGATGTTTCAGCATGCGATGATTATACAATACGCACATGAATCTGAAAAATCAGAAGTGCGTGACTTTGATTTGAACACGACTATTTTCAATGTAAAATGGGACAAACTTTGCGATACACGCTCTTCAATAAAAATAATCATGAAAATCGGACTTCTCTGGAAAAAGTTATGCGTTATCATCATCATGATCCCTAGTCCGACTTCGCCAACTACTGGGTACAGGCCTCTCTTTGTTTGTGCCAAGTTCCACGCTCGTGTGCCAGTCTCACCCAGGATATCCCCGTAATGGCAACAATATCGTCTGCTTATCTCACCTCTGGATGACCAAAACTTCTGTTTCGATTTCTAGAACGCCACTTGGTCACAGCTTTACTCCACCTGACATCACCGCGTCTTGCTAGGTGACCTGCCCTACTCCATTTGAATTATCATCATTCATCATTATTTCAGCCGAAAGACGTCTAATGCTGGACATGTGTCGCCACGTTTTTCTGTGACGTTTAGTTTTTAACGAAAAACGTGTTTTAGCAAAATGTCAAACAGACAATAGGACCCTACCGAAACCGAACAGTAAGGTGTTGAAAATGACAGTCAGAGCACATAATTATTATACTTAGCTATATTCTTGAATTACATGCAAAGTGAACCTATAGTTTATGCACAGCTCACCGATCATCATAATTTGTAAAAACTTGTAGTAGACACAAGCTTCGAGAAACAAACAAAAGATACTGCAATATCTTCACTTCTCTAGAAGCTCACAAACAAACGTACATGAACCCTGAGAACATAACACTTCTTCTCAGGGTTCCGTACCTCTAAAAGTAAAAAAGAAACCCTTACAAGATCACTTTCTTGTTCATTCTGTCCGTAAGTAACGGATGGAATGAGCAAGTTGAAATTTATACCAAATCTGAGGTCTATAGTCCCTATTAGATGTATAAAAATCAAGGTCCTGAATCAACACGATAAAAAGATATGGACAAATTTAGATTTTCACGAAAATTTGTAAGTACCTACCATTTACCTTAATTTTAAACTTTTTTATCTTTCGGATTTTTTATAGATGTAAAATCCTATAGACTTTTATATTGGATAGGGAGTGGGACATAATATTATTACGCATTCGTTATTTCGGTTAAAGCGGACAATAATGTAAGGTCGCATGTTATGTGGTCGCCGGGCGCAGGCACGGTAGCGCCAGGTGCAGGTCAGGGCGACACGCGCGCGCGTTACTTATTCAGCGCGTGTTTAGACGCGATGTGTGTCACCGCGGCGCGCGGCGCGGGGCACAGCAACAGCGCCCGGCGCCCGACGCCCCACATAACACACACAAGCGCTGACATGGTTTCCTTACACTCTGCTTTTCTGTAGCTGCACTGCTCTCATCATCAGCCTGGTCGTCGAGCCGCTAATTATCTGAATTTTCGCAGACTTAACACTAAGTTATGTTTAAAAATAGCAGACTTAATTAACAAAGGAGATGGACAAATCCTGCTCCAAGTGAACAAAGATTTTGACGAATTTTGGAAAATCTTTAGCCAGAGATCTATACCAGATTTTGAAAAAAAAACATACATTTTAATTTTTGATTTCACTCGAAAAGTTGAATTCATCCCTATAATTTGCCATACAATATTAATAAAGAAGAGAACAGGGCAAAATAAACTCATACTTTCATACTAATATTCTAAATGCGAAAGTTTGTGAGTATGTACGGATGTTTGTTACTCTTTCACGCAAAAACTACGGATTTGGATGAAATTTTGCACACAGATCGTTTATGAACTGGATTAACACATAGGATACTTTTATCCCGGTAGTAAGATCCCATGGGACAATTTTGAAACTTCACGCGGGCGAAGCCGCTGGCAGAAGCTCGTGAAAATTATTCGTAAGTTACCGTAACATAAAAACATACGTAACATAAAATGCAAATATTCTTTATTTATTATTGATTTAATAGAATTCAGTATACTGTCAGTCAAACTTGTGAGGGGTTCTTGAACAGTTTTTTATGTAGACGGAACCAAAATATGGGTATAGATTTTTATTATTCTCATAGATATTATAAGCGAATTTATTGTTGGTAGTGAAGGCATCCCCACCGATCCTTATAAAAAGCGAGCGCTCGACAGGGTGCAAGCCATCAGAACCGGTTCTTACGTAAAATCACGGGAGCCCCTTAATACGTTCGTAATGATCGTTTATATTTAGATTTAAAAATCCCCACAATAGCCCAGTTTATAAAGCGCCTCTCCAAGCGCTTCTTTGATTCCGCAATCAAACACCATAACCCCCTGATTGCAGCGGCCGCCCGATACGAACCCTCGCGAATTAGTCAGATCCGCCGCCAAAGGCATGCATTAGTCGAACCCGATGACGCTATTACCCTCCTCCAAGAGAGCAGGAAGGAAACTAGCACGCTCAAGAAGCACAGACGCAAACAGCCGTCATTCCGTCCTCGCCATCGAGGCCCGTCGCGATGCCCCGATTCAAACCCCGTCCCTTGCTCGTGCCAGCCCGCGTGGCTGAGCCTGTAGTCCAAATCCAGTCCCTAAATAATGACACCACTCAGATCCAGCCTGTCCCCTTCCAGCGACGCCCTAAGCCGAGGCCCGTACCCCGCAGGGGGTGCCCTTAGCGTGTAGTCGCTTAGTTTTTAAGTTTTATGCCCTGGCTGGAGGCCTTACACTCAAGGCACCCACAGGATAGTCCGGTTAAGCAGACGACAACCTTTCTAGGTTGAACTGCGAGATGCCATTCCGAAAACAAAAAAAAAGGGTGCAAGCCAATTGTCGCTGAGTCGTCGACCGGTAAGGTGGTGCCTACGCTACTATATAGTGAGTTCGTTCCATATTTTTGCTTCAGTGGTATTTTGTTTTGTGTTATATTTTGTGCTATATTTTTGTGTTCTATTTTTGAATATTAAAGGTTGTTTGTTTATTTGTGATTACTGGAAATCTGATGATTTATTAAGTAATTGTTTAATCTTAATTTATTTATAAATAAATTAGTTTTAGATTATGATTGTTTTTTTTTATTTGATTTTCACTTCTGGTTCCTAAAAATATATTAATACTTAGGTATCTATGATTATTCTAGTAACCGGATTTCAAAGTCAATGTCAATTTGATAAAAGTTGTTATAATTTGAATGTGTTTTATTTTGTGCCAGACTTAAAACTCCTTGTCTAAACCAAAAAGATTACATACCGCATTTTCACCGGTGATCTTGTTTCAAACGAATGTAATGTCACAGTTTGAAGAATAATGGTCTCCCAGTATTTTTTAACCAATATACTGTGTTGACTAAATGTCTGAGACATATTTAATTATATAATGTACACTACGACATAAATAAAAAATACTTAAGACGTTCTTACAGAAACAGCTACTTTAAAAAAACCTTTATAACTTTTATCCAACACTGCTGAGCAATATGCAATTTCATAAATTTTTTTAACACGCTTTTTACAATTAAATGACATAGATTTTATGTCTGTTCATTCTGAGGTGCAGGCTTATACATTTTTTGGGCAAGTCCTTTAGATTTTCGTGCTAACTTGTAAGTAACAAAAACCTTTATTTTCAATAGAGGAAGAATTTTCTAATAATAAACCAAAATTGACAATTCTAGGTCAACCGGAAGTACCCTATAGGTTTTGGGTCGCAAATCTATAAGTATGGTAGGTCCCGTTGACCCAAAACAACGAAGTTTGGCGAGATGCAATGTCTTATAGCACACGTGTAAAGGGAAAAATCTGAAAATCGTTAAAATGTCGTTTATAACCAAAAAAGCGATTTTACTATTACAAACTTATTATTTGTAGCCGTTTCATGGGATCGCTAAGTTAAGTTTGTTGCTTAAAAAGTTTTTACGAAACCCTCGATGCACGAGTCCGACTGTCTCTTGGCCAGTTTTTGTTTGATGTCATGACTATGAGATTTATTTCAAAATGAACTGTAGTGACCTGACTGGTGCTTCAGATGCCCACAGGGAACCGCTCCCGAATCTATGGATGTAGTGTGCCCAAACAAGCTCGAACCGTGCAGGAGCGCAGTGTGTTGCATGATGCACATACAGCATGCTCATGTGGTAGTTGTGTGCGCGCGCAGAGCGGCGGCGGAGCGAGGCGCGAGCCGGCCGGCGGCAGTGTCCGCCAGTGAGCCCGCGCCGCCGCGCTGCACGCACGCTCGCTCGCTGTGCGCTCGGCACTCACGACATCGCGAACACGCGCTACAGCACGATACGTAACTTTGTACGACACAACTTTTAGTAAAGTCTCGTAGTAGCGGCCGGAGCGGGCCGAGTGACCGTGTGGTGCCGGTGGAGAGTGCAGTGCAGTGACAGTGTCAGTGAGGCCGGCTAAAGCCACTGCCGGGCCGCTGCCGGGCCGGTGCTGGGCCGGTGCTGGGCCGGTGCTGGGCCGGTGGAAGTGTCCCCGAGGAGGCGCGGTCACTTCGCGACACTCGCATGTGAGTCTCCGCAACTCTACGCACTCGGTGGAGTAACTTGTCGCTAGTGTCGGTTAGGGAAATCGTATATTTTTATCTCTTTAGCAATCTCCATAGATTTTATTGTTGCTTATGAAAAGTACTAATAACTTACAGTTGTCGGTCACAGTAAATAATGTTCACGAGACGACGGCGACGACTCTCTCGATATTCCGCATTCGCATTAACTGATTGTGGTTACAAATAATGAAATAACAGTTCTGTGGAGCGCGCCGTGACATCATTGATACGTAGCTGTAGCCAAACGTCAAAGTCTTGAAATACAACAGTAGTAAACGGCACCTAGTCTACCGTAAAGCTAGCGTGCTTTAGAGCCGACGAGCTGTGTAAGATGTCCCGCACGTCGCCCTCTCGCGTGCCACGCCGCCTCTGGTCAGGCTGAGCAGTAAGCCGACGCCCTACCTTCCTCAAGACGTACACTCACATATTGTTCAGGTACTGATCTAAATCCTACTTCTTACTAGTACCAATTATAAATGTGAAATTTTGCGAGGATGTGTGTGTAGATGTTTGTCACTCTTCCACGCAAAAACTACAGAACGGATTTGGCTGTAAATTACTTACATAGGATTTTTTTTCCTGTAGTGTGATCCCGTGGGACAATTATAGAATCCACGTAAGTTAAGCAGCGGGCATAAGCTAGTATTTTAGTTTTCTCCGGGAATCGTTTTGTGATCAAAACATGACTGCTCATTTAGCTGTATTTATACCTACTTAAAACTTGTTAGTAAAACTTGAGCATCGTGTGTGTAAGGGCGCTACATTTGCGCGCCGCAGGCGATGAATGTTCTTGTCCGGATGAACGCTCGCTTTAGACACCGCGAGACACACACACCTCACTTTTGCAGGTTAATATTAATATTTTCAAGAAAGTATAGTAAATATTATGGCCTAGGTATCTAATATGTGAATGTGTGTGTGAATATGGGTAATGGTCGGTTGACCATTAGGTACCAAATTCTTTCCGTGCCTCAGAAAGCTCGTTAGTCATTTGTAGATCTTTGACAGTAAGACAGAAAGGCCGAATGTCTCATGTGTCCATCAACTAGTCTTGCCCAGAGCCGATAGTGGTTGTAGAGGTCAGATAGGCAGTTTTACCATACCCATTCGGTGTGTGGTCACGTACGGTACAAGGGTGTGGTAGATCAGCTCTAAAGTCAGAGAGTCCTGGAGTACTGCTGCCCTCGGTGTTACCTACTCCGTGAGGGGCAGTTTTGGTGCGACAGTGCACATCAGTTTTGTGTGCATTGGACTGTTGGACTAAGTGCACGTGTATTTGGTGTGTTGGTGCTGTTTAATGTTCTCAAGCAGGCAGTCAGCTCCCCTCCCTGAGAGCGCTAAGTGCCTATGTAATCAGATGTTTGACGTCAAAGGTCACTTAGACGATGCTGTCAAGTAATTCATCTTTGAAATTATATATAGTTTACAAGTCAAACCTGCAACGCAAAGGAGTGTCCATGGAGTTTCGTGCCCGTTTTTCTCCATAGAGATTTACGCTAGGGAATGGGCAACTACAGTACTTTCACAGTTTTTATGTCTTGTGACTGGGACTGTAGCTAAATTTAATTTTCATCTTTGTTTCGACAGTTCAAAAGTGCCTTTAACTGTATTTTTACTTTTTACACTTGTGATAATTATAACCATTTCCGGCAAAACGAAAGACAGGATAAATTGATACAAAGAGTAGGTCTTCCACTAATAGAAATCTTTATTAGTAGACATAGGTTGTACAAATAAATATAATTATATTACGAGTCCATCTACGTCTTGTGTTGAAGCGTACAAATATAAATCCAAATCAATTACATTAAATGAACTAGCAGAAGAGATATCAATGTCGGAATAATCCTTATGAATATAAAATTGATAAATAATAAAATGATTACATGTCATAAAATATGCGGGTATTACAATTTAATTTTAATAGTATGATTTAATATAAAATTAATAAAAAAGTAAATAGATTATAAATGTCATATACCTAATTTGCGGGTACAATATCATTTTAATAATATCATTTAATTCAAAGTCAATTTGTTGCCAATATAATAAATCGGATTTAGCAGGTCTAGTATCTTTCATTTAAATAATCGTTAATTTGTATAGTAACATTTTGCAACTAGGAATTCCTGTAAACATTTTTTGAACAGATCTTTGTTGGAATCTATGATTTGCTTGGGTATTTATTTATTATAAAGTTTAGGTGCCATACCTAAAAGATTTTTACTGAAAACGGCTTTTTTGTGCTGTGTTGTGCATACCTATTGTATTTTTGTAGCGTATGCTCTTTGGGTGGTTATATAGATGTAGGTTTTGCTTTGACATAGTTGGCTACTTCATATATATAAAGACATAGAAGTGTAAGTAACTGGAGTTTTTGGAAATGTGGCTTACAACTGTCTGTGCTTTGCATGCCACATAATTATTGCCCTTATGCATTTATTTTGTGCTTTAAACGCCATTCCTCTGTCTGGGGAATTCCCCCAAAAATAAGTCCATAGCGTAATGTTGATGAAACATATCCGTGGTACGCCATCAATAGCGTTGCCTGGTTTGAGACTTTTTTTAGGTTATAGAGAGGGCATAGGAACATTGGCGTTTTTTGCATACGTTTTCGATATGTATTTTCCAATTCATGTTTTTATCGATCCTTATGCCTAAGAATTTAGTATAATCCGTCTCGCGTATACTTTTGTCACCATATCGAATGTCTAGTTTTTTGTGGTTTGTTTTTTGTTCAAATAAGATGTACTTACATAGTTTGTTTTTGCTAGGTTTATTTTTAGGTTATTTTCGATTAGCCTGGTTATTATGTCATTAACATTGTCGTTTATCTCCTTTTCAAATGTCTCACCATTTTGACTTTAAAATAATATTGTACTATCGTCCGCAAATAAAATCATTGGATAATTAATAATTTGAGGCATGTCATTAATGTATACGATAAAAATAATGGTGCAAGGACTCCGCCCTGCGGTACCCCGAATAAACATTCCCAGCGTTCGGAAGTATATAGAACTTCTGTTTTTGTGGAAGGGTTTATTTTATAGATGCATGTAAATTATTGTTGCTGAGAGCAACGGTGGCCCAGTGGTGGCGGCCCCGACTTACGAACAGTTAGTCGTGGGTTCGAACCCAGACAGCCGCATTACTTTGTGTAATTTCTTTCATCACCACTGCTCTCAAAACGGTGAAGGAAAAATTCGTGAGGAAACTGGCATGTCCTAGAACCAAAAATTCGAAGACATGTGACATCTACCAAACCGCACTGGGCCCGCGTGGTGGATTATAGCCCATACGCAAAATACGCGCTTTGACGTGGAGTTGTGGACACCAGCCCGTTGTACAATACAATACAATTATTGTTGCCGATTCGTAAGGTACGATTTAATGAGTTCAAGGATATTGCCTTTGATGCCACATTTATCCAATTTGTTTATTAGTAGATATTTTATGACTAACGTGGTCAAAGGCCTGTGACATATCCATGAACAGTCTTTTGTCCATATTAGTCAGAACGTGTTCCACAAGTGCATATATTGCGGGGTTAATACTTTTATTTTTTCTGAAGCCGTATTGTTTAATGATTAGATTGCTTTGTTAATAATCTTGTTACTTTTTGGTTGGTAGTTAATTTTAGAAAAACTGATTTAGTTATAGTTTAAAATTATAAATTGACTTATTAACCATTAAAATAGTACTTGGCGCCAACGTTCGACAACATGTCAAATGTTGCCATACCAACAAAGAAAACATAGTCCACGAAAGAGCTATGACAAATTGGTAAAATCCCAATAGGTATACAAAATATTTGCTATCTTCATTTTAATTATAGTTATAGCTAATCTTGTTTAATTAATCTCTTAAATTGTCACTCGAAGATCTAACTAAATACTAGTTAATACAAAAGGCAATAGATGCCGTTTAACCCTTGCCAATAGATACGTTTTATTATGTACAATATTTACATACTACATCTAAAACTATATATAATTACAAAAATAAAACTAAACGTAAAACTACAATATACAACATTATTTTTTGTTTATATTAAACCCGAAAAGGGGTCATTGTACTCATCATTTTGAACAACTTTTTCTATGGGACGAACCTTGAAATCGCGAAAAAAAAATCGTCGAATTGTTCAAAATGATGAGTACAATGACCCCTTTTCGGGTTTAGTGTAAACAAAAAATAACCCTGTATATACAACAATGTCAACAGGACACTTAGGCGTCAAAGTACTCCTCCACATCGCTGTCATCGGGAAACGTGCCCAGAAGACTGGCAGCATTGTCACGTTGAATGGCAATGCTAATTTTATTTTATTTTATTTTATTTGTTAGGGACAAAAAACAGTTACATGCCAAGCTTAACTAGAGATTCTTAAATTAGTACAAAACTTAGAAATACATTTATACACAATCTATACCATATTTATATTATTATACATGTAACCCACAACATTGTCCACGAATTCACAAAAAAATAAAAGTTAAAAGAAAACAGACAAAATAGTGTGTGTGTGTCAGTCAAAATAGTGTGTCTAATTCTTTGGCCAAAGAAATAGTCAATTGAATAATGATCTTTGTAAATAATTGTTAATGCCAACTGCCAAAGCAGAGTTGGCAGGTTCATCAATATTATCATGGAATAGTGTATGAGTGTTATTAATTAGATTAAATATTAGCAGATAGAGACTCCTGCGGCAACATACATAAAGAGCACTAAACAAATTGAAAATTATTTTAAATGAACGTTATAATAAATGTTATAAGAGCAAAAGAAGACGTTTGTATGACATGTAACATTCGATCACATGAAATTAGGTTATTTGTTTTTATATATAGCATATGAAAATTAAATGATGTGAACATTATTTCAAGTGAAAATATACTATCTGTTATTATGCCTTATATTACACACCCCACAAAATTCACCGACTTCTGAAGCTAAAGTTATTTTTCACCTAGTGAAGTTTATGATTTTTTTTCAAAATTTGCTATAGGAGGTACGTTAAACAATTTAATGGAACTCGTATATTTTTACGCGTAACTTTTTACAGAGAAGTCCGTTATGCATGATTATTTTTTTTATTGAGGAGCGTAAAATTAAGTATATCTCAAAGTTGATCTTACATCAAATTGAAAAATAAAATGCATCCTTAAGGTGGATGCCAAAAATGAATTTCACGAGCTACCCGCCCGTGAAAATTTTTTTTTTTGCAATTTGCTGGCAAGTGCTAGGTTGCATGTTGATTCAAATATGATTCGCGACTGTAAAACGTGTGTAGTTACAGAATTAAAGTCATCAAAATCATCAATACACCAAGTTCATAAAGATCAATTGAATGACCATTTCATGAAAAAGTCATTCAATCGGCCTAGAGCAGTGGCTCCCAACCTTTCTTAGACCAGAGACCACTTTGGTATGTTCATTGTTAACAGGGACCATATAGTCCTAGATAAACATGGACACCGACGGGATTATAACTAGGGGAGTGAATCTTTAACTCACACTATACGAAAATTGGATAATGTGATGAGAACCTTTAAAATTAAGATAGTGATGGATACAAAAGCGATCGAATTTAGATGGAAAAATAAAAAAAATATAGAATTTTGCCTCTGATAGGTTCAATTAGGTTGGGAGCTTGCTGTGCTATAATTTACGTAGTTTTAATTATTTGTGGGATAAAATATAACTTATTTTAAAAATTATTGAAATCGATTCAGCAGACGATCGTGAAGAAACTTATTTCAGGTTTTACATTTAAATGTGTTACATGTTGCATTATGTATTTCTATAGACTAGTATTATCCCAATCTCTATCCCTACTTCCATACTATTATAAATGTGAATGTCAGTTTGTTTGTTACGCTTTCACGCGAAAACTACTCAACTGATCATCATGAAACTTTGTACACATATTCTTGGAGGTATTAGAAGTAACATAGGATACTTTTTATTAAAAAAAAAACGAACCCTCACTCGCAGACGAAGTTGCGTGGGTCAGTTAGTAATATTATAAAGTTGAAGAGTTTGTTTGTTTGGCTGAACACCCTAATCTTAGGAAATCAAAATCAAAGCATTAATTTCAAGTAGGCCAGTTACAGGCACTTTTGAACTGTCGAAACAAAATGAACATTTAAAGTAGCTACAGTCCCAGTCACAAGACATAAAAACTGTGAAAATACTGTAGTTTCCCATTCCCTAGCGTAGATCTCTATGGAGAAGAACGGGCAAGAAACTCCATGGACACTCTTTTAAATCAAAATAATTTTACAAAATCTTGGTTACATCATTCTTGTTGAGATGGTATATTATGTGAGAACAACGTAGCAAGATGTGCACGTTAATAGTGTCCATAGCAA
This sequence comes from Xestia c-nigrum, assembly GCA_916618015.1. Classification (NCBI taxonomy): domain Eukaryota; kingdom Metazoa; phylum Arthropoda; class Insecta; order Lepidoptera; family Noctuidae; genus Xestia; species Xestia c-nigrum. The sequence goes on from OU745263.1 coordinate 229,731, forward strand.
GACTAAAATAAAATACAACTCAAAAACTAAATAATTAATTCAAATAAACCATGGCGACTAAGAGGAGGACTGGTTGTAATTAAATAAACTGTGTTGGGCAGTCAAGGTTAGTATAACATCACGCTACGACCAATATAGGAGCGGAGCATAAATGAAAAATGTTTCCAAAACAGTGAAATACGCAGAAGAAGTTGCGTGGGTCATGTAGTAATATTATAAAGCTGAAGAGTGTTTGGTTAAAATCTCAGGAATCATTGATTCGAATTAAAAAAATATTTTGGTGTTGGAAAGCTCGTTTATGGAAAAAGTACTCTAAGTATTGGAGATAGCAAATAGGTACTCAAAGAAAACATTCCTTTATTTTTAATCAGAGAAAACAAAAAAGTGAAAAATAACTTCAGAAAAAACGCTTCAGAAGTCGGTGACCTTTGTTTGATTGATTTAGTTTCTTTGTCACCGACTTCTGAAGCGTTTTTTTAAGTTCTTTTTCACTTTTTTGTTTTCTCTGAAGTCGGTTTTATTTTTTGTAAAAAAAGTTTTTTTTTATCTTTCACTCTTTAGTGGTTCACATGTGAACCACTAACCCCTTCACAGCTTACCGGTGTGATTTTAGGTTATGAACTGGTGTAAACAATAGACAGATATAAGATTTCAGCAATCCCAGTACTTTTGCTATCATTTATTGAGGAGTTCCGTTGCATATCTCCGAAGTTCTTCATCAGATCTTCATCAAATTGAAATGGGATCACTTCGAGAAAGTACACTTCCTAAAACTAGCCAAATCGCTTCTAGTGTGCCTATAAAATGTGAAAGTTCTCTCTATTTCTCCAGAATCCCATCATCAGATACTAATTTGATGATTATGAGACCACACAAGAAGCACCAACTTTCAAATAAAAAAGAACCATCAAAATCGGTTCACCCAGTCGACAGTTCTAAGGTAACAAACACTTTCGAAATCTGGGCGTATTTTACATATCTGCGTATCCCCTCAGAGCATACAGGTGTGATATGACGTCATGATATAGTATAAACAAGGAACCTACAAACGATTGCAGCAATCACTGCAGATTTGCTGTGTATTTTTAAGAGTTCCATTGTATATCTCCGAAGATCAGCATGAGATCTGCAGCAAATTAAAATGTGACTACACGGGAAGCACCACCAGCTTTCAAACAAAAAAAGAGCCATCAAAATCGGTTCACCCAGTCGAAAGTTCTGAGGTAACAAACACTTTCGAAGTCGGTTGAAAAGAAACCAATATGCATTCACAGATTTTCGTAAATTCGCTTGAGAATCGAACCGAGCTCAATATTAAAACATGACAAATGACTCAAGTACCGTGCGATAACCGCGCGCGCATTTACATGATGCTGGAGCTTGGAGTCCGGGGTTCGATTCCCGGGTTCCGTAGTTTTGGATTTTTCTATTAATGTCTCAGTAGTAGCCCGGAGTTTGGACGTTGGCGGTATGATACCTCCATGCCTCGGAGAGCACGTTAAGCGATGGGAAGGCAATTCGATTACCCTCCCATCAAACAATGAGAGTATATAGGATCAGAGAGTGCACACACCTGCACTACAATATCTCCCGCGCCGATAGCTAATCTCTGCTGAGATTGGTCGCCGTGACCGTAAACAGCCAGGAGACAAATTATTTTTGACATTTGTCACTAATGGTATAGTTGTGAAACACCGTCGATAGTACAGTACGAGGTACACATTTAACTGTATTTTTTGTGAAGCGGAACAAAGTTCTATGACTTTGATTAAATATAATATATGCTCGGTAAAGCGCGCAACCTTTCACGTGTTGACTCCAACTTATTTAATATTGGAAAACTTTGCACAACATATTAAAAAAATACTAGAGTTCCATCCAAAACTCAACATATTCTTTTTCACATAATTATTTTTATTCGCGACCTATCCGTATTCCGTTCTTCTCCATAGAGATCTATAATACGTTGGGGAATGGGCAACTACAGTAATTTCGCAGTATTATGTTTTGTGACTGGAACTGTAGCTACATCAAATGTTCATTTTCAACCGACTTCCAAAAAGAGGAGGTTCTCAATTCGTCTATATATTTTTTTGCGTTTGTTACCTCGGAACTTTCGACTGGGTGAACCGACTTTTATGATTCTTTTTTTGTTTGAAAGCTGGTGCTTTCCGTGAGGTCCCATTTTATCTTAGGAGATATAGAACGAAACTCTTCAAAAATACACAGCAAATCTGCTGTTTGCTGCAATCGCTTGTAGGTTCATTGTTTATACTATATCATAACGTAACATTACGCCTGTATGCTCTGAGGGGGTACGCAGATGTGTAAAATACGCCCAGATTTCGAAAGTGTTTGTTACCTCAGAACTTTCGACTGGGTGAACCGATTTTGATGATTCTTTTTTTATTTGAAAGCTGGTGCTTCTTGTGTGGTCTCATAATCATCAAATTAGTATCTGATGATGGGATTCTGGAGAAATAGAGAGAATTCTTCACATTTTATAGGCACACTAGAAGCGATTTGGGTAGTTTTAGGAAGTGTATTTTCTCGAAATGATCACATTTCAATTTGATGAAGATCAGATGAAGAACTTCGGAGATATGCAACAGAACTCCTCAATTAATGATAGCAAATGTACTGGGATTGCCGAAATCTCATATACTTTATTAGTAATATCTTCAATTATACTTTAATAAATTAATATATTCTACCAGCGGCTTCGCCCACGTGAAGTTTGATGGGATGCATGAGGAGCAAAATTGCATCTAATTCCGCCTAGTAGTTTTACGTCAAATAGTAACAAACGTCTATCCATCCATCCATTCATCCTCACAAATTTTCGGACTTATAATAGCTAGAAGTAACATAGTAGGGTAGTTGCTCTGAGCTTTTAAACCCTCACGCAAAGTTCTGGGATTATCTTCAAAGTAATGTTAACTTAATCGGTGGTTTCTTACGACTTGGTTTTTTAATGTTGGTTGTTGTAGCTGGGCATAGCAATTCCCGCACATCGCTAATAGCCCAATCTTACATGAGCCTGCATGGGCGTGCGTGCAGCGCAAGCCGCGGTGACGCACGAGTGTCGTACGTCTAAGTCATATTCATCCCTCATGTGACTATGTAGCGGTTTGCCAAATACTACTGCCCGGGTCATTCGCTGGCATATTACGAGTACGTAACCAACAGGCGTGTTCCAACACCTGCTTGTTTCCACATTCGTTGCAAATAAGTAGCTGATCACTGAGCAGACTCTGCCAGCGGCGCACGGCGTGTCTCGTGACGCGTCGGAGAGACGGCAATAAGTTGCGGCACAAAGCGGGCGCCGATGGCAGCGCGATAATGGCGACATATCCCCAGAAGAGCACCAAAGCGTTGTGCTCGAACTTTGATTAAAAACGTTGTGTCAACTAGTTTGCATACGAGTGGTCAGCAGCAAGCCTCGCTGTGCATACTGTGCTATTGTGGCAACTCGGCTGTACTAACAAGTGTAGTTTGCGGAAACCTTCACCGCTGTGTTATTTCAGCTATCGATGTGAGATCGTTTCGGGTCTGGACGGCCGGCGCCGGGCGTTTTGACGGACCGCTCCAGTATGTTGGCGTGTGTGTTCGTGCATCCATGTTTTCAAGTGGTTTTGCAAGTTCGTGTTCTTATAGTGTATTAATATCTTTGCGCACTGAGTAGCCTCCGTGATCGTCAGAGACAAAAAGGACGTGGCGTATTGTTGCTCTTTCAAATCGATTGTGTACAGTAATTAGCGTGTAGCGTCATAGGATCATTTTCTTGTACGCAGCTTCGCACTTACCTCTGTGTGCATGCTTCAACGCAAACAACAACACGCTGTCTATACAATGCATACAACTGTAATAGCAATTGATGCATATGTATTATACTCAAGCAATTCAGTATCCGAAATCTAGGGTTGCCAACCGTACTAAAATAATAGTACCTACTAGCGACCCGCCTCGGCTTCGCGATGAGCGATTGCGGTGCAATGTAGAAATAAATATACTTATAAACCTTTCTCTTGAATCACTATTGGTGGAAACTGCACTACAATCCGTTGCGTAGTTTAAAAGATCTAAGCGTACATACAGCGGGAGCGACTTTGTTTCATATTATTAGGCTAGAACTGACAGTTTATCTATTAATATTCCCGCTACTCCAAAAACCTCCAATACCCAAATTCGTTCTTTTATAATTTCATTTCATGCGAAAAGCGCCAACTGCAAAATGGCTCTTAGTAAGTCGACCTCGGGCCTCGGTGCAATACACTCGTGTTGATTTCAGTTTTATTTGCCGGATTTAGTACTAAATCTGAATGATCATACGCAAGCAGAGTGCAAATGCTCGTAAATCTTTCTGATCTTTTCTCTTCTTATCTCTCTGTATGTCCCGAAATATAAACTTCTCCATTAAAATTGAACAGAGTAAACATGGGTTATGTAGATTAGAGACCGCATCGTCCGGTATTGTCAAGCGTGTGTGTTTGTTGCAGGAGCCGGCGACGCAGGCGAACCGGTCGCGCCGCGCTGCTCGCCGCTCGCTGAGATGTTCGCCAAGAAGATACGTCACCACAAGAAGTACAAGGTGCGGTGAAGCGCCATGCGATAGTGCACCATGCTAGAGGAAGGCAGTCGCGACCTCGCCAAGCGCGCCTACTCGGAGAGCCCCCCGCGCCCCGCGCACCTCGCAGACGAACCGCGCTGCTGCTTCTCCAGCCGGCGCCCAGACGACGTGCGCTTGTTCTGCTGCCGCTGCGCGCACAAGCGCCGCGCCTCTCCCCTCACCTGTCTCGCGATATGCTTCCTGGTGCTCACCTACAATCTACTCGGAGGCTTCTTGTTCCTCGCCATCGAAGGCAACGTCACCGCAGAGGAAACAGCCGTCGCCGCGTCCAAACCAAACCTCAGCCAATCGCAGAGCGTCAGCAACGACTTGAGATCCAAGACCGTGGAGCGGCTGTGGTCGATAACAGAAGATCTGAATATCTTGTACAAGGAGAACTGGACGAAGCTGGCGGCGAAGGAGCTGCTGGAGTTCCAGCGAGTGCTGGTGTCGAGTATGCGCGGGGGTGCGGGCGCGGGTGCGGGTGCGAGCGGGGGGCTCGAGCATGAGCGCGACTACCGCTGGACCTTCTCCACCAGCTTCCTGTACGCGCTCACGCTCATCACTACCATCGGTGAGTCATTACTGAGTCTGATTTTCAGCAGCTCCAACAATGTGAATCTTGTAAAGTTCCATTCATAAAATATTTTAAGTGTGAAAAAAATATATCTCAGCGTGAATACTTCACTAGGACGAATACAATTAAGGTGTGATATTATAATTCTGTCTGAATGTTGGCTGTCAACCGTAGATAACATACAACTTATGCCTCTCTACACTAGTTTTAAAAAACGATTACTCAAACGACGTGGCCGTATCGTCGATTACATAAAGTAACATTACCTTAAATACACGAAAACCAGCTTGTTAGAAGTAAACTTACTAAAATAAAACAAATAAAGAGATCGCCATTATGGGTATTTAAGATATAAAAAAAAAAAGGAAAAATATCTCATTGTAAAATATATTCGGAGAAACTCTTCTAGAGTAACGACAGGAAATAAACTTGATAAAAAAATACTAAAATAAAATATAGAATATTATTCTTCAATTCAATTTTACTTCGCAAACCGTATGATTGGATGCTATATTGTATACAATATAGCATCCAATCATACGTTTTAATTTCAAAGACACTAAAATACTTCCAAAATCACTATTATTTAACACCTAAACCAGTTATTTATTAAGTTTCAGTTGTGCACTTATAGTTTAAAGGGCGAGCAAGGAACATGGATGGGTTTTAGTCAGTAATTGTAATAGTAATTGTCATATTGCTTTATTTTTTGTTCAGTTTTGTGTTTTTTATTTTAAATTTGTTTATCCGTGTTCCGAACCCCAAAACCTTATAAGACAACTTTGTTGTCAATCCATCCATCTGTATATCTGTATGTCAAATCCCTTTATTTCGATAGTTACGCGTAGAGGTATTGAGTTGAAATTAAAACCATAAACTCGAGTCCACAGTCTCAGTCTCTAGAAGCTGTGAAAAAATCAAAGTTCTGAGTAAAAGTTTAAAAAAGCTACGGCCGTTTAAGTGCGCAATAAAATGTATTTATTGAGAACTCTCAAGGGAATCGAAATTTATAGGATACTTCCCATTGACCTTGAATCATGAAATTTGGCAAGAAGCAATGTTTTACAACACGTGTTAAGGAAAAAATCTGAAAAATGTAGAAATGTAGTTTAATAACAAAATACCTATAAGATTATCCGAAACCCTAGGTGGTAGTCTTTGAAGTCAAACTCCTTTGAAAACTCTTTTTTTTTTAATTGAAGATTAAACCTCTTTCTTGGCTTCCAACTAAAATATCGTCGAAATTTTATAATAAAACAAAAAAATGTTGCCATTTTAAAATAAATGCATGGCTCGTCCAGACTCTGCTTCAAGCCTGTCTCAGTGAGTTTTTTGTTGAGCCTGAGATTCTATTGACGTCCAGTTTGCTTCAAACCACACACAATGAATTCCACAATAAGCATAAATCACAACCACCAAGCAATTGACTAAGCATGACCTACCCCTGCTAGGAATTAGGAAAGATCCTATCGTTAGAAAGGAATAGGGGCAGGGGACTTAATCATTCTGGAATTTCCGTGTAAATCTCTTCCATTCAAGTAAGCGGTTTTTATATCTTACTAGCGACCCGCCCCGGCTTCGCACGGGTACAATGCTGATACTAAATACACTACAGAAAAACTGTGAACGTTGTATATAAAAACACAGCGGCCCGCTCCGGCTTCGCACGGGTATAAAATATATACGCCTATGTCACTCACTGAAAAAATGATTAAAATTGATCCAGTAGTTTTGATTTATCGCATCTATTGATTTGTATTTATTGATTGATTTTACTGTATGTCGCTCTTGAAAGAGAGACATACGTCGCCCCGATTTATTAATGGTCATTGCAAAAGATGTCTTTACCGGAAACTGTAAACGTTTAAATTGGAAGAGTAAATCCGATGGAATCAAAGGGATTCGGGGAATCAATACATCTTCTCCGGTACCACATCCTGTGAGTATTGTGCACTCTATTATGAAAGTTTTCAATGATTTTACCAGCAATCGCGTGACATTGCAAAGTTTAGGTGGATTCAGGTTTTTTAATAAAATAACAGGACAACCTACTTTCAACACCCTTTTTTGAGACGGGTTCAAAGAGTTTAGAAATTCTGTAGGATAATGAACAGCTTCTTCCAAATCGAGAACAATATCGACCGAGTAGTATATTTTCGTCGGCGCATTAATCTTTGAAAGTATCAAGTTATTTACCTTATCTACTTGTTTGTTAGTTGGTGACAGAATCGCTCTTTCTTTAAACCAAGATATTGTCTTATAACTGAATTTATTGACACGTGGCCAAAGGTTGGATCTTTTTAGGGAAGCATTTATTTCGTCAGCACGTGTTCTTCGAGTCACAATCACAACTGGTAGGATTTGACGGAAATCTCCTTTTCTTTTTTTTTTTTTTCAGGTTGGGAAATCATCAAATGACTTCTCCCACTCTGGGCGGAGCGGGAGAGAGTGTCAGACTCTTACTGACTAAAACCCATCCATGTTCTTTCCTCGCCCTTTATGTTCCGGGGCTGCGGTATCTCTTTCGAACAGGCCCGCAACCCCGGCAGGCTTCGGCCCTTGCAGGCCCCTCCCCTTATGCTGACATCTCTTTGAAGCGCGCGTGGAACACGAACGCGCCGTCGACACGGCTTGTCGTCGTCGTTAGACGAACGGACGGCTAGCAAGCCCATAGCCAACCGTCCACAGGCACGCTTCTACGGTGGCCGGTAGCCACCACGTGGCCCCCGACGCCCGGTGCGTCTCCCGCGGCGGCCAGGAAGAGAGGCTCTCTCCCTCTATCGTTCCGCCACTTTCTTCGCTAGCATGACTGCTTCGCAGAAGGAGGTGACGGCTTCCCATTCCGTCTCGCTCCGGACCATGGGTTGAACCAGGGCCGGACGCGAGAGGTCGCCGCCGCCGATCGCCGCTACGAGACGGAAATCTCCTGAGAACAGAATTGATATTTATAGGCTCGCTCCCGCCGCCCCGGCCGGCCGGTACCACCGCAATTCCGCAATTTTTAAATCTGTAATATCTTCGAAAATATTCATTTAAATCACATGCTTTAAAGGGCAATTTTGATCTACATGAAATGCACAAAGTATCTAATATTTTAATTGGATAAGGAATGATACTGTTTCGTTTAAAATAGATAGGTAAATAACCCATAATTGTTTTGTAATATGGAAAAGATAAAAATGGTTTCTGTGGGTTATCCTTAGGAGATAAACATATGCTGTCGCGGACGTATTCATTTATCTTTTTTAGATATACAAATCCGTAGTACATAAATTTGATCTATCTCGTAAGGTTTAGCCAGCGTTTGCAATGTAAGCGCAGAAAAATATGTTTGTTACGACATCACATTACAAATCTTTAAATTTCTCGGCTTTTCTCTACTATAATATGCAGGTATTATACATATAAACCTTCCTCTTTAATCACTCTATTCATTATATGTATTGGCTATGAATGAGCTGGTAAGTACTGAAACTAACAACTGTGAGCATTGTACACCCACATGTGTTGAGTCGACACCGGCCCATTCATTGTCTCTGTCTCATACAACCATATCACAGTCCTGTGTTAGTTTACCATTAGAAATTAGTCATTGCTTAACTGAAAAGATAGTCAACAAAGAAGTTATTATCTTCTCAGATGAAATTGGAAAGGATTTAGGCCAATTATTGACAAATAAGTATCCGGGACATTCAATTATGAACTTTTGTATGCCTGGTTGTTCCTTATATGACATCATGAAGAAAATTATTAATTACAACTTCAACCAGGATTCTATACTAATAATATTTGTTGGAAATAGGGGTAATGTGAATAAAGGAGAATTACTCCAATATTATAGATCACTAAGTAACCTGAGTTTAAGGAAAATTGTAATGTTCACATTTCCATATAGTAAAAGTTTGCCACAGGAAGAAAATTACTTTAGATATAATATTAATAATACATTGCATGATCTGACATTTAATAGTGATGTATTTCATTTAATTGACATCAACAATTATACTGGTGACAATTTTTATTTGACAAAAGATAGATATCTTGTGGACAGGTGCTATCTTTCCAAGTATTGTAAAAGACAAGTAGCTGTGTCGCTATCATATTATTTTTATATTACAGCCAAGAACTTGGCTAATCAAGTTGCCTCTGTTGAACAATGCAACATTCAGTTAAATAACTCTGTCAATAGTTTGATCACAGTGAATGAATTAGTCAGTCATTTAAATTAGAAATTGAGACAACAGAGGCAACCTCTTGCAACATTATAAGGAAGCCAGGTAATGAATCAGGCGAATGTTTCGAGAATTTTAATGGCATCAACTTGGTTCACCAAAATATTCAAGGATTTTTAAACAAGGAATTAGAAGTAGAACTTTTTTTGAATTGTAATAACATAGATATTCTTTGTATAACGGAGCATTGGCTAAAAAATGATCAATTAATTTTCAATTTCAGTAATCACCAGGTTGGTAGTTTATTCAGCAGGGTAAATGCTATACATGGCGGCGCATTAATCCTAGTAAATAACCAGCTTAAATTTAAAGACCGCAAGGATATTGTTAGCCTATCTGTTGAGCGAACAGTTGAAATAGCCTGTATAGAATTGGAGCAGTTTATTATATTAAGTGTGTATAGACCTCCTTCAGGGTTGTATGACTGTTTTGAAAGGGTAATGGATGAAGTATTGCATAAAATCAGTAGTTCCAAAAAGTCTATAATCTGTTGTGGTGATTTTAATATTAATTTATTAGAAAATTCTGGGTTAAGTTCTAAAATTATAAGCCTGTTTCAGTCATACAATCTTGATCACAAATTTCTTGAGCCTACTAGAATAACCCCAACTAGTGCTACTTGCTTAGATAATATTTACACTGATATTATACCTACCCAAAAAGTGATTATTAACTTAATTGATTCAGATCACTGTGGGCAATTGATCACAATTCCAAATGTGGACAAGAAAGTTTCTAAAAAAGATATCATTGTTAATCCTAAAAGTAAAAATCGCCTGGAAACTTTTAAAACTAAACTTATATCTAAATTACCTCTTTTGTCAACCAATGGTGATCCCAATCAACACTATAACGATTTTTTTAGTATGTATTGCACACAATTTGAAACCACATTTGTCCCTAAGACAATCTCGGTTAATAGTAACGCTTCTTTCAATGACTGGGCCACCGTTGGTATTCATAAGAGTCGAAAACGACTGTATGAGCTGTATGAAGAGCGGACATATGTAAACACTGTAGAATTTAATTTGTATGTTAAGAATTATTCTAAATTATTTAAAAAAGTTTGTTTTATAGCAAAGTCGCGTTATTTGAGTTCAAAAATTAAAAATAGTAGTAATGTAATTAAAATGACATGGAACGTTATTAATAGCGAAACGGGAAGGTCTTGCAACCGAAGTAGTGACATCAGCCTGGCTATTGGCGATAATGTTTTAAATGCAGACAATCAAGTTGCTACGGCCTTTGAAAATTTCTTTGCGGATATTCCCGTATCGACTACTAAATCGCTAAACTCGTCACCTGCTGCTGCCGAGTCTTTACTTAAGGAAAACGTTTCAGTCTCTGATTCCGAATTTAACTTTCATTATGTAACCTGTAAAGATATAATTAAAATCTTTCACACCTTAAATGTTAAAAAGACCGCCGATCTATGGGGTCATTCTGTGGACGTGGCTAAATCTATTATAAACATTGTAGCTCCTTCTTTAGCAGTAATATTTAACGATTGTATTGACCGTGGTGAGTTTCCTGATCTAATGAAATATAGTAAAATAATACCATTATTTAAATCGGGTAGTACATCAGACCCCACAAATTATAGACCTATTTCAGTACTACCAACATTTAGTAAAATTTTTGAAAAATTAATTTTGGAACAAATGCAAAGTTTTTTTAATAAACATAAGTTATTGCATAAAAAACAGTTCGGTTTTACAAGGGGTCGTTCAACTACTGATGCCGGTGTTGAACTTTTAGGACACATTTATAATGCTTGGGAGGACAAATTCGATGCTTTGGGAATTTTTTGCGATTTATCCAAGGCTTTCGATTGCGTTCTTCATGAAACTTTAATCAGGAAACTACACCATTACGGAGTCCGTAACGCCTCTCTGGATCTTTTTACTTCATATTTGAGTGATAGGATTCAGAGAGTTGATGTTAACGGGAAAAGATCTCCCGGATCCGTAGTAAGAATGGGGGTACCCCAGGGCTCAATTCTTGGTCCATTTTTGTTTCTCATTTATATAAATGACTTGCCTTACCTCATAAAGGATAATCATGATATAGTATTGTTTGCAGACGACACTTCACTTTTATTTAAACTTAAACGTCAGCAGTTAGTTACGGATGATGTTAATAGCGCCCTGGAAAAAGTCGTTAATTAGTTTAATGTTAACAATCTACTCCTGAATGAGAAAAAAACCAAATGTATTAAGTTTACGATACCCCATGTAAGACAAGTGGAAACTAGTGTAGTAATCAAGGATGAAGAGTTGAAACCGGAAGACAGCACAGTGTTCTTAGGCATAACTTTGGATGCCAAGCTTCAGTGGGGCCCGCATATACACAAATTGTCAAAAAAACTTAGCTCTGCAGCATACGCCGTTAGAAAAATTCGTGATTTAACTGATTTGGAAACAGCCCGTTTAGTTTATTTTAGTTATTTCCACAGCGTGATGTCGTACGGTATCCTCTTGTGGGGCAATGCCGCCGATATTCAGACTATATTTGTATTGCAAAAAAGGGCAATTCGTTCAATTTATAAATTAAGTCCCCGATACTCCCTCAGAGAAAAATTTAAAGAGATTAATATTCTTACTATGCCCTCTCAATATATTTATGAAAATCTTTTGTACGCACACAAAAATATTAATTTGTTTAAAAAATACAGTGATATCCACAACATAAATACGAGAAACAAACACAAATTTGTTATTCCTGCTACGAGGCTCAAGAAAATAGGGGGAACGTTCAGATGCCAATGTATACGCTTTTACAATAAACTTCCGAGCCATATTCAAGCACTTAGTCTAAATAAATTCAAATCGTTTATAAAACGGAAGCTATGCCTGAAAGCCTACTATCATGTTAATCACTACCTCGATGATAAAAAGGCTTGGGATTAAGCTGCTCCAACGAAATTTGCTCTGCGAATATAGAAATTTCGGACTTCGCTTGTTTATTATTGATTCCTTTCTTTTATACACTTTGACATGAATGCATATTATTATTATTTTTTTACTTTATTGTTTATTATTTTGTGTGTGTGTGTGTGTGTGTATTTGACATGAATATTTACTTGTGGTTTTTGACATTTAATGACTTGACATGAATACTTAGTTCAGTATTTTATTATTTTTTACATTTTTAGTTAATTTTTATTGTTTTATGTGTGTGTATTTTGACATATCGTATTTTTATTGACATTCATTTTGTAAATTATTATTAATTTTATTTTATTTTTTGCGCTTTTGTGAATGTGAGGACCATGTGGGTTACATTTCATTTTATTTTATTTTATTTTTTTTACCCCCCAACCGTCTGGCAGTTTGAGTTCTATAAGCGACCTACCCAAATGTCCTTTCTTTGGTATTGTTCGTCGTTTCGTTGAGCTCCTTGTGTTATAAGTCGAGCTACACGATAACTGACAAATGCTTGCACTGACTGGACAGGTTTACTCAAATCTGTAAGGTTCTTTCTTCAAAAGACCATCTCAGACACTAACATCTACATGATCCTCATGTGAATTGAGCAAGATTATGTCTGGACTTCAAAAGAGACTATGACCTCTGAGTTTGTTTCGGCTGTTTCTTCTCAGAGTAGTCAGGTACGAAACACCGGCCCCATCTAGTTTAAAAAAAAAATTGACGTGTAAAAGTGTTTGTGAAAACCTACTTACAAAATAAAGATCATTTATCATTTATTATTTATCATTTATTAAAAAAACCGCATCAAAATCCGTTGCGTACTTTTAAAAATCTGAGCATACATAGGGACATAGGGACAGAGAAAGCGACTTTGTTTTATACTATGTAGTGATAGTGATAGTGATAGTGATGATAGTGATAGTGATAGTGATAGTGATTGTTTAACCAAGTCCAAATCAACAGCAAGAGCCATTCATAATCTGACGGTGTCCAGTCTTGCTAGAGGCACGAATGTTTTCTTGTAACCAAACTCATATCGCTGGCTAAAAGCATGATCCACAAGCCCAGCTTGTCGACATTCTGTTTTGTCGATAAAGTGAAACGGCATGCAACCAATAATGTTTCTGTTTTTCAGTCCTCTAACGTTATCACGTGTTACGTGTATCTCTTTTTGAACTATACTCCTAATTTCAGATACGTATCTTCTTCTTCAACCCTTGTCAACTCAGTGCTGAGTGTAGGCCTCTTCCAAATCTCTCCTCATTTTTGGCGATTTTGTGTCATGGCTATCCAGTTTCTTCCGGCCATTTTAATGAGATCGTCTGTCCACCAAGTCGGTATTATTCCCTCATTTCTCCGTCCCATCCGTGGTCTCCACTCCAGCATTTTCACTTCCCATCTTCCAGTCTACGGCATATGTGGCTCGACCACTTTCACTTTCTTTTTGCTATCACTGCAGCTATGTTCGTCTCTGTGTTTCGGTATTTTTAAATCGGTCATAGAGCGAGGTGTCCAACATGGCTCGTTCCATAGCTCTCTGATTGACTTGCATGCGGTGGGCAGTATGTTTGGTGAGTGTCCAAGTTTCAGCCCCGTATGTCATGACCGGACTGAACATGCGACGCTTTAGGTCTATGGGCACCCGCTTCGACTTGTGTGCGTCGGAAAGCTTACCAAAAGCACCCCACCCATGTTAGATACGGCGCTTGATTTCGCGGTCTTGTCCATTTATCGCTATACTCAAAGTATGTCCAAAGTATACGTACTCCATGACTTTTTCTATTATTTTGCTGGTCATTCACTAGAATGTAATCAATGTCGTCAGCATAGCACATTGCGGCGTTCATTTTTAGATCAACATTGCGTGACACGTCATACAGTTCTTGTACCATTTACCTGCAGATCCTCCACGTTAATATCGTCAAAAACGACAATATCGTCGGCAAATTGCAGGTGGGTTTACATCGTTTCGGCTAGTGAATGACTGCCCACTGTTAAACCGAGTCAAACGTTTTTTCTACGAATTGACTAAGAAAAAACGTAACGTATAGTGTTACTATAGATCGGTTATAATTGTTGCACTTCTCAATTATTGGCCGTACTGTGAAGATGTGGTCTATTGTTGAGAGCCACTCCTGAACCCTGCCTGTTCCCCTGGTTGTGCTGAGTCTAGTCTGGTGGTAATACGGATTGTAATGACTTTTGTGAAAAGTTTGCATATGTGGCTAAGTAATGAAATTGTGCGGTAGTTGCTCAGCTTGGTGTTGTCCCCCTTTTTATGCAAGAGTATGACGACCGCATTCTTCCACAATTCTGGAGTTATCCCCTCGAATAGCACTTTATTATAAATGTACTTGTTGTTTACTGGTCGCCCTCTAAGAAGTTGTTCGTATGTAGTACTATCTTCTCGGTGACTTCCCTTTCTTCATTTGCCTGAGAGCGTGTTTTGTTTCATTCATGCTAAATTTGGGGAGATCTTCAGTGAGATATCTGGTCAGGGTTGCTCGTGGGTCTCCTGTAGCAGCAGCGTTAGGCTCAGATGAATGTGAACTACAGAAATCTGTGTAGATTTCTTCTACAGTCTCCATTATTTCCTTGCGATTAGATGTTTGTTGACCGTCTTGCTAAGTAAGCTCAATATCTTAGCATCTGAAGGTGCTACACGACTAAATTGTTTTCGAAACAATTTGAGCCCGTTACGTGCTCCTATGGTTGCCATAATTAAGTCATCTTTCCTTCTTCTCTGGTGTTTATGGATGGTATGTTTTATCTGACTTTTTACAGTGTTGACGCCAGTTTGGTCTGGAGCAGCTGGTAAAACTTTTCGTCGTTCCAGTAACAGGGCCAAATCTGTAGTTTTAGGCGACTTCTTCACTGCACCTGGAGTATAGCTTCTTCCTACCTTAACCTGAGTAGGCGAGAAAGGCTGGAGACCAGTTTACCAAAGTAGCACCAGGAGCTCCTTTTATCATACTTTCAGTATTATGTTCACGTGTTCCAAGAGTTCTTAATTTTTTTAGATGAGGATCAATATTTGAATCGCTTGTCTCTTCATTATTTTCATGCGTCGAGATCTCAAGAAACGAATTATCATCATTAAAAAAAATATTCAATTTGTCAAATCACGGTGGTTGTATGGGAGCCCCACTTAAATATATTATATTTTATTCTGTTTTTAGCGATATCTTTTGCTGGGGTCACGTCATTATTACGCTTGCGCAGTGTGGCATTCTGGGTGGCCGCAAGCGATTCCGGCGCGTCTGACTAAAACGACGATATCTCCGAAATTGCGTTAGTTAGCTCGCTATCAGTTATATCTTTTGATTATATAAAGGTTATATCATTGGAATCGTTATTAAATTAGCTAACAGGTTATTTATAGCGACAACAGAAATATATCTTTTGTCAAAATTTCAATTGTGTAGCTATAACGGTTCATGCGATACAGGCTGAGACAGACAGATAGACAGACGGACACTGGAGGCTATATAGGGTCCCGATTTACTCTTTGGACGTGTCACTGCGGAGCGCAATCGCATTTGAAACTTAAAGTTTTTTTTTTAGAAGAAATTAATCAATAAGGAATAATTATGTATGTTTATGTCGCAGGGCACGGAAACGTGACGCCGAAGTCCTCGGCGGGGCGGCTAGTGGCGGTGGCGTACGCGTGCGTGGGCATCCCTATCATCATGCTGTACCTGTCCACCATCGGCGAGGCGCTGGCGCGGCACGTGCGCGTGCTGTACTCGCGCCTGTGCCCCGCGCGGTTGCGCCCCGCCGCCAACGCCTTCCACGCGCGCGCCGACTGCCTCAGCCGGCGCGCGGACTCCAAGCAGCTGTCCTGTGACGTCAGAGACAAGTTCGATAGACAGAGACGGACTCCTTTCCAAGCCGCCTTGAATCTAGACAGTTTTAGTGGCGGCTATCATTGGACGTGTCGGGACCACACGCGAGTGCCAATTATACTTAGTTTCTTACTGATCGTACTGTACATAGCTTTAGGGACTTTCGTGTTTCATACGACGGAGCGGTGGAACTTAGTGGACGGGTGTTATTTCTCGTTCGCGAGTCTCGCGACGATCGGCTTCGGCGACCTGAAGCCCGGACTATACGCCAGCACGATATCTGCCAAGGCCGAGGACATCGCGGTGGGTGTGTGCTGTCTGTACATACTCGTGGGAATCGTGGTGATCGCGATGTGCTTTAACCTTATCCAGGAGGACATGGGTGCGCTTGTGCGTGGCGTGACGTCATTGTGCGCGGGCGCCGCCAAGTCGCGCGCCGTGCACAGTGCGGACGCGTGCGAGGACAAGGTGTCGATGTCCGTGGTGTCCTGACAGCGCGAGACGGCCGACTCGGGGCCGTCCGTGGCGTTCGCCGGCTGCGATAAGCGGCAGCAAGTGACGTTTAAAATTGACTCTCTGAACCCGACGAAGTTCAACAGCTTGCCGCGGCGTAAATCGTCGCACTGCGGCGAGGAGAGCTTCGCGCGCAACACGCCGGCGCGCCGCTCCGCAGGCCACGCCGAGCGCTGCGTGGAGTACTTCGTGCCGCGCAGTCTCAGCGCGTTCAACCTGAGCGGCGCCGGCGACCTGTACGAGCTGGCGGCGTTGGCCCCACGCGCACGCGCTCCTCGCCCGGGGGCGGGAGGGGCGGGAGGGGCGCGCGACAAGATGGTCACGTTCGAGGACGACCGCGCTGCGCCCGCCGCGCACCCCGCGCCCCCGCCCGGCGCCGGCAAGCTGCTCGCCGACGACGTCTTCATGTGACACAGACGTCACCTAGGTATAGACTTGTTGGTTTGGACATGGTTTGTTATATAATAAAATATGAAATTTTGCATTACTGGCTATTTCATTGTTTCACCGAGACTATTAAACACTTCCTGAGAGTAATACAGATCGCTTGCGTCGCCGAATTTAAACGAACGTTCCAAAAAAGTGCTGAACGAGTACGAGGCGATTAACAAAACTGTTGAGTCAAAGTGGTGACTTGATTGGCTGTTATTATCTTCAGTTCTTATACAAATGGTTTGGTTGGGAGTTTGAAATCTTGTGGAGCCAAATACACCAAAGCCGCCAGCCCGACAATGCGCGTCACATTCGTGAGTAGAGCTCAAGACAAAATCAAGTCTGGATAGTTTCAAGACTAATATTATAATGTGATCGAAAGGCGACGTCAACAGCAACAATACGTAGGTGTCGACAACTGCCACGATGGCTATAAAGTACATATTCGCATTTTTTTGTTCTACACCATACCTGGGAAACTTCTACTGAAGTTACGGAGATATTGCGATTCAAAATTCCATCTTTTACTCAAGTTTTTATTTTAAATAATATGCTTTGAATATTAACTTAACTTTAAATACCACCATGACCTGATTATTACTCAATGGATCTATCAGCATATGTTGAATGCGTCACATTGAGTTATACTATAAAATGTTATTTTTCACCCAAAACCAAAAGTAGTTTACCAGCAATATGTTTTTATTCTTACGTTAGAGTCCAGTTTCCCCCCTAAGGGGGATTCTCTTAGGGAGGATTAGTGGAATAAGCCGTTTTGCGGCGCAGACTTACTCCAGTTTGATGTTCAGTTGCTCAGTTGTATGTGTGGTTGGTTTACACCCTGTGTTATCTTGATTTTATTGTTATTGTTATTCTACATTACTTACTTCTTATTTTTTTACGAATTAGTAAAGATGACTTTAGTCCTTATAACTGTTTTCGGTCACGGTGACGCGGCGCGGCGGAAAATCTCAGTCGAGGTTAACCAAAAGCACGAGTGTGTGCGCGGGCGCAGGTGTTGTCTCTCTCTCTCCCTTCACTCTCATAGATCGATGGGACAAGCAGAGTGTAACTACCTGTTTACAAATAAAAGTTTCTTATTTTTCTTAAACTAGTAAGGCGCAGCATCAATAGCCTAAGTGGCTTTCCGAGAGCTGGCGGTGGGGGTATCATCATGCCGCCGACTTCCGAACTCCAGGCTGCAGCTAAGAAATTGCAAAATATGGAAAACCCAATCGTACAGAGAATCTGAAACTATAATTAATGTATGTAAATATATTATTTTTTGTTTGACCCGCCTAATCCCATCTGAGCCTGGCAGCCTTTATACGTACATCTACAATTACGGTATTTGAGTATAGCGTAGTGTTTCGTATGTTATCTACTGTCTGTGCATCCTCTATTAATAGAGAGTGGAAAAATACCTTTGACGAAGCCAAAAGGCACTTGTTCTTCCCGTCTTTGCAATATTTTTTTTGTTCTACACCAAACCTAGAACTTCTAATTACGGAGATATTGGGGGTTCAAGTTCCACTTATTCACATGTTTTTAATGTATTTGTAGTGTTCCTAACCATTCCTCGGACCACGTCGCGTCGGTAACTTTGGTTCTTGATTGTTTTTAATAACGAATAGCGTCAGTTCTTTCCTCAATATGTGTCGCATGTGTGTGGCGGACTGGCGGCGAGGGAGCAGCTCGCAGCGAACAGCGCCGAATGTTTATCTGTACACAGCGGCGCTCCTCACTCGCACTACGTACTATCACTGTCAGGCGCGAAACCTCCGGCCGGGACGTCGGGCGACGCTCCGCGCTATTTACATTAGCTATTTGCTACTAAAGCCACCTTGTTATTTTGCCGGAAGCTCCCTGCATCGACTGCAGAATCCATTATATTTGTGAAAACTCTCATTCTCAAATGATATTGAAAAGTGCAGTAAGAGTAAACAATAGTGTAGGAACTGTTGTTGCGCGAGGGCAGTCAGGCTCGCTGGACGCTCGGTGGCATTCGGTAGTGCGGGACGCAGGGGGAGAGGGGGCTAGGGATGCTTATGTGTGTTCACTTATTGCGGTCGGCAAGTTAAATTGACGATATATTTTAAATGGACTTGCTAACTGTTTGCTGTCGTAACGCCACACTCTGAAGTTGCGTAGCACTCAGCTAATGCTCACTCGAGGCGTCATAACATTACAACTTTGCTTCGACGCTTACGATAACGCTATCGCTTTCTCGTGGCTCCACACATCATTTATCTGCAACTTCAGAAGTTCAGCTGATAAGCCATTACCATTAGCATTGCCACTGATTGACCAAGCAAGCTAGAAGCCGCTAGAACCGTAGCCGCGTAGCTCCGTCGTCGCGTAACTCCGTAGCTTAGTCAGGAAGCGCCGTAGCCGCGTAGCGCCGTAGCCGCGTAGCGCATTGGCCGCGTAGCGCCGTAGCCGCGTAGCGCCGTAGCCGCGTAGCGCCGTAGCCGCGTAGCTCCATAGTTGCATATCGCGGTTGCCGTAATTTTCAAATTTAAAATGAGAAGGGCAATCGAAGGAGAAATTGCAATGCTTGTAAAAGGCCGCTAAGTCATAAGTACTACCATACCATAACACCACATTGTACACTTGGTTCGCAATAAATGTTTTGACTTTGACTTTGACTTTGTAATTTCATACTTAAGTTACGCTTGACGCTTGTCAACAAGATAGACAAGATCACTCAAAACATTGTGCTTATGGACGCATTTTAATAGTAAACGGGTTGTGAAGGTTTTCAAAGTAAAGTTATGACCTTATGAACTAGTACATTTTCTATAAAAAGTTGGAAATTTGACCTCCAATACCTCCGCCACTAGTTCCCAGGTATGAACACAAAACAAAAAAATATGAGGAGAACAAGCGCGAGGCTGAAATGAGATTCGTGAGGGGTCTATTTATACCCATTATTATATGTATCGTCTTACCTAGCAACTGCATTGTTGAGGTACTGATGCAGAAACATATTATATGTCAATCTTTGTTCTTCTCAATCAGTTTTATGGGAAGGCTGCCGAACTGCGGGTTGAGAGCCTCTGCTCGAGTCGATTATGTTCAGTGTGTAATGATATTTCCGTGCTTCCATTACGGCGTTATGTGTTTCCATAGCCCTGCCTCTCCCCTTCTCCTTCGCCCTCCCTTCCTCCAAGCCCTCTGCCTCACCCCGGCGCAACGCTTCATTGACGATAAAAATAGGATTACTCTGTAAATGAAGTGCAAAACAGTCGCGTCGTTTGTCTTCGTACTCGCTTGTATAGTTCCATCGTTGAGATAAAATGTAATGTTTGAAATATTTAGCGACGCATGCTGAGAGCGGACACTAACTTCACTCTTAGAAGGGTGCGATTGGTTTCATCCAAGTTCCTGCGCTCGCATTACAATACCCTACAGATCAGGTTTTAATATATCAGACGGACTATATAGATCATAATATAGATGTATGAATCATGAACTAATGCATAAGAATACTAACTAGGCTATCCCTTACAATCTATCTATTATGTAGATGTAGCAGATTTGATAGGAAGTTCACTGCAAGAATGCAATAAATGATTGAGTATAAAGCGAACATTATTAGCTGCCTGACAACATTAGATAAATAAAATGTGTGGTCGAACTAAGTACTACAAGTACATTCTGATCGTATGTACATCGTGAATGAATGTTTTATTTAAGAGCCCCCTTACAGTCCACTAGCGCCGCCAATCGAAAACAATGTCATAACTCGTAAATAGAATCAAAAATACATTTGTAACAAAAACGGCCGTTTATGTTTTGAATGCACGATTTAGCTAAACAGCTATATTTCAAGTGTTGACAATGTGTTATAAAATTACGTTATTGCCTTTTCTACAGTAATAATAGACCACATTTTGTATTTTTGATTCTATTTACGAGTTATGACATTTTTTCGATTGGTGGCGCTAGTGGACTGTAAAAGGCCTCTTAACATGTTTAGGTAACAGTCAGAAAATGCCGACGTCTTTCAGCCCTCCCCGACGCTCCAGTGCGAACGAGTTAGTTCGAGAGCGGCTCAGTGTGCCGCAGAGCACTCGGTGGCGACCGATCGTGCCGCTAATGCAGAGCGGCACACTCCACCGCGATGGCATAACAGCTAGTTGAGATCACCTCGCAGCGCCTCTACGAATCTTGTCTTTGAGGAAACGTGCAAAATTACGGTTCATATTATAACCTATTGGATAAGCCAAGCGTAATGCCAAAATCTACAAATATCGAGATTGGTTTTTAGGGTTCCACACCCGAAGGGTAATCATCGGGGATCTGTCAGTATGCCTCAGCTGTCTGTCTCTGCCGTCTTATCTGTCAACGGACTGTATCTCATGAACTACATATCATAGGTAGACAGTTGAGATATTCGCAGAACGTGTAGTCACCGCTATAACAACAAAATTATCAAATTAGTGTATGGGGGCTAAACCTAACCCAACTAAGATGACTGCGAATCTGTTTTCTTTCTAGATTTTACAAAAGGAAATACTAAGCATGCGGTCTACGAAGGAACGAGGTGCGCAGGAGATACATGTCCACTGTTGAAGACTGGAGGTGAAAGGGAACAAAGACGACCGACCGACGACGCCCGTTTCCCTGTTGTTTATTATAACATTCATTTTTATGACACCTAGAAATGTGTAGTAGGTACGCGTTTCCTTCAGTTGCCAATTTTCAGACACCTACGTACATAATTATTTATTAGATGACAGTGATACCTACAAGTAAAGTTGTACTCCTCTGTTCGACAAGTGTGGGGCGTGGAAGTCCGCGAGTGGTGAGGCGTGGACGCGGTGGAATGGCGCCGCTGCGCTGAGATGCAGATTACGTCTCGTCTCGCCAGTCTTGCCTGACATCAAACATGATAATTTATTTTCTGAGACAAAGTAGTGTCTCGTAGTCGTCCCAGCCGAGCGACCCAGCATCCTAGCGTCCTAGCGTCTTAGGCTTTTTTGTTGGAACTGAAACCATACATCCACGTTATAAGGTCCATGTTTGTGTTGTCGTTAGCCTGGCGTGACGGAGTGCCATGTCGACAGTCTCGTCCGTGTGATTCGCCGTGATCGTAGTACGTTGTAGACACCTCGCTCGTTCCGATAACTGTACACCTTATTTATTCAAGTGCGTGTCTAATAAAATAATAGCGAGTGGACCCTTAGTACCTGTGCCGATTGAACTCGAAACAAAATGTTGAGCTATGCGCGATGCTCGCAGTTTGCTACTACTACAAGTTGGTTATCCTCTTAGTTGGATATCCTCTTTCCAGAATATTGCAATCATTGAGTATACGTGTGATTGAGATAAGACACAGAGCTCGCTGTATCCGAGTGCGTGTACTGTGTGGCCGCGCGGGGCGCGATACTAACGATATAAGAAAGGGTGCGTGAATTACTTTCATATGCTTTCATACCTGTAAATGTGTCACGACGCTTGATTTATGTTGAAAGCAATCTTTGTAAAGCTTTCTCACGCTATTGGTATTTATTATAAATGTTCCGTTTTAGTACTTGTAGGATTTCACAAGAAAAAATAAAACAGTAGTCAGAATAATATTAACGTAGATAAAATACTGACACTGGATCAGAGTAAATGATATGTACAATGTGCTATAGTTCGCATGTGAGCGAGCATCAGCTATTGAGCAGAATGTTTCAAAATAACGCTGCGCTTGTAAATAAATCAAATCAAATCAAATCATTTATTTGCGTCAATATGGGTAGGTACATAAGGTGATACATAGAACAGAAAAAGTGCTTAAAGCCATATTCTACCTTGAATAGGTGTGCAAATATAGGTACATTACAATAAAATAATACTTGAATCTTACAAACAGATTACAAATTTAACCATAGGTAATATTATTATTTAAGACATTCATTAATATACAAAATTTATTATTATTACATGCTTAATTTATACAAATTTATTACACTTATCATTTAAATAATCGTTAACATTATAATAGGCCTTATTGATCAAGTAAGTTTTTAATCTATTCTTAAATGACATAAAATTATTTTCTTCCTTTATTTGATTAGGTAATTTATTATATATTTTAGGGCCCATACAAAATGCACTCTTGTCAAACATAACTGTTCTATGGCGTATTGCACGAAGCGTACTGGCAAGCCTGGTGCTTTTTAATGTCTCATATTGGCTTAAATTTTTCCTAATGTCTAATGCTAGTTCATAAATATATAGTGAGGGGAAGATCAATATTTTTAAATTTATAAAATGTGGTTTACATGTATCTGTAGGTTTTAGTGCACATATCGTTACCTACATCACGCCTCATACTAGTATGAGGGCGCTCGGAAAGGTTACACAGAGCTGTAGTCAATACTTACTAGACTCACATTTTGCCTTCCGTGTAGTAGGCTACACGGAAGGCAAAATGTGAGTCTGGTCTGTGGGGCATGTAACATAATCACGTGGACATTCCGTCGCGACGCGTCGGGGGTAACGGCCGGAATGACCTCTTCATTTACTTGTGTCATCAATAAATAATGACAACAAGTCTGATGTAAGTACCTACTGATGGCGGGCACTACGTCCAGTGCCCCGCACCCCGCACCCCACACCCCCGTGAATATAAAACTACATACAATCATTCAGTATTCATGACGAATGAATCAATATGTAAAGTGACAACTAACCGCGGTGATTGACATTTTATTAATTCTCTGATGTTGTCAGCCACTGAAACAACGCGCTCAACTATTTTGTTAACGCTATCAAAACAATTGTTGTGAAACGTTCTTAAACTCACGATTTTGATGAAATATGAAGTAGAAAACCAACAGACATGTAAAAGTACGACGATGTGACTGATAATCAGGGATCACTTAGAGACAAAGCGTCCACCCGTCCGCATCATATGCGTCGCATCAAACGGATCGTAGTATTATGGAACAGATTCGAGCGATCCCTGCGGTGAGGATCAGTGACTTTCCATACACAGGATACTACGATCCGTTTGATGTGCGATGCGCCCGATGCGTACGATGTGGACAGGTGGACGCTTACCTTTAAATTATATTTATCTGGCCGCCACAGACTGTGCAGGTACCAATAGACAGCCCCACTCCTGCAGGAGCGCACAACAAACTCTCACAAAATGAAAGTGTCGTCATCGTTTCTTGTAATTGTATGAAGCAAGAGGAATGTCTGCCAACTTTGCATAGCTTCAGAAAATCTCTATGTTCTTGGCGGCCCCGGGGAGCTTAATGGAAAAATAATTGAATCCGCGCCGCTCAAGGAAAAGGTGAAAAATATCCAAAAGCGGTGAAGAGTTGCGTGGTACCTCAGCCCCTCACAAATCCCCCCCCCCCCGCCTACCCGCGCGCTCGCCCCTTCCGCCCGGTGCATTATACAAGACGCCTTCATTCCTTTAAACCGGCACATCTTTTGAGGCGTTTCCAGGTCACGCCGCGTCTATTGTGAGCCGCTAAAGGATTCTCCGAGCTTGTCTTTTTGCCACTGTACTGGTTTCGGTGTCGTGCGGTGTGCGGCACGTGAGGGGAGAGCAGGGGGTGCTGGTATCAAAGAGCGTCCGCGGTCAAGTGATCCTACAGCAAGCCAGTGGAAATTAACAATAATATCGCAAAGCATGCTTTGCGATTAAAGTTAAGATGTGGTGAATCCAAATTTCAACTTCGAATGTCTTGTGCTCGCTGCGCACCACGCGATTGACTGCTAGATTTTGTGTCATTTTTCACTTTTTCCTCTGAAAATCAAAAGCTATGCACTTAAAACAAACAATTTTCATGTTTTTATTAAGATCACAATTTTTATGAATTTATTTTAATTATTAAAAATGCCTTGCTTTTGAGTTTTAGAGGCAAAAGTGAAAAAGTCCCATTTTACAATTTATGGCGTGGTGCGCAGCGAGCACAAGTTTTTCGAAGTTGCAAAGGAGATACCCATTCTGGGCCTAGCCGTTGCCAGAATTAGATATGTACCAAAACAATCTACTAATTTGCTTAATAAAACTAACCTATTTAAATCTTAGCCTCAATTACAATGGCCTTAAAAACTTAGGACCCGGACTCAGAATGATCGATTGTCAATAGTAACAAATCTGAAAATTCCTAAAACTATTTTAGGTACTCTATCGGTCTACCCCCGGAGCCAAAAAAATTACAATGAAATAAAAATACCTGGAACATTTATATTTAAAAACCGACTCTGGACACTTTGATACAATTTTTTCTATATTTCATAAACGAATGTAGTTATCTGTGTGAATCTTTTTGTGATTTTAAATACAAACCCATTTTGGGTACCAGTTTCGTTAAAAAATATCTAGTAATTAAAAATGACATATTTTTATAACTACATAATTATATAGACAAGTATTTTTTACCCTTAAAATTAACATAAATCAGTCTTGTATTAACTCTTATAACAAAGCTAACTATAAAAGCCTTTTATAAGCTAACTTTTTACTTGTAGGGTTTGGACTCTTTTGTATTAGTAACTTTTCCGGCTTTATTTCTGATGTACATTCGTATAGTCTACATTTTCTTCGTAGTATAATTTTATTTGTAAATACAGGGTGGAAACGATTAACGGGCCTTAACCGTTGACACAGATTACCATTGAGTATTAGAAACAGGATCGTTTTGCATCAAAAATGTTTTGTCTAAAATAACAATTTCCTTGCTAACTGTACTTTTTTTTAAATCTGTGGATGGGGATCAAAATTTCACGAATAATTACGGATGGTTTCCTAAAACTATTTTCATGTAGCTCATTTTCATGTAACTGCAGCGGATAAGGTTTATCATTATTGGCATCAAAAAAAATGTTTTATGTAAAATGGCAATTTTTTTGCTAACTGCACTTTATTTTTTAATTAAATCTGTGAATGAGGATAAAAAATTTAGCGAAAAATTTATGTATTGTTTCTAAGACCATTTTCGTGTAGCTGTAGCTCCCCTTACTGGCCCGTTTACCGTTTCCACCCTGTATTACCAACTACTTATACCGAGTTTACAGCAACTTTTAAAGGTTTACACTTCATTGGATTTTGTTCTATAGGTGTATGCAGTTTATTAATTTTAAACACAAAACCCTCTTTTTTACGTCTCTGGATAAAATTTTATAAAAAAACGCTGAAACCGTTATTTCTTTATTTTTAATAATAAGTATTTACTCTGAGTTTCATGATTCTAGAACAATCTAATAAAGTTTTTTTATACAAACTTTACCCCCCCCCCCTTTTCACCCCTTTTTCCAATATTTTCCATAATTTCTATAGCCTAAATGTTATTCTGAGTTTATTTAAATAGATTAGTGAAGTTTTCATCAAAATCCGTCTAGCAGTTTTTACGTGATGCGCGGTCAAACAAGCAAACAAACAAACACGAATTTTAAAAATGGTTTTAATTCAAATTCAAATTCAAATTCATTTATTTTGTGAACACAGGGTACATACATATAGAAGATGTAATAATGAATAAGATTCGAGCTGTGCCCCGCCAAAAGGCATACAAAATATTAAAGGATCAGAACATAATACAAAAAAAATCGTCACCAAAAAAAAACATTACATTAAACAATTCAAAAGTACAATCACAAATAATTACAGATAAAGTCAAAATTAGATAAAATGTCAAATTAAATAAAGGAAAAGGAACGAAAAATACAAAATAAAAATGTCAATAGGTACTAGCAATTAATTAATACAACAATAATCAAGATTAACAAAATAATTTATCATTTTCACTTAACATAAAAACAGATTCAATTTGGAGAAAATTAAAATTAATATGTTCAGTTACTTATTTTAAGTCACCCTGATCGCTTTTTTTTTAAATCTTCAATGTACAGATTTTTTGGTCTCAAGGATTTTATTATAATGTATAGATATAGATTCTTTTGTCTCAATTATTCAAAAATCCCCGTTTAAGAATGTGAGTAAAATTATTAGTCTTACAGACTTCGTTTCATGCTTCCATAAAAGAAAATCAGATGTACTACGTTTTTTTATTAATGACTTGTCTCGTAAGATGAACGACTTGCTTAAATTTTTTTTCGGACGGGAGCAAAGCAAAAGTTTTAACTTTTTTAATTTTTTTTGGTCAATTTTGTAATTTGATTACTTTATTTTAAATACCTCCATGACCTCCCCTGTACTATTCTATGCATCTATCAGCACAGAGTTTTGAGTCCTAATGTTAAACGTGATATTTCACTTTTTGAGTATAAATAATCAAAACTACGCAAACATCATGGCTGGATTTTTTTTTTCGAGGTGAAATATCACCCGTAACTATGCAAAAATATTTTTGATTTTTGATGTACGGTCGACCAAACTATTTGGATTTGCAAATTGCATTGTAAAATGTAAACCAAATAGCTTGGACGACCTTACAAAATGCTTGGTCGACGGCTTCGTGAATAGTTTGCTTTCATCTTGTATGGTATCCTAGTAAATAATAATATGTACTGTACCTGAGCTGCTCTAACAATGTTCGAAATAACCTCAAATCATAAAAGTTGGCAGCTGGTTAAATAATGTTACCGATGACTTCATCCGGATTGGTTAGAAATGCCTATGATTTCTTTAAAATATAAATAGTTAAAAGTTTCACCAAACTAAAAATGGGCAATGACTTATTAAAGTAAACTTTCTTAAGTTATTGCCCCAGCAAATGCATACAGACAAGAAGAGCACATGAAGGACCAAGTAGTTATCTGGGTGTTCTTCATGTCGTGACTGAGTAGTTATATGGGTAGGCACTACTGAATTCCTTCTCATGCGCTTCCTAAAAAGTTCGTAGAGAGAGAACAGTGGTTTAAAGTACGTATATTTCAAGACGCAGTTATTTGAAGCTGTCACGCCGTTGGCCATGGCGGTCCACGGCCAGCGCTTAATGAACCCATTCAATTAAAACATTAATTGATCACCGGATAACGTCTAAATACAAACGGGGACTATTCAGATTCGCATTAACCGCCCCATTTTGTTGGTTTAACGAGCGCAATCTGAGCCGCCCGTCGCTCTGCTAATCTATTCACTTCGAATACCTACGTTTACTTTAGCCATTAACCGATCGGCGGCGTTCACAAAGGTCCTTTGATGCAGCCACGCGCCGCCTGTTAAATAGCGTTAAGGTTGCGCTGTAATCATGCCGACGCGATGACGTGGGACGCCGTCATCGCCGACCAGTCGCGACACAAACTAGAGAATGAAGTATGGCCTCAGCACTCGTGGCGTACGCTCTTCGGCGCGATGTTATCTTCCGTGTGATTAGTCGCGTGTTGTGAGTTCATCGCACTATCAGCGAGTGTTGTCATACGCCGATATTCACATAGTTGCCGTAATAACGAGTGCACAGGAATCTTCGCTTGCATGACGCGGAAACCTGTACATTACCTGTGTATTACTTATTCATCCCCCCATCTCGGAAATAGTATTTTTGCTCTTCGATATCTGAGTGCAAAAGCCGTAAAGTAAATTTGAATTTGGAACATCGTGTGCACTAAGTATGTGAATTCAAAGGGGGATCGCTAGAGGGCGCTGCCTAGCTAGCATTCATATTTGAGAAGCTCCGTATTTCTTTTTATTTTAAAATAGTAAAACGCAATTATATATTCTAAATCCTAAGTTATTCTGTGACTAAAGTAACAGTTCACGCGTGGAAGTGTTATCAAACGTAAATAGTTAATCCAGTGCCTAAAAAACCATCACGAAATAAAATAACAATACAAAACTATAAACCCTAATTAAGTGATCTAATCATCAAAACAATCTAATTTGTGCTGTCTAAAAATCGTTCGAAGTGCATTTTCCGTGTTGGCAAAAGTGAATATCTACATAAAAAGTTACTATTGTTCGTCAAACTACGTGTACCGAACATGGAAAAAAATTCCTGAGACATGAGTCACAGTAACGGATTTACTATATTTGAAACAAAAAGTTCCTAGAAACCATACCATAATTTCGTCAACTAAGTAAACGGCGCCGTGGCTGAGTGTCCACAAGTGTCGACATATTGACGTCTTGAAATTGAAACAAGCCGTCGCAGGTTCGAACCCCAGTACAAGATTGTCTTTTTGTAAGATTTCTCAATCATCGATATCTTGAGAAAGACCAACGCACTCGCAGGAACTAATAATCTGTTAAGAGTTACTTCCAAAAACTCAACAGAGGGCGCTACGGTTACGGTATATAAAAATGGATCAAGAAGGCAACAACTATATTACCTTTCGTAAAATCTGTCGAACAAGTTCGTTAAACGATCTTAGCCATATGACAAGTAGCAGTAACAAAAACATATTCGACACGACAATGATGAGTATACCAGATAGTTTGCATGATAATAGTGGGGAAATAAATGATTTGAGTGAACAAGTTAAATTACTTACGGCACAACTACAAAGCGCTCATCTAGAAATAGAGAACCTAAATAACGAAAACTTTCGTCTCAAATCTGATCTTCAAAAATCAGTAAAAACCATAAATACATACAAACAAGTGTGCTTATCACCCGAGAGGAAAAGCAGGACACCGAAATCAGTTCGCAAAACCAAAATAACAGTTCACAACACCACTGAGACGAGTTTTCCAAACGACGATCCAATTAAACCATCTGGTATGAACCATTCCCAAGTCCCGTCGATCATGATTGACAAAGAGACTCAAACTTCTTGCCAGGACCATATGCAGCCAGTAAACAATTTAAAAGAGGTACACTCATCTACAGCAGTCAACAGTCATAAACTTAAATTTAGTAAAAAAGAGCTGGCGGACATCATTGCAACAACTAACACAAAGAATAAATTATGCATTCTAAGCAGTGGCTACAAACCTACAGGGCACTTATCTTTAATGGAAGACGTCTTCTCCGACTACTTCGATTTCTGCCACTATTGTATACCAAATGGAACTATAAAGAAACTCTTGGACAACATAGAACATAAATTGAAAGACTTTACCGACAACGACTACTGTATCATTCTCATGGGAGAAAATGATATTAAAGCTACGAGTGACTATATAAACATGATAAATATGATAAGAAAGTCGCTAGAGAAAGTGACCCACACCAATAATGTTATTTGTTTACCGACGTATATAACAGGAGCACCGATTTATAATTTTAGAGTGGAGTTGTTTAATAATTTGCTTAATCTTGACCTACAAAATAATGACTACGCCTACCTATTTGACAGCAACAGAGAGCTATCACTAGACATGTTCTCCAACACAACAGGAAAACTAAAAAAACAGGGAATGAAATGTATATACGACGGCGTTATGAATAATATTATAGTTGATTTGTGCGCATTTGGTCAGTTTGACATACCGAATAATAGTAGCATACAGACTGATCCTTGTTTTGTTATAAACTCACCTCAATTCAATGAAACAGAAACTAACAACCAGTTTTTTCTCTGAGAAATGTATGTATATCCTACATCAGAATATTGCAGGTTTAATTAACAAATCTGATGCATTATGTGTGAACTTAGAAGAACTCGTGGACAGTAACAAAATTGTGGATGTAATATGTATTACTGAGCACTTTATGATGGCAGGATTAGAGTCAAATTTATACTTACCAAATTACAATTTGGCGTCATTTTACAGTAGAACAAATAGTAAAAGAGGAGGAACGTGTATCTTAATTAAACAAGAACATAAATTCAGGGAAATTCCAGAAATCCGCAAATTTTGTGTTGACTGTGTATTAGAAGGTTGTGCAGTTGAACTAGTTGACTATAAAATTATCATTGTTTGTATTTATAGGGTACCTAAACAAAATAACTTGTATACGTTCTTTCATAAACTGGAAAAACTATTGACTTATATAACCAAATTGAATTGTAAAAATTTTATAATTACTGGTGATTTTAATATAGATGTTTTAAAACGCAATAATGTAACATTAGATTTGGAATGTCTACTTTTAAACTACGACTTAAAACTGGCTTTACATGAACCAACCAGATTAGTCAGTGGAACTTGCATTGATAATTTTGCTCATAACTTTAAAAAGAGGTGTAAGTCTGAAATTTTGGAATTAGGCCTATCGGACCATACAGCCCAATTAATCAAAGTTCCTGTTAAAAAAAATCTGACATTGCATTATTGGCGTACAATGAAACGCGATTATAGCAGGGAAAACATTGATAAATTTAAGATGTATATTAAGAGCCTATCTTTCTCAGATATTTACCTCACTGATGACCCAAACATAGCTTATCAACACTTTATAACTGATTTTAAACTTTTTTACGACCTTTGTTTTCCACAAACCCAATTTCAAATAAAAGTCAATCATAAACCAAAGTGGGTATCACGTGGTGTAAAAATTTGCAGTCGAAAGAAAAAGGATTTACTATGGAAATTCAGACTAAACTCAACAAAAGACAACAAACTAAAGTACCTTAATTATAGTCAGTTATTTAAAAAAATTATAAAACTGACCAAACGGGCGCAAAATAACTATAAAATATTAACTTCTCAAAATAAAACTAGAACAGCGTGGCGGATTATAAATGAAACGAGACTTAACACACCAAAAGAATCCATAGATAACATAAAAATTAATGAAAACAAAATCATTGATAATCCATCAGAAATAGCGAACGCATTTAATAATTATTTTATTGAAAAAGTCAAACCCCTTCCGGGTGCCGGTAAAAAAGTGACGTCGTTAATTAATAACCGTTTAAATTCAATGTTTATGTCACCAAGTTCACCCGATCAGATTAATAAAATTATAAAAAACCTTAAAAATACCAACAGTGTAGGATATGATGGTATCTCTACTAGAATAATTAAAGAAGTAAATGAGGATATATGCCAGCACTTGAGTCACATTCTGAACTTATCGATATCAACAGGAATATTTCCACAAGAACTTAAACTGGCCGTTATAAAACCTTTGTTCAAAAAAGAATGCAAACAATTAATGGTGAATTATAGGCCTGTTGCACTATTACCAATAATTTCAAAAATTTTCGAAAAGTATCTTTCTGGCGAACTTAATTCATATCTAGAAAAAAATAAAATTTTGTGTAATGAACAAAAGGGCTTTCGACAAAATAAAACCACGAATATGGCCATTTATGAATTTATCAAAAATGTTATGGGCCACGTTGACAAAACAGTTCCAGTTTGTGCAATTTATTGCGATATGTCACAGGCTTTTGATTATGTAGATCATAATATACTAATCAGTAAACTTGATGCATACGGCATAAGAGGCAATGTTTTAGATTTAATTAGATCATACTTAACGAATCGACAACAGATGACAGTAGTTACTAAAGTGAATCCTAAAACAAAAAAAGAGGAAACATTCAGATCCGTGAGGAGAAACGTCACATACGGTGTTCCTCAAGGCAGTGTCCTAGGGCCTCCGTTGTTTATTATCTATATCAACGACTTGCCAAAGGCAACGACTCAACCTATGACATTATTTGCTGATGATAGTACAGTTTCAATTGCATGTAAGGACATTAATAACTATAAATCTGACATAAATAATACACTGACATCTATAATTTCTTGGCTTGATAATAATAATTTAAAAATAAATTTATCTAAAACAAATATAATGCACTTTGGACAAAGATTGCATAATCCTTTAAATGTAAATTTGATTCACGATAATTACACTATAAATGAAGTATCTAATGTCCGTTTTCTCGGCTTAATTATAGACAGCAAACTAAACTGGAAAGAACACATTGACGCACTATGTAAAAAAATCAGCAGTCAGGCATATGCTTTGTACCAACTTGCTCCATCTATCAACACTAATGTCTTACTATCGGCTTATTATGGACTTGTTGAATCTGTACTAAGATATGGCATTATCTTCTGGGGCAACTCAACAAATACTGATATGGCATTTAAAATGCAAAAGCGATGCATACGTGCTATGTTCGGTATACAAAGTACTGACAGTTGTAAACCACTTTTCATGAAGCATAAAATCCTCACACTGCCGTCACTTTACATTTTGGAAATCGCCATATTTGTAAGAAATAACCCTCATTTGTTTCCTCGAATATCGGACCTTGTTATACGAAATCGCAGGGATAATAGTAAACTTCGTGTTCAGCCAGCTAAGACAGCACTACTGTATAAAAGCGTTGTATGCAGAGCACCAATTATATATAACAATATGCCTACCTGTGTAAAAAAACTAAATACAGACCAATTTAAGAAAACATTGAAAAAAATACTGACAGGAAAAGCCTACTATGATGTCAATGAATTTTTAAATGACAAATCGCTCTGACATATTGACTGAATCTATTATATTTTATTTTGAATCGCACGAATATGTACAAACTGTTAATATTTTTTTTTTTTTTTTTCATTCTATATCAATAATCTTAATTTTTTAGAATAGGTATTTGACTTTGTATCTTTTTTTCTGAAATCTTATGGTCTTCTGACCTAATTTGTACACCAACCATGGTCAAACATGTTGTGCCAAAGAATATCCTGTAACACCTATAATAAGCATCATTCCATGATTATTATCTACACATGTTTTTGCAAATAAATGAATCTTTATCTTTATCTTTATCTTTATCAAAACATCATTAAACCTACTTACTTCTACCTCTATGGTGCCGTATTTATCACACAATTTTTTTTAATTTGTTAAGAACTCCGACTCGGAACCTTCTTGGCGTACTTTTTTTCAATATGTTTTGCGCGCGCCATTTTCTTTTCACGTCATATTGTTAACATCTCAGGTTTAAAACAAGGAATCCAACTTGAAAACAAGTGAAGAACCTAAAATGATCACTCATTAACTAGCGACGAGGAAGTTTATTTGACGCCAAAAGAATTAACTGTTTTTTTTAATAATGCGCATTTATTTTTTTGCGTTTATTCATTTCCTCGCTGAGGTGGGATGAAATTACTTTTTAAAGCGTCACTCTGTGTCGTGTTACTGTGTTCTGTGTAATGGAACAATGTTAACAGCTGGTCTACCGGTCGAGTCTATTATAGTGGTTGGGATCGAGAAGTGTCCACGCTAATTGACACGGTTGAAGCTGAGCAAAAAATCTGCGTCGTTTTCAAATTGTTGAATTTCCGAGAGAGTGTTAGGAATCAGTAGCATGTAACATGAGTTAGACAGCGGGGTGCGGGCGGGCGACTCGTAGGCAAGCAGGACTGAGCGGCATGTGTAAGCACACAGCAAGGGTCACCGATCGGCTCTCTCACATGGGATCAGCTCCTCGGGCGAGCTGAGCGCGCCCATCAGCTCGCTGGAACTCAGCTACTTGATGAACGTGGTGTTTATTGTTGATACGATCAGTTTGGAAATAGATGTACTCGTTGTTCGTTTTCAGCGCGCGGTAGTCTGGAGCGAGCACTGGACCACAAGCGGAGCGGAGCTAAGCTGCGCTGACAATCGACCACAATACAAGAAATAACAATGCCTGAAGACTTACGTAACAGTTATTGAGTTTTTTCATTGGCTTCCATTGAATGTTTTCTTTTTGTGGAGACGGGGAGCGTATTGTTGTTCGAAGGTCTGACTTTTTGGAGTGATTGCGCGCAGTTTATGTGACAGGTAATTTCGGAATTATTTTTATGATTGTATTTATTACTGCCCTGGTAAGTTCAGTGCAAAATAACAGTAGCAGACTGACTTACAGACGTTTTCTATAACCATTAGTTAGTATGCCTACGTCCATAGCTATCCGTGTTCCTATAAACGAAGATTATACTATCCACATCACCTAACTGTCACTCGATTTTACATTTTGTTTCTAGCCGGTCAGTAAGCAAAATGTCAAACGGACAGAGATAGCAACCTACCGCTACCGGCTAGTGAGTAGTGAGTGTTATGGAAAATAAACGTTATTGGCGCGGGCAGCGTGTACTTAAATAGTAAGTAAACGTTATTGGCGCGGGCAGCGTGTACTTAAATAGTAAGAAAACGTTATTGGCGCGGGCAGCGTGTACTTAAATAGTAAGGAAACATTATTGGCGCGGGCAGCGTGTACTTAAATAGTAAGCAAACGTTATTGGCGCGGGCAGCGTGTACTTAAATAGTAAGCAAACATTATTGGCGCGGGCAGCGTGTACTTAAATAGTAAGCAAACGTTATTGGCGCGGGCAGCGTGTACTTAAATAGTAAGCAAACGTTATTGGCGCGAGCAGCGTGTACTTAAATAGTAAGCAAACGTTATTGGCGCGGGCAGCGTGTACTTAAATAGTAAGCAAACGTTATTGGCGCGGGCAGCGTGTACTTAAATAGTAAGCAAACGTTATTGGCGCGGGCAGCGTGTACTTAAATAGTAAGTAAGTAGTTACTCCACTGTTTGCCTGCAGGGCCATTTGATGTAGAATTGTAAGTTCGATCAGCAGAATAGTACATCTTCAGTCAGCGTACAAAGCGCCTCGAACTGAGCTTATGCTACCTGGAACCTGCCTCCTAATAACCCTTACTGAAAGTCCCAACACTGGAATCAACATCAAAATCGACAACTCGGAGCTGTAGCTATAGTATTGGATTCACATATTCTACAAAATATTCCTTGTGTTAGTGGCTATAACGAATTCTGAATCAATTATGTATTACGTCACGCTGTTCAGAACAATTCATTCTTGTTAAATTTAAAAGTAGGTACGTTCGTTACTTTGACTTGTTTGCAAATGCATAATTATAATATTTGTTTATTCGTTGAAATTGACATTGATATTCCAGAGATATAGGCATCATATCTGTACACATGATCAACTGCGTCCGGCGTGTGAGCTACAAAATATATAGTGTAAAAGTGTATTTTATGCTTTATACATTTAATGACACCAATTTTTTTTAATTGCCGTTTTTTTGTATTATACTGAAACCTAGTACTTCTGTTGTCTTCTCGCCATTTGAATTCATGACCGAAAATGTCCTTTCTGTGAATGTCGAAGTGGCGGGAAAAGAGAGCAGGACTGAAATTACTTTTTTGGCAAGTTGTTTTCGGTATTTTTTTTTAATATGTTGCCATTTTTGGCATGTAGTTTTGTTAGTAAACTCATTACTTACAATCTTTTACTTTTGGCAGATGTTTGTTGATGTTTGATGATGCATCAGTCAAAAGGTAATGTTTATTAGATTTCGGTTTTGAAAATATAGTATTTTTGCATACTATATATTTCTTCAACCGTATATAGTACGCAGAGCCGAAATATAGTACAATACTGTATTATTATAGTACGGTTGGCAACCCTACACCACACTCTTATCGTATATGTTTACATCACACACCGATACATCCTCTTCTGCTTCAAACACCATAACTGACCACGTCTCGTTCACATTTACATTCATTCTTTTCCTCTGATCATTACAGTTAGTACTTGATCATCTGCACATTGCACAGGCAATTCGTTCATCCTCAAAGCATCATACTCACCTTCTTACAAAACTATCAAACAACCATTCGAGTATCACTGTTTAATTCATACGCAATACACGCGCTTTGACGTGGAGTTGCGGACACCAGCCCGTTGTACAATGCAATACATCACTGTTTAAGGTTGAACAGCCAATTAGAAGCTATACAAGTACACAACCGTATCACACACACCTATTGAGATGCAGAACTAATCAGTGAACCCTTGTAAAAAAAATCAGTACTTAAACCAACTACCTCGTATATTGCAAAAGATTGACGTAAATAAATGTTGGTTAGTACAATCTAAATCGTCGAAGTGACACCAACTCATTAGCGGACAGTCTTACGGACGCGTGGTAACTCGAGCTCGAGCAATGGTGGCCCTAATGATAGCTCCTTCAAATAAAGCCCATCAGAAATACGTTAGCCCGATGCGTTAAAAGAGACGCTGCTTTAATCTCATTCAAAGAAACCTCTTTTGTTCGTCGCCCAAGTAAAAATGGTCCTCACATAATTTATAATATAAATAATTGATATGACAAAAACTATTCTCGACATTATCAGTGCTTACGAGCTGCACAAGATAGAAATATAATAAAAGAACCCGCTCAGGTGCGAGCTCGTAATACATATACGAGCGGGCTCGGCACGGTTCGGAACAGTTCGGCACAACTCGGCTGCTATCAGCAAACTGAGGCTCATTTATTAAAAGGCGCTGAGTTAGCGAACATTCCGATCCCGATTCCTTAGTTAATTTGGAACACAGCGGGCGTGTCGCTGATATGGTCAGATTTTCTATAATATACACACTCCCCAGTCTCGTCGTAAAGGAATCTAGCCGAGCGCATTCGCTGCTGAATGTTCTGCGCAGTGAGCATGAGTCGCAGAGTGTGTCCAGTGACAGTCCAGCCATGAAATTGGAGCACAGATCGCCGCGCGGGTATTTCGCAAACTTGATCAGTTTTGACGCGATGTCTATTTGACACACCGCACGCACCACATTATTGAGTGCCCGCACTCTCGTGTCCAGTATGTATTTATTATTCGTATTGTATATCCGATAACCCAGATTTGCCTATCGTCATATGTGTTTGTCTGCAACTCAAATCGAGTGCAAATAACAACGCTTCATAGGAATTCGTCTCATGTTACACGAGTGTGTATCGCAGGACGCGGCGGTAACAAATGATGCTGACACAGTACACGTCGGCGCTGCTCGTAGCTCGCGCGCTAACGTTACGCTTATTCAAGTTCTCCTAATAATTGCGAAGTTTCCTACACAGGTTAAGGGAACAGGAATCCTCGTCGGAAAATAAACGGAAGAGGAAAATATTATGACAGAACTAGAACAAAGCGTATTGAAAACATGAATAAGGTGGTCAGTTTTGGGCCTCAGACAGATATGGAAATGATTAGTGGCGAACTGGTCACGGCTACTTCCAGCCCGCGGGGGATCATTCTTGTGTATACTCGCAAAGTTACGTTATGTCGGACTAAGAGATGCACAGTGAGTAATACTCAAGTCTTACGTCAAGTAAATTAATAATGTAATCATCAAATCTATCATTTGTAAGTGTCCAAGTCCAAACAAGCCAATAGTTTCGGTGCCGCGCTCACAGTGGTGGCCCGCATGGAGCTGGCTGCGACCACTCGAGGTCTCACTGACGACCCTGAGGAGTGCTGTGGGGGTCATCACCGAGGGGAGCAAGGACTGATCAATAGCCAAGCGCCACTTAGTACTCCGCGCACTACAGGACATGCCGACCTTGATCCGACACTTACAATCAATAACAAATCTTTTCTTTATTATTTAAATCCGTCATCCGTAGTTTTTGTAATTTTGTAGCATCGAGCAGAACTAATTAACATTACTTTTATGCCAAATAAATCCAAACACAACGGCCACGCCCCGCAATGTGAGACCATTCTCTTATTTAAACGACATTAAACTGCCCACGAAAATTATGGATATAGAGCTTAAAAAATTACAGCTTTTTGTGATATTTAGAGAGAAAATAGATTGAGGGAGGGGACAAAGTTTCGAGAGCGCCGCGTTTTCGACGCCAATGATAAACAAATAAGTATTAAAAGTTGAAAAAAGACTCTAAATAGGGTTGTGATGTGGTTGTTAATTAAAACCGCAGCCTGGTTCATCATGCGCAGGGCTGTAATGAAGTGCGTGTACACACCCTGCCCAGCGGTGTGGTGTGGGGGGAGGGGTCATGTGACTCGCCATGCTACACTAGTTAGCGCACGCACAATCCTGTACTCGAGTCATCAACACAAAAATAGATCACTCGCTTCAAAGTATCGCTACGATGCTGCTACGCCACGTCTACGAGATTGCTACGTAATGTCTACAGAGCCACTACAAAATTACAAATACAAATCATTTATTTGTGTTCGGTCCAAACCCAGGGCAAGGTATGACCGAACCTTCCGCGATTCGCGGAGACAAATCAAATTGCCCTTAATGAAGGTAACTTACCTGGTGCCGGTGGGCTGAAGGGGATGACTAGTCCTTGATCAAGCCGGCTCTGGTACTGTATGTCTGTGTGGGTATGTGTAAAGTGATGTGTGAGTGGAGTCGTTCACCAGATCCGACTATGTTTCAACGATGTATAACACGTCTGGACGAAGCACAATAATAGTTCAACTGCACAATGCACGTCAACTTTCACAATTTTAATGTTTTATTCAATTTCACACGCGTGGTAGCTAACCTCAAATTCGGCGCGGACAATTAACAAATAAGCCCGGTTTAATACACAATTAGGGGCGTTTCGTCTAATCAACGATTACTCACAACCAAAAATCTTGCAAACAAAGAAGATTTTCTTAGATTCGGTAATTATCTCAATCAATTAACAAAATACAAGGTGAACACGTAAAGAATCACGACAAGTACCAAACGTCAAAAAAAAAAAAGCTGTCAGATGCTCGAAATGTCAAGACGGGTGCGTTCGGATACCACGCATGGTACGAAACATCTACCCCCCCCGGACGGGCCTACCCGTCCGCTAATCAATTGGAAGTCTTGACAAAGTTGCGACCGCTCTCCTCATGACTGATCCGTCTACCAAAACCTCAGCAAAACGAGGGACCCCGTCGGTGCCAGCCACCAAATTAAGAATGCGCCCCCGGCGCCAATACAAAGGCTTGAGGTTGGCGTCCTTAACCAGGACGAGGTCTCCGATCTTGGGCGGATGAGTTTTGTCCGTCCACTTGACGCGCT
Organism: Xestia c-nigrum; assembly: GCA_916618015.1. NCBI lineage: Eukaryota > Metazoa > Arthropoda > Insecta > Lepidoptera > Noctuidae > Xestia > Xestia c-nigrum. The sequence goes on from OU745263.1 coordinate 269,517, forward strand.
GCTGGAGGATGTGCAGATACTCTAAGCTCCAACGCTTCCAAAAGCTCTGAGCGAGCTGTTGCACCAACTGAAACCGCGATAGCCGATTTTGGCTCACATCAACAAGAGGGTACTCCGGCAGGGCGACAAGTGGCTGTCCAATCAAGAAATGGCCCGGTGTTAGAGCCTCCAAATCGTTCGGGTCCGAAGAAAGCGGGCACAACGGGCGCGAATTTAGCACAGCTTCAATGCGGCAAAATACCGTAGTTAATTCCTCAAAGGTGAGAACGGTGTCTCCCAACAATCTTCGCCAGTGCCCCTTTGCCGCTTTCACCGCGGCCTCAAAAATACCCCCCCAATGGGGGCAGGCTGGCGGGTCAAACAACCAAGTGACCCCTCGGCGGGCCAATCTACTACCAATGTCAACCTGGCTCTCATTAAGGAAGGTGTATACTTCCTTCAAATAGTTACTTGTACCCTTATAGTTAGTACCGCAATCAGACCTAATCAAAGAAGGCAACCCACGGCGAGACACAAATCTATCCAAAGTTGCTACAAAGGCCTCTGTCGAGAGGGAAGTTACCAGCTCCAGGTGCACTGCCTTGGTTGATAGGCAGACAAAAACGCACAAATAAGCCTTGACAATCTTACTATTACGAAGGGTGGACGTCTTCACCGAAAAGGGACCAGCAAAGTCCGTTCCGACGCCAGCAAATGGCCTCGCCTCATTGACACGATCAGCCGGCAAGTCTCCCATTAGGGGCTGCATAGTGGAGGCCTTAGTCCGATAACACGGCATACAACGGAAGACGATGCTACGAATGGTACGACGAGCCGACAAAATCCAAAACTCTCGTTGCAAAATGGCTAACAGAGCATTACAACCGGCATGCGAGTTCTTGATGTGACGATCGGTCACCAACAATTTAACCAAATGGCCCTCCTTGGGCAACAAAAGCGGGTGACGGGCCCCATAAGGAAGACTAGAGTGCCTCAGCCGTCCTCCAACACGCAAAAGACCCGTGTTATCCACGAAGGGATTCAACTTACTGACGGCTCCCGACAACTTGACCCTACCCGCCTTCAATGTCTCTATCTCCCTTTCAAAGTGTGCAGCCTGCACAGAGCGGACCCAAAGGAGGAGTGACTCCTGTCGCTCTTGAGGAGAGAGAACCTGTGACAGGCGCTTGTCCCCTGGATTCCTAGAGTTATGACCAAAGCGCCTGATCCACGAGGTTACGTTCAACAATTTGTCGAGGGAGCTGTACCGATTTAACAACATTTCCGGGTCAAACGGAGGGTCCCTTGTCCCAACAGCGAACACCTTAAGTCCGGGCAAAGGATCCGACATCAAGACTGGCGTTCGAGGCCAATCATCCTCGCGGCGAGTCAACCAGGCCGGTCCCCACCAAAGGGGGTGAGCAATCAAACGGGGGGCCATGCACCCGCGTGAGGCTACGTCGCCGGGGTTCAAGTCTCCGGGCACGTGCCTCCAAATCAACGACGTTTGAGAACTCTGAATCTGAGACACTCGGTTTGCAACAAAAACCTCCAAAGAGTGGACGGACGTCTTCAACCAACACAAAACAATTTGACTGTCCGTCCATGCGTAAGAAGCCCGAATGTCCACAGTTCCACCCAACGTATGCGCCACGTGGTTCAGTAGTCGCACCAGAAGCGCCGCCCCTGACAACTCCAACTTAGGGATGGTCAATGCCGTGCGGAGGGGGGCCACCTTGCTCTTGGCCATGACCAGTGACAGCTTCACCTGGCCTGTCGCGCTGACGGTACGCAGATAAACAACGGCGGCATAACCGTTGGAAGACGCGTCACAAAACCCATGAAGGGTAGCAGTATAACCCCCAGGGGGGAGGATGGCGCGAGGTAGCGCGACCTCGTTGACCGCAGGAAGTGCGGATACAAATTGGAGCCAGTCTTCCAACAGGGTTTCCCGAAGTGGCTCGTCCCAACCGAGTTCAGCGGTCCAAAGGCGCTGAAGGAAGCATTTCGCCCAAAACAATACAGGGCAGATCCAACCGTTAGGGTCGAAGGTCCTTGCAACAGTAGACAACACCAGTCGTTTAGTCCAAGTGGTTGGTGACTCCAAGTCGACATCATAGGTAAAGGTGTCTTGGACTGGTCGGTACTGAACGCCGAGGACGGCCAACATGGCGGGGTTGTCAACGTTCTCAAACAAGTGAGGATCCTGCTTATGATCCTCCAACACTCCGTCCAATAGCGCTGGCGAGTTGGACACCCATTTACGCAACTCATAGCCAGCGGAAGCCAAAATCTGGACTAACTCGTCACGTAACAGGATAGCTTCCTCAACTGTGGGAGCTCCAGTGCAGACGTCATCGACGTATAGGTCCGTTTTCAAGATGGCGGACGCCCGAGGGAACCTCAAACGCTCCCGGTCCGCGAGCTCCCAAAGCGAACGAATAGCAACAAAGGGGCTTGATCGAAGGCCGTACGTGTTCGTGTTGAGCTCGTATACAATCATGGGGTCCTGGGGATTCTCCCGCCACAGGATCAACTGATAGCGTCTGTCATCCCGGTGAATAACCGTTTGCCGGAACATCATTTTGATGTCGGCCACAAAGACTACTTGATGACGACGGAAAGACGTGATGACGTCACAAAGATCCCTCAACAATTTGGGGCCGGAATGCAAGCAATCATTCAACGAGACACCGGAAGAAGTCCGCGCGGACCCATCAAACACTGTGCGCAGTTTACCGGTGGATGGCTTGAGGACCGCGTGGTGCGGAAGGAAGAAATGTTCAACCGAGCGCCAATCTAAATTTGACACCGACATGTGTCCCAAGTCCGCGTATTCACGCATAAAATCTACGTATTTTTGCCGCAGCACTGGGTCCTTGCTCATGCGACGCTCCATCGCCAACAATCTTTTTTCGGCCGTGGATCTGGATTGGCCGAGAGGTGGTCGCACCGCAACAAAGGGCAGCCGGGTTACAAGCCGACCGGAACGGAGTCGACCGGTGTTGTTCTGAAAGAACAACTCGCACTCCTCGTGTTCCGGATTCAAGCGGGCCACCTGAGGGGGCTCTTCAATTTCCCAAAACCTCTGAACGGCGTCAGAGAGAGCGGAACCGGATGTCAACACAAAATCAGGCTCAGGTGGAGGGGGAACTTTCAACACTGGGCCCATCACTGCAAAGCCAAAGATGGTTGAGACAGCCACCAAGCCCCTCCCGTGGCGCCGTGGGGTCTCCGGCTGCAAGACCTTCATATTTCCCAACATTATTCTCCCCAGCACATCGGAGCCCAACAGCAAATGAACCGTACAACGGGAATCGAACCGAGGGTCAGCCAAATCCAGGCCTGACGTCAACCGTAGAACATCCAAAGGTAACTGACATTGGGGATGGTTGCCCAATATATTCGGCAGAACAAGGGCAGGAGCATCAATTTTAGGGTAGGGACAACTCACAGGGGTGATTTCAAACCGGGTCCTTCCCTCAACAGTGGTGACAGCCGTTTCGCCAATTCCCTGAATCTTGCCTGAAAAGTCGTTCACATTTAGGCCGACCTGTCCCGCTAACCAAGAAGACAAAAGGCAACCCTGGGCTCCCGTGTCCAAAATGGCACGGACCACAATCGAGTCACCCAAGGGTCCCCAGACCTTGACCGAGGCCGTTGGCAACAAAACCGTCTCGATCTGGGGGGGTCCTGTAGCGGGGCAGGCGCCAACTTCCTAGCGATGCCTGGGCGGCGACCGATCGCCGCGTCCAGGCTGTCGTCGTTCACGACGAGGGTAGCATTCAAATGCTTCGTCCGCGCGGTGCCCCGAGCCGCTCGCCATCGCCGGAAGGGCATATCCCACCGGATGCCTGAAGGGCGGGGGGCGCGACTCCAACCGGGGGCGTTCCGCCAGCGGAGGGGAAAGGTAGCGGTGCTGGTCTGGCCATTGTTGCCGAGCAGCCGCCGTGCAATTGTCCCTATGAGGGGAGGTCAAATGGCGCGCGCGCGGCTCCCGATCACCACTGCGAGGGGAGACCAAATGGCGCGTGCGCGGCTCCCGTTCAGCTTGCGCGGGGGGTGGAGTCCGGTCATCAAAATTGCGGGCCTCTACCCGGTTCCCAACCGGCGTGCCAGAGGCCCGGTGCTTGTCGTCGTCATACCCTCCCCTGCGCGAACCCCCATCAGAAGCTGGTCTGCCAGAGCGGTTCGCGTTGGCGCACAAAATCTCTAGGTGAGCGCCTTTACAAATTCTACACGGGCGGGGCTCGGGGCAGTCCCGATGAAAATGAGCCCCCAAACAAGAAAAGCACAAGCGGCGTGCGTTGGCAATTCGGCGACGGGAGGCCACGTGCAAGTCCAAGAACTCCGGGCATCTTGCCATATCATGTCCCGTGGCCTTACAATAGTCGCAATCAGGACGACTCCGGGTGCCAGCAAAACGTGGGGCGGGGCGACTATCAACAGGCCCCTTGGCCCTAGTCCGTCCCTGGTCTCTTGGCCTAGAAGGTGATGGGCGCGACCCCGTTGCACCACAAGTGTTGTCCATGAAGCGACACTCGTCCTCCAAGAATTTGAGGAGGTCGTCAAAGGGTGGAAGATGGGTGGAACTATCCCCACCATACCTCTGCTCAAAGCGGGACCTCAAGTCAGCGGGGAGCAACCGCAGAACGATGTGCACCAACAGATAGGACCACTGGTCCACCGGCAACTGCAAGCGTCGCAAGGCGTTGGTCGCCGAGACCAATGGGTTCAATAGGTCGGCGCGCAACGCCGACATGCTGGCAATGGCCGGTAGGCCCAAAATCTGGCCGATGTGCACATCAGCCAGGCAGCGCTTGTTCTGATACCGCCGGGAGAGGAGCTCCAAAGCGGTAGGGTAGGCTGCATCCGTCACCGACAAGTGCTGCACCAAGGCTCGGGCCTCACCTTCCAGGACTGACAACAAATAGGCCAACTTTTGGGCAGGTCTGAGATCCGAGCGCGCATCAACCAAACTGTCGAACAAGTTCTGGAAGCCCAGCCAGTGGTCCAAGCGACCATCAAAATGTGGCAGCTCCAGAGTGGGCAGTCTACTCAATAGGCCGGGGGCCGTAGCAACCGAGGCCTCCTGCTTGGCCTGGACAGGCATCCGGCTCTTCAAAATTCCCCGGGCTCGCAGAGTCAAGGTATCCCCCAGTGACAAGATCTGGTCATAATCTGCAGCGACCTTGTCACGGGCTGCCTGGCCCAACAGCTCCAAACTCACATCCCCGATGAGCTCGTTGAAGCGGGTGAACCCGGCATCCACAACGCTGATTCTCTCGTTCAACTGCTCAAATCGAGCAAGCGTGACCTCTTCCAGGTCCACACGCTCAACTGTGGCCGCAGCTGAGGTGAACCATCTTAGCTGCGAGACCAAACCAGCGGCCGCCTCCTTTACAGCCTTCAGTGAGGCCATTGCAACCAAACCTTATTATGATTTCAACAAGTCAAATACAATACAACAATAAATCAACAATATTAAACTATCACAGCACACATATATCTACCAATACACTGAACACAATACTCTTATATTACCAGCACACAGAAAGGGGGTACTTATGTGTGCCAATGCAATTAATTTTAATTAAATGTGAGAGCCCGGCTGACAACGGCAACAAATCAGTTCAATGTTCTAGACTTCCAATCGATCAGGCACAGGTAGGTTGTCTTGTTCACTAACCACGCTCTGCTACCAAATGTTCGGTCCAAACCCAGGGCAAGGTATGACCGAACCTTCCGCGATTCGCGGAGACAAATCAAATTGCCCTTAATGAAGGTAACTTACCTGGTGCCGGTGGGCTGAAGGGGATGACTAGTCCTTGATCAAGCCGGCTCTGGTACTGTATGTCTGTGTGGGTATGTGTAAAGTGATGTGTGAGTGGAGTCGTTCACCAGATCCGACTATGTTTCAACGATGTATAACACGTCTGGACGAAGCACAATAATAGTTCAACTGCACAATGCACGTCAACTTTCACAATTTTAATGTTTTATTCAATTTCACACGCGTGGTAGCTAACCTCAAATTCGGCGCGGACAATTAACAAATAAGCCCGGTTTAATACACAATTAGGGGCGTTTCGTCTAATCAACGATTACTCACAACCAAAAATCTTGCAAACAAAGAAGATTTTCTTAGATTCGGTAATTATCTCAATCAATTAACAAAATACAAGGTGAACACGTAAAGAATCACGACAAGTACCAAACGTCAAAAAAAAAAAAAGCTGTCAGATGCTCGAAATGTCAAGACGGGTGCGTTCGGATACCACGCATGGTACGAAACAATTTGCATAAGACAGGTTTAAAGGATGTTACAAAAAGTTCATACGGTACACTGTATTATAACCATGCTAGGGTGCGCACATATGCTCCGGCGCTACGGTACTGCACAACTATAAGTATAAATACTAATTTGCCTCTAACACGAAATTCGTGGTAGTTATGAACGCCCGTTGGTCACCACAGTATTAAAAAGGTCCACAATCACGTTACACCTACTAAGACATTCGTACGTGAGTGTATCTGTCGAGCCCCGTCGGGGGTACTTTTCAAACATTACATACTTTGGACGATGTGTCCACGGGGAGGTAACTTGATATAGGGTTGATGTAAAAAGCTCGGTCAGGTTCGGTAGGAGGACCAAGTTTGAATATCATTCTAATTCGGAGGGTTAGGAAGCGTTGTCTCAGGAACGAGTTAGTAGTGGCTATCAAGTACATTTTGGTGACAGCATTTTATTAATGTAATTTTTAGTGACTTCAGATTCAAAACGCCGATGCACGATATTTGTGTGTGTACAGCTTGCAGTGACAAAACTGTTTCTCTTAAAACCAGGCGTTATGGAAATTAAATGACGGAGATGTTGTAACCTTCCGCGCGATGTGGTGGCAGGAGTCTTAAGGGTGACCCACAGTGACCCGTAGTGACCTGCAGTGGACTTCAGCGGACCGCAATCCTAACTTACCTATATGGGAGAGCCAGGTACCTTGCGCTGCACGTTAATGGTCGCTCGCCCACTTTTTACGTATTCATTCTACCAAATGTAAATCCTGATTGTGCGCTATAATATGGGGTATCGATAATGTATAGATCTACGTGTAACTCAAATCTCTGTAGAGCTCATGAAAGGCGAATTAGGGAACACATTGTTGAAAAACAATAACTCAAGAAAAGGAGTCATTGAGAGTGGCCCTTTGAACACAAACTATTATTATTTCGTCGCCGTCAAACACCAACTTCTGCGGACTCTTGACAGAATGAAAAATGTCCCTCGAAGTGTTATTAAAAATTCAATTAATTTTCTTTAAATGAAAATGGTTTAATATGCGATAGTGACGAGTCACGGGGACTCCAGAACAGAAGAACCCCGCCCCCACACTCCTGCCCCCCTGTACCCTCGCGCTCCCCCGCGCTCGCCAGTTTTTCGCCCCCGCTAGTGACGAAGCACGATATTAAACAATACGCTTTTGTGCTTGCTTTAAGTTCGCTGAAAGATTGCAGTGTAATGATGTTTAGCGCCGGCGACACGTGCCTCGAGCACGCGATACCTACGTGCGTGTGCGTGCGTGCTCGGCGTGCTCGGGGCGTGCGCTGCCTGCCACAGACATCGCTTCCTGCGGATAATGAGACAGTGGCTGAAAGAAAACACAACGCGTGCACACTACTTTCAATCAGTTTTATTTAAAAACTGAAAAAAATACGTGTCGGTACCTAATGTGTTTGTTATGTCTTATGCTTTGTCTCGCCGTAAAACAACTCCACGTCAAAGCGCGTGTTGTATAGCGGACTGGTGGAGTGGTGTCCGCAACTCCACGTCAAAGCGCGTATTTTGCGTACGGTTCACATCTGCTTTCCGTGCTTGTATTCCATGTTAATTATAATGATAGTATGGTAGTACGCGATATATATATTCTATATATATATTCTATATATATTCCATCAGCATGTTGTTATTCTAACTTCTAGTTTATTGAAAGAAGTTCTGTATTCAACAAAAATCACGGAAGATATCTCGTGAGTGACATTTTAAGTTTAGTAAATTAATGATAACTTAATAATAATTATGTTTATTTCAGACACAATAGAGTCCATACATTTTCACAAATACGCTTTAGACAAGTTCCGTATTGTTGGAGTTATATAATTTGAGAAGCGTGCACAAGTAAAACCTAAATAACTTGGTTAAATTCTATAAACGATAGTGCTATGAATTACCCTATTATGTGATACCATCCAGCCGTATCTGTTTATATTATTTTTGTTGTATCGCAACCACCTCGTGGCGGAGGCATTTTCGTTGATGACATAGTTATCTTAACTACCGTACATAGCCTGTACAACTTAGTATAGTAGTTAAAGCTTCTAGAACCTGAAAAAAAACAGTTCATCACGGCTCTGCTTTTGGTCAACTTTTTTTAGAAATCTAATTTTTACATTGGTTTTGTTAGAGTATAAACCTTTATCTATTAGCGAAGTAGACAAAGGTGTCATACCAATTCGGTCGGGTTTCACAGAAGAAGGGCTATTAAGGTGTTTACATTAGAAAAGTCACAGCCTAGTGGCTCGGGCTCCAACTTGCACGTCGTAGGTCTTGGTTACGAACCGTGGCATGATCACACCCACTACTCTTAAAACGGCAAACAAACTACACTCTAACCAAACTACAAACCACCCTGTCGTATTATCACCCTAATGGCTCGGTATCGTAAATTATATCGCGGCTTTACATTACGAGCTAGTGTGAAACTAAACTAAGTATTTCACACAATCGTCAGTACACCGCAGGAAACATAATTTAACACTACATCTTGACATCCTCTACAAAGGAAGGTGAAACCAATAAAACTAAAATGCTGTAATATTTCCCAGTGATACACTCGGACAGAACCGCGACACTTGTACTTCCCCTTACAAGGTCACATAAGGTCGCAAAAAATTAAACTTAAAGCCCAAGACTATAAATCGTCATTAATCAGAAAGTTAGGGTCGTCACGCGCTGACACAATGTGCCGCGGCCTGAGGGCGTTGTGCGCCGCTAGCGGCGACAACTTCATTATAATCAATCAAAATCTTGTATAGTTACATCCAGGCCTTTGTGGACACCTCTTACCTCGCCGAGCTAGGGCCCTGCCTCCGGGGCCTCAGGGGCTACATGGTACGGGGTGGAAGGGATACCGACGTGATGTGTTCAGTACACCTGAGCCCCACCACACAGATTTTTTTCATCAGTTATAAAAAAAAACACTTGTTCCATACATATATTGACCGTGTAGGTATTGCACTTTTGTAGGAAATAGCTAATCAGTATTGAATAGTGAAGTAATGCGCGGAGCATGTATCTAATTAGTGACGCTCATCATCTCGCACGTTTCCCCACACTGAATCACTCCTGTAGTAACACCAGTGCGATGTACTCGCGCAATCTCATTACATTACTACTCATCTATTACGCAGATAAAGACGCGTCACACTACGATGTTAATATTGTAATAGCGATGGCTTATCTCGGTATCAACATGTGCGGCCAATCTGTGGATCAGTTTGCATGGTAAGCAGGCAGTTGATTATGCAGCATCTATATTACGTTACTGGCAGTTGATAGCGGATCTGTTTCTTCACAAATACGCATAATTACTAACTCTACCCGAACAGTGACATATCACACTGAATATCTGTCGACGGTTCATGCATGGCATAGACACCTAGCTAAAAACCGCTAAGTTAAAAGTGTTTATAAAGAGCGAGAGCGAAAGTTTTATGTCGAATAAGCACAAATCTCCGGCGATGTACTAGGGCTGCAAAGAACGCTGGGGGGTACACGCGGGGTGCCGGTGGTGGTGGGGGGGGGGCGGTGCTGGTTCAGCTCCACACAATCTAATTCCAGCGTCTCGCCGAGGCTTTTAGCGTGTCCATAATAAGGCATTTATATTTTTAATCTTAGCAAAGGGTCACAACCTCACAACGGAAGCTTGCAGCCTTTTGTCTGTTGAACGTTATCTCGTTCCTGTTAGTCACGGTGCGCGGTGCGCGGTGCGCTGGCGGTTACTTACTTCATTGACAGAGGCAAGACGAAAGGCTCCGCGACTTACCAAACAACAGAAAAAACGGCCAAGCGGGAGTCGGCCTCGCGGACAAAAGGGTTTTCATGCACTAACATGTTTAATTACAATATCTTTAACGGTATTTTTTCTTAAAAGCAAATGTGTCATCAGCAATTGACTTCCGAAAAAAATATTTAAGGAACTTTTTGATTCTATAAGCACCCCAAACAGTTGATGAAAGGACAAACACAAGAAGGCCACCCCTATTTTTATTTTTTCAATATTTCACATCATATTTGTTCATAGAAGCCGCGTACTCCGCACAGCCTCGGAATAAAAGGCTGTATCATACGGACGGTCAGACAGTCAGACGGACAGGATGAATATATAAGTGTTCTGTTTTAGCCATTTGGCAACGGAACCCAAAAAATCCCGTGATGTTCACGGGATTTTTTTGAGAGAAAAAATACCGAAATAAGTACTCTGTTTTAAAATTGCGATTATGATTGTGTCCCGCGACTCAAAGATACTGCAGTAGTGAATAGTTGAGTGATAACATATTTTAAAAGTATTTTAAAGTAATATTTATGTCTGCAGCTTCGCCCTCGTAGAGGTCGGTGATAGTCCCATGGGTTTACTACCGAGATACCTGTGTGCCACATGCGAATAGGTATGTTCAGTCATTTTCAACAAAGACCCATCTACCCTCACAAATGTCAATAAACATTTTATTTGGTTGTACACTGTTTTACAAACAAAGTTTTACAGAATTCTGTTTCATATATTTTTTTTCTCATATTATCATTGATGTATTCGTTATTTCTTATTATTTTGTTGTTACTTTAATTGCGATCAATTTCGATGTAGTTGTTGCACAATTGTAACCTAATCTACAACATTATTCTACTGTTAATAAGTTTTTAATTAAAAATATGGGGTTTTTTAAATTCATTGATATGTGTTTCTGTTAAATTTATTGAAGTAAATAGTCGTTAAAACAATATACGGACGAGGCTCTTATGAACCATTTTGGGGCCATAGTAATGGCAGTCAAGTTGTCAGGAGCGAGCGAGGTTGTCCTCATCGGAGACATAAACCAGCTACCATTTCTGGACAGAGAGAACCTTTTCGAGCTAAGGTATACCCGTCCAAATCTGGTGGCTGGCATCACCCAGGAGCTGCTCTGCACACACCGCAATCCAATGGATGTGGCATTTGTGTTGAGCGAGATATACTCCGGTATATACTCCTCCAAGCTGTCGCTGTCGCGGGTCCACTCACTGAGCGTGAAAGGTTACACAGGAGCGCAAATACCGAGCACCGCCCAAAACACCCTATTTCTGGTTCATACGCAAGAAGAGAAAGCTGTTCTCATCAGCCAGGGATACGGCTCCAGCGAAGGGTCGCGCACGCTAACCATCCACGAGGCCCAGGGTCTTACCTTCGACAGCGTGATTATCATCAACACCAAGTCTAGGAGACTCCAAATCTACGACAGCATTTCCCACGCGGTAGTGGCGGTGTCGAGACATACAGTCAGTTGCGTCTATTACACCGACGACGCCGATGACGCCACTGGCCGCTTTGCAAAGAGAGCGATGGATGCGCCATCTAAAACGGTTGTTGAGTACAACCTGAAGACGGCCATGCAGCATCGAGATACAGTCGTTGTGGAAGCTTTGCTCAGGCTAGCGAAGTCCCTGATCAGACGTCGTAATTAACAAAAAAACTCCCATCGTAACCCCAAAACCCAAAGCCAATACATCCCACTCCCAAACAACTCTGTTACCAAAAAGAGAATGTAAAACTGCATGGCAAGGTGAGTCTGTCATACTCACGTAAAAACAGTGCAGATGGTGGCGCTGCACATCCGGTCGCTAAGTTCCCTACAAAATGGTTGAGCTAAGCGGCGCGGATGTGCAGGTTGTCCGTGAACGGGTGCCGACGGTTGCTGCCGATCAACTCACATTGCCATGCAGTTATGAAACAGCTTGGTGTAGATTTTTGTTAATTTTAATTAGTGGTTAAGGAAACATCAACAGCTGTAAAGCCTAATACAAAATATATATATATATATATATATATATATATATATATACAAATTTGATGGACTCACGTAGATCTTAAGTTACTAATAATAAGCTTAGTTTAATGTAACGTGTCCAATGATGGAGCACGATCGTAGTTTTAATTATTTCTAAATCAATCAAACAATAAATAAAATGTAAATAAGAGCGCGGACCCCCCCCCCACGTCTGCGGTAGAAAAATAACTAAAAAAAAAAAAAAACACAATATACATAATTTTAGAAATAATATACAAGGACCAAACTGCAAGTCGACTGCAATCTATACTAGTATTTTAAACAGAAGAGTTTGTTTGTTTTGGTGGAACGCGCTAATCTCAGGAACTACCGGCTCGAGTTGAAAAACTATTTTTGCGTTGGATAGTCCATTTATCGAGGAAGGATATAGGCTATATAACACCACGCTATGACCAATAGGAGCGGAGCAGCAATAAGTTACCAATTTCCAACGATATGTAGGTCTTAAAATTCGATGTTTTAGCAACAATTGAAGAAAATAAGACATTTTCAAAAAATACTGAAATATGCATTAAATCGACAACAATGAACAACGAAACAGACCAAATAAGCGTTAAATAGATGCACGCACACACGCAGGTCACACTATTAGGTACTCAAAACATGAATTCATCGAATTTGAAGTTATTCATTAACAGATTATAAATATTCTAAATTGAAACCAATTTAAAAAAAAAATTGCGTGCGGCGTATTTCTTTTTTAAAACTCTTCTCCTCTCCTCTAGAAACTCAATTAAAAGAGTCCCATGAAGATCCACCCACTGCACACTGTAAACTTCGTTCAACCTTATTATCTAATATTGCACTCGACTATAATAGATGGTTGATTCGTTTGGTCCTTGTGTTTTTATTTCTAATATTATTGTTTTTATACTTGTCGAAACATTTTCATTGATTTTTGAAACATTTTCTGCGAAACAAAAATCTATGAAAATGTTCGCGAAATAAGGATATTATGCATTTGAATGCAAGTTATCATTAATTGTGTAGAAGTGTGTGAGTGTTTGTGATCGAGGAAGACTAAACTGCCGTGATACAGTTATCACTAGTGAGGAGGTCAGTGTGAATCAAGGTCAAACATGTCAAACACTGGTCAGACTGCTGCATCCGGTTAGACTGGAAGCCGACTCCAACATAGTTGGAAAACGATGATGTTTTTTTTTCTATTTCAATTTTTTTTCTATTTTGATAGTAGACACAAAACCACAGGATTGTTGGGGTTTGTATGCTAGGTTTGTTCTTTTAATTGTCAATTAAAACAGTTGGATCAACACGAGTGTATCAACTGCGGCCGCTCACTTGAGCATGAAACAAGCGACTGCTAGTGAGACGATCCCAAAGGAGCGCTCACCTCTCAGTAGCGTTCCTTTGCTTCTCACTCACAGAGTACACTCTATGATGTTTTTCTTAGTTCTGCTTAAAGTGGGGAGCATGAATAACGCAAGGTACGTACATTTAGTAGTGAACAGTAACACGATACAGAACGAGCCTGTAATATTATCGCACAGCCCCGGGCGGATCTTAATGAAGCCGCGCAAAATCTGCGCCGTGATCATTGTAACTGAGATTATAATTAGAGACGGAAAAGGAACTCCAGCCAACACATGAATACGCAGCCAAAGGGATATTACTTATCTCTATTATATATACAAAACTAAAATCTAAAGCAGTCCACAGGTCGTGCGGATTGTTTATTTTTATTAAATACTAGCTGACCCACGCAACTTCGTCTGCGTCACATAAGAGAGAAAAACAAAAGGAAAAAAAATCCTCGTTTTTGCAACATTTTTCATTCTTGCTCCGCTCCTAATAATTGTAGCGTGATGATGCTATTCTTTACGTCCGTATGGTGCCGGACGTAAAGAATAGCATCATCCCATATCTTCCCGTGTGTGTCGTAAGAGGCGACTAAGGGACTTACCAGAGAATGGGCAGCAGCGTTCTCTGTGCTTTTGTGACAACCATACTGCGATCGCCAACCCGCCTGCCAAGCGTGGCGATTATGGCAAAACCCCCCAATGGACACCGCATTCAATAAATGGCCCCTAGTGCCCGGCAGCTCGTCTACCCTCGACTACGGCAGCGGTCGAGGTTATGGCGTGGCAAGGGGTGCGAAGAATCCCCGGATGGGATCCGGCTGCCAACACCAACGACTGGACCTGGCAACGTATAACACGCGCACACTCCGGACCGACGAGAAGATAGCGGAGCTCGAAGAGGAATTGAGCAGGCTGCGATGGAGTATTGTGGGATTATCTGAAGTCCGAAGAGAAGGGGAGGACACGATAATCCTAAAATCCGGCAACCTGCTTTATTTCCGAGAGGGCGACCGCCAGTCCCAGGGTGGTGTTGGGTTTATCGTCCACAAGTGAACAACGTGGTGAAGATCGAGAGTGTGTCGACCAGGGTGGCGTACCTTATACTCAGAATATCCTCAAGATATTCGCTGAAGGTCATACAGGTCTACGCCCCGACCTCGGCACACCCCGACGATGAAGTGGAGACCATGTATGAGGATATCTCTAAAGCCATGCATGGTTTCAAAACTCACTTCACCGTTGTCATGGGGGACTTCAACGCGAAACTGGGCAAACGAGACGGGGATGAGCTGCAGGTGGGGCAATTTGGAGTTGGACGTCGGAACCACCGGGGCCACCAACTGGCTAGTTTTATGGAGAAGGAGGGCCTCTATATGATGAACTCCTTCTTCAAAAAGCGTGAGCACAGGAAGTGGACCTGGCAGAGCCCAGATGGTGCAACAAAAAACGAGATCGACTTCATCATGTCAACCACGAAGCAAATGTTCAATGATGTCTCTGTGATCAATTCGGTGAAAACCGGGAGCGATCACCGCATGGTAAGAGGCACATTGAACATCAATATCAAGCTAGAAAGGTCTCGACTGATGAAGTCTACGCTCCGTCCAGCACAGATCCAAATCCAAAACCCCGAGAGCTTTCAGCTCGAACTCCAGAATCGTTTCGAGTGCCTAGGCGGCTCAGTGGACGAATATAGCGATGGGTTCGTGGAAACTGTCCATACGACCGGGTCTAAGTTCTTCAAGACACGTCGTACAGATCAGAAAAAGAGGTTCTCCGATCAAACTCTCGAGCTCATGAAGGAGCGGCGTGAGTTGATCCTGCAGTCTTCAGATGAGGCGTCGAAATACCGGCAGCTCAATAGACGGATCTCTAAATCCTTAAAGAGCGACCTCCGCCGCTTTAATACCGAGCGTATTAAAGACGCGATCGAGCGGAACAAAGGCTCCAAAGTATTTTCAAGAGATCTGGCTATTGGGCAGAGCCAGCTCACGAAACTGAAGACCGACGATGGCAGGATCTTATCCGCCAAACCGGAGCTACTGAGGGAGATCGAGAGCTTCTATGGACAGTTGTACACGTCAACCAGCAAACCCATTGTCGACCTAGCAAACGACCCAAGAGCTAGACTAACCCGACACTATACCGAAGACATCCCGGACGTCAGCCTGTACGAGATTAGGATGGCTCTGAAACAACTCAAAAACAACAAGGCACCGGGTGATGACGGAATTACTGCCGAACTCCTGAAGGCGGGTGGAAAACCGGTACTTAAGGCCCTTCAGAAGCTGTTCAATTCCGTCATACTCGAGGGGAAAACGCCACAGGCATGGTGCAGGGGTGTGGTGGTGCTCTTCTTCAAGAAGGGTGACAATGCCCGGTTGAAGAATTACAGGCCCATCTCACTTCTAAGCCATGTTTACAAGTTGTTTTCAAGAGTCATCACGAATCGTCTCGCGCGCAGGTTCGACGATTTCCAGCCACCCGAACAAGCCGGTTTCCGAAAAGGTTTTAGCACCGTGGACCACATACATACGCTTCGGCAGGTTATACAGAAGACCGAAGAGTATAACTTGCCTCTCTGCTTAGCGTTTGTGGACTACGAAAAAGCCTTTGATTCGATCGAAACCTGGGCTGTACTGCAGTCTCTCAAACGGTGCCAAATTGACTATCGGTACATCGAGGTGTTGAAGGGTTTGTACAAAAACGCCACCATGTCAGTCCGACTTCAGGACCAAGCCTCGGAACCTATCCTTCTGCAGCGAGGTGTAAGACAGGGAGACGTCATATCTCCGAAACTGTTCACCGCTGCACTGGAGGATGTCTTCAAGGTTCTGGACTGGAGAGGGCTAGGCATCAACGTCAATGGCGAGTACATCACTCACCTTCGGTTTGCCGACGATATTGTGGTCATGGCTGAGACCATGGAGGACCTCAGTACAATGCTCGATGACCTCAGTAGAGCCTCCAAAAGAGTGGGTCTAAAAATGAACATGGACAAGACGAAGGTCATGTTGAATGCCCATGTTACACCCATTCCTATCAAGATCGGAGACTCTACACTCGAAATTGTAGACGATTATGTATACCTAGGACAAACGGTCCAGTTAGGTAGGTCTAACTTCGAGAAAGAGGTCAATCGTCGAATCCGACTCGGCTGGGCAGCGTTCGGGAAGCTGCGCGGTATCTTCTCGTCCAACTTACCGCAGTGTCTCAAGACGAAAGTCTATGACCAGTGTGTGTTGCCAGTGATTACATACGGGACCGAAACGTGGTCGCTCACAATGGGCCTTATCAAAAGGCTTAAAGTCACCCAAAGGGCAATGGAGAGGGCTATGCTCGGAGTTTCCTTGCGTGATCGAATCAGAAATGAAGACATCCGCAAGAGAACCAAGGTCACCGACGTAGCCCGAAGAATTGCTAAACTTAAGTGGCAGTGGGCAGGGCACATTGCTCGCAGAACGGATGGCCGATGGGGCCGAAAAGTTCTGGAGTGGCGACCGCGAACCGGAAGACGATGCGTTGGAAGACCTCCCACTAGGTGGACCGATGACCTGGTGAAGGTTGCGGGAATCCGGTGGATGCGAGTAGCAAGGGACCGGTCAATGTGGCGACACTTGGGGGAGGCCTTTGTCCAGCAGTGGACGTCTTTCGGCTGAGATGATGATGATGATGATGTTATATAGCCTAAAGCTTTCCTCGATAAATGGACTATCCAACACAAATAATTTATCAATTCGAGCCGGTAGTTCCTGAGATTAGCGCGTTCAAACAAACAAACAAACTCTTTTGCTTTATAATATTATAAGTATAGATTAAGGTGGTTTTATACTAAAACATGTTTAATAAGCTTTGGGCTGTGGCAATTTATTTAAGCGCTTGTAGTTTCGCGAACGTTAACAGTTAACTCCAGATTACCAACTGCTTATGGAATCAAAGTGAAATGGTGTCTTCTGTCTTCTTCTGGTGGAGGATATCAAGCTGTACAGCTACTCACACTCACAATAAACAACCTCATATTAAATATCTGCCGAACCCGCAGACCCGCAGGTATCGGCCAGACTTGCGATATAGTATAAAATGATTTAGTCGCTTACCTTGCTGGCAATGTTGGTAATTAATAGTCCATTGTTGGCGCGCGGCGAGCAATGAATCACGCGCGTATAATTTATGTAATGTGCGCCATCTTACCTGTTTACCTTCATAACTTCATAAATCCCCGAAACTCATATCGCAGCACGACGACATTTGGGGGGAGGGTAGGGGGGGGGGGGGGGCGGAGGGTCCCACGTGCCGCCGTCGCCGGCGCCGGCCGGCCACTGATACTACTACGTAACTAATTACTACTACGAACTAAACTTTAGTACTGTGCTATTTTTACAATCAATCTGCCTACACAAAAACAAACAGCCAAAAAGGAGGAAACAGAAGAATACGAAAAAGCTTTTGTACAACTTAACATCTGTACTACCTTCTTTTATCTTTGAAATGTTTTAAAACGTGTTACATTAGGGGTTGTTTGAAACATTCCGCTCCACAAAAGTGTAAAGAGCTTAAAGCGTACATAATGTAAGTACGGCGGATCTGTGGGAGCACAATAAAACGATGTTTGTAGTACTTTAACAAGTTTTATTTTATTACGAGCAGACTACGTGGTTATTTAGCTAGCTGTGTCCGGTGCGACATGCGGCAGCGACGCGCGACAGAAGGCGAACTGGGGCCACCACACAACGTGTGACAGTGAACTGCTGCAGAGATCGACAGGTGACGCTTGGACACTATTCGGAAATTACAACTTCTTGATGAGACGTATTCCTTGAAAAAAATATCAAAAAGTGCCGCACGGTATGAGATGTAGATTTTCTGCCAACCTTACTTTAGTTTTCCTTAGTTTAGGGACCAAAGTGATGTAATTATGCAAAATGTTTCCGAAACAGTCTTCTATAATAAATATAGTAAAAGTTGCCCTTCTATAACGTGTACCAGATGGAGTACGTCTAATATGTAGTATGTCGGGGTGCACGTAGACCGTAGTGTTGCTGTACTAATGAATAAACAATAGAATGCGCCTGAGAGTGCCACGTGGCAGACACCACAACGCACTCCCAGCCGCCACTCTCGGACACTGATCTTGTGTCCGCACTAAACTACATTTAAAACTTACGTCGGTTTAGCCAGCGGATCTTGTTAATATTTATAACCGTCTCTTCTCATCTTAGGTACTACAAGTGATCGAATATACAACTTTATTTTTTGTTTACACTAAACCCGAAAAGGGGTCATTGTACTCATCATTTTGAACAACTTTTTCTATGGGACGAACCTTGAAATCGCGAAAAGTTGTTCAAAATGATGAGTACTGTGATGTTCACTCCGACGCTAGTTAGGGTTTGGAGTAAAACCACCTGCAAGCAGCAGCAGCAGCAACCAGGCAGCAGCAGCGATCAGGGTGGTGTCAGGGTTGTACAATAAAACACAGTTTCCAATATTACTGGGTTAGGCGTGCTGTCGCTAGGACTGCTTGTACTAGACTGAGCGCGGCGCATTGCCCCGCGCTCCCTCTACCGGGCATCCCCCACCACAGCACGCATAACTCATTTATTAGACGTCACATCTCTTTTTTCTTCACAAAAAATAAAGAAACAATAGTACAATATTTTATCTTATATTTTTTATTTGAATGATTGGTTATGGTTCTTTTGATTTCAAATGAATCATTTCATTGATCGTTATTGTTATTTTATTTCTGAATGATTTATGACTTTTGTTTAATTGCCATCATACTCACTGATGATTTTAATTTGAATTACGCATGTTTATCTTCTCCTTTGTTTTATTTCTACAATTTTAATTTTTGGTTGACAATGAAATTTGTATTATTCAAAATCAAAATCAAAGCATTTACTTCAAGTAGGCCAGTTACAGGCACTTTTGAATTTTCGAAACTAAGATGAATATTAAATCTAGCTACAGTCCCAGTCACAAGACATAAAAACTGTGAAAGTACTGTAGTTGCCCATTCCCTAGCGTAGGTCTCTATGGAGAAGAACGGGCAAGAAACTCCATGGACACTTTTAAATCATAATGTTGTTACAACATCTTGGTTACATCACTCATGTTAATGATGCATGATGCATTGTGTGAGAACAATGTATTGCTATTTTTTTTTTTTTTTTTTTTTTTGACGTTCATATTGTTATTAATATTCTTTGTTTTATTGAATTTATAATTTTCATATAAAATTGGTTCCTGTGTTTCGTAGTGCTGCGGCACGATAAACAGTCAGTTATTCAATCTGCTTCTACTGTCTATTTTGGCCACCAAGATACAGGCTGTGGCTAGTTTGAAGCCTGCGGCTTCTTATAGTTTGTACTTGTTTTTACTCGTTTATACTCGTTTATACTCGTTTGTACTCGTTTGTACTCGTTTATACTCGTTTATACTCGTTTATACTCGTTTGTACCCGTTTATACTCGATTGTACTCGTTTATACTCGTTTATACTAGTTCATACTAGTTTATACTAGTTTATACTAGTTTATACTAGTTTATACTAGTTTATACTAGTGAGTGCAACTTTGTGCAACCTTGTGCAATTTTGTGCAGCTTTGTGCAGCTTTGTGCAACTTCGTGCATCATTGTGCTACTTTGTGCAATTTTGTGCTACTTTGTGCAATTTTGTGCTAATTTGTGCTACTTTGTGCTCCTTTGTGCTACTTTGTGCTACTTTGTGCTACTTTGTACTACTTTGTATTCGTTTGTTTCAATAAATTAGATTCATTTATTTATTTGTTTGTTTATAAAATAAATGCCTGATTTAATCTTATCTTATTTGCTCGTAATCGAGTTATTGCAAATTTTGTACTTCTCGAGAGGTTAATTTTACCAGTTCGTCTTATTTATTATTTTCTTTGATTTCCAATGAAATTCGACTGGTTTATAAACTGACATGTAAAGGAATTTAATTTAATTTCTTTGAATTTAAGTATTAATTGATTAATTATGTTTATTTTGCAAGTAGGTTTATTAAAACCCTTAAGTTTTTTTTTTTTTTTTAACTTAATGGGGCCGTTGTTTCGTGCTTGAATACTCTGGGAAGAAACAACCGAAACAACTTCAGAGGTCATAGTCTCTGTTAAACTACAGATAGCTCAATTCACACGAGGACTATGAGATGATCTTTTGAATAAAAACCACATAGATTGGAGTGGACTTGTCCAGTCAGTGCAAGCATTTGTCACTCTTATCGTGTAGCTCGGCTTAACTCAATTCGAAATATTGACTCGAGACCCATTTTTACTAGAGAATTAAATATATGACCCAAGATGTAGGCTCTTGGGCTTTGATGTTTTCTTGTTTGGGGTTTTTCTAATTTGACTGTTGTCATTTGTCTGTGCTTGTTATTTTCCAAGGATAACACTTAAATGTGTTGAGAAAACAAAAGGAAAATTAAACTTTATGTCTACTCAGCACTACTGCTGACTATGCATCAACACCCAATTGCATTTCTCTTTTTTTTTTCACGCACATACAGGGTTAGTTAACAATGAATTATTTTATTAATTTTTCAACAGTAATATTTAAAATGCACTTTTGGTTTCATATCTAATTCTTATTTTTTTTTTTTGAGACCCCTTTTCCAATTTTCCCATCGCAGACCCACAAAGGGAGTGGAGAAATTTGAGACATTATGGAGCGACCTGCAAGCAAGTTTTTCCATTTATCTGGTACCTTTCAGACATAACTGAATTACCACTTTAACAATAACTCATTTGTTTTGACAAATAGACTACGAAAGAAACTAAAAAAACTTTTCAAATTTCAAACAGAACTGGATCACAGTTACTATTTGTAAAATATTTTATTATTCTTTCATATTAATAGTATGTTTATAGTAAAACAACAGTTGTCTTTATTAAATTTTTTTATATCACCAAAAAAATAATATTGTATGGAAGGTAGACCGAACGTACCAAAGAAATATTGTTCGATGTTTAGTTATACTATTTTAGCTTACTTATGATTTTAAAGTACCCAGTATATAATAATACGACAGCGTGGGTAGATCAATTAAACTTCAGTTATTGTTGAAATTATTAGCCTTACAAAGGACATGTCTGACTTAACAGAATGTATGAGTTATTGCTAACTTATAGGTACCAACCATTCATTTAATAGTTTACCTCTTCAAATTACTTTGTTTATACATAAGTAATGTTCTGATACCGATTAACCACGTAATCTATCAGTATCGCACCTTCCGCGATCTTACTTGCCTAATTTTAGGCAATTTGTGTTAGCCAAACATTTATTGGCTTGATTAGGTTGGCATCTGTCAACAAATGAGGTCATACGAGATAAAAGTTAAAAAAAACTATAAGTAAATTCACTGTACATTGAGCATGAAGATAGTTAAACTAGCCTTATCCCAACTATGTTGGGGTCGGCTTCCAGTCCAACTGGATGCAGCTGAATACCAGTATTTTACATGAAGCGACTGCCTATCTGACCTCCACAACCCAGTTAATACTGGGAAATACAATACCACTTGGTAAGACTGGTGTCAAACTTTTGGGGCCACTGACTACCTGAAACGACTGTCAAAAATGGACAAATGACAGTCGGGACCAACGGCTTAACGTGCTTTCCGAGGCACGGAGGAAACTCGGTATATAATAGTGGTCACCTATCCACAGACCAACCTAGGCAAGCATGGCTTAACCTAAAGATTGACCCGAGTGGCTGATATTATTTAGCCACGAGCTCCTCTAAAATGCTGTTTAAATAACATCGTCATTTATTATCGACCTTGGATTGAGTTATAAACGAAACTATCACCAGTACATTCCGTGGTTACTTATTTATAGTCAATAATGCTATAATTCGCCACAAATTATTTAGAGAAACACTTTATATCTTATATAAAGGGTATAACTTAGTAAAACCTCATTCGTTCATTTGCCTGTATAAATCGCAACCATTTGGTTGTATTATTTTAAATGTTTTATGCACGACATACCTTAACCCTCGTGCCAGTCATGACTCTTGTTTGGTTTTAAAAATAGGTGAGGTTATTTACCTCCATAGCTTCGAAATTATCGAAAGGGTACTTGGTAAAACTGGAATTTGCATTTGTTTATGTTGTCGAGCGTATGGCATACAGAGTACTTTTATATATGGTATGGCACTCGTGACCTGCAGCTGACAATCAGCGTCATGTGGCACACCTTGTGTTGCCACCTAACATTATGCTGAGCTGAGGCCCTTTTAGCATATAAGCTGTTTGTTTATGTATTATGTAAGATTGTGTAGTTATTTCAATGCCAAATAAACACAATGTTCACGTAGGGCACGTTTTTTTTTTTTCAAAAATAAATTTCGATTAAACTAAAATGACTATGGGCACCAATGCATGGACTCTGGTCCTGGACCCAACATATAATTAACACGTTGTTAAAAAGGTACACTCTCAGAGCACGAATAGGTATGGCGCTTGATCTGATATGTTGTCCAATCGGAGTACTCGTATCTTGAATTTTAAATCATTTTGTGATCAAACATCAAGTATTTTTGATACTCTTCCAATAGTAACCCATAAATATCAGTACCCTTAATGGATTTTATGGCAGTCATTTGGTTTTTCATTTAATTTTAACCATAGATGGCATGTGTCTCCCATCATTGATTCGACGTAGTCGAAGAAGAACTTGGTGTTTGTTTTTTATTGAAAATTACTTTTCAATAGGCACGTTTTATTTGCGAGTGGATTTGGTCAACAATCCGTTGATGTTGTTATATATATAGTGTATTTTGATCTAACATTATATTTCATGTCAAAATAAAGAAACGGACCATAATATCATTGAATTCATCAATGAGTAGGTATGTGATGGTTAGTTTGCATTTTGTTATTTTTTCGAACCGTTGAACGTATTTTGATCTAACATTATATTTCATGTTAAAATAAAGAAACGGACCATATTGTCATTGAATTCATCAATGAGTAGGTATAATGATGGTTAGTTTGCATTTTGTTTTTTTTTTTCGAACCGTTGAACGTATTTTGATCTAACATTATATTTCATGTTAAAATAAAGAAACGGACCATATTGTCATTGAATTCATCAATGAGTAGGTATATGATGGTTAGTTTGCATTTTGTTTTTTTTTTTCAACGAACCTTTGAACGTTTATCTCAACTACTCAATCTAAATATTATGTAATTTTAAGACTAAATAAATTGAGAATACTTTAGGATTAAGATTATCGGTGACCGTTACCTAGACTAAACATATTTACATTATGTTAACATAAGTTCTCATGTAAGTGGCTCTTTGTCTTTTTGAGAATAAAGTATATTGAACCTAGTTATTTTATTAAACATTCAGGAATGTGAATTATTAGGTAGGTAGCAAAAACAACTAATTTTATTATATCATCACGCCGGTTTTACGTGATGAGTCAGGCAAAGGTGTATCTAATATCAACCGGGTAAAATTTCTAACTTCGTGACTGCTATTGAGAAATTCACCCAACAACACTTGGGCCGACCAGGGAATTGAATCCATGATTCCATTCTTAGCAGTCGCTTTTGCGACCACAAGCCAAGGTCTTGTTTTTTTCACAATGGAATTATAATATTTTTGCTTACCAATTTTCGTAAACAGATATAATTTGAGTTACAATTGCACTTACTGCGCTTTTACTCGTGTAGTTACTTTACATTTTTACTTATAAGGTACACTTATACACTTACTACACAAACACTGTTTACACTTTCACTTTTATAGTTTTATCCTCGTCGCCAATGTGATGTTCACTCCGACGCTAGTTAGGGTTTGGAGTAAAACCACCTGCAAGCAGCAGCAGCAGCAACCAGGCAGCAGCAGCGATCAGGGTGGTGTCAGGGTTGTACAATAAAACACAGTTTCCAATATTACTGGGTTAGGCGTGCTGTCGCTAGGACTGCTTGTACTAGACTGAGCGCGGCGCATTGCCCCGCGCTCCCTCTACCGGGCATCCCCCACCACAGCACGCATAACTCATTTATTAGACGTCACAAGTACAATGACCCCTTTTCGGGTTTAGTATAAACAAAAAATAATGTTGTAAACGCGTCAATAAACAAAAGATGTTGAGATCGCTTCAAAACGTTGCTAATGATTGGATCAACGAGAACCATTCAATCAAACAGCGGGTTGTGTACTATACAGATACAGTTCGGTTACTATTGAGTACTGAGGGTGCTACCCGAGGCCGTCGGTTCAGTAAAAGCGACCGCATTCAATTTTTGCTGCGCTGTTTGCATGCAGGCACGGGAGCTGCAGTAAACTTCCACAGAAGTACAACTGTTACATCAACGTTACAGTTCTTCAACAACACTAGTCGTCCTCACTGCATTTGTATGGATGCACCCTTAACTGTCTTATCAAAAACAGCAAGTTTGCAGGAGTTGTCCTATAGACGCCTATAGTGTTTACAAGAGTCATAAACTTTGTCGATTTTATTAAACCATATCGAGCACGTTGACCTGGTGACCGTTACGCGGATCCGCTGGTTGCGAGTTCAACGCGGGACGGGCAATGTGGTGACACTAGGGGTAGGCATATGTGCAGCAGTGGACATATGTGCAGCAGTGAACATATATGCAGCAGTGAACATATGTGCAGCAGTGAACATAATATTTCGGCTAAAACGATGCTGAAGGTGCTGGCTTCTTCCTAGGCTTATCGCAAAAACTTGTGAAAATATTAATATGGAAATTGTAGTATTTGGGAATCCGTGGCGATGCATTGAATGTAACAGATGGATGTTGCTGTGGAGCTTATGTCGCCACTTGTTCCCAGCTGAAACACGCGGAAGTGGCGAAGGGCGGCGGTTTGGGAGACTGACTCTAAGAAAGCTTACTACTTTTTGAAAAAGTACTGATAACAGCCTAACTTGAATAGGTACATGATTTTTATTTTTATTTGGGGTGGCTGAAGATCACTTCGAATTTCTGGGACCTAACATCTAAAAAGTAAAAAGAAATAAACCACCAGCGTACCAAGAAACAAGCGACAGTAAAATGTTTTTTCTTATTTTGCCCTTTTTAGTTACTGTGGTGGACACAAATTCTTGTCAAGCATCAATTTTAGACAGTAATTAGAAAATATTAGCACATCATAAAACATAGACGAAGAAGAAAAACTTAAAATAAGCAAAGTTTTTGTATAACAGTATTTATTTCGGACCACCACCGCGCAAGTTTCCTCTACTAAATGAAAAAAGAAGCGCAGTAATAACGGAGCAATCAGTGATTCATTAAAAACAGATGCTGTTGACATTCATAAACACCTCCTTTATTAGAAATTGGTTAGAAATAGTGACTAGCTAGTGCCTATTATTTGAATGACGAAATTACGAGAAAATGTCTCAAAATTAAACGGAATGCAGACCTCAGGTCCCACAACACAGGAAATCCTAGTGGGATCTTGGTCCCTAACCAACATTGTAAAATTTTTCAGTCAATAAATTATACCTATGTAACGTATGATAAATAGATCAGAAATTACTTGCAACTGCTAAATCAAAAACGTTTAATTCGAACATTTTAGTTGTAAAAGTGGATGTTCTGCCTCCTCTGTCAGCGAGTGGTCTCTCTCAGGTCTCTCCGCGCCCGTATGTTCGTAGCAGTCGCCACTAAGCGCCAACAAACCGTCAAATACTTTTATTGAAGAGATTTTTGCATCTTTCAGTTTTGCTATCACGCCATCCTGGTATTGGATTGGAGAACGCAAAATATGAAAAACAAACCACCTAGGCACCGCCGCTAACAATACAAATATTAACAAACAAAATAGCATTACAAATATTATTGTGTGGGATAAGTAAGTAAAGTCTCCTTCATTCTTTCAAGATTTCTACATTAAAGTGGTTGCCACATTGGTCACGCATCTAAAGATAGTACAGACTCCAGAGTTATATTACATTCTAGGTTCGCCATTTCATGAAATTTCCCTCGACATTTAGTACATTCTTGTGCTAAATACAGCGTGTCCCTTTTCTACAGAGATACTACTACCTGTGCTATATAGCTCAGTTATTCCTTAGAAGCGACTCATATACACAACTATTCATAACTGCGAGTAGATGTAAGCAAGGATGTCTGATTGACACGGACGGATGTTACGTTATGTTGTGACGTGTCGGTGAAGCGCATAATGTAACAATAAATAAAGCAGACAAATGACTTAGAGTACGCTTTCTGAGAGTGAGCCGTGACGTCACGTCTGTATGTAACGTGTTCTTGCGTGTTTTCTGGGCGCGATATTTAATCATTGTCAAACTCGGATTTGGCTTACATCACTAATTCGAAGTCTTTTCGAAGTAGACAACCTGTGTTCAGAGCGTGTGTTTGTGAAACATGTATCCATTTTAGAGTCGTAAATATGTGCGCGTTATAGTGCTGTTACCGAGAATGATACCTCGGGCCTGTGATAGTCGGGCCCAAGAACTTCAACAATTACTTAGAATTATTGAATAGTTTTGATTGCTAAAGTGGAAGCAATGCGTTTATCGTGGTGTGTGTGTCTGTTCCCACAAACGTGCTAATTCCCGAAAACCACATCACGCTAAAGTCTAAACGCACTGCTTTCAAAATGTTTCGCTTGGAATCAGTCATACCTTTATTTATGGACTTCCACGAAGGTTAATACAATACCCAGGTTTTAATAGCAGTTGTAAGTATCATACATCATTTTACATAACCGAACTTTCAACTAAAACTTAATTATCTGCTAAAAACTCTCTTCGTATAGTCTAAGGTGAGTTGTCCTTAAACTACCTATACATAATTAGAAAGAAAGAAATAATTAAAATTGTGTTTATTTGGCATTAAAATACCTATAACATTTTACATAATACATAAACAAACAGCTTATAATGCCAAATTGGCCTCAGCTCAGCATAATGTCAGATGGCAACACAAGGTGTGCCACCTGACGCTGATTTTCAGCTGCAGCCCACGCGTGCCATACGCTCGACAACATAAACAAACACATAATAAAATCTAACATTTTTGCACAAATATTAAGTAACAAAATAATGTTACATAAACACATAAAAAATAATAATAAAAAAAAACACGCCTGCCATGTCAAAAAATTAACTAAAAAGTAAAAAATAAGTAAACAAAAATAGAAAACAAAGAAATACAACATTGTAATTGCAGTCGGGGGACAGTTCTGTGGAAAATTTATTTACAGGTCCCCCGACTGCAATTACAATGTTGTATTTCTTTGTTTTCTATTTTTGTTTACTTATTTTTTACTTTTTAGTTAATTTTTTGACATGGCAGGCGTGTTTTTTTATCTTTTTAATTATTATTTTTTATTTCATACCTTTTAGTGACAAAATAACATGTTAACCAACAACCAATGCGAATCTAGATTGCCCTAGATATTTTATCTGACGCTAAGATTTCTGAGGTCATGGAGTTGTACTGGTATTTGGTTAGTGTCGTGAGGCGTTGTTTTTTATTATTGATTATATTTTTTAATGTTGGGTTATTATCGCCCTCAAATTTTTCAGTCTCTTTTCACGTGAATTCGGCGATTAATTTTTAAGTTTATTCGCAAATCGACGAGCTTTCTTGGTTTTCTTTGGAAACAACGATAATAATAGAATTACTAAACAAACACTAAAATATACTGAATGTAATAATACCAAGTTGTGATAATACACTCGCGAGCATAAGTATGGAATCACTTTCTTGGAATTGATTTCGCGCAATCTTGAGTACTTAATAACTAGCTATGAATAATAATAAAAATGGTACCATTTTAAAGATACACACATCAACAGAATCTAGGGATATTTTATATTTCATCAAATATCTAAAAATCTATGAAGAATTTTCTGATGCAGTAAATAGAAGAATGATAGGTTATTTTAAGGTCTATAGTAAAAAAAAAAAACATTTCGTGATTTTTTTGTTTTAAATAAAAATGTTTATTTTTTTCATCGCCGTAGCAAATTAATATGGTAAAAAACTTCATTTCTTCTTATAAAGCCATTAATTTTAAGGAAAATTGAAAAAATCTTATTAAATCTAATTATTAATAAATCAGTGTTGCCACCTCTTACATTAATTACACATCGACATCGATTGTTCATGCTTAAAATTAGATTGTCAATGTCTTGCTGCGGTATGAGGTCCCATGTTCTTTGCAAGTGTTCGTAAAGTTGTTGTTCTGTCGTCAAAGGAGATAGTTTTTTTTGGGCCCACCTGGTCGTTGCATTTATTATTCATAATAACACCAAAAAAAAGTAACCATTTTACTATGGTATTAAACGAAATATTACGTAGAAATGAAAACGGAATCTTAAAATCATAATAAATAAGCTATGTTATGATATCTTTTTGCGAGTCAATGTCATTTGACAGCAAATACTTACGTGAATAGGGGCGTTTTTCTGTTTACTAAAAAAGTACGGTACCTACCCGCTGGTAATCACATGTGCTATATAATTATTATAGAATCAGAAAGAATATAAAAATATAATATTATTAAACTGTGAGCATGTTTAATGCTATTTTAAAAGGTTTACACTAAAATCGCATAGATGGTTTAAATAATCAACGTGGCACGGAACGTTATAAACAAACTTTTTTAGTGATTGACAGACAACTTCATTATTTTGACATTGACTTTTTCTGTTTATTTTGGTTTTCGTAAGTGTTTTTGCAGATTTTTCGCATATACTCCGGTTAGACAATGTTTAGCTAATTTAACCACTGGAATCTAGAGGTTTTAAGGAAGAAATCAATGTAAGTTTCATTATTAAATGCTACAATTTATGTGGGTTGCCTAATCCTCGAACAAAAAAAATTGTCTCCTTTGGCGGGAAATCTCTCAAAGCTTTTCGTTGTAACATGTCCCAGGCATGCTCGATAGGATTTAAGTCGGGCGACTGTGCATGCCAATCCAAAACTCGAATATTGTGGTCTCGGAGAACGGCCGACACCAGCCGCGCCGTATGGGAAGGAGCATTATCGTGCATGAGTAGAAATTCCTGGCCCATTTGGATTCTGTGTGGGACAATAATAGGCTCTACTACCTCCTCGTGGTATTTTTGTGCAGTCATGCTACCTTGGATCCAAATGAGCTGGGTTCGTCCGCCAAGACGAATTCCTTCCCACACCATGAATGTCCCGCCTTGGTATGAGTGGACCTCCTGAGGGTGCCGTAGACGGCTAACTCTCCCTGGAGTTCTCCAAACGCGTGTTCTTCGTGAATCCGGATGAAACCCAAACCGGGACTCGTCGGTGAACAGCACCAAAGACCATTGTTCGTCACTCCATGGTAAATGCTCCCGAGCCCACGAAAGCCGCCGACCGCGATTGCCACGTCGCAATGCTGGAACACGTAGCGGTCTTCGAGCATGAAGACCAACTTCATGCAAAATCCTTCGCACGGTTTGGTCGCTTACCAGCAGCAGGTGGTCCTCCTGGAGCCTTTGTACTAGTTGCATCGCTGTGATATTGGGTTGTCTTCTAGCGGTGATTTGGAGAAATCGATCCTGTCTCTGCGTAGTAACGCGATATCTACCCGTGTGCCGTTCAGCTACATCCCTAATACTGCGATAACGTGACCACAACCTTGATATCACGTTTTGGCTGGTGTGTAGGGCCTCAGCAACGACGCGTTGAATAGCACCATTTTCTAGCATGCCCACGGCTCGTAACATTTCATCTCGACTCAAATGACGACGTGACATGACTCCTAAAGCTCACACGGCACGTTAAATTAAAAAAAGAATAACAGTCTAATCCCTTTTCATTAATTAATATTAATAAAACAATTTTAATTTTCCTTAACGTAACGAATTACGAACAATTTTGCCGCCGTATTTTGTTTTTTCTTTTTTTTTCTATATTTATTTTTTAAATTTTGAATATAGAATAAATGAGGTTTCAATCTGTATACAAACTTTTTATGAAAACTAAAAAAAATTTAAACTAAACATTCGTAAATAATTTAGGATTAAGGTATCCCTAGATTCTGTTGATGTGTGTATTACGTGAAGTAGTATGGAAAAAGATATGCTTCAATTGTTTGATACGTTGCGAGTGGCGGCCTATTTTGTTACCCCCTATAGAAGCACGCAATGTCGGTTTTTTTTTTTATCAGTAGGCTTTCACACGTTGACTGGTACACATCTCCGCAACTTTTGACCCTTGAACGTGCACGACAATGGACACTCCACCTATAGGAGCAGCACAAATCGTCGCTCTATTGCAAGAAGGGGTCAGCCAGCGGGCTGTTGCAAGTCAGCTCTACATAAGCCAGTCCTGTATTTCGAAACGCTTTCGGGAGACTGGTGGCTTTATCCCGAGACCAAGATCTGGACGGCGCCGGTGCACATCGGAGAGGGATGAACGTTTTATCATGTCAACCTCTCTCTGAAATCGACATTTGACTGGTGTCGACGTCCAACAGGAGCTCCGAAATGTTCATGGGATAGATGCCAGCGAGTGGACAGTTCGTCGAAGACTTAAGCAAGCTAATTTGACTCCAAAAAGGCCTGCCACAGGCCCGAAACTAACGGCAGATCACCGACGAGCACGCCTTCAATTTGCTTGATTGGGAGGTTGAGCAATAGAGGCGGGTCCTGTTCTCCGACGAGTGCAAAATATGTTTGCACGGCTGCGACTGAACAGTTGAGGCTACAGGCGGCCTGGGGAGCAATTTGCGTAGTGCTGTTTCACTGAGACAGTGGCTTATAATAATAGTAATAATTATAATGGGCCGGGATTTCCTTCGACGGTAAAACGGAGCTTCTTTTCGTGCCTGGAGGAGGACGAGGAGGTGGTCTAACTTCAAACTGCTACATTTCCGATATTCTGCTAGAACATGTTCCTTATGCGAGATATATCGGGGCTGGCTTCCTCCTCATGCACGATAACGCTTGTTGTCACACTTCCCGTGCCACAACTGACTACCTCAAAGTTGTTGGTGTCGCCACACTGAACGGCTAGCGCTCAGCCCGAACTTGAATCCCACAGGGCACGTGTGGGATGAACTGAAGAGGAGGGTTCGTTTAAGAAAACCTGCTCCTTCAAGTGTGAATGAGCTGAAATCGGCTTTGATAGAGAAGTGGGAAGGTATCCCGCAAGAATCGATTCAGAAGCTGATCAGGTTGTTACAATGAAGAACCGTCTTCGAGAAGTTATTAGGGCGAGGGAAGGGAGTACATTGTACAAATTAAATTGTTATTAATTATTTTTTCTTGTTTTTTTTTATTCATTATTTTTCCAATATCCTTGTGTTTTCTTTACTCCTTCACTCAATCCGGGATAGCTCCTTAACACGTTCGTTGCATTACGAGATCCATCAGATCTCTTGCAGGACTTTTGTATTGTGCGTTGAACATAATCGTGTTGTTTCACTCCTTGCGGGAGGATCTAACGTATAAAGTTCTTTAGGTATGAGTAGGACAAATATACATATTTGCTTCCTACTTAAAGATGAATTCGGGGACATTAAAAAAGAAATTAGAGATGGATTAGGTCCCTAACGCACAGTACTGTAATTATTTTCATTCCTTGCGTTAGGAGATATGTCGGTACTCGTGGAATCGTACGCCTCGTAGACGCAAGAGAGGGAAGGTTAGCGGCGCGGGCGTTGCGTGACTCGTTTTAGTGTTGTCCTAGCATCGACGTGGGAGGTCGCGCGCACGTTTGCGAAATAACACTCGCGTATATACCTCGTGTTGATTATCATTTTTGTTATCAATGAGTGCTTTTAAAAGAAAAAAGTGTAAAAAATCTATTTATTTTGGTGAGTTTCCAACAAAAAATCAACGCCGGATTATACTGCTGCATCGTCCAGTAAAATAAAAATAAAATAAAAAAACAAAAATAAATAAATAAAAAAGACGTTGTGTGGGTTGTTACGAAAAATTACGACGCACATTAAGCAGTACTGACGCTTCTAAAAAAACTAAACGAATTGTTACCATTTGCGCGCAATGCAAGCAATCAATGTGCTTACCATGTTTTAATGAAAAACACTTTGCATAATTAATAAAACTTTTTTAATCGACAACTGAGATATTATTTTATTCCCATCACTACTTACTACACATATTGAACTATCTTCCGTTGCGGTACGAGATACAATCGATATCATATTTTTTTTTGGTATTTGTAGTTTATTCAAATGTCATAACTGCGTGCGAACCTACCAAAATATAAAGCAATAGGCTATCTTTCACCAACAAAAACTTCAAAATATATTTGATTGTTTTTCTGGAAGATATAAACTATTTTGAAAACTGTATCTTTAGGAGACCGATTAGGTCTCAAACGCACCAAATGGTAGGTTAGCTTGGAGATCTTTTAGATCTCCAAAGCACCAGCTGAAAGTTTTTTGAAAGTGATGACGCAGGGAACGTGTTAAATACTGGTGCATCATTTATGCTATAGTACCTACCTGCACGTTGATGCATGGGTGGTGTTTGTAGCGCTGGCTCAACTCTTTGTACCTACTAAGTTAATACCACTGTCTGTGTGTCTGATGGTTAAATGAGTATTTTTTAAATTATAATATCGCTCATTATTACAATAATGAGCGCCAATCCCGCCGACAAACTACGCAGTTTAGTGGGTTTAGTATGCAGAAAACAAATTTGGTCATAATCTTTGCGATCATTCGCAAGAGATCCGCTTCACTACTGCGTCGGATGCGGGGCAGCGACAGCAGTCTTCTGAGCGTGAATGCTATTAAGACTGAAGGCCACTAACATAGGCTAAGGAATATAAACGAATGTATGGGTTCTACCTGAATTAAAGATAAATAATTAAACGATTTATTTATTATTTATCAAAGTTCAGATAAAAGTTTGTGACAAGTTGTGACGTCACGCGAGATTTCAACGTGCTGCAGTTGTATCGTCGTCACTTATCATTTATTTGACAAGAACATATACGTGTTCAATAAATTTTGATAATCTAACCATTAGTTAGATTGTCATTTTTTTATTTTTTTAATATACCCAAGAATATTAAAATAACAAATCGGCAATTCCACAACAAGATAATCTAACCACGTGTCCTAAGAAAAACAAATAACGACACCGACAGGGGTAGCATGTAGTACTAACAAGTTTTTTATTAAACATAATACTAAGTTGTCTAGGAAGGATTTTAATTGTTGAGGTATTGTTATAGAAACTAATGAAAAGCCGATACCGTATAGTTTCGCTATTTTTTTTTTATAATTAAACAAAATTATTTGTGAATGAACAAAAAAAAAATCTGATCTACATTTTGTAATTTACTCAAAGAGTTCTGGATGATGGTTATATGCGTAAACGAATTTTCAACAATATTAAAAAAATTAAGGTGATGTTTCCTCATGAATCATGGCAACCCTATTATTTTCAAAGTTTGTCTATAGCCTATGTTACCCGGGCTAACACAAGGATTCTAACAATACCACGCATAACGAAATCGGTTCAGGCGTTTAGAAGTTATGGTGGAATAAAGAAACTCACAAACATACATACATACATACATGAACCCTGAAAACATAACACTCTTTTTTTTGGGCAGTCGTGTAAAAAAGTAAAAATGATGGAATGTTTAAAATAAATAACATAGGGAAAAAAAAAATAACGTTAAATAATTATAATAAAAATAGTACCAATTTATAAAAAAGAGCAAAAAGACAACATAATAAATAGCAAAAATGTGGAAATCTATACATATAATAAAACCGTTGAGACCAAAAAATCTGTACAATGGAGATTTAATAAAAAAAAACCGACCAAAGTGACTTAAAATAAGTAACTGAACGTATTAAAACCATATTTAAATTTTTTGTTTGTTTGCTTGTTAGTTTGTGTGACCGCGCATCACGTAAAAACTGCTGGACGGATTTTGATGAAAACTTTACTTATCTGTTTAAAAAAACTCAGAATAACATTTAGGCTATAGAAATTATGGAAAATGTTGGAAAAAAGGGGTGAAAAGGGAGGGGGGAGGGGAGTTTGTATGAAAAATAAATTTTAGATTGTTCTAGAATCATGAAACTCAGAGTAAATACTTATTATTAAAAATAAAGAAATACCTGTTTCAGCGTTTTTACAAAATTTTATCCAAAGACGTAAAAAAGAGGGTTTTGTGTTAAAAATTAATTAACTTCATACACCTATAGAACAAAATCCAATGAAGTGTAAAACTTTAAAAGTTGCTGTAAATACTTACTAACATCATATGGATCAAGGTCTGAAATAAAGTATTTTTATTTATTTATTTTGTTTTAATACTTCAAATCTAATACAGATAAATACAAATACTCAATTTTCTTCAAATTTGATTTTTGAAGTGAATACGCCCAAAATAGCGGAACTCAAGAAAAAGGGATTCTGAAACATTTCTCCGACATTCGTTTCGCCGTTGATCGGTTCACCGACAGAACGATTCACTTTTCATTTTTTCTCCGACAGAACTTTTCAACGACGAACGATTCGCCGACAGAACGATTCACTTTTCATTTTTTCTCCGACAGAACTTTTCAATGACGAACGATTCGCCGACAGAACGATTCATTTTTCATTTTTTCTCCGACAGAACTTTTCACCGGCGAGCGATTCGCCGACACAACTGTTCATCTGCTCCTGGGTTATAAAACAACATGACATGACATGCCACGACACGACACGACACGACATGACACGACATGTAGACCTGTTTCCGTTTAGCTCCCTTTTTTTTTAGGATGGGAAATCATCAAATGACTTCTCCCACTCTGGGCGGAGCGGGAGGGAGTGTCAGACTCTTACTGACTAAAACCCATCCATATTCCTTCCTCGCCCTTTATGTTTCGGGGCCGCGGTATCTCTTTCGAACAGGCCCGCAACCCCGGCAGGCTTCGGCCCTTGCGGGCCCCTCCCCTTATGCTGACATCTCTTTTAGGCGCGCGTGGAACACGAACGCGCCGTCGACACGGCCTGTCGTCGTCGTTAGACGGACGGACGGCTAGCTAGCCCATAGCCAACCGTCCACAGGCCCGCATCTACGGTGGCCGGTAGCCACGACGTGGCCCCGACGCCCGGTGCGTCTCCCGCGGCAGCCGGAAAGAGAGGATCTCTCTCTCTCTCGTTCCGCCACCTCCTTCGCTAGCATGACTGCTTCGCAGAAGGAAGTGACGGCTTCCCATTCCGTCTCGCTCCGGACCATGGATTGAACCAGGGCCGGACGCGAGAGATCGCCGCTACGAGGACACGGCGGTGCTCCGCCCACGCAGGGTAGACTTCCACCGTGTGCTCCACCGTGTCCTCCGGTCGATCCTCGCAGTGGAGACACCCGGGCGTTTCCTCTCGCCCGATTCGGTGCAGGTACCTCCCGAAACATCCGTGTCCGGTAAGGACCTGCGTCAGGCGGAAGGTGAGGACGCCGTGTCGCCTCTCCAGCTACTCCTCAAAGAGGGGACTTACCGCCACTATCGTGGCGTGCCCTCCGTTTAGCTCCCTTAGGTGGATATTGGTACTTACAGAGATGTATGAAAATAACATTTTTTTAGAAAAATGCATGTTTTATTCGCGCTAGGGGCGCGGGCGAGGTGTCCAGAGACGGGCTAGCGAATTTTGGAATAAAACTTGTTAGGTGCCGAACAAAAATTTTGAGTTTTGGTCAAAAAACCAGTTTTCGAAAGAAAAAAATTGGAATTTCACCCCACAACCTGGAGACCGGGACACGGAACGCGGACCAGAATTCAGGGAAGAAGGGTGAGGACTATTGCAACTATAATCTAAATTGAAATGTGAAAGAAAATTTGGAAAAAACCATTAATTTTAAGGAATTTCTCTGAAAATAAGGGATGGAGTCCGGACGCGCGTGTGCGCACGATATGGTCAGAACACAGGCGGACGCCTAGTTTGGTCTAGAAAAGCCGAAAACAGCTTCAAAATCGCACGTCTAGAATAGAAGATATCGACGTTTTCGTTTTTGACTGGCTCCCTTAGGTGGATTTTGGTACTTACAGAGATGTATGAAAATAACTATTTTTTAGAAAAATGTATGTTTTATTCGGGCTAGGGGCGCGGGCGAGGTGTCCAGTGTTTAATTTTATGTATTAGTATTATATTGTATTATTGATTGTATTTGTGTGTTTCTTTAAAAACAATAAACGGAAACAGGTCTACATGTCGAATACCTATGTTTTATAACCCAGGAGCAGATAAACAGTTGTGTCGGCGAATCGCTCGCCGGTGAAAAGTTCTGTCGGAGAAAAAATGAAAAGTGAATCGTTCTGTCGGCGAATCGTTCGTCATTGAAAAGTTCTGTCGGAGAAAAAATGAAAAGTGAATCGTTCTGTCGGCGAATCGTTCGTCGTTGAAAAGTTCTGTCGGAGAAAAAATGAAAAGTGAATCGTTCTGTCGGTGAACCGATCAACGGCGAAACGAATGTCGGAGAAATGTTTCAGAATCGAAAAAGGAAATCTTTCCTCGGTATAAGTAGTTGGTAATACAGGGTGGAAAAGGGTAAACGGGGCAGTAAGGGAAGCTACAGCTACACGAAAATGGTCTTAGAAACAATCCAAAATTTTATCGCTAAATTTTGTTTTTTTAATTAAATCAGTGAATGGGGCACAGATTTAATTAAAAAATAAAGTGCAGTTAGCAAGAAAATTGTCATTTTACATAAAACATTTTTTTTGATGCCAATAATGATAAACCTTAACCGCTGCAGTTACATGAAAATGAGCTACTTACATGAAAATGGTCTTAGGAAACTATCCGTAATTTTTCGTGAAATTTTGATCGCCATTCACAGATTAAACAAAAGTACAGTTAGCAAGAAAATTGCTATTTTACACAAAACATTGTTTGATGCCAATCGAAGCTCCCCTTTTTACCCCGTTAATCGTTTCCACCCTGTAGATTTTCCGGCTTTATGTCTGATGTACATCAGACATAAAGCCGGAAAAGTTACAAATACAAACGAGTACAAATCCAACTACGAGTATCTACAAGTAAAAAATGCTTTGTCCGGAAGGACTGTCTGATGGATCAACGCACAGCCTAAACCGCAGATTGTAGAAACCTGAAACTTGGAGTGTGAATTTTTTATATGACGTAGGCATACGATAAGAAAGAATTTTCTGAAATTATACCCCTAAGGGGGTGAAAAGAGGGGGACAAAGTTTGTATGGGAAAATGTGATTCCTTGGTCCTCTTGGTCTGATCATGTACCGGGCGCGCATTTTCATTATGTGGAAGGATGTGTGTGATGCGCTCTTTGAAAATTGTATTACTAATTATAATTACGAGGATTTCCATTCTTATAAGCTTGACCGTAGATGCCGATTGGCATGAACCAAATGAAATGTGTAGGGACTGATTCGGGTTGAGACTGTTGTTCAAGAAACACAGAACAACCTGGCTGGAGGTCTTACACGCAAGGGACACCTGTGGGTGCCGGTGGACTAGCCTGTGATAGTCCGTAAATAAAATAAATAAATATGGTAGATTCTACAACATTTGAAAAAAAAGGTAATTTAATTCGGCGGAGCGAGGGATTCAAGTTCGCCAATTCTCGTGGAAGGAGTCGAGTTCGTCGCGCCATCTTATTCTGCGCCTGCCGCGCTGCCTTTTGCTGCTCTTTGGGACCTATTTTTGGTAGCTTTAGCCCATAGCTCCTCCGGCATGCGACAGATGTGACCAGCCCAGTGCCATTTGAGCTTGGCAGCCGTGTGACCTACATCTGCAATTTGAGTTTTGGAACGCATTATCGGGTTTCCTACACGATCAGTAAGTTTCACTCCAAAGATACTGCGCTCCATTGCTCGCTGACAGACTCCGAGTGCGGACTTTTGACGGTTGGTTAGTGAGTATGTCTGCGCACCATAGGTGATAGATAGTATTTATTGTAGAAGTATAGTATTTATTCTTTCGTGGGTTAATAATAACAGCCAATCGGGTCAATCTTCTAGGTAAAGCCACGCTTACTAAGATGACTGAGACTGTGGATGGGTTACCACTAATTCTTAACACACCGAGTTTCCCACGTGCGTCGGAAAGTTTTAGTAGCAATTTTCAAAATTCAATGTTAAGTTCTTGATGGCACGTTATATTTTTCCAAATTGATTTTTTTTTTATACACTCAGTAAGTAGAGTGGCGATGGTAAAAATGTATGAAAATAAAATTTGGTCGCTTAAAGAAAGATAATTATTATTAAAACCGGATAGGAACGAATGACCCGGTTCCGACTACCCATAGATCAGGTTATGCAAAGTCTAGATCCAGACCCGGTTCTGCATGCCCTACGGTGCAGCCATGCCGTATATTAGGTAAATAATACCGAATATTTTATTATTTTTTAAGTACCAATGCAGATTTTCCCCTTATCGTTATGATAGTGATCCTTGTTACCTCACTCCCTGCATGGAGGAACAACGTCTAGTACGTCACGGGGTCACGTTGCAGACCCCGCTTGTTACGAATATTCTACCTCGGAATGGACTGGTATTCTTACGGAGCAACGGCGAAGAACTTTTTTATAGAGAACTATTTGTATAAGTTATCTGCGACGCGTGACGCCGCGACGAAGTGACGCGTAAGATTTATGTACATTACGCACAAAACACATTTATTCCGAGTCAAGGAAAAGTTCAGTAAAAGCATTCCCGTCCTCACATTATGTTCAGAAATACGCGAGAAGAGATAAATCATCATCAGACAAGCTTGTCCCGGCGGTGGGGTGACTCCTCATGCGAATAAATATCACTAAAAATAAATACATACCAGGGATGTTTTGACAAGAAGGAGCACAACGAAAATTTTTACCAAAATAAACAAGACACGTCACAGACGGAGATAGAGACCTCCTCACCACAGATATTTTAGGATATCTGTGGTGAGGAGTTCCTTATTGTTACAAGTCATTTCAGGAGAGCGTAAACCTTTGCGTAGCGAGCGTACCCCATTCAACTCGTGGAACAAAGTTCCGTCTACATGAA
This sequence comes from Xestia c-nigrum, assembly GCA_916618015.1. Classification (NCBI taxonomy): domain Eukaryota; kingdom Metazoa; phylum Arthropoda; class Insecta; order Lepidoptera; family Noctuidae; genus Xestia; species Xestia c-nigrum. The sequence continues at coordinate 308,980 of OU745263.1, forward strand.
CAAAGTAACCTTGCGGCAAGCTGTCTGCTCCCACACGACTGTCGTCGTGTTATTATGTAGGTAAACGTGGACGAGTGCGGCGCCAATTAGCGCGGACGATGATTGTCGAAAGATCGATATACTAACTCTGCCTTCACTTTATATCTTTTTCACTTCTCATGCTCTAAAAGTACGCCGGTATCAAAATCAAAATCAATCAAAATCAAAGCATTTATTTCAAGTAGGCCAATAACAGGCACTTTTGAATTGTCGAAACAAAGATGAACATTAAATGTAGCTACAGTCCCAGTCACAAGACATAAAAACTGTGAAAGTACTGAGTTGCCCATTCCCTAACGTAGATCTCTATGGAGAAGAACGGGCAAGAAACTCCATGGACACTCTTTTAAATCAAATTATTGTTACAAAATCTTGGTTACATCATTCATGTTGAGATGGTAGATTATGTGAGAACAATGTAGCAAGATGTGCACGTTAAAAGTGTCCATAGTAAAAACAAAATAATTCTTTCAAATAAGCCATGGCAACTAAAAGATGACCAGTCACAACTGACAGCACCCGTTCACGAACATGACGCATGGATCAGCACCATTCAGCTCAACCACTTTGAAGGGAGCTAAATGGTCCGACACACGCGCCACCATCAGCGAGACATTTGAGTGAGCATGACATACTCTCAACCGCCAGGGCACATTCAAGTCAAAAACTAAAGTAGGTTTCCAGTGAATGATAGCTTTCTAGTACATAGTACTCACACAATATGGGCTATGCGATTATATAATACTAACAATGAATCTATACAATGCAAAGATAGTTGTACAATCTTCGGCAGCTCCAACAATACCGTTTAATGCTATCAAGTTTTGCGCCCCTGTCCTTGTGGAGCAGGACCAGCATTGAGCCAAGCATTTTTATCAGCGATATAATCGCTCAACTTGTAATATGCTTGCTTACATAGTGTGCGTTTAATACATGTTTTAAATTTCGTCTCATTCAGTTCAAGAATACTTTGTGGAATTTTATTATAGCATCTCAAACAGTACCCCATGAAAGATGAGTCTACTTTAGCGAGTCTAAAGCCTGGCTGAACTAGTTGGTCCCTATTTCTAGTACTATAATTGTGTCTGTCGCCTCTTTTACCGAAAAGATGCAGATTTTTTCTGACGTACATTATGTTTTCGTAGATGTATTGGCAATGAACCGTCATGATGCCAATATCCTTAAATAGTTCCCTTAGAGAATCGCGCCTACGAAGATTGTATATGGCTCTGATGGCTCTTTTCTGCAGAATAAATATAGACTCAATATCAGCAGCCCGTCCCCATAGCAAAATACCGTAAGACATTATACTATGAAAGTAACTAAAATAGACCAGTCTAGCGGTATCCACATCAGTGAACTGACGGATTTTTCTAACGGCATATGCTGCTGAACTTAAGCGCCCCGCAAGAGATATTAAATGAGAACCCCATTGTAGCCTTGAATCAAGCGTAAGCCCCAGGAAAACCGTTTTATCTACGAATTCAAGTTTCTCTTTATTCAATATTATCTCACAATCACTACTTTTAACATTCGGTAATGAAAATCTTATGCATTTAGTTTTTTTTTCATTTAATACCAAATTGTTTGCTGTGAACCAATTTTGGACCTGAAGTAGGGCATCATTCACGTCATCTAGATTTTTGGCCCGTCTATTTATCTTAAAAATTAGAGAAGTGTCATCAGCAAACAACACCATATTTTGAGATTGGTGTTTCAACAAATAGGGTAGATCATTTATATAGACTAGAAAAAGGAAAGGACCCAATATTGAGCCTTGCGGAACCCCCATTTTTACATTCAAACCCTGAGAATTAACACCGTTTATTTGAACATGTTGTTTTCTATCGCTCAAATAAGATTTTAGCAGGCTAAGTGCAAGTTTACCCAGTCCGTAATGCTCCAGTTTCAAAAGTAATGTGTCGTGATTTACGCAATCAAAAGCTTTGGAGAGGTCACAGAAAATTCCTATTGCGTCTTGGGACTCTTCCCACGCAGCAAATATGTGCTTTAATAGGGTTACACCGGCGTCAGTTGTACAACGTCCCTTGGTGAAACCATACTGTTGATCATGGAAGATTCTGTTGGTGTTAAAATGATAGAGCATTTGATTAAGCATTACTTTTTCAAAAACTTTGCTAAAAACCGGTAACACGGATACAGGTCTATAATTATTGGCATCTTTGCTGTCCCCGGATTTGAAAAGAGGTATGACTTTACTGTATTTCATTAAATCAGGGAAAACTCCTTGGTCTACACATAAATTAAAAATTAAAGCTAAGTACGGGGCTATGGTCTCAAGTATAGATGTGCAAACTTTGATAGACATTCCCCATAAATCTTCAGTCAGTTTGATTTTAATTTGCCGGAAAGCTTTAATAACTGTCATGGGGTTAATGTGTTTAAATTTAAATTCAGCCAGGCAGCCAGACACATTCGCCTTTAATAAGCCAATTGAGGCTTCAGGTGAGGAATTAAGAGCCTCCGTAGTTTTTATTGGTATTTCGGTAAAAAAATTAACAAATTCTTGAGCTACTTCCTGATTAGAGCTTTTAAGACCACATGCTGTATCTAATTTATAAGTATTATTACGTATTTTCTTTCTGTTGGTCTCGTTATTTATAACTTTCCAAACGGTCTTTATTTTATTTTCTGCTGTTTTGATCTTGTTGCTAATGTGCAGGGCTTTAGCAACCTTGCAAGTATTTCTAAAAATCTTTGAATACGTAGCAACATACTTGCTAAAAGTTTCAGTGTTTATAAAAGGCTTAAGGCTGCAAAGCTCAAATAGCCTTTCCCTACTTTTTCTGATACCTCTAGTTGCCCAATCACTAAATATAAATTTAGGGCAAATACTCTTTGTCTTCTTTTCAAAAGTTTTGTTGAATTCCGTGCAAACTAATGAAAAGAAACGATCATACAATTGATTTATATTAATATCCTCTTGGCTCATTACACTTAACTTGTTCTGTAGGGAAGTATTATACCTCTTTAATTTGCAAGAAGTTATAGGTCTAAATTTAATCTGAACTTTTTGCATTGGAGTTTTACACCTAAAAGTTACAGTTTGTCCGCTATGGTCAGACGGCAAACAATTTATTATGGCTTTATCTAAGTAATCACAATCGCAGAAAACATTATCTATACAAGTAGCAGAAGAAGTTGTGATTCTAGTGGGTTCAATAAAAACGTTAGTCAAGTCAAATGACTTAAAAAGATTTAATAACCGACTGCTATTTGAATTTTCTTCTAAAATATTGATATTGAAATCACCACAAATTATTTTAGATTTATTACTGGCTGCAAGTTTTGCCAGGACATCTTCCATTATAGATTCAAATATGGAAAAGTTTTGATAGTTTGGGGGTCTGTACACACACACAATTATATGCTTATCTAGCTCAACACAGGACAGTTCGACACTATGTTCAACCGAGAGACCTACTATGTCATCACGTTGCTTATATTTAAAACTATTTTTTATTAATATTAGGGAACCTCCACGAAGCATAGTTTTACGGTTAAAGCAGCTACCCACCATATAGTTCTCATAATTAATAAGCATTTGGTAATCCTTTAGCCAATGTTCAGTAAAACAAATAATGTCAAACTTACTATTTTCTAAAAACATACTATTTATGTCTGTGTGAATACTATAAGCTAATAGCCGAGCTATTTTGTGTCTACATCCAATAGGTAGATACACCTTACCCCGTGATGACTTAAGATTACCAACTATAGTGTTGATATCCAGATACATAAGCCTGTCACTATAGTGACCTACTAAAAAATGTACATGTTTATTCAACATATGTATATAATCGTTTTTCCTACTACTTAAATTTTCAAAATATGGAAAAGCACACAATATGATTTTATTACAACTTAACTTTAGCAACTCAGAAACACAGTCGGTGATATCTTCCTTTTTTACATTAAAACTATTACCAACACATAGAGTAATGGTAGTGTTAAGATAACAATCATTTTTTACTACTGATGCCATTACTTGTTTGTAGCTTGAGCCTGGCATGCAATAATTTTGGGTACAGTAACTCAGGTTATTACTGATCAATTTACCTAGCCCTCTACCCATACTATCGGAAAACATAACTGAATGATGACAATCATTACAATCAGGTGATACAAAATGACTTATCTCAGGCTGTACTACTTGTGAATCAAGGTTTTGATGGATGATAAAGTTCTGAGCACTCACAGCTTGGGACGGGTGTTCCGTTGCCTCAGGCTGGAGGGCATCAAGACTGGGTTCACTCCGACAAGTACAATGAGTGTTGCTGAGAGTCAGCAAGTCTACTTTGTCAACCAACTCGTTTGTGACAAGAATATGCTCCTTAATTTGTTTCTTAGAGCTTTCATATTTATAATATAAAGATTTTAGTGACTCATTCAGTGCCTCAATTTCAGATTGTAAGCGCTGAGTGTCTATTTCATAAATACTTGTACTGTCTTCTAACTTAATTTGATAGTTATTTAATCTATTAACAAGAGAAACACGTTCTTTCCTTAATTGAATATTTTTGGAATAGTGTTTTTGTTGTTTCTTGTGTTTATTAATTTTTTTAATGATTTTATTCAATCTTGCATATTTTTTAATTTTATTTTTACTTACTTTATGGTATGAATTATGTTTCAGTAAGGAGTCCTCTGTAAGGTCTATTGTTATGAGGGAATGAGGGTTACAATTTGTATTTACTAGTTCGTTGTACAAATGATCAGTTTCCATAACTTGAGTACGCTCCTGTTCCTTTTTTAAATTTAAAAGTTTAACATTAGCATGGACTAATTCCTCCTCTAGGTCCCTAATTTTACACAAAGCCTCCTCATATAAGTTGCTGCAGCTGTGGAACCCATCCGTGACCACCCTTAGGTGATCCCGCTCATTGATGACATTTAAGTAATCCTGATGAAGGTCTACTAGCTCCCGTTTTAAGCTGGAGTTTTTGCTGTTAATATTAATGACCTCCTCCTCACTGTCTTCTCTCTCCTGCAATAGCTGTTGGCATTGGAGTTTTGAGTCCTTCAGTTCTTGGAGGGCCGTTCTCAATTTTAGCTCCATATCCTGAGCAGTAGCCTTACGGGTCATCACAGGCATGGTTTCCGGATTGGTTTCTGAAAATTGGAAATAAGGAAACGGTGAGAACTAATAGGATAGACCAATTAAGAAAATTTAGAGATGAAAGGGAGAAAAACAGGGAAAAAAAAAAGTTTACTTTACTAAAAGAAATGAGGTAGGCTGCTGTATTAGCTAATAGGATTGATATTAGCCGACTGAATTATCATTTAATTGCATTAATAAGAAGTTTACTATCTTATGATTTTACTTTTTCCTGACGTGGGTAGTTTGTTTACATTAAGTATAAAACTTATGATATTTAAATATTACTATAAAATTTAATTGTAACGAACATATTATGCTTATATTAAAAAGATTGATGTAAGTACACAAAGAATAAATCGTTACAAGTTTTACTTTTTACAAAATTACATTTGTCAACAAAACAATTTAGGACCAAAACTGGGTTTTAAATTAGCAAATATAACTATTTTAGAATTGGAGTGGACATGTAATATACTTAAAGGACGATTGTGTGCATAGGTAATAAGGATATTATGTGTGAAGTAGGGTTTGTAATAAATGTTTTTGTCTGGGCAAGTGTTTTCGTCCTCGATTTTGCTTCCACAATTGTCAAGCAAAATGAGACATAAACGTAGCCGGTGTGTGTACGGGATGTTGCTCAGAGCTCTGAGCAGTGTATAAGTGATGTTTAGTATGTAAATAATACACCAATAATAGGAAAATTAAAACGGAATACTCCCCCGGTTCGAAAAATTCAAATCCACAGTCCAGTAGTTGACAGCCGGTACTTGATTTATCGAATTATCGATTGTTGCGAGTTATCACTATATAAACAGGTCACAAACACTACGTGTGTCACTTTATACATTGATTCTACTATAAAGAATAGATTTAAAACAAACTAAACACAAAAAATCAATTATTTTAAAATAAATTAACTGCGAGGCCGTTTTTTCACGACCTGTCGCCCTGTCGATCTGTCGTATAGCCCTACGAAGCGGGATTAAAGTGACCGTTTATTCCCTAGGGAGTAAAAAGTAATTTAAAAATGGAAAGATCTTTTACTCTGAAACATGGTCACAAAAAAGTAAATTGTCAAAGGTTTTATTTAAATTTCGAATTAGCATGCAAATAGAAAGCGGTTTATTGAAAAAAAAAAACAAATGAACTCTTCAACGCGAGAAAAATGTATGGTTGTTTGTGTGCATCGTTGATATTGAGAAGCAATGCCACTGTTGCTACCCGTTGCAGTAATGTAGGTACTAATTATCTGTGGAGTGTGGATCATCTTCATTGCGAAAATGTTGAGAGTTTGTGTTGTGTTTTCAATGGTTAATCTGTGACTGACCTGATAGAAGAAAAAACTGACCGCTCAGTTCAGAATTTTTGTCGAGTTTAAATATGTTCAGTTTTAAATGACTATTTTTCTCGCACTCGAAGTGAAAAGTACAGTTTGCACCTCGAGACTAAACGCCAATACAATATACCCTCGCTTTCATTGCCTCCCTCGCAAGCTCGGGAGTCAAACCACCTCGGGTAGATAATGGCCTCGTTTAGTCCCTCGTTATAAAAATACTATGAATGTATTTTATATGTCCGCAAATTGAGAAAAAATTGAGAACGGCCCTCCAAGAACTGAAGGACTCAAAGTCCTTCAGTTCTTGGAGGGCCGTTCTCAATTTTAGCTCCATATCCTGAGCAGTAGCCTTACGGGTCATCACAGGCATGGTTTCCGGATTGGTTTCTGAAAATTGGAAATAAGGAAACGGTGAGAACTAATAGGATAGACCAATTAAGAAAATTTAGAGATGAAAGGGAGAAAAACAGGGAAAAAAAAAAGTTTACTTTACTAAAAGAAATGAGGTAGGCTGCTGTATTAGCTAATAGGATTGATATTAGCCGACTGAATTATCATTTAATTGCATTAATAAGAAGTTTACTATCTTATGATTTTACTTTTTCCTGACGTGGGTAGTTTGTTTACATTAAGTATAAAACTTATGATATTTAAATATTACTATAAAATTTAATTGTAACGAACATATTATGCTTATATTAAAAAGATTGATGTAAGTACACAAAGAATAAATCGTTACAAGTTTTACTTTTTACAAAATTACATTTGTCAACAAAACAATTTAGGACCAAAACTGGGTTTTAAATTAGCAAATATAACTATTTTAGAATTGGAGTGGACATGTAATATACTTAAAGGACGATTGTGTGCATAGGTAATAAGGATATTATGTGTGAAGTAGGGTTTGTAATAAATGTTTTTGTCTGGGCAAGTGTTTTCGTCCTCGATTTTGCTTCCACAATTGTCAAGCAAAATGAGACATAAACGTAGCCGGTGTGTGTACGGGATGTTGCTCAGAGCTCTGAGCAGTGTATAAGTGATGTTTAGTATGTAAATAATACACCAATAATAGGAAAATTAAAACGGAATACTCCCCCGGTTCGAAAAATTCAAATCCACAGTCCAGTAGTTGACAGCCGGTACTTGATTTATCGAATTATCGATTGTTGCGAGTTATCACTATATAAACAGGTCACAAACACTACGTGTGTCACTTTATACATTGATTCTACTATAAAGAATAGATTTAAAACAAACTAAACACAAAAAATCAATTATTTTAAAATAAATTAACTGCGAGGCCGTTTTTTCACGACCTGTCGCCCTGTCGATCTGTCGTATAGCCCTACGAAGCGGGATTAAAGTGACCGTTTATTCCCTAGGGAGTAAAAAGTAATTTAAAAATGGAAAGATCTTTTACTCTGAAACATGGTCACAAAAAAGTAAATTGTCAAAGGTTTTATTTAAATTTCGAATTAGCATGCAAATAGAAAGCGGTTTATTGAAAAAAAAAAACAAATGAACTCTTCAACGCGAGAAAAATGTATGGTTGTTTGTGTGCATCGTTGATATTGAGAAGCAATGCCACTGTTGCTACCCGTTGCAGTAATGTAGGTACTAATTATCTGTGGAGTGTGGATCATCTTCATTGCGAAAATGTTGAGAGTTTGTGTTGTGTTTTCAATGGTTAATCTGTGACTGACCTGATAGAAGAAAAAACTGACCGCTCAGTTCAGAATTTTTGTCGAGTTTAAATATGTTCAGTTTTAAATGACTATTTTTCTCGCACTCGAAGTGAAAAGTACAGTTTGCACCTCGAGACTAAACGCCAATACAATATACCCTCGCTTTCATTGCCTCCCTCGCAAGCTCGGGAGTCAAACCACCTCGGGTAGATAATGGCCTCGTTTAGTCCCTCGTTATAAAAATACTATGAATGTATTTTATATGTCCGCAAAAATTGAGGGCTTTTCAAAATTAGAAGCGACTTCCACAATAAAGATACACGCAGTAAACATGAAATTGTAATAGGTACCTAAATTTAGATTAAAAAAACTAGCAAGTCTTTTATTATAAACAGTATATTCTTTTATAACAAGTTGCCAAAGTCAGTTATAGAACTGACCGATGGAAAGTTCAAAAACTATATTAAACGTGTCCTTATGAAAAAAGCATATTACAAAATCAAGAACTACGTTGATTCAATGACAAAGAAGTTTGGCTATGATTCCTTCTGCGCATGCGGCTTCCCTGGTAGCTCATTAACGGCACAGATTTGTGGATGTCTCTAACTATTCTCAATCTCAGTATTCTTTTTCTTTTGATTCAGATTATTAAAGTAGTTTTCAAAAAAAAAAACTCATATTGTGCTCAGAATAGTTACAGCACTGATGACAATATTTGTGTCACTTGTTTAATTTAGTACTTTAATTATTATTTTTTTTATTTACTTACCTTTGTAGGTATATACAACATTATTTTTTGTTTATACTAAACCCGAAAAGGGGTCATTGTACTCATCATTTTGAACAACTTTTTCTATGGGGTAATGAGTGAACATTGTAGGCCTTTTAGATTTCCGGATGCTGCTTAACTTTTGTTAAATATTCCTTTTGATTTACAATTTTTGTATAGTCTACGCTGTCCCCCCATACTTTAGTACTAATGCTGTAATGAAACATAATAATACTGTAATACCAAATGATTTGAAAAGAGTAACCATGGAGATTCTTGCCGGTTCTTCTCCATGGAAACGAACAACCCGAACCGTGCACCTTTTTCGACGTTTTATAAGTGCCCATCTAGGCCTATGTGAAAGAAAATATTTTGATTTTGATTTTAGTCACCCGGACGCGGTCATTGTCATTATAATTATATTCAGCTAATGACGTCGCCGGATCATCGCTAAAATGCGTGATAATCAGTCGCATTTCATTGTATCCACGTTTGTTGCTAATTTCTAACTAGCCCACTGAGCAATCCTTCATTTTCAGTTTAATTAATTTATGCGTTAATTAGGCCAGCTGCAAAACTGTCATTAACACGATATCATTATTACTCGTACAATATAGTCTCTATATTCTGTTTATTTGAAAGTCGCATGTTTCCGACAGGTAAACATTTTAGTATGGTGGGGTTCAGAATATTAGTTTGATTTTGTGGTTACGGGTGATATGTTATAAAGATAGTCCTGGTGTAGAAACCAGTCTTCACATCTATAATAATTAATAATTAATATTATAAAGCAGAAGAGTTTGTTTGTTTGTGTTTGGTTGAACGCGCTTATCTCAGGAACTACCGGCTCGAATTGAAAAATTCTTTTTGTGTTGGATAGTCCATTTATCGAGGAAGGCTTTAAGCTATCACTAGTAACATCACGCTACAATCATAAGGAGCGGAGCAGGAATGAAAAATGTTACAAAAAGGGGGACGTTTTTTTCCTTTCGTTTGTTTCTCTTATGTGACGCAGATGAAGTTGCGTGGGTCAGCTAGTACAAATACGAATACCTCTAAGCTTAAGATGCAAAATTAAATTTGTTAATTGATAGTATTTAACTGGTTATCAATTTGCTTCGTCAATCTCAATAATGCAAACAACACATGGCATATTCGAATTCAAATTCATTTATTGTTTGTCACAGGTAAAGTATCAGTCCTTATGATTATTATAAAGGATCGCTGTAACATACCTGTATGGTGTACAATATTAACACATAACACTAGTGGCACGTGGCGGCTACACACTATGACGTCACTAAACCTGATCACGTCATAATTAGTCGCATGTTGTCGGGATCATGGCTCAGTCCCGGCGAGCGACTCGCAGCCGGCGTGTGACTAGCAGCAATACCGGCCCGGCCGCATAGTGCGGCTGTAAGATGGAGCATAGAAAATTCGCTGCTCGACAAACATCGATGCATATTATACTTTGAGAAAGCACACATACTGTTAATTTGCCTACGTATGTAGATACTTAGTTACACATAAGCAAAGGAACCGTACCAGTACTGTGTTTTTTTTCGGAAATTATGTAGAAATTAGTTCAGTAAAGCTATTGAACTCAGAACGTTGCGAAGCTTGGTCCTTTTGTACACATTTATCTGCACAGTGCACGCAGTGATTGGCTCATGTTTCCAACTCCGCGGAACATTTAGATCGGCAAGTTATGTAAACGCAAACGGGCCGATCATAACTCGCGAATGCGATCACATCGGCCACAGCGGCTAATGAGCGCGCAGTGTGCACACAGCGCGCGTTTGTGGCACGACATGTGAACACAAGGGGCGTGCAGCTGTCTCAACGCACGCACTTCCTGTACATGTTTGTTGGTGTAATGATAGATACTAAAGATTCGAGCGCTTGCTACTTTGGTCACAATCACAACCAATAAACTAACATCATGACTAGATCCTTCTTTATAAGCACTTCGGCCGCGACTTGGTTCACAAAAAATGTAATAGCTTGGTTAATTTGCTAATAAATGATAATAAATATAATTCATAGCCTATGTTATTTCCTGATAATTTAGCTTTCTATTAGTGAATCAATGTTTAAAATCGGTCCAATGGTTTTAGAGCTTATTCGGTACAAACATAAAAATCTTTCCTTTTCATAATATTGGTACTCATAGATGTAAAGCGTGTTATCCGACCCACCTTGAGCAAAAGATTCACGCAGTAAAAGTTTTAATCACTTTTGTTCTTGTAATATTGTTTTGAGAAAAAAAAACTGTAACCTGCGAAATGCTGGGGATGGAAACTTTTCGAATTAAAGTCAAGCCTGACTAATCCTCATAGGTGTGACATGACGGAGGCACTCCAGGTATAAATCACGTCACGTGAGTGTGACGCAAAGTGACTTGTCGCCCCTATCACCCGCGTCCAGTGCGGCCCGTCGCCCCAGGTCCCGCGTCCCGCGTCCCGCACCCCGCGCCCGCTGTCCCGAGCATGCAGTCTGGGGCGCGCTCATCTCACGGCGAACTAATTAGCCAATCCCGGCGGCCGCGGGATTAAACGCCATGACTACGTAACAAAACACAGAAGAACTTACAGTGCAGCAGTGGGCTGGGAACAGTCAATCGAACATCTTATGTTAAAATAATCATAACAATAAATTGCGCTCCAAAACAGTCATAGCTGACGTGGATCAAAAGGCTGCCTAATGTAATGGGACTGGGCAGGTCTTGTCTGCCGCAAATGTGACAGAGGAGGCTAGGAAAAAGAACTAATAGCTCGGCAGAAAAATATTATCGAAACTAATGAATAGGGATGTGCATGTTTCCCACTCGGTCGCTTATCGAAATCTATAACGTTATATAGAGCACTCTGGGCAGTCGGTGCACCGCAATCGTGAACAGCTGGGAGCAGCCCTACGGCGCGCGTGAGACGCGGCGAGTGGAACTTCTGTGCGTGGCACGGCGGCGTGCCCACGTCACGCTCACGCACGATTCACGTGAATCTTTTAAGCCGGAACAGTCCCTTTCACCCTTCTCATTATTTTTTACTTTTACAAACCATTTTAGATGTTGCTTTCATTCAATTAATTCTAGCAACTTTGTAAATATTACCTTCCGAGTAATATTAGTAGAAGCTATTTGAAGTTTGGTTCACATCACGGGTCGCTCCTCCGCCACTCCGCCGCGCGCCGCGTCGCCCGTTTATTTATAAATTAGTAAGTGGTTCCGGCCCTGTTGCCAAGTTTTTGCTCATATATAACGGAGCCATAAACGTTCTTTAATTAATTAAAAGAGTTACTTACGTTTGGTGGCAGTTAGTTTGTAGCGCTTCCTGTGTACAGAACCCGGAGACGGACCGCCGCCGCCGCCGGACCCAGGTGAGGGTAGTCTAGTACTACGACACTGTACACCTTTATTGCTGGCCATTTGTTTTGGAGACTTCGTACCTGCGTCGAGAATAGCACCCATTAATCAAACCGTCGGTGTTTGTTTTCTCTGACAAAACAAAGTCAGCTGAAATTGGAAGCCCTCGTAAACTTTGCAGTTTAATATACAAAGTACTAATTAATGAATTTCTCAAAAGACTCCCGGCTTCACTACTTACATCAATATTTACCTTTGTAGTGTTTGCTTATCCAATCGGCAATCGGCTATAGTTGGCGGCGCGCCAGACGCCAGACTCGAACACTTTCCTACAGAAGACGCTTACGTATAGAGGCGCCTTTGGGGAAAGTTGCAAACTAAAAAATTTACAAGAATCGGAAGAGAACGATCGTGATTGTGTCGCAGGGGGTAGACGTGTGGTGCACGAGGGAGGGGGCCGGGGAGGGGCAGGTGGTGCTCCCTTATACACTGTGCATCACTAGTTTACAACTTCACTAGGGCTAAAAGACAAGCACTAAAATACGAATAAAACTTCTAACGTCAAATTAAAGTAAAAGTGTAAGTTACAGGTAATTTATAGAAAATTTACTTTAAACTTTGTTTCCAAAATCTGTGAACTTGAACTTTAAGTAAAACTTATACTCAAACTCAAAGCATTTATTTTAATTAGACCATTGCGCCACTTTTCGTCAAGAAAACTACAAAAAACTCACAAGCTAGTCACAGTCACGAGGCAAAAAGGAAAATGAATGTAACAATCATTGAGTTATTTGATCATAGGCACACATTCGCGTTTTTGCGTTTCTCTACGTCCCGCGATATTGCGATATGAATTACTATAATTAATTATGTTCCCTGCCTACTGATGTGCTTAAACTAATTCAATAATTTTAGATAAATTGGTCTCAATAATTATAAATAAATATCTGTACTACTTTATGTTTCTTAAAATGTCGACAATAATTACAATTACATTGATCTCAATTATAAAGATATAATGTTGTTATTGTATGTGATTACTATACCTATATTAATAATAATTATATCTTACTCTGATAAATGTTTAACATACCCTCTGTTTGTAAATAATATATTTAATTAACTACTTAAAATTTTATGTTAATCTTGTTTATTGCTGTGCCCTAACAGGGTCCATAATTGTTCTTAGCTCATTGTAACATCTTTTAAAACTTATGGTACGCAAAATAAAATGAATATGAATATATGAGTTCTTAGAACATATTTTGGTATTGGGACGCATGCGATCTCTCACACTGCCGCGATACTAACGCGGGACGCTTACGTTTCTACGTCGTGTGCCTTATTTCAAATTTATGAGTAACATTTACATCACAGTAATCCAGTTATCTCGTTGAGGAGACAATAATACAAAATATTCAAGTTAAAACGTTTTCAATTTGCTCTGGTTTTCAAGGAGTACAAATTCTCTTCAGTAAATAGTTTCTCGGAATGAATACGCGAAGTTTCCGAGCATCGCCGGTGTTTGGGCAGAATCCGTCAGGTAGCGAAGAAACAGACTCGGCTCCGACGTACAAACAAATTTAGATATGAAAAGCAAATAATAACAAAGTTATCGCAAGAGAACGCGAAGCTCTGGGCGGTGAGGCTGTGGCCCACGCGAGAGGTGCGCGATAGCGTGCGGTACGATACTGTTCTGTGACTCATGTTTTATTACACTACAATAGTCAGCATGCCGATGTCTACGAGGCAGACGTAACACAAATCAGAGAGAGCTTTGAAAAGAGAAGAGGACTACTTTTGCCTAAATGTGCTACTGTTAATAGCTATTAAAAAAAACCTCCTCGCCCCGACGTTAATCAGCGGAATTGGAAAGTAAAGATAACAGTCTCAATCACACATAGTATTAAAAAAAAAACTGAGTGTTGTGACTTAAAGGAGTGATGAGATAGTGTATTGTTGGTCTGCCCAGGACTCGACGTACCCAGTGCGGACAGCTGAACACAAATCTCCAATACCTAGTGCTGTAATGATCGACGAAGGTTCTACCGCGCTTAGCCGACGGATTATTGCGCCGCAGTAGCCAACAAACCTGATAATAAACTTTTCCGAAATGAAACCTCATAACTACGAGATGAGTACCAAGGCTGCAAATATTTTGGGAGCTATTTTAATAACGGAAAACCAATGGAATTCCTGAAGCCTCCCGGCTCCCCCCCCCACTCCGCTGCTCTCCCGACACCCGCGGTATGCAGCCTCACTTGTAACAAGTTGCAACGACGCGCCTTGCGCACAAAGAAACAATATTGTATTTAATTGACGTCTGTTTGTTTAACGAGCCACTTAAGCATTGCTATTGTCAAATATGTTTGTTTTATTTTTACTGTACGTATTACAAAACGACTTCATCGCGCTTTCATTAAGAGATTCAGTGTCGACTCGCTTAAAGTATAATTGAAGATCGGCTGATTGATTGAAGAAACCTTTCTTGTAATTGAAATCTTGATCCTATTGATTACCAAAAAAAGAATCATTCATTCATTTAATGTCAGTAGGTACACACAGTTGACAGTTCGTCTATGTGACTTTTATGAGATAATAGTTAGATATATTGGATTCTGAACATGAAAAGAATTTTAGGTGGATGCGCCAAGGTAGGCAGGCAAGTGCTAGGTTGTATGTTGATGAAGATATGATTCGCGACAGTAAGACGTATGTAGTTACAGAATTATAACTATCAAAATCAACAATACAACCCTCCAGTTTCATAAAGGTCTAGGAATGACCTTGAAACAGCAGTTCCTAGACCTTTGTGGCTAGTAACTGTGACTAGCTTTGATTTGGCTTTGTGTTTTTGACATTCAAAAGTGCCATAATGGTCTAGAAAAAACACTGTCTAGAAAAAAACTGTCTGTCTGGTCTGGTCTAGTGGAAAATAATAAATGCTTTGAGGTTGAGTTTGATTTTAACCCTCATTAGCCTTAATATTTTAAGAAATTATGAAATATGTCAAAGAGCAGCGCAGAGCCAGAGGGGCAGCGCAGCACATACTACTCTTAATTCTAGTAGTTTCCCGACCTTTTAGTATTAAACCTTAACTCTTAAATTGATACGAATTACCATGTTTCTGAAACAAGCTTCGTTAGGGGTTTAATGGGTAGGGGTGCAGGGTGCGAGCAGAGGTAGTAAATGAATTTGAGAAAATACCCCCCAACCGGCGGAAACAAGCGGGCCTTGCTAAATAGCGCACCGTCATGTGCTGTGCTGCGCTAAGCAGTGAGCCCACGTCGACGTCGTGAGCCCACCAGCGCTCCGCCGCCGGGCACCGCGTACAGTCGACGTACAGCGGGGCGTAGCTATGTACTTCCAGTTAAAAATACTGGATTATTGCCCAAGTGGCGACTCGCAATATTCAAATCTCCCGAAACACTGCAGCGTGGGTGTGTGTAACGAGTACTTACGCTGTTCCGTTGGTCTCCCGGTCGTAATTTTTCAGTAGAAGCCCGGAAATTGGCCGTATGACACCCCCGTGCTTCGGCAAACACAATCGCAATCTCTCTGACCGATCGTGTCCTGTGCCTGCGCGCACGCTTGTGCACTGTAACATCTCCCGCGCCGATGGCTGATCCGGTGTGACCGGACAACAGGCAGGTTATTATTTGATTATTATTTGAATCGGGTTGGTTTGCAGCCATACCGGTATTACCGGCGAGTGACTATGACGTCACGTGTCGGGCTGGAAGCGGTTTGGTTATTTAAATATTCTACAGTCCGATACCGATATACATGGCAGTGTGGGTATGTACGCTGCCACGTTCTGAGACGATGATACAATCTTAAACGTGGGCAGGGGTTGAGAGAGATGTTTATTCACTTTGAAGCCTATTGAATTCATAACATAAGAATTAAATCAAGGAATAAAACGATACTACAATCCTGGTTCAATTCATGGTCGGGTGCGAGACGGAATGGTAAGCCAGGCCCTATTTCTGCGAAGCAGTCATACTAGCGAAGGAGATGGTGGAACGCGAGAGGGAGAGAACCTCCCTCCCGCTCCACCCAGAGTGAGAGAAGTTTGAAGAAAATAATACAGCCCCTAATTTCATCAATTGACTTGTGTCATAGTTCCACCTTTTTTTAAACCCAGCTCGAAGCATTCTGTCTATTAAAGTCTAAAAACACAACTAGCTTTTCTATTTAAACCAAAGAGTTAACAATTGTATAAACTAGTTATAAATAAACCTTTTCTTATTCTTTAATTATCTTATCTATTAAAACAGTGTAAACAAAAATAACCAAAATAACATCAATGTTACCATAAACAAAATATAATAGTGTTTAAACTACTCAAATATCCACAAATTCATTACAGTGAAATCATATTTATAATTGGTTTTTCTTAACGGGTAATAGTGTTTCGACACTTGAGTGGAAATTCCCTCATAATATTTTTATTCAGATTCCTAGGATTCTTTTTCCAGTTATGACGACTGAATTAACCCACTACGTAGGTTTTGTGACCTTCTCAATTATATTCATCTTCTCCGTGCGATCCAACTCATCACGTAGTTTCCCTTGTAACGCAAATCTAACTTTCCTGGGCGGATCTACGCAGGGTACTGCTTCTGGCTTGAGTTTGAGATGACAGACTGGAATTAGACACCAAAGACCCTAAAAACATCATTATATTGTGTAAGAACTTGTTTACAAAATTTTGTTTAGTTACTGAAAAGACACGTTTTTTATACCTAACTTTTCACAAGTTGGTAGACCAAGAACATTGGAACATTCTAAGTTTGCTTGTTTAAATATTATTGATTCGACGACGTTATTATTATTTATGCACAAATTACAATATTTAAGTTGACTTTTAGCCTAAAATGGGAATGGATTTTCCACATTTGACAAGTAATACTTTTGACAGATTGTTTTGACGTTTATTATTATTTAATGTTTGGTTTTGACATCTGGACCTGAGTCTATGATGCATTTAATTTGTTTATTTCCTACTGACAAATTAATTTCCAAAGATGGTTTTGAATGACTATTTTCCAAAGTGTTGACTTTATTTTCATTATGACTGTTATCTGAGTAACTGATTAAAGATCTGTTATGTGACTGCGAATACTGACTACTGTATTTATGATGATGATACTAAATGTTGTTGTGAGATCACTCAGACTTGTGACCATTTTCATCGTTGAGATGTAAATACGGACTCGGATATTTTTTGTTTTGACTAATTGATTGGGGACGAATCTCTCAGATGTATAACTGCTCTCATCACTGAGATGCTGATTATTTTCATTGCATCTCTCAGACATATCACCATTTTCATCACAGAGAAAATATAAGTGGGGGACATTGACTTCTGGACTCTTGACTATTGGGAGTCTACGCAAGATCTCTCAGACTTGTCACTGTTCTCATCATTGGGATACGGTGACTGCCTCGTCTGTGTTGCCCCTACTATGTGTGCCTGTGTGGTCTGACTGTTTGACTGACTGCTAGGTGAATCATACTGATAAAAAACTTCTATGATTTTGACTCGACTTTGATTGACTGTTCAACATGTCAACAAAATATTCTTGACTACTATTATCTGAATTAAACGATTGCAACTGACTGACTTTTTTATTTTTGAAACAATATTTGGCAAAAGATTTACATGACCTGCATTGAATGCTTTTAGCTGGGCACTTGTAGCGATGAGACTCCCACAGCGATTGCATGTCCTCAAGTTGCTGGTGTGGTCGCTGTTTGAGCTGAAGCCGGACCGCGACTGTTCGAAGCTGACTGACGTCTGCTTGACTCTGACTTGCGACTGGAACCTCGCTGCCGGGTTTCAACTAACCAACGAACACCACAATTTTGATTTTAAATGGCATGCTCGCAGAACGGAAGACCGACGTTGCGGGCAACAGCTAGTCACTACATATTTTAGAACAAAGTACCCCGCGACTATCTGTCCTGAATCCACCATATCCTGAATGACATTGTTACTTAATTATTACGTCTAAATATAAATAAACTCTAATCTCATAATACCTTGCATGGTTATAATACAGTGTACCTTGTGAACGTTTTGTTCTCTAAACCTGTGTTTAAAATAAATGATTTGTATTTGATACAGAAAAGCTAAAGGGCATCCTTTCACGAACCCCACAAAGCAGAGGCGCACATTCAGGACGTCTGCTAAATTAATAATGTTTGATAAGTTGCGAACTCGCCCGCTTATGAATACCGTTTATCACTTCGGCGTTATTTGTGACTCTGATCACTTCTCCGCCTCCACTTTCACCAACTTTTAAGTGGTCAGTAACGATTGCTGACTGAAGAACTGAAACGTTCGCGCTACAACTATAGCCTGTGTGAATTATCTAGCAGTCATCGAATTCGAGAGTTCCCTGCATTTCCTCTTATCTTTGCATTTCCGAGAGGTCTGCCGAGCGCACACGAACCGGGTGGGAGGCGGTCCGGAGCAGGGGCTGTCCGATTTGTTTTTACTTCGTTTTCTATCGGAGCACTTCGTTTGAAAATTTTCGTGCAGCAAAATCTGTATGACGTTTTGAAGGAAATGACAGGAAACACAAAACGGTTCAAGGATAGGACAGTATCTGGGAGATGCCTGCTTCCCCTTCTCACTGCCTTCGTATAAACTGAGCGGTATCAACGCGTGGCTCACAATGGAAAATGTAATTATCAGTCGGCCGGTCAGTGCCGTCAGTGGCATCAGTGGTGTGGCGCTTTTGTGCCGTCTGTTCTTTTGTAACGCCATGTCGAACATGATTGCTAGGCGACACTACTTTCTCTGTGAGCCACACACTGACAAAAAAAACGACTTTTAGTTTTGTTGAACATACATTTTTCACTTACAAAACATTAGTATAACAGCGAAAGTCTATAAAAATGTGATGATAACTCGTGTCGCTCAACATTGTCCTCCATGGACGTATGATTATTTGAGCTTCTTCCGTTGAAGCCACGAGTGTCAAAGTGACGCCCACTCCCGGGTATCCCGTCTGATTGTTATTTTATTACTTTTCATTATTTCTAAAAGTAATAAGTAGGACCAGTCCACGACTCAAAGCTCCAGCAAAATTAATTTATTAATTTATGTTAATTTACCTACAAAATATGATAAACCATTGACCCTTTACCATGATCACTACATTATTATAAAACAAAGTCTTCGCCACGTTGCGTCTGTCTGTTTGCGATAAACTCAAAAACAGCTGGATCGCTTTTTATGTTATTTTTACCAATGGATAGAGTGGTTCTCGAGGAAGGTTGAATTACATCATTTGTGAAGTTTTTGTAAAGGGTGTAAAACACCTCTTAACGAATACGGGAGGCACTTGTTCTCCTCGTCATTCTGATATTTTTTTTGTTCTACACTATACCTGGGAACCTCCTAGTTACGGAGATATTGGGGGTCAAAGTAGTAAGATTTTGACAAGTTTATTTTTTAAATACCACTTTTAATCGCATGATTTTTACTTTAAATATCTCTACGACCCCCGTACTATTCAATCCATCCATCCGCACAATGTTTTGAGTGCGTTACATTGAGTTATAAACATGATTTATAACCTCAAAAAAAAAGTTGTTTCCCAGCAATAATTTTTGCGTAAAGTTACTTAGTTTCATGTACAGAATGCTTGGTTAACGGCTTTGTGATGAGGACGCTGTTTTTACTTGAAACATCTCCACGACCCCCGTACTATTGAATCCATCCATCACCACAGTGTTTAGAGAGCTTGAAATAGTAGTATTTTGCGTGGGATAGGTTGGTTTCTCCGAGATTTTGCGCGGGGCCCCGCGAATCCAAACTCGAATTACTCAATTCGACACTGAGGTACTCACCTCAGTATAGAATAAATAAGTGGTATTTTGCGTGAGATAGGTTAGTTACATTGTTAGTCGTCACAGATTTTGGGGATTAGGGCAAGAGAGCGGAGATGAACCCCTCACGGAGGGGGTGTGTGTGAGTACGCTATGCCTCCGTCTGCGCGCCTTATGGGAATTAAAGATGCCAATCAGAATAATAATTGTATTGAGTAGATTAAAAAAAGCTAATCATAAAGAGGTCAACGAAATTAATGTTTACTATAAAGTGAAAGTATTATCAAGTATTTGATTTTAATAAACCATTATTCAAATCAAACAGAAACACAATTTATTATAGTCCGGACTTCACAAACAAATATTTTTATTTGTTAAATGGTGCACCGCGCGTGGCCAACTACGCGGACGTACAGAAATCGTATTGAATGTTAAAAGTATTCAATATGATTGAAAAGCAAATAGCTGTTGCCAGAAAACTGTTTCATTTGACACAAAATTGAAATAAAACTGAGTGAAAAAATGTGAAGAACTGCAATTGGGTGGAGAGCGTCAGAGAAGTGCGGTAGCGCTGGCCCAGTGGTGGCGGTCCCGACTTACGAACAGTAAGTCCTGGGTTTTGAGCCCAGACACATGACATGTGTTGACACTTTGAGTAATTTGTTTCATTACCACTGCTCTCAAAAATGGTGAAGGAAAAAATCGTGAGGCAACCGGCATGTCCTAGAACCAAAAATTCGTAGACATGTGACATCTACCAACCCGCACTAGACCTACGTGGTGGATTATATAGCCCATTTCCACTAATAAAGAGGAGGCCTGTGTCCCAGCTGTGGGAACACTAATATGGTGATGACGATGAGAGCGTCACGTGACATTCACGAAGCGCGCTCGAGCGGGTCGCGCCGCGCGTGGCACTGAACCTAATTGATCGACAAATACCAACGTCGGGACAGTGCACTATGTGGCACTCGCCAGTTTACTATAATTATGGATATGCTATTTGATAAAAAAATATTAAATCTTTGTATCTCTCAGATAAACGTGGCGTGGCGTCTGTGTTGGAGCTCTCAGCCGGTGTTGATGAGCTTCAGGGTACACTTAGCGCACTGAAGTGATTTGCGATAAACCTGCAGCTTTATTGAACAAGAGTGCGAAGCAACATCGGGCTGCCAGTCATTTGAACATTGTAAAAAGTAATAAAAACGTTCATTACAAGTCAACGTGTCCGCTGCCGAAGTGCTCAAGCCACCCCGCGCTAGCGACAAGGCACGACGCGACACGGCGACACGGCGACGCGCGACGTGCGACACTTTAAAATATAACAGCGGAGTTTTTAAAGCGCGTCGTTTTTGTTTCGCAGATAATTATTTCAGCCAAGCTGAGGCTCTACGTAGCCAGCTCTCGCCGACTGCTGGAATATAATTCAAGACAGAAACACGTAATGTATGCGAACACTAATGGACTCGTTACAAACATAAATTATGAAGTATTTTGTTGTTGTTATTGTTTTGTAGTGATTGATTACAGCTCGTTATTTCGCCTCCGCGGGCTGAAACAACTTTAAAAATATTTGTTTTATTCTATTTCGTCATTTGTCTATATTAATGTTTAGGTACGAAGTTAGCTGCGACTATCTTGAGTAACCAGTACGTAAACTGAATAACCAACAAGTTTTTTGGAAATGTTATTTTGAAAAAGAAAATCACGGACGTAACGTAACATAGTTTTGCGTAATTCGTGAAAGAAAGCATATTATTATAAGCGCTGTACATGCACACCCGCCAGCAGAGGCCTGTCCCGGCTTTTAGTAGTTACTGTAAAACAACAGTAACTTCTTTTGTTAGGGGGAAGCACTAGACCCCGGCCGCGACATTTGCTAGTGAATTTCTTAGGTTTTAATATATTTTGCAATTTACAGGGCAGTGTCGGGTTAAATGTACATATTATGTTGATTCAAGTAAGCATAAGATTCCAGACCTAACACATATTACAAATATTGTTTTACACGAAAATGATCGTTCTTTATTAGAGTTAGTGAAAAATATTGTCACTTCTCATTATTATTGAAATTGGTTGCAACTTGTAATGACTATGTTTGTAATTTCATTTATGCGACGCAACACAAATTATAATTAATTTAAATAATTAATAATGAGTTTGTTTTAGTTTTACTTAGTTCAGAGATAGACGATGTGTTGTTGTGTAACATAATATTAAATTATATCTCATTTACTTCGTTAATAATTTGGTAATAATTTAAGTATTCAAATATTATTAGACTTAGCTCATTGAGCCTAATTTATAAACTTAAGACAACAATGATTAAAAGGCTGAAGTTTCTTCGTAACATCGTCTTGCGTTACTTTCTCACTCGCAATACTGAATATTTATTTTAGTGTTCACATAGTTAATAGTATACTAAGGAAGCATAACATCTCGCCTTGTAAACCCCGAAGGATTAGGCAGCGTTGTTCACATTTCGCCAGTTATAATAGGGTGCGATCCTATTGCCATCTACAGGGTACCAATTCAGACTCCATGGCTGCTACTGAAACAATCCTGATGGAAAAACCCAATAATATTTCGCCGATCCGGGAATCAAACCCAGGATCTTTTGCTCAGCAGTTGAGCTTGCGAGCACTGGACCAGCGAGGCACTCTTAGTTTAGTAATCTCTTTCCTGTCAAATTGAAAGCACAATCGCATGTGCTTACTCAACACACAATAATGAATGGAAGCACCGCGCGCTTCGTGCGCACTGATTGAACACAATGGCGGCGTTGTATCCGCAGCGGAACCGCAGCGGATCGCCACCGGCTGGCGGGCTCGGCAATCGAATAAACAAGCGACTCGATATGATTGTTCAATAGCATTGTCACTGACACTCGATCCCGACTCGGCTCTACTCGGCACTACTCGTAAACATGCACCGACGACGTCGGGAACATTGAATTTTAACTAGATAGCAACATCCAAGGGCTGCCAGACCTTTCTAAAAAAATGTGTGGGATGAAGCAGTGTCAGTAAATACTGCCAACGATGCATTTCTGCAACCTTTCGACAGCCAAATTTCAGTTACACCACCTGAAAAAAAGGTACTTTAGTGTAATAACTAAAAGATAATATTGAGTTTTAAAAAGTCTGTGCGCTGATTTTACCTATTACTGGTCAGGCTGCTTTAAATAAGTGTTGGAATAATTCCCTGAGTATCGATTATGAAAACTATAAATTCCAGCCTTTAAATGTTTATATTTCCAGCGGCGAGAAGTGTTTACTCATTGTAACAATATGCTATGAAAGATATAATATTATTATTTAAAAAAATTGAAGATAGGCTGTAAAAAAGTGAGGAACGTTTTTACGAAAATTCATGGGATGCCTGAAAATTGTCAGTCGGTCCAAGCTAGCAGATATGCATACGTTCAAAGTACGTACTAACAGGATCTACTCGTTCCACAAATTTTGTTAATCATAAAATAAATAAGGTCTGGCGGCCCTACAATGGAATCTCGGACCTCTAGTTTGTACTGCATTGAGTATTTTCTGTGAAGTGAAACGAAGGCATTTATTTAAAAGAAGGTTCTGGGTCGCGGCGCATTGATACAAGGACTGATATTATTTGTTTAAAAGAAGGTTCTGGGTCGCGGCGCATTGATACAAGTACTGATATTATTTGTTAACCGACTTCTAAAAAAGGAGGAGGTTCTCAATTCGAATGTTTTTTTTTTTTTTTTTTTTTTTTATGTTTGTTCGGGCATAACTCCGTCGCTTGCCAACCGATTTGGAAAATTATTTTTTTGTTGGAAAGGGTATTCTTTTCAAATGGTCCCATAGCCACCAAATCAGGATCTGATGATGGAATCTTGGCGAAATCGAGGGAACTCTTCAAATTTTATATGAAAACGTGTTGCGATTTTGGTATTTTCTACAACAAGTAAAGTATTTGCGTTTGATAAGAACCATTCTACCATCAGAACTAATGATGAAGCCAAGAGTCACGGAACTCCATAATGAGACAATGTACCATAGTCGTGTTTGGGCTTGTTGTAATTGTAACGGTATGCACTTTCCATGTATCAAGCACATGTGAACCACTAAAAAGTTAAAAATAAAAACTTTTTTGCAAAAAATAAAACCGACTTCAAAAAAAACAAAAAAGTGAAAAATAACTTTAGCTTCTGAAGTCGGTGACAAAAAAACTAAAGCAATCAAACAAAGGTCACCGACTTCAGAAGCTAAAGTTATTTTTCACTTTTTTGTTTTTTTTGAAGTCGGTTTTATTTTTTGCTAAAAAGTTTTTTAAAAGAAGGTTCTGGGTCGCGGCGCATTGATACAAGTACTGATATTATTTGTTTAAAAGAAGGTTCTGGGTCGCGGCGCATTGATACAAGTACTGATATTATTTGTTTAAAAGAAGGTTCTGGGTCGCGGCGCATTGATACAAAAACTGATATTATTTATTCAAAAGAAGGTTCTGGGTCGCGGTGCATTGATACATTACTGATATTATTTGTTTAAAAGAAGGTTCTGGGTCACGGCGCATTGATACAAGTACTGATATTATTTATTTAAAAGAAGGTTCTGGGTCGCGGCGCATTGATACAAGTACTGATATTATTTATTTAAAAGAAGGTTCTGGGTCGCGGCGCATTGATACAAGTACTGATATTTTTTATTTAAAAGAAGGTTCTGGGTCGCGGCGCATTGATACAAGTACTGATATTATTTATTTAAAAGAAGGTTCTGGGTCGCGGCGCATTGATACAAGTAGTCCTATTATTTATTTAAAAGAAGGTTCTGGGTCGCGGCACATTGATACAAGTAGTCATAATATTTATTTAAAAGAAGGTTCTGGGTCGCGGCGCATTGATACAAGTACTGATATTATTTGTTTAAAAGAAGGTTCTGGGACGCGGCGCATTGATACAAGTAGTCATATTATTTATTTAAAAGAAGGTTCTGGGTCGCGGCGCATTGATACAAGTACTGATATTATTTGTTTAAAAGAAGGTTCTGGGTCGCGGCGCATTGATACAAGTACTGATATTATTTGTTTAAAAGAAGGTTCTGGGACGCGGCGCATTGATACATTACTGATATTATTTGTTTAAAAGAAGGTTCTGGGTCGCGGCGCATTGATACAAGTACTGATATTATTTGTTTAAAAGAAGGTTCTGGGTCGCGGCGCATTGATACAAGTACTGATATTATTTGTTTAAAAGAAGGTTCTGGGTCGCGGCTCATTGATACAGGTACTGATATTATTTGTTTTTCTTTCAGGGACAACAATGATTGAGGCGCATAATATCTACTATAACTAAACGTTCGTGGCTTCGGTCATGTTTAAGTTAGTTGTTTTCCTTCTGCACAAGTAGTCAAAAATCAAAATCAAAATATTTTATTTCACATGCCTGGATGGGCACTTATAAAACGTCGAAAAAGGTGCACGGTTCGCGTTGGTCGATTCCATGGAGAAAAACCGGCAAGAAACTCCTTGGTTACTCTTTTCAAATCATTTGGTATTACAGTATTATTATGTTTCATTACAGCATTAGTACTAAAGTATGGGGGGACAGCGTAGGCCCGACAATAGGTCGATGCTTGCTATACAAAAAATATAAAACAAAAGGAATATTTAACAAAAGTTAAACAGCATCCGGGAATCTAAAAGGCCTTCAATGTTCACTCATTCACAAATAATAGGTAAAAAAGCATCTATACAAAGGTAAGTAAATTAAAAAAAAATATAATATTTATTTAAAGAACTAAATTAAACAAGTGACACAAATATTGTCATCAGTGCTGTAACTAGTCTGAGCAAAATATGAGAAAAAATTATTTGAAAACTACTGTAATAATCTGAATCAAAAGAAAAAGAATAATGAGATTGAGAATAATTAGAGACATCCACAAATCTGTGCCGTTTATGAGCTACCAGGGAAGCCGCATGCGCAGAAGGAATCATAGCCAAACTTCTTTGTCATCAACGTAGTCCTTGATTTTGTAATATGCTTTTTTCATAAGGACACGTTTAATATAGTTCTTGAACTTTCCATCGGTCAGTTCTATAACTGACTTTGGCAACTTGTTATAAAAGCGTATACTGTTTATAATAAAAGACCTGCTAGTTTTTGTTAATCTGAATTTAGGTATTACAATTTCATGTTTACTGCGTGTATTTTTATTGTGGAAGTCGCTTCTAATTTTGAAAAGCCCTCGATTTTTGCGGACATATAAAATACATTCAAAGATATAAAGTGAAGGCAGAGTTAGTATATCGATCTCTTTGAATTTGAGTGACTCGCGAGGACCCATTTTTTAAATCGCGCGGACTGCCCTCTTTTGTAGTATGAAAATGGAGTCAACGTCTGCTGCTGATCCCCACAGCAGGATGCCGTAAGACATAATACTGTGGAAATAAGCATAGTAAACTAACCTACCTGTGGCTACATCCGTTAACTGTCTTATTTTCCTAACTGCATGTGCAGCTGAGCTTAACCTACCTGAAAGAGTTCTAATGTGCGCGCCCCACTGTAATTTTGAATCTATAGTAATCCCTAAGAATACAGTTTCCGCTACAACATCAAGTTTATTGCCGTCAAGATTTAAATTAAGATCACGTTGTTGTACATTTGGTAAGGAGAATTTTATATTTTATTAAAGTCGAGTGTTTAATGAATTACAACCAACTAAACAATAATATTTCCAACCCTAACAAACAATTAAAAAGAAAACAAGTTTTCTAATTTCCAGTTCAATTAAGAGTCTTCCCTTAGCCTACAAAAAGATTTTATGAAACACCGTTTGACAGAGATTGCTTGTTGAATGAAGATATCAACAAAACACACACTGAGTCAGGATATCGGACTCGGCTCATATTATCTACCTACATGATGTGCCACATGTAGGGCGGGTTGTCATGGCAACTATTGTGTTATCCGGTAAGCTCGTTATGTGATCGCTGTGTTCGGGACCCGCCTGTGGGCGACGCCATACTTCGTCACATATTATTTAGTAATTAATTTACAAACACACTTTAGCTGTTTCTTCTGGAAACTTATCACAAAGTTTACAGATATTCTGTGAAGACAATACTACATTCTTGAAATCTGTTTAGATCAAGACATGGATTTTTCTTTCCGATAACATAATACATATTCTAGTGCAAAACTTTTTCTTAAAGACTCAACCAATAATAATATTCAATTGGTTAACGTTAAAAGTCTGGTCACACAACCCGTTAGTCGGGACGGTAAGCTTTAATTATGTTAGCAAAAACAGCAAGAAGCGACCAGTTGATACCGCGACCCATCGGTCCGGTCCGGCTTGGCTCGGCTCGGCTCGGTTCAGTAAAAACGATCTGTCGCTGTCGCCGCGCCGTATGGTGGACCGAGATTACCTCGCCAACCTACTTTTTGTTGAACCCTTTGCTTGCGCTACAACTACTTAAACGTTTTCTGATTAGAGCTTATGTACACACGGAGGAAAATGTTTACTCTGTAGCATTATTTGGACAATGTACCGGCTACCAGCTTGACGGAACAACAACGCGATATGCACCGAACAACCAGACCAGAGTCCGTGCTCTTCACCTCATAGTGCAGTCAACATGTGTACCTACTGCCAACAATAGGTCCATTTATACTTTCTTTACTCTGTGCTTTCGAACTATGTCCTTTTATTTTAGTATTTAATAGATGTCATTTTTATCTATTCAGTCGTATTTTACCATGAGGGTAGGCAGATCGCTACCGACACACCACACCACCACAGACAGAATGCCTTTTTTTTTTTTTTTTTTTTTTTTTTTAGGATGGGAAATCATCAAATGACTTCTCCCACTCTGGGCAGAGCGGGAGGGAGTGTCAGACTCTTACTGACTAAAACCCATCCATGTTCCTTCCTCGCCCTTTATGTTCCGGGGCCGCGGTATCTCTTTCGAACAGGCCCGCAACCCCGGCAGGCTTCGGCCCTTGCGGGCCCCTCTCCTTTTGCTGACATCTCTTTGAGGCGCGCGTGGAACACGAACGCGCCGTCGACACGGCCTGTCGTCGTCGTTAGACGGCCGGACGGCCAGCTATTGCCCATAGCCAGCCGTCCACAGGCCCGCATCTACGGTGGCCGGTAGCCACCACGTGGCCCCCGACGCCCGTTGCGTCTCCCGCGGCGGCCGGGAAGAGAGGATCTCTCCCTCTCTCGTTCCGCCACCTCCTTCGCTAGCATCACTGCTTCGCAGAAGGAGGCGACGGCTTCCCATTCCGTCTCGCTCCGGACCATAGATTGAACCAGGGCCGGACGCGAGAGGTCGCCGCCGCCGATCGCCGCCACGAGGACACGGCGGAGCTCCGCCCACGCAGGG
Organism: Xestia c-nigrum; assembly: GCA_916618015.1. Classification (NCBI taxonomy): domain Eukaryota; kingdom Metazoa; phylum Arthropoda; class Insecta; order Lepidoptera; family Noctuidae; genus Xestia; species Xestia c-nigrum. Next base: position 337,501 of record OU745263.1, read on the forward strand.
CAGACTTCCACCGTGTGCTCCACCGTGTCCTCCGGTCGATCCTCGCAGTGGAGACACCCGGGCGATTCCTCCCGCCCGATTCGGTGCAGGTACCTCCCGAAACATCCGTGTCCGGTGAGGACCTGCGTCAGGCGGAAGGTGAGGACGCCGTGGCGCCTCTCCAGCCACTCCTCAAAGAGGGGACTTACCGCCACTATCGTGGCGTGCCCTCAGACAGAATGCCTTCAGATACGATCTTTACAAACTCGTTTTGCTTTGCTCATATTCATAGTTTTGGTGCGAGTGCGAGAATTTGACAAACCTAATAAGTTCTCTGTGCTAACCTAAGTGTCGATAAGTCCTCGGGACAACAACATAGTCATGTTCTGGAACAAAGAATGATATCTAAGTAGGTACTTCTGATCGATCTTCTGCTTAGTGTGGCACTAGGTGGCGCAGTGAAGTAATGTCCAGCGATACGAGAGCCGGCAGACCTGTAAGAGCAGATGAAAGATAATAACGATTACATGTTCAACATGTTACAACAAAAAGATTTAAAAAGAATAACATACTGGACTAAAGTCCTTAAATCGTCCTGTTTGCTGCAACTTGTCGTGGGACTCAAACAACTGCACTTAATTAAACGTCAGTCATCGCACTATCAGTTGCGGCGTTTATCTCAAAGTGACAACTTGTTCGCCGTCGTCTCACCGCAGCTGCTGCACTGCCCGCTGTGTGTTACTGAACTAGCGGTGTTTTATTTGTGAGTTCACGAGACTCCCGTCTGTAACTCAAACAGACTGTCTAACTACTCCACTACTTTAATGCTATATTTAGCTTAAAAACAATGTTTAAGACGTTTTTTAAAGCCAAATCCCGAAGGTGTCGTGAAATGATTATGGTAAGTAACTGAATATTTAGCAAACCGTGTCTCAATTGAACGATTAGATTCAGCCACATCTGGCCATCAGTAAAACTGTGCAAAAATATAGACATGAAACGTATTGAAAGATATTATCACAGTTGTTGTTACAGCCAGATGATACCACGTCCAGTTGGCACTCGTCCTAAACTCTATCTAACAATAGTAATAAAACGAAGAAACCTGATACAAATGTTGTAGAGACTACAATATGTCCTCAGTTAGCTCGTTGTTATGTTAGCGAGCGTCCGGAGCGCGTAGGTACGAGCAGTGCGCGCCGTTCCAAAGTTATGACGAGCGCGCCACGAGCGCGCCCTGACCTTGCGCGGAGGTCGCGCGTCGCTCGGGCAGTAAATGACGTATACTGAATAAAAAAAATATCTGTTGTGTATGTACATGGAAACATTTTTGTTGCACTAAGTACCTGCTAAGATTTACTACTTAGTTCGACGGAGTCAGCCTTACTTATAAGATCGGACAAAACAGAAGTGGCTGTATTCAAAACTGGGTGTAATGTAGCGACTAACGTAAGTCTTTCTTAACCAATAATAGTGGGTATAAATATGCCCTTAACGAAACATGAAGGGACTTGTCCTTCTAATAATTGCGATAAGTTTTGGTCTGTTTATGGAATCCTTCTAGTTACAAGGATATTTGAGGTAAAAGTTCCAATTTTATCACAAGTTTCTTTCTAAATACAAGTTTTTAATGTTTTACTTTACAATAAATACATCCATGACCCCTATACTATTAAATACATCCATTAGCACAATATTTTTGGGGCGTTACATTGAGTCCTACAATGAACTGTGCAATTGTCCAAAAAACAGGCGCCACTTGAGGCGACCCGCCCGGTCTCTCCAACGTAGAGTTTCGTTTGACATTGGATTTCGGTGTTACGCACTTGATCTAAGAGGGTTACACCGTGCATAGAATGGTGCTAGCTGCTAGGTCACGCGCCGCTGGTACTTCAGACGAAATGTTGTACACCTTATGTTCCATGTGCCGCCTGCTAGCTGCTAGGTCGCGCGCCGCTGGTACTTCATACGATATGTTGTACACATAATGTTCCATGTGCCGCCTGCTAGCTGCTAGGTCGCGCGTCGCTGGTACTTCAGACGATATGTTGTACACATAATGTTCCATGTGCCGCCTGCTAGCTGCTAGGTCGCGCGCCGCTGGTACTTCAGACGATATGTTGTACACCTTATGTTCCATGTGCCGCCTGCTAGCTGCTAGGCCGCGCGCCGCTGGTACTTCAGACGATATGTTGTACACATAATGTTCCATGTGCCGCCTGCTAGCTGCTAGGCCGCGCGCCGCTGGTACTTCAGACGATATTATGTTGTACACATAATGTTCCATGTGCCGCCTGCTAGCTGCTAGGTCGCGCGCCGCTGGTACTTCATACGATATGTTGTACACATAATGTTCCATGTGCCGCCTGCTAGCTGCTAGGCCGCGCGCCGCTGGTACTTCAGACGATATGTTGTACACATAATGTTCCATGTGCCGCCTGCTAGCTGCTAGGTCGCGCGCCGCTGGTACTTCATACGATATGTTGTACACATAATGTTCCATGTGCCGCCTGCTAGCTGCTAGGTCGCGCGCCGCTGGTACTTCAGACGATATGTTGTACACATAATGTTCCATGTGCCGCCTGCTAGCTGCTAGGTCGCGCGCCGCTGGTACTTCAGACGATATGTTGTACACATAATGTTCCATGTGCCGCCTGCTAGCTGCTAGGTCGCGCGCCGCTGGTACTTCATACGATATGTTGTACACATAATGTTCCATGTGCCGCCTGCTAGCTGCTAGGTCGCGCGCCGCTGGTACTTCATACGATATGTTGTACATGTCGTAGGATAATTTGATACTTCGAATCTTCGCGGAAATCCTAGGGGTTTTGCGAAAACGCGGATAATTAGACATAGGCGAAAAATTATCAAATCTTACTGGACAAAGTCAGGATTTTTGCGAAAATACTCGTTATTATAGCAATATTGCGAAACGAACCGCTGGCTGTTATGAAATAAGAACGCTGATTGGTCGGTCAGCGCGTTCAATAAGAGATCGTCTCTGATTGGTTGACGTCTCAAACTAGGAACCAATTAGAAGTCAGCCAGCAAAATTGTAGCCAATCAGTGTTGAGCACATCAAATCTTACTAGTAACGAGTATTTTCGCAAAAATCCTGACTTTGTCCAGTAAGATTTGATAATTTTTCGCCTATGTCTAATTATCCGCGTTTTCGCAAAACCCCTAGGATTTCCGCGAAGATTCGAAGTATCAAATTATCCTACGACATACACATAATGTTCCATGTGCCGCCTGCTAGCTGCTAGGTCGCGCGCCGCTGGTACTTCAGACGATATGTTGTACACATAATGTTCCATGTGCCGCCTGCTAGCTGCTAGGTCGCGCGCCGCTGGTACTTCATACGATATGTTGTACACATAATGTTCCATGTGCCGCCTGCTAGCTGCTAGGTCGCGCGCCGCTGGTACTTCAGACGATATGTTGTACACATAATGTTCCATGTGCCGCCTGCTAGCTGCTAGGTCGCGCGCCGCTGGTACTTCAGACGATATGTTGTACACATATATTCCATGTGCCGCCTGCTAGCTGCTAGGTCGCGCGTCGCTGGTACTTCAGACGATATGTTGTACACATAATGTTCCATGTGCCGCCTGCTAGCTGCTAGGTCGCGCGCCGCTGGTACTTCAGACGATATGTTGTACACATAATGTTCCATGTGCCGCCTGCTAGCTGCTAGGTCGCGCGCCGCTGGTACTTCATACGATATGTTGTACACATAATGTTCCATGTGCCGCCTGCTAGCTGCTAGGCCGCGCGCCGCTGGTACTTCAGACGATATGTTGTACACATAATGTTTCATGTACTTTCATGGCAGGTGATTATTATTAGATTAGTCGGCGCCGGGAAGGTGTCGATGTAATTTAAATAAGTAAATTGGCTGCACGTCGCTATGAATACATAATGGCTCATGTGATGAGACACTATGTACTGTGTCGTATGTATGTAGTCGGCATAAGATATTGTTAATCACACATATTGAATAAATATTTGTGTTTACTATATGTGATTTAAATGCCAAATAGGTATTGCGTCCCTCGTCAGATTATATTGTAATACGTGTTTGTGATAAGCTACAAGTAATGTGTGTTCTCAACCATTTTTTTTGGTTATATCTGGGAACTTTCTAGATACGGAGATATTGTTGGTCAAAGTTCCAACTATTCCAAAAGTTTCTTTCTTTTATCTATACTAATATTATAAAGCAGAAGAGTTTGTTTGTTTGGTTGATCGCCGCTAATCTCAGGAACTACCGGCTCGAATTGAAAAAATATTTTTGTGTTAGATAGTCCATTTATCGAGAAAGGCTGTAGGCTATATAACATCACATTACAATTACTAAAAGCGGAGCAGGAATGAAAAATGTTGCAAAAACGGCCTCGTTTTTTTTTCGTTTTTCTCTCTTATGTGACGCAGACGAAGTTGCGTGGGTCAGCTAGTTTCAGATAAATTTCACATCCATATAAAAAAAACATGACCTTCAAAAATATGTTAATAGAACTGTTGAGAGTTTGGACGCCTGCGCTAAAATTACATAGCAAGATGTGACGTGATGCGCATGTCTGCGTGGTAGTTTCTAGAGGTGTGTCACGTGTGTTCGTCCATATATTTGTGCACTGACAGTTACGTTTAAAATTTTCTTTATTAGTATTAAATAGTTATATCTTAAATATCGCCCTGCTTCTTATTTCATCAGGTTATGGGCCGTCCCAAGCCTGCCGTTTATAGTTATCTTTGTGTTTTGAGCAGTATATAAACAGTAAAAGAAAAATTTCGAGTATAACCTTACATTTGGTTACCGGCTCGCGGGTCATTTTTTTCTTTTCAGCAATTTTATTTTTAGATTGAATATTTACAATATAAATATGGCTGGAAGTAGTTCAATGATGTCAATTGATAAGCTTAAGGGTCGTGAGAATTGGGCAAGTTGGAGTTTTGCAGTCAAGGCATACCTGCAACACGAAGACATGTACAACTGCATTTTAAAAGAACCTGTGGCTTCGGACCCCGTTTCAGTTAAATTCGACACCAAAGCTAAGTCCAAGTTAATATTATTAGTTGACTCGATTTTATATGTACATATTCAAGAAGCGCAAAACGCAAAGCAGGTATGGGAAAATTTAGCGAGGGCGTTTGAAGACAGCGGATTAACTCGGAAAGTAGGCTTATTAAAAGACCTAATTAATACAAACTTGGAAAATAGTTCTTCAGTTGAAGACTACGTAAATAAAGTAATGTCAGCCGCGCACAAGTTGAGAAATATAAAATTCAATGTGGACGATGAGTGGCTCGGAACTCTAATGTTGGCCGGGTTGTCAGATGAATATAAACCTATGATTATGGGTATAGAAAGCTCAGGCGTAAAAATTAGTGCTGATTTTATAAAGACAAAGCTATTACAAGAAGTCAAAACAAAATCAGATAGTACTACCGCTTTTTATGCAAAGTCGAAGAAATTCATGAACAATACTCAACATAAAGGCAGTCACTCAGAGAAACCAAAAGGGTACGTATCATAATCCCGAATTTTAAAAGACCGAATTTTAAAATACCGATGGACGAAATCCCGAAAATTGAAACGCCGAATGGTTGTTTGGTCGAAAGTTTAAAATCCCGAAAGTTCATTAGACCGAAAGTTTGAAATCCCGAAGATCAAAATCCCGAAGTTTAAAATCCCGTAGTTCAAAATCCCGTAGTTCAAAATCCCGAAAGTTCATTTGTCCGACAGTTTAAAATACCGAAATTCAAAATCCCGAAAGTTTAAAATCCCGAAGTTCAAAATCCCGTAGTTCAGAATCCCGAAATAGTTACCGTTTCCGAGAAAAACGATTTGCAAACATGCAGCATACAGCAAGCATGCAGCAAGCATGTACCAAGCATGCAGCAAGCATGCCGCAAGCCTGAAGCAAGCATGCAGCAAGCATGCAACCAGCAAGCATGCAGTATGCAAGCATGGAGCATGCAGCAGCAGGCATGGTTTCTGTCACGGCTCCGACGCTGCGGGGCTCCGGCGGTCACACGCGACCTTATCGTCGCAGAGGGTTTTAACGCTCACCACCGCAGCTTCGGCTTGCTGGCCGGCTGCAGCCGGCCAGCCTCAGCCGCGGCGGCAAGTGTTAAAGCCACCTGCTCCTCAGCTCGCGGCCCGCCAGCCCCTCCGCGCCTACGCGGGCTTAAATTACACTCTCGGGGTAGGGCAGAAAAGACTACGTGGAGTCGGTTCTGCAGCGATTCATTTCTGTCACAAAATTTGTGCTTATAGGAAACCATAATTATTTCTTTATTTCTTTTTTTTTGGAATTCCACAATTAATGTCTTTGTTCCAAACGTTGTTTTATGACATAAAACGATAAATAATGAATTGTTTGTCAAATAATACGTTACTGAATAAAAGTTTTCGTCCATTCGGAATTTCGTCCATTCGGGATTTCATCCATCGGTATTTCAACCATCGGTATTTCGTTAATTCAGGATTTCGTCCATTCGGGATTTCATCCATCGGTATTACAACCATCGGTATTTCGGTCTTTCGGGATTTCGTCCATTTGGTATTTCGTCCATTAGGGATTTCGTCCTTTCGGGCATTTGAACATCGGTATTTTGTGTTTCGATATAACGACTATCGGCATTGAAAACTTTCGGTATTTTGAATTTCGATGTTTTGGACGTCGGTATTTTAATCTTAGGTATTATGAACTTTCGGGATTATGATACGTACCCAACCAAAAGGCCCCTGTTGCTTCAACTGTAACAAATATGGGCATGTGGGCAAGCAATGTTGGTTTAAAAATAAAAAGAAGGAAGACAAAGGTACTAAAAATGGTTTTGTCGCAGCTTTTTCAGCTACATCTATGAATGATGTCAGTAGCTGGTATGTGGACTCCGGAGCATCAGCCCACATGACGATGAACCGAGACTGGCTAGAAAATGAAACTGCACCGCCTGTACAAAGTATCAGGATCGCAGACAACAAAGTTCTAACCGTGCAAAGCTGTGGCACGGTAAATATCCAGGTACCAAATACAATTACAGGAAAACCTGACTGTATTCAGGTAAATAATGTATTATTTATTCCTACTTTATCCACAAATTTACTTTCTGTGAGCAAGATTATAATGAATGGCAATAAAATTGAATTTGACTATAACGGTTGCTCAATAATGAACAGGAATAATCAGATAGTGGCCAACGCAAAGTTAGTAAATAATACTTACAAATTACTCACCTACCAAAGTGGGCAGGCAATGGCAGCTACAGCTGAAGACAAGTATTTATGGCACCAAAGACTAGGTCACCTTAATTTTAAGGATATTAATAAGATTTCAGAATGTACTCTTGGTGTGAAGTTATGTCAACAAGATGAGGACTTCATTTGTACGTCTTGTTTGGAGGCAAAACAAACCAGGCAACCATTCAAAAATGAAGGCTCCCGGGCAACAAGTTTGCTAGAGCTCATCCACTCAGACCTATGTGGACCCATGGAGAACCAGTCACTCGGAGGTGCAAGGTATTTCTTAACATTTATAGACGACTTTTCTAGAAAGGTATTTGTTTACTTTCTCAAATGCAAATCGGAAGTATTAGAAAAATTTCTGGAATTTAAAAATAAAGTAGAAAATGAGTTGGATCGCAAAATAAAAATACTTCGCAGCGACAATGGTAGAGAGTATATCAACAGTCAGTTTGATAAATGTCTGAAGAAATTTGGCATAAAGCACCAAACAACTATCCCATATACACCTCAAAAAAATGGTGTAAGCGAGCGAATGAATCGTACTCTTATAGAGCGAGCTAAATGTATGTTACTCAATGCTTCATTGCAGAAAGAGTATTGGGGAGAAGCAATAGCAACTGCTGCTTACATCATCAATCGCTCACCAACTCGCTCACTGTCTTATATCACCCCTGAGGAACGATGGACTGGATTCAAGCCAGACTTAAGTCATATGAAAGTTTTTGGTTGCCTAGCAATGGTACATATACCAAAAGAAAAGCGTCGCAAATTAGATGCTAAGTCTCGTAAGTTGACATTTATTGGTTATAGCGAATGCTCCAAAGGATATCGCTTTATAGATAAGAAAACCAAACAAGTAATATTGAGTAGAGATGTTGTATTTTTAGAAGAAACTGTCAACCAAAATAAAATAATCAAAAATACTAGTTGTACTGAAACCACAGACAAAAAGTGTAAGGAACTAGTAAAAGAAACGAATAACAACTGCAGTGAAGAGAATGACTGCATAGTATATTTTGAGACCGATAAAAATCTAACACAATCTCATAATGAAGAAAATTATGAATCAGATTCGAATAGTTCAAGTTGTTACGAGGATCCTAATGATGAGACATACATGCCTCCTGGTTCAATCAATACCAGTTCTCCTGAAATATGTCATGTAAATCTCAGACCTCGTCGAGATTTACAGAGACGAAATGGAGAAGTATACAGTAACAGTTCGGAACCTAACTCTTTTTTGTGCTTTAATTCAGAATCTGCAATGAGATTATTGGATGACGATCCACAGGATCACACTGAAGCACTAAACAGTGAAAATTCTGAATTATGGAAGCAAGCCATGGATGCCGAATATGATTCTTTAATCGAAAATAACACGTGGAGTGTCACCGATTCACCTGTTGGCAAAAAGGTAATTCCCTGCAAATGGGTTTTTAAAACTAAGAGAGATGACGCTGGAAACATAGCACGATACAAAGCTCGTCTGGTTATAAAAGGATTCAAACAAACAAAAGGTATAGATTACAATGAAGTTTATGCTCCGGTTATACGCTATTCATCAATCAGATACTTAATTGGCTTAGCGGCTAAGTATAAACTAAAAATTCATCAAATGGATGCTATCTCAGCATTTTTGCAAGGAGTTGTAGATGAAGAAATTTACATGTCACTGCCACCTTGTTATGAAATTCAAAATAAGGTATGTCGGCTCAACAAAGCATTGTATGGCCTGAAACAAGCCAGCCGGCAGTGGAATAAGAAACTTAATGCTGCTCTTATTGACATTGGATTGAAGCGCTGTAATGTTTGTGTTTTTGTACTTACTTTTTTAACTATTGTAATCCAAAATATTATCACATGCCATTTCCGAATAACTTCATAGCTTTTATGCGGAGGCTTAGCATGCCTTTTCCGCCTTTTAATTAGTATTATTTAAAGCATTTCTGTACATTTTGGTGTTTCCAAATCTTTGTTTACTTTTGCGATGTCAGACAATGACAATGTCAATGACAAGCCTAGTTTTCTTTTTAATTTATTCCTGTAACTAGTAATTGTATAGGTTGTATACGTTTGATGCTAGACCTCTTTTGTAACCATTTTATTCTTCCATGTTCTAGAACACTCTATAAAAAATTATAACTGCATGATGACAGGAAGCCGAGCTTGAATGATCAGTCTGCGTGTGGTCCTTGAGCCAGCAACAAGCTGGACATTACTCTGAAGATTTGATGTGATCGCTAAGTTTGCAAAGTCTATTCCTTGGTCTTCGAGCGAGTAAGAAGCTCGACGGCGCTCTGAACAATATTTGATGTGATCGCTAAGTTCACAAAATCCAGCCCTAAACCTTGAAAGGCTGCTGCTACACCACTACGGAGAACCTGGACGTTGACAGCGGGTGAGCCTCGACCTTCGAACCCTCGCAAGAATGGCGTCTGCAAGCGAGTCTAACGCTGCGGCGAGCCGCTCCTGCCTACTGCGAGCTTCAAGCCTGGACCCCTCCACGTTACCTCGGCTTCCTTAGTCTATATTAAATCATTTTGCTACTATTTACCCTTGTCATTTTTATCTTATTTTACACAATGCAACCTTACGTTTTCCTATCCAGGAATCCGTAACGTTACAGTTTAATGACAATGTCAATGACAAGCCTAGTTTTCTTTTTAATTTATTCCTGTAACTAGTAATTGTAGGTTGTATACGTTTGATGCTAGACCTCTTTTGTAACCATTTTATTCTTTCATGTTCTAGAACACTCTATAAAAAATTATAACTGCATGATGACAGGAAGCCGAGCTTGAATGGGCAGTCTGCGTGTGGTCCTTGAGCCAGCAACAAGCTGGACATTACTCTGAAGATTTGATGTGATCGCTAAGTTTGCAAAGTCTATTCCTTGGTCTTCGAGCGAGTAAGAAGCTCGACGGCGCTCTGAACAATATTTGATGTGATCGCTAAGTTCACAAAATCCAGCCCTAAACCTTGAAAGGCTGCTGCTACACCACTACGGAGAACCTGGACGTTGACAGCGGGTGAGCCTCGACCTTCGAACCCTCGCAAGAATGGCGTCTGCAAGCGAGTCTAACGCTGCGGCGAGCCGCTCCTGCCTACTGCGAGCTTCAAGCCTGGACCCCTCCACGTTACCTCGGCTTCCTTAGTCTATATTAAATCATTTTGCTACTATTTACCCTTGTCATTTTTATCTTATTTTACACAATGCAACCTTACGTTTTCCTATCCAGGAATCCGTAATGTTACAGTTTGGCGCCCTACTTTTAAAACCCTGCCCTGTGCTCTTTAATATTCCATCCTTCCCAAAATTCCAAAATAAACTTCCACAAGTAATCTATTCTATTTGGCAAATTATTTTTCATCTATCACCACTCTATTCTACTCTACCGTCATTCAATTACTCTACACCCCCACAGACACTCCATTATCGAAAGATAATCGGCACCCTTTCGGCCTCTTGGTGGTGTTAACCCACTTGTGGGCACTGCCAAGGTTGGAGATCGGTCACTATACGACGGCTATAGGACAATATCCTGTAGTCGTTTGACACTTAATACTTTACTCCCTACAAAAACACCACGACACTGCATCCCCACAGACTTGCACACCACAGCGAATACCCACTGGTATTCGTACCCAATGGCCGCTTGATGTGTTAATCCATTCGTGGACACTCCCAAGTTGGTTGTTGGGGTACTTCACGACCGATACAGGAGAGTATCCTGTAAACGTTTGCACAAACCTTTAAATTTACATAACACTCATTTCAAATACTTCACCTTGATCAACTCCAACCTGAAATCATAACTCGAAAGTCCTCATTTTAAAGAAAATTTACTATTTACCGTAAATTTTCATTTTTGACAGTATTTTTGAACTTGTTACTAATAAGCATAGTTGCTAACATGGTTGCTAAGTAACAGGCCATAGAGTTTTATAAGTCTTTATACTAGTCATTTTCGTGGCAAAAATAGGTACTAAGGACAGTTCCGATTTTACCTATTTTTACGATTTTCTTTTAAGGGTTTTCGTGATTAAACGGAATATCATTAACATCCCTCTTTAGACTCTGTGTCTTATCCTTTGACTCGAGCCCTCCTTTGACTCGAGCCCTCCCTTGACTCGAGCCCTCCCTTGACTCGAGCCCTCCCTTGACTTGAGCACTCCCTCGACTTGAGCACTCCCTCGACTTGAGCACTCCCTCGACTTGAGCACTCCCTCGACTTGAGCACTCCCTCGACTTGAGCACTCCCTCGACTTGAGCCCTCTTTCGACTTGAGCCCTCTCTTGACTTGAACCTCTTTTACACTCACTCATTTGGGAGTCCTCTCGTTCACTCTCTCACTCACTCATTTGGGAGTCCTCTCGTTCACTCTCTCACTCACTCATTTGGGAGTCCTCTCGTTCACTCTCTCACTCACTCATTTGGGAGTCCTCTCGTTTACTCTCTCACTCACTCATTTGGGAGTCCTCTGCAGACTTTTAAATATTGTTTTTTTTTTTTGCTAATATTTAATTTTACTTAATATATTTTTTTTTTTAATGGTAAAAAGAAAATGGCAGTTTTATGTATATATTTTTTTTAATTCTTGTAAAAACCATTTAGATTTAAGTTTCATAATATTACCTTCAAAAACTTTTGGACTTTTGGCTTGTTTATCCACTACTTTATTTCTTGATTTTGTTTTCTTTTTGTTATGGAGTGGTCTCCTAACTTAGATAATAACTTAGATTGTATTTTTGTATCCTTGAAACTTGAACTTGGACTTAAAGGCTTCTCTTTAGCTGTTCATCCTAGGCCTTGACTGTTTTTCTGAAAGCAGGAAAATCTGTAAATATTAATTTTAATCTTAAGTGGGTTATTAAAAAGGTGCGGGTTACGACACCTAATTAAAAAAAATAAGCCTTCGTAAACCCAATAATAATTCCTTGAGGAGTATGCGTCATGGAATGTGAACCATATCCCCTAAGTATGCTGGTGATGTATGATTGAGGAAGGTTGCAGGGGGGTAGTTTGATGAAAGGTGTATGAAAGAGCAAGGTCTTATTTAAAACCACAAAATTTTTCTAGTTAATTTTCAGGGGTTATGGGGAATCTTAGTCTTAATTTTTAATCTTTTTATAACACTGTAAATACTCATTTAGGTAGTAATTTATGTTGCTTTTAATGCTCTTATTGATAAAGAAAATTTTTTCATTGTATTCAAAAATTTTCCGGGGTTTTCGGGGTAATGTAATGTTTGTGTTTTTGTACTTACTTTTTTAACTATTGTAATCCAAAATATTATCACATGCCATTTCCGAATAACTTCATAGCTTTTATGCGGAGGCTTAGCATGCCTTTTCCGCCTTTTAATTAGTATTATTTAAAGCATTTCTGTACATTTTGGTGTTTCCAAATCTTTGTTTACTTTTGTGATGTCAGACAATGACAATGTCAATGACAAGCCTAGTTTTCTTTTTAATTTATTCCTGTAACTAGTAATTGTAGGTTGTATACGTTTGATGCTAGACCTCTTTTGTAACCATTTTATTCTTTCATGTTCTAGAACACTCTATAAAAAATTATAACTGCATGATGACAGGAAGCCGAGCTTGAATGGGCAGTCTGCGTGTGGTCCTTGAGCCAGCAACAAGCTGGACATTACTCTGAAGATTTGATGTGATCGCTAAGTTTGCAAAGTCTATTCCTTGGTCTTCGAGCGAGTAAGAAGCTCGACGGCGCTCTGAACAATATTTGATGTGATCGCTAAGTTCACAAAATCCAGCCCTAAACCTTGAAAGGCTGCTGCTACACCACTACGGAGAACCTGGACGTTGACAGCGGGTGAGCCTCGACCTTCGAACCCTCGCAAGAATGGCGTCTGCAAGCGAGTCTAACGCTGCGGCGAGCCGCTCCTGCCTACTGCGAGCTTCAAGCCTGGACCCCTCCACGTTACCTCGGCTTCCTTAGTCTATATTAAATCATTTTGCTACTATTTACCCTTGTCATTTTTATCTTATTTTACACAATGCAACCTTACGTTTTCCTATCCAGGAATCCGTAATGTTACAGCGCTCAACAATAGATCCTTGCATGTATTACAGAATTGTAAACGAACGTGACATACTGTTTATAGCAGTATATGTCGATGATTTGCTTTTCATGTTCAATAATGAAAAACAATATCTACTAGTGAAAGAAAAACTACAAGACAATTTCAAAATGAAGGACCTTGGTACAGCCAGACAATGTATTGGTTTTAAAATAACACAAAATACTAATTTGGAGGAGATATCGTTGGATCAAACATTGTACATAGAGAAAATTTTACAGAGATTTAAAATGATTGATTGTAAGCCTGTATCAACTCCTTTTGAAGCCGGGACTCAATTAAAAAAGGCTGAAAATGAAACTGAAGTACTGAAAAATGTACCTTATCAAGAAGCTGTGGGATGTCTTTTGTATTTATCACAATGTACACGGCCTGACATAGCCTATGCTGTTAATACTGTTAGTAGATTTAATAACAATCCAACAATGCAACATTGGATTGCGGTCAAGAGAATATTTCGTTACTTGAAAGGAACTATTGATTTAAAACTTACATTTAAAAAGGATAACAAGAACATTGAAGGTTATTGCGATTCAGACTGGGCAAATGATATTGAGAATAGAAGGTCTTGCACAGGCTATATATTTTTGTTCCAGGGTGCAGCAATAAGCTGGAATTCTAAGAAACAGCAGACCGTGGCCTTGTCTACAACTGAGGCTGAATATATGGCTCTTACGTCTGCTATACAAGAGGCTCTTTGGTTGAAACAGCTGGCAGACGAGTTGCAACCAGAATTTAAAGGTACACCTTTAACCGTTTACTGTGATAATCAGAGTGCGATTAGTCTTTCAAGAAATGCCGTCTACCATGCACGCAGTAAACACATAGACGTCCGCTACCACTTCGTACGAGAGAAGATTGCTGCCAAACAAGTCATGGTCCAATACAGATGCACTAGAGACATGGTCGCTGATATTTTGACAAAGGGACTTCATCGACCGTTGCATGAAACTTCACCTCGTCAATGGGTTTAATTTCAAAGCGTCTGCGTCCAGGAGAGGATGTTGAGAGTTTGGACGCCTGCGCTAAAATTACATAGCAAGATGTGACGTGATGCGCATGTCTGCGTGGTAGTTTCTAGAGGTGTGTCACGTGTGTTCGTCCATATATTTGTGCACTGACAGTTACGTTTAAAATTTTCTTTATTAGTATTAAATAGTTATATCTTAAATATCGCCCTGCTTCTTATTTCATCAAGAACATGTAGGTTTGACATAAAATGCATAAAGGGCGATCAAATTTCCCCGCAATGACATTCAGGAGACTGTTTGAGCCCCTAACGCCCTTATTCACGTAAGTGTTTGCTGTCAAATGATATTGACCACAACAGGAATTATTTGACTCGCAAAACAATATCATAACATCTTATTTATTATGATTTTAAGATTCCGTTTTCATATCTACTAATAAAATGGTAATATTAAAATGTTACTTTTTTTGGTGTTATTAGATATGAATAATAAATGCAACGACCAGGTGGACCCAAAAAAATAACTCCTTTAACCACGTATAAGACTTATGAACCTGACTGATTGAAAATTGACTTCTTTTTAATTTTTGTTTTGTTTATCTAGTTGTTAATTGACTTCAATTTAATTTCTGTGTTGTTTTATGTTGACATTGTTTCGATTTGATTAATATTTTAATTGATGTAATAATTTGCATGCCGTAAGGTAGCCTGTAGCCGATCTCATCAATATGTACAACATCTTATACCTGTACCTACATTCAAAGCAAATAAAGATCTGATTCTGATTCTGATTCTGAGGCGATCAGTGTGCGCATCAGCAAACATTCCCGACTCACTACAGAAGCGTGGCAGCCCCAGCAGCATCCTCAATTTTAATATAATTTATTACTTTAAACACCTCCACGCCCTCCGTTCTATTCAATTCATCCACCAGCACAATGTCTTAAATGCATTTGAGTTTTACCGTAAAACTTGATTTCTTACCCTAAAAAAACGTCGTTTCTCAGCAATATAATTTTTGGGTAAAGTTACTTAGTATGATGTACAGAATGCATGATGATGAGACCTCATGACTTCGTGATAAGTCTATTTATACGCTGTATGATTTCCCATTCGACGTCGTACTCGTCAGTCTGTAAGTGTCGACTCAGTTTCGTTGTCTGTTGCTTGTGACCCGCTCATGATAAGCGTTTCAATTGTAGCCTATCACTTTACACAATCTATAAATCCATTGATCATCTGCCTCACGTGACCTAAAAATAAATTACCTTTGTAATAGCAGTGTCTTCAGGAATTGAACTTTATTTGCCAAGAATAAATGTATGTTTTCAACAAAAACGAGCTTTTAGGCATGAATGTTTAGCTACATGAACAAATTGACTTTGGATAGCAAGTTCTCTCTAGCTTCAACTGGACAAAGGCTGGCTTGTATCTCTTGTAGTGTTTCTACCCGGAGATTAGTTCGACTAACTTCGCCGCGCAGCCGCCGGCTAACCCTGAGTTTGAAGTTTAAGTTTTGTCAAATACCTATTAGGTATAGCCGAGACAGAATACGATGAGTTACTTCAATTATCAACAGAACTATTTCATATTTGCGGTTAAAGTTTATTTGGACTTTAGATCATCCCGCGATTACTTTGACAATTTCTAAATAAGTACAGACGGCACATTAATCTGTTAAAATTTTCCAATAGATTTTCAACTTTATCGCTAATTCATTTGGTCCAAGATTGATTGGGAAGAAAGTTTCGGGTAGCTGATGTGCTCGCGTCTGTACACACTTTGTCTAAATTAAATATACGCCGATGAATTAAGCGTGCAGCGCTAAAAGACAACGCAAAGAAAGCAACCCAATGAACACAACACGTAAACAGTCTGCTACGTATTCGCCGCTACGGCTACGCGGCTGCTGAGGCCATCTACGACGTGGACAGTGTTATGTAGCTGTGGTATTTTGCAAGCAAGCACAAGTTATGAATTTGTTATAATACCTACTGCTATTGTTATGAAACGTACTCAAACCACGAAGTTCTTGAAGTTACACACTGTACAGCTATGAATCACCCTTTAAAAGTGGCTCAAAAGAATGTAAGGTGACCCACACAAGTGGGGCCTTAACTTCAAGTACCTCAATTTAAATTTCCGGTACAATTCTAATTGAGGTCGCAGATAAGGACGTTCAACCACATTATAAGGAACCTCTTGCGAAGCCTTAAGTTGTACATCATTAGGGTTCTAAAAAGACGCCCTCAAGTAGCACAAAGTGCACAAAACGAGCCTCGATGAGCAACGAACATCCACGCATACACTTCTATCATGTAATGTTCAAGTAGTACAATGTGTGCTTATTGAAGGTAGATTAATTGGTCTAATCATATTTCAACTAGTGGGTTAGTTGCTCCAATCCGTGGCTTAATGTGTGTACTGACTGACTGCGTGGCCAATAGTGGCCTACAGTGACCTACAGTGGCCTACAGTGGCCGGAATCAGCCCGTAACGGTGCCCAAGTGTGTGTCTTTCTTTTTTTACCTCACACGTTTGAAGCGATACTAATATAAATATACAAAGGGTGTAAAAAACCTCTTAACGAAGTCAAAAGGAACTTTTTTCTCCCTGTTCTTCTCATTGCGTTATTTTTTTTGTTCTACACCATATCTGGGAAATTTCTAGTTACAGAGATATTGGGGTCAAAGTTCCAACCTTTTCACAAGGTGTTTTTAGACATACAAGTTTTTAATATAAGATTTTTACTTTAAACACCTCCACGACCCTCGTACTATTTAAACCCTCCACCAGCACAAATGTACAATGTTTTGAGTCCAGTACATTGAGTTTTACCGTAAAGCCAGTCGGCTTTAAAGAAAGAAAGAAAGAAAGCCGCTACGGTATACCGGAGAGGTCTACCTGTGCAGGCGAACCTGACCGGAGCGACCGGATTGTATAGATTCAATGTTAGTATTATATAATCGCATAGCCCATATTGTGTGAGTACTATGTACTAGAAAGCTATCATTCACTGGAAGCCTACGGCAGTTCTTGACTAGAATGTGCCCTGGCGGTTGAGAGTATGTCATGCTCTCTCAAATGTCTCGCTGATGGTGGCGCGTGTGTCGGACCATTTAGTTCCCTTCAAAATGGTTGAGCTGAATGGTGCTGATCCATGCGTCATGTTCGTGAACGGGCGCTGTCAGTTGTGACTGGTCATCTCTTAGTCGCCATGGGTTATTTGAATTAATTATTTAGTTTTTGAGTTGTATTTTATTTTGTTTTGCTATGGACACTTTTAACGTGCACATCTTGCTACATTGTTCTCACATAATATACCATCTCAACATGAATGATGAAACCAAGATTTTGTAACAATATTTTGATTTAAAAGAGTGTCTATGGAGCTTCTTGCCCGTTCTTCTCCATAGAGATCTACGTTAGGGAATGGGCAACTACAGTACTTTCACAGTTTTTATGTCTTGTGACTGGGACTGTAGCTACTTTAAATGTTCATTTTGTTTCGACAGTTCAAAAGTGCCTGTAACTAGCCTACTTGAAATAAATGCTTTGATTTTGATTTTGATTTTGATTTCGTGTTTGGGAGTAGATCTGTGCAGTTTTATTGAACCTGCGCAGGCGACCAGCGCAAAATCAATTATTTCTAGTGTCACCGTACGATGTACCTGTGCGTTTAGATGTCCGGTAGACTAGCGTGTATGGCCGGTGGCAAAAAACGTGATTTTTCACTCCAAAAAAGAAAATCACTTCCCAGCAATAATTTTAGCGCAGTGTTACTTAGTTTGATGGACAGAATGCTGTAAGGTTGACGGTTTTGTGAAGAGTCTATTTACACTATGTATATTTGACAAGATTATTTCGCTAGTCAGATAAAATGGCTGGAACTGCGGTTAGTTTCCTAGAATCAATAGATACGACACTCTCCTCCTTCCACTCTACTGCAAAGCTAGAAGTGTATCACGTCAAGCGAGAGCCATGCGGTGTCGCGCCAGCAACCTTGTTGTATTCTGTGACAAAACTCACGCGATATTATTCGATATTTGTCAGGAACCGCATATGACTCCCATATTATCACAATAATTGTGATTACTTCTTAAACAAATACGACTTGAAAAGGGTCTAACATAATATTTTGTTCTGGATTCCCAAAAAATATCTTTCAAGTAAACAATATTTATTAAGCCCACAATAAGTTTATCTCAGTGATACAATAAATCCTAGATACTAACGTCTTACATTATTGTTGTTGAGAGAAACATACCACAAACGAGTTATACACAACGAATGTAGATGAGGCGTAACTGAACGAGTGTTCAGGCTCGCGGTTTATTAGACAGCTCCGTGTACACAATGAGACTCATTCGCGATATCTATCGATTTAAACGAACACCGATAATGATTACAGCTAGAATAGATTATAATGAGAGCTTTAAGATGGCGTAGAATTAATTAGATAAGCCTAAAGTGGAGCGCGTTTGACCCTTTGTGTGCGACTAATTGACTGTGATAATTGCATTTACAGTCTCAACTGTGAGGTATAATATAGAGCTTAGCGTTAGCCCTCGACACGCCGACCGGCCGCCCTTAACTACGCCGCGCGCCGCCTTGTACGAGTAGCACAAGTTGTGACGCTCAAACTGAAATTCAATTAATCAAAACCTTACTTACTGAGTGTTTATAGCTGTCTGGAAGTGGAGCGGGAGCCCGATGACATTAATGTAAAATAATATAACGAACCCAAGCCCGAGCGGCCCGGCTGCCGGGCGCCCGAGCCCGGCAACCGGGGTGGAGTGTTTCTTTTTACATCGAACACGAGGAAAAAATAAATCTAATCCCCTCGTTATCAGCAAATTGGACAAAGGCGTGTTAAGATAGAATGGAACGATACAATTTAAAGTGTAATTTATGAATTTAATAAAGATATAAAATTCTCCAACTTTTTGCGCTAGCATTTACCTTTTTCTGCCACGAATTCCCGAATTCCCTGAGCGCTTCACTGTCGGATCGGATGTCAAGGATTAAATTTGAGGGGAACTATGGTAAGTGGGAACTCAGCTAAAAGTAAGTATAGTCGCACTTACAGATGAACACCTCCCGAGTGTTGACGCCGCGGGCACACACGTGGGGCTGCTCGCAGACGGGTTCACACTTATTGTTTCTTCATGTCATACGTAGCTGGTCTATGTCAACTTACGTAAAGGGCAGTTGAGCGGCCATTTTGCATATTAAATAAGACAGCACACAATATTTTGCTGGGTCTGGGATCTCAAATGATATTGTGCGGTAGGTTTAAATGAAAATCTATGTAAATGAAACAGTTAGTCATGATGACTATAAAAAAGGCTCAGCTTTTTTTTCCAATGACAATTCACTTTTAATATTGACACACGTACTTTTGTTTACCTAGAATGTTCTACAAATAAAAATTTTGAATTTGATTATAACAACGTGGGTAGTGCAGTTCATTCATTATTTACGACCACAATTCAATACAGATATTATAATACATCATCACACACTGCACACTGTGAATAATCCCGGATTGTTGCCGAGCTCCACCTTCCGGATAAAACATTTCTGGTTATTCCAGTGTATTATATTTTCATAAAATCTATAAGTGTCATTATTTCATTCTGTGAATTAAGAATAGTGAGCTTATGAGACGTGAATGTTCAGGTCATTTAATGAATATTATACCACATTTGACAGCAATTTAAATTGTAGATTTCTTTATAAATTACAGTTTTGAGATTTTCAACTGACTTTGTGTCGAAATTCTTTCACGGAAACAAACTTGAGTCATACTACCAGCTATGAGGCCGCCAACTCTGATCGGTGTCTGTTCTTACAAGCTGTGAGCACAATGGAGCAGCGTGGCCCACGCCGGACCAGCGTGCAGCGGGTGGTGGC
The DNA here is from genome assembly GCA_916618015.1 of Xestia c-nigrum. Lineage (NCBI taxonomy): Eukaryota > Metazoa > Arthropoda > Insecta > Lepidoptera > Noctuidae > Xestia > Xestia c-nigrum. The sequence continues at coordinate 357,722 of OU745263.1, forward strand.
CACTGGCACATTTGTGCTGAGACTGGAGACGAAGGCTGATGGATGCTGCGGAACGTATGCCATTGAACATACTTATTACCAACATTACTTGTAGTGCGACGCGTTCAGCAGAATTGCTAGGAATGCTGTGTTCTATCTTCTAATTTCTATACGAAAAATAATGCATAAAAAATAAAACCGACTTCAAAAAAAAAACAAAAAAGTGAAAAATAACTTAAGCTTCTGAAGTCGGTGACCTTTGTTTGATTGCTTTAGTTTTTTTTTGTCACCGACTTCAGAAGCTTAAGTTATTTTTCACTTTTTTGTTTTTTTTTTGAAGTCGGTTTTATTTTTTGCAAAAAAGTTTTTATTTTTCACTTTTTAGTGGTTCACATGTGCTTGATAAACATGGAAAGTGCATACCGTTACAATTACAACAAGCCCAAACACGACTAGGACACATTGTCTCATTATGGAGTTCCGTGACTCTTGGCTTCATCATCAGATCTGATGGTAGAATGGTTCTTATCGAACGCAAATGTTTCACTTGTTGTAGAAAATACCAAAATCGCAACACGTTTTCATATAAAATTTGAAGAGTTCCCTCGATTTCGCCAAGATTCCATCATCAGATCCCAACTTGGTGGCTATGGGACCATTTGGAAAGAATACCCTTTCCAACAAAAAAAGAATTTTCCAAATCGGTTGGCAAGCGACGGAGTTATGCCCGAACAAACATAAAAAAAAAAAAAAAATAAAAAAAATAGAAACAGCCGAATTGAGAACCTCCTCCTTTTTTAGAAGTCGGTTAAAAACCAATATCCCAATATGAATAATGAGATGAAATTTTCACCATCGTTACAAATTAATGATCCAAAATAAAATGTTGTTTTTTAAATATTATCAACTGCCTGCCTTTTTTCAACTATGTCGGGGTCGGCTTCCAGTCTAAAAAGATACAAGTAGCTAAATAACAGTATTTTACACGGAGCAACTGACCTCCACAACCCAGTTACCCAACTGGGTAATACGAAACCACTTGGTAAGACTGGTTGTAAGACTTTTTGGGTCACTGACGACCTGTAACGACTGCCAAAGATCTACAAATATCAGCCAGGACCAACAGCTTAACGTGCTTTTCGAGGCACGGAGGAAACTCGGTATGTAAGGGTGGTCACCCATCCACAGACCAACCCAGGCAAGCACGGCTTAACATCTCCAATCTAACATTTGGCATCTACTTATATTGAATTAGATAAATTCCTTCTCCATGTTTGGTATCAATAAAATTGATTTAGAAAAGAGTTTTAATAAGGTTCATATCATTGATTCATATAGATAAATAATAACTTCGTTTCGAGAAAAACAAAAAATAAAGAGGATGAGTAACGAGTTCAAAGAATACAATATTGCAGTGAATTAGAAGCAGGTCATCCATTGTGCTCGGTTGGCGAGCGAGAGAGGCAACATAAAAACTTAGCATGGAAAGTATGCGCATTACTTGCAGGGTTAATTACTATTGAGTCATTAGCATTATCACTGCATTACCAAGCTATACATTACAAAATACATGAAGTAAATAGTATTTAACGACGAGTGTAGTTTCTGCTTTTCTTTGAAGTGGGTAAGTGGATTATTACATGAATTAAAAAGGAACAAACAACACGTTTAGGATTCTGGAAACAAAATAGAGATTTTCGAACATATCACACTCCTTGCTGGATCGGTTCGCACGCTATTACACGGGACTTTGCCATAATCGGCACAATGTGGCTGCGGTAGTTATTTTTCACTTGTTAGTGTTTTCTTTTTAGCCAATTTATTTTATACTGTTCGGCGGTTACGATGCCACAGACGGACACAAACACCATACACACGCGGACAGACACGTCAACCTTATAACACCCCGTCGTTTTTGCGTCGGGGGTTAAAGATAATGTTCATGAAGTATACAGATTTGAAGGCTATTTACCAGTGTTCACAGATACAAAAAAAATAGAAACTAAAAAAAAACAACAAAAGAAAGAGGTAGGTACTGAATACCTACTATTTCATAAGTTTTATGAACCAAAACAACACGATCGACTATGAGCTGAATTTATTTTGTTTGATTTGATTGGATGACAATTTATTTTGGACGAGTGTTGTAATCATCAACATTCTCCACACTTGTTGCTCCAGAAGTCCCGGACTACACTTCATATGCAAAAAGGCAGTTTATCGGACAATCCGCTTCCATTTACAACCAACTGAATACATTTTTAAATATTTACCCTATGACTTATGGAGATTGTAAGAAATCTTCAACAGACTGATTAAGAAGCAAAAGCTATGACGACATTGAAGCTTTTTCACAAAGTTTCATGCGATAATTTTATGAAAACCGACACACACATAGACACACACACACACACAAAACACACACACACACAAAACACACACACTCACGCATACGCACGCCTTCATATAAGTTGAATTCGTTTATATGTATACTCCTACATTATAATTGTTTTTGTTTTATTTTTTATTTATTTATTTAATAAAGGTCTACCAACAATTGTTTACACTGGATACTGGGACATAATTCATTCGTAAAATAATAACAGCGCAACAATCACTTATAGGTAAACACCACATGCACAATACAATAAATTCGGAAGATAAGCTAACTTAGTAAGTACTATAATAAGCGCCAATATTCAATTAAATTAAACTAAAGATGTGAAAACCAGAACTTGACAAAATCGTTTGTAAAAATAAATTAAATTAAATTATTTATGAAAATGACAACATTATTAAATGGCTAAAATAAAATTGATACTAGATAATAATTGACTAAAATTGATACCAGAATTTGAAAAAAATCTTTTGTAAAAATAAATAAAATCAAATTATTCATGAAAATGACAACATTAATAAATGTCTAAAATAAAAACATGAAAAATTAAATTACATTGGTGAGTTGAAATTGATAAATTATAAATACAGATCGACATAAAATTATAATTAATTGACTAAAATTGATAAAATTGAATAAAACTTATAAATTGTTGTTAAGTATACATTTTTAACATGAAAAAGAAAACACAATTATTAAATTAAGAACAATGGTAAAAATGACAATTGGATAAGCTAAGTTTGACACAATGAAATAATAACTGACTGTGATTAGGGGTTGCTTGGTGAACGAATAAGGATGGCTTTTTGTTTAGCAAGAGAGTCAAAGTGGAGATCAATAACATCACTGTAGCCATTTACCGCCTTGCACATTCTTGCGATAGGCGAATTGGATCCCAAAACTGTTCTTCTAAATGGCGTACAAAGAGGTGTGATGGCACTACGCGGGATTCTAGAGGGCGCACGAAGACTGAAAAGGGAAAGTAAACTAGGACTGTCTATTTTATGCTTAAATATTTTGTAAGCAAACATTGCATTGCATTACAAATAGTTTTAGAAGAGCGGGGTCTCCTAACACAGGTATTTTATACTTAAAAGGAGGCCTCTATGTATGATTGTATATTGTAGAAGTTTTATAGTTACTGAAATAAAATGTATTATTATTATAATCATCATCAATCAAATCAATTTAATACCTTATTGCATGATTTTCAAATATTTCAGAAATAATTAAATTGAGCTAGATTTGCACACCATATTTGTTTGCTTCCTAGCACAACATAGCGCTCTGTTCATTAAACATTAAGATCTGTACTTTTATAATCTATGTTAAAAAAATAAGTTATGATTTGATTTGATCAACATTTAGTATATCAACATGTTGGTATTCATGTAGTATATCAACTATCTAGTGTCCACGACACAAGCTTTGCTCAGTGTGGCACTAGGTGGCGCTGTGTGTTAATGTCCAGCGATGTTTTTTTTTTTTTTTTTTTTATTTAAATCAAACAGTGTCAAAATCAATGATAAACAGTTCATTTGCATTAATTTTTAACGTTAATACCTCTCATTTAAATATAATACGAAGTTTTAGTGAATATTTTGTGTGTAAACAGATAACAGTTTACGCGGCTCTTCCGCCTCATCCGAGACCTTGCTAAACTGAGGAAGTTACATTTTATGAGCTGAACGTGGAAAAGTAATAAAACAGTTATTGTTTGTTGGAAACATTCTGTAATAAAATGAAATTACTATGATAACACAATCTCTTTATACAGCTCCGTTCAATTTTGTTTTAAATAAAACACGAACATTTTAGTATATTATAATCACGGCATGCTAAGCGGGTGACGCATCGTAAAACAACAGGAGTGAATAAAATCAGTACAACCTTCAGTTTTTGTTCGTTCCGTTAGGTTGGATCAGGTTTGAAGCAATGTAAATGCAATCGAACATTTCAGGCGGGTTTAATTAAGGGTCGTACGTGCCGAGGAGCGGGGCTAACACCCGACGTGCACAGAGCGCACTATCGTAGTAACTGTAGCGCGGTACCGCTTGGCCAGGAGAGAAATCGTCATATTAATGTCGTGTTGATTCAGCGTCGCCCATCGCTCGCCGCTAAGCGCTCGGCGGTCGGCGCTCTTCGTTCTGCGGTGACCGTGAACCTTTGATTAGCTCCCCCTAACCGCCCCTCCTCCGCTACGTGTGTGACGTCGCGTACATATTGACACCGCTATTGGTATCAACACGATGCTATTCTAATAAACATGTGCAGATAGATGGTGTCTCTTTGCGACGACGCTAACGCGCTACTACTGTATCAAGTTAATTCACCGAAGTCCTGTAAATGTATCCAACGCTCCAGTAAAAGAGCCGATTCATTCGAACAAGTTCTAAAATATATTCCGTAAGCGGGCTGAATGTGACGTAGCTAGGTTTATTACGTCTGAGTTTACTTGTCAACGCGACTAAATAGGCTTCCGTGGCACTTTCAAATAAGCTTTCTTGTTTGCAAAACATTTGCGAGACAACAAGAATAGATATTCTGAACAAGCGATAGAATGTTGTGATGAAAGCTTGTTCGTCACCTTTAAACACGCTTCCACTACATAATATTATATAATGAATCCATCATTCTTACATTTAACAATGGGGGTATTGAAATGAGGATATTTAATTCCATTTTGTTTGAATTTGTGCATAACAGGCGCGTGACGCACTCGCGACATGCCCCCCCCCCCCCTCCCCGCGGGTGTTCAGCATTGCCCGTATCGAGAGGAACAGTGGGGTGTCAAGTCAACTGGTGCTATGGATATCGGGATCGGAACGCTCGAATGACGAGATTGCGGCAAAATAAACATCATTCGGAAATATTCAATACTTTGGCTTCTGAGAACAAAACTTAATTGATTTTACGTTGATATTGAATCGCCTGGTTGTAAATTCATTAGGGATTCATTCTTCAAGTGTTTGTTATAAACGGCTCAATGATATCGCAGTACAAAATGTCTACGTATAAATAAAAAAGTCAATGTGACCTCGGTTTGGAATCACGGTTCGAAGACCCAACAAAGCTTTCGAAGAAAAATAAGAAAATCTGGATCATCTTCCTTAAGGAAAAACGTACTTGTAATAGTGGAAACCTAACATATCCGGCAGTAACAATTACAATAAAAATATGGAAGCAGAAGTGAGAAGTAAGTGAGTGTGAAGTTGTTCAAGATGTTCTAGCTGTTAATAGGCGTGTCTTATAGTTTAGGAAGTTCAGTTGGAGGAAGAGTCGAGTAGGATCGCACCGGTCTTAGTCACTACAATACTCGGTACTCAGCACAATTATTAATGTGTATAACTGGGGAAATAAACCAACAGATCACAGATACTGCAATTTTATATTCCACGTTTTATATGTAGTTAGATAGCATGTCTAGTTACTACATACTAGAAATTGTTTTAGGACCTTGAAGGTAACTGTAGGTCAACATACTACACAAACAAACAAACACACACAAACTACGTATAGTTGCGTTAAGTCTTGCGTGCAACTTACTACTGTTCAACTGAGACGTATCTTTCAGTAATCGACTTATAATTCGAGTAAATCGAGTAGCGAGAGGAATCGATATGAAACGCGAGTCGCTTCGCTATCGCACCATTTGCAATAACTTATTGCCTTTTATTCGCTTATCCTGTGATCCCCCCCCCCCCCCCCGACTCCCTCACCCTACCCCTGCGTCGCCCGGAACATAAGGCGATGTTTAACGTGGTCTTGGCTCCAAAGGGTTGCTGTTGACTCAATACCCTAATACCTTGTGTAGACGGACAAAGGGTTGTTTTGCCAATGCTGCAAATACAATTTGTACAATAAACGATGGTTTACTTTGAATCAGTCGTGTGAAAACGTCTTTACTTTAAACCATTCACAATAGGCTTTATTTTAGCTGCGATCACTGTAAATGAATCCTCTATCACTTCATCTTCCTGCATAAGACGTACCCTTTCAGTTCCGGGGTATCTATGGAATTCACTAATTAATAAACCCGTAGCGAATTCCGTCCCTTCCATTTTTGTCCGCATAATACAGGTATATTTGTATACTTACTGAGAAAACTGTTTCCGGGTTCAACCAAACACTAATCGAAATTCAAAGACCTGTTTATGGCAAACGTGCGTCACAAGTACTTAGTGTCTGTCTAAGATAACGAGAGAGTAGTGCCACAAAGTGCAGGACACTTACTTCACTCGGTGCGTACGGAAGCAGTTCATTCTGTTATCATATTACTAGCTGACCCACGCAACTTCATCTGCGTCACATAAGAGAGAAAAACGAAAGGAAAAAAAAGCACCGTTTTTGCCACATTTTTCATTCATAGTGGTACCATAACCATCAGGTAGGGATCTAATGATGGGATCCTGGAGAAATTGAGAGAACTCTTCAAATTTTATAGGCACACTTGAGGTGATTTGGGTACTTTTTGGTGAAGATCTCATGAAGAACGTCGGAGATAGGCAACGGAACTTCTCAATGAATGATAGCAAATGGACTGGGATTGCTGAAATCTATTGTTTACACCAGTTCATAACATAACATCACGCTGCTACGCTGTGAAGGGGTAAGCACAAGTGAACCAATAAATAGTGAAAAATAAAAACATTTTTGCAAAAAATAAAACCGACTCCAACAGAAGTCGGTGATAAAAAACGAAGTAAATCAAACAAACCAAGCTCACCGACTTCTGAAGCTAAAGTTGTGTTTTTTGGAGTCGGTTTTATTTTTGCAAAAAAGTTTTTATCATTTATTGAGATCAATAGTGAGAGAGCAGCGGTGGCCCAGTGGTGGCGGCCCCGACTTACGAACAGTAAGTCGTGGGTTCGAACCCAGACAGGCGCATTACTTTGTGTAATTTATTTCATAACCGCTGCTCTCAAAAACGGTGAAGGAAAACATCGTGAGGAAACCGGCATGTCCCATCCATGTTCCTTCCTCGCCCTTTATGTTCCGGGGCCGCGGAACCGGCATGTCCTAGAAACAAAAATTCGAAGACATGTGACATTACCAATCCGCACTGGGCCCGCGTGGTAGATTATAGCCCTTTCCCTCTCATTGAGAGGAGGCCGTGTCCCAGCAGTGGGAACATTATAGGCTGATGATGATGATGATGATGAGGTCAATAGTATTATATTATAGAAGACATGTATTTATAATTGGTTTTAGTTGATCGAGTTACTCTTGTTTTACGTTATAGCATTAGACGAGCGATATTGTTGTTCAGAACATGCGAGGTGCGAACGAGCGAGCGTGCGTGTGCGAGCGAGCGTTCGTCCTACTCGTATATGTTGGTTAAGGTAATTCAATCTGATGAGTACGTGAACCTCATTAGCGGCATCGATTCGACACGTGGCGCCACTCGCTGCCGGGAGTGCCGTGTGGTGTGATCGTGTGTCGTGTGGCCGAAATGCGGAAGTGTCGCTTCTCATACGACAAACATGTACAAATAACTTCACCAAAGAACACTGTGATGGTTTAGTTAGGTTATTTTGAATCTCGCAGTTCTTGATTAGATAAAATGTTGAAAGCGAATTAAAGTTGATTTTTTCAAAGCATAGGTTAGAATAGAGCTAGTTATTGTTATTTATACGTAATACTAACAAAATTAGGTAGTTGTAAAAACTTTAATTTATTTAGTGCATAAGTATGAGTGTTTAAAGACTCACCGACCCCACAGTCAAACCATGACAACGGTTTTGTGGGGCTTAGTTTTTAAGTATACTTACCTTTCCGACAGTTATTTCGCTGGTTATGAGCATGTGTTCGAGAGGGCTTGCTCGGGCGGCTGTCTTACTTAACACTGCACGCACTACGCAGTGTTCTCGTCACAACAATTATGATTGTGCCAAGGGTCATGTCGGCCAATGTTTACCGATACAGAATCACGCTTGAGTTCTCAGCGTATTCGCACATCTACTAACCGGTCTTTTGAAACGAGTGATGAACGTCATAATCAGTTAGAAAGTGAGAGAAAAGAATTGCTGGAGTACGGCATAAAGAGACAGAAGAAGAGAGCAATGAACGTTTGAATTCTGATAGACTTCGACATTCTCTGAACAGAATATCGATATTATCATCTAAAGATTCGGATGTGTCTCAATTTATAGCCGTAGCACATGGCGACCTTCCTTGGGTTGATAAGGAACGGAGTGCATTTACGTATACTCCTATGATTGAATACGCCACATATTCCGCCTTCGGAGGTATGGTTCAAAATTGTACTTTTTTGTGAAGCTGTTCAATCGCAAAAAGAAACAAACTGTATTTGTGTTGCTCAGGTGGGAAAGATCTGTTATTTTCCCGTCCCCGGGCTCTTAGAATTCGACATCAGACGTTTCGAACCCTCGATTTTGGCGACCCCGTTGTCGCCGGCCGAATCAACAGGATCCGCGTACGAAGTCGGGGGCAGAAACTAATATAATACATAAATATTTAAAAACTATTAAACAATCTAAAATAACTAAAACAGCCTGTCATTCAGCCGATGTGCGGCCGATGTTTTACACGACACGCGAACATAAATGATATTATCTGACGAGCTCTTGTCACCGTCGACGTTCCAGCTATTTTAGAACCCAATGGCTGGGCACGCGACGATGGCAGAGACCGGACGACATGTTTTTGTTTCCTTGGAAGATGGGTAGGCGGCAACATGCTCTTGCGCCTTCTCATCTACCTAAATCATGGTGCTGTGCAAGAGCTGCCGCTGCGGCTGCAGAGAACCTCAAGCGATGTAAATGTGGTACTTATCTATATTCGAGCCATTTGGGGTTGAAACTCTGGGGCCGTGGGGTCCGAGTGCCCATAGCCTATTCAAGGAAATTTCAAAACGCCTAGTTGATGCTTCTCGTGACTCAAGTTATTTTTATTATTTATTTAGCTCTGGCTTTACCTAGGCCAGAGGCTAAGTGTTGCCATTTGACGTAGCAACTCCGCCAGTCTCTTGGTCACATTACCGGCTCACAGCTTTGAGGATTTTTTTATGCCCTTATATAGAGTTTGTTGTTAGTTTATACCGTATAAATAAACCATAGATATGGTAATAATATAGATGGCCCGAAGGCCGTTTGCTAACGGAGAGCAAACCGGAAACTTGAAACCTTAACTCTGTTACTTAACAATCTGCTCCAGTTTATTTAAAAACTTTACTTCAATATTGTTTACAGGCATAAAGGCCATTTGGCCTGTTAACAAAATATACGTTCCGAGTTTTGCAGGTATCTGTTTTAGAAAGTTTGCGCTAACAAACTGTCCATCAAATAAGCGTAGAACAAGAAAATTAGCAAATGTTCGAGAATTTTCAGACTTGTGCTCTGTAATCTTTGTTAGTCGATTTTGTGAAGCCCTTTAAGTTTCGATAAGCGTAAGTTGTTCAATCCTATTTGATAAATAAATGTTTTTTCCTGGCGATAGGTGCGAGACGCCGACTGTCAGCCGCAAGCTCGCTAGTACACGGGGTAATATCTTTATGCAAATACTTGACACGAAGGCGCGGCCGCATAATGTACAGAAGAGCCGCTAAAAGCACCAACTACACAATGTTATGTGCCTCATGCTTGAGGAGGGAACTAAGGAAATAGGCTTTATCTAATTTGACTATAGATTTAATCTATAAATAAACGAATGAAAAGTTCGTCTCTTCTTCGCATTGTATGCTTGAAATATCGAAGGAAAGGACAACGTCCCCCGCCACTGCGACGCACAAACGTCTTTGTATTTCAGTAGAATTTCTTCACCTCTCTGTATTGTGGATTTGTGGTGGCATGACTTTGACAGCGAGTTATAGGCTAAAGTCAACCAAGAGTCAACGACATTAATATAAAGCACGGCTCACGAAAAAAATAACAGTGGTTTATACCTAAGTAGGTTTTATTTGTGTAGCGTCCATTGTGAGAGGTCACACGTGTGTCAACGATCTCTCTGCACAAACATAACGATTTGTTTGTATGTAGAGATTTATTTCACTTAAACTTTTTCTCTCACTACCTTCATCGTACTACATACATAACGTCACGCGTGTATTCCGTGTCTAGTATATCATTAAACTATTTTGTTTCTGTACCATGTATTAGTGGTGAATTTATTGCTATACAACAGGCACTTAATATGTATGTAGGTATTGTATTGTACAACGGGCTGGTGTCCGCAACTAGACGTCAAGGCGCGTATTTTGCGTATGGGCTATAATCCGGCCCAGTGCGGGTTGGTAGATGTCACAATGTTTCCGATTTTTTGGTTCTAGGACATGCCGGTTTCCTCACGATGTTTCCTTCACCGTTTTGAGAGCAGTGGTGATGAAATAAATTACACAAAGTAATGCGCCTGCCTGGGTTCGAACCCACGACTTACTGTTCGTAAGTCGGGGCCGCCACCACTGGGCCACCGCTGCTCTCATGAATGTAGGTAAGCGCAGCAAGTTATCACACTAGTGTGTTATTTAGGTCCATGTTCACCAAAAAGATGACGGTTGATTGTCTAAAAACAGCTGTTTAAAATACATTTTTGTAGACCCAAACAGCTGATTTAGATAATCAGACCGTTATCTTTTCGGTGAATATGGACCTTATTCCGTCATCGGTAGAAACCGGTTAATATTTAGTTTGCGATAGAATGCGGGTAAGTTTGCGCGCGGTGGACGTGGCGAGGCAATCTGTGGCCTATTCCAGTTGCGTGCGGCGCGGCGACACGGACCGAGCGACATCATACATTTGGCTTACCAGATGTCCGATTGCATGTGCGTACTTTACAGACAAACTACGTAGAAATGATCTAGTAGGTTATTATTGAGTAGCGTACCTACCTAGTAGTTTTTAAACAAAAGTATAATACAATGATTTTTCTAAATAAAAATGTAGCTTGTAGTAAAAAACTCGGCGTTCGTTGCTATATTAAAAAATGTTTGCATATTCGGCATGTTTGTGGAATAACATAAATATTTACTTTATTAAACAAATATGCTCAAAGTTAACGTTAACCCTATATTTCGAAGACCACATTTCTAAGAGAAAACTTAAACATCGCGAGGTGAACTCATGTTATTTTACTGCAATCAAATTGAGCAAGTAGGTAGGTATTTGCGCTCACCCCTGGCGTTACACAAAGTTGAGGTATTATGTTCTCATCTTATTAGGGTAATCATTTGTAACGTGGGTTAGAAGGGTAGGGATATAAAAACCGCGAGTGGGTAGATACCTGCGTAACTCATAATCCGTTAAGACATTTAATATTCTCTGTGACGTACTGCGTTGTTTTATCGTCTTTTCTTCGTACAAGGTACTCGTATCGAGTAACATCGTTAACTGTTACGTGGAACGCTAACAGGTTTAGTTGTAGATAAAAGTAATTAACTACATAGTTGAGCAACATCAAAGGCGCTATCAACGAGCTCTGTGTGTGTGAACAGTGCAACATCCGCCACCGCGCGGTGGTCCCGCCACGCGACGCCTGTACCTGCAGTGAGCGTACAAAGTGTTGCAGGTAATTAATGCAGGGATCTCGAACAGGCATCCTTTCAGAGAACCATTAAAACTTAGCGTAGGGAACTTTACACGAACATTCTTTGTTTCTACAGGAACTACTTGATTTGCTCACAGATACGAGGTGAAACATGCTTCCAGGATGAAACGCGTTAGAAGAACACTCGTTTAATTACGTAGTTCCGTTACAAAGGCGAAATTAATTCAGTTTTTGGTTTTAAAAACTACAAATAAAAATCAGCTTATACTTTCTGAGCAAATTAAAACCGCAAAATTGCAACTAGCTGTAAGCAGATGGAACTGTATTAACGAAGAAAATGAAATGCATGATTTTGTAGTTTACAGTAACCATTAAAACGTTAGCGTAATGTTAATGTTATTATACTGTTGCAGATTTTATAAATGATAATTTTTAACTTTTTTTAGTTTATGCTTCGTTTTGTTTTATTGTTTTGTTAGTTTATTAAGTATTTCATTTTAGTTTTTATAATTACATTTTTATTTAAAATTTGCATGCCTACGCGGCAAATCATAGCGCTCATATATGTTTAACCTAACACCTCTAAGTAAATACCTATGTTTAACAAATAAAGATTCTGATTCTGACTCTGAGCGACATGTATGAAAACAATCTTAGCCCCTATAAATGCGATCGATGACAGCGCATGACGTCATATGTCGCGTCACGTGGAGCAGTCGCGTCTCGCTCAGTGGTCGGGGAGTCGCAGCTGATCGCTAATCACTCGGCTAATGAGTCCCGAACGTGCGCTCAGCGAGCACCGCGCCACTGACTGCTCACTGCTCGCGTAGTAAGTGAGCAGCCGGTCGGGCTGGCTCACTTACTACGCTGTACTACACGCTGGTTACAGAAGGCTCATCAGAAACTATCGATAAAATTGCAGAGATCGATACCTTTTACACTTCTTCAAATATTTTAATTTATAAGTATTAGTTGAACGACTAATGCAATTAATTATTGTGGGTGAATGCACGCGCGAATCAATCAAACGAGATTTGCCAGCGAGATTTACCAGTCTTGTCAGATATCATGTGTATTAAGATAATATGATTAATCTGTGTTCATTAGCTAGTTTGCAAAGAGCAAATTGATCAGTCTATTAATGTGAAGTGTTACGCCACCATCAGTGATGTTGGGAGTAGATTTTCTGCACGTATAATGTTTCTGGCGTGTCAGTAATTAGCTTGCTGTTGTGTGTAATTTCCCACCTGAGGCGTACTTGTGATTAATGTTCGAAAGCGGGATGTACTCGTACGAGAATAGTCAGATTGCTGCAAGATAATTCAGTATGACGTTTTATTCCTCCGGTCGACCTGGTTGAAATTGATACATAACTAGTATCGAAGAGAACCAGAAAAAGAGTTAATACTACCTTCGAATATTGTGAGCAAAACTTGAGGCTCTAGCTGTCTGTTCCATTATTGTGAATGTATACAGGCATTCACCCTATCCATCAGCACTTTAGCAACACATCATGGAAGTAGTCCCTGAGACGTGACGTCACATTCGTGAAATGTCGTTGGCTCGGCGCCGAGCTAATTCCACTCCAAACACACGCAATATGAAAATATTTACGAATGTATGTAGTTATGCACGTATGTACATATATACCTAGCATACGTTTGTAATGTATATAGCGAGATCATTTATTTTTGAACACATTTCGGGTCGGAGATACTGACAGCAATTGAACAAATCATAAATTGTTGAAGTAGTATCGCTGAACATAAAAACGTCTGCTGCGTCTATGAGTGTCACTCTAATACATAACATAGATAGATCGTAGTATAAAGTAAGTTCTCTGATATTAGTCATTTTTGTATATACGCATTTTGAGCCTTTTACATAATTATTATGGTGTTTTATGAACTACCTTGATACAATATATATATATATTACTTACACGACACCTACACTGCCGATGATTATCTCTTGATAAAGATTCAACGAGCTCCGTGAGTAGAGGGGGCGACATAAAGCGACTCTAGTAGAAGTTACTCAGTATCGCTCGAGTTCCCAACTCAGTACAGCGATGTGTTGTTGCGGCGCGCGGCGGCGGCATCCCGCGAGGTGGAACTTGCGGCTCCTTCACTATTAACTACCGATCGGACCTTTATACTCCAAGTTGTGGCAAAGTAGCGTTAAACCACAGGTGGAACTGACACACTGAAATGTAAAGTTTGCATCAGTTTTGTTGAGTTGTGTTTTGCAAGTTGCAAACTGAAATGTTCAGCTGAAGTACGCAACATTATGAAAAACTTTTACTACGCCAATCGAAGAGAAATCAGCTTCGCACAACTTGTATCCGCTTTCTTGACGGACATCTCGCGTCCTGCTTCTTTGCACTGACCAGTGACCACATGTAGAGTAAACCTCTCTGAGTGACCAATTTTTTGACGTTTGTAGCGTCTGAAAACTTTCTATAACAGGACAGGAAGTCCAATTTATAAAAACCTTTTTTTTGTGTTTTAGTCGACTTCATTTTGTCGTTGGAATAAACTGCTGCGAAAATTAAACTGTGGATCTAACCATTTCAACCAGCAAGTGAAGTGTTTCCTAGAGCACAAGAGTAGGTTTCAGCTTCGAAAGTTTTGTTAAGGTTGTGCTGTTTGTTGTTGTTTTTCATTCAGGGCACTACTGATGTTGAGAGCTTAAAAAGTTTTCTGATTCAAAACCTGATATGAAACTGCCACTTGAGATGAGCCAGATTATATTGTACAGCAAAGGTTTGTTATTTACAATTTCTGCTTAGAGTTTAGTTTGTACCTTATTTAACTGCTGCTCAATAGGTGACATCCATTTGTGGATGTTAGATGAGGAAGCAACTTCTTTAAAGAACTCAGAATGGAGATATTAGGCTGGTGAGGCCTTAGTTGAACTCAATTACTTACATTACAGGGGCTGTTATATTTTACCTAGTTCATAATTTTTACCTTTCTTTTGTTTAGACTACACACGAAACAAAATACTAAAGAAAGTCACTATAATTGCGTTAGTTAAATACTGCGGACGAGCACGTCCGATTCTTGGATTTTATTTTATTTTCGACATTGCTTTTGATATGGACTGGACTTTGTGAAATTGTATAAGTTTAATCATACATTTTTGCATGCCTGAGCACAACACAGTGCACTGCGCATTCACTTTACATCTGGAAATGTATAAAATGTACCGTGTTTAGCAATAAACATTTGAATTTGATTCTGTATACTGTATGCGGCCGCAATGCAATGAATTAAAGTAGCGTAGTAACAAAAAATACAATGACTAAACCAGTGGTTGACTGACTCATGTCAGAGCGAGCCAATCTTAATATTCTTCATAAAGTTAGTACAGACGTGGCGTTATTATATTTAGCCTCGACAGCATACACTTCGTTTAACCCGCACAATGTCGACGCTGCAGGTTCCCGGCGCGCGGCGCCCAAAACGTCGTGCTATTGAATTGCACAGCGTGAACACTGAACGTGTCGAGCGTGTCACTAATAAGACTGTGCTTACATGTTGCCAGTGTGTGATGTGGACCTCCACACTAACACAAAATAGGTGACGACGGGTCACGGCGGCAGCGTGAGGCAACCACACAAGTCGCCTTTAATATGAGTTAACTCGGTGTTTAAGTGCAGCAGCACATTAGACAATCTACTGTGATAACACTCCTTCTAGTTTTCCGGCAGTCATTGCAACTGACGAGGCCACACAAACACCGCCGTCCCTAGAGGCGGTGTCTGTGTGGAGCGCAAATAAACCAGATAGAAGAGACCACAGAAATTTCCGCGAAATTGAGAAATGCCGTGAACAATATTGGGTACATTATTAATACGTTTGATCTGGCATCGGCGTGACACCGGTACGGTTCACACCACGTCGATCATGAAACACTATGAGTGTCTAAACACACCTGTTTGTTATATCACTATTAAGTTGAACTTGCAGCTCACAGCGCAGTGCGTCATTGTTGAGGTTTGCGCAGTAATTGCAACGATCACAGTGAGCGTGAGAGAGTGCAAATAAGATGTGTTTACACGCCGCCATTACTCACGCAAACACGTCGCGTGCCGACAGGACGCGGCGCGCCCGGCCTACCACACCCACACTTACACACACACTCGATGAGACCTCGCACTAAATTACGGTCTAAATAGCGGAAATATAGCATTCCATCAACATTTACATAACAATCTCATCTATTAAACTTAAAATCTACAAGTCAGCCGATGGTTTCCGATAACACAATCTTTGATGCAAGAGCTTGTTAGTAATTTTCAATAAATTCCTGTTTAGTCGTCTTATATTTATATTCGTGGTAATTGTTTAAATGTAAAAAGTCTAATAGAATTATTTTATCTTTTTCAACCGACTTCCAAAAAGAGGAGGTTGTCAATCCGACTGTATTTTTTATTGGTTTGTTACCTCAGAACTTTCGACTGGGTGAAACGATTTTGATGTTTTTTTATAATTCGAAAGCTGGTGTGCTCTCCGTGTAGTCTCATTTAAATTTGCTGAAGATCTGATGCTGATCTTCGGAGATATACAATGGAACTCTTCAAAAATAGACGGCAAATCTGCAGTGATTTCTGCAATCGCTGGTAGGTTTATTGTTTATACAACAACATGACGTAACATCACGCCTGTATGATCTGAACGGGTACGCAGATGTGTAAAATACACCAAAATTTCGACAGTTAGGTATGTTAAGTTCCATTTATTGGGGATAAGCCTATTACCATGACAAGTATTGTTTTTTATTGGAAACGATGTACTTCAAGGGTCGTTTAATAGGAGTTTGGTTAGGTTCTGATTATAGGATCCATTACAAAGTAACGGAACTTTTCAATTTTTAGGAGCAAATTAACGATACTTGTCGAATCTTCAGCTTCAGAAGTCGGTGAAAAAAAATTAAACCAATCAAACAAAGGTCACCAACTTCTGAAGTGAAAGTTATTTTTCACTTTCTTGTGTTTTTGAAGTCGGTTTCATTTTTCCAAAAAGTTTTATTTATATCTAAGCTTAAACAGTAAACTTATGCACCATTTACAAACATTTATTTCAGCGCGGATTTGCCCGAGCTCGTGAAAGCGCGAACGTTCTCAGCGCTGTTTATTACCCGCAGGTAATGAAGCCGCCGTTAAACCAGATTCCTCGCAACAGTGACCCGACGCGGAGAGTTACTGCTCATTGCGGGCCGACGAACTAATGAGCAAGGACAGGATTTATTAAACTTCCATTAAGAAAACAAATAAGCTTTAATGACGCCAGTAATTAAGGAAAATATTCTAACCTCGACTTGAAACAATTGTGACATTCCCTTCCCCGATTCAGCTTAAAAAATCTAAATTACTTTGAACAATAAAAACGCCGCAAAAACAATTTACATTACTGTCTATTTCCCCGAAGCTCCCTTTGTGTTCCGCGTCCGCGCCGCTGTAACATGCCGCGATATTAATTTATACAAAACGCAACATTTGTGCCGTACATAAAATGATCCGCGTTTTACGACACAATCTGACTTACAAAACAGGCACACTCGTATAATAATAAAAATCACATTTCAATCCGCGACTCTGCGAGCGCAAATAATATTCGTTTCATTTAAGCCGCTGACTTTATGAGAGTCATTATTGTTAAAGAGCGATGGCCGTGCCGTTGCCGTGCCGTTTCCATCCCATGCCGTGCCGTTTCCGCTCTGTGCCAAAAAACACCTCTATTGGTGGCCATTTAAATAAAACCGTCATGCTCGCGACAGTTTATTTGGAAATAAATGAGGGAGTGCGCAGTGTTTCAGTGTTGATGATGCAATGCGCGAATATTGTATGAAGTTATTGAATGCACTCTGTTTTTATTGAAGCCTGTTTGTGCACTTGCCACCACTTACGGTGGCAAGTGCCGAGTGGCAGCAGCAGCAGGGACGGCATTTAGGTTAATGTTACTCGGTTATGTATTGATATTAATTTTGCGAATACTGTAAGTACAGTGCCTGATACGTAAGGAGACGTTTCATCATATAGTTATTAACCGACTTCCAACAGGAGGAGGTGCTCAATTCGTCGTTTTTTTATGTATGTTCCCCGATTACTCGAAGATGGCTGGACCGATATGGAATATTTTTATTTTGTTCGAAAGGGTATACTTTCGAGGTGGTCCCATAATCATCAAGTCAGGATCTAATGATGGGATCCTGGAGAAATTGAGAGAACTCTTTAAATTTTATAGGCACACATGAAGAGATTTGGATAGTTTTCGGAAGAGTGCGTTCTCGGAGAGTTCCCTTCAATTCAGTGAAAATCGGATGAAGAACTTCGGAACTCCTCAATAAATAATATCAAATGTTCTGGGATTGCTTAAATCTCATGTCTGTCTATTGTTTACACTAGTTCATGACATAACATCACGCCAGTACGCTGTAAAGGGGTAAGCGCATGTGAAACACTAAACGTGAAAAATTAAATTATTTTACATAAAATAAAACCGACTTCTAAAAACACAAAAAAATTAAAAATAACTTTAGCTTCAGAAGTAGTTGGTAAAAAACTAAACCAATAAAACAAAGGTCGTAAAGTCAACTCACTTCCAAAGATATACTCGTAGTTCCATCAGGACAAGATTATGAAACTCTACGTGAGACACTGTTCGAGTGTCCCAGGTATCTATACACTGGTATGGACTGCATGGTTGCCTTCGCAAGATTGACCGTGAATAACAGCCGTGAACATGAAGATCACGTGCAGGCGTCACACTCATATATCATCGTGACATGTTAACAATGAATTTTTGAATTATAATCACCGGCGCAGTGGTTATTACACGCGGTGCATTATTTATGAGAACACTAACATAAATCACTAGGAACTCATTGGCGTGCGAGTGCAATGTGCTTCGGCTAGTAAATACGTTTCAAACACTGAGACCCATTCATACGTAAGGCTAAAGTTATATTAAGTTAGTATAATTAAAACTTACGATATGTTCTTCACTAAATACGTTTACAAAATACAAATTGAAACTTCCTAAATGAAATAGTTAGCGAAAAGTTTGAACAAGTAAACCTCACGTTCAGGTTATTAATAATGAGTCGCTCAGCTCGACGCAAGCCGTAGCGCTTCTACGAGCACACAGATTACTACGCGCCGTAGCACCTGCGTAGCACTTACGTAGACGCGACGCTACGCCGTAGCACTTTTATATTTTATGTACATTCGAAAAAGTTACTTATTTTAGAGGAATGTTACAATTAAGTACATTTTGTCTATTTCGTTATTGCGTTATTTGCGGTTATTTGTTCTTACCAGCGTAATATCCGTCTGGTAAGAACAAATAACCATGATTTTAAACGATAATTGTTGAGTACAGGTAGCTTGTTTAAAATATTAGCCCCTTGTACGAAACAATGTAATATTCTGTAAATGAGCTGTAATACTTGGGGCACCGGGCCATGGTACCCCATTACTTGGCGGATGTTGTTGGGGACTAAAGGATTACGGCATGATGGATGGCGGGGGATGGCTTCCCATGTCATGTACCGGCAGATAGTGGGCTCAGTGTTACGGCTGCTAAGTATGCTGATAATTATGTTATCAGCACTTTATTGAATCATGGTTAACTAATGTGTTTATCTTTCCTAAGTGATCTTTATACTATATCATAACTACATACTATAGCAAACGAAACAAGGGTTTTGGGCAAACTACAATTACGTAACGCAATGACACTAATTTATAAAATTTTGTCATCTTTTAATTCTTCATTACGTTTGAATGCAGTCGAGCACAAGATTTTTTTAAATATATAGATTTTCACTCTGTTGGGTTGCAGGATCCATGTCTAAAATATATAGAAGGAGAATCGTGGAGGGAATCGGAGGAGGCCTTTGCCGAGCAGTGGGACGGTAAAGGCTACAAAAAAATCTAATAAATTCACACTCTAAGCATTAATTATTTTGTTTCTCAAGGGAATATTTTACTATAAGTAACTACCACGTGTGTAACATGGCGGAAATACTTTTGTCGCAGGTACCCGTCGTTCACGCAGTCACGGCGTCACGATTTAACGGCGTCACGACGTAACGGCGTCACGGCGTCACGGTATCACGGCTCTTCTCTCTTCATCGCGGGAGTCAGGCTTCGGTAGGCGTCGGTAGCAGCGTGTAATGGCTCCGTAACGATCCATTCGCCGACGTTATTTATAAAATGTTAAACTGTATAAGAACCCCTATTTTGTAACTCACCGGCCGACGAAATCACCTGGTCTTAGTCTAAGTAATATTGGGTAAATTGAAAAAAAAAACCGAACTTTAATAATAATTAGGTTCATCTTACTTACACACTGATTGTAGAATATAACTCAGTAGAATGACACACACTGAACTTGTTGGTGATGTTCCTCGGTAAGAAAGAAAAAGCTAGACGTAAAAGAATAAGTTTATGGATGTAATTATTTTTAAAGTTTGAATAGTTTTGCCTGAATAACCTAGACTTACTTACTTTTGAGACCAGCGGTGGCCGTAATTAAAATTAATTTAACACAAATGGCACAGAAACACAGACAAAGACATTTCCCTGTATATGAAGTGACACTACTAAACTTCCCCACTTACATAAACAGATCCATCTGCTTGTGTCTGATAACTACATTATATAAATAGTTTGCTCTGCAGACATCAGTACGGAACACAACCGGTGTCTCCACCCCACTACCGTCTAACTAAGTAGCTCGTGATGAACTTCCACAGATCTATACTTATAATAAATCTGTAGAGAGGTCAATTCTGTACATGAAATATATTTACAAAATAACTATCGGGGGGTGATTAGTGATCGATACTGATGCCAAAAATGCAATCAGTAAAATTTTTGTCTGTCTGTCTGTCTGTCTGTCTGTCTGTCTGTCTGTCTGTATGTTATTTATAGAAAAAAAAACTACTCGACGGATTTTAACGAAACTTGGTACAATTATTCTACATACTCCTGAGCAGGTAATAGTATACTTTTCATCACGCTACCATTAATAGGAGCAGAGCAGTGAAAGGAAATGTTGGGAAAACGGGAGAAGTTACTTGGTTTTTTTAGCTTCCGTCGCGTGTGCAGCCTTAATGGTTAAAGCTACATAGAAATCATGTAAACGGAAATATTCCACATAAAATTATATAAAAAATATCCCAAGACAGCATATGTCTATCTTTTATAGTTGACTCACAATAACACGTGTAACTCCCGATAGCTTAGCAGTTCGGAGATTTGTTATTATTATATTTGTTTACTCTTACGTTTATATCATCACGCTATGACCCACATAAAACATAGGATACATTTTATTCCGGTAGTAAGATCCCATGGGACAATAATCAAACTTCACGCGGGCGAAGCCGCTGGCAGAAGCTAGTATACATTATAAGTTTAATTACTGTTTGTAAGCGATATGTCGGCGTGGCTGTTTGTGTATTCGTTTGGCATCTGTGTGGCTTGTTTAACTATTAGAGGGTGAAAATTACTTTAGTTATTTCTAACCGCTGAAATATTTTTCTTATAATTAACTCAAAAACATTACACTAGCAGTCTTGCTAGTATAATGTATTTGAGTAAGAAATTAAATAAAAACATTTTAACACTAATGGAATTGGTAACAATTTAGAGGATAGCTGAAAAAAAGGTTTTCTATACCCAAAGTTCCCGAGTCTTTTCTCCATGGCTAAATATTCTCGCAACCTGATCGCCTAGATTTGCATAGTGCCTGACCGGCTGTTGGCAAATAGCTCGATCACATTGGCCTTCCGCCGCGCTCCGCCCAACAGCGCCGCACAACGAGCGCTGGGCGGACGGAGGCTAATCAAACTTTGCAATTGAGCCTCTTTGAGGCGACGCCAGCACCGATACAAGTTTTATGATAACTCACACCATGTTTGTGAAACATATTACATTTCTGTACTTTTGCTTATTTAAATCGAAAAATATTTCCTGCCTTTGAAGTGCGATAAGTTTAAATTGAACCTAGATTTGTGCGTTAATAGCATTTTTTAATGATATCATATAAATATTTTGATAAAAGTAAGAATAAGAAAAAATATCGAGATACAGTTGTGTGAATAATGTTGCATAAACAGCCTTAACTTCCCACTCATTCACTTCTATTTACACTTGAGGACTTTTGCATTTCACAAAAACTTAATTGCCCGTTTGCTATCAGTTCAGTAGTAGGTAAGTAATCAAAGACTGCCCCCTCCTCTTTCCCCCCCCCTGCGGCCACCTCCATCAAGTTGCAGTGGCTACTATGTTTTTCAGCTCGATTTACCAGCAAAGAGAATCTCTACCCACCCGACGGGAATTAGCACTTCAAAAGGCGATGAGTGAACTTCTCCATATTCTATTTTGTACACTTTGATGTTACTCGCACATTTAGTGAGAATTTAAAATACGGATGCGCTTTCAAATGCTGCCGTAATAGGGCTCTGAAAAATGTATGAATCGCTACGTTGATTTTAATGAGCGAATTACTTTCGTGTGCCGCTGGTGAGCCGTGTAAGTAGCAGTTTATTATTCAAAGTGGATGTTTTCTTTGCTGCAATATATCGCACACTGCGACTACACTGTGTAAACAGTTGCTCAAAAAGATTCGTAGAAGTAGAGATGTGTTTTCATCAAACACATTTGAAGCAAGAGTAACGTTTGATACAAACTGGTATTTAAAAAAACATACAAGCAGCCTTTTTATCATTTAACGATACGTTACGAAGAAATCCAAAGCCTTTGAGAACCATTGCATTTTTAGTACCATATATTTCATCGAAAAACACATTCAGAATTTGTACTTTCTGAATGTAACAATGGAGCTGGGGAGCAAGTTAAAAGGCTACACCCGAAACAACAGTCAGGGGTTTAATTAAAATCTTAAAAAGTGCAATCTCACTTTGGCGTGTGGCCGGTGTCCCTCGGGGCAGGCACCTCGGCCCGGTGCGGCGTGGTGCGGTGCGACGGGTGGAGGAGAGGTGGGGCGGGGTGTACAAAGCAACAGCGACAAAACGACGCGTCTCCGGGACAGCGACAATGATAATGCACAGTCGAATATAACGCGCCGCCCACGCGGGTGTGAACAGAGAAGGGCAGTAGCACACTAGATCGACGACAAACTAAAAAGTTCAATAATTGAACTTATTGTTGACACAATTTAAAAGAAAGAAAAAGCATTTATTAGCCCGCACAAAACAATTTTGATGTGTTTTGTCACACATAACAAATAACAGTATACGTTAACCAAGCATTCTGTACATCAAACTAAGTAACTTTACGCAAAAATGATTGCTGGGAAACAACTTTTTTTTTGAGGTTATAAATCATGTTTTGTGGTAGAACTCAATGTAACGCACTTAAAACATTGTGCTGATGGATGGATTGAATAATACGGGGGTCATGGAGGTATTAAAAGTCAAAATCTTTTTTCGTCCCTGAATATCGTAAATAAAGTTATTTTATTGCTTTTTAGATATTTTGATGCAAAAAGATTTATTATTTTATTTCTCTACCCGGAATATTTTACCAGCATTATCTTGAAACCACAACAGAAAATATAAAAAAGCATCTCTATGCAAATTGACAAGATAAGTAGTCCGCGTGGTTCCCCACACACAACACGTGTTCAACGCGTACATTTAGAGTGAAACAAAAAGCCAATCAACCACAACCTTTGATCGTAAAGTAGCGAAGTGCAATAAGTGGAACAAACTCACGTGAACGTTTCCATCATAACGTTACGCTACAGTGTACGAGCACCCTAACTCGACGTGGAACAGTTTTACCGAGAGGGCTTTTAAAGTGTAAATTCTGACAGGGACCACACACACGAACAATAAAAAGAATGCCTGCCCCACTCTTGTCATAAAGCACCCAATCTTCGCGTGTAGCCGCCCTAATGCACCTCGTAAGACCGTCACTTAATGTAATAAAAGTCACACGACTTTATTACATTAAGTGACGGTCTGTCTGACGCACTTCTATTTAAATTTTAATCTTAGTGTGATGGAGGGCTCTGAGTGAATGTTTGTTGTGTGAAATATTCTCCATATTCATTTGAAACTAATAAAGGTTCTTGTGCGTGAAATTATGAAACCTGTTGCTGAAATGTTTGCGCGTTGTGAATATTAGAACTAATTTAATTACGTTCTAGATGAGTGTTATGCTCCAATAAACCACTTCATCGCTTTCAACTTGATCACAATATTCAATTCAATTGATTCGAATGTTTTATTTTTGCTGTTTTAAGTATTCCTGTTGAATGTTCCTTCAACTTTACTATTCTTGAGGTGTGTAACATATATCAAGGGATGTCTAAGATTATAACAATGTGCCGAGCGAGTAACATAGCACGCTCGTGTTTCATATTATATATTTATTCATTAATAACCCAAATATTCCTTATTTGTCTATTTGATTACTTACTTAAACATACATTACCTTACATAGGGCAGAAAGAAAAAAATCCCAGCCAAGTGCGAGTCGTACTCCCACACAAAGAGTTCCGTAACACCAAAAAATGTAATAACAATTTGTTTAACGCTCATTCATTTGTCAATTTGCACGTAACAGCAAAACTATTTTGTTTTCATTTTTGTTATTTTTTTCAGACTCGTAGTAAAAGGTCTGTGATATACGGACGGCAGACAGACAGACGGACAGGACGAATCTATAAGAGTTCCGGTTTTCACATTTGGCATCGAGCCCTAAACCTTTTTTATACAACATTCAACATACGTAAAACCTCTCTAAAAGGGACAGTAAGTAGATCTCCAAGATTATCGCAGAAAAAAATAAGGAATACGAAGAATTCTAAATAAGATTTTTTCTTTGTTAGTCGGAGTTAAGATACCGTTTTATGAGAATGCGAGATAATTGCCACATATCTCCAAACTAGGAAATGTTGACTTCTACAGGATTTAAAGATTTCTGTCTCAGCTCGTAAATTATGGAATTTATTTATCCAAAATACAGAATTTAGAAGATAGTTCAGATTTTGTAGTTTTTGCTTATATTATTTTGCTACTGAAGCATGTTTTTCATTTTGGTTGTTAGACTGCGTACCTTCGTACTTCCACGTAAACCAAGGAAACCAAGTTTTATTTGAAAGCTGGCACTTGAACTTTTGACCTAAGAGATTCTTGGAGCTCTTTGAATAAGTACGCTTTTACTTTAACTTACGTCAAACGTCCTTTTCAAATATGTCGCCAAAAACAATGAACTTACTCAAAGTAGGTGACGGTAGGTAGGTATGTTTTTTTTTCAACTAGAACGTTTTCCTTTTACGTCTAGACACCACAGCGTGCTGTGTGCCGTCCCAATCAACTATTACAGTAAAGCCTTCAACAAAATATACCTACAATCAAATTATAATGGTTTTCCTTCACTTACATTAGTGATTTTATTATGTACAATATTTACATACTACATCTAAAACTATATATATAATTACAAAAATAAAACTAAAAGTAAAACTAGTACCAATATGACACTTTGCGACAATGTCAATAGGATACTTAGGCGTCAAAGTACTAGTAATTAAATGTAATTATAATGTAATAGTTGCATCCATGGGGTAATTGCTTGATGGAAAACAAACAATGCTTGGCTTGGGGGAAAATTCCGTAACATTAGTTGCATTATTTACGTTGTCGAATATCAAACCTTTACAACTTGGGAAGCTGTTGATTATGAGTTTCCTACAAAATCTTTTGAAGATTTCAATCAAATCAAAAAGTGCCGCCGTGTGGAGTAGTGGCCAGTGGCCAATGGTCAAACGGTGGGCAATGAAGCTATGCTATGCGTTACTAATGAGCGGCACGTCTCGGCGGCGGCGCGTCTGTTAGCACGACCACACACAGATTCACACACGTGCATGTATACATAGTACACACGCTACTTACTCTCGGTAAACAAAACACAGTCATGTGTGTTGTAGGATTGTCGTGTAACAGAATTATTTGTTCAAGGACTATGGCTAACTAACTATGTAGTTAGGATTAGGACATAGGCCAGCTGGTCGTCATTCAGATGTATCTTTCTCATTACAGGTTACAGGGCTACAAAATCAAGCCTTCGTCGTGGTATACATCTATTTTGGTCCATAGATGTATACCACGACGAAGGTTGACTAAAAATATATGAAAATTGTATACTTGAAAGTCGTCGCTAGTGATCTTATTTTATGAGAGCTGTTAATTGTAATGTTACACTTAACTAAGAACAACATTCATATGAATGGTACCTATCGAATGTTCTTATTTTCTCGACATAAGTATTTTCTGAAATATCTATACAAGTTCCAAAATAAACACGAACGGAGGGCTAGGCAACCGTGTTGCTCGTCACAATGAAGTGTGTACAAGCTCCGCACAAGTTAACACGTCAACTCCGCTCAGTGAACATTATAAACACGCTGCACTTGAAAATGTAGGTACGTACATTAAAGTACCTAAAGTAGGTGAAGGAATTTGCAGAAGTGTTGACAATCGATAATTTTTATGAGTCTCCGTCCTAATTTTAAAACTACTTATTTTTTTCACTTGGCCAGAGTAATATTGAGACCAAGATGGGTTAATTTAGCAAAATAGTAGATTTTTCGCTAAACATTCTGATTTATGTAACGGCTAGGCCCAGAAACGGGTTCCATACTGACCGACCCACAAAACAAGAAAAAGACGACAGTTTTGAGCTGACAAAGTAGTTAACACATGAATTGCTATTAGGACGCCATTCATTAAACACAAAGAGCCTGCTCACTCTGCACAGCATTACAATCTCACAATTAGTGCAAGAATGGCGTACAGTAGCCTGCTATATATGGTATAAAAGCATTTAATTAATTCCGCAACAAAGTCACACGAAGCGCCGACTCATCGATGACGATCGCGAGAGTGCCGCTTAAGCGCTGTCCATTGACGGCTGTTTCTAACCGCCAAGCTAATTGGGCGTATGTAGCGAGTGATGGTTGTCGCCACGTTCGCGGCGCAGATATTATCGCCTAATCCCCGTTGTCGTCGGATTTGGGTCGACAATGACAGGCGTATTGAATGCGTGATAATGAGCGCGGGAACCGCCACGCCGAGCGTGAGCTGCGAGCGTGAGCCGCGCCGCGTGCCGCGTCGGCGAACCTTTTGTGGGCCGCAATGAGCCCGCTGAGCTCCCGTCACCAGTACATAGCGGTATTATAGTATTCAAATCGGTACAGATTTTATTGTGGCTGCATTTGCCGACGACGGCATGAAGTGGAGCGGTAAAGCGGCCCGCGCTTGTGTCGGGGAAAGAGTGTTATTCCATTAGGTTCATTCACTCCTGAATTTTTTGAAAGCGTAATTAAACCTTTAGTCCAACCAGAGGCAGCGTCGTGAATATTTATATTGTTACAGGACTAGTACGAACAATATTATAGATTCCCACTTTTGGTTTGCTTATGTTTCATCAAAAATCTTTTGACAAATAGTTTACGTCACGACTAACATTTTTAACCATATACCTAATATTAATTATCTCACAAACAAACCATTGCCCAAATGTTTTATTTTTTAGACAGTCACTTTCAACACATTAATTTGGCAAATACTTTAGAAATGTTTCGTGTCACATATATCATTTTATAAGCAGTTACATTAAATAAAAATAAATAAAACACTTACACGCAGACAACTTCAAGGTTATTTTTTTTAACATGTTTTCACTTTTTAAATACTTTTTTAGGGTTCCGTTGCCAAATGGCAAAACACGGAACCCTTATAGATTCGTCATGTCTGTCTGTCTATCTGTCCGTCCGTATGTCACAGCCACTTTTTTCCGAAACTTAGGACTATGCTGTTGAAACTTGGTAAGTAGATGTATTCTGTGAATCGCATTAAGATTTTCACACAAAAATAGAAAAAAACAATAAATTTAAGGGGTTCCCCGTACATAGAACTTAAACTCAATTTTTTTTTTCATAAAACCCATATGTGTGGGTACGTGTGGTATCTATGGATAGGATGTCTTCAAAAATGCTATAGAGGTTTCTAATATCATTTTTTTCCAAAGTGAATAGTTTGCGCGAGAGACACTTCCAAAGTGGTAAAATGTGTCCCCCTCCCCTGTAACTTCTAAAATAAGAGAATCATAAATCTAAAAAAAATATATGATGTACATTTCTATGTAAACTACCACCCAAAATTGGTTTGAAGTATTTTTTTTAATACGTCATAAATCGTAAACCGCAATTTACCTTTCATTTACAACGAACTGCAAGAACTTTTATACTATGTTACTTGCTGTAACGGAACCCTTCATGGGCGAGTCCGACTTGCACTTGGCCGCTTTTTTGTCTGGGGTTTTATATATATTTTTTGCTTTTTGTATTGACTCCTAAATTTTTTAAACTATATCAAAAGTAATTCGTTAGGGCCTAGGTAGTCATTAGGTACTCCACTTTCCTCTTTAATCCAGGGCATTGATAAGTCAATAAAATAATTTTCAAGTTTTTGTTTTTATTTCGTTAGTAAATATTCCTCATTACCTTTCAAAATAGTGAACATTATTCTACTAGTCTAGTTTTGGGAGTTGGGGAAAAAAAACTTTGACATAAAAACTAAACCATTCAAACAAGTGTTACCGACTTAAGCTAAAGTTATGTTTCTTTTTTTTTGTCACACACAACAGCGTACTGGCGTGATGTTATGTTATGAACTGGTGTAAACAACAGACATACATAAGATTTCAGCAATCCTAGCTATTTGCTATCATTCATTTAGGAGTTCCGTTGCCTATCTCCGAAGTTCTTCATCAGATCCTCACTAAATTGAAGTGGGACCACTCCGAGAAAGTACTCTTCCGAAAACTACCCAAATCGCTTCATGTGTGACTATAAAATTTGAAGAGTTCCCTCGATTTTGCCAAGATTCCATGATCAGATCCCGACTTGGTGACTATGGGACCTATTGGAAAATATCCAGATTAAAATCTATTTTTTTTAAATCGGTTGGCAAGCAACGGAGTTATAATGCCCGAACAAATATACAAAAAAATCTCCTCCTTTTTAGAAGTCTGTTAAAAAGTTATTTACCATTTTGTGACAGAGGCTATCTCGGACCGATTTTCATTCATCAGAGCTAAGAACACTCCCGACTAATTCAACTTTCAAACAACCGAAAAAACAAAACAAAATGAAAATCGGTTCATCCGTTCAGGATACAATGCCACAGACACACCCTGTCGTATTTGCGTTGTGGGTTCAAAAATGTTCGAAACCACTCCCATAGTCAGTCACAATTTTAGAACAACGTCAGTGTTATTTTCATTTCAATCTAATAAAATAAAATCAACGTTTAACATTAAACCGACGGCCGTCAGCCATGAAACAGATTTGACTCGATGTCGGATACGGTTAGACCCCTTTTGTTTTGGGCAGTTCCGATCTCTTTTAGTGTACAAATTCACATAAATTTCAAGGTAAATTTTCCATAATTTATAATGAGTAACTCCGTAACTCCCATTTCTGTTTAAAGTTTGACAGGAATTTGAGGAGTAATTTAGTTGCGCAAAAAAAATATCCGCTCTGAGGAATACTTCCATCATCACTTTTACTCCAAACATCAGTATTTAACAAACTTCATGGGGTTTTATGCATCAGTGAGGAATTATTTAAACCGTTACTAACCGTTAATAGTTGGTTATTACACGGCAAAGTGTAGATCCCAAATAAATAAACGCAGTATGGTTTATTTATTTGTGAACTATGCTCAATCTAACAAACGGGTTTTAACGCGAGCTTATTCAGGTTTCACAAAAGTAAAAATCAAATCTCAGTTGCTGCAGTGAAAACTGACGGATATTCCATAA
This sequence comes from Xestia c-nigrum, assembly GCA_916618015.1. NCBI lineage: Eukaryota > Metazoa > Arthropoda > Insecta > Lepidoptera > Noctuidae > Xestia > Xestia c-nigrum. The sequence continues at coordinate 387,475 of OU745263.1, forward strand.
CTATCTTAATCCTTAACGTACTTCATAACATTTTATTAAACACGACTTTTTACACAATACACCTTTATGCCTAAACATTGGCACAAAACCAATCGTATGTCAGTCGCATATCGAACTCGTTCCTATTCGACTCATTCAATATCAAATGCAATGCAGCGTGCACTGTCGTCCGAGTAATCCCGGCTAATCCCATCCCTCGGCAGCACCAAACACGACACAACACAATATGACCAACCTTACCATTATAACAACAAGGTTGATTGTCCTTTGACTAGTTTCGTTAGTGAGGATCGTTGTCATAACAGCTTATAGGCGTTTGGCAGACGGACGCAGGATTAGACGCGTTGTGTAAATGTTCACGTATTTTTATGTGAATTCGTTTGATGTTGAGCATAATGTAGTTTGACGGCTAGAGCGGGATTAACTTTGATGGAGGTGCGGTTTAAAACGTTCGATCCGAGTGTGATGGGATCGGCAGGGATACTGGAGGGTTAGGAACATTTGTTTACCCTTATCAGAGATACAACATTCGTAACAAGCAGCTACTGTACGCCGTAATCCCCATCAAGGTGAACAGTCGCTTGCAAGGTGACAAAGTCATACACTTATCAAAACACACGAAGTCTAATTAAAGTTCTGTATTATTGGATATAATTCTGGTGTAAGCGACAGGTATTGGCGAAAAAAATAGGATGCCTTAATGAACTGGGAACGATTAATTTAATTAAGCTATTGTTACAACCCTACCATTTACTAGATTTACATAAAAATAGTCTTCACTACATTGTTTTGCAGCCTTGCCCAGAAAAGCGATCTACCATCAAATAGGTAACAGAATAAATAATTATTATGAACATAATGTTCCTATTTAACTGAAGCCACTAAAAATGATATAAATGTTGTCGGTATGTGTGATCTCTTACGGCCGGTCTCCTAATCTCGGGGCAACCGCCCCGAACAAGAGACATACCTCTTAACTACCGCCGCACGTCGCTACAAAACATACAGAAACATAAAGACTACGTCGCTGTGGTGTCTCCTGGCGATGCGATATGAAGGCGTGTCACAATGAAGTACGTGGAATGAGTCCTGATGCGCGGGGAGTCGCCTCTTGTTGTGCCTTCCTTCGCTTTCTGTTTCACAGATGTGAATCAGAAAGCTTTGGCTTGGCTGACATGACATGTGTGGCCCTGACAACTGTAAGATGAGACTGGGTTTACTACCGTGATTTTAATTGCATCGCTTAGCATTGCAGTTCATTAAAACCTTCCATGACAACGTTTCACATACAAGCGTATTGTTACTTGTTACCCTACAATAACTAATTTCAGGATACCGTTAATCACAAATCAGGTGAGATAATATTCCTTCGTTTGTGTACAGTAAAGTAAGCCCTGTTTCAAACGCAAATCCAAATAAATGAAAACGAGCAGAAAAATAATAAAATATTATTTTCCTTCTTTTTCATTTGAATGGCTTCTTGGCCGCGGTGGTTGTAAGTTTTCTCAATTTACGCTCATTCGTGTAAACATTCTAAAAATAAATGACTTCATTGCCTCCCTGCTCCTTACCGCCGCCCGCGCCGCCCGCGCCACGCCGTCCTCACAATTAGTACAACCGCGCACAAAAATCATCGCGTTCATATTATTTACCGTTTTGTGAGTAATTGTCTAATGTGTGTTCGTACAGTTTCACCGCGTAATTACTGGGCGCACATAAAAGTGGAGCGACGACTCGCATTCGTCTCCGCCGTAATTACGGCTCGCCGCGATTGTATTTTGTGTTTCGAAGTTAAATTTGCGTTGTATTCGAGCTTGTACAAAATTATAAAATGAATTGTTATAGCTGTTTTATTTTTTTATTTGGAGATATGTTTGCTCCGAGATATTGATTGTGTGTAGTGACTGAAAGTGTGACATTGAGGCGTACATCAGATACGGTCCCCACAGCGCTCGCAAATCTTGGCGCTCCGCAAACAGCGGTTATCACCCGCTCAGCGCTTATCTGCGCTCATTACAGCTGGCGATAAAAGAAAAATATTTGCTCCCGACGGCCGGACCGCTGAAATATTAAAATTCCTACTGCAAAAACAGAAAAAGAACCCGTCTGTAAGGCGCCGGGCGAAAGCTTCTCATTTTTTTATTAAGTTTACATTTAATTTTGATTCTGTGTTGTAGGATATAATTAAAATTCTTGTCAGGCTAGCGCGCTGAACACTTGCTAGTTATTTATTACTCATACTTCAAGGTAAGTAATGCGTTCTTACTGAAATTGTAATATATTATTACAAAAGGCGTTTCATTCATAACTCTAAACAAACAGAACTAAAAAGAAACTCTGAACTTATATTTGTTGTGTTGTAACAATTAGCGAGACTGGCCGAAACAAAATGAGCTGGACCCTGATGTCTTTTATCTTTTTAAAACTCGGCAAATTTGCCATCCCTTTATTCTCGCTATAAATTGTATTATCTCTGGTACTGAATAAACAAAAGATAAAAAAAAAATGTTGCTCTATTATTGTTGGCAGTTTACTGCAGTCTATTGCGCGTGTTGTCTATCGCTGCTCATAACGGCTGAACGTTCCACATAAACATACAGCGGGCGATAACACTACGTACAAGTTATTGTGATCAATATTTAAGTGCAGCTCGTCCAAAAAGTCACTCTGATATTAACCAGCGTTGTCTGAGCTGTGTATTGTGTGAGTTTGTATCTTGTGGCACCGGAATGTGGAGCAGGGATGCGCGAGCAGGGGTCCGCGCTGGCCGGCCAGTGATCACGATCGCTCTTCGTCAAGACAGGACATGACACGCGAATAGCCCGGCGTCACTCCCTATATATTGATGACATTGTATCTCGTATCGCCGGTGACACAACATTGGAATATTGAAACATTAATCCAATAAAAATATGATTTATCGCCGCGGAGTAGTCAAGTGTAAGCAAATTATTTATATTGAAGTAAATGTTGCCACTCATTGCGCGTGATCGATTAGCCATACTCTAGTGTCACCGATTTATTCAATACTAGCTTCTGCCAGCGGCTTCGCCCGCGTGAAGTTTGATTATTGTCCCATGGGATCTTACTACCGGAATAAAATGTATCCTATGTTTTATGTGGGTCATAGCGTGATGATATAAACGTAAGAGTAAACAAATATAATAATAACAAATCTCCGAACTGCTAAGCTATCGGGAGTTACACGTGTTATTGTGAGTCAACTATAAAAGATAGACATATGCTGTCTTGGGATATTTTTTATATAATTTTATGTGGAATATTTCCGTTATACATGATTTCTATGTAGCTTTAACCATTAAGGCTGCACACGCGACGGAAGCTAAAAAAACCAAGTAACTTCTCCCGTTTTCCCAACATTTCCTTTCACTGCTCTGCTCCTATTAATGGTAGCGTGATGAAAAGTATACTATTACCTGCTCAGGAGTATGTAGAATAATTGTACCAAGTTTCGTTAAAATCCGTCGAGTAGTTTTTTTTTCTATAAATAACATACAGACAGACAGACAGACAGACAGACAGACAGACAAAAATTTTACTGATTGCATTTTTGGCATCAGTATCGATCACTAATCACCCCCCGATAGTTATTTTGTAAATATATTTCATGTACAGAATTGACCTCTCTACAGATTTATTATAAGTATAGATTTGAAAGTATCCTGAACATATAATCAGTGCCGCACGTTATGTTGATCGCATTCGATCATTCGTTACATAACATTTCTGTTATTTTGTTTTGGGATAAAAGCGTATCTATAGCCCCATACATCACGCACTGCCGGAGAAAATATTATTTTATTAGAAAACGTCTGTTCAAATAAAATACTTAGATTATCCCTCGCGTCTAAACAAACTCTTAAATCTAGTCTGTACGAGATACGAGTACATGAATTGCCAGATAATACTAGTATTTGCTCTCCTAACATAACATAAAGGTAGAAAATAATATCATATTATTATAAAGAATTGCTTTATTCTGCTTCCGTCCTGGTTCCGAATCCTTAGGTCGGCAAATGTAATGAACAATTTTAGTAATAAAACCCAGAAATGGCGCGCGACTGAGATTTTTCCGATAACTGATGATAATAGCGGTCTTTATTATATGAGGACCGCAATAATTACCGTCACGTATGATACGTGATCTATACAAACGGGTGTCATTGTGTTACTCGCACAGAAGGCAGTAATAATAACAGTGAGAGCGGAGCGGCACAACCCCGGCCCGGAGCGTCAATACGCGGTGTCCCGGTTTCGGAACTGGTAAAAAGCGGTAATAACCAGAATATTCCAGTCGGAGCTGGTTTTTATTTGAGTTAGCCTCGTTAAGGTGGCCTCGCCGCCAGATTGGTCCCATACAAACTTTCTGTTTCGACTCATCGTGCCATTTTACATTCATATTGTTGGCACCGCAGACTCTGATTAAACAGCGTTCGGATGAGAGCAAAGATCAAATAACCGCCGATATTTACCGACTTTGTTAAAACCAGTAAACCAGTAGATAAATTGTTGAAGTATTTCCTCTGCGTCGTCTCATTGTTACAAACTGATAGAAGTGCACGAGCCGTTACTCGCGTCAAACGGAGAGTCTTTGGAAACGAGAAACTGTTTGAGAAGCTAGAGTTTTGTTACTAAAGCCGGCGAGTTACTTCTTAATCTCATTAAGTTGTGACAGTTTAATAATTCAGCGGTCGGTCATGACGTCATGAAGTCGTGGCGCAACAAAGGACATACATTGCACGCATAGTAAGGTAATTAAGAGCAATCCCACAAACTGCACAATACAATGAATAGTGAATGTATCAGAAGTCATAAGTCGTCGTTATGATCCGAGGGCGGCGCATAATACTTCAATTGTTGTGTGTTTATGTGGACGCGCATCGGGCGTGCGCGGGGTGGGAGGCAGTGGCAGTGGGGGGGGGGAGGGTCGCGACCAAACTTTATTACGTCAAATATCAAATAAAAGAGTAGAAAATTCGTTTAAATTTTACACTCGCGTCGTAAATTTAATTACGAAGTTGTTTCTGAACAAAGAGTACTAATTAACGCAATGTCAATATTTGAGAGAGCGTACTGAGAGTCAACAGTAACTGGGTAAAATAAATAGAGAGTTATTGGTTGTAGAGTAGCTGGTTGCGGTTGCCGTGAACTATAATATAAGTCCGGTGAGGGACACGTAGCAGTGCACAGTGCCCACTGGGCGGAGCAGGGAACCTGCGGCGACTGCGGTCCACAGACTGGCTGACTGTGTTGTGTCTACTAGTACACAGTTATATCCAAACATTAACTACACAATTTTACGTGAAACATGACTCTGCTCGTTAAATGTTTCTAACTTTATACCGTGCTTAATTTTTTGCTTGAAAGTTAAACTGAAAGTGTTTGATTACAACCGAACTTGAGGTAGCTTGTAGGTAAGTAAGTAAAAATTTATTTGTTTAAACATGGTGTACATGATATATTGCATGCAAGATAATAATGTTATACTGAAAAGTTCTAACATGTTCAGCCGCATATCGTGGCGTACAAATTGGTAGGAAGAGATGGTGCATAAACCGTGACAATGTTATATCAACATTACATTATAATAATTATTACATAATAAATCATATCATTACAATTCAAAAAGCATATTTAGTAGATAAAATTAAATGTCAAAGTATTTGGTCATTAATAAAATAGTCAATAAAATACAAATACTTACAATACAATAATATAATTAAAATTTCAATTCCAAATTACAACTTTTCCAAAATAAAGTGAGTAAATTACAAGATTACTATAACATGTCATAAATACATCATCGTCATCTTTAAAACGAACAAAATTGTCTTCTTTCATAAACTCTGCCATACTGTGATATGCTCTTTTAGTTAGAAAACTCTTCAATTTACTTTTAAGAGCAGATATGGAGAAGATTAAGTAATCTTCTCCATGATTTGGGCAATTTATTATAAATGGTCGGAGCCATGCAAAAGATGCTCTTACGCATAAGACTTGTTTTAGCGCCGTGAACACTGAGTTTGATTATCACGTCTATTCCTTGGGATAGCATCAGACAAAAGCTAAAATAAATTAGAATTTGTTTTAACGAACATGACTGTTTCCAGGATATATAATGAGGGCAATGTCAATATCTTACGTTCTTTAAAATAAGATTTACAGTTGTCCGTTGTTTGCGGTCTAAACATCGATCTAATGCACCTTTTTTGTGCCCGAAACGCTATTTCATTGTCCGTACTATTCCCCCAAAAGATGACTCCATAGCTAAGAATTGATACATTGAAATATACATTGAACTGTTGTTATAAAGAAAGATTCATATCTTTTTATTATTCAACGTGTTTTAATAATTATCTATTTTAGCGGCCTATTTTACTCTGATAAATGGCAAATCTTAAATTAATTCACTTGGATTTCATCACAAGAAAATTATACGTGCCTTTCATATTAAGATCTAATCAATTTCTTTAAGAGATACATGAACGAGGGAAAGGGAGCAAATCGTATAAAAATATAGGAAATATACGATGATGTTAAACTGTCGCACAGCCTCAGAATATGTAAGCGAAGCTCATACAATATGCAGTAAATAACGTAACCGCTTATTGTGCGTAGCTTGCTACGCTGTCGTAGCAGCTACGCGCTACGAGTTCGTAGCACGTAGCGACATGCTACGAGATGCTACGTCTAATAGGCGTCCCCTAAGGTTTGGTTCGCATTTGATATGGGCACGTCCGGCCACAGCTGTGTCTTCGGGATTATTTCCAGCAAAATTGCGTACACAGAATGACCCCTAAAAAATATTGAGTTTTAACCGTGTTTGTACCTGCCGGGAATAATAAACCAGGCATTATTTTTGAGTATCATTGGTTTGTTATATATTATTACTTGTTTGTGTTCACGGCTATACACGGTTATATGTCGTTAAGTACCTCACGAGAATGTAGTACTGCAATATATAGTAAATGTCTTTCTCCAGGTCCCAATCTACAGTGGATTACAATATTAGTTGCAAGTTAGAAAGTGCCTAGCAAATTATTTAGTGACGCTCTAAATTAAAACATTAAACGTAAGTGATTTATTTAGAAATAAGCATCACCTTTTTACATATTTGTATTCTGTTCCTTTTTCATTTCTGTATTTAGTATATACTGTTAAACAAATAAATACAATAAAGCACATTTTTCAATCGCTTCCACAAAACGTTAAGTTTCGGCTGATTCGCTAAAATCACTATCTTAGCTATCAGGGTGCTCGTATCCCAGCTACGGTTCAAATACAATCAGTATGTATAAGGATCCTATATTAGTGTGTTTGCTGCGCTGCGCTCCCATAAACATGAAATATAAATAAATAAACCAAACAACTATCTTGAAGATTACACTGTTGCTGTGTTTTAATATTAAAATGAATTAATAAAGATAACTTTAAAAGATACGAAAAGATTGATAAAATACATAACAATATTATTGTTTGTTAGTTCGCAAGCAACTCGCTCGTAAATAATATATAGAAGAAGAAGGCAAGTTTCTCATTTTGGGAGTCGCATGCAGTCTCCCGTCGCGTCAGCGGTACTACCTCGTGCTGGAAGGAACTCGCGACTAAATGGCACTTACTAGGGAACTTGCTGCTTCCGCGAACTTATTAAATAACTGAACGTGTTTGTTTGTAGTTAGGGTCAGTGCACATGATACACAGGTAGTTTTCGAAGTACCCGGCCTGACTAAGAAATCTCAAAATCTCTAAGTTTAACGTAGTCTCAAACTTTTACATGATCCTCTTTTAATTTGATGTACTTTCAAAAAGTCTTCTTTGTTGCCCTATAATGTTCGCCCTAGCGCTAGACTGAAACATCTTGATTACTCCATCTTATTCTATAGTTTGAAGAATTGCGCAACTGTTTTGGATACAGCTTTTTCATGTCCATCGGTCATCTTGTACAGTACTTTCATAAATCCCTACTTCATCTGCTAATCGACGGTCGTCCAATAACAGTGTTTTGGTTTTTTTCACCATTTCTGGTGTGGTCACCTCATTTGGTCGACCATTGCGATGTACATCTTCTAGCAGCTCATACTCAACCCAAACATACCCAATATTTGATTGTTGTAAATGAATTAGGAGACTCCTGCGGAGTACAATCTAACTCGACTTCGGCCTCAGTCCGACCAATATCAAAGCGGAGTTAGTTAGTAAATTTTTTCCAATAATAGTTTGGTATCACGTTAAAGTGACCAATTTTCTTCATGTTCAATAATTTAGTGACAAATAACAAAAAATATGGGGTTGGGAAGTCTAGATTTAGTCTAGATTATGTTCTAAAAATACTCGCAATTTACATGTCGGTTTGTACTTGTGGGACATTTTGTGTACCTATGTCAGCCGATGCACGCACGCCTTATACTGGAGGTAACTTTAGTCTGCGCTAAATTCTAGGAAAGAACGTACCATCCCAGCGCTGAAAAGTACTTTTCTGTACTTATAAGCACAAGAAAATTCATCGTTTGATTTGACTCTGTATTTCCATACACTTACATCTTCTAAACTTAGTTTGGGCGATACCAAAAGCGGATGTATAGGCTGGTTTTTTGGTTTTAGAAGTCGTCTATTATCCATGGAAAACCACTGAGATGGATGGATTACGGGGACTGATGAACCTTTGTCAAAAAACTTACCTATCCTATAACTATGTACGATTGTACGTGTACAAAGGTTAGGAAGGAAATGGTCACTTTTTTTTAACTCCATCAGTTTTAATAATTGAAAGAGAACATTTTCTTTAAAGAAAGCTGGATCGGCTAGAAAAAGCACCAGGGGAACAATTTATAGATGTCTTCTCGTTTCTTCATATATCGATGCCAACCATGCGTCCACAAACAAGTGTACCCGTACCCTTAAAGCGCTGCAGCGCAGAGGTTTTCACAACAAATAAGCTGAGATCAGCTCTCTGCACATAGTTGCAGCGATGTAGCGCTGCAAGTTATGATTAGTAGCCGTTTCAAAGGAATGTGTCGTCGTCTTTTAATTTATACGTAGTGTTTACGTGGAACTTTCTAGAAGTTCTAGAGATATTGTGAGCTATATCTTGTTACAAGTTGTCGGTGTTTTTATTGGTAGAAGAAGCACAGGTACGCAGAAGTTAGCTCAATTGTTTGTGTGGAACCAAGTCAACTATAAAAGAGGTAAACAATGGATGCCAAAACGATCACCTGTTGTTATGACTAGCTCGGGGGGTATTAGTACAGTATGTTAAGTTACGTTAAGTTATAGTTAGTTAGGTTTTCATCAAGAAAATCTATATTTTCTGCTCGTGGACTCTGTAACATAGTTGTGTTTCTCACAAGATCAATACGTATTTAAAATAATGTAAATCCAAGAAAATATTTACTCTCTTTAGAATGTTATACCAATTAAGACATTTATTTTACCCAGAACATTTTGACTCCAAGTCATTTTTCACCTCACACACCACAGTCCCCTACCCCTTCCCTCCTCACCCCTCCTCTCCGCGTACAGTCGCGCACGCAACACAAACAATCCCTCCGCGATACAAATCTCACTCATTGAAAATAAACAAGCCGAGTAAACAGTCGCGCACACAAGTGACTCACGCACGTCGCACTTCATTAAAATCGCTGCGTTATCTGCGACAAGTTCACGAGTGGAGGGATTAGAGAGGACTGTTTCTGAACACTTTTGTTTATAACATTACTTCGAAAGGACGGAAATTTTCTTATCTGTGTGAAGCATTCGAATCAGATATTTTAGGTTTGGTGCGTGTTTTTGAACTTATTTGTGTAATTAGGAGAAATAAGAATATCTTTGAAACGTTTCTGATATTGTAGCGAATAACTGTCTTCGAAGATTTTCGTATTTTTAACAAATTAATGAAACGGTTTTCATGGTTCGTAAGAATAACAAGGATTAGGACTGAATTTATTAATGTCGCTTATTTTTATTATTACACTAGCCACCAATGAATACTGGCAAGAATAATTATAGGATTGATAGTTACAACACAATTGAATCGATATTTTGTTGGTTAAATGATAATAATTTGCATGTAAATTTTATAACAAAATTTATCGATTTTTTATGGTCGTAAACGAGATAGAAACTTAACATGAATATAATTCACAAACAATGACTAATAATAGGACAGAGGAAATATTTTTTCTTGGAGTAAATAATACGGCTCCATACTATTAGGTAACACCACAGATGTGGAAAAAGCTTCAGGCTACAAAAATGGAATCCGAGCCTTGGGAATCCTGTGAAACGTAGTTTCTAAAATTAAAGCTCGTCAATGATAAATGATGTTTTATTTTGCAAATCGGTTTAACAAACACTTTTACACGTCTTTTTTAAAACTACCGACCGGTGACCGAGACCGGTATTTCGTACTTGACTTCTCTGAGAAGGAACACCCGAAACAAACTCAGAGATCATAGTCTCTTTTGAAGTCCAGACAAACATTGCTTAATTCACATGAGGACTTTGCAGATTAGTGTCTGAGATGGTTTTTAAGAACCACACAGATTTGAGTAGACCTGTCCAGTCAGTGCAAGCATTTGTCGGTTATCGTGTAGCTCGACTTACTCGTATAACTCAAGGAGCTCAATAAAACGAAGGCTGATACTAAATAAACACTACCCGGGATGTATATTTAAGAATTCGTTTAATTTGTCCTAAAGCATTTTTACTTGTTTTAAAAAGCTGACGACCTTAGCCCTCGAGAACTAAGTGATCCAGAGAGTGTTCTGCCTAGAGCTCCAAGGACTTTTTATGTAAAAATATTTTTTCTTATATGTGTGGACGTATCTACATAACAAAATACAAAAGAACTTTAAATAATTACCTACTAATTTAATTTATATTATATAATAGCTGCTAGAAAAACAATTTTATTGTATAAATTAATTTATGAATAATGTTAATAATATTGATAAGGACTTACTAAAAAAATATGATTCTGTTTAGCCCATCAGTTAGTTTATCGAAAAATATTGGATATGTGTTTTTTGTTTTATCAAAATAGTAAAAAATTCGAAAGTAAAACGCATAAAAAATCATGAGCCACTTGGCTTGTGATGACACTTACAAAAGTACGTGTCCAATATTTTTTAATTCTATCTGGTGTACTAATTCGTTTTTTTTTCTCAACTACCCTATTAATCTGTTCTAAATGAAGATAACGGTCTTGAATGTTGAATTTTTAGTAAAAGTAATGAATGATAGAAATTTTAGTATTGCACTTCTAACATTAAATATAATCAAACACTGTTTTAAGCTATCACGGTTTAAAACTAAACTTCGGAAGATATCCCGTAAGTCACAATATGAGTTTATTTAATATAATGTAAAGTTTTGCATATCATCCATAACTGACTATGTATTAAGAACCTCAACCAACTTTAACACCAATATGTACCAATACTTATCAGCGTCGTCAGTCACAAAACCGTCATTAAAAAAAAAATTTGTTAGTGTCTAATAATCTAGGTTCTCTGATCAGCAGTTAATATCACAACTGCAAAAATATTAGTAACAAACAACAAAATCAAAATAAAACTGAGGTAGAATTCCTATCAAAACGTCCCATATAAAACTAAGAGAAAGTCCAATAACATGTTATCGTGAGCAAACTGGAACACAGCACGAAAAACAAGCGCCGCTCGGCCGCGCGGCCGCGGCGGGCGTCACGTGACAGTTAAGAGTTGCACAAAGATGCTCGCTGCGAGTGTCCCGCGCACGCCCGCCGGCGCTGTGCGCTGTGGCCGCGACTGTACCTCGACTTGTATGTGTCGCGCTATCGTTCTGTGTGTCAAGACAAGTTCGCAGGTGTCGGGGAGACTATTGTCTTAGTTGTGTGAGACGACGAGTTATGATGCAGAATGTTTGGAAGTTTTAGCTTCTTTTACATTGTAGGTACTCTCTACTTGATATGCATTAGGTCCTATGTAACATTGCATTCACCCACCTTTTTAGAATATAAGTCAAATCGTTTTAGTAACATTGTTGTGGAGGTCAGACAGGCAGTCCCTCGATGTAAAATACTGGTATTCAGCTGCATCCGGTTAGATTGGAAGCTGACCTCAACATAGTTGGAGTCTAGACTATTAGAAGTTTTTTGGCCTTTCGCGATTATTAAATGTACGATTTATGAGTACGTAACAGCTACTTAACAATGACATGCAAAACACCATAAATACAATCATAAATATTACAGTTTCAATTGATTTAATATATTAATTTGTTGCCAATGATTGTAATTGATGTCATAACGTGAACCGCTGTGAAATACATTGTCACTGCATGACAAGTAACGGCCTGACCTGACGTCACACATACGTGCGTGACAAAATGTCAGGCGTTTGACAGCGCGGGTGACGCCGGGCGCTGGCGACCGGTGGTCAGCGATTAATTAAATATATTGGACGCGTCACAAATTTTTCAATAATTTTATTACCTGACGTTAATAATATCATGGGGGAGATTTTAACTGCAGTGAAAACAATTTGCTTTCAGACAACTGTGAAAATAACTTTAGCTTAGAAGTCGGTGACCTTTGATTAATTGATTTATTTTTTTGTCACTGTCTTCTAAACTATAGTCATTTTTCCTCTTTTTTGTGTGTTTTTGAAGTCAGTACAATGTTTGAATAAATGCAAAGAAGTTTGAAATTTTTCCATTTTTAGTTGTTCCCAAACAAATATATGCAAAGAATTTATTAAACACTACTAACATTATTAAACATGTCATGGTAATAGGTAATTTTAGGCTTATAGTTTCATAAATCTGGGTTTATTGTACACATCTGCGTACCCCTCAGAGTATTCAGGTGTGATATTACGTCATGTTGCACGAACAATAAACAACCAAGCGATTGCAGCAATCACGGCAGACTTTCCGTCTATTTTTGAAGAGTTCCGTTGATCATTAGTTCATCAGATCTGCACCAACAAACATATGTATACATATATATACTGTCGAATTGAGAAACCTTTTTTATGAAGTCGGTTAACAAATAAATGTTTGTTACACATTTCTAGAAAAAAATGCTCCTTCCGCCGAACTTTACGAAAGAAAAAGTTTCCCAACTAAATTGTTATGTTCGTAATTTAAAGCCAAATTGTTAATGTTCTTGGACTTTTGCCCGTTAAAGTGAAAAAAAAAACCTGAGAATTGATAAAACTATGTAAAAAGCGGAGTCAGTTGCCAACTGCGATATGTTTCACTTAGCTATTCACAGCAATTCGCGCGAACAACACCAGTTCCTGATGTTTGAACAGTTTACACACGAGCGGACACTCGCACACTAACTCTATTATTATTTTAATTCGAGTGTGGTTCGCAAACAGTCGCGTTCCTATTTGATTACACTTTCCGCACGACAGTACTAACTGCAATGAGCAACACTCTACATTGCTCGGTGGACTCACATCATTACGCGTAACTGTTGGCGCGACCCGCAATGGAACGCGTGCAGTAATAAAATACGACTTAGTGAAGTACGATCGTGTCACGCGAGTGAATACACATGGAGTGGCGTGCGGCGCTCGATCCTCACGGTCCGCACGCTCCGTTCGGTGACCACGCTGCACGCTGCTCGCTGCAGCAAGAATTAGATTAGGGCGCGCGGGACAAGTCACCGGGTGGTCCGCAATGGATACATGTGTAACACAATTTCACACTAAATTAAGGACACGTACCTATCTTGCATTGAAGTCTCGTCGGAGTTCGACGCAGCCGCTGAGCAAAAACTATCTCAAGTCAGAATGAGAAATGCACCGGCGGAGTTATTTTATTCAGAAGGTTGCAAGCTGTATCGCAGTTGGTTCCGCTGCAGTTTTCACAATGAGATAACAAGGTGAGGTAATTCCCACTGGCTGCGGGAAAACTTGTTGTGAAGTTTGTTTGAAGAATGTTTCTATCTTAGGGAATGTAAAGTTAGTGCGGTGAGAAGCACAGTTCAATGTTAGATGTGGCTTAATGAAACAAAGGAGCAGCAAAGTAGTCTTATTGTACTCTATAATCACTCACCTTTCAAACTTAACGCAAGTAAAAAAAAGTGTTATTCTTGTACTTTCGTTAAGTCTGAAATATATACATTTCGACTACAATATTTTACTCTTGGAAGTTGTTTCGACAGATATTTATATCTAAACCATTTCTTATGTAAATTGAATTAGTGATTATGCCCGCTTGATGGCAATAGGCAGGCTATTACATCATCATCATCCTTTCAGCCGCAAGACGTCCACTGCTAGACAAAGGCCTCCCCAAGTGTCACCACATTGACCGGTCCCTTGCGACTCGCATCCAACGGATTCCCGCAACCTTCACCAGGTCATCGGTCCATCTAGTGGGTGGTCTTCCAACGCTACATCTTCCGTCTGTAGATATTATATATTCGACAACCCGAATAGCTCAGCGGTGATGGGGTTGCCTTACGTTCTTAGACTCCCGGGTTCGAATTCCGGTAACAGCAAATGTTTGTGTGATTAGCATGGATATTTGTTTCCGAGTAGTGGATGTTTATATTTGTGATAAGTATTTAAACATCACACACAAATAAATACACCATCAACACACATACAAATAAAATAAATCAATAATTATATTTCTAACTCACATCAACACAGATACAAGACAATCGTAATTCAAAATAATAATCAATTAATTACAGTAGCCTCTTACGTGGGACACTGTATATAACTTGTCTGTCACAACAGTGCCGCACATAAGGACAGTCCAACCTGTTTGCTATCAAACTCGGAACGGTATTGGAGCTGGCCCACACTCTGCGCACGAGAGATGCGCAGCGCTTCCGCATGGTCGCATAGAAGCAGTCGGTGCGCGCCCACGGGAACATACCGGAAGCGCTGCAGTAGCGAGGCAGACCCTAAACCGCTCTGAACGCGTTGTTAAAACGCGGAGGGTGCTGAAGCTCTTTTGCGTGTAATTCGCCCACAGGCTACAGGTGTACATGGACGTGCAATATGCTCGGAAAAGAGTTATTTTCACGCCATCCGAGAAAAGCGCGAACCTGCGAGCCAGCATATTAGCTCTTTTGGAAAAAGCCTTCCGCTCTCGTTCGAGGTACGCATGATCCCTGAGGTCAGCCGTGACTATATGCCCTAGGTATTTAAACTGATAAACCCTATCTAAGGGTACCTAAAGGAGGTACAAAGTCCGGGCATCTAGCACCACCGGCCTTAAAGACCATGTACTGACTCTTCTTAACCTTATAAACAAGTCCATGCTTAACAGCGTAATCCTCACATATTGCCATCAACCTCCTTAGGCCACAGATCGACGCACTCAGCAGCACCACGTCGTCTGCATAGCTTAAGTTATTGACACACACGTCGTCAACATGACAGCCGACATGCTGACTGCTGCGCGACGATCAGCGCGTATCTATGTGCTAGGAATATCAGCTATCTGGTGTCCACGACATAAGCCTCGTTGCTTAGAGTGGCACTTGATGGCGCTGTGTGCTTTATCTAGTACATGATAAACAATAGTATAACTGGCGAAATGTAGGAGTTCTATTAAGTACAGGCCGTCACTACTGCCTGATCCTTCGAGGATTACAGGCGTGATGTTCTGTTATGATAAAAATGTAGGAGTTCTATTAAGTACAGGCCGTCACTACTGCCTGATCCTTCGAGGATTACAGGCGTGATGTTCTGTTATGATAAAAAATAGCAGAGGGACTACTTTTAAGAACTTTTATAAATAAAGTAAAAATGGATGCAACTGTGACGACCAACTTTTAAAGTTTATGAATTGGAGACACTGCATAGTTTACGGTATACAGGATCAGCTCAAAACTAATACGGACGAGCAAAAACCGTTGCGACAAAAAGTAGCCTCTAAAATTGAATTCCTCAGCCCCACAAGAACTTAGCGCGGGAAACTTGCTCCATAGAGAACGTAGAGGCTAATGCCATTAGTTGACGACGCTGCCAGACAGTTGGCACGCCAGCCATGCCAGCCACGCTCGTGTCAGGCGCTGGCACTGCCACCTCATATTAGATGGACTGCCAGTGCACGGAGGTACTTATCTACACAAAGGAGTTCAAGGCATTGTGGTCGATTGTAACAAATTATATTGAATTTGCAGTTGTATTACTGAAGTAAGTGTATTTTTATTTAGTACAGTTTGTTTACCAGCACAAGTTCTTCTCATGCAGTTCTACTACAACTTCTAAGTTTACGACAAGAATACACGAGTATCTTTATTAACAGATTACCTACTACTTGCTATATTTAATTAGACGAATCCCAACCTTTAAAAATCATATGAGATAATTGTAACAGAATTTTGACGCGACTTCCGCAAGTACCTCGTGGCACGCTCTTTGTAGCTTCTTTTATTTGTTTTTTTCCGCAGTCACTTGAGGGTAATTCGTGACCAAGAGGTAGGAAATGGCTAACATATGTCGGCCATCTATCACCTCTCTCGCTCCACGTCGCTCGGCGCACATATGAAGCACTCCAGTCCTCCCGGCATCCTCCAATAACCATTCATATTGCTTGGCACTCCGAACTCCCGACGCATTCGACTCGATAGCGGACTGACTCATATTCGATATTCCACAACTAAGTCAATAGGAGGTCGATTGAAACTGTGGAGTATCGTTAGTGTGTTGCGGGACGGATTGCAACCTCAATAGATCATCGTTAGGAGGATTTTGTTGTTAGTTGGAATCAGACAGTTTTTCCGTTATCAACTTTATTTGTTTAAACTTTTAAAAAATGATAGTTTTGTAAATAAAAAACGACCTCAGACACACTGACAATTACTTAACCACACTCAAGTTTTCGTTTCTTAAATATCTACTATCTCAACAGGTAAGCAAAACGGAAACCTTTGAACCATTCGTCTGTTTCCGTATCGGTAATTCAGTGTATTATCTACGTACCCGTAGCTACAGCTCCATGGGTAAATATAACTGTTTTGTAAGAATTCCCAGCAAAAGCAAGGGTCCCCTCCGCAACTTGGCGATGGAAGCGTGTTTACTTAAAGCTGAACCTTGGGGATCAGCCGGCTTTGCTCGCGAAAGAGATTTAACGCCCAACTTTATTATACTTATGTCCCGAATTAGAATAACCCTTTCGCAACGAATCTATACCTATAAAGTAGCTAAATGTTTTACTTTACGTTTGTTGTAGACGATTGGAAATGTTTATTCTTTGAATAATAAGATTTAGTATGAAATACTTTGAATTTGATGTGATGTATGTGATTAAAACAAGTTACTTTTTAATAAATTCATATAACTTATTAAACCTAGCGTTCACTGGTTAAGCTACAACTCTCAATTTGCTCATAAATCCCGTGTCCTGAGCCCCGGCATCCCGCACGGATCCCGCGCAGCTGTCCTAAGGCCGGGGTCTCATCGCGGCGCGGGACAGTCCGCATATATCACGAGCTACATACCGACTGACAAATACCACAGTCACGACACACGCAAGTACAGAAGGTTAACCGCATAGACAGAGACAGAGATGTATTGTTTGTCAGAATGAGTTACCTACGAAAAGCCAAGCTATTTTGTACGACGTCTTCTTATAACCCTGCGTCGCCTTTGACGCCAACGACAACGTTCATCTAAACGACTGATAAAGAATGACTGACAACTTTGTGACTTAAGGAGCACGTACCAGGCAAACAAAATTATATGTGTTGTAAAGTGCGTATTTACTGTAAAAGTATTATTAAATGATGGAGATTTATATATGAAAATACACAAAATCAGACATTTTGTGATGCGACAATAAAAGAAAAAGAAAATAGAACACAAAAAAAAAGTTTTTTTTTTGTTTTTTTTTTAATGTCTGTCTCTGTGTTCACGCTTATCTCCGAAACAACTTTCTGCCCTGCCAATAATTGTCCGGAACAAAGCAGAGCGTCTAACGGTCTGTTCGAACTGATCTCGAGCTCGCCTTACCTCTATCGAGTTGTATCAGAGGCAACCCAGCAAGAATTTTGTGGGATAGAGGTAAAGTTATACAATACGGAACCCTTCGTGCGCGAGGCCGACACGCGTTAAAAATTTGTATTATTGGCAAAATAGTTGACAAATCAAAGGATTATTTGTTAATATTTTACGGCTCAGTTGAAATCAGAAGACGAATGATCCTTCTGAAGTTCTGTTTGATCAGCTCATGTTAGAGCAGCTTCATTGGTGGTTGGTTCAAGAAGTGATCCTTCTGCCCCCGCTGCCCCGCGGACTACCACCGCTATATATTTTTCCGGTACCTCTCCCCGTCTCTTGTAAGGTGTATATTAAGTGTCGCACAAACACAGCGTGTCTACAGCTACATGTATGCGAGTTTGTATGTGTATGTGTAGCTCGCGAAACTTTGCGAGTAGCTACCACTTTTATTAGCTTTTACTGCCCCAGTTCTTTTTGTTGGTGTACTCGCCAAGGCTAGTAATATAACGAAACTTTGAATAAATAATACCAGTTACTGTTTAGACATTTTATTTTTGGATTTCCAAAAATTGTTTCTTATTTTTCCTTCGGTCCGATGGAATGTTTTAGGTCGCGGATTCGATTTCCGTTCGGAACTTGTGTTTGTATAGCCAATATAGACAGAGGTTCCGGTTCTGAATGTTTGTGTCTGTCACATTTACGAGTACCTACATCAGTAGCCTACATACATAGAAGGCACATATCTTACTTGTGCTAGTGGCTACCAAAAGAAGCAATTACAGACAATACACCTATTTATTAACAGTCTAGTGAATATCTAGACCGAAGTAAAATTGTCCAATAGCTATAAATAACAAGACAGGTATTTACAAAAAAAAAAACTTAAAAGATCCGATAAATTGAGTCCCGAGACTGCTCACCGCCGAGCGCTCCCTGCCTCCCCGCTGGAAAATAGCTTCGTGGGGACAATACGTCACAATGACAACCATATCAACCGATGACGAATTGAGGAGAACGACAATATACGGGAGATTATATTGGAATGAGTAGCGAGAGAGAATCGAAGAGAATGCCGAGACAATGTGAGGGGGAAGTGACGCACGACGTTATTGAGATTGACCACATAACACACGTAAAAGGTTTTTGTGCACAGTTGGAGCATCTACGATAATGTTCCACGAGCATGAAACTACATTTGACATAGATTTGACTAAATCCTGTCAGCGAAAAACTGAAACCGGTGCATCTGTATTGCGTACATTGTAAAAGATCAAAACTAAATTAATAATAAAAATAAATAAATAAATATCGCTGGACACTAACACACAGCGCTATCGATAGATAGTTGATAAACTACTTAAATACTTTTTGTTTGTAAATACATACATACTTGTAATACATACTTGTTATACATATTATAAACATCCATGACTCGGAAACAAATGTCCATGCTCATCACACAAACATTTACTCGTACAGGGATTCGAACCCAGGACCCTAAGAACGTAAGGCAGCCTCACCCACCACACGCCATTCGGGTCGTCAAAAGAGCAATTGCTTCCATTATGCCTCCCGGAACCCCCTGTATGCACTTTGGCATGCCATCAATACCCATATTAAATTTCCTTCCATCTCTCGACGAGAAACACGGCGCACTCGTGTTGATAACCTCACAAACTATACACTTGCATATCGCAGTACACGGGAACAGTGCACGACTGCGCGCGGGTACCGCCAGCCACTCGATATTCTCGCCGCGTTTCCGACTCACTTGTAGCGGCTGATATGCAATCGAATAGTTACGAACAATACCGAACTTAGAGAAGCCATGATATGCACCGACTGGGTTCCAAGTAGTTCGATAAGACGAGTTGGAACGCTTTGCCGATAACCGATGTACCGCACACCGCGCATCGCTGTTGTGAGGGACGAGGAAATGTACTGAGTGCGCGACGCGAGGGAATCATGCTGTCTCGGGGTATCAAGCAGACAGAAGAACGCCTTTGTAAGACATAGTAAATAATGCGTGGAAAAGATGGTTCATTATCCTGAATAACCAAGAAAAAGGTGAAGAGTGGGTGAATAAATTAACCTTTCTTGCAAGTCGTTCAGGGAACATTTAATTATTTATGAAAAATTACGACTTTATTTGCGGTAACTTCTACGGGTTATAATAAAATATTATAATAATTAGACTAGCCTACTACTGTCCCACTACTGGGCAAATACCTCTTCTTAACAGAGAAGGCACGACCATTGATCACGCTTGCTCAACACGGGTTGGCGATTTCAGACTTATATTCATTAAGTCCAGGTTTCCTAACGATATTTTCATTACGGGTTACATCTTCTTAATTTTCAATGATTGAGAAAAAATGCGTAGCATTGTTAAAGTGTCATTTTTTTCGTTCTGTACTATGTCCCATGCTCAGAAATGGGACTCAATTCGTAAAACTAAATACAGTTCTCGTCCAATTCCTACTCCGTGGTAATTCGTATGAAGCGCTGATGAGTGAGTTCTCACATTTAGGTACTCGTACACTCGTGGAACTCCGTATAATATACCAGGAGTGTAGAAGTTTGCTGGAGTTGCATTATCTGAGGAATGATCTTTTTGCGGTTCTACTGCTATCAGGTAGTTTTGATAATAAGATAACATACCGAGACTTATAAAAGTATTTCATGTTCGTTAAAATATGGTGAAACATATCAGATTTTACGATATAAAATCTTGCACAAAGTCTTGTACTGTAGAGTCCTACCGCTGAAGTGCGATGTGTGCCGGGAGTTCTTATGTGTAATGTGGAAGAAAACACCGACATGCCAAGCAGCTTTAATTAACTAACCTTTAATAGAGTAATGTGCATGCAATTAGGTATAAACGTAAGTACATTTGTGATCGTGGGCGTCAGCATAAAATGTATAATATATTATAATGTCGAGTGAGATCGTACATTTGTGTACCATCTTAAAACCATAATTCAATTTGCAAATTATGATGACTTTCTCGATTATAATTGTTTTGTAAAATCACAAACAATTCTAAATCAACAAACTTATAATTCTCAATCAAAAATTCAGCAGTAAAGTTTTGATTATGAAAACTTGAGACTTTACATTGAAGAATGTTAATGAGATATTTAACCGCAATACATTTTAGAAGTTTAGACAATTATAAACAATGTAGAACTGAAAAATATTAATAATTTTAAAACAAACACCAAGTCATGGGTTTAATAAAAGGGTTCTGCTTGCTATCTCAAATAATAACTTTATATAGGACAGAAGACAAGCAAAAAGGTAAAACCGACAAATTAATGACGTTGTGCGCAAGAAATTATCTCATTTCCCCACATCAAGTCACGTCGCCCAAACCCAAAAAAAGGCGCTCACAACACACGTACAGTCTACATGTACACACAAACATAATTTATATAATTATAAGAGTGTGGGGGAGACGAGGCATTTGTGTGGTTTCTAATGATTGGTGACGTCTGAGCTGTAAACTAGACACATTCAGTTTTAGAAAGATACTTCCTGGAAAGTCAAAGACGGCGCGGTTGGCGCACGATAAGCGACAGGCTGCTGAACGATACAGGAGAAATGACTAGTGTGGGGATCATTCCAAAAAAAGATCCCTTTTTCACGTAATTGATTTCCGAAAGATGAGACTCATGTTGTTTATAATTTGGCATATAAACGTCCACGTATAGGGGCTAATATCCAATATACCTCAAACAAAAGTGTCACAATCAGTTTGTATCACATTATTAACATTAATAGATTGAATGCTATGACGATGAGCGTGATTTCCGTCATAATTAATTGAACAGCGTAATAATTACAATGAGGGGTCGGTAATGTGTTGTGCACAAAGGGGTGTAATCACCCCGTGTTGCTAACTGCTTGTTATTGTTTCATTGAACAATATTACCGTGAGCGGTACTTCACATTATTCCAAATGTGATCATTTGTTATTTATTTAGCGTAAAAGTGTTCAATTACCGAAACGGATCGAGCGTAACGATATTGTGTATGTGTACGATTACACTTCCATTCTGATTTTTGATACGCCGAGTATTTCTGGCGTCCCCTAAATGGATGGAGCACAAATCTTGTGTCGCATAAATACGTTTGAATTCCTTACGAGTGGAAAAGCTAAACGCTGTACGCCTCTTTACTTTATTACGAGACAACTGTAAAAGTACTTGAGAAGTCGAGCCTATTGCCGGATAATTTTGGATTTACTTAAGGCGAACACAGCCAAACACAATAAAAGTATTGGTCCTTGATTAACTGCTCCATATTTAGATAAAAATCGACGTCAAAAAACACAAATTGATTGATTTACTTAGTTTTTTTGTCACCACTTTTTTTTCATTTTTTGTAAACAAGTTTTAATGTTGCATTTTTTAGTGGTTCACTTGTCCTTACCCCTTCACAGTATACCAGCGTGATGTTATGTTATAAACTGGTGTAAACAATAGAAATACATGAGATTTCAGCACTCCCAGTCCATTTGCTATCATTTATTGGGGTGTGTGCTATAATAACAGATAGTATATTTTCACTTGAAATAACGTTCACTTCATATGATTTTCATATGCTAAAAACCAATAAGCGCATTTCATGTGATCTAATGTTACATGTAATAAAAACTTATTTTACTCTAATATCATTTAGTATAACGTTCATTTTAAATAATTTTCAATTTGTAAAATGCTGTTTTAATATAACGTTTAGTTGACCTAACTATCCTTTGACCTAATTTTCATATTTACTCATTTTCAGCAAAAAATCTGTAACGAATAAGTAATGCGCGCTAATGGTCACTGTTCTAACCTAACCTAACCCAGATGATTAATATTAGTTTAAAAGTGCATTACAGGGAATGTTTAAGTCACATAAAATTACACAAAGTGAAATTATATCAATAATTCATTGTATCATTTCATCGTTTTAGTAAACAAAAAGTATATTAAATTAAATTAGGTCACGTGAACGTTAGACTTTCTGTTATTATATCAAATGGCACGCACCCCATTTATTGAGGAGTTCCGAAGCTCTTAATCAGATCTTCACCAAATTGAAATAGGAACACTTTTAGGAAAGTACTCTTCCAAAAACTACCCAATTCGCATTATGTGTGCCTGTACATTTGAAGAATTCACTCTATATCTCCAGGATCCCATCATCCCATCATCAGATCCTAATTTGATGGTTATGGGACCACCTGGAAGGTATATCCTTTCTTACAAAAATATTACAATTCAAATCGATTCAGCCATCTTCGAGTAATCGGGGAACATACGTAAAATAAAGAAACAAAAAAAAGGTACCGACGAATTGAGAACCTCCTCCTTTTTGAAGTCGGTTAAAAATAAGGAACTAGTTAGTAAACTAACGAAACTCTAATACCATTAAACGCCAAACCAAAGCAGTTTATCAATCCGCTTTTCAATAGCGTGCGCAGACGATCTCTATTTGCCCAGACTAATAACTAAAGCATCGCGTGATGTCACGCCATAACATAAAAACGGACTGATATCCCATTAGCGAACTCCACTTAATATCATAATTAATACTTGCGACCGCCGGCACTGGCCGCCCTTGTGTTCATATTATATTTAATTTCCTCCACAGACCGCAACTCATTATTTCACGTAATATTTATAATTTGCGAATCTTTTGCGTCATCAACCCGCTGGGATTTCATTATTATGTTATTGTTTCACTGAGCTTCATATTTTATTGACACCCATCTGTCAGGTGCGATACTTATTATATCCAGGACAGAACATCTAGGATTAATATGACAATCGCATTTCATACATTAAAGGCATAGAAGGAGGACTAGTTTTCAGTACTATACAATAATCGTTGTTCCTTGATTTTGGAATTACCTGAAATTACACAAGTAAACCTCATATCTCAGGCGGTCACTAACTTTTCCTAAAATAAATCTCAGGGTGGACCCGCGTGCTGCGTATCGAGCGTAAGTCCACAAAGTCGGCAGTCCTTTGCCCGGCCCGGCAATACTGCGGCTTGTTTAACAAATTATACTCAATTTCCGGCCCTCCGAGACCGCCCACTAATTATTCTCCGCAATATTTATAATGACCGAATCTTTGTCCGCCGCGATCCGCTCGGATCCGAAGGCAGCCGCAGAGATCCGCAGGGGCCCCGTAATGAACGCTCTCGGGAGATCCGACGATTGCTCCATAAAGATTGTTTAAACAATTAACTGTGACCGTGGCCTCACTCCCCCCCCGCCCCTCCGTCTGTCCTCCACTCCTCCCCGCACCCTTGAGAGACGAGAATGTTTATGGCTCCATTCTCTTCCAAATCTTTCCCCTGTAATAGACTGATAGATCACCGAGTAGTACGTAAACGGAGAGTTACAAGCTCAAACTCTTTGATTTTTGACACTTAGTGCTAGTTCCGGGTTTGTCGATTATCGATTTTATCTAATTTTGCCGGATAGTAGGTAGCCTTCATTTTATATATTTTTTGTAAGTAGGTAAATAATCATTGCCTGTTGAAACACTGTTTAAACATTTTAGAAAGTGACACTACTGAATATTTAAATTTATGAAGCGTCATTCTGCTTCCTTTATTTACTACGTACTCTGCGGCACCGATATTTTAAGTACACATTCAGTTAGCGGGGTCGCGAAGTAACACTGATGCCATAAAAACTTCTCACAGCTTGCTGAGTGATAGGAAACACTGAGCTTTGTTGTTTTGAATGTTCTCTACTGGTGGAGTTCAAGGACAAGGGGCGACCAATGTTGAAGTTTTATTTTGTTAGTTATAATACTTTGTTAGTTGATGCGTCCTTTGGGAATAATCATATACGTGAAATAGTTTTATGTTCCGTCAATTTTTTCAAGTTGGCAACTCTTTACTGTGGTAAAAATAGTCGTAATATTTTGTTTCGTACAAACACACACCCCTACCAAAGATACAATAAGACTAGTCAAACCTATGACAAAGAGAAAAGAATTCTTAAACAAATCATGTATAACCTAACCAGATTGAAAGAAACAAGAAAAGGAAGTGTTCGATAACAAATGATGGATTCTCCACAAAAATAAGATTGAATCACAGAAACCTCTATTCAATATGTAGTTTTTATATAATACCTATTTTTCCTTTTCGCCTAAAATATATTCCCTAGCAAGAAGTTCGTGACAGTTACACGTGTTCATACATTGTTTGCGCTCAGAACGCTCCGCGCGCTCAGCTCGCTCAGCTCACGTAAAATAAATCACGCGGAGCTGTAAATATAAAATATTTAGATCAGATCCAATCCCGCATGAAGTTTAGTAGATATGGCTTTGTTCCATCTGTTCGGACACAGCTATTGTTAAAATGTCCTTGGTGTACATTGAATAACGAAGGCAACGACATTGGAACTTGTTTACTTTATTCCACTTTATTGGTTTGATCAAATAAACATAAATCTCTTGGAAGTTCTCTATGCTGAAAGTGAATCCGCCCAGTTCCACATTAAAGGTCAACAATTTCGCCTGGTAATTGTTCGACTAGAATATATACTGAGGGTTATGCTATGTTGATGTTCGTGGTTGTAAACCTGGCTAGTACTATGAGGGTCGGGTTCACAGGTCAAACAAACAATTGACAAGATGACTTATTATAGCTTGAGAAACAGAACGAACGGGAACTAACATTAATAAGACATTTTGACTTCACTAATCATATCGTGTAGTGTACTTATTGAAAGGTTCCGCTAAACATGTATCTGCTACACAAACACACTATTTCACACACATAAATCACACATTCAGTATGATGTGTGATTACAAAAATAATAATTATTATAATTTTTCTTATTTTCTTATTAATAAAGTTAAATAACCACGCATTAGTTGTTAAGTTATTAATCTTAATTAGTTTTATATCTCTAAGTCATGGGGGCCTGGTGACCCGTAGCACAGGTACTGAAAACCTATTTCGGGCACCAGTCTCTCATAACGTTTACCCGGTGTTGTTAGATTATATAATTGTTATATAATCTAACAACATATGTTTATTTTTCTCATCACAAACGTTTCGGTAAACATGAATTATTTATGTTCACTGTAACATTTGTGATGAGAAAAATAAACATGTTATTTATTTCATTTGCCGCTTTTAAATAGTCTTTATGTTCAATATGTGCTCGGACAACAAGCTGTGAATATGTTTTCTTATACCTAGGACGTGAAGCTAACCGAAGTTGGAAGCATGCCCAGTTTGGCAGTAGTAGTGATATTATGTAGGACGACATCGGATCCTGATACTGAGCTTGGCAAACTAAGAGTCAAAGGAAAGCGTACAGTTTTTGAATAATATTTGTTGTGTTCTAGATTTTCTAGAAAAAAAAGTGAACTTAGGTCAGTGTGTATATATTGGTGTTCGTGACTATACAAGGTGTAAACAAACTCATCGCGAAGCCGACAACCAAGCATTCTGAACATCAAAATAAGTAACTTTACGCCAAAATTATTGCTGGGCAATGATTTTTTTTTGGAGTGTATCATCATGTTTTGTTGTAGAACTCAATGTAACGCACTCAATACATTGTGCTGATGGATGGATTCAATAGCACGGTGGTCGTAAAGGTAGTAAATGTAAAAATCAAGTATTCAAAAAAAAAAAAAAAAAGTTAGAACTTCGACCTCCAATATCTATGGAGTACAACAAAAAATGATCACAACGACGGGGAGAATAAGCGTTTTTCGGCTTCGTTAAGAAGTTTTTTACACTCTTTATGGCTATATAATACGTCTTTTGACAGCTATTGGCGGCTATGCAAGAGTATGGACGGCTATGGACCGTGGGTGACGTATTTGTCGTTTTATATTCGCGGCGGCAGCACTCTGGGCGCACGACATGAGACGGGCGGGCCCGAGTGCCCGACATACGACCGACACGACCCCAACCACCAAAGAACTTTTACTGCTTATCTATGGAAACTTTAGCCTCTTTAAGCATTGAGTTTAATGAAGACATTACCGTTAATGTATGTGTATGTAACCTGCAGTAGCTTTGATGCTTTTTATGTTATTGCGCTTTCTTAATAGCAGCTAGAAGTTTAGCTTTATGTCTGATTAATGGCAATATGATGATCCCTTTATTACACGAGACTTAAGACATAAGTAACGTGCGAAATGTAGATGTATGTAATGTTTTGTCAGTGTTATTCGAGCTTCAAGTTTTATGAAAAACTATCAGGGGGCCTAAAATGGCCGCTTTAGCAGAACATAAAATGAAACAGGTTTAAAAATTAAATTCTTAAAATGAAAGTCCATTTTAAGTTTTTTTTTTTTGATACCAACTACCAACTTAGTTCTACAATAAACAAGAACTTTCATCTTGGAGAAGATTGTATTTCACTTCGCGTGAACCCAGTTTTTGGTCACAAAGAAGTTAAAATATGAATTGTTGTTTATGACTTATAACTCGTATTGGTTATCTCGTAAAGACTTTATTACTTGACGAAAACAAAATAATCTTCGGCAAAATGTTACTTTTTCTAAGATTGTTTTGTCATCAGAGCTGATATTAACAGCATTTTAAAATTAACCTAATTTCAACTGTTTTATACAGCCAGTTCCTTCCACATAATTGTCTTTTCTTCGGCATGTACTACTTTCAACTTGACCCAGTTGGGGCGAGATGACGTCGAGTATCACGACACAACGCCTTGATTGTCACGAGGGCGGGCTCGCCAAATATACATCTAATTCCAAACTACTGGGTTAAATGTATCTACTTTTGGATTTCGCTTTTGTTTCAGTCATGGAATTCGAGTTTTGTAAGATACTCTGCATTAATATCTATTGTTGACTTAACTATAAATTATTGAATATATGTCCTTATTACATACCATTATCTTATTACAAGTTTACGTGAAATGCCAGAAACTAAGCAAATCATCATCTCAGCCGAAAGACGTCCACTGCTGGACATAGGCCTCCCCCAAGTGTCGCCACATTGACCGGTCCCTTGCTACTCGCATCCACCGGATTCCCGCAACCTTCACCAGGTCATCGGTCCACCTAGTGGGAGGTCTTCCAACGCATCGTCTTCCGGTTCGCGGTCGCCACTCCAGAACTTTTCGGCCCCATCGGCCATCCGTTCTGCGAGCAATGTGCCCTGCCCACTGCCACTTAAGTTTAGCAATTCTTCGGGCTACGTCGGTGACCTTGGTTCTCTTGCGGATGTCTTCATTTCTGATTCGATCACGCAAGGAAACTCGGAGCATAGCCCTCTCCATTGCCCTTTGGGTGACTTTAAGCCTTTTGATAAGGCCCATTGTGAGCGACCACGTTTCGGTTCCGTATGTAATCACTGGCAACACACACTGGTCGTAGACTTTCGTCTTGAGACACTGCGGTAAGTTGGACGAGAAGATACCGCGCAGCTTCCCGAACGCTGCCCAGCCGAGTCGGATTCGACGATTGACCTCTTTCTCGAAGTTAAACCTACCTAACTGGACCGTTTGTCCTAGGTATACATAATCGTCTACAATTTCGAGTGTAGAGTCTCCGATCTTGATAGGAATGGGTGTGACATGGGCATTCAACATGACCTTCGTCTTGTCCATGTTCATTTTTAGACCCACTCAAATGTATGTTCCATTTAAACAACACAAACGGCATGTATCATCGTGACATTGAATACCGTAGCACTTTCGTAGCACCTCGTAGCAGCTTCGTAGCACCGCGGTGTAGCGCGGCTACGAAATACTACGCGCCGGGGACTGTACAAGACATTTATGTTTACAAATATTTCATAACATGATATAAATGTTGTAGACAATTTAAACAAAAAGTGTTTTACTTGAAACACTTGTAAGTAATAAAATAAAACCGACTTCAAAAAAAAACAAAAAAGTGAAAAATAACTTAAGCTTCTGAAGTCGGTGACCTTTGTTTGATTGCTTTAGTTTTTTTGTCACCGACTTCAGAAGCTTAAGTTATTTTTCACTTTTTTGTTTTTTTTTGAAGTCGGTTTTATTTTTTGCAAAAAAGTTTTTATTTTTCACTTTTTAGTGGTTCACATGTGCTTGATAAACATGGAAAGTGCATACCGTTACAATTACAACAAGCCCAAACACGACTAGGACACATTGTCTCATTATGGAGTTCCGTGACTCTTGGCTTCATCATCAGATCTGATGGTAGAATGGTTCTTATCGAACGCAAATGCTTTACTTGTTGTAGAAAATACCAAAATCGCAACACGTTTTCATATAAAATTTGAAGAGTTCCCTCGATTTCGCCAAGATTCCATCATCAGATCCCAACTTGGTGGCTATGGGACCATTTGGAAAGAATACCCTTTCCAACAAAAAAAGAATTTTCCAAATCGGTTGGCAAGCGACGGAGTTATGCCCGAACAAACATAAAAAAAAAAAAAAAAAAAAAAAATAGAAACATCCGAATTGAGAACCTCCTCCTTTTTTAGAAGTCGGTTAAAAAACAAAAACTCCATTGATGTTGTCATAGCTAGAAGATTTATTTGAATTGCAAATATTATAAAAAGGTAAAATTACAGAATATAGTGAGTGTTTTTATGAAGTAAAAAAAGCATGGATTTGTTTGGGATCCGCGCCCGGTTTTAGCTGGTAAAAATACACACGTGGAAAGAAACAAGACGTTTGCATTAAAGACTATGAATAGTAAATGCCTGCGACATCCTGAAAATATAAATGTTTGCGTATTTGCTCCAACTTCGCTGAGAATTCTCGGCATTTAAAGCCATTGAATAGAATTTATTTTCTTTGAATTCGCGCTATTTTTTATTTGCACAGAGTTTCTTCTTCGCACAAAAAATCCTCGCCGCCGCGCCGTGACAACGTAAATGTTGGTTGACGTCACTTTGTCGACGGTCCAGTACTAATGTCATGTGGTATTTTTGGTTTTTACTTCTAAAAGGCATGGCGTGTGACTCACAAATAATTTATTGAATTTACTTCATGGGTTTAAAAATAATATTGTTCTTCGGATTGGTTAATGATTATTATATCCTTCTTTCTATATCGTGTGGTTAGCCACAAAAATAAAATTAATATAGTTATCATTTTAAACGTGAACATTGTACAATTTCTACAATTTACATGAATGATGTTGTAGTACCAAGTTTGGCATTTGCTTCAAGATAACGAAGTACATACTTTACTAACTTCAAAAGTCTTTACTGAAATAAATAAAAGTAAAGAAAGCAAATATATTTTTAAAACACAATTATTATTAATATCTGATTACGTTTCGAATACTTACAAAAACGTGTAACCGTGAAGTTCGTTGATGTTGCTAACAAAGGCGCCGTCAGCACAAACGTCAACAGGCATTAACTGCGCCATATTTGTCTTTCATCTTTTATTACAAAAGAAAACCTCCACGTTTCTAACAAGAACACACGCACACACAAACACACACGTGCACACCTCCACACACATAAAAATCTTTAGAGTATCTTATACGACGTTTGAGAAAGCTTGTGATATTTAGATGTTTGCAAACTCCGAGCATATTCTTATTTCAGCTAAATTCTTTATTTTCGTCTTAGCTGTGAGTTAGGATGTATTTATTCGACAGCTTTGCCTGATATCGGACTTTTGATCCGCTTTGCGTTTGAATTTTCGACACTGATATGAGTTTAGATATTATAGAACATTTATAAAGGTGCTGTCAATTCGGAACGGGCAAGTTGCGAACGTGGCTCCGGTTTCCGGACTGTTACGGATACTGTCTTCAATATCTGTAATTAGTGTTTGGTGTCCACAACCGATCGAATGTTTGTCCGCACCGATTTGACTGATTCATAATCCAAATAACGGAATATCAATACTTATAGAACGTTAAGTGATTGACTTATTACATGTTTTTCAAATAACAAACACGAACAATAAAAACTTGTGATTGCAAAATGTTTGTAAAACAATTCGGGATGTTTGTCACGGGTTTTATTGAATTCGTGAATTGCAAAAAGTGTGTTTGATAAGACTGTTTTTGTTTGTCTTAAATTAAAGGGTTCATCTGAAGTCAAACAACGAATATTAACAATAAGTACATGAGGTTTTTGTGATATATAAATAAATGTTCTTCGTATAATTTTATGTCCACAAAATAATTATTCTTGAACTAAAATAAAATTCATAAGCACTTTCAGTAAGTAATATATCAAGTCACCGCCATAGAATCCGATCGGGGTCGACCACCCATTACGTGTCCGCGTTGTATGAACGTGCACACCCCTTCATTGTCTCCGCGCCATCAGAGCCATCCATTTGAATACGACAACCATAACGCACCACGCGGAACTCCTGCCACAGTGAAGACTGAGAAGTAGAATAGTAAATTGGCTTGTATTTTAAAAAGATTTGTTACCGTCGTTGTTGAGTATCAACATTGTAGTCGAATATTGCCACTGACAGCTCTTGACCATTCCACTACAATGTTGCCGTTGCCATGAACGCGATTCTAATGTGATGATCCATGGCGGAATCCCTCCTATAGTTGATTTATAAAAGGATAAAATATTCAGTAATAGATGTCATGCAGCAAAACTCTACTTGAAACCTGATCCATCAACTCCATTATGTCTGTACCTTTTAATAACCTCGCGGTGTGTTGAGATTGTCTGTTTGTTCGAAGTTGCATCACTGTATTCTGCCTGGACTATGGGTTTGCCTTGAAAGTCGAATGAGGCATTTTATCGGTAATGTTAGAGATAAAGGTTGGGCAGCCGTTTGAGCGCGCGAATGTTTTTGTATGAATTATGGAAACAGATCGAATGTGCGATAATGTAGCACCCGGCCATCGACCAGGAGGGGAGGGGGGACGGCAGCGGGAGGAGGGAGGGGTGTTCGTGTATATCTAAGTAAACACTAGAGCAGGCTCTTGTTGACTTAGGTCTTATTTCAAGTTTTCTCCTGAAAAAATATATCACTTGTTGACTTATCTCGTTTTCTTAGAAATCATAAAGCCTTTTTCGATAAGTTTTGACACTGATACTAAACCATAATTATACATAATTTATATTTGTAATGTAGGATAATTATCTTAACGTAACTTTATTTTTGTTGTAGATCTATTCTCATTCACGAACAACTCTTGTACTAAATCAACTTAAAATGAGAAACTTAAATTATGAAGAGCTTAACCTTTACCTGTACTGTAATACTTCAACTAATATTAACTATAACATTATGTAACAGCGGGCGAGCACATTATTATTTAAGAACTAGGCACCGTTATACAAACCACCGTCTGTTACTAAGAATTTGGCAACAAAAGAATCTAATAACAGTTTGCAATACCCGAATAAATACTCTAAATAGATAACATTACAGTTAATTTTACTTTATTACCAGAACATTTCGGAAGAGTCCA
The DNA here is from genome assembly GCA_916618015.1 of Xestia c-nigrum. Lineage (NCBI taxonomy): Eukaryota > Metazoa > Arthropoda > Insecta > Lepidoptera > Noctuidae > Xestia > Xestia c-nigrum. Next base: position 419,858 of record OU745263.1, read on the forward strand.
GTGAACAAAACAAATATATGTGTAATTTTATAAACAAACACATAAAAATAATGGTTACAATATTAAAATAAGTTTTCAATTGGAGCGCCGAGGACATACTTGTGTGAAACGAGTCGTTCGCTTTTATTTACTTTTATGAAAACAAACTGGAATCTAAACACACCACACAGAGCTGTTATTGTCATATTTACATAGAAACAACGTTTCAAACGAGGCGGTTTTGACTAAACATGTAGATTCTACAGGAACTGGTGTTTTTATTTGACAGTATTTGTGTTTTCGTCAATAATTTTGGTTTATGTAACAAAAGAAAAAATACGGGTTCAATATTTGTTGATAATCTAAGTGACGGACTAATTATTATTTGCTTGTTGTTATTTATAGTTCAATAGCGATATGAATTTCTCAGTCTAAGGGCGATAGTGCACTACAAGGAATTTTACTGTCCGAACATCCGACTTTTTACGGTCCGAAGTGGCATGAAAAAAACGGATGATTGGCTTGTGCACTTGTCCGTCTTTTCTCGGATGATACGCCTCAGTTTAGGGTAGCTCTGTCTTTGAAACACGCGCACCCTCCTTCCCCGCTCCGCCCCGCCTGCTCATGAAAATGGACATAGTGCACAAGCATTTAAAACACGTTTTTCATTGCTGTCATTTCGGACCGGAAAAAACCGTTCCGGAATGGGGAAAAGTAAAATGTCGGACGGTAAAATTACGTATAGTGCACAAACTAGTATATATATTATATGGCGTGCCATATCGGACCGTAAAAATCGGACTGCCGGACAGTAAAATTCCTTGTAGTGCACAATCGCCCTAACTGAAAATATTTTCTCATTCATTTCTGTACATTTTTGTTACTTTACCTGCGTAAGTTCCACGTTCCTGTTAAATCGGATTGTGGTTAAAAATAGAATGTCCAAAAGAATCTAGGAGTATTTTTATTTATGTCCATCGGTATATATTTCGGGTCTCATTCTCGGAAACATTTCTTTGTATTATTTGACGAACCGTGTGGGTGTTCGCCATTTCTCTTCGAGGGAAACTACTTACATCTTACATTATTCCTTCAAGTTCAAAGTCAAGATTTTTCCAGATTTTTCCAATACCTTAAGATTAACATCTATGAAAAGAACGATCTAACAGTATTACTTTGTTATACTGTGAGGCCACAGACTTCCATTGTGCCTTTTATTTTTTCCTAAATAACGTTTCTTAAGAAAAGTTACAGTTTTCTAAAAGCTTTTTATTTCCGTACGTGTATAAATATACTGGCCACTGACAGACCTAGATTTTCATATAAAATTTTGAACTAAACTTATAGCTCACAATGTGACTGCTTTTGCTCTCACTTGTTGGGTTTTCAACGCTAGGCTCATCTGCAAAAATTCAAGTGGGGGCTTTTATATTATTCAAAGAGGGCGTTATACCATCAGTGTCAGTTGACAGACCAAAAACCCAATTGTTCAAAACAGCATGTTTTATCTAAATCTGTATGTATTCAAGATCACTGAAATTAGTCGGTAACTATTACAGAATATTAACAGACAACTATAAAGTTCATGTCCTTAAGCTACTAACTAGATGGCTACCAATTATCGCAAAGCAGCTTTATCGCTTTGAAGTAGGCTTCAGTACTGGACTTGAATAGCTTTAAAGCGCTCAACTGTTAGTTGCGGAGTGGTTGTTTAAGTATGTGTTGTGTTAAAGTGAATACTGGTGAAGTAAAAAGTATAGTAAAAATTCGGATTACAAACGCGGTTTTTAGAAACTTATTCTTTAGGCCTTAATTCCTGTCACGCTGACGGACAGTGCCGTCCGTCAGTGTGGGGAACAATAGCAAATACACGACCGATGTCAGCGCAGGAAGAATTCAAATATTAGCTATAAAATTATTGTTAGATTGCAAAGTTATACATTAGTTTTTTTTTTTGGTGCAAGTAATTAAAAAGGTTTATGGGAATAGTATCAAAATCATTTAATTTTGAAACTATGCCAATAAACGGTTTAGTACAGTAATAGTATTGTGACTCCTAACTTTACGTACAAAATGGTTTATCAGTACCTAACCTTGTCGTAATACATCACAAACAATAAGTAATAAGAATTTCGGAAAAACTCCCGCAATAAACATATAAAAGTAGTTGTTATTGTTAGTGAGTGAAGCAATGAATGCTAACAACATCCACGACATCCGACACACGCGGCGCACGAGCTGCCTGTTTTTATTGTCGCCGAATGAATCATGTCTGTCGGGGGTGTTGCGTGTCGGCGGCGGCGACTGTCGCTTTGTCGCTGTTAGTCGCGGCTGACAAAAACTGTATGAGCGTATAGACACTTATTTTGATGCTGACAGTGTTTTTAAGTTAAACTTCGCACAATATTTATGTTCACTTTTGTTCTTTTTAACACATTGTGTTTTTGGTCACTTATTGTGAGTGGTAGAGACCACAGTTGTTCGAGGAGTAATCGCTCCACACATTTAGGGAAAGCCTAATATAAATATTCGATAGGCTGCGATCAAAACACTTTCTAGTAGAAAGGCAATTCTAACTTCCAAAATATTTGCGCCCTGTCCATTTAATAATTATGTTGCCTCTTGAGATAATTTATGGTTACACATGCAAACTTGAACAGTTTCTTCATTTTATACTGAAAACATGTTATGCGGCACGGAGATAATGATTGGACTGTTGTGTTTCTCATTTTGATAGGTCGCAGGAACGTTTGTTTGACGTTTGACTCAAAAATTCGAAATTTAAATCCTGAGAGCGACCCTCAGAGTAAAACGTAAACGTACGTACGTACCGTAAATGTCAGTATTCGAAAAAAAATAGGTTCAAATAAAACATGGAATAACAGTATTTTACTAAAATAATAGTACGACGTATGTACACTGTAAAGTTTTATTAAACAAAACTGTTTCATGTTTTACACAAAAATAAAAGACAGTCAATTTTTGTTGTGATAATAAAACTGAACTCGTTTTCAAATAGACAGTAGTTGGTATTTTAAAACAACAAACACGCTCATAATTGAATACTATTCCAGCTAGCAATGCAAACTATTCAACTGCAACATAAAGAACGATATTCTTTGACAGTTGCAGCAACAAGAAATAAAGTAAATTCCGAAGAAACAATTGATTCCCGACGATAAAGTTTAAAAGAGCTTTAACTTTGCATTTATTTGAACCAGACTCGTAATGTGAGAAGATATTCTGATATTTCAAAGCGTCTTGTACTAATGTCACTGAGTAGATCAGCGCAGAATGTCAGGTCTGGAAAATGTGTCGTTTTCCACGGTATTAGAGTTCGGCTATTCTTCGATAATAAACTTTCAGTTTTACAGATCTGGCAAATTACAGCTTACAGTCATTATTTTCGGTTAAAGCAAACACGTCCGATAATTTATGGTTACCCGTAGTTTCGGGCTCAGACTCGAATACACCTGAGTTCTCGATGACTTCATAAAGAAGTGTAATATGACGTCACTTGTTGAATCTCAATTCTTGATTGTAGCTACATGTCATGCAATATAGCGATGTTTGCTTTTAGTTAATAACTAAGCTTTATGCGGCACATTTCATTTTAATTAATTATCTTTTATGAATCTTTTTTTTGGTATTTTATTAATCTTGTCTGTCTCTGTTGAACAGAAGATCGAACTAAGCAGTTTTAAACTTTCTGCGAGTTTCTATGACGTGTAAAAACCTTCTTCTTCAACCGTGGGGTAGAGGAACTGGTTATCGGCGCTGAATTCGAACGTTGATGTGCGGATGCTGGCATTCGGCCAGGTGCGAGCGCACCGATATCTGGGATGCTGGCAGCTCGGACGATATGTGGGAGTGCTACCTCACCGACACTAAAGTGCGATGCCGTTCGATTGGTGCTCGAATACTAATGTGCACGTTTATGATTCCATATTGTTGATTTCAAAACATATTTTTGCGTAACTGTGTTCATAAAAGTGTTAAAAAACGGATTTTATTTGAACAAATATGAAATTTAACGATATAATATTTAAGTTCCATAAAAAACTGCACACGCGAAACGGGAAAACATTTAGACAGCCACGAGTGTTTCTGTTCATACAAACTTCCAGTTAAAATATTTCGTACAAGTTTATCAACGGTAGCATAAGAATGAATTCAGAGATAGCACAAATGCGAATGTTTCGAGAGCGACCGGTAAGCGGTGCGGTACTTACCGCTAGTTTCAAATAAATCTCGAGAGCGGTGCGATAAGACAAAGGATTGGCGTGCTGCTACTGCTACGTACGGCTTCTCTTTGATTCGAGCCAATAGCCAGCGGTATCGAACATTTTATATTTATGCTTTTAGTAGGAGAGCTTTTGTGAACATTCCTACTGGAGCCACCGTTCAGGATGTACTTATTTCTAGCGCAAAGCAGTATAACCTGAAAGGCTAAATTATAATTGCTTACGGCTGGCTAGTTAAGAATTTTAAAATAAAAATCAAGCCAATTAACAGTCATACGCAAATGAACTGGAACCACAGAATCCATTTACCGCCGCCACCGAGCCAGCCTCTGTCAGGTTGTTGGTCCATTGAGGTTACAGCGCCCCCACGCTTCGCTTTCACAAAAACGTGAATAAACAACAGGCCACAACACAATACTCGTATTACTTTGAAGCAGCCTTTGTGGAAGTCCCGCAAGCGCGGGCCGAGGTCTGATTGTCCGATACGTACCGAATACAATAACTAGTGTTAGCGAGTTAGCAATGAACAACAAATGGACCTAGTGTATGAAGAGCGACACGAAATTTTCTGTTTTCAATATTTGGCACCTCTGACTACACGTCTATATTTCAGAAAGTTGCAGAAAGTTCTAGGTATTATGTATGTTATTTTTTTAATAAATGTATTCAGTGAGAAAAGCGCCATTAAATCGTAAAATAGATACGTCAAACTTTGCATTCATTGATCTTCTTCAAACTCATCCCAGCGTTAAAAAATCCCGTCAATTTGTCAGAGCGAAAGGAGTAAAAAATTGATATCTATTAGCGGGCAGTGAAGCTCCGTCACGCGCCACCGCTTCACTATAAACTTGGTCGCGAGCACGAGGTGATTGATTCGCTCAACATTCATTTATTAATTGAATACAGGGGTGGGGAAACTGTTTTGTTTTAATATTCTTGACATTTTTTAAAGTGTATGTTAGTGGAGGCTTATGTAGATGGCGCCATTCTAATCTAACCTACGAGATAAAGCTATTTTGAAATATTTATAAAACTTAAAGTTTTTATTTTTCACTTTTTAGTGGTTCACGTGTGCTTACCCCTTCACAGCGTAGCGGCGTGATGTTATGTTATGAACTGGTGTGAACAATAGATAGACATGAGATTTCAGCAATTCCAGTCCATTTGCTATCATTTATTAAGGAGTTCCGTTGCCTATCTCCGAAGTTCTTCATCAGATCTTTACCAAATTGAAGTTTAGGAAAGTACTCTTCCAAAAACTACCCAAATCAGATGACGTGTGCCTAGAGTTCTCTCAAGTTCTCCAGGATCCCATTATCTGATCCCGACTTGATAATTATGGGACCACTTGGGAAGTATATCCATTCAAACAAAAAAAGAATTATTCAAATCGGTCCAGCCATCTTCGAGTAATCGGGGAACATACATAAAAAAAAAGTTTCCGACGAATTGAGAACCTCCTCCTTTTTGAAGTCGGTTAAAAATGACATTAACTTTACGTACGTACTGGTAGCACTTGCTTAGTGCCCAGAGCCGGGTAGCGAAGTGAAACAATTGTTACATTGTTGTAAACATGTTCGCATCCCTCCGCTCTGCGCGCTCAGCACCTTCGCCCGCAAGTAACCAGATGTCAACTTACCAGAGTGCAGGCGGTAAGCAAGCCACCCGTCAGTGCGTACGTACCTATCCTTACAGATTTACAATTAGGTATCGTAGCGCCATAAGTTTCACAGTTGATTATCTTCTTGAGAAATAATGAAAAATAAAACTGTATTGTTCGTGCTCCAATATAGCACGCTGACGATCCTCAAACGTCCATATTATTTTGTTCGAAATATGCACTGTTTCAGACATTCACGATTTTTCACTACACTTTAAAAAGTACTTACGGGATTATATCCGTGTTTTTTCAACAGCGTCAAAATATCGGGAGCTCATAGAATCAAAGGAAAATCACGGATATAAGTACTTTATGTTGTTCAAAATATGTTTTATGTCGATTTTTAAATCACGATTTGATTTTAAAAAAAATCACCGCTGTTCTAAATACAGATGTCTAGTTCAAATCAAATTGATTGAAACGAGCCAACCCTGTTGACTGTCAGTTCGGAAGCGCACTTTAATCAGTCTGCCGAGCCTCGTAATGGGAGAAGTTAGCGCTGTGTTGTACGTTGTAAGAACGGACAAGAAGAGTAATCAATGACTCGAACAAACATCTACTTATTATTTTGTTCGCTTAATTGGAACTCTTTGGTTGAACGATTTTTTTATGGGTCGAAAGGAAATCAGTCAAGTTCGTATTTTGTCAATAAACAGAATTTACTTCTTTCTATTAAGTCAGTCTTCTGGACACGTTCCCGGATGATATCGATGCGGATGAGTACTTTGACTTTGAAGTGTCTTATTGTACTCGTTGTATAAATGTAGGTACTTAATTTATAGTATCAATTTAGTCCCTTTTCTTTTAATACTTCATCACAAAAACCCTCACTTAAACAAATCTCTCACTATTGTTACCCAAGTTATTTGATTAAAGTAAATACCGAGCACTATAACAAAAAGGTTTCACTAAATCTAGATTCTATTTGAAAGTGCTACAATAACTAAAAGACTAATTGCCAACCCTCTTGTAAACAAAAGGATATTATTAAAGAAAACCCTTTTTCAAGCATTACACAAAACCTTTTCTGAGAAAACGAACGAAATGAAAGACAAACTAGTTATTTTTTTTCCAATTTTGAGTGTATGTAGTTACCAGACACGTGTTAAATTAACAGTTTACGAAAATTAGTTAAAAAGTGCAATCTGTGCACTCCGTTAGTTCGGCGTCGCGTAATGAAATGTTTAATGGGAGGAAATATTAATCGGGACGGATTTATGGGGGAAATAGTTACGGACAGAAATAGCTCGCTCGCTAACATGCTGATAAGTTGTGAATTTGTGATGTTGACGAAGTGACACAGGTTATGAGAGTTTATTGAGAGATCTCGACTGGAAAAGAAAAAGTTAAAGCACGTCTTCTAATCGAAGAACTGTTCCCAATCGAAGTTTCGCACCGCAACATAAAACAGGAGAAATTGTCAAAGAAACACTTGCATAAAATTTAAAAAGTCAGAATAGAAAGAAGAGAACTTAAATTAGACGTGATAGATCCCTCCAGCGATCTGCAGTCCATTGGAAAACTAATCTTTAAAGGGTAACAAAAATCTGGTGCAAGAGATAAAGTAGGTAGGGCTCCAAATAAAGGCAAAAGCAAAATTCGGATTCCGATCACAATAAACACAATTAATTTCAAAACAAGATTGAAACACAATCCATCAGAGCAGCCGCACCTATAGTATCGATATCTCCGCTTAACCGAGCGGTTCAACGTCTGTGCGGGGGTCGGTAGAGGGCTAGGTAAGTAGCAGTCTGAGCTAATGGCTTAACAAGTCGGAACTATCGGCCGCCGTGAGTTATAGCACTTACAGCTGAGAACACGATGCGGACGGCGGGGGCGGCGGGGGCGGCGGGGAGGGGCAGGGAAGCGGATTATTATTGTTCCAGATAGGAGTCACTTGGCTTGAGAGAGTGATGTTTGTGAGCTATCGATACTGAATTGGTAAACTAGTGTCCAGTTCTGTAGTTTACATCTACTGCATTTACCTATGTCTTTATTGTTTTAGAGGCAAAAAAACTGATTTAGTAGCAAATTTATGTAGGTAGGTACTTAAATATTGTTGTACACTTATTAGCTCGCTTCAAAATGCGAATTTCGTTGGCTTTAGTAAAAGAAAGACACAAAATCAAGCCTTTCTTCCTGAAGGAGAGGTAGTGTATTGTGTATTTACATTCCATCGATAATGTTTATTTGCATAAAACAAATCCAGACTCCGGACAAATATACTTAAAAATATTTTTATTTTAATTAAAAACATTTGTTCGTTTTGTATTGGAATTGAATCCACAACTAGCAATGCTGAATTCCGAGGATCAGCATTGTGCTTATCGTTTGTGATGATGCATGGATGGTTATTTGTTCCTCTAATAGGACGAAAGGTAAACAATCATAAAGTTTGAAACTTAGATTAACACTGATTTTTTTAACTCTATAGTACGATACTGTGGGACAGTAAGGTCCATGTTCACCGAAAATATAACCGTCTGATTATCTAAAAACAGCTGTCACTGTGTCATGTTCCCATACAAAAATGCGATTTAAACAGCTGTTTTAGATAATCAGACTGTCATCTTTTTGGTGAACATGGATCTAAATAGCACTCCACACGGTCGAAGTCGTGGACGTAGGTAACCTAGTCTTAAAAAAAGTCGCTTTTCTATCATACTTTAATCACTTTGACTGAATTGCTCCACTTTCTAATTAAGTCATGGACTTTCTCATTCCGTTCTCACAAATAATAATTTGTCATATAACGTAAGTATCCTTATTCCGGCACTATGTTTAGACTCAATCGGCGCCTCCTCAATTTAGCCACGAACCATTCTCTCGCGCAAATGATAATTTGTCATATATGTAAGCGTCCGTATTCTGGGGAAGCTGGTTAGTCGGCGACGCGCCGAGAGTGTCACGCGCGCTGATAGAATTGGCCCGGATCGTGACCGCACTCCCGATTCTACGGCCTACGTGACGAGTTACCTCGGGGTATGAAAGGAGAGCAGTGTTGTCTTGAGATTAAGAAATACCAAGAAAACTAATCATGATCATCAACCTATTAATGTTCCCGCTGCTGCGAGGCCTTCAATCCGTCACGCGGGTTTTCATATGGACATTATAAAATAGGCTATGCGACACACGACTTATTGCTTTAATTTGAATGGCAAGTTAATTGCTGGGTTGGAGCGGTGCCGGTGCAGTGCTTGTCAAGTGAGCCACGACCTTTATGCGCCTGTCTAGGTTCGAAGCCACGACTCACTGTTCGTAAGTCGGGGCCGCCACCACTGGGCCTCCGCTGCTCAGACCGGAACAGAACTTCTTACAAGCAAAATCAGTCTGTAATGCTGAGACGTGGACTGTAACGGAGCCCATTATGTCTCAGCACATCTCAACATTAGTTTCATTGATTTTTTTAAATTTCCATTTCCAATATTGCAACCAATCACAAAAACAATAATACAACAGTATTAGTCAAAAGAGCATCTCATTTATACAGCACACAGCTAAGCATTGGCTTACTAAAAAGCAAATATCTGACCGCCACAACAAACGGGCGGGAAATAAGGCATATTTACATAATCGCAGCGCTTTGTCTGGCGTTATGCTGAACTGGACAATTTGGCGCACTCGTGCATACACGACCTATTTTTTGTGACACGCGTTTTGATTGTGTTTTATGTCATGTCTCTTTTTGTAGCTAAACAACCGTTTGTCCTTTGGGTTTTCGAGCACAAAACAGCATTCTATATTTGTACTAGGAAAACCACAGAATACTTTGGTAAATTGACGACCCGAATGGCGTAGTGGTTGTGAGACTGTATTACGTTCTCAGGCTCCCGGGTTCGAATCCCGGTAGGAGCAAATGTTTGTGTGATGAGCATGAACATTTGTTTACGAGTCATGGATGTTTATATGTATAATAAGTATTAAAGTATGTATTTACAAACAAAAAAGTAATATTATGTAGTATATCAACTATCTGGTGTCCACGACACAAGCCTTGCTTAGTGTAGCACTAGATGGCGCGAATGATCAGCACTAGATGATGGAATGTCCAGCGATATTTATTTGTTATATTTATTTATTTGAGGCTATTGTCAAGCTTCCTTACTTATTTTCGGAAATTAAAACATCTTTGTTCTCATAAGACTGTCACGTAAGAAAAGTTTCTTAAGATTTTCTAATTCATACTCTCGGGTGTAACCCTGTTTATCGAGCCTACCTTATTCTCGTATCGTTAAATGAAATAGAATACCCGCAATACAGTTTTCATTCGATTACATATCCACTAAGTAATTGTGGATACGTTTTACGAATACCGAACGGTTTAGTAAACTGTCCGATCCTAACTGTAAGTGATATTGAGGGTATATTTTTTCTAGTTTCGATTTGAAAGCCTTTACGTGCAACGCATACAGATATTTGGTTCAACTATTTCGGAAACATTTAGACGAACGAAACGGTCCAGTTAGATTTTATATTGGTGAAAAATCGTATCATGTTTTGGTATCCGCACAACAATTCCCTATTGAATTGGATGTAATCCGCTCCCAGCCGGCGCACAAACATACGCCTGTAAATGAAAATAAAATTGGGGAAAAACCTTTGAAAAAATAAATAAGGCGAAAAGCGATGACCGCAGGGGTTTAGGGAGTTCCGTGGAAGTCATTACAAACCGATCGGAGTCCATATATTTGGCGCGATCGCTGCTCTAAGCTTCGCCTCGTAATTTTCCGTAGAGCGGCGCTCTGCTGACTCATGCAAAAATTTTAATTTCCTCCGTCGAGCGCCGTACGCGCCTGTAGCCGGCCCGCGGTAGGTTCGGGCGCGTGTGCGATGACGTCACGCCGATAAATCACGCCGAACTTTTGATTCGGATCGATCGCGAGTGACGTCAGCATACGGACAAATAGCTCCGAACTCAATCGCGAACGTAAAACGTTTTATGGCAAAAAATACGGATTGTTTATGTGAGTGATTTTCTTTGTCTCGTACAAAAAATGTTTGTAGTATCGATAAAAGATTGCGTTCCCAAACATGTCTGTTTGTGATGCAAATATTTGTCGCCGCCGCGCCGAGCCGCTCAGTCGCGCGGCAGTCCACGTGTCGATTGATTGGCTCCATCAGAGCCGTGGTTTATCACATGTTTTATTCCTACACGTAAAACTCAGCTGAAAATCTAAGCACTCTCAGTTGTTAACATCTTTACGAACTTGACTTTATCAGAATTTAAAGTACCAAGGGTACCTATATCTTATCAATATCATGCAATGTCAATCTCTAAAGTCAAAATTCGAAAGCGGCAAAAATACTTTAGTCGTGTAAACATCTGCGGCCACCTCGGATGAGTGATAGACAAACAGGAGGACATGACGAATTTATTAGGGGTTCTTTGATTTAGCGCAGGCCAATTAATCAGGGGATCGGAAAACCAATGTATCATTCAATACAAAATGAGATAAACGATGATGACTAATGATTTACATGAACCTAAATATAAAATGAGACCATTGTGAAATAATCGATTAAACAATTCTAAGTGCGTGATAAAGACCTCAGCTTTCGAGATATAAATAAAAGTTCGTCTCGTTCACAGGGTTCGTTCTTCGGCTCTCCAATAACAAGTTTTATGTGTTGCGTTGTCGTTACGTGGAGGGTTAACGTCGGCGACCAACTAATACACCCGGCCATGAGCCATGAGCCGGAACTTCAGCTGAGGGCACTTCATAATCGTTATTGTTTTCTATATGTTCATTATTGTTTATTAATTACTGACAATATTATCGTACCGCTTGTTTCGTTTGTTGTTTAGTTTGTGTGGGTGAATACGTTCCCAAATAAAGCCACATAGTTATCATGATGCTTGCAAACAAATAAGATAGTTAACATTGGGTATCATAAATACACTGCTTAGTAGGTACGTAGCTTGGCCAGCATCTTAATTTTAGCCCATTCCCTCTCATAGAAAGGAGGCCCTTGGCCCAGCAGTAGAAACATTAATAGATAATTTATAGGCTTGAACATAACAATTCAACAATATGAGTTGTGTGAGAAGAAATGAAAAGAGTCAGTATCAGATTAAGTTTCTTACTCCAAAGCTGCCAAACTGAATCAAATTCCACGCGGAATTCTGAACGAAATATTCTCACTTCAGTTGCGTCAACTTTGTATGTTCAAACTAACAGGAACAGTCGCGTCACATTATACACATTAGCACAATCGCCTCAGTGTCGTCAGAGCCTACGGAAGCAAAGATAAGGAGAAGAAACCCACTTATCGAAGATACTTCCCGAAATTAGGTAATAAAGACATTCAGTTTCTTTAGAGCTCGCTAATCGAGCCAGAGGTCAAGCCTCCATTAACCCTGACCCCTTATCACCAAATCACTGACCCGGGCAAACACTTCCGAACCGGTCTCCTCACGACCTCCCCACGTAAGACAACGCTGCGCACGTGCCGACACCACAGCGTGACACTCAATACATCTTCGTCGAGGTGTCATCAATCAGGCTTGCTTTACACGAGTGTCCTATTCCACCTACTTCCTAACCTTAAACACTGGCCGGACGACCTTTGTTGAGAACTAAAAATAGATGAAGGAACTTCTCACATACAAATAAAACTCACTCACACATAAAAATTGGTCGTTTATACAAAAAAACGTGGTAGGAAAATGCCTTTGCCTCCCCGCTAAATATAGTGTGGATGATAGCTGTATACGAGTAAGCTCAGGTTTTTGAGCAAGTTTATTTGAGTTGTGGAAATTATAGGCTTTCCGTGACAAATAATTTTGGATATTCTTCGGGTCAAGAACTTTATTGTTTCATAGCGTATTACTATATCAGTTGAGTTGAGGATACAATCTATAAATTGTGTGACAAATTGTTATAATATACTTTGTTATTCATAGTTCATATTCAAAATGTATTTGCGAACCAAAAATAACCATGATAGACAGTTAACCTTTAACTGTTTAACATAAAATCGATATCCCTGTAAGGCATCCTCAGGGATAAAGGGAGAAACGTCTTATAATATCAAATACGAATCAGACGATTTTTGACGTACTTTGATAGAATACTACTCCTAGAAATGCTATTAGATAAAGTACCTACACTCCTCCAAAAGTATAACTCAACGATAGTAATGCTTTTGAAAAGGGAGAATTATTGTACCCGTGTAATAAGGATACTTGTTAACTCTAGATTCTGCCTGGTCCTGTAAAGTGTATTGTTTGACGCATAGAACAATGAAGCCAGTTATTAACTAGAGCATTTTTCTTAATCCATGCAGCACAATATCTTCACATGCGCACATTCTTCAGCACACAGAGTCGGAATGTAGATCAATCGGCGAGTTTACATTCTAAACGAAAATTGTTAAGCGCTGCACACGAGGGGCTGGGGGAGAGGGAGGGGCTTGCAAAAAGTGCAGCTATTTAACATTCATTGAGTTGTAATTAAAGCTCAGCAAATAGCGGGTCGAAAAAATTAAAAGGACAGAAGGCCTGTGGAATCTATAAGAATAATAATTAATACCAGTCTATTACTGTCGCACTGCTGGGTAAAGGTCTCTGCTCATACTGAGAAGGCACGAGCATTGAAACTAACAACTGTAAAGCATCCAATTTCCTTTTTTATCAAATTTCTAGCCTGTTTTCGACTGTGTCGGGTCGGCTTTTAGTCTGACCTGACGCAGCTTATGAGTCCTATCAAAAGAAACTGTAAAGACTGTCTTTACCCAAATTTATGATATTTGACGCTGTAATTTTCAGCAGCAGTAAGATATTTTAATTATTTGCTTTTGAATAACTACAATTAGTATTTTAAATTATATGAATCGACAGCCTATCTGAACTTTTACAGCCCAGTTTAAGTTAATAGCACAAAACCTTGGTAAAGCACTAATCTATTTAAGATTTATAAATGGTTTCGAGCGCAATAAAACTGAGTAATCTATAAAACTAAACCTAGTATGTTCAACCAAAAACCAACTATAAAAACTACTGAATAAAGTAAGCTTTACAATGCAACATTCCGTAGCCGCCACAGATACTTAGGCTACTTAGGTAGCTACTTTGCATCTTTTCAGTCCATTACCACAGATTACTCGGAGCCAGTAGCCAACTTTGTCTGACCAGAGCCTTTCATTGGAACCTTCTGCGTCTATTTGCGTGGTGGGCACTATCGTGTGCGAGCAATGTATAGTGTTGACTTATGTAGTGCTACAATGTATGCACTAGTAATATTTAGTTGAGTGCAGGCCCTTTTGTGGAAAGTTGAGCGTAATAAGTACATAAACGAGTATTTTAGTTATGAAGTGTTCTAGATATACTACCGTAGTCAGCAGGATATTATAACACTCAGCTTAACATCACGCTTGAAAGACACGAAAGGTTAGGCACAGGTGAATCTGTGCAACACCCACTTTTTATCCCGCCCCTAGCTGACCGTCTGAACAGAGCGAATGCATTGCCAGAAACTAGACGAAAATCTAGCCTCTGGACTGGTATTGAGAGACCACACCCACCACATCCCCTTCTATAATTTTTTACGAAGTTTCTAAAGATTTGATCGAATTTTTGATGAACGTAGGATCAGTTGTGAAATTTGTAAACAACAGACACTCAAACTCGTCAATCGCTGCCATGCTATTATTTTCAGTCGATACAATTAACAACAAGTGATGCTCAATTGTTTCTTGATATTATAAATGTGTAGTTGTGTAGGCATCTTTAGGGCAAAGTGGTTTTCTATTCATTGTTGGGGTTGTATCAATAAATTATTCAAGTTATTGTAAAGAAAAGTGTTAGTCCGTTTGTCCCGTGCAAGATACCCAGTGATATAAATTGCTCGTATATTTGGCTCAGTTCCCATTCCGCGCTGGATTCATCCACAAAATATTAGAATTTAAATATAATTTGGAATGCAACTGTTTACTGAGCGCGAGATTAAAAACGTTTTGCATATTTAGCTGTTCTTTTGAAACGTGTGTGTAATTATCTCCAAAGAAGATAATATGGTTTTGTAGTATCTTGGATAATACTTGAATAAAACAAGGAGTGTTCGTTACACGTTTAATGGCCGATCGATGACTGAACCAAAATCCCATTTACACAAGAGTACCCACATAGTATAATATATCACAATCCCTCCCCCAATAATTTAAAACATATGTATAAAACTAAAAATCTTAACATTTATAATTTACAATTTTTTTCCTGACAGCTCTGACCGGTCTCTGGGTTGTACTCTGTGGTCCCGTGCTTACAGGTTGAATATTTTGTTCCGAAGGTATTGGATCGATCCTTCCGTCATCCGGTTCCCCTTCTTCTTCGGAACTTTTATGTGACGGCTGATCCGTTTGATGTTCTTCATTCAGCGGAACCGAGGACGGAGACCCGGGAACAGAACAGAATGAACTGTCACTCTCCTCTCCCTCTGAGTCAACCTGTGCCGTGGCGTCAGATTCCACGAGCGTGTCTGTGGGATCCGTTACTGATGCTAATTGTATGAAGTCGCCGACGTCCTCAATCTCGGGTGGTTGCGACTTTGCCCCTTTATAGCTAACAATGTGATCTATATGTTTTTTTAAAACAGTTTTTAACACTGGCACGTATATACCATACAGTCTATTTCCGATTTTGTGCCTTACAACACCATAATGCCATATATGTTTTGTCCCATTATTATAATAATGTTTAATTAAAACCTCATCATTATAAAACCATTCACTTTTACGTCTGCCTCCGTATTGTTTATGCTGTAAGGTCTGTTTTTGAACGACATTATTCTTAGCAGCGGATGCAAGCGACACAGCTGATGCATTATTTGTATGACTCATTCCTTTGGAATGTGCGTCCGAAACTCGCAACAAATCGAGCCTACAGCGTAATGAGCGACCAAACAACAACTGTGCTGGTGAAAATCCTGTCGTGCAATGTTTTGAATTTCTATAATTAAACAAAAATTCATTAAGCTGGCGTTGTATTAGTTTTGGATTTGTATTTTCATTTAACATTATTTTTAAGCCCCGTTTCACGGTTTTGACAGTATTTTCTGCCTGGCCATTTGATGCCGGATGATATGGAGCGGTTGTTAAATGTTGAATGCCGTTAGTCAAACAATATTTATCGAATTGACTTGAACAAAAATTTCTTCCATTGTCTGTGACCAAGGTACGCACTATTCCGAATCTACTGAACATTTCTGACAACTTAGATATAATAGCTTCACTATCTGTATTTGTCATTGGAAAACATTCCACCCATTTTGAGTGCGCATCTACTGCAATTAAAAACTGTTTGCCGATGAGCGTGAACATATCTAAATGCACCCGTTCCCAAGGTCGCGCTGGGTATGGCCACACAGTAAGCGGAGCACGAGGCGGGTTGCTGCGAAGCGAATTACATTTAGTACAGGCACCCACCTTTTCCTCTATATGCTTATCAATATTTGGCCACCAAAACCGCGATCTTGCTTCTGTTTTCGTCTTTACTACTCCAAAATGAGGAATATGTAGCATGTCTAGAATCTGTTCTCTAAAAAAAGATGGTATTACCAATTTGTAACCCCTAAGCAAACACCCATTTTCATAACTTAAATCACCCCGACAAGCGAAAAACGGTTTAATTCGCAAATCAGCAACCCTCCTCGGCCAACCGTTTTTAACAAAACCTATAATTTTGCGTAACGTTTCATCGCGTTCAGTTTCCTGTTTAATCTCTTCAAGTGTAATCGGCTTTAATATGCTATCTGTAATGTGATTAATAAACATTGATCTATCGTCATCTTTCAACACCTCATTATTACACTTAATGTATTCGGCAACCGAACGAGATAAATAATCTGCAACATTTTGTTCACTTTTAACATACTCTAAGTTAAAGTTATATGCCGACAGGAATAACGCATAACGTTGCAGACGGTTTGCCGCTATCTCTGGTACCCCCTTTTTGCTGCCAAATATAGTTAAAAGCGGTTTGTGATCTGTACGCAATGTAAACGGCACAACACGACCGTACACGTAGTGATGAAATTTTTTTATAGAAAACACAATAGCCGCAGCCTCTTTCTGTATCTGAGAATAATTACATTCAGCTTTTGACAGAGAACGTGAAGCGTAGGCGACTACTCGCTCCATGCCATCGGGGTATCGGTGCGACAATACCGCGCCGAGACCGCGCGGTCCCGCGTCCGCAGTTACTATCGTGGGCAGCTCCGGGTTATAATGTGCCAAGGTGCGTTCTGATGCTAGTTCGCGTTTAATTTTATTAAAAACCTGAGCCTGTTCCTCACCCCACTTCCATTTAATACCCTTTTTTAAAAGTAAATGTAGGGGAGCCATGAGGCTAGATGCTCCACGAATGAATGATCTATAATAATTGACCATGCCCAAGAATGACTTTAATTCGCTTATATTTTTAGGAGATTCACTATTCAATATAGCTTCTACCTTAGAATTCGATTTACGTAATCCATTTTTATCAATAATAAATCCTAAGTACTCAACGTTATCTTTAAATAAATCGCATTTATTTTCCTTAACTCTAAACCCTGAATTTTCAAGCCTACTCAGCACTTCTTCTAACCTTAAAAGGTGCCGTTGTTGATTTTCTGCCGTAATTAAAATATCATCAAGAAAAATACATACTCCGTCAATGCCCGCAAGCACTTCTTCTAATATTCTTTGAAATATGCTTGGAGCTGTTGACAAGCCGAATACCAACCTATTAAAGCAAAATAAACCTTTATGAGTGTTAATGCATGTCAGTTTTTTGGTGTCATCCAGTAATAACTGATTATAGGCCCTCGATAAATCTAGTTTTGAAAATTGAACCCCGCCATGAAGTTTCGCGAATAGGTCTTGAATACGCGGTAAAGGATAACTATCCGTATATAACCACTTGTTCAGTGTCACTGAGTAGTCACCACATATCCTTATATTACCGTCAGGTCGTAACACTGGTACAATCGGTGTCGCTACTTCCGAATGCTCGACTTTCTCTAATATACCTAATTCTAATAATCTACACAATTCATTCTCCACCTTTTGTTTTAACGCTAACGGTACCGGTCGTGGTTTAAAAAATTTTAATTGTGCGTCTGGCTTTATTTTCAACGTAACTTTGTGCTTATTAAACGTACCCAGCTCATCAGTAAACAATCGAGCGTATTTTTCTTTCAAATAACTTTCAAGGTCAACACTTCTAATGTGATTACACGGAACACTACATAGCTGTAAACTATACTTAGAAATGAAATCGCGACCCAACAGCGAAGGTTGTTTGTTATTACATTGCCCCGTATCTACAACGTAAAACTTTAAATTTTCTGTACGACCTTCATAAGTCACAGGCAATGTTAAGCTACCTAACGGTGAAATTTTGCTACCATTATAGCAATTCAACACTGTATTACAGGACTTTAAATTGTATTTATTCCTAAAATTCAAATTGTAAACAACAGCTGGCAAAACTGAAACAGCGCTGCCGCTATCTATTTCACACATAAGCATTGTACTGCCCACCGACACTAATTGTTGCATCGGTTCGCCATTGACACATTTTATGTTAAACAGTTCATAAATACCTTCAAATGAGTCATCGTCATCCGCTGTTAAGAACTTGCTACTTTTCACCTTATTTCTACACATACGCTTTAAATGGCCCTTTTGATTACACTTTTTACACGCATAGTTTATAAATCGACACTGTTCCGTACTATGGTTCTTATAGCCGCACACACTGCAACACTTCCCGACTTTCGAGACCTCCGCGGCGGCGCCGGCGGCAGCGCGGCCCGCGGCTCCTGGCCGCTGCGCACTGACTGCGCCGCGCTGTCTTAACTCGAACACGGAATGCGCCGGCTCCGCTGGCAGCGCGGATGGCTCGGTGACAGCGCCATTGCTGTGTGATTCCCTTAACGCCAACCTTGCACATCTCACACTTTGCGCTATTTCTAATGCACGATTAAATGTCAGCGTGTCCATGCTTTCTGCGAACAGCTTCTCTTTCTCCTTGATATTTTCTAACCCGAGGACAAACCGATCTCGCAATGCTGACTCGAGTTCTGTTTTAAACCCGCAGTACTGCGCGAGATGACGTACACGTGACGCCCATTCAGTCAAATCTTCTCCTGGACGTTGCTCCGCTTTATAAAACTTGTACCGCTCTGCAAACGTACACTTTTTAGACGCAAAATGACTGTCTAGCTTAGATATTAGACTTTTGAATTCTAACGTCTCAAGTTCTTCCGGGAAAACCAAATCCTTAACGACGCGGTACGTTTCTTCCACCAAACACGTCAATATCAGGGATCTTCGTTTTACTTGCGCCTTGTCGGTGTCGTCCGTGATATCGTTCACCAAACAAAACTGAGTAAAACGACTTTTGAAGATGTTCCATTCCTGCACGCGGTGGTCAAACGTGATATGTCCTCCATACAGCATTCTTTCTTGAGCCATTTTATTTTCAACACCTATTATGTCGAAAAATCCCTTTCCTGCTCTCGTGAAGATCGCCTCGTCGCCAATTTGTAGTATCTTGGATAATACTTGAATAAAACAAGGAGTGTTCGTTACACGTTTAATGGCCGATCGATGACTGAACCAAAATCCCATTTACACAAGAGTACCCACATAGTATAATATATCACAGGTTTATATTTTATAGAAGAATAAATGATGACGTATTAAATGCGAACTTTATAAAGTGAACCATGTGATGATGCTGCAAGCATAATCACAAATGAGTGAGTTGACCTCAAAATGGATGTTTTCATAAAAATATTCAAACTACTGCTTTGGGGTGTTACTGAGTCATATAAACTAACTTCAAACCTTTTAATAATAATAAGGCTTAACTGGAATATCGAATCGTGTGCCTGTTATGGTTTGGTCAAGACTCGAGCTCTTTTGGATGGTGTCATCGAGATATAAGTACTAACGTACTAGAGAAGCTACGTCAAATAACTGAACTGTCCTATTCTTCGTAATTTGAATCTCTAGTTCGCTGCAGCGCTAAAATAATAACATCGTCTAAACCGTAACAAATTTACCACAGCGCTAGATTTGCTGCGGAAGTGTATTTGTATGCTGAATGAGGTGCGGCGCGATCGCCGCAGTTGAACGAGACAAAGTAGTAATTTACGGTGTCTTCTCTAGTACGTTAGTACTTATATCTCAATGGATGGTGTATTAGATTTTTGGATATATTTAGGTGTGGACCTAAAGCTTGCAATGGATCAAGTATTAGGTCTCATAAGCTATAAGTCTAGAATGGTTGTGGTCAGTCAGTAGCCATATAACAACAAGGTAATGTACTGAGTTTTAAAAATATATGCATGATTAAAGTTTAAACCACCGGTGAAAAAGGACCAAAATATGTTGGAACGATCGTATAAAAAGTGAAACACCTTAAAGTAAACTTTTCACATGATACCTCCCCGCGGATAGGTCGTAGTTAAGTGAACTCGGCGGCGACCACCCGTAACACTATAATATGGCGGATCTAAAGTTCACGCCACCTAGTTAGAGCTGAGCCGCTCCCGGAGCTCGGGGAGTTCGCAACTTGTACGTGTTAGCTGATATTATGGCCAGGTGAGGCTGTATTAATCTTCGATGTATTAGCAAGTTTGCGTAAACGTGGATTGGTCGGGGATGGATAGAAGATAACATCGATTAAGGCGCGCCCCCGAGCAAAATTAGCAACTCTATTTGTGGTGGATCAAACTTCTTTTGAAATACTGTTAGAATAAAGTTTTAATTAGCTTGCACTACAATGTAGGTGTTACGACAGTCACTGCAGGCCGAATAGTTGGAAATGAGTGGTTTTTAATCTACATAATATATAAAATCTATAATATGTACAATTTTCGTCTTTTGGAAAAACAAACTAGCATTATGTTCATTATAAAATTGCCTATTCATAATTAAGGGATTTATTAAACATTATGCTACTTGAAAAGAAAAAGACTACCATTTTGGTGTCAAGAATATGTATTTTTTTTTATTAGGGTATTTATTTTGGATAAAGAGAAGTTGGCTCCAAAATACTGTACAAAAAAAAACGGCTTTTGCTTCGGGGACGCGCCATAAGAGGCAAATCTGGGTGTGCGTGAGACAGCCTGGGATGTATAATGTTATGGTATTTTATTTGTTTACTACCTGGTCAAGTTATGAGTTGCATTTTTGTTACTTTGGAGTTCTATATTTTAGTGTACTTTCCTTGTCGCCATATTAGTTTAACTAAATTATCGATATTTCGCTTAAATGTATCTACAGTACTGTGTGTGTGGTACTTATTTTAATCCTGGTCCATTCATGTTGTTCTGTAAACTTTATTACGTTATATTTGAAACAACGATGAATGACTGTCGTATTAACATATTTAAAGCAAGAAACTGTCTAAAATTTATTTTAAAATAAAGTGTACGTAAAAGAATCTAAGAATATGTCCTCGAAGCCAGCCAGTTTACGGTCCAGTGAAAATAAATGCCGGCTGAGATGCAAGTACTTATCGTTTGCTTTTAGAGCGACACAACACTGCTCTCATCGCTCTCACCGCTCACAACGCTCCCAACGCTCACGCTCCATATAACGCGATGTCTTCGAGAATGGACACATTTGCGACTTGCATAACTTACTGAGTAGTGTTATATAGATGGAAGAGTAGACAGTGATGTTTCCTATTCAATTTTTATTTTGTAAAGCTGGTCGCTTGGGTCGTAAGAAATTCAATTTGGGTTTCCGAAATCATAGACTTGGCCTAAGATGAGCTATAATATAATTATAATAGAACATTGTCACTCGTGCCACCGTTTTTGTTGTAATACTGATTTGGCTTGAATTTTCAGGCAGAGCAATGACTTTTTCTTTTGGTCATATTACCACCGCACGAAAAATCCGGACGTTACCAGGAGTCCATAGATCGTGAACTGTTTGATCGTAACTGTGTGATGAAGCGGAAAGACTAGATGCGTCCCATGTAGGGCGACGTACACTAAACTTTATATAGCTTCTACTTCTTGTAGCTACCTAGTACTAGTCTGAACTAGCGTCTTAGGGCTATCACACACAGACCATGAATCTGACAAAATGAAATTGATTAGGTGTAATCTGTTACTAGTAGCCTGAATCATCTCACTTCAGTATTAAGATCCAGGGTTTGTGAGGGTCTCTGGTCTTTGGTTTATCGATGTTGTTACAATCCGCAGCTCGTTTTTTGTTTTCAACCGACTTCCAAAAAGAGGAGGTTCTCAATTCGTCTGTAGAACTTTCGACTGGGTGAACCGATTTTGATGGTTCCTTTTTTGTTTGCAAGGTGGTGCTTCTCGTGTGGTCTCATAATCATCAAATCAGGATCTGGTGATGGGATTCTGGAGAAATGGAGAGAACTCTTCACATTTTATAGGCGGACAAGAAGCGACTTGGGTAGTTTTAGGAAGTGTACTTTCTCGAAGTGGTTACATTTCAATTTGATGAAGATCTGATGAAGAGCTTCGGAGATATGCAATGGAACTCCTCAATAAATGATAGCAAAAGTACTGGGATTGCTGAAATCTCATATCTGTCTATTGTTTACACTAGTTCACAACCTAAAATCACGCCGGTACCCTGTGAAGGGGTAAGCACATGTGAACCACTAAAAAGTGAAAAATAAAAACTTTTTTAACAAAAAAAACGCTTCAGAAGTCGTTGACAAAAAAACTAAATCAATCAAACAAAGGTTACCGACTACTGAAGCGTTTTTTCTAAAGTCGTTTTTCACTTTTTTGTTTTCTCTGAAGTCGGTTTTTTTTTTGTAAAAATGTTTTACATGCACTCGATAGATGTAACCGAGTCTAATTCTACTTCAACTTTTGACTTTTTCAGCTATGTCAGAAACCTATGTTTTGTAGCACAGTGTGCAGTTGTCAATCTCAATATTATAATGTTTCTTATTTCATCTATGATAAATTAAATAAGTAGGGCGCAGTAACGAAAACTACGTCAGCTTAGTTCTAGCATCAGTCTACGTCAGAATCATCGGCTTGTATATAAATATGTGTGTATATACATATATATTCTGCCTTTATACATATGTCGCAAAGACGCGGGCGCCGCGCGGGCAGCGTCAGCGAATCGGATACGGTTATAGAGCGGCAAATGGGGGAATAGGGGGAGTTTTGGGTTTAAAATTAACGTGTGTATGGAGGGTGGCGATTGCAGGGAAGTAGAGCAGGTCTGTTTCTGGATAGGACGTAGCTAAGTCTTGAACTAAATACAAATCAAATTAAAAGTTTGAAATATTGTGGGTAGAATTGGGTTTGGACTATCCGGCGGGGGTGACTAGTCGCAAATATGATGGCATAATTGCAAATTCTTTTGAAGTAAAGTTTAATGTTCAGTGGCATTACTGGATATTATGCCAGTTTACTTACGTAGTTTGTTATAAATAACAGTTGCTAAGTCTCTAAAAAATGTCACAAGTAAAGATCTCTAGATCATCTATTGCTTACTCTTTGTTACCAAACCTATCTTATTGCCGTGACCGCCATTACCATCTGACCGCAATTCTCCGACACAAGCCACTCAAAAAGTCACCATAACGCTAAACCTGAGTAAGAAATCCGATTACATGGGCACCATTCTTATCACCCTCCCCCCCGCTCCTGTCAACCCCTCCCCCCGCGTCGTCGTCATCTCGCTTGACTTACGTCCCCGGAATGACAAGCATCAGACATTCTTATTCCCATTCTTCTCCAAAAAGGATTTTCGTGATAATCCGTAAAGTTTGTCCGGATTCGCGCTGATGTTTATATTGCGTTCTCAACTTTACCTTATTTACCTCCGTTTCCTTTCCAATGATATTAAAATGAGATTTTCTTGTTTTAAAATGGGGAAGTTTTGTTCCCAGTTTGCGATGGAGTTTGTGGGGAATATTGTTAGTTCGCTTGTTGTTGCCGAAGGTACTCTGAAGTCTGAACGCATTTTGCGGAATAAGATATTTAGATTTCCGTAATGTGGGGAGCCTTTTTGCCTATTATTACTGTATACAATTTTCCAAGTCTTCTTGAGGAAACATCCGAGAATGTTTTGGATTTAAGTTGACCAGCCATATTGGGTAAGAACGTACGCATGTACGGCTTGCATTGCACATTTGTGTAAGTTAAAAGACAGGCGGCTAATGTTTTAGCGTGCTATTTTATATACCGCAGGTCTCAAAAATGCGTTGCTCCAGAGCATGGCGCAGTGATCGATACACATCGCTGGAGGCCTATTCCGACCACCGATACATCCGGTTCAACGTCTCCACCCAGGCCTGAGCTCGAGGAGGACGTGGTGAACGCTTTGTTCCCTTCGGCAGGGGATAACCCAACCTCGCCTATGGCTCCGCCACCTCTAGTGCCGGAAGCAGACCTAAGCGGCGACGATGATAAGTGGCGGTAGGGAGGCAGGTATTTTTGACCTTGAGGTCAAAAATGCCGCCCCTCTCGGGCCCCGACTGGAAAGGCTCCCAAGAGCAATCTTGGAGAGGGGCCAGTTCCCACGTCGTTGAAAGACGTGGAAGCTGGCCCTTATTCGGAAGCCAAGGCGCCCTGCGGACTCTCCGTCCGCATTTCAGCTTATCGTGCTGCTCGACGTGGTGGGCAAGCTCCTTGAGAGAGTGATTGCAAACTGCCTCGCCGAGCACCTTGAGGGCACTCTACAGTGGATGCCATCATGCGCGTGAGGGCCCTCACGACGGGGGATGCGATATCCCCGAGCAGGGCTGTCTTGGCGGTGTCTCTGGACATCGCCAACGTCTTCAACTCATTGCCTTGGATCTCAATGCCAATGCCTTGGCCATCACCGGGTGCCGACCTACCTCCGTGGCGTGGTCGGGGACTAGTTGATGGACAGGGCCGTCATTAAACCTAGTGCCAGCGGAGAATGCAACCGGCGAGAGATATCAGTGTCCTATAGGGATCGATTCTGGGGCCGCCCCTGTGGAAAATGGTTATGACTGGGTGCTGTGCGGCCGACTTTCCTGGTGGCCACCGTATACCGTGGCCCCGGAACGTACAGGGCGAGGAAGGAACATGGATGGTTTTTAGTCAATAAAAGTCTGAAACTCCCTCCCGCTCCGCCCAGAGTGGGAGGAGTCATTTGAAGATAACCCATCAGAAAAAAAAAGGTCTCAAAAAGGCTATGTGTCGCAGCGGCACGTGGCGGTCACGACAGCACCCTCCGGCTGAGGACACAAGAGTCATAATACTTAGCAAGCCAAGCATACGTATGAGCAGAGAAATTAAAGGTTAATCGACAAATATTTTGATAATTATTTGGGACTTAAAAACACAAGTAGGTAAAATGTGCATGTAACATAGGTAGACTGCCTAGCCCTGCGGGTAAGCACAGGCGTGATGTAATGTTTTATTTTCACAAAGGAGTAGACGTAAGCTCAATACGGTATCATAGATCAGACCAATCACTCTCATTATCACGCTGCTTCCCTCGCGTCACGTGCGATCCGGTCCGCATCCGGCGCTGCACAATCAGACCGGCTTCCGGCTACGTGCAAGACGTTCACGTTTCAATCCAACACAAGGGAAAAATCTTTGCTTTGAGGAAATCGATCGTATGTGTCACGTGTGCTTGATTCAACCAATGTGTGCCATGCGTGTCAGACTTATATTCCTCTAAGTGGTACTTGACTTATTTTTCGATTTTAAACCATTAATAGATGGTACAATTTTAACATTGAATGAATTTTTTCTTAGGATGAATGTTCATAAGGTTCTTTAAATTTAGTCGTAGTGACGAAACACAGATAAAAACCTTGTACGAACCATGCTTTTCGCCAAATCTAAAGCAAGAAACGTCAATGTCACGTAAACAATTTAGAACTTACTCTTGGAATAATGTTTTGTTCATTGGTTTACTTATATTTACATCTCAGGCACCTGAGACAAGGCGCAGGTGACATGGGTACTGACCTAAATAATATCTTAAAAGAAACCCTAGAAAACGTGACACGAAAAGGGTGAAAGGCAGAAGAGGAGGGGTCGAAATCAATTACCCTCGATTTTATCCAGTTTGTTCCCTCACTATCTGTTTATTTTTATCCACATGAACAAAAAAGTTTTGAAAATAAATAAATTTGCAGCAACATGGATATGAAAATGTAATTCCTCTTTAAGTAATTTGAAACCATTGAATTACTTTCCGTGTAAATCAGCAACAGTGATTGGCTGCCACTTACTGCAGGAAATATTTTATTCAATAGCATCGTTCATTGTGATGTCGATTATTGAAATATGTTTATTTCATACAATTCAGTTTGTTTACAATGTTGTTTCCTGGTTTATATATATGTTTGTATTTCCCGTGACACGCTGTGAGTGTTTCACACGGTTTGTGCGACATGAACAGCGAGATTCTTTTGTTGCAACTTAGGTTACTTGTTGATGGCGATAACCGTATCAAAATGTGTGTCTAATAAAAATCGAATTTAATTTATATAGTGCTTAGCCAATCAATTTCTACACAATTGGCTATACTTTTCTCCGATAAAACACAAACGCCGTGTTTCTCGGCTATAAAAGGGCTCCCTCCTCCCTCGGATGTCGTAAAGGGAGTCCAGTCAGCCAATAACAATAAACTGCGATCACCGTCCGTCAGTCCGTCTGTCAAGCGCGCTGAGTTGTCGACTGGAACATTTTTTGTGCTGAACTGCACAAGGTGAAAATAGTAACTCAAAGTTTTACAGCTGCAACGTTTTCGGATTGTTAGGTGTATTCGAAACAGGCAATAATTGTAGCTTACTATAATTATAATAAAGGCCAATTTAACCTACCAAAAACATTTTCATGCAAAATGTTGGCAATACGAGACCATAATAAATCCCGCTGTCAAAAGTTATCAGATCTCATATTATACAGCAAAGCTTCTACCTCTCTATGGTCTAACTTCACAAGCTCTACAATCCTACACCTTGGTCGAAATATGAGACTTGGTCATTTCGCTACATTCACATGGGCGTAAGGTTAAAAATGTATCCACTGTTCGTTAGTTTCCTGTTATGTATATCAACAGATCTATAGTCGTATTACAGACATCAAGAGTCTTGATGTGATAATCCCCCCTCCCCCCCAACACATTCGTCATAGCAGAAATACAGCATAGCAGCTAAATTAGTAATGTATTTAAGACGCTTATAAAGTCTTCAAAACCCACCACAACAATCCAGAAGCTTAACCCTTAAACTCTCTGCCTGCATTGATTGTTGTGGAGCAAGAGGCAAATTTACATCGCTGCCGTCATTGTTCATTTCCTCCGAGACACTAATTTCGTCAAATAGGATGGGCTGGTCCTCACATTCTTCATCTGTATCATCTTCAGCCTCGGTCGATTTTTTACAAGCAGCGCCGGTACAATGCTTGTACATTATCGAAAGCCGGAGTCTTGTTTTTTGCAAGTTTTAGTTGCAAGACCCCGTACTGCACCATCTTGTGTAATTGCATCGAATTATTAAAAAAAAATGTTCCTTTTCCGTTTAAACTGCTGTATCTCGATAAGTATAGGGCAAAAAAAATAATTGTGACATAAAAACAATAGGAAATTTAATGCCCTACAACTTTGTGTTTCCACTTTTTCTGGAAAAGGTATTGTTTTGAAGAAATAAGTGAAAAACAATAGAAGTTTTTTGCTCCCCACCAAGTTAGCACGGGGTCAAAAAGTCAGATCCCACACCCCACACCACCCCGAAACAAAATTCCACAATTCCGTTACCTTCGGAATTGTGTGCAGCTAAGGCTCCTAAATTTTACCTGGCGACTAGACTATTATCTGATTCATAATACTTTGAAGAAAATAATATTTTCCTTGATCGTCTAGTGGTCGCAAGCGCAACTGCCGAGCATGTGGATTTGTGTGCAGTTGTTGACAATAGGCAATATTTATATTTTTTTATTTATATTTCACTATTTAACTGTATGTAAACCACAATAGTTCACACAATATATTACCATCATATTATACAACGTGTAACAGAAAGGGTATAGTCATACGAAAGGGTGTTCCACAGATTATCAAACTGAACAACTTTCTAAATGGAACCACCATCGTAATCAACGACCCCGTACTAAATTCCAATACTTACTCGATCAAGTGTATGAGACCGCTGATTATTTTTTTACGATTACGATGGTGGTCGCATGGAAAAAATTGTTCAGTTTGATAGTCTGTAGCACACCCTTTCATATGACTATACCCTTTTTGTTACACGTTGTATTATATTTTGATGTCTGGCATTGAAAAGCGTAACGAGTTTACTGAAGCAACAAAAACTGAACTTGTCGCTTTATTTTATAAGTTTACCGAATCCCCTTAACGGATATACGGATATATAAAAATTATGTTTGTAAGTCCATGTTTATATTGCATCATCCCCCCTCCCCGGCGGCCGGATATTACAATGAGATTGTTTCGGGATTACCGACTTTCACTTCGCTGCCTACCCACAAATATCTTACTCGTACAAATAAATTCGTTATTTTCCATCGGCAGGAGATTCATCTCCGTTTTAACTTCCTATTTATGTGGTTATGTTATTCGTAATATTGTTGACTAAATTTTACCAGATGGGTACTCATAAAAACTGGAACTGAGGATCGAAGAAACATCTACTTTTACATTTAGGTAGGTATACTTTACGGCTGACATAATTACTAGAATTAACCTAAAACCCCATTCAGAAGGGCGCTTTTGTGTATTTTAAAACAAAACAAATCAACTACTAAACTAATGTCTATCTAATCAGTCCCGCGCTCGACGGCGGCGCCCGGCGCGCGGCGGGTAGTTCCCGGTATTTTTCCCTCACCGTAACAGTTTGTTTACGCCGACCCGCACTGTTGTTCTGTTTATCTTACCTCTTTGTACCAAATTACAGATCCCTAAGCGTCCCTCCGCCTCCGGTGACAACAACTATTTTATTAGTTGCTCACCTCTGCATAAGCGCGTCCTCTTCTGATAAATATTTATGAAGGAACTTATTTAATTTAGAGCCGCTGTCCACCCCCGCTGTATAATGTGGCGCCGACACAACAAAACTTTTAGGGCGTTAGCAGACAAGCTGCTTTTAGCAGCGGCGATTAGCGGTTTAGTCGCTTTTCCAAAGTTTAATGCAGCGATGGAGTTTTAAACCCTTCTCGTATTTGTTGCATAATCATGGACGAATAGTCTGCGACTCTTTGGCACTTTGCTCGATGACGCAGCTTAACTCAAGAGCAATAGAATAATTTTTACAACACGAATTTTTCGCTGAAATGCGTGATATTTCCACGAACGACCGAAAGCAACGAGTCACCAAAACACAATGCGGCATTAACGAAGTTGTAAATCGCCGATCGCCGATGCTAAAAGCAGCATGTCTGAAACAGGGCGAACCCGAAGTATGGGATGCCGAGTTCCGTATTCTTTAGCCAGTGGCCGCAAAATTCCGTACGAGTTGAGTTGCCTTCTTTGTCGCGTTTTGTAACTTTGTATTTTCAAACTATATGCAACTGTGGGATCAAACTGCAAGAGAGCAGTGTGGCTCAGCGGGGATGCGAGTTTTACTTAAAGTTCTTCTTGCGTTGCTTCTTGTGTACATGTTTACGTTCTCTCTTCTCATGCACCCAGCTTCAGTGGGCGTGAAAACTTATTAATTTTTCAACGAAATGCACGCTGATGTTGTATTCATTCTAAGTTATATTATAACTTATGGTGATCAATCCAATAATATATATGATAAAGATCTTCTCGTGTGATTTGTACTTGAACCGGCGCGCGGCGTGCGTATATGGCTAAGGTCCGTGTTCACTGAAAAGGTAACAGTCTGATTGTCACTGTGACATTTTCCCATACAAAAATGAGTTATAAACAGCTGGTTTTAAACAATCAGAGCGTCATCTTTTTGGTGAACATGGACCTTAATATATGAAAATTGACGAGGGGCATGTAAGTATGCTAGTATATGCCCACACCACCTATGGGGAAAACCGTGAGTTTATGTGTAAAACAAAGACGGTTGACGATGGACAACATGGAGATGAGAAAAAAGCATGTTAAGGCTACAGAAAAGCATGAGCCTACAGTGGGACACATGCCTTCACTCTAAGCTATGTACTATGTTGAGATGAATCCTCATTATTTCCTTAAGAAAAGAAGTTAACAGCTGGCAAAATTAAGGGTAATATTAAATATTAATATTCTCCAAGCACTTCATATTTATTCATCGCGCTTTTCATTACGTTGAAGTTAACACCCTGTTATTATCGGATTGCGGCTACATTAGTATTCAGGTCTTGAACACAAAAGGTCTAACTGCTAATATTTTATGAACAGAACATTTTATAACCTCCAGCTAAAGCTTTTAACACCGATTTATAAACTGTTTTAAGAAAGATAGGGTTATACAGTTTAACCTTAATTTTAAGCTACGTTATAAGATGGATATTGTTACTTTTAATGTTTCTTTGTGTAACTAAATCAGTTTTTCGTTGGAGTTTTATTGAATAAGACTACTTCTTCATCTGCCCAGCTTTTTCACAACTATGTTGGGTATCTTCCAGTTTAACCGTATGCAGCTGACTAATGACCTAATTGCTATTTTTAAAAGTCAATAGTGTGAGAAATAAATCTGATGACTGGCATCCAACATCGGAAAAGTATATTCTACAAGGGCAGTACTCACTATCTGAAATCATCAACGACTCATATTGTAGTCACATCGAATCTATACTGTACCTCTGAGACTACCGCGTGTGACCCCCGGGGGTCCTTGCGACCCCGCACCCTCGTCAATCAACGCCATCTGTCGGCTGCGCAATTAACACCGGTCTTAGCTGGCGAGCCAGCTATGCAGCAATTACCGATACAATTTGTTGATTTATATCGAGGCTCTGTTATTTATCGATTGTACCCTAGTGACTGTTTGTCTCTATTTGTGTGGAAGTGGAAAAATGTAGTGAGCCGGGACCTTTAGTTCTGAGTGGCAAATTTGAGCAACAATGATGTCTGACAGGGGAGAATGGAAGAAAAACACGTAATGCACCGACCACAAGTAAAATGAAACAAGTGCAGATGATGGACGAAGATGGGCCCGGATGAACGATAAATGGAATCACCATAAATAACACCATAATTTCAAGATCTACAAAGCTAAATTACCTACAAACATTATATTATATCACTGCCTGACTTCTTTACGGATCGCAAAACTATCACCTGTGCCTTTAAAAGCTTAATTCACTGTAGACTATAAACCTTAATCTTAACAACGTTGACTGGACGCGGTGCCCTATTCATAGTCCCTAATCACGCCGCTCTTAGCTTGGAGTCTAGGCTATAAATAGTACCGTCCTGTCTATTACCAGCTCCGGTTTACGGCGAGCTTGCTTTACACTCAGGGTAAGTGAAGGGTTACTTGAGAGAAAAACTAAACTGTAAGGAGGTCACGCTCACTTTATTTCTAGAGCCACACGAAATACCTACCTTTGCTTCCAAGTTTCAAGGAACTCTAAAAATGAGGTTTCATCCAAGGTTTGTTGAGCTTAAACTAAATTTCATTCTACTAAGGATGCCAATGCGCTTCATTTTAACTCTGTAAAGTTGAAACTTCAAATTGGAGCTATCTCAATTGAAAGTTCCAACCTTGTTTTCGACTTTAACTACGAAACATACTTAGCAATATACGAGTTGCGTCTTACCCTTAACTAGATCCTTGAAGTACCTACTCTTATATTTTGTAGATGATTAAAATATTTCTCGTGAATTATGACATTTTAAACACAGCTTACAGAAAGATAAAAAGATAGAGACAGATGATGTTGATGACGTTTGATCAGAAAGATTTGTGCAAGGTCATTTTAGACTAATTACTTCAGAGGTTTATACAATACCAAACAGATTTCCACAAACAAAACACGATTTGCAAACAATAGGCACTTGTAACATAGTCGGCTTGTAGATAAAGCGGGTTGATACCTCACATAATGTGCTCCCCGTACTAACCGGGTCAGCAGGTACTTACTGGAAGTCTAGATAAAATCCGACCTTTCTGTTAAACGTGAAACACGGGCTTACATGACAGCAAAGCGGCTTTTTGTTTCATTTCCGATTCTAGACTGTGAAATACAGACAAAAGTAAATCAAAGTGCGAAGTTTGTGAAACAGACAGGTTGCCATCACGAAGTATCAGCGCTTGATTTCGACGAGACAATTACAAGTTGTATCAAACCCTACCCAAGGTTGAACATCCTTTGACTGGAATTTGTTGAACAAAACTGACCTCTTTGTGAGAACTTTCCCATTTACACAAAATATCGAAACAATGTTCAAGTACTTACTTACTTTGATGTTCGAATACAAACATGTACTCAAACTTTGCCTTACAAAACATTATAGAATTTTAAGCATTCATTGCGTGTTTTATTTTCCTGCTTTTTCCACATCCCTAAGATAAGGCGCAATGGATTTAAAAGTTGTGTTGAAGTAACTTTATATACGATTACCTAGTACAAGTTTGGGTGATGTTTCCAATATTTTAAATTAGGGTAACGACAGGGAAAAAATAACAGGTTTAGTAGTAAAAACAATCGGCTTAAATGAATAAACCTTCCGTATATTCGGTTTAACCATACGTAAACAAGGTATTATGTAATAAGGATACGGGAACGTAGACCTGTGGGATTGTACCCTGATTTATTTTTATTCGACAATATCTTTTGATGTTCTTTAGAGGTTGTCTGTAGGATTCAAGCTGGCACGTGCCTTTTTTGTACTTTTCCGAAGTCCAAAAGGGTGAATATCCCAACAGTAGAACATAAAAATGCTTACGACTTCAACACTAGATTACTCAATCCAGGTTAAAAGCAGGTAAGCAAAAGCATGCTTAGGTTAGGAGGAGTCCTAACCTTCGTTCATGTTGGAAACTAGCGGCCCTCCACTTAGAGAAGTGAAATCTTCTTGTAAATCTTGACAAGTCTATAAATTGAAATAGATTTCTGTATGTTACTTCAATATTATTTATATTATTCACCTTCTATAACTAATACAAAAGCCCATTCCCAATTTAGAAAAATAACGCAGTCATAAAAACATACAGAACTGCGACTTTCGCCATCATAAAACGTATAAATAAGTAAACATACTAAGAGACAAGGAGTGTAAGCTGATGATGATAGATACCCGTAGCAAGTTACACTAATAATGTCATAGTTAAACACAACACGCTATTTATAACCCGAGCGAAGTAGTTACTGTGAGGAAACTCACATAATTTGATAGTTACACATCATCAAGTCATCCCTCGTCACTTTCACCAACTCTAAGTAGATAATGACGTCACGCTATCAGTTACAACCGCGCAGTAGTCACAAGCTATAGAGAGCAGAACAAACAAGTCAATGAACTCGTTATAAACGAACTTAGTAGTGAACAACAACGTCTTGTGGCGGCAGTAAAAAGAAATCACTTCTAGTTCTGTCTTTAGTATGACCACGAAATGTCCTTCCTTTGTACTGAAAGTAAAGCAGTGTCTGTAACATTATATTGTACATCAATTTGTTTGTAGAACTGTTTTTATTAGACGGTATTTAGAATATAATAATATAAAGTTAGCAGAGGCGTACTTTCTTCTTCTTCTTTGTCGTGTCGTTATTTTTTCTTATGTAATCGAATTAAGGTAGATAGAGGAGCACCTATTATAATAAATAATAAATAATAAATCTTTATTGACAAATTATTTCTCAAACATCAGTGTAGCTCTGGCTCTTGTACTAGGAGTTCCTGTATCACAAGAGCCAGACCTCTCAATTAACAGAGAATTATGTAAAAAGACGATAGACTAAAAAAATAGGTACATTATAAGATTTGGCATGCATTAGAAGTATTTACAAACATACAAATTAAAAAGTAATAAAAAAATAAAAAAATGTTTAATGTCTAATTTTATAAATTAAAAAATTAAGTTAAATTGAGTCACACTCAATGCGTTCTAAGAAAAGTGTGGATAAATGTGACCGGGGTGTTTGTGAGTGATGTGGATGTGTGTGTGTGTGTGTGTGTAGGTGTGAGTGTGTGTGTGTTCGTGGTTAGGTTAGTGTGAAAGTGATGGGGGTCAAGTAATACTGTCAAAAAGATTTTCTGATTCATCATAATCGTATTTTTCTAGCCAGTCAAAAATTGTTTTTTTAAATTGGAAGTTTTTAAGCTTTATGAGTTGGTGTATCCCCTTTTCCTGACCAATTTTGTTGTAGAGACGTGGGGCAATATAGTGGTAGTGTTTGCTAGCGAAGACGCTCTTGGTACCTTGAACTGGGCACCTGACTATTCTCTTGGATGAGATAGGAAGACTCGGGATGGCGTATCGGTGGTATCTTCGCAGGCATTCGTAAAAAAAGTGCTTTCGGACGCTAAGTACTTTGGCTTTTACGTATACCTCGGTTGTAGGCGTTCGGTATTTTAGTGACAAGAGCACCTTTAGGACGGCACGCTGAGCCCGCTCCAGCTCGATCATATGGGTCTTGCCTGCGCCACCCCATGCGCAAATAGCATAGCCCAAGACACAATGGCATAAAGCTTTATATGTTTGCAGTAGAAGTTTTAGACTAGCAACAAGTCTCAGACTTTTAAAGATATGGATCAACTTGCGTACTCTTTTGGCGGTAACTGAGATATGTTGTGTCCATTTAAGATTATCGTCAACGAATACTCCCAGGTACTTAATGGAGTTCACTCTGTCTAGCTTAGGGCAAGTGCAGGAGGAATTTTTTTTTTTTTTTTTTTTTTTTTTCTGATAAAAAAAATATAATGGCAGCAAAATTAAATAAAAAAAAAAAAAAAAAAAAAAAAATCTTTATTCATACAAAAACCTTCAACATTGCTTACAAAATAGGGCACATGAATTTTAGTGAAGTAAAGGTCATACAGATAAAGTAACCCTGACTCCCAAACTAGGAGATCCTGTGACTTAGGAGTCAGTGTTCTGCTGTCACTATGATACAAAAACCTTTTACTCAAAAGTGTGTTAACAAAATCTTGGCAAAAAGAGAAACAGATTTGAGAGTACAACTAAAGTTATTTTAACAAATTTAAACTAAATTAAACTAGGAGTGAAGGTATTTATTAAAAGAAGTTGTATGATTACGAGCGAGCATGTGTAGGTAATTGTGTGTGTA
The DNA here is from genome assembly GCA_916618015.1 of Xestia c-nigrum. Taxonomy (NCBI): domain Eukaryota; kingdom Metazoa; phylum Arthropoda; class Insecta; order Lepidoptera; family Noctuidae; genus Xestia; species Xestia c-nigrum. The sequence continues at coordinate 454,918 of OU745263.1, forward strand.
GATGTGTAAGTGTGTATGCGAGGGTGAGCGTGTTCATTTGGGGAGATTAGTGTGTGTGAGAATGTGTGTGTGGTTGTAATTGTAAATGTTAGTACGTATATGTGTTGTAATGTTAGAATATTTATGTATCTTGCTGAAAGGGTGGGGATTGTAAATAATTACAATAATGGGTAGAAATACTGCGCGGCTACTGCCGGATGTGAAGTAGTTCTTCTGTCCGGACATAGTCCTGATCCTGAAGCCAACTTTGTAGTTTAGCCTTGACTTCGTGGTGAGTTAATCCAGTTAATTGAGCAGTTTTTGCGATGTTTCTGTAAATGAAAGAGCTCACAACGTAGAACTGGCGCCTTGCAAATGCAGTCCTGTGGCTTATTGTTGGGAATATCATTTTTGCTCTGCGCTTAGTGCCATCTGGTGGAGGAATAAGTTTATGCGTCCTAAGTGTGGCTCGGAGGACAAAAAGCTGTCTCACTGTAAGCAGCTTGCAATCAGCATATAGTTTTAATGTCGGAAATCTATATGGTTTACCAAGCATAACCTTGAGCACAGCTCTCTGGGCCCTTTCCACCTCGATAAATTTGGTTTTAGCGGCCCCTCCCCAAACCGGGATGCAGTAAGTGATAACGGACTGACAAAGAGCTAGGTAAACCATTTTCAGAATATGTTTGTCTGCACAGAGTCTCAGAGATTTGAAAATATATATAAGTCTTCTGACTTTCAATTTGGTTGTACCATTTCAGTCCGTCATCAATCACTACACCTAGGTACTTCGCTTGGCTGACGCGAGTAAGCGTTGTGCATGAGCAGTGGGTGTGATTGAGACATGTATGTGCTGTAATTTCAAAATCCGGAGGTGCTTTGTTCTTATAATTAATAAAAAACGGAATAAAGTTAGTTTTAGCTACGTTGAGTGTAAGAAGGTTTAGTCGCAGCCACCCCCCAACAGCCCTCAAGGACTGTTCCGCAGTACGCTTGACGTCGTTCCACGTATTACCATAAACGACAATCGCAGTGTCATCAGCGTATGTAAAGATCTGCGATTTATGCAGGGACAGCGTGCATAGGTCATTTATATAGATTTGGAAAAGTGTTGGTCCCAGCACGCTGCCCTGCGGGACGCCGTATGTCACAGTTTCTTCGTCACTTAGGCATGAGTCAATTTTGACAGTCATTTTTCTGTTTTGTAGGTAATCCCTGAAGAGGTCAAGAGGCTTACCACGAATACCTATACACTCCAGTTTGTAAATAAGGGTGGGAACAGAGACTGTGTCAAAAGCCTTCTTCAAATCCAGGAAAATACTAGTGCATTTTTGATGTTCATCTAGTTTTTGTGCTACAAATTGAGTAAGATTGATAATTGCATCCTCGGTGGAGACTCCCTTTTTGAAACCGTATTGGTTGGAGGCAACAATGTTGTACTTGTTCAGGTAGTTTACAAGGCGGCTATTTATCAACTTCTCCATTACTTTTGAGAGAGCCGAGAGTACCGAAATTGGTCGATAATTATTGACACAGTCTCTGGTCCCGCTCTTGTGAATCGGGTGGACTAGTGCCCTCTTGAATGGTTGTGGGAATACTCCTTTTGCTATGGAGATGTTAATAATATGGGTTATTAGAGGCACGAGAGGTTTCCGACAAACCCTCAGAAGGTTAGTCGGTATTCCATCCCAACCTGTAGCACTGTCGTGCCTCAGGCCCATGATGGTAGACTCCACCTCAGATTCGGCGACCTCAAGAAGCACAAATGAATTTACGGATGTGTTTGGTATATCGGGTAGTTGTGAAGTTGGAGGAATTTTTGTGGCCAGGTCAGCACCAATCGTGGCAAAGAAATTACACACACTGTTAATTGCTGCCTTTGGATCAGGTTTGGTGTTCAGCAGTTCTGTAGGTGATGGAGATTTCTTTATTGTGTTAGTGATGTCTTTTATTTTATTCCAGAGAGATTTGGGATTTTGTTTTGCTTTTTCTAGTTCGTATTTGTCATGTAATGTTTTTAGTTTTCTAAGGAGGCTGTTACAATGGTTTCGATACCGTTTATATGTGAGTTGTAGGATCGGATTATCAGGTGACTTTCGTGCTTTATTATGTAATCTGTCGCGGTGGCGAATACATCGTAATAAACCGGGGGTAATCCACGGTTTAAGGTTTCTATTTTTTTTAGATACTTGAATTACTTTTGTGTTTACATTAAGAATGTCTTTAATGGTGGTTATTAGTGCGGTGGAGGCTAAGTTAGGATCGTCTATACATAGAATTTGGGAAAAATCGTGTCGTTCCATATCTGTTTTGACACTGGCGTAGTCTATCCTAGGAATTCTATATGCAGGTACTGTTGACCTTACTGAGTTCGTGTCATCAATCTTTACAAGCAACGGAAGGTGGTCGGTGATGTGAGAGTCTAGGATTAATACAGTAGTCGTTTTTTTACTTTTTAGGATAACGTGGTCAATACATGAGTTTATTCTAGTTGGAATTGAATGGGCAGGCAGCAGGCCATGAGTAGCGCTGAGGGTTAAATAGTTGGCTGCACGTTCACTTATATTTGATGGAATGATGTCTATATTGGTGTCACCAATGAGACAAATATTTTTGGTTTTGACGAAGGTGGTTAACACGTTATCCAGACTATGTAGGAACTGCTCAAACTCCAATTTTGCTTTGTACGAGGGAGATCGCTAGTTATTGCTATTCCTATTGCAAGGAAACGTGTGTGTGCTAATTTTGAAGTTTGTGGGGCTTCCTGCTCTAGTCTTACTAAAACATAGATATTTGGTCTTACAGGTGTTTAATGATAGCAGACTATCTTCCAGCCAAGCTGTTACTTTGGAAAGACCCATTTCACAGACTGTTTCAAGATCTTTCCATGACTTTTCATGGAACAGAAGAACTGTGTCGTCGGCAAACATTATGACATCGGCTTTGTTGATTGGAATATCGCACAGTTCATTGATATACACCAGGAATAGGGTTGGAGCAATTGTACTACCCTGGGGAACTCCGTATGAACAGGAAGCTTCCTCGCTAGTCTTGCTGTCAAGGCGAACGCATTGACTTCTTCCTGATAAATAACTTAATAGCCATTCCTGTGGCACACCTCTAATTCCGATGTTTTCTAATCTGCTTATTAGAATAGGGATCGAAACAGTATCGAATGCTTTCTGAAGGTCGAGGAAAAGGCCGACACATTTTTCTCCCTTGTCTATGTACTTGGTCATGTTTTCGGTTAGCTTTAGAATAGCGTCATTGGTGGATCGATTGGCTCTAAAACCGAATTGGTTAGAAGAAAGTATATTATTTGTCTCTAAATATCTTATAAGTCTCTTATTTGCTAGCTTTTCCAATATTTTTGACAATGAGCTAAGTACAGAGATGGGGCGGTAGTTTCCAATGAAACCCTTATCACCGGCCTTAAAAACAGGAGTGACGGCCGCCTTCTTAAAAGTTTGAGGAAACACGCCGCAAGAAAAACTGATATTGCAAAGGTGGGTTATAGGAGATGCTAATTTAAATTTATATTTTTTTAGAATGTTTGCGGGAATATTGTCTAGACCACAGGCACTGCTACTTTTAAGGCCAGATATCACCTGAATAACTTCGTATTCATCCGTGGGAGATAATGACATAATGACATCGAATGGAGGAAACCTGCCGACTTATGTGCTTGTGTTGCCAGCGTTTCTTCATTCTGCTTGAGTTTACTTAGAGTTGAATTTGCTAAGTCTTTACCAATTGATGTGAAGTATTTGTTAACTTCATTTAGAGAGTCAGCGGGGTTAGATTTGATCTGCAACAACTCAGTTGCTTTGCTGGATCCTTTCTTGATGTTACACATGTCTTTAATTATATTCCAGGTTTTTTTCATGTTGTTTTCATTGTTTAGTAATTCCCTTTCGTAGTAAGTGCGCTTTAGCGTTTCTGTCAAGTTATTGCAGGTGTTTCTATATCTGATGTACCGTTGTCGAAGTTCCTCATCGTTTGGCGATTTCTTTACTTTTTGATGCATTTTGTCTCTTTTCTGTATACATCTCACTATGCCAACTGTAATCCACGGTTTAAGCGGTTTCTTTTTTTTGATGTTTTTATTTTTACTGTATTTTTTGTGATTATTTCTCGCAGCGTATTGACTAAGAATAATCAGTGGTTACATCTACATTTTGCGAGTTATAATAGTCGTCCCAATCAATGTTGTCTAGATCAGTCTCTAATTGTTCATAATTAATAATAGTTCTAAAGAGCTCAGTCGTTTGTTTTACTTAAGTGAATGTCTTCTATGTGCAACAATATAGGACTATGATCTGTCAGTGGGTCAAATATGAAGGTTTTCACATGCTTACGCGTTTTGACCATAAAATGGTCAAGGCAATTGCCTTGTCTGGTAGGCTTGTCCACACCTTGTCTTAGATCATGGGCAGCTAGCATCGTGATGTAATCTGCAGCGTGGCCTGTGATCTTGTCCGGAAGGATGTTGATATTGATATCACCAGCGAGAATTATATTTTCAGAGTGAATGTTAGTGAGCAGTTCGTTGACCGAGGTAATATAGTTAGCCGGGTTGGTGTAACAAGGTGGTCTGTATGAGGCAATGAGTGTAAAATGGTCAATGTTAATAACAAGACAGTTTCCGTCAGTCACTGCAGGCTCTTGAGCTCGCACATTTTTGAAACATTCCCTGACGTAAACTATGACACCATCATTTTGGTTGAGGCTGCAAGTAGTATGAAACGGGGTATAGTTGTCAATGTTATTGATAATCGAGTCAGAGTCTATCCAACATTCTGTCAACACTATGCAGTCAACCAAAATATCAATGTTAGAGAGAAAAAGCATAAGGGCATCAAAGTTTTTCTTGACACTACGAATGTTCACAGCGAGAATCGTCAATGACTTTTTGGAAAGGGAGGGATTAAATAGTATTTTACAGGTAGCGGGGTCATCTACTACGGTACACTCGATTTCACCGCAAGCCTCAATTTCGTCACTAATAATGATACTATCAGAGTTGAATTCTGAAAGTAGAAACACGGGTGACCAACTCATTGATCAAACTAGCTGCAGGCCCAAGATAAGTCAAATTGTTTGGGAGATATATAGAAATTTGAGTATTGGATGAGCTTTTACGGCAACTTACCTTACCGATCGAATTCTCAGGTGGATTAGAAACATGGGGTTGTTTTGAACAAGTAGAGGGTTGTGTTAAAATTTGATTTGTGTGGTGAGTTTTGTAGTAAAGATAGTGGTGAGTTATATGAATTATTATATAGTGTGTGACGGATATAAGAAGAACGCGTTGATAGTGTTTACATGAAAAGGCAACAAGACTTACAAAATTTACAAAATTACGTGGTAATAATAGTAATGATAATGATAGGGACTTATTTCTAGGAATTAGACAATAACTTGGCATAACTGGAACCAGTCATGCCTGTTTTATATTTGATTATAAAGGGATATTTGTAAAACACTAACAACCTCGCAGGAGTATACTTATATCATAAACAGCATCATTAGTTCTGCGACTTTTCCGAAAACAGACAAAAAAAAACAACTTTCCATACATAATGTCTGATCGAGTTTTATGCTCCTAAGGAGAAATTACTAGAACAGGTAGAAAATCCCAATATTTTCTTTGCTCAATCTGAGAATCGAGTCCAGGACCTGATGGACATTCACTAAATGCACGAGGCAGTCATTGTTATGATATGAATCAGTCTTTCAAAAAGCCATTGTTTTTTGTCTATAGCTCGTCTAATTACTACCCCGTAGCGCAGCCCCATCCTTCATTACAATGTAGTCCCTCGCGAGGTGACGGCGATCAATCTCCGATGTTAGCGATTTGTTGAGGTGCCCGCCAACACCCCGTATTGTATGCCTTCCATTAGGGATAGATTAGCATGCGCCTTAGTTGTATAGACTGAATTGGAATTAGCTTTGAATGTAGTGTAGTGGCAGAGCAGGTATGGTTAGCAGTGCAGAGCTAGTAGTGTTAGTGTGTGCGACTTCGAGTGATAGGTTTTTGCTTCGAACCCAAAAGAGACAACCCCACTTTTTCTTAACAAAATAATAATATCAGTGATAGTGGTGTGTAGTGTGACCCACATCGTACTGCCAAGGCAAATGTCTCAAGTTTGAATCCAAGACCTCTGATTTTTGACCGACTTCAAAAAGGAGGAGCATTCTCAATTCGTCGAAACCTTTTTTACCCCCGTTTACTCGAAGATGGCTTTTTGTTTGAAAGGGTATACTTCCCAGGTGGTCCCATAATCATCGAGTTGGGATCTGATGATGGGATCCTGGACAAATTGAGAGAACTCTTTTAATTTTATAGGCACACATGCTGTGATTTGGGTAGTTTTTGAAAGAGTATCTTAAAGTGATCCCATTTCAATTTGGTGAAGATGAAGAACTTCGGAGATAGGCTACAGAACTTCTTAATTAATGATAGCAAATAGACAGGGATTGCTGAAATCTCTGTCTATCTATTGTTTACACCAGTTCATAACATAACATCACGCCATCTAAGTTTTTTTCAGATACAAGTGCGTATTGTATGTATTATAATCACTTGAAATATGTGTCTGCGGTATGTAAAGCTTAATCAGTTCCATGTGTGGCATAAAATTCAAACACCAGATATGGCACCAACCACACAAAAAGAAGTAAGAAATAATTGCTGCAACTGCTCTCAAAACGCAGAAGGAAGACATCGTATGGAAACATACTCTAGAAGCAAAATTTGAAAGCTTTCTACCAGCCCGCATTGTGCTCGCAAGATTCCAAATCACATTAAGGAGGCCTAAGTATCTCCCAGTAGTGACTGCATAAAGAGACAATGGAAGAAATTGTTGAAGGTACAAGTCACGTTTACATAAGGAATCAGTTATTTCAGTAAAGCAAGACACTTGCACTCGTGTTGTATGTTCGTCGCTTTATGGAAATTACACGTATGGATTTTATTTCCATATATCTATCTACAAATTAGTTACCAACCAAATTGGTAACGAGCTATCCTTATGACATGATCAACTAACGTGATCACGTCCACAAAATGATCAGCTCATTGAATATGGCATAATAATACCCCACGGTATTATAATAACTTTCAGTGAAGTAATTAAATCAGTACCGACTTCAAACAAAACCCGTATTGTTTGATAACGAGCCACTGAAACGGAAATAACTTATAATTAATCATATCTGTATTACTTTCATAATAAACATGCTTCATTGACCATTTTTAACCGACTTCTAAAAAAGGAGGAGGTTCTCAATTCGGATGTTTCTATTTTTTTTTTTTTTTTTATGTTTGTTCGCGCATAACTCCGTCCCTTGCCAACCGATTTGAAAAATTCTTTTTTTGTTGGATAGGGTATACTTCCCAAATGGTCCCATAGTCACCAAGTCGGGATCTGATGATGGAATCTTTGCAAAATCGAGGGAACTCTTCAAGTTTTATAGGAAAACGTACAGCGATTTTAGTATTTTCTACAACAAGTAAAGCATTTGCGTTTGAAAAGAATCATTTTACCATCAGGTCTGATGATGAAGCCAAGAGTCACGGAACTCCATAATGAGACAATGTATCCTAGTCGTGATTGGGCTTGTTGTAATTCTTACGATATGCACTTTCCATGTGTACCAAGCACATGTGAACCACTAAAAAGTGAGAAATAAAAACTTTTTTGCAAAAAATAAAACCGACTTCAAAAAAAAACAAAAAAGTGAAAAATAACTTTAGCTTCTGAAGTCGGTGACAAAAAAAATAAACCAATCAAACAAAGGTCACCTACTTCAGAAGCTAAAGTTATTTTTCACTTTTTTGTTTTTTTTTGAAGTCGGTTTTATTTTTTGGTATCAGTATTGTTAAAGAGTGAGTTGACTTTATGATGTTCATACTTTTTCTTATTTATCACTAACGGACGTAACGCGGTTCTTTAAGATAATAGCCTATGTTGCTCACTGATAATGTAGCTATACATTGCTGAAAAAAAAAACAAATCGGTCCAGTACTTTTTAAGTTTATTCGTTACTTACAAAAAACCAAAAAATCTAATCTTTCCTCTGTTTAATATTTTTATAGATACTAAAGATAATGCTTAAAAGTCTAGGAATAAGATCCGTTTCAAAATCAAACCAACATATTATAGAAATAAAACAATTTTTTAGTTCGTCTTATTTCGTCGTCATAGACGGACTGCAATAGATTATATTGCCTTTCGTCCTCTTTTCCCCTCTCATAACTAATCAATGCATTCTACCAAATGATTTTGAAGAAATAACTGTTATTTGGATGTAGTTTTGTTTGTAAATTCCTGTCTATAAAACGTTGAACACATTCCTACTTACACCTGAACACTATCTCTCAATTATGCATCAGGATTAGGAGCATTAGAAGCAATCGTCCCGCATTCCAACTATTTTTCACCAGGAGTAGTGGCAATAGGATCTCATAATTTTGATAGAATTATGGCTACCATACAGTCAGGTACTCTTCGTAACTACACATCATACTCTACCTCGACTGACATCACCGAAAACGAAGCAAGCTCTATAGTAGCATTAGAAACATAGACACTATTCATCATCTGTCGTTGGGTTGGCTTCTATTCCAACCGGTTGCAGCTGAATACCAGTATTTTATTTACATGGACCGACTGCCTGTCTGACCTCCACAACCATTCACATGTCTATCGTACCCGTATAAATGCAGTCGTAGTATTATGCAGTGACATTCTCTCAGGGACTATTTTATAACAAATATAAAAAAGTCTCAGAGGGAATGTCACTTTATATAGTCACAGGCTCACAGCATCGTGTCGTCTGTATCGATGCGAGTTATGGCATTCTATTAGCTATGGAATTCAAAACAGCCGTCGTGTTGTCGAGTGTTGCCAAGGGAAATTATTCTCTATCGTTCCTAGGCCATTACACTTTGATAGGATACTGACAATAATTGTGATTATGTGGACGTTCAGGCGCTACACAAAAGAGCTAAAACAATTAGTGTCAATCGCTTTGAAATCCTTTACTTATTTCTACAAGATTCACATTAGGTTGTGATTCACATTAGGTTTCGTTACCTTAAATCCAATTTTTGACATTGTCACTATTGTCATTTACACAATGATTCTTTGTTTACGCTCAAGGTCCACTTTGCTCTGAACATCCAAATTACCTTATACATAAGTAAAGTTTCCAAAAATCTCGAAACAGGAAATGGTAAGGGCAATGTTTTTCCAAAGAAAAAACTGTGCTCTTCGCACAAATAAATACTTTCTGTTAATATCGTGATTTTAAATTTCTTTTTTACAAGATCTCCTTTTAAAATGTCAGTGGGAATTTTACAAAATAAAGCATGACATTATTATCTTATTTTTTTCCTGTAGACGTTTACAAGTACATTTCATCGCATTACTTGTCGTTGTCAGATTTTTGAGTTCTTCTCCAAAAATACGCGGAAAAGCGAAACATTCCAATTATAAACAAAATCCGCGGCAACAGCAAGTGATGAGATCTTTTAAAAACACACAATGAGGAAAAGACGTCGCCTGAATAAAAGATAAAAATCTTATTTTGTTAAATATTTGAGGAAAACTGAATGCTGAGCTATTTCGGTGCCGCGTTTTTACAAGCGTTTATTTAGATGAATGCAGGTACGAGTACATTTAGTTATTGTGTTGCCTCGCAAGTTGTCCGTGACTTTTATTTGTGCCAAAGAAGAAATTAAGTCATTTAATTATTCTTCTTCATTTGAGGGCGGAGATACCGATCGGACGCGCGGTACCTCACATGAACTAGTCTGGTCTAGAGTTAATTGAGCCACTTCTTCTCCTCACCTAAAATACTAGAAAGTGGTAAATTGGGGACGGTCTCGCGTAAAAGTGCTTATTCAATTTAGATAATTGTTCAAACATCTGATGATCAGTCGAGGATCAATTCGACAGAACACTACATGAAAAAACTAAACAGGGACTACTTACGACCAACATATGGAAATCACATTATTCAGAAATCCAGAATTCTTTGACAAAAAAGTCCCCACGTTAAGTACACACTTAACGAAACAAGATAAGTCACGTCTAAACCTGCCCGCTCTCCCCTCGAGTACTCGCTTACTAAGGGCTCTCGCCCATCAATACATTTTGCAGCGTTGCAAACGCAAAACGGTCGCGATACAGTCGCGATGCATTTTCAGGCTCCTGCAACACTGACTCATTATATATTTTGTTTTTTTTTATACGGATTTACAGGTAATGTTTTTTAACAAATTTCCGCAAATAAAAAAAGAAAGAAAACAACAAAGGGAAGAGGTAGATAAAAATATTCACTACTTACTCATTCATTGTCGGTTTCGTAACCACGATTGTGTACTGCTATCGGATTGCTGTTGTGCTAGAGACGCGAACTCGCGATGCAAACGCGATTTAGCATCGATCTAGAAATGTGGACCGCGTATTGAGTCACCTTACCTTTAAGTTCTAGTATTGTAATACCTGTAATTTGTATGGTGTATATAATGAGTATTTTATATATCTGTCTGTGTACGTTACAGTAAAAAAACAACGTCCTAGTACAATGTTGTCACGCGTTTCGAAAACTACTGCACGCACTACAGTATCGCCGTGGGTAAAGAGCCTAAGAGTTCGCCGTTCTTCTCCATAAGGATTAGACGGCTTACCCGAGAGGAGGTGCGGTTCAAACGGATGAACTCGGTACTGCACCAGTTTCCATCCGTCGGTTATCGAAAAAGTTTCAAATGTATTTGTTTTGATCACGAAATGTTTTGTTTTCTTGAAACTGTAACGGGAAAATATAGATTGGATTTTCAACCGACTTCCAAAAAGAGGAGGTTATCAATTTGTCTGTATTTTTTTTTGTTACATTTGGTTGGTTTGTACCACCTGTTTTGTCTATGTCTGCCTACGTGCGCCCATCCTCAATGGCGAATATACGAATCTTGCTGAAGCAGTCGGGTCGTATTATTTTTATATACAAACCTTGTCCACACATTATAAAACGAGTTATACTTTTCATGTATAATGCAATAAAAATGTCCAGATACTAGTGGTACCAATTTAAATCTTGGCATAGTTTTAGATATAAACACATCAAAGGCTTGTAAGACATTGGAGAACGGCCATAATGTTCTCATATTCTTAAATTAAGAGAGTTAACCATGATTTATAGTGCTTCATCTATATGAACTGTACAAAGACTTGGTATCGAGATTAAAAATTTCAATCTAATCTAATTCTTCTAGCTCACAACAATTTCCATGGAAATATACTTTCATGAAAAATCCCTGCAGTTCTACAGACATCCTGCTAATAATATTGTTCGTTGACTTATCAGCTGCATCTGCCAACAGACGCTGGCGAAGTCAGATCTTATTATATTATCATAACGTCACTGGTCCAGCTCTAACTAATTAAACGACAGTGTAAACTTAGTAACAAAAGTAATTTTGGAGTTAAAGTGTAAAGAACATGTTAAAGCAACAGATCGACCACGAGTGAAAACCTCAAAATACACATATTACAATTATAACTTGATTGTACAATTTTATTTATTTATTTCAGTTAAATAGTTGTAATGCGAGCACTTCCAATGCACAATGGAACAATTTCCATACAAAAAGTAACAGAAGTCAATTTGTCAATCGCTCTGTGCTACGGCGTAGCAGCGCTACGTGGCTACGCGGCTACGACGTGCTACGCGTGACAGAATCTCTGCGAGGCTGCGAGAAGCGAAATCCCGACTGTAGATGATTGTATTTATGTAAGGTTAAGTTATTTTTCGCAAGTGGAGCGAATACTAATGTGGACGGCAACACGTCGTTGTAGTGTCAAAATTATGAGTTTATGACCGTTGTTGGAACTTTTTCACTTTTCGCATTTCTTTGTAGGTAGTGGGTAGGTCGTCAATCAATCAATAATTTATTATAAAGCTTCTGAAGGCCCATAGATAAAATACAAAAAAATACATAAAAACATAAAAATATACTTATACATACAAAATATAACATAAAAACTATGAACTTATGACACACAAATGAAGTAGGTAGAGATCGCTCACAGAAAGGGGTCCAAGGTAGGTAGCAGGTCAATTTGAATTCAATATTCATATTTAACAGGACAACGTCTGTCGGGTCGGCTAGTTTATAGTTTTAGTTGGAGTGATCATTTATTTTAGTATAGATTTTTTTTCTAACCTTTTCTATCCCACTCTTGAGACCAGGCCTCCCTACACTTTTTCCACTTCTCAGAACCTTTTTTTTTTAGGATGGGAAATCAAAACCCATCCATGTTCCTTCCTCGCCCTTTATGTTCCGGGGCCGCGGTATCTACTTCTCAGAACCCTCGCGTTCATCTTTCAGTTATCAAATTCGTCACATTATCTCCTTTGTGGCCTGCCGTAATCCCAACGACACTATTTTTGACGCAGACCAGGCCTGCCCAGTCCCAGTTCAGTTGAGCAACAGAAACCTAAATTAAAAAATAAAACGAAAATAGCAATAAGGCAATATTATTGGCTACACACCGCGGTCGGCCGCAGCGCTCATTAACATACGCGACTGTTAATCACCGCACGACCGCCGAGCGCTGACCGAACGCGCAGATATTTGATACTACACGCTCACCAGACGCCGCTCACACCGACATAGAACACAGACCACGTCTACGTGTAATGAGACCTTTAAGACAAAGTTAGTACACACTGTATTCTTGACGTTTAATCAAAAATGTGATGATTTTAAAACAATAGTTATCTGTTTTTTTTTCACGAGTTTTTAGTGTTCGTGACCCAGTACTTACAACAGGCTTCACCACATTTGAAGAGCTTTTGATCCTTTTATTGAATCAACAGTATTCACTAAATAAAATATCTATGTATCTTGCGTCACACGACGGCGACGGTGTGAGGCGCTCCACTAATCCAATTACTGACTGCATCGGCAACGCACGTATCGTTGTGAGTACTAGCAATGTATCGACAATATTGTTTATATACCGTAACGTGTTGGATGTTAGTCGCATTGACATGCATAGTACACCTACATTTATGTGCACAGTATTAATCCCCGGAGGTAACTACTAATATTTGCCCCCAAAAAACAAATCCATAAGAAACCCAATTGCACTCGTCGGTTGATTTCACAAATAAAAAAAATATTTTTTCCAACTGTTTTACATCACGTTATAAAAAATAACAGTCGAGCCCATTCACCAATATATATACATTCGCAAAGCTAACAGCCGTTAACAAAACGAGATAAAACCGTTTCAAACAATGCAAAACATGTTTATAATGGCATAATAACAGTTGTTCGTTTAATAAATTAAAACATAAATCATTTGACGTCACGTGCACACGTCCAGCGCTCTGTTGTGTGAGCAAATGTTTCACAACATTCAGATGTAAGGATTATCTGCGGACTTATCTCGTGCTGTGAGCCCCAATGTAGATTATAGGAATCAGTTACTGGTTTATTTTTAAGATGGAACGTCTATTGATAAACATGAGCTGTCATGGCCGCCATGGCTCATCTCGGGAGAATTACGACGTAATCCTAATTGCTTGGAGGTAGATCGGTGACCGCTGTATTATGTACAGCTGAGGTGGACCCTGCCTCGCATCAAATTAAATCAGCTCTTTCAACGTGCACAAAGACAGGGCCAAGATATAATTAAGATTTATTTACCAAAGGAAAGGGCTTTTTATCGTTCACATGTACGATGCCCTTTCTAAGCTTTTTCTTAATACATTCTTCAGAAAACATTGCATAAATTAATATAATTTGAGTAAACGCTTTCTCTTATAGATAATATATTTATAGACAGACTTGTTTTTTTTAATTAATCGTGTTTTTGCAATCCTTCTATCATTGGGTCATCTTAGACATCGTGTTCATTCAGGCGACTTCTCATCTTATTAAAACGGTCACTGCGCTCATTATTGAACGCACGACCGGTTCCTAACATGATGGGGAATGACCGCCTCTGACCGCACAACCCTGGGGCTGTTGGTGTAGCGTCCACTGACGCGAAGAGCAGCGATCATCATCGAACTGTAATAACGCAATAATCGTGACAAATTGCACTCACGACAGATCAAATGAACGCTGTAATATTCAGTATTAGGTTACTGTCGGCTCGGTCGACACACGATGTGTATGTCACCGTAAAATTGTCAAACACAAAAATTGTTGCTGGGAAATAACATTTTTTTTTGGGGTGAAAAATCACGTCTTACGGTAAAACTCAATGTAAAGCACTCAAAATATTGTGCTGGTGGATGGATTGAACAGTGTGGGGATTCGATCGTAGAGGTGTTAAAGTAAAGTTCTTAGAGTAAGAACAGATTTCCCAAAATAAAACGTATGAAAACGTTGGAACTTTGACACTAATAGAAGATTCCCAGGTATGGTCTGCAACGAGCCTTTCAGCTGTGTTAAGAGTCTTTTATATCCTTTATTATATTATTATCTTATGAAATCTTGCAGTAAATGCTATAAAAATAATATCGATCGAGATACATACACTGTTTTAAGCTTTCAAGGTTAAAACTAAACTTATATTGTTAGTTACGGGATATCTTCCGTGATTATTGACTGTCATAAAAGAGACAAAGAAAGAGGGTAGACAAATTTGTCTGCTCCTAACAATTTATTTTCCATCTACCCGCATACTCCAGTCAACCCGCGATCACAGCGCTTGCAACAGGTTCGAAATATCGGGAGCTCATAACAATAAATTTAAAAATCACCGAAGATATCCCGCAAGCTACATAACATATGAATGATCACACCACGAAGTCACATTTCTTAAAAGTTAATTTGGAATACAGATTTTGCCAAATGACAATAACCACAAATGGTATCACGCATATATTTTCCCGAAAGATTAGGCAAAAATGTATATTTCAGTATCCTCATTTTCATACACACCACGACACCTCTGGGTATGACTGGCTGTCAGACTTTTGGGCCACTGTTACCATTGTCAAAGTTGTTCAAATGTCAGCCAGGACATCAATTCGTCAAATATTATCAATGTAATAGTATTCCCAGACCTGCAATTGCTCCAGCATTAGCAGCAGGTAGTTGAGAGGGCGCTCCCACAAATATTAGCGTACCCACCACGAGATCAGATTTGTATGAATAATTCAAGGCGCGCCCCCCGACCGTTTGTCTTGCGAGACGGCTGCAGCATTCGATAGCGCTTCAGCGCTGCACCGCGTAGAGATTAGATCATGCAAAAATGTTCCTCGTATTAAAGCGGATGGTCGCTGCAAGCGCTGAATTGTAATGCGCTACTTTGTTAGGGCGATAATGTGCAGAGATCAGTGTCTTCTTGATCTTAGAAATTGCAGTCACTAGGAAAGTATCGTTTAGTCGTTTGAATGTGGTCTCTACAAGACATACATGAAATTGTACTGCCAAACATATGGGCACTTTTTTAGTTGACAACCATGTGAAATAATTTTGAATGCCTTGTATTTTTTTCCATTTTGTTACTTATCACTAAACAATCATAAATCCAACGGCTGTTGCACCCATAGTCCCCTGAGGTGTGCCCATAGTGTACACCTATTATCTGTTATCATTTCCACACTGTCTTTCTGTCATTATTGAAGGTTTGTTCGCACCGGTTCTGATAAATAATGGACACATGTCCGTTATTTTTTAAGCTGACAGAAGGTGCGGTCCACCCAATATCCCACGGTCCATCAAGCGGACCTATTTTTTCCCTACTGCATTGTCCAAAAAATGCGCGTCTGATTAAAACAACAATATCTCCGAAACTACGCTAGCTTGCTTGCTACCAGTACCATCATTAGAATCGTTATTAAATTAACCAACAGGTTATATATGGTTTATTGTAGTTTTGCCTTGTAACCTAACAAAATATTAATTAAAATCAACAATCAAAATTAACTATTTCACTAACTAAAACAAGGTAATCACCGGCTCTGATTGACCAACGTTTTGCGGGCAAGAAAATACGGCTCTCTGATTGCGCCAGCGCATCAATCGCGTAACTCTCATTGGCTGCAGCTCACGATAATTTTACGTAACCACAATTTTTGAATTGATCACAACAAAAATACGATTTTATTGAAGTTAAACGCCTACTATCTATTATGTGACACATAAAAACATAAGTAATAGACATAGTTTCCATTTCTATTAATAATTTCGCCTCATTTTTCTTACTGCCAAAATGAGGCGAAATTTTTATGAAAATAGTTCGTCAGTGACACTTGAACCGGTTGCACCGGTCTGCAGTGTTGTGGAAATGACAATATCTGCCCGAAATCTTTGGAAACTATACAGTTTAATCATTACAATATGTTTATTACTTACCCAGGCATGATGTAAATACAACACAACACCACACTACACCTAACAACACCCATATATACACACAAAAAACTAACTTTGTATGGGTAATTGGGGGCGACCGATCGTTGCGTGAGTGTTATAAACTAGCGTATGGAATCTTTCAGCATCCGGTGTCTGGAGCCGTGTCCGTAATTAGTCCGTATTAATATTACAAAATCTTAATGGCGTTCCAATAATAAAATGTCATTGCAACACAATGCAATTCCGATACGGTAACCAGTTTCGATCAACAGCGCCGTCAATATGTTTGCCAATACACAAAACGAGTAAGACAAACTAGTACGTTATAAAACATATGAATACGGGTATTTATCGCGAATTTACCTTTAATTTATTGTTGTAACATCACTAATTAGTATGTAATTAGTATAAACATCACTATCATTATCTATGTCTTTTCTATGTCTTGTCTATGATTGTCTTCACTTGCCTAATGGCTGTCTAATTGTGAACCCCGTCTGTGATGTCGACTACTATGTGTCCTGTACAATAAACCAAGTCTTCCCAACGGTGTCTTTAATTCCAACAACCAACAAACATAACATGGTGTCAGAAGTGAGTCATTTATAATGAAAACGAGAGAACGCACGTGAAAATGCCGAATCCTCCAAGCAGCGAAGCGCGTGGTGACGACCAACATGGCGATTCAGGTCTGCGCACGAGTCTGAAACAACTCCACATCTCGTCGGATCCTGCGAATAATAACGCGGAGGCGTGGAAAAAATGGTTTCAACAGTTGGATCTATATCTGTTAGCCACAGGCCTGGACAAGTCGACCGAAAAACGAAAAATAGCCATTCTTTTACATTTAATCGGAGAACGTGGTCTCAATATATTCAACACGTTCAACCTGAAAATTGATACGAGCACACTCAGCGAGGTCAAGTCCAAATTCGACAATTTCTTCGAGCCGAGGAGAAACGTGACGATGTGCAGATACCTATTCTTCACACGGAAGCAAGAAAAATCGGAAAGCATCCATGATTTCCTCACGGATTTGGAAACGAAGAGCAGGGAATGTGAGTTTGGCACGCTCAGGGAATCGCTCATCAAAGATATTTTTATAGCAAACCTAAATATTGATTTGTCACATGTACGTCAGAGGCTATTGCAAGAACCGGATTTGACATATCAGAGAATGCAAGAGCTGGCGATGACACTCATAGTCGCACAGCAGGATGCCGAGAAAATTGTCAAAGGGAGCGGCGTCGCCAGTGAAAACGTCATGCATCTCAGTCGAAGGAGCCGTGGTCGAGGTGAAAGCCGACAGCGAGCTTCCAGTCGCAAATCAGCTTCGAGCAAACGCCAGTCATCTTCGAGCAGTCGTGGTCCAGCTTCAAACAGCGAGGACACCAGCAACTCCAAGACATGCAGCCGCTGTGGGCAGTCACATCGCTACAAGTGCCCAGCTAAAGGCATGCAATGCAGGTCATGTAAATCTTTTGGTCATTTTGCTAAATATTGCTTTAAAAATAAAAAAGTCAGTCAGTTGAATTCATTTAATTCAGATAGTAATCAAGAATATTTTGTTGGAATGTTGAACAGTCAGTCAAAGTCGAGTCAAAGTCATAAAAGTCATTTAAATAGTAGTCAGTCAAACAGTCACACCGAACAGGCACACACAGTAAAGTCACCAGTCAGTCAGTCAAACAGTCACACCACACAGGCATACATAGTAGGGACATCACAGACGAGGCAGTCACCGTATCCCAATGATGAGAACAGTGACAAGTCAAAGAGATCTCACGGAGACTCAAATAGTCAAAAATCCCAAAGTCAACGTCCCTATTCACATCATCTCTATGATGAAAATTGTGATATGTCTGAGAGGTGTGATAAAAATAAACAACATCTCAGTGATGAAAGCAGTCACATGTCTGAGAGATTCATCCAATCCCAAAGTCAACGTCCCTATTCCCATTATCTCTGTGAAGAAAATGGTGATATGTCTGAGAGATGCATTGAAAAATATCAACATCTCAGTGATGAAAGCAATCACACGTCTGAGAGATTCACTCCCCAATCAAATAGTCAAAATATAAAATGTCAGTGTCCGTGTTTACATCTCAAAGATGAAAATGGTCACAAGTCTGAGGGATCTCACAACAAAATACAATATTATCACCACATAAACAGTCGTCAGTATTCACAGTCAAATAATAGTCATATCCAAAGTCAGTATTCACAGTCACATACAAACAGTCATAATCAACATAGAATCAACACTTTGGAAAGTAGTTATTCTAAGCAGTCTTGGGAAATAAATTTATTAATGGGTAATAAACAAATTAAATGCATCATAGACTCAGGTGCAGATGTCAACATTATGTCAAAAGAAACATACAATAACATTAAACGTCAAAACAATCTGTCAAAAGTATTGCTTGTCAAATGTCAAATAAACGTCACAGGATTTGGTGGAAAATCCATTCCGATTTTAGGCAAAGTCAGCTTAAATTGCAATTTGTGTATAAACAATAATAATAACGTCGTCGAATGTATAACATTCATAGCAGCAAACTTAGATTGTCCAAATGTTCTTGGTCTACCAACTTGTGAAAAGTTAGGTATAATAAAACGTGTATTTTCAGTAACAAAACAAGATTTTTGTAAACAAATTCTTACACAATATAATGATGTTTTTCAGGGTCTTGGGTGTCTACCTCCAGTCTGTCATCTTAAACTCAAGCCTGAAGCAGTACCATGCGTTGATCCGCCCAGGAGAGTTCCATTCGCGTTACAAGGGAAATTACGTGAAGAGTTGGATCGCATGGAGAAGATGAATGTTATTGAGAAGGTCACAAAACCTACTGAGTGGGTTAATTCAGTTGTTGTTACTGTAAAAAGCACAGGTCAGTTAAGAATATGTCTAGATCCTAGGAATCTGAATAAAAATATCATGAGGGAATTCTATCCACTCAAGTCAATTGATGAAATCAGGTCACAGCTTGAAGGTGCTGTATGTTTTTCTCATTTAGATGCTTTTTCTGGATTTTGGATGATACGTCTAGATGAATATAGTTCAGAATTGTGTACTTTTCAAACACCATTTGGCAGATATAAGTATTTAAGATTACCATATGGAATAAATGCTTCGTCAGAAATTTTTCAAAGAGTTATGATGAATTTATTTGGTGATATTGAAGGAGTCTTAATATTTATTGATGATATATTAGTCTATGGCCCAAATGAATCTATTCATAATGGAAGATTACATAAAGTCATGCAGAGAGCACGTCAAGTCAATTTAAAATTTAACAAGTCAAAATGTAAATTTTTAGTCTCTGAAGTTTGTTTCTTAGGTTATATCTTCAGTAAAGATGGTGCCAGGGCAGATAAAGAGAAAGTCAAAGCCATTGTCAATATGCCCACACCAAAAAATGTCAAAGAGTTACAGAGAATATTAGGTATGATAAATTATTTAGGACCTTTTATAAGTAACTTGTCAGAAAAAACTCAGATATTAAGAAATCTTTTGAAAAAAGATTCAGTCTGGACTTGGGATGAGAATCATAATCAAAGTCTTAATAAATTAAAAGATGAGATTACAAACTCACCAGTTTTAGCTCATTACAATCCCAAGATTCCATTAGTCTTGTCAGTCGATTCGTCAAAGTCAGCTTTAGGTGCAGTCATATTACAAGCAAACAAACCTATAGCATATAGTTCAAAAACTTTAACACAAACCCAGGAAAGATATGCTCAAATAGAAAAAGAGCTGTTAGCTATTCAATTTGGTTGTGAAAAATTCCACCAATATGTATATGGTAATAGAGTCATAGTGCACACTGATCATAAACCTTTAGTCTATTTATTTAAAAAACCTTTACATGATGTCCCCGCTAGATTACAGCGTATGATGTTAACTTTACAAAAATATGATTTGGAAGTTATACATGTCCCAGGTAAAGAAATGTTTATATCAGACACTTTGTCAAGAGCCGCTTTAAAAGACCATTATACACCTGAAAATGAGTCAGAAATGTCATGTCATGTCAACATTATGTATGCTAATTTAGCAATCACAGATGAATATAGCAAGAAATTGGCACAGGAAACCAAAACTGATGAATCCTTGCAACTATTAATCAAGTATTATTATGAAGGTTGGCCAAAAAACAAAAATAATGTCAGTCCACTGGTAAAACCATTTTGGAACATTCAAGGAGAAATCCATGTCATTAAAGATTTAGTATTCAAAGGTTCAAAATTAATAGTACCACAGTCTATGTATAGTGAAATGTTAGAAAAAATTAACAAAGGTCACCAAGGTATAAATAAATGCTTAAGTTTAGCTAAAGAATCTTTGTATTGGCCAAATATGTCTAGTAGTATTAAGAATTTAGTAGAACAATGTCTTATATGTGCAAAATTCAAGCCATGCAACCAAAAGGAACCACTACAAAACTTTGAAATATGTAAATATCCATGGCAACAAGTCGGTATAGATTTAATGCATTTTGATAATTTAGTTTATCTAATAGTCACTGATTATTACTCAAAATACATAGAGATTGCATTATTAAATAAAAACAGCACATCTCAAAATGTAATAATTCATTTAAAATCAATTTTTGCACGTCATGGAATACCATTGTCATTGGTGTCCGATGGTGGTCCTCCGTTCCAGTCAATAGAGTTTAAAAACTTTTTAGAAGAATGGGACATAGAACATGTAGTTACTAGCCCATATCATTCACAGTCGAACGGACAGGCTGAATCTTCTGTCAAGATAATAAAGAACATGCTAAGGAAATGTAAAGAAAATAAAACAGACCCATATATAGCTTTATTACAATACAGAAATACGTCAAAAAACAATTTAGCATCACCAGCACAATTGTTAATGTCTAGAAACTTAAGAGATAACATTCCAGTGTCATATAAAAAATTGAAACCAAAGGTTGTCACATTTCAGGATTACAAAGAATCAGTCAGGAAAAATAATAGTAACAAATCTAGGTATTATGATAGAAATACAAAGTCTTTGTCAATGTTACATTATAATGACCATGTCTATTTCAAAAGAAATCCCAAAAGTAATTGGGAGCAAGCTATTGTCAAACAAAGAATGATGAATAATAGGTCATATGTTGTTGAGGATGTCTATGGTGTAAGGTATAGGAGAAACAGAATACACTTAAGACATAAGTATTCTGATAACTTCACAAACCCTCCTATGCAATCCAACTCGTCACAGGGGAGAGAGGAAGGTGACAGACAGGAGTCTACACTTCAAGCCTCTTCTCAAAAATCCTCACAAGTCACAACAAGGTCAGGTCGTATTGTTAAACCAACAAGAAGGTTAATTGAAGAAATAGATTAACTTAGAATTATAATTAAAGTAAGATCTAATGTTAGTCTTAGTATTAATAGGAATGTTGTCTAGTCTTAACATAGCTATAAGTATCAAAGCATGTTGTCATTTATAAGTTAAGTCGTTTGCATAGTTTATAATTGTCTGTCAGGGGTTAAGTTAAACTCAACAAGGGGGATGTTGTAACATCACTAATTAGTATGTAATTAGTATAAACATCACTATCATTATCTATGTCTTTTCTATGTCTTGTCTATGATTGTCTTCACTTGCCTAATGGCTGTCTAATTGTGAACCCCGTCTGTGATGTCGACTACTATGTGTCCTGTACAATAAACCAAGTCTTCCCAACGGTGTCTTTAATTCCAACAACCAACAAACATAACATTTATGGGTAGTTGAATAAACGCCTTCACTTTGCTGTCGCGGTACCTCCAATACTTCAGGCTCCCCGCGACCACGGCTGGTGCAATCCGGTCGAAACGTCGGGATTAAATTAAAGGTAAATTAATACCCGAATAAATACCCGTATTCATATGTTTTATAATGTGTTCTGATCGTGAAAGTTTAAAAAAGACAAACTAGTACGAACTACGTAGGTCGCAGTTCAATACGAGGGTAAGCTTTACAGCGCTGGTAGTAGCGTGAGGTCACCGCTGCAGCGCCCGCGGCCGCTGTGTTTATAAATAGCGCTTTTATTCAGGTGCTTTATTTAAATAATGGAAGCTGTGCTAACAGTGCTTACATACCTAGACTATATCTTCTAACCGCTTCTAGGTCAAAAGTTTTCTATACTTCCAATTTTGATTGATTTGTATTTTTGACTAACGGAAATAATTTTAATAAGCAGTCCTTTGCTAAGCGTGTAGTCATGGGTTCATTTTCCAGATCAGACTAACACTTATACCTATTATCAATAATCTTGAAATAGGCTCCGTCCCAACTCCTAACTTTCCCATTTCGACAACTAAAGAAAAGAATATCATAAAAGTCCCATTTCGTTACTATTTTGATGTTCATACATTGACTCCCATTTCGTATTTTTTTGAGTATGCGTGCATTCAGTACCATTCAGATATCAAGAAAGCAACTGAACAATAACGGCATTCATCTCGACTCAATATTAAACGGTCGTTGGCAAAAGTAAAACTGTTAATCGTGTGCAACCTGTTGGCGGTCCTCTCATGTAGCGTCCAGTCGGTTTTATTTGTGGACTGTACTTCTTAGGGTTTGCTGTGTGTGTTTAATAACCACCAAACCCCAATAGTTTATATCATCTCGCATGTCGTCACCTCTTACCAAATCACCACAACAGGCAAAAAAACACAACACAAAAATAAACAGTTTTCAATTAGTATATTAGTCATCTTACAATGTTCCACTGCTGGGACATCCAATTTACGTTTCAAGATCATACATAAGATGGTAATGATGACATGAGAACTGTGCGGTGGCTAAGTGGTGATGCTCCCAACAAAGTGAAAGAAAACATCGTGAGGAAACAATTTATATCTGCTTTTCTTTACCTAACACGTTTCTAAAATCTACGGTTGAGGAACAGGAGCTACAGTAGGAGCAGGAGCAGGGTCAGCAGTAGGAGCAAGAGTATTAGGAGCAGGAGTGGTCGTGGCGGCGTCGTACCGCGCCCTGTAGTAGGCCCTAGCCAGTCTGGCCGTCACGGCGATGCCCTGCCACGTCTCCTCGTTAATATGGTCCACGAACTGCGGAGGCACCAGGAAGCCGGTTCTGTAGCCCGGCAGCTCCAGCGTGTACGAGAATGGAACTTGGTTCTGCAGACAAGACAGGATAATTGTAGCAGAAGCAAAGAAAACCCTTAGAATTTCAGACACAGGACTCGGATAGATTATGTACTGAAGTATCAGTTAGTGTCCGGTGACATTCGATGGCCCGCAGTATGTCCGTACTGGTCTGATTGAACTTTTACTGCGGGAATCAATAAAGTTTTCACTGTAAATATAAAACAGTATTCAGAACCGAAATGAAATAAATTTATTTGCCAGAAAGAAGAAATGATTTCATGGTAAAATAATCTTAGTCTCACTAAAGTCGACTTATCACTTACCAATATTTCTAGTAGGTAGTGAAAAAAAAATGAATCAGCAGTAAGCGACGTCTATCATAACATTGTTATCAAAAACACAATAAATTTTGAGATAAGATTAGGTCACTCGATTGCAGCAGACGTGTCGACGAACGGTCGAGTATGCAACAAATACTGTAATACTTTAAGTATATTGCCAGAATTTTAAACATGACGCACAGCAATAATATAATATTATAATATTCATTAATTTCAGATAACATGATCCATAAAGAGCAAAATTAAAATAAACAAAATTATCCTACTAATATTATAAATGCGAAAGTTTGTGAGGATGTATGTTTGTTACTCTTTCACGCAAAAACTACTAAACGGATTTGGATGAAATTTTGCACAAGGATAGTTTATAACCTGGATTAACACATAGGGTACTTTTTATCCCGGTAGAAGATCCCATGGGACAATTATCAAACTTCACGCGGGCGAAGCCGCTGGCAGAAGCTAATTAATAATAAAATAAATTAACATTAAAATCAAGGAACTAAAATAAATTACCATAAAATCAGATTTAAAATAAGATAAAATATTCAAATTAAAATAAGATAAAATGGAAATTATAACATTCAAATTAGTCTAAGCAATGTTCAATATCCGTAATGTAGAGTTTTAATTAAACCTATGTACGCAAACATATTAAAAAGTGAATGTATAAATTGATTTACCTGCCCAAAATCCTGGGCACTTCCAGAGGTACCATACAGTAACGATGCACTGTTCCCTACGCTGTAGAACCCAGCCTGGGGCAGCTTCATCGCATCCATAGTGGCCCCCATAGCGGCACCAACGTGGTGCAGCTGAGCGGCATTTGGAGGCAGGGTGTAGTCTCCATAGGCGTACAGCACCCAGTTCCCGTGACTGTGGATGTCCATGTATAACTGGATCCTGTCCTTATACTTCTCGAGTATGTCCCTGATGTACCCGGTCTCCGGTTCCGAGAAGGGGTGGGTTCCAGGGTAAGTATTAATGCAAGGGTTTGGCGAGACTCCTGAGGTATTGAATTTGACGTCAAAGTTCCGGTTGCCGTCGACTCCCCAGCAGTCCTCACTGAGTCCCGCGTTAACCGATCTTGTCTTACGCCAGAGACGAGTCTAAAAATAATCACTCGATTTTTAAGTGTTCCGAAATGGACAAAACAAAAGACGAGAAAATCCATTAAATATGAGAGGAAATAAACTTGCGGTGATTGAGGGAGGCTGATGTCTATTACTCAACGCTTTTCTGTTAAGTGATAATATGCAGCGAATATCAAAAAGTTGGGTCATATTTACGGATGTGGTAATCACCATCAAACTGATCAACTTTCTTCACAAACAAACAAATAATTATGTGACCCACAGAACACTAATATTTACTCACGCCAAATGTAAGATGCAGCTGATAATTTTGTGACTATTAAAATGTCGGTCTCATGAAGAAAGTGGTTCAGTTAGATGGTAAGTACTGTAGCGGCACTACAAAAATACTACGGCAACGTACAATAGTAAACCGGCAAAAAATTTGGGGCAGTAGCCCACCACACGTAACACCCGCCTGGTCGGAGGAACCTACTAATGGGAGGTAAAGAACTTACACACTGTTCTTCATAACCTTAGAGTACCATGCCCTCAAATATGAGATACACCTTTCTGATAACGCTGTAAATAAGACGTTGTAAACTCACGGTCTCATGTGAGTACTCGTAGCCGTCGGGGTTGGTGAGCGGCAGGATGATCCAGTCCACATCAGTCTGAAGGTCGCGGTCCTGGTTGCGCAGGCTCTCCACCAGCCTGTAGATAGAGTACAGCGTCACCGGGGTGGTGACCCACTCGCGCGCGTGGATCATCGCGTTCATGAAGTAGATGGGCTTGCTGGGGTCCTCGAAGTTTGTCGTTGATATCTAAAACACATCACAGTCAAATTAATATAAGTTCACGATAGAGTGCATGTTATTAGACCTATTTTTGAATGTGAAGAAAATAGATACAGAAAGGTTAAATATAACAGAGATGAGCATGTTGAGATGAATTTGTGAAGTGGCAAGAATGGATGAAGTAAGGGATGATTCACAGTGTGTTCCGAGATAGACTGTAGACGCTATGAGCGTCCATAAACCCATTCCGAGTAACCGTGAGCGCGATCATAAGCGCGATATCGGTGTTCCGCGAGTCGTCATAAATGACGTCATGACACGCGCCATCTTGCGATTACCATGCCCCAAAGAAATATCACCGTGAGCGCTATCAAATGACCTAATGACAGATCTTGGCTGTCATAATCGTGAAATTTAAAACGGAACGCAAAATATTGCTGTGAGCGCTGTGAGTGATTATATCGTATCTCGGAATGCACGGTCAGTTAGAGGAAGTTTGAAACACTAAAAAAAAAAGTTCTTATTGTTTCTCATACAATTGTTCTACAGTTCTAAGGAAATCATCTGGGTTGATATAGCATGAGAGTGAGATTCGATAAATCAATAACAAAGCAGTCGTTACGCAATCGGTAATGCAAAGAGCTTCATTCAACTAAATTTAATTAGATGAATAACTAATCCGATAAAGCAACTTAGCTCAAAGAAATTAGCAGCAGAAACTGAGAATAAATTAAGTTCCATGAAAAGGATTAAAATATCAATGAATGGAGTTATTGTAAGCCGTTTTGTTTAACAAGCTTATGACTTGACTATTTAAACATTATTCCAAACATGAAATAGTCTACACAGGTTCTATACAGGAATCAATCCGGAGTTTACCAGGATGGGACAACTTACCTTTAAATATTTCACATCTCGTTGTTCATAACTCTTTCCAGCGTCGACTAGAGTTGCCAGGCCGGGGTAGGTGGCCGCTATCCGCTCCATGTACGCGTTGATCTGGAGGACCAAGTTAAAATGTTATATTGCAGTGTTTTCATGCAAAACTGGACATACGATGGGCTACCATTTATTGTAGTGACAAAACAGAGAGGTTTAACAGCGTTTAAATGAAAAAGTTTTTCGTTTCGAGATTCTGGTTGGCACAGAACTGATTGACATTAAAAAAATGAAATTCATTTTAATTACATAACTTTTAATGATGGCTTGAAGTAACTTTAATTTATTACTATTATTAATTTATTTACAGAAACCTGATTTCTGTAAATACTTGGCTTGAACAGTGGAGTTTGGGTTCTTAAAGTTCATTGATATGTATTATATGTCACCGTAAAATTGTCAAACACGTTAAGTTGTTCTCTCTCTTGCGATATTGTAAACTGAACATACGGAAGTATCTCTGCAAGTGTTTTAAGGTTAGTTTATATTAATCAGTATTCCTCAGGAATGGTACATTATCTTTTCATGAGAGTTGTACCACTGGGCAAGGGGGACCCCTCCTTCCCTCCACACCGCGTGAGTCGACTACCATTGCATGCATTTCACGAAAAATAATGCGTTTTATTGTTAGCCGTATGTTCGTTTGACAATATTTCGAGAGTTTACAATATCGCT
Organism: Xestia c-nigrum; assembly: GCA_916618015.1. Taxonomy (NCBI): domain Eukaryota; kingdom Metazoa; phylum Arthropoda; class Insecta; order Lepidoptera; family Noctuidae; genus Xestia; species Xestia c-nigrum. The sequence goes on from OU745263.1 coordinate 482,225, forward strand.
AGAGAGATTACAATATAACGTGTTTGACAATTTTACGGTGACAGATAATTTATCAGGCTATAATAGGTAATCTTTCTGGCGCCTCCTTCTGGTTTTTGTTCTCTAATCTTCGTTATAAATGTAGGTATACCTATACATTTAAAACACCAAAAATGTGTTCAAAGCAAATCTCTGCAAAATTTTAGATAGCAGCTAAATAATTGCTAACTAGAACGTATTCCATTGTGTGTTCAATCATACAAACATGTCCGATGTTTGTGTGAAATACCCGCGATGCCTCATTTGGGAATACTGATAATATTTCACAGCTTTCATGTGAAACAGATTATTTGTACCCTTGTGTGTTGTGGTACTATTATAAACGTGAAAGTTTGTGTGGATGGATGTCTGTTACTCTTTCACACAAAAACCGTTTAATGGATTTGGATATTATTTGGCACACAGATAGTTTATAACGAGGATCAACACTTTGGATACGTTTACCCCAGTAGCTTAATCTTGTGGGGTAATTTCTGAACTCCACGCATATAGAGAAGGCTAGATTCCCAGTGGTAGAAAGGTCTTTACTAAACTTAAACCAAATTTTTTATCAAATTTTGTATATAATCTGCAGTACATTTATCAAATACTGATTATACTTTACGATACTACTTTTGTATGTCATTATCAGCTAATCGTAGGGTTGCTATTTCAATGTTTTTTTCCAGAGAAAATTGCGGACATTTTAAGAAAACACAGATCTTTTCTTTTTGTATAAAATTAAAAATAATGTTACTAGCTTCAAATCAACAACATAACACGGGTAAGTTTTAAGCAATGCTTGTTGAGGAGTCCCTAGTTCCCAAAAGCTTCTCGGAAAGCTTGTTGGTGGCCATTTGTAGGTTTGAAGGTATCTGTGTGTTGTGTGTTATGAATTATTGTCAGAAAGTCTAACATCTAGTCTTACCAAGAGATATCAATTACTCAATAGTTAGGTTCGTGAGGTCAGACAAGCGGTAGCTCCATGTAAAATTCTTCACACGGTTAGACAGGAAGCCAAGCCTGGCAGCATGATAATATCAATTGTTTTTATCATTATTTGAAAATTCCTGACGTTTTATTATTCCCCTGAATTCCGGCCACAGCTGAAACTCCAACTGTACGGACGGACTTATCGATAACCGATACTTTCGCCACCTCATTGTGCAATAGACAACGCCAAGGTTACATACTTCAGCATATCGCGGGTAATCCTGGAATATCATTTTAGGGCCTCTTCTACTTTTCCATAGGGATACTTCTTTCTCGTGGTCTTCGAGGGCTCTGAAAATAAAATGAGAATTTAAGATCACTAACATCATAATAATCATCCACAGCCCCACTTCGTCCACTGCTGGGTGTAGGCCTCTCTTTATTCATTCCAAGCTCCACGCTCTTGTGCCTCTTGTGCCAACCTCATCCAGGATATTTCCGCAATAGCAACAATATCATCTGCCCACCTCCGCCACTGGAAGACCAACACTTCTCTATACATTTCTATTTAAGATCACTTCCAATGGAAAGGATTAATATCTTGCTTGTTGTTTCAATAGAAATATGCTTTGTAATAACTGACGAAGTTATAATTATGTATTTCCATTATCTGAAAATATGAATAATCAAAGCATTATTTTCATGTTTCATTGATAGCATTCGAAATTGTCAGCAATGTAAATGAAATGGTGCTTGGCGCCTATGGCGTTTTTATTAAATATTTATTGCACAACATTTTTCATAGATATTATTTTTTTCGCTTTGCCTGCATGGAGACCTCAACGTAATGTAACCCACAGTGGGTTAAAAGGTCGTACTACCGGGACAAAAAGTATTCTTTGTTCTAATCTAGGTTATGGACTGTTCATGTGCCAGATTTAGCGGCATCTGAATAGTAGACTACAAGCTGATCATAAGCAATTAGGAAAGCCTAGGCAGATCATGAAGTTTCTGTGGATTGACATAGATCCATAACTCACTTGGCGACATTGTCAATATGCACATAGTGCGTCAGGCCGGCGTCGTCCAGCGCTCGCAGTAGCGCCGGCTCGTGCGCGGGCCCCACCATGAGCAGCGTCGCGCGCTCAGCCGGCGCACCATGCTCCCACGAGTCCAGCTGTAGTGGCTCCTCCAGCTGATGCAGCAGTTGCACGTCCGCGGCAGTACGCAGCCATACACCATGCACTCGGTAGCTGGGTGGTTGATTAGGCTAGATTATTTGACAATAAGAAACATTGGCCGTAGATTTTCAACTTTTGGCGCTGAGACTGCAAATATTTCTTATTTTATTTCTTTCAACAGGATTGAAGCTTATTATTACGCCAATAGTCGATAGCCGTGTACCATTTGTGTGGAAGATGGAGTGATGTAGTTACTGGCAGTTATGTGTGCTGCTAACTGTTCTCTAACACAATATGAATTTCTGTGTGTGTTACCAACTAATTTATGATTTTCTTAAAATTGACTTAAAAAGTACTTGTAAGTAGTCATAGAATATTAATCCAATGAACGAAGAAGATAACGAAGGTTTACAAATGGTGTAGTTCACACGTTAAACTCATACCTGGAGTACTGGTCATGTTTCCCGGCGCACGCCAGGCTCACCACAGCCGCACACAATATAAACCACTGTCTACTCGCCATCACTGCACGACTGGCCTAGACACTATCGAAACAAGAACTCGCTCCACTTTTGTTCATTATCTGAATTCTTTAAAGCTTTAGTCATTATCTTCGAGATATTTTGGATTTAAATTAATCGATACAACGATAGTGTCATTAATAATGATCGATAAAAGCCGAATATGACCGGTATGTTCGTGTTAGGGTTCAACAACAGTTACTGGACCGTGTGGTGTATTAATTGCGACCTCTCATAGAGAGAAGGGCATTGTGCTAGCAGTGCAAACGTTATAGGCTGAGTGTAAGTGGAACCGTATACCAGAGAGTTTATGTTCTGTACTTACAAAACTGAGAAACAAGTACCATTTAAGTTTTAAACAACTACCTACCATGGGAGCCACAAAAAGTGAGGATTTTTATAATCTCTTGATTTGTTTTTCAGTTGCTTATAATAATAAGCAAACCTACCTACGACTCTTGATGTTTTGTAATCTAAAAATGTTTTGCAAATGTCAAAGACAGCAAAGTGAAGGCGTTTATTCAACTACCCTCACTCATAAATTAAAGGTACATTCGCGATAAATACCCGTCTTCTTTAGTTTTATAAATTTAAGAACTGTTAAACAATATGTTGTCATCAAAATCTTTTACTATCCATTTCCAACAGAAACAAACGGTAGAAAACTCCAGAAATATCAATATATCGTCCGCGCAATTTTCTGATATCGCAGGTAAGAGAAATCTCGGTCGGTATTACTTAGAGCGTTGTTTTAAAGTTCTCTCGCTGAAACAATTCTGCTAAGTCTTCGTTTCGTACGTGAGCGTGATGCATGTGCGCGAACTGGTTGCGTGACGCAGAGTGAACGGAGAGAAGAGTTTGCGAACATGTTGCGCAACAAGTCATAGTAACATGATTTAAAACGTTGCGTTCTGACAAAAACTATTTTTGTTTGATATATGGAGACCTAATGATGATAGTGAAACAGCAACATTGCTGCAAGACAAATCTGGATTTTGTGAACGTTGTTTTCTTTATAGTTACTTAATAAACCTATAAGATGTAGATGCTTTAAAAAGCATGTTAAGAGGAAAATATTTTTGTACCTAAATAAGGAATAAGCGGAACCTTTAAATATTTTTTTTTATTACTATTTGTATTTTGGAATTATTGATATATCATGTTTTTATCATATCTACAATTATGAGTATAATATATCTTACCTATCATAATCTTATTGATAACACTGATACCGCGCACGATCCAAAAATTTTGTTGATAATTATTATAATTAGTACATCTGATGGAAGGTCACAACTTCCCATCATCATACATATTGTCTTGTATTTTTTTTATTTATCTTTCTCATTATCATTAGAAAAAACCCTTTAGAAGGCGTCTGACGACGTCTGTCGACGGAGTGGCGGTCTATGCCCAACCGTGGGAACGATATCAATAACATAAGTTTAGACATAACGTAAAGCATAAGTTTAGTTTAACATAAGTTTCATCCTCGCTGATTTTTAATTTCAATTTATTCTAATTTTGTTACAAGCATCTAATTTTTTAATACAATCATTATTTTAAAAATTAATATTGTTTTGAATTCAATTATTGATTTAAATTTGAATGCTGATTTTATTCTTATTCTATTTTTGGTGCCTAAGTAATTAAATGTTTAATAATTATAACTAATGAACTTAATTTTAAGTAAAATAATTTGTTTCACCTTTTGCTGCATGTCATGTCACTGGCTCCTGAAATACAGGTACTCTAACCTAGCTCCGGAGTCAGGGTCTCACACTTGTCTTAACCTGTTTATGCTAATAAAGAAAATTTATTATTTATATTATTTCCTTTATTCATTATTTTACATATTTTTTACATTTTTAAATATTTATTTACAAAACTAAATTTTAAAAAAACATTTAGAAATATAAAAAACAGTAGCTCACTAGCGCTGGGGACAGGGTCCGAGCTGCCGGTGGTCAGGGCTCTTGAGAGAGGAACCTCCTAACAATACGTGCCGTGTCGAGAAGTACTGCTTTCTGAATCAAGCCCTTGATCCAGCTGCCAAGCGAGAGCCTCCTAAGGTGTTGGTCGAGGCTCTTGGCTATTAAGCCATTGGCCGACACGACTATCGGCACAATGATTGCTGTACTCACATCCCACATGTCGACAACCTCGCGAGCCAGATCTAGATATTTGTTTTTTTTATCTTGCTCTGCTTTCACGAGGTTCTCATCATGTGGGACCGTTATATCAACAATCATTGTGCGACGCTCCAATCGATCTATCACCACAATGTCAGGCCTATTGGCAACAACAGTCCTGTCGGTGGTGATAGGTCGGTCCCAATACAACGTGATATTACCATTTACGAGAACTGGGTCGGGCGCATACTTATAGTATGGCACTTCTGATTCCACAAGGTTGTATTTCAAAGCAAGTTGCTGGTGGATAATCCTGGCAACAAGGTTGTGTCTATGCAAGTACTCTCCGTTAGCCAGACTAGAACACCCAGAAATAATGTGTCGGATCGACTCTCCCGGACGGTGGCATGCCCGACATATGTCAACCGTGCCGTCCTTCACAATGTATTTGCGGTAGTTATTCGTCATCATAACTTCGTCCATAATTGCACAAACAAAACCTTCGGTTTCCCCGAAGAGGTCACCAAAGCGTAGCCAGGATACGGACGCTAAAAAGTCTACATCAGGGCCATGTAGGGCCCGGTAAAAGCGTCCGTGAAGCTCCTTGCCTTGCCATTCTTCCCTGCGGTCATTAGTGTCCAATACTTTAGGCTTGCGCCAGTTCCCGTTAGCCAGGGAGAGCGGGGTGAGGCCCTTGTCCACTGAGACCACATCTCGGTGCATCCCCACGTCGGCTTCCAGGAAATATTCCCTGAGACTGCATACCTCTCGGTTGTGCAGGTTCTTAGCATTTAAGAAGCCTCGACCCCCGCACTTCCGAGGGATATACAGTCTCATCATCGACGACCGTGGGTGATGCATTCGATTTGCGGTCAGCAGTGTGCGTACCCTCCTATCCAGAGCATCAAGTTCGGTCTGAGTCCATTTGAGTATGCCGAAAGAGTACATTAAAACCGGCATGACCCAACCATTGAAGGCGCGCACCTTGTTTCCACCTGAAAGAAGGCTATTTAAAACCTTCTTCAGGCGACCGAAGAAGCGCTCCCTCAACGATTGCTTCATGTCAGTTACGTTAATGCCTAACGCTTCCGACATACCCAAATACTTATAGCTTTCGGATGAGGAAAGAGATCTTAGGTGTATGGAATCCGAGAGCTGAAGTCCCTCGGATTCCATAATCTCCCCTCGCTTTACATACATTACTGCACATTTGTCCACACCAAATTCCATCCTGATGGCGTTACTAAAAGTTTCAGTTACTTTTAGTAGCTCCAACAGTTGCAATTTGTTGGGGGCAAAGAGTTTCAGATCATCCATGTAAAGCAGGTGAGATATAACCTGACCATCTTTCCTCAACCGGTAGCCTAGTCCTGAATTCTCCAGCAATGTGCTTAGAGGATTCAGGGCTAAGCAGAACCAAAGTGGACTCAGACTGTCGCCCTGGAATATTCCCCGTTTAATCCATACAGGTTCATCGCTCCCCTGGATTTGTCGACATCCTGGATATCGAAGGACCGTTTTCCATTGCCCCATACATGACTCAAGGAAGGCGCGTAGAGTTGCATTTATTTTGTACAACTCCAGCACCCTCATGAGCCATGTATGAGGCACAGAATCATAGGCCTTCTTATAATCTATCCAACATGTAGACAGATTCTTTCGGGAGCGGCGAACCTGTTGGCTAATGGCCATATCAATGAGGAGCAGCTCCTTAGTACCACGGGACCCATTCCTACATCCATTTTGAGAGGTAGACATGATAGAATTACTCTCAATATGTTTGTTGATTTTTGCTCTCAAAATGGATGTAAGAACTTTATAGACCGTTGGTAAACAAGTGATTGGTCTATAATTTTTGGGTTCCGCAGTACTACCTGATTTATGGAGCAGGTGGGTAATTCCTGTAGTCATGAACTGGGGTAGCGACCCTGACTCTAAGGCTGATTGAAACTGGGACGCCAAGCGAGCGTGTGATCTTTGGAACCACTTGATCCAGAAGTTGTGCAGTCCATCCGGCCCTGGAGATTTCCAGTTAGGCAGCGGACGAACTGCACAAGCTACGTCTTGGGGGCTGATGATGATTGCCCCCATTTCCTGTATTTGATCACACACTTGTTCAACCTTCCGGATCCAATCGCCCTCAGTGTGACTGACAGGCACCGACCAGATGCTGCGCCAGAATGAACACATGGCATCATCATCCGGTAGACGCGTGTCAGTCACACCTTGGTCCGGTCGTTCCCAAGCCCTATATACCCACCTTTCATCACTTTGGAATGAGCGATTCTGAGTGTATCGCTCCACTCGCCGCTTATACCGACGAATACGGCTTGCCCATGCACAGATCTTCTGCTTCAGGAAGTCGATACGCTCTGTGATGCGGGCCAAGTAATCTCGAAAACTAACATCAGTTCCCGAGAACGCCCGCCTCACAAAGCGCATCACTCTAGGGCGAGTATTGCCCTCCCTGAAGCAGATTAATTTGCCGATGAGTACCCTAGCCTCACCGATACGTCGCTCAATTCTGCACTGCCAAGCTGGAACAGCTAATTTCGGTCGTGTAGTTCTGTCGTTGTTGGGAAACTTGACGTGAGCTACACGACACGCCGCTACAGCTCCACAGTACAAAATTGAGTGAGTATCGGCGAGGTCTTTGCTGCTGTCAAAGCAATTTGACAGCTGCGAATCTAGAGCACACACCAGCGCCTTGTTTTTCTTGTGCATTGGCAAACGAGGCAAACGTGGTCTAAGTTCAGGCGGTGTGGAACGATACTCCCGGAACGCGCCCTCCAAAGCGCTCCTCAATTGTGCGTTGCATTGGGTACTCACGGATATAACTTCGTCCCCATCCTCTTCACTATCGTAGTCAGATCGCAGTGGCGTACAGGGGATAGTTTGTAGCTGCACTGCGATCATTGGCGAAGCAGGCGTAACTAAGTTACTCCGTGATTCGGAACGTAGTCGATCAAGTACGGTGTCATCCAACATATGGTTACGCTGGATCACCCGCACCTGATCCGACAGTCGTTGTGCGTCTACGTTGACAGCCGGTTTATATTATTATTATTATAGACATAAGTTAGTGATCCTGTCTGTCAGTGTGTCCCCCGTACAGTCAGCAACACAAAGTGTGGGCGATATTGAACCGCGTCCGAGCGAGTTTCACCCCGACCGTACTGGATCCGGATATTTTTAACGTTATTAACTTTTGAACATCGCTCTGGATTGTTATTGGAGAGCGCCATTGTTTCAACTTTCACCGAGCGTTACAGAATCGGTATGCACTGGATAGGAACTTGTTAGGTTTTCTGAAAAATCTATAAAGAAACATTCAGTCGAGTTTGGCAATACAAAGACGAAATAAAATAATTGGTTGATATTCACAGACGTATCTATCATATTTATACATTTGACACTACAAGAATTAATAAGTATGAGGGATGGATAGAAGATTTTCTTCAACTCGTTATTACCTAAGCTTTCACTCCAGAATCACTACAAATGCATCAAAAGTAAATAGATACACTATTTACTTTTGATGCATTTTTGGATTGTTTGACTACATTCGATTTATTTTCCCACCTGTAATGTTTCAATCAGTGAAATAAATAAGAGTGTTTCAATTCCATCTCCATCTGATTGGCCATCACACCAGGTCATAACATCATCCTTCATTTTACACTTGAACGTAAAACCCGCTTTATAATGAAAGAGAAATGTATGCGCTATTGCGCAATGCACATAGAACCTACTTAATAAGTTATTTCACTTCGGCGCTATGTTCGCTACAGTGTCGAGCATTTTCCGAGTTGTAGGAGTTAATAATTGAAGATAGTGCGACGCCTCATGCGAGCATTTAATTAGCACCAGTTATTACTTGTTGGAGGTAATGAGTCGCGACATAGCACTTATATACTGTCACACTTGTTCATCAGTTAATTAGTCGACAGGTAAATAAAGTTTCAGAAACAGAACCTCACGTCTGTAAACCACGAAGAGTTAGGCAGAGATGTACGGTCGAACAGGCTTTATAGTTTACATTTTAAGCCACAAATTACATTGTTAAATGTAAACTAAATAATATTTTTGTTAAGTTCCATGGAATAGGGGCGAGCGTATTGCCATCTACCGAGCACAAAATAATCAATACTCCAAAGTTACTACTGTAAATATTAAGACGGAAAATTCCGATAACATTCTCGCTCGACTTTGGAATCGTACCTTGGACTTCATGCTCATCAGTAGCGCATGCGACCACTAGACCAATGTGGTAATATGAGAGGGACCAATGTGAAATTATATTGTTGGAACATTATGTTCCCACTTATTGCCACAATATAATTTCCAAGTATAGATGCCTAGAGGTAGGTAATAAGATAACGTCTACTAAATGTGGATAAGGTGGGCGGTATTGTTTTGTTAAGATTGAAATTGTAAATAATGAGATATTGTTTATAAATGTAGGTTCAGAACAAAATCATAATCATAATATCATAAGTTCAGAAAAAAACACAAAAAAGTGTTTTAAGTTTTTATTTTTCACTTTTTTGTATTTCAAATGCGCTTACTCCTTTACAGCGTACTGGCGTAATGTTATATCCTGAACTGGTGTAAACAATAGACAGACATGAGATTTCAGCAATCCTAGTCCATTTGCTTTTATTTATTGAGGAGTTCCGTTACCTACCTCCGAAGTTCTTCATCAAATCTTCACCAAATTGAAGGACTCTGAGAAAATACTCTTCCGAAAACTATCCAAATCGCTTCATATGAGCCTATAGAGTTTGAAGAGTTCTCTCTAGTTCTCCAGGATTCCATCATCAGATCCTGACTTAATGATTATGGGACCACCTGTGAAGCATACCCTTTCAAACAAAATAAAAATAACCCAAATCGGACAAGCCATCTTTGAGTAATCGGGGAACATACATAATATTTTTCCGACGATTCCGACCAATTAAGAACCTCCTTCTTTTGGAAGTCGGTTACTAAGGGTATGCTTGAAATAAAATAATTAATCATCTTATTACGGCCGTACATTAACATTATATTAATAATTACAATAATCCCGAGGTACACCCCCATACACTAAAGCAGCCCACGCATGTCCACTTAACCCCTTAATGTAAATAAACAGTCATTAATACCGAACACATTAGCGCGGACAAGGAAACTAGCCTAACATGAACAATACCGTACAATAACATACCTTTAGAAATAATGACCTGTGACCTCGCAGTGACCTCCCTGTGTCATCTGACCCAACACCGACGAGGAAGTGATGAGCTGCAGACTATTTTGTCGCTCAAGAGACGTAAAAATGATTATAGGTCTAATGTAATTGAAATAGATACTATGTAATGTTAATTATTCATCGCTGTTTCTGTTTACAGCGCGGGGGAATAGGTTCACTCGTTAATTGCAGTGACAAGAGCTATCATAGAAAATACTCGCTCAGCAATGCTTGCTTGGTGAGCAAAACACTCGCTGAAAAACTGTCGGTTGCTCATACGCAAACCAACCTGTAATAGCCAACGGCTGTCGCGCTCTAACTCCTGGCCCAGCAACAAAACTATCCTTGCTACACACTCACTGGGCATTGCTCGCTAACTAGTTTCTAGTTACTAGTTCTGCTCGCTTGCCGCCAATCGTCGGCGGTGAGACAAGTGCCCATAGCTGGACCTTTTGTTCCTCATCCCTTACTTCCGTACCCTGAGGTAGACGCGCTCCACTGAGCCGCACGTTTGCACGAAACTGATGATCCTTTGTTTATTTATAGAGCTGCTTCAGTAAAGAATATGTATATTGTGACTTGACTAGATTTATTTGTGATGGCGTCTAATTAATCTTGGGAGTTCTGCTGCACTTGGCCTACTTTCTGTCAACAAAATCTGGTTCTAAAATTTGTTGTGAAGGTTTAAATGTTACTGTTATCCTTACTATTATTACAAAGTAACTTTGCATTTCAGTTGGTCTCACCTTTTCTAGCCTTCATTTAAAGAAATGTTTGACACAGGTAGAGCACGGTCTAAGGAGGTATCTGTGTTAGAACTTACCTACGGGTATATTATTTGCGGGAAAAAGTTATATTTAGCAAAGGCGTAGACTTCACTTTCTTCGAAGTTTGCTATCGACGCTAACATTTTTATCTTAACACAAAAGAACCTCTTTGCAACTGACTAAAATAATGTTATTCTTCAATTTGATATTTTTACGCGCCAAAGTCTAAAGTTATCAAAACACCCTCCGTAGTTCAAGTATTTTCTTTCACATTGAATTTGCAGAAATATAACATTTATTTAGAAAGGTTCTTTTTAAAAGTTTGATAAATATTCGTTCACCGCTCGAGCTAAGAGACGCAAGCTTCAATATCTATTAGGAATGCAATCTCTAACCCACTTCCGCTCCCTCAGCTCAACTTCTAGCAACTTTACAAATATTCCTACTCCTTCGCTTCTCGCTAGTTCATACAAGAATTTATTTTAAAGAAAAATACTTTATATCATACAGATGAGGTTACTTCATTTGACAATTATTTAACTTTTTGTTTCTGTATCGATAGTCACCTTTGCCAGTAATCCTACTGCTGGGCAAAGGTGACTATGACTTCCAGTTATTTCGACCCAGAAGTAATGTGTACCGCAGCTGGTTGTTGGTTTTGTCCAGGTAGTCGACGTGGTGCCTCGACCACTGGGGGCCTAAGCTACGGACCCAATTTCTGCCGCGTCGCGCGTCGCCTTCTGCTTCTGTCACTATGACATCTAGAAGTTATTTCGGCCTGCAATTCAATTGTTTTTGCTAACAATTTTTCTAAGCTATTGCATAGCTTCTATCGCGGGCCTTGAGCGTGGAGACCGAATCCAGAAATTCCGTAACGAAAATAACCTAACACCCCATGTCACCCCATGTCAGATAATGACAATAACAAGCTAGTTTTCTTTTTAATATATTGCCGTAACTAGGAGTTGTAGGTTGTATACATTTGATGTTCTACCTTCTTTGTCACCATTTTTTATCAACATATGCAATTATAATTATTAATGTATTTTATTTTTCCGCTTGTTGCCGACTCGAGGACCAAACGCAGGCTGAATGTTCAGGCTCGGCTTCCCATCACGATGAAATTATAAATTTAATAATGATGGTTCCACACACACATACACAGACACGTCAAACTTATACCACCCCGTCGTTTTTGCGCCGACCGCGCGCGGCCGAAATTCCGAATTCATAATTTCATCGTGATGGAAAGCTGAGCCTGAACATTCAGTCTGCGTTTGGTCCTCGAGCCGGCAACAAGCGGAAAAATAAAATAAATAAATAATTATAATTGCATAAGTTGATAAAAAGTGTTATGCAATGCTTTACCGCGGCAGTCCCAGAGTGCCACACGTCTTTTTTAAATTAATACTAGTCTTATGGCTACGCCGTGTTAGTACTTCAATAATACGGTGAAGAACACCAAATAAAAATAATGAAACATCCACACGTCTACCCACGTCACAAGATCACAACGGATGCCGGAAAATCAAAAGGGGTTCCACCAAAATAAACAAAAAAATATAAACAGTGATGCATTTTCAAGCCACCGAGTTGTAACTAATGTAACGAGGTGAAAGTCGAACAAAATAAAACTCCCAACTGTCAGAAAGCAACGCGTAAATAAAATAACACAAACCAATATGATGGCGGTGTATGTATTGTGCACACATGTGTGAATCAATACAGATACAGGTAATGAATAAACGCGAAGCCTCGCTCCGAAGTGGTGGGTGCTGCCATTTCGCGACTCAAATGAAACTCCATTTAAATTATATTTTCCATTTTGTTTTATGTCGTCTGTTCTGTCAATATATGGCCGTTAACTTTAAATTGAAACGTCGCTCGCAAACATTGAAATAAAACGATGATTCAATTATACGATGAAAATCCGTATCTCGTACTGTGTACGACCAACTTTTTAAATTAGGTCAATTCCTTTAGCTTCGGACACGATCTGCGATAGAGCAGGTAAGATAGACGATATCACTGGTCAGAAGGAGATAGGGGATGTTCTTAAGTGTTAGAAGCGCAATTTAAAAGTTTTTCGTAAGAAATAGCTTTGGATGGGTGCAAAGCATTGTCAACGCTGCCCTAATATAAATTGAGATAAATGTTGGACAAAATGTTGAAAGTTGGTGAATCTGTTTAGTGGCAACTTCCTTCGTCCGCGCGAATCGTTTGTTGACAAACTGCGGTGAGTCGTTGAGGCGGGAACTAGTTATTGCATTACTGTACTTGTAGAAAAGGCTGTTGAGTTGTTTTTTTTTGTTTACGTGTCGTTTTCGCTTCAGAGATTTTATTTCGTCAAATTGCTTAGTCTTTTGTGCTTTTGTTTATTTTTTTGTAGATGATTTTTACAAAAGATTATGGTTATCTTTAACATGAAATATTTGCGAGTTTTGGAACGTAGCACCTAACAAAGATGCTATCCTGGTACGTCCGATGCTACAAATAATAATATTATGAAGCGTTTATTTTTTGTGCCGTCATTTTCCGTTTCCGGCTGGGCAGTGTTCCAGGGCCCATGCCTTATCAGCGACAGATGAGTCAACATTGTCCTTTCTTTCGCACAAAATACATAAATGATAAGGCACATATTTTTGTGTGCAGTCAGACGACCTACTTTGTATCATTTCTGTAAACATATCAACACCAGAGTATTTATCAGTGGATGAAAAACTAGTATTATAAATACGGTAGACGTAAAAAAAATAGTATTATGAATAAGGTAGACGTCAAAAAAATTGTATTATGAATAAGGTAGACGTAAAAAAACTAGGATTATGAATACGGTAAACGTAAAAAAACTAGTATTATGAATACGGTAGACGTAAAAAAAATAGTATTATGAATACGGTAGACGTAAAAAAACTAGTATTATGAATACGGTAGACGTAAAAAAAATAGTATAAAAAATATCTAATCAGTCCGTCAGTTAGATTATCAAAAAAGCTTTAACTCGTAATTTTTCGTTTGTTACGTAAACCAAAATTAACGAAGTACGACGGTTACAAAATTCTCAATACGTCACGCGTTGGTATAATTTTAGTGCGTTCTGACGACACAACCCCACTACAGGATGCGTTTACAAAATCAACCAGAATCAGAATGTTTGTTTGTCAACATAGGTAGTTACAGAGTCTGTGAGATGTTACATTTCATATGTGCTCTATGTTTTGCCATTTGGTGTACAAATATTATAAACAATTTAAATAAAATTCAGTTAATTATAGTTCGTTTTTAGTTATGTCTCTGCATCACCTAAAGGTTGATTGGTAGAGAATGCCATTGGCATTAAGTCCACCTCTGTACTTTGTGCTTGAAGTGTTAAATAAATAAATAAATAGGTCCTTGCAGCAAATACATTAGGCATATAAAATTATAACAAGACATAAATTCAAATTGTAAAAACAAGAATGTAAAAACAAGTCCTACAATAAATATTCCCAAAATGTCTAAAATAAAATTAAAGAAATAAGATAAATGATAAATGTAAGAAGATAAAAATGAATAGTACTTAGATAATGTCAATTATAAAATTTGGAATGTCAAAGCAATTAATCTATACTATAATATTATAAAGCAGAAGAGTTTGTTTGTTTGTTTGTTTGTTTGTTTGAACGCGCTAATCTCAGGAACTGCTGGTTCGAATTGAAAAATTCTTTTTGTGTTGGATAGTCCATTTATCGAGGAAGGCTATAGGCTATAAAACATCACGCTACGACCATTAGGAGCGGAGCAGGAATGAAAAATGTTGCAAAAACGGGGATATTTTTTCCTTTCGTTTATTTCTCTTATTATGTGACGCAAACGAAGTTGCGTGGGTCAGCTAGTAAATCAATAAACTATTACTACAATGTCAACAATAAAATAAGGAAGTACATAAAATGTCAATAAAAGTACATAAAAAAGTCAACTGATTGCAATGTTAATGAGGTAAATACCAAATAATTACAGAAATGTCAAAACAGATATGATAACCTAATGTTTATTGTCTGAAAGAGGGATTACTGAACTGTCATCCAAATAGTCCTTTATCGAGTAGTAACCTTAATCAATTAATATTTTCAGAAGTACACTTTGAATTTGTCTAGATTTAACGATTTCAATGTCTCAACAAAATACGTGTCCATTATTCTCCAATACTCTAACTGACGGACTAAATAGATTTGCAATTCTTTGATACGGTCGTCATGCCTATTGGTTAATAATGAAGTTTATTGTAACAGTATACAGGGTGTATTTCACCTCATCACAAAGCCGTGAACCAAACATTCTGTACATCAAACTAAGTAACTTTACGCTAAAATTATTGCTGGGAAAAAACTTTTTTTTTTGAGGTTATAAATCATGTTTTGTGGTAGAACTCAATCTTCTCTTAAAATATTGTGCTGATGGATGGATTGAATAGTATGGGGGTCGTATAGGTGTTAAAAGTTAAAATCTTACAAAAAAACATGTATTTAAAAAAAAACCTGTCATAAAGCTGTAACTTTGAACCCCCATATCTCGGTAATTAGAAGGTTCCCAGGTATGGTGTAGAACAAAAAAATGATCGAATGATGGGGAGAACAAGTGCCTGTCGGGCCGAAAGGCACTTGTTCTCCCCATCATTCGATCGTGTCGGCTTCGTGAAGAGGTGTTTTACACCCTTTATAATATTGAATTCCGAAGCAAATATGATGGAATTTCCTTTCACTAAAAATCACAACTTTCCATACAAACTTTCAGTTTAGATTTATTTTCAGTAATCTCTTCTCACTCACAGTGCTCACTTCCGTTACACAAACAAGCTGTATGTCATTCTAATCTCATAAACTTACGTGTTACTCGTTAGTGAATGAATAAATGAAGCATTTGTTGTTGAGGATATAACTTGCGACGGCACATAATTATAAACTGTACCTACCGGGTACAGTTTATATGTTACGGTGTTCGGTCATTGACCCACGAGATTCTATTACCAAGACAAAAAGTATACTATGTTAATCCGAGTTATAAAATACCACCTATTTTTATTCAGTACTTTTTGCATTAAAAAGTAACTAACATTGATCTATCCATACTCGCGAACCTTTGCATTCCATTCCACAGCTAGCTCTCTTCGACTTCATTACGTTCCTCTCAATAAATCTAGAATGGCCTACAATTTGATGTCGCGTGTCGCGTCCCACAAAACAATAGCTCTGCTCGTCACTAATAGTGACACACAGTGACCCCTAGTGGTACACTGAGGCCGCTGGAGATTAACTGCGTCTAATATGCGCGCACAAATCAACATGGCCGACATGTTTATTGCTTATTGTGCACTGACCGCTTTAAATAGAACATCGCTAATTGTTTTCCAAATGTTGGTTTGCATATTCTGATAATTTGAACATTTAGTTTCGAGGCTAAAATATTAAAGCGTACTGTTTCCAATAAAGGGTGGGTTCAATTATGCACTTTAACTATTTATATCTGTGGTGGCTCAGGCAGTCAAGGAAAAGAACAATTTACGAATATTGCTGGGGTCTTTGCCCAGCTGTGGGACAGTCAGTTTTATGAAAAAAAATACATGGATCCTATTACATGTATACGACGTACGAATCTCATAAAAACAGTCCATCGCATTACAATAACTAAGTAAAATGTATGTGACCAGCGGTGGTCGAAACGGACTACTAATTCACCCTTATCTCAATTATGAACATATTTATCACCTGACTTCCCCTGACACGAGTGAACTACGGACAACAAACAAGCGGCACTACCCGTTACTTATTGAAACAACTCAATTTATCGCTCGGAGGCACAGCGGACAAAACCACGGAGTGGATGGGTACAGAAGACTGGCTTCATACAACGAGGGAAACCGCCCACACACATAGACGCTTTCTTTGTAGCCCTTTGAAAATGTTAACAGGTGGCAATCTAAGTGAGTGTTTTCATATAGTTCCTTATACACCAGTCACTACGGATGCTTGCATCTTAGGAATTGTATCTTCAGACTATGTAAGACAGTCGTGAGTACGCTAGTTCTGCAAAAACTGCTGTAAACCGGTCTGGAGAGCTGACCGGACTGCAAAAACGTAACTTTGGCGGATAATGTACCCAAATATCTGTCAAAGTCCCGTGTTTGCAGCTAGTATGTTCAGTTTGACCTCACCTTAAACGTGAAGCAAGTCCATATGTGCGTGTCATTGTTTGGTGTTTGCGAGCTGGCTTTCTGTATCTATCTGCTCTGTGGTGCAACGCTGCCTGCACTCCGCAATCAGTAGTCATTGCAATAAAATCAACTGAGTCGCGCTACTGATCCCATTTTGTTTTACTTTGTATCGCACAGTTGAAACACAGGGGAGGCCAATGTGGGGCTTATTTAATTTCCATATAATTATGAGTTTTAAAGGTAATATGATTTTGATGTCATTTTATTATTGTAATTTTATACTGAAGCTTTGTTATTTTCGCTTAATTTTGTAATTAATTATGCTTGTTGTTTTTGCTTTTGACATTTATGTTACTGGGAATACGTGTGACAGCAATTTTATTAAGCTGAATCAAGACGTTCGCGAAAAAAAACCGACATTAAACTTTAAATATTGGACAGTTCAGTTCTTCAATAAAAAAAAACCCAAGACATACTAAGAACGCAATTTAATTCACAATCCTCGAAATCAAATTACGTTGATTAGCACAAGTCTAGATCTTAAATTACAAGCACCAGTAACTACCTATCAGACTACTTACGAGTAGAACTTAATTTGGTGCTCCATTACACTGAACGTGACGTACACTCGCCGTCGATAGATGGCGCTGGCGGCGTTAGGCCGTCACACGCGGCCATGTTCCTTTATTACATGGCCTGTGGATTTGTTGACTGTCATTATAGCTCGCGAGTGCATTAGACTATGAACTGTTTGTGTTTGACAGTTGCATTAGTGTTACATACGCGTTGTGTTTGTGGACTGGGTTAATGTGGTATTCTATGGCATTTAGTAATTTAGTGGCTCTGTGGCTTGTAGGTACGCTCTGATTATTTCGAATGTGTGTGCTAATGCAGCACATAAACTCAAAATGTTGGTGTTATTTGTCACAGGCAACACATTAAAGACATGTGTACGCAAATTTTGATTAGGACTGCTACCAGTCTACCTGTTTGCAGTTTCAGCCACATTCGTAATATATTCGGCCGAAAACCATTAATGTACATGGAACGACTGCGTAATGATGTCAGCAACGCAGTGTCTGGGTTACACGATACCCCTTAGTGATACTGATTGACAGACTTTCGTGCTTCTCGCTGTGTAACTCTAACTACGTCATATTTTTAAAGAAATTTAACAAAAAAGAAAAAAAAAAAACTTTATATTTCATATCCTCGTTTGCCGATTAACCAGCTTTACTTGTTTTTTCATAAATTCATCTGATAGACAAGTTATTCTCTCATGATCACTACTAACTACTACACAAAATTAAAATTGTTGAAAACTTAAATGTATTCTAGAGGTAATTTGTTTCCATAAGTACACGGCTAACTCAAATATTCCTGTAACTACCTTAGCTTAGCATCTTACTGAATATAAACTTGTGAATAATAGTGATCCGACTCTCCCCACGTTTACGACTGTAAGTCGACATCCTAAAACATGGCTGAACTTTTGAAATCCAAGATTTTCCTTTTCCCTAAGGATTTGTTTTCAAAAGAAGGAAAACTTCCAAAAAGTTATGTCGGTCCATTTAAATTCTATTTTACGTATCCGTTTGCTTACCTGCGGTTGGTTTGTGTTTTACAAGGAATTATATTTTAAATTTGACAATTACCTGGGTACTGTTGTTAAGGCAGTATTTATTCTTCGTCTGCAAAATTACTGCTTTTACTTATATAAAAAATACGATACATATAGAAAAAGACGATGTTTTCTTTGGATTCGATAAATCAGATATGGTCACCTTCTTCGTCAGAATATAACAAAACAAAACATAATAAATCGGAACAGATATAATTATTTATATGCTAATAGCAATGCGAAGAATTTTTGAGGAATATACATCGACCAACAGCACTATTGCACTCATTGGAATTACTAGCTGCGTCATCAGAAAAGAGATACAGTTTTTCCTGAACCGGTACTGAGCGCGGCTCTATAAAGGAACATAAATCAGAAATGCAAATAAAGAAAAACCTCCACACGATGCGAAAGTTCTCCTAATAACGTTTCCGAAAAAAACGTAGTAGAAACAACGAAATTACAAAAATTCATTTGGCCAATGTCCAACGTTCACCTGCTAAGGGAATTCGTAAAATTCTCCTTCCTCTAGGGAGACGGATGAATTAAAATTATATTTTGATAAAAGTAGGTTCGGGCAAAATGTCTGTCGAGAATATCACGCCGCGCGGACGCCGCCGGGCGACCGCGGGCGGGGAGCTGAGGCCGCGGAGGGGGCACTCGATCTGCGAGCGCGCACCGGCCGGCCCGGCACTGCATCATCGTCCACCGAGCGACTTATTACTTCTTTTTTTCTCGCCTATTTCAAGTTAAATTACCGTTTGTTTTCCTTTGTAAATAATTGTAAATTCTTATTAATATTATACAGTCCACTATACATCAAGATACCGCGTTTTAGTCCTCTCAACACCCTGAGGATATCACCCATTCCTCTTTATGGTCCTTCGACGTGTTATTGACCAGTTACTGGGAATGACAAGCGGTTTTTCAAAATTTTGAAAACGGCCGTTAGAAAATTGGACTTCAAGATCAAGACGACTTCTCGCCCTTCGTGTGAATATGGTTCCAGTCTTCGGTCATCATCTTCAGCGCCTTGGGAAGAGGCGTATTTGGTGGAGCAAGCAGTTCTTCAGCGGTCATCGTAGCTGGGTCATCGCAGCGTAGCAGCCCAAGCAGAGCCCAAGAACTTCGCAATCCATTTGAAGCAAGAAAACGTTTGGTTTGGACGAGCAGTCAACGGACTTCGTGAGATCTTTCCATATTCTTACTAACATTTGTACATACTTACTAACTAACTTTCATTCCACTAGAGTATTAGTTAGTGCATTAGACCAGTAAATCATACATTAGATAGTAGTACCTTTTCGTCTTAGTGAGTATTACCCATTGCATACTATCAGTTAATATCTTGTTTAACTTGTATAATTCATCAGACACTTTCAGTCCGTGTTGTTTTTTTCATTGTAGTTTGGTGTCATATTTCAAACCATTCAAGTACATTTGTCCCATATAAGTATATTATCACACATTAATAACCAGTAATTAGTGCTTATTAATCTAGTTTATAATTAGATTGTAAGATAGTGCCATAAGTTCACCTTCACCGTTTTTTTTTCTCTTCACAGTTTGACAGTTAAAATTCAAACAATTTTTTTCCAACCGCCTACTGGTTTTGAATAGCAACGCTTTCTTCAATCAGCTGTTTGCTCTTTGTTGTTCTACAGGCGCATTATATCGCATATTTCAGTGCTTTTAGCATATATTCTTTATTTCTTTTCAATTTTCGAGCTTTTCTTGCCCACTTACTATCCTTTAGCGCTAACAGCTACCTTTAGCCATGGCAGAAGAAATGAAGATTAAAGAGCTTACAAGAAAACGTGCCTCAGTAAAATCGCAGCTTACTCAATTCACAACGTTCATAACTACCACTAAGTCTTGCGAACAGCTTAGCGAGGAACAACTTGTCGAGTTAGAGATAAGAATTGAGAAAATAGTTTCCTTATATGTCACCTATGATCAGTTTCAGAGTCAATTGGAGTACCTGTCTGGGCAACCCGACGAGCAATATTCTGAACGTGAGAAATTCGAGGGCAACTACTACAGGCAACTTGCATCTGCTCGCGCTCTTCTGTCACAGCATCGTGCTCAACTGGCATCTAAGGTAAGCTCCAATGAGCAACTTTCGATGGTTACTAGACATAATAATGTTAGACTTCCTAAAATAAATTTACCTCACTTTAGCGGCGGCTATAAGGATTGGTTGGAGTTTAAAGATATTTACATGTCATTGATTCATGAAGAGAA
Organism: Xestia c-nigrum; assembly: GCA_916618015.1. Taxonomy (NCBI): domain Eukaryota; kingdom Metazoa; phylum Arthropoda; class Insecta; order Lepidoptera; family Noctuidae; genus Xestia; species Xestia c-nigrum. Next base: position 503,065 of record OU745263.1, read on the forward strand.
AAGTATAGATAATATCAACAAATTCCACTACTTACGCTCGTCACTTAATGGCAGCGCAGCACTCGTTATTAAAAGTTTAGATTTCAGAGGGGACAACTACGACAATGCATGGCAATTGTTGTGTGAAAGGTACGATAATAAGCAATTATTAATTAATAATCATCTTCAAGCCTTATTTAATGTGGAACCTCTTCAAAAGGAAAGTAGTCAGGGTTTACGTCAGATTGTTGATGTAACCAACAAAAACCTGCGGTCACTGGCAACGCTAGGGCGGTTCGTACAGCATTGGGGTGACATGGTCATACATTTAATGGCTTCAAAATTGGACCCGGTTTCTAGTAGACAGTGGGAAGAGTATAGGAACACTCTAACTGAGTATCCATCCTTAGATATGTTCACAAAATTTATATCTAACCGCTGCAATCTTTTAAAAACGCTTGAGGAGGCTCAGAGTTTAAAATCGAAGCCAGAGTCATCGCACAGTAAGCAAAAAAGTTTTTCTGTCACAGCAAGTAAGGGAAAATTTAATATTTCATGTCCCCTGTGTAAACAAAGTCACTACATATTTAGTTGTGATCAATTTAAGGCACTCACAGTCGCTGCACGCGTATCAAAGGTGAAAGACTCTAATCTTTGTTTGAATTGTTTACGACCAGGTCATTTGGAGGCTACTTGTCCACTTGGTCACTGCAAGTATTGCAAAAAAAGGCATAATACAATGTTGCATTCTCATGATGATGATCCTAGCTCCAGTAGGGAGCATGTAACGTTAACTGGTAGTAATCATGAATTTTCATCTCGTCATGTATTGCTTTCCACAGCTTTGGTCAGAGTCACGGACCATTCGGGGATGCCGCATAGCGCCAGAGTCTTACTTGACAATGGAAGCACGGCGAACTTTGTTACCAAGGATCTTTGTGGTAAGCTACATTTGCCCATTCGTAGTGTAAGCTCACACGTTGCAGGCATAAACAGTCAGGTGTCTACCATTACACAATCTTCTATAATTCATTTACAATCGTGTGATGGGTCGTATCACATTGACATAGATTGTTTTGTCTTGCCCAATATAACTACTCATATACCTCATACATACATAGACTTAACTGACTTGCAACTACCAGCAGGTGTAAGTCTGGCTGATCCATCTTTCAATGTCCCTTCTTCCATCGACATACTTGTTGGAGCCGAAATCTTTTGGGGTGTGATTGGTCGCAATCGTATACAGCTAGGTAGGCACATGCCGACGCTCTTCGAGACTAAGCTCGGATGGCTCATATCAGGCACTATGCCTCAACCTAACATAGCTCATTCATCAGTGTGCATGTTCGCGCATGACATGCACACTACACACGTACAGGAGCCCATGGATCTGTCACGATTCTGGGAACTTGACTCTGTCCCACATAAGTTCAATTTCACAGCCGAAGAGCGAGCCTGTGAAGAAAACTACATAAAAACTACTAGGCGTGATGCAGATGATCGTTTTATAGTCACCATACCCTTAAAGCAACCTCTTAAAGCATTAGGTAACTCGTTTGAGATGGCTAAACGTCGCTTTCTGTCGTTAGAGGGTAGGCTTGAGAGAGATCCAATACTTAAGCATCGCTACGTAGAATTCTTGCAGGAGTATGAAGCATTAGATCACGTGAGTGAAGTAACTCAGCCTTCTTCATCTCACGCATATTACCTTCCACATCATGGTGTTTTCAGAGAGTCCAGTACAACGACCAAGCTTCGAGTTGTCTTCGACGCATCAGCCGTCACAACTTCGGGTAAGTCTTTCAACGACATTCAAGGCATAGAACCCACAGTTCAGGATGACTTAGTATCCATATTGTTGAGGTTTCGGCAGCATAAATACGTCATATCATCAGATATCGAGAAGTTCTTTCGTCAAATCATAGTTGAAGAATCGCAGCGACATCTACAGCAGACATTTGGCCGCTCTGATCCATCGTTACCTCTTAAAACTTACACATTAAACACCGTTACTTACGGAACAGCATCAGCTCTGTTCATTAGTACACGATGTCTGGTTCACCAGGCACGCTCACGCCGTTTGTCAGGCATCGAGTTTCGGAGATACGGGAAGGCTTTGGTGCTTACACCTGGCACTATGTGGCGTCCTGCAGACTTGTATGCCGTGGTAGGAGCGCTGATCTTATAGGTCAATATACCATGTGTTGGTCAGGGCCTTCAGTCTTACTTACGGACCCATCTCTTTGGCCTTCAATGCCTAACACAGATGTGAACACAATCCTACCAGAACTATTAAAATCACAATCCATTACGATAAATTAATCAATCATTACCTATCACATATCCTAGTATACACGATATTTTATTTCAAATTCTAATCAATAATTCATCTAATTACTCACATTTACAACGCCTATTAGCATATTAGCGTTCAACCCATCATGGGTAATTTGCCTAAGGAACGAGTTGAACTAGAGTTTCCCTTCCTAGAGACTGGCACAGACTATGCCGGACCCATCCTCCTAGCTGACCGCAAAGGTAGAGGATGTAGATTAGTAAAAGCATACATATGTGTTTTTGTTTGTCTAGCCACCAGGGCGGTTCATCTGGAGCTTGTCTCAGACCTACCTAATGAAACATGCTTTTATTGCAGCACTGAATAGGTTTATTGCTCGTCGTGGTAAACCAAAGACCATCTCACTTGTAACGAAATAGCTGGCATATTACAACAGGACTTTTCTTCAGAAATGGCAGATACAGGTATTCACTTCTACTTTATACACGCCACACTTCGGTGGCTTATGGGAATCTGCCGTGAAATCGGTAAAACATCACCTGAGGCGTATATTAGGCCTCGCACATCTCACTTACGAAGAAATGTCTACGTGTCTGATTCAGGTTGAGGCAATTCTAAACTCTCGTCCTCTCACTCCTCTTTCCACTGATCCATCAGACCTATACCCCTTAACTCCTGCCCATTTCCTTATTGGGAGATCTCTTACATCCCTGCCGCATCCGCAAGTCATCAACCAGAACATCTCCAGCCTGAAACGTTTCCAGCGTATTGAGCACCTGAAGCAACAGTTCTGGAATAGATTCTCTAACGAGTATATCTTTTACCTCCAACAGAGAACCAAGTGGACGGACTCCGATGGGGTGCTAGAAGAGGGAGCTATGGTGGTCACAATCACCACCACTGATGTGGCCACTCGGTCGTATCGTACGTCTCATTCCTGGGAGGGACGGAATAAGCAGAGTCGCGGACGTAAGAACGAAGAGGGGAATAGTCCGACGTGCTTACAACACCATCTGTCCTCTTCCAGTCTAACCTTTGAAGACAAGTCTTCAACGCCGGGAGCATGTCGAGAATATCACGCCGCGCGGACGCCGCCGGGCGACCGCGGGCGGGGAGCTGAGGCCGCGGAGGGGGCACTCGATCTGCGAGCGCGCACCGGCCGGCCCGGCACTGCATCATCGTCCACCGAGCGACTTATTACTTCTTTTTTTCTCGCCTATTTCAAGTTAAATTACCGTTTGTTTTCCTTTGTAAATAATTGTAAATTCTTATTAATATTATACAGTCCACTATACATCAAGATACCGCGTTTTAGTCCTCTCAACACCCTGAGGATATCACCCATTCCTCTTTAATGTCAATGATCCAATTTAGTTAACTGATATCATTTAGCTAATATCTTTAATTCTGTCGGTTTCAGAGTTTCTCAAGTTCATTGATATGGAATAGACAATGACAGACCCGTTTTACATTTATATTTTGCAGGCATAACACGATTTGTATTTTAATTTCAAGGAATTGTGATAAATGAAAATCGTCAAGGGTTCAAACTAATTGTATTACAACGTTAATACATTGTTTACGATTTCTTATTTACGTGTACCTAGGTACTTTTTTATCAAAAGCAGAAAATAATTTACAAATGAATACAAATGTAACCTACTGGAATTATACAATCTAATAATCCAATTTAAGCTCTAACTAATTGAGAAACAAATAATTTAATTGGATTGTTCCAGTAATGGCTGCTTAATACGAATCCTGTTTAAAACTACAGTACTTTCTCAAGTTATTATGCCTTGTGACTGTGACTGTGGCTTTGATTTTATTTGTAATTTGACATTCAAAAGTGCCGTAATGGTCTAGTTGAAATAAATGCTTTGAGTTTGAGTTTGAACTAAAATAAAAGCAATTCTTCACAAACACGTCCAAATCCATTCAGAACTGAAAGTTAATGAAGTGAATAAACTGCGACATATTACAAGGGATCCCCCATGTTCCCCCCAGACGTTAATACCGCGTGTAACCAGCCTGCGAGTCTGTAGCTCTGCTCAGTGGGCCAGCAAAAATGTCCAATATCTCGCAATGGCGGGCGTCTTATTACCCGGCTAATTTGTATTGCCGCTGTACTGCTTGCCGGGGCGGAGGGAGCGTGGCGCGTCGATTTAGAAGGGTTGTTTGGCTGCCTTTAATGAGGTTTGATATTGAAGGAGTATTGAACTGTTGGTGTAGAAGGGTTAGATCTGTTGTGAAGGATTATTTAGTTTTTTTTTTATTATAATCATTGATGTTGTGTGCGATATCATTTGTAGGATAATCTCGAATTTTCCCGATATCGTCCGGCTTCACATGTAAAAAAAAATGAACAAATTGTATCTTTTTCCAGACAGAATGTTAAAACGTTAACCTTAAACCATATATTTCAACATCTACTCAATTCACTTGCAAATAAAAACTAAACCAAGTTGAGCACATTCCCACACATATTTTTTTTTGTATTTCAACGACTGCAAAAACTTCTAAATTCGCTAGCAAGTAGAAAAATATTTCAAAGTTCCTCTACAAACCAAAAACCGATCACCCTCCTAAAGCAACAAAACGTTTAAGTAAAGGTCAATGTTATCGGACTAAAATATATAAGAGGCATCAGCTGTGTCCAATGAGAACTACTGTTATTTAAATTGCTGCCATTTTTAATTCTAAGCGTAGGCAGTTCAGTTTCCAAGTCATTTAGTTTATTGCTTTATTTGGAAGTAGGTTTCCAATCTACTTGGGATCCAGTGAAATTGGTATTACCCCTGGGTCGTTTAGATAGGTACCTATAACTGCTAAGGGTACCTATCCGAGGATCCAGTTTAATTGGTGCGCTTGGAGAGATAATTACGCCCAAAAGACTGGTATGGCCTGATGACGACTATGGTAGCAGCTTAACCAAGTAGTTGCTGTACATTTTTTGCGTCTTCAAGTGAGACAGACTCTTTTTCTGAAACTTGGGGTCTACCCACACTGGACTCTGGATTTAAACGAAGAAAAGAAAATAATATAAAGAAAGACATTTGCAGAACCGTAATTTAGGCCATTACTTTAAGACTTAGCCCGGCAGTAAAGAAACGAGAGAATAATCTAAACAAACAAGAGCGAAATAATGCTGAAAGTAAGTTTCATCCGAAACTACAATATTTTTTTTGATATGTTCCCATTTCACAGACGACCCCCGAAGGATTAAGTACTTATCCCCGCTGTACAATGTTTTTGACAATAAATTCCTATCTTTAGTAGCAAGTTCACGAACCAACACTGAACATATCGGTTCAGAAGGTTCATTCCTTTGATGCAGATATAAACTTAAGAAAAAAAAAAGCAAAGCGAAACCACTACACAATCCCATCGCTTCATATTTAGAATTAATTTAGTTATATTTTAGACCAATTCAGGAATAAACCAATACTAATATTATAAAGCAGAAGAGTTTGTTTGTTTGTTTGGTTGAACGCGCTAATCTCAGGAACTACTGGTTCGAATTGAAAAAATCTTTTTGTGTTGGATAGTTCATTTATCGAAGGCTATAGGCTATATATCATCACGCGATAACTATTAGGAGCGGAGCAGGAATGAAAAATGTTGCAAAAACGGGTATTTTTTTTTCTTTCGTGTTCCTCTCTAATGTGACGCAGATGAAGTTGCGTGGGACAGCTATTTTTTTTTTTTTTTTTTTTTTGGGACAAGCCCGCCACACACGCCCAAACCACTGTAACTCCTGAAAGCCAGAATCAACAGTGGCGACCACCAGAAAAGCGCCGAGACAATGAAGCTCGACGAAGTCCCAGAGAATGAATTTAACTGTCTTGGATCCCGCAACGAAATTAATCAGAAAGTATAGCAGAGGAGTAGGAAAGAACTGTAATTTCCACTTCCCTCCATATCAGCAGGAGACAGAACGAAACAAGGCCAATAGGCACAAAGGGACGTTTACAACTGGGATAGGCCCAGTTGCCAAGCACCACGGATAAATATTAACGTTAATGGGTCCTAGTTGAGAGCTGTTATATTTGATTCCAATAATAGGTATGGCAAAAACGCTTGAACGCACGGAAATTTGCTCTAGTTTCCACAAGGTCCGTATAGTAAATAACTCCGGATGTAACCTGTACACTATCCAACATAATATTGCGTTAATTTTGCCAAAGACTACACTCCCACAAAATGTGATGAGCAGATTGTTCATATTCGCAGTCAGATGTTGAACATTGACAAAAAGGCGAGTCAACAAGCTTGAAGGAAAATAATTTACTCTTAAAGTTGCCATGGCCCGTGAGAAATTGGGCAACACAGTGATCAACCTCCAGCCATGTCCTGTCCAGCCGCTCACGAACGGATGGAAAGAACTGGTGGAGGTGCCTGCCCTTGATGGAATTGTCCCACCTACATTGCCATTCAGATAAAAGTTCCTCCCAGACGTCGGTCTGTGGTTTGAATAATCTAGAAATCCTAGCACGATCACGTACGGTTAAAAAGTCTGCGTCCGTGGTCTCACGCGCGTTATAGTACATTGCAGCCCGCCGCTGCACCTCCAGATCGACTGGAAGTACACCCGCAAGCACCGGAAGAGCTTCGGTACTAACCGTCCTGTACGCTTTGCATAAGAATATCAACGCCAAACGCTGGCTTTGAAGCAATTTACGTCGCACCGCTCCTATGGTGGCCCTATCGGCCCAAAACAAAACCGCTGACTCAATATAATTAACTTACATAATTACACACACTAACGGCCCGTCCCGACTTTGCAAATAACGTGGCTCCTCTATTCGTAAATGAATTTTCAAAATCTGTTCAGTACATCTAGAGATAAACTTTCCCTCTTTATAATATTAGTATATGAGATATACTAAATAAGTTTTTTATATGTCTATGGAATACATTAAATTGAAGTCAACTATGGTAAAAATAAAAGCCAGCCAGCAACATTTTCTTCATTCATTCCATGATGTGGACTTTCTGTCAAAACTACATTCAAAAAGTCGCTCAAATAATATTTTTAGTGCGAAGACGAGTGTGTTATTTACGAGCCCAATGCTGAACTAGAAGTGTAGTAAGAAGACGGCGGATAAAACTTTATTGTGAACGATTTGACACAAATATTGAACCTCTACAGTGGCTCGTATGTTTTGACGTTCAGGACTACGACTAGAAAGAATGTTATGAATGAACCCACTGTTGTAAAACGTTCTAAAAATACTGAAAACATTTCATTTTCGATATACGTCATAGGTACAAAATGGCAAGCTTTAGACAGATAAATGGATAGAGTATATACGTGGCCCAATCACTATTATTCAAGATTAGTTTACAGGGAATTTGTGAATAAGAGAATGGTTTAATTAGTAACCTCATTGTTGGTACGGAAACGTTCAGCGGCGTGGCTATCTTTTTACCTTTTCATAATAATTATTTTCGGAAACCAGGTTATTTAAGACTGATGCTCCAAGGTAGCCCGCAAAATTCAAATTTGCAGTCCAGTGCTATGTGCTATCTTTATTAAAATATTGTTCGCGACTGTAAGACGTATGTAGTTACTGAATTATAATCATCAAAATCATCAATACAACCCTCCAAGTTCATAAAAGTCGAGAAACTACTATTTCGAGGTCAAAATCGTTACCAATTTCAATAATGTTTATTTTAAAGAGAAAGCTGACGCTTTCTAAATAAATATTATCAGATAGCATCTACCAAATTCAGCTTCATACGAAATTCAATACAAACTGAAGGGAAAACAAAAGTGCGAGCAATGAGAAGCGAATGCTTTATAAAGTGAGCCGAGACCTTTAAATGTCGGAATCAGATATTCTGATTGAGCTTCAAGTATTCTTAAACAAATATTATTCTACATTGTGATTTTTGAGGTCCATCTCGAACCCACCATTTTAAATTCTTCTCTATTTTTAAAGCAGTAAAGATGGTTTTCGGTTGGAGAGTTTAATTCTGTATCTTCTGCAAAACGTCCTATTTTAGCCCGTCAAAAAATACTAATTTAATTCACCAGTTCTAAGACAAAGGCTTTTAACCGTTTTTTTGGGTCGTTTCGGAGGAATCATAGGGTCGGCCGAGCCATCTTTGTCTCGCAGTGAATAAGCGTATTTACGACCGTAAGGGTGAGGCTCCATTACGGGCGGGAGCGACAGCGCCAGCGCATAGCGTCAGTGAAGTCATTATAACAAAAAATAAAACCGACTTCAAAAAAAAAAACAAAAAAGTGAAAAATAACTTAAGCTTATGAAGTCGGTGACCTTTTTTTGATTGCTTTAGTTTTTTTGTCACCGACTTCAGAAGCTTAAGTTATTTTTCACTTTTTTGTTTTTTTTTTGAAGTCGGTTTTATTTTTTGCAAAAAAGGTTTTATTTTTCACTTTTTAGTGGTTCATATGTGCTTGATAAACATGGAAAGTGCATACCGTTACAATTACAGCAAGCCCAAACACGACTAGGACACATTGTCTCATTATGGAGTTCCGTGACTCCTGGCTTCATCATCAGATCTGATGGTAGAATGGTTCTTATCGAACGCAAATGCTTCACTTGTTGTAGAAAATACCAAAATCGCAACACGTTTTCATATAAAATTTGAAGAGTTCCCTCGATTTCGCTAAGATTCCATCATCAGATCCCGACTTGGTGGCTATGGGACCATTTGGAAAGAATACCCTTTCCAACAAAAAAAGAATTTTCCAAATCGGTTGGCAAGCGACGGAGTTATGCCCGAACAAACATAAAAAAAAAAAAAAAAAATAGAAACATCCGAATTGAGAACCTCCTCCTTTTTTAGAAGTCGGTTAAAAATACCGAATGACACCGTTCTAATTAGTGTTAATTTGTGATTAATAAGCGTTGATGTTTTTTATCTTGGTTTGTGGGTATAGTGCAGTTGGTTTTTCAGCGATTATTTTTACTTTCACTGCTGTAAGTCTGCATAATAGAACAAGAATGTATGTGGTATAGTCCAATGACATGCCACTTACTTTAAATTATAATTCTATTGTAAACCAATTATTTGCATGCCTATGTGACGTTACCTATAACCCTTGTTTGCAAAGATTAAATGATTTGATTTGATTTTTGATTTTAACCCTACAAACCGCACTAATCAAATTAGGGGTTTAAATGGTACAACAGACTGCTCCTTAAGTTAAAATTCGTTAGATTGTATATGGATTATAATAACAAATCTAAATCGGATGATTGGAAGAAAGAAAGAAAGAAAAAAAGTTTAATTGACGTCAGTACACTTAAGCACACACACAATAATATTAAAAAGTTGCAAAAAGGACAAAAATACATAGTACTATGTACTGTGTGCCTCATGGCTGCACCAAAAAGGTTAATTTCAGCATTCATGCCAGACAGGTGATGCTGTCTGACGCTGGTCTTCCAATGAACCTTGTTAATGACAGACAGAAAACAGTTTCAAACATAATATATAAATAAATGGTAGAATAATGATGGTAATGGTAGGAATGGTTGGATTGAATGATAGGTTTAGGCGCTACGGAGGAACATACATAGGTACATACATGCATACATGGACTGCGAAAATCACAATACTTCCTTTTGGTTTGCCGTAGTCGAGTATAAAACGAATCAACTAGAAACAAAAAATGTTTCATTCATAAAAACACTCTCGGTTGACATAATATTCATGACTTTTCTTCTTAGAACCACGTACCTACGCTTGTCCTGGGAACTTCGATGCCATGGGTAAAATCGCGGGACGGTTACCGGTAAGTTTAACTTACGGCGCAAGAAAATGTACAAAAACCCGTCCCACTTTTCCACCGACCATCTGAGTCGCTGCGTCTATCTGTCTATCACACACAAGCCCCTTTACCCCCTACCCTACCCTCTGCTGCCCTACCACCTCAATCCAGAACACATAAAGTGTCACTTGCCGTAATCCCGACGCTCGCACCACTCTTAACTAAGCTGAATTAACTCGACATTCACTTGTTTCTCGGACACCCTAATTAGACCTTAATTTTATATGAGCGGGGTTGGCAAATCCTAAATATTATATTATGTTAAACTAGCCTGATGTTCTGAAATTTGTAAATTAAGTTAGCATAATATAATGCCTGTTACCTGAAGAGTTAGGGGGTGGTGACCTACAATGTAGCGAACCAGTTATGTTTAAAGTCCATGTACAAGAGTGTAAATCCTGATTCCGGCCTGCAATAAGAATTTCTTGTTAGTAAACCCTGCCTAGCGCTTTACCTATAACAATCAAATCAAATCAATCAAAATCAAAAATCATTTATTTCTTAAACATAAGTACAACAAAAATAGTGATTGGAGCCTCCCTTTAAGCAAGAAATGCCTGTATTGAGAGACTCCGCTCTTTTAAACCAAGTATTTATACTATTATTTTTCTATTATTCTATAAACATACAGTATTAGTGTGTGTGTGTGTGAGTATGTGTGTGTGTGTGAGTATGTGTGTGTGTAGTTGTGAGTGTTTGCGAAAACGTGTGAATGTGTGAGCAGGTTTGTGTGTGTGTTTAATAAGTGTGCACGTAAACTGTTGCACTCCATTGCGTGCATCCATTCAAGATGACAGAAACAAGCATTATGACACAAGTGTTAATAGAGCTTCTGTTTCATCATAGCTTAGCGGTTTTATCCAATTAATCAAAGTATTTTTGCAGTCATAGTATTGTTTTGTATAAATGTATATTTTCCTATTTATCTTATTATATAAATGGGCCGAACGTGTATGTAATTGTATTCTAGCAAACCGAGTTCGTGATTGGGGAATTTGTGCAACATTGTCCTTTCGTCTCTTTGTTAATTTGGAGGAGTCAAATGGTAAAGTTTTGTGCATTTTCAAGATGGTCTGTACAATGTATAATTTTCTCACAGAGAGCAGGTCACTGATCCGAAATAGTTCGTCTGTGTGAAATCTCAATTTCTTAAAATACATAATTTTTATTAAAGCGCGTTGTGCACGCTCAACATCTATGAATTTTGATTTACTAGCCCCTCCCCAAACACGGATGCAGTACGTCAAAACTGATTGTACAAGAGAGATATATATTTCATTCAGAAGATTTCTTGGTGAATTTTGACGAGTACACAATTTTTTTGGGACGACATGTCGTAATGAGTTAAATAACCAGCTTAGCTTTCTAATTCTGCTAGTGACTTGCTCGAGATGTTGATACCAAGATAACCTTTGGTCTACAACCACTCCTAGATATTTCGTGTGAGTTACTTTATTTATTGTTGGACAGTTGCAATTAAGATTATTTATATTGTCACATTGATGAATTTTTAAATTAAAGTTATTATCTGGCTGGGTACGATTATTAATACTGAAACATATAAAATTTGTTTTAGAGGTGTTCAATGTAAGTAAGTTACCTGTTAACCATTTAGCTACTACAGTCATGCCCAACTCAGCATATTCTTTGACCTCTTTCCAGGTCTTCCCTGAAAAAACAACAGCTGTATCATCGGCATAAGCGAAAATTTTGGCATTTTTGATGCTCAAGTTGCAGAGGTCATTAATATAGGTCAAAAATAATGTTGGACCTAGTACGCTTCCTTGAGGTACGCCGTATGATACTTGTGCGTCTTCACTGATATAGTCCCCAACTCTTACTCTCTGTTTTCTACTTGAAAGATAGTTTCGAAGTAGATCTAGTGGGATACCTCTTATTCCAAATTCTTGTTCCAATTTGTTCACAAGGATCGGAACAGAGACGGTGTCAAATGCTTTTCTCAAATCTAAGAATATAGTTATACATTTCTTACCACTGTCGAGACTATCAACTACTACATTTGTAAGATCAGTTACTGCATCCTCAGTTGATAAACCTTGACGGAATCCATATTGAGAGTTTGAAAGTAAGCCAAATTTGTCTAAATATTTAAGTAGTCTGTTATTTATAAGCTTCTCTATTATTTTTGAAATTATGGGTAAAACTGATATGGGTCTATAATTATTAACATCGTCTCTGTCTCCGCCCTTGTGTACAGGTGTAATAATGGATTGTTTAAGCGGTTCAGGGAATAAGCCTGTTTTAAAACATAAATTAGCAAGATGTGTTATAATCGGAACTGCTTCCCTACTAATATACTTTAGAAAACCAGTCGTTAAGTTGTCCCAGCCAGGGGCGCTTGAAGTTTTTAGACCAGCTAAGATCGAATTAACTTCACCTATGTCCGTCTCGTAGAGTGCAAATGAATTTGGCTGAGTAATAGACGACTCACCTGTAGAACTGGGCAGGGTTGCATTTAATTGTATATTCTGAGCTAGCTGTTTACCAACATTCACAAAAAAGTCGTTCACAAAGTTAACTGAATCAATAGGGGATGATTTTAAGTTCAACAGTTCACAATTCTCATTTTTAGGTTTACTAGAATTAGTTATGGTTTTTATATTTTTCCAAAGTAGTTTATTGTTGTTAACTGTTTTAGCAAGAAGTTCCTTTTCATATTTTCGTTTAAGTTTTTTGATGAGATTATTGCAGTAATTCCTATATCGGGTATAGGTGATTTTTAGAACATCATTGTATGGTTCATTTTTAAGACATTTTTGCATATTATTTCGGTTACGTATACAACGTAGGACACCAGGGGTGATCCACGGTTTAATTATCCGCTTATGACAAGGGATTTTTACAATATCAGTGCTCATTTGTATGGACTCAGATAATTTATGCAGGAAAAGATCGGTTAATGCTAGAGGGTCGTCACAGAAGAGCAGTTCTGCAATTTTGTGTTCTTGAAGATATTTTAAAGCATTTTCGAAATTGACAGTTTTTCTCATTTTAGGAGCAAATTGTTTGTTCTTTATTTTTGATATAGATAAGAAAGTGGTGTAATGATCCGTGATTGTAGTGTGTAAGATACCAACAACTGCTGTCACAATGTCTGTACTGTACGTTTAGTACCGCATCCATTTTTCGCCACATCACCTCACGGGTAACTAACACAATCCAACGAAGTACCCAAGTAGTAATCTGTATACGCAAAACATTGAAACGTTTTTGGACTTTAATTAAGTCGTGCGGAGACAGATTGTCGGTTGTCTGAAGCTTACACACACACACATACATACATTTACAACATAAAGGTTTGTGTTGTAGTTGAACTGTGGGCAGAGCTGCGGTGGCGCGTGGCGCGGGTTTGTGTTGACTGGGTAACGACGCGCTTTGATGTGTTACCAGCTTTATGTATATGGTTTACGACCTGAGGTATTTGCTAATTAGATGATTAGGATAAAAAATATTTGTAATACATCATCGGCCTATCCTTTTCCCAACAACGTCTGGGTCGGTCTAACTGGATGCAGCTGTGGATTATTATTTGAATTCGATAATTTTTTTAATTATTAAGTTATTTTAAACACTTAGATTGTATAGTTATGTCTGCCCGTTGGAGCCAGATGCACAGGAACCCGCCGATGGTATGAGGCTCGGGGAGACATTTGTCTAGCAGTCTGTTGACGGCGGTTATGATGAAGTTCACGAAGAACATACTCCCTCTTGACTACAAAAAAAAACAGTTTTCCATTATAATCTTTCTCCACAGACTCCTTATACAATCTCTCATATCGGGATGTAAATTAATTTTAATCTGTGCTCGGGATTTTAATTTCCAACTTACAGCTCTGTCAGCAACTTTCACAACAAAGCAACACGTTCAAATATTCCTCTGAACAACTTTCAATGCTGCTAGTTTCGTAATTGCGAATCGCAACTGCAAAATCCCGCGCGTCAGCATTCAGAACTTAAAATTGCTTAGTTTTACACAATCCCCATTCAAATCCACCGCCAGCCCGAGATCCCGGAATCCCGCAAACACATTCCGTACGTGTTACGTCCGTTTTACCGCTTATATTGTTAATTTGTACATTGTTCCGCGTTGTAAGATATTTCGAAGACCTTTTGCAATTCTGTTGTTTGCATGTTCTGGTAATTTGAGTTGGAAATTGTGTGCCGTTTTATGGATTAAGCATTTCAACCTACTTTATTATTATAGCTTTGCGTAAAACGTAAATCAACGACTAATTAGGAACATTAAATGTATTCGCAAACTTTTCGCTATTATTATTAATAGCGAAAAGTTTGCGAATACATTCTATCCTATAGCTCTTTTGAATAATCTCATTTCATTTATATTTTCCAATTATATTTCAAGATAAATAATTAAATCCAGAACGGTTAAGCCAGAAAACTAAGAATAAAACAGATTTCTAGAAATGCAAATTTTTAATCTAAAGTTAAATTAAATTAAATAAGACCCGTGCAGTATCTCGCGTCAACTAATTAATTACGTGAGTTTCATACAACTTCCAACTGTCTCGATTTTACTAAAAACTCATATGCTGCATAATGTATTAAGCTGAGATATTCAATGGAAAAATATACTTACAAACACATATTATACAGAAACTATAGAACGCCACCAGGAACAATCCGCACGTGCCTCTTCGTCTTCATCCTTTCCTTGTTTAGTTCACCTTCAGACATCTGCTCATATGACCAAATGTTTTGACATTCACAAATTGACTACAAAGCAGTGTATCCAGGTGCCTTCAACGATTTACGATAGCTTGCTCCCACTGAGTTATGCAAATGCCACGATTACTTCCGCGTTCAACCGAGATTGTCAGCGATCGTCGCCGCGGTGTATCCGCCGCACTAAGGCGTTTCCTTTAGTTACTGAATAACTTAATGATGATTGATGTTATCTTGGTTTGATGTCGCTCGCGTGGTTGACAGTGCGCATTATTGAGAATGTTCTTTTGTTGATCGTTTCAGTACATTGTGTATCGAAGATAATCTATCTAAAAAGCGATCAGGTTTGCTTAATTTTAACTGAACGAAACAGTGATGTCATGTTATTGATCAATGAATTCTCCAGGTTTAAAACGAGTTAATTTGCAGTTACATTTTATTATTTCTTACATGTCAATTATTGGCATTCTTTGCAAGGTCTGGGACGAAGGCTGATAGTTTATACAGTTCTGAGGAGGATGTCGATGTGTGGTTTACATTAGAAAAGCCTGACGATTTATCTTAGGTGAAAAAAAAAAGAATATAATGAGAGTGCACACATAATCCCTGAGCGTTACATAAGCACTAATATTATTAAAGTAAAGTGCCGCTTAGAAAACATGTCAAGTGAGGAACATCTACGAGAACATAAGTTACGTTTTCTCTATAATAACATTTCCGATGTTGTAAAAGTAGTTATCGTAAGGAGCCTTCTATCTGCGTCGAACTGTACTAAGTAGTACGTACCTTGACGTATAAATTATTTATTTATTATTTATTATTATTTAATTTCATTTGTTCTCAAAATTTTATAAAACTGTACATCATATATTTTAACAACCTGATCATACTCTGTACAAATTAAGGTAAACGTTGCTTCGCTCGGCCGATATTTGTTCGTGTCTCAGTCTGACTGTACTTGGCAGTATTGTGACTGTGACAGAAATAATACTAAGGTAAGCTAGTACGTAAAGGACCCCCCACAGAGCTAGTGAGGATAGGCTCTCAGCACAATATATATGTTGGTTATACAGGCTGTAAACCATCACAAAGCCCACAACCAAGCATTCTGTATAAGTTACTTTACGCAAAAATTATTGCTGGGATTTTTTGGGGTGAAAAATCATGTTTTGTGGTAGAACTCAATGTAACGCTCTCAAAACATTGTGCTGATGGATGTATTGAACAGTCCGGGGGTCCTGGAGGTGTTTATTATTTAAAAAGGTTACAATAAAAATTGAATAAAAAAAACATGTAAACATTTTGGAAATTTGACCCCCAATATCTCCGTAACTACCTATGTACAGTGCAGAACAAAAAAGTGATCGCAATGACAGGGAAAACAAGTGCCTTTCAGCTTTGTTTAAAGGTTTTTTACAAACCTTATAAATATCAAAAAACTTGAAATATTTTCATTGCTATTGCAATATCATGCAAGTAGTTACTTATAAAAACATCGAGCGATTAACGCAATTGACTTTAATTAATGATTAATTTCTTGATCAACTCTGTAATGTATACGGGATATACCATGTAGTTAATTTGGAAGCAATAAAACATTCCACAAAATGGATAATTTATGCTTTTATTGAACGTTCCAGCAATAAAATCTTACAGCAACAAACACTTAATTTACCTTCATATTTAATATTTGTTTTCACTTCAAATAGTTAACATGATAAATATCTCATATTCAATTTGAATGATAATGTTCCTAAAACATTTTAATTATTATTGATAAATGATGTTTATTTAGCAAGTAGGTTTTCACAAACACTTTAACACGACATTTTTTTTTAATGATTAGATGGGGCCGGTGTGTCGTAGCTCTGAGAATAAACAGCCGAAACAAACGCAGAGGTCTCTTATGAAGTCCAAACATAATCTTGTTCAATTCACATAAAGACTTGTCTGAGATGGTCTCTTTTTGACATACTTACTAATAGCAAGTACTGAACTGTGCTGTTATCATCTTTTTTTTTCAGACATAATACTCCCTCATAATTCAGTTGAAATACACAAGCCCACCATTCACTGACACAGCACAGATGATCTCCGACCACATTAGTATGCTCTCCACTCGCGACAAATAACTTAACCTAACATAAATACTTCATCTACTGGCGGCATCTCGCTACTCGCAGCCTCCTCGCCGAGATTCACTCTGTCACGCGTAGCACGTCGTAGCCACGTAGCCACGTAGCACTGCTACGCCGTAGCACAGAACGATTGACAAATTGACTTTTGTTACGTTCTGTATGGAAGTCGTGTGAAGTGCTCGCATCACAACTATTTGAATGAAATAAAATAAAATCAACACCTGCTAGGAATAAAATTGTAACTCAGTTTTAGGCAATTTTAAGTTATAATCATAATAAATTATTTAAAATGCAGGTTTTTTTGCTCCTGTCCTGTAACTAAATTTATAGGTATGCATAAGGATTTTGTTAAGTGTAAAAGATTGTTATTGAAAGTCAACTGCAGCTCATAAAGGGTATTTATAGTTATACATCAGGATCATTGTTTATGGTCTCCGTTATTTATGCTAAACATTGTAATACACCAACCAAGGTCACCGACGTAGCCCGAAGAATTACCAAACTTAAGTGGCAGTGGGCAGGGCATATTGCTCGCAGAACGAATGGCCGATGGGGCCGAAAAGTTTTGACGTGGTGACCGCGAACCCGAAGACGATGCGTTGGAAGACTTCCCACTAGGTGGACCGATGACCTGGTGAAGGTTGCGGGAATCCGGTGGATGCGAGTGGCAAGGGACCGGTCAATGTGGTGACACTTGGGGGAGGCCTATGTACCGCAGTGGACGTCTTTCGGCTGAAATGATGATGATGATGATTGTAATACAAGTCTGTTCTATGCTAATTTATAAATTGTCAATGTATTAAATTAATGTTATGGAATATTATTGTAACTCAAGCTTTTTTCCCATTAAAGTAGGTAAAAACCACAGAACGTCAGCCTTAAGTAAGTTTAGGAGTACCTTATGCCTCATCTAAAGCACTTCTTCCACCGCGAAACAGTAATGAGCCGAAAATGCGCAGCGAACTTTCATGAAATAAGTTTCCAGCAAAAAAGAGAATAGTCGTCCGATTCCCACCACAAAAGAAAAATGAAACAAGAATGAGCTGAGCGAGCTCAGTTAGGAGGACAGCACACCGCCCACACACACACACACACCCACACACACACCGCCGCACGTTTGCTCCCGTTAGGAGCAAATGTTTGTGTGATGATCATGGACATTTTTTTCCGAGTTATGGATGTCTATATCTATAATAAGTATGTATTTACAAACAAAAAAGTATATATGTAGTATATCAACTATCTGGTGTCGACGACACAATCCTTGCTTCGTGTGGCACTAGATGGCGCTGTGTGTTAATGTCCAGCGATATTTAGTTTTAGTTTAGTTTAGTTTTTACTTTTTTTGTCCGTCCGCTGAGTCATTTCCTCTTGACTTTTTGTTGGTAGAAACACATGTTTTCTCTTGCGAGGTAAAAAAAGTCAATACTCAATACTCAAACCTTTCTTGCTTCCATATGTATTACATAAATGGTGTTATCAAAATAATATAAAATCAATATGGACCCTGTCGGGCACAGCACCATTAGGAGAGAGGAAGAGGGCTAAGTAGCAATTCAATAATATTACTATAAGTTATTAGATGTATTTAAATTTTGAATAATTATGAATATTTAAATTGTTAGGTCTGTGTATTTGGTATAATAAATTATTTTATTTCAATTTTGTATAACGATTAGAATAATCTAGATAACTATTATGCAATTATTAGAACTATGCTTCATTTTATTAAATTATATGATTGTTTATGTATTTATATTTGGTTTCCTACATTTAACGCGGTTTCCTACATTTAAAGTCATACATGGCTCCGCTCCACTTGTGGTAGAAACCGGGCCTAAGTTCTTAATTCTGGTCATACTTGCTCGCTGGTTGCGAGTACTAGGCACCTGATCTCTCTAAAGAACCTCACCAATAAGTTCAAGATATAGGGAGTGATATTCCTTGCTACTGTCGAAGTGTCCATTCAAGTGATTAGTACTGTAGACTCATTACATTATTTAAAATTGCTTCAACGAGAGGAAATTTATAACTAAGTTCGAAGTCGGTTTCTAGATAATTATGTTTTACTTTACCCTATATATTGACAAATACGTGGAACGTTTATTAAAAAATAATTATCTACCGTTTGATACTCGATTTGACGCCAAAACATTGTTGAACTGTTCTTCAATTTCGTTCACAATTTTTGTTTGTTTTACGGTTCACTCATAGTCATATCCGCCCACAGATAACAAATAATAATCCATACCATTATATAAATCCGAAAGTAACTCAGTTTGTCTGTCTGTCTGCTACCTTTTCACGACAAAACGGCTGATCGGATCGTAATGAAATTTGGCAAGGAGATGTATTTCAACCTGAGGAAGGACATAGGCTATATATTATCACGCTAATTACTTACGGGGGTGAACAATATTGCATTTTGTCTATAGTTTTCAACTGTTTGACAACTGACAACTGTCATAACATGCATTGTAATAGAATAACTATTTTAGCCAAATTGTCACGAGAACAAATAGCCCGTCGGTGACGGCAACCGCCTTTCGAACAGTGAGTCGCAAGATAAAGCCTCAGTACAGACATAAAATACTTTGTGATTTTGTGTAATGCTGTAAGATTTCCGATAATAACTTTGGTTCGCATGTTCAAAAACCCCCCGGTTTTCACTTTTTGTAACAAAGTATTTTGTTTTTTTTAAAGCTTACATATTTCCAAATCATTGTTTTATACATATTTTTTTACCACTTAAACGACAGTTTGGGTATCATTTATTACAAAAAATAAATCTGTAAACATGGCGCTTAAACTGTTAAAGGATCACACACAGAACCCATTTTCAACAATTTCTTAAATTTTCGTCTGTGTCTGTGTGTCTCTACGTAGCCCTTTTACGTGTAAATTTATAAAACCAATGTGGTTTGATTGAATGCACCAATTATTATTGTGCATAAGTTAGAAAAGTTTTGATTTTTGTTTCTTTGCAATCGGTGCTCTCCATCAAAAGACTTTAAAGTTTTTAAGGAGAACTTATTATCATGATGTAAGGATACATGCAATGACATCTATAAAACCAAAATGGTACGAATGAATAAAAATCACAAGATAGAGAAGAAGAGAATAGTCAACATGACCCTGCTTTAAAAATCTACAAAGCCAGTAGAGTGTCCTTTCGACCGCTTTCCATGCATATGTTTTAGCAGTTTTAACTTCGTGCTCTATAAATGGCGTTGTTCATTTGACTCCATTTTCTGAATCATGGTGTTATGATTTTCCGTGAAAGAATGATACTGGCATTCGCCCGTTTCAGATGTTATATTATATACATATAATATTATATTATAATGTTATAAATGTTATATTTTAAACCCAACTCTGGGTTAAGCTCGCCTTTGTACATAAGCTATATTATTGCAAGTTATATGTATTGTTACATCGGACCTACTAGAACATTCGAGAAAGTCGGCGATTACAGTGTGCGTACGTTAGGAGTTCGAGAGCATTCTATTATTATTAGTTTTAAAGTTAGGTAGGTACAAACTCGCGACCTATTTATAAAAAGACATTAGAATTTCGACCGTACGCCTAGGGCATAAGGTTCATATTTGCTTGTTTTGTACAAGTAGGTTAGGTAGGTACTTGTTTTTAGTAGGTACCTATCTACCTGCTATTTTTTGTTAGTGTTTTTTTATGACCCTCTCGAATGTTCGTCGTTATTCTGGTGTGTCTGTTGGCGAGTATAAATAGAGCGCTCAGGGCCGCGACCGGCAGTCTTGTTTTAGCTACACAACGAAGCGAATCGAAGAGAACTTGAAGTGCGATATCTAAGCGAATAGTGATCAGTGGTGTATTTGTGATTAAGTTTAAGTTGTTTTGTGATTAATAAAGTTATTGTGTGGTTTAATCGGTAGTAATTAATTTATCTCATACCCAGCTCGTAACAAATTGGTGTCAGAAGTGAGAGATAAATTATGCCAATCCTACTAAAGGACGACACGGACGGTATCCGTACCAGAAGTCAGCGACAGCAGGATATGGACCAAAGGCGGTTTGGGGATTCTCCGACACAGACACCGGGTGGTGTCCAGCCTACGTCACAGCCAGTCGCTGGCCCATCCTGAGTTTCTCCAGCATCAGGGGCGCCAGACTTGTCAGCTTTAATGGCGCTGCTGCAGGATCAAGCTCGCCGTCAAGAGGAGCAAGCTCGCCGTCAAGAGGAGCAGGCTCGCCGATTGGAAGAGCAACTGCAGCGAGACAAGGAGGAGCAGGCTCGCCGTCAAGAGGAGCAGGCTCGCCGTCAAGAGGAGCAGGCTCGCCGTCAAGAGGAGCAGGCTCGCCGTCAAGAGGAGCAGGCTCGCCGTCAAGAGGAGCAGGCTCGCCGGTTCGAAGAGCAGTTGCAGCAGGACAAAGAGGAGCAGGTCCGCCGCCAGGACGAGCAGATGCTCCTCATAAAGGATCTGCATGCAAGTTTTGGCAAGGACATCAAGTTGATGAAAGAACAGGTCCACCAGCATGAGAATCGCATCTCGGAGGCCGAAGTTCAGATTGCTGGGGTAAAGAAGGCTTTGGGCGAACTGAAGACTGAAGGCGGGACTGTAGCTTCGGTGATTGCTGCACCATCTTCGCGTGGTTTTAAAGTGCCTCCGTTCGACGGCACATCTTCGTGGTCGGCTTACAAAATACAGTTTGAGGCCGTCATGAAGGCGAATGGATGGACAAAACCACAAGCCATGACCGCGCTCACCTTGGGCCTCCGAGACCAGGCCCTAACCATTCTCGAGGCACTCGGCAGGGATTTTTTTTTTTTTTGTGGGACAAGCCCGCCACACACGCCCAAACCACTGTAACTCCTGAAAGCCAGAATCAACAGTGGCGACCACCAGAAAAGCGCCGAGACAATGAAGCTCGACGAAGTCCCAGAGAATGAATTTAACTGTCTTGGATCCCGCAACGAAATTTGAAACCCTACCAGTCTGCCCCTGCACTGATTGATGGAAATCTGGTACAGTCGTTCGTTGATGGAATACGTGACTTAGAAGTTAGAGCTGCCGTGAGACTTGGGCATCATGAGACATTGAAGGACGCCTTGGCCCATGCCTTAGAAGTAGAGGCAGTGAGGCAAGACCACCGAACGCACCGCGTCAGGGAGGTTGTAGCATCACCTGTACGCGACCGCCCACAGGGGTATAGCCCTAGGTGCTACACTTGTGGAGAAAGGGGTCATCTTCGGTCCAGCTGTCCTAAGCGCAGCACCCCGAGAGAAGATCAGCAGGGAAGAGTGGCTGAAGTGACTGCCCAGCCACAGCAGGGAAACGAGTAAATGCCAGGACTGAGGGGCGGGTGCTGGCTGATATTGAAAGAGCCCCGAGAATCTTGATCTCGCAAGCACATGACGGGAACAGCCTGACCATCAAAGGCGAAGTCAATGGAAAACCATGCAAACTGACGTTGGATACTGGAGCATCTCACACGGTCGTCAATTCCAAACTAGCAAGTCGGTTTCTTGGGGACTACTTCAATAAGCACGACCGTATACAGTTACTAACAGCTACCGGTCAGCACATAAACGTCCGAGGCAAGAAGGAGGTGGAGTTAAAATTGGGTGACAGATTTTACAAGCAGAATGTCATCGTGGCCGACATAGTGGACGATTGCATCTTGGGCTTGGACTTCATGCGGAAATATCGTTGTGAGATCGACGTTGATCAAGGAGTACTGAAATGTGGTTCAGAGGAAGTGTTCATGGAAGGTGCACCGTCAGGAAAAGTGTACTGCCTGAAGAAGATTGTTCTTCCCCGCAGATCAGAAACGATGGTGCCAATTAGTCTACCACAGAATTCTGGAAACAAAGGTCGGAGTGTTCTGATAGAAAGGGTGACCAATGACTTCCCATGGAAGATGGCACGAACTCTGGTCAAGGCCACCAACGTCTCAGCAGTACGTATACTGAATCCAAGTGACCAGGAGCAAGTGATTAAGAAGGGCACCTTGATCGGCACTTGCGAGGAAGTAGCTTGGATGCGTCAATTGCAAGATGTCCCTACCGGAAATGAAATTCGCCGTTCAAAATTTGACGTGTCAACGCTTTTGGAAAACTGCGATTTAACTAAAGGAGAAATGGACAAGGCTAAGAAGATGTTACTTCAGTACGCCAACATTTTCTCTTCGAATGATGCTGACATAGGGAGAACTGGACTTGTTCAGCACCAGATTAATACAGGTAACGAGTTACCTATCCGTCAGCGACCAAGAAGACTGCCAGTTGCACGAGAAAAAGAGGTAGAAACCATGATTGAGGGAATGGTGAAGGACGGTGTTATAGAGCCTTCATCGAGTCCATGGTGTTCTCCTGTGGTCCTGGTAAAGAAAAAGGACGGCAGTATGCGCTTCTGTGTGGACTATCGACGACTGAACGACGTCACGAAAAAGAACAGCTACCCGCTGCCTAGGATCGATGACACACTGGACACGCTGACTGGTATGAAGTGGTTTACCACACTTGATCTGAAGAGTGGCTACTGGTAAGTAGAAATAGACCCCAAGGACAAGGAGAAAACTGCATTCTCAACAGGAAAAGGGCTATGGCAGTTTAAAGTTATGCCATTCGGTTTGTGCAACGCTCCTGCGACGTTTGAAAGGCTGGTGGAGCAAGTACTCGCCGGATTGATTGGAGACGCATGTCTTGTCTATCTAGACGACATAATCATCGTGGGCCGTACATTTGAAGATCACCTTAAAAACCTTAACCGAGTGCTGTCGAAAATCCAAACAGCAAATCTCAAGTTAAGTCCGAAAAAGTGTTCATTCTTCAGACAGCAAGTGAACTTCTTAGGACACATAGTTTCGGGGGAAGGTGTTCAAACAGACCCAGAAAAAGTAGTCGCCGTCAAGGATTGGCCAGTTCCGAAAGACAAGACACAGGTCAGAGCATTCCTGGGTTTGTGCTCCTACTATCGAAGATTTGTCAAGAATTTTGCCGACATTGCCAAACCTTTGCACAAACTCACTGAGGAAAAGAGGAAATTCTGTTGGGACGAGGACTGCGACGTCGCATTTCAGGAATTAAAGAAACGTCTGTGCAACACACCTATTTTGGGATATTCTGACACTGAAAATGACTTCATAGTTGACACAGATGCCAGTAATACTGGAATTGGGGGCGTGCTGTCTCAACGGAAAGGAGACCGGGAGGTTGTAATAGCTTACTTCAGCAAGTCTTTATCTAAACCAGAAAGAAATTACTGCGTTACAAGACGGGAGCTACTCGCTGTAGTAAAGACAGTGCAGCACTTCAGTAAATATTTGCTGGGACGTAAATTTCAACTACGAACTGACCATGCTGCACTGAAGTGGCTATTACAGTTCAAGAATCCAGAGGGACAAGTGGCGAGATGGATAGAACTACTCCAAGAGTTTGATTTCGTAACTGAACATCGCAGTGGGAGAACTCACGGTAACGCAGACGCCTTGTCAAGAAGACCTTGTCCTGAAGACTGTAAGCACTGTGCCAGGCAAGATACTAAGGAAGTAGTGCCCGTGAGGATGCTTAGAACGGATCTCAGCGATGAATGGAAGAAGACCCTACAGCAGACTCAGCAAAACGACTCGGATATCAAACCGATCTTCGAGTGGATCAAAGCTGGTGTTCCTAAACCCAAGTGGAGTGATGTGGCTGCGATGAGTTCCATCACGAAGAGTTATTGGGCGCAATGGAACAGCTTGGTGATCCAGGATGGAGACTTGTGCCGTAAATGGGAAAACGCTAGAGGGGACAGTTGTCATCTACAAATGGTTGTTCCTAAAGCTAAGGTACCGGATGTTCTACGGCTCTACCATGATGGATG
Organism: Xestia c-nigrum; assembly: GCA_916618015.1. Lineage (NCBI taxonomy): Eukaryota > Metazoa > Arthropoda > Insecta > Lepidoptera > Noctuidae > Xestia > Xestia c-nigrum. The sequence goes on from OU745263.1 coordinate 527,839, forward strand.
TTCAGGAGGACATATGGGGGTAAAAAGGACTCTACTAAAAATTCGAGAACGCTTCTACTGGATCCACTGTCGAGATGATGTGGAAGACTGGTGCCGTAAATGTACCAGTTGTGCGGCCGTGAAAGGACCCCGTACACGCAGCAGAGGTGCATTAAAAGTGTACAACGTTGGAGCCCCTTGGGAACGGATAGCACTAGACGTTGCGGGACCATTTCCAGTAAGTGTGAGCGGAAACAGGTACTTCCTGGTGGTCATGGATTACTTTACAAAGTGGCCGGAAGTCTTCGCCATTCCTAACCAAGAAGCAACAACTGTCGCAGATAAATTAGTTCAAGAAGTCTTCTGTCGTTTTGGAGTACCCTTAGAAATACACAGCGATCAAGGAAGAAATTTTGAATCGCAAGTATTTCAAGAGACTTCTCGATTGATGGGTACCCATAAAACCAGAACCACCTCTTACCACCCACAATCCGATGGAATGGTGGAACGATTCAACCAAACGTTGGAAAGATATCTGGCGAAAGTTGTGGAAAGCCGGCAAAGGGATTGGGACAAGCACATACAGCCGTTTCTTCTGTCTTACCGAAGTGCAGTCCACGAAAGTACGACTGTGACACCAGCCTTCGCGAACTTTGGAAGGGAATTACGGTTACCTGCTGATTTAATCACTGGAACTACCTGATGCTCCAAGTAGTGTAACAGATTACGCGAATGACTTGCGTAATAAGTTGAACGATGTTTATGAGCATATCCGACAATCCGGCCAACAGATGTCTGAGAAGACGAAGACCCGTTATGACCGGAAAGCAAATGGTAGGGGTTTCGACGAGGGTTCACTGGTGTGGTTGCATAACCCAGTGCGTAGCAAGGGGAAGTCTCCGAAGTTACAAGCAAAATGGGATGGACCATACCGAGTCGTGACTAGGATCAACGATGTCACCTACCGAATACAGAAGGGTCCACGAGGTGCGCCTAAAATTGTGCATGTAGACCGGTTGGCGCGATACTACAGGACTAATGATGCTCGGGACGAGCATGTCTAAGGAGGGGGCAGTGTTACATCGGACCTACTAGAACATTCGAGAAAGTCGGCGATTACAGTGTGCGTACGTTAGGAGTTCGAGAGCATTCTATTATTATTAGTTTTAAAGTTAGGTAGGTACAAACTCGCGACCTATTTATAAAAAGACATTAGAATTTCGACCGTACGCCTAGGGCATAAGGTTCATATTTGCTTGTTTTGTACAAGTAGGTTAGGTAGGTTAGGTAGGTACTTGTTTTTAGTAGGTACCTATCTACCTGCTATTTTTTGTTAGTGTTTTTTTATGACCCTCTCGAATGTTCGTCGTTATTCTGGTGTCTGTTGGCGAGTATAAATAGAGCGCTCAGGGCCGCGACCGGCAGTCCAGCCCGATGACCCCATCACTCTCTTGCAGGAAAGTCGTAGGGAAACCAGCACTCTCAGAAAGCACACAAGACGACACACATACAAACCCCGAATCCGGTCTCGCCGCCGAGGCACGCCGCGACCTCCCAGTAATATCATTACTCCCCGACCCTTGCTCGACGAGCCAGCCCGCGACGCTGAGCATGTAACGATGATAAACTCCCCAATTAATAATCCGACCCAGCCTGTCCCTTGCTGCCCTCCCGATAATGACGCACTAAGTCGAGGCCCGAACCCCACAGGGGGTGCCCTTAGTGATCGTCATTTAAATGTAAATATTTTTAGTTTGTAAGCCCTGGCTGGGGGCCTTAAAGTAATTTTTGGCCACCCACAGGATAGTTCGGTTAAGTAGTTAAGCAACCTTATCGAGTTGCAACTACGAGTGGTCATTCCTAAAAAAAAAAAAAAACGCGACCGGCAGTCTTGTTTTAGCTACACAACGAAGCGAATCGAAGAGAACTTGAAGTGCGATATCTAAGCGAATAGTGATCAGTGGTGTATTTGTGATTAAGTTTAAGTTGTTTTGTGATTAATAAAGTTATTGTGTGGTTTAATCGGTAGTAATTAATTTATCTCATACCCAGCTCGTAACAGTATATTTGATGTTTTTTTTTTGTGTGCAATAAAGAATAAGAATAAGAATAAGAATAAGAATAAGAATAAGAATAAGAATATATGCTTTTTTTTGTTTTTTTTTAGGATGTGAAATGATCAAATGACTTCTCCCACTCTGGAAATGACTTCTCCCCTGTCAGATGTCTCAAGTTTGGTTTTTTGGAAGAAGTTCTCAATTCAACGCCTGTTTTTCTTTATGTAGATACCTATATTATGCCTGAGCAATATCAAATAACCAAATGATGAAGTCGCACGAGACCGGTCAATGTGGCGACACTTGATAGGCCTATGTCCAGCAGTGGACGTCTTTCGGCTGAAATAATGATGAATATAATTCAAATGGAGTAGGGCAGGACACCTAGCAAGGCGCGGTGATGTCAGGTGGAGTAAAGCTGTAACCAAGTGGCATTCATTCTAGAAATCCAAACTAAAATTTTGGTCGTCCAGCGGTGAGATAGGCAGACGATATTGTTGCCATTGCAGGAATATCCTGGATGAGACTGGCACAAGAGCGTGGAGCTTGGCACAAACAAAGAGAGGCCTGTACCCAGCAGTCGGTGAAGTCGGACTATGGATGATGATGATGATGAGGCATAACTTTTTCCAGAGAAGTCCGATTTTCATGATTATTTTATTGAAAGGCGTGTTTAGCAAAGTTTGTCCCATTTTTATTGAAAATAGTTGCGAATTCATGTGCGTATTGTATAATCATCGCTTGCTGAAACATCGTGAGGAAACCAACATGCCTAAGAGACATTTAGAGGCCCATGGGCAGCATAAAAACTCTTACACCAGGTTAGGCAACAACACGATAAGGAAGGAAAGATCGCTTGGTTCGGTGAAGAAAGACATCGTGAGAAAACCACAGCATGCCTTAGAGTTATTTTTCATGGGAAATCATCATATGACTTCTCCCACTCTGGGCGGGGCGGAATGGAGTGTCAAACTCTTACTGACTAAAACCCAGCTATGTTCCTTCCTCGCCGTTTATGTTCCGGGGCCGCGGTATCTCTTTCGAATAGGTCCGCAACCCCGGCAGGAAGACAGAGGACCTTGGGCGGCATAAAAACTCTGACAACAGGTTAGGTGCTAACCGCACGATAAAGAAGAAGATCGTTTTGGGGCTTATTTCATAAACCTTTTTGACAACTTTAGACCTGTCTGAAGTTTGACTGTGATCAGTTACAGCAGCTATATCGTGTGTCGGCTCATTTCATGCACCTTGATATAAACTTCAGACCTAGCTAGAGTATGAGTATTATCGGAGGTCTGACGATGGAGACGAAAGGCAGTCACATGAGGTCCGCAACACTACAAATCTGATCTATCGTGTTTAAGGCTCATTTCGTGCATCTTGATAAGAACTTTAAACCTAGCTGGAGCATGACTGTCATCGATGGTCTAACAATGGAGATTGAAGGTAGTAAGTAGCAAGAGATCCTCAACAGTTAACAGCAGCTATATCGTCATTGGGCTCACTTAATGCACCTTGATGAGAACTTTAGAAATAGCTAGAATATGACTGTCATCGAAGGTCTCATGATAGAGGCTTGGAGACGAAAAGAAATTGCAATAGGTTTTCAAGAGTTTACAGCATTTACATCGTATTGTGTTGATCTGCCTGGAGTATAACTACCATTGAAGGTCTGACTTTGGAGAAGGAAGGCAGATGCGAGAGGTCCCCAACAGTTTGAAGCAGCGTTAACGTGTATCGGCTCATGTCATGCCACTTGATGAGAACTTTCGACCTAGCTGTAGTATGATATTGTCGAGTGTCCAATGATAGAAACGTAAGGCTGTCGAGGGAAGAGTCCTTATTTGGAAAAACATAAGTTGAATATTTTGGCGTTTAATGTAAACCTATTCGAGAAAAAATAAATTGTTACTGACTTCAATCTGTACTGATATTATAAAGCTGCAGAGTTTGTTTGTTAGGTTGGTTGAACGCGCTAATTTTAGGAACTATTGGTTCGTCTTACGCAGACGAAGTTGCGCGGGTCAGCTAGTTCTTAATAATTGTTTTAGCAAAAACAGTGGAAATATTTTGTAATCAATGAATACAAGTAAACAACTAAAAAATCTAATCAAATCAACTGTGGAAAAAAAACACTTTTCTCTTAGTAGATGTTCAAATACCTTTTGAACATCTACAAGTGCAACATTGTATTATCCTTCAGGCTAGTGTCATCACAAATACTGGTAGATACGAGTACTTTCCGAGTTCGTCCGTCTGACCGCTTGAAGGTCCGCTTACTTCGCTATGGGTGATGATGTGGTTTCATACATCAGAAAAATATTTTATACTGGAAGTTTCATGTCCTGACTGAGTATAAATGTCAAGAGTTAAAATATTACCAGACCATTTTTTTGCTTATGAAGTAACTAATAATTCATTAACTGTTCGCGAAGTAGACACAATAGTTAAACAATCGCGTCAGACTGATTCGGTTGGGATCAACAGATAAAGGGTTTATCAGCAATTTTTCACAGTAGGTACAGACATAAGAAATCCACGTATCAGCGTATATCAAACAATAAAACTGACATTATCTTTTCATCGATCAGTTCAGATCCAAGAAAAATCTAGATAACAATAGTGTCACATAATAGCCATAATAATTTAGATTACGATACATCAATACTGGTGCAATTTTGTTTCAAGACCGTTTTGCAAGTGGACGGTTGTGTGTCTGTAGTGTGCAATGATGGAGAGCAGACAGTGGTTTATATTGTGGGCGGCTGTGGTGAGCCTGGCGTACGCCGGGAAACATGATAAGTACTCCAGGTAGAATCTTATTACTATGACACTTTAAAATAGGTGGCTCCGTGTTAGCTGTTAGTAGCGCTGGATCCTTTAGAAGCGCTTTTCCCTTGAGTCTAGGCTCTCAGACAAATCCTTCGACCTTCCAGCTACACGGTGCACGGCGTGTGGGTGCACAACTTTGCGGATGCAAAACTGCTGCAGCGGCTGGAGGAACCACTGGAGCTGGATGTGTGGCAGCGAGGCGCGCCGAGCCAGCGCCAGGCTCTGCTCATGGTGGGGCCCGCGCACGAGCCGGTGCTGCTGCAAGCGCTGGACGACGCCGGCCTGACACACTATGTACACATTCAGAATGTCACCAAGTGAGTAAGGGATTTTTAGTTCATGATCATTCATCAAGCCTATTTTTCCAAAAAGCGGAGACCCTATATTACAAGTACATAGTAAAAAAATCGTCTATGAAAAATGAAGTGCGAAAAACTTTCAATAAAATATTTTGAAATGATAACGAAATAAATCATAAATGCTAGCACTATTTCACCTACACTGCTGACAATGTCACGCATTGTTAACTATAAATATATATTATATTGCCTCATAGCAATAAAATATTAATATTCAAAGCATACCTTTAACAAATGAAAGACATGCTCTCATTCGCATTGCTTTTATTTTATTTAATTTTTTAGAGCGCTGCAGGAACACGATCAAGAGTTAGCAATGTGGAGAAGTAGTAGAGCTCAAAGGATGGTGTTCCAGGATTACTTGCGATATACTGAAGTATGTAACCATGGATTTATGTATCTTGCTTTAAAATATAGTGAATGACACATAACAATACATAGCATCATACCTCTGTAATCCTCAGGCAAAAATGTGTTCCTATTAACACACACACTTTGTCAGATAAGTTTAACTCCCTTGTAAAGGTGGTAATCCTATTCTCATCAACCGGTAACACGTTCAGACCGCGTGACTGGCCTCTAGAACAACGATTACGTTATAATATTCAGCATTCCTCTAGAACAACGATTACGTTATAATATTTAGTATTCCTCTAGAACAACGATTACGTTATAATATTTATCTACCCAAATATCATAAACCCTCTCTAATGCGTTCAAAAACCATAACCAGCATTACCAACCAACAGAAATAATCGGAACTGTAATGAACTCATAACCTACTGAAAACAGTAGGTTATGAGTTTAAATTTGGAACAGGTGTCAAATTCAAGTGAGTGTGCTATTCTAGTACCTATCTACATTAAATCAGATATCGATACGAAACCCCAATTCAGTATGATTCTAATTATAAATCGCACGACATTTTGACCTCGAGTGACACAAGAATAGTGATTTTGTTCGTTTGCCTATGATTTAAAAAAAAATGACAGATATCCGAAACGCCGCCATTTCGAGCTGTCATTTGTTCGTTAACTTTTTATTTCCAGTTACGAGTAGACAAATTTTCTGATAAGTTCTTTATTTCTGTCGAAAATGAATGATAGTGACTTAGAAATTGACATGAATACTCCGCCAGATATCGTAAATGCAGCGACGAATGCTTATATTATGTTCAATTTATTTTTTATTTTATTACACTGGTAACAATGCTGGTCATTTCCCTATGGTTCCTGAACCCATCATAGAGCCCTTATGATATTTGGGTAGATAAAGTACTGTATGCAACTATACATAATTAGGCATTATGCACAGTCGCAAAAACTACTATTAGCATTCCTCTAAAACAACGATTACTTTATAATATTTAGCATTCCTCTAGAACAACGATTACGTTATAATATTTAGCATTCTGACTATTCTTGGTTTTCAGATTGATGCGTACATGGAGAAAATAGCGGCGCAGTATCCCAACTTGGTGACTATCGTCAACGTTGGAAAGAGTTATGAACAACGAGATATCAAGTACTTAAAGGTTTGTGTTATGCCTTTATCTGGCTTCTGGGATCAGTTTATTGCATTTTAAACGTTAGCAATAAACATTATATTTCCTGTGACGTATGTGTTCTAGATATCAACGACAAACTTCGAGGACCCCAGCAAGCCCATCTACTTCATGAACGCGATGATCCACGCGCGCGAGTGGGTCACCACCCCGGTGACGCTGTACTCCATCTACAGGCTGGTGGAGAGCCTGCGCAACCAGGACCGTGACCTTCAGACTGATGTGGACTGGATCATCCTGCCGCTCACCAACCCCGACGGCTACGAGTACTCACATGTGACCGTGAGTTTACAACGCGTACCTACATAATAACAGTGAAATCCTATATACAGCGAGTATCTGAAAAGTGAGATCTCTGAAATACGCTGTATATCAGCATCATATATCCCAAAATGCTTGATGAATGCAGATGCTTGACGAAGACTAGTGTTCACATTAATCTTCCTTCATCAGTAATGCCTGTAACGACTAGTTTAATACCTCTAATTTTTAACGGTTTCCAATGACCTTCACTTTGTCATTAGTTCACATTTTAAAACCTTCGAAGCCTGTTCGCGCATCATTACAGTAATCAGTTCCTTTCAGACTCGTCTCTGGCGTAAGACAAGATCTGCTAACGAGGGACTCAGTGAAGATTGCTGGGGAGTTGACGGCAACCGGAACTTTGACGTCAAATTCAATACCACAGGAGTCTCGCCAAACCCTTGCGATAATATTTACCCTGGAACCCACCCCTTCTCGGAACCGGAGACCGGGTACATCAGGGACATACTCGAGAAGTATAAGGACAGGATCCAGATATACATGGACACCCACAGTCATGGGAACTGGGTGTTGTTCGGTTATGGGGACAATAGTCTACCACCCAACGTCGCTCAGCTGCACCAAGTTGGTGCCACCATGGGAGCCACCATGGATGCTATGAAGTTGCCTCAGGCTGATTACTACAGCGTAGGAAACAGTGCGACTATCCTGTATGGTAGTTCAGGGAGTGCTCAGGATTATGGTCAGGTAATTCCACTTACACATACATTATTTAACAGGAAACATATGGAGGATTTTTTTTTTAATTTGCAAGCTATCAACCCCAGTTTTACTTTATTTTAATCCTCTAGGCTCAGAGAAAAATCTCTTACGGTTGTATGTTATGTATTTTTAATCCTCATATAATCCACAAACAATGTATTTGATGGATACTCGATAATTTTTCGGCACGTCTGCTGCAATCGAGCGAACTAATCTTATCGCGCAGAATTTATTGTGTTTTTGATAACAACGTTATGATAGACATCGATTACTGCTGAGTCATTGTGGACACACATTCTGAGCACGTATTCAACATGGCTTGTATTGGTGTCGTTGTGATGGATACGAAGAACGTTTTTTTACTATTGATATGTTCGTCTTGTTCATGATCAGAGCTCATGATTTGTTATGAACGTTGATAACGTGTATAGAAAGTTGTGTCTTATAAATAACAATATTATTTCTAAAAGACTAGCTTTAGTTTTCACAGTCTCAATTTATCATCAAATGGTTGAAGCCAAGTAGTACTTTAGGTTGTCCGATGTTAATGTTTTTCTGGAGGTCTACTTAACCTCTACTGCTTATTTATTTATCAAATTAAAATGTCATAAGTCCACCACAACACATAAGTCAGTCACAAGACAGTGGTATTATTGGTACTTAGAACAGCTATTTTCTTTTCTTTTCTGAATGGTTACTTAAAACTCTATAATATTACAGTAGGTTTTCAAATCATTTTTCTCATATTTTGCTCAGAATAGTTACAGCACTGATGACAATATTTGTGTCACTTGTTTAATTTAGTTCTTTAATTAAATATTCTTCATTTTTTTTTAATTTACTTACCTTTGTATAGATGCTTTTTTACCTATTATTTGTGAATGACTGAACGTTGAAGGCCTTTTAATAATAATAATAATAATATAATATATCATTTAATTCAGGTAACAAAAGACCCATATCACATATACCTTACAGACTAACATACATATTAATAAAAACCACTAAACATAAACTATTGTACACGAAGAGACGGCGTCATGCTGCGCTGCGTGGTGTCGCGTAGCCTTCCGCGGTATCGCCGATATATGACACCCTTCGGCCAAAACTCTTCCTTGAGGAAGGTCTCAATATGATGAGTTGGAACTCGCACCACGAACGACTTAAAATTCGTGTTGTGGCGCGACTCCAACTTCTCAACCCTCAAGGTCCAGCTGGTCTTCACTCGGACATACTCCACGATCTCCTCAACCTTCGTGGTGGGATGTAGCCGGGACACATAGAGCTGCGTCGTCGGTATCGCCGTTTAGATTCCCGGATGCTGTTTAACTTTTGTTAAATATTCCTTTTGTTTGACATTTTTTGTATAGCATGCAACGACCTATTGTCGGGCCTACGCTGTCCCCCCATACTTTAGTACTAATGCTGTAATGAAACATAATCTTAATATATATAAATCTCGTGTCACAATGTTTGTCCTCAATGGACTCCTAAACCACTTAACCGATTATAATAAAATTCGCACACCATGTGCAGTTCGATCCAACTTGAGAGATAGGATAGTTTAAATCTCAAATTATGAGACGCAGACGAAGTTGCGCGAGTCAGCTAGTAATATTGTAATACCAAATGATTTGAAAAGAGTAACCATGGAGTTTCTTGCCTGTTCTTCTCCATGGAATCGACCAACGCGAACCGTGCACCTTTTTCGACGTTTTACCCATCCAGGCCTATGTGAAATAAAATATTTTGATTTTGATTTTGAATTATCTTTCGCGCGGTGGATGCAGAAACAACGGGGTGTTATAAGTTTGACGTGTCTGTGTATGCGTGTGTGGAACCATCAATTTAAAATTCATTATTTTATAGTGATGGGAAGCCGAGCCTGAACATTCAGTCTGCGTTTGGTCTTCGAGCCGGCAACAAGCGGAAAAATAAAATACATAAATAATTATAATTGCATAAGTTGATAAAAAAGGTTACAAAGAAGATGAAAAGGTTACAAATGTATACAACCTACAAGAGGCAACAAGCGGAAAAATAAAATACATAAATAATTATAATTGCATAAGTTGATAGCAGCAGATAGCAGCAGTTGGAGCAGCGGTGGCCCAGTGGTGGCGGCCCCGACTTACGAACAGTAAGTCGTGGGTTCAAACCCAGACAGGCGTATTACGTTGTGTAATTTATTTCATCACCACTGCTCTCAAAACGGTGAAGGAAAACATCGTGAGGAAACCGGCATGTCCTAGAATCAAAAATTCGAAGACATGTGACATCTACCAATCCGCACTGGGCCCGCGTGGTAGATTATATAGCCCATTCCCTCTCATTGAGAGGAGGCCGTGTCCCAGCAGTGGGAACATTATAGGCTGATGATGATGATGATGATGATGAAGTTGATAAAAAAGGTTACAAAGAAGATGAAAAGGTTACAAATGTATACAACCTACAACTCCTAGTTACGGCAATATATTATAAAGAAAACTAGCTTATCATTGTCATTATCTGACATGGGGTGACATAGGGTGTTAGGTTATTGATTATATACTCTGTGATTTTCATTACGGAATTTCTGGATTCGGTCTCCACGCTCAAGCGCGATAGAAATTATGCAATAGTTTAACAGAAAACAACATTAAAAGCTTTTACTACAGGTTATTTATCAGATTTTTACATTTTTCTCTCTCTCTCTGAAAGTTGGCGTACAATCGACAGCCATCAATAACCACAGAGTGTTAATCTGTCGGTAACGCGACAGATTCAATATAAAGAAAGTGATGCTTCGAGTAAATGAGAGTCGTCGTTTTCTTTACAACTATATCTTAATGAGTCATTGTAACACAAGATTCCGATATCGACCCTGAGCGATTAATTAACAGACCTGCCAATAAAACTAGCCCCAACAGATAAGGAAAAACAAAAGACGGCAATATTTCGACAGCAGATGCTTAGCCCAACGTAGCGTATCAGTCAATGGCGCGGCAGAGGGAACGCGTGCGTGAAGCCGGGCCCGAGCCAATTGCGCGGCGTGATCAGACGCGGGCATTACCGGGCGTGGCGTGATCAGGCGCGGGCTTTACCGGGATACGCACAGGATCACCGTAATGAGGATGTTCGGTGTTTGGGGTTTGAAGTGATGTCTATTTATTAGCTATCGGATGGAAGGGCTGCCTCCTATCTTTTGTATTCGATTTTTGACTTCGGAATGCTCTTACTGGCAATACGGGCATATTGTAAGTCTTCTTTTGAAGAGTTGATGGCTAAATTATAATGGATGCACGGTTCGGTCTTTCCTGGTTAAGCAGCACTCTTCAAGGTCGGTCTTTGGTTGTGTGACCATCCATTGCATACCCAGTTTCCTCTGTACCTCAAAAAACGCGTTAAGCTATTGGTCCCGGCTGTCATTTGTGGATCTTTGACAGTCGTTACAAAATATTCAGAGGCTCGAATGCGTGACAACCTGTCTTATATCTGTATCCCTCAGTATAGTGTAACCCAGTACTAACTGGGTTCTGGAAATCAGAATGACACGCAGTCGTTTCATGTAAAATACCTACTAGTATTCAACTGTGTCCGGTTAGAAGCCAATCCCAAGAAAATAGGGAAAAGGATAGGCAAACTCATGATTTATACCTAAACACGACGAATAGATTGTATTTGATTTGTGATGCTTCTTCCCGGAGAACAGGCATTAGAATAGTATAAAGCCCGGAAGAAATTACAGAAAAGTTATGACACAAGTCATGATACTATTATCATTATGTGACTTATCACTTGTGTCATAACTTTTGCTCTATTTATACACAATTACAAACAGAAAATTGGTTGGTTTTCTATTTTTTGCCTGTTTGAGTGATCAATCAAATCTGGTGTAGGAAGGTATCAGAACAAATGTATCTTAATTACATCTACTTTAACCTTTGTCGTCTACAGGCGGTGGGAATTCCTTTCTCGTACACGTTGGAGCTGCCAGGCTACGGCTATGGGTTCCTGGCGCCTCCGCAGTTCGTGGACCAGATCAACGAGGAGACGTGGCAGGGCATCGCCGTGACCGCTAGACTGGCCAGGGCCTACTACAGGGTGCGGTACGACGCCGCAACTACCACTGCTGCTCCTACCACTAACACTGCTCCTACTACCACTGCAACTTAGGTCACATACACCAGGTCACCAGGCCTCGCCGTCACTACCGTGTTCGCGCGCACCTTCTTTTGCACGCTGCTCAAACTAGCTGCCACTACTGATGTTCGTAATACTGCCCTCAAATCTTATGTCAAGGAAATGTTTTAGCCAATTTTATATTTTTATATTGAAATAAACGTTTATAAGTATAATTATGAGTTTTCTTTGTTTGATCGGCGGAGTACTCTAAAAAGTAACGTAAGTATGTACACAAAATACCTACTGCAGTGAAAAACAACGGTTAATTAAAACATTACTTCTTCGTTATTATGACATCATAACGCCTATAATTACCGAAGACTCAGTCAGAGGTGTACTCTAATAACTTTAGAGTACACCTCTGACTGAGTCTTCACCCACAGTACGCAAAATGTGTTTATTTTCCATATCAAAAAGAAGAGCCTATTGCCATCAACTAGGCATAAATCCATAGACTCTGTGGCTGCTGTGAGAAATTCTTGATGGAAAAACCCAATAACATTTTACCCAACCTGGGAATCAAACCACTAAACCAACGTGTTATGTTCGTTAAATAAGTAATTGTTCGTACAATGGAATAGCAGACCTATGACACAGTTCACAAGTCAACTCCACTGATCGCTATATAAGCGGGTCGACAATGGCAGCCATTTGATGATCTGTAAACAAAGTTTGATTTTTTTTACCGGCAGTACAATATCAATTGAGCTAGCCGATGACCTTGCTAACTTAATTTCTCTACTAAGATAATAATACTAATGAAAATTCAATGTGTTTTACTGGCAAGCAATTTGTAAATCGTGTTTTCCGTACAAATGTGTTGTTAAATAAAACCGTTTAAAAAAAAAGCTTGGGAGGGGCATCGTTAAAAGACGTGACCAATTTATGATCCTTTTCATAAAAAGTCTAAATACATCATCTTCTTACTTTCACGAATGCTGAAAGAAATGAATTTATTCAAAACGTAGAAAGGTCTACCTGAATTAAATTAATTGGTATAGCGGTCAGCAATCTACCTCGCAACAATTTGGATTACCTACGTCAGAATTTTCCCAAGATGGCGGCCATTACAGCTTGTTTATCAATATTCGTTCTATATTCAAAATGCACCAGTAACTGATTCCTATAATCCAACCTAACCATTAGTTCACAACGCTAGATCTATAAGTCCGCAGATACATCCTAACAACTGGATCTTGTGGAACATTTACGCACACAACAGCGCACTTGACGTGTGCACGCGACGTCAAATGATTTATACTTTCATTTAATTTATTAAACGAACGACTGTTATTATGTTATTCGAACGTGTTTTGTTTGAAACGGTATTATCTCGTTTTGTTTACGGCTGTTGGTTTTACGTATGTATATTGGTAAAAAGCTTTGTTTGTTTTTGTTTATTCATGAATGTAAACTGAATTGAAATAGGATCTGAATTGCTATTGTGACTAACTAACGGCAGAAATTGAGTTTATTTTTGGACAATAGTCTTTCTGTGAATATTTTTTACGTGGAATATGTTTAAAAACAATGAAAACATTGAAAAAAAAAAAGAAAAATACAAAATTTGAAAACAGACACAATGAACATAACAAAAAAAACACAACATAACTGTCCTATCTCGATATTACTACATCGTTCACGGTCATACATAATACACACACGCTAGTAGCGAGTATTACATACGATTTTCTTGACTTAACCATCTTACTGTTTGCTTAATTTTTCAAGCTTTTTCATGTTAAAACTGAGATATTGACTGTACAATGGAAACATTTGCATTTAAAATATTAAGTACACTGTGCACTCTCAAGAATAAATTGTGGTCAGTTCAAACTTCAGTAAATTTTCAGGAGTTGCAAACCTTTAGCAACTTTGTACCTATCTCGAAGAAAACCTTTCTGTGTAAACAAGCTTAGCGTTTACTTAAATATATTTGCAACTAAAACAAGTTCAAGAATTCTTAAGCCTTATAATAGTGGTGTCGGTGAACGAACAAGTTCTTTTAACTAAACCCTCGCTTAACTACTAAAACCTTTAGTTCACACTTTGAGAGAACGGTGAGTACAAGACTGAGTTTATAGATACGGTGATTAACGCGCGGTGCAAGGAGAACAGTTTTGGATAGCATGTTTTTATTTCTTATCAGACGGTTTTTATTGAGATTACAATCATCATCATTCTTCCAATTTGCTTCGGGTCAGCGCAGTATGTGTTCTTCTTCCTACTTCTCTACTATTTTTCATCATCTCTTCAGACACTTCTTTTCTTGCCATATCTTTTTTAACACAGTCCATCCATCGTCGTTTCTTTTGATCTTCCTCTACTCATATGTACCCATCCACATTCATACTCAAACTATCATCACGATATTTTCCTTTCTAAGATTACCAACGAATGAAGTGAAATTTCACGTTTTTCGTTGACCTTTGATACAATATTGGTCTCAATCAAACTTTTCACATGTCCCATGCATCATCATTATAATCGGTAGTCTTGCTCGACCCACTGCAGCACTGTTGTGTATTGTACTACTCCTGTTTGTATCATACTTCGCTTGTGTATGCGAGTCTTATTCGGGTCCACCGTTGAAGACAATTCAATAAGCTATCTCTTTCTTTTTTTCGACCAGAGATGGCATGATGGTTGCCACACCAGTGACTGAGTAATTGAACGGACAAAGACCTTCCCCATCGTCCTTTTGCCACATGATATTCTCCAAAAGTAGCTCGTGGCTAAATAATAACAGCCGCTCGGGACGATCTTTAGGATTAGCCGTGCTTGCCTAGATTGGTCTGTGGATGCGTGACCACCCTTACATACCGAGTTGCCTCCAAGCCTCGGAAAGTGCGTTAGGCTGTTGGTCCCGGCTGTCATTTGTAGACCTTTGACAGTCGTAACAGGTAGTCAGTTGCCCAAAAAGTCTGACAGCCAGTCTTACCAAGGGGTATCGTATTACAAGGGGTATAGTATTAACGGGTTTTTGGAGGTCAGATAGGTAGTCTCTGGTATTCAGCTGCCTCCGGTTAGACTGGAAGCCGATCCCAACATAGTTGGGAAAAGGCTAGGAGATGATGATGATTCTCCAAAAATGTTTAGTATTTGCAACGCGCGGCCGCCGCCCCGTCTCAGTCAGTCTCTAAGCGGTTTATAATGTATCGTAGTTCATGCGAAGTTTCTCGTAAACTTGTCATTGTAACATGCTGTTTGCTTGCCACAAGCTTTTTACAAGTTTAGTTGTGAAGTCAACAACTCAGCACGTTTGGCTTGATTTGAACTAGTTTCAGATTTTTGAAAGTGTTAAACTTGGCATGTTTGAGAAATAAGTTAAAGTTAGTTACGGTTTTTAGAATAGAGATTATTCGTGAATTACGAGCCATTTAATAAAAATATCTCAGGGTATTTTGTTACGAATACCTAAACATTTGTAGAAAATACATATAAACCGACAAAATGTTATTTGCCAGCTTTACCAGGCTTACTGTACCAGCTTTTACTAAATACCATTTCGTCATAAAAACGAAAGTACAACAAATACTCGTACATTCCGTGAGGCAACAAAAACCACAATAAATATTAGCCACAATATACTCGTAACTCTAGAGGTACTTCAACCAACACCAAGTGTGTGACGCTGTGTCGAAGAGGAACAGTAATTCAATTTCATACAAAATGTTTCTCATGTTACTTTAGTTTTGTGAGTTGGAATGTCCTGGTCACCTTTAGTCTGGGTCAAGTGGCAGGTTATATCGGAGTCCAATATAATCTCATTATTACCACTACCATGTGTGTGCCCGGGAGTTACAGTAGATTAGCGCGCACCCCCGACTGTTTCTCATATTTCGTAGGTGGTTTTGCTAGTAAAACATAATAACATCTCACGTAATGGCACTGACAAAAACTACTGGTATTTCCACCAAAATATCCTTGATCATCATGCTCATTACTAATTTACTATTGAGAACGTGTTTCATGAAATTGTTTTGAACAAGTAAGCACGCTGAAATTAGTTCATATTTGGCCACTCGCTAAGAGATCCTTGTACAGTTACTTATAAGAGTAATATTATGCAGGTAAATTAATCGAACCGTGATAGTAGTAGGTAGACTTGAGATAAGTAATGTCACAATGTGGTCTCTCTTTGGCCAAACAGAATCTATAAGCAATTAAAATAGCCTCCTCATTGATACAAAAATTGGTTTTTGTATCAATGAGGAGGCTACACAAGACAGCACAGAAGACTTTTTGTTGGCAAAAAGTCTTCTGTAACTTCCTACTCAGTGGCACAGCCAAGCTGCCAAACGTGAGCTCGGCAGTGGTTGCCGAGTGTTAAGGAAGGTGTGCCGGCAATCTGTGCAGCCACCCGCGCCACCGTCGTGGAGCCAATTAGTCAAACCAAACGAGAGAACACACTCATTTACAGAACCACTTCATGCCAAGTGGGTTCATGCATGTGCCTGCTGTGTATGTAAACAGTCGACCTTAGAATCGATTTACCCTTTTTGTCAAAAACAATTCTCTCACTGTGCACTGTGGTAGAACCTATCATGGTCGTTTTATGACGTGAAACTCAACCTTAAGCTCCGCGCAATTTAGCACATTATGGGGCGCGCCAGGCTGCGCCGAAACGCAAATTGTTTCAGTCAGATTCGAATTTAAATTTCTACCGTATTCAGCCTAAAGTAATGAGGTTGCGCGCATTTGGTGTCCGCCTGTCATATGTTATGTGTTCATATACAAAATGTTGTACGAAAGTGATTAAGCAGGACTATGTAAAGCAACGCGATGCGTCGCGGCGCGCTCTAACCTATGAAAGACTTGAGGGTGATAAAAAAATTACGAGTCCTCACCTTCTTGTATTGTATTGTACAACGGGCTGGTGTCCGCAACTCCACGTCAAAGCGCGTATTTTGCGTATTATCTACCACGCGAGCCCAGTGCGGTTTGGTAGATCTCACATGTACATATTGAACTGTGAAATACTTGGACAACATGCTCATAATAATTGTTTTAGAATTTCATGTTTTTCTTAATAATATAAGTACCATTCAGTACCTACTTGAAGCTAAGTAAATTTAAGAACCAGGACTTTTGACAAGTTTTAAGTTGAGTAAGAAAAAAGAAAAACACTGCTAAAGTAATTTAACCTTTGGTTTAGTTAAGTAATTAAAATAGATTTTGAGATAGAGAGAGTTTTTAGAGATATTTGTAGTACGTCTACTACAAAAATCTAAAATTCCGTGATAGGCAGAGCTACGCAGAGCTCAAACCACTGGAAATTCACAAGAGTTCCTTATCAAAACTGAGGTGAGCAATATTTAAGCATTGTTCACGATTAAACCCCTAACAATGTTAAATAGCGGTTCAAAGTTTGTACGGAATTCCGACATATTTGCTGATGGGGAATTCACGACATAGCAATGACATAGTTATACGACTCATTGTACCTATTATTAGAATGTATGCTTTAGTCTTCGTTAACACGTTATGTATGAAAGTAATAATAGTTTATTAATTCAACTAGCTTCTGCCCGCGACTTCATTCACGTGAAGTTTTGATATTACAACGCATCGCCTGCTCAACGGAAACTTTTTTCCCGCTTGCAACATTTCTTCTTGCTGCTCCGCTCGTATTGGTTGAATGTTATATAACCTATAGCCTTCCTCGATAAATGGACTATCCAACCCAAATAGAATTTTTCAATTCGAGCCGGTAGTTCTTGAGATTAGCGCGTAAAACCAAACGAACAAACTCTTCTATATTAGTATAGATAACCTCAAATTACACACAAGAACAAAAATCTAGAATAATATGACCACTATGCGGATTGTAGACCACGAGCTACGCTCTGCCGAAGCTATACTAAGCTAATCTAGCCAAGCTAAGCGAAAGCTCAGTTTGTGTTGCGAAAATCAATTCGACGGACGGTCGCCATGAATAATTTCGATGAATACCTTTCCGATTATGAATACGTTACATTTAGAAGAAAAAAGATTAATAATGAATTATGTTTATCTAAAAAAAATACATTCCAGACCTTCATATGTCATTACATGAGAGACAGACCTTAGCTTAGCTCTTGTAGCCGTGCATTAGCACACAGAACTAACTTATATTTTAGTTAGCTCCCATAGCTTATCTTGCATAGTTTGTAGTCTGCACACAAGTATGAAAAACGTCAGCTATGCGAGCTAAGCTAAACTAACTTAGCTTAGCTCTTGGTCTGCAACCCGCATTACAATAATTATAGGAACAGTAAAATGTGCCTAAATGTAATTTATTTTATTCAAGACATCCAGTCTGACGCCTAACTTATAACAACAAAAAGCTTGTGTAAGGCGACAGGTAATAAAACTCGTCTCGTGATATTTCTCTTATTGTTCTCAAGACAGCTATTTATGTGTTCTTTGATCATTCGTCTGTCATTGTCAAGAAACACAACTACAATGCGACAAGCAACAGAGTAAAGATAACCAGTAAATCAACTACGCCCTTTTTGTGAAATCAAACGCTGGTGTTATAGTTGACTACTAAACTGTTTGTATGTTGCACTACACACATAAAGCATAACCACTTGTCTGTGTGCGATAGCCACGACTTACTCACCAGTGTGTCCAGTAACCTGATGCATTATCATCTGCCTAGCCTTTTCCCAACTATGTTGGGGTCGGCTTCCAATCCAACCGGGTGCAGCTGAATACCTGTATTTTACATGGAGCGACTGCCTATCTGACCTCCACAACCCAGTTAGTACTGGGTAATACGATACTACCAGTAACCTAACACATGTTTCAAATTCGTTAGTTGTATGTGTAACCCAAATCCGACCATTTGTTTGTCCTTAGTTGAAAAAAGCTGTAGAGATAATACTAATAAGTGTCTACTGCGGTACTGACGAATTTCATAAAAAAATGAACCGGTAATTTCATTCCTGACCATTTTTTTCCCGTTATGTTTACTTTTAAATATTCTACATTTTCAGCTACCGTGTAATTTGGTTCATGTCGCGTGAAATCAGTGGCCGGTGATTGATAACTTTCCCAGTAGTGTGCGGCAATGAAATATTCGTGGACGCTAACTTCGGTTACCGAAAATCTTAAATATCCAAAAACCTATGCTTCGACAAACTTCATTAAATTAAAAATTAAAAAAAAAACCCGACACGTAGGGTCATAATTTCAAGATACCCCGGTTTATAGGATTTGAAATTTACTATAATAATAATAATAATAATTCGTTTAATTCAGATAACAGTGATCCATATTTTGTTAGTATTACACACATCTTACATACTAGTGTTAGTAACATTGATATAAAAAGTAATATTATTAAAACAAAGGACGACCAGGCAGAAAGACTTCTCCTACCTAATCAACCTCCGCACAAAATGCCTGATATTTGGAGTATAGCTCTCCGCCTCAGCTCTCAGGATATAGTTGCGACTACTAGTTGTATAGTCAAGCTCTTTCATTTTGTACCCATATTGAAGCGAGTTGTTGAATAAATATGTAATCCGTCAATTTGTGGCGGCGGCCATCTTGGACAGATTTTTATTAAACATAGCTAAAAACACTCCCGACTAATTTTCACCTTTAAAACAAAGAAAACAAATTTAAAATCAGTTCATCCGTTCGAGAGACTATACGATGCAAAGAACAGACACACACACCCACACAGACACGTCAAACTTATAACACCCCGTCGTTTTTGCGGCGGGGGTTAAAACAGGTTCTATCGAGTTAGCCTAAATCATCCCACAGCTGGAGCTTTGCCCGTGACTCCGGTTAACTGATCGTTAATTAAGTGTTTGTACACTGAAAAAAAAACAAAAGAGTGAAACATTTAGGTGTCAAAAAACTCGTCACCACTCCTCTGATTAAATTTGCCGGACACCAGACTTGAGTGGCTACTGCTAGGTGACAAGAGCTCACCGTCTATTGCAGTGTCACCGGCAGAAACCAATTACACGTAGTTCGCGCTAAAAGCCGAGAGCTCCCAGCATCAATTAGGCAACTCGGTGGCACCGCGCCAGTGACACCGTGTCTCGCTGAGTCGACACGCTTCACTCCCTAAGCACCACTTGAACACTATTCCCCCAGTTTTTATGCCTCACAGTGCAGTTGGAAAGCGCTCTAATGGGTGAGTGGAATAGATTCCGATTGAGCAGTGTATCGAACTGTGATGCAGCAGTTTTTTTGGTTGGAATGTATCCGCCATTTTGGAGGGTTCTACTTTTTTGTTGGACAAGTGACAAGACCGTTTTACTGAATTAGGTTTTACTGTTCTCTTTTCGAACAAATGCTTAGGAATTAGTTTTAAGCAAAAACTTGATTTGGAGTTTCCAAATCTCCTTCACAACAAAGAAGATTTTAGTATTACGCAGTCATAGTTCGCAGTTTCTAAAATATAAACTGGACTGGACGTGGCTTCCCAGAAAATGCCTGTTTGCTACGGCGTAGCATATTGGCAATGCAGCTACGCCGTAGCATGCAGACATTTTTTGGGAAACCGTAATTACTTTATCTATGTATTATTTTGTTCTCTTCGGTGAAATTGTGTGTTAATGACTTTTACCGAACATACGATAATTTCATGGTCAGGGTTTCGGTTTAGTTAACTTTTGCACACCTAACTGGTAGGCAAAGGTCTCCCAAACATTCCATCAGTATTATCTATACTTTTTCAGAATTATTATGTAAACAAATAATGTTGATGAACAAAATAATTTTCTTAGTAACCGACATAAAAATTTACGAAATTAAAACAATTCTTTGCCAATCATTGTGAAATTTCAGTCATTACTAATTTTCTCTGCTGATTGTATTTCAAAAGCCAAAATAAAACCACGAATAAATCATATAAAAATAATGATTGTCTCTGCTCTCATCGTTTCGTTCAAATAGTTCCTGAATGGAGATCACGTACTCACAACACTCCCGTATAAAAGCTACATTTTATAATTGCTATCCTCATTCACACTTTTATAAATAACCTTTATGCCCCACAGCTAAGGTCGAAAATTGCGTGAAAGTAGTCACATAATACGTTAGTGGGATAATTGCAACAGTCATTTACTCTTTTATGATTCTTATGTAGTTGTCAGAAGGTTGCAAATTGCGTGGTGTGGTAGATAGATTACGTGTGCCTACATAGCGTTGCGTCTAGAGTCATAATTTAGTTCTTTATGTTCCGTATAACGTTGTCATAAGGTTGGTTATTGCGTGAATGACGGAGGGATATGGTTGCGGGCACGGGAATGTGTCTAAAACAATGGGAGGTCGTTAGCGGAGTGACGGGAGGGCTCTCATTGTGCTTGAGAGGTGTTCTAACCTTGAGAATACTAATGAAACACACTCGACTTCGGTTACACGATTGAAATCTTGTGAAGTATGAGAAGTGGCGACAGGGGTTGTATTTCATCACGGAGTTAGAATCGACGAACAGTTTTTAAAGAAGGTAGTATGTTTTTAACAAGCGAAGCTAGGAAAAGTAACTCTTTCATAATTTGCAGAGGAAGTTTTGTGTAGTGTGTATTTTATTCAGTGCTAAGTGCATTTCCTATTTTTAACTATGGCAGTAATACGACGTATAACAGAGATTGGTGACATTGGCCCTCAGTTGAATGAAGTTAAGTAAATGGTTACCGGCAATATTCTCGTATCTTATCATATGGGACTTAAACATATAACTGGCGAAATGTAGGTGTACTGTATGTAGTATAATATCTCAACCAATACTTCGGGGATTCACAGGTGTGATATTAGGTTAATGGTCAGAGAATAATATTTTAGCAAAGTAAAAACAGTCTAGTCTCATCATGCCGGATGCAGCTGAAAACCAATATTTTACATGGAGCGACTACCTATCTGACCTCCACAACCCAGTTAACACTGGGTAAAACGATACCACTTGGTAAGACTGGTTGTCAGACTTTTTGAGCCACTGACTACTTGTACCGACTGCCAAAGATAGACAAATGGCAGCCGGCACCAACAGTTTAACGTGCTTTTCGAGGCACGGAGGAAACTCGGTATGTAGGGGTGGTAACCCATCCACGGACTAACCTAGGCAAGCACGGCTTAACCTAAAGATCGGCACGAGCTGCTGTTATTATTTAGCCACGAGCTCCTTACAGAACAGTCTAGTCTACTGCTCCTAATTCAGAGGTGTTTATTGTACTACAGTGTCCGATGTAAAGGATTCGGGGAGCACGTCGTTCGGGCGCGCAGCCAAAATCCCGCAAGTTAACATTTTCACAATTACCGCGAAAATAGCCATCTAGTTAATTACATTTCCCGTTGCCGCCCATTTCCAGCAGTTTCCTTTAAAATGTTACGCTGATGGCATTAACGTGGGTTTTATATTTAATCGCTTTAAACCGCGTTTCGCTTACGTGTAGGTTGTTTTGTCCTACCGGAATATAAACTAGGATAAAAAGTAGTCTATTTAACCCATCCGATCTGTGTAAATCCATTTAACATTACAGTCGTAGCAAATTAACAGACATAGTACCTACTTTCGACTTACTTTCTCGATGTATATGTACCTAAAATACTTTTTTTAAATAACGTAATTTATGTTTTTGTAGAGATCTCTATGTTCCATTTTATAAGTAAAAAGAACATATACCTACGTGTTTTGGAAAATAAGAGAAACATAAAAGATTTAGAAAAAATATATCTAAAGTTACTTTTCTGAGCCTAATATTGTTATAGTATTCCTACAACTTAAATAAACATAGGTAACATTTCTGTTAAATAATATAGTAGTAATAATATAGAAAGGTAGTCGCTCCATTAAATACTGATATTCAGCTGGCTACGGTTAGACTGGAACTCGACTACAATAAAGATGAGAAAATGCTGATCTACGGATGATAATAGCTAGATTAATATTACATCACTACATATTATAAAACAAAATCCTCCGCCGTGTCTGTCTGTCTGTGATAAACTCAAAAACTACTGCACCGAAGGTCAAACCGTTTGTCAATGGATATAGTGGTTCTCGAGAAAGGTTTTAGTATTATAATTAGAACACGAAATAGAAGAACAATCCTTATTGTAAATCTTCATTCTTAAAAAAAAAAACAATTTCCACCTCTATAGCATATAGTTTTTATCTGCGTTTTTATGTATTAAATGTGAACCGTATTCTCCGTATTCGAAGTTATTTTTGGCATAACTTGAAATAACAAGAAGCTGAATAAACTACAAGTTGGTAGAAGTTGGCGTTAGTTTGGGCCGACCCTAATTTACATAATCTTTGTTTTACGGTGTTTGCGGGAACTTCGCCCGGTTTTTATTGAAATTAGTGAAAATTCTCTTTTGTTCACGTGTAAAACTATTTAAATAATTCTCGATTAAATATTCCACTTACTTTACCGTGTTTAAGATGAGTGAGATTTAACGTTTCCTTGTTAATGATGGTGATAATAACGTTATTTTGTGATACTACAACCCATAGTGTTTCATTGAAAAGACTAATGCCTATTTCGACGTAAACACGCCTTAAGAATGTCGATATCAGTTTTGCGTAAGCCATTCAAGTTCCACTTTTTGTTCTACACAAGTCGATTGCGTAAGCTGCAGAAGCGACGGATGTCTATACGACAATGAAGATAATAAACTTACCGTAGATAATATACTTATCTTTTGGCCGTGACAAAAAAATACAAGAATGTGGCACGACTCACCGCGACTAACGCGACTTTACGCGAAAAAAAACCAGTGAAGTGTGTGTGTCGCAAGTAGCATTAGCCCCAATACACTTAGTAGCTTGTTGATATAATTTGAAGCCATACAATAACCACATTACCATTCTAATAAACTAGTCTAGTATTTATATAGAAATATCAATAATGATATTGAGTTACAGAAAACATATTAGACTCTATAGCAACATGTATGACGTCTGACAGACGAGCTCGCAGCTATGAGCAAATTCCTAGTTATTATTTTTATGTCTAATTACGTTATGCCTAGGTTTTCGTTCAATGATAAGCTTTTCTCAGAAAATGTTCGTAAATGATCAAAATTAAGCTTGCTTGCAAAAGTAAGTAAAGTAAGGTCTATTTTGCTCGTCAAGAATTGTTTAAAAAAATCCAACAGTTTGAATTTAGACCCCCCTGGTATCGCTTTTATTTTTTTTGCTAGCCTGTTCTGTCCCACTCCTGGGCAAAGGCCTCCCTCCACTCTTTCCACCTCTCGCGAACCCGCGCGTCCTCCCTCCAGTTTGGACGGAACCTGTCCAGTTAAAAAATACAAGAATATGGCACGAGTCACCTGGTATCACTTACTATGTATTAAAATTTAGACCCTCGGTATCGCTTACTGTCTACTATTATTAAAATGGACATCAGTGTAATATTAACATCAGGATTTCAAACGGTGTTGTCAAATGGGTATACATTTGGACAACATCGGGTACAATAACCTGCTGAAAACATCCAAGATTTTGATTAATAATCCATTGTAGTAAGGTGAATGACACGCCATGATTAAACCCGTTTGAACCTTAACACGTGAAGGGGATACTTTGTAAAGGGATATATAAATAATTTCCTTTCTTGGCGTTTTCTTTGAGCACCCGGTAGTGTACCCCTCCCAGCCTCCCTGTATGAAAGGGATTAAGATGACAGGTGACAGCTAACTGATGGAGTCTGACGGTTTGCGCTTGTTCCACCTGCTGAAAATAAATAGCTTTGAACACGGTATTAATAAATAGGGATGATACATGCTTTGAAGAGGTGCAACACCGAAAAAAGTGGAAAGAATGGGAGTTCTTTGTTCAACAGTGGGACAACTCAGGCTAACTAAAAACTAAAAGAAATCGCATTAGATTCTTTTGAAATGGAAAATTTTAACGTAAGATAAATTTAGTCCTGCATTTAATTCCGTAAAGTTTATTCGATCCAATTAGAAGAAAACATGACTAATTTTCATGTTACAAAATAGCTCCTGGTGATGCGAGAACACGAACAAGTTTCGTGGTTCGTATGGTGAAAGGTATTTGGATCGCAATTATGTCTTCTCCGCGTAATAAAATCTAGCTGATATTATTACTAAATTTCCTTTAATTAAATCGTAGTAAATTAGTCGGTCGTACGTAATACCTGCCACCTGGGTAAACTTTCATACATTTCCATTTACATGTATGCTAATTCGGAAACCACTGCCGGTGGAATTTGGTACAGTTTTCACCATAAATTACTATGTTTTTGTGAGGCAGATTCTGTGCACCTTTTGTTCGTACCTTTTGTAGCTTGTTTTTTAACTGGTTTTTTTTATAGCTTTACTTTCTTCATAATTATTACAAACATAACATACACGGGTTGTCACCCACTACAACCCGTGTACTTGTCACTTTCAAGGGGAATTTACCTCAGGTTTTTCCGTGTATTTTTCTAAACAGAAAAATTGGTATTTTATTAAGATCTTTTGAGACTAGACAATATATTTACATACATATACAAAGGTATCAATCTCAAAATAAAGAAAAAAAATCTAAGAATATGAGCATGTCATACAAGCAAATATTCAAATAAATTTGCAGTGGGCCCATGTAGTAGTATACAGCCCCTCGAAAACCTCAAAAACAGAAGACCGGTAAGCAATCAATGAGAGCATTACTCGTAAATGCTGATTATACATTATATTATTCTAGTACCAATTGAGATTGTAAATACCTTTGCCTTAGCCAACTTTATCTACAAAATTGGAACAATGCACAAAGAAGTCAGATAGACTGGCTTGCATTTTACAACTCATTGAACAATTGATTCCCGTGCAATACATCTCTAAACAATTGTACATTTAGAGCAGTAACCATGCATCACTGTAACAAATGAGCCCAAAAAGTTCATAAAAATATGTGCTACATCAATGCCAGACGTAAAACTACTGCTATCGGCAGTAAATTACGTGCCAGAGCTGAATAGATTGTACCGTGGCGATGCAATACATCAGGAGTCCAATTATTAGATAGGTTTATTCTGTTTTGTTGCAACAGCGATGAAACGAACGGATGAATTGAATGTTACGTAGGAATCATCATTTTTCTGTTCTCATCCCATGTTACGAGGTCGATGCAACACGTTTTCTTTAGCCATTCGTTCTTACCCTCTCTTTCATGAAATGCATGGCAAAACAGAACATTCTGCGCTTTCCAAATTAAATATGAATAATGAAAATCTATCATTAATTATGGTTTTGTTGTAACAGAATGAAATGGCAATTTTAGAATGCTGTACTGAAATAAAATCCCATAGTAACTTAAACGATTACCCATAAACCGTAAACTCTCAAAAAATATTAAATTCATTCAATATTAATAAAATAAATAAAGTTCACTCCTTTAGTCAAATAAAAACGACAGCTGAAAAATATATGCGTTCAAAATGCAATATTACTTGTAATTAAATGAATTTCCCGAATCGTGTCGGGACGAGCCGGATGGGCGCAGGACGGGCCCCCATCGACCGGTTAACGTGATTACCCTTTGACTTATGGTCGCCATCGTAACGTGGTTAACTTGCCCGCTACTGCTCTAAGTGCTGCAATTAAATGAGTGTGATAATCAGGTCTGGATTGAATACGTGCTCTGTTGTATCTGATAGTAAGTTTAACTCGAAGTGTGGGAATATTTTCATTCTACAATCCTTTTGTTTCCACAAGACTACGGAACCCGAAAAATCTTGGAATTTAAATTTAGTGGGTACAGCAAAGTGGTTCTAAACTTTGACCACAAAAAATCTTTAGTAGCACATGTGAGCAGATATTGAATGTCACTTCCATATTCATTTACTAGAAGCTAATTTTAGTCCTTTATTAATACCCATGCAAGAAGACTACTATCTATCAGAATACACATAACGATGTAACTAAAACCTTCATAACGTAAACCGATTTGCCTGAAGCACATCACTAAACATGGCCGCAAAACGTCCATTAGCGCATCACTATCATATTACTTGACGGCGCCATTACGCAGGTACGCTCTTCGTAATACATTCTACAGTCTATGTTGTACGTTATACTAAATGCGTGTTTACCATCGTTAACCCCTAGCGTGTTCATTAAACTAATTTCCTTTGTAGAGATTGCTGTGGATCTGGCGACTAGTTAAATTACCGTATACAACTGGAGAGGGGAACTGCCTCCACCCGTCCAATTCTCGCCCAGTAACTTCCAATGGAATAAAAGTCGGGTGTGTACCGTTTAAACGTATATTACAGGCAAGCTGAGCCGGAGGCACACAAATTTGTAGGGTCGTAGGTTACAATTTGTCTGTAGTCACTGCTGCAGGGATAGGTAATCCCCTGTAGTTGGAGAGTGAAATCCCTCAGCTGGCCGGGGATGGTAGAAGGCCGAAGATCTGTGGAGCGCAGTACAGTGATGTCGAACGAGGGTATTTTTATATACACGGTGCACCGGCGACGATGCATCATGGAATTTTCCCGAAGGACTGAAGGACTCTGCTAAGCCGGGGTACACGAGCGTAGTGCTCGGACAATTCGTCAACCCGTAGCGTGGAATACCGGGGCGTATAACTCGGAGAATAAAACCTGGAACCACCGTACAAGCTGATTAGAGCTCAGCCTAAATCCTCCGTGCTGGGGTACCACCGGCATTCACCAGGAGGTAGTAGTATTGACGTGGTGGTACTGACCAGAACGGAGTTCATATTAAAAACAGCTGAGCAAAGAAAAGTAACAGTACAATTGCAGTTACGAAATGGTTAGGCGTTTAGAATTTTGAATATAAAACTTGATGGTGGAAGGAAATTTGATTGCAAAATACTGTCACCACTTGTTAAAATGGCAATATAGCATTCGTAAATGGTGCTTATTTAAAGTAATGAAATAAGCAACAGGATTTCCACCGTCTTCACCACTTTGGGAAGTTTTTCATTTCTTACATTAGCTTAGCTTGTAATTTCCAGTACGAACTTATTGTTTGAAAATGAGTATCAAACATGAAACTATTATCTTTTTCAACTTCAAGCAATAGCAACAATAGCAATTTTTTTACTGGCACTTAAATCAGGAGATCGATCAATTTTAGCTGATATTAATTTGCCACAAAATTTCTTCTAAAATTTTCTTCAAATACAGAGCCAGTAAGCCAAACTGCTAAACTTATAACGTTCTTCTTGTTCAATATTAGACTATGACAAATAAAAAAGTCGTCTGATGCATGTCCCGCTTTAGCACGAAGCTCGCGACCTACCCCTAGCTAGGCGCGGTATTACGGCGATTACCGAGGACTGACCGCTAACCAAACGGTTATCACAATTACTGGGCGAACCCTAGTTCAACTCAATTACTGAGCCTACGGAGTTAAGGTGGCGTCTTATAAACTGCGACGTTCTCATTTGAGATACCTAGTTTTGAAAGGACTACTTTATGGCAAATTTCGCTGACATTGTCTTTTCAATGGTCTTCAAAGGTAAAAAGAGAGGTCCCCTGAGGAGCAGCGCCAGTTACAAACTTAGATGAGCTATGGATCCCTAAAAACGATATCTATAATCATAGATATTAAAGATCAAGGGAAAGAAACCTGAGTATATGTGTGTACAGCAAACATTGAATGCTGGAATTGTGTCAACATGAATCGAAGTGCGCAAGCAGCTTAAATACACTTAAGCAGAAACCACGGGGAAGAAAGACCGTGTCCTTTTAAAACAAAGCATGATTTGTAAATACTGTCGTATTAATAAAACCAGCCTTTAAGCAGTAAATAGGTTAGATAAACGTAGATCTCTAAGGGCTAGTCCAGTACAACTACGAGGGCTCTCTATACAGAACTGTCTGGATACTTTGGAACTGATCTTACACTGGGTACTTTACTTCTTTTCACCACTAAGTAACTTTTATTAACTCTTTGATTAAGTAGTGAATCAGATCTGTTGCTCGTTTTTCTTACTTTGGGTGAGTCAATAGTGAAAATATAAACTGTGTGATCAAAAACATATAAGCGGTGGGTCCAAAACTAAACTGTGGACCGTTTGGTGAAAACTTTAGAGGATTTCATACAATTATCAGCCACAACAAGACAACTTGATCCTTACATAATGAAACAAAATGAAGCTTCATTATCAAGCAATATTCGAACAAAGTAATTAAGAGTTTGGTTCCCGCTTTAAAGTAGAATGTTTGCAAATTAAGCAATCATTATGCTCTCTTGTAAAAAGACTATTTAAACTCAACTACAAAGCCATTTGCACAGGGTCTTTAAAAATGAAAATTAAAGAGTCCAATTATCAACGAACATACATTGACCGCCTTACACACTGTAGTGTAACCTGAAACTGCTGATTTCCTCGATGTTCGCTCATGATAGTCTCAGATCAAATTCCGCCGCGGTTAAAGGTACCTACTAGTAAAAGAGATTTAGTTATTTGTTACTGTGTGTTGATGTTTCTACTAGTGTGTAATTTTACAACGTTTTTGAAACAAATATTAAGTCATTCATAATCCATCAACATTTTTTTTTCTGCGATATAAAGAGTTCTCTTCGGTGTGACCCGCAGCGACCTTAATTTCCCTGCCATTCTGTACAGCAAGTAATAAGCGAAGGAAGCCACTCATTACACGACCGCATCTGTCCTCGTTGCTCTGTCGCACTGCTGCTGTCCTGGTACGTTGCAAGCCTCTCATCAAGTTTGCTTAGTTATTTAGACCGGAATAGTGCCAGTCATTTCAAAATTGCAATACGTGGTGGGTTTTCTTCAGAGCTTCTCTTGTACGCTTATGTTTTCCTGGTAAGTAGAAAACATCTTAACTGCATCGTTAAAGGTTAATTTAGAAGCTTTCATTGTGATTAGTTTTTTTTGGTTAGTTTTGTTATTTCCGTAATTCTCTATGGCCAGTTCTTGGTTGGTTTCATTACACGCTGTTATTCTTCTGCCGTGTTGTACAGGATGTAATAAGAGAAAGTGCTATACAGCTTACCTCATAGCATTTACTTTTGTGGTTCCAATTTATTGTATTTTGTTACGGTAAGTAGTTCGTACGGTAAGTAGTACCTTTCTTTATTTGTGTATCTTGTTGTTTGGACTTTGATAGTTCACTTCAATATTTCTGAGTTGTACTGTAACGCGAGATAATAAGATTATAAAGATATCCAATTTTACTGAAATGAAACTTTTGTAATTTATTTTCCATATTTTTTTTACAGCTACTCCATTCATTTCTTTGAACTTAATTAGCCTAGACAGTACGCCTTACGGCTAAGCCCTCTGTTAGCTTAAGTAAATACAAATATTATAATGTAAACGAAGATAGATTACCGGGGAGGACTCGCTCAGGAAATGAATCTCTAGCACAACGTTAAGATTGTGTGGACAGAGAAACATGGGCAATTTGCGAAGATATTTTAATTTACCTATATAAACTGGGTTGGGTACTTTTGTAAAAAACGTGTTTTATTTTGCTAAGTATATTTTTCTTATATTTTTGTTGCTCTTCGTCTTCTTCTTTTTTTATTTTCGAGATTAATTGCCCTTTTATCAATTCCTTATATCGTAAAGGTCATTATTTCCTAGTAGCCATCAGATCTGTTTCATGGGTATTAGTAAGATTACCTTCTTAAATTCATAAAATAAATAGGACTTATTCAGCATCTATTCACCCATAGTCTAAATCGTTTAACGAAGCTGTAGTAATTCCTTTATGCTTGCAAACAAATAACTTAGCGCGAAGTTAATTTTCTTCCCGAAATTACTTTACATTACTCCAAGTAGAATCTCGATGTTACTCAAACTGTTTCTAAGTTAGCAATCCTTTCCCCGCGATTCCCCCAATCTTGAGCACAACAGAACAATATATTTGTTCCACACAGTTGTTGATGTTCCACATTCTGTCCCTAATCCCGGCCTGACGGGATTAGGCTCAAATCCTTTAGACAAGGAGTCACCTAATACTGTACACATCTAACAAACTACTTATTATTTATGTTTGTCTTTGTGAGATTTCTTCTTTGTACTCATTAAGTTAATGTTTCTTTTTCTATTTTGAACTATTGCTAATTACGATATCTTGTCACAATAAACATTCATTTGGTGTTTCTGATTTTTGGTGTCTATTTACTGATTGTACTGGTGTGGTGCGAAGGAGTACTGGCCTGGCTGATTTATGCTTCGCAATAAAACATTCATCATCATCAGCTTATTAATGTTCCCATTGCTGGGACAAACTCGTGATGAAATAATTTACACAAAGTAATGCGCCTGTCTGGGTTGAACCCACTGGGGCTACACCACTGGGCCACTGATCCTCTGTAGAAAGTTAAATGAAGAAAATCAAATAATTTCCATATATCAGAAGATCGTACATAGCCTTCAGACTGTGTGAATGTTTCCCACATCACATTAAACTCTATCTTTCAACTTCCCAGTTCAAATCTCATTTTAAAAGTGTTGGGTGTAAAATCTTTTCAAATAAAGAAGCTAAATCCTTGGGCGTTTCGGCAACCCTCGCGCTGGGGAATCTTAGCCGCTGCTCATGAATTATTAACTCAATTCGCTCGAGCCGAGCCAGCCAGCCGTCAGTTTCCTTGTTCAAGCTGTCGGTCGCGCCAACCCGACCGACCGGCCAATCATTAGCATAGCATCACCAGAAATATTAAGAAGGTCTGCTTTACAAACTTTTAGGCCAGTTTTTCGAATGATAAGTATCATAATTTGCTGGCAATTTGTCATAATAATCTAACAACACATATAGGTATTTATGCGCTCTGTTGTCAACACTTTGATTGGAAGTTGTTAATTCAGTCAGCCATTGCGACAACAAGCACATATAGAACAGCAGTTAACATGAGTTGTAACCGGGTGACACTTACGTCGGAAGGAGCTTAGTGATGTACCGTGTCGTTGAGATTAACAAGTCGACAAGGTTGATAGTGAGGCTGATTGCACTATGCAGAGTTTAACAGGGATTTTCGGGGTTAGAGTAGTTTGGAAATGGGAATATGACAAAAACAAAACGAAGCCTATATCAAGTTGTAGCTGATTTCTGGCTGACATAATGATGGAGTGATTCTGTTGGTCATACAAATTTAAAACAAAATAATGTTTAGTCTGTTTGTTGATCAGCTTTTTTGATAGTAACATTAAATGGTGGAAAGTTGGGCAGTCCAAAGTCTTCAAAACTCTTACTAATTGGAATGGGACAGTCAACCGCACTTTTGCTAGTAACAGTTAAACTTGAGCCGTGCCTTTAATCCGTAACAGTAGGTAACGTAGGTTTTTAAGTTCAAGTGTTACACTTACATGCAGTTGACCGAACATTACTTACTACATGCAATAAATAATACATTAGGTATGCTAGTCCCGTACTTCATTGAATATCCGTACTTCCGCTTAACCACTGCTCAAAGAGTACATGTGATCAAAGCGTACCTTCTGTACTCACCCACATAGGGTCACTACCCCGTTTTGTTTTTCTGCGGCCCTTAGAAATTATCCTAATGTCATTTTGAATAACAAATGCGTGCGCTAATAATAATAAATCCTTGTTGGTCTCGATCCGCGGTGAGGCGGTGAGGCGACGATTATTAGAAACAGTTTGATCCTGTAACATCTGTTTGTGTGTTTGCGGGGAAATAGTTGTCGGAATTATTGGTAACAATGGGAAGTTAATTCACGTGGTACGTTGTTGATTCAATGAGTTAGATGAAATTATTTTATTCAGGTTAGTAACTTTTTTCTATCTTCTGAATCTTTTTTTTTTCAGATGTGAAATCATCAAATAATGCCGTCAGCTGAGCGGAGTGTCAGATTTTTACGAACTAAAACCCATCCATATCCCACATCGCCTTTTGTGTTTCGGGCCACGGTATCTCTTTCGAACAGTCCCGAAGGCCCGATTCTTCTGAATCCTGTGTTTATCATTCAAAGGCAAATTTGATTATGACAATCGTTATGCTCTTGAGCCTGTTCAGGTTCTTCCCGATCTTGTTGACTAGTACTATGTGTACTTTGCACTACAGTAGGATAACGATGTAACAGATAATTATACGAATAGTTTGCATCAACAAAAATCACATCCAACAACACCATTATGTAAACCCTCTCCACTATCATTATTCACAATCACCAAATAACCCCTACCTTTCAAATTAATCACAAAACGCTTAATTACACCACTCCATAAAGAAGACACTATCCATCGCCCCCGCCATCGCTCAAGGGGTCCAATCAATCAGCCTTCGGTGCGGGGTGATTTTGTACCCCATTCAATAGCAGTGAGGGGTCGATAGTACACCGCGCCGCGCGTCGTGGCGAAGACGGCTTAATAAGCAATTCATCTCTCGACCACTTCAATTTGTGCAAATAAGTTCAGTAAATAAGATTTATAGTGTTTGACTGAAATGGATCAACAGACCAAAATCCTGTTTATTGTATACCAAATATAAATCAACGAAAAAAATGTTAACTAATTTGTTGAACGTAGAGCAAAGGCAAGTATTACGCTCATAGTCGTAAAGCAAATTAATAATAATGACATTTACTATTATAAGATTGTTCAGAAACAAATGCGAGTAGTAGCGTAAGTAGTAGCTTGGATGTTATAATAAAGATTGGATTATGCGTTTACCAGATTATTAAAGAACACCGGTCAAAGCTCGAACAAATTTTTGTTGATATTTTATTTTAGCGTCTGCCCATGAAAATTATCTAAAAGTATAGAGTTTGAATTCCTGAAGAGTTTTGTCTTCAGTCATATTTTTCTAGGAAGTCAGGATTTAAAGATATTCCAGTTTGAAGTTTTAGAGGTTATATCTTGTTAACAACAGACTATTCGAAAAATAAATCTAAAAATACCTTAACTCACTTTAAATACATTAATATAAATGCATTTATTTACAACTAGCTGCGCCACGCGAAGTATAGAAGAATATAAGGATAGTGGGAGAATAGTTTAAGGACTCCGTATTTAGAATATTAAGTCCAACAGACGTCCGTAGGTCTGCCACATGGCTCACATGGTCACACGAGACATAATTAGGTATTTACCTACTTAAATAAATGATCAGAAGACTATTTATTTAATTACCTTAGTCAACTATCTATAGGGCAGTTAGTTAGAGATATATTTTGATAAATAAGTCGCCAACCCGTCTTGAGCAAGCTTGGAGATCAATGTTCGTGCCTTCTCCGTTGAGAAAAGGCCTTTGCCCTGCAGTGGGACAGTAATAGGCTGGTATTATTATTATTATTATTTTTCATGGTGAATATTAAAGTTACTTTTAAAATCAATTCTGTGAAAGTAGAGAGAAAATGGGATATGTGTTGTGCTTAGTCATTTAAAAAATAAAACAATTCTGTTAAAACCATAAAGTAATTTATTCTATCAATTCTTATTATTGCCTACCCTAGCTCTAAATCACAGCCTGCATTCGATTCTTCATTAATCTGATCAGGTTTTTGACGGTGCCTTGAGGAATTCTGTCCCACCCGTCTGTTAACGCGGCCTTCAATGCTTTTATCAATCAATCATTTCATTTTCAGGCATCTTAAGGCCCATAGATAAGATACACAACATTACATTACAACTTAGAAATATACTAATACATACAAAATATAACTTATAAACTATGAACACATGAAGTGACGGCGTCGTGTCACATAGCCTGCCGCGAAAACGTCGCACAGTGGGCTGAAACGGGCCGGTAGAGGACTTAGCGTTTTAAAAAAAAAAGTTTCTTTTTCTGAAACTTTAAATAGTGCGTTGGATTTATCTATTGATTATAAGTAATTATTTATATGAAGGTCGTTTAGATAACTTGAGTATTTTCGGAGTTATTAATAACCAAAGTAATTTTTGTATGAAGCAAATCAAAAAACCTTGAAAATCTAGAAATTCTCAAATTTTCTCAAAGAATTGACTTTACGTATGTATAGTACGTATTTTTGTCCTATTTTAGCACCTATTCTCGAGTTGCGATTTTCTGCGATTTGGTCGCAATTTCAAATTTTGTTCTCTATTCCACACCACCATAGAGATTAAGAACCAGGCCCGTTTTTTTTTATTTAGTGGTCTCCCCGTTAGGCCTAAACCACTAAGGACTAATAAAATAAGTAAAAATCACAATCAGGTACTGGTCACTGCACTTTTTTAATTTAATCACTATCAAGAGTATCCATATTAACGAATGCAAAATTTTCGTATTCGTCATCATCAAATGTTTCCGTTTGTTCAATTATTAATAAACTTTGTGCTTCTTCTGACAAAGTTTTATGTTTTCTGCGAAGTTTGTGGCGTTTCGCTGAGATGAGTGGATCAGAGCTGGTCAACAAGTTATTTAAAATGTCTTTATTTGTAGTTTTTCTACTGCATTTCCTGGAATGGTGTTGGCGGTACCTACGAAAGTCTTTATTTCTAGCTTCGGCAGCTTCTTCAGATAGCTGTCCTATTGGTAATAGACCAAAACTTTCAATAATAGCTGCACCATGCATAAGAACTTTGTGAACACTTGAAGGCATATAATACCAGCCATATAATTCCAAATACAGTCGCATGGTCACTTGAGCAAATTCGTGAAATTTGACTGTGTCAATGTGGTAAGTTGGTAACCTGATGAAATTGCCTCTAAAATGGTTGCAAACCGCCTAATTAAGTCTTCACTAACACCAGTTATCTCAGCAGTCACATTTGGGTAATAACTTTAAGGTCTTTTCATGTTGATCACTTGATTAGACTAAAAATTTAGACCTTATCTCACCACACAAACTGTCATTATTGAAGTGAAACTTCGTGTAACATTTTTTCGTTACGCGTCACATTTTTCCGTTACGCGCCATCTTTTTCTTATCCCTACCACGCGTGATTCGAAGTATACTTTCTCCAGCGGAGTAGGGATTGGTAAATGTCTCCAATGTATTTTGCGGCCCGTTTTGAGTAGTTACATTTTTTGAAAAATAACGTCATAAAGAAGTTTCACTTCTTACGAGTGTAGTTAGACGCTAGTACACGCACACATTTTTTTTTAATACTGCCACTGTTTTTAAAAATAATAAAAAGGTCAAGTTTGGTCACCAAATCTTGAAACATTTTCACGAACACAAAATAACTCACACTCACTTCACTTATTTGTTTATGTAATCAATATGTGAGGGTAGTGCGTCTCTTATGGTGGGTAATAGAACACTGAAGTACGTTTGAATGCAATAGTACATTTTGTGCCCTATTATCGTTGCACCAATCAGGTAACGACGCGTGTCACTTGATGTTGCGGTCGCGCATTCCTGTCTCTTGATTTCCGAAAATAAGTGTCAAAATAAATTACGTCATACCTAGGTAGGTATGACGGTATGATATAGGTATATTACCTACTATGGTGGTGGAAAATGTCGAACAATTTTTATTTATTTAAAGTACTAAGTAAGTATTGGAGTACTTCAGGCCGTTTAGTGTACATTATTTTCAATTTCAAATAAATTGGAATAAATTGCTTAGCTAAAATTTCATGACTCTTCATACAAATTTGATATGGCTATATCTCCGAAAGTACGAGTCCAATTAAAAAAAGTTAAAGAGTAAAAACTTTTTAAATTTATGTCAAGATATTAAAAAAATACATTTTAGTTCTTAAGACCCAACTTTGTGATCCCAGCCCACTGTGCGTCGGTAGCCTTCGGCCAAAACTCTTCCTTGTGAAACTTGTCGAGAAATTGTGTCGGAACTCGCAAACGACTTGAAGTTGGTGTTGTGACGCGACTCCAACTTCTCGACCCTCAAGGTCCAGCTGGTCTTCATCTTCATGTACTTTACGACCTACTCAACCTTCGTGGAGTGATGCAGTCGGGACACATAAAGCAACGTCGTAGTTGGTATTGCTGGACGCAGCAGCATATTTTATACTGACAGTCCAGTACCGCATTGATTGCGACAAGTAGGCTTTTTCTTCTTCTTCTGAACTAAGGTGAAACCGTCCTCATCACACTTCTGCTTGGCTGGACAGCGCTGTACCGGATTCCTCGGAAGGGTATCACAGCGACGGTTCTAATTTCCCCCTTTCTGCTGCTTAGGTTGTTTTGCAGCTGAATCGTTTTATGGTTGAAGGGACTGAATTTCTGCCCAGGACCCTTCTCTTGAGCTCGTCCCATAAGCGTTCGATATCAGTCCATATCTGGACTCGACCAGTCCATCGCCCGTATGTATATTCACTTCATTCAGGAACTTTCGAATGATACGCGCCGTGTGACATCTTCGGCCCCTTTTTTTTTTTTTTTTTTTTTAAGGATGGGAAATCATCAAATGACCCCCCCCACTCTGGGCGGAGCGGGAGGGAGTGTCAGACTCTTACTGACTAAAAACCATCCATGTTCCTTCCTCGCCTTTTACGTTCCGGGGCCGCGGTATCTCTTTCGAACAGGCCCGCAACCCCGGCAGGCTTCGGCCCTTGCGGGCCCCTCTCTTTTTGCTGACACTCTTTGAGGCGCGCGTGGAACACGAACGCGCCGTCGACACGGCCTGTCGTCGTCGTTAGACGGCCGGACGGCCAGCTATTGCCCATAGCCAGCCGTCCACAGGCCCGCATCTACGGTGGCCGGTAGCCACCACGTGGCCCCCGACGCCCGTTGCGTCTCCCGCGGCGGCCGGGAAGAGAGGATCTCTCCCTCTCTCGTTCCGCCACCTCCTTCGCTAGCATGACTGCTTCGCAGAAGGAGGCGACGGCTTCCCATTCCGTCTCGCTCCGGACCATGGATTGAACCAGGGCCGGACGCGAGAGGTCGCCGCCGCCGATCGCCGCCTGCATCTTCGGCCCCTTCAGGCGCGAAAGCAAGCGTGGTTTTTTCCTCTAAAGAGATACCAGCCTATTATACTACGTACAATACAATACACACTTTATTATTATTCTATGTACCTATTATGAAAAGACAATTTGTGACACAATACAATGATGTATGTGATGGAAGGCCATAACTCTATTTAAGGCTTTTCACGGCCGATAAGGCCTCAAATGAAGATGCGAATTTCAACAAGTATGCAAACTATTCGTAGAAAACATCGTTTTTGAGGCCAAACGCCCTTCTATCTAAGTGTATCTGGTGGCTACGGGCGACTTATACAGAATTTCTTGCTGAATTCGAATCAATATTTAACTGAGTTTTGGCCAAAATGTTAGTTAAGGCCTTTCACCGTATGACGGTACAGCGCATGTCATTCAGCAGGTTGACAAATAAAATGTCATGTTTTTTTTTGTTGGAGATGACATTAAAGGTGGACACACACTTATCAATACTAAAATAAAAAAAGCAAGAAATATTTTATTCTCATACGTATGACGTTATTTATTCGTACGATTCGACGCGGATAAGTGTGCTAGGTTTTATAATATTTCATACAAGTTATTCTAAAATTCGATTCTTTCGGCGCGGTCGATTGTTTCGACGCGGATAAGTGTGCGTTCACCTTAAAAGTATATTTTAGCCAAAAGCCATGAAGTCAATCCAGGAAGAAAAAAAGTAAGTCATGATTATTTTTCTCATTCATCATTATTCTAGTCAATTGAGCTCATAATAATGAGGAATTTTTTTAGAGACTTCGTTAGACCTTAATTTTGATTTGATAAATCTTAGTAAATTATTTCGTAGGCATCTATCACGGTGACATACGTAGACGCTCAATAATTTCATCAACAATTGATTCGCCCGGGTTCTTTGATTCGACCTCATCTGTCCACTAGTGAAACCTCAGAAAAATTAATCACAAAGATAAGAGAGTAATATTTAACACAGAAAACCTAACAAAAGCAAAAATTACGACTAGAAATCGCTTGATTTACCCTCCATAATTTCAACTCCAATTTTCAAGAACAATGAAAATTCTTCAACCCTTGGCGGACAATGACGTAAGATGGTGGTGTCATTACACAGTGGGCCAGCCTGGCCACTCCATTACGCGAGCTCGGCTTAGCAACCGATCCATTTTGATCAGGACCGCACATGAGCGCCGTAAGGAGAGACAATCAGTCTTCATAGTAATAGTAATAACTTGAGACGTGCTGGAGAATGTGGCACTATGTTGTTTTAAAATTGTGAAATAGTTATCTTGTCTCGTTGGTCTAATGGCCGCAAGCGCGAGTATTGAGCATGAGGTAGGTTTGATTCCTAGATCGGGCATACTGTAATTGCGATTCTTCACCAGGGATTTCTCAGTAGCAATCATGCTTATCAGCTCATGGTGGTTCAAACACATTTTTTTAAAGCGAAATCTTTTTGTGCGCGTGAAGTACTTTTTGAGTGAACAAAAATCATGGAACTCGCGCGACCGTCACTTAATGCTTCGTAGCACTCGTAGCCGGGCAGCTACGCCGTAGCGGATCGGCTACGAGTTTACACTTCTATTGGCGGTCTCCAAAGACTGCACCGCTTGGTATTTTAATAGACACATTTGTAATTCATGTATACAGGGTGTAAACCATTTCATCACAAAGCCGAAAACCAAGCAATCTGTACATCAAATTAAGTAACTTTACGCAAAAAATATTCCTTTTTTTTTGAGGTTATTAATCATGTTTTGTGGCAGAACTCAATGTAACGCACTTAAAACATTGTGCTGATGGATGGATTGAATAGTACAGGGGTCGTGAAAATGTTAATAGTTATAATCTTACAAAAAAACTCGTATTAAAAAAAAACTTGTCAATAAGTTGTAACTTTGACGCCCCATATCTCCATAACTAAAGGTTCCCAGGTATGGTGTAGAACAAAAAAATGATCGCAGTGATAGGGAGAACAAGTGCCTTTCGGCTTCGTGAAGAGGTGTTTTACACCCTTTATTTTACGTTCGAATTTAAACACGAATAATATACCTATGTAAGTATTTAAACTTCCGAACAACCTCTTCCTAATGACAGCAATGAACACTTGACAGACAGCTTAGTGATCGTAAAATGTTTATGTTAGGACACTGCTAGTTAACTTCCTGATGTTATTAATCCTTTAGTTATCTTTTACGACGCCCGTGTTCCGAGTTATTATGCAAAGGGGTTGCCTATTAGTCACCTGTAATAACATGGAACGACTGTACACGCTCGTTAATTTGGTACATCGAGCTTGATCGTAGAGGTTTCGTGTCTATTATTCTAATGCACAGTTCAACCAGAATAAGTGAGGACTTCAGTAACCTTCACTATACTAGATTAGCACGCTTCAGCGTTTTGTAGTGTCGCGCTTTGCGTCACTCGAATTTGAGGTAAAACAGCTCTACATTAGATCTCCTCACAGAATTGATCATATTTTCAAAGATAAACGATGAATACTGAATCGAAACCTTGCCTACAAAACCTGTATCTGTGGGACTGTCTTTATAATACTTTTCAGTCCTCATATTCATGAAGATGTGCCGAAAACCGAAATAACAAGCAAATAAAGTTCCATTCCTCTGCAGAATACATGCGACTAACTTTCTTAACAATCTTAACACGACTCAAAACAATCTACTTAAAGTTTTCTCATAACTCGATTACTGTGTAATGTTAAGAGATAAGTTTGGAACAATATCGTCTTAAGTATTCATTACAGTTATGAAGAAGATATCTTAAATATAACGTCATTTTACAACTATAAGCAGCACGTTTCCACTTTATTTCTAATTAGTTCTGTGAAGGTAAATTTTATCGGTACTTTCAGCTTTTAATTAGGACTTAAAAGGGGTTTTTACTATCATATGAATGAAGTGTTTATATTCTTAAGACGTTCGTTAATCTTGTCATAGGATACTTACAACTTTGTCACTGCAGGTCTCTTTAAGTACAGAGAAGGAATTAGAATTAATGACCACGGCAGCGCTTACTCTGTTAATCAACGAACGTCAGATATAGCTGGACACATACAGGGCACTACAATACTATTGTAGTCCACAGCTGGACATAAGCCTTCTTCGTCGCCATCCTCAACCAGAACTCAGCAACATTTTTGAGGTTGTCGGACCTTCTACCTGACTGCTCCACACTTTACCAGCCGACGCAGGCTCTCAACTCCAAGACACATTTACTGCCATGAATCTTTTGACAAAATTGTGGACGGCTCCCTGAAACTTCTGCTTGCTTAGCTTGCAAGCTGTATTGAAAGAAGAAATAAAGAAAAGATGTTTATTTGACGTCAGCTAGTACATTAAGCACACACAATAATATCAAAATGCTCCATTTCAGCATTTATGTCGGACAGGTAAAATGCTGTCTGACGCTGGTCTTCCAATGAACCTTGAGGGGGTAAGTGACAGACAGAAAACAGTTTTAAACATAATGATATATAAATTTACCCTAAAACCCATTTACCCATTTAATTAAATGTACGAGTTCCGTGCATATGAAGAAAATGTAAGTAATAAGTATTTCATTGTGTTAGAATGCAATACGGGTAAGTAACAATAAATAAATATACAGATATGCCGAGATAGAAGAAATATTTTTACAAGAAAATAAAATATACGGTATACTTAGTTTACTATCAAACAGTTACCCAGGTATGGATTAACTATACATAATTATATATACACGCGCTGTATATGCGTGCAATTATATTTGTGCAATGTTATGAAGACTAGGCGTATTTTTATCTTTGTCTTGCTTTGTTTTTATAACTTCATCACTGTGTTGGCTGGATATTTCACTCTTCTTATTTCACTCACGTTCATTTAAAACGGCGTTTCCTCTCCTCAAGCCCAGGTCACCAATCTCAAGTAATTGTCGCATCCCTCTGTACCGCTTGGATTGAACCCGCACCCGACACTCACCGCTAATTGCTTTAACTACCACCATTACGGGTATTTGGAGAGGTTTGTACCATT
Source organism: Xestia c-nigrum (assembly GCA_916618015.1). Lineage (NCBI taxonomy): Eukaryota > Metazoa > Arthropoda > Insecta > Lepidoptera > Noctuidae > Xestia > Xestia c-nigrum. The sequence goes on from OU745263.1 coordinate 569,621, forward strand.
CCTTGAATCAAACACCTGCAAATAAAATTATTTCTTTCTTTTAAACAAATTGTTATGAAAGGAAACCAGGTGCACATGATTATCGTTACTTCCATACTATGATTATTAAAAGGAAAGATTTGTATTTTTGTATGTTACGAAATAACTTAAAAACTACTGGACAGATTTGAAAAATTCTTTCAGCAATGGATAGCTACATTTTAAGCGAGTAACATAGACTATAATTTTCTGTATGTATATGCATAGGGCGCAGACGAGTAAGCGTCATGTCTGGGCCCTGTCTTTTCTATATGTTTTGCGTTGCGACGCTTCTATACATTTTGTATAACAAGTTGAAGTAGCCGGTGCGCGCATTGGTTAACATCGATTTTGTATCGCTCTGTGTTTAAATTCAATTAAATATAGTAAATACCAAAAGTTGTTCATTAAAGTTATATCAGAAGAAAGAAGATCTTGTGCGTTGTCTAAATACTGTGACTAGAACTTCATTTACCCAAAGAAAACCTCACAATAATCAAGTGAAAGAAAAAAACCAGTGATACTTTTCAAAAATGAACCACTGACACCAAACTACGTGAGCCATCATTGGTGGAGGTCATTGACCCCGCCCTCTACATCTTCGTCACACACGGTCATTGGCTGATTGGTTGAAACTGTCTACAGCATCGCATACTACCAGGTTTTTCAAACAAAACTTTTATATAACTGCCAAACAAAATGAATTGCCTAGCTTGCAAACAAGAAATAAAATACGCAGGAGAACTTCTGAAATGCACAGGATGCGGAAGTAAATACCACTATGCATGCCTAAATATGACATCTGCCTATTATTTAGAAAATAATTTTGAACTCATGAAATGCTGGCGTTGCCAAGACTGCACTAATGTCACTCGTCGCTATAGAAATGACAATACCCCTATCCGAAAAACGAACATTTCACCACTAAATGAAACTATAATGTCAATTGACGATATACAAGACGTAGAAAACACAAGCATTACCACAAATAGCGAGTGTAAAACCCCCGATAAAACTATCAGAACCACTAACAAAACGCAGGAAACACAACCAGAAGGACTTTCGATTACCTTAGATAGTCTTAGTAAATTATTAGATTCTAAACTCGAAAAGAATAATCAATCCCTACTATCTGTACTAAGGAACACAATTCAACAAGAAATACAAAAATCTATCACAAACTTAAAGAAAGATATTTTGAAGGACACCCAGAAGCTAACACAAGAACAAGAAATAATAAAAAACGATATCAAAAAACTAAACAAAGAAATAGAAACACTACAAGGAGAAAACATAGAACTTAAACAGCAACTACAAGAAATGAAACAAAATATGACAACAATAGGAAACCCACAACAGGACAGCTATAACAAAAAAATAGTATACTATTCGGACTTACAGAATACGACCAAGAATCAGAAAATGAAATAGAATATCGTGTTGTTGAAGCATTCAAAGACATCCTAAATGTTGACCTGACTGGATATATCGAGGGGCTTTCACGAATAGGCAGGAACAACAACTTTAGGCGACCCATCGTTATTGAGCTTATAAGCAAACGAATGACGAAATATATATTAGATAACGCGATGTTCTTCAAACATACAGGACTTTTTAATTCCGAATTCTTAAGTGACTCTGCTCTCAGACAAAAAAAGACATTACACGAAAATCTACGCTTAGCAAGACAACGGGGACACCACGCGATCATCAAAAATAACCAATTAATAATAGACGGCCGACGACAAGAACTCACTGAAACGACAACACAAAACCTTGATACAAAGAAATCCGACTCCATCCTTCCAAGTGATTCACGAAAAATCAACATTCGCAACGAAAGCACTAACCACATAAACAAAAACGAACACGACACTGATCACCGAAGGACAAAAACGAGTGAAATTTGCACCTTTCGTCACCCAAGATATTGTGTTACACTATTATTCCAAAATATGCAAAGTATCAACAATAAACTACACCTATTGGAAGCATTTCTCGACGAAAACAATAGAAACTACCAGGCACTTTGCTTGTCGGAAACATGGTTATCACAAGGAAAGAAAGATTTAATTAACTTCAATGGGTACATCCTAGCTACGTCATACTGTCGACAGAACTACGAAGACGGCGGTGTATGCATATTATTGCGAGAAGGCTTAGAATTTATCGAGCGAAAAGATATTATGGATAAGTCGGTAAAATACATAATAGAAGTATGTGCCATTGAATTGCCCACACTTAAAACAATTATTGTAACTCTATATTGGAACAATAGGTAGCCTGACATATTTTATAGGCAGTTAACACTTATTTTAGATATTCTACTAAAAAAATATAATAAAAATAGAATTATATTCGGAGGTGATTTCAATGTTAATATTTTGGAAAATAGCTTACAAACCAAAACACTACTAAACTTAATGCTAGAATATAACTTTATCCAATGTATTAAAAAACCAACACGGGTAACAGAAACCACTTCAACCTGCCTTGATTTAGTATTTATAAATTTTGTGTCAGAATTATTAATTGCACAGGTACACGATTTTGGCTTTTCTGATCATAAAGGAATTATTGTAAACTTAAAAAATATAGACGCCACACCTAAGCCGGCGCCTAAGTTCAAAGAATGGAAAACGAAAAAAAGAATTTTTAATCCAACAAATATTGACAAATTTAAACTCGCTTTGAAAAACGTAAACTGGAATCTATTAATAAGCCCGGATAAAACCATGGATGAAAATTACAACTCATTTGAGTCATTTTTACTAAAAATATTAAATGAATGTATACCCATTAAAACAATCAAACTAAATCAAAACAAACGAAAGGATTGGTTGACAAGAGGCATAAAAATATCATGTAAAAATAAACGGCTGTTAAGAATTCTTAATTCATACTCGAATAATCGGGTATTAACTAAACAATATAAGATATATGAAAAAACTTTAAAAAAGATAGTCAATAAATCAAAAAAATTACAATTTATTAAGGAAATGAGAAACTCAACTAATAAAACAAAATCGATGTGGAAAATAGTTAAATAGCGTACGAATAAAAAACTGACTAAGACACAACAAAACATTAAATTGTTGATCCATAATAAACTAACGTCCGACCCAAAACAAGTTTCTAACTCGTTCAACGATTTTTTTGCATCAGTAGGGCAAACACGGCATAGTGGGGACACAGAACCACGCGGCCGGCCTGTGCTCCGACCGACTGATAACACAATGTTTTTACATCCACCCACACCGCAAGAAATCAATAATATAATTAAACAACTTAAAGGCAAATATAGCCACGGATTAGATGACTTACCCCCTATATTAATAAAATCATGTGCTGATGAACTGACATTACCATTTTACCTTCTAATCTATCAATCTTTTTCTGAAGGAGTATTCCCAAATGCGTTAAAAAAATCAATTATAAAGCCTATTCACAAGAAAAACTCGAAGTCAGACCCAAATAATTACCGCCCAATTGCACTACTACCGACATCATCCAAAATCTTTGAGAAAGCAATGTGCAAACGCGTTTATAATTTCTGCGAAATATTTTTGACGAATCTCAAAATGGTTTTCGGAAAAATAGATCCACAATTTTAGCGACATATAAATTTACACAAAAAATTTTGGACATTTTAAATAGTAAAAAATACGCGATTGGAATCTTACTTGACATGACAAAGGCTTACGATAAGGTACTATACAATATTCTACTTGACAAACTATACGGAATCGGTGTTAGAGGAATAACTCATAAATGGTTCTCGTCCTACCTACAAAACCGAGAACAATTCGTGGAAATTGACTATTGGGATCATGACACTGGGGAACTCAGGCAAATACGTTCAAATGCGCTTAGTGTTAAAAATTCAATTCCTCAAGGTAGTGTGACCGGGTGCTTATTATTCTTGATTTATGTCAACGATCTCCCCAAAATTATGACGGAGTCGTGCGTTCTGTTCGCCGATGACATCTCAATATTGACTTCCTGTAATGACTCTCAACGCCTACATGACACTTTAAATGATATTATGTTAAATATAGAGTAAATTGGATGAAAGACCATAATTTAGAAATAAACTTCTGTAAAACCAAAATAATGCAATTTAGGCCTTATCAAAAAAAAAACACTAAATATCAATTTTGCGTTTGAAGGTGTCAAAGTGGAAAGTGTAGATACTTTTACCTTATTAGGTCTGGACTTAGATATTCATATGACGTGGAAAGCACACATTCAAAAAATCAAATCAAAATTATCTAGTTTTATATATGCACTACGTGAGCTCAAAAAATCAACAGATTTAAAAACAGCCTTAGCCACTTACTACGCTTACGCATACGCATGGCTTAAGTATGGAATAATTCTTTGGGGAAATAGTGTTGATATAAATGAGTTGTTTATCTTGCAGAAAAAATGTGTAAGGATATTAGTTCATATTGAAAACGATGAAAGTTGTAGACCACATTTTAAGAAACTGGACATTCTTACTTTGACATCCATTTATATTCTAGAAATCTGTAAATTTGTGAGACAGTATCCAAACTTTTTTATTAAAATCTCTGACCAGCCTCGTCGATACGCACCACGTTCACGATTCGTAAACACGCTCGTACTACCCCAATCAAAACTAAAATTACACAGCACTAGCCCTTATGTAACATCAATAAAAATATATAACAAGATTCCTTATGTCATCAGAATGGAAGAGAATGACAAAATATTTATAAAACGAGTCAGACACTTATTAATTAAAAAATGCTATTATTCATTAAATGATTTCTTTAACGATGATTTCAAACTAGATTGACCTTTTCTACCTTTTACTTATTTATTGAATTTTGCTTTTGTATTTGACATTTTGTATTTGATTCATATTATCTTTTAACATGATTGTATTCTGATTATTATTTTAATGGCATGATGACTTTAATTTAATTTTGACTTTTATTATATTGACATTTTATTTTTGATTATTAGTGCATGTCATGACTGTATTTTGATTATTATTTAAGTGACATTAGGCATTTTCACTTTAATTTTATTATATTGACATTTTGTTTTTGATTATTATCTGTTGACATGATGGTATTTCGACTATTATTGTAATGACCTGATGTATTTCCGACTCTAATTTTATTTATTCGATTTCTCTATTTTATATTTTTATTTTATCCTTTGGCATTATTTACTAATTTGAACTTACAATTTTTTGATTAATAATGACGATTTTTTTCAATGCTACTTACTGTAAAATACCATAAATTGTTGTGCCCGACAGGCTCCATGTGAACTGTATTTTAACTATAAGATCTTGTAAAACACATGTGATATGCAATAAATAATTGAATTGAATTGAATTGAATTGAATTGAATTGAATATATTTTATCCCCGTAATCCCACGGGAACGGGAACTACACGGGTGAATCCGCGTGAAGTCCGCTAGTTACCTATATCTTTCTACCTTGTTACAGTTACTTCCTCTTATTTTTTCATCTCATTCTTAACATAATCCATACAATTTTTTTTTTACCTCTCTCTCCCTCTTAATTCATAAACATTTATAGTTATTATTGCAATGCAGTAAACATTATTCGAGACATGCTTGTGCACCTTCAGTGTGTGCAGCTCACTCACTGTAGGTAAGTTGTCGTCTTTTACGATACCCACAGGGGTAACAAACATGTCACTCTAGCGAATTTCGTACCATGAGCAATGCCGGAATGGTTATATTATTATTTACACTAACGGAACTGTACAAATGTACAAACATTATATTATCATAACGTGTTTATGTTACAAATATTTAATCAACAAGTAGTTAAGTAAATGCCCCAAATTGTGATTTAACACAACGTTAAAACACTACGCAGCAAATTCAACTAATATAATAATTTCTAAATGTAAATCTCTACATAAAACTAAGTTGTGTAACGGGACGGCAATAGCAAACTCATTACAATATTACAGTGGAAACTCTCCGACTAACTAATAATAGAAATTGGAAACATTTCCAACTAGTTCCAGAGACTTGGGAACTTTTACAAGAGGGCTAGCTTTCTCTAGTTTTAATCGAGTGATTATTGTAGATCTGTGTATTTGTGAGCCAACAGGAAGACGCTGCTCGAAGTGTGAGTCTGGTAAGATGACGTGTACCTGACGGGCCGTCAATCCATCTACTTCAACATTTATGTTTACCTTTCTCACAAAATGTAATTTATTCTTATTGCTACTCCAAATGTTTGCGTATAAAAGGAAAATATTGAATGTCTCAGCTATTTACGAGGCAGAGTCAATCAACTGTGACATTGTTTATTTTATTTCGTAGTCAATGGCTTATTGAACTTTTCGTATCCAATAATGTATTCAAGAATAGGATTTGTGAAATAATGTTACTTATATTGGACTGAAAACACATTACTAACGTGAATGTGTTTGACAGATGACTCAAGTAGGTACCTACTAACTTTGTCGCTGAATGGGTGGCAAAAAAATTCTTGCGCCAAAATGTTCTTTTGTAGTTTAGTAAAAGGTACTCTTTTAACATAACGTCTGTAATCTCCTTAGGATTAGGCAGATCTGTAAATAATAGTGCCTATTGCCATCAACCGGGCTTAAATACTACTTGCGTGGCTGTTACTGAAGTATCCTGATGGAAAAAGTCAACAAATCTTTACCTGTCGCAGTTGATCTACTAGGCCGACGAGGTTTTTTTTTTTAATTTATTGATACTGGTGATTTTTTTTAAATATTATTGGAACCGAGTTGTTTTTTTTTTAATATTATTGGAACAGAGTTTTTTTTAAATATTATTGGAACCGAATTATTATTTATGCTCCTAAAATTATGAAGATGACTCGTGAGTCCTTCCTTACTAACAATACGGTCCAGTGCCACGCCATTAACGGGTATTGCCGTAACCCTGCTTACCCCTTACCTTCATATACCTTAGATACAAGGACCTCACATAAAGCGATATAAGGCGATTAAGCCTGTTATTATTAGCCCTTTGAAGCACCTTATAGACAGGCACAGAACTTCCACTCATACCAAGATAATTAAGAAGTCAAAAGAAAGGAGAAGAATAAGTCTACGAAGATGGATAAACGCATGAAGAGAACAACGAAATAATCACGAAACGGTTGAGTTTCGACACAGTATGGTTTAAAAGATTAAAGGTTCAATTTCGAAGTCAACCGCAGCAGCAACAGAATAGATAAATTGGCAGCGTATAAAAAGCGTTTTTGTACCACCAAAAGTCGGCCAAAAAAATAAAAGTTACTTTTTTCAAGAGAAGCTTTGAGATTTATCTCTTTTTATGCGTTGTGTCACATTTAATTCTGTAAATAATTTTATTTGATAAGGATTAATAGATAAGTTTTCTTTTAGCAGTATAATTAGACGTCTCGATGCTCAGATATGGATCTCAAATGAAGGGTACAGGGGGAAAACCAAAAATGTTGCAAAAACAAAAGGTTGTTTATTTTACATTTTTATTTTTCAAAGTTAACAACTTTCTTAGGTATTACTTAAACTTGTAAACTGCTACTAAGAACTTAAGTATACCTTTTAAAGTCTTAATTTTAGAAACAATAAATACTTTTTTTTAAGTTTGAAAATGATAAAAAAATTAATGTAGTTCCCTTTTAGAACATACGAAAACTGGAAATGTCCAGTACGTCTCATACAAAAATTGATAAACTTCATACCAAGTAGTTATTGTTCTGTCCACCTGCTAAATCCTACTTATATATAATACTAGCTGACCTGCGCAACTTCGTCTGCGTAAGACGAACCAATAGTTCCTAAAATTAGCGCGTTCAACCAACCTAACAAACAAACTCTGCAGCTTTATTATATTAGTACAGATTGAAGTTCAGTAACAATTTATTTTTTCTCGAATAGGTTTACATTGGACGCCAAAATATTCAACTTATGTTTTTCCAAATAAGGACTCTTCCCTCGACAGCCTTACGTTTCTATCCTTGGACACTCGACAATATCATACTCCAGCTAGGTCGAAAGTTCTCATCAAGTGGCATGACATGAGCCGATACACGTTAACGCTGCTTCAAACTGTTGGGGACCTCTCGCATCTGCCTTCCTTCTCCAAAGTCAGACCTTCAATGGTAGTCATACTCCAGGCAGGTCAACACAATACGATGTAAATGCTGTAAACTCTTGAAAACCTATTGCAATTTCTTTTCGTTTCCAAGCCTCCATCATGAGACCTTCGATGACAGTCATATTCTAGCTATCTCTAAAGTTCTCATCAAGGTGCATTAAGTGAGCCCAATGACGATATAGCTGCTGTAAGCTGTTGAGGATCTCTTGCTACTACCTTCAATCTCCATTGTTAGACCATCGATGACAGTCATGTTCCAGCTAGGTTTAAAGTTCTTATCAAGATGCACGAAATGAGCCTTAAACACGATAGAGCAGATTTTAAGTGTTGTGGACCTCTTGTGACTGCCTTTCGTCTCCATCGTCAGACCTCCGATAATACTCATACTCTAGCTAGGTCTAAAGTTTATATCAAGGTGCATGAAATGAGCCGACACACGATATAGCTGCTGTAACTGATCACAGTCAAACTTCAGACAGGTCTAATGTTGTCAAAAAGGTTTATGAAATAAGCCCCAAAATGATCTTCTTCTTTATCGTGTGGTTAGTGCCTAACCTGTTGTCAGAGTTTTTATGACGCCCAAGGTCCTCTGTCTTCCTGCCGGGGTTGCGGGCCTGTTCGAAAGAGATGGGTTTTAGTAAGAGTCTGACACTCCCTCCCGCTCCGCCCAGAGTGGGAGAAGCCATTTGATGATTTCCCATCCAAAAAAAAAAAAAAAAAACAGGTCCTCTGTCTTGGTTTTACATGCCGTCGAAAAATAACTCTCAGGCATGCTGTAGTTTTCTCACGATGTCTTTCTTCACCGATGCAAGCGATCTTTCGTTCCTTATCGTGCTGTTGCCTAACCAGCAGTACAAGTACATAGGAATCGATAGGACTCGATAAGATAAATTTGACAGTCTTTCTCGATAAAATGAGTTTTTGTTTCCATAAAAACTCATTTTATTATAATTTTTTATTTTATTATAATGAGTTTTTATGGAAACAAAAACTCATTTTATCGAGAAAGACCGTCAAATTTATCTTATCGAGTCCTATCGATTCCTATGTACTTGTACTGCTGGTGTCAGAGTTTTTATGCTGCCTCAGGGTCATGTCGACTATTCTCTTCTTCTCTATCTTGTGATTTTTATTCATTAGTACCATTTTGGTTTTATAGATGTCATTGCATGTATCCTTACATCATGATGATAAGTTCTCCTTAAAAACCTTAAAGTCTTTTGATGGAGAGCACCAAAAAAACAAAAATCAAAACTTTCTCTAACTTATGCACAATAATAATTGGTGCATTAAATCAAACCACATTGGTTTTATAATTTACACGTAAAAGGGCTACGTAGAGACACACAGACAGACGAAAATTTAAGAAATTGTAGAAAATAGGTTCTGTGTCTGATCCTTTAACAGTTTAAGCGCCATGTTTACAGATTTATTATTTGAAATAAATGATTCCCAAACTGTCGTTTAAGTGTTAAAATAAAACAAAGATTTGGAAATATGTAAGCTTTAAAAAAAACATAATACTTTGTTACAAAAAGTGAAAACCGGGGGGTTTTTGAACGTGCGAACCAAAGTTATTATCGGAAATCTTACAGCATTACACAAAATCAAAAAGTATTTTATGTCTGTACTGAGGCTTGATCTTGCGACTCACTGTTTGAAAGGCGGCTGCCGTCACCGACGGGCTATTTGTTCTCGTGAAAATTTGTCTAAAATAGTTATTCTATTACAATGCATGTTATGACAGTTGTCAGTTGTCAAACAGTTGAAAACTATATATAAAATGCAATATTGCTCACCCCCGTAAGTAATTAGCGTGATAATATATAGCCTATGTCCTTCCCCAGGTTGAAATACATCTCCTTGCCAAATTTCATTACGATCCGATCAGCCGTTTGGTCGTGAAAAGGTAGCAGACAGACAAACAGAGTTACTTTCGCATTTATATAATGGTATCCTACTAATATTATAAATGCGAAAGTTTGTAAGTATGGATGTATGGATGTTTGTTACTCTTTCACGCAAAAACTACTGAACGGATTTGGATCAAATTTAGCACACAGATAGTTTATTACCTGGATTAACACATAGGATACTTTTTATCCCGGTAATAAGATCCCGTGGGATAATTTCAAACTTCACGCGGGCGAAGCCGCTGGCAGAAGCTAGTCACAAAATATTTCTAGGTAAATGACTATTCAGGTGGTTTGTTAAATACATATATTGAAACAGAAACAAACATAAAAAAGCTATTTTTTTTAACGTAAGATGGAACACTCCTTCTTACGTTCCGTTACAACATGAACCTTCCCTGTTTGGTTCCTGCACACAATTTTTAAATTCTAGTACTACATCTGACTATGCTTGTTTTTACGCTTTTTGTATAATGCCAATAAAAATACGCGGGAAAATGAGAATGTTGCCATCAAAAATTAACTTTTGGATTTTTTGTGGCATTCCTTGTTTTGCCCCTGTACTCTTCATATAATGGATTCAAGCAATGCTTTTTCGAAAAATATTTTCTATCTATCTTGGCTGGCACTGCTGAAAACAGCGGTCCTTCTGCTTCATTCGCAGCGCCACGCCAGCTCGTCGCACATTAATCAAGGGGCATCACGGGAGTTATATTAGGGCGGACCACATTGACAAGGGTGGAACACGGCGCTAATTGAAGCGGAACTATTCAGTGCCATCGCTCCGTGTTTTTGTTTGTTTGCTTGTCTTGTCTCGCTATGTTAGAAGTGCACGGTTTAATTCCAAGATTCCCTTTTCTTTTGTATACCACTTCATACTCTGTTGGGCATTGGCATTTATACAGGGTGTAAGCAACCTTATCACGAATCCGTCAACCAATTCTGTTCATCAAACTAAGTAACTTTGCCGCAAAAATGATTCCTGGGAAGCAACTTTTTTTTGGGGGCAAAAACGTTTTGTCGTATAACTCAATGTAACGTTCTCAAAATATTGTGCTAATGGATGGATTGAATAATACGAGATTCGTGGAGGTAAAAATCTTCCAATAAAAAATTGTATTTAAAAAAAAACGTGTCAATAAGTTGTAACTTTGACCCCCAATATCTCCGTAACTAGTAGGTCCACAGGTATGGTGTAGAACAAAACAATGACTTGAATGACGAGGAGAACAAGTGCCTTTCGGCTTCGATACGAGGTATTTTACACCCTTTATTTAAAGTTTTAAACCTAGTAACTTTATAGTCCGGTTAAGCAGACGACAACCTTTCTAGGTTGAACTGCGAGATGCCATTCCGAAAAAAAAAACCTAGTAACTTTTAGTATTCGCATTTTTTTTACATTTGTTTTCGATTTTGACGACCCGAATGACGTAGCGGTAGGGAGGCTGCTTTACGTTCGTAGGGTCTAAGTCTAAGTATGCATTTACAAACAAAAAAGTATATATAAGTAGTATATCAACTATCCGGTGTCCACGACACAAGCCTTGCTTAGTGTGGCACAAGATGGGGAAAACCTATTTATCGAAAAAAAAAAATGAATTTCTCACCGTTTTTAGAATTCCGTAGCCAAATGGCAAAAAAACTTTTTTGCAAAAAATCCTGTTTTTGATTGATTTACTTATGCATATGCACTTTACTTAGCCGATGACAATAAGTCATCGGCTTCTGACGCTAAAGTTATTTTCCACTTTTCTGTGTTTTTGGAGTCGGTTTTATTTTTTGCAAAATAGTTTTAATTTTCACTTGTAGTCGTTCACTTGTGCACCCCTTTACAGCGTAGTGGCGTGATGTTATGTTATGCACTGGTGTAAACAAAAGAGAGACATGAGATTTCAGCAATCCCAGTCCATTTACAATTATTTATTGAGGAGTTCCGTTGCCTATCTCCAAAGTTCTTCATCACATCTTCACCAAATTGAAATGAGACCACTTCAAAAAAATAATTTTCCAAAAACTACCCTAATGACATCAAGTGAGCCTATAAAATTTGAAGAGTTCTCTCAATTTCTCCAGGATCCCATCATCAGATCCCGACTTAATGATTATGGGACCACCTGGGACATGTACCATTTCAAACAAAAAAAGAATAATTCAAATTACTCCAGCCATCTTCGAGTAAGGTTCCGACGAATTGAGATCCTCCTCGTTTTTGAAGTCGGTTAAAAAAGGAACCCTTATTGATTCGTCATGTCTCTCTGTCTGTTTGTCCGTCCGTGTGACACAGCCTCTTTTCCGAAACTATAAGAACTATGCTGTTAAAATTTGATAAGTAGATGTATTCTGTGAACCGCATTAAGATTTTCAAACACATTTAGGGGGTCCCCTGTACTTAGAACTGAAACTCAAAAAAAGTTTATTAATCGAACCCATACGTCAACAAGGTCAAGGTCTTCAAAAATGATATTGAGGTTTCCAATATCATTTTATTCTAAACGCGAGAGACACCTCCAAAGTGGTAAAATGTGCCCCCCCCCCCTGTAACTTCTAAAATAAGAGAATGATAAAACAAAAAAAATAAATGTGAACATTACCATCTTCACTTCCACCGAAAATTGGTTTGAATGAGATCTAGTGAGTGGTTTTTAATACGTCATAAATCGTAAACCGCAATTTACCATAATAATAAATGTTACTTGATGCTACGGAACCCTTCATGGGCGAGTCCGACTCGCAGTTGTCTGCTTTTTTTTTATTGCCTTAATTGTTCGACTGCTGGACTGCCTTTTATTTTTTTCGATGTTATACTTCTTCTCGAAAATTCACGAGGAAGCCATTCGAGGTCATAACTGACCCGTTTTATCATTTTCGTTCCTTAGTTTAGCTAAGAAATAACCGATAAGTAGCACAACTACCGTGAATTGGTACAAATGCTACTGTTCTTTTATCATACACCCGAAGTTCCAAGGTAAAGTGTAGTTACCACAATGTAAATACGATCAGGAAGTACGATATCTACATAGTAATGAGGGTTACGTACCTGTGCGTTCAGCTAGAATTGTGGTATGTGACCACACGACCCGCTTCCCTATTGCACTCACACAGAATTATTCATTATTATGATTTGCATAACTATCGTTTTCACACTAATATGTTTGGCATTTCCTGAACAGATAGTAAACCGAAGTGATAAACAACCACTGGTTTTTTAAATTTACAATATTAGCTTCAAATTTTACGCAGCAAAACACCTGTAGGTAAATCTTTACCCACATAGAGAGCAACACCTAAGTATGACGAACATACTCGTACATTTATTTTGTAAAGCAAAGAAAAATAGCCACCTGATCGTTTTCCCAAGAACATCTTTAGTCAAATAATAAATTCATGCACTGAGAAAAATGTAAAGCCGAATGTTTCGTAACGAGGGCGGATTTATTCGTAATGAACTTCGATCAATAATAGTACTAGATTCCCGATCAGCGCTTCAAAAACGGCCCGAAAAATAAGACCACAAATACCTTTGTGGTCTTATTTCAAATTAGTATGGTCCAAGCATAGCCAACATTAAGACGTCAAAATTCCGCAGTGCGAGGTTCAAAAACTGTGTAAAAATACCACCTTAACACCTAGGTTTTGGAAGAAATATTTTTTTTTTGGTAAAGTTTATACCATAAAGTGTTTTTCATAGAATAAAAACCATTAAATAGTTAATAAATTCAAACAGCTAATATTATAATTGTTTGGCCAATGTTTGCTACAACGCACCAACTATTGTATCAAACATCGACAATTCTTGAACAGGGGACGCATGGAGTAGTGTTGTTATTTTTAGTTATCGTTTTTCTAGTGACCCATTTCGCCGTGCAGAATGGATATCTAATGTCTCGAAAGAAAGAGGAAAAAAATATGCAACCCTTATAATGTTAATAATTAACTTACCTAGATTACTATTTCAGATACTTTTGTATAAAGAATACGCCGAAAACATGTTTCTTGATTCCCTTTATTTTTATAAGTTTTTTTTATTACCTATTCGTTGTAATAGCAGCAATGTAAAACAGTATTTTATACCTTTTTTAATCGATCAAAAATATTTGCTACCATACTACGAAACTAAAAAAATATATTCTGCAACTCTACGTCTTTCAATACTTACTGTGTTCTAAATATTGAAATGTCATACCAAAACTTACGTTTAGTTCCACAATAGAATAAGCACGAAATTGTAAACAAAATGTTTTTAACCTAAGGATTCAGACTTTAAGATTCATTTTAGAGTAAATATTTTTGTACTGATGACTTTTTATTTTCAAGCAACATTTTAAATTTGTTCTTTTAATCCTTTCTTCGATGAAAGGACTTAAATCAATATAATTTTGCAATGGTAATTAAACTTTACGTTTAAGCATTAAGGTTTATATTAAACTGTACGTTATTCAGATTTTTAAACTTTTTGCAATGAAATGTAGATGTTTGCGTGTGTGCAAACGTGGCCACTTGAGCGACGTATTTTTGTTCCTGATCCTTTATCTAGTACTATTATTGATCGAAGGTAATGAAGGCGAAAAAACGACCAAAAGTCAACCGACCGAAAACGCCTTCCTAGGTTGGAGGCGTTTTACGCCTTAAGCGTAAGGCGCAAAAAATAAGCAGCAATATGCTCTCTAATGTGTATTTTAGACGTAATTATTAATAGAAAAGCCTTAATTCAAAAGCTATAAACGTGGTAAGTCAGATAGGATTGTCTGATTGACGATGAGATTTAACTTCCAGTAAGGCAATATAAACGGTAAAGGGAGGTGCTCGGGTCACACACACAAAACTCTCCGACGTATCATTGTCCCAATTGACTTCTAGTAAGGCGTTTTACGTCTTTACTTACAGTGGGTTTAACCTGGCCACTAAGCGTTTTCAACGTTTATCGACTTCTAGTAAGGCGTCTAACGTCTTACCTTACTGTATTTTAACCTTTTCACTGAGCATTTTTAACGTTTCCTAAGTCGTAATCGACTTTTATTAAGGCATCTTAAGTCTTTCTTTACCGTGGTTTAACCTGTCCAATAAGCGCTTTTAATGTTTTTTAAAGTAATAATTGACTTTCAGTAAGGCATTTTATGTCTTTTCTTACTGCGGTTTAACCTGTGCACTAAGCGCTATTGGTGTTTTCATAAGTCGTAATTCACTTTTAGTAAGGTGTTTGACGTCTTTACTTACTGTGGGTTTAACCTGCCTACTAAGCGTTTTCAACATTCATTAAGTCGTATTCACCTTCTAGTAGGTAAGTTGTCTTAGAATGTTCCATACGATTAGGTAAGCCGTATCGTAAGGTAAGTTACGCTTTCTTTTCGAGCAGAAATGTTTTATGAAGACCGGAAAAAAGCCTTCTAACGGCTGGTAATGATTTTCCCTAAGGGCATGATTGACTTGCTTTACTATCAATTATTAGTTCATATTAAGGGCATTGGGCCGCTCAAAGTGCGCGTTCACTCTAAGGTAGCGCGAGCTAATATCCTTCATATGAACTTCATGATAGTAGACAGCCAACCATGCCTTCAGTGACCAGCATAACCTGCTGTTTTCAGAAAGCTGTTCTCCCAGTATTTGAAGCTTCTGCAATCAATAGAACAAAAATGTATAAAACACTTCCATAATAACTGTTTACAGGATACTAAAGAAACATACTAAATAGATAAGTACCTCCTCAACCAAACATTACAACCTCAACCTAATAATAAGCCGATAGCGTCTGTATCTTATAGGAATGATGGTGGCATTACAATAAAACCATTCAATAAATTCAAAAAAATCTGTATTAGAAAATCAATTAAGATACTATATTAAGATACTTAAAACAAGATAAAAAATATGGGTACGGTAACCTAGCTATTTGGTTTACATTTTACAATGTAACTTGCATCTTCAAATGTAAACTAAATAGCGTGGTCGACCGTACTTAGTATACAAATTTTCAATATTTTACATTAGGTTTGACGGAACGAAAAGGTTTCGTCAGTTTTCAACTTGATTTGTTCAACGTAACGAGCATGTGCTCTTGAGGATGCGTTCCTTTTGAAACTGAATAGTCAGAATACACTGAGATTGTCAATACTCTTAAGCGTAAAACACTTCACTTCACAACTTCGGTTTCTTCACTTTTTTCCACTTATGCACTCACAAATCTTCTCTCGAATAGAATTGCGCCTAAATATCTTCAGCGTGAGCTTGGTCTCTCCTTCCGGATAGACGCTGCCGCATCCTTCTTACAAATGCAAGAATCCACTTGCACGTCTATCCATTTCTTATGCTTTCGTATGATTTTGTTGTAAATTATTGCAAGAATCACAATAAGCAACAGCACCAAAAAGGTCGTCATCAAAATGTTATTTAGTTTTATGTGATTTTCTTGCTCTGTTTCACTGGCGCTGTTATTGCCTCCTGAAGCGTTTTGGGCGAAAATAACCTCATTATCCTCAGTCTTCGAATAACTTTTTCCCATTTTCACTCGTGCTAATAATATTCCAATTGTTTTACATTGTAACTTGGTGCACCAAGGCACACAGGAACCCGCCGCGTTTTGCACTTTGCGCCCGTTATCGGATAACTTGCCAGCGCAGTTCTCGAAACGTGTGTGGCAGGGTCGCCATGAAGTATGCAGGTAGAATCAAACACGTCTGTTCAATACAAGCGTTTATTACTGACTACCCTAACATAAGGCTCTACTTATTGTAAGTACATTTATGCACTTCACTAAGGTTACCATTTGATTCGTCGTGATCTAAGCATATTTCGCCTTATGATAAGACAAATATTGCCACATTTACGGTTGCATTGACCAAATATGTACGTCGTTATATGACGTAATGTTACCGTTCAATCAGTCGTAACTTGACCATGTTTTACCTTATGATAGGGTGAATACTGCCATTCTGACGTTTATATGTGCCGTAAATGTACGCCGTTATACAACCTAAGATTACCATTTGATTCGTCGTGATCTAAGCATATTTCGCCTTATGATAAGACAAATATTGCCACATTTACGGTTGCATTGACCAAATATGTACGTCGTTATATGACGTAATGTTACCGTTCAATCAGTCGTAACTTGACCATGTTTTGCCTTATGATATGGTGAATACTGCCATACTTACGTTTATATGTGCCGTATATGTACGCCGTTATACAACCTAAGGTTACCGTTTGATTCGTCGTGATCTAAGCATATTTCGCCTTATGATAAGACAAATATTGGCAAATTTATGGTTGCATTGACCAAATATGTACGTCGTTATATGACGTAATGCTACCGTTCAATCAGTCGTAACTTGACCATGTTTTGCCTTATGTATGAAGGTTACCATTTGATTCGTCGTAATCTAAGCATATTTCACCTTATGATAGGGCAAATGTGGCCACATTATACGTTTAAATTCCCGAATATATACGTCGCTGAAAAACTTTATGTTTACGTTCAAATTGTTGTGACTGAAGTATATTCCGCCTTATTATAAGGTGAATATTGCCATGCTAAAGATTATTTATGACGCTTTCGAAAGTTTGTTTATGACTTATGTTTACGTTTGTTTAGTTTTTGTTGAAGTATATATCGCCTTAAGTTAGGATAAATATTGCCATAATTATGGTGATATTCACCACATATTCGACGTCGTAAATTTAAACCGTTTTTTGTAGTCCATTAGGGGGCGTCCATAAATTACGTGAGGTGTTTCTTTAAATTTTCTGTCCCTCCCTCCCCCCCTGGTGAGATGTCGTGAGATTTTATTCAACCCCCTCCCCCATCCCCCAATCTCACGTGAGATTTTTCAAAATGTGAGTTCTTCGTCTTACAGACGTATTTTTTGACGTATGCGTTATAAAAATCTTGATAGCTCGTTTTAAATTAGTAAATATGGTGGTTTGATGTATATCGTCGAAGTATGAATGAAATTATTTTCTTTTGAACGAATTAGTGAATGATCTTAATCGTATTACGATATACGCTTAAGATTAAATCTTAAGCATGTACAATGTACATTCTAATGGACCAAAATAGTATAATATTTTTTTGTTTCAATCAGAAAAAAAATTGCGTGATATTTGTCGAGACCCCCCCTCCCTGCAACGTAAGATTACATGAGATTTGCCTCGACCCCCTCCCCCCCTTAAATGTCTCACGTAATTTATGGACGCCCCCTTACTGCTGTATTAACAGTATAAAGTTAAATTCCAAGACAGCCTTACGGTAAGACTTTTTTGTCGGTTAGTGTTTATCATAAAAGACGTATCTTTTTAACGGAAACGCCTAGCTAAGCCAAAATAACCGTAAGCGTTACAAAATCGCCTCGCGACATTACAATTTAGCCGTCGAAGGCGGAATACACCTTAAGCCAGAAATCAATTTTTCTCAGTGTGTCAAATACGTTTTACACGAAAAAAGAGCGCTGTAAATATCTCAAAGAAAACTACCTTCCGTAATGAGGTTATGTTTACCTTAACTACCAGGCGCACAAAGGCCGCAAGGAGTCAAATAAAAATATAATCCTCAAGTTACGTAAGGGATCCCCTTATGGCCTTCATACAAGATTTCTAAACGGTTTTTACGTGAGGAAATTGCTTGTATAGACCCTCGAATAAGCTTGTCTTTTTTATAGGCTGACAATGGACCAACTGTTACCAACTTACACCGATATTTTTAAGGTATCCATAATTTGTAAACTGAAACAGTATTCCAATTTGACGGCAGTAATATGTACAGCGGTAGTAGTTTTCCCGGCACTTCTTTAATGAGCACACTTCTTACGACTTTAATGAGTTCTTCAATTACTCAAACTCCATCTTGCTTTTAGTTACGAATTAGCTACACTACTGAAAATGTATTTTTCTTGAAAGCGATGAATACTTAGTAATTACTACATCATGAAACGGATTATACCTTAAGAAAAACAATCTAAATAAACTAAAATGACTACTACAATGTGGCCCTCTATAGAAAATTCGTTCCTTGATCAGCCTAACAATCCTAAGTATAACTGTAATAAATAGGTCTCAATTAATAGAATAGGCACGAAGAGGATTATTGACAACATTTTCTCTAGGCCTGAGTGACAAGAATTGAACAAGAGACGGTTAAAGAGTCTCGTAAAGAGATAAATACAGAATATAGTACACTGTTGCGTAGTTGTTTAGTATGCGGCTCTGTGCGGCTTCGAACGAGCCAGCCGTAACTCGATTCACTTTAAAACTGTTTGAAACTCGTCAACTGGGAGGTCATAAATTCAAACAAGAAAGGGTTCACAAAGTAATTTGTGAAAGAATGTTGCGGGAAAAGAACGTTTTTTGGTTTAAAAAAGACGTTTTTCTGGAGATTTTATTCGACTTGAATGGGATTTAAGTTTTTTCTTTTATGGAAAAGTTTGTTTCGGAACGATTGTTTGAATGTCTGAAAAAATATTGTAATCATTATGATCACCCTCTTTTTTACGATAAGTATTTTTAATCGCGTTTTGTGCCCGACTGGGACCCTGGCGGAGCCCAAAAGAATTACAATAGTTAAGTTTAGTTGGTACGTCTTCTCTCTTACTTTTTCTCATGTTTAACAATATACTTAATCAGTAAATCTTCGGAATGCAACGTTAAATTGAGCTTAGCCTGAAAATACCAATACCTATTAATAATTCCTTGGGATATCAATCAAGCAATCTATCATAGCCATGCTTGTTCCATTACAAGCATGTCCATAATACGTCAAGAATTTCCGCTATATCCAGGCAGAGGGCTGCAATTTCGCAGTGCCTAAACGCTACGTACACTAGCGCCCTGTTGGCTAAGTTAATAGACCCGGCAGTCATGGTAAACGTTGGAGCCAGGATATATCGAAGTACATACAATTATGATGAAGGCTTTGTTCGAGTGATTTTGGACGTACTTTGGAGAAATGTTTTAGAAAATTCGGCCAAATAGTACCAAAAAAAAGCAGATTGAAAAATTAAACTGCGTGTTCTTAATTTACGTAACCTGGAACTCTCACGGGAGAAGACTAAGTATAATTTATCTCAACACATCGAGCGCCTGACTCCTCACTGTATGGAACATTACTACACCAGCGTGTAATACCTAGTTCAATTCCCCTAAAAACAAACCGGCCAAGTGCGAGCCGGACTCGCACACAAAGGGTTCCGTTGCACCAAACAATATTTTTCTTATAAGACTTCTTTCCAAAGGAGTTGTTTGATTTTGGGCCACCACTATGTACAGTCATGTCTAATAATATGTAAACACTTAAGATTTTTTTTTAAATTGTGTTACTCCTAATGTACAGTCACATCTAATAGCATGTATACACTTTCCTTAATATTATAGCTATTTTGGCAAGGAATAACGATTGTAACTAGGAAATTGTATCTTTTTCATAAAAATATGAGTTCCAGAATACTATGTACGTAATAACATTAAATAATAAGTACATTAGGAGAAACACAATTAAAAAAAGTCTTAAGTGTTTACATATTATTAGACATCACTGTACTGATTAAAATTTAATGTTATTACGTACATAGTATTCTGGAACTCATATTTTTGTTAAAAAAAAACTCAAAACAATCTCCTAGTTACAATCGTTATTTCTCGCGAAAATAGCTATAATATTAAGGAAAGTGTATACATAATATTATTATTAGACGTGACTGTACACTACATTGATAAATAGGAAAAAAAATGAGGAATTTAATAAAAATACTAATAAATTAATTTATGGAGGGGTACAGGCGTACATAAATTAAGTTTTTTAATAAGATAACCCTATTTTGAGGGCAGCCATGACAGTTGTGTGACATGACGTTTGACGACTTTGACAGTTTTAAGAAGTGACGTCTTTGAGTCTGTCTTTGCTTTTAGTTTGGATTGGATGTGTTGAATCAAATGTCATTGCCAAAATGACATTGTTCGTTTTTGCCGCTCTGATACACCATGTTTAATTTTATGTTGTGTTGCTCTCCTTGACCAAGTTAATTTGAAAATACATTGAAACGAAGTGAAATTAAAAAAAAATAACAATAAAAACCGTGACTGTAATAAACAGCAAATATAGTGTACATAGTGTTGGCCCAAGCTCCATACATTTCTGGAACATCTCCTTTTAACTGGGTGGTGCCGACAGACTCGGAATGAAATGTCTGTGACATACGGACGGACAGACAAACAAACAGAAAATACGAGTTCGGCTAGTGGTTAATTAGGCGTCGACAGAAACTACAAAACGCCACCAAATGACACGATGCCTACCAAATGGCAATAGTTTTTAATATAAGTAATCTACCAGCAAAAACGTCGTTGCGTCCAAAATTAAAAAAGAACATCAGGGTAAAAAGCAGTCTGGCACTCACCACCACCATCACTCAAAACATGCAAATTAACCAAATATCCTGAATAACCGATATGTCGCAATTTGCATTTTGGCAATTTTAAAATGTTAGTTTTAGACCGAAGCAAATTGCTGTTGCTATCAAACAGAATTTTATGTGAGCGGATTAGTTGTGATCGTCCACCATATTGGCTCGCGTGTAACGGTCCCCGGTCGAATTCAAATTACGAATTTCGAATTCCGAACGTTCGGAATTTAAACAATTACGTTCTGTTGTTATTCTAATGTCAATTATTTGATTTAGGCATGACTAGAGAAATAATGTAGGTAACTAGTTCGAAGATATTGTTGTGTCATGACTGTTTGTTACTGAAAACTCGAATCGAATAGATACACACATCAAAAGTGTCTAGGGATCAAGCATTTTTATGCGGATTTCTTGAGATTGAGATGTGGCTTTGTATAAATTTATGATTTTATAAATTTATATGGATCCTTTTTGGTGCATTTCATAATTTGAATCAGGAACTGTGAATCAAATTCGAGTAAAAGATGAAAATCAGCTGTCAATATTTTCCCTATAAAAACATACAACGCATTGAAGACATTATTAGTGCTACTGTTTCCCTACTACTGATTAAAACCAACGTTATTATGGAGCGGCGACGTCATTTAAGCAGGGAAGAAATGCTCAGAGCCGTGGGAATGATAGAAGCTGGTTCCCGGCAACGTACTGTGGCTTTAGCTCTGAATACAAGTCAGAGTGTTATCAGTCGACTTTGGACACGTTACCGAAGCACTGGTACCGTGGCTGAGCGCCATGGAGGACGGTATCGCTGCACCACACGGAGACAAGACCGATACATTCAAATCTTAACTCGAAGAGCTCCAACAATAACCGCCATGATGTTAGCCGTGAGGCTTCATCACTCTTCAGGGAACTTAATTAGCGACCAAACAGTCAGAAACCGCTTGCATGAAGTGAACCTTCATTCCCGAAGACCGCTACGGGTACCACCTATAGTAATGCACAATCGTAGGATTCGATATCAATGGGCTCTTGAACACAGAAATTGGGCAGAAGAACAATGGCGTTTCGTGTGCTTTTCTGATGAGTCTCGTTTTGGTATGAGACCGGATACAAGACGTATACGACACTGGAGAACCCCTGGACGCCAACAGCGATTAAAATCCTGCCAGGAAGTCCATCCTTATATTTATTTATTTATTTATTTATTTTTAAAGAAAGCTTACAGACTAATAACAATACTAAAAAAAAACATGTATAAGTAGTGACAATTGCTAATTACAAGCTTCCACATGTATATATCTAAATAGTAATGAGTTACATGCGTTGACCAATTACAGCGAATAGAAATCAAAACACAATAAACAGATTCCAATGTACACCATATTGGTAAATATTATTTAAATAATAATATGGGGTATGTCAAGTCGTGCAATATCAAAATAAAAAAATTAAAAACTAAAGCTATTTATGGTTGTCACCAAAATACTCCCTGTTCAAAATCTTTCTAATTTTGTGTGCGCTGGTGCAAAATAGATCGATTTCCAGGTGTGATGGTAAACTATTTAGAGCTATAACACTACGTATGCAGAAGGCATTGCGCCCGTACTTTGTCGATGCGAATGGTACTTGAAGAAGAGGGCGTTTTCTTAAATTGTTAAGATTAGTGCGAAGTAGTATTTTGCTGAGTAGTTCAGGACAATCAACCGAGCCGTTTGCGATGTTCACTAGAAAACAGATATCACTGATATTACGTCTTACTTCCAACGGTAAGAAATGATATCGCTTACAGCGATGTTCATAGTCGACTGAGAATTGCCCAGCCTTGAAGTCCAAGTAACGCAACAATTTCCTCTGAACAGACTCAATACGAGTTTTGTAAATCTCGTATTGAGGATTCCATTCTTGAGAAACGTACTCAAGATTGCTACGCACTAGAGAACAATAAAGAACCTTTAATGGTTTTAGGGAACGAAAACTAGAACAAGCTCTAATAATGAAGCCCAATGCTTTGAACGCCTTGTTGACAACTGTTTCAAAATGATTATCAAAAAGCAGCTTGCTGTCGTGAACGACACCAAGATCCCTGATACTGGTTTCTTTACTTATGTAAGTACCATCCAGTTTATACCCTGGGCCAATAACAGATTTCTGGCGAGTGAATACTACGTGAAAACATTTGGATACATTTAATTGTAATTTGTTGATTTTGCAATATTGTACGAATCTGTCAAGGTCTGACTGAAGTAGCTCTGTATCAGATAATGTGCGTATGGACTTTAGAACCTTCATGTCATCTGCGTATAATAGGATATGTGAGTTTCTAAAGCATTTTTTAATGTCTAAACTAAATATTGTAAACAATAACGGCCCTAGGATTGAACCTTGGGGCACTCCTGATGGGACAGATTTCCTTTCAGACGTGTATCCACGCAGAACCACAGCTTGTGTACGGTTTTCTATGTATGAAGAAAACCACCGATATAGATCACCGTGTATTCCTGCAGATAATAGCTTCTGAAGAAGCACGCGATGGTCTATACGGTCAAAACATTTGCTGTAGTCCGTGTATATCGCGTCGACCTGGCATCGTTCTTCCATCCCAGTGGTTATAATTTCATTGGATAGTATCAGGTTGGAGGCAGTTGACCGTTTTCTGAGGAAACCATGTTGTTCGTCGCCGAAATGACATTGCATAACTGAGTAAACTTCCGTATGTACTACTCGTTCAAGAACTTTAGAGAAAAGACATAATTTAGAAATGGGGCGGTAGTTTTCTATTTGAGATTTATCCCCCTTTTTAAAAATTGGTGTAATAAATGCCGATTTCCACATCTTTGGGACAATACCTTCCCTTAACGACCGCTCAAACAGCACACAGACTGGTGCCAACAGGCTCTTTGCACAATTAATTATGAAAATGGGGGTATCAAATCTGGCCCACCAGATTTAGATGGGTCCAAGCCTACGAGTAGCTTGTGTACCGTCTCCGGACACACGCTAACTGTACTCAGGTTCACCGAGCTAGCAGGATGAGTATCGTTATTAAAAACCAGATCGTCATATTCTGAGTCAGGTTCTTGGAAGGTAGACTGAAAGTAAGACGAAAAAAGTTCAGTGATACCCTCGCCGGTGTCTGCGGACGAGTCCATGTAGTGTAACACGTTGGGTAACGTATTACCACTTTTTTTGCTTTTGATATACGACCAGAAACATTTAGGATTTTTGGCGATTGAGGTTTCTATTTTTTCTTTATAGTGGTGGAACCATCATGGTATGGGCGGGTATTTGGATCGGCGGAAGAACTGAGTTGATTTGGATCAGAGGCAATTTATGCTGAGACGATTGTATCAGACGTCATCGTTCCTCTACAAGTGCAAATCGGTCCCTTATTTCAGTTAATGCATGATAATGCACGACCGCACACCACAAGAGTTGTAAGACAGACTCTCGCCGCAGCTAACATCAATGTCCTGCCCTGGCCTGCTCAGTCGCCAGACTTGAATCCGATTGAGCATGCATGGGATTTGCTACAGAGAAGAGCTCTGCCGAATAAACTCAAACTCAAAACTCAAACTCAAATCATTTATTTCAACTAGACCATTACGGCACTTTTGAATGTCGATAATACGAAAAAAAAAAGGCTACAGTCACAGACACAAGGCATAATAACTTGAGAATGTACTGTAGTTGCCCATTCCCTAGCGTAGATCTCTATGGAGAAGAACGGGCAAGAAACTCCATGGACACTCTTTTCAATCAGAAATGTTCTTACAAAATCTTGGTTACATCTTTCATGTTGAGATTATACATATATGTGAGAACGATGTAGAAAGACGTGCAGAATAAGAGCGTCCAGAGTAAAAAAAAGAAATAAATCAACAATTTATAAAATAAAGCAATTCAAATGATCCATGGCAGCTAAGAGATGACCAGTCCCGACTGACAGCGCCCGTTCACGAACATGACGCATGGATCAGCGCCATTCAATTCAACCATATTGAAGGGAACTAAATGACCCGACCCACCCGCCACCATCAGCAAGACATTTAAGCGAGCATGACATTCTCTCAGCCACCAAGGCATATTCAAGTCAATGAAAGATAACTAAATGCAAATGGTAGCTTTACAGTACATGGTACTCACACATGTGCTATGCAATTATACAATACTAAGAGATGGAATCTATACAATGCAAGAATATATTTACAATCTTCTGCAGCTACCACAATAATATTGTCCAATAAGTTTGCACCTATGCAGCTATGGTTGCGGAGCAGGACCAGCATTTAGCCAAGCATTTTTATCCTCAATGTAATCTCCCAGCTTATAATATGCTTGCCTACATAGTGTGCGTTTTACACAAGATTTAAATTTCGTCTCATTCAGTTGTAGAATGTGGGGAGGTATTTTATTGTAACATTTTAAACAGAACCCCATGAAAGATGAATCTACTTTAGCAAGCCTGAAACCTGGCTGAACTAGTTGGTCCCTATTTCTAGTATTATAGTGGTGTCTGTCACCTCTTTTACTGAATAAATGCAAATTTTTCCTAACGTACATGATGTTTTCATATATGTATTGACAAGGTACTGTCATGATATTAATTTCCTTAAACAGTTCTCTTAGAGAATCGCGTCTACGTAATTCATAAATGGCTCTGATGGCTCTTTTCTGCAGAATAAAAATAGACTCGATGTCTGCAGCCCGTCCCCATAGTAAAATACCGTATGACATAATACTATGAAAATAACTAAAATAGACTATCCTCGCCGTATCAACATCAGTAAATTGACGGATTTTTCTAACAGCATACGCTGCTGAGCTCAGCCGGCCTGCAAGAGATGTTAAATGAGGACCCCATTGTAGCCTGTGGTCGAGCGTAACTCCCAAGAAAACCGTTTTATTGACAAATTCAAGTTTCTCTTGATTCAATACTATGTCACAATCACTACTTTTGACATTTGGTAAAGCAAATCTTATGCACTTAGTTTTATTCCCATTTAGTACTAAATTATTAGCGGTAAACCAATTATGAACCTGCAGTAGGGCGAAATTTACGTCGTCAAGATTTGTGGCACGTCTGTTTATCCTAAATATTAAAGAAGTATCATCAGCAAACAACACCATTTGCGGATGGTTGTTAAATAAATGGGGTAGGTCATTAATGTATACTAAAAAGAGGAAAGGACCCAATATCGAACCTTGTGGTACACCCATTTTTACTTTTAAACCCATCGAATTTACACCCTTTACTTGTACATGCTGCTGTCTATCATTCAGATAAGATTTTACTAAACTGAGCGCAAGTTTACCTAAACCGTAATGCTCAAGCTTCAAAATAAGGGTTTCGTGATTTACGCAATCAAATGCCTTCGAGAGATCACAGAAGATTCCTATGGCATCTTGTGCCTCTTCCCATGCAGTAAAAATGTGTTTTAATAAAGTGACACCGGCGTCAGTCGTACAACGTCCTTTGGTGAAACCATACTGCTGTTCGTGTAAGATTTTATTGGTGTTAAAATGGTTAAGCATCTGATTGAGCATTATCTTTTCAAACACCTTGCTGAAAACCGGCAACACGGATACGGGCCTATAATTGTTGGTGTCTTTACCGTCTCCGGATTTAAAAAGCGGTATTACCTTACTGAATTTCATTAGATCCGGGAAGACCCCTTGATCTACGCACAAATTAAATATTGAGGCTAAATACGGCGCTACAGTCTCAACAATTGAGGTACAGGCTTTGATAGACATACCCCATAGATCTTCAGTTAATTTGATCTTGATTTGCTTAAAAGCTTTTATGACTGTTATGGGGTTTACATGATGAAATTTAAATTCATTTGAACAGGCTGAAACGTTCGCCTTCAATAAATCCATAGAGAGCAAGGGAGAGGAATTTAAGGTTTCAGTAGTTTTAAGTGGGATACTGGTAAAGAAATTTACAAATTCTTCAGCGACTTCGTTATTAGAGCTCACGAGACCATGTGCGGTCTCTAGTGTTATGTCATTACTTGTTTTTTTAGATCTATTGGTCTCACTGTTGATAATTTTCCAAACCGTCTTTATTTTGTTATCGGCTGATTTTATCTTTTGGCTAATGAAAAGAGACTTGGCTATCTTGCAAGAGTTTTTAAAGATTTTCGAGTAGGTAGCCACATATTTACTAAACGTTTCTGTGTTGATATAAGGCTTAAGGCCGTATAGCTCAAACAATCGTTCCCTACTTTTCCTAATACCCTGTGTTGCCCAATCACTGAATATAAACTTTGGGGCAATAGTTTTAGTTTTCTGTTTTAAAGTATTATTAAACTCGGTGTGCACTACCGAAAAGAATTCTTCATACAATTCATTTACATTGTTTCCAATATGGCCTGGTATATTTAACTTGCTAATTAAATTATTATTAAACTTTTCTAAATTACTGGGTGTTATTTGTCTAGATTGAATCTGAATTCTTTGTAATTGTTTATTAGACGCGAAAGCAACAGTCTGTCCGCTGTGATCTGAAGGAAGGTAATTTACGATGGATTTATCTAAGTAGTCGCAGCAACAAAAAACATTATCTATACATGTAGCAGTATTTGTAGTAATTCGGGTTGGTTCTGAAAAAACATTTGACAAATTAAATGATTTAAAGAGATTTAAAAATCTACTGCTGTTAACATTATTCTCTAAAATATTGATATTAAAGTCACCACAGATAATTATTAATTTACTACCAGTTACAAGTTTTGCTAAAGCATCTTCCATTACTGACTCAAAGACAGAGTAGTTCAGGTAATTAGGGGGTCTGTAAACGCACACTATTATATGCTTATCTAGCTCAACACAAGACAATTCTATGCTATGTTCAACCGAAAGATCGACAATATCATTACGAGGCTTAAATTTAAAACAATTTTTAACTAAGATTAATGAACCCCCACGCATCTTAGACTTCCGGTTAAAGCAACTGCCCACACTATAATTCTCGTAATTAAATTGCATTTCGTAATCCTTCATCCAATGTTCAGTTAAACAGATAATATCAAACTGGGTTTTTTCTAAAAATAGTTCGATTTCTAATTGTTTGGAAGAAAAACCCTGAATGTTCTGATGAAATAATGTAAAGGAATTCTGCTTAACCCCATTTTGACAACTAATTAACTGAGAGCTAGAAGATACCTTAGAGTTGATAAGTTTACCTAAATTATCACTCGTAGCTTCCATTGTCTTACTGACTAGTTTAAATCTAAGCTAAAATGTGTAAAATTACAATTAGTATAATTACTAATTTCCGTGGAACTATTTACAAGAGACTGCGACATACCACATATGTCTGAGTTTAAATTAAAAGCTAATAGCCGAGCTATTTGACGTCTAAAACTAATAGGCAGATACGCATTATTCCTCGTTGACTTCAATTTCTGGACGAAACTGTTAGTGTCGAAAAACGTCAACTTGTCACAATAGTGACTTACTAATAAACACATGTGATTATTGAGACAATGAATATAATGATTTTGCCTGCTCGACAACTTTTCAAAGTATGGAAAGGCACACAGAATGATTTTCTTACAATTTAGTTTCAATAGTTGAGTGACATTGTCAGTGATATCATCAATTTTTACGTTCAAACTATTACCAACAAATATAGATACAATATCATTAGGATTGAATTCCTTCCGAGTTATGGATGCCGTTATCTGGTTATATGAAGCCTGAGGTGTACAATAATTTTGAGTAGAATGACTCAGATTGTTACTAATTAATTTTCCCAAGCCTTTCCCTAAACTATCAGAAAACATAATAAAGGAACCACAATGTGTACTACAACAAGGGGGAGAACTACATTCTGTTTGACCTACCAATGATGAACCTTGGACAATGTGTGGTGATTCTAGAATGGGGATACAACCCGGAACACTGCTCAACCGGGTCGAGTCCTCCGTTACCTCAGGCAGGAGAGTGTCCGGGCTGGGTTCCCTTTGTGATGTACATTGGGTGTTATTGAAGGTCATCATGTCATCACAGTCTGCATTACTATTATCCTTATTGACTAATTTGTTTGTAGCAAGGATATGTTCCTTTATTTGTTTTTGAGATTTCACATACATGGAATAACATGATTGAAGTTGATGCTCTAATGTTTGAATCTCAGACTGTAAGTTCTGAGTGTCTATTTCATAAAAATTTTTACTATCCTCTAATTTAATTTGATAGTTATGTAACTTTTTAATGAGAAAAACACGTTCTTTTCTTAGTTTAATATTGTTGGAACCATGTTTTTGTTGTTTTTTAAATTTACTGCATTTCTTTATTATTCTGTTAAGTTTTGCATATTTTTTTATTTTATTCTGGCTAACTTTATAACTGTTACAATTATATTTCAGAATAGAATCTTCAGTAAGATCTATAGTTGTTAAAGAATGTGGGTTGCAATTGGAATATGGAGGGTATCCAGTCGCAAGAAGACCTTTTTTTGTTGTTGCAACGAACATGGGCGGCCATTCCACAGCGTGATTTGGATGAACTCATTTTGAGTATGCCAAACCGATGTTCTTGTGTTGTTAGTGTTCGCGGTAGAAACACGAATTATTAATTGTTTAAGTTACCCAATAAAATTTTAAAGAAAACTGTTATTTCAATCTTTTTTTCGAACTTTTGTGTTAGTGGTTCAAATGTCAAAAATCCCTTTATTAGGAAAATGGCAAATTTCTTTATTAATGCAAAGGTGACTTGGTTTATCGTTACTGTGACAAACGAAAACACTTTATTTGATGAATCCTTAAAGAAAATTTTAATTAATATCAATTTATGTTCGCATAACTCGTCAAAATGTAGGGAACAGCTGATTTTTTTTTCGCGATTTCAGGGTTCGTCCCATAGAAAAAGTTGTTCAAAATGATGAGTACAATGACCCCTTTTCGGGTTTAGTATAAACAAAAAATAAGGTTGTATATTGTGTAATTGTTGGTTCTTCCAAATAAATAAAATAAAATAAAAATAAAACCGAAAGGCACTTGTTCTCCCCATCATTGTGATCATATTTTTGCTCTACACCATACCTCTTAGTTACGGAGATATGGGGGGTCAAAGTTACAGCTTTTTAAAAAGTTTTTTTTTAAATACCAGTTTTTTTGTACGACCCCCGTACTATTCAATCCATCCACCAGCACAATATTTTAAGTGCGTTACATTGAGTTCTACCACAAAACATGATTTATTACCCCAAAAAAACAAAATATTGTTTCCCAGCAATATTTTTTGCGTAAAGTTACTTAGTTTGATGTACAGAATACTTGGTTGACGGCTTCGCGATGAGGTGGTTTACACCCTGTATTATGCATGATGTGGGTACAGACATAATAAAAGAAATTCCAGGAAAAGTGTGAATGTGTGTGTTGTTGTGTGTGTGTGTGTGCTACTAATAACAGGTTCACATAAACCGGTTAGTAGTAGCCAACATACATAATTTTATGCCTATATTTATTTTGCTGCAGATTTACTTTATTTGATGACACCTTAAAAGAACTGAAATTCAATTTATCAAACTACTATTAGATAACTAATTTATGTGGTGACGTACGCCAGAAAAACCCCATGATCACTTATGGTGCATACCATAAGTACGTCGCTGTTACTTTTGGTAAAGCAAAGTATTTATGTTGCCGTGTTAGTGTATGTTATGTAATGTTACCTTTTGTGGAGCAAAGTATATGTTGCCGTGTTAGTGTATGTTATGTAATGTTACTTTTTGAAAGCAGTCAACACGTGGTAACAATAACATTGTTAGAGAACGTTACCTCAACATGCGGCGTGGATGCACCATTATTCCATATGAGCAGATTTGTTTTAGTATTCTTCTTCTTTCGGTCTGTTTAAAAAAAATAATTCGTACTTAACTTTATGTACAATATTTACATACTATATCTAAAACTACGTATAATTACAAAAATAAAACTTAACGTAAAACTAGTACAAATATGTCACAACAATGTCAATAGGACACTTAGGCGTCAAAGTACTTTTCCGCATCGCTGTCATCGGGATATACGTGCCCAGAAGACTGGCAGCATTGCCACGTTGAATGGCAATGCTAATTCTTTAAAAAATATATTGCAGAAATCCGTAACGACGGTGACGGTTAATTTTGACTCTATGAAAACATTTGACACTAGAATAAATCAGTTGTTAGTATGCAAGTACTATGAAAGTATGCATACCAAGCCAACAGACCCCTTTCAATCAGAAAATCAAACGAAAATTCTTCGCAAAGAATATACCTCCACGTATCGCTGTTGTCTCCCGCCGTCTAACTCGAAGCAAAGACCCGCCATTTCAATAGCCTTAATGTAAATATTCGCCAACAACACTTTGCACAAAGTCCGCAACTACCCTTCAAAGGAAATCTCCATCACGAAAACCTAATCAAAACTTAAAGACAATATCAATTTAGTAGAACAAACACCTTTACTTTAGGGCAGCCTTCAACTATGGCGGCGAACAAACAACTAGTGAATTAGCAAGTTGGTGAATTTACCTTAATTATGCATTACCCCTGGCCGGTAACCGGTGCGGCTACCTGTTTAGACGTCACAAGTTTGGGCCGCATCACTTGTTTACTTTGCAACTGATATACTAATTAATGTACATGGGTAATTGTGTTGATGGACTATGGAAACTTTTGAATGGGTAGGCTGTCCAGGGCGAACTGGACGTCGTACAACAAGCCCAAGTTCGTTTCGTCTTACTGTTTACCAAGCACATAGAACCATTTCGAATGCAATTTATTCCACCGCTGAATTTACCCTGTGCCTTCCTTTCAGCCTTTCCTAGTCGTTTCGATGTCTACCCAAAAATAAAATGCAATTTGCAAAGTGGTTTCTCGCGTCCCCTCCTTCTCTGTACGAACTTTGAAACAGCAGCAGTTTTTATCTCGAAACGTGCATACAATAGCAGTAACAACGTATAGCTATGATCGTGTTCTTTCTAATTAGTATTTGTTCTTTGACGCGCTTCTGCAGTCTTTTGTTAATTAGTTTTGAAACTATCACGAGAATAACAGTATTGTAGTTTCATGTGAGGAGTATTTTATTTACTACTAGCCGACCCGACAGACGTCGTCCTGTCCTGCCTACCTACTACTACCTACCACTACCTAACTACTACTACCTACCTAAGAACCTTTTCCTGACATTAACAAACACAACAAAAAAAGAATTAGTGAAATCGGTCCAGGCGTTGTTGAGTTATGCGCTTACCAACAGATTTTGCGATTCATTTTTATATTATAGAAGATTGTCTCTAGTTTTAATTGTCAATCGTTATATACATAATTATATTATTATACGTCATTGAAAATTCGATGAAAAAATTTTCATTATCTGGTAGGTACGAGTATGAACGGTAGAACAAGCTATTTGGTTTACAGTTTTATTCACAAAATTACATTGTAAAATGTAAACCAAATAGCGTGTTCGACGTACCTACACACCTGTATGTGTACCGTGGTACATAATTGTTATCGTGATACCCAGTAGGTTGTGAAGTTCAGGTAGGTAGTCAGGTAGCGGTAGTAGTTTGGAAACCGATCCCAACCTTTTAAGACATTTTAATTGGAAGCTAGCTACAGGATAGCACACACAATACTGTCCTATTTGACCCAAAGGTTGACTGGTAGAGAATGCGTCGTGGCATTAAGTCTGCCTATGCCTGTCCCATTCTTGTACATGAAGTTTAAATAAATAAACTTTCCCTTTTCCTCGACATGATGTTTCAAGGTCCGATATTTCCCTGCCGAGGTTGCGGGCCTGTTCGAAAGAGATACCGCGGCCCCGGAACATAAAGGGCGAGAAAGGAACATGGATGGGTTTTAGTCAGTAAGAGTCTGACACTCCCTCCCGCTCCGCCCAGAGTGGGAGAAGTCATCTGATGATTTCCCATCTTTTTCATCATAACATTATTGCAAAACCTATTTCCTCCTTAATTCACAATTAGAGTTAACTCGTTGTAAAAAATTACATAGTTTTAACTGTAGTCTGTGGCATCAAAGCAAACTGCACTAATTAGCACTGTAAGCCACTGTAAGTACTCACGGCTCACATTTACTAACAATTAACAACTGACTCTCCCTTCATTATCACCACACAATACTCCGTTCTCATTTTAATGAACCTACAATTGCTTTACCGTCCTGAGGTATAAATATATAATAACGTGAAATTCCATAATGGGATTATGCGATAACTTTTCGGAACTCACCTTTGTGCCCCAACACTAATTAGGTAGAGCAACCACTGGCACCTCCTTAATTAAAGTGGCAAGCACATAAGCCATTATTACTGCACCCACCCTACCCCATGCGCTACTTCTGAACTGTGTTTTAAATAACATCCATTACATCTCATAGTACGACATCCATTGCAGGTTTTACTCTCATGAAAGAAATGAATGCAGAATATCAAAAGCAATGGTTGCTCGAGAAAGCGATGCGTCCACAATTTGATTAGACTGCAGCGTACGAAGTCAAGATAGGGTGAATGTGGCAGTAAAGATCCCGCCTCTTCAAGAGACGTATAAATTTATTAGCGCACGTGATTGCTCCGAACATGCAAGTAATTTTCTGTGTTGCCATACAACCGACTAAAGAAATACGTGAACAGAAATGGAAAACGATCTCTTTGAGCATTCTCTGAATATCTCCAAGATTATAGTCTTGCGCTAAAGGAAAAATATGTGAGTACTAAACGTTATCCTATTCAGAAACGTAGGGAGTAGCTGTAAGACGGGAAATGTGTCAATTTACATTGAAAGAAATGAGCTCTTTATGCGCTGAAAAGATGGAAATGTCCGCCTCATGAAGCGGAATTTTAATGTCCTTAAAATATTCTAGGAGATTCAGCTATACAGGACATTAAGTCTTGTTTTGGTTAAAACTTTGTATCATTCTTGATGTTGTTGTCCGGGTGCCCGGTTATCCCAGTGTCCGTTGTGTTTTATAATTATGTAAATACACTGAAGGTCTTGTATTCACGCAGTGTCCAGCAATAGCACGATTATTATGAATTTATTCACATCATTATACAATGTAGAAAGAACGCAGTGGATATTAGGATGCCAAGCTCGAGCCAAATTTCTTTGGAAGTTTCTTTAAAGGTACGACGGGAAACAATACGTTTTACAGTATAATGATGTTTATGTTCGCTTTAGTTGTAGCTTTATTTCTGCTATCCGGAACACAGTGCTGCACGGCAATTATTTAACAAACGTAACCATCGTATTTTAAGAAAATTTAAATACATTTCGTTCACGTTTAAAAATTCGTCAACCTCACAATGTCACACAATATCCTTCTCCGTACTTTCGCTGGCTTCGCTTTTTTTTCTATTTTTGCTGTTTTTACATTCAAAAGTGCCGTAACGAATGTTATTAAATTGTTGTAATGGAGATGTATTGAGAATGCGAGTGTATTATGTAATACCTAGCTGGTAAAGTTAACTATCATTCTGACATTAATTGATTTGAGAAATGAGTTTATTTTCTTCTGTCGCTCATTTTGAACAGTCTATTCGTGCCTGTGTTTCCTTAACAGTAACTTTAAATGTCATTTCCATGAGGTAATTTAAAATCAAACACCAATAAACTTAAACTACATTTAATACGGTACTATCTAATATCTAATAGCACTCTCCATTCTTATAAAGCTCGTCGATCAATTCACTGCATTCACTCCTCTGAAGTTTTCCGGAGTGCGTGTGAGGCAGGGAGGGCACGAACGCGATGCCACCATGCAACCGCTTGTGATCACTCAGGGCCGCTGAAATCGAAATAAAGATTTAAGTCAAAAGGAAAAGGGTTGAATTTTGAATAAGACGAAGGAAACTTTAAAAATAGATATACGAGCTTTATTTTGCAAAGGAGTGGATGATGAATTTCTTAGCAAAGAAGGTGTTTCCAAGACATAAACCGCGATAGAAGAGGTTTGGCTTATGAAAAGCTGATGTTGCCACAGTGAGCGCGGGGTACTGAATGTTATAAACGAAGCGTTTCATTCTGAGAATAGGAAGATCTTTTGAGCCATTAATATCTAGAATGAAATCTACCGCTTTTGAATCTTTATACAACGTGTAACAGAAAGGGTGTAGTCACATGAAAGGGTGTGCTACAGACCAT
The DNA here is from genome assembly GCA_916618015.1 of Xestia c-nigrum. NCBI lineage: Eukaryota > Metazoa > Arthropoda > Insecta > Lepidoptera > Noctuidae > Xestia > Xestia c-nigrum. Next base: position 605,237 of record OU745263.1, read on the forward strand.
CAAACTGAACAACTTTCTCCATGGAACCACCATCGTAATCGCGAATATATTTTCAACGGCCCCATACTAAATTCCAATACCTTCAACCAAATAAATGAAACAGCTGATTATAGTTTGACAATTACGATGATGGTCATAGAGAAAGTTGTTCAGTTTGGTGGTCTGTAGCACACCCTTTCATATATGACTACACCCTTTTTGTTACACGTTGAATGATAAACATTTTGCTAGATCAAAGTCTTTTAATATGCAGATAGATGGATTATGTCTCGACTAAACAGCAGACTAAGTACATTAAAATTATTTTTTTCACTCAATTTTATAAATAAAATCTAAGTATGTTTTCAGCTTCATATTGTGTTTACTTTCTTGGTTTTAGTTTTCAGCGCGTAATTCCGCTTCGTACTTTATTCGAGCATATAGTTTGTGAGAAGTTCACAAATTGTCAAGTTGGTTGCAACAACTTATATTGTGTGTACCAGATGTTTGGTATTATTATATTTGTACTATTTCAAAATACTTTATTGGAACATAATTATTTTGTAACATTTTTTTAAACGCACAGAACCAATAATACTGGTACAAAAAAAAATATTTGTTTTTTTCTGGTAAGAATCTTTTGATAACCCAAGATTTTCTTAAAAGAATATAAAAGATAGCGAAACATAAAAGACTCAATAGCAGCATCTTTTAACCTTAATTACGTTCTCCAGTGATTAATATAAGTCCGCCCGCATAATTGTGGCAATATCATCTGTATCTTTGGATAGCCTTATCTCCTAATGACGGTAATGTTCGATGCGGGATGTTTTCCCAAAGCTATGATATTTTTGTTAACATTACTGGGCTGTACTCATTATTACGTATTTTCTTATACGCCTTGTATCATTAGCAGGCAAGTGTCTTAGAAAACATCGTTACGTTTCTGATACTTTACAACATAACATAACATCATGACTGTATTTCCCTGGAAATCCACATTTTGCTATTTATTACCCTTATGCGACATCTTTGACAGTCGTTACAGATAGTCAGTAGCCCATAAAGTCAGACAACCACTCTTACCAAGTGGTATCGTATTACCCAGTATTAACTGGGTTGTGGAGGTCAGATAAGCAGTCACTCTATGTCAAATACTGGTATTCAGCTGCATCTGGTTAGACTAGACGCCGACAACAGTATAGTAGGGAAAAGGGCAGGCAGATGATAATTACCCTTAAGAAGAACATTGATAACGTTACTACTACGTTCTCTTGTTCCCTTGGTAACAAAAATAAAATGAGAGTGACTCAAAAACTACCTTGTGTGTATCTTGCCTCTCGTTATGTGAGCAAAAGATCCCAGCAACACTTCAATTTATAACCGGTCAATCTTTAAATACACCTACACCCTCTCGTGGTCGCCTGGTCCTTTAAACAAATAAATATATGAAAGTTACTCACCAGCAACAGTATTCTTTATCTGCTCCCTGGTTACGGTAGCTTGTGGCTCCAACACTACCGCTGCTACAGGTCCCTTGTCAGATAAACATACTACGCTCTCATACACCCCTGGTACCGAGCCGATTACGCGTTCCACTTCTTCTGGTGCTACCTGTGATAACAGACATGGATTATGAGACACTGAATTTTAAAATCATGATAAAAGGATAAATACACTTTGCCACTAAGAATATTTGTAGGAGATTTCAAGATAAATTACCATTTAATAAGAAATGGAAGGCCCAAAAGGGTGAAAATCAGGAGCTACAGAATATTAAACTATCACTTAAGACCATCGAGACGAAGTGCTCTTAAAGATTATTTAAGAGAGCAGAAATAAGCTAGACATCGTCGTCTTCAAATTTAAAAGCAGCGTTTTTTTTATACTTTCTAATTCATTACGAACTGACATAATTAAGTTCGAGCATTCCAAAAAGTAGAACATCTAGCTACAAAATAAAACCAAATTAGATCCAATATTGTACAACGGTCCCGGACTCTCCCACAATACTCCAGTTGGGAGGCTAGTTACGACTTTAATCTATATTTGAAGTCCTCATTTTGTGTTCGGAGTTCTTTTGAAATTAACAAAATATGGTAATAAACCGTCACGAAGTAACGAGGGTCGTCCTGTTTAACATAATATAATTATTCGTGCGAACATTCTACTACATATTAGGTAATCTTCACGGCCTATATTTTCTCTTTGCATGGAAAGGGAATACTAATAGTAGATTGTATCATAAGGGAGCAAAATAATATTTTTACGGCGAGGGCGCTTTTTTGAATCCAGAGCGAAGTGAGGGATTCTAGAGTAGAATCCCGAGCGTAGCGAGGGATTCTTTAGTAGAATCCTGAACGTAGCGAGGGATTCAAAGTACGTCGCCCGAGCCAAAAATATATTTTGCGCCCGAGTGATACACTCTACTTTTCATCACCCACTATGAGAAAATAAAAGGCGCCTCATATTTTATTGTAATATTGATATTTAATGAAACAGAGTAACAACTAAATTGAAATTAAGTAGTATCTAATAATAAAACAACTAAAAACTTATATTTACATTTGAGACATTTTCACAATTTTGAAAATTAATTGTTACAGTTTTATTAGGAATAGAGATTGTTGTAGATTTAATTTTATTCTGCGTGTTTGAAATAATGTCAGAATGTGGCTCATTTTGAGGAAAAAGTGACGGTGAATCTCTTTGTTTGGATGTAGATGGGCGCGGCGACAGTGGCATGGATGGATTAACTGAAGGTTGCAATTTAATGTTTTCCACGATGCGTTCACATGTTTTCGCCTTGTTCTCAATGGAATCTTCTATATATCCCTCTGCTACAGCACTCGACTTCCATCCTCCATGTCGCTTGAGAACAGTTAAGTCCGCTCCAGAATCTGCCAACAGGGTAGCAGAAGTGCGACGAAAACAATGTCCTGTATATAGCTTGATATCTGGTAACTTCAAATAAGTAGCGATTTCTTGTGGCATGTAAGAAATTTTATTTTTTCCCATAACTTGTTTGAAGCACTTGCCATTTTGATAACGGATGAAAAACCGATTGGTCTTTATATCAGCAAGACGCAGGTCCAGGTATTTCTGTACAATAGTTTTGTATTCTCCTCGGATTACGAATGATCGGTCAATTTTTGTTTTTGTGTCTGTCAGCTTTACTAACAGTAAATTATCCGAGTGATTTTCGACATCATCAACAGTTATTTTTAAAAGTTCATTGCCACCACAAGCTCCATGTACTCCGAAAATTAAAGCCACCTGTAACAAAACCGAATGTGAATAAGACAAGTACCTATCTATCGAAGTACAGGTTACAATAAAATGCGCATTTTAAAACACTGGTTATACTTTACTAATCCACCATATATACATGCATAGTTACTTACTTTTACGGCAAGAAAGATGTTGTCGGGTGCCTCATTAAGGAAAGTCTCCACGTTTTTGACTGAGAACACTTTGGATTTTTTAGGTTTAAATCCATCAGACATCCTCTTCAGATACGCTATTAATTTCGAATATGTGTCCAGTTTTACGTCGTTATTAGAACTGACTGTTGATTTTAGCATTGAGTAGGTACTCCAAAGTGTGGAAGGTTGTTTAGTTTTGGCTAAGTACTGGAAGTAGGCCAAAAACACAGATTCTGAAAAATTCTTGGCGCCTCTTGAATTTCTCCATTCAATAAAATTACCATAAGCTTTCATATATTTCTCCCGGGATTTTGCAGGTAGTAGATTATCCATCACATTTCTTGCGTCAGTTCTAATACTATCAGGAGTTAATTCTATACTTTCACTGTCACTTGAAGAACTCATTTTTCAAAACAAAATCATGAATTTCTATCAATCCGTGAAAATTGACGAAAACGCGGGCTATAGTTCGCGCGTTTTTAATTTTATTTCTTTTTTTTTTGTATTCAGCCGGCGCGCGGCGCTACTATGGGCCGTCGCACCAGCCAGTCTTTATTCAAACAATATTTGCGTTCGATTTCTTGGGCGCTGAACACAAGATGTTCCAAATTCAAAAAGTGCGCGGCAAAGATAATTGCGGCGCACTTATAAAGAGGATTAAAAACTCATTACTGCCCGCTAAAAGTTTCTTATAGAAAACACCACCTTTGGGTGCACTTAAAGGCGAACCAAGTCGTCTTTTTCGAATAGATGGGATGAAAAATATCTAGGTAGGGTCAGGTAAGAGTACGAGACGGCTACACTGGCGTGTATTTATTTATTTATTTATTTATTTGAATAAGTACAGCCACATCACATACATTTTACAAAGAAATTCACAATTTATAATAAAGCGGTCTGATGCACGTGACAATAAAGGCGTACATAACATTCACAATTCTTCGGCTCGATGATAAAACACAATTATTATTTAAGAAAACCTATATAATGAAAATTGAATTAAATACTAACAATTCAAAATATTTGATAATTATATTACATTAGTATACAAAGAAATGCCAGTTAAAAATTAGGATCAATGTCAATATAATAGGATTGGCCAATTATTATTCATAAAAATAATTTAATAAAGTTGATTGAATTTGTTACAATTAATAGCATTTAATATATAATAAAAAAAGAAAAAAAGATAAAAAAAAGATAACTTAGGGCACACATTTTATTTTGTTTTTAAATATATGCAGCTTATCATGGAACACATCGAGGTCGGGTATTCACAAAGGAGGTTTGAGCTACGAGGTACATCTGACATTTCCTTTATACAATGGAAATAGAAGTCTCTCCATCCCTTTGAGATACGAGTATAATATGCCAGTGAGACATGATTTCCTATAAGAATCGTCGAAACATTTTCTTGTATTGAGCATGGTTTAATTGATGTTGGAATTTCGAGAATCTATAACGAATGGCTTCTAGATAGTATGAATGAATATGTTTCAAATGGATTTCGAGTCAATTCTATATTGATGAATCGTGTAAATTTTGCTATCTCATCTCAGCGACAAACAAAGCTAAACAAGTAGTTAAAAACTTTGGTTAATTATTTAAGACAGATTAAAAATATATATATAATTGTAGTTGAAGTAGTAAAAGAAGAAGAAGAAGTAGAAATAGTAAGTAGTAGTAGTAGTTGTGTACCTGAGCGCCCATAAATTTGAAGGCGAACTTCTTCCTGACGGTGAAGGTGAGCCTCTCGTTCTCATCGATGTGGAACACGTCTCCGGTCATGTACCAGCCGTCGGGACTGAACGACTCCTCATATGACTTCTTGTTCTTGAGGTAACCCTGCGATCAGATGGAAGGCATTACGGACTTTGTTATAGTGGTATTTTTTTTTCAGTCTTCCAGTCTTATCAAGTGGTATCGCATTACCCAATACTAACTGGGTAGTGGACGTCAGATAGGCAGACGTTCCATGTAAAATACTGGTATTCAGCTGCATCCGGTTAGACTGAAACCGACTCCAAAATAGTCTCAGGTCTTACATCAAACCATTCTTTGTGCTCAACTTGCTTTACAAGGAACTTTTGTGCCAAATATCAAGCTTAGCCAACGGTTTAGTCAGTGCGTTGCTTGTGAGTGAGCATATTACAAGGAATTTAAGATTTTAGTTAAGTATAACTTTCCATGTTACAAAATTCATCGAAAATAAAACCCTATATTCGACCAGTGCAGATTTTTTTTTCAGTACAGCTCTTATGAGAGTCACTTTATCTTGATTGGAAGAGAAAGCACCAAAAAGGTTCTTACCTTAATAGCATTGTCGCCCTTCACCCACAGCTCTCCGTATTCATTAGGTCCCACCTCCTGACCTTGATCATCAACGATCTGGAAAAACACATCACTTTTTACAACCGCCAGAAATTCTAGATCATTCCTGAGACGATCTACAAAGTTAATCTCATCTAGATAGGATGTTAATGAGCCATTACCGGATAGGACTTCTTTTATACTTGTAATCTGAAAAGTGTCCATAAATATGCCTGTTACAAGAATGAAATTGAAATAAAATGGCTTTTACGTAGATCTCGTTCAGATTAAAAACTTTTTTGCAAAAAATAAAACCGACTTCAAAAAAAAAACAAAAAAGTGAAAAATAACTTTAGCTTCTGAAGTCGGTGACCTTTGTTTGATTGCTTTAGTTTTTTTGTCACCGACTTCAGAAGCTAAAGTTATTTTTCACTTTTTTGTTTTTTTTTGAAGTCGGTTTTATTTTTTGCAAAAAAGTTTTTATTTTTCACTTTTTAGTGGTTCACATGTGCTTGATACATGGAAAGTGCATACCATTACAATTGCAACAAGCCCAAACACGACTATGGTACATTGTCTCATTATGGAGTTCCGTGACTCTTGGCTTCATCATCAGATCTGATGGTAGAATGTATTGTATGTATGTATTGGCTATGAATGAGCTGGTAAGTACTGAAACTAACAACTGTGAGCATTGTACACCCACATGTGTTGAGTCGACACCGGCCCATTCATTGTCTTTGTCTCATACAACCATATCACAGTCCTGTGTTAGTTTACCATTAGAAATTAGTCATTGCTTAACTGAAAAGATAGTCAACAAAGAAATTATCATCTTCTCAGATGAAATTGGAAAGGATTTAGGCCAATTATTGACAAATAAGTATCCGGGACATTCAATTATGAACATTTGTATGCCTGGTTGTTCCTTATATGACATCATGAAGAAAATCATTAATTACAACTTCAACCAGGATTCTATACTAATAATATTTGTTGGTAATAGGGGTAATGTGAATAAAGGAGAATTACTCCAATATTATAGATCACTAAGTAACCTGAGTTTAAGGAAAATTGTAATGTTCACATTTCCATATAGTAAAAGTTTGCCACAGGAAGAAAATTACTTTAGATATAATATTAATAATACATTGCATGATCTGACATTTAATAGTGATGTATTTCATTTAATTGACATCAACAATTATACTGGTGACAATTTTTATTTGACAAAAGATAGATATCTTGTGGACAGGTGCTATCTTTCCAAGTATTGTAAAAGACAAGTAGCTGTGTCGCTATCATATTATTTTTATATTACAGCCAAGAACTTGGCTAATCAAGTTGCCTCTGTTGAACAATGCAACATTCAGTTAAATAACTCTGTCAATAGTTTGATCACAGTGAATGAATTAGTCAATCATTTAAATTAGAAATTGAGACAACAGAGGCAACCTCTTGCAACATTATAAGGAAGCCAAGTAATGAATCAGGCGAATGTTTCGAGAATTTTAATGGCATCAACTTGGTTCACCAAAATATTCAAGGATTTTTAAATAAGGAATTAGAAGTAGAACTTTTTTTGAATTGTAATAACATAGATATTCTTTGTACGAGTATAACGGAGCATTGGCTAAAAAATGATCAATTAATTTTCAATTTCAGTAATCACCAGGTTGGTAGTTTATTCAGCAGGGTAAATGCTATACATGGCGGCGCATTAATCCTAGTAAATAACCAGCTTAAATTTAAAGACCGCAAGGATATTGTTAGCCTATCTGTTGAGCGAACAGTTGAAATAGCCTGTATAGAATTGGAGCAGTTTATTATATTAAGTGTGTATAGACCTCCTTCAGGGTTGTATGACTGTTTTGAAAGGGTAATGGCAATACTTCATATTGCATAAAATCAGTAGTTCCAAAAAGTCTATAATCTGTTGTGGTGATTTTAATATTAATTTATTAGAAAATTCTGGGTTAAGTTCTAAAATTATAAGCCTGTTTCAGTCATACAATCTTGATCACAAATTTCTTGAGCCTACTAGAATAACCCCAACTAGTGCTACTTGCGTAGATAATATTTACACTGATATTATACCTACCCAAAAAGTGATTATTAACTTAATTGATTCAGATCACTGTGGGCAATTGATCACAATTCCAAATGTGGACAAGAAAGTTTCTAAAAAAGATATCATTGTTAATCCTAAAAGTAAAAATCGCCTGGAAACTTTTAAAACTAAACTTATATCTAAATTACCTCTTTTGTCAACCAATGGTGATCCCAATCAACACTATAACGATTTTTTTAGTATGTATTGCACACAATTTGAAACCACATTTGTCCCTAAGACAATCTCGGTTAATAGTAACGCTTCTTTCAATGACTGGGCCACCGTTGGTATTCATAAGAGTCGAAAACGACTGTATGAGCTGTATGAAGAGCGGACATATGTAAACACTGTAGAATTTAATTTGTATGTTAAGAATTATTCTAAATTATTTAAAAAAGTTTGTTTTATAGCAAAGTCGCGTTATTTGAGTTCAAAAATTAAAAATAGTAGTAATGTAATTAAAATGACATGGAACGTTATTAATAGCGAAACGGGAAGGTCTTGCAACCGAAGTAGTGACATCAGCCTGGCTATTGGCGATAATGTTTTAAATGCAGACAATCAAGTTGCTACGGCCTTTGAAAATTTCTTTGCGGATATTCCCGTATCGACTACTAAATCGCTAAACTCGTCACCTGCTGCTGCCGAGTCTTTACTTAAGGAAAACGTTTCAGTCTCTGATTCCGAATTTAACTTTCATTATGTAACCTGTAAAGATATAATTAAAATCTTTCACACCTTAAATGTTAAAAAGACCGCCGATCTATGGGGTCATTCTGTGGACGTGGCTAAATCTATTATAAACATTGTAGCTCCTTCTTTAGCAGTAATATTTAACGATTGTATTGACCGTGGTGAGTTTCCTGATCTAATGAAATATAGTAAAATAATACCATTATTTAAATCGGGTAGTACATCAGACCCCACAAATTATAGACCTATTTCAGTACTACCAACATTTAGTAAAATTTTTGAAAAATTAATTTTGGAACAAATGCAAAGTTTTTTTAATAAACATAAGTTATTGCATAAAAAACAGTTCGGTTTTACAAGGGGTCGTTCAACTACTGGTGCCGGTGTTGAACTTTTAGGACACATTTATAATGCTTGGGAGGACAAATTCGATGCTTTGGGAATTTTTTGCGATTATCCAAGGCTTTCGATTGCGTTCTTCATGAAACTTTAATCAGGAAACTACACCATTACGGAGTCCGTAACGCCTCTCTGGATCTTCTTACTTCATATTTGAGTGATAGGATTCAGAGAGTTGATGTTAACGGGAAAAGATCTCCCGGATCCGTAGTAAGAATGGGGGTACCCCAGGGCTCAATTCTCGGTCCATTTTTGTTTCTCATTTATATAAATGACTTGCCTTACCTCATAAAGGATAATCATGATATAGTATTGTTTGCAGACGACACTTCTCTTTTATTTAAACTTAAACGTCAGCAGTTAGTTACGGATGATGTTAATAGCGCCCTGGCAAAAGTCGTTAATTGGTTTAATGTTAACAATCTACTCCTGAATGAGAAAAAAACCAAATGTATTAAGTTTACGATACCCCATGTAAGACAAGTGGAAACTAGTGTAGTAATCAAGGATGAAGAGTTGAAACCGGAAGACAGCACAGTGTTCTTAGGCATAACTTTGGATGCCAAGCTTCAGTGGGGCCCGCATATACACAAATTGTCAAAAAAACTTAGCTCTGCAGCATACGCCGTTAGAAAAATTCGTGATTGAACTGATTTGGAAACAGCCCGTTTAGTTTATTTTAGTTATTTCCACAGCGTGATGTCGTACGGTATCCTCTTGTGGGGCAATGCCGCCGATATTCAGACTATATTTGTATTGCAAAAAAGGGCAATTCGTTCAATTTATAAATTAAGTCCCCGATACTCCCTCAGAGAAAAATTTAAAGAGATTAATATTCTTACTATGCCCTCTCAATATATTTATGAAAATTTTTTGTACGCACACAAAAATATTAATTTGTTTAAAAAATACAGTGATATCCACAACATAAATACGAGAAACAAACACAAATTTGTTATTCCTGCTACGAGGCTCAAGAAAATAGGGGGAACGTTCAGATGCCAATGTATACGCTTTTACAATAAACTTCCGAGCCATATTCAAGCACTTAGTCTAAATAAACTCAAATCGTTTATAAAACGGAAGCTATGCCTGAAAGCCTACTATCATGTTAATCACTACCTCGATGATAAAAAGGCTTGGGATTAAGCTGCTCCAACGAAATTTGCTCTGCGAATATAGAAATTTCGGACTTCGCTTGTTTATTATTGATTCCTTTCTTTTATACACTTTGACATGAATGCATATTATTATTATTTTTTTTACTTTATTGTTTATTATTTTGTGTGTGTGTGTGTACTTGACATGAATATTTACTTGTGGTTTTTTTGACATGAATACTTAGTTCAGTATTTTATTATTTTTTACATTTTTAGTTAATTTTTATTGTTTTATGTGTGTGTATTTGACATATCGTATTTTTATTGACATTCATTTTGTAAATTATTATTAATTTTATTTTATTTTTTGCGCTTTTGTGAATGTGAGGACCATGTGGGTTACATTTCATTATTATTTTATTTTTTTACCCCCCCCCACCGTCTGGCAGTTTGAGTTCTATAAGCGACCTACCCAAATGTCCTTTCTTTGGTATTGTTCGTCGTTTCGTTGAGCTCCTTGTGTTATAAGTCGAGCTACACGATAACTGACAAATGCTTGCACTGACTGGACAGGTTTACTCAAATCTGTATGGTTCTTTCTTCAAAAGACCATTTCAGACACTAACATCTACATGATCCTCATGTGAATTGAGCAAGATTATGTCTGGACTTCAAAAGAGACAATGACCTCTGAGTTTGTTTCGGATGTTTCTTCTCAGAGTAGTCAGGTACGAAACACCGGCCCCATCTAGTTTAAAAAAAAAATTGACGTGTAAAAGTGTTTGTGAAAACCTACTTACAAAATAAAGATCATTTATCATTTATCATTTATCAATGGTTCTTATCAAACGCAAATGCTTCACTTGTTGTAGAAAATACCAAAATCGCAACACGTTTTCATATAAAATCTGAAGAGTTCCCTCGATTTCGCCAAGATTCCATCATCAGATCACGACTTGGTGGCTATGGGACCATTTGGAAAGAATACCCTTTCCAACAAAAAAAGAATTTTCCAAATCGGTTGGCAAGCGACGGAGTTATGCCCGAACAAACATAAAAAAAAAAAATAGAAACATCCGAATTGAGAACCTCCTCCTTTTTTAGAAGTCGGTTAAAAATGGCGAGCCTTATAAAGACTGACAAATTACGCGATAAAAATGAAAAATTAGATAATAAGTACATAGGCTTACTAGTTGTCAATTTACTAGATCAGACTTTACCCGAATAGTAATAGTGAAATAATATCATTCGATATTTATTTTCGTCTCTAGAGATCTTTTAAGGTAAAAGTAATTTAGCTTTTATTTAGGTCGCGGCAAGGTATAAATTACATTGACACAAATGTTCCCAGCTCAATAAATAGGCCATCCATTGGAATTAGCGAGACGAAATTGTTATATTTTTTGGAGTTTTGTTGTCGACTTGGTTTATCACACAATAGATAAAAATGTAATTTCCGAAAAGGACGATTTGCCACTTTTATTTAAGGACACGAGTTCAGTTTAATTGATTATGGTTAATCTAACTAAACAAGACACAAGATGTTAGTTGAAGACAAGACCAACCAGTTTATGGAATGAATACCTTGTAAATCATATGGTTCAAGACCCATCCGTTGCACTTCTGGGGCGCCTCTCTGTCGGGGATGGCGATGAAGCCGTGTGTCTCCGTCGTGCCATATCCGTCACACAAGTGGATGTTCTTTGGCAGTTTTTCCTAAACATATAATAAAAAACTTAGTATCGGCCTACTCCGGTGGAAACAGGGTATGTTTCTGTATGCAATATTTTGATAAACATGCTTATCCCATGTAATAGCGGAGAATCTTCTGCCATGGACAAGGTTCAAATCTAGACTCCAGACTGCTACTGGCAGATTTTTAATGGAAACATTCAATAGTACTTCAACTGACGCGGCAAGTGAACTCAAGACCAGATTTATGTTGCAAGCACTCATCATCAACATCATCTCAGCCGAAAGACGTCCACTGCTGGACATAGGCCTCCCCCAAGTGTCGCCACATTGACCGGTCCCTTGCGACTCGCTTCCACCGCATTCCTGCAACCTTCACCAGGTCATCGGTCCACCTAGTGGGAGGTCTTCCAACGCATCGTCTTCCGGTTTACGGTCGCCACTCCAGAACTTTTCGGCCCCAACTGCTATCCGTTGTCGTTGCTGTGATGCCAGCAATAAGTTTTTAATTATAATAATGTTAGCTAATGAAATGTGGACCAGAAGGAATGTTGGTGGAAACAAAAAAAAAACTTTTGTGTTACATAGAAAAGGTGCAAAAACTTTTCAGAGAATCGGTTTTTTGTTCAGTTTTCTGTTCTCTGTGATTGATACCAAATTAAAGCCAAAGTACTTTATGAAATTACGAAACTCTGTAAAGTTTGACAGCGACCTTTTCAAATACTTATGTTATAATCGTGATTGTGGAAATCAGTAAACTACAATGGAATTGGTGATATGGTAATTGTTTTATTTAATTTTGATGCTACATCATCTCTCGAGATTACAACAATTAGTTATAACTCTTAACCATGCATTTTCACTATATCAGGTCCATTAAGACAACAGCCCAAGTGACCTTTGCCAAGAAAGGCAATTGGAAAGCTATCTAAATGTGGATCTTAATTGATAGCCTATTGGGCACAAATTGTTTTTATGGTCCTACAACTAATTTTACTGTTCCATTACAATGTATTTACTACTAAATTGGTTTTTCAACTAATTAATCTTTCTGTACGGTCTGACTTCAAAACAATTAACATGGTAGACGAATGTTGCATGACCAACACAGTGTAGTTACAGTGGACACATCGCTAGTAAACCTTTAAACCTTTATGTTTTGTCTATTTTGTTTGTGTGTTAAACTACCGTTATAGGGTGCAAAAGTGTCGGTTTTAAATGTATGTTTTGACGATTGATGTTTCGATGGCCAGACTATTAGCGTATGCAAAATTTGCTTACAACATTTCATATGCCCCTGCCATGTCAGAGCGAGTGGGTCGGTGGATGCAACAATGTCTTCGAATCTTTGGTTTTAGGACTTTGCGATTCCTTCACGATGTTTTCCTTTGCCATTTTAAAAGCAGGGGTGATGATATAAATTACCCAAAGTAGCTGGCTGGGTCCGAACTCACTGCCTACGAGACTGTTACCAGCAGGATGCCACTGATCTTTGGTTCAGTGTATTGTTAGTAAAAGTACTTACTTTGAGTGAAACCATAAGTTCAGGAGTGGTGGGTGATCCCAGCAGGAACAAAGTCTCCAATGAGCTCAGCTGGTCCGATCGTATCAGTGGTACCAGGGCAACAGCGAATGAAGGAGCTAGGTAGCCCCACGTTGGCTGCAATCAAAATATTCGGTTTAGATCATTTAGTATTGAAACGGTAGCGGGTCGAATTCAGTTGGAATTTATTGGTGTTGCAATACAATACAATTATGTGTTGTTATTTTATGACACTATAGCCAAATAAATAAATAAATTTATATCGCTGGACATTAACACACAGCGCCACCTAGTGCCACACTAAGCAAAACTTGTGTCGTGGACACTAGATAGTTGATATACTACATATATACTTTTTTGTTTCTAAATACATATCTACTTATTATACACATAAACATCCATGACTCGGAAACAAATGTCCGTGCTCATCACACAAACATTTTCTCCTATCGGGATTCGAACCCAGGACCAAAAATCACAATCTGTGTTTGATCTTAATATTCACTCGGATCGGCACAGACATTCCATTCGACAGTTTTTGTTGCGTCACAACACAAGCCATCGCGGATTCGTAAAATAATATTTAATCTGTTTTGATGATCATGCTGTGTAGGATGTTGAGATCCATTTAAAATACCTTTTGAAGTTTGAACTCACGAATTTACAAAGTTTTAATTTATAATTTACTTTGTAACTTCCTACAATGAACAACTCTTGCAACTAAATACCTTAGTTACCTTTAAAGTTTTCCGTGCCTACAATATTGTAAGTAAAAGTAGTAATTAGTATAAACCGAAGTATTCAGGAACGAGTCCTAATCACTGTCTTTACGTAAAACCGTAATCTTCCTTAACGTTAGGACTCGTCACGTTTTCAAAGTTCAGCAAATTGCTTCTTTTAAGAACTTCACAGACCCTTAGAATAATAAACAGGATATTAAAAAAAGGTTTTCATTAACATAAGCGCGGGATAAAAGACTCAATTTTCTTAGGAGCACGTTTCTTTTACAACTCAGGTAAACCTAATATTGCTGTCTTGCAATGCTTTAAACATTTTCATGGAATGGTCAATACCCGTAAAGCATTATTTTCTTTGCTTTGTTTTTTCTAGAATTGCCAACACATAAAAGTTTACGGTTCGTCATGCCACGTTCCGTTGTTAGCCGCTAAGAGTGACATGTTTAGTAAGTACATTTGGTTTAGTCGCTTGACGTTTCTCCACCGTTTCTATATCGCAATAACTAAAAGTGTGCAGGCTGTTACGAAGCGCAATTTTATTGATATATCATTAATGTTTCGTTGACTTATTTTAATTGATAAAAAAATCTAACGAAGTTATTTAGTGCTGTAAGTTTTTCGTCTTACCCGGTATTTCTCCAGGATCTCTATAACATGTTCTGCTGTGATCTTGTTCGGCGTCGTGATGACGGGGATGTGGTTCACTACGCTGGAGGTGACGAACATGGTGAATGTCACCCACTGGAGGCTGGTCAGCACCATGACCCTCGCGGTCGGCGTCGGGAACTTCGAGTGGTAAGTCCTTTAGGATATGTAAAGGTTTAATATTGTTTGTTTTCTAATTCTGTCCATTGTAATCCAAGGTTATATATTCACGCCTTTTTCACAAGAGGACAGGCAGACATTATGGAGAGATCAGGTATGTAGTACTTGTTACCGACGTACGAGTAGACTTGATCTATAAAGTGGACGAAGCCAAAAGAGTTGGTAAAGATATAGCAGATGACGTTCTTAAGATTCTACCTACATGGTTCTTATGTTCTTGAAGTATCTTATAGTACTCACCACGGACAAGGAAAATGGCTCACGAGTCCCCGTTGCGTCAGGATGGCAGCTTTAGGCATTCCCGTGGAGCCACTGGTCGGTAGCATCAGTGCGGCATCATCCATCTCCGCTGGAGACACCCTGCACGAAGAAACATGATTAGATATAATTTTTCTCTGAATAAGCTTCAACATAACGATGACATGCGGGTGATCTCTAAGTACACCTTGTTTTTGGCAAGCATATTGTCATCAACCAGAACTCCGGCCACAAATCAAAACTCCACTGTCTACTGTCTGATTTGGGAGAACCTGATAACATTTTGTCTGACATATAAATCGATACCCATATTTCATGTTCAAAAGCAGTGCTAGCGCCACCACTGGACTATCAAATCAAATCAAATCAAAAGAGAGCACTTACTGAAAACTGTCGATATCATCGCTGAACCCGTTAGTGAACTGCTGCAAGACGCCAGGTCCGTTCACCATCAACACCTCAGTCTTCAGGTCTTTGCATCCCTTTAGCGCTTCTTTCAGAGCCTCGTCAAACTCCTGGTCATAGAAGACGAAACTTGGCTCGATCAGTTCCAGGAAGTGGGTCAGCTCATCTGCAAGAGTAAGGGACCATAATTACCATGCCTATGCTTGGCAAATTGTTGTCATGGCTATGACTTCAAAGCATCTGAATCAGGCTGGATCCGGAGGGAGGAGGTCAGAGTATTACGGTTCATCTTGGCATAGACCTATGCCCAACAGTGGACTGCGACAGGTTGAGTTGGTTCACCATTATAATACTACACCACCATCTTTGTTATGGGTAAGCATGAAAAAGTGTAGACCAGGAAAAACAACTAACAGGAAGAAGAAGATGAGATGGGAAGGTTGAGGTAAAGCAGGGGTGTGACTACACATATCCGAATCTATCTCAACCATTGGTTAGAATGAAATAAGTGCTGAAATATAAACTATATAAGGGCAGACTAGCGGCAATCGTTTACCAAGCAAGTTGTATTTCATAATGACATACAAGAGGAATAACATCAATAAACATTGTTCGGTACCTTTGACAAATTTTCTTTATCATCGCATAAGAATGCTAGTATGTCTAAGCCTTACGGTCTTCCAAGCTACTTACAGACAGTGCCATTAGGGTCCATCATGAACGGAATCAATCCTGTGAACAAAGCAGCAAAGTAAGTCGCAGCCGAGTCCTCGTGGTTCCTCATCAGCACTAGAGCATGCTTCCCTTTTGCACCCTTGGCTGTGAGTGCGCGTGAGAGCGAGATGACCTTCTTGAGGTGTTGCTCGTTTGTTATTTCTGCACCAGTCGCAGCGTTGATCTGTATTGTGACAAAAAATGTTTGGTTGACAATTTTTCAGGTTAATGTCATCAGCACTAGAGCGGAATACATGCAAATGCAAGTACTAAAAAAATGGTAATAAATCGTCAAATATTTAGTAAATTCGAAATGAAATAATGTATTTCACATTATTTTGTACATTGATCTAGTACTTATATCAATTTTATGCTGCTTATTTTAGAATTTATGTCTTAAATTCATTCTTGTATTTCTGGTGCATTTTGCAGAAAAAATATAAACTCTTCAAATACCTAAACCCAGTTTCGATGGCAGATTTTTTAAAGGGGCTCAATTAAAAAAATGTCATAGAGCGACAAGCCACAATCCGTTGCGATCCTTTTTTTATGTGAGCGTCATTTCCATTGAGCGCCGCAAACAGATAAAATTGCTCAATAGCCGCGCCGGCCGGGCAATTTGTAACGCTATCTGCCTGAACCTCTGACGTCACGGGGCTTTGACACTTGTGTGCTTAATGGATTAATATCTAACTGATATCGTTGTGAAAAACCCTGCTGAAATATGTAAGAGGGCGAATATTAGAAGCATTTCAAGAAAGAAATACCTGCGTCTTGATCCGAACTGTATAAATTACACGACTTTAAAACTCTCTGAAATTTATAAGGTTCCTGGACTTTTTTTCGGTAAAAGTCAGTCGTTGAAGAAAAAAGAGCAATTTTAGTTTTAAAACCAATATAACGTGTAAACCTGTTAAAAACCAATCTACAGAAATAAAAACGTTTTGCAAAAAATAAAAACGACTTCAAAATAAAAACTTTTTTACAAAGAAAAAACCGACTTCAGAGAAAACAAAAAAGTGAAAAATTGGTCGTCGGTTTTATTTTTTGTAAAAAAGTTTTTATTTTTCACTTTTTTGTGGTTCGCGTGTGCTTACCCATTCACAGCGAACCGGCATGATTTTAGGTTATGAACTGGTGTAAAAAATAGACAGATATGAGATTTCGGCAATCCCAGTACATTGGCTATCATTTATTGAGGAGTTCCGTTGCATATCTCCTAAGTTCTTCATCAAATCTTCATCAAATTGAAATGGGATCACTTCGAGAAAGTACACTTTCTAAAACTACCCAAATAGCTTCTAGTGTGCTTATAAAATGTGAAGAGTTCTCTCTATTTCTCCAGAATCCCATCATCAGATACTGATTATGAGACCACACAGGAAGTACCAGCTTTCAAATAAAAAAAGAACCATCAAAATCGGGTCACCCAGTCGAAAGTTCTGAGGTAACAAACACTTTCAAAATCTGGGTGTATTTTACACATCTGCGTACCCCCTCAGAGCACACAGGCGTGATGTTACGTCATGGTATAGTACAAACAATGAACCTACAAGCGATTGCAGCAATCACTGCAGATTTGCTGTGTATTTTTGAAGACTTCCGCCTTATATCTCCGAAGATCAGCATCAGGTCTTCAGCAAATTAAAATGGAACCACACGGGAAGCACCAGCTTTCAAACAAAAAAAGAACCATCAAAATCGGTTCACCCAGTCGAAAGTTCTGAAGTAACAAACACAAAAAAAAAAATACAGACGAATTGAGAACCTCCTCTTTTTGGAAGTCGGTTGGTTGATAAATATCAGTTTTAACTGCCCGAACATGTACAACGCATGTTTTATAAAGCTAGAATAATAGACTTTATACCCTAGTTTCAACTAAACCAAAACCTTTTGAAAGGCCAGTTTCATCGCACTGACCCGCGACCCTTTGCAGAGTATGTCCCAGATTCAGCTCACACTGACTTAAATATTTAAAGCCCAGCTAGGTTGCAAACTAGTTAATCACGAGAACTTCACATAACTGACATTCTTTATCTTGTTTAGAAATGATTACGCATAGTAATCGTCATAATAATTGAAAAATAAGATACGAAACTACTATCTATTAGTAGTTAGGCATTTATTTGGATGACGACAATGCGTTTACGTATTCGACTTGTGGCGTTATTATCAATTTTGGCTGTCAGATGATTAGCATGCTGCAGACGTGACTCGAATATTGTTTGTGATAAGACAAAAATGGGCTCGGCTCAAAGGGGCTCGCAGGTTTAGTAACGGCTGTTACATATTTTAAATCGGGAATACTGTAATTTGGTTTTTCCAGTTGATGGTAAGAGCTAGGCTGACCTCTGATTGCATGGGACTTAAATATATAACTGGCGTAATTTGGATATACTACGAGATACTCGTACAATCATTATTCTTAGAGAGAGTAATGATTGTACGAGTATACCATATATCAGAAATAAAGACATTTGCAAGAGAACCAAGGTCGCGACGTAGTCCGAAGAATTGCCAAACTTAAGTGGCAGTGGGCAGGTAGGTCACATTGGTCGCAGAACGGATGGCCGATGGGGCCGAAAAGTCTTGAGTGGGAGTGGTGACCGCCAACCGGAAGTAGATGCGTTAGAAAATCTCCCACTAGGTAGACCGATTACCTAGTAAACGTTGCAGGAATCCGCTGGATGCGAGTCGCACGGGACCAGTCAATGTGGCGAACCTTGGGGGAGACTTGTGTCCAGCTGTGGACGTCTTTCGGCTGAAATGATGATAATTATGACGATTGCAGGCATGATGCTATGTTTATAAATCTTTGATAGTTGTTACGAGAGTTTACCAAGGAGTATTATCTGAGTTGCGGAGGTTAGACAGGTAGTGAATAATAACATTCAGCATGTGGTTTGAATGGCAGACTACTTGAACATCGTTGACAAGAGGCATTCATGTGACAATGACAAACAAGATATTTTCGTTGGTTACTATTTATTGTTGAAATACTGCGACTTGGTACTTATCTTATCTCGAGATTCCATGATAAGTAGTCAAGGTAACGTTTCATTTTTAATTTCTTTGACAGACACTTGAACAACGAAAAACCCACTTATTGTTACGAAATTATGAAACTGGCAATTCCCTCTCATGAGGTTTGTGTCCCAGCAGTGGGAACATTTAATAGGCTGATGATGATGATGATGATGGAACTGGCAAAAAGAAATTACAAAACATAACATTACGGCCATAATATCCAAAGGATACGGCAGAGACGCACTTTTCAGACACCCACCTATTAGACAGCTAAAACCACATGTTATATGGAAAAGCCTCAGATTTCAATCAAGATTTCAGGTGACTACTGAGAAGTTCCTGATGAAAAACCCAAACAACAATGCCTGACCTAGGATATAAACCGAACATTTCATGCTGAACAGCACTTGAGTAGACCAACAAGGCAGGCAGTAAAACAATACGTCATCACCTGCACCGGTTTCATAAAACAACCTAAAACATTCTGTAAAACCATTTTAAAACTTACCAGGAAAATATCCTTCGGTGTTTGCTTGAAGCTGTGGAGAAAGATCTCAGTGGCCGTAACGTTGGCTCTCGTCGTGGGGTCCGGCTTTATCCCCTTCTTTATCAGAATGGCGTCCAGGACCCCATCCAGGTACAGCTGGGCGGGGGTTGGCTTTCCTCTTAACACTGCGTGAGACATCTGAGGGTAAAGGAAAAAACTAGAGAGATTTTTTAGAAAATTGCTGTGAAAACTCTCCTCTTACAAATCAAGACTCTTTATTGGACATTTTTTCGATTTATTCATTTAAAATGTTAAATGTTTCCATCCCGCTCATATCTCATATAAACCAAAGTATTTTACCTTCCCATGACATTAGGATACCTGAAATACCTTTCAAATTGAATAGAAACATAAATTACCCAAATATGATATCAAAATGCCTATTTCTCAGAACTAGCTATACCTAATGCTTTACTAAGACATTCCGTACATATTCGCGCACGTAATATACATGGAGGCTGGAAATATTACGCCCCGAAGGCACTACGTTTTTTGATAAGACAGAAATTTTCCTCTGGGAACTATTTTATTTGTTGGAGGCAAAGAACTCGGACGTTTAACATGTTATATTAGGTTCTTTGAAAAGAATCTTTGTATGAAATATTGACGGGTTTTTTGTTGTATCTACGTTTGTTTGAAGACTTGTCACATCTACCAATGCACCATTTCATACCATTCGCATGTTTTGACAAATAAAAATATCATTATCAACCCTCTCTGGGCCCGCGTGGTGGATACCGCGTGGCTATACGCACTACGGCTCGCAGGAAAGACACTTGTCCCAGCCATGGGAACGTTGTTGGCTGATTATGTTGTGTTTTTTGGGCATACAGCTCTTTGTACAGTCATTTCACTTTACTTTAGCATAAAGTTTTGATTACGAACAAATTATGCGACTGCTAGAAAATAATGTCAGTAATTCCGTTGATCGACACTTCTGTTTTATTTAAATATGTTTTTTTTATTCTGTTCGTCTTTTGAAAGTTGTATTTTACTGAGTCAGAGTTTCGTCCACGTAATGATCTCTAACGTATAGCTTGTGAAGACACAACACGAGAACAAAAATAAAATGTATTTTGATACTAATCGCTGATAATGCTTGATTGATTTTAACAATCAATTAAACTGCTGCAATGAAAGAACCACATCGCGGGATGCGATTGTGCACCTAGTTGTCATGATTAACATTGTCACGCGACTATTCCATATATCATAAGTTTGAACACCGCTGAACAAGTCAATCAATACACAATGTTGATAAAATTGGGGTGATCGAGTCACGCGCGAGTTCGCTTTTGTTTTTATTTGTCCTACTTCTGTAGGTCTTAATAACTCTACTGTACCGACTTAATTCATTGCCATTGTTTATTGATTTGTTGAACTTAACACTGCACTGTACACGAATGTCAGTGCGATAAGATTGCATCGAGCTACTGAAAATGTGATAAGTGACTTGGCACATTTTTTAATGCACTGAATGTAATCGTTTGGAGTGCATCAAAAGTCTGCACACGTTTCTGTGTTGGGCATCACTATGATTTTAATATGTGAAGCATGCTATATGATGACATAAATTTAACGCGAGGTCTATTTGTTTTTATAATTAGTAAGTCCCGCAATTAGGCGCTGTTCGTGTCACATTGAACACCTCCACACAAGATAGTCGACGCAATAAGCTAGTTTCCACCATCAATAAATTGCAAATCTATTTAGTCCATCAGTTAGAGTATTGGAAATTAATGAAAACCCACCAACCACGTCGATGAAAAATTACGGGTAAAATAATTTTTGATCATATATCCGACGGACTAATTAGATTTTTAATCTCATTTACTCTATTGGCACGAGCTAATTCCGCTGGCGAAAGTCATGTATGAAGTGTTCAATTAAATTTCAAATGCACAAAGATGTCATCTACACAAATTGAATTTTCTTCATGATAAATAACAGCCTTCTTCTTTACGTGTCGATGAAACTCATATTGTGCCAGACCAGCATGTACAGCTCTAACTTTTGCCTAAAATAGAAGAACAGTGACTTTAATTTTCATGGAAGTATCACAAACATACATCAGTATTTCACCAAATCACTTTACCAAATCTGGGTGTGTAATATATGCTTTAACTAGGTGACCCACGCAACTTCGTCTGCGTCACATAAGAGAGAAAAACGAAAGGAAAAAAACAATCCCCGTTTTTGCAACATTTTTCATTCCTGCTCCGCTCCTAATGGCCGTAGCGTGATGTTATGGCCTAAAGCCTTCCTCGATAAATGGGCTGTCCAACACAAAACTATTTTTTCAATTTGAACCAGTAGTTCTTGAGATTAGCGCGTTCAACCAAACGAACAAACAAACTCCTCTGCTTTATAATATTAGTATAGAAGTATAGATAACCGATACTATATTTTCCCTTGAAATAACGTTCACATCATATAATTTTCATATGCTGTAAAAAAAAATGCTTAATTAAATATGATCTGTTACATGTCATATAAACTTCTTTTACTCTAATAATATTTAGTATAACGTTAATTTCAAATAATTTTTAATTTGCACATGCTTTAATTTAACGTTAACGTTTAGTTGACCTAGCTTTCATTTGACCTAGTTTTCATATTTACCTGTTTCAGTAATTTTTTTAATGAATAAGTAATGCGCACTAATGGTCACTGTTCTAACCTAACCTATCCCAGATAATTCACCAACAACAGAGGGGATCTGGCACTCGGCGGCCGCTACCGCGGCACGCTCACAAATATTTAGAACACAAAGTGGTTCGTTTTCATTTATATTAAGGCGGAGGTTTCTTGAAAACGGTCCAAAAGGCGGTTTTTAAAAGCAGTGTATCTCTAAAACTGTAAATAATTTCGACAAATAAAAAAAACTTTATATTTTGAAGTCCTTTTTGCATACACTGATGGAACTCAAAACATAATTTGACAAACTTTAATGCACCAAAAAAATCTTCAAACATACCTCTTAATTTTCTTTCAAAGCAGTTTAGCCATTTATTGACAATGATAATTATATTTAAAAATATAACATAACATTTCAAATGCTAAACTACATCGACTGATGGATTATTTATTATTAAATAGTTAAGTTCTCATTTTAAATCGATCGAAAATACTCATTTCGCACTATTTGGCCCGCAGTGACTGAAGTAACAACCACTTTGTAGTGCAAGCTAATTAGAACTTTATTCTTACAGTATTTCAAACGAAGTTTGAACCACCACAAATAGAGTTGCTTATTTAGCTGATGTCGTCGCCTTAAACGTTACTATCAATTTTAAGCAATATACTAACTAAATATTATACTAACTGAATGTTACTTCTTGTGTGCATTATAGAAAATGATATTGAACATATAAAATTAGTTAAACTGAAAATATATTAACAATTTATATTATCATTTTTCATCGTTATACTAAAAAAATATATGAAATTAAATAAGGTTATGTTATAGTTAGAACTTTTGTTATTATATCAAATGGTACGCAACCACCAAATTTATATCGGATTGATAGACAGACTATAGATAAGAAAGTAGTTTTAGACACTTTAGATCACTACATTATTATTAACGCAGAGGGAGCTGCGTCTATCTGTCCCTAAGTATGCTTAGATCTTTAAAACTACGCAACGGATTTTGATGCGGGTTTGAATAGATAGAGTGATTCAAGAGGAACGTTTTAGTATATATTTTACGCGGGCGAAGCCGCGGGCACCGGCTACTATTACCTAAACAAATTAGGAAAGCGTATTGATAAGACTTTTATAATAGTTCTATTTTAGTACACCGTTTTATTGATCTGATCGAGTAATATTTTGATAAGGGAGTCGCGGACTAAAATTAGACTTTTATCAAATTAGTGTACTTTGCCGCTATCGGGTCTCTACTGAAATTTGTGAATATACGATAGATAAGTGTAATCAGGCGTTACTTTGCGGAAGTTATATTACTTTAAAAAGTTATGTAATTTCTCGGTTTGTTATGTTTAATCATAAGTATTAGTTATCGCACCTTTTTTAATAAATATATGTAAATGGCTCTTGTGATACAGGAACTCCTAGTGCAAGAGCCAGAGCCACACTGATGTTTCAACAATCATTTGTCAATAGAGATTTATTTATTTAATTACTAGCCGACCCGATAGACATTGTCCTGTCAACTATGAATATTTAATTCGAATTGACCTACTATCTACTACCTACCCATTACCTACCCACTACCAACCTACCACCTACCCACTACCAACCTACCACCTCCCACTACTTACCCACTACCTACCTACCACCTACCCATTACCTACCCACCACCTACATACCACTTACCTACCACCTACCTACCACCTACCCACTACCTACCCACGACCTACCTACCACATACGCCTACATACCGACGAAAAAAAAAAAAAGTAGCCTATGTCCGTCTCCCGGTTCTAAAACCTACCTCCAACCAAGTTTTCAGCCAAATCGGTTCAGCCGTTCTTGAGTTATAAATAGTGTAACTAACACGACTTTCTTTTATAATGTAGATATTTTTTGTTGTCCCTAAAAAATGAAAACTGCTTTTTGGTTTAGGAACATCAAAAAATTCAAAGAAAAAATTGTGAAGAGCAAGCGTTTGTGTGGGACACCACACAAACGCTTGCTCTTCACAATTTTTTCGTGATTTTAAAATAATGAGAAAAAATAGCGCATCAATTTCCCAGGTAGACATCATTGTGTCTGTAGTGTAACTCGATTCTACGCATTGGTCTCTATTAAAAAATTGAAGAAAAAGAAAGAAAATTCTGAAAGTTTTTAACTGTTGTTACAATGCGAGGTGCATCAGGGGGTAAAAAATACTGGTAATAAATATTTGCAAATACAAAATCAAATTCATTGATAACTATAATGTAGGTAAATATACAAATAAAAAAACGAAGTTATTAAGAAGTCCTATATAAAGAGCATGAACACTGGATTATTTAGTATGAGATTGTTACTCGAAGACACAAATTAAAACCAAAGCAAATCGCTCATCAGGGATATCATAATTAAATCAATTAAAAGAGTGGTAACCACCACAATAAATTGACAGAACTGTCGCGCATCGTGTAGGCAGCAATAGATAAGCTAATCAAGCATCTTGACTGACGCGAGGTTGTCGACATGTGCGACATGGACTCAGTGATCATTTTGTCAATAGTTGTGACAGCTAATGCTAAAGTCGCTCTTGTATGTCTTGATTGTGAAAGCGGTATTTTTGGAAACGGCTGTATTGTTAGAGGGTTATTCTCTCTAGAGCCCTGACCGCCCGCTTGGATCCTTTTGGCTACTACCTTTTTATTTTGTTTTGTTAACTAACAAATATTTAACTAAGTAAGTGTCAGAGAAAACAATAATTGCAAGCCATATTTGAGGGAAGGAGGCAACACGACCCGGGTGTGCTACACCTAAATGCTTGCTGCCCGGTTGTTCAGGCAGGAATAATAACATCAATTGATGAAGTTGCAAATGTTATAAAAGTCATTATGTGAGCAGACTATGACAACAAATAAAATAAAATTTAACAACTTCACTGATACAGTCAAATTAAATAAACAATTTTAATTGATCCAAGTCTGCATCTAGTTTTTGGCGGAAATCACAGTAAAAATATTGATAACATATATTTTATTATACGATAAGAGGTGACGAATATTAAACAGTATGTAGCATTGCGAGAAATTTTCACTCTTGTTTTGCACTGATCATTAAATAAGGGCATGGTCACATGAACAAAATACTATAATTGCCATTAATTTATTACTCATATGTCATAATAATATTTGGTCAGTTATAAAAATAGGAATCAACTTCTTCATACACAATATAGTGTATTATCTACCTATACGGTCAAAATGTTTGCACAGCTGATTGCTTTTACAATCGACTTGCAAAAAAGGTAGCTATGCCAGGGAGACAATATCTTCTAATTACGAAGAGGTAGTAACAAAACGCAGGCAATCGCCTCTCTCCTTAACTTCCATAGTCAATTAGACTAAAATAAATAAAATATGATTGACTAACACTCACGTGGAGAGCTGGAAAGACTTGCACTATGAAAATCATCCATACTGCTTCGACACAATGAAAACGGCATCAATGTCAAAATGTGGCCTTGATTATAATTATTATAAACAATAACAATGTGCCTTCAAATTCTGTTGAATAGTCTCTCATAATAAAGTATTACCTAACAGAACTCTGAATGAATATGACAACATGTAAAAAATATGCTCTTAATACTGCTAACATTTCATTAGTACCTACCCATAGTAAATAGCAAATACATAATACATAGATACTAACCTAATAAAACTAACCTAATTTTATTGACACTGAAAAGATTTAGCGCCACTAAGTACCAGGGCCACATGAGATAGAAAGAGGTGTTCAAAGTCAAAGTCAAAATTATTTATTTGCAGTAAATCGCTTACCTTGACTGTTGTTTCGATCGTAGAACTAGTGGCACTGATCACTGCGCGTACGACTGACTCGCGGAGAGCGTAGAATGTACTAATTTATCACTACTTTGCGCACGTTAATGCTAATATACTATGTTTGTATCTCTGTTATCATCAAAACAATGATTATGGATTCGTAGGAGGGGTTGAGTGACGAGATTGATACCCATTTGGGCTATGGAAATATTTTTGGCACTAATGATAAGATAATATTGATTTTTCTTTATTTTTAAATGTTTTTTTTTAATTAAATTAATGTTTTTTTACTTGAGAACAAAACAGTATTTTTCATAAACGATCAAAATAAAACAGTTCTTTTACAATTTATTTTATCAACCGAGTTATAATTTATTATAAATTTGTAAATGAGGTGTGATAACCTCTGCTACGAGAATTTTGGTCAATGTATACTAGGTACAGTTTACAAACAAAAGTAGATGTTTAATTATGTATTAATTTCAGCAATAAGTATAGCCATATGGGAAAAAGGCGTCAGTATTGTACAGGGTGAATTTGAAGTCATGAGCATTATTTTAAACTAAGGCAATACTGAAACCTTAAAAATGTAGTAAGTCATATTGCAAAAAGCTCATTCATCATCATCTGCCTAGCCTTTCCCAACTATCATATGTATGTTGGGATCGGCTCATTATTGCAAATAAATACTAAAAGTAATAAAAGCAAAATACTAGTGTGCTTGGGCTTAATAATGCTAATATATAAATATAATAAAATAAATAATATTAGTAAAAGTCAAATACAACACGATAGACACACTAGTATTTTGCTTTTATTACTTTTAGTATTTATTTGCAATAATCATGTTTTTAATTAGCGTTATTTAAATTAAACCCATGACTTCAATTCCACCCTGCAAATACATATATCGTAACAAATGTTTATATTACTGTTAAACGTAGTTAATACATTACGCCAAAACAAGAAGTTGGAACATAAATTATGCTAAAAGAAAAATACTCTATGTAATAATGTGCGTGGGTGTGTTTTATGGTGTTAAAATTATTATAATGCACGGTGTAAATCGATCTTTACAATTGCTGACCGTACCGAGTGAATTTTGACACTTAATTATTGCGACACGGTCAACATAAAGATTTTTGACTAGCATTGGTCCCACAGAACTAACTTCAACAATAGACACCTTCGAAAACACTACTTCTACAGAACCCTACTTCGATATGCATTTTTATGGCGGATCTCCATTTCGACGGAACATGCCTTCGACATAATACTGCTCTGAAATACAATAATAATTGAATTTCACTTAATGGTCTTAGGTACAGACTAAAAACATAAAATTATCAATTATGTTTTTAATTATAACCAGGAACGAATCTTTGTGCTGTTTAATGATTTCTTCAGATAATAATTGAAATCGTAAAATACTATTAAAAAGTCTAATAGATTATTTGTTACACATGTGAGTAACATATAAATGTTATTCTGCTTACGAACGAAGCATTTTCAAAAAAAAATCAGTTCCAAATGTTTTTGCAGCCTTTCGTACTGCTGTCATTGCTTTTTTTATTTTGGATTCTCAATTTTTGCCAAAGTTCTCTGTCGTTTCTCTTTTTCTCTTCGTTGTTTTTAATTTAATTATAATTTCTTTTCGGCTAAACTATTCAAACTGTTATTTTTTTTTTCTATTGAGCAGAGTATTCTACCTGGTATGCCAGCTTTCGATTGAAGTAAAAACCGGTGCTTGGGTCGATCTTTAGGTTAAACCGTGCTTGCCTAGCTGAGTATGTGGATGGGTGACCTGACCACCCTTACATACCAAGTTTCCTCCGTGCCTCGGTAAGCACGTGACATTTGTAGATCTTTGGCAGTCGTTCCAGCTAGTCAGTGGCCCAAAAAGTCTGACAACCAGTCTTATCAAGTGGTATCGTATTACTCAGTACTATCTGGGTTGTGGAGGTCAGATAGGAGGAGGACCAGAAGCAGGTGCTCCATGTAAAAAGGCATGGGAAAAGGCGAAGCAGATGTCAGCTTTCGATTGAATTGAAGGGAATTGACAATCAATGGTATCTGCAACCGACATTTCTGATGGATAGGATAGTGGTCAATATACAGAATGACCCTTGATAAAGATAAAAGATAAAGATAAAGATACTTTATTTGTTAAAAACATGCGTTTACACACAAATCGAGCATGCAAGATCTTAGTAAAGTAGGTTCGGACCGTACATGTTTTACCTCGTGAGGTGTACAAATTTGTTTTTTACAATTATACGGATTTAAAAAACAATATATTAGCCATTGATTTCCAGGTACATTCATAATAACATAATAATTAATTGTTTTCTTTGAAACACTTAATACAGATATAAACAAAACAAAAAAAAATACACCATGTCCAAGATACAACTAAAATATATAAAATATATAAAATATGTCAAAAAGGTACAAAATAATACTATGTCAAACTGTTATGTACGTCAAAAAAACAGTAAACATATCTTTAGATAACCTTTCTGTTAATAAATTCCGAATCTTTTTTTAAAATAAATTTGTTGTCAGAGCTTTGTAAGATTGAGGTATTTTGTTGTAAATCTTAGGGGCCATCCAAAAAAAGCTTTTCGACATTAAAGCGGTTTTTGCCGAGTGTAAGCATAGTTGGCTATTGTCGCGTCTGTTGCGTGGAAACGCGTACCTACTGTGAGCTGTTGTGTTGACCTCGTCAATACTAAGGCCGAGGTCTTTTAATATTACCCAACATACACTGAGGCGAAGCGTTACGTCTGTCACTGTCGCACAGCTGCTAAGTGACGTTTGTAGATGATGTTCTTACTCAACAATATTTGGTAGGCATTGATTTTATGCACAATTTACAGGGTGTCGTACACAAACGTGTTTTAAACACTTTATCAACTGAAATTCATTGGTTGATGTTATTCTGAAGCGCCACTAGGTGAGGTACCAGGAGAATAGGGAGTACTGGTGGATTGTGGAGTTGGGCCCACACATAAACATGGAGGAGTATGTGTCTTACACAGGTTGTGTGCCATGATAGTTATGGATAGTTGGAAGGTAACAGAGAGATACCATGATCATTTCGTATGTTGCACAACACCGCATTTAATTTACTCATAACAACAGCGCACACCTTCAAAATTAAATCGTTTGATTACAGATGATTCTTATCAGCTGACGTACTTTTAACAGATGTTGATCGACTGAGTGCTGATAACAATCCTGCTACGACCGATTTGATACAAAAATGTAGTAATTTTCCAAATCTTTACCGGATTAGACGCATACTTTCCAGTTCCAACCAGATATTACCGTTTCATACTTTCCAGTTACAACCAGATATTACTGTTTTGAACAACCTTAATTTATTTTGAGGAAAATAATAAAACATTGTGTAATATTGATTGTAATCTTAAGCCGTAATATAGCTGTTTGTGAGCTAAGAATTGGATCGTAAGGATAAACAGAGCTGTAGGTATAACGACTGATATCCTGCATTGCTTTTGGTGTTTTTCTGTTGGTTATCAAACTTAGCAACCATTCAAGCATGATTATAAAACAGATTAGACAGTACCTATCTCCCCTCTGCAAAATATGAGTTGATAGAAGCTTGACGGAAAATCTGTGCGGGTGTGTGTTTGTTAGAATCTTATGAGGTTCTGTTTCCATTACTTACTTCTCAAAATTATTGTAACTAAGAGCCACTTAATAAACTATTTTCTCCATTTAATATAACATCATATATGTCAGCTCCAAAGAGAAGACCCGATTCTATTGCCAACAACTAGGCAGAAATCCAGACTCCATTTTTAAATCTTCTTCTTCTTTCGTATCGATGGCACTTGTTTAAATCTTCTTCTTCTTTCGTATCGATGGCACTTGTTTAAATCTTCTTCTTCTTTCGTATCGATGGCACTTGTTTAAATTTCTTGGGTCCAGTATGTGACCACGTTAATCACGGCGTCTGTAGCTTTTAGGTCCTCTAAAGCAGGGTTCAGTGTAAAATGAGTACTGCGGCACACTGGTGCACGGCGGTCATTGCTGGTGTGTTCGAAAAAATGAAGTTATCTATTATAGTTAAATAGACAAACTGAAGAAAATTACTTACTTAAACAACCGCAAATTTTTATTAACAAAATTATGTTGATTAAAATTAGGTACGTAATAGTTATTTGTTATACAAGAGTGCAAAGTTGTTTTTTAACCGCGTGCTCAATTTTGATGACCAAGCAAGCGAAAGATTCTAAAATTGAGTCACGAGCGAAGCGAGTGATTCAAAACTTAGAATCTTAAGCGTTAGCGAGGGAATCAAAAGAGCACGAGGTGAAAAATCTTTGCACTCGAGTGCAACACGTAACTTTTCATCCCACCTCAGCGAGGAAATGGATAAACGCAAAAAAATGCGCATTGTTAACAAATTCAGTTAATTCTTTTGGCGTCAAATAAACTTCCTCGTCGCTAGATAATGAGTGGTCATTTTAGGATTTTCACTTGTTTTCGAGTTGGATTCCTTGTTTTTAACCTAAGGTGTTAAGAATTTGATGCGAAAAGAAAATGGCGCGCGCAAAACATTTAAAAAAAAAGTACACCAAGAAGGTTCCGAGTCTGAGTTCTTAACAAATTAAAAAAAAAATTACGATAAATTCGGCACCACAGCAGCAAAAATACTCTTTCCGAGATGGGGGGATGAAAAATTGATTTTCATCCCCCCATCTCGGAAAGAGTATTTTTGCTCTTCGATATCTGAGTGCAAAAGCCGTTTTTATCGTCATGAGGGTAAAGTAAATTTGAATTTAGAACATCGTGTGCACTAAGCATGTGAATTCAAAACATCATTAAACCTATTTACTTCTACCTCTATGGTGCCGAATTTATCATACATTTTTTTTTAATTTGTTAAAAACTCAGACTCGGAACCTTCTTGGTGTACTTTTTTAATAGGTATGTTTTGCGGGCGCCATTTTCTTTTCGCGTCATATTGTTAACACCTTAGGTTAAAAACAAGGAATCCAACCTGAAAACAAGTGAAAACCCTAAAATGACCACTCATTATCTAGCGACGAGGAAGTTTATTTGACGCCAACAGAATTAACTGAATTTGTTAATAATGCGCATTTTTTTTGCGTTTATCCATTTCCTCGCTGAGGTGGGATGAAAAGTTACGTGTTGCACTCGAGTGCAAAGATTTTTCACCTCGTGCTCTTTTGATTCCCTCGCTAACGCTCAAGATTCTAAGTTTTGAATCACTCGCTTCGCTCGTGACTCAATTTTAGAATCTTTCGCTTGCTCGGTCATCAAAATTGAGCACGCGGTTAAAAAACAACTTTGCACTCTTGTATAACAAATAACTATTTTCAATTATGGTGATCCTCCAAAATTTTCGTTTTGTAAGATTTACCTTGAACACAAAAAGTTTGTAAGACACTATAAAGTGTAGGTGTTGGGACACTTTGGATACTCCAGCAAGTGGCACATCATCTGTCCCGAAGCACCACATTCACACTGCATGTGGAAAAGATCTTTTCATCCCCGCATCTCGGAAAGAGTATTTTTGCTCTTCGATATCTGAGTGCAAAAGCCGTTTTTATCGTCATGAGGGTAAAGTAAATTTGAATTTAGAACATCGTGTGCACTAAGCATGTGAATTCAAAACATCATTAAACCTATTTACTTCTACCTCTATGGTGCCGAATTTATCATACATTTTTTTTTAATTTGTTAAAAACTCAGACTCGGAACCTTCTTGGTGTACTTTTTTAATAGGTATGTTTTGCGGGCGCCATTTTCTTTTCGCGTCATATTGTTAACACCTTAGGTTAAAAACAAGGAATCCAACCTGAAAACAAGTGAAAACCCTAAAATGACCACTCATTATCTAGCGACGAGGAAGTTTATTTGACGCCAACAGAATTAACTGAATTTGTTAATATTGCGCATTTTTTTTGCGTTTATCCATTTCCTCGCTGAGGTGGGATGAAAAGTTACGTGTTGCACTCGAGTGCAAAGATTTTTCACCTCGTGCTCTTTTGATTCCCTCGCTAACGCTCAAGATTCTAAGTTTTGAATCACTCGCTTCGCTCGTGACTCAATTTTAGAATCTTTCGCTTGCTCGGTCATCAAAATTGAGCACGCGGTTAAAAAACAACTTTGCACTCTTGTATAACAAATAACTATTTTCAATTATGGTGATCCTCCAAAATTTTCGTTTTGTAAGATTTACCTTGAACACAAAAAGTTTGTAAGACACTATAAAGTGTAGGTGTTGGGACACTTTGGATACTCCAGCAAGTGGCACATCATCTGTCCCGAAGCACCACATTCACACTGCATGTGGAAAAGATCTTTTCATCCCCGCATCTCGGAAAGAGTATTTTTGCTCTTCGATATCTGAGTGCAAAAGCCGTTTTTATCGTCTTGAGGGTAAAGTAAATTTGAATTTAGAACATCGTGTGCACTTAGCATGTGAATTCAAAACATCATTAAACCTATTTACTTCTACCTCTTTGGTGTCGAACTTTTCATATATTTTTTTTAAATTTGTTGAGAACTCAGACTCGGAACTTTCTTGGTGTACTTTTTTTAACATGTTTTACGCGCGCCATTTTCTTTTAAAAAACAACTTTGCACTCTTGTATAACAAATAACTATTAATTCCCAATTTCACCAAAATGTGTTTACAGCGGCAGCGGTGTTGCAGAACCGGTTAGGTGTTTTTCAATCAAGCCACCTGCAGATCATGTTCCGGAAAAAATGTTCCTGGGGTTAACGATATCGGGAGGTGGTGGGTGCTTCTCTACCCGCAGCTTGCTTCTCACCTTGTTGGGTTGTCTTGAACAGCCATTTTTTTTTATTTTTTTTCATAGATGCCAATTGACTACGTGTTCCCAATCATACTGGTGTTGGATTCCAAATCGTCCAGTGTAACGGGATCCAGTTGACTACAATATTTGTCATGTGAGAGATCAGAAACTGCCTATCTGACTGGGTAACACGATACTCTATTAAAAAGAAGTATGTAAACAGTCCAAAACCTTAAAATACAGTGGTTACTCGTGGTCCCGGTGGGTCGATCAATTACCAGGTTCATGGGTAATTTTAATTACCGTGGTTCCATGGCATTCGAGATCGTTTCCGGACTTCGAACTATGTATATCGATATAAAATTAAAACCATTAGTTACATAATATGTTAAGTCATTCGCAAATCAAATAATTCCATTCTTGGTAACAAAAAAAATGTCTCGAAAAATATTGATGTGAAATTACATCAATATTTTTCATAATGTTCCGAGAAATTTTAATCAACTTTCAGAGTTCGAAAAAATATACATTAATTTATTTTTGCTGCTTGTTGTACAAAGACAACTTACCACAAAGGTCTTCTATTTCGAGACAAAACAACGAACAAAAAGCTTTGGCCGTGTTTAAAGCTAAATGAAGGCCTCTTGCAGACTGACTGGAGGACCGAGATGTAGGCCACAGTGTAGTTATTTGTGTCATTTATAAATACCTACGTACTGCTGTTCTTCTTTCAGAAATATCTCAGGGTGAAATATTCCAGTCAAGCATGAGATATCGTACAGTGACACGTAGGGATTTGAACTGGAATACCAGTAGTTGTAAAACGGAAGAACGGAAGTTGGCTTCCAGGATACTAGTCTAGTTCAGAGTAGTTGGGAAACAACTTAGCAAATGATGATGATGGCTTTAAGCTTGTACCTTATTACATAAACTTAATCTTGTTCTACAAGGTGTAAATGGAACCTTCAAGAATCCAATAAACAAGCATTCTGCACATCAAACTAACATGTAACACTGCCGAAAAAATATTGCTGGGAAACGACTTTTTTTGTGGTGATAAATCACATTTTACGTTAAAACTCAATGTCAGTCGAAACATTGTGCTGTTGGACGTATGTAAACGGGTTTTGGAGGCATTTAATGTAAAGTGATGACTTTAAAACTAGCAGCCTTAAAACTAGAATTTGAAAAAAAAGTTCTGAAAATGTTTGAACTATGACCTCTCATATATCCGTAACTGGTAGGTTCCTTTCCTAGGTATGGAGTAGAACCAAAAAAATATTGCAGTATTGGTATTGTATTGTAGTTATTGTTGATTATTGTTTTGTGTCTAATATGGGTCAATGACCTGAATTAAATGTTTTTTTTTTAGTAACGTCGAGAACAAGTGCCTTTCGGCTTCGTTAGGATCTATTAGACCTTTTATAAAATGTGCGTGAACTTCTTGGTCAAGAAATAAATGCGTACTACACTGTTTTTTTACACTATGGACATGCGCTATGAAATATTATCAGTTTGATATGTGCAAAGATTTACCGGGTGCCGAGATGATGATATAAGTAATTATGGGCATTAAAATAGTACATGTAAGCTTTAAATAAATATCTGCAAGTCATAAAAGCAAAAAGAACCACGTGAAAAATTGGATAGTGACTCGTATCTATCATGTGCTTTGATAAGAGTTGAATATCTCACAATCTTATTTTGTATTGACGCTTTTCAAAACTGAGAAAATCCCATACAATTCACCTCTTTATTACATGTTTCGACAGTTGACTTACGAAACAGTTAAAGTTAAAACGTCTACTGCAATATACTTCTTGTACTAGAAATTGTTCTCCTAATAAATTCTAAATCTCTGCAAAGCGACGTCTTTGCTTTCCGATAAACGGACTAATACGTAATGGACTACATTGCCCCGTATCCGCTCCGTAGTCGTGTCGTAATGTGTGAGATAGCGCGCGCTCCCGGCTGGCTGTGATCGTTATTGCCTGTACTGATACTTTGTAATGTTTAGTGAAACGATCTTATTGCCCATTGTGTTATAATGCGAAAGGAATTGTTTTTGTTTAATTTTTTTTTTCAAACGACTTCAAATAAAAGCCATAAGATGACTATTTTCTTTCATGTCAAATATTAGATTTCCATGATTGTTTTTTTTTTTTGGTAGAAAGTAGACCAACAATGATCTCATGTCAGTTGTACTAACTTTGCTATAGCAGTTCTTCGAGTAAGCATCAATAAAGTTTTTAAAATCAGTTCATTTATAGTATATTCAGGTGTATTCTTTACATTCTTATTATTGTTAATGAGAAATATAGCAAAAGTTGTATAGATAGTTTTGTTCTGATTATTTGGTCTACCGAAATAATTAGTTATGTTATGCATGTCCATGGGAATGTGATGATGCAATTGCATAGTTTAATAATGACTGCAATTATTCAGAATGTCGCATATTTTCCCCTTATTTTCCTGATTAGTTTGTCGTATGGTATTACCGTATTACTTGTAAGTTGTTAAACAACGTGTAGTATTGGAAAGGTATTAGCATGGCGATCGCACTTTATTGATATTACTTAACATAATGTAAGAACGTTCAGAAAACCCACTTCATTAAAGAAGAAAATTTATATGTTCAGGAATTTTTAGGTTCGCCGACGATAATATCTCCAACTGCATGACCACCGAAAGAATCAACAAATCTTTTGTTAATTTGTAAGTTTGTCGATTCAATGAGAGATGAACAAAAGACTTGTCGATATTATTATTTATTAATTCCTGTGTGACCGGAGTCCTGTCATGGTGGCATGTGGGATGTGGCACACAACTTCATTTATTGGTTTCCCCCGCAGTCACTGTCACAAGACAAATCTTACTTGAGCATGCTATTTAAGGCAAAAGGGTTACTCGAAATTACCCGTAGTTTTTGTTTCTTTGGCCTTTTGCTCGATGGTATTGTGTGATATTCTCCCACAAGCTGGGGCCGCCCGGCTAGGCCGATCTAAGCCGGGGTCGTCCCGGGCCGTATGCCCGCCGGCGAGCCAGATGAACGCCACATTAGGAGATTACCTACACGTTGTTATTGGCCTAGTAGTTTATTTTCGAATGGGAAGCCACTTATGTTGTTATTGTATATTGAGGTATTTTTGTAGCTAAAATTGAACTAATCGGATATACCTACATATTATGTACAATTTATGTCTTCACAGTATTTAGGTCGCTCGAAAAAGTTAACGGTGGAAAGATTATAGATGTACCTGTTTGTATTTTCAATATGGGCGAGCGAGACAAAAAAAAAAACAGATATCATCAAGCATCTTTTGCATTTACAAATTACTTAAGATTCTAAATCCCTACACAAAATCAAGAAAACAAAAAAAAACACAATACATAAAAGCCTATACCTAATTATTCCAAAAATAAATAAGCTTACGTATTTTACCGTCCATTAACATTATTAGTACCCACAAATGAGCCATCTGATCGCAAAATGACCGGTTAAAAGCTCGAGCACACTCGAGGAAAATGGCGGATATTCAAGCACAGGCTAATGAGTGCTCCAATAACAACACAAAAGGCCACGACGATGCACGGACATGCCCGACAATGCACGAAGTTGGACGAGGGTAGCCGAACATGCACTTTTCTAGATAATGGCTTTCAGGATACAATGGTCTAAGAGTCTCTCGAGACGTTTTGTTCATCGTTTTCTGGACTAAACCGTTTAGTTGGGTTCAGTACATTGTATTGTTTCGCATGTAGGGAACTATTTGTTATTACACTTCTTGTTGTTTTGAAACAATGACATTCCCATATTATTGTGGTACACTTGGAAAATATCTTCATAGTTTTGTGATATATATTCGAATGTGCTCTCACTGTACATAGGTCACGTTAGAAAGTGGTGCCACTGATATGATATTCACAGAAAGTGGTCGAGACATTACTATTCAAATGTTATTTTCAACAAAACGATAGGTATATTTAATTTCTAGGAACGAACTCGCGGAAGAAGCAAATTGAGCAAATTTTCGATACCTAAGGACAGAGACTTCAGAGAATATTTCTATCCCTTAGGTTACCTAGGCAACAAACCATGACGTCTAAATTATTATTTCTAAGCTTATAATAACACCTGTTTCACAAATAAAATTTCCATACATTTTTATGATTTTGCCATGTTCCTCCCTACAAACTGGTGATAACATCATTTGAAAATGTTGATAAAGTAATAAAAACGACGAGAAACTTCAAATAATGTAGCTATTCATCTAGTTTTATGCATTCCTATAAAGCATCCACATTCGTGATCCAAGTTTAATCAAACTTAGTTCATTTGTCCTCAGAGAATGGATCCACTTTGATCTAGGTTTTAGAGCTCACAATATAAACTGCAAAACGTTTGGATAAACTTGAGATTCTAGATGAATAAGAGGTCAGTGTACGTCATACTGATTCATAAGTTAGAAACACAACATTACATTACATTACCCATCATTTTCATTACATTATTATTAGCCTTTGCCATTTGCATGTTATTGAATTGAGAAGGTTTTTAGACAAATAATAAAAGGTGCACGGATCGAAACGCTCCCCGAGGACGGTTCGCTGATGGATCACTATCTTTTAGTCTTCAGTCAAGCACGTCTTTAAGCAGTTCGTACCGGCTGCCAAGAGTCGATAAGATTATTATTATAACTAGCCTGTACTGTACTGCTGGGCAAAGGCCTCCCAAAAAGAAACGAAAGAGATGCCGGGACGAACTGGATGTTTTCCTTGATAATTGGAAAGAAAGAGCACAGAATCGTGATCGTTGGAAGGAATGGAGGGAGATAAGATAAGATATTTATTTTGCAAAAATGGATACATACACGGTGACATAAGAATATAATTAGCAACAGCCATATTATACAGAATACATTAGATGCTAAGTGGGTATATAATAATATTTTAAAGATATGAAATGTCAAAACGTATAAAGATTATTAACAATAACAACGATTACACAATAATACGATGGTCAACTTATTCAGTATTAGAGTTCAATACAATATTAAAATAATTAACAATTAAATGTCTTATTTTCAAATGTCATAACAAAGTTTTAATGGAAAAAGGGATTTAATTCCTTTTTCCATTAAAAATTCAGTCACACTATAATTTGTCTACAAAAAAAAATCGAAGTTTTTTTTTTTAATAACTCGACATTTTTTAGTAACAATATTGACAATATTTCCAAGTCCTTGTATTTTATTATAAATGACTGGCGCCATGTAGCAAACACTTTTGCGCTTTAAGGGCCAGTTTCACCGGTTGCGAATAAAGGGTCGGTTAGCCTATTAGGAACTTATCTGCCAGATAAACTAACACTTTTGGTTTCACGGGTGTCGGATAGCGATATCTGGTAGATATAGTATTAGTTATAACCAGCCTTTAAGTGGTGGATAGTATTAACTATCAGATAACTAACCGACACTTTATCCGGAACCGGTGAAACTGGCCCTAAGTCGTTCTCGCACTAGGGAGACACAGCCTACTATTATTTGGACGACTCGAATGGCGTAGTGGTAGTGAAGCTGCCTTGCGTTCATAGGGTCCTGGGTTCGAATCCCGGTAGGAACAAATGTTTGTGTGATGAGCATGGATATTTGTTTCCGAGTCATGGATGTTTGTGTGTATAATAAGTATGTATTTACAAACAAAAAAGTATATATGTAGTATATCAACTATCTGGTGTCCACGACACAAGCCTTGCTTTGTTTGGCACTAGATGGCGCTGTGTGGTTAATGTCCAGCGATATTTATTATATTTATTTATTATTTATTAAAACTTTATGCACAATTAAAACTGACTGACTGCTTTATCTTTGTTATCACGCCTATTTCGTGGAAAAATGTAACCTATGTCACCTTAGACCTTTAACAGTTGTTACTAGTAGTCAGTAACCCGTCGACAACCAGTTTTTTGCAGGGGTTATCTTGTTACTGGATTGTGAAGGTCAGGTAGGTAGTCGCTCTAAGGAAAATACTGGTTATCCAGTATATCCAGTTCCATCCGGTTAGACTGGAGACTCTAATCAACATGTTTGGGAAAAGGCTAGACAAATGATGATGGATTGAGAGCGGGTCGGTATACTAACATAATTAAACACCATTTTATGATAAATTACTCTCAGTATCGTCACTAATGTCAAGAAAAACATTTCTTCGGAAAATAACTCATTTTGGGTGACAACTACTGAGCAGCGAGTAGGTAAGCTCGACAAACCCGGCAACTTGTTAATTTGTTTAATGAATTCTCCTTAACTTATAATTGAGAGATTTTCCGCATCATTCTCGGGCCAAAGAAAATTAATTTGGTAATACTTTGAGATCCTGACTTAAGTTCAATAAAATATTACAAATTCCATGAAATTTCAGACAGTGAAAAGTGTAAATTGTTGCAAAAAATGTTACCTGTAATAAGTATGTTAGACTAGCTGACCCACGCAACTTCGTCTGCGTCACATATAAGAGAAAAACGAAAGGAAAAAATCCCCGTTTTTGCAACAATTTTCATTCCTGCTCCGCTCCTAATGGTCGAGCGTGATGTTATATAAGCCTCCCTAAATAAATGGACTATCCAACACACACATATTTTTTAATTTGAACCAGTAGTTCCTGAGATTAGCGAGTTCAACCAAACAAACAAACTCTTCTGCTTTATAATATTACTTAAGTATAGTTAAGTACTCGCAAGATCTTTTATTTAACTGAAAGTAAACTACCTAGTTACCTAGTTATTATCTTGAAATTGTACAAAGTGCGAAACGCTCCCCCCAAAGACGTGTTCCACGCATTCTGTACATCAAAATTATTATTATATTCTGCTAAGTGTATGCCATGGCACTTTGTTTTGGTCATTAGTTGGTTTGCCTCGGAAAAAAATATTTATCTATTAGAGTTTATAATAGACTAACTGAATAAAAATACCTACTTAAAGCCGCAAAACTTTTATAACAAAATTAAATGTTGAATAATGCGAAAATTATTTTTTAAATTATGGTGTACAATTTTTCGATTTCTTAGATGTAGTTTGAACAAAAAAAGTGTCCGGAACACTGCTGTACATCAAAAATAGTTGTCGGGAAACGATTTCACAATGGTTGCTAAAAGACCCCTAATGAATCCGAAAGGCACTTGTTTTCCCCTTTATTGCGATTAGTGGTTTGGTCTAGACCACCTGGGAAGTTTCTGGTCTCAGCAGGACTGTTCGAAAGAGATACCGTGGCCCCGCAACGTACAAGGCGAGGAAGGAACATGGATGGGTTTAAGTCAGTAAAAGTCTGACACTCCCTCCCGCTCCGCCCAGAATAAGAGAAGTTATTTGATGATTTCCCATTCCAAAAAAAACGGGTATAGCAGCGGGTGTTTTTTTTAATAGAGGCGATATCTTTAATTTGAAAGATAGTAACTCAATAGGGAAAAAAGGCTTGGCAGATGATACCGATGTCAAAATATGATTTCGGTCATACGACTGGTTTCTTTGAGTAAGTTAATCGTATCGCGCTCCGGCTGCTACTCAGAAACTCTTGCAAAAACTTACAACAATTTGACAACGACCCGGGAATCGGACCCTATGCTCAGCAGTCACAATTGTCACCACTAAACCCACAAGGCAGTATTGGAGACAATATTCTTATTATCTAATCTATTATTTTCCTATTCTGTAACATTATTAAGGTCCATGTTCACCAAAAAGATGACGGTCTGATTATATAGAGTTAGCTGTTTAAAGGTGGACGCACACTTATTCGCGCCGAAAGAATCAACCGCGCCGAATGAATCGAATTGTAGAATTACTTGTATGAAAACCAATAAAACATCGCACATTTATCCGCGTCGAATCGTCCGAATCAAGCAGAACCATGTAAAGGAACATGTCACAGTGACAATTGTTTTTAGATAAACAGACCGATATCTTTTCGGTGAACATGGACCTAAGTAGTCTTATAAAACAGGAATTAACTCTTAAATTACAAGTCTGGCACGGAAGCTAGTGTAACGCACGTCTGTCTAGATGTCAAAGGGGCAAAGTTTGCTCATTAGTCGCGCAACTTTGCCCAACGTCGGATTGCCAGGGAGTCCGAAAGGAGTCGAGCTTGAATCCGATCCAATATCAGATCTGGTCAATAAGAGATGCTGTTTATTGAGACCAATGTCCGCTTGGATATTTTGTTGTCCAGGAAACTGATCTTAGGAAGAGTAGTAAGTTAGTTAGTGTCAATAGATATGATTGCCGACAGACGGTAGAAGAAGTCTTCTTACTTTGTTCTTTCATGTGTTGGTAGCACAACAGGTGAATAGGTCAAATAGGTGATGGGTGAATGACATTCAGGAGATTGGTTATGACCTGGTTGAGGCTTGTGGAGACTTTGATTTGAGTCCGGGTCACGGTAGCATACCACTAAATGTAGAAGGCCTGTCAAATTTGCCAATAACTTAGAATGCAGGAAACTGGAGAAAGTAAACTTTTCCCGAGTCTATTTCAATCACAAGATATACCTTATTACCTTAGACTGAAGTTTACATTTTGCACAAAGGGATTTTCAGTAACAAAGTGCTCGTGTTCTATCTATCAGAAGATTTGTGAATGTGGACAAAAG
Organism: Xestia c-nigrum; assembly: GCA_916618015.1. Classification (NCBI taxonomy): domain Eukaryota; kingdom Metazoa; phylum Arthropoda; class Insecta; order Lepidoptera; family Noctuidae; genus Xestia; species Xestia c-nigrum. Next base: position 646,940 of record OU745263.1, read on the forward strand.
CATATGAAAATGCACCAGGATTGCACCTAATAATACGGATACGGATACGGAGGGATGGAGAGGAAATGGCAAAGTTCGGGTGTCTACTTTTAAATTAACGTATTTTCAAATACAATTATTGCATTGAATATCTTTTCTATTTTCTGAATGAAACACTGTAGGCGATACAGAAAAACTTTCTGATTGCCCTGATTTAATTAAATGTATCTTTTAAGACTAAAATATGAAGGTAGAGCCACACCACAAATGATCTTGTTTAATAGGAACTGAAAATACTATTAAAAAAAAAAAAACCGACTTCAGAGAAAACAAAAAAGGGAAAAATAACTTTAGCTTCAGAAGTCGGTGACCTTTGTTTGATTGATTTAGTTTTTTTGTCACCGACTTCTGAAGCTAAAGTTATTTTTCACTTTTTTGTTTTCTTTGAAGTCGGTTTTATTTTTTGTAAAAAAGTTTTTATTTTTCATTTTTTAGTGGTTCACATGTACTTACCCCTTCACAGCGTACCGGCGTGATTTTCTTTTATGAACTGGTGTAAACAATAGACAGATATGAGATTTCAGCGATCCCAGTACATTTGCTATCATTTATTGAGGAGTTCCCGTCGCCTATCTTCCGAAGTTCTTCATCAGATCTTTACCAAATTGAAATGGGATCACTCCAAGAATGTACTCTTCCTAAAACTACCCAAATCGCTTCTGATGTGCCTATAAAATTTAAGGAATTCCCTTTATTTCTCCAGGATCCCATTAAATGGAACTTAACATATCTAACTGTCGAAATCTGGGTGTATTGTACACTTCTGCGTACTCCCTCAGAGCATACAGGCGTGATGATACGTCACTATGTTACATAAACAATAAACAACCAAGTCATTGCAGCAATTACCTCAGCTTTGCCGTGTATTTTTGAAGAGTTCCATTTATATCTCCGAAGATCAGCGTCAGATCTTAACTAAATTGAAATGAAACCACACGGAAAGCACCAGCTTTCAAATAAAAAAAGAATCTTCAAAATCGGTTTACCCAGTGGAAAGTTCAGAGGCAACAAACATTGTCGAAATCTGGGAGTATTGTACACATCTAGGTACCCCCTCAGAGCATACAGGCGTGATGTTACGTCATGATGTAGTATGAACAATGAACCTACAAGCGATTGCAGCAATTACTGCAGAATTGCAGTCTATTTTTGAAGAGTTCTTTTGTATATCTCGGAAGATCAGCATCAGATCTTCAACAAATTAAAATGGGACCAATCGACAAGCACCAGCTTTCAAACAAAAAAAGAATCATCTAAATCGGATCACCCAGTCGAAAGTTCTGAGGTAACAAACACAAAAAAAATAAAAAAATAAAATAAAAAAAAATACAGACGAATTGATAACCTCCTCTTTTTGGAAGTCGGTTGAAAAACCAACGCGACTTAAAAAAAAACATAATAAAAGTGAAAATAACTTTAGCTTCAGAAGTTGGTGATCTTTGATTGATTTAGTTTTTTTGTCATGAGATTTCAGCAATCCCAGTCCATGTGCTATCATTTATTGAGGAGTTTCGTGTCCTATCTCCGAAGTTCTTCATCAAATCTTCACAAAATTAAAATGGGACCACTCCGAGAAAGTACTCTCCCAAAAACAACCCAAACCACTTTAATAGTGGCAATAAAATTTGAAGAGTTATCTCCAGGATACCATTATCAGTTCCCGACTTGATGATCCAGGGACCACCTGGGAAGTATAACCTTTCAAACAAAAAAAAAACAAGTCGGTATAGCTATTTTTGAGTAATCGGGGAACATACCTAAGAAAAAGGGTTCCGAAGAATTGAGAACCTTCTTTTTGAAGTCGATTAAAAACAAAACAGCAGCGCTTACCTTCTCTTATTTGATGCTCAACACATTTTTCTAACCAGTTCTTAAGTTTCACAAGTACGTTTTCCGAAGAACATTCACTTACTTTGTTTGCATTATTTTTTTTGCTTTATCAAAACTATCTACGATATGTTACGTTCATTCGTAAAGCCGCCGCCGTGTCGGTAGGTGGATTGTCCGTCGTGGGTCGCGCGCGGTAGCGTGCAAGGCCTTGCGCACGAGTCCAAACCAGGCTACGTACAGAATACCTACTAGTTAAACTACTAGAAACTGGTTTTGACGTAGACAATTTTATTTTTGTACATGCGTCTTATCCTGTATTTCTGCAGCAGATTATGTTTGGGTTGTTTGGCTTTGGCATAAATGGCAACGCTTATTCTTTTCTTAAGGACATTACCAATGGACAGCGTTGGGAACGGGTTAGTTCCTTTATGTTATTATAATTTCATTTTAAAATATATCGAAGTCAACAGTTCAGTGGTATCTCGTTACGTGAACTTTCAGGACATATTTTTTTGACGAGTTCCTCTTAATCTTTATTATTGCTATTTGTTATTATTTATAAAGTGTTAGTTATTGATAGTGTTTTCTCGACTTTCAGGACATAAAATCAGTCCTTGAGAGCTTGAAAATAATATTAAAAGCCAATCTTATGTTTCGACCAATTTATTATTAATCTTATCTTATCTTTTTTATTAATCTTACGTTTATTAAAATTTTTTCGAATTCAGTTTATACTTGGGAAAACAATTACAACCTTCCGCCTTGGAATTAAATAAAAATATAATTTCTTACAAAACGCCAACAAAGGAACATAATTTCCCAAACAAGTTAAGTAGGTACATATTATTTCCTCTGACAAGAAAAGCCATCCATTCCAATGCTTCATCAAATATTTAACATAATATTATCGAGCCGGCATCGCTGCTACATTATTAATAAAAACACTTCCAAAGACGTTACAATATTGTGTGACGCTATTTCCGCATTACCGTGATGTTGGCAAAGAATGATCTCTTCCCTCAGTTTCTGTACCTAATTCGATTACTCGGGATTAATAATGTACAATATTATTTTATCTCGAGTCGCGAGTACCAGCTACCTACTAATCATATCGTACCGGGGATATTCCAACATGACTTCTTTCATACTTCTTAGTTTGTCGCCATCTCATTATGCCCAGGCCATTTTTTTTATTTTATTTCTTGACTAAAAATTATTTCGAGATTACGGGTTTGTAAATTTTTGTAATTTTGCTAGTTTGACTTTTTAAAGTTATAACATGACGTTTATTTTCACAAAAATAATAATTATTAAAACCGCTTAAATTATTTGACGCGTCGCCGGGCTGACTGAAGTGTGTACTTGATGAGTGTTATTTTTAAAGTTTCTATTTTTGTACAATACATGGCAAAGACGTCAAACTCTCTAATCTTTTACCTGACCTCATTACGCGCAAAAGTATAGATAAAAAAAAAAAACAATTACTGCTTATAATTCCAACATATTGAAATCAGTGGCTTAAAGTGACCCAATCTGCAAAAACACATACCTGAAAAAAAAAATACCACGCTAGCTCGTTACACGTTGCGTGCCTCATCTATACTGTGAGACGAGGCATTTACTTTGCAGCATGACAATAGTGGGCTAGTATTATACTGTAAACTGTATGTTTAATTAGCATTTTAACTTTCTTTTAGAATAAGACGTAATTTTTCAGAGATAGACAGAGGAGACTGGAAGAAGAAAACGTGTTGCTGCGCCGACCTCAAGTAGAAGAAAACGTGTTGCTGCGCCGACCTCAAGTAGAAGAAAACGTGTTGCTGCGCCGACCTTAAGTAGAATGGGACAAGGGCAGATAGATGATTGAGCCAACCATGTCACAGTATCATTTCTGTCTGCAGATGGAGCTGCATGCTTTTCAAACGTTGAGGTGTGCGACCCCAAATTTTCAGTATTTTCATTGTTATTCCAAAAAAGACAATTAATAAAAAAAAATACAACAGAAACAATAAAAAAATACAAATATACAAATTTCATAATAACAACAGCAAATGGAAAATATGAAATTAAATGGAAATAAGTAAAATAATGAAATAAATCGAATTGAAATAAAATTAAAATTACATAAAAGTTAAAGTTGCACTTAAAATGAAATAAAATAAAAAAATCCGCCACTTTAAAATATGAGTGTTATATCATAGCCAACTCACTCGTCCACATCTCGCTAACAACCCAGCCGGTCCTCACTTGTACTGGGATATCGTTACAAGTTCTCGCTTCAAGTTGCTCCCACGATTGCTTTTATTGCCCCGCGCTTTGTTATAGGATTGTCTCGATGTCCGTAACAAGTATACTTGTATTTGTTTTTAAGTTTTTACTTCTGAAAAGATTTTACACAAGACTATTGTTTCCCGCGAGTTTGTTCGCTTTAAAGTTTAAACTCTGTTTGTTCCACTCAGAGTAGAGTTTTGAAAAATCTTTTGTAGATTTTATTTTTTCTGCAAAAGGCGGTATCGTGGCAGTTTTATGAATACTGCATTAATTCGTCTCTGGTTAACAGGGTTTGCGATATCTGATAGTAGTTCTGTTTATTTTGATTAAATCTTTGGTGTTCTTACAAAATCGATGCACGATGGTATTGCAATAATGAACCATACAATGTCTTTTCCTGCAAGAGAATCTAACACTCTCAGCCTGTTAAACCTGATGTTTACGAGTATATCATCTAAAAGAGAAATAATCCTGGAATAAAGTCGTCTTAGAGACGCTGGCTCTAGTCCTAAACAAGTGTTTTAATCATGTAAGCCAAGCTGAATATTCCAAAGTAAACGCAAAATTTTGCTACATTAACCCAAAATGAGGACAACTTAGTTACCCCATAGTTCATCGTGTCTTTATAGTTAAGACGCGCCCCGCATAATGAACCCTGAGCCACATCCCACGCAAATGCACGACAGTTTGTGCACTAATATGCATATACTTAAACGACCGCAACTCCAAAATGTTCTTCATGCAACCCATTGAGTGTGAGCTTTCACTAATTGCGACTTTCTCTTGTCAAAACCTATTCAAAACACCACATAAAAAACTCCAATCTGAACTCAACTTTGTCTTAACTAATCCATGATGGAATTTACTTTGACAGGAAAGATTGAACGTTCCCAAATTGTAATGTAACAGCAATATCCAAGATTCGGTTGGAGCGGTGCAGCTTACAAAGTGGTGGGTTTGATTCCCGAGAGAAATTCCAGCACTGATACCGATGTTTGTTGGCTCCCAAATAACACGCTTTGGTTCTACATTGAAAGCTCGCCCTGGAGAGGAAGAGTTGCATTTGGATTGAGAACGCTGCGGATGCTGTGCGAACCAGTAACCTTGTTCAGCAATTACAGAATCGATGTATCGAGAGTACTCTTGGGTATTTTAACAGTGAAAGTAGTGACTGCCTTTGTTTCATGGCTGACTTAATGAACTTGAATCAACCGAATTCTAGTAAAAAATCTAGCATTACTTTTAGTGTGTATACTGAAAAAAACAAAAAATAAGTAAGTCTGCAAATTGTAAAACTGTTTTGACTCGAAAGCTCGGTCTAAAATAATATAAAAAGATAGCACATCTGTTAAAATCCTTACATGAACACCAAACTTTTTTCATATTCTGCCTACTCTCATGGGAAATAGGCGTAAGTTTGTGTGTATTATAATTAGATTCACAAAGCTAATCAATCACAGAAGGTAGTTCACATAACTCACTCCTGCGCTCGGATTCGATTCCAGATAAAGCGAGCTCTTTTCGGATTGTGATGCTGCAGTAATATGATTCATATCGTGTGTTATTTAGGGCAAGGCACTTTGATTAAGTTCTGTCTGCCTCTGAGAAAAGATCCTATGTAACGTGGGAAAACGAAATGTCGTAAAATAGTATGTCGAGTTTTTCGGATTCCGTATCTAATAGGGAATAATACAAAAAATACTAATTAGTCCGTCAGATAGCTTTCCAAAAAATATTGGACAGTTTTTCTTCTTTCTCGTGGACAAAAAATGAAGACGAAACAGTCCGTTGAATATCGTAGCTACACTTTGTATTAGTTTTTACCCACATGTGACGACAGAAGCTTCATCTCCGATGTGTTTTATTTTCGTAAATTTTTAGTAATGTACTAAAGCAAAATATACGTAACCAATATTTAATTCTTACTGACGGTCCAAATAGAATCATAGTTTTTCAGTCAGGAGCATCCTCCATTAAGAGGTGTTGAACCCCTATTAATGGTGCGATATTAAGTACCAAGCCTATGCGACGTCTGCCAGTTTGACTGTCTGTCTGTTAGTCGGCCACAGGACGCCATCTCCTAAAGCATAATAGACGTTTCTTTTATTATTTTTTATAGTTACGTTCGTGTTACTCAAAGTGATTCAAAATAGACGGGACAAGACAAAGAAATTCCTAGTCTACCGCTTGTTACTCGTACTTCTGTTTAATAAGTCGGTTTGTCTAGTGTCGTTTGTCAGGCAGCATTTATATCACAATCTAAAATGTTCGAGATCATTGTTTGACATAATATTCCCAATAGCTGCTCTGTTTTACATATAAACTCTTTTAAATCTCTTTGTTTTTACTGTGGTCTGTGGTACATGATCGGATGTTTTCTCTTAAATCGACTGCTTTGTGGTTTAAAAATCACTGGTTTTCTTTTTCATCGAAACGATTTCCACGTTGATTTTTTCTCAAAAACTAGGCCAACCGTTTTGATATAATGCTTACACAGCAGGTACCTATATACCAACTAAAATATACATTAACACCTTTCCCTAACTCTGTTCTACAAAAGGTAACGTAGAATATAATAATGCTATTATAATTATAGGGATGTTCTCCCTTTACGGCTCATTCCATATTGAAGGGATCCATTTTAAATTCATTGGCAATTTGCTGCGTTAATTACGGCCAAATGTGTAAGCTTCCGCTTAATGAAAATAACCTAATTATATTACTGTTTTCACAGACGCAGGCATAATGTTGTGAGAGGGAATTTAATTCGGGAATAGATTCGTTTGTACGTGCTGCTAAGAAAGACAGAATACATCGTTCTCTTGTATTTTGATTCTTGATTTTAAACTCAAAAATTCTAATGAAGTTTTAAAACTATGATCATGTTTAATGAACGTATTCTGAGTGACACAGGATAAGGCACCATGCTCGCAGAACGGATGACAGTTGGAGATCAACGGTTCCGGAGAGACCAGAGTATAAAAGGCTTCCACGAAGTAGTCCAAATCATTGGTGAAGGCTGCTTCTTTCAGCCAGTCAGTATATTAAGACGAGAGCGGTCAGCATGGCATCACTTGGCGGAGGCCTATTTCTAACCGCGACACTTCTTGGCTTAAATGATGACGAAGATGATCGTGCAAGAGACTTTAAAAAAGAACCACCACAACGCGCTTAACCTGACGATAAAGCCAGAAGTCAACTGAAATCCAATAAATGTATAAGAACGTAACTTGGCCTTTCAGGCAAGGTTAATACATGAAATATTTTGATTAATATCAGCTATCCCACTCGGTAACACGACCTTTTCGGCACATTACCTGTGTAACAGTATGGATAAATATATTTGTTCTAAGGCAGTTTCATTGAGTTCTTTCTTTTTGTCACAGTTGTAAGAAGAAAAGCTTGAGTAGAATTAACATTATTTTGAAACAAAACGAGAACTAGCATCATCCATCTACCTCTCATCCGCATTTATTTACATCGTCTTTGTTCAAGACTATATCTGTAAGTATACAAAGCATATTTATGCGGTATTTACATAAATATGTCTTGTACATCAGATATTTATGTAAATCATTCTTGCGAGACAGACATCTAGATAAGATACATAGCTTTTTACTCAAATCTCGAATCTTGGCTTAGCTGGATGAAAATATTTGTGTAAATGTTTATTTACTTACTGAATCTGATTTTGAAAATGTCTTTTTTGTTGTTAGTGTTTTTGTGCTTATCTTTGTCTTCAGGCGTATACGCACTCGCATTATTAGAGAAGCTTTTCCCAAAGAGCAAGGCAGAGTTCCTACTGGTCCTACTGGCCCATTCACCTACCTAAACCTGGTGTACCTAAACCATTTTTATAAAGCCGCTTTTCTATGCTTCAGTTTTCCTCGTCATTTAGAGATTTTCTTTAATTTCCATTTAAAGTATTTTCCCCTCCCCAGTTTTTTATAGGTGATCATTCTGTCCGAAGTGTCCCGGGTTCCTGGTTTCAAATAAAATCAACTCATGTCCTGCCCATACCCATATTTTCATGTTCAAATATTTATTATTTAAAACATTTTCCTTTACACAAATTCGGTCCATGTCTTCCCCTGCCAGGTTCGTTCCCCCGGGGACTGGCAGCTCGTTGGGGGTAAAAAACGTTGTGTTGTTAGGGTAGTCCCCCAAGTCCCCCATGACAAGTTTCATCGTCAAGCGCCTCTCCGTGGAGGCTGTGTCGTGGATCAGACAGACTTTCCGATGTTCAGCGATATTTTACTGTGTTTTGTTTAACTGGGTTAGTATGGGGGAAATCCTTTACATGGGAACTACGGGAAAACTTTTGGAAAATGCTTACTTTTTCATGGGGTATACTTTAATGCGCACCAATATTGTAACATGGCGTAACAGTACAGTAGAAATACATAAATACACATAAACCTAAGGGAAGACATTGACTTAAACGATAGAAATTGTTGATGCATCGACTTTCGCAGCTTTGACCAAGACTCTATTTTGTGTGTTAATCTGTTTAATGATATTTTTAATTAATTGTTCGTCGTATTATATATTTAACAAACAAATATGTATTTGGACCCTTTGTTTTGGTCCTTCCTTATTCAAAATTATTTTTCCAGATTAGATATATGAGAAAATACATTTTCATCCCATCTATTCGAAAAAGACGACTTGGTTCGCCTTTAAGTGCACCCAAAGGTGGTGTTTTCTATAAGAAACTTTTAGCGGGCAGTAATGAGTTTTTAATCCTCTTTATAAGTGCGCCGCAATTATCTTTGCCGCGCACTTTTTGAATTTGGAACATCTTGTGTTCAGCGCCCAAGAAATCGAACGCAAATATTGTTTGAATAAAGACTGGCTGGTGCGACGGCCCATAGTAGCGCCGCGCGCCGGCTGAATACAAAAAAAAAAAAGAAATAAAATTAAAAACGCGCGAACTATAGCCCGCGTTTTCGTCAATTTTCACGGATTGATAGAAATTCATGATTTTGTTTTGAAAAATGAGTTCTTCAAGTGACAGTGAAAGTATAGAATTAACTCCTGATAGTATTAGAACTGACGCAAGAAATGTGATGGATAATCTACTACCTGCAAAATCCCGGGAGAAATATATGAAAGCTTATGGTAATTTTATTGAATGGAGAAATTCAAGAGGCGCCAAGAATTTTTCAGAATCTGTGTTTTTGGCCTACTTCCAGTACTTAGCCAAAACTAAACAACCTTCCACACTTTGGAGTACCTACTCAATGCTAAAATCAACAGTCAGTTCTAATAACGACGTAAAACTGGACACATATTCGAAATTAATAGCGTATCTGAAGAGGATGTCTGATGGATTTAAACCTAAAAAATCCAAAGTGTTCTCAGTCAAAAACGTGGAGACTTTCCTTAATGAGGCACCCGACAACATCTTTCTTGCCGTAAAAGTAAGTAACTATGTATGTATATAATTATGGTGGATTAGTAAAGTATAACCAGTGTTTTAAAATGCGCATTTTATTGTAACCTGTACTTCGATAGATAGGTACTTGTCTTATTCACATTCGGTTTTGTTACAGGTGGCTTTAATTTTCGGAGTACATGGAGCTTGTCGTGGCAATGAACTTTTAAAAATAACTGTTGATGATGTCGAAAATCACTCGGATAATTTACTGTTAGTAAAGCTGACAGACACAAAAACAAAAATTGACCGATCCTTCGTAATCCGAGGAGAATACAAAACTATTGTACAGAAATACCTGGACCTGCGTCCTGCTGATATAAAGACCAATCGGTTTTTCATCCGTTATCAAAATGGCAAGTGCTTCAAACAAGTTATGGGAAAAAATAAAATTTCTTACATGCCACAAGAAATCGCTACTTATTTGAAGTTACCAGATATCAAGCTATATACAGGACATTGTTTTCGTCGCACTTCTGCTACCCTGTTGGCAGATTCTGGAGCGGACTTAACTGTTCTCAAGCGACATGGAGGATGGAAGTCGAGTGCTGTAGCAGAGAGATATATAGAAGATTCCATTGAGAACAAGGCGAAAACATGTGAACGCATCGTGGAAAACATTAAATTGCAACCTTCAGTTAATCCATCCATGCCACTGTCGCCGCGCCCATCTACATCCAAACAAAGAGATTCACCGTCACATTTTCCTCAAAATGAGCCACATTCTGACATTATTTCAAACACGCAGAATAAAATTAAATCTACAACAATCTCTATTCCTAATAAAACTGTAACAATTAATTTTCAAAATTGTGAAAATGTCTCAAATGTAAATATAAGTTTTTAGTTGTTTTATTATTAGATACTACTTAATTTCAATTTAGTTGTTACTCTGTTTCATTAAATATCAATATTACAATAAAATATGAGGCGCCTTTTATTTTCTCATAGTGGGTGATGAAAAGTAGAGTGTATCACTCGGGCGCAAAATATATTTTTGGCTCGGGCGACGTACTTTGAATCCCTCGCTACGTTCAGGATTCTACTAAAGAATCCCTCGCTACGCTCGGGATTCTACTCTAGAATCCCTCACTTCGCTCTGGATTCAAAAAAGCGCCCTCGCCGTAAAAATATTATTTTGCTCCCTTATGATACAATCTACTATTTCACTTCTTATGCTCTAAAAGTACGCCAATATACCAATATATGCCGCTACGAAGCGGGATTAAAGTGACCATTTATTCCCTAGGGAGTAAAAAGTAATTTAAAAATGGAACGATCTTTTACTCTGAAACATGGTAACAAAAGAGTAACTTATCCAAGGATTTATTTAAATTTTGAATAGGCTTGCAAATAGAAAGCGAAAAAAAAAATGAACTCTTCAACGCCAGAAAAATTATTGTTGTTTGTGTGCTCTGTTGCTAGCCGCTGCAATAATGTAGGTACTACGAGTAAATATCTGCGGAGTGTGGATCATCTTCATTGCAAAAATGTTGAGAGTTTGTGTTGTTCAAACCACCTCGGGTATATTATGGCTTCGTTTAGTCCCTCGTTATAAAATATACTATTTTCAGAAAAAATATTGCTGACTACCACATAACAGTCATTGCATAAACTTCAAAGATATCCCAGTCGTGACAGTAGTTAGTAGACGACCATGGTACAGGCACAAGTAAGTAATAAAATATATTAGTTAAAAGGTGACCCATCCACAGCCCCCCCATAGCAAGTGCAGCTTACCTTCCCAGTTCAAATACAGAGCCGAGCCCATCAAACAATTAACCGTACCATAATACCAGTAAATTGAATCGAGCCTCCATTTTGTTGGGGGTAATCGTCAGCGCTATCAAATGAAATGATATTATCTTTGAAAGCAGTTGACGCTAATCTTGTAAGCCCCTAATGGTCTCCTCGAAGATTTGCGAGGAAAATACAACAGAATTTTGTGAATGTAGCCTTGTGATGTCTGCGTTGACGATTTATTTCGCTTAAAAGTATTAAATGATACCCTTGTTAATTTTTTTGTATGAAAATGGCTCCGAAGGAGCTCTATTAAGGCATTTCCGCCTCTTGACGTTTCGCTGTAATCAATGATGTTTATACACTCGAGAGCAATGAATCCGGGTCACTTAAAGAATCCTAAAAATCTCGGAAACTAAAAATGCTAGGTTAATGCAATAAATTGTATTTAATAGACAATGTAATACTCCTTAAATGAAGGTATTAAAACTTCTTAGTTATTGTAAAGTTATATCATAAAAAATCAAATTTGAAAAAGGGCCACTTTCGAAGATGGAACTACGAAATTACAGCATTTGGTTTTGCTTTTGTTTGTAATCTGTCATATATGTGGGTACATAAACCATGTTGATAGTGCTCTATATTCATTATTCAAGCTGAAATTATGTCACTTACGCCTGAAGAATGCACCAGAATACTTACAATGCTGGAAACCGGCCGGAGTCAGCGCGATACAGCCAGGACTGTCGGTGTGTCGCTGTCAACAGTACAAAGAGTTCTCCGACGTTACGAAGAAACTGGTTCTAACCTACGCAGACCAGGAACGGGCAGAACCAGGTGTACCACAGCACGAGAAGACCGATACTTGGTGAACACCATGCTTCGAAATCGCTTTCTCACAGGAACTGAACTCACAAATCATTTTCGACGCCTCGGAGGAAGTAACCCAAGTGCATGGACAGTAAGACGTCGGCTTGCTGAATCTAACTTAAAACCCCTTAGACCTGCAAACGGCCCTAAACTGGAGCGTGGGCATCGTATTTCAAGACTAAGATATGCCCAGAGCCACGTAAATTGGAGTATTGAAGATTCGTCGGAGAACATAACTTTTGACCAATCTTCAATACTCCACTTTACGTAGTTATGTTCTCCGACGAATCAAAATTTATGCTCTACAAGCACGATGGAAGACACAGAGTGTATCGAAGACCAGGGGAAAGATTCAAGCAAGCATGCATCGAAGAAAAAGTAGCCTACGGTGGTGGGTCTGTACTTGTGTGGGCCGGAATTTCTTCTGAAAGTCGCACAGAGCTGGTGATCATAGAAAACGGCTCTTTAACTAGCGTAAGATATGTGGAAGAAATCCTCAATGACCACGTTGGTCCATTTATGGTCAACTAGCTTTTGCCCGCGGCTTCGCTCGCGTTAAGAAGTATTATTGTTAATTAGGTACAGTTTTAAAACCATATATAATTACAAAAATAAAACTAAACGTAAAACTACAATATATATACAACAATGTCAACAGGACACTTAGGCGTCAAAGTACTCCTCCGCATCGCTGTCATCGGGAAACGTGCCCAGAAGACTGGCAGCATTGCCACGTTGAATGGCAATGCTAATTCTTTGGCCAAAGAAAGAGCCAGCCCTCTGGTCACGCGAAGTGTCGATCAGTCGGCGGGAGATTTCTTTAAAAAGGAAACGCGCACTCGGACCCCATGACCCGAGCGTACAGTTTTTGCGCGTTTACTTTTTCCAATCTTTAATTTTAGTTCAATCAGTCGAAAATATCAAAAGATTTTTACAAACTTTCATCCCTTTTTAATACCCTTAGGTGTGGTATTTATCAAAATCCTTTCTTAGGGGATGCCTACGTCATAGTAGCTTTATGCATGCAAAGTCACAACCCGATCGGTGTAAAATTGACAAAGTTTCATACAAAGTTTCATCCCTTATTTTATCCCCTAAGGGGTAGCATTTATCAAAATCCTTTCTTAAGGGATGCCTAAGTCATAGTTGCTTTATGCATGCAAAGTCTCAGCCCGATCGGTTTAAAATTGACAAAGTTTCATACAAACTTTCATCCCTTTTTGTATCCCCTTAGGGGTGGAATTTATCATAATCCTTTCTTAAAAGATGCCTACGTCATAGTAGCTTTATGCATGCAAAGTCTCAGCCCGATCGGTTTAAAATTGAAAAAGTTTCATACAAAGTTTCATCCCCTATTTTATCCCCTTAGGGGTGGAATTTATCAAAATCCTTTCTTAGGGGACGCTTACGTCATAGTAGCTTTATGCATGCAAAGTCACAGCCCGAACGGTTTAAAATTGACAAAGTTTCATACAAACTTTCATCCCCTATTTTATCCCCTTGGGGGTATAATTGATCAAAATCCTTTCTTAGGGGACGCTTACGTCATAGTAGCTTTATGCATGCAAAGTCACAGCCCGAACGGTTTAAAATTGACAAAGTTTCATACAAACTTTCATCCCCTATTTTATCCCCTTGGGGGTATAATTGATCAAAATCCTTTCTTAGCGGATGCCTACGTAATAACATCTACCTGCATGCCAAATTTCAGCACGATCCGTTCGGTGGTTTGGGCTGTGCGTTGATAGATCACTATGTCAGTCAGTCAGTCACCTTTGAGTTATATATATTTAGATTTAGGTGAGGATGCTATATTTATGCATAACAATGCCCGACCTCATACAGGTAGGATTGTGAATGACTACCTTCAAGAGATGAACATTACTCGTATGGAGTGGCCAGCGCGCAGCCCGGATATCAACCCGATCGAGCATGCTTGGGACGAGCTAGGCAGATGCGTAAAACAACGAAACCCTCCCCCAATCACGCTTCGTGAGCTCAAAATTGCTCTCACAGAGGAATGGGAGAATATTCCCCAAAATCGTATAAGGAACTTGGTGTACAGCATGCCAAACCGCGTAAACGCAGTAATGGAAGCACGAGGAGGCAATACGAAGTATTAAAATTCAAGAAAATCGTAATAAAGTTCAAAAATTTCATGTTTCCTATTTTTGTTTTAAGGAGAGATCAGCAGTTTTTTTTCTTTATGTAATTTTGTGTTAATAAAATGTATGGTGACTCATATTTTTTTTACTTTCATTTAAGGAGTATTACATAGTCTATTAAATACAATTTATTGCATTAACCTATCATTTTTAGTTTCCGAGATTTTTAACATTCTTTAAGTGACCCGGATTCATTGCTCTCGAGTGTATGTATAATAAGTATGTATTTACAAACAAAAAAAGTTTATAAATGTAGTACATCAACTGTCTAGTGTCCACGACACAAGCTTTGCTTAGTGTGGCACTAGGTGGCGCTGTGTGTTAATATCCAGCGATATTATTATTATGAATGCTGAGTCTGCCCAGATCATAGCTAGACCAGCTTCCATCAATTCCCAGTGTGTGTAGGCATCAGGGCATGCAGGACACGATATCAGGTGTCTTATCGTTTGTGAAACCGCGCCACACTTATACTTTTTTTTTTTTTAGGATGGGAAATCATCAAATGACTTCTCCCACTCTGGGCGGAGCGGGAGGGAGGGACCCCGACGCCCGGTGCGTCTCCCGCGGCGGCCGGGAAGAGAGGCTCTCTCCCTCTCTCGTTCCGCCACCTCCTTCGCTAGCATGACTGCTTCGCAGAAGGAGGTGACGGCTTCCCATTCCGTCTCGCTCCGGACCATAGATCGAACCAGGGCCGGACGCGAGAGGTCGCCGCCGCCAATCGCCGCTACGAGGACACGGCGGTGCTCCGCCCACGCAGGGCAGACTTCCACCGTGTGCTCCACCGTGTCCTCCGGTCGATCCTCGCAGTGGAGACACCCGGGCGTTTCCTCCCGCCCGATTCGGTGCAGCTACCTCCCGAAACATCCGTGTCCGGTGAGGACCTGCGTCAGGCGGAAGGTGAGGACGCCATGGCGCCTCTCCAGCCACTCCTCAAAGAGGGGACTTACCGCCACTATCGTGGCGTGCCCTGCCAAACTTATACTTCAGGTTGGAATCATCCTCATATAGGGTGACTGGCAATTAGTCACTATAATTAAATCGTTACTGTAATCATGATAACAAACTTTTCTTAACTTTTCCCATGGGACATCCATAGTAAAAGTTGATGAACAAAATCACGTGTTTAAGTACCTATCGTCTAATTGCCAGTCACCCTATATATTCGTAGCGGCGATCGGCGGCGGCGACATCTCGCGTCCGGCCTGGTTCAATCCATGGTACGGAGCGAGACGGAAAGGGAAGCCGTGACCTCCTTCTGCGAAGCAGTAATGCTAGCGAAGGAGGTGGCGGAACGTGAGAGAGAGAGAACCTCTCGCCCCAACCGCCGAGGGAGACGCACCAGGCGTCGTGGGCCACGTGGTGGCTACCGGCCACCGTAGGCCTGTGGACGGTTAGCTATGGGGTAACTAGCCTTCCGTCCGTCTTATGACGACCGGCCGTGTTTGTGTTCCACGAGCGCTTCAAAGAGATGTCAGAATAAAGGAGGGGCCGGCTAGGGCCGAAGTCTGCCGGAACTGCGGGACTGTTTGGAAGAGAAACCGTGGCCCCGGAACATAAAGGGCGAGGAAGGAACATGAATGGGTTTTAGTCAGTAAAAGTCTGACACCCAGAGTGGGAGAAGTCATTTGATGATTTCCCATACGAGTATAAAAAAAGTCACCCCATATATTGTTACTATTAAGTATTTTTTTATTTGGTTAATTTACAAAGCAAGCTGTTAGTCAGTTCTTCAATTTTATACTTTCTTCATTTCTTCTTCGGTCAAGTTTAGTAGCATGCGAGCTAATGTTTTATTTAAAAGAAACTGGCAAGTGCAAGTTGGACTCTTTCTAAATTCTGGTTTCATTAATTCATCTGAAAGTACAGTATGAATCACAAATTATGCGACATAAACGGTTATTTTTTTTCTCAATGACTTACCAGTTAGTTATTAGACCTGAGTATTTGTTGCTATATTTAGTGTTGTATTTTGTTCAGCTTGATACCTCCACGAGAAAGGTGAGAAAATTTCTTAACAGTCGGACAGACAAACAATAAAATAATCTTATAAAGGTTCTGTTTTTGCCGATTGAGGTCCGGAACTCTAAAAATAAATAAGACAAACCATTTCTTTATTTTCGTAATACAAATCCACTCTGACATGTCGGCTTAATAGAATAACAAACATCTCGGCATCCAAACCCTTGCATTATAAATATTTCCACCGACTCCACTTTACCTTCGATGGTCCTCACTCATCCGAAGGGATGGCGGATCCTCTCCATAATATCTAAGGTATTTTATCCGATATACATTTTATGTTCTATAGCCGACCCTATGCGGCCGCCATATTTCATTACCAAACGTTTCCGGTTCCGGGGAACCGATTTAGAAGTGCGGAATTATTTTTGGATTTAGAAGCAGGTGTTCTTGGGATTACGGTCTTCATAGAGATGGATGGGAATAGATTAGAGTGGTATTACGTTTGATAATACGTCATTACACTCGTAATATAGGAATGGTAATAATATTTTGTAAATAATTATAATATAGTGGTTATGTGGTATTGTATGCCAGTATTTTGTAATGAATTCAGAGGCTAGAATAAACAGATAATCAGAAATGTTGTGGATTGACATTAACTATCGTTTCCACCGTGGTTTTAGTATTAGTAGGAATTTAGAACCCTTTGAAAGCTTTTGGCAGTGGTCAAAACCATCGGGATTATATGTCCCAAAAAAATCGAATACATGTTTAACCTTGATTCCAAAAAAAAAAGTATAAACCATACTTTTTCAAATCAATTAAGCATTCTTGTTTATTGACAAGCAAATATGAAAATCAACTAAGAAACTCAAAAGATAAAATATAAAAAATTCATCCTCCATCACAAAAAAGTTCCTTGTCGGTGTAAAACGCTTCGTCGACACACTAGGGGCGCCGGGCGCCGCGGAATACTTGGTACGTGACGACACAAAACAAACGGCGCAAGATGAGAAACGCAAACGTCGCGTGTCGTGTCGCAGTCGCGTTTGTCGTGTTTGTCGCGCGGCACGTGACGCACACACTAACGAATAGGAAATCTTGAAGGTGTTTGGAGAAAACTATGTTTATAGCGTGGTGTGGAATTTAGTATTTGGATAAAACAGCCTTTCCAATCACGACGGTATCTTCGAAGTGTGAGGCAATAGTGGTCTATAACTAACCCAAAGTATAGTGTAATAACATTTACCCACTTATGCATATGTCCCGAGTAACAAGGGGCAAGTATAATTCGGGTATATTATGTTATGTTTCGCCAAATGTTGTTGATTCAATAAAAAGATTCAAAGCCTTTCGTTTGGAAACGTAAATCAAGACGAAATACACATCAACTGTTACTATTTATGTTTCCTAAAAACGCCGCAGGTATTCACTCAGAACTATGTTTCAGTAAGTAACACGTAGGTTCCATTGTGCCATGCGGAAGAACCATGAAAATGAACACGTATACAAACTTCAAAGAGCAATTTATTATTAAAATTACGACCTGATTTATTAAAAAAAATCTATTATACTCACATTGACGGCACTTAAAGTAAATAGGTAATCATACACATACACCATACGTAAATATATTTATTATAAATTAAGTATTCAGCCAACACCAATAAAAATTACTCAAAAATCCACGACACGTTGCGTTAGCGCTTTAAAAAAGAAATACTTAAGCTAGTTAAAATTCAGGGCTGTCTCGCTCACGACACGTCGCGTCGTCGCAGACGTGTGCGTGGCACAGCGGCGGCCTGTCGCATGAAATATTCATGTCGCGTCGCGTCGCCGGACATCGCGACTGCGACCGAAGGTTTGGAGACTTTTCAGAAAGTGTTACCGGTATTTTGTGAAAGGGTGATCGGTCTGTGGTTTGTGGTTTAAAATGGGCTTCGGTTTTATGCAACTGACATGATTAGGAGTGTATTTGTTTAGGTGTAATAAATAAAGCTGCTACGCCACATTTTTTCGTTTAAAAGCGCCCTTGAAACTGAGATTCTAGGTATTTTAATACAACGCAACAATGATTTCATTTTCATTGCCAGCAACTATCGTACATGCAAAGATTGAATTGAAACAAGATTCGTGATGATATGAACATATTTATATCGAAAGAGTTGTTAGGTACTCTTGAGAGTCTAGTAGGATGAGTGACACTCATTTTCGAGGATTTACAACAGGATTGACATATAATTGGATGCCTCATACTTTAATCATCATTATCGCTGATATTGTCTTCTCTCTATTACGTAACAAAATAATAAGATAAACCTCGTGATACTACATCATATTAGTAAAACACAAGATCACAATCTATAATGCAATTTCCACTCAGTACAAACTCGCGCGTAGGTGGCTTGTAAATTGTCGTAAGCGCCACCTAGGGGAAATAGGGAGGAATGAATATATCAGCCATATCAGAGGTGCATTATGTGGTACAATGTTGTTTAGAGATGTTGGGTACTTTGTATATTGTAAGGGTATTTTATTGGGAAGACAAAGACGGGTTAATGGACACCTATTGCCTGGTTTACGGCTATTTTAATGAGTATTACCAAGCTAGATCGACGTTGTAATGATAAGATCACGCCTGATTTCTCCAAAGAGCTGGCAGAGGTGTCACGTAGCGGCGCTCGGCGGCGACGACCTCTCGCGTCCCTGGTTCAATCCATGGTCCGGACCGAGTCGGAATGGGAAGCCGACACCGCCTTCTGTGAAACAGTCATGCAAGCGAAGGAGGTGGCGGAACGCGAGAAGGATAGAACCTCTCGCCCCAGCCGCAGCGGGAGACGCACCGGGCTCACCTGGAAACCGTAAGACTGTTCCACGCGCGCCTCAAACAGATGTCAGCACATTGAAGGGGCCCGGCCGAAGCCTGCCGGGACTGCGGGGCTGTTCGAAAGAGATACCGCGTTTCCAGAACGTAAAGAGCGAGGAAGAAACTTGGATGGGTTTTAGTCAGTCTGACACTCCCTCCCACTCCGCCGAGAGAGGGAGAAGTTATTTGATATGAAAAAGGCGTCAATATTCATACTTTGCTAGTTATGTTAAAGTCCCATCTAATAGGGGATGATCCATTGTAAACGTTTAAAAAATAACTACAACTCTACCAGCCACCGAATAGAACTCAGAATTTCACGCTCATGAATAACTATTGTGATTATTAGACACTTGAGTAACTGCTCACTATGAGCTCCTGGTTTCTATTCCTGTATAACTTTACTTGGAAAAGAAATACACAACGCGATTCATTTGTTTTTTCCGCATTTGTTTTTTTCCCCGGTCCTGTGGCATACGTCGCATTTTCGTACAAGAAAAGCTCAATCAAGCAAACCTATCGTGTGTAGGTTACCCAGGGGCAGCTGTGGAGCGGTGCCGTTACAGTGTATATCACGTAGTTTATTGTTGGAAGCAGCTGAACCCCATCGTGTTGACGTAGTGTCGGACTGTGTGCGTTCTCTGTTGGTACAGCAGTCTTCAAACAATGGCGGCGGACAGCAAACGCCCCGGGCAACCTTCATGAAAAATATAAGAATTAACGACACTCGGTTCCTGCTTCCCAATTCCATCTAAAAGTTGGTCATAAAACGATCTGAGTATCTAGAACAATTCATTATCACCGAGAAAACCTACTTGGTCTCGTTAAAGTAAAGTTTTATTTGTATAGAATATTATTGTTCCTCATTTTTCTCACCAGACGGCGCATGTTCAGTTTCAGTACAAATTATTAAAGTTTACATAAACCCAGTGGTAGTAGTTTTTGGGATTCTAACAAAAGATAGTGATTGACGATGAATCAAAACCCGGCAAAAGTAATGACTTCTTGTATAATCAATTTACTCAAGAAGTTGAAATAATCAAGTTATACCGAAATTGTAACAGGTCGTCGTCGCCATCAATTTCGATTCAGAATCAATGAAATTAGGAAAAGCGAATCACTCGAGAATTGAGTTTAGCGTTAGAATCGAGTAGATGAGGGATGTGTTGAGAAGTTGTACCTCATTCATATTTTTTTTGAAGCTTCATTTATTTTGACGTGGCATTGTCTCTGTCGAAAGGCGAAAATACGAAAATTGCGTTGTCAATGATCTGTTGTTTCTGGGAGCTAGATAAATTCAGTGCAATTTATTTCGAATCTTAAATGGGAGTAGACATTTCAAAACTAAAATGGCATAGAAATAAAAATGGCACACATTGGAAATATTCATTGATTTTTTAGAGATCCAAACGCAATTGTGAAATATAGTTACAATAGTAGACACTAAAAAGAACCAATGACGTGTTTGATGCGAGAAGTTATAACGTTACATTTACCCGGGAGGGAAAATGCTATCTTGAGAGCACGATTTAATTGAAAAAAATAGCAAAGAAACGGGATAACACAATTTTATTTATTGTTATGAGTTTTCAGCCTTCACAGCGAAGGCCGAGGACAACAGTCATCTCTCAACGTATCGGAGGGCCGAGGGACTTCAGTCTTCAGTATTCACAGCAGAGGGCTGAGGGACATTAGCCATCTATCATCGTCGCGAAGGGTTGTGGAACAACAGTTTTCAGTCAGGCTCGTGTAGCCTGGGCATCAGACTGAATTTTCAGGCACGGCTTCCCATCATCTCGCGATTAAGATAAGATAAGATAAGATAAGATTTATTTATTTCTGAGTATCATCATCAGTAGATCTTAAAATTAGTCAGTTTCACATACACTACCGTTACCGGTGTAGAAATATTAAAATTAAATTAACTTACAAAGTGACCAAGTATGAATAAAAATGTCAAAATTTAGTAGTTACACAATGTCAAATGGTCAAATGATTAAAAATATAAATATAAAATCAAAAATGAGCAATACAATGTCAATAGGTGATAAAAACAATGTCAAAATTTATAATTTAAAAATTCATTAACCGAGTAGAAGCAGTTGTCTAAAAGCCAGGGAAATATTGCTTTCTTGAATTTATTAATGGGCAGCACTCTGATACGTGCAGGTAAATTATTAAATATTTTAATCGCCATACAATTGGAATTCCTGCTATACAAATGTAGTCTCTGGCTAGGTGCAAGTAATTTATTTGGGCTTCTGCTTTTCACTCTTTTAGAAATGTGCTCATACAACGGAAACATGTGTGAATACCTTTTTACAAACATACATAGCTCAAAAATATATAGGCAAGGAAGTGGAAGAATTTTTAGCGCTTTAAACAATGGCTTACAATGGTCTAAATATTCTGCACCATACACAGCTCTGACACATTTTTTTTGGGCAATGAATGCTCTATTCACATCTACTGAATTTCCCCATATCACGAGGCCGTATCGCAGTACTGATGCAACATAGCCATGATATGCCTTGAGGGCTATTTCTTTGCTAGCTATTCGCCTCAGTTTTCGAAGAGCAAACACAAATTTGTCAAGTCGAGTACAGACTTTATCTACATGTTCTTTCCAATTTAATTTTTCGTCAATAACTATTCCCAAGAATGATGTGGAAGGTACGGGTTCCAAAATTGAATTATTGTGACATATTTGAGGTGGTTTTACCAAAGAATTGTTTGTTTGAAATTGTACTAACTTTGTCTTATCAATGTTTACACGTAAATTATTAGATTCTAGCCATTTAATTGCGTTAAATATATCAGCGTTAGTGTCGGTTTCTAGATCATTCCTATTTGAACATTTTATTGTGATAGTAGTGTCATCAGCAAATAGTGTACAGTTATGTTTCAGGCTCTTACAAAGATCATTAATGTAAATTATAAATAATGGAGGTCCTAATACGCTTCCTTGAGGAACACCACAACTATTTATTTTAAGGTCAGAACTGTATGTTTTCTTTGTGTTTTTGGTAATTTTTGATACTACTGTCCTTTGCTGTCGACTTGATAAATAACTTTTAAGCCAGTCATGTGCCTTGCCTCTTATGCCGTATTTCTCCATTTTGTTAAGTAATCGATCATGTGGGACAAAATCAAATGCTTTACTCATATCTAGAAATATTGATAATACAGACATTTTGTTATTGAAGGCTTCAGATATCAGTTTGACTAAAGTAAAACAAGCAAGTGTCGTTGAACTATTCTTCCTAACACCAAATTGGTTTTCAGTACGTATGCTGTTTTTGTCTAGAAAGTTGATAATTTTTCCGTACATTGCCTTTTCAAAAATCTTTGATAGGATAGGGATCATTGCAATGGGTCTATAATTGGACATATCCGTGCGGTTACCTTTTTTAAATATAGGTTTGACTATAGATTGTTTTAATCTAGAAGGAAATGTTCCTGTCTCAAATGACAGATTAATTATAAAACTTAAAGGTGCCGCTATACTTTTACTGCTCAGTTTTATTATTTTTGTGGTTATTTCATCATATCCAGTTGCGTTGGTATCATTTAAAGTGATGATTATTTTTTCAATGTCTTGTTCATTTACAGGAGTCAAAAAGATACTGTTAGTGTTACTGGTAATGTCATTGTTACTTACGTTTAAACTATTGTTAAATTTATTGGAAATTTCTATAAAAAAGTTATTAAATTGATTACATATGTCATTAGGATCGCTAATTATATTATTATTTATTATTAACTCTTTGATTTCATTTTCAAAACTATCATCATTAATTAAATTATTTTTTATAATAGACCATGTCGCTTTACATTTATTTTTTGAATTATTTAAATGGTTTTTGTTATTTAATAACTGTGACTGTGATATACATGTTTTTAAAATTTTTGAATAGGTCGGTATATTCTTTTGTGATATTTTTTGCTTATGGCATCATGTTGGTAATTATAATATAAAGTTCTCTTTTTTTTGCACGATATTTTTATACCTTTACTTATCCATTTATTTTTTATTGGTTTATTATATTTCTTAATTGTTATTTCAGGGAAACATAGTTTATAAAAGAGAATATATAAGTCATGAAATATGTTAAATGCGTTGTTGCAATCTCTCTCTTCATATATTTCATTAAAACTTAAAGCTGAAATACAATCAAGAAATTTTTTACTATTATTTTTATTGTAATCTCTTTTGACTTCATAAAAGAAGTTTGGAATCTTCGGTTTATTATGAGCTATCGGAAGAAAAAACTTTAATGACTGTCCAGTATCATGATCTGAGAGGGCTAGGTGATGTAAACTGCTTTTTGTGTCTAAGGTTGAGATATTACTGGCTATCTGATCAATACAGCTTTTTTTCCTGGTGGGCATTTTAATATGTGCCAATAGGTTGAAATTATTCAAAATTGATATTAATTCTCTTGTCTGTGTAGTGTCTTTTAGCATATCGATGTTCCAGTCTCCGCATATAATGATACGATGTTTACTTTTACGAGTTAATTTGTGTAACAAAACTTTTATATTTTTGAAAAATATATTAACATCAGAGTCCGGGATTCTATAAACACATACTAATATTAAGTTATGACTCGGAACTTCTATGCCGCAGCATTCAAAAGAATAATCGCAAGACAATTCATTTGTTATTTGCAAAGCGCTAAAAACTAAACCCTCTTTCACCAGTATGCACGTGCCGCCTCGTTTTTTATTGGATCTTGAATAATACGCAGCTAACTTATAATTTGTCACCCTAAGATTACATTCATGACCAGATTGTATAAAGGTTTCGCTAAGACATATAAAGTCTATAATACCTATCTCTTTCGTCAACTCAGATATTGTTACTTCAAAGAAATCTAATTTATTGAGTATTCCAGCTATATTCTGATGTAACAATGTAAGTTGTTGTTTATCATTCCTGGCACTGTTGTTAAAGGGTGGGACGAAAAAACTTATTTTGTACATGAGGTTTGCTCGTCAGTGGTATTGGTGAATTTTCATTTTCATTATAATCCAATGGGTAATTTTTAATGTCAACAAGTATGCGACTAAAAATACTTCTAAATATACACTTTACACCTAGTTTATTAAGTCTGCCCGTTTTATATGAGAACATTTCCAATGAGAGGTCACAATTTGTATCAAAGAAATATGCATAATTATAGTTTTGGATGTCCATGTAAAGCAAATTATTAAACAATTCTACTTGATAATTATGAATAAGGGCTCCCGTTATGTATGCCGCAGAACATACAATCACATTTGTATGATTAGTTTCTTCCAAGGATTCTCTAATTAGTCTCACAAGCTCGATGGCGTTCTCATTATCTTTGAAGTCCTTTTCTCCAATCATTACTATACAATAGTCTCCCATGTTAAAATCTTGGATCTTGTTCGTAATATTTTTAAGTATGTCCTTCATTTTACCATTAGGTGATACATAGTGGCAATACTCAAACTGCCCACAGAAAGTCTCTTCTATAATTTCTACGGGCCGATAGTTGCTGCAGTTACTAAGAACGCAGAGTTTCCTTTTTCTTTGTTTATCTTTTATTGCGTTACTTCCTTGCCGGATCTCACTTTGTATGGTTTTGGGTTCATTTGTAATTGAAGTTGATCCCTCGGATAAATTCTTTGAAATACGGTTGAACTCTAGAGGTGACCTATTCTCGCTCGTACTGAGTGCAGCACTCTCTGTTGTGGTTTCATTAACTCTATTTGTTTCTATATCTATGAAACTTTTATCAAGGTTTTTTTTGATAATACTTAATTTTTGCATCTCACCACCTTTATTTTTCTTTAAAGTTGAGTGTTTTTTTGTAGTACTAGGTTGGCCGCTACATAGGTTTTTTAGTTTAGCTATCATAATTTCTTGTTCAGTTACTTGTTTCTTCATGGTGGCGTTTTCCATGACTAAGTTGCCAATTTTATCATGAGCAGTATTTAATTGCGCTCTCAACTCTTCAATATCTCCATTTAGTCGTTCACACTCTTCGCAACATAAGGTGGTAGTTTGTGGTAAACTTTTTGATATATATTCCGAATTAGCGGAGTCAAAAGAGGAAGCCGGAGAGTTAGATACTGTTTTATTTCTTCGCATGGTTATATTTTGAGAATCCATCTTTGTTTGAGATTACTGCCAGTTTCTACCGTAGTTTTGAAGCGTGGCGTAAGCTAAGTCTGCCAAAAACGCAAAGCGTAAGCTCAAGATGTTGAAATAATCGACAAGTGTACGTGTAAGCGTTAAGCATGTGTGCGTAGAAGCGGCCGAACTGCGGGTTGCCCTAGGTCAGGGACGCAAGTCATTGCCAAATTTTTATAAAAGTTTTTCACTAATTACTCACTGTACCGATGGAGTCCAAATATGTTGTATATATCACTATTTAGTCCGTTTCACAAGCTTTATAACGACACACAGTACTAATGAATTGAGCAACTTTTAACCACTTTTTTAACAAATTTAACGAAGACAAAACAAATACGGTGTTAACTCTTTGAATCGAAACGGCTGATTTTGATTGATTTTGATTTTAATTTTGACTAGATTGATCTAGAACATAGAAGAATAAAACGGTTTCGAAGAAGGTCTAAGATCAAATCTATGCAACCTCCTCTAGCAATAAATTATAAAGAACTAACTTTGCTTTTCAGTGTCATTATGTGACATTACAAAAGTAAACAAAGATTGAAAAGGCAAAGATCTACTTATAAGCCTTAATTAATACCTGCAGGGTACTAGGAATTCGAAACCTCTTCATGTTGGCCATGCAGTTACTTGGAGAGAACACATGTTAAAATTTTAGATTACAACAGTCAAAAACGTAAGTATAAAACACAAACATTACAAAGTACAGGACCCGCGTTGTGATGACGTGACGCTTGGTGGAAGACTCATTTCCAGAAGCTGATGTGTTTCGGCTCAAATAACATTGCATTATTTGAGACGAAACACATCTTTGTTGATGTGCAAGCTACTAGCTAGGTGTATGATCGCCCTCTCCAACAGTAGTAATATTTTTTTTTATAGCTTTTCATCATCATCATCATCAGCCTATAATGTTCCCACTGCTGGGACACGGCCAGTTATAGTCGTTATTTTGTTCTAAATATTATAACTAGCAAACGTCACGCGATTTTATTTCGTCGTTCCCGTAGGATACGGGGATAAAATATAGCCTATGTTTTTTGCTAATAATGTAGCTATCATAGATATAATCTGTTTTTAATGTCTATGGTAGCTATACATTGCTGAAAGAATTATTCAAGTCGGTCCAGTAGTTTTTAAGTTTATTCGTTACATATAAAAATAAAAATCTTTCCTCTTCATAATATTAGTACAACTTTACCAATCAACACAGTGCAATATACAAAACTATGAAAAGTCCGTTCAATATAAAGCAACAGTACAATATAACCCAGCGTCACTTTACCAAGGTCTAAAGTAATAAAGCCCAGCCCGCCTGCAGATGTTTGCCCCGCTGCACCGCCCGTAATACCTTATGAATATTGCAGACATATTGCACTTACAATATTCACGGGACGTCCCGCGGCTGCGCGACTTCTCAACTACACCAAATAAATTACACTGGGACGTTGAGATCTTGTTTCGTTTTCGTTTTGAAAGAAGCTGGGAGGTTCTTAAGACGCTTAGACGAGCTAAATTAGCAACTCTATTTGTGGTGGTTCAAACTTCGTTTGAAATGCTGTTAGAATAAAGTTCTAATCAGTTTGCACTACAAAGTGGTTGTTACGTCAACCACTGCGGTCCAAATAGCGCGAAATTAGTGGTTTCGATCGATTTATAAAAAAACTATTGATTGGATTAAAAAACTGAAACAGTATCATGCTAATATATTGCTTGTAGAATTATTTACCAAAAAAACTGAATGATCGCATGAATATTAGTATGTTTTTTTATTGTTTGAAAGATATTTTTAGAGATAAGTTCGTGATTTCTTTTTATCGAGCCAAATTAATTGTATTATGTTATCAAACCAGTATCATGCTAGCATATATCCTGAAGAATATCATATATTTTTCTGGTCTTGTTTATAGTAGTGAATCATATACTTTTAGTAAATATAAAACTCGCGTTTAGCTCATGTAATCGCCTTAAGGTGAAGCCGTCTGTTGCGATGATTATGAACAAAGGCAGTAAGATCATCATTACAATAGGGGGGGGGGGGGGCGGGCGCACATAAAGTCATCATCTGCTAATAAGAGACTACTAGTTATTGCTGGTCGTTTAGATCTATATATACCATCGAATACTTTGTAAAGATTTAGGTATTACATTTTTTTAATGTATTTTGAAGATAGAACAGAGCTGGGCTGTCATGGTTAATGTAAAAGCAAACAAAAAAAGCTTATTTTCGTTCTTTGCGCATTAAATAAATGTGTTTTTGACAGAATTATTTAAAGTGGGATTCCGGTACTTATTCACTAAACAATATATTTATGGTTTTATTTTGTAGAAGCCAACGTTTTTCTTAGAAACAAAACCTTTTCAAGTTATTAGTATGTTAGTTTTCTCTTTATTATACAAAAATAGACAGTTCTTTATAAATATTCAAAGCTTAAAATGTGTTTGGTACTTACTTGAATTTAATCACTCATAATTTTAGAACGTAGGTTTGTCTCCAATTAATTATCATTATCTTGTACAATTATGGCGTGTTCAAATGATTTTCGTTTGGTATTCCTCAAATACAAAATGCATAACGTCTTACCTGTATTCCAACAATCTAGGCTGATGGATATAAGTAAGGCTCTGTGACGTTTAATAAATGAGCTATGCGTGCTGTGGTGGGGGAAGCGCGCGCGTTGGCGGGAGCGCGGGGCGATGCGCTGCGCTCAGTCTGGACCGAGCAGCCCTAGCGACAGCACGCGTAACCCAGTAATATTGGAAACTGTGTTTTATTGTACAACCCTACTACTACTAGCGTCGGAGTGAACACCACAGGCTCACTTCTTTTTCGTCAGTAATATCTTACATAACATGATAGCACATAATCAGCCTGTAACGTTCCTACTGCTATAACCATCCACCACTAGGGACCAACGTGTCGTAACTCAGGGTCATTTATATTCGGCTATCACTACTCTCAGACACTCTCAGACACAGGTTCAATTAATAATGGATAAACCGAATAAAACTGCCGATGTGATCACCGTCACATTACAGAATTGTCTGTTTTCTTTCTACAATTCAATTAAACGCATCATCCGATGCATCAAGCGCAACGCATATTAGGCCGCTGGCTGCCCGCCGCAATCGGCGCTCGTAAATCATGCAACGCTTTGTAATAAGCGCGCTAATTCATCACGGTGACGTCACACGACACACGACGTATAGTGACGTCACGGTAGCACGCCGCATGAGGGATGGCCGCAGTAATGCGGGTATGATTGGTGGAGATGGTACTGCGGTTGTTAGAGTGTGATGTAAGTAGGTCCAGGGACAACTGGGCCTCAAGTCTGCTATTGTAAGTATCAGAATAGTCTATCATTGATTTCATAATAGTCAAGTTCAATCACGTTTTGACAAGTTTGGTAATCTACTAATATAAGGCGCGGGTCAGATACAAGTGGCGAATGGCGGGGGCGCGGCACTGGCGTGGTGGTGGCGTGGCGCCACTTCTTTGATATTTTATACAAAATGTATAGAAGAGGTGTGGCGCGACACATACTGAGATGGCGTGGCGCAGGCGTGGCGCAGGCGTGGCGCTAGCACGGCACGGGCGCCACTTCCTCGCCATCCGCGCACCCGCAGTTAGCAGTGGCATGCACAGGGCGGGAACAAGACAACGAAGATGCGTAACTATTTAGACTTTAAAGACTAGAATGCGCCCGCGCCACGCCATTCCGGCGCCATTAGCGCGCCTGTGCTGCGCTGCGCCAGCGGCATCACGCCATCACCTCGCCAGTGCCGCGCTACCGCCATACGCCATACGCCACTCGTGTTTGTCCCGCGCCGAATGGTGTCATTATGACTTTCCAATTGTGAACCACTGACACTCCATTGAAAGAAATGTCTTATACTGGTAATCTCGTACATATTGACAAATGTATAAAAATATACAGGGTTATTTGTAAAACACCAACAACCTAGTAGGAGTAGATTACTTAAGAGTAGCAGCAAAGTAACTCCTTACATAAAATGAGAAAAGATTACGGAGTTATCTGTTAGTTTATCAACCAAAATGTTGTTATAAGGCTAAAAGTAAAAAACAAGTGTTGTATTTTGGGCAGGGCGAACAGAGAACCGGACGTCACCGGTGACATGCCTCAAGGTGGTTCCAATGTTAAGAGGTAAGTAACCTGATCATTTGCGATACTGTACCGTGACAAGCAACTTCTCAAATGATTTAATCAAAAAGAAAAGAACCTCCTTCTCTTTTTCTCCTTCTTTTTTAGGGTTCCGTACCTCAAAAGGTAAAAACGGAACCCTTATAGGATCACTTTGTTGTCCGTCTGTCTGTCTGTCTGTCTGTCTGTCTGTCTGTCTGTCAAGACCTTTTTTCTCAGGAACGCGTGGAGGTATCAAGCTGAAATTCATATCAAATACTCAAGTCTATGGTCTCTTGGAGCTGTGAAAAAATCAAACTTCTAAGTCAACGCGATCAAAAGATACTCCCGTTTATGCCGCAAATTTTCGACACTCGCAAGGGAATCAAAACCTACAGGGTACTTCCCGTGAACTCAGAATCTTGAAATTTGGTACGAAGCAACGTCTTATAACACAGATAAAGGAAAAATTGCGAAAAGCATAAATTTTTAGTTTCATCATATAATAAAAATATTTTTAATAATTTTAAACTTATTACCCCTTTACTCATGAACGCGTAGTGGTATTATATTGAAATTCTTAACAAATACTCAAGTCTATAATATCTTTAAGCTGTAACAAAATCAAACTTCTACGTCAACGCAATCAAAAGATACAGCAATTAAAGCCGCATATTTTGAAACTCGCAACTACTCGCAAGGGAATCAAAACCTAAAGGATACTTCCAGACGACCTGGAATCTTGAAATTTGGCATGAAGCAACGTTATAAAGTACACATATAGGAAAAATTCCGAAAATCTTAAATTTTTAGTTACATCACATAGTATATTTTTTTTAATAATCATAAACTTACTAGCTGACCCAGCAAACGTTGTTCAGCTATTAAAAAAAAAAAACAGATGTTGGCCGATTCTCAGACCTACCCGATATGCACACAAAATTTCATGCAAATCGGTTCAGCCGTTTCGGAGGAGTTTGGAAACAAACACCGCAACACGAGAATTTTATATATTAGACTTGCTGACCCAGCAAACGTTGTTATGCGATTAACAAAAAAAAATAAAAAAATAGATTTTGGCCGATTCTCAGACTTACCCGATATGCACACAAAATTTCATGCAAATTGGTTCAGCCATTTCGGAGGAGTTTGGAAACAAACACCGCATTAAATTAAATTTATCTATTAATCAAAACAATAAAAACAAATAAGTTGTTTTAGTTATTTATTTATTTATTAATCAAATTGTGCCTATTTCTAGTATTAAAATTATGTCTATCACTTCTCTTCTTAAAGAGATGAAGATTTTTCCGAACATACATAATGTTTTCATATATGTATTGACAAGGTACCGTCAGCTTTCCACATTGTTATGTTATGGATTTCATTTAGCAATAAAAATACCATAACTTTTACTTATATACCTACAGGTTTGTACGGAACCCTCGGTGCGCGAGTCTGACTCGCACTTGGCCGGTTTTTTTTTTCGTCAGTTATAAATTAATATTATGCTCTTTGGTATGGAAACAGCTGACATCATGTCTCCGATTCCCGGATTAGTATGTAAATCAGCTACGAGCAACAAGAAAGTACATAAAAAGGTCTTCTAATACCCGCTTTGCATGAGTTTGTTACGAATTTTTGGAATTATTCGGGGAACGGCGGAATAAATTGACCGACTGACTTAGCATGGCAAATGCGCTGGTTTATGTAGGCTTATGTCCAGTTTTACATAAAAACGAATTGATTTCATTACTTACGAGCTTTTGCACGTGGCTTCTCCTGGTAGTCGTAAATTGTCCCACGGGAAAGCCGGATCAAGGACTTAATTGAAAAAGCAGTAATTCGTGACACGTGTTGTGAGTAGGTTCCTCTCTCAAGAGTCCTGACCACCGGCAGCTCGAACCCTATTCTCAGCGCTGGTGGGCTACTATTTTTTTTATATTTAAGACAATGAAGGAATAATAAATAATAGTGTAGAGGAATTAATTCAAAATACACGTTCAATCACACCACGGTTAGTAAAACATAGGAACCTGCTTCTAGTGAGTGTGGTACCTCGTGTACTATATTTCATTTTCATACATTGACTGGCGTTAGTTTGAGCACAACGAAACCGCTACGTATGCCGCTACGAGATATCGTTGCTACGTTGTTTCGTAGCTTGGTTTTCTAATTCCGAATTAGAATCCCTGCAATATTAAACTATAATATTCTCACACAAAATGAAACATTTTTCAAGAGAGTAGGAAGAAACTACTCAACACTACTAACATCCTTATATACTTATTATAAAACTTAAGAAGACGGGTATTTATCGCGAATTTACCTTTAAATTTATCCCGACGTTTCGACTGGATTGCTGGAGCTGGATTGTTCTGATCTTGAAAGTTTAAAAAAGGACAATCCTTACATACTATTTTTACGAAACTGATGAAGAATTTTAGTTATTTTATTGTAACGAAACCGAAACTCAATTAATCCTGAGTTATGTTCCACGAAGCGCAGCGCAGTAAACTCATACGCCAACATTGAATGCAGTAAATAGTTATAGTAACTCGTAACACTATCAGAGAGTGTGCTACTCGCAGTTTCAGAGGCAAGTGTAGGAGCACTCTAAAGTTCGTCCTGCGGCACATTGTCGCCATTAACACTGTAACAGCGCGCCTGCCGCCTGCCGCCCGCCGCCCGCCGCCCGCCGCCCGCCGCCTGCCTGACGCAGTACGTTTCATAACTTTTACTAACTAATCGTTTTAATTGGAACTGTAATGCTGCACTCATGAAGCGATGTGAGCTTTTATGAGTTTGGCACAAAACTTCATGGCCATCTGACAAAATCGAGAAGTGAACTCACGACGTAACGTCCTTATGCTTAGCTTTCGCATTTGCAAGTACTTGCATTTGAATATTGGTCGCAAGGACACAAGGGTCTCAACAACTCATCATCTGCCTAGCCTTTCCCCATTTATTTTGGGATTGGCTTCCAGTCCAACCAGATGCAGCTGAACACCAGTATTTTACATGAAGCGACTGCCTATCTGACCTCCACAACCCAGTTAATACTGGGAAATACGATACCACTTGGTAAGACTGGTGTCAGACTTTTGGGACAGCCGGGACCAATGGCTTAACGTGCTTTCCGAAGCACGGAAGAAACTCGGTATGTAAGGGTGGTCACCCATCCACAGACCAACCTAGACAAGCATGGGTTACGACCCGAGCGGCTGATATTATTTAGCCACAAGCTCCTCTCAAGGGTCTCACAACTATACAGGGTGTAAACCACTTCATCACAAAGCCGGTAACCAAGCATTCTGTACATCAAACTAAGTGACTTTACGCAAAAATAATTGCTGCGAAACCACTTTTTTTTGAGGTTATAAATCATGTTTTGGTAGAACTCAATGTTACGAACTTAAATTATTGTGCTGATGGATGGATTGAATAGTACGGGGGTCGTGGAGGTGTTAAAAGTCAAAATCTCCCAAAAAAAATTGTATTTAAAAAAAAAGTTGACAAAAAGTTGTGACTTTGACCCCCCATATCTCCGTAACAAGAAGGTTCCCAGGTATGGTGTAGAGCAACAAAATGATCACAATGATAGGGAAAACAAGTGCCTTTCGGCTTCTATATGGTGAATTTCCTAAAAAAAAACGAATGTTATGTGACACTAACCAGAACTATTGCCGCGTAGTGACTATAGCACACTCTCTCACAGAGATGATACCTACCTAGTAAAAGAGTAATTTGAACGAATTAGAGAGATAAATATTTGAGTACCTATTTTGGAAGACGGTATTTGTTTTAACCGAAACTTTTCAAAGCAATTTTGACATACGTGAAACGGAATGCCTAAAACTGCTGCCTATATTTGTCTAAAGTTTCTCAGAAATTGAGGTTAAACGCAAAATAAGTCTGAAATGTTTTACGAACTTTACCTTGAAAAAGACAACCAAACTTATATAATAAAATAAAACCGTTTAACTAGCTGACCCACGCAACTTCGTCTGCGTCACATATATGAGAGAAAAAGCTCACTAAAGGAATAAATTTGCACCGTTTTTGCAACATTTTTCATTTATGTTCCGCTCCTATTGGTCATAGCGATATATAGCCTATAACCTTCCTCGATAAATGGACTATTCAACACAAAAAGATTTTTTCAATTCCAACCAGTAGTTCCTGAGATTAGCGCGTTCAAACAAACAAACAAACTCTTCAGCTTTATAATATTATATATATATATATATATATATATAGTATAGATTACGAAAGGAACTCTATCTGTTAGTATATCTGTTTATTATTAAGCTATTGCATAGCTTCTATCGCGGGCCTTGAGCGTGGAGACCGAATCCAGAAATTCCGTAACGAAAATAACCTAACACCCCATGTCACCCCATGTCAGATAATGACAATAACAAGCTAGTTTTCTTTTTAATATATTGCCGTAACTAGGAGTTGTAGGTTGTATTCAGGGTGTTTGGCAGAACGTTGAACATACGAAAATGGTGGATAGGTGGGGTCATCTGCTACTTACTCAGCCCTAATTTATTTGGCCCTGGCCCACCGGGTATTTAAAAAGATTTTTTTTCTTTTTTGTTGTTTCACCACTTTCTTAACTTTAAAGTGTATTTTTGATTAAAAATGGCTAAAACAGGCAATATTTTGTTTTTATTTATGTATTTAATTTTTCCGCTTGTTGCCGGCTCGGCTTCCCATCACGATGAAATCATGAATGAACGTTCCACACACACATACACAGACACGTCAAACTTATAGCACCCCTTCGTTTTTGCGTCGGCCGCGCGCGGTCGGTGCGCAGGCAGCGCGCGGTCGGTGCGCAGGCAGCGCGCGGACGGCGCGCATAGAAGTGGCGTATGGCGTCCGAGAGCGGTCCGCGAGCCTGAACATTCAGTCTGCGTTTTGTCCTCGAGCCGGCAACAAGCGGAAAAATAAAATAAATAAATAATTATTATTGCATAAGTTGATAAAAAATGCTATGCAATAGCTTTACCGCGGCAGTCCCCGACTGCCACACGTCTTTTATTTTTCATGGATTTTGTCACTATTTCGGCAGGCGGACTAAGACGTTAGATAATTTTAATCGCGGACAAAACCTTGTTCACTACATTGGATAGACTCACAAGTAGTGGGATATTTCCGATCGTACATAGAAGAGGAAGTTTTGTTCAGAAACTTCATCAAAATCAATTTCCACACAGTTTTCAAAGTGAATAAAAACAGAATTGTTCGAGTAAACCGTTAGTCAGTTATTGTAAGTTCGTAGATACACATTGTTTCCACTCGCTTTCAGATTGCGAATATTTTGATCGCAACATTGTTTTCACTAGTTTCTACTCAGTTTGTTACACTGAAGTACAAATACTGTATTGCACATGTTGTTTCTACTAGTTTTGTTAATTGTCTACGTGTTAAACAAATGCTTGTTAAAACTAGTTGTTTAATAATTGGAAAAAAAATGTCAAAAAGAGAACCAAGTTGAAAAGAATCATCAAATAGAAATTAGTGTACACGGCAAAAATAACATCATCACAAACAAATCACACAAACAAACAAACAAACACAAATCTTCTACAAAATTGTCGAAATCAAGCATAAACGCGAGGTAAGAAGTTTTTATATCATCTTTGTTTCGTGTTATTTTATTGTGACTTTGATTTTATAAAATTTTAAATTGAGAATTTATTTGTGTATGTTATTATTTTGATTTTGCTTTTAATTCTATTTTTGTGTTTAAATTTTAATCTGTTTTTAAATCTTGATTTTGTAGTTTAATTTATTCGGTATTTAATTTTGATTTTGTATTTTATTATTTGTTTTGTTTTGATGATTTTAAGTCTAATTCATCTGGATTCAACTTTAATTAATCTGGTTACATTTATTATTTTATGGGGCATGCGGTGCTAACCTGTAAGAAATTGAAACTAACCTTTGATTTAAGAATCTTATTTTAAAATGTAGCAGTGAAAACTATTGTTGGTTGGCCTGAATCAAATAAATAAATAAAAGAACTAAAACTACTCAACAGACATGATGTTTTTCATCATTGACAAATAACATCCCATTCCAAAATTATTACACAACAATAAAAATTTCCTAACAAAACACTACTAATCTAAATTCACTAACATAATAAATAAATCCTATACATACAACACATGTAATTACCCATGACCTTGAACTCCGACCTTGACCTTCGATCGACGATATCGGCTGGGAGATGATCGAGTGTCTTATGAGCGACTGAATTGATTAGCTCCTACACAACATATTACTTAGGACTGAGGCACTCAAACTTTGTTCTGCGGTTCATTGTCGAAGTTTTAACGTAGGATTTTGAATGTGAAAGTTTGTGGTTCAGTAGCCCGGTTTTGAAGGTTCGAGTGGATGTTGTGCGCAGGGTTTGGGTTTCAATTCTGGTTGGGGTAAATGTTATTGGGTTTTTAGTTTTAAAAAAGAAGTATGGTAAGCCTGGATTTCCGCCTGGTCAGTTGTAATGGGTTTGTTGACCTTGACCTTGTGAGTTAATATTTTGCCCAGTAAGTAGAAATAACATCGTCTGCTATCGAACCCTTTCAAAGCCAACAGGGGTAATTTTATGATGTATGATGATGACTGGCAAAATTCATTCAACTCGCAAAGAAAAGAGTTGCGTCATTCCGTCGATAGTTTGAGAATCATCGACCTAGTTAATACCAAGATGTTTAGCGATGTAATGTCGGCTAAAATACCTTGTTAGTGATGACAGATGATGTGGTATTACTCCCTTTATATTTACACGTTTTCTTGGCTCAATATAATGCCTTGTTTTTGTACTAAAAATATTTGTAGACTATTTATTGTCGATTTTAGGTAAGATGATACAGATTATATTTTGTAATCCAATTTGCTTCTACAAACTAGCATAAGTTATTCTTAAATATTTGATATAGCATAAAAGAAAATCTTGCGATTTTGAAACGTAATTTCTGTTTTTCTTTTAAATTGCTGAGAAACTTTTATTTTAATAGCAATTTACAACATTTCAATAATTTTCTCTCATTCATCATTTCAACAAAACAAAACTACAATAAATTGTACTAGTAATGAAGTTGGCACGTAGTTGACTACCTATTTATTATTACTGAGCTCAGCGACTAATGCTAAGCCCTCGATACCCACAATCACAAGATATCACCACATTAGCTGACGCAGCGACTCGCATCGAATTAATTGCTCATTACAACCGCTAGTTAGCCATCATACCGCCATGACGCCATGACGCTATGGCGCAATTACCCAAATGACGCTGTTTCACGTCATTTTACGCGCGTCATTTTTACACTCCACAGCGCTTACCTACATTAATATTTTGTGGGTCTTTTGTGTTCATTGTGAAGTTGTCTCTCCGACTTTGTCTTTGCGACATCAAAGTCGTTCGTCTTCATTAATCATTGTTGGTGGAAGCCTGCTTTCTTTGTAAGAATGAGCATAAGGAGCATTATGCTTTGCTATGGTAATGAGGAAGACTTCGTTTAATGAAACTGTGTTCGCTGGTAAAAGGTAATTTTAATTTAATTTAATTTAGACTTGTGTGCGTTTTACGTCGTATTATTTGGCGTGGAGTAGGAGACGCGAGGGTAAAGTGTGATCGGATTTTAACGATTTGTAATTTAGAAATGTAATGACATTTTATTCATACGTACCTACTTGTGCACATACAATTTTTAGACAATATATAAAAACTAGATATCATAAAAGTAGGCACTATCTACTTAATTATCTTCCCATTTCGTTTTGATTATAAAATATCCTTCGTCACTTTATTTATTTATTGAACAAATAGTTTTATGACACTCTCAACAACCATAAAGGCTTTTCCCGAAGTAAAGTATATTGGCGATAGAGAGAGCCCATAAAAATCACGCCAAAAGATTTATAGAGAGTAAAACAGTAATAAAACAACACTTTATTTATTCACTATCGCCGGGGTGTTCAGTTCACACTTCAGAAACTTTCATGGGATTGTCGTAAAGGTTTTAACACAATATTACCATAATCCTTGATTCATTATATTGGATATACTGGCTATGCACGGTTAAAGGTTTTCCCTTTTAGGTCTTGTGGTGAAAACCTCTTATCGAGTATTTTTGAATTTCATGATATTCTAAACATGCTGTTAAACATGGCTATTTGATACTTCACAAGTGGTTAACGACTTACCATGAGAAAACCGGCCCGGTTTAAATGGTTTGTTGTATTGTATGTACACACACACACTCATACATACAGACAGAGTTCTTTCACAGTTCTATTATTAGTTTGGAAACGTCAAGTAACGAATGACATGAACATAATTGGCTGTCAATATGGAACCTAAGTCAACTAGTGCCCTCCCACGACACTCGACCTCCGACTGTCTGACCTCCAATGTAATTGGAAGGGCGTTCGATACATCATTGAATTAGCGAATGTGAATCGGTGTATTATTCATGCGGCCTCAGCGACCGGATTTCAGTAGACTGAGAACCGTCGGTCTGTGCATTAATGTTGAAACGGATTTATTAGGTTTGACTGTCCGTCTGTATTCAGAAAAAAGGCAACCTCGCAAACATTTGTCAAATGTTTACTTATTTAGTATACAATTCAAAATATGGTTAACTAGTGAAATAGAATATTGATTATGAAATGCAAAAATGAATATCGTACACCGCGTAAGCAGTTTAAGATGATTTTTTTTTTTGAAACTTTCCAAATGCTTCTTCTTTACCTTAAATGGTTACATATAACATCTAATTCAGTGCTTTATAATGGGTTTGTGTTAGTTCTGATTTATGCAGTAAAACACTATTTTGATTGGCCACTCGGTACTCGGCGAGTCTATGAATCTTAAAGTCTCCTCTTAAGAATTTTGAATGGCACTTTTTTTAGGCCAACGCTTGACCTAAGCAAAGAGGTCGATGTGCATTCCTGACGTGTTCCAAATCTTAGCAATAAAAATAACACAAACATCTGTTTCATCTTGTTTGGAACTGAAGAATTTTTAAATCAAGATAAAGGTGTTGTAAAGATATTGTTAGGAAACTAAATGTACCATAGCACATAATAATAATAATATGTACATATGTACATAATATTATTTGTTCCTTACTCACCATACCAAACCCTTTGAGATACAGACTCGTCGAAAACACTATAAACCGTATAGAGTAGCGAACTGTCTACAGCAAGAGGAATGATAGACATTCCTTTGTTTCAACTGCCATCAAAGCTCCGCCGTTAAATCAAAACCGATTTACACAACTTCGAATACCAGTCTATAGAACATGAAGAACGTTATATCTTCATAATATAGAGTAATTTGAATGAAAATGGCAATCTGGACTGAGGTATACGCAGTCTAAGGACGTCATGAATTCAACAGATGATTGTAGACCCCTCAACGTCGAAGTCCCTTTCATCATGTACGAATGTCTCATGGCTAAGGCTTCTTTTGAACGAGATCCGAAGCGATGGACACAACTGTGGTCTCTTGTATGTTCGTGTGGAGAATGCCTTAGCGTGGTACTGTCTGAAGTGATAAAGGCCTGACATCTTTGTCTTACAAGAAGGAGACAGAATTCTATGCGCGCTTTGGTTGTTGTGTAAAACGTGTCCAGAAATAGCTTAAAATTCAGAGATCCTCCTCCCGATGGTTGCGTTTAAAAATAGGTGCGCTGAGGGTCCTCAATTAAACGTAATATCTTTCATTAAGATTTGTAGTAAGAATGAGGTATTCAGTACATTACTATCACTAGTTTACAGAGTTGTTATCATCTGCCTAGCTCGTGCCAACTTTTTTGGGGTTGGCTTCCAGTCTAACCGGATACAGCTGAATACCAGTATTTTAAATGGCCCAGTGTCACTCGTAAAATGAGTCTACGACTAAACGCCGACAAGACTTTGCTTCGAAGGGACTCTTAGCCGCCAGCACACTTTGCCGATAGCCCCTCATCAGCGACGCAACTTATCTCCAATGATCAGATACTTATTTCGGAAATCGATTATGATTTTCTTGTAATTTTACAATAGGGTACTTTACTCTGTATGAGAAAAAATCTAAAAATATATTATTGAGATAGTTTAGGCAAAAAGCAGTCGGAAAACGTTAGTTTTAGTTCATAAACTAGCAAACTAAATATTAAAATTCAATTCAAAGGTTTCAGCTTTTTTAATCTGTTTCATAACACCAACAGCTGTAGTCGCCATGTTACCTATTACGTCATGAGATTAGTAAACATTAAAAGTGTCAACTGTCAACTTTCTTTATTCTGTTATTATTGTCGTAACCAACGTAATTTTAATTGAAATACTACCATGGAGGACGATTTTGTAAAAGGATTGATGATGGATTAGTTCTTGTACGAACAAAACACCAACGATAAACACATTTTTAAAATATAAACAATTATCACACTGTAGTTTGTTTACTAGTCCGCTGACGTCATGACCACAGAGTAATATGGCGTCCACTGCTTCCAGCGTTTTCGACAAATTACGCGCGAAATTTGAAAATTCAAAATTTAAATGCATTTTTATGGCACATAACGTTTGAATAAAAATTTTGTGATTTTTTAGTGGTTCATTAGCACTATTGAATCTAAATGAGACACTTTTCAAAAATGAGTGTAATGCCCTATTCATAAGAAAAAGATCTTGCATTGGCTTTTTTAGTTTACTAACATTAATGTCTTATTTTTTTTTGGTATGGGAAATTATCAAATGACTCCTCCAGCTCTGGACGGAGCGGGAGGAAAAAACTCATTCATATTCTTTCCTCGCCCTTTATGTTCCGGGGAAACGGTATCTTTTTCGAACAGTTCCGCCGCCCTAGCAGGCTTGGGGCCCTTGCAGAAAGCTTGCTGAAAGGAAAGGGTCCCCCTTCCTTTCTACTGATTTCTCTTTGAAGCGAACACAAACGCACCGTCGATACGGCCTGTCGTAATAAGACGGACGGATGGCCAGCTAGACCATAGCTCACTGTTCACAGGCCATGCCTACGGTAGGCCGGTACGCCCGGTGCGTCTCCCGCGACGGTTGGGAGGAAAAGTTCTCCTTTCCTCCCTCTCGCATTCCACCACCTCCTTCGCTAGCATGATTGCTTTGCAGAAGGAATTGACGGCTTCCCGTTTTGTTTCGCTCCGGATCATGAATTAAATCAGGGCCGGTCGCTGCCGCCGATCACCGCTACGAGGACACAGCGCTGCTCCGCCCATGCGAGGCAAACCTCCACCGTGTGCTCCACCGTGTCCTCCGGTCGATCCTCACAATGGAAACATTAATACCATAACTGACGTTACGACATTGTAACGTATATTATAGTGCATTATAAAAAGTAGCAAGATAGTGGTCAATCCTGTAACGTCACACATGTTATTCTTTATCTTCTTATCGTGTCCTTTCATTTACACGGTGTGGGCCCAGTAGGTGGCCACATTTATTGCAGCGGTAGAGGCACTATACAGGTCGGACCGAAGAGTGCAGGTAAACGGACCCCTGGAACACTCCGGCAGATGGGACATTGTTTGTTCCGGAGCGCCGCACTCGCACTCGTTGTTGGAAGAACCAATAATACCCCACTCTGCCAGATTATGTTTGGAGCGGCCTAATTGGGTACGCAATTGATTCAGAGCTTTCCGAATAGGCCACTGTAGTTCACTGCCGAGAGCCAGGTGTTCTTGGGGTTTTAAGAAGTTCGTGTGGTGGTGGACGTGCCACTCAGGCAATCCAAGATAGGCCACCACACAACATTAAGTAAGAAGCAAGTTATGGCAAGAGAAGTGTCCATCACCACATAAGATGTTAATGATATTTTAATGTTAACACTCGTACAAAGGTGTAAAATACATTTACTTACTTAATATATACCACCGTTTTTCAAAGGAATTTCAATAAAACTTTGGATTATTCGTATATTTAGATGTTTGTTAAAAAATTAAAGTTACTTACACTTTTCCGGACAAACCCGAGCCAATCCGAGAGATATCTTTAGTGTAACTAACGATAAATTGGGTCCTATTCCAGCAACCTTTCCATGCGATCAGTTCTATGAGTTGTGTTCGTGTGCTCTTCGAATCAGGTTTAATCCGGGGATACTGAATTTGTGGGTATACCTTACAGTTCACACACATGTCGCAGCTATGTTAACGAGAAAGTACCATGTATTTGGGGATGAGCCAATAGTCACCAACCGGACACCAAACTAGACTCCGTAAATGCTATTGAGACATTCCAACAGGAAAACTACATCGTCTATTGAACATCTTAGTTCTGTTGCAGGCATAAAAGGAATTTAATGCTGTATTTGTCGAACCATTCATTCAACTACAAAACATCTGAAGTCTTCAAAATCTTTATTATTCTTTGCGGAAAAATTCAAGTACAGAAAAGTCAGTTTATTTATTAGAGGAGCAATATAAGCATGTTCTGGGATAACGCAGGATTAGCCCAACGCGATTAATTGTCTGTCAGAGTGCGTTGTTTGTGCACAGCTGACTTAAACTCGGGTTAGTAGTCGTGAGGGATGAGGTTCTTATTGTTTGGGACCTATTTTGATGGTATTATACTGAGTTCTACCATCTTGGGTAACCATTGATTTTGCTGTCCCTTATGATATCTTGCCTTTTCGCCGAAAATTGTTTAGCAAATTATCACTTTCCAAACAACGTTTCGCCGATGTTTCACTTTGACCACTAACGGTTAGCAAATTTTTGTATGACAACGTTTCATTTGGTAGAATTATTGCTTTATTTTAATGTCCCAAACGTTTTGTGTCATTATAATAATCACCTTATTATTATAATGACACAAAACGTTTGGGACGTTAATAATTTGTCAAACATTTCACTAGGCCACACAATTATTAGACGAACGACGTTTAGTCTGTGTTACAGTTCCCTTTTCATACAATGCTATAATCATCTTTTACCA
This sequence comes from Xestia c-nigrum, assembly GCA_916618015.1. Taxonomy (NCBI): domain Eukaryota; kingdom Metazoa; phylum Arthropoda; class Insecta; order Lepidoptera; family Noctuidae; genus Xestia; species Xestia c-nigrum. The sequence continues at coordinate 689,403 of OU745263.1, forward strand.
AAATCAGTAATAAAACAAACTCTTCTGATTGACAAACCCATCCATGACAACACTGTGCAAAAATTAAAAACAGAAAAAATAAGTCCTTCAACATTTATAAACATCTATCAGACACTTTATCAGTACCTAAGCGATTCATCCCAGCTCATAACTGTAGCATTATGAAATAAATATGAGCCTCCGAGATTTTAAAGTGTACCCCGGATAGTTGACGCTTCCCCGAGGAGGGCTACAGAGTGTATATTATTAAAGAGTAACTGTTGCTGCGAATAATAAATGAGACTTGAATACTTTCACAGAGAAGTGTCAAAGAGTGGCGATTTAGTGGAAAATGTGACGTCACGAAGAAAATGAAAAATATGCTGATGAACAGCTCTGCGTTACTAACATCGCGTTTAGTTTTATAAAAGGAAACTAGAAGAAAATTATGATTATTAAAAATGGGGAGGGTTGGTTCACTAGCAGTGGTATGTTTTAGTACTGGTAGGCCTTTTTTTTTCGTTTTTTTTTTTAGGATGGGAAATCATCAAATGACTTCTCCCACTCTGGGCGGAGCGGGAGGGAGTGTCAGACTCTTACTGACTAAAACCCATCCATGTTCCTTCCTCGCCCTTTATGTTCCGGGGCCGCGGTATCTCTTTCGAACAGGCCCGCAACCCCGGCAGGCTTCGGCCCTTGCGGGCCCCTCCCCTTATGCTGACATCTCTTTGAGGCGCGCGTGGAACACGAACGCGCCGTCGACACGGCCTGTCGTCGTTGTTAGACGGACGGACGGCTAGCTAGCCCATAGCCAACCGTCCACAGGCCCGCATCTACGGTGGCCGGTAGCCACCACGTGGCCCCCGACGCCCGGTGCGTCTCCCGCGGCGGCCGGGAAGAGAGGATCTCTCCCTCTCTCGTGGTAGGCCTTACAAAGACAAATATTAATTTTCCAATTGAACTGTAACAACCCGCAACTTTGCAGAGTTTTCACAAATCTAAATAACATTAAATTCAATACGTCAGTATATTTTATGAGTATACCATAAATCTTATAAGTAATCCCGCCGAAATAAATTCTTTGAACGACAGTGAAAATGCTGTTATCTGTAACCCACCTATTATTTAGGTGCCTAAAACCCCTAAAATACTGTATAGCCTATTATATTTGAGGCCACAATTCATGACAGCATTTGAACGGCTATAATGATATTATTTAATTGCCTTTTTATCGCTCATAACGTTCGCTAACGGCGGCTAGCTCTCGCTAATGGGGTTTAAATCAATTTGCAACACATTAGGAGATATTCCGGCTGTTTCATAACAATGCGTAGCTAGCGTTAATGGATTTATCATAATCTGAATATTATGCGAACTGGAAAATAGATTATTTATGCACTTTATAGGCCAGCGTCATCATCATCATCAGCCTATAATGTTCCCACTGCGGGTACTCGGCCTCCTCTCAATGAGAGGGAATGGGCTATAATCTACCACGCCGGCCCAGTGCGGATTGGTATATCTCACATGTCTTCGAATTTTTGATTCTAGGACATGCCGGTTTCCTCACGATGTTTTCCTTCACCGTTTTGAGAGCAGTGGTGATGAAATAAATTACATAAAGTAATGCGCTTGTCTGGGTTTGAACCCACGACTTACTGTTCGTAAGTCGGGGCCGCCACCACTGGACCACCGCTGCTCCTTGGGCCAGCGTACAGATTAACAAACTGACTCCATCAGCATTCTTCCGCCTTTATGCCATTTGTTCGGGGTTGGCACAGCATGGCTTCTTCTGTCATATTTCTTTATTGTTTTGTCGTTATCTCATGAGTCACCCCTTTCTAGTCTTGTCATCATCCAGAATCAATTAACATCTACTTAAAATCCGCTTAAAACATTTTTCATGTTGTCTCTTTGTAGTTATTAGCAGACCAGGGCCGGCAGTCTCGACAGAGATAACGACAAAATCGCTAACTTTCGAGCGCTGATTACTAACGAATAAAGTTCGTTACAATAATTATGCTTACGAGAAATGCGTCTAGGATGTAGAGACTTTCATTATTCGCAAGCATCATTATTGCAACCGAATGCATTTGTTAGTAATCAGCGATCGAAAGTTAGCGATTTTGTCGTTATCTCTGTCGAGACTTGGCAGTCTCGACAGAGCCCAGGAGATTCTATCTTTGTCTCGACATAACTTTTGCCTTTTACAATACCCATGAGTCCCATGAGGTTACGACAGGGAAAGCCCATTCTTTGCCAAAAACACACCCAAAAGACATATTAAAACAACACCACAGTTTACCCCATGATTTTCCTTCTTTCTTCATATTATACCAGGCGAGCAGATAAGTGTAGAGTTAACGTAAACATGTAAACATTACGGGGTCCCGATAACAGCCGATCATTGCCGGAGTTTGCCGAGCGGTGCCGAGGGACGCGTACTAACGGTATATGATGAAGAGCATAAGATTGTGGAAAAGACGGCTCCAGATAATATGAAGTACGTACTTAGGGGTCGCAGTGGAAAATAATTTGTTTTGCACATGGGAGTGTTTGAGTTACACACGAAAACTTTTAAATAAATGTGCCTATTTTGTACTGCGGCATTAAAAAGTAAAGTATTTCTGAAACAAATGATTTAATCGTTTATTAACTCAATATTTCGTTTGATGATAAGTAACTTACATTTTGATGTGTCATGCTTTTTCAATTACCTCCAACATAAAGCGCTTTTCCATTACACGCAATATCCGACACAGTGCGTGATGCCTCCAGCTTTTATCTCGCTCCAACATCTTCAGAATCATTTGGCTCCAATTATTTTCTGCGCGCCTAGTACCCAAGAAGATATTCTTTAATATTTTTATACAGTTAACGCAGCTAGTTGTAAATCATAGATACGCCCTGGGGATAGATGGTAGATTAGAAATATTGCTGAACATCACATGTAAAGCTTGCGAAAATATAAGAGAATGTTTTCGTATATTTTGCGATAAGTTTTCCTTAAAAATACTATAGGTCGACGCCTCCAAGCAATAACCCGGTAATCGAAAAATCAAAATTTTACAGGAGAAAAGATTTACTGATTTTGTTAAATATCTTTTCAACGAGTGGGACTATTGAAGTCATTGATGTATTAAATGAAAGCTATTTTTTTGCGAAGTCTACCTGTGCCATTGATATAAAAATCCTTTTATTCAAAACCTAGTTATTTATGAAAATAAATAATACCTGAAATTTTATACATACAATATTACAGTAATACTACTTACGGGGTTATTGCAGTAAATTTATGAAATAAAATATTTCATAACATTACATTATGGGCTTCTACGGCGTTATTTTTTATTTTATGGCTGATAGATAACTTGTTTGTACGGAGTTATTGTGGTAATGTCAAGAAATTTAAAAAAAGGTATTAATAAATAACATTGTTATTAAGAGGAAAATTATAAAAACAGTGTTATTGTTACCACTCGATACCATTTTTAAATTTAAATGTAATATTTGAAGATAATAAACGAAAAAATACAATAATTTCGATTATAAGTAATTTTATTATTTATTATAATCACAGAAAGTAATTTAACACTTTAGTTCGACGTGAACATTCATTAATAAAAATAATCCAATAAAAATCAAATCTTGTAATCAACTTTGAGCTACATAAACTCTTCAATTTAATTCTTCTTCAGAAATGTTTTCTAACTATGTACAGCCAATCCCTGTTAGATAAAACTGAAAACTAAGACACGCGCTGCTGCTGCAGACGCTGTGAGTCACACTCGCTAGTAGACCTGCAGTAGATCAGCAGCATCTGGCGCTCACATACTACAGAGAAACTTAGATGCGTGCCTCGCTATGCCCTCCACCCCGCGCCGCTGCTGCAGATGCGGTGAGTCATGAGTGTGACGCGGGGCGGAAGGCTTGGCGGGACACGCATCTAAGTTTTATCCAACAGGGATTGTCTGGACCTAGTTCTAGCCGGAATGATATCGGATAGACCTAGTTTTATCCAACAGGGAATGGCCGAACCTAGTTGTAGCCGGCATGATGAAGGATAGACCTAGTTTTACCCGAAAACAATCGGCTCGTACTAGGTTTAACCAAGAGTAAGTGGCTACACCTAGTTCTAACCGGCTAAAACTAGGTGCAGCCGCACTTCGGGTATTAGCCGTAACATATACAATAAAATTACAATAATACCTGCCAGTGCAGTACAATTGCCCCTGTATTTGGTAATAATAAGGTGAGCTAGTTTTCAAACTCAGCTCCCCATTGACTGTATTAAGATATGGGACGGTTGTGGTATCAATTTTTTTTAATCTGCTTGCATATGGGCATTTTACCTCAATGATGGTTTCAGGACCTAATAAGGCATCTGGAGAAGCTGCAAGAAAAGGTCGTTCCTTGCTAACAAATAGTCCACATGGTTCAATGACAAGATCGTTTGTCTCACTATATTGTTTTAGAGCAATTTTTTCATTTATTGTACCATGACTGGTAGCTCTGGATAGGAAAGGTTGCTTTTGTTGCAACTGGTATGCAAAACTCTCCATTGTAGATTCTTTTAAGTGACAAATGGTGTGAAAATTGCTAGCAGGCGTTTTTTCTTTCATTATGCCATATAATCCTGGATGATTGCTCTCTTGTTGCTTCCTCTATTTGCAGAATTTGCTCTTCGGTAATATTGCACAGCTGTAATTCCTAAGGACTTGAGTTGTGTTGCAGCGTCGGCGGCCGCAGCGCCAAGCGATTGCGCGAAATGCACGGTCGCGGGCGCGGGCTGATTAGGTGGTTGTTGCAATGACGGCGCGTTATTATTATTATTACTATCTAAATGCAACAAAGTATGATGGGCCTTTTTACAGGATTTGCATGTGTAAGTGGAGTTACAATGCGAAGCGGTAGCGATAAACTTAGGCAGTTTATACATCCTCGTTTGGATTTAACGAAATCGAAACGACTTTTGGCGGGAAGCGATTTAAATGTGGGACATTTGTATAACTGCTGATGATCAGACTTGTTACACATTAAACAAGACTCAACCCCCTTGCTGTCACTCGTAATAAACGTCTGTGATTGGTAGGTATTGCGCAGGCGGTTATGTTTCGGATTGTTATTATTAATGTGTTGTTCCACTGCCGAGGCAGGACCGCGGTTTGATTGTGACGACGCTAGTGCTAAATGTCATAACGGTATTTCGCTCAATGATATTCTTCATACAGGGCCGAATCTCCAGGCTGACATTTTTGTTTTGCTACTTAATTTCCGCTTGTTTGCGATAGCGTTAGCTGCAGACATAAAACAAATGTATCTCAGAATTCTTCTTCAATCTGATCACCGCAAATATCAAAAGATTTTATTCCGCTTTGCGCGCAGTTTAATCGAGCCCTTTCTTAGCTATGCGCACTGTGCGACAGCTAGCGATCGACGAACGCGATCGTTTTCCGCGAGCCGCTGATGTGGCGTCTCATGAGCTGTACATGGACGATTTAACCACTTCTGTCCCTACAGTGGACGAAGGAAAATCTGAAATGCAGAGATCTGAATGCAACTGTTTACGTAAACAAACTTTACGCACCGGGCCGTGGCCAACTACACTTGTTGGGGGCGTGGCATATATCTATCACTGTCTATCAGCAACTAAAAGAAAGAGACAACCACTCTTTACAAACTATTGCACGGCTAGACAAATACTGTAATATCCAGAACAGAGCTAGGTGTATTAAAATTTGGAATAAATTTACCGTATTGAAATATTACGTACATTAATGAGCCAATACCAAACTTAAATAACATTGTTAGTGAATATTACGGAACACGGATTTTAAAATTATTTCAACAAAAACCCCATAAACACGTTTACCAAAAATTTCATGAAAATGATTTACGCCAATAACCCGGTAATCGCAACTTACCAAAATAAAAAATAAATAGTTTTTTCGTACAGACCTATAACAGGTTTTTTGCCGAAATATTATTGTGTCTAAATTCCCAACAATAAACACGTGTGTCATGATTTCTTTGTAAATATCAATAGGAAAAATCTGAAAAAAATTGAGAAGGTGTATTCCAGTCCATAGATGCCGAATTTGACATAACAGCATAAACCTCGTAATAGTACATTACCGAGTTCTTGTTTGGGGGCATCGAGGTATATAAATACAAGTGGGTAACTTGAGATACCAAGTATGAAACTATGTGGGTAACTAGGGCCTAATTGTATTCCTTTACGTAGACGGATGCTTAGAGATAGGTTGAGGAGAGGGAGGATATTAAAGACAACTTTTGTGCAGTGATTTTACAATCTCAGCCACTGATTGAAGCAGTTAAGACTCAAGTTACACTAAATAATGATGGTAATGCTGGATCAGTGAGTCACAAGAACGTGATAGCCGAAGCTCATCAACATGGTCTGTAAAATAACTTTCAGTTTATCATCGTCATCATCATCTCAGCCGAAAGACGTCCACTGCTGGACATAGGCCAAGAGTCGCCACATTGACCGCTCACGGTCCATTTTCAGTTAAGAGGGCATATCATTCTAAATTCTCAGTTTTTATGTGTGATTATGGTTTAGGTATGGCCACCAAATTAAAAATAATATAATATGCTCCAAAGTTTTATTGTTTCTCTAAGGAGTGCTCAAAATAAATATCACAACTTTTCTTGTATTAGAGTGTTACTCTTAAAAAACTCAAATACACGCACACGTACAAGAAAAAATGTTATAGTCCTCTGACGGCCAAAAAAGTTTCACAAAAGAAAACTTGATCATTTCTAATGTTATCGATATTTGACCATTTATTTTTGGTAATCCCTTGAAATGAGTGAAGTAGCTAAACCTCAATTAAACTGGTTTAATATATTGCGATAGTGGACCGGACTCTGACAAATAATGTACATACTGAAGTATCTGACAGTATCGTCCGTGATGTCCGGAGCCAGTTTGATGGAACTTTACTCGTCTCGATAATGTTTTATCGGAAAAAAACAGTACAACTACTCGTAGTTTAAATGCAAATAAGTTAAAATGTTTCATATACACGTAGCTCATTGTACTCGAGTACCGCATTTAGTGCGGACACACATTGTTCACTTGTGGGGTGTATACTGTACACACATCACAGCCAGTCAACAAAGTTCCACAGCGCCATTGTGACACAAACTCGCTTTGCAGTCGAACTCGCCGCGCGCCGCCTGCTGGTTGCTGCCGAAACCAGCCTGGCTTAAACTGTAAAAAAAACCTTTTTATTTCAGACATAATAAGGTTCTATTGTAGCTAAAATACGAAATAATTCAAATACCTTATTGAATGACTTTTTCATGAATAATTATTTTAATTTTGTGGACACTTATTTTGTTTAAAATACAGCCTGATACAGATTTGGTAAAAGCAAACACTAAAGAAAATTCTAATTTCGCAGACCACATCCAACAAATAAAGTAAAAGTTATATCTAGGATCACGATAAGGTCCATTATAACTAGAACATAGTTATAAAAGCAGAACATTCTCACAGACGAAAGAACAAAAGTTTCAACCTACAACAGCCCGCTATTAAAAAGGTATAAAACATAATTCCCTAAAATATTTCAGCAGCTTCCATTCCTTGAAATATGGCGGCACCTATTTAGTTGTATCTCCGGCAATAACAGCGAGGCACTAACGCCGGTGGACAAAGGGGCTCGGCAGAGAACTACGACTGTTAATCCTCGGGAGAAAGGACGGCTCTTCATTTTCTCTTAACTCTTCTAATGACTAGACGATAAGATAAATCTTGCAGTCTTCTACACTGTAGCGAACTTACTTTCGTATTTATTTTATCTTTTAAGCGAGAGACAAAAACTTTAAGTTAATGAAGTAAGTACCTATTACATAGGTAACATAATTATCTTGAGAATACTGTCAATCAATAGAATGGTCTTAACGTGGTGAATACATTTATAAGTTCAGATCTGGAGCTGGAGCCCAGGAAAGTTCAGTGCCGTCAAGACTTATAAAGGTAATTAGATGCACAAAAATAAAAGTTTGAGTCTTATATTCATCATCATCATCATCATTTCAGCCGGAAGACGTTCACTTGTGGACATGGGCCTCTCCCAAGTGTGTCGCCTCACTGACCAGTCCCGTGCGACTCGCATACAACGGATTCCCGCAACCTTCACCAGTTTATTGGTCCAACTAGTGGGAGGTCTTCCAACGCATCGTCTTCCGGTGTCGCTACTCAACTTTTCGGCCCCATCGGCCATCCGTTCTGCGAATAATATGCCCTGCCCACTGCCACTTAAGTTTGGTAATTCTTCGGGCTACGTCGGACACCCCGGTTCTCTAGCAAAAACTCCGAGCATAGCCCTCTCCATTGCCCTTTCAGTGACTTTAAGCCTTCTGTTAGAGACCACAAGTCTTAAATTTTGGTTTAGCATATTAATTTAGTTTTGGTATACCAAACAATGGATATAGGAGATAACATTTTTGATTCTCTTGATGAAGAACAGTTTTAGGTTACCAAAACGTATATCATTATAAACTGTAGTTAGTTAGGCTATGAAGAACGGATGGGCAGTCGGTCTAAGGCCTTGTTCCCATGCCGGGTTGCGGGCCTGTTGCCGGGGTTGCGGACCTGTTCGAAAGAGATACCGCGGCCCCGGAACATAAAGGGCGAGGAAGGAACATGGATGGGTTTTAGTCAGTAAAAGTCTGACACTCCCTCCCGCTCCGCCCGGAGTGGGAGAAGTCATTTGATGATTTCCCATCACGAAAAAAAAAAAAAAAAAGGCCCCGTTCCCATCCCACTAAGCCGTGATGATTAATTTATTGTTGGGTTTTTAGTTGGCAAAAGTCGTGGACGACAGTAATCGCGTCATCCTACATGTGCCCTACCACACAAGCCACGACACCTAGAACTACACGGTTATTTTGTCGTCACGACGTAGTGGTAGGGGGTCTAAGTAACAAACAGAATCCGGTGCGATTGAATGCTGACCCCAACATAGTTGAGAAATGACTGGTGGAGTAAGTCTCCTCACAGAAAACAAAGCATCACCAATTTTCCTTCTATTTGATACCTCTCGGTGTAACTGTTACCCTGGTACATTGCGATCCGTCGGTCGTCAACTTAAATCGAGTTCCCGCTCTTTGCTCGCTCCGCTTTGACGCACCTTCGAGCTGAGAGCGGAGCAACTTTGTCATTACGTCGACGTCGCGACGTCAGCGCGTTGATTAGCGGTGACGTCGGGTAATGTGCTAATTTCATTTGTGTTCTTCGTACAACAATGTTGGATAGATGGCGGAGAATTTATAAACAACATTTCCTATCCGCCTGACACTAACGGAACAATATTGAGCTCGTGGCTCAATACTAACAGCCGCACGGGTCGATTTTGAGGTTAGGCCGCGCTTGGTGAGGTCGATCTGTAGATGGATGATCATCCATTACATACCAAGTTGCCTCCGAGCCTCGGAAAGCATGTTAAGCCTTAGTTAAAACAGTAAACAGCTGCAACATAAAGTATAAAAGAAATGATACACATTAAATTTGAAACAATATTGCAGCCCACAACGCTATTCACATTAATTACTGTGGAATATAAATAAAAAAAAATATTGAAATGCTAGGATAAAAATAACATTAAAAACTAAACTAATTTAACTATCATGCTTATCTGTATTTTCATACATCAATCAAGAGAGCTCCTTGAGTATAAGACATTTGAACTTATTGGGAGAACATGAAAAAATCTCAATATGTTCAAAAGTCATGTTGAAGGTATCAATCATTCTGCGTACATGTGAGAGCAAACCAGTGTTGCAGTTGTTGAATGCCTTTCGCTTTTACACAGCTCTAGGAACAACATATCATAACATATTAGTTAACTCTTTGCAGTCTTTGACACTCGCTACCGATTTTCAGTGGCCCAAAAGTTTGACAATCAGTCTTATACCAAAGGATATACTATTGGCATGAGTATCTTCATGCTCTTAGTAAAATACTGGTGTGATTTCGTCTCTGTAGAAGATTAAAGGTATCCTGTGACACTTGACAATGCGTAGATTTTTGTAGTCGGAGTTTCAGACAACCTATTGGCATAAGATTCATTTCAGCAGGTAAGATCCTCTTTTACCTAGGTTATTACAAATTTGAGTGTGTTGGTGCTCCGTCTCATTACTTTGCAAAAACCTCAAATACATCCATTTTCAATAACTTATATATTACTATCAGGTAATAGAAGGTTGCTATCTCTTACTGTTTTATGTAAAGCTTACGGACAGAAACAAAACGTCACAGAAAAGCTTTCTTTGTTTTTTCTGTGGAGTCAAAATACCTAATATTTTCAATATTTTTACCAACAAAATTGTGGTTATTCTTTATTATGAAAATATTATGAAATAATATATTATCCGAGGTCCCACACAGGCCAATGTCATTGTTCATTACTGTGGTATCATCACTCAATTGTCCGTGGGTCCGGCGGGAAATCATGAGGTAACTCACTGATACGATATTAATATTTTTGGAGCTTCAATTATCGACTCTTTATATTCAGTCAATGGAAAACCTGGTCATTCTGAAGCGCATAAGGTTCAGCTATTATTAAACAACTATTTAATTTCTTTTTATCATTATAAGCCACAAGACACCCAATGCTGGACATAGGCCTCTCCCAAGTGTCGCCACATTGACCGGTCCCGTGCGACTCTCATCCAGCGGATTCCTGCAACCTTCACCAGGTCATCGGTCCATCTAGTGGGAGGTCTTCCAACGCATCGTCTTCCGGTTCGTTTCTTAGAATTACCAAACTTAAGTGGCAGTGGGCAGGGCACATAATATTGCTCGCAGATCGGATGGCCGTTGGGGCCGAAAAGATCTGGAGTAGCGAATGCGTAGTAAGCTTTTATAAAAATATATTTGATTTTCTATTACTTTCAGAAAGGTTTTTTTTTCAAACCAAACCGGTTTAGGTATAGGTTAATGAAAGCACTAAATCTCAATTCCGCGTATATTAATGGTCATACATACATACTGTTCGCGGTGGTAAGGACCTTATTGGTAAATTGTGAATGTTCGAAGGCCTCCTGTTCACGAAGTTTCCCACCTCACAGTACAGTTTAGTTTTTCTGTATTTTTGGCACAGTTTATAGCACAAACACGAAATTATCACAATTGAAGAAAATCCGATGCGTGCGCGAAATCAAGCCGGCAATAATTGTTCTTCCTATTGGTGAGAAAGGGTGGGGAAGAGACAAGGAATAGGTTTGCACAGTAGTGCGAGGGAGAGGGAACATCGCTCTGCAATAGTACCTGATTAAAAGTATATTTTCTTTTTTTTTGTGGTTTGGATTCTGGTAAATTTGACCTAAACACATACACATACATCAAGTAACGCCTGCATGCCTTATTGAACTGTTGGAACTTTATCTTCCGATAACGGGCATTAGAGTTTTGAGGTGAAGAGTTTGTGTCTCAAAAATAACACCCTTCACATCTAACAAAATGTTACATCCACATAAGATACTTTACATTCCCGGAAAACTTTATACGAAGATGTGAAAGAAGTTCTTCTACTGGTTGCGTGTTGTGAGTTTGTACTTTTGTAGTGTATAACAAAGCGCAACTAGGTATGTTCTTACACGAACACAGCCCAACACTGAACAGTACATGTCTTATTGTAGCGGGACGCTGTGCGCGACAGCAAGAACTAAGAATATGAAATTCAAGGAATAAGGCTGGGATCAGACGAGGCTTATGATTATTATTTCATTCTAAACTCGTCTGCCTTCATCTTTATTTTAAATAGGTATTATTCTGGGAAGTCATTTTTAGCAACACATTTTTGAAAAAAATCATCGTTGTTTGCTTAGCATCCTAAAGGAGATATGCTTCGCGGTAGATAGCAAGCTGAACGAAGAGCTAACGGGATGGTGGCGGGAACCAGAGGACGGGGTGTTGTGGCGCAGCTTGGGAGTGATCGGTGCATCACCATCTTCTCAACTAATTGACCTCTTTGCGCCGAAATGCGCCACAAAAGATTCAGTTTGTAAGGTATCAACATGTCAAGTTACTGGTTTAAAACGATAAGGCTATGTTCTTGTTTCTCTTGTCTATATTACACACTCTAAGGCACAAAATACAAAGCACAATAATGTACATATATTGTGTTGCGCCACTTTTGCTAAATGTGCCCGGGTGAGGACAAGCCTTAACCCACCCGTGTCCACTGTACAAGTTTATTGCGGAGATAAAGTTTACTTTACTTGATACTCCTATTGTTATGCACCGCCATTTTGTGGGATCAGCCAATATTGGCTGCTCCGAGAAAAATGAGCAAACAATACAAAATGAAAATCTATCGCATCAAAAAAGTCTGTTTATCAAGATGGTTTGTCAAAACAAATAATTTGAACCAGAAACATCAATATTACATGTTTTGACTTCACAATTTGGACGCTTTTTCTGAAAGAGTCTCAAATACGCACACATTAAGCGCATGTATACAGAGTACCTCTTTTTATTTATGTTACATGAAGTTTGATAATCTTTGGGGTAAATTAACTGTGTCTATATAGATCGTCAAAGGAGGGAATGTAAAGCTACAGTTCAACATACTCTATGACAACCAACTTATCTGTGCAGGCGGGGAAACACAGAACTAAAATAAATCTACCAAGTTTGACATATCGATGCACTTACTATTGACAAGGAGCTGCACCTTGAACTGCACACTTTAAGTGTACAAGGAGTTTGGCACTTAGAGTGTAAAACATGCGACATACAACGTCATGTCGCATGTTTTAATAACAGATATAATTATATCTAACAGTGCGCTTTTCTAAGCTGTTAAAACAAAAGTAGTTAATTAATTGTGAACTAAAACATAGGCATGCAAACAAAACAGAGAGAATGAGTAAATATAAAACTAACTATTAAAATCTAAAATGGTATAGACAAGACTTTGTTTTTATTACCGGCGACAGAAAAGAAGTCGATATCCTCAAAGATCTTTTTGTATTGACTGGTGAGGCGGCATCGGCATAGGGCACGCGAGTGCGCAGCAAGCTCGCCGCGAGTACGCAACGTCTGCGCGGCAAACACGCCGCGGGTGGGCAGCGAGTTCGCGGTGTGCGACGCGTGTTTTGTCCATCATTACTTTTGTTTTTCTTCGCGGTGTGTTCGCCGCGAACGTTGCGAACTCGCCCCGCTTTCAATTCGCTCGCAACTTGCTAGTGTGATAAGGCTTTTACTGCAAATTAAGGTCTTGCGCGGATCCCACGGCATATCCTTGTTCTGAATTAATTTGTTTAGAAATATCGATTTATGTAGGTAAAGCACAAATCAAAAGCAAGCAACAAATTAAAATCAAAGCTGAGCTTGAGCTCCTTGAGTACAAAAGTTTTAAGTCGAGCTACACGATAACTATCAAATGCTTGCACTGACTGGACAGCTCCACTCAAATCGGTGTAGTTCTTTCTTCAAAAGACCATCTCGGACACTAATAGACAGTAGACTACAAATGTACAAAAATAGCTCAGAATATTGAAACATACAGATATACAACAAATAACCTGAAAATATACGGTCCACAAGAACACTATGTGTATTTAAAGCTCGGTTAAAGTCATTGCTCCTAGAAAAGTGTTATTATACTATCCAAGAATTTATGGAAGATAAAATATTAAAATAGAGTCCAACTATATGAGTTCATTTTTGGGATTCTTCGTCGACGTTCGTAATATACAGACGTGCTCGTTAGCAGTTTTTATTTAACGCAATAATAGTGACCTTCTTTAGTATTTTGCTCAGTGCGCAGTTTATTAAATAATGGAAACAAAAATAGTGAACTGATTGAAAAATGGATAACAGCCCCGGTAATTCCAGTAGTCGAGTGCAACCCAATGCCTCGCCAGCGAAAAACCACCAGTCTAACTTCACCATCGATTTTTTATCCACGTCCGACATCCAAAAATGGATGTCATCCGTTCGGCAGAAGTTAAATGAAGTTTGCTCGATTGCCACAGATGGTAAACTCAATTCGGAGCAGAAATTGAAGGTTACCAATCTATGCCAAAAAGTAGAATCTGAGACCACTGAAATGGCAGTACTGTATCAGGATCTGAAGCAAAAATCCTGTAAAGCCCTCGACATACTCGATGGCCTGAAGGAAAAACGCAGCCTCACAGAACAAATTTCGGAGCTGAAACAGACTATAAAGGACTCTGGCGCTGTGGGAACTGCTTCATTTTCTGATATGGTGAAGAAGGGATCTAGTGTTTTCGTAAGTCCAAACAATTTAAGTTCCGTAGCAGTTTATCCCAACGATAAGCTGAAGTCGAGTGACGAGACAAAAAACCTCGTGCAAAAAATTATACGACCTGATGAAATGAAGCTTCATGTACGTGGTGTGCGGAAAACCAAGAATGGAGGTGTCATTATCAGCACCGAGACCAAACAGGATGCTGATAAACTCAAACACGCAGTCCAGACGTCTACATTAGGACTCACCGCCGACGAGCCCATCAAGCGCAAACCACGGATCACGGTTGTGGGAGTGCCGACTTCTTTGGCTGACGCTGACGTCTTCCGGTACATGTATGAACAGAACATCGCCGATAAGTTTACAGCGATGTCAATGGAGACTTTTTTGGCCGCCGTTAAACTTAGCCACAAATCTGGGAAGAAAGATGCATCGACCTGTAATTATGTTATCGAAGTACCAGCCAAGATACGAAGGGCTTTAATATCTCAAGCAAGAATTTTTATAAATTGGACCTCCTGCCCTGTTAGAGACTTCACCTTGGTTACCAGATGCTACAAATGCCAACAATTTGGTCATGCAGCAAAATCATGCAGAGAGGTAAACTCCACGTGTGGTCACTGCGGAGAAGCAGGACACTCGATGTCAGAGTGCGGGAAGAAAGCGGACAGCCCTAAATGTGTGACGTGCTCGCGTTTTAAAAAGCCTAACAACCACAAAACGGGAGATGTTGAGTGCCCTGCTAAGAAATTAGCCGAATATAGGTACATCAACTCCATCGACTACGAGGGCGAGTAGAGCGTCATACTCTAGGTCAGACTTCCGCGTTTGACGCAATATTGCTGAAACAACATGACAATAAAGACCATTGCGCTGACATACTTACCATCGATTTTATTTTTTGTAAGCACATTAGTCTGTTGCTAAGTGCAATTATCAAATACTAGCGGACGTCACGCGGTTTCACACGCGTAATTCCCGTTCCCGTGGGAGTACGGGGATAAAATATATTCTATGTTACTCGTGGATAATGTAGCTTTCGAATGGTGGAAGAATTTTTAAAAACGGTCCAGTAGTTTTTAAGCCTATTCATTACAACCAAACAAACAAACAAACAAAGTTTTCCTCTTTATAATATTAGTGTAGATAAACAAGAACGCCTCGAATGTGTTTCGCAACCTATAATAAATTCTGCTGACGCAAATATTTTTGTGTAATAGAATAGAATAGAATAGAATAGAATATTTATTTGCGTTAAACATGGTATACAAGGGTGTTATATACAAATTGAGGCACAAGCATGTTTAGCTAAGATAACACATAGCATGCAAAATTTTAAAAAACAAGTTAAGCAACAACAACCTTTTTTTTTTAAAAAAAAAACATCAACATTTTTTATCTATATAATTAATAATTATGTGTTTAGTTCTAAGTTATTAGAGTTTAAGTTTATGAAAATAATTTTGTCACTATGTAATTTTAAACAATAAACTACTGTCCTATATATAGCATATTGTTAGAGCTCCTCCAGCCTGTGATACAGGATTATCCTAGTACAGGCATCTTACATTTTTGTACCTTCATTGTTAGTTTTTAGATTCATATTGTATTTTACCTTTTGAGATTTTGAATAAAAAAATATTATTATTATTATTTTAGGGGCCGTTACATAACTTCGAGAGTCATTTGTTCGATTAACGGAACGTCGACTGAACGATTGTTCGAATGTTTATTGCGAAAAATCCTTTTATCGCCAAACGCTACTTCAACTGAACGATTCATCGAATATTTATTAATCGATGGACTGCAAATGGAATGGAATGCTAATCTAGGTTTTGAAATATTTATGGCAGTCCAGGGAAGGTTTAAAAGGTATAAAAATCATCAAATGACCCCTCCCACTCTGGGTGGAGCGCGAGGAAGTGTCAGACTTTTACTTACTAAAAACCATCCATGTTCCTTCCTCGCCCTTTACGTTCCGGGGCTTCGGTATCTATTTCGAACAGTTCCGCAGCCCCGGCAGGCTTCGGCCCTTGCGGGCCCCGTTCTTTATGCAGACATCTCTTTGAGGCGCGCGCGGAAAATGAACGCGCCGTCGACACGGCCGGTCGTCACTAGACGGACGGACGGCTAGCTAGCCCATAGCTACCCGTCCACAGGCCCGCGTCTATACGGTGGCCGGTAGCCACCACGTCGCCCCTGACGCCCGGTGCGTCTCCCGCGGCGACTGGGGCGAGAGGCTCTCTCCCTCTCGCGTTCCGCTTCCTCCTTCGCTAGTATGACTGCTTCGCAGAAGGAGGTGACGGCTTCCCATTCCATCTCGCTTCGGACTCTGGATTGAACCAGGGCTGGACTCGAGAGGTCGCCATGGCGCCTCTCAAGCCTTTGGGGAGTGCCTCAAAGTGGCGTGCCCTGCACGGGGTTGCGACAGTCGCTCTCTCCATGTCGCCATGAGATCGCGCCGGAGGTGTGTCCGCTGAACGGCGATTTACCGCGGCAGCGGAGTTTTCCCCCGGCGTAGTGCCTCCGCGCGCCATTCGTGCAGGGGCGCGCGAGGACTATCACCTCCAGGTTCCATGGCGGCAATCCGCCAAGTAGGCCCGCCACCTTGCGGGAGATCGTGCGGTACCCACGGACCATCTTCACGGCTACCACCTTTTGGGGCGCGTTCGGATAGTGGGCAGCTCGCCGCCTCAAGAAACGCGCCCACACTGGGGCCCCGTAAAGGGCCATGGACCGCACGACGCCCACGTAGAGTCTGCAGGAGGAGGCGTTTGCCCCCCTCCAGATTGGGCAGGAACCGCCTGAAGCAGTCCCAGTCCGTTCCAGCCTGGGGGCCAAACGTCGTAAATGCTCCACGAGGTTCCACCGGCTGTCGAGGACGAGTTCTAGGTACTTCAACGTCGACTCGACGCCGATGGATACCCTCCTACCGCCAGTGTGTATCCCGATGGTGGCGCATTCCGAGGCCCATGAAAGCACATGGCCTCGTATTTGTGCAATACCACATTGAGGCCCAGTTGCCGGATCCTCTCATCGCTACCCCGCGTGTCATTACATCGGCCGCCACCTCGTGCGACCTCCCTTGCGCCAGCACCAGGGTGTCGTCAGCGTAGCAGACTACGCTGACGCCTATAGTGAGGTTGGCGCGCAGCACCCAGTCGTAACCAATGTTCCACAGAGGCGGCCCCAGAACCGATCCCTGTGGGACACCGCACGACATCTCTCGCCGGTCCCAAACCTACCTACCACCTACCTACATACCTTTTAAACCTTCCCTGGACCACCATAAATATTTCAAAAACGAAATTAGCCAAATCGGCACAGCCGTTCTCGAAAGTGCATCGATTAATAAATATTCGATGAATTGTTCAGTCGAAGTAGCGTTTGGCGATAAAAGGTTGTTTCGCAATAAGTTTCATTCGAACAATCGTTCAGTCGACTTTCCATTAATCGAACAAATGACTCTCGAAGTTATGTTACGGACCCTTAACAAATAAATAGTTTGTGTACGAGTAATATGATTTTTAATATAATTTTCGTTCATGTACGACATTTGAAAAATATTTTGTTGGTTTAATTTTTACTGTGTTGCATTGCTAACCTAATTGTGTTATGCTAGATATAAGTTTAATTTATATAAATGTAATGTTCCCAATGATCTCGGTAAGTAATAGATACTCTGCAATATTACGAGTAGTTTTAAGTTATCTTGCTGCGCCCGAACAGGGTCATATACACACTAGTTTTAGTTGTATTATATTATATAGTATTATATTGTATTGTATTATATAGTATTGGTTGTGTACATTGTGCATTTAATAAATAAAAGAATTTGCCTAGTGATCATGTGAATTGAGCAAAATTGTCTGGACTTCAAAAAAGTGTATGACCTCTGAGTTTGTTTCAGCTGTTTCTTCTCAGAGTAGTCAGGTACGAAACACCGGCCCTACTAAGTTTATAAAAATGACGTATAAAAGGGTTTGTGTAAACCTACTTGCTAAATAAACATGATTTATCATCACCATTTAAAAGATGATCATGATGGCGTCGTTACTTCCAATATTAGACACTCGCCCATAACCCGTACCTTTATATTTTTATACACTATGCCTGTAGTAAATGTTGTAACATTTACGTCTCAGTTGTGATTGAAATAAACTCATTCTATTCTCAGGAGATACTTACCGCCTGACGTCAGCGTAACGTGACGTGACGTCAAACGAAGAGTGACGTCAGGGGACGTAGAAAGGCTTCTCAATCAGAATGCTTTTTATACGCTTCGACGTTGTCACTGACAATGGAAAGGAAACTAAACGGAGAGGGCTGAAACAAAAACTGGTATGATTGCTTTAAATTGTGCTCAAAAAAGGCATAATGTATGACTTCAATCGTGTTGTTTATATTTGGTAGCAAACTGCTTGTTTGTGTGGTGGGACTTTTAACCGAAAATTATGCTGTATGCTGCTGCATCCGGTAAGACTGACAGTCAAACGTTACATAGCTGGATAAAGGCCATGTCCACGCTTTGGGAAGGAATTTCCCTTATTTCACCCTTTTATGGGATGTGTGCGAAGTGGCAATACAATCAGAGTACAATTGAAGAACGGTGTGTTATGATGGTTGATCATGATGAGGGGATGAATTTACAAAAAAAAAATCTTAGTGCTCTTCTTCGTTAAACATGCATGCTTCTGGACGAAGTAGTGAAGCTCTCCTTTGTCTGTCAGTAGTTTTATTTTTGAATACAAGAGATGCTTCTTTCTTAACAAACAGGGTCACATTTCACAACGTACCTATTCATTCAGTAAACCCTTTTTTACTCCAACCTCACAATAGCACGAACTACGAATGCTATAGTTTGCAGTTTTTCCCCCGAGAGGCCATTTGTCTCGAGGCCTGCCGCCGTGACAGATATCCTCCGCGCTTTGACACAGCTCCTTTATACAAGGGCGATATACGGCTATGTGCAGGCTATATGGCGCTATGGGCGATATGACCCAATTTGGAATTTACGCTCTGCGATACGGACTGTGAAGGATTCCGTTTCTATTTGACATTATAAACATAATATCGATACGACTTTTTCGGAAAGGGGTAAAATGTTTTTTGATGTACCTACTTTAAGACTAATCAATTGAGAACACAAGAATTGTCAAATAGGTACACATAATACCAATCGGTCGGCTTGCTCTTGTCATTCATATCAGAATCACAGCTGTTCTCTAAATGAAACGTGCTGAACTTGTTCACTGGTGTATCACATGGTTATTGCAATAAATAAATCAGTTTACAAAATGATAATGAATTTTACAATATTTGGATTTAAGATAATACTAGCTGACCCGCGCAACTTTGTCTGCGTAAGAGGAACCAACAGTTCCTAAAATTAGCGCGTTCAACCAACCTAACAAACAAACTCTGCAGCTTTATAATATTAGTAAGTACAGATTGAAGTCAGTAACAATTTATTTTTTCTCGAATAGGTTTACATTAAACGCCAAAATATTCAACTTATGTTTTTCCAAATAAGGACTCTTCCCTCGACAGCCTTACGTCCTTGGACACTCGACAATATCATACTCCAGCTAGGTCGAAAGTTCTCATCAAGTGGCATGACATGAGCCGAGACACGTTAACGCTGCTTCAAACTGTTGCGGACCTCTAGCATCTGCCTTCCTTCTCCAAAGTCAGACCTTCAATGGTAGTCATACTCCAGGCAGGTCAACACAATACGATGTAGATGCTGTAAACTCTTGAAAACCTATTGTAAAATTCTTTTCGTCTCCAAGCCTCCATCATGAGACCTTCTTGGCTTTACATGCCGTCGAGAAATAACTCTCAGGCATGCTGTGGTTTTCTCACGATGTCTTTCTTCACCGAAGCAAGCGATCTTTCCTTCCTTATCGTGCCTAACCTGGTGCATGAGTTTTTATGCTGCCCATGGGCCTCTGGCTTGGCTTAGCATGCCAAATGTCTCTCAGGCATGTTGGTTTCCTCACGATGTTCCAGCAAGCGATGATTATACAATACGCACATGAATTCGAACACAACTATTTCCAATATAAATGGGACAAACTTTGCTAAACACGCTTTTCAATAAAAATAATCATGAAAATCGGACTTCTCTGGAAAAAGTTATGCGTCATCATCATCATCATCCATAGTCCGACTTCACCGACTGGTGGGTACAGGCCTCTCTTTGTTTGTGCCAAGCTCGGGATAGGGATAGCAGGATATTCCCGTAATGGCAACAATATCGTCTGCTTATCTCACCGCTGGACGACCAAAACTTCTGTTTGGATTTCTAGAATACCACTTGGTCACTTAACCTGACATCACCGCGCCTTGCTAGGTGTTCTGCCCTACTCCATTTGAATTATCACCATTCATCATTATTTGAGCCGAAAGAAGTCCACTACTGGACATAGGCCTATCAAGTGTCGCCACATTGACCGGTCTCGTGCGACTTCATCATTCGGTCATTTGAGTATTGCTCAGCCATAATATAGGTACCTACATAAAGAAAAACAGGCGATGAATTGAGAACTTCTTCTAAAAACCAAACTTGAGACATCTGACAAGGGAGAAGTCATGATGATTTCAAATCCTAAAAAAAAAAGAAAAAAAAAGACATCTGACACGGGCGAATATTATTATTATATTATTATTATTCTTTCACGGAAAATCATAACACCGTGGTTCAGAAAATGGAGTCAAATGAACAACGCCATTTATAGAGCACGAAGTTAAACTGCTAAAACATATGCATGGAAAGCGGTCGAACGGACACTCTACTGGCTTTGTAGATTCTTAAAGCAGGGTCATGTTGACTATTCTCTTCTTCTCTATCTTGTGATTTTTATTCATTAGCACCATTTTCGGTTTCATAGATGTCATTGCATGTATCCTTTTTTTTTTTTTAGATTATGATGATAAGTTCTCCTAAAACTTTAAAGTCATATATCTTTTGATGGAGAGCACCGATTGCAAAGAAACAAAAATCAAAACTTTCTCTAAGTTATGAACAATAATAATTTGTGCATTAAATCAAACCACATTGGTTTTATAATTTACACGTAAAAGGGCTACGTAGAGACACACAGAAACAGACGAAAATTTAAGAAATAGTAGAAAAAGGGTTCTGTGTGTGATCCTTTAACAGTTGAAGCGCCATGTTTATAGATTTATTATTTGAAATAAATGATTCCCAAAGTGTCGTTTAAGTGTTTAAAAAAATATGTATAAAACAATGATTAGGAAAACTGTAAGCTTTAAAAAAAACAAAATACTTTGTTACAAAAAGTGAAAACCGGGTGGTTTTTGAACGTGCGAACCAAAGTTATTATCGGAAATCTTACAGGATTAGACAAAATCACAAAGTATTTTTATGTCTGTACCTACTGAGGCTTGACCTTGCGAATCACTGTTCGAAAGGCGGTTGCCGTCACCGACGGGCTATTTGTTCTCGTGAAAATTTGTCTAAAATAGTTATTCTATTACAATGCATGTTATGATAGTTGTCAGTTGTCCAACAGTTGAAAGCTATAGACGAAATGCAATATTGCTCACCCCCGTAAGTAATTAGCGTGATAATATATAGCCCATGTCCTTCCCTAGGTTGAAATACATCTCCTTGCCAAATTTCATTACGATCCGATCAGCCGTTTTGTCATGAAAAGGTAGCAGACAGATAGACAAACAGAGTAACTTTCGCATTTATATTATTACTAGCTTCTGCCAGCGGCTTCGCCCGCGTGAAGTTTCTAAATTGTCCCATGGGATCTTACTACCGGGATAAAAAGTATCCTATGTGTTAATCCGGGTTGTAAACCATCTGTGTGCAAAATTTCATCCAAATCCGTTCAGTAGTTTTTGCGTGAAAGAGTAACAAACATACATCCATCCTCACAAACTTTCGCATTTATAATATTAGTAGGATATATAAATATATAAAAATATATAAATGTATAAATATATAAATATATAATGGTATGGAGTATGGATGGATATAAGATTTAATTTTTTTTTATTTTTTTTTTTTTATTTAGTTTTCTACGTGGTGTAGACGTGGGGGTCCGCGCTCTTATTTACATTTTATTTATTGTTTAACTAGCTTCTGCCAGCGGCTTCGCCCGCGTGAAGTTTGAAATTATCCCACTGGATCTTATTACCGGGATAAAAAGTATCCTATGTGTTAATCCAGGTAATAAACTATATGTGTGCTAAATTTGATCCAAATCCGTTCAGTAGTTTTTGCGTGAAAGAGTAACAAACATCCATACATCCATACTTACAAACTTTCGCATTTATAATATTAGTAGGAAGGATTGATTTAGAAATAATTAAAACTACGATCGTGCTCCATCATTGGACACGTTACATTAAACTAAGCTTATTATTAGTAACTTAAGATCTACGTGAGTCCATCAAATATATATATATTTTTATTTATTTTTTTAATTACTAATTAAAATTAACAAAAATCTACACCAAGCTGTTTCATAACACCTTATAGACATATCTCTACACGTCGGAAAGACAGAATCTGCACAATTCCTCCTCCACGTACTTCTTTCGTAAAACGCTTCTCTGTGTATCTTGCTCCTTCTCTCTACAATAAAATTAATGCAAAATGCCCAATCTTTGAACTCCCATTCTACAATTGTAAAAAAACTGTACGGAAACTCCTCTTAGACTTTAATTATGATGACACTGAATTATTCCTCACAAAATAATCATGTTAAAACACACATATTCACACTCACATACACACTTAACAGAATCCACCTATACTGACATACACACACATACACACCCACACACTCTAGATAAGTATGTCTTTTATCAACAATAATGTAATTTTAAATTTGATTTTCATATTTATTTTAATTTTTATTTTAACATTGTATATATTTCTGGTTTTATATTAATTAATTTTGATATTGTTTGTATATTTGATAGTGATTGTAATTTTAGTTTTAATTTTGGTTAATTTATTGTCTTTAATCACATATTTTATGTATTGTTGCTGTAAATTGTTATTTACATAGGTGTATGAACTGAAACTTATTTAATTATTCGATAACTGTTGTATAGTAACTACACTTATGTCCAAATGTTGTTTCAAACTTTGAATTTTAAACACAATGTAATATCATATAATAATTCGTCAATTATCCAATTCAGGGGACCGGCACTGTCTCTCCTTAACACAGGCTAATATTAGCCTATCTAGGAGACCAGTACTTCACCCGTATTTATTGTATAAATAGTTGAACCTAAAATTTTTATAAATGCAACATATTTTGTAAACTTTGCAATCCCATTTTAAATAAAACTTTTTATTATTATTATTATTATTATAACTGCATGGCAATGTGAGTCGACCGGCAGCAACCGTCGGCACCCGTTCACGGACATGACCTGCACATCCGCGCCGCTTAGCTCAACCATTTTGTAGGGAACTTAGCGACCGGATGTGCAGCGCCACCATCGGCACTGTTTTACGTGAGTATGACAGACTCACCTTGCCATGCAGTTTTACATTCTCTTTTTGGTAACAGAGTTGTTTGGGAGTGGGATGTATTGGCTTTGGGTTTTGGGGTTAGGATGGGGGTTTTTTTGTTAATCACGTCGTCTGATCAGGGACTTCGCTAGCCTGAGCAAAGCTTCCACAACGACTGTATCTCGATGCTGCATGGCCGTCTTCAGGTTGTACTCAACGACCGTTTTAGTTGGCGCATCCATCGCTCTCTTTGCAAAGCGGCCAGTGGCGTCATCGGCGTCGTCGGTGTAATAGACGCAACTGACTGTATGTCTCGACACCGCCACTACCGCGTGGGAAATGCTGTCGTGGATTTGGAGTCTCCTAGACTTGGTGTTGATGATAATCACGCTGTCGAAGATAAGACCCTGGGCCTCGTGGATGGTTAGCGTGCGCGACCCTTCGCCGGAGCCGTATCCCTGGCTGATGAGAACAGCTTTCTCTTCTTGCGTATGAACCAGAAATAGGGTGTTTTGGGCGGTGCTCGGTATTTGCGCTCCTGTGTAACCTTTCACGCTCAGTGAGTGGACCCGCGACAGCGACAGCTTGGAGGAGTATATACCGTAGTATATCTCGCTCAACGCAAATGCCACATCCATTGGATTGCGGTGTGTGCAGAATTATAATCAAGCAGTTAGTTTATCGCGGTATGATGGGCTAGCTACTACCCTCCTATTGGCTGATAGTGTGCCAGTGCAAAAATCAATATATCAGCATCGGAGAGTCGGAGTGAAGAATCAATAAGAAATGTGCAATGAATTCATGGGTTACAGCGTCCAATATTTATGAAAATCGAAAAAATCAAAGGTTTTAATTAATTAATTACTAATAGAAGCACCCAAATGACATTTTGCTTTCTGGGAATTGTATCCACGACCCTTGTGTTTATCAGAATAGCTTGCAACCAACAAGGCAGTTCATCTGACTGCTAAGCACGTAAATGTACACGTACACGTACGGTGATATTTTGTCTCTCATTAGGGCGGAGTGAGACTGATACGTCACGGCAATCCGGCTGATTGTATTATTGTCGGGTGACAATGTCGTGTGGTGACGATTTTTGAGTTGTGAGGAAGATATAGATAGGTAAAAAGTATTAAAAACTGTTTTTACAGATTTTGGTATAGGGCACACTCTTAAAAACAGTAATAAAATTTACAATTAAGAGATACCAAGAAGAAAAATTACTAATATGTAGGTACCAAAGTTTACCGCCATCAAATTATTTTTATGCTTTTTAAAACTCTTCTACATAGTTCCACTATTGACTATCGTTTTGTCAATGATTGCCCTCTCCTACGACGGGGGTATTATTTTGTCCCCTGGGTGGTTCCCTGGTCCACCAAATCTCGCAGAAAGATCATTAAATAACAGAGGCATCAATTTATTGTGTTACTGGTAGACTAGGAGGGAAAAGTGCATTTGCAAGTTATGTGTGATTTCGGCACCGAAAAAAAAAGGCAAAATAAATAGTGTTGTATAATAAACTAACATGAAAGTAAAAACTATAAATGTTGTTTAGCCTCAAAAACAAACAACAACACACCTCGACACAGTCATCACACTCCACGATACATCTCTGCATAAATTCCTCTGAATTCAAAATTAAAATCAGCACCAAAAAGCTCAGTATTTTTAACAGCCTGTAGCACAGTTACTAAAATCCGGGATGCATTACGTTCCCCGACCCGATTCCCCGCCTTTTGTAGTATTTAAGTGGTCGTTAGATCTCGTATCGTGTCATATAAAACCTTTTTACGTCTTCATACAGAAGTTACGATTTTTATATAGACAGTCGTTTGCTGGCATGGCGACTATAAACGCAATCTGGGGCTTTTTCCACCAGTATTGGACGGACGAATATCGACTCAATTGTTATTATTCGATACTTTGTGAAGCTTTGAATATTTTTCTTTAGAAGAACGTTGTTTTTTTTAAGATTGGTTCTCGATTTCAATTCTATCGAGTCCCGATAAACGTTGAAATGTTTTTTTTTTCGTTGTCTCGCTTGCTTGGCGTTGTTATTGAAACAAAAATGTTTTTCAAGCATTGGGTTTTGCTTGCGACATTTTTATTTATGCTAACAGATTTTTTCTAAAAAAGTACAAGTTATGTGTAAACAATTTTTACGACGGATAATGGCTTTGTCACCTTCGGAATTAGATTTTTACATTTGCCTTTAGATTTCTAAATTCAGCAAAAAACAATCTGAAACAACTAGAACTTAAATTCCGTGACTTTTCAATAATCGCGAAGTTTCGTATAAATATCTTAGTAAACACTGTTACCGCAATGGACGTACCTAATAATAAATTTATTGAAAAAAAAAACAATAATCCTCTCAAGAGGTTTCAATCTCCTCAATCCAATATCAATAAGCGTGTGTGTAGGCTGGCGGAGATTTAATATAAAGTACTCGTGTCCATTGACACGAGTTAACACGACTTGACACGAGTGACACGGCACAGATCCGTGTCTACGTGACACGTGACACGCCATACGTCAGATATCCTATTACGAAGTTTGAACGAGTGATAACAACTCCTTGTATTTTAGATTACGCAGTTGGATTTGTTTTTATTTGTGGAATTAACTAAACTTAGCGTTTCGTCGTACGTCTTTATGTGCTTCGATCCCAATAATGCATTTAATGAGTTCCATGACCCATATAAATTGTTCTATGACATATGTTTTCCACTTAATAAAATAAAACATCATCATCTCTTCTGCTAGTTCATTTAATTTGCATATAAACTGATAATTGATTATTATGTATATTTGTACGCCTCAACGCAAGGCATAGATGGACTCGCTATATTATTATATTATTTGTAACACCATTGTACAACCTGTCTACAAATAAAGATTTACTATTCATTAAAAAAAAAAAAAAAAAGAATTTGAATTTGAATTAGTAGAGCATCGTTTTTTGGCACAGAAATTGTCTTTCTGCTTTCTAGATCACTTGTTAGTCCTCTCACCGCCATTGACATTGGCACTGTGCTACACTGAGGACACTTTCTGCATACGTGTTTCACGATAATCGGGAAATTTTCTTTTTTTTTAATTTCTATTCAGAATGTAAAAATACGATAAAAATAATTACCAAACATTGAAAACAAGACCACAATCAGCCAAACAACACAAAAGTTATAACCAATACAACTTTTGTTGCTAACTCTTTCTGAATAAACGGAATTTAGTATGGATTTTGTACGTCAACATAAATGACGAACGATGTCTTGAAAATAATCGGATCTCTGTGTAATCAGCAGTTTCAAATGCTTATAACTTAGTTTTTTTTTAATATTTAAAAAATAATTTCACTTTGCAATCTAACCGCTTTGTTCATAGTGAAAAAAAAACATCCATGTACCTTTTAATGGTTTTCTATTTACCTAGAAACAATATGATACGCTAGGGAATGGGCAACTACAGTACTTTCTCAAGTTATTATGCCTTGTGACCGTGACTGTAGCTTTGATTTAGTTTTGTATTTTTGACATTCAAAAGTGCCGTAATGGTCTAAATGATTTGAGTTTTGAGTTTGAGTTTGATGAAATCTGTTCAAATCCTATCCATTTCTTTGGGTCTATCTAGAACAGTAGTGAGTTTTGAGTTTGAGTTTGATGAAATCTGTTCAAATCCTATCCATTTCTTTGGGTCTATCTAGAACAGTACAATATTAATTGGTATTAATATCAATGGTGATATAAGAAACCACCTGAAAGTTGGTAAAAACAACCTACAAGATGGCTTAAAATTTACTGAAAATGTTTTCAACAAACTACGACGAGAAAATGATTGCTCACAAAACTGTTATATATAATTTTATAATGATAATGTTCACGAAGGAACGACAGAAATTGCGCGATGTTTTTCTCCAATTTTTATGTAAATGATATTAGGTTAGGTTATTGGCTTTTATTTATTATGTGGGCGGACAGATACTTCCAGCAGTGTCGTGTTTCTTGCTGCGTGGGTGACGGAATACGTACAGGAGCTTATTTTCTTGTTGACGTTTTTCTATTAGTTTAGGTAATCTCGAATAGTAAATAAGGTCAAAAACAGTAAACGATTTTCGATGGTTCTTTTGTTTGAAAGAGAATTGAGCATTCGACTAAATAGTTCCAAAAAATTACATTCTGTACCATTTTGCCATCAATCGATAGACTCAATGAAATGGACCAAATCTCTCTAAAAAACATGATTAATGAAATGAAACGAAAAACATGAATAAAAGTTCTTTTGGTTATTGAATTTATCCCATTAAATTTTATAAGTGTTCTTTAGATTTCATTATTTTCCCTTCATATAATGTAAAACGTTAAGGATGTTATTTTTTCGAACTTTAGCCGGTTTGATTCCCGAGTGTAGCAAGCGCATTATCGAAAATTCTCAGTGAATGCAGATTTGTTTCTTAAAAAAATAAAGGAATGTTTCGTTTTAGTAAAATTTGCTATCTCCAATATTTTGAGTAAGTACTTTCCCTCCAGGTGGCATTAAAAATTCCACCCTGTATACATTGGAACAAACGCCTTGCTCTCACGGGTGGGAAGCAGGTATCACAGAATACCACCTGCTACGTTACTAACACACTTAATTCACCTAGTCTACTAGACGTTCTTACATCTACGAACGTGATACGCTATGAAGTGATACACGCACCCCAGTTGCGAGTAGGTACTACGCACGTGTTCTTTCTGACGAACCTAACCAAAAATAAATATGCGTGTCCTTCTAGGGCGTCCTCTACCCTGCTCTCAAAACGGTGAAAGGATAGTTACATCGTGAGGAAACCGGCATATACCGATCTCCTAGATGAGAACCGAAGACATGCCACCAACGAACACTAGGCCCAAGTACCTAATCATTACGGCCCGCGCCCTCTCATGGAGACAAGGCTTGTATCCCAGTGGAAAGGTAATCGGCTGATTGTACCTATATCTATCAGAATGAAAAACAACATCAATATTCGGGAAACACAAATTGAAATCACAAATAATATTCGATGATCACTCAAAACAGACGTCAGCAATTTGTAAATCTCAGTAATATCAATTGATATAATTGTCGAGTTAACAAACGTTCTCGTTCAGTGGGATGGAAGAAATATTAATATTTGATTAACAATAAGACTTGTCCGTGACACTGAAACGATTTACACGAACAACTTCCAAATTGGTGGAAATACAACTTGGGGACGCGCTAATTGAAGGTTAAATTTATTGTAAGCGTTATTCTAGAAGGAGCAAATACGAGAGTTAAGTTTATAATAAAAATTCTGACTGGCACATAGGTATCCCGTAGTTGAAAATTTAGTAATAAGTTAGTTAAATCATTGTAAAATAATATTAAGTAACAATAATAAAATATTTGTAAAAGCGATAGCTGCCTGAGTAACGACGTAAATCGTGATTAATAAGATAGTTTGTAAACTGTATTGTAAACCATAAGTACTAATAAAAACCATGAAAAATGAATGATGACTGACTGGTTTATGCTACTTCTAATAAACGTTACGCGTCTATGAAATCAAAACAGCGACCATTTATAGTACTATTCAATAGCGTAGTTGTCCCTACACCTACAGGTATCAGCTGTAGTCACTTAATCAGAATTAAATATCGATAATACCAACATGAATTTTCACTAATAATTTTGTAAGTATTAATTTGTCTAACATTATAAAGTAAGGCACTTAGGCAGCATTCTTCAATTTCATGCAAAAATCAACCACCAAGATCCTTTACAAAGTTAAACCAGTAATTGATTCAAAGATCTTTAACGGAATGACAATCACTATTTTCCATCAATATTTAATGCGACACACAACAGAGACATGAAAACGACAATGTTCAGTACACAAACAACAACATTAGACACTTGACATAAGTGTATCAGGTGATATTGGATATCTCGTGATATACACGCAGTTCATACATATTCCATTTAATGTAAGTTGAGTAATTAGCTTTATTCGATAAATGTCTTCTTGCCACTAAAATAGTACGAGTATTTGGGTTTAGTGTTCTATTTCCTTGGCTTTTAGTGTAAGAGGCGTTATGTATTTATGAAGCGTTCAGAAGATATTAATAATAAGGGGATGAAAAGCAGTTTCATTTCGAGACGTTCGCATCTACTAAGTCGATACATAAATGAACTAACCGAATGTAGCGTACATTCTAAACTGATGGGATTTTTTGTGGACCAAAGGAGTTTTGGAAATTACCAAGATGATAAAGAGAGTTTCTGAATTGGTCAGGATACGTAGGTATGCACACACATAATCACCTTCATGGGCAGCCTTGTTTACCCACAGCTAAGTACATACCTCTGCTGTTTTGAGTCATGTTTCACTGGTCTGTGCAAGTCTCATCCAGGGGTTTCTTTCTATGCACATATTTTTTTATAATTTAACAAATAAATGAAAAAAAAAATTATTGTATTAGCCTATTTTGTTCCATAGCAAAGGCCTCCCCAAATGCCTTCCACTCCTGTCTACGTGCGGTTTTGTTAGGCCAAGCTCTCATAAACGCCTTTAGGCTAACGTTTTCTAGGTCTCCCTCGGCGACGATGCCCGTGTTCTGGCGCCCACTGACTCTGGCCCATCGGTCCTGACGAATTCCACAGACATGGCCCACCCACTCCCACTTCAGCCCAATGATAATTGATAACAATATTTGCCACTCGACGTCCCCCGCGAATAATCCGGTAATGACCTATTACGGGGTTTTTCATGTTATGCGTTTTTCGGCATCTAGAAGTTAAAATACACCATGTAATTTTTTTTCAGAATTTTTCCATCTTTATTTACGAAGATATGAAAAACTACGCGTATATTCCATAAAAATCCATTTAAATGTATTTTAAACGAATAATATGGTTTTAGATATTTACGAAAAAAAATATCAATATGATTTGACGGTAAACATTGTTACGATGTTATTCGCATAAATAGTTTTCTACCTTAACAAAGTAAGAGCTAATATACAGGCTTATTTTATTTAGAAAAAGTTTTGATAGTACCACCGTCTGAACAGAAGTGTCAATTTTCCACTACAAACGTAAATACCCGATTTATAATTGCACACAGCCAATCGCCGCTACGAGGACACGGCGTTGCTCCGCCCACGCGGGGCAGACCTCCACCTTGTGCTCCACCGTGTCCTCCGGTCGATCCTCGCAGTGGAAACACCCTGGTGTTTCCTCCCGCCCGATCCGATGCAGGAACCTCCCGAAACATCGAGTCCGGTGAGGACCTGCGTCAGGTGGAAGGTGAGGACGCCGTGGCGCCTCTCCAGCCACTCCTCAAAGAGGGGACTTATTGCCACTATCGTGGCGTGCCCTGCACGGGGTTGCAACAGTCGCTCTCTCCATGTCGCCATGAGATCGCGCTGGAGGTCTGACCGCTGGGCGGCGATTTGCCGCGGCAGCGGAGTTTCTCCAATAATGCCTCCGCGTGCCGTTCGTGCAGGCACGCGAGGACTATCGCCTCCAGATCCCAAGGCGGCAATCCGGCAAGCAGGCCCGCCGCCTCGTGCGGTACCCACGGACCATCTTCACGGCTACCACCTTTTGGGGCGCGTTCAGATAATGTGCGACTCTCCGCCTCAAGGAACGCGCCCACACTGGGGCCCCGTAAAGGGCCATGGACCGCACGACGCACGCGTAGAGCTTGTGGCAGGAGGCGTTTGCCCCCCCCAGGTTGGCCAGGAGCCGCCTGAAGGCATCCTTAGTTCGTTCCAGCCTGGGGGCCAAACGTCGGAAATGCTCCACGAAGTTCCACCGGCTGTCGAGGACAAGTCCTAGGTACTTCAACGTCGACTCGACGCCGATGGATACCCCTCCTACCGTCAGTATGGATCCCGGCGGTGGCGCATTCCGAGGCCCAAGAAAGCACATGGCCTCGGACTTGTGCAGTGCCACCTTGAGACCCAGTTGCCGGATTCTTTCTGCGACTATCACAACTCCGCGTGTCATTAAATCGACCGCCACCTCGTGTGACCTCCCCTGTCCCACCACCAGGGTGTCGTCAGCGTAGCAAACGACGCTGAAACCACTAGGGAGGTCGGCGCGCAGCACCCAGTCGTAACCGATGTTCCACAGGGGTGGTCCCAGAACCGATCCCTGTGGGACACCGCACGACATCTCTCGCCGGTTCCATTCTCCGCTGCGACTGGGGTAGATGACGGCCCTGTCCGTCAGGTAGTAAACAATTGCAAGGACTCTTCAAATTGACATTACCCATCGGTTTTTTGTTGGTGGGCATAGCCAAAATGAAGGCAACTCCATGCACGCATGTATTGATAGAGCTCTGAGAAACAAAGTTTTGCATACACCTTATACAAAACTTTGTTTTATATAAGGTGTATACAACGCTTAAGTCTCCGGAGACAAATATATCCTAAAATAAATGCTGCAATCTGAAATCCTCAACATTAAAGAACTTGTTGAACCCAAAAGATGGGTTCAAGATAAGACAGTAAAGAAAAAGCACGATGGGCCGATGGAGGTTAGTGTGTTATACAGTAAACCTAAATGTTTACTTTTCAAATGTGATTTTGATCAGGATTATATTGAATTGGATTACGATGCAGGCAGAAGTACCCAGGAAGTAACCCAGATGTCCAAAACAATTAAAAGTATTGAATTAAAGCCAGCATACGACAAGCCCCTCCCTAAGGTATTAAAAAGTTTTGTATAATGATCTCCTAAGCCTGTGTAACTCCCAAGCAATTCCCCATCATTATCAACCATTTTAAAGCTTTTGTGATGCTGAATCGGTCACGATGAGGATTCTGATTAAGATTTTTAACTGTGATAGGACCTTATTATAATTTTCTTGATTGAGTAATCATTGCGTCTTCAGTGCATTGTCTATTTTTATGATAATAATAACTATCGTGTTTTGTCAAACTAAGTAAATTTGTTTAATTTACTAGAATGTCCTTTATTTCATAAAATATACTATAATAATCATCAAATAATACTTAAGTAAACTATTCGAATAAACAGTAATAGTCATAACAATAAAATAACGTTATTGTTAAACAATCGAATAACCCAATAATTGCTTTTTACAAATGTTCAGTATACGATACAAATTACACGAATAATAGCGCAACACGATTTTACCGTTGCCGTCGAAAATATAAACTTACACGAACAATATCGTAAGTGACATTACTGAACAGAGCTTGACCTACACTAATATAGTAAAATACATCCAGCTAAATTATAACAAAGCCCTTGGGACTACTTAAATTTTGTTAAAATAACCAGTTATCCAAAAAAAATAGCTTCCATATGCGATATAAAAAGTCTCTGATACTTGTTGTTAGATGGAGTTATTAAGGACAAAGTGTTTTTTATTTTTCCTGAACATTTACACTTTTACGATTACCGGATTATTCGCGGGGGGCGTCGCACTTCATTTTAAACCAGAAAATAAACTTCATTGAGTTTCTTTCCTCAACCAAACGTAATGAGAAGCAAGCATTAATGAAATATTAGGATGTCTGTAATGCCAATTACGTTAATCTGTGGCTGAATGTTGAACAAGTTAATTCGGCGCCATTTTGCTAATGACGTCACCAGGCTGCTATTGTCATGTTACGGCCCCCAAGAGGCGAGGGGGGCCGGGTGTGGCGGAGGGAGGGGGGGGGGGGTCGAGAAGACTGCGTTTATTATAAAGCTGTATATTTTGTAAGAGGCTCTTTTAAGATTTTTGTAAACGATACGAGATGATTGATATTTATATACAGAGCGAAGACCAAATTTTTTACATTTACTTTTATAAGGCTGCATCAATTGGGTACCCCAGTGTCCCGGGTTCGAACGTAGGTTCTATCAAGGGGGGTACCACATCGTGATGCTAACTGATTTTACTTCGATCTTGAGCCTAATCACACTAGCGAATTGCGAGCGACTGTATAGCAGGGCGAGTTCCAACGTATGCGCGGCGAACACGACGCGAAGAAAAACTAAACTAATAATTGTACAAAACACGGATCACACACTGCGAATTCGCGGCCCACCCGCGGCGTGTTCACCACGCACGAACTCGCGACGAGCTCGCTAGTGTGATAAGGATAACGTATAGCCTATACAGGGTTGAAGGGCCCGACCACAAACAATTCCCACGTATTAATTATTCAGCAGATTTTTTAAATTACCGATGATACATTTTAATGTGAGGGGTTCAGAATGGTGTACTGAAGTGGCAACGTTTGTGCGTCGATTTCCCTTCCACTTGTGTATCAAGAGTAATAAATAGGCTATACTCCACTACAAGAGCCCAGTAAGTGTTACAGAAGAATTAGCTCACACACCTGCACGTGTGCACGCGACGTCAAATGATTTATGTTTTAATATTTAAACGAACAATTGTTATTTTGTTGTTTTAATAAATACGTATATCCGCAGTTTGGCCACAAATGGGAGTATCTTGTTATGTCGCGGTTTCTGGTTATTGCGTATGAATGCGCTTTTACCGCAGGTTACAACAAAATGGTTACGTTGTAATAAAAAAATCTATAGAAAAATAGGGATGAAAGAGGCTAGTTATATCTACAGCTATAGCCGCTGTACCAATGACCGATGTGAGAGACGTGTCCTTTAGTGGAGACCGTGAATCATCACACTTAATTAATTTTAACAGGGTGACTGGAAGCAGAAAAATCGGAGTTTCTAAAATGGACTTGAATAGTATGCTATTGGAGATGCCGTTACAGGCTGATATTGATGATAAAAATAAACCCCATAACAACCAGAGAATGCCCTATTTATGTAGTGTGTTCCTATCCGTCTACAATTTCCAAAAAAAGAAGTCGTTCATTTTGTCACCTACGAGTTAGTTCGTAACATCGTTGACTCATGAAACCCGTGAAAAATGTTCATGAAAAAGTTCATGAACCTATATTATTTTCCATTAAGTTTTTCGACAAGATCCTCTACCGAAATTACAGAGTAAAACCCAAATTGACTCTGTTGGGCAGAAAAGAGTCCCTTTTATAAAAAAATATCTTGTCATTTTTTACGGACACGTTAGTGAGTTGATTTTTCATGATATTCTTGAATCTAGATTATTATTAAGCTTGAGTGTCGAAGTCGGGACAAAATGGGAGAGATGGCCGTTGAGTGGCGGCCCCTCACGGTTTTGTTAAAATCTTGGGATGAACAGACGGGCGGGTGAAATACTGTAGTTATGTGAAAGTGCAGAAATTCATTCAAATGTTGTGGTCAAACCAAATGGACTATTCTCCGGACCGAACTGCAGGCACTAGACTTATATAGCTGAAATATCTGTCCAAGTTCAGCATCCGCAATCAGATTAGTCCGGTCGGTTTGTCCGTTTGAACGATCCTACATAGACGGAAAACAAAGAGAATCTTGAAAAGATTTCCCTTTCACTTGCGATCCTAACAATACTGCTAAAAACATTTCATAGGTTACTATTTTATGACACTCCCAGAAACAACTGGATTTCAAACAAAATCAAAACATTTTCTACGACACAATTACTTGCATGTACAGTTCTTGTTCATGACCAAACGTTTGTACTTAAAAACACTGCGTCCTAGCCGTCCGTTTACTGTTATATTCTTTCAAATAACCGGCAAGGGCGCCGAGTTAATTAAGCTATCCGTTATTATAATCGGTCGCCGTGAGCTCTTCTTACCTTCGCCAGACATTCTCCTTTAAACTACCCTCGCTGGCCGCTGTGATCCTTTCTACTATAGTATAAGAAAGGACAGAAGATCCATCATAATTGGCTGTTGTCAACATCATCAGCCCAGGGGCCTAATTCTACTATTTTAATAAATTCGTCACTCCAACACGATTCCATTCTCATCCCATTGTCATTTTGCTTAAAGTTCTAAATCAATCAATGGTCTCGTATTAAAATTGTGTTTTAATGGCATTGTCGTATTGTCATTATTATAAACCTTATTAACAAATGATTTTCGAAATCTACTACTAAATGCGAACATTTATTCATGCCAGATTTCATGTACGAGATTATTATTCTATGACATTTCCTTCAATGAAGTGTCAGTGTTTGACCATTGAAAAGTCATAATGGCGCCATTATGATAGTAGAATTAACGAACTCGTCAAAAATTGACAGAATTTGACCATTATGAAATCAATGATTGACTACTCTGACACTATTGTAATAGCAGAATCGAGGCCCAGAACAGTTAACTACTAGACCCGGGCCTCTTCAATTCCCACTACACACTATGCCGATTCGTGGTCTCTACTCAAGAACGACTGCTCCAACGGTCTGAACAACCTATTACCATGACTTTGCTTTGCTGGACCTGAATAACTGCTAATTTCAAAAGTTGTAGTGAGCTTTGAGATTATTGCAAAGAAAAAAAAATGTACCTGAAAAGAAAACTCTGATGAGTGTGTAATGGGGGTGTGCGATTATCACTCACTGGAAAGGTTTGCAATAGTAATTAGTTGTTATTGACTCAGCTGTCTGGGAATATCGCCACAAATAAAATCGTTGGCAGTAATCGTACTAAATACATTCCTCAATGATAACCATAATACCTGTCTATTGCTACCTTGAACGATTTGTGAGGGTTGGGTGAAGAAAAATCGAGAGCATGGCCGCTTCACATTAGGCGAGTTGTGGCCTAATGCATGCCTATGTGGTGCTTAAAAAACATGTATTTGTGAGTTTCTAACAAATGCAGCGACTGAGCCTTCTGAACTTTATTTAGCACGATGCTCTTATAAACCTTTCTTTATAATTATATAGACACTCCTTTTTTAAATGACATCGGACTTTCAAAGAAGAAAATGTAAGGAAAAATGTATGCATTGTCCTTTTTTTGTAAAGATGGCTGTTCTTTAAAAGTGGAAAGAATAATCGTCGGTCAGAATGTATTGTCAGTTTTTTTTCCTTTTTTTTTGGTAAAAAACGTGTTGATATTTTCCGGGCGTATCAGGGAATCTGTGTCAAGTTTTGATTTTCAGCTTTTAATATTTTTGTTTAGCAGTATATTTTTTTATTATCTATAGCAGCTACTTTTACAAGACATTAGATAGTT
This sequence comes from Xestia c-nigrum, assembly GCA_916618015.1. Lineage (NCBI taxonomy): Eukaryota > Metazoa > Arthropoda > Insecta > Lepidoptera > Noctuidae > Xestia > Xestia c-nigrum. The sequence continues at coordinate 726,257 of OU745263.1, forward strand.
ACATTAGAAAAAATAACAACCAATAAATAATGTTTTCTAAATCGTTGCTCCTAAAAATGTAAGTTACTTCATAATGACATACAAACGATGAAATACAAGATTTGGTCATAAAATACACCTCATTTCAAAACATCTAACGTTTTGAAATAAGGTGCTACTGAAAACCACCAACACCAGGATAGCATCTTTCAAACAAACCCTGATCATCGATAAAATAAAACACCCACAATAGCCCACAACGCGAACTCCCAAGTGAACTCACCAAAACAACCATACGAACTTGTGGATAACCCTCATTCAGAAGTTGCATTAAAACTAAACAAGAACAAGACCCCAAGCCGTCAATACCGCGGGTCGTCGCGACCCCACTGAATAAACAGTAAGTGTATTGGCACCAAACAATGGGGTTCGATTCGTCCCCAACTAATTCAGTTTCATCGGTCGGTTGCAAGTGGGCCGTTAGCGGCGGAGGGTTAGATGGATCGCAGGATGGCGGTAAATCGGGACAGGACGTAAATACGGGACAAGTACGGGTGTCAGGATTATTTTCAGGGATTTTCATGGATGAAAGTAAGTTTTATCTAGTTTAGACTTTTATTTGTGAAAGAACGGGGAAAGCTGTGGAACGTTGACTTTGATAGAAACATGTTTTATATTTTTAGATCATCGTCATCAGCCTAGCCTTTCCACAACTACGTTGAGGACGGCTTCCAGTCTACCCGGATGCAGCTTAATACCTGTATTTTACATGAAGCTGGCTGGCTGTTATTTTTTTGCCACGAGCTCCTCCGTTTTATTTTAGATCGCAGGAGTTAATACTTTATTTTAAGCAGATATACTTTGATTACTTATTTACAGATCGATTACGAAAAGTTTATCTTGTTAATTATCTTAAGGACGAAGGTATCAAAAGAAACTTTGACGGCATAACTATCTAAGTACCTAATGGGTCTCTAATCTCTCATACTTAAGGGGCCGGCGGAGCATGCCTAGTTCATACAAACGTAAAACCAAAATAATTTGTAAACATATTCTTAAATACAATATTTGGGAACCTAGATATTTTGTAATCCAATCGATATAATATATGTCACCGTAAATTTGTCAAATACGTTATATTGTAATAACTCTAAAGATATTGTTAACTATCGAATTATTGTCAAACGAACATACTGCTTACAATAAAACGCATTATTTTTCGTGAAATGGATGCGATGGTAGTCAACCACTCTCATGAAAAGATACTGTACCATTTCTGAGAAATACCGATTAATATAACCTAACCTTAAAACACTTTATATTCCCCTAAAAAGCGTAGTCGACGGAGCCCCACTTCGCGGGGCCCCTATTTCCGAGTGCAGGGTTTAAAGGAACCTAACTAACCTAACGGGGGGGTGCCCCAAGTACCGATTATGGGGGCAGAGATACTTCCGTATGTTCAGTTGACAATAATTCGAGAGATTACAATATCGTTAGAGAGAAACACGTTATATTGTAATATAACGTGTTTGACAATTTTATGGTGACAAATACACACTTCCCTATGAATGTTTGATTTACATATTATTTTGGTATTACGTTTGCGTGAACTACGCAGGCTCCGCAGGCCTCTTAAGGGACCAAAAAGAGGCCCAAATACATAATTGGGAACATATATATTCTGTAATGTAATCCAATCGAAATAAAAAACACTACCTAAAGAATATGTTTGATTTACAAATTATTTTGGTATCACGTTTGTATGAACTTCGCATGCTCCGCAGGCCTCTTATGATAATTTATTAAAAACTAATTTGTTTGGGTATAATACTATTATTCCCAAACAAAAGTTAAGCACCTAACGCAATTAAATTATAGTCTACTTTCGAAACTTCTAAGACAAATTAATTTGATACAAAACTAGTTATTTTTAGTTATGAAGCACCACGTAAACTTTTAGAAAACCAAAACATTTTCTTTCAATCTGTTTAAAAGTTAAGTACAAAGCTGTAATATTTTTGTGATTTGTTTTAAAAACAAGATTTCTGTTCCAAAATGTTTTCTTTCATTTATGTTTTTCTGGAAACCTTTTAAAAGGTACAAAGGAATTATATTTAAGCCTAATGTAATTTCCCTACTGCAGCTTAGAGGATTACCTCATACAGAACGAAGAGCACAAAATAATGTAGTGAGCACTATTTCCAGTTGCATTATTGTGTAAAGCAAGTTATACCTTACTCTACCATTCCTTCCACTTCTCACGATGATGTGCTTCTTCTCGCCAATTCGCGAGGAAGCCATTCAAAACGTCCCGCTATCTTCTCTCATGTCCACCGCGACCCCGTCTAGCTGTCTCAGGGCTGCACTCTAGCGATTTTCGGCTGTGCATTCGGTAGACATGGCCTGCACAGTCCCATTATTTTTTTTTTTTTTTTTTTATTTAGTTTTCTACCACAGACGTGGGGGTCCGCGCTCTTATTTACATTTTATTTATTGTTTAATTGATTTAGAAATAATTAAAACTACGATCGTGCTCCATCATTGGACACGTTACATTAAACTAAGCTTATTATTAGTAACTTAAGATCTACGTGAGTCCATCAAATATATATATATTTTTATTTATTTTTTTAATTACTAATTAAAATTAACAAAAATCTACACCAAGCTGTTTCATAACTGCATGGCAATGTGAGTCGACCGGCAGCAACCGTCGGCACCCGTTCACGGACATGACCTGCACATTAAAACAAGTCCAGTTTCTAACCCGAAAAAATAAATTATTACCAAAAAAATATAGCAGCAACTCAATCAATCACTCAATAGTCTTAATTTGTAAACACAAGTTAGAGCAGTGTGCAAGATGGTACATTAAATATGTATTTAAGTTTCTCTATGTTTTGCCATTTGGCGTACAAATGTACATTTATAGGAGGGTTTTGCCAATCAAGTAAATTAATCTATAGGTATTAGAATTATTAGGGGGGGGCTTTGTTCTCTGAAAGTATCTTTTACTCGCGGACTCAGAAAAGCTAGGACGAACGTAGTTAAGGGCATTCCTTAATTTCTCTGACTCACCTAGTTCCTTAATACGTTTTGAAGCGCTTAATTCCAATCGATATCCAATCATTTAATTAATAGCACCTATCCATAATATATGGATTCAAACCAGATTGTGAAACTTTCAGGCTTATGACTATGAAAGTGGTTTCAACTTTCATAGGTATGAGAATATAATTGATGTGAAAACTAAACTCACCGATAGCTGTGAGCAACTGTTTTAGATTTACTGTGACGTAAAAGTAGTTGGCGGCAGCTATTGGTTACTCACCTATGAAGATGGATCTACCAGGAGATATTTAACGAATGTTATACATGCGAAAGTAACCCCGTCTGCCTGTCCTTCTGTCAGTTCTGTTTCTTCCTCTCAGCGGAACGAATTTCAATGGAATTCAGCACCCTGGTGGACCATAATCTGAGTATAACCTAATTAATATAACAGAATAACATAGGATAATTTCTATCCCGGTTACATATTTTGTACATACGCTTCGATTTTTGGTAGCCTGTGTTAGCGTTGTTTTGTTTATGTAGCAGAAAATTTAGTGGTTGGTGATAGTGGGGAATTGTTGTCAAGTAGTTTTTTGAGTCGGAATACTGTATCTAACAAAGGTTTATTCACAAGTTATCGGGGAGCACTTTTCCCAGTAGTGAGATGATTCAGGATGGCAAGTAATAATATCAGCACAAAATAATTATTACCTCTTAAGGCGAGGCCACAACACTGCGTTGCGGCGTCGCATACGCATACGCATATTTGTCGGCGCCTTTTTTTTTTTTTTTTTTTAAGGATGGGAAACCATCATATGACCCCCCCCACTCTGGGCGGAGCGGGAGGGAGTGTCAGACTCTTACTGACTAAAAACCATCCATGTTCCTTCCTCGCCTCTTACGTTCCGGGGCCGCGGTATCTCTTTCGAACAGGCCCGCAACCCCGGCAGGCTTCGGCCCTTGCGGGCCCCTCTCTTTTTGCTGACATCTCTTTGAGGCGCGCGTGGAACACGAACGCGCCGTCGACACGGCCTGTCGTCGTCGTTAGACGGCCGGACGGCTAGCTAGCCCATAGCCAGCCGTCCACAGGCCCGCTACGGTGGCCGGTAGCCACCACGTGGCCCCCGACGCCCGTTGCGTCTCCCGCGGCGGCCGGGAAGAGAGGATCTCTCCCTCTCTCGTTCCGCCACCTCCTTCGCTAGCATGACTGCTTCGCAGAAGGAGGCGACGGCTTCCCATTCCGTCTCGCTCCGGACCATGGATTGAACCAGGGCCGGACGCGAGAGGTCGCCGCCGCCGATCGCCGCCACGAGGACACGGCGGAGCTCCGCCCACGCAGGGCAGACTTCCACCGTGTGCTCCACCGTGTCCTCCGGTCGATCCTCGATATTTGTCGGCGCCTCAAATTGTCTTTTGAAGGGATTTCCATAATTATTCATAATTGATAGAAATGGATGCACCCACTACTTTCTTTTCTGTTTCGTTTTCTTGATGCGTCTTAACGCGTGTAGTGCGGTCCATGTCTCACTAGAACCTGAACTGACTGTTAGCGTCTTGTCGTACAATGTCGTATGCGATGAAATTTTTACGTTGGATCATCGCATTGTATTACTGTGCGACGTCGTTTTTGCGATACGATGCCGCAACGCAGTGTTGTGGCCTCGCCCTTAGTAATGAAGTAGAGGAAACGTCTCAACCACCAATTTTGCATATTAATAAGTCATCCCAATTTGCTGTATTAGAAATCAAAAAGAAATTACTACTAACTCTCTTGGAGAGTTACCCTTGGTTTGCAGGAGCTGATTTATTTATTATTTTCATGAAATAAATTCCCTAACAAAGTAAACAAACCAATTTTATTCCCAACCTTCGCTTCCCTCAGCAGCTTCACAGTTAGCATAACTAGATAAATCTGCCACCACGACGCAATTGCTTACTTTCCCCGACATTCCGAGTCGAGAAGATTGCAATCCTCCCTCGGGAGGGATCTAAACAACCTCCTAACGTAAACCAATTCCAACTATTCCGCGAGCCTCGCGGACCTCATTTCCCTCCAATCGTGAATATTTTTAAAAAGCCACTAAAGAGCTTTAGCGGAGCAACGGAGGCTGTAATAAAATCAAGCCGACTGCCAGCGAGCGGAAAACGTCGCTCAATCGAATTCCATCGCCTCGCTTTTGAAGGAAATTGGGTTGAAACGCCGAGGAGACGTCGAGGAGACGTCCCAAGGAAATGTTCGACCTTTAATTTGTACCGACGATGGCGACGTCGGCGGAGAGTGCGCACAAATCAATTTGCCTGTAATTTAATCAATAACTGCTGCCAACACTTTTTCTCTTCAATTTTAATTTTCTAGTGTATTTTTTTAAAAAAGCTACTTCATTTTACGTGACAAAAGCTTGTATTAGTTTTTCGAACAGAGCTGAATAATTGCGCCTCAATAATGGTCGTTATTTACTGCGGAAAAATGAGAACAAAAACGTTTTTCAAAACGTTCTGAAAACAAAACAACATTTTACATTTACCTACAGTTTTTCCTAAACCAATTTAAATTCAGGTCGCTGTTTAGGTTTCATAAAAAGTTTTGGAAACAAAAATACAGCGGGAACATATGTGTGCCCAAAAAAGTAAAGTTCCGACGATTTCGACCTCAAAAATGAAATATGAGTAGCAACATGCCCCTGGCCCATAACTCGGCGAGATCCCGATGTCAAGGGACGGCACATAAAAAGTTTTTTATCATCTTCTGTTAATATATGGCGGCCCTGGCATTACCCTTTGGAAAACAACGGGGAACTTCGCTCGCATTAGTCACACGGAGTTAAAGTGGTGTACTTAGTCCTCAGAGCGCGGCTCGGAGCGCCTCCAAGCGAACACAGCTAGAATTATCCGTACCTAGATCGTTGTAATTTGTCTTTCCAGGAGGTGAAATGACAATAGAAAATAATAGAGAAAAGAAACGCATTAAATGTCGAGATGATTTTCGTGTCCGTAATTAAGTTTCCAAAAATGCTATATTATGATGATTTTCGTGTCCGTAATTAAGTTTCCAAAAATGCTATAATAATAAAAATAATAAATAGACTATAAGAAGGCCTATGACTCGGTGCCAAATACATGGCTCATGAGGGTGCTAGAGTTGTATAAAGTTTATGCAACTCTGCGCACTTTCCTGATGTCGTGTATGGGGCAATGGAGGACAGTCCATCGCTATCCAGGATGTCGCCAAATTCAGAGGAATAGCGATCCGATAAGTTGAGTGGCGATAGTTTGAGTGCACTTTGGTTCTGCTTAGCCTTGAATCTTCTTAGCACGCTGCTGGAGGATTCAGGTCTAAGCTATCGTTTGCGGAAAGATGGTCGGGTTATATCTCACCTCCTTTACATGGATGACTTGAAACTCTTTGCCCCCAACGATTTGCAACTGATGGAGCTATTGAAGGTAACTGAAACCTTCAGTAGCGCCATCAGGATGGAATTTGGTGTGGACAAATGTGCGGTCATGCATGTAAAGCGAGGGGAGATTGTGGAATCTGTGGGAACCCAGCTCTCAGATTCCATAAATCTTAAATCCCTCTCAGCAACCGAAACTTATAAGTATTTGGGTATGTCGGAAGCGTTGGGGATCAATGTTGCTGACATGAAGCAATCGTTGAAGGAGCGCTTCTTTGGCCGCTTGAAAAAAGTATTTAAGCGGAAATAAGGTGCGTGCCTTCAACGGTTGGGTTATGCCGGTTTTGATGTACTCTTTCGGCATACTCAAATGGACTCAAACAGAACTAGACGCCCTGGATACGAAGGTACGTAAATTGTTGACGACTATTCGAATGCATCACCCGCGTTCTTCGGTAATGAGACTGTATGTCCCGCGGAAGTGTGGAGGTAGAGGCTTTTTAAACGCTAAGACTCTCCACAATCGTGAGATATGCAGTCTCAGGGAATATTTCCTAGCAGCCGACGTGGGGATGCATCGAGATGTGGTTGCGATGGACAAGGGCCTCACCCCGCTCTCCTTGGCTAAAGAGAACTGGCAAACCTGTAGTATTTACTACTGATGACCGCAGGAAAGAATGGCAGAGCAAGGAGCTTCACGGGCGCTTTTACCGGGCTCTTCATGGGCCCGATGTAGATTTTCAAGCGTCCGTACGGTACGGTTGACATATTATTTGTCGGGCATGTAACCGTCCAGGCGAATCAATCCGTCACATTATCTCCGGGTGTTCTCGTCTAGCTAACGGAGAATACTTGCACAGACACAACCTTGTAGCCAGGATTATCCATCAGCAACTTGCTCTAAAATACAATCTTGTGGAATCGGAAGTGCCCTACTATAGGTATGTGCCCTACTATAGGTATGTGCCCGACCCAGTTCTCAATAGTGGCAGTATCACACTGTACTGGGATCAATCCATCATCACTGACAGGACTGTTATAGCCAATAGGCCTGATATAGTGGTGATGGATCGATCAGAGCGGCGCGCAATGATTGTTGACATAACGGTCCCGCATGATGAGAACCTCGTGAAAGCCGAGAAAGATAAACAAATTAAGTATCTTGACTTGGCTCGCGAGGTTGTCGACATGTGGGAAGTGGACTCGGCGATCATTGTGCCGATAGTCGTGTCGGCCCATGGCTTAATTGCCAAGAGCCTCGACCAATACCTGAGGAGGCTCTCGTTAGAAAGCTGGATCAAGGGCTTGATTCAGAAAGCGGTACTCCTGGACACGGCTCGTATTGTTAGGAGGTTCCTCTCTCTGGAGCCCTAACCGCGCGCCGGTAGCTTGGACCCTGTTCCCGATACCGGTGGGCTCCAATTTCTTATATTTTTAAATGTTTTTTATATATTTTTATATTAGTATTTAAAAATGTAAAGAGTTTGTTCAAAATTGAATAAAGGAAATAATAATAATAATACCTTTATTTCAGACCAGAGATCCATGACAAAACAAAAACAAAAAATAAAATAAACTTGGCACTTACTAACTAAAACACGTTAAACAAAACAACCACCTATAGCACATATCTGAATGACGGTCTGTGTGCTGCCACCCAGCGACACATTATTCGACCATCCAACCTGTTGGGGCTGTCGCACGCGACGCATCAGTGATACGATTCGCATTCGCAGCAACGAGCCAAAATCCAGAACGCGTGCGTCCGCGAACATCCCGGATGCGCTACAGAAGCGCGGCAGCCCCAGCAACACCCGGAACGCGTTATTATATTGGACTCGTAGAGCGCTGTACGAGCCCCGTGTATAACTGACCCACAGGGCGCACGTGTACAGCGACTGACAGAATGCCCTAAACAGCGTTATTTTAACCTCTTTCGTACACCGTGCGAACCTGCGGGCCAGCATGTTACACCTGACAACCAGCGCTCTACGCTCCCTTTCTAAATCAGCGTCATCCGACAGCCCATCGGTGACCCAGTGCCCCAGGTACTTAAAACGAGTGACTCTTCTCAGCGGAACTCCGCCCAAGGTTACCGATGGAACGCAGTCGTAAATAAAATTTTGCGCCCTAAACACTAAGACCTCGTTTTTTGTTGAGTTGTACCTGAGACCATGAGTCACCGCATAGTCTTCACAGATTCGGAGGAAAAAAAGTACATCATTTTATTTTAAAAAAATACTTGAATACTTACTCTTACACCTATTGTCACTTACAGGATATCTTCCGTGATGCGCCATGTTCGCGGGTTAGGTTAACCCGCGATCATGGCGCTTGCAACAGCGTCAAAAACATCGGGAGCTCAAAAAAATAAATAATCACGGAAGATATAAATACTGATGACGCGACGTGCAAATAGCCGTCGCCACGCGGGGAGAAACATTTACGCAAAATTATGTTTTTTGAATAAATCAAATTGATTCTTATGAAACCCACCCTATGAACGTAGGAACTAGAAACGGTTTCAACGTCAACTCTGAAAACTATTGGCCCACTAACCTTCAGACCAGCTCAGGAACTACAACAGCAACTGCCGGCAGCTCACACCGTGAAGCACTTTCACGGAACAGATAGTCAAATCACTGCTGGGTATCTTCACGAGTTTCATGAAACCTTTAACTGTCTATTGTGAAGAAAAAAGCACTCCTCACCAAGAATTACGCGAGAAGCACACACGCGATTTTGAAAAGAACTGTTAATGCTCCCATTGGTCGGCGCTCGGGGAGCGGCAGCCACAACTTTGGCGCTGCTGTCGCCCAGGTTCGGCGAATCCAAGAGCGCGATCCTTATGGCGGGTGAACCAAATAGCCTCATATACCAACTTATTGAAATTTGAAATGAATTACTTATTGTTAAAGAAATTACCTAAAACATAGGTTTATGAGTAATAAATATTAAACAGGTGATTTTTTAAGGTGCCCAACCAAATACAATCAGCTCAATTTACTCTAGCACAAAGTTGAAATCTGTTTAGGTGGCAATGACATCAGCTGGTTACTAGTATTTGAATAGACTCCAGTTTTGAATACCCGGAAAATGTTTAAAGTAGCAGCAAAATACATACTTACCCATTAGATGTTAGAGTCCACAATGCTTCAAACATTGGCTTCAGTGGTATATAGGGAGCTGTATTTACAAACCAAAACCTATAGTCCATTTACAATAAACATTTTCTACTCAATTCAGTTTCTCTTCTCGAAGCACACCGGTATAATTGGCCTGAAATCGGTACCATCTTGAGGCCCTAAGTGTTTCCGTGATAATTACTATACTTTTCTTAATATTCATAGCAATATCCTTCTTTACAAAGGTCATTGAAGTTAACGTTAGATACCTATTAGTAGGTACACAACAGTCGGAATTACTTCTAGAACATAGCATAACACAACGCCTGTAAACCCCGAAGGTTTGGCAGAGGTGTACAGTCATGTGCACCAATATGTATACACTCTCCTAAATTTAAAAGCAATTTTGGCGAGAAATAACGATTGTAACTTGGAAATACGATCGTTTTCATACAAATATGAGTTCCAGAATAATATCGTCGTAACAACATGCAATTTTAATCAGAACAGTTGGAGAAAAACACTTTTAAAAGTTTTTAAGTGTTTAGATATTGTTGCTCGTGACTGTACGTGATAGTAAACCCATTATTTACCAGTTCACTATTTTTAGAACAGGTAGTAAGGAAAAAGCCACAAAATAAATCATAGCATTTAGTTTTCCTGGAGAAAAAGTAACCATCATCTGCCTTGTCTTTTTTCAACTATGTTGGGGTCAGCTTCCAGTTTCAATACCTGTATTTTACTCAAACTCGAACTCAAATCATTTATTTCAATTAGACCATCACGGCACTTTTGAATGTCAAGAGAACAAAAAAAGCGATGCTACAGTCACAAACACAATAACTTGAGAAAGTACTGTAGTTGCACATTCCATAGCATACATCTCTACAGAGCGACTACCTATCTGACCTCCACAACCCAGTTAGTACTGGGCAATACGATACCCCTTGGTAAGACTGGTTGTCAGACTTTTGGGCCACTGACTACCTGTAACGACTGTCAAAGGTCTACAAATAGCAGCCTGGACCAACGGCTTAACGTGCTTTCCGAAGCACGGAGGAAACTATGTAATGGGTGGTCACCCATCCACAAACTCACCTAGGCAAGCACCCCGAGCGGCTGATTTTATGTCGCCACGAACTCCCTTCCGCAGAGAAAAAATAATCAATTATTTTTACAAGTTTATTTTTAACGAACGTTTATATACATAAGTAAGTACATTTTTATGCTTTATTATATGATAAACACTTAATACGTTACTGAAATTCATTTGGTTAATACAGATAAAACATTCTATACAGAAAATAAACAATAGCTGTTGATGACAAGCAACATTATCAAACGATTTGTATTATCATGAATCGACGAACTATTGCTCTGATAAAAGCAATAGGCAAAAACGCATTTTGAAAAAAGTATTACGTTTAAAAATATAGTTTTAGCTTAATACTTTTTCATTCTACTCTTAGAAAATCTGAATTTTTACTCTTTTCTTTTTATTTTTACTCACTCAATTTTTATTTAATATACTTAAAAGAAACATTCAAATTGATCGATAAATCATTTTGATATTATGGCACTTACGAACTAATTTGTATGTTAATTTAATAATTAAGTTATTCCGCTTTACGGGAAGCACGTAATCTAATTATAATTAATGAACGTTATTGGTAATTAACTTAGGTTAAATACTGATGGTATTTCATATCAGTAGCGGGAGAATTTATTTGATATTCGATTCTTTCCTAAATATAATTTTATAATACATATACTTACAAATTTATTTTAGATTTTACTAATTTATAATGTAAGGGTTATGAAGAGATTTGTTAGTTCTATATGATGATAATTATGAAAACTCAAAGTGAGTTATACAAGGATTCAAGGTAAATAATAATAGGTATTTTACAAGCAGTATTTCCATCCAAATGTTGTCTGGAATATCGCTATTAGCGATAATACCGCTATTGTATACGTAAATAAGGAATTAGTAATATTGGTAAAGAGCTGTATAACAATTTTGGACTTATCTGTTTTGAATACTATAAAATATGGAAGCTATAAAATGGAAGGCCAAGTTTGGTAAATATCATTAGGAATGGATACAATATAATTTAGTAAAACATGCTGTTTCACATACAAATGAATGAACTCCTACCTAATATCCCGAATAAACTTGCAGTACCAAAAAGTGATGAAAGAGATTCGTTGACATTATATCTCGTCTTTATAAGAACTTTTTCGAAAGGAAACGGTTCGACTAGAACTAATCAGGAGGTAACAAATTATAAAATCATTTTATCAACGACACATCATCAAAGAAAATTGTGTAGTTGAAGCAGCGTGTATCAGGTATCCCATTTGAATGGGAATGAGGTACCTACAGACCACCAAACTGAACAAAACAGTATTCAACTGTCCCATAGAAAATTTTAATATCTAAGGAGTTGACGTTGTTCAATTCAATGGTCAACTTTTTGATGCACGCTGAAAGTATATATGTATATAAAAATAATTTAATTTTTGGAATGTTTTGTGACTATTCTGAGCATGGACGGAAAATTAACAAAAACTGAGTGTCAAACTCAAAGACCCTGAAGCAATTTAAAAATATTGCTCTCTCTTTCTGCATATCCCTGTCTCCATCTAAATCGCTCTATGATCCTTCAGTGGCGTCATTTCGACGATCTTGGCAGTGATGGGGGCGCTTGGCAGCAAGAGAGGGTTGAACTTGGCGGGCTTGCTGCCAGCACCCACGCGCAGGAGGCCCCGCTTGGCCGCCAGGATCAGTAGCAGGATTACTGACAGTGTGAACGACAGGATCTGGAATTTAATTACGAGATGTATTAGATCGGAGGAAGACAGAAAGAAGGGTAATATTAATATTACCTAGAAGAGACTGGTGGTCCTTAGGTACCTACTAACATTTTCTCTGACTAGGTTTAGGTACAACTACGAATGGATCACGTCTGTTTGTTATGAAAATATCATGAGGAAAATGATACATGACTTGCAAAATGTACCTAGTAGAAAACATTGAATAGATGTAGGTATAAACTTTATCAAACAAGTGGATAGGTACATGCTTATATGCATATGTCTGTGCTTCGTTTTACTGTGTAGTAAGATAATTCTTGGGTTCCTAGCTGTTTAATTTTAGGCATAGGTACCCAACGTTTTATGAATAAAATGATTAAATAAAATGAATGACGCTTATTATAGATAATGTAAATTAATGCAACTCAAGGTTATGAATCCCAAAAACATAAAACTCCTCATTTTATGTTTTACAATACGCCCACTTTTTCAGTAAACAAAGAGATAGCACGGAACTGTTTCAAGCAAACGGTATTCAACTCATTGCAATGATTAAAAAAAGAAAACTATATCATTTTGACACATTGGATCAAGTCATCAAATCGACCCTCATTACTATTCAGAACCAATAACATCCTTACCAATGTCTTGAAACAAAGATAACCAAAAAACAATGGAAAAAGAAACACGTTACTTACAGCAGATATCCCGAAAGTGGCAAAAACTTCGTATGACATAAACATTTTGCACTATTACTTGTCAAAACACAGCAAGACTAAATAAAAAACGTAAACATTAGGTGCGCACGCGACTGTGCACTCACTGCAAACTGACAGACTGAGCTGTGACACACAGAAACACTGTGTACAGGTGTGTCGCACACAAGCATGGAATAAACAAAACTACAGACTGCTCACATTCCTTGTCAAGCGAACAAGAGACGGGCTTACGTGAGCTGCTTGAGAGAAAAAGAGACAGAACACTGGTATTTCCGTCCTTCACTGCGTGCTTTGCATTTTTGAGATAAGCGTTCCGTTAATGTTTGATGTTGAATGTTTGTCTCTGTCGTCTATGTCATAATGATATCTCTCAAATACATAGTCTTCGAATTCAATGAAGGTTCCCATACAAATGAAGGCACTGTGTTGCACTGTGTCGACAGTAGGAACACTGTACGTGGCATGTCAAGCGTGGAGCGGCAACGTCGCACGCATACGTCATCTGTAACAGCTGCGCACGCGCTCACCTTGTGTTTTCTTTTAATCTGTGGTACAGTTATTTTAGTATTTCTTTTGTTTTAAATTCCCGCCAGTCGCTTTCGCCAATTGAAGTGCTCCACACGTTATGAGAGAACAAGGAAGGAAGGATCAGAAGTATATATTTTGTTACATAGAAAACCTTATCCTCCAATGTCCTCCATGCTGAATGGAGGCTAAACTACTGTACTGAAATTTAAACTACGTTTAAGCATCAACCATTTTACCATGTTTCGTAATTTATTTGAACAGAGAATTAAAAAAAACATCTTCGTCCTTCGTCTTTTGAAACAGTCTCTCGAAAACGTAATTTAGTATTTCTCACTATAAAGTAGAATATCGTGCGGACTTCTTACAACACGACTTTGGTACGGGTTGTCAGACCTGGTTATCCTATAATATAATATAACATAATCCTATAATATTATAAATTATAAATGTGAATGTAAGTTTGTTTGTAACGCTTTCACGCGAAAACTACTCAACCGATCATCATGAGACTTTGTACACATATTCTTGGAGTTATTAGAAGAAACATAGGATACTCTAACCTTCACTCGCAGACGAAGTTGCGCGGGTCAGCTAGTATGTATATTATAAATATGTAACACGTCTCTGCATCTTGATAAATGTAATTTTTCATGAGTATTCTCATACTTATGAAAAACTAGCTTCTGCCAGCGGCTTCGCCCGCGTGAAGTTTGATAATTGTCCCATAGGATCTTATTACCGGTATAAAAAGTATCATATGTGTTAATCCAGGTTATAAACTATCTGTGTGCAAAATTTCATCCAAATCCGTTCAGTAGTTTTTTCGTGAAAGAGTAACAAACATACATCCATCCTCACAAACTTTCGCATTTATAATATTAGTAGGAAGTAGGAAGTAGGATTACATATATCAATCAAATTTACTTTAGACTTCTCAGTCTTGCATAGAACGGACAAGAAGTGGGCGACAAGTCATAAAGGTTAGTGTTTTAATTTAAAGTTTGATTGATTGAAAACCTCTTCTCTCTTCTCTTCGTCTTCGATAGAGATTCAATATTGTCCATCCAACCCAAATTGCACAATCTCAAAACAGAGCTCATTAATTCTTTATTTGCTTGCTGTTTATTTAATAACTAGCTGACCCACGCAACTTCGTCTGCGTCACATAAGAGGGAAAAAGCTACCTACTACTACTACATTTTTTTTTCATAAGAACCTTCTCCTGACAATAACAAACACAACAAAAAAAGAATCAGCCAAATCGGTCAAACCGTTTTCATGCTATGTCGTGACAACGGAAAACGGGTTTCATTTTTATAATATAGATTATTTATTTAGTACAGGATAAACCATTAAACCATTTAAGTTTTCTAGAGCGAATATAAATCATATGGAATAAATAATTGACATTGCTCCGCATGTAATTCCGGAGCGTCGGTATTACCATGTATAATTTGATATTATGCAATTATTAATTATTATTAATTGGCCAAGAGCTTGCCAACAGCACAATTCCTATCCCGTGTACTTACTAATTAGTATTCTGCTGTGCTTTAATCTTCTATTTTGTTTATAATAATCAAGTATAAATCATATTTTGCCTATTTGTAGATTTAGATAAACATATTAAATACACATATCTACTTCCATATCAATCATATCGTGTATATTAGTTTGTTTTTCATTCACTTTCTTAGCAACTACATATTGATAGTGATATGATCATAAGCAGTGGTTATCACCGGTAGTGTAGGTAATTTACGTCTCTATGAGTAATGGTTTTTGATACCTAGTACATAATACTCCTTGAAAACTTCTTCGTTTCTATAAGGATCTCAAGGAAATCATGTAATTGTTCCACAAACTGACTCCCAACTACAACAGCTGACTTTTGTGTGCATTTGTATATGTCGCAGGATAAATTGATACTTCGAATCTTCGCGGAAATCCTAGGGGTTTTGCGAAAACGCGGATAATTAGACATAGGCGAAAAATTATCAAATCTTACTGGACAAAGTCAGGATTTTTGCGAAAATACTCGTTACTATAGTAAGATTTGATGTGCTCAACACTGATTGGCTACAATTTTGCTGGCTGACTTCTAATTGGTTCTTAATTTGCCGATGATTAACTTCAAGTATTGTATCATAGAGTTATGAAGGTTTAGAATAGGTGAGAAAGGAAAATCACTAAATTGATTTTTATAAACTTTTTATTGAAAATTTTAGTATGTATGTTGTTTTCTACAGACAGTAGGAAATCTCAGTCGTAGTAAATAACGTGCGGCAACAAATGATTGACATTTAAGATGTCAACCAATCAGAGACGATCTCTTATTGAACGCGCTGACCGACCAATCAGCGTTCTTATTTCATAACAGCCAGCGTTTCGTTTCGCAATATTGCTATAATAACGAGTATTTTCGCAAAAATCCTGACTTTGTCCAGTAAGATTTGATAATTTTTCGCCTATGTCTAATTATCCGCGTTTTCGCAAAACCCCTAGGATTTTCGCGAAGATTCGAAGTATCAAATTATCCTACGACATATATACATAAATGTAACACGTTACACAGCATTTTTTTAAACAACTAGTAACTGGAGGTCAGACAGGCAGTCGCTCCATCTATACTTATAATAAATCTGTAGAGAGGTCAATTCTGTCCATGAAATATATTTACAAAATAACTATCGGGGGGTGATTAGTGGTCGATACTGATGCCAAAAATGCAATCAGTAAAATTTTTGTCTGTCTGTCTGTCTGTCTGTATGTTATTTATAGAAAAAAAAAACTACTCGACGGATTTTAACGAAACTTGGTACAATTATTCTACATACTCCTGAGCAGGTAATAGTATACTTTTCATCACGCTACCATTAATAGGAGCAGAGCAGTGAAAGGAAATGTTGGGAAAACGGGAGAAGTTACTTGGTTTTTTTAGCTTCCGTCGCGTGTGCAGCCTTAATGGTTAAAGCTACATAGAAATCATGTATAACGGAAATATTCCACATAAAATTATATAAAAAATATCCCAAGACAGCATATGTCTATCTTTTATAGTTGACTCACAATAACACGTGTAACTCCCGATAGCTTAGCAGTTCGGAGAATAAATGTGAATGTAAGTTTGTTTGTTGCGCTTTCACGCGACAACTACTGAACGGATTTGGATGAAATTTTGCACACAGATAGTTTATAACCTGGATTAAAACATAGGATACTTTTTATCCCGGCAGTAAGATTCCATGGGACAATAATCAAACTTCACGCGGGCGAAGCCGCTGGCAGAAGCTAGTTTAAAATAAAACTCCCAAGACCCTAATATATTTAGAAGAAAACTAGGCAAATGATGATTAACTATACATTTATTACGACAGGCAGTGCAATATACTATGTTATAGTTTTGAAGAAATGAGGTATTGTACCATCTGGGTAAAGTTAAAGTAGTTCAAGGAAATTAAAAAAATTGTACGACAACGAAACGTAATTAAAATATATCCCAGTTTGTCTTTAGATGGGGTGCGATTTGTTCATTTATCATTCTAAAAGAAAAGTCTGCAACTGAACCAACCGCTTGAGATCGCTACAACTGTCACAAATTGACAGATAATTGATAGATTAAGGTCCCTTGGTCCACTAACATGATTGATACGACTTGATTGCTATTTGATCCAATAAAATGTGCTAAATTGTTATCTTCTGGACATCGGAAGATTTATTGACCATCGAATTTATTATTCCGTTGAAGCTAATTCATTTTTTATTCGGTAGGGTTTTAGGTATTTTATTAACCCAACATCAAGTTAAAAATATGAAAAAATAAAACCGAATTAACAAAAATACAAATATAATTTTAAAAAACTATGGTATCAAATGGTATCGTATGAATAAATTAATTCACAAAACGGCTGCGAAACAATATTAAATTAACACAGAATCGTTGTAGATGACGCTTTTGGTCATCCTTCATACATTCATACATTCTCACTAGTGCAAGCCAGACTGTTGATGAGGCTTAAGTAGTAGTAGCAGCAGCAGCACCGTTGTAGTAGACCCGGGTCTCCCTGCCAGCGATGACCTGCCACGTCTCCACATTGCCCTGGGGTCTGCGACCTAAGGTTGAGGGGCAGGAGTAGGGTCAGTAGGAGGAACAGGAGCAGGATCCGCAGTAACAGGAGCAGTAGTAGGAACAGGAGTGGTCGTGGCAGCGTTGTACCGCGCCCTGTAGTAGGCCCTGGCCAGTCTGGCGCTTTCGGCGATGCCAGGCCAAGTCTCCTCATTGATCTGGTCCATGTACTCTGGAGGCACCCTGAAGCCGTAGTTGTAGCCTGGCAGCTCCAGAGTGTAGGAAAACGGAAGGCCTATCGACTGGAGGAGAAATGATTATTAGTAGTTGAAGCTTTTGGGGTACAGGGCACTTTATAAGTTTCTCAGCTCCTGTTGAAAATGGTGGATCCACCGACCAGACGTGTGTTTAGTTTGCTAAAGAAAACAACGACGACGAAAGACGTTGAATTAAAGCGATATGCAAGGATTTGAATTTGAATTTGAATTTAGTTCTTTAATAAATTGCGTCATATTTGGCGTTCCAGTATTTTTTGTATATTTTGACGCAACAAGAAGTAAATTACAAGGCTAAAAACTGACCACAGATTTTCTTGTGCCCGCTCCAACCTTTCCACAATGGCATAAATACCGGTCAAACACATGAGCCTTCTCCATCGAGCTAAATCTATAGGTTAAGTGAGTCCAGTAGGTGGTCCAGTTAGATACTATAGCAGTGTCAGGGCATTCATTAGCCATTAACTATGAAGTTGTATGAACACTCAGCAAACTCTAGTGAGTCATATCACCGCACTGACAGAGTTTCGGACAGGCCTACTATAAGCTGCCATTTTGCCAATTTGTATTCGTTACGATAATCTACAGGTACAATCCGTTTAGATATCTTATAACGACAGCGGTAAGAAGATGGGCGAGGCCTGATAACCTATTATTTTCGTATTATTAATAATATTATCAAAAACAAACACACGGATGGTAAGTTTGTTAGACTAATATTAATCATAACTTTGAATCTGAACACTTGACGTCATTTTATGATTATAAGTGGATTAAAAATGTCTGATGCAGATATATGAATATTTTTACATGAGAATGATAATCAAATACATTTTAGGTGGGAATAGTGTAAACTTAGATTTCAACAATCTTATTATTTTTCAGCCTTTAACTGCTGGTGGTTTAGGGACCTCGCCAACTACGATGACCGGCCTTGTATAAAGTTGTTCGAACTCACGGTCGTACGACTAAACATGTTTCCTGGTCGGAGTTTCTGCGGCCATTAGTCGTTGTCGTGGCCAGACCAGCAATGAGTCTCTCACCACTTTAAGTAAAAATAATGATGTTCTTGTATGTTCACATCATTCTTAGCTATTATAACACTAGGATCAACTAACCTGTCCGTAATCCTGGGCACATCCAGAGGTTATGTACATCAAGGTGGCGCTGTTCCCCACCAGATAGTAGTAAGCTTGAGGCAGCTTCTTCGCATCGATCACTGCGCCCATGGCTGATGCAACATGGTGCAGCTGAGCAGGATTTTCTGGTAGGCTCTCATCCCCGTAACCATACGTCACGTAATTCCCGTGACTGTGTATGTCCATGAACAACTGAATCCTGTCAAAGTACTCCTCCATAATGTTCTTCACATTTCTGACCTCCACTTCAGAGAATTGGAAGGGTCCAGGGTAGATGTCCGAGCAAGGGTTTGGGTCGACTCCGATGGTAGCCCAGTTCCTGCCAAAGTTCCTGTTGCCATCTACTCCATAGCAGTATGGGTGGTTGGTTTCATTGAATGATCTTGTTTTACGCCAAAGACGTGCCTAAAAAAATTTACAGTTCGACAAATCATATTTTAAATTTTGCTAAAATGCTTTCACATTATCCTTTTTTGTGATGCAGGAAATATTCAATTACAATAATTCCTGAAAAATTTAGCTAGAAGAGGGCCCTATTGTCCATATACAAATATTTTGGTAGTGCTTGCGTACCCCAGACCAAAGAGACAGTGTAGAACACTTACATTAGTATGCGTGTACTCATAGCCGTCAGGATTGAGCAATGGCAAGATGATCCAGTCCACATCGTTCAGGACATCTCTGTCTTCGGCCCTCAGATTCTCCACCAGCCTGTATATGGAGTAGAGGGCAATTGGAGTGGTCACCCACTCTCGCGCGTGGATCATCGTGGTCATCACGTAGATAGGCTTGCTCTTGTCTTCGAAGTTGGTGGTCGAAATCTGAGGACGGTAGAAAAAGGGTGTAAAGGGATCTTTCAATTCAATTTATTTATTTTATTCTTTCTTCACACATTGGTTTCTTCAAGAATTAAAAATGAGTTTTTGACTTATGTTCTAATCTACCATTGGAAGAGACTGGTGCCTGAAGTATATTTTCGAAAAAGCTTGCGTGATAGGTCACCAGTCCTCCCCCACCCCCCCACCCACCGCTAAACAATAAAGATTTATAGACGATCTTGTGAGAACACCATTCTTGGGATCACAAGGGTACAATATTACAATAAAGTTAAAAATAATAGTAAATAATTACGTGTGAACCATTAGTTCTCCATTTTTCAAAAACAAACAAAATTAAAATGGAGAACTAATGCGTGTATGAATAAATCTTTTAGAATGGTATACTTAGTTTAGTAGCAAAGTGTGAATAAAGGATAATTATACAAACTACTACGAGTATACACGTAGTTATTTTTTAAACCGAAATCATTATTCATAACAAAATAATGATGATATCTCCATACTTAAATATAAACTCATTACAAACCTTTAAATACTTGATGTTACGTTGCTCGAAACTTTTTTCAGCGTTCACTAGAGTTACCAAGTTAGGATACTGAGCGGCAACTCTGTCCAAGTACGCATCAACCTGTGAACAATACAACAATAATCTTAATTCATATTTTAGAATGACAATGACACACAGTCACTTTGTGGAAACATTGCTCGCAGAACAGATGAAAATATTCGACAGTATCATGAACTGCCTAGCCTTTGACCAGCTGTGTTGGGGTCGGCTTCCAGTCTAACCGGTCCGACCTTTGTGAACTATCTTTTTGAAAATATGGACCGCCGGGTACAGGTTGACGCTGTTTACACGGATTTTCAGAAGGCCTTTGACAAGGTGGATCACACCCTGCTCATGGAAAAAATTGCATTTAATGGTATACGCGGCAATTTACTCAGATGGTTTGCTTCATACGTTTTCAATAGAACTCAGAAGATCGTTATTAATGGGCATGAATCTGACTCTATAGTTGTTAAATCCGGGGTTCCACAGGGATCAGTATTGGGTCCTTTCCTATTCATATTGTTTATTAATGATATTAAACATTGTTTTATCAACTCAAAATTTTTGATGTATGCAGACGATATGAAAATTTATACCACCTGTAAGAATATTCGCGACTGTCAATATTTACAACAGGACCTTGATAGATTTTATGAATACTGCCTCAAAAATAAACTCTTTCTAAGCCTTCCTAAATGTTGCACAATTTCATTTACTAAAAATAAAAATCAAATTAAATTTAGTTACACAATAAACAGTACAAGTCTTAATGAAGTTCAGTCTGTCCGAGACTTGGGTGTTACGCTTGACACTTGTCTGCATTTTGATACTCATATTGACAATATAGTGAAAAAAGCCTTTCAGATGTACGGACTGGTCATGAGATTTTCAAGTAGCTTTGTGCGACCCTCTACATTCTTAATATTATATAAAACCCTGATTCGGTCGCAATTGGAATACGCCGTCCAAATTTGGGATCCTCTATATGATAAGTACAAAGATAGGCTGGAAATTGTGCAGAAAAAATATTTACGTTCTATGAATTATAAATGTAATCGTCCTAAAGTCTCTTATAAACAATTGCTGAAACGTTACAATGTTCTTAGTTTGCAGTCTAGACGATGTCTTCTGGGTGTAATGATGCTGCATGGTATATGCAATAACAGATTCGACTGCATTCCTTTAACAAATAGTCTACATTACATAGTACCTAGATCTGTCATGCTTCGTGGGGTTCGTGTGCCTCGACTATTTCACACGAGCTCTTGTAGGACTAACGCTGGGGAGCGCGTGCCTCTTCGTCGCCTTGTTGATGCGTACAACACTCACTTCATGGAGCTTGACATATTTACTCTTTCCAAAGATCGTTTCAAGGCGAGAGCAATCGAGTTACTGAATTAATACGTTTTTATTTTTATTTTTCCTTTTTCTTATTAGGTTTTTACGATGCACACTATTTTGTCTGTTTTCTTTTAACTTTTATTTTTTTGTGAATTCGTGGACAATGTTGTGGGTTACATGTATAATAATATAAATATGGTATAGATTGTGTATAAATGTATTTCTAAGTTTTGTACTAATTTAAGAATCTCTAGTTAAGCTTGGCGTGTAACTGTTTTTTGTCCCTAACAAATAAAATAAAAATAAAATAACCGGATGCAGCTGAATACCAGTATTTCACATGGAGCGACTGCCTATCTGACATCCACCACTCAGTTAATACTGGGTAATACAACACCAATTGGCAAGACTGGCTGTCAGACTGATTGGCCCACTGACTACCTGTAACGACTGCCAAAGATAGACAAATGACATCCGGAACCAACAGCATATAATTATGTGCTTTCCGAGGCGCGGAGGAAACTCGGTATGTAAGGGTGGTCACCCATCCACAGACCAACCTAGGCAAGCATGGCTTAGACTAAAGATCTGCAGTAGCAGCGGCTGTTATTATTTAGCCACGAACTCCTCGTCCTCATTAAAATATTCAACAGTAATAGGCCATTTATTGAAGCGTCAAAAGTGTTTTCACTAGAACGGGCTAAAACTAAACCAGTGTATCAATAATAAAATAATAGAAACACATTAATAATGTATTGGCTACGTAGCATCGGAATCGTATTACAAATTAGTTCGGAATAACCCGCAAAGCTTTTAACGAACAAATTAATAGGTAATGTTCAGTTGTGATCTAGCATTTATTCCGTTTTCGGTTAAATCACGCAAACTTCAAATTAGGGGAGTATTAGTGAATTTAGTTTGTGATTTATCACTGAAATTACAAACATATTTCTGAAAACAATAATAAATAGAATCTAACTGGGCCACTGAGAGCAATTTAGTTGATTAGTGTAATTTAGTCTATAACAATTAAATGCGCAATGGCGCTTACTACTTTATTATAAACACTACCACTGCTTATCTCTGCATCACCTAAAGGTTGACTGGTACAAAATGCCTATGGCATTATTCCGCCTCTGTACTTTTGTGCTTGAAGTGTTAAATATTAAATATAATGTATTATTGTATAAGGCACATTTACAAAATGATGATGGTCTTTAAGCATCGGAACCACTGTAGCATGGCGCATCCCACAGAGCGGTATCTTCTTAACTCTGAAATAAACGGAAGCTCAACTTTACCAAAGAGGTGGCATGATGGATTAGACTTTTATTTTAAGGATTGGGCTCAAATTCCACCAACCGGAAGTAAGCAGGACACAGCAGGCTGGCAGAAAAGCTGCCGTAAGTAATATCTACTACTTACTTCGGCATATCTCGGGTAGTCTTGGAATATCATCCTGTTGGTCCTCGTGGACCTCCATGTGGCCATCTGACGATCATGCTCCTCGAAGGCTCTACAAACGAATTGTAAATTAAATTGTGGTTACTCTCAGCGGATCTTTTTAATATTCAGGGGTTCAAAATTTTCCTAAGTAATTACGTACTGGTCCAACAACCTTGAACCAAGGTCACCGACGTAGCCCGAAGAATTGCTAAACTTAAGTGGCAGTGGGCAGGGCACATTGCTCGCAGAACGGATGGCCGATGGGGCCGAAAAGTTCTGGAGTGGCGACCGCGAACCGGAAGACGATGCGTTGGAAGACCTCCCACTAGGTGAACCGATGACCTGGTGAAGGTTGCGGGAATCCGGTGGATGCGAGTAGCAAGGGACCGGTCAATGTGGCGACACTTGGGGGAGGCCTATGTCCAGCAGTGGACGTCTTTCGGCTGACATGATGATGATGATAATTACGTACTGAAGATACGAGTATGTTTTAAAACCCTGTCCGATCTACTCGTACTTTTTGGAAAACAAGTCAAAATGAAACTGATAAAAATTTCATAAAATGTACTAAAATAAGGAAACATGGCAACACAAGGACGCGGGCGGCGACACTCCGGTCCCTTCCCGGGTAGTGACGTCATAAACAAACAATTGACGATGAAACATACTAATACCGAAGGTGGCGTTGTCACGTTTTAAAAGACATGGTAGATTTGGGCACGAAAATCAAGCATTTTAAAATTCATTCTTTATGTTTACTATCATAAAAAATATGTTCTATATTTAATTTGACAATGTCATTGGTATATCTACCTATATGCCACTTTCGGGTTGGACAGGGTTTTTAAACATATTGTATATGCCTTTTTTCAAAGGCATGTTAAACAGAACGTCACTTGGTGACGACGCTAACATACTCCGAATATTACGCAGCAAAACCTTTTGGAAGAACATCACAAACATGGTCAGTGGGTCAGTGGATATCCTCCGAAGACGAACACTGAAAACGACTTTATTGCGCGTTCATTGAAGTGCCCAAGTGCTCTGACTAAATCATTCGAAGACCTAACAGAAAGAGAACTAAGACTTACTCAGCAACATCTTCCAAATGCAAAGAGTTATTTAATCCATGAACATGCAAAGCCATTAAGAACTCTGCCTTTTTTTCCGGCTTGACCATGATCTGTGCCTCCCTGATACCGGCGACGCCGTGCTGCCAGATGTCCAGGTCCAACTGATGTTCCAGGTCGTGTAGAAGCTTCTGGTCGGATCTGTCGCGGACTTGGACATTGTAGACTGAATATCTGTGGAAGTAGCAGAGGTTGCGTTGGTGAGCAGTGTTTGATGCTATCTTTACATATCGACACGCCAAATATCTATATATATATAAAAATCAATTGCTGTCCATTAGTCTCACTAAAACTCGAGAACGGCTGGACCGATTTGGCTCATTTTTGTTTCGAATGATTTGTGGAAGTCCTGGGAAGGTTTAAACGGTAAAAAGTAGTAGGTAGGTAGTAGTAGGTAGGTAGTAGTAGGTAGGTAGTAGTAGGGAGGTAGGTAGTAGTAGGTAGGTAGGTAGTAGTTGGTAGGTAGTAGTAGGTAGTAGTAGGTAGGTAGGTAGTACAAGGTAGGTAGTAGTAGGTAGTACTTTTGACGCAGACGAAGTTGCGGGGGTCAGCTAGTTATTAATAAAAAATACTAAAAAATAATTGAGAGACTGATATCAACAATCACTCAAAAACGTTCCCACTGCTACAATGTTCCTGTGTGGCTAACATATTTAAGCCCAAGACTTATGGCCACAATCAGTTTGGGACCTTCTTACTGTACTTTGGTAGATCACCATGACATTGAATTGTTCTAAGAAATGACCATGTCCTCTGAATATTTTGACCAACACAGGATTTGATTAAATAAATTTGCACAAACTAAAACGCTTCCTTGGTTTATTTGGTTTGAACCTACTAGGCCACCAGAAAATCTAATAAAAAAATCCAAATCAATCTTACCTGGAGTACATGTCATGTTTCCCTGCCTGTACCAGGCCCACCACAGCCGCACACAGAAGTATCAAGTGCTTCGTCTCCATCACTACGGACTACTGACTTCCTGCCACAAACACGTTGTTGTTATCCAATCAGATATCAGTATCTTAATCCCTTGCGTTTATCTTGATATTGTGGAATAACCCTGATAATTTTGTGGTTACCGCGTGTGATTTTGGAAATCATTTAAATTCCAATAGCAATTATGTTAGAATTCGAAACATTTTCGATTTCCGCGAAATCACTCTTATGAAGACACAGTGGGGGCCAGAATAAAGTTTCGCATTCGAAAGAAAAAAATATCAATTTTGTGAAGTCGAAGCGCGGCGGTCTGGGAATCTAACCGCTACGCATTTTTCTTGAGGATGAAGTCTTTTGGTGCTATTATTACAATGACGTGGTTGTTAATTTTCAACCAACTTCCAAAAAGTGGAGGATTTCAATTCGTCTGTATTTTTTTATTTTTTTTTTGTGTTTGTTACCTCAGAACTTTCGACTGGTGAACCGATTTTGATAATTCTTTTTTTGTTTGAAAGCTGGTGCTTGTCGTTTGGTCCCATTTTAATTTGCTGAAGATTTGATGCTGATCTTTCGAGATATACAATGGAACTCTTCAAGAATAGACACCAAATCTGCAGTAATTGCTGCAATCGCTTGTAGATTCATATACGCTTGTAGATTGACTACATCATGACGTAACATCACACCTGTATGCTCTGAGGGGGTACGCAGATGTGTACAATACTCCCAGATTTCGACAATGTTTGTTGCCTCTGAACTTTCGACTGGGTAAACCGATTTTGATTATTCTTATTTTATTTGAAAGCTGGTGCTTTTCGTGTGGTCCCATTTCAATTGGTTAATATATGACGCTGATCTTCTGAGGTATAAATGGAACTCTTCAAAAATACACGGCAAAGCTGCAGTAATTGCTGCAATCGCTTGGTTGTTTATTGTTTATCTAACATAGTGACATAACATCACGCCTGTATGCTCTGATGGAGTACGCAGAAGTGTACAATACACCCAGATTTCGACAGTTAGATGTGTTAAGTTCCATTGAATCGGATCCTGGAGAAATAGAGGGAATTCTTTAAATTTTATAGGCACACCAGAAGCAATTTGGGTAGTCTTACGAAGAGTACGTTCTTGGAGTGATCCCATTTCAATTTGGTAAAGATCTGATGAAGAACTTCGGAAGATAGGCGACGGGAACTCCTCAATAAATGATAGCAAATGTACTGGGATCGCTGAAATCTCACGTCTCTCTATTGTTTACACCAGTTCATAACAAAAAATCACGCCGTTACGCTGTGAAAGGGGAAGCACATATGAACCACTAAAAAGTGAAAAATAAAAACGTTTTTGCAAGAAATATAACCGACTTCACACAAAAAAGTGAAAAATAACTTTAGCTTCAGAAGTCGGTGACAAAAAAACTAAATCAATCAAACAAAGGTCACCGACTTCTGAAGCTAAAGTTATTTTTCACTTTTTTGTGTGAAGTCGGTTATATTTTTTGCATACAAGTTTTTATTATTTAATGCTTTCCTCTCACTATAAATATACAAACTAATAAATAGCAATTTCCATTTTGGTGCGTTCATAATATCAACCCCATCATTCCTAACATTCCACTATTCAACGCGGCTGAAAGTTCACGCGTACATAATTCAAACAAACATAATAATTTAAGAGGCTCATTGGTATTAATCTCCGGTCTTCAGAGGCTTCAATTTATCAAATTCAAAGCGTTCGTCCAAACACAAAGTGCTCTCACATTAATGGCATTTGTAAACTAAACTCCAGTTTAATTCTCTTAGCTTCCGAGATTCCTAACTTAGTTAAAAACCTTTTGGGCCTTTAAGTAAAGATATTTTAGTATTAAATACTAAATTATAATTATTTTAGGCAAGTTTCAAAGTTATTCAGCGAGCGGATTTTAAATTAGGCTGAGATTTATAACTGCTGAAATTCTGGAGATTTGGGTAAAAAGGTTGGACGGGGAAAATGAAGCTTTTTTCCAGTTCACCTTTAGGATTACGCGATGCAGGTAAAAAGGTTCGTTTGTTAGTGGGAGTGTAAATAGGTAGGTAGATTTTATTTCTTGAAGAAAAAAACACAAAAGTGTAGGAGGTAGAGAGGCCATTTGACAGGTAGTGATTTCAATACCAGTTTTTGGAAAACAGTAATACAAATATTGTTAGTATCTTGCTATCCTGACCATCATCATCCAGGCCTCTAGACCTTTTGTGACAATACATTCTTCCCTTGCCTTGTGTCTCAACCAAGTTTTACCCGCGATCTTCTGAATGTCTATCGTCTTTCAGTAACTATAAAGTGAAGTCTCTACTCCACCTGCCATAACCACATCTTGGCAAAAAAAAAATCGATTGAATAAGAAATGTGTTTCTTTATCGCAGCAACTGCAGATAGAAACACTAAACTTCACTTCACATCTAAAAATCAACAACAACAGTCAGCGGTCAGCGGGAGTACACCTTCACATCTTCTAAAACACAGCACACCCCCCTGACCTGCCACCGCACACCCATCCATCATTATCTGCAACTTAACACAGAATCCATTAATTAAGGCCCGTTCACATCGGTCGTTAGTTCAAAATTCTCATTACACCGCCCGCTCGCTCGCACTTTGATTGATTTGATTTCGTCGAGGTGTACTAACTTTTTAATGGATTTTAATTGCGAAGGTCAAATTGGGTATGATTGAAGATGTGTTTGTTGTCTGGTACGAGCAAATCCCTTTACATAAACCAGACAAGAGGTTGAAAAAGTGGATTTCTATCTCCGTAACAACGATTACGGAGAACTCAAAATATTTTTTGGAGGTAACCTAAGTTTTCTAAAGCTTTTGCCAATCCTGTTGATTCTAGTGTCCAAATGCGAAAAGCTTTGATAGTTATTTGCTGCAGATTTGTTACTATTCTTCTGCCAATAATGTTTGTAAAAACACCCTTTACGAAGCAGATAAGCAGTTCTTCTCTCCGTCATTGCCACAATTTATTTGTGAACCTTCTAGTTACTACCAGTATTTTTTTTCTATTCCAGGTTTTAATAATATATTATAACTTTACTTAAGAAACAAACCTCTATTTAAACACACGCCATGACACTTAAAACCACGATTATCTGTCGTCACAACAAAGTGGGAACGCTGCCTTAGTCGGTTTTATTTTGATGGTTGACGGCTTCGGTAACATATAAAATGGATAAAGAAAATTATATTAAAAGCTCTTAAAAACCATACCAAAATTACCAATTGCCGACGAAAACACACAAAACCCAAAAGCCTTTGATGTCATTACGCAATAAATGCTGGGAACAGCACTGGCGATGAAGTGACACCAATTATTCGAGTTATTCGAACATTATGCCAGTTATTCGAAACGCCTGCAAGTAATTATGCCTGCGAGTGACCGGGCACCACTTCATTACAGTTAATTTATTTTCGCTTTCAATGTTTTATTTGCTTTAATCATGTTCTTTTACACTTGGGTAAGTATATCGGTTGAAATTTAGTAAAGTTAATTTTATTACATGTTTCACGTCAAAAAGTTTTATAAAATAAAAGCTTTGTGGGAACCTGAAAACGTGTAGTACAGTCATCGTCGCAATCCAAACGATGACCTAAAACTTATTAAGTTGCAAATTTTTTGCCTGTACCTCGAGCGACCAATCAACACCAATGATTACCTAAACAACCTAATCGGATGCTGAATTCTCTTTTTGAAGTGGGTTAAAATTTAGTTTTGCTCACGACTATGTCATGCTTCACCTGACAGTGATCTTTTGTACTTTATAGTCAAGAATTTAGCATAAAAAGACTTAACCATTCTCCAAGCAGTATCCCTGTCAGGATAATTATTAACATTATTTTCCAGTACACAACTAATTCTAACTTACCACTAACTTGGCTTTCAACTAAGTGTAAAGTTTCGTGTCAATTATGTGCCAACGCTGACATTTTATGTACAGCGTGCCTCAACTTTGGCAGTCACACGTTATTATGGGTGAACACTCTAAAATGCCAAGTTCAGTGATGCTTTTGAGGCGGTGGATAATGTAAAGATAAGACCAAATTAGGTATGGTCTAACGAGGAAACGCCTTGCTGTCGACTATTTTTAATAGTTTCAAAAATCATGGGTTTTTTGCAAATAAAAGAGACATACTCGTTGATCATCGGTTGTTCACAACAGAGCTATAAAAGAGAGACACTCGCTGAAGATGCAGAATACTCGCCCATCGCCGTCGCTTACTCGCTCATGACCCTCCGACAAACTCGTACACACTCGCTTCGCTCGCCAATTCATTTCTAGTTGTTAGCTCTATTTACTTATCGTTAATCGTCGTCGGCCAGATGCCTAAATACCTAATACTAGTTATGGCTGGATTTAAATAATCCTTTACATTTTTTATCTTATCACGATATTATTGGTTTTCGTGTCGACAGTGCTACTGCATTTGACATTCATGTTTGTTATCCCACGCTTTGATACGCGAGAATTTAAATTGCGGGCTTTTATATTAAAAGAAAATAAAACGTTCAAACAAATTAAATATTTCCACGAAAATACGGTTGCAAAAAGCTTTGATCTCCCATTACAAAGGTATCATTACTCGAAACCACACATTTAAATGTCAAACAATATAAAAATAAAAATAAATTAAAATCAAACTTTGTCGAACATAGGCTAGATATGATTATGATATTAATAAGGCCTGATATATACTGGGCGGTCGGACGTCGCATCTATGTATAGGTACACCTACAGTACATAGTGGACGCAGGATCGGGCCAGCAGTTTTATTTATTTAAAAGCCAAAGTTCACCTGGCTCTCAGCGAGATAGCCTTTGTGTAATTTGTCTTGCAAATTGCGGGTAGTCGGAATAAAGTGAACAAAGTTATGCTGGAAATGTATTGTGGAGTGGTTTTATGGGTTTACTACATGTAGATTCAAGTAGATTGTCGGTTAGCTTATTGTGTTACCGAGTACAATACATGTTTCGTTAAGAGGCAAACAATACAGGGTGGAATTTATTTTAAGATTTGGCAGGTACCTTAACCATTGTAGCTACAGGTAAGCGATCTGAGGAGACAATATACAGGGTGAATTTTAATTAATGCGACAAAATTAAATTGGTGCTTCAGTTACAGTAACATAGTAATTATAAACTGTTTTTTCTACAATCTAAATCGTTAAAAAAAAATACGCGATTATCGTTTTCAAAAGGTCCATTGATGTTATTATCTTTATTTAAGTACGAATTATCGGTATTCCAGTAATATGCAAAATAAATAAGAAAAAATAAGGCAAAATTAGGTAAATAACCGCTATATTGAGCACTGCGATGAGTCGGACGAGATTTTTTGATACTTGTATTATTTTAACGGTTTTCGTAACACTGATCAATTATTTTTTAATTTTACATTTGATATTTTATACATTTTCTTGACAACACGTATTATTGTATATTTAAATTTGTCGCATCTATTCAATTTCACCCTGTATAACTTTTTGGGAATTTACAAGTAAATTTTAAAAGGTGTCTCTTTGGATCCTTGTCAAATTCAAAGGTGTGCCACAGAGCGTCAAACTGAACAACTTTCTCCATGAGACCACCAGTAGTCGCGACAAAGTAATCAGCGGTCCCATACTAAATTACAATACCTACTGGATCAAATATAGACAGTTGCCTATTTTCTTGCAATTATAGTATAAAAGTTCTAGGATATAATAATCAAAATTGCACATTAACATGCAGGAGTTGTTAGTTAAAAATATAGGCATGCGCCAAAACAACTATACGTAGAGTCTTATTTACAAAATATATATGTAGGCAAAGCAGAGGTCTTCGTAGTTCAAAATATGAAGAAGCGATGTTTTAACAATTAACTTATTAAGTTGTTAATTGTTAAAGTGGCCAAATAAAAACTCTTCATACGATTTCAATACCACAAAATCAACTTTTTTCACGAAAGCTATCAATCGATTGGTTTCAGTTAAAATATCCACAGCATAATAGTAATCCTATTGAAAAGGGACTTTAAATATTGAGGTACATAATTATATCAAATTCATGGCGTAGGTAATTGAAATAACTGAAAACCTCTTAATTCGGAATTATAATCTTTGACTTACGTAAATATTAGATAATATTTAAAGAGACACATTAATAACCAACTTATTCATGAATTACAAGACTTTTTTACTGTAGAAAATATATATTTTAGACTAATTGCCTTCTTGCACGGTAGGAGAAGCACGGAGGCCATATTAATAATCTATCTTCTATCTATACTTATAATAAATCTGTAGAGAGGTCAATTCTGTACATGAAATATATTTACAAAATAACTATCGGGGGGTGATTAGTGATCGATACTGATGCCAAAAATGCAATCAGTAAAATTTTTGTCTGTCTGTCTGTCTGTCTGTCTGTCTGTCTGTATGTTATTTATAGAAAAAAAAACTACTCGACGGATTTTAACGAAACTTGGTACAATTATTCTACATACTCCTGAGCAGGTAATAGTATACTTTTCATCACGCTACCATTAATAGGAGCAGAGCAGTGAAAGGAAATGTTGGGAAAACGGGAGAAGTTACTTGGTTTTTTTAGCTTCCGTCGCGTGTGCAGCCTTAATGGTTAAAGCTACATAGAAATCATGTATAACGGAAATATTCCACATAAAATTATATAAAAAATATCCCAAGACAGCATATGTCTATCTTTTATAGTTGACTCACAATAACACGTGTAACTCCCGATAGCTTAGCAGTTCGGAGATTTGTTATTATTATATTTGTTTACTCTTACGTTTATATCATCACGCTATGACCCACATAAAACATAGGATACATTTTATTCCGGTAGTAAGATCCCATGGGACAATAATCAAACTTCACGCGGGCGAAGCCGCTGGCAGAAGCTAGTAATAAATATTTACTTGACAGCTGCCAGATCCTAAGTGTTTACTTGATGTTTCTCTAAGCCTCATTTAAGATAGAATCAAAATAATTGTTTCTTCTGTTTTTCCAATAAAATTAAGGTGATGATTTGATAGCTCTTTAAATATAATTAAGCACCATATTAATGTTCATTTATTTATTATATAGAGTGTAAAACACCTCTTAACGAATACGAAAGGCACTTGTTCTCCTAGTCATTCTGATCATTTTTTTGTTCTACACTATACCTGGGAACCTTCTAGTTACAGAGATATTGGGGGTGAAAGTTGCAAGATTTTGACAAGTTTTTTTTTAAATACCACTTTTTATTGCATGATTTTTACTTTAAATATCTCTACGACCCCCGTACTATTCAATACATTCACCCACACAATGTTTTGAGTGTGTTACATTGAGTTATACCACAAAACATGATTTATAACCTCAAAAAAAAAGTTGTTTCCCAGCAATACTTTTTGCGTAAAGTTACTTAGTTTGATATACAGAATGCTTGGTTAACGGCTTTGTGATGAGGTGAAATACACCCTGTATTTACCTATATTAAATAAAATAAATAAATAAAAATCGTTGGACATTACACACAGCGCTATCTAGTGCCACACTAAGCTGGGCTTGTGTCGTGGTCACCAGACAGTTGATATACTACATATATACTTTTTGTTTGTGAATACATACTTATAATACATATAAACATCCATGACTCGAAAACAAATGTCCATGCTCATCACACAAACATTTGCTCCTACCGGGATTCGAACCCGGGACCCAAAGAACGTAAGGCTCTACTCACTACCGCTACGCCATTCAGGTCGTCCGATATTATTTTCTAGTCATCATCTTCCTGCCCTTGTCCCATTTTATTTGGGGTCGGCGCAACACGTTTTCTTCTTCCATTCTCCCCTGTTAGACGTCACGGCATCATTTACTCCTTTCTCTTTCATATCAGTCTTTACACAATCCATCCATCTTTTCTTTGGCCTTCCTCTCCCCCTCCATCCATCAATACTTATGTCCATCACTCTTTTAGTCACATGCGTTTCATCCCTCCTCATTACATGTCCATACCAAGCCAAACGACTTCCTTTCAATTTTTCAGTAACAGGTGCCACTTTCAAACTTCCTCTAATATATTCATTTCTTACTTTATCCATTCTTGTCACTCCACACATCCACCTCAACATTCTCATCTCCGCTACATGCAATCGTTTTTCATCCATCTTCTTCACAGCCCAGCATTCTGATCCATACAATACGACAGGTCTAATCACGGACTTGTAGATTTTCCCCTTTAACTTGAGGGGCATCCGTGGGTCGCAAGTTGTTCCAGTGACCTGTCGCCATTTATTTTCTAGTAATTTCGAAAATATTCATAAATAAATGTAGAATGTAGTTTATTATCCAGCCACTAGTTTTGAGTTCAAACCCTCTTCTCTACTTTTGTTTCCTACATAAAACAAAGAGAATGTAGATAGAATAAAAACCCGTAGATCGAAAAAACAAATCAGAAACAATTCTGAGGACAACTGGAAACACACAAATCGCCGAATTCCAATCAAGACTAAACGCCGACGAGCATTACGTGGCGAGTTACTGCAGCATCCAACTTATCTTATAGTCAGGGGTAACCCGACGAGTACCGCTACCGAGCCATTGTCCGGTCAGGGCTGTCCGCAGTTCCTATGGCTGCCCCTTGATTATTTAGTAGTCTTCGTCCCTTCCGCCCCACAGCCCAGCTAAATATCACACAAGATACATAGGGGTAAAGATACAAACCTTTCTCTTCGATATTCTTATTTCGTTATAAAAATTCAACTTTATTTGCGGGGTGACCCTATTTGGTGCCGAAAGTCCGCATAAGTTTTTTTGTATGTAACAATGTTGGGATATTTATTTTGGGGAAATGCTATTCGAAAAATGTAACAAAAAAATATTGGTTGTGTATTTTTATAAGGTTTTGTTTTTAATAATATTATGTTGCAGCTTTGTGTTTGTTATGGTAATAGGAATTCCAATAATTATGAAATATATTGTTGTGGTTTCACGCACTATTTATTCATTGATGCACTTTTGTAAAAATGTAATTTGGTATATTTTAGGTACACCATGAATGATATGGTTTGAAATAATTAATGTGAGTTTATTTTTCAGGCAATTTGCTCATTTAATTTTGTTTCTTCTTCTGGGCACCTCGATGAAAATTTTGACGTAATTAGCCAGCCTGTTCAAGTGATGAGTTTAGTGCTGTCACTAGCGTCCATCAGGACAATGGGCATACATTTTACTTCATTACACTAAATGCATAAACATGCGTGTCAATATTATTAACACCTGAAATTGAGATAACTTTCCAACCATAATCCTATACGAAACCGAAGCCAAAACTACCCAGAAACTCAATTCACTAAACACGTTTTCCCAATGAATTTAAAAGCCGATAACTCGCCGCCATTAAAGACAGCTAAAGAGAAAATATCGGAAAGTTGCCATCAACAAAATTCACAATGTTGAGTGTACAAAGAGTTGCCTCAAACAAAATATCCGTTTCATGACTCAGTGGGCCGCGTCTGAACATTACTCGATTGGATGCGGTGCAAGGTATAAGCGATAGCGGTTTGATAATCAGTAGGTATTTATTCGACTACGTTGTCTTATGGATTGGGCGCGACTGGAAAATGGTTGCTACTTGCTTTTACTTTGGAAAACTTAGATAAAAAAATCAATTAGTCTCACTTTTTGTGCAAAAGGCGACATCATGCTTACTAGCGATCGACTTCTTAATTTTGAATGCAGTGCCTACAAGCCAAAACTTGTCACAGTCGACTCAGCGCTTATTGACTAATTAATTGACATGATCAAAATCTCTTTGAATAAATCAACGAGCACTACATTACGATATCTCAAAGACGCACTATTGTCAGTAATCAGGTACCAAATGGAATAAAACAATAATTTACTTGAAGCATGAAGTAACTTGGACCAACACCTAAATAAAACAATTGAATGTAAGTAGACTCGTGAATTCGTGATTTTTGGTAAACCAAATACCGTCTAGAACTGTCTGAGCCTCCTCCAATTGAATTGGTTCAAACAAAAACCGCTTAGATAAGATGACTGGAAAGGATACACATCGCGGTTATTTGGTGAAAACGCTATTTCCCAAAGTAACGCCTATGCCATAGAGAAAGCGTTAACGGGCGCGGTTTCTACCTTACAAAATACTAGTTGAAATAAGTTCTGCTACTCTTGCAGTACAACCTCGCTTTATACTTATAACGTACACGCTTTCTATGAAACCCAGGTTAAATAAAAAGAAGATAACAAACCTAAATAGTCGTCTTTTAGCCATTTGTTCTCAATCAATTACCGTTCGCAGTGTTCAAGACATAATAAATTAGCCATTGACAGCGAAATAAATGAAACTACGAAGCTGACGAGTCAAATAGAGTGGAGTAATGGACGTTTGTTAGTCAGGAAGTGTCGACACCAGGTTTGTCTCAAGGTAAAAGCTTTGGGAGACATATTTTTGCTATGATTGTTGTTTGTCTATGTCTTCGAGTCACTTGTGAAAATATTTCATAAGTCAAGCTAGACTATAATCTAATAAAGTACGAAGTAGGTATCCGAGCGAATAATAAACAAAAAAGGCAATGCTAAAAATGTGGTAGTTTCTGCACAAACAGGGCAAAAACTAGCACATTTTTAGCATTATTTACACATTTAAAAAAGTAATTTTACAATAATTTGATGAAATTACGGGTATGATGTTTTTAACATAATTAAGACCTGGAATGACACACATCACAGTTTGTATTCTCTCACGATATTATCATTGACACGGTGATTATTCAAAAACGCTACCACGTCTGATTTACGCCAGTCAAATCGATCGTTTAACTCCAAACTTGAGCGAAAGTCGACAATTTTGCAATCGAAATATTTGACCCTTCCTATTCGAAGCTGCAATAAAGAAGCCTCCACCATTGATTGCTGTATTGTTCCAAACGGCTCAAAAGGATAAGTTTTTTAAAAGTCTGCGGGTGAAGCTTGTGATCGAACGCGTTTTTAATTACGATTTGAAAAGATATTTTGTTTTGCAGTTTTCAAAAGAGGGAGTAATGAGACTGTTTGAGTTTTTGTTGAAGGGACTCTTTTATGAGGTACGTGTAATAACGCAAACAGAGCGTAAAAAGTTGCCACTACCGCGACATAAGGCTCCTCATCGTGAGAGAGAGCGGGTCTTAAATTTTTCATTTCTAAGATATTCCAGTTTTTCAAATGGTAGCTCTCACCTTCTCCACCACTTGTTTGACTGCTTTTACAAAGAAGAAAGCACTAAGTTCGGACGAAGTCTTAACTTTAATCTCTACAAATCTACATTACAGTTCACCAGCTTACCAAACGCATGTTAATCTCAATGTATTGTCAACAGCAAACAGAAGGACATACACTATTTTTTTCCACCCTATAACCGGCTGTAGTACTGACACAGTCGGCTAGAGAAAGGGTCATCCTTTCATCGGCCACCACACGGTCGGCCACAATCACAGCTACCCACAAACTATAACAGTGTATAAACAGTCCCCAAAATCATTTAACCCATAGCGGCCATATCTGACCGCACCCCATAACGGGTCAAATCGGGTCAATTGACCCTCTCAAACGAACTATCTTGACCTTAACGATTTCACCAAAGTTTGCGATGGTACATAGTTGTAGGGCTACATGATTGTAGTTGTAGTTTAGGATGCTGTGTTGTAATAGACATCAACCACATTGATAATCGTAAATTGTTTGAAGTTCTACGATTGAATTACTTGGAGGATGTTTGAGAGATGAAGTTCAAGATTTTGGCAAGTGTTTTAGGTAGGTACTCCTGTTTTGTTTTTTTCTTTGTTTTTTTTTTGTGTTTGTGTTTTTTGTTTGTTTGTGTGTTTGTGTTTTGTTTGTGTGTGTGTGTGTGTTGTTTTTGTTATGTTTAATTGTTTGTTTGAACTCCTTTATTTTGTAGGAGTTTCACCTCGGTGTAATCTCGGAGGCTACCTTCGTTCGTGTGGACTGTATTTTAACTGGTTTGATACGATTGAAACCACTTGCTTTATTAAACACTTTATTTATCACTGACGTGCATACACCACGTTTTAAAGCTAACCGAAGACCGGAGAAAAAACAAAAGACATTTTATTTACCAAAGACAAAACTTTGTGTTGCCATAAACATATTTCACATACACATAATAATAGATACGGCAATTGCTATACACAGCATAACTAACATTGTATCTGCATGCCGGTAAGGATTTGGGCACATTTCGCTATTCTCTTTTATAGTTATCCGAAAGACCAAAATAAATCTCACTGTGGTAATGCCCACACTATACGTCCGCCCGAGTTCGCCTTAGCAATAAATAATTCTTGATGAGATATCACAGATAGGGTTAATGTTTGAGCAAAATTATCTCTATTCTATGAACTTAATTGTAGTAACAAATACAGATGATTGTGATATAAGAGCCTGCCTACACGAGCATCTGTACTGAAGTGGCCAATCTAGGTTGTCTATAAAGTTTTAAATTTGATAAAACAGACTACACGAGCAGAAATAACTCGTTGTATAATGCCTTGTCAAGCACGACTGCTTAGTTTAGTTTATTTAATAACTAGCCGATGCCCGCGGCTTGGTCCGCGTACAAATTACGTACTAAAACCCTTCTCGAGAACCATCTCTATCCATTTGGTGCAAACAGCATGAAAGTCGATGCAGTTGTTTTTGAGTTTATCGGAAACAGACAGACGCGACGAAGGACTTTGTTTTACAATATGTAGTGATAACTATCTAGTACTATTTTAGTATCAAATAATAAAATATTACAATAATCGTTTTTAACAAACAACAATAATGAGTACCTGCTCCGCATGAGGACCTGAGTTCAATTCCCAGCTAAAACATTTTTTCTGTGCAAATTGTTCTAAGTTTATCCTACCAGGACCAAATAGGCTTAAAACTTAAGTGGCAAAATGTGGGACTATCCACTACAAGATGCACCTCTGCTCTACCCCTCTTTAGGATGACAGGTGATGCTAGGTGACCTACTGATGTTCTTAAACGAATGTAATAATTTGAGATAAATTGATCTCAATAATTATATAATGTTATTATTTTATGTGAATTCTATACCTATAATAATATATAATAATAATAATATTTATTAATAAATATATAATATTTTTTTTTTATTATAATTTTTTATTTTTTTTATTTTTATTGTTATACCTATAATATACTCTGATAAATGTGTAACGTACCCTCTGTTTGTAAATAATATATTTGATTAACTACTTTAAATTTTATGTTAAGCTTATTGCTGTGCCCTAACAGGGTCCATAATTGTTCTTAGCTGTAAGCCCATTGTAACATCTTTTAAAACTTATGGTACGCAAAATAAAATGATTGAATATGAATGAATGAATACTACATGATTAGAAATACTGATGAATGCAATCAAGATTGACTGTTCCGTAAACCCTTCATTCGTTTTATAGTAGGTACGCCTCTTTCTAGGATCTAACATACGACAATGCTTTTTTCGACTCGTGCACAACAAACATACAGTCATGCACATTCATCTGTTTTATACTTTCTGTATTCTGTAAACAAAACCTCAATAACCATTCGTCTCTCTCCGTCTCCGCCTGGACTGAACTACTTTAGTCCACAACGACTAACGTTAACATTCAACCACATCTTTCTTGCTATAAATAACAACTACAATAGGAACAAAAGTAACCCATTCCACGAAAAAAACCGTAAAACGCTAGTTTTTTTTGTAAAATATTTAAATTTTTCACATTTCAGACGTCGTCGCTGAGTTATTTGGTCGCTTTGTTCCCTCCCGCCCCGCGCACAGCGCCCCCCGCCCCCGGCGATCCGTTTCACGCTAATTTATTGATACAACAGGTTTCCCTGCGGTTTTACTTGGAATAGTTGCTGGATTTTTACGAAATACTTTGCTACGTTTAAAGGATTTAACTCAGTAACAGTAGGTATGTGTAAATATGGATGATATATCTGTGAACGTACACAGCGCAAATAATGTGCAACACGAATGTTCAAAGGGAATGATGATTATTATTGAATAGATATACGTTGGTTTCGGGTAAACAGAAACCCAATTTCAGCTATCCACAATAATTATAGTCACTGTAGTTCTTACTAATAGACAGAGACAGCCATAAGCCTAATCCAATGTTCATCATTTCCCTACCTCACATCTGGGCGCTCCAAACACGAAACTACACAGTATGAACAGTCTGTGTCATCTAACTATTATAGCTGGTACAAATCCGGCTGTAGAACTGAGCCTAATAGACTTTCAAACGATTAATATTCATAAGAGGATGTGTGTATGTGATTTGTGTCTGTAAATGGCTGGTGCGTTATGTACGGTTCGTAGAATGTTGTGTTTGGGACGACATGTTGGGGCTAATTCTCTATCACCCAACAATAATCTTATTATGGTAATATAAATGTGTGATACCGGGTCTGTTTTGATGATGTTCTGGTTTCATCATCTGCCTAGCGTTTTCCCAACTATGTAGGGGTCGGCTTCCAGTCTAACCGGGTGCAGCTGAATACCAGTATTTTACATGGAGCGACTGCCTATTTGACCTCCACAAGCCAGTTAATACTGGGAAATACGATGTGATGATATTAGAGGTTTGGTCATACCGATACGGACTTAATATTGTTGACAGATAATGTTCTGAAGTAACCGTGAATGTATGCAGTCGCTACTGACAGATATAGTCAACCAGTCATTATAGATGTAAGTAAGGCCCGTTCCCAATATGTCGTGACGACAGATAATCGTGTAGTTTTAAGTGTCTTGGCTTGTGTATTTAAATGGGTTCACATAAAGGGTGTAAAACACCTCCTAACGAATACGAAAACCACTTGTTTTCTCTGTCATTGCGATCATTTTTTTTGTTCTACACCATACCTTCTAGTTACGGAGATATGGGGACTCAAAGTTACAACTTTGTAAAACTTTCAAGACCTCCACGACCCCCGTACTATTCAATCCATCCATCAGCAATGTCTTAAGTGCGTTACATTGAGTTCTACCACAAAACATGATTTATAATGATGAATGATTTATAACCTCAAAAAAAAAAGTTGTTTCCCATTCCCAGCAATAATTTTTGCGTAAAGTTGCTTAGTTTGATGTACAGAATGCTTGGTTTACGGCTTTGTGATGAGGTGGTTTACACCCTGTATAGGACGACACGATTACTGTCGTCCATGAATTTTGCCAACGATAAATTAATCGCCACGACAGATTAGTACTTACCACTCACGGAATGTCAGCGTGTATCCCGCCCCCTGGGAATGTTATTGCTCGGCTGTGCTATGCTATACAAATTCAACCAACTAACTATTGGCCGTTAAACAGAAAGACAAAACATCATAAGTATTATTAACTGCCACCAATAACAATATTATTGACTTACCAATTTATTAGTAATTCCGCGAAAACATAAGTACGGAACCGTAAACATACCATTAAAAATACGAGGAACCACAAAAATCTTCGTTTATTGCAGACATTATATTTTTATGTGTTGGCATCAACAGATTCATGCAATTTTCTGCTGCCCGCGAATATTTTACAAAGATATAAAAGCCTGCAAACTAATCTCACAGCTTTTTCTAGTATGGATTTTTGAAACTCTACCATACGTTGATGGATTTAGGGTGCATTTTTCTTTCTAGTGCGAAATAATAAATTTATATAAGCACCTTATGCGGAGAAGAAAGTTATAAACCATCATTACGGTGTTATTCGCTTCGTCTCATCAATCCAGGAACTTTGATTCGTTCTCGCCACTTATTTGACATACGACAAAGTCAATTTCGTAAGCCAATATTTTTCGATGACAGATTATTATTTTTCCGGATTTTCCTCAAGCGTGTATGGATCTGATTCAAGGCTATGTTGTTATTGATTTAAGACCTCCTATTATGTCACCCTATGTAGGAATTTTCCTACATCTCATCTTTGTTGGGTGTATGATTTTGATTTTTGTATTTTAAAGTAATCGGAGTTAGCTTTTAGAATAAACCAATGTTTAAGTTTACCTTCGATTCTCCTATTGCCTGCAATCATTTTGTGAGGTTGATAGAATTAGGTTTTCATGTGGTTATAAAACTGATATAACTAGTTAGTAAACCAATGGTGACTTTTGAAATGATTGCTATTTGATTTGAAAAGTATGGAAAAGACTTGCTGCGCCGACCACAATCGAATTGGCAAAATTGTAGGAGAATAGTGACAATAAAATATCATCTGAAAACATTATAAAACATAAGAAGACGGGTATTTATCGCGAATTTACCTTTAATTTAATCCCGACGTTTCGACCGGATTGCACCAGCCGTGATCGCGGGGAGACTGAAAAATTGGAGGTACCGCGACAGCAAAGTGAAGGCGTTTATTCAACTACCCTCACTCATCTTCATAAATGTTAATTAGGGCGATTGTGCACTACAAGGAATTTTACTGTCCGGCAGTCCGATTTTTTACGGTTCGAAGTGGCATGAAAAAAACGGATGATTGGCTTGTGCACTTGTCCGTCTTTACTCGGATGATACGCCTAAGGGCGATTGTGCACTACAAGGAATTTTACTGTCCGGCAGTCCGATTTTTTACG
Source organism: Xestia c-nigrum (assembly GCA_916618015.1). Lineage (NCBI taxonomy): Eukaryota > Metazoa > Arthropoda > Insecta > Lepidoptera > Noctuidae > Xestia > Xestia c-nigrum. Next base: position 768,275 of record OU745263.1, read on the forward strand.
GTCCGAAGTGGCATGAAAAAAACGGATGATTGGCTTGTGCACTTGTCCGTCTTTTCTCGGATGATACGCCTCAGTTTAGGGTAGCTCTGTCTTTGAAACACGCGCACCCTCCTTCCCCGCGCCCGCCCCGCCTGCTCATGAAAACGGACGTAGTGCACAAGTATTTAAAACACATTTTTCATTGCTGTCATTTCGGACCGGAAAAAACCGTTCCGGAATGGGGAAAAGTAAAATGTCGGACGGTAAAATTACGTATAGTGCACAAACTAGTATATATAGTGTTAGGAAGAAATGAGGTTTCGCGTAGTATTATGAAGAAATGAGGTTGTACGTAGCACAGGTTACTTCTATGGAAAGGCGTGACAGACAACTTGCTTTAGTCTCTGGTCGCGAGAGACTCGTTGGGAATATCGTTCAAAGGGCTGTAAGATTTATATTTTCCTATTTTGTGTACTTACTCGCTACTTTTCTAAGCAATTACGTGTTAATTGAATTCCTTATGATTTATTATGGTTATGGATAGTTTTAGCAATTGATATTTTGTTCCAAGTTAGAATAAACGGTTGTATTCATTACTTTATGTACCTCGTTGTCTTATTTTAAACATCTTCACTTCTGAATGCTAAATTCAGAAGTGGGATAGTGAACAGAAATTGCCCACTAACTTGTAAAATATTCAAGGAACAAAATATCAATAACTTTCAACCGAAAGTCAAAATGGCGATTTTTGACTTTTTCGTTTTTGTTCTTGTCATTTTTGTTATTTCACGTGTGTGAATATCAAGTTTTGCGAAAAATATGCTGAGAAGGCGTCATCACCGTCATTCATGAGATTGACCTAAAGGTGACACGCAAGGCAGGTATGCTGGTGGTGAAGAAATAACCCTGAGAACCCGGTTGTGAGGTCACTTCGCGTTAGCTTAGCCCAGTAAACTTGAGCGATGTTCCGCAACGAGTTCGTGCAAAGAACTTAGAGTGTCTTTTATCAACCATTCGTACAAACGATCCAATCGCTTGCCGTTTTAAAGCCTGGTCGTATGTGATTATCCTGGTGGAAGATTTAATGGGCCTGCCACACATTCGAGGAGTGGCATGGGAAGTTGTGAGGAAAGGAGGCAGAGACGTAGTTTGACAGCTTTACTCGTCATGCCCACCGCTCCCTATTTTGTCAGTTTTTGAATGCGAGTCAAAGGCCCAGCAATATCAAATTTTCTCTCATTCGATTTGAACCGAAAATTCTATGTTTTAAAATCATTTAAATTTATGAAGACGAAAAGACGAGAGAAGCTTTTAAAATCTATTAACCTTTGTGTGCAGTGCGGAGCGTAGCAATTAATTGTGTGAGTAGAGCAGTGCGTGTGCAGCGAAGGCAACATCGCTGCAGCGTGAGGAACATCGCGGCAGCGCGAGGAACAACGAGGCAGCGCGAGGAGCACCGCTGCTGCGCGAGGAGCATAGCGTTGAGCAGCACGAGAAGCATAGTGTGGTATACGATCTTTACAGCCTGTGAGGTCGCCTGGTTACTATGTATTTAAGCAAACACGACATTGACGTGTGGCGTGACGAAGTGGACCGTGTGGAGGTACCTACTCCCGAGTGTTTGTCGTGAGTAGCTTTTTGTTTCAAGGGCGACGTCAAAGTTTGGCTAAATGAAAGGGTCATCAATGACCGAACTTGGTTAAATTTTAAAAGAACGATGGCCAGATTTCTCTAGGAGCTGGACTTTTTTATTTTTCATGTCCTAAAATAAGCTTCATTTATATTGGTTTGTTCTTATGTTGCAAGCATCATACCGTTTGAAAATCATATCTAGAAACGTCAATTATACTTTTGAGATTACAATCAACAACAGGTTTCTATCCGACTGTTGCGTAGCCTAAATGTGTACTTAGCGCAAGGAGGGTAATTAGCGATCTCGTTTAGATTTGTTGCGATTTCTCTCTAACAATTTCCCAAAATTGAGACATCTGTCAGAGCGAACTGGCACCTTGTTTGTCCATTGGACTCTCGGTTCGATGTCGTCTCGGTGTGGTTATCGGTCCGTGGAACGATACCTGGGTCAAAGCAGCAAAGGGAAGTCCCAGGTGGTGCGACGTGTGTCGAAGTTCGCAGCGGCAAATGAAAGTGTGAGATGCGGATGATTGCCAGGTGTCATTCAATAGATTGACTAGCTTGTCGATGACAAGTGGCGTTCCGCTGTGTGAGATTGAACAAGGCGCTTTCACTTAATTGCCTTTATCCAATACATAATAAGTTGGCATAGTGGTTGATGCCTAAATACTAATTGAATTGAATAGCGGTTGACAACTGTTCAGAAAAACTTGAATGTTTGTAGTCTTTGAATAACAACAAGTCATTTCATGCGCGAAATGAGTCGTCAATGGATACGTTTTGAAACTATTATAGGAAGGTAGTTTCGATGAAACTGCAAAAGCTGAAATAAAGATAACTCTTTTTTTGGCCACTTGAAGGGACACTTTTTGTGCTTTTTACTTCGAGTATTTTTCATAACAATACGGAGGTTATATGGCATAAAGGGACGCTATCGTTGCGTCGTCGGATACGTTTGTCTAACCTTCTTTTACTCAAAGCCCTTTTGCCCTCAGAAGTTAGATTATGTTAATACTAGCTTCTGCCAGTAGTTTCGCCCGCGTGAAGTTTAATAATTGTCCCATGGGATCCAGGTTATAAACTATCTGTGTTCAAAATTTCATCCAAATCCGGTTAGTAGTTTTTGCGTGAAAGTGTAACAAACATCCATCCATACTCACAAACTTTCGCATTTATAATATTAGTAGGATTTTATTGGAAACAATGAACACAACATCCGACAATTTTACAACATATGCCGCTGAGTACGCCCGGCGTACCATAAGTTTGTTACGTTTGACAACAGTTAAGTGTCTTACCGAAGAATTACGAACTCCTATTAGGCTTCATTCCGTTTTAGAAAATTATCGCTCACAGCGCTCACATCAATATTTTGCGTTCCGATATAGATTTCACGATTATGACAGCTAAGAGCTGTCGTCAGGTTATTTGACAGCGCTCACGGTGATATTTATTTGGAGCATGGTCGGTGTAATCGCAAGATGGCACATGTCATGACGTTATCTATGACGATTCAAGGGACATCGATATCGCGCTTGTGATCGTGCTCACGCTAACTCTGAACGGGGTTATGGACGCTCAAAGCGTTTACAGCCTATCTCGGAACGCGGCCTTTGTAAAATTGGTTATACGCGGGTGGTCAACCCACAAATTAGGGCGCCCGTGGCTAATGCGAACTTAGCAACTGAAGACATAATCTTGATTCTTTCAATTTACGTAAAACCAAGTCGTAAACTTGAGTCTATCGACTGGTTGACTAAGGCCCGTTTTCTATAACTTACTTACGTATAACTGTCAGTTATTATGCCACGTCTCACAGTTATGGGTGTTTCTATTAACGAAGTTAGCTTGAAATATCATATCTGCCTCACCTACCTGTCACTTGAAAAATCAAAGAAAGTTTTTCAGTGACGTTTGTTTCCGTAACAGTCTCTAAGTAAAATGTCAAACAGACCGAGATAGCAACCTACCGAAACCGAACAGTAACTTGTTTTAGAGGCCGTAAGAAGCACGTACGCTCGATCTTGTCGTTCGATATTGTCGTTCGTTTTCGAACCTAAATGCTACGAATGTAATCAGTGAGGACATTAATTTGTCGTAATTGTTCTAAAAAGCTTATTATGGAACCGGTTGATGCTTCCGTTTTTAAAAATCCGGGACGCAGGGTCCAGCCAATGATATTACTGCTGCCAAATATGGAGCGCAGTGTTTATAATGCAAGAGAAAAGGGTACAAGAAAGAGACGTGCTTTACTAAGAGCCAGTCACAATCTAGGAATCAGCGAAGCGTTGTCGAATAACAAAACAGACGTTATTACAGCTGTTGTTCAAGGCATCCGTGGGTACACCCATAGATTTATTATCTGTTTTGTTTATTTTGTCGCCAATCTTCTCTCACTTATCGTGGAGCTTGGTTTCGCTGATTTTGTCTGATGTTTTGAAGCACCTTTCTGGTCGAGTAACTCCGACCCCTGTATTCTCAAAAGCCTAAGTGAACGGCAACTTATGGCTTCGTAGTTTAAAACTGTAATAATCCTGGAAACTGCTGACAGTCTTAACCGTGGTAGCATTACTAACGTGCGCAAAGAGAGGCAGTACCTCTCTAGAACTTTTGACATTCAAATCGTCCTGAACGAAGGTTCAATGCTTTCAAGCTTTGGTCAGGTGTGGCCGAGCTCTCGGAAAATAGTTGTTAATCCCCGGAACTGTCAGGCATGAACGCATGTGAGCAAGCAAAAATCACAGCCATCAATTTAATTATTGGCACTGACTCCTCTACTCCGCCCATATGGTCGCTGGTGCATGACCTAGTCACAAGCATTCTAAAAACAACAAAAAAAGTTTTGTGGGAGGTCTATTGATGTCGCTCTTGTGAACTCCTGAAGCGGAATAAAGGTACGATTCACCTTACCGGTCCAACCGCCAGTCATGTGAATACGAGGTCGTCGACCTTACCTTCGTAATAAAGTACTCGCAATCCATGAGCAAACTAGACCCTGGGATGCGAGAGCCATGAACTTGAAACTGTTCGAATAAAAACCACATAAGCAGACTCCCAATACGTGCACAGAAATGAATGCCATAATGTTTTGTTTTGCTAAGTGAGTGCTGTTTCTATTTATGGTTTCAGAGATGGTTTTGGGCGTGTGCCTAAAGGTGTGAGTCGCCCATCCAGTGGGTGTGCTCCCAGAAGCGTGAGTCGTCCATCCAGTGGCTGTGCTCCCAGAGGCGTGTGTCGCCTAGCGCACGGGTGTGTTCCCAAGGCGTGTGTCGCCTAGCGCACGGGTGTGTTCCCAAGGCGTGTGTCGCCTAGCAAACGGGTGTGTTCCCAAGGCGTGTGTCGCCTAGCAAACGGGTGTGTTCCCAAGGCGTGTGTCGCCTACCGCACGGGTATGTTCCCAGAAGCGTATGTTGCCGAGCTCACGGGTTTGTTCCCTGAGGCATGTGTCTCCAAGCGCATGGGTTTGTTCCCAGAGGTGTGTTTGCCAAGCGCACGGGTTTGTTCCCAGAAGTGTGTATCGCCAAGCGTGCGGGTGTGTCCAAAGGCATGTGTTGTGGAGCGCGCGTGGGCGCGCTGCTGGGGCCGGACGCTGTGCTGGCGCTGGATGTGCTGCTGGGGCCGGACGCTGTGCTGGCGCTGGATGCGCTGCTGGTGCTGGACGCTCTGCTGGCGCTGGTTGCGCTGCTGGAGTTGGACGCACTGCTGACGTAGGACGCGCTACGTTGCTGGCCCAGGAGTCGTTGCGTTGCTGGCGCAGAACGCGCTGCTGGCGCAGGATGCGTTGCTGGCGCAGGACTCGCTGCGTTGCTGCCAAAGCTGTATTGCTGGCGCAGAACTTGCTGTGTTACTGGCGCAGAACTCGCTGCGTTACTGGCGCAGAACTCGCTGCGTTGCTGGTGCAGAACTCGCTGCGTTGCTGGCGCAGACCTCACTACGCTGCTGGCGCAGGGTGCGGGGCGTGGTGCTGGTGCGGGCGTGGTGCTGGTGCAGGCGCGCTGCTGGCGTAGGATGCACTGGTGCAGCACGTGCGCCTGTCGCTACTGGTGCAACACGTACGCCTGTCGCTGCTGGTGCAGTACGCGCTGGTTGTGGTATACTGTTGGAAATCTAGATCCTGTGTGTTATGTCTGGTCTTGTTGAATACTTGACCTTGTGTTTTATGTCTATTCTTGTGTAAATACTAGACCTTCTAGTTTTCTGTGAACTAGACCTTTTGACCGTCTAGTCTAGTCGTAGTACGAGTAATTATGTGAACAATGTTATGGGATGGTTGGGACGCTGACCATCTTATATTTTTGTCATTATTCGCCGAGGTAAAGTCTTTGGCAGTGATATGGGACGATTGGGACGCTAACCATCTTATATTTTTGCCATTGCGGACTTTGAATTTCTACGTGATTAGCATGTGTTGTTGCCTACACGGAATAATCATTGTTAACTCTTTCAGATGACGAAGCTGATGATGTTGAGCATGACCTGAACCCGTGGCGGTAGGGCTGTCCGCACCTGATCGCAGTTCGGCATCAAGATCATCACTTGACTGCAACCTACAACTTTCAAGTCGAGGGCGACTTGGTGTCAGGAGAAGCCGTGTTAGGAAGAAATGAGGTTTCGCGTAGTATTATGAAGAAATGAGGTTGTACGTAGCACAGGTTACTTCTATGGAAAGGCGTGACAGACAACTTGCTTTAGTCTCTGGTCGCGAGAGACTCGTTGGGAATATCGTTCAAAGGGCTGTAAGATTTATATTTTCCTATTTTGTGTACTTACTCGCTACTTTTCTAAGCAATTACGTGTTAATTGAATTCCTTATGATTTATTATGGTTATGGATAGTTTTAGCAATTGATATTTTGTTCCAAGTTAGAATAAACGGTTGTATTCATTACTTTATGTACCTCGTTGTCTTATTTTAAACATCTTCACTTCTGAATGCTAAATATATTATATGGCGTGCCATATCGGACCGTAAAAAATCGGACTGCCGGACAGTAAAATTCCTTGTAGTGCACAATCGCCCTCAGTTTAGGGTAGCTCTGTCAGTGAAATTACTCTGAACGATGAGTTTCTTGGAACTTCGGCAGTTCCGTTCCGGAATGGGGAAAAGTAAAATGTCGGACGGTAAAATTACGTATAGTGCACAAACAAGTATATATATTATATGGCGTGCCATATCGGACCGTAAAAAATCGGACTGCCAGACAGTAAAATTCCTTGTAGTGCACAATCGCCCTTAGGGCCGGTTCACACTAGGACAGGACACTACACTAACAGTGTCCGTATATTGAGGCGATTTCACTTGACGAGTACCCGTCGCCATTGTCGTGTCCCGTCGTCGTTTTATAATGTGTTCTGATCGTGAAAGTTTAAAAAAGACAAAATATCATCTGGTTCCACAAACCACACTATTACTCCATTAAACCAGAAACCATTCAGAATCTTCCAAAACGCAGTGATATATTATCAAACAATTCCACAAATTAAGCCCCTAAATAACATCAATTATGGTACTCCCCTATTGCAGTTATTGTGGTAATACTATTATCAATATTTTATTATGATTACTGGCTTTATTAGTAGAGATATATTATTATATACAGCGCGCCTTGTGCGTGGCTCATTCGGTTACAGCTTGGCATTGAGCCAGGGAAAGGGGTTGATCGTATCAGGCAGATATGTACAGAAGGACTATGTAGCAGAATAAGTTCGAGGTAGTTATGAAGCACGTGGAGAACACATGGTAGTAGCTTGCAAGCTACTATAATATCCAAGTAAGCTTTGAGTTTAGAAGTCGTAAGATTTTGGATGGAAGTTAAAGTACTGGTAGACACGTCATCATTTCGGCCGAAAGACTTCCACTGCTGGACATAGACCTCCCCCAAGTGTCGCTACATTGATCCGTGCGTCACCGAGGTCTATCTCCTTTCTGGGAGGCCTTCAAACGCATCGTCTTCCAATTCGCGGTCGCCAGTCCAGAACTTATTAGCCTCATCGGCCGTTCGTTTTGCAAGCAATGTTTGCCCACTGCCAGTTAAGTTTGGCAAATCTTCGGGCTACTTCTAACTTCGGATAACTTTAGTTCTCTTCTCTTTGGTCTTGTGTTTATTTTTGTTTTGATGTACTTAAATAAAACGTACCTGTTCACTTACGCACTTCGACATAAAGTATGAAACTGTTTTACGTCCGCCACATCACCATCTCAGGCCCCGTTGAACACCAAAGTCGGACACTAGCTCCTCGGCAATTTATTGAACTGGGGTTATTTAGTGCAACCGTCAGACAATTATTGTCGTTTTTTTTTTAGTTTAGATTTAAGTTATAAATAAATAAATAAATATAAATATCGCTGGACATTAACACACAGCGCCACCTAGTGCCACACTAAGCAAAGCTTGTGTCGTGGACACTAAATAGCTGATATACTACATATATACTTTTTTGTTTGTAAATACATACTTATTATACATATAAACATCCATGACTCGGAAACAAATGTCCGTGGTAATAAAAACAACATAATTATATTTGTTTAATTTTGTGTGCACTTGTAGCTTATGTCAAACAAACTTATTTTTTCTATCTGAATTATTTAATCACCAAATATAATTATGTTCTCAAAACGGTATTGTTATAATCGTGAAGAAACAGTGTAAAAATCGAAGAATGTGAAATCAATCGACCCGTACTGGGCATATGGCCCATTTTCGCTAACAGAGAAAAGACTTGTGTCCCAGCAGTAGAAACAATGAGCATATGGTGATGAGTGGTATTACTGGACGGTGTTGTGCGGTGACTTGTATGAAAGCATATTTTTTATAACCAGCGTTCTGTCAGTTAACGGCCTTTCATGTTTATAGCGGTGTCAGTCCGATGTTCCAAGTTCATTAACTTAAAAGCGGATGCAATTTTATTTATTGTCCCTACAATAATGTTAAAAACCCCTGTCCGATCCGAAAGGGGTATTAACGTTTACCAAAGTTTCCAAATACATGTACGAATTATAATGAACTAGCATTTCGTCCGCGAAAATTGTGATAGCTCGACTAATTTGCATTTCATCAATATTATGTGACTTGGTAAAGATACAGCTTTCCAATGGTGAAAGATTTTTTTAAATCGGTTGTTCTTGAGTTAAAATGTAACAATATACAAACAAAAAATCAAATATTTCCTCTTCAAAATAAGTGTGTATTATAAAATGCTCTAAAATCTAACAAACTTTTAAAACGTGATAATACCATCTTTAGAGTTAGTATGTTCGATCGTCAATTGTTTGTTATATTCTCCTTCTTTCAAAATGTTGCGTGACCAGTATGTGATCTGTACAGCTCTTACATTGGCTTCAATTAAATTGTGAGGGATGCCAGTGGTTGTATCTTGCAAAGGTGTAAACTCAAACGTTTATATTGAACCTATATTTTGACACTAGCAGAGTCGTAGACAAATGAATACTACCAGTAATAGCATCGCGACTCTATCGCGGTCCTTTTGTGACTGTCTTTTGAAAAAAAAAACAGTTCCTTCTTAATTAATAGCAAGCTCAGCGGTACTACTATCACACTAAATTCTTCATCAGGTTTTTACTTTATACTTTAACATTACATACGACTTTTACCTGCACTGCTAAGGACATTTGTGTTTTGCCTCTATTAAAATAGTTTATAAAACAATAAATTCAAACCATTTGTGATATAATAAATACACAAACAGTCAGTGCAGAGAGTACTGGCCACAACACTGATTGCAGCGCTATTGTTTCGATACCATCTACTTGGATTAGCCGAAACTGGACTAGAATTTATGATTAACTTTAAACCAGAACATCGTCATCAAAGAAGTCACGATGTGGTGTCATGTGAAGTTTGTGGTGTATATATGTGTGATGTTTGTATGTGTGTGTCATTGATGATTGATGTCAAAGAAGTCACGATGTGGTGTCATGTGAAGTTTGTGGTATATGTATGTGTGATGTTTGATGTCAAAGAAGTCACGATGTGGTGTCATGTGAAGTTTGTGGTGTATGTATGTGTGATGTTTGTATGTGTGTGTCATTGATGATTGATGTCAAAGAAGTCACGATGTGGTGTCATGTGAAGTTTGTGGTATATGTATGTGTGATGTTTGATGTCAAAGAAGTCACGATGTGGTGTCATGTGAAGTTTGTGGTATATGTATGTGTGATGTTTGATGTCAAAGAAGTCACGATGTGGTGTCATGTGAAGTTTGTGGTGTATGTATGTGTGATGTTTGTGTGTGTGTGTCATTGATGATTGATGTCAAAGAAGTCACGATGTGGTGTCATGTGAAGTTTGTGGTATATGTATGTGTGATGTTTGATGTCAAAGAAGTCACGATGTGGTGTCATGTGAAGTTTGTGGTATATGTATGTGTGATGTTTGATGTCAAAGAAGTCACGATGTGGTGTCATGTGAAGTTTGTGGTGTATGTATGTGTGATGTTTGTATGTGTGTGTCATTGATGATTGATGTCAAAGAAGTCACGATGTGGTGTCATGTGAAGTTTGTGGTATATGTATGTGTGATGTTTGATGTCAAAGAAGTCACGATGTGGTGTCATGTGAAGTTTGTGGTGTATGTATGTGTGATGTTTGTATGTGTGTGTCATTGATGATTGATGTCAAAGAAGTCACGATGTGGTGTCATGTGAAGTTTGTGGTATATGTATGTGTGATGTTTGATGTCAAAGAAGTCACGATGTGGTGTCATGTGAAGTTTGTGGTGTCACACATGACACACACATACAAACATCACACATACATATGTGTGATGTTTGTATGTGTGTGTCATTGATTATTACGTCATACATTGTTAACCTGTGTGTATCAGGCTTTTGCAAAGGAAAATTCATGAAACTATAGGGTTTACTGACATAAAACCACGAGCACAAATAGAATATTGCACAATCAGCAATATTTCAAACCCGTTTACACGATAAGACTCACAAAGAATCATCCAGAGATTTATATCAAATCTTAAGGAAAAGATCAGAAGGTTTCATCTTTTTTACGTCGTTTTCGTTTGCGGGTTGCGGGTTGAGCACATTATTCCAACGTGCCCTAAAAATGCCACAAGCGGTAAATTATTACTCCCTTAGGATCATCTGTTACGCACCATAGGACCTTTAAATTGCAGATTTGATTACACCGGTAGCGAAATGACGATGTAATCAGTTTTTTTTAAAGGGAGTGGCGTTTGGGTTAACGTTATTACCACGATAAACGATCAAAAGTATTTTAGTTAGCACGCATTGAAATTCCTGGTGGAGTACTCAACACAGCTCACACTCAACTCAACCAGTGAATGAACACCAGGACCTCATGATCAGCTGTAGCTCTTGCGACCAGTAGGCCAACAAGATGGCTCCGTAGCAGCCCAGAGTTTGGATTGTACTCGATTATTGGCAAAAAGCTGCCTTATAACATGGGACCTAACACATTCGTGTCCACCTCCGTTTCGTTGAGCACATGACTTGCCAACCCATCATACATGTTGCAGGTGGGTAGTGGACCTTCCAGGTGGGTTGCCGTCACTTAAAACCAACGGGCAAAATGTGGATGGGGTACTGCATGGCCTAACTTCGTGGATTACAAACGCGATCTTTTTTAATCATTGAAAGATTTAAATACGTCCAGCTTTAAAGAAGTCATCCTCATCAACATGATCAGCCTATAATTTTTCCACTGCTGAGACACGGCCTCCTCTCAATGAGGGGGGCTATAATGCAACACGCGGGCCCGAGTAGATGCAATGTCACAATTCTTTGAATTTTTGGTTCTAGGACATGCCAGTTTTCTCACGATGTTTTCCTTCACCATTCTGAGAGCAGCGGTGATGAAATAAATTACACAAAGTAATGCGTCTGTCTGGGTTCGAACCAACGACTTACTGTTCGTAAGTCGGGGACGCCACAGCTGGGTCACCGCTGTTCTAGATAAGTACCACAATCGAATTACTCAAAATAACTAATTAATATGGTTTCCATTCCAAATGTCTACAATCCTGGTATCAGATATGATGGCTCGTCGGGCTGCGGTCGCATGTGAACTGTCCCAGAGCAAGCCCTTTAATCAGAGCGCTTTCACCGCCATCCACAACATACGCTGCTTTTAAAACATATAACTGTGTAACGAGCCCAACTGAGTGAATTAAAATAAATATACTGATTTTGACAAGAAACGACGGATGTATTGTGTGAGGAATGAAATAAAAGATAAAGGAATAGAGTAAATGATAGCGTGACAGTTGACAGGAAAGAATGGAAAAAAAAACGTGTTCCGCAGACCTCTGGTAACAAAGGACAAGGATACGAAGATGATGTTGATGATAATGATACTTATTGACAGTTATTCAAAAGATGTTAATAGTTCAGTTAACAGCACGTTGCCGGTAGCAAATAGATATTGTTAACCTGACTACCTAAGCGCGTTACGCTTAATTGTTTCGACACAACACATCATCATAATCCTCTGCTTAGCCTTTTCCCAACTATGTTGAGGTTGGCTTCCAGTCTAACTGGATGCAACTAAATACCAGTATTTTACATGGAGCGACTGCCTATCTGACCTCCACAATCCAGTTAATACTGGGTTATACGATACCACTTGGTACTGACTGGTTGTCAGACTTTTTCGGCCACTGACTACTTTGTCACGACTGCCAAAGATGGACAAATGACAGCCGGAACCAACAGCTTAACGTGCTTTTCGAGGCACGGAGGAATCTCGGTATGTAAGGGTGGTCACCCATCTACAGGCTAATCTGGGCAAGCACGGCTTAACTTAAAGATCGGCCCGAGCGGCTGTTATTATCTAACCACGAGCTCATTCACATAATATGAAAACGGGCATGGCAAACATTGTATGATATGCAAGAACCTTTTTCATTCAGTTCAAGTCATTTTATTTCAGTGAAAAACATTAAAGAACACAAAAACATTAAATACCCAAAGTAAAAGATGATAAACGTATAAGCTTAGTATTTCTTAATAAAGAAACACAAAATCTCAACAAAAAATGTTCCAAAAATAAGTAACAAATTGTACTCGCTGTTAGTCGGGACTTTTAATAATATTCCCAATTCGTTGTCCCCGTAATGATATATACGGAACCGTGTTTCTACCAGCTGACAAACTGCCCTCATTTGACAACTGCGAAAGATTTTTATTTTGGCCACTTTATCTTGCTGAACCCTGAATGTAAGTTCAGCTGGGAACTCCGTTTACTTATGTTTATCGAAAGTGCTGGATTCAGAGCTGGTTTATTGTTCTTTGTCCACCTACGGGTTACGGTCGAAATTGTCAACATTTTTCAGTGTGAATGGTTCATTGTTTGCCTGCCCTTAGTTTTGGAGTATCTGAACTAGGTCGGATTGAATAAGCTAGTGAATTCTACAGACGAATTGGATATGATAAATAGTTTTCGTATCGCTACACATAACAGCTCGTACAGAGAATAAGCAGCAGTTTCTTTTTGTCCATAAACAACTACTGCAATCACGATTCACGATCTTGCTTGGTGATTTAAGAAATGTTATTTTTTTTAATAAATGGACAATCATCGAGTCTGAATAACTTGTTTCACTAAGAAAAAAGTAACTCAATCTCGACCAACATGATACTTGAGAATATATCTCACCACACACAGCAAAATGATGTAAACAGGAGTAAATGATGCCGTGACGTCTAACAGGGGAGAATGGAAGAAGAAAACGTGTTGCGCCGACCCCAAATAAAATGGGACAAGGGCAGGAAGATGATGAGATGATGATGACACAGCAAAAATTTTGTAAAAACATCAGAGGTGCTTAATTTATAGTATTCAATTACGTTAAGTGTGTGTATGTATTTATGAAACTCGGAAGAAATTGTACGGGAATATGTTGAAAGGGAGGTTTTCCTCGTAGGTCTGCGGAAAAAATAAGCTAGCATTTTATTTTCTTGCGTGAAAAAGTTACAAGTCCTTCACCGTAACGTTAATCGTTCGAGGTGTGAGTGTTTTTGATGTTTCTTATAATAGAAATGTTAGTCAAAAAGGTAACCTGTATTATATGATATATACAGGGTGTAAACAACCTCATCACGAAGCCGTCAACCAAGCATTTTATAAATCAAACTAAATAACGTTGTGCAAAAAAAAACCTCGGAAACGCCTTTTTTTTTGGGGTGAAATACCATGTTTGTTCAATGTAACGCACCCAAAAGATTGTGCCAATGGATGGATCGAATAGTACGGGGTGTTCAAGGTGTTTAAAGTAAAAATCTTGTACTAAAAACTTGTATTTAAAAAAAAAAACTTGGCACAAAGTTGGAACTTTGACCCCCAATATCTCCGTAACTAGATGGTACGATGTAGTACTAAAAAATGATTGCAATGACGGGGAAAACAAGTGCCTTGCGGTGTTTAGAGGTTTTTTACACTCTTTGTAGTAGTATTAATGTCTTCCACAGATGAGTTCGTTCACAATGCGTAGTACTACCAGAAGTGTAAATAAAGTACACAACCTACCTGGTATATTATTTGCTCCACCTAGATATCGAATACAAGGCCCGGGTTCAGCAGTAGTTCTTACGACCAGTCGATCTACGAGACATTTCTATTTATCCACATCAGTTTGTAGCTAATCACACTAGCGCTACATTCCGCGTCAAATTACGTCTCGTCCGTCACATAACAAGGGACATCTGTTCCGAGACAGAGGGAAGAGGGAAACTTCGTGATATTATCTACAGTGACTTACGATATCTCCACTGACAGTCAATTATGAGATAATATTATTTATGATCATAATAATAATAATTTATGAAGGACGGGACGGTTGACGTGTGTCGGGCATGCCACCTTCCGGGTGAGTCCATCAGACATATTATTTCTGGTTGTTCTCGTCTGGCTAACGGCGAGTATTTGCAAAGGCACAATCAAGTAGCCAGGATTATTCACCAGCAACTTGCCTTGAAATCGATGTTACCATTCCGCATGACGAGAACCTCGTGAAAGCTGAGAAAGAGAAACAAATAAAATATCTCGACTTGGCGCACGAGGTTCGCGACATGTGGAATATGGACTCGGTTATCATTGTGCCGATTGTCGTGTCGGCCAATGGCTTGATAGCCAAGAGCCTCGACGAACATCTGTCGAAGCTTTCTTTAGGCGGTTGGATCAAGGGCCTGATACAGAAGGCAGTACTCCTCGATACGGCTCGCATTGTGAGGAGGTTCCTGTCTCTGCAACCCTAACCACCGGTGACTTGGACCCTGCTCCCGAATCCGGCGGATCCCTATTTTTTATATTTTTAAATGTTTTATATGTTTTTAAGAAACATTTAAAAATTTATGAAGTAAGATGATAAGTGAATAAAGGAGATAATTTATGTACGATACGCTATACTAGGTTTTGCCCACGACTCTAGTGTGTATATTAATATCCCACAAAAAAGTGTCCTGGTCACGTTCTACTTGTGAGCCAAAATTTTATGAAAATTGGTTCAGCTGTTAAAGCGTTCTGAATGTATGATGGTTTATTGTAGGATTGACTGCGTACTATCCCAGATGTACAACACTTACTTGTAAGTTCAGTGATCAGTTATTTTAAAGGGTGATAGCATTAACTCTCTCGTAAGAACTATTCTGTAATTGATATAAAAGCCGAAAGATGTCTACTGCAGAACATAATTATCAACTATTCTTATTTTTTCAACATCCAGCATACCCAGGTGACCTTCACCAGATTGCAGAACCACCTAGATACATACAAGCACAGCGCAGAAAATGATATGAAAGAAAGAAATTTATATCAACGCTAAGCTTTATCTTTTCTCATTTCGCCCATAATAACCTTGAGAATTGACCCCCACTTACCCTTGGGGAAACAACCTTGAATCTAATTCACTAAACAAGTCCCAATATTTAATTACGCGCCACATTTTCCGATTACATAGTGGATAGCCCCTTGAGAGGCGAAGGGTCTGCACAGCTAATCATGAAATTAAGAAAAACAGTTGTAAAGTGCTTGTGGTGTGTCACTTGCGTTCTTTTTTTCTTTTCTCATCAAATTCCTGAGGATTTTACAGAAGTTTACGATTTAGTACAATAATATACCAATAGCTCTTGTCTTGCGTGATTTTTTAACACAGAGAACCGATACTGGCAAAGGAATAAGTCATCACAATAATCATTTTATGATCAAATATTTGCTACAGGTATCCTACCTGTTTAGAAGAGTAGCTTTAAAGAAAGATACAACACCCATTTAGATCATGCAATTCGGAAATGAATGTAGGAGTTTCTTGATCGTCACAGTTTCTTGGACAATTTGTTCATGTTGGAATGAAATACCACATCCTGGCAATACCTTGTTTCTACGATCCGTATTTCATCCCTTAGGGAAGTGTCCTATGTCCAGCATTATATACGCGTATATTTACACCCTTTTTCGGAACAACCCTGTTTCCGGGCAGGTTCCTAATGTCGAAGTATATGTTTAGTAATTATTTGCGGTGGATATATCGTTTTTATAAAGCTGTCCCTAAAGAGGACAATGTGTGGTCGGATGAATTAGGGACTGCCCCTTCGTATTGAGTAATCATGCTTAGAGGATTGCTGCTTTTGGGTTTATCTTTTTGGGTTTGAATGATATCATGTATTTAGAAAATAATGAGGGTTTTTTTTAATGGTACAAAAGTTTTAGATTATAATGAATATACTTGCAGATACTCAGAGTTATGCGTCTCGCGTTTGTAGCAGACTTACGGAATGATTACTTTGTCTGATGTTTCAAGATGAATCACTGTTTAATTACTCTCCAAAAATAAAGGAAAATGGAGCTTATCTGATTAAGAAGATTACCCGCATATGGGTAAGAATACTTTAATTCAAATTCAAAATGTGAGGAAATCAGATATTACTTTCTAATTTTATTTATACTTTCTGGTCACTTTCAATCATTCTAAAAATATTATACTACATAATTATTGGATTAACTGGGGAACCAAATGTCGGTGGACTACAGTGAAACTTGGATAACAGGGACGTTAAGAGACCTGCAAATTTGTTTCACTGAGGTATTCCACTTACCCAGTGTCTCACATATCCAGGCAAAAATGATGGGACCTCAGCATGAGTTCCAGCTTTGGAGGTTTTTCAAATAATTCATTAGCTGTTTAGTAGACACGCGTAACAATCGTATCAGACCGATTCGGTCGAGGTCCACAGATTAAAGGCAGGGGGGGGACAAAGGATTTGCCCAAAAATTGTATGAGCCTGTACCCCAACATGACTAAATATAAAATCCATTTCATTTAATAGTAAAAGTCTTCTATAATAAAAATAAAAAGGTACATATTGCTCAGTAGATTTGGACAAAAGTTATAAAGATTGAAAGAAGTTGTTTTTGTCATTACGTGTAAAGTACTTTTATCCATGTTCTAGTGTGTATTAAGTATACAGGGTGTAAATCACCTCATCACGAAGCCGTCAACCAAGCATTCTGTACATCCAACTAAGAAACTTTACGCTAAAATTATTGCTGGGAAGCGACTTTTTTTATGGGGTGAAAAATCATGTTTTGTGGTAGAACTCAATGTAACGCACTTAAGACATTGTGCTGATAGATGAATTAAATAGTACGGGGGTTGCAGAGACGTTAAAACTAAACATTGTACAATAAAAACTTGTATTTAAAAAAAACCTTGTCAAAATGTTCTAACTTTGAGCCTCAATTAAATATCTCCGCAACTAGAAGGTTCCCAAGTATGGTGTAGAAAAAAAAATATATTGCAATGACGGAGAGAACAAGTGCCTTTCGGCTTCGTTAAGAGGTGTTTTACACCATTCATAATGTCTTTCCCAGGTGTGGTTTTCACTCGTTTACTAGTTAGGGTTTAGAAAAAAAAAACCACCGTATCTCAGTGTGGTGTCTTTGTTCAGGATTGTATAATAAAACACTGTTTCCAATATTACTGGGTTAGGCGTGCTGTCGCTAAGGCTGCTCGGACAAGACTGAGCGCGGCGCTTCGCCCCGCGCTCCCTCCACACGCATCCTCCTCCACAGTACGCATAACTCATTTATTAAACACCACACCAAGCATTTAATAAACACTCTTTATTGGTTAAAAAATACTTAGCACACACTTGCAGACAAAAATTCAAATTTATTCTTAAAAATTAAACAATCTATTCGTATGTTACAATAAGATAACCGAGGAAAAGCAGGTATGTAATATTTTTGCTTTACACAAACAGATTTAAGTCTGGCACAAAACAAAACACATTCAAATTATAACAACATACAGTTATGTCAATAATAGGATTGAAATTCAATACCCATTTTTAAACTTCATTTACATATCTCTTGCTCTGTAAGTACACCCTTACACCCCTGAATGCCGGGGTGTATGACTATCATTACAGCATAGGTTTTGGAATTTGAAAAAAGAACTGTCATACTCATACTGCACGAAGAATATTTTTAAAAAGTTAATTTTTTTTTTCTCGGTATCGATTAATTACTCGAATCGGAATCTAGACAATTTATTTTATAAAGATTTTATTTTAAATATGGAACTATTTGTTTCCACATCGTATGTTAGATGGAATCGATTTAAAAATCAAACTGGCCAGCAAGATTTGACGCGCTTGCGTGCGTGAAAAAAAAAAGGCAGTCTACTAGTAGGCGAATGAAGAAAATAGTACCAGTCAACTGCCGCCATTTACGATGCAATAACCTCAAGTCACTCAAACTCAAGTCTTATCATCACAAACTCATATTCAAACTATAAATATACCTAAAAAGAACGTGACCATATCTCTTACAAATTGTAATAATTTTACTATTAATTTTAATTAAATACACATTTTTTTCTTCTTAATAAATGTTCATTGAAACCTGCTGTCTTGTTGTTTACTTACCTCACAATCGATATGTAAAGCAGAGTATTTATCTCGGGCGTAAGCATCAATTGCATACTCGGGTTAATTAGCGCCTTCGCTTCGCTCAGGCGCCAAAAACCTCGTATGCAATTGATGTCATACAGCCCTTGGTTAATAATCTACTATTAAAAAACAAAACACTGTTCAGAAAAACAAAACACAACAAACAAAGTTAGACTGACAGTATACTCAATTATGCACTTTGGAAACTCAAATAACAATTCCATAATAAACATTTTAAGTTTCAGTAAGTTACGAATATTTTACAATTTAGGCCCGGTATGAGTTTATTTTTCCCTGTTCTGTTCTTTGTTAATATTGTATGGCAACGTTTAGGGGTAAATCTACTTTTCGAGTGAAATAAAAAATATAAACACTTTTTATTTACAAGTTCTATTTAAAATTTGGTATCGTACGTTAATGATTTTCTAAAATTCTTAACTTTTTTAGTGATGATTGGTAATACTTTTATTTATGTACACTTCGGGCAGGATTTGTCCAAGTCCTTTGAGCAGCAAACCCTTATGACCCACAACCCTCAGAAGAGACTACGAACGAACACAGCGTACTACGATTCTAACATACACTTTTTGATTATTCTCGCTCATTCATCTGGGCATACACGCACATCGCTTACGAAATGAATACTGATGATAACATAATAACAGTTTCAAGGTCAGCCCGCAACATATCAATCTCGTATAACCGACACATAAAGCCTCTGTAAGTAAGTCCCTCCCAGTCATCCATCATAATTTGCTAATATCCTTCGCCCTATAAATCTTACTCTGCCGGTAATCAATTTTCTTAGCCCTCTTTAAGAACATGCCCCTTAACGAGTCAATTTTATTGATATCACAGTTTGTTTAACAATCTTGTCTTGTGTGTTTTATCAAAATGACGAACTGAATAATGTAGTCATATTTAAGAAGAATTTGTTATTACAAACTACAAATTAATTGTATCGTATCGTTTTTGGAGACTTTGTTATTAGGTAGGTACTTACCTAAAGAAATACGACTACAAATTATACTGATAAAATATGGTCCATAATTTTGACGGATATATCGATGAAAATACATTACAAAAGATATTCAGAACAACATAAAACCTCCTGCTTTTTTTTAGGCGGTTTAAAATTCCTACTAAAGGCACAAACAAAGTGACAATGATAGAAAAGTCCCAAATGCCTTCAATCCTGTTAGATCGTATGTAGAAATAGGAAGTGCTTTGAAACTGAAAGCCGTTCGTCTACTCGCTGTCGTTGTTCTTCTTCAAATAACTGACTCAAAAGAAGCAAACCATTTCTTTCCTATTTTCAGACTACAGAATCTGAAATGGTAGTAAACTACTTACAATAATGTACGAATTATCTACGAACGTGTCTAAACATCAAATACTGGTCGAGAGTGCTTGACCTTTACATTTTCAGCACAATTTTATTATTCATATCCTACGTTCTTGTTACATTTCAATTACTCAATCTCAAAAAGAGCCCTTATTAAATAAACTTATAAAAGAATATTTAAAGAAAATTGTTCTCCAACTGAAATTTTTCCACGAATTTCCCCGATGTGCTGAAATGAGGAAATAATTAAGGGTATAACTTTACTTCGACGTGAAACATTTTTCTCCTTTTTTTGGGAGATTTTGTCGTAAAAGTTGCCAAGCTGAGTGCACGACAGATAAAACGTAATTTTAAAAGTTGGATGTTTATTTGAGTTGGCAACATTGTACCTGAAATGGAAAAGTTTCCATTTGCGTTATCATCGGTTATCGTAAAAATGTTACGCCTATCGCTGGTTTATTCTTAAATTGCACGTCTTTTATAGTGATATGAGTTTTATTCTTAGAGTTTTCGTATAAAAGAGATATGAAAAGAAAATGGAACCATATTTATAGGTCTGCACAATCACAAAACATTCTGATATCGGTGTCGAAATTACCCATAACTCATTTAACGTTAAAAAACTGCCATTTAAATAAAACAATAAAATTATTCCAACTGCCCTGCCTACATGCAGTTCTAAACCCTCTAAAACGTAATCAAATGAAAACTTCTTAAAAATATGCCGCATTAAAAGTACCTTTATAAACATCCCTTACCGGTACGTACCGGTAAGGTACCCGCTGTTATCAAAAGGATTACTTTTCAAATAATATCGTGTTGCGAGGTCCCCGGGGTAGTAGTTAGTGGGCGGATCGAGTTTCTTCGGGTCCAACTGTTAAGGGCCTGCTCTTGGCTAAATACTTAATATTTGTAAATAAAGATAAAAGGTACTTTAGGGGGTGGGAAATCGATACTTGTCTAGAATCACTTCTCGGTAGTAATTGAATAGGAAGCCTAAAGAATTTGGAACAATAGATCTTAAGGACAATTAGTAATCTATACAATATTATAAAGCTGAAGAGTTTGTTTGATTGTTTGTTTGAACGCGCTAATCTCAGGAACTACTGGTTCGACTTAAAATATTCTAATTCTTAATTTTTGTGTTGGATAGTCCATTTATCGAGGAAGGCTTTAGGCTATATTACATCACGTTATGACCATTAGGAGCATGAATGAAAACGGTTTTATTTTTTTTCCTTTTATTTTCTCTCGTATGTGACGCAGACGAAGTTGCGTGGGTCAGCTAGTTTAAAACAAAGTGTAATGTAAAACACCCGGTGCCACGACCTCAGGCGACGCGACTTGCTTTAAGAAACGCACGCGTGCTCACTTGCACATGAGCCGCTATCCGCGACGTCCTTTCAACAATTTCTGTGACTTATTGTCGCAGCACTGTGCACGTACCTAAGTCAGTTGAACGTAAAGTTAATGAAGTCTTGAGAAAAGAAGCAATCCACTACTTTCTAAACAAGAAAGTCACGTATTTTGTATCTATCAGTAACTTAACCTTGTCCCAATAAAGATAGCAATTAAAAAATCACCTTTAATTAATCCAGGAAAATGCTACCCTTAATTATTTCGTAGCCTGTTTAATTTATCCTTGAAATTGAACCCTTTTTGTTGAACTTTTTGTTTAGAAAAGATACTTTTTACCTGGTAAGGTAAAAGTGGGTCATTTGTAATTAGTCATTCTCAGATTTACGAGCATGTTACTGATCTGATAAGTATGATTTTTCCTGCTTTGGACTCCCTGACTTGGAATTGTCGGTCTTAGTCGTATATATCATTCTATTTTTAGCATACTATCAGGGCAAAATAAGATAAGATTTAAGATAAGATATAATAGGTACATAAAATAATAAACTAGTGTGACGCCAAAAGCTCCCCCCGGGGTCTTTGATGCTTTTTTTTTTCGTTATTTTTTATTAATTTGATTAAACAAAAAACGTGTCCAATATTTAACGATAATCTTACTGATGAGCTGATGATTCTAAAAATAATTCTGTTTAATATTTTTTTGTTAGTCAGGAATATAAATATATTTATTATAAAATCGACGCATTTACGTTATGTTTACACCAAGCGTGCGCTCTTTCTACAGCCAGTTTATTTTTTTGGATGGGAAATCATCAAATAACTTCTCCCGCTCTGGGCGGAGCGGGATCGAGTGTTCCTTTCTCGTCCTTTATGTTCCGGGGCCGCGGTATCTCTTTCGAACAGGCCCGCAACCCCGGCAGGCTTCGGCCCTTACAAACCCCTTCAATGTACTGACATCTCTCTGAGGCGCGCGTGGAACACGAACGCGCCGTCGACACGGCCTGTCTGTTCTTGCTAGAGCCTGAGATAGACATACAACATAATTATACAGCATAGGCACTGACATAGAAAATTACATCCCTTAGCCCTCAAAGCCATACATCATACCTACATGAACCTCTCCATTATTAACTACTAGAACTAACTCAGAAGAGACAACAAATCACAAGACCTAAGTTCCACGTACCGTATCATACTTAGTCCTAGCACCCACCGGTAGATGTAGTAAACATTACACCGGTCCCGATAAATCTTACCTCTAGGCTTATTATGCCATTAATTCCTACGATCAATTAAAACTTGGCGGCACAAGAGCGAAGTAGAACAATAAAATAGATTAAAATCTAATTTGAATTCGGTCTAGGTCCCATTCGAGTGCTGTTTGTGTTGTTATGTAATTGTTAGGTGATTCTAACTTAATTCTGAATATAAAGCGATAGTTGTCGAGTTTCGATCTCGGCTCGATGATTGTTTAGAAGTTGGTTTGTTCTTCATTGTTTGATTTGGTTGGAATCGTTTAGTTTTGTCAGAGGGTTCCCTCTGGTATAATGTTATTGATTCGATATTTATCATCTTAAGACTGTCATATTCCCTGGTGCGATAAAGCAAAATTGCGAAATCACATTCGGAATTTCTCAAGTAGCAGCACCTGATTCCGGATTAGGGCCCTATTGATATCAATAGGCTAGCAGTTACTTCGCCTAACCCTTTGGGGCTCACAGGTGTGATTTTATTTTACCTTCTGAAATCTCTTATTATGGTTTGTACAAAAAATCTCTCACTTATTTAAAGAAGGCCGCATTATTACGTCCCTAAAAACTCACCCTCATTTCTATTGCAAGCAATCCTTTGACCCTCCGTTATAAAAAGCACTTTTGCACGTAAACAGACCCAAAAATAGCCGTTATTTTTAACCGTTATTTTTAGCGGTTTATTAATGAAGTCTAATTTAACCGTCGTTTGAGGCAGACGAAAATTAACAATTTTATATAACCAACACCTGATGTAGGTAGCTTTTCATTATGAAAGCCTATCCATCACGGTTTTTATTTGTAGGGAATTTAATGGATATGCAACGTTTTAAGTATATAATATAAGTAGGCTGCATTTAAAAGAATTATCTAAGGAGGTAATCCATCCTACAATCAGGCTAAAAGACCTATCATCAATTAACTAGAAATAGCACCCATCGCTTCGGAAATTGCCTGTAGTTTTGAGTGTCAGTAAGAAGTGGTTGCGGAAGCTTAGCTGGTGGAGAACGGAACTTTTGTTCGTGGTAAAAATTTAGTAATCTTTGAATAATAGCACCTACTACTGCTTGTCCTCTGCATTACCTATAAATTGACTGGTAGAAAATGTCTATGGCACTGAGTCCGGCTCTGTACTTTATCCTTGAAGTAACTCAATATTTTTTTTTTAATTAAAAGTGAATATCGACTAAAGATGAAACATACAGCGGAAAACATTTCAACAAACACCTATTGAGGGATCAGCTGATCAAAAGTAACAAACACTTACTTGAAACTATAACCTGTCGGTTTGTTTGCTCAATATAAATCCGGAGCTAATGGTGAAGTGTACCGGAACCATCACGCTTGACCACATTCTTCAATTTCAGCAACATTCACAAACAAACCCGAACAGCTAACTAATTCATACGTCTTGCAAACATTCAGCAAACAATAAATATTACGCACATTACATAGTTTAGCGCTGTATTATTGAGCAGATTCAAAAGTACACGCCCTGAACAAGCGCGCACCTTAGCTCAGGTAGCCAAGTATCAACTTAAAGTTATCGGGTTTTCGGGACGCTGTTTGTCTTGACACTGCAAAGTAAGGGAAGTAGGTACACTAGTTCTGACTCCCGAAAATAATAAAACTCAAACGTTGAAAAAGAAAAGCACAAATTACAAAATTGGCCGTAATTTTATTAAACCATTATCCATATTATGATCTACCATCTTTCTTGTTGGACTAGTTTGCCAATAACAAACCACTCGGAGGACGTTGTATGCTCTCTGCGTATATCGAACCCGCAGATTGCACGTGTACAGAGGTTGGCAAAAATTCCTTTTGTACTACGTTCAAACCTCGTCGTCGTCCGTGTAACTTAAACTATTGACACACGGACCGTAAATAGAACAGCCATAAAGTGTGCTACTGAACTGAACAATCAGTGACACAAGCTTTGAGTGGTGTTTTTGCTACATTATCCATAAATCTCTTGAACTACTGACCTTTTGTGTAACGTTACTGTTCCTTGGCTAAGTTTATCAAAGTCAAAATATTATGCTGATTTGATTTGTAGGTATAGTGAAGTTAAATATGTAGCTAAACTTCTGCCCCAACATGTACACTATCGCAGGTACCCGATTGCTCTGCTCTTGCCTGCCATTTAAGACGACAATGTTTTGTTTTAGTTAACACTTTCGACCCAATCGCCTTATTTCCAAGGTAAGGGAAATTCTGCCCAAAACTTTTTCCTTTGGGGATATATTTTAAGGGGTTGACATGTATTATGGCTGTTTGGAAAACTGTGGGTTTCTAAAAATGTTTTTGGGTTTTGTGATAGCTTTTTATGATATTGGAATACCATAGAGGAAGTTTTAAATGGCGAACTTTTTGCGTTAAGCTTTTGACGTAGAAACATACATACTACAACGTTTGTGGTTGAAGTTGCTAAGTTTAGAGCCATATGACCATAATGGATATAGAGATTCCAGTTTGGAAGTTCAGATATATTTTCTTGAAACAAAGGGTAGATAAAAATGAGACATTGGTCACTCCACCAACAATAACAAAGGGCAAGTTTCCACCATCAATAAATTGCAAATCTATTTAGTCCGTCAGTTAGAGTATTGGAAAATATATAGTAATGGACACGTAGTTTTGGTTTTTGTAAATCAACGAATATTGACAAAGATAAAGCGCATCAAAACTCGAGAGTGGGGGCTCGTGACGTCAGAACTCACTAAGAATAATACTAAACAGTGACGTATTGGGAATTTTAGAAGCGTCGTCGTATCTTCGTCAATTTTGGTTTATGTGACAAACGAAAAAATAAGGGTCAATTTTTTTTTGATAATCTAAATGACGGACTAATTAGATTTTTTCAGTTAACAAGCCTATTATTATTATTAGTGTAAACTGTAATGGTACAAGTTACGTCGAGAAATAATGACAAAAGTGTTTAGCAGAATTATTTTTTTACAAAATTCACACGCCCTTTGATCCGTTTCAGTAAACTCTTAAAAAAACATCGAGACTTTCTTGAAATTCTGTTTGAGGTTTCCATTTCATTTCATTCCGTTAAATAAAGAACATTATCCCGATTGAAACCCTACTAAAGTCTATTGCACTCTAAACTTTAATTTCAAAAATCCTTATCTACGTAGGTATCGTTGCGCTATGGCACCACAGGTATGAGCAGAGTTCAGTTAGCAGGCAAGTACGTAACTAGGTCGCAGCGGTGGCGGCAGACGTCGCGACAGTGCTGGCGCCAGCACCCACTGGCGTGCCAAAGAGTAGGACAGTGTTACAGATAGGGTGGACGGTAGAAAGAGGGAAGATGGTTGGTGCTGTCACGTGATCACTTATAAAAAAAGTAAATGAATAGGTTGTGCCTAGTCGAGCCACCACAATGGGCCAAAGATGTCCACCAGATGGATGAGGGCCTTTAAAAACTTTATTCAGTCATAAATTGTGTCTATTGAGAGTCGCGGAATCGTGGTCAAGGTATTGCGAGTAAACGGTGTTAAGTTCACCAGTGATAAAACGACTGAAAGACACTGAAGAGTACATTGTACACTGGCATTTTTCATGGCTTACCTCAAGATAACCGCTAAAGCACTAACATATTATGATGTAGTTTTCAGACACTGTTTGTTCCAGATAATAAGCAACATAATAAAAGAGAAAGATACAAACCAACACCATGGTCAGCCTCAGAGATGCACACAACTTAATAGGCACTAAACTGTCCAGCATTTTGAAATACTCCGAACCATACTCGCTGCAGACGAATCATCCCTTGTTTATAGAGCCACCCCATTGGCATCCCCAGATTCACATCGATACTCAGCCAATGAGCTCAGAGCCAAAATATATTCTGACCAATCATGAACGAGAAAAATACTAAGAATATATTTATAAACCAATGGTGTCTCAGAGTTTCAGCTGAGAATATTCTGAGTCAGTCAGTGTTTTGTTTAGCAAAAAATAGTTTATTTTTATAATAATATAATGCTTAGGTGATTGTTTATAAAGTGTAAAGTGTTGTAGTGAATTATGATCATTATTTACATTGATATATTGCTGTTAATCATATTGGTAAGTTTGTTTTCTCTATTTGTAAATAACGTTGTACTCATTGAGAAGTCAAGAAAACTTCAGCAGGTTTAGAGAAAGTGGCAATGTATCAGCGGTAACGAAGATCGCTTAGTCAAATATGTGTTGTTTGAGGCATCATTAGCTACCGAAAAGCCTATGCCAATGTTGTTGAAGTTGTGGCAGAAACACGACACGTTTAAAAGTGATGATCACTCGTTCAGGTCTCCATGAGATATGTGGTGTTGTATTGTATTAATAAGCTAAGAAACAAACGAATGTCTTGAATAATAAGTGAGCTGTGCCGCTATTTACGACACGAGATATTCCATTCAGTGGTGATTAACATTTTTCATCGTAGTTTAGTTGAACTTCTGATTGAGATGTGGTAGTTTTATCCGGGTCATCTAGTTGCACCTTTAAAATAAAGTAAAAGTTAATAGTCTGCTTTGTCTGGATGATTTTTTTTTACTTTGTTCTCTTTTAGGAACTCAATAAAAAAAGTCCAATGAAAATCTGACTGTAAACTTCGTTCCACCTTTTGAGTATTTGTTTTTATTGTACTCGGTTAATGGTAGGTAGGTACAGTGTGTAAACTAGGTGAAGTTTACCATAGTGTTCCTTGAAATGAAATGGTTTATTTTCATTCCAAGATAACTATATACTTACCTCACAAAATTCCCTTCGTATTGTAAGAGCTAACTTTAAAATTAAAATCCTGGAGTGTCGGAGCGCTTGGCCAGTCTTTCTAAGCCCTAGCATTAGAACTAGAAAACACTGGGATGAAGTTCTTACAACTTACAGAACTTTAAGTCGAGTTTACATCGGTTTAGTGAGTTAGTTTAGTACGGGTCGAGTACTGGAAACATTTGTGGTAGTAGGCTAGTGTGGTGTTAAGTACTTAAACTGCCTACCAACTACCACTGTTCAATTAGGCTTTCTAATTTAAATTTACTTTGACATTAAATAGTTCTAGTTTGCTTCGGGGTAATGTTTAGAAAGTAAGCGTCAGAGTAGCCAAAGCCAAATAATAGAGGTTCGATTTATACTTTAAATCAAATAAGGCACTGTTAACACTACGCAATTGCACTTAAAGACTGCTGTGGGACTATCGAAAGATATGAAAACAGAGATATTAGACCATTGGTTTTAGTGGTTTTGACTCCTGTACATTGTTTTTTTTGTATCAACAAATGTGTAATGAGAGGTCTTCTTATTGAGAATAAAAAAAATAGTTTCTAAAAACTCGGTAGATGGCGTTGAACTGACTACGTTACTAGGTGCCAAAACGCTTGAAAAAACACATGTCACATACGCTCGTTGACTGACACTTTCGTTTGCATAAGCTTCCAAATAAAACCATTGGGTCCAAGTGAAATTTTGTGTCATTCTGTTCCTTGGAGTAACGTACCGAGATCAGCGCCATCCATCCAGCGACTAGGGAAGAGTTGAAAAAGAAAATTTCTCATTATTAACGTTCCATAGAAAAATGGTTGCACGTGATGTCAAGTGTTAGTAATTGGCAGTTAGAATCGCTAATGCAACAACATTGCTCCAACAGCACGATGATATAAATTTCTATTCAATTCCCCTGGCATCCGATCGCATTGTTTCTCGTTCACAAACGTGTTGTCGTTTGCAACACCTGTTTGCCTGGCTATACGCTAGTTTATTTAAATGTGCCATTTCTCGAGATCGGCGGGAAAGAAATACTGATAGCACCTGCTGTAGACTGCATGCTACGTACCTACTAAGAAAACGGTGAAAAGTAAGCTATAAACAATTTGTCGCAATTGTCGCAATTCCCAACGTCTGAGTCCGTAACGGTGTCTTAGCAGAAGCTTTGTTTACAAACAAGACGAATAGAAACGGTCTCTTGTCAATTTGTTGTTTTTCGTTTTCCTTCAGTTCTGATTACAAACATAAATATTATGCTTCGTGTGGTTAGTGGCTAACCTGGCGTCGAGAAATATCTCTCAGGCAAGCTGGTTTCCTCGCATAATGTTCCTTCACCGAAGCAAGTGATAATTATTCAAATCGCACATGAATTCAAACATCAGAGGTCCGTGTCTTTTATTCGAAATTGAGAGCTACGACTGGCTAGTACCACGATCACGCCACTAGCCTATCACTGTTTCATCATTTTAAATAGATAATAAAATCATTTTTCACTTCTCATGCTCTAAAAGTACGCCGTTATAGCCCTACGAAGCAGGATTAAAGTGACCGTTTATTCCCTAGGGAGTAATAAGTAATTTAAAAATGGAACGATCTTTTACTCTGAAACATGGTCATTTAAGAGGAACTTGTCAAAGGTTTTATTTAAATTTCGAATTGGCATGCAAATAGAAAGCGGTTTGTTGAAAAAAAAAAACAAATGAACTCTTCAACGCGAGAAAAATTTATGGTTGTTTGTGTGCATCGTTGATTTTGAAAAGCAATGCCTCTGTTGCTATACAGGGTGTCTCATTCAAATCGGTCAGTATGGGAAAGTCTGAAACTATAAAACATACGAAGATCTGTTCTGAGGAACCATGTCATCGATTTTAATAACAAGAAAAACTGCATTCATACATTTTAAAAAACATCTGTACTCCGTTCGGGAATCGAACCCGGTTATTTTGAAAAAAAAAACTACTCTATTTCTATTTAGATATCTATTGTGTAGGTCTTACGCAGTAAATGTCTGTATGAAACATGATGTCTAAAATGAATAAAATGCATTGTTTCCACTTACTTTAGTTTATTTTAGTAGGTGCTTGAACTGACCACGTTTACAATATTAAACCAGTTCAGGTCTTTCTATGGTTGTTTGTAATGAAGATACAAAATGCAATTGTAAGATCGTTACCTAAAGGTGTGTTGAATATTGTATTGAAAAAGGCGGTGGTCACTTCGAGCAACTACTAAAATAAATTAAAGTATGTGGAAACAATGCATTTCATTCATTTTAGACATCATGTTTCATACAGACATTTACTGCGTAAGACCTACACAATAGATATCTAAATAGAAATAGAGTAGTTTTTTTTTTCAAAATAACCGGGTTCGATTCCCGAACGGAGTACAGATGTTTTTTAAAATGTATGAATGCAGTTTTTTTTGTCGAGTGTAAATATGTTCAGTTTTAAATGACTATTAATTATATATTAATTAAATAATTTTCTCGCACTCGAAGTGAAAAGTACAGTTTGCACCTCGAGACTAAACGCCAATATAATATACCCTCGCTTTCATTGCCTCCCTCGCAAGCTCGGGAGTCAAACCACCTCGGGGATATAATGGCTTCGTTTAGTCCCTCGTTATAAAATATACTATTAGACCAAAGTCCATATTTAAAAACAAAACAATTTTAAATAGGGTCACACATATATAAAACACACACATGAAAGAACACAAAATATACATAAAATGAAAAGATACACATACATTTTAAAATCTCATTTAAATATCTAAATGACGCACGATGAGTGGTCATCTGGTGACACATCATTGGACTGTCCATTCTGTCAGCCATAATAGCCACCAAGCTGTTTAAAGAGTTAAGATTCAAAAATAGCAAGAGCCTGGCGATGTTTGAATAATTACTTTCTGTTCCAGTTATGTCTAACACTATTCATGTGCGGTTACTGTTTCTACCGAGTTAACAGAATGCGACAAAATGGAGAGGTAAGTTTTAGTAGATTTATTTATTTATTTATTCATGTACACACAAAATACATAAAAGGACAATATATTAACATAGAAGAGCACAAAGGTACTGCTTATTTCAAAAGAAATTTCTTCCAGCAGACCTGCGAGAGGAAAGTCTGATAAGAAATGTAGACACAGTGTGTAGAAAAGTCAAACAAGAAAATTTAAATTAAGCTATGAGCGAAAATAATTGCTGGTAAACGACTTTTTTTCTTCGGCGCCTAATTTTACTTACTGCAAACTAACTCTTCTTCACATTTATTTTAAGTTTATACATTAAAACTTTCGTAATCAATTAAAAGTACAAACTATCGTTTTTTCGCTATCTCCACACCACCCAATAAAATCTGCGGATTATAATTGACTGCACGGCGTACAGTCCTCATAAGCCATCACAGGCTCTGGCTGAGCCCCACAAACCGCTGAGCACCCACATAAATCCTATCGGCATCGGAAAAATATCAAATATTATGCCATCCCGACTTTCGGGATATTTCAATGATAAACAGAATATTTGCATATTTTTGATTTGGTATTCTGCTATTTCTGGATTGTGTATATACTATGACTATGTTTGAGCTGATGTCATCGCCTACGCTTTTGTATTTTAAATGAGAACATTGAGATCCTAACCCACTATTCGTTGTTGGGCTATATCTGACAAACTCACTCACTGTTTCTCAATAACGGTTAGCACCAAGAACCTTCGCACCATGAATTGGTTGTGCGAACATTCGTCTCCAACTTTTAACATTCATTCCTGAAGTAAACATTCAATTCCAAGCAGCTTTTAGAAACTAACGTACTTCGATTCATGTTTTCACGATTCATAATCAAGCCAAAAGTCATGTAAGTATTCGAATCACACATACTGTATTCAGCTGCAGTTGCCGCTATCGATCTTTACAAAACGCAATAAATATTGTTGGACAATACACACATCGCCATCTAATGCCACACTAAGCAAGGCTCGTGTCGTGGTCACCAGACAGTTGATATACTACATAATATACTTTTTGTTTGTAAATACATACTTATTAGACATACAAACACCCATGACTCGGAAACAGATGTCCATGCTCATCATTCGAACCCAGAACCCTAAGAACGTAAGGCAGCCTCATTACCGCTGCGCCATTCGGGTCGTCGCAATGGCAATAGGTTCTTCAAAATGTCTACGTCTCAGTCACTCGCTAACACGTTTATTTGACTGTTAACGTGGACTAAGACTTTTACGGTTTTTCACTAAACTTAAGTTTTTATGGTATAATATCCGTGATTTTCTTTCGATTCTATGAAATCTATGTTCTATGCTGTTTAAAACACATTGACAGCTGTTTTTAGATAATCAGACTGTTATCATCTCCGTGAACATGGA
Organism: Xestia c-nigrum; assembly: GCA_916618015.1. Classification (NCBI taxonomy): domain Eukaryota; kingdom Metazoa; phylum Arthropoda; class Insecta; order Lepidoptera; family Noctuidae; genus Xestia; species Xestia c-nigrum. The sequence continues at coordinate 799,931 of OU745263.1, forward strand.
CCTTAGAATCGAAAGAAAATCACGAATATAAACCCATAAGTTCTTTAAGTTTAGTTAACGTGAAAACAAATAATTGACAAATTAAACCATAATTTGCCACTTCATTCCCCAATTTTACATCACCAAACAAATTACCTACACAGTTACAAGTTGTAATTATTTCCGTAATTTAATTTGGAATCAATCTCGAATCTAAATCTTCGCGAATTGTGGGGCGTTGCTTTGTCTCCGGAATTAATTACACAAGTTGTATTGGGATATCAAAATATTAAGAAGTTTATATTCGTTTGTTGGTTTCAGATTGCGATACTGCTGAGACCAACCAAGGTTGTGTTTTCCCATAAGAAGGAAGGGGAAGCCACTGAGGAACTAAGGTACATGCGTAATTACAACCGATTTCAAAGTTTTATGACTGAAGAATCATCTTCAAATGCAAACATTCCTTATGTTTTCGTTTGAAGATGGTTTTTCATAAATCTAGCTCACTTTCGGTTCAGCAAAAGAGTATTTGAGTTCTCACTTATTTAAATAAACTTTTCTTGACCTATTCCATAAAAAATCGCTTCATCCATGCCTATTCTAATCTAAAGCAGTACTTTGCTGGCCTTTCCATCATTGTCTTACTGATCTGCTGCACCCATCATCATCTTTATTCTCTTGCTCTTATTCCAATTCATTTGTGGTCTACGCAGCATGTCTTCATCTTCCATGCTTCTCTACTTTTCGTCATCTCATCAGACACATCTTTTTTTGTCATATCATTCTTCACACAGTCCATCCATCCTTTCTTTGATCTTCCTCTAGTCGTATACCCCTCCACATTCATACTCAAAACTTTCCTCACGACACTTTTCTCATTCCTCCGCAACACATGCCCACCAAGGACAACTAACACCAATTTCAACTTATTCCCAAACTGAGATGATTCATATATTTATTTTCCTTTTGCACATTTCCAGAACAGTGGTAGCGTACCAGAACCCGTTCACAGGCGACTACTGCGTGCACAAGAGCCGCGCGGGCCCCATGGGGTACGAGAACCACCTGCAGCTGCCTGAGTCTCCGGATAGTGGGATGTCTGATGAGTACGAGCCTCTCAACCTGGAGCCACCTGGACCGCAGCCCAACCTGCCGCGTGTGATGCAGGACAAGATGCCACCCGGCATCGTGTGCGAGCCCCAGGTGAGAGAGATCAGCATCAGCCCCAATCCACTTGGACCCGAGGAGGCCGCAGCCCTATATGAAATTGGCTCATGCTACCAAAAAGCTGAAATCGATCCCATTGCTTACTGCAGATATCGGAACATTTTGAAAACGATTGTCTAGCTTGACCCCCAAAGTAAATCTTTAACATAAATAAGAATAACCAGTAGCTTATAAAGTCCCCGCTAGCATTAAGAAAAGCCTTTCCAAATTATAGCTATTCCATTAAAATAATTCGCCTCCCAAATTCGTTAATGGACTTTTTAAACAAATTTTAATTCCGACGGTGTCTCTTTTTAGAGAGCTTAAAAATTCACTGAATATACCTTTTTTTCATAACTGGATTATAAATCAAATGCCATTAACGAGGCAAAATATTATTATTTCATTACACGCTTACGTGTCCTCTAGTGTTCATTAAAGAAAATATGAAAATCCCTTAAAAAATAATGGCAGTGCAGTGAATGTTTGAAAAATTAAAGTCATTCTGGCTGAGAGGCAATTTAAAATAATCCTTTGGTACAACACTTGGCGTACTACTAATGGCCGTCGGAGTTTAAATTTCAAATTCACTGAAAGAAGTAGTGGGTAAGAAGCTTGTGGCATTACACGACTGGGTAGGGTAGCCAGGAAAATGGAACATGGCGCGATCTTCTTGAACCAAAGAAAAACGTTGGCAAACAAGGATCACAAAAAACTAATAACAATGTCATGTACACCACTACCAGAAATAGTTTTGACGTCCGCTTAACGGGATTTTTATTATCTGACAATTATCTGTCCACAAAGAATAACATTAAAATTCAGATTATGAGACTGTAAGATAGATTCCTAAACTCATCACTCAATATTGGCGGTCCAAAATGCATGTCCTCATAAAACAAATTCCAGAATGTTCTTCTGAGACGTAAAGCTTTGCGACCCTGTTGAAAACGTTTGCAAAACTGGGAGGGATAATGTCGGGCAGGCGTCGGCGTCGCTTTAATGACACAACTTTAGCGAACTATCGACTAATACTAACGCCTCCTATAGTGGGGCTAACGACTATTCGATATCAACGCGATTAGTTCAATCATGATAATGATTACGAGGTAATTGGACAGTTTTGAGACCATTGTGTGTTCCATGTGTTTTTTTTATGTAAAAACAGCTGTATTCAGAGACACTCGCTTACAGAGCGTTTCATATACCAAACAACAACATTGAAATTGAATTTTTCGACACCCTTATCACTGACAACATGTATGTAATATGTGCGATTTTTTGAAGAAAAGGCATATTACTACGGTGGTATGCGACAGACCTTATAAACAAGTTGCATGTAGAAAGAGCAAAAATCAAAACGTTTTTGACGTGACAACGTCTTATAAAGGCTTGAAGTGCAAAGCGAGAGCGCGGAACGAGTGACAAAGAAGCACAATCGGCCTTTGCGTTCGGCAGCGTTCGACATCCGTCTCTCTCCTACTTGAGTGAGCGATGCGTCTGCGTGGACAGCTGCTATACTATAGTACATTTACATGTTTTGATCGAGTATCAAGTGCAGTGAAAAGTGAATGTGGTGTCAAAAAATGCTACCATTCCATCAGTATTTTCTTAAGACGTTGTCACGTTTAACTATCGTCAGTAAACCGACTTTACAGACAACCAGTTTTTTTTCTACTGAAAAAAGTAATGTCAGCCACATACAATAGCATGTGGCTAACATTACTTTTTAAAAACAAAAGCGACATTGATCAACACGGCAGCTAGAACAATCAGGTCAAACTTGAGTGGGGTAACGATTTATGTGGTGTTACGCCGCCGCTGCTCTGCCGTGCTGCGCTGTGATACGTCACGTCTGTGCTGTGCTGGGGTGCAGCATGGCCATACATCACGTCGTGCTTTGTTTATGGAGTCGCGCGTTTTTGTCGAGTTGCAAGCCAGATTGTTTGAACGTGATGGCTATATGTTACAAGGATTGAACAGTGGGAGAATGGCTTCATATTTTTGGTACAGATTGGAAAACATGAGGATGAGGTAACGTGCAGATGAAAATCAAATTAAAGCAGAGAAATGGATTATTCCAATTTGCTGGAACTTGTGTCTTTAAAACACTAGCTTAACTAAATACCTAATTTTACCAGAAAACGCTGAGACCATGAATATTATATAGCAACTGAAGTTACTATAAAGAATGATTACGTATTCAAAAACGTTCACGAGGCCAAAATAGAATGTAGAGATCATAGCAGGTCGCGGGCCTGTGGACGGTAGCTATGGGCTAGCTAGCCGTCCTCCGTCCGTCTAATGACGATAGGTCGTGTCGACGTCGCGTTCATGTTCCACGCGCGCCTCGAAGAGATGTCAGCATAAGGGGAGGGGCCCGCAAGGGCCGAAGCCTGCCGGGGTTGCGGGCCTGTTCGAAAGAGATACCGCGGCCCCGGAACATAAAGGGCGAGGAAGGAACATGGATGGGTCAGTAAAAGTATGACACTCCCTCCCGATCCTCCCAGAGTGGTAGAAGTTATTTGATGATTTCCCATCCTAAAAAATAAAAACGGATCATAGTAGTTGGCGTTCCGTAATGTATGCCTACCCCCATAGAGGAATTGCGTAAGTTTTTAGGCATATCATTTGAAGACTACATTGTCCGTTTGTTTTCACTAACTCTTGGCGCCACTTAAATATAATTCCTAAATCGGACAATACAACAACAAGCATAATTACCGTGGTACTTCACTTACAGGTAAGTTCGTTTGACTATTAAATTATATTTGTTGTTGTGTTGTCCTCGATGATTAGCAAAACTAGTGTAGATGTTTGAAGATCAGTTGTAAAATCAATAGAAGAATATTTAAAAATAAATAACAAATGATTTAGTTTCATAATTACTACTTTAGTTACTTTACTAAGGTAGCATTTTAACAAATACTTAAGGTTTAATCATTTTCATTATGACACTGTTGTATTTCCACTTTTGGCCCGTTGAAAACACCACAGTGCTCTTTTATGTGTATTAAACCGGACTGAAAACTATAGTAACAGTATTATAAACAAATTAAATATTCCATTTCATTTCCTAGTAATAGAGCTGTCAGTACCAAACTTGTAATTATCTACGACGATGTTCATCCTGATGTTCTAACTTGCAATGTTTTCACTGAAACAATGGGATATCAAGATAGAACAGGATTATTAAAAGTTGTAGTGAAGAGAACAAAGCTTTGTTGTACTACTTTTAGTTGAAACACACAAATTATTGAAATAAGTTTCTTTAGAACAATGTTTTGGACTAAAACTAAACATGTTTTTCTCATAAAAGGAAGCATTCTGCAAAATCTAACAATACCTTATTCTAGCGTAACATCGTTGGTGTAATGGGCCTACTGAACGTATCTATTCCCGGGTTCGAAGCCTGTGTCCGGGAGGGAAGGTCAAAACAGTGTTTTAACGTTAAAACACTGTTTGTGACCGCATTCTAAACGATTCATAATTTATCTATACTAATATTATAAAGCAGAAGAGTTTGTTTGTTTGTTTGATTGATTGTTTGTTTGTTTGTTTGGTTGAACGCGCTAATCTTAGGAATTACTGGTTCGAATTGAAAAATTGTTTTTGTGTTGGATAGTCCATTTATCGAGGAAGGCTTTAGGTTATATAACATCACGCTACAATTATAAGGAGCGGAGCAGGAATGAAAAATGTTGCAAAAACGGGGATTTTTTTTTCCTTTCGTTTCCTCTCTTATGTGACGCAGACGAAGTTGCGCGGGTCAGCTAGTGTACTGATATTTTCATTCAGTACGTGACAACAGATTCGCCGTCTATGACATGAAACACGTACTTTTACAAGCGAATTGTTGAATTTACATCTCTGCCTCTCCCTCCTGTATACAATACGTAATGATAACAATCTGTTGTTGCAGCCCGACCTCACGATCAAACTGCAGATGAGTCCCAACAACGACTACAACAGCGTCAACAAGACCTGGAACTGGAACTACAAGGAGTATCAGATCTGAACACAATGGAGACACTGTTCATAGACAAGATTTTAAACTTATCATATCTTAATTAAAAACAAAAGTATTCACTTGATCACCCAACATGAAACGATGCCTTTTGCCACCTGACAAATTGTCTTTCAAAGAAACAATCAATAAACGCAATCTTTTACAAAAAGAAGTAGGTAAGGACCGCAAGAAAATGGCGTGATTCAGCCAGTAACATTAATTCTATGGCGCCCTCTATAACGTCTCATGTGAACTAAGCACCATACCTGAAGTCACGCAGAATAGGGATGACTAAAAAAATATAATTCTGTTAAGTTAGATTATCGAAAAATATTTTAAACGTGTTTTTTTGTTTTTATTAAATTTAAAAAAAAATACGAAGATAAAACGCATCAAAGCCCCCGTGCTTCTGACGTCAATTTCGTGTAAAAATGTACCGAAATATGACGTTACACGAGTTTTTGATGTCTTCAATGTTAGTTTAAGTGGAAAAAGAAAAATTGTTCACAATTATTAGTTTCTAGAAATCTATCTGACAGATCAATTAGACTTGTGTCGTCGTGTACCCATTGTATTATCTACGACAATTCGTCGGGAAGTGGTCCGATACAAGACACGTCTAGTGAATGGGTACTCTCTCTACAAAGAAAGTTAAGGAACTTTACATTCCGTTCCTCATACCTCTATAAATAACTGATAGAATTAATTTCACGCTGCCGCTTTTATAATATTTCAAAATTTCCAAGATTGTTAATCTCTTGTCTACATTAAAATACCAAGATATTAGTTCATTATGAGTAGTTATTAAGTAAATTATTAATTAATTACAAATCTGTTTCAATTTAAACTTCAACCAAGAATTTAATCATTTGCTAAGGAATATTTATTAATTGGATTTAAATCTTAAAGATCTATTTTAACAATAAAACTTTGTCGTAATACAATACGATCCAAGTTGTAGTTGAGTTTAATACAATCGCTATCGTTAAAAATACTTAAAATTTGATCTTCAAGAAACGATTTACACACTTCTTTCTTGTCATCGACGCGGTATCAGTTAGATAGAAAAGCTTAAGAAGAAGATTTTTTTTTTGTTTTCATACATTATTGTATTAATCCTATCACGCTGTTTTCTCACAGAATCGCAAACATTTTAATATCAATGAAACACGACTTCTTTCCATTCTGGGTTTGAAGTGAAAATTATCATTATTATAACTCATTTGATAATTGTCATGATAATTATCTTGATAATTTCGAACCCTACGTGGCTCCCATTTATCAGCATACAAATCTTATCTAGGGTTGGTCTCTTCAATCGTGTTGATCGTCAGAATACGAGGTATACTAGGTGAATTGAGCCAAAGTGGGACAAAATGAGACATTAAACCCTTTATGCTTTCTAGAGCGATTATAGTTAGTTAATCTCCAAGTAACAAAAACGAAAAAATACCTACCTACATGCACCGATTCAACTTGACACTGTACGTTTTAACCTATTTTTTGCTTTGTCCTGTGCGGACTAATAAATACTTTTTCATTCTTTCTTTTTTTGTGCAGTGTCTGACTATCTACTTTTATTTCATGTAAAGTTTCTTTCTGGCTGGCTGGCTGGTTCAAGTCTATTCCACGTAACTTTGGTCACTCTTTTAAATAATCCATTCAATTAACTCGACATCCAAACTCCTTGAACTCCGGGTCACGGTAATAAAGTTCGGAAGTCCTTGAGAACGTAACGTTATATTGTCAAATAAGAAGCCGTCGGACTGCTCGATAAGAACTTACACAAAGGGAAGAGTCAGCGCTTAAGTGCTCTTAACAGGTTTAACTTAGAGTGCTGACGCTCTTAGCTCTGGAGGGTGCTAGTACTTTTAAGGATGTTTCGGTGAAATTAACGCTTTGATTTTGAAATTGATATAAATGGACTGTTTGCTTATCTAGTTTGCATATTTTGGTTGATAAAGTAATATGTATATTTTTTTCTGATATGTAGTATTCATCTCATAACGACTTTAACGAATTTTAACTTTGTTCCGAGTCTTGAAGCCAGGTTTTGTATTTTGAACTTTAACTTTTGTCAGAATTGAGACAGAAATTTAAAAACAGCTTGATTGCTTTGACCGAGATCTAAAAACAAACCTATTTTCGTTGTAATACCGATAATTGCTAAAATTTGTAATAATTTTAATCTCTCATAAACGGGCTGGAATTTTTCAATACCACCTGGGATGCTATCCAGTATGTATTCTAAATACTGGATAGCAATTTTTACTCAAAGATAACTTTCCTTAATAAGTTTAGATTTCATGGCTTTCCTTTCATTTTAATTTACCATAATATAGGAGGATTTCATTCGTACGATTTATGACAAAAAATATATTTTAGTTGGTTCCATTCCCGAGTGTGGTAAGCAAATTTTCGAAAATCTATGAATGCAGATGTGTTTCTTTTTAAAACCAAAGGAATGTTTCCTTTGAGTAAAATTTGCTATCGCAAGTATTTAGGGTACTGTCCCTCCAAGTGGAATTGCCATATTCCACCCTCAATTTAACTAAACGATAATCTTAAAATTCTTGTTACAGTTTTATAAGCCACATCAACCACTTCCTCTGGAATACTTTGAGTGTTTATCAAATCTTTCCTACAATATTATCAAACTAATTTAATAAATTCTCAATCACTCATTCCCTTTACAATTCTCATTCATCTCATAATGATTACGAGTAAAATATTTTAATAATAAAGCTCTCGTTGCCAAGCCATGCTCAAATTTTATTAATTAAGTAAGAAATATTTAATAATGTTCAAATATAAGTCAGATTTTACGACTCGTGTTAAACTTGTAATAATAATTATTAACATTAAATGCTTCTGTTGTGTACGATGCCAAATACATAATACAATTATGTGAAGTACAATGTAAAATAAAAGGTTTAAATTACTTTATTTGAATGTTTTATTTTTGTAAGTTCAATCAACTACTGCAGGAGTCTCGGTCAGAGTCCAATGTCCGCAGCTAGTCCAAAACTTGTCGAGAGCAGTATGAGTGTACTTTAGCAATTTTGCATTGGTATGCAATAATGGGACAGCAGCGGTGGCCCAGTGGTGGCGGCCACGACTTGGGAACAGTAAGTCGTGGCTTCGAACCCATTTATTTCATCGTCACTGCTCTCAAAACGATTAAGAAAAACATCGAATAGAAACCGGTACATACCGGTTTCTATTCGATGTTTTTCTTAATCGTTAGAAGAACTAAAAAAATCTCTCACTGGGCCCGCTTGGTGGATAGCCCGTTCCGTCTCATAGAAAGGAGGCCGGTGTCCCAGCAGTGGGAACATTTATACGCTGATGATGATGATAAAGCATGATTAAGATGCTGTACCAAGACAACTGGAATCAAACTTACACCCTATTTTTGGATCTAATATCAAACGTATGCCAACTGCAGTTTACTAAATAGTTAGTAGTAGTGGTAGTAGTAGTGAAAACTATTACCACTACATCGTCTGGCTGTGTGGGGGCTGAGTGATATTGGTTAACCTAACTATGTACAGGTAATCAGATCAGGGAATTCTTTGATTTTCGCCCCAAAAACCCATATTAAACATGTGCAACGCTGTTTTAGTCCCTTCTTCAATACCACATATTAAAGTAAATCAAGTTAAACTCCAGTACCCAACAGTGCTTGCTAGTTTAATAAACGTCACATAAAGACAGCGAGGGTAGTCTGCATTGGATTATATCGCGATTCGGCGCACAAAAGCTAAATCTATTGCATTTCGGAGCTCGCCTCCCGGATCAAGGATGTGTTAGAACGACTTCAATTTCTACGGATGAATCAAAGGAGAATAAAAAACGTAAGAAAATAAATACTTTTGGGAAAAAATGGTAAAAAGGTAACGTTTGGATAAATGAGTAACACAATCTGTAACCTATGACGGGTTTCACTAGAGCAGTGCAGCCCTAATTTCCATGTGAGCTAGGAGATGAGAATATTTTCCATAATCCGGTCGTAAATACAGACTTCTGGCTGCTATTGAACAATTGATAGACATGATAGGAAGCTGCAATATCACTTTAACCTACATGGTAATCGGATCCAAGATATCATGCAAAATGTGACAACATATGTGACCATTACACGTAATGAGCCGAGAGTACCATCATTTATGTAATTTTTCCACTTATTTTATTTGCCTAATCGATTTACGGATACTATTTCAACAGTCAATAATATTAGTTATAACTGAAAACAATAGAACCTATTTCAGATTGACTGTAACCATTTCAGTTCCAATCGGTTTGATTTAACTGCTACAATGAAACATAATTTACATATTAGAATCATTGCGATAACGTAGATAATAGTTTAAATTAATTACGTTGAACGGTACTACAGTTAACTGTAATTTATTAGCACAATGCATATTAAATTTTATGTGACATTTGACTAACATATTACAATATTTGACGAGCCCAAACTACAGCTATTTGATGAAATAAATTAATATTTTGTATTTGACATTTTGCTTAACAAACGAAACAAATGAATGAACACTATTGAATTCTATATCGTTTCAGTTTTCGGGTTAAATGTTGATTTGTTTGAGTTGCTTATTAATTTTCAAACATTATTAGCTGATTATTAATAACTTTGTGCTTATCGCAATCAATAAAATACTTTATTCGATTCTAAATTGTATATTGAAAACAAAAAAACAGCAAACATTTGCAATATCTCTAGTATGCAAATATCGACTTACTGGCAGCAGACCAAAGGGTGACTGGGGTAGACTGGAGGGAAGATGGAAGTCTAAGTGGTTTCGTGAAGTTTGGAAGCAACACATGTCATGTATTGAAGACTAGCTGATGCCCGCAGCTTCACCCGCGTAACTAATTATATACTAAAACCTTTCTCGAAAATCACTCTATTCATTGATGAAAACAACATGAAAATCGTTGCAACCATTTTTGAGTTTATCCCAAACAGACAGACAGACAGACCCGGTGGAGAACTTTGTTTTATAATATGTAGTGATTTCTGATCAAACAGAAAAAGAACATATCAAAAAATGCTTTCACTAAGTGTGAGTAGCCCTATAGCATTCCTAGGGATTGCATAACGTCAACAGATGCAAGTCAAATGCACGCTATATTGACTTGCGCTTGCTTCGTTCGGGACTCGACTCACAGGATCTCCGTCGGTATTGAGCAGGGGTTGCCAACCTTTATATCTTGGTGATGAGGCTTTTATGAAAGATTTTTGAATTTCATCGGTATTTTGGGTAAAGGCAGTTTTATAATAAATGCAGTGCAGGCACAAAAGAGAGGAGGCTTCGCAGTATGTTAAACCATACCTAACCTGGTGTCAGAGTTTTTATGCCGCCCATGGGCCTCTGACGTGGTCATAAAATACTAAATGAGTTGCCAACTAATTAAAATTCAGTCCATCTACAGATCGACTTACATAAAACACAAAGTAGGTGATTGACTTACGCCAATGTACCTTCGTTCTTACTCATTCTTTAAACTATACCATGATTGTTTATTAGGTGAAGATATAACAACTCTACGTTAAAATTAATCTCGGTGTTGTAAACAAAATTTAAATGGTAACTCGCCACAAAGTATTCATATTATACCGATGAAGTTAATCCAAAATTCGAAGTTTAACTCTGAATTTTACATGAAAATTAATCGTTTGGTATTTTGTATTTAATTTTACCTCAATACTTGCCCGGTCGCTTACCTTACGGTTCACAACCTCTGACATAAAAGGAATATTGTTGCCCGTATCGAAATATAAGCTGAGTGACGAGAATTCTGCTGTCAGCTGAAATCATTTTATTGCTACAGAGCGTTTGATTTGAATGTCTTCTGTACTAGAACTAAGTGGTAGTCAAGGTGAAATCGTTTTGACTTTTGACTTGCCGAGAGTTTGAGGAAAGTGAACCGTACTTTTGAGCGAGCTGTGCCGTAAGGTTCCGACGTGTCTTAGGTTCCAAACCCAGACAGGCTTTTAATTTTGTGTAATTTATCTGATATGAAAAATAACCAGAAACAATTTGTCAAATAGTGGTACTTTGGTCCTGATAAATAGAAATTAAAGTGTGAATTTTCTTAAAATTGCGGTCTCAGTATTTCAATGTACAATTTTAAGTTTTATCTTAACTGCAGTGGTTTAACCGTAAATCAACATGAAATATATCAGTCGCAGCAGCACCACGTTCGGCTGTACGCTATAACTTACTAAGATGTACAGTTTTATTAGGCACATAGAGATATTTATATAAAATGTACATGTCTAAATCTTCACATTCCTGTAGTGTGGTGTTGTAGTGTGATAAGTTTTTTCATCACCATCTTTTTGCCCTTTCTTTCATTATTATTTACTCGTTTTTATTTCATAACATTCCTCACACAATCCTTTCATATCTTTTATTATCCATCCATCAATATTAATAAAAAAAGGATGACAGTCATTTGTGTTTGAAATTAATTGCATTTATAAATCAAATCACCGATTTATAAATGCGATTAAGAACTCAAATAGACAATAATCAACTTAAAATCGTCAGAGACAAGCGGTTTATTAACCAAGACCTTAATTTTAACGTTAACTGCTGTAAATCACTGCCCGTTCAAATTGATGGGCGAACTAAATCATCAATACGTCAGCAAATTGCCTATAGCCGAACGGCCCGTAGCCGCGTAGCAATGCTACGTCGTAGCTCGTAGCGCTACGAGCGCTCGTAGCGGGCCGTAGCAGCGAATTTCAGCGCGATCCATCAGTGAAGAGATTGCGGTGGAACATCGATCAGTGTCGCTACTCGCCGCACGGGGACATAGATGTTGGAATTCTGGAATATTATTTGGATACTCCACTTTATAAAATTGTCACAATGATTGTAGTCAAGATAGCTGAAAACATCGATGAAAAACAGGAAAGTATTATTTTCTGTTCCCATAAAGTAACATGCTTTTGGTCCTGGCTTCGATTCCCGGATCGGGCAAAAAGTGTCATTGAGGAATTTCTCAATAGCGTTTTTTTGGATGTTTGCGGTACGAAACACCCCTTGCTCGGAAAACACGTTCAGACGTTATCCCTGCACCTGATCTCTCTACGGATAGGCGTCCCATCGATCTATGAGAGTGACAGGTGCACTCTCTACTACTGTCTCACACACTTCTGCACCATCATACCTCCCGCAACCATGATTACCTTCACAGAGGTTGGCTGCCTTGACCGAAAGCAATCAAAGGAATCATCATCATAAACCTATAATGTTCCCCACTGCTGGGACATGGCCTCCGCTCAATAAGAAGGAATGGACTATAATCCACCACGCGGGCACAGTAAATAAATAAATATCGCTGGACATTAACACACAGCGCCACCTAGTGCTTGTGTCGTGGACACTAGATAGTTGACATACTACATATTATACTTTTTTTGTTTGTAAAAACATACTTATTATACATATAAACATCCATGACCTGGAAACAAATGTCCATGTTCATCACACAAACATTTGCTCCTACCGGGATTCTAACCCAGGACCCTAAGAACGTAAGGCAGCGTCACTACCACTACGCCATTCGGGTCGTCAGTGCTAATTAGTAGAAATCACATGTCTTCTATTTTTTGGTTCCAGGACATGCCGGTTTCCACACGATATTTTCCATCACCGCTTTGACAGCAGTGGTGATGAAACATATCACACAAAGTAATGCGCCTGTCTGAGTTCGAATCAAAATACTGCTTTTGTACAGACCATTTGCAGCTTAATTGGCAGTGGGCAGGGCACATTGCTCGCAGAACGGATGGCCTGGCCTGGTTCTGGAGTGGTAACCGCAAAACGGAAGACGATGTGTAGAAGACCTCCCATCAGGTGGACCAATGACCTGGTGAAGGTTGCAGGAATCCGCTGGATGCGAGTCGCACAGGACCGGTCAATGTGGTGACACTTGGGGGAGGTATATGTCCAGCAGTGGACGTCTTTCTGCTGAAATGATGATGATGATGACGATTTGCTGCTTGGAGAGGACTCTAGGATCAGAAATAAAGCTAGTAGAACCAAACATCACGCCATATCAAATGAGCGCACTTACATTCCCAGCTCCTAGCCAGGCCAACTGCCCACCTCAAGTGGTAGTTCAATCGCGGCTACTTTTTATATAAACCTGCTATCTACTATCTATGTGCCGTATACAGTGTGTTTCATTTAACATTCGAGACAGTGTGTGGGGAAATCCGAAGCTAATGGATATAAAAAAGACCTTTAACAAAACCGAAAGGCGCTTGTTCTCTCCTTCAATACGAAGTTTTCTCTTTCTGGACCATATTTAGAAACCTTCTAGTTACGGAGATATGGGAGTTCAAAGTTCCAACATTTTAACAATTTCTTTTTAAATACAGTTTTATAACTTCATGACCCCTGGTATATTCAATGCATTTATCAGCACAATATGTTTTGAGTGCATTGAGAACTGCCATAAACCGTGATTTAAAAACCCAAATAAAAGTGATCAGCAATACTTTTAGCGTTGACTTATTTAGTTAGGGGACTGCCTCGTTGATGTAATGATTGCAAGAGTGACTGTCGGGCATTAAGTCCTGGGTTCGATTCCTAGGGAAAATCGTATCTATTTAAACGATTCCCAAAGATTCCGTGTATCTCGCATATTTTCAGATTTCTCCATACATTTTGTCGCAGTTTAAAAATCCCACTGTAGACATAGCTACTATCTATCTACGAGGTGTATATGCGAAGCGATTGAAAGAAGCTATCCGTTCCGACGGGCAAGAGGGATGGATTCATTTAAGTGATACTGATGTATCGAGCGCTTATTGAACATATAGTGAGGTTGGTCAGTGTGAGGCTTTTTCTAGGCCGTTTGAGAAGAAAGACTGGTGTTAATTTGATGCTAATGGGCGTAACATAGCACCTTGTTCCCCAAACTATTAGACAGAAGTGTACCTAGTTGTTGGACAGATGTGTGCCATGGGGGCGCCCCTTCTACCATCAATCGGGCACATAATCAACTTCGGTTTGCGGTTGCTCGAGGTTTTGAACTCCATACCCTCCAACAAATATTATAAACTAGCTTCTGCCCGCGACTTCGTTCGCGTGAAGTTTTGATATCGCAACGCATCGCCTGCTCAACGGAACTTTTTTCCCGCATGCAACATTTCTTATTGCTGCCCCGCTCCTATTGGTCATAGCGTGATGTTATATGGCCTATAGCCTTCCTCGATAAATGAACTATCCAACGCAAAAATATTTTTTCAATTCGAGCCGGTAGTTCCTGAGATTAGCACGTTCAACCAAACAAACAAACAAACTCTTCTGCTTTATAATATTAGTATAGATTCCAAAATATTTTCATGTAACATTGAAAAATGTTAAATGAATGCATAATGCATTTGTTAAATGTACTTCGTGTAATAAACCACCATGCTAGGGTCAATCCATGTTTGTGCCAGCATCATGTATTTTCTTTTCTTTAAAAAACTTAAACAATAACCTTATCAAGCACAATGTTTTCTTTCATCAACATCTTAATTGACTGTTCTTAAATTAGTTTTATAATCCAACCTCTTGGGTAAAAGCTTATTACGTTTCATACTGAGTTATAATTAAAAAGTTAGGATAACTCTTAACAGAAAGTCTATCTTGAGTAATCTATCTCTCTCTCAATGGGATAACACTAAGATAAGTCTAGATTGTTATCTGGAGACGAGCTTCGTGCTCTAACCAAAGAGATGGGTCGCGCGAATCTTCAAATACTTTAGATTACTTTCAATTTATTTACGGAAAAATAAAAATATAGGTAATTAATTTAATTATGGTATTATGTGCAATATATACATACTACAACTAGAACTATATATAATTATTACAAAAATATAACTAAACGTTAACTGGTACTTACATTTATATTTCGCCTCTCATTTGCTGGATAAAAAATAACGAATATTTAAATATTGCTGGACATTACACACAGCGCCATTAAGTCCCACACTAAGCAATGAGGATTGTGTCGTGGACACAAAATAGTATATAGATACTGTTTTGTTCGTAAATACAAACTTATAATATAGACCGTGTGAAACCAGCATGCCTGAGAGATATTTCTCGACGGCATGTAAAGCCAAGATAGAGGACCTTGGGCGGCTTAAAAACTCTGACAACAGGTTAGGCAACTAACCACACGATAAAGAAAGACATTTGAATCCGGGACCCTAAGAACGCGTAAGGCAGCCTCACTGCCGCTGCGTCATTCGTATCGTGGGTGCAGTATCGTGCGAACTATCGGCTAAAAATACTTACGTGGTGGTCGCTTTGTTTAGGACACGGTGAATCGGCTTTCATTTCGATCTTGAAAATAATATGAGTACAACCTTGTACGTAGTAAATACAATGTGAACGGACTGCAAACAATGGGTTTAATATTAAAATCCAGATCATTTGTATTCGAAAATAATAGGCATCTTATTTTAGAAACATATTTATTCAGATATTATTTCAAGTAAACAGCGTTCTTGTTTACAAAAATATAAGCGAAAATCCGATATATAAAATTGTTTGGCGTATATACGCGATCTGTGTAGAATGAGAATTGCAAAGCTCATTCAGTTAATATTATGGTGATAATATAGGTTTTAGGAAAACACTAAAACTCAAAGGTCGATACGAGGTTAAGCAGAGCTTGCCGAGGTTTGTTGTGTAGGTTTGTCCATGGATGGGTATCATATCTACATTACACACGAAGACCACTCTATGTTTGGGAAAGCACGTGGTCCGGGCTGACATTTGTAGACCTTCTCGTAGGCGATTGCGAAAGTCTTATAACCAGTCGCGCACTTGCTCCATTATGTAATAAACTAGCAGTATTGACCACGTTTGACAAAACATGAAGAGGTTATTTTGGAACTGGGCAGTGGACCGGCTTCTCATTATATATATATTATACTAGCTGATCCACACAACTTCGTCTGCGTCACATAAGAGAAAAACGCTCACAAAGGGAATACAATTTTCCCCGTTTATGCAACATTTTTCATTTGTGCTCTACTCCTGTTGGTCACAGCGTAATGTTATATAGCGTTAAACCTTTCTTGATAAATGGACTATAATACACAAAAAGGAATTTTCCTGAGATTACCGCGTTCAAACAAACAAACAAACTCTTCTGCTTTATAATATTAGTATAGATTTTATACACCTACATGGTGAACAGAACAACCACGTCCTGTTGTCAAAAGGCGGAACATTCATTATTTAAGAACATATTGTTTTTAGCTAGCTTTGAACATTATCCCTCGTTAACCTAGTTGACATTAAAAACAAACAACATGAAACATCAAAAAACTCCGGAAATCAATTGTGAATCAACACAAAACTCTCGCAGCCGTGGTTCAGATCGAAAAGACACGAAAAAAGGTTCCCTTTGACAAATACTCTTGATTTGGTGACCTTTAAGAAATTCATTTGTACTCAAAACCGCCTCAAGCTGACCTCAAGATTCTTTAATTTTTTCAACATTTTCCGGTTGATTAATTTGGGAGATTTAATTGAATATGCTAATTGGATTAACTAATTGCATGATTTAGGACTTACGTTTCCTCTAATCTGTTGTTAATTAATAATTAATTTAACTGTATATTTGGAAGCAAGATAATTAAATGAACTGTGTTGTTTTAAACAAGGTTATTTCGAATTATTTCCATGTAGGTAATGTTTTCTTTTACTTTACAAAATTAAAAGATAATATTACATGGAGGAATTATAATTCCACAAGTAGAACGTTTCCTGATTAGATTTCCTTCTTTCGTGTTGATTCAAGCGAGAACACATTTTCATTTATTTTACTACAAAGAGTCCGTTACGATCAAAGCACTTTACTTGATCAGCATCTCTTCACCTCAAACCATCCGCCATGATTATTATGAGACTGCACTATTGTATTACGACTTATCATCGTAAAAGTATTTTAGGTGAATGGTAGGGGCAAATCAAAAATGATTATTTCATGTAAACTCATTCAATGGGGTTAAATGACCTTAAAAGGTTGTGTTGATGATTTTAATGTTTACAACTCAGTAAAGCCATATTGTTTACGGTCGCGAATCATCATCCAGCCTGGATCGGACCGGCAAGTTGCAAAAAACATGAGAAAACGGGAATTTTGCGGGCTGCTGGTATTTTTACCTTCGTGTCACGATTACGATTACCAAGGCACAGCATGATCTTGAAACGTGACCAACTATTAACAATAAGAAGAGATGACGTCCGTCTGGTGTAGTGCTTATAACAAGCATGCCCGAATATTCACAACTGCAAGCTCGAAACCCAGAACTAACAGTATGGATCACTAGAAAGGCAATGAAGCTCGACGAGCCATCAACTGCCCAGCCTTTTCCCAGTCGACTTACATGGAGCGACTGCCTCCACAACCCAGCTTAGTACTGGTTAATACGATACCCCTTGGTAAGACTGGTTGTTAGAATTTTTGGGCCACTGGCTACTTGAAACGACTGTCAAAGATCTATAAGAGCTCGTCGAACACGTGGCTAAATAATATTAAAGACAATATTCAAGTTATAGTAGTATGCCATAAGCTGTATTCCCTACTCCTCTGATTCCACTTTCCCCACAAATCAATATAGGTAACCCTCCACCGTCAACACTGCTTACCCCAGTATCGGGAAGCCTCTCATGCATATTCACGCCCAACTAATTTATGTGTTCACTACCCGCGTGTATTGAAACAACAGCAAACACTGGCTCTATTGAATCGTGTGTTTAATTGTTCAATGTTATGTGTATTGCTCAATGATATTGAAACTATAATATTATTGTTGTTGTTGATGTCGGAACGTGATTATAGGTTTTGGGATTGGGGGGTTTAAAGCAAATAATAGATTTATTTAGAACACAAATAGTAGTATAGTCAGGTGAAGAAATAATTTCATATAAATCTGAGAAAGAGAGGACGACCAGAAAAAAAAAAAATATATTCGAGTATCACAGACTCATATACAAATCACACAAATTCATACAGTCACATTACATAATTACACAATATTTTCAATTTAATAAAAAAAAGAAAAGATTGATGGATTGTATGAAAAATGACATGAAATAAAAAGAATTATAATATAATTATAAAAGGAAAAAACGTGTTGTGTCTACCCCAAGTAATATGAGACCAGGGTCAGAAGATACGATGTGTGAATAGATGGATGGCGCTGATCCATATTTGACAAAATAAATATGTAAATATAATAACAGTGCTATATCAACT
Organism: Xestia c-nigrum; assembly: GCA_916618015.1. Taxonomy (NCBI): domain Eukaryota; kingdom Metazoa; phylum Arthropoda; class Insecta; order Lepidoptera; family Noctuidae; genus Xestia; species Xestia c-nigrum. Next base: position 818,436 of record OU745263.1, read on the forward strand.
TGTATCAAGATTAAGCTTAGTAGCCAGTTATAAGAAGGACGACGAACCAGAACGGATTTCTGCGAAAACTACAGGAAAACATGTATGTCAAGATGGTTGAGGGTTGAAAAAATTGAATTCCAAGAACTAATCTACTTGGAAATTCAGCGAGTCAGAAACAAATCTTATAATATATTTTTTTGACCTTTTTTGCCATTAGTGAATTTAGTTTAACGAAACCTCTAGCAAATCGATTGGGAATAACTGATGTACGAAGTAATGTAAAAGAAGAATGGCACAATTATGTCTGGTTTTGTTTTAGCGACCATAGATATCACAAAAACTAAACAAATTGAATTATTTTGTTATGATTTTTCAATTTTTCACTTTTTTTCTTAAAAGTCGGAGTTCATTTATAATATTAAAAGTATATCAACTGCTTCCAAACGAGATGTACGCGAATTGTTTTCATAGATAGCTCTACTTTCATCTTTGACAGTGACGATTGACAGTTGATGCTACAGAATTCCTCTGCGTATTCCGTTTCATTCGTGTTTTGTGTTTTTTCGGTTTTCTATTAATTTTTACCCGACCTGGACTGTTTATGGACTAATTGATATTGCCCCGTGTGACTACTGCTTGCCCATAGGATTCCGATATTGCTTTACGTGACTTTGTGCTAATTCTAGACTGGACCCCGATTGTGTCGAGTGATTTTGATTTAGTTTGCAAAATGGCAGATTACAATAGAAATCGGCGCCACACGCGCATTTTATGTGTAAACTGCCGTATATGCGTGAACACACTACGCCGGTATCAAGTCTTAGCATTTGACTCGAGAGTTGCTGGCTTACTTTGCAGCTGGGTATACCCAAGAGTTGTAAGTAACTCTGTTTTATTCTATAATGGAAGAAACTTAAAAATATCTCGTTAGTAGTATCTATAACAACTTACTAATATTGTTGTCAGGTTTTAGAAGAAGACGTTGTGTGTGAAGAGTGCAGAGATCTGGCAATGTTCGCAGTAAATGAGAATTTGCAGCAACAGGTCTCTGGCAATGATGATCAACAAGCTGGTCCAAGCCAGCAAGGCCACACAAATGTGTGTTTATTGTGTGGATTATCAACTTTAAGAAGACGGAGTGATAGAATATTACGGAATAATCCTTCTGAACTACAACTGTCAATGATTGCTATAATAGAAAGCAGAGTAGCACCACGAGAGGTATGAATTATTTTAAATAAAGTTATATCTTAGAATTTAAGAGTAGTGATAGCCAGGTACAGATACCAGCATGGATCTTGAGCGCTTGGTAGTAGAGTGGGAATGGCTCTGCACATTGTAATCACATATTAACACAGAATAATTCACTTCTCTGCCGAAGTCAGTGCTCAAGATCCGTGCCGGTATTGAGTTCCCCATCACGCACCTCTTGACTTTGTACAAGTCATGTGCATATTCTAAATAAATCATCACTTGTTTGGTGAAGGAAAAGTGAGCAAACCAGTATCATGCCTGTGAGATATTTCAAGGATATGGATATCAACCTATCTAGACTGGGCCCTTGTAGTAGACTAATGACGACTCGAATGGCGTAGTGGTAGTGAGGCTGCCTTACGTTCATAGGGTCCTGGGTTCGAATTCCGGTAGGAGCCAAATGTTTGTGTGATGAGATTTGTTTCCGAGTCATGGATGATTACATGTATAATAAGTATGTATTTACAATTACAAAAGTATATATGTAGTATAACAACTATCTGGTGTCCACGACAAAAGCCTTGCTTAGTGTGGCACTAGATGGCGCTGTGTGTTAATGTCCAGCGATATTTATTATAATGCCAAATTGTGAAATATACAAGTAGTGTGACACTAAAAGAGTTGTCTAGAAAACCATTTATTTCTTAAAAACTAATACAATTTAAATTCATATTAGTAATATATAAAAATAGGAATTTATTGACAAATTGATAAATAAATAAATAAATATCGCTATTTGACTCCCCAAATAGTTATTCAACATTTACTGTTCAGCAGATACAACATGTATTTTCATTTGTAAATGCGTTTAATGCATCAATTGATTTTGAAAATGTTGAAGAAATGGATGATAGGGTATTTGAGTTCTGGATAGGGCGTACAAAACAGAACTTTAACTTATTATTAGATGAAGTACCTCGAATAAGAAATGTTCATAGAGGCACATTAGGCCTTCTAGTATATCTACTTAAATTAAGAACGGGAGATTCAGACGAAAGAATTGCCACATTAGTGAATGTTCCACGGAGAACGTTAGAAGTTTTAATGGACAAAGTAAGGGAAATACTTCTCCAAGATTTTGTCCCACTTAATGTAGGAATGAATCACTTATCAAGAGAAGATTTATTAAATCATAGTTTACTGATCCCAAATGGACTCTATGGAAATGGAACAAATGCTATAGTCATTTGCGATGGTACCTACGTTTATATACATAAGAGTTCGAACTACTCCTTTCAAAAACAAACATACTCACTTCATAAGTATCGAAATCTGTTAAAACCTTTTTTGATTGTTGCTTGTGATGGATATATTCTTGATTGTTTTGGGCCCTATAAAGCAACTAAGTCAGATGCTGAAATCATGAATAATTTGTTTTGTGACGGTTCTGCTTTAAGAGAATATTTTGAACGTGATGATGTGTTCATTTTAGACAGAGGATTTAGAGATAGCATAACTTTCTTAGAGGGATGTGGCTATAGAGCATGTATGCCAGAATCTTTATCACAAGGTGAACACCAATTAACAACTGCTCAAGCGAATAGAAGCCGCTGTGTTACAATATGCAGGTGGGTGGTAGAGGCCGTTAATGGGCATTTTAAAAGGGACTTCAAGCTTCTCAGACAAGAATATTTTCATCGGTCTCTACCACACATGATGCAGAACTTCAAAATAGCTGCAGCTTTGTTAAATAGATTTGGTGTCCGCTTCACGAACAATATATACAGTTCTGAAATACTTGAAATAATTCAAGAACGAATGGGTTTGGTAAATAATTTGGCAAACATAGTAGATACTTTTAATATGAATAGACGATCATCCCACTTTGAAAATATATGTGCTGATCAAAACAATATTTCATTTTTTCCAACACTGGAATATCGGGACTTGATTCTGTTCGCCTTGGGAACTTACCAAATAAGACAAGCTCGTTCTTATTACGGCGAACATGTACGTTCCCAAGGCAGGTACATAATCGAGGTGAACAGGGGCGAAGCCATTACTCAAAATGAATATTATAACCTTAGAGGAGGTAGTGGTGAAAAGACCTTAATTAGAGGAAAAATAAAATCCCGTCACATATCACGTAAGCAATATTATGTATATTTGTTAGTTGAAAATAATATTCCTGGCAGAACTGGCATAATAGAATATTGCTGTAGTTGCTTGGTTGGTCGGCGCACTATAGGCTGCTGCGCCCACACAATGACTTTAGTGTGGTATTTGGGATGGGCCAGACATCAAGAATATATCTCAGCACCAGCAGAATTTCTTAACGAGATATTTGAAGAAGGTGAAGATTAAATTGTCTTACAAAATGTTGTTTTTTTATTTATCCTAATATTCGGTATAGTTACCAGCACGGATCTTGATTCTTCAGCAGAAGTGAGTGTAAGTATTACTACGGGTTTATGATGTGCAGAGCCATCCCCACTCTACCTCCGTATCATAGCGTGATGATCATACAGCTAGACTTCCTCAATAAATGGGCTACAGCATGCAAAAATAAGTTTTGAAATCAGACTGGTAAATCCAGAGATAAGTGCGTCCAAACAAACTTCATAATAGTAAAAAAACAATTAGGTTTACTTCAGTTGTCCATACTATTAGTTGTTTGATATCATTTTATCATAAGTTATAAATAAAATAGATTAGTCGTGATCACTTCATTCATAACCTAAAAATTCAAACTCCGATATCTTTGTTTCCCGGCTTTTCCGAATTAAAATAGACTCGCTTGTAGATTCTGCTACTAACGCCGACTCTTTACACATATTTTTTATTACGGGATGCTTCAATTTAATTCCAGACAATTCTAAGTGAGGAGATTTGCCATTGTTCTTTGGGCACCACTGAAAAACAAGAAAAAGCAAACCGTCTGTTCTGCTACGTCAAAACTTACTGAAAACATTTCAAATCAGAACCGAAATTAAAAACTTAGTAAAACGCATATTTTCACATTTGAAATCATATTTTTTCAAAATTTGGCTTCGTCTAGAAACTTTACCGTCTCATAACACCGCAAAGTGACTTTGTAACGACGTCCTCATCTCAATAACAACACGCTTGCACAAGGACACTGCGATATTTTCCACTTAATAGACACTTAGCCGTCCTATATCGTTGACAAGCAATTAAGAACGTGTCAGCTTTGAAAAATTACCGCAGACAAGTTTTTCAAAGAAACTGTGAAGATTAGTTCGCTTCAAAGTTCTAAACTTAAATGAATGAGGCTTTACACCTCGAATATAAGATGTTATTTTCAAGTTTTCTGTTATAATCTAGGCTTAAAATTCTGAAGTTATGTATAAAACTTAAAAGCGCTTTTCTGCTTGCGACTAGATTAATTTTGGATATTAAATTAATAGGCTCACACAATCTTTGTCCTATACCTACCAATAAACATCTGTTCTCATTTAAAAACTTAGATACAGTAAGCGTTCATAAGTGCATAAGCACGCTAAAGATCGTATTGCAGTGAACGCACAGGCGAGCATCCGCTGTGCGGCTGTATGTTAGTGGTCTCAATACAGTACGCATTACTTCCAATCGAGTAGAAACTTACAAAAAGTCTAAAAGTAACTACGCGAGATTTGGACTCACGGCTGATTCACTAATAACTCTGGACGCGCTCAACCGCTAGGTCATCTTCACTTATATTGTAGCATTGATTCATTATGAACTACAACTACTTGCAGACATCAAAATCTATTTTCATGAAAGTAGAAGATCGTCAGTCAAACTAAACTTCAAGCTATTGCTTTGTGAGATTGCCTATGGACTTTTAGTCGGCACTGTACCTACATGTTAACGCACGTTTCTGTAGCCAGTTCCCACGTAACCGTATCCATATGATTGGTGTCAGCCACAAACCGCGGAGTAATCATTACTTCCCTGCTTAATTAATGTTGTCAATTTGTGATATTTGCGAATTTGCAGAGCGCGAACAATGCGTGTTTGTAGCGGTTGATACGACTGGCGCTGGTGGACTACATGGGTGGTAGCGAGCGCGATCTGTAGGCCTATCGCTAATAGCATAATTATATCAATAGCTAGCTCATATCCGCAGCTTCACCTACGTGAAACTTGATAATTGTTCCGGAGCATCATACTACCGAGATAAAAAGTATCCCATGACGTAGTATTCAGGTAGTAAACTATATCTGTGCTGCAATGTTTATTAATCCATTTAGTGGTTTTTGCGAGAAAGAGTAACACAAACATCTATTAATCCGTCTTCACAAACTTTTGCATTGTAGGATACAATAGCATACCATAACTAATACACTTTGGGGGGGTCTGTGTCCAGCTGTGGAAGGAAGTCTTTCAGCTAAAATTATGAAAATACTTGTGCTGATCACATTTGTAGCTCATAGGAACCGAGCGCAAAGCCGAAGTCACAAGTTCAACCACAATCGCTAGGCTAGCAACACTTCATCAGTTGACTACCACCAATTAACAAACTTCAGTCTTCTTTATCGTGTGGTTAGTTGCCTAAACTGGTTATTAACTGAGTTGTGGAGGTCAGATAGGCAGTCGCTCCATGTACAAATACTGGTATTCAGCTGCATCTAGTTAGACTGGAAGCCGACCCCAACATAGTTGGGAAAAGGCTAGGCAGATAATGAGTTGCCTAAACTGGTGTCAGTTTTATGTCGCCTATGGGCCTCTGACTAGATTTGACCGTCGAGAAATATCTCTCAGGCTTATTAATACACACTCGAATCCGAAAAATCAGAGGTGCGTGTCTTAACACAACACAACAATACATTTTGCACGAACTTAATCATTATGGAGAAGACTTAGTCGCATCCGCTACCGATTGTCAACATAGACCGACCCCTATGCCTCGACTACACAGTCTGTCTAGCGGGTACATTTGAGAGCTCAATAATCACGACAATGTTTTGTTTCACCACAATTACGACCAACCGCTTCATTTGAGCAGCTTTCATTAAATTCTCTGCTGTTATGTGGTGTTTGAGGCGAATAAGAGGTTTTCTTTTTGAGAAATAAAAAAGTAGTTTCCAAGAACTCGGTAGATGGCGTTGAACTGATTGCGTTACTAGATGCCAAAGCCAAAACGCTTGAAAAAACACACGTCACATACGCTCGTTGACTGACACTTTCGTTTGCATAAGCTTCCGAATATAACCATTAGGTCCAAGTGAAATTATGTGACGTTCTGTTCCTTGCAGTAACGTACCGAGATCAGTGCCATCTATCCAGCGACTAGGGAAGAGTCGAAAAAGAAAATCCTGGGTTTAATTCCCAGGTCAAGCAAATAGTTTTTCTGTCAAGAAATTCTCTGTAGCAGCCTCGAAGTCTAGATTTATGCCCGACAATAAGGTCGCTCCCTATTACATGGGACTTAAATATCTTAACAAGGGTGTACTATCAGGTACGCTTCTGCCTAACCTTTTGTAGATTACAGGGGTGATATATGTTACTTAATTTTGTAACCTATTTTGCATCATAAAACACTGAGACCATGACTTTAAATTCGCACGACATCGGCCATAATTTACTGCCTTGGCAATCGTGTCAAAAGGGATTGACAAAATAGGCCAAGAAACGTAATCAAGTGCACGCTAGAGGAGAGCTTCAATTACGAAGCGAAAACAATAAAAAAACGTGTAGCTTTTAAAACTGACAGACATAACATTAATACGTACTATTATTACGTTTACTATTTGTTTTGAGTTCCTGACAATTGGGCGACCTACCTAGTTACGAATAAATATGTATGGATACGTCACGGATCATCAATCACGTCATGCCCCAAGCGAATTTTGAAATAACCCAAAACCGATAGCACGCTACAAAGACGAACCCTTTGCGCCGTTTTAGTTAGCTTCAAACTGTTCGTCAAAAACTTCTCCGTCTTTCGATTTTCGTTAAATTATTAGAAGTTATAGTACACTATCCTAGCCTTTATCCCAGTTTATTTGTTGTCCGCGCATCATGTCTTATTCTCCATATTTTTCCATTACTTTTCATCATCACTCACTTTTATCGATGGATGGACTTTAGTCTATAGCATGCTTAGTATCTTCAGCTACGCTTCCACTACACAATCACCTCTTTGGCCTCCAGGAATAGGTCGGTATCGAGTATCATCGACTTCATTACAACAAGTTAGCTCCTGAGCTCCAACTTAGCACTTACTAAGTTAGTACTTGAACAACAATAACTTGTTTAGTCTTGGACAGCAACTAGGGCAAGGTTAGAGCCAGGTATTTATACTTATTTTTGGAAGCTTTTTATTCTTCATGCCCATTCATGCATTCATGGGTTTTTCTTACAGATGCTTGCCAATCACAGTCACGGAGTCCAGACTTGGGCCCGGTGGATGGTTAAAAAATAATAAAATACTTAGTACAGTATCTTATTTTTTAATTTTGTGTGTGTGCAAATGACATGTATACTTACTTTGTGACTGTGACATAGGTATAATGTCACAGTCACAAACTGGCATTTTGAGTACTTTAGGCAACCTTCTTAAATGTCGTTGGTCATTTCGTTAAACTCCTTGAGTTATATAAGTCGAGCTACACGGTAACTGACCAATGCATTGCACTGACTGGAAAGGTTCACTCATATCTGTGTTGTTCTTTCTTCAAAAGACCATCTCAGACACTAGTCTGCATAGTCCTCATGTAAATTCAGCAAGATTATGTCTGGACTTAAGAGACCTCTGGGTTGGTTTCAGCTGTCTGACGAAGCACTGGTCCCATCTAGTTAAAAACTGACCTGTAAAAGTATTTGTAAAACCCATTTGCAAAATAAACTTAATTTATAATTTTTCGGAATTTCCTATCAAAGCTTTGATAAAGAAGTAACATACAACCTTTAGCCGAAGAAACATTTTCTAGATTTTCTAGACTTTCTTATAAAGTCGGTTGCAGGAACCGGCCGTTTTATTGTCATCAAAGGCATTCCAGAGAGCTGGTACTGTTTGGGAGGTTTTACATTGTCTGCTGGATTAGTTTTAGTATGAATTCGGGCGCTAAAATAGGTATAATGTTATAAATGTGAGTACTGTGTAATATATCAAAATCTTTGCGTTCGTAGCGGCTAAGTGAATTTGAGTTTTTTTTTGGGGCGAAATCATCACTCGCTCTGGGTGGAGCAGAAGGACTCTTTTCTGCTCCGACCAGATCATCAGATGTTTACTGACTAAATCCATGTTCCTTCCTAGCCTTTGTGTACCAGGGCCACGGTAACTCTTTCGAACAGTCCCGCAGCACCCTTTTATTACCTCTATCATGATCATCGCCTTCATTCACAGCATGAATTCACGCACTACCTTGATAAGGCCTCTCTTACTATGTGCCTATTTATAAGTTCTTGTGCCAGCCTCATCCAGGTTTTACTTCGTGACGGCAACATCGGCGTCTATCCATACACTCGTCACTCAGGCACAGCTTTGCCCCACTGTCTTCACCGCGACTTGCTAGGTGTCCTGCCAAACACAAACTTGAGTTCTTTAACGCAATTTTCAATATCGAAGACATTGTTATAGTCTCGCTTTTTCCCCGTAACAATCAGTAGAAACTACAGAACTGCTACAACGAATATAAAATCTGTAAATGCTATCCTTTGTACATCTAGCTTAGCTACAAACTCCGGTCAGAGGACTTTTTCAATAAGTTTCTACAAAGCAAAACTGCTTGAGTTTGTTGAATGCAAATACAATAATCTTTTTTGAAATAATCGCAGAGGAATAGTCAATAGACCGCTGCTTTCATGAATATATTGCGTTTCTTATTGGAAACGCGAAATATAATGCGCAATATCGGGATATTGAATCGTTTTTGCGTCGTTTCCTGCAATGGATATGAACACATTTGGGAAAAAAGTCTATTTGATTTTTGCCTGATTTGATGCTAAGCTAGGGTACCTAGGTAACTAGGGTTTACGAATTCAAGTGCTCTAGTTCTACTCTACTCTAAAGTACTGCTGCATTTTAGAAGTTTCTGACAGATTTTCAAAATACCTTTGATTTTTTGTTGGTTCATGCCAGCATGATATGCAGTAAAGCTTCTTTTGAAGAAGATAATATGCTGGTATTCAGCTATATCCGGTTGGACTGGAAGCCGATTCCAACATGGTTGTAAAAAAGCTAAGCAGGTGATGGTGATATACAACCGATACGAGTAGATATGTACTTGCATCAACAGTGAGATAAAGGTTTTATTGAACAGAATAATATCACTTCTCTTTCATCTTTAATCCACTTCCTCACGATCGGGGATTGAATATATCTTCGGTAATCGAATCGAGACGGACATTTATTAAATTAGGACGGTGGCCCAGAAATGAGATATATTACACGCTTATCGCAGGATGAAAGAGTCGAACCGGGAAATTAAATTATAGCGGTTACCGTGTTAAAAGCATTGGCTGTTTTAGGTCAAAGTTCTAGTAAAATTGCTATTTTTATAAAAATATCGCTGTTTGAGATAATTTCTAATAGCCTATTAGTTATATCACGATATCACGCTTATAGGGTTGGGTAGATATAGTGCCTGTTATAATCAATCAGGCACACATACTACTACTTACTACTGAGATACTATTGATCGAAAAACCCAATAACACTTTGCCTGACCAGGGAACTGAAACTAGGACCTCCTGCTCAGTAATAGCGCTTGCAATAATTGGGCTACTGAGCCATTTAATCTTTTGTTCCAGTAATTCGCTCTTGAAAGCTAAGTCATATAATATAATAATATGTTAAAAATACGAGTATATTAACATACATATATTTCAATCAGAAACAATACTTCCTACTTTTGCGAATAAATCTCGTTATTTAAAATTACGAAATGAGATTTTAAATAATTACCTAATACATACTCGTCAAAGAAAAGCATTAGGCTGCATTTCCACCAGATATTTGTGAGTATGCGTAGCGAGGTGTGTTAAGGGAAATAAATTAGCAACTCTATTTGTGGTGGTTGAAACTTCGTTTGAAAAACTGTTGGAATAAAGTTCTAATAGGCTTGCACTACAAAGTGGTTGTTACGTCAGTCACTGCGGGCCGAATAGTGCGAAATGAGTTGATTCGATCGATTTAAAAAAAATATAATTATCGATTAGACTAAAAAAATATGCTAATACTCGTATCTTGCTTGTAGAATTATTTGCCAAAACATCAAAATGATCACATGTATTTTAGTATGGTTTTTATTCGCTAAAATATTATCTATTTTAGAAATAGGTTCGTGGTTTTTTATCGAGTAAAATTAATTGTATTATGTCTTCAAAACACTATCATACCAGCATATATCCTGAAGAATATCATGTATGACTGGACTGACGCGAACAAAAACATGATTCAACACAATGTATGAAAAGACATCCTCGCACCGCTCATCTGCGCACCGTTTCATAGCGTCACTATACATCTTCGTACCGCTCAGTGGTCTAGCTCTGGTGAAAACGCTCGCACCGTTCCACAGCCTCGCTCCGCATTCTCGCACTGCCCATCCATACTATAATTTATAATGTGGCCCAGTTACCTCACACATTGGTGGAAACGAAGTCATATACGGATAACGAAAAGTACACATGCAGCCTCAATATTATTTTTGGATCAGCTATACTCTTCATCCAATATTTGCTCGTCATATACGTACGATTATTTGACGAAAGAATAAAAAACGACGAGTACAATGTCAGACAGAATTAAAGAACAAAGAGTACAGGCACGCACAAAATTAAATGTCTCGTACATACACGCACAAGGGTGTTATGAGTACATTCACACCCAAACGTTATACGAATCTAATGTGAGCCTTTATATTGGAATTCTTTTTATTAAAATTTATTCTTGACTGGCACATTTTGGTTAGGGTTGTGCAGAATAAATATGTTTTTTTGTATTTATTTGTTTAATTTCATTAAGGCTGATGAGGGTTTTTATTTAGAAACCTTTTATAATCGGCTAACATGAAAATAATTTGAATTATGCTCTACGTATCTTTTGACACGTATATAATTTTCGCTTTCATTGTTACGATTTTTTGCGGTGTAATCCCAATATAATGAAATAAAATTTAAAATTAGGATTTTAAAATTAGATTTTTATTTATATTTGATAAGGGTATATCTGTTTTAAACATCTTTAAATCGTTTTTCAAACGTGGTCTGTGTGAACATGTTGGAGAGATATCTCGTAAAATATTTTCTTCTAAATAAGTTGATAGAAAGTTTCATCCAAGAGGTACTTAATCGGTTGGAGGCCTTCAGAGGACAAAATATGTATGTACTTCTAAAGCATTCTCTGCATGCCCTATCAAATCCTTCAGTGTGATTTAGTTGCCAAGAATGACAGCTGTCACTCTAAGTAAATGTCATAACTCGTAAATGGCAGCCCTGCTTTAAATCAAATTAAACTCATGTTTATTAAATGGACCGAAAATAAAAAACCAATAACAATTATTATTATTTTTATGTCTAAGTACTGCAGTAACGGGTTTAAAACGAAATATTCATTTTGATTTTAAGTATTACTTTCAATTTAAATTAAATAAAATGTACTTAAGTTTTTTACGTCCATGCAAATGGTTTTTTTTAATCATTTACTCGGGTCTACTATTTCGAAATTAAAATTGAGAATAACTTTATGTTTTTGTTTATCTCAGCGTTTTCATAATTTTATTTCATATTTTTTGTTAGTTTTAGCACTTTTACAACTTATTCTAACTTGCAATTTTACTGTGGGATTCAAAACTTTTTATGAACCAGAAAAATCTGACAATTAGTTGTCAGAAGAAGCGGTATAACAAAGCGGTTATCACGTCATGAGCAGTGATGTACAAAATGCGGACTGGTAATGACTGCGGACACCAGACTTTGACAAATATTACTAGACTAGCTTGTGCCCGTGACTTTGCACGCGTGGAGTTTGGTAATTGCCCACGGGATCTTACTTCTGGGGTAATCTTAAAATACTTATCTTTGTTCTATAACGCGGTACGGTAACGCACCAGTCTAGTTTGGTACGTTACCGCGCCGCCACCCCGCGTCTTCTGACTTCGTGTTATGTTGGTGCTATAGACCATTTATTTATTTAAATAAATATACCGCTGTTATTTGTAGATCTCTGACAGTCGTTACAGGTAGTCAGTGGTCCAAAAAGTCTGAAGATCCATCATCAAGTGGTATCGTATTGCCCGTTACTAACTGGGTTGTGGAGTTCAGATAGGCAATCACTCCATGTAAAATACTGGTATTCAGCTGATTTCGTAGGCACGGTACACGTGTAAACAGCAGCAAATACAGCTGGTTATTATAAGTAGGTTACAATTTTGTCACGTTTTCCCGTCCCGTCGCAAGTTTATATTTCAATGCCTTCGTCATAAGTACTCGTTTTGTTATGACTGAAAAAAAAACAAAAAGTAAATCAAAACATAAAATAACATGAGATTTCGACAACAGATTCAATCCAATGATCTTTTCGTAACCCTGGCAGATCTCCAAATATATATCTAGTAAGTCTTTAAAAAAAAAACCTTTTAATATTTATTTAAATTTTCATAAACTTACGTAAGAAGGAAATACTAGGACTTTTGAAATCTCTTCCGTCGCCGTATTTTTTCCTGAAGCAGCTAATAGCTCTGTGTCTTGTCCCGGCGGAGGACATCGCTCAATTATTTAGCGCTCACTCAGCTCATTGAGACTTTAATTAATCGAGCTTTACTTTATTTAGAAAAATATTTATAAGGAAAAAGATTTAAATTATGATGTATGGATTCACTGGGAAGAGGTTTTATGTCTCAGCAGCAATATAAATATAGGCGTATGTACTTCCGGGGCTGCGGGACTGTTCGAAAGGTATTACGGTATCCGTGGCCCCGGAACATGTAGAGCGAGGAAGGAAGTTTTATCGGTTTTAGTCAGTAAAAGTCTGACACTCCCACCCGCTCCGGCCAGAGCGGGTGGAGTCATTATTTTGATGATAACTCATCCGAAGAAGAAAAAACAAGGCTTATGTACTTAATATGCTTCTGTTATTATCTGCCTTTTCCCAACTATTGTATTCTATTGTATAACGGGCTGGTGTCCGTAACTCCACGTCAAAGCGCATATTTTGCGTATGGGCTATAATCTACCACGCGGGCCCAGTGCGGGTTGGTAGATGTCACATGTCTTCGAATTTTTGGTTCTAGGACATGCCGGTATCATTATCTTTTCAAACACCTTGCTGAAAACCGGCAACACGGATACGGGCCTATAATTGTTGGTGTCTTTACTGTCTCCTGATTTAAAAAGCGGTATTACCTTACTGAATTTCATTAGATCCTGGAAGACCCCTTAATCTACGCACAAATTAAATATTATATATGGTATCCTCACGATGTTTTCCTTCACCGTTTTTTAGAGCAGTGGTGATGAAATAAATTACACAAACTAATGCGCCTGGGTTCGAACCCACGACTCACCGTTGCTCTCTAACAACAACGTTTTTTTTTTATGTTTCCCAACTAATGTTGGGGTTAAGTTCTCATCTAACCAATTAAAAAGAAATATTTTTCATGGAGTGACCTATACCTATCGGACCCTCACAACCGAGTAACTGAGAAATGCGATGACTTTCGGTAAGACTGATGAACCGACTTTCAGGCTTCCAACTAACTGCAACGACTGTCAGAGACCAAATGCATTAAATTCAGAGGCAGGGAGAGAACTCTGCATGGATTTGGCATGTGCTCACAAGCATTGCTAGACCTAGAAGATCAACACGTGCTATTATTTAGCCACAAGACTCTTTAGTGGTTATGTTTATTTGAATGGAATATGTAGCACTTTTGATTCTTCTTCTTCAACCTCGGGCCACCCAACGCTGAGTTTTTCTTCCAAATTTCTCTATTTTCCAGCTGGTTTGTGCCATGGCTTGGCACCTTCGCCACTTTCTGGCCACCATGTCCGTAGTTTTCCCACATTCCTCCATCTTGCTCGTGGTGTTTCAACGACATAGCCAAAAATACCTTAATCAATGTTGTTGGCAATAAATGCTAAAGAGAGAAAAACACCAGTCGATAAACAATTAAACAAAGAAAACTGCTGATTTTATGACAACGGGACGCTTTTCCTAGCACTGTTTGTAAATATGGCCATAAAGAAAGGTGGAATTTTGTAAATGCTCAAATGTTTGAAGAAATCGAACGGTTAAAAAGTACCCTGTTTGTTGCTTTGAAAACAGATTTTACAGTTTTCAGTTGTAACATTTTAAGGTGATATATTTTTTGATCTTTATAAGTTAGTAACAAATGAAGTTTTTCCCGAGTGATGGATGATGGATATAAAAAAACCGCATACCTTGTACCTACCATCTTGTACTATTTCAATAGATACATCGTTTTTCTACGTACTTATATATAAAACACATTAAGTACATTCCATAAAACTTTCGCTCTTTCTTTAAATTTATTTAATTATTAAACTTATTAAAATATCTTTACTTCTTGAGCTAATATAATAGTGTTTTTTTGGCCTTTACAGCGTGTTTTCTGACCACATTTTTCTAAAACACGAAGTATTATGCACAAAAATCAATTTTCTTTAATCTACCAATATTCCCATCACCCGCTACAACCTTATCGCATCTCCTAAGGCCGCACCCACACGTCGTGGAGCGGAAAGCATAAATCCGCCGCCAAATAGGAAGCGACCTACGTCGCGCTGTCGATACGAATATATTACTGTCGTACATACGACGACCACCAAGTTAAACTTGTCAGTATAAACTGACCTCATGTTGTAGCTAAACCGTCCGTTTTCGTTCATGTTTGCTTTTCATTCCATATCTTTCATATTTTTATATTACCAAGAAGTTTCAGTCGCTCCGCATAAAATGCTGGTACTGGTACACAAAGTCACTCGTTACAAACTTCTCTAATGAATTAATTTTACAATTTTGGTTTCCGATACACAATCATATTTAACTCACCTACCGAAATAAATGAGCAGATGAACTTTTTTGAGTATTTCTTTCGGTTCTTTTTTCTTTATCGTGTGGTTAGTTGCCTAACCTGGTGCCAGAGTTTTTATGCCGCCCATATTCTTTGACTTCGCTTTACATGCCGTCATAAATAACTTCCAGCCATGCTGGTTTGTTCACGATCTTTTCCTTCATCAAAACAAGCGATAATTATACAATACGCACATGAATTCGGATCACAGGTGCGTCTGGAGTCTGGACATGAAAAGAATCACAAATTAAGTCTACGGAGTGAACTGTTCTCTCAAGTGTATACAGTAATTTTACTGTTATAACACAACACGTTATAACACACAAGGTAAAGTTTATATTCTCAGCAATAAGGTTGCATTTAGGTTATTGTCACTGTCAAGTCTACCAACCACTTTAATGTCTGATATCACCTGGAGATGAGAGACCAACTTATACTGGAAATATATAGCTTGATCTGGTCGAGCGTACACAGCAAAGTTTTTTCATAGAATTGAGAAGAATGGCGGAGGAAACTAGCTGACGTTCGCACTCCATTTCTGTAAGTAATATTGTTTAGTTAACTTTGGTGTCGTTATTTATTAGAGTTTAGAAAGAAAGAGTTGGTTATTTAGGGGATGGGGAGCTATCTTTCATGTTTGTCATCTAGTTTACAGGTTAAACTCGTAATCTACCAATAACAATGCGTTTCATTTTGGGTCGGAATTAAATCGTTCTAGCATGTCCTCAGCGACTCTGATGCGATTGAGTCTATGGAGAAATTGAAATTGAAATATGAATTCAGGTCTTTTGGTACAAGCTGAGTGGTACGGATCCACTCCTGAGATACAGAAAGTTCGGCGGCTATCTCTCTCAAAGTTGAATGAGGATTTTCAGTCACTATTTCCTTCACTTTTGCGATGTTAACTTCAGTTGCAGACGTTGATATGCCTACCAGAGCGAGGCAAATCTTCCATCACATCTCGATCGCTTTGTACCACTCATAAGCACGTCTTCTTGATTAAGGTAATTCACCGTAAGCCTTCTGTAACATTTTCAGTGACTTCGAACACGAAATTCTATTGGCGATGCAAAATTTTAGACAAACTCTTTGTTCGATGTTTTTGTCCATAATGAAATTCGCTATTCACACTAGATATGATATAAATAAAAACAGCACTGTATTTAATATAAATAACAGATGCAAATCAAACTCCGCGCCAAAATGGAAAACAGTTGTGCCAATCTAACAACAACAAAAAAAAACAAAAATTGAATTTGGAACAATAAACAAATCATCCATTCCCGATATACTTTTTTGACTGAATGTAGGCCTCCCCCAAGTGTTGCCACATCGACCGGTCCCGTGTGACTCGCATCCAGCGGATCCCTGCAACCTTCACCAGGTCATCGGTCCACCTAGCGGAAGGTATTCCAACGCATCGTATTCCGGTTTGCAATCGCCACTCCAGAACTTTTCGGCCCCATCGCCCATCCGTTCTGCGAGCAATGTGCCCACTGCCCCATAAGTTTGGCAATTCTTAGGGCTACATCGGTGACTTTGGTTCTCCTGCGTTAACCAACATTTAAACTCCCATACACTAACAGCCAGTCCCGGATCCACTACCTGTAGGCCACTATAAATATTTATTTCGTGCGTAAATCAAACCTGCGACTTACACCTCAGGAGCCAGAAACTGCACCAACCGTAAAACTTCATCTGCGCGGGACCCGTGTGGTGGATGAATGCCCACTCCTCTTTGAGAGGTAGATGGCCCACCAGTGGGAACATTAATGGCTTCAAACTCTTTCTGCATCGGAATCATCATCATCAGCCAATAATATTCCCACTGCTAGGACACAGAATAGAATAGAATAGAATAGAATAATCATTTATTCGCTAATGGACAGCACAACACAAAGAGCAGCACATACATATAGATTATAATAACAAACAGCTTAACAATTAAATTGAAACAGCTCAACTGCGCTGAACATGCCCATAACGAAAGGGTAGCCAACTCAGCATATGCTGGGTGTAAAACACTCAGCGCTGGTTTTCAGTTGGCCCCCCGCAGTGACACACGGATGAGGGTAGTAGGTGGTAAATAAATAATGTTATTATATTAAATGGGCATTTATAAGTGTACGTTATAAAACTAATAAATAAATAGTATACAATAAATATTTTTGTCACAGAGAAAACCTAATTTTATATTGGTAATAATAAAACACGAAGATACCTGCTAAATAATAAGTACTTATCCGAAAACGAAACACAGTTTATGACATTTCGCACTTCGTGCCGGCCGATGCCGCATCGACCTACGCATTTTTAAATTGCAAAACCGCAACTAACTGACACTACGATTACACTACGATACATTAACTTGACCGCAACTAACTGAGACTACGGCCTAGATAATGTTACCTATTGAGCTAAATAAAACAAAACAATTGCTTCCTAGAAAGTGTACAGTGCCCGTAGACGAATATTGCTGAGCATTGAGTTCAAAAACAAAATTAGTTATTACAATGGAATTTGGAATTACAATGGAAGTCGGAGCAAAAGGATGAGTGTACAAATACATAACAGTATGTGTGGATTGTACACACACATGGTTTCGGCGATCGCAGACAACGGATTTACCACCGCCGCGAATCTACCCACATTATTCGTCGGTGAGTTTCTATAAAATATATTTGAAATACAAATCAAAAGAATTCACATACCTATACTCATTTAATATTTGGTGATAAATAATTCAAAACAAAAATAATAATTAGATAATAAGATAATAGTTAGATTCATAGATTAGATAAACGATTTGTCAATATTTATATCATTAAATTCAATTTGTGAACGAATTATGAACATCTTAAGCCTTAACTTAAATGTATTTATGTTGTTTAGGTCCCTAATTGGTGGAGGAATATTATTCCAACATTTGGAGGCTGCATACCGGAAGCTTCCTCGAAAGGCTGCGGTTCTGTGATGTGGTGTAGCCAGCTGCTGAGCACAATGCCTAGCCTTGTGCTGCCGGTGGTTATTTATCCACGTAAGCTTTGAGTACAGGTATGACGGACATTTAAATTTGATAACTCCAAAAAGAAGACATGCTAAGTGCAGCTTACGACGGGATTTCATTTTTAAAATGTTGTGTTTGTTTAAAAATGGTGTTAAATGGCTTCTTGGTGGTACGTCAAAGCAAAACCGTGCGCAGGCATTTTGAACCCGCTGAATAAGTCTTTCGGTGCGTGCTAGCAGTCGTGGACCTACGACGGTATCAACATAATTCAGAGGACTCCTCTCCATGAGAGGGAATGTGCTATAATCCACCACGCGAGCACAGTGTGGATTGGTAGATGTCACATGTCTTCGAATTTTTGGTTCTAAGACATGCCGGTTTCCTCACGAAGTTTTCTTTCACCGTTTTGAGAGCAGTGGCGATGAAATAAATTACACAAAGTAGCATTACTTTGTGTATTTATTCCTGTTGGGGCCAGCCGGCACCACTAGGCCACCACTTCTCGTATCTCTCTGCATCGAATACCAGTGCTTAATAAGGACGACACCAACAATATGTTCACTGACGCGACCTGTCGTGTTCACACGCAGTTAGCACCAAACGATGTAGACAGACGAGTGTTATGGAACTGTCCACTTTACTGTAGGTACCATTACTGTGCTCATAAAATGTGTAAGGTGGTGTGGTCACGATATGCCATGAGATTTGCCAGGGTATTGTGTGTCATAGTTATTAAAGCGCCTGAATGACTTTGCCAGAAACAAACAAAACTATTTCCAAAAAAAAGGTCATTTATTTTAAAATAACCTTAGTGATTGAAATACCATCTTCAATTCCTGATAGCCTAGTACTTCTGTACATTACTGACCAAAAGTTGCTTGAACACTTAAGTTCCAGTTAATATCTGTTTGCCTAGGACAGTTGATTTAAAACTATATCGATATAATGAATGAATTCATCAAACCCCTCTCTATTTTTTATCATGTATAAATGATGGTTGCGCTTAGAAATAGGTGCGCTCTGAGGAATACCCTTTTCTTTCGGAAGTCTGTGAGTTTGGTTTGTTATATATGTTAGTAGTTTTGCTTCCAGTAACAAGTCCGTCAAAATGACAGTGATCTTAATAATTGAAACAATAAGGTTGCAGTTGCCTGAGATGAAATAACTGGGAAATTACTGTAGTAAATGGTCATGCCTTAACAACATTACGGCACTGCCAAGTTTCTCACGCTACACATTTTGTATGGACAACTACTAGTTGGTTAATACTTATATTGCAAAGTTGACTTTGCAATGGAAATGTTTTCGCTACGAGAAAAAAACATCCGTAAACAAAAGGACCTTTTTTGGCTAAAATTCAACCTTCATACTAGACCTAAACAATCACTGACAGAATGAAATACAACCAAGACAGGCAGCTATTTCTCCCAAGTACATTATTATTCAGAAAAAGAAAAACAAACGAAAAATACACGAGTCCCGACATCTGCGTTTTCGTGCAAAATGACAAGTTGACACTATAACAGTACAAGAAAACCCTTCCAGGCGCCATTTTACTTCAAAGTGTCATTCGGTATGGAAATGAAGAAAGAAATATGTCACAGCCAGTTATGCTTACCCGGCCGCGGTGAGGTGTGGCCCGACCCTAGTCTTGGCGTTATTTAAGACTTGGTGTTGGTGCCAATGTTGGCTACCGGTTAGACTACATTGGTCGTAGATTGAATTAGTATTCATTGTCACGACTGCCTCTTTGGCTAGCTCAACTGCTCAGCATGAGCTCTTGGGTTCAATTCTCGGGTAGGGCAAAGTTTTGTTGGGTTTTTTCCATCTTGATTTGTCCCTGGTTGATGTCGATAGGCTATCCCCCTATTACATGGGACACAATCATAATGCAACTGGCAAAATGTACTACGTTGCAAGTACGTGGGTACAACTTCTGCTTAACCTATTTGGAATTACAAGACGTAATGTTATGTCGTCATCACCAACTTAAATACACAAGCTCACCTCATTGTACCATAGGGGTAGCTAGGAACTGCAGAACGTCACCAGCTACAATCCCAACAGGATATATCTTCAGAAAATCATTTTTAAATATATCATTCACTTACTACATCATCATCTGCCTAACCTTTTCCCAACTATGTTGGGGTCATTTAACATGGAGCAACTGCCTATCTGACTTCCACCACCCAGTTAGTACCGGGACCCTTTAGTAAGATTGCTCGTCAGACTTTCGGACCACCGAACTGTAACGACGGGACAAGCCCGCCACACACGCCCAAACCACTGTAACTCCTGAAAGCCAGAATCAGGGACCAACACTTAATGCTTTCCGAGGCACGGAGAAACTCAGTAGGTTTGTAATGGGGTCACCCATCCACGGAATAACCTAGGCAGAAGGCTTAAGGTAAAGAACGACAAGAGCGGCTGTTATTTAGCTTTACCTCGTCATGTGGACATAATCCAGACGAAGTATATTAAGACAATTACAATTCTAAACGAATGCAGCCGCCATTGGACACAAAACACCCACCAACCCTCCAACATGGCCGTATCAACCCCAAGTCCGTATGAGTGATACATTTTATATGACCGCGTCCGCCCCGTTATGTGCCATTTACCCGATTGTGCTCGTAAAAGAGGGTACGTTTTTAACAATACAGAATGTCGGTCGTATCTGCGGCGCTCTGAAAGATGTATGTTTGTCGCTGATATGAATAAACGTTAGAGGTGTAGATTTTTTTATGTGTGTCATTCGACTGTCGGGGTTTCTTGTTTGTGAATTTAAAGTATTATGTTCTAGCGGAATGGAATTAATTTTTCTTTCTCGCCACGAAATATAAATGAGTAGGAAGCATGCCGTGTGCGTAGTCAATATACAGGGTGTAAACAAACTACAGACTTACAATGTAACACATTCAAAACAGGTCAGTAATGTTCTTACATTAAAAACATATTATTTTGTACTTATTTGAAAAGAAACTTGTGAAAATGTTGGAACTTTGACCCCAATATCTCCGTAACTATTATGTTCAAAGGTATGATCCAGATTCCAGACGATTTTTTTATTTTTTTTTTATATTGCAAATAAGAAGTACCAGTGCCTTTCGGCTTCAATAAAAGTCTTTTTGCATCCTCTAGAAGCCGCACTTAGGGACGAGATGTACAAATAAATTGAAGTGAAGAATTTTAGCCTATTGCCATCAACCCGGCACTAATTTAGACTTCGTGGCTGACTGAGAAGTTCGTGATGGAAAATCCCAACCCGGGAATCGAACTGAGATCTCATGCTCAGCTGTCACACTTGCGACTACTCGACCTGCGAGGCAGTAAACATACGACGAAAAAAAGACCTAATATTGTATATTTTATAACGAGGGACTAAACGAAGCCATTATATACCCGAGGTGGTTTGACTCCCGAGCTTGCGAGGGAGGCAATGAAAGCGAGGGTATATTATATTGGCGTTTAGTCTCGAGGTGCAAACTGTACTTTTCACTTCGAGTGTGTTAAAAATAGTCATTTAAAACTGAACAAATTTACACTAGACAAAAATTCTGAACTGAGCGGTCAGTTTTTTCTTCTATCAGGTCAGTCACATTTTCGCAATGAAGATGATCCACACTCCACAGATAATTAGTACCTACATTACTGCAGCGGCTAGCAACAGAGGCATTGCTTTTCAAAATCAACGATGCACACAAACAACCATAATTTTTTCTCGCGTTGAAGAGTTCATTTGTTTTTTTTTTTCAATAAACCGCTTTCTATTTACATGCCAATTCGAAATTTAAATAAAACCTTTGACAAGTTACTCTTTTGTGACCATGATTCAGACTAAAAGATCGTTCCATTTTAAGTTACTTTTTACTCCCTAGGGAATAAACGGTCACTTTAATCCCGCTTCGTAGGGCTATAACGGCGTACTTTTAGAGCATGAGAAGTGAAAATTAATTTAAATCAACATCAAAAACCCCAGAAGGCACAAAACCCAAAGAATGAAAGTAAATTCATTAATCACCGTACTATCAATAACTCCCACAAACTAACAATACTACACTAAAGTACGCTCCATCAACTAAATCGACACAACTCGTAAAATAAGTGGTCCGGTACCGACAGTACCATAAACATGGACTATAACGTGCCACTAAAGGTACCACACTATAAACTAACCACCTCTATTATATACTGTAGCCACTTCAGAGATTGATTGTGAACCTTTCAGTAAACGTTAGTAAAGACACGCTTATTGATGACTGGGGGTCTGGGGCAAATATGATTGGTGCTTGTTGAATATTGTTGGTGCAAATGTTTATTGTAAAACACCCACTAAATCAACTTTATTGGGCTCTTCTTGTTCACTAATATTTGTTACTAGCTGACCCGCCAGACGTTGTTCTATCCCCAACTACCTACTACCTACCTAACCTACTACTACTTCCTACTACTACCTACCTACTACTACCTACCTACTACATTTTTTTTCATAAGAACCATCTCCTGAGAATAACAAACAAAACAAAAAAAGAATTAATGAAATCGGTCCAGCTGTTCATGCGTGATGGCGTGACCAAGAGAAATAGGGATTCATTTTTATATATTAACATATACAAGATTTCATGAGTAAAGCCTCATTTACATGATGTCATTTTCTTGCACATACAAGTGCAATATGTGAATGCAATAATAAATTTTAGCGCAATAATTGACTTTCAATAATTGCAAGCATTTGTTTACACGCGGATCTACTTAAAAACTTAAAAGGAAATATTATATTAGCAACAATCAACGCACCCTCACTCACTGCAATCAAATTCGCTAATGAAAAGGGGATTCAATTGAATATAAAAATTGCATAAGAAATAACTGAGCTGTTTATACCAAGAACAGTTTTGAACGGAAAAATTGCCTAGTAGAGCAAGAATGTGACATGTTGTTTAGACGATACCATTCATTTATTGCATCGGGCCTTAGCTCTTTTTTATCTATATCATCTACTTCTTTCGAAACACAATGTTGAATGTTCAAAGTTCTATAAGCTAGGTAACTACTTAGTATCTGCTCAGGAACTATCCGACATTATTTGAGAACTACTTAAACTCATCCCAAGTGTCGGAAAACTTCGTAATTTTTATACCAAGTAGTTAGTACTTCCGACCGTACGGTTTTAAAGTATTTTAAAACAAGTTCTTTTAAAGTTATGACCACTTTCAAATGATGAAGGAAACCCATTAGTTGGCGTACCGGGCATAAATCCCGGTGGTTTATTTTCTCGTTTTCTTCACTTGCTTCAACAAGATATTAACGTAAGTGATGGCTGCCTCCATGGTCTAGTAGTTGCAAGAGCGACTGCTCAACATGAGATTCGATTCCCAGACCTGGAAAAGTGTAATTACGTTTTCATTTCTCAGTACTTAGCAGACACACAGTCTGAATTTATACCCGGTTGATCGCAGTGAGCTCGTACCCTATTACCCATTATCAACATCTGCTAAGCCCTTTCTCAACTATGTTGGGGTCGGCTTCCAGTCTAACCGGATGCAACTGAATACCAGTATTTTACATGGAACGACTGCCTATCTGACCTCCACAACCCAGTTAATACTGGGAAATACGATACTAGTTGGATAAGACTGGTTGTCAGACTTTTTGGGCCACTGACTACATGTAACGACTGTCAAAGATGGACATATGACAGCCGGGACCAAACGGAGGAAACTTAATGTAAGGGTGGTCAAACCAACCTAGGCAATCACGGCTTAACCTAAATAACTGTGGATGAACCTAGAGAGCGGCTGTTATTATTTAGCCACCACGAGCTCCTATTACAAGGGACTTAAACAGAACTGGCAAGATGAGGTTGTACCAGGTCCACCTCAGCCGTTCCCTTTCGGCATATCTGGCGTGATGTTATGTATGTGATGGTTGATACCGTTATAGAAATAAAATGAGGAGTAGGCTTGGTAATAGTAGGTTTACAAGTTTTGTTGTCGTGTTTATTGCACCCCCAAGTACACAACACTCGAGAGCAGTGGGCCCAGTGGTGGCGGCCCCGACTTACGCATTACTTTGTGTAATTTATTTCATCACCGCTGCTCTCAAAAACGGTGAAGGAAAACATCGTGAGGAAACCGGCATGTCCTAGAACCAAAAATACGAAGACTGACATCTACCAACCCGCACTGGACCCGCGTGGTGCATTGTAGTCATACCAAAATACGCGCTTTGACGTGGAGTTGCGGACAATGTTATGTACAATACAATACAATACACAGCACTCTTCGTTGTCATTATCTCAGTGTCAGAGAGACGACAACTTCAATTCTACGACGAGCTATTAAAAATACATTCCAAGGTAAATGGCAAGAACGGTATTTTTGCAATTTGGAGATTAATTTGTTATGGCTCCCATTAAAAGTGGCATTGTCATGTGACCTTTAACTTTAGACAAGATGAACAAATCTTAAGCAAATAAACCAACCCCGAAAATAAATCTTATGACCGACATAAACTTATTTACTACCAAAAATACACGAAAATAAAAATTTGGCTGACAGCAAACGTTCACAGACATCGATCTTTCGAGAAAAATCAGCGAAGAAAACCTGAAATAAAATAAATAGCCAGCCATTCTCGTAATGTCGAAAGTTTTAACCGACCAAAACGTATGGCAGTGCGCCGGAGTAATCGCCAAGTTCCTCCACTAACCTCTTTAATTTGTGCGAGCAATTCTACTGAGCGCCAAAGTTTATAGCACACCCTCTTGTAGTCAGCCCGTAAAACTAGCGATAGTTCAAACATTTCACGATAGTATTTTATATTTTTATTTTGAACTAGCCTGGGACCCTTGTTTTGCGTTTTTTTTACGACCTAATATTTATTAAAATTTAAATAATTCTTTTTTGTACCTATTCTATTCTCTCATCATTTGCACACTATGTCAACTTCTCTTTTTATCTACTTTCCGTTCACAGGTATACTAGAAGAGATTTCTTTAGAAATTAGCCGCAACTTTGTACCCATTTTTCTATTCCTATCTTCTTTTCTGTATGTAGGGTGTACATAAACTGATAAAAAAATAAAAATATATTGTATTCGGTAAATGGCAAAATCGACCGTTAAGTGTTGCCACTACTGAAACCATGACTATTCTGACTATTATTCATGCAACTACAATATGACTTAATCTATTTTATTACACAATCATAAAATCTTTGAACGATATCTAAACTGCATTTAAAGCGTATTTTAGAAGAACGACATGGTCACATCGACATACCTACACAAAAAGCGTTTGTATTTTGGTAAAGTCGTATAGATTTAGATATAAAACGTATTTTTTATACATGTCGTTTTGTTGGACACGAAGGTTTTGGTTTATGTGGACGTAAATAGGGTGGCAAATAAAAATGCTGTAAAATCCAGCCAAAGTACTGAATTATATTAGGGTGAAAGGTTGCTTTAAAGTATTAAACGTGGGGCGAAAATATCGAGGTTGCTCAATGTCTAGTAATGTTTGATGGAACTCAATATTGTCAGATAATAATCTATAAAAGACCGACAGTTAAACAGGTACCTAACTCCCAATTCTTTCTTTCGTTCATTCATTATTTTTTGTTGTGGCTTTGTCAATAAACTCTCTTTTTTACTGGCTCGTTATTTTGATTTCACACATGCTATCGGCTTTGATTATGCCTTACATCGGACTATTGCAGTAGTGGAAGAGAGAATGCACATGATATGATGAATGCTGAATGTGCACTGCCTTTAAGAATGAGAATGCACCTGCTTCGATGGCCAGTATCCGTTTCGATTGACCGCCACGGCAGAAAATAGCCAGGCGGACTTATTACATTGTCTAAACTTACATAGGTAATCTTTTCTTATAATAAATAACTTGTGCTAATTCGTTAAACAATAAGACATAGTATACATTCTCACTGATTCTTTACGCGTTTCCGAAGCTCGAGTAAAACTTATACGCCTCTATCGCGCCTACACCTCGGCTCGCTTACCTCGCAGCCCCAAACGAACGAATGCATTCAAGTGCACCTCCTGCTCGCAAAAAGCGTGGAACATAAACTTTGCACTATACCATACTAACGGTTCCGCACTCGTATTCATACTTAGTTCATGTTGTCGCACAAATTCGTCAGTAACTTGTTTAGTTAAGTTACAAGACGCTTTGAGACTGTTGACTTTTGGTTAAGTAGATTATTGTGCAAAGGTTTTCTATTTCCTGTAAGTTTTTGAAGTGAAACTTTTAATGCAACTTCCAACAAGATTGCGTTAAACGTTCAACGATACCATGGACGGGGTATGAAAGCGCTGTTGCTTTAAACGTTCAACGCTCCTGCAGGGCTATTACGTAACTTTCTGTTATCCAGTGACTAACGAGCTTCAATTGTTAATCGAAGTTTGATAGCTATCGAGAATGTCATAATATTGGTATTCCATAACACACTGAATGGACATCAATTTACGGTGCCTAACGTCCTGGGTACGCTTGTCATCGACTCAGTAGTTTACCACTCTAATTTTTATCGACTATTACGCGACTAAGTTAAGTAGCGCTCTTTGAGCGTTACAACACTTGGTTTTATGGAACATTTATATTAAGCGGTTTATATGACACGTGACGTTGTTTTTTTAAATTGTGTTTTGATTGTGCTAACCTAAAAATAATTTCTTTAATAAAATTATTACCTATAGGAACCTAAGTTAATGTTTGACCAATGTGATAAGTTGTTGTGTACTTAAGCCTGTTTATATTGTGATGACTCGTAACATTCGAAAAGTTGTGTTCCAGCTGTCAACTTTTGGAATTTGAATTCATCAAACCTGGGGAGTATTCTGTTTTAATTTACATATTATTGTTGTATCATTTAGATACTACACATCACACAGACACGGAGCGACGTCCTAGTAAATTACAGCTACAATTATGTCTAATTTTGCTTGTTAAATTGTAGACGCAAAATCGAGGACGAAAACACTTGTCCTCTATAGAACATTCACTACAAACCCTACTTCACACAGAATATTATGGTGTCTTTAATAGCTATGCTCTAAATATTATAACTAAACCAGTTAGTTCATTGTAAAATACATATTTAAACTTCTTCCCACATAAAACTTATGTTCATAACAATCCTTTATTCTTAGCTATCAAAATAAATTGAAAAATAGCCTTTCCCCAAAGTGTTACCTAACTGTAATAAGTTTGAGAACATTGAATCGATTTTAAAATAAATAGAAATCAAATTTTAGCTTTTTTTCTTTTTACATAATTCTGACTTTAAAACTCCTCCTTTGTAAAGGTTCCAACAAACATAATATTCTCTTAACATACTCAGCTGTTTCAATTGTCACATTTCAGGTATTGCAGGCAATATGATGGCCTGCGGAGCTACGTTTGTGACATGTGTGACAAAATGAAAACAGCGCTGAGGGAGCTGGATTCATGTAGAAATGAGTGCAGCAAACTACTGCGGGAACGGGGAGAAACTGAAGTTGAAATCGAGTCAATAGTGGACGAAAACCTCCATCAATACTCTGAAAGCTAGCAAAGAGGTCATTGACTCCAATTACCTGTCTATTGAGCTGATTGATGATGTATCCGGACTGGAGTATGAGCAGCCCACCATCACCATAGATTTAATTGGGGACGATACCATAACTAAATGTCCAATTTTAAGTAGCCATAATAAAATTAAGAAATAGGTACCTATATGAAGTTGCTACTGCTACTTTACCCATCTAAATCATACTGTAGCTTTGAAGCCCAACCAAAATAATATCATAGTGTATTCTGATGGACTAGGAATAGGTTTTGGATCATTGTTAATCATTCTAAATATACGGTTTTGTAGTAGTTTGTACTCAGATGTAATTTATTACAAATAAAAAAGTTTGGTGTACAGCATTTTTATTTATTGTTTTTTTTCCAACATGTTTCACAAAACAATATACATTAAAGCTTGTAAAAGTATTACAAGCTATTTATAAAACTACCTTAGATAATGAAGGTAGTTTTATCACGCTTCTTGAAGGCTTGATTAAGTATTATTTAATAAATCAAGCCTTTTAATATGTACATTGATCAAGGATCTGTACAAGGATATTTTGGCACGTGGTGGCTGAAATCAGAACTAACGAAGCCATTCCAAAACTTCAAACTTTGTTTTCGCTCTTCTTCAGCTAATCTCAGAATTATTTAGGTGCCATACTTCACCACAAACACAAATTACAATAAAACAACAAAAGATGTAACGTTTACATTTAAAACCGGCTTCGATGTATTTACAAAATCCTATAAAACGCTACGTAGGAGTAGCGTCTATCATGATAGCTATCAGAGACTCAGTTGTTATCAATTAGATATCCATTACGCTTACATAATCGCAATAGTATAAGTATCGATACGAAAGCATCTGTCAAAATGAGTTACGGTGTCTAACAACCACGAAAGGCATCAATGACGTCATATTTGATCGCGTTTGGTCATACACAATACGAAACTAGCCTTTTGACAGTTAATTGATATACGCTGAGCCCAATTACTATCATTTCGAACTGTCAACCGAGTTACATAATAGCCCTTCTGGGGAGGTGAAACACATTACGAAGTTTCGATTCTTCCGCGCGTATGAACATTACGCACTATTTTTTTTTTGTTTTTGTTAGTGCTGTTAAATGTGAATGGTTTAAGTGGTTGTAAAATGTACCAATCATTCCTTTAAGTCTAGAGTTTTTTGTTTCAGGAAACCTTGCAAGAAAAATTGTTGTTTTCCTTACCTTATTTACCGATTCATATTCTGAGCACTTCTGCAATGACGATGAGCTACATAAATATGTTAAAACTAGTCAAAAAATATAAAAAAAAATTAAAATATAAAAAATTAAATGAATCATCCCCACTCTCTAAACTTATTCTACTAGTGGCAAAAGAAAATAATAAAGGCAAAGGCGTTACCCCAACACAAGCAGCTCTTTAACGCCAAACTCAAAATAATTAAAAATCTCAACACACGTTAATATTATTAACAAAAAGCAAAGCACTCTCATAATAAACCTCCTTCCTCACATTCTGAACGCTTTCAAACGTCGACAAAAAAACTGTGACACAAAAGCGACCATTCATACGGTTTAACGTTTCACTGACTCCTGGGAGGAACCTAGGAGTGCTGAGGAGTGAGGAGGAATGCACTGCATTCTTAAGCACCTAATGTTGGTAAGTGGTGGGTTTTTTCTTTAAACTGCAAGTTCTTTGTAAGTCCCTGAGGTTTTATTGGACAAATCTCGGTCTTGTGGTGTGTTAGGTGTTTCATTTAATTTTAAGATCCTTTCAGGTGTTTTTATTTTTTTGTTTCTATAGTAAAACTTGTGGTTAAGTCGCTGAAAGTAGAAATGTTTCTACTCATATATTGTTACTACTTCAGGTTCAAGTTCGTTATTTGACATTTTATTAGAAAGCTGAAGAGCTAGCTAATTGGGAACTACTGAAATTGAAAAATTGTGTTTGTTATGGATAGTCCATTTATCGAAGAAAGTTATAAGCCATATTTTAACATGCTATGATCAATAGGAGCAGAGCATAAATGAAAAATGTTGCAAAAAAAATCAGGGAAAATTTATTCATGTTGCGAGATAAGAGAGAAAAAGTTCTCTCTTATGTGACGCAGACGAAGTTGCGTGGATCAATTAGTTTATCATAATTTTCACCACAGCAGGAAGGA
Source organism: Xestia c-nigrum (assembly GCA_916618015.1). Classification (NCBI taxonomy): domain Eukaryota; kingdom Metazoa; phylum Arthropoda; class Insecta; order Lepidoptera; family Noctuidae; genus Xestia; species Xestia c-nigrum. Next base: position 848,405 of record OU745263.1, read on the forward strand.
GAACGGCAATCGTGGGTTTATTAATTAGTTGCAATTTGTACAGAACTCGAAACAAATATGACGAGTAATTTGGTGACATAACACTAATTTATGTCCGACAGGATGTTTGTGGAGGCGTGGTGTTTTCGTGCAATCTGAGTGAATTCGCAGGAGTTTTGTTGAATTTTGTCAGTTATTTAAATTTTAATATTCTGATTTTATTTTTAGGTTTAGTTTGATAAGTATTGCATAGGTACCTACATATAATAATATTCTGTAGTCTAATTTCAAATTGAGTTTTGATGGAGTTCAGTGTTCTTTTTACATATTTTTAAAGTTTATTTTTTTCAGTATCTATTCAGTTAGGTTAATTTTCTATTTATCTGGTGTGTGTTTTCAAACCACTATTGTATTGGGTCATCTTGTAAAGATAGTGCGTGTTCAGTTATTTTTTTTTTTAACATAAATATTAATCGCGCAGAAAACTCTGATGTAGGACATGCCATAATACATAGATATCGCCAGCTTTACCTATACGTCGAAAAGTCACAAATGAAACATGTAATTAACAAAGTAAATAAGTCTGTATTAAGTGTAACTTAAAATACATTATTGTTCGTATACTAGTCTATGTACATATATACAGGGCGCTGTCATCTCTTGCAGCGACCGAGACGCTTCACGGCGCGCTTCAGACCCGCGAAGTAATGCATCACTTGCTCCTGGAACAAATGTTTTATTTCTTTGAGTTTTGAGTATGAATGTGGATGGCGGAAAGACAAAAGAAACGATGGATGGACGGTGATATAGCTAGAAAAGAGATGACGAGTTATAGAGAATCATGGAGGTATGTTGCACCACCAACCACGATAAGGTCAGGAGAATGGTAAATGATAAATTATGTTTGTTTGTAAGTGGGTTTTCACAAACATTTTACTCTCCCCAGTGACCCAGTGGTGGCGGCCCCGACTTAGAAACAAAAAAAAAGGCACGCGCATTACTTTGTGTAACTTATTTTACCACCACTGCTCTCAAAAACGGTAAAGGAAAACATCGTGAGGAAACCGGCATGTACTAGAACCAAAAACTCGTAGACATGTGACATCTACCAACCCGCACTGGGCCCGCGTGGTGGATTATAAGCCCATACGCAAAATACGCGCTTTGACGTGGAGTTGCGGACACCAGCCCGTTATACAAGACAATAATACACGTCATTTTTTTTTAACTAGATGGGGCCGGTGTTTCGTACCTGACTACTCTGAGAAGAAACAGCCGAAACAAACTCAGAGTTCATAGTCTCTTTTGAATTCCGGACATTATCTTGCTAAATTCACATTATAATTTATTTCTGTCAACTTTATGGTAACCACGACCCGTACTATAATCATTTGGAGGGTTTTCTTATCAGACGGTAAGAATGGTGTATCAACGATTCTCATCTCAGCCGAAAGACGTCCACTGCTGGACATAGGCCTCCCCTAAGTGTCGCCACATTGACCGGTCCCTTGCTACTCGCATCCACCGGATTCCCGCAACCTTCACCAGGTCATCGGTCCACCTAGTGGGACGTTTTCCAACGCATCGTCTTCCGGTTCGCGGTCGCCACTCCAGAACTTGTCGGCCCCATCGGCCATCCGTTCTGCGAGCAATGTGCCCTGCCCACTGCCACTTAAGTTTTGCAATTCTTCAGGCTACGACTGTTTATCTTTAATTGCGAGACCATCATGGATCCGACACCGAAATAGCATTTGTGTGTTGTGTTTGACGGAACATTTTCTAGATAAACCTCAAAACTAAAAGCCAATTCCACAGATAGAAGGTTACATAAAAAAACACATTGGAAACCCAAATTCAATAAAAAAGAATAAAATGAATGGGATGTGTCGGACTGGAAGTAGTTCACGCAGTTGAAAGCCAAACATTTTTTAAAATCAAATCCAACACGAGTGCGACACATTGCGACTAAATTCCTTTAGTTCTAGAATTTGTGTGAAACTCCGACATTTGTCGCGACAACTGTGAGAGAATCATCTCGCGAAGTTAGAAGGAAATTAATGTAATATTCGGTGTTATGTTTAGGATTGCAGATGGCACTCGCGTTCCTTGTATCGTGCATTCTTAATTACATTATTTTGATGAGAAAAGACACGCTGGATGGGGAAGGCGGAAAACCGAGTATTATTGCAAGACTTCAGAGAAAACGTAAAACCGTATGCAGCCTTAACCTTTTTTCCAGATCTGAAATATAACAGGCTGAGTGGATTGGTTGTAAGAAACGCTTTGCAGATTAAAGGGCTAAGAAGTTGATTATCAAATGGTGATTTTTTAATTTGACAACCTAATTGATTTTAACAATATATTCGCTGTATCAAGAGACCACAATACGTATAAATCATCTAACATGAGCTAATAAGTCACAACCACTGAGAACACCCCACAGTATAAACGTAACCATCTGCCGAGCCTTTTCCCAACTATGTTGGGGTCGGCTTCCAGTCTAATCGGATGCAGCTGAATACCAGTATTTTACATGGAGCGACTGCTTATGTGACCACCACAACCCAGTTCATACTGGGTAATACGATACCATTTGGTAAGACTGGTGTCAGACCGTTTGGGCCACTGACTATCTGTAACGACTGTCAAAGATGGACAAATGTCAGCCAGGACCAACAGCTTAACGTGCTATCCGAGGCACGGAGGTAACTCGTTATTGTAATAGTTATCACCCATCTACAGACCAACCTAGGCAAGCACGGCTTAACCTAAAGATTGACACGAGCGGCTGATGTTATTTAGCCAACTTCTCCAACAGTATAAACATAACCGTTGAATTATAATTAAAGGCCCTTTCTGTGAAATCAAAAGCAGGTTGCTGACTTGATTTAGGTTGCACTACACAACACGCGATGACACTCACGGGTAAAGAGTAACCGGAAGCATGATTAGGATTTGTGTAAACGCTATGCGTGTGTGTGAACCGATATTCCTATTAGAAATACTGTATGTCAATACTAATATGTCCACTGCTCCCCAGACTACCTGGAATAGGCAGTCAGTAATACTATAATAATAAATATCACTGGAAATTACACACAGCGCCATCTAGTGCCACGCTAAGCAAGGCTTGTGTCGTGGTCACCAGACAGTTGATATACTACATAACATACTTTTTTGTTTGTAAATACATACGTATTATACATATAAACATCCACAAAACGATCCACATACAAAATTAGAAATAGGCATGACGACAGTTACAATTACAAATCTATTTAGTCTGTCAGTTAGAGTATTGGAAAATAATGGACACGTATTTTTTGTTTTTGTAAATCAATGACGAAGATAAAACGCATTACATATCGGTAGGGGCTTCATCATCATCATCATCATCAGCCTATATCTAATGTTCCCACTGCTGGTACACGGCCTCCTCTCAATGAGAGGGAATGGGCATTAATCCACCACGCGGGCCCAGTGCGCATTGGTAGATCTCACATGTCTTCAAATTTGTAATTCTAGAACATGCCGGTTTCCTCACGATGTTTTCCTTCACCGTTTTGAGAGCTGTGGTGATGAAATAAATTACACAAAGTAATGCGCCTGTCTGGGTTTGAACCCACGACTTACTGTTCGTAAGTCGGGGCCGCCACCACTGGGCCACCGCTGCTCTCAGGCTGTCCTGCGGTATAGAGGCTTGTGACGTCGGAACTCGATAAAAATTATACCAAGACGTGACGTATTGAGAATTTTAAAAGCGTCATATCTTCGTCCATTTTGGTTTATATAACAAAAGAACAAATCCGGTAAAATATTTGTTGATGATAATCTAACTGACGGCCTAATTTTTTTTGTGTCGTGTACCGTATTGTCACAGACCTGCATGAGATTGAAGCACATGGCCACCAGCGCCATCCCCAGCATCAGATACATGGAGCACACGATGAACGACGTCTCTATCCGCGGCGTGTACACGCGCTCACCCGGCACGAAGTCGCCGAACCCGATACTGAAAGTATACAGTACAACACAACTATTTTATTACGGAAAACAACATAAAGAAACTAAGACATAGAACCACTACGAACCCGCTCTGGGTCTACGTAAACACCTCTCACAGAGAGGAAATAAATTAATTAATTAATCAAAAAATCAAACCAGTTCCAGCGGTAAGAAAATAGTATGCTGATAATTTACCAATACACAGTGGAGATGAAAATGCTACGCTGGGTAGGCGTCATAATAACGCACGGTACAGTAAGAAACGAACATATAAGAGGGTCCTTTTTAGAATTTGGTAAGGTTAATAATGAGTTGAGAACAAAACAGCGCTCTTAATATCATTATTTTTGTCCTTTTCGGCGCAACACGTTTTCTTCTTCTATTCTCTTCTATCAACCGTCATGCTATCATTTACTCTTTTATCTTTCATATCATTCCTCAAACAATAGTTTAAAAGAGTCCATCATCCATAATTTCTCTCCCTCCATCCATCAACATTTATACGCTCCAATACAAGTCCAATTATTATTCGCACAAGAGGAAGCCATCACCCTCTGGATGCGGCATCATATTCCACCATCGACGACAAAAAAGTACAAACGGCAAAAGTAAAACTAGGCGACATGCACGCATCTCGCAGTTCAGTCTATGAAGACTGGCTTCTGCTTAACCGGGCAAGTCCTGTGGATGCCTTAAATTTAAGGCCTCCAGTCAGGGCTAAAATGACTAAAAACTAAGCGACAGCGCTCTAAGGACACCCCCTGTGGGGTACGAACCTCGGCTTAGGGCGTCGCTGAGGGCAGCAAAGGGACAGGCTGGATCTGGTTGTCAGCGACATGCACGTACCTGCTAAGTGATATAAAGCAGAAGTAGGCTCCGTCGAGCTGGTCCCACTTCTCCCACATCCCGAAGATCATTGAGCCGAACATTATGTATCTGAAACACAACAGTATGTTCAATTAAATTAGTTACATTGAAATATCACTAACCTTTTGTAAGTAGATTATTTTCAATTATTTTCTTTATTAATTCGTATTTTTTAAGATTTTTTCGTAAACAAAAGATGAAGACTATACATTGCGTCAAAAACTCGTGTGACGTCACTTGTGGTTAAAAACTAGTACCTATATGTCCCCACTCATGATCTTTGATGCGAAATTTTGATTGATATGGTAACATATTAAAAAACTTATGCAAACTGGTATTTATCCCGACGTTCGCCAAAGTCGCGATAAATACCCGTTTGCATAAGTTTTATAATGTGTTCTGATTGTGAAAGTTTAAGAAAGACAATTGATTTGTTAAAACCTAAAAATTGTATCCAATATTATAATCTAACTGACGGACTAAATAGAATCATAGTTTTTTAGTCAGGAGCATCCCCTATTGGGAACAATCCATTAAAATTATAAAGTATAAAAATGCTGATAAATACAGCTGAACATGAAACCTAATCAAGATTTTAATAAACTATTTGTTTATATAAGCCCATTGATAGATTTATAACACTCGTCTCAGAGTCGAGAGTTATAATACCGACCGTAATAGAATTTTCAGCAGAAAGCGAAACAATCTTCGGCCCAAGCCCCAGTTTCGGCCGAAATTTATACTTAACCATCGTAGACCATCAAACAGGAAATAACTCTTTATACTAATAGTGTCAGCCAATGCGACGTTGTCCCGATAATTTTATTACTTTGTTAATTTATGGTGTGAATCTCCACCAAATAGGCATTGTATTTACTTAGAATAATTAATTTTCATATTTTATTTAATCATTAGGTTGATTATTCTATGTTATGTATTGGAGTGACAGGAAAATTGTGCAATCATTGAGTATTTCAGATCAAAGAACTAATTAACAAGCTTCCAGTCATTAACATCACTAACACCTAAAGATTTACACTTTATTAAATACCAAAACGTTTAAATAAGGCTTATAATCTGTCAGGGTGAAACCAAAATAGCCAATTAAACTGTATTTATGAAATCTCAAACGTCTCGCTTAAGGGAAAATAACAAAATCTATTTAGAGACGTAATCTTAAGAAGAAGCTTGGCCATCAAAACATTTCTAAGTAAATTCTTGAAATAGAAATACAATTGATATTTAATATCTGTCAGAAATCTTACACCGCTCTCGAAATATGGGTACCTACTCAATATAAAAGCAATCAAAGTTCTATAAATTACGTTCTGATTTATTTACTGAACAATAATAATAAATTGTTGTGAAAAGTAATCTAAGTAAAATCACTGGAGGCCTGACATTTATTCAATAGGATTTACGACTTATTATCTGACTGATACTATTACTATCAATTCGAAAGAAGCAAGTTCAAAAGAAAGACATCCCACAATGAAAAGAGTAGGTACCTAAGGGCTAGCCTGGAATTAGGAACCTCAATATTGTATTAACTATAGCGTATTAAATCTGATAGAAATCCAACGTATGCACTGTGCTATGTCTGGATTCAGCGACAGTCTTATCTAAGATACTTCTAGACCAAGAGTGCCATTTTTTATCAACATTTTGCTACACTGATATTAATGAGCTCTTGAATTTTAGTACCCGAGGGCCTACAATTTTTTTGTAGTTTCTATCTATTAGCGAATGGTATTGTGAAAAAGTAAAAAATATTGAACTAAACTGAAAAATCTCAATGACTGACATAATCTGTCGAAAGCCCGAAAACTTTGTCGGTTTGTTGAAAGTTACCGGAAAATGCGAGACGCTTTGATAGCGATGGACACGTTTGCCTGCCAGGGTTGTGGGCCTGTTCGAAAGAGATACCGCGGCCCCGGAACATAAAGGGCGAGGAAGGAACATGGATGGGTTTTAGTCAGTAAGAGTCTGACACTCCCTCCCGCTCTGCCCAGAGTGGGAGAAGTCATTTGAAGATTTCCCATCCCAAAAAAAAAAGGCCCTCTAGATTAATATTGGTGTTAAACATAGATTTTAGATTTCAGTTTTGTGTTTTAATGTGGATGGCTATAAGAATAGAGAAAGCCCAAAGAAACAATGGATGGACTGTGTGATGTGATGACATGGATGGCTAGAAAAGGCTTGGTTCATGAGATGACTACTAATAGAGACTTATAAAAAAGAAGACACGCTGCGTTGACTACAATAAATTGGGCCAAAACGGGTACTAGAATGGTGATGAAAGATATACTGTCAATAAATAAAATAATATTAGTTGTTACATACCCAACCAAAATAGTGACACAAACGCTGATCGGCACTGTGATAGTTTGTGCGTCGAAGGTGACGTAGCTGAAGTCACTGGAAGCCGCCGGGCTGCCCGCGGGCGCCGCCGGCTCCGAACAGCCGCGGCGGGGGGCGCGGGGGGGGCGCAAGTAGTTCGGTTGTGGCATCGATATGCTTCTCGTGTACTCTGGGCGCCTGGTACTTGGGACAAAGATATTTCACGTTCATTTAGACTGTTCTCCTTTTTCTTCGTGTCGCCGGCACGACTGATTGTCCTCGATCTTTTTTTTTATAAAAGATCTGATTTTCTTGTGTTTTCAGGGAAATGGGCATCGTCTCTCTTGAAACTGGACCCGAGGACCAGTTTCCCCTAACAAGCAAAATAGTCCAGTTGGTTTCATTATCCATGTGAAATGTACATCCTATGAGTTGCCACTCTTACATACCGAGTTACCTCCGTGCCACGGCAAGCTGTCATAATTATTATGTCCATCTTTGACAGTCGTTACAGATAGTAAGTGGCCCAAAAAGTCTGACAACCAGTCTTACCAAATGGTACAGTATTACCAAGTACGAACTGGGTTGTAGAGGTCAGGTAGGCAGTCGCTCCATGTAAAATACTGGTATTCAGCTGCATCCAGTTAGACTGAAAGCCGACTCCAACATAGTTGGGAAAAGGCTAGGCAGATGATGATGTGGAGTATAGCTAGTTCTAATAGTTTTGATTTCTTTAATCAGCCAGTAGTAATTCAGCAAAAGGTGGAAAATATCTACATTTTTATCTTTGTAGGTACCTACCTAAAATCTTGTAAACACTTAATGAAATTAAATAGTAATGTAACTAAGCAAGTAGCTAACTATTCACAAAAACACAAAATCTCTTTCACCGCCATTTAATTTCAACATCATGAAATTTTAATGAAAAAGCATCGTAAAGCGTGTAAAATTAGGTGTCTTTCACACAGCTGTACGACTTTATTAGGGACGTAATATAATTAATTAAAGATGTCTAATGACTATCTAATTAAACCGTCTAAAGAAATTCTTTGAGTAAAACGCCGCGGGCTTTTTGTAAACGAATTTTATTTGTCTGTTTCGTAAACGTGAGTGCTGTGTGGTTTCACACCGAGCACCGTCTTATATAAATGTTGCTTTGATAATTATATTTAATGGTGAGGAGATTACAAGACTGTCTGCTTTCTGTACTTTTGTACTTGTTATAGTGACCCTAATGGTGCATAGGGTAGATGACAAATACTCGAATTATCCGTCTGTTAAAAATTAAATTTATATTTTTGACCCGTATTTTTCTTTTGTTTCATTATTTTCCAATGCTATAATTGACGGACTAAATAGATTTGTTATTTTTCAGTAGGTATAGGCATGGCGACAGTTACTTTTTGTTGTGGAGCAACACGGTAACGTTAGGTAACAATCTTTAACTTCTATGGCTACTTGTTGGACCTTACTATTGGCTGAATGTTATCTTATTGTCCATACCGCGAGTGACTTAAATTAACAAGACATAACAAAGAGTAACTTGCAGCAACAAGCGAGTTGCACAGCATTTGCTCTATGTTATAGTAATATTCTCTAACAATGTTATTAATTGTTACCACTAATGTCTGTTTTCAAAAGTTAGGCAACTTTACTGGACATAAAGGGTGTAAAACACCTCTTAACGAATACGAAAGGCACTTGTTCTCCTCGTCATTCTGATCATTCTACAGCATACCTGGGAACCGTCTAGTTACGGAGATATTGGGGGTCAAAGTTGCAAGATTTTGACAAGCTTTTTTTTAAATACCACTTTTTATCGCATGATTTTTACTTTAAATATCTCTACGACCCCCATACTATTTAATCCATCCATCCGCACAATGTGTTGAGTGTGTTACATTGAGTTATACCACAAAACATGATTTATAACCTCAAAAAAAAAGTTGTTTCCCAGCAATATTTTTTACTTAAAGTTACTTAGTTTGATATACAGAATGCTTGGTTAACGGCTTTGTGATTAGGTGAAATACACCCTGTATAATTACATAATAATATTGTTGTTATTATAACAATAAATAATTTTCTGTTATCGAATGTTGCTCAGTAACACTTGGAAACGTTGCTCCACAATAAAGTAACTACGGTGTGGATGCACATTAAGATTTCCATTACTTTTTCTGTAAAGTCACACTCAAAACGTTTCATTTAATTAAGGCCATTATAAGACTGAAAACACCATGTTATTTCTATAGTATATTATTATCCTGTTGTAGTATCAATTTCTAACCTTGTTTGTTAATTTGTGCTTAGTCAAACGAGATACTGCACAATATAATCAGATGCTAGACCAATAATTACCATTAGTCTGTGTTGACGTAAGCAAGAATTAATTACCTAATGTAATTGCGATCTGAAATACACAGGATATTGCGCTTCCGGGGATCTATTAAAGTGATCCGAGCTTCTGCGGATCTCTAAATTACAAAGCCATTGAGAGTGGAGTGATTCGTGAGTATTAATTGAACATGATCAGCATCATGACATGCTCGTCGCTAAATAATAACAGCCGCTCGGGCTGATCTTTAGGTTAAGCCGTGCTTGCCTAGGTAGGTCTGTGGATGGGTGACCACCTTTACATACTGAGTTACCTCCGTGCCTCGGAAAGCACGTTAAGCTGTTGGTCCTGGCTGTCATTTACGTATCTATCTTTGACAGTCGTTACAGGTAGTCAGTGGCCCAAAAAGTCTGACAACCAAACCAAGTGGAATCGTAGGTATTACCCAGTTTTAACTGGGTTGTAGAGGTCAGATAGGCAGTCGCTCTACGTAAAATTCAGCTGCATCCGGTTAGACTGGACGCCGACCCCAACATAGCTGGGAAAAGGCAGGCAGATGATGATCAGCATTATAACAAGCAGTCTTGTACCCACTACTAAGGTCCATGTTCACCGAAAAGATAACAGTCTGATTATCTAAAAACAGCTGTCACTTTGACGTGTTTCCGTGCAAAAATGTGTTTTAAACAGCTGATTTTGGATAATCAGAGCGTCATCTTTTTGGTGAACATGGACCTAAATGTGGACCTTTTTACTTTTGATGCGTGTTTCCAATGGACCCCCCCCCCCCCCTACTAATCTATACTAATAAATAATATTATATGGAGCAAGTTACTTTTATTAGGCTTTTATTTCAGAAATGTAATTAAGATTTCATACAATAATACTCTTGAAATTGTTAACAAAATCTGATTCTAATAGGGAAGTAACATTTTATAATAATTCCATGCAGACGAAGGCGGCGGACAATAGCTAGTTGTAAAATATAATACAGTGCCTATTGTACTGTGCAATTAGTGTTCCTTAGATATTAGAATTAGTAATGCATAGTTTGTTTAAATCAGACGGGAATCTACCTCAATCTACAGCACATTTAGGTCCATGTTCACCAAAAAGATGACGGACGATTATCTAAAAAACAGCTGTTTAAAACACATTTTTGACGGGAACATGTCACATTGACAGCTGTTTTAGATAATCAGACTGTTATCTTCTCGGTGAACATGGACCTTAGTCAATAATACTCCTACTACTGGGACGCGGCTCCACGCTCTGTGAAAGTTAGTGGGCCATGATTTAAAACGCGGTGGTTGGTTGATTTGATTTTTTATTCCTAGAAAATTCTACGTTTAGCAGCTACTACAGATCTACTAGATCCCAAGGAGCACTAATTATAACAATCCGACTTGCACTTTGCGACTACACAATTTAGTTTGATTTCCACGAAGTCTTATTCCGAACAAACACAATCTCTAAAGAGAACTTGCTTTCCTAATCTAACTTTGCATAGTTTTGAGTGCTGCCAAACGGAGAGAAATAACGTAGTTAGGGAGTCAGGAATTCCGTTCGTAATGAGCATGCAGATTGCTGAATCTCGGTGCAATCCTGTTCTAGATTCGGAATCTAATCGCGCTGTACAATTAGGAATTGTAAAGCAGTAGTATAGAACATTGTTCTTGAACATTTTAGATTGGGGTTCATTGACTTTTAGTTGTATCAAATCTTATTACATTGTCAAACATAAAGTCAGTAACTAAAGAATCCCATCTGCTACGATCATTACGTACCCTTTTAGATTCGTTTGCGTTCAACTATCTGCAACTCGCCGATTGTGGTACGCTTTATCGTCAATATTTTCAAATCTAAGTTTCGTACCGAAAATCTAACATTACTTGGTAAATTGTGTAGGATACATCATTTTAGTACCAACTTTAAAATTGATACCTTTAAATAGATCAGTATTATATTCATCACATAGCCATCAATCCGATGCTTATTCGAATCTCTAAAATAAGCCTCGCCCTAATAGCTGGTATGACCACGGTAATAAACAGATCAGTGATCATGGATAAGCAATGAGTGAATACAAATACGCTACCTATTACTAACTGTCCATCAATACTCACTAATGACTAATCAGACTAATGCTTGGTAAGGCAGCTTTCACGGAATAAATAGGTCTTCTAGAAACAAGAGCATTCACAGATCTTGATAGACATTTAGTAGTAGGTACAACAACAAATCTTCAAAACAACATTGGCACATTTCGTAAGTCTTCAACCGCGAATGGTCAGTGACGGTTCTAAATACACCGCTATCGTAAACATGGCCGCCTGTACTGACGTGTGCATGTACTCTGCCAGTATTGCAGATAAAACGCATTTTGCTGGATTAGGTTGCATGCCAATAGAAGATTGTGAAGCCATTGAATTTATAGACGTTTGCGTGGCAACAACTGAAATAGACTAATAGTAAGTGCGATTAAAACTACAACTTCGTTTAGAACAAAACGATTAAAGCTTACCTAGGATAGCCTCGAGGCGGTGGATACCTCTCCACTGGCGGTATCACGAACTCCGGAGTGACGTCAGACTCTGGGTACCGGCCCCTCCACGCTTGAGGCCGCTCTATACTCTCCGCTTCACTCAAGTCATACTGAAAATAAAACAAATGTCGTGAGAATCCCACCACAAGTAATACAGTTATAGTCGGTGCATTTCTATTAAAATAAAACTAGAGAATCAAACAAAAAATTCTCCATTTTGACACCGATCTCAAAAACTCATTTAGATAATTTAAATGGGCTACTCATGACCAGAATGATCATAATAGATCATCGAGTCGAGCCGACACTTGCGGCTACCGGCTACACTTAACACCCTGTTTTGATCATAAAAGATCAACAAAAGCTGCGAAATGAGAAACCCAATTTGAAACATTACGGAGTCACAACTAGGCCACCTACAGCTATGCCCTACAATTTCGCCAATGATGTTCTGTCATGTTCGCTTTGTGCTCGGAGTTTTTCGGCCAAGTTGGATATGTTCGCCACTTGAGAGCACATGCAAGAGCAGTACTTCAAATAACTCTTCATTTACATCTAGACAGCAAGCGAATGCAGTCGCTGTGACCGAAATCAGCAGAAATAGCATCATCATTATCATCAGTCACATCACCAGTCACCGATGATGTTTCTAATTACATATCTACGCCTTATTTTTCTGTTCACAATCACCCTTCTTGGTGAACATGCGAGTAACCCATTATACCAGTCATTGGGTTATTTACTGTCTGGCTGTCTACAAGCCAATATTAAACCGACAGCTGTTCCAGAGCATATTAACATATGCATATAAAGTTGCACCGACAATTAATTACCAACATGTGTGGTTCCTTCAGCAGATCTATTGATAAATATTTACGTTCGTCCACACACACCGGTCAACACTTTCGTTCGCGCTAGCTCGGGAGCGTGACGGAATATCTCTGTCCGTCCGATGGTAGTCAGCATGCCCACACCACACGCGTCATGCGACAACGACTGGGGAGAAAACACGCGTAGTTTACAATGTTCGATTTCAAAGTCTCTTGATAAAAGTCTTGTTCCAAGTCGGTTTTCCCGATGTTGTGAACGATCCGAGGCTTCTCGGCGCGTCGCATGTTGCGTCCGCAATGACACACGGCATGATTTTAACTTTACTTCCGTCTTTTGCTTTCTCCGCAGTTGCTGTTGATGACCTGGTGGCCAAGCCATGAGCCTGGTCTTAGGCCCAGAATCTACCAACGCGATGAAGAGACGTGTAGATATAAACCACCCACATTGAATAAAATTCCTGTCTATCCTGTAATGGGTTGCGTCTTGTACTTCTCCACAACGCTTCGCTTGTCTCCGCTGTAGAGGAGTTCGGGCCTTTGACTCAATGTTTAATTAATTTGTCAAACTTGTTTAATTGTTGTCTGGAGTCTTATCCGAAAGTCGTTTGGCGCTTGTGCATATAGTTTGTGGCCAAGAAGTTTTTGTAGCAAATATCCTGCCTACTCGGCACGGAGTGATCATGTCCGTCAGTTCACTGGCTGGTTTGAATTGCTTTGCACGTGCAACTTGTATCAGTTTGTCTTTAATTAACTTCTTCTTTGCGATATAAAATCGCTTAACAGGCTTGCTCAGCTAATTGAGTTCTGGATTCCCTCGTGATTATTTTCTTCACCGAAAGTCAGAAATTACCTAATAATGTAAGTTTGTGCATACTAGCCAGTTTTTCTCAGGTTCTAAAACTAATGTTAATTTATATGCTTATCAGGTTTTTAACCTGATAACAACCGTAGCGGTTGCCAGTTAATATGAATCAGTATTATTGTTCACCTGTAGTCGTAACCTGGCGGTTCTTCTCCTGGTGAACCCCGGACAGCCCCTGCACAGACAGACGAGCGCGTAGATACACTTGAACCAGCGCGCCAGCAGCTCACCTGCAATTGTACTACTTCTTTAACACTTTATAGGCCTTACAATATCTATCTGCTGGAAACAGGCGTTGTGTATGTGAGGCAGTGAGCTGTAGATACTCTTCAATAAAAGGTCCCATTAAAATATATGGACAAATTTCAATAGTCTTCGTGTACGTGTTACCAAAGATATCCAAACAAAAAAAACACTGAGATAACAAAGACATGGATGTGTTTATGCATTGGGTAACTATAATTTTTAGTGTATTTCCGTTAACTGATTTATTTTTCTTGTAAGTATCTAATGCGTTTTTCTTATTTTGATGGTCTGAATGAATCCTAAAAGTTTGTCCAGGTATTTTAATAGGAGCGTATATAATAAGGTCAAGATACGAGTATGTCTGTCCATTTTTGATTATAAGACAGGCCAGTTTCTGCATGATTTAAAAGTGTACCTGTAATTTTAGTTTAATTCGGAAAAGTTTATTATGGTTACCAGTCGGGAATACGCTAAACAAAGATGGGGCTTAATCAGGGTATACTTTGAAAATAAACGAGTTTCCTAAGAAAAATAAAACCCTTTTTAAATGAAGGATGACCTGAAAAAGTTTGTTTAAACAGACGTTACAAAGGTCTCTACGGTTTTAAAACTAAAAATCCAATAACCTACAAGTATCTGCTTCTTTGTTTTCTAGATTGAAAATCCTCAAAGTTAATTAGGTTATTTATCCAGTCTAATTGCTTTTTGACTTTTGCGAACAAAAGCCGAGTTAATTCCTAAGTGGTTTAACAGAAAAAAACTAATTAATTGTTTTAACAAACTAAGCAAATCAAGTTATTTATACATTTTTCAAATTTTCAATTGTTAAGGAGAAAACCATGATTCGGTGAAAAAGGTTTTTAGAGGTTGTTCTGAGCAGTGATAGCCTAGCGGTGATTTATCTAGTTCATGTGCGTATTGTATAATAATCACTTGCTTCGGTGAATGACAACATGTTGTATCAACACTGTCCGTGTTGCTACAACTAAAACACATCAAGAAGTCTGAATGTGTACGAAATAAAACGTATTTACAGTTATTTATAAACAGATCTATTCGTTGGATGTGTTTACAAAAATGACAACTTCCTTCCGAGCTAACAGTAAACAGAACACACCAATGTTCTGTGTTTACTTAATTAAACTCACACATTATTTCTTAATTAAACCTCTAGAGAGTTACTCTTTTAACAGCTAATGATGACTGTACCTCTAGGTCTTCAAAATACTTTAGCGTAGCGTAAGTGTTACATTTAGTAACTGTCAGGTCTCCCGGTTTTGTATCGTAAGGTTATGGATTAAAAGGGAGACACTTTACTTCGTGCCGTGTTTCATTGGTTTCATCAACAGTGTGTGAAAACATTAAAAAAATATCGTGAATAAATCGTCACGTTCTAGAACCAGAACTTTGAAGACATTTTGAATACAGTAACATCCCTTACTATTCAGTACGCGTTAGGCCCCACGTGACATACGCTACACTTCATTCACTGGCTTGTGTCCCAGCAGTGAGAAAATTTTTGCGCGATTACTACACACTATTTCACCTCATCACAAAGCCGTTAACCAAGCATTCTGTATATCAAACTAAGTAACTTTACGCAAAAAATATAAATCATGTTTTGTGGTATAACTCAATGTAACGCACTCAAAACATTGTGCGGATGGATGGATTGAATAGTAAGGGGGTCGTAGAGATATTTAAATTAAGAATAATTCGATAAAAAGTGGTATTTAAAAAAAAACTTGCAACTTTGACCCCCAATATCTCCGTAACTAAAAGGTTCCCAGGTATAGCGTAGAACAAAAAAATGATCAAAATGACGAGGGGAACAAGTGCCTTTCGTTTTCGTTAAGAGGTACCCTTTATAATATCATCATCACTTTCCAGTCATTGTACCATTCTATTTGGGGTCGGGCAACACTTTTTCATTTTCCATTCTCACGTGTCAGATGTCACGGCATCATTTACTTCATTTTATTTCCCATTACTACATTACATCTCATGTTAAAAAATGTAATGTGGATGAAGAGTGTGTAGCGCCGTTTCATCGCCCCAGTATAATATATACTATCGGTGAAAGTTTACGTCGTCGACTGTTTAGTTTGAATTTCAAATATTGCGGTCGTTTTCAGCAGATTTTGATTTAATAAAAGAACATTAAAGTGGTAGGAATTTTAAAAATCACTGCTAAGTGGGCATAATAAATAAAAAATGGTATTTCAAGTAAAACATTTGACTTTGTCGTGACGACAGTTAATCGTGTAGTTTTAGGTGTCATGGCTTGTGTATTTAAATGGAGTTGTTCACATATAGGACGACACGATTACTGTCGTCTACGACTTTTGCCAACTAAAATCAGCGATAACTTAATCGTCACGACATAGTGGAAATAAATAAATAAATAAATATCACTGGACATTAACACACAGCGCCACCTAGTGCCACACTAAGCAAAGCTTGTGTCATGGACACCAGATAGTTGATATACTACATATATACTTTTTTGTTTGTAAATACATACTTATTATACATATAAACATCCATGACTCGGAAACAAATGTCCGTGCTCATCACACCAACATTTGCTCCTACCGGGATTCGAACCCAGGACCCTAAGAACGTAAGGCAGCGTCACTACCACTACGCCAATCGGGTCGTCAAACGAAACATGGCCTAAGGCATGTAGGCCAGCAGTGGGAATTATTCAGGATGATCATGCAGTAGCACCTACTGATCAATCATCGTCATAATTTTGAAGTCCTTGTCCCAATATCTTTATTAGCGTAATCACATGAGTGACTTCATCCAGAGATAAGGATTTTATCAGAATATTCAACTTGGAACTTTCGGCTGTTTCTTCTCAGAGTAGTACGAAATATCGGCCCCATCTAGTTAAAAAAATTGACGTGTAAAAGTGTTTGTGAAAACCTACTTACGAAATAAACATCATTTATCATTTACAAATATTTGAAATAATTTAATGAACGCACATCGAGATTTTGCAAATCTTACTTTTCTTTCTTTTAATGAGCTGTGTAACTTTGCAGAAATCCATTTGAGCAAATTATAAATTTTATAATAAGGACCCCTTTTCTTTTAAATTAGTCCACCTCAATGGTTAATCACAATTGCACACTCCAGCAAATTCAATGAGGTTATCGTCATCAATTTCTTATTTTGCTGTGTAAACACTTGGTATTTCTTTCAAGAAAAACCAATCTATTTGCACACGTACGAGACCTATGTAGTATAAACACAACACCTGTTTTTCTGATAGGTATTACGGAGGTGTGTACCCATTTAGTGTCCTCTGATTTCACAAGATTCAGAGCGATAATCTAGCTATCGTGTCTGCAAAGCGGTGAGTGAGAATGAGGGGGCTAGGATATCCCTGGTTCAATCCATGGTCCGGAGCGAGACGGGGAAGCCGTCACCTCCTCATGCTAGCGAAGGAGGTGGCGGAACGCGAGAGGGAGAGAATCTCTCGCCCCAGCCGCCGCGCGAGACGCACCGTCGTCCACCGTAGATGCGGCCTGTAGGGACGGTGAGCTATGGGCTAGCTAGCCGTCCATCCGTACTATGACGACAGGCCGTGTCGACGTGTATCGACGTGTTCCACGAGCGACGAGCAAGAGATGTCAGCAAACTGAAGGGACCGAGGCCTGCCGGGGCTGCGGGATTGTTCGAAAGAGATATAGCGGCCCCGGAACATAAAGGGCGAGAAAGGAACATGGATGGGTTGTAGTCAGTAAAAGTCTGACACTCCTTCCTCCTGAACCCGGGATTTCAAGTGCAGCAGTAGCGTCTCCAAAACTGAAGCAACGAGCCTTTTCTAGTATTTTGAACAATATGTGTCAAAGAAAGGAGTACAAGAATCGTATGATCAAATCTTACCAACATTAGTAAGATATAACAGGAACAGTGGCATCCCCAGCAGCGCGTACAGGATGGTGACCACCTTGCCCCAGTCAGTCTTCGGAGACAGGTGCCCGTAACCTGGTGAATACATTATTTGATAAGGACCAGAAAAAACATTATGTCTTTGTAGGGAAAAGCTGCACATAATGTGGGGGTTGTTCAATGTAGTTTAAGTGGATCAACTCATTATGTTTCATCAAGTCCCGGTATCTTGTAATTGCATTGGAAAACTTTTATGAAACCCGAAATGCTCAAATCCCGCTCTCGCTTTATCAAAGTGCGCCGAAACTAAATGTCCATCTTTTAAACAGGTTATCCAGGAAAAAACAACTGTTATGGCTCATTTACATTAGGTCGGTTTGAGGTCGGTCACCGAAGGCGGCGGCCGCATTCGGTTTAACTGAATCGCTCACCTAAATTGAGTTGTTTACATTGGTCGGTTAACCGAATTCGGCGACTTGATTGGCGACGGGCGGGGCACGGCGCACTCGACACCGACAACGGGCTCGACCGAATACGGCCAAACCGAATACGGCCAAACGAATACCTGTTTATATTAGTCGGTGACCGAATACGGCCTGCAGCCGAATACGTTCTAACCGACTTAATGTAAATGCGCCATTACGCATTTGAAACAACAAAGCTCTCAACATGATAAATTTTTCACTATTCATTGTCACTTTGCTCTTTCCAACACGACCTGGTAATACTGATCCTTACCGATAGTGGTGATGACCGTGAGGGAGTACAGGAAGGCAGATGAGAAGCTCCACTGTCGCGAGGACCGGCCGCCGTCCCAGCCCTTGTGCACCGCCCTCACTATCTTACTCTGGTAGTTGCGCAGTTCGGCTCCAATTCTATAAGGGAACCATACACGAAAACATAAACATTACAAGACTTTAGTAGGCTTTTGCTTATACAGGGTTTTTATGGATGATAACTAGATGTAAAATGATCACTAGAGATATTGGCAAAAAAGTGATAGGATCATTATCAATTAATCATGTAGTCTAAGATACAAAACGCAACCGTTAATAAATATGACAAGAGTATTGGTCTATAAAGCCAAACTTTTTCTGAGAACCGATGAACCAAGTTTAGTTACTAACTCGTTAAGTGTTCACTACAAATTGCTGTCTAAAAATATCGTAATATTATTATAAACTGTTGGGACGAGTACCATCAAAACAAGTAATATTTTATTTAGACTTTTCTTTTATAAGATCCTCGGTTGGCACTAGCCATGTGATACACACCTCTCCCTTAGAGCCGTCTCGTTGAAGAGGTTCAAATCAAGAGTGACGTTCTGCCACAGGAACTGCGTCAGGTTTTCGCGCTCACGCGTCATTTGGTTGTCCATCTTCATCTCGCTCCCGCCCTCTATCGCTTGGAACATGAATGCACCTGTACAAACAGAGCTTTCTTTGAATAGTCTTTCCTACAACGTTGGTCCTTCGAGCCGGATAATATCTATATGTATAGCTATATGTCACACTTTTCTAACTATATTTTGGTCGGCTTTCAGTCTAGCCAGATGCAGTTGGAAATTAGCTATGGGGCTCGCATAAATATGTGCCAAAAAATCCAAAAATATGTACATATAATATGGGTCTAAAAAACGGAAATATGGAAAAATTTGGACTGAAAAAGACAATTATTACCAAACATCTCACTTTATTGTATGATAATTGTCTGAAAAAAAAAACATTAAAAAATCAACAATATTAAATTGTTTCCCTAACTAGTCTTACTTGTCTACCTAGTCTGCCTGCCGAGTGATTGCAGACGCAGTATACAACGATATGTTTCTTCAAATTTTCAAAATTGAAGCTCCTTCTGTTTGATCGAAAAAACGCTTTATATTGACTGAAAGACCTCTACACGTCACAAGAAGTAACTAACGCAAACTTGCACAACTCTGTAGGTGGAATATGCCTCCTCTGGATTGCCGTTTGGTGTTCGACTGAGAATATTGTTATTTTTACGTAGCGTCGTAAATCCTTTATTTTTTTTTCGAGGACAGACCTTATTTGCGTCGATAGAAAAGCGCATGAGTCCCGTAACAACAATATTCCCGCGACACGGGTGCTATGGAAGCAAAAATTATGCAGTTTTTGCTTTGTTTAATTATTAAAGATAGGAAATATGGACATACTCGTATGTAGTTAAATTCTGAAAATATGGTTTTAACCTTGAAACATGGAAAAATATATGGATTCTAAAACCCTCATTTCCCAGCTTAAAATATCATAATTTATGGAGAAAACCAAATAATGAATGAAAATTATTTAAATAATAAATACGTGTTTACATATTTATCCGAGCCCTTATTACTATCTGACCTCCACAATCTATTATAAAGGTATTTAAGGTATTTTCGCTTATTAAGACTGGTTGCCAGACTTTCAGGCTCCTGAAAAACCATAACGACCGTGAAAGAAAAATGACAGACATGAAAAACAGCTTAACGTGCTTTCTGAGGAAGGTCAGGGGTCTCGATATGTAGTGGACTGTCACCCATCTACGGGCCAACCTCGGTTAAAGTAGCTTCATCTTCAATCGCTCTAAGCGACTGTTAAAACTTAGATTTGAGTAATTTCTTGTGTACCTGTGTATACAGGTAATCTGTGCCCCAGTCACTGTCACTGGTCGAGACGGGTAGCATACAAACAGACAAAGATAGTTTTTCTTTTTACTTTATTCTTAGTTGACCTCATCTCATAATATCCATCGTTATGAAATCTGTAATAAAAGCAAATTTCGTAACACTTTGATGATCAATGATTATTCCATCAAAAAGACATGAAAAGACTGTCATACCGAACGTAATGATGTATTTTTAATAGAAGACATGTTCGTTTTTTGTTTGCTATAGCTACTCCATCACTTTTATCTGATGCCAAACATTGCCTTATTATTAATTTATCACAGGCATGAGTCACGAAGACAGATTCCTTTTAATTTACCGACGGCGGACATAAATTACGGAGCATCATAATGTCGTCAAGAAATACAAGAGTTTCATTTTGAAGAGTTTCTCTTTGAACTCGTGGGCAGCGTGTACAATGTCACAGAGAATGGCTTGATGGAATTAAAAGCAGTTTCAAAACTTTGTTTGATGGTTCTAGTTTATTGAAGCGGCCCGCAAGGGCCGAAGCCTGCCCGGGTTGCGGGACTATTCGAAAGAGATATCGCGGCCCCGGAACGTAAAGGGCGAGGAAGAAACATGGATGGGTTTTAGTCAGTAAAAGTCTGACACTCCCTCCCGCTCCGCCCAGAGTGGGAGAAGTTATTTGATGAATTCCCGTCCCAAAAAAAAAGATGTTCTAGTTGATTGATAGTAGGTATATCTGTATTCACAACTTAACCATATTTTATTTCATCACCAAGATTATACTCAAGCTCTGATCACAATTTATTTGGGGTCCTCGCATCATATCTTCTTCTTACACACTTCTCAGTCATTATCTCATGAGTCACCATCATGTACCCTGGGAAGGATGAAGGGAGGTATATTTCTAAACAACCGAAGTATTTTTATCGTAGTTGGAAATATTCTGAAGTAAAATCCAATCATTAATGTACTAACAGAAAAGTATGTTACGCTAATAAACCAGCCTTCTTCCTAATTTTAGGTCTCATTAAGTAACAAAAGTAACTCGTATAACAAGCACAACTAAACCACATTTGTAAAGATTTCCAGAAATCCCGTTCAGTTTACTGATTCTAGACATCTTTGTCTGTTTCTCGCATAATTAAGAATCTATTCAAAGGATATCCGTGGGCGCATCGAACCACCTTTCAGCGTAGAGCCTTTTGAATCGCGGTAAATAGAAGTTATGATTAAATACCTAGCCAGTATTAAGTCTGATCAATAGTATCTTGTGCACAAAGGTTCCATTAATCACGGTGGGTAGAAACTAATTTAATATCTAGAATTTAACATTTGCCATAGTTTCAGGCCCATATCTTACTAGCTTTGCCTAAGTTAATCTTGGGAAACAAACACATAACACAACTTAACAACACAGACAGGTTCGACAGGAGACACACATCCGAATTCATTCATTTTGGGACAGATCATCCAAATTTGACCATGCATGTAAGTCCTATGTTATAAGAGGCGAATCAATCTCCTGACTGCAGCTAGTAAATTCCTCTAGGACAAACACCACCGCTGTAACCAAAAATTTACAAAATTCAGCCACACGATAACGTAACAAATAAACCATCCAAAATGTTTACAAAACAATGACATTCTAAAAATCAAAACCGAAAAGAATAATTCTTATCGCTGATTGCACAATGAACCTCCGAATTTCATTTGCATCAATATCTTTCCAATATTCCTTGATCGTGTGCAGGGACCTAATGCGATAACGCAGCCTCCACCCCCCCCTCATTCTTCATCAAAATGACAAAGGAAATACCCAGCGAGTTGTTGTAAAAGTTAAAAGTGCTCAGTCAAGTGTAAACTTCAGGCTTTCAAGCCGTCTAATGACGCGGAGCGACAAGCATAATTCTATTATTGTGGGACAATCAATACCCTTTGATTTGGAAGGGAAAGCGTTAAGGTTTGGGGAACGACAGTAATTATTGATATTTTGGCGTGATCATTCCGTCGAGGATCGTTCAAGGAGGCTGAATACTGAGATGATGAGTTATCTAGAAGTGTGGAAGCAGATGAAGACGGCAGCGACCCTAACACCGCGACTATCCTCGATCATTCGACCGTTAAACTCTGAATTGAAATTGACTAAATACATCTTATTAATATTGTTACATCGGACCTACTAGAACGTTCGAGAAAGCCAGTGATTACAGTGTGTGTACGTTAGAAGCTCGAGAGCATTCTATTATTATTAGTTTTAAAGTTAGGTAGGTACAAACTCGCGACCTATTTATACAAAGACATTAGAATTTCGACCGTACGCCTAGGGCATACGGTTCATATTTGTTTGTACAAGTAGCTAGTAATAATAATTACCTACTCGCTGACTGTACCTACTTTTCTATTGTGTTTTTTTATGACCCTCTAGAATATTCGTGAATATTCTGGTGTGTCTGTTGGCGAGTATAAATGGA
This sequence comes from Xestia c-nigrum, assembly GCA_916618015.1. Lineage (NCBI taxonomy): Eukaryota > Metazoa > Arthropoda > Insecta > Lepidoptera > Noctuidae > Xestia > Xestia c-nigrum. The sequence goes on from OU745263.1 coordinate 871,423, forward strand.
GCGCTCAGGGCCGCGACAGTCAGTCTTGTTTTGGCTACACAGCGAAGCGAATCGAAGTGATCTTGAAGTGCGATATCTAAGCGAATAGTTATCAGTAGTGTATTTGTGATTAAGTTTAAGTTGTTTTGTGATTAATAAAGTTATTGTGTTATTTAATCGGTAGTAATTAATTTATCTCATACACAGCTCGTAACAATATACATATTATTAGAGGAAGCAAGGCAGAGGCTAGAAGAACATAAATGAGTAGGTACAAGTTGTAAACCTAACATGTATAACAAACCTAACTGCCTACTCGAATTATCGCTCGGTAGTCCAGTAACTGCAAGGAGTTTTGTTAAAAAAACATTATAAACGCTGTGCCGCGCCCAAGTTGAGTCACAGATATTCAAAATCTCCGGAAAAATGTATTTTTTAACAAATGCGTGTAACAATCATCATGAATTCATGACACAACACCAAACGGCACCATAATCGGCCCCCTAACAAAAAACATCCCATAAAAATGTACCAGGCTGCCATAACAACATCAGAGGTACGCCTACCGTAACACAACTCCCGTCGATACATCATGTTTTATTGCATTTGGCAACACCGCCGTACAATCGTTTGTGGTGTACTAAAAGGTGCCCACTGAACAATCGATTGGCAAACACTTTCTCACAACTGCTGCGGTTGATTCCATTCATTGCCATTGTGTGGTCGCCATATTATATTTATGGAGTTTTGAATCGGAATTAGGTGGCCTCAATGGCGATGGAGGTTTGTTAACTAGGAATATTGGGGTTGTTAGCGCTGATATCTAATTGTTTGTAGGTAATCTGTTTTGTTCAGTAGTTATTTGCAATAGAGTAAGTGCCTTTTACTAAAATAAGATAGGTATGTACATACTTCCAAAAGTAACATTAGTACATCTTTTAGATCGACGACGAGATAGATCGTGACAAACAAACATAACGAATTAAATTAAAGAGATGTCAAAACCCACAATTTACGGCGTTCAAGTTCAACCCATAAAAGTAGTTCTTTTATCGCAATCAATCTTTTTTTTATACTCATTTCATTAATTTTCGATCAACATGTCACACAAGCCTTAGGCTGACTTATTGCTTCAACTACTCTACCAGACGCTTCACAAAAAACTGTTTCTTGTATACCATTGTAAAATTCCATAAAGACACAGGTATCAATAGACAGGCCCTCAGAGTGATTGCAGTCCTCTGTGTAACTTGTCCGCCGAAACTGATTACTGCCTTTGATGTCCCTCGGTCCTATAGAACATGGATGCTTTCACTGCGACATTACCGCTTTGATTGCACGTTCACTGGGACCGGAACTGATGACGTAAGCTATCCTTTAAGACATTTACCGGTCTTTTTTAAATCATTATCAAAGGAAAAAGTGAGAATAAAAGATTTAGGACTTATACATTATGACTGACTAGGTTTTGCTAACGGTTTCGCAGGAGTGGATGTTGGAAATAAGACCTCGTTTTATTTACAAAACTCATTACAATTAAATTTCAACACACTGTAAGATCTACTTTTGAACAGCCAAAAAGTCGGTGTCCAGCGAAAACTGGCAGCTACAGGTTTTTCACAGTTATTCTATCTAAGAGAACAGTAAACCCACAGCAAATAATTGTAACGATCAAGACTGATGTGACTTTGACGGAGATGAAACATCAGAGATAACAATGACTGTGATGGGGCTGTAGTTAACTGGATCAAAACGTCCTGAGTGTGTGTACTGCGGGAAGGGTGCATTCATTTCTTGCCCTACTTAAAATCACTTGCATACGTCTACGTTCACAAGCTACCCTTCGATGAAGTGAGACTGATACACAAAGAATCAAAGAATCGTCAGCGCAGCATAACCAATCATTTTACAGACATTAATTAGCCGTATTCGCGATGATGAATCAAACGCGTCCTCATTCCGAAGCCTGTGGCTGTAATTACTACTGTCGCTGGTTGTCTCACAACACCGCTTGTCCGCACGACTCTGAGATGAAGCGAATCTCACGTTGCCTTAGCTTCTATGAAATCCGTCCGACGCTACCCTGCCCGACCGTGCGGACGGGCGGCGCTGGCTTCGCTCGCGTCTGCTTGTCCCGCGAACGAGCGATTTTTGTGAGATGGTCTAAGGTGACTAGACTATACAAGAGCAAATAGCAATTGCTTTTGTAGCAAAACATAAGAATCGAGCGAACTTCTGTAATATTTCATCAAAGACATGAGCCCGGACAAATATGTGATGCGATCGTCACTAGTTCAAGTTAAGTTGTGTCTGCCTAGCTGTAAGTTTTCCGAAAATAATCAAATAAACGTACCGCAGCACAGAGTGTCTCGTCGAGGGATGTAACAATACAGGTAAATGCTCACTCGGAGCATAACTTCGAAAGACATGTCGAACATTCGCAGGAACGTACATTACATGTTAATGCTCAAGAAAATAGTCTCGTGTAGATGTACTCTCCTTTAATGTTCAGAAATAGCATTGTTAATTCATGGATTGATTATTATTTTCTAATGAGGAGCCAAGTAATTGGCTACAGTAACTCGATATGGATGACCAACTTTGCAGCAAATGTCTGGCCAACAGAATTTGGCGTGAAATTGGAATTTGTTGCGTATTGTTTTCTGAATGAAAATGGCTGGAATGTCAAATTTTTCGCGGAAAAGGGTTTTTAACTTAGACGGAAGTTTAGTTAGGCGGTATTTCTGAGATTACCAACACAAATAGTGTTTGTACTGACCTATATCTAGTTGAGTCGTTGTCAGACACAACTTTCATAGTTGACTAATTATCTGATTTTGTGAGACTATAATTCAGAATAATACATAATTGTCTATAGGTTTACTAGATTCACCTTAAGGCGATTACATGAGCTAAACACAAGTTTTATAATGACTAAAAGTATATGATTCACTGCTATAAACAAAACCAGAAAAATATATGATATTCTTCTGGATATATGCTAGTATGATACGAGTAGTGTTTTGAAAACATAATACAATTAATTTGACTCGATAAAATAAAATCACGAACTTATCTCTAAAAATATTTGTCAATAGAAAAAAACATAGTAATATACATGCGATCATTCTGATTTTTTGGCAAATAATTCTACAAGCATATTAGCATGATAGTGGTTTAGTTTTTTAAATCAAATCAAATCAAATCATCTTTATTGTGGACTATAGGTATACATCATAAATGTAGGCCTTAAATAATTAAATAAGTTCAGCTATGTCCCGCCGTTGAGGCATACAATAATAAGATATAAATCAGAAGTTATTAGTCATATTAGTCTCGATACATTATTAAAATATTCCAAATGATTAGTACTTACATACAAATTAAATTCCAAGTCATATTTGTCATAATTAATTATTAGAACATTGCAAATTATATTTTTACATAAATATTTAAAAAAAAAAAGAAAAAGAGGAAAGATACAAGCAATTTAATGATATTCAAAATACAATTCACAATATTATCATTCATATGTGGGAAAATATGATAATTATTTTTCCTTTTCTGTCATTGGAATACAATATTTTTGTCACTCAAGTAGTCTTTGACATCATAATAACATCTGTCTATTAAAAATGAATGTAATTTCTTTTTAAACTGGCGGATTGGTAATTGTTTAATGTCATCAGGCAATTTATTATAGATTAATGATGTCATGCATAAAATACTTTTATTTAATAGTGCCGTTTTACCATAAGGTATTTGTACCTCTAGCCTTTTTTTATCCCTTAATTTTCGATAATAGCTTTTGACAGCAGTCTTATAGAAGCTTGGATTTAATTTCACAAAAATATTTGATTCGTAAATGTATAGGGAAGGCAATGTGAGAATTTTAAGATTTTTAAAGTAAGGTTGACAGCTAATTGTACTATTTATTTGGCACATTGCTCTAATGCACTTCTTTTGAGCTCTAAATATAATTTCTTTGTCTACGGAATTACCCCAAAATATAATGCCGTATCTTAATAAAGGTGCCACCAGTCCGTGATAGGCCGTTAAAATCGCTTCTTTGTTAACTATCTTGGAGAGCTTGTAAAGAGCGAATGAGGATTTGTTGATTCTTTTACAGAGATTGTCTATATGGGTTGTCCATGAAAGTCTGTAGTCAATATTTATCCCTAGAAATTTTGTATTTGTTACAGATTCTACTGTCTGCCCTTTATAATTTACATTAATACTTTTCGGTTGAGTTCTTTGGAGAAAGTGCATTATGTTTGTTTTTTCTAGATTTATCTTTAAATTGTTGTCAATTAACCATTTAATTATAGTTCTTAATGTTTCATTAACTTCATTTTCATAGTTATTTTGACTGTCACATTTTATTACTATAGTGCTGTCATCTGCAAAAAGTACCATGGGATGCTTTATGTGTCTAGGGAGATCATTAATATAGATTAGAAAAAGCAAGGGACCCAAGACACTACCTACCCTGTGGAACTCCCAGTTTTATGGATCTAGTTTGGGATCTATATGTCTTCTCATCCCGCGTTTTAATCCAATCAATAGTTTTTTTGTAAATGGATCGAAACCACTCATTTCGTGCTATTTGGCCCGCAGTGACTGACGTTACAACCACTTTGTAGTGCAAACTGATTAGAACTTTATTCTAACAGAATTTCAAACGAAGTTTGAACCACCACAAATAGAGTTGCTAATTTAGCTCACCTAGTCGCCTTAAATTGGGATCAGTATTTAAAAATTCGTCAAAGTGATTCTTTTCATGCGCAGTGCTCATAAAGTGTGCGTTGACCTTTCAGCTGAAGCAATAGAAGCGTAATTAGGAAAAGGTTAGGTACCTGATAATTCCGTTTCCAGTCTATTTCTTACCTGCAATAGTATAAGCGACGACCAGCACGATTACGCCCACATTGCTGAAGAGGAACGCGAGCAGCCCGCGCACGTAGTCGCGGATGCGGGACGCGAGCCTGCGCCGGCGCCGCGGCATGGCTCACCGCGCATCGCGAGGCTCCGCCCCCTCGCCTCTGTCGCAGCTCATTGGAGCGGCTTTATGGCATCTATGCGTCTGGAATAGAGACGGATATTTAATGCTAAGTAATTGTAGGCTAAAGAAAAAGACAACTGGAAAACCATTGCTGGGGGCGTTTTTCCAGCAGTGGAATAGAATAGGCGAAAAAAAGTATTTGTACAAGCGTAAGACTCAGTTCACGGCTTCAGGTGATGGATGCAACTTGTGACTTGTGCCCAAGCGAGATGCACAAGCTTCTCTCGTTTAATTGGTGATCAAAAAATTCGTGCAAATCAAAATTACATGACATATTTAACCATAAAGTTCGGTACGGGCCCCATTCGGGGCCGGGCACTGAAACCTACGCTGGCTCGGTACTGGCCCCGAATGGGGCCGGCGGTTAAGTCATACGACATCCTTATTTTTTATGTAAATATTTGATGTTCTGATTATGTAAGACTATGAGTGTGCGTTAATTAAGAGAGTTGGAGAAAAATATCATATGTTAGAGCCATTCAAAGTTCTGTATTTAGCGCGCAACATTCTTAATTTACCCTAATAAAATCCAAATGCGTAAATACGTTCATCGCCATTTTGACGGCAGTGCTAGCCGACGCTAAAAATCTTAAAAAATGGGGTTTTCGGGCATCCAGGCTCCATTATGTTGAGAAATAATAACTCGTCATTTAATTATGTGACGAATTTATCCATAGTGCAAGTTTAATGAGCAGTGGTAATGATATATTTTTATATCCAAAGTCAAAGTTTCGCGCCAATTTTGTTTGTTTACATTTTATTTTTCACATTTTAACACACAGACACGTTTAGATTCGACTACAGATATGACAAATATCATTTCAAATATTATAAACAACATGAGAATACCCAGATCTTAGCGTAATTTACTAATATAGGACCAATAACACGTAATATTCTAATGAATATTACGTGTTATTGGTCCTATATTAGTAAATTACGCTAAGATACCACCACCACTTAATTTACCACCACCACTACCACCACCTCCACCACCTTACCACTACTTAATTTTGTATTCGAAAATAGACGACCATTTTTTTTTCTTTTTTTTTATATTTGTGATGTGTGAAAGCGATTATTCAAATCGATTCTTTTTTTGTAAAATTCGATTAACACGAGTAATTTATTTACGGAATTAAGCAAATTAAGCAAATCGATAGATGGAAAAGTAAAACAAATTTGTTTATATTAATTATAACATTGTTAGAAAGCTTTAGTTAGGAAATCTTCCAACCCAACAATAAACAGCACAGATTGACCAGACTAAATTCGCGCCGATTTTTTTTCCTTACCAAAATTTAAATTAAGAATGCACTCGCTGTTCAAAATTACATTGTACTTCAATGTAGGTAATTTATTGTGATTTTTTTTTCGTTGGTTGTCAGTGCGCCAGGGATGAAAGGTTATAATATACTCTAGGGCACTGATCTTGGTACTGATTTTTTAGGTGTGGTGAAAATTGGTTTGGTTCCTACCATGATAATTGTATTTAGTAAACAAAATGAGGAATAGTATGATTATTTTAGTGTGTTCGGTTGGATTAGTTATTGGGATACACCATTTTATTTTCAAATACTTTTTTTAACACCCTTTTCTATCGCATTGGTGGGCAATGGCCTTCCCATGACTTTCTAATTTTATTTATTTCTCGCCTTTTTCGAACACTATTTTTAATCGTCAATTTTCATTTCATTTTGAAAGAGAGGCCCGAGGGGAGGAGCTCGTTGTTAAATAATAACGGCCGCTGGGGTCAACGTTTAGGACGCTTTGCTTGCCTAGGTTGGTCTGTGGATGGGTGACCCATAATATACCGAGTTTCCTCCGTGCCTCTGAAAGCACATTAAGCAGTTGGTCACGGCTGTCATTTGTAGTTCTTTGAAAGTCGTTACAGGTAGTATCATCACCTAGTACCAACTGGGTTGTGGAGGTCAGATAGGCAGTCGCTCCATGTAAAATACTGGTTTTCAGTTAGACTGGAAGTCGACCCCATAATAGATGGGAAAAGGCAAGGCAGATTATGAATTTTCATTTGATTTTGAATAGGTACCTACTTAGATAAGCTTGGTTTAGTAACAACGGTTTTAGCATCCATAATATTTATTTATCATTCAAATTTTCCGATCCTTGGCGCACTATATCCAACCTTCAGACATAACAAAACAAAATTCACAATAAATTATTAAAGTACCTAAATAAAAATACTTTATAAATCTGAATGTATGTGTATATAGTCACAATTAGGTACATTCCTAATTTAAATTTTGAATTTAAAAATCGACTCGAATTTAGCAAGAGGTTGACCGTTCGTACGGTTGAAAATATTAATAATTCATTTTCAGATTTTGTCTTTGCTTAAACTGTGAAACCTCATATTTAGCCACACGGTGCTAGTTCGGCAACGGCGTTTCTCCAAATTCTGCAATCCATAAGTTTTTAAAGGAAAGATTATCATCAAAATGTTGACTTGAAGCAAGAATTTCGTTATTTGTTTAGAGTTTATTAACTATTAATAAGTCAACCAAAAGCAACGAATAATTACTATTCTACATGATATTATTAAAAAAGTAGTATAAAAGGATTCATTTCAGAATTTAAACATAATTTTTTGAAATGATACCAAGGAGTTTTCATTGTGTCTCAAAACTTTTTTCCAAACTTAATTTGATTGCGAGTATCGATTAGGCTGAATGCAACATTTTAATCGTAATGATGATACTCGGGTTTACCGGTCAGCACTACGAAGTGATATGTCATGTGATAAGTTGGTTGCAACATTGATTTTTTTAGTAATATTTGTCAAGACTTTGATCGTAATTTTTTATGAAATGATGTATGAATAATGGCAAAAATAAGAACGCAGATAGAAGGTTACTGTTTTTATTTAGCTTTTTCCAGTTTGTTTAGCGAACGAGAAGCTTGCCTATGTACATTATTTCCAGCGCATCTACGTTACCTGGTTTTTGGAAGGGTGCAGTAATATGTGTTTTTATAAATATTTGGCAATACACTGACGCCGTTTTACCGACCTTAACACATTACACAAAAGTATGGTACGAAACAGCTTTCTAGACATATTTTTCATAAAAAAATCGAATGCTAAAAGTTCACGAAAATTCTGTAAATTTTTGACAAATTCGCATTACCCCGCCGATTCAGCTGATGTGTCATGTGTCAAAATCTTGTCGTGCATTGTGGTTAATGGTTGGTTTTACTGGCTAAATCAATTCAAAGCTGTCCATTTGTTTCATTTGTTATACGTATGTGTCCAATTGGACTATACATGTACATTTTTTTCCTCCTGTGGCAACACTACAGCTAACAGCTGATTTTAAATTGTCCTTTTGATTTTAACTTTAATATTATTATATTTATTTGTTTTTAGAGCACATTTCCAATTTCTCATCTAATAATAAGCATAATAATGTGTATTTTGTTTTGGATTCACGTATTAAGTATAAATTAAGTGTTTTTTTTCTAAGTGAATCAGTGACAGTTACCGGCTCAAGGAATTTTTGCATTGTCATCTTGTATCAGGTACAATACTTTATATTTTACTTGCTATTATATTGTTTGCGTGCTATAATCATAACAGCATTCATATAGTTCATCTTTTAATTCGGTTCCTTGCGATATTAATGACCTTTGGCACGTAAACATAACCTTACTTGGTTCGGTCACAGAACTCGCTGCAACACTAAATTTATTTTTTCTTCTTTAATTACTCTCTGTTCTTCAGTCCTACTCTCTTCCAGTTTTATTTCTCATCCTTTTTCTTACTATAATCATGACTCTGACACGTTCCGCACACGCTCGCCAGGAAGAACTCAAACTGGCTTTGAGCGAATTAAAGGCGTCTAAGCAGTCCTGTGCCCAACTAAGTAGGGAATTGGATGACAATGAGAGGGTTCTCTTTGAAGCCCACGAAATAAACAGAAAGTTAAAAAAGGAAATGGGTCAGCTATACACTCAATACACTGACGCCATAGAAGACCGGGACAGGCTCCAAGTTATTGTGGACGGGTTCAGCCAGTGTAGCGCTGAGTACGAACAAACTCTTAACCATAAACATCTATTAGAACAGCGGCTACATGAGGCTAGAAGTCATATAACAGAACTTGAGACTACCAATCATAACATCACTGCCTCGCTGAATCAAAGTCTGTTCAGTGAATTGGTGCCTGTTGCCCCATCAATGGTTTCTGCCACAAATCCCTCTCTCAACATAGATTTGACTAGTGAGGATGATTCTAATTTATGTGGTTTAGTGAACCACATAAATTAGAATCATCCTCACTGGCAGTCGCCAGTAAAAATAAAATTAAAAAATATATTAAAATCAATAAATACATTAAAAAAACCCAAAAGATGGTTAAACGGCAGAAATATTTTATTAAAAATGTCAAATTGAATAGAGAAAGACTAAACGTATTAAAACAATTAGACATATATTCTTCTAATTTGGAACAAAGCACTAGGAGGTACAAAACTGACACAGAACACCTGCAATCCAAACTTGATCACTTACAGGAGAAGCTAAGTTCAATGACTAGCAAATATAATACCTCTGAACATGTTATGAGGGAATATGTGTTGGCGATGAATGATTTGGTTAACTCACAAACAAACAACTGTGAGCACTGTCAATCAACTGCACATGGTAACACACCAGACCATTCATTAACAACATGTAATACCACCTTACCGCAGCCATGTGTTGTTTTGCACACTCCTATGAATAGTTCCCATAAGCAACATAGTAAAAGACGTACGTAGGACGACGGACGTAGAAGTAAAAGACGAGTGATGAGATTGGAAAAGACCTAGGTAATTTGTTAACCGATGAATATCCAGGACACTCCGTAATAAATAACTGTATGCCAGGATGTTCTTTATATCATATTATGAAGGAAATTATTAAATGTAAGTATAACCAGGACACCATATTATTAATTTTTATAGGTAATAGAGGAAATGTTAACAAAGGAGAATTGCTCCAGTATTATAGAACTATGGAAAACTTAAATCTAAGAAAAATTGTATTGTTTACATTTCCCTATAGTAAAAGTTTGCCACAGGAAGAAAATTTCTTTAGATATAATCTTAACAAAACATTGCATAATCTGACATTTAATAGTAATGTATTTCATTTAATTGATATTAACAATTATATTGGTGACTATTTTTATTTGACAAAAGATAGATATCTTGTAGACAGGTGCTATCTTTCTAACTATTGTAAAAGACAAGTAGCTGTGTCGCTATCATACTTTTTTTCTATTACAGCCAAGAACTTGGCTAATCAAGTTGCCTCTGTTGAGCAATGCAATACTCAATTAGATTACTCTTCCAACAGTTTGTCTACAGTAAATGAATCAGTGAATAATTTAAATTAGAAATTGAGACAACAGAGGCAACCTCTTGCAATATTATAAGGAAGCCAGATAATAAATCGAGCGAACGTTTTGAGAGTTCAAACAGTATCAACCTGGTTCATCAAAATATTCAAGGGTTTTCGAACAAAGAATTAGAAGTAGAACTTTTCCTGAATTGTAACAACATAGACATTCTCTGCATAACGGAGCACTGGCTCAAATGTCATCAATTTATTTTCAATTTTAGTAATCACCAGGTTGGTAGTTCATTCAGCAGGGTAAATGCTATACATGGCGGCGCATTAATCCTAGTAAATAATCATCTTAAATGTAAAGACCGCAAGGATATTGTAAGCCTATCTGTTGAGCGAACAGTTGAAATAGCCTGTATAGAATTGGAGCAGTTTATCATATTAAGTGTGTATAGACCTCCTTCAGGATTGTATGATTGTTTTGAAAAGGTAATGGATGAAGTGTTGCATAAACTCTGTAATTCTAGGAAGTCTATAATAATTTGCGGTGATTTTAATATTAATTTGTTAGAAAATTCTGGGTTAAGTACTAAAATCTTGAGCCTGTTCCATTCATACAATCTTGAAAATATATTTCTGGAGCCCACTAGAATAACTCCAACTAGTGCCACTTGCCTAGATAATATTTACACAGATGTTTTACCTACCCACAAAGAAATTATAAACTTAATAGATTCAGATCATTGTGGGCAATTGATCAAAATTCCAAATGTAAGCATCAAAGCCACTAAAAAGGATATCATTGTTAATCCAAAAACTAAAACTCGCCTGGAAAATTTTAAAACTAAACTTTTGTCTAAATTACCACTATTGTCAACCAATGATGATCCCAACCAACATTATAACGACTTTTTTAATATGTATTGCACACAATTTAATACGACTTTTATTCCTAAGACTATCTCGGTTAGTAGTAACGCTTCCTTCAACGACTGGGCCACTATTGGTATTCATAAGAGTCGAAAACGACTTTATGAGCTGTATGCAGAGCGGACTTATATAAACACTGTAGAATTTAAGTTATATGTTAAGAATTATTCTAAAATATTTAAAAAAGTTTGTTTTATAGCAAAGTCGCGTTATTTAAGTTCTAAAATTAAAAACAGCAATAACATAATTAAAATGACATGGAACATTATTAATAGCGAAACGGGAAGGTCTTGCAACCGAAATAATGACTACAGCCTTGCTATTGGCGATACAATTTTAAATTCAGACACACAGGTTGCCACAGCCTTTGAAAATTTCTTTGCGGATATTCCCGTATCGACTACTAAATCGCTAAACTCGTCACCTGCTGCTGCCGAGTCTTTACTAAGGGAAAATGTTTCAGTCTGTGATTCAGAATTTAATTTTGAATATGTCACGTGTAAAGATATAATTAAAACTTTTCACACATTAAATGTTAAAAAGACCGCCGATCTATGGGGTCATTCTGTGGACGTTGCTAAATCCATTATAAACATTGTAGCTCCTTCTTTAGCTGTTATATTTAATGATTGTATTGACCGTGGTGAGTTTCCTGATCTAATGAAATATAGTAAAATAATACCACTGTTTAAATCGGGTAGCACATCGGACCCCACTAATTATAGACCCATTTCAGTACTACCCACATTTAGTAAAATTTTTGAAAAACTAATTTTAGAACAAATGCAAAGATTTTTTAATAAACACAAGTTATTGCATAACAAACAGTTCGGATTTACACGGGGTCGTTCAACTACTGATGCCGGTGTTGAACTTTTAGGACATATTTATAATGCCTGGGAAGATAAATGCGATGCTTTGGGCATTTTTTGCGATTTGTCTAAGGCTTTCGATTGCGTTCTTCATGATACATTAATCAGGAAACTACACCACTACGGGATCCGTAATGCCTCTCTGGATCTTCTTACTTCATATTTGAGTGATAGGATTCAGAGAGTTGATGTTAACGGGAAAAGATCTCCCGGTTCCGTAGTTAGAATGGGGGTGCCCCAGGGTTCAATTCTCGGCCCGTTTTTGTTTTTGATTTATATAAATGACTTGCCTTACCTCATAAAGGATAACCATGACATAGTATTGTTTGCAGATGACACTTCTCTTTTATTTAAACTCAAACGCCAGCAATTAGTTACGGACGATGTTAATAGCGCCCTGGCAAAAGTCGTTAATTGGTTTAATGTTAATAATCTACTCCTTAATGAGAAAAAAACGAAATGTATTAAGTTTACGATACCCCACGTAAGACAAGTGGAAACTAGGGTACTAATCAAGGATGAAGAATTAAAAATGGAGGATAACACAGTGTTCTTAGGCATAACTTTGGATGATAAGCTTCAGTGGGGCCCGCATATAGACAAATTGGCAAAAAAACTTAGCTCAGCAGCATACGCCGTTAGAAAAATTCGTGATCTAACTGACTTAGAGACATCTCGTTTAGTTTACTTTAGTTATTTCCACAGCGTGATGTCGTATGGTATTCTCTTGTGGGGCAATGCCGCAGATATTCAGACAATATTTGTTTTGCAAAAAAGGGCTATTCGTTCTGTTTATAAATTAAGTCCCAGATACTCCCTCAGAGAAAAATTTAAAGAGATTAATATTCTCACTGTGCCCTCTCAGTTTATTTATGAAAACCTTTTGTACGCGCATAAAAATATTAAATTGTTTAAAAAATACAGTGATATCCACAACATAAATACGAGGAACAAACATAAATTTGTTGTTCCTGCAACGAGGCTCAAAAAAATAGGGGGTACGTTCAGATGCCAATGTATACGTTTCTACAATAAACTTCCGACCCATATTCAGGCACTAAGCCTAAATAAATTCAAATTGTTTATAAAACGAAAGCTCTGCCTGAAAGCCTTCTATCATGTTAATCACTATCTCGAAGATAAAAAGGCTTGGGATTAAGCTGCTCCAATTTGCTCTGTGAATGATGAAATTTCGGACTTCGCTTGTTTATTATTGATTCCTTTAACTTTATACACTGTGACATTGAATGATTTGACATGAATACTTAGTTCAGTATTTTATTTTTATTTTATTTTTTTACTTTACTTATTTTTATTTTTTATGTGTGTGTTTATTTGACATGAATATTTACTTGTGACTGTCATGACATTTAATGATTTGACATGAATACTTAGTTCAGTATTTTATTATTTTTTACTTTATTTTTTGTTTATTTTATGTGTTGTATTTGACATTTCGTATTTTTATTGACATTAGTTTTTGTAATTTTTTATTTATTTTATTTAATAATTGTGAATGTGAGGACCTTGTGGGTCACTTTTTGTTGTTTTTTTTCCCACGACTGTCTGGCAGTTTGAGTACTATAAGCGACCTACCCAAATGTCCTTTCTTTCGTATTGTTCGTCGTTTCGTTGAGCTCCTTGAGTTAAAAGTCGAGCTACACGATAACTGACAAATGCTTGCACTGACTGGACAGGTCCACTCAAATCTGTATGGTTCTTTCTTCAAAAGACCATCTCAGACACTAATCTGCATAGTTCTCATGTAAGTTGAACAAGATTGTCTGGACTTTAAAAGAGACTATGACCTCTGAGTTTGTTTCGGCTGTTTCTTCTTAGAGTAGTCAGGTACGAAACACCGGCCCCATCTAGTTTAAAAAATAAGGACGTGTAAAAGTGTTTGTGAAAACCAATTTGCAAAATAAATATCATTTATCATTCATTTATCATTTATCATCCTAAGGGACCATACCTATGTAACTTATTTATTGTGTCCGCTGAAATATGTAAATATTTTTAAAATATAAGTACTGTATTTTCAATGGAACGTGCCAAAGTTGTTACACGGAAACCGGCTCGTTGTTGTAGGTATTGTATTTATTTAGAACGCATAAAATAATAGAAAAATAATGACAGCCAAGCGCAGTGCTACCAACGCCCAACGAGTGGTTTATATAGGTATGTAAATATTAGCCTGTGTAACGCGGCAAACACCCAACCACGGCAGAAACACTCGCACGCACGTGAACACGGCGGGCGTCATCACTACCCCGCACCGCACGGCCCACCGCAGCGCTCCTGGCCGCCTTTATAAGCGCCGCCCGGGCTATGGATCATTAGTCTGAGTTCGGCACGACTTGGGTGTACACACCGCATCGACTTAGGTCGGTCACGTTTGCCCCCGCTTCCTGCTGAGTTCAGATTAGCGCCTGCACTGTGCGAAGGTGGTGTTGGTGATCCACATTACTGACGTACAGGGCACGGTGCGCTTAGGGTTTTCGGTAGGGTTTAGTTAGATTACTTTATTTCTTTATTTCATTTGTTATGTTAGTTAGCTCTTTGTGTTACCATTAATGTACCTAGTTATTAGTTTAAATAAACTATTTATTGTTATTTTTGCAAAGTGGGTTTAAATTTATCTCCTCACACTGAACCTTGCCACAATTGGCGTCCCACCTTGGGCTTTCTTACCCACATATTTTATCATAGGTAGATTTATTGTAGTATGTACCCACATTTGTTGTAGGTAGATCTTAACATTATTGTTGTTGTCAATTAGTTAATTTGTTAGATTGATCTTAGTTCTGTTAGTAGGTATATACAGTAGTTTCGGTATATTGGTAAAAACATTTTTTTTGTTATTGTATTGTAATTCATTACAATAAAACTGCTTTCTATAGTATAGTTTAGTTTTATTATTTCTGTAGTCTTTTGCTTTAGTATATCTTCACGCTAGATTCCTTCAGAGTAAGCAGTTTATTAGGTTACTGTTATTTATTGAGCAAATCAACATTGATTTTTATAACGTTTTACCTAGACGTAGCCGGAGAAATAAACAAATGGCAAACGTCAGTTTCTCAGATGATCAGTTTAGGGATCTTTTAGGGGTGTTAGCAAACCGAGACAATTCTCGTGTTTCGCAAAAAACAGGCAGTTTTGCATCATGCACTGCCCGTTTTGACGGGACTCGCCAGTCGACAGTGGTCGAGACGTTTCTGTCAACTATCACTACTTACAAGAAAATTGAGTCCGTTAGCGACGAGAATGCCATAGAAGGGCTTACTCTGCTGCTTATTGGCGATGCAGCTATTTGGTGGCTTGGAGTGAGAGAAACAGTCAGTACTTGGCATGAGACTGTGTCACTATTACGGACGACATTTGCCCCAAAGAGACCCGCCTATCAAGTACTTAATGAGATTGTGTGCAACAAGCAAAGCGGTCCTACAGCCACAGAACTATTTGTTGCTAAAAAACGTGCACTCATAGCGGAATTGCCAAAGCCGTCGCCCACCTTATCACAAGGGTTGGACCTGCTATACACATCCCTCCATGCGAAAATAAGAGATAGAATACCGAGGGACTCCGTGCAAACATTTGACGAATTTCTCGTGAAAGTACGTCAAATTGAAGAAACCGCTACTGAACAGACCACCGAACAGACCAACACTGGTGCCACACCGTTAGTGAAGAGAACCCGCTGCAACTTCTGTCGCGCTTATAACCATAGCGAGCAGGAGTGTCGCAAGAAAGCTGCTAAGACCGAGACGTCTAAGGAAACTCCCAAGAAAACTGAGACCAGACCACCGCCAACGTCTAAAATAACCTGCTACGGATGCGGTGAGCCTGGTGTAGTCAGAAGCAAGTGTCCAAAGTGCAACACACCCAAAATAGGCGCAGGGGAAGTTGGGTTTTATGCATTGGCCTCTGGAACGCGACTTAGGCCAACTGTCAAAATTTCCATCGATGGCATCAATGGTCAAGCTCACATTGATTCTGGCGCAAA
Organism: Xestia c-nigrum; assembly: GCA_916618015.1. Classification (NCBI taxonomy): domain Eukaryota; kingdom Metazoa; phylum Arthropoda; class Insecta; order Lepidoptera; family Noctuidae; genus Xestia; species Xestia c-nigrum. Next base: position 887,616 of record OU745263.1, read on the forward strand.
AATGAGCGTCGCATCTACTTCACTGTACTACGTGCTAAAGCGAAAAGGAGTGACCTTTAACTCGGAAAAAGCCACGGTAACCCTTGCCGATGGTCTACGGCGAAGACAACGTGTACAGTCAGCACAAGTACCTGTAACTTTATGTGGCCGGACGATCCCCACAATTTTTATCGTGTTGCCCGAAACACATGATAATCGCACACTCCTAGGAGTAGACTTTATCCAAGATGCAAGCATAGTTCTCAACTTGCCGCAACTATTGTTCCACTTCTTGGATGAACCTGGCAAGAAATATGATCTGCATAACGAGGATGAAGACAGCGCATCCGTGTCCACGGTGCAAATGGAACTTGAGGAAACCGAGTCGGTGATTGCCAGGCTAGCCTCGATTACGTCTCTGGAGCCAATGTTGAGCCCAATGTTCCAGACCCCATCCCCATGTGCGAATGCGCTGGAAGAAGAACGCAATATGGCGGACGCATACGGACCACCTGTATTAATTGACTTCTGTACGCCCCCACATTCTCCCTCTCGACAAGAACCTACGCTCAATGGTTACTCGCCGAGGTTTGTCGGTTCACTGTTCCGGGATGCGCAGTCCAGCATTAATAACGCGGAAATTACTCTGTCTCCACAGAGTAGTAAGTTGTTTGGAACCAACATTGACATCGCTATGGTTGCTATAGATGGAGCTGCCTCAAGTGAAGAGGTACAACTTAACAGATTGTTAGAACAGCACGCTGGCGTATTCACTGGTAATGGCAAACCAGCTACTCTAGTGGAACACATCATAGAAGTTGGAAACCATAAACCGGTCGCTGTGCCTCCATACAGAGTATCCCAACAGCGGAAAGAAGTTCTACGCAAAGAGATTGATCAGATGTTGGACGACGGTGTTATCACACCTTCGAAATCCCCATGGGCTGCACCAGTTGTTATGGTCCCCAAGAAAAATGGAGGTACAAGAGTCTGCATAGATTACCGCCAGCTTAATAGTATAACTGTAGCTGACGCGTACCCCTTACCTCGAATAGACGACCTTCTGCATGAAGCAAGACCGACGCCTTACATGTCGACTCTTGACCTAAAAGCAGGTTATTGGCAAATAAAAGTGCGAGATGAAGACCAGGAGAAAACGGCTTTCGTCACTCCCTTTGGGTTGTACCACTTTAAACGTATGCCGTTTGGTTTGCGCAATGCTCCGGCGACCTTCCAGCGATTTATCGACAGATTGAAGCTACATCTTGATGGAATGAAGTTGCTGGCTTACTTAGACGATCTCATCCTGCTCTCGCCGTCTTTCAAGCAACACCTGCAAGATCTAAATAGACTGTTCCAACTGCTTCAGGAAAATAATGTGGTTGTAAACAAGCAAAAGTGTCGATTCTGTGAGGAACAGATTCCTTATCTAGGACATATCATAACGAAAGCAGGCTTGTGTACAGATCCTGGAAAAATATCCGCCATACTAGACATACCTGCGCCGAAGAATATCCGACAGGTACAATCTTTTCTACAAACATGTTCATGGTATCGTCGTTTTGTACCGAACTTTGCGAAGATTACTCAACCGCTTACTCGGCTGACGAAAAAAGGTACAACCTGGGAGTGGGGAGCTCAACAGGAGGATGCCTTCCGTGAACTCAAGCAACGCCTAACTAGTGCCCCTATCTTGCGCCAAGCAGATATAAGTAAGCCATACACCATAAAAACAGACGCTAGTGATTATGCTCTGGGAGCTGTTTTGGTACAGGGGGAGGGCAACGAGGAGCATCCCGTCGAATATGCTAGCCGATTATTAACAAAAGCAGAACGTAATTATTCTACTACAGAGCGTGAAGCCCTAGCAGTGGTATGGGCTGTAGCAAAATTTAGAGGCTACATAGAAGGTTCTACGGTAGTAGTTGCCACTGATCATCAAGCACTGAAATGGCTTATGTCTATTAAATCACCTACAGGACGACTTGCTAGATGGGCACTGCAACTCCAGCCATACAATTTAACAGTTCAGTATATACAAGGTAAAACTAACGTGATTGCTGATAGTCTATCAAGACCGCCTCATCCAGAACTCCAAGTTAACCATGGCGTGTGCATAGTATCAGTAGATATGCCCCGCCGCTCTGGAGAGGAGATTCGGAACGAACAACTGAAAGACGATGCCCTAAAAACAATTATGGAAGCACTGGAGAAGCCAGTTCGGGATGAAGATGCTATTTATTGGTCAAACAAAGGTTACGTTATGAACAACGGACTGTTGCACCGCTATCTTCAAGACAACGAAAATGACGCTGCCCAGCTGGTTATACCAAAACATGAAACAAAGGCCATTCTTTCAAAATATCATGACGAGCCCACTGCCGGTCATTATGGGGCTGATAAAACATTTCATCGCATCGCTGCCAGATATTATTGGAGAGGAATGCGAAAAGACATCGAAAGCTACGTCAAGGATTGTATCAAATGTCAAAGATACAAACCAAGCAATTTGAAGCCAGCTGGACTTTTACAGACCACGGTAATGAACCAAAGATTCGAAACCTTATCCTTTGACTTGTTCGGGCCATTACCTCCAACTCCAGATGGAAAAGCCTGGATTTTTATTGTTGAAGATATCGCAACCCGATGGGTTGAATTATTTGCTTTAGAACAAGCCACGGCTGAAGCTTGTGCAACCGTTTTACTAAATGAAGTCTTTCTGCGTTTTGGCGTTCCACGAAGATTAATAAGCGACAATGGAACACAGTTTATCAGCTCAGTCATGCAAAAACTCACTTACTGTCTGGACATTCAACATTCGTTTACGCCTGTATACCATCCGGAAGCCAACCCTGTCGAAAGGAAGAACCGAGATTTGAAAACACAGCTAGCAATCTACGTAGAAGGTGATCATCGGTCTTGGGCAGAAAGGCTCCCTAGCATAAGATATGCTATGAACACATCGCACTGTCTCAGCACGAGCTTTAGCCCAGCATATCTTACCTTCGGTAGAGAGTTAAGGACCTTCGATGATGTTAAACACGACCTTCATCAGATAGCTTTATCGGAGAACTTTATCCCCGAAATAACCCCAAAACTTATTTTGTTAGCAGAAACATTTAACCGAACGAGAGAAGTGCAAGAGAACAAAGAAGAAACAAGGAAGAAGGCAGCAGATGAACATCGGCGTCCAGCTCCTTCCTACCTACCCGGCGATCGCGTCATGGTTGCGGCCAATGTCCAGAGCAGCGCAGCTCGCTACCAAACAGCGAAGCTGGCTCCACGTCGCGACGGGCCTTACATCATCCTGCGACGGCATGGACCTTGTTCTTACGAGGTTGCACACCCAGCACAGCCTACAACTCCTCTGGGTATTTACCATACATCCGCGCTGAGCCCATTCCAGGGCTCCGGCAACGATGTGCCTAATCCTGAAAGACCTTTGCGCAGACGCGGTAGGCCCAGAAAAGCAGACAGCAGCCTCTGAAACACTGGTCCCCTCGTCGGGACGTCTTCGGGACCAGAGGGGGAGATTGTAACGCGGCAAACACCCAACCACGGCAGAAACACTCGCGCGCACGTGAACACGGCGGGCGTCATCACTACCCCGCACCGCACGGCCCACCGCAGCGCTCCTGGCCGCCTTTATAAGCGCCGCCCGGGCTATGGATCATTAGTCTGAGTTCGGCACGACTTGGGTGTACACACCGCATCGACTTAGGTCGGTCACGTTTGCCCCCGCTTCCTGCTGAGTTCAGATTAGCGCCTGCACTGTGCGAAGGTGGTGTTGGTGATCCACATTACTGACGTACAGGGCACGGTGCGCTTAGGGTTTTCGGTAGGGTTTAGTTAGATTACTTTATTTCTTTATTTCATTTGTTATGTTAGTTAGCTCTTTGTGTTACCATTAATGTACCTAGTTATTAGTTTAAATAAACTATTTATTGTTATTTTTGCAAAGTGGGTTTAAATTTATCTCCTCACACTGAACCTTGCCACACCTGTGATTTTCGTTCGTACATGTCTGACAAACTACCAACGCTTTATCCAAACAGTAACTGAATATATTTGAACAGTTATACACAGAAATGAGCATTCTGACTAAAACTGATGACCGAACAGTTACTTGCATGGAGGTTGTAAATGATCCGTCAGGAACGCAAGTAAGTACCTACCTACTACCAGAATAAAAAGGAGAATAGGTATTATTGAAGTAAAAACTTATTTTTGAATGAACAAAAATCATGGAGCTCGCGTGACCGTCACCTAACGCTTCGTAGCACTCGTAACCGATACCCAAAGACCCAACTAGGCAGCGCTCTGTGTTAATGTCCAGCGATATTTATTTATTTATTATTACAAATAAGGTTTCGGTACTAGGACACGTGACTTTCATTTACCTATTTTACTTAATACAAAGATTCATATTTAAATTGTAAGCTAAGTTCCTATCTTCGTGAACGCTTTCAGTATCTCGTACCTAGAGGTAAACCTTGTCGCTCATCATCATCTCTTCTCCTTCGTTTTCCTCCCCACTCCTCAAGTCGGTATGATGGATCATTCACTGTTCGTGCTGTGCGCCTTTGGAATTCACTTCCACACTCCTTGCGGGATAGCCCGTCGTTAGAGGTGTTCAAGAAGGGAATAAAGGACCATTTCCTGTCTACTTGATCAATATGTATGTATATAAGTATCGGATTTTATAGGTATGTATAATATATATCTATGCTGTATGTATTACATATATTTTATTGTATGAATGTAGTTTTTTTTTAAAGTTTATTTAGAATGTAATGTTAATGCACATACGTAAGTATATCCTCTTTTGCAAATCTCGCTTTCAAAAATTAGGTTTGCTGTAAGAAAACCCAACTCTGGGTTAAGCTCGCCTTTGTACATAAGCTATATTATTGCAAGTTACATGTATATTTGATGTTTTTTTTTTGTGTGCAATAAAGAATAAGAATAAGAATAAGTCTGTTTGTCTGCCAATTCCAATCAGCCATTATGACGTACAAAAGTAACAAACAAACAGTTGATGCAGATGCTTTCACATTCATAATATTAGTACGTATAATAAAAACAAACTAATTTATCGTCCTGCCAAATGTCATTCCATAAAAATCACTACTACTTACACACAAAACGAATAACGCTACATTTGACAGGAAGCACACAAATCAAAATGGCCGCCGGTCACAAATCACACAGTTATTATAAAAGGATATATAAATATGTCAGTTTTGCACTCGTATATATTCATGGAGCTTGCTGACATTTGTTTCCGCACTAATCTGGGAATGATGGACTGAATCAGCTAAATTTGAAATAAATCAGTGAAGTTTAATAACACAGGAATGTAAAATGGGTTGTACAGATTTATTTAATCTCTTTAATAAAAATTCGTAGGTATCTTAGCTAACAAAACTAAAGATAAAGGATCAACTTAATATTTAATTGGTCCTACATCAATACGGCTAGAAGACCTAAATCGTTTTAATTAAATGAACTAAATGGTCGTCAAGTTGTAAAAAAGGCCTTTACCATGCCTTTACTATGACCAATTTAAAATACTACTATAATATATACTCTAAAGCTTAGAGTATACAGGGTGTATTTCACCTCATCGCAAAGCCGTTAACCAAGCATTCTGTATATCAAACTAAGTAACTTTCCGCAAAAAATATTGCTGGGAAACAACTTTTTTTTTTGAGGCTATAAATCATGTTTTGTGGTATAACTCAATGTAACGCACTCAAAACATTGTGCGGATGGATGGATTGAATAGTACGGAGGTTGTAGAGATATTTAAAGTAAAAATCATGCGATAAAAGTGGTATTTAAAAAAAAACCTTGTAAAAATCTTGCAACTTTGACCCCCTATATCTCCGTAACTAGGAGGTTCCCAGGTATGGTGTAGAACAAAAAAATGATCAGAATGACGAGGAGAATAAGTGCCTTCCGTATTCATAAAGAGGTGTTTTACACCCTTTATATTATTGACACATTAGAGTCTAAGGTGTCAGCACAGTAGGCAAGGGAGCAGCGGTGGCCCAGTGGTGGCGGCCCCACCATCCAGTAACAGTAAGTAGCAGTAAGTCGTGGGTTCCAGTCCGACAGGTGCATTAATTTGTGTACTTTATTACATCACCACTGCTCTCAAAACGGTGAAAGAAAACATCATAAGGAAAGGCATGTCCTAGAACCAAAAAATTTAAGAAATGTGACATCTACCAATACGCACTGGGCCCGCGTGGTGGATTATAACTTATTCCCTTTCATAGAGAGGAGGCCTGTGTCTCAGCTGTGGGAACATTAATAGGCTGATGATGCCAGTAGGCAAATGCATCCTTCATAGTCGTCTTAATCAATTCAGCATTTATTTCACTGCAGGACTCAGTCGTGTCCAAAGCCACAACAGAGACACAACAATTGGTCCTGTGCCGTTCTGCATCCAAACCGTCCCAGCCGCTTTTATATTGTCGGTAAACTTGTTCCGGTCGGGCAACCTACAACCTAATTATGCTTTCTGAAACCCCGCCTCCGCTCCAGTAAAGTACTTAACATTACTTGAATCAAAGGAGTACCTTGTCATGCAACTGCTGTCAAAGCAATTCCCAATATCCACATTACGCGAAGTGTGATCCGGCTCGAAGGACCAAAATTAAGTCGGGGTGCGACGTACAGCGAGGTGTCGGGTGTTGTTGAGTAGAAACCAAAGTTTAAGTTAGCCACTATTTATTGTCTCAGACTCAAAATATTCTTAATGTAAAGTTATTGTAATAACACCCGGTTAACGTGGTAGATAAAAGTGCATTGAATATTATAAAAAAATACTATGTAAGTAATATATGAAGTCTGTTAATTAGGTTATCGTGTCATGCCAATAGTGCAAACTTAGGTAACTAACAATAATACACACTGATGATATCAAAACATGAGCTTATTGAACATCACTAGTACACTCAACAACTCAGTGTACGACGCAAATCACCTATAAGGGTATGACATAGCTGTGTCAATGTCTTAACACTGCATACTGGTGTGAGTTCGTCTGTATATCTCACCTATTTAGGATTAACTATTCAGTCGTTACCTTACACCTAGTCAATACTGTGTCAATACGATAATATGCGAGTATACACCACGGGTAAATGAGAAACCTCGAATAGGAATAGGGATTGATAGATTCTATCGATATTATAGGTTATCGATACTCGTGTCGTGTATAATCACAGTCAAGTGTATGTCGTTAAATTCGAACAACGAATAGACATAAAATTATGAATGTCGATCTAAAAATAGGTTCAAACCCATTTACACCAAGCGGAAAAATCCTCGCGCACTTTTATGACGTCACTGCATAAAGGTCTGTACTAGTGTTGAATTTAAGTATTAAATTCGACGCAAATGTCCAATGAAGATGGAGAATGCGCGAGCGCCCATTTTACTATGTAAGTTAAGTAACCACTGCTTACGGAATGGTGAAGAAGCCGCCAGAAACCACCGAGGGCGCTTATACTTAGAAGCAAAAATTCTCAATCACACAGGGAAGTAGTGGCAATAAATTCCTAAGTAAGATTTTTAGTGAGTATTAGGTATGTGCAGAGGAATCAGTGAGCCTACTGCATTCGAACCGAATTTAATTTCGAATCGTTTTCCCACTACATTTTTACTGTAAAATAAATAACTTGCAAAATGACGAATAGTCGAGAGGAACATCAAACCGCTTCTCCACAATGGCTGCGACACAATTCGGTTTGACCACACTTTTACAATTTTAAAAGGCCATTGTGAAAAATAGCAGTACTATTTTATTCCGGCCATTTAGTTTAACTCTTCGATGATAAATTGCTAGTAAACCACATGTTTTCGTTTGCATAATGTCACAAAAACTATATTTAGTAATATTTTAATTGCTACTGTCTCGCTTATTTAATGGCTGCAAGCGGTATTACTGAGTCAGAGGTCTTCGGTTCGGCGTTATATTATAAGCATTTTCCATCGGGAATTACTCAAATCAAATAATTTATTGCTTTAAACATAATGTGGTAAATGGTGGTAAATAAAATTATAAAAAAAAAACAATTATGATCCCTGTCGGGCACAGCATCTTTTTAAATAAATAGTCAATAAAAGCTTTTTTTATAAATAATATACATATACACAGAGCCATGGTCATGGTCAAGTCTGGGTTTGAGCCTGGTTTATCGCAATGGGCTCGCTCCCTATTACATGGGACTTAAAACATAACAGGCAAAACGTTATAGGCCTACATTTAAATATCATCATCCACAGCCCGAACTCACCCACTACTGGGAATAGGCCTCTCTCTTCTTGTGCCAAATTCCACGGTCCTGCGCTAGCCTCATCCAGGTTATTCCCCCGACGGCAACTATGTCGTCTGCCCATCTCACCTTTCAATATACCTTTGTCTAACTCTTCTGGGATTGCATGCGTGATGTTTTCTTTTGTTGTGTCAACCACCACGTCACTTTTTAGGGTTCCGTAACTCAAAAGGTAAAAAAGGAACCCTTATAAAATCACTCTCTTGTCAGTCTGTCTGTCCATGTGTTCGAAAACCTATATGGTAGTTCCCATTGACCTATAACCATGAAATTTAGCAAAAAGCGAGGTCTTACAGCACATGTACAGGTAAATATTTGAAAACCGTAAATTGTGTAGAATAAAAACAACAAAAAAAACTCATTTGGCCGATTTGTTATTATGTAAAAGATACTAACACAAAGTGACTGCAAGATACGAAACAGAGAGCAGAGGCTTTCATATCTAATTAGCAGTGAGAAGATAACATGGACACAAAAAGTAAGGACAGGTCAGATACACGTGGCTTCTATTATCTTGGCCTAATGACAAAGGACAAAAGGCCACAAAAAATAATTAAGCAACAAATAAGCCCTATTTCATGTCATACTTTTGTAAACCGACCACAAAATGGAAAATACAGCTGTTCGATATTGAACACTTTGATCGACATTCAATTAGTTTTGAACTTTACAAATGTAAAGTATGTATTAATATAGAGAATGAAAAATATATTGTTACTATGGCTAAAAGAAGATGGCGGGATGAACTGGACCTCTTTTGCAAAGGATTGGCCTATAATCGCATCACTATATCGCGAAATATGGAAGGAAGCCCTGCAGTTGGACATTATAAAGACGAGAGACTATTATAAATGAAAAAAGTCTGTAAATATCGATTTTTGTTTTACTTTCACGCAGAAACTACTGAAACGATTTGGATGAAATCGCAAACAGATTGATTATAACCCTTTTCCATTTATAAAAGTAGTAAGAAGATTGCTAGCCTGTAAACCTTACTGTTTTGCTGACTGTACTACAATCAGATTTTTCAGAAAGGGCGAAAGTAATTTCATGGGTCACCTCAAACCCTTGATTTTACGCTCAGTAGCAAATGTGTTTACTACACCAACGACAACACCACAAAACAATAATTAAAACAGTTATCGATACATGAAACTCCCATCCCTATTTCCTAACACAGTCCCGCATCTCCGTTCACAATATTACTTCGATGATTAATATACTATTTCCTCAACATATACATTATATTAACATCAGTATACTTCAACAGCGCACGAGTATCTCTGTTCTACAAACATTTATATTTTCATAACACTGAACTGTTACGACGGGGCGGATTAACGATGACAGATCGCCAAATAGCTGAAGTTTGGGACAGGATCAAAAACAACATATGTATAAAACATACGCTACAGATAATAATATGGAAATATTTTATTGACACTTGTTACTAAAGTATGGATACTACAATCTTTGTACTGTGCTACAGTTGACACCAGACGTCAGTAGTTTTGATGTTGAGAAATGTCGTCTGATTTGTTTACTGAGTGAAGGTGCAGTCAAATCGCGCAATACGGGTTGCAGACTGTCTGCAGAGAGACTTTGACAGATATTTCAGTAAATTATCTGTCAATGTTCGGTATTCACAGTCCGGGCCGTAATCCAGTGTGCCACGGCATCAGATTTGTCCATTAGTCTTTTTTGAAATTGGGTTTTATTTTCTGTTTGGTTTGTTTGTTCATTGGTTTGAGAAACTCAAACAAATTACGTATTGGTTATTAAATTGACTTCAAATTAGACTCAACTCAGATAATATAAAGCTTTTAAAATAAAATAAAGTTGATCTATCTAAGAAAGTCGGGGCTAAGATAAAGAGAGCGCTATTTTCTTATCTAAAGCAATAACCGTGGTTCTAATTCCAGACGTTTATTTAACACTTAAATCTAATTAAATGATTAGTTACCATTAAATACATCTTTAACGCACCTGGTTAACAGTTACTCGACGTAAAACCATAAAACTGTTACTAAGATAATTACAAATTTTGAGTTGTACCACTATACAGTTGTTAGGCAATATATTCTAATGCCTTGTTTGTTTAAAACCCGTCTGGTCTATGTCTAAGTGTCTACATGCACTTTCTAAAAACTGTTTTACGTAGTCATAAATCTTGCCAACTGTAAATTTATCAATCTTTACACTTCTAATAGTATATTAGTCGAATTTTACGAAAAGTAGCTAAAATAGTGATGATGTAAAACAGGCGTGTTTGAATTTATTACATTTACCGTGATAGTTATTATCATATAAAGTGATTTGGCACGTCGTAACGGTATTATTATGAAGGTTGACGAGTAAGGAGATATCTGGGAGGATCGGGAGAGGGAGGAAGGGCTAAGACTGTGGAGGGATGGCGTGTATGTAAAAAAGGGTCGGCTTAGTGTTCAAAATGATTACAAATGTTCTTCATAATATTAAGGGGTAAACCCAAGTAAATAAAACTTACATTTTTTTTTGGAAATGAGATACGTCGTATTGTTCCTAGTATAATATATGAGTAAGAAGGTATCACAAAACATGATCATAACGAGCTACTAAAAAGTAGCACTTATTTACTTGGGGCGTTGTAAACTAGGACAGTGGTTTCAAATGGTGCTAATTTGAAACCAACATAATTATTAATGGTGTAAGTACCTGCCTATTTTATTAATTTACTTCTGATGTTTCATTATATTACAAATCTATCACTGTATGTATTGAGAAATAACGAACTTTATGACATAATTCACAAGTTTTATTTTGAAACTAAAAATGTACAGGAACGATATTTAAAATGATAAATCTCACAAAGCTATGATAAATGACCTGCAAATGCTTTCATTGATCTCTTTCATCTAATCTGGGATTAAAAGAAGAAATATGTCTAGAATTTATCATTGCTTGGTCGGAAAAGAAACAAATAATTTTTATCAACGTAGAATTTCTATATCTGTGGTCGCTTAGCATGAACTTTAAGGTACTCGTCTGAAGTCGACAGCAAACCGCAGCGGCAGTCAGCATAATAGCAGACCGCAGCGACTTAGTTGGTTTCTATGTAACACAGTGACAACGTTTCTGTAGATGACGACATTGACGCCTGACGCTGCGGTCGAGCAATGACCGCACCCCGCAAACGGAGCGAAAACATGTTTTGTTTTGATCGACAAATGACTAGAAATGACGCGATCGCTGTCGTCGTGACTGCGGATACGCGGCGTTGTCACTGCGGATACCTCAACTGCAACAAAGACTACTGTCGCGCGTCGTTCGGAAACGTGCCTTAATGGAGGTTGAGCTACCTTCTGACCCACCATCATTCGTACAGATCGATAAACTGATTAGTAGAAGAATAAGGTAAACATTAATAACTTATTCATTCTTTCCAACAAGATTTGTCTTCAATATGTTCTAAATACAAGCAGCTACAGCTGTGGATAGATGGTAGAGGGAAAGGACGCTTGTGACTAGCAGTGGGACACAACATGTGTCCCACTGCTTACACAGAATATTATTGATAACAGTCACTAAATGACTGATTTAAGAAAACAACTCAATATGAACCTGTATTTGATATCAAATCATTTTCTAACAGTCAAAAAATTAACACAGACTCGCAACATAGTTTCCTGTTTAAAAAAGTCTCTAGAAATCTCTTAGTTACAATAGATATTTCGTCTAATATACATACCTACATATTATATTCAGTGTTGGACCATCTGCACGTCTGCACATCCCGCCAGAGTTTACATTACCGACACTAGCTCATATCTGTGACGGATGTGGTCGGACATAACTACGGGTAATAATAAACTGAGCAAGAATTATTGGCATGCAGACAATGCAGGTGAACACAATGCGGAGGAAAAACCGGTAAAAATGAAGAATACTAAAGAGAATTTGCGGTTTGTTAAAGTAACATAACATCGCGTCTGAAATCACGGAAGGGTTTGGCAGACATGTTCCTATTCGAATACCCACAGTTCAGTTGTAAACGAGGACGAGACTTTTATCATCCGTACACAAATCCAGACTTCGTGGCTGCCAGTTCACCATCATCATCATCGGCCTATAATGTTCCCACTGCTGGGACACGGCCTCCTCTCAATGAGAGGCTATAATCCACCACGCGGGCTCAGTGCGGATTGGTAGATACCACATGTCTTCGATTTTTTGGGACTAGGACATGCCGGTTTCCTCACGATGATTTCCTTCACCGTTTTAAGAGCAGTGGTGATGAAATAAATTACACAAAGTAATGCGCCTGTCGAACCACGACTTACTGTTTGTAAGTCAGGACCGCCACTGAGCTGCCGCTGGCTAAAACATGCAGAACCCATTTTGAACCTATAGTTGAAGTACTCTTGCACAATAGTAACCTTCACATTTCTGCCAAAAGTGCCAATAAGACTGTCAGGATTACCATGTTCGGCGGCAGCCTCTCGCGTCCGGCCCTGGTTCAATCTATGGCCCGGAGCGAGACGGAGGATACCGCCTTCTGTGAAGCAGTCATGCTGGCGAAGGAGGCGGAGAACGCGAGAGGGAGAGAACCTTTCGTTCAAGCCGCCGCGGGAGATGCACCAAGCGTCGTGGAGCACGTGGTGGCCGACCACCGAAGGCGTGGGCCTGTGGACGGTGAGCTATGGGCTAACTCGCCGTCCGTCCGTCTTATAACGACATGCCGTGTCAACGGTGCGAGAGTGTTCCACGCGCGCCTCAAAGAGATGTCAGCGGAAAGGACCGATGGGCAAGGGCTGATGACTGCCGGGGCTGCGGGACTGTACGAAAAAGTTACGGTGGCCCCGGAATATAAAGGGCGAGGAAGCATCATTCGATGAATTCCGAACCGAAAAAAAAAATACAGTGTGTTTTCATATTTTCTTGAGATAAATCCGCACTGGATTGTAAAATGGTTGGCGAAACTTAACATTTTGTGGTCACTGTACGTCAGTCCTAAAATATTATTACGAGCGTGCACTGACCTCGGCGGAAACTTAGAATTAAGACGTTTGCAAACTGAAAATTAAACGTGTTTTGTGGTGAAAAGATGTTGAGTAATGTACGGATATTTATGCGAAAGAGTTTGCATTAGCTGCTGATTCTTTTTCCGGGACATGATTGATGGTTCTATCCGTTGTCTTACGAGTTCACAGAAACATCATAATCAAGGTTATGGCATGAGCTTTGTTTGAAATTCCGAAGTCTGAAAAACGTGAACTTTATAAAACCATATTCTAGGCAATTTAGGTACAAAACATGAAATGAAAGGCTGTCTTAAAACCTGAAAATGTTCTGAGGTTTAGAGTGTAGGTAGCAGGCAATTTAACAAATTTTACTTTGTAATAGGTTTACCGAGATTTTATCCTCTCAATTCTTTTTAGAGGGTAATTCTTCAGTTTTTCAGGTTCCTTCAGAGCAGAAGTTTACGAAGCTAAAAGTTGGCACTAACAATTTACCACGACTCAATCTTTTATACAACTTTTGCTGAAACGTCCACCCACAATAACGAACAATTAGAATTTTAAAAGGAACCTTAGTGGTCTTAAAATATTTTTATTAAATCTACAAAATTCTACACAGATTCTATTAGACCTTTAAATTATAATCCTTGGAGACTCGACCAACTAGAAAACATAATTTATTAGGTTACCTAAATCGCGAAATCTAAAGGGGCAGCCAAAATTAAAGCATGACTTGGTTTTAGAAAATAAGAAGAAAATATTTACTTAGGATCAAACTCAAACTCAAATTCTTTATTGCATCTAGATAAATAATAATATACCTATTTCTGTTTTTAGGACACCATTAGGAATGGGCATTAACTACAATCCGAGAAGGTACCTACTTGGTATCTGACATTTCTGAAGAACCTCACCAAAAAGGTCAGTGTATGACCTTCTAAGGACATCCACTCCCAGCGTTGCCTATACCTATACATCTCCAAAAGACATAACAGTTTCTACAAGGTGTTACTATCCAGCCTATATACATATTTAACCGACTTCGAAAGAGATTTTTATCCACTAAGGCCTTCTTCTACCACAAACCACTGGATGCGTTTAATGATTGAAAAAATGTATTAACCGACTTCCAAAAGGAGGAGGTTCTCAATTCGTCGGAACCTTTTTTTTTCTTTTTTTATGTATTTTCCCCGATGACTCGAAGATGGCTGGACCGATTTCATCCTATAATCATCAAGTCAGTAGGTATCTGATGATGGAATCCTGGAGAAATAGAAAGAACTCTTTAAATTTTATAGACACGCATGAAGCGATATGGGTAGTTTTCGGAAGAGTACTTTCTCGGAGTGGTCCTTATTCAATTTGGTGATGATCTGATGAAACTTCGGAAATAGGCTAAGGAACTCCTCAATAAATGATTGCAAATGGGCTGGGATTGCTGTAATCTCATTTCTGTCTATTGTTTACACCAGTTCATAACATAACATCACGCCAGTCTGTGAAAGGGTAAGCGCATGTGAACCACTTAAAAGTGATAAATAACTTTAGCTTCAGAAGTCGGTGACAAAAAAACTAAACCAATCAAACAAAGGTCACTGACTTCTGAAGCTAAAGTTATTTTTTACTATTTTTTGTTTTAGAAGTCGGTTTTTAAAACCTTATTCTGTCCCTGTCATCTTCAAATGATTTACTGAAACAGAGCGATGGTTTATAAAATACTCAATTATTTGTTGCATTCCAAATGTTTTACAAAGATGGTTTAGGCTTAAACTTACGCCGTTCTTCCAATGAAACTCAGGTGCATATTATATTATCATTATATTACTTCAATCACTTGAGAGACGTGTTTAGGTATCAAATAAATTACACAATCAATCATTTAAGTACTCGTAGCTGTTAAGTGTTAATCTATACTTAATATTATAAAGCAGAAGAGTTTGTTTGTTTGTTTGTTTGGTTGAACGCGCTAATCTCTGGAACTACCGGCTCGAATTGAAAAATCTTTTTATGTTGGATAGTCCATTTATTGAGGAAGGCTTTAAGCTATATAACATCACGCTACAATCATTAGGAGCGGAGCAGGAGTTAAAAATGTTGCAAAAACGGGGACGTTTTTTGCCTTTCGTTTTTCTCTCTTATGTGACGCAGACGAAGTTGCGTGGGTCAGCTAGTTCTAAATAATCTTATTGCTGAAGTACAGCAAACCTTATGTTTCGTTCTATCTGACCAGATTAAGGACCTCTTGTGTCAGCTAAGTTACTACCCAATATAAAATCGTCGTGGGAACCATAGATAGGTAATCAATACAGATGACTACGAATCGCCACAATGGTGTTACAGAATAAAACATCAGTATGGACCCTGTCAGGCACAACAACATTAGGAAAGAGGATAACCCTCTTCCTCTCAGTAACAGTAACAAGTCAATAATATTATTATAAACTAGCTGACCCACGCAACTCCGTCTGCGTCATTATTATAAGAGAGAAAAACTAAAAGAATAAAAATCCTAGTTTTTGCAACATTTTCATTCCTGCTCCGCTTCTTATAATCGTAGCGTAATGTTATATCCTCGATAAATGGACTATCCAACACAAAAATAATTTTTCAATTCGAGCTACCGGCTCGTTCCGTCGCTGAGATTTGCCGATTTGCTGCCTGAGATTAGCGCGTTCAAACAAACGAACAAACTCTTCTGCTTTATAATATTAGTATAGATAGTATAGATTAAAAGATCAATTTAATCAACAATCAATCAATTAACAAATAACAGTTTTCAGTTTCACTTTCAATTGATTAATGTAATTTTGCTTAGTTTAAATTCGTTTAGCGTGATTAAATTTGTGGTGCAGGCGGCCTTTAGTTATCCCTAACCGTAGTCGTGCCAAAATTATCAGCCTCTTCCAAGGTAAGATTGCGGTAAAAATTGGCGCGGATATTGCTAGTTAATCCTTATTTACAAAGGTCTACTACAGCCGGCTTTACTAGCCAAAGAGATTGTTATATAAGAATCTTAATTAAAAACAGAAATTCTTTATTATCTTGTTCATCCTGAAAAGCTTGTTATAATTTTACACACCGACGTAAAAAGCTTTTTGAATGATCAATTTATTTTTTCTTTTTATTGTGAGAATGCGTGTTCTGTAGAAGGTCATAGGGTGATAAATATACAGGGTGTAAACCAACTCATCACGAAGCCGCCAACTAAGCGACTAAGTAACTTTACGCAAAAAATATTGCTGCGAAAGGATTTTTTTGGGGTGAAAAATCATGTTTTGTGGTAGAACTCAATGTAACGCATTTAAAACACAGTGCTGAGGGATGGATTAAATAGTAAGAGGGTTAAAAAGGTATGACTAGAAGGTTCCCAGGTATGGTGTAGAACAAAAAAATGATCGCAATGAAAAACCAGTGCTTTTCGGCTTCGTTATGAGGTGTTTTACACCATTTAGTATTTATTTCTAATTTTACAAATAGTAGAATATCATCACGCTTGTTTTATTCACATTCTTTTGTTCACTTACCTGAAATCTACTTGACCTGATATTTTGAATGAGGTGCAAATCGCAGAAAACAGTTTCATGCCACCAAAATCGCATATTTAATTACAATAATTTTATACCGTGGTTAATAACTACGAGTATTATGAATAATTTTCTCGCAAATGTGTTGAAAAACGTTGTATGACACACGTGCAGAAATTGGTATTTACAAACTCGTGGCTATGGTTCGTCTACTCGTTTGTAAAAACCAACTTACCGCACTAGTATCATAAATAACTATTTTATCTCACATGATTTATCTTTTACTTTACACGATTTCTCTTTAAATGACATGATTTATTCTTTTGTAAACTTGATTTATTTTATTGAAATGGTTCTTTTCAAATTTGAATACGTTAACGTTATCCAAATTTTAAGTGTATTGTTTTATTTTTGAATTGTTAGCGTCAAAATCCGTGTTGTGTAAGTTTTAAATGAGTTTTCGACACAATGTCAAAATGGTTTATGAAAAAAATTAAAAGAAATGAGTTCTAAATGATAAGCTGCGTGGGATTTATGCTGCGTCAAGCAAATGACTTCACAAACATCAGTGCATTGAGGACCTTTGTATGAGGCTCTTGTGAGGAGTCATCTAGAATATAATGCGGTCGTCTGGGACCCGAGTGAAACAAAATACAAAAATATGCTCGAACGGATACAGAACAAATTCGTCAGATTTATGTATTTAAAACTGTATGGGAGTTACCCGCGATACCCGTTACTGTATCCTGCCTTGTTCTGTCTCGGTAGGGTGGGCTACTACAAATTAGAAATTAGGCGTGAAGTGGCACTGGTAACGTATATTTTTAGTTTTAAGAGGTAGTATACAACATTTAGGGATACTATCAGAAATCGGGTTTAATAAGCAAAATATTTTTAAGCACATGTTTAAGTTACTTTGTCGCATTAGATTACTCATCAGTAATGGCAAAGAAAACATTAATAAGAATAATAAGTCCTCTTCACATTATAAAGGGTGTAAAACACCTCTTAACGAATACGAAAGGCACTTGTTCTCCTCGTCATTCTGTTTTTTTTTTTTATCTACACTATACCTGGGAACCTTCTAGTTACGGAGATATTGGGGGTCAAAGTTGCAAGATTTTGACAAGTTTTTTTTTAAGTACCACTTTTTATCGCATGATATTTACTTTAAATATCTCTACGACCCCCGTACTATACAATCCATCCATCCTCACAATGTGTTGAGTGTGTTACATTGAGTTATACCACAAAACATGATTTATAACCTCAAAAAAAAAAGTTGTTTCCCAGCAATATTTTTTGCGTAAAGTTACTTAGTTTGATAAACAGAATGCTTGGTTAACGGCTTTGTGATGAGGTGAAATACACCCTGTATATATCTTACTTTTCCTGTACCCGACAGGATTGTCTCTAAATATACATAATTATGTTGACCACTTATGCCTACTTTGTGGAATGCAATTAAGTATTGAGTATTGAGTACTTACCTATGTTTTAGTACCAAGTATTAGGAATCGATCTTATTACCGTCAACCAGACACAAATCCAAAGTCCAGGCTGCTACTGAATAAGGGGAGGGGCCCGCAAGGGCCGAAGCCTGCCGGGGTTGCGGGCCTGTTCGAAAGAGATACCGCGGCCCCGGAACATAAAGGGCAAGGAAGGAACATGGACGGGTTTTAGTCAGTAAGAGTCTGACACTCCCTCCCGCTCCGCCCAGAGTGGGAGAAGTCATTTGATGACTTCCCACCCCAAAAAACAAAAAAAAAAGGCTGCTACTGAAATTTCAGACAGAAAATGCAATACCTTGCTGTCTGAGAATCGAACCCGTGACTCTTGACCAAGGAGGCTGTCCAACTAAATTCAAAGAATACATTTTAAAACATATAAATAACGTCAATCACTATAAATCAGCCTTTCAAAAATTGAGCCATGCCCACTCCAGTAAATATTCAGTATAAAGTGTAAAAATCCAGCCAGAAGTGCGAACCCAGCAAAAAGTATTTTTAGTGTAAAAGAGAAATAAAATAGCAGGTAGCCCAAAAACCATTAGGCACCAATTTTGCTGGCGTATTCGCGGCACAGAGTAAAAAAATCGGTTTTGCGCAACCACGCAGAGTATTGGAACGCTGCTCGTTACTATACTGTGGTTCTATTTCCACGTTTTGGTTATTGCAGAATATTTTCAGAATTCCTACAAAGCTTTAGTCAGCAACGTGTTCGATTTGTAAGTATTCGAATTTTGAGAGTCAAACGCGGATTAATTGAAGGCACGTTCTCTCTGTCTGTTCTGTTCTCACGAAAATTACTTATTTAGTAAAACTTTATGCACAAATAAAAACTGTACAAAGGCGGACTTAATGCCTTGGGCATTTTCTACCAGTCTACCTTAGGGTGATGCAGAGACAATACAGAAATTCTGTTTTTAAATAGATACTTTCTTTGACTAACGGATCTAGTTGTTACTCGCACTCATCTGCAGACGTGCGCGATAGAGACGGATATATCCGAATAAACGCACGAAGCGTTAGGGAATAGGGCCTCTGAACATTAGGTCCTGGGGTCGATGATAATCCAACACAATGTAAATTGTTTGATGAATGAATAAATAAATAAATTTCCAGGCGCGACAAAATGTAATTAGGTTTATCCTTGAGGAATTTCTCAGTCACAGCCACGGTGAAAGGATCTGTCCAAGTTGATGGAAATAAGTTCGCCTCCAATTAAAAGGGACTTAATATAACTGGCGAAACGTGGGTCTTGCTAACTACTACTAGGTTCACCTCTACTTGCACAATTGACATTACAAGCGTGATGTTCTGTTGTTTTTTTTTTAATTTTAGGAAGAAAGCCAATTCGACTAGTCCATAAAATAAGTTAATGACAAAAAAAACGTAACACAACGGCAGTAAGTAATGACGTCATTAATTTTAAACACGTCTCCGTGAAGTCAATTCATTTATCTTGCTCCCACGTATTTTATGAACACTCATAAAAATTTAATGTAGGTATATCTTAACAATTTGCGTCTGAAAAGATACAATCTTTTTCGCTTTTCGCCCTAAAGGAGCAAATAGGCGCCTCGAAATACGAAACGTTACGTTAAGCGTATCTATCATTAGAACCACGCAACTGGTGTCACATAAACGTTATGATTTTAACTTTATATTGCTCATAAATTCGTATAATTACGAGTTTTGCCTCAAAATGTTTCTTGGTGATGGAATACTTAAGGATGTTTCTTAGAATTTGGAATAAGACGTCGTTTTGTGTTGTAAATGGCACAGACATTTGTAACTTTGTTCTTCTCATTATGTCACAAAACTCGTATTTCTTGTATCATTAAGGTCCTAATTAAATTAATTATTTTGGTTGACACTACACATTCATAGATGATTATGAAATGTTCCTTTGAAAAGAATTTCTCAGAAAGTTTAAGAACTTTCTGAGAAACTCTTTCCTTAAAACAAATTAAATAGCTGCTCTGTGGTTCAAATGTTTTATAAATAAGTAAAGATGTTTTCAGAAACGGTGCATTTAATCGATCCCTAAAAACTTCCATGTAGTTGAACGCCTACACTTTACATAACTGTTTCTGCCATGCCTCGGAAAGCACGTTAAGCAGTGGTCCCGGCTGTCATTTGTAGATCTTTGACAATCGTTACAGGTAGTCAGTGTTCCAAAAAGTCTGACAACCAGTCTTATCAGGGGGAATCATATTACCCAGTAACAAACTGGGGTCGAGGTCAGATAGGCAGCCGCTTCTTGTAAAATACTGGCATTCAGCTGCATCTGGTTAAACTGGAAGACAACATAGTTGGTAAAGGCTAGGTAGATGATATGAGTTGATGACGCCTATAAACGAAAATACTGTCAATGAAGAAGTAGTATTAAGAGACATCAAACTGCAATTTAACAAAAAATTATAAAACTAATACATATTTTAGACTGATTACCAGATGAAGGTCATCACGGGTATCGGCTAGACGTGAAGAGCACAGGACGGGCCGCCGATGTTGCGACCGACTCTAGACTTAGTGACAATCTATAACCGCTTACGATGATGGAAAAAACAAAAATATATTGGATTGATCTAAGCTATCGAAAGGAAAAGCTATTTCTATTATTGTACAATCTTACGTTTAAGTCTGTTTAACTTGATTCTTATAAATATTAGTTCATAATTTCTCGATAGATGGCGTTGTTCTTTTACGTCACTAAGCTGAATCTCGGTGTTAAGATTCTCCTCGATTCCATGACCTTCTCGTGTTTTTTTTTTAATAAATGGTCTTCGTTAAGTAAACATTGGCTTTTTATTCATGGTCATTCGAGTCGGATTTTTCGGATGCAGCCGTGACTAATGCACCGTGAGTTTTGGAAATTGGACATTGTAAAAATAGAAAAAAATAGTGAAGTGTTGTGACGAAAGTGCAAATAACTGGACAAACTGTAAGTACTTTAAAAATAATTAAAGTCAGTGATTCACAAGTGACTTAGAGAAATTAGCAAGCAAATGGACTTGTAAAATTTCTACGCAAAAGTGTGTTTAGACGGGGAATCCATGCCCAATTTTGGCAAAGTTATTCATTACAAACACTTAGAAAATTTTACCAAAAGTTTTAACTTATAAAATTTTGAAGAAACGTCAATAGTTCTGATTCTGAAGAATTTGGGACTTGCAAATAAAACTACAGTTCTT
Source organism: Xestia c-nigrum (assembly GCA_916618015.1). Classification (NCBI taxonomy): domain Eukaryota; kingdom Metazoa; phylum Arthropoda; class Insecta; order Lepidoptera; family Noctuidae; genus Xestia; species Xestia c-nigrum. The sequence goes on from OU745263.1 coordinate 909,163, forward strand.
GAATAGAAACACTATTAAAAATGGATTCCTTGTTAAGATTGCAAGTAGAGACCAATAAACAGATGCAAAGAGGATACATAAACTTCAAAAAGTCTCCTAAAGAAAGAAATACTGTAAGCTACTTAGAAACGAGGTTGGAATGTTTGGAAAAACAATGGTCTATGTTCGATGAAACGCACAATAAAATAATATCTGAGATTAAAAGGGAAGAATACGAACAGTCAGAGTACCATTTAAGTGACATGTATGGTCAAGCGGAAGATTTATACATGGACTATAAAGTTGAATTAAAAGAACGTTTTAATAAGAAAACACCATCTGATTGTACGGATAACAACAACCCGATTACTCAGACTGACGTGAAATTGCCTAGAATAGCGATACCTACATTTTCGGGTCACTATTCTCAGTGGACATCATTTCGGGACCTTTTTCAAACATTAATACACAAGAACCAATCATTAGATAACGTGCAAAAACTACATTATTTGAAGTCGTATCTCACCGGCGAAGCTGAACAGTTGTTGCGACACCTACCTATTACCAGTGATAACTATTTGACTAGTTGGAACATTTTAGAACATAGATTTAATAATAAGAAATTTATAACAGATTGTATTTTCAAAAGATTCTTTAATCAAAAATGTTTAACGGGTGAATCATCGAATTCTTTAAAAGAACTTTTTGATACAACAAACGAATGTCTGAATGCTTTAAAAAATGAAGGTATTAATATCGAAAATTGGGATCTTATTGTTATTTATATATTGTGTTCTAAATTAGATACAGAGTCTCGCAAACAATGGGAAGCTAAGATTTGTAGCTCAACCAAGGAATTGCCTTCATTACAAGAATTTTTAGATTTTGTTGAGCATAGATTTAGGTCACTTGAATTTTTATGTACTAAAACTGTAAAGAGCACTAATACTAAGTCACATCATGTGGTAAAAAATGTAAACGAGAACAAAACATCTGTATGTGCCTTTTGTTCAAATACCAATCATAAGATAGGAAATTGTAAAGATTTTGCTAAGGAAGAATTGTCAGCTCGTCGTAATTTTGTCCAAAATTCAGGTTTGTGTTTCAATTGCTTAGGCGCAAATCATATGGTAACTTCGTGTCGTTTGCCCACAAGATGTAGAATTTGCAAGAAGAAACACCATTCGTTGCTGCATTCGAATAATAATAGCCAATCAACTGATGAATCAAGCAAACAATCAGTTGATAGTACCAATGTTGTTGAAGCTGCAACAACATCAAAAGACGAGACCGAGGTAAGGAACATAACTAGTTGTATGTCTAACACAAATTGTCAGGTTGTTTTAGCAACAGCCTTAGTTAACGCAAAAACTAACACAGGGTCTTATATAACACTGAGGTCTCTTTTGGACCAGGGATCACAGGCATCTTTTATAACGGAGTCTGCTGTCCAAATGCTTGGGCTTAAGAGAATTAAATGCAACAGTGTTATAACTGGAGTGGGGGGTGAAGACAACGCTTCACTTAATTGTAAACATGTGGTTTATATTAAACTACAATCTCTCCAGGATCCTAACTTTACTGTAAAAGTCTTTTAATACTCTTTCAGATGCTAGTGGAAATTGGTTTCCTTCATCATATGCGATTTGGTGAAGCGCTCTTACCGCCAGGTATGGAGCTGAAGCAGTCCCAAACGTTACTCGTACTAAACGCAAATGTTGTATTTCTTTTGCAGGGTCAGATCTCCACACTATACGTTGATAATCTGCATCTTGGTCAGTCACCTTCACCTGTCGATACATCTTTACGATGTCAGCTACTAAACAAATAGGGTGAAGCCTCCATCTCATAAGGATGTGCCTAAGATCATCTTGTAATGTCGGTCCTACCATAAGATTACTGTTCAGTGAAACACTATTGTTATCGCGACTAGAAGCATTAAATACGATTCTGAATTTTGTTGTAGTTTTATCGTCTCTAATTACTTCATGGTATGGCAAGTAAACTGCTTCTGGATTATCAATTTCGTTTTCAGGTATTATTTGCATATGACCGAGCTTTAAATATTCTAAAAAAACTTCTGAATATTTAGTTTTTAATTCAGGTGATTTTAAGAAACGTTTTTCTAATGATAATAATCTTTTTATGGCAACATTGCGCGAATTGCCATATTTACTGCTCGGGTCATTATCTTTAAAGGGTAACTTTACAATATACCTACCAGAACTATCGCGTTTGGTCGTTTCTTTAAAGATTTCTTCACAACGTTTTTCTTCTGGAGTGAATTGATTTTTATTTAGGTTAAAGTTATCAGATTCGAGCTCCCAAAATTGTTTAAGATTAAAATCTTCATTGCAAATGTTAGTATGCATGGTAATGATAGCACTATTGCAGCTCAACGTATTGGTTTCACTATCACCCACTTTGCCAGATATAACCCAACCTAACCTGGTTTTCTGTGCTATCGGTGTTCCTATTGGTCCTCTAATCAATCCTTCAGTTATAATTTGGCAATAGACTTCTGCACCAAGTAATAGGTCGATTTTATTTGGTATGTTAAACTTCGGATCTGCTAACTTCATAACTGGTAAGTTCGGCCACAGCTGAACAACAATTTGTCTTTCAGGTAGAAATGAAGTTAATTTCCGAAGAACGTAAGTTTTGACGTTTACATTACATATTTTTATTGTTTCACTTTCTTTCAGTTCTAGGTTGGTTGTTGTGCTATCTTTGCTTATTTCCTTATGTAATTGATCATCGTTACTTGCCCATTTTTGCAATTCAAAGCCTCCTTTGCTTAGTAGTTTAGTCATTTCTGAGAATATTTGATTTCCTTCTGATACACTTTTACAGCCCGTTATGAGATCATCCATGTAAAAGTCAAATACCAGACACTAATATGGAAGAAAAAACAAAAAAGGTCATGTAACGCAGAATGATCAATTGCAGTTGTGGACCAAGTTCTCATCTCTTCGTAAATTAGTTCGAGTTGTAGCACACTGCAAAAGATTCATTAAAAAGTTGAGAAACGTGCATGATCATAACTTACCTGTATGGTTAACTACTGTAGAATTGAATGAAGCTCTTCATATTTGTGTAAATCAGTGTCAAACAGTAAGTTTTCAGCAGGAGTTTCAAGATATTAAAGGAAAGGGGATAGTACAAAAGAAAAGCAAACTTACGTCATTAAATCCATTCCTAGATGATTCAGACATATTGAGAGTTGGTGGTCGTTTAGAGAAAGCAGAATTAACAACTGATATAAAACACCCAATAATACTACCGTCAAAATCTCACCTCACTGAATTGGTCTTAAATGAAAGTCACTATAACACATTGCACGGCGGACCACAGCTCATGATCAACTATCTGCGAACTAAATACTGGGTCATTGACGCAAAGAACCAAGCAAAAGTGGTTGTCCGTAAATGCGTTATTTGTGTACGCCATGCAGCACAGACTAGGGTTCAACTGATGGGGCAATTGCCTTCAGCTCGAGTTACACCAATTCGAGCGTTTTATCGAAGTGGTGTGGACTACGCAGGTCCCATACAGATTCGAACTTCCAAAGGTAGAGGCCACCGTGCCTATAAAGGGTATATATGCCTTTTTGTATGTATGGCTACAAGAGCCGTACATTTGGAAGCGGTGAGTGATCTCACATCACAAGGGTTTATGGCAGCTTTCAAACGATTTGTTGCAAGACGTGGCCATTGCGCTGAGTTATTCAGCGATAACGGGACGAATTTTGTTGGTGCCGCTCGCGAACTCCGAGACTTGTTCGCACAAGAAAAGTCAACCTTAACGATGGAAATCGCCGAGTGTTTGGCAAACAACGGCACCACTTGGCACTTTATTCCACCACATGCCCCGCATTTCGGCGGGCTATGGGAGGCTGGAATAAAGTCCTCCAAACATCATCTTAGACGGGTGATAGGTACTGCGACTCTTACTTTCGAAGAGATTTCGACGCTTTTGTACCAAATAGAAGCTTGCCTTAACTCTCGACCGCTATCACAAATTAGCACCAATTCACAAGACCCAACACCTCTCACTCCAGGTCATTTTATAATAGGTGAATCATTAATTCTAGTACCTGAACATAATTACGAAACATCATCTATTTCATCATTAAAACGTTGGCAATTAACTCAAAGAATGCTGCAACAATTTTGGCGTAGGTGGTCAAATGAGTATTTAAGTCAATTTTTACATCGTTATAAGTGGGCAAACAAAACTCCTGAACCTGAAATCGGAGACTTAGTTTTAGTGAAGGAGGACGGACTCCCTCCAGCCAAATGGCTTTTAGGTAAAATCGTTTCTAAACATCCTGGGTCGGACAACATTACGAGAGTAGTGACTCTGAAATGTAAAGGTACCACATTTAAACGACCAATTACTAAACTGTGTGTGTTGCCTGTCGCTCAGTGATCAGTATCAGTTATGTGTATGTTCATGATTTTGTTGAATGTTTACGCTGTTGTAAACTTTTTTGTTTTGGTCTATTTTGTAACATGTTTAGTGTAATTTGTCCTTAGCCACCTGACTAACTTAAAACATGTTTATTTTATTTTTGCTATATGTACCATACAGTCCATTTGTTCGAATGTAGTCAGTTCATGGTGGGCGGGAACAATGGACATTCTGTCCATAGTGGGCGGAATGTACAATCTTACGTTTAAGTCTGTTTAACTTGATTCTTATAAATATTAGTTCATAATTTCTCGATAGATGGCGTTGTTCTTTTACGTCACTAAGCTGAATCTCGGTGTTAAGATTCTCCTCGATTCCATGACCTTCTCGTGTTTTTTTTTTAATAAATGGTCTTCGTTAAGTAAACATTGGCTTTTTATTCAATTATGTTATTGAAGAAACTTTTTGACGCTAACGAATTTCAGAATATTGGGAAACCATTTGTATTAGTGGTTTTAAGAATTACATCATTGTAAGTATATTTACAACACAACAACCTGGGCTTTATGAAAAGTCACCCAATGGGCAATGGAGACGGCTATGCTCGGAGTTTCCTTGCGTGATCGAATCAGAAATGAAGACATCCGCAAGAGAACCTAGGTCACAAACGTAGCCCGAAGAATTGCCAAACTTAAGTGGCAGTGGGCAGGTCACATTGCTCGCAGAACGGATGGCCGATGGGACTGAAAAGTTCTGGAGTGGTGACCGCGAACCGGAAGACCTCCCACTAGGTGGACCGATGACCTGGTGAAGGTTGCAGGAACCCGTTGGACGCGAGTCGCAAGGGGCCGGTCAATGTGGCGACACTTGAGGGAGGCCCATGTCCAGCAATGGACGTCTTTCGACTGAAATGATGATGATGATGATGATAAAATATATTTAAGTTCCCGAAATCACAACAGCGTTGCCGCCATGCAATAAATGTATTTCCACTCCTGCTAACATTTTAATAAAAAATGTTATTTATTCGTGGCAACCAACTTTTTTTTTATCCCAATACCAAATCATCTAACAAAGTGAATCCTTGCACAGATTGTAGTAGCTTGATGTCTTGGCGTCTGTACAAAGTGCGATTCAGATTGTAGAACATTACGACTTGGCATAGCAATATAAAATTAACAATAAAGCAGTAATTAACCAGTCTGCTACTAGTTAACAAAGTATAGAAATATTCGACACGCGCAATTTGCCCAGAGATGATTGTTCTGAGAATACATTATATTACTTGAACTACATTATTGTAAATGCCTAACATTATTGCTGGTAATTGGCTTTATGCTCTCTGTCTCCACTATAGAATGGCTTTCATGAGGAATATTACTTGGCTCAGAAACACTCTTATAACAAGTTCCTAGAGTTACTTTCATAAGTAAAAAACAATAATAATTAAGAAAAGTTTCATTAAATCTCCATTTTCAAAACAAAAACAAATGGTTCTCCTTTGTGGAAAAATTAAAACAATTTACATTTCAAATAGCACTGAAAATAATTACAGGAATCCAGAAATATTTTCGGCCAGCAGCTGGGTTTAATTACAAAAGTAGCCCTGAAATAATAATTAATGAAACTTTTTAACGAGACCTCCTTCGTAACGACTTCGCCTTGTCAATCAAAGTGACAACTGCGGCTCTATTGTCCACAGACAATAAATCTAAAGTTGGAGCTGTCAAAGTCAAAAATGTTAGCATGAACTTTGACGTTTGAGAGGCAAAGGTATTTACAGTCGGTGAGCCTGTACATCTAAGTGCACATATTAATCTGGTTAGTCTAGCGCTGAAACTGTATTACGAACTAGCTGGTAAGGTGGAACTGTTTAATTGCATACACATGAGTTCAGCGGCTTTGGAATTATTGAAGTTAGACCAACATTGGCAAGGCGTATACCACTAATTCTCCTGTAGGGAATATGTAAGTTTATGCGTATGTATTAATACTCTTTGGTCCGTGAAGTTGAACTTACTAGTCAGTTTAATGAGTTAGTTGTGTGGGGCGGCCGTTTTAATTGGATACCCTCTTTGAAGGCCTCTACTCTACATTTATTATTTTGCACATTGCTTATTGTCACTCATAAAATTCAAGTAACATAGATTGTTGTTAATGATCGGTCGCGAGAATATACCGGTCATTCAATTGTTCGGAAAACCTTAAGATGGACCCGATACCGGTTCACTGGACAATATGAAAGCGAAATTCGTCTGACGATCGCTCTGGTTAAAAGACGACCATCAATCACCCACATTGACCCACAAGGCCGCCTCCCGAACCATTTGTCTCGGACAATGCTTGAGACTGTAATAGATACGTCGTAACTACAGATATTACATACATATTGTAAAATTAAATCATCGAGCTTTGATGTAACGTCACCTGCGCCCACGCACGACGCGAACGTTTCATACGATTTTGACGTCAGCCCGCGAAATGTGCGATCAATAATGCGCAAATTTTTTCAGCCAAAGATTTCAAAAATGTCCGCCTGTCATTTTTCAATCTATAAAGATGAAAAGAAAAAGTAATGCTTATGTTTTTTAGATGATTATTCACTAATTTCTTTGTGTGTGGAATGATGTAATTGTTGAATGATTTGGTTTCGTCAAACCATAAAGCAAAGTAAGAAGCAGAGGTTTGTAATAAACGATAGACGGACTTAGGGAAAATTTGAAAGATTATATTAATATTTGACAAGATACAGAAAGGAACTGACTGCTAGATGAGGAGAAAAGAAATATATGGAAGTACTAGCTTTTGCCCGCGACTTCGTTCGCGTGGAATAGTGACTTCCGGCAGATTTTTGGTTTTACCCACATTGCCGACTCTTGCCCAATAGATGGCGCTATAATTATGTCCGCAATAAAGGAGAATGACCAAAAATGTATGGGCTCTGGTCCAAAAAAAAAACTGCTGCCCCAGGGTTGACTCCATTGTGGGTTAACTTATAATGTTAGACTTACTATGTGTGCCAATGTGCATCAAATTCTAACCCACAGTTACAGACTAATTCAACAATTTTGAATGTGCAAGTGAATGTGCTACTTTTTTTCAAGTTCACGTTTCAGCTAATATCTATGATTCCGTGGGACAGATTTTTTCACTTCCATAGACGAAAATTAAGCTTTTGAACCAGTCTTTCAAATGAGCTATGTAGTAAATCTGGGGGCAGAACTTTTCTTTTTTTTTTTCAAATTTTGGTCCACTTTGGTCACTCTCCTTTTATTTTTTATTTTATTTTTTGTAATAAAAACTATCCTATTGTGACTGGTCGATACAATTATTAAGCAAATACTTTCTTAATATTTATTTTAAAATCAACACACGGAGCCAAACACTTACAAAGCTATTAACTTTCTACATTTGGCATTGAAGGACAAAACGTAAAAACTTTCAAGCTCATAAATCCCTTATTTTAATGGGTATGGCTGACAAGCTTCTCAAATGATTCTTTAGAAACTTAAAAATATCCTATTTCTACGAGCGACTCATAATAGATAAGCACACGTGTTTGTAATAAACTCTGGTCATTGGGTAAAACCCGGGCGATAACTTAAGACAATTGAAAGAGTCACAAAAAGCATCGACAGGCAACGCGTGGGATTCTGGAAAAAAACAGTACAGGCAAGAAGGGGCTGGCGGGGAGAGGCGAGGGTAGGAAAGTCAGGAGAGTCGGTCGGAGACCGCTAGAGGGTGGAGACGATAAGCTAGGAGTTAAGCTAGGAGACGTAGAAAGTACTAGGAGTCTATGTCTGAGTGTGTGGTCGCGAAAGTGTGATAATGTTTGTAAAAGTTTATAAATAGTTGGAATGAAAGGTCTGTTTAGATTAATCGAGGTGAGCAAGAGATGGCCTTAGACGCATGGAGAGGTCTGGTCGAGTTCGCGGGATAGACCGGTCTATAATAGTAAAAGCACTAGGACGTCCTAGGTTAGACTCGGAAAGTTAGCATAGTTTCGGTATTAAGATGCGCATCAACTCCCCGAGGACGAATAATATTTTATAAGCTAAAATATTAGTAGTAATATTAAGTCTAGTAAAAGTGAGTGTTGTTACGTGAAAGGAGCCAGGCTGCGGCGAAGGCGAAACTACAGTATTCAGTAAGTTAGTTGAAGACTGACCATCTTTAAAGAACACGTGGTAAGTGTTAACTATAATTAAAACCTCGCTTAAATTGCAGTTGGACTGTAGCGTGGAAGGGCTGACAGTATTCACTTATTGCAGAATGACGGAGCGATTGCATCACGTCATCATAATGGATATTATTATCTCATGTATATTATGTGTCCGCTTCCTAACCCGTACCTGAGCAAATATTCATATGCTGCGTTTGATCTAGGGAGACGAAGAAAGCCTACCGCTTACACTCTACAACGTACATACAACATGTACATTGTACCCAAATACAATCGACTATTGACGACTATCGACTTCTAACTGACAAATGGAAGGCCGAATCGTAATGTTCGCATTTTGGTGAGAACAAAGTATATTGTTCAGTAGTGACAGCACCATAACATCCGCAAATGGACTAAAACAGATTATAATGTTTAGTATTATAATACTAACTTGTACTTGTGTTACAAGTCAATCAAACGCTGCTGATGAATACTGCTTCCTGTAAAAGTCTAGCTCAGAGGATTGCTCTGGAACTGGTGGCGTGTGTCCCTGGGAGGGGGGTAGGCACCCCGAAGTATCACAACCTAAATTGATAGCTACGTTCTAAAGAACGCTAGGGACTGTGTCTCGTTAAAACAAACCCCGGCTGCCACAGGCCTATCACTAAATCGTCACAATTTAGCGAAACACACAAACTCTACTTGGGGAAGATTAGAGGGACAAGAAATGACGAAACATATGACCATTTCGACGTTCAACAGTAACATTGCAATTTATTCTGCTACAGACTGAGTCCACGATGCGCTTGTGCAAATTGATCTAATAAATGGGGTAGACGGCCGTAAGGGTGTTTATCAACGAGAGTACGCGTGTAAGAAAAGATAATGAAAACCTGTCTTCTTCAATGGCATTGGCCTCACAACCCAAGTCTTAGGATTGGAAAAGGCATGTTAGAAAGTGCTTAGGGAACGTGTGTTGTTGGAGTTCGTAGCAGTGCCCTTAGTAGGACAATGCGCTTAGGTCTAACAATACACGTACGCCGGGCAAACGTTGTAAAACGAATCCATATACTTGTACATGGGCCCGTTTGCGTTTGCAAGCGGCATCTACTTTTGGAATCTAATAAAGTAACGTAACGAACTAATTAATAGTTTCTTAAGCACAAGCGTAACGATTCCTTATCAAACTTTTAGCATATATCATATCTTTGCGTCCTCTTGTTTTATTAGCTTCATACTTTATCGGCGTTTTGCCTCATTGGATTTGATATTATTCATGTATATATATAACAGTGAATTCCAATATTAACTTCACCTTGTGTCCCATCCCTGTCCCCTAGCCTCTAAGGAAGGGACAGGGCTAAGGCAAATCCCTCATATTTGGAATTCAGTCCATCTAGTCAGTGGGAGGCCAACCAGTCAAAGGTCGAAACCTACAGAGCGTGCGCGGAGGCGGGGCGCTGCTCCTTCCCCTAAGGGGGAAGCTGACCATAAATACTAATAAATAGCATGAATTAGGAAAAACGAAAATTTTATCAGCCTAGGGTAATTTAGGAACAGTCACATGTGGTGCCGTGACCAGGATTCTCGTCATTAAATGTACTGATTCACTTCAGTGCAACGAGAAAGAACAATGAATGGGTTACTACAATAAAAACACAACGTAATTTTATGGTTCTAGGAATTGTGAGAGACGGCGCAGCTAGAGCTTACAACGGCTACAATAAATAACAGATGTTACGATAATGGTTTAGTTGTCGTGATTGAATCCTTCAACCACTGGTAGCGGGTTCAATTCCCGCATGATTTATCAGTTGATACAATAATATAAACCTGTATTCCATTGTCATGGATTTTGGGTTCGATTCCCGCCTGGCGCAATAGTTGATAAGTAATTAAATTTCTGTGTCACGGTTAGTGGGTTCAGTTCCCATATACTAAATATAGATGATGTGATGTACCTAGATTTAAGTGTAGGTAACGATTTATAAGACTTGTTTGTGTTCCAGTGCAACAGTAATTATGGGTTCGACTCCCTGTTAATGCAAGTATCGTGTGTTAATAATACACGGACAGATTTCAATTGAAATACAATAGTTTACGATCCCCGTTCGATCGTTTCCCTCTCATTGAGAGGAGGCCTTGTCCCAGCAGTGGGAACATTATAGGCTGATGATGATGATGATGATGATGAGTTTACGATAAAATTGAAAGTTTTGTATTGGTATAAGGATGAATGGTAGTGAGTAGAATGGTATGAGTATTTATATTAATAGTGCTAAGATACTAAGACGCATAACGTTTAGAAAATGAGAGTTTATTTTCAAGAGTTACAATAACGTCATGGAGAGTTAACCTAAAACTTTCCAATGTCGTAACGTATGTCATATAATTGGACGAATACTCGTGTGGATTTATTTCAAATTCCAGGATATATCAATCTTCGCATGGCTGTCACTAGACTTTACTGGTGCGTTGCGTACGGGTTAAAGTTTGATCAAATTCAGCTGACATCGGCTGACTTCAACGGCAGGTGTAGTGTAGCACGGCTCCAGTAACGAAGCTAAGTTTCACTTTTAATGGACACTATAGTTAACCCTAGTCACGTGGTATTACTTTGTTATCACTACTATAACTGTATTATTTTTTTGAGCTACATGACTACATAAACCTTCCTAAGCAGTTCCAATATTGGTGCCTGATAGATAAAGTTCTTGCGCATAATATTTCAATAACCAAGTGTGAATATTACAAAACTGAGTTGTGTAATGCGGTTACGAGCTAATGAGGCCATAACTACTTTGATATCCTAGAGTACCTATCTACATTTCAAAGTTAAGGTCAAGAACCTTATTTGTTTACTCAAGGTGCACGAAATGTATTACGATTTAAATGGTAGATGGACTTTTATTCAACATATCAAAGAGCAAATGATAATTAATTAAGAATAGATAGCATTGATTTTCTGATACAGCTTTCCTACTATAGTTGGATTTCAGAACTGCTCTTTCCTCTTAAAATCGGAGGGGGGCGATTAATTGGAATAAAGTCTAATATGTCTATGTGCGGACTATTTCAGCTACTCCTGGATACGACTACGAACAGCTGACAGCTGGCTAAGCATTAAGGTGCATTGGGAGAGGCCTCTGTCCAGCGGCAGCTGCATAAGGCTGAGTCTAGAACGAGGGAGCACCGCAGGTAGCGTCGCTCTATAGCACAAATACTCTTTTATGAGACTCTGGTATGTAAAAATAAATTATTAGCATGCACAGGTCTTCTGGAGTTACCAGAAACGTGGTAAATGACAAGAGTATTTTGAGGTTGAATAAGTTCAAGTTCAGGAATGATGTGTCGATAAAAGATGCTTCTGCAAAACTAAACAAAATTATAATAGCAGACAATGTGTCTTAATACATTAGTGTCCCAGCTGGAAAATATAGTAATCTGATAATAATCTGATTAGGCTAGCTTATCAGCTAGATGTGCTTGTGAATTGTAGTATTACATGGAAAGGCACAGAATTTCCTATTGTGAAAGATCATACGCTGTACTGCGTCACGCGTCTGATTTTCAGAGGGGGGAATGTGACTGGTCGATACAATTATTAAGCAAATACTTTCTTAATATTTATTTTAAAATCAACACACGGAGCCAAACACTTACAAAGCTATTAACTTTCTACATTTGGCATTGAAGGACAAAACGTAAAAACTTTCAAGCTCATAAATCCCTTATTTTAATGGGTATGGCTGACAAGCTTCTCAAATGATTCTTTAGAAACTTAAAAATATCCTATTTCTACGAGCGACTCATAATAGATAAGCACACGTGTTTGTAATAAACTCTGGTCATTGGGTAAAACCCGGGCGATAACTTAAGACAATTGAAAGAGTCACAAAAAGCATCGACAGGCAACGCGTGGGATTCTGGAAAAAAACAGTACAGGCAAGAAGGGGCTGGCGGGGAGAGGCGAGGGTAGGAAAGTCAGGAGAGTCGGTCGGAGACCGCTAGAGGGTGGAGACGATAAGCTAGGAGTTAAGCTAGGAGACGTAGAAAGTACTAGGAGTCTATGTCTGAGTGTGTGGTCGCGAAAGTGTGATAATGTTTGTAAAAGTTTATAAATAGTTGGAATGAAAGGTCTGTTTAGATTAATCGAGGTGAGCAAGAGATGGCCTTAGACGCATGGAGAGGTCTGGTCGAGTTCGCGGGATAGACCGGTCTATAATAGTAAAAGCACTAGGACGTCCTAGGTTAGACTCGGAAAGTTAGCATAGTTTCGGTATTAAGATGCGCATCAACTCCCCGAGGACGAATAATATTTTATAAGCTAAAATATTAGTAGTAATATTAAGTCTAGTAAAAGTGAGTGTTGTTACGTGAAAGGAGCCAGGCTGCGGCGAAGGCGAAACTACAGTATTCAGTAAGTTAGTTGAAGACTGACCATCTTTAAAGAACACGTGGTAAGTGTTAACTATAATTAAAACCTCGCTTAAATTGCAGTTGGACTGTAGCGTGGAAGGGCTGACAGTATTCACTTATTGCAGAATGACGGAGCGATTGCATCACGTCATCATAATGGATATTATTATCTCATGTATATTATGTGTCCGCTTCCTAACCCGTACCTGAGCAAATATTCATATGCTGCGTTTGATCTAGGGAGACGAAGAAAGCCTACCGCTTACACTCTACAACGTACATACAACATGTACATTGTACCCAAATACAATCGACTATTGACGACTATCGACTTCTAACTGACAAATGGAAGGCCGAATCGTAATGTTCGCATTTTGGTGAGAACAAAGTATATTGTTCAGTAGTGACAGCACCATAACATCCGCAAATGGACTAAAACAGATTATAATGTTTAGTATTATAATACTAACTTGTACTTGTGTTACAAGTCAATCAAACGCTGCTGATGAATACTGCTTCCTGTAAAAGTCTAGCTCAGAGGATTGCTCTGGAACTGGTGGCGTGTGTCCCTGGGAGGGGGGTAGGCACCCCGAAGTATCACAACCTAAATTGATAGCTACGTTCTAAAGAACGCTAGGGACTGTGTCTCGTTAAAACAAACCCCGGCTGCCACAGGCCTATCACTAAATCGTCACAATTTAGCGAAACACACAAACTCTACTTGGGGAAGATTAGAGGGACAAGAAATGACGAAACATATGACCATTTCGACGTTCAACAGTAACATTGCAATTTATTCTGCTACAGACTGAGTCCACGATGCGCTTGTGCAAATTGATCTAATAAATGGGGTAGACGGCCGTAAGGGTGTTTATCAACGAGAGTACGCGTGTAAGAAAAGATAATGAAAACCTGTCTTCTTCAATGGCATTGGCCTCACAACCCAAGTCTTAGGATTGGAAAAGGCATGTTAGAAAGTGCTTAGGGAACGTGTGTTGTTGGAGTTCGTAGCAGTGCCCTTAGTAGGACAATGCGCTTAGGTCTAACAATACACGTACGCCGGGCAAACGTTGTAAAACGAATCCATATACTTGTACATGGGCCCGTTTGCGTTTGCAAGCGGCATCTACTTTTGGAATCTAATAAAGTAACGTAACGAACTAATTAATAGTTTCTTAAGCACAAGCGTAACGATTCCTTATCAAACTTTTAGCATATATCATATCTTTGCGTCCTCTTGTTTTATTAGCTTCATACTTTATCGGCGTTTTGCCTCATTGGATTTGATATTATTCATGTATATATATAACAGTGAATTCCAATATTAACTTCACCTTGTGTCCCATCCCTGTCCCCTAGCCTCTAAGGAAGGGACAGGGCTAAGGCAAATCCCTCATATTTGGAATTCAGTCCATCTAGTCAGTGGGAGGCCAACCAGTCAAAGGTCGAAACCTACAGAGCGTGCGCGGAGGCGGGGCGCTGCTCCTTCCCCTAAGGGGGAAGCTGACCATAAATACTAATAAATAGCATGAATTAGGAAAAACGAAAATTTTATCAGCCTAGGGTAATTTAGGAACAGTCACACTATGTCCTTTCTCAAGTTCCAAACTATGTCTGTACCAAATTTCACACAAATCGGTTCTGTAGTTTGGGCGTGAAGCAAAGACAGACAGACAGACAGAGTTACTTTCGCATTTATAATATTAGTTTGGATAAGAAGATAGCAGAATTAAAATGATTGTATTATATTAATTAGAATATGATGTCTTTCTTCTGTCTCTTTCGTGTGGTTAGTGTCTAACCTGGTGTTAGAGTATTTATCCCGCGCATGGGTCTCTGACTTGTCTTTTAACATGCCGTCGGGAAACATTTGTCGGGCATGCTGGTTTCCTCACGAAGTTTTCTTTGTTATTGTACAATACGAGGTGCGTGCCTTGGGTTCGAACTCTCGACCTATGACTTGGTAGTCCAATAGTCACACCTTAAGACTATTACTGCTACCAAAATCTAAATCTAAAATCAAAAACACAAAAACATTTAAAATTAATATAACTGAGTCAAACATTAGGCTTTTATGTAGCCATTTTCACTAGTTGTTACAGAGTTTATTTTTATTTGGTAAATCCGTTCAAAATTCCTATTTCCTACCTGAAAATGATTCCCTGTAGACTCAACAAGATGCCAATTTAGTTTGCAAAGTGAACCTTTTTACCAACATAACCACTTCCTCGAACAATCTTTTTCCCGTCGTTTCGGTGACAATTGACCTCTTCAAATTCCAAGCTCTTGGAATCAGCTTTGTGAATATTCTTCAGGTCACAGCACTTGCTGGTCTTTGCAAACAAATTGTTGAGGAACTTAATCACTTACTTTGTAATCGCTTATTTATTCAATAGGACGTTATAATATTCATTTATTACATTTTAATTTGATGGAGGATAACCAAAATTTTAAAACTGAAAAATCGGCCAAATGCGTGTCGGGCCACGCGCAGTGTGTTCCTTAGTAGCCCGTTATCACAATATAGAACGATTTATCCTAAGGATTTTATATTTGGTACAAAAGAATCCAACTTCCAAGTTCAAAGACTAAAATCATTAAATTGAAAAATAGTATTAGCAACCCTTAGGTCATTTAGAAGACCCTTTCAACGATATATAAACGAACAAAAAATAATGCCCACTTAACAAGCTACCCTAAAAAACATATTTGCCAAAAAAAAAAAAACAATTTGCGAGTGTGGTTGACATACACACTTAGTACTATAGAAAGCTGTAATTGTGTAGAGACAATTACAGCTTTCTATAGTACTAACAGTCTCTGAGCAAAGCCTCGGATGGACGGACGGACATGACGAAACTATAAAGGTTCCTTGTCAGGACTACAGAACCCTAAAAATGGAATTTAACTTCTTTGGATTAAGTTCGGATGTAGAAAAACATAAGAATGACGACAAGTTTAATAATTTTAATCAGACCTTGGTACAACTTAATTTGACGGTCAATGTTTCTTGAGGAAAAGCGCTCACAGCTTTCGTCGCGCCCCACACCCGAATGTATCCACACTAACAATGACGTATGCCTACATTGCCTACGTTACACGGTATAATAAAACATGTATACGTGGCGAAACCAAGGATTTATTCTCCAGCCATTATTCGTGGGACTTTTGGCAATAAATGGCCGCTCCACTTAGGACCAACACCTAGTAATGCGAATGGAATGGAAAGAGGAAATTGTTAGGTAATTTTATGAGATTTCTTATTGGTATTGTGTAATGGAATTTGGCTTTCCTGTTGAAATGAATAGTGTTTTGTTGGTTCCAGGTGTTGAACTAAGTGCTACAGGTTGGAGTTGATTGATTGAGGAAAGCGAGTTGTGTTGCGTTAAGTTCGCGCACACTAGGCCGGAATTATGGCATACTTGAGGCGATGACTTTACGAATATAACGTACTACCAACAATGCTTATACTGTGTGGAGTTTCATAATATAAAACATGGTGAACAGTTCGAGTTCAGGCGATACTGATCTGATGTAAAAGTGGTAATGCGTGTGCGTTGAGCTTTAGCCGTTAGATACTATAGCCACTGAATGGGGCTAGAATTTGGACCATCTCATAAAATTAAATCTACTATATACCACAATGTCCCCTGACCAACGACAAAGTCGCATCAAAATCAGAACTAATCTAATGACCATCAAATAAGTATAATCTGCCTAAAGTTTATGTCCACTACTGGGCACACAGCCGAGATAAAAGTAGGTAGTGGACTGGTTTTCACCACGCGTAGCGTGCCCGGGGTGGGTTGGTAAATGTCACATGTCTTACTGGTTACTCGCCACGTTCATTTTTGGGAAATTTTTGATCCTTGGACATGATGCCTGTCTTGTCATTTTATTCCTCGAAAGTTTTGTGAGTAATGGTCATGGTAATTAACACAGACTAACGTTCCTACCTGGGTTTGGCGCTGATCCCACGCCCCACCACTCGTAAGCCGGGGCCGTAACCACAAACAAACCACACCAATTTTAATTTGAGTCAATTAAAAATGTTTTAGTGCTTTGCCAGTGTAACTCTACATAACAAGGTTACAGGCTATTAGTGGCAGTCTAATTTGAATGTTCATTGCTTTCTTGTCACGACTATTAATTATTATTTCCAATACTAGTTACTCGTCACGTTCATTTTTGGGAAATGTGACGTGAGTAGGTAGGTACGTCATTTTTTTTTTGTTAGCTTGGGTTTTACCTGTTAAAACAATGTTCAAACGTTACATCTGCCTAGCCTTTTCCCAACTACGTTGGGGTCGGCTTCCAGTCTTATCCAAAGCAGGTGAATACCCGTATTTTACATGGTACGGCCCGTTCTGGGTAATAAATAAAAATACCCCCTTGGTTGTTAAACTTTCGGGCAATTGACTACCTGTAACAACTGTCAGATCTACAAATGACCGCAGCGCCGGCGCCGGGGTAATTTGCCACAAGCTCCTCGCCAAAGTTTACGTTAGGATCAAGACATGTGCTCGACAGTAGTAGTTGTCAATGCTCACGATTTCCGCATACTTGTAGACCCAGTGGTTTAGGTTTATTACCTAGGTAGGTAGGTACCGTAATACATTTTCGTTGATGACAGTATATTATACTGTTTTAAATTGTATAAAATGGACAATGATAATCCCAGCGTTTTTCGATCATAGATTCCCGTCTTCAAAGACTAGAAAGTAAAAGTAGATCACCACTTCCTCTCACACAATTTATGGCAGTTTTTTAATAACAAAAATCATTTTAATTTAATAAAATGTATCCACGATCCCCACTTATCATAAAATAACCCGAATAAATTATAAAAACTCCAGTAATAAGCATTGCTGCCATTGCGAAGCGCGCGCGTATTGCTATACTTCCGCCATTTTGGTTGTTTTGACATAATCAGTTATGATTTGTGTGACACATTGATACTTTAGCGAAACGTGGACACCGTAGGCGCATAGTATAAATTATTAAAAATCTTGTTAGCATTTTTCATATTATTTTCATAAAATCATCAAAAAAGTTGATACATTGGATCAACGAGACTTTACTGAATTTATGGAGATAGCGCAAAAAATAAGAACAGAAAGTACAATATTGTTGAATTTAAAACTCGGTACCTACATAATTATGTTACGACTAAAAAGAAGTTTTATTTTTATGTAGGTAGGTACAAAGGCTATTATTTTTATAGTTCAGAAGAAGTTAAGGAAGGAAGTTTTATTATTTCCAATCTGTTACTCTATAAGTAATAGAGAGAAACGAGGGAAAAAACCATACCTAGTCTCATTTTTTTTTCAGGACTACGTGTAAACGTGCATTTAAACATTATGGGAATTTATACATGATAACTCACTTGCCTGGAATCAAAACTCTGACACCAGATTAGACAACCAACCACAAGATTAGGAAGGAAAGCAAATCAAATGCAAACAAAAAACAACTATTTACTTGTGTGGCAATCGATCGATGGTAACAAGAAAATAAACCAAAAAATATATAAATTCTTTGTTACCTATTGTTTTAAAATGCCTATAACATTAATGTCCAACAGCTGTTTAGATTTGATACTTAAGTACCTATCGGTTGTTTACTTAAAATAGGTAATGAAAAAAAAAGAAAATATCGATAGAATATTCTATGAAAATCTATACTCGAATCGGGTACATAGTTATACATACCTAATACAAATAGGAAAACAACACGTCTAATATTTTTCCTTTCGTTGTTCGTTAAAAACAAAAATTAATTACATGTTTGGTTACCTTCTTGCCTCAGCTGCTGGCCGGAAAGAAGTGAACGAACGCATGCTTTTCTCTCCACACCTTCATTCAAATAAAAATAACTTACCTATTTTCTTAGCTTTATTGTTATTTTATTCACTTTTATTTTTTGATTCACCATGCAACTTTCCATCACAAAACAAAACTAATAGGTATTATTTTAAAGCCTATTTTGTTCCAATTTTAAAACTTTGTTTATATTTTGCACACCACTAAAATTTAGTCGATTTTATAACACACTTTATCTTTCCAAACATTATTTTAATAGATTATAATTCTGTTCTCTCGAATAAATGCCATTTTATTTACACTGTTGTAAAATTTATAGTCGCACTGTTAATATTTATGGGAATTTTAATTTCTCAAATAATATTTACGGTTTGTGTGTACGATTCGTGCCAGTAACAGGTAAAACAGTAGGAATGTTCTATTGATATGTAGCTCACGCGCCAACTAACCAATAAACCGCCTGTATCGGGGTTGGTTTATGCTTCGACAAAGATGATGAAAGAGACTGGACTCGAATTCAAAAACCGATTCACAATCTTATCGGTGAAATTAGTTAAGGTGAAAGCGTCAGGGAAAAAAACTTTTTTTTGCAATTTGCAAGCCAGTGCTAGGTTGTATGTTGAAGAACCAATAATTTGAAGACATGTGACATCTACCAATCCGCACTGGGCCCGCGTGGTGGATTAGAGCCCATAGGTACGCAAAATACGCGCTTTGACATGGAGTTCCGGACACCAGCCCGTTATACAATAGAAAGAAAAGGTAATTAAAATATTGTTTGCGACTCTATGACGTATGTAGTTACAAAATTATAATCATCAAAATCATCAATACAACCCACCAAGTTCATAAAGGTGTAGGAATGATTTTGACCTCGAAAAATTCGTTCGTACACCTGGCCTACAAATTGCAAAAAACAATTACCCTGACGTTTTCACTTTAAATACCACACACTTCTGCTACCCCAAAGTTGTACAAACGCCAGCACACCAAGCTACGACTACCACAATCTGTCAACTTCAAAAGATTTTCAACTATAGCAAGTATTAGTTTCAAAGATGATTGGAAATATTTTACAGTTTCGGGTAGCTTCGTGTAAGATGTTTAAAGTGAAAACTTCTGTGAGCGCGTTGAGCATTTTTTGAGTGCAAAAAAATCATGGAAATCGCGTGACCGACACCTAACGTGAAGCACTCGTAGCCACGACGGCTAAGAGTTTTCACTTTTTTCGGAAAACCCCAAAGACTGCTGCCCTGCATGTTTCTTTTTTCCGCATTGATACAAGATTTTTCCGGCACATGGCATGAAAATGGAGCTAACACTGCTATCCTTTTTTCTAAATCTCACAAAGGCTTGTCCACACCACGGAGCCCTGTCAATGTCCCAAAAATTTCAAAAGAACCTTGTATATCTGTGACAAAAAATGTAAATGTGTCTACGTGTTTAATGTAATGTTGTACTTTTTGAAGGTGATTGGTTTATAACAACTCATTTAATTTGCTTTTCATAAAATTCCATCACATGTTATAAAGTTGCTTTTTAGCGCAAGTAAAAACAACAAGTAAGCTGTACTGGCTGCGTTCATACAGCTGTTCTAGTAATATCCTGCTCAAAGGAATGAAAAGGTTACTGTACTGGGTTGCAATAAACAACTGTTTAGCATCAGATTTAAAGATATAACCTAAGTCAGAGATACTGGGAACGTATGCCAAAGCAATGATAAAATGAATAATTCCTCTTCTTTTTCCTGTCGATGATTCGTTCTGTCATTTTAGTTATTTAATTAATGGAAAAACTTACACAAACATTCCAGCTGTCCCAGGCTTTTCTTCAACAGAGCTTAAAAGGGGATGCTCCGAGGTAGTCCGTAAAATTCAAATTTTCTTACGTTAAAGTCGTTGAACGAATTTTTCACGGTCAAAGTCCTTCTTCGACTCTTACAAACTCGGAGGGTTGTATTAATGATTTTGATGATTATAATTCTTACAGTCGCGACCGATACGTTTATCAACATAAAACTTAGCACTGTCCTGCAAATTGCAAAAAACCTTAGAAAATACGAATTTCGCGGGACACACTGACGCTTTCACCTTAAGAAATCGTTTAATTAATCTGTTGTCCTTATCCCAATTAATTTGGGGTCAGCGCAGCATGTCTTCATCTTCCATACTTACTTCTCTATTTTTCGTCATCTCATCAGACACTTTTTTTCTTGCCATATAAATCGTTTCTAGGCACAAAACTCAACTGCTTCCTGACATCCATAATCTTTGGCCTGTCTGGTCTAATATTAGGTGCGCGTGCGACGGCGGTCGTTGCGTATCAGTTTTAGTTTTTATTGTACGCCGCGCTGCGCGCCGCCCGGTGTATTTCGGGACTACTCGGCTTTACGGTCGGGAGACCGCGCTGGCGATATGGACTGAGCTCATACGAATTGTGATAGATTTGCTGATGTCATAGTGATGATCCAGGAGGTATCGATGCTCTGCGCTTGCGGTGGTCAGTCCACAGATCGATGACCGTTTCTTTTATTGTAGTGGAGACTCCACGGGACCAAAAATCTTGTGATGTTGAGTATCGTTAAAGTTAGTAATGGGAAGTCAGAAGTCTAAAATCTAAATAAGAAATATTCTGTGTTGACAGTTATATTGTATCGGTATTCTCTAGAATTAGAGCTCAAATGGATTTCTGAGTTCTTACTTAATGAATTAGCGCAACTCGATGTGTGTAACTCTTCACTTGATGCTATAAATTTCCCAATTTAAGAAATGCCAAAACATATTGTAGTTATAAAGAAAATAAAATATTTCAATATTATTAACGAGGCCATGGACGATCATCTCTGTTTTCAGACTTTACAGAGTAACTGAACGGAACCCATCCAATAGTGTGCGGTTTCAGTTTAACAAAAGGATTTCCGCTCTTTTTAATAAAAGTCGTAAAATAACAAATAAAGGAAGTCCGGTGGGTCAGATGGTTGGTGGTTTACCTCTACTATTATTTATTAAAGCCCGAGAGAATTGGGCCACGCATTCTTCTCGTGTTTGCCGCCTGAGCTGTCACAAAAAGTTAACTTCAACGTCACGTTACCATTACGCCTCGTTCACGCTCTCAGGTAATGCGCTTTGCGACTTGCGTCTCGCTCGTTAAGGAGTTGTCGCAAATAGAGTCGCGAAAACCCCTGGCACCTATGCTTTGAAAAAATGTTCTATCGGGTTAGGTATAATCGTAGTTCGTGGTCAAACGGAATTTCATACAATCATGTCCTTATATACCTACTCGCTTGTTTGTAATGTAATTGGTTAGACACTCGAAGTAAACCACCATGTCATGACAACTATACTTACGTATTCAATTAATTAACTTTATTCAAACCCGTTGGATGCGAGTCGCACGGGAATGGTCAATGCGGCGAAATTTGAATCAAAATGATGATGAATGATGTTCCCACTGCTGGGACACGGCCTCCTCTCAATGAGAGGGAATGGGCTATAATCTACCACGCGGGCCCAGTGCGGATTGGTAGATGTCACATGTCTTCGAATTTTTGATTCTGGGACATGCCCTTTTTGTCACGATGTTTTCCTTCACTGTTTTGAGAGCAGTGGTGATGAAATAAATTAGATAAAGTAATGCGCGTGTCTGGGTTTGAACCCACGACTTACTGTTCCTAAGTCGGGGCCGCCACCACTGGGCCACCGCTGCTCCCTACACAACAGACAACTATACAACAGAATACATTCAACAAATCTGCAGGAATATCATTGATTGCATCTAAATGAATACACCTATTTCCTGAAAAGTTTTCCATCGGGAAATTGTTATGATTAACGCTATATGTCGTGCCGATAAAACTTTCTCCATTGCGGGCAGAGCACAGTCATTACTCAGTTCTGTTGGAAATATAACACAGAATAGCAGTAATTCCATCCCTGAAAATGGCGGAAATTCCATTTGAAAGTGGAACTCACAACAAATGGGATATTGGTCAACTGGGTAATGGGATCTCATTATCTGTCATTGTATTTGATACTAATTATGTTACACCCTCGGATTAGCACGTTATTTAATAAAGTGGCTGTTGTATATACCCGTAATGTTTTTAGTAGGTATGATTTGCAGTTTTATTAAAGACGGAGGACGGTTGGCAACAACGATGAGGCTTCTTTATTTACGGGTGACGGGAATTTCATCTCATTTATGTTCGATAAAAGATAATAGATGTATCGAGTTCACTTATCAGATTAAAAAAAACAACCACAGCACAGACGTGACATCATAATTATTTTCTATAAAGATTAAAAGCCACTCATCAAAAAATAATCCATCCAAGACAGACATTGTCTTCTTCATGTTTGTATCTGTTCGCTGTTGTTTATAATCGGTTTCCCGTCTAGTCTACAATACATCACTTCATAATTTCTAATCATACCCATCGCTCCAAGACAAATGACGTAGGTACGTATTATGAAACTGAAGTGAGGAGACTGTCTATTACCTCGATTATTGTTGATTTCAACAAGAAGTCATTCTTGTAGACTGTTTACGTGGTGCTATTGGATCAGTGATTGACTTTTATGTCAAGGATTGTGGGCTCTATTGCTGATCGAGAACAAAGATTTATGTTATTTTTCTGTTAAGTTCTCTTTTCGAAAGTACACTTCCAGAAAAATTTAACTAGCGATGTGACCCCGTATTGACAACGCAATTCTATTTCGATTCGGGAAGTGTATGACTATCTCGTTCGTTTCCGTTTTGTCAAAAAAAGATAGACATACGACTTGTCGAATCGAAATTCAGTCGAAGCGATTGTGATTAGGCCGGATACACTTTTTTCGATCGTATCCAAAACAACACATAAGTGATGAGTGGAGGACCTACCTACTTTTCATCAGTAACCATGTTCACATTTTCAAAGAGGAATGTTATTTGTTTGCACACTTAAAACAATTGTGAGGAAAATGGAAAGCCGATTTCTTATTGTTGATTGACTAGTACCTAACCTTTGTATTGCTGAAATATTCGGCTTCTCTAGAAATTGAACGTGTTGTGCCAAAACCATGAGTATAATCGAGAAACAGTTAGAAATAGAAATAATAGTCATAGTGTCTACCGCAATGAGTAGGGCACTAACGTTGGAATAAAATAATTAATTGGTATGAAATCCTCATTTACCACATACAACAAATTAAGATGGACAGGGTGGAAGGAAAAACGCTAAAACATCAAACAATTACCACGTATTCAGTACAACATTCTAAATACCCCTCCCTGTAAAAAAATATTACATCACTTATTCAAAAATCTGCTGTTTCCTACACAACTGTAATACCCACACTCGAAATGTATAGAGCAGCTGTTTATTTTTTTATTAACTGATTAAAGTTTTTAGGGGATAGACCCCTAAAAACTTTAATCAGTAAATAAAAAAATAACATTTTGTTTACCATGTATTCAGTAGGTACATAGGTACCTACTGAATACATGGTAAACGTTTTAGCACTGGTGTCCTTTCCACCATGTATAAAAAAACCTCCATCTGTTTTGCAAAGCAAGGGACGTCCCGTGAGGATAATTTATTTAAACCGAAAACTTTCTATGGATGAATGATTTCATAATTTTGTTTCCTGCTTTTACAATAAAACCGACTTCTAAAAACACAAAAAAGTGGAAAAATAACTTTATCTTCAGAAGTCGTTGGCAAAAAAACTAAACCAATTAATTAAAGGTCACCGACTTCTGAAGATAAAGTTATTTTTCCACTTTTTTGTGTTTTGTGAAGTCGGTTTTATTTTTTGCAAAAAATAAATATTTTTCACTTTTTAGTGTTTCACAAATGCGCTTACCCCTCTACAGCGTACTGGCGTGATTTTATGTCATGAACTGTGAAGCATCACCTTTCAAACTGAATGAAATCGGTCTAGCCATCCATCTTCGAGCAATCCGGGAATCTCCTCCTTTTGGAAGTCGGTTAAATAAAAAGGAAACAATTTTCCAGCACAAGATTTCGAATTTTAAATCTTAGTGAAACTTTCTAATTATGTGACTTACAGCGCCATCTTGCAGCTTGGGATTGAATTACTGATCCAATAAAAAAATATTTGTGTACGCTTAAATAGACAGTTTTTTTTTTAAATCCAATATTGAAGTACCTACTATTTATCTAGTTCAGAATAAGTGTATTCTACTTTGAAAAATAATGTATAAAAAAGCTGCAAAGGCCATTCAACAGCTTGCTTTTAGATTACACAGTTCCTAATTTTTCATCAAATTATTAGCATGAGAGGTTTTCTTATTGAGAATTAAAAAAAAAAATTGTTTCCATGAATTCGATAGATGGCGTTGTTCCGACTACGTTACTTTTTGCCAAAACCAAAACGCTTGAAAAAACACACGTCACATACGCTCGTTGCCGGCACTTTCGTTTGCATAAGCTTCCGAACATAACCATTAGGTCCAAGTGAAATTATGTGATGTTCTGTTCCTTGCAGTAACGTAGTCAGACCAACGCCATCTATCCAGCGAATAGGGAACAGTTGAAAAAGAAAATCCCTCATTACAATGGCAGTTTTATTTTCAACGTTGACAGCACAATAACATAGATTCGTCGCTGCGCTTGCCAAAACCTCTATGTGTATCTATTCAAATTTTCAGGGGAGACAATAAACTGTTTTTTTAAATGAGTGATGGACTTATCAATAAATTGTTTGATGTGAACACATAACCAATTTATCGTTGCCAGAAATGAAAATTAGGTGCACTTCGATTTTGTCAAATCGATTTACGATATAAATAATTATTGTTTTGTTTTAGTAGATTAATCAAATCGATTAGTTCATAATTTTATTGGCAACTCTAGTGACGTCTATAAACGAACTGTCAAGTCAAATACGTGACGCTCCCCCGCCCTCTTTCCTCTTGACATTTTGTTCAGGACGAACGTTTATTTTTCGGCATCACACGTTTCGTGTCAAACGACTTAAAAGTAAGTGAAAATTCTAAAATATTTTCGTGTTTGTAAAGTTTAGTGCATAAAGAATGTGTTGTAAAACGATTATACACGATGGTTGTGTATATTGTGAGATAAAGTTAGATTATGATAGTGCGCGCCAGACTAGCACAAGGCGGCAATACCTGTGTTTGCTAAGTTATTCACCAAGTACCGTGACCATTCTGCTATAAGAATGTATCTTTCGCAACCCGACCCAAGTATTTCATCAGCCCGAGGTGTCTGACCAGTGCTCACAACACTACAGTGATTTCATTCTGTTCAAGACCATGTGTTGACATTGTGTTTTCGTGAATATTCAGAGTGAATAAACTATTTTTTACGTGCATTTGTGTATTATGCTCTAATTACCGGCCTTGAATATAATCCGCTTCCTGAACTAAAATGGTCTAAACTCTATTTTTCCACACCTGTGTAGTTATAACCTCAAAACATACCCAATCACATTAGCTGTTGTGATGATATAAACAGTGAATGATCGTGCATCTTGCGTTATTCACTGCTCGCGCCCCTAAGACGACCTACTGACCCTCGAAATATCTTCCAACTTGGCAGCTAACCTAAAAATTCCCTCTGCGCTATGTAAACATATCATGAGGAAAGTTAATTGTATGGGAAATGGAGGATATTCATTTCTTAAACTCGAGCATATTTTATAAAAAATATCCGCCCCTAAGACGACCCACTGACCAAAATACGGTCATACTTAAAACAAAATTCTTAACTTTTTGATAGTCTGCGCGTTTCCATCGGCATCCTTCCCCTGGCAGTTGATGTTAATGTTTACTAATCCTACGTGTTTTTAATTACTTTCAGAATGCGTTACGTGGCCGCGTATTTACTGGCTGTGCTCGGCGGCAAGGTGTCCCCGGCAGCAGCGGACGTGGAGAAGATCCTCAGCTCAGTTGGTATTGAGGCTGACGGAGAGAAGCTGAAGAAGGTTATCTCCGAGCTCAATGGCAAGAGCGTTGAGGAGCTGATTGAGCAGGGTAAGCATCACTTGGCTGTTCTTATATTACATGTGAGAATGTGAATGATATGTGATGGTTAACGGTGATCTAGACGCTAAGTTGTTTCCTTTTGTGGAGAATAAATTGAAAGAATGTTTTCACGGCAGTCACGGTTGCTCCATGTAAAATTCCCAACTAGGCTGGGGTCAGCTACAGTTTTACCTAGATGCAGCTGAATACCAGTATTTTACATGGAGCAACTACCGATATGACCTCCTCAACCCAGTTAGTACTGGAGAATACGATACTGGTGGGTGAAATATTTTGCACTGACCTCAAGTAGGTAGTGTAGGAGAGGCAGGAACATAATGACTTGTGAGTGTGTGCAAAGTTGTATGACTGCGAAGTTAGATTGATCGAAATTTGGGTCAATTTTATTTTCAATTACCCCATTCATACTTAACTGAACTGATTGAATTAGCTGAACTAGTATAAGATACTCTTACCTTACTTCGCTATTGTTTCTGGTAACTTATTTTAACTTAACAGGCATTTGATAAGAGTTGCTGCGTCTTACAGTTTTGAATTTAATAAAAAACTATGACAGAGCTCTGTGAACAATAAAGAGAGGCTAGTGCAAAACTATGCCTGCATACACACTACTACAATTAAAACTATGCCTCAATAAATACACACAGTTTTACGAAACCGGCCTGACTTCTACTTGCAGAGTTCTATCTTTACTTTTTTATTTAGTCTTAGTTTACAACAAAGAACCCTTTGGAATGTTTAAGATTCATAATGGGAGCATGCCTTATTTTATTGAGGACTAATAATGGTATAATATTATTAATGTTGTTTCGTCTGACTTCCAGGTCGCGAGAAGCTGTCATCCATGCCAGCTGGAGGCGCCGCCCCGGCCGCCGCCGGTGGAGCCGCGCCCGCTGCTGCCGCCGCTGAAGAGAAGAAAGGTATGTCTGCTACTTACTCTACACTTTGATTATACAGGTTGTCCTTGTATTTCTACAAGGACATTTTGATAATAAATAGGTATCATTGAGTAACCATTTAAATGAACTGTTACTGCATTGCTCTGCAGAAAATCAGAAAACTATTTTGACTTTTGTAAAATAACAAAACATCAGTTCTACTTTACATTTGGATGTACCTTTTCCATGTGAGTGGTAATTCGAAACAATTGTCTCGCACAACTGTGAAGTCATACATACTTAAGATGACTGATTTCATCACAGAAGATCAATTTTATTTATTTGATAACTGATACTACAACTACAATCATTTATTACTATGATGAATAACTACACACCATCTTTCGACTGAAAGCCTTTGCTGCTAACTTACCTTTACTGACATCCTCCTACACTTCACTACCACCACCTATCTTCAGAACCATGCTAACTCTTACTTTCACTATTGCAGAAGAGAAGGAGACCAAGAAGGAAGAGTCTGAATCAGAAGATGAGGACATGGGCTTCGGTCTGTTTGACTAAATGCACTCCGCAGGTGAGGTTCAAACATTTTGATTATTTTTAGCATGCCGAAGACTGGATAATGAGTTAATGATTTCTCGTCATATTAGAACAAATGAGAATTAAGGAACAAGCTACTTTCGCGCCTTGTAAAGTGTAGCTATTCAATTTTTGTGGAGCAAAGTTCTTAATGTATTAGCTCTGTTAAAGGAAATTTTAAAACAAAACCTTTTGTAGATAATGTTCATAATAGGCAGATATATCTGAGTTATAATTAATCCTAGGATTCAATGGATAAAATTTGTACATACTCATGATTTTGCCGTAAATACCTAGTTGTGTAGCATAATGTAACACTGTGCCTAAATTCAAATGGTGAACAGTGTATTAAACATGTCTCCAGTTATGCAGTAGTCTCTTGCAAATCCCTTGCCATCAACCGGACAGAATTAAAATTTATGTCTACATGACCAATATTTCTAAGATTATAGTCAATGTAGCTGGGATCTTTTGCTGTTGTCAAGCCATTTGATTTATTTAAAGAAAGAAAGAAAGAAAAATATTTATTTGACGTCAGTTAATAAAGCACAATAAATAATAAAAAATATACAAAACAATGAGTAGGACATAGTAGAAAATAATGTGCTATGTGCCTCACGGCTACGCCTAAAAGGTCCAGACAGGTGATGAAGCTGTCTGACGCTGGTCTTCCAATGAACCTTGACCTTGATTTACATGGACCATTTCGTCTTCCCAGTATTTTGTTTTCATGATGATTTCAAACAACACCATCTTTCGACTGAAAGCCTTTGATGCTACTTACCCTAACTGATGCCTACCATAAACAAACCATCTTACCTTGTTACAGTGGACATAGACAATAATGTTGTTTTTCTTCCTTGTTTCAGTTTGCGCGGCGCTGGTCGTTATTCCATTTTCTATGGTGTAAGCGTAAAATGTCAGCATTTATGTTTCTATGAAATATATTGCTAATAAACGTTCATGGAATTTTTATTTTGTTGTTAAATGTTACCCTGTTTCGTTAATTTGGAAGGTTTAAGATAGAAGTGGAAGTCCTGTTTGGTTTCTGGGTTCTAAGCAGTTATCAGTCGATTGCTCTGCTATGCTACTAGTAGTTCGTGTCTTTTGAGTGGTAATAAATAAATACATTGTAGATAGTTCTGAAATACAATATCTTTTATTCTGATAAATGGCCATTGGATGAAAAAAATGTTTTACAAATGAAAGTACCGCCTACAACACTTGAATTCGCTGCTATTCTTAGTAATAAAATTGCTCAAAAGATGGCGCTTATTTAAAAAACGTTTATTTACAAAAATAAGTCCCAATTAATAAATAATAAGCTACTAATCAATATCAAGTTTCTTGAATGACCCTTCAACACTTCCGAAAATGTCCGAGATGGTCTTCGGTTTCCCTGGCCGCTTCGCTTCAATCACTCGTTTCTTGTTCTCTTTCACAAAGAAATCTTTGTTAGCTCGCAATCTTGCTAGCATTTCATCTGAAAAACGAAAACGAAAATATTTCAGTTAAAAAAAATCAGGATAAAATTCTTCCTGGAATTGCAATCCTGTGATTCTTTGTTCATTTAGAAAAACGTGGGCCGCCGACCGTATGATGAAAATATCTTGAAGTAACACTTGGCATGAAAAAGGACTTAAATGAAAAGGTTCTCATTACCTCTGCATTGATCAAAGGTCTTAAACTCCCCGCCTGCCTCCTTTGGGAGCCCCTCCATCGGCACGAACTTGTCCAAGGTCTTGGCTCCGATCTGATGGATGATCAACACTTCCAGGAGTTCCTTCTTCATGAACGGCTTGATCATCATCATGAGTCGGTCCATGAAGGATGGTGCGTTGAGGAAGTGCAAGCCTTTTACTTTTACCAACATGGCTTCCTGGAAAACAAAATGGCCTAATTCAAATTACTTGCATAAAACTCATGCCCAGTAGTAGTAGCGCTTCCAATTAAAATGGCAGTTCACCAACTGGATCATTCGTTTTTACTATTGGCTTACCCTAATAATAGAATCTCTCTGTTGGAATGATGTATCAAAATAATTAGAAGTATTTGATTTTAACTACCAGTAACGCCATCTCTTGTGCAATATAAAAACTATACTGTTATTGTATTGTTATCTGTGGTGTGGTACAATGTAAAACCTTTTTTTTTAATGTTCTGTGGCCTAGTCTGTTGCGACATTCACGTGTTTCATTATACTCTCACCTGCAAGTAGTACAAGAACTGCTGGATAGTCTGAACATCAAGCTTGGTGAGATGCCCTAGCTTGAGACCCTCTAGGTCGAAGATCAGCACGAACCCAGGCCACGTGCCTTCTTCGAACTGCCATAGATCCAGGATCATCAGCACTGATCTGCGATTAATTAATGAGAGTATTGGAAAATAATGGACACGTATTTTTATTTTTGTAAATCAATGAATATTGATAAAGATGAAACGCATCAAAACACCTGAGTGGAGGGGGGGGGGGGGCTCGTGACGTCAGAACTCGCTAAATATACGGGTCAAATAGTTTCTAATAATCTAACGGACGGACTTATTCGATTTTTTTGTCGCCTCCCCTATTCGAGAATGTTGCGTAGTGCTTCTTTATTCTGCGTAGTGCTTTATTCTGGGTAGTGCTTCTTTATTCTGCGTAGTGCTTCTTTATTCTGCGTAGTGCTTCTTTATTCTGCGTAGTGCTTCTTTATTCTAGGACAATGTGTTCAATGAGCCTAGATTGATCGGACTGAGTCACAAGCAGTCTTGCAAAACATTTGGTCATGTTTTTTGCTACTGTCATTAAAAACTATAAAGCCTCTAACGACGTATCCGGCCATACAAAAATGAGTAAATCTAGACTCGTGTAACTTCCATACCTAGGTACATTATTGTCGGTATTCACCTACCGGAGTGACTTCGCGAACTCGAAGTTCTTGGGCTCGTAGTCCAGCAGTCTGCAGTAGAACACGGCATCTCCATTCCTAGACCGAGTAGGTATTGGCTGGAGTAACCTGGAACAGACAATAATTATATTGTTAACTTGAAGTATAAGAATAGGACTAAAAGTATCACTATCACTAGGTACCGTAAAATGGGGGGAATAGGGATCCAGGGGTGAATAGAAACAAAACTTTAGAATGGATTTTAAAGTTGAATTCACATGATATGGTACCAACAAGTACGCTATTGTGTTAACTAAATTATACTTAACTAGCGGACGTCACGCGGTTTCACCCGCGTAATTCCCGTTCCCCTGGGAGTTCGGGGATAAAATATATCCTATGTTACTCGTGGATAATGTAGCTTTCGAATGGTGGAAGAATTTTTAAAAACGGTCCAGTAGTTTTTAAGCCTATTCATTACAACCAAACAAACAAAGTTTTCCTCTTTATAATATTAGTGTAGATTATAAAGGTACCTTGTTGGCAATGTACAATATAAGTTCAGCGATAAAATCCCTTCCAAAGTTTTGTTTCTATTCACCCCTGGATCCCTATTCCCCCAATTTACCGGTACATATTATAAAACTAAGTCGTTCGTCGCGTCTGTCTGTCTGTTCGCAATAAACTCTAAAACTACTAAATCGATTTTCATGCTGTTTTCACCAATGGATAGGTTCTCGAATAAGGCATATAATTTGTACTCGGGAGCATCAGCTGGTAGTAGATATAGCAAGGGATGTCAGGTTTTTGGGCCACAGGTACCGGTGCTGCATTGTGCCTTCTTGATCTGGAGTCTGGACTGGCACCCGCGGAGGTTGATACTAATACCTACCTACTTTTAAATTAGGGGAGTTTGGTAGGTGAATGTGGAGGACCAACTTTTAAAAAGCTCGATGGTATACTATCGCTATCGGTTTTGGAAATGTATCCTTAAGTCCCCGATCCTTCGCCTCTAGTGAAGTTAAGTTTAGATATCTGTTAATACAAGTCATTTGTCATTTTGATACAAGTGGAGAAAGTTTGTTATTGTAGTTCAAGGCGGTATTAACACACGAGCCGTAAGGCGAGGGTGTTTTTGAGCCGAGAACTGCAATAACAAATGTCCACGTGTATCAAACGACGTTTTTCAATACACTTTTGAAGAAATAAAACAAAATAATGTAAAATATTTGTGTCATGAATGTCACGAGACTATGATTTAAATTTTTATTTTTTTCCGCGCTTTGCTTTCGCCAGGTTGAAGGAGAGGCAAAAGTATGAAGCCGTTATACAGCCTAATATAAAAAATTGTTTTTTTTTTTTTTAATTTTGAATTTAGAACACAAATAAATGTTAATTTGTTTATAATATAATTATATAAAAGTAAATATTACTTTTATATAATTATATTTATCTACGATCTTGAATTTATAAAGACAATTTGAATATTCAATAAATGTTTACAAATAAACTAAGACGTAGATCACTTTTCCAAAATTAAAAAAAAAAACATTCATCTCTGACTCTATAGTCAGAGGTGAATGTTTTTTTTAAATTATGCAATGTACCAATTTGGACTAAATATCTGTGGCAATTTAGCTTTCTGCAAATGTGTGAAAAAAACATGAAAAACTAACGCGTGTGAAATACACTGCATTTTGAACCTAATCGTAGTGCGAAAAGAGCCAGTTTTAGAGGAAGTGTATTGAAAAACACATTTACACGGCAATTATTTTCATGGTTTATTACGGTAAAAAGTTTGGTTCACACCTCAACATCCTACTATTGGTACGGTTTTGAACAGTAAAGCTACTATGGAACTACCAAGAAGTGATCCCAAAATTAGTCTTGAGGGGTCTGATGAGATTACGATTAATAGAGTAGATAAGTATGGAAGAAGGCATGCTGGGCCAAACACAAATAAATTGTGATAAGGGCAGGAGAATGATGTGATCCCAAAATTATACAATAAAATAAAGGGTAAGGGTAAGTAAAATTAACTTGAAAATTTTAAAAACCCCTAATTCAATGTACTTACTAAAAGTTAATAAACATCATCATTTTTAACTTATCATTTATCAGGCCCTTTCATTTGATATCCATTGAAGGAGTTGTTGAATAAAAATGTAATCCGCCATTTTGCGGCGGCCATCTTGGACTGTTTTTTATCAAACATAGCTAAGAACACTCGATTCTCGCCTTAGTGTTCTTGGATAGCACGTGTGTCTAGAACTTTAGGGTGTTTTTTTATTATTATTGTTTGTTCATTGTTGTTATTTTCGTGTCTTGTTAGTCTATAAGTGTTTTGTCCTTGTATACGTAAACAGGTTTGTACTATTTATCATATTTTAATCCCTTTTTCTGTCACAAGATGGATATAAACAAACCGCCCGACCCTGATCCCCCTGATATTCCAGTCCGTTCACCACCTCATTTCCCGAATACCTTATCACAATTCGCAGATGTTGTCTGCAGTGTTACAGAGATGGATATATCCCAATCCCAGGTGCAATCTTCCCGCAAACGTCCCGGTAACAACGAAGATACCCTTATAATGCCCACCCCCCCAAACAAACAACAGAAAAGCCAAATTGGACGCGCCAAATATTCGGCAATAGATAAGGCTCCTTTTGTCGTCCACGTCTCCCGTGTAGAGACCCAACCCAACTCAGGCACAACTTTGCACCCAGTGAACTTCGGTAAATTTTTGATGCACAACAACATCACGAACATTGTCCGTGATGGAGTTAAAAAGATCGGTAGAAATCGCGTGTCAGTAGAATTCGTTTCTCCCCAGGATGCCAACTCATTCTTGGTTAATAGTTTATTAACCAAGTACAGTTATACTGCCTCTATCCCCACATTCAACATTACAAGGATGGGAGTAGTCACAGGCTTACCCTCAGATTTAACAGAAGAGGAAGCCATCTCATATTTAGATGTGCCCGCAGGTTGTGGACGCATCCTTAAAGTTCGTCGTATTAATAGAAAAGTCCAGAGAGACGGGGAAACTGAATGGAAACCCACTGAAACCTGTGTCATCACTTTTGATGGACAGGTCTTACCCCAAAGAGTCTACTGTTGTTACACAGCCCTTTCTGTAGAGCAGTACATATTTCCCACCATCCAATGTCGCAAATGCTGTCGATTCGGACATGTGGCTAACGTATGTAGGTCCAAACCACGCTGCAGCAAATGTGGCCATGATCACCCAGGTGATGGTT
This sequence comes from Xestia c-nigrum, assembly GCA_916618015.1. Classification (NCBI taxonomy): domain Eukaryota; kingdom Metazoa; phylum Arthropoda; class Insecta; order Lepidoptera; family Noctuidae; genus Xestia; species Xestia c-nigrum. The sequence continues at coordinate 943,579 of OU745263.1, forward strand.
GCAACATTTCTGAGGGCGAGGCCTTCTGTATTCTGTGTTCGGGAAATCACTTTGCTAATAGCAGGTCATGCCCCGAGCATGGTAGACAGAAAGCCATTAAAACCGTTATGGCTGAGAAATCTATATCATATGTTGAGGCTAGTAAAATCATTCCAACAGCTTCCCGCAATTACGCCAATATTGCAAAAACTCCGATCTCTCAGTCATATCGCAAGACAGTAACCCTTAAACCTAAATCCCATGCCCCTCTCTCCCCGTCTTATGACAAAGCTGCTCACCAACAAATAATTAATTCCCCTCCACCTTCACAGCCCAATGGCTGCGCTCTAAACAACAATATCTCTTCCAACAATACTACTTCTTCCATTATTGATATACTTATAAAACTTATTCCTATCATAACTTCTTCCTCTACTGCTAATACGCAGTCACCGTCCAACGTTGCCAACCAACTTATAACTCTTCTTTTAGACATTAGAAATGGCGTCTCGCCAAGTATTTCTTCAATGGAATGTGAGGAGCGTGTGGCATAAAAAGCACGACCTCATATTCCTTCTAAATAAATACAAGCCTTTAGCTTGTTCCATAGCTGAGACTTGGCTCACTCCAAGTCTTAGCTTCCGTATGCCACAGTTTAACACTGTCAGATGTGACAGATCCGATGGCTATGGAGGGTCAGCTCTCCTAGTCAACAACCGAGTCCCCCTTTTACCCTATACCTTACCTCCACTTACAGGTGATATGAGCATTGCCGCAGGAAGGGTAGAGGGCATCACAGTGTTTTCCATTTATATTGCACACCCTCGCCCAGATTTTATAACAATTTTAAAAGAAATTTTTTCCAATGTTCATGGTCCGCTACTGGTCATGGGCGACTTTAACTGCCACCATTATAGATGGGGGTCTGAACGCTGTGATGCCTTTGGTTTAGCTCTAGTAGATATCTTGGATGACTTAGATCTCTGCATCCTAAACGACGGCTGCTCGACACGACGATCCCTTCCAGGTCAACAAAAGAGCTGCGTAGACCTAACATTTTGTTCGGTTGAGTTAGCAGCATCAACTCACTGGGAATGCACAACCTTGTCGCATGGTAGTGACCATTACCCTATAGTCATATCCTTGCTTAACAAATTTTATTTAGAAAAAACTTCTCCTCCACTCTTGAAGTATAACTTGTCCAAACCAGACTGGTCAAAATTTGTGTCATTATTGGAGGATAAAATTGATGTTCTTCCAAATTTAAATTCAAATTCAAATTTATCAGACCCTTCTGGTCACTGCCATGCCAAGAGCTGTTATGAGGGTTTCGTTACAGCTATTACCTCCAGTGCAGATTCCTGCTTTCCATTGAAGAACAGTGCCCGCAATAAAATACCTTCACCTCCTTGGTGGGATCCAGAATGTACTGCGGCAGTCAGGGCTAGGAACGAGGCTGAGGTGTGCTACAATACGGATATGAGTACACAAAATCTGTTGACATACTGCCAGCAAAATGCCAGAACTAAACGCCTTCTCCGTAAAAAGAAACGTTCTGGTTGGGTTAAATTTTGCTCTTCTTTATCCCCCTCCACCCCAGTTTCAGTTGTCTGGAAAAGTATAAATAGATTTAGACGTGGATGTTCCCCAACAATCTCTTCACCAATCACTAGAGAAACAGCTGAACTTTTTTTTGACAAAATAGCTCCATCTTATGTTCCACTTTCAACAGAATGCCAAAACGCGCCCCTGCTCAATGTAACAGAGGATCCTCTTGATGCGCCATTTACTTTGGAGGAACTGAATGTGGTACTCAAGCATGTTCGGGACTCAGCTCCTGGTATTGATGGTGTGCCATATTCATTTATAACCCATTCAGGCGAAAAGACTAAAATCTACTTTTTAAATATTCTGAACTTCTGTTATACTAATGGTTGGGTTCCTGATCAGTGGAAGTTACAGGTCATTATTCCTCTATTGAAACCAGGCAAACATGCAGATGATCCGAATGGCCTTAGACCAATTGCTCTTTCTTCAGTTCTAGCCAAATTACTGGAACACCTTATTAAAAATCGTCTTGAGTGGATAGTCGAATCGAGAGACTTGCTGCCGAACCACCAATTTGGTTTTAGGAAAGGGCTTAGCACAATGGACAGTGTTGGTATTTTAGTTACGGATATACACTTGGCTTTTTCTAGAAATAAATCCATCGTTGCTTCGTTCCTCGATATCTCCTCTGCATATGACAATGTTCTCCTTCCCGTACTCAGGCAAAAATTGCAACAGCTGAGTCTTCCGGCTAAGATGATACAATGCATATGTGAACTACTATTGTCCCGTTCATTGGTTCTGAGAGTCCAGGGTGAGGAATTCGATAAAAGACAGACATGGAAGGGACTCCCGCAAGGCTATGTCCTCAGTCCCATACTCTACAATTTATACACGGCTGATATTGGGTCCTGCTTAAATAATAATTGTCAGATGTTACAATACGCCGATGACATTGTAATGTATGTGTCAGACTCTTCTATAACTGACGCGGCGTCATCTCTATGCCTCTCACTGGATTCTTTGAACCATTGGCTTTTAAGCCATGGGCTGTCATTATCTGCACCAAAAAGTTCGGCAGTAATTTTTTCTCGTAAAAGACACATCCCTCTTATCTCAGTAAACATTTTAGGCCACAATATTCCCATAGTTAGTAAAGTCAAGTTTTTAGGCGTTATTTTAGATTCAAAACTAACTGGCAAACATCACTTAAATTTCTTAATCCAAAAATGTGAACGAATTATTTCAATTTTAAAAGTTCTCGCGGGTGTTTGGTGGGGTGCTCACCCCTACACCATGAAATTAGTATATAATGCCTTAGTTCGTAGTGTTTTAGACTATGGAACTTATCTATTAATACCTTGCAACAAAGGTGCTTTGGCTGGGCTGGATAGAATTCAGTCCAAGTGCCTTCGAATCATCTCAGGTTGTATGAAGTCCTCTCCCGCTAACGCATTGCAGGTCGAATGTGCTGATCCTCCTCTAACCCTCAGACGTCAATATCTGGCCTCCCGTTTTGTGTCCAGACTAATATGTAGATCATCTCACCCTCTTATAGGTAGAATGAACGAACTAGATACCTTATGCAGAAGCTCAAACTACTGGAAAAATAAAGAAATCCCTTTAATCCTAAAATCCTTCAGACTAATTCTAAATTTAGTAAACCCGATCGCCCAGTTTCCTAGATTACCCCTTTTTAACTTTTCTTATGAAGTTTTAAGTTATATCCCAAAAATTTTCTTTGATATCGGCATTTTCAAAAAATCTCCGTCAGCGAATTCGACTTTCAATGCGGTGGTGGGCGAGAGATGGAATGATTTCCAAGTATTTTTCACTGATGCTTCGAAACTAACCGATCTTAGTCATACTGGCGCTGCGGTCTACTACCAGAACTCCAAAATTATACTACAGTTTAAATGCCCTAAGGAGTCTTCTGTATTCACTGGTGAGTGTGTGGCTATACCTACTGGAAGCTTGTCTTTTTATAGAGTCACACCACAATATTCAGAAAGCCGTTATTTTTACAGATTCCCTTAGCTGTTTGCAAGCCTTAGTTCAAAATCCTTTTAAAAGTAAATTGCACAGTTCCATAATCTTCAAAATTAAAAACTCTTTACTATCCTGCGCTAATAACCAAAAGGATGTTCAGCTTGTTTGGATACCTAGCCATAGTGGCATTAATGGTAATGAATGTGTTGATGCGTTGGCTAAAGATGCTTGTTCATCTTTTTCGTCAGATCTCACGCACAATACTCATCAGGGTTACGATCTATTGTCCCTTCCAAGACTGAATCTACAGCGGTCCTGGCAGGAGCAGTGGAATATGTCCAGCAAAAAGAAAGGTAGCTTCTTCTACGCTGTGCAACCGACCATAAAACCTAAGCCGTGGTTCTTTTGCTACAAAAAAGTCTCGAAAACTATGATCTCAGTTCTTTGTAGAATCCGCTTAGGTTTTTGTTGCACTCCCGTCTTCTTACACAAAATCGTTTGTTTCAGTCCAGTACTAACCCCACAAGATCTACAATAAGTCCAATGTATTGACGATGATTTTTATTAATTTCTTCTTACTTTTTTCTTTTTAATACACACTTGCCGTTCCAATTCACTCTAGACATTGGCAGAATAGTCGACATCGGCTTTGCTTGCCATCAACAAAAAATAGAATAGAATAGCTAAGAACACTCGCGACTAATTCACCTTTCAAGCAAAAAAAAAACAATTTCAAAATCGGTTCATCAAACTAATAGGTAAGTACCTAACCCCCGTCGTTTTTCGTCGGGGGTTAAAAACACCTCATAACGAAGCTGAAAGGCACTTGTTCTCCTCATCATAGCGATCATTTTTTTGTTCTACACCATACCTAGGAACCTTCTAGTTCGGAGATATATTGGGAGTCAAAGTTCCAAGTTTTTTAACCACTTTTTTTTAAATACCTACAACTACTGCGTTACATTGAGTTGAAAATATGATTTTTCACCCCAAAAAAAGGTCGTTTCCCAACAATTTTTGCGTAAAGTTACTTAGTTGACACACAGAAAGCTTGGTTGACGGTTTCATGGTGAGCCTGCTTACATCCTGTTTAGTGGCCGTGCTGCTGTAGTGTTCGCATGCTACTTACACATTATGTAAATTATGTTCCGTCTTGTTATCCACGGCCCTGTCTTTGAAGAAATTGGTGAACAGTGTCCTGAGGGTGTAGTGGAGGTCCAAGACTTGCTTCGACACCTCCGCGCTGTGGTCGCAGCAGTGGTAGATGAGGATCAGGTCCAGATCTGGAAAAGTGATACGGAAACGTGTTAAGTATGCAAGTCCTGGGTTCGATTCCCAAATTGACCAGTGTTATTGGGTTTTTCCATGGTTTTAGTAGCACCGAGGCTGGATGGCAGCCATAGGGCCCATAAGCTCGCCCCTATTCATTCATCATTAATATCACCCGAAAGACGTCCACTGCTGGACATAGGCCTCCCCCAAGTGTCGCCACATTGACCGGTCCCCTGCGACTCGCATTCAACGGATTCCCGCAACCTTCACCAGGGTGGAGGTTCGTGGGTGGGAGGTCTTCCAACGCATCGTCTTCCGGTTCGCGGTCGCCACTAGCCCCATCCGCCATCCGTTATGCGAGCAATGTGCCCTGCCCACTGCTAGGGATCAACATTTCAACAATTGCCAAACAAGCAATAGTACTGATTAACTATACTATAAATCTAACTAAACCGTAATAGATACGAATGGCAAACTTAACGTGAAATCGTAATCTCTCTTTCTTTATAATGCCTAACCTGGTGTCAGAGTTGTTATGCCACCAAAAGGCCTCTCTGACTTGGCTTCACATGCCGTCGTTGAAATCGTAATAATAGCAGCAATGTTTTATGTACCGTCAATGGTCGAAAAGTTTTCTCTGATATGTATAATAATCGTGTCCTAAGTCCTAAGTGTATAGATTTGACCGGTCGTGGGTGCCATAAAGTTATTAACTGCAATTCATTAAATTAAATAAGACTCCACTTTCTGGAGCCCTAACACAGCCAGAAGGCGGGCGGTCGACCTCGCAGAAGATGTGAGACGAGCTGGACAAAACCTATGGCCATAGCCCTAGATCGAAACAACTGGAAATCCTGGGGAGAGGCCTTTGTCCAGCAGAGGGATGATGCAGGTTAGTAGTAACAGTAATTGAATAGGAAGGGCCACGCAAATATCAGTATCTGATATTATATGGTGCATCCACACCGCATGATGAGAAAACGTTCTCTAACAATGTTGTCAATTGTTTTCACATGTTGACTGTTTTCAAAACGTAACATTACTTATTATAAAACATATGAATACGGGTATTTATCTCGAATTTACCTTTATAATTAAATCCCGCCGTTTGGACCGGATTGCATCAGCCGTGGTCGCGGGGAGACTGAAGTATTCACATTTAAACAACACGCGCGCGCGCGCGACTAACATGGCAACATATACCAACAATAAACAACACTTGGAAACGTTGCTGGACAAGAAAGTAACTGCGGTGTGGGTGCACCATTAGTAGGTACCTAGGTAGCCTTTTTCTGTAATAGACGCACTCGCCGATCAAGACAATGGCTTCATGGCCGCTTTACAACGCTTATGCAACCAATTCGTACATACCTACATAACACTCACCTAAAATACTACCCTATTAATTTCGTGGCAGACAGGTCAGAACAACACTACGCACCAGAGGACCTAAGAAGATGACAATCGACTAACAAGAGTATTCACGTATAGTTGTGCAGTCCAAGGGGACAATGCTTGTCAAGCAAAAATGCATCGAAATGTCAAACGCAGTACATTTATTTATTCACTAGCTGACCCGTGCCCACTTCGTTGGGCGGTGCGATGTTGCAATGTTTTCACTCTTTGGTTAGCGAGCCACTGCGAGCGCTCAGCGCTAGTCTCCCTATCCCTTGTTGCCGAGACGTGTCACTGCGCACGTTCAGCACTAGATTCTCGAGCACGAGACCGTACAAAGCATATTCTAATGCGGTTCGTGAATGGACGGCAGCATTTTGCGATTTAGTAATTTTATATTATCTTCGAAACTATTTAACCAATTGACATACTGTTTTAGGCAAATCGTATCTCTATGATGTTCTTGTGATCATAATAATATTTTTTTCTATACCTAAGGTTTTATATTTTGTTGTTTAAAAAATCGTCCAAATGTATGTACGTCGAAAAATACTTTTGTAACACATAAAAGCTAAAATATAAAAGATAGAATTATTTTGTCGCGAACTATTCAAAGCAGATCAGGTTGCCATACATTGTTTTCAATTATATACAACTGTTAGGCAGCGCATGCAACTAACTCTGTTGTAAAAGCTATTTTTTCCGCCTGGCTAGACAAAATTCGGCTAATATGCATGATATCTTTGTAACTTATAGCCTATAGCACTCACGAATAATGTAGCTTTCTACCAGTGAAACAATTTTAAAAAATGGTTCATTACTTCCGGAGATTACCCCCTACATACAAACTTACAAACAATTTTGCCTCTTTATAATATTAGTATAGATTAGTATAGATAGTTCTGTGGTTTTCCACCTGCACACATGAGTTGGTTGAAGTGTAAATAAGCTTTTCTGTAGCTTATGTCAGTCTACAAACTTTTAAATTTTCTGTCAAAGTAATATCCTCCAAAAAATATCAAGTTGTCTATCTAGATATTCTAGATATATAAGTGTAAGGATTCTTCCGGATACAAAGAGGGCAAGTTATTGTAGACTTCAAGTTTTACTTATGACTGCGTATTATTAGATTAGCTGTCTGCTTGATTAATAATATAATTATAATGTAATGTAAAGGTCGCGCAATGCAAAAAAAACTCGAGACAAAAACTCAGCGTTGAGCACCGTCGTTGAGTCCTGATTGAGCAAAATTATGTAGCTAATTCATTGATAAAAAAACAAAATACGAATGCGAATAATTTGGGTGATTCTTTTCCACATATTCTGCTTAGGTAGGTAATAAAACCTATCCTAAACAGAATCTGTACCTAGGTACTGAATCTGTTTATTTGATCTATAGGGTTCTGAGGATTTATTGTACCTAGATATTGATAATCCTGCAAGTTGTGTAATTCATTTCCATTTTCTAGTTTACGAGTAGGTAGGTACTGTTCTTTGGGTACCAAGCTTGTGGAGCGTTTGTGTAAGTATTTTCTATTACTTCTCTTATATTTAATTCTGTCTAGTTCTGTTATTGTATTTTAATGCGTGGTACTTATCGCCTATAAAAATATAGGCGATACCACGCATTTAAATATTTATTCGGTAAAGGTGGATTAAGCAGCCGTGGTACAGTGTATGTCTGTCAGGTGTCAAACCACGGAATAAAACCGAGATTCGAAGGTTCAAGATTTACGCTGGCGATCACTGGAAAATTCCGGAAACACTTAAAATGGTGATAATAGTCTATAACAGGCTGTCAACTTATAATGACGAACCTCACGAATGTGTCATTACAGCACCTATTGTGTGATGTTGATTTATGCATAGAGCAAACTGTATTTTTTTCTCAAAGTCAACGTGAACTTGTAATTAATAACAATAGATCGCGGGCCAATAATTGTGCCTCATTAGATGACTTGTATCAATCTAGGTACTATTGTGCCTGTGACACAATAGTTATCGATATATTTTTTTGTTTTTATTAGCCGGTCAAGTGTCCCACTTCTGGGTAAGGTAACTGAGATATTTTAGTTAGTCACGACAGCAGTCGTGCGTTGATGTTGGGTTAGTAAGCAATTTTTTTTTGTCTTAGTGTCATCTCGCAGTTCAACCTGAGAGGTTGTCGTCTGCTTAACCGGACTGTCCTGTGGGTGCCTTGACTTCTTGAGGGCCTCCAGCCAGGGCAAAAAAATAACAAACTAAGCAACTATTGTACACGCTAAGGGCACCTCCTTCCTCCACCAGGGTACAGGCCTCGACTTAGGGCGTCGCTGGGAAAGTAAGCAAATATTTGAACTGCATTGACTTTGTCATAAACCCGTGAACCCAGAAACCAATTTGTCGCTGAACAAGAACAGTTCTGTGTCTCTCCGTGCTAAACAGTCTCGTTCTTTTGCGTTTCCCTTCTCGCAGCTCGCTGTAGGCACTCGGGTATAGTAGTACTCGTATGTTACCGCTATGTATGTTTGGTATTTGGGAAGGGACACTGACTCACAAACTCTTAATTGTATTCAGTTCAAGTTTAAGGAAATTAATATCATGACAGTACCTTGTCAATACATCTATGAAAACATCATGTATGTTAGGAAAAATCTGCATTTATTCAGTAAAAGAGGTGACAGACACCACTATAATACTAGAAATAGGGACCAACTAGTTCAGCCAGGTTTCAGGCTTGCTAAAGTGGATTCATCTTTCATGGGGTACTGTTTAAAATGTTATAATAAAATACCTCCCCACATTCTACAACTGAATGAGACGAAATTTAAATCTTGTGTAAAACGCACACTATGTAGGCAAGCATATTATAAGCTGGGGGATTACATTGAGGATAAAAATGCTTGGCTAAATGCTGGTCCTGCTCCGCAACCATAGGTGCAACCTTATTGGACAACTATTGTGGTAGCTGCAGAAGATTGTAAAAGTATTCTTGCATTGTATAGAGTCCATCTCTTAGTATTGTATAATTGCATAGCACATGTGTGAGTACCATGTACTGTAAAGCTTCCATTTGCATTTAGTTATCTTTCATTGACTTGAATATGCCTTGGTGGCTGAGAGAATGTCATGCTCGCTTAAATGTCTTGCTGATGGTGGCGGGTGAGTCGGGTCATTTAGTTCCCTTCAATATGGTTGAATTGAATGGCGCTGATCCATGCGTCATGTTCGTGAACGGGCGCTGTCAGTCAGGACTGGTCATCTCTTAGCTGCCACGGATCATTTGAATTGCGTTATTTTAAATTGTTGATTTATTTTTTTACTCTGGACGCTCTTATTATGCACGTCTTTCTACATCGTTCTCACATATACTCGTATGTATAATCTCAACATGAAAAATGTAACCAAGATTTTGTAACAACATTTTTGATTGAAAAGAGTGTCCATGGAGTTTCTTGCCCGTTCTTCTCCATAGAGATCTGCGCTAGGGAATGGGCAACTACAGTACTTTCTCAAGTTATTATGCCTTGTGTCTGTGACTGTAGCTTTGATTTTTCTTTCAATTTTTTGACATTCAAAAGTGCCGTAATGGTCTAGTTGAAATAAATGATTTGAGTTTGAGTTTTGAGTTTGAGTTCATCATTCTGAACACCCCATTTTTCATAGTAATTCATTATAACAATAATAATACCAGCCTACTGCTGTCCCACTGCTGGGCAAAGGCCTTTTCTCAACAGAGAATTAAGGCACGACCATTGATCTAGACGCTTTGGCGATTTCAGACTAACATTAATTATAAGTTCAGGTTTCCTCATGATGTTTTCCTTCACCGATGTCTGCAGTGTCCAAGATAAACTCAAAAAGTACATATAAATAAAATTGAAAAAGTCACATTGGTAAGTACTTGCTTGGATTTGAACCCACAACCTCATACATGAGAGGCGATTAGTTAATTAAAATTATTTTAATTTTATGCATTTTTCATCCAGAACAGAACAAGGAACGCAACGACGAGGAGAACAAGTGCCTTCGGCTTTGATAAGAGTCCTTCCACACCCTTTATTGTTTGCTGTTTATATTGTTTCGCGCCAATTGTGGAACAATAGAAGATTTATTATGTAGGTAAGTATGTGCGTGCCATTCTAAATGGGAGCGTCATATTATGTGTGTCTATTACGTCTTGGTGTGATTTTATCATTTCATTGAAAGATAGAAAGAAATAACATTTATTAGCCTGACAGGACAAAACACACAAAGACAAAAAAATGGTTGAATTATAATTGTAACTAATAAAAAGTAGGTAACCATATATTGAGAAAAATCATAAAAAAATACAAACAAAATTTGTCCCAGGTACGAGACCAAAATGAATTTACCTCCTATCACATAGGGCTTAAATATAATCGTCATCATCTGCCTTTCCTCAACTATGTTAGGATCGGCTTTCCAGTCTAACCGGATGCAGCTGGATACCAGTATTTTACATGGCCCTTAAGGGGCCGGCGGCGGAGCGTGCATCGTTCATATAAAGGTAACACCAAAATAATTCGTAAACCAAACATATTCTTAAGAAAGCGTGTATTTATTTCGATTGGATTACATAATATCTAGGTTCCCAAGTATATATTTTAAAAGGACAATGATATTTAGACGAGATATGAGGAATTTAAAATTTCTAAAGAAAACTTGTTTTTCTCATAACTCTTGTTTAAATCAATGTCCATTCTAATATATATTTGGGAACGATAGATGTCATGTAATCCAATCGAAATAAATAAACACTTCCTTAAGAGGCCGGCGGAGCATGCGAATTTCATACAAACGTAATAGGACCCAAATCATTTGTAAATCAAACATATTCATAGGGTAGTGTGTATTTATTTTGATTGGATTACTTACAGAATTTATAGGTTCCCAAACACATATTTTGAATGTATACCGATTTAAACAAGAGCTATAAGAAAAAAATAATTCTATAGAAATTTCAAATTCCTCATGTCGTTTTATATCATCGTCCTTTGATTTTTTTTTATATTGGGAACATATTCTATAATACAATCGAAATAATTATGTCACCGTAAAATTGTCAAATACGTTATATTGTAATATGCGAAAGTGTAAAAACTCGAAATATTGTCAAATGAACATACTGCTTACAACAAAACGCATTATTTTTCGTGAAATGCATGCGATGGTAGTCAACTCACGCCGTGTGGAGGTAAAGAGGTGTACCACTGGGCAAGGGGGTCCCCCTTGCCCAGTGGTACAACTCTCATGAAAAGATACTGTACCATTCCTGAGAAATACCTTTATACTTAAAACACTTTATATTCCCCTAAAAAGCGTAGTCGACCGGAGCGGAGCCCCGCTTCGCGGGCTTCGCGGCGCCCCTATTTCCGAGTGCAGGGTTTAAAGGAACCTAACTAACCTAACGGGGGGGTGCCCCAAGTCCCGATTATGGGGGCAGAGATACTTCCGTATGTTCAGTTGACAATAATTCGAGATATTACAATATCGCTTCCTAGAGAGAAACACGTTATATTGTAATATAACGTGTTTGACAATTTTACGGTGACATATACACACTACCTTAAGAATATGTTTGATTTTCACATTATTTTGGTATTACGTTTGTATGAAAAGCGCATGCTCCGCCGGCCCCTTAATCAAAACCGGTGAAATGTTGATGTACTGTATAGGGTACACCACTGTCTACCCTTAAGATATCAAAGGCGTGATGTTAGTTATGTTAATAATAATATGTTGTGTTCAAATTACAAGGAAGTTAATTTAGCATGTCTAATAACGTTGTTTTCCAATTGAATAACGTGATTGTCACGGTCAAAAGATTCCTTTGATACATGTAAATTAATGTCACAGAAACTAATGCGTTTTTTTAAATATTTTACAGCACGACTCGAATGGCGTAGTGGTAGTGACGCTGCCTTACGTTCTTAGGGTCCTGGGTTCAATCCCGGTAGGAGCAAATGTTTGTGTGATGAGCATGGATATTTGTTTCCGAGTCATGGATGTTTATATGTATATTAAGTATGTATTTACAAACAAAAAAGTATATATATGTAGTAAATCAACTATCTAGTGTCCACGATACAAGCTTTGCTTAGTGTGGTACTAGGTGGCGCTGTGTGTTAATGTCCAGCGATATTTATATTTATTTATTTATTAGGTTTACCGGTAAAGTTTAGCTTTGAGCAGTAAAAATAACTCCCCCGTCGCCGCGTCGTCGGTTCAGTATTTTAGAGCATTTAGAAAGAAAGAAAGAAAGAAAGAAAAAGCATTTTGAGCCCGACAGGACAACACATAAATAAAAAAATAATAGTAAAATTGTGATTATAACACTAGTTTAAAGTAAACATAATGAGAGAATAAAAAAAAGATAATAATAATAACGAAATCATAAGAAAAAACAAACAAAATACAAAAACAGAATTTGTCCTGATTTAGATTGTCTTGTACAACGGGGTGGTGTCCGCAACTCCACGTCAAAGCGCATATTTTGCGTATGGGCTATATTCCTCCACGCGGGCCCAGTGCGGTTTGGTAGATGTCACATGTCTTCGAATTTTTGGTTCTAGGACATGCAGGTTTCCGCACGATGTTTTCCTTCACCGTTTTGAGAGCAGTGGTGATGAAATAAATTACTTACACAAAGTAATGCGCCCGCCTTAGTTCGAACCCACGACTTACTGTTCGTAAAAGTCGGGGTCGCCACCACTGAGCCACCGCTGCTCTCTCGGGGCATTTAGATAAATTACTGTTAATGAAGAATGTAGCTAGTAGGTATAGTCCCACTGATGGGCAAAGGTTAAAATCGGGACCATGGAGTCTCTCCATGGTCCCGATTTCGTCACTTTTTGCCAATTCCTAATGAAGAAATCCAAGTCTTCACCATCATCCTCATGGTCTGACGCGGCCCTACCCCGGATTCAATTTTCAATAAATTACATAGATAATATTTCTCATGTTTGTATCTACTACCACTTGTACTACTTGTACCTAGAAGGATATGACGATATGAGGGGCTCTTTGCCCAGCAGTGGGAAATCCAAGGTTAATAAAAAATACACTCGTACATACATATCTTTTAGTTCAAGCAGATCAAGTCAGATACTTAAGTGCATATCTGTCACTCATTAATGATAAATATATACCTACCTAATAAATATGCGTAAGTACTACATGCTACCTTTAGCACCACTTATGCTACTTAATACGATTTAATGACATTATAATAACTTAACAAGACAGTTGATGTTGCACTTAATCGGTTTCTACTTAACATTGAACTTGACGTACAGTTCACAAAATAAACAGTATCTATAATGCGAACAGTTAAATAAAACTAAAATTGGCAAACTTAAGTAGCAGTGGGCAGGGCACATTGCTCGCAGAACGGATAGCAGATGGGGCCGAAAAGTTTTGGAGTAGCGACCGCGAACCGGAAGTCGTTCCGTTGGAAGACATCCCACTAGGTGGACAGATGACCTGACCCCGTTTTCACAACGCTTCGATTCGATTTCAATTCGGGAAGACGTTTGTCTATCTCGCTCGTTATACCAAAAAAGGGTTGGACATACGACTTGTTGAATCGAAATTCATTCCGAGCGTTTGTGAATATGGGGGCAGGTGAAGGCTGCGGTAATCTGGTGGATGCGAGTCGCACGGGGCCGGGCCATTGATCGGTCCCGTGCGACTCACCTAGGCCTATGTCCAGCAGTGAACGTCTTTCGGATGAAATGATGATGATGATGATGATGATGATGATGAAGGCGAATTTCACCAATAAAACTATGTCCAAGACAACGTTATAATTGCTAAAGATTATCCACTTGTACGCCTCCTTTTAAATGTGCCGATTCCGTTCAGTTTTATTGGTGTAATCCGGTCTTAGTACCGTAACGGTACGGCACGGTGATCAAATAACCATAAGAATTGGCCTCGTCTATCAAAATTACGTATCACACAACGCAGCTCAAGGTCAAAGTGTTGGCACAGGCATGCATGCTAGATACAGGTTACCGACTGTACCTATTATAATTACAGTATAATCGTGTTTTTATGTCATTTACTGCCTGAATAGTGCAATTATGTTTACCTATGACTTCCCCATAGGTATGCAAGCACCTATAGCAGCTTTACCACAGTAAAAAGATATGCGATTCGGACATGTCGTTGAATTCATTGCCTACTGTTGATCAGAGGGTTAGGGTTCCCACTATCGGGTATATGTACTGTGGAAAAGACATGGCGCGCGCGACTGTTAGCCTGTTCGCAACTTCACACCTTGAAGAATCCTCCCGAGAGGAGAAAGGCGCTGCTGAGTTACCTAATTACGTCAGCGTTTCGGTTTTTGTTTGGAGTCAACCTACTGCTTATGATTTTACTGTGGTGTTGCTGTGTGTGCATACCCAATAATTAGCTTAGTTAAATAAGAATATTAAAAAAAAAAACAAGTTTAGTACAGATCAAGGTTTGGTCATAGGTACCAACTAGTACTAGATAATAGATACATAACCTACGTTACTTCCTCGTAGCCCAGGAGCAATTACTGAGTCTTTCCTGTGTCTCTAATCAGTGTATTCTTTATTGAAATGACGCGTCTTTAAGTATCGGTTGTATAGTTAATTCAATATTGTTCTGTCATGTTTTTCTCTCTTTAAAATAAAGGCGCTTTCAAAGTCAAAGTTGCAATAGAACTGCGGTAGTTTCGAATAAAACGATATAAATTGCTTATTTTCACACCTTTATGAATACCACAGATAATATTTAATACTTAAATACAAGCAGTGTTGGATGTTCTAGACGTGGAGAAGACAATTGACATTCCAACAGTGTAATAATATTTAGGCATTAACTTAGATATCGCTTAGTGGTCGTGTAACCGGACATAAATGATATTAGTCGACTTCAGAAAATGTTTGCGTTACCAATTGTCAAACATTTAACAAGTCAAAAGAATGATATAACCAAGTACCTATGCTAGGATGTAAAAATACATTTTTTGTACGATGCCACTGCACTGCGAGAACTTAACCAAAAACAAATAAACGAATTTAAAACATTCTGCTGTTTCTGTCAGTCCTTTGAATACGACAAAGCTCAGAGGTTTAAAAAACGTTTAATTTAAAACCCACTTAAAATTGGTGATTTGCAAGTGAGCTTATGGACAGAAGTGTCATGAGTTTTTATAACAATTTATAATCTTTTTTTTTGGATGTGAAGTCATCAAATGACTCCTCGGGAGCTTTTGGGGGGAGCGGAAGGGAGTGTCAGACTTTTACCGAATTAAACCCATCCATTCTTAGCCCTTTGTGTTCCAGGGCCATGATATCTCTTTCGAACAGTCCCGCAGCCCCGGCAGGCATCGACCCTCGCGGGGCCCCTTTATTATGCTGACATCTCTTTGAGGCGCGCGTGGAACACGAACGCGCCGTCGACACGGCCTGTCGTCATAAGACGGACGGACGGCTAGCTAGCCCATAGCTCATCGTCCAAAGACCCGCATAATTTATGATCCTTATGATCTGAATGTTAAATTCAGTGTCACTAGCGTTACTGTTACTGCCTAGACACGTTTTTTAAATAATGTTTTTTGTTAAGGCGCCTACCAGCTGACATACCAAAGTACCTAATGATGATAAATGATGATACACCACTTCAAATATAAGATTATAACAAATCATTAGCTGGAAAAACTGTAGAGGTAAGAAGATGCACGCCTAGTTTCTAATTGGTATAATATACCTAGGTATCTTTTAAATATGACATAATGCAGCCTTGGAACCGAATACACACAAGCAATTAACCATTTCACAGGACTTATCCCTATTTTTTACGAATAATCTGTAGAGGTATAAATTTTTCTACAAGAATTATGATTTATGGATCCACGTTTTTTTATGAGATAATGTTTGGTCATGCTCTTCGTGAATTTAAATATTATGATTTTTTTTTGTAACATTAACATTTAAATATGATTTAAGTATTTTATAACATCACATCGCACATAATAATATTGTTAATATTTAAGTTCCATGTAATAAGGGTCCAGCCAATTGCCATAAGCTGGGCTCATCCTGGCTGCTACTGATAAATTACTGTTAGAAAAAAAAATCGCATATCACTGCCCGACCCGGGAAGTGAACCTAGGACCTAATGCTCAGCAGAGACGCTATCAACGAGACAAAGGATATATAAACTTTGATCGCTTAGAATGCAACACACACATTTGCTAATGAGATAATATACGTGTATGTCTCGTATCTTAACGGACTATAATGTTGTTAAAATAATCATCATAAATACAAGTAGGCTCTCTGGCTCTGTTTATTTGTTTGTTTGGTTGAACGCGCTAATCTCAGGAACTACTGGGTCGAATTGAAAAATTAATATATAAATATGTTGCGTTGGATAGTCCATTTATCGAGGAAGGCTATAGGCTATATAACATCACGCTATGACCATTAGGAGCGGAGCAGGAATGAAAAATGTTGCAAAAACGGTTTTTTCTTTTTCCTTTCGTTTTTCTCTCTTATGTGACGCAGACGAAGTTGCGTGGGTCAGCTAGTTATACATATACAGTCACGAGAATTCACGAATACTAATACAAAGCAACTTTTGAGCTACTCTTCTTGTACTGTATCCTATGGTAAGTTTAGGTGATTAAGAACATAGTTTGCAGACAACACAATTGGACCTTACGAGGCCGGAGCATGCGTAGTTCTTACATACGTATTACCAAAATAATTTGTAAATCAAATAGTTTCTTAAGGTAGTGTGTATTTATTTCGATTGGGTTACAGAATTTTTAGGTTCCCAAATGTGTATTTTGAATGGATACTGATTTAAACAAGAGTTATGGGGAAAATAAGTTTTCTATGGAAATTTTAAATTCCTCATATCTAGTCTTTATGTCATTGTCCTTTCAAAATAATAATATATATTTGGGAACATAGATATTTTGTAATCCAATCGAAATAAATACTCACTACCTTTAGAATATAACGACGCTTGCTCCGCCGGCTTCTTAAAGGTAAGTATATATGTTATACAGGGTGTGAACAGACTCTACGAATTAATCAAGCATTCTGTACATCATACTAAGTAATCCTACGTAATAATGATTTTGGGGTGAAAAATCACATGTGGATCGTGGAGGTGTTTAAAGGGCAGTTCTTACATTAAAAACATGTCAAAAACTTGTGAAAACGATGGAACTTTGACCCCCCCGATATGTCCATAACTAGAGGTATGGTCTAGACCAAAAATATAATCTCAATGTGATGAGGAAAACAAGTGCCTTTCGGATTCGTTAAGAATATATCTAGGCTCCAATTGTTAGAGAACATCGCTTGTAATTTCTCTGAGTGCATAATAAATACTAAACTTAAATTGTCACTTACGGGATATCTTCCGTGATTATTTTTTGTGAAAGCCTAAAACAGTGTTTAATAAATACTAGTGCAGCTGTGCAATAAACTTCGATATTAATTTTAAGAGCTGATTACGTTGTACTATTAGTGCGCACAACATTAAGCCAAGTCCTTTGGGGTACCTACACGGACACACAATGTAAAACTTCTTTTAGTAAAAATCTTTGATCTTTACTATTTATTTTCTTCGTTTTCTTTGATTTTTTCCGTAACCATTTTATGGCACAGTGGGGTCTTTCAGGCTGCTCCACAGCATCGAAATATCGGGAGCTCAAAATAATGAATAATCACGGAAGGTATCGAGTAAGTCTTGTGACAATATAAGTTTGGCTGCTCAACTTATTTTTAAAGTGGGCCAAAACTTGCTGTAGCTACCGTAGATACCTAACTATTTAGCTTTTTTACATTCAGTTTCAGTTAAGTAGTTGCTCATTGTTTGCTAGAGAACAACTTATGTACTCAGAATTCGTTCATAAGGAGCAACATATTTTTTTGTTTTGATTCGATCCTGAAATTTGTTAGTTTTATTTGTCAGGTGACCTCTTCTGGCGGGCCAATGCAAATGCATTGGCGGGCCACATTTTGTCCCGCGGGCTTGGGATAAAGCAGTCTTGGTCACAATAGAAAAAAAGCAGTACCTGTCATGTATTCTCCAGGCAGGTGTGGTTGTGTGCTGAGCCATTCTCGTAGCTTCTTGATATCGTCAGGAGTCGTGCCGGTGTTCTTCTTGTACTCATCTTCTAACGATATCCCTTGTATTGCCATTGCTCTGAAAAGAGCAGGGTTTTAGATTGTTATAAGCCAACGTGACTGGTATAAAAATCGTAATCTACAGTAATTTATTAAAATTAGACAGAATTTAAAACCAGCACTTGTTAATGTTAAAATTTACAAGAGAATCTCCCAAAACGCCCATCACAGTGGCAATTTGCGTATAAAACAAAGTCACTACATATTATTATTATAAAATATAGTCTCCTTTTGATGCGATTGATTTTGATGCGGGCATCGGCTAGTTTTTAATAAAATTTGCATTCTAATCTCGGACATGTCTGTCAAAAAATACCTGTAATTTTTTAAACGTTAATTTTCGGTGACATGAGATTTCGACTGGATTAAGATTTTTTTAGTTCACGAGGGCTTTTTTTTTAGGTAGGGCATCTTGCAGTTCAGTCTAGGAAGACTGGCTTCTGCTTAACCGGGCAAGTCCTGTGGATGCCTTGAATTTAAGGCCTCCAGTCAGGGCTAAAATGACTATAAACTAAGCGACAGCGCTCTAAGGGCACCCCCTGTGGGGTACGGACCTCGGCTTAAGGCGTTGCTGGGGGCAGCAAAGGGTTGGCTGGATATGGTTGTCATTATTTAGGGACTGTTTTATTACTCAGCATCGCGGGCTGGCTCGAGCAAAGGTCGGAGAGGGATTGATCAGGGATTACGCGCTGGACCTCTGCGGCGAGGTCGGAATGTTTTCGGTCTGTATTTGTACATTCTACGAACTGTATCTTTCCTACTCTCTTGAAAGATAGTGATCGGATCGTGAAGTATTAGGTGACCTGTTGGCTTACTGATATTGTAATTAGATAGTTAAACCTACTGCGAGTATAAAAAAAACTATAA
Source organism: Xestia c-nigrum (assembly GCA_916618015.1). Taxonomy (NCBI): domain Eukaryota; kingdom Metazoa; phylum Arthropoda; class Insecta; order Lepidoptera; family Noctuidae; genus Xestia; species Xestia c-nigrum. The sequence goes on from OU745263.1 coordinate 962,811, forward strand.
CTAAATCTAGTCTTTTAGAATTCAAAACTGGAAATGTTTGCCAAAAATTGGCAACTTCGACGGTGGGTGGAACTATCTAGCCGTTGGATTCGTTGAGTACATGTGATTGGCCTTGGGTATCCAAAACTGGATCTAGAATGCGAACTGGGGTCAATGGCACGAGACATTGAATTTAAACGAAGAGTCATGTCAATATAGTTACTTATAGACTTGTTATTTGGTTTACGAGTATGTAAGTTGGAAACGATTGAAAATACGGTTGAATTACTTTTTTTGTGTTCTATTGTCAGCTGGTATTCCCTAACACTCAGGGACACTTAAATAAGTGCATAAATAAACACAGTGCATCGTAAGTTTTCAACCATCGACGCTTAGCTTTCAAAATGGTCATAAATGGCTGTAAAAGTACCTAATTGTTTTATGTACAGGACTAAAGTACGGTACCTACAAGGTTACAGATAATTATAGATAATAAAATAATATTATAGCGTAAGGTATATAACCCATTATTACTCCTTATGTAAATAAATATCACGACACGCCATACGGTAGTAACTGGTAGGTAGGTAGGTACAATTATTGCTTCCTCTATAATGTTTGAACTTACTAATTTGGACATAGGTAGGTACGTTTGGTTGGCTCGATGCGACAAGCGGTTTCTTTTGCTTGTATATTGTGCTTCAGTGCTCTTCATCATAAACCCTTTCCAAACACAGTATGTGATGCGTCATCTCCATTCCTAACCATCGTCCATAACCATCTGCACATCCGCGACTCGGACGAAGTTACCGACAAAGCTGAACAATTAGGTACTGGTCTAAGACCTTTTTTTGTCTTCCCAAGCGATGATAAATTGGTGGATGGTCAAGCACGTATCCAGACTTTTGGTTCGGGGGGGGGGGGGTAAACTTTGAAACAACCATGAGACATTTTTAACATGATTCATATTAGATATGTTCTGCTAATGCGGCCATTTTAGACCCCCAGTGCATGGGCGCTGGCACAATTTTATTCATGAAAACAGCTCGAAAATTTTTGCTTTCTGGTTCGGATGATTGGTTTTTTTGTTTTTTCTTGTGTTACTGTGTAAAAATCGGTGTACTATTATTCACGTACTTAGCAGTGGTTATGATCCCATTTATTTTTTGTCAGATTTCGGGGGAGGGGATAAATCCCCCCCCCCCTGTATACGTGCCTGTGGATACTATATTGGTTTACGTTAGTTGAGCATGTAGCACAACAAACTCATACTAAAATGGGCTATTTGGAGGTCACGCCATCAACAAGGTACCAAAACATTAACCTAAAGACCAAAGGTCAAATAATAATTGAACCATACGGATATTGTTCTAAAACATAACACAAGCGATGATGAATTTCCTACCGGTATAACACACCCAAATAATCAAAATAGCTCCTTACAAATGACCTAATACTCCTCTTAATAATAAAAAAATCCAACACCACACACAATACTCACATATATGTGTTTATTTATTGATTGTTTACGTCCTAAAACTGTTTACTTAGTTAGTGACGTCACTGCACGCGTCCTTTCAACGTGGTCTCACATACACTACTAAATCAGTTTAGTTGCTCCAAAAGATATGTACCGCTATAAAAGGCTTTGGTATTCTACGCACTGGGTAGTTAGAATGCGGCGGTTCTTCTTCTTTCTTTATCGTGCGCTTAGTGCCTGATTTGGTGTCAGATTTTTTATGCCGTGCATGAGATTTGGCTTTCCATGCCGTCGAGAAATATCCCCAAGACATGCTGGTTTCTTCACTAATATTCCTTCATCGAAGGAAGTGGCAATATAAAAAAGGCATATAAATCCGAAAAAGCAGAGGGGCGTGTTTTGGGTTCGTATTTGGGATCTATGAGTTGTCAGTCAGACGCGACGGTCTCACGACTAGGTTATCACTATATGCTCCGCGGTTAAACTGACAATGACTCGTAATCAAATGTAAATTCTTTTGATTGTGCTCATAAACAAAAAAAGTTCTTCGAGTGGAAAAAAGTGAAAAATAAAATGTTTTTTTAGAAAACCCAAAAAAGCCAAAAATAACTTTAGCTTCAAAAGTCGCTGACATTTGTTTGATTGATTTAGTGTTTTTGTCACTGACTTCTGAAGCTATTTTTGGCTTTTTTGGGTTTTCTGATGTCAGTTTTAACTTTTGTAAAAAAAGTTTTTATTTTTACTTTTAAGTGGTTCACATGTGCATGTCCTTCACGGTGTACCGGCGGATTTTCTGCTATGAACTGGTGTAAACAATAGACAGACATGAGATTTCAGCAATACCAATACATTTGCTATCATTTATTGAGGAGTTCCGTTGCCAATCTCAGAAGTTTTTCATCAGATCTTCACCAAATTGAAATGGGATCACATCGAGAAAGTACGCTTCCTGAAACTACCCAAATCGCTTCTGGTCTGCCTATAAAATTTGATGAGTTCTCTCTATTTCTCCAGGATCCCATCATCAGATCCTGATTTGATGATTATGGAACAACCTGGTATGTATAGGTACTCTTTCAAACACAAAAAAAAACAAAATTGTTCCAACCATCATCGAGTAATCGGAGAACATTGAATTGAGAACCTCCCCCTTTTTGAAGTCGGTTAATAACGATGCAACGACGCTTAGGTGACTCAAATATCCGGATATTTGAGTCACCTACTAATAAACCTATATATATAATGCCGAAACTTATATAGGCTTATATAAGATTCGGCAGAGTATCGTTAATTTGCTCCTAAGAATTTAAGAATTCAGTTCCATTGTCATGGATTCCATTTAACCAAATTCTCATCAAACTACCCTTAAAGTAAAGCTTTCCAATGAAATAAAAAAACAATACAATATATCACGGTAGTAGGCTTAGGCCAGTCGTTCTGAGGTAACAAACACAAAAATAAAATATAGTCGAATTGAGAACCTCCTATTTTTGGAAGTCGTTGAAAACAAAACGTAAACACTTTTAGTGGCACGAGATTCGGTCAAACCCGGAGATTGCGTACTACGGTCACCAGTTTGCCAGATGATGGTGGTTTTCAAATACCAATATTAAATTATGTTCTTTTATCTACCCAAAGATCATAAACCCTCTCTAATGCGTTCAAAAACCATAGGCAATGACCAGCATTACCAACCAACAGAAACAAACAGAACTGTAATGAACTCATAACCTACTGAAAACAGTAGGTTATGAGTTTAAATTTGGAACAGGTGTCAAATTCAAGTGAGTGTGCTATTCTAGTACCTATCTACATTCAATCAGATATCGATACGAAACCCCAATTCAGTATGATTCTAATTATAAATCGCACGACATTTTGATCTCGAGTGACACAAGAATAGTGACTTTGTTCGTTTGCCTATGATTAAAAAAAAAATACAGATATCCGAAACGCCGCCATTTCGAGTTGTCATTTGTTCGTTAGCTTTTTATTTCCAGTTACGAGTAGACAAATTTTCTGATAAGTTCTTTATTTCTGTCGAAAATGAGTGATAGTGACTCAAAAATTGACATGAACACTCCGTCAGATATCGTAAATGCAGCGACGAATGCAACTATTTCCTTCTGTATATGTTTAATTTATTTTTTATTGCATTACACTGGTAACAATGCTGGTCATTTCCCTATGGTTCCTGAACCCATCATAGAGCCCTTATGATATTTAGGTAGATAAAGTAGTGTATGCAACTATACATAATTAGGCATTATGCACAGTCGCATAAACTACTATTTCGCTCGATAAATACAAACCAAACCAAACCAAAACAAACCCACTGTACTAAGCTCCGGGCTGGCTGCGGACACCTGATTTTGATAGATGTTTATTGGTGTCAGGTCGGTTTGACTGCGCACCTTACGCTTTTTCTTTATGTCTGCTCGGAAAAGACATCAACGCAGCGACACTTTTACCTTTCACCACTATACACAAATGTATTGTAATATTTGAAATGATGTAAGACAATATAATGGTGTCATTCGTTGTGTCGCCCATTCACGGAGCGTTTTACTTACCCAGTGCGTCACTTCTAAAGTTTGTAACAGTGATAACAAATCTGCACATCCGCATATTTTTTTCCGAAATTTAATGACCGTGATTCGTCAAACGTGCTTAACACGATATTACGGTTGATTAATATATTATTATTAACATAATGTAGTAAAAAGTAGTCACTGCGAGCGGCGGCATCGCTTCTTTTTGAGACTGCAATTTTATTTAATTCCGATATTTTTTCAGCATTTTAGTTGGAAGCAATTTATACGTTATTGCGGTTTGCAGTTTTGCGAGCACTGGAACAACGATGCAGTCACAAACTGTCAAGCTCATCGAAATTGTTTGGTTGCTGCAATTGCAATAACCCATTAAAGGCCTGAACAAGTCTGTCAAAAAACAGAAAACTACCTTCATAAATGATCCGCGTCTTATGACCATATAGAAAAACTCCACAACTGTCTGGTATACTATTGTTCCTGCGTCACATCGGACCACGTCCGTCGTAGAAATATATATTATCTGTGCCATCGTGGCACAGTATAATCTTCATTTTATTATCTGTGGAAGCGCGCTCTGCGCGCCACTCTCTCACCGACGCCCTTTGACGTGTGCACATATATCGGCAAATCTTGTAACCTATTTTATATTAATACAGTCCTGTAAAATCGCAGCAAGTAGTTTTACTTAACACATGAAAACGATAGTCAAGACCACCAGCATCACAACTGGAGCTTGATACTCAACATATGGTCCTTCGAGAAAGAAGATCGCCGTCTTTTTGCTGTGCACGTGCCTCCTGGGACTTTGGACTCGCTTGGCGTCCGTACCGTGCTTGAGCTCGAGCTTGCCACGCGAAGAAGACACGTCAAGAACAGTCTACCTAGAAAAGAGGGCTGAGGGACATTATTCTGAGTGAGTCCGTTCCATTATCCTTGATTTCCTGCCTTTTTACTATCTTTTTCCAGGAATTTGAAATGGTACTATACTGATCGGCATGTTGATCTCTTCTTAGTTAATAGGACCAGTACAAGTACTAGTAAATTACAGTAATATTCATCCTTCTTTTCATATCCTTTGGTTGCTTAACGCACGCATGAATCGCGTAAACAACCTCATTAGTGGTTTTTAGGTTTTACGAGTTAAACTGGTTTGAACTGAACGCAGGGCTTATCTGCAATATCAGCTGATGCACCGTTAGCCTAGCCAGTCATTGACGCTTTGTTTCATTATTTCATATCTTTCTACATTTTTTTTTCTTTGTCTTGGTTTGCACGTGTCGGCCATTTTGCTTTGTCTTAGCCACCTCACCACATTATGTCTGAGGCTAAAATAAAGGAACTTATTAAGAGGCGTGGTGGCTTCAAAGCTAAGCTTACGCATTTTAGCAACTTTTTAAGACTATTACCCAACAACGATTTAGATAATTTCCAAGCCGCGGAGTTAAAAAGCCGTCTTAATTTAATGGAAACATTATATAAGGAATTCGACGTTTTGCAGACAGATTTGGAGTTGATGTCGGAGGATGCGGACGACATGTATGCCGAGAGGGAGCAGTTTGAGACGCAGTACCATGCGCTGGTGGCCCGCGCGAGAACACACGTGGAACCCGCGCGCGCCCCCTCGCCTGCGCTCATGTCTGCCACCTCAACAGACGACCTTCCACAGCACGGCTCTGGCTGCAAGCACGACTTTGTTCGGTTGCCGAAGATAGACTTGCCTCACTTCGACGGGGACTATCAGCACTGGCTTGAATTTCGAGATACGTATCTTTCCCTTATTCATCACAATAATAGCATACAAGAAATCAACAAATTTCACTATCTACGTGCAGCCTTAACTGGCAGTGCATCTTTAGTGTTAAAGAGCATAGATTTCAAAGCCGATAACTATGGAACAGCTTGGCAGTTATTGTTGGAAAGGTACAACAATGAAAGATTACTTGTAAATAACCATGTGCAGGCATTATTTAACCTAGAACAGTTTGAACATGAATCTTGTAGTTCATTACGGAACATGATTGATGTCACAAATAAAAATCTTTGTGCCTTGTCAACCTTAGGACAGCCCACTGAGCAAGGGGGTTTAGGGGAAACTCTTATAATACACATGATGTCAGACAAACTCGACAAGGTCACACGCAGAGAGTGGGAAGAGCATAAAAATAATTTAGATGCCTTTCCACATTTAAAAGATTATATTAAATTTTTATCTAACAGAGCAGATTTACTTGAATCATTAAATAATAATAAAAACACAACAAATACTCAAAACATTAAAGAAAACAACAAAACTAAAAGCTACCTTACAACTACTAAAACTAAACAAAACAATTCAGACAATGTGAAATGTCCTATGTGTTCTCAGAATCACTTTTTATTCAGTTGTCAGTCTTTCAGAAACCTTGAGGTTGAAGCACGCATTAAGAAAGCTTCAGAAAGCAATGTTTGTTTAAACTGCCTTCGACCTGGTCATTCAGTAAAGCGTTGCAATCTATCACATTGCAAATATTGCAAAGTCAAACATAATACCCTCTTACATAGGGAATCAACAACAGAAAAACCAACAGGGGACAACATTGCATTGTCATCAAATGTTGTATTACCCTGTTCAGACAATAATCAGGTTCACATTTTGCTATCCACAGCTTTGGCCAAGGTGACAGATGTCAATGGAGAGCTTCATACAGCCAGAATCCTGTTGGACAACGGCAGCACCTCCAACTTCATCACCCAAGAGCTCTGTGGGAAGCTTGGTCTGGTAAGACAAAGCACTAGCTCCACCGTCTCAGGTATAAACGGTCAAGTTTCTAGTACCTCAGAAACCTGCAGTCTTCATTTGCAGTCTTGTGATGGTAGTTATCAGGCGAAAGTAAGCTGTTTTGTCATGCCGAAAATCACACAATCACTGCCTGGTTCTTATGTGGATAAAAGGTACATCACCATCCCGCCAGGTATTCAATTAGCAGATCCTTCATTTAACATACCTTCTGCTATTAATATTCTTGTAGGTGCTGAGGTATTTTGGGATGTCTTAGGTTCTGATACCATTAACTTAGGCAAGAATCAACCTAGATTACAGTCATCCAAACTAGGTTGGCTTATTTCAGGCCGCGTCAGTCAGCTTCGTACACAACCTTCTGTTTGTCACTTCCTTTCACAAGAGGAGTCTGATCAGGTGACTCGTTTCTGGGAACTTGATACTGTGTCGTCCGATAGCTGTTTCTCTACAGAAGAACAGGCTTGTGAAAAGCTCTTTCAAGAGACCACACGTCGAGATACGCATGGTCAATTCGTTGTCACCATACCCTTGAAGGACTCGCCCAAGTGCTTAGGTGACTCTTATGCTATGGCGAAGCGGCGTTTCCTTTCCCTAGAGCGTAGATTTGAGCGGGACTCCACATTTAAAAACAGATACTTACAATTTATGCAAGAATATATTGACCTTCATCACATGACAGAATATTCACAACCAAATCCATCAGAATTTAATTACTTTTTGCCTCATCACGGTGTTGTACGCGAGTCAAGCACTACCACAAAACTTCGTGTAGTTTACGATGCTTCAGCCACCAGCACCTCGGGCAAGTCTTTCAATGATATTCAGATGGTAGGTCCAACTGTACAGGAGGACTTGCTATCCATACTCTTGAGATACAGACAACACAAGTTTGTAGTAACGGGTGACATAGAAAAAATGTACAGAGCCATTTTAGTTGAGCCATCTCAGCGTCCCTTACAACAAATTGTTTTCAGATTCAATTCTTCAGACCCCTTAAAGACGTATACACTGAATACAGTGACTTACGGCACAGCATCAGCCCCATATCTGGCTACAAAATGCCTAGTGTCTCTTGCAGATCAATGTTCAGACCCAGAAGTTAGTCAGTCCATCAGACGTGATTTTTATGTCGACGACTATTTGAGTGGTGGCGATTCTATTGAGACAGTCATAAAATTATGTCAAGGAGTTGTTAATAATCTCGAGTCCGCCAAGTTTCACCTTAGAAAATGGCAATCAAACAGTCCAAAGATATTAGAATCAGTCACCAATATTAACACAGAAAACATAGATAAAAAATTAAACCTAAGTGACAGTCCTAGCAAAACACTTGGCCTATACTGGGACTGTAAAACAGACAGACTATTTTTTTCAATAGATTCAAAACAAATTTCAAAAATTACAAAGCGAAATATTTTGTCTTTAATAAGTCAGGTGTTTGATCCTCTTGGCCTCGTCGGGCCATGCATTGTTCAGGCCAAACTTATGTTACAGCAACTGTGGATACTTAAATGTAACTGGGATGATGAAGTACCAACAGAAATAAAATCACAATTTCATGAGTTCTTGCACTCACTTCCAGCACTCAACTCACTTCATATTCCTCGTTGGGTATCCTGTAACAATGCTTCTTTGATGGAGCTGCACACTTTCACAGACGCTTCTGAACGCGCCTATGGCGCCTGCATTTACGTTAGAACGGTAGCAGTCGACGGAACAGTTTGCGTTCGCCTTTTAGCTTCCAAGAACAGGGTTGCCCCTATAAAGCCCACAACCATACCAAGGCTGGAGTTGTGTGGTGCTTTACTGGGAACAAGACTTTTTCTGAAGGTACGTAAATCACTCACTCTCGAGTTTAACCACTGTTACTTTTGGTGTGATTCGACGATTGTGCTCGGATGGCTGTCTACATTGCCAAGTCGTCTTGAACAATTCGTTCGCAATAGAGTGAGTGAAATCCAAGAAGCCACGACCGGACAGACGTGGAGCTATGTGCCTTCCAAGAGCAACCCCGCTGATCTCGTTTCTCGGGGGGTGAAGGCTGATTGTATCAGCTCGTCCACTCTGTGGTGGTCGGGTCCTGATTTTCTTAATGAAACAAAAATACAATTTCCTATTTCACCAAATACACAAATTCATTCTTTACCTGAAATATCATTACATACAGCTGCTGACACATTTAAACAAAACAATATTAATATAATTTCACATTTAATTCATAAAAAATCATCATTTACATCACTAATCAGAATCATAGGATATGTGCAAAGATTTATATTTAATTGTAGAAAACAGAATAACAAAAAATCATCCTACTTAACATTATCAGAGTTAAAGTCATCAAAGACTCTCATATTACAGATTTCTCAGCAAGAAATGTTTCCTGAGGAATACACATGTCTTAAAACTAATCAGGCCTTACACAAAAAGAATAGATTAATTAGTCTTTCTCCTTTCATAGATTCAGACAACTTAATACGCGTAGGTGGACGTCTTAATAACTCTAATTACAGTTATGATGTTATGCATCCTATTCTATTATGTAGCAAGCATGACTTAACAAAAATTATCTTTGAAAAAGAGCACAAAGCACTCTTTCATGCTGGACCGCAATTACTCCTAGCGCACATAAGACTTACCTATTGGCCTTTAGCAGGCAGGAACTTAGCCAAGCACATAGTGCGTAAATGCGTTCGCTGCAATCGCTTCAAAGCTCAGCCTATCCAGGTTATCATGGGTGACCTACCAACTGATAGGACTCATCTCGAGTACCCTTTTTTAAACACAGGGGTTGATTATGCTGGGCCAGTGCTGATAGCCAACCGTAGGGGTAGAGGATGCAAGTTGATTAAATCTTACATATGTGTTTTTGTGTGCTTTGCAGTCAAAGCCGTTCATCTGGAGCTGGTTTCCGACCTTACCAAGGAAGCTTTTCTAGCGGCTTTCAGCCGATTTATTAGTCGCCGGGGCAAGCCTCAACGCGTGTACTCCGACAACGGCACTACATTTGTGGGAGCTTTCAATGAGCTTTCACGCTTCTTAAAGGTTTCATCTAGTAATATAGAGTCAGATCTTGCAAACAAAGGCATAGAATTTAAATTCATACCTGCTTACAGCCCACATTTCGGTGGGATTTGGGAAAGCGCAGTAAAATCCACCAAACATTTATTGCGTAGAGTCATGAGTCTAACTCATTTAACTTATGAAGAGCTTTCAACATGCTTGATTCAGATAGAGGCTATTTTAAATTCCAGACCTTTAACACCTCTATCCACTGATCCATCTGACCTTTCTTATCTTTGTCCTTCTCATTTCCTCATCGGACGACCACTCACGTCATTCCCTCGCCCTCAAATCACCGACGTCAACATCCAGCGGCTACAACGCTTCGATCGCGTAGAAAAACTACGGCAACATTTTTGGCAGCGCTTCTCTAATGAGTATGTGTCTCTCCTACAGCAGAAAACCAAATGGCAAACAGCGGGGCAAGACCTGAAAACGGGCGCTATGGTCTTAGTGAGAGACGCTAATCTTCCTCCCCTTCTATGGCTGCTGGGCAGAGTGGTTGCAGTGAAGACAGGCTCTGACGGACATTGTCGAGTCGCCGACATCCTGACGAAGAAGGGCACCATTACACGTGCATACAACAACATATGCCCTCTTCCGGTCTCCTCAACATCATCTTGAAGCACTCTCTTCAACCCGGGGAATATGTTCCTGCGTCACATCGGACCACGTCCGTCGTAGAAATATATATTATCTGTGCCATCGTGGCACAGTATAATCTTCATTTTATTATCTGTGGAAGCGCGCTCTGCGCGCCACTCTCTCACCGACGCCCTTTGACGTGTGCACATATATCGGCAAATCTTGTAACCTATTTTATATTAATACAGTCCTGTAAAATCGCAGCAAGTAGTTTTACTTAACACATGAAAACGATAGTCAAGACCACCAGCATCACAACTGGAGCTTGATACTCAACAACTATTGACCCACCAGATACAACCCGCGTCTGATCGTTTCAACCTCCTTTTGGGGATGTGGAATTTTACACCCTGTTCTTTACATCCCTAAACATAAACACGTCCCATAACCTAATATTCGACGACACCAGGGACTGTATGGTGGATTGTAGCCCACTCTTTCTCATAGAGAAGAGGCCTTTGTCCCAGCATGGGTATTAGGTACTATGTCATTTGTATGTTTTGTTTTTTTATGTACTGGCGTTTATACTGACGTTGGGTCCGTTTTAAAAGATTTGTGCAACACCAAGTTGATTGATTGATAGCTCATATTATTATTATCCATCAAGGTTGTCTTGAGCTAGGTACAGAGTACTAATTAGTTTTTACGCAGTGGAATTAGGAAACCAATTAGTGTCCTTCTAGTGTTAGACTTTTAAAATCGTGCCCAGAATCCTAGGGCAAAAAATGTTGCAACTCACCATGACAAGCAGTTGACCTACTGTGTTCTTGTACAATATTTATCAGTCTGTGCATCGATGATTTGGCGATTTTTCATAGTTTTTAATCAGTCTCCTGACCTTTTACTTTTGTCGTAACATATAGATTTTAGCCATTTTTTTTGTTGTTTACTTGTTGATCACTTATGATGTCTTTCAGAATGGCTAATTCAATAAAAAAATCATTAAAAAACTAATGTTGACTTTAATTTTTTATTTTTAAATTGATTTTAATTTTCGATTTAGACGGTGAAATTTTATTTAGATGTGGATTTTAACTTTGATTATGTAATGTATGTAATGTGATGTAATTTTATCATGTAATCTATATGGGTTTACTGCCTGAAATAAACGATATTATTATTATTATATAATAAATGTAATATTGTTACAATTTCTTTAGGAAAGGCTACGTTCAGGGTTAATGATAGCTATTCAGTATTTTAATCCATGTTTTCAATTGATGTTATATAATGATTTCTACCTGTACATTTATCAGCTTAATGCTGGTGTAAATTATGTCGATTTCAGAAATACTGTTTTTATATCGTCGTAAAAATGAACGAAATTGTAGCGCTAGCGAGACATTATATGTGGATATTTGTATTATATAGTGTAGTGCATTATCTATGGTGGATATTACATTATTTTTTTCCAAATACACACTATATTCACATTTTTGGAAATTAACGTAGGAGAGGGTAGGTACTATCTGCTACCGTGTTGTATTCGTGAGACAACCGGAACAATTGGTTAAACATCGACAATTAGTCTATGCTATAAAGATTAATCAGCCATATACACAATGGACTTTGGCAAGCATCGCTTAATCTCAGCGATCCAAGGAACCGACATTATTTTGTTACTACAAGCCTCTTATTCTTTGAATTTGATCTTTGAACTTACGATTACCCCTTTTATATATTCAACAATTAAATGAAAAATGATTATCCGAAGATAAATAGTGTTATATTTATAAAAATCCAAAAATATTACCATATCACCGTTACCGGTACAGCCAACTCTTTATTGAGTTATTTTCGGCCACCATGTCATTAGCAATTCAAATTATCTACAAACGACATTTGGGTATCAAATGGTTAAAATACCTTGTTTCAAACCTGTGCAATTAATTTTATTTTCCGTCTTCAAAAAACAAACTGATTTTTAGAATCCTATAACAGAATTAACCTTTTCCTTTTGTTGAAAGCGGATAATAATAATGAACTCAAGGAATACTCCTTATTTCTGGCATCCTTGCGGATTAGTAGTTGAGTCTTTGATTTATCCGAAGCCAGTGATGACGCCTTTGAAGTAGCAGCTAACCTGAAGGAATCATCAACACTAGAGGGAGAAAATGTTGAAATTCTTAGCTATTAAACTGAAGCAAGACCCGTCTTGCTTCAGTTTAATAGCTCTAATAATGTAAAATTAGCTCTAATATTGTAAAATTCTCTGAGCTCGAATTCTAGAATTTTACAATAGAATAACAATGTAAAGGTTGCCAAAAAGTGCTCAAAGCTAACCTTTCAAGGCGGTCTCCCATCGGTGCATTCATCTGTAATGTAATGTAATAATCCAAGATTCGATTTTGAGTATTAGCGCCGAGTCACACCGGAATGACAGTGGCTGGCAGACAGAGACTTAAAAAGCTTGAAAAGGTCGCGCGAGCGGCCGTGCGTCGCCGCGGGCAGATCCACCGACAAGCGATACTGGTATTTTAAGTATGTTGATAAAGTTTAAAATTATGTCACACTGAAAGTGCTAGCCGCGTCGGTCGCTGCCGGCCGCGCGCCATTCCGGTGTGACTCGGGCTTTAGGTTACAAGTAGACGCTACCAGGTTGAGGGAACATCGCTTGTAATGTAAAAGTAGCATACACGCCAGGTTATGCATGTGCACGTTAGGACTATACACGCAAAACTGGACAGGAGTAGAAGAAAACTGTTCAGTTATCCTTGGAATGGAACTCGGGTTTTCATGCACATTGAAAACTGTCAAGCTTACCCAAGCGTGTATTCTGCCCAACAATTCAAGATTAGATGATGTGCAGAAACAAATGATTGCTACCGACTTTATTGTAGATGGTGCACTGCCCGGTTCTGCTCACTCACTGATGTAATCGACTGAATGTTCGAGTCTGAAATGTTACATAATTCACAGAAGTAGGTATGCTATGTGTGTGGGAGCGCCTTTAGAATCGTCACTGAATTTGTCTGTATTTGGTTTATTGGTTCTTCACGATGTTTTAGTATTACCTTCCGCACGGAGAGCAGTGGTAATGATATAAATTACTGTAAATTAAAATGTCAAGTATGATTTGCTTCAACTGCCCGAATACACGATCTACCTACAAGTGGTAGGTAAGTCAGAGCCACTACCATCACTGCTCTATGTTACATGTACCATAGACATTAGCTTCACAGCTGTCCAAGTGCCTACTGATAATATTTGAGCAAAGTAATAGTTCTGTGTTGCAATAATTTGGTTTGAAAATATTAATAAAAAAACATATTTCTGATACGACACAACTTACACCACTTACTAAGTTGCTAATGTACCTATTGTTGCTAGAATTATGAATTCAGCATCATCATTTCAGCCTAGAATCACAAACAACGTACTAGACCTTGTGTTTTATGTCTAGTCTTGTGGGATGTGGACCTTGCGTGTTATGTCTAGTCTATTTTAGATACCAGACCTTGTGTTTTAAAATGTAGAAACTGTCGATTGTAGAATCGGTCAAACATAGAATCTGTCGATTGTAGAATCTGTCAAATGTAGAATATGATGTCAAAAGTAGAATCTGTCAAGTAGACTAAAAGAATAATAGGTCCTACTTTTCTTTCTGTCACGGTTTAGTGCGTCCAGCTGTTTTTCGCAATAGGGTCAGAAAAAACCTCGACAACATTTAACGTCTTTAATTAACCCAAAAAAACAATACACATATCCTATTTATACAATTATTCTACTTCTCAAATGCTCATGGTCTCTTCGTTAATCAATATCCAGCTTCTTGAAGGACCCCTCGATGCCTCCGAAGATGTCAGTGATGGTCTTCGGCTTGCCAGGTCTCTTGGCTTCCACCACCCGTTTCTTGTTCTCCTCCACAAAGAAATCTTTTGTATTCGCTATTTTGGCTAACACGTCATCTGTAAAAGAAATTATTAATTTGGCAATTTGTGGAAAGAAACAGAAATGAAATAAAAAAACAGTTGCAGTATTTTCTTCTTCCATACTTCCATATTGTGGTCCTCGCATTAGTTCTTTATTATCTTTCACACAGTCCCCCCAGGGTTTCATTCCCCGTCTGTGAGACCCGACCGAATCGGTCACAATAGTGAAACCACTGTTTAACTATTGTGTCTACTTTGCTAACAAATGCAGATCTACTCTATAACAATTATCCTATAGTACTCACCTTTGCATTGCACCAAACTCTTGTACTGTCCACCAGCCCCCTTTGGCAGTCCCTCCATCGGCAAGAACTTCTCCAAGGTCTTGGCTCCGACCTGGTGGATGCTCAGCATGTCCAGGAGCTCCTTCTTCAAGAAGGGTCGCAGGATCATCATCAGTTTGTCCATAAATGATGGTGCGTTGAGGAAGTGGAGACTTTTGATTTTCAACAACATGGCTTCCTGAAATTGTGACATAATGTTATGAAATTGGTGAAGTGAATTGAAAATGCGGATATCTAAACTAATATTATAAAGAGGAAAGACTTGATTTTTTGTTTGTTACGATTTATTTCAGGAACTACTAAACCTTTTTAAAAAGTTTTTCACCATGAGTAAGCTACATCTTTATCGAGTAACAAAGACTATAATATATTATTTGATTTTCATGCAAATAAGTCGTCAGACGAAGACGTGGGCGAAGTGCTAGTACAAGGATTAGGTCAGATTCACTATTTAATTTTAACCGTCCATTTCAGTTTTAATGCTATCTTCCGGGGAAGACTGTTGAATAATATCTAATAGTACCTAACTAATATCTTAATACGGTAAAACTTCAGAGAAAATGATAGCATGCGCATGGTTTCATAAAAAAATATCCAAGCTCGGCAGCAAGTTTCGGTAGTTCATACAATTTCACCTAGATATACAATTCAACAGTCTTCCCCGGTAGACAGCATTAAAACTGAAATGGACGGTTGCAATGAAATAATTCCTTACGAAGAAAACACCACTAATATTACCTGTAGGAAGTATAGAAACTGCTGCACAGATTGGAGGTCGAGCCTCGCAATGTGTGACAACGTGCACTGATCCAGGTCGATGAGGATGATCAGCCCTGGCCACGTGCCCTCCTCATACTGCCAGAGATCCACCAGCATTAGAACTGCCCTGGAAAAGTAGGAAAAAATTATTGATTGCTTTGGCAATGTAAAAAAAAAAGTTTTATTACAATACTTATGACATAACCATCAAATAATAGGAGGTACCTTTTGAGCAAAAAATTAAATGTAGGAAATAAAAAGTTATTCTTAATGTTACAATGACCATAATGCCGGAAACACACGTGGCGTGGAGTTGCGAGGCGCGCCAGAAGTATATCGGTTTCATACATTTAGTATGGTTAGAGACATTTTTGTATGTCGTGTCGTGTCGTGGCGCGTTCTGTCGTGACGCTGACTGCTCACCACCGATTGGTCAGAGCGGTGGTGGGGTTATGGTGCGACACGCCACACCACGTAACCGTGTTTCCGGCTTAACTCAGCAAATACGATTATTTGTCTTAGACTGATTTTTTGACAATCATTTTGATTGAACATTGCGAGTAACTAAATCAATCTACCTAATCCTTTGTGATTACCAATATACTCGTATTTGATCGCACAACTAAATGAATGGTCATCTTTATCGATAAATATATAGTTTCAAGAAGAAGCGTCGCCCAACTGGTTTTCTTTGACATCTGGCAACAGTTCAAGCTCTACCGACGCTGTGATAAAATGGCCATCTACTGGGCAATTTTAAAACTCGAAGAAGAATCAAGTCTTTTGTATTTGACACCGTAAAATTGTAAAAACCGTTAGATTATAATATACCTCGCGAGATTGTAAACTCTCGAAAGATTGTGAACACGCTGCCATATTTGTTTGTTAATTCGTTTGTTGTCGCATGTAAAGGAACAGTGTTTTAGTAAGGGCCTGCGCAGACGACAGACTTATTGGGCGCGACGGACAAAAAGTCTGCGACAAATTTTCCGTGATTAATTGTGTTTCACTACTTTTTTGTCCACTATAAGAAGCTACTGATAGAAAAGCTCCTACTGATCGCCTTTAAGTCGACAAAAAAGGTCAACAAAGTAGTCAAATACATTAATCACGCAAAATTTGTCGCCGACTTTTTGTCCATCGCGTACAAAAAGTCAGTCGTCTGTGCAGGTCCTAATTGTAAATTGTTTTCGTGTCAAAAATAACTCTCAGCTTTAGGATTAGTTACATGAAATTCTGGTGGAAGTAAAATTATTAATCTGAAATGAACCAAAGAAACAAACATAACGGCCAGCGGCCTACAGTACCGACCAATGACTGATCAATTAGGGACAGGTCCACAATTTTTCGAGATTTTGTAATCTCGCGATATAGACTAATCCAACGGTAATTACAATTTTACGGTGACATAACCAAAAAAAAAATATTTACCTGAGTGAATCAGCGAAGACGAAGTTCTTTGGATCGGTGTCGAGCAGTCGACAGAACAAGACGGCGGAGTCGTCATAACCTCGTACTTCAAGTGGCGTCAGTACACTGAAAGGAAAGAAAAAGAAATATGTGTTAGAAAGGAACTTAATTTTCAAATACACGGTAACGGTGATTTTGATTTTTGATTTTGGAACACAAAAATCATTTACGGTGATTTTGATTTTTGATTTTGGAACACAAAAATCATTTACGGCTATTTTCAATAACCTACCAACAGATATCCGTAGGTTGTTATCTCTGTCTGTTTGACATTTAATTTACCGATCGATAGAAACAAAACGTCACAGAAAAGCTTTCTTTGACTTTTCTATGAATAATGTGACGGGTAGGTGACGCGGATAGGACTAATTATGTTTATAGAAACACCGATAGCTGCGAGAGTAGGCATATAAACGAATTAATTAGTAATAAAAAACGGCCCTTAGAGGGTAAAAGATGATTACAATAGACATTTATCAAACACGAAATTCATGGCTAAACAATGTGCAAAAGAACAATGTCAGAATTTCATCTAATGTTATTATCGCATTTAGTCATCTCAGCTCAAAAACTGCTGTAGGTACGAGTATAAAGGGTGTAAAACACCTCTTCACGAAGCCAAAAGGCACTTGTTCTCCCCATCATGGCATCATTGCAATCATTTTTTTGTTCTACACATACCTGGGAACCTTCTAGTTACGGAGATATTGGGCTCAAAGTTACAACTTTTTGACAAGTTATTTTGTAAGATTTTGACTTTTAACACCTCCACGACCCCCGTACGTACTATTCAATCCATCCATCAGCACAATGTTTTAAGTGCGTTACATTGAGTTATACCACAAAACATGATTATTTTATACCCTCAAAAAAAAAAAATGCGTAAAGTTACTTTGTTTGATGCACAGAATGCTTGGTTAACGGCTTTGTGAATCACAACGTGAAATCCTGTCACAAATTGTGATGAGGTGGTTTACACCCTGTATACTTTTCCAATAACCTTACTATATAATAACTAAAGCAATGGAACCAATACCCGAACAATTATTGTACTATGAGAGGGTTCGTCGCTACAGGATTTCACGCACAGTCACGAGCACCAATATGTATACACTTTCCTTAATATTAAAGCAATTTTCGCGAGAAGTAACGATTGTAACTAGGAGATAGGATCTTTCTCATAAAAATGTGAGTTCCAGAAGACTATGTTCGTAAAAACATGAAATTTTAATCAGAACAGTGAGAGAAAAACACTTTAAAAAATTCTCAAGTGTTCGATATTGGTGCTCGTGGCTGTACGCAAGTGACATAATATCTATTCTATGCTAGTGATAGCACCAAAATCTACTCAATAAAGATTGTCATCGAGTCACGCTAAAACAATAACGCTAAAGATATTTAAAGTACTCACTAATAATTCAAAGTTTTTAATATCTTGGCGTCCACTATCCTGTCTTTGAAGAAGTTGGTGAAGAGCGTCTTGAGGGTGTAGTGGAGGTCCAGTACTTGCTTAGACACCTCTGTGCTTCGATGGCAGCAGTGGTAGGTCAGGATCAGATCCAAGTCTGGAATTAAATATAAACGTCATTTTAAAATCTCGGTGGAAATTATCTTGAACAGCTTTTTTGTTGGCAAAAGGAAACACATAATCTTCTATCAGCTTCCAGTCTATATGCATATGCAGCTTAATACCAGTATTTTACATAGAGCGTCTACCTATCTGACTTTCACAATCCATATCACGAATCCCCCTAGGTAGGACTGGTTGTATGACTTTTTGGCTTCTGACAACCCGGTACCAGCTACGAGGCACGGGAAAAAAAGAGTCGTCGTAAAAATGCTTTCAGTCCTTCGAGCATATATAGGCATTTGGTTCAGATCCGAACCAAATGCCTATATGTTTATTGCGATTTACTTATTTGTGGGATCTTTTCTACAGTAAAAAACGTTACTTGAAACCTAGTAATTTCGTTCAAGGCTAGTCGGTTATAATTTTCACGGAAGTCAGTAAGTACAGAACAAAAAACGATGGCTCAAAATTCAACTAGAATTTAATTTTTAAAGCAAGATTACTTGTCACTGTTTTTAATGCTTACCTAAAGCAGGACTTATATTTCATGACAAAATGTTCCTACAAAGAAAACGCAGGATGATTCCGTTCTATGTTGCTACAACAACCGATGTCTATCCTCATTTTTGATTTTGATTTTTGATTTTACACTATTTATAACTCAAGAACGGCTGAACCGATTTAGCTGAAAATTTTTGGAGCGGTAGCTTAGAACCGGGAGACGGACATAGGATTTTTTTTTCGTCTGTAGGTAGGTTGGTAGTTGAGTTGGTAGGGGTAAGTGGTAGGTAGGTAGTTGGTTGGTAGGTTTTAGGTAGGTAGTGGGTAGATGATAGGTGGGTAGAGGGTAGGTGGTAGGAAGGAAGTGGGTAGTTGGTAGGTGGTAGGAAGGAAGTGGGTAGTTGGTAGGTAGGTAGTGGGTAGGTGGTAGGTAAGTAGTGGGTAGGTAGATAGTAGGTCAATTCGACAAGAGCCTCGTTGCTTAGTGTGGCACTAGATGGTGCTGTGTGTAATGTCCAGCGGTTTTTATAATTTACTTGCGAAGATTTTTATCCTACGAAGATCTCACAGGTTACAGGCTAAAGGCCGCAACACTTAGCCCATCTTACACGCCTGCGTTCGTCCATTAACTACATAGAGCCTTGATACATCTGCGACGTCGCGGCGGCCATTATACATCCACTAATGATACAGTCATCAACAGTCTGTCCACTAATTGTCGTTTATCTACTGATCATACATGCGATCCATACTGAGCTCTGGCCTGCATTGAATCGTAGTCAAGGATTTCTACTATTTACGTCAATACATTCCATCTGTTTTATTTTTTATTTATTAGAGTAGTTTTGTGTTAATTATCGATCGTGTGACTTTTTATTACTAGTCTTGTTTTTGCTCGATGTATTATAAAATTAACAAAGTTGATTTTGTTATATTGCAGCATGAAAAGGTCACACACAGACACAAAGTTTCACATTTACAAAAGTAGTCAAGACTATAGTATAGTCTAAAATCTACAGGTGCATTCTCCCTTCCCTCACTCTCATTAGTCGATGGGACGGCAATCCGAAACAATTGGAGGGATCAGGCGCATTAACCAACGGTTTACCTTCTAAACTTCGTCGACTGAAATATTTCAGTCAACCTAACGGAATAACCCAATATCACTGTGCAGCTTGAGAATCCAATAATCAGAGAACCTCAGCATTCGCGCTAGTGACACGACACCATGGAGCAATCGGCCCTATTGTGATTTCAACCGAAGGGGGTGACTGCTGGCCTGTGGACGGCTGGCTATGGGCTAGCTAGCCGTCCGTCCGTCTAACGACGACGACAGGCCGTGTCGACGCCGCGTTCATGTTCCACGCGCGCCTCAAAGAGATGTCAGCATAAGGGGAGGGTGAAGCCTGCCGGGGTTGCGGGCCTGTTCGAAAGAGATACCGCGGCCCCGGAACATAAAGGGCGAGGAAGGAACATGGATGGGTTTTAGTCAGTAAGAGTCTGACACTCCCTCCCGCTCCGCCCAGAGTGGGAGAAGTCATTTGATGATTTTCCATCCTAAAAAAAAAAAAAAAAAAAAGGGGCTGACTGCTTTTCACCTTGACTAAGCTGTACTGGAACTCGCACATTAAGAGGCCGGCGGAGCATGCGTATTTCATACAAACGTAGTACCAAAATTATTTGTAAATCAAACATATTCTTAAGGTAGTATGTATTTATTTCGATTGGATTCCAGAATATCTGTGTTCCCAAATATATTTTTTGAGAGGACAATGATACAAAGACGAGATATGAGGAATTTAAAATTTCTATAGAAAACTCATTCTTCTTATAACTCTTGTTAAAATCAGTGTCCAATTAAAATAAATATTTGGGAACCTAGGTATTTTGTAATTTAATCGAAATAAATACACACTACCTCAAGAATATGTTTAATTAAAAATTTATTTTGGTATAACGTTTGTATGAAATATGCATGCCCCGCAGGCGTCCATTATAAAACAGACAGGAGTTAGACGAAGTCTGAAGCCTGAAAGTGGCATTCAGTCTAACCAAGGTGTATCGTATTATTCGTATTACCCAGTGACTCCAGATAAACACTCGCTCTATGTAAAATTTTAATATTTAGCTGCATCTGGTCAGACTGGAAATTATATTGATGTAGATGATTATAAGGAATAAAGGCGAGAAATTATGCTTGTTTTTTTAAAAAGCGGTTTTACCAGGTACCTCTGTTTACGTCTAACCACTGATAATATGTTGTGATTACGACAAAGCGACGTAATCTACGTAATTGAGGAAGCCACGAGTCACAACAGCCTTCATTGATACACGTAGGTTATTAAATTGATTGCTGAAAAAAAACCGGACAAATGTTGCCTTTGATACGGTAGTCAGATTTTTTATGGTTTGTTGCAAAACTAGTGTAAAATGGACTTTGATAGCAATAATTTATGGACTTTGAAAACGCAATAATCTATGGAGTTTATAAGCAATAATTGACACATTGAGCAGCGGTGGCCCGGTAGAGCAGCGGTGGCCCGGTGGTGGCGGCCCCGACTTACGAACAGTAAGTCGTGGGTTCGAACCCAGACAGGCGTATTACTTTGTGTAATTTATTTCATCACCGCTGCTCTCAAAACGGTGAAGGAAATCATCGTGAGGAAACCGGCATGTCCTAGAACCAAAATTTCGAAGACATGTGACATCTACCAATACTCACTGGGCCCGCGTGGTAGATTATGGCCCATTCCCTCTCATTGAGAGGAGGCCGTGTCCCAGCAGTGGGAACATTATAGGCTGATAATGATGATGATGATGATGAATTGACACATTTATGACTTTCCTGCAATTGTCACGGTGTCCTTATTTTACCGATAGTTAAGTTGCAATAGGATTAGTATAAGATTAGGTTTTTAGTGTTACAAAAAGTCTACACGAGAATAATTCAAAGCTAAGGTCAGCCAGTTTAATAACTATAAAACGACTACTTGGGATCGTTTCAACATATTATACACATTTAGGGTTCCGTCGCCAAATGGCATTGTGTGTGAGTTTTACTCGCAGTTGGCGGTTTCTTTCTATCATTTAATTCCTCACACAATCTTTTTTTATTTCTTTGTTCTTCCTCGACCTTTCCTTCTCCATCCATCAATATGAAATATTCAAAACTCTTTTGATAATATGTATTTCATTTCATTGCCCATATACGTGTGACTTAATGGCGAAATATTTAATGAAAACTTGAAGTCCTAGTAATTATGTGAACAGACGATTAGTTCTTTGACTGAACTCGAGTAAAAATAAAAGATATGTTGTTTTACAAAAAGGGACGCACCAGTAATATGTTCTGAAGGCAGATGTGGCTGCGTTTCGACCCAATCTCTAAACTTCTTGATGTCTTCTGGGGTAATCCTGGTCTTCTTCTTGTACTCCTCTTCTAATGAAATCTGCTGGACGGGACCCGACATTGTTCTGCAAAAGATTATACATTCGTTACAAATTTAGTGAGGTGCTTCTTTAACCTTGGGATTAACAAGGCAGCCATATTTAAAGTACTTACGGAATTATATCCATGATTTTCTTTTATTTCGACACACGGATATAATCCCGTAAGTACTTTAAGTGTAGTGGAAAACCGTAAAAGTGTAAAACAGTGAACAAGGCAGCTGTCCCTGGTTTTTCATCTACAGGGTGTTTGGCAGAACGTTGAACATACGAAAATGGTGGATAGGTGGGGTCATCTGCTACTTACTCAGCCCTAATTTATTTGGCCCTGGCCCACCGGGTATTTAAAAAACGTTTTTTTTTCTTTTTTCTTGTTTCACCACATTCTTAACTTTAAAGTGTATTTTTTATTAAAAATGGGTAAAACAGCCAATATTTTGTTTTTTTTTTTTTAAATCTTTTACACTTAAATTACACTTTAAAGTTAAGAAAGTGGTGAAACAAGAAAAAAGTTTTTTTTTTAAACGGTTTTATTTTTTAAATACCCAAATAAATTAGGGCTGAGTAAGTAGCAGATGACCCCACCTATCCACCATTTTCGTATGTTCAACATTCTGCCAAACACCCTGTATAGGACTCTTATATATTATACAGATTCCTTGTACGAACAAATTGGGTTAACTAAAAACAGTAACCTGTCATCAACCATCGGGCAGTGCAGGGCCCACCATTCAACGCCTGTCATGTTGGAGGATCCTCTCTTTTTCCTATGGAGATCCTCTATATTCTCAAATCTCTAAAATCGAAAGACATTTGTTCAACGTGTCGTGTCATCACTGACTCATTCCCCTAGAATCTCATCAAACAAACAAACATTGTCAAGGCATATGAATACATTATTTATGTCAATTAGCCTTCGCGGCTTCTAAACAGCTACGTTTACTGTACTTTATAAGATTCCATCATACTTATTAGATATGATAGCTTTAATATCTTGATTGCATACCAGACGATATCAAATCTCACGTCATGTGCATTATCAGTTCATTACGTTCCCACAGCTGGGACGCAAGCCTCTCTGTGAGAGGGAATGGAACAAAATCCAGCTGCTGATTTGTGGAAGTCACGTTTCTTCGAATATTTGGTTCTAGGACATGTCGTCGGTGCAGTACAGTAAATCTATGCATTTTCCATAATAATATCGCTGTTTTCGATTAGTTTTTGGTTTGTGATCGGTGCGTATATGTTTATTTTCGTTCTTTTTCATTACCGTTTTGATTGAATACGAAAGTCTGGCTTTTTATTGATTTAGCACATAATCGTTTAATCAATATCAATGGTATAGTACACAGATTTTTTTATAAGTTGCGTGTCCGGCACTTACGTATGATATTAGTGGTTTTCATTGAAAAAAAAAAACTGGTTGAGCTAATAAACGACCGGATTGCTTTTAATCAAAACTGAACCTTGAACATGATTGCATAATAATATTCATAAGAATACTAATTTGTGAGTTTATAGTAATATTTCTGTTTACTTAGTCTGTATCTATCTAGAGCTAGACATAATTTAAATCAAAGATGGGTTATTTTGGCTGTGTGTTACCGTCTTTAAAAGATTCTTGACCCAAGCTTGGTCTAAAGAAATGAAAACCTGTTCAGATCCAATATTCACAAAGCTTCGCTTCAATTTCGATTCGGGAACTCGTATGTCTGTCTCGCTCGTTTTCGTTATGTCAAAAAAGGATAGGCATACGACTTATCGAATCGAAATACATTCCGAGCATTTGTGAATACGGGAACTGGTGGACATTCATTGTCGACTCAGCCCTGGTATGTAAATGTACCGTGGTACCACAAGCGATGGGACACGTAATATCGTGTCCTGCCTGTCCTGATATTTGCACATCACAGGAACTGATAGACGCTGCTGAAAGTGCCAAACTCGTCGCTGAGGTTAGGGCCAGTTTCGTTTGAATTTCGACACACCACGAAGATCGGTTTGATTTTCTATACTACGTGATCAATTTGAGTGCAGTTTACCCCCTAGTAGCAATTGCCGTTGGCTTCCTTATGCCAACAGTTGGGAATGTATTGGCAGACGGTTAGTTGTTCCGCCAACCTAAACTTAAAATAGGCCCATCGTCATAAACATGCACTATTTGCCCAACGAATAGCCAACAAAGGGCCTTCGGTTACTATTCCCACTGTTGGGAGATTTTGTATGCATTTAAATTACTAAAACAACATTGAGCCAACTATCGACAGGCCTGCAGCTTCTATTCCTACTGTTGGGAGTTTTTTGTAGGGATTTAAGTTATGATAACAACTTACATCGGTTCAACTTAAACCTTTCAATAGGCCTGTTAGGTATGATACGTCTTACAATTATTGTATTGTCGAACTTAAATCGTATCATATTTATTAGAGAGATTTGATCCATAAATGATTGAACCTATCGATTGATGTCAAAAAGGTATATTATTTTTTCGAACTTCAACCGATCCATCCCGGGTTCGATTCTGGTTCGAAATATTTTTTGAAAATCTTTGAATGCAGATTTGTTTCTTTTTAAAAATAAAGGTATGTCTCCTTTGAGTAAAATTTGCGTTCTCCAGTATTTAGAGTACTTTCCCTCCAGGTGGCATTGTAAAATTCCACCCTGTTTATTATAGTCTAGTAAATATATATCACAACACTAAAGAAGATGACTTAATTCCCTTGTTGCTATGATTCGTCAGTATCTCGTAACTGATTGTTCTCAATTTATCTTACTTAGATATCTCACTAAGTGCAATCTTGTCAATGGTACTTGATATATTAACTTGTTAACATTGTACTGTGAGTGCAATCTAAGTAAAGGTACCATTATTCTGGGAAAGTAGACGCGTAAGTACAGCACGTTTTAGTTCGTATCTTTAAACTAGATGGCGTTGTACAATTACGTCACGTTTCTGAATCGCGGTGTTAAGATTCTCCCGCGTCGAATGACTCTCGCGCAGTATTGTAGTGAATTCATACGTACCTGGAATAAGATAAACCATGATTAAATGGGCGGTTCCCCCAGGGCGAGGCCTTCCCATTGAACTGCAGTCACGTTGACCCTTGCGATTATCCCTAATGTGGATAACTGTGGTCTGATGCGTAATTTTTTAAGCGTTCGCGCCGTCCTCTCAGAATTCTCACAAGTTGGGACTTCGTAGGCAATTCCACGCAGTTTATAATATATCCATATAGTCTTAGTCTATGATTCCACGTTAGCTCCATCTCCATCGCAAGTTGGGCTTTCGTAGGCAAATCTTCGTTGGCCATCAGTTTTGGGCCTAACCCGCAAACTGCCCGCCAATTGTATGCAATTGCCAACTAAACAGAGGTATGTGGCCCTACTAAATGCCAAAAAGAAATGCTACTAGGGCCCATAATATAGAGCATTTACTCGTACTTTGGTATGTTTATGTGTACATCACGAAGCGATCAACAGCCGTTTTTATGCACTCCATCCATTCGCCAACCATCGTTTGGCATAAACAAATGTCTTGTGTAAAATTGCCATTTTCTTGCTAGCTGTACATTGTTTTTTAAATCTGAGAATGGGGATCAAAATTTCACGAACAATTATGGATAGTCTCCTAAGTCCGGTTTAGGTAGCTCCCCTTACTGATCCGTTTTCCGTTTCTACCCTGTATAACTTACTGTAATTCACTTTTAAAAAAATGTTAACGCAAAAAAAAACAAACTTAAAAAAATCATGTTGTTTCAATTGTTTCAGTGAACGGTTTCATCATCAACCATATTTCATCTGAAAGTCATCCCGTACTTATTGAATATATAACGCGAGATGACATGAAACGGACTCTGGCGACATTCATCAAGTTATCGCTAGTTGTTTACACCTTTCTTATTATAAGAATTGTTTTATTGATTTACAAATTAAATCGATCCAGAATTTGACAACAATTATGACATCTACAGTTACATCAGCTCGCGCGTGCCTCTACATTATATCCGAGGTAGTAACATCGTTTGGGAATATCAGAATACCAGCGAGGTAGTTATTTTTAAACATCACAGTACCAGGCTGAGATCCGCACCTCTAACCTCTCGGTCTCTTGGCCTCGTACTGGACCAATTTTGTTTAATTTATGTTTTTGTTTCTTTACAAGTTTGTAATAATAAAAGCAAAAGTTTCAAGCTACCTCGCGTTTGGCGGATGCACGTATGAACGTTTGCGGATGGATGTTTATAACTCTGTCACGTAAAAAACTTTTTTGCAAAAAATAAAACCGACTTCAAAAAAAAACAAAAAAGTGAAAAAAAAATCTTAAGCTTCTGAAGTCGGTGACCTTTGTTTGATTGCTTTAGTTTTTTTTGTCACCGACTTCAGAAGCTTAAGATTTTTTTTTCACTTTTTTGTTTTTTTTTTAAGTCGGTTTTATTTTTTGCAAAAAAGTTTTTATTTTTCACTTTTTAGTGGTTCACATGTGCTTGATAAACATGGAAAGTGCATACCGTTACAATTACAACAAGCCCAAACACGACTAGGACACATTGTCTCATTATGGAGTTCCGTGACTCTTGGCTTCATCATCAGATCTGATGGTAGAATGGATCTTATCGAACGCAAATGCTTCACTTGTTGTAGAAAATACCAAAATCGCAACACGTTTTCATATAAAATTTGAAGAGTTCCCTCGATTTCGCCAAGATTCCATCATCAGATCCCAACTTGGTGGCTATGGGACCATTTGGAAAGAATACCCTTTCCAACAAAAAAAGAATTTTCCAAATCGGTTGTCAAGCGACGAAGTTATGCCCGAACAAACATAAAAAAAAAAAAAAAAAAAAAAAAAAAAATAGAAACATCCGAATTGAGAACCTCCTTCTTTTTTAGAAGTCGGTTAAAAACTACGAAACACATTTTGATAAAACTTAACAGTGACATAGATACCTACCTACATCCATCACAATAACTCATATTATGCTGCCTTAATTTAAAAATGTAATGTGAAAAAAGATGAAACCCACGCATATGCTTTTAGTGTCTTTAGTTTTTGATGGGGAATTTATGTATTGGATACAGTAATGTAAATTATAATTAGTATATATCATAATTAGGTACATGTAAAAAACTTATCTCGATGTTTAGTATATATCATAATTAGGTACATGTAAAAAACTTATCGCGATGTTTTGTCAAATTGTAAAAACTAAGATTATATTACCTACTATTATTTCTAGGAACAAGCATCTTGGTTTTTTGCCTAGGTTAGAAATATCTGTTTGTAACCTACCTAAATTTAGGTGTGATTTTACAGATATTTGTTAGAAACAGAGATGAGGAATTACTATCAAAATCATGACATCATTGCCATCTGTTTCAACCACAACATGATTTTTATGTAAAAAAATTGTAATATTATTAATTGCTAAATTATGATTAAACCATAGTTAGTAGGTTGAAGACATGCCTGATTAATTCATTTTTTTACATATAAAACTAAGTTTTGTCTGGTAGTCGGCCCATTTCCGAAAGTAAAAGTAAGTTTGAATTTATAAATTACGTAGCTTTTTCAGCACACATCATCATCATCATCATCATCTCTGCGGAAAGACGCCCACTGCCACTTAAGTTTAGCAATTCTTCGGGCTACGTCGGCGTCGGTGACCTTGGTTCTCTTGCGGATGTCTTCATTTCTGATTCGATCACGCAAGGAAACTCCGAGCATAGCCCTCTCCATTGCCCTAGTCTTTTGATAAGGCCCATTGTGAGCGACTACGTTTCGGTCCCGTATGTAATCACTGGCAACACACACTAGTCATAGACTTTCGTCTTGAGACACTGCGGTAAGTTGGACGAGAAGATACCGCACAGCTTCCCGAACGCTGCCCAGCCGAGTCGGATTCGACGATTGACCTCTTTCTCGAAGTTAGACCTACCTAACTGGACCGTTTGTCCTAGGTATACATAATCGTCTACAATTTCGAGTGTAGAGTCAGTTCAGCGTACACTAAAGAATAATTAGCCTATACGTTCCCACTGCTGGGACACAAGCCTTCTCTCGGTAAGGAAGAAGTAGCCGTAATCTAAACACAGACGGCTGCGGGACTGCTCGAAAGAGATAACGTGGCCCGGAACATAAAAGGTGAGGAAGGAACATGTATGGTAGGGCTGACCTCCCGATCAGCCCAGTGTGGGAGAAGGAGAAGTCATTTGATGCTTTCCCATCCGAAAAAAAAGCCCCATAGACTAGTCTCATAGACTGGTGGAAGTCACGTTTTCCTTCATCTTTTTGAGTGCCTGCTTGCATTCGAACCTTTGACAATAATGGGTTGACCTTTGAAGAGATTTAATCATCGACTCTGTTATAGTACCCAATTACATAGTAACAAGACAAACGTTTATCTTTTTTAATTAGTTGTTGTACAACTATGTTTTAACCCTGTGTTATAATTAAGCACCTAAGTAGGTAAGTAGGGTCGAACCCTCACCTAAATCCATGTAGCTTTATCATCAAAGCTCTGAAATCACTAAAACTCAAAGACAAATGGCATACATTGATCTTGACCCGCGTAGTTGAAAATAGCCCTCTACCTCAGACAGATGAGGCTTACGAGTAAATAATATAGACTAATTATGTCATTAAAAAAAAACAATGAAAAATAAATAAAAACATTTTAATAAAAATATTTTAAAAGCATTTTGTAGGTATAACAGCTTTTCGGTCACCTTGCTGGCCTGTTTTTCCGACAGCTATTAGTTTTAATTTACTTTTATTCTTATTACTTATTTTTCACAACATTCAAATATACCAGGTGTAAACAACCTCAGCACGAAGTCGTGAACCAAGCATTCTGTACATCAAAACTACTTTACGCAAAAAATAATGCAGGGAAACTATTTTTTTTTTGGGGTAAAACTCAATGTTACGCACTTAAAACATTGTGCTGAAGGATGGATTGAATAGTACGGGGGTCTTACACGTGTTTAAAAATCGAACAATAAAACTTGAACTTTAAAAAAAATACTTTAAAAAATTTGAACTTTGACCCCCAATATCTCCGTAACTAGAAGGTTCCCAGGTATGGTATAGAACAAAAAAATTATAGCAATGACGAGGAGAACAAGTGCTTTTCGGCTTCGAGTAAGAGTTGTTTGACACCATTAACAGGTACCTAAACACGAATTGAAATAATATGCACAACGGCGAGCTTAACCCAGAATTGGGTTTTCTAAAGTAAAGCTTCGTACGTAGTCGATTTCCAAAAGATGTAAGGACATTTTCATAAACTTGACTGTCCTTATTTTATAATCTTAACTAATATGTGAATAGATACTATTTAGGTACTTAAAAAATAAATTTCAATTATTTACTAAGCCAGACCTAAAACATCATCAGAAGAAAAAATATCGAAATCAGAAAAAAAATCCCAAAAAATTGTCTGTATCGCTGTCAACGGGGACACTATCCTGAAGGCTGGCAAAATTGCGACATTGGATGACAGTGCTGATTTGTTGACCAAAACAAGGCCGGGCCGCTGGTCATCAATGGTCGCTGGTCAATATCTGGTGGGCCCTATGGCCCCATTGTTGAAACCCTAAATGGCTTAAATACATGAAGAAGATATTGTATAAGCGCCGTTTGCGGTTTTGAGCACTTAGACCTACCAAAGTTGCCCCAGCAAAAAAAGTAAACTTGATTTATAAGATGACGAACTTTTGGTGTCAGTCGAAAGTCTTGAGAAAGTAAAACTATTGTCGTCACTTAACACGCACAAGTAAATAAACTTTCATTTCATCATGAAAAATAAAACTAGATCATCAGTTTTTTTTCTTTAAGTATTTCGTACCCAATGCCACTATATATTTTTTTAAATAGCTTATTTTTTATATTTTGTATTTTTTATGTTTTTTAACCAAATATTTAAATTCTGAGTGAAAGTAGTCGTTTATCGGTGTCCCTGCCACCATGTATAGGTAATTATTATTATTCCATGTTAAAGCCAATAAAGAAATAAATACATGATAGTACTTACAAAATATAATTCCAAATCAATCACAGCACTCCACTTAACAATACCAAAATTATATACTAGTATATAAAAATATATATTAATAAAGACACGTCCGCATCCCACGGCGTCACGTCACTACTACGCGATATATTTCCACATAAAGTTTCCTACTCTAAAGGATGCGTGACATTGCACCGGTCTCGAGACCTCGTGAACAAACATAATAGTGGTAAACTTGCCTAAAATTACGTGTAATGTGGCAGATTTTTTTTGGAGCTGTAATTATGGTTGTTTATGGCAGTTTTTGATGAATTCGAGTGGCAAACATGACATGACATGCATGTAAAATGTAGTACCAAATTAAAAATAAGTCATTCAAGTTTTTTAATTGTCACTGTGGAAAGGAACAATAAAAAAAATTAAAACTTGCAATAAAATGTCGAGTTATGTGAGCCGCCTTCAAGCCGCGGCAAAAATGTTCATTTTTATTTCTAGACAGATGCTATCTGATGCTGATTTTAAAACTCTACTCTTTACCTTTACTCACAACACCCTATCGCAATCCACAGCTGGACAGGTGTTTCTTTCAAGGTGCGCCATAACAACCGGTCTTTGCGATCTAATTGGCTGCGTTTCCAGTCAGATTCCTACCCAGTCAAGTACTCACATAGGCCAGCAAAGAAAATGTTTGCACAATATGTAGATACCTAATTAGACGTAGGTTTTGGGGGATAAACGGGTTGGACACACATGATTCAAATATCAATCAAAACGTTACTGTTTTTTTCAAAATATGCTCGTTTTCAACCAAGTTTACTGCAACCAAACTCAAGTAACGAAATACAGTGTAAAACATTCTTTACATCATGAATCATGGAAATCTGACCAGTTTCCTTTTAGTCGCCAATTACGCAAAATGGCCGGGATAGAGAAAAAACCAACATAATATGAAATTCTACTTCCATAACATGTTTTATAACGGTGAGCAACGGTAAGAAAGGATGTCATCATGTTTGAGATGGTCAGATACATACGAACAAGCGATTTGGGTTATATAGCTCTCGTTTAAGTCATAATTTGAATACAAATCAAATCAAAATCATTTATTGCTTTCACCATAACGTAGTAAATGGTGGTAAATAAAATTATAGTAACAATTATGGACCCTGGCGGGCACAGCAATTTTTAAAGTAAATAAATAGAGAGAGGAAAAGCGCTTTAATATAACTTATACTATTCAATATTTATTTTCCATTTATCTAATAATCCTAATAACCTCTCGTAATAATAATAGTCATTATCTTATCATTTCTTATTTATTTAATTATGTTTAGAATTGCTTATTTATTTAATAGCTTTAAAAAATGTTAATCTTTAATAATTTATTATAGTTATTTAATATAATTTATTGTGTGTTAAAATATTATAGTTTAATTTAATTTACCGTCACGTATTTTTTTTAATGTTTGCTCTCAAGATGGTGAAGAAAAACAATGTTTGGTGTGAGGTACGTCCTACAAGCGACTTGGGATATAATACTCCACCCTGCACTGGGTCTCCGTAGGTAGAGGAATACTGACATTTATCCTTCTCGGGCAGCGTCCAAGCAGTTGCAGAAAAATTAAAAACACAATTCACAAACGATCTTTATTCTCAAAGTCGACTAAAATATGTACTTGACACACAAAAATAATCATTTGAACTGTATTTTAATTTCCTCTTCCTTTATTAACCGACTTCTAAAAAAAAGAAGGAGGTTCTCAATTCGGATGTTTCTATTTTTTTTTTTTTTTTTTTTTTTTTATGTTTGTTCGGGTATAACTTCGTCGCTTGACAACCGATTTGGAAAATTCTTTTTTTGTTGGAAAGGGTATTCTTTCCAAATGGTCCCATAGCCACCAAGTTGGGATCTGATGATGGAATCTTGGCGAAATCGAGGGAACTCTTCAAATTTTATATGAAAACGTGTTGCGATTTTGGTATTTTCTACAACAAGTGAAGCATTTGCGTTCGATAAGATCCATTCTACCATCAGATCTGATGATGAAGCCAAGAGTCACGGAACTCCATAATGAGACAATGTGTCCTAGTCGTGTTTGGGCTTGTTGTAATTGTAACGGTATGCACTTTCCATGTTTATCAAGCACATGTGAACCACTAAAAAGTGAAAAATAAAAACTTTTTTGCAAAAAATAAAACCGACTTCAAAAAAAAACAAAAAAGTGAAAAAAAAATCTTAAGCTTCTGAAGTCGGTGACAAAAAAAACTAAAGCAATCAAACAAAGGTCACCGACTTCAGAAGCTTAAGATTTTTTTTTCACTTTTTTGTTTTTTTTTGAAGTCGGTTTTATTTTTTATAACCTCGAAATGCAATTTATGTGAATTTTATAACAATAGTTATAAAATCATTACGAATACATATTCACCTACTTACATAATATATTTTAATAGCGATTTACTTAGCGAACTATTTCACACGATTATTACGTTAATATTAAAACATCGTCATTTCTTTTTTATATTCATAAAACTTTAGTAAACACACACTATCTGGATTTAATTATCTTAAATACGGATAAGCCGCATCAAAATTCTACTGTGCATTTCAGAACAGTCACACAGCCAGAAAAGTGAATTGTGAGTTACCTATGTTTTTTTTAAAAGCCCTGTGTCTACACACCGGTCAACGGATTATTTAACTAAATTATCTATTGACCGCCGCCGCGCCGGTGCCTCACATAGCTGGACAGACAGCTACAATACCAAAAGTTGTTTTCATCATTCGCAATTTCAATCTCAATAGTTACGAGTACATCCTCATAGAGCCTTATCACACTAGCGAGTTGCGAACGAGTGGAGAGCGGGGCGAGTACGCAGGGAGCTCGCCGCGAGTGCACAACGTGTGCGTGGCGAACACGACGCGAAGTAAACAAATTGAATTATTGTATAAAACGCGGATCGCTCACTGCGGCCCGTGGCGTCTTCGCGGCAAGCTCGCTTCGCACACGCGCAGGCGTGTTCGCCGCGCACATGTTTGGAACTCTCTGCGCAAGCGCCCCGCTTTACACTCGCTCGTAACTCGCTAGTGTGATAAGACCCAGCCATATACCATCATCTTTCACACGGTCTATTCATTTTTTCTCCGGTCTTCCCTAGGCCCTTCTCTGATATCCGGTCGATAAAGTCTCTACTAAGACGACTTAAGACTCTTGTCTCATTTAATAAAATATAAAAAAGCGGGCTTTTCCTTCTCCTGTCCCTCTGATGCACCTTACCGGTCGCATCTTAGGAACCTCCTTAAATCCCCTCCCCACTCTACCGATTTCTATTCCTACTCCTTTACTGTTCACGTTGTGCGGTTGTGGAATTCTCTTCCGCCTGATATTAGAGACTGCCATACTATTGCAGTCTTCAAAAGAAGAGTAAAAGAACACTATCTGTCCAATTCGTCATAGTTGCATAGGTATTTTATTTTTATTATATATTATATTGTAGTTTATAGTTGTGATATATATTTTTGTCTTGTATGTATGTAAGTATATTCTTAGGTTTATCGTTTGTTTGTATGTATTCTATTTTCTCATCTTTTACACACTATGTCTACATCTCTTTTATCTACTCTCCTTTCGCAGGTATGCTGGAAGAGATTTCTTTAGAAATAAGCATCACCTTTGTACCTATTTTCTATTCCTTTCTTCTTTTCTGTGTTTAGTGTGTACATAAATTGTTTAATAAATAAATAAACATGGTTTTATTTATAACAACTTCCATACTTACGACGTCTTTGTAAATTCATTAAATCCTGTTTGATTTCGGTTAGCCTGTTTCATATAGACCGGTTACTCCGCTTCTTGGAACCATTCGCGTCATTTACCAGTTTAGGTACTTTACCAGATTTAAATGGGCACAGCAACCCCACAAAAAATACCCATAAAATAAAACGTGTAATTTAAAACTTGAAATGGTTTTTTTTTAATAAAGGGTCATGTGTGTTTGTGCAAACGTATATCTACACAATATATAAATGAGTGTAAAATATACTTACTCTAAACGAAACGGAAAGGCATTTGTTCTCCCGTCACGTCATTGCCCTTTGGGTGACTTTAAGCCTTGAGTCCCATTGTGAGCGACCACGTTTCGGTCCCGTATGTAATCACTAGCAACACATACTGGTCATAGACTTTCTTAAGAAGATACCGCGCAGTTTCCCGAACGCTGCCCAGCCGAGTCGGATTCGACTATTGACCTCTTTCTCGAAGTTAGACCTACCTAACTGGACCTTTTGTCCCAGGTACACATAGTCGTCTACAACTTCGAGCGTGTTATACCATGCAGCACTAGTGTTTCATACAGAAGCAAAAAAAGTTTAAAACTAAATGTAAATCAACCAAAATAGACGGATTATGTGTAGACTGATATGAAAGAGAAAGGAGTAAATGATGCTGTGACAAATATAATAATACAAGGGCAGGAAGATGTTGATGATGATGGAACTGAAGATCTTTTTTATTATTCTTTATAAACCAAGTATGGGTTTTTAACCGACTTCAAAAAGGAGGCGGTTCTCAATTCATCGAAACCTTTTTTTTCCCCTACGATTACTCGAAGATGGCTGTTGATTAATCATCAAGTCGGGATCTGATGATGGGATCCCAGAGAAATAGAGAGAACTCTTCAAATTCAATAGGCACACTAGATGCGATTTGGGTAGTTTTTGTAATAGTACTTTCTTAAAGCGGTCCAATTTCGATTTGGTGAAGATCTAATGAAGAACTTCGGAGATAGGCAACGAAATTCTTCAATAAACAATAGCAAATGGACTAAGATTGCTGAAATCTCATGTCTGTCTATTGTTGACACCAATTCATAACATATAACATCACGCCGCTACGCTGTGAAGGGGTAAACATATGTGAACCGCTAAAAAGTGAAATATATAAACTTTTATGCAAAAAATACAAACGACTTCAAAAACAAAAACGTGAAAAATAACGTTAACTAGTCGGATTTATTTTTTGCTAAAAGTTTTTATCCATGCCAACCCCATCGCATCTAATTACCTACTTACATATTATGTGGAGTATTAATTTACTATGTAACTATTGTTCCTATTAGAAACAGAATCACTGATTAGATCACCAAGCCAGACAACCTCTTTGCAATCATTGATGTAAAGTTGGCTAAACTGATTTGGAGTAGCCAAACACGTTCAGAATGTTTAATTTAAACTCTTTTATCAATGATTCTCTTTTCTTCTTCAAATATCAAGAGGCGTATGTCGGTGGCGCAGCGTGGGCGACGAGATGGCGTGGCGCCGGCGTAGTGCAGAACAGGCGCGCTAACGGGTTCACTAATGTTTCACCAAAACTCCATTGACAAATTTACATTTTACAACCAACGTTTCGTATACTACTCGTATTTATTTCACACACATATTATTCCGCAAATGTTTTACTTTAAAAATATTCGTTTTACAAATATTTATTTGGCAAATACATCTTTTATCAAATGCATCAGATGATATTTATTCATTTATACATTTCAGTTCTTATTTAGATACATTTGGTTAAACTTGATTTGAACAAAATAATTTACAGGCTATTTTTTATTTTATTATTCTTTTTTAAGAAAGGATTTTGGATGGAGGGGGAGAGGAAGGCCAAAGAAAAGATGGATGGATTGTGTAAAGACTGATATGAAAGAGAAAGGAGTAAATGATGCCGTGACGTCTAACAGGGGAGAATGGAAGAAGAAAACGTGTTGCGCCGACCCCAAATAAAATGGGACAAGGGCAGGAAGATGATGATTCTTTTTTAAGAAAAAGTTAAGGAAATGCATAGTTTTTCATAACATGCAAACAAGAATACTTCATGCATGCAGCAAACAAGCATGCAGCAAGCATGCAGTGTGCAACATGCAGCAGGCATGGTTTCTGTCACGGCTCCGGCGCTGCAGGGCTCCGGCGGTCACACGCGAGCTTATCGTCGCAGAGGGTTTTAACGCTCACCACCGCAGCTTCAGCTGCCCGGCTGAAGCCGGCCAGCCTCAGTCGCGGCGGCGAATGTTACAACCACCTGCTCCTCAGCTCGCGGGCCGCCTCGCCCCTCCGTGCCTACGCGATTTTAAATAACACTCTAGGGGTAGGGCAGACAAGACTACGTGGAGTCGGTTCTGCAGCGGTTCATTTCTTTCACAAAATTTGTCCTTATAGGAAACCAAAATCATTTTTTTTTTTATGATTGGCAAAATCAATATGTGCAATGTCTTAAAAGCCTATACAAACTCAGCTCGAATTCTAATTTCGCCCCCACTTCATCGCTCTGCCTAACTCTTTATCTCGCTCGCACAATGGGGCTCGCGGTCACGCGGCACATCGCGAAGTCGATGCAATTTTGTTAGTTAAACTACTTTATTTATTGGAGTTCTAAGTATTAAAATTATCAATATTAATATTAATTTGTCACTATTATCAAAACAAAATTTTATATCAATTTAATTTCAATCTAGGTAGGTACCTTTTTTATCGTGGTAATATTATCCTCCCACCCTGAGTGGAGCGGAAGGGACTGTCGGACTCTTACTGACTAAAATCCAAGGGGTTCAAAATCAAAATCAAAATATTTTATTTCACATAGGCCTGGATGGGCACTTATAAAACGTCGAAGGTGCACGGTTCGCGTTGGTCGATTCCATGGAGAAGAACCGGCAAGAAACTCCATGGTTACTCTTTTCAAATCATTTGGTATTACAATATTATTGTTTCATTACAGCATTCGTACTAAAGTATGGGGGGACAGCGTAGGCCCGACAATAGGTCGTTGCTTGCTATACAAAAAATGTAAAACAAAAGAAATATTTAACAAAAGTTAAACAGCATCCGGGAATCTAAAAGGCCTTCAATGTTCACTCATTCACAAATAATAGGTAAAAAAGCATCTATACAAAGGTAAGTAAATAAAAAATAAAATAAAAAATATAATATTTAAAAAAAAAAAAAATTAAAGAACTAAATTAAACAAGTGACACAAATATTGTCATCAGTGCTGTAACTATTCTGAGCAAAATATGAGAAAAAATGATTTGAAAACTATTGTAATAATCTGAATCAAAAGAAAAAGAATAATGAGATTGAGAATAGTTAGAGATATCCACAAATCTGTGCCGTTTATGAGCTACCAGGGAAGCCGCATGCGCAGAAGGAATCATAGCCAAACTTCTTTGTCATCAACGTAGTCCTTGATTTTGTAATATGCTTTTTTCATAAGGACACGTTTAATATGGTTCTTGAACTTTCCATCGGTCAGTTCTATAACTGACTTTGGCAACTTGTTATAAAAGCGTATACTGTTTATAATAAAAGACTTGCTAGTTTTTGTTAATCTGAATTTAGGTATTACAATTTCATGTTTACTGCGTGTATTTTTATTGTGGAAGTCGCTTCTAATTTTGAAAAGCCCTCGATTTTTGCGGACATATAAAATACATTCAAAGATATAAAGTGAAGGCAGAGTTAATATATCGATCTCTTTGAATTTTTGCCTGAGTGACTCGCGAGGACCCATTTTATAAATCGCGCGGACTGCCCTTTTTTGTAGTATAAAAATGGAGTCAACGTCAGCTGCTGATCCCCACAGCAGGATGCCGTAAGACATAATACTGTGGAAATAAGCATAGTAAACTAACCTAGCTGTGGCTACATCCGTTAACTGCCTTATTTTCCTAACTGCATATGCAGCTGAGCTTAACCTACCTGAAAGAGTTCTAATGTGCGCGCCCCACTGTAATTTTGAATCTATAGTAATCCCTAAGAATACAGTTTCCGCTATAACATCAAGTTTATTGCCGTCAAGATTTAAATTAAGATCACGTTGTGGTACATTTGGTAAGGAGAATTTTAAACACTTAGTTTTGCTTGCATTCAATAAAAGATTATTAGCAGCGAACCATTTCGAGAGAACGGTTAGACTTTCGTTAACATGTTGGACAAGCGTATCCTTTCTATTTATTTTAAAAATTAGCGAGGTGTCATCAGCAAATAAAATTATATCTGATAATTTGGCCATCATATAAGGGAGATCATTAATGTACACAAGAAATAGGAAAGGACCGAGAATTGAACCTTGGGGCACGCCTATCTTGACTAGAGACCCGGAGGACGTCGCCCCATTTACATTTACTTTTTGCTGCCTGTTTGATAGATAAGAAAGAACTAGATCAGCAGCTTGACCACGAATTCCGTAGTGGTGTAATTTACACATCAGTGTGTTGTGGTCCACGCAGTCAAACGCTTTAGAGAGATCACAGAAAATGCCAATGGCATCTTGGGACTTCTCCCAGGATTCCAAAATGTGAGTGATAAGTTTAACTCCCGCGTCCGTTGTCGACCTGCCCTTCGTGAATCCAAACTGCTGACTGTGCAAAATCCCATTTGAGTTAAAGTGAGATAACATCTGGTCCAGCATGATTTTTTCATATATTTTACTCAACGCTGGAAGCACAGATATAGGTCTATAATTAGAGGGATCACTCTTACAACCAGATTTGAAAATTGGTACTACTTTACTATGTTTCATTAGATCAGGAAATTTACCGCTATCCAAACATTGATTGAATATGCCTGTTAGGATAGGAGCGATTGATTCAATAATATCTCCAAGAACCTTGACGGATATGCCCCATAAGTCTTCAGTATTCTTTATGTTGAGACTTTTGAACGCGTTTATAATAGTAGCAATACATATTGGTTTAAATTTAAAGTTTGGTATATCCGCAGTAAAATTTTCTTTAAGAAAATCTTCAGCTAATGTAGATGAAGAAGGGAGAGATTTTGTAACTTCTAGCGGAATATTAGTGAAGAAACTTTCTAGCGTCTCAGCCACTTCTAGCTTGTCAGAAATGGTCTGATTATCTATTTTCAAGGACAATTCGGTCTGATCACGTTGTTGTGTCTTTCCAGTTTCTTTGTTAATGACCTGCCACACTGTTTTTATTTTATTATTAGAAATACCAATTTTGTTAATTATTATCTGTGATTTTGCTTGAGCGCAGACACTTTTGAATATTTTTGAATAATTTCTAA
Source organism: Xestia c-nigrum (assembly GCA_916618015.1). Lineage (NCBI taxonomy): Eukaryota > Metazoa > Arthropoda > Insecta > Lepidoptera > Noctuidae > Xestia > Xestia c-nigrum. The sequence continues at coordinate 1,002,363 of OU745263.1, forward strand.
CATAAGTATGAAAAACTTGATCTGAGGTTAGAGATTTTTGGTGATATAGATTGTATAAATTATCTCTGCTTTTTCTTATTCCCGCGGTAGCCCATTCACTAAATTTTGATTTAGAATTGACTTTAACTGTTTTCAAAGGACATGTTTTATTGAATTCTTGGCAAACTGTAGAAAATAATGTGCCATAGTTTAAATTGGGGTCTTTTGAATCGAAACTAGCGTTTGATAGGTTACTTAGAACATTATTATTAAAGGATTTTAATTTGTTTTTATTAAGAGGTCTTATTCGAATAGTTTTAGCTAAGTGCAACTTTTTGTCCAAATCAAAAGATACTAGTTGACCAGTGTGGTCTGACCTAACGCCACTAATTAAGAACGAATTTTTAACGTTACAATTAGTAAATACATTATCTATGCAGGAAGCTGAAGTTGCCGTTATCCTAGTTGCTTCATTAAATAAATATTTTAAATTGAATGATTTAAACAATGAGATGAGCTTACATTTTTCGGGAGAATCGACTAGCAGATCAATATTTAAGTCACCACAAACAAAAACTAATTTATTATCCCTGAAAAGTTTACTTAATATTTCTTCCATTGTGATTAAAAACAATGACAAGTTAGATGCTGGTGGTCTATAGACACATAAGAAAGTATGGCCCTCAACCTCTGCACATGCTACCTCACATAAGCGATCAACAGAGTAAGCAGTGATATCCTTCCTTTCCTTATATCTGAGAGAACTGTTACAAAGTATCAGGGTACCACCACCCACTGTGGATCTGTTGAACGCGCTGGCAACTGAAAAATTACTAACATTAAACAACATCCTATCTGGTTTTAACCAAGTTTCACTAAAACATAAAATATCCATGTGGTATTTATCTACTAACATTTCCACGTCTAAAATTTTGCCGGAGAAGCGATTTATATTCTGGTGGTAAAGTAAAATATTACTATCCGTCTTCTCTTTTGTCGGCTCTAATAGTTTAAAGAATCTACAACAGTGTTATCAAATAATACTGATTCATCACTTAACCTAGTCTCAGTTAAATCATCATTAACTGCGTGTATATTAAAAGCTAACAATGTAGCTAGTAAATGTTTACTAATCTTGGGAAGAAACATATAATGATCCCGAATCAAAACAAAATCCCTAACAAAATTGTTAGTATCAAAAAACAAAAAACGGTCACTATGACGACATGATAAAATATGCATCAACGTATTTAGGCTAGAAATATAATCATTTTCTTGAGCAAGTAAATTGTCAGAATATGGAAACGCACACAATATTAATTTGCCTAGTCTTAACTTAAGTAGGGTGTCAATACCATTAACTATGTCCTTTTTTGATATACTAAGACTATTTCCAACTAGTAAAACTACAGTACTTTGCTCATTCAATTGTGTATGTTGAATTTTATGAATGAGCTCATTAAAATGCAGGTTATGGTGGCAATGGTTCAGTACTGTATGATTAGAACGGTTATTTAACAAAGATCCAAAACCTGTTCCTAGTCTATCAGAGAACACTAAAAAATTACTTTGGGTGGGGTTCAAAGTTGCTTGGCTATTATTATTTATGATGGGTAAGGCAGCGGGGAGAACATGCTGAGACATGGGAGGTGGCGGAGTGGCAGCACAACTACAGGTGAGATTGTTGGTCAGTGACTCATACCTCTCTGCGTTGTACTTCACTAGGTCCACCAACTCACAAGCCTCCTGCATGCGCTCACTCAACATCTGTTGACTACACTCATATTTACAAAAGATATCCTTAAGTGTATTTTCCCTACTCAATAATTCCCTTTGAAGGTTTTGTATATCAACATCATACATTTGTGTACAGGATTCTAACTTACTATTACATACATTTAATTGGTTATTTAAGTTTCTGAGTTCTCTTCTGAGGTTAATATTGTATTTGTACACACTGTGAGTTTTCAGAAGTTTCTTATACTTTTTGATACTTTTGTTTATTTTAATATATTTCTTAATTTTCTTATGGCTACTTAGAACAATTGGACATCTAGTTAAGGTATCATCCCCAGTTAAATCTATGGTGACGGTGGGTTGCTCATACTCCAGTCCGGGTACACTATTAATTAGCTCACTGAACAGGTTGTTGGTGTTGGCAACCTCTTCGCTGGCTTTCAGAGAACTGATGGAGGCGATGGTGTTGTTTGCTTTGCACAATTCCGCCTCCAGCTCAGATATTCGTTTAAGTGCCTGGTCATGAGTGTCATGGCACTGGTGGAAACCCGACACTAGTTGACGGAGATGGTGATGCTGGTCCAGTATATCGATGTGCTGGGTGTGGAGTTCTGCAAGCTGGCTCTTTAATTGAGTGTTTTTGTTTACTATTGCCTCTATTTCCACTTCACTTTCTTCTCGTTCCCGCAGCAGCTTGCTGCACTCATTTCTGGATAAATCTAGTTCCCTCAGGGCCGCTTTCAGTTTGTCAGAAATGTCACGAACAGTAGCTCCGCGGGTCATCATATTGCTTGATTAAGCGAAACCTGAAAAGTGACAAGAAACAGCTGAGTATGTTCAGAGAATACTGTGTTTATTGAAACCTTGAGACAGTAGTTTTAAAGTTAGAAAGAAGTAAAAATATTTAAACCAAAGAACAAAAGAAAGTTTTAGAAGAAATTATGAGAAAAATGAAGGTATAAGGTAAAAAAAAACTAAAATTAAAGAAAAGATATTTGATTTAATATTCTCAAACTTATTACAATAAATTAATACTCTAAGAAAGGCTATTTCTAATATTATGATTGCTAAGATTAACTATTTTTAACAAGTATTATAAAGAATATGAGTTTATGTGGGAACAAAGTCTATAAAGTACTTTATGAAATGTCAAGTTATTAAAGAATATAGGTATTGTATTAGGGACATAATAAGTGTGAAGTAGGGTTTGTAGTGAATGTTTTTGTCTGGGCAAGTGTTTTCGTCCTCGATTTTGCTTCCACAATTGTCAAGCAGAATGAGACATAAACGTAGCCGGTGTGGGTACGGGATGTTGCTCAGTGCCCTGAGCAGTGTTTAGGTGATGTTAAGTATGTAAATTATACACCAATAATAAGTAAATTAAAACGTAATACTCCCCCGGTTCAAAGAATTCAAATCCACAGTCCAAAAGTTGACAGCCGGTACATGACTTATCGAATTATCGATTATTACGAGTTATCACAATATAAACTGGTCACAAACACTACGTGTGTCACTTTATACATTGATTCTACGATAAAGAATAGATTTAAAACCATTTAAACACAATAAAACAATTATTTTAAATAAATTAACTACGAGACCGTTTTTTTTACGCTTGTTTAGCTTGGTTTTCTGGTGTTAATCACATTCATTTAATAGCCCACTAAACCTACAGAAAGTTGATTTCCAAGCTAAATTTTCCAGTATAAGCTGACCTCTTATTGTACGGAAAGCCTATACAATGCGAGATCAACTTATACTAGAAATTTGCTACAAATTAATTTAGACGAGCCAACGTAACCGTGCGGGTTCCGCGCATTGAGTTTGTAGTACGTTTGAGTTTTATAGTTTTATCCTTGTATGTATTTGTGACAGCCGTTTTTGTATAGTAAGTAGGCCTAAATGCAAGTATATTATAAGAAATAATTAACCTACTAAGTTTTTGCGGATGCTGAGCCACTGCATACATTCTATTGTTACAAAAAACTAAGTCTAAGAGTCACCATTGCATTCAGGGTTCTGTCAGTAGGGAATGTAATCCGGACTATCCGTAATCCGAAAAATCCGGATTTCGATACATTTTTACACGACTTCTAAATTTGGGTTTGAAAATCGAATCCGGATTTTCTGAACAATAAGAAATTGTTATTCGTGGGCTACATTTCCGCGAGAATATTCGAAAATGTGCTCATCAGCCGAAAGCCTGAAACTGATATTTCTCTTGGAGGCCGCTTATAAACATATTCAGTGCATTCGACGTCGATTCAGAGCGAGCTTTTTCCGCAGCAGGAATTGAGTGTAACCAAAATCGTAGTAGGTTAAACGACGATAGCACTTTAGATGCCTTATTATTATTGGGTCATATTTGGTCTCCAAAAATTACATAGCTTTTTTGTTTATTCCAGGGCGACAGTCTGACTCTACAAAAAAGTTAGTTAGTTTAGTTTTGTCTAGCCCTGAATCCCCATAGCACATTGCTGGAGGATTCAGGGCTAGGCTGCCGGTTGAGGAGAAGTGGTCAGGTACCACTTATCCTTCTTCACGTGTATGATCCAAAACTCTTTTCCGGCAACAAATTGCGACTGATGGAAATACCTAACTAATAGTAACTGAAACTTTTAGTAACGTCATTGGGATAGAATTTGGTGTGGACAAAAGTGCAGTCATGTATGTAAAGCGAAGGGCGATTATGGCATCCAAGGGAATTCAGCTCTCGGATTCCGTACACCTGAGATACCTCTCCTCATCCGAAAACTAAGTACAAGTATTTGGGTATGTCGAAAGCATTAACGTAACTGATATGTAGTTGAAGGAGCGCTACCTGAGACGTCTGAAGAAAGTATTAAATAGCTTTCTTCCAGGCGGGAACAAGGTGCGTGCTATCAACGGTTGGGTCATGCTGGTTTTAATGTACTTTTTTGGCATACTCAAAAGGACTCAGACGGAACTCGATGTTCTAGATAGGAGAGTCAGAGAGACAAGGTCAATAGGCACAAAGAGACGTTTACAAGTGAGATAGGCCCAGACGACGAATGTCTGTCGAGGCTTTCTTTAGGCCGTTAGATCAAGGACATTTTTCGGGAGGCAGTTCTCTTCGATATGGCCCGTATTGTGAGGAGGTTCTTGTGTCTGGATCCCCGATAACCACTGGTAGCTTGGACCCCGCTCCGGGCGGACCACAACAATGTTTTTTTTTTTAATATTTAAAAATGCCAATATCTCACAAATGCCATTAAAATAGCTGCCTGGATTAACACACCCTCTCGATCCAGAGGTTCGACCAACCACTCTCATCCGCCGGATATCATGCAAAGAATCCTAGAAAAATGTAGACTTAGAAGAATTTGGCATCAGTCCCGTCATCCGCTTGATATACTCCACTTTAACAAGGCAGCTAAAGAATTAAAGTCTGTAGTCCAGGAATCTATTAATTCAACGGTGGCAACAAACCTACAGATGATGTCACCTACGGGAGTTGGTGCACACTCGCTCTGGAAGGCAACCAAAAACCTAGATAAACCTCAAGAGTCTTATCCCCCAAATAGGTCACAAGCTTCCTGGGCAAGAACTGACTTGGAAAAGCCGAAGTATTTGCAATGCATTTGAATTCTGTATTCAAACCCAACGAGAGCATTGCAAATGAGCGACATATTGATGCAATATTAGAACAAGATCTGCAGATGTGTCTGCCCATTAAGCCAACAACACCTAAAGAAATTGCGAAGGAAATCGGACAGCTCAACTCGAAAAAAGCCCCCGGATTTGACCTGATCACACCTTCAATACTTAAAAATCTTCCCAGAAAATGCATTGCCTTCTTGGCTAGTCTGTTCAACGCAATCTTTCGAACATCTCACTTTCCTGATCTTTGGAAAATCTCTGAAGTTCAGAAATCACAAATTAGGCAAAACAGAACATGAAGCGTCGTCGTATCGGCCGATAAGCTTAACTCCTGTACTGTCCAAACTGTGGGAGAGGATATTCCTTAACCGACTAAAACCATGTATGGACATCAATGATTTTGTTCCACCTCATCAGTTTGGTTTTCGGAAATCCCATTCAACAATAGAACAGGTTCACCGAATTTACCAAACAGGAAGACAGGCCTTTGAACGCAAAAAGTACTGCTCAGCGGCATTTCTGGATGTACAACAAGCTTTTGACCGAGTCTGGCACAAAGGATTACTGGCAAAAGTGAAGACAAAACTTCCACACTCAATGTTCCTGCTCATCCGGTCGTACTTATCCGAACGCTGCTTCCGAGTTAAACAGGGCGAAGCACGATCAAGATTGTTTGAAGTGGAAGCTGGAGTTCCACAGGGTTCTGTTCTTGGCCCTGTGTTGTATAACATTTTTACATCAGATTTACTCACATTAGACGACATAACAGTTGCAACATATGCTGACGACATAGCCTACTTATCAGTTGACGACAACCCAGAAATGGCCAGCAAAAAACTGCAAAATCAGTTAGACGAGACACATAAATGGCTCTGTAAGTGGCGGATACGCGCCAGTGCATCCAAGTCTAACCATATCACCTTCACACTCAACCAATATGGACGTACGGAATTCAATTGTGGGGCATAGCCAGCAAATCTAACATTCTCTGCCTGCAAAGGGTTCAAAACGGAATACTAAGAGCCATAGTAAATGCACCTTGGTTTGCCCGGAATAGCGAAATTCACGACTTCCTGCAGGTGCCGCTCGTAAACTCTGAAATTGAGCGGTACAAATACCAACATATGGTTCGCCTAACAATGCACCCAAACCCACTAGTGACTGAACTGCTAAACCCGACAGCGGTGGTGAAAAGGCTGAAGAGGAACCACCTTCTATAAGTGGGAGGCGCAGCACTGGCTGCTACACCACAACGCCATGTAGCTTGTAAAAAATTCGCTTATGGTCTGACGACCGATTGCAAATATAATATAATAATAATTAAAAAATATATATATACAGGGTGGTGATGACAATCTATTATATAAAAATGAAACCCGTTTTCCGTTGTCACGACATAGCATGAAAACGGCTTGACCGATTTGGCTGATTCTTTTATTGTTGTGTTTGTTATTGTCAGGAGAAGGTTCTTATGAAAAAAAAAAGTAGTAGTAGGTAGGTTTTTCCCTCTTATGTGACGCAGACGAAGTTGCGTGGGTCAGCTAGTACGACAATAAATTAAACTACGCATACCTCAAGACGTTCCTAACATACAAAAAAAAATCGTTTGAAAATATCAAGTAGTTTAGTCACAGGAAATTATTTTTCACCTTCAACATTTGCTACATGATGTATCTGATTTTAAGGAAGCACTAACAGGTTAACGACCCCTTGCCAACTCGCTATTTAAAAACTTTCGCTAATTTGATTTACTGCAAATTAGACCTTAAACCAGGCCAATAAGAGTCATAAAGAGTATCCTTAGAGTTAGATTTTGTCTGTTTTTTTTTTTAATTTCGGTTTTGGGTTTTTTTAATTGTGTAGAATTATTCCTATGAACTAGTATTACGCGTGTTTTCATTTATTGTCGTATTGTCTTCTCCATTCTGTATATTAAAAAAACATTAAAATATATATTTACAAAGAATAAGCAGTCGCTCCATGTAAAATACTGGTATTCAGCTGCATCCGGTTAGACTGGAACCCGACCTCAACATAGTTGGGAAAAGGCTTCAAAACCAAACCAACCAAGGTATTGAATTTGAATAATTTCAAATAACAAAATTAAATTCCCATTCACACAAAAATAAGAAACAGAATATGGGTAGATTTGTTTATTTTCGTGAAAAATCCGTAAAATCCGGATAATCCGGATTGGATCAAACATCCGATCCAAAAAATGGATTTTGAAACAGAGCGGATTTGCATTACTAGTTCTGTGGATACATTGACGTGGTAGTAAAACGCTTTGCCACTATATAAAAAAAAAACGAAATGTATGACTGCGCATAACAGCATATTGGATTTTTTTTTGTTGTTTTCATGATTCTCAAGGCATGGTTTGTATGACTATGAATATTTGTTAGGTAGGTAAGTGTGTGTGAAACAAGCAATAGTTTGGTTTCTTGCAGCTACCTACATTATTATATTTTTTTACTTTCTAAGCGCTTAGCGGCTGCAGTACGAGTCGCAGGTTCGATTCCCGCACGGAACATGTGTTATGTGATGGTCTACAAATAGTTGTGAAGACTTGAGTTTGTAACTGCACCGTCTTTTTCAGGAGCAATTGGAGAAATAGGTAAGTATTGGAGTAATAAAAGTAGAAAATCTACACTTTGTTGTATGTGTAAAAAAAAAACAAACTTATTTAGGATTTTTTTTATTATTTTCGTATCTAGAATTTTTATGGTGTAAGTACATAATAAAGAGAATTCTATCGTCTAACTATCTACCCTAAACTGACGGTCCAAACGTAGACGGTGCGATTACAAACACAAGTCTTCACAACTATTTGTAGACCGTCACATAATATACCTAACACATGATCCGTGCGGGAATCGAACCTGCGACCCGTACTGCAGCCGCCAAGCGCTTTGAAAGTAAATAAAATATAATTGTATGTACGGTAATTATGTACCTGGTCTACTCACACAGAAACTGCTCCAAACGTGTGTACCTACTACATATTCACCTACATGTTTGTAATCACTAATATTGTACCTAAATAGATCGGTCAGTAGATACTTCATTTCGATCATATGTTTGAGAAATTCTTTACGCCAACCCTGTCGCTTCTAATTTTTATTTCGGTTATTTTTTTTGCACTCTTTTTCTAAAAAAAATGCCTAAATTGCTCCTTATAACATCAGCTATCTGCCAGTAAAAATCCCGACCGGTCCAACCGTTTTGGAGACTAACCGGAACCCACAGACAGACCGACATATAAAATACAAAAATAAAACACGTACTTATTTGTTATAAATATCGTGTATACTTTCTATAATTATGTATTCGGTAGAAATTACAAACAGGCACTTCAGTTCTATTGATTTGTATAGATTTTAACATTCTAATATGAATGTAAAATATTGTATGGCATACAACAGAATGAAATAGAAACCAGTTGAATTTACATTAATAACTTTATTTTACGATATAATTATAATATACATAATATGTAATTGTAAGTAGTAGGTATCCCGACACGCATAGATTGACATCGAGTCAATAATAATATCCCATGACATTGGTATAACAATTTTAAATCAATTTGTATCCATATTTAATATAACATTATAGAAAATTGACATAATTTTATGAAAATCGAAATAATTATACATGAATGCCAACGTGAGTTTTGTACAATCAAAACCCGCCATTGTTGTGATTTTGGATAAAAAAAAAAAAAAAAAAAAAAAAAAAAAATGTAATCTAGCGATCTTTATATTTTCAATAGTACTTACATGAAGTGTTTTAGATGAAAATGTACAATGTTTAGGTCCATGTTCACCAAAAAGATGACGGTCTGATTATCTAAAACAGCTATTTAATTATTGTTTAATTTAGTTCTATCTTAAATATTCTTTATTTTTACTTACCTTTGTATAGATCCTTTTTTACCTATAATTTGTAAACGAGTGAACATTGTAGGCTTTTTAGATTCCCGGATGCTGTTTAACCTTTGTTAAATATTCCTTTTGTTTTACTTTTTTTGTATAGCAAGCAACGACCTATTGTCGGGCCTACGTTGTCCCCCCATACTTTAATACTAATGCTGTAATGAAACATAATAATATTGTAATACCAAATGATTTGAAAAGAGTAACCATGGAGTTTCTGGCCGGTTCTTCTCCATGGAATCGACAAACGCAAACCGTGCACCTTTTTCGACGTTTTTAGTAAGCTTGAACTGAGTAGTTATAAAATATAAAACCTTTGGATGCGGCCGAAGGTTGTGGTATAATACATTATCGATTCGGCCAAATCATGTTGAAAATAATAACCCAAATCACTTTTCGGTTTTGAGAATCTGCGGTTATATTAGGTTCCTTATTTGGCTGGGCATAAAAACCACATCGGCCAGTGACATAAATCTGGCTTCTGAGAGGACGGCCCCGGATTGCACCTAATTATTTTTAGTGGTATTTCGTGACCACAAATAAAATTAAATAATAAAGTTGTATCTTGGTAAAGTACAGTCAACCAAATAATTTAGAAGTTCTATGAATAAAAGCATTTTTTAAATGATGTCTCCTACTCTAGGCGGAGCGGGAGGGAGTGTCAGACTTTTGGTGACATAACGAACAGTCCCGCAGCCAATAACACTATGAACCTGCTGCTACCTGAGGATCGAACCCTTGACCGTGTGCTCAGCAGTAGCGGTTAATACCACTACACTAACGAGGCAGTCTCTTGCTATTATAAAATAATGTATGATTAACTTGAGACTCGCGATTAACCTGTGATTGCCGTGTCAGTTATAATTATTATTAGCACTTTTTAAATAGAGTACAGCCATTATGTGGTCATAAGTTATATGCAATTAGATATTCAAGATCATCGAGAATTCTAAGACGTTGAAGTTTATAATAAACTTCAACGGATTGCATTAAAATTCTCAAGAGTTTAAAAATGTGTGACGTAATTTTTTTTTATGTACTTAATACATAAGGATAAATGACTTTTTGGACAAAATGTTTAATTAAAATCGAAATAAATAGTTACATTTAAAATTATAGGGTGGTTCAAATAGTGACGTCATAAAAAGAATGGTGAATCGACCTTTTAAAGAAGAATCATTCGTTTTATTTATTAACCGACTTCTAAAAAAGGAGGAGGTTCTCAATTCGGATGTGTCTATTTTTTTATGTTAGTTCGCGCATAACTCCGTCGCTTGCCAATCGATTTGAAAAATTATTATTTTGTTGGAAAGGGTATACTCTCCAAATAGTCCCATAGTCACCAAGTCGGGATCTGATGAAGGAATCTTGGCGAAATCGATGGAACTCTTCAAATTTTATAGGATAACGTATTGCGATTTTGGTATTTTCTACAACAAATGAAGCATTTGCGTTTGATAAGAACCATTCTACCATCCGATCTGATGATGAAGCCAAGAGTCAGGTAACGGAACTACATAATGAGACAATGTATCTTAGTCGTGTTTAGGCTTGTTGTATGCACTTTCCATGTGTACCACTAAAAAGTGAAAATTTAAAAAAAGAAAACTTTTTTGCCAAATATATAAACGACTTAAAAAAAAAAACAAAAAAGTTTAAAATAACTTTAGCTTCTGTCACCGACGTGACGAAAAAAATTAAATCAATCAAACAAAGGTCACCGATTTCAGCAGTTAAAGTTATTTTTACTTTTTTGTTTTTTTTTCAACTATGTTGGGTCAGTTTCCAGTCTAATCGGATGCAGCTGAATACCAGTACTTTATATGGAGCGACTGCTTATCTGACCTCCACAACCTAGTTAGTACTGGTAACTTTCTTTTTTAACCGACTTCTAAAAAAGGAGGAGGTTCTTAATTCGGATGTTTCTATTTCTTTTTCTTGTTAACGTTCAAGGATGTGAAAAAGTCTGATAGTTTTTTAAAAGAAACATTTTCATATCCAAAGTTTTGGTTCTAACTTCTGGGACTCAAACTCAAAGACTCAACTCATTTATTTCAATTGAGACTTGGTCGGCTCTTCACGTGATCAGAGGGCGGGCCTATTTTTTGGCCAAAGAATCAGCATTGCCATCCAACGTGGCAATGCTGCCAGCCGTCTGGGCACTTTTCCTGTTGGCAGCGATGTGGACTGTAACCCTTTCTGATACTTGTACATGTGTTTTATTTCTATTATAGTGTTAGTGTGTGTAACGGACGACGAGCCCTTCACAAAATGTAACCCTAGTATAAGTAGTTTTTAGGAAAATAACGGGGACCTCTATGTCTGTCTACCCCCGAACTATTATATACTAAAAGGCCTTAAGCCTTACGCAATGATTTGCGATGTTGCATCAGCTTTTGTGGAGGGGATATTGGTCAAGTCAGTACTTGTCCAAAGGGAGATATTACGCAATAAGTTAAACTATTGCATCAGCTAATGGGAAAGTCCATTTTCACGGGCTATGATTGATTAAAGGTCCCAGAAAGACGCAATAGTGCCCCCACAACTTGCAATGACGTAATAATCTATGTAAGGGGAACCGATTATTTAATCGATAATCGAGTCAAATAAGAACAAATAGACACAAGTAATAACTTCATTCAACCAGTGAATCAAGGAGAAGTCTTCAAGAAGTCAAGGAAGAGCTCCATATCAGACAGATTGTCAAAGATATAAAGTAGATTCACAGTTCTTATCAGTTACCTAGTGTCGTAACAAGTTAATAAGTAAATGAGTCCCACGTTCCCCACGTCGTAATACGTTATGTACATTCCTTATATAACAGGAACATTTAACAGTGTAAACTCTTGTGCCCCGCTTCAAATATAAGCTATTTTCGATCTCTAATATACAATAAAAGTGTTAAAGTATCCACCTCTTTAATTCAATACAGTCCACCCCAACAGTTGGTCCATTCGAGCCGGATATATGGACAGTGGAGACCAAGCTTAACAGTTGGTCCATTCGAGACGGATAAGCAGTGAAGTCCCAACATTTGGTCCTTCAGATCCAGTTAAATAGCGAAAAGTGCCGGTATAATACATAGCGCGTAATAAAGTGTTATAAGCGGGCACATAAAACTGTAAGTACTGAACGAAATTAACTTTATATATATCGTGCGTAAATAAAGTTCCGTGATAGGAAAAGTGATATTCTGTGTGCCAAAATCGCGATCATAAGTGCGCGGTAAAAAAGGGTAAGCAGAATAACAGGATTCATAAGCGATATTCTGTATTAAATCGCGATCATAAGTGCGCGTTTAAAAAGGGTAAGCAGAATAACAGGATTCATAAGCGATATTCTGTGTATTAAATCGCAATCATAGTGCGCGTTAATAAAGGGGGTAAGCAGAATAGTGGGACTCATAAGTGAATATTAAAAAGTAAATTGACTCGATTCGCGTTGTGGAATGAAATACTAACGGATATATTGTTATAAAACATATAAAAGTGACCGTGTTGTGAATAAATAGTTACGCGTCATATACAAGCGCGCGTTATATAACATAGCGCGCGCCCGTTGATAGCGTATTGCCGCCGTGACTAGATATAGTGCCGTATGGTACATAGGGCCGTCGTAACTTATAGTGCCGTCACAAGTATATAGTGCCGTCACAAGTATGTAATAGTGCCGTCGCGGTAAATAGAGGACTAGTCGTGATATAATAACAGCGTTGAAGTGCAGCTAAGTGAAACGTCGTAGTGGACGAATCTGGTGAAGTCCAAAACCACAGGATAGGACTGTCGCGCATCTTTCTCCCCGCTTAAAGTCAACCTGTAGCGTACCATCTCGGACAATGGTGGTCACCCGAAGCCAGGGTGATGCTGCAGAAGCTGAGGACCGGAGGCGGGCCCTGCAGGAGAGGGCAGACGAGCATAGAGAGGCAGTTCTACGCCAGGAAGCGGAACGGATTCGAAGAGAGAGACTACGGAGGATTTCAATAAACCCACCCTTGTCACCGGCAGTGACAAGTGAGCAAAATATTATATCTTCACGACCAACTACCGCGCCCCTTACGACAGCAGACACGACCTTAGCAGGACCATCGTCAGGACTTCTTCTGAGTGAAGAACATGGACAAAGGACGAGGTCACCCACCCAATCGGTGAGGTCACATAGGTCACAGAGGTCACAGAAGTCACAAAGGTCAACCAACAGTATTACAACGCGCATAAGGCTAGCCGAATTGGAAGCAGCAGAGAAGCTTGCCGCCATCCGGAAGAAGTCTCTCGACCTGGAAGAGGACCTGGTCAAGAGAAGATTAGCCGCCCAAGTATCTGTCCTAGAGGATGAACAGGACAGCCTGCAGGATGAGCCCCTCATCACTCAGGAGGAAAGCCATCACAGTAAAGTGGATGAATGGCTTCAAACGAACCCCCTCAGATCACAGGGGGAGGGGGACCAAGGCCCCCCCCGGGAGGACCCAAGACATATTAAATTCGACTTGCCACGGGGAAGGTCGCCGGCATCGACGAAGCACAGGAACAGCATCGATAACTTGGCAACGACCTTAGAAAAGATGGCAAGACCCCGATTACGGCATACGGATTTACCGGTGTTCTCCGGTAGTGTGAACGAGTGGCTGCCGTTTAGGGCGGCCGTGAACGACACTACCAACATGTACAGTATATCGCCTGCTGAGAACATACAGCGATTAAGGAGCTGTCTCAAGGGAGAGGCAAGGGAGGCGGTTTCCGGCCTCCTACATACTGCCACTGATCCAGAGGCCATCATGAGGACACTCGAGCAATGCTTCGGACGACCAGAGGCACTCATCGCTCGCGCCATCGAAGATATGAAGAAGATGACGAAGCCCATGGCATCAGCCTCGGACTTAAATAACTTCGCCATCAAGGTGCAAAACGCGGTATGCGTGATCAAAGCAGTCGACCGAGGAGGATACCTACACAACCCAGTACTGACTGGCGAAGTGCTGGACAGGTTGAGCCAACATATGAAGTCGAAATGGTGCGACTTCGCCTTCGAGAACGACGACAAAACGGAGCCGGAGATAGTTATGCTGTCTCGTTTCCTGATGCGGGAAGCGGATAGGGCGTTACGATACGCCTACGCCCCGCCCACTGGCGCCGCGCCCGCCAACCAGAAGAAGGAAACCAGACAACCAGTGACAGCAAAGAAGAGAGCTACCCCCGTCTACACAGCCGTCGAGAGCCAAGAAGAAAAAGGTCGGTGTCCTAACTGTAAACAAGATCACGTATTACATAAGTGTCCCAAATACAAGGAGATGAGCGTCAAGAAGCGATGGGAGTATGTCAGAGCCAACGGCATATGTTTTAGATGTGTCGAAAGTAAACATGGGCGATATAGATGTAAGGCGAAGCCGTGCGGCTTAGGCCAATGCCGCCGGCCTCATCACGCCTCCCTCCACGAAGAGAGGGAAGGCACCAAGGAAGAAGTGACGACCGTGAAGGTTACCGCAGAGCCCAGCAAGGAAGAAGCGGTGCTGTCGGTGGCGACCAAGTTCGCGGCCGACCAGAAGAAGGTACTGCTGAAGATGTGCCCCATCATAGTCACCGGGTCACGGGGGGAGGTAATGACGTACGCATTGTTCGATGAAGGAGCGACCGTCACCCTCATTGATCAAGACCTGGCGACCAGAATAGGAGCTGAAGGGACCCCACGCCCGCTACACATACGCGGCGTGAACATGTCTTCGGAAGTGCAGGAGAGCAGAGCGGTACGGGTGCAGGTTAGGAGCATCCGGAAAGACGGTCAGTCACACGAGCTTCGAGCAAGGACCATCAAGGACTTGAGGCTCCACCAACAATCCATCCCAGACAACCTGCTGAATCACAAGCACCTGCGAGACCTGCCCAGAGAGGAGGTTTGTTACGAACAAGCTCGTCCAGGACTCTTGGTGGGCACAGACCATTGGGAGTGCATAGTGACCAGGGAACTACGAGTCGGTGGCCGCGATCAGCCAGCCGCCTCACGAACGGAGTTGGGATGGGTGGTGCACGGAACAGCACCACGAAGCGTTATCACGCAAAAAGAAGACATACTGCACGTCATCGAGACCGGGAGAGGAGACGAGCAACTGCACGATCTAGTCGAAGCACACTTCAAAATAGAAGCCTTGGGCGTCGCCAAGAGACCCCGCGTGAACGAAGCGGACCAGCGGGCGACGACCATCGTGAAAAGGACGATCAAGAAGATCGACGAAGGCTACGAGGTGGGGCTGCCGTGGCGGACTGACAACGTGGTCATGCCACCAAGCTACGGAGCAGCGCTGAGACGACTGAAGAAGATCGAACAGAAAATAGATGCGTCACCGGACTTTGCCGTGCAGTACGCCACACAGGTCAAGAACCTGTTGGACAAAGGATACGCGATGCCATGCGACGGAACGGAAAAGGAAAGCCCCGTCTGCTGGTACCTGCCTCACTTCGCCGTACAGAACCCAAACAAGCCTGGGAAACAGCGATTAGTCTTCGACGCGGCGGCAACGAGCTATGGAAAATGTCTCAACGACGAGCTACTGGAAGGTCCAGACCTACTGCAATCCCTGCCGGGCATAGTATTCCGGTTCCGAGAGCGGGCAGTGGCAGTCACCGCAGACATACAGGAGATGTTCCTGCGGGTGAGAATAAGGCAGCAAGACCAACCAGCTCAGCAGTTCCTGTGGAGAGACCAAAACAGGACGTCGGCCCCGCGTCACTACAAGATGAGAAGCATGATCTTCGGAGCAGCCAGTTCCCCGTATATGGCTCATTACGTCCGGGATTACAACGCGGAGCTTCACGGCAGAGAGTATCCCAGGGCCTTAGAGGCCATAACCAAGAACCATTACATGGACGACTTGGTGGCAAGTTACAGCGATCCAGAGGAGGCGTGGAAGACAGTTGATGAGACTAGAAAGGTGCACGCGACCGCCGGCTTCACGCTACGAGGTTGGAGCTCCAGCGACGCGACGGTTTTGCGCGACGTGCCCCAGACACTCCACGCCACCGCCCCGACACAACTAGGAGGGGAGCAACCTGAGAGCAAGATACTCGGGCTGTACTGGAACGCAGAACGAGACGAACTCGGGTTTAATACATCCATGAACCGAGTGCCGTCCGAAGTAAGAGAACGAACTCGTGCTCCCACCAAGAGGGAGGCACTGAGCGCAGTGATGTCCATCTACGACCCGCTAGGACTGCTGAGTCACTTCACAGTACGAGCGAAGATAGTACTCCAGAGCCTGTGGCGCCTACAAACAACGTGGGACACGCCCATTCCGGAGGAAGAGAACGAGCTCTTCGCGGCCTGGCTAGGTCAATTAGAGGAAGTAAACAGACTGCGGCTACCCAGGTGCTACCTTAAGAAGAAAACACAGCGCATCGAACTGCACGTGCTGTGCGACGCAAGCGAACAAGCGTACGCGACGGTAGCATACTGGAGAGCAACAAACAAGGATGGGACCATCGACGTCGTGCTGGTCGCGGCCAAGGCAAAAGTAGCACCGCGGCGAGCCCAGACAATACCACGTCTGGAGCTGCAGGCAGCGGTGATAGGAGCCCGACTCGCCGACACCATCAAGAAGGAACACCGCATCGAGGTCAGCAGTACGACTTATTGGTCGGACTCCTCTACGGTGATCCACTGGATCCATCACGACATGAAGAGGTACACGCCGTTCGTCGCGCACAGACTCGGAGAAATCGCCGAGCTCACCAGCAAAGAAGAATGGCGCTGGGTGCCCACGGAGCACAACGTGGCGGACGACGCTACCCGACTCACCAACGCGCCGATCTGCGCAACCGACCGCTGGTTCCGCGGGCCGGGTTTCCTCCGTCTATTGGAGGAGGACTGGCCCGGGACGCCGGCGTCGGAAGAAAACGAAGAGGAGGTCCTGCACATTGCGCCGGCCCCTGAACGAGACAGCTGGCTGCCCGATCCTGCCCGCTTCTCTAAGTACGAGACGCTGGTACGCGCCGCTGCGCGCGTGCTCGCATTTATTGATGCGTGCCGCCGCGTCTCGCCTCGACTCGAGCATCGGCACATTGAACGCGCCGAAAGGGAGCTCCTGCTGAAAGCACAGCAGGACAGCTTCCCCGAAGAGTTGAAGAGAATCCAGTCTGCTCGCCCCGTCCCCAGGACGAGTCGGCTGTACAGACTGGACCCCGTATTGGAAGACGGCCTATTGCGCGTGCGAGGACGAATTGAAGCCTCTAGCGCGCCTGTGGAGGCCAAGCGACCTATCATTTTGGATGGTCGCCACCGAGTGAGTAAGTTAATTGTAATGCGCGAGCATTGCGCCGCTGGGCATGCCAACAGGGAACGAGTTACCAACGACTTACGGCAGCGCTATTGGATCATCCACTTGCGACCCACGGTGCGAGCCATTGAAAAGGCCTGCGCGTACTGCCGGAGACTGCGAGCAACGCCGCAGCCGCCGGCCACGGGAGACCTGCCACGCGCCCGCCTGGACCCCTTCCATCGCCCGTTCACCAACTGTGGTGTGGACTATTTCGGGCCCATGATGGTCAAGGTGGGCCGGCGCCGAGAGAAGCGATGGGGCGCACTGTTTACGTGCCTCACCTCCCGCGCCGTGCATCTCGAGCTCGTCGCATCATTATCAACAGACTCAGCCATTATGGCGCTGAGAAGGATGGCTGCGCGCCGCGGCTGGCCGCGGCTCATGTATTCCGACAACGGAACTAATTTCAGAGGAGCAGATCAAGAACTGCGAGCGGCTTATGCGGAGTGGACACCGGCACTGCAAGAAGAGGGACTACTGCACCGAATGGAGTGGCGGTTCATCCCTCCCGGCGCACCCAATCAGGGCGGTGCGTGGGAACGGCTGGTACGCTCCGTAAAGACTGCCCTCGCTGCAACTCTGCGCGAAAGGGCGCCTGCTGAAGAGGTGCTGCTGACTCTGCTTACCGAAGCGGAGTTCGCCATCAACGCACGCCCTCTGACTCACGTTAGCGTGAACCCCACCGATCCGGAGGCCCTCACCCCCAACCACTTTTTGTTGGGATCCTCCACGGGCCTACCCTCAACAGGGCCTTGTGACGAGGCCGACCGACGTGCTTGGCGGGCCAGCCAGGCCCTTGCCGATCACTTTTGGCGACGCTGGCTGCGGGAGTATCTCCCTACACTGGTACCCCGCGGCGAGCCGCAGAGCAAACGCCAACCGCCGGAGATCGGCGACGTCGTCATCATCGTCGACAGCACCCTGCCACGAAACGTGTGGCCATTGGGAGTCGTCGAGAATATCTACCCGGGACCTGACGGCGGCATCAGAGTAGTCGACGTGAGAACGAGGACCGGCGTCTTCAAGCGTCCGGTCAGCAAGCTCGTCGTTCTACAAAAGGAAGAGAAGGCTGCGCAGGCTACGCCGGGGGGAGAGATGTAACGGACGACGAGCCCTTCACAAAATGTAACCCTAGTATAAGTAGTTTTTAGGAAAATAACGGGGACCTCTATGTCTGTCTACCCCCGAACTATTATATACTAAAAGGCCTTAAGCCTTACGCAATGATTTGCGATGTTGCATCAGCTTTTGTGGAGGGGATATTGGTCAAGTCAGTACTTGTCCAAAGGGAGATATTACGCAATAAGTTAAACTATTGCATCAGCTAATGGGAAAGTCCATTTTCACGGGCTATGATTGATTAAAGGTCCCAGAAAGACGCAATAGTGCCCCCACAACTTGCAATGACGTAATAATCTATGTAAGGGGAACCGATTATTTAATCGATAATCGAGTCAAATAAGAACAAATAGAAACAAGTAATAACTTCATTCAACCAGTGAATCAAGGAGAAGTCTTCAAGAAGTCAAGGAAGAGCTCCATATCAGACAGATTGTCACAGATATAAAGTAGATTCACAGTTCTTATCAGTTACCTAGTGTCGTAACAAGTTAATAAGTAAATGAGTCCCACGTTCCCCACGTCGTAATACGTTATGTACATTCCTTATATAACAGGAACATTTAACAGTGTAAACTCTTGTGCCCCGCTTCAAATATAAGCTATTTTCGATCTCTAATATACAATAAAAGTGTTAAAGTATCCACCTCTTTAATTCAATACAGTCCACCCCAACAGTGTGTATTATGTAAATAATTATTTATTCCTGTAATAAACAATATAAATTGAACTTATATTGTCACTTACGGGATATCTTCCGTGTCTTCTTAGTGTCGAGTTCCAATAGTGCGCGTAGCAAAAGACAGAGAAAGAGGGTAGACAGATTTGTCTGCTCGTAACAATTTAATTTCCATCCACCCGCATACTCCAGTCAACCCGCGATCATGGCGCTAGCAACAGCGTCGAAATATCGTGAGCTCAACTCAATAAATAATCACGGAAGATATCCCGTAAGTGACCATATAAGTTTAGTTTTAAACCGTGAAAGCCTAAAACAGTGTTTAATATAAATTGAGACTATTACGGCACTTTTGAATGTCAAAAATACAAAAAAGCAAAGCTACAGTCACTGTCACTAGGCTTAATAACTTGAGAAAGTACTGTAGTTGCACATACCGGCTTCCTTACGATGCGTTGATTCCATCACCGTTTCGATATGCGACGGTATGATGATTGCACTCGTATGATCAATTTACAAGTTCGTGTGATGATGGGAACTTCCCTATTACTATTGTTTAAAAACGTGTTAAATAATAAATCTAAAACATAATTAAAACTTTCAATAATAGAGTTAACCATCACATAGATCATTGTTATCCTTTCTTTATTGGCACTGGCGCCATCTCGCGGAATTAAGTGAGATTTATTGCTAATGCTGTGAGATCAGTTAGAGTTATGTATGACCTCACTCGTTTGTTTTATTTAGCTACAGCAGTGATATCATTTTCCAATAGAGGTCTCGTTTCGATGTATTTAGGTACTAGCGGACGTCACGCGGTTTCACACGCGTAATTCCCGTTCCCGTGGGAGTACGGGGATAAAATATATCCTATGTTACTCGTGGATAATGTAGCTTTCGAATGGTGGAAGAATTTTTAAAAACGGTCCAGTAGTTTTTAAGCCTATTCATTACAACCAAACAAACAAACAAACAAACAAAGTTTTCCTCTTTATAATATTAGTTTAGGTATAAAGGGTGTAAAACACCTCTTCACGAAGCCGAAAGGCACTTGTTCTCCTCATCATTGCGATCACTGTTTTGTTCTACACCATACCTGGGAACCTTCTAGTTACGGAGATATGGGGGGTCAAACTTACAACTTTTTGAAAAGATTTTTTTTTAAAACCACCTTTTTTTGGTAGATTTTAATCTTTTGACACCTCCACGACCCCTGTACTATTCAATCCATCCACCAGCACAATGTTTTAAGTGCGTTTACATTGAGTTCTACCACAAAACATGATTTATAACCTCAAAAAAAAGTTGTTTCCCAGCAATATTTTTTGCGTAAAGTTATTAAGTTTGGTGTACAGAATGCTTGGTTAACGGCTTTGTGATGAGGTGGTTTACACCCTTGTATTGGCCAACAAAGCTATTTTTTCACCCAGTAAAGACAGTTCTAGTTAAAACTGTCCGCAACTCCACGTCAAAGCGCGTATTTTGCGTATGAGCAGTGGTGATGAAATAAATTACTAATGCACCTGTCTGGGTTCGAAGTCGAACTCACGACTTACTGTTCGTAAGTCGGGGCCGCCACTACTGGGTCACCGCTGCTCTTTCCTGCAAATACTTGGAGTGGTATTATTTTTTCTTAAAAAAGGGGGTGTATGCAAAATGTTGGTGTATTAAAACACCCACATTTAAAGTTTTATGTTACCGGGGCGAGATTATTTCCGGCAAAACATTCAGCCTTCAGACTGCTTTTGAGGTATGATGGAAACACTAAATAATACTTTGCCCGAACAAGGGCCCCGATTCTCTTATTGCAATAGTGTCACGACAGTCTTTCAATCCACAAGTATATGATCAATGAAAGACTATCATGACACTATTGCAATAAGAGAATCGGGGCCCAGGGAGGAATCAAACACAGGACCTCATGCTTAACAGTTGCGCATGCGACAACTGGACCATTGAGGTATGGAACAAATTATGGCAACAAAAACCAGAAACATTTATTTATTTGACAAAGGATTTCGTAACTTCTCCGCTAATACTACCAAAAAAACCTTCAAGTCCAAATAATTAAAAACCTTTTAAAAGATTAGATCAGACCACATTCATCCATTCCCCGTATCGTTCATCAAATCAACAAAGATCGGACCCTGAACTTTACGCGGCTTGCACTACAGGAAGTTTCAAGCGCTTCTCCAAAGTCACATGGAGTAATTACCTGGTCGTGGTGATGCAATGAGCATCACATAATGGGGGAACGCGGTCGGTGGCAAGGTCGCCCAGTGTGCTACGTCACTGTGACGTAGGATGCAGGT
Organism: Xestia c-nigrum; assembly: GCA_916618015.1. NCBI lineage: Eukaryota > Metazoa > Arthropoda > Insecta > Lepidoptera > Noctuidae > Xestia > Xestia c-nigrum. The sequence continues at coordinate 1,024,053 of OU745263.1, forward strand.
AGGTACTGTTGGTCGACATCTCACTTGTTTGTCACTTCACTTGCAGGTTGATATCACTTGAAGCGACTTTAGATACTTTAGTGGATAAAGTCTTATGTCAAAAGTAGTGCTGTGAATATTTTATTCCATGATTTTGTAACATTTTGATTCAGATTAACCATTGAGATTTTTTTTTCAGTTTATTTTTAATGAAAATATTCTGGTTATTTTATTGTTTCGTGATGTTTTTTTTACAAATTTTAATCAATTTTACAAATTAGGTATATCATTAACACAATCTCATGCATTTTTTAATTTTAGCATTGTTTATCTAAATATTAAATTATTTCCATGCTTTTGCTATTTATTAAGTATTTTTGCTCTTTTTTAGGGTTCCGTAGCCAAATGGCAAAAACGGAACCCTCATGTCTGTCTGACGGTCTGTCTGTCTGTCTGTCCGTCCGTATGTCACAGCCACTTTTTTCCGATACTATAAGAACTATACTGTTGAAACTTGGTAAATAGATGTATTTTTGTTGTTAAACCCATACGTGTGGGGTATCTATGGATAGGTCTTCCAAAATGGTATTGAGGTTTCTAACATCATTTTTTTCTACACTGAATAGTTAGCGCAAGAGACACTTCCAAAGTGGTAAAATGTGTGTCCTCCCCCTGTAACTTCTAAAATAAAAGAATGATAAAACTAAAAAAGTATATGATGTCAATTACCATGTAAACTTCCACCGAAAATTGGTTTGAACGAGATCTAGTAAGTAGTTCTTTTTTAATACGTCTGAAATCGTAAACAGCTATTTACCTTTCATTAAATCTGCTACAGAACCCTTCATGGGCGAGTCCAACTCGCACTTGGCCCGTTCTTTATAAATTGACACTGTTTTTATAATTATTTTACGTTATGATTTTTTTCCTTTGTTATTTATTTTAAACATTCCATCTTTTTTTACTTTTTGTTATTATTTTTAATGTGTTTATGTAACATTATATTGTTAGTTGATGTTTGTGCAAAAATGTTAGACTTTATTATGTGTTGTCGAGCGTATGGCACTCGTGGGCTGCAGCTAAAAATCACCGTCAGGTGGCACACCTTGTGTCGCCATCTGACATTATGCTGAGCTGAGGCCCTTTTGGCATGGATTGCCGCCGTGGGATCTGGAGGCGATAGTCCTCGCGCGCCTGCATGAGTGGCGCGCGGAGGTACTACGCCGGGGGGAAACTCCGCTGCCGCGGCAAATTGCCGCTCAGCGGACTGACCTTCGGCGCGATCTCATGGCGACATGGAGAGAGCGACTGTCGCAACCCCGTGCAGGGCACGCCACGATAGTGGCGGTAAGTCCCCTCTTTGAGGAGTGGCTAGAGAGGCGCCACGGCGTCCTCACCTTCCGCCTGACGCAGGTCCTCACCGGACACGGATGTTTCGGGAGGTACCTGCACCGAATCGGGCGGGAGGAATCGCCCGGGTGTCTCCACTGCGAGGATCGACCGGAGGACACGGTGGAGCACACGGTGGAAGTCTGCCCTGCGTGGGCGGAGCTCCGCCGTGTCCTCGTGGCGGCGATCGGCGGCGGCGACCTCTCGCGTCCGGCCCTGGTTCAATCCATGGTCCGGAGCGAGACGGAATGGGAAGCCGTCGCCTCCTTCTGCGAAGCAGTCATGCTAGCGAAGGAGGTGGCGGAACGAGAGAGGGAGAGATCCTCTCTTCCCGGCCGCCGCGGGAGACGCAACGGGCGTCGGGGGCCACGTGGTGGCTACCGGCCACCGTAGATGCGGGCCTGTGGACGGCTGGCTATGGGCAATAGCTGGCCGTCCGGCCGTCTAACGACGACGACAGGCCGTGTCGACGGCGCGTTCGTGTTCCACGCGCGCCTCAAAGAGTGTCAGCAAAAAGAGAGGGGCCCGCAAGGGCCGAAGCCTGCCGGGGTTGCGGGCCTGTTCGAAAGAGATACCGCGGCCCCGGAACGTAAAGGGCGAGGAAGGAACATGGATGGGTTTTAGTCAGTAAGAGTCTGACACTCCCTCCCGCTCCGCCCAGAGTGGGAGAAGTCATTTGATGATTTCCCATCCTAAAAAAAAAAAAAAAAAAAAAAAAAAGGCCCTTTTGGCATTATAAAATGTATGCTTATGTATTATGTAAAATGTTATAGGTATTTTAATGCCAAATAAACACAATTTTGTTTCTTTCTTTCTTTCTTATTCAGAAATGCCTTTAATTGGTTTCTCATAACTAAATGGTTTGCGATAGAGTGAGATAGTTTAAATTCAGACTGAGCTTCTCCTCCACTGGATTGTATCAGGTTGAGATATTTAAGTATAGATGTGTATAAGAGAAGAGGAAGACCAAAGAAACGATGGATGGACTGTGTGAAGGATTATAAGGATGAGATGATGAGTAATAGAGAGGAAGACGAAGACATACTGCCCACAAAATAATTGGGATAAGTGCAGGAGAATGATGAGCATAGCATGGCATTTGAACGGTAAGTTTTGACACGGATGATTCACTTTTGTATCATTTGACGCAAAAATATAAAGCACATATTACATTTACCTATACCGTGAGTAAACTCTAACTTTGCTCAACATATCTCCACCTCCAGACTCTCATGACTTTGTGTTGGTCCGACAAGCAATGGTTGCGTTAATCATTACCTACAGCATATCTTGTTACTTACCTACCCTTTTCATCAGCTATTGAAGAAGCTAAATACTTATCAAAAACAGCCGCACGAGTTGATCTTACGGTACGGCCGTGGATGGCTGAACATCCATTACATACCGAATTCCCTCCGTGTGAGACACGGCTGTCATTTGTCGATCTTTGACTGTCTTTAACACTCTTCAGAAGCAAGGTCCGACAACCAGTCTTACCAAGCGGTCTCGTATTACCCAGTAACTAGACTGTGAAGGTCGAATACAGTTGGGAAAAGGCTGGATCAGTGGTGGGAGGAGGTAAAAGCTGAGTATAGTGTAAATTGAACACATTGTTACCAAATTGCTGGTGCTGTTTTAAAGCAACAACTTTAAAATTGGCGTCGGTCATTTGTCCCCTGTCAAATAGTCTTGCTTTCTCGTTCGATACAGATTAAATGAATTCTGGACAGCTCGTCATCATCTACTGTCAACCCATCTGTGCAGTAAACCTGTTTTTTCATTTCCCGGAACACACTTCAATCTCACAAAATTTGACGTGAGATTTTCACCTGTAGTACACCACCAATTTAGACGCTAACACCTTCAGCACTCTACTGCCTTCACATAAAGGCCAAATTGCTTCACCATAGCTACAGACCTAACTTGGTAACTACAATGTTCTCGAATAGAACCCGTTCTTTCGTTCAAAGTGAATGGTGGGATTCGCTCAGTCGGTCAGTCAGTATCGTGCATTCACGCGAACGGACCTGTGTGGTTACGGTCACAGAAATTTAAAAAAAGTGAGTGATATTTCGATATATTTTAATCATTTATTGTTTTTCTTTCGAATTTCCCTGTGTTTTTCTTTAATTACCAGGTTTATTTTCTAACATTTCGTGTTGTTTCGGTAATGTTGTGTTGTTACATTTTCTAAATGTTGTTTGTGGTTTGACATGTGTCAAATGTCAAACAGGGTTGTGTTTGCAGCGTTTAGCTTATATTTTTGTTTATGGCAGAAAATTTAAACACTTGTATCTCATGTTATTCACACTTGTGTTTTATTTAAAAAAACTTGTTTTGATATTATTACATTAGGAAGACTACCTAGCCTACTTAAAGTTATTTGTTATATCTCAAACAAGTTATACTTTATTGGCCTATTATTTTTTTCCTAATTTGAATTTATTTTATGGTTTGCCATTTTAAGTCAAAACAAAAGTCGTTTAGCTGGCTGCTCACTTATAAATAACAAGTTTTTTTCAGAGAGATAAAAAATTAAACTTATTAAAATAAATTTGGATGTATGGATTTCAAACCCGTCTAACTTCTCATATTTACTTATATTGACAACTTGAAATACATAAACTTATTCAGTTGGGCCTAAGAGGTATACCTACTTATCACAATTTTTCTTGTTTTTGAGTGTTTACACTCCCTAGAGAAATAATCAAACTTTCTCGGGCATATTAAAAAATAAAAAAATCTAACAAAAAAAAATTGTGATAGCCTCTTAACAAAACATCACGCTTGTGATGCCCGAAGCGTTGGCAGGGGTGTACCTAAAAGGACAGGCACATTTGACCAGTTATGTACATATAAGTACCATGTAATAGGGGCTATGGGACATGATGATAGGGATCCATTCAATATAAACACATGTATGAATAGATATTGTACACCTTTTGTACCATTATGTGCAACAAAGTTTGGTTACATAAAACAGGTAACATCAATGCTATTATTGCTATTGCAACAAAACTGCAATTAGCGTTTTGAACACAGTTGTACGAAGCAATGCAATTTAATAAAATGTCAAATTGATTGGTTGGCCTCTTTAGCAATAGTTTTTATTGTACAGGCTGTTTAAAAGTAGTCAAGTTATTTTTAGCGTCTTAGAATTGTCATTCCCCCAGCAACTACTTATTTTTTTTCTTTTTCAAAATATTTTCAGATTTAAATCAGCCTGTATAAGCAATCTAGTTCATTCGGCTTATTATTTATTACATAAGACTAAATAACATCTCAATTAACTCTAATTAATTACATAAACTGAAAACCACAATTTCGTTACCAAAACCACTTTAAATCATTTCAATTAAAACCAATAAATAATTGATTTCTTTTAATTATTTTAATTGAAACAGTTAAAACGTTCGACTCTTGCGCACATTCGACGTATGTGCGAACGAGTGCACATTGGCCGAATGTCATACATTTGTATGGCCTTACTCAGTTACTTAATGTTTCAAGGATTGTATGGGCGTCTAATAAATTTGCGGTCACTATCACTATGTCACGTGTTAGCACTTTTTCTTTCATAATTATTGGCCTTAGATCCATCTTCACCAAAATGATGACGGTCTGATTGTCTAAAAACAGCTGTTTAAAACACATTTTTGAACGGGAACACGTCACAGTGACAGCTGTTTTTAGATAATCAGACTGTTATCTTTTCGGTGAACATGGACCTAAGGCCTTTTCGGTGGAAACAAAGTGCTTGGTTTTATAAATACAGCGTGTAAACAACCTCATCACGAAGTCGTCAACTAAGTATTCTGTGCATCAAACTAAGTAACGTTACGCAATAATTGTTGCTGGGAAACTACTTTTTTCTTGGGGTGAATAATCATGTTTGTGGTTGAACTCAATGTAACGCACTTACAACATTGTGCTGGTGGAAATAAATATCGTTGGACATTAACACACTCAATCAACACTCGGGAGTGGGGGCTCGGGACGTCACAACGCACTAAACATTATAGCACGGCGTGACGTATAAAGAATTTTAAAAGCGTCGTATCGTCGTCAATTTTGGTTTACGTAACAAAAGAAAAAATACGTGTCAAATATTTTTTGATAATCTAACTGACGGATTAAGGTCCATGTTCACCGAAAAGACAACAGTCTGATTACCTATCTATTAACAGCTGTCATTGTGACATGTTGCTTTACAAAAATGTGTTTTAGACAGCTCTTTTTAGATAATCAGACCGTCATCTTTTTGGTGAACATGGATCTAATTAGATTTTTTCAGGACACAAGCCTATTCTAGTCAGATGCTTGGTTCAATTCTAGGGCCGGACAAATCGTTATTGGGTTTCCTCAGTATCAGCCACGGTGTCTGGATTTGTGTCCGGTTTAAGGCAATAAGCCTTACCCCTATTATATGGGACTAAAAGATACCTCCAGGCGAAATGTGGGTGTAGGTTCAGCTCCGCCTAACACTTCGGGGAATACAGGCGCGATGTTATGTTCTTTATTGTTGACTACCTTCCGCCAGCCGCTTCGCCCGCGTGTAGCTCGATAATTGTCCCATGGGATCTTACTACCGGGATAAAAAGTATCCTATGTGTTAATCCAGGTTATAAACTATCTGTGTGCAAAATTTCATCCAAATCTGTTCACTACTTTTTGCGTGAAAGAGTAACAAACATCCATACTTACTTCCATACTCACAAACTTTCGCATTTATAATATTAGTAGGAAGTAGGATTAGTAGGATAGATGTCTACAGCGAATTGTCAAAAATCTACAAAATAAAATGCCGCTCTGTCTTCGTAAAGTGGTAATTACTACATGTTTTAATTAGCCGTTGTACAGTACCGACACTCGGAAACTAATCAAACTAATAAATTCATTAAGATGGCAATCTCTAACAGGTTAAGTTGATAAGCCACTAACTTCTAACGGCTTACAAATTGGCACATTAGAAACCCTTTCCCTTACCCTAGTTCTGCGACTTGCGCAAGAGTGCGCTACTTCATTTAATCGTTCTATGAAATTCTCTCGACTTCCAAGTATACTCGGATGCATGGTGTAAAATGCTATAAAGGGTGTAAAACACCTCTTCACAAAGCCGAAAGGCACTTGTTCTCCCATTCATTGCGATCATTTTTTTGTTCTACACCATACCTGGGAACCTTCTAGTTACTGAGATATGGGGGGTCAAAGTTACAAGTTTTTTTTTAAATACAAGTTTTTTTTTTTTAAATACAAGTTTTTTTTGTAAGATTTTGACTTTTAACACCTCCACGACCCCCGTACTATTCAATCCATCCATCAGCACAATGTTTTAAGTGCGGTACATTGAGTTCTACCAAAAAACATAATTTATAACCTCAAAAAAAAAAGTTGTTTCCCAACAATAATTTTTGCGTAAAGTTACTTAGTTTTATGTACAGAATGCTTGGTTAGCGGCTTTGTGATGAGGTGGTTTACACCCTCTATAGTGGTCGAAATAGTAGCCCGTCGGGAGGTCGGATCTTATTCCTGATACTGTTAGGCTCATTATTGAAAACTGCTTTATTTCAATGTTCACCTCTAGACTATAGGAAACGTACCGTATCCAGAAGTATTGATTTCTGTATTAAACCTTTGATCCATCCGCTCAATGTGAACATTCAAATCTGCTCTATCTCTGTCAATTTTTAAAAGCATGATAAAAAAACTGTATCTCTCTACTTAAGCAAATTTTTTGTTAGGTATGTTCTCTCGTTCTTTTTTATGGAAAAAATATATATTTATATGAGTGTCTTATGTATGTATTTATTTATTGTATATACGTAAATGGTACACCACAGGCTACCTGCAGTATTGTCTCTCCTTCCCTTTTAAATCCATCCAAAGGTTGTCTTTAAAAGATCGCTTTTAGCGATAAGACCGCCCATTGTGTTACCCCTTGTAAAATGTTTAAAACTATTGTATTTTAATTTTTATGGTGTACATAATAAAGAGTATTCTATCTTTTGTATCTATTCAAAAGTCAGCTGTGATTTAGTGTTAGTGTTTCTACTGAGTTAAGTCAGATAGGAAACTCACCCACCACACCCACTCACCCACACCACCCACACACTCTCCTCATGTAATTTAAAAGTGTTTGACTGTGACGTGAATTTATGTCATTTCAGTTTGAGAACGATGCTTTGCGCTTAGACCATTTCAAGGGAGATTCAAGTTTGCACCTGTACGTTAGACTTTTGACGTTACGTTTAATTCTTTCCCCAATCTCCTGTATCCAAACACTTGTGTAGTTTCTACTCTATTTAATAACTTAAGTGGTATCTAATTGTGATTGTAATCTAGTAAATACCAGGTCAATTAGTTGTTAACTAACGAAAAGCAATACATAAGTTATTGCAAAATGGCATCCGTTTGTAAAGGTTCTATCAACACATATTTTGTTTACCAATTTATAAATAACGTTGCCTCATTCAGGACAGGTTTCCCTGAGCTTAGGTGTAATTCCCCAGGTCAGGTAGACTGACATTATCTTGGGTCAACATTTGCCTTAATGTTAACGGCCTTTTCAAGGTTGTCAGACAGGTTGACGAGAACCTTTAAGGTATATGTAGTACCTGTGAGGTATTAGGATACCTCACAGGTACTACATATACCTTAAAGGTTCTCGTCTTTCTTTCTTTCTTTCTTTCTTTATTTGACAAGTACTAGGGTACTTGTCAAATAAAGAAAGAAAGAAAGAAAGAAAGAAAGAAAGAAAGAAAGAAAGACAGAAATAAAGAAATAAATAAATAAATAATTAAATGTCGCGCTGTGCGAGGATTCTGGACGTAATCCACCACGCGGGATCAGCGCCAGTTTTAGAGGGGGTATTTTCTTGAATGGTTGGTTCTAGAACATGCCGATTTCTTGGCTACTTTTAAATTCGCTGTATCAAGAGTATATAACACTAAAACTACCGATAAATTACACTAAAGTAAACTGCATATGGAATAAATAAAATTCATTCAGGCGTAAAAACTGACGTTCCTTAAGTAGGGCTCGAACCCAGACGGCTGGTTTGCTTTGTGTATTCAATGTTACCTGTTACTGACCCCAACACAAAATCAATCCAATACATTCCGATAAAGAATGTGTCTGATGAAGAAAAAAGGCGATAATATCGTTCATTAGTCAAGGTCGGGCACTCGTGCGCAAGTGAACCGTTTACGTAAAGTCACATCCGGCTTCTTGCGACACGACACGAGACCAGCGCTGCTCAAACTTAGCACATGTTGCCACCACTGTGTTTGCACTAACCATTTAGAAATTTTGAAGTTTTTCACCGCAAGTGGTCGGATTTGAAGCTGACCTTTTTTGTCATCCACATTTCATTCTCCTTCTTGTCACTTCTGACTGGAGTAATCATCATCATCATTTCAGCCGAAAGACGTCCACTGCTGGACATAGCCCCCCCCCCCCTCCCAAGTGTCACCACATTGACAGGTCCCGTGCGACTCGCATCCAACGGAATCCCGGAACCTTCACCAGGTCATCGGTCTACCTAGTGGGAGGTCTTCCAACGCATCGTCTTCCGGTTTGCGGTTGCCACTCCAGTACTTTTCGGCCCTATCGGCCACCCGTTCTGCGAGCAATGTGCAGCGCCGCCCACTGCCACTTAAGTTTGGCAATTCTTCAGGCTACGTCGGTAACCTTGGTTCTCTTGCGCATGTCTTCATTTCTGATTCGATCACGCAAGGAAACTCCGAGCATAGCCCTCTCCATTGCCCTTTGGGTGACTTTAAGCCTTCTGATGAGGCCCATTGTGAGCGACCACGTTTCGGTTACGTATGTAATGACTAAAGTACGAGCACATTTGCAATCACCCCAGCAGTGACGGTTCCCCAGTAGAAGCCCCGTCTCAGAAAAAGAGGAAGAGTGTAATTCTGTGTAATTATACGGTAATAATAATCCTATCCTTTATTAATAATAATCCTGTAAGTTTGTTTGTTACGCTTTCACGCAAAAACTACTCAACCGATCATCATGAAACTTTGTACACATATTCTTGGAGGTATTAGAAGTAACATAGGATACTTTTTATTTAAAAAAAAAACTAACCCTCACTCGCAGACGAAGATGCTCGGGTAGCTAGTACTATATAAAGTTTTATCTTACTACTATGGGAAAGTTTGGAAGCATGGATGGATGATGGATGATTTCACATTATAGTGTGGAATAACATCATAGGCATACTGTCGCGCTAATAACTAAAGGGGATAAGCAATATTGAATTATGTTCATTTATTCAACAACATTCTTCAACTGTTTGACAACTGACAACTGTCATAACAAGCATAGGAATAGAACGGCTATTTTAGATCTATCGTCACAGTAATGAATAGCCTAACGGTTCAGCGGCCTCCTTGAGAACCAGGGTTTGCAGGTTCGAATCACAGTCAGTGTCCACTTTTTGTGTGTGTTTTTAAGCTATTGCATAGCTTCTATCGCGGGCCTTGACCGTGGAGACTGAATCCAGAAATTCCGTAACGAAAATAACCTAACACCCCCCGTAAAAAACAAATGCAATAGCTTTACCGCGGCAGTCCCCGAGTGCCACACGTCTTTTGTTTTAATGCTGTTTGATTCCTAAAAATTATTATTTTCGTTATCGAATTTCTGGATTCGGTCTCCACGCTCAAGGCCCACAGACTACAGAGGATAAACTTATCATGCACGTTTTTCTCAATTTGAAGGTTAATATAAAAGCAAAGAGCGGTTGTTGTGTGAGGGAGCAGTCGTGCTGCCGCCAAAGAACGAGTGAGTCAGAAAAATAAACAAAAAAAAATGCAAGATCGCCAGTGATTCAAATGTATACACATCCATAGACACTGTGATAGCTAATGACGAAGGTACTGCCTACCCCGTTGAATTTCTCAACTCTGTTGACTTGAACTTATAAATGTTGGCATTCCAATTCTGCTGATGAAAAACCTTGATGCACACAGACTGTGCAACGGAACTAGGATTCGTATCACAGAGCTGGGCAGTTACATTATAAAATTGGAGCTGCTAAAAGAGAGAGCGTTTTAACACCCCGCATATACCCATTATTCCAAATAATTTGCCATTTCTATTTAAGGGGTTACATTTTCCCTTAAAATTGAAATTTACAATGACGATCAACAGAACCCAGACCCTCACCATAAAAATGACAGGCATTCAATTGTGCATGCCTTCTGTCCTGGTTTGTTAGTGGCCAAAAACTACAAAGTAAGTCAATAATAAGTCATTAAAATGTTGTTTACGGACGGTATTAGAATAAATAACACCCAACAAGGCGTTTAATGGTTTACTTTGAAAATAATGTTGCATTGGTCGGTTTTTAAGCCTTATCGTCACCTCAACGCCATTTCATGCCGCCCAGAATTACAGCACCAAAAATTACGCCTTTTGTAGTTATCACCCACATGATCATAATTTAATCAGGCAATCAGTTCTCACACATCATGCATTTAACCCCTTTTTTCCGGTGGGTAATCATCAAATGACTCCTCCCTCTTTGGACGGAGCGCGAGATAGAGTGTCAGACTTCTACTGACTAAAACCCATCCATGTTCCTTCCTCGCCCTTTATGTTCCGGGGCCGCGGTATCTCTTTCGAACAGGCCCGCAACCCCGGCAGGCTTCGGTCCTTGCGGGCCCCTCCCCTTATGCTGACATCTCTTTGAGGCGCGGGTGGAACGCGAACGCGCCGTCGACACGGCGACTTTGCCAAATACGTTAAAGTCCTATGTAAAAGGGGGAGACCCTAATCCCATCAACAAAATATAATTCCAGACTCCGTGTCAGCTATTGAGTAATTCGTGGTGGTATAACCCAGGACCCCATGCTCAAGTCATCAAAATTCAGACAGACATCAAAATTTTCACACGAACGAAGTCGCGTCGCGGATGTATTGGAAAAGAAAAGGAATTCGGAATCGGAAAAATCACAATTAACTACCAACACTGTACAATACTGATTTATTACTAAATATATACAAGATCGAACTCTAAAAGGAGCTCGACCTCTTCAAAAATATTTATATATCAGAAGTGGGATTAGTTGTACTCACTTGCTAGAGTACAACTTGATTTGGATGAGGTGCGCCGGTCCTTATGTATGCGGCGCGGTAACGAAACCATAGCGAGATCTAATTCGACGTCAACGCCATCTATCGAGCTAGCAGTACAACTCAAACCTGCGACGGAACTTTCATAACAATAGATTTAATTGTACAAAGGAGTTAACACTTTATTCATCCTGTGATAAGTTATTAATTTATTTTTAACTTAAACTTCTATCTATTTAACCCCAAAAATGTTAATCTTTCGCTTCTTATTTGTTTGTATGACAAGACAACGTGTAAGTGAAAGAGGTACTGCTTTTAGAGGGATTGAATACCTTGATTTTCTTTGTGGTTTGTAACGCACGTTAAAAATCAACAACTATGAATTATTTTCACCATTGGTAGCCGGGCGGCATTTTAGACCTTGCACAGATGTCCCAGACATAGACTACATAGATGTATTTAGCGGCAGTTTCTTTTGAGATGTACGAAGAAGCGGACCCGCTTTTACCTTCTGCAGGACTAGTAGTAATAATAAGAAAACTGTTTTTATCTATACTTATACAGGGTGTATTTCACCTCATCACAAAGCCGTTAACCAAGCATTCTGTACATCAAACTAAGTAACTTTACGCAAAAAATATTGCTGGGAAACAACTTTTTTTTTGAGGTTATAAATCATGTTTTGTGGAATAACTCAATGTAACACACTCAAAACATTGTGCGCATGGTGTCGTAGAGATATTTAAAGTAAAAATCATGCGACAAAAAGTGGTATTTAAAAAAAAGCTTGTTAAAATCTTGCAACTTTGACCCTCCATATCTCCGTAACTAGAAGGTTCCCAGATATTGTGTACGACAAAAAAAATATCGCAATGATGGGGAGAACAAGTGACTTTCGGCTTTGTTAAGAGGTGTTTTACACCCTTTATAATCACGATGCCCCCAATATCTCCGTAAGTAGAAGGTTCCCAGGTATAGTGTAGAACAAAAAAATGATCAAAATGACGAGTAGAACAAGTGCCTTTCGTATTCGTTAAGAGGTGTTTTACACCCTTTATACTTATCTATACTAATATTATAAAGCATAAGATTTTGTTTGTTTGTTTGTGGCGCTAATCTCAGGAACTACCGGCTCGAATTGAAAAAATCTTTTTGTGTTGGATAGTCCATTTATCGAGGAAGGCTATCTATCATCACGCTATGACCAATATGAGCGGAGCAGCAATAAGAAACGTTGCAAGCGGGAAAAAAGCTTCTGTTGAGCAGGCGATGTGTTGCGATATCAAACGTTCACGCGAACGAAGTCGCGGGCAGAAGCTAGTATCTAATATCCGTATGATCTATCTATAATATTCGTTGTTATTATTAAAAAGCTTGTTTACAACTTAACATTACTAACTGGTGAGTCATCTTATAATGATGATAATAACAAAATTAACTTGTATGAGGAAGCGACACATTATAATATCGCATTAAAAATATATCATAATATCTAAATCACACGATTAGCTATAAACATTTGTTGAATAAACATTTTCTGAATAAAATAAATATCGCTGGACATTAACACACTGCGCCACCTAGTGCCACACTTAGCAAAGCTTGTGTCGTGGATACTAGATAGTTGATGTACTACATATATACTTTTTTGTTGGTACATACTTATTATACATATAAACATCCATGACTCGGAAACAAATGTCCGTGCTCATCATACAAACATTTGCTCCTACCGGGATTCGAACCCAGGACCCTAAAAACGTAAGGCAGCGTCACTACCACTACGCCAATCAGGTCGTCTATTAGAATAGTTTTCCAAATAGAGCCAGAACGTCGGATACTGCTTTACCTTTTCACTTTTGGTATCTTCTGCAGGTACAATTTTGAATATTCAAGTGCTTAAAAAGAGCCTTTGGCGTGCATAAAACCTACCATCTTAACATTTCTACAGTAGGTATATAAATACATGGGCTGCGGGACTGTTCGAGAGATACCGCGGCCACGGAACGTAAGGGGCGACGAAGGAACATGGATGGGTTTTAGTCAGTAAAAGTCTGACACTCTCTCCCGCTCCGCCCAGAGTGGCAGAAGTCATTTGATGATTTCCCATCCGAAAAAAAAGGTACCTATATGAATATGTACATATATATTGTATCATCAGCATCTGAGTCATGGATAAAAAAAAAGCTGGGGTTGATCTTTAGGTTAAGCCGTGCTTGCCTAGATTGGTCTGTGGATGGATGACCACCCTTACATACCAGGTTTCCTTCGTACCTCGGTAAGCACGTTAAGCTGTTGGTCCCGGCTGTTATATTTGTAGATCTTTGACAGTCGTTACAGGTATTCAGTGTCCCAAAAAGTCTGACAACCAGTCTTACCAAGGGGTATTTGTACTAAGCCCAGTAGTATTATAACTGGGTTGTAGAGATCATATAGGCAGTCGCTTCACGTAAAATCCTGGTATTCAATAACTGGTAGTTAATAATAACAAAGTTTTTTGTTATTACGAGTATCAGAAGTGCAAACAGCCAGCATTTCAGTCCTCTCCAGTTTCAGATAGATTGTCAGGTTACACTAGTTAACTAGCCCCAGAAATTCTATTGACTTCAATCCTATGGTTATTAGGTATACCTGACAAACGTTCTGTAAAACATAAACTGTATTTCATTTGCCCAGACTGCACTCGCCTCCAACAAATCATCCTTCTCTATGATCAAGGCAGACAGACAAGACAATAACAGTTTGCCAACCGCAGAACTAAATTATGTAGAAATATTGCACGAGTAACCAGTTTGTATGATTGTCGCCTTTCTCGTATTACATTTATAACAGGCTACATTCTTTACTATTTTACCAGAAGGTGTCACTAGGGTGAAGGATACTTTATAGGATCAATATCAGCTAACAGAAGTACATTGTTAGATGTATTATGCCTTTCCGATCGCACGCCATTAATCTCGATCGTCCTCACCCAGCCAAGACCGTCACTCCACCTGCTCCATTTTTCTCTATTTACGTTCTTGGGAACAAACAGAAACGATGAACGCAATAAAGATTTTTCCAGTTACTATCTTTATCCTGTTTATCGTTTGACTTGGTTTCTTCTTCATGTCCCGTAATTAAGTAGGTACCTGTATATTTATAGTTCAAAATATGCATCATGTGTGAATCCCTGCATTCATTCCTCCAACAGTGTCAAATAAAAAAAAATAAAAAAAATAAGACATTTATATCTTAAACATAAGTCTTTTACAACAAAAATAGTGATTGGAGGCAAGAAATGCCTGTATTGAGAGACTCCGCTGCGCTCCTTCAAACCAAGTATTTATACTATTATTTTTCTATTATCCTATAAACATACAGTATTAGTGTGTGTGTGTGTGTGTGTGTGTGTGTGTGTGTGTGAGTATGTGTGTGTGTGTGTAGTTGTGAGTGTTTGCGAACGTGTGAATGTGTGAGCAGGTTTGTGTGTGTATTTAATAAGTGTGCACGTAAACTGTTGCACTCCATTGCGTGCATCCATTCAAGAAGACAGAAACAAGCATTATGACACAAGTGTTAATAGAGCTTCTGTTTCATCATAGCTTAACGGTTTTATCCAATTAATCAATGTATTCCTATAGTATTTTCGATTGGCTGATTCCAAATATCCTTGTCTCGATGTTAAACCTTGTAGGTGCACACTTTCTTCAGAATAACCAGTTATATCAGTGCGTAACAAATTCTTGAATTTATTTGTCCTCTGTGAGACTGATTGCTGGCATCCGCCGTATAGTTTGCAATAGCGAGAGTTTCTACATCGACTCGGACTAAACTACATTGATAGGTGACAAGAGAAACATTAGTTATGCTCTATTTAGTTTATTATAAGATCCCAATTACAATTGTTATGGTCCTATCTGGTGAAATGTGGCTTTACTAATAGATCACTACTACCTAGTACTTAGGGGAGTTAGGTGTAATGTTTATTGATTAGAAGCTCTCTCTCGCCATAAACAGGAATTAGGAAAGTATCTCTTTGAAGAAGATTCTTTGTTTGGTAAATTAATAAAGAGAGAGAGAGAGAGAGAACATCCATACATACGTAAACTGACGCCTTTTCCCCATGTGTGTAGGCAGAAACCAATGAACGCCACCTGATAAGCTTCTTACATCATATTCCTTCCGTCTCGTCCACGTTTAGTGGCAATCCATTTCTATTCATGAGTTTTTCTAGGCTTTTCGTCTGGTCTGTAATCATACCGTCAGTTAGATTTCCAAAAAAATATTTGACACGTATTTTTTCTTTTGTTACGTAGACACAAAATTGACAAAGATACGACGCTTTTAAAATTCCCAATACGTCGTATAATTTTTAACTAGTTTTGACATCACGAACCCCACTCCCGAGTTTTGATGCGTTTTATCTTTGTCAATATTCATTGATTTACAAAAACAAAAATTACGTGTCCATTATTTTCCAATACTCTAACTGACGGACTAAATAGATTTGCAATTTTAATTTATTGATGGTGAAAACTAGCCTATTCCAAACATAGTCTTACAGTAAGACCAAAAGCGAGCTTCATCATTCAGAATACTTATCCTTTGTTAAATCAAAAAATAAACAATTCTCGGAATCGCCATTCCAATCATCAACAAACGACAAATAATAAAAACAGAACTGAATTAGATCATCGTCTTAAAATACTAAAATTATATTTCTCGGTATTAGAGAGATCAGGTAAAACCCCGAGTTTCTACCAACGAGGCCTCAAAGGACCAATATTTGACCTTATAAATATGTCCTAAGGTTATTGGCAACATTTAAAATGTCACCTTAAGGATTATTTTGTGTATCAATTTGATTTTGGTCGATATTTGATATCTTTCAATTTAAAAAATGTGTTGTATATTTAGTGATGACTCCTTCAAAGATATCTGTTTTTAATTCGAACAAATAACATGTTTACGTTTACGGACAAAATTGCTTGTCGAACGATATGTTAATTAATTTTGTTCATTCATCGAAACTTGCATTGCGCACAGCCGTCCAAAATAAAACCTCACCAACGATTTCGATAAATAATATTTACATAAAGAAAAATTTTGGATGATTTCTAATAGTTGTAATAATCCAAAAAAAACGGAATGCTAATCTAGATAAAGGATAATATTAGTATTACCAAAGTTGGATTAAAATAAAAACAAAACATAAGATTCTTGAAAGAAATTAAAAAATGTAAATGTGTTAACCCAAGAAAAAAAAATCTACTTGAGGTCAATATAGGACCCGGGGTTGCAGGCCTGTTCGAAAGAGATTCGCGGCCCCGGAACATAAAGGGCGAGGAAGGAACATGGATGGGTTTTAGTCAGTAAGAGTCTGACACTCCCTCCCGCTCCGCCCAGAGTGGGAGACATCATTTGATGATTTTCCATCCCAAAAAGAAAAAAAAGGTCAATATAGGGCCTAAACGCGAGTTTTGTTTTATAATGCCCGAAAGTATATTATGATTCATTGCAATTAACAAAACCAGAAAAATATATGATATTCTTCAGGATATAAACTATTGTATGCTAGTATGATGCAATTACTCGATAAAAAAAAACACTAACTTATCCTTAAAAAAATCTTGTAACGAGTAAAAACCATACTAAATAAAATACATGCGAGTTTATCAGTCATTCTGAGTTTAAATAATTCTACAAGCAAAATAAAAGCATCATAGTGTTTTATTTTTTAGTTCAATCATTACTTTTTTTGTAAATAGATCGAAACCACTAATTTCGAACTATTCAGCCCGCAGTGACTGACGTAACAACCAGTTTGTAGTGCAAGCTGATTAGAACTTTATTCTAAGAGTATTTCAAACGAATTTTGAACCACCACAAATAGAGTTGCTAATTTCGCTCATGTAGTGACAGTTTTCTAATGCACGAAGAAACTGCCGAGGGGCTGTTATTGTTTAGCCATGGTTTAGCCACGAGCTGCTGTGGTCTTCCCCTTCTCTTATAGCCAATAAAACACTATGAAGCAAGCAAAAACCAACACACATCATCAAACAAACAGCCGTGGGAATCGCTTACGAGCTTATTGATGTAAAATCAAATAAAGTTACATTATGACTGAGTGCGGCAATTTGCTCTACACGCATAACGAACGGTTCTCGATCTTACACAGGGCTGTCCAAAACTATGAATTTGACATAACAAAGTCGTTTTTCGTCGCCGCCTAGGACAAAAGGTCCAGTTAGGTAGGTCTAATTTCGAGAAAGAGGTCAATCGTCGAATCCGACTCGGCTGGGCAGCGTTCGGGAAGCTGCGCGGTATCTTCTCGTCCAACTTACCGCAGTGTCTCAAGACGAAAGTCTATGACCAGTGTGTGTTGCCAGTGATTACATACGGGACCGAAACGTGGTCCCTCACAATGGGCCTTATCAGAAGGCTTAAAGTCACCCAAAGGGCAATGGAGAGGGCTATGCTCGGAGTTTCCTTGCGTGATCGAATCAGAAATGAAGACATCCGCAAGAAAACCAAGGTCACCGACGTAGCCCGAAGAATTGCTAAACTTAAGTGGCAGTGGGCAGGGCACGTTGCTCGCAGAACGGATGGCCGTTGGGGCCGAAAAGTTCTGGAGTGGCGACCGCGAACCGGAAGACGATGCGTTGGAAGTCCTCCCACTAGGTGGACCGATGACCTGGTGAAAGTTGCAGGAATCCGGTAGATGCGAGTCGCACGGGACCGGTCAATGTGGTGACACTTGGGGAGGCCTATGTCCAGCAGTGGGCATCTTTCGGCTGAGATGATGATGATGAAAGTCGGTTTTCGTGTCTGTCCGTGAGATCGCGTTGTCCTTCTACAGTCTAAACTCTTAATTATGGAATACTAGCTTCTGCCAGCGGCTTCGCCCGCGTGAAGTTTGAAATTGACCCATTCAATCTTATTACCGGGATAAAAAGTATCCTATGTGTTAATCCAGGTTATGAACTGTCTGTGTGCTAAGTTTGATCCAAATCCGTTCAGTAGTTTTTGCGTGAAAGAGTAACAAACATACATCCTCACAAACTTTCGCATTTATAATATTAGTAGGAAGTAGGATTCACCATCATTTAGAGTATTTATTCCGAATGATATTACGTTTGAACTGAAATGCTGAATAATAAATAATAATTATTAAATTAGCATGGACTAATTAAGTATGATTAATTAGTTTTGGAAGAATATTGAGTTAATTAAGTGTCTGTGTATCTTGTTGAATTTGTGGTTATAAGTTTTGTAACGTGAGTTAGTATTTAACATAATTATTGATTCTAATATCATCGATGACTCTTCATATGAGGCTATGCAATTTGCATTTTGGTATTTTAGTCGGCCAGCCCCTGAACGAAAACAAAACGAATTAAAATGTACCGAATTTTAATCGACAAAGAAACTATAATAAGAACCAAAAAATCCTTGAAAACCTACTCATCATTCTATACCAATTATGGCGTACGCATGCCTTGAATATTTTTGCATCATCTCGACCCCAGCCTATACAATCATCATCTGCTGATCAGAACTATAATTATATGCTCTGCAGTGATCGTGGAACACGCTTCTTTTTCTACCCACGTTCAGTTCGTGATCGTGACAGGTGGCGCTATCTGGCGTCATTATCAATGTGTTACACATGTTGAATTATTATTGTAACACGTGGGTTTGGTCACGATACCCTTCGCATAGTCGGGTCTTTTTGAGAAGGGCTCTGTAGAATGTACCCTGTTGAATAGGGTAGACGGCAAAAAAATAAAGGGTGTAAAAAACCTATTCACGAAGCTGAGAGGCACTTGTTCTCCCCATCATTGCGATCATTTTTTTGTTATACACCATACCTGGGATCCTTCTAGTTACGAAGATATGGTGGGTCAAAGTTGCAACTTTTTGACAACTTTTCTTTTAAATACAAGATTGTTTTGTAAGATTTTAACACCTCCACGACCAAAGTACTATTCAGTCTATCCATCAGCACAACGTTTTAAGTGCCTTATATTGAGTTCTAAGTATAACAAAACATGATTTATAACCTCAAAAAAAAAGTTGTTTCCCAGCAATAATTTTTGCGTAAAGTTACTTAGTTTGATGTACAGAATGCTTGGTTAACGGCTTTGTGATGAGGTGGTTTACACCCTGTATACCAAAGACTTGTCTGCGGTATGACATCTGAAAGCGAACGGAAGTGGCCGAGAAGCTGCTTTGGGAGTCTATTAAAACTGCAAAATGTTTGATATTTCTATCAGCCCTACACTTCGGATGCGCGAAAATGGCCGCCAGTGCGGATCGTTGCCCAACGCAGTGAGGCAAGCGCGCGATAACATCTAATACGCGTGTTGCAACTATTGTGAGCAGATTTTTTTGCACTACACTGCACGGATCCGCGGACGACCGGAACGGAATTAACATTCTTGAGGGTTAAATTAGGTACTGTGGTTATGTTATCGTTAATTATAGTGAAGTAGTGGTCTGTTACATTTCCCTCTGTAGGACAAGAGCTTTTTCTCATAGAGTAGGGAGTTCTAATTCGTTCTATGCGATGGAGAATTTATTTCTTCTAGTTCTTCTTGTTTTTCTTGAGTGCTTTATGTTAGTGAAGTACAACATAAAAACGGCCTTTTCTCGGTTTTTTTTTTAGCTTGACTGTAGTCCAACAATCATTCTCAGGATTACTGCCAAGTATGTGCACATAGTGCAAGGTGCTTTTGTCTCGCCACTGCCAACTGTGACGACATTATATAATATATAACAGTTTTCTTGTTATCCTCGAATAATTGTTTCATGAAGACGTTTTTCAAAATCTGTTCAATAATTTACACTGGTAGCTTCTATGCAATAAAACAAATCTTTACGACCGCTTCAAATTCAACTGAAGCTATTACTGCTTGTAACTGGTAGTGTAATTGGTTAATTAACCTGTCAATATTTATGTACTAAGTCTCGTTATTTTTCGTCAGGCCCTAAGGCTCTTGCGTACAGCTCGCTCCATGGTGCGAGATAGTATCTAATACTCGTGTTGCAACTTGCAACTGTTTTATTCTGCTAGGTCGGTTTTTCTGCATCGCACTGCACGTTTCCGCAGACAACATCAGTGCTGGGTTGGTTTTCTTGCACCACACTGTATATTTTCGCGATCGCTTATAGTCCCTTCCCGGTTATTATTCCTAAGTGGCATCACTAACTAAATCATAGTGATATTTATGCTCTTGACAGTAAGGTTACAATTTCATTGAGACCAGGGGCCTAATTCTGCTATTTTAATAAATTCGTCACTCCAACACGATTCCATTCTCATCCCATTGTCATTTTGCTTAAAGTTCGTAATCTGCTAAATTCACAATGGTCGGTCAATGGTCTCGTAATGAAATTGTGTTTTAATGGCATTGTCGTATTGTCTTTATTATAAAACCCTTACTTAGTACAAATGGCTTTCGAAATTTACTACTAAATGCGAACATTTCTTCATGCCAGATTTCATGTACGAGATTATTATTCTATGACATTTCTTTCAATGAAGTGTCAATGGTTGACCATTGAAAAGTCATAATGATAGTATAATTAACAAACTTGTCAAAATATGACAGAACTTAACCATTATGAAATCAATGATCGACTACTCTGACACTATTGTAATAGCAGAATCGAGGCCCAGACCAGAGTCAGATTCAGTCGGTTTGCCCGCACTATATCATTTTAACTGACCTGTAGATCAAATATCACGGCCACAAGCTCAACACTTGCGCGTGCGCACATCTGACCACCGCGGCTGGAAATACTGGTAGCAACCGCGAAAATTGGTCATCTAAATTTTATCTTTCGAATCGTATTTGAGACATCTTCGTGTGCGCCAATGTTAAGGAAACTTCCGGAATTCCGGACTAATCACTAAGATAATTTATTTAAATAAGCAATATCTATGACTAAACTTAATATTTCACCTTGCAAAACCAGTAATATGCAAATCTATCATCATATGACAAATCCTGCGCATCCTACTCTTCTTGAAGGCGTACCGACATTAACATACAAGTGAGCCGGTGACAGACGTACAGACAGGTGGGCGAGCCCACTTTCTATGAGTAATTATTTGTTTTGATTTATTTGGCGAGACCAAATAAATCAAATCTCCTTTGTAGATGTAATAAGTTATGTAGGCGAGGTTATATTTTATTCATGTGAGGTGTGAGGTTATGGCAGCGTTGTGTGGGGTGTTGAAAAGAAAAAGTGATGTTCATGAATTTTTTTACATCTTATACTACTTTACGTAATTCAATATAAGATATATAAATACTTATAATATTTTATGTACTTATGGAAGAAATAGAAGATAAATAATTAATAAAATTATGTAGTTAAGTTATTAACAGGTATTAACTCATCATTCAAGTTATGCATATTAAACATCCTGGAAACGGAATAAACGTACACATCTAAAACCTACTTAATTACCATAATACACCTCATGTTGGCATCTCTTGCATAGTTATTAAATTATACAAGGAAAACAATTTGATAGCCTATGCAGCTCCTATAGAAACAGCTACAAAGTGTGATTCCTTTCTGAACTTTAACCCCGGATTGTCCTTTCAATATCCTTGAAGATTCCTAGCTGACGCATAAACATGAAAGTCTGCTGGTTTTGATCATTCGAAGAAAACAGACCATATTAACTAGATACGATGTTGAGGTAAAAATAAATCATCATTCATACATAACACACTCAAAAAAAACTCAAAGCATTTAATTTTTTTCATTTCAATTAGACCGTACGTACTCGTACAGGGATTTGATAGTCAAAAACTAAAGGCAAAATAGCTTGTGAAAGTACTGTTGTGGACCATTCCAAAGCGTAGATCACACACACTCTTTTATATCAAAATATTTTACAAGATCTTGGTTATTCATTTAAACATAACAACGCGCCTAAAATCCTCGAAGTACACTGTACAGAGGTACACTCGTAGTACACCTACATTTTGCCAGTTGCCAGTGAGGACTATGCAGATTAGTGTCTGAGATGGTCTTTTGAAGAAAAAACGAACCTTTCGAAGACAGATTTGAGTGGAGCTGTCCAGTCAGTGCAAGCATTTGTCAGTTATCGTGTAGCTCGACTTATAAGAACAGGATATTTTAATTATTGAAATTATTTGTCGCCAGTAGACGTAGATTTCTTACTGAAAAACAAATCAAATCTGCAATAATTTTTATGAAAGGAAAGAGAGAAGAATACTTCTGTCAATGGACTACTTTTGTCAATAAACAGACAGGTATGCAACTGAAAAAGAAAGAAAATGTTGATACAGATATAATCGCGGACATAAGCTATTATAACCAACATGTAAACGAAGAACGAGGAAACACATTCATTGAGCTGGTAAATCCTCCTCAATCATTTACGAAGCGCATTCACGCGTGTGTATACGTACACGATATAGTTACGATATTCAGCCAATTAAGTTCACCAAAAAAAACAGCGTTTGTGTCGGACTCAATAAACGGCTGTCGAAATAATGAAGTAATGATTTAGTTAATGTATGGATAAGTCGGTGGAAAAGTAGCTGTTTTTTTAGACGCATTAATTACCTCAAACATTGATTTACTTATTATGAGCAAGCATGCTTTTTGGTAAAACTTGTAATTCAGTTGATACCAAAGTAACAATTTATTCTATCAAACTTACTGAAGATGAGGTCGACTGTACACACTATGAACGAATTTTTGATCGAAGATTTGAATCCTTTCCAACAGTTTCATAGCTTTGAAATTAACATATGGGTGGGTTACCCATTCGAAGCTCTTGGAGATTATTGCATTCAATTCTCACGATCCGAATATTCCCAAAAAGGCTTCCAAGTTTTAATTTCTTTAGGATTTCCGGCGCCAAACTGTTACACAGTCACTAGTGTGTCAACTTGACAGAGTGAAGGCAAATCAATGCTAAATCGATAATAAAATTAACTTAATAGTTTGGTCTGTTTTACAATTTTGCGTTACAAGACCAATCAGCTGATGAGGGAAGGATATAATGACAGTGCAGCCATAGGGCTTTTCATTTACCATTTTTTTTGTTTGGTTCTTTTCCTTCTTTGTATTTAATGAATCTTTGTCTTTAATTTCAGTTTTAAATTACTATCTGCCTATCTTTTTCCAATTAATTTGGAGTCGACTTCCAGTCTTACCTCATGCAGTTGTCAACGTGTATCTTATATGGAGCTCAATTTTCAAATCATCTCCATTATGATTGGTAGCCTTGTTTCACTCACTGCTAGGTATACTTCTCCTATCTTTTGTTGCTGTTTCTATGAGCCTATAATTATTTCGAGTCCCTTCTTAATTTTTTTTAATAATGTTGTCAGTTTATCTATGTAAAGAACTGTGACCACTAAATCTCCAATTGTAGGATTAGACACATAGTTTCTTTACAGTCTAGCAATCGTACGCAGTCCGTATTTCAAAAGCTCCCTCAATCCTCCAATCAAAGATCAGGCTATCAGCTGGTCCCAATCGATCCGCTAAGAGTTACAATAACAAACGAATGTCGGTCGTCTGTCGCAACTCTCTGTAGTTCGTACTGCACAGCTGTTCCGGACACAAGCGGACTATTGTTGAATACAACCTGTGGATTGATAGATGCGATATCACTGATTGTGTTCATTGCTGTGTTAGTTAGGTAGATTGTTTTGGTGTTAATGGAAAATTTGTTATGGACACGCCGTGTACCCAAAGCCATATGCCATGGGCGAAAATGATGAGCATATCATCATGTATCCTTTATTCTCTGGGACTCTTAAGAAAGACAAGCTGATTCAGCGGTTTAGGCTGTCCTTTGTCTGTCAGTTTAATCATGAATTTAAGAGGAGTCATTATTTGATTTTGAGATGTTAAACGCGGTGTTGAGGTTACTGTAACTGCAGTGTTTGCGATAGAAGTTTGTGTGCTGTCAAACCAAAAATAATGGCTAGATGATGAAGCGATGCTTGTTCCAATTTAGTGATGCAATCTCAGATAACAGTTCATCAATGACCGGTCAATTTCAGATGTCTATGAAAACTACGCAATGTGTTGCTTTCATCGTAGAGATGTCAATTATACTCGTATTGGCAACAAAGTGTGATCTTTGTGATATTGTGTGGTACTGGTATTACATAGATTGCTTCAGGCCTAATTTTAACACCTCCAAATGTAGAACACGAAAGTTATTTGTCTATACTTTTGTTATCTACAATCAGTTCTGTTTCGTAATCGGAGATCTTATCATCTTAGTTACTTCTGACATAATAAATTGTTTCTTCTTAGGTATACTTCAGAAGTATTAGAAGATAAAATTTATAGACAGAAATTGTGATTGAAAATGTTGTAACTTTAATTTACAAATCCTTAATATGTCTCTCTCTCTCTCTGTCTACATAGTTTGAAAGATATATTGTTCCTGTATTTCTTTGCAATATCCGTCTTTAAGACATTAACATGTATCAGAATTGTAGACGTATAAACTGTTCTTGTAATATTAGTCAGATACACAGCGTGACGTGAAACTAGTTGTAATTTGACTTTATAATAAAATGAAAAAAGGTCTTTATCATCTTCAGTTCAGGCCTGAATCACCTTCTGTTCGGCAAAGACTTCTCCTCTCTTCTGCCACTCGTCCTGGTTTGTTGTATCCTTCGTTGTTCCCGCATTTTGACGATGTCGTCAGCACAACATTTTGGGTCTGTGGACTAACCTTGACCATCATTCAATACTCGATGAAGGTGTCTTAGTTGACAGTAAAACAAAAGAAAGCGAAACAGATGTTCTATGATGAGTAATAGATGATGAAGGCAGCTGAAATACCTCCAATACAATTAGGAAGTTTGAGAAAACCACTTGCCAAAGACACGTAGACACTATTGCTGTGACAATACAACACTGCTGATTTTCACCAACACAAAGAGTACAGCCTAAATATTAATGCACTTTTGAATTTCCAACTCTCAGCACTGAGTCCAGAGTTGAATATATGTAGAATTCTGCGTTATTACTTATGCACTGATTTAAGTGTCAACGAGACATGGCTTGCTCACATCACATGTTACAACACCTGCTCAAATTCCAACCACACTTCGGCGAGTAGACGCCGAATCAAAAAAACTTGTTAAATATTTCAAAGTTATTTCTGTAGTGGCTCGAAGAAAAGTGAGCGCTTCGGTCAAGGCCGTCGGCCAAGTGATCTCGATACGGTACCCAATTGTGGACGAGAGGGACTGGATGTTGCCAAATTGGGGTACAGCAATGATTAGAAAGGGTTGATAAGGTGAAATCTTTTGGTTCTTTAGTAGCAGGGTCATATTTAGGGCGATTGTGTAAAAAAAATATGAGTGATTGTGAAAGATGGAAGGAATCCTGTGAAGTATTCTGGATCACCAGAAAGAATCTGAGAAGAAACACCGACCGTATATAATGTAGTTTTTAAACATAATTACTAATAAATTCATGACTCCTAAATGATGCACCGTTGGTAATCAAATCCTATAGTAACTCAAATAATTTCTTCTATATGATCTTTGTACATTCTTAATTAATTGACTGGCGCCAACCAATCCTGCACGACTACAATCAATTTATTAAAAAAAAACAGTATGGCAACATCTTGAACCAGTCCTTTCTGCAGTACAAATGTTAATTGACTTTGGTATTCGGTTGCGGTATTTATTGTTCCTTTTTACCCCATTAAAAGCAATGAGACTGGTTGAAAAAAATACTTGATCAGAATTTCTTTGGGAGCACGTTCAAGAATGAAGGAAATCCGCGTGGTAAGGTCACTTGTCCAACGTTCGCGTTCGTTCGCATGTTATCGAAGGTTGTCTACTATCAATCGTGTTTTTTTTTTTGGAGTAGTGATAACGATTTCTATTTACTGATTGGTATTTTAAGCTGACTTTTGTCTGTCTTGCGGAGTTTTTAAATGTATTATAATTCAATCTTCCCTTATCATCGTATCTTTACTAACATACCAATCATAAATGCGAAAGAAAAGCATAAATTCGTTGTTTCAGTTTCCAACCATACTACCGAAATGTATGAAAACGATATGCTTCTGACGCAGCACGACTCAATAGTGTGTTTCTAACTTATCTCTGTCTATGGCTGTCTGTAAACGTTACAACGCTTTGACGGCTAATCGGATTTAGATGAAAGTTGACACACGGATTGAATACGTATTTGATATTAGTTTGGACTTAGCACAAATAATTCTTCCTATTTCTATGGCTTTCCACACGAACCAAGTCGGAGAACCTGGCAACAAGTTCAGTAACGATCTTAGCATACTAAGAACGAAATAATCTTGAACTAACTATAGTCTTGTACTATCTTCTTTAATATAACCAATCCTAAAGATACAACAATGACAAATCTCGTTTCATCATAACTCACGACAAACAACAGATACATGCTTACGACATTAAACCAGCAATAGATGACCTCACTAACCACCAATCAGATTTATTGGGCTCTAAAGCTGATGATGACTCTATACTCCGCAGTTCCTAGAAAATTACCATAACGAGAAGACATTAAATGATGTGTAAATTACTTGCGCTTATTGAAAAACAATAGAATAATAAAGATAAGCATCCACCTGTCCGCATCGTAAGCATCGGCCGCATCGCATCGCACGGATCGTGTATCATTGAACAGATTCGAGCGATCCTTACGGTGCGGATGAATGGACGCACTTGTTTGACTTTCTATACAATCGAAAAGCATTAAACTGCTTCATACCAGTCCACCAGTTAAGCAAACATGTCCTCTTATCCACTGTCGTAACACTAAACTGTTCCTAGACCTCAACTACCAAAATAATCCTTGCTCTATGATTGAAAAAACCGCCATACTTCGAAAATAAGTAACGTAATGTGAACACAAAAAAAAGTTTAAATGCGTATGTCTCAAAACTGCGATTTCTGTATCCCAACAGTTTTTTTAAGACGTGCAATTCATGAACCAGTTGATTTCAGGTTTGGTTCCATATATAAAAGTTGTTCAGAATGAAGATTACAATGAGCCATCAACAGATTTTGTTCATCTAATGTCCGTTTACACTGAACCTTGTCTGACTCTTTGTCTTGAGCATTTGCCAAACAATATTGTTAAGAAAAGCAAAACTAAGCAACTCTAAATCATTACCTTTGCAATTAAGATGTGCGCCGAATCGGATCAGCATCATTTTTTTTCTTTCAATCCGAAATGGTCACACCATATGTGCAAATCGTGCAAAATGGCGCCAACGTTCAAAGGTTATTTTTTGCAAAAACTAAACACTCCGTAGCCGTAACTAAATTGACCCATAAACTTGATTACCATAATCCCTATGCTAGACATAGTGGTTAATGAACTGACGAACTTGTTAACTCTAAAAGTTCAAAATTAACAAATAACGTCGTAAAATGTAGATTTTTCGCGCCTCTCTCAAGCGTGCACCGGCGACGCTATGCAAAGGTCAGGGGAACTGGTTTAAACTAACGTGAACAGGAATCCTCTAGCGTTGCTTACCTCATGTGGGTAATAAACGATAGATTGATTAAGATTCCTTCGTTTTTTGAGTCTTTCCTTGAAGAAAAGTCACGTTCTAAATCCAATAACAATAACTGAAAGTTGGCTATCAACTCCGAATGTTTCCCTTTATCCTTTGCGAGGTGCAACAGCTCACCAGTACTCGTAATTCTGTGTGTCCTATTCTCTGACGGCGTTCTTGTTCCCTTTCAACTATAGCCCTAACGCTTTCAAAGCAAGAGTATCCAGGCATCTTCTGAGCACGTTCGGTCCTTCGTAGACCTCATTCATCGGTTCTGATCAAGCCCATCAGCCAATACAGTTTAGCATAATAGTATTTTAATCTTACCTTAGTTAGGTTGAGTCAAAACTAATTCTCACTAACAATTTAGTGCTTATTTGGGAATTCGTGACTAAAACAAATCGAATTAAATTGAAAAAAAATAAGGATAAATTTATAAAAAACAAAAATGCTGTCAATGATCTAGACTAGACAAATTACCTATTTTTCGTCGAAGCAATTCTGTTTTTTTAACCAATAGCAAATTGATCGGACGTGTTCAGAATAATCAAGGTCTTCGAAATCTTAGCTTAACTTTTGTATAGCTTTGAACCCAAGACTTGTAATTTGTAATTCCGAAATTGAGTAACCGTTGAGCAAGCATGGGGCAGAAAGCACAAGCTGTTTGTCGTGCCACCATGTCGTACTGTTGCACGTGCCAAATCGCCAATTTCTCGCACTCTGGCCACGCTTAATGATCTTGTGGATGATCTTTTAAGGAAAGAACCACTCGGATTCGAGTGGACCTGACTCGTCAACCATGTTAACACCAGTCTTCTAAATGTTCCAGATGCTGTGCCCCACGCTGATCCTTGTATCGCTGGCTCTGGTCAGCGGCGACGTGTCCCACTTGTTCGAGACCACCACGACCCCTGAGCCACCGCCCAAGCCCTACCTGTTCTCTTACACGGCTGGAAGGTACCCTGGCCATGCTGATAGGACGCACACCGAAGTCAGCGATGGCAGTGGTGTTGTTAAAGGTGACTTTAATTCTTTTAGAATCTCCGTAAAACTCTTATTGTGATTTTTGGACGGTTTACATGTTTGTCAATATGTCATTTTATTTCAATAGTGAAATTATCACTAATAGATAATTATGTGATCCCAAACAATTTGGAATGCGGGCAGGAGAAAGATAATTCAAATTAGGGCTGATGCTCCAAGATTACCCGCGAAAATCAATATTTCTTACGTTTTTTGCAATTTGCAGGAGAGTGCTAAGTTGTATGTTGTTAAAAATATCAGTCGCGGCTGTAAGACGTATGTAGTTACAGAATTATATTCATCAAAACCCTCTCAAGTTCATGAGACTCGAGGAACGACTTTGACCGTGAAAAATTATCTTGGAGGTTTGTATTGATTGCCAAAAACGTAAGATAAATTGAATTTTGCGGGCCACCCTGACACTTTCACCTTAGGTAATATATAAAATTGTGGTCTGGTCTGGTAGTGACTCAATCAGCAAATATTTGAGAGCGTAAGCCTAGTCTGTCATGGTCAAGTTTTGAGACCACAAAACACAGCGCTGTCCAAATTAGTTCCATATTAATAAAATGGTCTCAAATTTTGACATTGATACAAAAAAATCTATGTTTTCAGACTAATTTTATTGTCGCTTGACCTTTGGCGATTAAAAGGTCATAAACCAGTTTTATAAGCGCTTCAAATCGGAGATGAGTAATCGAGATTACATAGCCATTCAAAAATGTTAATAAGCGTGGCAAATGCCGTAGTCACACTTGTGAACTAAATTTCAATAATACGGAAAGAATTATGTATTTGGCGGAAACTTTAAGAAAGGCTTGATTTGGTACCTATCATTTTCCAAGTAAAGCCTTTTTGTCTTGTAATTTTAACTACTGTAACTGGTAATCCATGAAACACACAACGGGCTTTTTATTTGTCTCGTTTGGAGGATAAAGACGCCTAAAAACTGCGATAGACATCAATGCCGAAAATTATGTCACCGTCAGGATGGCTGGTGGTCTGCATCAGACCGAAGACACAATACAGGTCCAAATAATAGCTGAGAGCAATGTTCGGATTTTAAGTCATTTTCTAAAGTAAGGAAGTTCAATCAAGTATATGCTTGAGACAGGCTTATTCAGCCTTTTGAGTAGAGGCCTTCTTTTGCGCCATTCATCCCTGGCGTGCGCGAGTCTGAATTAGGTCCTGAATGCTCTCCAGTCTGGCTATTAGTCTTCCTGAAGCCAACACTTCCTTTACTACCGTCTCCCCGAAACAATTGTGTGAGAACTCTACTCCACTCCGTCTATTAAATCATAGTCTACCAAGAACATCATTATTTATCAGTACACAGTATTCCTTCATCATATATTACAACACTAGTTAGATAATCCATCTCTCCAATTGCAATAGCAAATGAAGTAACATTCACAACAATTAGACTTTCTAATGCCGCGATATTAACAAGGAATTTGCGTAAATTCCCTTGCTCTAGATGTGCGACTTTGATACGTACCTTGGAACGCCCATAAGTAAGTGAAATCTAAGGTAAATTCTGTTTTATGAGCAGAATACGAGTATCTTAACACAATTCGGATCACGTATCTAAAGACTTTAACATAGACCTGTTAGGACCTATTAATAGTATTTATGGCTTTATTACTGATTCTGAGCTTGTTTTTTGTAGTAAAATACGCAGCAGGCTTTGTTTTTTTTTCTGACGAATACTTATTCGCTAGCTTAATGTTAATTACCCTCATTCTTAGTATTTAAATACAATAACATTATAGCTTAGAACTCAAATATCTGATTCTCTAAAATATAAAATTTGAATAGCCATTACCTACTATTTGCTTGTTTCATGATTTTTCGGCAAAACTGTGCCGACTCAAAAGTTTTATTAACCCAAAAATGTTTGGTCATTAGCCAAAAGTTTATTTCTTAAGTTTATTCGCACTACTACTAATTTCATCTTATAAATAAATACATGAAAAGGTTGTACATTTGATATTACCGAGACTTGGCAGCGCCTACAAAATAGAACGGCCCTTCACTGTATTTGTTTCAAAGCTTTCCACCTTGAGCATTTACCTTGGCATCAAAGTACGAATAAAACTCTTTAATTAATTTACTAATTACCGTCACGCCTTCACATATGCTTTAAGGGGTAGGTAGAAATATGATTTTTATGTTGACTTACTGTTTTGTACGTGTACTTGCAACTAATTGGCCAATGTAAATTGCATTGACTTCCGAGATGATGTAGGGACCATCTAACCTTTTATGCAAACATTTAGCTACCACCATAATAATATTCCTTCTAACAGAAAAAAAACATGCATGACGTCCGCAGAACATTCACAATTTTTAAACTTCAGTCTTCAGTAATGATCACCCTGTTAAATATCAAAAACGCTTTTGATTTCTACCCATACCTTGTCTATGCCTGTTTAAAGTTGTATCAGATTGTTTATAAAATCTAGTAAAAGATAGTTTTCAAATCACTTTTTAATTCTAAAAAGGAGCGTATTTTTACAGTATAATATCTTAACAATTTGAATAGAATACCGTCACTTATTTGCTTGACTGATGGAGATGTAATCATTGAGTTTGAAAACATACATTTTTATGAGCATTTTGACATTCCAGGCTCCTTTTCGTATGTGGACCCCCTTCAGAAGGTCCGCACAGTGGACTACGTGGCGGACAAGCAGGGCTTCCACCCCATCCTGAGCGACGTGCCGCCGGAGCACCCCACGGACTCCGAGTCGGTAGCGCAGGCCAAGAACCGTCACTACCAGCTCTATGCCAAGATCGCTGAGGAACACGCCACGCATCCCCATCCTGAACGTGAGTTGATTTGGAGTTTTGTTAGCAAGTTTTAGATGGCCATGTGTCTGATTCTGACAATCAGGAGGAGTAAGCACTTAAATACAGTATGTTTGAGTTACCCACAACCTCCTTTTGGTAATTTGAAACAC
This sequence comes from Xestia c-nigrum, assembly GCA_916618015.1. Lineage (NCBI taxonomy): Eukaryota > Metazoa > Arthropoda > Insecta > Lepidoptera > Noctuidae > Xestia > Xestia c-nigrum. The sequence goes on from OU745263.1 coordinate 1,056,063, forward strand.
AATTCGAAGTTTAGACATCCTCTAAACTTTGAATCGTCTGTCCTTTCTAAAGCTTAACGATGTGACCACATGGAACAAAGAGGATCGGCTGTGGACACTAAGCACTAATAGATACTTCTGGACAGTGTCCGGAACCTCGTCCGGATTTATTCCACAACGCTTTGACCGGATGGGACGAGTTGCTGAATTACTCGTACGTTCAGAAGTAGTTCCGTCCTCACCTTCCGCCTGACGCAAGTCCTCACCGGACACGGATGTTTCGGGAGGTAGCTGCACCGAATCGGGCGGGAGGAAACGCCCAGGTGTCTACACTGCGAGGATCGACTGGAGGACACGGTGAAGCACACGGTGGAAGTCTGCCCTGCGTGGGCGGAGCACCGCCGTGACCTCGTAGCGGCGATCGGCGGCGGCGGCGACCTCTCGCGTCCGGCCCTGGTTCAATCCATGGTCCGGAGCGAGACGGAATGGGAAGTCATCACCTCCTTCTGCGAAGCAGTCATGCTAGCGAAGGAGGTGGCGGAACGAGAGAGGGAGAGAGTCTCTCTTCCCAGCCGCCGCGGGTGATGCACCGGGCGTCGGGGGCCACGTGGTGGCTACCGGCCACCGTAGACGCGGGCCTGTGGACGGTTAGCTATGGGCTAGCTAGCCGTCCGTCCGTCTAACGACGACAGGCCGTGTCGACGGCGCGTTCATGTCCACGCGCGCCTCAAAGAGATGTCAGCACATTGAAGGGGCCCGTGAGGGCCGAAGCCTGCCGGGGTTGCGGGCCTATTCGTAAGAGATACCGCGGCCCCGATACATAAACGGCGAGGAAAGAACATGGATGGGTATTAGTCAGTAAAAGTCTGACACTCCCTCCCGCTCCGCCCGGAATGGGAGAAGTTATTTGATGATTTCCCATCATAAAAAAAGGGTGACTGTAGTAGCAGGATAAAGGTTAGACAGAAGATGAGAAATATTTTGACAGCAAAGAATCGTGCTATGATTCTCAAGTGACATATTATAATCTCTCGCAATTCTAATAAAATAAAACCTTTTACTTTGTTTTTATTTTTGATGGTCAAATTAAATTGCTAGCTGTCTCTAAGCTACGTTCGAAAACTCTTGCGCACGATTTATCAATAATTAGCATCCATCTCAGTTTCAGTGCTGAACGCGCCTGCAGAGACGCAAGCAGTAGCGCAGGCGCGCGCGAAGCATGCCGAACTGTTCCGAGTGATAGCCGAGCAGCACGCGCGCATCGCGGCCGAGCGCGAGCTGCTGCTGCAGGAGGAGGAGGAGAAGCAACACCTGCAGGAACTTGGACAGTAGACACAACTCACAACACTTGTTCATCATCAAATATGGAATAGCAGATGGGTAGAGCTTTAATGACTATATGTACTTATATGAGGATCTGTACTTGAATTCAGGATCTTAGATGATTTACAATTTTAAGCTCAATGTGTAACAATGTAGAAATTCCAGTGCAACTATGTTTTTAAAACCATTTTGTTACTACTAGTTATTCAAAAATCAACTTAGACAACATGACGCTAAAGTAGATTATTGAATGTAAATACCTATAGTTCTGAATTCAATTATGGGATAGTACAATCGGCAAAAGAGAATGGTGTGCTGGTAATCATACTGAGTACTTACATGTTTGTTGCTCGCATTATGTTTATTATACAGAAATGACGTATGCATTGTCAGACTTTGATGAAAGGGTTTATATTTCTAGTGTATATGCCGAAAATCCGCATTTATTGTGATGTGTATAGTGCTTAAAGTTGCCGATAAGCAAGCTAATAGTGGCTTTTACACTTGTTTTGAAAAACTGTTTTTTTTTGGTTGCTTGCTATCCATATTTGGCAATTAAAACGACTGCAGTGATACTACCTAAAATTAATACAAAATTGTTACATATTTTTAAATATTTATGTAAGTAATTATATTTTTCTAAAAATTACACTTTTTTCAACGACTTATTTTTATGGTTTTGATACTAACCTTTTTTAATGATTTAGACATTTTATTAACTTGTCATTCATAGGGATGTTTCTTTAAGATATTGAACATCAATTATTTTTCGTACCATCTATTATTTTTTGTTGTAAACAAGAATTAATTAACTGTATAGTTACCTTAAACTGTGAATAATATGTAAGATTGTATATAAAATATTAAATCTAAGTATTTTAATAATACTCTCTCGAATTGCCATATTAAACCAATCTGACATTATTTCTAGTACTTTTATGTATTTAAGAGGAAATTTTGTATTTTTTGTAATGTTTTTTAATATGAAAACATCTCAATATTAAAAAAAAAGTAAATATATTGAAATAGTTTTTTTTTTAATAAGTGATGATTTGGTTAAATTTTTTGGTTCATCACGAAGCCGTCAACCAAGCATTATGTACGTCAAAATAAGTAACTTTACGTAAAAATTATTGCTGGGAAACAACTTTTTATCCTGGGATAAAAATCATGTTCTGTGGTAAAACTCAATGTAACGCACTCAAAATATTGTGCCAATGAATGGATTGAATAAAATGTGGATGTTTAAAGTAAATCTTTCACAACATAAATTATATTAAAAAAAAAAAAATTGTCGAAAAGTTGTAAATTTGTCCCCTAATTTATCTCCGTAACGAGAAAGTTCCCAGGCATGATGTAGAGCACAAAAATGATCAAAATGACGGGCAGAACAACTGCCTTTCAGCTTCGCTAAGAAGTTTTTTACACCCTTTATTGTTTCCAGTAACCCACTGATTTGTTACACAGAAGCTTCAATTCTTGTAACACTTGGTAATAGTGTAGCGTCTCATCAATAAAATACTTTTAGTAATCCTACGAGTTTACTTCCTATCTGGAGAACTGGTAAGAATTACTTATGATACCTTAATTTTGGGCTCTTCATCAGTATCAAGCTGTAAACGATAAAAACAAAGAAAAAAAAGGTATTGAACGGTGCAACTGTTTATTGTTGTTGATATAATGTTAGCCGAAGTTCAAGATGTGTCTAGCCGTCTTGTAGCTTATCTGGTGGAGTCTGGAAAGAAAATGTAAAGCTTTAGTAGGTACTTGTGTTATCGGATCGGAACACACGCACAGCAACATACATAGGTACTAAATTAAAAGAGGAAAAGTAACGGCCTACTACTGAAACGTCACTCAAAAAGTAGTAATTATATTTTTCAGGAGCCGCTCAAATGTTAAGAAGGCCTAAACTTTGAGTAGGTATTCGGTTCGGAAAAATTATTGGATGTTCGAGGTATACCGGCACGTCCTAGAACCAAAAAATTCCAAGCATATGACATCTGCCAATCCGCACTGGGCCCACGTGGTGGATTATAGCCCATTCCCTCTTATCGAGAAGAGGCTTGTGCCCCAGCAGTGGGCAGTGGGCAGTGGGTGGGGTCAGGCTGATGATAATGATTATGATGAGGTGGTATTATTCCACGCGACCCGCGTGCAAACGGTAGTTACGAATAATAATCACAGCGTGAGAATTTTTGATCTGAGAAAGAATAACGTGAGATCATTTTAACAAAATCTATACCAAACTATACATGTACACACAGATGTAAGCCAGATATCTCTATGTGATCCATGGGGGACCCACGATCCACAACACGTGCCGTATGTTTCCGAATTTTAGGATCTAACAAGTGTATTTAAACCTAAACTAAACATTAGCATGTCAAACAATTATGAACCTTATTTTTTACATAAATGGCGAAATGATCACTTTGATCAAGACTTTCACACGAATACAAACATTAAAGAATGGGCTTATGTCCTGCTAAAAATCTAATTAGTACGGACTAATCATGTCATTCATTACAGACATTGACATGTCAGACATTATCATGTCATTTAGATTATCAAAAAATATTTAACCCGTATTTTTTCTTTTGATACGTAAACCAGAACTGACGAAGATACGACCCTTTTATAATTTTCCATACATCACGTCGTGGCATTATTTTTAGCGCGTTCTTACGTCACGAGCCCCCCCCCCACTCCCGAGTTATGATGCGTTTTATCTTTCTCAATATTCATTGATTTACAAAAACAAAAAATACGTGTCTATTATTTTCTAATACTCTAACTGATGGACTAAATAGATTTGCAATTTATTGATGGTGGAATTTAGCCTATAAGGTTCAATTTCTTATTCTAGTAGTTTAGTGAAATGCTTCAATGGTACATACTGGTGGGCGGTGGGCCGGGCGGGTTGCCGTCTGGGGGCGGTCCGGGGGGAGGGTTGCCGTCACCGTTACAGCCAGCCGCCTTCGGCACTGTGCTCATACCGCTCTGGGAAACAAAACCGTAAATCAGCATAAATAATCTCCATTGGGTTACTCAAGGGTTTGACGACTCGAATGGCGTAGTGGTAGTGAAGCTGCCTTACGTTCATAGGGTCCTGGGTTCGAATCCTGGTAGGAGCAAATGTTTGTGTGATGACCATGGACATTTGTTTCCGAGTCATGGATGTTTATATGTATAATAAGTATGTATTTACAAGCAAAAAAGTATATATGTAGTATATCAACTATCTGGCGTCCACGACACAAGCCTTGCTTAGTGTGGCACTAGATGGAGCTGTGTGTTAATGTCCAACAATATTTATTATTATTATTTATTTAAGGGTTTGAATATTTTGGCTCCAATCACCATTTTTTCCCTTAATGGCGGCCACGCGTATTACCCGAATAAGGCATCAATACAAACAAGTACAGTGAAACCTGGATAACAGGGACATTCAAATTGGACCTGCAAATTGGTTTCGCTGAAAAAGGTATTCCACTTATTCAGTGTCTCAGATATCCAGGCATGAATGTCGGGGCCTCAGCATGAGTTCCAGCTATGGAGGCAGGTCCACTTAACCAAGTTTCACTGTATCACATGAGACGTTTTTTGCTAAAGCATCTGATTTCCGAGATTATGAAGTTGCAATAAGAACAATAAAGAATCTATTCACTAATGGCACCATCAGTACAATATTAAATGCTTAAAATGTAGGGCTACATTTAGGATTTATGGAATTTAGGATTCTATATGCATAAAAGTTTACAGTTTGCATTTAAGTTTCCTCTGAGAGACCTGTCCCAGCAGTGGGAACATAAATAGGCTGATGATGATACGTTTGGGAAAGGAAGATTTGCAGTTGTACTTACCACCGCAGCGAAGACAACAGCCATAATGGCCAAGAGTACTCCAAAAAACTTCATGTTTCAGCGACTGATCACCAACTGTCGAACTAACAAGTACCCTCAGTTTATATACCAGAGGGAACCTATGAAATTGACCATTTGTGACAATTGTGCATCCGGTGCGCGATATAATAACAATTATTATAAAAATATAACCTTGCGTTAAGTGTTACGTTGCGATTAGTACGCGACGATGCGACAAAATTAACATTTTCATATGAATGAGAAAGATTGGATCTATTGTTAGGTGTTTAAATGAGTTTCCTAGGAACTGTAAGGCTCTGGAAAAGGTACGTCGACGATGTTTTCTGCGTTACCAGTGGAGGTAAACAGGAAGTTGACCAACTGACTGAACATCTTAACTCCATACACCCGAAGATAAGGTTCACGTATGAGATGGAGGATAACCGATCTTTAGCCTTTTTAGACTTAAAAGTCATGGTTAAGGCCAATGGAACCTTGTCGCATACTGTGTACAGAAAACTAACGCACACGGACAGATATCTGAATGCTGCCTCTCATCATCATCCAGCACATCTTCAGTCTGTGGTGTCTTCTCTTATGAACAGAGCCTATGACTTCTGTGACCCTGAACATGTGCCCGGAGAGCTGAAACATGTTCAGGAGGTTCTAAAACGAAACGGGTACAGGAATAATGGATGGCATCCAGATGGCAGCCGCAAGCAGAAGAGTAGACACATTGAGGTAACCAGACAGCCAGCGTTCTTGCCTTATGTGAGGGGGTAACGGACAAAAATGGGAACCTCTTCAAGAAGCTTTCAATAAAATCTGTTTATGCTCCATTAAACAAAGTGGCGAAGCGTCTGCGTACACCAAAGGATGTAGTACCATTCCAGGTTCCTGGTGTTTATAAGATCGATTGCAGCTGCGGGCGTTCCTACATAGGCCAAACGAAGCGAACAGTCGCTGAAAGGGTTAAAGAACACATAGCAGCGGTCAAGAATCGACAAACGAACAAGTCTGCTATAGCGGAACATGTGATAGACTCAGGACCCAACCACTGGATGGAGTTACACAACCCAAAAATCCTTGCCCATGAGAAGCACTATTATAAGAGAATGGTTCGGGAAGCGATTGAGATCAAGAAGTACCCTAATTTCAATCGCGAAGACGGCTTCAAACTTTCTTCAGCTTGGAATCCAGTAATCACTAAGTGTACTCGTCAAGTGAAATCGCCTCAATATACGGACACTGTTAGTGTAGTGTCCTAGTGTGAACCGGCCCTAATTAACATTTATGAAGATGAGTGAGGGTAGTTGAATAAACGCCGTCACTTTGCTGCACTTTGCTGTCGCGTTACCTCCAATACTTCAGTCTCCCACCAGCCGTGGGGCTGGTGCAATCCGATCGAAACGTCGGGATTAAATTAAAGGTAAATTCGCGATAAATACCCGTCTTCTTCCGCCTTATTATAAAAAACTTCCATAAGTACCAGGTTTAAACCAGAACTAAAAGGTCTAGGTTTAGTACGGTACTAACGTTAGTTCGTTCATTCGTATTACAAATCGAAGACCAACAAAGGACTAACTAGTACCAAAGAAAGTCTCTGGTCTTAACATTTTCCACAGATTCTAAGCAACAAAATATTTAAAGTATTCGTTCATTCGTTCAGAGTTCTATGCGCCGTTCCTTTTTACAAAATGTTGTAAAGTAAATTAAAGAAAAAATATTTCATAAGTTGACGTTTGACAATTTAGTACCATAGTTAAACTAGGGGTCACGATGGTCTAACTTTGGTACCATAGATAGTTCTAGGACTAGCGATAAACTTTGTTTTGTAATAACGTTTTTTCAAGTTCATGGTTTAAACCTAGTACTAAACCCGGTACTATTTTTAAGACCACGTTTTGTAATAAGACGGCTTAAGTTTTATAATAGTAGGTAGGTAGTAGTAGGTAGGTAGGTAGTAGTAGGTAGGTAGTAGGTAGGGAGTAGTAGGTAGGTAGTAGTAGGTAGCTTTTTCCCTCTTATGTGGCGCAGACGAAGTTGCGTGGGTCAGCTAGTTATGAATAAAGACTTATGCGTTTTCGAACACCGACAACAAAAATTAAAAAAAAAAAAATGTGTGCGTGCACTAGCGTACACTCGTAAGAAGTGAAACTTCTTTATGACGTTATTTTTCAAAAAAAACTACTCAAAACGGGCCGCAAAATACATTGGAGACATTTACCAATCCCTACTCCGCTGGAGAAAGTATACTTCGAATCACGCGTGGTAGGGATAAGAAAAAGATGGCGCGTAACGGAAAAATATGACGCGTAACGAAAAAATGTAACACAATTTTTTTTCCAACCCCGATAAAGAAGTTTCACTTCAATATTTTCCTTAAGGCAATAAATGCAATTTTACGCAAACTAACTGAAATAAGTATGTTTATTCAGAAATCAGCTGTTTCAAACGCTATCAGTTTAGTACTACTTTAATGATAGCAAAACAGATTATGGTTGTTCAGATAAATGCTGCGAACGGGACTGGTTTTCAGCTATAAGTCACCTGAAATGCGTAATGCTAAATAACGTCTGAATCATCTAACGTCATCTTGCGGTGATGGTTATTAAGCGTAGGTAAAGAAGAGAAGGACAGAAATACAGAAATCGTTACTTAAGCGTTAAAATTTTTTCATTTTTTGACGATTTCCAGCCACCCGAACAGGCCTGTCTCCGAAAAGGGTTTAGCACCGTGGACCACATACATACGCTTCGGCAGGTTATACAGAAGACCGAAGAGTACAACTTGCCTCTCTGTTTAGCGTTTGTGGACTACGAGAAAGCCTTTGATTCGAACGAGACCTGATGGGCTGTACTGCAGTCTCTCCAACGGTGCCAAATTGACTACCGGTACATCGAGGTGTTGAAGACTTTGTACAAAAACGTATTAACGTATATTAACATTTCAGCATAACACTTTTCATTCAAATAATAGAGCGAGACTCTTGGTTCACATAGTTCTATGGGAAAACAGTTGATGGGAAATGTTTTAGACACCTATGACAGATTCCTGTTCCACTACTAAACTTAAGGGGAACCTACTCAACCAAAGTATTGAGATGTTCTAAACACAAATTAGAATAATATGTTAATGTTATCTTAAGGAAAACAATGACCACTATCATACTGTCAGGAAAGAAGGCACTTATGAATGGTGAATGGCTTGAAGGACACTGCATTGGCCGACCTCGGAATTAAATCAATATTATTTATTTTTTGATTAAATTATATTTTATACAAGATCTTCAGTAAAATAACATTTTCTTTCAAGAAATACACCAGCTGGTTAAAGACAGTATTGTATTCGTAGCTTATAATGTCACCGTAAAATTGTCAAATACTTACGTTATTTTGTAATCTCTCTAGCGATACTGTAATCCCTCGAATTATTGTCAAACGAACATACTGCTTACAATAAAAAGCATAATTTTTTGTGAAATGTATGCGATGGTAGTCAACTCACGTGGAGTGGAGGGAAGGAGGGGTCCCCCTTGCCCAGTGGCACAACTCTCATGAAAAGATATTGTACCATTCCTGAGAAATACCGATTATTATAACCTAACCTTAAAACACTTTATATTCCCCTAAAAAGCGTAGTCGACGGAGCCCCTATTTCCGAATTTTCCTATATTCAATTATTTATTAGTGCAGGGTTTAAAGGAACCTAACTAACCTAACGGGGGGGTGCCCCATGTCCCGATTATGGGGGCAGAGATACTTCCGTATGTTCAGTTGCGGATCGCTAGAGAGAAACACGTTATATTGTAATATAACGTGTTTGACAATTTTACGGTGACATATACATATATTTCCAAATAACTAATACATGCACATCCAAAGAGATTTATACCATCAACAACACCAAGAAGTAGCTAAGTTTTGGGTCAAATATATTGTTGTGCCAACAACAAGAAGAAGATCAATTAACCTGTTTGTGTCCAGCACAATTAAAACACCAATAAAAATTTCCCTCTTTGAACACTGAACACTAAGTAATAACAATTACAATAAGTACAAGATACTTCCCTACAGTATGTTAAGCCCACATATTGCATTTTAGCTTCTACATCAAGTATAATATAGATTGGTTATAAATTAATGTTCCACATACATAATTATATTTATTGTTAAATAACTAATGTAAACTACGTAGTTATGACTTGCCATTTTAATCTTGCAGCAACTACTTAATGTACATATTTTATATCTTCATGCCTAAAAACGAGATATTTACAGCATGTTATATTCACACTATGTGTGCAAGCTGCGACATCAAGTATGATATTATCGAAGCACCCTGTGGCCATGCCACGAACTTAACATTTTAAGATAGATACTGGAGTGTTAAGTCAGTAGCTCCAAAAGAGCACATATCAAGGATGGTACCGTAATCATTATCAACATCATCATCAGCCTATAATATAATAATGATCTGAGTACTCAAGAAACCATTTTTCATCAAATCTATGCACTGTAATATCCCAATACTCAAAACTATTAGTATTGAGAGAAAAAGGGATAACGACTTACAAAGTTTGAAGTTCTTAACAACCTGTCAATGTATGGCATTAAGAACTAATCCTGGTTTAGTTACAAAACAAATTGCAAATTTATTTCCACGGTTAAATCCCAACCTCATCTTAGAACTAAGAAATTATTCTTATGATCATCATGATCTTATGATGATTATAGATCCAATCTAAAACATCATCTCCGTTAGTAACTCATTGCTTTACCTAGCAATCTGTAGGTACAATGATAAGTCATGGGTGCATTAATTTATGTAATTCATTTAAACCGCGTAAAGTCAAATAGTATTTTTTGGAAAGATTTCCAGGACCAGATAGCTGTTTTCTGCATTGCATTAGATTTGAAAATCACTTAAACCTTACCCCGTAATAATTAATTGCCTGTAATCATATTAGAGCAACGGTGTCCCAGTGGTGGCGGCCCCGACTTACGAACAGTAAGTCGTGGGTTCGAACCCAGACAGGCGCATTTTTTGTGTAATTTATTTCATCACCACTGCTCTCAAAAACGGTGAAGGAAAACATCGTGAGGAAACCGGCATGTCCTAGAACCAAAAAATTCGAAGACATGTGACATCTACCAATCTAAAAAGTAAGTATATTGTGACGCTGTGTGCCACACGGCTGCGTCAAATAGGCCCAGTTCAGCAAGATGCCGGACAACTAGTGCCCGACGCTGGTTTTTACTGGCTGGACTGGAAATTGCTGCATTACATAAGTTCTTTAATTTATGCAATTATCATTTGAGACAGTGCATCTATGGAGCTCTATATACTTACCTTGGTAGCACTCTTTTGGTGCACGTGTTTTAACAAAAGGCCCATAAGTGAATAAATAAATATAATGCCAGCGACTTCCTTTGAAAGTACTATCTATTCAACACTAATTAATTGAGAGCCTTTTAGCAAACACACCCATTAAATACTAACACTGTAACTGAATTTCAAGTAATACAATTTCTACTAAGAAATCTAGATCAAAGATGGTTGTAAAACATAGAAGAATAAAAATAAATGGTTACAAAGAAGGTCTAACATCAAATGTATACAACCTACAAGTCCTACAACTCCTAGTTACGGCAATATATTAAAAAGAAAACTAGCTTAACTTTTATCCTTTTATCATTATCTGACATGGGGTGTTAGGTTATTTTCGTTACGGAATTTCTGGATTCGGTCTCTACGCTCAAGGCCCGCGAATCCACGACAGAAGCTATGCAATAGTTTAAAAAATTGTCTCCGGTCTCCGGTCAAAATATTTTTGGTGACGTACTGAAGTACTAAACACTGTGTTTTGTCCATCCTATTCTATTTAAATAGGACCTTATACTAAAACGGATTAAGCAAGATCTTACTCAAACGAGCTCGATCTCTTCAAAAATAGCCAACCAAGACGGTTGAATAGCCATAGTTTAATAGGGCGTTTCGCCCACCGGTTCCTTATGTATGCGGCGCGGTAACGAAACCATAGCGAGATCTAATTCGACGTCAACGCCATCTATCGAGCTAGCAGTACAACTCTGACCTGCGACGGAACTTTCTTTTCTGCCTAGCCTTTTCTCAACTATGTTGGGGTCAGTTTCCAGTCTGACCTCCACAACCCACTTAATAGTAATACGATAGATACCACCTGGTAAGAATGATTGTAAGACTTTTTAGGCCACTGACTACCTGTAACGACTGCCAAAAATAGAGAAATGACAGCCGGGACCAACTCAGCTTAACGTGCTTTCCAAGGGACGGAGGATTCTCGGTATAAATGGGTGGTCACCCATCCACAGACCAACATAGGCAGGCATGCCTTAACTTAAAAATCGTTTAAAGACTGTTATTATTTAGCCACGAGCTTCTCACGGAACTTTCTTAATAATAGATTTAGGTCCATGTTCACCAAGAAGATGACGGTCCGATTATCTAAAATCGGCTGTTTAAAACACATTTTTGTATGGGAACATGTCACAGTGACAGCTGTTTTTAGACAATCAGACCGTTATATTTTCGGTGAACATGGACCTTAATAAATTGTACAAAGGAGTTAACACTACGTTAAGTATGTTATTGATTTATTTTTAACGTAAACTTTATTTTTAAAGTTTTATTAATTACATCTTTTATCCAAAGTAACATTTTTTTTGCTTTTTTTGTGGACAAGAAAAAGAGGTACTTAGGTAATATTCTTATGCTGATTTACTTTGAGTTTTGTGATGCACGTTTAAAATCAAAGGTCGTGAATTATTTCCTTAAGAATAAACTATGAACTATCTTTACCTGTAACTTTAATATAAGATGAAATGTATGAAAACAATTTTTTTTTTCGCGATTCAGGGTTTGGTCCCATAGCAATAGTAGTTTTGATTTTGATACAAGTGGAGAAAGTTTGTCATTGTAGTTCAAGGCGGTATTAACACACGAGCCGTAAGGCGAGGGTGTTTTTGAGCCGAGAACTGCAATAACAAATGTCCACGTGTATCAAACGACGTTTTTCAATACACTTTTGAAGAAATAAAATAAAATAATGTATAATATTTGTGTCACGAGACAATGATTTAAATTTTATTTATTTCAGTGCTTTGCTTTCGCCAGGTTGAAGGAGAGGCAAAGGTATGAAGCCGTTATACATGTATTTTTTTATTTAGAACACAAATAAATGTTGATTTTTTTTATAAAAGTAAATATTAGTTATAAATAATCATGTTTATTTACGATATTGAATTTATAAACACTATTTGAATATTCAAAAAATGTTTTAAAGAAAGACGCAGATCGCTTTTCCGAAATAAACATTCACATCTGACTCTATAGTCAGAGGTGTTTTTTTTTTAATTATGCAATGAACCAATTTGGACTAAGTATGTTTAGTAAGTGTATTTTTCATGTTTTTTCTGAGCATGTGTAGAAAAGACATGAAAAATGCACGCGTTTGAAATACACTGGATTTTGAACCTAATCGTAGTGCGAAAAGAACCAGTTTTCGAGGAAGTGTATTGAAAATGTTATTCCTAAAGATGAGAACAACGACCCCTCATTGAGATTTCGTGTATAAACAGATAAACCTTGTATATCTAAGAATGTATGCGTGTTGACTAGCTTAGGGAGTGGAGGTAGCTTAGGTGTGGCTGGGAGTGTAGCTTAGGTAGTAGCAGGAGGTACCAATTTGAAGATAAGAAAGGTACAAAAAAAATCTTACTAAACTGAATAGGTATGACGACAGCATCAAAAAATGATCTATTTAGTCCGTCAGTTAAAGTATTTAAAAATAATGGACACGTATTTTTTGTTTTTGTTAATGAACGAATATTCACAAAGATAAAACGCATCGAAACTCGGGAGTGGGGACTCGTGATGTAAGAACTAGCTAAAAATTATACCAAGGCGTGACGTATTTTTTTTGTCAATTTTGATACCGAAAAAAAAAAAAGATACCGGTTAAACAATTTTTAATAATCTACCTGATGGACAAATAATTATTTATTGTCGTCTACCCTATTCAAAGTGAGATGAAATGAGCATCTATTCTGCCCAGCGATAGTTGGACAATATCCCAAATGCAGTCCAGTCTAACCGTATTCAGTACACTATCATCGTTTTTTAGGGTTCCGTAGTCAACTAGGAACCCTTATAGTTTCGCTATGTCTGTCTGTCCGTCCGTCTGTCCGTCCTCGCTTAATCTCTGTGACCGTTAGCACTAGAAAGCTGAAATTTGGTACCAATACGTGTATCAATCACGCCGACATAGTGGTAAAATAAAAGTTGGAATAAAATGTTTTATTAGGGTAGCCCCCCTATATGTAAAGTAGGAAGTGTTTTTTTTTTATTTCAACCCTAACGTGTGATATATTGTTGGAAAGGTATTTAAAACTGAATAGGGGTTTACTAAAATCATTTTTTGATAATGTCAATAATTTTGGTAATAATCGCTCCAAAATTGAAAAACAATGTGTCCTCTAACTTTTGAACCATAAGTTTAGAAAATATGAAAAAAATCTGAAAAGTAGAACTTTATAAGGACTTTCTAGGAAAATCGTTTTGAATTTGGATGTAAACAACAGTTTTTGTACAAAAAAGACAAAAAGTTGTACAAAATAATTTCTGGACTAAGTTTGTAGTATAATCGTATATGCAAGCATTTTTTTTTAACTTCGTTTACATATTTTATTATCCAAAACGTATCTTTTTTCAAACAAAAAAAGAATTATTAAAATCGGATTGGATTAAACACTTATTGTGACGGACGGGAAACTACGGAACCCTACACTGAGTGCTCCTCATATCATGCTGGATTTGAAACCCAGAATATTTGATTTCCAGGTCCGGCAAAGTGTTATTGTTCTTTTCCATCTGGAATTTCTAAGTAGCAGCCACGGCGTTTGGATTTGTGCCCAGTTGACGACAATAAGCTCGCCCCCTAATTGTCACATTATCAAGGCATTTTAAAAGCGCAAGTTACTCTGTCGATCTGTAGCTTTTTCAGAACTAAGTGGATGAAATTAGACACAAGCAAAAGCAACTTATTGTCAGAAATTAGTTCCCGTGGGATAATTTTTGACCTGGGCGCTTTCAATTTAGACGTTTCGTGTCGGTGCGTTTGGCGTACTACGTACGGACGTTCGTTTGTTTTCGTACGCCACGCCGTCGATACCGCAGCGCATTATCGGCGCCGCACTGTTGCCGCCTGCCTAAATTGAAAGCGCCCTATGTTTTCAATATTTTTGAGAAATAAAAGGCGAAAGTAATGACTGGTGCATCCATTTATTGGTGAGTTTTGTTAGCCGAAGTCGTCGAGATAGTTGTGGAGTTGAGGTTTAGCCGGTGGCGTCTGAAAAAGAAAAATATGACAGTTTTATTGCAACCACTAGGTACAGTCGAATTCGAAACCTATTATCATATTGGACCTGTACAAATAAACACAGTGGTACAGGTATCATTTTTAATACAGTTTGATCGTTTTAAAATCGAAATACTTAATTCAGTAGGTAACGGTGATTAGCCATTTAAGAGATTGAAGATTTTAGTGTTAAAGTACGGAAGACATATAACCTCATGCCAGGCAGATTCTCAAGCACGAAAGACTCAATAAAACTATACTTTAACTATATTTTTTTAATTTTAATTTTTTAATTTTCAAGGAATTTTAATTTGAATAGAAAATGGGGGCGTTAAAAAATGATTATTTCTCAAATTCACAACCTTAAAAAAAAACATCTCGCGAAGCTCTCAGTTGATCATAGCTAGAATGCAGATCGCAGATTAATGGAGAACACAAGCAGTACTTACTGGTTGGTGGTGGAGGAGGCGGGCCGTATCCACCGTTGCAGCCAGCCTTGGGAACGGCAGTCATCCCACTCTGGAACACAACACCATTATAAGTCAGTTACAAACATTTGAGAGGGAGTCGATTGTCTAGATAATGAGCATAACATCACATGATGAGGAAGAATTAAGTGCATGTGATTATTAGAGTAATGAATACAAATAAAATAATATACTTACTTAAAAAAAAATAGTAAAAAAAAGTAAAAAAAAAAAAAAAAAAAGTAGTAGTAGTAGTTTATAGTATAAATAGTAATATATTCTAAATGTTTGTCTTAAAGCATCGTATTGGAATAGTCTGTAAGGATGTTAATATTGGTGTAAATAAATAAATAATAATAATAATAATAAATGTTAATGAATGAAGACAGATTCGTGTGTTGCTGGAGAGTTTGTTCCATCACATAACAGATGATGGCTTAGTAGGGCTGTCTTACGTAATTTTGGTGTACTTATAAAACTGGTCAAACTAACTTGAATAAATAAATTTTGAGATTTGTTTCTATAAGTATAGTCTCACTGATTGAATATAGATTGATGCTTTGTTTTGTAAATAATTACTAACTTAATACTCTTCAAAAGATGTCGTCTCATAATTGTTTTACATTTTTCAACACACTTGCTCATAAAATGTATTTACGAAGCCTGTATACATTGTTCGAAACTTAAAAATTACGCACCGTACAACGGACCGTGAGGTAAAATAGGTACTCCCACCTAAGTACCTATTTTACCGCATTTCCCCTTGTATAGCACCCTGCGTATTCTTTACGATTTTTTTTTTATTTTGCAAAAAAAAAAAGAAAAGGATTCCACCAAGGAGTAATCACATTACGAGAATAAATAGGCTGACTGATCAAACCTCCTTGGAAGTGCTTTAGCTCACGTTTTACGTTTGTCTCACTTTAATACAAAAGAGTAAGTGAGACGAAAGATGTAGTTCTAATTTTCACCACGTGCGTGTGGCCATTTGCAAATTCGCGTCATTTTCATAGAAACGTCAAAGATTGTTGCAACTTTCCAACTGATAAACAAAATAATACTATGAGTTCAAGCGAGGATGTTAATATGGAATCTACTCCAACTGATATTTTGAATGAGGTACAAATTGCAGTACCTAAACAGTTTCTTGCCGCCAAAATCGCGAGAGCGCTATTTAATGATTTACCAAAAGTTTATAGCATTGTACCTATGTGTTGAAAAACGTTGTATGACACCCGTGCAGAAATTGGTATTTACAAACTCGTGATTATGGTAAGCCTTCGACTTCGTCTCAGGCTTACATTCGTCTACTCGTTTGTAGAAACCAACTTACCGCACTAGTATCATAAATAACTATTATTAATAATTCAAGTTATAAGTACTTACCACCGCAGCGAAGGCAATACCCATAATGGCCAAGAGTACTCCAAAAAACTTCATGTTTAAGCGAATGTTCACTAACTGACGAACTAGCATGTACCCTTAGTTTATATACCATAGAAGAGCTATAGGAAATGGTCCACTCGCTATAATTGTACATCCGGTGAGCAATATAATAACAATAATTATAAATATATGTAGGTAAGTGTTATTCTGTGATTTGCACGCGACGATGCGACAAAATTATAGTGATTAGCTAATTATTTGGATAGTTATGGCGTAGTTTCGGTGTATGTATGTCTGTTAAGGTAAATGCGCTCAAGATAGCACCAGCAAGATCGTCAGACGCATTCAATAAGGCTGTTGGAGGCAGTCTGATACCGAGCAGTCGAGACAACAGAAGACCGCATAGCTTGAACAAACCTCAGCGTTGAAGAGACAAAGAAAAAGATGTCTGTTAAACATATCGTCAGTTGCCTAACCTTTAACTACTTATGTTGGGGTTCCAAACTATGAAATCGTCAAGTGGTGTTTTACCCTTACCATCGATTACCTATACATACTGAGAGCTTTCAGTGCTTCGTTAAACATTATACCGGCTATCATTTGTGGACTTTTAGTCGTTGTTAATCAGTAACCTTAATCTGGCAACCAATTATACTGGGATCTTGTTATATAATATAAATTGATAGTAGAATAAAAAATGAGCGTGACAACAGTATCAAAAACTTGAAAAAAATATTTAGAGCATTGGCACAGGCATTGGAAAATAATGGAAAAGAATTTTTGTTTTGTAAATCAATAAATATTGACAAAGATAAAACGCATCAAAACTCGGGAGACGTCACGACCCCCGTCGTGACGTAAAATTATACCAAGGCGTGACGTATTGAGAATTTTCAAAGCGTCGTCGTACTTTCGTCAATTTTGGTTTATGTAACAAAACAAAAAATACGTGTTAAATATTTTTTTTAAATCTAATTGACTAACTAATTCAGTTTTTTTTTGTCGTCTACCCCATTATCAGTACAACTAATAAAAAGTAAACAGATAGAAGAGAAAGAAATAACGAAATTGGGCCTGTACGAATCCAGAAAACCCTACCTCGTCATGGTGCTGTAACATTAACAACATGTAACATATGTAGTGGTCAGATAGGCTTTAGTACCATGTAACATCTCTGGTCTGAAAATATGGTCAATATTTAATCTCGCATATTTCCATTCCGAGCTTAAACTCCTAAACAGTTGTAGAGTAAGTAAATTATGTGATTTCTAAAAGATCATATGATACAAAAAAAAAACAATAAAATGTAGGAGGAAGTGCGAACTTAAACTAGTTCGAACTCCGCACAATTTTCGATTAGAAATTATGTATACTTACAAAAACATTGTCGCAAATTCAATAGTTTCTACCGTATAAAAGTAAATGACCAATTCATCAACCATTTAGTTACCTATTGAGTTTTCAGTTGTGTATTGTGTTTGTGTATGTCGCCGTAAAATTGTAAATTCAGCTGCACAATTAGGAAGTTTTTGAAAAACATCTACTAACAACTGGAAGTCAAAAGAAAGCAAATATAAAACTAAATACAGAGGAAAAAATGGATAAACCACACGTAAACAACAAACAAGGAAGTACTTAGTAAAAGATGCATCTGATTTCTACGATAAACATCACCATTATAAAAATCGTAGCTTTACAAGGAGTTACAAAACAGGAGAAACGAATGAAACTGTTGAACACTTCACCGGCAAAGAAATAATGAAAAACTGAAAAAAGGAAAATGTCCAGGCCGAGACAGCATCCGAAACGAAGCCTTGATATGTGGAAGACACCTATAAGTTTGACACCTGATCATTTCAGCCATCTAATAACATTGTTCAATAAAGTACTGAAGAGCCAGGAAATACCTAAAAGTTGGGCTAAGTCAAGGATATCCATTTTATCAAAAAGAGGGATCCAGCAGATATAAATAACTATCGACCAATCAGTCTAATACCACAAAAAAAAATGTTTTCTCTGAAATGGTTTTATTTTTTTGTAAAAATGTTTTTATTATTCACTTTTTAGTGGTTCACATGTGCTTATCCCTTCACAGCGTACCGGCGTGATTTTCTGTTATGAACTGGTGCAAACAATAGAGATTTCAGCAATCCCAGTAAATTTGCTATCATTTGTTGAGGAGTTCCGTTATCTATCTCTGAAGTTCTTCATCAGATCTTCATCAAATTGAAATGGGATCACTTCGAGAAAGTATACTTCCTGAAACTACCCATATCGCTTCTAGTGTGCCTATAAAATGTGAAGAGTTCTCACTATTTCTCCTGGATTCCATCATCAGATCCTGATTTGATGATTATGGGACAACCTGGAAAGTATACCCTTTCAAACAATTAAAAAAAAACAGAATCGATCCAGCCATCTTCGAGTAATCGAGGAACATTGAATTGAGAACCACCTTATTTTTGAAGTCGGTTAATAACGACGTTATAAATGGTAGGTGACTCAAATAACCGGATAGCCTAGACAAGATTCGGCCGAGTGTCGTTAATTTGCTCTTAAGAATTTCAGAGTTCCGTTCCTTTGTCATGGATACTACCCTATACTCAGAAGTAACCAGAACCTATCCAAATTCTCATAAATCTACCCTTGAAGTACATCCTCTCCAATAAAATTATCAAAAACAATACATATGTCACGGTAATAGGGCTTATCCCCAATAAATGCAACTTAACACACCTAACTGTCGAAATCTGGGTGAATTATACACTTCTGAGTACCCCTCAAATCATACAGGCGTAATGTTACGTCATGATATTGTATAAACAATAAACAACCAACCGTTTGCAGCAATCACTGCAGCTTTGTCGTGTATTTTTGAAGAGTTCCATTTATATCTCCGAAGATCAGCATCAGATCTTCAGCAAATTAAAATAGGACCACACGGGAAGCATATGCTTTCAAATAAAAAAAGAACCATCAAAATCGGTTTACCCAGTTGAAAGTTCTGAGGCAACAAACACAAAAAAAAACATGAATTGAGAACCTCCTCTTTTTGGAAGTCGGTTGAAAAAAAACAGCTCCATACATTTATGTCCGATTAGCTCATCGAGTTTGGTATGAAAAGTCGAGTAGTTAGTAATCTACTCCTGTGAGGTTGTTGGTGTTTTACAAATAACCCTGTACCTATAAGGGCCAACCAGTGGAACTGGTAGGTTCTCGCCCCTGCCGGCACAGCGAAACTGTTCCATAGAGAACCGCAACCCTGGTACATAAAGAGCTGAGAAAGGTCTGACACTCCTTTTCGCTCCGCCCAGAACGGGAGGATCATTTGATGATTTCCCATCCGAAAATGAGTTTTCGCCAAGGCTACTCAACAAGTGACCACGTATATACCTTACAGCAAATAATAGAAGAACACGTAGAATTAAAAAAACATCTCTACCTTGCATATGTAGATTACGCGAAAACGTTCGACCCTAGCTCGCATACACAAGTATCTGGCATACACTAGAATACCAGAATCTTCCAAATATGTACATCACTTATAATGGTGTTGTGTTCCAGGGTGGGATGACCACAGTTCCCAAGGCTGGTTGCAACGGTGGATACGGCCCGCCTCCTCCACCACCAACCAGTAAGCACTGCTTGTGTTCTCCATTAATCTGCGATCTGCATTCTAGCCATGACCAGGTGAGAGCATAGAGTATATAATTGGGTGAGAGCTTTGTGTGAGATGGTTTTTGGAATGCTCCTGTGCCTTCTACATTAACTTTCACCTTTTAAAGGCAATGTCAAACCCATATGGACATTTTCCGGACCGACATCGGACACTGACCGATGATCATGATGATGATGACGATGTGGACGTACCAGTTTGATATAACTTTTCGTGCATACGAATCTGTCTGGCATTAGGGAGTTATAGTTTTGTCTATCGTACTTTTACAGTAACTCGTACTTTTCTTGTAATTATTCAATTGTAGCGTATCGTACGAAAACAGCTTCAGGCGTTGTCTGTGTCGCAAAGGGAGAATTAACATCGACATTCTGAATTTTCTCCTCAACAAAATCAGCAAATGGATGGAAGAGTGGACTTTTTCCGTAAGAAAAGACAACTGCCCCCCAATCAAACTAGGAAACGATGTTCTTCCTCATCAAGATTCAACGAAATACTATCTTAACAGGAAACAAACTTGGAAATCCCATATGTTAACTTTTGCTGGTGTAAAAGACTTGATACACACACACACTTAAATTATTTTACTGGCAACACTGTGTTGGAATTTCCGTTGGTTTAGTGGGGTTGTGCACTGGTAGTGGGGAACAGTTACGTCCAAGCAGAAACGATTCCTTGCCAGATTCATTCTATTCTGGAGCTCATAGCGAGCAGTCACATCATAAGTCACTAAATAAAATCGACGTAATTATTGCTAGAAGACTATACTGCAAGTTTATACTGTAACATCGTTATTGTCAATCCTAAATAAAACCCATATTCAACCATCCTGCTGTTTCAATTCTGGTTGTTTTTACACATATAAATAAAAACGCGACGAGCTAAACATATAAGGCTAAGAAACCTCAACTGGCTAAACGGCAGAATGGTAAATAAGATACTCATCTATAAAACCATAACTAAACCCATTTGGACTTAAGGAATTGAGTAATGGGGATCGACAAAAAATAGCAACGTGGAAATCTTACAACAGTTCCAGAATAAAGCACTGAAAATGATAACCACTGCACCTCTGTTTATCAGAATCAGTGAATTGCACGAGTACAGAGAAATGAAAACAGTCAAAGAAGAAGTGGTACAAAGAGCAATAGCGTACCAAAACAGAATAAAAACACACACAAATACCCTAGCAACAGCGTTATCAAACCATTAGAAAGAAAGAAAGAAAGAAAGAAAAAGCATTTATTAGCCCACACAGGACAAACACATCAAAATTAACAGTTTAAAAATTACACAGAAAAAAAAACAATCATTACGTGACAGAAGACTAGTATCTCCGTAACTAGAAGGTTCCCAGGTATGGTGTAGAACAAAAAAATGATCGCAATGATGGGGAGAACAAATGCCTTTCGGCTTCGTGAAGAGGTGTTTTACACCCTTTATATAGAAGTTTAAGTTAATAATAAATTAATAACTTATCACAGAATGAATATAGTGTTTACTCCTTTGTACAATTAAATCTATTGTTATGAAAGTTCCGTCGCAGGTCAGAGTTGTACTCTAGCTCGATAGATGGCGTTGACGTCGAATTAGATCTCGCTATGGTTTCGTTACCGCGCCGCATACATAAGGACCGGGGGGTACTTACACCAAGTTAAATTTCCACGCCACCTTATAAGGTTAAGGTTGATTATTTTTGAGGAGATTGAGCTCTTATCAGAGTACAATCTTTATTTTCGTGAGGTGAGGCATAAATTAAATATTAGAAATTAGATCAGGTTGTATGTGGAATTGTGGATTAGGTATTTTTCGATGCGAGTCCGTCCGCACGACCTTACCTAAATCAAAGCGTCAAGGATTAGGTATGGCATAAAATATTCGTAAACAGTCTACACAGAAGATATTCCGACTTCCGTACCTTAAAGTGTAGGAATTAAGAGGCCGGCGAACGATGAATTGTCCATACAAACGTAATACCAAAATAATTTTCAGTTTAGGAATATTTACACCTTATTAAGCTGTTATTCGGAACAAGACAGCATTTATCTAGGTTCCCCTTTCATTTTTTTTTGCAATGCAAAATACTCACCTAACCAATTGAATTTCTCACATTTTTACGGAATAAATAAGACGTTTTCATGCCATCTGTTTGTTCTCTATATTAAAAACGCTAACGTTGTTTCGAAATGAACAACATTTCGAAACATGGCTTATATTGTTAAGTAACACATGTAATTAAAAAAAATTAAAACATCGAGTTTTCATTCTTAATTTTTGGTATTACGGCACTCATTCAAATTAATCACAAATGTTCGGCGGCTAGTCGTGCATTGAGCTTGAGCGGGGCGCGGGGCATGGGCCCCAGAACACTTCGAATGTGTAGACGTAGTATTTAGTGACAAATGTAAATGTGTGCGTAGGCACGAACAACTAGGACTATGACTAGGTTTATCAGAATCAGAATGCTTTATTTGTAAACATAGGTCAAATTATAATAATGATGTTACAGATAGGTAGATCCTCTGTTTTGGCCAGATGCGTACAAATATATAATTTTAATTAACATTATCTTTAACCTACCTACTCTATTACGACTTTAAATATTGTTTTGTTTACGGACTTCGATTTGCTTACGATTTGTGGCTAAATATAGATTACAATAGTTTGCAAATATACGTAGTTTACCAACATGAACTCCGAACGTGGGGATGTATCTCACATTCTCACATTAAGTACCTATTACGATTATGTACTTACCTACCCTTTTGTCATATTTTTTTACAAGCTTTTATTTAGTTTCGCCTGTCCCAATGTCTGCAAACTAATCTTGCAATTAAAATTTGATCCACTTAGGTTACCGATTGAACTGAAATTTTTCACGTAATATTATGATTACATGGAGCTGATCTGATGATGGAGCTGGAAGGTGGCCATAGGAACTCTGTAATGAAACGAAACAACCCCATCGAATTTGGACTCGTTTGATTCGTATTGATGAGTACTTTGTCTTTAAATGATATTCAGGGTCTGATGCTGGAGCTAGAAGGTGGCCATAGGATCTCAGTAATAAAACGACGCTATCACATCGAGTTTGGGCTCGTTTGATTTGTATTGATGAGTAGGTACTTTGTCTTTAGACGGTATATAGCGTCTGATGATGGAGCTGAAAGGTAGCCACAGGAACTCCGTGATGAAATGACGTAGGTACCTAACCACGTTGAGTTTGGGTTCTTTTAAATTGTATTGATGAGTAAGTACCTACTTTGTCTTGAGATGGTAAGTATCTGGGGTCTGATGATGGAGCTGGAAGGTGGGCACAGGATCTCAGTAATAAAACGACTTTACCACATCGAGATTGGGCTCATTTGATTAGTATTGATAAGTACTTTGTCTTTGTACCTACTTTGGTCCTAAAGAGGTAATAACCAGTGTTTTATGACGAAGCTGGAAGTTGGACATAAGATCTCCGTAATAAAACGACGGCGACGTTACCACAGCGAGTTTGGTGGTACCTACAATGACCTACATGTTGACATCTCTTTTATAAATTTTTACTAGGTTTAGCGTACGTCCGGCCTTTTTTTTCGTATAGGAAATCATCAAATGTGATAGACTTTTACCATAAAACCCATCCATGTTCCTTCTTAGACTTGTGTTACAGGACCGCGGTATCTCTTTCGAACAGTCCCGCGGCCCCGGCATACATCGGCCCTTGCTTTCCTTTGATGACATCTCTTTGAGGTGCGCTCGGACCTCGAATGTGCCGTCGCGTCGACACGGCTTGTTGCCATAAGATGGACGGACGGCGAGCTAGCCCATAGCTCACAGTCCACGGGCCCGCGCCTACGGTGGTGCGTCCCACAAGATGATTACAAAGTGAAATAAAACACAACAATAATGTGATTAAGTTCTTATATGAATAACTTGTAATATTATTAAGTTGGTATAAGTATTTCGCTACCATTCGTCATAGTTGAAGGCTTGCCAGTGTCCGTAGTATGATGGTTTATCCGCTGCTCGTTGCATCTGTAGTATAAACAATATTATTATACACTGATTACTATCAGTGGCTTGGGGAATACGCGAAGAATATCTGTTTGACTTCTCATATCTAAGTATTAGTCCAGCCAGTCCATAGTGGAGATAAGCTAGGCAGATCAAGGTAAGAAAGTATACTTACTAGTAGCTGGTGCAGCTGTGGTGGCCGCTGTGGGTGGCGGTCGAGGTCCCCTGCCACCACCCCCTCCGTGACAGCCAACTGATTGTTCACCTGTGCTCATGCCACTCTGGAAATAATTAAATCTTAGCTAACAGAAACATCAAGTCACGGGACACTAACTTGTTCCTCTATGACTCTGTCAGCATCGAGTACCTACTGCTCAGAAAACGGTGATAGATTTATTTTATCAATGTTTAAATCATGTTAAAAAATATCAAAGATCCTACGATTTTCTATACTTTGTTCAATGGAATACCGTACCACAAGAGCCAATGCCAAAGTCATGATAACCAACAACGTTCCGATAAACTTCATCTTGAAACCTTGGCGTTACTCCATGGACTGAACACTGCCTCAACTCATTTTATAGTAAATTAAAAAAAATATGGACATACAAAGGTGATAATGTCTTCTTCCGGTAGACTGTGTGAATAACCACAATTACAGTAATAATATGTAAAGCGAAAAATTCAATAATGACAATGTGTTTTTAATCGGATGTGCTTACGTCAATTTTAAAGATGGCCGCCACTTTGCGGCAGGTATTTAATGACAATCATTGTATAGCAGTTTTAATCATTTGGAAATACCAAACTAGTTGTCTTTAGGCTTACTATTGTAGGTATAAGAAGCATTGTTGGTATATCATCATTGTCCTTAATCCACCAACGTATATACAGCGCGCTAAGGGTACCCCTGTGGGGCATGAGCCTTAGCTTAGGGCGCCGCAGGAGATGGCAGCAAAGGGACAGGCCGGATCTGAGTGAGATTATTTAGGGGCTGATTTAAAACTTACTTGCTTACTCGAGCAAGGGTTGGGCGTGCCATGTATCATCAGTCTGTGCTAGTCTTCTACAACGGAACTATTCTGCGACTGTAAAGTAGGTATTTACAGTTCCTCAGCTTTATGTGCCTAAATCCACCCTTGGAAAGCACGCAGGCCTTCCTCCTCTTATTACAAACAAACGCACGTACATTCCACCAAATATACAACACAAGACCTTTGCCAAACACCGATATTATATACTTACTAAGTACTCATATAAAGGGTGTAAAACACCTCTTAACGAAGCCGAAAGGCACTTATTCTCCCCATCATTGCGATAATTTTTTTGTTCTACACCATACCTGGGAACCTTCTAGTTACGCAGATATGGGGGGTCAAAGTTACAACTTTTTGACAAGTTTTTTTTTTGTAAGATTTTTTTTTGACTTTTAACACGTCCACGACCCCCCTACTATTAAATCTATCCATCAGCATAAAGTTTTACGTGCGCTACATTGAATTCTACCACAAAAAATGATCAATAACCTCAAAAAAAAAAGTTGTTTCTCAGCAATAATTTTTGCGTAAAGTTACATAGTTTGATGTACATAATGCTTGGTTAACGGCTTTGTGATGAGGTGGTTTACACCCTGTATATAAAACATAAACAAACACCTCAGTATTGTAAATCTAAACTCACATTCACTAAAATCTAAAGTAACGGAGTGGCTGCTCCTTAACCTTTTGACCGCCACGTCAAAAACGAAAAAGCCTGCCCTCGGCGCCAAGCAATTTCATACTTTAATACCTACACAATAGTAGTGAGTTAAAAATTATATCGATAGAGCACTAACTTTTTATTTTTTAACCTAGAGTACTTATGTTTTTAATAAAAAGGTCTATACCGGAACAAATTTTGTCCTTTAAGACGGATGTAATAATGATATGTGTCGCAGTTTCGGCGTTAAATCCACAATTCAAAACAACATTCGATAAAACCAAGTCAATACCATCACAGCACTATGGTCATGACGTACTTTCTTGTCACCGGAAGACGACAGTGGCGTAGCTGGCACGACTTTTTTAATTTTCTCGCCTCTGTACTAGAGGTGCTCAACCGATATCTTCTTCTTTCTTCTTCTTCTAAATATATATAATTCAAAGGAGACTGACTGACTGACATAGTAATCTATCAACGCACAGCCCGAACCACTGGACGGATCGAGCTGCAATTTGGCATGCAGGTAGATGTTATGACGTAGGCATCCGTTAATAAAGGATTTTGATCAATTCTACCCCCAAGGGGATAAAATAGGGGATGGAAGCTTATATGAAAGTCCGTCAGTTTTAAAGTTAGGATCTTCTAATTTTGTGTTTAGGCTGACGATTGAAAATTAATTTATGCGTTACAGCGTTTTTGATAACTCCACCCCGAAGGCTTATAAAGGGGATGAAATTGTGTGTGAAAAATCCTTAATTTTCGACGTCAAAAGTACAAAATTTGTTATCTGGGCTTATGATTGGAAGCTGACGCAACGGCTTTATTAGAATTTCAACCTTTGAGGGGTGAAGAAAGAGCAACATTTTGTTTTTAATTAAAGTTTTTATTTTTTGAGTCACCAAAAAGTATCTATCAAAGTTAGTAAGTCGTTTTTTTTTATTTCAACCCACAAAGGGGTAAAAGGGGAGATGAAGTTTTGCATTGTAGTTGTTCATTCGTTCACGAATAACAGCAACAGGAGAGACCTTTTGCAGCAGTGCAAGTTAATAGTATAGGCCGTACACAAGTTAATAGCACACGTGACTTCGCGGCTGGCAGTACTTACCGTTTTGTAGGGACCTAGGTAAGCCGAAGATTATGGACTTACGGCAGGAGCAGAAAAAGAAAGTATGGCAGCCGCCGCTCCTGTGGGTGCCGCCCGCTCGCACCAACTTGCTGCAGCACGCGCCGCTGACGCGCGCGCTGCGTGCACTCAATATGGTGTCACAACAGATTGATTGCTTCAATTGTACACTGAGCGAATTCACACGGGCCGCATTTTGCGCAATTACTTTAGTTTGTCAAATTAATTAATTTATTCAAAACACAAATAATTTAACTTTAAATATAACTGCTCTATTGTATTAGGTACCTAAACCTGTAATAATAGTTGTATGTGTTGTTTAAATAAATAAATAAATTATGTATAGTAGAACGAGATAGAATGAGTAATTGTCGATATCGTATTTGATACCAACTAGATTTTTTTATTTTGTAGATTTCTGTTTTTTTTTCTCTTCTGCATTTCTGATCTTACTTTTGGTGAATGAAGATGAAATCAAAAATGGCGGCGACGAAAGTTTTTGGATTTTTAATCATGGCTGTCGTTTCCGTGGTTTTTGGTGTCGCTGATAGTGAAAATGAGGTGAAAATTAACACGGAGAAAAAAGTTAAAAGAAGCAAAAAAACAGTTTTCCTTTTTTTTCTTCGGCTTCCCCTGACACTATTTTCACCCTGCGCCACTGTTAGGTAGAGGTGTATCTAATCCTACACCCACATTTTGCACATTTAGCTTAAACCCATCAACAGGACACAAATAATACAATAACACTTTGCCCGTCTCGCAAATCGAACCCAGGACCTCATGCTCAGTAGCGCTTGCGACAACTCGAACAACGATGCAGTCTCACACATGACCCATCAATATTTTCAGGCGAACGAAGTCGCGGGCAACAGCTAGTTTACTAATAAGATCGAAATAATAATAGGTACTTATTTTGTTTAAACTGGCTTTTTTCTAACCTCCCTAAACCATAAATCAAACATGAGTTTTTTTGTAATTATAATAATATCACCATTACATAATACATTAAATGCAATACGTTACGAAGACCACGTACTTTTGGGCCCCATTTTGATCTTAAAAATTGTGAAATGTTCACCTTATTTTACACGCGTCGTGCCGTCAACTACCACTAATACTCGTCAATATATAAAAAACTGTGCTCGTTATTGTCGTCGTTCTTATGTATATGCAGGTATATTGTCGGATGTCGATAAGACAACGTTTAGCAGACCATAGACATAAAAAACTAAACGCTAAAATATGAATCTACGCACAAAGTTTGCATTTTTGGCACATAAGACGAGTGTCAGACCTTTTTTTTATTTTGCTGCTCATATTTTGCATCGCTGACATTTTCCGGTTAGTATTCTAACAGGAAAATGGTCTAAGACATCATTATGTAGGTAATTAATTAAAAAAGTACATTAAACGAGCTGTGGCATTTTGGTCGTAAATATACGACTCTGACGAAAACGTTATGGACCCGAAAATATTTGTCGGATTAATCCGGCCTAAGCGATTAAATAAATAGTTAGTAATGGATGACCGCATCCATTACTAATTAAATTTAATAACAATAAAGGAACTCCTCTATTAAAAAAAAACGCGTTTGACGTCATGGGACTGTCAAATATAGACGACTTTGGCGTTCCCGGCATAGACAATATAAGCCGCGCAGATAGAGAATAGATCTGAAAATGGCGTCCGCTCGCATGCGTTCTCGCTCACTCTCTATCGCTGTCTATACTCACACAGTGAAGTACGCGCTACAAAAAAATAGTCAGTCAGGATTCGCTTTCCACGCTACTTGACGCACTCCGAGTTATCGTTAAATTCGTTCCGTTATTTTGTTGTTTTCGTTGATATTCATTGTTGTTTTTGTTGAGTTTGATTGTTATTTGTTTGCGTTACGTTTGATTGTTACTTTTTTTCGTTAAGTTTTTGTTTCGAACGTTGACATTTTGTGATTGATTGACGATGGCTTCACGAAAACTCGCTCCTAATTTACTTAATTAATATTTTTGTCATTATTTCTACTATTATTAATTAATAATATTAAAAAAGAATAATATATAACAAAAAAAAGTCAATAAAAATCGATGTTTGAGAACTTATTTTGCCAACCGTACCATGCGTACCCGCCGCCATTTTCAGATCTATTCTCTATCTGCGCGGCTTATACAACAGTGTAATAGAGATGGGCATTACAGTCAGTACAATCAATCGATAATCAACTAAAACTCGACTTTTAAGGAGCACCGCATAGTTCAATTTTATAAAATTATCTTGATTTCTCAAACATAAAAGTTCAATAGCAAAATAATGTTTTATTTATTTACTAGTGCAAAATTCAGAGTAAATTAAATATAACGTAGGTTGCCGTTGAGGTCGATATTCTTGTTACATTGACTACACCCTACATCACTACGTGTCCTGTTATGGTGACTGTGGCGTCGAGGGCATTGTGTTTTTTGAACTTTATGACTGGTTTTCTTTTTTGTCTTTTTACGTTACTAAAGATAAAATCTAACGAAAGCAATTCACTGCAAATAAATAAGAAGAGTGAAGGTACATAATAAACAAGGGAATTAAACAAAACAATGCTGTTTCATGGCATTTATTTACGTTTAAAGTTCGGTCACGCAGGCGCAACCGTGGCGTGCCAGAGACCCTACTCCCTAACGTTTCGTCCATACGGACGGATCTATCCGCGTCTCTCACACGTACTCGTCTGCAGACGTGCGCGATAGAGACGGATAGATCCGTCCATATGGACCAAACGTTAGGGCCTCAGGCACATTTTGGTTTGTCGTCTATACACGACTGTGGCGGTCAAAAGGTTAAGAATTATTCACACGGAGTCTTTACTCACATATCTTGTATAACACACACAAACATACACACACCCACGGACACACACCTTTACAAACACTCATACACCCATACCTACACACATACGATTGTGTGTAGGTATGGGTGTAGGTGGTACACAGAATTTGCAACTAAAACAATACAATGTATTTCTAAACAAAATATTAACTGTATTTCAAACCCTGTAGGTTTTTTTGGATAAATTAAATATTATTATATTATTATTATTAATAGTGCATCACCCAGAACCTTGCCTCCACGTGGAACATACATTGGATGTTGATTTTTACTTTTTATTTCGGTAACCAACCAGTTAGAGCTCTGTTCTACTTGCCATCACAACGATATCTGCCGCCATTATTCTATAACCAGACGTGGATCTTTGTGCAATATAAGTGGAAGCTGACCAAAGCTGGTTTAAATTCAAACAACAAAGATTTAAATAAAATACATTTATTCCTACATCCATCCCTAAACCAATTAATCTAACTCTAACTTCTTGAAGCTGCCTTGAATGCCGAATTCCTTTTCTGCCGGGGAGGGCTTGCCTCCAGGTCGGAGGGATTCGTTCACTCTTCGCTTATTCTCCTCTCGTACAAACACGTAGTTCGCTTGCATGCGCTTGATGAGTTCATCTGGAAATAATGATATTGTGGCATCAGTGGGATGGATTACTCGTACCATCGTAACATACTCGTACTTACAATGGCACCGTCGTTCGTTTTAATACTTACACGAATATTACGTTTTTTATCTCAAATAAATAAAGCATTGGGTTAGGTTAAGTTAATAACTGCTGGAGTGATTGTAAAGAATTGGTGTCACTTCAGCCAGAAGTGGCGAGGAGGTCCACCATGTGGTTTTAGTCAGTAGGAAGACATCCATTGAGTATTTCCAAAAGGAACAAAAAGGTTAGTGTTAAGTTGTGATGAAATTGGGGTACAAGAAGTAGTAAGTCTACAAATGGCGATTATACGCACCAGTGACCACCAATATTTAGGCTCAAAGATAGTTTTCAATGTTTCCCTTGACGAAACAGACCATTATGGGCACACTTCATAAATAACAAAGAAAAACGAAGAATCAATACTATTGCCAAAGTATAGTATCTAAAAATATTGAACTGCATTATCGTGTCTTTTCAATAACATCTCAAGAGGAAACAAAAAGGGGTAATCCAGTACTATCTTAAATGTCTGCAAAACCAACAGAAAAACCCTCTACGAACCTCTTAAAGTAATATGATCCTTATACTCTCCGCCTGCCTCTTTAGGCAGGGCTTTCTTCGAGATCATCTGGTAGACCGACTCAGCTCCGACCTGGTGCGTGTGGACCATTTCCATCAGCTGTTTCGAGAGGTACGGCCTGATCAGCATCAGTAGCCGGTCCATGAAATATGGCGCGCTCATGAAGTGCACGCCTTTTAGTTTGCAGAACATGCATTCCTGAAATTTTTGAGATCTAGTGTAGAACTTATAAAACATCTCTTTTAGACTACAAAGGCTAATCCGTGAAGGATCAATATATTTGGTCATTGAATCGATGATAGACGTATTGCTAGTTTTGCTACGTTGACATGAGCAGGTAAGCTGACTCTTCTGATCATCTTGTCTCTTGCTGCGCTGTGTCACACTGAACTTTCGAATTCAATCTGCCTTTACCGCAGATATTGGGCCACCAAGATACAGGCTGTGCCTAGTTTGGGGGCCACGGCTACTTCAACTTTTCTACTCTTTTTTAACTATTTTTGCGCATCTGTCTCGTTTCCTATGTTTGTATGTTACCTAGCTTGTATATATCAATAGATATAATTTAATTTAATTTAATCTATCTTATGACTCGTTATCCAATAAGCATTGATATAATAATATATATTCAGGGTTTCGGGTCCTGGGAGATAATAATAGCTACATTTGTGGGCAATCCCGACTGGTAACATCCCGAAACCTATGAAAGTTTACCTGCGTCGTCTGATTTTTAGCTTAAGATGATAAGTACAAACCTGTAAGAAATATAACACCTTCTTCACGACCATGAGGTCCAGCCTCGTAACGTGGCTCAGAGTTGCTGTGTCCATGTCAATGAGAATCACGAACCTGTCAACAACAAAGCATTGTTTTAGCTACGGAGCATTATAATATTGTTACGAGCTGGGTATGAGATAAATTAATTACTACCGATTAAACAACACAATAACTTTATTAATCACAAAACAATTTAAACTTAATTACAAATACACTGCAGTTCACTATTCGTTTAGATATCGCACTTCTAGTTCACTTCGATTCGCTCCGTTGTGTAGCCAAAACAAGACTGACCGTCGCGTTTTTTTTTTGTGTAGGACTTCTCGCAGTTCAGTCTTCGAAGACTGGCTTCTGCTTAACCGGGCAAGTCCTGTGGATGCCTTGAATTTAAGGCCTCCAGTCAGGGCTAAAATGATTATAAACTAAGCGACAGCGCTCTAAGGGCACCCCCTGTGGGGTACGGACCTCGGCTTAGGGCGTCGCTGGGGACAGCAAAGGGACACGCTGGATCTGGTTGTCTTTATTCAGAGACTGTTTTATTACTACAGGCTCAGCATCGCGGGCTGGCTCGAGCAAGGGTCGGGAAGGGATTGCACGGGGGGTAACGCGCCGCACCTCTGCGGCGAGGTCGGACTGTAACTGACTGTCGCGGCCCTGAGCGTTGTATTTATACTCGCCAGCAGACACAAAAAATAACCACGAATATTCTAGAGGGTTATAGAACTGCTCCATAAAAAACACAAACAAAAGAATACAAAAGGTAAGTAGGAGTACAAGAGCAGTATGTATAAGCTACTTGTACAAAGCAAACAAATATGAACCGTATGCCCTAGGCGTACACGGACGAAATTCTAATGTCTTTTTATAAATAGGTCGGTAACTTTAAAACTAATAATAATGGAAAGCACTCGAAATTCCAACGAACACATACTGTAATCACGTGCTTTTTCGAATGTTCTAGTAGGTCCAATGTAACAATATCTATACTATCTAATATCTTTTCAATCCCGTTGGCTGGTAAATGTATCTTTTGACCTAGATCTCGGATTATGGAAAACCATGGTTTAAGTCTGCGATGGAACGAGCGTGCGAAGAAGGTGCCTTTTTACTCTTTCTTTGAGCGCAAGGGAATAGGTGGACCGTGACGGCGATCGGCGGCGGCGACCTCTCGCGTCCGGCCCTGGTTCAATCCATGGTCCGGAGCAAGACGGAATGGGAAGCCGTTGCCTCCTTCTGCGAAGCAGTCATGCTAGCGAAGGAGGTGGCGGAACGAGAGAGGGAGAGATCCTCTCTTCCCGGCCGCCGCGGGAGACGCAACGGGCGTCGGGGGCCACGTGGTGGCTACCGGCCACCGTAGATGCGGGCCTGTGGACGACTGGCTATGGGCTAGCTAGCCGTCCGGCCGTCTAACGACGACGACAGGCCGTGTTGACGGCGCGTTCGTGTTCCACGCGCGCCTCAAAGAGATGTCAGCATAAGGGGAGGGGCCCGCAAGGGCCGAAGCCTGCCGGGGTTGCGGGCCTGTTCGAAAGAGATACCGCGGCCCCGGAACATAAAGGGCGAGGAACGAACATGGATGGGTTTTAGTCAGTAAGAGTCTGACACTCCCTCCCGCTCCGCCCAGAGTGGGAGAAGTCATTTGATGATTTCCCATCCATAAAAAAAAAATAAAAAAAAAAAAAAAAGGAATAGGTGGACGTGGGTCCGTGCGCATAATAAATGTGGAAGGGAATTGTTGAGTACGAATAGAGATATCAATCAAGTACAAGTGTTATTCTGCAGTCCTTCTTCCTCCATTGGAAAATATTTCTTTCTTTATCTTGAGTTCATGTTAAAGCATGTATGTTGCCAGTAGGGTTGCCAACTTTTTTTTACAATAAAAATAGTATAATCAGGTCTATGAAGAATATAAAACGGTGTTTAAGAAAAATTTAAAGTATTATTTATTGTTTTAAATCCATATTTTTTTGAGTTTCTCGCACAACTTGTTAATTTACAATTTTTTTTTAAAACTTCATACGCCTCACCACAATTATAACAGAAATTAAAATAAATGAGGAGCTTATTTTTATTAAATTTATAGATGCTCCAGGGTCAATCTACGAACAGTTTATGGCATCTGCGACAAAAACTGTGTGTGATCCTAGTACCACCATAACCATAGGTGTAGGTAATAGTTCTAAGATTTAAAAGGAAGATATCACTAACTGTGTATCCGAGTTGTTAAAGTTAAAATGTCTGTTTAAAACAGTATAGTTGGTAACCCTAGTTGCCAGTGTAGTAAACTTGTTTGTCTAAGAAATTACAGACATTCTGAAGCCGGGTTAAAGATTACAGTAATTGAAATTTATTTGCATCTAATTGCTGGTTGTGTCACCGTAATAAATGAGTCTTTCCGCCTATTGTTGGGTTATAAACACTTGGATCGACGACCTGATCATAGTTAAACAATAGTGACTGTTCTGTGTTATCTTTAATTATCTGTAAGACTTTAGTTTGTCTGTGGTAACCCTGGTTCACAGGATGTACATAATGCACCATCTCAACAGGAATGATGTAACCAAGATTTTGTAACAACATTATGATTTAAAAGAGTGTCCATGGAGTTTCTTGCCCGTTCTTCTCCAAATAGAGATCTACGCTAGGGAATGGGCAACTACAGTACTTTCACAGTTTTTATGTCTTGTGACTGGGACTGTAGCTTCATTTAATTATCATCTTTGTTTCGACAATTCAAAAGCGCCTGTAACTGGCCTACTTGAAATAAATGCTTTGATTTTGATTTTGATTTTGTACAACTGAAATAATAATTACTGTTGGCACATTTTAAATAAATAAAAAAACTAAACTTATTAATAAATAGTATCATATTATTTATTATAACATGGTGTCAGAAGTGGGATTCGAACCCATACCCTCAAAGAGGGTTATTAAGATTAAAGGCATGTGACAAGTGATAATAAAACTTAGTAATAAATAGATAAGTATTGATTGATTGTATTGACATAAACTCATTAATTTGATAAAACAGAGAGGATGTTCTGTGTTATCTTTAATTATCTGTAAGACTTTAGTTTATCTGTGGTAACCCTGGATCACAGGATGTACAACTGAAATAAGATTACTATGTGCACATTTTAAATAAATAAAAGAACTAAACTAATTAATAAATAGTATCATATTATTTATTATAACAGTGACCTTGAAACAAAAGACTACTCTGCTTTGGGGTTGCGCTGCAGGGTAGGCTGGAACGCAATACATCGCTAAATGATCCTCAAAATTTGCGAAAATAAAGAAAGAGGATTTTGGCAATGCGTTGTTTTGTGGCGCTGTCAAATTACTGAACTATGTGAACCGTTCAAATTCATAATAAGCATCAGACTGCTAATGCAATAGGGACGATGACAAAAAAAAAACTTATAAATCGTCAGTAAGATCATCAAAAACAATTTGACCCTTATTTTTTCTTTTGTTACGTAAATCAAAACTGACGAAGATATATGACGCTTTTAAAATTCTCAATATGGCACGCCCAGGTATAACTTTTAGAGGGTACCGATCATGATCCCCAGTCCCGAGTTTTGATGCGTTTTATCCTTGCAAATATTCATTGATTTACAAAAACAAAAAATATAGGTGTCCATTATTTTCCAATACTCTACCTAACGGATAAAAGATTTGAATTTTATTTTTATTTTGTCGTTATACCTATTTGAAATAAACAATTAAGCATACATGTTGAGCATATAGCTCAACTATTATGGCTATATGAAAAATACTTTTCTCTACTGGTCCTTTTTCTGCACCTTTCTCGACGTTTTTTGTGCCCATCTAGGCCTATGTAAAATAAAACTAATTTGATCTTGATCTGCCGCGAAGCAGTGTTGCTAAGTTCCAAAGGGTTACACCGTCCGGGTAGCGTTTTCCATCCATGGACTTACCCAGGCCAAGACCCTTCCTCAAACTGCCACAAATCGAAGACCATCATGAAAGCTCTGACGGTTTCCATTAGATTAAAGTTGCGAGGATCTGGGTCCAGCAGACGAAGGTATACCACCCGGTAGCCTTCCACCGTCGGGGTGGGTAGTGGAGCACATAATCTGGAAATATGAAACAAACATTTAGTACTTATCACTTAAGATTGGAAGAAGAAATTCTTCTATCTGAGCGCCTTTTGGGGAAGCTAAAGATGTCCTTGTCTCAGTGGTATTGCTTTACTTGTCGGGGGTGCGGGACTGTGCGAAAGAGATTTCGTGTCCCCGGAATACAAAGGGGGAAGAAGGAACATGATGGATGGGTTTTAGTCAGCGCCCAGGGTCATTAGATGAAAAAAAACAGTGGTATTGCTTTGTGCAAGATTAAAAAGTCTCTTACTTCCTTTGTCAATTAGTAAGTTGATATCGAAACTGTTCACTTTGTCTTTGAATATCAGGATATTATTGTAGCAGCAGATACACCATATAACCGCCTGTCAAACCTATGATTACGGTCATGATAATAACTGAGAAACTGCCATTTTCTCAGTTATTATTATCATGACCGTAATTTCTGTAAAATTTGTCGGTTATTTTTTTAAATGAACTTGTCTCCTGAAGCACAGATATGTCACATCATCAATTGTCAAAAATTGCGCAATTGAAAAATTCGTCATAGAAAAATCCAGAAACCCAACCTGGAAATTGAAGCGCGAAATAATGCAGAAGATCCCCAGTAACATTAACATTAACTAAAGCTATAACATAAGATGTTAACGTTAAGCTGTTGGTCCCGGCTGTCATCTGTCAGACATAGGTAGTCAGTTGGCCAGAAAGTCTGACAACCAGTCTTACCAAGGGGTATCGTATTACCCAGTGCTAACTGGGTTGTGGAGGTCAGATAGGCAGTCGCTCCATGTAAAATACTGGTAGGTATTTAGTTGCATCTATCATCATGTAGACTGGAAGCCGACCCCAACCTAGTTGGGAAAAGGCTAGGCAGATGATGATGTACTTACACTGTGGTAAAAGCGAATTCAGCTTTCTTGTCAAAGACTCGATCCTTGAAGAAAGGCTGGAAGAGTGTCCTCAGTGTGAAGTGTAGGTCCAGCACTTGCTTCGACACCTCAATACTTTTTTGACAGCAGTGGTACACGATTACCAGGTCTACATCTGAAACATCATCGACTATCCATTAAAGCATTACCAGTTTTCCTCCATCAATTCACATTGAGCCCATGCACAAGATAAACTATCATGTAGTTGGATTGGGGACTTCATCATGTACGGTTGTACATGCTATTTGGTTTACATTTTACAATGTAAGTTGTGGGTTAAACTGTAAACCAAATAGCATGCTCAATGGTACAACAGGAGGTTAAGGTTAAGTTTCGTAAGTGAGGAATTTAATTTACGTTGGATTGAGTTAAGAGTTTCTTTTGAGCAACACTCTGGCTCTGACACTGGTGATTTGAGTTTGTAACTGATCATTAAGTTGGTGGACGACAATCTCCATTTGCTATCTCTTTTATACCCTGATTATTGGCCTACATAGCAGTAGCGAGGGGTTCATAAAACTCGAAACCTACCGGCTTCCCTTCGAACAACCACTGTACTGGAGTCTACTATTGCTAAAAGTAAAACAATGTAGGTAATTCAGTTAGGACGTGATGCCCATACATGACTCAAACTACAAATGATTCGATGTCTGGTTTTTTATTAAACATTATTAAAAATATGCACCGGACCGGCTTACCTGTAATAAAAATTAACCCTACGCCACGGCTACATAGTTGTATACTCTTTAACATTTGATTAAACTCAGTATACTTATATCAACAATGTAGTCGTTACACGTGTCCATTAAGTCGTGCTCCATTATCTTTATACAATACACTAATGCCCTAGATGACTTTTCATTCCTATTACCTTTACCATTATATTCGTTGGTTAACTGTCTCAAACAGATAGGTATCAATCATGGTGATCAGGCAATCATCGCACTTAAACGCTTCTTTAGAATCCATGCAATGCAGATAATCATAACGACAGACGTAGCGACGATAATTGCTCGTACCTACTTGCGTATTCTTAGCTTGTCAATAACAAATGCCCATCAATAATGCTTTTATTGCCCATTGACAAATGGCCGTATTTAAATGAACGTAGGGTTGACAACTTGACATCTCTGTTTGGTAACCAGGACAAGACGCCACGCCGTTGGAGCCCGGCGAAGCGGCGCGGCGGGCCTGCTTGCCGGATTGCCGCCATAGGATCTGGAGGCGATATTTCTCGCGCGCCTGCATGAATGGCGCGCGGAGGTACTACGCCGGGGTGGAAACTCCGCTGCCGCGGCAAATCACCGCTCAGCGGACGGACCTCCGGCGCGATCTCATGGCGACATGGAGAGAGCGACTGTCGCAACCCCGTGCAGGGCACGCCACGATAGTGGCGATAAGTCCCTTCTTTGAGGAGTGGCTGGAGAAGCGCCACGGCGTCCTCACCTTCCGCCTGACGCAAGTCCTCACCGGACACGGATGTTTCGGGGGGTACCTGCAACAAATCGGGCGGGAGGAAACGCCCGGGTGTTTCCACTGCGAGGATCGACCGGAGGACACGGTGGAGCACACGGTGGAGGTCTGCCCTGCGTGGGCGGAGCACCGCCGTGTCCTCGTAGCGGCGATCGGCGACCTCTCGCGTCCGGCCCTGGTTCAATCCATGGTCCGGAGCGAGACGGAATGGGAAGCCGTCACCTCCATCTGCGAAGCAGTCATTCTAGCGAAGGAGGTGGCGGAACGTGAGAGGGAGAGAGCCTCTTTTCCCAGCCGCCGTGGGAGACGCACCGGGCATCGGGGGCCACGTGGTGGCTATCGGCCACCGTAGACGCGGGCCTGTGGACGGTTAGCTATGGGCTAGCTAGCCGTCCGTCCGTCTAACGACGACAGGCCGTGTCGACGGCGCGTTCGTGTTCCACGCGCACCTCAAAGAGATGTCAGCATAAGGGGAGGGGCCCGCAAGGGCCGAAGCCTGCCGGGGTTGCGGGCCTGTTCGGAAGAGATACCGCGGCCCCGGAACATAAAGGGCGAGGAAGGAACATGGATGGGTTTTAGTCAGTAAGAGTCTGACACTCCCTCCCGCTCCGCCCAGAGTGGGAGAACTCATTTCATGATTTCCCATCCCAAAAAAAAAAAAAGGAGTAGCATACCATGTAAGGAGACCCGAACAAAACTTTTCCCTCATTACCAGCCTCTAACGTTCTCCCTGTTGTGACACAGTCCTCCTCTCTTCTTTGTAGGAGTGGCTAGTATATAGCCTACGTGGGCCCAGTGCGGGCTGGTGGACGTCACCACGAATTCCGTAACTACAGCGAGATTGTTGCAGTACTTGTTGTCAAGACTTTTATGTTACGACTGTACCCATAGACGACCTTTGACAACATTTCAAGTATTTATGTTAATTGTACAGTAAGAGACGATAATTTGCATCATAAACAATAGAATAGGATGCTCCAAGAGCGATTGCTATCAGCTGTAAAAGGTTTAATACTAGTAATTTCTCACGTTTGAACTGAACGTGATGGTCAATATCTTAGACACAAACTATAAATCTACTTGGTCATCTGTACTATAATATACAATAATATATAATGTTAATATTATAAAGCAGAAGAGTTTGTTTGTTTGTTTGGTTGGTTGAACGCGCTAATCTCAGGAACTACTGGTTCGAATCGAATTGAATTTCTTATTATGTTGGATAGTCCATTAATCGAGGAAGGCTTTAGGCTATAAAACATCACGCTACAATTATTAGGAGCGGAGCAGGAATGACAAATGTTGCAAAAACGGGGATTCTTTTGGTTCGAATTGAAAAAATCTTATTGTGTTGGATAGTCCATTAATCGAGGAAGGCTTTAGGCTATAAAACATCACGCTACAATTATTAGGAGCGGAGCAGGAATGACAAATGTTGCAAAAATGGGGATTTTTTTTTCCTTTTATTTTTCGCTCTTATGTGACAAAGACGAAGTTGCGCGGGTCAGCTAGTAAATTATATATTCTCACGTTTGAACTGAACGTGATGGTCAATATCTTAGACACGCAAAATATCAGCCAATTATTGTCCCACTGCTGGGCCAATACCTCTTCTCACCTATGTTTGTAATGTCCGTGATAAACTTATGAATTGAAAAGGTCGATTTGGTAGTGCTAGCATTTTAGCCCTTTTTGTTTTTTTTTAGAAGGTTAGGAAGTCATCAAATAACTTCTCCCACTCTGGGCGGAGCGGGAGGGAGTGTCAGACTTTTACCGACTAAAACCCATCCATGTTCCTTCCTCGCCCTTTATGTTCCGGGGCCGCGGTGTCTCTTTCGAATAGGCCCGCAACCCCGGCAGGCTTCGGCCCTTGCGGGCCCTTCCCCTTAAGGATGACAAGCGAGGCCTTCGCCTCTTTGAAGCAAAGAAATGTAGGTACTTACATAGTTTAAAAAATACTGACAGTTTAATACCTACTGTCGATTACTTAAGATCAAAATAAAAAAAAACTTTTACGAAACGAAATAAAATCGACTTCAAAAAACACAAAACAGTGAAAAATAACTTTAACTTCAGAAGTCGGTGACCTTTGTTTGATTGATTTACTTAGTTTTTTTGTCACCGACTTCTGAAGTTTAAGTTATTTTTCACTTTTTTGTGTTTTTTGAAGTCGGTTTTATTTTTTGCAAAAACGTTTTTATTTTTCACTTTTTTAGTGGCTCACTTGTGCTTCTACACAGCGTACCGGCGTGATGTTAAGTTAGGAACTGGTGTAAGTAATGCGACATAAGATTTCAGCAATCCCAGTCCCTTTGCCATCATTTATTGAGGAGTTCCGTTGCCTTTCTCCGAAGTTCTTTATTAGATCTTCACCAAATTGAAATGGGAACACTTTAACAAAGTACTCTTCCAAAAACTATCCAAATCGCATCAAGTGTGCCTATAAAATTTAAAGAGTTCTCTCTATTTCTCCAGGATCCCATTATCAGATCCTGATTTGATGATTGTGGGACCACCTGGGAAGTATTCCCTTTCAAAAACAAAAAGAAAAATTCAAATCGGTCCAGCCATCTTCGAGTAATCGGGGAACATACATTTAAAAAAAAGTTTCCGACGAACTGAGAACCTTCTCCTTTTTTAAGTCGGTTAAAAATCATTATTCAAATTAGACTCAGCATGGTTTTTTAATGTCAAGCGGATTTCGTTCCATCGATTAATGTAGGGCCAAGATAAAAGATCACATTTGACACTTCATCAAAATACAACAAGGTAACCTTGTAATAGCTGGAATATTTTTTTTTTTTTTAAGTTAGAACTGCAGAATTGCTGTTAAGGGGCCGGCGGAGCGTGCGTCGTTCATACAAACGTAATACTTACCAAAATAACTCGTAAACCAATAATATTCTTAAGGAAGTGTGTATTTATTTCGATTGGATTACATAATATCTAGGTTCCCAGTTAACATAGTTCAATTACGATTACAATGTTCATTGTAGTATAATGGCAAAAAAAAAAGAACTTAGAACCGACTGTTGTCATTTCGACAACTAAAGAAAAGAGCATCACTAAAGTCCCATTTCGTAACTATTTTTTTTGATCTTAATACATTGACTCCCTGAGATAGCCCGTCACAATGCACACTGTGCTAGGGTTAGTGTTTTCGCAGGGACGAGAAAGAAGTTGCGGAAGAAAATCTTCAGCAAAACATCAAAACTTGTTCTAATACAAATAGATTAATATAATTATGGTAATTAAAAAGATAAGAAGAATAGAAAACATAGTCATGAAGTGAGTCGTAGTTTATCATCAATTCCAAAAATAGGTTAGATTCTATAGCAAAAACCAGACGCTAGTGAGCCAAATTTTAAAAGAGTCGTTTATTTTATTAGGTAACAGATCAGCTTGTCAGATGACATTAATTAACTAATTACCGAAACATACATATCCTTCTAAGTTTTTGTAGGCTTATTTACATAGACTGAAAGTTTTATAATTATGTCACCTGACCTTGATAAACCTACCTTTGAGCAAATAATTATAACTTATTAAACTGGATCGATTCAATTTAGATTTCCAACGATAAGCTGAAGAAGTCGAAAGAAGATTACGATGAAAAAACACAAAAAAAAACCCTTTGTGCCCAACCTGGAGAAAAAGTTATTTAGTCTTTCAGGCGTTCTGTAAACCAATAAGTAGATTTTAATACAGAAAACGCGTTTTGACTATAAGTGAAAGCGTCAGGCCCGCGAAATTCAAACCCTCCAAAATAAAGGTCGAGGGACGATTTTTTCAAGGTCAAAGTCGTTTCTCGACCTCTGTAAACTTGAAGAGTTGTGCTTATGATTTCGATGCTTATAATTCTGTAACTACATACGCTTTACAATCTCGAACGATATTTTCATCAACATACAACCGAGCACTGGCCTGCAAATTGCAAAAAACGTAAAAACATTTGAATTTCGCGAGCCACCCTTTTTTACGGCCCTTGAGAGCCCTTTCATTGTGCTCACAACTCTTTGAGGTACGTGTGGAACACGAACGCGCCGTCGACACGGCCTGTCGTCATAAGACGGACGGATGATGAGCTAGCGCATAGCTCACCATCCACAAGCCTGCGCCTACGATGGCCAGGGGCCACCACTTGGCCCCCGACGCCCGGTATGTCTCCTGCGGCGGCGGGGGTGAGAGGATCTCTTCCTCTAGCGTTCCGCCACCTTCTTCGCTAGCATGACTGCTTCGCAGAAGGAGGTCACGGTTTCTCATTCCGTCTCGCTCCGGACCATGGATGGAACCAGGGCCGCACGCGAGAGGTTGCCGCCGCCGATGGCCGCTACGAGGACACGGCGGTGCTCCGCCCACGCGGGGCAAACCTCCACCGTGTCCTCCAGTCGATCCTCGCAGTGGAAACACCCGGGCGTTTCCTCCCGCCCGATTCGATGCAGGAACCTCCCGAAACATTCGTGGGCTACCCAGGAGCACTAGCCTTTATAATGGTTTTGACTGAAGCCTTGACTGTAACATGACACATTAAAAACTTTTTTGCAAAAAATAAAACCGACTTCAAAAAAAACAAAAAAGTGAAAAATAACTTTAGCTTCTAAAGTCGGTGACCTTTGTTTGATTGCTTTAGTTATTTTGTCACCGACTTCAAAAGCTAAAGTTATTTTTCACTTTTTTGTTTTTTTTGAAGTCGGTTTTATTTTTTGCAAAAAAAGTTTTTATTTTTCACTTTTTAGTGGTTCACAGGTGCTTGATACATGGAAAGTGCATACCGTTACAATTACAACAAGCCCAAACACGACTATGGTACATTGTCTCATTATGGAGTTCCGTGACTCTTGGCTTCATCATCAGATCTGATGGTAGAATGGTTCTTATCAAACGCAAATGCTTCACTTGTTGTAGAAAATACCAAAATCGCA
The DNA here is from genome assembly GCA_916618015.1 of Xestia c-nigrum. Classification (NCBI taxonomy): domain Eukaryota; kingdom Metazoa; phylum Arthropoda; class Insecta; order Lepidoptera; family Noctuidae; genus Xestia; species Xestia c-nigrum. Next base: position 1,099,293 of record OU745263.1, read on the forward strand.
ACACGTTTTCAGATAAAATTTGAAGAGTTCCCTCGATTTCGCCAAGATTCCATCATCAGATCCCAATTTGGTGGCTATGGGACCAACTTGGAAGTATACCCTTTCAAACAAAAAAATAATTTTTCAAATCGGTTCAGGCGTCTTCGAGTAATCGGTGAACATACATAAAAAAAAAAAAAAATACATACAGTCGAATAGAGAACCTCCTCCTTTTTGGAAGTCGGTTAAAAACTGTGGTATTCTATTGAGTGTATACCTGTGAGATGTTTCTCAGGCAGATGTGGTTGCGTCTTGAGCCAGTCGCGTAACTTCTTGATCTCCGCTGGTGAGATGTCTGGGTTCTTCTCATACTCCTGGTCTACCGTTATCGGCTTCACTACGCCGGCCATTTTGTTTCTAAAATGAGAGAAGAGAGAGAGTAGAGTTGAAACTTCAATATTTTATCTATACAGGGTGTCTCATTCAAATCGGTCAGTATGGGAAAGTCTGAAACTACTTATAGTTTCCTCAGTATCCTCAGAACAGATCTTCGTATGTCTTATCATCGTCTTCGATTTTAATAACAAGAAAAACTGCATTCATACATTTTAAAAAACATCTGTACTCCGTTCAGGAATCGAACCGGGTTATTTTGAAAAAAAAAAAAAACCTACACTATTTCTATTTAGATATCGATTGTGTAGGTCTTAAGCAGTAAATGTCTGTATGAAACATGATGTCAGATATGAATAAAATGCATTGTTTCCACATACTTTAATTTATTTTAGTAGGTGCTTGAACTGACCACGTTTACAATATTAAACAAGTTCAGGTAGGTATTTAAAATTGTCTCTATGGTTGTTTGTACCTCTTTGCTGATGTTGCAACTTGATACATACACCTATTTACATACCCACCCACCCATTGGCATTGCATTAAACCATTTCGGAAGTTTTGTTATCTGCGATACTATTATCTAATATCGTGTTGAATATTGTATTGAAAAAGGCGGTGGTCACTTCGAGCACCTACTAAAATAAATTAAAGTATGTGGAAACAATGCATTTTATTCATTTTAGACATCATGTTTCATACACACATTTACTGTTTAAGACCTACAAAATCGATATCTAAATAGAAATATTGTAGGTTTTTTTTTCTTCAAAATAACCAGGTTCGATTCCTGAACGGAGTACAGATATTTTTTTAAATGAATGAATGCAGTTTTTCTTGTAATTAAAATCGATGACATAGTTCCTCAGAACAGATCTTCGTATCTCTTATAGTTTCAGACTTTCCCATACTGACCGATTTGAATGAGACACCCTGTATAACGTGTAACGTTAAATGTGCCAAACGTCAGACACCCCAAATGATTTTTAATTCAATTGACCTAAGTCTTAAAAATTAAAGGTTTCATGTGCTGTTTTAGTTTTACTGGCAATTAGATTTACTGGTAAGAACTTCTATTATCCCGCGTATGATTGGACGACAACCATTTGTGTCTGTTTGTTTACCTATTTTCGGGTTTGCGCACGTGATGTCTTAACCTAAATTAATAAGTAGACCGGGCAACATTTTTAGCGAAGATTTTTTTTAAATGTGTTGTTTATTAAATGTGTATTAAAAAGTGGTTCAATTGATTCTGCTCGTGATACTGATCAAATTATTGATTTATAAAATGGTAAGCTGAGTGACTGATTCACTGACTGACTGGACATGAAACATGAAGTGTAGGTATCCACTAAGAAATGATTTTTGTGAATTCCGCCCCTAAAGGGGTAATATGGGGAATGGAAGTTTTTATGAAACTTCGTCAGTTTTTGAAGTAGAATCTTTAAAACATTGTGTTTAGGCTGGCGATTGAAAATTAATTCATACGTGAAGGGTGTCGTGTTTTCCAGTTAGTAAGTAGGTTGTGGAAGTCAGATAGGTAGTAAAGTCCTCCCTCCATTTAAAGTACTGGTGTTCTGGTATTTTTGGTTGGTTAACAACGCGTGACTTAACAATAAATAAAAACTTAATGATGTTATTCGATTAGCAAGACACACATGTACAGTTGTACACTCAAACTTCTCTCCCTTTCACTCTCACACACGCACACACACACACACGCACACACACACAGCATACACACGCTTATACAATTTATCGTACATAAAGAGCTTTGTTTTTTATTTTTTTCTCTTTTGTTAATTTCCAATTTATTTTGTATCTCTAAAATGTAAGGGAAGAGCGGAGCCTTCAACTACAGACATTTTTTATGCCTAAATGGAGACTCCTTGACATGCAATGTAACCAAAATTGATACGTAATAAACTTTTTTTTTTTGGTATTTCTGGCTTGTTTTTGGTTTTGTTCTACCCTTTGGTAAGACCGGTTATCAAATTTTTGGGCAACTGATTTCACTTTCAAAGATCTACAAACTACTCTTTCTACTCTTTCTGAACCACGAAAGGATCTCGGCATCTAATGGGTGGTTTTTCATCCACGGACCAACCTAGGTAAGCGGCGCAACCTAATGATAGTCCCGAGCGGCGGTTATTATTTAGCCACGAGCTCCTAATGACATAATTTTATTGATAAGCACAAATTAAATGGGAAAAAGTGTCATTTAGTGCCAATATTTTGCATCTTTACAAATATAAATATAAAATTTAAATCTCTCTGGACGTTAACACACAGCGCCATCTAGTGCTACACTAAGCAAGGCTTGTGTCGTGGGCACCAGATAGTTGATATAGGTACTACATAGATACTTTTTTGTTTGTAAATACATACTTATTATACATATAAACATCCATGACTCGGAAACAAATGTCCATGCTCATCACATAACCATTTGCTCCTACCGGGACTCGAACCCAGGACCCTATGAACGTAAGGCAGCCTCACTACCACTACGCCATTCGAGTCGTCATATAATTTATTACTTACCTGTAATTATGATAAACATGAATATCTTATGATAAGCATAACTTATTTAAGTTTTGACAATTTGATCTGAGGTAGGTTATTGACCAGTCAATATTGCGATCGTTCAAGATCAATATTGTTATTTAGAGCCTTATCACACTAGCGAGTTGTGAGCGAATCTCGCCGCGAGTTCGCAAGGTGTGCCCGGCGAACAGCCGCGAAGAAGAACAAAATTAATGATTAGACAAAACACGAGTCGCACACCGCGAACTCGCTACCCACCCGCGGCGTGTTCACCGCGCACACGTTGCGAACTCGCAACAAGCTAGCTGCGCACTCGCCCCGCTTTCAATTCGCTCGCCACTCGCTAGTGTGATAAGGCCCTTAAATGCAATGGAACAGTTATACATTTATTCATTGTCGTATTTATTTGTTATTGAATTTAATGTTTTTGTTGTGTTTTGTACCATTGACATTTATTGATTTGATCAGACATTTATTTCTGATATTTTAATTATTTTTGTCGTTGAATTTACTTTATTTATTAACTAATCAATCAGCTAGCAAGCGTTTTGTATACTATTGTTTTTGTGTCTAATATGGGTCAATGACCTGAATTTATTAAATGATTTTTTTTTTTTAGTTTTTATTTAGGTACATAAACAAACGAAAGTAATTACCAGAATCACCCATCGCGCGACATATGGCTTTTCAGTAAATATATTTTCCTCATAGGATTCAAAAACATATTAATTTTTATCATTGATCAAATGGTTACCAAATTAGGTATAGCGGTCATAAAAAAAAAACATTTTTATATACTTTTTAAACTCCACGAATCTCCTTCAAATAAAGAGAATAATTGCTTGTACTTATTTGCTTTTGTTAAACTTCACGTAAACCGGAGATTTTATCAGTACATCAATGATTAATGATACCTGATCTTGATGAATATCCGGAACTTATTTATTGGGTTACTCGACCGAACAATAACAAAAACATTATAATAATTATTAAAATTATTGCACAGTTTTATTAACAGATCTGTTTACTGTTGTAGTCTATGGTTAAAAATATAATGTTATTGTCTATGGAATGACGAAGCACTTTTTCGCTTTCTATATTCAACCTGAATCATGTCGTGTACAGTCATACAGTGCTAATTAAATATTATCTTTGAGTCTAAGGCAGTTTACTTTGATATTAAAGCAATCCCGACCGAACCCCAAACATGGTGTCAGAATTGGTGTCATATTAAATTAAAAGGAAAACGAAAAAGCCAATAAAAGTCGAGAAAACTGTAAGTAAAAAAGTCAAGTCATCCAAGTCACCAACATGGCGGACAAAGCGTTCTTTGTGCAATTGAAACCGTTTATCATACAAAATGGCGATAACGTGGCAGAAAAATGGAAAAAATGGAAACTTAGATTTGAAATTTTTATGGATGCTAATGATTTATCAAAAGTAACGGATTCGAAAAGGACAGCAATTTTCCTAAATGCTATTGGTGATGACGGAATAGAAATTTTTAATAGTTTCAATATAGATCGAAATACAACAAAGTTAGATGACATCCTAAAGAAATTCGACGAAAAATTCAGTCCTCTTTTAAACATAACAGTAGAAAGGTATAATTTTTTCACAAGAGTCCAAAAAACCGAAGAATCTTTGGATGAATATTTGACCATATTGAACAACCAGGCTACCACATGTGAATTTGGTAATTTGAAAGAAGAATTGATCAAGGACATGCTCGTAATAGGCATGATTAGCACACACATAAAAGAAAGACTCTTACAGGAAGAAAATCTTACAGTTGAAAAGGTGATGAAAATAGCAAAAAGTCTAGAATTGTCTCAAGAAAGATCAAATAAATTAAACAACCAAGAAATTAAAAAGGAGAATATTCAAGGGATCAAAGAGCAAAAACAAAATTATAAAAATAGAAGTCGAACACCCTACCGAAGTAATTCGAGACATCATAAAAATAGTCATGGGAGAAACAATAGTCATGGAAGAAATCAGTCAAGCAACAGGAATAAATCATCAGACAGGAATTGTACCAGATGTGGACAAATTCACAGATATAAATGCCCAGCACAGGAAAAAAACTGTAATAATTGTAAAAAACAAGGACACTTTGCTAAATTTTGTTTTTTCAGGAAATCAGACCATAAAGTTAGTAATATTTCTTATGAACAGCCAATGTCAAAAGATTTTTCTAATAATTTTGTCATAAATTCAGTTCAAAATTGTGAATCTACAAAAAATTGGCAAATAAATGTTTATTGTAATAATGTCAAACTTATATGTCAAATTGATACAGGTGCAGATACAAATGTCATAAGCAAGAAAATGTTAGATAAAATTATGTCCAGTTCTCACTCAAATATTAATATTTCAAGAACAAATAATAAACTTTTTTCCTTTTCAGGACAATTAGTGCCAAATTTAGGTACATGTATTCTTAACTGTAAATTTGAAAACGGAATAACCACAAAACTCTATTTTGTTATTGTTGAATGTGAATGTAAAACAATATTGGGTTGGAATTCATGTGAAAAATTAGGTATTGTGAAAAGAATATATGGAATCCAGCAAAGGTCAGTACAAGAAATTATTTCCAAGTTTGCTAAAACATTCGAGGGTCTAGGTTGTCTACCATATAAAGCTCATCTAGACATTGATAGTAGTGTTCCACCTAAAGTCTGCCCAGTCAGAAGAATACCTTATTCATTAGAGAAACGTCTTAAAGAAGAATTAGAATATATGGAAGAACTACAGGTCATAGAAAAAGTCGATAAGCCAACTAAATGGGTAAACTCAATTGTCTTAGTCGAAAAACCAAATGGTAAACTGAGAATATGTCTTGATCCTAGAAACTTAAACACGGCTATTAAACGTCCTCATTTCCCGTATCCAACATTCAATGATCTTAGATCTAAAGTTGCAGGTGCATCAATTTTTTCAAAATTAGATGCAAGTTCAGGCTATTGGACTATATGTTTAGACGAGGAAAGTAGTGAACTTTGTACGTTCAACACTCCATACGGTCGATACAAATTTCTAAGACTGCCATACGGAATCAACTCTAGTGGTGAAATTTTCCATAGGACAATGAATCAATTATTCGGAGATTTAACAGGTATAATTATATTTGTAGACGATATACTTGTTTATGGGTCTACTATTGAAGAGCACAATGAAAGACTAGAATCGTTATTCAAACGAGCGTCGGAAGTCAATTTGAAGTTCAATAAATCCAAATGTCATTTTGGTTTGTCTGAAATATGCTATGTAGGACACATTTTCAATAAAAAAGGTGTATCACCTGACCAGTCAAAAGTAGAAGCAATTTCGAAAATGCCAAGTCCAAGTAATGTCAAAGAACTGCAAAGATTTTTAGGAATGGTCAATTATTTAGGTTCCTATATACCAAATCTCGCAGAAGAAACTTCTTTGCTGAGAGAATTGCTCAAAAAACATAATCAGTGGCAATGGTTAGAACAACATGAAACACAATTCAAAAAATTAAAGTCAATGTTATGTCAATATCCAGTCTTAGTCCATTATGATATGAAAAAACCAAAGACTATAAAACCACTTGACTGCGCATACAGTGCCCCGACGCACGAAAACTGTTAGTAATTTTGCACCTACAAGTAGGCGACGGTACTAGTAACCATTTTAGTTGTAACCAATTGTTAGACCCATATGCACGCTAAATAATTATAAATTGATGCGATTTATTTATACAATTTAAATCGCATAAAATGCCTAAATGCGCTGTAAACTGGTGTGGGAAATATACCAAGACATCTAGGATATGCATACCTTTTCATCAGTAAGTAAACACTACGAAATTATTTTTTAATTTAATCAGATTAAGAGCAACCGCAGGGGTCTATTTAAAATGGTGGAGTGTGAAAAAACACACGAAACAGTGACCCGCGTTTATGTCTTTTGGAAAAGTCCCTTTCTTTCACTAGGAAATTCTAATTCTTTTATCCCTTTCTCTCCCTTTGTATTTTTATCGTAAAAATCAGAGCCGTTACCTTTTTAATGGCTGAAGTTGATATCGATAAAAATACAATTAAACATTATACAATTTTTATATTATTTTAAGAAATACGAAATATAATTCCGACGATTTTATAAGAACGTTATTACAATCCCTAATTGGGTATAATTTATTTTTCGGGATATTAATTATAATCAATATGAAATAGAATCAACAAATCATTGTATTTTATGAGGAAGATGCATAATTCAGAAATAATTATGTAGACGCTAGTTTATCATTTTTGACTGAGATCAATCAAGACCCTAAAACTATAATTCAAAAAATATAAATAATTCATTTTAAAAATCAGTAAGAAACAACAGTTTTTTTTTCTTTTTGTTATTGACTGATATTGATTAAATTTTATTATGTAATTTTTAATGAGTATATTTTTAATTTTAAAATCCGTTTTATCGATATCGACTATTTTCCCTTAGTCAAGTAGTGCAATCCCTAACTAGACATACCTACGCAACTTGACCTTGAACTGACCAATTGCAGCCGCGCATTTTTCGTCGTCCCCCGGCCCGCTGTGGTGAGTTGTGTTCTTAGAAGAAATTGGCCTATACGCTCTCTAGTGGTTATATACTCTATGGAAAAAACCAATTAGATTGTCAGTCGATTCGTCACAAAATGCAGTAGGTGCAGTTATTTTACATGACAAAAATCCGATTGCTTATGCTTCAAAGTCATTAAACAAAAGTCAAATTAATTATGCACAGATTGAAAAAGAACTATATGCTATAGTATTTGGGTGTAAAAAATTCCACCAATACATATATGGAAAACCTATTCAAGTTGAAACAGATCACCAACCTTTAGTCACATTATTCAAAAAACCCTTGTCAGAAGTACCAACAAGATTACAACGTATGATGATCACTTTACAAGCTTATAATCTTATTGTGTCTTATACAAAAGGATCAGAGATGTATGTTTCTGATACATTATCTCGTGCTCCAGTCAAAGATGATAAATTTAACCAAGAATTAGTCAGTTTGGAAGATTTAGATTCAAATATTAATATTCACATAAATTTGTTAACCTCTAATTTAGCCATTTCTCCAGAAAAACTTGAGAAAATTACAAGACACACTAAACAAGATTTAGTTTCTCAAAAAAATAATAGAATATTATAAAAATGGATGGCCTAAATGTAAAGAACATTGTCATAGTTTAACATTGCCTTACTGGAACATAAAAGAGGAAATTCATGTAATTAATGATATAATTTTCAAAAACAATTCTGTTATCATACCTCAGACAATGCGTACAGAAATATTAAATATATTACATGAGGGTCACCAAGGGATTGAAAAAACAAAAAACTTAGCAAGAAATGTAGTTTATTGGCCAAATATTAATCAAAATATTGAAAGTAAAGTTAGACAATGCGAAACATGTTCAATTTATTCTGCAAATAAATCAAAACAACCAATGTTAACTCATGAAAAACCTTTATTTCCATGGCAAAAACTAGCTACCGACTTATTTGAATATAAAGATAAGAAATACTTATTGGTAGTAGATTACTATTCTAACTACATTGAAATAGCAAATTTAAATAAAGACAGTCGAACATCTAATGTTGTCGCACACCTAAAATCTATTTTTGCACGTCATGGCATTCCAATGCAACTAGTTTCAGATGGAGGACCGCCATACAACTCCAATGATTTTAGAAAATTTTTGCATGAATGGGACGTTGAACACATTATCTCAAGTCCAAATTTTCCAAGATCCAACGGCTTAGCAGAAGTCTCAGTAAAAATAATAAAAAATATACTAAGGAAAAGTGATGATTCTGGATCTGATCCTCACTTAGGTCTTTTGCAATATAGAAATACACCGAGAGGAAATTTAAGCTCTCCAGCACAGCTTTTAATGTCTAGAACGTTAAGATCTCAGCTACCTAACAAAATTAGTCACTTACGACCTAAGATTGTAAAGCATTCGGAACATAACAAAAAGAAACAAGAAAAAAGTCAAAAAACCAAGTTTTATTATGACAAAAACTGTAAAAATTATCTGGATTTTCAAATAAATGACAATATTTATTTTAAGAAAAATCCTAAGGATATTATATGGACAAAAGGTACTATTATGTCTAAAACCAAATATCCAAGATCATTTATTGTCAAAGATTATAATAATAATACTTACCGTAGGAATAGTCAGCATATTCGTTTTAGGTTCAAGTCAGAAAGTCAAACGTCAAGTCAGAAAAATGTCTCTCAAAATAATAACAAAAAAGTCAACTTTAAGGATAGTCCTAGTCCTAGTCAATTAAATAATGAACTAAACAAGTCAAAATTTTCAGAAAAGGAGGATGATAGTTATACATTTATCTTCACTTATCATGAGTCAAGTCCTGAGTCAAGTTTACAAAATCAGGAACTGAACAATGAGTCAGATTCATTCTTATCTATAGAGTCAAATCATTCTTGTCAGTCAGAAAACCAGTCAGAAAACATAGTAAAGTCACCTATATTTGTTGATATCGATGAAACATTAGTTTCACCTGAAAGTCTACATGACTATAACGAATTTGATAATGAAAGTCCAATGTCTTCTCAACGTAGAAACTTAGAGAACTTAATTCAAAGTCCAAATGAATTAAATATACCAAGTAGTGTAGAACAATCTCCATTACCATGTAATGATGAGGCTGTAAATGCTGAAAAACAATATAGCTCTAGGGGAAGATTGTTAAAGAAAACACAAAGACTTGATTTATAAGATTTAATACATAGAAAATAATACAAGTTCACAATAATATTATCACAATTTAATTCAAATGCAAATTGTATTTTTATTGTATTATTGGCAAGCACTCACTTACTCTTACTATGATATTATTGTATAATTATGTTAGTAATGTTTATAATGAAATGTATTTTAAAAATCTTAATTCTTCAATGTAAATTGTTATGGTTGTGTTTAACTTGGATTAAGTCATCTGTCAAATAATTGTAATGTCAATGTCAGTCTGACAGCTCTCTTTTAAAAAGGGGCATGTTGTAGTCTATGGTTAAAAATATAATGTTATTGTCTATGGAATGACGAAGCACTTTTTCGCTTTCTATATTCAACCTGAATCATGTCGTGTACAGTCATACAGTGCTAATTAAATATTATCTTTGAGTCTAAGGCAGTTTACTTTGATATTAAAGCAATCCCGACCGAACCCCAAACATTTACCTTGCCATGTCAATGTCAATTGGGAACCCATGTCAAAAATATTGACGTTTCTATTTAATTAACAATGTGAATGGACTAGTATTGTCTCGCTCACTCACACTGCGCTTCGTATCTCTCGTTTCATGCGGGATGTGCCAGTTATCCAATCAGATAAGGGCACATCTATGTTTTTACATAAATGTTTCGCATTGAGCATAATTATCTCAGCATAATCAGACTCCAATGTTTTGAATACTCAAAACTTTGTTAAAATTATATCATAGAAGAATTCTTGATCGAACATTTATTATTAACACATAAAAAATAACCTTAAACGTGTTGTTAAAATGTCCTAGTACTAAAAGATTGATAGTTTTTTACGCGGATAAATACTAGCAGAATTTAACCAAGTTAACCTTCTGCGGCTGACGTGGTAGTCCAACAGACACCGTGAAAAATAAAATTTGGTTTGTTACTGTTAATTTTTAAATGTGAGCGCCGCCGCTTTTAGTACCTTACTATAGTAAGATTGCGCGTCAGTCTGTGTACGGAGGGCGGTCGTAGCAAGCGCACGTGAGCGTAGCGGGAGGAAGGTGTCCACGAGACTACCACATCAGTGTTAAGGTAAGTGTCTACTAGACTACCACCTCAGTAAAATGATCTTGCTTTCATAGTGTTTCTTAAACAACTACATCAGTAATTAAGTTTAGTTTTTCTTACAATAAGGTATTTTTTTGTATTATATCGTGTTATTTTAGAATTTGATTTTTTTTACATAATTAATACATACGAGTATCTATCCTTTCATACTAATATTGTAAAGGAGATGAGATATCTTTGTATTTTTTAAACTTGTTTTTTTAGATGGCTGACGTAAATACACCACTTCACTCCAGGCCAGGTACGTTTTCTGCTTGTATGAGAATGTCGGCTGGAATTTTCTAGGCCATGAAGATCAAATAATACAGTGACTGAAACAGGCAATTGAACATGCGTTTAGCGATTCTGATGGTGAAAATGAAGACCCAACTTTCGAGCCAGAAATCCTACACCTTGAAGAAGATGTAATTTCACGTGAACAAGGTCCAGAGCTAAAAGTAGAAGTGCTATAAGACTGCCACAGTGGTTGAACGCCAAAAATCTTCAGACAAGTCACAAGACATACAATGAAAGTTTGCCATGGAAACTACGCATGACTCACTAGGCTTTCCGGTAAGTATTTCCCCTCCTCCACCACCAGCAGTTTGGTCTGTTCCGCCAAGTAGCAGAAAACTGGTCTATAAGTCCATTTGTCCGTTGCTGTGATTGTTCGAAGCCAATTTACCTTTAGCACTCCAAGCCATTATGTAATAATTGTCAAAAAAAAAACTGTGATTTTGAAACCGTCTAATTTTGAGGTCAACCAATGAATGTTTATCATATTTTCTAGACTGATTATTGTAATTATTAATTTTTATTATGTATAATGTAAAATTTAAAAAAGTTGATTTTGTAATTTTTTCTAGGTCATTAATATTTAAGTAGAGATTCATGGAGTGATTTGTGCGAAGTCAATAAACACCGTTTAATTTTGAAAATACTAATTGTTTTTATATTTAAAGTTCATTTAACATAAAAATAGGCTATAACCATCTAATAAATATAAATAAAATAGCTACACAATGTTATTCTATGAAAATATTTGCAGTTGAAATGGTGTCTCGTGTACTACCACGTCAGTAAAATTGTTAAAATTGAGCCACGTCAGTTGCAGAGGGTTAAATCTACTCCCACAAGGTGAACGAGATCTACTAACTGAGCCGCAGTCTTTGAACGAGTATGGCTAAGCAAAACAGGTTTAAATGACCAATAAAAAAGATACATTAAAAAAAAAAACTGCAAAACATTCCCTCAATTAACACACAAGCCTGCCCCCTGTGAAAGAGGCGAGGGCAGTAATTATAGATATCATAATTATAATAATTAACTATAATAATTTTAATTAAATGCGCAACTCTGGTTTTCGTTTTTAAAACTGTTAGATGGCGTTGTTAGTTTTTGTTCAACCAAATAAATGCAAAAAGAAACTTGTGAACTATTAGTCACACAAGTGCAACCGCTGTCACCTTGTGCATCTACTTCACTAGCAAGTAGTCTAAAATAGCTGTTCTCGTTATAACAGTTGAAAAGTTGGTGTACCTAAACACACAGATGACAGCACTATCTATGAAAATTGTGTGCAGTAATCCACTACCGGGCCCAGTGTGGGTCGTTTCACCTTGTCTTTTAGTTTCATCTTAAGCCAGATTTAGACGAAACCAGGAACCCTGGCACCAGTTCTCAGTCAAGCCAGCGCTGGCCTGGCCCGTGTTGTTTAGATAAGGCCAATATAAAAACCAGGCCAATATATTTACATATTTCATTCCTGGATGATAACGACAGATGTTTTGTGGTAGAACTCTGTTTAACGCACTCATTACGCTGATGGGTGTATTGAATAGTACGGGGGTTGTTTATTAACTATTACTACTGAATTGTTGTCTCACTTTTACGTGTGCTATCTCGCTCTCTTCCGTCCGTGTCTCTAAGCAGCACGCTTGCCTCGCACATTGTTTTATTCATTTTAATTGTCTAAATATAATTCTAAAGTCTACAACCTACACAAACAGCGTCATAAAAGTGCTTAGCTTATTCAGCAGTTCGTGGTTTCATTACAAATACCAAACAGGGGTCGTGAAGGTGTTTATAGACTTTTATTTACTTAAAACAAAAACTGATGATAAAGTTGTAACTTTGACCCCCCAATATCTCCGTAACTAGAAGGTTCCGAGGTACCTACGGTGTAGAAGGATAAAATTATGATATACTGAACACAGCACTGCCGGGCTAGCATGGGCAGGGGATAAAACTTTTCTCCACCGGTTATTTCCACTGACAAGGGACAAGTCAGTGGAAATGACAGGTGGAGAAAATTTTATCCCCTGCCCATGCTAGCCCGGCTGTATATTTTAATATACTCACATAACAGATTCAAACTCCGCGCCAAAATGGAAAACAGTTGTGCCAATCTAACAACAACAAAAAAATAACAAAAATTTGAATTTGGAACCTTTAAACAAATCATCCTGATCATTCCTGATACTTTTTTTACTGAATGTATGTTCTAGAAATCTAGATCCGAAATTTTCGAAGACGTTACATTATAATATCCAATTATCCAGCAACCCGCACTGGCCCCTTTCACAGAGAGGGGATTTGTGTCCCAGCAGTGGGAACATTAGAGACTGGTTGATTACACCTACTTTTAAACGTGTCGTAAGTACTGAATAAGGAAACAAGAAATACTCGTTTTTTCTCCTCGTAATTGAACGCCCGTTGTTTTAAAAACTAGATCTGCAAGATAATCAATTTAATTCAACATTTAATTGCTTAGAAACGTCTTTTTTGTTTACTTTTTTTATGTAATCCTTACCAAGTTTCATCGCGACTTGATTTCTTGTAAGACATTCAAAATCAAAATCAAAGCATTTATTACAAGTAGGCCAGGTACAGGCGCTTTTTAATTGTTGAAACAAAGATGAAAATTAAATGTAGCTACAGTACCAGTCACTTGACATGAAAACTGTGAAATTACTGTAGTTGCCCAGATCACAATTACAGATAAAGTGCGTAACCAATTAAAATTACTAGGCGAAGCAAAGCAAAATAGTTATTTGTTATACAAGAGTGCAAAGATTTTTTTTAACCGCGTGCTCAATTTTGATGACGGAGCAAGCCAAAGATTCAAAACTTAGAATCGTGAGCGTTAGCGAGGGAATCAAAAGAGCGAGAGAGAGTGCAACACGTAACTTTTCATCCCACATCAGCGAGGAAATGAATAAAAGCAAAAAAATGCACATTATTAACAAATTCAGTTAATTCTGTTGGCGTCAAATAAACTTCCTCGTCGCTAGATTGAGTGGTCATTTTAGGTTTTTCACTTGTTTTAGTTGGATTCCTTGTTTTTAACCTAAGGTGTTAACAATATGACGTGAAAAGAAAATGGCGCGAAACATACCTATTAAATAAAGTAAACTAAGAAGGTTCCGAGTCTGAGTTCTTGGCAAATTAAAAAAAATGTATGATACATTCGGCACCATAGAGGTAGAAGTAAATAGGTTTAATGATGTTTTGAATTCACATGCTTAGTGTTCTTAATTCAAATTTACTTTACCCTCAAGACGATAAAATCGGCTTTTGCACTCAGATATCGAAGAGCAAAATTCTCTTTCCGAGATGGGGGGATCAAAAAAATGTTTTCTGTCGTGTCTAATGAATAGGTTTTTCTTTAAATTAATAGATTAAAACCATTTAAAACGAACGCACTGAACGAAGATGATAAATTCTGATGTTAGAACCTTGGAGGATCCGTTTAAAAAAAACAATACGGATGTAAGAAAATAACTCCCACGTTGGCATAATACCTTATTTTATTTGTCTTAATAACTACTTACATATATTATTATAAAACAAAGTCCTCCACCGCGTCTGTCTGTCTGGTCGCGATAATCTCAAAAACAACTGCTCCGATTTTCATGCTGTTTTCACAATGGATAGAGTGGTTCTCGAGGAAGGTTTTAGTATATAATTTGATAAGCGGGCGGGGAAAGCCGCAGGCATCAGTGATCAGGTAGTGTCTGATAAAATCATGAAAAATGTTCATATTACTCTTGTTGCAATAATTAAAGTTTAAACGCAAGTATGTATGTTCTGTGGACAACATTATCAAAGGCTAAATTCAAGTCTTTGCATAGTTTCCGATTTTTAGACCGTTATCATTTAATGATAACGGTCTAAAAATTAAAACAAGTAAAATAAAATTTAAAAAAACCCCCGATACATTGTACTAAAAGTCAAATAGAAAATAGTTCGTTAATTTGTCATATTGTGGTGGCGGCCATCTTGGATATTTAATTAATTATTTTTGAATAAATATGTTATCCGTAATTTTGTGGCGGCGGACATCTTGGATTGATTTTTATCAAACATAGCTATGTTAAAGAACACCCCCGACTAATTTAGCTTTCAAACAAAAAAAAAAACAAAATCAAAACCGGTTCAGCCGTTCGGGCGCTACGGTGCCACAGACAGACACACACAGAGACACGTCAAACTTATAACACCCCGTCGTTTTTGCGTCGGGAGTTAACAATATTGCAAAAAATATACATACATACATATTTTGTGTGAGTAACGAAAAAAAAAAGAAGTGATGTTGGCAAGGTTGGATGCAGGAGATATTCTTAGCATCGAATGATCCGATTCCGGAATTATCGGATGTGTTCACTAAATGGCAAGCTAAATGATCTCCGAATGTTATCAACTGTATTTAAAACGCTTCCGTGAATTTATATTTCCGTAACACGTGCAAAAGTTGATTAATAATGGTAGAATAGAACGAAGAAAAGAAAAAAACTGATGATACCTATTTAGCATCTGTATACAAGTTTTTTAAAAACCAAGATTAAAATTGATTTCAAGGTCATTAATCAGAACAAATACTTTCAATAGTTACCTAGTACCTATTTAGCGTATAAATGGCCATACGTACACATTAAAAAAACAAACTAAAATCAATTGATTCAAAGTTTGAAAATTCTATAAAGTAAGGACGAAGACATCACTTAGCAAACAAGGACTGGTTTTATAGAATACTAGCTGACCCACGCAACTTCGTCTGCGTCACATAAGAGGGAAACAGCTACCTACTACTACCTACTTCTACCTACCTACTACTACCTACCTACTACTACCTACCTACTACTACCTACCTACTACTACCTACCTACTACTACTACCTACCTACTACTACTACTACTACCTACCTACTACTACCTACCTACTACTACTACCTACCTACCTACCTACTACTACATTTTTTTTCATAAGAACCTTCTCCTGACAATAACAAAACCAACAAAAAAAGAATCAGCCAAATCGGTCAAGCCGTTTTCATGCTATGTCGTGACAACGGAAAACGGGTTTCATTTTTATATATATAGACTAGCGAACGTTATGCGGTTTCACCCGCGCAGTTCCCGTTCCCGTTCCCGTGGGAGGACGGGGATAAAATGTAGCCCATGTTACTCAGGGTGAATGTAGCTTTCCATTGGTGAAAGAATTTTCTAAATCGGCACAGTCGTTTTTGAGTTTATTCAAAACAACCAAACAAACAAAGTTTTCCTCTTTATAATTTTATAAATCTATTAGTGTAGATTTCTCTGACCATGAGTGTGATTCTGTAAGACCTTATTCTAAACTTCGAATCTGAAAACGCTGTGAGTTTCTTGATTGGCATTCTAAAAACTAGGTAGTAAATTCGAATTTACACTAGACTAAATTGACTGGGAGATTTTGACAGATAAAGTATGAGATGACGAAATGGCATTCTGTAAGGTAATTCCTCTGTCACTTCGACACTCACTTCGCACTCGAACGCGATTCAAAGTTTCAAATAAAGAAAAAGAACCTTAAGTGAAGTGAGAGTGATCAGCGATTTGAAATGCGAGTTGTTGTTTGAATTTTACAGAATCGACCTGCATGCTTACTGCTATTTTGAACAATCCAGGAAAACTGTACTTGAGACGACAGAAAAAAGCGAAAAACCCAACTTTAAATTACCAACAAAAGTAAGTACTTAAGTACATAATTCTGTTCAGTATATTTGTTGGTTTCCAAGTCAAGGTGATGTAATAAGTACACTACAGTTTAAAGGCAGCCATTACTAGTAGGTACGTCGGTACTTCACGACTTGCCCGCTCAATTCACTTGGATTATTTTGTAAATAATAAATCTTGTTCAAGTCAACTTCTTATGCAAAACAGTTTGTGTGCAAAGCTCTTGTAATCTAACTAGTTTTTGATATAAAACTTACGATTTTATTTACGTCTGTGATTTAGAGGAATTTTAATGATATCTTAAGAAGTTTTTGATGTGCTCATCTTTTCAATGATATATATTAAGGCTCTTATTAATCAGTTTAATAATATTTATTAAATAACTAGCTGACCCGCGCAACTTCGTCTGCGTCACATAAGAGAGAGAAACGAAAGGAAAAAAAACCCCGTTTTTGCAACGTTTTTCAATCCTGCTCCGCTCCTGATAATTATAGCGTCATTTTAAATAGTCTAAAGCCTTCCTCGATAAATGGACTATCCCACACAAAAAGATTTTTTCAATTCGAACCAGTAGTTCCTAAGACTAGCGCGTTCAACCAAACAAACAAACAAAGTCTTCTGCTTTATAATATTAGTATAGATATGATTTATTAAATGCGAAAGTTACTGTATCTATCTATTCTTTTTCACGCTATCAAACATGGCCATAACCGACGCTCGGGTCGATCTTTAGGTTAAGCCGTGCTTGCCTAGGTTGATCTGTGGATGCTTACCGAGTTTCCTCGGTAAGATCATTAACAGTCGTTATAAGTAGTCAGTGGCCCGAAAGTCTGACTACCAGTCTTACCAAGGGGTATCGTATTACTCAGTACTAACTGGATTGTGGAGGTCAGATAGGGAGTCCCTCCATGTAAAACACTAGTATTTAGCTGCATCCGAGTAGACTGGAAGTGGATCTCAACATAGTTGAGAAAAGGCTAGGCAGATGATGATGGAACATGGCCATTGAAAACTATTTATCCCGGTCTTAAGTTTCCCTGCGATAATAATTTTCACCACAAGCAAAACTGTAGGAAAAAGTACTTAAGTAATCTATAAAAATAGATTAATATATTCAGAAACTGTATTAGAATACCAAAATAAAACGAATGTCAACGATGAATTTAAATAGAACTACAACTCAAGGCATTGCAATGGCACCCGCACTTGATTGGCTTTACTAGAAGGGTGTTACAAGAAAATGTACAACCTACAATTCAAAGTAAACAAATCTCCTTATGTTTTACTAACTTTCACCTACGACTTCGACCGCGTGGAATTATTATAAAACACTCGTATTCAACAAACAAAATTGTTAACAATTTCAAGGGTTTACTTTTTTTTGCACGCATCCCTAATCCTTTTTCCAAAACATAGGTTAGGCCTTTAGAAAGAAGCCTGATAACTTCAACTACCTGCCAGTAAAAGTCCCGTCAAAACAGCGGAACAAACAGACCGATAGACCGTTGGCGGGCAAAAGTTAAAAAAAATGTCTGCTTTAAGTTTTCCTTTGAGTTAGAAGAGCAATGGCCAATTTCTGTGGTTCCCAAACCTCTTAATAAATCTGATAATATGAGGATATTAACTCGGTAGGTATACAGGGTGTAAACCACCTCATCACAAAGCCGTTAACCAAGCATTCTGTACATCAAACTAAGTAACTTTTCGCAAAAATTATTGCTGGGAAACAACTTTTTTTTTGAGGTTATAAATCATGTTTTGTGGTAGAACTCAATGTAACGCACTTAAAACATTGTGCGGATGAATGGATTGAGTATCATGGGGGTCGTGGAGATGTTAAAAGTCAAAATCTTACAAAATAAACTTGTATTTTAAAAAAAACTTGTCAAAAAGTTGTAACTTTGACCTCCCATATCTCCATAACTAGAAGGTTCCCAGGTAGAACAAAACAATGATCGCAATGATGGGGAGAACAAGTGCCTTTCGGCTTCGTGAAGAGGTGTTTTACACCCTTTATAAACTCCTATTCTATTCAATTTTCACCTAATTTGAAACTATCAGCCTGTAAAGTTTTTCTGCTAGTAGGAGGTCCTTATGATCCTCAATCTTAGATCTCAGTCCTCAACTTATCCTGAACTCCTCCTGAACTTATCCTCTCTATAAGCAACCACCTAGCAAATACCGTTTTTTCACTTACCCCAAGACAGTCCTACACTGCCTTTGCTGATTGAAATTTGTAAGTTCTTACTTACAGGTTCTAACATCAAGTTCCATCACCTAGGAAATCCCTCATTTATGATAAGTGCATGTTACGTTCATAAGATTAGTCAGTTTGATCACACACTTGAGTGTATAATCACTGGTTGTTCATGGTCTGTTATCAATGTTGCTAATTTTAGTTTAGATGTCATAAAGGCAGTGGTGTTATGTGAAGAAACAACGATTTCTGTGGTTGTATCATGGTGGAATAATGTATTGGTATAATGGGTTTTATTTCCTTAATGCAGTCACTTCCTTTCCCAATACTATTAGGATCTGCTTGAAATATCAGCATTTTATTCATCATCAGCCTATAATGTTCCCACAGCTGGGACACGGCTTCCTCTCAATGAGAGGGAATGGGCTATAATCTACCACGCGGGCCCAGTGCGGATTGGTAGATGTCACATGTCCATTTTTGATTCTAGGACATGCCGGTTCCCTCACGATGTTTTCCTTCACCGTTTTGAGAGCAGTGGTGATGAAATAAATTACACAAAGTAATGCGCCTGTCTGGGATTGAACCCACGACTTACTGTTCGTAAGTCGGGGCCGCCACCACTGGGCCAGCGCTGCTCCACCATTTTATCCAGCATTTTATTAATGTCTTCAGTTTCCATACCTGTGTAGGTATGTACCTACGTCTCTTTCAGTCGTCATCTTGTCGTCATCATCTTCCACAGCCCAACTTCATTCACTGCATTCTCTTCATTCATAGCAAGGTAAAGACCTCTCTTTTATTGTGCCAATCTCCACTTCTTATGCCAGCCTTATCTAGGATATTCCTGTGGTGGCAATAATGTCGACTGTACATTTCACCCCCGGACGAGCAGCACTTCTCTTTCAAGTCCATGGACATCACTCGGTCACAGCTCCACTCATCATCTTAGTCATCATCAGCCTATTAATTGTTTCCACTGCTGGGGCTATACAGACTTCTTATTACAGTTCTTAGAAAGTCAATGGCCCAAAACTTCTGACACCAGTCTTACCAAGTGTTATCGTAGTTTCCCATTATAAACTGGGTTGCAGTCGCTTCATGTAAAATACTGGTATTCAGTTGCATCTGGTTAGAACATAGTTGGGATAAGGCTAATCAAATGATGATACGACTCGTCAGTAAAGATTTTATCGATAACAACTCTCAGTTCTCGTAGTAGTTCATTTAATAATATCATGATCATGATTAATTCATGGCATTGCGTCCACCATTGTTGAAGCGATGCATTATCGTGTCATTCGTATTGTAGCGGAATTTATTTAGTGTCAAGCGTTTTATAAGATTAGGAGTCGGTAGTCACAAAGGCAGAATCTTCTGTTTACTCCTATTCAGATTAATGAAATGGTTTACATAACATAACTTGTGATATAAACCCTTAGGCATTTTAGAACTTTTTTGTCCGGATGGGGAAAGCATTCCCACAATGGGCGGAGCAAGAGGGAGTGTCAGACTTTTAGTGACTAAAAACCATCCATTTTCCTTCCTCGCCCTATAAAGGGTGTAAAACACCTCTTCACAAAGCTGAAAGGCACTTGTTTTCCCCATCATTGCGATAATTTTTTTGTTCCACACCATACCTGGGAACCTTCTAGTTACGGAGATATAGGGGGTCAAAGTTACAACTTTTTGACAAGTTTTTTTTAAAAAACAAGTTTTTTTTTGTAATATTTTAACACCTCCAAGACAATCAATCAATCCATCCATCAGCACAATGTTTTGAGTGCGTTACATTGAGTTCTACTACAAAACATGATTTATAACCTCAAAAAAAAAGTTGTTTCCCAGCAATAATTTTTGCGTAAAGTTACTTAGTTTGATGTAGGTACAGAATGCTTGGTTAACGGCTTTGTGATGAGGTGGTTTACACCCTGTATATTCCGGGGCCACGGTATCTCTTCGAACAGTCCCGCACGGCATTTCAATCTAGTAAGTTCCATGTTTCCTTATGATGAAAGGAAACATGCAACTTACTAGATTACAACCTCAAATTAGATATGTCTAACCGCAGTGTTATTAGCTCCTGTCTTGTTTCGTAAGTAACAATTTCTTTCTCATTTATTTTACGACACTACGGAATCATCATCTGCCTAACCTTTTCCCGACGAACGAAAATTAACTTACAGATGAGTTCTGAGTTTGGCAATGGACCGTAGAACATTCTTTAGAAATTTAGCCATCCAGCTTCCCCGTGATGTTTCTGAGATCAAGTGAAACTAATATTCCCAGGAAAAATAAGTATGCATGAAATAAGTTGGTACCTACTAGGGAGAACTTCACATTCATAATTTTCGAAGTAGTGAACTCGGGAAAAGCTGATTGTGAAAATGATGTAAAACTAGCAAGTTTTTAAGTTATAATACAAGTATTTTACTTAGAGTAGGAACTGCCTATCTAACCACAACACATTCAACTGGGAAACACAATACTCTTTGGTAAGACTGGTGGTCAGACAATCGAGATTCTGACTACCTATTACGACTGTCCTCATTGAGATTGACATGAACAATTTTGTATCCAAGTTATCTATACTTCTTTATAATATCTACTTGTACTTAAACACTGTTTTAGGCTTTCACGGTTTAAAACTAAACTTATATTGTCACTTACGGGATATCTTCCGTGATTATTTGTTATTTTGAGCTCAAAATAACAAATAATCACGGAAGATATCCCGTAAGTGACAATATAAGTTTACTTATACTTAATCCCTACTTATCCCTACTAATATTATAAATGTGAATGTAAGTTTGTTTGTTACGCTCTCACGCGAAAACTACTGAACGGATTTGGATGAAATTTTGCACACAGATAGTTTAACACCTGGAATACCACATTATGGTGTTTTTATCCCGGTACTCTATGATCCCGTGGGACAAGAATCAAACTTCACGCGGGCGAAGCCGCTGGCAGAAGCTAGTACTATATAGAGGAAAGATTTATATTGTTGTATGTAACAAATAAACTTAAACTACTAGACCGATTTGAAAAATTCTTTCAGCAATGGATAGCTACATAATCAGCAAATAACATAGGCTATATTTTAACCTGACATGGAATCCACGCCGGTAAAACCGCATGACGTCCGCTAGCCTCAGATAAATGGCTCCGGTTTAGCCGAGACAAAAGGCAAATGTTAATAAAGAAAATTGTGCGCTGATTTTCCTGTTGATAATTTGATTTCCGTAATAGTCGACAAGAAATAATGTTTCTTAATGAGTTCCTTGAGAATTTTAAGTTAACAAAGAAATGAAAAACCTTTGTAATTCTGATGTTGCTCATATGTACTATGTTTTGGCGCAATAATGTGTTTTACCCAACGTAAAATTCATAAAACAAAAAATGATAAAAACAAAAAACTCACCAAATAAAAACAATCCAGGTAAAACCGAAACTGCAAATACTTTTAATAAACCGCAAAAGAAATGTTCGTCAACCACTTAGAAACATATACCTAAATAAAAAAACTAAATTATACTAAATCACAGCCACTAATTTTAATTAAGTCTGCAAGGTCAGAGCGCGGATTGAAAAATATTTTAAACTTTAAATTGAGAGAATTATGTTTTTTTTTTTAAATATATTTGCAAGCCTAGGTAGACGCGCGGGTGCTTGCGAGAGGTTGCTTCGCGAATGAAACCTGCATGGAAGTCGAACTTCATTACCTGTATCTATTATTGCCGCTACGAGTACGAGGTAAACAGGGATGTTGTCGGTGAGATTCGCATCATATCAAACGTATCGATATATATTTAAAACTTTGAGTATGAATCATCAAGAGGGCTTTCTCATTTTTTCTTGATTTGAGTGTTTTACATTCAAATTCAAAACATAGGAAATACGGGTATTTACCTTAAAAATAAAAAAAGGTAAATTAAAGGTAAATTCGCGATAAATACCCGCATTTCATATGTTTTATAATGTGTTCTGATCGTGAAAGTTTAAAAAAGACAATTCAAATACAAGTTAAATTGTGATAGTCTTCTTAAGGGAACACCAGAAAAACTATAGATGGACCATAAAGTACCTATGCAAGATGGCATGGCTAGAAAGGAAGTGACCTAAGAGATAACTAGGTACCAATAGAAAATAGAAAATCCTATCCCTACTTCCCTGCTATTATATACATATAAATGTGAATGTAAGTTTGTTTGTTACGCTTTCACGTGAAAACTACTCAACCGATCATCATGAAACTTTGTACACATATTCTTGGAGGTATTAGAAGTAACATAGCATACTTTTTATCAAAAAACAAACTAACCCTCACTCGCAGACGAAGTTGCGCGGGTCAGCTAGTATGAAATAAAAAGACAAACAGTGGTTATCGGTCTTCGTGGTTTTATGGAAAATATGTGAACTGAAGAAAATTTTGAGTAAGAATGAAGATAGCTATAAAAGTAGAAATGATGGATGGACCTTATAGGAAGATATGGCTAGAAAAGGTAACTGATGAGATGACGAGTAAGAAAATATGCTGCGCCGACCCCAAACAAGTTGAGATAATGACACAACAATAAATAATAAAATACACAATTATCGCTGGACCATGGTGCAGCGCCATCTAGTGCCACACTAACAACGAGGTGATACCAGATAGTCGATCGATACTTTTTGTTGTTTGTGAATGTCGTAGCCAAAATTCGTATTTCACGCCGTATTACATAATAACGCGCTAGATTGTAAAACTTCGCCGTTATGTAATGCGGCGTCGTCACGTTCAGCCGGATTACAATTGGGCTGAAACGCCGCTTTGTCTATAAGTACCCGCCGATTTGTCAATAAGTACATACATAATCATATAATTCTGGCACCAGGTTAGGCAACTAACCACACGATAAGGAAGGATCATAATCATTATAAACATCCAAAAATGTCACCACACACACATTTGCTCCTACCGGGATTCGAACCGCTGTGCTGCTCCATTTGAGTCGGAGAACACTATGGGTGTTGTGCATGCCCATCTCATCATGAAATACATTGCTATTAGTGTAGGTAATTCAAACACAAAAGCATACAGAATCTACCTACCATTCTACCTCGGCGTTTCAGTGGGCTTCCAAATAAACGCGGGAGAAAATACGAACAAAAGCAAATTGGCTTTCAAAAAAGCAATTCGGAAGTTTTATTTAAAGTCTGTCTAAATTGTTTACCAACTAGCCTATATTAGAGTTGTAATAATTATCATAAGGTTTCTCGTATTTCGGACTATTTGTATGTATTTTAATATATATTAGTTTATTTTATATGCTTATTTACGTATTAGTATGTAGGTACCCATTTATGTGTTTGATTTTATTCTTGCAAAATGGCATGTTCCTTTTTATGGTTTCATTATCACAATGCTGTCTTATTTGACCCAATGGTTGACTGGTAGAGAATGCCTTGTGGCATTAAGTCCTAGGCTATGTACCACTATTGTACATGAAGTTTAAATAAATAAATAAAAGCTAGTATAACATAAGTATGGCCATCGATACTACTCCAGACTATCGTAGTTTTTCCAATCCCTACCTGTACGTAACTACCGCTACGAGGTAAGTGGGAGTGTAAACGGTATACTTGATTCTACGCTTGAATTACTTGTAAGTGTCGATCGTAATATATTCGCGGAAAACAGTCTGTTGTAAGTAACTAGTAAGAAAAGTGCAAGCAAGTGTGTCGTAGAGGAAGCAAAGAGTTTTTACTGTTTTGATGATACTCGTACATAGGACCCTAACTCTTTGATCTGCACAAATCTTACTTCTTAATCTTACTTATATTGTAAAAAGGAAAGATTTGATTTTTTGTTACTTTGTGTGTTACGATTTAACTCTAAAACTACTCGAGTCTCGACAATTTTTCTTGTATTTGAGTGGTTAGACTCTAAAAACACCCAAATACTAGAAAAATTGTGACAGCCCTTTTAAGCTATGTCTTTACTGAGCAATATATGCTTAGTATTTAATCCCATTAACTTCCACGAGAACGGGTACTATGCGGATGAAACCGCGTGACGTTCGCTAGTCTATACTAATATTATAAAGCACGAAGAGTTTGTTTGGTTGAACGCGCTTATCTCAGGAAGTACTGGTTCAAATTGAAAATTTTTTTTTGTGTTGGATAGCCCATTTATCGAGGAAGGCTTTAGGCTATATAACATCACGCTGCGACCATTAAGAGCGGAGCAGGAATGAAAAATGTTGCAAAAACGGGTTTCGTTTTTCTCTCTTATACAGTGACGCACACGAAGTTGCGTGGGTCAGCTAGTCTATTATAAAGGGTACGTATCATAATCCCGAAAGTTCATAATACCTATGATTGAAATACCGACGTCCAAAACATCGAAATTCAAAATACCGAAAGTTTTAAATGCCGATAGTCGTTATATCGAAACACAAAATACCGATGTTCAAATGGCCGAAAGGACGAAATCCCTAATGGACGAAATACCGAATTGACGAAATCCCGAATGAACGAAATAACGATGGTTGTAATACCGATGGATGAAATCCCGAATTGACGAAATCCCGAATGAACGAAATACCGATGGTTGAAATACCGATGGATGAAATCCCGAATGGACGAAATTCCGAATGAACTAAAACTTTTATTTAGTAACGTATTATTTGACAAACAATTCATTATTTATCGTTTTATGTCATAAAACAACGTTTGAAACAAAGATATTAATTGTGTAATTCCAAAAAAAAAGAAATAAAGAAATAATTTTGGTTTCCTATAAGCACAAATTTTGTGACAGAAATGAATCGCTGCAGAACCGACTCCACGTAGTCTTTTCTGCCCTACCCCGAGAGTGTAATTTAAGCCCGCGTAGGCGCGAAGGGGCGAGGCGGGCCGCGAGCTGAGAAGCAGGTGGCTTTAACACTTGCCGCCGCGGCTGAGGCTGGCCGGCTTCAGCCGGCCAGCAAGCCGAAGCTGCGGTGGTGAGTGTTAAAACCCTCTGCGACGATAAGGTCGCGTGTGACCGCCGGAGCCACGGAGCGTCGGAGCCGTGACAGAAACCATGCCTGTTGCATGCTCCATGCTTGCATACTGCATGCTTGCTGGTTGCATGCTTGCCGCATGCTTGCTTCAGGCTTGCTGCATGCTTGCTGCATGCTTGCTGCATGCCTGCTGTATGCTGCATGTTTGCAAATCGTTTTTCTCGGAAACGGTGACTATTTCGGGATTTTGAACTACGGGATTTTGAACTTCGGGATTTTAAACTTTCGGGATTTTGAACTTCGGTATTTTAAACTGTCGGACAAGTGAACTTTCGGGATTTTGAATTTCGGGATTTTGAACTACGGGATTTTAAACACCGGGATTTTGAACTTCGGGATTTCAAACTTTCGGTCTAATGAACTTTCGGGATTTTAAACTTTCGACCAATCAACCATTCGGCGTTTCAATTTTCGGGATTTCGTCCATCGGTATTTTAAAATTCGGTCTTTTAAAATTCGGGATTATGATACGTACCCATTATAAATGCAGAATGTTTGTTACTCTTTCACGCAAAAACTACTGAACGGATTTGGATGATTTTTTTTTGCATACAGATAGTTTAACACCTGGAATACCACATTATGATGTTTTTATCCCGGTAGGCTATGATCCCGTGGGACAATTATAGACCACCATGCAGTCCAAGGCATGGAAATAAGCTAGTACAGACTTAAATTCACGTAGTTTCCCCGTGGAGTAGAGGTAGACAACGAAATAAAACGTATGCAAACGGGTATTTATCGCGAACTTTACCTTTAATTTAAGCCCGCTGTTTCGACTGGATTGCACCAGGCGTGGTCACGAGAAGAAAAACCCGATTGCAAAAGTTTTATGTTTTATGTTTGTTTGGTGTTGTGTGTTTTTTGTTTTATGTTGTGTGTTTTATGTTTTATGCTCTGATCGTGAAAGCTTAAAAAAAAACAGAAACTACGAAACCCCATCTGTTATGATCGTTACATTAAAATTTCTCCTATTTTTGCTTCTTTGGTCGGATGTCTGCAGAGGCCCGGTCTGCCAACCAGTCTCAATAACTGGGTTGTGGAGTTGAGACAGGCAGGCGCTTCATGTGAAATACCGGTAGACATCTGCATATGCTTAGACTGGAAGTCGAGTACAAAATTGTTGGGAAAAGACTAGGCAGATTATAAACATCTCATCTCCTATGTCTGCTATTTAAAATCGTAACAAACAGTGCCACGACACAGACTAAAACCTTTTTTTACATATACAGGGTGTAAACCACCTCATCACGACGCCGTCAACCAAGCATTCTGTACACCAAACTAAGTAACTTTACACAAAAATGTCTGCTGGGAAACGACTATTTTTAAAGTGAAAAATCTTTTTTTACGATAAAACTCAATGTCGATACATTGTGCTAGTGGATTATAATACGGGGTCGTGGAGATGTTTAAGTATAAAAAAAATACAATTAATTTAAAATCTCAGTTTTGCTGCAACGGAACTAATCATAAAAATGTGATTGTGATATCATATTATGTCACTATGTTCTGACGATTAATTTATCGTTGATTTTTAGTTGGCAAAAGTCGTGGAAGTAATCGTCCTATATGTGAACACCTCCATTGAAAATACACAAACCACGACACTTAAAACTACACGATTATCTGTCGCCACGGCAGTTTCAACGCTTTACCTGCAGCTCGATCACGGGTCACCACAACTAAACTTAAAATTACACTTACGGGATATCTTTCGTGATTTTTATTTGTATTGAGCTCCCGATATTTTGACGATGCTGTTGCTAGCGCGATAAAAAAAAAACATTTGAAAAGGACCATACATTTTTTAGATTTTATGTGCCCACCAAACTGCGTAACAGTTTGTCGGCGGGATTTGCGCTCGTCTTAAGGCGATTACTTGAGCTAAACGCGAGTTTTATAATTACTAAAAGTATATGATTCACTGGAAAAATATATGATATTCTTCAGGATATATACTAGCATGATACTGTTTTGAAAACATAATACAATTAATTTGGCTCGATAAAAAGAAATCACGAACTTATCTCTAAAAATATCTTTCAAACAATAAAAAACATACTAATATGCATGCGATCATTCTGGTTTTTTGGCCAATAATTCTACAAGCAATATATTAGCATAATACTGTTTTAGTTTTTTAATCCAATCAATACTTTTTTTGTAAATCGATCGAAACCACTCATTTCGCGCTATTTGGCCCGCAGTGGCTGACGTAACAACCACTTTGTAGTGCAAACTGATTAGAACTTTATTCTAACAGCATTTTAAACGAAGTTTGAACCACCACAAATAGAGTTGCTAATTTAGCTCGTCTAAGCGCCTTAATACATTTTGGTTCAAAAAGTACCTAATAAGCACAGCCTGTTTTTAATATTTCTATGGGCACAGCACATAGTAAGCAGCAATAGAAGTAACACACTGTGGCGGGTTGTCAACCCGCCATCAAAATCACGGAAGACATTTTAAGTTTATTAGTCATACAGATAGACTATGACCTGGTTTAGGACATAGGATACTTTTTATCCCGGTAGGACGTCCCTGTGGGATAATTTTCGATCTCCACGAAACGAAGCCGCGGGAAAAGCAAGTATAATACAACAAGCGCGTGTTAATCTTGATATACCCTTGAACTTATGAACGAATGTGTTATAAATTATTGTTATTCAATTTAATTATAATTACGTTAAGGTGGATGTACCTATATGGAATTATATTAAGAATGGATAAATTTAAAAAAAAACTGGCCAAGTGCGAGCTGAACTCGCGCATCGAGAGTTCCGTATAAACTTATGCAGGTATTTTATAATTTAACTGCATATTTTCAGTTTTGATTGCGTTTACTTACAACTTTGATTTTTCACTGCTCCAAAAAGAAGCAGACTTGAGAATATGATATTAATTTTACTTGATACCTACCTTAGCGGAATTGCCAGAAGGAAACGGTCGTATGTAGCCAGACTCACACATTTTAAAATGGTGACATTGGAGAAGCGCAGAAGAATCGCGGATTCCATTTTTCTTTATAAAATTCTCCGGAACAAAATTGACTGTCCCCACTTGCTAAGCAAGTTCCGATTTCGTGCTCCTGCTAGACTCCCTCGTACCCCTATAACTCCCTTGTACCCCACTCCACGCAGAACGGTTCTCGGACGAAGTTCTATTGTCCCTCGGCAGCTCGGCTCTGTAAACAGCTAAACGAATACAGCGATCTTATTGACGTGCATTTCGACTCGTTTGGCAAGTTCCACAGAATAACATGTAATAGTATGTAATAATGCATTTCTTTTGACATTGGTTGTAGTTTGAAATTGATTTTTATATTATCTTCGTTTCGTGTAATTTTTATTGTGACTTCGCTTTTATGAAATTTAAATTGAGAATTTGTTTGTGTATGGTATTATTTTGATTGTGCTTTTAATTCTATTTTTGTATTTAATTTTGATTCCGTTTTTAATTTTGATTTTGTAGTTAAATTTTATTCGTTATTTAATTTTGATTTTGCATTTAAATTTGATTTTGTATTTTATTATTTGTTTTGTTTTGATGACTTTAAGTCTAATTAATCTGGATTCAACTTTAATTAATCTGGTTACATTTATTATTTTATGGGGCATGCGGTGCTAACCTGTAAGAACTTGTTATACTAACCTTTGATTTAAGAATCTTATTTTAAAATGTAACAGTATAAACAATTGTTGGTTGGCCTGAAATAAATAAATAAATAAATAAAATAAATACCTCCACGCTTCCATAAAAGGTGTTTTACACCCTATATAGGGTGTTTTTGGGAACCTTCTAATCTATACTAATATTATAAAGCTGAAGAGTTTGTTTGTTTGTTTGTTTGTTTGTTTGTTTGAACGCGCTAATCTCAGGAACTACTGGTTGAAATTGAAAAAATCTTTTTGTGTTGGATAGTCCATTTATCGAGGAAGGTTATAGGCTATATATCATCACGCTATGACCAATAGGAGCGGAACATAAATGAAAAATGTTGCAAAAACGGGGAAAATTTATTCCTTTTGTGAGCTTTTTCTCTCACATATGTGACGCAGACGAAGTTGCGTGGGTCAGCTAGTTAATTATATTACTTACGGAGATATTGGGGGTCAAAGTTACAACTTTTATTTTATTTACAATTTACATTTTTTTTTAATAAGTACTTACATGATTTTATTGTAAGAGTTTGCCTTTAAATACCTCCACGAACCCCGTACTATCCAATCCATCCATCAGCACAATGTTTTCAACCCCAAAAAAAAGGTTGTTTTCCAGCAATAATTTTTGCGTAAAGTTACTTAGTTTGGTGTAAGTACAGAATGCTTGATTGACGGCTTCGTGATGAGGTGGTTTACACCCTGTATAACCACTAGAGAGCGTGGCTCCGATGACTGTACGAGGAAACACAGCACAGATCTAATACTTACTTATTACAACCCGACCCGAATGGCGTAGCGGTAGTGAGGCTGCCTTTCGTTCAAAATCAAAATCAAAATCAATCAAAATCAATCAAAATCAAAGCATTTATTTCAAGTAGGCCAGTTACAGGCACTTTTGAATTGTCGAAACAAAAATGAACAATTAAAGTAGCTACAGTCCCAGTCACAAGACATAAAAACTGTGAAAGTACTGTAGTTGCCCATTCCCTAACGTAGATCTCTATGGAGAAGAACGGGCAAGAAACTCCATGGACACTCTTTTAAATCAAAATATTGTTACAAAATCTTGGTTATATCATTCTTGTTGAGATGGTATATTATGTGAGAACAATGTAGCAAGATGTGCACGTTAAAAGTGTCCATAGCAAAACAAAAATAAAATACAACTCAAAAACAAAATAATTAATTCAAATAAACCATGGCGACTAAGAGATGACCAGTCACAACTGACAGCGCCCGTTCACGAACATGACGCATGGATCAGCACCATTCAGCTCAACCATTTTGAAGGGAACTAAATGGTCCGACACACGCGCCACCATCAGCGAGACATTTGAGAGAGCATGACATACTCTCACCCGCCAGGGCACATTCAAGTCAAAAAATAAAAAATAAAAACGTAGGTTTCCAGTGAATGATAGCATTCTAGTACATGGCACTCACACAATATGGGATATGAGGTTATATAATACTAAAGATATTGAATTTATACAATGCAAAGATAGTCGTTCTTAGGGTCGCGGGTTCGAATCCCGGTAGGAGTAAATGTTTGTGTGATAAGCACGAACATTTCTTTCCGAGTCATGGATGTTTAAATGTATAATAAGTATTAACAAAAAAAAAGTATTTAGTTTGTTGATAAACTAAATACTTTTTTATCTAGTCTTCACGACACAAGCCGTGCTTAGTGCGGCACTAGATGGCGCTGTGTGAAATGTTCAGCGATATTTATTTTTTATTTATAACTAAAATGGTTGCTAGTTCCGTAGCCTATGTACTTATAAGCGACAAAATACTAATAGTTTTCGTGCGTCGGACACTGTATGCGCAGTCAAAAAAATCGGTTGCATTTTCTATGCTTACGACAAACGCATCTGGGGTGTAGAGACTTAGTTCTTACTTTCCATCATAGATGTCGCTAGCATTGCTTTTGTCAATTCAGGAAGTACTGCACAAAAATAAAAGAAAATTAAAAATTAAATGGAAACTAGTTTTCTATTCTGATAGCTAGAACATTTATTTAGATATAGGTACCTATATCTACTAACAATAAACCTATAAGTACTGATATTATAAATAGGTAAATTTTGTGTGTTTGGATACGTAGGACGTAATCTTCAGAACTTCTGATCTGATTCGAAAAAATCTTTGACAAATGGGAAGCTACTATTCCTGAGAGCCCGAGCTATGTTTTAACTGTTCCCATGGAATTATTTCTGTCAATAAGACGAGTATTATCCCGGGCAAATAACTGAGGATTATTTTTCCGGATAATATCCATAAACTCGACCAGTCATTGTACTCATCATTGTGAACCACTTTTACTATGGAACCAAACCAAAAAAAAACTTACTGTTTCCTAAAATTATGCTCGCATATTATATACAGGGTGTCCACCTCATCACAAAGCCGTTAACCAAGCATTCTGTTCATCAAACTAAGTAACTTTACGCAAAAATTATTGCTTGGAAATAACTTGTTTTTTTGAGGTTATAAATCATGTTTTGTGGTAGAACTCAATGTAACGCATTTAAAACATTATGTTGATGGATGGATTGAATAGTACTGGGGTCGTGGAGATGTTAAAAGTCAAAACTTACAAAAAAACTGGTATTTAAAAAAAAACTTGTCAAAAAGTTGTAACTCTGACCCCCCCTATCTCCGTAACTAGAAGGTTCCCAGGTATGACGTAGAACAAAATAATGATCGCAATGATGGGGAGGACAAGTGCCTTTCGGCTTCGTGAAGAGGTGTTTTACAAACTTTATATTTCTATAAATACACACGGAAACGCAGTTCACACACGGAAATACCAGTCAATCATTTAAAATCTAGAACTAAGCTTAATACGAACCGCATAAAGATAAAACAACAGACTATTATTCCGGTAGTATTCAAAACGTCTAATCTCAATGTTACGTTTGATGAAATCTACATAGGTACAACCTTGCAGTGACGCAAATACCTATAGATTAAGTATTTATGGTAATTAAAAACTAGCAAACAATTATATTCTCTTAGAAAACATTTTAATTCAAATTAAAAAAAAACAAAAGAAGTGAAAAACAACTTTGTTTTCGGCAGTCGGTGACTATGTATGTTTCACTGACTTTTTTGCCACTGAGTTCCAAAAATAAAGTTAATTAGCATTCACTTTTTATTTAAAAGGAGCTCGTGGCTTAATTATAACGGACGCTCGGATTGATCTTTAGGTTAAACCATGCCTGCCTAGGTTGGTCTGTGGATGGGTGACCACCCAGTAGGTACATACCGAGTTACTTACGTGCCTCGAAAAGCACGTTAACCAGTTGATCCCGGCTGCCATTCGCAGATCTTTGACAGTCGTTACAGGCAGTGGCCCAAAACATCTGACAACCAGTCTTACCAAGTGGTATCGTATTACCCAGTACTGACTGGGTTGTGGAGGTCAGATAGGCAGTCGCTCCATGTAAAATACTGGTATTCAGCTGCATCTGGTTATACTAATAGCCAACTCTTTAAAAATAGTTGGGAAAAGGCTAGCCAGATGATGATTCACTTTTTGTTTAGTGTATATTTATGGAAATCGGTTTTATTGCAATTCTAAATGGAGAATGATGTGAGTTATTTATGTAGTAACAGACAGAGTTGCTTTATTAGAACGCACTACGAAGGCCAAAGTCACATCTTGATCAATATTTTATTTATGATTTTCAATACTTAAGTAGGTACAGTCAGCAAAACAGATAGGTATGCAGGCTAGCAATCTTCTAACGACTATTATAAATGTAAAACTCTGTAAAGATCGATTTTTGTTATAATTTTACGCAGAAACTACTAAAAGGATTTGGATGAAATTACAAACAGATTGATTTTAACCTTTTCCATTTATAAAAGTAGTAAGAAGATTGCTAGCCTGTAAACCTAACTGTTTTGCTGACTGTACAGTTTTAATATAAACAGGTAATTTAAAGGTAATGATTAGGTCTAGTCAAAAGTAACATAATTAATGTCTATAAATACAGGTCCACGAAGCCTGCTCACATGATGCAGTAGGTACCTACCCACAGAGGTTCTTGACCCGTCCTTTATAACTAGGTTCGGAGTAGAGAGAGACGTTCTTGTTTAGGTAAACAGGTAACTAACCAAGGTTACTAAGCTAGGTTAGTTAACCTAATAACCTTTATTTGCCGACCAACATGAGTAAATATCACTGAAACATTTCAAAACCTCGTTGAAAACCTGGCAGTGCAGTGTTACAAGTAAGGTAATTTTTTTTTAAACATTCAAACCAATCATTCATATTTAAAGCGAATACAATGCAACGTTGTCATATTTCAAGGTAAAGTGTTTTATATTATCTAGTAATCCTTACTGGTAGAATATTTTTTTTGAAAAATGAAAACAACTTAAAATAATTCATACGTCAGTTGATTCTTTGATTATGGTCTCATTCATACCTCAGAGTTATGGGCTATGAAAAAAAACACCTTGTATTAAACCAGGGTATATGTACCTACGAAGCGGTCAAACTCTGAGGCAAGCCTTGCAGATCTACCTAGGTAGATACCTAATGACCATTGGGTTCGAAGTTAGCAGAAAACAAGTCAATTTTTATTTATTCTGTAAGTTCTACTCAGGTTTTTGCAAGCATTTTTGTAAAATACTAGTTGACCAGTTTGTTTTCATTAAGTATTTGTAAAAAAAACTGGTTAACCAGTATTTCGGACGTCATAAAACGACTTTATGTTGTAATGACGTCATCTAAACTGTGCATATCAAGGACATTACATCCATTATTTACTTATGATTTATCTTTTAGTTAATGTCAAAGTTAACCAAAACTTGTAAACATTAATTATAAAAATTCTGATGAAGTTGTGAATAAAAATGAAAAACTCAGACAACTGCTCAATTGGGTTTTTACCTAGATTATAGTAATTATTATGTGGATGTTTAGTATGAGGAGCTCGTGGCTAAATATTCTCTTCATAGCTCAGCAGGGGCCGTATTTTTGAATCACTCGAAGTGAATCTTAAATTCGTGCACGAAAGCAAAACGTATACGAAATGAATTTCGATTGCTCCAAATTTTACGTATTTTTGAAGTAATAGAAATGAGTGTTGCCCTAAAACTCGAATCTTACAACATTTTTCATTTCACGCAGAAAAATAAAAAACCGGAAAGCCATACTCGTTGATTTAAAAAACCGGTAATGAGTTACGGTGGAACGGAACGTAAATGAAATGGTTATAATGTCATTGTCTGTCGTCTATCATTGGGATGTCGATATTTTTACTTTAGTTTTCACATATTTTTTCCGGTTGTTATTTGTGGTGGATTTGTTTTTGAATTGTTAAAGAAAGTTCGTAGAAAATCGAAAACGACAAAAAAAGAATCAGTCAACAAATCTTCACTTGTCAGTGTCATTCTTACTCTCATTTCTACTGGTAGAATATCGGAAACGAGTGGGTCGGACCACTCGTTGCAAAATTCACGGGTATGAATATTAAAAAATAGCGATTTTAGGGATTCGCATACGAATTCAGCGATTTCGTACACGATTTGGAATTCTATTGATTCAAAAATACGGCCCCTGGTCGATCTTTAGATGGGTGACCACCCTCACATAGGTACCTCCGTGCCTCGGAAAGCACGTTAAGCCGTGTTGGTCCTGGCTGTCATTTGTCCATCTTTGATAGTCGTTACTGGTAGTCAGTCAGTGGCCAAACAAGTCTGACAACTAGTCTTATCAGGGGTTATCGCATTACCCAGTAATAACTGGGTTGTGGAGGTCAGATAGGCAGTCGCTTCATGTAAAATACTGGTATTCAGCTGCATCCGGTTAGACTCGAAGCCGAGCCGCAGATAATAATGAATATTTATTATACAGGTAGAATACGTAAGTACTTGGGCATTTTCTGTAACTTCGGTTGTCTGTTAGACGAAATAACTTTAACTTGTGTATATTCGGTGAAACCTAGGCTGTGCGCATATAATGTAGGTACCTATTTAATTAATTGTAGATGCGGCTCCGGACTCTGGACATGTTATATGGTATGTCTGACGCTCCAGGGTAGCAAGGTCTTAAAGGACTAGGAACTGACATTCTTCTAATTCTGTAACTACATACCTACGTCTTACAGTCGAGAATCATAAAGGGTGTAAAACACCTCTTAAGGGGGTGGTATCTGCTAACGAGAGGTTTCCTCCATGTATCTCCTCTTTGATGAGTGAATATAAATGTGCAAAAAAATTATATGTTGCTATATAGACTTTAAACTTTAATTTGGTACAATTGAAATAATTCTAACTTTATTACTACTATACGAAAAAAATGTTCAAAGCAAAGCATTTTTTTTTTGAAATTTCGTAACTACTCCTAAACGGCATTAAAAGTTTTAGTTATTTTTTTACACACAAATATTTTTCGCTATTTTCTACACAATGGTACAATTGGAATTTTGATGTAACGATTTATTAGGCTACAATTAAATAAAAACCACTCATTTCGCACTATTCGGCCCGCTGTGACTGACGTAACAACCACTTTGTAGTGCAAGCAGATTAGAACTTTATTCTAACAGTATTTCAAACGAGGTTTGAACCACCACAAATGGAGTTGCTAATTTAGCAGATACCACGGCCTTAACGAATACGAAAGGCACGTGTTCTACTCGTCATTCTGATAATTTTTTTGTTCTACACTATTATACTTGGGAACCTTTTAGTTACGGAGATATTGGGGGTCAAAGTTGCAAGATTTTGACAAGCTTTTTTTTAAATACCACTTTTTATCGCATTATTTTTACTTTACATATCTCTACTACCCCCGTACTATTCAATATATCCATCCGTACAGTGTTTTGAGTGTGTTACATTGAGTTATACCACAAAACATGATTTATAACCTCAAAAAAAAAAGTTGTTTTCCAGCAATATTTTTTGCGTAAAGTTACTTAGTTTGATACAATTTAACGGTGACAAATACATGCACAATGGTGCGTGAGCCATGGTGAGTCAACATGGCTCACGCACCATTATAATTATACGCATACTCCTAACCACCATCTCTTCATCTTCTCTCCATCTCTGCTAACCTAACCATTTCCCTCCAGAAGCAGATCAAACTTCCCGATACCTATTCTTAGGGCATCTGTAATGGTTCTTGGTGTTCCAAGAGTCTCCTCGTGGATCTGAGAAACGCCAGTACACTCAAGGAGTACACGTGACACTGGACATACGTACTTCGGTAGGTACAGTACCTGTCAGTGTCCGGACCGTGATTATGTCCGCGTCAGTTCTTACGAACAGTGTGATCAGTAAGTATATAATATGAGCAAGCACGATGTTTTAGACTTTTATTTAAATTATAATATACTTACGTAAGTAATAAACAGTGTGATTTACCTTATGACTTTTTGTTGAGCTTTTTTACTTTAAAATAGCAGGATGGTTCCTCAGAACCAACTGTAAGTATACTTAACTACCTCCAAAGTTTCAAATTTTTGCAACAGACAGTAGTTATGATCTTAAAGGGATTGAAATAAATGATTTTGATTTGATTTGATTTGATTAGTAAATAAATTAAAGGTACATTTGCGCCTAGTAGTAAGTCGGTAGGCAATAAACTATGCTTGTAATTACGCGTTGCAGCTCGTTTGTAACAGGCGTTTAAATTTACAAAAACTAAGGTCCATGTTAACCTAAAGTATAACAGTCTGATTGATGATCTAAAAACAGCTGTCAATGTGACATGTTCCCATACAAAAATGTGTTTTAAACAGCTGTTTTTAGATAATCGTCCATCATCTTTTAGGTGAACATGGACCTAAGAGCAATAAAACTAATATTATAACTTCTGCAAAACAGGGTGGGCAGTCCGAATTATTTTGAAAGCATTTAAAAAAACTTTGGAAAAAGCAAAAGACAACTGTTTCCGCCCGGGATCGAACCGGGGGCCTTGTGCGTGTGAAGCACACGTGATAACCGCTACACTACGGAAACTTATTTCACAGTGGCGAAATTGTTAAAGTGTATCTGAAACGTATTCTGTTTTGCGTTGTTTATTACGTCATCGTTATGATGCTGATTCTTTTGGTTATTTATAAGTATCAGAATGAGGCCTGGTCCAGTTACCTATTATTATATTAATAAAGTCGAATGAAACAGGTCCCAAATGTCGCTGAAACTTTTTTTACTCGCAAGATTTGCGACGTAATACATAGTATCTTTATACTGTGAGATAGTAGTAATACTGTTAGACAATTTTTATAACCCCACTCAATTTATTACCCTGCTAACAGTTGTTTTATAATTTTAACAAAAACAACGACATGGTGCTGCCATCTTTTGACCATAACTGCAAAAGTCAACAAATATGTTTCCATTACTCACTAAGAGATGGCACTGTAAGCACTGTTATTTATTAAGAACTACCTCAGTCTTATAACAGTGTTAGGTATATAACTGATAACGAAGATACACAATTCAACAATTGACATAAATATCCTGGAGATTTAGTAACGAACGGGTGTACGGGAGGTACCTACTTACCACACCTTTGAGTTTTCGTAGGGTGCCACCTGATAGATAAATTATCCCGCCGTCAACGTTTTAGTTTCGATTTAAAATAATATGTTTATGTAAGTTTATTATTGTTGTTACTTAAATGTTGTTTTGTGTATCTATGGACCTTTGTTGCCTGGCAATATAATGATTTTTATTCTAAAGAATCAGGTTTCCGGTACGGTCGGGTCTGTAATGGTACCGATCGGTGTAGGTAATAATAATTTCTATTGTTATCTGATCGCTACCCGGTTCTCTGATCACTTTTTTGTGTTTTTTGAAGTTTTTGTTTTTATATTTTTCCAGTTTTAGTTGTTCCCAAACAAAGCTTTGTTATGAATTTCTTTTACTCTAGCTTATGCCCGCGGTAAAAAGATTTTTATGTAATGAACAAATGCTTCATTTGTTTTGGTGCGTAAGAAGAATAAGGAAAGGGCAATGACCGCTATTGTTATCTAAACTATCAGCAACTTTATTACAAAAAGCAGGTAAAATTCGTACCTCGAGCCTTTTTACCACGCGTTGGATTATGGAAGAAACCGGATTGGTCAGACGGACGGTCGAAAAAAATAGCTCGGAAAAGACAGATATTTTATTTTTCTACCAATATTATATAATTGATTGACGTGTTGTCGGTAAAAAAGACATATTTGGGTGTACTAAGCAGTAAATACTTCTACCCAATCCTTCGGGCCTTGGAGTGTAAAGGCGAGGGTTGATGTTATATAGTCATAAACTAATCGATTAAATTGTATTTCCATCGCCATCATCACAATATCAGCCAGAAGACGTCTAGCGCTGGATGTAAGCCTCCCCGAAGCGTCCCCAATTCCTCACATCGATCGGTCTAGTGACTCTCGCATTCTGCGGGTTCTCACGATGCAGAGATGTTCGCCAGATCACCGAAATAAGGCTTCATTGTCACTAGTACCAACACTTCCATGATGGAACTAATGTTGTTTTTTATTATCACTAGTTCCATTTTGAAAGAATCTGAAAATAATGGAACTAGTGTTGATTTTTTTTTATCACTAGTTCCACTTATAACATTAACAGTACCATGACGGCGAGCCTCCTTGCCGGTTTGCCGCCATGTTGATCTAGAGGGGATACTCTACGCCGCATAATGAATTATTCAAAAAACAATTATGTACCTACCTATTCTTTAGTTAAAACTACACTTGATGTTATTTCAATTTTACCACGCGCTGTAATTGAGTGGCAGTATACAAAGTTGAAAAAAAAATCTAGTTCTATTTGCATAATTTTCATGAACCATATAATTTTTTTTTAATAATTTGACAGCTGTCAGTTAAAAGCGATTCTCCTAAGGGCTGAAAAGTATTACTTTCAACCCGCTACTCAGGTAACTTCAGACCTACTTTCCGAGTTATAGTAATGAAAAGCAAAAACAAAGTTGATTCCATCGACAGGCGTATTTTATAAGAAATCTGCATAGATTCAACCATTCATAGTACAATTACTATGCATGGTTGAATATAATGGTTGAATGGTTGCGTTCATTTTTAACGTAATCTCTCCCATCACTCATACAGAATTTACCTTCGAATATTTTTAGTTTGTCTACACCTGCCAATCCTAGCTACGCTCTTGCACAGTGACTTTAAGGAACCGCTCGCTTCTGCGTGTTTATAATGCCGAAAGCGCCGCCGGCCACCGTTAGAGCATGATACCTACTCCTTTCTGTCAAACACGCGGAGACCGCATGATTACAAATCGTGCGGTTTGGAACCGCTAAATTTTGTTAGGTATTGGTTCAGATCAGCAGCGGCGCGGCGCGCGGCGGCGGCGGCAGTTACAGTTAGTACTTACATAGGTACGGAAGTCGTGCGCGAATACTGTCCGTTCAGAAATGGACGGCGATGAAGATACTTATATGGTTGCTCCAAAAAAAAATCCTCCTCTTAAGAAGTCGGTTAAAAATTGGGTGCACTCAGTATTAAATAACCGGCGCATACGTGGCCAATTTGTTATACAAAATCCCAAAATAGGAATGTTTGACAGTTTTTTGACATTTAGAATGCAAACACACACACACGTTTTTTGAATTTAGAACACTGACTCTTAAGTCACAGGATTTCCTAGTTTAGGAGTCAGGGTTTCATCTTTTGTACGCCTTAACTATTTTTGAACTTTGCTAGATATTATGCATTTGTGTGTAAGGATTTGTTTCAATAAAGTATTATTATTATTAATAAAATCTTCGATGAACTAATTGAATGGATCAGGGAGATAAGTAGTTCGAGCTCTGAAACACAAACATGAGGGCAAACGTATCATTAGAAGAAAAACTCGTAGTAACTTTGAGGCAAAAGATTTATTAGTATTTATTGTTCGTCATTTAAATAAATAAAAAAATATTCCTGGACATTACACACAGCGCCGTCTAGTGCCATAGGTACTTAGCAAGTCTTGTGTCGTGGTCAACAGACAGTTGATATACTACATAATTATATACTTTATGTTTGTAAATACATACTTATTATACATATAACATCCATGACTCGGAAACAAATGTCCATGCTCATCACACAAACATTTTCTCCAACCGCGATTCGAACCTGGGACCCTAAGAACGTAAGGCAGCCTCACTGCCATTCAGGTCGTCAAAATTTGTTTATACATACAAGGTGTATTTCACCTCATCACAAAGCCGTTAACCAAGCATTCTGTATATCAAACTAAGTAACTTTCCGCAAAAATTATTGCTGGGAAACAACTTTTTTTTGAGGTTATAAATCATGTTTTGTGGTATAACTTAATGTAACGCACTCAAAACATTGTGCGGATGGATGGATTGAATAGTACGGAGGTCGTAAAGTAAAAATCATGCGATAAAAAGAGGTATTTAAAAAAAAACTTGGAAAAATCTTGCATTTTTGACCCCCTATTTCTCCGCAACTAGGAGGTTCCCAGGTATAGTGTGCAACAAAAAAAGTATCAGAATGACGAGGAGAAAAAGTGCCTTTCGTATTCGTTAAGAAGTGTTTATAGCCTTTATAGTAGAAGACAGCAAGCCAACACTAAATGGCGTTGGTGACGCTGGCTGTATGACAACTGACAGAAGTGGGCGTCGCGGGTTTGTGAACCTGGTGACCAGAGGATCATGCCTACCTGGTGCTAAGCATAATCTTGTCCTTTTTGAATCACTTGAAGCAATTCGATTTTAGTCGCCAAACGCCGATTTTCCGGTATTTTTTTCAGTTCTTTGTATAACGACAAACAAAACAGTTTATCGTCGTCTTGTTTGAAAATACTATTTTCTTGAATTTCATTCTGAAGACGTTTTCGTGACTGAATGTTTCTTTCTATTATAGTACATATTCGATCTTGTATTGTGTCATTAACATTGTTGACTTCACTTTGTGTTTCCTGACTTTCGTTTTGCTGTTCTTCTATATTGTTTAGAGTTTCATTGTGGTCTGCACTCTTCTGCAGGAAAGAAAGTCTGGAAAAGTACATGTATTGAGATCCTTTATGGGATCCGGATTTCCTCTTTTTGTATTCCTTATTATAACAATCTCGTATGTTCTTCCATTTTTTTTGCAGTATTGAACCTAAAAATAATATCAATTATTAATTTTTCAATACACTTCCTCGAAAACTGATTCTTTTTGCACTACTATTAGGTTCAGAATGCAGCGTATTTCACACTAGTGGTTTTTTTTCTACATGTTTTACTTTGGCCATAGATAACTATGAACTAAGTCCAACGTGGTTAAGTCCTCGTACCTATTTAATTATCATTCTCAATTTAGACCATACGTCTTTTGTGTTCAAAAGAGTGAGGTTCAATACATAAAACCGTACAAAGATGCCCTTGAGGTTTTTAGAGTTGGCAAGTTATTTTTTAAATTAATTGGACCACGGAATTCTCAAAAGGTGTTGTGGGCCAACTATTTTGAAGTTGGACCACTGCCTCGGACTGATTTTAATATAGGCTGTTTAACGGTTGAATACCTTTGCTTCTCCTTCAACCTGAGAAGGAAAAAAAAGGACAATACAACTGAAAAATTACAGTTTCAAAAACGTAGTTTGATACGTGGTTAACGTGGGTTTAGTTGTCACTGCCATTAACGGCTCTAACACACTCGCCTGCGGCTTGGATGTGAAAGGGAATTGTCCAGTCTTCGAAAATTCTTCTAATTGCAAAACATTACGAGAAATAAGGTTTTTAATCATTTATTTTTTGGACAGTGCCTATTCAGCCTTGACTGCAATGACAAAGTTTGCCCACTTGTATCAAGATGTACCTACTGTTTAACCTTTTGGACGCCATTGTCACATATACGTGACAAGCAAGCGCGTGCCCTGTACACCAAACGACACAAATATGTGACAAAATAGTCGATACAATTTTGGTTTGGCGTTGAGGGCACGCGCGCGCGTTTAGGCTCTGGGGTCAAAAGGTTAACAATAGGTTGCACTCCTAGTATTTTCGCAAACTAGTCGCGTACCTATTATTTTTCATAGGGAACATACAGGTAGGTTTACATAAATAAATGTAATTAATGTTGCGGTCACCCAACTTTGTGAGGACTAGGTATAAAGTAGTAGGTATAAAGT
Organism: Xestia c-nigrum; assembly: GCA_916618015.1. NCBI lineage: Eukaryota > Metazoa > Arthropoda > Insecta > Lepidoptera > Noctuidae > Xestia > Xestia c-nigrum. Next base: position 1,142,111 of record OU745263.1, read on the forward strand.
ACTAAGTCTAAAGTACTAGGTATAAAATACTAGGTCTAAAGTACTAGGTATAAAATACTAGGTCTAAAGTACTAGGTATAGAATACAAAGGTAATCGTATTTACATTACCATTACTAACAGTATACCTACTAAAATAATGAGTGGTCTTAATACATTGCATGCAGGAACAGCTACCGTCATCTTTGAATATTATTGATAAATTGGCTAATTACTTTGTAAACGACGGACGTGTTTCGTGGCAAGACAAACATATAATTATCTCAGTTACTGCTGAGTAAATAACTACGTACTTACATAAAATACTCTTTTTTTCCGAAGTGTCTTCACTATTTCCAAAAATCTCCACCAACTCCTGCCAAGATCGGTTCTTGGCATGTTTATTGGAATAATCCTCACATTGGTTATCCCAAATTACTGGTCTTCTCTCCACTTCATCAATCAACAATTCGGTGTCAAAGCGATCCATAGCGAGCTGGCGCGCGTTCTTGTTGTAACCTTGTGACGTACGGATCGCGCGGGACCCGCCACGCAACTGAGCGAGTGAGGGGAGGGGAGAGGGGAGCGCTTAGGCGGCGCGGGGCGTGCGACGCGACCGCGACGCTCCGCAGTCATGGAACCGCGCGGGCGGGAGCCACATGCGTCTATAATCTAGCGGGCGGAGTGATGGTAACCACGCGGTTACGTCAGCAGAACGAACAGTATTAGGCGCGCCCGTGGCTGTAGATAAAATGAATAACGCTCTGAAACGAAATTGCCCCGCGCCCGCGCTTCTTTGCACATATATTTCGTTCCAGAGCGCCACACATTCTCGCCATACATTTTATCAACAACAACAAGCAACCCGGGTGTGCGCCTTGTCCGCTTTGTATAACTTCTCCCTAATACTTAGCGACCCACCCCGGCCTCGCATTGGGTAGCACAAAAGCGCATTCCACACCGCCAGCTAGGGAACGAGTCGGGCGACATGCGGGCGACGCACAATGTTCGGTTTTTTCATTAGTTCACACCACGAACTACCGAAAGAGCCGACGAAAAAAATATATTTTTCATCCCCCCATCTCGGAAAGATTATTTTTGCTCTTCGATATCTGAGTGCAAAAGCCGTTTTTATCGTCATGAGGGTAAAGTAAATTTGAATTTAGAACATCGTGTGCACTAAGCATGTGAATTCAAAACATCACTAAACCTATTTACTTCTACCTCTATGGTGCCGAATTTATCATATTTTTTTTTTAAATTTGTTAAGAACTCAGACTCGGAACCTTCTTGGTGTACTTTTTTTAATATGTTTTCGCGCGCCATTTTCTTTTCGCGTCATATTGTTAACACCTTAGGTTAAAAACAAGGAATCCAACTTGAAAACAAGTGAAAATCTAGCGACGAGGAAGTTTATTTGACGCCAAAAGAATTAACTGAATTTGTTAACAATGCGCATTTTTTTTTGCGTTGTTCCATTTCCTCGCTGAGGTGGGATGAAAAGTTACGTGTTGCACTCGAGTGCAAAGATTTTTTACCTCGTGCTCTTTTGATTCCCTCGCTAACGCTCAAGATTCTAAGTTTTGAATCACTCGCTGCGCTCGTGACTCAATTTTAGAATCTTTCGCTTGCTCTGTCATCAAAATTGAGCACGTGGTTAAAAAACAACTTTGCACTCTTGTATAACAATATTGTATAAAATCTCGTGTAAAAACAAAAGGTTATTAAAAATTTTGAGTATAAAGTCTAACAATCCAATCATCAAAAAATACTACAGAAATTACGAAAAAATACTAAAGAAATCGGTAATAACATCAAAAAAACAACATTTCATTCAGAAAATTAAAATGTCTCAAAACAAAATCAAAGCTATGTGGAATGTAGTGAACGAACGCACTAACAAAAAAAACACCTTCAAACAAACAAAATATCCAATTGCAAATAAACAATACTTTAATTTCAGATCCAAAACAAATTGCCAATAAATTCAATGACTTTTTTGCATCAATTGGCGACGAGACCACTCGGCCCGTAGGAACTGAGGCTAAAGGCCACCCTGTAGTCAACCCGTCTGAAAATACCCTCTTTCTTAGACCCTTAGACTTCCGAGAAACGCACCGAATAATACAGAACTTAAAAAACAAAAAAAGCCACGGAATAGACGAACTACCGCCATCCCTTATAAAACAATGTGCAGATGAACTTGCTGGTCCCTTTTGTGTTCTAATAAATCAGTCGTTTGATGAAGGTATTTTTCCTGACCGACTTAAAAGAGCAATTATAAAACCATTATTTAAGAAAAACTCTAAAACTGACCCAAATAATTACCGACCCATAGCCCTTTTACCCACGGCTTCAAAAATTTTCGAAAAAGCTATGTGCGACCGACTGTATAGTTTTTGCGAAAGATTTAAAATCTTTGATGAGGGACAAAATGGATTTAGGAAACAACGGTCAACCACCATGCGGTCTATAAATATATGCAAGAAGTTATTAACGTTATAAATAATAAAAAATACGCCGTTGGTATTCTTTTAGATATGACCAAGGCTTATGATAAGGTTCAGTTTAAAATCCTCCTTGATAAACTTTACGGCATAGGAATTCGTGGAAACACCTTTAATTGGTTTGTGTCATACTTAAAAGATAGGGAGCAATGTGTGCAAATAGAGTATTTCAATCACGACCAAAAACAAATATTGCAAGTAAGATCTGATAAGAAAATTATAAATGCATCAATTCCCCAGGGCAGTGTCCTAGGATGTCCTCTCTTCATCATCTTCATCAATGACCTCCCTAAAATCATGGATGAGCCTTGTGTGCTGTACGAGTACGCAGATGATATATCTCTGCTAACCACATGCCAAGCCAATAGTCAAATTGAAGATCAACTAAACACTATATTAAATAAAACAAAAAAATGGATGGATGACCACAACCTTGAGATTAATTACCAAAAGACCAAACTAATTACTTTCCACCCACAACAAAAATCCCCTTTGCCTATCAACTTCACAACAAACGGCACAAAATTAGAAGTAGTTAACGAATTTACATTACTAGGAATTACAATAGACTCAAACATATCTTGGAAACCCCACATAAAACGAGTACGATCTAAACTTTCGAAATTCACTTACGCACTTCGAGAAGTCAAAAAAACGACCAATTTGCAAACTGCACTTACGACCTACTACGCCTACGCACATTCATGGCTCAGCTATGGAATTATTATGTGGGGAAATAGCACAGACGCCCAATCACTTCTAATCCTCCAAAAGAAAATAATTCGTATTATAGTTAATATTGACCAAACCGATAGCTGTAAACCCTATTTTATAAAGCACAAAATACTCACTTTGCCATCTATTTATATATTGGAAATATGCAAATTTGTTAGGATACACATGAACTTTTTTACAACTCGCGGTGATAAACATAATAATCGATCTGTTAGGTATAAAAATATGCTAATGTTACCGTCATCGCGCATGAAATTACACTCCAATAGTCCCTACGTAATGTCCATAAAAATATTCAATAAACTACCCGATTCATTAAAGGATGAAACTAACAATAAGACATTTATTAGCAAACTAAAGGAAATATTAATTAAAAAAGCCTATTACACCATAAACGAGTACTTACATGACAAAGCAATTATTTAACTCAGACTAACACTAAAATACTATTACATACCCTAAGTTGGTCAAAATTTTTAATGTGATTAATGTATAAAAAAAATTGGATTTGTTTTAATGAATAATTTCTTTTAACATAATGTTTAATTCAAGAAATAATTATAATTAACAACATTTTCGACATTGTATAATAATTCTTACTTATTGTTAATTTTTATTTTTTATTAATTTTATTTTGTATTTAAATTTGATACTTTTTGCTGTGCCCTACAGGGTCCATAATTGTACCTAGCTATAAGCCTATAATATAAGATCTGTAAAACTAACATTATGGAATGCAAATAAAGATATGAATATGAATATGAATATGAACAAATAACTATTCTATAATGGGGATTATAATTTTAGGAAAAAATAGGTACGGTTAAGGTACTAGTAGTTACCCATACCGGGCTGTAGGGGGTTTTAAAATAATAAATATTGCTGGACATTACACACAGCACCATCTAGTGCCACACTAAGCAAGGCTTGTGTCATGGTCAGCAGACAGTTGATATACTACATACCATATACTTTTTGTTTGTAAATACATACTTATCAATTTATATAAAAATCAATGCCACTTTTCGTTGTAATTTTATAACTCAAGAACGGGCTCACCTATCCAAACCAAATGTTTAGGCTTTGTTCGGACTATTTAGTAGATGGTTTATGTGAAGTTTGCACAAAATCGGTCGAGCGGTTCTTCACGCAGACGAAGTTGCGCGGGTCAACTAGTAATACATATAAAAATCCATGACTCGGAAACATATGTCCATGCTCATCACACAAACATATGCTCCTACCGGGTTTCGAACCCGGGACCCTAAGAACGTAAGGCAGCCTCACTACCTCTGCGCCATTTGGGTCGTGTTGATTAATAACTATTAGGTACCTAATTAAACTAACAACAAACTTTAGAAGGGCATCGAAAACTCTTCCTCAACGGTGTTAGCTGGTAATGTACCCAAGAGACTGGCAGCGTAACCACGTTGTATGGCCACACTCTTATAATAATTTATACTGTGACTTTAACCTCTAGCCAAGGTAAAGCCAGTTCTTGGTCAACTAAAGCATCAACTAGGCGTTTCGACTATGAACATTCGGACCCCACAGCCCCAGAGTTTCGACCCCACAGCCCCAGAGTTTCGACCCCACAGCCCCAGAGTTTCAACCCCAAACGTCTCAAAAATACTGTACCACAAAGGTCCCATTTAAATAGATGGACAAATGTTGACACAGCGCGTTCAGTACGTCTGACTAAAGATATACAACGCCGGTTGAGGTTCTCTGCAACCGCAGCTGCCAGCACGACGAGCTTGGAAGATGAGATGATGGAAGAGTATCAACGCTTGTTGCGACCCACACTGGAGGCTATTCTGTGCTAGAGGCCTACCCATCGTCCAAGGAAGCAAAGATATACCGTCCGGTCTCTTACCATCGTCGCAAGCCAAGCCATTGGGTTCTCTTGTGTTAACTTGTTATGATAAATTTGCGATTACTTAGTGTTTTGTTTTTTATCTATTTAAAACTAAATTCGCAATAACTTTGGTATTTCGCTAGCGTAAATATAATTTAAATGACGTCATCCATATTCAGAGTTTAATTGTTGATGTGACGTTCTTTGATTTCCAACGAACTGTGGAGTCAGGCTTAATAAAATTCGCGATTACTTCGTGTTTTGTTTTAGGGTTCCGTACCCAAAGGGTAAAAACGGGACCCTATGACTAAGACTCTACTCTCCGTCTGTCTCCAGGCTGTATCTTATGAACCGTGATAACTAGTTATTTTTTTTCAGATGACGTATATCGGTTTCCGCTTATAACAAATAACAAAATCAAATTTTGAAGGTAGCGGTAAGGTACTATGATGGTACGGAACCCCTCGTGCGCGAGTCCTACTCGCACTTCACCAGTTTTTGTTATCACTTTCAACTAAATCTGCGATAACTTCGGTAAGTCCCTCGAAAATATAATTTCATTGAATGACGTCATCCATATTCAGAGATTAACTACTGATGTGACTGATTTCCAACGTACTGTGATGAAAAGAAATTGCTGTTAATTCGTAAACAGACAGGTATTTGTTGTCAATGCATTGCTATTACGTTCGAGTTCGTGATTTATAACAATCTAGTCTATGCCTGCGGCTTTTTCCGCATAGAGATCGGTTTTGTCCCATGTGGTTTTCCTGGGGCTTACGCTTGATTCAACGCTACAATGGGGTTCTCATTTAACATCTCTTGCGGGGCGCTTAAGTTCAGCAGCATATGCCATTAGAAAAATCCGTCAATTCACTGATGTGGATACCCCTAGACTAGTCTATTTTAGTTACTTCCATAGTATAATGTCTTACGGTATTTTGCTATGGGGACAGGCTGCTGATACTGAGTCTATATTTATTCTGCAGAAAAGAGCCATCAGAGGCATATACAATCTTCGTAGGCGCGTTTCTCTAAGGGAACTATTTATGGATATAAGCATCATGACGGTTCATTGCCAATAAATCTACGAAAACATAATGTACGTCAGAAAAAATCTGCATCTTTTCGGTAAAAGAGGCGACAGACACAATTACAGTACTAGAAATAGGGACCAACTAGTTCAGCCAGGCATTAGACTCGCTAAAGTAGACTCATCTTTCATGGGGTACTGTTTGAGATGCTATAATAAAATTCCACAAAGTATTCTTGAACTGAATAGATGAAATTTAAAACATGCATTAAACGCACACTATGTAAGCAAGCATATTACAAGTTGAGCGATTATATCGCTAATAAAAATGCTTGTTCAATGCTGGTCCTGCTCCACTAGGACAGGGGCGCAAACATTGATAGCATTAAATGGTATTGTTGGAGCTGCTGAAGATTGTACAACTATCGTTGCATTGTATAGATTCAATGTTAGTATTATATGTATAATCGCATAGCCCATATTGTGTGAGTACTATGTACTAGAAAGCTATCATTCACTGGAAACCTTCTTCAGTTTTTGACTTGAATGTGCCCTGGCGGTTGAGAGTATGTCATACTCACTCAAATGTCTCGCTGATGATGGCGCGTGTGTCGGACCGTTTAGCTCCCTTCAAAAGGGTTGAGCTGAATGGTGGTGATCCATGCGTCATGTTCGTGAACGGGCGCTGTCAGTTGTGACTGGTCATCTCTTAGTTGCCATGGGTTATTTGAAAGAATTATTTTGTTTTTACTATGGACACTTTTGACGTGCACATCTTGCTACATTGTTCTCACATAATTTACCATCTCAACATGAATGATGTAACCAAGATTTTGTAACAATAATTTGATTTAAAAAGAGTGTCCATGGAGTTTCTTGCCCGTTCTTCTCCATAGAGATCTACGTTAGGGAATGGGCAACTACAGTACTTTCACAGTTTTTATGTCTTGTGACTGGGACTGTAGCTACATTTAATTTTCATCTTTGTTTCGAAAATTCAAAAGTGCCTGTTATTGGCTACTTGAAATAAATGCTTTGATTTTGATTTTGTACTACTACCTGTAATAAATCAAATAAAAAATAAAAAAGCCTTTTATTTCCTAGAAACATGCTACAATTTAAATCTCCTAATTTACTAGTAACAACTACTAGATAACAACTTTTATAACTTTTTGAATCGTTACATATCTCAGAAACGGTGGCTCGTAAGAAAAAAAGTATTAGTAGTACATTTTTATAGATAATTTTATGATCTACAATTTTTGTCTGAGGTACTTTCATGATAAAACTTACCGTTTTGCTGAAAATCACGAAAATCTCATTTTTTGACCTTTGACCATGAAATTTTTTTTTCCATACACGGGAATAATGGGAAACTTTTAAACATTGTTTATAATTATGTTTTGAACAATTTTACTGATTTTCAACTTGTTGGGACTTTATGTAACTTCGAATGTCTAAATTGACCGGACTATAACTTAAATCTAGCTTGCACCATGTTGCTCATTTGTTTTTAATATAGGAAGTTTGTTTTTTTTTTTTTTCAATTAATCTAATTTTTTACTAGGAATCCCTCTCAGGTAAAGGCCTCTTCCAAAGCATTCCATATTTCACGGGCTTGGGATATCTGTATCCATTGCGGCCCGGCTATTTTCTTAATATCGTCCTCCCAACGCACGCAAGCAGGCAAGTAGGACTTGAAATGAACGTCACCAAAACAAACACAATGACCAACCACATGAAAAGAAATATAAAACCAGATGGTGAAATATTACAATATGTCGAGAAATATACTTATCTAGTTTTATGCCTTTCGTAATCCATTTTGGAGTTTTGGAGCATTCAGTTTTTATTTTATATTTGTGAAATATTCGTAATTTCTTAATTTTAAAGACTCTTTTTACTTATTTTTAGGAAAACTTATAAAAGTTATTTGCTACCCTCGACGTTTACCCTTGCAATTTGAGCATTAGCTCGTCTCTATGTCTCATAGATTCAAAGATATTTTCATACCCTAAATACGATTACGATTTAAAAAAACAAATCTTGTCGATATAAATGTAAAAATGAGTATATTATATCCCCTAAAAGTAGCGGTAACCGGTAGCCAAACACACTGTTCATAGAAGAATATTCCTTATCATATCAGACAAGGTGTCTTATCTTTAATTTCACTAAGACCAATAATAAATCCGCGTAATCTATGGCATTAAGTCCGCCTCTGTACTATGTGCTTGAAGTGTTAAATAAATAATAAATAAATAAATAAATCATTCAACGGTGAACGTGCGACCGTAGAATATGTGCTCGTTGGTGTGAACTACTTGCGGACTTTTATTTCCGAAAATTAAAACACAAAGGTAAGATTTGCTCTCATACCTGCTCAAAGTTTTCAAGGTCAAGCATGCTACGAATTGGGTCTAACGTGGCCCATTTCAAAGAGTGCACTCGGTTTCTAATTCCCTTCTGTATCCTTTGTTGGAGACATAATTAAAAATTTTCATTGGTGTTGTAACTGTCTGTCTGCCACGAGAAGCTTTAAATTTTGCAAAAGCAAAGAATTTCTACCAAACTACGTAGCGAAAATTCAATCAAAAACAAATACTCCCAAATTCAAAATAATCATATGTGTAATACAAAACTAATGACGAGCAATTTCACTTGGTCGAGTTATATTTTGGCGAAACGAGGAGCTGTCGTCAAATGTTTTGTGGCAATGGAACGCATTTGACATCTTGGAACGTAAACATTTGGGACGCTGTCATTTTTTAATTTGATCCAAAGGTTGCGAACCCAAATGTGTGTTTAGAAAATTACTAGCTTGTCGTGGTGGGGACTATACTTGTGAAATATGCATGGAGCATGTAGTTTTCTACTAGTATTAGGTGGGCAGGCCCAGAAGAAGATGGAAAAGGATTAGGCTGAAATAGCTCGAGAGAGAGAAGAATGGTAAAATGGAGAGATGGCTTTTGGCCTGCAGTGAGACACATCAGAAATAATAATGTCAGGGGGTAGTGGCAACTGAACAAGTAGAAGAAAGTTGACTGTTTGAGTGGATTTGGCGACGTGTTCCAATAAGACCACTTGTTTTGATACATGATTTTGATAAGTACAAAATGGATTTGTGATTAAAAGATATAATATGGTATAACTATTAAAACATATCCTAAAAAAAGGCGAGGGGGTGTTATAAGTTTGAAGTTTGTGTGTGTGTGTGTGTGTATGTTGTGGCATCGTAGGTCCCGTAGGCGTACGGATGAACCTCAGAACCATTGCTTTATTATTTTTCTGAGGGATGAACCGATTTTGATTTTGTTTTTTTTTGTTTGAAAGGTGAATTAATCGGAAGTGTTCTTAGCTATATTTGATGAAAATCGGTCCAAGATGGCCGCCGCCACAAAATGGCGGAAAACAATTTTTTTCACAATTCCCTTAATATGGGCACAGATAATATAATACTAGCGTAATATGGGTATCAAATGAAACGGGTTGACCGGTAAAGTAATGTAAATATATTGAAAGCGAATAAGGAATACTTACTTACGAAATGAGATGACAATGTGGAAAGTGGAGTGATGACTAGTACCTAGAAACTAACGATTACCGAATTATTTTCTATTTATTAAATTTTTAGAACGTTGTGTGTCGGGGGTTTTTAATTATTATGTTATAAATGCGGATGACCTAATTACTTATCCCGTAGCTAAGATTTGCGCTGACCCTATCAACAGTACTGTTATAGGTTTGTATGTTTGCTACTCAATTACGCCAGAACGATTTGGCGCAAAGGCTTTAATTAATTTTAAATGAGACATGCAATGAAAATGCATGAAAATTTCCACGCAAACTAAGTCTCGGGCAACAGCTAGTATATATAGATTCATATATACTAGCTGTTGCCCGAGATGTTTGTCAATTTTGCTGTTTGATAATTTATCAAGACTTTTAACGTCTAGACGGATAAGAACTTTTCGTTTTATCAACACAATCCAGTAGGATAATTCAAACTGTTTAATGAGTTAAGTAAACTATTTGTGTTAATTACTTACTTTAATTTATTTGTAGATCCTCGAAAGGGGGTACAACGATCTGTAAGAATATGGACTTACCAGCATCTTCTTCAAAAGACACAGAAGTTCCACAATTAAACAAAGAACACACAGAACGGAAAGATAAATGTAAGTTAGAATACGATGAACATGACTCACGATGGACACTTAAGTATCGTGAACCTGCTCCGGGACTTGTAGAACTAATAGAACATTCCGGTGTGTATGTTAATGCTGACAAACTTGCTTATTGCAAGAAGTGCCATAGTGACGGACTAAAAACTTTAGAAATAATTTTATACGCAGTTTTTACAAGGAGTGCATTGGGTATATGTACAATACCGGCCGCTATGTGTAACGATATCGGTGTTCGTGCAGAAGTTGAACGACCTGAATTAGATTTACATGCAACAACAACATTGCTGGAGTTTGTTGAAAAGTGTGGAGAGAATCAAGGTATATTGCGAAAGAATTTCAATATTTTTATTTACCACACGCTAAAGAAAGAGCGAGGGCGATTGTTAGACCAATCTTTTGCTCGTATATTCAGTCCTATTACGTAAATTACATGAGTAATTCAGTGATTTCAGCACATTGACGCCAGAAAATCAGCTATTTTATCAAATAAGAGCAATACTGGACAGCTGTGGAACATAAAATTCTATATATTACTAGCTGACCGGCGCAACTTCGTCTGCGTCTCATAAATTGAAATGTAAGCTATCCTATCTTTCAAGTTGGATCAAACTGCACACTGTGTACAAATTTTATTGAAATCGGTTAAGTGGTTTAGGAGTCCATTGAGGACAAACATTGTGACACGAGATTTATATATATTAAGATATTATTATCACATTGCATTCTTTTTTTTTCGGACAACAGTGATTCATTGCGTTATTACTAACACAATGGATTACTGTTGTCCGAATAAACATATCATGACTAGTGTTTGTACCTGAAATGCAAAAGAGATGACAGAGTAAATAGTTTTGTGACTGCTTTGCTGATTACCGATGTTAAAAAACTCCAATGCGTTCTCAATACATACATCAATATTGTGCGGCATAGAATGCAGCACCACTTTGATGAAAAAGAGTATTTTTGGAATGTCTTCAAAAATTTTAAAGTAATAAAAAACCCGTTACAACAAACATTGCCCTTATGAAAATTTAAGAAAGCTGTCTCCTCTTTCTTCTAATGTTTCTAACATATTTGCGCACGTAGCGTGGTTATAATACAGTATACCTTATAAACTTCTTGTACTCGTAACATCCTCTGAACCTGTGTTTTGCAAATAAATTATTTGTATTCGTATTTTATTAATAGAAAAGTGTTATCGTGGTGTTCCAGATTTTACCAATGATAATTTTTAATTTAAAAAAACCATACTGCTCAAATATGTTAACCTAACACCTTTATGTAAATACCTATGTTTAATAAATAAAGATTCTGATCCCCAGATTAATGCTCAGTGATTGTCCTTCTCAACCTTTAATAATCGGAGAGTCGATACTCTTTGCCATAGTTTTAAGGATGCTGTTGCCACTCGCTCGGAACCTTGACAACAGTGAATCTTGCGAATAACGGTGTGGATGTTGTCAGCTCGGTCTGTGGTTTAGTTTTGCGTAAAGAAAGCAGAAGCGCTGCGATGTTATCCGAAATAAAAATATATCAATAACCGTAACCGTGTCCGTTTCACAAGTTTCGGCTAGTTTCATAGGGCGGAGTCTGAATAAAACAACATTGTTTTGACAGGTTTTTAATTTTGCGCTTACTTTCGATAAAAACGTTATAATTATAATTCTTAAGTGCTAATAATTTAATTGGTAATTATGTGTTTGAGCCGTTCGGGGTCGAAACACTAGGGCCATGGGGTCTGAGTGCCCACCTAGTATTTCGGGAAATCGCCAAACGGTTGGTCGACTCTTCACGTGACCAGGGGGCGGGACTATTTTTTGGCCAAAGAATCAGCATTGCCATCCAACGTGGTAATGCTGCCAGCCTTCTGGGCACTTTTCCTGTTGGCAGCGATGTGGACGAATTTTTCGATGCCCTGTAACCCCTTTTTGATATTTGTACATATTTTTTCTTTCTATTATAATGTTAGTGTGTATATATTGTAAATAATGATTACTCTACTTAAATAATAAACATAACCGAGTGCTAAAGACTATTGTAAAATAAAGCAGAGTTTAAACGCCTGCAGACTCTGACTCGATTAAAAAGTCATTTTCATATCATACCTTTGAACAATAATAAATTTGCAGGAATAGATCGAATTAGAGTCATAGACATCAAAATGTTGGGCACGACTATCACCTTCGTGATTTCAGAATTATTTAATCTATATGTCAGCGTCACATTGTAAAAACTGTTAGATTGTAATATAACTAGAGAGATTGTAAACTCACGATAGATTGTCAAACGAACATACTGCTTACAATATTACGCATTATTTTCTGGTAGATTATAACCAAACGAAGTGAAACCGTGATATCGTGAAATGTATACGATGGTAGTCATCTCGCGTGGTGTGGAGGAAGGGGAGAGACGGAGGTGTCCTCCTTGCACCATGGTACCGCTGTCATGAAAAGATAATACACCATTCCTGAGAAATACCGATTAATATGACCTCAACACTTATTATTCCCATAAAAGCGTAGTCGACGGGCCCCTATTTATGTCTGCAGGGTTTAAAGGAAATGGGCCTCGGAATGCGCCACCGTCGGGATCCACACTGACTAGGAGAGGTATCCATCGACGTCGAGTCGACGTTGAAGTACGAGTCCTTATAGAACTCGAACTCGACAGCCGGTGAAACTACGTGGAGCACTTCCGACGTTTGGTCCCCAGGCTGGAACGCACCGGGGCTGCCTACAGGCGGCTCCTGCCAAACCTTGGAGGGGCCAAACGCCTACTGCCGCAGGCTCTACGCGGGGGTCGTGCGGTCCATGGCCCTTTACGGGGCGGGGCCTAGTGTGGGCGCGTTCTTTGAGGCCCACGAGCCCACGCAGGGCAGACTTCCACCGTGTGTTCCACCGTATCCTGCGGTCGCGTCGGTCCTCACAGTGGAGACACCCGGGCGTTGCCTCCCCCCCGATTCGGTGCAGGTACCTCCCGAAACTTCCGTGTCCGGTAAGGACCTGCGTCAGGCGGAAGGTGAGGACGCCGTGGCGCCTCTCTAGTCACTCCTTAAAGAGGGGACTTACCGCCACTATCGTGGCGTGCCCTGCCCAGGGTTGCGACAGTCGCTCTCTCCATGTCGCCATGAGATCGTGCCGGAGGTCTGTCCACTGAACGGCAATTTGCCACGTCAGCGGCGTTTCCCCCCGGCGTCACCACCTTCAACCAGCTTCCAGGCCGCCGCGAGCAAAGCGATGCCAAGCTGATGCGGTTTTATGCACTTACGTTGACTGCACGTCTTGTTGACGCCGAACTGATAAATAGGGCGACGCTGGAGATAACGTTGCATTTGGAAAAAAATTGTATTAATCATAAACATAATTAGATATTTCTTTTACTATCAGACAATTTATCTAATCTTTAATTTCACCAAGATAATAATATCATTTGTCAATGTACGTGCGACCGTAGAAGGTACTCGTTAGTGTGAACTACTCGCGGACTTTTATTTCGGAAAATGAAAACATAAAGGTAAGATTTGCTCTCATATCTGCAAAGTTTCCGAGGTCAAGGATGTTGCGAATTGGGTCTAGCTTAGCGTGGCCCATTTCAAAGAGCGCACCCAGTTTCTAAACACCCTTTTTTTTGGATGGGAAATCATCAAATAACTTCTCCCACTCTGGGCGGAGCGGGAGGGAGTGTCAGACTTTTACCGACTAAAACCCATCCATGTTCTTTCCTCGCCCTTGGTGTTTTATAACACCCTTGTGTATTCTTTGTTGGAGATCCAAGTATATAAATTTTTCATTGGGCTGGTAAAACGTAAAGTGGGTGTTGTAACTGTCTACTTCTGAAATATGCATGGAGCATATAGTACTGTTCTACTATTTCTACTAGTTTTTTATGTCATTAAAATGGACTCCTACATAAGGGATTAGGCTGAAATAGCTCGAGGGAGAGAAGAATTGAAAAATGGAAAGTTGAGGCCTTTGTCCTGCAGTGTGACACATCAGTAATAATAAATTCAGGGACCCTAGTAGTAGCAACTGAACAAGTAGAAGAAAATTTAATGTTTGAGTGGATTTAGTGACGTGTCGCAATAAGCCGGATTTGTTTTGATTTATTTATTTATTTATTGGTTCACCAACAATTTAAGTTGATAAGTACGAAATGGATTTATCGTAATGGTACATTCATATAAAACCAAAAGCCTTAGGGTTCATCGCAAGGGTTTTGGCTTTTTTCGTTCCCTAAAACCGTTAAAGGTTCTTTTTTGTTCTCTAGTATTCTCTAGTAATCGCGAAAAAAAAATCAGCTGTTCCCTACATTTTGACGAGTTATGCGAACATAAATGTAGGGAACAGCTGATTTTTTTTTCGCGATTTCAAGGTTCTTCCCATAGAAAAAAGTTGTTCAAAATGATGAGTACAATGACCCCTTTTCGGGTTTAGTCTAAACAAAAAATAATGTTGTACATTATGTCACCGTAAAAGTCGAACACGTTAGATTGTAATCTCTCTAGCGAGGTTGTAAAGTCTCGAACTATTGTCAACTGAACATATGGAAGCATCTCTGCCCCCATAATCGGGACTTGGGGCACCCCCCCGTTAGGCTAGTTAGGTTCCTTTCAACCCTTTTTGGATTGGCACTCATCGACTTTTTTTGGATTGGCACTCATCGCATACAGACGTGCACATCAATGCAGTATAAAAATAAATAAATTAACGCTTGCATTAAATTTGACCCAGTTTTAGTGTATTATAGCTTGATATAATAAAACAACACAGTGAGCGATTTTAACGCAGAATAATGGACTGACTTGATTACAAAATAAGTGTTATAATCTGAAAAATGGCCAGCAGCCCCTTCAATCGAAGTGGGATGACGCCACGCAGCCCTCCGTCGACACCAACACCGAGACCACCTCAACAACCAAAGCAGCACCAAGAGGAAGCCTTTGAACCAGTCAGTACTGCAGAAATTCAGAACTGGTTGGGGTCCATTGAGGATCACCTGAATGAGGTATTTTGCATTGCTTCTGAAGGAAAACTCAATTCTGAACAGAAGCAAAGAATTGGAAATCTCTGCCGGAAAGTCAGTCATGGTGTTTCTCAATTAGCTGTCCAATACCAATCGCTGAAATCAAGAGCAATACAAACCCATTCTGCCTTAAAAACTATGACCGAAGCTCGAGACCTAGCGGACTGTTTAGCAGAGATGAACCGTACGATTCAGGAGTCCTGTACGAGGCAAGGAGCAGCATCTACATCTTTTGCCGATATGGTTAAGAAGGGATCTAGCAGCTTTATTCGCCCAAATAATCTCAGCTCCGTGGCGATTTTTCCATGCGACAATACCAAGACCAGTGACGAAACCAAGAACATGGTACAAAAAATCGTATGCCCTGGAGAAATGAAGCTGAAAGTACGAGGCGTACGTAAAATAGGAAAAGGAGGACTTATTATCAGCACTGAGACTAAGGATGACCTTGATAAACTCAAGCAAACAGTCCAAATCGCTTCGTCAGGCCTTACCGTCGACGAACCTCGGAAACGCAAACCTCGTATTATTGTACTAGGAGTTCCTGCATCAATGGCCGAAAATGAGGTTTATAAATGTATTTACGAGCAGAACATAACGGACAAACTACCTATAACCCTAGAAACATTTATGACCTCAGTTAAACTTAGCCACAAATCCGGTAGGAAAGATGCTGAGACCTGTAATTATATTATAGAAGTTTCAGCCATTATCCGCAAGGCCCTCATCACGCAGGACAGATTATTTATAAATTGGACGTCCTGTCCGGTACGGGACTTCACTCTGGTAACGAGATGTTACAAGTGCCAGCAGTACGGTCATGCATCTAAGACATGCAAGGTCACTGTCTCGACTTGTGGCCATTGTGGTGAAGAAGGACACTCTAGCCAAGACTGCGCAAAAAAAGCCGATGGTCCAAAATGTGCTACATGCATGCGCTTTAAATAACAAGCCAACCACAAGACGGGAGACGCAGCATGTCCAGCTAAACTTGCAGCCGAATACAGGTACATCAACTCGATTGATTATGAAGGCGCCTAAGAGCGCCACATATTTGTTTCAATCTTAGACGTATTTTATTGTTTGTTATTTTTAAGTAGAATGGATATTAATTTAATTACCGAAATAGATAACTCATTTTTAACCGAGTCAAAGTCATGTGAGGTTGAGGACTGCAATCAATATCTTCCCCAGTATCAAAAGTCACTAACTATACTAACCCAAAACATACGAAGTATTTATAAGAACATAGATAGCTTTAACATTTTTCT
Organism: Xestia c-nigrum; assembly: GCA_916618015.1. Taxonomy (NCBI): domain Eukaryota; kingdom Metazoa; phylum Arthropoda; class Insecta; order Lepidoptera; family Noctuidae; genus Xestia; species Xestia c-nigrum. Next base: position 1,158,704 of record OU745263.1, read on the forward strand.
TCATAGACTTAACTTTAATTGTGATATTATGGTTCTAACAGAATGCTGGCTATCAAAGCACCACGATAACCTCCCAGTAATACCAGGATACAACTTATTGTACACTAAAATTAACCACACTCAAAATGACGGTGTCGTTGTATTTGCTAAGGAATCATTAAAGGTCAAAGTCGAAGAACCTGATCTACAAAATTGTATGAGTAACTGCCTTATCATCAAAATTGGTACAACCACAGCGATAATTGCTTTGTATAGATCCCCTTCCGCCAGAAACCTAACCTCTTTTCACAGTTCCCTAAACCAGATCTTTCAATCACTTAGCCCATTTAATAATGTAATACTAACAGGTGATATTAATATTAACATTAGCTCGGAAAACTGCGACGCAGGGACACAAGACTACCTAAACATCTGCTCATACCATGGTTTTCTGCCTGCTCACACATTACCTACTCATCAGAGCGGTTCTTGCCTCGACCACATGATGATCAAAACCACTTATTCATTTATTACGCTTGTTACTAACTCAACAATAACCGACCACCATTCTGTCTTACTAGCTGTAAATTTAACGCTGCCTAAGCAAAATCGCCCCCGAACAAAATCCAAATTAAACATAAAAAAACTCGAATATGATTTACGCAACATTGATTATAGCCTAGTTTACAATACTGCTGACGCTAATTCGGCTTTATCGTACTTAATAAAACATGTCCAGCAAGCAATATTGCGTAATACGTCAGTTGTGTCTATAAATAATCGTCTTCATAATATTAAACCTTGGATTACTCCTGGACTAATTCGGTGCATAAGGCACAGAGATAAACTGCACCAGAAAACTAAGAAATTCCCTGATAATTTAATAATTCTAAACACCTATAAAAGATACAGGAATTTCTGTAACAATCTCTTAAAAAAGCTTAAAAATAATTACGATAAAAATGAATTAAATAAAGCAGGCAACAATACCAAGCAAATTTGGAAGCATATTAAAAACGTTACATACATGACTAAACAACGTGAATCAAATTCGAGGTTACTGCATACTAATCCTTCAACTCTTTTATCAGCTAACAAAGTAAATAACTTTTTTGTTAATGTTGGGAAAACTTTGGCCGAACAGATTCCGAAACATTGCGCCCATAACTCTTTCCAAAACCTGAACAACAGCTGCAACCTGAAGTCATTTGCTATGCTGGATACTGATGAAAACGAAATATCCCGAATAATTTCTGGTCTTAAAGATGACTGTGCAGTTGGATGGGATAATATAAGCAACAGGATCCTTAAACTCTTTAAGCATGTATTGGCACCTCCCTTAACGCATATTTTTCGAAACTGTCTTTCCAAAGGAATTTTCCCTAAATGTCTCAAAAAGGCTGTTGTTATCCCTATCCATAAATCTGGAGACCGGGACTTGGTTAATAACTATAGGCCAATTTCATTACTCCCCTCAATCTCAAAAATATTAGAGAAAATTATAAACAGCAGACTAGTTAGCTTCCTGGAAAGAAACAACATCTTGTCACCAGCGCAATTTGGCTTTAGAGCCAAATTATCCACAGCCGATGCGGTGCATCGCCTTACCAATTATGTCTCAGAAGAGCTGGGCAAAGGCAACCAGGTCATGGGAGTCTTCCTTGATTTAGCGAAAGCTTTTGACACTGTCTCTATTTCTGTGCTTCTGAGGAAACTAGAGGCCATAGGAATAAGGGGCACGCCTCTGACATTACTTGCTGACTATTTAAACGATCGATACCAGTGTGTTAGGATCGACAATTTTACGAGCGATGAGCTGAAAAATACTGGATTTGGTGTTCCCCAGGGAAGTATATTGGGCCCTACCCTTTTCCTGGTTTATATTAACGACCTGTGTAACCTAAATATCAATCACGGCAAAATCATATCATATGCTGACGACACGGCGCTAATATTTTCTGCTGAAAACAGTAGCGAACTGTTTGAAAACGCTCAACTTGGCTTTAATACTGTGACTAATTGGCTTCAAAGCAATCTACTAACACTAAATGCTGATAAGACAAAATACATCCACTTCTCCATGCGCAAGTCTCACACACTTACGAACCTCCATGTATATGCCCATCAATGTGATAATCGGTCAGTCAACATTTGCAATTGTCCTTCTATCCTCAAAACCAGTAATATTAAATACTTAGGGGTTATAATTGACGACACACTCTCTTTTAGGTATCATATTGAAAGTCTCGTTAAAAGAGTGCGCAAATTAATATATGTATTTAAAAAAATACGAACTTTTGCAGATCCTAAACTAATCACACAAGTTTATTTCGCGCTATGTCAATCTATAATTCACTACTGTATTATTTCATGGGAAGGCGCATCAAAAACTATCCTGCTACCCCTCGAAAGAGCTCAAAGAGCAATTTTAAAGGTGGCGAATTTCCATCCCTTTTACTTTCCCACAGATCAGCTGTATAAATCCTGCAACGTGCTGACTGTGCGCCAGCTATTTATTATGCACCTGGTATTAAAACAGCACACCATGCTCACGTACAATGCTGACAATACTAACAAGAGACGGAATGATATTGTATGCATTTCTAAAGCAACCTCCAAACATGTCTTTGTGGAAAGATTCTTTACATTTTTAGGCCCATTTCTGTACAATAGATTAAATAGAAAACTAAGTATATATAAGTTGAACTATTTTGTCTGTAAAAAGGCTATTATTACTTTTTTACAACCCATGACCTATGCACAAACAGAAGATTTACTTGTTGTCTGCAAGTAAACTGCTGACATGTTGTTTGCTTTTTTTCTATGTAAGTCGTAATTTTAGTCATTTACTTTTACATTTCTCTTAATGTTAATTTATTTATTTTAAGTAGGTATTTATGCACCTTCTAGCCTGAAACACAGGTTCCACCTAGTTCAGGCAATAAGCAACAGTGCTCTATTTTACTTGTTTCTGATACTAAATTGTAAGTGTGCCCCTTTTGATGAATAAACGATTATTATTATTATTATTATTACCCTGCTCTCAGGGTTGAAAGGAACCTACGACTACGCTTTTTAGGGGAATATGAAGTGTTTTGAGGTTAGGCTGTATTAATCGGTATTTCTCAGGAATCTTACATTATCTTTTCATGAGAGTGGTACCTTCCATTGGGCAAGGGGCCACCCCCTCCTTTCCTCCACACTGCGTGAGTTGACTACACCATTGCATGTATTTTATGAAAAACTAGCTGACCCACGCAACTTCGTCTGCGCCACATAAGAGGGAAAAAGCACTACCTACCACTACCTACCTACTACTACCTATCTACTACTACTACTACCTACCTACTACTACCTACCTACTACTTCTTACCTACTACTACCTACCTACTACTACCTACCTACTACTACCTACCTACTACTACCTACCTACTACTACCTACCTACTACTACCTACCTACTACTACCTACCTACTACTACCTACCTACTACTACCTACCTACTACTACTACTACCTACCTACTACTACCTACCTACTACTACCTACCTACTACTACCTACCTACTACTACCTCCCTACTACTACTACTACCTACCTACCTACTACTACCTACCTACTACTACCTACCTACTACTACCTACCTACTACTACCTACCTACTACTACCTACCTACTACTACCTACCTACTACTACCACCTACCTACTACAATTTTTTTTTACATAAAAACCTTCTCTTAACAATAACAAACACAACAAAAAAAGAATTTGTGAAATCGGTCCAGGCGTTGTTGAGTTACGCGCTTACCAACACATTTTGCGATTCATTTTTATATTATAGAAGATAATCAATAATGCATTTTATTGTAAGCAGTATGTTCGTTTGACAATATTTTGAGACTGTTATAGACTTTCACGGTTTTTCACAACACTTTAACGATTTTCTTTTGTTTTGAGCACCCGATATTTTGACGCTGTTGAAGAAAATCACAGATATAATCCCGTAAGTACCTACTTTAAGTGTAATATTTCGAGAGTTTACAATCTCTCTAGTTATTTTAGTCTAACGTGTTTGACAATTTTACGGTGATATACATGTGAAAGCTTGATTAGTAAATGTAGTGACATTTACTATTCACGATAATTTATGACTGTTATTAGTCTGTGTGAGTGTGTTGTTTGTCTGTCTGTGTGTATTTGGAATAAGGTGGCACAGAACCGGGAAGTGTGACGGAAGGAAGGGGAGGCCTATAGGTACCCAGCAGTGGGTGATTCCGGGGTGATATGATGATGATTAGTCTGTAAGCTTTCTTTAAATTTAAATAAATAAATAAATATTTAATACAATATGCTGCCCATATTATTATGATATAAATTCGGAGGAAGTTATTACTTTCTCGTAGCTAAGCTCTGCGCTGACCCAATCTATACTAATGTTTTAGGTTTGTTACTCAATCACGCCAGAACGGTAGAACGTCTCTGAATTTGGCACCGAGGCTACTAATTTTACATGAGACATGCGCATGGAAATTTCCACTCAAACTAAGTCGCGGGTAACAGCAAGTGTAGATTAATTACCATTAACACGATAAGATTATAATATGACTATCGTATGTTCATCACTTTTGCTATTTGATAATAAATCAAGACTTTTCACGTCTAGATGGATAAGAACTTATCTATTTATCAACACATCCCTGTTGGAAAACTCACATTTTTTTTATTAGTTTAGTTGCTCTACGTGTGTTAAACACTATAATTTATTTATAGATCCTCGCAAAGGGAGCGCAACGAGCTGTAAGAAAATGGACTTACCAGCATCTTCTTCAAGAGACACAGGAGTTCCAGAATTAAATGAAGAACAAACAGAACAGAAAGATACATGTACGTTTGTTCTTCCTCCGGACTACGATAAAAACGACTCACGATGGACACTAAAGTATCGTGAACCTGCGCCAGGACTTGTTGAACTAGTGGAACATTCCAGTGTGTATGTCAATGCAGATAAACTCGCTGATTGCAAAAAACTGTCTACAGATTGCCAGATATTGGCTGTAAAATTACTCTCCGAAATTTTTACTAGAAATGCATTATGTGCATGTGCGTTGCCTCTTGCATTATGCATCACTTTTCGTATCCACGTGAAATACGGGAAACCTGAATTGGATTCACTTGCAATAACAACACTGCTGAAATTTGTTGCTGAGTATGGACTAGAGAAGGACTGGAAAGTAGACGATTACGGTCTTATACTAAAAAGTATTTCTACAGCAATCGATGTAACCAGTAAATCGGAATGGAAGAAGGAACGCGTTCCTAAACGTTCGATTTTTCTTCCTCCTGAGTACGATGAAAACGACTCACGATGGACACTAAAGTATCGTGAACCTGCTCCGGGACTTGTAGAACTAATGGAACATTCCAGTGTGTATGTTAATGCTGAGAAACTTGCTAATTGCAAAAAAAAATCAAATAGTTGCCGAAAATTGGCTTTAATTTTAATCGAAGAAGTTTTTACTACAGATGCATTAATTGCATGTGTGTTGCCTTTCTGTGGCCACGCGGAATACTGGAAACCTAAATTAGATTCACTTGCAACAACGACATTGCTGAAATTTGTTGCTGAATATGGACTAGAGAAGCATTGGAAAGTAGAGGATAACCGTTTTATTTTAAAATATATTTCTACAATAATCGATGAAACTATGAGAATTATAGATCGGATGAAGGCACTCGGTCGTAAACGTATGTTAGATCTTCCTCCAGAATACGATGAAAACGACTCACGATGGACACTAAATTATCGTGAACCTGCTCCGGGACTTGTAGAACTAATAGAACATTCTGGTGTGTATGTTAACGCTGACAAACTCGCTGATTGCAAAAAACTGTCTAAAAATTGCCCGAGTTTGGCGCGTAAGTTACTCTCCGTAGTTTTTACTACAAATGCCTTAAATGCATGTTCGTTGCCTGCTGCATTATGCAACACTTTCCGTATCCACGTGGAATGCGGGAAACCTGAATTAGATTCACTTGCAACAACATCAATTTTTAAATTTGTTGCTGAGTATGGATTAGAGCAGGATTGGAAAGTAAATGATTACAACGTTATTGTGAACGTCGATTCCGAATTGAAATTTCGGCGTGGCCTACATTTCAATTCGGAATGCAATTAATGCAATGATGTTATATTATTAATACTGAGGTTGTAATGTTTGTGTTTTTATACTTGCATTTTTGTTAAAATTCACCTAAAAATAAAATAAATAAATAAATAATTAAAGTTTTTCTGCAGATTTGAGTCTTTTCAATCTTTGTTTACTTTTGTAATATCAGATAACGACAAGCTTTAGGTTTCTTTTTAATTTAGGTGTTGCTGGAGCTAGTTGTAGGCCGTTTAGGGCAATCATAAATCACTATTACATAATACTACTAATAGGATTTCGATATTCAATATTATAAAATGTTTAAAAACACTAATGGCGTGAGGTATGAAGAAATTTCAACTAAAGTTGTAAAACAAGTTGGTGACTTAATTTCTAAACACTTTAGTTATATTCTTAACCTGTGTATCAGCCAGGGTGTTTTCCGGACCGACTAAAAGTCTCCATAGTGAAACCTATATTTAAAAAGGGAAATAAACAACTGATGCAAAATTATAGACCTGCTGCGATTTTATCAACTTTATCCAAAATATTTGAGAAATATATCTATAACTAGCTGACCCACGCAACTTCGTCTGCGTCACATAAGAGAGAAAAACGAACGGAAAAAAACGCCTATTAAAAATAAGAGTTGATCGTAGAAGGGTGAAACTTTAGGATTGTATGTATTTTTGTATGTTGTATAAAAAAAAAAAAAAAACTAAAAATTTTGTATAAAAAATAAAATTTTTGGGTTGGACTACTCTTAACGTTTAGGGGGATGAAAAATAGATGTTGGCCGATTCTCAGACCTACTCAATATGCTCACTAAATTTCATGAGAATCGGTCAAGCCGTTTCGGAGGAGCATGGGAACGATAATTGTGACACGAGAATTTTATATATAAGAAGAAGAAGATGAGCTATACGCATACTTAGAAAAACAAAAGATACTCTGTAATGAACAAAAAGGTTTCCGGAAGAACATGACAATAAACATGGCTGTTTATAACTTTTTAAACAAAATTATGACCAATACTGATAACAGAACAACTGTGTGTACTGTGTATTGTGATATGACCCAAGCTTTTGACTGCGTTGACCATAATATATTAAGGAATAAACTTGAGTCCTATGGTATAAGAGGTAACATTCTGAAGTTACTAAGCACTTACCTCTCAGAAAGAAAACAGTTCACTGCAATAACAAACTTAAATTGCAAGACTAAAGAAGAAGTAACATACCTGTCTAAAGAACGCACAGTTTATTTGGTGTTCCACAGGGCAGTGTATTGGGTCCTCCAAAGTTCCTTATTTATATTAATGACCTACCCAAAGCTTTAGATTTCCCAATAACACTATTTGCAGACGATAGTACGATATCTAAAGCATGTGATAAACCGCTGTCATATGAAGCGGATGTCAATAGCGCGATACATGCAATAGTCTCTTGGCTTAATAATAATAAACTTAGAATTAATCTTGACAAAACTCAAATCATACACTTTGGCAATAAAAAACCAAGTTCTAAAATGAAGATCCAGTACCAAAATAACAATATTAGCGATGTAGATAGTGCAAAATTTCTAGGCCTGATAATAGACAGGCAGATCAACTGGAAGGATCACATTGAAGTGCTATGTAAGAAAATTAGTAGTTCATCCTTATAAACTTGCCCCATCAGTCAGCACAGAGGCACTACTTACTGCGTATCATGGTCTTGTAGCATTTGTACTTAGATATGGAATTATATTTTGGGATAACTCCACAGATAGAGAAGCTGCTTTTAGAGCACAAAAGCGATCTACGAGTATCAGAGCCATGTTTAGACTACAAGTGATGGACATACTTCAACAGGTATAAAATTTGAACACTACCGTCTTTGTATATTTACGAAACTGCCTTGTTTGTTGCCAGTACCTATTGCTAGTTTATTCCGCGAACACTAATAAAATTGTGAGCCACATCTGTTCGACGGTGGCGTGCGATGTACTAGCAGAGTGCGAGTGATTTCTTATATTTATACCGTGTTTAATATAAAAACCAACCTCGCCACCCCGTCTCTTCTGTTCGATAAGGTTGTGTTATCTGTTAGATAAGGAGCGCGGTACATGCCGCAGCCTATATCCTGGCACAGAGGGGGCTCGCCCTTCTTCGCCTGTTTGCAACCACGTCTCATTAATAGCCATAATATCTACGCCCGAACCTAGTGACGCTGCTATATATTCATCGTGTTTCGTGCCCAAAGAACCTGCGTTCCAAAAGCCAACCCAAAGGTATTTAGTAGTCATCATGTCGTATCTATAGAATATACAAGCAATAAATGCAATATCAGAGAAAATAAATACTATACTAATAATAAATAAAAACATACATGAAAACATAGTTTTTGTGGTACAAAACAGAGTGCTATGTAAGCGAAAAATTATAAGTGGCATAGAAAATACATATATTATGTGTATGTGAAATGGCACCGTGGGTATCGTATATTTTAAATAAATATTGAGAGACAGACATGTATACTGCATTGTCCAATTTATATTAAAACTAATCAAAATCAAAAGCGGCATGCGACACTTAACTAACAATTTATTCAGTGAACAAAATTATCGATTAATCAGAACGTTCACACTAACGAGCAAAACTATTGTGTGATAAAAAAACGCAAGATGACTTTTTCAAATCAAATCAAATCAAATCATTTATTTGCGTCAATATGGGTAGGTACATAGGTGATACGTGGAACAGAAAAAGTGCTTAAAGCCATATTCTACCTTGAATAGGTGTGCAAATATACATTACAATTAAATAGTAATTTTATCTTACAAACAAATTATAAATTTAACCATAGGTAATATTATTATTATTTAAGACATTCATTAATATACGTAATTTATTATTATTACATGCTTAATTTATACAAATGTATTACACTTATCATTTAAATAATCGTTAACATTATAATAGGCCTTATTTATCAAGTAAGTCTTTAATCTATTCTTAAATGACATAAAATTATTTTCTTCCTATAATTTACTAGGTAATTTATTATATACTAGCTGACCCGCGCAACTTCGTCTGCGTAAGACGAACCAATAGTTCCTAAAATTAGCGCGTTCAACCAACCTAACAAACAAACTCTGCAGCTTTATAATATTAGTACAGATTGAAGTCGGTAACAATTTATTTTTTCTCGAATAGGTTTATATTAAACGCCAAAATATTCAACTTATGTTTTTCCAAATAAGGACTCTTCCCTCGACAGCCTTACGTTTCTATCCTTGGACACTCGACAATATCATACTCCAGCTAGGTCGAAAGTTCTCATCAAGTGGCATGACATGAGCCGATACACGTTAACGCTGCTTCAAACTGTTGGGGACCTCTCGCATCTGCCTTCCTTCTCCAAAGTCAGACCTTCAATGGTAGTCATACTCCAGGCAGGTCAACACAATACGATGCAAATGCTGTAAACTCTTGAAAACCTATTGCAATTTCTTTTCGTCTCCAAGCCTCCATCGTCAGACCTCCGATAATACTCATACTCTAGCTAGGTCTAAAGTTTATATCAATGTGCATGAAATGAGCCGACACACGATGTGGCTGCTGTAACTGATCACAGTCAAACTTCAGACATGTCTAAAGTTGTCAAAAAGGTTTATGAAATAAGCCCCAAAACGATCTTCTAGTTTATCGTGTGGTTAGTGCCTAACCTGTTGTCAGAGTTTCTATGCCGCCCAAGGTCCCTCTGTCTTCCTGCCGGGGTTGCGGGCCTGTTTGAAAGAGATACCGCGGCCCCGGAACATAAACGGCGAGGAAGGAACATAGATGGGTTCTAGCCAGTAAGAGTCTGACACTCCCTCCCGCTCCGCCCAGAGTGGGAGAAGTCATTTGATGATTTCCCATCCTAAAAAAAAAAAAAAACAAAAAAAGGTCCTCTGTCTTGGTTTGACATGCCGTCGAAAAATAACTCTCAGGCATGTTGTGGTTTTTTCACGATGTGTTTTTTCACCGAAGCAAGCGATCTTTCCTTCCTTATCGTGTTGTTGCCTAACCTGGTGTAAGGGTTTTTATGCTGCCCATGGGCCTCTGACTTGGCTTAACATGCCAAATGTCTCTCAGGCATGTTGGTTTCCTCACGATGTTTCAGCAAGCGATGATTATACAATACGCACATGAATTCGAACACAACTATTTTCAATAAAAAATGCGACAATCTTTGCTAAACACGCCTTTCAATAAAAATAATCATGAAAATCGGACTTCTTTAGAAAAAGTTATGCGTCATCATCATCATCATCCATAGTCCGACTTCACCGACTGCTGGGTACAGGCCTCTCTTTGTTTGTGCCAAGCTCCACGCTCTGGTGCCAGTCTCATCCAGGATATTCGTGCAATGGCAACAATATCGTCTGCTTATCTCACCGCTGGACGACCAAAACTTCAGTTTGGATTTCTAGAATGAATGCCACTTGGTCACAGCTTTACTCCACCTGACATCACCGCGCCTTGCTAGGTGTCCTGCCCTACTCCATTTGAATTATCATCATTCATCATTATTTCAGCCGAAAGACGTCCACTGCTGGAAATAGACCTATCAAGTGTCGCCACATTGACTGGTCTCGTGCGACTTCATCATTCGATCATTAGATATTGCTCAGGCATAATATAGGTATCTACATAAAGAAATACAGGCGTTGAATTGAGAACTTCTTCCAAAAAACCAAACTTGATACATCTGACACGGGAGAAGTCATTCCCAGAGTGGGAGAAGTCAGTTGATGATTTCACATCCTAAAAAAAAAAACAAAAAAGACATCTGACACGGGCGAATGCCAGTATCATTCTTTCACGGAAAATCATAACACCGTGATTCAGAAAATGGAGTCAAATGGACAACGCCATTTATAGAGCACGAAGTTAAACTGCTAAAACAAATGCATGGAAAGCGGTCGAAAGGACACTCTACTGGCTTTGTAGATTTTAAAAGCAGGGTCATGTTGACTATTCTCTTCTTCTCTATCTTGTGATTTTTATTCATTAGTACTATTTTGGTTTTATAGATGTCATTGCATGTACCCTTACATCAAGATGATAAGTTCTCCTTAAAAACTTTAAAGTCTTTTGATGGAGAGCACTGGTTGCAAAGAAACAAAAATCAAACCTTTCTCTAACTTATGCACAATAATAATTGGTGCATTAAATCAAACCACATTGGTTTTAGAATTTACACGTAAAAGGGCTACGTAGAGACACACAGACACAGACGAAAATTTAAGAAATTGTAGAAAATGGGTTCTGTGTGTGATCCTTTAACAGTTTAAGCGCCATGTTTACAGATTTATTATTTAAATAAATGATTCCCAAACTGTCGTTTAAGTGTTAAAAAAATATGTATAAAACAATGATTTGGAAATATGTTAGCTTTAAAAAAAATAAAATACTTTGTTACAAAAAGTGAAAACCTGGTGGTTTTTGAACGTGCGAACCAAAGCTATTTTCGGAAATCTTACAGCATTACACAAAATCAAAAAGTATTTTATGTCTGTACTGAGGCTTGATCTTGCGACTCCCTGTTCGAAAGGCAGTTGCCGTCACCGACGGGCTATTTGTTCTCGTGACAATTTGGCTAAAATAGTTATTCTATTACAAAGCATGTTATGACAGTTGTCAGTTGTCAAACAATTGAAAACTATAGACAAAATGCAATATTGCTCACCCCCGTAAGTAATTAGCGTGATAATATATAGCTTATGTCCTTCCCCAGGTTGAAATACATCTCCTTGCCAAATTTCATTACGATCCGATCAGCCGTTTGGTCGTGAAAAGGTAGCAGACAGACAAACAGAGTTACTTTCGCATTTATATAATGGTACTAGCTGACCCGCGCAACTTCGTCTGCGTAAGACGAACCAACAGGTCTTAAAATTAGCGCGTTCAACCAACCTAACAAACAAACTATGCAGCTTTATAATATTAGTACAGATTGAAGTCAGTAACAATTATTTATTTTTTCTCGAATAGGTTTACATTAAACGCCAGAATAATCAACTTATGTTTTTCCAAATAAGGACTCTTCCCTCGACAGCCTTACGTTTCTATCCTCAAGTGTGTGTGTATCCTGCCTCATCAAGTGGCATGACATGAGCCGAGACACGTTAACGCTGCTTCAAACTGTTGCGGACCACTCGCATCTGCCATCCTTCTCCAAAGTCAGACCTTCAATGGTAGTCATACTCCAGGCAGGTCAACACAATACGATGTAGATGCTGTAAACTCTTGAAAACCTATTGCAAATTCTTTTCGTCTCCAAGCCTCCATCATGAGACCTTCGATGACAATCATATTCTAGCAATTTCTGAAGTTCTCATCAAGGTACATTAAGTGAGCCCAATGACGATTTAGCTGCTGTTACCTTCAGTCTCCATTGTTAGCCCATCGATGACAGTCATACTCTAGCTAGGTCTAAAGTTTATATCAAGGTGCATAAAATGAGCCGACACACGATATAGCTGCTGTAACTGATCACAGTCAAACTTCTGACAGGTTTAAAGTTGTCAAAAAGGTTTATGAAATAAGCCCCAAAACGATCTTCTTCTTTATCCTGTAACCTGTTGTCGGAGTTTTTATGCCATCCAAGGTCCTCTGTCTTGGCTTTATATGCCGTCGAGAAATAACTCTCAGGCATGCTGTGGTTTTCTCACGATGTCTTTCTTCACCGAAGCAAGCGATCTTTCCTTCCTTATCCTGTCGTTGCCTAACCTGGTGTAAGAGTTTTTATGCTGCCCATGGGCCTCTGACTTGGCTTAACATGCCAAATGTCTCTCAGGCATGTTGGTTTCCTCACGATGTTTCAGCAAGCGTTGTTACAATATGCACATGAATTCGAACACAACTATTTTCAATAAAAATGGGACAAACTTTGCTAAACACGCTTTTCAATAAAAATAATCATGAAAATCGGACTTCTCTGGAAAAAGTTATGCGTCATCATCATCATCATCCATAGTCCGACTTCACCGACTGCTGGGTACAGGCCTCTCTTTGTTTGTGCCAAGCTCCACGCTCTTCTGCCAGTCTCATCCAGGATATTCCCGCAATGGCAACGATATCGTCTGCTTATCTCACCGCCGGACGACCAAAACTTCTGTTTGGATTTCTAGAATGCCACTTGGTCACAGCTTTACTCCACCTGACATTACCGCGCCTTGCTAGGTGTCCTGCCCTACTCCATTTGAATTATCATCATTCATCATTATTTCAGCCGAAAGACGTCCACTGCTGGACATAGGCCTATCAAGTGTCGCCACATTGACTGGTCTCGTGCGACTTCATCATTCGGTTATTTGAGTATTGCTCAGGCATAATATAGGTATCTTCATAAAGAAAAACAGGCGTTGAATTGAGAACTTCTTCCAAAAAACCAAACTTGAGACATCTGACACCGGAGATGTCATACCCAATACCAGCGTGATTCAGAAAATGGTGTCAAATGAACAACGCCATTTATAGAGCACGAAGTTAAACTGCTACAAAATATGCATGGAAAGCGGTCGAACAGACACTCTACTGGCTTTGTTATAGATTTTTAAAATTTCAGGGTGATTTTGACTATTCTCTTCTCCTCTATCTTGTGATTTTTATTCATTTTGGTTTCATAGATGTCATTGCATGTATCCTTAGATCATGATGATAAGTTCTCCTTAAAAACTGGAGAGCACCAATTGCAAAGAAACAAAAATCAAAACTTTCTCTAAGTTATGCACAATAATAATTTGTGCATTTAATCAAACCACATTGGTTTTATAATTTACACGTAAAAGGGCTACGTTGAGACACACAGACACTGACGAAAATTTAAGAAATAGTAGAAAAAGGGTTCTGTGTGTGATCCTTAAACAGTTTAAGCGTTTTTTTTTAAAGATTTATTATTATTTGAAATAAATGATTCCCAAACAGTCGTTTAAGTGTTAAAAAAAAATGTATAAAACAATGATTTGGAAATATAGACGACCCGATTGGCGTAGTGGTAGTGACGCTGCCTTACGTTCTTAGGGTCCTGGGTTCGAATCCCGGTAGGAGCAAATGTTTGTGTGATGAGCACGGACATTTGTTTCCGAGTCATGGATGTTTATATGTATAATAAGTATGTATATACAAACAAAAAAATATATATGTAGTATATCAACTATCTAGTGTCCACGACACAAGCTTTGCTTAGTGTGGCACTTGGTGGCGCTGTGTGTTAATGTCCAGCGATATTTTTTTTTTTTTTTTTATTATATGTAAGATTTAAAAAAAAAAAGTAATTTGTTACAAAATGTGAAAACCGGGTGGTTTTTGAACGTGCGAACCAAAGTTATTATATAAGAAATCTTACAGCATTACACAAAATCAAAAAGTACTTTATGTCTGTACTGAGGCTTGACCTTGCGACTCACTATTCGGAAGGCGGTTGCCGTCACCGACGGGCTATTTGTTCTCGTGACAATTTGTCTAAAATAGTTATTCTATTACAATGCATGTTATGACAGTTGTCAGTTGTCAAACAGTTGAAAGCTATAGACGAAATGCAATATTGCTCACCCCCGTCAGTAATTAGCGTGATAATATATAGCCTATGTCCTTCCCTAGGTTGAAATACATCTCCTTGCCAAATTTCATTACGATCTGATCAGCCGTTTTGTCGTGAAAAGGTAGCAGACAGACAGACAAACAGAGTTACTTTCACATTTATATAATGGTATGGATATGGATGGTATGGATTTTAGGGCCCATACAAAATGCACTCTTGTCAAACATAACTGTTCTATGGCGTATTGCACGAAGTGTACTGATACTGGTTTTCCGTACGGATGTGCACGACCGTCTTTCCCTCTTCTTTGCGCGCAAGTATGCGGCCATCTTTCGTCCAGGTATATTTCCAATCCAGGCGACTCCGAGGCTTTAGGTCTGTCTCTGTCCTTGAACCCTCTTTGTGTATTATCTTGTCTTCTCCACGATTGTACGGTTCTCTCTTTCTAAGGATCCGTTTTGTTCTGGAGTGTATGGCATAGTAAATCTTTGTTTTATGCCATACTTTCTCAAAGTATTACGTACTGGTTCGTTATCGAACTCACCTCTATTATCGCTTAGCACCTGCATCATGACGTGTCCGGATGTATTTGCCTCTGCTAGAAAGTCCTTTAAGCAAGCGTGAACTTCAGCCTTCTGTCTCAGGAAGTAGATCCATCGATATTTTGAGAGGGAGTCTTTGAACAGAACAAAATATATGTACTTGGAGTTTGAGTAAGGGAATGGACCACATAAGTCTGTACTGATTAGCTCTCCAGGTTTGTTTGCTCTTGGTCTCTCTACAAACTTCTGCATGTGGCTCTTGTCGAAGATGCAGCCTTCACAGAGATCAGCAGAAGTTGGGTCCAGCTTCACTCCAAGCTCTCTTTGTATTAGTTTTGCTATGTCTCTTGTTGTGATGTCCATGGCGTTCATGGTAGAGTTGAAGCTTCTGTGTCGTCGTTAGCGTACCCACCACACAGCTGATTGTTGTTTTCGTACTTTTGATAACTTAAACGATTACTTTGTTAAAGTTCATCCGGCGCACTATATTATTTCTTTTACAAGTTCATGTGAGCTATAAAATAGTTTCAGCCTGCGTACTACGACTCCTTTTTTATCACCACTTCCGTAACCTCCCAATCCCACACCCACCTCGGGTGCCTCAGCTGACACTGGGTTCACTTATCAGTCTTTCGGGATCTATTGAACCAGATGGCAACTGATCGGCGTAAAAACAGTCAAAAGTGCAACACCATCTTCCGGACTATCACACCCAGCGCACCGCCCGCGAGTGGACGCCGCGCCACCCGCGCGCGGACCGCGTGCTTACAACTGGCTGACGACGCGTAGCACGCCGTAGCCTAAATTCAAGACAACGCTGGCCAACAGCTGTGCTGGTGCGGTGCTTAAGTGTGCCACGACCTTTATTCGGGACTTGAGGCACCCCCCCCCTTAGGCTAGACTCGGAAATTGCGACCACGCTCGACTACGCTTTTTAGGGGAATATAAAGTGTTTTGAGGTTAGGTTATATTAATCGTCGGTATTTCTCAGGAATTGTACATTATCTTTTCATGAGAGTGGTACCATTCGGCAAGGGGGCCCCTCCTTCCCTCCACATTGCGTGAGTTGACTACCATTGCATGCATTTTACGAAAAATAATTAATATTGCGTTTTGTTGTAAGCAGTATGTTCGTTTGACAATATTTCGAGAGTTTACAATCTCTCTAGTTATTTTATAATATAACGTGTTTGACAATATTACGGTGATATACATGTGAAATTTAAATAAATAAATAAATATTGAATACAATATGCTGCCCATATTACTATGATATAAATTCGGACGAAGTAATTACTTTCCCGTAGCTAAGCTCTGCGCTGACCCAATCTATACTAATGTTATATATAGGTTTGTTACTCAATCACGCCAGAACGGTAGAACGTACCTGAATTTGGCACAGAGGCTACTAATTTTACATGAGACATGCGCATGAAAATTTCCACTCAAACTAAGTCGCGAGCAACAGCAAGCATTAACACGATAAGATTATAATATGACTATCGTATGTTCATCAATTTTGCTATTTGATTATAAATCGAGACTTTTCACGTCTAGATAGATAAGAACTTATCTATTTATCAACACATCCCTGTTGGATAACTCACTTTTTTTTTTAGTTCAGTTGTTCTACGTGTGTTAACCACTATAATTTATTTATAGATCCTCGCAAAGGGAACGCAACGAGCTGTAAGAAAATGGACTTACCAGCATCTTCTTCAAGAGACACAGGAGTTCTAGAATTAAATGAAGAACAAACAGAACAGAAAGATACATGTACGTTTGTTCTTCCTCCGGACTACGATAAAAACGACTCACGATGGACACTAAAGTATCGTGAACCTGCGCCAGGACTTGTTGAACTAGTGGAACATTCCAGTGTGTATGTCAATGCAGATAAACTCGCTGAATGCACGAAATTGTCGAAAGATTGCCAGAAATTATCTGAAATGTTAGTATCCGAAGTTTTTACTACAAATGCATTAAGTGCATGTGCTTTACCTGCTGCATTATGCAACGCTTTCCGTATCCACGTGGAACACGGAAAACCTGAATTACCCATACATGCAACAACAACATTGCTTAACTTCGTTGCAGAGTATGGACTAAAGAATGATTGGAAAGTTGACGATTACGGTTGTTTACTTAGAAATATTGGTACAACAATCAATGTAAGGAGTATGATGGAATGGAAGAAGGAACAAGCTCGTAAACGTTCGTTTTTTCTTCCTCCTGAATACGATGAAAACGACTCACGATGGACACTAAGGTATCGTGAACCTGCTCCGGGACTTGTAGAACTAATGGAACATTCCAGTGTGTATGTTAACGCTGACAAACTCGATGATTGCAAAAAAAAATCAAAAAATTGCCGAACGTTGGCTATGAAGTTATTCGACGAAGTTTTTGCTACAAATGCATTAAGTGCATGTGTCTTGCCCGCTGCATTGTGTAACAATCCGTAGCCACGTGGAATACTGGAAACCTGAATTAGATTCACTTGCAACTACAACATTGCTGAAATTTGTTGCTGAATATGGATTAGAGAAGGATTGGAAAGTAGACGATAACCGTCGTATTTTAAGACATATTTCTGCAACAATCGATACAAAAATGAGGAAGATAGAACGTATGAAGGAAGACGGTCGTAAACGTAGGTTAGTTCTTCCTCCAGAATACGACGAAGACGACTCACGATGGACACTTAAGTATCGTGAACCTGCTCCGGGACTTGTAGAACTAATAGAACATTCCGGTGTGTATGTTAATGCTGACAAACTTGCTTATTGCAAGAAGTGGCATAGTGACGGACTAAAAACTGTGGAGATAATTTTATACGAAGTTTTTAGAAGGAGTGCATTGAGTAAATGTACAATATCGGCCGCTATGTGTAACGATATCGGTGTTCGTGTAGAAGTTGAACGACCTGAATTAGATTTACATGCAACAACAACATTGCTGGAGTTTGTTGAAAAGAGTGGAGAGAATCAAGGTATATTGCGAAAGAATTTCAATATTTTTATTTACCACACGCTAAAGAAAGAGCGAGGACGATTGTTAGACCAATCTTTTGCTCGTATATTCAGTCCTATTACGTAAATTACATGAGTAATTCAGTGATTTCAGCACATTGACGCCAGAAAATCAGCCATTGTATCAAATAAGAGCAATACTGGACAGCTGTGGAACATAAAATTCTATATATTATATTATTATCACATTGCATTCTTTTTTTTTCGGACAACAGTGATTCATTGCGTTATTACTATCACAATGGATTACTGTTGTCCGAAAAAACATATCATGACTAGTGTTTGTACCTGAAATGCAAAAGAGATGACAGAGTAAATAGTTTTGTGACTGCTTTGCTGATAACCGCTGTTAAAAAACTCCAATGCGTTCTCAATACATACATCAATATTGTGCGGCATAGAATGCAGCACCACTTTGATGAAAAAGAGTATTTTTGGAATGTCTTCAAAAATTTAAAAGTAATAAAAAACCCGTTAGAACAGACATTGCCCTTATGAAAATTTAAGAAAGCTGTCTCCTCTTTCTTCTAATGTTTCTAACATATTTGCGCACGTAGCATGGTTATAATACAGTATACCTACCTTATAAACTTCTTGTAACATCCTTTGAACCTGTGTTTTGCAAATAAATTATTGGTAAACACTGTTTTAGGCTTACACGGCTTAAAACTAAACTTACATTGTCACTTACTTAGTGTCGAGTTCCAATAGTGCGCGTAGCAAAAGACAAAGAAAGAGGGTAGACAGATTTGTCTGCTCGTAACAATTTAATTTACATCCACCCGCATACTCCAGTCAACCCGCGATCATGGCGCTTGCAACAGCGTCGAAATATCGGGAACTCAAAATAACAAATAATCACGGAAGATATCCCGTAAGTGACAATATAAGTTTAAATTATTGGTATTCGTATTTTAATAATAGAAAAGTGTTATCGTGGTGTTCCAGATTTTACAAATGATAATTTTTAACTTAAAATTTGTTTGCCTTCATACTCATACTGTTCAAATATGTTAACCTAACACCTTTGTAAATACCTATGTTTAATAAATAAAGATTCTGATCCCCAGATTAATGCTCAGTGATTGTCCTTCTCAACCTTTAATAATCGGAGAGTCGATACTCTTTGCCATAGTTTTAAGGATGCTGTTGCCACTCGCTCGGTACCTTGATAACAGTGAATCTTGCGAATAACGGCGTGGATGTTGTCAGCTCGGTCTGTGGTTTAGTTTTGCGTAAAGAAAGCAGAAGCGCTGCGATGTTATCCGAAATAAAAATACATCAATAACCGTAACCGTATCCGTTTCACAAGTTTCCGGCTAGTTTCATAGGGTGGAGTCTGAATAAAACAACATTGTTTTGACAGGTTTTTAATTTTGGGCTTACTTTCGATAAAAACGTTATAATAATAATTCTTAAGTGCTAAAGACTATTGTAAAATAAAGCAGTGTTTAAACGCCTACAGACTCTGACTCGATTAAAAAGTAATTTTCATATCATACCTTTGAACAATAATAAATCTGCAGGAATAGATCGAATTAGAGTCATAGACATCAAAATGTTGGGCACGACTATCACCTCCGTGATTTCAGAATTATTTAATCTATATGTCAGCGTCACATTGTAAGAAATGTTAGATTGTAATATAACTAGGGAGATTGTAAACTCACGATAGATTGTCAAACGAACATACTGCTTACAATATTACGCATTATTTTCTGGTAGATTAAAACCAAACGAAGTGAAACCGTGATATCGTGAAATGTATACGATGATAGTCAACTCGCGCGGTGTGGAGGAGGGGGAGGGACTACGCGGGGCCCCTATTTCTGTCTGCAGGGCTTAAAGGAAATAAAAAGGCCTCGGAATGCGCCACCGTCGGGATCCACACTGACAGTTGGAGAGGTATCCATCGAAGACGAGTCGACGTTAAAGTACGAGTCCTAGAAGTCGTACTCGACAGCCGGTGAAACTTCGTGGAGAGTTTCCCCCCGGCGTCACCACCTTCAACCAGCTTCCAGCCCGCCGCGAGCAAAGCGATGCCAAGCTGATGCGGTTTTAAGTACTAACGTTGACTGCACGTCTTGTTGACGCCGAACTGATAAATAGGGCGACGCTGGAGATAACGTTGCATTTGGAAAAAAAAATTATTAATCATAAACATAATTAGATATTTCTTTTACTATCAGACAATTTATCTAATCCTTAATTTCACCAAGATAATAATAATCATTTGTCAATGTACGTGCGACCGTAGAAGGTACTCGTTAGTGTGAACTACTCGCGGACTTTTATTTCGGAAAATGAAAACATAAAGGTAAGATTTGCTCTCATATCTGCTCAAAGTTTCCGAGGTCAAGGAAGTTGCGAATTGGGTGTAGCCTAGCGTGGCCCATTTTAAAGAGCGCACCCAGTTTCTAAACACCCTTTTTTTGGATGGGAAATCATCAAATAACTTCTCCCACTCGGGCGGAGCGGGAGGGAGTGTCAGACTTTTACTGACTAAAACCCATCCATGTTCTTTCCTCGCCCTTTATGTTTCTAAACACCCTTGTGTATTCTTTGTTGGAGATCCAAGTATATAAATTTTTCATTGGGCTGGTAAAATGTAAAGTGGGTGTTGTAACTGTCTACTTCTGAAATATGCATGGAGCATGTAGTACTGTTCTACTATTTCTACTAGTTAGGGTTCCGTACCTCAAAAGGTAAAAACGGAACCCTTATAGGATCACTTTGTTGTCCGTCTGTCTGTCTGTCAAGACCTTTTTTCTCAGGAACGCGTGGAGGTATCAAGCTGAAATTCATATCAAATACTCAAGTCTATGGTCTCTTGGAGCTGTGAAAAAATCAAACTTCTAAGTCAACGCGATCAAAAGATACTCCCGTTTATGCCGCAAATTTTCGACACTCGCAAGGGAATCAAAACCTACAGGGTACTTCCCGTGAACTCAGAATCTTGAAATTTGGTACGAAGCAACGTCTTATAACACAGATAAAGGAAAAATTGCGAAAAGCATAAATTTTTTGTTACATCATATAATAAAAATATTTTTAATAAAGTTTGTACGGAACCCTCGGTGCGCGAGTCTGACTCGCACTTGGCCGGTTTTTTTTTTATGAGATATGCCTTAAATGAGAATTAAAATGGACTCCTACTTAAGAGATTAGGCTGAAATAGCTCGAGGGAGAGAAGAATTGCAAAATGGAAAGTTGAGGCCTTTGTCCTGCAGTGTGATACATCAGTAATAATAAAGTCAGGTACCCTAGTAGTAGCAACTGAACAAGTAGAAGAAAATTTAATGTTTGAGTGGATTTAGTGACGTGTCGCAATAAGACGGATTTGTTTTGATTTATTTATTTATTTATTTATTGGTTCACCAACAATTTAAGTTGATAAGTACGAAATGGATTTATCGTAATGGTACATTCATATAAAACCAAAAGCCTTAGGGTTCATCCCAAGGGTTTTGGCTTTTTTCGTTCCCTAAAACCGTTAAAGGTTCTTTTTTGTTCTCTAGTATTCTCTAGTAATCGCGAAAAAAAAATCAGCTGTTCCCTACATTTTGACGAGTTATGCGAACATAAATGTAGGGAACAGCTGATTTTTTTTTCGCGATTTCAAGGTTCTTCCCATAGAAAAAGTTGTTCAAAATGATGAGTACAAGGACCCCTTTCCGGGTTTAGTCTAAACAAAAAATAATGTTGTATATTATGTCACCGTAAAAGTCGAACACGTTAGATTGTAATCTCTCTAGCGAGGTTGTAAAGTCTCGAACTATTGTCAACTGAACATACGGAAGTATCTCTGCCCTCATAATCGGGACTTGGGGCACCCCCCCGTTAGGCTAGTTAGGTTCTACGACTACGCTTTTTAGGGGAATATGAAGGGGTTTTGAGGTTAGGTTGTATTAATCGGTATTTCTCAGGAATTGTACATTATCTTTTCATGAGAGTGGTACCATTGGGCAAGGGGCCACCCCCCTTCTTTCCTCCACACTGCGTGAGTTGACTATGTATTGTAAGCAGTATGTTCGTTTGTCAATATTTGGAGAGTTTACAATCTCTCTAGTTATTTTACAAACTAACGTGTTTGACAATTTTACGGTGATATACATGTGAAAGGTTGTAATTAGTAAATGTAGTGACATTTACTATTCACGATAATTTATGATTGTTATTAGTGTGTGTGAGTGTGTGTTGTTTGTCTGTGTGTGTGTTTGGAATAAGGTGGCACAGAACCGGGAAGTGTGACGGAAGGAAGGGGAGGCCTATAGGTACCCAGCAGTGGGTGATTCCGGGGTGATGTGATGATGATTAGTCTGTAAGCTTTCTTTAAATTTAAATAAATAAATAAATATTTAATACAATATGCTGCCCATATTATTATGATAAATTCGGAGGAAGTTATTACTTTCTCGTAGCTAAGCTCTGCGCTGACCCAATCTATACTAATGTTTTAGGTTTGTTACTCAATCACGCCAGAACGGTAGAACGTACCTGAATTTGGCACCGAGGCTACTAATTTTACATGAGACATGCGCATGGAAATTTCCACTCAAACTAAGTCGTGGACAACAGCAAGTATAGATTAATTACCATTAACACGATAAGATTATAATATGACTATCGTATGTTCATCAATTTTGCTATTTGATAATAAATCAAGACTTTTCACGTCTAGATGGATAAGAACTTATCTATTTATCAACACATCCCTGTTGGATAACTCACATTTTTCTTAATAGTTTAGTTGCTCTACGTGTGTTAAACACTATAATTTATTTATAGATCCTCGCAAAGGGAGCGCAACGAGCTGTAAGAAAATGGACTTACCAGCATCTTCTTCAAGAGACACAGGAGTTCCAGAATTAAATGAAGAACAAACAGAACAGAAAGATACATGTACGTTTGTTCTTCCTCCGGACTACGATAAAAACGACTCACGATGGACACTAAAGTATCGTGAACCTGCGCCAGGACTTGTTGAACTAGTGGAACATTCCAGTGTGTATGTCAATGCAGATAAACTCGCTGAATGCACGAAACTGTCAAAAGATTGCCAGAAATTATCTGAAATGTTAGTATGCGAAGTTTTTACTACAAATGCATTAAGTGCATGTGCTTTACCTGTTGCATTATGCAACGCTTTCGGTATCGACGTAGAACACGGAAAACCTGAATTACCTATACATGTAACAACAACATTGCTTAACTTCGTTGCAGAGTATGGACTAAAGAATGATTGGAAAGTTGACGACTACGGTCGTATACTAAGAAATATTCGTACCACAATGAATTTAAGGAAAATGATGGAATGGAAGAAGGGACATGCTTCTAAACCTAGGTTCTTTCTGCCTCCGGAATACGATAAAAACGACTCACGGTGGACACTGAAGTACCGAGAACCTGCTCCGGGACTTGTAGAACTAATGGAACATTCCGGTGTGTATGTCAATGCAGATAAACTCGCTGATTGCAAAAAACTGTCTACAGATTGCCAGATATTGGCTGTAAAATTACTCTCCGAAATTTTTACTAGAAATGCATTATGTGCATGTGCCTTGCCTCTTTCATTATGCATCACTTTTCGTATTCACGTGAAATACGGGAAACCTGAATTAGATTCACTTGCAATAACAACACTGCTGAAATTTGTTGCTGAGTATGGACTAGAGAAGGACTGGAAAGTAGACGATTACGGTCTTATACTAAAAAATATTTCTACAGCAATCGATGTAACCAGTAAATCGGAATGGAAGAAGGAACGCGTTCCTAAACGTTCGATTTTTCTTCCTCCTGAGTACGATGAAAACGACTCACGATGGACACTAAAGTATCGTGAACCTGCTCCGGGACTTGTAGAACTAATGGAACATTCCAGTGTGTATGTTAATGCTGAGAAACTTGCTAATTGCAAAAAAAAATCAAAAAGTTGCCATGCATTGGCTTTAATGTTAATCGAAGAAGTTTTTACTACAGATGCATTAATTGCATGTGTGTTGCCTTTCCGTGGCCACGCGGAATACTGGAAACCTAAATTAGATTCACTTGCAACAACGACATTGCTGAAATTTGTTGCTGAATATGGACTAGAGAAGCATTGGAAAGTAGAGGATAACCGTTTTATTTTAAAATATATTTCTACAATAATCGATGAAAATATGAGAATTATAGATCGGATGAAGGCACTCGGTCGTAAACGTATGTTAGATCTTCCTCCAGAATACGATGAAAACGACTCACGATGGACACTAAATTATCGTGAACCTGCTCCGGGACTTGTAGAACTAATAGAACATTCTGGTGTGTATGTTAACGCTGACAAACTCGCTGATTGCAAAAAACTGTCTAAAAATTGCCCGAGTTTGGCGCGTAAGTTACTCTCCGTAGTTTTTACTACAAATGCCTTAAATGCATGTTCGTTGCCTGCTGCATTATGCAACACTTTCCGTATCCACGTGGAATGCGGGAAACCTGAATTAGATTCACTTGCAACAACAACAATTTTGAAATTTGTTGCTGAGTATGGATTAGAGCAAGATTGGAAAGTAAATGATTACAACGTTATTGTGAACGTCGATTCCGAATTGAAATTTCGGCGTGGCCTACATTTCAATTCGGAATGCAATTAATGCAATGATGTTATATTATTAATACTGAGGTTGTAATGTTTGTGTTTTTATACTAATTACGATTTCTACAGGCGAGTCGCAAGAAAAAGATAGTTTTGGAGACGAAGATTTAATTAGATAAAACTTTACATGAATATTAAAAATTAAATTATACAAGTGACCATGATCGAGGTTTGATTCATAAAAGGGATCACACAGGTGTTCCTAAATTCGGTGAGGTGACCGTGAGAAGATGTCGCCGTGAAGAGCTGACGTTGCGTTGCCGGGTGGTCCATTTGCGCAACCGCGCTGGGTACAGTGCAAGCGAGGCGATGCGATAGTTAGCTTAACGTAACACCTCCCCCCGTAGAACAGCGACTATTGAAGACAGAAGTCGTAAATTGAGCTGGAGGTTGATTTGTGTCTACTCTGGTAGCTGGTACAGTGAAGACTCTTTGAAGTTCCATCTGGTTGCTCGCAGGTTCAGCAGGTGTTATCATTGTTTTTCGTCGTAGAAAGTATTTTCGATAGAGCAGGACACTGACGATTGCACAGACGATGATCACTATCACGTACATCGGTATAGTGGTGTGATATACACTGGAGTTGCTGTCTTCAACCAGGGTTATTGGTGACTGCATGGACAATTTCCTACTAGTCTCGTGTAAATGGTCCAACTTGATTGAGTTTAACTTACAGGTTAGGGCTGAAGACGTCGTCTGCCGCCAAAAATTCAAATTATCGGCTGGGATATCGATGATTTTCAATGCTTGTCCTTTGAGGCGGTCCTTGAAGTTGTAGATCTTAAAGTGCGGTGTTTCAAGAGAGCATCTCTGAGGTATTATAGCGAGGTAGCTGCCTTTTAAGGTGTCATACAGGTCACGTCCGCAGGATAGATGTACTTTCGTAGGCGTGGGAAAGCTGATACCGTAGTGTCTGTCATCGAGCTCTTCATATGCAGGTTTCTTCAGGGATACTGTCTTAGGACTGCATGAAGTTGTTCGTTGTTGAGTGGTGATCAAGTTCTGGATACAATCTGGTGCTGTTTGATTGTGCATAGTTTTCAACTCGTTGCATAGATACCATTTGCTCGTCTTCGGACATTCTGTCTCTATATACTTGAAGTCTTTCTTATGTAAGGCAAGAAAGGGATGTGGGGGTGATAGGACTTGATTTAATTTATTAGGAATCATACATAATTTATAAAAATCATAGGTTAAGGGGATGAGGATCGGAATTTTATATACTATAACTATTTTATTTCCCATATAGTAGGAGCCTAGTCTGATTATATCATATATTTCCCTTACATCTAAATCTACTATATTATCTTTGTTATATATTCTAGTTAAGTTTTTAATTATATCCTTAATAGTAATTAAATCTACAACTGCGTGATAAGCAGTAGATATTCTTATAAATGCAAGAACATTTTCTAATTTATTAAGTTCTTGCGATATATAATCTATGTTATCGCTAAGAATAGTAAAAACTTGGAAAAGATGAGCATATTTAATTAAATCATTTTCTCTGGTAGCTTCTGTTTCACTAATCTTTTTTACTAACAGTTCTATCTTGTTCTGATTATCTATTATATTATGCAAAATTTTTGAATGTTCAGTTATCCAGTCTTTTGATAAACTAACGTGTGCATTAAGTTCTGAAGCTATCCTATTTTCATTATCTTGCAGGGATTTAATAGCCTGATTATAGTGCAATGCATCTGTGTAATCCAAATTTCCAGAAATACTTTTTATAACAGACCCGAGACCATCTACGAGTCCTCTTTTATTACGAGCTATCTCAAAAGTTTCTAACTGTCTTAGTACATTATTAAGCTTTCTTTTCAGATAATTCATATGGGGCTTGAATAAGAATCTCGTACGATTATTCAGTTCAGGGCTTACTGAATTTAACTGGTTATTAATAGATTTAACTATTTCGTGTATATCGCCAAAGTCAACATAACGTAGGAAAGAATGATAATGGGAAACGATTTTGGCAGGCCCGAGTTTAAAAGGTAAGATACCTGGTCCACTGTCCAGACTTTCAAGTTTTATCTCCTGCAGCATTGCTGGACTCAGTAGAAAGAGGAACATCAGGATCGTCCTGCAACAATTGTGCAGTTTTAGGGACTCTCTTAAGTCTAGTTTTGGCAACTGGACCTCTCTTTTTCTTCGTATAAATGTGAATAGGGAGGTCAGTCTCAACTACGTCGTGGGTATATCGGGAAGCTAACTTTTGCCTTGAAGCAATCGGATTTTTCACGAAAATCTGTTGTTCGGGTGGATAGTTTACCTCCGGTTCACGGGTTCTATTACGAGCATTCATCAGATCGGAACGAGAAGCGTTGCAAAGATCTTCGATAGTATTATACGCGAGGATCATCTTGTCTTTATGATTATGCATATACTGCTGTAATAAATGCGAAGTTAAATCTAAGTCAAAAGGATCTCTAGGGTCAAAGTGACCCGTAATTACATCTATGGGTTTGCATTTAGTAAAACTATGAATACTACTATTGTAAGCCATAAGGGGGCATACGGCATTAGGTTATAGACTGATTCAGATTTTTCAGATATTTTTAATATACGTAGGTGCTCTAGAATCGTTGAGTGGAACCGCTCAACAATACCATTTTCATTAGGAGCATGAGGGGCTACTCTATGATGTTGGATTTTATGAATCCTTACAAATTCAGCTAGCAATTGGTTGGTGAATTCTGTACCATTGTCAGTTACGATAGTGATAGGCATGCCGTGATGAGTACAGAAATGTAATAAGGCTTGAATGACGCTAACTGCAGTTCCGTCACGTAAGTAATAAGCTTGACCATACTTGGAGAATGCATCAACTATGGTTAAGAATTTATCATTTTGTATAGTTAATAGATCTAAATGTACCAATTCAAAAGGTCTTGAAGATGAAGGGACTACTTTTAGTTGTGGTCTCACAGGATTGCGGTCATACTTCGCCTGTCCGCAAATTACGCATTCATTTATAAATTTAGTTATTTGTTCGCGCATTTTTGGCCAAAAGTACCTATGCGATAGAGCAAGATAGCATTCATTGATGCCCCGATGGTTCGTTTTCCCATCATGATTCTTGTTAATGATTTCCTGCTGTTTAAGATATTCCCTGACGTTCTCTAATTCTCTTTTTGTCACAAATAGGTTCATAGATGAATTCTTAAATGTTCTTTGTATTATAGGTACTATATTATACATTTCTAAATAAGGATTGATTAAAATTCCAGTTTTAATATTAGGTTGTACATATTCTTTAATAGCGTTAATAATGTCGTTTTCTAGGTTAGATTTAGAAATTTGTATCGATACACGTGTATGGTTATCAAATGGTTTGGTTATAACTGGTCTACTTTTGATATCACCTACAACATTAAATATAATTTGCTTAGAGAACTTATTTAAGGGTTCATCTGTGATAGGTATTTCTAAAATAGGATTTTCGTTATCAGTATGTACAGTAGCCGTATTAGAGTTACTATAATTATCTGAAGCGGTTAGGGTTCTTGAACTAGTGTCATCTATGGTAGGAGTCTTCTCCGATGCATTAGCAATAACGGATATGAGTTCTTCATTGTGCAACTCAATGCGAGAAAGGGCATCTGCATTGATGTTAAACTTTCCCTGCTTATATACTACCGTAAAGTCATATTCACTGAACTTAAGTCGCCATCGCGTGAGCCGGGAATTGGGCTCCTTAAGACTCATGACCCACTGTAGTGGCTTATGGTCGGTCAAAATTTTGAACTTTCTGCCAAAGATGTATGGTCTAAAATACTTGAGGAGCATCGGAACAAATAACGATATATCCAAGTTACCGTATTTTACACAAATAAGAAAAAAGTTTGTAACTTTTTTAATGTTACAGCTGTGGAAAAATAAATTATATCAATATGAAGTTAAAAGGGACCTAGATTGATTTGTGAAACGAAACGGAAGGTAGATTCATAATTTGGCGATATATTGGGTGAACAAGTTTGGATATATCGGTTCTTGACGCGACCATTCGGATATGTCGGTTTTTGAAATGATTAAAATAGATTTATCGGGTTTTGGTAAAACCAAATCATATTAACTGCAAATTAGTTTTCAAATTATGTACCTACATGGTATAAATTTGAGAATTACAGTAAATTTGCCTTGTTTTATATAAAGTAGGTACTTAAATAAAAACAGATAGGTAGATATTATAATTTTTATTATTATACAAAATCGTAATTAACTAAAATTCTTAAACAATATTCGAGATTCCGTATTCTAGGCAATCACATTGTTCATCTTCACAATCTTGAATCTCGTGATCATCATTCTCCTCGTCTTCATCAATGTTTTCATCATTTAGTACTTTTTTTTCCCTTTTATGGCAACTGACATTTAGTACTTGTTTATACCATAGCAATTCGCATTGACAGGTAGCCAATCACGTCAGCGTAAGAGGGGTGTTTACGGAGAGTGTTAAGATACGTACAGGGAATCGATTTTTAAAAAGAATCGAAATAAAGATTAAGCTTATTTGAAAACATGTATTTCTCGGCATTTGAACCGACCACTATTAAATTATGTTAAACTTCATAAGGAATTATCGGTTTTTGATACGACAACTAGAAACTGAACCTCCTTAGATATGTATGTGTCGGGTTTTGATTGGACCACTGTTTTGTGATATTTTTTTAAAGCTGGAAATGTCTGTTTTTGAATAGATTTCTTTCCTGAAGGGTATGTAATACAACATTTTACAACGGAAAAAAAATAAAAAAAAATAATGGCATAAATGCGACATATCGGTTTTTGTTCCGACGCTCCTCACTTGCATGCCCAAACTATAGCAAGAAGCTCTTTCTCGATTGTACTATAGTTAAGTTCACTAGAGTTCAATGTCCGAGATGCATACGCAATGGGCTTGTCAGAACCAATTATACCCTGGGATAGTACTGCACCAATGGCCACGTTGGAGGCATCCGTGGTTAAATTGAACTCTTTACTGAAATCTGGATATTGAAGGATAGGATCGTTAGTAAGGAGGGTTTTGCAATGGTTAAAACAATTGGTATAATTTTGATCTATGGTTATTTTAGAACCCTTTTTGAGGCACTGTGTAAGTGGTTTGGTAAGATTTGCAAAATTAGGGATAAATTTACGATAGTAGCCTAGAAGACCAAGAAAACGTTCAACTTCAGTGGGAGTTTTGGGTATGGGGTAGTTTTCTATTGCATTAATTTTATTGGGATTAGGTTTCACACCGTCCTTACAGATGACATGTCCCAAAAATTCGGTTTCTAACTTCAAGAATTCGGATTTAACCATTTGAATCTTGAAATTAGATTCCCGAAGTCTTTTGAAGACTTTTTCAAGATTAAGGATATGTTCCTGCAAGGAAGTACTGAACACTATAATATCGTCTAAATAGACGAGACAGATACTTTGTAGATCTTTAAGAAGGTTATCCATCACCCTCTGAAAGGTAGATGGCGAATTTTTAAGTCCCATGGGCATCCTTAGAAATTCATAATGACCGTTCTCAACATTGAAGGCGGTTTTATGAATATCTGCGCTGTCCATTTCGACTTGATAAAATCCAGATGCCAAATCCAGGGTGGTAAAATATTGGCACCTGCCAAGTTTATCTAAGACATCTGTAATATTAGGTAAAGGATATTTGTCGTCGATCGTTTTTTCATTAACCTTTCGGAAGTCTACAACAAGACGCCACTTAATTTTTCCTGAAGCATCAGATTTTTTGGGTACTATCCAAATGGGAGAACTCCATGCAGAGTCGGATGGTCTAACAATATTCTGTTCAAGCATCTTGTTAATTTGGTCCCTAACTTCCTGGCGATGAACGTACGGATATCGGTAGCTTTTGGTATGTACTGGAATTTCATCTGTAGTTCTTATCCTGTGTTTGATCTTGTTGGTGAAAGTAAGTGCTTCTCCATCAAGATAAAACACATCTGCATAATTTGCACAGAGCTGTTCTAAATTAATACGTTCTTCTTCATTTAAATGTTCGGTACGGAGACGCGCTAAAATTTCAGCTGTACGATTCGATGAAATTTCAGTACTGTTACTATTAACTTCAAATATTACAGCTTCTACCGGCCTATCCATTGAAAATATGACATCATTAGATGAAGGATTGCTCAATTCAACCCAACCTCTATTGTTCTCTACTTTGGTAAAACAATCAGAAATAAAGCAATTACAGATTATCTGACTTTCAACAAATACCTCACCATCTTTTGCATTAACTGGTACTCTAATTAATTTCTTAGAATTTGATGGTATAATATCCTCATACAAGTTGACATTACAAGAATCGTACATCTGAATAGGTACTGTACTATTTCGTGTAATAAGTATTTTGTTTTTTAGGTCAATAGTAGAATTCCATTCATCTAGTAAGTCTATTCCTAAAAGGCCATCAAAATAATCATGAAATTTATATATGAAAAGCGTAATATCCTGAGTCTCATTAAACTCTGAGAAGCAAGGCAAAGATATAGAGTAATCATTTTTACTAGTTGCATGAACCGTAGTAATTTGAAAAGGTTCATAGTTAAGAGGTAGATGATTGAAGTATTTTTGCACGGCCTCAGGGCTTATGAAAGATTGATTAGCCCCGGTATCAATTAAAAGCTTAAGTGGAGGATTACTTATCTGGACATAGCCTAATTGTATTTGAATATGAAAATTTAGTTCTATTTTGGCTTGTCGCATTTCGAAACCTTCTCAAAATTTTCATCATTAGTAGAAGATGGTGTTTGAATAATTTCCTCAATCACAGGTACCTCTGAGCGATAGTCTATTTCACTTTCAATTTTCACAGTTATACTCATTGACATGTTCATAGTCATAGCACTCATAGTTCGGATAGTTATAATCATAGTCATAGAAATCAAATTCATTAAAATTAGTTTCACGCGATTTGAAATAATTGTTCGGTGGCGGATTTCCAAATCTTCGCCAATCGTGCCCACTAGGCGGTAAAACTTTAGGAACATAATGGTTTACTCCACTCATTGGACGTGGGGTATTACCGGCACCATGTGGCTGATGAGCTTGTCCTCTATTCGGCAATCTAAAGACATTGCTTTGAGGGTTGTAATTAGGAGGGTGTGTGCGCATGACCTGTTGAGTTCGCGTCAGACCCTGAGGGGGTAAGGCTTGTGAAGGAAAGTTAGGTCTCCAGCCTTGAGCAAGCTGTCGTCGGCTACCATATTGAGGAGCTGACCCAAAGTTGTTAAATCCATATGGCTTTGATGGTCCAGGCATACTAAACGGCATAGGTCTAGATACAAAATTATTCAAGGGTAGATGCGTGCCATGTGGAGTAGGACGTAACAAATCTTTCCTATTAGAGCCACCATCAGTACGTTGTTGCATGTAAAGCGTGTTTAGTTCATCCTGAACATACTCGAGAGCTTTCTCAATACTATCAGGACGCATGCAACGGATCCTAGATCCTAGAGGATCCTTAAGTCCACGTAAATAGGCCTGAAGAGTAAGCTTTTTATAAAGAGAGCGCTTTGCCTCTATTGTAGTATTCACAGACTCATGTAAAGACACATAGGTCATAATCGTGCTGAATAAATTTAGACATCGCTCGTAAAATTCTTGTGGCGTGCTAGAGCCTTGTGTCTGCAATGATAGATCACTATATAACGCGGTCTCGTCACGATGGTCTGCGAAGTTGTTGATTAGCGCACTTCTAATTCCTTGCCAATTCTCCGGTATCCCATTAGAATTAATAAGCCTAGCTGCAGATCCAGAAATTTTATTTAAAATGCCATTAATTAGGGCTAGATTAGTTAATTCGTGCCCAGGCTCAGTTCTAAAATGCGCAAGTACCAATTGATCGCATAAATTAATGAAACGGGTTAATATATGTGAATTTCCATCAAAATCTGGAACAAGTCTAAGTGACTTATAGATTAAATCTAGTGGATTACTATTATTATTTTCCATATTTTCTTCCAAATTGGAGTCTAATTCACTATCCTCTAAAATATCTCCTAGATCCCTGCGTTGATCTATCGATCTATCTCTATTCCTATTCCTATCACTAGCTAACCTATTATTCCGTGATTCTCCCGGATGGAAAATCTTGACGGCTATACGTTAAACTAACACCAAAAAATCACTCACGAAATATTAAAACGACACACTTAAAATAGATATATAATATACTAGGAAGGACTAATGTAGGTAAGCAAGGACTAAGAAAGATTCAAAGTACTTACTGCATAATGCTCCAGTATCTTTCTCCTGCACAATCAATGTTCAGATCACTCACTGCAGAAATCAATGTAGGTTCGGTAACTTTTCTATGATGGTCTAGTTTTTACAAGTGTCCTGTCGGCTGCGCCAATTACGATTTCTACAGGTACGAGTCGCAAGAAAAAGATAGTTTTGGAGACGAAGATTTAATTAGATAAAACTTTACATGAATATTAAAAATTAAATTATACAAGTGACCATGATCGAGGTTTGATTCATAAAAGGGATCACACAGGTGTTCCTAAATTCGGTGAGGTGACCGTGAGAAGATGTCGCCGTGAAGAGCTGACGTTGCGTTGCCGGGTGGTCAATTTGCGCAACCGCGCTGGGTACAGTGCAAGCGAGGCGATGCGATAGTTAGCTTAACGTAACATACTTGCATTTTTGTTAAAATTCACCTAAAAATAAAATAAATAAATAAATAATTAAAGTTTTTCTGCAGATTTGAGTCTTTTCAATCTTTGTTTACTTTTGTAATATCAGATAACGACAAGCTTTAGGTTTCTTTTCAATTTAGGTATTGCTGGAGCTAGTTTTAGGCCGTTTAGGGCAATCATAAATCACTATTACAAAATACTACTAATAGGATTTCGATATTCAATATTATAAAATGTTTAAAAACACTAATGGCGTGAGGTATGAAGAAATTTCAACTAAAGTTGTAAAACAAGTTGGTGACTTAATTTCTAAACACTTTAGTTATATTCTTAACCTGTGTATCAGCCAGGGTGTTTTCCGGACCGACTAAAAGTCTCCATAGTGAAACCTATATTTAAAAAGGGAAATAAACAACTGATGCAAAATTATAGACCTGCTGCGATTTTATCAACTTTATCCAAAATATTTGAGAAATATATCTATAACTAGCTGACCCACGCAACTTCGTCTGCGTCACATAAGAGAGAAAAACGAACGGAAAAAAACGCCTATTAAAAATAAGAGTTGATCGTAGAAGGGTGAAAATTTAGGATTGTATGTATTTTTGTATGTTGTATAAAAAAAAAAAAAAACTAAAAATTTTGTATAAAAAATAAAATTTTTTATACAAAATTTTAACGTTTAGGGGGATGAAAAATAGATGTTGGCCGATTCTCAGACCTACTCAATATGCTCACAAAATTTCATGAGAATCGGTCAAGCCGTTTCGGAGGAGCATGGGAACGATAATTGTGACACGAGAATTTTATATATAAGAAGAAGAAGATGAGCTATACGCATACTTAGAAAAACAAAAGATACTCTGTAATGAACAAAAAGGTTTCCGGAAGAACATGACAATAAACATGGCTGTTTATAACTTTTTAAACAAAATTATGACCAATACTGATAACAGAACAACTGTGTGTACTGTGTATTGTGATATGACCCAAGCTTTTGACTGCGTTGACCATAATATATTAAGGAATAAACTTGAGTCCTATGGTATAAGAGGTAACATTCTGAAGTTACTAAGCACTTACCTCTCAGAAAGAAAACAGTTCACTGCAATAACAAACTTAAATTGCAAGACTAAAGAAGAAGTAACATACCTGTCTAAAGAACGCACAGTTTGTTTTGGTGTTCCACAGGGCAGTGTATTGGGTCCTCCAATGTTCCTTATTTATGTTAATGACCTACCCAAAGCTTTAGATATCCCAATAACACTATTTGCAGACGATAGTACGATATCTATAGCATGTGATAAACCGCTGTAACCGCTGTGTGAAGCGGATGTCAATAGCGCGGTACATGCAATAGTCTCTTGGCTTAATAATAATAATCTAAGAATTAATCTTGACAAAACTTAAATCATGCACTTAGGCCATAAAAAACCAAGTTCTAAAATGAAGATCTAGTACCAAAATAACAATATTAGCGATGTAGATAGTGCAAAATTTCTAGGACTGATAATCGACAGGCAGCTCAACTGGAAGGATCACATTGAAGTGCTATGTAAGAAAATTAGTAGTTCATCCTTATAAACTTGCCCCATCAGTCAGCACAGAGGCACTACTTACTGCGTATCATGGTCTTGTAGCATCTGTACTTAGATATGGAATTATATTTTGGGGTAACTCCACAAATAGAGAAGCTGCTTTTAGAGCATAAAAGCGATCTACGGGTATCAGAGCCATGTTTAGACTACAAGTGATGGACATATTTCAACAGGTATAAAATTTGAACACTACCGTCTTTGTATATTTACGAAACTGCCTTGTTTGTTGCCAGTACCTATTGCTAGTTTGATTCCGCGAAAACTAATTGTGAGCCACATCTGTTCGACGGTGGCGAGCGATGTACTAGCAGAGTGCGAGTGATTTCTTATATTTATACCGTGTTTAATATAAAAACCAACCTCGCCACCCCGTCTCTTCTGTCCGATAAGGTTGTGTTATCTGTTAGATAAGGAGCGCGGTACATGCCGCAGCCTATATCCTGGCACAGAGGGGGCTCGCCCTTCTCCGCCTGTTTGCAACCACGTCTCATTAATAGCCATATCTACGCCCGAACCCAGTGCCGCTGCTATATATTCATCGTGTTTCGTGCCCAAAGAACCTGCGTTCCAAAAGCCAACCTAAAGGTATTTAGTAGTCATCATGTCGTATAGAATTTACAAGCAATAAATGCAATATCAGAGAAAATAAATACTATACTAATAATAAATAAAAACATACATGAAAACATCGTTTTTGTGGTACATAACAGAGTGCTATGTAAGCGAAAAATTATGAGTGGCATAGAAAAAACATATATATGTGTATGTGAAATGGCACCGTGGGCAACGTATATTTTAAATAAATATTGACAGATTAAAACTAAAAAAATAAAGATATTAATAGACGGACAGGGACATGTTTACTGCATTGTCCAATTTATATTAAACTAATCAAAAACACACACCCGGCTTGTCCTAGAACCAAAAATTCGAAGACATGTGACATCTACCAATCCGCACTGGGCCCGCGCGGTAGATTATAGCCCATTCCCTCTCATTGAGAGGAGGCCGTGTCCCAGCAGTGGGAACATTAAAGGCTGATGATGATGATGATGATGATGAATCAAAAACAAAAGCGGCATGCAACACTTAACTAACAATTTATTCAGTGAACAAAATTATCGATTAATCAGAACGTTCACACTAACGAGCAAAACTATTGTGTGATAAAAAAACGCGATGTGTTTTTCCGTACGGATGTGCACGACCGTCTTTCCCTCTTCTTTGCGGGCAAGTATGCGGCCATCTTTCGTCCAGGTATATTTCCAATCTAGGCGACTCCGAGGCTTTAGCTATCTCTGTCCTTGAACCCTACCTATCTGTGTATTATCTTGTGTTCTCCACGATTGTACGGTTCTCTCTTTCTAAGGATCCGTTTTGTTCTGGAGTGTATGGCATAGTAAATCTTTGTTTTATGCCATACTTTCTCAAAGCATTAGGTTTTCTCTGTGACAAAAATATTTATTGTATACTATTTATTTATTACGTACACTTATAAATGCCCATTTAATATAATAACATTATCTATTTACCACCTACTACCCTCATCCGTGTGTCACTGCGGGGGGCCTACTGAAAACCAGCGCTGAGTGTTTTACACCCAGCATATGCTGAGTTGCCTACCCTTTCGTTATGGGCATGTTCAGCGCAGTTGAGCTGTTTTAATTAATTGTTAAGCTATTTGTTGTTATAATCTATATGTATGTGCTGCTCTTTGTGTTGTGCTGTCCATTAGCGAATAAATGATTATTCTATTCTATTCTTTCTTTCTACTGGTTCGTTATCGAACTCACCTCTATTATCGCTTAGCAGCTGCATCACGACGTGTCCGGAAGTATTTGCCTCTGCTAGAAAGTCCTTTAAGCAAGCGTGAACTTCAGCCTTCTGTCTCAGGAAGTAGACCCATCGATATTTTGAGAAGGAGTCTTTGAACAGAACTTAATATATGTACTTGGAGTTTGAGTAAGGGAATGGACCACATAAGTCTGTACTGATTAGCTCTCCAGGTTTGTTTGCTCTTGGTCTCTTTCCAAACTTCTGCATGTGGCTCTTCTAGAAGATGCAGCCTTCACAGAGATCAGCAGAAGTTGGGTCCAGCTTCACTCCAAGCTCTCTTTGTATTAGTGTTCGAGTTTAAATCGAACACTAAGCGAAAATGCATAATTGCATCGAACGCAAGTATGCACGTTCGCTCGTCCACCAAAATGTGGGCCAGTTCGTGTTCAGATCTCACTAGAGACACCGCGTACTCAAAAACCATTACCATTACCAAAACCATTACCATTACCATTGTCTTGTAATTAAGTGTTGTAGTGATTTAATATATAGCTATCTCTCTTACAATCCAAGACTTTAACTTTTACCATAAACCATACCCTATTAATACTAGAAAGGAGTGTTAGGTCACCATAGCGCCAAGCACTACTTTTTACATGGTCCTTCGAGCATTTATTTACCAGTGACTACCAAGTGAAACAGTGGCACGCGAACCAGAAGATCGCCCAAATTTGCAGAACCACGGATTGCAGAGACGGTCGGTTGGAGCATATAAGGTCAGATCGAACCATTTATTTATACTAACCATTACCAGATATTTAAAAACCAACCTTAAATATGGATTCTGATTCGTTGTTTATCAACCAAACGGAGCTCTATGAAATCCTGGACAAGTTTTTAACCAACATAAAGAAAGATGGGTCCGAGAGGAAAACCATCGATAATTACAAGCGCAAGGCTAGTATGTTGGAAACGTACTGGCGCGATTATCAAGAAAACCACAGGAAATTAATCGAGTTCGCAGATAAAGACCATATTTACTTCAAAAAGGGTTGTTTCGAAACTGCCCAGGATGTTTTTTTTAAAACAAAGGAGATAATCAACAAAACCATGAGGCAGTTAGGCGCGACGCAGCTGAGAGATGAGAACCCTTATAGAACCAAGACGGAAGAAGTACAACCATTACCAGGTAACCGGGCTGGACAACAGTTAGGCGCGGACCATCGTCGACGGGAAGATGAGGCGGCGCAGCCACAACCAGGTACGTCGTCGCCACGCTATGAGGAGTCCTCGCAACGAGAGACTTTACAATATGAGGATAGAGGCTCCAGCAAGCTGAACGGGTTAATAAAGAGGCAGAAAATTAATTTCAAAGCGTTCATGAGAACCGTGATTAATATACAAGTCGATAATTTCGAGAATCAGTGGCAATTCGAGAACGCTCTAAAATCACTGGATAGCCGATGGGGTGAGATCGACAAGCTTCATCGGGAAATTGAAGGTGAGAATGGAGACGACGATATTACGTACCAAATGGAATTCTGCAAGCACGAGGAAAAGTACAGTGAGCTGACAAACGACATCAACAAAAAGATGTGGGCAGTGAAGCTTCGTGAAAAGGCAGCTCCAAAAATGGACATCCCCGTGTTCAATGGAACTTATAACCAATGGGTTCCGTTCAAAGACTTGTTTAGCGAAGCAGTCGACAAAAACCCGTCGATGTCTAATGCACAAAAAATGCAGTTTTTGAAGAGCAAGGTGACTGGAGAAGCAGAGCGTCTAATTCATCATTTGCAGATTAGCTCTGACAATTATCATGTATGTTGGGAGATCTTAAACCACATTTACCACATTAATATACTGCTCGGGCTTCCCAATATACAGCAGCAGTCGCTAGCCACGATCAAAAAGCTACATGACGTAACTAAAGAGACGTTGCACGCTATACAGAATCTGGGAGTTGATATAACAACTTGGGATCCACTTTTAGTGCATCTAATATCGCAAAAGCTTGATGACGATACTTTCACCGAATATATAGAATCGGTCAAGAATCCCAGAGAGCTACCCCATCTACAGGAGTTCCTGGAATTCTTGGAAACGAAATTTACAGCGCTAGAAGCGTCTCGTCGCAAGCAGGAACCAGCTAACCAAAAAACCACGCCGCATCAATCAACCAAAAACCATAACCAATACCAAAAGAAAAGTTTTCACCACAATAATCATCAATCAGGCAACAGAGATAATTCAAAGTCTAACATGAACGCGTTACATGTGTCGCAATCGATAACCTGTGCATTGTGCAATTCAGAACACGGATTGTGG
Source organism: Xestia c-nigrum (assembly GCA_916618015.1). NCBI lineage: Eukaryota > Metazoa > Arthropoda > Insecta > Lepidoptera > Noctuidae > Xestia > Xestia c-nigrum. Next base: position 1,197,960 of record OU745263.1, read on the forward strand.
CGTTGCCCTATTTTTTTGCAAATGACTCATGAGCAAAAGGCAAACAAAATTGAGCAATTTAATTACTGCCAAAACTGTCTATGCAGTCATAACAATAAACCATGTCAGTCGAGCAAACGATGTCGCAAATGCTTAGGTACACACAATACTTTACTTCACGAGGCATTAGCAAAACAAAGTCCAAATGCGTCAGCAGAAGAATTCTCCAACAAGAGTGTTGCAACCAAAACACGCGCATCTAGGTCATCTCACGTGTCTTGGGATGACATATCTGAAGTACTTTTAGCCACCGCAATTATAAAAGTCAAGGGAGCTGATGGAACACTGCACAAGATGAGAGCATTAGTTGACCAGGGTTCTCAACTGTCGTTAATCACCGAAAACGCAGCGCAGATATTAGGATTAAAGAGGGATCGTTTTAAAGGTCAAATTTACGGTGTTGGTGAAAAAGAAAACAACGCGAAGGGTATGTTGCAGGTAACACTACAGTCTACAAATAGTGAATTTACTTGCGACACGAACATTATTTTAATGAACAATTTGATCAAACGACTGCCAAACAACACGTTTACTAAACCAAAAACGTGGAACCATATCCAAGGAATACAATTGGCTGATCCGGAGTTCCATATCAGTAGATCCGTAGACATGCTTCTAGGTGCAGATGTGTATAGCAAGATAATGTTAGGTGGAATCTTAAGAGGAGACAAGGACAACCAACCAATCGCTCAACAGACGAAACTAGGATGGCTACTCTGTGGATCCATGAAACCACACTACCAATGCAACGTCATCCTCAACAACACAGAAGACCTTCTGAAATATTGGGAGAACGAAGACATTAACCAGAAGATAGAGATGACCAACGACGACCACGAGTGTTTACAATTCTTTATTAAAACCACAAAGAGACTTGAGGACGGACGGTATGAAGTCCGACTACCGCTAAGGCCGGAACACAACGACAAGTTGGGACAAACCAAACCACAAGCATTAGCTCAATTTAGGAACTTAGAGAAGAAATTCGAGAAGAACAGCGAATTGAAAACAGAATACAAAAAATTCATGGACGAATATTTTGCATTAAACCACATGACACCATGCCACATTAACCAGGCGCCTGAATGCTACTTACCACACCATGCAGTCATTCGGGCTGAATCCACCACTACCAAACTGAGAGTAGTTTTCAACGCCTCGGCAAAGTCATCATCAGGTTACAGTCTAAATGACGTCATGTACAGGGGTCCAAATATACAAAAGGATCTCCAAGAGCTTATCCTGAAATGGAGACAATTTCAATTTGTGTATACTTCCGATATCGAAAAAATGTACAGAATGATCCGAGTGCACCAAGAGGATCAAGTTTACCAAAAAGTATTGTGGCGAGAATCAAAAAACCAACCTATTCAATCATATCAACTCGTCACACTAACATACGGGACCAAACCAGCGGGCTTCTTAGCAATGATGTGCTTAAAGCAACTAGCATCCGATGAAAGACAAAAATTTCCTGACGCTGCAAAAGAATTGGAAGAAAGTTTCTATATGGATGATTTTTGCTGAGGGCGACATTCAATGGAAGCAGCAAACAAACTGAAATCCGATCTCATTAAATCATGCCGACTGGGTGGATTTAATCTTAGAAAATGGACGTCGAACAAACCAGAGCTATTAACCGACTTGGAAAGAGGGCAATGTAACCAGTCAACATACGAGTTCAAGGAGACCGATTCAACCAAAACATTGGGTTGGAATCCACAGAAAGATAATTTTACATTCAACTCCAAAATAGAACCCGAATCATCTGCAACTATTACCAAAAGAGCTCTACTTTCGGACATTTGCAAGCTGTTCGACCCATTAGGGTGGTTAACCCCCTTGAGCACTACCATGAAACTACTGTTCCAAAATGTATGGATGTCTAACATAAAATGGGATGACACCCTGCCAGAGGCATTGAACTCGGAATGGAGTAAATTAAAGCAAGAACTTCCTGACATCAGCAACATAGAAGTCAACAGATGGTTAGGAATGGGAAAAAACCAAAAGATAGAATTGTTCGGATTCTGCGATGCCTCGAATAAGGCATACGCGTGTGTAATCTATTGCAAGGTAATAACCACAGAGGGGACAACCATCACATTAGTTGCCGGGAAGGCCAGGTTGGCACCAATAAGCAAAGTCTTATCTATACCAAGACTAGAGTTAATGGGCGCTCATCTGCTAGCTCAGCTAATGCAAAAAATCAGAAGCTGCTTATCAGATTACCCCACGGATGTCTACTGCTGGACTGATTCAACTGCTACTAGTATGGATACAAGGAAATCCAGCCCGATGGAAACCATTCGTAGCAAATCGGGTAGTAACAATCACCAAAACCATACCATCCAAATATTGGCAATATGTGAAGACGACGGATAATCCAGCGGACTGCGCAAGTCGCGGTTTGACTGTAAGGCAACTCAAAGATCACAAGTTATGGTGGCAAGGGCCGTCATGGCTGCCATCATACACAAACCAAGAAAACCATCATAACAGTTATGAGACGAATTTAGAAGTTAAGTCGTCTATTTCCAAACAAACCAACGCGGTAGTCATTGAACAACCAACAGAATCGCTGACTACCGCAATTGTTAAGCAATTGATAATGAAACACAGCACCATTACAAAAATCATACGTATTTTTGCGTGGATACTACGATTGCCTAACTCTAACAAAAAAGCTCACCGGCCCTACCTCGAATTACACGAGCTTCGTCGCGCCAAACAGCTGATAATTAAAAATGTACAGCAGGCAGAATTTGCAAATGACCTACATTCAATAAACAAAAACGGAAGAGTGCACTCCAAAAGTAGGATTTCGAGCTTGAACCCAACCATAGATGAACACGGAATTTTACGTGTGGGCGGCAGATTGGAAAACGCCAACATGAGTCCAGAGATGAAACATCCCATCATCTTAACACACGATCATCAGCTAACCACATTAGTCATCGATCAAGCTCATAAACTGACCTTCCATGGTGGAGCGCGTTTGACATTAGCAAATCTACGACAACAGTACTGGATTATCGGCGGATATATGGCCACAAAAAAGTTTATAAGAAGATGTGTCATATGCAGAAAACAAAATCCCATACGACAGCACCAGCTAATGGGAGATTTACCAGAACCAAGAGTGAATCCAGAACATGCATTTTATCACTGCGGCGTAGATTACACAGGCTTTGTAGAGGTCAAAGCAAATAAAGGACGGGGAATCAAAACCACAAAAGGATACATTGCAGTCTTTGTATGTATGGTCACGAAAGCGGTTCACCTAGAACTCGTGTCAGACATGAGCAGCTCCGCTTTTTTGGCAGCTCTAACCAGATTGGCAGCTAGAAAAGGGGCACCACGACACATGTACAGTGACAACGGCACTAACTTTGTGGGAGCAAACAGAATGATACAAGAAGAATTTAACCAGCTTCACCAAAGATTCAGCGAAAGTTTCATGACCGAGATAACAGAGATGGGCATAGAATGGCATTTTAATGTACCTAGCTGGCCTAATGCCGGCGGTCTATGGGAGCGAGCAGTGCGCAGTCTGAAACATCATCTCAAGAGAGTTATCGGTCAGCAAAGACTAACTTTTGAGGAGTACACCACGTTGTTAGCTAGACTAGAAGCGTGCCTCAACTCGCGACCTCTTTGCGCAATATCCGAGGATCCTGACAACGGAAATTTCCTAACACCAGCTCATTTCTTATCAGGAAGACCAGGAACAACTGTAATAGAAACAGAGCAAGATGCTAGAACCAGATGGCATCTAACCAGCAAATTATTCCAAGATCTTTGGAAACGTTGGAAGGCTGAATACTTGGTACAACTCTCATCAAGAAGCAAATGGATGGAACCACAAAAAAACATCGATATTGGAGATCTAGTGGTCATTCATGATGAAAATGCTTCCAGGAAAATGGGCTCTTGGACGTGTAGTCGATACACATCCAGGGAATGATGGCCTTACTAGAGCAGTTTCATTAAAAACCAAAAATGGAGTCATGAAACGCCCTATCGTGAAACTCCCCGTTCTGCCCGTAAACCAGAATAATGTAGCGACATCAAAACCGGATATAAAGCCAACAACCAAATGAACATCACACCAACCATATACATACCAGAATTCGATCAAATTAACCATTTGATTAACATCAAAATCCCTGACGAAAAACAGGCTGATGACGGAAACCTTACAATATCCATGACCAATCTGGGGGAGGCGATAGAGAAACTGAAGAAAAGCGACTCGGAAATAGAAGATTATATATCACCGCATGACATCCACCAATACGTAATATGTTACGTGCTGATGTCGATCGCTCTGTGCGTAGCAGCAGTCTGGTTGTGGCAGACCGGGCGATGTCGCCTGTGCCGAAAGGCCGCAGCTGGACACCGTGGCGGAGGATCTCACCGGCGGCAGACCACGGTAACACCACCGCCCCCGAGACCTCAACGTCGCAGCGAGAGCTGCTGCCAACAGGAATTGGCAGCTGCTCCGCTGGCACCAAAACCAACCAAAAGACACGAATCGTATAGTGAAGTGCTCAGTGCCAGTGATCTAAATGATAAAAGTGAAGTCGGTTTTCGTTTACACAATTATGCCAAACGCTGGCCTAGCGCGAACTACAGTGCGACCAAACGAGGCAAAATAACGAACACAGGCAATCAAAATATTGCCTTTACAGTGGAAGATTCAATAGTGTGACTTCTAATAATTTAAGTAGATCAATAAGCCATTACGTTTTTGCCTTTACTTGTTTATACTTGATATTTTTACTGTTTATTTTTTATACTTACCAGTTAAGATTACTAGAGATGAATGTGTTAAAGTAGTTTATAATTTTGTGTACACCATTTAGTATTACAGCCTAGTTTTTAGCTATAATCCCGCATTTCTTCTCGCTCTCGGGAATATGTTCGAGTTTAAATCGAACACTAAGCGAAAATGCATAATTGCATCGAACGCAAGTATGCACGTTCGCTTAGTGTTCAATTAGTTTTGCTATGTCTCTTGTTCTGATGTCCAGGGCGTTCATGGTAGAGTTGAAGAATCTGTGTCGTACCCACCACACAGCTGATTGTTGTTTTCGTACTTTTGATAACGTAAACGATCACTTTGTTAAATTTCATCCGGCGTACTATATTATTTCTTCTTTACAAGTTCATGTGAGCTATAAAAAAGTTTCAGCCTGCGTACTACGACTGCTTTTTTTTCACCACCTCCGTAACCTCCCAATCCCACACCCAACTTGGGTGCCTCAGCTGCCGCTGGGTTTACTTATCAGTCATTCGGGATCTATTGAACCAGATGGCAACTGATCGGCGTAACTCAAAAGTGCAACACCATCTTCCGGACTATCACACCCACCGCACCGCCCGCGAGTGGACGCCGCGCCACCCGCGCGCGGACCACGTGCTTACAACTCGCTGACGACGCGTAGCACGCCGTAGCCTAAATTCAAGACAACGCTGGCCAACAGCTGTGCTGGTGCGGTGCTCAAGTGTGCCACGACCTTTAATCGGGACTTGGGGCACCCCCTCCTCCCGTTAGGCTAGTAAGGTTCCTTAAAACCCTACACTCGGAAATTGCGACCACACTCGACTACGCTTTTTAGGGGAATATAAAGTTGTTTTGAGGTTAGGTTATATTAATCGGTATTTCTCAGGAATTGTACATTATCTTTTCATGAGAGTGGTACCATTCGGCAAGGGGGCCCCTCCTTCCCTCCACACTGCGTGAGTTGACTACCATTGCATGCATTTTACAAAAAAAAAAAAATAATGCGTTTTATTGTAACCAGTATGTTCGTTTGACAATATTTCGAGAGTTTACAATCTCTCTAGTTACCTATTTTATAATATAACGTGTTTGACAATATTACGGTGATATACATGTGAAATTTAAATAAATAAATAAATATTGAATACAATATGCTGCCCATATTATTATGATATAAATTCGGACGAAGTAATTACTTTCTCGTAGCTAAGCTCTGCGCTGACCCAATCTATACTAATGTTTTAGGTTTGTTACTCAATCACGCCAGAACGGTAAAACGTACCTGAATTTGGCACAGAGGCTACTAATTTTACATGAGACATGCGCATGAAAATTTCCACTCAAACTAAGTCGCGAGCAACAGCAAGCATTAACACGATAAGATTATAATAATGACTATCGTATGTTCATCAATTTTGCTATTTGATTATAAATCGAGACTTTTCACGTCTAGATAGATAAGAACTTATCAATTTATCAACACATCCCTGTTGGATAACTCACTTTTTTTTTAGTTTAGTTGTTCTACGTGTGTTAAACACTATAATTTATTTATAGATCCTCGCAAAGGGAGCGCAACGAGCTGTAAGAAAATGGACTTACCAGCATCTTCTTCAAGAGACACAGGAGTTCCAGAATTAAATGAAGAACAAACAGAACAGAAAGATACATGTACGTTTGTTCTTCCTCCGGACTACGATAAAAACGACTCACGATGGACACTAAAGTATCGTGAACCTGCGCCAGGACTTGTTGAACTAGTGGAACATTCCAGTGTGTATGTCAATGCAGATAAACTCGCTGAATGCACGAAATTGTCGAAATATTGCCAGAAATTATCAGAAATGTTAGTATCCGAAGTTTTTACTACAAATGCATTAAGTGCATGTGCTTTACCTGCTGCATTATGCAACGCTTTCCGTATCCACGTGGAACACGGAAAACCTGAATTACCCATACATGCAACAACAACATTGCTTAACTTCGTTGCAGAGTATGGACTAAAGAATGATTGGAAAGTTGACGATTACGGTTGTTTACTTAGAAATATTGGTACAACAATCAATGTAAGGAGTATGATGGAATGGAAGAAGGAACAAGCTCGTAAACGTTCGTTTTTTCTTCCTCCTGAATACGATGAAAACGACTCACGATGGACACTAAGGTATCGTGAACCTGCTCCGGGACTTGTAGAACTAATGGAACATTCCAGTGTGTATGTTAACGCAGAAAAACTCGATGATTGCAAAAAAAAATCAAAAAATTGCCGAACGTTGGCTATAAAGTTATTCGGCGAAGTTTTTGCTACAAATGCATTAAGTGCATGTGTCTTGCCCGCTGCATTGTGTAACACTTTCCGTAGCCACGTGGAATACTGGAAACCTGAATTAGATTCACTTGCAACAACAACATTGCTGAAATTTGTTGCTGAATATGGATTAGAGAAGGATTGGAAAGTAGACGATAACCGTCGTATTTTAAGACATATTTCTGCAACAATCGATACAAAAATGAGGAAGATAGAACGTATGAAAGAAGACGGTCGTAAACGTAGGTTAGTTCTTCCTCCAGAATACGACGAAGACGACTCACGATGGACACTAAATTATCGTGAACCTGCTCCGGGACTTGTAGAACTAATGGAACATTCTGGTGTGTATGTTAACGCAGATAAACTCGCTGAATGCACGAAATGGTCGAAAGATTGCCAGACATTATCTGAAATGTTACTCTACGAAGTTTTTACTACAAATGCATTAAATGCATGTGCGTTGCCTGCTGCATTATGCAACACTTTCTATATCCCCGTGGAAACCGAGAAACCTGAATTAGATTCACTTGCAACAACAACAATCCTGAAATTTGTTGCTGAGTATGGATTAGAGCAGGATTGGAAAGTAAATGATTACAACCTTGTTGTGAACAATATCGTATCCGTATTGAAATTTCATGATAGGTTCGGAAATAGGTATTAATAGTTGTAAACCTGCTCCGGGACTTGTTGAACTAATGGAACATTATCTGTTTGTAATGCAATGATGTTATAAATTGTGTCCGTCCGGACATGGACAAGCGATATTCTAAATACTTAAATAATTAAAGTATTAAACATACAGTTGTAAATTTTATGTTGTATTGTGGCTTAGCTCAAAATCTGTCGATCTAGTAAAAAAATGAAAAAGTTGTCTGGGGTGTTTTTGTAGTAATTAACAATTATTGGTTGATGGTTGAACCGCATAATTTTTCGTTTTGTTTTTTGACTTTCATTTTGTTTTTCGAACGTTGTGGAATTGTGAATACATTATTTTGTAATGCACACGGTAGAGAATATTATTGCCTTTTAAATAAGCTTATTTTTTATCTCAGTTTGACTAAAACTTTGGGAGATATGATTTTTTTTTGTACTCGCATAGAGCGTATTTCAACAAAAAAACAAAATGTCTGCCACATAGTGGGAAAGTGTATTGGATCCAAGCCTTAGGGTGTAATTGTACAGTCAACGGCCAGAAATCCACTTACACCGCAATTACCATTATCGCCTGCGCTATACCAGCTGCGGCGCCTATACACACATTTGCATATTTATCCGTGTGAGTGATGTTCCAACGCTAACAAATTGACATGTCGTATAGCATCGCGCTACGAGTAGTTATAGATGTGGTCAATGCTGGACAAGGCTGACAATATCAGTAACTTGTTTTTCTATCGTCAGATTATTTTTTTTATAGTAATGCAATAGAGGTCCAGAGCAGGTTAGAGGTGTGGTGGCAAAGACTGGAGAATGTTGGCCTGAAATTAAGTAGAACCAAAACGGAATATTTGTTTTGTGATTTCGGCGGTCTCTCCAGTCCTGTGCCCATACCCCTTGCCGGAACGCCCATACCGGTCTGTTCCGATTTTCGGTACCTTGGGTCGCTTATTCAGGGAAATGGCGAAGTAGACCGGGACGTCACGCACCGGATCAACTTAGGATGGATGAAATGGCGACAGGTCACTGGAACAACTTGCGACCCACGGATGCCCCTCAAGTTAAAGGGGAAAATGTACAAGTCCGTGATTAGACCAGTCGTATTGTATGGATCGGAATGCTGGGCTGTGAAGAAGATGGATGAAAAACGTTTGCATGTAGCGGAGATGAGAATGTTGAGGTTGATGTGTAGAGTGACAAGAATGGATAAAGTAAGGAATGAATGTATTAGAGGAAGTTTGAAAGTGGCACCTGTTACTGAAAAATTGAAAAGAAGTCGTTTGGCTTGGTATGGACATGTAATGAGGAGGGATGAAACGCATGTGACTAAAAGAGTGATGGACATTAGTACTGACGGATGTAGAGGGAGAGGAAGGCCAAAGAAAAGATGGATGGATTGTGTAAAGACTGATATGAAAGAGAAAGGAGTAAATGATGCCGTGACGTCTGACAAGGGAGAATGGAAGAAGAAAACGTGTTGCGCCGACCCCAAATAAAATGGGACAAGGGCAGGAAGATGATGAGTTATGCAAAATTTCAACTAGTGAATATAAGTTAGCATTAGCTAGATCGGTAACGAGGCTGCAATCGCTAATGTGATCCGGATAGATGTAAGTTCGAATCCTAGTTGGGCCTATAATTATTAGATATTATTTGTATGTTTTAGTAAATTACTTTGAACAAATAGACATTACATTATAGGTAATTTATTATTATAATATGATCATAAATTGAACAAATTTTGATATGGTAACATTGTAATATTTTTTATACAAAAGCAATCCTTTACACTTAGGTATGTTATTATTATAAGTATTGAATGTTATAAAAACACATTTTAAGTTACATATAGATATTCTGAAAATTCTGATATCATTTAAGAGGTTATAGCTTAATTATACATTTTCTCAATTAAAAGAGGATTGAAACTTAACCTCTAAACCAGCGTCGGGCGCTAGCTGCTCGGCATTTTGCTGGGCCTATTTGGCGCAGCCGTGAGACGCACAATTTTATTTTCACCTCAGCACCTCAAACAAGCAGGTTTTGCTGTTTACAGACAGTGTGCAAAATTCGATTTTGCTGCGAGCGTGAGACAAAGTAACTTTTTAATTATTTTTTTTAAATACCGAGAACTGTGCAAGTCTCCTCACAAAAGTTGAATGATTTCAACTTCACTTAGTTCTGTCACTTTCACTTCGATACGAAAAAAGCGAGAGATAGAAACAAGTCGATTCGAAATTCGATTTTCAAATTCCATAACTAGTAGGCACAAAAAGAAAAAAAAACAGTAAAACGTTCGGATACTGACATTGTAAATCGATAACCGTAATATGTATTTTACGTGTTTAGGTTATAAATAAAAAAAATGTTGCATTTCAAATAATGGAATATAATTTTTACAATTAAATTAAGATGATGAATAATGTTGAAGAAAACATAGGAAGTTTAATATGTATCTACTTATTTATTTATAGTTTTAACAATCTTTAATATTGAGACAGAATACCGCGAGTGTAGTTTCAGAACGCATTTTATAAAAGTAGCGGGGTCTAAATTTTTATTGTTCAAAAATTCTCTGTTACGCTAGGGCTAGGCAATGGTTAAGTCAATGTACGCTAGCTACAAAGTATAATAAAATTTGAATATTAAGATAATAATAATAAATAGATATGAGTGAGTCCAGTGACGAAGTCTGTTATTTATGACCCGAAGAATTGAAGCATAATGTAAAAATGCAGAATGAAACTTCCTGCCGGTCTGCTTTCTGTACATTATTTAATATCTATTTATTATTTATATCTCACTATGTTGTTTGTAGTATGTTGTAGGTGTATGTATGTTGTTGAATGTACTGTTTTGTATTGTTTAGGTGTATGTTCTCGCTGCTGAGGTGAAAAGTTGTATGTGTTACACGAGACCAAAGTTATTTGCATCTCGTGTCTTTGAATCCCTCGCTACGCTCAGGATTCTGACCTAGAATCACTCGCTACGCTCGTGATTCAACCATAGAATCCTTCGCTTACTCGTGATTCAAAATAACCACTCGCAGCAAAAACTCACTTTGCTCTCTTGTTGCACAAATAACTATTTATTTTTTTAGTTTTTAGTTTTACAGAATACATTTAAGTTTTATATGTTGTTTTCACTTATTTTATTTTTTATAATTTTTTATAAATATGTTTTCTTTCTTCTTTTCTTTCTTTCTTTCAATATTAAAATAATATAAATACAAATTTCTTAAAGTTATGGCCCCTGATACAAAATTACCCAACTTGTCTATGATTTTTAATATTTTGTATGACCTCCGTTAGCCTCGATACAGCTAATGAGACTCAAACTCAAACTCAAATCTTTTATTTCAACTAGACCATTACGGCACTTTTGAATATAAAACGAAAAAAAAGAAGCTACAGTCACAGACACAAGTCATAATAACTTGAGAAAGTACTGTAGTTGCCCATTCCCTAGCGTAGATCTCTATGGAGAATCTAAGAACGGGCAAGAAACTCCATGGATACTCTTTTCAATCAAAAATGTTGTTTCAAAATCTTGGTTACATCTTTCATGTTGAGATTATACATTATATGTGAGAACGATGTAGAAAATCGTGCACAGTAAGAGCGTCCAGAGTAAAAAAATAAATCAACAATTAAAAATAAAGCAATTCAAATGATCCATGGCAGCTAAGAGATGACCAGTCCCCACTGACAGCGCCCACGTTCACGAACATGACGCATGGATCAGCGCCATTCATTTCAACCATATTGAAGGGAACTAAATGACCCGACCCACCCGCCACCATCAGCAAGACATTTAAGTGAGCATGACATCTCTCAGCCATCAAGGCAAATTCGAGTCAATAAAGATAACTAAATGCAAATGGTAGCTTTATAGTACATGGAACTCACACATGTGCTATGCAATTATACAATATTAAGAGATGGAATCTATATAATGCAAGAATATTTTTACAATCTTTTGCAGCAACCACAATAATTGTCCAATAAGTTTCCACCTATGGTTGCGGAGCAGGACCAGCATTTAGCCAAGCATTTTTATCCTCAATGTAATCCCCCAGCTTATAATATGCTTGCCTACATAGTGTGCGTTTTACACAAGATTTAAATTTCGTCTCATTCAGTTGTAGAAAGTGGGGAGGTATTTTATTGTAACATTTTAAACAGTACCCCATGAAAGATGAATCTACTTTAGCACGTTAGACGTCGACGCATAGACGCCACAATATTTGCACAGATATTTGTGCCGCACAAATCTATACTAATATTATAAAGCAGAATAGTTGGTTTGTTTGTTTGTTTGGTTGAACGCGCTAATCTCAGGAACTACCGGGTCGAATTGTCAAATTATTTTGCGTTGGATAGTCCATTTATCGAGGATGGCTATAGACTACATAACATCACGCTATGACCAGTAGGAGCGGAGCAGGAATGAAAAATGTTGCAAAAACGGGTTTTTTTTTCCTTTTGATTTTCACGACCATTCCGTTGAACACGGACCTTAATGTCGGTAATTCGTTATTGAAAATTACCAAATATCGATAATTAATCAATGATCACACTATGTATCAACTAAATCACTGCACTGTTCAATACTAGTAACTAATAATAATATATTGATATTGTCTATAATTCTGATTTAGGTACACATCTTAAACACATTTAATGAATAATTTTATGAGGAGCACTTTTACTTGGATGTTTACTGTGCGGTAGCTTAGCGAAGATCCCAGATTATGGCAGTATGTGGGAATATTTGTAGTGTATGTTTAAAGAGTGTATATGTGGTGACATATACACTCTTTAAACATACACATACACATACGTAAAATTGTCAAACACGTAATATTGTAATATCTCTAGCGATATTGTACTCTCGAATTATTGTCAAATGAACATACTGCTTACAATAAAACGCATTATTTTTCATGAAATGCATGCGATGGTAGTCAACTCACGCGGTGTGGAGAGAAGGAGGGGTCACCCTGGCCCAGTGGTACCACTCTCATGAAAAGATACTGTACCATTCCTGAGAATATAACCTAACCTTAAAACACTTTATACTCCCCTAAAAAGCGTAGGCGACGGAGCCCCGCTGCACGGGGCCCCTATTTCCGAGTGCAGGGCTTAAAGGAACCTAACTAACCTAACGGGGGGGTGCCCCAAGTCCCGATTATGGGGGCAGAGATACTTCCGTATGTTCAGTTGACAATAATTCGAGATATTACAATGTCGGCTGCACGTCTTGTTGACGCCGAGTCGATAAAAAGAGCGATGCCAGTGATAACGTTGCATTGGAAAAAAATTGTATTAATCATAAACATAATTAGATATTTCTTTTACTATCAGACAATTTATCTAATCTTTAATTTCACTAAGATAATAATAATCATTTGACAATGTAGGTACGTGCGACCGTAGAGGGTGCTCGTTAGTGCGAACTACTCGCGGACTTTTATTTCGGAAAATGAAAAAGTAAAGGTAAGATTTGCTCTCATACCTGCTCAAAGTTTTCGAGGTTAAGGATGTTACGAATTTCGTCTATGCGTGGCAAATTTCAAAGAGTGCACCCAGTTTCTAAACACCTGAGTATCCTTTGTTGGAGACTTAATTGCATAAATTTTCCGTTGGTAACACATAGGCTGGTGAAACGTAAGTGTTTGTTGTAACTGTCTACTTGTGAAATATGGATCGAGAATGTAGTACTCTACTACTATTTCTACTAGTATTTTACTAGGAGGCAAGCCCAGAAGAAGATGGCCTTAAGTGAGAGTTGAGATGGACTCCTACTTAAAGGATTAGGCTGAAATATCTCGAGGGAGAGAAGAATTGAAAAATGGAAAGTTAAGGCCTTTGTCCTGCAGTGAGACAAATCTGAACAAGTAGAAGAAAGTTTAATGTTTGAGTGGATTTGGCGACATGTAATAAGACCACTTATATTTGTGTTGATTTGAAATTGAGTTAATAAGTACAAAATGATTAATCGTAATTATAATGATAGGTACTCATATACAGGGTGGAAACGGTTAATGGGGCAGTAAGGGGAGCTACCTTAACAGTTGCAGCTACACGGAAACGGTCTTAGGAAACCATTAATGATTTTTCATGAAAGATCCCCATTCGCAGATTAAAAAAAATTGTACCTACAGATAGCAAGAAAATTGCTATTTTGCACAAAGCAGTTTCTTGATGCAAATCGTTCCTGTTATTAATACTGATCAACACGTTATTCTAGAACTTCAAACTGCGTTGGTCTAAAATCTAGACCAACGCAGGTTGGAGTACTCAAAAAGTCAGAAATTGCAAAAACTTTTCCCATTCATTTTGTTTGAAGTTTTTAACCATTTTTTTTGTTGATGTTAGTCCACACTGTTTCTATTACTGATCAAAAACTTCTACAGAGCCAACCGGGTTGGAGTACTAAAAAGTCAAAAATCGCAAAAAACTTTTGCAAAACATTTTGTTTGAAAGTTTGTGCCAATTTTTTTAATGTTAATTGGTCTTGTTTATGATCAAACTCTCACTCGAAATCATAGCAGGTCCTAAGAAAGAATTAGTGACACAGAAAAACAAAAACCACAAAAAATTATATGATCACGAAGACGGTACATAACTTTACGTTATAAAACATAGCCGTGGTCGCGGGAAGCCCCGCGACCGCGGCTGGTGCAATCCGGTCGAAACGTCGGGATTAAATTAAAGGTAAATTCGCGATAAATACCCGTATTCATATGTTTTATAACTTTACGTTTATTGCATTTTTAGTCTATTTAGTATACCCGGATTGGTCCCGTAGAAGTTTTTGATCAGTATTAGAAAGAGTATCGACTACCAAAAACAATTCTGCCCATATTATTATGTTATAAATGCGGAAGACCTAAAATTACTGACTATTCTCATTAAATATTATAGGTTTGGATGATTGTTACTCAATCACGCCAGAAAGGCAGAACGAATCTGACTTTAGCACAGAGGCTTTAACTTAATGTACATGAGACATGCACATGAAAACAAACACCAGCTGGTATAGATTAATTACCATTTAAACGATAAGATTATAATTTGACTGTCGTATGTTCATCAATTTCGCTATTTGATAATAAATCGAGGCTTTTAACGTCTAGACGGATAAGAACTTATCTTTTTATCAACACATCCCTGTAAGATATTCACATTATTTTTTAGTTATAAGCTCTACTTGTCTTAATTACTGTAATTTACTTATAGATCAGTGCAAAGAGAACACAACGAGCTATAAGAAAATGGACTTACCAGCATCTTCTTCAAGAGACACAGAAGTTCTAGAATCAAATGAAGAGCAAACAGATCAGAAAGATACAGGAAGTAAGTTTGTTCTTCCTCCGGAATACGATAGAAACGACGCACGATGGACACTAAAGTATCGTGAACCTGCTCCGGGACTTGTTGAACTAATGGAACATTCCGGTGTGTATGTTAACGCTGAAAAACTCGCTGATTGTAAATAACTGTCAAAAGATTGCCAGAAATTGGCTGAAATGTTAGTATTCGAAGTTTTTACTACAAATGCGTTATGCATGTGCATTGCCTGCTGCATTATGCAACGCTTTCGGTATCCAAGTTGGTCACGGTACACTTGAATTAGATTCACTTGCAATAACAGCATTGTTGAAATTTGTTGCTGAGTATGGACTAGAGAAGGATTGGAAAGTAGACGATTACGGTCTTTTACTAAGAAATATTTGTACAACAATCGATATAACGAAAAAGTTGGAACGGATGAAGGAAAGCGGTCGTAAACGTAAGTTAGTTCTTCCTACGGAATACGACGAAAGCGACTCACGATGGACACTTTAGTATCGTGAACCTGCTCCGGGACTTGTAGAACTAATAAAACATTCCGGTGTGTATGTTAACGCTGACAAACTCGCTGATTGCAAGAAACTGTCTACAGATTGCCAGATATTGGCTGTAAAATTATTCTCTGAAGTTTTTACTACAAATGCATTAAGTGCATGTTCGTTGCCTGCTGCATTATGCAACACTTTTCATATCCCCGTGGAATGCGGGAAACCTGAATTGGATGTACTTGCAATAACAACATTGCTAAAATTTGTTGCTGAGTATGGACTAGAGAAGGATTGGAAAGTAGACGATTACGGTCTTATACTAAGAAATATTTGTTTAACAGACGATGTAACGAGTAAGTTGGAATGGACGGGGGAACACGCTGGTAAACGTAAGTTTTTTCTTACTCCGAAACACGATAAAAACGACTCACGATGGACACGTAAGTATCGTGAACCTGCTCCGGGACTGGTAGAACTAATAGAACATTCCAGTGTGTATGTTAACGCTGACAAACTCGCTGATTGCAAAAAAAAATCTAAAGGTTGCCGGATATTAGCCATAAAGTTACTCTCTGAAGTTTTTACTACAAATGCATTAAGTCTATGTGTGGTGCCTGCTGCATTATGCAACACTTTGCATAACCCCGTGGAATACGGGAAACCTGAATTGGATGTACTTGCAATAACAACATTGCTAAAATTTGTTGCTGAGTATGGATTAGAGAAGGATTGGAAAGTATACGATAACCGTAGTATTTTAAGAAGTATTTGCATAACAATCGATAGAATGGGGAACAAGGAACGGATTAAGGAACACGGTCGTAATCCTAAGTTAGTTCTTCCTCCGGAATACGACGAAAGCGACTCACGATGGACATTAAAGTATCGTGAACCTGCTCCGGGACTTGTAGAACTAATAGAACATTCCAGTGTGTATGTTAACGCTGAAAAATTCGCAGATTGCAAAAGACGGTCTAATAATTGCCACAGTTTGGCTTTCACGTTACTCTACGAAGTTTTTACTACAAATGCGTTATGTACATGTGCGTTGCCTGCTGCATTATGCAAAACTTTCCATATCCCCGTGGAAACCGAGAAACCTGAATTAGATTCACTTGCTACAACAACATTGTTGAAATTTGTTGCTGACTATGGATTAGAGCAGAATTGGGAAGTAAAAGATGACAATCTTAATGTGTACAGGTTCGTATCCGTTTTGCAAATTCTTGGCAGGATTGGGAAGAGGTATTAATAGTCGTAAACCTGCTCTGGGAATTATTGAACTAATGGAACATTACCTTTTACGGTTTGTAATGTTTGTGTTTGTATACTTACATTTTTTCATTTACGGGATGTCTTCCTTGATTTTAAATATTTTTTAAATTATTTTATTTAATTCAGGTCCCGATATTCGTTGACATTTTAAGTTTAGTTTTGAACCGTGATAGCTTAAAAGACTAAATTTTTGTCAATATTAACCTGAAAATTAAACATCCGTTCTTTCCAAGTAACTGCGTGGCCATTACGTGGAGGCTTAGCATACCTTTTACCTTGTTATTTGTGATATTTAAAGTTTTGACGTGACAACGTCTAATAAACCGATGAACGCCGGCTGCACGGCCGAAAAAGTGTCCCGTTACGCTCATTGTAACGTAACGATCGGAGCGTATGTATGCAATCATTTCATCAATGTTTTGTTATGACGTTGTCACGTTAAACTATCGTCCGTAAAGTGACTTTACAGACAACTCATTTTTTCTGCAGATTTAAGTCTTTCCTCTTTCCAATCTTTGGTTACTTTTGTAATGTCAGATAATGAGAATGGCAAGCATAGGTTTCTTTTAATTTATTGCTGGAGTCGTTTAGGGAAATCATATCGACCACAATTTGTTTTTTTTTTATTATGTTCGAGAAATTCATTTTAAATTATAAAATTGCAATCATCTGGAGATGACGGGAGCCAAGTGATAAAAATTGCAGTCTACTTTTGGGTTTCGTGCGGCGGACACGAAGCTTGGCAGTCTACGCTGCGAACTCATATTAGCTGCAGTGTGAACGAGAGAGCAGTTCCCTTAAGTTTAAAATCCTCCCTCTTGGCTGCACTGCACATCCAAGTCAATGTCGCTATAGCGGTGTGAGGCATCTTTAACATTGATTCCCGGGCTATACGAGCCTGTTTGAAGAATTAAGTCCCTCGACCCTCCTCCGCTACGATGACAGATGGCTGTTGTCCCTGATGAAGACTGATGACTGATGGGTGTCCTTCGGTCCTTCGCTGTGAAGACTGTCTGATGTTCCTCGGCCCTCCGCTGCAAAGGCTCAGACCCTTGGCTCCCTCCAATTCATCTTCAGTTTCGTACGCCAGCTTTCCTGGCCTAGATAGGGTTAGGTAGCTCCAGCCCCGTTTAGGTGAACTGTATGGGTAAGGTTGTATTTTATATTAAATTCTCTTATTTCATTCCCGTGCCATTTTATTTTATTTAAGCCATGCCCTCCTTCCTTAAGACCTTACAAGTTCTTCGCCAGCCACTTAAAAGACCGACAGTAGCGGCTCAAGTTAAAATTATCACCCAGATTAATCACTATGCAATATTTTTCCCCAAAATTATTCGAGTTTTTTCCAAATTTCGTCTTACTCACTCTGTGCAAGCTTTACGTTCACACATAGCTGCCGTGTCCGCCGTGCGTACATACAGCTTCACTCGCTTGTAGCATTGTATGGTGCTGGACGTAACTTGTATTAATGTACCATTAACACGACTGAGATGGATGATTTCATTAACATCATTTCAGCTGAAAGATGTCCACTGCTGGACTTAGGCCTTCCCCAAGTCACAGATATTCCCAAGTGTATAGGTGTAATATCAAATTGTATTTTATATCCCTGTTCAAGAAATAAATTATTTTGTATATTGCTTTGTTGCTTTTCCTTTTGTCACTAATTTATACTATAAAAAGATGTCTGCGCTATATGATTATCCTTATTAATTATATTAGCTCTCCAGTCTTAAATAAACAATTATAATCAGTATTAAAACGTTTATTTAGTGCATCAAATTTGACTTAACTAATATCTATCATAAATTATACACTTGTTTTAAAAAATAATTGCACCCAGTGACGAGCATATTCAATTTAATAAATATTTTACTGATGCAATTATTTTATAATCTAGTGAAGACTTACAACAATGTGCAATGTACGGAATTAAAATACAAATAAATACTAATTTGTATAACAACGCAATGCGCTCACAAGTTCCCTACAATACTCCGTAAACGCACCTCGCAAGATTAAAGTCTTGTTAGTTACTCCAGTTTATAAAAATATTTTTTTACTTTATATATGTGATCTTTAGCTGAAGACTATTAATATACGCTGCGTAGTAGTGAGTGTGAACATAGTTTACTAACAAAGAGCAGAGGGAACAACAGGCGAAAGTGAAATAAAACATAGTTCGTAATAAGTGCAAATCACTGTGGTTATAGTGACACATCGGCCGGTTCGGCAGGTGCACGGGAGTGTCGCGGTTGTGCGGATTGCGTATGAGCGAAATCAGCGTGCGTCGGAATTCAGTGACATATTCGCTGTCAAGTTGCTGCGAGCGCCCGGTGTATTTACGAGGAATGCGACGTGTATTTTATGTCAGCTGAGTGCATAATAGCAAACTAATTTCTACGTAGTTGCAAATATTCTTGTACTTTCGTATACTGAGTGGCCGCTTAGTTCAGTCATCATGTTCAAGTGTCATCGTTGCCAGGTCGAAGCCAGGGATGGCGTGCAATGTACACTTTGCCTCAAAAGCTTTGACTTTCCTTGTGCTGGAATCACTGAGGCGGGGTATCGCAAGCTTGGGGACAGGAAAGCGACCTGGAAGTGCAGTACCTGCAAGGTAGGGTTGGCGAGTCCTTCAAACCCACCGCCTGGGAAGGCTTCACAAGGTGATTTAGAAAGTATACATCAGGAGCTCCGCAAACTTACGGAACAGTTAGAAACGTTACCAGTTTTGATCGAAACAGTGAAGACGATTCAGGCGGATATTTCTGACCTTAGAATCCTGAAGGATGAAATTGTTGGAGTTCAGAAATCTCTAGACTACGTCCATGGCACAGTTGATGAGCTCTCGGTCAAGTTGGTGGTAGTTGACCAACAGATTGAGTCCCTACAAAAGACTAAGGAGGACGTCACGAGGTTCGAAAGGCGACTTGACCGCTTGGAATTAAGCATGCGCGAGAGTGAGCAGAGATCGCGTCTAAATAATATAGAAATTAAGGGTGTCCCGGTCTCGGGGTCGGAGGACCTCTTTGCTGTTATTGCCAAAATTGGCTGCATAATTAAGTGCGCAGTCTCAAAGGATCAAATAAATTATGTAGCCAGAGTTCCCCAACGTAATAATAAAGACGCTAAAAACATTATTATATCCATGCACAATCGATACTTGAGGGACGACTTCATAGCGGCGGCTAAGAGACACAAGTCATTAACAGTATCTGATTTGGGTATTAACGGTGTTGGCAAGATTTTTGTTAACGATCACCTGACATTTGAAAATAAGCAGCTGCTTAATAGGGCAAAGACTTTGTGCAAGGAGAAGGATTTTTCTTTTGTTTGGGTAAAGGGTTGCAAAATATTGGTGAAAAAAAGTCCAACTTCTCCCACATATGCAATTACGTCAGAACTGGATCTGAAAAAAATATGTTAATTCTTCTAATATACTTTCATCTTTTTATATTAGCTCGTAAGTTAAGTTTGAGAGGCACTGCTGTGTATGTCTTAATCACCTCATTAGTGACTTCAATTCACGTTGCGTTTCGTTTATTTACCTGGGCCTGGGCTAATCGTTTACGTTACTTAGCCGATCGCTTGCATTGTGTGTCTAATTCATTTAGTCTCAAAGTCGCGTTTCGCGTATTCTGTACAATTATTTTTATATTTATGTTAGCGTATGATGTAAGTAATAATTTCTTCGCGGATTTTGGCAACTTATGCCTATTTTGCACCATTTATTACAATAATCATAATAATCTTACCATGTTTGTAATCTCATCAGCGACACAGAGTTGGGAATCTAGCTTAATTTCCGTGGTAGGTAATGAAATCTGCACAACATTCCACATTAGTTTGCACCAAATAATAACATTGCATTTTGCTTATTACATTCTTATTCTAGTCCCGCCACACTGTTGGTATTTGTTATATTTTATTCTGGCACCAGCATTCTTCATGTTACTCTTAATTCTAATTATTTTCCATTTTAAAAATGCCAATTAATATTTATCACCAAAATGTACGTGGCTTGCGGACAAAAACGACAAGTTTCTTTAGAAATGTGTGTTCAGGTAACTATGATGTTATATGTTTAACAGAGACGTGGCTGAAAGAGGGTTTTAACAACAGCGAATTATTTGATGACCGTTACATAGTTTGGAGACGTGACAGAGACTACTTAGATAGAAATCAGACACTTGGTGGTGGTGTTCTTATTGCTGTTCGACGCGAGCTCATTGCGGAGGAGCGCTGTGACTGGCGCACGTCCGCGGAGGACCTATGGGTTACTCTAACTCTGAAGCGTTCCAGACCCGTAATATCATATAAATTGCATATTTGTACTATTTATCTTTGCAAACAAAACAGAGGGTATTCACTGACAGAACAGCTCACATATTTTTATACAAAATTAAATGACATTATATTGAATAACTTAACGGACACTTTCATTATCTTAGGTGATTTTAATTTACCAAACTTAACATGGCAACTGACTGAAGATGGATACTCTTTTCGCCCAGAAAATATTCACGGTTCTGCTCAGACAGATTTTTTTGACATCTTGAACACGTTTGATCTGGTCCAATTCAACGGTCATAAGAATCTTAATGAACGAGTCTTAGACCTAATTTTTTGTAACAATCACCTAACTGTTGATAAATGCTCTGACCCTCTTGTTCCTGAAGACCCTCACCACATAGCCCTTAGTATTTTGGTAAATTTCGTTGAGTATCATGCGCTCCCATCGCAGCCAAGAAAAAAGTTTATCTATCAATCAGCTGATTTTCCTTCAATAATAAAAGAACTTGAGGCGTTCGACTGGCGCTGTGATCTTGCTAAAGGGTCAGTGGAAGATGCCTTGTCATTGTTATACGTCAGACTAAATAAAATTTGTGAAACTTTCATACCAACTAAAACCGCCCAGTCTATGTCTAATTACCCCCCTTGGTATAAAACCCCTCTTATCAAAATTCTTAAAGAAAAATTTAAATATCACTCCAAGTTTAAGAAATATGGAAACTTATCAGACTATGAATCTTTTTTAACTTTGCGACATCGTGCTAAATTACTGGAAAAAGAAATGTACCACAGTTACCTTGAGGCAATAGAAAATAATATTATTAAATCACCTAAAGCTTTCTGGTCTTTCGTCAAGAGCAAGCAAAAGTCTTCTTGTACTTTACCATCAGTTATGAAGTATGGGCAGAGGTCGTCAGGACAGGGTGATGAGATTTGCAACATGTTTAGCGAGGTTTTTGAGTTTAACTTTCTCCAGAACACTACTCCCGATGTAACTCAGTTGGATAGTGACATGCACTGCCTTTATCAAACATCTACCTCTGATATAAACTCTATTGAAGTCTGCGAAACTGAAGTACTGAAGCTATTGAGGGCTATTGACGTGAATAAATCTGCAGGGCCTGATGGTGTTCCTGCTATACTCATAATTAGGTGCGCAGAAAGCTTAACTTTACCACTTACCTTAATATTTCGTCGTTCTCTTAATGAGGGAGTGGTGCCGCATGTTTGGAAAACAGCTTTTATTACCCCCGTCCATAAAAAAGGCCCTAAGGACAATGTAGAAAACTACAGGCCAATATCCAAACTGTGTCTATTTGCGAAGGTTTTTGAAAAAATTGTATACGCTTCAGTTCATAACGCCATTAAACAATCTCTTAATGACCATCAGCATGGCTTCCTAAAAAACAGGTCAGTTGTGTCAAATTTGCTAGTCTGCTCCGACTACTTGTCCTCTAACATGGCGGAACCCTCACAAGTGGATGTTGTGTATACTGATTATAGCAAGGCATTTGACCGTATAGACCACGGTGTTTTGTTGCGTAAGCTGCTTGCAATGGGTATCAGAGGTGATTTATTCAGATGGTTTAAGTCATATATTGAGAATCGCTGTCAGACAGTTGTGCTGAATGGATACAGTTCTGTTACTGTTAAAATACCTTCGGGAATACCACAAGGATCCCTTTTGGGGCCTTTACTCTTCATTATTTTTATAAATGATATTGGTTCGTGCTTTACCCGTTCCAAAATAATTATTTACGCTGACGATATGAAAATTTTATGCTCTATATCAGAACTTACTGACTGTTTCAGTTTACAGCGGGATCTGGATGAACTACAAAATTATTGTCTCCTTAATAAACTCGAACTTAATGTTTCTAAATGTTTTGTTAGTACATACACACGCAAACCACATGCAATCATGTTCCAGTATAAGTTACATGATACTAGCATAAATAGGATAAGTGTTATTAGGGACCTGGGTGTCACGTTTGACTCTAAGTTGCTTTTTGATGCTCACATAGAAAGTATTATCAATAAAGCGTCTAAAGCACTTGGATTCATACTAAGGTCGTCATCTGATTTTAAAAACGTTAAAACATATAAAATCCTGTATTGC
Source organism: Xestia c-nigrum (assembly GCA_916618015.1). Lineage (NCBI taxonomy): Eukaryota > Metazoa > Arthropoda > Insecta > Lepidoptera > Noctuidae > Xestia > Xestia c-nigrum. Next base: position 1,221,289 of record OU745263.1, read on the forward strand.
GCTTTTGTCCGCAGCCACTTGGAATACGCCTCACAAGTGTGGAACCCTTGTTATAATATTTATATTGACAGAATTGAGGGTATTCAAAAGCGGTTCCTACGTTTCCTCCAGTACAAAACTAGGAAATATACTCCTAATTATGGAGCGCGATGCAAGAAATTCCATATTTTACCTCTGCATGAGCGCAGACGCATTGCAGATATGGTATATTTATTTAAAATCGCGAATGGAATCATAGATTGCCCTGAGCTGTTGGGTGGTTTGGGATTGGTCACGCATTGCAAAACTTTTCGCAAACCCACTTTGTTGCATATCCCTCACTCCAAGTCCGCGTACAGGCAGAATTCGTTCCTGATCCGTGCGTGCATAAGTTTTAACAGACTTAATAATGAACATGATTTGGACATTTTCAACACCAGTGTTTCTCAGCTTAAGCGTATATTGGTAAAAAGCTTTTTTATGGATAAGTAGTTATTTAGTTTGTAGTAAGTATTTATTTGTGTCTGTGCGTTTAGTTTGTTTTTCTTTATTAATTTATTTTTCTAGTTTGTATTATTCGATAATGTTGGTATGAATCAAAACTTATAATAAGTATTTTGTACCAACCGCTTTCTTTTGTTGTTTTTCTTTTTGTTTTTTGCTTAATATATTTATCTGCGGAAACTTGTAAATGGCCTTCGAATCCATATAATTTAAGAGCATTGTTTTTGTTAGCTGTAAGTTTCCCGAACAGTATAAAATAAAATAAAATAAAAATAAAATACAATTAAACCTAAATGATGCCACAGATGTACAGATTTAAGTTAAGAAAAATATTCACAAGTTGCTTAGTAAGAACACGACAATAACTATTGTGCCCTAATTTGGATACACCTCTAATCTTCTTCTTTTAAAGTTTGATGAAACCGATACAGACAATTTGTGGTCACGGTTCCGAACACCAATTTCCCAGTCGGTACACTGACCGTTTGTCGTCGGTCACTTATGTAAATGAAACGTAAATCAAACAACAAAAAAAGGACCTTAATCCACAAGAAAGCCTCATTCCATGACACCATCTAAGACTTACAGCTAAATATGTACACTATGTAACTCTAGGGGCGAGTGCTCTATGGCTCCAGCTGACGTCACACCCACCGCTGCCACGTGGCGTGCTGCGATGAGTCGCTCGCTTGGAGCACGTTGGACAGACCGCCGTGTAAGACTGGGTAGGGACCCTGGAACATGAAATATTATTATCGCCGAGACACTGCAAAACAAGGTTTTGCCTGCCAAACAAATATGAACATTGCTTGTCTTAAAATAAAGGGCCTCATGGTGGCAGAAGATTGGTGCGCAGAGTGGTACCATTCTATCTTGTATCTTTTATTCTCTCCAAGATGTCAATAGATCCTTGCCAGATCGACGAACCTGTTGGCCATGTCCATGAGTAGTTCTTTAGTAATGTGGGGCTCGTTGCTACATCCACTTCGAGAGACAGACATAATAGAGTTATTGTCAACGTATGTAGACTTTATTTCAATTTTCGTAAAGTTTGCTGGTGAAAACCGCGTTCTGCAAATGTGCGCCTTAGCTTTTCCAAATAAATTTTAGAGGACTCTAAACAAAGTCTTATCTTAGTCTAAAAATAAAAGCAAGAATAGTCTTAATGACCATGGCCAAACACTTGCACGAAGAACCCCATTTCTAGGACAACAATACTAAGTTTGTGTAGGGGCTAAGAATGCTAACCTGCAACAAGTTGTCAACAACAGCGCTATCGTCTCCTCTCGGCCCCATCTTGCAGGACCCCGCCTGATGGTTCTCTGGAGCTGTCTGCATCCTCACGGCGCACTCCCAGTACGCGTCGCATCCGAACTTGATCTTCTCGCAGCCCTTCACCGGCGTCTTGTCCAGTTTCACTCCGTAACGCTTCAGGGCTTTGGTCTCACCTAGCTTAGTGGAAGGCATCAAGTTTAGTAAAAACTGGTTGTTGGAAACGATTGTTGCCAGAAGCAATCACGGGTGTTCAGTTTTGGAAACAATCGTTTCCAAAAGCAAGTGAGCGGGGTTTTGACGTCGTCTGGGTGAGTTAGGTAGCTGAAAACGTGGTAAAAAATTATTTTAGTAAAGTAGATAATCTTTAATTAACCGACTTCTAAAAAAGGAGGAGGTTCTCAATTCGGATGTTTCTATTTTTTTTTTTTTTTTTTATGTTTGTTCGGGCATAACTCCGTGGCTTGCCAACCGATTTGGAAAATTATTTTTTTGTTGGAAAGGGTATTCTTCCCAAATGGTCCCATAGCCACCAAGTCGGGATCTGATGATGGAATCTGGCGAAATCGAGGGAACTCTTCAAATTTTATATGAATACGTGTTGCGATTTTGGTATTTTCTACAACAAGTGAAGCATTTGCGTTTGATAAGACCCATTCTACCATCAGATCTGATGATGAAGCCAAGAGTCACGGAACTCCATAATGAGGCAATGTACCATAGTCGTGTTTGGGCTTGTTGTAATTGTAACGGTATGCACTTTCCATGTATCAAGCACATGTGAACCACTAAAAAGTGAAAAATAAAAACTTTTTTTGCAAAAAATAAAACCGACTTCAAAAAAAAAACAAAAAAGTGAAAAATAACTTTAGCTTCTGAAGTCGGTGACAAAAAAACTAAAGCAATCAAACAAAGGTCACCGACTTCAGAAGCTAAAGTTATTTTTCACTTTTTTGTTTTTTTTTTGAAGTCGGTTTTATTTTTTGCAAAAAAAGTTTTTTTCTGTTTCTTATTATGTCACAAGGTACTGCTGTATTTAAAAAAAATAAGGATAGGTACTCACTTGGCATAGATCTTGGGATACGCAAATGGATCATTGGACGCGATTTCGAGGCGTCCCCTACTCTTGGGGTGCAGCACAGTAGGAATGATCTGGATGGTTCTGGAGCCGTAGTCTAACCTCTCCCCCACCATTCCGGTCTTGGCGCAGTCAGCCAGGAAACCGCCGAAGAACAGCTGGATATCAGGGTTGTCTTCCGCTGGGTTCGAGTACTTCGTGTTTATGAACGCTGTCACTTCGGATATGCCTGGGGAAGTTTGATACTGTTACGAGCTGGGTATGAGATAAATTAATTACTACCGATTAAACAACACAATAACTTTATTAATCACAAAACAATTTAAACTTAATCACAAGTATACTACAATACACTACTGTTCACTATTCGCTTAGATATCACTCTTCAAGTTCACTTCGATTCGCTTCGCTGTGTAGCTAAAACAAGACTGACTGTCGCGGCCCTGAGCGCTCTATTTATACTCGCCAACAGACACACAAGAATAATCACGAATATTCTAGAGGGTCATAAAAACACAATGGAACAGTAGGTACGTAGGCAATAAAAACAAGTAGGTATAACCTACTTGTACAAAACAAGCAAATATGAACCTTATGCCCTAGGCTTACGGTCGAAATTCTAATGTCTTTTTACAAATAGGTCGTGAGTTTGTACCTACCTAACTTTAAAACTAATAATAATAGAATGCTCTCGAACTTCTAACGTACACACACTGTAATCACTGGCTTTCTCGAATGTTCTAGTAGGTCCGATGTAACACTGCCCCCTCCTTAGACATGCTCGTCCCGAGCATCATTAGTCCCGTAGTATCGCGCCAACCGGTCTACATGCACAATCTTAGGCGCATCTCGTGGACCCTTCTGTATTCGGTAGGTGACATCGTTGATCCTAGTCACGACTCGGTATGGCCCATCCCATTTTGCTTATAACTTCGGAGACATCCCCTTGCTCCGCACTGGGTTATGCAACCACACCAGTGAACCCTCGTCGAAACCCCTACCGTTTGCTTTCCGGTCATAACGGGTCTTCATCTCCTCAGACATCTGTTGGCCGGACTGTCGGATATGCTCATAAACATCGTTCAACTTATTACGCAAGTCATTCGCGTAATCTGTTACGCAACATGGAGCATCAGGGGGAGTTCCAGTGATTAAATCAGCAGGTAACCGTAATTCCCTTCCAAAGTTCGCGAAGGCTGGTGTCACAGTCGTACTTTCGTGGACTGCACTTCGGTAAGACAGAAGAAACGGCTGTATGTGCTTGTCCCAATCCCTTTGCTTGCTTTCCACAACTTTCGCCAGATATCTCTCCAACGTTTGGTTGAATCGTTCCACCATTACATCGGATTGTGGGTGGTAGGATGTGGTTCTGGTTTTATGGGTACCCATCAATCGACAAGTCTCTTGAAATACTTGCGATTCAAAATTCCTTCCTTGATCGCTGTGTATTTCTAAGGGTACCCCAAAACGACAGAAGACTTCCTGAACCAATTTATCTGCGACAGTTGTAGCTTCTTGGTTAGGAATGGCGAAGACTTCTGGCCACTTTGTGAAGTAATCCATGACCACCAGGAAGTACTTATTTCCGCTCTCACTTACTGGAAATGGTCCCGCAACGTCTAGTGAATAGAATAGAATAGAGTAGAATAATCATTTATTCGCTAATGGACAGCACAACACAAAGAGCAGCACATACATATAGATTATAACAACAAACAGCTTAACAATTAAATTAAAACAGCTCAACTGCGCTGAACATGCCCATAACGAAAGGGTAGCCAACTCAGCATATGCTGGGTGTAAAACACTCAGCGCTGGTTTTCAGTAGGCCCCCGCAGTGACACACGGATGAGGGTAGTAGGTGGTAAATAAATAATGTTATTATATTAAATGGGCATTTATAAGTGTACGTAATAAAACTAATAAATAAATAGTATACAATAAATGTTTTTGTCACAGAGAAAACCTAACTTTATATTGGTAATAATAAAACACGAAGATACCTGCTAAATAATAAGTACTTATCCGAAAACGAAACACAGTTTATGACATTTCGCACTTCGCGCCGGCCGATGCCGCAACGACCTACGCATTTTTAAATTGCAAAACCGCAATGATATTTCATTGAGAGTGAGACTACGGCCTAGTTAATATTACCTATTGAGCTAAATAAAACAAAACAATTGCTTCCTAGAAAGTGTACAGTGCCCGTAGACGAATATTGCTGAGCATTGAGTTCAAAAACAAAATTAGTTATTACAATGGAATTTGGAATTACAATGGACGTCGGAGCAAAAGGCTGAGTGTACAAATACATAACAGTATGTGTGATTGTACACACACATGGATTCGGCGATCGCAGACAACGGATTTCCAACCGCCGCGAATCTACCCACATTATTCGTCGGTGAGTTTCTTTAATATATTTGAAATACAAATTAAAAGAATTCACATACCTATACTCATTTAAAATTTGATGATAAATAATTCAAAACAAAAATAATAATTAGATAATAAGATAATAATTAGATTCATTGATTAGATAAACGATTTGTCAATATTTATATCATTAAATTCAATTTGTGAACGAATTATGAACATCTTAAGCCTTAACTTAAATGTATTTATGTTGTTTAGGTCCCTAATTGGTGGAGGAATATTATTCCAACATTTGGAGGCTGCATACCGGAAGCTTCCTCGAAAGGCTGCGGTTCTGTGATGTGGTGTAGCCAGCTGCTGAGCACAACGCCTGGCCTTGTGCTGCCGGTGGTTATTTATCCACGTAAGCTTTGAGTACAGGTATGACGGACATTTATATTTGATAACTCCAAAAAGAAGACATGCTAAATGCAGCTTACGACGGGATTTCATTTTTAAAATGTTGTGTTTGTTTAAAAATGGTGTTAAATGGCTTCTTGGTGGTACGTCAAAGCAAAACCGTGCGCAGGCATTTTGAACCCGCTGAATAAGTCTTTCGGTGCGTGCTAGTAGTCGTGGACCTACGACGGTATCAACATAATTAAGTTTGGATAAAACTAAGCTTTCAACGAGCTGTTTACGCAGGTCCTCGTTTACGTATGGGCGCATTCTATACAAGACTTTTAGACGGTAAAAACAGTTTCTCACGGAGCTGGCGATGTGAGCTTCGAAATTAAGGCCTTGGTCCATAATCAAACCCAGATTTCTCGCTTCATAAACACGATCAATGTGTTGGCCCATCACAGTCACGTTTGCAAGGTTACTGTTTATTTTACCTAGTTGCCCTTTAGATCCGAAGAGCATAAATTTAGTTTTGGCTGGGTTAAGTAGAAGAGAGTTCTGTTTTGACCAGTCCACAATCCCTGCTAGATCTTCGTTAACTAGTTGTACTGCGCTCTCATAATCTTCAGGTTTAAAGGCCAGGTATAATTGAATATCGTCTGCATAGATATGAAATTTACAGTTTTTTATAATATTAATAATATCGGCACTATATAGAATAAACAAAGGAGGACCCAGTATCGATCCCTGTGGAACCCCCTTTACCACTGGGCTCATATTAGAAAAAACACTAGCCCCATTCGCATCCCGAATTTCCACAAGTTGTTGACGATTACTCAGATAGCTTCCGAACCATTTAACGGTAGCGGCGTCGAAACCATAGTAGGTCATCTTCGAGAGCAATAGACTCAAATTAATAGCATCAAATGCTCTAGAAAAGTCCAGCAGAACCAACAGAGTACAACACCCTTCATCTTGAGCTGATAATATGTTGTCTGTAACATCTAACAGAGCCGTTGCAGTACTACGCCCCCTCCTAAAACCGGATTGAGCCTCAGGGAGAATGTTATTTTGCTCAAGATATGCAGTTAGTTGGGCATTAACTACTATTATATACTAGTGCTATCCGTTCCCAAGGGGCTCCAACGTTGTACACTTTTAATGCACCTCTAGTGTGTGCGGTCCTTTCACGGCCGCACAACTGGTACATTTGCGACACCAGTCCTCCACATCATCCCGACAGTGGATCCAGTAGAAGCGTTCTCGAATTTTTAGTAGAGTCCTTTTTACCCCCATATGTCCTCCTGAACATCCATCATGGTAGAGCCGTAGAACATCCGGTACCTTAGCTTTAGGGACAACCATTTGTAGATGACAACTGTCCCCTCCAGCGTTTTCCCATTAACGGCACAAGACACCATCCTGGATCACCAAGCTGTTCCATTGCGCCCAATAACTCTTCGTGATGGAACTCATCGCAGCCACATCACTCCACTTGGGTTTACGAACACTAGCTTTGATCCACTCGAAGATTGGTTTGATGTCCGAGTCATTTTGCTGAGCCTCCTGTATAGTTACCTTCCATTCATCGCTAAGATCCGTTCTTAGCATCCTCACAGGCACCACTTCCTTAGACTCCTGTCTGGAACTACACTTACAATCTTCAGGCAATGGTCTTCTTGACAGTTCGTATGTGTTGTTGTGGTTTCTCCACTGTTGCTGACCAGTCTTCTTAGCCGCTTTTCCCTGCTGAGATTGATCTTCTCTAGGTGCGCTTCGCTTTTTACAAATCGACCGAAGGTGACCCCTTTCTCCACAAGTGTAACACCTAGGGCTGTATCGTCGCGGACGCTGGCGTTCAGGTGATGCCACAACTTGCTTTGGACAACTTGGCCGAAGATGATCCCTTTCTCTAGCTGTGTAGCAGCTAGGTCTGTAACCTTGCGCACGGTCGTGTACAGGTGATGCCACTACCTCCCTGACGTAGTGTGTTCGCTGGTCTTGCCTCACTGCCTCTACTTCCAAGGCATGGGCTAAGGCGTCCTTCAAGGTCTCATGATGCCCAAGTCTCACGGCGGCTCTAACTTCTAAGTCACGTATTCCATCAACGAACGCCTGTACCAGATTTCCATCGATCAGTGCAGGGGCAGACCGGTATGCTTTTCGAACCAGCTTCTCAACTTCCAGAGCCCACTGCTGTAGGTTCTCGGTACTACGTTGTACACGGTCCTTCAACTTAACACGAAATACGTGCTCCAGGTGCGCGTCGCCGTCTCTGGACTCCAACGCCTCCAGCAGCTGCTCGTAGGTTACATCCCTGCCGAGTGCCTCGAGAATGGTTAGGGCCTGGTCTCGGAGGCCCAAGATGAGCGCGGTCATGGCTTGTGGTTTGGTCCATCCATTCGCCTTCATGACGGCCTCAAACTGGATTTTGTAAGCCGACCACGACGATGTGCCGTCGAATGGAGGCACTTTAAAACCACGCAAAGATGGTGCAGCAACCACCGAAGCTACAGTCCCGCCTTCAGACTTCAGTTCGCCCAAAGCCTTCTTTACCCCAGCAATCTGAACTTCGACCTCCGGGATGCGATTCTCATGCTGGTGGACCTGATCTTTCATCAACTTGAGGTCCTTGCCGAAAGTTGCATGCAGATCCTTTATGAGGAGCATCTGCTCGTCTTGGCGGCGGACCTGCTCCTCTTGACGGCGAGCTTGCTCCTCTTGACGGCGACCTTGATCCTGCAGCAGCGCCATTAAAGCTGACAAGTCTGGCGCCACTGATGCTGAAGAAACTCCAGATGGGCCAGCGACTAGGTCTGACGCAGGCTGGACACCACCCGGTGTCTGTGTCGGAGAATCTCCAAACCGCCTTTGGTCCATATCCTGCTGTCGCTGACTTCTGGTACGGATACCCTCCGTGTCGTCCTTTGGTAGGATTGGCATAATTTATCTCTCACTTCTGACACCAATTTGTTACGAGCTGGGTATGAGATAAATTAATTACTACCGATTAAACAACACAATAACTTTATTAATCACAAAACAATTTAAACTTAATCACAAGTATACTACAATACACTACTGTTCACTATTCGCTTAGATATCACTCTTCAAGTTCACTTCGATTCGCTTCGCTGTGTAGCTAAAACAAGACTGACTGTCGCGGCCCTGAGCGCTCTATTTATACTCGCCAACAGACACACCAGAATAATCACGAATATTCTAGAGGGTCATAAAAACACAATGGAACAGTAGGTACGTAGGCAATAAAAACAAGTAGGTATAACCTACTTGTACAAAACAAGCAAATGTGAACCTTATGCCCTAGGCTTACGGTCGAAATTCTAATGTCTTTTTACAAATAGGTTGCGAGTTTGTACCTACCTAACTTTAAAACTAATAATAATAGAATGCTCTCGAACTTCTAACGTACACACACTGTAATCACTGGCTTTCTCGAATGTTCTAGTAGGTCCGATGTAACAATACTGTTGATGATTTTTGTAAAAAACCTCTATTTCTTACTGCTTATGTGAAGTTTAAAGGCAATCAACTGGGACATAATATTATGTTAACGGAAGCCTTTAATCTGGTTTCACACTCGTCGACATTAAATTATCAAATTAAAAATTGTCTCGAGCACTTACCAGTCCCAGACATGAGCCCATCTCTGAACAGCAGGTACTCCATAGCGGTGGCCCAGTTGAGCGGCGTGGTGTTGTTATCATTGACCTGGAAGTTCAAGAAGTGTGCCACGTGGTTGTGAAGGTTGCGCCCCACCGCGGGCAGGCTGTGCACCAGCTTGACGCCCGCGCGGGACAGCACCACCGGGTCGCCCACGCCGCTCAGCTGCAGGAGCTGGGGCGACGCTACTGCGCCGGCGCTGTGGGGCAGGTACTATATAGTCCATTGAAAACGGAGCATTCTCCGAGGACGAGTGGTGAGCTGCACTGCCCGTCGATTGTTGTCGAATTTCTTATTTTTTTTATTAACAGGGTACCTTCAATAACTCAATGTCGAATAATTAATATCATTTTGGTCATACGTAATCGAACAGAAACGAAACAAACTGCCAATTTCATGTAGTGCCGGTCATACTCATTGGTTGCTGCTAAGTCAAAGTGACAGTTACACTTAAGTACACCACACTTGTGCTGTGCTGTTGTGTGGTTTACGCCACGAGTGCGTGGCGTAAAACAACTTGATACAAAATCTCCCCCGAATAAACCGCAGGTAGCTTTTACTGCACAAATAAATGGAAACTTATTGTTCACCTAATACGTTGAAGATACAAAGTTACTATACAAAATAAATTACCTCAAAACAATCTCATTATTAGCGAAAATCACTTCAGTGCCTCCGAAGCTGTTCCTGACTTCCACCGCATACGCTTGCCTAGTGGTCTGGTTGATGAGCACCCTGGTGACGGAGCGTTCAGCATCACGTGCAGGTTGGGCCGGTTCTTGGCGAGGCGCAGGAACGCGCGTGCCACCGACAGGCGCGAACCGTTGCGGTTCGTCGTCTGCGCTATCGAGAAGCCGGTGTGGACGGCGCCGTTGAGGTCTCGCTGTTTGTAGCCTGGAATATTCAGAAGTTCTGTTAGTGGTTTAATGGTTTTAGATATACCGGGTGTGGTAGTAGGGGCAGCCCTCCACAGACTGATCGGGTGAATTCAGTAGGTATATCATACTAAGATAAACGGTACACGAAATGATAGCAGGAACGTGTATACTTGGAACCGTAACAAAACGCACGTAGCTATCGGCAAGCGCGACGCTATGTAGCTAGGTAGGAACTACACAGCTGATTTCATGCGTCGCTTGATAGAGTAATTCAACATCCATTGTTGGTGTTTTTACATAAATGGAGCGCTGCGTACCGAGAATGTAATTGTACAATAAAATAAAGGATAAGTAACAGTGTTTTCTGCAAAAATAAATGTTTTGATTTGATTTGAAATAACTGAAAACATGTTAAAAATAAGTATAAAATAATCATTTTCCGTCGAGAAATTCCGGTGGAATAGGAATCAAATAAGGCGCTGAATGCACCGTCAGTTTGCGGAAGGCGATCCCTTACGCACTGTATGTATAGTATATCATTAATTGGGTATGGAAGCACCTTACGAATTGCACATTAACCAGTAACCATCCCAGAGTACGTAACTTAAACATGTTCAAAACCTTACCCAGTTCCTCTCCAGCCTTAACCAAGCTGTAGCTGAGCGGCGGATGGTACGGGAACTGCGCCACGGTCAGCGGCCCGCCGGTCGGGTGATACCCCTTTTTCTTTTTATCGCTGGGAAAAAATGGATTACGCATACCCTCCCATCGGGGGATGAGAGGGTTATGTGGGACTCCCCGGTCTGACCCGGTATACCCACTAAAACGACCCAGCGACATTCCCGCTTCGTCCAAGTGGCGGGGGACTGGGAAACTGGCATAGCCTTTACGTCCAGTCCTCCACCGACGATTGCCCTTCATGGCGGGCCCCTCACAGGGACCCGGGAATGACTGACGGAGGTGGTCACGGGTGCAATGCGGGCGAAGGCACCCCCGTGCCTGTCGCCTGCCCGTCGCCACCATGAGGAGGGAGAGGACGTTGCCATCTCCGACCGCTTCTTCGTCTGCGTCCGTGTCCTCCGGCGCGCCGCAGTCGTGGCACGCCGGGGTCTCCTCCCTCCCGATCCGATGCAGGTGCGATCCGAAACACCATGGCCGGATAACACCTGGTCGCGTGGTACCCCTATTCCATCTCCTTCAACTGCTTATTGTCCTCGGACTTGAGGAAGTACGACAGCACCTCCTCATACGACCAGCCCTCGTAGCCGGCAGCAGCCCAACTGTCGTAGTCCTTTCGGGAGCCGCGGATGTACATCATACCGTTCATCACTGACGTTCCGCCGAGCACCTGGAGATAGTGGTGTTGTGGTTAGGTTATATGATCGTGACTAAAATAAAAGGTGTAAAACACCTCTTTACGAAGCCCGAAGGCACTTGTTCTCCCCATCATTGCGATCATTTTTTGTTCTTCATACCTGGGAACCGTCTAGTTACGGAGATTTTGGGGGTCAAAGTTCAAACTTTTTGAAAAGTTTTTTTAAATACAATTTGTATTGTACGATTTTTACTTTAATCACCTCTACGACCCCCGTACTATTAAATCCACACAATATTTTTAGTGCGTTACATGTAGATCTACCAAAAAACGTGTTTTATCATCCCAAAGAAAAAGTCGTTTCCCAGCAATACTTTTAGCGTAAAGTTACTTAGTTTGATGAATGCTTGGTTGACGGCTTCGTAATGAGGTTGTTTACACTGGAAACAGGAATTAGTACTTTTATTTTAACTATGTAGTTTCCAAAATGAGACAGCATCTCACTTTTATCCGTTTTACGTAATGTTTTGAAGCAGCTGTATAACCTAAACATTTTGAAACTGCTCAATGTTTGCGGGATACAAACTGTGGGCTAAAGTCTTGGCATGGCTAGTTAAAAGTTGTGAAAGACCGCAGAAGAGACGACAGAACTCTTTGAATGTCTGTGCTTTTCGCTAATTCTGAGCGAATTGGCGAAAAACACAATATCGTTGAAGTATCGGAGGTTTGTCCCGTTAGCTTACCTTCCCCCTAGGCCAGTAGCACTTCCGGTCAGTCTCGCCGAGGCAGGCAGCAGGCTCGGACTCGGTCTGATAGCCCCAGTCGATGCTGGAGCCGATAAAGTTCAGGACCATGGAGGGCACTTGGGCACCCGTCGGCTCATCGAAACCTGGAACATGTAATCATCTTCATCAGCTCTATAGTCCTGGCCGTTTTCGGTTCCGGCAGCCCGTCTCAGCAGAGACTGCTGCCAGTCGTTTATGCAGGAAATAGTTGTTTTTACCTTAGACGATTCTCACACGACACGGTTCATTCACGTGAATCGGTCAATGGATCTCACATACCTTGGCTTTTTTTCAATCTGTTGATGCTCATCACAAGTACGGTTGACCTATTTGGTTTACATTCTAACATGCAAGTTAAATTGTACAATGTAAACCAAATAGCTTGGTCGATCGTACTATCAGGACCTCACGGAAGAGCGGTCTCACGGTCTCTCCACGCAGCGCATCGCCCATGTTGTTCTGTGAGAATCGCCTTATTAACAGAATTCGGGTTTGTTCGCACTGTGGGAATCGTCTTTTTTTCTATTATATGAGACTTCGAATGTTATGATGAGCAATGTGTTATGTAATGAAAGACACATTACCTGCTTCTAACAGCAGCACCCTCCACTCCGGCACCTCAGAGAGACGCGCGGCCACCACGGACCCCGCCGAGCCTCCTCCTACCACGATGAAGTCGTACACCGAGTCCATGTGCCGACGGTACTGCAAAACAGGATCAAGATAATATGTTATTTCCGGAAAGTTTAACAGGTCTTCAGTAACAGTAATACGTCATGTCCGTGAGGAAGCACAAGGACGAGGACTTTAATAGTTCACGTTTTGTTGAAATGTATGGAATTCATTATTATATTTGTACGTAATTGTAGCTAACAATCAAAATAGCTTTTGTCCAAATTGATTTTTAACATAATTAATCACAAACAAGATAATATAATAATAACAGCCAGGTTGGTCTGTGGATGGGTGAACACCACATTTACAGTAGGCGACCTTAAAAGTTTAAAAAATACTTGTGTCTTGCGGCTAATTAAGGTCTTATTGTTATAGATTGGAACAAAACCACGTTGTTCTACTTGTATTCGCCCAATTCTTATTATTGTTGTTTGTTCAATGGCGAACAAAGAGTAACTATACTAGCCTTCAATTAGATTTACCAATTCCTTATCAGGTTTTTTTAAACCAATTTAAATAATTATAAAGTAGTCAAAAAAAAAGACCTTTCTCAGGGACACTATCTCTCTTTAATCATACCCTTTATTGAGTCCACAGCTGTTTCTTCGTGTCCGTGGCTCAGGTCCCTAGTAATCGAGGCATCACGCTTTATCAATCTTTACGTCAATACATCACTCACAAGTCTCAGTCCATGATATTATCAACACCTCTGTGCCGATTAGTTCCACAATTTTTATTGCAAATGCTCCGATTAGTTAACGCAGCCCGATGCCGAAACTGACCGCAAATCTTACAGAAAAGTGATTTCATTTCAGAGACGACTTGCGGTTATAATGAGTGTGGTGAAGAGCCGCTCGGAGTTGTAGTAACTGAACTGTTACTGTGAGGAACTAGCATCCAATTACCGACGGTTAACTAGCGTCTAGGGGTGTCTGGTGACATGACGAGTAATAGAACAGACAACAACCTCCATTTATTTTCAAGCAACTTTGGCTCATAGAAAGGGTGTAAATAACCTCCTAAGAAACCCGAATAGCACTTGTTCTCCTCGTCCACCATACCTGGGAACCTTCTAGTTACGGAGATATTGAGGGTCGATTTTCCAACTTAATGACATGTTTTTGTTTAAATACAAGTTTTTATTGTAAGATTTTACTTTTAACACCTCTACGCACCCCCTACTATTCAATCCATCCTTCAACACAATGTTTTAAGTGCGTTACATTGAGTTCAACCACAAAACATGATTTTTCATCCAAAAAAAAAGTCGTTTCCCAGCAATAATTTTTGCGTACAGTTAGATGTACAGAGTGCTTGGTTGACGGCTTTGTGATAAGGGTGTTTACACTCTGTATAGCTTATGTATTACGTAAGCACTATAAGGGGGCGGGTCTATGGTTTATTTACTTTTTTACACATATAGCAATCCACATATTCTCTATGCTTGATAACGAAACGCATATTTGCTCAACAGTGATGCAGGAAGGGCCAAATTAATAAACAACAGTGGCTTTTAGTTCCAAATAAATAACGTTGACTGCTTGCTAAAACAGAACTCACTTTTGATTTGCATGATAAGCTTTGAACGCGTCAACCCGATTATCAACGCGGGGAAAACCAGGCATAGGCTAGCGCGCGTTCCCAATCCATAAACACACAGAACAATAAAAATATTCACACTCACACAAGCTGTTCTGACGTAACTACATACGATTAGGGCGTGGTCCCATTGAGAGCTTTTAAACCTATAGCTTTTTTGCGCATTTGGTGGAAGGTACTTAAAGTGACAAACTCGTCGTCAAAGTTTGATTGCCACTTGCCACCGACACGAAAATGCGACTCCACCAACGCAACCACAACCAGAGGTGGCAGATGCGACAATAGTTGCAAGTGCCACTAGTGGTGGCGGACCGGTGTTGGAAGACAGGAGTAAAGGGGTCAGCCACAGGCAAAATACCTGTGAGTGGACTGAAATTGCACAAAATTTCAGCATAATCAGTTCAGTGATTTAGGAGTTAAAAGGTACTCAACAATCAAACAAACTTACTTTAAAAGATTTATATTATTAAGCTAAGATAAGATTAGAATAGGATAGGACACTCTGAACGCCACGCTATAGCTATAGGTACTTACCATAGGTATTGCTAATGATGTTACAGCTTATGATGGTACAATTTACTATAATATGCAGCGAAATAGTATAGCGTTGTCTGTAGCTCTCACTGGGACCGGACCCCAACATATAGTTTAACTTATGATCTGCATTCAACGCAAAACTTGGGTGAGTGAAGGCGTGACATTGGTAATCCTAAATCATACTATCTTTCGGTAATCTAATAAACGCACATACTATTACTGCAAGTCAAATAAAAGCCCAGAAGAGTTAGAGGTAAGCTTAGTTTATTTCATTACTATTTTTCTTTTTGTTTAGTGCTATCGAGACTTACAAGAATATGCGAAATAGTGAAAACTAACAAACAGCTTATTATTATAACCACTATGACGACAGTTGTCTGTGACAGCTTATCTGTAACAGGAGTGTTTTAATGTACATAAGGTTATATATAGGTAGTCCCCGCCACGAAAAGCAATAAATGTAGGTAAACACACATTTGAATGAGCTGTCGGCTATAATTATAACTTATTTGATATAATTAACGCAGGTAACAAGAATTTTAGTAATAGGTATTCCACATATTGTGCACTGGGAACCTGCTGTCTTGTACAAATCAGAATTCTGGGCCACAAAAGGATAAATGAAAGGTATTTTCATGTGACTTAGATAAGTATGCTAAGGGGAATTTCTGGTGTTACGCGAATGTATAAAATAAGAAATGAGTACAAAGAGGAAGTCTGAAAGGGGCGCCGCGCCGGTGAGTGAAAAATTGTGTGACATGTGATGCAGGGTAATGAGTAAGATGTCGTGATTAAAGCTTTAACTATAAATGTGGTTGGATATAAGGATAGACGAAAATCAAAGATACGATGGATCGACTGTGTGAAGGATGATAATTATAGTAAGACACCCCTTGTGTCTGATGAATAATGCGTAATAGAGAAGTATAAAAAGATATGCTGCGCCAACCCCAAATAAACACTGTGCAGGTAGAAAATAAAACCTATAATAATTTAACATTGTTTTGTTTTAGACCAAAGTTCATCGGCAGGATTAGAAGAAGAAATCTAATTTAATGGTGTAATGGACTTAACAGCATCTTCGTCGAAAGAAATGTCAACAGAAGTTGCAAAATTAGATGAAGAAAAAACAAACGAAGACCAAATAAATAATGATAAAGTTCAGAAGAAGTTTATTGTACCTCCGGAATATGATGAAAATGACTCACAATGGACACTGAAGTATCGCGAACCTGCTCCGGGACTTGTTGAGCTAGTGAAACATTCCGGTGTGTATGTTAATGCTGACAAACTCGCGGAATACAAGAAATGGTCGAATGATTACAGAGCATTTGCTCGAACATTACTAACTGAAATATTTACTACAAGTGCTTTGAGTGCATGTACGTGGACTAGTGAAACAACGAATGCTGCCGACATCCACCGTGGACAAGCAAGACCTGGATTAGACGACCACGCAAAAAAAATATTGTTAAAGTTTGTCGAAGAGTATGTACTTATCCATAACTGGAATATAAGAGACTACCAATGGTTTCTGAACAGTATGCGTCAAATATTGCTAGAAATGAAACGTGATAGACCGGGTTCTCATAAAAAATCGAAAATTCTGAAACGAAATAATTTTAAAGAAAAATATTTTGGTGGAAATTATTTTGAAGAAATTTATTCTGATGATTATTATCATGAAGAAGTACTAGAACAAAACTCTGTAACAATTTCCCGTCAAGTAATGCCCATGACAAGGTGCTTCCGACGGAAAGAATATTATGATCAACTTCTAAAAGGATATCCTCGTACATATTTCTGCTCATTAATGATAAATATGATACGCGATCTACAGAAACAAGAAGAAGATTTTTATGATGAACTTCTAGGAAGGGATTCTCTTACAGGCAAGTGTTGTCTTCCTCCCGAATACAATGAAAATGACTCACGATGGACACTAAAGTACCGTGAACCTGCTCCGGGACTTATTGAACTTATTAAATATTCTGGTGTGTATGTTAATGCTTCAAATCTCGATGAATGCAAAAAATTGGCACGTGAATGTATAACATTGATTCGAATGTTACTTACCGAAATATTTACCACAAGTGCATTACATACGTGTTTATGGACTATTCAAACAGTCGAAGATTCTAACCTAGGTGAAGAAGATGGTACAAATATAAGACCTGTTTTAAATGAAAACGCCATGAAAACATTGGTGAACTTTGTTGCAGCGTTTGCATTGAATAACGTTTGGATGATCAAAGATGACCAATACACAACAGTGTTGAAACCTCTTGAAAATAAGGAAAATACCGGTAGTTCATTGGTGAAATTAAAAGAAAATATCCGCAGAATCACGTTTAAGCCGTCTAATGCTCCAATAGACATCACCGCATCTTCATCAAAAGACATGACAGCAGACGTTGCAGAATTAAATGAAAACCAAACAGATAATGATCAAGATCAAAAGAAATGTATTCTTCCTCCGAAATACAATGAAAATGCCTCAAAAGGTACAACAAAGTATCTGAAACTTGCTGCAGGACTTGATGAATTATTGTCGGATTCCAGTGTTTATGTTTATACTGACAAACTATCAGATGGTAATGCTACACAGACTCGGATGTCACTAATTGGAAAGTTTGTTGAGTGGTGCAAGTCCCAAAGCTTTCGACAACGATGGGAGACTATTCAAACCTGGATTGGATTCTATTGTTGTTGTATGAAAAGGCGAAAACAAGGTTCCAGTAGGCCCTAAGTGGCTACAAATCCCTTATTGTAAAGAAACTAAGCCACTATCTAACTGTTTTGCGTTTGTGAGCAGAGGCAAATTGATAAAACAGTCGTTTGGCTGACTGTCCTAGATATGTTCTGACTTGTTTCCGTCATACGTCTGATGATAAAGCAAAGTACCTAAATAGCATCATTGTCATTACTAATATCATTTTTATTTGACTGTTTCTAATTTAGTTATTGTTCGTTTCGTAAGAATCTTTATTTGTCTTGTATTCTACTTTGTCTAATAAATATTAGTCGTTGTGTATCGACTTTAATTATTTTTTACCTCCTAAATGTAAGATTTGGTTAAAACAATAATTGGACCTGTTGTCTTGTATGGATTAGAATGGTGGGACACGAATGGGTTAGTTTGGCTAGGATGACAATGCTGGGGGCAAAAAGTGCCGTGAATTGAGAATACAGGGTAGAAACGGTAAACGGAGCCGTAAAGGGAGACACCCATTGCACTATTGTTAGCTATGTTGCTAGTACACAACCATATTGTACGTGAAGATTAAATAAATAGGTACAACATAAAAATTATAAAGCTATTAGCTGTGCTACGAGTATAAGGCCTCTGTCTCGAATATTGCGGGCAGCGGGGCGGCGGTGGCGGCGGCGTGGGAGCGGCAGGATCTTTTGCGTAAAATCAAATGGACCGACCCTCGAAAACAGCGGCCCGGCAGCGGGGCGGCGCGCGGCGACGCCGACGGGCAGCGAGCGGTGTACTTTAGTCAAGCGGTGACCGCCCGTGCGTCTGCGTTGTAGTATTGTGCAATTTATTTTTGTGACGTGTCGAAATGTCCTCGGACGTGTTAGAGCAAATTATTTCAGCAATTTTTGAGAGGACACCGATATGGAACAGCAAAGATAAGAACCATAAAAACAGAAGAGTAATTAACCAGTTATGGGAAGAAATTAAAAACGAACTGAATTCTGATTCACTGATTCTGGTGTAGTCGTAGAATTTGTCAGGATATGGTCTCTGTTCCTAATAATTTCGATAAAACTCGCATTTTATTGTCCTTGCTTTATAGTAGGGATTTACTTTTTCTTTTGCTCACAATAAATCGAGCGTTAGGAATAAATTTGAATCAAAAAGATGTTGCCGCCATTGTTCATTTTTTTCGGGAATAAAAACAAATATCCCGACGACACAATCACGACAACAACACTAGGCTGCTATAGTAACGCGCGATCTGTCCGCTAGTTTCGAGAACGCGTCTGCGATGCCCGCGCCGCTCCCGCGCCGCCGCCGCCACCGTCCCGCTGCCCGCAAGATTCGAGGCAGAAGCCTAAGGTAGAAAGCAATCGATATGTCGTGAGTCATGATTTCGTGACAAACATCATCTATGGATCTTCCCAACTTAAAGCAGATTATGACAAGAAAATTAATTCCCAAAGTTATAAAAGTCATCGATTGATATTTTAAGGTATTAAATAAGATACAAAGCGATTTGAAATACGTGCATAATTTAAGGTTCTTAAAAGTGTTGTAGGTAGTGTTTGTCATTCCTTAAGAGCCTATACAACCTCAGCTCGAATTCTAATTTCGCCCCCACTTCACCGCTCCGCCTAACTCTTTATCTCGCTCGCACAATGGGGCTCGCGGTCACGCGGCGCGGGCACAGCGCGAAGTCGATGCAATTTTGTTAGATTAAACTACTTTATTTATTGGAGTTCTAAGTATTAAAATTATCAATATTAATATTAATTTGTCACTATTATCAAAACAAAATTTTATATCAATTTAATTACAATCTAGGTAGGTACCTTTTTTATCGTGGTAATATTATCCTCCCACCCTGAGTGGAGCGGAAGGGACTGTCAGACTCTTACTGACTAAAATCCACGGGGTTCATTTAAAAGCCCACTAAACCTACAGAAAGTTGATTTCCAAGCTAAATTTTCCAGTATAAGCTGACCTCTTATTGTACGGAAAGCCTATACAATGCGAGATCAACTTATACTGGAAATTTGCTACAAAATAATAGACGAGCCAACGTAACCGTGCAGGTTCGGCGCATTGAGTTTGTAGTACGTTTGAGTTTTATAGTTTTATCCTTGTATGTATTTGTGACAGCCGTTTTTGTATAGTAAGTAGGCTTAAATGCAAGTATATTATAAGAAATAATTAACCTACTAAGTTTTTACGATGCTGAGCCACTGCATACATTCTATTGTTACAAAAAACTAATCGAGTGCGACCAGAACAGAACCCTGAATGCAATGGTGACTCCATTGCATTCAGGGTTCTGTCAGTAGGGAATGTAATCCGGACTATCCGTAATCCGAAAAATCCGGATTTCGGTACATTTTTACACGACTTCTAAATCCGGCTTTGAAAATCGAATCCGGATTTTCTGAACAATAAGAAATTGTTATTCGTGGGCTACATTTCCGCGAGAATATTCGAAAATGTGCTCATCAGCCGAAAGCCTGAAACTGATATTTCTCTTGGAGGCCGCTTATAAACATATTCAGTGCATTCGACGTCGATTCACAGCGAGCTTTTTCCGCAGCAGGAATTGAGTGTAACCAAAATCGTAGTAGGTTAAACGACGATGGCACTTTAGATGCCTTATTATTATTGGGTCATATTTTGTCTCCAAAAATTACATAGCTTTTTTGTTTATTCCAGGGCGACAGTCTGACTCTACAAAAAACTTAGTTAGTTTTGTCTAGCCCTGAATCCCCATAGCACATTGCTGGAGGATTCAGGGCTAGGCTGCCGGTTGAGGAGAAGTGGTCAGGTACCACTTATCCTTCTTCACGTGGATGATCCAAAACTCTTTTCCCGCAACAAATTGCGACTGATGGAAATACCTAACTAATAGTAACTGACTCTTTAAGTAACGCCATTGGGATAGAATTTGGTGTGGACAAAAGTGCAGTCATGTTTGTAAAGCGAAGGGCGATTATGGTATCCAAGGGAATTCAGCTCTCGGATTCCGTACACCTGAGATACCTCTCCTCATCCGAAAACTAAGTACAAGTATTTGGGTATGTCGAAAGCATTAACGTAACTGATATGAAGTTGAAGGAGCGCTACCTTAGACGTCTGAAGAAAGTATTAAATAGCTTTCTTCCAGGCGGGAACAAGGTGCGTGCTATCAACGGTTGGGTCATGCTGGTTTTAATGTACTTTTTTGGCATACTCAAAAGGACTCAGACGGAACTCGATGTTCTAGATAGGAGAGTCAGAGAGACAAGGTCAATAGGCACAAAGAGACGTTTACAAGTGAGATAGACCCAGACGACGTATGTCTGTCGAGGCTTTCTTTAAGCCGTTAGATCAAGGACATTTTTCGGGAGGCGGTTCTCTTCGATATGGCCCGTATTGTGAGGAGGTTCTTGTGTCTGGATCCCCGATAACCACTGGTAGCTTGGACCCCGCTCCGGGCGGACCACAATAATGTTTTTTTTTTTTTAAATATTAAAAAATGCCAATATCTCACAAATGCCATTCAAATAGCTGCCTGGATTAACACACCCTCTCGATCCAGAGGTTCGGCCAACCACTCTCATCCGCCGGATATCATGCAAAGAATCCTGGAAAAACGTAGACTTAGAAGAATTTGGCATCAGTCCCGTCATCCGCTTGATAAACTCCACTTTAACAAGGCAGCTAAAGAATTAAAGTCTGTAGTCCAGGAATCTATTAATTCAACGGTAGCAACAAACTTACAGATGATGTCACCTACGGGAGTTGGTGCACACTCGCTCTGGAAGGCAACCAAAAACCTAGATAAACCTCAAGAGTCTTATCCCCCAATTAGGTCACAAGCTTCCCGGGCAAGAACTGACTTGGAAAAAGCCGAAGTATTTGCAATGCATTTGAATTCTGTATTCAAACCCAACGAGAGCATTGCAGGTGAGCGACATATTGATGCAATATTAGAACAAGATCTGCAGATGTGTCTGCCCATTAAGCCAACAAGACCAAAAGAAATTGCGAAGGAAATCGGACAGCTCAACTCGAAAAAAGCCCCCGGATTTGACCTGATCACACCTTCAATACTTAAAAATCTTCCCAGAAAATGCATTGCCTTCTTGGCTAGTCTGCTGTGTGTGTTGTTGTCTATAAGAGAATGGTTCGGGAAGCGATTGAGATCAAGAAGTACCCTAATTTCAATCGCGAGGACGGCTTCAAACTCTCTTCAGATTGGAATCCAGTAATCACTAAGTGTACTCGTCAAGTGAAATCGCCTCAATATACGGACACTGTTAGTGTAGTGTGCTGTCCTAGTGTGAACCGGCCCTAATTAACATTTATGAAGATGAGTGAGGGTAGTTGAATAAACACCTTCACTTTGCTGTCGCGGTACCTCCAGTACTTCAGTCTCCCCGCGACCACGGCTGGTGCAATCCGGTCGAAACGTCGGGATTAAATTAAAGGTAAATTCGCGATAAATACCCGTCTTCTTAAGTTTTATAATGTAGTCTGTTCAACGCAATCTTTCGAACATCTCACTTTCCTGATCTTTGGAAAATCTCTGAAGTAGTCATGATCCACAAATTAGGCAAACCAGAACATGAAGCGTCGTCGTATCGGCCGATAAGCTTAACTCCTGTACTGTCCAAACTGTGGGAGAGGATATTCCTTAACCGACTAAAACCATGTATGGACATCAATGGTGTTGTTCCACCTCATCAGTTTGGTTTTCGGAAATCTCATTCCACAATAGAACAGGTTCACCGAGTTTACCAAACAGGAAGACAGGCCTTTGAATGCAAAAAGTACTGCTCAGCGGCATTTCTGGATGTACAACAAGCTTTTGACCGAGTCTGGCACAAAGGATTACTGGCAAAAGTGAAGACAAAACTTCCACACTCAATGTTCCTGCTCATCCGGTCGTACTTATCCGAACGCTGCTTCCGAGTTAAACAGGGCGAAGCACGATCAAGATTGTTTGAAGTGGAAGCTGGAGTACCACAGGGTTCTATTCTTGGCCCTGTGTTGTATAACATTTTTACATCAGATTTACCCGACATAACAGTTGCAACATATGCTGACGACATAGCCTAGTTATCAGTTGACGACAACCCAGAAATGGCCAGCAACAAACTGCAAAATCAGTTAGACGAGACACATAAATGGCTCTGTAAGTGGCGGATACGCGCCAGTGCATCCAAGTCTAACCATATCACCTTCACACTCAGGCACGGAAACACCCCTCCTGTTAGACCTGGACCTGATACCTTACCACACACAGATTGTGTTAAATATCTTGGCTTCCATTTAGATAGGCGCCTAACATGGAAGCATCACATTAAGCAGAAAAGGGAGGAGATAAACCTAGCGGAATTTATCCGCAACCTTTATTGGCTCATGGGAAGAAACTCTGTACTCTCTGTAGACAACAAGCTACTCATCTACAACTCGGTCCTTAAACCAATATGGACGTACGGAATTCAATTGTGGGGCGTAGCCAGCAAATCTAACATTTGCACCTTGGTTTGCCCGGAATAGCGAAATTCACGACTTCCTGCAGGTGCCGCTCCTAAACTCTGAAATTGAGCGGTACAAATCCCAACATATGGTTTGCCTAACCATGCACCCAAACCCACTAGTGACTGAACTGCTAAACCCGACAGAGGTGGTGAAAAGGCTGAAGAGGAACCACCTTCTATAAGTGGGAGGCGCAGCACTGGCTGCTCCACCACAACGCCATGTAGCTTGTAACAAATTCGCTTATGGTCTGACGACCGATTGCAAATATAATATAATAATAATATAAATGAAAATATTAAAAAAAAACATGAAAATATATATTTACAAAGAATAAGCAGTCGTTCCATGTAAAATACTGGTATTCAGCTGCATCCGGTTAGACTGGAACCCGACCTCAACATAGTTGGGAAAAGGCTTCAAAACCAAACCAACCAAGGTATTGAATTTGAATAATTTCAAATAATAAAATTATATTCCCATTCACACAAAAATTAGAAACAAAATATGGGTAGATTTGTTTATTTTCGTGAAAAATCCGTAAAATCCGGATAATCCGGATTGGATCAAACATCCGATCCAAAAAATGGATTTTGAAACAGAGCGGATTTACATTACTAGTTCTGTGGATACATTGACGTGGTAGTAAAACGCTTTGCCACTATAAAAAAAAAAACGAAATGTATGACTGCGCATAACAGCATATTGGTTTTTTTTTTGTTGTGTTCATGATTCTCAAGGCATGGTTTGTATGACTATGAATATTTGATAGGTAGATAAGTGTGTGTGAAACAAGCAATAGTTTGGTTTCTTGCAGCTACCTACAATTATATTTTTTTTACTTTCTAAGCGCGTAGCGGCTGCAGTTGTATTTCAATATTTTTATTTGTTGAATTGCGTAATGTGCCCTGAGCGCAAACTGACACAGCCCTCCCGTACGGAAGCCGGAGCAGGACTGAGCGCGGGTGGCGCGCGGCAGGGAACCAACTTTGATATGACCGATATTATAGGCTATTTATTTTTCGGCGAAAAAAAAGGAAATTCAAAAAAATAGATAATATAAGACCTGCTCTATAGATAGTTCAGTTAGTATAAAAAGTTTCATGATCTTATTTTAAGTATTATAAGATTGCCAGCGGTTTATTGTTCAGTTTAGAGGTAACTTTGGATATTTTTTCTATCGAGAAAATTTTATGGAATCGTGTTTTCGCCAAATATAGGACTTAACAATAATCCTCAACTTTACCATATATTTATTTCAAAATTTATGCTGCAGTATTTTCGGCGTATCGAAGGATTCTGCTAAGCCATTTGAGATATGTAATAAAATATAGCTGACGTACGCGCGGCTGAAGTCAGCGTCGCAGTATGGTGGCATGTAAAACAAAATGTATACTC
Organism: Xestia c-nigrum; assembly: GCA_916618015.1. Classification (NCBI taxonomy): domain Eukaryota; kingdom Metazoa; phylum Arthropoda; class Insecta; order Lepidoptera; family Noctuidae; genus Xestia; species Xestia c-nigrum. The sequence goes on from OU745263.1 coordinate 1,245,974, forward strand.
TAGCGCGACGTACGCGACTGACATCAGCGTAAGAGAAATTCAGGTCTTATATGTAAAATATTTAGTTTTCATTCAATGAAAAAAATCCAAGCCTGGATTATGCGTGGTGGTTATAGTGTGGCAGATGTGCGTGTGTGCAATGCAAAATGCAAAAAATATCGAGAATCGGGACAGCCTCTTTATACTCTCTGCTCTTTAGAATCTTATACTGTCGCGCTGACGGTCAGTCGAGCACCGTCGATCGCATACGCCAGCGAAAAAACAAAAGCAAAAACGCACCGCTAACGTCAGCGTCATAGTATGGTGCTGTACTGTATAGAACACTATAGTACTCGTACCCGTCAGCTCGACAGAAATTCCAGCCTCTCGTAGCCGCTGCTGAAATTGAATTGAAAATTGCGAGCTTTGTTGCAGGACATAGAATAAAGGCGAAAACCCACAGATGTGTTGTTCCGCTCCATTTCTTTCCACAAGATTAGTGCTCGATAAAATACATCAGTGTTTCTTATCACAAGAAGAGATAATGTCGAGAATATGTCAAAGTCAAAGTCAAAATAATTTATTTGCAGTAAATGTGGTACAAAAGGTGGTAAAAAAGCTTTTAGTACTATGACACATTTCGCCAAAAAATTGCATGCAAATATTAATAAGCACAAACTATAATACCTGTTTCTAATTTTAATTATCTAGACACAAAACAAAACAACAAAAATAAAAATTATAATTATACCTACATACTACAAAAGAACTTTTATCATATTAAAATAATTAAGATATTCTAGACACATTAGACACAAGATAACAAAATAACAATTATAATTATACCTACAAACTACAAAAGAACTTTTTCATCCCATCTATTCGAAAAAGACGACTTGGTTCGCCTTTAAGTGCACCCAAAGGTGGTGTTTTCTATAAGAAACTTTTAGCGGGCAGTAATGAGTTTTTAATCCTCTTTATAAGTGCGCCGCAATTATCTTTGCCGCGCACTTTTTGAATTTGGAACATCTTGTGTTCAGCGCCCAAGAAATCGAACGCAAATATTGTTTGAATAAAGACTGGCTGGTGCGACGGCCCATAGTAGCGCCGCGCGCCGGCTGAATACAAAAAAAAAAAGAAATAAAATTAAAAACGCGCGAACTATAGCCCGCGTTTTCGTCAATTTTCACGGATTGATAGAAATTCATGATTTTGTTTTGAAAAATGAGTTCTTCAAGTGACAGTGAAAGTATAGAATTAACTCCTGATAGTATTAGAACTGACGCAAGAAATGTGATGGATAATCTACTACCTGCAAAATCCCGGGAGAAATATATGAAAGCTTATGGTAATTTTATTGAATGGAGAAATTCAAGAGGCGCCAAGAATTTTTCAGAATCTGTGTTTTTGGCCTACTTCCAGTACTTAGCCAAAACTAAACAACCTTCCACACTTTGGAGTACCTACTCAATGCTAAAATCAACAGTCAGTTCTAATAACGACGTAAAACTGGACACATATTCGAAATTAATAGCGTTTCTGAAGAGGATGTCTGATGGATTTAAACCTAAAAAATCCAAAGTGTTCTCAGTCAAAAACGTGGAGACTTTCCTTAATGAGGCACCCGACAACATCTTTCTTGCCGTAAAAGTAAGTAACTATGTATGTATATATGGTGGATTAGTAAAGTATAACCAGTGTTTTAAAATGCGCATTTTATTGTAACCTGTACTTCGATAGATAGGTACTTGTCTTATTCACATTCGGTTTTGTTACAGGTGGCTTTAATTTTCGGAGTACATGGAGCTTGTCGTGGCAATGAACTTTTAAAAATAACTGTTGATGATGTCGAAAATCACTCGGATAATTTACTGTTAGTAAAGCTGACAGACACAAAAACAAAAATTGACCGATCCTTCGTAATCCGAGGAGAATACAAAACTATTGTACAGAAATACCTGGACCTGCGTCCTGCTGATATAAAGACCAATCGGTTTTTCATCCGTTATCAAAAGGCAAGTGCTTCAAACAAGTTATGGGAAAAAATAAAATTTCTTACATGCCACAAGAAATCGCTACTTATTTGAAGTTACCAGATATCAAGCTATATACAGGACATTGTTTTCGTCGCACTTCTGCTACCCTGTTGGCAGATTCTGGAGCGGACTTAACTGTTCTCAAGCGACATGGAGGATGGAAGTCGAGTGGTGTAGCAGAGGGATATATAGAAGATTCCATTGAGAACAAGGCGAAAACATGTGAACGCATCGTGGAAAACATTAAATTGCAACCTTCAGTTAATCCATCTATGCCACTGTCGCCGCGCCCATCTACATCCAAACAAAGAGATTCACCGTCACATTTTCCTCAAAATGAGCCACATTCTGACATTATTTCAAACACGCAGAATAAAATTAAATCTACAACAATCTCTATTCCTAATAAAACTGTAACAATTAATTTTCAAAATTGTGAAAATGTCTCAAATGTAAATATAAGTTTTTAGTTGTTTTATTATTAGATACTACTTAATTTCAATTTAGTTGTTACTCTGTTTCATTAAATATCAATATTACAATAAAATATGAGGCGCCTTTTATTTTCTCATAGTGGGTGATGAAAAGTAGAGTGTATCACTCGGGCGCAAAATATATTTTTGGCTCGGGCGACGTACTTTGAATCCCTCGCTACGTTCAGGATTCTACTAAAGAATCCCTCGCTACGCTCGGGATTCTACTCTAGAATCCCTCACTTCGCTCTGGATTCAAAAAAGCGCCCTCGCCGTAAAAATATTATTTTGCTCCCTTATGATACAATCTACTATTTCATCCCCCCATCTCGGAAAGAGTATTTTTGCTCTTCAATATCTGAGTGCAAAAGCCGTTTTTATCGTCATGAGGGTAAAGTAAATTTGAATTTAGAACATCGTGTGCAATAAGCATGTGAATTCAAAACATCATTAAACCTATTAACTTCTACCTCTATGGTGCCGAATTTGTCATATTTTTTTTATTATTTATTGAGAACTCAGACTCGGAACCTTCTTGGTGTACTTTTTTTTTAATATGTTTTGCGCGCGCCATTTTCTTTTCATGTCATATTGTTAACACCTTAGGTTAAAAACAAGGAATCCAACTTCCTAAAATGACCACTCATAATCTAGCGACGAGGAATTTTATTTGACGCCAACAGAATTAACTGAATTTGTTAATAATGCACAATTTTTTTTTTGCGTTTATTCATTTCCTCGCTGAGGTGGGATGAAAAGTTACGTGTTGCACTCGTGTGCAAAGATTTTTCACCTCGAGCTCTTTTGATTCCCTCGCTAACGCTCAAGATTCTAAGTTTTGAATCACTCGCTTCGCTCGTGACTCAATTTTAGAATCTTTCGCTTGCTCAGTCATCAAAATTGAGCACGCGGTTAAAAATCAACTTTGCACTCTTGTATAACAAATAACTATTAACATATTAAAGTATTTAAGTTATTCAACAAATTGTTAGCGTAGTAAAATCTATTCTTTAAATATAAAAAAAAAACCAACAAATAGGTAATTCTCTACAATTCAATTCGATAGTGATAATATCACTCATATTATGACTGACAATTAGTTTTTTTTAGAAATTCTGCTATGGAATAAAAGCTATGTGAAATGAGCCATTTTTTTAAAACTTTGCAGAATTTTCTGTACGGTTGTTCTGTAATAAAATTTGGTAGTGAGTTAAAAATTAGTGGAGCCATATACACAATTACGTCTGAATAATTCAATTCTAGGTACAGGCATTGTTAATAGATACTGTGTAACTGTACGTTTATTAATATTGTTTTTAAATTCAAAAAGCGAAGAGTTATTTCAAATAATATATATTTCAGTAAATGCAGTGTCTATGAGTAAATACAAAGTTTTCTATAGACAATGGGAAGAAAGTTCGAAAAGAAAATTACACAAACACAGTGTTGTAATTAGGAAAGGCAGAAACCAGTGTTTACTGGTTCAATAAGTAAATTATTTCATTGTTTATTTCTGTCTGCGCATGATTGGACAAGTAAATCTCGATGCGCTTGGATTACGATACAACTGCCATTGATTGTTGTCTTTCTATTATTATTACTTAACTATAGTTACCGAGTCTAAATATAACCAAAACATCACGCCCATAATCCCCGAAGAGTAAGCAAAGGTGTACCTAATAATAGTACGCACACATTTCGCGTTTAGTGAAGTGTATGTAGGGGACGGCCACTTTGGCTGCTATTGAGAAATTCCTAAAGGAAAACACCAATAACAATGCCATTCCCAGTCTATTTCTACGTCGATGAGCAAAGGTTCAACCTATAATAGACAGGGAATGGCACCATCTCAGTATTTTTTTATTATTTACAGCAATAAAACGTTGATATCGAGTCTATACCTATCTATAGCTATACTAATATTTTATAGCAGAAGAGTTTGTTTGTTTGTTTGGTTGAACCCGTTAATCTCAAGAACTACCGGCTCGAATTGAAAAAATATTTTTGCGTTGGATAGTCCATTTATCGAGGAAGGCTATAGGCTAAATAACATCACGCTATGACCAATAGGAGCGGAGCAGCATTGAAATATGTTACAAAATCAGGGAAAATTGTATTCCCTTTGTGAGCTTTTTTTCTGTTATGTGACGCAGACGAAGTTGCGTGGGTCAGCTAGTGAATAAATATATAGCAAGTGAATCGTTGTAATTATTGCAAGCCAGCATTTCATAAGTGAACCTTTTTTTTGGATGGGAAATCATTAAATTACTTCTCTTGGGAGACTTCATCTTTTACTAACTAAAACCCATCCATGTTCCTTCCTCGCCCTTTATGTTCCGGGGCCATGGTATCTCTTTTGAACAGTCCCACTGAGGTGATATCAGATCAGTCTGTTGGTTAAAAGCGGCCTAAATTGTCGGATATAGGTATTACCACGCGTAATACCTACTTTAAGTTGTTGAGACATTCGGCACACTCAACGGATTGGTTCAAGTATTTCTACAAAGACAGATTTGACACGAACTTTTCGGTAGCTTATTAATATTATTATCCATTGATTCAAGACATAATCCATATAAGTGTTAGTAACAGTTTTCTTAAGATCCCTAAGGCACTGCCAGAGTAGCCACTCTCCTGGTTAGATGCCCTTACTGCTAAGGTCATCCACCTCCATTATAGTGGAGTGGGTAAAGTTATTGGCCGCAGGATGTGGTGTTCCATCGTTTCCGCGGACAGATTCCACAAGAACGCACAAAAGATCGTGCAATTAAGTGAAGTGCATCGTGTACTAATATAGTTTTTAAGTTACTATACTAACAAAAAATGTTATTAGTCTATATGTTTAGGTTAAGGTATTTATTTATGAGTCTTTTTTACCTGAAATAAATGGTTTATTATTATTATTATAGTAAACTCCAAAGAGTCAGTGAGTCTTGTTAACCTTTCATTAAAAGTTTTGCAATGATCCCCACTAAACCCGCGTCACCGTATGCGCCCGCGCCGGTCAAAGCGCACCAGATGAAGGTCGCATGCAATCTCTACGAAGCTAATGTCAGGTAGGTACACTATCTCTGGTCCAGGCTGATTGATGGATTGATCTCATTACCGCAAAACATTAGACGACAGCGCTTTAGATCGCCAAAATATAACCCAACCAAATGAAATTGCTCGTTATTTTCGTATTACACGTATGATAATTTGAAATAATTGGTATTTCTTGTTGATTGAATTGTCGCTACGTATCTTGATAGAAATACTTTGTTTACAAAAATTATAGCTTCTCGTGGCGCGGACTATACACAGTTCATTGCCCTCACTCGCCACCTCATATCAAGGTAATCACACACTGCTTGACAATGAACCATCAATATTATCATAACATAATATGATCGATAAGATAACATCCGTCTCGTGTCGTTGCTTTTGTGGGTCGGTGTGTCGCGACCTTATCGTTGAGTACCTATTATTGTGAGACTTACGTAATTATCGGTTCAGAGTAAAGACAAGACAGACATATTGTGGGTCGTGTGATGATCATTGTTGAAATTAACTCTGCAATGGCTGACCTATCTGTTTTAATTGTCATGTTTTCATTCAATTGCGTTTTTGAGAGAAGCGTTCTTGCCAGTAACTTGGCTTTGTGAGAACATTGAGTGTTTGTCTCTTATATTGCTAAAGTCACCGAGCACAGGTGCTGATCATGAGGTTGGGTTCCAGTTCCATATCGGTTAAAGTGTCGTCGGGTTTTGCATCAGGTGCCCGTTTGGTGGAAATAGGCTTTATTTTTAAATAACAAACACACGCTTTCATTTTTTTTTGATTAAGTAGATAATCCCAAGTGATCGGCTAGAATTTTCCATCGATGAACAGAAGCTGAAAATAATGTGTGTCGCGTATGAGGGGCCAGGAAGGGGCGCCGCGGCGCTTCTTTACACCTGGCGCCCTGGGCAGTCGCCCAACCGCGCCCTAAACTAACGCTACTACTGAATGTACGTAAATAAATAAATGACAATAAATCAGGCCACAACATTAACACTATTTTACATTAACAACATTACACTCGTCTATAGAAATGCATTTGACCCTCTAGTAAAATTGATCGCCTAACAGTTCTTAACGTTATCATAATACCTATATCAACTAAGTAGCTATCAGATGAACCTTTTACACATCATTAAGTTAATATCTGATAAGATCTTTTTGCATTTAACCTTATGTACCTAAACCTTTAAGGTCAAACGTGCGTAAGTACTTGGTATTGTTCAGTCATCATTGTAACTTAACCTTATGAATTAGTAGCGGAGGTAAGTAATTCATGGTGAAACAAATTGGAAATACTTTAATTATTAATTACTCAATATTCAAACTATGGACTTACTAATTAATGCCAGATAACAAAAAGGGGTTTTGGTTAAATTTACCGGTTTCTGCTAAGTCAGTAAAATAAAAAAAATATAGACTAAGTTTTTCTAGATAGATAAAGCTATTACTTACCTATTTTGTTATTTCATGATACCAAGAAAAAAGATCTTGTTATTTTATTTCTTACATTATGTTTGATTTTTTAAATTCTAGTAATTTAACTTTAGTTTGATCTCAAATTGTGAACGTAGAAAGGCTGATATTTTTTGTTTGTTACTTTGAAATATGGCTAAACGTGTCAATTTTACATATTATTTTAAGTTTTTTTTTTGTAATAATATACGGGAGTAGAATCAAGCCTAATAAGAATTTATAATTGTTGTTTAGGACTTTGAAAATAAGAAAGACAGATTTTTTGTATACGTAATAGTTTATTTTCATAGAATTGTATTGTTCTGAGATTATTTTACCAAGTAAACTTAGACCTAGTGAAACTTCTCGTTATTATATAATAATATGTAACTGAAATAAAGACATTAATAAACAGCAACATTTTTTATATATTATCACTTTGTTTTATTCCTAAGCTAAGTAGTAGAACCTAGTATGAGTTGCTTGTAATAAAAGCAGTAACTTACTACTTACTGCTATTATTCTAAGCGATCCATATTTCATTGCGTCAACTAAAACTAGATATCGACGACCCGAACGGCGCAGCGGTAGTGAGGCTGCCTTACGTTCTTAGGGTCCCGGGTTCGAATCCCGGTAGGAGCTAATGTTTGTGTGATGAGCATTTGTTTGACTAATATAAACAAACTCTACTTATTATATCTGTCACCGTAAAATTGTCAAACACGTTATATTACAATATAACGTGTTTTTTTGTCGCGATATTGTAATGTCTCGAATTATTGTCAACTGAACATACGGAAGTATCTCGGAAGTATAATCGGGACTTGGGGCACCCCCCCGTTAGGTTAGTTAGGTTCCTTTAAACCCTGCACTCGGAAATAGGGGCCCCGCGAAGCGGGGCTCCGTCGACTACGCTTTTTAGGGGGAATATAAAGTGTTTTAAGGTTATGTTATATTAACCGGTATTTCTCAGGAATGGTGCATTATCTTTTCATGAGAGTTGTGCCACTGGGCAAGGGGGACCCCTCCTTCCCTCCACACCACGTAAGTTGACTACCATCGCACGCATTTCACGAAAAATAATGCGTTTTGTTGTAAGCAGTATGTGCATTTGACAATAATTCGAGACTTTACAATATCGCTAGAGATATTACAATATAACGTATTTGACAATTTTACGGTGACATATACACAGTATATTTAGTTACTGCTGATATCCTAGGTGATTAAGGCAAAATAAAAAACATGTTTTATTTAATATACCTATCGACAGTATACACAGTTACTGCACATAACTTAGGTAAAAGTAAAACCTAAATGACAGAGCTTTACTTAAAAACCCGGGGTAACTATACTTACTGTTGTTATGTTAAGGAAGATTTCTCATTTAATGGACTTACCGCCTTTATGATTAACAAAATTTATCAGTTCCCGATAAGCTATAAAAACAGGTGTGAGCACATCTGGTAAAGCTCATTGCGCTGATTAAATTCAGGATCAAATTTTATCTCATTTTGTCCAAAATTGGACTTACTGCTGATATCGCTAGCGCGGCAACGTAGGTAACATTAATTTTCACCTTCTTTAAAACATACAATAGGTACTAGAAAAAACAGTACTTAGTGATGGTTAATAACATATCTTACTAAAACCCTAATTTATTTTATTTTATTTTACAGTTTAAGGAAAACTTACAAATAAAAATTTACACACGATTAAGAGGTAAAAAAGTAAGGCCATTTAAAAGTTTTCACTTAGACAATAGAGCATAAAAACAAAAGCAAAAATATTTAAGAAGGCAGACAGTGTTCGTTAAGACAGTATCCGTAGTAAACAGCGTTTTAAACAGCGCAAATTGCATTCAATTAGTGTACGTTATCTAAAAAGAAATTACAGAGTCCCTTTTAATTTTGAGATGCATGTCAGTACTGAAAATATCGATGTCGACGCCTTGGCCAACCGCATTATACGAATGGTATGAGTTTCGTCTGTCTTTTGTTCTTATCACAAGAGTATTAGGCCGAAAAGTAGAAGGAATCCGCAGTCCCAATTTTTCTCAGCAGTTCGGGAAGCTCGGTTGAACCGTTAGTGATTCTAAATGAAAACGCTAAGTCTGCAATTATTCTATGTTCAGAAAGAGGAAGTAGATGGAATCTATTACAGCGTAGGAGAAGTGGGAGAATAAGTTTAAAACTTGAATATACCTCAAAAATGTTCGTTGGGATTCCAAACTTGAAAGGCATACTCAAGATGACTTCGAACAAAAGGACAATAGCGACCTTTTGTGACCTTTTTTTTTTCTTTAGGGACCTTTTGGACCTTTTGTGTTAAATTCAGATCGCAAAAATCCACCAAAATATTCGAAAATGTATTTAATGAAAAGATTATGAATGATGTGCCTTATTAAATGCAATTAAATTGTATCGAGAGTCCGAGAGATAGAGTGGAGCTTAATTTCTTAATTTACTTTAAGTCAAACGGTGGAAACATTATTAGAAGAAAAAGGATAAAGAGAGGTGCATTTTATATCAAATATAAATTTAAAAGAAAGGTAAGAAAATATTACATTAAGTGTACATTAAAATGCATTAACACCCGTAAACTTTTACTTATATTTTAAACCTACAACATACTTTTTTAAGCTTACACGGTACAACACTAAACTTACAACAAAATAATCACGGAAGATATCCCGTAAGTGACAACATAAGTTTAACTACCTAACTAAGATTCATATTTGAATCTCATCTCCTGCATTTTATTGCGCATACTATTTGAAATAGTTTGGTTATCACAATTATTCCAACCCTCCTTCTTTGCACGGTCTGCGACGTAATTCAGTAGCACCGTTCTTGCTTGTTCATCTATTCCCGGCCTGACGTTCGTCCCATCCAGGTCATAAGCTCTAGCTCTTGCACCAGTCAAGGAACATGTACTCAATGCACTCCTAGTAAATATCTCAGTAAGTAACATTCGAGCTAAAGTTTTACAATCTCTCGACAATCTCTTACAGTTGGCCAGACTTAAAGCGTTGACATACACACCAGAATGTTTCCTTAGTTCAACAAGTCCTGGAGCAGGTTCACGATACTTTAGTGTCCATCGCGAGTCAGTTTTATTGTATTCCGGAGGAAGAACAAACCTGCGTTTATGAGGATGTTCCGAGATGGTCGTTGATTTACCGTGGCCACCTCTCTCTTTTTTTATTTCTTGGTTTTCTTCAATAGTCTTCATGAATGTAAGGTTCTTACGGATACCGTTTAGCATACAGTCGTAATCGCACACTTCCCAATCCTGCTCTAGTCCATACTCTGCGACAAACTTCACCAGTGTTACTGTTGCACGTGTGTCTAATTCAGGCCCTTCGTGTATACTGTCGATACCAAAATCGTTGCCTAATCCACATAATTTCATTGCATCTGCAGTAAAAATTTCGGATAATAACATTTGAGCCAATTTTTGGCAATTATCCGACAGTTTCTTGCATTCAGCGAGTCTCTCAGCATTAATATACACACCGGAATGTTCCATTAGTTCAACAAGGCCCGGAGCAGATTCACGATACTTTAGTGTCCATCGTGAGCCACTTTTATCGTATTCCGGAAGCGAAACTACCTTATTGATTCGCTTCTGGGAACTTATTTTCTTTAGAGGTTGATCATCATCATCATCATCGTCTTTCGCTTGTGGCTGCATTTCGTTTAGTTTATTTTCGTTTAATTTTGGCCGTTCCTGTTGCAAGTTCTGTGATATATAAACGTCATCCACAGGATGCCTTGATTCTGAAAGATTATTGTAAACAGCTGGGTTTTCCTCTGTAACAGATGCTTCTTGTTTACTCGGATACTCATTGGACATTTCATGGCTAAGTGAGTGATTTTCACTCATTGATTCGAATGCTTGGATAGATGAGCCCGCAATCTCCTCTATAGTATCGTTTGGCTTAGTCACTTTTGATCTTTCATCATGTGTTTCTTTATCAGAATCCGGCAGTGCTTTTCGTTTTTGTGCTGTGATATTTGCTGATTTGTTTTTATTTTCGGATTCCATCATGTTCATCTTAGCACTTGGCGTAGGGTTTCGTGAGGGTTTACGTGGTTTTTCACCTAGAACAAAACGTTAATGTTAAATGCAAAAAAATACTAGGCTTGGCATTCTATGCATTAGAATATAATGTTTATTGTTTTCAATACATCCAAAACAAGTTGTTACATTCTTCAATCTTCTTAAACTATAAAAAAGACTGCAAAAGCACAGACTTGTATTGGAAATCATTGCCTAATCTACTCGCAAAAAAAAAACTCTTAAGATCCAACAGTACATTTACCTTCATTATCTAGTCTAGTAACTGTTAGATATGTCACCGTAAAATTGTCAAATACATTATATTGTAATATCTCTAGCGATATTGTAAAGTCTCGAATTATTGTCAAATGAACATACTGCTTACAACAAAACGCATTATTTTTCGTGAAATGCATGCGATGGTAGTCAACTTACGCGGTGTGGAGGGAAGGAGGGATCCCCCTTGCCCAGTGGCACAACTCTCATGAAAAAATAATGCACCATTCCTGAGAAATACCGATTAATATAGCATAACCTTAAAACACTTTATATTCCCCCTAAAAAGCGTAGTCGACGGAGCCCCGCTTCGCGGGGCTCCTATTTCCGAGTGCAGGGTTTAATGGAACCTAACTAACCTAACGGGGGGGTGCCCCAAGTCCCGATTATGGGGGCAGAGATACTTCCGTATGTTCAGTTGACAATAATTCGAGACATTACAATATCGCGAGAAAAAACACGTTATATTGTAATATAACGTGTTTGACAATTTTACGGTGACAGATATAACGTTTAGCGTCGCCATAGGAATCTGCAAAACGTATCATTTTATTTACACAGACGGTCTACACTGTGGAATTTTATTTTTGTCCTTATAATAATAACTCAGTAGGTACAATCTATTCCATGGGTTATTCCATGGTACAATAATATACTTCGGGTTATTCCCAGTGGCACATTTTATAGTCCTTATTTTTTGACTTAATAAAAGTATACGCATGACTGTTATTGCCCATAAATTCCGTCACAACTCACAAGGAATACTCACTCATTTCGCGGATTAGTTTTGCAAACTCGCTCAAAACCAACATTTTTTAAATATTTAACAGTTCATTTATTATTTCTTGTTTTGAACGTGTTGACAGCCCCACTATATTAAAATATAATACTAGTACTTAGGTTACACAATCACTGCACACCATCTGGGATTATGATTACAAATTATTTACAATAACTGAATACACGAGTAGTGTTTTGAATTACAGAGTTTAAAATTTAATTATTACGTTTAAATTCTCTTTGATGACATTGTACCTAAACAAAACAAGTATGTCTATTCTATTCTATTTTTAGTTATGGCAAGTGCTGTCGATGCCAATGTCGACAATTCTGCCAATGTCAGAAGTGAAATGAGAAAGCAAGAGATGTATAGAGAGTAGGGTAGAAAGAAAGAGAGAAAGAGAAAAAAAAATAAAAAGTGATAGATCAATTAAATAACTAAACTCGTTGTGAAACTTGTTGTTGGGTTAGTAGGACGGCACTGAAACAAACAAAAATAAAAAATATACATAAATTATAATTGTTAATAACATTAAAATTTCAAACATATACCACACTAAATATAATTTTATAATTTAATATTATTGAGACGGATAAAAATCATCAGCATCTGGAGCAGCTCCGGGGAGGAGTATGTCAAAAGGGAAGGGAAATTAATTGGCACAGGAATCTTTAATTTGGGGAGGCGACTATATAAGTCGTAGGATGGATCGTTGTTGGTACAGTTGAAAAAAATGTGATCCAAGCTACCCTCATCCAATCCGCATTCACAGAGGGACGAGTCCTGTACGCGAATTTTACGAAGGAAAACTGGAGAACAGCAAAAGCCAAGGCGAATTCTACATAGTACCGAGATAACACTTTTAGGTAGCTTCTTATAATGGTAGAACCATGGTTTCGGTTTTATCACCGGTTGAACCGCGAAATAAAAACTACCTTTCTTTTTGCTTGAGCTGTTCCACAGTTCCTGCCACGAGCTTACCAAATTCGACTTCGGAAGGTTTAGTAGGTCATAGCCCTGGTGATTAAGGTGTTTAAGGTCAGCAGTTGGGGAGGTGCATGCATCCTTAGCCAATGTATCAGCACATTCATTGCCTTGAATGCCACAGTGGCTGGGTATCCAAACTAAATGAATGTTTTTATGCTGATTGGCACAGGATAGTAGCGACTTTTTAATATTTAAAATTAGTGGGCTATGTAATTTGCTTTTGAAGGGATTCTGGGATAGGGATTGAAGGCAACTGAGGGAATCTGTAAAAATGACACCAGAATTAATGTCATGGGATTCTATGAAAAGGCATGCTTCCAATAAGGCCACACTCTCGCCTGTAAACACAGAAGATTCCTTTGGGCATTTAAATTGCAAGATAATTTTTGAATTTTGGTAATACACGGCAGCACCGGTATAACTGTCACTTGCTAACTTAGAGGCATCAGTAAAAAACCTTTGAAACCCATTCCATCGCTCACACACCACCGCATTAAAGATCGAGTTTGCCGAAGGGGATTTTTTAGAAATACCAATGTTGTAAAATATTTGAGGTTTGAAGCAAAGTACTTCATATGGGAAGTTAAACAATGGTAATCTGGGATATTGGACAATAGGGCTATCTAAATTTTGGAGCTGGCAAAATGCTTTTAATATAAGAGGAAATTCCTTGCATTTCCAATATTTTGAATGCCTGCACAAGGTATCTAATTCATGCAGTTTTGGTATAAGAGGATGTAGAGTTTTAGGGATAACCCTAGATAGGAACCGGGACGCCAGATACTGCCTCCTCAGGGCTAAGGGAGGTTCGGCGCATTCGACCTGCAAGGCGTTAATGGGAGAGGACTTCATGCAACCTGAGATGATCCGAAGGCATTGAGACTGAACCCTATCTAATCCAGCTAAACCGCCTTTGTTACATGGAATCAACAAAAATGAGCCATAATCAATAATACTACGAACTAAAGCGTTATATATTAATTTCATAGTGTAAGGATGGGCACCCCACCATACTCCAGCAAGAACTTTTAAAATAGGGATAACCCTTTCGCATTTTTTAATTAAATAACTAATGTGGGGTAAACCAGATAATTTGGAATCAAGATGCACACCTAAAAATTTTACTTTATTAACTAATGGAATACCTTGATCTTCGATGCTAACTGAGACTTGAGGAATCTGTTGTTTCCGGGAGAAAATGACAACCGAGCTTTTCGGAGCAGATAGGGAGAGACCATGATCTGAGAGCCATTGATTTAAAGAGTCCAGAGAGAGACAGAGAGACGAAGCCGCATCAACAACTGATGTATTGGTTACATACAGGACAAGATCATCGGCATACTGTAAAAGATGACAGTCAGTATTAAGGCAAGAACCAATGTCAACTGTGTATAAATTATACAGTAATGGGCTGAGGACAGAGCCTTGGGGAAGGCCCTTCCACGTCTGTCTTTCCTCAAATATCTCACCCTGGACTCTCAACACCAATGAGCGGGACATAAGAAGCCCGCATATACACTGTACCATCCTCGCTGGGATACTCAGCTGTTGCAGTTTTTGCCTGAGAATAGGAAGAAGGACATTGTCATATGCGGAAGAAATGTCTAGGAAGGCGGCTACAGCAGATTCATTTTTGGAAAAGGCTGTACGTATATCCGTTACTAGCGTTGCCACACTATCCATTGTACTAAGTCCCTTCCTAAAGCCAAATTGGTGGCTGGGCAATAGGTTCCGAGACTCAACAAACCACTCAAGTCTATTTTTAATTAAATGTTCCAGTAACTTGGCCAGGACGGACGACAAAGCAATTGGTCTAAGTCCATTCGGGTCATCGGCATTCTTGCCGGGTTTCAAAAGGGGAATGATTATTTGTTGTTTCCACTGGTCTGGAACCCAACCAAAACGATAGCAGTAGTTTACGATTTCGAGGAAATATTTCTTAGCATTAGCACCAGAGTTAACTATAAAAGAGTATGGGATGCCATCCTTGCCAGGGGCGGTATCCCGTACATTTTGAAGTACAGAATTCAATTCCTCCATTGAGAAGGGGTAATCCAGTGGATCATCCGTAATATTTACAGGCGTGGATAATAATTCAGAAGATAAGGGAACATAGGCTGGAGCAATTTTATCGAAAAAGGATTCAGCAGTCTGTCTGGTGATGGGTGAAGAGATTGACGGGGAGCAACCACGCCTAAAGCGGTTTATACTCTTCCAGACTACTGAAACGGGAGTGGAGGGGGATAGAGAAGTGCAAAACTTAACCCAACCTGAACGCTTCTTCTTTCGAAGAAGTCGTTTAGATTGAGCAAACACTCGTCTATACTGTAGTAAATTGTCGTTGTTCATCGATTCATTGTACTGCATTTCGGCGTCATTCCTCGACTGTATTGCTGCTGTGCATTCATGGTCCCACCATGGGGGTGATGGAATCTTGTTTCGAGCACAGTTTCGCAACTTAAAAGACGAATCTGCACTTGAAATTATGGACGAAACAAAACCTTCATAACAATTCTTAACATGGCAGTGACTGAGAAGGCCTGAAAATGCTGAATTTAAATTTGGAAGTTCACTAATTTTCTCCTCCAGTAATGATGAAAACTTTGTCCAATCAGGTTTGGACAAGTTGTACTTCAGAAGTGGAGGGGAAGTTTTTTCTAAAAAAGTCTTATTAATTAAAGATATTACTATAGGAAAATGGTCGCTACCATGTGTCAGAGTAGTGCATTGCACATGAATTGATGCCGCCAACTCCACAGAACAGAATGTGAGATCTACACAACTCTTTTGCTGACCAGGAAGAGATCTACGGGTTGGGCAACCGTCATTTAGGACGCAGAGGTTAAGGTCATCTAGGATTTCTACCAAACCTTCTCCGAAGGAATCACATCTATTAGAGCCCCACCTAAAGTGATGGCAATTGAAGTCACCCATGACCAAAAGGGGGCCATGGATACTACTAAAAATGTTTCTTAATAAAGTTAAAAAATTGTGATGAGGATGCGAAATGTATACAGAGAGGACCGTGATCCCCTCAACAGTTCCTCCAACTACATTCACATTACCACCAAGCGCAGGTAAGGATAAGGACAAAAGTGGGACACGGTTATTGAAAAGGAGAGCCGACCCTCCATAGCCATCAGATCTATCACATCTAAGAACATTAAATTGTGGTACACGGAAGCTAAGACTCGGGGTAAGCCAAGTCTCAGCAATGGAGCAAGCCAGGGGCTTGTACTTATTAAGGAGGGATATGAGGTCGTGCTTTTTATGCCACACGCTCCTCACATTCCACTGGAGGAATACTTGGCGAGCCGCCATTTTTAATATCTAGAAGAAGAGTAACAAGTTGGTGGGCAACGTTGGACGGTATTTGTGAGCTAGAAGAAGACATAACAGTGGTTAGGAGTTTTACGAGAATTTCAATGATGGAAGAAATACTATTACGGTCTACATAAGGGTTATTAAGAGCGCAGCCATTAGACTGTGAAGATTGGGGAGAACTAGTTATTTGCTCATGAGCAACTCTATCGTATGATGGGGAAAGGGGGGCATGGGTCTTAGGCTTTAGAAATACTGTTTTACGATATGATTGTGGTTGGGATTTTGTTGCATTGGCATAGTTACGGGAAGCAGCCGGGACAGTTTTACTAACTTCAGCATAGGACAGGGATTTCTCAGCCATGATCGTCTTTATAGCCTTCTGTCTACCAAACTCCGGGCATGACCTGCTATTAGCAAAGTGATTCCCTGAGCATAGTACACAGCAAGCTTCAGCCTCAGGAATGCTGCAACCATCACCAGGGTGATCATTGCCACATTTACTGCAGCGTGGTTTCGACCTACATAACGATTCAATATGTCCAAATCTGCAGCATTTACGGCACTGAATTGTGGGGAAAACATATTGCTGTACTGTGAGAGATGTATAGCAACAGTAAACTCTGCTTGGTAAAACCTGTCCGTCAAACGTGATCACGCAAGTTTCTGTGGGTTTCCATTCAATAGCCCCATCACGGAAAAACTTTTTATTAATGCGTCTGACCTTAAGAATCTGTCCACAGCCAGAAGGAACTGATAAATATGTTTTAGAATCCTCTTCCGACAAGTCGTGGGGAACTCCGTTAACAACACCCATACGAGTAATATTAAATGTAGGAATACTCGCAATATAACCATTTTTTGACAAAATGCTGTTAATAATAAAGGAATTTGCATCCTGAGGGGAAGTAAATTCCACAGAAACTCGGTTACGACCAACACGTTTGACACCGTCACGAACTACATTAGCAATATTATTATTGTATAGAAACATGCCAAATGTAACTGGATGGAGAGTTGTATTAGCACCAGGATGGGATTCTGTGCGGGATACGTGAACAAGGAAAGGCGCTTTATCTGTCGCTGAGTACTTAGTACGACCAACTTGGGCTCTTTGTTGCTTCGTAGGAGGGCTTGTGGTATTGACATCGTCAACTGGACGTTTGCGTGACGGATTGGATGTCGGTTGTATGTCTGATAAGCTGCAGGCAACATTGGCGAGTTGGGATAGCGGTGAGTTTGGTGATAAGGGAGCGTAAGCGGACGTTGAAGGAGAAGGAAAGTCAGGAGGGGGATCAGGGTCGGGAGGTTTATTTCGCTCCATTATTGCGACAAAAACTACTTTAACAGGAAACAAACAATACAAACCCGAGTAACAACACAAGGACAACACAATAGAATAAAAACAAGTCACAACAAGTCACTGATTCACTGAATACAAATTAAAATTCAAGACACACGTGCTAACCAAATACACTCTGTGGCGAGAATTTTGTACGATTGATTCAACAAGTATGTCTGCGCCACAGATTACGGAGAAGTCACTCTGCGCCCGCGTCTCTGTTAGTCTGTGTTGCCAGTAAATGTTATGGCACAGATTGACGAATTTTACGGTTACGTGGGGTGTCGATGTAACTATTATTTTTGTTTTGCTTTTCTATTTATTTTTATTTATAT
Organism: Xestia c-nigrum; assembly: GCA_916618015.1. Lineage (NCBI taxonomy): Eukaryota > Metazoa > Arthropoda > Insecta > Lepidoptera > Noctuidae > Xestia > Xestia c-nigrum. The sequence goes on from OU745263.1 coordinate 1,264,063, forward strand.
TTGCTCGTTTATACTTTGTTTATACTTTATTTATTTTTTATTCTTAGCCGCATCTGACCGTGGCATCACTTTGGGCCCTATCAGAATATCAGCGCTGTGACGTTTTTTTTTTTTAAATGTTACAGCACCATGCTGAGATAGGAGCCTTTTGTTCTTGTACAGGACAAATTCTGTTTTGTATTTTGTTTGTTTTTTTCTTATGATTCCGTATTGTTTTTTTTATTCTCTCATTATGTTTACTTTAAACTAGTGTTATAATCACAATTTACCATTTTATTATATATTTTTTTTATGTGTTGTCCTGTCGGGCTAATAAGTGCTTCTTCTTTCGTTCTTTTCTTAACTTTTCTTTCTGTGGCTACTGACTTTCGGATCAACAGGTCCACGAGTTTGGACCTAAGATCTCGGTACACAGACATAAATGTATAATCACAACATGAATGATGTAACCAAGATTTTGTAACAATATTTTGGTTAAAAAGAGTGTCCATGGAGTTTCTTGCCCGTTCTTCTCCATAGAGATCTACGCTAGGGAATGGGCAACTACAGTACTTTTTCAAGTTATTATACCTTGTGACTGTGACAGTAGCTTTGATTTAGTTTTGTATTTTTGAGATTCAAAAGTGCCGTAATGGTCTAATTGAAATAAATGATTTGAGTCAAGGTCAAGGTCAATCAAATAGTTTTAGCGGAATTTCAGAATAAACCTTCGGAATGGCCTCTATTATGCGCAGATACTCATAAGAAACGATTGGCCTAGTGTATTTCCCGTTTGGGCTTATAACATTACACGATTTATCGGGCCCTACCTGTAGGGAAAGTGTAATAAAAAATCAGGTGGTCCAGTGGTCCCGACCGCCCTACTTCCCTGCCGCGCTGCCGATCGTGCCCGACAAATCGTGTGATGTAATAAGCCTTTTTGGGTTAGGCTAGCTTGCATCATATTTTGCTAGTATCCTAATTTAATAAAAGGGTGAGCCTATTGCCATTGGCTGGGCACAAATCCAGACTCCAGGCTCTTAATGAGTGGCGGCGATCGGCGGCGGCGACCTCTCGCGTCCGGCCCTGGTTCAATCCATGGTCCGGAGCGAGACGGAATGGGAAGCCGTCGCCTCCTTCTGCGAAGCAGTCATGCTAGCGAAGGAGGTGGCGGAACGAGAGAGGGAGAGATCCTCTCTTCCCGGCCGCCGCGGGAGACGCAACGGGCGTCGGGGGCCACGTGGTGGCTACCGGCCACCGTAGATGCGGGCCTGTGGACGGCTGGCTATGGGCTAGCTAGCCGTCCGGCCGTCTAACGACGACGACAGGCCGTGTCGACGGCACGTTCGTGTTCCACGCGCGCCTCAAAGAGATGTGAGCAACAGGAGACGGGCCCGCAAGGGCCGAAGCCTGCCGGGGTTGCGGGCCTGTTCGAAAGAGATACCGCGGCCCCGGAACGTAAAAGGCGAGGGAGGAACATGGATGGTTTTTAGTCAGTAAGAGTCTGACACTCCCTTCCGCTCCGCCCAGAGTGGGGGGGGTCATTTGATGATTTCCCATCCTTAAAAAAAAGGCTCTTAATGAGAAAGTCCAGATAGTAAAATCCAGTAACACCAAACCTAAGAAAGAACAAAGACCGAAGTGCCTTTTCAGTAATTTCGCTTGCGAGTATCGGAGCACCGAAACAGTGCTGTAACTAGGGTTGCCAACTATATTGTTTTAAACAGTACTAGACTGTTTTTAACTAAATTGTCCATTTTACTGAGGAACAAAAATGAAGTAAACAAAATAATGTTTTCAGCATCAAAATGCAAACACATTATTATGTGTTATACTTAGAAGCTAACACAAATTTCGCCACCTCAGCATTTACTGAAAGAGTTTTTTCAGTAATGAATGCAAAGTGGTGGGACTTGGGAGCTAATAGAGCATCTATAAATTAAAAAAAAATTGTTCCTCATTTGTTTTAATTTATGTTATAATTGTGGTGAGGCGTCTGAAATTTGTAAATTAATAAATTGTGCGAGAAGCTCTAATAAATATGTACCTATTTAAAACAATAAATAAATAAAATACTGTTCATCTTTCTAAAATAATGTTTAATATTCTTCATAGACCTGAATATACTTTATTTCTAGTAAAAGAAGTTGGCAACCCTAGCTGTAACTGTTATTTATTTACTCAAACGACGTTTTATAATGCGATGTATATGGCACCGTAAAATTGTCAAATACGTTATATTGTAATATCTCTAGCGATATTGTAAAGTCTCGAATTATTGTCAAGTGAACATACTACTTACAACAAAACGCATTATTTTTCGTAAAATGCATGCGATGGTAGTCAACTTACGCGGTGTGGAGGGAATGAGGGGTCCCCCTTGCCCAGTGGCACAACTCTCATGAAAAGATAATGCACCATTCCTGAGAAATACCGATTAATATAACATAACCTTAAACACTTTATATTCCCCCTAAAAAGCGTAGTCGACGGAGCCCCGCTTCGCGGGACCCCTATTTCCGAGCGCAGGGTTTAAAGGAACCTAACTAACCTAACGGGGGGATGCCCCAAGTCCCGATTATGGGGGCAGAGATACTTCCGTATGTTCAGTTGACAATAATTCGAGACATTACAATATCGCGAGAAAAAACACGTTATATTGTAATATAACGTGTTTGGAAATTTTACGGTGACATATATACGCAAATTAGTTTTATTTTCATCTCAACCATAAATTATCTACAAACGAGCGCAGAGTTGTCTGAAACTGGTCTATGGTAAAGTAATAAAGCCAACCAGTTCTGTTGTTTGATCGCTCTAATCTCAGGAACTACTATTTGATAGCCCATTTCTTGGGAAAGGTTGTTGAACATCATGCTACGACAATTAGGAACCAAGCAGCAGTGTTGGAAACCGCGGGGCATAGCTAGCGAAACAATAAAGTTGTAGATCGGAAATATTAGTAAACTACTAAATAATAGGCTATCTTTTTATTACGATATTATCAAAACGTGACACAATATTCTCAGTATTTTGTCCATGAACCCAGTTTGCAGTCTCGTTAGTAAACAACCAATTTCGTTTTTAGATAAGGAGCTAGTTAATGCGAATTTTTAATTATTAAAATGATGCCATTATTTGGTACATGTTGATAATTACGTATGATTAAGCAAAACACCACGCAAATATACGATTAGAATTATGAGTAACAACAATTAATTTTTGCTGCGATAGCAAATGTTTGTGGCAGAATAAAACGCCGAAGGACACGTTCTATATCTCGTCAGGAATTAGAAAAAAAACACTTTCAAAGATTTACTTTTCTTACATATTTTGGACCGCATTATCAACTTTGTATAAACACTTTATCAGATGATTTGCAAAACAACTGTGTAATAGGTATTTACATAAACTAATATCAACTAGATTTTTTAAACTACTTTCGTTTTTTTTTTAAATTACGTAGGCAAAGGTACAAATTCTAATGTTATTGACAGTTTGTTTCAAAAGTCAAATGCTTTGTGGCATAATTAGGGATGTAAATATGTTTTTAATGAATGTTACCCATTTGGACTATAAATAAGATTTTTACAATACTAAAATCGATAGCATTACGTATTAATTCACACCTCAGATTAAATATTTATTTATGAAACGCGCGTATTAATAAAAAAAGAACAGATGTAATGAATGAATTGCATAACGTATTGACCTACACTACAAGAACAATATTAAATCATATCTGGTCGTATTATTGTTTGGGGTTTTACTGCATTTCTAATTAACATTACTTAAGTACATTTTTTTATATATAATGATGACCATTTATATTGCTACTAGCTCCTTACCCATTCAGAATTACGGTCATCTTACTTGATTTTGAAAACCAACGTGCGAGAAATAAAGACAAGCGTTGTTGTAGGTGTAGTGGTCGCAAGCACCACTCTTGGGTTGTTGAGTTGGGCTCGATTCCCATGTGGGGCAAAGTGTTACTGTATTTTTCTCAACAGAAACACTTGCCGTGTTGTTGTTGTCTTGTTGTGTTGAAGTTAGATTAAAATCATACTCCTTTCCCTAATAGCTCTAATCATCATATCCTTAGCTGTTTTCCAACTTTATTGGCATCACATTCCAGTCTTCCCGGATGCAGCTGAAAATCGCTATTTAAATGGAGTCACTGCCTATCTGACCTCCACCACCCAATTGCACGGGGCAATACGATACCCTTTGGCAAAACTTCATGTGAATTCAGGCCCCTGACGCCTGTAACGACTGTCAAAGATCTAAGTACATAGATATGATGGGAGGCACGGAGGTGACTCGGTTTGCTTTACCTAAACATCGACCGCGCGGCTGTTATTATTATTTTATCCACGCTCGGTATTAATAGTTAACCTAAATAAAGATCGACCCGAGCGGCTATTATTATCCACGCGCTCTCCCTCCCCCCTCTGGATTTGGAATATTCCTTAGTTGATGGCAAAACATAGTTCTCATAAAAACGGGTGCATTCCATATGGGGTACATTTCTGCTTAAACTTTTGGTATCACCAAGCGCGATGTTAAAAAAAAAAAAACTTACCTTATTCCCTCGTTTTCTGGTCGTTACAATATTTTGTCACTTCTTATGACTCCACTAAAATATTACTTATTATCTGTAAATGAAACTTTCAGACACAATATTACTGCGCGCTTGCCAATCTAGATCTGAATACAAACAAGCAGTGTTGCCGTTCTACCAAATTAAAAGTCCCTAGTAATATGAAAAAATCCGCTAGATATTGGTAAATATATTTTTTTTAAATCCGCTAGAAGTCGTTAAATCGTATCGCATACGCTCAAGTCTATTCTTGAAGTCCGCGCCTCATAACTTGGGGTTTTAGAGGAGGCCGATCGTCCAATTTTGGCAAATATTTTCATATTTCGCAAAAAAATAACAAATTCAAAATATTTATTTAAAAAATCACAACAAATGATCTGGATAATAAAATCTGAAACTGTTACGTATACTAACAATTACATAATTTATTACCTGTATTTCAAAATAAAAACATATGTCAACCGGATATTCAGTATCAGTGGAAGTGGAGGCTTCTCCAATGCCTACACCAGCTTCTTTGGGCATTGGTTTTCCGACTTGATTAAGATTGTTCAGGTGGTGGTGGTCTTAAAAAACACATTATTTTCCCATTAAAAAAAAAATAAGTCGCATATGCGACGGCTCAAAACCCGCTAGAAGTCTCTAAATATTTTTTTGTCGCTAACTCATTTTTTTTGCCGCTAACCACTCGTGAATTCCGCTAGATCTAGCGACAAAGTCTCTAGAACGGCAACACTGCAAACAAGTAATAGACCTCATAATATTTATTATCGTACGTAACTACGTCAGAAACCCGACGTCGTTTATTGGTAAGCGACTCATGCGTAGTTATCTCCCTGTCTATATGCGCGAACACAAAAGAGATAGCGATAGTAGAGTATTGGCGTCACTACAGTCACCTTGAATCAATACATACTGCCCAATTTCAAAAGCAGGTTTTCCCCGCTGAGCGCGAAATTCAAACAGACGAATTTATGATACAGAACTACTCGTTTAAAAATCTCCTAAGCCCTTGGACTTTGAAAGATGAAATTTTGCACAGACGTTGTTTTTATCTTGTAGACACGGAATAGGGCTGGGTTTTTCGAAAATCTCACAGGATGAGGAACATAGGAAGGGATGAAGTGGCTGGCCAACAACTAGCTTTAAGAGCCCTCTTACAGTCCACTAGCGTCGCCAATCGAAAAAATGTCATAACTCGTAAATAGAATCAAAAATACAAAATGTGGTCTATTATTACTGTAGAAAAGGCAATAACGTAATTTTATAACACATTGTCACCACTTGAAATATAGCTGTTTAGCTAAATCGTGCATTTGTAACAAAAACGGCCGTTTATGTTTTGAATGCACGATTTAGCTAAACAGCTATATTTCAAGTGTTGATAAGGTGTTATACAATTACGTTATTGACTTTTCTACAGTAATAATAGACCACGTTTTGTATTTTTGATTCTATTTACGAGTTATGACATTTTTTCGATTGGCGGCGCTAGTGGACTGTAAGAGGGCTCTTAAATAAAACATTATTAGGTCAACAAGATGGCGTAGGTAAGGTTGCCAACTGTACTGTTTTAAACAGTATTATACTGTTTTTAACTAAATTGTACTTTTTACTATTGAACAAAAATAAAGTATACAAAATACTGTTTTCAGCATCAAAATGCAAACACATGATTATATTAAGTTATACTTAGAAGATCACACATACTTCGCCACCTCAGCATTTACTGAAAGAGCTTTTTCAGTAATAAGTGGCGGGAGGATAGAAATAGAGCATCTATAAATTTAAAAAAAATGAGCTCCTCATTTATTTCATTTTCTGTTGTAACACTCGTATTGTGGTGAGGCGTATTACTTAAGTTTTTAAAAAATATTGTAAGTAAATTAATAAGTTGTGCGAGAACATCTAAAAAAAGTGAATCAGTAAGCCGTGAGTTCAAATCCCGCACAGTTACTTTTAGTCTTTTTGTAAGTTTTTACTCTACAGAAATATTATATTCTTTAACTTGTTTGCTTTGTTCACACATTTCGTAAAGTTAGGGAGGTAGATAGAAAAATAAGTCAAGAATTTTGTTAGATTTCTGTGAGGTAGACATGAGTTTTATGAATATTTTAACTTGATCGGAATGAACTTTGTCGTTTGGTTGTAGTCATACATAATACACTATATAATGTGGTAGTTGATGGTCAGTGACGTGTGGTTTAATAGACAGCGGTATTGTTGTTGGTGTGATTCTTAAAATGCGGGCAAATATTAATATTAAGGCGAGGACGACTATTATCGCGAATTATCCGCGCTTCATAAAAGTGGCCTTAATAGAACTGAATGTGAGTATTATAATTATTTATGAATTGTAACTTAAACATTAAAAATTAAAAACGAATGGGTATTATAAATTGTTCATTTATTTGGTGACCTGTGGTTTACTTAATTCGTTGTTTTTTTTTTTCAATCTATCATGCAAGATAAATAATTAGTGTTTATTATTGGAGTTATAAATGCAGAGTGAATGAAGTCACTTTAGTATTTATTACAGCTGCCTAACATCATTTTTTTTGTTTAGAGAAATGCAGTAAGTCTCTGGATCAAAAGGTATGAGGAAGAAGGGAGCCTTGCAAGTAGACAGCGAAGTGGAAGGTCGTCGCTTATTAGCGAAGCGCAGCGACAACATATCGTGGGCGAGTATGAAACCAATGGTTTCACACCTACGACACACTCGGAGTCACCGCAAACTGTTCGCCGTGCCCTCCACGCTGAAGGCTTGCATCACAGAAGATCAGCTAAAATGCCCTTCTTGACAGAAAGACATAAAGAAGAACGATTACGTTTCGCACGGGAATATTTAGACTTTCACTGGATTACTTCCATTTTGTTCCGGTTCGCGGTCGCCACTCCAGAACTTTTCGACCCCATCGGCCATCCGTTCTGCGAGCAATGTGCCCTGCCCACTGCCACTTAAGTTTAGCAATTCTTCGGGCTACGTCGGTGCCCTTGGTTCTGTTGCGGATGTCTTCATTTCTGATGCGATCACGCAAGTAAACTCCGAGCTTAGCCCTCTCCATTGCCCTTTGGGTGACTTTAAGCCGCATACGTCTACTTGACTGCATTGAAAATAATGGGGGTTATACAAAATATTAATCCGTAATGTTCTAGTTTTAATTAGACGTGTTACAAAATATTTAGCGATATTAATAATTCCTAAATTGAGGTTTAGTTTCAATCTTCTTTTCTTCAGGAAAATGAACACTTAAACTATAATCTCAATATGAGTTACATTTTTTGTGACGTCACATAAAAAACATATTCACGAAGTACAAATTATGTATTAGTTTTCAGTAAGCTCTGTTGAATACCGATAGATAGAAGTGGGTATCAACAATTATATTTGTGTTATTAGAATATCCTTGTTATGTTAATAAAAAATGACTTCAAAGTGGGTATACAGATACACAAAAAAATCTTATTAACGGTTACAAGAGAACTTCATAAATCTAGGCTAATCTGTGATCTAGGTAGGAATGTGACGTTACAAATCTTATTAAAGTTGTTAATTATATGAATAAATGAAACGAATAAAACAATTTTTGTTATCTGTCAGCACGACTTTTTTTTCCACCTTCCAACACCGAAAAAATATTACACAATCTCATAAATAGTTATGATGGGTTATTAACTTATATTCAAATCTTTATAAAAATAAATAATGAGCATTAACCCATTTCAAAATAAATACCTAAGTAAATAGTTTTTGCATAAAATACAAATATTAATTAAAGTGGTTACAAAAAAAAACCCGTATAATGTAAACGGGATTTGAACTCAAGACACGTTGATCGTGAACCCACTGCTTAACCTAAACAGCTATCAACACCTGGTAGATATGGTCGAAGTTTAGCTATCCAATGCAAATACGATCATGCGTTTGCTGCGTGTATAACAAAAGAGACGGTAATATATATCTTTTTGTTTCACGAAACAAAAAGATATATATTATCGTCTGAGAGCGACGCGACAACTTGCGACAGTAGGCGACTCTGTGGCTGTTGTGTGCGTAGGTACTGTATTGAGACAGCTTACACATACAGGCCGCACGGACGCTCGCTCGTGCGTTCACAGCAATATGATCCTTAGTGTGCCTGTGCGCTTATGAACGCTTACTGTACATATTAGTATATTTTATTTGTTACTAAATTAGCAAGCTCCATCAGAATGAGCATTTTCTTATAGTGCTTCTGATGTTTATTTTGAACTAATCAATTCTGAAACATATATGCCATAGCATCGCACCAACAACTTATGTAATAATATTCCGTCTAGATTGCACATTAATATTCCCTCTAGGGGGCACAGTAAACGCATAAAGTACGGCCACAGTTTGATAGAGCACAATCACAGTAAAATTATAAGCCGTAGGTTGACTTGCCGGTGTAAAATACTACATATTTAAACTAACTTACAAAGTGGTCAAGCATGACAAAATTTACTTCTTACACAATGTCAAATGGTCTGAATGAGAATGAGGAGCTCGTGGCTTAATAATATCAGCCGCTCGAGTCGATCTTTAGGTTTAGCCATGCTTGCTTAGGTTGGTCTGTGGATGGGTGACCACCCTTACTTACCGAGTTTCCTCCGTGCTTCGGAAAGCACGTTAAGTTGTTGGTCCCGGCTGTCATTTGTCCATCTTTGTCAATCGTTACAGGTAGTCAGTGGCCCCAAAAGTCTGACATCAGTCTTACCAAGTGGTATCGTATTACCCAGTATTAACTGGGTTGTGGAGGTCAGGTAGGCACTCACACCATGAAAAATACTGGTATTCAGCTGCATCCGGTTAGACTGAAAGCCGACCCCAACATACATAGTTGGGAAAAGGCGAGACAGGCAGATGATGACACAATGCAAAATGGTTAAATAATCAAAAGTAAAAATAAACAATACAAGTCAATAGGTGATAAAAATACATAATATCAAAATTTATAATTTAAAAAATCATTAACCGAGTAGAAGCAGTTGTCTAAAACTTCAAGTTGCGAACAGACTGATAGTCATTTTCTTAACCATAAACCACACAGTATATCCGATAGTAGAATAGAATAGAATAATCATTTATTCGCTAAAGGACAGCATTAAAACAGCTCATCTGCGCTGAGCATGCCCCAACCCTAGCCCTCTGATCGACAGTAAGCTTTGAATTCAAGGACACGTCCTAGTCACACTACTGTTTACCATTTTACTGTGGTACAACGGTTCTTCCTAACGACACTATAATAATAGGCATGCGCATGGCGTAAGTATATGTCACCGTAAAATTGTCAAACACGTTATATTACAATATAAAGTGTTTCTCTCTAGCGATATTGTAAACTCTCGAATTATTGTCAACTGAACATACGGAAGTATCTCTGCCCCTATAATTGGGACTTGGAGCAACCCCCCCGTTAGATTAGTTAGGTTCCTTTAAACCCTGCACTCGGAAATATGGGTGCCGCGAAACGGGGCTGCGTCGACAACGCTTTTTAGGGGAATATAAAGTGTTTTAAGGTTAGGTTATAATAATTGGTATTTCTCAGGAATGGTACAATATCTTTTCATGAGAGTTGTACCACTGGGCAAGGGGGACCCCTCCTTCCCTCCACACCGCGTGAGTTGACTACCATCGCATGCATTTCACGAAAAATAATGTGTTTTCTTGTAAGCAGTATGTTCATTTGACAATATTTCGAGATTTTACGATATCGCTAGAGATATTACAATATAACGTATTTGACAATTTTACGGTGACATAATACATACTATGTGTTGCTTCAGAGACGTTGTAAATGGGACAGAGCTATACACTAAACATTGCTATCTCTTTTACACGCAGTTTGGGCTATTTACATAATCAATGCCAAATCGCGAATTCGCGAATTCTTGTAATCATTTTGCGCTCGATCCGCAAGCGCTGGGACGTGTGTTCAGGAGTATATGTTATTATTTTTATCGGTGGATCTATTTATATTTGATACGAAAACAAGAGTATAGAAATAGTTAAAATACGTATAGTGATAAAGTGACGACATTGTTAAAATGAGAAAAGAACAAAGTGAAAACAAGGTAAGTTTTGTTTCTAAACATTTTGTTTGTTCATTGATTTAAACACGCAACACATACAATAACACAGTAGTAAAGTTTCTATTAAAATAATGGGTATAAAAAACCTCTTCAGGAATCCGATAGGAACTTGTTTTCCTCGTCATTGCAATTATTTTTTGTTCGACACCATACCTGAGAACCTTCTTTCTACATAGTTAAGGAGATATTGGGGGTCAAAATTCCAACAGTTTCACTAGTTTTTTTTTAAATACCTAAGTACAAGTTTTTATTGTAAGATTTTACGACCCCCGTACTATTCAATCCACCCATTAGCACAATGTTTCAAGTGCGTTACATTGAGTTTCACCCCAAAAAAAATTAAATTATATACTTAATTTTTTGTGTAAAGTTACTTAGTTTGATGTATAGAATGCTTGGTTGACGGCTTCGTTCGTGATGAGGTGGTTTACTGGTTTACACCCTGTATAATTAAATCATGATTCGAAAGACACCTGGCGCCATCTTTTATCATAAGGACTTCATAGTTGACTAGCTTCTGCCCGCGACTTCGTTTGCGTGAAGTTTTGATATCGCAACGCAACGCCTCGCCTGCTCAACGGAAGCTTCTTTCCCGCTTGCAATATTTCTTATTGCTGCTTCGCTCCTATTGGTCATAGCGTGATGTTATAAAGCCTTCCTCGATAAATGGACTATCCAACGCAAAAATATTTTTCATTTCGAGCCAGTAGTTCCTGAGATTAGCGTGTTCAACCAAACAAACAAACTCTTCTGCTTTATAATATTAAGTATAGATTTCTTCGAGTACAGTATTTTTTTTCGGGGTAAAAGGTAGATATCCTACGTCCGATTCTGTACACCTGAAATCGTGAATGGGTTTAAGAATGATCGGTGGTTTAGGCGTAAAAATGTAACAAACAAACAAACTTACTTTCGCATTTACAATATTAAAGTTAGGACGGAATTTATTCATTTGTTTATTGATTCATTGATCATATTTTTTTTCTCTTTGTTTGTTTTGGCGTTTTTATCTAAACAGACATGTCAACCCATAGATATAATAATAATATTTCTGTGTGTCAACCCTATCGTGCCTTTTACTATTAAACCTTAAAATTATAATCATAAGAAGGTTAACACCGAATAAAATTAGGAATATATTTTTTCATTTTTACTTTCTTTGTTTTTAGTTTATTGACTGTCTCATGGCGTTGGTGTAGTGGGTACGACTCCTAGGTCGGCCTGTGTTAATGGACTTCTTGGTGCGGCCGGTAGTCTGTACTTATGCTCAGTTGATGGCAATAGGGTCTCATAGATATAATAAAGAAGGAGATATGCCCGTTAGACGAATATGTATCGGAACCCTGTGTCTCCATTTTTTCCTACCATACGGCAGCTACTACACATGCAGTTCGGTAAAAGCAATAGATAGGTACGCAGTCCCGCACACATTTCTTAAATCAGAACGTAGTACACAATCAATCAAAACCTTGTCCCATCAAACACATCGTGTATTTACGTTACCTAAGCACATCACTAACTAGTCGTAAGAATAAGCGGCCGCACCACGCGACGCATGTGCTTATTGAACTAGGTATGGTTTGGTGATGTTTACATTCCTTGTCCACCTAGTGACAAAGATAAAGATAAAGATAAAGATTCATTTATTTGCAAAAACATGTGTAGATAATATTCATGGAATGATGCTTATTATAGGTGTTACAGGATATTCTTTGGCACAACATGTTTGACCATGGTTGGTGTACAAATTAGGTCAGAAGACCATACGATTTCAGAAAAAAAAGATACAAAGTCAAATACCTATTCTAAAAAATTAAGATTATTAATATTGAATGAAAAAAAAAAATTAAACAGTTTGTACATATTCGTGCGATTCAAAATAAAATATAATAGATTCAGTCAATATGTCAGAGCGATTTGTCATTTAAAAATTCATTGACATCATAGTAGGCTTTTCCTGTCAGTATTTTTTTCAATGTTTTCTTAAATTGGTCTGTATTTAGTTTTTTTACACAGGTAGGCATATTGTTATATATTATTGGTGCTCTGCATACAACGCTTTTATACAGTAGTGCTGTCTTAGCTGGCTGAACACGAAGTTTACTATTGTCCCGGCGATTTCGTATAACAAGGTCCGATATTCGAGGAAACAAATGAGGGTTATTTCTTACAAATTGGCGATTTCCAAAATGTAAAGTGACGGCAGTGTGAGGATTTTATGCTTTATGAAAAGTGGTTTACAACTGTCAGTACTTTGTATACCGAACATAGCACGTATGCATCGCTTTTGCATTTTAAATGCCATATCAGTATTTGTTGAGTTGCCCCAGAAGATAATGCCATATCTTAGTACAGATTCAACAAGTCCATAATAAGCCGATAGTAAAACATTAGTGTTGATAGATGGAGCAAGTTGGTACAAAGCATATGCCTGGCTGCTGATTTTTTTACATAGTGCGTCAATGTGTTCTTTCCAGTTTAGTTTGCTGTCTATAATTAAGCCGAGAAAACGGACATTAGATACTTCATTTATAGTGTAATTATCGTGAATCAAATTTACATTTAAAGGATTATGCAATCTTTGTCCAAAGTGCATTATATTTGTTTTAGATAAATTTATTTTTAAATTATTATTATCAAGCCAAGAAATTATAGACAAACTTAAGTAGTGGTTGAGGAGCAATGTATTTATTGCAAAATAGTATAGCCATTTGCTTATGATTGGCACAAAAGGTCAGGGTAGAGAGGGGTCTTGTGCCTGTCGCGCGGACACCGACACGCCCTCTTGTCACTACTCCTGTTTTTTTTATATTTCTATAGGTCGACCCCAATTACAGGGGATTGAACTATAACTGCTGAATTTTAATATTGGTAACTCTACCCAGTCCTTCAGGAAAAAGCGGTGTGATGTTATGTTTATTTTATTTCCAGATGAAGAGAAAAAATACCAATACCGATAGTAAATACCATGTCGTAAAATTCTTGGAAAATCCTTTCAAAGAGACAGAAGGAGTCAGCTGTGAATACGTGTGCGTGCCGAAGTCCTGGGTCACATGGTGCAGTAAAAAAAAAAAGCCTAAAGATGACATAGTCAGGGTTTGGTACCCCACTCAAGATCCATGGAACACAGAAAATAAAGTAAGAAAAAGAGAAGAGAAGTCGGAACAGTGGGAGTCCTTTCTTGCCGTACTGAAATATAGCACTGGTAGGTAACATCTTCTGCAGCATTTTGAGTCTAGTACAGAGGAAATCGTTAAATTAAACAAGCTAAATACCGAACCGTGGATTCCATGAGAAAATCCTACTTTCAATTCGGTGTGTGTCTGTTAACTCAGAACAAGATTCTAGATCCGTCAGCGTTGATATTTTTCGTCAGTCATTAAAAATTGATATTGCACTTCTGTATACACTGCTGTTTTGTGTAAAGTGTTTGTATTTTTTTTATTCTTATATCTTTGTAAACTGTTTGAACATCGATGTCTTTTCATCTTTGTTTTCATGACAGTCTTCGCAGATTGTTTGTGGTCGACGAATCGACTTCTGTAGGGATCTGTGTCTCACGATTATTAACCATTTCTCCATGTTGATCGAAATCCTGCTGTACCCATCGCAGCCTTAATTTGTGCCTTACACCGTGTATTTATTAAAATAATAGCTATGACCTATTTTATAGTCATTATATTTCACACTGAAATCTACAATTGTGTAATATACAATAAATACGTCTCAGGGAACACGCAAACACAACAAACAGCTCTGGACAGTGTACTCGTAAATATATATTATTTCAGTGAAGATTATTGCCAATACATCATTTATTAGTGACTAACTGACGAATGTTTAATTTAGCTGTCGGTATAATTGTGTGCCCGTTTACGTTTCACTAGTATTTAATTATAATATTTATTTGCAGATATCTACGAAGAAGCCAAAATGTATATCCAAAATACGAAATACTCGGAGAAAATTAACGAAGGTAAATATTAAACAACAGTTCCATCAGGAACTTCTCAGCAACCACGGAGTCTGGAATCGTGCTTGCTCTTTCCCTCTGTCATATAGAATCATGAATTGTTTGCTCTCTCCCTCTATCATATAGAACTTAAACATAACTTTTGAAACGAGATCACTCATATTGGGCTATTTTCAAAAGTCGACGAAAGTAGTAAGAGCGAAAATAACTGAAGTAGTAAATAGTCGTGTCAGCTGGCGTGGACCCACTCAAACCGCGAAACGCCAGTCAAAATAAACTTATTACTTGGATAGAGCATAACATAAAAAAATGCAGTTTTGAATAGCACACAAATGTATGAAGGCTGCGTGATCTCCTTTGGGTGTACTAATTAGTACACCTCAGCACAACCTTCAGAGTTTAATGTTAAAGATCTGAAGTTTTACAACGAGTAGTTGTAATATTTAAACACTTCTAATCGGTACTACAAGGATACATTCATAGATCCGCTTTTCCCAACATTTTTACGAATAAATAATGTGGCACTTGGGCCCTTAATTCTTTGACTGTATAAGAAATGTTAAGTTTTAGAGACACATAAAAAATTGAATAATTATGGTGTGAACAGGCTAAGATTCAGATCCTTGACTAGAATAGGTAATTTGACTCCACTAACCTTTTGCTTCACCCCTGTCCTCTCTTGGATCAAGCTTGCTGATGCAGCTTGCTGCCGCGTGGTAGGATGTGACGTCACTATGGGCTTCTAGAAAGACTTTCGAGATCCGAATTGTAGGCACAAACAAATTACTGTCTAGGTTGTTCTGATACGATCAGAACTCAGAAGGCACTATATCACAATAGTAGACGAAAAGTCAGGTTTTACAATGTGGTAATCAGCACATCGGCTTGCACGGCAACGCGAACCTGCTTCTCTTTCAGTAGTCGAACGTCGACTGGCGCAGTACTAAGATGGCTGTTCATCGCCGTCACCTCACCAGAAGTGAGGGTTGAAGGCATAAAATTAATGGAGTTTAAAAACTACCTTAAAACTAGACAAGGATCGAACACATAGATAACACACACATGTCACACATACACACGTTCTTGGAGCAAATTGTTTTAATTTTCGTCATTTCAAGGTTGACCCCGTAGTTAAAGAGATTGATAATGTTGAGTACAACGTCCTCCTCAGAGGTTTTTAGTTATTTTAGTAACACCTTACCGAACCTGTTAATTAATACTTCTTTTTATTTTAGATCATTCACCATCATCTGCGAAGGTGGATGGAAGACCATGCAAAACCACCTCGTCAGCCATTACAAATACCGCTACTGTCGAGAATATCCTAGACGCCGTAGGATTGATCATGTCCTCAAAATTTACAAAAACTATTATTCCTCTTAAGAGAAAGGCATCAACAGATTCTGATAAAACAACTTATGAGAAGCGATCTAGAGTGAATGAGCCAGGTGAATCTGCTGACGAGGCTGCGGGACCATCTAGTCAAGCATTTAAAATTCAAACGAGTTCAAATAAAGGTTTTAATGTAACACCGGTTGCAAAATCTAATAATAGAAATAGTGCGGTGAAGAAACAAATTATAAACCAAAATGCTTTTAAAACGAACTCCTCAGATCCCAAACCAGTCGTCCAGTTACCAATATTTACCAAATGTTCTAAGTTGATACAAGAACTGCAAAAGTATTTAGGTGTTTCCCTGGTAAGAGATATAATAATTAAACTCATGAATACCGATAACAGCCAAAATGTTCTAACTGATGATACCACCGCATCTACGACAACTGACGCAGCAGTACAAACTTCAAAGCTAAACGAAGAGAAAAGAAATGTGGAGCAAACAGAGGAGAATGATTTGGATGAAGGTGATGCTTGTAGTTATGACGACGACGGTAAAAATGATACAGATCACAGTCGAAATTCTCTAAGGAATGATACTACTATTGCTTTTGCGTCAAATGACACGACAGCGCAAGCTGCAAAATTAAATGATGAGAAAAGAAATGAGAAACAGACAGATGAGAATGATTCTGATGATGATTTTTGTGATGATAATGATTCTGGTGATGATTTTTGTGATGATAATGATTCTGATGACGGTAATAATATTGATGAATCAAGAACGGAACAAAAACGTTCCAGACAAAGAAAAACGTTTGTTCTTCCTCCGGAATATGATGCAAATGACTCACGATGGACACTTAAGTATCGTGAACCAGCTCCGGGACTTTTTGAATTGATAGAAGATTCAGGTGTGTATGTAAATGAAACAAGCCTAAAAAATGGCTGGGAATTGTCGAGAGAGACCGATTATATGTGCAAATTGTTACTAAATGAAACCTTTACTACAAGTGCATTGCGTACGTGTTCTTGGACTGGCCAAAAAGGTCAAGGCTCGCGCAAGAAAAAAGTGAGGCCTGGACTAGATGCACATGCACGCGAGGTATTACTGGATTTTGCCGTTAATCATACTCTAGAGGACGATGGATCAGTTGTACCCAAAAAGAAGTTGAGTTATTATAGGAAACTATATAAAAAGACTATGTACTCTTATATGTACAAGATGAGAGCAAAGACATCTAACAAATCTTAGAAAATATCTAGAAAAGGGGTAGACACTCATGTATTAATTGCACAACCATATTTGCCCCTGTAGAGAAGCTGGTATCAAATGTTGAACAAGCTATTTGGTTTTCAGTTTAACCCACAAAACTCTGGTTCGATCGTACGTAAATTATAAAATGTTATAAAATTTTGCAGGTTTACACCCATCTGTAAATTTGCTATTTTTGACTTTTGTACTTGTGTTAGAATTAAAGCGACGAAATATGGATATAATTATATTAGTTTTTGGATATTTTAGTCGATAATAAGTCTGCAGTCAACTTAATGCGGGTATTAGTTAATAAGTTAGTCTAGGTGCTCAGGAACTAAAATACATCATAAAAATAATAATTAAATATTAGTATTAGTATTAGTTTGAAATATTTTCATTCTGATGCGAGTAAACTAACATACAGTTTGACATCTACACACACACAAAGCACGCATGTACATGCAACACTCACTCATCGACAACTGCTTCATTATATTTATTAATATTCTCTTATTGCATATCGTCCAATTCATCATTACTAAGGCCCCGACACAAGTACTATTGTAATTTGTAAGTTACTGGTTCTGTCTATTTATGTAAGTATTACCTTAGGGTACAATGTTTTTGAAATGAAATATTATGTTTTGCTTGTATTTTGATCAAAATATTTCCACAGTATAAATATGGACAGTACCGAAACTAAGGCTAGTTGATGCTATAATTACCTACGCTCCACTGAAGCCATTGGGTGGTCCCTTTTATTGTTGTTGATATTGTTTCTTATTATTATAAAAAAAACCACTGTGATAAATCAATCGAATTATAATAAGTAGCTTACAAATACAATTTACAAAGGTTATCTTATGGCGTCGGTTAATATCAACAAAATACGGTAATTTAAACACGGAAAACAGTTAAATATTAACACAACAATTTGTAGAAATAAAGATCTTGATAATGATTTTGTTATTACGGCGTAGGTACCTAACCTTTTACAAGTTCTGGCGGGAGCGGGCCGCGGCTGGACGATAACGATAACCCGTCTTTATAACACATTATTTAAAGAAAAATACTTTCTTCTGCTACGACACGTCAAGAATTCAATTGTGTAAATAAACTGTTATACCGTTTAAAGTGCAATACGTTCGTAGCATTTTTAAAAAGATTGTGAGATATACAAAACACACGCCCTTACGACATCCATGACTAATTCAATATCATACACTGAACACACTACCTTACATAACACTGAACACACACCTGCAAGCAAGATTTTTTTAAGTTTAAAATTAAATTGTAACTTTGTGATTTTATTTTATTTTATTTTATACTTTTCTTTTTACTTTTTAATGTATAATACCAAACCTATTGTTTTTTTGTAAATACCCAGTTTGCTTTGTATTGCTTTGCTATGAAAGAGCGGGGCTTCCCAACACAGGCATTACTTGCTTAAAGGGAAGCTCCATGCATACACTAAACTTTTATGTTAACTTATATACAATAAACTATTTTCTATTTCTAATTTCTAATATAAACTTATACAGTTATGTAGGTAGTTTCCGTACTGTCCATATTTATACTGTGATATTTCCCTCCTTGTGTTGTCCTCCTAATCTATTTATATACGGGTATTGTGTGGTCTAACTGACTGTTTATAATTGTATTATTTTACTTATTCATTGCTTTTAAAAAAGTGTTATTATACTATCCAAGAATTTTATTAATGGAAGATAAAATGTTAAAATAGAGTCCAATAAAATATACTCGTATATGTGTTCGTTTTAATATGAGTTCTTTTATGTAAAAATGATAGTTTTTGGTTACCTATTTATTTATTATTATTATTATATGACATGTTCATAATGGATTTTGTGTACCTACTACGATTTTGAATTTGACGTTCATTGTAGGTACGACATTTAAAAAATGTTTTGATGGTTAAGTTTTTATTGAGTTACTTAATTTTTGTTTGCATTTATGTTAATTGATTGAATATAATATTGAATGTGTAATAGATTCTTTGCAATATTAGTTATTACTATTAGTTTTAAGTTATCTTGCTGCGCCCTAACAGGGTCGTGTACTCACTAGTTTTAAACTTAACGCGTGAAATTGGTTGTGTACCTACATTGTGCGTTAAATAAATAAATAAATATTATATGTATAGCTTTCAATCAAATGCTTATGGCTTTTCATACATGCACTTACTATGATATTTTTTACAAATAAATTAAGTTTCTTTGAAGTTTGTTTTTTTCACCTCATATTACGCTATGAACTGTTCAACCTATTAAGTACTAGGAAACATGATAACCCTTGGTAAGACTGGTTGTCAGGCTTTTGGGGCTGCGTCAAAACAATTGTCAAAAAACTGCAAATAACAAGCGGGAAAAAAAAAGAAAGAAAAGAAAAGTGCTTTCCGAGGCACGGAAGTAAGTCGGTACCTAAGGTAAAGAGCTTTTTGATCCTGGGCCACACACAGTGCCTTGTGACATACGTTTGTGTCATTTGTGCCCCTCCATACTGGAGTGTCTGTCTAGACTTGTAGAGTCGCCTGTGAGCCAAACGATACCCAAGTAGCATGAAACTGCATTATTGGATGTCACGTAGCGTTCACATCGGTAACATTAGCGTTTTTTTTTATCTTTATTTAAAGAGAGAGTTTACATTTATGAAGACTTGTTAGAGTTCAATGGTGCATACAGTGCCACGGGTATACATACAGTTTCGAAAACAAGAAGTTTGTAAACCTGTAAACCTATAACTCAAATATTGACTGCTAGAGAATGCCATGTATAGCCGTAGTCAAAAAAGACAAACTCTCACAGTTGGGGGGGCTCACTTAAGTCTTTGTCTCTCCACAAACACACAATGCCCTACCTGTATTATGAACTGAATGCCCTGACACCTGCGCACTTGATGATCGTATTCTAATTATTCTGTATCTTATTTACATTTTTTCCCGCCGACACACTAAGAGGTTTTGATGTTTATTTTGAGCTTATAAATTTCTAAAAAAAAATGTAGTATCGTATCATGTATGAGTCTGACGCTTTTTAGTAGTCATTCGAATTTGGTCGGATAACCAGCCGCTGTTAACATGTTTTGTTTTTTTTTTTAATTTACTTAATGCGAATTATTCCAAGCTAAATATTTTCACCATTTATTTTTGACCAAAGGCACTAGTTTTTAGTTTACAACAAGTTTACAACCTACACATCTGGGATTGAGCC
This sequence comes from Xestia c-nigrum, assembly GCA_916618015.1. Taxonomy (NCBI): domain Eukaryota; kingdom Metazoa; phylum Arthropoda; class Insecta; order Lepidoptera; family Noctuidae; genus Xestia; species Xestia c-nigrum. Next base: position 1,284,555 of record OU745263.1, read on the forward strand.
GGTTCCTTGTATTTTGCCGTCAAAGTTATGACACCATTGTTTTGATATTTAGCAAGATTATTCAAAAACGCATGCAATAATAGTTTTGAATCTATACCAAGCATTCTGTACATCAAACTAAGTAATTTTACGCAAAAAATATTGCTGGGAACTAACTTTTATTTCAATTAATCATGTTTAAATGTTTGTGTTTGTTTTGTTTGTTGTTTTAATCATGTTTTGTGATAGAACTCAATGTAACGCACTTAAAACATAGTGCTGATGGATGGATTTAATAGTACGAGGGTCGTGGAGGTGTTAAAAGTCAAAATCTTACAAAAAAACTTGTGTTTAAAAAAACACCCCGTATCTCGGTAACTAGAAGGTTCCCAGGTATGGTGTAGAACACAAAAATAATCGCAATGATGGGGAGAACCAGTGCCTTTTGGCTTCGTGAAGAGGTGTTTTACACCCTTTATACCCTCTAGTGGAAACAGTAAACTGGTAGGTAAAGTGTGCCCACATTTTGATACAGTACAATGATCCACTCTAAGGACTAAGAGCGGAAATCAAAACCATGAAAGAGATCATTGAAGGCGGTGGTTCTCTGTAATGACAACGCAACGAGCAGCTACTATTAGGGACGCGCGTGACATAGTTATACATACTATGTGTTGCTTCAAAATATATCAGCGAGACGTTGAATGGGACAGAGATATACACTTAACATTGCTAACTCTTTTACACGCACCCAGTTTGGGCTATTTACATATTGAATGCCGAATTGCCAATTCTTGTAATCATTCTGCGCACGATCCGCAAGCGCCAGGACGTGTGTTCAGGAATATATGTTTTTATTTTAATCGGTGGATCCATTCATGTGTCGTGATACAACATCGAAAGCAAAAGTAAACAAATAGTTAAAATACATTATAGTGATAAAGTGACAACATTGTAAAGAGATAATGAGAGAAGAACAAAGTGAAAACAAAGTAAGTTTTGTTTCTAAACATTTTGTTTGTTCATTGATATGGTGGTTCTATAAAACACATCAGTGAATACATAATTAAGTTAGAGACATTTATTTAAACTGTAATATTAAATATGGTTACGATGTTTTCATGGGTTTTTTGATCTGTCTTTCTATTCGGTATAATATCTCAGGAACAGATACTGTTAGTAACAATAGCAATCGATATGTCCCACCTTATCAAAGGGACCTTGACCGAATGAGTTCGAGTTCACTACATGACGTCATAACAATGAAGTAGACAAGCAGTTATAAGCTTAGTAGCTTAGCTGAACTACTAACCAAAAAACTGTACAGTAGAGAGCAATCTCTACTCTACAGTTTTTTAGTACCTATTAGCCATTTAATTGTTGCAATATCATACTCGTGTTATCTTTAGTAAGATTTAAGGCGGAGATTTCTTCAAAACGGTTGAAGCGCCGGGATTTTAAAGCAGTGTATCTTTTAAATCGTACTTAAATCATTTTGACAATGATATCATATCATTGTCAAAATGATTTAAGTACGGTTATAAATAAATAATAAGGATAAAAGGACTTGAAACTATCATATCATTGATACATACAGTGATACAGTGATACAGTGCATACAGTGATGAAACTCAAAACATAATTGAATAAACATAAATACATAAAAAAACTTCAAACACGCCTCTTAATTTCCTTCTGACAGTGATAATTATAATTCAAAATATACCATACAATTTCAAATGCTAAAGTACATCCGGTGATGAATTTTTTATTATTAAATTTTCATATTATTTTGGTATTACCGTTGTACGAGTATGTAAAGCGCATGCCCCGCCGGCCGGCCCCCTAAGTTCTAATTTTAAATCGTTCGAAAACACTCATTTAGCACTATTCGGCCCGAAGTGACTGACGTAACAACCACTTTGTAGTGCAAGCTGATTAGAACTTTATTCTAACAGTGTTTCAAACGAAGTCTGAACCACCACAAATAGCGTTGCTAATTTAGTTGATATCGTCGCCGTAACATCTTACCTCATTTGTATTCTCTACAATTTTATAAGCTTTTGCCCTCACCATCGCAGTTTCTGTAATACCTACTTAAAATAATTCAATCATGATTCGAAAGACACCTGGTGCCATCTGTTATTATAAGGACTTTATTGTTGATTTCTTTGGGAACTGTATTTTTTTCGAAATGAAAGGTATATCTTATGTCCGTTTCTGTACACCTGAAAACGTGAATGGGCTTCAGGTAACAAACAAACAATCTTTCGTATTTACAATATTAAAGTTTTTTAAACATTAGTTAATTCATTCATTGATCTCTTTGTTGGTTTTGGTGCCTTAAACTAAACGTGCCTTTAACTATTAAACTTTAAAATTAGGCGATCTTAATGATAATAAAAAGATTAACACCAAACAAAATCATGAATAATTATCAAGGTTTATTATGTAGTAAGTAATGTTTTTAGTTAACTGACCAACTCATTGCGTTGGTGTAGTGGGTACGACTCCTAGGTCGGCCTTTTGTTGCGGCCGGTAGTCTTGACTGTATTATATATATAGTGTATTATCTATGGTCTTGAATTATGCTCGGCTGATGCCAATAGGCTCGTCCCCTATTACATGGGGCTGAACTATAACTGGTGAAATGTGTTACTCTACCTAATACTTCGAAGAAAACCGGTGTGATATTATGTTTATTTTATTTCCAGATGAAGAGAAAAAATACCAATACCGATAGTAAATACCATGTCGTAAAATTCTTGGAAAATCCTTTCAAAGAGACAGAAGGAGTCAGCTGTGAATACGTGTGCGTGCCGAAGTCCTGGGTCACATGGTGCAGTCAAACAAAAAAGCCTAAAGATGACAAAGTCAGGGTTTGGTACCCCACTCAAGATCCATGGAACACAGAAAATAAAGTAAGGAAAAGGGAAGAGAAGTCGGAGCAGTGGGAGTCCTTCCTCTCCGTACTGAAATATAGCACTGGTAGGTAACATCTTCTGCAGCATTTTGAGTCTAGTACAGAGGAAATCGTTAAATTAAACAATCTGAATACCGTACTATGGGTTCCATGGGAAAATCCTACTGTTAATTCGGTGTGTTTCTGTTAAGTCAGAACAAGATACTAGATCCATCAGCGTTGATATTTTTCGTCAGTCATTAAAAATAGATATTGCACGTCTGTATACACTGCTGTTTTGTAAAGTGTTTGTATTTTTTTAATTCTTATATCTTTGTAAACTGTTTGAACATCGATGTCTTTTCATCTTTGTTTTCATGACAGTATTCGCAGATTGTTTGTGGTCGACGAATCGACTTCTGTAGGGATCTGTGTCTCACGATTATTAACCATTTCTCCATGTTGACCGAAATCCTGCTGTACCCAGCGCAGCCTTAATTTGTGCCTTACACCGTGTATTTATTAAAATAATAGCTATGACCTATTTTATAGTCAATATATTTCACACTGAAATCTACAATTGTGTAATCTACAATAAATACGTCTCAGGGAACACGCAAACACAACAATAGTCCGGTTAAGCAGACGACAACCTTTCTAGGTTGAACTGCGAGATGCCATTCCGAAAAAAAAAAAACCCAAACACAACAAACAGCTCTGGACAGTGTACTCGTAAATATATATTATTTCAGTGAAGATTATTGCCAATACATCATTTATTAGTGACTAACTGACGAATGTTTAATTTAGCTGTCGGTATAATTGTGTGCCTGTATGCGTAATATTAGTATTTAATTGTAATATTTATTTGCAGATATCTACGAAGAAGCCAAAATGTATATCCAAAATACGAAATACTCGGAGAATATTAACGAAGGTAAATATTAAACAACAGTTCCATCAGGAACTTCTCAGCAGCCACGGAGTCTGGAATCGTTCTTGCTTTTTCCCTCTATCATATAGAACTTAAACATAACTTTTGAAACGAGATCACCCATATTGGGCTATTTTCAAAAGTCGACGAAAGTAGTAAGAGAGAAAATAACTGAAGTAGTAAATAGTCGTTTAGTGTCAGCTGGCGTGGACCCACTCAAACCTCGAAACGCCAACCAAAATAAACTTAATACTTGGATAGAGCATAACATAAAAAAATGCAGTTTTGAATAGCACAAAAATGTATGAAGGCTGCGTGATCTCCTTTGGGTATACTAATTGGTACACCTCAGAACAACCTTCAGGGTTTAATGTTAAAGATCTGAAGTTTTACAACGAGTAGTTGTAATATTTAAACACTTCTAATCGGTACTACAAGGATACATTCATACATCCGCTTTTCCCAACATTTTTACGAATAAATAATGTGGCACTTGGGCCCTTAATTGTTTGAGTAGTGGACTGTATAAGAAATGTTGAGTTTTAGAGACACTTGAAAAAAAATGGTGTGTGGAGAAAATTGAATAATTATGGTGTGAACTGGCTAAGATTCAGATCCTTGACTAGAATAGGTAATTTGACTCCACTAACCTTTTGCTTCACCCCTGTCCTCTCTTGGATCAAGCTTGCTGATGCAGCTTGCTGCCGCGTGGTAGGATGTGACGTCACTATGGGCTTCTAGAAAGTCTTTCGGGATCTGAATTGTAGGCACACACAAATTACTGTCTAGGTTGTTCTGATACGATCAGAAGGCACTATATCACAATAGTAGACGAAAAGTCAGGTTTTACAATGTGGTAATCAGCACATCGGCTTGCACGGCAACGCGAACCTGCTTCTCTTTCAGTAGTCGAACGTCGACTGGCGCAGCACTAAGATGGCTGCTCATCGCCGTCACCTCACCTGAAGTGAGGGTTGAAGGCATAAAATAAATGTTGAGGCTTAAAACTAGACAAGGATCGAACACATAGATAACACACACATGTCACACATACACACGTTCTTGGAGCAAATTGTTTTAATTTTCGTCATTTCAAGGTTGGCCCCGTAGTAAAGAGATTGATAATGTTGAGTACAACGTCCTCCTCAGAGGTTTTTAGTTATTTTAGTAACACCTTACCGAACCTGTTAATGAATACTACTTTTTATTTTAGATTATTCACCGTTATCTGCGAAGGTGGATGGACCATGCAAAACCATTTCGTCAGCCATTACAAATAACGCTACTTTCGAGAATATCCTAGACGCCGTAGGATTGAGCAAAGCCTCAAAATCTACAAAAACTATTACTCTTAAGAGAAAGGCACCAACAGATTCTGATAAAACAACTCATGAGAAACGATCTAAAATGAAAGACCCAGGTGAATATGCTGACGAGGTTGCGGGACCATCTAGTCAAGAATTTAAAATTCATACTATTTCAAATAAAGGTTTTAATGCAGCAAAATTTAAAAATAGAAATAGTACAGTGAAGAAACAAATTGTAAACCAAAATGCTTTAAAAACGAACTCCTCAGATCCCAAACCAGTCGTCCAGTCACCAATATTGACCAAATGTTCTAAGTTGATAGAAGAACTGCAAAAGTATTTAGGTGTTTCCACGGTAAGAAATATAATAATTAAACTCATGAATACCGATAACAGCCAAAGTGTTCTAACTGATAATACCACTGCATCTTCAACAAATGACACGACAGTGCAAGCTGCAAAATTAAATGAAGAGAAAAGAAATGAGAAGCAGACAGAAGATAATGATTCTGATGATGGTAGTTGTGATCATAATCATTGTGATGACGGTAATAATATTGATGAATCAAGAATGGAACAAAAACGTTCCAGACAACAAAATACGTTTGTTCTTCCTCCGGAATACGACGCAAATGACTCGCGATGGACACTTAAGTATCGTAAACCAGCTCTGGGACTTATTGAACTAGTAGAAGATTCAGGTGTGTATGTAGATGCTGCAAGTCTAAATCATGGCTGGACATTGTCGAGAGAGACCAAGCATATGTGTAAATTGTTACTTAATGAAACCTTTACTGCAAGTGCATTACGCACGTGTTCTTGGTCTGGTCAAAAAGCTCCAGGCTCGCACAGGACAAATGTGAGGCCTGGTCTAGATGCACATGCACGTGAGGTATTACTGTATTATGCCATTTATCATACAGAAGAGGACGATGGATCAGAAGTACCGGAACATAAGTTGAGTTATTATCGGAAACAATTTAAAGACACTATGTACTCTTATATGTTAAGCAAGAGAGAAAAGACATCTAACTAATCTTAGAAAATATCTAGAAAAGGGGTAGACACTGATGTATTAATTGCACAACCAAATTTGCACCCTGTTACTTGGATATTACACCCAAGCTATTTGGTTTACAGTTTAACCCACAAAACTCTTGTTCGACCGTACTCAAATCATAAAAACTTATAAAATTTTACAGTTTTCCACCCATCTGTAAATTTGCTATTTTTGACTTTTGTACTTACGTGGTGTTAGAATTTAAGCGACGAAATATGAATTATATTTTTTTTTGGATATTTTAGTCGATAATAAGTAAACATAATGCGGGTATTAGTTAATAAGTTAGCCTAGGTAGTTAGGAACTAAAAATACATCATCATTCTCCTGCCCTTAGTCCAATTTATTTGAAATATTTTCATTCTGATGCGGGTAAACTAACATACTTGATATCCGCACACACACAAGCACGCATATACATGCACTTTTATTGTATTTCGTCCGGTCCATTAGCTTCATTATATCATTACTAAGATACCTCTTAAGGCGATTACATGAGCTAAACGCGAGTTTTATAGTTACTAAAAGTATGTGATTCACTGCTATAAACCAGACCAGAAAAATATATGATATTTTTCAGGATATATGCCAGCATGATACTGTTTTGAAAACATAATACAATTAATTTGGCTCGATAAAAAGAAATCACGAACTTATCTCTAAAAATATCTTTCAAACAATAAAAAACATACTAATATGCATGCGATCATTCTGTTTTTTTGGCAAATAATTCTACAAGCAATATATTAGCATGATACTGTTTCAGTTTTTTAATCCAATCAATAGCTTTTTTGTAAATCAATCGAAACCACTCATTTCGCGCTATTTGGCCCGCAGTGGCTGACGCGGACGTTACAACCACTTTGTAGAGCAAGCTGATTAAAACTTTATTCTAACAGCATTTCAAACGAAGTTTGAACCACCACAAATAAAGTTGCTAATTTAGCTCGTCTAAGCGCCATAAGATAAGAGTGAGCCCCGACACAAGTACTATTGTAACTTATTGGTTCTGTCTAAGTTTATGTATGACCACAGGTCGTAATGTTTTTTTTTGTATCTATTTCGATCAAAATATTTCCCTCCTTATGTTGTATTGTACACGTAATCTATTTTCATACGGGTATGATATGGCCTAACTGACTGTTTATTGTATTATTATATTATATCTATAGCTTTCAATCAAATGCTTATGGCTTTTCATACATGTACTTACTCCTGATATTTTTTACAAATAAATTAAGTTTTTTTGTAGTTTGTTTTTTTCACCTCATATTACGCTATGAACTGTTCAACCCATTTAGTACTAGGAAATATGATAACCCTTGGTAAGACTGGTTGTCAGGCTTTTGGGGCTGCGTCAAAACAATTGTCAAAAAACTGCAAATGACAAGCGGAACAAAAAAAAAGGTAAGGAGCTTTTTGATCCTGGGCCACACACAGTGCCTTGTGACATGCGTTTATTTCATTTGTGCCCCTCCATTACTAGAGGTGTCTGTCTAGACTTGTAGAGTCGCCTGTGAGCCAAACGATACCCAAGTAGCATAAAACTGCATCTTTTGATATCACGCAGGGTTCACACCGGTAACAGTAGCGTTTATGAAGACTTATTAGAGTTCACTCGAACTGTAAAAAGCTGAAAATTACACTTTTGCCTGTTTATTGACTCTAGTTACAACCACAGAAATAACTTTGTATTGTTGCGAGCGTTAATATAGGTGTCCATGTCTGTGTTAATCAGCATTTAGCAATCAATAGTAGTGTCAACTGCAATATAGCATTTTTGTAAACCTGAAACTAGCTATATTCTGAATTGAAGACCACAAACGTACCCATAAAATGCTTGCATGTCAAAAAAGGACATGTGAACTGCTTAAAATATTCTCTGACTTCAATTAACAATGATTATTTCTTGCGTCTTGCTGAACATAGTTGAACTTTTTAGTTTTAAGCAGCTTGCTAAACGCAATCTTATAATAGCATTTATCTAACCTACATTATCACTATGGGTGAATTCATATTATGATGCTAAATTACAGCAAACTGCTAAAATTAGATCATTTGGAACCTTTGATCCTGCTCGGTGCGGAATACTTGTACTAGCATAGGCAATAAATCTACTAATGTTGTTATAAAGATCCTGAAAGAGTAGGTATATCATTAGCGCCCAGTACGTAATATCTTGTCGGTTAAACGCCACGCTGCCATCATTGCGATATATTGGTATTTAGAAATGTGGAAATCTAAACGAAGAACTGGCGGAATAAGCCGAAAAAATAATACGGAATTGAACATGGCCGTAAATCGCACAAGATGGAGAGGTTTGGAAGGCAAAAAGGGAAGCCTTTGCCCAGCTGTGGGACACATGAATTCACATAATAGGCTGAGAAAACAAAACTTGATTATCGTCCGTTTCAGTAGGTATTAGTTAGTAGCTTTAACCTTTTGAATGTCTTAATTAGAGACACAATAGTAAGACAATAGCTTAAGTCGAACTGTGTAACTTAAGACATTCTAGAAGTTAATAGTGGGTACTATTTAAGCTTTACATGGATCTGTGGCTGTCTTGTTTGACACAAAAACTACCCGTGTCAGCTTGTCACGGATTTATGTGCCACGAGTATACAACAAGTACCGAGTAATGCTCATAATATTTTCAATTATCGTACAATCGTACGTATCTACGTCTGAAACCCGACGGCGTTGATTGGTATGCGACTCATGTGTAGTTCTCTCTCTGTCTGAATGTGCGAACACAACAGAGATAGCGATAAATCGAGTATCTGCGTCACTGCAGTCACCTTGAATGAATCAAGTCTGCCTCATTACAAACTCAGGTGTTTCCCCGCTGAGCGCGACATTCAAACAGCCGAATTTATGAAAGAGAACTTCTCCTTTGAAGATCTGCTAAAATTCTTGGACTTAGAAAGATGGAATTTAGTTCTAAGTTTTATTATGAAGGTGAAAACCAGACCAGACCAGAGTAATTATGGTGTAATTTATTTCATCACCACTGCTCTCAAAACGGTGACGGAAAACATCGTGACGAAACCGGCGTGTCCTAGAACCAAAAACTTCGAAGACATGTGACATCTACCAACCCGGATGATAACAGACTCATACATAGAGAGGAGACCTGTGTCCCAGTAACAGGAACATTACCAGGCTGATGATGATGGTGATGTTGATGGAAAAAGAATAAAATAATATGTAAGTAAGTAGTTATATGTATAACCCAAAGATTGAGTGGTATAGAATGCCTTGTGTAGCCGTAGACGTAGTCAAGAAAGACAAACTCTTCACAGTTGGGGAGGTTCACTTAAGTCTTTGTCTCTCCACAAACATACAATGCCCTACCTGTATTATGAACTGAATGCCCTGACACCTGCGCACTTGATGATCGTTTTCTAATTATTCTGTATCTTATTTACATATTTTCCCACCGACACACTAAGAAGATTGTAGCACTTAAAAGGTTTTGATGTTTATTTTAGCTTCTCAATTTATGAAAAAAATATGGCATCGAATCGCATTTTATATTCCCTCTAGTGGAAACAGTAAACTGGTAAGTAAAGTGCGCCCACATTTTGATACAGTACAATGATCCACTCTAGGGACTAAGAGCGGAAATCAAAACCATAAAAGAGATCATTGAAGACGGTGGTTCTCTGTAACGACAATGGAACGAGTTGCTACTATTAGGCATGTGCGTGTCGTAGTTATACATATCACCGTAAAATTGTCAAACACGTTATATTACAATATAACGTGTTTCTCTCTAGCGATATTGTAATATCTCGAATTATTGTCAACTGAACATACGGAAGTATCTCTGCCCCCATAATCGGGACTTGGGGCACCCCCCCGTTAGGTTAGTTAGGTTCCTTTAAACCGTGCTCTTGGAAAGGGGCTCCGTCGACTACGCTTTTTAGGGGAAAATAAAGTGTTTTAAGGTTAGGTTATAATAATCGGTATTTCTCCGGAATGGTACAATATCTTTCCATGAGAGTTGTATCACTGAGCAAGGGGGACCCCTCCTTCCCACCACACCGCGTGAGTTGACTACCATCGCATGCATTTCACGAAAAATAATGCGTTTTGTCTGGAATCGTTTCGAGTGCCTAGGCGGCTCAGTGGACGAATATAACGATGGGTTCGTGGAAACTGTCCATACGACCGGGTCTAAGTTCTTCAAGACACGTCGTACAGATCAGAAAAAGAGGTTCTCCGATCAAACTCTCGAGCTCATGAAGGAGCGGCGTGAGATGATTCTGCAGTCTTCAGATGAGGCGTCGAAATACCGGCAGCTCAATAGACGGATCTCTAAATCCTTAAAGAGCGACCTCCGCCGCTTTAATACCGAGCGTATTAAAGACGCGATCGAGCGGAACAAAGGCTCCAAAGTATTTTCAAGAGATCTGGCTATTGGGCAGAGCCAGCTCACGAAACTGAAGACCGACGATGGCAGGATCTTATCCGCCAAACCGGAGCTACTGAGGGAGATCGAGAGCTTCTATGGACAGTTGTACACGTCAACCAGCAAACCCATTGTCGACCTAGCAAACGACCCAAGAGCTAGACTAACCCGACACTATACCGAAGACATCCCGGACGTCAGCCTGTACGAGATTAGGATGGCTCTGAAACAACTCAAAAACAACAAGGCACCGGGGGATGACGGAATTACTGCCGAACTCCTGAAGGCGGGTGGAAAACCGGTACTTAAGGCCCTTCAGAAGCTGTTCAATTCCGTCATACTCGAGGGGAAAACGCCACAGGCATGGTGCAGGGGTGTGGTGGTGCTCTTCTTCAAGAAGGGTGACAATGCCCGGTTGAAGAATTACAGGCCCATCTCACTTCTAAGCCATGTTTACAAGTTGTTTTCAAGAGTCATCACGAATCGTCTCGCGCGCAGGTTTGACGATTTCCAGCCACCCGAACAAGCCGGTTTCCGAAAAGGTTTTAGCACCGTAGACCACATACATACGCTTTGGCAGGTTATACAGAAGACCGAAGAGTATAACTTGCCTCTCTGCTTAGCGTTTGTGAACTACGAAAAAGCCTTTGATTCGATCGAAACCTGGGCTGTACTGCAGTCTCTCCAACGGTGCCAAATTGACTATCGGTACATCGAGGTGTTGAAGTGTTTGTACAAAAACGCCACCATGTCAGTCCGACTTCAGGACCAAGCCTCGGAACCTATCCTTCTGCAGCGAGGTGTAAGACAGGGAGACGTCATATCTCCGAAACTGTTCACCGCTGCACTGGAGGATGTATTCAAGGTTCTGGACTGGAGAGGGCTAGGCATCAACGTCAATGGCGCGTACATCACTCACCTTCGGTTTGCCGACGATATTGTGGTCATGGCTGAGACCATGGAGGACCTCAGTACAATGCTCGATGACCTCAGTAGAGCCTCCAAAAGAGTGGGTCTAAAAATGAACATGGACAAGACGAAGGTCATGTTGAATGCCCATGTCACACCCATTCCTATCAAGATCGGAGACTCTACACTCGAAATTGTAGACGATTATGTATAGGTATACCTAGGACAAACGGTCCAGTTAGGTAGGTCTAACTTCGAGAAAGAGGTCAATCGTCGAATCCGACTCGGCTGGGCAGCGTTCGGGAAGCTGCGTGGTATCTTCTCGTCCAACTTACCGCAGTGTCTCAAGACGAAAGTCTATGACCAGTGTGTGTTGCCAGTGATTACATACGGGACCGAAACGTGGTTGCTCACAATGGGCCTTATCAAAAGGCTTAAAGTCACCCAAAGGGCAATGCCGACGCATTGCTAAACTTAAGTGGCAGTGGGCAGGGCACATTGCTCGCAGAACGGATGGCCGATGGGGCCGAAAAGTTCTGGAGTGGCGACCGCGAACCGGAAGACGATGCGTTGGAAGACCTCCCACTAGGTGGACCGATGACCTGGTGAAGGTTGCGGGAATCCGGTGGATGCGAGTAGCAAGGGACCGGTCAATGTGGCGACACTTGGGGGAGGCCTATGTCCAGCAGTGGACGTCTTTCGGCTGAGATGATGATGATGATGATGAATGCGTTTTGTTGTAAGCAGTATGTTCAGTTGACAATATTTCGCGTTTTAAAATATTGCTAGAGATATTACAATATAACGTGTTTGACAATTTTACGGTGACACACATACTATGTGTTGCTTCAAAATATATCAGCGAGACGTTATGAATGGGACAGAGCTATACACTAAACATTGCTATCCCTTTTACACGCACCCAGTTTGGGCTATTTACGTAATGAATGCCGAATTGCCAATTCTTGTAATCATTCTGCGCACGATCCGCAAGCGCCAGGACGTGTGTTCAGGAATATATGTTTTTATTTTAATCGGTGGATCCATTCATGTGTCGTGATACAACATCGAAAGCAAAAGTAAACAAATAGTTAAAATACATTATAGTGATAAAGTGACAACATTGTAAAGAGATAATGAGAGAAGAACAAAGTGAAAACAAAGTAAGTTTTGTTTCTAAACATTTTGTTTGTTCATTGATATGGTGGTTGAGTGTGTGGTTCTATAAAACACATCAGTGAATACATAATTAAGTTAGAGACATTTATTTAAACTGTAATATTAAATATGGTTACGATCTTCTCATGGGTTTTTAGATCTGTCTTTCTATTCGGTATAATATCTCAGGAACAGATACTGTTAGTAACAATAGCAATCGATATGTCCCACCTTATCAAAGGGACCTTGACCGAATGAGTTCGAGTTCACTACATGACGTCATAACAATGAAGTAGACAAGCAGTTATAAGCTTAGTCAGTGGTTATAAACGCAAGTTTATGACCACTGAACTACTAACCAAAAAACTGTACAGTAGAGAGCAATCTCTACTCTACAGTTTTTTAGTACCTATTAGCCATTTAATTGTTGCAATATCATACTCGTGTTATCTTTAGTAAGATTTAAGGCGGAGATTTCTTCAAAACGGTTGAAGCGCCGGGATTTTAAAGCAGTGTATCTTTTAAACCGTACTTAAATCATTTTGACAATGATATGTAGTGTCCGACCGATGCTTCGGCTTCGGCTTCGGCTTCGGCCACCTTCGGCCAAAAAAAGCACCTTCGGCCAAACCTTCGGCTTCGGCCAAAAATTAGCCGAAGCTTTGGCCGAAGCCGAAGGTTTGCAAGTTGTCAAAATTTGAAATTTACTGAACGATGCTAGAGCGAGACGGAGAGTGCGCAGAGCAGAGCAGCGTTTCGCCGCACCACCGCGCCGGCCCGAACGCATCGAATAATTTATTACCTACTTATATTACGTTGGTCAGTCGGCTCGTAATTGGGCTAAATCTCTAAAGCTCTCCAATAACCTCCGAATATACTAAAAAAAAATGCGATAGTTATTATAAAATAACTATCGCATTTCTCAAGGTCATCCATCACCTTTGGCTTCGGCTTCGGCTTTGGCCGAAGGTTATGGTGAACACCGATTAATCGGCTTCGGCTTCGGCTTCGGCCAGAATTGCACCTTCGGTCGGACACCAATGATATGATAGTTTCAAGTCCTTTCTGCATACAGTGATGAAACTCAAAACATAATTGAATAAACATAAATACATAAAAAAACTTCAAACACGCCTCTTAATTTCCTTCTGACAGTGATAATTATAATTCAAAATATACCATACAATTTCAAATGCTAAAGTACATCCGGTGATGAATTTTTTATTATTAAATTTTCATATTATTTTGGTATTACCGTTGTACGAGTATGTAAAGCGCATGCCCCGCCGGCCGGCCCCCTAAGTTCTAATTTTAAATCGTTCGAAAACACTCATTTAGCACTATTCGGCCCGAAGTGACTGACGTAACAACCACTTTGTAGTGCAAGCTGATTAGAACTTTATTCTAACAGTGTTTCAAACGAAGTCTGAACCACCACAAATAGCGTTGCTAATTTAGTTGATATCGTCGCCGTAACATCTTACCTCATTTGTATTCTCTACAATTTTATAAGCTTTTGCCACAGTATAAAAACAGGAGCAGTAGTGCATCTATAGCTCAATCCGCGTTATAATTACCTACCGTACTTGGCTGTCTCAGGGTTGTCACTTTTAGCTATATTTAAATTCAGTGCCTAGAAATGTTTTGTCTGGTTTTCATTGAGATCTACAGCATATATTTTTTTAATCTCTTATTTTAAAATTTAGAGGGGGAGGGGACATTTTGGATGGGTCTATCTTTCAAACGATTGAAACGCAATGTAACGCATTCAAAACATTGTTCTGATGAACTATGTCTCTTAGACTATTAAGTATCAAAAAATATTCTACAACAAAGAGTGTATTTACGATGAACACAATGTTTACTATTTGTTTTACCTTATATTTCCTAAACTACTGGACCGATTTACATGATTTTTGCATGGATATCGTTTTTAAGCCAAGTGCAACGTTTTTACACTAATTTCAACGTCATATCCTAATTAACAAAAAAACACCTTTTCAAGTTACGTAAATATGTGACACAAAACTTTAACATGACTTTAAATTACATTTTTCTTGGTCCTATTGGACTTTAAAATTGTGATCATGCTAATTCATCACAATACTATGAAGATTCCAATAAGATACCATAAAAAAACTTATTTACGACATAAAATTATTATCACAAGTTATCAAAACACAAAATTTTGATTCAAAACTAAAACGACTCACGATGCATTTTACGTATGGCCATTACTTGCACCCTGGTGTGGAGAACGAGAAAGAGTCTCGAGTCGTCGCCGACACCGTCGGTAAGAAGGTAAGTACCTATTGGAAAATAATGGACACGTACTTTTTTGGTTTTGTAAATCAATGGTCAATACTAAGATGAAACGCAGCAAAACTCGGGAGTGCGGGCTCGTGACGTCAGAACTCATTCAAAATTATACTTCGTCACGTTCGTAAATTTTGGTTTGTGTAATAAAAGAAAAAATACCTACGGGTTAAATATTTGTTAATAATCTAACTGACGGACTACCTAATTAGATTTCTTTTGTCGTCTACCCTATTCGTCAATCATTTTAAATTACGTATTTTTTAACTTTAAGTACCTACGGATTTAGGTACTTCTCAGTATTTTAGGTAGGTATACCTACCTAAAATAATGAGAAAT
Organism: Xestia c-nigrum; assembly: GCA_916618015.1. Classification (NCBI taxonomy): domain Eukaryota; kingdom Metazoa; phylum Arthropoda; class Insecta; order Lepidoptera; family Noctuidae; genus Xestia; species Xestia c-nigrum. The sequence goes on from OU745263.1 coordinate 1,299,873, forward strand.
CGGCATAACTCAACGGGAATCTATTGTCAGATAAAGTACCTAACATTCTAGTGGGAAAGTAGACCTGCCTACTTCGTCTGTCTAATAGAAGACTAATTCAACATAAAAATAACTAGGAATCTCAGCATCAATAATAAATTATATGCTAGAACAAGCGACTTGCTAACCTTTCCTGTTAGTATTTAGACACCCATACACACAGCAATAGGTTCTCCTGCGATAATCACTCATTTTTTATTTATTTACGTATGCCTTTAAGCCGTGACGCGCGAACTTTGTGCGATGTGCAAGTCTCGACTGGCGGCAGTAAGACACGGGTCGAGATTTTGTTAGAGTGTGCGTGCGGCGACGTAAAGATAGTATGACGCACACATACAAGCCGAGCGCGGTGCGTTTATATGAAGATATCCTACTTGTCTTTTTTATACTTTGCTTTTGCCCTCACCATCGCAGTTTCTGTAATACCTACTTAAAATAATTCAATCATGATTCGAAAGACACCTGGTGCCATCTGTTATTATAAGGACTTTATTGTTGATTTCTTTGGGAACTGTATTTTTTTCGAAATGAAAGGTACATCTTATGTCCGTTTCTGTACACCTGAAAACGTGAATGGGCTTCAGAATGATCCATTAAGAGGTTTAGGCGTTAAATGTAACAAACAAACAAACTTTCGTATTTACAATATTAAAGTTTTTTAAACATTAGTTAATTCATTCATTGATCTCTTTGTTGGTTTTGGTGCCTTAAACTAAACGTGCCTTTAACTATTAAACTTTAAAATTAGGCGATCTTAATGATAATAAAAAGATTAACACCAAACAAAATCATGAATAATTATCAAGGTTTATTATGTAGTAAGTAATGTTTTTAGTTAACTGACCGACTCATTGCGTTGGTGTAGTGGGTACGACTCCTAGGTCGGCCTTTTGTTGCGGCCGGTAGTCTTGACTGTATTATATATATAGTGTATTATCTATGGTCTTGAATTATGCTCGGCTGATGCCAATAGGCTCGTCCCCTATTACATGGGGCTGAACTATAACTGGTGAAATGTGTTACTCTACCTAATACTTCGAAGAAAACCGGTGTGATATTGTGTTTATTTTATTTCCAGATGAAGAGAATTGGCGAGTATAAATACCATGTCGTAAAATTCTTGGAAAATCCTTTCAAAGAGACAGAAGGAGTCAGCTGTGAATACGTGTGCGTGCCGAAGTCCTGGGTCACATGGTGCAGTCAAACAAAAAAGCCTAAAGATGACAAAGTCAGGGTTTGGTACCCCACTCAAGATCCATGGAACACAGAAAATAAAGTAAGGAAAAGGGAAGAGAAGTCGGAGCAGTGGGAGTCCTTTCTTGCCGTACTGAAATATAACACTGGTAGGTAACATCTTCTGCAGCATTTTGAGTCTAGTACAGAGGAAATCGTCAAATTAAACAATCTAAATACCGTACTATGGGTTCCATGGTAAAATCCTACTGTTAATTCGGTGTGTCTCTGTTAAGTCAGAACAAGATACTAGATCCATCAGCGTTGATATTTTTCGTCAGTCATTAAAAATAGATATTGCACTTCTGTATACACTGCTGTTTTGTAAAGTGTTTGTATTTTTTTAATTCTTATATCTTTGTAAACTGTTTGAACATCGATGTCTTTTCATCTTTGTTTTCATGACAGTATTCGCAGATTGTTTGTGGTCGACGAATCGACTTCTGTAGGGATCTGTGTCTCACGATTATTAACCATTTCTCCATGTTGACCGAAATCCTGCTGTACCCAGCGCAGCCTTAATTTGTGCCTTACACCGTGTATTTATTAAAATAATAGCTATGACCTATTTTATAGTCAATATATTTCACACTGAAATCTACAATTGTGTAATCTACAATAAATACGTCTCAGGGAACACCCAAACACAACAATAGTCCGGTTAAGCAGACGACAACCTTTCTAGGTTGAACTGCGAGATGCCATTCCGAAAAAAAAAAGCCCAAACACAACAAACAGCTCTGGATAGTGTACTCGTAAATATATATTATTTCAGTGAAGATTATTGCCAATACATCATTTATTAGTGACTAACTGACGAAAGTTTAATTTAGCTGTCGGTATAATTGTGCCTGTATGCGTAATATTAGTATTTAATTGTAATATTTATTTGCAGATATCTACGAAGAAGCCAAAATGTATATCCAAAATACGAAATACTCGGAGAAAATTAACGAAGGTAAATATTAAACAACAGTTCCATCAGGAACTTCTCAGCAGCCACGGAGTCAGGAATCGTGCTTGCTCTCTCCCTCTATCACATAGAATCATGAATTGCTTGCTCTCTCCCTCTATCATATAGAACTTAAACATAACTTTTGAAACGAGATCACTCATATTGGGCTATTTTCAAAAGTCGACGAAAGTAGTAAGAGCGAAAATAACTGAAGTAGTAAATAGTCGTGTCAGCTGGCGTGGACCCACTCAAACCTCGAAACGCCAACCAAAATAAACTTATTACTTGGATAGAGCATAACATAAAAAAAATGCAGTTTTGAATAGCACAAAAATGTATGAAGGCTGCGTGATCTCCTTTGGGTGTACTAATTGGTACACCTCAGTACAACCTTCAGGGTTTAATGTTAAAGATCTGAAGTTTTACAACGAGTAGTTGTAATATTTAAACACTTCTAATCGGTACTACAAGGATACATTCATACATTCGCTTTTCCCAACATTTTTACGAATAAATAATGTGGCACTTGGGCCCTTAATTGTTTGAGTAGTGGACTGTATAAGAAATGTTGAGTTTTAGAGACACTTGAAAAAAAATGGTGTGTGGAGAAAATTGAATAATTATGGTGTGAACTGGCTAAGATTCAGATCCTTGACTAGAATAGGTAATTTGACTCCACTAACCTTTTGCTTCACCCCTGTCCTCTCTTGGATCAAGCTTGCTGATGCAGCTTGCTGCCGCGTGGTAGGATGTGACGTCACTATGGGCTTCTAGAAAGTCTTTCGGGATCTGAATTGTAGGCACACACAAATTACTGTCTAGGTTGTTCTGATGGCTGCTCATCGCCGTCACCTCACCTGAAGTGAGGGTTGAAGGCATAAAATAAATGTTGAGGCTTAAAACTAGACAAGGATCGAACACATAGATAACACACACATGTCACACATACACACGTTCTTGGAGCAAATTGTTTTAATTTTCGTCATTTCAAGGTTGGCCCCGTAGTAAAGAGATTGATAATGTTGAGTACAACGTCCTCCTCAGAGGTTTTTAGTTATTTTTTAGTAACACCTTACCGAACCTGTTAATGAATACTACTTTTTATTTTAGATTATTCACCGTTATCTGCGAAGGTGGATGGACCATGCAAAACCATTTCGTCAGCCATTACAAATAACGCTACTTTCAAGAATATCCTAGACGCCGTAGGATTGAGCAAAGCCTCAAAATCTACAAAAACTATTACTCTTAAGAGAAAGGCACCAACAGATTCTGATAAAACAACTCATGAGAAACGATCTAAAATGAAAGACCCAGGTGAATATGCTGACGAGGTTGCGGGACCATCTAGTCAAGAATTTAAAATTCATACTATTTCAAATAAAGGTTTTAATGCAGCAAAAATTAAAAATAGAAATAGTACAGTGAAGAAACAAACTATAAACCAAAATGCTTTAAAAACGAACTCCTCAGATCCCAAACCAGTCGTCCAGTCACCAATATTGACCAAATGTTCTAAGTTGATAGAAGAACTGCAAAAGTATTTAGGTGTTTCCACGGTAAGAAATATAATAATTAAACTCATGAATACCGATAACAGCCAAAGTGTTCTAACTGATAATACCACTGCATCTTCAACAAATGACACGACAGTGCAAGCTGCAAAATTAAATGAAGAGAAAAGAAATGAGAAGCAGACAGAAAATAATGATTCTGATGATGGTAGTTGTGATCATAATCATTGTGATGACGGTAATAATATTGATGAATCAAGAACGGAACAAAAACGTTCCAGACAACAAAATACGTTTGTTCTTCCTCCGGAATACGACGCAAATGACTCGCGATGGACACTTAAGTATCGTAAACCAGCTCCGGGACTTATTGAACTAGTAGAAGATTCAGGTGTGTATGTAGATGCTACAAGTCTAAATCATGGCTGGACATTGTCGAGAGAGACCAAGCATATGTGTAAATTGTTACTTAATGAAACCTTTACTGCAAGTGCATTACGCACGTGTTCTTGGTCTGGTCAAAAAGCTCCAGGCTCACACAGGACAAATGTGAGGCCTGGTCTAGATGCACATGCACGTGAGGTATTACTGTATTATGCCATTTATCATACAGAAGAGGACGATGGATCAGAAGTACCGGAACATAAGTTGAGTTATTATCGGAAACAATTTAAAGACACTATGTACTCTTATATGTTAAACATGAGAGAAAAGACATCTAACTAATCTTAGAAAATATCTAGAAAAGGGGTAGACACTGATGTATTAATTGCACAACCAAATTTGCACCCTGTTACTTGGATATTACACCCAAGCTATTTGGTTTACAGTTTAACCCACAAAACTCTTGTTCGACCGTACTCAAATCATAAAAACTTATAAAATTTTACAGTTTTCCACCCATCTGTAAATTTGCTATTTTTGACTTTTGTACTTACGTGGTGTTAGAATTTAAGCGACGAAATATGAATTATATTTTTTTTTGGATATTTTAGTCGATAATAAGTAAACATAATGCGGGTATTAGTTAATAGTTAGCCTAGGTAGTAAGGAACTAAAAATACATCATCATTCTCCTGTCCTTATTCCAATTTATTTGAAATATTTTCATTCTGAGGCGGGTAAACTAACATACTTGATATCCACACACACACAAGCACGCATATACATGCACTTTTATTGTATTTCGTCCGGTCCATTAGCTTCATCACATCATTACTAAGATACCACTGAAGATAAGAGTGAGCCCCGACACAAGTACTATTGTAACTTATTGGTTCTGTCTAAGTTTATATATGACCACAGGTCGTAATGTTTTTTTTGTATCTATTTCGATCAAAATATTTCCCTCCTTATGTTGTACACGTAATCTATTTTCATACGGGTGTGATATGGCCTAACTGACTGTTTATTGTATTATTATATTATATCTATAGCTTTCAATCAAATGCTTATGGCTTTTCATACATGTACTTACTCCTGATATTTTTTACAAATAAATTAAGTTTTTTTGAAGTTTGTTTTTTTCACCTCATATTACGCTGTGAACTGTTCAACCCATTTAGTACGGGGAAATATGATAACCCTTGGTAAGACTGGTTGTCAGGCTTTTAGGGCTGCGTCAAAACAATTGTCAAAAAACTGCAAATGACAAGCGAGACGAAAACGGCTTAAAGTGCTTTCCGAGGCACAGAGGTAATTCGGTACCTAAGGTAAGGAGCTTTTTGATCCTGGGCCACACACAGTGTCTTGAGACATGCGTTTATTTCATTTGTGCCCTTCCATTACTGGAGGTGTCTGTCTAGACTTGTAGAGTCGCCTGTGAGCCAAACGATACCCAAGTAGCATAAAACTGCATTATTGGATGTCACGTAGGGTTCACATCGGTAACAGTAGCGTTTATGAAGACTTATTAGAGTTCACTCGAACTGTAAATAGCTGAAAATTACACTTTTGCTTTGCTTTTGCAAGATGGAGAGGTTTGGAAGGCAAAAGGGGAAGCCTTTGCCCAGCTGTGGGACACATGATGGGCTGACAAAAAAAAAACTTGAATATCGTCCGTTTTAGTAGGTCTTAGTTAGTAGCTTTAATAGTAGGTACCTGCTATTTAAGCTTTACATGGATCTGTGGCTGTCTTGTTTGACACAAAAACTACCCGTGTCAGCTTGTCACGGATTTATGTGCCACGAGTATACAACAAGTACCTAGTAGTGCTCATAATATTTTCAATTATGGTACAATCGTACGTATCTACGTCTGAAACCCGACGGCGTTCATTGGTATGCGACTCATGTGTAGTTCTCTCTCTCTGTCTGAATGTGCGAACACAACAGAGATAGCGATAAATCGACGATATCTGCGTCACTGCAGTAACCTTGAATGAATCAAGTCTGCCTCATTACAAACTCAGGTGTTTCCCCGCTGAGCGCGACATTCAAACAGCCGAATTTATGAAAGAGAACTTCTCCTTTGAAGATCTGCTAAAATCCTTGGACTTAGAAAGATGGAATTTAGTACTGAGTTTTATTATGTAGGTGAAAACCAGACCAGACCAGAGTAATTATGGTGTAATTTATTTCATCACCACTGCTCTCAAAACGGTGACGGAAAACATCATGACGAAACCGGCGTGTCCTAGAACCAAAAACTTCGAAGACATGAGACATCTACCAACCCGGATGATAACAGACTCGTTCATAGAGAGGAGACCTGTGTCCCAGTAGCAGGAACATTACTAGGCTGATGATGATGGTGATGTTGATGGAAAAAGAATAAAATAAAATGTAAGTAAGTAGTTATATGTATAACCCAAAGAGTGAGTGGTATAGAATGCCTTGTGTAGCCGTAGACGTAGTCAAGAAAGACAAACTCTTCACAGTTGGGGAGGTTCACTTAAGTCTTTGTCTCTCCACAAACATACAATGCCCTACCTGTACTATGAACTGAATGCCCTGACACCTGCGCACTTGATGATCGTTTTCTAATTATTCTGTATCTTATTTACATTTTTTCCCACCGACACACTAAGAAGATTGTAGCACTTAAAAGGTTTTGATGTTTATTTTAGCTTCTCAATTTATGAAAAAAATATGGCATCGAATCGCATTTTATATTCCCTCTAGTGGAAACAGTAAACTGGTAAGTAAAGTGCGCCCACATTTTGATACAGTACAATGATCCACTCTAGGGACTAAGAGCGGAAATCAAAACCATAAAAGAGATCATTGAAGACGGTGGTTCTCTGTAACGACAATGGAACGAGTTGCTACTATTAGGCATGTGCGTGTCGTAGTTATACATATCACCGTAAAATTGTCAAACACGTTATATTACAATATAACGTGTTTCTCTCTAGCGATATTGTAATATCTCGAATTATTGTCAACTGAACATACGGAAGTATCTCTGCCCCCATAATCGGGACTTGGGGCACCCCCCCGTTAGGTTAGTTAGGTTCCTTTAAACCGTGCTCTTGGAAAGGGGCTCCGTCGACTACGCTTTTTAGGGGAAAATAAAGTGTTTTAAGGTTAGGTTATAATAATCGGTATTTCTCCGGAATGGTACAATATCTTTCCATGAGAGTTGTATCACTGAGCAAGGGGGACCCCTCCTTCCCACCACACCGCGTGAGTTGACTACCATCGCATGCATTTCACGAAAAATAATGCGTTTTGTCTGGAATCGTTTCGAGTGCCTAGGCGGCTCAGTGGACGAATATAACGATGGGTTCGTGGAAACTGTCCATACGACCGGGTCTAAGTTCTTCAAGACACGTCGTACAGATCAGAAAAAGAGGTTCTCCGATCAAACTCTCGAGCTCATGAAGGAGCGGCGTGAGATGATTCTGCAGTCTTCAGATGAGGCGTCGAAATACCGGCAGCTCAATAGACGGATCTCTAAATCCTTAAAGAGCGACCTCCGCCGCTTTAATACCGAGCGTATTAAAGACGCGATCGAGCGGAACAAAGGCTCCAAAGTATTTTCAAGAGATCTGGCTATTGGGCAGAGCCAGCTCACGAAACTGAAGACCCACGATGGCAGGATCTTATCCGCCAAACCGGAGCTACTGAGGGAGATCGAGAGCTTCTATGGACAGTTGTACACGTCAACCAGCAAACCCATTGTCGACCTAGCAAACGACCCAAGAGCTAGACTAACCCGACACTATACCGAAGACATCCCGGACGTCAGCCTGTACGAGATTAGGATGGCTCTGAAACAACTCAAAAACAACAAGGCACCGGGGGATGACGGAATTACTGCCGAACTCCTGAAGGCGGGTGGAAAACCGGTACTTAAGGCCCTTCAGAAGCTGTTCAATTCCGTCATACTCGAGGGGAAAACGCCACAGGCATGGTGCAGGGGTGTGGTGGTGCTCTTCTTCAAGAAGGGTGACAATGCCCGGTTGAAGAATTACAGGCCCATCTCACTTCTAAGCCATGTTTACAAGTTGTTTTCAAGAGTCATCACGAATCGTCTCGCGCGCAGGTTTGACGATTTCCAGCCACCCGAACAAGCCGGTTTCCGAAAAGGTTTTAGCACCGTAGACCACATACATACGCTTTGGCAGGTTATACAGAAGACCGAAGAGTATAACTTGCCTCTCTGCTTAGCGTTTGTAAACTACGAAAAAGCCTTTGATTCGATCGAAACCTGGGCTGTACTGCAGTCTCTCCAACGGTGCCAAATTGACTATCGGTACATCGAGGTGTTGAAGTGTTTGTACAAAAACGCCACCATGTCAGTCCGACTTCAGGACCAAGCCTCGGAACCTATCCTTCTGCAGCGAGGTGTAAGACAGGGAGACGTCATATCTCCGAAACTGTTCACCGCTGCACTGGAGGATGTATTCAAGGTTCTGGACTGGAGAGGGCTAGGCATCAACGTCAATGGCGAGTACATCACTCACCTTCGGTTTGCCGACGATATTGTGGTCATGGCTGAGACCATGGAGGACCTCAGTACAATGCTCGATGACCTCAGTAGAGCCTCCAAAAGAGTGGGTCTAAAAATGAACATGGACAAGACGAAGGTCATGTTGAATGCCCATGTCACACCCATTCCTATCAAGATCGGAGACTCTACACTCGAAATTGTAGACGATTATGTATAGGTATACCTAGGACAAACGGTCCAGTTAGGTAGGTCTAACTTCGAGAAAGAGGTCAATCGTCGAATCCGACTCGGCTGGGCAGCGTTCGGGAAGCTGCGTGGTATCTTCTCGTCCAACTTACCGCAGTGTCTCAAGACGAAAGTCTATGACCAGTGTGTGTTGCCAGTGATTACATACGGGACCGAAACGTGGTCGCTCACAATGGGCCTTATCAAAAGGCTTAAAGTCACCCAAAGGGCAATGCCGACGCATTGCTAAACTTAAGTGGCAGTGGGCAGGGCACATTGCTCGCAGAACGGATGGCCGATGGGGCCGAAAAGTTCTGGAGTGGCGACCGCGAACCGGAAGACGATGCGTTGGAAGACCTCCCACTAGGTGGACCGATGACCTGGTGAAGGTTGCGGGAATCCGGTGGATGCGAGTAGCAAGGGACCGGTCAATGTGGCGACACTTGGGGGAGGCCTATGTCCAGCAGTGGACGTCTTTCGGCTGAGATGATGATGATGATGATGAATGCGTTTTGTTGTAAGCAGTATGTTCATTTGACAATATTTCGCGTTTTAAAATATTGCTAGAGATATTACAATATAACGTGTTTGACAATTTTACGGTGACACACATACTATGTGTTGCTTCAAAATATATCAGCGAGACGTTATGAATGGGACAGAGCTATACACTAAACATTGCTATCCCTTTTACACGCACCCAGTTTGGGCTATTTACGTAATGAATGCCGAATTGCCAATTCTTGTAATCATTCTGCGCACGATCCGCAAGCGCCAGGACGTGTGTTCAGGAATATATGTTTTTATTTTAATCGGTGGATCCATTCATGTGTCGTGATACAACATCGAAAGCAAAAGTAAACAAATAGTTAAAATACATTATAGTGATAAAGTGACAACATTGTAAAGAGATAATGAGAGAAGAACAAAGTGAAAACAAAGTAAGTTTTGTTTCTAAACATTTTGTTTGTTCATTGATATGGTGGTTGAGTGTGTGGTTCTATAAAACACATCAGTGAATACATAATTAAGTTAGAGACATTTATTTAAACTGTAATATTAAATATGGTTACGATCTTCTCATGGGTTTTTAGATCTGTCTTTCTATTCGGTATAATATCTCAGGAACAGATACTGTTAGTAACAATAGCAATCGATATATCCCTCCTTATCAAAGGGGCGTTGACCGACAGAGTTCAAGTTCACTACATTATGACGTCATAACATAGGCTTAGTAAGTGGTTATACATTTGCCTCTACTCTACAGATTTTAGTATTAGCCATCTGATTGTTGCAATTTGATATCATACTCGTATTATCTTTAGTAAGATTTAAAGCGGAGATTTCTTGAAAACGGTTGAAGCGATTTATCTTATGTCCGTTTCTGTACACCTGAAAACGTGAATGGATTTCAGAATGATCCATTCAGAGGTTTAAGCGTAAAAATGTAACAAACAAACAAACAAACTTACTTTCGCATTTACAATATTAAAGTTTTTTATACATTAGTTAATTCATTCATTGATCTCTTTGTTGGATTTGGTGTTTTTTTTATCTAAAAAGACAGGCTTACACCGGTCTGTTTAGATAAAACGTGCCGTTAACACCGAATAAAATCATGAATAATTATCAAGGTTTAGTTTACAGTAAGTTATATTTCTAGTTTATTGACTGGCTCATTGCGTTGGTGTAGTGGGTACGACTCCTAGGTCGGCCTTTTGTTGCGGCCGGTAGTCTTGACTGTATTATATAGTGTATTATGTATGGTCTTGAATTACGCTCGGTTGATGGCAATTAGCTCATCCCCTATTACGTGGGGCTGAACTATAACTGGTGAAATGTGTTACTCTACCTGATACTTCGAGGAAAACCGGTGTGATGTTATGTTTATTTTATTTCCAGATGAAGAGAATTGGCGAGTATAAATACCATGTCGTAAAATTCTTGGAAAATCCTTTCAAAGAGACAGAAGGAGTCAGCTGTGAATACGTGTGCGTCCCGAAGTCTTGGGTCACATGGTGCAGTCCTGAAGATGGCATAGTCAGGGTTTGGTACCCCACTCAAGAGCCATGGAACACAGAAAATAAAGTTAGGAAAAGAGAAAAGAAGTCGGAACAGTGGGAGTCCTTCCTCTCCGTACTGAAATATAGCACTGGTAGGTAACATCTTCTGCAGCATTTTGTGTCTAGTACAGAGGAAATGGTTAAATTAAACAAGCTAAATGCCGTACCGTGGATTCCATGGGAAAATCTTACTTTCAATTCGGTATGTGTCTGTTAAGTCAGAACAAGATACTAGAGCCGTCAGCGTTGATATTTTTCGTCGGTCATTAATAATAGATGTTGCACTTCTGTGTAAACCGCTGTATTGTAAACTGTTTGAACATCGATGTCTTTTCTTCTTTGTCTTCGTGACAGTCTTCGCAGATTGTTTGTGGTCGACGAATCGACTTCTGTAGGGATCTGTGTCTCACGATTATTTACCACTAACTGACCCACACAACTTCGTCTGCGTCACATAAGAAAGGAAAAGCTCTAAAAAAGAATATTCTTTCCTCGTTTTTGCAACATTTTTTTTAGGGTGGGGTAATGTAGCGTAAAGCCTTCCTCAATAAATAGACTATCAAACACAACAATAATTTTTCAATTTGAACTAGTAGTTCCCGAGGTTAGCGCGTTCAAACAAACTCTTCAGTTTTATTATATTAGTATAGATTTCTTCCTGTTGATCGAAATCCTGCTGTACAGCAGCCTTAATTTGTGCCTTACACCGTGTATTTATTTAAAAGAACAGCTGTGACCTATCTTGTAGTCTATTATAGTCTCAAATCTACGATTGCGTAGTCACTAACTACGTCACAGGAACACCCAAACACAACAAACAGCTCTGGACTGTGAACTACTCGAAAATACATATTATTTCAGCGAAGATTATTGCACACATCATTTATTAGTGACTAACTGACGAATGTTTAATTTAGCTGTCGGTATAATTGTGTGCTCGTTTGCATTACACTAGTATTTAATTATAATATTTAATTGCAGATATCTATGAAGAAGCTAAAATGTTTATCCAAAATACGAAATACTCGAAGAAAAATAATAACGAAGGTAAATATTAAACAACAGTTCCATCAGGAACTTCTCAGCAACCACGGAGTCTGGATTCGTGCTTGCTCTCTCCCTCTGTCATATGAAATCGTGAATTGCTTGCTTGCTCTCTCCCTCTATCATATAGAACTTAAACATAACTTTAGAAATGAGATCACCCATGTTGTGTTTTTTTTTAAATAAACGTATTATTTGGATGATGGAGTATACCATAATAAAAAAAGCACTTTTGAATAACCTAAAAATAATAATAATAATAAATAATAAATATCGCTGGACATTAACACACAGCGCCACCTAGTGCCACACTAAGCAAAGCTTGTGTCGTGGACACTAGACAGTTGATATACTACATATATACTTTTTTTGTTTGTAAATACATACTTATTATACATATAAACATCCATGACTCGGAAACAAATGTCCGTGCTCATCACACAAACATTTGCTCCTACCGGGATTCGAACCCAGGACCCTAAGAGCGTAAGGCAGCGTCACTACCAATACGCCAATCGGGTCGTCAAAATGTATGAAGGCTGCGTGATCTCCTTTGGGTGTACTAATTAGTACCCCTCAGTACAAACTTCAGAGTTTAATGTTAAAGATCTGAAGTTTTACAAGGAGTAGTTGTAATATATAAACATTTCTAATGGTTACTTCAAGGACACATTCATACAAGTACATCCACTTTCCCATCATTTTTACGATTATTGAGAAAACACACACATGTCACACATACACACGTTCTTGGAGCAAATTGTTTTAATTTTCCTGATTTCATGGTTTGCCCCGTAGTTAAAGAGATTGATAATGTTGAGTTTTTAGTTATTTCAGTAACACCTTACCGAACCTGTTAATTGATACTACTTTTTATTTTAGATCATTCACCGTTATGTGCGAAGGTGGATGGAAGACCATGCAAAACCACTTCGTCAGCCATTACAAATGACGCTACTGTCGAGAATATCCTAGACGCTGCAAATACTATTACTCTTAAGAGTAAGGCACCAACAGGTTCTGATAAAACAACGTATGAGAAACGATCTAGAGTGAATGAGCCAGGTGAATCTGCTGACGAGGTTGCGGGACCATCTAGTCAAGCATTTAAAAGTCAGACGCTTTCTAATAAAGGTTCTAATGAAACACCGGTTGCAAAATCTAATAATAGTAATAGTGCAGTGAAGAAACAAATTATAAACCAAAATGCTTCAAAAGCGAGTCATTCTTCAGATCCCAAACCAGTCGTCCAGTTACCAATATTAACCACTTCGTCAGCCATTACAAATGACGCTACTGTCGAGAATATCCTAGACCCCGTAGGACGGAACATATCTTCAAAATCTGCAAATACTATTACTCTTAAGAGAAAAGATCCAGCAGATTCTGATAAAACAACTCATGAGAAACGATCTAGAGTGAATGAGCCAGGTGAATCTGCTGACGAAGCTGTGGGACCATGTAGTCAAGCATTTAAAAGTCAGACGTTTTCAAATAAAGTTTCTAATGAAACACCAGTGAAGAAACAAATTGTAAACCAAAATGCTTCAAAAGCAAACCACTCTTCAGATCTCAAACCAGTCGTCAAGTTACCAATATTAACCAAATGTTGGGAGTTGATACAAGAAGTGCAAAAGTGTTTAGTTGATCCCACGGTAAGAGATATGATTAATAAACGCATGAATACCGATAACAGTCAAAGTGTTCTAACTGATGTTTCTACTGCATCTACGACATGTGACGCAGCAGTACAAACTTCAAAGCCAAATGAAGAGAAAAGAAATGTGGAGCACACAGAAGATAATGATTCGGAGGAAGATGATGATTGTGGCGATGATGATGACGATGAAAGTGATACAGATTACAGTCGAAAATCTGTAAGTAATAATACTATTGCTTTTGCGTCAAGTGACACGACAGTCCAAGCTGCAAAATTAAATGAAGAGAAAAAAAAAGAGAAACAGACAGAAGAGAATTATTCTGATAATGATAATTGTGATGATGATGATTATGATGACCTTAATAATATTGATGCACCAAATACGGAACAAAAAAGTCAAAGACAACCAAAAACGTTTGTTCTTCCTCCGGAATATGATGCAAATGACTCACGATGGACACTAAAGTATCGTGAACCGGCTCCGGGACTTGTTGAACTAGTAAAAAATTCAGGTGTGTATGTACGTGCTACTCGTCTAAAAAATATAATGACAACGCCGGGAGATTCCAATGATTTGTGTATATTGTTACTAAATGAAATCTTTAGTGCAAGTGCATTGCGTACGTGTTCTTGGACTGGCCAAAAACCTCCAGGCTCTCACGGGACAAATGTGAGGCCTGGACTAGATGCACATGCACGAGAGGTGTTACTAGATTTTGCAATTAATAATACAGAAGAGAACGATGGATCAGATATCCTAGGACAAAGTGTGAATTATTTTCGGAAAAATTTTAAAGACACTATGTACTCTTATCTATTAAAGATGAGAGCAAAGACATCTGACTAATCTTAGAAAATTTAAAGAAACGGGTAGACAGAGATGTATTCATTGCACATTCATATTTGCAACCTCCAGAGATGCTGGTATCAAATGTCGAACAAGATATTTGGTTTACAGTTGGTTCGACCTTGCGCAAATTATAAAATGGTTTAACATTTTGCAGTTTTTCACCCATCCGTAAATTTGCTACATTTGACTTATGTACTTACTAACTTATGTTAGTTTTTGGATATTTTAGTCGATAATAAGTCTGTAGTAAACATAATGCGAGCATTAGTTAATAAGTTAGCCTAGGTAGTTAGGTAATACATTACATAAAAATACGTCATCATTCTGCTGCCATTCCTCATCCCAAAAGTAATATTTTCATTCCGATCCGGGTAAACTAACAACACGCACGCATTTACAAATACATGCACTACTCATACATCGAAAGCTGCTTCATTACTTAATATTCTGTTTTTGTTATTCGTCCGGTTCATTAGCTTCATCATATGTGTACGTTACCCTAGCAGGAACGTGTCTCCTAGAGTTATATAAATAAAACGTGTGATGTATTGATATAAACAAATAAACGTAGCAAGCAGCTCGACGGTTACGTCGTAGAGTAGTCCTGATCTAGCCCATCTGGCAACTAGACGGTCCCTTCGAGTTGCACACTACTTACTGTAAATTGTGTGGTTTTAATCTAAACCTCAAAAGAGTACCAAGTGAACACAACAGAATGTATAATTAGTGCCTTAGTTGCTGTAAATGTGCCCCCATAAACAATTGGTGCCCCTTATTCTTTGAAAAATTCTAAACTAATGATCCGAGAGAGAAACATTGTGCATGGCCCGAGAGCTTATATTAGTGCCAAAAACTGCCCCAGAAAATAAAATTAGTGCCCCTACAGATTTTCGAGATATTGCATTTCCTGCTGGAGTAACGTTATGCAGAAACCCATTCCATGTGCTTCTGTACATTAAACATACACGAGTAGCTCTTAATAAGGCTATCAGTGCCCCAATTAGATTTAAGAAAATGTTTAAAAATTTTACGCTATTGCGGTTTTATGAAAACCCGGTAAAACATTATAGCAGCGCCTAAATGAGACAAGGTATAAGCTCGCTGAAAACTGTATTCGGTCGGGCTTAATGCTAATAATATTAATATAAAGGGTGTGAAACACCTCTTAACGAATCCGAAAACCATTTGTTCTCCCCGTCATTGCGATTTTTTTTTTTGATCTACACCATACCTGGGAACCTTCTAGTTACGGAGATATTTGGGGTTAAAGTTACAAATTCTGACAAGTTTTTTTTTTAAATACAAGTTTTTCCTGTAAGATTTTACTTACTTTAAACATCTGTACGACCCCCGTACTATTCAATCCATCCATCAGCACAATGTTTTAAGTGCGTAACATTGATTTCTACCACAAAACATAATTTTTAACCTCAAAAAAAAAGTTGTTTCCCAGCAATAACTTTTGCGTAAAGTTACTTTGTTTGATATACAGAATGCTTGGTTAACGGCTTTGTGATGAGGTGAAATACACCTTGTAGTAACGGAGATATTAGTGGTCAAAGTTATAAGTTTCACAAATTTGTTTTATTTAATGCACCATTTTACTGTTTTTACTCGGAACATCTTTACGACCCTCGTAGTATTCAATCCATCCACCAGCACTATGTAGTGCTTTACGTCGAATTCTACCGAAAACATGATTCATCACCACAAAAATAATAGTAGATTGTATCATAAGGGAGCAAAATAATATTTTTACGGCGAGGGCGCTTTTTTGAATCCAGAGCGAAGTGAGGGATTCTAGAGTAGAATCCCGAGCGTAGCGAGGGATTCTTTAGTAGAATCCTGAACATAGCGAGGGATTCAAAGTACGTCGCCCGAGCCAAAAATATATTTTGCGCCCGAGTGATACACTCTACTTTTCATCACCCACTATGAGAAAATAAAAGGCGCCTCATATTTTATTGTAATATTGATATTTAATGAAACAGAGTAACAACTAAATTGAAATTAAGTAGTATCTAATAATAAAACAACTAAAAACTTATATTTACATTTGAGGCATTTTCACAATTTTGAAAATTAATTGTTACAGTTTTATTAGGAATAGAGATTGTTGTAGATTTAATTTTATTCTGCGTGTTTGAAATAATGTCAGAATGTGGCTCATTTTGAGGAAAATGTGACGGTGAATCTCTTTGTTTGGATGTAGATGGGCGCGGCGACAGTGGCATGGATGGATTAACTGAAGGTTGCAATTTAATGTTTTCCACGATGCGTTCACATGTTTTCGCCTTGTTCTCAATGGAATCTTCTATATATCCCTCTGCTACAGCACTCGACTTCCATCCTCCATGTCGCTTGAGAACAGTTAAGTCCGCTCCAGAATCTGCCAACAGGGTAGTAGAAGTGCGACGAAAACAATGTCCTGTATATAGCTTGATATCTGGTAACTTCAAATAAGTAGCGATTTCTTGGGGCATGTAAGAAATTTTATT
Source organism: Xestia c-nigrum (assembly GCA_916618015.1). NCBI lineage: Eukaryota > Metazoa > Arthropoda > Insecta > Lepidoptera > Noctuidae > Xestia > Xestia c-nigrum. The sequence goes on from OU745263.1 coordinate 1,316,850, forward strand.
TTTTCCCATAACTTGTTTGAAGCACTTGCCATTTTGATAACGGATGAAAAACCGATTGGTCTTTATATCAGCAGGACGCAGGTCCAGGTATTTCTGTACAATAGTTTTGTATTCTCCTCGGATTACGCAGGATCGGTCAATTTTTGTTTTTGTGTCTGTCAGCTTTACTAACAGTAAATTATCCGAGTGATTTTCGACATCATCAACAGTTATTTTTAAAAGTTCATTGCCACGACAAGCTCCATGTACTCCGAAAATTAAAGCCACCTGTAACAAAACCGAATGTGAATAAGACAAGTACCTATCTATCGAAGTACAGGTTACAATAAAATGCGCATTTTAAAACACTGGTTATACTTTACTAATCCACCATATATACATACATAGTTACTTACTTTTACGGCAAGAAAGATGTTGTCGGGTGCCTCATTAAGGAAAGTCTCCACGTTTTTGACTGAGAACACTTTGGATTTTTTAGGTTTAAATCCATCAGACATCCTCTTCAGATACGCTATTAATTTCGAATATGTGTCCAGTTTTACGTCGTTATTAGAACTGACTGTTGATTTTAGCATTGAGTAGGTACTCCAAAGTGTGGAAGGTTGTTTAGTTTTGGCTAAGTACTGGAAGTAGGCCAAAAACACAGATTCTGAAAAATTCTTGGCGCCTCTTGAATTTCTCCATTCAATAAAATTACCATAAGCTGTCATATATTTCTCCCGGGATTTTGCAGGTAGTAGATTATCCATCACATTTCTTGCGTCAGTTCTAATACTATCAGGAGTTAATTCTTTACTTTCACTGTCACTTGAAGAACTCATTTTTCAAAACAAAATCATGAATTTCTATCAATCCGTGAAAATTGACGAAAACGCGGGCTATAGTTCGCGCGTTTTTAATTTTATTTCTTTTTTTTTTTGTATTCAGCCGGCGCGCGGCGCTACTATGGGCCGTCGCACCAGCCAGTCTTTATTCAAACAATATTTGCGTTCGATTTCTTGGGCGCTGAACACAAGATGTTCCAAATTCAAAAAGTGCGCGGCAAAGATAATTGCGGCGCACTTATAAAGAGGATTAAAAACTCATTACTGCCCGCTAAAAGTTTCTTATAGAAAACACCACCTTTGGGTGCACTTAAAGGCGAACCAAGTCGTCTTTTTCGAATAGATGGGATGAAAAAGTAATTACCCAGCAACCACCACCTCATCACAAAGCCGTTAACCAAGCATTATGTATATCAAACAAAGTAACTTTACGCAAAAATTATTGCTGGGAAACAACTTTTTTTTTTTGAGGTTATAAGTCATGTTTTGTGGTAGAACTAAATGTAACGCACTTAAAACATTGTGCTGATGGATGGATTGAATACTTTGCGGGTCGTGGAGGTGTTAAAAGTCAAAATATTACAAAAAAACTTGTTAGAAAGTAGTTACTTTGACCCCCCATATCACCGTAACTAGAAGGTTCTCAGGTATGGTGTAGAACAAAAAAATGATCGCAATGATGAAGAGAATAAGTGCCTTTCGGCTTCGTGAAGAGGTGTTTTACACCGTTTATAGTGTATTCACGGAGACGAGTAAGTATAGCGCCTTCTCTATCACACATTATCATACAAATGACAAAGAAAAAAAAACCTTTTTTAGGGTCAGAGGGCGTTAACAATACCTTAGAAAAGTAAGTGCGCGTTCATATTGCGCTTCTTAAAAGTTCCTTAGTTTTTACCTGCAGTTTCGTCTGTCGTATTTGAGAGCCATTTATTTAGTAAGGTATTTTTTTTTAAATATAACTGATGGCTATGAAGAAAAGCAATAAAATCGAGAGTTAATGATTAAATTTACTTTATTATATTATAATATACAAGTTTATAGCATAATTGTCATCATCACTCACCGACGCGTATCACTACGGTCGTCGTTTCCTACATTTATTACGCATCTTTCTGTCATTACTTCCACATTTCTATCCATGGCATCCATTTTGGGCTCAACTATTTCTATGACATGCTATATACATTTTTTCCATTTTTCTGCGTTAATATTTTGAAAAGATTCGTATAAAACAATTTTTTATTCCGCCATTTTATGTGTTTTCATGTGTGCAACTACATTTCCTATAGCCCACGCTTACTTTAACTTGAGCTCAATCAGATTTAATTCGCAATGATACGGCTTGTTTTGTGATTTTGCTATTTAATCTATAATGAAAGCGTCGTATCGCTGTCTATTATTTTTAACGATATTTAATCATTCGCGTTTTAACATTTCATCGTTACAGCTAAGATTTTTTTCGCGTAACCGGGATTCGCTTTATTTTGTCTATAGTAATAGGACGCGTTATCCATGACTATCACAGGATTGTCATCTAGTTTATTTAAAACTTCTCTGAACCAATTTTCAAATTCTTCGGCAATCGTCTCCTTGTGATAAGAATCGCCTTGTCTGTTCGACTCAAATATACTCAGACAACCTCCGACGAATTCATCCTCACTCCCGATTTCAGTAATATTAGTTTTTTGCCTTTTCTTGTTACGAAAATATAACACATGTAATAAAACACTTGTTTCAACAATGAGAAAATAATAATAAAATAATCATATGATGGTGGTTTTATGGTGTACATAATAAAGAGTATTCTATGTATCTATCTATCTATGAATAAGTAACAGAGAATAAAAATGGATCTAGCACACCTGGGCCAGTTTACTGTACAAAAATTGAGGAAAAAGTATTTTATTAAGATAATGCTCATTTATGACAAAAGAATTTTCGCATAATGTTCTTTGTCCTAATATGTTTCGGCATAACGATTTTGGCACAATTTATTTTGACATAATAATACTTCGGCATATTTTTTTAGGCATACATTTAATTTTGGCATAATCATTTTAAAGACTTATTTGTTTTGGCATAAATTTGATTCGCATAACGTTAGTAGGCCTAATGACTATTAGCATAATTATATTTAATAATAAATAATTTATCAAAATTGTTATTTTCAATTAAATCTTATCACAGTTATAAAGTGGCAACCCAACCAGTAAATAGTTTGATCCATCAGGGATAGCTGGCGCTAGTTTCCGTACAAAATTTTCGAGGAGGCTCCAATGTTCTAAGAGAGCACAGCCTGCTAAAAAGTACTCGGACTACGTACACCGCCTTAGCGTTGATCACTGACCAATCGTGGTTAAAAAAATGTGTGAGTGAGATAGCGCTCTACTAACTCGTCTCCGTGAATACACTAGAAGGTATTATAGAAGGTTTTCCGGTATGGTCTAGAACAAAATGATCGTAATGATCAGGAGCACAAGTGAGTTTCGACTTTATTAAGTCTTTTTACACGATTTGCTTTAAAATTACTTGATACTTAGGGAAGTAATTTACATAAATATTGCTGGACATTACGTACTCCGCCATCTTGTGCCACACCAAGCAACGAGGCCTGTGTCGTGGCACCACATATAGTTGATATAGGTATAACATAGATACATTTTTTTTTAATTACTTGTACTAGGTAAAAGGTACATTAAGAGGCCAAAAAATAAAAAAATCTAATTTAATTAAATGACTTTAGGAAGCGCCGGCAGCGCCGTCGGCTCAGGTGGGGGTGTCCCCGAAGAGAACCTCTACGGGGGCTGTGAAGGTCCCAACGCTATGTACGTGAAGCTGATCTCTTCAGACGGGCACGAGTTCATCGTGAAGAGGGAGCATGCGCTCATCTCTGGCACCATCAAGGCTATGCTGAGTGGACCCGGCCAGTTCGCTGCGAATGAAGCCAATGAGGTCAACTTTAGGGAGATTCCGTAAGTATATGATAGGAATTAATCAAGATTTTATTTCACTACTAGCTGATGCCCGCGGGTTATACAGGGTGAATTTTAATTAATGCGACAAAATGAAATTGGAGCTTCAGTTACAGTAACATAGTAATTATAAACTGTTTTTTCTACAATCTAAATCGTTAAAAAAAATTACGCGATTATCGTTTTCAAAAGGTCCATTGATGTTATTATCTTTATTTAAGTACGAATTATCGGTATTCCAGTAATATGCAAAATAACTAAGAAAAATTAAGGCAAAATTTGGTAAATGACCGCTATATTGAGCACTGCGATGAGTCGGCAAGATTTTTGATACTTTTATTATTTTAACGGTTTTCGTAACACTGATCAATTATTTTTTAATTTTATATTTTATACATTTTCTTGACAACACGTTTTATTGTATATTTAAATTTGTCGCATCTATTCAATTTCACCCTGTATACTAAAACCTTCGTCGAGAACCACTTTATCCATTGGTAAAAACAGCATGAAAATCGGTGCAGTAGTTTTCGAGTCTATCGCGAACAGACAGACACCCGTGGCGGAGTACTTATAATATGTAGTGATGCTGCTCGTAACACAGAAAATCAGTTAAATACAATGCTTTCAGTTCTGAGGAATAAGTCACCTATATTTATATTCTTTAAGTTGGTATTAGTGTCTGTGTTATCAATAGACTCAATTCTTGGTAGGACTAAGATTTATACAAATCTGTGTTGATATACGAATCCAATCGTATTTTAAAGATTCTAAAGCATAGTTTTATTTGTTATCGAATTAGTCTATTCGTCACTATCTCGATGGTTGAATATAGAATCCAGCTTTAACTAATATTCGTACAAGATACACTTTTTAAACAGTTTTTTTTTATTATTTTAACCTTTTTAACACCATTGTCACATATACGTGACAAGCAAGTGCTACCCTGTACGTCAAGTGACACATATATGTGACAAAATGGTACGTGAAATTGTGGCTTTGCGAGGAGAGCACGCGAGTTCCTTTATGCTCTGGCGTTCCAAAGGTCCAAAGCCTCTGCCTCTAAACTTCAAGAAATATGCTTTAATACTTATTATCAACTTACACTTCGCCGCGATTTCGTCCGTGAAAATTGTGATAGCTCGGCTAATTTGCATGATATCAATATAGTGTGTAGCCTATGTTACTCGGTAAAGATGTAGCTTTCTAATGGTGAAAGAATTTTTAAAATCGGTTGAAGAGTTCTTGAGTTAGAACGTAACAAACATACAAACAAAAATCAAATCTTTCCTCTTAATATAGACTAGCTGACCTGCGCAACTTCATCTGCGTCACATGCACAAAAACAAACTACAATATTGCTTACCACCGCAACTTATTAGCGTGAAAATAAAGGGTGTAAAACACCTCTTCACGAAGCCGAAAGGCACTTGTTCTCCCAATCATTGCGATCATTTTTTTGTTCTACACCATACCTAGGAACCTTCTAGTTACGGAGATATGGGGGGTCAAAGTTACAACTTTTTGACAAGTTTTTTTTTAAATACAAGTTTTTTTTGTAAGATTTTGACTTTTAACACCTCCACGACCCCCGTACTATTCAATCCATCCATCAGCACAATGTTTTAAGTGCGTTACATTGAGTTATACCACAAAACATGATTTATAACCTCAAAAAAAAAAACCCAGCAATAATTTTACCGTAAAGTTACTTTGTTTGATGTACAGAATGCTTGGTTAACGGCTTTGTGATGAGGTGGTTTACACCCTGTATACAGCCTATGTCCTTCCCCAGGTTGAAATAATATGTCTCCTTGCCAAATTTCATTTGCGATCCGATCAGGAGTTAGTCGTGAAAAAGTAGCAAACAGACAAACAAACAAACAGAGTTACTTTCGCATAATTTATAATATTTGAATGTATAGAAAAGATTGAGAAAAATTTAATTTCTCTTTTACAGCTCACACGTACTTCAGAAAGTATGCATGTACTTCGCATACAAGATGCACTACACAAACTCATCGACTGAGCTCCCCGAGTTCCCGATTGCACCGGAACTTGCCCCGGACTTAGTGATGGTCGCCAACTTCCTTGACTGTTAAAGAGTACAGCAATGTACCGGTAGGTGGCGCTAGTGTGGCGTGATTACGAAAGAGGTTGGATGGAAAAAGGTTTTAGCTTTAGGCCTCTAGAAGTTTATAATTGAGAATATGGAGGCTAGATTGGCTCATACTTCGCACAGTTATTTTTGCTCGCACTACATAATTATTACTGTCATAATAAAATTATATTTATTCTCAGACCAATAAGGTTGATTCTTTGTCACTTCTACTGACAATTATGTTTAAATTATGGTGATCTTTATTCCTATGACCATAAGGTTGTTATCATTTTTGCTGTCAGAGATATCTGTAAGAGGAGTGTAGTTTCATGTTTAGTCTCACTAGCGCCACTGTGATCAGAAACTGAATGATCACACAACTACAATTCAGTGTGATATTGAAATTTCGGGAATGGTCGTACATTATCACGAAAATCTTCGGTTATTATCAATAAGGAGGTAACGAAAAATCTGTGCGGAGAATTTGTTTTAGCACGAATTTCGAACATTGTTATAATTATTTCAAATGACTGACATTTTAAAGAAAACTAAGATAGAATGATGATCATGGATGAGTGAGCATTTTGTTTTTATTTGAGGTCTGTGTTTGAAGTTCATTTTCGAGTTATAGACCCCTAAACTTTGTATGAAATATTAAACGGTTTTTGGTTTAATCTGACATGTTTTAATATTGTATTAAGTACAGAAATATAGCAAAAAAAACTAATTATTGGTAAACATTCTACACCACCCTTATGACATCATTTATTTTTCACGACACTCACTCACACCACCCTTATGACATCATTTATTTTTCACGACACTCACTCACACCACCCTTATGACATCATTTATTTTTCACGACACTCACTCACACCACCCTTATGACGTCATTTATTTTTAACAATACTCAACAGCGCGGTGACCCTCATTAGCGCGTCATCCATTGAGCGCAGTAAAATGATGACGTGTCATTATGTGATTGGATGATGAATAGCAGGTAAAAAACTACCATGGTTACAAGTTACTACCGAAAATTACGTGATAGAAATAAGTTAGAACTCGAAGTGACTTATGGCAAAACGGCACTTATGAATAAAAGCACCTTTTGTATGGCCAAAAAAATTTTTAACAAACTACCTGAAATAGTAAAAACGTTAAATCTGGAAAATTTCAAAAAACAATTATTAAAAATATTGTTAAATAAATGCTATTACTCATTACAGGAATATCTGGACGATAATTCTATAATTTCTGCTTCAGAAAATTGTACCAACATCTCCTAACCTATTTTGACTATTTAGAATTTTATTTGACATTAGCATTATTATAACTTTATCTCTTTGACATTTATTGAAACTGATTATATCCCCAATTAATATTGACATGCATGTACCTATTTCTTAATATTGATTTTATTACGAATGTGAAAGTTAACTTAATTTTATAAAATTCTACCACTAGAAGATATCTTTAAAGTTGAACTAGTGTTAAAGTACCTAAAGATAATGTTCATTAAAATTATATATTTGTACGCCTCTGGGCAAAACATAGAGGATCCACTTACCTGTATCATCATTATTATAATTTGACCTATGTTTACAAATAAAGCATTCTGATTCTGATTCTGAAGTAGCGGCGGAGGTGGTGAAAACAAAGTTTTGATGGAAAATAGAAAAAAAAGCATTCAGGAAGCTTTTAAAAATCAAACAGGCCTTTTAATAGGTGTTGTAAAGCAAGGACATGAAACTACAAATGACGGGAATACCGCTCGAAGATTTTTCTCAAATACAGAAACTGCTGCTGCAATTACTGGAGTCGACGAAAACTTAATAAAACGGTTTTCAATCATTTAAAAAACAATATCTTTAGGTCATAAAATTGGCACAGTGAAGTTTAAAGAATATACGGAAGCCCCCATAAAATTATACGTAGATTTATATGAGTGGTATCACCTCCAGTGTGCATAAAGTTCTTGTTCATGGATGATGCAGCTATCATTGAAAACTTGGGATTCATTCCGATTGGAAAATTATCGAAAGAAACGGCTGAATCTAAAAATAAAGACTTTATATTGCCAACACCATTCAAGAAAATTCTGCAGAAGACCTAATAATGAGGATATTTTGAATTATTTAATAATTAGTTCAGATCCTTATATTTATCAACAAAACGTCATAAAATGATACAGAAACACAAACCATTTTCAGAAGAAGCGAAAGCCATGCTTCTTTTATCTCCAACATTTGTAGATGATGACCGAGAAAATATAGAATTTGTAAATGTGGAACATTTAGAGAACGAATCTGAATCAGAATCTGATGAAATTGTCTAAGTGATAGTTTTGTGAGTGCGTGTGTGAGTAAGAGTGTGCGTATGAGTGGATTAGGCCTCCTAGGGAGACCACTGATAAAAAAACGCGCTTAGTTCTCTACCTCAAGGGTGGTGTGGAAAAGGGGTTGAAAAACAATTTTCTCTAAAATCGAAGCAAGTGATATATCTGATAATTTGCCTAAAAAATAACACAATCGAATACCAAAAGCCGTTTTTTGAGAACTCTTGAGTATTAAAAGTTATTCATTTAAAATCAAATTTCGCCATACAAAAATAAATTCAAAACGTTATAACTTTAAAAATATTAGGTATATACAAAAATCGCTAAAGAAAAAAATTTCTTGTAGATCACAAAGCCGTTATTATTATTTTTTTTATTGCTCATCAGTTTTCGTGAATCCCTCAGTCTATAGGTCGTGGCTCACTTGACAAGCACCGCACCAGCACCGCTCCAACCCAGCAATTTACTTGCCATTCAAATTAGACCATTAAATCGTGTGTCGCATAACATATTTTTTAATGTCCATATGAAAAAGCTTACGTCGGGTGGTCAACGCGCTTGCCGCTACCATAGGGCGAGGCCAAAACACTGCGTTGCGGCATCGTATCGTAAAAATCTACGACGCCGCACAACGCATCGTGGAAATTTCCGATGCGCTGACGCAACGTACAAATCTACAATGCGACGACGCCTCATATTTTCCTTTGAAGTGATTTCCATAATTATTCATAATTGACAGAAATGGATGCACCCAGTACTTTCTTTTCTGTTTCTTTTTCTTAATGCGTCGTAACGCTAGCAAAAGTAGGACTCGTGTAGTGCGCTCCATGTCTTACTAGAAACTGAAATGACGGTTAGCGTCTTGTCGTACGATGTCGTATGCGATGAAATGTTTGCGATGCGTCATCGCATTGTATTGCTGTGCGACGTCGTTTTTGCGATACGACGCCGCAACGCAGTGTTGTGGCCTCGCCCATACGCCTCGCCTCGCGGGCGGCGCGGCGTCCGCGCGCGGTCCGCGCGCCGCAAGCGAGGGGACCGCGCGCGGACGCCGAGTGGCCCGCGAAACAACGTCATTGCGCCGTCGTGCTTCTCTACGTCGTGGGGACTCTTTGTTTAATGTATGACCAGTTACAAATTTAGTTAGAGAGCCCACGACACTAAACCTAGTTCGGTTAGACTCCCAGATAATATCTATATATATAATTGGTTACGATGCTGCAATGCATAAACCTGGTGGCGCTGTTAAAAAAACCAAAAATCGATTACAACAATATCAGTCGGTCGGTCGGTCGGTCTGTAACCAATCGTTACAGTACACCGGCTGAAACTATTTTTAAAAATACTTTACATATACTGAACTTAACAAATCTCAGAACTGTAATGAAAACAAAAATTAAACCACGAATCCACGTCAACAAAATATAATTACTAGAGATAATTCCCTAAAATACAATGCTACCTCCTGGACTATTACTACCAGCGTGCGGACTGTGAGCTTGCGCCTTGCGGACGGCGAGGGGACCGCGCGCGGCCCGCGCGGCGCAAGCGAGGCGACCGCGCGCCGCAAGCGAGGAGACCGCGTGCTTACACCTCGCTTGCGGCGCGCGGGCCGCGCGCCGTAGCCTATATTCGATGCGGCGCCGGTCAGGAGCTGTGCTGGTGCCGTGCTGGTGCGGTGCTTGTCAAGTGAGCCACGACCTTATGAATGCTTGATTTCAGCCCACTGTGCGGCGACCCCAAGCTCAGAAGTATCTTCAGCCATTACTTAGGCTTAGAGTGTAGCCTTAGGGGCCGCCTCCACGAGCGAGAGAATCGTGTCGATTTGACGTATTTCTATATAATACGAAAATAATAGGGGCGCTACTCCGAAGGCGCTTGCAGCTTCTGCTTACCGGCTGGAAATTGGTTTTTACTGTCAAGAACTTCTTAGAAGCGTCCCAAGCCAGTATTACTTGACTAGGCTGTCATTTCGTCTGGAACAGAGATGGATACATAGATACAAGACATCTCGCTCCATCTCTTAGTCTGGATTATTGCTTGGTTGATGTCAACAGACTATCCTCTATAAATAAACATAACTGTCAAAAAGTGAGTATTCCTATGTTTGCTGTCAGTTATGATCGCAATACCGGACATTGACCCACGTACAGTCAGCAAAACAGTTAGGTATGCAGGCTTACAATCTTCTTACGACTATTATAAATGAAAAAGTCTGTAAAGATCGGTTTTTGTTATTTTTTCACGCAGAAACTACTGAAAGGATTTGGATGAAATTGCAAACAGATTATTATAACCCTTTTCCATTTATAGTAGTAGTAAGAAGATTGCTAGCCTGTAAACCTAACTGTTTTGCTGACTGTACATTGAAGTTCTTAACTTTGAAATCCATAAATAAGCCTGTATCGTCATCTATCGTGATCTTTAACATTTTTTCTAATGAAATACGCTATAAGATTCATTTGTTTTGCTTCGTACGAAGAGATATTAGGGAAAGGGAAAGGGCAATGACCGTTATTGCGTTATCTTGACTGGCAGCAACTTTAGTATAGGTACCTACACTTTTGCCATACCATTTAGGCATAACAGGCACGATGTTGTCATTTAAAAAGAAGCTTTAATAATTGCAAATACAAATGTTACCATGTTCGTTTTCCTGTCACTCACTACTTATAACATAGTAGGTAGAAACAATACGAATCAAAACACTGCGCGCTTGCCGATCTTTATTCGAATGAAAACGAAACGAGTAGAAGAGCTCGTCATTTTTATTATCGCGACGCCCATTTTTATCGACCCATGCGTAGAGTTCTCTCTCTGTCTAAATGCGTGAACACAACAAAGATAGCGATATACCTACATAGAGTATCTGCGTCATTACAGTCACCTTGAAACTGCCCCATCCTGGCCTCATACCGTTTTTCCCCGCTGAGTGCGAAATTCAAATGTCGCTGAATTTAGCGTCTGCTTTTCTCCTAAACATCAACGCCCTGTCCTACAATTTTACACTTCGAAGCCTATTTTTTTTAACTTTAACGATGTAGACAAGGCATAGGCATATGATAGTCATCATAAGCTTATAATGTTCCCACTGTTGTTGTGCTGGGACACGGCCTCCTCTCAATGAGAGGGAATGGGCTATAATCTACCACGCGGGCCCAGTGCGGATTGGTAGATGTCACATGTCTTCGAATTTTTTGTTCTAGGACATGCCGGTTTCCTCACGATGTTTTCCTTCACCGTTTTGAGAGCAGCGGTGATGAAATAAATTCCACAAAGTAATGCGCCTGTCTGGGTTCGAACCCACGACTTACTGTTCGTAATTCGGGGCCGCCACCACTGGGCCACCGCTGCGCTGCTCTCACAGGCATATGATAGTAATGTGGCACTTCTAATAACCGGTTTAGTATTGCAAGCGTGGTGTTATTTTAGATCGACCAAAAAAATCTCAACATGCGCGAGGGCTGCAGAAAATATTTCAGCAGAGTAAGTACCTACCTACATGGCGCCACCTCAACATCATTTATTGTCCTATATTAACATAGATGCGTGACAACTTTTTGATAAAGTACAATGGTTCTCTGTCACGATATCGCGACAATTACAATGTCACCTCGTAGCTGCGTAGGCGTGACACATGTGGTACTCCAATAGTTACCACAGTTGTCAGTACCTAAACGTAAGGGAACAAAGTAATGTTAGTTTGACTTTCTATCTTTTAACACTTTTAGGTAAAACACAAAAATAAATCACAAATGCACCATCATACATGTACACTGTACAGAGACCAGCATATCAAGCTACCTGAAACTGACAAATTTTCTCAATCAAGCTTCAACCTAACGCTATAGCGATAAAACTGAAAACATAATAAAGAAACTATGTACAAATACGAATTCAAATGATACATGTATATGTCACCGTAAAATTATGAAACACGTTAGATTGTAAAACAACTAGAGAGATTATAAACTCTCGAAATATTGTCAAACGAACATACTGCTTACAATATTACGCATTATTTTTCGGTAGATTGTAATCTATCGAAGTGAAACCGTAATATTGTGAAATGCATGCGATGGAAGTCAACTCACACGGTGTGTAGGAGAGTGCGGGAAGGAGGGGTCCCCCTTGCCCAATGGTACCACTCCCATGACAAGATAATGTACCTACCATTCCTGAGAAATACCGATTAATATAACCTAACCTCAAAACACTTTATATTCCCATGAAATACGGAGTCGTCGGAGCCCCGCTACGCGGGCCCCCTATTTCTGAGTGCAGGATTTAAAGGAACCTAACTAACCTAATGTGGGGGTGCCCGAAGTTCCGATTATGGGGGCAGAGATCGTCGAATGCATTTCACAATATTACGGTTCGATAGATTACAATCTACCGAAAAATAATACGTTATGTTGTTAGCAGTATGTTCAGTTGATAATATTTAACCTCTCTAGAGAGATTACAATCTAACGTGCCTAACAATTTTACGCTGACATAAATATTACGCAATCATTCAGCGACCGATACGCAAGTGTGAGGACGTGCGAGGAATTAATTTACATTTTCTCGTAGGATCAATTTTTGGTTCCTGACAAGAAGTGTAAAGAAATAAATTGAAATTCATAAAATGCGTGGTAAAGTGATAACATTGTACGAAAAAACTGAAGACAAGGTAAGTTTTTTTCAATCGGCACCATACATGAATCTGGGGCCCAAGTCTGCTATTTATATAAATTCCTGTTGTTCCAACCATTTTATCGTCAATGAAATCTATTATGATACAGAACTTGTGTTTTTTCGTGATTCACGGGGTAATTCGGTATAGTTCATTTTCAGCCCTGTTCCGTTTAGTGTGTTAACAAAGCGTTATATTTATAACGTAGTTGTAAAAAAGATATTTGAACTAGAATATAGCTAGTCCATTCTCAGATATGGTCCAAGTCTAAAATACGTAGGTACAATGTGCGATTCCTCTCAACGTTACGATGTTTGTTAGGGCTATTAAAACGAATACTAGCAACTGTCTTTCTGATCGAAATAACTCAGAGACAGCAGTAATAATAGCGATCGAAATGTTTACTATCAAAAGGACCTTGACCGACCGAGTTCCAGTTCACTAAACTACAAGTATACAGTTATTTTATTTTTAGATTATTTTGTTTGTTGACTGCCTCATTGCGTTGGTGTAGATGGTAGCAAGCTCTACTGTTAATTAAGCATGAGACCATGGGTCGATTCCTAAGCCGGTTAGTGTTAATGGATTTTTCTATTAGGTTTTTTTTTATTTGTGCTCGGTTGTTGGCGATAGGCTCGTTCCCTATGACATGGGGCTGAACTATAACTGGTGAAATGAAGGTGCACTGGTAACTCGACCTAATCTTTTGAGGAAAACCGGTGTGATCATCATCATCTGCCTAGCCTTTTCCCAACTATGTTGAATTTGGCTTCCAGTCTAACCGGATGCAGCTGAATACGAGCATTTTACATGGAGCGACTGCCTATCTGACCTCCACAACCCAGTTCCTTCTCAGCATCTCAGAGTCCACTGCTGGTTTGCATGGCTCTTCACGAAGCTCTTGATGCAGCAATTCTGGTCCAGGTTGGCTCTGCTCTCTTTTTGATGTCGTCCGACCATCGGGCAGGTGGTCTGCCGGCATTTCTGCTTCCTGTGCGAGGTCTCCAGTGAAGGGTTCTGTACGATCATTTGTTGTCGAGTCTTCAGGATACATGTCCGGCCCATTGCCATTTTAATCGAGCAACCCGAGTATCTATGTCGGTAGCTCGAGTGCGTTAGTGAATGTCCTCATTTCGTATTTTCTCTCAAAGAGACGCCAAGCATTGCACGTTCCATTGCCCTCTGCGCTACTTTCAGGCGGTGAAGTATCCTTACAGTCAGCGTTCACGTTTCACAATAATACGTCATCACTGGGAGAACGCAATGGTTGTACACGAGTGTTTTCAGTGTTTGCGGGATTTGAGACTTGAATACATCTCCGAGTTTTCCGAACTATGTTGAAGTTGGCTTCCAGTCTAACCGGATGCATCTGAATACCAGTATTTTACATGAAGCGACTGCCTATCTGACCTCCTCAACCCAGTTAGTACTACCGGTATGATATAAATAATGAATTAATATAAAATAAGTTATGTTAATTTTATTTCCAGATCAATAGAATTGGCGAGTATAAATACCATGTCGTCAAATTTTTGGAAAATCCTTTCAAAGAGACAGAAGGAGTCAGCTGTGGATACGTGTGCGTGCCGAAGTCCTGGGTCACATGGTGCAGTCCTGAAGATAACATAGTCAGGGTTTGGTACCCCACTCAAGATCCTTGGAACACGGAAAATAAAGTTATGAAAATGCAAAAGAAGTCGAAGCAGTGGGAGTCCTTCCTCGCCGTACTGAAATTTAGCACTGGTAACATATTCTGCAGGATTTTGTGTCTGGTACAGAGGAAATCGTTAGAATACAAGTTATTTAATGTTAGTTGGGAATGTGTTTGGTTCCCTCAATTTTACGTCTAATAAAACCTGTCTGTTAAATCAGAACAAGATTCTGGATCCGTCAGCGTTGATCATTTTTGTCGGTTATTAAAAATAAATATTGCACTTCTGTATGAAACAGCTGTCACAGAAATTATATTTTTTCTTCTGAATTCTTGGTTACCTATAGTTTACACATCGATGTCTCTTCTTCTTTTCTTCTTGACAGCCTGAGCAGACCGGTCGTGAGTGGTCATTCCGTTTGCACTCGTGCAAGGAATCGCCCACAGCAGACTCAAACTCAATATCGACCAATCGTGACATATTCTACAGTCTAAATATTTCACCTACTATCGTTGAGTGTAAAAATAAATAGACTAACTTACGTCACAGGGAAACCCCAAACACACCAAACAGCTCTGGAATTTATATTTTTTATTTCAACGAAGATTATCGCCAGTATTGATAGCGACGAACTAAATAATTTTAATTCGGCTGTCTGTATAATTATGTGATAGTTTGCGTAACACTGGTATTTTATTATAATTTTCATTTGCAGATATCTATTTAGCAGCTCATGTTCATATTCTACATTTAAAGAAATTCTCGGACCAAAAAGGTAAATATTTATAAAAATATGTAGGTTTAGGTTTATTTGTAATAATTGTACACTTCAAAGTTAGTTCATTGCATAATCATCACTCCTTGTAGAATACACTTCCTTTCCCCACATTTTAGAGATGATGATAGGTGTAGAAACATGGAGCCCGATCTTTAATCTCGCAATTTCAAGGTTGGCTCCTTGGAAGTGGTTCATAATGATGAGTACAACGATCTCCGAGGTTGTCAGATATTTCAGTAACGCCTTGTATAAGTGAACCTGAAATAATGTACCTGTAGTGTGTATAATTAATGAATACTACTTTTTACTTTAGATCGTACACCGCTATCTGAAGTGGTGAAGGAAAAAGCAAGCAAAACCACTTCGTCAGTCATTCAAAATGAAGCCACAGTCGAGGATACGCTTGACGCCAAAGAATGGAGCGTATCTTCAAAATCAGGAAATACTATTACACTTAAAAGAAGTGCACCAGCAGATTCTGATGAAACAACTCGCGTGATACGACCTAGAGTGAAATACCTAGGTGAATCTGCTGACGAGGTTGCGGGACCATCTAGTCAAGCATTTATAAGCCAGACGCTTACGCATAAAGGTTCTTATGAAACACCGGCAAAATCTAATAATAGAAATAGTACAGAGAAGAAACAAATTGTAAATCAAAATGCAAAAGCGAACCACTCTTCGGATTCCAAATCATACGTCCCAATACCAATATTTATCAAATGCTGTGAGTCGATATTAGAACTGCAAAAGTGTTTACGTAATTCGTTGGTAAAAGATTTAATTAATGAAGCCATGAATATAGATAACAGCCAAAGTGATGATACTATTGCATCTGCGTCAAGTGACGCGACAGTGCAAACTCCAATGTCAAATGAAGAGAAAAGAAATGGGAAGCAGATAGAAGATAATAGTTCTGATAAAGATGATGACGATCGTGATGACGATTACTGTGATGATGATTGTGACTATGATGATGACATTAATGAACATACAAAGACAAAAAATAATCCTCTTGCATTTATTAAGAAAGTTTTACCTCCGAAATCCGATGCAAATGATTCTGATGATAATGATCGTGATGAAGATGATTGTGATAAAGATGACTCTGATGATAATGATACCAATGAGCATACCAAGACGAAAAATAGTCTTCCAATTATAAAAGAAGTTGTACCTTCGGAATACGATGGAAATGATTCAGAAGATCGTGATGAAAAGACTCTTACGACAAAAAGTCCTCAACGAATTAAAAAGGTAAGTACCTTTTTAATTCCGAAACTTGATGGTGGTACTGATGATAATGAACGAGGAAAAAAAGGAAAGAGTCCTAGACTACTAAAGGCGTTTGTTCTTCCTCCGGAATACGATGCAAATGACTCACGGTGGACACTTAGGTATCGTGAACCAGCTCCAGGACTTTGTGAACTAGTCGAACATTCTGGTGTGTATGTTGATGCTTCTAGACTGAGCAAATGTATAAAAATGACGGGATGTAGCGATAAGTTGTGTCTCTTGTTGCTAAGTGAAGTCTTTACTTCAAGGGCATTGAGTACATGTTCTTGGTCTGGTAAAAGAGCTTCAGGTTGCCACTCGCAAGGGAAAAATGTTGTAAGACCTGGATTAGACGCACACGCGCGAGAAGTATTACTGGACTTTCTCACTGGCAACGCCAGTGACACAGGGCGAGTCAATTGGCGTGTTTCGAGTAGAGGTTTGATGACCCTCATAATGTCCAGAAAAATGGTAGCGATGAGACCAAAGTAATTTAAGAAATTTTGGAAAACCTATACCGATAAAAGAGGTGGACAAAGATGCATTTACTGTACAGTGTACAACCATATTTTTAACTACAATCTACAATATAATAATCCAGTTACCAACAACTGTACGGGGTGCCCAATGATATCAAAAGGAATCAATAAAATACTTAGGCATAATGATCGATAAAAAACTTGTCTTTTAGACAACACATTGCACATCTGGTTCAGAAAACTAGAAAACTCGGTCATATATTTAAAAATCTTAGGCAAGTTGCAAATTAAACCCTGTAAAACAACACCGGTGAAAACCTCTTTTGCCAATAATTTATATAATTTCAGATCAAGCAGACTGTTTAATAAAACAAATAAGATTCTTAAAATTGTTAATCTGTCTAGGGTAGAATGTAAAAAGAAGCTGACACAGTGGCTTTTAGAACTTGATTATGAAGATACTGAATAACTGCTTACTATATTATCCTAGTCTAGCGTTTTCTCATAACTATGTACATACTGCCACCCCCTCACGCACACATTTGTATACACATCCATCTTTATACACACTTTATATCTTTCTCTCTCTCTCTCTCTCACACACACATACACACAACACCACACACACGCATTTTTTTTATTTTTTTATTTTATTAGTACTTTTTCATGTAATTCTTTTTTACAATAGTCCTACAATGACACGTATATAAAAACAAAAATTGTCACAAATCTCGGCGAGGGAGGCCAGGAGTCCATAACACAGGGTGGGTATCCTAGTTTGAACTCCTGACTCCCACAAATCTCTGTACCTTCAATATTTGTAACACCTTATATTGTAACTGTACTTTGTGGGAGCAAAATAAATTGTATTATTATTATTATTTCCTTTATTCAATTTTTTACAAAGTCTTTACATTTTTAAATATTAATATATAAAAACATTTAAAAATATAAAAAAAATTGTAGCCCACCGGTATCGGGAACAGGGTCTAAGCTACCGGCGGTCAGGGCTCCAGAGAGAGGAACCTCCTAACAATACGAGCCGTGTCCAGGAGTACCGCTTTCTGAATCAAGCCCTTGATCCAGCTGCCTAACGAGAGCCTCCCCAGGTACTGGTCGAGGCTCTTGGCAATTAAGCCATGGGCCGACACGACTATCGGCACAATGATCGCCGAGACCACTTCCCACATGTCGACAACCTCGCGAGCCAGGTCAAGATACTTGATTTGTTTATCTTTCTCGGCTTTCACGAGGTTCTCATCATGCGGGACCGTTATGTCAACAATCATTGCGCGCCGCTCTGATCGATCCATCACCACTATATCAGGCCTACTGGCTATAACAGTCCTGTCAGTGATGATGGATTGATCCCAGTACAGTGTGATACTGCCATTATTGAGAACTGGGTCGGGCACATACCTATAGTAGGGCACTTCCGATTCTACAAGATTGTATTTTAGAGCAAGTTGCTGATGGATAATCCTGGCTACAAGGTTGTGTCTATGCAAGTACTATCCGTTAGCTAGACGAGAACACCCGGAGATAATGTGACGGATTGATTCGCCTGGACGGTGGCATGCCCGACATATGTCAACCGTACCGTCCTTCACAATAAATCTCCGGTAGTTATTCGTCATCATTACTTCATCCATAATTGCACAGACAAAACCTTCGGTTTCTCCGAAGAGGTCCCCGGAACGTAGCCAGGACACGGACGCTAGAAAATCTACATAGGGCCCATGAAGAGCCCGGTAAAAGCGCCCGTGAAGCTCCTTGCCCTGCCATTCTTTCCTGCGATCATCATTAGTAAGTACTACAGGTTTGCGCTATTTCTCTTTAGCCAAGGAGAGCGGGGTGAGGCCCTTGTCCATCGCGACCACATCTCGATGCATCTCCACGTCAGCTTCCAGGAAATATTCCCTGACACTGCATATCTCGCGATTGTGGAGAGTCTTAGCGTTTAAAAAGCCACGACCCCAACATTTCCGTGGGATATACAGTCTCATAACTGAAGAACGCGGGTGATGCATTCGAGATGCCGTCAACAATTTACGGACCTTAGTATCCAGGGCGTCTAGTTCGGTTTGAGTCCATTTGAGTATGCCGAAAGAGTACATCAAAACTGCATGCACCCGTTGAAGGCACGCACCTTATTTCCGCCCGATAAAAGACTATTCAATACTTTTTTCAGGCGGCCAAAGAACGCTCCCTCAACGATTGCTTCATGTCAGCCACACTGATGCCCAGCGCTTCCGACATACCCAAATACTTATAGGTTTCAGTTGCTGAGAGGGATCTAAGATTTATGGAATCTGAGAGCTGGGTTCCCACAGATTCCACAATATCCCCTCACTTTACATGCATGACCGCACATTTATCCACACCAAAAACCATCCTGATGGCGCTACTGAAAGTTTCAGTTACCTTCAGTAGCTCCATCAGTTGCAAATCGTTGGGGGCAAAGAGTTTCATGTCATCCATGTAAAGGAGGTGAGATATATGTTTATAAATTTTTGTTCTCAAAATGGATGTAAGAACTTTATAGACTGTCGGAAGACAGGTGATTGGTCTATAATTTTTGGGTTCCGCAGTACTACCCGATTTATGGAGCAGGTGGGTTATACCTGTTGTCAGAAACTCTGGCAGCGACCCCGACTCTAAGGCTGACTGGAATAGGGTCGCCAAGCGAGCATGCGACCATGTGAACCATTGAATCCAGAAAATGTTATTATTATTATTATTTCTGCAACTGATAGCAGCAGCAGCAGTAGTGTCCTCCAGCAGTGTGCTAAGAGGATTCAAGGCTAAGCAGAACCAAAGTGGACTCAAACTATTTATTATTATTATCATTTAAATAGTGGTAGACATATTATAAAATAAGTATGATTCAGGGGTAAGGTTTAAGTTAGTTAGGTTCCCTTAAACCCTGCACTCGGAAATAGGGGCCCCGCAAAGCGGGGCTCCGTCGACTACGCTTTTGACGTGACAACGTCTTAAATTAGGTTGCGGCTGGGAGTCACTTATGAAAAAGTGTAACGCCCGGTAACGTTACGATGAGTCACCGAACGAGAGAGAGGCCCGCCGAATGCCTTGCGTCTCTCTCCCACTCAACTATGACGTTGTCACGTAAAATCTTCGCCCGTAAAACCGACTTTACAGGCAACCATTTTTTAGGAGAATATAAAGTAATTTAAGGTTAGGTTATATTAATCAATATGGTTCAGGAATGGTACAGTATCTTTTCATGAGAGTGGTACCATTGGGCAAGGGGGACCCCTCCTTCCCTCAACACCACGTGAGTTGACTACCATCGCATGTATTTCACGAAAAATAATGCTTTTTATTGTAAGCAGTATGTTTGTTTGACAATAATTCGAGAGATTACAATATCGCTAGAGAGATTACAATATAACGTATTCCACAATTTTACTGTGACATATAGATTACACAGAAATCCGATTTAGTAAAGTTTTGAACTTTTCTATCTATGTTGTCTAGTATTTGTTCTAAATTACAATTCGGCTTACGATAGTGACAGAATTCATGAGTGTTTACTATACTAGGGTTATTAATTATTTTACATATTTCTACTGCTACTTTCACTACCTATGATGCAAATTCTATGCTTAATAGGCGCCTGTTGTAGATCCAGTTTAATAATTGGCTCGGTTCTTTATTGCTAGGAGAGGAAGTGCGAGGAACATCTTTACTTTGAGTTTTGGTGCCTTGATGAATAGAAGTATTGCCAATTATTGAGATCAGTTTGAGCTTCTTTGGTATGTCTTAACTGAGTATTTTGGGTGTATTGTTGGCTTATGTTTGACTGGAGAAAGAGCAATTCTTTATTACAAAGTGTTTTTTTTTTTTTCTAAAGTCAATATCTCAATTTCTTGATGTGCACTATTTAGTTGAGACGTCAACTCATCAATCGTGTCTTGCAACTTTTTTGATTGTTATCTTCATCTTCTGATATTTCGGGCATACTATTTGTGGTACAATTCAAAGTTTGAGCGTGTTATTGCTGTCATCGTGGTTAGATTCTGATTTTCTGCTGCGGTTACGACGGAACGTTATATTATCCAAGAAATTTATTTTTATCGATTTTTGTTCCAACGCTGGCAAGAACTATATTTTTGGTATCTTCAATAATAAAATAAAAAATACTACTTTTTAATTATTTTTTTGTGCTGTCAACATTAAAGATGGGTTGGTAACACTGTAGGAGTATTGAAGTTGTTACTATTAGCTAATAGATGTCGCTGTCTCAAATAATTAGTTGTCAAATAAAAATCAAACAAAAATCTGGAACTTTTATTGAAGTCCGTGGCGGTGAAAAGGTTAAGTTACACAAAGCAAAACAAAGAGGCCCTACTAGCGCGAACGTGTAGGTAACTGTGACGTAAATACGTCAATTTTTGGATCGAAAATACGATTATCATAAAGCATTTAAGTTGAATTTATTGCAACATGTATTACTACCATTCATATTTTTTTTTCTAAGCGTGTCATGTAGGTAGGTCTTAAATGTATGATCTTCATGCGGGTGATATACAGGGTGTAAACCACCTACCTCATCACAAACCAATCATTCTGTATATCAAATGATGTTACCTTACGCAAAAATTATTGCTGGGAAGCAACTTTTCTTTTTTGAGGTTATAAATCAAGTTTTGTGGTAGAACTCAATGTAACGCACTTAAAACATTGTGCTGATGGATGGATTAAATAGAACGGGGGTCGTGAAGGTCTTACAAAAAAAACTTGTTTAAAAAGTTGTAACTTTGACCGCCCATATCGCCGTAACCAGAATGGTGTAGAACAAAAAAAAAATTTCGCAATGATGAGGAGAACAAGTGCCTTTCGGCTTCGTGGAGAGGTGTTTTACACCCTTGATATTTATATTTCTCGCGGACGCAAGAACGACTGCTGAGCGCTCCTGGATTTGATTCCCTGCTCGGGAAAATAGTATTATTGCGTTTTTACAGAAATAGTAGTAGCTCGGAGTTTGGAAGTTTGCGGTAAGATCCTCCGTGCCTTGGAAAGCACGTTAAGCTGTTAAGGCTCAATAACCGGATCCAACTGAATGCCAGTATTTTACATTGAGCGACTTGTTATCTGACCTCCACAACCTAGTTACCTATATCTATAAAGTGTCCTGGGTGTAGTTTTTAAGATGGATCCAGCAGTAACTGATATCGACCATGTCTCGCTCGGCAGAGTCGTGAACTCAGTGATCTATCAATGGAATCACGACGCTAGTGTTGTGGCTACGGCATCGAAAATGTTCGTAAACATTTAATCAATCAAATTTTATACTTAGTAATTATTAAACTTAATTATTTAAACAATACAGGGTGAAATTGAATTGATGCGATAAATTTAAATATACAATAATACGTGTTGTCAAGAAAATGTATAAAATATCAAATGTAAAATTAAAAAATAATTGATCAGTGTTACGAAAACCGTTAAAATAATAAAAGTATCAAAAAATCTCGTCCGACTCATCGCAGTGCTCAATATAGCGGTCATTTACCTAATTTTGCCTTAATTTTTCTTATTTATTTTGCATATTACTGGAATACCGATAATTCGTACCTAAATAAAGATAACCTTTTGAAAACGATAATCGCGTAATTTTTTTTAACGATTTAGATTGTAGAAAAAACAGTTTATAATTACTATGTTACTGTAACTGAAGCTACAATTTCATTTTGTCGCATTAATTAAAATTCACCCTGTATATTCAATATAAATAAACATAAAAAATAACCACTTTCTGGAGCCCTGATACAGCCAGGAGGCGTCGCGGTAGACTTGCAGAAGATGGCGGGACGAGCTGGACATAACCAATGACCAGTGGCCAACATTAGCCCTGGATCAGGATCGAATCAACGGGAGTCATGGGGAGAGGTCTTTGCCCAGCAGTGGGATGATGCAGGCTAGCAGTAACAGTAACAGTAATTAAACATTTTCTTATTTATGTACGTTAATTGTTCGGTAGGAACGACGAAGGCTAATAATATTTAGTTATTTATTTGCGTTACTTTAAGGGGCCGTCGGAGCATGAGTTTTTCATACAAACGTAATACCAAAATAATACGAAAATCAAACATATTATTAGGGTAGTGTGTATGGCCTGTTCGAAAGAGATACCGCGGCCCCGGAACATAAAGGGCGAGGAAGGAACATGGATGGGTTTTAGTCAGTAAAAGTCCCTCCCGCTCCGCCCAGAGTGGGAGAACTCATATGATCCATCCCAAAAAAAAAAAAAAAGGGTAGTGTGTATTTATTTCGATTAGATTAGAATATCTATGTTCCCAAATAAATATTATGCTATTAGAAAAATCCGTCAATTGATGTATAAGATACTTACCGCTAGATTGGTCTATTTTAGTTACTTTCATAGTATTATGTCTTATGGCATTTTGTTATGGGGACGGGCTGCAGACATTGAGTCTATTTCGTCATCTGCCTAGCCTTTTCCCAACAATGTTGGGGTCGGTTTTCAGTTTAACCGAATGCAGCTGAATACCAGTATTTTACATGGAGCGACTGCCTATCTGACCTCAACAACCCAGTTAATACTGGGTAATACGATACCACTTGGTAAGACTGGTTGTCAGACTTTTTGGGCCACTGACTACCTGTAACGACTGCCATAGGTGGACAAATTACAGCCGGGACCTACTGCCTAACGTGCTTTCCGAGGCACGGAGGAAACTCGCTATGTATGGGTTGGTCACCCATCTACAGACCAACCTAGGCAAGCACGGTTTTACCTAAAGATCGGCCCGAGCGACTGTTATTATTTTGGCATGACCTCCTCCTTTGAGTCTATATTCATTTCAGAATGAATATAGATTGAGTCTGTATTCTTTCTGCATAAAAGAGCCATCAGAGCCATATAAAATCTTCGTAGGCGCGATTCTCTAAGGCAAATGTATAAGGAAATTAATATCATGACTGTACATTGTCAATGCACCTATGAAAACATAATGTACGTAAAGAAAATCTACACCTTTTGGTAAAAGAGGTGACAGACATAATTGCAGTACTAGGAATAGATACCTACCAATTAATTCAGCCAAGCTTCAGACTCGCTAAGGTAGACCCATCCTTTTTTACGGGCTATATGTATAGATGCGATAATAAAATTCCACAAAGCATTCTTGAACTAAATGAAACTAAATTTAAAACATGCATTAAACGCACACTACGTAAGTAAGCATTACAAGTTGATCGGAATGGGCAACTACAGTACTTTCACAGTATTTATGTCTTGTGACTATAGCTATATTTAATTTTCATCTTTGTTTTGACAATTCCAAAGCGCCTGTATCTGGCCTACTTGAATTAAATGCTTTGATTTGATTTTGATTGAAACAAAACTAGCGAAAAGTGGGTGAGACTACGACGACTAATAGGTAGGTACTACTCTACCCAATCCTTCGAGGTTTACAGCAGTGATGTTATTTATGCATGTAAGCGATGAATTTTCAAGTATTCAATCATCGATATTTTGTAAAAAGAGGCACACCACGCACCTACAGCACTAGCGGTCGTGAATGTAACGTCTGGTAGAAACCGAAAGTGATGCGACGTGGGAACAGGGTCAGAGAGGCGCTCCGACGACTCTCAACTGTTTCTAAGCATAGTAATATTACTTGTAGGAACGAGAATAGATTACGAAGCGGTGGCTCGCAAACTTGCAATGAATTAAGAGTAATTATGGTGAATTGACGGATCCACTTCCAGAAGTCGATATCAATCGGGCTATCAAATTTCTTCCCTCTAAAGCTGTAGGTAATGAATGATGATGGTCTTCATCTCCAGGTGCTTATTTGTTTCCTTAATCTTTATCTCTTATTCACAACTTAGTTTGTTTACTTAGGGATCAACTTAGTGCAGCAAAAGGGATAAACAACCTACGGGGTGATGTTCGATCACATTGCTCCTAAAAACAGCAGGAATTGCTTTATGGTACTCGCTTATACCGGGAGCATTCGCCTGTAATTTAACACTTCAGATTTTAACATTCCCAATGATCTAAATAGAATTGAAATAAAATGATATTGAATTGAATTGAGTTACATCAGCGAGCGAGGAGAACCCAGCACTACAGACAACATTCTGAAACGATGCAATGTGTAAGTAACCCAAAGTTTTGAACTGGTATGGTTGCTAACATTATCACCGGGATATGCGCAAAAAAAATATAAGAAAGAAGGGTAGACCATTTCAAGTCGGCTCATAAACACCCACCCTCAAAAAACTTCATTTTATCCGTGATCACGGGGGTTGCAACAGCGCCGAAATATCGGGAACTTACAAAAATATCTCGTTTAGGAACAGTGTTAATGATAATCTGTAACCTGTTCAATAATGAATTTTAAAACGTTACATTACAAAATCAAAAAAATCAATCAAAATCAAAGCATTTATTTCAAGTAGGCCAATAACAGGCACTTTTGAATTGTCGAAACAAAGATGAACATTTAAAGTAGCTACAGTCCCAGTCACAAGACATAAAAACTGTGAAAGTACTGTAGTTGCCCATTCCCTAGCGTAGATCTCTATGGAGAAGAACGGGCAAGAAACTCCATGGACACTCTTTTAAATCAAAATATTGTTACAAAATCTTGGTTACATCATTCATTTTGAGATGGTAGATTATGTGAGAACAATGTAGCAAGATGTGCATGTTAAAAGTGTCCATAGTAAAAACAAAATAATTCATTCAAATAAGCCATGGCAACTAAGAGATGACCAGTCACAACTGACAGCACCCGTTCACGAACATGACGCATGGATCAGCACCATTCAGCTCAACCACTTTGAAGGGAGCTAAATGATCCGACACACGCGCCACCATCAGCGAGACATTTGAGTGAGCATGACATACTCTCAACCGCCAGGGCACATTCAAGTCAAAACTAAAGTAGGTTTCCAGTGAATGATAGCTTTCTAGTACATAGTACTCACACAATATGGGCTATGCTATTATATAATACTAACATTGAATCTATACAATGCAAAGATAGTTGTACAATCTTCAGCAGCTCCAACAATACCATTTAATGCTATCAAGTTTTGCGCCCCTGTCCTTATGGAGCAGGACCAGCATTGAGCCAAGCATTTTTATCAGCGATATAATCGCTCAACTTGTAATATGCTTGCTTACATAATGTGCGTTTAATACATGTTTTAAATTTCGTCTCATTCAGTTCAAGAATACTTTGTGGAATTTTATTATAGCATCTCAAACAGTACCCCATGAAAGATGAGTCTACTTTAGCGAGTCTAAAGCCTGGCTGAACTAGTTGGTCCCTATTTCTAGTACTATAATTGTGTCTGTCGCCTCTTTTACCGAAAAGATGCAGATTTTTTCTGACGTACATTATGTTTTCGTAGATGTATTGGCAATGAACCGTCATGATGCCAATATCCTTAAATAGTTCCCTTAGAGAATCGCGCCTACGAAGATTGTATATGGCTCTGATGGCTCTTTTCTGCAGAATAAATATAGACTCAATATCAGCAGCCCGTCCCCATAGCAAAATACCGTAAGACATTATACTATGGAAGTAACTAAAATAGACCAGTCTAGCGGTATCCACATCAGTGAATTGACGGATTTTTCTAATGGCATATGCTGCTGAACTTAAGGGCCCCGCAAGAGATGTTAAATGAGAACCCCATTGTAGCCTTGAATCAAGCGTAAGCCCCAGGAAAACCGTTTTATCTACGAATTCGAGTTTCTCTTTATTCAATATTATCTCACAATCACTACTTTTAACATTCGGTAATGAAAATCTTATGCATTTAGTTTTTTTTTCATTTAATACCAAATTGTTTGCTGTGAACCAATTTTGGACCTGAAGTAGGGCATCATTCACGTCATCTAGATTGTTGGCCCGTCTATTTATCTTGAAAATTAGAGAAGTGTCATCAGCAAACAACACCATATTTTGAGACTGGTGTTTCAACAAATAGGGTAGATCATTTATATAGACTAGAAAAAGGAAAGGACCCAATATTGAGCCTTGCGGAACCCCCATTTTTACATTCAAACCCTTTGAATTAACACCGTTTATTTGAACATGTTGTTTTCTATCGCTCAAATAAGATTTTAGCAGGCTAAGTGCAAGTTTACCCAGTCCGTAATGCTCCAGTTTCAAAAGCAATGTGTCGTGATTTACGCAATCGAAAGCTTTGGAGAGGTCACAGAAAATTCCTAATGCGTCTTGGGACTCTTCCCACGCAGCAAATATGTGCTTTAATAGGGTTACACCGGCGTCAGTTGTACAACGTCCCTTGGTGAAACCATACTGTTGATCATGGAAGATTCTGTTGGTGTTAAAATGATAGAGCATTTGATTAAGCATAACTTTTTCAAAAACCTTGCTAAAAACTGGTAACACAGATACAGGTCTATAATTATTGGCATCTTTACTGTCCCCGGATTTGAAAAGAGATATGACTTTACTGTATTTCATTAAATCAGGGAAAACTCCTTGGTCTACACATAAATTAAAAATTAAAGCTAAGTATGGGGCTATGGTCTCAAGTATAGATGTGCAAACTTTGATAGACATTCCCCATAAATCTTCAGTCAGTTTGATTTTAATTTGCCGGAAAGCTTTAATAACTGTCATGGGGTTAATGTGTTTAAATTTAAATTCAGCCAGGCAGCCAGACACATTCGCCTTTAATAAGCCAATTGAGGCTTCAGGTGAGGAATTAAGAGCCTCCGTAGTTTTTATTGGTATTTCGGTAAAAAAATTAACAAATTCTTGAGCTACTTCCTGATTAGAGCTTTTAAGACCACATGCTGTATCTAATGTAAAAGTATTATTACGTATTTTCTTTCTGTTGGTCTCGTTATTTATAACTTTCCAAACGGTCTTTATTTTATTATCCGCTGTTTTGATCTTGTTGCTAATGTGCAGGGCTTTAGCAACCTTGCAAGTATTTCTAAAAATCTTTGAATACGTAGCAACATACTTGCTAAAAGTTTCAGTGTTTATAAAAGGCTTAAGGCTGTAAAGCTCAAATAGACTTTCCCTACTTTTTCTGATACCTCTAGTTGCCCAATCACTAAATATAAACTTAGGGCAAATACTCTTTGTCTTCTTTTCAAAAGTTTTGTTGAATTCCGTGTGAACTAATGAAAAGAAACGATCATACAGGTGATTTATATTAATATCCTCTTGGCTCATTACACTTAACTTGTTCTGTAGGGAAGTATTATACCTCTTTAATTTGCAAGAAGTTATAGGTCTAAATTTAATCTGAACTTTTTGCATTGGAGTTTTACACCTAAAAGTTACAGTTTGTCCGCTATGGTCAGACGGCAAACAATTTATTATGGCTTTATCTAAGTAATCACAATCGCAGAAAACATTATCTATACAAGTAGCAGAAGAAGTTGTGATTCTAGTGGGTTCAATAAAAACGTTAGTCAAGTCAAATGACTTAAAAAGATTTAATAACCGACTGCTATTTGAATTTTCTTCTAAAATATTGATATTGAAATCACCACAAATTATTTTAGATTTATTACTGGCTGCAAGTTTTGCCAGGACATCTTCCATTATAGATTCAAATATGGAAAAGTTTTGATAGTTTGGGGGTCTGTACACACACACAATTATATGCTTATCTAGCTCAACACAGGACAGTTCGACACAATGTTCAACCGAGAGACCTACTATGTCATTACGTTGCTTATATTTAAAACTATTTTTTATTAATATTAGGGAACCTCCACGAAGCATAGTTTTACGGTTAAAGCAGCTACCCACCATATAGTTTTCATAATTAATAAGCATTTGGTAATCCTTTAGCCAATGTTCAGTAAAACAAATAATGTCAAACTTACTATTTTCTAAAAACAATTCAATTTCTAATAATTTGGAAGAAATGCCTTGGATATTTTGGTGGAATAATTTTAAGGTGTTCTGCTGAGGCCCTTTTTTACTAACTAATGGAGTGCAAGAAGATACCTTGCTGTTGGTAGGATTAACAAAAATATTGTTAATGGTATCTTCTGTTGTCTCACTTACTAGTTTAAATTCATATTAAAATTTGGAGTGAGGCCGGAGACACCCGTGCCATCCTCAGACAACAAGACCCTATCACTAATAAACCCTAATTGAGAATTTTCCATGGTGACAGATGGATCCTCCCCAGTAAAATGTGTGTAAACATTTATAGCACTAGTGCTATATACATTTGTGCCAGTCACCTGTACATTAGTAGAATTACTAATTGTCGCAGTGTTAATAATATAACTAAACTTAGACATACTATTTATGTCTGTGTGAATACTATAAGCTAATAGCCGAGCTATTTTGTGTCTACATACAATAGGTAGATACACCTTACCCCGTGATGACTTAAGATTACCAACTATAGTGTTGATATCCAGATACATAAGCCTGTCACTATAGTGACCTACTAAAAATGTACATGTTTATTCAACATATGTATATAATCGTTTTTCCTACTACTTAAATTTTCAAAATATGGAAAAGCACACAATATGATTTTATTACAACTTAACTTAAGCAACTCAGAAACTACAAGCGAATGCTCCCGGTAAACGAGCGATTTTAGAAACTGATGAGATCTGTCTAGGAAATAAAAGACAGTTTGATATCAATGTAACCTATCATACATTGTAACGTGAAGTACACGGCTGCGCTGTGAACGGAAGCGCGCATTATGTAAAACGTCACTTTTATCCAGTTTTACATCGCTCCACATTGTGTGTACCTAACAACTCACAAGAGCATCACATAATGAGACGGCGGAAAAACGAATCTGCACGACGCTGACGTCTACATGATCTTCAGTTGTCTTACTTGCTACTTACTACATGAGCTAAACGCGAGTTTTTTTAATTACTAAAAGTGTATGATTCACTGCTATAAACAAGACCAGTAAAATATATGATACTAGCGGACGTCACGCGGTTTCACACGCGTAATTCCCGTTCCCGTGGGAGTACGGGGATAAAATATATCCTATGTTACTCGTGGATAATGTAGCTTTCGAATGGTGGAAGAATTTTTAAAAACGGTCCAGTAGTTTTTAAGCCTATTCATTACAACCAAACAAACAAAGTTTTCCTCTTTATAATATTAGTGTAGATTCTTCAAGATATACGCTAGCATTATACTGTTTTGAAAACATAATACAATCAATTTGATTCGATAAAAAAGAAATCACGAACTTATCGCTAAAAATATCTTTCAAACAATAAAAAAACATACTAATATACATGCGATCATTCTGATTTATTGGCAAATAATTCTACAAGCAATATATTAGCATGACACTGTTTTAGTTATTTAATCCAATCAACAGTTTTTTTGTAAATCGATCGAAACCACTCATTTCGCTTTATTTAGCCCGCAGTGGCTGACGTAACACCCACTTTGTAGTGCAAGCTGATTAGAACTTTATTCTAACAGCATTTCAAACGAAGTTTGAACAACCACGAATAGAGTTGCTAACTTAGCTCGTCTAAGCGCCTTAATACAGGTGCAAGGGACATTAATGCGTTAATGTCCCTTGCACCTGGGGTTGCAGGCCTGTTCGAAAGAGATAGGTACCGCGGCCCCGGAACATAAAGGGCGAGGGAGTAACATGGATGGGTTTTAGTCAGTAAGAGTCTGACACTCCCTCCCGCTCCGACCAGAGTTCAGTAGTCATTTGATGATTTCCCATCCTAAAAAAAAATAAAAAAGGGACATTAACGCACACGCGGTTTCGACGAATACAAATGAATCTAGACCCCCGACAATAGACGAAACATTTTATCGGTTACTTTCAAAAAGTAGTTGAAATGAATCAAAAGTTGAAACCAGGCGGGCGGGGTCCATTTGGATACTAATTGAATACTGAATTTATTTTGTAGTCTCCTTTTAAAATCCTTCATTTTGCTCTAGACGCTATTGGAAATGAAAAATAGTATATTTTATAACGAGGGACTAAACGAAGCCTTTATATACCCGAGGTGGTTTGACTCCCGAGCTTGCGTTTAGTCTCGAGGTGCAAACTGTACTTTTCACTTTTCACACTTAAAAATAGTCATTTAAAACTGAACAAAGAACACCGGTCAAACGACGAACAATTTTTTGTTGATATTTTATTTTAGCGTCTGCCCATGAAAATTATATAAACGTATAGAATTTGAATTCCTGAAGAGTTTTGTCTTCAGTAATATTTTTCTAGGAAGTCAGGATTTAAAGATATTCCAGTTTGAAGTTTTAGAGGTTATATCTTGTTAACAACAGACTATTTGAAAAATAAATCTAAAAATACCTTAACTCACTTTAAATACATTAATATAAATGCATTTATTTACAACTAGCTGCGCCACGCCAAGTTTAGAAGAATGTAAGGACAGTGGGAGAATAGTTTAAGGACTCCGTATTCAGAATATTAAGTCCAACAGACGTCCGTAGGTCTGCCCCATGGCTCACATGGTCACACGAGACATAATTAGGTACTTACCTACTTAAATAAATCATCATAAGAATATTTATTTAATTACCAAAGTAGTAGTATCTATAGGGCAGTTAGAGATATACTTTGGTAAATAAGTCGCCAACCCGTCTTGAGCAAGCGTGGAGATCAATGTTCGTACCTTCTCTGTTGAGAAAAGGCCTTTGCCCTGCAGTGGGACAGTAATAGGCTGGTATTATTATTATTTTTCATGGTGAATACTAAAATTACTTTTAAAATCAATTCTGTAAAAGTAGAGAGAAAACGGGATATGTCATATGTGTTGTGCTTAGTCATTTAAAAAATAAAACAATTCTGTTAAAACAATAAAGTAATTTATTCTGTCAATTCTTATTATTGCCTACCCTAGCTCTCAATCACAGCCTGCATTCGATTCTTCATTAATCTGATCAGGTTTTTGACGGTGCCTTAAGGAATTCTGTCCCATCCGTCTGCTAACGCGGCCTTCAATGCTTTTATCAATCAATCATTTCATTTTCAGGCATCTTAAGGCCCATAGATAAGATACACAACATTACATTACAACTTAGAAATATACTAATACCTACATACAAAATATAACTTATAAACTATGAACACATGAAGTGGCGGCGGCGGCGTCGTGTTACGCTGCGCGGTGTCACGTAGCCTGCCGCGAAAACGTCGGTAGACAACACCCTTCGGCCAAAACTCTTCCTTGAGAAACTTGTCGAGAAATTGTGTCGGAACTCGCACCACAAACGACTTGAAGTTGGTGTTGTGACGCGACTCCAACTTCTCGACCCTCAAGGTCCATCTGGTCTTCATCTTCATGTACTCTACGAGTTCTACGACCTACTCAATCTTCGTGGAGTGATGCAGTCGGGACACATAAAGCAACGTCGTAGTTGGTATTGCTGGATGCAGCAGCATATTTGGTACTGACAGTCCAGTACCGCATTGATTGTGAAAAGTAGGCTTTTTCTTCTTCTTCTGAACTAAGGTGAAGCCGTCCTCATCACACTTCTGCTTGGCTGGACAGCGCTGTACCGGATTCCTTAGAAGGGTATCACAGCGACGGTTCTACTTTTCCCCTTTCTGCTGCTTAGGTTGTTTTGCAGCTGAATCGTTTTATGGTTGAAGGGACTGAATTTCTGCCCAGGACCCTTCTCTTGAGCTCGTCCCATAAGCGTTCGATATCAGTCCATATCTGGACTCGACCAGTCCATCGCCCGTATGTATATTCACTTCATTCAGGAACTTTCAAATGATACGCGCCGTGTGACATCTTCGGCCCCTTCAGGCACGAAAACAAGCGTGGTTTTTTCCTCTAAAGAGATACCAGCCCATTATACTACGTACAATACAATACACACTTTATTATTATTCTATGAACCTATTATGAAAAGACAATTCGTGACACAATACAATGATGTATGTGATGGAAGGCCATAACTCTATTTAAGGCTTTTCGCGGCCGATAAGGCCTCAAATGAAGATGCGGATTTCAACAAGTATGCAAACTATTCGTAGAAAACATCGTTTTTGAGGCCAAACGCCCTTCTATCTAAGTGTATCTGGTGGCTACGGGCGACTTATACAGAATTTCTTGCTGAATTCGAATCAATGTTTAACTGAGATTTGGCAAAAATGTTAGTTACGGCCTTTTACCGAATGACGGTAGAGTGCATGTCATTAAGCAGGTTGACAAATAAAATGTCATGTTTTTTTTTTGTTGGAGATGACATTAAGAGTGGACACACACTTATCAATAATAAAATAAAAAAAGCAAGAAATATTTTTTTCTCATACGTATGACGTCATCTATTCGTACGATTCGACGCGGATAAGTGTGCTAGGTTTTATTATATTTCATACAAGTTATTCTAAAATTCGATTCTTTCGGCGCGGTCGATTGTTTCGACGCGGATAAGTGTGCGTTCACCTTAAAAGTATATCTTAGCCAAAAGCCATGAAGTCAATCCAGGAAGAAAAAAAGTAAGTCATGATTATTTTTCTCATTCATCATTATTCTAGTCAATTGAGCTTATAATAATGAGGAATTTTTTTAAGAGACTTCGTTAGACCTTAAGTTTGATTTGATAAATCTTAGTAAATTATTTCGTAGGCATCTATCACGGTGACATACGTAGACGCTCAATAATTTCATCAACAATTGTCTCGCCCGGGTTCTTTACACTCGACAAAAATTCTGAACAGAGAAAACCTTTGACAAGTTACTCTTTTGTGACCATGTTTCAGAGTAAAAGATCGTTCCATTTTTAAATTACTTTTTAATCCCTAGGGAATAAACGGTCACTTTAATCCCGCTTCGTAGGGCTATAACGGCGAACTTTTAGAGCATGAGAAGTGAAAAAAATATTCTACGATATCTTTCACGAATTCTTTAAATTGCAATGAAGCCAGTAACGCTCGTGCCACTAAGATGAATTTAACGTCGGTGACGTATAGTTTATTCAAATCCGTTCATCCGTTTAGGAGTTACGAGGCAACAAAGAAACGGACATCATACACACAGTCAAACATACATACATACAGGGTGACTTGTAATTAGAGCACAACCTTGTAAGGGGATATAGTACAGGTCATTTGCAACAACTTTTGTAGGAACACTCATATGCAAAAGTGCACCAACATTGAGTTATAATTTTTTTCGTGTTATTTTGAAAAACTCTTATGGGGTAACCTTAAAAAATTAATAAATAAAAAACTTGACATAATTTTGATAATTTTCTTTTTATTATTTAGTCTATAACGTTCCAGTTACATGTCAGCATCATCAAATGTACATTATTGACATTATTCTAGACACAGTGCTCCAAAATCCAAAAGACTTAAACAAATTTTACTGGCATTATGACACAAAACAGCCTGTTTAAAAAAAAAACACTATGACACTTACTCTGCGTATTATTAAAAAAACATCTACATTTCATAAGCTTTCAAATGAGATATAAAACCCTGACATAGCTAGTCCAATAGGGAAGATATTCGCATAACAAAGGCGCACGGCCAAAAAAAGGTCTGTTTCTACCTGCTCTACTAAGCAGGTAAAAACAGCCGGTCATTGTTTAATCTCTTTTGGGTTGTTTAAAGAAAGAAAGAAAGAAAGAAAGAGTTTAGGTTAGTCCGTCCTTGTGATTCGTTGCGATCGGATGCTTTTGTGTGTGCTCTGCAGTTTTGTTTTATCTCTGACGACCCGGCTTGTGACTGTTTTTGTGATTGATTGCTCTCCTGACGACTTGGCTTTTCACTTGGTTTCCGTGTGTTATGCTCATCTGTGGTTTTGGCTCGTATCAAGGACTATGGCTCAAAGACAACGGGCAAATTTTACGAATGAAGAATATGCCGATATTCTGTACACTTACGGCGTAGTTAGAGGCAATGGTTTAGCTGCCCAGCGCGAATATCAACAGAGATACCCCAATCGCCGTTTACCTGATGTAGGCGTGTTTTCTCGAGTTTATCGACGAGCCCGGGAGACTGGACGCTTTCAAAGACGTCAAGGTATGTAATAAAAATGTAATTTAATAAATAATTGCGATTAAATTGCAAGTTTACAGCCAACAGCTGCTTAAGCACTTTAGATTTTGTACCTTCTTAGAGAGTTAAACACAGTTCAACTGTCAATCGTGATTTGCTTCTGGCTGTACCTACTTACGTAGTACCGGAAAAAAAAGATAGTTTTCTCCGAAATGTTTTTGTTATTGCAATTTAACTTCGTAAGCAAACAAAGGCCTGACTTGGGTTATCATTTTTAAAAAATTGTAAGTGCATTCAGTATTAGCTGCGTGTTTCCACTTAGACCGTCATTTCATTACCAATAACAATAGTATTAAATTGTGGCGGGTGAATTCTTTGTAAACACTTGCAAAGCAGGTGCGGTACGTACAGATACTTTCCCTGTGTTATCTTCCTTCATTTTTAATAATTATTAATTTTTACAAAATAATTATAAAACCACGTATTTTTATTTATTATTTTAGAACAATTAAATAAATAAATTTTGTCAAAATGGCTTCTTGGCCGAAATGGCTCCTTTAAAACTGAATGGGCTTTGGTTTATTACCCCTATTGTTTACCGCAATTAATTATTTAAATTAGTTTTTTTTTATCAGGCGATGCGGGCAGACCTCGAATATACCGTGCTGATGATGAAGAAGAAATCCTACGTCATTTTCAACGGGAACCTAACATCTCTACAAGACAAGTGGCCAATTTACTTGGAATATCACAGTATAAAGTGTGGAAAGTGGTCCATGAATCTGGGCGTCATCCATATCACTACACTCCAGTGCAAGTCCTGGAAGACCGTGATCCTGTTGCAAGGGTCCAATTTTGCAGATATCTGCTAAACTGCGACATAGAGGACCCAAATTATTTAAAACAAATTTTGTGGACCGACGAATCAAAATTTGACAAAGATGGAATCACAAATTACCATAACACTCATTTCTGGGAAGAAAAGGCGGTGGGAAATCCAAAAAAAAAACGACCGAAAGGATCGCAACGAAGATTTTCACTAAATGTGTGGATGGGAATTATTAACAATAATTTGATTGGGCCCTTTTTTCTGCCAGACAACTTAGTTGTCGGTGAATATTATGAACACTTTTTAAGAAATGTTTTACCTGAATTACTGGAGGATATACCTTTAGCCACCTTGCGTGCTATCAGGTTTCAACACGACGGGTGTCCAGCTCACTACAGACGACAAATCAGAGACTGGCTAGACGAAAATTATACCAATAATTGGATCGGTAGAGGAGAGCCCATACCTTGGCCAGCAAGAAGCCCAGATCTGACGCCAATGGACTATTACGTCTGGGGACATATGAAAACGTTGGTTTATGTCGATAATCAGCCTGTCCCAGATATTGACGAGTTAAGACGGCGAATCATTTTGGGAGCTGACCAAATTCGAGCAAATCTCAGCACTGCGGTGGTGAAACGCGAATTGAGGAAAAGGATGCGAAGTTGCGTGCGTAACGGTGGGAGTCATTTCGAAAATGAGATTTAAGTGAATGACTGAGGATGACTAGAGAACGTCAATTCTACAACACACTTTTAAAATTTCCTAATTTTAGATCTTTTTGTGTCTTTTAATAAGAGAAGTTTGAAGTAAGGACCAGCTACCCTAAAAATTTTAAAATTAAAATCAAGTTAAAATGTGTTGTAAAATTGTCACCACTAAGTGCGTGGATCACATTCTACTTAAATTTGTATTTATTGTGTTTTAAACATTATGGCCATTAATTTGCGAAACTTTCGATATTCCAGCCTGTTCTATTCTTTGGCTAATATCTTTAATGTTAGACTAGCTATGTCGGACTTTTACACCTCATTTGAAAGCTTATGAAATGTAGATGTTTTTTTAATAATACGCAGAGCAAGTGCCATAGTGAGTTTTTTTTAAACAGGCTGTTTTGTGTAATAATGCCAGTAAAATTTGTTGAAGGTTTTTGGATTTTGGAGCACTGTGTCTAGAATAATGTCAATAATGTACATTTGATGATGCTGACATGTAACTGGAACGTTATAGACTAAATAATAAAAAGAAAATTAACAAAATTATGTCAAGTTTTTTATTTATTAATTTTTAAGGTTACCCCATAAGAGTTTTTCAAAATAACACGAAAAAAATTATAACTCAATGTTGGTGCACTTTTGCATATGAGTGTTCCTACAAAAGTTGTTGCAAATGACCTGTACTATATCCCCTTACAAGGTTGTGCTCTAATTACAAGTCACCCTGTATATGTACAACCCATAGCCCTCCTTTTGGGCTTCGCTGCAGTGGGGTAAAAACGCAGTTTCATACAAAATAAATGTAATTTTTTACTTACTTACTATTAGTACTTACTACATGGCTATACTCTACAGGTCACTCAATTGTAGTCACAAGCGGTGCCTATACTCACGTGACTTATATTTTTGTCTTCGCTGCGGTCAGAACCGGCCACGTCTTTAGGCCCCGTCGTTGATTCTTCGGAGTGGGTAGTAGAAACCGACATCTGACCCCGTATTCACAAACGTTCGACTCGTTTCCGATTCGACAACTCGTTTATCTGTCTTCTTCTGGCATTACGAAAACGACCGAGATAGACATACGACTTTCCGAATCGGAAGCGAGTCGAATGGTTGTGAATAAGGGGCCTGGAGCGCTCCGCTTAAAGTTCTGACAGTGCTCCATCCACCGTATTCTCATATAATACGTCTATGTTTATCTTTTTGTGTGTCATTATAAAAGCGAGCGATATAGAAATAGATTCCGAATCGAAATCTTTGACTTCCGTGTTTGAAAATAAAGAAGCTGCTATCCTAAAATCATGTCATCTATTCATGTCTTTCTGCGAACGAATTTGTGCTCCTTAATCGACTTAAGAAGATATTATTCACGTTCTCGAGACAGTTGTTATAAGCCGATTATTTATTAATGTAAACACTGCGGTACTTTTTACAAAGAACTCGTCCCTGCTACTGTCAATGCAAATGTTAATGTGGGCGAATCACAACAACAAATGTCACGGTGATCTTTGAACATTTTCGCATCTATCACTTTCAATTTGTACAACGACGCGACGGTGCATTAAAGTTTTAAAGTGTTTGGTACACTTTCAGAGGTTATTTAATTATCAAATCTAAAACTGGGTTCTGCTGATTAATGAGATATATAACAATTTATAACACGTAGTATGTTTTAAACACCTTATAGATACTCAAAAACTTATCTCGTTTATATTTTTCTATTCCACATTGTGTTTTCAAACTTTATATGGGGCCAGAATTCTATGGTTTACAAAATATTTTCATCTCTTCTTCTCCTTCTGGTTATTTGCTGCTGTTTTAAGTGGGAACAGTGTAATATTATCTTCCCTCACATCTCTTGCATGAGACAAGCTTCATCAACCCAGAACCGTTTTAGCTTGGCATTATGTTTCATACATATCAAAGCACACTTCGGGCTTCTTGAATAGTTAGTTTGGGCACCAAAGTATAAGAGAGAATAACTCGAAGGAAATGTCTAGTCGCCACCGCATTAAGTTATACGCCACATCTATTTGTAACAAGTTCTCAATGCATGGTACAAAAGACATCAACGCCCAGTCAAGATGCAAAGGCAAATAATTCGTACTAAATTCGTACACAGTCTCACACAGATAGTTTATAACCTGTTTTAACATTATATGATCATTTTATGTCGAGTAGTACGATCGATCCTGTGGGATAACAGGGTAGTTTCCACCATTATTAAATTGCAAATCTATGTAGTCCGTCAGTTGGAGTATTGGAAAATAATGGACACGTATTTTTTTGTTTTTGTAAATCAATGAATATTGACAAAGATAAAACGCATCAAATCTCGGGAGTGGGGGCTCGTGACGTCAGAACGCATTTAAAATTATACTACGGCGTGACGTATTGAGAATTTTAAAAGTGTCGTATTTTCGTCAATGTATATTTACGTAACAAAAGAAAAAATAGGGGTCAAATATTTTTTCATCCCCCCATCTCGGAAAGAGTATTTTTGCTCTTCGATATCTGAGTGCAAAAGCCGTTTTTATCGTCTTGAAGGTAAAGGAAATTTGAATTTAGAACATCGTGTGCACTAAGCATGTGAATTCAAAACATCATTAAACCTATTTACTTTTACCTCTATGGTGACGAATTTATCATATTTTTTTAAATAATTTGTTAAGAACTCACACTAGGAATCGGAACCTTCTTGATGTACTTTTTTTAATTTGTTTTGCGTGCGCCATTTTCTTTTCACGTAATATTGTTAACACCTTAGGTTAAAAACAAGGAACTTGAAAACAAGTGAAAAACGATAGCGACGAGGAAGTTTATTTTGTTTATGGCAACACAAAGTTTTGTCTTTGGTAAATAAAATGTCTTTTGTTTTTTTCGGCTGTCTTCGGTTAGCTTTGAAACGTGGTGTATGCACGTCAGTGATAAATAAAGTGTTTAATAAAGCAAGTGGTTTCAATCGTATCAAACCAGATAAAATACAGTCCACACGAACGAAGGTAGCCTCCGAGCTTATACCGAGGTGAAACACCCACATTGGTCCTTCGAGCCAACGACACGGTGGTAACCACGGCGGTGACGACGACGACTACAAGGGCAGGTACGAGGAAAAATTGCCTATCCTACGATTCGTCATCAGTTATTTGCGGCGAGAACACCCATCATCACTGCGAGTCTACGTGCGTACAGCGAGGCCGCGTAACACAACAAAAGGCGGCGAAGGCAGAGCATACGGATTTTCAGCGTATACTTGCGATTATTAATAACATCAAGTATCGATTGCTGCGAAAACCATACTAAAATCCGCAAGAATCCGACATACATTTTCGTCATTATCAACAAGCAAAGAAGATCAGCCATTTTATGAACCACAACCATCATCATCCTTTCAAAATTGACGCGCGGTGAATTCGACCAATTGCGACGCAGCGAGCTACGGTCAGCGAGGCAGCGGTCGGATCTCATTGGTCCATAGTGCGGTTAGGTTGGTGCTTCTGAAGAACAACGTGCGCACTGCGCGGTGCGCACTCCCTACCTACTAGCTAAGGACTCTAACGTCATCTGAGTTGACAGATAAAATTATTTAATTATTTTACATTTTTACTGCAATTTTTGTGATTTCTAGTGATTTTATTGTTAACAGTGTTTTTTATTTAGTTTAGTAAAATGGAGGATACATTGAAAAGGTTGCGAGTTGGTCGGGGATACTCTAAAGGTACAATCACCAGACTATTTACTTTTGTTGAGTCGAATGATTTAAATGTAAGCTCAGTGGAAGCGCTGATGACTAGGAAGGGGAAGTTAGTCGCTACTTTTGAGGAGTATGAGAATTATAATAAGGATATTTTAGCATTGGATTCGTCAGACGTAGAAAACGTAGTGGACATGGAAAATAAATATTTCCATTGTCTGACGCTTTTGAATGAAAATATCAAGTCAAAAGGTACTAACAAGGAAGGGAAAACCTCGGAGTCAGGTAATAGTGTCGTTTCTAGAACTAAATTACCCCATATCAATATACCTAAATTTACAGGAAAATATTCGGATTACGTAAACTTTATAGAGATATTCAAATCTGTAATTCATAACGACCCATATTTGGATAGCGTCCAAAAACTCTATTACCTGCGATCATTCCTCCAAGGCCCACCTTACGAATTAATTAGTAATCTTCCTCTTGTCAGTGAAAGTTATGATAACGCATTGCAGTTATTAGACAAGCGATTTTATAACAAATATAAGATTGTAAATGAGCATGTAAACACTCTCTTAGACTTGGACAAGCTTACCAAGTTCCCTAATGCTAATGAGATAAGGAATTTTGTTTCCGTAGTGAGGCAGACACTAAGTGCTCTGCACAACCTGAAGGCAGAGGTCAAGGCTTGGGACCCTATTCTGCTGGGTATCTTCGTACGTAAGTTGGACCTGTACAGCTCCCGGTCCTATCAGCTAGAGCGAGACCAAGAGCAGGACCCTACCGTTGAGGATTTTTTGGTGTATTTGGATAGGCGTGCTCTCGCCCTAGAGAACACGGATGTCCGAGCAGAAGCAGCAG
The DNA here is from genome assembly GCA_916618015.1 of Xestia c-nigrum. Classification (NCBI taxonomy): domain Eukaryota; kingdom Metazoa; phylum Arthropoda; class Insecta; order Lepidoptera; family Noctuidae; genus Xestia; species Xestia c-nigrum. Next base: position 1,358,050 of record OU745263.1, read on the forward strand.
AAGGCGGAAGGCGACAGGGTGCAGCCATGTCGACTACCAAGAAGGTAGTTTTAGCAGCAACAACCAAGACCGCCATGGAGTGCCTCTATTGTAAGTGCCCAGATCACAAATTATACTCATGTCCAAAGTTTAAATTACAACCTAGTAAAGAGAGAATCTCATTTGCAAAAGAAAAAAGCTTATGCAATATATGTTTAAATTCACACCCTGGCAAATGTAAATACCACTTTAGGTGTGGGCAGTGCAAGAAAACTCATCACACGCTGCTGCATCTCGAAGAAGAAGGTGGTCCAGGCCCAGTGGTCCTCCTATCTGAAGACCCTGATAATAATGTTCTAATTCCTACAGCACGTGTAAAGGTGTTTGCAAAAGATGGACGAGAGGTGCATATAAAGTGCATACTAGACTCAGGTTCTCAGGTATCACTAATCACTACAAAGGCAGTGAGGGTCTTAGGCTATACTCCTAAGCGATCCGATATTAACCTCATTGGTGTGACAGAGAGCCAGAACAGAGTCAGATATTGTATTCCATTAAAAGTATATTCTTTGATATCCCAATTTCATACACTAGTGAACTGTCACGTGGTGGATAAAATCACTTGTAACTTGCCTCAATCACCAGTCAGCTTAAAAGGCATACAAATCCCTGCTGGTGTCACTTTGGCAGATACAACTTTTGACCAACCTTCTGAAATAAATATGCTAATTGGTGCTGATATCTTTTTCCAGGTTCTCCTGCCGCTTGAGGAAACTCAGCGCTTGCATGCATCCAGTGACCTAGCTGACCAACAGCAGCAATCTTCATATCCAGGCATCATAAACACGAGGTTTGGCCATGTCATTGCCGGAGCAATGGCGTCTAACATCACACAAAAGCAGGTTGTATCTCTAATTTGTACTAAGTGCGAAACAGACGTGAGTGACGGTATCAGAAAGCTTTGGGAGGTGGAGAGCGTTCCGGAGTTACTAGTAGAAAGGGATTCAGAGCAAAATTTAGCTGAAAGTATATTTAAAAAGTCAGTAAAACTTGAAAATAAAAGATTTACTGTTGACTTACCTTTGAAGTTAGAAACCTGCAAAATAAATGAAACTCTAGGGAATTCATTTGACCTAGCTTTACACAGGTTTCTCAGTCTAGAAAAAAGACTGCGAAGCAACGTTAACTTACTTGCTGATTATCAAAAGTTCATAAATGAATACATAGAGCTCGGTCATGGGCACTTTGTTGATATTAATTCTTACAATTTCTATGAAGATCCTATTTATTTTATGCCACATCATGCGGTAATAAACGAGCAAAGCAAAACAACTCGTACTAGAGTTGTGTATGATGCTTCAATGAAAACTAATAAAAAGATCTCATTGAACGATATTTTGTTGAATGGACCTACAGAAACAGAAAGAATTATTTGATATTATTTTGTTATTTCGATTTGGAGAATTCACTTTGAGTTCAGATATTAAGAAGATGTTCCGAAATATTCTGGTAAACCCGGAGCACACTTCGCTCCAAAATATTCTATGGCGCGACGACCCTAGTCAAGCTATAAAATGCATGCGTCTTGATACTGTCACTTATGGTGTGAGGTCTTCGAGCTTTTTGGCTACTCGCTGTTTGCTTGAACTTGCACAAAGGCATGAGCATGAGCTACCGCTTGCATCATTTATAATTAAGAACTGTACGTATGTTGATGACGTGATATATTCATGTTCCGATATACACAAATTGCTTGAAGCTAAACGGCAGTTATGTAAAATGTTAAGTTATGGAGGATTTAGTTTGCATAAGTGGGCTTCCAACACACCTTCTGTTCTATCTGGCATACCTGAGGTTGAACAGCAATTTAGTGAGCTTGACCTGCAAAGGGGTAACTATAATATGAAAGCTTTGGGGCTTACGCTTGATGTTCAAAAGGATTGTTTTAAAATAAACAGCCCAGAGCCATTTAATGAAAATATTATGACAAAAAGAAGCGTGCTTAGCTATATTTCTAAGTTCTATGACCCCATGGGTTTTGCTAGTCCGATTGTTATTAAGGCCAAAAATATCATTAAAAAAATATGGTCACGTAATATTGGATGGGATGATCAAATACCTAATGAGTTAGTCGACGAGTGGCTTCAATTTGCTAGGAGCTTAGCTGCCATGCAACCTATCAATTTAGACCGGCACGTCCCAGCCATCAACACAGCAGCAGTCCAGCTGATAGGCTTCGCAGATGCATCCAGCACGACGGGGTACGGGTGCTGCATATATCTACGCGTGGTCGACAAAACAGGTAAGGCTCAATTATCCTTACTCTGTTCGAAGTCGCGAGTAAACCCACGTGCGAATACATTAACCATACCCAGGCTGGAGCTTAATGCTGCATTGCTTCTATCCATTTTAATGGAGCGAGTTTATGATACTCTACATAAAAATATTCAAATTATCGATGTGTACCTATTCACTGACTCCAAAATAACTTTAGCTTGGATTCAAACTGAACTCACTAAACTACAGGCTTATGTATCGAACAGAGTGGGGGTAATTCAGCAAAAAACCAATAGGTGGCGCTGGCTATATGTACCCTCCGCAGAGAATGAGAATCCTGCTGATTTGATTAGTAGGGGTATTAGCCCTCAGGAGCTTCCGACCTGCGCCCTCTGGTGGGAGGGACCGAAGTTTCTGCAATCGGGTTACAACTTTGATACTGAAAGGTTAGTCTTGCCTGAAAACTTACCTGAAATGAAGGCGATATCCACGTCCAGTCCGGCTAAGGTTGTGTTGGCGACAGGTATACAGCATAACATATTTCAAGTAATAAATAAATATTCAGAAATAGGAAAGATGACGAGGATAATTGCATATGTGCACAGATTTTGTCAAAACTTAAAAGAGACTAGAAAACTTAAAGGTGCTCTTAGTCCTAATGAGCTGCAACATGCGTTGCATTCAATAATTAAACACGAGCAGTCAATACTTTATTGTGAGCAAATAGACTCGTTGCGGAAGGGTAACTCCGTGCGAGGGCCACTGCAAAATTTACATCCATTCATGGATTCAGATGGTCTGATCAGAGTAGGAGGTCGTTTGGACAATTCGGATATACCGATTGCACAGAAACATCCTATCATTCTACCTCGAAAGTCTCGAATATCTGAACTAATTATACAGAGTGAACATGTTAGGTTATTACATGCTGGACCTAAGTCACTCCTAGCCAACTTGAATCAAAAATACTGGCTTATTAATGGCATGAGACAAGTCAAAAAAGTTACTCATAAATGCTTGGTTTGTTTTAGGCTGAAAGCTGGTGCAGCGAAGCAATTAATGGGATCCTTGCCTCAACACCGCGTGACTTCATGCAGACCATTTAAAAAAGTAGGCATGGACTTTGCTGGGCCAATCCAAGTCAAGAATTCGCGTATAAGAAAAGCTATAGTTAGTAAAGGTTACGTATGTATATACGTATGTTTTGTTACGAAGGCAATTCATTTAGAGTTGACTTCAGATTTGTCAACTGATGCATTCCTGGCGTCTTTTAAAAGGTTTATCAGTAGGCGTGGTTTGCCCAGTGACGTATTTTGCGATAACGGTGGTTGCTTTCGTGGGGCAAGGAACCAGCTAGCTGAGCTGTACAAGCTTAATAGTTCCGCTGATCATCAGACGCTTGTGCAAGCTTATGCCGCGAGAGAAGGCATCAAGTTTCATTTCACGCCTAGTTATGCACCGGTATTCGCAGGACTTGCAGAAGCGGCTGTGAAAAGTATGAAGTACCATTTAAAAAGAATTGTATTAGATGCTGCATTAACTTATGAGCAGTTACACACTGTTTTATGTCAGATAGAGGCCGTGCTTAACTCGCGTCCTATTTTACCTCTTTCTGAAGATATCAATGATTACTGTTACCTGACTCCAGGCCACTTCCTTATAGGTACAGCTCTGACTATGTACCCTGAGGTAGATGTTTCAGAAACCAAAACAAATAGACTGGGTTTCTGGCAACAATGTATACAATTACAACAAAGATTTTGGAAAGCTTGGTATAAATATTATTTGAATACTTTACAGAATAGAAATAAATGGCGTAAACCCATGCCTAATGTAAATGTAGGTGCACTTGTACTTATGAGAGAACCCGATGCTCCTCCTTTGGCGTGGCCCATGGCACGTGTAGTGAATGTATTTCCTGGAAATGACGGCAAGGTTCGAGCTTTGCAACTTAAAACAGCTAATGGTAAATTATATACTAGGTCATTGCAAAGCATAAGTGTGCTGCCTATTGAATAGTCCCTAATTTTTCAAATTTAATTTAATTTTCTAATAAAATAAGATGTTTATGTTAAGTTTAGCTATATAACTAGATGTATGTTCTATTATTTTTATATAGTTATAAAACTAGTATAATAAAATAATTGTACTAAATATTTAATATTGCATAAATAGCTGTTATTGTAGGGTGTATAGAATAGGTATTGTGTTAGCAAATGCATAATATTGCATACGTAACTAAGGTTGTGACAGATACAGCAGAAACTTAAGTTACTTAAAAATACATGAGTTATAGGTTGCTTAATCTTTATGAGTTGTACGTACCTGTAAATTTATACATAACTGGTTACTATATAATGTTATTACCTTTATGAATGTTTAAATGAAACAAGCAAATTTGAAAGAAAATTTATTTTTGTTCAGTTAAATTTAAAATGGTGCAATAATATAGTGCGTTTCTATTATATAGTGGATGTGGTTATTATTGTACTTCAGATTTTTAGTTGTTTAAATAGCAATGTACAATGTTTATTTGCCTGGCGTGGCAGTATGTTTATGGCAACACAAAGTTTTGTCTTTGGTAAATAAAATGTCTTTTGTTTTTTTCGGCTGTCTTCGGTTAGCTTTGAAACGTGGTGTATGCACGTCAGTGATAAATAAAGTGTTTAATAAAGCAAGTGGTTTCAATCGTATCAAACCAGATAAAATACAGTCCACACGAACGAAGGTAGCCTCCGAGCTTATACCGAGGTGAAACACCCACATATTTGACGCCAACAGATTTAACTGAATTTGTTAATAATGCGCAATTTTTTTTATGTTTTGAATTCACATGCTTGCTTAGTGCACACGATGTTCTAAATTCAAATTTACTTTACCATCATGACGATAAAAACGGCTTTTGCACTCAGATATGGAAGAGCAAAAATACTCTTTCCGAGATGGGGGGATGAAAATAACTATTTATCTAACTGACGGAATAATTGGTTTTTTTTAGTTGACAAGCCTATTACCTAACCACACGGGCGAAGTTGCGTGCATAAGCTAGTACAGAATCATAATATATGTAACACACTAGGTGTAACATATTATGATATCTCATTATCACCACCAGGTGACCGGGCACTCCCTGGGCCCCATAGTCCAGTTCTGTCTCCATAAAGCGGCCCTTTCTATCTAATTACAGCGCGGCTGATAGGCTGCGTACGCGCAGACCGCAGGCGCAGGCGCAGGTGTGAGTCGATGCAACTTTCCACGTTGCGTCATATGTGACCCAAGTACAGCCAGCAGAGAAGAGTTTGACTTCTGTAAGTTTAATTTGACTGTGTTGTTAGTTATACTCTAGTTCTTAGTTGGATCAAAAGCCGCTGGCGCATACAACTGCGACAACATAAACTTACATATGGACAGGTCCACTCAAATCTGTGTGGTCCGTTCTTCAAAAGACCATCTCAGACACTAATCCGCATAGTCCTCATGTGAATTAAGCAAGATTGTCTGGACTTCAAAAGAGACCTCTGAGTTTGTTTCGGCTGTTTCTTCTCAGAGTAGTCAGGTACGAAACACCGGCCCCATCTAGTTTAAAAAAAAATGACGTGTAAAAGTGTTTGAGAAAACCTACTTGCTGAATAAATATCATTTATCATTTATTTATCATTTATACAACGTGTGACAGAAAGGGTATAGTCATATGAAAGGGTGTGCTACAGACCATCAAACTGAACAACTTTGTCCATGGAGTCACCATCGTAATCGCGAAATAAATTTCAACGGCCACATACTAAATTTAAATACCTACTCGACCAAATGTATGGAACAGCTGATTATTTTTTTACGATTACGATGGTGGTCCCATAGAGAAAGTTGTTCAATTTGATGGTCTATAGCACACCCTTTCATATGAATATACCCTTTTCGTTACACGTTGTATATCATCACGACTGAAGTCCACAAAGGTTTAGGAAGAGGGGTACCTAATGAGACATCCACACTTCGCTAGTTATGATAAAGCCCCATGTAATAGGGGCCGTGCCTATTGCCATCAATCAACCTAGTAGCATAACACCACCGAGGCATTGAAAGAAGGATTTAAAAATCATCATCTGCCTAGCCTTTTCCCAATTATGTTGGGGTCCGCTTCCAGTCCATAATCGGATGCAGCTGAATACCAGAACTTACCATGGAGCCACTGCCTATCTGACCACCACAACTCAGTTAGTACTGAGTAATACGAGACCCCTTGGTAAGACTGGTTGTCAGACTTTTTGGGCCACTAACTACCTGTAACGACTGCCATAGATGGACAAATGACAGCCGGGACCTACTGCTTAACGTGCTTTCCGGGGCACGGAGGAAACTCGCTATGTATGGGTTGGTCACCCATCCACAGACCAACCTAGGCAAGCACGGTTTTACCTTAAGATCGGCCCGAGCGGCTGTTATTATTTTGGTATGACTTCCTCCTTTGAGTCTATATTCATTTCAGAATGAATAAAGATTGAGTCTGTATTCGTTCTGCATAAAAGAGCCATCAGAGCCATATAAAATCTTCGTAGCCGCGATTCTCTAAGGCAACTGTTTAAGGAAATTAATATCATGGCTGTACATTGTCAATACACCTATGAAAACATAATGTACGTAAGAAAAATCTACAACGACTGTCAAAGATGAACGACTTTCCGAGGCACGAAAGAAGGAGAGAAAAGGTGGATTTAAAATTAACTCTTTAAACCTTTCCTGACTGTACCAAATCTAATAAATATAAACGGAATCGTATCGCGTATGTGCATTTGATTAATATAGCTGTTGCAATTTTTAACACAATCCACAACACTTCAAAGTACAATTGTCAGCCGTATTCAGTTGTGATACAGGTTATTATGCCATTGAACAAGTACGCAATAGAAATGGTCCAAGATTGGACGTTGATTTACCGGGTTGTCAGCCGGTTTGGATTTCTGAGAACGAACGATGTGATAAAAACTTAGAGATTATGTCAGAAATACATGCGTTATTTGTCAAACTGTTACAAAGATTGTACTATTCTTAGAAAATGGCAGGATGAGTAAAACCGCTTTATGCAAAACTGGCAGCCGTGAGAAGGGTTTTTTTCAGTACAAGTACGTAGGAAACGATAGGACTCGATTAGATAAATTTGACAGTCATTCTCGATAAACTGAGTTTTTGACTCCATAAAAACTCATTTTATCGAGAATAACTGTCAAATTTATCTTATCGAGCCCTATCGATTCCTACGTACTTGTACTGCTGACCCGAAATCCTAACCCTTAGAAACTTGAAAAAAAAAAGAAAAGTTTTCTGAACGAAATCCTATTCCTAACTAACCTGATGTATCGTTCCTTCCCTTCTTCTTCTTAGTCGTTATCTTCATTGTTGAAGGTCGTGTGTAGTTTGAGGTATCGATATTGATGAGGTTTTGATCACTCGGTGCACTATACTCTTCCACGTTTTCCTGTCCTCTTATAACCTTCGGCTATTGATAGGCCAGTGAGCGTCCTTACTCGGTGTGACCAAAGGGTAGGTGAGCGACCGCGGGCCTTTTCCCGTCTAAGTCATAAGTCATTTAATCATTTGTTAACATAGGTACAATAAATAGTTATGCCCGAAGACGTACAAATAGAGGCTACTTGGCCAACTAACATGAGCTTTTCAAGGCGGTCAGGGTTTCTACGAGCGACATGTCCAAAATACTTGAGAATTCGCTAGAAACAAACAGCGGATAGTCTTGTGGTTATTTGGAGCTCCTTAAGAATGGACAGGTTGGTCGGGCATGCAGTTCCTTCCCTAAAAGGATAATATTAATACAATCGGTAACGGTATCAATATTCAAATGCGATTTGCAGTTTCCGCGCGTATCCAAATGTGGTACCATGGTGGTGTCATGTGGTACCTCAAAAACAAAGACGGTTACCAACGTTGTGTTTGATCAACAAAAACTTTATTTTTATTATTATTTCTCTTTAATTTGTTTGTTATTATATCACTTTATAGTACCAGTGATAGTCATGAATTCGTCATAATAGCGAAAAATAAAGACCCTGTTTGGGCTGAAAGAGATCTAGTTATGAAGAGTGCAATGATAATGGTTTTCTTTCTTATTCTTATTCTTTATTGCACACAAAAATAATAAAGAAAAATAGACACAAAATTATAATTAGTAATCAAGGTTGAAGAGTTGAGACCGGAAGACAGCACATTGTTCTTAGGCATAACTTTGGATGCCAAGCTTCAGTGGGGCCCGCATATACACAAATTGTCAAAAAAACTTAGCTCTGCAGCATACGCCGTTAGAAAAATTCGTGATTTAACAGATTTGGAAACAGCCCGTTTAGTTTATTTTAGTTATTTCCACAGCGTGATGTCGTGCGGTATCCACTTATGGGGCAAAGCCGCCGATATTCAGACTATATTTGTATTGCAAAAAAGGGCAATTCGTTCAATTTATAAATTATGCCCCCGATACTCCCTCAGAGAAAAATTTAAAGAGATTAATATTCTTACTATGCCCTCTCAATATATTTATGAAAATCTTTTGTACGCACACAAAAATATTAATTTGTTTAAAAAATACAGTGATATCCACAACATAAATACGAGAAACAAACACAAATTTGTTATTTCTGCTACGAGCCTCAAGAAAATAGGGGGAACGTTCAGATGCCAATGTATACGCTTTTACAATAAACTTCCGAGCCATATTCAAGCAATTAGTCTAAATAAATTCAAATCGTTTATAAAACGGAAAAAAAAAGAAAAAAAAGGAAAAGTTTATAAAGCCTACTATCATGTTAATCACTACCTCGATGATAAAAAGGCTTGGAATTAAGCTGCTCCAATGAAATTTGCTCTGCGAATATAGAAATTTCGGACTTCGCTTGTTTATTATTGATTCCTTTCTTTTATACACTTTGACATGAATGCATATTATTATTTTTTTTTACTTTATTGTTTATTATTTTGTTTGTGTGTGTGTGTGTGTATTTGACATGAATATTTACTTGTGGTTTTTGACATTTAATGACTTGACATGAATACTTAGTTCAGTATTTAATTATTTTTTACATTTTTAGTTTATTTTTATTGTTTTATGTGTGTGTATTTGACATATCGTATTTTTATTGACATTCATTTTGTAAATTATTATTTATTTTATTTTATTTTTTGGGTTTTGGTGAATGTGAGGACCATGTGGGTTACATTTTATTTTTTTACCCCTCAACCGTCTGGCAGTTTGAGTTCTATAAGCGACCTACCCAAATGTCTTTTCTTTGGTATTGTTCGTCGTTTCGTTGAGCTCCTTGTGTTATAAGTCGAGCTACACGATAACTGACAAATGCTTGCATTGACTGGACAGGTTTACTCAAATCTGTATGGTTCTTTCTTCAAAAGACCATCTCAGACACTAACATCTACATGATCCTCATGTGAATTGACCAAGATTATGTCTGGACTTCAAAAGAGACTATGACCTCTGAGTTTGTTTCGGCTGTTTCTTCTCAGAGTAGTCAGGTACGAAACAACACAAAAGGCCCCATCTAGTTTAAAAAAAAAATTGACGTGTAAAAGTGTTTGTGAAAACCTACTTACAAAATAAAGATCATTTATCATTTATCAAAATATGTATATGGCTTATGTACAACGGTGAGCTTAACCCAGAATTGGGTTTTCTTACAGCAACCCATACTTTTGTTGCAAGATTTACAGGAGAGGATAAACTTATGTGCACAAACAATACAGTTCAAAACTTAAATAACTTATTTATACACTACACTAATACATTTCAATATCAATATTTGACGACCCGAATGGCATAGAGGTGGGCGAGGCTGCCTTACGTTCTTAGGATCCTGGGTTCGAATCCCGGTAGGAGCAAATGTTTGTGTGATGAGCATGGACATTTGTTTCCGAGTCACGGATGTTTATATGTATAATAAGTATGTATTTACTAACAAAAAAAGTATATACGTAGTATATCAACTATCTGGTGTCCACGACACAACCAACCAAAGATGTTGTAACAATAATTTGATTTAAAGGAGTGTCCATGGAGTTTCTTGCCCGTTCTTCTCCATAGAGATCTACGTTAGGGAATGGGCAACTACAGTACTTTCACAGTTTTTATGTCTTGTGACTGGGACTGTAGCTACATTTAATTTTAATCTTTGTTTCGACAATTCAAAAGTTCCTGTTATTGGCCTACTTGAAATAAATGCTTTGATTTTGATCGATTTTTATTTTGACAAGCCTTGCTTAGTGTGGCACTAGATGGCGCTGTGTGTTAATGTCCAGCGATATTTATTTATTTATCATATACGTAATAAATACAATATATATAAATACATACACTTACATATAAACACTATTTACAAACTAAAGTCATACTGACGGGAAATGTTCTTTTATTCTTTTCTTGAACACATCTAACGAAGAGCTCCCGCAAGGAGTGTGGAAGCGAATTCCAAAGGCGCACGAACAGTAAAAGAACCAACATACCGGCTTCAAGAGTGGGGAGGGAAACGAAGGAGAAGAGATGATAATAATTATATTTATCTATTATATTATCCAATAACTGGCGCAACGACGCCTGTGTCCCAGCAGTGGGAACGTGCTGACTCGCTGTTGTGCGAATTCTTTATTAAGAGTTACCTAATTACATGTAATTCGGTCCTCTGTTCTGTAATGGAGGACCGAATTACTCAGAGGATCGAATCACTTTTTCATTTTGGATGCTGTCATCCAAAATGAAAAAGTGATTGAGATTTCAAAAGACCCAGTAAATAATTCTTGGATTTTTTTTTACAAATGGCAAACTATAATGTTTTTATTTATGAATCTTAACAACCGAGGTCGTTGACGTAAACCAATATGTTTTATGTTACACACACTCGTATGTATGACTTGACAGGATAATTAGGCATTTACTCATTTCCTCCGAATATGTACCTATGTCACCGTAAAATTGTCAAACACCTTATATTACAATATAACGTGTTTCTCTCTAGCGATATTGTAAATTCTCGAGTTATTGTCAACTGAAAATACAGATGTATCTCTGCCCCCATAATCGGGACTTGGGGCACCCCCCCGTTAGGTTAGTTAGGTTCCTTTAAACCCTGCACTCGGAAATAGGGGCCCCGCGAAGCGTGGCTCCGTCGACTACGCTTTTTAGGGGGAATATAAAGTGTTTTAAGGTTAGGTTATAATAATCGGTATTTCTCAGGAATGGTACAATATCTTTTCATGAGAGTTGTGCCACTGGGCAAGGGGGACCCCTCCTTCCCTCCACACCGCGTAAGTTGACTACCATCGCATGCATATCACGAAAAATAATGCGTTTTGTTGTAAGGAGTATGTTCATTTGACAATATTTCGAGATTTTACAATATCGCTAGAGATTTTACAATATAACGCATTTGACAATTTTACGGTGACATGTATAATGTGTGTAGGTAGGTAGTTCTTAGAACTTACTGTTACTTTGAATTGGTTTTCGCAATGGCAACGCACATTAGTTATTTCAAACAGGGCTATACAGGGTTATGACCCAAATAGTTTCGGAAGTGGTTAAAAAGTGTTCCGGTCAAATCTGAACTTGAAGTTTAAAACTTAATTTCTTGGTAAAACCACACTTGTGCTACTCGTAAAAGTAAGTTTTATAAATACCTAGTCTGACATAATAAAGAAATGTCCGAACGCATTTATTAACTAATAGTACTTAATATTTATATATTAGCCATAAAATAATTAGGAAACATAAAAATCTCAGGAGATAAACTTTAAATAAGCTTTAGAAAAACTTTCTACAGATATTGACTTGTTATATAAACCAGTTAAGTTGTAAATGTCATGATTACCGATTCGCTTATCTTGAATCAAGTCGGAGACAGACAGATTAAGTTGAACTTACTTAACTACGAAATGCCGTAGAACTAATAAGTATATACAAATGCCACTAGTGTGGATATACTTTCGCAAATCTTTATTTTTGACATACATTTAGTAGCACGTTAAGCTGTTGGTCCCGGCTGTCATTACCATCTTTGAAAGTCGTTAGGAAGCCAGTGGCCCAAAAATACTGATAACCAGTCTCACCAAATGGTATCGTACTCGTATTACCTATATAGAACTAACTGGGTTGTGGAGGTCAGATAGGCAGTCGCTCCATGTAAAATACAGGTATTCAGCTGCATCCGGTAAGACTGGAAGCCGTCCCTAACATAGTCGGGAAAAGGCTAGGCAGATGATGATTTAGTGGCATTGAAGTCAGTTATTTGAATTTCAGTCCTTAGGTTCTTTTATGATACATTTACATACATTTAGAAATCGTACAGTTTACAGAAAAGAAAAGTTATCGCATTATCATATTCTTGCCCTTGTCTCATTCTACTTATGTCGGCGAAACACGTTTTCTTCTTCCATTCTCCCCTGCCAGACGCCATTTACTCCTTTATGTTTCATATTGTTCCTCACACAATCAATTTATCTTTTCTTAACATTCTAATCGGCTTAAAATAATAATGTATTTTCAGGTTTGATCCGACGGTGTTCATTTAATAACTCCGCAAGTTTAAAAAAAAAGAAAAAAAGTAAGTAAGTACCCAGTTAGGTAGATATGTCACCGTAAAATTGTCAAATACGTTATATTGTAATATCTCTAGCGACATTGTAAAGTCTCGAATTATTGTCAAATGAACATACTGCTTACAACAAAACGCATTATTTTTCGTGAAAAGCATGCGATGGTAGTCAACTTACGCGGTGTGGCGGGAAGGAGGGGTCCCCCTTGCCCAGTGGCACAACTCTCATGAAAAGATAATGCACCATTCCTGAGAAATACCGATTAATATAACATAACCTTAAAACACTTTATATTCCCCCTAAAAAGCGTAGTCGACGGAGCCCCGCTTCGCGGGGCCCCTATTTCCGAGTGCAGGGTTTAAAGGAACCTAACTAACCTAACGGGGGGGTGCCCCAAGTCCCGATTATGGGGGCAGAGATACTTCCGTATGTTCAGTTGACAATAATTCGAGACATTACAATATCGCGAGAAAAAACACGTAATATTGTAATATAACGTGTTTGACAATTTTATGGTGACAGATACCTCACTCTTCAAAGAACCGACTTTGGATTCTACTGCATAACTGCAGTCATTCAAAAGTGAATGTTTCTAATGTTCCTTCATAAAATAACATTATAAAAAGAGAGAAATGATTCATTAATTGAGCTGTATCGCGATATTGCTCTAAGTATCATCGACTTAATATCTGTATAAAAGTTTATTATTTCCGTGCAATAAATATAGTAACAATCGGTAATGTAGTGTCTATGGTCGACTGAATACTACTTGGAAATCATTTCTAATACATAAACAGCATTAGATTATACTCTTTGAATGATAATTGTACTCACTCAATCAAACAGACCGGTAGCTATCTATTCAATGCATCCATTAAAGAGATATTCATTTGATTGATTTCCTTAACTAAGGTGAAAGTGACAGGGTAGCTCGCGAAATTCAAATTTTCTTACGTTTTTTGCAATTTGCAGGCCAGTGCTAAGTTTTATGTTGATAAACATATCGGTTGCGGCTGTAAGACGTATTTAGTTACAGAATTATAATCATCAATACAACCCTCCTAGTTCATAAGAGTCGAGGAACGAATTTTTCACGGTCAAAATCGTTCCTGGACTCTTATGAACTTGTACGTAAACATACCCTTCCAGCATTGAGGCAGTAATAGGTTGGCAATACCCTAGGGCCTCGATTCTGCTATTACAATAGTGTCAGAGTATTCGATCATTGATTTCATAATGATCAAGTTCTGTCAAATTTTGACAAGTTTGTTAATTCTACTATCATAATGGCGCCAATATGACTTCTCAATGAACAACCACTGACACTCCATTGAAATAAATGTCATAGAATATTAATCTCGTACATGAAATCTGGCATGAATAAATGTTCGCAATTAGTAGTAGATTTCGAAAACCATTTGTACTAAGGGTTTTATAATAATGACAATACGACAATGCCATTAAAACACAATTTTATTACGAGACCATTGACCGACCATTGTGAAATTAGCAGATTGCGAATTTTAAGCAAAATGACAATGGGATGAGAATGGAATCGTGTTGGAGTGACAAATTTGTTAAATTATCAGAATTAGGCCCCTGTTTAAGTTTTCGTCAAGTTCTGTGGACAGAGGTTAACAGATTTATTTCGGTTTACTTGATTTGGTTTCCTAGTTAAAGCTATAATTCACAATGATGAGAAAGAAAAACCTGAAGAAGTTTTCAATGGTTTTATATGTTTAGGGCGAAAATAAACGTACCGTCTTTTATTATGTTTTAACATTATTAAATATTGTGCTTTAATTAGCCTTTCTACCTCTACATCTCAGTTATGTGTCACGTTTCGAGATTTAATGCAGACACGAACGTCACGTCAGCATTGTAACATGTTAACTTTAGTGAGTTGCAATTCGCAGTACTTTCCTGGATATACTGCACGACATTCATTGAAATAGAGTCACTCGAAATCACGCCTTTTACGCCGTTTAAGACAGGCAGTGACACCGTTCTTTTACTAATTCTTAATTGAAATTCTATATTGGTAATTTCAGTAAAAACAATTCGAGCGTTCAAGGTGGTCAAAGAGTACCTTAGCAGAGCGTTTAGTAATTAATGAAGTATGGCGATCGTGAGGGTCACCAGTCGACCAAAATTGAACACGAAAATGTTTTTTTTAGATTACAATAAGTACAAGATACGTTTGTTGTTCTTAGTGGGTGCAAAACTAATATTTGTTAAACTATTGCACTCTGAAAGACCGAAATTACATAATTATGGTTTCCAGTAAAATTTATACGTATAAAGTTTTCACAAATTCATTATTAAACTGAGTTTTTCCTTCAAACGTGTAAAAAGCGCATATTCAGAGCGTTCATAAAAACAGCAAGTTGATTTTCTCAAACTCTTTAAAAGTAGATAGGACCGGTGTTTCGTACCTGACTACTCTGAGAAGAAACAGCCGAAACAAACTCAGAGGTCATAGTCTCTTTTGAAGTCCAGACAATCTTGCTTAATTCACATGAGGACTATGTGTCTGAAATGGTCTTTTGAAGAAAGAACCACACAGATTAGAGTGGACCTGTCCAGTCAGTGCAAGCATTTGTCAGTTATCGTGTAGCTGGACTTATAACTCAAGGGTTACTCTGTCTTTGGGAACTGCCCATAGAAATGAAAACTCGTAGCTGATTCTAAAACTCTAAAAGCGTACGTAACGATCACGCTAGTTCCATGAGTTGTTCCACGCGCCTAAAGAAGTTTTCACTTCTGACCCCGTATTTACAAACGCTCGACTCGTTTCCGATTCGACAACTCGTATATATGTCTTCTTCTGGCATTACGAAAACGACCGAGATAGACATACGACTTTCCGAATCGGAAGTGAGTCGAATGGTTGTGAATAAGGGGCCTGAAATGCATAGCAATCGACACGCCCACTGTTATCACATCAGTATACTTCTGCCCAACCCTTCTGGAATAGCAGTCTTGTCATCATCATCATCATTTCAGCCGAACGACGTCTACTGCTGGACATAGGCCTCCCTCAAGTGTCACCACTAAGACCGGTCCCGTGCGACTCGCATCCAACGGATTCCCGCAACCTTTACCAGGTCATCGGTCCACCTAGTCTTCCAACGCAACGTCTTCCAGGTCGCGGTCGCCACTCCAGAACTTTTCGACCCCATCGGCCATCCGTTCCGCGAGCAATGTGCCCTGCCCACTGCCACTAATTTTGTGCAATTCTTCGGGCTATGTCGGTGACCTTGTTTCTCTTGCTCGGAGTTTCTTTACCTTTCCTTTAGTCACCCAGAGCCCTTTGATAAGGCCCATTGTGGGCGACCACTTTTCGGTCCCGTATGTAATCACTGACACAGTCGTGTTGTGATGTGAAAAAACGAGAAGAAGGTAATGTTCGATACGCAGTAGAACACAAAAAAAAACTGAAGTTTTTATCAGAATGCGTTTAATTGCGAGTAACAATAAAAAGTATTGAAAACTGATCATCCGATTGAAGGCAAAGGGTTTCACCTTCGCCTTCAGTTCAGTCAAGCCGATTGATGGACATAGTTACTCCGCGGAACATTTTTTATTTATTATTACCTACTCTTTGTAAACGCCACAAGATGCTTAATTGTACTGGTAGAATAGAAAGACTGTTGTAGGAGTTAAATTAAACTAAAGTTCATCTGCATAAGGTTGTCTTTCCTTGGGAATAAGGTGTCCATAGTAAGTGCATAATCTATCAGTTCATATATTACGTAGTTTAAACTTCTGAAGTTACTTGAACACGTATTGAACATGCAAACCAACCTCTAGAAAATTGTCTATAGCGTCAGTGATACTCGTAGCCTAGTGATGTGAATGTCGCACTGCCAAGTCATTTATGTCTCCAGTTCGAACACGAGACATGCACATCTGATTTTTCAGATTCATGTGTGTATTGTATAGGTAAAATATCACTTGCTTCGTTTACATACGACCATACCCAAGAAATATTTCTCGAAGGCATATAAAGCTAGTCAGAGCCTGAGGGCGGCATAAAAATGTTGACACCAAGTTAGGCTCTAACCACACCATAATGACAAAGAAGACGACATTATTCTCGTCATTGACCTACCTTTCTTAACCTACTCGGTATACGATTAAACCGAGTAGGTTCTTTTTCTGTACAAAGGGCAAATTCATTCTGTATACAACCTCCAACAAAAATATATACTATTTATAGCCACACCAATTAAACGCCAAACAGTATTATATCACACCTCATTATTTATAGAACAGCATCAACATCTTAACTTCTTGCAGTCAGTCGCAAGCGCATGTTATCTCGCGCAGGCGCAGTAAGCACGGACTGCACAAAGACACGCAGTAAGCACGCAACCGGCGCGAAGTATCGACGCGCGGAATCGACGGGTGTGCAGTGTACTGTTGCAGGCTGCAACGCGAATTTAGACTCGTAATTTGATTTATTTTTTGGTTTTCATTTAATTGTTTTTTGTGGTTTTGGTGTGAGTAGCAGAGTTTGTGAAGGTAAGTTTTTAATTTCTTTTTTGGCGAAGTAACCTGCATTTATGGCGAAAAAATTTTTTTTACGACATAATCGCGTTGATATTTTTACAGAGCTTTTGAAAATTTTTTTTTTAGTAAGCACTTATTTTAATACTTTAACAAAACATGCTTTTTATTTACTTACAGTTATTTTTATTACCGTTTGCGTTTGCAATAACTGTTAATATAATGTTTTGATATATTAATCCGTTTCAAATTACTGAGCTAAGGAATGAGTTCATTCAACTTATTTTCATAGGTTGTCTGCGTGTTTTATTGAATTCTCACTTATTTCCTTGAATTAAATAAAAGTACTAAATACCAAATCTTACTTTGTAGGCTTGGAATGTTGGTGTTTTACAAAATATCGAATCTGTTTTGTCCGCATTCACGAAAATGTTTCGTGCGCCTCGTTATTCTAAATGTTACCAAAGTGCAAGTAGGTATCTACTATCTTCTAGCATGGCATGATATTTGAACTATAATCCCTGAAAAGACGTTTCTTTTCATCGGCTAGGGACCTATTATGTTTACTTATGATTCAATACAACATAAGTCATAAGTCATGAGTCGTCACGACTTTTCATTTATGTTCAGATTGTATGTATACAGTACATTTCATGAAATGACTTCCGACAGTCGTCCTTCTTCTTTTTTAGTTCCAACTATCCATAAATGAATCGTTATTGACAAAATTAAATATACACTGCGTATGCGCACTGGATTTACTTCCGGAAAAGTACATTTATAAATTTATTATAACTACTATCTCTGACATAAATAGCAAGTGTAGGTACGTATAGTACGTTGGCACTTGTGTCATACACAATGGTGAAAATGCATCTGCGTTTATCGCGTCGTAACTGTTGCAAGAGGAAGGACGGAAATGCTTAAATTGTGTGAAAACTTTTCTGTCTAACAATTTCTAAAAAAAATATGCAACAATACACTTGAATGTTTTTTCAGTTGTTTAAATTATAATCGATAGCTTTAAAAGTTGTTACAGGTCATTATCATTTCGTCTCTACATAAAAAAGGGTCAACATTCAAAACATTTTTACAGAACACATTACCTAGGTACCATACCGAACTACAACTTTAATACATTTTTTAACAATATCATAATTATCGTGACTACGGAAATAATAACCGAACCTTCTAAAAGAGCAAAACAGCCTTTAAACGTAAAACATTATAATATTAATAAAAACAATTCGTTCCAAGCCATTAGGAAGAGCACAGACAGTATGGAGTGACCTTGCATACAGTTCGTTGGGTGAACCTTTCGTTTTTCTGTGGCGTATGAATGGAGGACCAAGTTCTGAGGTCTATAACAATATGCAATGAACTGCAGAAGGACCAGTTTTTAGGAATTTAAGAGAGACGATAGATTTATTTCCATAAAGGGTGAAAAGTAGTTCGTCAGAGTTGCACCGACCAAACGATCAGGCCAAGTTATGCATGCCGAGCATATAAGCACTATAAGCCGTTTGTTATCGTCAGTTGTTCAGTCTTCAAAAGTTCGAAGATTCGGGGGCTAAGTGGTATTGTGTTTTCTAGTAACTGCATTGTATCCGGTAAGATCGGAAGCCTTAAAAAAAGACATCATCAAATGACTCCTCCCGCTCTGGGCGGAGCGGGAGGGAGTGTCAGACTTTTACTGACTAAAACCCATCCATGTTCCTTCCTCGCCCTTTATGTTGCAGGTATCTCTTCCGAACAGTCCCGCAGCCTCAGAAGATCGGAAGCCTAACCTAACGTTCGTTAGAAAAAGACTAGACATATGATGACGATCATCCTTACAGGTTCATCATCATCGTCTAGTGTTTCGAGACTTTGACTTTTCAGACTATGAGCAGGTGTAACTTCAAAAGCCTTCAATCATTATTTTTTGGACCCACAATGTTCTCGGGCATTATTCTAAATTAAACTTCTCAAGCGATCTATTTAGTGTTAGTACCGTGATAATTGGTCAATTTAAACTTTAACAACTTGCAATGTTATCTTATTTGGTATCGACCTTAAATAATTTAGAGTTCTGCAAAAATTACTTTGCTAAATAAAATGGACTAAGATAGTTATGTAACTTTGTGCGTTGCAGTGTAGTAACAAATTCTATTTGAACCGTGTATTTGGTGGGATTTACTATGACGAACTTAGATACAAGTTTGTATCTTCTCCTAAAATCAAAAATACTTTTTTAGTGAACCTGAAAATCTTGCATAGCCATGCCATACAAAACCGCCAAAAGTGGAGAGATAGAGCAAAACTTAGAAAAAGAAGAAGAGATGAAGAAGACTTACAGTTAAAATTCATTAATTCAATCATTCAAATGAATTAAAGAATTTTAATGACAAGTGAAAATCTACAAAATGAATAGGCATTCATTGTAGACATTCCATAGGCAAATTGTTGAGATTCACGATCTGCAGAGTCAATTTACTAAATAAATATTGTGGAAAAGGCGAAATGAAAAACCTGGTAAGCGTTGTATGATGGTTGCTATTCAAAACACACAAGAGTCACAAACATGGTACAAAAAATTTGAACCTCGAATATCTTTTTTATCGACATTACTTATGACATTTAAAACCTAACAAACAGTAGTTAGAAAGTAGGTTTTACAACATCCGCCCTTAATGGAAATAAAAAGATTAAGTAGTAATGCTAAACACAATAAAAATAATAAAACATTACTACCGAACTAAACAGTAATACAGAAACACAAGCCGACAAAAAATAAATAAATAGAAAATTATTCTACCTATTTATCGTTAAACCCATATTAACAACGCACCTAAGATGAGCTATGCGCCTTAAGGGCTTGGTTAAAACATCGGCTGTCATTTTATCCGTAGGTATAAACTTTATATCTATCAGACCCTCAGTAACCTTTTCACGAATAAAATGATATCTCGTATCAATGTGTTTGGTTCTATTGTGGTGGATTGGATTTAGCACAAGTTTCTGTGCACTTTGACTATCGTTGTGCAACAACACCCTATCAGCAAAACCAGTAATGTCACACACTAACCGTCTGAGGAAAATAGCCTCCTTTGCAGCACTGGTCAAGGACATATACTCAGCTTCTGTAGACGATAAGGCTACCGTCGGCTGCTTCTTACACTCCCAGCTAATAGGTCCATCTGCTAGCGTGAAGTAGTAACCAGTGTACGACCGACGGTCATGTACACAATTCGCCCAGTCAGCATCCGTGTATCCACACAAACGTCTACCGACTTTCCTGTAAGTAATACAGTAATCCATAGTACCTTTTAAATACTGTAACACTCTTTTCGCGGCCAACCAATGCGTCTTATCATAACAGTTATTAAACTGACTTAAATAGCTTGTGGCATAAGCTATATCAGGCCTCGTATTCACAGCTAGGTACATGAGACATCCTATCAAGTTTTGGTAAGGATATTCACAAAGAGATGATGGATTACCTTTCTCCAACTTGTTATTCTCTAAAGGTGTAGACATCTCCTTGCAATCTTGCATATTAAACCGCTGCAACACTGCCTGAATATAGGTCTTCTGACTGACCACGATTTTATCGGCAACACGGTTAATATTTAAACCTAAACAATACGACAATTCACCCAAATCTTTTAGCGAGAAAAATTTTTCCAAGTCATTTTTGACATTGTCAAACGAACTTTTTTCTTTGTAAAAGACAATTAGATCGTCAACATAGACTGCAAGTATTAAGGTTTCACTACCAAACTTTTTCAAGTAAACACATGATTCCGCAGATGTTCGTGCAAAGCCAATTTTTGATAGGATTTGATGCAATTTTATATTCCAGGCTCGAGCTGCCTGCTTCAAACCATAAATGGATTTTCTGAGCAAACAGACTTTACCTTCTGCCCCGCGCTCAGTAAATCCCTCAGGCTGTTGCATGTACACCTCCTCCTCTAAGTCCCCATTGAGGAATGCGGTATCCACATCCATGTGCTGGATCTTTAAATCCATTTCTGACGCCAACGCTATAAGGGTACGCAGAGATGAATTTCGAACCACAGGGGCAAAAGTCTCATTATAGTCAGTCCCCCAAACTTGACTAAAACCTTTCGCAACTAGTCGCGCCTTATGCTTGACTATTGCACCGTTCGCGTTCCTCTTTACCTTGAACACCCATTTACATGGAATAACCTTTTTATTTGGTTTATCCACTAATGTCCAAGTCTGCTTATTCAATAGGGCAGTGTACTCATCCCTCATTGCGGACATCCAGTTATCTTTATCATCGCTATTTATAGCTTCACGGTAACTTTTCGGATCGTCACACAACAAATCAACATCGTGAGTGCCATATGAATAATAATTTGGAGGTTTACGTACTCTTTCAGGATACCTTCTTACAGGACATTCAACGCTGGGTTCATCTGAAGGAACCAGGGACAGATCATGTTGTTCACCTGAATGTAGAGACTCCATGTCACCAAATCCACCAGCTTCATCAGTCGCGTCCACAAAATCATCAACTTGCTCTGCCTCCATGTGCACACCTTCTGAAGTAGGTGAAGAAGCAGAAGTAGATGAGATAGAAATCTCCCGTGGCGATGTGGTATCTGAAGAAGTTTGTGAAAAAAGATTAACGACATTAGGGCTCACAACAACTTCAGGCAGAACAGATTTATCCTTCAATCCTGAAAAATTATTTTCAAAGAACGTAATATCCCGTGACTTAATCAACCTCCGAGGGTTTTCCACGCTACGGAAATAATAACTCCTTGGATCGTCTGAATATCCAACGAAGATATGTTCAGAAGCTTTCATATCTAGCTTAGTTCTCTGGCATGACGGCACGTGAATTAAAGCTCGGCAACCAAACACCCTTAAATGAGACAGGTCAGGCTTACTACCACACCACATTTCAAATGGCGTCTTACCATCAAGTGCACGATGAGGTGACCTATTCTTTAAATAAACACTAGTCTCTACAGCATCCTGCCAATAAACTTTCGACAGAGAGCTGTGTGCCAGCAAGGAACGGGCCTTCTCCACAATACTACGATTGCAACGTTCACTTACCCCATTTTGTTGAGGGCTGTATGGTACAGACGTTTCATGTCGAATCCCTTGAGCCTGTAAATAGTCTGTCAGCTCCTTGTTCACATACTCAGTACCATTGTCTGACCGAAGGGTTCGAATCTTAGTGCCAGTCTGTCTCTCAACAAGTGCTTGGAAAGCACAAAAATACTTCTGAACTTCTGTCTTAGATGACATACAATAAAGGGATATAAAACGTGTATAATCATCTACAAAAATGATAATATATTTATTACCTTTAAAAGATTCAGTGGTCAGGGGACCACAAACGTCCGTATGGACCAATTCTAATGGTGACGACGCCTTCTTATACTTTATCCCTTTGAAAGGCTTCCGGGCCTGCTTACCTTCTACACAAGGTACGCATGGTTCTTTGTCAACCTCAGTATACTCCACACCAACAGCAAGACCTTTTCTGAGTAGATCCATACCAATACGGCAGAGATGTCCTAGACGCTTATGCCAAAGCTGAAACTGGGACAAATTAGTGTGAACATTATAAGCTGAAACACCTTGCGGTTTTACTGTACAATCTAAAAGGTACAATCCACCATAAATAGAACCATGTAAAACAGGATCATTTCTAAAAGAAACATCATTAGAATTATAAAAATTACAGCCATTCGTATCAAAAACAATCGAGAAACCTTTCTCTACTGCCTTTTTGACTGATAATAAATTACAATCTAGGCCAGGAACATGTACCACATTAGAAATCTTCTTGTAATCGGTTTTTGTGTCAATAGTAACATCTCCTAAACCCACAGCCGGCAAACTTTTACCAGATGCTACAGTTATCTTCCCATCACAGGGTCGGTAACTATAAAACCAATCAGCATGTGGAGTCATATGAGTAGACGCACCAGAGTCGATAATCCACTTCTCAGACATCTGAACACTCGGTGCAGACAAAGCCAGTTCCGTGACACCATCCAAAACCAATTTCGTGACACATGCATCCATATTCCCTGAACTAGAAGCAGTCAGTCCCTTATCTTCAGAACAACTTCCTGTAGAGCAACTCGCCTTTGCCTTTTTCTCCTTCTTTTTGAGAGGACAATTAGGACTTTTGTGCCCTGGCTTCTTACAACGAAAGCAAATAACCTGCTTGCTAGTATGCAGCGCAGCCACACCATCATTAGTCTCCTTCGTCATTTCGCTCAACAACTTAGCTCTCACCAAATCTGTTGTGACTTCAACGTTCCCATTCTCAAGCGCCATTATCATGGGCTCGTAGCGAGACGTTAGACCTCCCAATATAATAGCTGCTAAAGAACTATCTTCTATGGTTTTGCCAATATCGGCCAGGTCTAGTGCAGTTGTAGTTATTGCTGTTAAGTAGCCTTCTAAATCAGAAAAGTCAGATAAGGAGTACCTGTACAGCTTTCTTTCCAGTGACAGTTTACGACCCAAACTTCGATCCTCGTAGGATTTCATAAGAGCATCCCACGCTTCTTTTGCGGTCTTAGCTGGTCGAACAATAGAAACAGCAGCGCCATCCACAGAAAGGCATATTTTTGAAAGAGCCTTTTCATCTTTCCGTACATCGTCGGGCGTCTTATTCCCTTCGAGAACTCCTCTGCTTACCGTTTCCCATAATCCTTCATGGATTAGCAACATCCGCATTTTAAATTTCCATATAGTGTATCCTAGTCTATTATGTAGTATAGGAATACTATTTAGCGATGAAATAGACACTGCAGAGGACATGTTCACTTACTAATAATTCAACAATCTCCTTTTAAGTTTGATTGTGAATAAATTATATAGAGCTTCGTGCTGATAACGTGTTGAGATTCACGATCTGCAGAGTCAATTTACTAAATAAATATTGTGGAAAAGGCGAAATGAAAAACCTGGTAAGCGTTGTATGATGGTTGCTATTCAAAACACACAAGAGTCACAAACATGGTACAAAAAATTTGAACCTCGAATATCTTTTTTATCGACATTACTTATGACATTTAAAACCTAACAAACAGTAGTTAGAAAGTAGGTTTTACAACACAAATCTATACAGAAATTCAGCCCTAGTTTCCGTAAAACTACAAACATACAAGGCGAGCCTTCGGAGCCTTCGCCTACAAAACGTGGGTCGTCCTTGCCCAGTGGTACCACTCTCATGAATGATTCCCCATAGATAATGGCTTACGGCAATAGTCCTTCAAACCACGTCGGCGGCACCTCCATATCTATACCATCTACATTATCTGCATCTCGATGTGGTAGATCCGTCTTTTGTTTGTTAAACTGTTAAGCCAGAAATCCGGTTTAATGCGAGGTTTCTACTTATCTTCTATACATTTGTGTACGGTGTTGGTTCAAGGTAACAAGGGCGAACGGCCGTTTTCTAAGATTAATGTTCACCGAGAAGATGACAGTCTAATTACCTAAAACAGCTGTTTAAACCGCATTTTTGTATGGGAACATGTCACAGTGACAGCTGTTTTTAGATAATCAGACTGTTATCTTTTCGGTGAACTTGGACCTATCTAACTTACGTATAACTATTGTTTAATATCGACGACCCGAATGGCGTAGTGGTGGGTGAGGCTACCTTACGTTCTTAGGGTCCTGGGTTCGAATCCCGGTAGGAGCAAATGTTTGTGTGATGAGCATGGACATTTGTTTCCGAGTCATGGATGTTTATATGTATAATAAGTATGTATTTACAAACAAAAAAAGTATATATGTAGTATATCAACTATCTAGTGTCCACGACTTAAGCCTTGCTTAGTGTGGGACTAGATGGCGCTGTGTGTTAATGTCCAGCGATGTTTATTTATATTTATTTAATATGCCTACGTCCACAGCTATCGGCGGCGGCGTTTCTTTCCGCGTGACCTACCTGTCACTTGATTCATAGAAAAGAAAGCTTTTCTTCTGTGATGTATTGTTTTATCGGTCCTTAATCTAAATGTCAAACAGACAGAGATAGCAACATACCGATACCTGTCAGTAAGTCATTGAAAATCGTTATGAACCTATGAACTGTTACAGTCATCATTGTTCTTAAGGCGATTACATGAGATAAACACGAGTTTTATAATGACTAACAGTATATGATTCACTGCTATAAACAACACCATGTTAAAACCATGAAAAAATTATGTTATTCTTTAGGATATATGCTTGTATGATAGTGTTTTGCAAACATAATACAATGAATTTGGCTCGATAAAAAAATCACGAACTTATCTCTAAAAATATATTTCAAACAAAAAGAAATATACTAATATACCTACATGCGATCATTCTGATTTTTGGCAAATAACTTTACAAGCTATATATTAGCATTGTTTTAGTTTTTTAATCCAATCAATAGTTTTTTGTAAATCGATCGAAACAACTCATTTCCCGCTATTTGGCCCGCAGTGACTGACGTAACAACCACCTTGTAGTGCAAGCTGATTAGAACTTTATTCGAACAGCATTTCAAACGAAATTTGAATCACCACAAATAGAGTTGCTAATTTAGCTCACCTAGTCGCCTTAAGATAAACAGCAACAAACTCCTTTGTATCGGTTTGACATTGATAGTTACAAACTTATGATGCACACTTTGTAGATGGTTCCGAGTAATTAACTTAGTTTACTAACTCTTATTGAACTGAAAACTTATTGTTGAGTGACGAAAGAAGATCCATAGCATAAACTGTTAGGCTGTTTTTACGTTCTGTGTGTGTAACGGACCATGCATTGCTCAGACGCAAACCTTCTCTCCGTGAATGGAGTGGGCCGCTCATCTATCATGGGGGCCCAATGTCGGTTGGTAGATTTCAGTCAGAAATAAATGCTTTGACTATCAAAATAGTTCACAAATATTGCATATTTCCATCAGCGCAATATTCATCGTTTCATTGCGCACCAAGTAAGCGAGCTCCATTGTTTTGGCATAATGTAATCATTAATGAATATCGTGTGGGTAAATCTGCGCAATTGGGCAAGAGACTCTATCTGAACTCTTCGAGGTTATTGATGAGAAATATCCATTGAGTTGAGATTAGATAATTTACTTAGAACTGTGGTTACAACATACAGTTTCCTTTGCACGCCGAACGGAGGGGACACTTGCACTCTAGCTAGAAGGACATACACTTTTTGGTGAGGTGCTTCTAAAAGGTCAGATATGCATTAGGCTGAAAATTCGGAGGAGCGTTTCGCGCAGAATTACAGATAGGCAGATGCCTATCTGTAATTCTGGAACAATCAATCAATTTAACTGCCCAAATGATGCTTAGATCCATCAATCACCCTATTAAGGCGACTAGTAGACCTAACTGACCTTGAACGACGCACGCACACATTAACACAATCGACGTGAACGCCATCTAACGATCACACTCATAACACTATCGTTTTAGCGAGATTACGCCCGAGATTTTTAATAGATGGCGTATTTTAACAACAGCGACGTGTAAATAAGATATAGATCTTACAAACAACTAGATGGGACTTATTAATTTATTTGTATTTGTTTTGAGTGTGAACTTGAAAATTTAAGGATATGTGTGATAAATAAAAGTTATTCAATAAAATTTAAAATATGTATCCATAAAGTCCCTAATACAAAAAAAAATTAAGTGACACCAGTTTTTTTAACTTTCCAAAAAATAGTAAAGGTTAATAATTCTCCGTCCACTTTGGATGTCCCTGGACAAGCAATGTAAAAATCCAAATGATGCTTCGTTGCACGCCACAAGAACTGCTCTTCCGAATTCGTGGCCTTACTAACTGGCGTGCATATTGATGTATGAGTATGTGTATCGGTGAATTCATATAGTCAAAATTATTTATTTGCGGTTAATGTGGTTCAAAAGATTATAAAATGATTTGTAAGTAGTGCAATGACACATTTAGCTTTAAAAATGGTGCAAACATTTTAAACCAGGATGTTCATTTTATTAATTTACTTCGGTGTCATTTAATTTGATCAGAGTTTGGATTGATCCCATATGTGTTATCTAATATCAAAATAACTGACAGGAAATCAACAAAACAAGGAAATAAGTTAAACTACCAAAATCTGCATGATCATTCTTACATAATAAAACTAAACAGCCCTTTTAAACTTTCACAAACATAAACCATCTTCTACCCATTCATTTGCTTCAATAAAAGTCTGCGTTAGCGTAAATAATACTACACTGAACGCGAAAAGAAACCAAATTAAACTTATCTGACATCTTTATTTCGTTCAATGATAGATGTTTAAGCTTTGGATGGTTTTTTATTTATTTTGCTTCACAATGCTTGTCACTTTCTTTAGTTTGAAATAGATGAATGCATTTACGGAACTTCAGGAATTATTTTACAATACTATCGGAAATTCTAATTGAATATAGAACGAGGTGACTGTTTTGCTGATAGTAACCATGGAATCGTCAACAGGCAGAATAACATGTTGGTTCTATCTGACTTATAAATCCTAGTTTCTGGGTAATACGGGTAACGTATTGGTTGCCTAGGTAAGTAGGTAAGTTGCCAATAGGACTTTTACGACTGCTGATATAATGACATTTGTTGTTAGTGGCCAACCAGTCTTACCAAGGAGTATCGTATTACCCAGTACTAACTGGGTTATGGAGGTCAGATAGGCAGTCGCTCCATGTAAAATACCTGCTGCATCCGGTTTGACTGACCAACCAAAACCAACCCAACCCAGGCAGATGATGTCAAATCAACTACTACAAACAAATATCAGTATCTTCTGTTTTCCTGACATCACGTCGTGTCTGACCACAAAATTCTGTCACAAATCCATCTGAATATTATGACAGCCACAACATTATAAGATTGCTTTTATAATATGTTACACCATCCATGTAACACTTGTTAGCCACGGCGTTATCAACTTTGTTGTCATGTAGAAATAAGAATAGAATAGAATAGAATACTCTTTA
The DNA here is from genome assembly GCA_916618015.1 of Xestia c-nigrum. Classification (NCBI taxonomy): domain Eukaryota; kingdom Metazoa; phylum Arthropoda; class Insecta; order Lepidoptera; family Noctuidae; genus Xestia; species Xestia c-nigrum. Next base: position 1,386,411 of record OU745263.1, read on the forward strand.
TTATGTATGCCATAAAAATATAAATACAAAAACTTTAAACATTTTACAATGGGCGGTCTTATCGCTTAAAGCGATCTTTTCTTTTGCCTCCGGTGGACGTGTAAGTGGCGACACAGTTATAATGCTTAACGGGATGCCACTCAAAAGAGTTGACCAATTTAAATACCTGGGACACTATTTAACTGGAGACCTCAAAGACGATGTTGACATAGATCGCGAGCGCAGGGCGCTAGCCGTCAGGGCCAACATGTTGATTCACAGGTTCGCTCGTTGTGACTTAGGGGTAAAGATTGCGCTGTTTAAAGCGTACTGCCAATCTTTCTACACGAGCGGCCTGTGAGTAAGGCATACTAAGAGGTCGTTAGATGCCCTGCGTATTCAGTACAATAACTGCTTCAGGATGCTGTTGGGGTTGCCGCGCTATTGTAGTGCGTCCGGTATGTTTGCTTTTGCGCATACTGATGATGTTTATGCCCTAATGCGCAAAAAGACAAACTCCATCTTGTCGAGTGCGCGGTCTAGCTCTAACGGCATCCTAAGTATGTTGATTGATAAGTTCGACGCACCTTGGTTGTCGCACGCTGTGAAGGTGCTGGTCAGAAGACCCTTCACCTAACCTCTCAACTTTTGTTTTTGTTTCTGTTTTTGTTTACTAACAATAGTTTTTTAGGAATAATGTTACTAACAATTGGGCCTAGTTGCCATAAATAAACAAATATTATTATTATTATTATTTAAAGACAATCAATAAGTCCATTTACATCTCAATGCTTCATATTGTGACATTTGTCATGAATTTAAATCACGAAGTTAACCATTATTTGTATTTAAATTGACACTTAAAAACACTCTCCATCGTCCACAAAAGAGAGCAAATGTTAGTTCAATATTAAATACTTATACAAACTTCTCTTGATAAAGCGACAACAGAAATACATCATCTGTGAAAATTTCAACCGTCTCGTCTAGCTATCACGGTTCATGAGATACAGTTTGATGACAGTCAGACGTACAGAGTAAAACCTTAGCATGAGATGAGAACTATTATTAATCCCTGATCCGAGAGTGATCCTGATCTGAGAGAGGGTCTAAAAATGAACATGGACAAGACGAAGGTCATGTTGACTGCCCATGTCACACCCATTCCTATCAAGATCGGAGACTCGGCACTCGAAATTGTAGGCGATTATGTATACCTAGGACAAACGGTCCAGTTAGGTAGGTTTAACTTCGAGAGAGAGGTCAATCGTCGAATCCGACTCGGCTGGGCAGCGTTCGGGAAGCTGTGCGGTATCTTCTCGTCCAACTTACGGCAGTGTCTCAAGACGAAAGTCTATGACCAGTGTGTGTTGCCTGTGATTACAATATGACAATAAATGATGACAAAACTCATCGCAAGATTCCCACACAAACTTACAAAAAAATGCAGCAATTAGAACACTGCGCTAAGGTCACAACACCACGGTTGTTCGTAACCCTTTCGCACCGGTTACGTGGTTGCTGCGTGCTCGTGGTTGGCGCAACCACCGTGACCGCTCGCGGGTTGATGCTGATTCTTATTCACTGTATTTAATCACTTTACAATGGCGGGTACTCGAGCGTAGAATTGTAACTTTTGAATCGAATTTGGAAGATTTGTTTTTTTGGTGAAGATGTTCTACATAATTCTTGAATGGATTGTGCTGTAAAGTTGAAAATAAAAAACAAAAAGTAAGTCGTTGTTAGTTCGTTGCTGTTGTTATTTTAGTCTTTTCTATCGAAAAGATTGCCTCGATGGTTAAGTGGTCCGGGGTTGCAGGCCTGTTCGAAAGAGATACCGCGGCCCCGGAACATAAAGGGCGAGGAAGGAACATGGATGGGTTTTAGTCAGTAAAATTCTGACACTCCCTCCCGCTCCTCCCAGAGTGGGCGAAGTCATTTGATGATTTCCCATCCGAAAAAAAAAAAAATGGTTAAGTGGTTCTAAATGCAACTGCTGAGCATGAGTTTCTGGCTTCGGTTTCCATGTCGGGCAATTTATTTTGGTTTTTTCCATTAGGATCTCAGCAGCAGAGGCTGGAGCCGTGCCCGGTTGGCAATAGACTTGCCCTCTATATTACACTGGACTTATAGATGGCATATTGTGGGTGTACTTTTAGCAACACATCGAACTAACCCTACTTCCTACAGGCGCCATCATATGTTTAATAGATAAGACTGTTGACTTAATTTATAGACCTGTAGGTGCGGGACACATACAAAAAGTGTCGGTGGAGGCGCGGCACGGGTGAGGTGTTGGCGTGGCACTGGCGCAGCGCTGAACAGGCGCGCTAACGGTGTCGGAAACGCGAGGCGCGGGCGCATTCTAGTCTTTAAAGTCTAGAATAGATTGTCACGCATTTTTCCCGTCTTGTTCTCTCACTGTGCATGCCACTGCTAGCTGCGAGGAAGGGGCGCCCGAGCCGCGCCTTCGCCACGCCTGCGCCACACTGCGTCAGTATGTCTCGCGCCACAATACATTTTGTATGAAATATCAAAGAAGTGGCGCCGCAACCGCGCTGCGACCGCGCCACACCACCGCCCGACGCCCCTTGTATTAGTCCCGCGACGTAGAGCCTTGTTTATTAAATGACCGCAGGCGTTACTGGCCTCGTGGGGTTTTTGGGACGGAGATAGCGGTACCGGATTCCACCGTTATAAACACGCCACTTTTTCCAGATCAGGAAAAGTGGTGTTGGTTCTTTTTCCGATGCCCGGTTACTCGGGAAATACAAACATATTTGAAGTGTCCCTCGTAGGCTTATGTGCCTGTAAGATAACATAAGTACTACAATTTTGCAAACACAACTTTACTTATGAAACACATACCTACTACGTTTAATTTCATTAGCTGTAGGCTCTAGTAATGCTCACGTCGCTCGAAGCTACATACTCGTAACACACGACCGTACGTCGTTTACACGCATTGCAAAAGTATGCGAGTAGGAATAGACTGACACTCTACATGATACTATAACTTGAATATTTTGAAATACATAAAACTAACGCTAAATAAGCCTGTGGAGCAATTACTAGCAGCAGTTATATCATGTTAGTTTGATGCCTACTTTTTCTGTCTGGTCTAAATCTGGTATCTGGAACGAAAATTATCGAGTACCTGTCAAAACTAACGTAGTTACCGTTATGTTACGTTATGAGATTCCATAGATCACTCTAAGGTTATAAGATCTCGGGGTTGCGGGCCTGTTCGAAAGAGATACCGCGGCCCTGGAACATAAAGGGCGAGGAAGGAACATGGATGGGTTTTAGTCAGTAAGAGTCTGACACTCCCTCCCGCTCCGCCCAGAGTGGGAGAAGACATTTGATGATTTCCCATCCTAAAAAAAAAAAAGGTTATAAGATCTGCGTTACTTATCCATGCCAAAATAAAACAATCGGAAGTAATTCTGTAATTCTGTTTATCTATCTGTAACCTCTTTCGCCCAAACCACTGAACCGATTGTCATGGCACAGATGTCAGGCGGTTTCCAGGTCCCAAGCTATCTGAGTTACCTTGGAAGGACCTAGAGAAAAACATACTTTTCGTTCTAGATCCTCGCTGAGCTCGGTCATTAATTACTTAATAATAAAATCCCACGGGATCACGGGACTACCTGGATAAAAATATCCTAATTGACAATTCAGGTTATAAAATATCTCTTAGCCAAATTTCAAGTCCGTTTTTGCCTGAAAGAAAAAAATATAGGGTGTAAACCACCTCATCACGAAGCCGTCAGTCAACCAAGCACTCTGTACCTCAAACTCTCACTTATTTATTGCTGTGAAACGACTTTTTATTTGGGGGCGAATCATAATTTGTGGTAGAACTCAATGTAACGCACTCAAAACATTGTGCTGATGGATGGAATGAATAGGACGGGGGTCGTGGAAGTGTTTAAACAATAAAAACGTATATTTAAAAAAAAAAAGCCGAAAAGTTGTAACTTTGACCTTTAATATCTCCTAGAAGGTTCGCAGTCATGGTGTAGAACAAAAAAAAATAACGCAATGATGTGGAGCGAACAAGACAAGTGCCTTTCGGCTTCGTTACGAGGTTTTTAATACTCTTTATATCCATACATCCTCTCAAATCTTCACATTTTTAATAAGTAATAATGGTGGCGCGAAAGGCGAATTTAGTGGACTGTAATTATACTGTGTTGCGAAACAAAAAACGATTGACAAACGCTTTGGCGATAGGAAATTCGAGTTGCGGTGGGTGTAGGATCATGGAGTACAACCCGAAATAGTAAGGGAGGGAAGCACAAACCTTTACAGGAGCCACGTGCTCGCGTCGCCGCGTCGTCGCCGGTGCACCGGTTCACGTTCCTGGTCCAGGGGGCTGTTGGGCTTCAAGCCACTGTCCTCACTCACACACAACAAGTTTATTACGAGAGTCTTATTACGAATATATGGAAAATGCGGAGATTCAGTTCAGTTTTGCAATTTCTAGCGGAGCGGGCCGACGCCAATGCACACTTGTCGCGGTGCGTTTCGGAAGTGCGTGAGCGGCGGAAATAATCGCGAATCAATGCATTTCGCTCGCGAGGTATGTGCGGGAAAGGGATGGGAATAGGAAATAGCGGATGTCAATTGATATTTGAATGTTGGCGCAACCATTCCCCCCGGGTTTGAAGGGTCACCTTCAAAACAATAAGCGAAACTAATCAAATAACTAAAATCTGTTGTAACCTCTAACTGCTAACTTATTCCTAAACTATATATGTATAAAGCGTAACTAAAACTACAAAACTAAGATGAAACCTGCTGCTGATTAGGCAGAGGACAGAGGCGAATAACCGGACGTAAATACGAACCGGTTGCGGTTTTAACTCGTACTATACGCGTTACTCCCTTTTGATCAGGGAATACTTCCTCCACTACACCTAGAGGCCAGTGTAGAGGGGGCGCACTCTCGGTCATTAAAGCTACCACAGTACCAGCGGTGACTGGATTCGAAGGAGTATTCCATTTTTGACGCGACTGCAGCGTGTGCAAATAATCTGTTCTCCAACGCCTCCAAAATGATTGAACCAATCTATCCAAAAGAGCGTGACGCTTTAGGAGATGCAGTCTGTCTTCATCAACATCCATAGCGGGCAAATACTTAAGAGGAGTCGTGGTTAAGAAGTGAGCTGGCGTTAAAGCTAAAGACTCCGACGGGTCACTAGATAGAGTTCGACACAGTGGACGAGTATTCATTACTGCCTCTACCTGAGCGAGTACAGTACTCAGCTCCTCATAAGAGAGAATCTGTACGCCTATAACGCGGAACAGATGCGACTTGAGGCTCTTAATATTAGTCTCCCAATTACCACCAAAATGACTAGCAGCGGGCGTATTAAAATGCCATTCAATACGATTTTCAGCCAAAACATGAGCGAATTCACTCTGATAATACTTTGACCGCAAGAATGCGTGTAATTCCGTGATACTACGGCGAGCTCCAACATAATTAGTACCGTTGTCCGAATATAAACGTTTCACCGGACCACGGCGTGACAAAAAACGTTTAAACGCGGACATAAAACTTTGCGTACTTAAATCACCGGTCAGTTCTATGTGAACCGCACGAGTGGTCATACAAATAAATAGACAAACGTAAGCTTTTGTGGAGCGTATACCACGACCACGAGCAATAGTTACCCTAAACGGGCCGGCGAAGTCTGTTCCGGTGTGTACGAAAGGTTTAGCAGATTGAACAACACGACATGAGCGATGATCAGCCATTTCAGGCGTGATAAAACGCGGGCGAAGCTTAAAGCAGGGCACACATTTGTGCACTCTAGCGCGAATCAAATTGCGAGCGGAAAGTATCCAATACTTCTGTCTTAGGATAGACATCAACAAGTCCGGACCTGCGTGACAATTCACCTTATGATGATAATCTACAATCAAATCTAAAATATGGTCCTTGCGGGGTAAAACTACTGGATGCTTTTGTTCAAATCCTAATTCGGAATTTCTCAACCGACCACCTACTCGAATGAGACCATTCTGCAAAAAGGGTTTCAAATGTTGAAAAGCGCGGCTACAAGTTTTATTGGACTCTAAACTACTAAATTCTGATGCGAAATAAAATCTTTGCAATTCACGAATCACGACTGACTCAGCTTTATCCAGATCAGCGGCGGTTATATTACCGTGCGTGGGTAACAGTTTTAGAAAACGACAGACATACACCACACAACGCAAAAGTCTCGACCAAGACGAGACGCGATCAGACAACAATAAAATAATCGACTCTTCACGTGGAACTGAAATTACAAGCGAATGCTTCTTCTCTTCGGGTGGTTCTGAAATAGCAGCTGGGTTAAAAGGCTTAACCGGCCATTCCTCAAGCACGCTATGAATCCAAGGCGGAGCGCAGAACCACAATGGATGATCTAAGATTTGCGAAGGGAGCAATCCACGGGAGAGACAATCGGCGGGGTTATCTGTGCCAGCAACGTGAAAGAGATTTTCTGGTGGCAATTCGGACTGAATTTTAGCCACTCTATTAGCGACGAATGTGTCCCAGCGATGGGGCGAAGAATGTGCCCAACACAAAGCAACAGTAGAGTCAGAAAAAGCCATAATTCTATTAATAACAATGCGGTGCCTACAAGCATTAACAATAGAGCTAATAAGTTGCACTAACAAAAGTATAGCGCACAGCTCCAGGCGTGCCAGAGAAACGACCTTGCGAGGGGAGACCTTGGATTTAGCGCTTATAAGACTAACCGAGACCTTGTCAGCATTCAAAACGTGGAAGTAAACTACTCCCCCGTAAGCCTTTTCACTGGCGTCTGCGAAGCCCACAACAGTAACTATACTGTCCAACCATATACCAACATGGCGAGGAATTTTTATTTGATCGAGCAATGGAAGCTCGTTCCGAAAGCGAGCCCACAATTTAACAATATTGTCGGGCGCGGGGTCGTCCCAATCACTATTGGAAAGCCAAAGTTCCTTTATAAGCAACTTGGCATATAAAACGACAGGAGCTACAAATCCCATAACATCCCATATACGTGCTACACACGAAAGGATAATGCGCTTAGTACAAATTTGCGGAGTCGAACTAACTTTAAGACTGAACATGTCAGACGCGGGTGACCAACTTAAGCCTAGAACCTTGTGCGTATCATCACCATCAAATTCCTTCACTGAAGATAATTGATGAGATAGTGGAATCGAATCAAGAGCGGTTTGCGAGTTACTTGTCCACTTCACCAGATCAAACTGACCGGCTTTCATAAGATTTATTACTTGAGCGGCGGTCTCAACGGCCTCTGCTTCGCTGGCTACACTATAAACAAAGTCATCCATGTATAGCCCAGTCTCAATAGTGTCTTTCGCTTTCGGGAATCTTTCACCCTCATCAGCGGCTAATTGCTTTATAGTGCGAAGTGCATGGAAAGGACTCGACTTAAGCCCAAAACACACACGATTAAACTCGTAAACCTTTAAAGGTTCTTGAGGCGAAAATCTATACAAAAAACGTTGAAATTTGCGGTCGCATTCGCGAATACCAATGGAAAGAAACATTTGCCTTATGTCGGCGGAAAGCGCGACAGCAAACAAGCGGAAATTTACAATAATGTCAAATAAGTTACCTTGAAGGTTTTGACCACAATACAAAATGTCATTAAGCGATACAGAAGTGCTAGTCTTAGCACTGCCGTCTAAAACCACGCGAAGCTTAGTAGTAAGCTTGTCTTCTCTAACCACTCCGTGGTGCGGGATGATGTAAGATGGATGATCTCGAGCCTCGTCAGTTTCGGCGATGGGCGCAGGTGAGATGTATCCTTTATCTAGGTATTCGATAACTACCTCATCATAGGCTTGCTTCAACTTCGGAGATGCTTGCATCTTACGTTCTAAACAAGAAAAGCGTTTTTCAGCGGAAGCGTAGGAGTCACCGAGCGAGAAAATATCTCCCTTGAATGGAAGCGCGACAACATAACGACCATCATTATCTCGAGTAGTCGTGCGACAATAAATCTCCTCGGCCACCTTATCATCAGGGCTTAGGATAGGCGGGACATTGACCTCTTCAATTTCCCAAAACCTGCGGATGGTAGACTCCAGCGGCGGCTCAACAGTGCAGCAGTGTGACACAGTCGAGTAATTATCTAAATGTGCGGGTGCGGAACCAACAATAACAAAACCTAGAACTGTTTCTAGGGCGTGCGGTGCGGGGTACGACGAATGACCTTGAACCTTACGCGATAACTGAAGGTGCGGGAGAATCGAAGCGCCGATCAACATATCGACGTCTCCAGGGACACCATAAGATTCATCTGCCAACGGTAGATCTTTAAATTTAGTCAATAAAGACGTGTCAACCGGGACAGTAGGCAATTGTTCCGTAATTTTATCTACAACAAGCGAATCCATATCGAAACAAATATCGGAATTAAAACGCGATGTAAATTTAATTTTAATCGAACCATGAATGGTTGATTTTAAACCACCGAACCCCTTAACAACTGATCGGGCTTGCCGGTTATTAATACTAAACCCAAGGCGTTGACAACAATTTTGAGTCAAAAAATTACTCTGCGAAGCGCTATCTAACAATGCACGAACAAGACACGGATTACCTAAAGCATCATCAACAACAACGTGAGCGGTCGCGAGCACCACGGTAGTACACGCACTGCTTGCGGACATCGAACACAACGTGACGTCGCTCACGGCGGTCTGCGAGCGGGCAACGTCGCGCGCTGGCTGCGGCTGCGGCTGCGAAGCGACCGCAGAGTTCGCACTGACTGTCTGCGACGACGTGTCACCGCTTGATAAACCAACTGTGCTCACATTGGATGCGGCATTATTATTATTTTTCTCTAAGTGAAGTAAAGTGTGGTGCTTTGAAGTGCACTTACGACAACTTTGACTACTATTACAAGACGTAACCCGATGCTTGTCACTTAGGCAGTTAAAACATAAATTGTTTTCGCGAACAAACTTATAACGATCATAAGGCATTAATTTTAAGAAACCAGAACACTTGTACAATTGCGGATGTTGACTATTACACAAAGAGCAATTAGATTGTACAGGTGTAGGTGCGGTATTCACATACGTATGTGTCGACTTTTGTGACTTCGAAGGCGCATCCATTCGACGGTCGGACTTAGTGACTACTTTCTTCGTAACTTCATGGTTTGACGAAGTGCGTTGCAATATTTTAATATGATCGCGAACAAAACATTCTAAATCATTGAATTTTGGCAGTTTACTACTACGATGGTTCATTTCAAATAAACGAACAGTTTCACTGTCTAACTTCTTTAAACCTAAATATAAAAACAAAAAGTCGCAGAGGTCATCGACCTTCAGGTTCTTGACTGCGCGAACAGATGATGCAAAAGTATCTAAAAACTTCTCTAAATTATATTCATTACAAACTGTGATATTTTTCAAGTCGAATAACTGATCTAAATATGCGGTAGCTACTAATCTTTTGTCTTCGTATTTCGACTTTAAAGTTTGTAAGATTAATGGATAATTGTCGGCACTAAAAGTGATGCCGGCACAAACAGTTTTAGCTTTACCAGTTAACTTTTCAACCAGATAGTGTAATTTTTCATGATCTGTCAAAGAGACGTTATTATCTATAGTGTTTTCAAAACTATCTATAAACTGATTCCAGTTGCGAATATCACCATTAAATTCAGGTATCTGAATAGGCGGTAATTTAGGTCGATCGCGAGTGTGAATTGCCTGGCTCTGAGGTACAGACAACTTCTCCAAGCTTCTCGCGACGCGTTTGATGCGACAAAATAAATCATCAAATGACGCCAAAGCTTGGTAACTCACAGCGTATTCTGGATTTAATTCTAACTCGAAAACGTTAATATCATTAATTACGGATTCAAATTCCGTGCGCAAACTATCTAAGTTTTCTATAGAACATAAGAACGAATCCCTTATGGCTAGATCATTTGTTTTAAGTGCATTATCACAAATAGATTGCACGCGAGAAAATAGCATGTCTCTTTTAGCATATAAAAGTTTCAATTGAACTTTGCTGTCCTTTGGAGGCATTGTGAACAACTTACTACACACAATCAATGCGGTAAACAAACAAATCAAGTTATTTTTACGATTATGTGAAGGAAAACAGTGACGCGGACAATTTCAAAATACCTAAAGTGGGTAAGCTGATAAAACGAGCTGTAGGTAATTTTAACTCGATCCTAATTTACCCACTAGGATGTATCTCTGTTATAATACTTGTAGACTTCCGAATGTATGTAATATGAGCGATCTATAGCTACGACTATGTAGGTAGGTACCTATTACGTATGTACGTAGTTAATAGATGAACAATGCGCGCGAAACAAACAACGAATTGCGTTAGGTATAAGACTGCGGTGCGGTGCGTTTATTCCCTATGGAATAAATACTAATACGATAACTACAAGAAATATGTACCTAATTCAAATACTTAACTATCCGGCTCGAAGGACCAAATAAAATGGTGGCGCGAAAGGCGAATTTAGTGGACTGTAATTATACTGTGTTGCGAAACAAAAAACGATTGACAAACGCTTTGGCGATAGGAAATTCGAGTTGCGGTGGGTGTAGGATCATGGAGTACAACCCGAAATAGTAAGGGAGGGAAGCACAAACCTTTACAGGAGCCACGTGCTCGCGTCGCCGCGTCGTCGCCGGTGCACCGGTTCACGTTCCTGGTCCAGGGGGCTGTTGGGCTTCAAGCCACTGTCCTCACTCACACACAACAAGTTTATTACGAGAGTCTTATTACGAATATATGGAAAATGCGGAGATTCAGTTCAGTTTTGCAATTTCTAGCGGAGCGGGCCGACGCCAATGCACACTTGTCGCGGTGCGTTTCGGAAGTGCGTGAGCGGCGGAAATAATCGCGAATCAATGCATTTCGCTCGCGAGGTATGTGCGGGAAAGGGATGGGAATAGGAAATAGCGGATGTCAATTGATATTTGAATGTTGGCGCAACCAAATAATAAAATCATGAAATACAAAATTCCTAAACACAGATCATTTTGCGGGCAAAATCTAGTTGCTAATAAAGACCACATAACAAAGCACAGCTTTAAGACCACCCAATTATATTTAATTAACCATTCTGCACGCCAACACCTTACTTCAGAATCATAACACTGATCCAATCTACAATGTCTGTCCTGAAATGTTAAAACAAACATTCTCACAGCCGTGGGACGCTTTGTCTTAGATCTAATTAGAATAGCTTTTGATTAAGTAACGTACATTATACGTACGTTCACTAATTTGTGACGAAACTGTAGTTTTTAGGACATATTTTAAGATGTACCGCCTTTGTTGTAAAACTTCGTCTTATGAAAAACTAGCTGCGTCCCGTGGTTTCACCCGCTTAAGTTTCGATCTCTATTTGTTTCTAAAATAATGATAGCCTATGTTACTTCCTGATAATTTAGCAATCTGTTGGTGAAAATTAGTCTTGGAGTTTCGCAGTTTGGGTATTTGGTACAACCAAAAAGAATAAAAACTTTCCTCTTGTTTAATATTATTAGTTATCCTATAAATAACAGGTCACAAAATTGACAAGGCTCGAAGAAATATAATAAAAATTACAAGTGACAATGTTCAGTAAAAGCTAGAACTTTGTCATTACTCAAAGATGGCTTCAATCTGAGACAGCAAATTAGCAAGCATCTCTGTTATGTTCTGGGCACAAAAACTGGAAAACTATTACTGTAATATAGTTTAGTTTCATTACTAACTTTAAAACAGAAAAGAAGAAAGTTTCGAAGTCTGATCCTCAACCCGATACTTCCCTCTGTACTGTGATCTACCTCAGATCATCACTGATCCACATACAATGAAGCAACGTAGATCATAATCTCACTAACTCACGACTTAAAATCCATCACTCTCTCAGCCCCACGCATCCATAATATTTAGCACGCATTGCCAAACCTTTCCCTCATTCCGATGGCAATCTTTATTGCGACAAGCAGCATTCACACGGGCGACAAAAAGCGGTGCGACAACGCACACGCGCGACTGCGACAAAAAACTAATCCGGTTAGAGTTTGTCCTTATTTCTCAACTCAGAGCTAAGTGTTTTAAGAGATTATGTGTCACTGACTTGGACGAGATTTGTCATGTGTTACGTGGTTTGAAACCTGGCACAGTTTGTCTGACACACCAGAAACTTACTGAAGAAGAACTACGATAAGTCGTGGAGCCAGTTTAACCAATAGGCGTAAGAGATATCAAAGCAACAGTGATCTCATTACATTGCTCTTAAAAAAAAGGTGCGTCTTGTCCAGTAGACGTTGTCCTCCCATGAACATTATGATCTCATATTCATTAGTCTACTTCTGCTTCTTCGTCGTATGGAAGATTCGAAATTTTATAGGGCGTTAGCATTACCCTTGCAAAGGTCTTCCATAGTTAGGGTATAATTGTAGACTTAGCACGGAAACAGATGAATCAATAAAATTTAGATCCTCTAGTTAATTTTACATATTCTTCAAAAATTGACAATAAAATGTCGTTTATATTCATACCTTTCTGCTTGCTTCTTGCTTATTCTAAATATTGGCAACTCCATAAACATCACAAACTTACCAGCCATGATTCGATGTTTCCGGACGGCAATTTTTTGCTATAAAAGGCATTGGCTTGCTTAGAACGTGTCGAAAGAATGCCGAAGGGATATGACGAAACCGATCTACGTAGAATGTCGAGAGACCTATCACGACCTACGGAAAGGAAATACTCGTAAATCTAAGCAGGAACTGTATTTTTGCATAAAGTGACATTTAAGAACAAAGAAAACTAAGTAATAATAAAAGATAATTAAATCACACAACATGTTATAATTTAACAGACAAAGTACCTCCTGTAGGAGTGTTAGTTGTTGAAGTCAGTCACCTCGATAAACGGACAAATTGTCCAGTTTGTGCAAAAATTTAATAAAACACAAAATCAATTATAAACATATACCTATTGACAAGACAGATACAGAACTGTAGAATATTAAGCAATTGGTTTGTACAGCAATAACAGTTTAACGTTATTTCGGTCAATCTGCCAGATAAACAAATAAAATGACCGGTAAATGCAATAACACAAACTACAAAGTTTTGAAGGCGTCAATGAAAACTGACCAGAACGACAAATCTGTAGGTGTAATATAAAAATAAAAATAACCCAGGTGAACACTGAACGTGGACACAACACATAACATTGGACACGTATCTAAACTACTGGAGCGAGTCACTTTTTTGCATACATTTTGTGTTGATTTGATTGTCAAGGCCTAGTAGCGTATACCTTCGACAAGCTAGTCGTTTGTAAAGTTCAATATATATTCTTTAGTTTCTTAAATAAATTGCAAGTAATACAAGCCTAATTTGTCTTATATATCTTAACTTAAGTATTGACTATTTCAACCTTCACTATCGTCCGTAATTGGTTCCTTAATTGATTGACATTATTTGGTTGGACCGACGCGACGTGACTTTTGCCGTCAATCAATATTGAACAAGTAAACTTTAAATGACAGCAGCTTCTACCTTGACCATGTGTATTACGATCAAACTGCAGTATATTTTTATATGCGATTAGAAATAATGTAGTGGTCGACCCCTCGTTTCACTTGATTGCAACTTGATAAGATAATCAGGGTTGGATTATGAGAGGTTCTTAGATGCAGAGCAGGCTGTAATTTTCTAGCAAGAAAGTAATTTGTTGTAGAAGGTAATCATTGCATGGTAATCTTTGGATCATGTTCACTGATTAAAACGACTGGATCAAAATAAAGATCTGCATCTTCTTCTTTTGTTCAAGTGGTATAAGCATTTTTTGTAGTGATGCATTTTCCTCTACAACTATCTAAGTGTAATCACCAACATGTTTCCAGTGGTTAGATATTAGACCAATGTTTTCTGCCACATACTAAGCAAAAGTTTGTACTCTATTTACTTTTTATTTTTCTTCATCATTCTCTTGCCCTTATCCCAATTTATTTGGGGTCGGCGCAGCACGTCTTCTTCTTCCATACTCCTCTAGTTTTCGTCATTTCATCAGACACTTCTTTTCTTACCATATCCTTCTTAACACAGTCCATTCATCGTTTCTTTGGTCTTCCTCTACTCAAATACCCATCCACATTCATACTCAAAACTTTTTTCACGACGTTTTCCTCATTCCTCCGCATCACATGCCCATACCACGACAACCGATTACCATACAATACTTTTTATTTTTCTTCTAAATCATTTATTTGTTTTGCAAACATAGGTAAATAACTGGTACATAGACGTTTTCATAGAAGTCAGTTTTCCATATTCTGCCGTCACATGGAAAATAAGCAAATCATCATGGTTTTCTATCTTCTCCTTTCTTTATCGTGTGGTTAGTACCTAACCTGGTGTCAGAGTTTTTATATGCCACACATGGGCCTCTGACTTAGATTTACATGCCGTCAAGAAATATCTCTCAGGCATGCTGGTTTCCTCACGATGTTTTCCTTCACCGAAACTAGTGATAGTTATACAATACGCGCATGAATTCAAAAAAAGCGACCAATTGCGAGTCGGGCTCGCCCATGAAGGGTTCCGTAACAGCAAGTAACATAATTATTATAAAATTTCTTGCAGTTCGTTGTAAATGAAAGGTAAATTCCGGTTTACGTTTTACGACGTATTAAAAAAATCTACTAACTAGATCTCGTTCACACCAATTTTCGTTGATAGTTTACATGGTAATGTACATCATATATTTTTTTTAGTTTTTCTTTTTCTTATTTTAGAAGTTACAGGGGGAGGGGGACACATTTTACCACTTTGGAAGTGTCTCTCGCGCAAACTATTCAGTTTAGAAAAACATGACATTAGACACCTCAATATCATTTTTGAAGACCTATTCATAGATACCCCACAAACTCAAAAAACGTTTTTTTTTTAGTTTCAGCTCTATGTATGGGGAACCCCCTAAATTTATTGTTTTTTTTTCTATTTTAGTGTAAAAATCTTAATGCGGTTCACAGAATACATCTACTTACCATGTTTCAACAGCATAGCTCTTATAGTTTCGGAAAAAAGTGGCTGTGACATACGGACGGCCCGTCAGACAGACAGACAGACAGACAGACAGACATGACGAATCTATAAGTAGCCAAATGGCAAAAACGGAACCCTAAAAATCAGAATACGAATTTGAGACTTATTTGGACTAGTCCGACGGCCACATGATTTTCTATAAGCACCGACAGCCAAATTAGCTCATCCCTTTTCCAGTACCAGAATAGGCCACAGGAATCAAATTTCAAAGATAGATAGCTGAATCCACCACGTGCCATAGTGTTGGTTGTTGGATACCATGTCCTCAAATTTCTGGTTCCAATACATGCCGTTTTCACAAAATACCTGATGATATCTCTAAATTCCACAGGCATCTAAGTGGCGTAGTTATAAAGGCTTGTTTACAATTAATGCTTTATTTCCTAGTGTCAGTAGTTTCCCTAATTAAGCTAATTACGCGAGTGTCTCATTGTTGGCAGTTCATTATCTTTTGAAGTAACATTCACACAAAGCACACACCAAGTGTTCTAAACTACGTCTGCTTTCTGTGAAAACATGCATTTACAAGGGAAATGCTTCATTAACAGATTGGAGAATTACACACAATAGGTATCACGACAGTATCAAGAAATTGCAAATCTATTGAGTCCGTCAGTTAAGAGACACGTAGATTTTCTTTTTGTAAATCACTGAAAATTGACAAAAATAAAACGCATCAAAACTCGGGAGTGGGGGCTCGTTCCGTCCGAACTCACTAAAAATTATACCAAGGCGTGACGTATTGGAAATTTTAAAAGCGTCGTAGCTTGGTGAATTTTGGTTTATGTAACAAAAGAAAAAATATGGGTCATATTTGTTGATATTCTAACTGACTGTTTATTTGTCGTCTACTCAATTACCACATGACAAAGTATTATTGGGTTTCTTTCATAAGGCATTTCCCCGAGGCTTATAATCTTATACTTAAGGTACTTTGGCCACAGCAAATATACTTAGTTTTGTGTTCATTGGCAATAACTAGAGATCTAGAATAAGTATAATTTTGATATTTGATTTTGGCCTCTTCCTCATTTGCAATTAATACTTATTATACTTATATCTATCTAACCGGAGTCTAAACGAATGCAGTTGAATACCAGTATTTGACGCCTACGCGGCGTGACTGCCTATCTGACCTCCACAACCCAAATTAATAGTACTGGTCAATACGATAACACAATTAAAATAATGTCCCTTTCGCCGTACGTCTAATATTATCCTCGTTTATTTAAAAAGGTAGGTATGTTATTATTTCTTTTTTAATGAAAACAACACATTATCAAAACTGCATGCTAACTTAAGTGTTACCGTTCTGGCTAGTTAGCAGTCTACAACGTTATTTTTAGTCGTTTTAATTACTATGAAAATGAACAAGCTTTACTATGAAACCGACTATGAAATCTCGAAAAAAGATTAGCTGCTGCCGACATTTTTTCGATTTACTTGACCAATATAATGTATGAAGCAGCTGTTTTTTTTTCGAGATTTCGTAGTCGGTTCCCTAGTATAATTTGTTTAGAATCCCTAAAATCCGCCCTTAAAGTAATAACAACGAATAAATTATAACTGTGTATATTTAAATCGAATTATTTATCAGTGAAATGTTATTATGGATCCAGAAGTTTTCCTTGACATAACGCTAATAGTTATCGAAAGTACTCGCCGTTTAGAGCTCGTCTGCCATTTCAGGCTCAGTGTAATAATCTTTAGAGAGGTTACGAGATGCACTCACGATTCTCAGCAAGGTTATGTATTATAGTTCAAAATATTATTGTTAAAACTTAAACGTTTTTTCGTGTTACATATTGTTACAAGCGCATACTCGCGGCTTTTCTTGCTTGACGGTCAACTCTGCTTGTAAAATAATACATATAATTAAATGTTATTCGAAAGCCAATGGTGTCGAATCTGTTGTGCACAGATAGATAGACAACTAAACTTAATTTAGGCTATTGCTATCTTTTCTCTCTAACAAAACGAGAATGAGTTGTACGTAATTTAGAGCTGTCAAATTTTATTGGAACTAATATCCAAATGAAGGGTGTACGTAGAATCATGTAGACTAAAAACACGGCATAAACTAGTTTGACATCTCTAACTTAATTCATAGCTTGAAGCGTTGGAGTTCGGTTACCTACTCAGCAGGACTAAAACTCACAAACACTTTCAAATTAATTTTATTTGTAGATCGAAGGTCACAAAATGCCCGTCATAGATTTTCCCGTAGTATGGAGGTAGGTGGCTTCCGCGTAGCTAGAGGGACGCCGATGCCGAGAAGCAGAACGCAAAGGTTACATGCATTAAAATCAGTAAAAAACTCACGCTTGAAACAGGAAGAGAGAAATAATGTTTTGTCCTTCATGATAGAAACTAGATTATGACTTGACAGTACGTGCTCTTAAAAGTTAATAGAAATATGGCCAGCAATCTACGTCAATCAGCATTGGTTCCGGTCCGACATTTAGTTTAGGTTATGGTCATTGACCGTATGATATTGCTGGTATCGATTCAAATGTAGAACATAATGTTATGATATTTTGTTTCTAACCCTACCATCATATCCTGCTTTTGGGGTCGACGCCGCATTTCTGACGTAAAAAAAAAAATAATAACAAAAAAAAAAAAATTGTTATTTTTTTAATTATTTTCTTTTTATTTTATTTTTTTATTTTTTTGTTGTTTTTTATTTTTTTTTAAATTTTTATGATGTACTTAATAAAGAGTATTCTATCTATCTATCTAGTTCTCTATTACTCTTGTAATACGACAGATAGATAGACGAAGGAGGTGACTGCTCAGATGAAGACATCTCAGCAGTCACCTCCTTTTTAGCCATATCCTTCGCACGTTTCGAGCAATACCATCCGTACTCAATCAATCTGCCTGCCGGTTCCCAATAATGTTGTGGTCGGCTTCCAATCTTACCGGATGTAGCTGAATACACAGTATTTTATACGAAACTACTGCTTATCTGATTCCTACTTACGCAACTTTATGGCAGCTAAGGCACTGGAAATTGTCCAATAAATAACCTTAATTTGTTCCAAATACAATTCAGTCATATTAATATTATCATTACGATATTCTGACCGAAACATTTTCACAGCCTTGGCATATAAATTGACCATGTTATGGGTATTTTTGGGTACACTTTTAATTTCGGTCAGTGACTGACAAAACCTGTTAGAGACAGAGATTCTAATAAACGCTAGCCTACGGCCAATCCCGAAGTGTTCCTTGATAGGACGATAAAACTAATCGAAAGTACTACTAAAATAGTCGTTTAGTGTTCATCTGCCATATCCGACGAGTAGTTATTCAAGTTAACCTATTAATTGAATGTTGAAGAATTCAGAATAGAATACAATATTCATTCATTTGCTCAGAATGTAGGTATTTACAATAAGGTGGTTACAATTATAATTAAGAATCCATTTACATTCTACCATTTTGACATGCACACATATTGATACAAGGAGTCTACTCTCTAGGCACGAAATCCGTAGTTTCATCGGCCGAAGGTACGTTTCCTTCTCTGTATCAACTACAGACATAAGATTCGTTAGGGGCTCGATCTAAAAAAGAACGATAATTCGATTGGTCACCTGTTCGAACTCCTGACGTGTTTTCAACTCACAAATCCGAAAATATTAGAGAGTAGGTAAATTTCAAAGGATAATGCTACTTTAGGACGGGCCCTGTTCGTCACCAAACATTGACACATAATTAAAATGTATCAGCTAGAAAATCCGATACAGAGTAGTAACTGAAATTAGATCCGGCAAGTAAACAAATTGTTATTTGCTCAATAACCGCCCATATCTTACCTCTAGCTACCTCAATCGAGAACCTGCCAAAACGATAATATCTCTACGATAGGCCTCTAAGGTTGTCACTGCTAAATAAAACCATGATCAATTATTACGATTACATTAACAAATTTCACTCAATCTTAATGAAATCAATATTCTCAATGAATTCGATAAAATACTTCTTATAGTGACGATTGTAAATTACAAATTGTATTGTTATTTTGAAGGCTTTGTTTGTTTTGTAATTTTACTAGAGATTTGTCAACATGAAAACTTACAGCGTTTTGATAACTTTTCTTATCAGAGTGAGGTAATGGCGAAAGGTTTAAAAACAACAGTTTTTAAACCACAAACAGATAAGTTGGGATGTAACTGCCATATATGTATAAACATTAACAGCCAATTAACAATAACAAAGCTGATCGTTTAACGGTCTCGATTAAATATTGCTTTGGAGGAATTAACTAGAAACTGGGCGTTGAAATTTCATCAGCGCGAACTTGTGGTATACTACACTCGAGAGCAATGAATCCGGGTCACTTAAAGAATGTTAAAAATCTCGGAAACTAAAAATGATAGGTTAATGCAATAAATTGTATTTAATAGACTATGTAATACTCCTTAAATGAAAGTAAAAAAACTGTGAGAGCAATTTTGAGCTCACGAAGCGTGATTGGGGGAGGGTTTCGTTGTTTTACGCATCTGCCTAGCTCGTCCCAAGCATGCTCGATCGGGTTGATATCCGGGCTGCGCGCTGGCCACTCCATACGAGTAATGTTCATCTCTTGAAGGTAGTCATTCACAATCCTACCTGTATGAGGTCGGGCATTGTCATGCATAAATATAGCATCCTCACCTAAATTGACCATAAATGGACCAACGTGATCATTGAGGATTTCTTCCACATATCTTACGCTAGTTAAAGAGCCGTTTTCTATGATCACCAGCTCTGTGCGACTTTCAGAAGAAATTCCGGCCCACACAAGTACAGACCCACCACCGTAGGCTACTTTTTCTTCGATGCATGCTTGCTTGAATCTTTCCCCTGGTCTTCGATACACTCTGTGTCTTCCATCGTGCTTGTAGAGCATAAATTTTGATTCGTCGGAGAACATAACTTTTGACCAATCTTCAATACTCCAATTTACGTGGCTCTGGGCATATCTTAGTCTTGAAATACGATGCCCACGCTCCAGTTTAGGGCCGTTTGCAGGTCTAAGGGGTTTTAAGTTAGATTCAGCAAGCCGACGTCTTACTGTCCATGCACTTGGGTTACTTCCTCCGAGGCGTCGAAACTGATTTGTGAGTTCAGTTCCTGTGAGAAAGCGATTTCGAAGCATGGTGTTCACCAAGTATCGGTCTTCTCGTGCTGTGGTACACCTGGTTCTGCCCGTTCCTGGTCTGCGTAGGTTAGAACCAGTTTCTTCGTAACGTCGGAGAACTCTTTGTACTGTTGACAGCGACACACCGACAGTCCTGGCTGTATCGCGCTGACTCCGGCCGGTTTCCAGCATTGTAAGTATTCTGGTGCATTCTTCAGGCGTAAGCGACATAATTTCAGCTTGAATAATGAATATAGAGCACTATCAACATGGTTTATGTACCCACATATATGACAGATTACAAACAAAAGCAAAACCAAATGCTGTAATTTCGTAGTTCCATCTTCGAAAGTGGCCCTTTTTCAAATTTGATTTTTTATGATATAACTTTACAAAAACTAAGAAGTTTTAATACCTTCATTTAAGGAGTATTACATTGTCTATTAAATACAATTTATTGCATTAACCTAGCATTTTTAGTTTCCGAGATTTTTAGGATTCTTTAAGTGACCCGGATTCATTGCTCTCGAGTGTATTATTGATATAGATACTATTATATTATATTGATATAGATACTATTATTTATATTTTGCGGATATTTTGTTGTCGTGCCGTGACACTTTGGACCTTATTTTATTTATATAGTTAAACGTAAGTATGTCTTATTTTTAAGCTTTTCTTATGTACTTTTTATATTTTAAGATGGCAAAAGCTTGGTAAATATTTCGATTTTGACAATTAATTCGTGTTGTACTCTGCTTGTAATAATATAATTTCATCATGATTCGAAAAACACGCGGGCTTGCTACTCGTATAAGTATCATAAGAACGTTATTTTCGTTTTTCTCGGGAACAGTACTTTATTTAGGATGAAAGGTACCCTAAGTTAATTTATGTATGTATACATGATCGGTTCAGTGGGTCAGGCGTAAAAAAATAAACAAGCTTACTCGTACTTACTTAAGTAAGGATAAGGAAGCAAGGATTTTAATTATTTTGTTTTGTCCTGTGCTCAAACTCAAACTCTACTCAAATAATTTATTTCAACTAGACCATTACGGTACTTTTGAATGTCGACAAAACGAAAAAAAAGAAGCTACAGTCACAGACACAAGCCATAATAACTTGAGAAAGTACTGTAGTTGCCCATTCCTTAGCGTAGATCTCTATGGAGAGAAGAACGGACAAGAAACTCCATGGACACTCTTTTCAATCAAAAATGTTGTTACAAAATCATGGTTACATCTTTCATGTTGAGATTATACATATATGTGAGAACGATGTAGAAAGACGTGCACAATAAGAGCGTCCAGAGTAAAAAAATACATCAACAATTTAAAATAAAGCAATTCAAATGAACCATGGCAGCTAAGAGATGACCAGTCCCGACTGACAGCGCCCGTTCACGAACATAACGCATTGATCAGCGCCATTCAATTTAACCATATTGAAGGGAACTAAATGACCCGACTCACCCGCCACCATCAGCAACAACAACAGCATATTTAAGCGAGCATGACATTCTCTCAGCCACCAAGGCATATTCAAGTCAATAAAGATAACTAAATGCAAATGGTAGCTTTATAGTACATGGTACTCACACATGTGCTATGCAATTATACAATGCTAAGAGATGGAATCTATATAATATAATGCAAGAATATTTTTACAATCTTCTGCAGCTACCACAATAATTGTCCAATAAGTTTCCACCTATGGTTGCGGACCAGGACCAGCATTTAGCCAAGCATTTTTATCCTCAATGTAATCCCCCAGCTTATAATATCCTTGCCTACATAGTGTGCGTTTTACACAATATTTAAATTTCGTCTCATTCAGTTGTAAAATGTGGGGCGGTATTTTATTGTAACATTGAGAAAAAGAAATACTTTTTTCTCTCTATATTTATGTCTACAGCTGGGTCTGGAATCTAGTTCGCACTGCTTGGCCGCACCTTTACAACACAAATGCTCTAAACATAATATTTTAAAACGCAACATGCTCGCAAACATCAATAACCAATAATGTCACCATAACATGACAGTATGTCGATAAAATCACCACCATTGTCACCTAATAACGACACCATAAAGTGACGTAACAGCATCATTAATCAAGTGTTATCGATACTTTGATGAAACTTGCAATTAATACTCTATGGGGTTATGATTTAGAACGGCTTGGTACAACGAAGATCAATTGATCTTTCTATTATGTTAAGCAATGATGATGTGGTCAAGGCTTGGAGTGGAGAGCACTGATCTTTATTGTAACATCACGACATACATCATGCGTTCAAATATAAATACTGTGTAGTCTGGGAACTAGAATTTATTTGAACCATGACGTTTTGCTTTCAATGATAAAATTGAAACTAAAAATAATTTATTTGGCTGAAAATTACCAAGTTTTGAACGTCGTAGTTACATAAAACTATCTCCCTAGATGGCATGACAAACGATTGTCCTGTCGTGAAGTTTTTAGAACCAAATAAGTAATTGTTATTGGTACAAAAGAGGAACATAATAACATGCATTCATCTCAAGTATTGTTATTCTCACAAAACAAATAATTGTACCACTTTCCTATCATTACCATCTTCCGTGTAACAATAACGTGACAATCGTTAGGAACGAACATCACTATTGTCACTACACGACTAGAAAGTTAGTGATGCAACCTCCTTTGTCGATGATATTGTCGATATTTCAGAGATGTCATTAATTGTTGCGGTTAGATCAATTTGTTTGAATTGGGTCAGGTCATTTAATGGTGAATTGGTGTCACTTACTTCATATTCATTTCTTTTATGAATCGTGGTTATATTTGTTATGTCTACATACTACAAATAGATCTAAAATAATTTTAAACATGCAACAATATTATGTACTTACACGTACTGAAAGGGAATGATTCAATAATTTTGAAAAACTTGCTGACAAATCAAAATAATTTAGGTCGTAATTATTTGACTTTGCCAGAAATAACTTCAAGTAAAGTAGGTACTAATTATTATATTTACCAGAACGATTTACTAACGTAGTAAAGTTTAAAAACCGTTGCAAAATTGTAATTACCTTAGTATTTGACTGTTACACATAACTCTATGGGAATGGTCGGCCTTGAGTCAGAAACATATCGATATACATACCTAGGTACCTAGGGTAACATCACTAGATAGTCAAATACCAATCGTGATTCCAATTAACGTCCTTGAAGCATTTCAATGAAGTACATCATTAATTTAAGAAATTCTCGTGATTTCAATTATGATCCTTGATGCACACAATATGACTGTTATATTAGAAATGAGTTTTTTTTCTGTTTGTTTTAGTGTGTACATTATGAGTTACTAGCTGACCCACGCAACTTCGTCTGCGTCACTTAAGAAAGAGCACACAAAGGGAATAAAAATTCCCCCGTTTTTGCAACATTTCTTATTGCTGCTCCGCTCCTATTGGTCATAGCGTGATGTTATATAGCCTATAGCCTTTTTCGATAAATGTACTATCCAACACAAAAATATTTTTCAATTCGAGCCGGTAGTTCCTGAGATAAGCGCGTTCAACCAAACAAACAAACAAACTGTTCTGCTTTATAATATTAGTATAGATTGTAATTATTTTTACAATTTTCCTAAGAACACAAATCGAATACGCTCACGATATTATCCATGATTTACCTTAAGCCCCTGCCCATTTCAACTATTGGTACTTATAATATGCCTTTGTTTTCAAACAAAATTGTACCTAAACACTACCATAAACATTATATTCAAAAAATCCTTAAGCCCACGATTCTATTACAAAATCTAACGACAATTTAATGTTCCCTATCGTAAGCAACATAGCCGAAAACACCATAATATCACTATGGCGTATGAGTATTATTAAACGTTGCGACAGAATGTAATATAGGCCATGATATTTACTGCGCTATAAGATTACCCCACGTTTGGGAATGATACATCGAATCGAGTCTTAATGTCAGATTGTTTTAAGACCTTTATATCTTAAACTAACTGACCCACGCAACTTCGTCTGCGTCACATGAAATAAAAAAAAGCCCACAAAAGAATAAATGTTCCCCGTTTTAGAAACAATTTTCATTTATGCTCCACTCCTATTGGTTGTAGCGTAATGTTATTACCTACCTCCTCGATAAATGGACTATCCAACACAAAAATGTTTTTTTCAATTATTGAAATCGAAAAAAACAGTGGTTCCTGAGATTAGCGCGTTCAAACAAACAAACTCTTCAGCTTTATAATATTAGTATTAATAATATACCTTTTGCTGTTATGTGAACTTTAGCTGTTAAACACCAGTTTAGTGTAAGAGAGATTTCTATTGAATTAATTTTGATGAGCTTTAGAGAATATAATACTCGTAGTACGACACTACGACCGGTATGTCGTTATCATTAGTTACTCGAGCAGTGGCGGAGTTGGTCAAAATAGGGCCGCGATTTTTTATAAAATGGAGGCCCCCTGAAGCCGAGTACGGCGGAGCCCAAAAAGAGGATTATTAACTAATTATTGTTGCTTAACCTGTCATTGATTGATTGGTATTCATCATCTTCCTGCCCTTGTCCCATTTTATTTGGGGTCGGCGCAACACGTTTTCTTCTTTCATTCTCCCCTGTCAGACGTCTCGGCATCATTTACTCCTTTCTCTTTCATATCAGTCTTTACAAAATCAATCCATTTTTTCTTTAGCCTTCCTCTCCCTCTCCATCCATCAAAACTAATGTCCATCACTCTTTTAGTCACATGCGTTTCATCCCTCCTCATTACATGTCCATACCAAGCCAAACGACTTCCTTTCAATTTTTCAGTAACAGGTGCCAGTTTAAAACTTCCTCTAATATATTGATTGATTGGTATTGTGGTTGATATTTATTTTATTCAAAAATACATTTAAGCTAACAGTTTTAAACCAAAATGCTAAAAAGTTAACAATAATCTCATTACAAATAGCATCTTTTATGATAATATGTTTAATTACAGTGTTATGATATGTAGCATTAACGGGGTCTTAATAATAAACAATTGAAGATGTGGATAAGATTTTGTGATTTTTTCTTACCACGTCGGAGCCCATCTTCGGGTCTTTTAAGTTAAGTAACAATTTTTTCTTTTGCATTTTGCAGAAACCAAAAAAAAAATGCAAGCTATATAATAACTTTCTCACCAAGTCTTTAGAATCTGTAGGTGTGGAATAAGGTGTTACAATGATTGCCTTCCGAAAATCAAGTTCTCACCAGCTTTGCGGAAATGTTTTTTTTCGCTCAAAACCGACCTCTTGAGGCTTTTTATGTAATGTTTGTAATTGGCTCTATATGCTTCATAGGTTTCTTTAAATTGCTGTGCCTTAATAACTTATAAGTACTAAGTACTAGCACTAGGCGACACATAAATGTAGTGTATAAACATTATACAGTTACCAAACGCAATAAAACATAAATTAGTTGACGATGATTACGACATCAATATTAGCCAAAGCATAATGCTAAGACAACTTAAAGGTTTTCAAATTTTGTTAAAATTATAATATTTCTATTTTCTAACAACATTGTCATCGACTGACAACTGGTCAATCGTCGAATCCGACTCGGCTGGGCAGCGTTCGGGAAGCTGCGCGGTATCTTCTCGTCCAACTTACCGCAGTGTCTCAAGACGAAAGTCTATGACCAGTGTGTGTTGCCAGTGATTACATACGGGACCGAAACGTGGTCGCTCACAATGGGTCTTATCAAAAGACTTAAAGTCACCCAAAGGGCAATGGAGAGGGCTATGCTCGGAGTTTCCTTGCGTGATCGAATCAGAAAAGAAGACATCCGCAAGAGAACCAAGGTCACCGACGTAGCCCGAAGAATTGCCAAACTTAAGTGGCAGTGGGCAGGGCACATTGCTCGCAGAACGGATGGCCGATGGGGCCGAAAAGTTCTAGAGTGGCGACCGCGATCCGAAAGCCGATGCGTTGGAAGACCTCCCACTAGGTGGACCGATGACCTGGTAAAGGTTGCGGGAATCCGTTGAATGCGAGTCGCGTCAATGTGGCGACACTTGGGGGAGGCCTATGTCCAGCAGTGGACGTCTTTTGGCTGAAATGATGATGATGATGATGATGACGACTGATAAAGATATATCAATGACCGTCGGAACTAACGGCTTATCTTACTTCCACGATAAACTGACCGACCATCCACCGACCGACTTTAGCCACCGCGGCTTTACTTTGAAACATTGGTATAAGTTAACGCACTATAGTTATATCGTAAATGGAAAGAAATAATTTTCTGCTGTTACTTCTTTCACCATCTAAAATGTCAACGAATCAATCAATCTAGAGACTTGCTTGAAATGCCTAGGAGGCATATTATATCCATGTCTTAACAATTTGCATGTGAGCCAAATTGTATCTGAAGTGGTGTCGTACATACATATTTGACGCATATATCAATACAAAGCTGGGGGCATAATACATCTCGTTAAAGTCAATTAAAAGTCATAAAGCTACCGTCTTTAATGAGCTTGTTTTTAATTGTTCTGTCGCAATTAGGTACGTTGCTGAATGTCGAAACTTATTTCGCACAGTTTCGCAAATGTTGATACCAATCCTAATTCTCATGGGTACTCTATGGGGAGACTGAACTTCAAACACAGACCTCAAATAAAAACAAAATTGCTCACTCATCCATTATCATCATTCTTTGTTATCTTTAAAAATGTCAGCCATTTGAAATATAACAATGTTCCAATTTCGTGCATTTAATGATTTTAGTGCAAGATTTAACCTGAGGAGCTCTTGGCTAAATAATAACAGCCGCTCGGGTCGAAGGTTAAGCCGTGCTTGCCTAGGTCGTTCTGTGGATGGGTGACGATCGAATACATACCGAGTTCCCTCCGTGCCTCGGAAAGCACGTCCCGGCAGTCATTTGTAGATCTTTGACAGTCGTTACAAGTAGTCAGTGGCCAAAAATGTCTGACAACCAGTCTTACCAAGAGGTATCGTATTACCTAGTACTAACTGGGTCGTGGAGGTCAGATAGGCGGTCGCTCCATGTAAAATACTGGTATTCAGCTGCATTGTCTACTTAGTTGGAAAAGGCTAGGCAGATGATGAGTGTAAGATTCAACCTCCGACAGTTTTACAAATGTACTGAAAAAGTAAAAGCTAAGGCGTTCCAAAAACCTATCACTTTGGTAGCTATTAATTAGTCAATCAACTAACTTCAGTAACATAAAAAAAACCTATTGTTAATCCTGTTAATCACTATGACAGTCTTAATTCATAGTTTTATTTCAGAATTTCACCACAGCGTAACCACACACAAAGCCGTACTTAATCCGTGGACATACTCCGACGGTCACCTTGACCCACTGCTCACTACCCTGTGGTCGTTGTAACACTGACCGAAGTGACCGACATTGACCATACGTCGCAACACGGATGATTGTCTGTTATATTTGACATCTGTCACTTTGACAGTGACAGTTATAGCAATCGTTTGATGGATGTTGTCTGTGTGACTGATTTGAATTGCTGTGTAAATGAACTATTGTGGATGGTACAATAGAATAAAATAGGTTGTGTAATAGAAAACATTTGGACATCAGTAGTAATAAGAATTAGGAGTTGTCTGTTTTAGCAAAAAAATATTAAAAATAGATAGTGTATGTGTAACCTATTTTAAGTGGCCAGTTACAAAGGTAGTTTTAGTCCTGATAAGGGCTCAAAAATGAACAAGAACAGGAACTGCTAAACCGGTTTTAAACCTAGTTCGACATAAATATGTTAAACGGATTAGGCAGCATAGCCTTAACCGCAACTTTGACAAATGAAGTTAAACTTTATCACTACACACAACCTCAACTAATTTTAATAATTACAGCCATTCAGCTGTCACTAACGTCAAACTCAATTACAAATAACAAACATTCAAAATCTTAAGCAATATTGTCAAAGTAAAATCAATAAACAATACAAATGCAAAAGTAATTCGCTATTCTGTCTGTCTATATCTTTTTTTACGCCTAACCGGCTAAACCGATTTCAATGATATTAGGTGCATAGTTAGACCATAGGATACTTTTTAATCCCGGCAGTATGATCGCGTGGAGACAGAAAGGACTGTCAATTAAAATAAAAGTGGAGTATGTTGGCGGTTTTTCTGCATAAGATGCGACCAATCCGACTCTTGCAGCTATCTTCTGTACCATGTAGGTTTATGTAAAGAAAATCATTTAAATTTCATAATTCCACACGGACGAAGCCTTTCGCAAAAGTCAGTATAAATGACTAAAAACGATATTATACGTTGACAAGGCTTGTCCTTGCGCGGGCGCACGAACAAAGGCCAAGACGCGTTCCCTTTCTGCCGGCGCGCGGCGTTAGCTCTCAAGAGCGAGTGAACGGCTCGGTACGGCATGGCAGGAAGGCATCTTCGAATATGTCAAGGAACTAACCGTTTAGTGCAGAATTTAAATAAATAGTGGATGAGAGGTGATGGAAAGTTATGTAAAGTTGAAAAATTAAAGTTCCTGAAACACAAAATAAAGTGCATCGGAAGCTATATTTAATTTAATAACGAATAATGCCACATACAATTATAAATTAAAATAAACTAAACTAACTTAAACTATAAACTTAAAAATTCTCCTCCTCAACGCTGTCAACTGGTAAAGTCCCCAGGAGAAAAATATTGTTTTATTGTTATTTGTTATATAACCTATATTGTGTTAGAAATTACTTCTGTCACCAAAACAAAGCTTGTGCACAGTGTAAGTGCACATGAAAACCACTTCTCTGTTTTTTGTAAAGATTGATTTTTTTAATAACCCACACAATTAATTGCAATGGTCTAGAATCAAGTAGATACTGGAACCATGACAACAGTTGGCGAATTGATGTTATTGAGAAAATAAAAAACCCGATTGAAAAGCAAAAAACAAGCGCATTGCAAACAGGCGTGACCCCCTCCATGTTTTGATTTAATATTTCGATGTCATCAAATGTCCTATTTGTTTTATCAATATGGCTTCTTGTTGTCGCCATATTGAATAGGGTGGGATGACTTAAAAAGTCTAGCTAGTTAGTCAGTTAGATTATAAAAACATATTTGACCCGTGTTTTTTCTTTTCTTACTTTAAACAAAATTGACGAAGATACGACGCGTTTAACATTCTCAATACGTCACGCCTTGGTTATATAATTATTAGTGCGTTCTAACGTCACGAGCCCCCACTTCCGAGTTTTGATGCGTTTTAACCCTTTTTCAATGTTCGTTAATTTACGAAAACAAAAAATACGTGTCTGTTATTTTCCAATACTGTAACTGACGGACTAAATAGATTAGCAATTTTTAGACACTGTACCGTAATGCCTATTTTGATTACTTACATGTCTTGAGTGGCACTCACAAGATTAAGACAAATCGATTGACTTAAGAATCATCCAACTCGATCCACGCGTTTTGTGTCTAGAGTGCTACAACCATACATAATTAATTATATAGGCTGATAAACATATTACCCTAATTTAGTTCGGGTCATAAGTTCCATGCCAAAACTAGAGCGAACTGCGTAAAATAAGCGCAGCATCTTTCTTTAATATACTCTATGGCACAATAATCTGCTGCTAAATATAGAGGTACCGTTAAAATATCAGTCCCTTAGAAGGCCAAAGGAACAAAAGGTGCATTCTTGCCCGGAGCAATAACTCAGAGTTCGTGTCATAACTATTAATAGCCTCAGATTGGTGCGAACGCCTTACTCTATAACAGTGATTCCCAAAGTGGTCCAGGCCCCTTGTTCACAACCATTCGCCTAGATTCCGAAGAGAATCGAACGTCTAAAATATCGGAGATGTCCTCCAAACGCTATTCACAAATCCGAAACCGAATAATTTTGACACTTCAATTCGATTAGAAGACTCGAATCTTTCCGACAGCTGCTGTTTGCTGTCGGGAGTTATATCGAACAAATTATCATTAATCGGAAGAATTATAGCATATTTCCAGCATATTTCAATAAAATAAGAATACTAAACTTTTTGAACACTGCCTGAAGAAGTAAACGAAGTTTTATTGTTGTATTGACCGTATTTAAATGATGTATCCGCATTTACATAAAATCTATGTGTTTACAGAAATGTAATGTTCGTTCTAGATGTTAGTTAACAAGCAAGAATTGTATAACACTGATATCTTATACTTAATCATTTTTCCTCCTTAGGAGAAATGGAAACCATTGTGTAATTTAACAAAAAAAAAAAAAAAAATCCGCTTTGCCAGTTTCACAGACGGCTGTTTACAAAGCAGGTTTATTCGAAAATAGTTTTTTTTTAGTTAAGTTTAGTAAAATAAATTTGTATCGTTGCTGATGTCTATTAAATGAGTAGCTGTAATTTCCTTAATGAAACAGAACGAAATATTCAAATAAACCAATTTTATTACTATCTTAAGTTTTCTACCACGGTTATCTATTTACTACCTTTTGTAGCGTTCCCCATAAACACAATCTCAATCGGATAGAAAAAATCGCATCCGTTCGGATCTGTGAATATAGCGGTTTGACAGTTCTTCGGTTCGGAAATGAGATAGTCGAATACGATTCCTTACCGACACGGAAACGTATCGAATGGTTGTGAATAAGGGGCCAGGTGACCCTGGATTGCCCTGGATGGGGCATGGTCCCCAAGGGTTCACGGGAGACCCGACAGGGGTCTGCTTTGGCGTGAACAAAAATCAGGGGTTCACAAGTTGTAAGTGGCAGTCCACGAAAAGTCTGCTTTTGATACTAAAGAACTAAATTGTTGGCTTGGCTTTATCTATCAATGTAAGCAGGTATAAGCTCCTCAAAAAGTAAATCAGCAGCAGAAACTTCTGAAAGTGGTCTACCAGAAAAGCTTGTTTGGGAACCTCTGCTCTATAATAATACAATTTATGCAACAATCGGCTGCTACGGTGTAGCGGCATAGTACAGAAAGCACCACAGCGCCATCTATTATGCAAATGAACCAGCATCAAAATCCTGACTCGAGTTTTAGTAATCTGCGAGTTAAGACCACATCGTCATCATCATCATCATCATTTCAGCCGAAAGACGTCTACTGTGATAGACATAGGCCTCTCCCAAGTGTCGCCACATTGACGGGTCCCGTGCGACTCGCATCTCGAGTTAAGACCATATAGATAAACCTAAATATAACCAGGCAGTAGCTATAGCTCACCAGAAGCTCGCTATAGCTCGTTCCGTACGCGAAAAGTAGCCAACGAGGTCCCGTTGGCTACTTTTCGGGTCGCTATCGGTCGGTTGGCTATAACTATAACCACCGCTTTCGCACGCAGTCAGTTGGCTGCATCTCATGATCAGTAATATTAAAACACTTGACTTTTTCAAAAAACGTTATTACCTTATAACCATGGTACGGAACCCTTCTCAGCGCGAGGCTGACTCGTATTTGACCGGATTTTTTTTTTGGGGGCTTTACGCTCTGTTCCTCATACAAACAGTAACTGTTTTATTGGCATATAATCAATTTTGTATTCATTGGGTTATCATCATTTTGTGACTGAGCTTGATAATTCTGCTCTTATAATAAACCTAAAAGTGTTTTACAACATTTTAGTCACAGCTGGCCAGTAACCGTTTTAAGTATTTAAGCTGACCTTAAACATAGTAATTATGCTGGACAGTTAACAAGCGTTGAAATTCTCGTCAAACATAATCGTGGTGTATTGAATTCGTGCACATTTTTGTTCGGTTTATTTAGCTTTTTTATAGAGACCGAAAATATTGTATAGAGGTTTTAATTAGTTTAGAACACCCATTTATGTGTTCTAAAATAAACCTTACTTATACATGGTGTAAACCACCTCATCACAAAGCCGTTAACCACGCTTTCTGTACATCAAACTAAGTAACTTTACGCAAAGAATATTTGCTGAGAAACAACTTTTTTTTTAGGTTATAAATCATGTTTTGTTGGTAGAACTCAATGTAACGCACTTAAAATATTGTGCTGATGGATGGATTGAATAGTGCAGGGGTCGTGGAGGTGTTAAAAGTCAAAAACTTACAAAAAAAACTCGTAGGTATTTTAAAAAAAACTTGTCAAAAAGTTGTAACTTTGACCCCCCATATCTCCGTAACTAGAAGGTTCCCACAGGTATGGTGTAGAGCAAAAATATGATCGCTGTGATGGTGAGAACAAGTGCCTTTCGGCTTCGTGAAGAGGTGTTTTACACCCTGACCACTAAACCGATCTTCCTAAAATTTTGCACTTACGTTGTCAGGGGTACAGAGCGGAACCTTTCAACCCAAAAATAAATAAAATTCCCGAGGAAAATAACAATAACGTTCTTATTAGAGATGTGACGAATATTCGGCTACTATTCGGTATTCGGCCTATTCGTCTACTTTTATGGTATTTGGTATTCGGCCGGTAATAATACGTACTATTCGGCCGAATACCGAAAACGAAATCATTAAAATAAGCACGTCATTTTACTCAAGGTTATTTGTACCTACACATTACCAAATTACAATACTTTAGTAAGTAAAATTGATGAGTGGTAAGTTGTGATGGATAAAAATAAACTTTTTAGCATTTGTTGCTAGCAAATGATTACGCTTTTCGTTGTAAATGATACCAGCTTCAGAAAATAACCTCCCACTGTAGGCACACGTTACTCAAAGGAGAAGAAAGATAAACTTTAGCAAATTTCGAGAGGTTTGGGTATATTGTTTTTCGTTTACTGACCACCACTTGTCAGGATCAGTCTTCACATCTAGGCGAATATTGTTTTCAAATAAAAATCCAACTCATTTGCCACAGCATTCTTCTCCACGTCTTCCTCATCATTACCATTTCTGCAGTGCAAATTATCTGCAGTGACTTCCTCAAACCAGTTCGAGAAACTGTCGTGTATTTCATATTCGGCCAAATCACTATTCGTGGCAACTCTAGTTCTGATGATAATAGATGGGGCCACGTATCTTCTGAATCATGATTGAATTATATTATTACAAGCAGAATAATTGATTGTCTGATTCTTAATTAATGCAAGCGAAGTCGCGTGCAATAGCTAGTAATAAATGAGCAAGAAAGTGTCGAAGCTAGCTCTTCCATTATGGTTAATCATCAAGTAATATTTAAATAGTAAACCAAAGTCATCAATCACACAAAACACAACACACAACACATCATCATTTTCAAAAAACAAAGGAAACTGATAATTAATTTTATTGGTTTTATCAACCCGATAAGCTACATCGCATCGTTAATGTCTTACTGTTTATTTGTTATGATTACAGTTTTTGATACGTAACTGTTTATCCGTGATTTCTTTAATGCTTCTAGAATGTAATTCTGCTACCGAAGATCATCAGAGGAAATGTGTTAATTTGGTCAGGATAAATAACAAACTAACTTATATTACCAACTTACTTTTTTGCGTCAAAGCCCAACGCACAAGCACTGGAAAGAAAAATCCTGGACGACTAAAGTTGAGGCAAAGCTAATCATTGCTTCAACACGAGCCGTAGCTTCTGCTCGGGATCAGCTAGTATGTAGAAGTGGGTTACAGGTTACAACCCGGGGCGAGCCAACCCCTTACGGCCGGTACCTCGCTAACGTAGGATCGTCACCTTCTCCCAGACGCCAGTCACAGTTACAAGGCATAATAACTTGAGAAAGTACTGTAGTTGCTCATTCCAAAGCGTACATCTATATGGAGAAGAATAGGCAAGAAACTCCAACAACTGCTGCTCCCATAAGCAGCGGGCTTACGGAACCTACATTACGAGCATGTGGCAATGCTCATTTCTCTTTTTCTGATGACCTAATATTGGGTTTTGAGTAAGTGCCAAAACGCTATAAAACTTGATATAAGTACTGATTTTATTTACTTTGTAACGAAATAGACCAGAATACACAAGAAAAATATACATCAAACTGGTAAATATTTTTTAGAATACGATAAAACTTTGTATGTTCTGTTTTGTTTTAACAAATTTTTTCATTATATTTATCCCCTTTTAGATCTTCATTGTATTTATCACCTTCTTCGCTCTTTCTCCAGTCTACAGTAAATGAGTGCAATAACGTGGCGCTTGCGTAGTTTTTTCCGGCCCTGCTTCTCTCCACACTCTTCAACAAAATCCAGCAATGTTGTTGTTGCATGTAAATCTAATTCAGGTCTATCAGGTTCCACATCAATGCCAATATCGTTATATAAAGCGGCCGGTAATGTACATGTACCCAATGCATACATAGTAAAAACTTCATCAAGTAACCTAGGAACAATTATTTCAAAACTATCCGTATTCTTGTATGTAGCGAGTTTGTCAGCATCAACATACACGCCGGAATGTTCTATTAGTTCAGCAAGTCCCGGAGCAGGTTCACGATATAGTAGTGTCCATCTTTCTGATAGATTTCTCAGGAATTGAAAGTGTACTCTTGCCTCTTGCTGTATCTCTTGTATTTTTTTAAGCATACTCTCTCTCATACATCGAAAATCCAATAATGGCCATCCCATCTTTACCCCATACTCATCAACAAAGTGAAGTAATATAATTTCTGCATGTGCATCTAATTCACGTGACTCCCGTTGATGTGGACGTGTGTTAGAAGCGGGCAAAGTTTCATAAAATCCGCGATTTTTCTCGGACAGAGAACATTCACGCAATGCGCTCATTTTAAACACTTCGGTTAGTAACCTTAGAGCTAATGTTATACAATCATTCGACAATTTCTTGCATGCAGTGAGCTTGTCAGCATCAACATACACACCTGAATGTTCCATTAGTTCAACATTCCTCCCGTAAGGTAAACGATGCGCAAGTGTCCATATAGAGTCTCTCTTGGTCCATCTTAAATAAAATTCTTTGTTAAGACCATTTGTAGCATTTTCTTTATTCCATTCCACATATCTCATCACTTCTATTTTCTGTCGGATACAATTTTGAATAAATTTGTGATCCGTTATTTTCCAATCCTTCTGAAGTCCATAATCTACAACAAACTTAAGCAATATTTTCATTGCATGTTCATCTAATCTAGGTCTAGGATCGCAGGCTATAACATTAGTTACTGAACATGCTCTCAATGCATTAGTGGTAAATATTTTAGTTACTAACATTCGAGCTAATGTTACACAATCTTTAGACAATATCTTGCATTCAGCGAGTGTGTCAGCATTAATATACACACCGGAACTTTCCTCTAGTTCAACAAGTCGTGAATCAGGTTCACGATACTTTAGTGTCCATCGTGAGTCATTTGCGTTGTATTCAGGAGGTAGAATCAACTTAAACGCATGTTGACGACCGTACCACCTCATCATTTTACTGTTTCCATCAATTTCTTTGTAACGTTGCACGTTTATTCTTAATAAATTATAAAAATAAATAACTTAGTTATAAAGTAAAAAACTTGCAACACCACAATTAAAGTGGAATCTTTAGAAATTGTTCTGGCAACACAATCGCGATGACAGCTACGTCGTGATTGGCTGTATTCTCCTTCCACTAATTACTTCTAGAAAGATCCGGCAATAGGTTATAAAAGGGCCGGTCAGCTCATTTGAGGAGCACAGAGCTACAGTGACCACTACTATTAAATCATCTACGAACGACATCTTATTGTGGTTTCAACTTTTATTTTAATTATTAACTTCAGTGAAGTGACAACCCCAGTCGGGTGAGTTTCGCAAACATCTATTTCTTCACCGCTCATATTTTATTGTCTTAGCCTTTGTAACATCTCTGTAATAATTAAACTGCAAACCTTGTGCCATCAGTGTTTCTGTGCGTACGACGATTGAACTTGATCTACCTACAACACTTATCTAAATTACTAAAAGTTAATCGTCGTCCGTACTCAATCCTCTTAATCTTGATCTCTCACTGTCTGTAACGAGTCGAGGATATCCAGGTCTGTCTGTAGCTTAGATTCATAAGTGGAAAGAAAGTCTATTATTTTTATTCATCTACCTACACACTTGGATATCATTCTTTTCATTTTCGATTGCTATGTCTTTTTATTGTGACGCACCCGCTAGGCTGCCTCATCCCGATAACAAATGGATGCCAGCTCACTGCTGTTCACGTAGGCTTCTAGGCCTACGGTTGTCGGGACGTGGCAGTCGGTTGCGCGAGTCCGGACACCACCTAACCGGACAAACCGGCTCGTTCCAGGGTTCCTTCCTTCCTGCCTTAGCCTACGGCTACATACACCTGCGCACCCCGGTGTCAGCCCGGCGCGTCTAACCGCGCTGTGATTGTGCTGCACCAACACCAGCGCGCCTGCCAGCGCTGCTCGACGCAATCTCCAGAAGCGGTTACTAATACCAGACCGCCGTCGCCACAGGGGAGTGGCTGGACGACCCTGTTGCGGCGCTACGGGACCCTGGCCATCTACTCCAGTTCCCGCTACCTACGTCTGGAAGACCTGCAGGACAGTAGTGTTCCATAGGCGGTTCTAACCTCCTCACGCGCTCGATATCAGACCCATACCCGGCTCAACCGGCTTGTAGTTACTAAATCTGTAATATAGAAATATTTTTGTAACGTATGTTTTTATTTCACTTCTACCTACCACTATCTAACGCATTCAGTTTTGTAGTTCCACCACTAACGTGGACTTTCAAATCACCCGCAAAAACGTTACATCTTTTATAATACAGCCGTAATCATCTACTTTCCAATCCTTCTCTAGTCCATATTCTGCAATAAACTTTAGTACTGTTTCTGTTGCATGTAAATTTAATTCAGGTATACCATGTTTCTGAATGGCACCGATAGTTTTACATAATGGCGCAGGTAACGCACATGTACTCAATGCATTTGTACTAAAAACTTCTACTAGTAACATTTGACTTAATTTGTGACAGTCTGTCGAAAGTGTCTTGCATTCAACAAGTTTGTCAGCATTAACATACACACCGGAATCTTCTACTAGTTCCACAAGTCCCGGAGCAGGTTCACGATACTTTAGTGTCCATCGTGAGTCATTTTCGTCATATTCCGGGGGAAGAATATATTTGCGTTTATCATTTTGTTGATCTTTCTGTTCTATGAGATCTTCATTTAATTTGGGAAATTTCGTTATAAAAAAAATTGATAAAGATGTGTTTTCGTCCGTTACAGCACATGAATTCTGCAGCTCGCTTTCTTCTTCTAATTTTGCTGGTGAACTACTGGTATGTTCTTTTTGTCCATCAAGTTTCTGCATTTCTTGTTGTCGCTGAAGGTTTTTAATATATTTGTTTTCTGTTTTAATTATCAAGTCGTTCTCCAATTCAAACTCTGCAACAAAATTCAACAATGTTTTCATTGCGTTTTTATTTAATGCAGGTCTGGCATTTGTACCACCGTGGTTAGAGTCTTCGTCTGTTGAACCAGTCCAAGAACATGTTTGCAGTGCACTTGTGGTAAATATTTCGTCTAGCAACTTACGAGCCAACGTTAGAGAATCATTCGAAATTAACACGCTTAAAGAGAGTTTGTCAGCATTAACAAACACACCCGAGTGAGGCATTAGTTCAACAAGTCCCGGAGCAGGTTCAGTATATTTTAATGTCCATCGGGAGTCATTTTCATTGTATTCGGGAGGAGGAAACCAGTTGCTTGTCTGAGAACCTTCTCCTGGAAATTTGTCACGAACATCTTCTTCTTCTTTCTGTAGCATCTCCATTATTGTTTGTCGAAAATGTGTAAGAGAAAAATTTTTCATAACTTCGTCAAAATAATTTTCTTCTTTCTGTCTATCACGTCTCATCTCTAACATTATTTGGCGAATACTGTTCACACAACATTGGTAGTCTGTTATATTCCAATTCTGGGAGATTCCAAACTGTTGAACATACATCAACAATATTTCTTTTGCGTGTTCGTCTAGTCCAGGCCTTGCTTGTCCACTATGGATGTCGGAAGCATTCGTTGTTTCAGTAGTCCACGTACATGTACTCAAAGCATTTGTAGTAAAGATTTCGGTTAGTAACATTTGAGCAAATGTTTTGCAATCATTCGAATTTTTCTCGCATTCATCGAGTTTGTCTGCATCAACATACACACCGGAATGTTCTATTAGTTCACGAAGTCCTGGAGCACGTTCACGATACTTCAGTGTCCATCGTGAGTCATGTTCATCATATTCCGGAGGAAGAATAAACTTCTTCTGTACTTTACTGTTATCTGTCTGTACTCCTGTGGTGTCTTTTGATGAAGATGGTTGAACGTCCATCTTATCATAAGTGCTTCCCCGCAGTGGTGAATGATCTATAAATAAATAAAAAATATTATAAACATTAAATGTGGTTTCTGAGTTTTTAAATGAATACGCGTTATTAAGGTATATACGTATAAAGGTTGAAGCGTCTGCCTATCTGACCTCCAGGTCAGATAGGCAGTCGCTTCATGTAAAATACGGGTTATCAGCTGCATCCGGTTAGACTTGAAGCCGACCCCAACATAGTTGGGAAAAGGCTTGGCAGATGATGAGAGAGGTAAAAGGCTAATAACAATAAAAAAATGTCGTTTCGTTTCGTGTCGATATTAATCTGTATTGTATACCTGAATGTGTTGAGTTTTCCGAGAACTTAGCTACGAACTAAATAATTGGAACAGTTGTTACATTTTATTACCTACCTACGAGTATGTAACAGGACAGGATTTTGTTTTGAAGTAACTAGACACAGCAACAACGAGCAACAATACAGTGTGATTCTTTTTCCCCATATTGTTCCTCTTGAGGATAGGTATGCGGAAATCCGAATCCATAAGAGATACCGCGAAACAACTAAAAAACAATAACTAAATACTTATAACATGAATCAGCGACAGAGAATTTAAATGAATTTTAATACTTTTACGCATATTTGTGACCTCTCACTACACTAATAATTATAATTATAAATCAACATTATTTTCATGAAACAGTTAAAAATGTTCTAAAAATAAAACTGTAGGCATACTTATTTATAAAATTATCATTTTACGATAAGAACATAATATTTTATACTTATCAACTCAACTACCAACATATTTAGTACAATATCGCTCATTATCGTTAAAAGAGTCAAGTCTAACTGATCTTTTTACTACATCAGTGCTTATTTAGTTTAGCTAGTTTATTTCTTATAAGGGAAATACCAATAAATAAATGTTTTATCTCGCGAATGGTGGGTGGTAATATTGCTAATACTGTTGATAATGATATGTAAACATATTAAATTGTACTTACCTGTTTATTGTCCAATAATATAAAAAATCCAGACGTCCCAGAATTTTACGCAAACAGTTAAAAATTGTCTAGGGCTCACAGAAAGAAATTACTACTTACATGGATTTCGAAAAATCGAACTTTAATTTTAATAGATCGCCATACATAATATTAAAAACAACCAAACCTATGATTTTTATTTTTTTTAACTTTAAATAAAAACAAGTTCACACGCACACACTGTCCTACGCTCGCACATCAACGTTCATCGAATGATCGTTATTTATTTAGCGAAAATACATAAGTATAGATATGTTATCGGATATGAAATAACAATATCTACAAAAATTCTATTCTACGTATTATACGAATCATTCAAAACGATGCAAAAATTACAAATGCAGACTTGTAAAGATAGCAGTACCTATACACTAGCAGACTTGTCCGGCTCAGCGGCTCTGTCGCGTCGTCCGCGTAGGCAGCACCAACAAACTGTCAACTCCGAAGTGCTACTGTGAAGTTCCTTATGGAAAAACTTCAATAACAGTTATTGCCCGACCCGGGAATCAAACCCTACGGAACCGCTATTCTCTACATTTTACATTTCCATTGAAACTGCATATACTTACTCATTGTCTATTGCCAAGCGCCAATACAGTGTCATAAGTGGCGTAAGTGGCAATTTTCGTGTCATTATCTTTGTAATTGTTGCCACTTATAAAACTTTGTGCTTGGTTTGAAATAACTATGATTGCGGGAGTTCTAAGATGTCCTACTTGGGTTTAAGTACGAGTGTGGTCTGTCTGGTTTGTTAAATTCCTCTGGCCTTGGGTTTTAAAATAAACAAATAATAAATATCATCTAGTGCCACACTAAGCAAGATTTGTGTCGTGGACACCAGATAGTTGATACACTACATTTATGGTTTTTTGTTTGTAAATACATACTTATTATACATATCTAAACATGCATAACCCGGAAACAAATGTTCATGATCATCACACAAACATTTGCTCCTACCGGGATTTGAACCCAGGAAACTAAGAACGTAAGGCAGCTTCACTACCACTACGCCATTCAGGTCGTTTTACATTTAGCACTTGGTAATTAGAAATATTATTTTCTAGTTATTTTTTTTAAGTACTCTTCATTGTCTCGTGTAGCGCAGTAAGGCCTGGACTCCAGCTAAGCGGATACGTGCAGAGCGGAGAGGAGAGGAGTAGAAATCGACCATTCACATTTGTTGAAGTCTACATCGCGTCTCTCATCTTTCCTGTGATTGGTCGAATCTTGCACATCTCCTCTCCGCTCTGCTCCTCCCGCTTTGGCGGAGTCGGGGCCTAAAGATGTAAAAAAAAAATGTCGCTGGACATTATAAACAGCGCCATCTAGTGCCACACTAAGCAAGGCTTGTCACCAGACAGTTCGTATATTACGTATATACGTTTTGTTTGTAAATACATACTTATTATACATATAAACATCCATGACTTGGAAACATATTGTTTTTCGATAATTACGTACGACTTATTTTTTTGGGGAAAAACCGAAACGACTCATTAGAGCTATGCCAATTAAAAACATTATTTCGTGGAAAATTATCTATCAGTTAAACTCAATTTTAAACGGATTAAATATTATCTACAAAATAATTGCCGGATTATCACAATTTGGTGTGATATGCGGTATTGATATTATTAGTTCACTAAACTTATTGTTTATGTACCTGTGGATAAAATGTGCTCTGAGAGTAATCTCGCTCGGCTATCCTGCCAATAGTAACAACGTTGTTTATAATGGTAGGTACTTCATTTCATCTAAATCTAAGTACGATAACCAACTGTCATGATTGACAATGCCCTGTTATTAAGGCTTCGTACACAGTGCTTCCTGCACAACATGATTCATTGAAAAAGGTTCGATCAACAATTTCAACTCAGTAATTTCAACAATTCGGTTTCTTTTTACCATAATTCATAAGAAATGCAAACTCAACTCATGAAACTTTCATTGTAATTGGTGCACCAACACAGACAGAAATCGCACCAACGATTCCCTACAGACCCATCGCCACATGTTACTCATGAGGTGCGGTCCAGAATCATCGCCACATGTTACTCATGAGGTGCGGTCCAGACTCATCGACAAGTGTTACTCACGTGGTGCGGTCTAAAAGATAGCAGACCCATCGCCACATGTTACTCATGAGGTGCGGTCCAGACTCATCGCCAAGTGTTACTCACGTGGTGCGGTCTAACAGACAGCAGACCCATCGCCACATGTTACTCATGAGGTGCGGTTCAGACTCATCGCCAAGTGTTACTCACGTGGTGCGGTCTAAAAGATAGCAGACCCATCGCCACATGTTACTCATGAGGTGCGGTTCAGACTCATCGACAAGTGTTACTCACGTGGTGCGGTCTAACAGATAGCAGACCCATCGCCACATGTTACTCATGAGGTGCGGTTCAGACTCATCGCCAAGTGTTACTCACGTGGTGCGGTCTAACAGATAGCAGACCCATCGCCACATGTTACTCATGAGGTGCGGTTCAGACTCATCGACAAGTGTTACTCACGTGGTGCGGTCTAACAGATAGCAGACCCATCGCCACATGTTACTCATGAGGTGCGGTTCAGACTCATCGACAAGTGTTACTCACGTGGTGCGGTCTAACAGATAGCAGACCCATCGCCACATGTTACTCATGAGGTGCGGTTCAGACTCATCGACAAGTGTTACTCACGTGGTGCGGTCTAACAGATAGCAGACCCATCGCCACATGTTACTCATGAGGTGCGGTCCAGACTCATCGCCAAGTGTTACTCACGTGGTGCGGTCTAACAGATAGCAGACCCATCGCCACATGTTACTCATGAGGTGCGGTCCAGACTCATCGCCAAGTGTTACTCACGTGGTGCGGTCTAACAGATAGCAGACCCATCGCCACATGTTACTTATGAGGTGCGGTCCAGACTCATCGCCAAGTGTTACTCACGTGGTGCGGTCTAACAGATAGCAGACCCATCGCCACATGTTACTCATGAGGTGCGGTCCAGACTCATCGCAAAGTGTTACTCACGTGGTGCGGTCTAACAGATAGCAGACCCATCGCCACATGTTACTCATGAGGTGCGGTCCAGACTCATCGCCAAGTGTTACTCACGTGGTGCGGTCTAACAGATAGCAGACCCATCGCCACATGTTACTTATGAGGTGCGGTCCAGACTCATCGCCAAGTGTTACTCACGTGGTGCGGTCTAACAGATAGCAGACCCATCGCCACATGTTACTCATGAGGTGCGGTCCAGACTCATCGCCACGTGTTAGTCACGAGGTGCTGTCTAACAGATAACAGACAGAAAGTTTTGAGTATTAGTAGATTCGGTCTCACTACCACGGTCATCAACTATGACATCTAATTCTCGAGGAACTTGGTGATCGGGGATCTTTCTCACAAAAGCTAAAATCTTCGAATTACCATTGACTGAATCTTAACCTACACTAGCTGTAGAAACGACAGCATAAGTATGCTCACTCTTTAGTCTAGACGAAACAGAATTAGCTCTCTGCAGTCATAACAAAATGAAACCACCAGAGTGACGAAAAATCCCAGTAGATGCTCATGCGGTAATAATCACACACGTGTCCACGCGATGTTGCTCAGGAGCTGCGCTCGCTGCCTCGCCCGTGCAAGTACCGCTATTTAATTCGGGTAGCCTCATGTCTTTACTTGAACCTCCTGGTTTGTCCTCGTGTGATAAATCCTGCAAACAAATAGTCCACGACAGAAAGGAGACAATTTTTTTTGTTCGGCGATTAGGCCACCCACATAAATTGCAGCATTTAATAATGAAACTTACATGGATTTCTTTCTTATAACCTCTAGATTCCAATGGTTAAATTAGCTAAGCATTGTCTAAACGGAATAAATGTGAAAAATCTGCAAAAACATTCACGAAATCAAAATAAACTGAAAAAGTAAATGTCAAAATAATGAAGTTGTCTGTCAATCACTAAAAAAGTGGATTTATAACGTTCCGTGCCACGTTGATTGTTTAAACCATCTATGCGATTTTAGTGTAAACCTCTAAAAGTAGCATTAAAAATGCTCTCAGTTTAAAAATATTTATTTTTATATTCCTTTTGATTCGATAATAATTATAGCAGATATAATTACCAACGTGCAGGTACCGTACTTTTTTTAGTAAACAGAAAAAAAAACGCCCCTATTCACGTAAGTGTTTGCTGTCAAATGACATTGACCACAACAGGAATGATTTGACTCGCAAAACAATATCATAACATAGCTTATTTATTATGTTTTTAAGATTCCGTTTTCATTTCTACGTAATATTTCGTTTAGTACCATAGTAAAATGGTTACTTTTTTTTGGTGTTATTATGAATAATAAATGCAACGACCAAGTGGGCCCAAAAAAAACTATCTCCTTTGTTCCACTCGGTCACTCCTGACCAAACTCTAGATTCATAGAGTCGGTGAAAGTAAAGAATTCTACTGTTTTAATTTAAAACAGTTCCTACTAAAAGTAAAAGTTCCTTTTTTTTTACGTGTCGTGGACACTAGATAGTTGATATCTATACTAATAATATCATAAAGCAGAAGAGTTTGTTTGTTTGTTTGGTTGAACGCGCTAATCTCAGGAAGTACCGGCTCGAATTGAAAAATTCTTTTTGCGTTGGATAGTCCAATTATCGAGGAAGGCTATAGGCTATATAAAATCACGCTATGACCATTAGGAGCGGAGCAGCAATAAGAAATGTTGCAAGCGGGAAATTCACGCGAACGAAGTCGCGGGCAGAAGCTATACTACAAATACACTTTTTTGTTTGTAAATACTTATTATACATATATAAACATCCATGACTCGGAAACAAATGTCCATGCTCATCACAAAAACATTTGCTCCTACCGGGATTCGAACCCAGGACCCTAAGAACGTAAGGCAGCGTCACTACCACTACGCCATGCGAATCGTCTAAAACGAAAAAAATCAAACGTCATAAAATCACACCAGTAATCCCCGAGGGGTAAGGCAGCGGTGCACTCAATATTACACTCACTCTCCGCCAGTTACTTCCAAGTCCTATGTAATAGGGGATGAGCCTCTTGCCATCAACCGTAGCTGATAGCGAGCTCCGTGTCTGATACTGAGAAAGTCCCTATAGAAAAACACACACTTCACACACACACACACACACACACACACACTCACACACACACACACACACTCACACTTCACACTTTCCTTCCCGACCTGAGAACTGGACTCAGGACCACATGTTCAGCATTCATGCTTGCCAACACTACACTAACGAGGCAGTTGATTAAATCAATCACGGTTAAATTGAGAATAATCGATAATAGGTTAACCTTTGGGCAATATACCACAGTCGTT
The DNA here is from genome assembly GCA_916618015.1 of Xestia c-nigrum. Lineage (NCBI taxonomy): Eukaryota > Metazoa > Arthropoda > Insecta > Lepidoptera > Noctuidae > Xestia > Xestia c-nigrum. The sequence continues at coordinate 1,431,302 of OU745263.1, forward strand.
CGAATCAACTTTTAAAACTCTATTACATTAAAAACTTGACAGCTTACAGAAACCATCAAGTAAAACCTCTAATGCCACGTCCAAACCGATCAGATTTGATAATGAATTGATGGTGCCACGTAAGTACTAAAACATTATTGAAACAATAACTGAAAATTCGACCACAACATAGTTGGGAAAAGGTCAGACAGATGATGATGATGATGAACTGAAAATCATAACTACAGAACACTCATATGGAATCACTCTATACAACAACAAAACCCATCGGCAAGTCATAACGTAAAATGTGAACCCATCGTCAGAAGTTTACCATCTCAGCCGAGTAAGTGCTATTCTTCGCGAAGAGTATACTGCATAGAAAAGACCTGAATGCAGATCTCCTCGACAAACTTGACCGTCTTCTAAATAACTGCATTCGATTCGTTTTTAATCTGCGTAAATATGATCATGTCTCCGAGCACCGGTCACTTCTTAAGTGGTTGCCCATACGTCAGCGTAGGGAGCAAAGGACGCTGACCACCTTGTTTTCTTTCCTTATTTCTCCCACTTCCCCTAGTTACCCTTGCTCCCCACTTTCAGTACATTTGTGCCAACCATAATAGGAGTCTGCGATCGACGCATAACCGTGTTCTCCAATGCCCCTCTCACCGCACTGACTTCATTCACCGATCATTCTTTGTCCAGTGTATTTCTCTTTGGAATGCGCTTCCACAGGAAATCAGGATGGCAACCAATCGTTTATCTTTCAAGATCAAGGTTTGACAGTACATTCGCAAGAAACTGGCAGGATCATTACAACAGTAATGTTTTCTCCATTGTTTGTCTATTTATTTTAGTATATCCGTGTTAAATTTCTTTTTACAGTAATATATAGTTTGATATTTATGTATAGAATTTATAATATTTTTTAAATCTTTGTAGTTTACCTGAGTATTAATCGAATCATTTTCTGATGTACACCTACCACTGCTTGTCTCTGCATCACCCAAAGGTTGACTGGTAGAGAATGCTTATGGCATTAAGTCCGCCTCTATACTATGTGCTTGAAGTGTTAAATAAATAAATAAGTAAATAAATAAAAGCAGTCAACGTGCACCTCTCACATGCTTCGGCGCTTCCTTATTCACAACCATTCGATACGTTTCCGAGTCGGTATTCGACTATCTCATTTACGAACCGAAGAGCTGTCAAAACGCTATTCACAGATCCGAACTGATGCGCTTTTTTCTATCCGATTGACGTTGAGTGTATGGGGAACGCTACAAAATGGTAGTAAATAGATGATCGTGGTAGAAAATTAAAAGTATTAAATAAGATTGGTTTATTTTAATATTTGTTTTAACAAAGTTCTTCATTGTATTTATCCCCTTTTAGTTCTTCATTGTATTTATCTCCTTCTTCGCTCTTTATCCAGTCTACAGTGAATGAGTGCAATAACGTGGCGCTTGCGTAGTCTTTTCCGGCCCTGCTTCTCTCCATACTCTTCAACAAAATCCAGCAATGCTGTTGTTGCATGTAAATCTAATTCAGGTCTATCAGGTTCCACATCAATGCCGATATCGTTATATAAAGCGGCCGGTAATGTACATGTACCCAATGCATACATAGTAAAAACTTCATCAAGTAACCTAGGAACAATTATTTCAAAACTATCCATATTCTTGTATGTAGCGAGTTTGTCAGCATCAACATACACGCCGGAATGTTCTATTAGTTCAGCAAGTCCCGGAGCAGGTTCACGATATTGTAGTGTCCATCTTTCTGATAGATTTCTCAGGAATTGAAAGTGAACTCTTGCTTCTTGCTGTATCTCTTGTATTTTTTTAAGCATACTCTCTCTCATACATCGAAAATCCAATAATGGCCATCCCATCTTTACCCCATACTCATCAACAAAGTGAAGTAATATAATTTCTGCATGTGCGTCTAATTCACATGACTCCCGTTGACGTGGAAGTGTGCTCGGAGCGGGCGAAGTTTCATAAATTCTGCGATTTTTCTGGGACAGAGAACATTCACGCAATGCGCTCATTTTAAACACTTCGGTTAGTAACCTTAGAGCTAATGTTATACAATCATTCGACAATTTCTTGCATGCAGTGAGCTTGTCAGCATTAACATAGACACCTGAATGTTCCACTAGTTCAACTTTCCTCTCGTAAGGCAAACAATGTGTAAGTGTCCATATAGAGTCTCTCGTGGTCCATTTTAAATAAAGTTCATTTTTACGAGCACTTCTAGCAATTTCTTTATTCCTTTCAACATATCTCATCACTTCTATTTTCTGTCGGATACAATTTTGAATAAATTTGTGATCCGTTATCTTCCAATCCTTCTGAAGTCCATAATCTACAGCAAACTTAAGCAATATTTCAATTGCATGTTCATCTAATCTAGGTCTAGGATCGCCGGCTACAACATAAGTCACTAAACATGCTCTCAATGCATTAGTAGTAAATATTTCATTTACTAACATTCGAGCCAATGTGACACAATCTTTAGACAATGCCTTGCATTCAGCGAGTTTGTCAGCTTTAATATACACACCGGAACCTTCCTCTAGTTCAACAAGTCCTGGACTGACACGATAGTTTAGTGTCCATCGTGAGTCATTTACGTCGTATTCAGGAGGTAGAATCACCTCAAACGCATGTTGACGACCGTACCACCTCATTATTTTACTGTTTCCATCAATATCTTTTATAATACATTCGTAATCATCTATTTTCCAATCCTTCTCAAGTCCATACTCTTCAATAAACTTTAGTACTGTTTCTGTTGCATGTAAATTTAATTCAGGTATATCATGTTCCTCAATGACACCGATAGTTTCACATAATGCCGCAGGTAACGCACATGTACTCAATGCATTTATAGTAAAAACTTCTACTAGTAACATTTGACTCAATTTGTGGCAGTCTGTCGAAAGTGTCTTGCATTCAACGAGTTTGTCAGCATTAACGTACACACCGGAATCTTCTACTAATTCCACAAGTCCCGGAGCAGGTTCACGATACTTTAGTGTCCATCGTGAGTCATTTTCGTCATATTCCGGGGGAAGAATATATTTGCGTTTATCATTCTGTTGATCTTGCTGTTCTGTGAGATCTTCATTTAATTTTGGTAATTCTGTTACGAAATATTTTGATAAAGATGTGTTTCCGTCCGTTATAGCGCATGAATTCTGCAGCTCGCTTTCTTCTAATTTTTTGGTATGTTTTTTTATTTCATCAAGTTTCTGCTCTTCTTGTTGTTGCCTAAGGTTTTTATTATATTTGTTTACTGTTTTAATTATCAAGTCGTTCTCCAATTCAAATTCTGCAACAAAATTCAACAATGTTCTCATTGCGTTTTCGTTTAATGCAGGTCTGGCATTTGTACCACCGTGGTTAGAATCTTCGTCTGTGGGACAAGTCCATGAACATGTTTGCAATGCACTTGTGGTAAATATTTCGTCTAGCAACTTTCGAGCCAACGTTATAGAATCATTCGAAATTAACACGCTTAAAGAGAGTTTGTCAGCATTAACAAACACACCCGATTGAGGCATTAGTTCAACAAGTCCCGGAGCAGGTTCAGTATATTTTAATGTCCAACGTGAGTCATTTTCATTGTATTCGGGAGGAGGAAACCAGTTGCTTGTCTGAGAACCTTCTCCTGGAAATTTGTCACGAACATCTTCTTCTTCTTTCTGTAGCATCTCCATTATTGTTTGACGGAAATGTGTAAGAGAAAATGTTTCCATAACTTCATCAAAATAATTTTCTTCTGTCTGTCTATCACGTCTCATCTCTAACATTGTTTGGCGCATACTGTTCACACAACATTGGTAGTGTGTTATATCCCACTCATGTGAAATTCGAAACTGTTGAAGAAACATCGACAATATTTCTAATGCGTGTTCGTCTAGTCCAGGTCTTGCTTGTCCGCGGTGGACATCGGAAGCATTCGTTATTTTACTAGTCCACGAACATATACTCAAAGCATTTGTAGTAAAGATTTCGGTTAGTAACATTTGAGCAAATGTTTTGCAATCATTCGAATTTTTCTCGCATTCATCGAGTTTGTCTGCATCAACATACACACTGGAATGTTCTATTAGTTCACGAAGTCCTGGAGCAGGTTTACGATACTTCAGTGTCCATCGTGAGTCATGTTCATCATATTCCGGAGGAAGAATAAACTTCTTCTGTACTTTACTGTTATCGGTCTGTACTCCTGTGGTGTCTTTTGATGATGATGGTCGAACGTCCATCTTATCATAAGTGCTTCCCTGCAGTGGTGAATGATCTATAAATAAATAAAAAAATATATATAAACATTAAATGTGGTTTCTGAGTTTTTAAATTAATACGCGTATTATAGAATAAACGTAAGGTTGTGGAGATCAGATAGGCGACTGCCTATCTGATCTCCACAACCTTACGTTTATTCATGTAAAATACTGGTATTCAGTGGCATCCGGTTAGACTGGAAGCCGACCCCAACATAGTTGAAGATGATGAAAAAGTGGTGAATAATTAGCCTTTAACACCACTTTTTCATCATCTGCTTGCCTATAACAATAAAAAAATGTCATGTCGTCTCGTGTCGAAATTAATCTGTATTGTAAACCTAAATGTGTTGAGTTTTCCGAGAACTTAGCTACGAACTAAATAATTAGTTGTTAAATTTTACTACCTAATTTTACCCCAGTATGAAACAGGACAGGATTTTGTTTTAAAGCAACTAGTGTTTTCAGTGTGATTATTTTTCCCTATAACGTTCCTCTTGACAATATGCGGAAATCAGAATTCATAAGAGACACCAGGAAACAATGAATCAACAAATACTACGTCTTACTCGAATCACCGACAAAAAATTATTTAAAAAAAAAATAAAACTGGAAGCATACTGACCAGCGCAACTTCGTCTCCGAGTGAGGGTTAGTCTTTTTTTTAATAAAAAGTATCCCATGTTACTTCGAATACCTCCAAGAATATGTGTACAAAGTTTCATGATGATCGGTTGAGTAGTTTTTGCGTGAAAGCGTAACAAACAAACTTACATTCACATTAATATAATAGTAGGGATTATGTAGGACAGGATTATCATTTTGCGATAAGAACATAATATTTTATATTCATTGTCTATGGCCAAGTTCCAATACAGTGCGTTAAGTGACGTAAGTGGCAATTTTCGTGTCATTATCTTCGTAATTGTTGCCACTTATAAAACTTTGTGCTTGGTTTGAAATAACTATGATAGCGGGAGTTCTAAGATGTCCTACATGGGTTTAAGTATTGTCTGTGTGGATTGTTTAATTCATCTAGCCTTGACATTTAGCACTTGGTAATTAGAAATATTATTTTCTAGTTATTTTTTTAAGTACCTACTCTTCATTGTCCCGTGTAGCGCAGTAAGGCCTGAACTCCAGCAAAGCGGATATGTGCAGAATGGAGAGAAGAGAAGTAGAGATCGACCAATCACATTTGTTGAAGTCTACATCGCGTCTCTCGTTTGTCACGTGATTGGTAGAATCTTGCAAATAAAAATTCTACCACATTCAAACGTATTTTAAAAGAATTCAATCTTAATGTAGAAATAAAACAACCCACACGTCCTAGTAGTGGTACGTGTTTGGACAATTTTCTTCACAACATACGTGGCTGCAAGAGTGAAATATTAGAGTTAGGTGTCTCTGATCACACAGCTCAAATCATGACGTTTCCTGTACAACGGACATGTGTCTTAAAATACTATTACGTGAATAAACGTGACTACAGTAAAGAAAACATTAGTCTATTTAGGAGGTGTATTGCTAGTCTTAGTTTCTCTCAAGTTTACGAAACGGACGATGCAAATGAAAGCTATGATAATTTTTTTGAATTATTTAAATTATTTTACGATCTATGCTTTCCTATTATCAAACGTAAAATCTCAACAGTCGTAAGACCAAAATGGATAACTCGGGGAATAAAGAGCTGTAGTAAAAAGAGGCGAGCTTTATTATGGCAGTACAGAATAAAGCGAAATAGTGATACAAAAGCGGCTTTCAAATCATTCTCAAAGAGATATCAAAAAGTGATCAAATTAACACAAAAGGCTCAAAACAGCTACTTTATAGGAACTAGCACTAATAAGTCTAAAGCAACTTGGAAGGTAATCAATTCTATGAAATCCAACATTCCCAAAAATATTATAAATGTAATTAACGTAAATGACAAATGTATAACTAATCCTAAAATGATAGCAAGACATTTTAATGATTATTTTATAGACTCAGTCGAATCGAATGCCGATAATTTGCCAAAAATTAATAATACAAAAAAGGACACATCATTAGGATCATGTAAATCGATATTTATGCAACCAACCATACCAAATGATGTTATTACAATAATAAAAAACCTTAAAAACACCAACAGTACAGGATATGACGATATTGACACAAGGGTAATTAAATCGGTAGCGCCTCTTATAGCACCCGTATTAAGTGATATTATAAATAAAATTATCCAAAATGGTGTTTTTCCACGTAAGTTAAAGGTTTCCATAATCAAACCCTTACATAAAAAAGGTGATAAAACAGAAGTCAGTAACTATAGACCGGTAGCATTAATACCTATTTTCTCTAAAATAGTTGAGAAAGTCATTTATAGCAGTGTCTATAGCTACCTTGAAAAAAATAATATCTTTTGTAAGGAACAGATGGGATTTAGGAAAAATAAAACCATTAATATGGCCATATATAATTTCCTTGAAAAAATACACTACAACATGGACAATAGAAAACCAGTCATGGCAATGTACATGGACATGACCAGGGCTTTTGACTATGTTAACCATAAAGTGCTACTAGCTAAGCTCTGTAAATTTGGCATCAGAGGGAACGTACTCAATCTACTGCAATCCTACTTGGAAGATAGGAAACAAATTACCCACATTAAACAAGTGGATATTAAAACAAAAAGTGAAGTTGTATATGCGTCTGATCCTAGAATACTCCATTACGGTGTTCCGCAGGGTTCTATATTGGGGCCTTTGCTTTTCATTTGTTACATAAACGACTTTCCCCAAGCAATTACTCACCAAATGTCTTTATTTGCACACGACAGCGCAGTTATATATAATAGTGGTAGTGTTAATGAAATAGAAAATGACATTAACGCTAGTCTGGTTACGATTATTGAATGGTTAGAAGCTAATAATCTTAAAATGAATCTTAGCAAAACTACAATTATGAACTTCAAAATTAGACATAAAATACAATCACAATTCCAAACAAAATTTAAAGCAGATCCAATACTAGAATCTAAGGTAACAAAATTCCTTGGCCTACATATTGATAACGATATGTCTTGGAAGACACAAATTGACAATATGTGTGTGAAACTTAGTAAGTTTTCCTATGCTCTTAGGATGCTAGGTAAAATTGCAAACATGACCGCACTCTTAGCAGCATATCATGGTTACGTTGCTTCCGCGTTGCGATATGGCCTAATATTTTGGGGGAATGGAACTAAAGTCGAGCAAGTGCTTATAGCACAGAAAAAATGCATTAGAGCTATGTGCAAAATAAAACGGACGGATTCATGCAAGCCACATTTCCAGAGCTTGAAAATATTAACAGTGCCATCACTTTATATCTATGAAGCCTGCACTTTCGTAAAAACCAATATGCATTTATATAGGCCTGTCGAAAGTCAAGGACGCTCAAATAAGTTGCACTTGCTATATACAAAAACCAATTTTTACCATAAAAGTATATATGCAATGGCTCCAAAACTGTACAATAAATTACCAGATAAAGTTATTTTAGCCAAAAACTTAAATAATTTCAAACGTCAGCTTTTTAAATTATTGAGTGACAAGGCATATTACTCTGTCGATGAATTCCTTAGTGATAAATCTTTGTAATATATTTATTAATTTTCCTGTCAATTTATTTTTATTTTTTGTTCTTGCTGACATTATGTTTTTTTTATTTGATTTGGTATCGTTATAATTATTTGAAAATTTTAAATTCTGCTGACATTTTGTACTATATAGTTATATAACGATTTAATTTTATTTCATGTAATTTTATTGATTGACTCTAATTGTTTTGATTTAATTTGTATTTATTGATTTTTATTGTTTTGATTTTATTTACGTTTATTCATTTTAGTTTTTTTGATTTAATTTACATTTAATTGCTTTGATTTAATCTAATTTCATGAAACATTTTGTATGCCTACCGGCGGAACATAGTTAGTTTCTGAATTTTATGTATTTTTAACACCTACTTTTACCTATGTTCACAAAATAAATAAATTTGATTTGATTTGATTTGATTTGCAAGTCTCCTTTCCGCTCGGCTCCCCCCGCTTTAGTGGAGTCCTGGCCCAAAGCTGTACTAAGCCAGAGCTGGGATTAAAAATCACCCGATTTTTTATCGCCATTCTGTGACACACATGGTATCCGACTGTAGTGGTATACTTTATTATCTATATATAAACGCTCAAGATTTAAAATGTTCATCTTTGAAACCACAGATGTTTGCATGTTTTCTATCGCAGTGCGGGCTAAGCTTAGGGTTGTACTATATATTTTATCATTGTTAATTCCAAACTGCTAAAGAATCAAACGTCAGTTTCATTTTAACTTTATTTGAGTAATCCCGCGGATTCATTATATACTAGTGATGATGCTCGAAAAACGAAAGGAAAGTGTCGAAACGAAGACTTTATCGCTCGGTTATCGTCATTTGTCATTCAGTCAGAGGAATCTCATCGCGTAGGGTCGATCAAGACTAATTAAATAGAAGCAGGAAGTTCCACAACCACCGGAAATAAATCAATTATCACTTCCAAGTCTAAGTTACAAATGCACAAGACCCTCATTAAAATATCTCTCATTTTACGTAAAACTCAAAATTTTCTCTTTTGCCACCATCTTACTCTAAATATGTTATGAATTCGCAAGCTGCGCATAATAGCGGGTTCTATTCCCGCGGCACGATTCCCACCGGGCCAGTGAGATAACACCTAAAGTTCCATTGTTAAATACAGAACTGAACTCTTTTCAAGGTGGTTAAAATTGTATTACACACGTTACGTCATTTGTGGTCAAGCGTGATCCGTTATTTTAGAAAAGATAAACTGAACCAGAAAAACGCTGTGATAGTTCGAAATAAATGACGAATATTTTTGGTTCCATTTCAAAGTTATTGCATGTTAAAAAAAGGAAACAAAATTGCGTGAGATACAATTTTGGGTTTCCCCCGAATATTATTATATTGATAACAATAACAAACGAACTTATTTTTTTGGGGAAAAACCGAAAGGACTAATTAAAGCTATGTGTGACAATTAAAAACCTTATTTCGTGGAAAATCATTATCCATCAGTATAAAAACTAAATTGTATACTGATAAAATGTTATCTACAAAATAATTATGTTATCCGGTGAAGAGGTCATATTAGGTCGCGGAAGGTCTGTGCCAAAACTAATCAGAGTATATCTATAACATGTGTTACAATAACCAAGAATTCTAACCTTACAGGAAAACGGTAGAATAAAGGAAACATTAATTTCAGACAAAAAAGTCGATAGACAAGAGAAAACGTAAAAAAAAGAAACCCCTACACATTAAGTCGATTTTTACCTTTTCATCCCAGATAAAAAGTCGTTTCCCAGCAATTATTTTTGCTTAAAGTCACTTATAATTATGCTTGGTTGACGGCTGACCACTGGCTATTAAAAGTGTAGAGATATTTGAATTAGATCATCAAACTGAACAACTTTCTCCATTTAATAAATCAGCACACACACAGAAATACAAAAATGTATGTGGTATAAATTGAATCTACACTAATATTATAAAGAGGAAAACTTTGTTTGTTTGTTTGTTTGGTTGTAATGAATAGGCTTAAAAACTACTGGACCGTTTTTAAAAATTCTTCCACCATTCGAAAGCTACATTATCCACGAGTAACATAGGATATATTTTATCCCCGTACTCCCACGGGAACGGGAATTACGCGTGTGAAACCGCGTGACGTCCGCTAGTATAGAATATAAATGTTGATGGATGGAGGGAGAGAGGAAGACCAAAGAAACGATGGATGGGTGGTGTGAAGAATGATATGCAAGAAAAGGGAGAAAATGACAGCATGACGATTGACAGAGGAGAATTTAAGAAGAAAACGTGCTGCGCAGACCCCAAGTTACATGGGATAAGGTCAGGGAGAAGATGATGATGACACACAGTACGACAGTTATCCTGTGAAAAAAGGTAAATTTAAGGGAAAAAAAGTGTGAAAAAAAAGGAAAATTTAAGGGAAAGGGCGTGGTCCCTTAAATTTTTCTTTTTTAAATATTAACTACCTTTGTATAGATGTTTTTTTACCTATTATTTGTGAATAACAGAACATTGCAGGCTTTGTAGATTCCCAGATGCTGTTTAACTTTTGTTAAATATTTATCTTGTTTTACATATTTCGCCCATCTAGGCGTATGTAAAATAAAAATGTTTGATTTTTACATGATCATAAGGTAAAGTTTACCTCATGATCATGTTGTAAGATGCTGCTCAACTAAAAAAAGGGTTCTGTGTGTCACATAGCTGATAACCGCTAGATTAGTTAGATCCATGTTCAGGATACGCTTATTTAATGTTGACCAAGAACTTTCCATTTATTTTAATCATTGTTTTATCAGATTAACATACAAAAGAGAAAGGGAATTTAAATTACTGCTTTTGGAGTCGTGCAAGCTTTTATAGTTTAGATTCTTAATCCACAACAGTGTGATTGCTTATCAGGACTACTGATGATGACTCACGTAGCAACGAGCGCGGATTTTACAGCACATCTAAACGGCATTTATGAGCTGTCTGTTGGGGAGCAGTTTTATGTCAGAATAAAAACTTGTTACTTTTAACTTCGTTTATTTCGTTCCTTGTACATTTAATTCTCCTTATTTCTATTGATCACACAACAATTACATTTTCTTAGATCGAGTCTCATTTTTAATTCCTACGATGTGAATTGTCATCTGTCAAACATTTTTCTTTTTAATACCATAGACTATGCATACAATATTTCCTTATTCTCTATGTTTTGGAGATGAACATTGTTACCTCAACATTCTCCCTCAATGTGTGATCTCTAAAACTGTACTACATACCATTACTTATTACACTTTCTTATACAACCTCTCATACTAACATGCATGACTCTTATTCTGTACATACAACATTTGAAACTGAAATACTCTAACATAAAATTCAATAGTACCTTACAATTTTTCCTTATTCTACAATACTAACTTTATATGAAAACTATCTTTTTCTATTCTAGCCACTTATGAAAGACCCATACATTTTACAAAATAGTTCTGTTGAATTTTAGACAAAGGTTTCGTTAAAATATCAGCAAGTTGATCCTTAGTTGACACATACCTAACCATAATTACACCTGATTCTACTTTTTCCTTAATGAAATTATACTTTACATCAATATGCTTTAATCTCTTTTGGTCTGGATTCTTAACAGTTTTAATACAGCTTTGATTATCCTCAAAAATAGTAACATTTTCTATCATAATATTCAAATCTTTTAACAACTTAATGAGCCAACATGCTTCCATTGATGCTTCACAAAGTGATATTAATTCTGACTCAGTAGTGCTTAAGGCAACAGTATTTTGTTTTCTAGACTTCCAAACAACAGTATTATTAAACAATTTAAATAAATATCCAGATGTGGACTTCCTATCAACAGTGTCTCTACCAAAATCTGCATCTGCATATCCTACCAATATACCATTTGAAACATTATTATCTTTCTTAAAACATAATGAGTAATGAACAGTCTGCTTAATATATCTTAAAACTCTCTTAATAGATTTATACAACTTTTCACTAGGTTTTGATAGAAAACGACTCAAATAACAAACTGATGTTGCAATATCAGGTCTTGAACTGATCATAGCATACATTAAAGAACCAATAAGTGATCTACATTTATGTTCCAAACTAAAATCAATCTCAGAGTTATCAATTTCTAAAATAAAGTTTTGATCCATTGGTGTGTCACAACCCTTACATTCAGTCATACCCCATTTGCCTAATACATTTTTCAAATAATCTGTTTGGTTTATAAAAATTTCTCCATCTATCTTTTCAATTGAAATACCTAAATAGTTCAAAACTTTGTTAGTCATGTCCTTCATTCTGTATTTGTCAGATAAGTATGTCTTTAGTTTATTTATTTCTTTACTGTCAAGTCCAAATATTAATAAATCATCTACATATAATAATAAGTGTATGTCACCCTTAGAAAACAAACAATAATCATTTTGAGATCTTTTAAAACCGTAAGTCTGTATAGTTTCATTAAAATGCTCGTACCAGTACTTAGGTGATTTCTTCAAGCCATAAAGTGATTTAGTTAGTTTCAATACATATCCTTTTCTAATATTTACTCCCTCTGGTGGTTTGAGATAAACATCTTCATCAATTCGACCATATAAGAATGCTCCCTTGACATCCATCTGGTGAATCTCATAATTCTTTTGTGCTGCAACTGCTAGTAATATCCTTAATGTTTGTAACTTCAAAACAGGTGAATATACATCATCTATGACATCCTTTTGTTGAAATCCTCTAACAACAAGACGAGCTTTACATATTTTATTTTCTCCTACATTTTTCTTTGTAAATATCCACTTACTATCCAAAAGTTTCTGGTTATTTTCCTTAGGTATTTTTTTCCATGTCTGACTTTCTTCTAAAACATTTATTTCTTCTTTAATCGCCTTTAACCATTCTGTTTTATCTTTCCTGTTATTTATTTCTTCAAAACTTTGTGGTACATCTGGGTTACTTGCTAATAATGCATATAAAACTTCTGTATCATCTTTAAAATCTACTTCATAGTCTTCTTGCCACTTTGGTTTAGTTATTTTCCTTTTACTTCTCCCTGTTTCTAAGCTTTCTGTCTGTTCTCCCTTTTTCTGAGCTTTCCTTGCTTTCTTCTGTTTTCCTTCATTTTCCACTTCAACTTCTTGTCTTTCTTCTTGACTTTGTTCAGCTTCCTCATTGTCTTCATTTAATTCTTCACTCCTTGAGTAATCTTCATTACACTCTTCATTAGGCTGTTCTTCATATGATCTATATCTTACTATATTATTTGTATTTTCTATATTTTCTTGATTCATTGGTCTCTCATCAAATACCACATTTCTTCCTACAATAACTTTACCTGTCTCTTCATCATATAACTTATATCCAGCAGTTCCATATCCAATAAAAATCATTTTCTTACTTGTATTGTCCAGTTTCTTTCTGAGGTCCTTAGGTACATGGTTGTAAGCTGTGCAACCAAATATACGCATATTACCTACATTAGGTTTCCTTCCTTCCCAAAGCTCTGATGGAGTTACGTCTTTTCCAATAGTAGGACTTCTGTTAGTAACGTATGCCGCAAACAAAACTGCATAATCCCAAAAATCTTTACCTAATTGCGAGTCTATCAAAACAGTTTTAGCCTTTTCTATCAGGGTTCGATTCATTCGTTCCGCGACTGCATTCATTTGTGGATTATACGGTACTGTATACTGTAATTGAATACCTTTACTATCACAAAAACTCTGAAATTCCCTTGAAATGTACTCTTTACCATTATCAGATCTCAATTTTAAAATATTTCTCTCAAAATAGTTAGTCACGTAGTGATAATATGATTTAAATTTTTCAAATACTTGATCTTTACTGTGCAGCATATAAACAATTACAAAATGAGTATAATCGTCAATGAATGTAACAAAATATTTATGTCCTTCCATACTAACAGGTGTTATAGGTCCACATACATCGGTATGAACTAATTCCAATGGTTTAGTAGCTCTTCGTCCTGGTTTATTAAAAGGTAATTTTGTCATTTTCCCTAAAACACATGGTTCACATATTCTGTCATTATTGTCATAATACAAGTTGTCCATTCCAGTCACTAGTCTTTTCTTAGAAAGTAATGTCAAATTTTTCATTCCTAAATGTGCAAAACGCCTATGCCATAATTGTAAGATCTGCTTATTTTTATCATCTACTAAATTGCAATCATTCTTTAAAATATTCATTTTAACGTTATACAAAGATCCCTCATTATTACCAATCATTATAAGATAATTATAGTTATAAATTCTAACTTTTCTGTTACAGAATTCAACTCTAAGTCCACTGTTTTCAATTTTAGATACTGACAATAAATTCTTTCTCAAATCCGGTACATAATAAACATTTTTTATAGTAACATCCTGACAATTCCTACCAACATATGTTTCAGCTCGAATATTACCTACACCAATTGCTTTTAGAGTAACGCCATTCTTGGCAGCTGATATAATCTTAGGTACTTTTAGTTTAATATAATCACAAAACACATCAAGTCTATTTGTTAAATGATCTGAAGACCCAGAGTCCAAACACCAAATGATTTGTTTACTATTGTCATTACCTTGTATTCTTCTTTCTTCATCCTCATTCGTCTCTGCTACAAAACTTACTCCTGATCTGCTGGCAACACCACGTCCATATCCCTGCTGCTGTCCTCGTCCTTGTCCATGTTGCTGTCCTCGCCCTTGTCCATTCTGCTGTGCTCGACCTCTTCCAAATTGTTGTCCTCGACCTCGTCCGGTCTGTGCTCGACCTCTTCCTGTACTTACTCCACGTCCTCTATATATCCCTTGTTCTTGTCCGGTATAATTTGAATTATTTCCTGTCCTGCATTGAAACTTCTTGTGTCCTTCCTTTCCACACTTATAACACGTGAGAGTATAGAATGCATTCTTACTTTCTGCTTCACCATTTATGTTCGCTCTCTTTTCCTCCTCTCCGAGTAATCTATCCTTGACAGTGCTCAACGTTAAGTTTGGTAGTGACTCCAGTGCAGCTACAATCATATCATATCCTTCCGGCATAGATAATAACAGCGTGTTGATTTTTTCTTCTTCTGACAAAGCACTCCCTGCATCTCGCAGTTGGTTAAATACTTTATTTAGTTTTATAAAATGTTCACTCATAGTACAGGCTCCTTCTGTAAACTTTATTTCCGCCAGTTGTCTTCGTAGAAATATTTTACTTCGTATACCTTTCTTCATAAACGATTCCTCTAGTTTCTTCATCATGTTATACGCCGTGTTTTCATCTTGTATATAATCTAGATGACTATCCGCCACTGCGCTCACTATTATGTTCTGTGCCTTCGCCTCCGCCTTTGTATTTTCCGGTATGCTGGCAAAACTCAATTTTTCGATGGCATCCAAACATTCATTTTCTTTTAGAAGTTTACATATTCTAAATCGCCATATAGCAAAGTCTTCGCCGGCAAACTGTTTTATTTTCGTTATTTCTGTCGTATTGCTCGCAGCCATTTTTACCACGTTTTTTCTTCACTATAATCTTCATTCATCACAGCGAACCACGCTCTGCTACCACTGTTGGGGAGCAGTTTTATGTCAGAATAAAAACTTGTTACTTTTAACTTCGTTTATTTCGTTCCTTGTACATTTAATTCTCCTTATTTCTATTGATCACACAACAATTACATTTTCTTAGATCGAGTCTCATTTTTAATTCCTACGATGTGAATTGTCATCTGTCAAACATTTTTCTTTTTAATACCATAGACTATGCATACAATATTTCCTTATTCTCTATGTTTTGGAGATGAACATTGTTACCTCAACACTGTCAATATTAGATTTGTTAATCGTTTTTAGTAATATTTTTTAAAGATTGTTTTGGGTGTAGAGATCTTTGGATGTGAAATCGGAAATTCTTTCACTATTGAGAAACAGGGAAACATTATTACCGAGAGTTCATAGGCTATATTTGAAACATTTCAGTGTAATAATTTCGGACTAAAACGTGAGCCAACCGGTTAAAAGCAAGTCGTTAACTTTTGATGTAGTGAACTTGGCCCGCTACAAAAGCGAGTTGTTATTTGTTAGTAAAAACCTGTGCAACGACATAGTTTATTGCCTACTGCAGAATATTTGCATATGTAACGATCTAAAGATAACAAATGCCTCTCGCTTTGAAACAAAACCCAGGCCAACGAAAAATAAATCAAAATAATGTTATTCACAAGGTCCATTTTGACATGAAATAAAATTGTAAGGAAAACCACTTACATACCTAATAAACCAACTGTCACAACTGCTTGCTAGTAACGCACTGACATTTATTCCTGGCGTACTTATCTGTGCGTAGGCACACACACATACTCAACAGATAGGTACAGGAAGACAAAACAAACACACAAATACTTACCTAAGTATCAAGTAATTTTGAAACAAATGGTGTAAAAAGACTTAACAAAGTCGAAAGGCACTTGTTCTCCTGATCATTACGATCTTTTTGTTCTAGATCATACCTGAGAACCTTCTAGTTACGGAGATATTAGGGGTCAAAGTTCCAAGTTTTTCACAAGTTCGTTTTATTTATTGCACTTTTGACTGTTTTTACTCCGAACATCTTTACGACCCTCGTAGTATTCAATCCATCCACCAGCACAATGTAGTGCGTTACGTCGAATTCTACCGAAAAACATAATTCATCACCCCAAAAATAAATGTGATTTCCCAGCAATAATTTTTGCGTAGATACTTAATTCACAACTTAGCTTAGTTTACGCCCGGTATGTAATTTAATTGTGACATAAAATAAACCACCATTCATTGTACGCACACCGACCAATTAAGCTATACACATCCAGTTTTTTCTAAATCTCTCGTTGTACGGGAATTCTATTCAAAACAAGGTCAATGTTATACAGGAGATGTATCAATGTGTGGAATAAAAAAAATGGAATGTGAATTTGAAGATGGACCCGAGCGGCTGTCATTACGTAATAACAGCCGCTCGGGTCCATCTTCAAATTAAGCCGCACTGCCTAGGTTGGTTCGTAAATGGGTGACCACCCACATACAGAGTTTCCTCCGTGCCTCCGGAAAGCACGTTATGCCGTTGATCCCTGCTGTCATTTGAAGATTTTTGACGGTAGTTTCATTCAGGTAAACCCACAAGTCTGACAACCAGAATTACCAAGGAGTTTTTTATTTCCCAGCCAGTACTAACTGGGTCGAACAGTACGTGGCGTAATGTGAGATGAAATACAACTTTGAAAAACATAAATTTATGATGCCTGCGGCTGCACCCACACAAAAATTTTATACTAAAACCTTCCTTGAGAGCCAGTCTATCCATTAGTGAAAGCAACATGAAAAACAGCTTTTGAGTTTATCGCGAACACACAGACAGACGAAGCGGAGGATTTTATTTAAAGTAAAATGTAGTGATATGTAGTTATTATAGTAAAATCTTTATACCTTCAATGAAACTCCGTGTCATGGTGTTTGTGGTCGCACTGCTCCGAAACGGATTCTTAGGAAATTTATGTATATTTAGTAGAAATGAGAATAAGTCGTAAAGTATTAAGTAGTGCGGGGTCAGCTAGCGATACAATAGATTATGATTTTTCTGGAACATTAACTTTCACACTAAATCTCATTTAATAAACACCAACTTAAGAAACATGCGAGTGAAACCGCGCGGGCACAGCTAGTGTATTTATATATGCGTGAGTGTCTTTGTGTGTGGATCTCAAACATGTTAGCTTACACGGAATGAAAATATTACTTTTGAGATAAGGAATGGCAGGAGAATGATAATGTATTTTTAGCTCCTTACTACGAGTACCTAGGCTAACTTTAACTAATATCCGCATTATGTTTACTGCAAACTTATTATCGACTAAAATATCCAAAAACTAATGTAAGTACATAAGTCAAAAATAGCAAATTTACGGATGGGTGAAAAAATTTGATACCAGCATCTTTGGAGGTTGCAAATATGAATGTGCAATGAATACATCTCTGTCTACCCGTTTCTTGAAATTTTCTAAGATTAGTCGGATGTCTTTGCCCTCATCTTTAAAAAATACATAGTGTCTTTAGATTCTTTCCGATAACAACTCAACCTATGTTCTAGGATATCTGATCTATCGTCCTCTTCTGTATTATTAATAGCAAAATCCAGCAACACCTCTAGTGCATGTGCATCTAGTCCAGGCCTCACATTTGTCCCGTGAGAGCGTGGAGGTTTTTGGCCAGTCCAAGAACACGTACGCGATGCACTTGCACTAAAGATTTCATTTAGTAACAATATATAAAACACAAATCATTGGAATCTCCCGGCGTTGTCATTATATTATTAGACGAGTAGCACGTACATACACACCTGAATTTTCTACTAGTTCAACAGGTCTCGGAGTCGGTTCACGATACTTTGGTGTCCATCGTGATTCATTTGCATCGTATTCCGGAGGAAGAACAAACGTTTTTGGTTGTCTTGGACCTTTTTGTTTCGTTCTTAGCTCATCAATATTATTACCGTCATCACAATCATTATCATCACAATTATCATCATCAGAATCATTATCTTCTGTCTGATTCTCATTTCTTTTCTCTTCATTTAATTTTGCAGCTTGCACTGTCGCGTCACTTGACGCAAAAGCAATATTATTATTACTTACAGATCCTCGACTGTGATCTGTATCATTTTCATCATCATCATCCGAATCATTATCTTCTGTGTGCTTCACATTTCTTTTCTCATCATTTAGCTTTGAAGTTTGTACTGTTACGTCACTTGTCGTAGATGCAGTAGTATCATCAGTTATAACACTTTGGCTGTTATCGGTATTCATGAGTTTATTAATTATATCTCTTACCGTGGAAATATCTGAACCCTTTTGCAGTTCTTGTATCAACTGAGAATATTTGGTTAATATTGATAACTTAACGACTGGTTTAGGATCTGAAGAGTGGTTCGCTTTTGAAGCATTTTGGTTTACAATTTGTTTCTTCACTGGTGTTTCATTAGAACCTTTATTTGAAAGCGTCTGACTTTTAAATGCTTGACTAGATGATCCCGCAACCTCGTCAGCAGATTCACCTGGCCCATTCACTCTAGATCGTTTCTCATTAGTTGTTTTATCAGGCCCTGTTGTTCCCTTTCTCTTAAGAGTCATAGTATTTGCAGATTTTGAGGATATGCTCCATTCTGCGGCGTCTAGGATATTCTCGACAGTAGCGTCATTAGTAATGGCTGACGAAGTGCTTTTGCATGGTCTTCCATCCACCTTCGCAGACAATGGTGAATGATCTAAAATAAAAATCAATATCTTTAACTACGTCAAAGAGTTTGAAAACGTTGAGCCACCTTGAAATCACGAATATTATAACAATTGGCTCCAAGAACGTGTGTACTGTGTGTGTTATCTAAATATTCGTAAAAATGTTGGGAAAAGCGGATGTAATGTATCCTTGAAGTACCGATTAGAACTGTTTAAATATTATAATAAATAAATAATAATAAGTAAATAACACTGGACATTAACACACATCGCCACCTAGTGCCACACTAAGCAAGGCTTGTGTCGTGGACACTAGGTATTTGATATACTACATATGTACTTTTTTGTTTGTAAATACATACTTATTATACATATATAAACATCCATGACTCAAAAACAAATGTCCATTACACAAACATTTGCTCCTACCGGGATTCGAACCCAGGCAGGGCCGGAAGAACGTAAGACAGCCTCACCACCACTACGCCATTCGGGTCGTCAATATAACAACTCCTTGTAAAACTTACCCCGAAGGTTGTACTGAGGTGTATCTATTAGTACACCCAAAGGAGATCACGCAGCGTTCATACATTTTTGGGCTATTCAAAGGTGCAAATATTTTTTCTTTTATTATGTTATGTTCTATCCAAGTAATAAGTTTATTTTGGTTGGCGTTTCGAGGTAGTCTAGGTTTGAGTGGTTCCACGACAGCCGACACTAAACGACTATTTATTTCTTCAGTTATTTTCGCTCTTACTACTATTAATCGACTTTTGAAAATGGCCCGATGTGAGTGATCTCGTTTCGAAAGTTATGTTTAAGTTCTATATGACAGAGGGAGTGAGCAAGCAATTGCGATTCTATGTGATAGAGTGAGAGAGCAAGCACGATTCCAGACTCCGTGGTTGGTGAGAAGTTCCTGATGGAACTGTTGTTTAATATTTACCTTCGTTATTAATTTTCTCCGAGTATTTCGTATTTTGGATAAACATTTTAGCTGCTTCATAGTTATCTGCAAATCAATATTATAATTAAATACTAGTATTACGCAAACGGGCACACAATTATACCGACAACTAAATTAAACATTCGACAGTTAGTCACTAATAAAAGACTGTGTGTTATTGGCACTAATCTTTGCTGAAATCTATACTAATATTGTAAAAGTAGAAGAGTTTGTTTGTTTGTTTGGTTGAACGCGCTAATCTGAGGAACTGCTTTTTCAAATAGAAAAACTCTATGTTTGTGTTGGATAGTCCATTTATCAAGGAAGGCTTTAGGCTATATAACACCACGCTACGACCATCAGGAGCGGAGCAGGAATGATAAATGTTGCAAAAAAGGGGTTTCGGTTTTCTCTCTTTTGTGACGCAGACGAAGTTGCGTGGGTAAGCTAGTAATATTTAGACTATAAAATAGGTCATAGCTATTATTTTAATAAATACACGGTGTAAGGCACAAATTAAGGCTGCGATGGGTACAGCAGGATTTCGATCAACATGGAGAAATGGTTAATAATTGTGAGACACAGATCCCTACAGAAGTCGATTCGTCGACCACAAACAATCTGCGAAGACTGTCACGAAGACGAAAGAAGAAAAGACATCGATGTTTAAACAGCGGTGTATACAGAAGTGCAATATTTATTTTTAATAACCGACGAAAAATATCAACGCTGACGAATCTAGTATCTTGTTCTGAGTTAACAGACACACACCGAATTGAAAATAGGATTTTCCCGAGGAATCCACGGTACACGACACACATTTAGCTTGTTTAATTTAACGGATTCCTCTGTACCAGAAACAAAACGCTGCAGAAGATGTTACCTACCAGTGCTATATTTCAGTACGGAGAGGAAGGACTCCCACTGCTCCGACTTCTTTTCTCTTTTCCTAACTTTATTTTCTGTGTTCCATGGATCTTGAGTGGGGTACCAAACCCTGACTATGTCATCTTCAGGACTGCACCATGTGACCCAGGACTTCGGCACGCACACGTATCTACAGCTGATTCCTTCTGTCTCTTTGAAAGGATTTTCCAAGAATTTTACGACATGGTATTTATACTTCCCAATTCTCTTTATCTGGAAATAAAATAAACATAACATCACACCGGTTTTCCTCGAAGTATTAGGTAGAGTAACACATTTCACCAGTTATAGTTCACCCCCATGTAATAGGGGACGAGCTAATTGCCATCAGCCGAGCATAATTCAAAACCATACAGTCAAGACTACCGGCCGCAACAAAAGGCCGACCTAGGACTTAGGAGTCGTACCCACTACAACAACGCAATGAGTCAGTCAGTAAACTAGAAACATACTATATAATAAACCTTGATAATTATTCATGATTTCGGTGTTAACCTTTTTATTATTCAGATCGCCTAATTTTAAAGTTTAATCGTTAAAGGCACGTTTTATTTATACAGACCGGTGTAAGCCTGTCTGTTTAGATAAAAACACCAAAACTTACAAAGAGATCAAATAATAAATCTACTAATATATGAAAGCTTACTGCTTGTCTACTTCAATGTTATGACGTCGTGTAGTGAACTTGAACTCTGTCGGTCAACGCCCCTTTGATAAGGTGGGACATATCGATTGCTATTGTTACTAACAGTATCAGGTTCCTGAGGTATTATACCGAATAGAAAGACAGTTTTAAAAACCCATAAAAACTTCGTCACCATACTTAATATTACAGTTTAAATAAATGCCTCTAACTTAATTATGTATTCACTGATGTGTTTTATAGAACCACACAAACAAAATGTTTAGAAAAAAAACTTACTTTGTTTTCACTTTTTTTTTCTCTCATCTTTACAATGTTGTCACTTTATCACTATAATTATAATGTATTTTAACTATTTGTTTACTTTTGCTTTCGATGTTGTATCACGACACGTGAATGGATCCACCGATTAAAATAAAAACAAATATTCCTGAACACACGTCCTGGCGCTTGCGGATCGTGCGCAGAATGATTACAAGAATTTGCAAATCGGCATTCATTATGTAAATAGCCCAAACTGGGTGCGTGTAAAAGAGATAGCAATGTTTAGTGTATAGCTCTGTCCCATTCATAACGTCTCGCTGATATATTTTGAAGCAACACATAGTATGTTTAACTACGTCACGCGCGTGCCTAATAGTAGCAGCTCGTTCCGTTGTCGTTACAGAGAACCACCGCCTTCAATGATCTCTTTCATGGTTTTGATTTCCGCTCTTAGTCCCTAGAGTGGATCATTGTACTGTATCAAAATGTGGGCGCACTTTACCCACCAGTTTACAGTTTCCACTAGAGGGAATATAAAATGCGATGCGATGCCATATTTTTTCCATAAATTGAGAAGCTAAAATAAACATCAAAACCTGGTAAGTGCTATCATCTTCTTAGTGTGTCGGCGGAAAAAAATGTAAATAAGATACAGAATAATTAGAATACGATCATCAAGTGCGCAGGTGTCAGGGCATTCAGTTCATAATACAGGTAGGGCATTGTATGTTTGTGGAGAGACTTAAGTGAACCTCCCCAACTGTGAGAGTTTGTCTTTCTTGACTACGTCTACGGCTACACAAGGCATTCTATACCACTCAATCTTTGGGTTATATAAGTCCAAGGATTTTAGCAGATCTTCAAAGTAGAAGTTCTCTTTCATAAATTCTGCTGTTTGAATGTCGCGCTCAGCGGGGAAACACCTGAGTTTGTAATGGGGCAGACTTGATTCATTCAAGGTGACTGCAGTGACGCAGATACTCGATTTATCGCTATCTCTGTTGTGTTCGCACATTCAGACAGAGAGAGAACTACGCATGAGTCGCATACCAATGAACGCCGTCGGGTTTCAGACGTAGATACGTACGATTGTACGATAATTAAAAATATTATGAGCACTACTAGGTACTTGTTGTATACTCGTGACACATAAATCCGTAACAAGCTGACACGGGTAGTTTTTGTGTCAAACAAGACAGCCACAGATCCATGTAAAGCTTAAAAAGTACCCACTATTAAAGCCACTAACTAACTCATGCCCATAGAAAACAACGATTTTGTATAAGACGCGTACGCGCTGAACGCGCTGAACGCGTCTCATACAATATCATTGTTTTCTATGAGCATGAGCTGAATAGAGCTAAATAAGTGTGCGTAGTCCCCAATACCTACTGAAACGGACGATAATCAAGTTCTTTTTTGACAGCCTATCATGTGTCCTACAGCTGGGCAAAGGCTTCCCCTTTTTCCTTTCAAACCTCTCTATCTTGTACGATTTCTGGCTATGTTCGATTCCGCAGTAATTTTTCGGCAAATTCCGCCAGTTCTTCGTTTAGATACATTTCTAAATACCAATATATCGCAATGATGGCAGCGTGGCGTTTAACTGACAAGATATTACGTACTGGGCGCTAATGATATTCTTTCAGGATCTTTTTAACAACATTAGTAGATTTATTGGCTATGCTAGTACAAGTATTCCGCTCCGAGTAGGATCAAAGGTTCCGTATGATCTAATTTTAGCAGTTTGCTGTAATTTAGCATCATAATATGAATTCACCCATAGTGAATATGTGGGCTAGATAAATGCCAGTAAGACGCAATAAATTAATCATTGTTCATTGAAGTCACAGAATATTTTAAGCAGTTCACATGTCCTTTTTTGACATGCAAGCATTTTGTGGGTACGTTTGTGGTCTTCAATTCAGAATATAGCTATTTTCAGGTTTACAAAAATGCTATATTGCTGTTGACACTACTATTGATTGCTAAATGCTGATTAACACAGACATGGACACCTACATAAACGCTCGCAACAATACAAAGTTATTTCTGTGGTTGTAACTAAAATCAATAAACAGGCAAAAGTGTAATTTTCAGCTTTTGCAGTTCGAATGAACTCTAACTATGTTACCGATGTGAACCCTACGTGACATCCAATAATGCAGTTTTATGCTACTTGGGTATCGTTTGGCTCACAGGTAACTCTACAAGTCTAGACAGACACCTCCAGTAATGGAGGGGCACAAATGAAACAAACGCATGTCACAAGGCACTGTGTGTGGCCCAGGATCAAAAAGCTCCTTACCTTAGGTACCGACTTACCTCCGTGCCTCGGAAAGCACTTTAAGCCGTTTTCGTCTCGCTTGTCATTTGCAGTTTTTTGACAATTGTTTTGACGCAGCCCCAAAAACCTGACAACCAGTCTTACCAAGGGTTATCATATTTCCTAGTACCTACTTAATAGGTTGAACAATTCATGGCGTAACATGAGGAGAAAAAAAACAAACTTCAAAGAAACTTAATTTATTTGTAAAAAATATCATGAGTGAGTACATGTATGAAAAGCCATAAGCATTTGATTGAAAGCATTAATTCTTGGATAGTATAATAACACTTTTCTAAAAGCAATGAATAAGTAAAATAATACAATTATAAACAGTCAGTTAGACCATACAATACCCGTAAATAAATAGATTAGGAGGACAACACAAGGAGGGAAATATCACAGTATAAATATGGACAGTACGGAAACTACCTACATAACTGTATAAGTTTATATTAGAAATTAGAAATAGAAAATAGTTTATTGCTTCATAAGTTAACATAAAAGTTTAGTGTATCGAGCTTCCCTTTAAGCAAGTAATGCCTGTGTTGGGAAGCTCTGCTCTTTTATAGCAAAGCAATACAAAGCGAACTGGTTCTTTCTTAAAATGCAAGTGGTCTAAGGATACACTTGTGGTCTTCAATTCAGAATATAGCTTAGTTAAAGTACACAAAAATCCTTTAAATTGCTTAACATACTGAACTTGTTCCGTACGCTGGAAGCGTTACAGTGTGGTCTCCGTGACGCATAATAACGTTCTTATTCAGGTGAAAGCACACTTTTCACCTATTGCAGGTCGAGTGTACTGTTATAACTCTTCATAAGTGCTAAAGTTACCGATGTTACCTCTTGTGACATCCTATAATGCAGTTGTGTGCTACTTGGGTTTACTTCAGACTTATTATCGACTAAAATATCCAAAAACTAACATAATTATATCCATATTTCGTCGCTTTAATTCTAACACCACGTAAGTACAAAAGTCAAAAATAGCAAATTTACAGATGGGTGAAAACCTGCAAAATTTGATAACATTTTATAATTTACGTACGATCGAAAACCAAAAAGCTTGTTCAACATTTGATACCAGCATCTCTACAGGGGCAAATATGGTTGTGCAATTAATACATGAGTGTCTACCCCTATTCTAGATATTTTCTAAGATTTGTTAGATGTCTTTGCTCTCATCTTGTACATATAAGAGTACATAGTCTTTTTATATAGTTTCCTATAATAACTCAACTTCTTTTTGGGTACAACTGATCCATCGTCCTCTTCTGTATGATTAACGGCAAAATCCAGTAATACCTCGCGTGCATGTGCATCTAGTCCAGGCCTAACTTTTTTCTTGCGCGAGCCTTGACCTTTTTGACCAGTCCAAGAACACGTACGCAATGCACTTGTAGTAAAGGTTTCATTTAGTAACAATTTGCACATATAATCGGTCTCTCTCGACAATTCCCAGCCATTTTTTAGGCATGTTTCATTTACATACACACCTGAATCTTCTATCAATTCAAAAAGTCCCGGAGCCGGTTCACGATACTTAAGTGTCCATCGTGAGTCACTTGCATCATATTCCGGAGGAAGAACAAACGTTTTTGGTTGTCTGGAACGTTTTTGTTCCGTTCTTGATTCATCAATATTATTACCGTCATCACAATAATCATCATCAGAATCATTCTCTTCTGTCTGTTTCTCATTTCTTTTCTCATCGTTTAATTTTGCAGCTTGCGCTGTCGTGTCATTTGACGCAAAAGCAATAGTAGTATCATTACTTAGAGAATTTGGACTGTGATCTGTATCATTTTTATCGTCATCGTCATAACTACAAGCATCATCTTCATCCGAATCATTCTCCTCTGTTTGCTGCACATTTCTTTTCTCTTCGTTTAGCTTTGAAGTTTGTACTGCTGCGTCAGTTGTCGTAGAGGCATCAGTTAGAACACTTTCGCTGTAATCGGTATTCTGAAGTTCATTAATTATATCTCTTACCAGGGAAAAACCTAAACACATTTGCATTTCTTGTATCAACTTCCGACATTTGGTAAATATTGGTGTCTGGACGACTGGTTTGGGATCTGAAGAGTGATTTGCTTTTGAAGCATTTTGGTTTACAATTTGTTTCTTCACCGCACTATTTCTATTATTTGAACTCGTTTGAATTTTAAATGCTTGACTAGATGGTCCCGCAGCCTCGTCAGCAGATTCACCTGGCTCATTCACTCTAGATCGTTTCTCATAAGTTGTTTTATCAGAATCTGTTGGTGCCTTTCTCTTAAGAGTAATAGTTTTTGTAGATTTTGAGGATATGCTCCATCCTACGGCGTCTAGGATATTCTCGAAAGTAGCGTTATTTGTAACGGTTGACGAAGTGGTATTACATGGTTTTCCATCCACCTTCGCAGATAACGGTGAATAATCTAAAATAAAAAGATAAGGTGGGTAAGGTGTTACTAAAATAACTAAAAACCTCTGAAGAGGACGTTGTACTCAACATTATCAATCTCTTTAACTACGGGGCCAATCTTAAAATCACTTAAATTAAAACAATTTGCTCCAAGAACGTGACTGTGTGTGTTATCTAAATATTCGTAAAAATGTTGGGAAAAGCGGTATGTATGAATGTATCCTTGAAGTACCCATTAGAAGTGTTTAAATATTACAGCTACTTCTTGTAAAACTTCAGATCTTTAACTTAACTAATTAGTACCCTCAGTACAACCTTGTACTGAGGTGTACTAATTAGTACACCCAAAAGAGATTACGCAGCCTTCATACATTTTTGGTTATTTAAAAGTGCATTTTTTTTAGTATGGTATACTCTATCCTCAGATCAAGTAAAAAAAGTAGATATCACACGGCCTTTGCTAACAGTGAAGCCACAAAACTCGGTTCATTCAAGTAAACACACGCACTCACGTACAACACATACACTAAACTACGCTCATTTTTGTTATTTTCTTACGGGTCGCCTTGCAGTAAGTTTGCCTAATAAATGCCGTCGTGTGTTATTAAAGGCATGTATTTAATGCGGCAACTAAGTAAAATGAATATAGGTTTAAAAAAAAATAGAATAGGTACCATATATAATGGGTTGGCAGCTAATAAGGAGTATCGTAATAAGTAAAAGGTAGCATATTAATATATCAGTTATAAGCTCCGTTTTAATTTAAACTAGCATCAAGATTTTCTTTTGGGAACTGAATTAATATCTAAGCGAAAACTTAATGATGAAAATAAAATAGA
This sequence comes from Xestia c-nigrum, assembly GCA_916618015.1. NCBI lineage: Eukaryota > Metazoa > Arthropoda > Insecta > Lepidoptera > Noctuidae > Xestia > Xestia c-nigrum. The sequence goes on from OU745263.1 coordinate 1,458,823, forward strand.
AAATGGGCATTCATAAATAATACAAATCAGATTCTATTAAAAATTGTTTGTATGAAGAATAAATATAAACTAGCTTATATTATACATATATTGTGTGACTTTTAATAGCTTTAAATAAACTCTAAAATGGCATGAGAAAAAATATTTTGCGGCTTTTATTTTCAAAATTATAGGTGAATAAATTAAAAACATAAAAAGAGTAATTAATTTTATTTATTTTTAGAAAAGATAATGCACCATTCCTGAGAAATACCGATTAATATAACATAACTTTAAAACACTTTATATTCCCCCTAAAAAGCGTAGTCGTAGGAGCCCCGCTTTGCGGGGCTCCTATTTCCGAGTACAGGGTTTAAAGGAACCTAACTAACCTAACGGGGGGTGCCCCAAGTCCCGATTATGGGGGCAGAGATACTTCCGTATGTTCAGTTGACAATAATTCGAGACATTACAATATCGCGAGAAAAAACACGTTATATTGTAATATAACGTGTTTGACAATTTTACGGTGACATATACATTGTTTGTATAATACGATGCTAAAGTCTTTACTTTAATGTTCTGCTTTGCCCAACAATATCCTTCTGTCCATTCTTTGAGTTCAATGTTGTGTGTCTCTGGGAATAAGTCTTCAGAGATTTGGTTTGACCATTGGGCGACCATATCACTCGCCACAACAAGGAAACGTGAAAGGGGAAAACGTTCCCGTATCGTAAAACTAACCCGCCACCCCGCACTACACTCGTATCCAACCATCGCGCCTTCCGCCGTTTTCATGAAATTATGATCAAAAAATATTAATAATGAACTCTTATTTCTTTTAATTGTACTCGTTTTAACGTTTAGAGCTGCCCGCAAAGCGGAGCCTGAAAGTGGGTTTTTAGACGGCACGAAATAGTTGGTAATATATTATCTTTGCCACCCTACTAACATTATTAGTCGCCAAGTCATTATATATAGCTCCTCGCCTAATATTTCAATTGACTGGTATAGTTTATTTGCTACCTAAACGCAGCTGCTAGTTTTTAGTTTTTATAACTCCCTTAATTTTGAACCTTACATAATATAATAGTCGCGAAAATATTTAATCGCTGGCAAGTTATTTTATTTGTTGCAAACATTTAGTCGACTTTTAAGTTATTAGTCACTTGGAAAATAATAAGCTGTTATTAAATGGTGTAAAAACAACACGAAAGTGAACAAAAAGTGTGAAGGAATATCGTTTCACACGTAAGTACTCCCAAGACTTTCTTTTTTATGTTATTCAAACACAATTTTGAGGTTATTCCACATAAATAATGTCAATGTCCCGAAATGACGTATCGGGAGGTGGGTAAGTAAATTGTAGGCAAAGTCATAGGCAAAACAATTAGGCACAGAGTGGACATAAGTATTGTTTTATTTTATAATAACTTCATTTTATGTAAACAGTAATTGTTTTTACTCGTTTCTTTCTACATTTTTTATTAACACTCATTACATAACCTTGTTGTATTTTTTTTCGGGACTTTTTTTGATCACTTTATAAATTGTCTCAATAGATTTGAGACAATTTATAAAGTGATCACCTCCTACGTGTTTATAATGTTATTGTAATTTATAAAACATTTATTTTCGCATTGGCATATTACCTATTTTACGCAATTTTAATGGATTTTTTTTTCAAAATGTGGCAACACTTCATTTACTCACACATAGTTGAAAAAATGGCGACACTTTCTTGTTCTAAGTGCGGTATCTACCTTTTTTTAAGTACTTGATCTCAGACTCTATCCAAGTAATACGTTTATTTTGAAAATACCCAATGTGAGTGATCTCATTTCTAAAGTTACGTTTAAGTTCTATATGATAGGGGGAGAGAGCAAGCACGATTCCAGACTCCGTGGTTGCTGAGAAGTTCCTGATGGAACTGTTGTTTAATATTTACCTTCGTTATTATTTTTCTCCGAGCTTTTCGTATTTTGGATAAACATTTTAGCTTCTTCATAGATATCTGCAAATAAATATTATAATTAAATACTAGTGAAACGCAAACGGGCACACGATTATACCGACAGCTAAATTAAAGATTCGTCAGTTAGTCACTAATAAATGTTGTGTGCAATAATCTTCGCTGAAATAATATGTATTTACGAGTAGTCGTATTCAGAGCTGTTTGTTGTGTTTGGGGTGCTGTGTGACGTAGTTAGACTTTTTATTGTAGACTACACAATTGTAGATTTGAGCGTGAAATATTTAGACAATAAAATAGGTCTTATCTGTTCTTTTAATGAATACACGGTGCACAACTTAAGGCTGCTTTGCGTACAGCAGGATTTAGATCAACAGGGAGAAATATGGTTAATAATCGTGAGCCACAGATCCCTACAGAATTCGATTCGTCGACCACAAACAATCTGCGAAGACAGTCACGAAGACGTCGATATTCAAACAGTTTACAAAGATACTTGCAAACACTTTACAAAACAGCGGTTTATACAGAAGTGCAATATCTGTTTTTAATGACTGACGATAAATATCAACGCTGACGGATCTAGAATCTTGTTCTGAGTTAACAGACACACACCGAATTGAAAGTAGGATTTTCTCATGGAATCCACGGTTCGGCATTTAGCTTGTTTAATTTAACGATTTCCTCTGTACTAGACTCAAAATGCTGCAGAAGATGTTACCTACCAGTGCTATATTTCAGTACGGCAAGAAAGGACTCCCACTGCTCCGACTTCTCTTCCCTTTTCCTTACTTTATTTTCTGTGTTCCATGGATCTTGAGTGGGGTACCAAACCCTGACTTTGTCATCTTTAGGCTTTTTTGTTTGACTGCACCATGTGACCCAGGACTTCGGCACGCACACGTATCCACAGCTGACTCCTTCTGTCTCTTTGAAAGGATTTTCCAAGAATTTTACGACATGGTATTTATACTCGCCAATTCTCTTCATCTGGAAATAAAATAAACATAACATCACACCGCTTTTCCCTGAAGGACTGGGTAGAGTTACCAATATTAAATTTTACCAGTTATAGTTCAACCCCCTGTAATTGGGGACGACCTATAGAAATAATAAAAACAGGAGAAGTGACAAGGGGGCGTGTCGGTGTTCGCGCGACAGGCACAAGACCCCTCTCTACCCTGACCTTTTGTGCCAATCATAAGCAAATAGCTATACTATTTTGCAATAAATACATTGCTCCTCAACCACTACTTAAGTTTGTCACTAGGTGGACAAGCAATGTAAACATCACCAAACGATACCTATATCAATTAGCACATGCGTCGCGTGGTGCGGCCGCTTATTCTTACGACTAGTTAGTGATATGCTCAGGTATCGATGTTTTTATGTGGGTAAGTTGTACGGTGCTTGGTAAATACACGATGTGTTTGATGGTACAAGGTTTTGATTAATTGTGTATTACGTTCTGATTTAAGAAATGTGTGCGGGACTGCGTACCTATCTATTGCTTTTACCGAACTGCATGTGTAGTAGCTACCGTGTGGAAGGGATAAAGTGGAGACACAGGGTTCCGATACATTTTCGTCTAACGGCCATATCTCCTTCTTTATTATATCTATGGGACGACCCTAATGCCATCAACAGCTTCAGTAAAGGTTACCGGCGGCACCTAAAAGTACATTAACACAGGCAGCCTAGGAGTCGTACCCACTACACCAACGCAATGAGACAGTCAATAAACCAAAAACAAAGAAAGTAAAAATGAAAAAATATTTTCTATATTTATTCGGTGTTAACCTTCTTATGATTATAATTTTTAGGTTTAATAGTAAAAGGCACGAAAGGGTTGACATGTCTGTTTAGATAATAACGCCAAAACAAACAAAGAGAAAAAAGATATGATCAATGAATGAATAAATTCCGTCCTAACTTTAATATTGTAAATGCGAAAGTAAGTTTGTTTGTTTGTTTGCTACATTTTACGCCTAAACCACTGAACCGATTATTGTGAAACCCCATTCACGTTTTTAAGTGTACTGAAACTGACATAGGATACCTTTCATACCAAAAAAAAAAATACTACACCCGAAGAAATCTATACTTAATGTTATAAAGCAGAAGAGTTTGTTTGTTTGTTTGGTTGAACGCGCCAATCTCAGGAACTACCGACTCGAATTGAAAAATTATTTTTGGGTTGGATAGTCCATTTATCAAGGAAGGCTTTATAACATCACCCAATTACCAATAGGAGCGGAGCAGCAATAAGAAATGTTGCAAGCGGGAAAAAAGCTTCCGTTGAGCAGGCGATACGTTGCGATATCAAAACTTCACGCGAACGAAGTCGCGGGCAGAAGCTAAAAAAAAAAATTAAATAAATATCGCTGGACATTAACACACAGCGCCAACTAGTGCCACACTAAGCAAGACTTGTGTCGTGGACACCAGATAGTTGATATACTACATACATACTTTTTTTGTTTGTAAATACAAACTTATTATACATACAAACATGTGGACGTTTGTATGTCTAATAAGTCGGACTCGGAAACAAAAATGTCCATGCTCATCACACAAACATTTGCTCCTACCGGGATTCGCACCCAGGACCCTATGAACGCAAGCTAGATTATTACTGAGAAAAGATTTTTTTTGGGGTGAAACTCAATGTAACGCAATTGAAACATTGTGCTAATGGATGGATTGAATAGTACGGGGGTCGTAGAAGTATTTAAAGTCTATATCTTACAAAGATATTTACTTTAATACTTCTACGACCCGAAAAACGAAAAACTTGTATTTAAAAAAAATTGTGAAACAGTTGGAATTTTGACCCCCAATATCTCCGTAACTATGTAGAAGATTCTCAGGTATGGTGTAGAACAAAACAATAATCGCAATGACGAGGAGAACAAGTACCTTTCGCATTCGTGAAGAGGTTTTTACACCCATTATTTTAATAGACACTTTACTACTGTGTTAATTGTCAAAAAGTTTTCGCGAGCAAAAGTTAGTAGACTAGTAATAAACAATAAACATATTGAGGTAAGATGTTAAATCTTAATAAATACAATATGATATATTGCAACAATCAGAGCTAATACGAAAAAACTGTAGAGTTGAGAGCAAAATGTATAAACCACTGACTAAGCTTACTGCTCGTCTACTTCATTGTTATGACGTCATGTAGGGAACTGTGTCGGTCAAGGCTGAAGGCCCCTTTGATAAGGTCGGACATATCGTTAGCTATGGTAACTGTTGTTCCTGACATATTAATGCCTATATTATGTATTAGTATGTAGGTATACCTATTTATGTGTTTTAATTTTATGCTTTAAATGGTATTTTTATGTTTATTGTACTCTATCACACACAATTCTGTCTTATTTGACCCAAAGGTTAACTGGTAGAGAATACCTTGTGGCATTAAGTTCGCCTATGTACAACTCTTGTACATGAAGTTTAAATAAATAAATTAATTTTAGGTACATATATCGAATAGAAAAACGGTTTTAAAAACCCATATAAACATATTACCCATATTTAATATTGCTGTTTACATAGATGTCTTTAACTTTATTAAGTATACTCACTCACAGATGTGTTTTTATGGAACCACACACTCAACGGATAATATTGTATGTGTGTGCGTGTTTAAATCAATGAACAATAAAATGTTTATAAACAAAACTTACCTTGTTTTCACTTTGTTCTTTTCTCATCTTAACTATGTCGTCACTTTATCACTAATGTATTTTAACTATTTCTGTACTCTTGTTTTCGATTTTGTATCACGTATCAAATATAAATAGATCCAATCGATAAAAATAAAAACAAATATTCCTGAACACACGTCCCAACGCTTGCGGATCGACCGCAAAATGAATGAATACAAGAATTGGCGATTTGGCATTCATTATGTAAATAGCCCAAACTGCGTGTAAAAGAGATAGCAATGTTTAGTGCATAGCTCTGTCCCCTTAACAACGTCTCGCTGATATATTTTGAACCAACACATAGTATGTATACTTACGCCATGCGCATGCCTATTATTATAGTGTCGTTAGGAAGAACCGTTGTACCACAGTAAAATGGTAAACAGTAGTGTGACTAGGACGTGTCCTTGAATTCAAAGCTTACTGTCGATCAGACGGCTAGGGTTGCTACTATCGGATATACTGACTATCAGTCTGTTCGCACCTTGAAGTTTAGACAACTGCGTCTACTCGGTTAATGATTTTTTTAATTATAAATTTTTGACATTACGTATTTTTATCACCTATTGACTTGTATTGTTTAATTTTACTTTTATATTTTTAATCATTTGACCATTTTGCATTGTGTCATCATCTGCCTGCCTCGCCTTTTCCCAACTATGTTGGGATCGGCTTTCAGTCTAACCGGATGCAGCTGAATACCAGTATTTTACATGGCCTATCTGACCTCCACAACCCAGTTAATACTGGGTAATACGATGCCACTTGGTAAGACTGGTGTCTGACTTTTGGGGCCACTGACTACCTGTAACGATTAACAAAGATGGACAAATGACAGTGCTTAACGTGCTTTCCGAAGCACGGTGGAAACTCGGTATGTAAGGGTGGTCACCCATCCACAGACCAACCTAGGCAAGCATGGCTTAGCCTAAAGATCGACCCGAGCGGCTGATATTATTAAGCCACGAGCTCCACATTCTCATTCAGACCATTTGACATTGTGTAAGAAGTAAATTTTGACATTTCATTCATACTTGACCACTTTGTAAGTTAATTTAAATATTTCTACACTGGCAACGGTAGTTTATGTGAAACTGAATAATATTAAGATCCTAATGTACTCAGAAATAAATAAATCTCATCTTTTCTAAGTATTCTTACGGGTGGGGAAGGATCGCTCGGATAATTTCATTTCTTTGAAGTCAACCTACGGCTTATAATTTTACTGTGATTGTGCTGTATCAAACTGTGGCCGTACTTTATGAGTTTACTGTCGCCCCTAGAGGGAATATTATTATACAAGTTGTAGGTGCGATGCTATGGCATATATTTTTCAGAATTGATTAGTTCAAAATAAACATCAGAAGCACTATAAGAAAATTCTCTTAGGTAGTGATGGAGCTTGCTAGTTTAGTAACAAATAAAATATACTAATATGTACATATTTTAACAATTAATTACCAATTTTTTTACTAAGATAGTGGTTATTGAAGTGAATTTGCTTTCAGTTTTTTTATACCAAAGCGCGTTCCAAAGCTTTAAAGTGGAGACAGTGCAGCGGCAGCGTAAGAATTTGACATAAAGCCGGATAGTAAAATACTACAGATGATGGAAAAACTGCTTCTGGGTCACAGATGTGGGCTAAACATACTCTCTTTAATTATATTGGCCCAAATGCGGGGTGTTCTGTCCTGCTCTTGTGCTTATTCGGGGCGGCACATGTATTTCGGCCTTGATAATTGAGGAATAAAGTTGACTCAGAAGCATGACTCGTGTCTAAATAAAATCAGCCACTCGGGTCGATCTTTAGGTTAAGCCATGCTTGTCTAGGTTGGTCTATTGATTGTCCACCACCCTTACATACCGAGTGTCCTCCGTGCCTCGGAAAGCACGTTAAGCTTTGGGTCCCGGCTGTCATTTTGTAGATCTTTGACAGTCGTTACAGGTAGTCAGTGGTCCAAAAAGTCTGACAACCTGTCTTACCAAGTGGTACCATTACCCAGTCCTAATTGGGTTGTGTAGGTCAGATAGGCAGTTGCCCCATGTAAAATACTGGTATTCAGCTGCATCCGATTAGACTGGAAGCCGTCCCCAACATAGTTGGGAAAAGGCTAGGCAGATGATGATGAAAGCCGATTCAGAAGCAGTCTGTTTCTCTTCACCATCATATACGTAGCCTAAAGAATATAATATGTACTTACTTATGTAGATTTTAATTAATTGTATAACAGTCTGGTGTCCGCAACTCCACATCAAAGCGCGTATTTTGCGTATGGGCTATAATACACCTCGCGGGCCCAGTGCGGTTTGGTAGATGTCACATGTCTTCGAAATTTTGGTTCTAGGACATTCCGCGGCCGGTTTCCTCACAATGTTTTCCTTCACCGTTTTTGAGAGCAGATGTCATAAGTAAATATAATAGGTTCTCCTTATTATGTATCAATACAATTTATTTATGAGAAGACGCCTTTACCTTGCAGGGTGTCAATAATAGGCTGGTCTATTGATACAATTTGACTGCGGAACCTTCACAATGCTCCCAGTCAAACTGACAGCCAATCTAATTTGTACCTACATACGAAGTAAAGCGGGTGAATTTATCCTGATTACGCGACAGAACCTTAACTGACGCTAAGTGCGTTACGACATGTCTGATGAGGTTGGTGTTCGCTGATGTCTGCTGGCAAGCTCAGCCGGAGTTACGACATCATTCTACTTAAACTGTTTATGTATAATGATCTGGTTTGTTTGTTAATTTCTGTGTGGTTTTGATAAAGAGGTGATGAGATATGGTAATGACTTGCCTTTACTTGAGGCTTCGCTGTGTCCCACGGTACCTTTCTACCGAGATAAAATCATCTCATGTCCAGAGCCAAGTCATGGTCTACTAGCGTGACAAGTTTCATAGAGATGCGTTCAGTCGTTCAGACGTGGACAGGTAACAGGCAGACAGACAGGGTTACTTTCGCGCCGGTATGAAGAAGGAAGCTCCGTTATTAATTAATTTAAATACATGTACATTTGTATCATCATAATCATCTCAGCCAAAAGACGTCCACTGCTGGACATAGGCCTCCCCCAAGTGTCGCCACATTGACCGGTCCCTTGCTACTCGCATCCACCGGATTCCCGCAACCTTCACCAGGTCATCGGTATAATAAGTATGTACAAACAAAAAAGTATGTATGTAGTAAGTATATCAACTATCTAATGTCCACGGCACTAGCTTTGCTTAGTGTGGCACTAGGTGGCGCTGTGTGTAAATGTCCAGCGATACTGACTTACTTACGCAACAAACACAATATAACAAAAACAACAACATTAACTTTTAGTACCAATTACATCCAGTTTTACGTTAAACGACATTACATAAACATGCCTGAAAAGTGGCGCCCTCTGAATACCAAGCCCTTCCTTCACGCACGCGTCACCAATGATGACTCATGGTCATAAATAACACGTAATTAATTATCTGTGATTCGCATGTTAATATACTGGAACCAGAAACATCAAGCCTACCCAATATGGAAATCATTAAGTCCATCATTGAAAACGATCTAGGGTTAGGGGCCTAGGGTTACCAACTTTTTTTACAAGAAATAAAGTGAGTATATTCAGATCTATGAAGAATATTAAACAGTATTTTAGAAAAATGAACAGTATTTTATTTATTTATTGTTTTAAATATGATTTTACAGATCTTCTCGCACAACTTATTAATTCTTTACACATACAATATTTTAAAAAAAACTTCATACGCTTCACCACAATTATAACAGAAATTGAAATACTTAAATGAGGAGCTCATTTGTTATTAAATTTATAAATGCTCTATTTCTATCCTCCCGCCACTTATTACTGAAAATACTCTTTCAGTAAATGCTGAGGTGGCGAAATTAGTTTGATCTTCTAAGTAAGTATAACATATAATTAAATGTGTTTGCATTTTGATGCTGAAAACAGTATTTTGTATACTTTATTTTTGTTCAACAGTAAAAAGTATAATTTAGTTAAAAATAGTATAATACTGTTTAAACCAGTACAGTAAGCAACCTGTCCTACGCCATCTTGTTGACCTGAAAATGTTTTATGTTTGAATGCCACTTCATCCCTTCCTATGTTCCTCATCCTGTGAGGTTTTCGAAAAACCCAGCCCTATTCCTTGTCTACAAGATAAAAACAACCACTGTGCAAAATATCATCTTTCAAAGTCCAAGGGCTTAGGAGATTTTGAAACGAGAATTTCTGTACCATAAATTCGTCTGTTTGAATTTCGCGCTCAGCGGGGAAAACCTGCTTTTGAAATTGGGCAGCATTGATTCAAGGTGACTGTAGTGACGCCAATACTCTACCATGGGGTCTCAACTAGAACAAATTATAAATAGTCTTGAAAAAAAAACAATAGATGGCAGCATAGGTAGCAGTAATGAAATTAACAATCACTAAAATGCGTTATACGGTAGATTTTGGAAGAAATAAGATTAGTATTAATCAAAAGTTCCTTGTCTATCGCTAATCTATCTATTTACGCTCATTTATCACGTTATTTCAACAAAATAGATAAAGAAAGCCTTTTACATAATTCGTATCCGCAGATTGATAAAGTTGTCAAAAGTCAGCCATCTGTAGATCATCTTCTTTAGACCTGTTTGCAGTAGATGGCGTTTTACTCAATTTGTCACATTCAATATTACCACTATCGTAACTGAATTTCGTTTAGTTGTTTCATTTTAATTCAATTTAAACTTTAAAACAACATAATTAATGTATTACTGTTTATAGAAATTTAAAAAATCTTTTAACATTTCCAAGCTAAATAATTACATATTTTTCTCATTTTTATTAAACCCGGAACTACATAACACGAAACATTCTAGAAGTAGGTAGTTACTCTGTCTGTCAATGTCAATTCTTGACTCTCCATCTCATCATCCGACATCACGAGCGAAAGGGATAGACGCTGTGGTGAGCAGTAAGGAGCTAGTGCGTGTACACATATGCACTAGCTAATCTGTGTCCTGACGCTGAGTGAGACATACATGTATGCGTGATTTCATTGAAGAATTGACATGTTTGAATGACAACATGAACTCAAACAAATAGGTGTTAGAACTTAGGATTATCACTGTGTGAAACGTAATAAATATGCACCCAATTTACCGAGTTGTTATTATGAATGGTCAAGCTCCTACCTTAATACTTACCTGCGACTTTGCCTACGTGACAATGAGTTCTCTTGCTAAAGTGTGAACATTATTATACCTACGTTGAATAATGTAGGTAGATATTGTTATTATCAACAAATCATTTCATTGATTCGATTTTTTTTTATTTGTCTGTGAGGCTTGTTGTTGGTTCATCAAATAAAAAAAATGTGTTATTTTGTAAACTGTTTACTTATTGGCTGTTTATTTACAATAGCGGGCAATAGTGCGATAAGCGTTTACAATAATCTCTTAGCATACAACATTTAATTATCAACAATACATTGTGTAACCACAGGGACTAGGCGGGTCACCAGGTAGTTGATATAGGTACTACACAAATACTTTTTGTTTGTAAATACATACTTATCGTACATATTAACATCCATGACTCGGAAACAAAATAATGTAAGTACATGCTCATCACACAAACATTTGCTCCTACCGGGATTCGAACCCTGGGACTCTAAGAACGTAAGGCAGTCTCACTACCGCCACGCCGTTCGTATCGTCGTTTAATTAGGTTTACACGAAAAATAAATTACGATTCAGAAAAAGTCTTAGTTGCAGGAATATTTTCTTTATTAGCATTTAAAAACTCCTTTTACTCTGCACCTGTTTTTGCGAGCGATACTTGGCCATAGGCTGGTCTTTTCGCCCATACGTTTATCCTTATTTGCCTCTGTAACACAAAAGATTATTCTGTAAGAAATCAAATCTATCCAAAATATACTACAATGCCGTAGCAAAATTACTAACTACAATTTAATTTAGTAGTACTCGTAGTCGCTTCCGCCACTCGTCGGACCGAGTTTGTTGCTTAAAACTAGTTTCAACCAATCAAATGGCTTGAATCTAGTTTTAAGTAATGCTTGAGTATTGAGCGATGTTCTGTAATACGGGCCTGAGTGTCGGAAGCGAGTCTATCGCAAATATTGCCAAAACTTTTTTATTCGTTCATAATAGAAAACGCCGACTTAGAAATGATCACTATCACTGCGTTTTATAAAACAAAGTCTCCGCCGCATCTGTCTTTTTGTCTGTCTGTCCGTGGCTAACTCAAAAACTGAGGCACGTATTTTCATGCGGTTTTTACAAATAGACAGAGTGAGATATGAGGAAGGTGTTTACACACACACAATCAACATTTCGTGATCAAGTCGTCAATAGTATCAATTTTCGGGAGCTTTCATGGCGTACACTGGCTAACCCTTGTTACATTTTACAAAATTATGTTAAAAAGACTTATAAAAAGCGAGAGAAAAGTCCGAAAATGATAAACTCTAAGTAACCGTTTTTATCTTATAAATATGACCTACTTTGCCAAACCGTTTTCCGTATTAATCCTTATCCAAAATATAAGTATGTATGCACATACCTTGATAATTGAATTTATATTAAAAATGGCCTTTATGGCATATCATTTAGTTGAAGTTATCACATAATTAAAATTACTCGAGACTGAAAATATCATTCTAAGCGAAACGAACGCGATGGCGCTATGGCGCCGCGCAGTCCAACAGTTGGACTCTATAATATAACTAGCTGACCCGCGCAACTTTGTCTGCGTCACATGAGAGAGAAAAACGAAAGGAAAAAAAAATCGTTCGTTCGATCGTTTTTGCAACATTTTTCATTCCTGCTTCGCTCCTTATAATTGTAGCGTGATGTTATATAGCCTAAGGCCTTCCTCGATAAATGGACTATCCAACACAAAAATATTTTTTCAATTCGAACCAGTACTTCCTGAGATTAGCGCGTTCAACCAAACAAACAAACAAACTATTCTGCTTTATAATATTAGTATAGAAGTACAGATTTGCATGATGTTATTGCGTCAAAAGTAAGTAGGTAGTTATAATTACGCTTTAAATTTTATGCTTTAAATTTTATCAAAACATGCTGTCACAAACTTTTTTGTTTTTTGTCCTACACAAAAGTTTTAACGCAAATTTTATTATAAGTACCTACTGCAACTTTAGTTGGCCCGGCTTCAGCATTGTACACAAACAAAAGGAAGTCATTTTTTATATGTATAAAGATGTAGGCAGTCGGTACTTTATAATTCTAAAATGCGCGTGAAACATTAAAATAGGCATGACGACAGTATCAAAAAATTGCAAATCTATTGAGTCCGTCAGTAAAAGTTATTAAAAATAATGGACACATATTTTTTTGTTTTTGTAAATCAATGAATATTCACAAAGATAAAACGCATCGAAACTCGGGAGTGGGAGCTCGTGACGTCAGAACTAGCTAAAAATTATACCTAGGCGTGACGTATTGAGAATGTTAAAAGCGTCGTATCTTCTAGAAAAATACGGGTCAAATATTTTTTTAAAACTACCTGACGCACAAATTTTTTTTTTCGTAAACCTACTGTTGATAAAAGTCACGTCATGTGCCCTCATGAATTTTACAAAGTAAAATAAAAGATTCCACTTACTCATAATTTCTTCAATTGCTGAAGATCACTTCACTGACGCAACAAGTCCAAATTTAAACGCCGCCCGTAAATCACTATCAAATCGGAATCCAAAGTCCAAAGACAGGTTCAGTAAAATTAGAAACAAATTCTAAATTCAACACGAACTATCAATAGAGAAATATCGGATTCCATAGTTCAAGCCATACTCGTACCTACGATAGCAAACAAAACCACGCGCGGACCAAAACCAAGGATGTGTGCACCCACAGCCACACACACGCGTTGCGTGCCTCTCGTCCTCCCCACTGACCGGGGAGGCAACTTGCAGCGAATTGCAATGCGATTTACAATTAAAACGGGCGCGCGAAATTTTCTATGCAGACCTTTGGTAATCATGAATAATCTATTGGATGTATCTGTTCAAACGAAAGTTATTTTGAAAATTTTAATAACTAATCTGTCCCTGTATGGTATCCCTTTTTTCGTTTTCATACTATATAGGTACGTTACTTATTTGCGCCCAAAGATGATACCTACGCTCATAACTTCCAAACCAATATTTCTTTCCAATTCTGCTTCCATACAGGGCTAGATAATGACAAGACCAGTTGATACAATTTTTAGATGGGAAATCAAAACCCATCCATGTGCTTTCCTCGCCCTTTATGTTCCGGGGCCGCGGTATAATTTGCTGTTCGCAGAGTTTCAACTTTGCCTTTTTATTTACATATATCTTACAGTCTTGAACGATATTTTCATCAACATACAAACTAGCACTGGCCTGCAAATATTGTAAAAAACGTAAGAAAATTTGAATTTCGCGAGGGTAGCCACCCTTGAGCATCCACCTTAAGTAATGAAATACTCAAAAACACATGAAGCGTGAATATTGCGAACTCACTAACACAAAGGAATATGTTTCACTGACATTTTTTGTTGTATTGTTATTATCTACTCGTCCTTGAACGCACGGCGATGGTTAGAATCTGTATAAAACAGCGCCATCTAGTAAATGGAATGCCACATAGTATCGAAACAACCTAGTATCGAGGTGAACTCCAAGATGGCGTTGTAAAACTCCAATCTGTGGCAATTAGTGATACGCTGGAGCTGCCATCTGTTGATTTAATGAAGGAAAGAGTATAACCGGAGCGATAACCTGACTTAGGGAGGTGTCATTTCTTTGTATGGGATTGGGTATCTGTACGAAGTATTATAATATCTGTGACTCTACTATCGCTATCTCTTTTGTGTTCGCGCATTTAGACAGGGAGATAACTACGCATGAGTCGCTTACCAATAAACGACGTCGGGTTTCTGACGTAGTTACGTACGATAATAAAAAAATACTATGAGGTCCATTACTTGTTTGTATTCAGATCTAGATTGGCAAGCGCGCAGTATTGTGTCTGAAAGTTTTCATTTACAGATAATAAATAATATTTTAGTGGAGTCATAAGGGACAAAATTTTGTAACGACAAGAAAACGAGGGACAAGGTAAGTTTAATTTTTTAACATCGCGCTTGGTGTTGCCAAGAGGTTACGCAGAAATGTACCCCATATGGAATGCACCCGTTTTTATCAGAACTATGTTTTGCTATCAACTAAGGAATAATCCAAATCCAGAGGGGGGGGGGGGGGGAGAGCGCGTGGATAATAGTAGCCGCTCGGGTCGATCTTTATTAAGGTTAACTATTAATACCGAGCGGGGATAAATAATAACAGCCGCGCGGTCGATGTTTAGGGTAAGCAAACCGAGTCACCTCCGTGCCTTCCATCATATCTATGTAGATCTTTGACAGTCGTTACAGGCGTCAGGGGCCTGAATTCCCATGGTATTTTGCCAAAGGGTATCGTATTGCCCCGTGCAATTGGGTGGTGGAGGTCAGATAGGCAGTGACTCCATTTAAATAGCGATATTCAGCTGCATCCGGGAAGACTGGAATATAATGCCAATAAAGTTGGAAAACAGCTAAGGATATGATGATTAGAGTTATTAGGAAAAGGAGTATGATTTTATCTAACTTCAACACAACAAGGCAACAACAACACGGCAAGTGTTTCTGTTGAGAAAAATACAGTAACACTTTGCCCCACTTGGGAATCGAACCCAACTCAACAACCCAAGAGTGGTGCTTGCAACCACTACACCTACAACAGCGCTTGTCTTTATTTCTCGCACGTTGGTTTTAAAAATGAAGTAAAATGACCGTAATTCTGAATAGGTAAGGAGCTAGTAGCAATATAAATAGTCATCATTATATATAAAAAAAAGTACTTAATGTTAATTAGAAATGCAATAAAACCCCAAACAATAATACGACCAGATATGATTTAATATTGTTCTTGTAGTGTAGGTCAATACGTTATGCAAGATACGGAAAAAAAGCTTCTTTACATCCGTTCTTTTTTTTATTGATAATTCACGCGTTTCATAAATACATTTTATCGGGGGTGTGAATTAATACGTAATGCTATCGATTTTAGTATTGTGAAAATCTTATTTATATTCCAAATGGATAACATTAATTAAAAACATATTTACATCCTTATTTAAGCCACAAAGTATTTGACTTTTGAAACAAACTGTCAATAACATTAGAATTTGTACATTATCCTCCGTAATTTAAAAAAAAAACGAAAGTAGTTAAAAAAATCTAGTTGATATTAGTTTATGTAAATACCTATTACACAGTTGTTTTGCAAATCATCTGATACATCTGAACTCTTTTAGTAAATACAAAGTTGATAATGCGGTCCAAAATATGTAAGTAAATACATGAAAATCTTTGAAAGTGTTTTTTTTTTCTAATTCCTGACGAGATATAGAACGTGTCCTTCGGCGTTTTATTCTACCACAAACATTTGCTATCGCAGCATTAATTGTTGTTACTCATAATAATTCTGATCGTATATTTGCGTGGTTTTTTGCTTAATCCGACGTAATTATCAACATGTACCAAATAATGGCATCATTTTAATAATTAAAAATTCGCATTAACTAGCTCCTTATCTAAAAACGATATTGGTTGTTTACTAACGAGACTACAAACTGGGTTCATGGACAAAATACTGAGAATGTTGTGTCACGTTTTGATAACATCGTAATAAAAAGATAGCCTATTATTTTGTAGTTTACTAATATTTCCGATCTACCTACAACTTTATTGTTTCGCTAGCTATGCCCCGCGGTTTCCAACACTGCTGCTCGGTTCCTAATTGTCGCATGATGTTAAAAAACCTTTCTCAAGAAATGGGCTATCAAAATATAGTAGTTCCAGAAATCAGAGCGATCAAACAAACAACGAAACTAGTTAGTTTTATTACTTTACCATAGACCAGTTTCAGACAACTCTGCGCTCTTTTGTAGATAATAATGGTTGAGATGCAAATAAAACTAATTTGCGTATATACATCGCATTATAAAACGTCGTTTAAGTAAATAAATAACAGTAACAGCTAGGGTTGCCAACTTCTTTTACTAGAAATAAAGGTCTATGAAGAATATTAAACAGTATTTTAGAAATATGAACAGTATTTTACTTATTTATTGTTTTAAATACATATATATTAGAGCTTCTCGCACAATTTGTTAATTTACAATTTTTTTTAAAAACTTCATACGCCTCACCAAAATTATAACATAAATTAAAATAAATGAGGATTTAATTTTTTATTAAATTTATAGATGCTCTATTTGCTCCCACCACTTAGCATTCATTACTGAAAAAACTCTTTTAGTAAATGCTGAGGTGGCGAAATTTGTGTTAGCTTCTAAGTATTGCACATAATAATGTGTTTGCATTTTGATGCTGAAAACATTATTTTGTTTACTTTATTTTTGTTCAACAGTAAAAAGTACAATTTAGTTAAAAACAGTATAATACTGTTTAAAACAATATAGTTGGCAACTCTAGTTACAGCACTGCTTCGGTGCTAAGATAGTCGCAAGCGAAATTACTGAAAAGGCACTTCGGTCCTTGTTCTTTCTTAGGTTAGGTGTTACTGGATTTTACCATCTGGAATTTCTCATTAACAGCCTGGAGTCTGGATTTGTGCCCAGCCAATGGCAATAGGCTCACCCTTTTATTCAATTAGAATACTATCAAAATATGATGCAAGTAACGATCGGCAGCGCGGCAGGGAACTAGGGCGGTCGGGACCACTCGACCACCCGATTCTTTATTACACTTCCCTTTCCCTACAGGTAGGGCCCGATAAATCGTGTTATGTTATTAGCCCAAACGGGAAATACACTAGGCCAATCGTTTCTTATGAGTATCTGCGCATAATTAGAGGCCATTCCGAAGGTTTATTAATGTAGAACAGTACTGAAATTCCGCTAAAACTATTTGATTGACCTTGACCGATCTAGTAAGAACTAGCTGCAGAGGCCCTACTCTCTAACGTTTCGTCCGTATATTCGGATCTATCCGTCTCTCTCGCGCACGTCTGCAGTTGAGTGCGAGTGAGAAGGACGGATAGATCAAAAAGGTACAAAGCGTTAGGGAGTAGGACCTCAGTGACGTTTTATTTCTTTGTAGATGAATGAACATCAATACAACGTGGTACAATTTTTGGAAGCTCCTTACAAAGAAATAGCTGATTATGTCTGTGTACCGAAATCTTGGGTCCAAACTCGTGGACCTGTTGATCCGAAAGTCAAGGTTGCATATCCCGATGGAGACCCAGTAGCCACAGAAAGAAAAGTTAAGAAAAGGAATAAGAAGTCGGACCAATGGAAGTCCTACTTGTCGGTTGTGAAATATGGAACAGGTACGAGATGTTAGGAGCATGGATATTGACACAAAAAAAAGTAATAGTGCAGATTAAATACAATATAAAGAGGGGAAAGCTTCATGAATTGTTAAATATTTAAAAAAAATGGTTTTGAGCGAGTTTGCGAAACTAATTTGCGAAATAAATGAGTATTCCTTGTGACGGAATTTATGGGCAATAACAGTCATGCGTATACTTTTATTAAGTCTAAAAATAAGGACTATAAAATGTGCCACTGGGAATAACCTATGGAATAGATTGTACCTACTGAGTTATTATTTTATGGACAAAAATAAAATTCCAAAATGAAGACCGTCTGTGTAAATAAAATGATACGTTTTGCAGATTCCTATGCCGACGCCAAACGTTATATCCAACAGTTGCTGGATAATGAAGGTAAATGTACTGTTAGATCTTAAGAGTTTTTTTTTGCGAGTAGATTAGGCAATGATTTCAAATACAAGTCTGTGCTTTTGCAGTCTTTTTTATAGTTTAAGAAGATTGAAGAATGTAACAACTTGTTTTGGATATATTGAAAACAATAAACATTATATTCTAATGCATAGAATGCCGAACCTAGTATTTTTTTTGCATTTAACATTAACGTTTTGTTCTAGGTGAAAAACCACGCAAACCCTCACGAAACCCTACGCCAAGTGCTAAGATGAACATGATGGAATCCGAAAATAAAAACAAATCAGCAAATATCACAGCACAAAAACGAAAAGCACTGCCGGATTCTGATAAAGAAGCAAATGATAAAAGGTCTAAAGTGACTAAGCCAAACGATACTGTCGAGGAGATTGCGGGCTCATCTATCCAAGCATTCGAATTGATGAGTGAAAATCACTCACTTAGCCATGCAATGTCCAATGAGGATCCGTGTAAACAAGAAGCATCTGTTACAGAGGAAAACCCAGCGGTTTACAATAATCTTTCAGAATCAAAGCACCCTGTGGATTCTGACACAATTGCAATGCAAGAAATTATTGGCGAATTTTGCAGGGCCGAGTTACGGGAACTCCAAAACAATTTACACGTCTACGCGACTTCGCTGTTCACTAAAACGATGGAAAAAATGTCGAGTTACGTTTGTATATCACAGAACTTGCTACAGGAACGGCCAAAATTAAACGAAAAAAAACTAAACGAAATGCAGCCACAAGCGAAAGACGATGATGATGATGATGATCAACCTCTAACGAAAATAAGTTCCCAGAAGCGAATCAATAAGGTTGTTTCGCTTCCGGAATACGATAAAAGTGGCTCACGATGGACACTAAAGTATCGTGAATCTGCTCCGGGACTTGTTGAACTAATGGAACATTCCGGTGTGTATATTAATGCTGAGAGACTCGCTGAATGCAAGAAACTGTCGGATAATTGCCAAAAATTGGCTCAAATATTATTATCCGAAATTTTTACTGCAGATGCATTGAAATTATGTGGATTAGGCAACGATTTTGGTATCGACAGTATACACGAAGGGCCTGAATTAGACACACGTGCAACAGTAACACTGGTGAAGTTTGTCGCAGAGTATGGACTAGAGCAGGATTGGGAAGTGTGTGATTACAACTGTATGCTAAACGGTATCCGTAAGAACCTTACATTAATGAAGACTATTGAAGAAAACCAAGAAATAAAAAAAGAGAGAGGTGGCCACGGTAAATCAATGACCATCTCGAAACATCCTCATAAACGCAGGTTTGTTCTTCCTCCGGAATACAATAAAACTGACTCGCGATGGACACTAAAGTATCGTGAACCTGCTCCAGGACTTGTTGAACTAAGGAAACATTCTGGTGTGTATGTCAACGCTTTAAGTCTGGCCAACTGTAAGAGATTGTCGAGAGATTGTAAAACTTTAGCTCGAATGTTACTTATCGAGATATTTACTAGGAGTGCATTGAGTACATGTTCCTTGACTGGTGCAAGAGCTAGAGCTTATGACCTGGATGGGACGAACGTCAGGCCGGGATTAGATGAACAAGCAAGAACGGTGCTACTGAATTACGTCGCAGACCGTGCAAAGAAGGAGGGTTGGCATAATTGTGATAACCAAACTATTTTAAATAGTATGCGCAATAAAATGCAGGAGATGAGATTCAAATATAAATCTTAGTATGTTAAACTTATGTTGTCACTTGTTCACGGATGGGCCGGGTAGGGTTGATATAAATAAAACACCACGTACTTGAAACGAAGACAATTTATTTTTTGGTATCAAAACTACTTATACCTCGCGAGTGAAGCAAACGATAGCTTGCATTTAAACCGGTTAACGCCATCTATGAGACAAAAAGTAAACCTTCATACAAAAAGTAAACCTTCATTCTTCGTCAATACTGCTTAGAACACAGACGTGTTGTCGAAATCGCTAATAGTTTGCGCATCTCCGCTATTTCAATTATAAACCGTATACGTGAGTGCATAAATTCTAAAATACAGTGTTTGTCGAACATAAGCTTGCCCAGCGACTAGTGCAGTGCGTGACCCCTCACCCCCGCGGGTAAAAGAGACGGACAGATATTTTTCATCCTGGTCGTGGCAACGACTAACAACGGCGCGGAGTTCGGAGAGGATCGTGGACATTCGTTCTAATATTGTCAATTTACCTACGATCACCATTAAATTACTCCTACCTGTTACCCTTTCTACAACACGAAATAACAATGAACAAGTGCACTGAATGTAAAGCCTCGATAGCAGCGGCAGATAAGGTAACATGCTCAAGGAAACTCTGTGGTAATCACTATCATCTGCTGTGTGCTAACTTAACAGCTGATAGTTCTGCGACTATCCTTAAATCTTGGAAATGCTCCAAATGCAACAAAGGATTATCTAAAAACCAGGATACACCAACTATTACTACTGAATCGCAAGTAACAGAATGTAGCCAAGTCCAGAATGTTACTATAAGGAAAGCAAGTACATCATCGGGCCAGCCTCTGTGCGATTCCCCTGCTGGGTCAACGGAGGTGCTTGATGCTATACGCTTGGAGCTACCCATTATTATTCGCGACATGTTAAAACCGGAGTTTCACAAAATGCAATCACAAATGGCTGAACTCGATAAATCGGTTAAGTTTATTAGTGCCAGATATGATGACGTAATGAAACAAATGGCGTCTAATAACGCTGAATTAAAAGCATTACGGGAAGAAAACCAGGTACTCCGTAACAATGTTCACAACGTCGAGACACGTCTTCATCGGCTGGAGATTGAACAGGTGCGTCAAGACCAATGGGTTCGCCTACAAAACATTGAGATCTCCGGGTTACCTGAAAATAAGGAGGAGCAAACCGTGGATTTGGTACTGAAGATTGCTGAACATGTTGGAGTTCCTACTAAACGGGAAGACATCGAATTCGCCCACCGAGTCCAAACACAGCAGCACAACAACTCTAATATCCCAAGGAACATAGTTGCTAGACTCAAACAACGCAGCACCAAGGACGCGATAGTGGCTGCTGCACGGAAGCTGCGAGGTATCAATCTACATGACCTGGGTCTTCAGACAGTAACATCACATAAATCTAAGGTTTACGTCAATGAACACCTCACCAAATACAATAAAAACTTGTTAAAACAATGTAAGCTCAGGGCTAATGAACTAAACTATAAATACATATGGACAAAAAACTGTCGAATCTACTTAAGAAGGGTAGACGGGTCGCAGCATATCCTTGTGCTGACAGAGGAAGACCTAAAGAACATCACATAGCGATATATATTGTTAACTCATGCTGTTATTTTCTTTTAATTCGTACTTGTACTAGTTTATCAAGTTTTGTTTTAATTATGCTAGATGCCACATTGCTTTCCGATTTTTATTTTCACCACTACAATACATTCATAATAACACGGTTACTCCAAACAACACGACACTTACACATCTACATACATACATACATCCAATATACCTTTTGTCGAGCCTTACTGTTGATTTCGTTTATAGACCTATCTTTACTTGGTATACATAAATATCACAACGTGCGCAGTTGTATCGTTGACTCGGACGCAGACCGTGTCGCTATCTCATTTTATGAATCATCGCGGCAACTATTCTTTTGCGATGGCCACTGATTTCATACAATTTTTCTATCAAAACGTGCGGGGTTTGCGCACTAAAACTAATACTTTCTATGAGAATATACTGTCATCGAATAGTGACGTCTTAATGTTTACAGAGACCTGGCTACATGACGGCATTTTAGACTCTGAGCTAAGTAATGATAGTTATGATTTATTTAGACGCGATCGCGGCTCGCTAGGTGGCGGGGTAATGATTGCTTGTGCTTCGCGTTTGCAAGCGCGCGTACGGCTCGAGTTTGACCGACCTGATCTTGAGTGTATTTGGGTAACTATTCCTGCTCGATCGCTCGCTTTAAAGCGCAATCTGCACATCGCGACTGTTTACCTTCCGCCAGATCGCGCAATACCGGAACGTATTAAAGTATTAACGCGGCTGATATCTGAGGTAATTGATCAGAACCATAACGATTATTTTCTCATATCTGGCGACTTCAACCTACCTTGTATTGACTGGACAAATAGACAGCCTGTAGTACTGAAGAGGGGCGCCGTTGAAGTGCAAAACTCCGCGGCGCACCTTATTAACACAATGCTGTTCTGCGGTCTAAATCAATCTAACTTTTTCACCAACTCTCATAATCATACTCTGGATTTAATCTTTGCCAATTTTCCTAATACCATTATACAATCGAACTGTCCATTGGTACCGGAAGACGCGTTTCACCCTGCAATTTGTATTAACGCTACAGATATATTAATTTCTCCATTGAAACACAGGCTATTTCAAAAACATGTTTATAGGAGGGGAAATTACGAGGCCATTAACGACGAACTACTTAAGTGTGACTGGGGATTCTGTAGTAACGATAACCAACTTGAGCGAATAATAGAAATGTTCTATTCGGTGATTAATACAATTATTGATAAATATGTTCCAAAAGTCACCATTGGGGGTATCTATAGCTATCCTGTCTGGTACAGTCGAGCTTTAATTAATGTTATTAAGGAAAAGTCGAAGGCACATAAGCTATGGAAAAAATATGAAAACCCCCAGGATTACGCTGCTTTCGCTTTATTAAGGGATCGACAAAAAAGGATGCAAGTGGAGTGCCATAAGAATTATTTACACAGATCACAAGAGAACATAAAAACTTCACCTAAATATTTTTGGGCGTACGTTAAAGCTAGGAAGAAGAATAAAAGTAGTTACCCTAAACACATGACGTATGGAGATAGTCAATTAACCGGTGAGGCTGAAATCTGTAACGCTTTTAACGATTTTTTCTATAAAAACTTTAGCAGTAGGCGCGGGACCTACGCTCCGTTCTCGACTGACTGTGAAACATACGGCGACACACTGCACAGCCTGACCATTGACAGTGCGAGTATCCTAAAACTCCTGGAGAATCTAGATACGTCTAAGGGACCAGGAAGTGACACTATACCCCCTCTTTTCTTCGTTAAATGTGCCAAATCGCTCTCCTTACCGATCGCTTATATTTTCAATAGATGTTTTCGTGAAGGATACTGTCCAACTATTTGGAAAACTGCGCACATTGTGCCCATTCTTAAAAAAGGCTGCAGAAACGCCATAGAAAATTATCGTCCAATATCAGTTCTGAATGTTTTAGGGAAAGTGATGGAGAAAGTAGTACACAACTTTATCTATCCTAACATATCTAGATTAATTCCGCAACAACAACATGGGTTTATTAAGGGACGGTCTACAAATACCAATTTGGCGGTATTTCTCGAGAGTGTGGTTCGTGATATGGATGGCGGTGGGCAGGTCGACGTGATCTACACGGATTTCGAAAAAGCGTTCGACCGCGTGGATCACGACATCCTTCTGCGTAAGCTGCAAGAGCTTGGAATTCGTGGTAACTTGCTCAGATGGTTCGAGTCATACCTTAGGAATCGATCTCAGATTGTCACATTGGGGGGTGTAAGGTCTAACTGCGTAACCATACCATCTGGAGTGCCCCAGGGCTCAATTTTGGCTCCTCTTTTATACTCTGCCTACCTTTACGATATAGGAGCACATGTTCTTGACGCAAGATTCCTGATGTACGCCGACGACACCAAGATTTTTATGACTATAAGAAACACGTCTGACTGTGAGAAGCTACAAAATGACTTAAATAGATTATCTAACTACTATATTATCAATAGAATCAATGTGAACGTTAGCAAATGCCAGACTATAACCTTTACTAGGAAGCGAAATTTCATTAAATATAACTACAATCTTAGTGGTGGCAATGTTGTGCGTTGCGATGTTATTAGGGATCTTGGTGTCGTCCTTGACTCGAAACTTCTGTGTTCGGAGCATGTGTCCTATATCGTCGGCAAGGCATACAAAATCCTGGGATTTATTATGCGTACATGTAAATTATTTAATGATATAAATTGCATCAAGGTACTTTATTTTGCGTACATACGCAGTATTTTGGAATACTGCAGTAATATCTGGAATCCGCACTACTTGGTTTATATACAGCAGATAGAATCAATACAGTCTAAATTTGTTAAATACGTTAATTATCGTAGTGGTTTCAGATCTGCAGATTATCTGTTATCATGTAAACATCATAATATGCTGCCACTCGAGAACAGACGTATGATTCTGGACATCATATTTCTATATAATATCTGTAGTGGGGATGTTGATAGCACTGTTTTAAACAACTTAGTTGTAAGATTAAGTGCTCCGTCTCGACGGACTAGGCATACACAATTATTCGAAGTACCCCACAGTGGTACAAACTACGCTCAAAACTCCGTCATAGGTAGAACGCTAAGTAGTTATAACAAAAGATTCTCTCATCTAGATTTATTTAATACTAAAAAAGGTACATTCAGGAAGCAATTAATAACGTCAGTATGTGACGAACTGACAAATACATCTAAAGGGTAGAAATAAATACATGGGGTTGTACAGAAGGTATAAAGGCAATCACCACACACACACACACCGCTATAACATACTCACACACCCACTTTAACTCCTCAGGTACACACACTTTCACACGCTGTATTCTTAGCTAAGTATAGATATTAAATTGTAAATCCTTAATTGGCTGTAAGATTAGTTTAAATAGTTTAGATTAAAATTGTAAAGAGCTGTGGATTTTGTAATAAATAAATAAATAAATAAATAAATAAATAAATAAAAAACTAGTTTTATCTCAGCTATGACGTTAACATACCGCCCACCAAGGACCTAGTCCTTTCAAACCGCCCACCATGACATAACTGTGACTAAATTATGGACAAGTTTAGCATTTTACAAAAATCCTTGGTGTGAGATCACAATGTTCTAATTATCTTAACATAAATACCAAAAAAAATATAAATTTATACATATATCAAATTTAATGTGCTTACTTTTACATTTTCCTTAAAAACGTATTTGAGTGGACTGTATATAAAACAACAAAATAAACTTCAAAACACAATCAATCTATTACATATATTCATTCATCGTTGACAGCCAAAACACATAGCCTAGAAGTTGAGCGTTTGACTCGGGAGTCCCCATGCAACGAAGGGTAACTACGCACACTAAATTAACCTTGCTAGGGTGTAGTTCAACTACCTTCCCGTATAATCACTTGGCAGGTGGTAAATTGTCTTTTACATCACCAACCTTCGGATCGCGCGTACGTTAACCCGTATATGTGTCGTTGGAAAAAACATAAATAATACTCCTGAGACCATCATTTCCAGAAAGATGGAATCATCCATCGTGTCAATTGCCAACCTCACAAGCTGCTGACTGTCACGTGCTCATAGTCATAATCTGGCGCTGTTACTAGTGACTGACCAACTACGAAATGGCCTGGCGTCAATGGATTAGGATGGTGTCCGCAATTTTAAAGGTTGCGCATCAGTCTGGCAAACTGTCAGTAGATCATCCATACAAAAGTCTGTCCTAACCCTACTAGCAGCGTATGGGCACAGATTACCAGATAACTCACTCCATACAAAATTTTCAATACCTACCGCTATAATAGCCTACACTTTGAAGTCGATAGACGCTGCGAACGAAAATGTACCTAACCTTACAAACATAAAGTGGGTTTTGCTTTGTAGATTGCGCAGCCGTCTGGATATTGTGAATTGCTAGGGCTGCCTCTGTCGACGAAGATGACGGGATTTTAAGTATAGACGTACAATATAAAATAAAACATGTTCTATAATGTATCAGAATTTACAATTGTTTTAAAAATAAGTATAACAACGAAATATGTAGGTATAAAAAAGAATTGTTAAAAAATCAGCGTAGAGGTGTTTTATTTTGATGTAATGATTAATATTTTGTTCCCCTTCCTTAAATTCCTAATTGTTAAACTTTAACATAGAGAATATTCGAAATCGGTCAAATAGTTTTAATAAGTTCAAGTTTTCTTTGGGGAAAGTGCGTACGTGCACGCCGCGCGGCTGTTGACAACCCAGTGCGCTATGGGCTACCGGTTGCCCGGCGCTCGGTAGGTGATTAGCGCGTGTAAGTACATGGAGTGTAGTATCTGTCATCTGTGGTATGGGTACGATTGACCTTCATTGCTAGCGGTTTGCTTCAATGCCTGGACTGCCAGGTAAAGTGCACTAGATCCAGCAAATGTAACTCTCAAAAGCCTGTATTCTTTTATATCAGAATGAACGTCATGACGCCATAAAATCCTTTGAAAGTCCATTTGATCATCAGCTACTTGCACTTGGCGATATGTTTTTATGGTATCGACTGTCAAGCATACCGGATGTTGACGCCACCGCATAACTGAATGACATAAATCAGCCAGTAAGAGTAGTCCTACCATTAAGGTGTCGTTTAAGGAAACACCATCGGATCCCTTGAAAAACGCACCAAATACCACTCTTACTTTGTGATCGACTTATCTTCGCAGATTATAGCAAGATACAGTAAGTAAACAGCGCTAACTTCATTTTCGTCTATTTCATTAGGAATCTCTTCCTTATGACCTATTTTGAATTTCCATTTGAAATCTCTTCCAAATGACCTTATTTGTATTTCCATAAGAAATCTCTTCCTTATGACCTATTTTGAATTTCCATTTGGAATCTCTTCCAAATGGCCTAATGTCTTTTTCATAAGGAATCTCTTCCTTATGACCTATTTTGAATTTCCATTTGGAATCTCTTCCAAATGACCTAAATCCTAATGTCTTTTTCATAAGGAATATCTTCCTTATGACCTATTTTGAATCTCCATTTGGAATCTCATTCAAATGACCTTATTTGTATTTTCATAAGGAATCTGTTCCTTATGACCTATTTTGAATTTCCATTTGGAATCTCTTCCAAATGACCTAATGTCTTTTTCATAAGGAATCTCTTCCTTATGACCTATTTTGTCTTTTCCATTTGGAATCTCTTCCAAATGACCTATTTCCCTTGTGTTGCAGGGAGTTTTCTGGATCGAAAAAGCAGTTTTACAATGTAGCGACCATCTGCAACCATGTGGTAGCAGCAAAGTAATCTTCACATGCTTGCTCTTCAGGGCTAAGAATTGTATTTTCAGAGCATGATGGCTCTGCCTTTAATTCCCAACACTTTTTAGGATTTCTTCGACCTTAGAGTGCATGCTTAGAATTACATTGAGAATCAATTTCACTCCATCTTCATCGCTGACTTCTCCCAATATGATCCAGCCAAGTAAGTCTTTTGAGCCAATGCTTTACCGTTAAGGTCCATGATTAAGCCTTTTTTGAAGACTTTGGCACAGGCTCCCGACCCTAACAAAATGTCAATTTTGTTAGGTTTATTGAAATTTGGATCAGCCAACTGATTAATATTATTAAACTCTGGCCAATCCACCAATTTGATTTCCTTTCAGGTGAAATAGAAGTTACCTTACTCAGCCCATTAGCTTTATTTTGCAGGGTGAAGTCAGAGTCTCACAAAGACTGAATGCTATCTTTAAACATACATTTTGACGTTAGATTTGTCTGACCTCCCCCTACACCTGATATAGACGTTTTAACGGCTATATTTTTAAGCTTCAATAACTGAACCGCAGATTCCGTAATAAAGGAAGTTTGTGAACCCTGGTCTAATAGGGCTCTCAAAACTTGTGGATACCCAGTTTTCAATCTAGCCTTAATAACGGGTGTAGCCAATATGACTTGACTATCAAGACTTCTTGCGAAATGGGTCGAAATTTGAGGTTCAGGTTCTTCGTTCTGTGGTGTTTCTTTTTGCAATGGCGTCACAGAAGAGGTCGCCTTTGCATCTGAATCCGTTTTTAGATGCAAGAGAGTAAGATGCTTTCTATTGCACGTTTTACATTTGGAGCTTACTCGACAATTAAAATTAAGATGACTTGAGCGAAGGCAATTAAAACGCAAACCATGAGATTTAACTATTTTACGACGCTGATCGACGGTCTCCTGAGCAAACTTTTTACAATAACACAAGAGATGCTCCTCAGAACAGTGTGGACATGATATTTTTGAGACTACGTGAAATGCTTTGATACTATTTTTGGCCTTGCAACTTTTAGGTTCTATAAATTCAAAGGCCCGAAAACGTTTATCCAAAAAGTTTCGAAAATCATTGAAGGTGGAAAATTCCTCGCAAGACTCGTAAGATTGACTTACCTGCAATTCCCACTGCTTCCGAGTCTCAACGTCCAACTTGGAGCTAATCAAATAAATAATAAGAACATCCCAAGCGTTCACCTGCACCCCTAGGTTTGACAATTCATGTAAGCAATCGGTTGTAGTATCTAAAAGCTCCTTGAGAGCAATAGATGACTCAGCCGCCATTTGTTTTTGGTTAAGTAAGCGCTTGAGAGTACAATTCGCTAAAAATCTCTTATTATTGTAACGACTTTTTAAAAGATTCCAACATTTTTTATAGTTAGCATGAGTGATCGGTATGTGCTTGATTAGTAGTGATGCTTCACCTGACAATTGGGACCTCAAATAATGTAAGCGTTGCACATAGATTCTGTGGCGTTGCACGTCATCAAGTGATTGGTTACTGTCAATTAATGACAGAAACAAATCCCTAAATGTTGTCCATTCATGATATTTGCCACTAAAAATAGGAATGGCTATGTTAGGCAATTTTGCCAATGACGTCGTCTTCTGGTGGCCCTGATCTGATGAGACATCACTTATTTTACAAGATCTAAGAGCATTTTTTAGTTCTACTTTATAATTTATAAAAGTTTCTGTAACCGCTTTATACACATCGTTTTTGATGTAACTGGTTGCACTCAATTCACTCACTGTGTAGTTGACCAAAAGCTCTTCATGTTTTCTTGTAAAATCTTCAAACTGTTCATCTAATATTTCCAAACGTGACTCCACATATGCCTGATTAATTTTCTCCTTTGGAGATTTTTTGAAGTTATTAAGCCCTTTCTGAATGCGGCTTTTAATATCTTCCAAGAGCCTTAACTTAGCCTCCATGATTTCAAATACGAAGTATTTTTTCTAAGTGTTTGAATATCGTAATTTTTCTAAGTGTTTGAACTGTTCTGTATTCTAGGTGAAATCGGGCATAGGTTCGGGGTCTCTTCAATTTTTGACGAATTATTCTAAGTTCCAAGTTTCTTCGAATTTTTCTAAGTCCAAAGATCAATTTTAAAATTTTACAAGTCTCTGACACTTGGAACTGATAATTAAATAAAAGTACTCACAGGTTTTTGAAGTTGCACTTATACCACTTTAAGTCACTTTCCTTTAACGCTCCACTTTGCTCCATCGATCTCGCTCCGCTCCACTCGGGTCAGCTCCGCTCGTCTAAGCTCTGCTCCGCTCGTCTCAGCTCTGCTCCGCTCCTCTCAGCTAGCAGCAATTCGGCCAGCTGGCTGCTCCATAACCCTCAACTCCGACACCAGAGGGCGATTCAATTAACTATCCGGCTCGAAGGACCATGTTCACGGATGGGCCGGGTAGGGTTGATATAAATAAAACACCACGTACTTGAAACGAAGACAATTTATTTTTTGGTATCAAAACTACTTATACCTCGCGAGTGAAGCAAACGATAGCTTGCATTTAAACCGGTTAACGCCATCTATGAGACAAAAAGTAAACCTTCATACAAAAACTAGTTTTATCTCAGCTATGACGTTAACACACTTACGGGATATCTTCCGTGATTATTTGTTGTAAGTTTTGTGTTGTACCGTGTAAGCTTAAAAAAGTATGTTGTAGGTTTAAATATAAGTCAAAGTTTACGGGTGTTAATGCATTTTAATGTACACTTATTGTAATATTTTCTTACCTTGCTTTTAAATTTATATTTGATATAAAATGCACCAGTAGCAGGTTAAGACAACCTCTTTATCCTTTTTCTTCTAATAATGTTTCCACCGTTTGACTTAAAGTAAATTAAGAAATTAAGCTCCACTCTATCTCTCGGACTCTCGATACAATTTAATTGCATTTAATAAGGCACATCATTCATAATCTTTTTATTAAATACATTTTCGAATATTTTGGTGGATTTTTGCGATCTGAATTTAACACAAAAGGTCCAAAAGGTCCCTAAAGAAAAAAAAAGGTCACAAAAGGTCCCTATTGTCCTTTTGTTCGCAGTCATCTTGAGTATGCCTTTCAAGTTTGGAATCCCAAGGAAAATTAGTGAGGTATATTCAAGTTTTAAACTTATTCTCCCACTTCTACTACGCTGTAAAAGATTCCATCTACTTCCTCTTTCTGAACGTAGAATAATTGCAGACTTGGCGCTTTTATTTAGAATCACTAACGATTCAACCGAGATTCCCGAACTGCTGAGAAAAATTGGACTGCGGATTCCTTTTACTTTTCAGCCTAATACTCTTGTGATAAGAAGAAAAGACAGACGAAACTCATACCATTCGTATAATGCGGTTGGCCAAGGGGTCGACATCGATATTTTTAGTACTGACATGCATCTCAAAATTAAAAGTGACTCTTTGTAATTTATTTTTTGATAACGTAAACTAATTGAATGCAATTTGCGCTGTTTAAAACAGATTTTTACTACGGATACTGTCTTTACGAATACTGTCTGCCTTCTTAAATATTTTTGTTTTTGTTTTAATGCTCTATTCTCTAAGTGAAAACTTTAAATAGGCCTTACTTTTTTAACTCTTAATCGTCTGTAAATTTATATGTAAGTTTTCCTTAAATTGTAAAATAAAATAAAATAAATTAGGGTTTTAGTAAGTTATGTTATTAACCATCACTAAGTACTGTTTTTTCTAGTATTGTATGTTTTGTCAAAATATCTTCTACCTCATTGTAATTCGACAGATTGATGGTTTTAATCAAGTTATTATTTAGCTCTCTTATTACATGGTAATTATTGTGTCATATTCATTTAATTTTAAAGAAGGTGAAAAATAATGTTACCTACATGTAGTGGTGTTTTTAACACTTTTGTACAAAAGTAGGTACCATAGTGTGCCATAGTTTGAATATTGTATCATTAATAATTAAAGTATTTCAAATTTGTTTATACACTGAATAATCATTTAAACACCATGAATTACCTCCGCTACTAATTCATAAGGTCAAGTTACAATGATGACTGAACAATACCAAGTACTTACGCACTTTTGACCTTAAGGTTTACATAAGGTTAAAATGCAAAAAGATCTTATCAGATAGTTAACTTAATGACGTGTTTAAGGTTAATCTGATAGCTAGTTGATATATTATGATAAGGCGATCAATTTTACTCGATGGTCAAATGCATTTCTATAGACGAGTGTAGTTACAAGATTCAATCAATTATGATTTCCTAATTAATGTTGTAGCCTGATTTATTTTGTCATTTATTTATTTACCATGACGTACATTCAGCAGCAGTGTTAGGTTAGGGCGCGATTGGGCGACCGCCCAGGGCCTCAATTCTGCTATTATCTACAATAGTGTCTCATATAGTCAGAAGTGTCAGAATAGTAGATCATCGATTTCATGATGGTCAAGTTCTGTCAAGTTTTGACAAGTTTGTTAATCTACTAATAATTTAATTTATATTGTGACTTCTCAATGAACAACCACTGACACTTCATTGAAAGAAATGTCATAGAATAATAATCTCGTACATGAAATCTAGGTCTCGATTCTGCTATTACAATAGTGTCAAAATAGTCGATCATTGATTTCATAATGGTCAAGTTTTGACAAATTTGTTAATCTACTAATATAATGCCGTCATTATGACTTCTCAATGGTCAACCACTGACATTCCATTGAAGGAAATATCATAGAACGGTAATCTCGTACACGAAATCTGACATGAATAAATGTTCGGATTTAGTGGTAGATTTCGAAAACCATTAGAACTAAGGGTTTTATAATAATAGCAATACGACATAATTTTACTACGGGACCATTGACCGACCATTGTGAATTTAGCAGATTACGAACTTTAAGCAAATTGACAATGAGATGGGAATAAATCGTGTTTTGGAGAGACGAATTTATAAAATAGCAGAATTAGGCCCCTGGAGCGCCGCGGCGCCGCGGCGCGGGCGCCTCTTCCTGGCCCCTCATACGCGACACACATTGTTTTCAGCTTCTGTTCATCGATGGAAAATTCTAGTCGATCACTTGGGTTCATCTACTTCTACAAAAAATATATGAAAGTGTGTGTTTGTAATTTAAAAATAACAGTTATATCTCAAACATACTTGGAAATTACAATTTCCTTGGTGCACTATTTTGACAACCTTCTTCGGGATAAATCGAAATAGTTTTACTGGCCAGATACATGCGACTAGCGGCCGGCAAAAGTTGTATGAAAATCCATATCTGCCACATGGTACAATAATATCTGCCATATCTGTCGTGTTTAGTGGCCAAAATAAATTATATAATTATAGTAAACTCATAAACTCATGTATGTCGTGTTATTTAAAAATGGAACGATCTTTTATTCTGAAATATGGCAACCAAGGTAGGAGGTAACTTTATCAGAGGTTTTCTTTGAATTTCGAACTGGCTTACAAATAGAAAGCGGTTGATTAAAAAAAAAATTAACTCTTCTACGACGAAGAAAATTATTTTTGTTAGTGTGCATCATTTATTTTGAAAAGTAATTGTATTCATCTCCTCGCATTATTTGAGAAAAGTAGTATACAAGCCTTGGCGACAACTAGGCATTGATGGACTAGTTACGTATGTGTGCCTCTGCCCACATTTACACGTTCGTCCATAAATCTCTGTTGCTGGTCGCTGCAGTAATGTACTATTTGCTGAAGCATATGAAAATATAGGTACACGGTGGAAGGGTCACCGACGTGAAAACGGTTGCCACGTTTTCAGTACTTACATCAATCTGAGCCACATAGGAAGAGGTTTGAATATTTTTAGTGCGTTACATTGACTCTTAAGTAAACAAGTAAACCCCGACACAATAATTATACTAAAAGTTAAATAGAAAATAATTCTTTAATCCGCCGTTTTGTGGAGGCGGCCATCTCGGATTTTTAATGTATCATAGTTTAAATACTATTCTACTAGTTAATCCCTTTCATTTGATACCCATATTGAGGGAGTTGCTGATTAAATATGTTTGCCACCATTTTGTGGCGGCGGCGGCCATTTTGGACTGATTTTTATCAAACACGATGTAAGCCATCGTGTTTGAACACTCCCGAATAATTCACCTTTCAAACAAAAAAAACATAATCAAAATCATTTCATCCGTTCGGGCGCTACGATGCCACAGACACACAGACACGTCGAACATATAACACCCCGTCGTTTTTGCGTCGGGGGTTAAAAAATGTTTTACCAGCTGTAATTTTTGCGAAAGTTACTTAGTTTGATGTACAGAATGCTTGGTTCATGGCTTCGTGATGAGGTGGTTTACACCCTGTATTTACGAGTCTACGATACACGTCACCACAGCCTTTATTAAAAGTTCTTATAATACATCAATAAGTTTCTGAGGTAACCGCATCGTCATCATTTCAGCCGAAAGACGTCCACTCCTGGACATAGGCCTCTCCCAAGTGTCGCCACATTGACCGATCCCGTGCGACTCAGATCCAGCGGATTCCCGCAACCTTCACCAGGTCATCGGTCCACCTAGTGGGTGGTCTTCCATAGCATCGTCTTCCGGTTTGCGGTCGCCGCTCCAGAACTTATCAGCCCCATCGGCCATCCGTTCTGCGAGCACTGCCCACTGCCACGTAAGTTTGGCAATTCTTCGGGCTACGTCGGTGACCTTGGTTCTCTTGTGGATGTCTTCATTCCTGATTCAATCACGCAAGGAAACTCCACCACCTACCACCACCTAAACAAAAAGTATAATATTTTACAAAATCTAGATAATTATTTAAAGTATGAAAATATTGAGGTCACTACACACTACGTTTTACGTAAGATCAAATCGGAGAAATAAGATTATTCTATTAGGTCATTACACACTGACCGAACGTTTGCGTGACCGCGACTAATCCAGTAACTGCACTTGTGCACTTAGCTGTAACGTTATGTTACAGATTTTATCTGGATTATTATCTGTTCGAATTGATTCTGATACTTCGGTTGGACTTAATATTGCCTGTAGGGTTATTTGCACGTAGACAGTAAAAGATTAGATACAAAAATTTGGAGGAAAGCTCTACTCTATCTACTGTTTTATAACATAAACTTACAACATTATATTAATTAGGGATGAGGACTGACTAAAATATGTATGATTCTGTTTAGTCCATCAGTTAGATTGTTGAAAAATATCTGATACTCACGTGTTTATTTTATCAAATTATTTAAAAAATGACGAAGATAAAACGCATCAAAGGTCATGGAGGGATCAGATGGTGGTTTGTGACGTTACTTTCTGGTAAAAAAATACTGAAATGTGACGTCATACGAGTTTTCAACGCACTGTATCATCTTCAATTTTTTTTTCGTGGATAATGAAAAAATATTTGTCCAATATTTTTTGGCAATCTCTCCGAAGGAGTAATTAGATTTTCACTCGTCCCAACGATGCTCCACTTGCTGGAGTGTCCGAAGTGTCCCCACACTTGCACGTTACATGACCGTTTTTATAGATATAAAAAAAATGGCTGAATATTACACAAAGCGCCATCTAGTGCCACACTAAGCAAGGATTGTGTCGTGGTCACCAGATAGTTGATATACTACATATATGCTTTTTTGTTTATAAAAATATACGTATTATACATATAAACATCCATGACTCGGAACCAAATGTCTATGCTCATCACACAAACATTTGCTCCTACCGAGATTCGAACTCGGGACTCTAAGAACGTAAGGCAGCCTCACTGCCGCTGCGCTATTCGGATCGCCTAATGTTTTAATTTTGGTGTACTATAAAGTACCTATATTCTATCAGAAAAGCGCTTGTCGATCACAAAACAAACGAGTCAGTTTTTAATCCTTTTTGTTAATTCGATGCACTTTTGCAATAGGTCCAAAGTGTCTTAAATCGACTACATCCTGCGCAATACATAACATTTGACTAATTTATGTGCTTTAATTGATTAGTTGACTAATTACATTGATTTACTGGCCGAGCAACGGATGTGTGCTTAATGTGTTACATGTTTCATTGGACATTTCAGTTAGATTAAAGAATTAGTAAATAATTTATACCATTTATTTAAATGTTCTTCGTAAGCTATAAGCTAATATAACATCGTGCCTTTCCAAAGGGCTATGTGTAAAGAGTACCTATAGAACAACCACATTTTACCATGTAGTAAAGATGCCTATTTTCACCAAACGGGCACCTGATGCAAAACCCGACGACACTTTAACCGATTTGAAACCTAACCTAACCCAACCTCATGATCAGCACTTGATGACTTTAACAATATAAGAGACAAACACTCAATGTTCTCACAAAGCGAAGTTTCTGGCAAGAACGCTTCTCTCAAATACACAATTGAATGAAAATATGTCAATTAAAACAGATAGTCAGCCATTGCAGAGTTAATTTCAACAATGATCATCACACGACCCACAATATGTCTGTCTTGTCTTTACTCTGAACCGCTAATTACGTAAGTCTCACAATAATAGGTACTCAACGATAAGGTCGCGACACACCGACCCACAAACGCAACGACACGAGACAGATGTTATCTTATCAATCATATGTTATGATAATTGATGGTTCATTGTCAAGCAGTGTGTGATTACCTTGATATGAAGTGGCGAGTGAGGGCAATGAACTGTGTATAGTCCGCGCCACGAGAAGCCATAATTTTTGTAAACAAAGTATTTCTATCAAGATACGTAGCGACAATTCAAACAACAAGAAATACCAATTATTTCAAATTATCATACGTGTAATACGAAAATAACATAGACTATTTAAGTCTTTGGAAAATAACGAGCAATTTCATTTGGTCGGGTTATATTTTAACAATCTAAAGCGCTGTCGTCTATTGTTTTGTGGTACTGGAACGCATCTGACATCATGGAATGCAAACATTTGGGCCGCCATTTTGAAGTAAGATCACGCTGACGCTGTCATTTTTGAATTTGATCCAAAGGTTGCGAACCCGAATGTGTGCTAACAAAATGTATAGCTTCTCCCGGCGGGGACTATAGTGCGTGTGAGTTTAGTGGAGATCCTTCGGACACTGGATGGAAACTGACACATTATTCCGAAGCCTACTATCTGTTCGGTGTCTGGGAAACAAAAGGTTACCCATCACTTATTAAATGCTGGCTTGCAATAATTACAACTATTCACTTGCTATATATTTATTAATATGGACTCAATATCAATGTTTTATTGCTGTAAGTAATAAAAAAATACTGAGATGGTGCCATTCCCCGTCAATGGGAATGGCATTGTTATTGGTATTTTCCATTAGGAATTACTCAATAGCAGCCAAAATGGCCGTCCCCTACATACACTTTACTAAACGCGAAATGTGTGCGTACTATTATTAGGTACACCTTTGCTCACCTCTTCGGGGATTATAGGCGTGATGTTTTGGTTATATTTAGACTCGGTAACTATAGTTAAGTAATAATAATAGAAAGACAACAATCAATGGCAGTTGTATCGTAATCCAAGCGCATCGAGATTTACTTGTCCAATCATGCGCAGACAGAAATAAACAATGAAATAATTTACTTATTGAACCAGTAAGCACTGGTTTCTGCATTTCCTAATTACAACACTGTTTTTGTGTAATTTTCTTTTCGAACTTTCTTCCCATTGCCTATAGAAAACTTTGGATTTACTTATAGTCCATTCTAAATTTTATTTTTCCACATGGAAATACTAAACAGACACCGAATTTACTGAAATGTATACTCGTATTTGAAATAGGTGTGAGTCTCATAAGTTTATCATCAGCCTATAATATTCCCACTGCTGGGACACGGCCTCCTCTCAATGAGAGCGAATGAGATATAATCTACCACGCGGGCCCAGTGCATTTTGGTAGATGTCACATGTCTTCGATTTTTTGGTTCTAAGACATGCCGGTTTCCTCACGATGCTTTCCATCATCGTTTTGAGAGCAGTGGTGATGAAATAAATTACATAAAGGAATGCACCTGTCTGGGTTTTAACCCACGACTTACTGCTTGGAAGTCAGGACCGCCACTGCGCCACCTCTGCTCATAAGTTACCATTACCATAAATAGCAGAAAGAAAGTCAGCTGTTTCTTGCAATAATGGTTTCTTTGGATGGAGTGATTAGACCGTACATATTCCGCTGGTTGCCCAAAACTTGCTGCCCACCAATCATATATCTTGCTACATTATCTCTTGTGCGACAACTTCTAGTATCTATCTCCCAATCCCCATATTAACAAGGTCCGTTTCTTGTTCACCAGATGGCGATAACGTGCGACTGCCCGATGACGCAGCCGGGTCCGACCCTGGCTGCCACCTGCGGAGGCGGCGCCTTCATGCTCTTCATGGGGCTTCTGGAGGTGTTCCTCAGGAGCCAGTGTGACCTGGAGGATCCGTGTGGGAGGGCACAGGTAAGTCTACCCTCCACTTTTAAGGCACATACCCACCACGGTGTGTTGAGCTTCGCTTTATAAGAAAATTTATGGGATTATGTCCACTGTAAAGCAATGAAACGCTATTCATCAATTGACGTCATCAGTAAATGCGTGGTTTGCTCGAATAAGGCGCTCACATAGCTGAACGCTGTGACGTCACCCATGGTGTGCAAATGCAAATGAAATGAGCATAAAGAGAAAAGCAACAAGAAATTCGATTCCAGTAATCCTGTAGATAATGCTAGCGATACTCTTATCGCTAAACAAAACATCAACAAATAACTGATAAGAAAACAATCAGAAATAAATAATAATGTTACGAGCTGGGTATGAGATAAATTAATTACTACCGATTAAACAACACAATAACTTTATTAATCACAAAACAATCAAAACTCAATCACAAATACACTACTGTTTACTATTCACTTAGATATCGCACTTGTAGTTCACTTGGATTCGCTTCGTTGTGTCGCTAAAACAAGACTGCCGGTCGCGGCCCTGAGCGCTCTGTTTATACTCGCCAACAGATACACCAGAATAACCACGAACATTCGAGAGGGTCATAAAAAAACACTAACAAAAAAGTAGGTACGTAGGCAAAAAAATAGCAGGTACCTACTTACAAGGTTGGCATTACCTACTTGTACAAAACAAACAAATATGAACCTTATGCCCTAGGCGTACGGTCGAAATTCTAATGTCTTTGTATAAATAGGTCGCGAGTTTGTACCTACCTAACTTTAAAACTAATAATAATGGAAATGTTCTCGAACTTCTAACGTACACACACT
Organism: Xestia c-nigrum; assembly: GCA_916618015.1. Lineage (NCBI taxonomy): Eukaryota > Metazoa > Arthropoda > Insecta > Lepidoptera > Noctuidae > Xestia > Xestia c-nigrum. The sequence goes on from OU745263.1 coordinate 1,497,718, forward strand.
GTAATCACTGGCTTTCTCGAATGTTCTAGTAGGTCCGATGTAACACTGCCCCCTCCTTAGACATGCTCGTCCCGAGCATCATTAGTCCCGTAGTATCGCGCCAACCGGTCTACATGCACAATTTTAGGCGCACCTCGTGGACCCTTCTGTATTCGGTAGGTGACATCGTTGATCCTAGTCACGACTCGGTATGGTCCATCCCATTTTGCTTGTAACTTCGGAGACTTCCCCTTGCTCCGCACTGGGTTATGCAACCACACCAGTGAACCCTCGTCGAAACCCCTACCGTTTGTTTTCCGGTCATAACGGGTCTTCATCTTCTCAGACATCTGTTGGCCGGACTGTCGGATATGCTCATAAACATCGTTCAACTTATTACGCAAGTCATTCGCGTAATCTGTTACGCTACATGGAGCATCAGGGGGAGTTCCAGTGATTAAATCAGCAGGTAACCGTAATTCCCTTCCAAAGTTCGCAAAGGCTGGTGTCACAGTCGTACTTTCGTGGACTGCACTTCGGTAAGACAGAAGAAACGGCTGTATGTGCTTGTCCCAATCCCTTTGCCGGCTTTCCACAACTTTCGCCAGATATCTCTCCAACGTTTGGTTGAATCGTTCCACCATTCCATCGGATTGTGGGTGGTAAGAGGTGGTTCTGGTTTTATAGGTACCCATCAATCGACAAGTCTCTTGAAATACTTGCGATTCAAAATTTCTTCCTTGATCGCTGTGTATTTCTAAGGGTACTCCAAAACGACAGAAGACTTCTTGAACCAATTTATCTGCGACTGTTGTAGCTTCTTGGTTTGGAATGGCGAAGACTTCCGGCCACTTTGTGAAGTAATCCATGACCACCAGGAAGTACCTGTTTCCGCTCACGCTTACTGGAAATGGTCCCGCAACGTCTAGTGCTATCCGTTCCCAAGGGGCTCCAACGTTGTACACTTTTAATGCACCTCTGCTGCGTGTCTGGGGTCCTTTCACGGCTGCACAACTGGAACATTTGCGACACCAGTCCTCCACATCATCACGACAGTGGATCCAGTAAAAGCGTCCTCGAATTTTTAGTAGAGTCCTTTTTACCCCCATATGTCCTCCAGAACATCCATCATGGTAGAGCCGTAGAACATCCGGTACCTTAGCTTTAGGGACAACCATTTGTAGATGACAACTGTCCCCTCTAGCGTTTTCCCATTTACGGCACAAGACTCCATCCTGGATCACCAAGCTGTTCCATTGCGCCCAATAACTCTTCGTGATGGAACTCATCGCAGCCACATCACTCCACTTGGGTTTAGGAACACCAGCTTTGATCCACTCGAAGATCGGTTTGATATCAGAGTCGTTTTGCTGAGTCTGCTGTAGGGTCTCCATCCATTCATCGCTGAGATCCGTTCTAAGCATCCTCACGGGCACTACTTCCTTAGTCTCTTGCCTGGCACAGTGCTTACAGTCTTCAGGACAAGGTCTTCTTGACAAGGCGTCTGCGTTACCGTGAGTTCTCCCACTGCGATGTTCAGTTACGAAATCAAACTCTTGTAGTAGTTCTATCCATCTCGCCACTTGCCCCTCTGGATTCTTGAACTGTAATAGCCACTTCAGTGCAGCATGGTCAGTTCGTAATTGGAATTTACGTCCCAGCAAATATTTACTGAAGTGCTGCACTGTCTTTACTACAGCGAGTAGCTCCCGTCTTGTAACGCAGTAATTTCTTTCTGGCTTAGATAAAGACTTGCTGAAGTAAGCTATTACAACCTCCCGGTCTCCTTTCCGTTGAGACAGCACGCCCCCAATTCCAGTATTACTGGCATCTGTGTCAACTATGAAGTCATTTTCAGTGTCAGGATATCCCAAAATAGGTGTGTTGCACAGACGTTTCTTTAATTCCTGAAATGCGACGTCGCAGTCCTCGTCCCAACAGAATTGCCTCTTTTCCTCAGTGAGTTTGTGCAGAGGTTTTGCAATGTCGGCAAAATTCTTGACAAACCTTCGATAGTAGGAGCACAAACCCAGGAATGCTCTGACCTGTGTCTTGTCTTTCGGAACTGGCCAATCCTTGACGGCGACTACTTTTTCTGGGTCTGTTTGAACACCTTCCCCCGAAACTATGTGTCCTAAGAAGTTCACTTGCTGTCTGAAAAACGAGCACTTTTTCGGACTTAACTTGAGATTTGCTGTTTGGATTTTCGACAGCACTCGGTTGAGGTTTTTAAGGTGATCTTCAAATGTACGGCCCACTATGATTATGTCGTCTAAATAGACAAGACATGCGTCTCCAATCAATCCGGCGAGTACTTGCTCCATCAGCCTTTCAAACGTCGCAGGAGCGTTGCACAAACCGAATGGCATAACTTTAAACTGCCATAGCCCTTTTCCTGTTGAGAATGCAGTTTTTTCCTTGTCCTTGGGGTCTATTTCTACTTGCCAGTAGCCACTCTTCAGATCAAGTGTGGTAAACCACTTCATACCAGTCAGCGTGTCCAGTGTGTCATCGATCCTAGGCAGCGGGTAGCTGTCCTTTTTCGTGACGTCGTTCAGTCGTCGATAGTCCACACAGAAGCGCATACTGCCGTCCTTTTTCTTTACCAGGACCACAGGAGAACACCATGGACTCGATGAAGGCTCTATAACACCGTCCTTCACCATTCCCTCAATCATGGTTTCTACCTCTTTTTCTCGTGCAACTGGCAGTCTTCTTGGTCGCTGACGGATAGGTAACTCGTTACCTGTATTAATCTGGTGCTGAACAAGTCCAGTTCTCCCTATGTCAGCATCATTCGAAGAGAAAATGTTGGCGTACTGAAGTAACATCTTCTTAGCCTTGTCCATTTCTCCTTTAGTTAAATCGCAGTTTTCCAAAAGCGTTGACACGTCAAATTTTGAACTGCGAATTTCATTTCCGGTAGGGACATCTTGCAATTGACGCATCCAGGCTACTTCCTCGCAAGTGCCGATCAAGGTGCCCTTCTTAATCACTTGCTCCTGGTCACTTGGATTCAGTATACGTACTGCTGAGACGTTGGTGGCCTTGACCAGAGTTCGTGCCATCTTCCATGGGAATTCATTGTTCACCCTTTCTATCAGTACACTTCGATCTCTTTGTCCAGAATTCCGTGGCAAACAAATTGGCACAACCGTTTCTGATCTGCGAGGAAGAACAATCTTCTTCAAACAGTACACTTTCCCTGACGGTGCACCTTCCATGAAGACTTCCTCTGAACCACATTTCAGTACTCCTTGATCAACGTCGATCTCACAACGATATTTCCGCATGAAGTCCAAGCCCAAGATGCAATCGTCCACTATGTCAGCCACGATGACATTCTGCTTGTAAAATCTGTCACCCAGTTTTAACTCTACCTCCTTCTTGCCTCGGACGGTTATGTGCTGACCGGTAGCTGTTAGTAAATGTATACGGTCGTGCTTATTGAAGTAGTCCCCAAGAAACCGACTTGCTAGTTTGGAATTGACGACCGTGTGAGATGCTCCAGTATCCAACGTCAGTTTGCATGGTGTTCCATTGACTTCGCCTTTGATGGTCAGGCTGTTCCCGTCATGTGCTTGCGAGATCAAGATTCTCGGGGCTTTTTCAATACCAGCCAGCACCCGCCCCCCAGTCCTGGCATTTACTCGTTTCCCTGCTGTGGCTGGGCAGTCACTTCAGCCACCCTTCCCTGCTTATCTTCTGTCGGGATGCTGCGCTTAGGACAACTTGACCGAAGATGACCCCTTTCTCCACAAGTGTAGCACCTAGGACTATACCCCTGTGGGCGTACAGGTGATGCTACAACCTCCCTGACGCGGTGCGTTCGGTGGTCTTGCCTCACTGCCTCTACTTCTAAGGCATGGGCCAAGGCGTCCTTCAATGTCTCGTGATGCCCAAGTCTCACGGCGGTTCTAACTTCTAAGTCACGTATTCCATCAACGAACGCCTGTACCAGATTTCCGTCAATCAGTGCAGGGGCAGACTGGTAGGCTTTCCGAACGAGCTTTTCAACTTCTAGAGCCCACTGCTGTAGGTTCTCGGCACTTCGTTGAAAACGGTCCTTCAACTTGGCACGGAATACGTGCTCCAGGTGTGCGTCGCCGTATCTGGACTCCAACGCCTCTAGCAGCTGCTCGTAGGTTACATCCCTGCCGAGTGCCTCGAGAATGGTTAGCGCCTGGTCTCGGAGGCCTAAGGTGAGCGCGGTCATGGCTTGTGGTTTGGTCCATCCATTCGCCTTCATGACGGCCTCAAACTGGATTCTGTAGGCCGACCACGACGATGTTCCGTCGAATGGAGGAACCTTGAAACCACGCGAAGAAGGTGCAGCAACCACTGAAGCTACAGTTCCACCTTCAGTCTTCAGTTCGCTCAAAGCCTTTTGTACCCCAGCAATCTTAACTTCGGCCTCTGAGATGCGGTTCTCATGCTGGTGAACCTGATCTTTCATCACTTTCAGGTCCTTGCCGAAAGTTGCATGAAGATCCTTTATGAGGATCATCTGTTCGTCTTGGCGGCGGACCTGCTCCTCCTGGCGGCGGGCTTGCTCCTCTTTGTCTTGCTGCAACTGCTCTTCCAACCGGCGAGCCTGCTCCTCTTGACGGCGAGCCTGCTCCTCTTGACGGCGAGCCTGCTCCTCTTGACGGCGAGCCTGCTCCTCTTTGTCTCGTTGCAATTGCTCCTGTAACTGGCGAGCCTGCTCCTCTTGACGGCGAGCTTGATCCTGCAGCAACGCCATTAAAGCTGACAAGTCTGGCGCCACTGATGCTGGAGAAACTCCGGATGGGCCAGCGACTGGCTGCGACGTAGGCTGGACAGCACCCGGTGTCTGTGTCGGAGAATCTCCAAACCGCCTTTGGTCCATGTCCTGCTGTCGCTGACTTCTGGTACGGATACCCTCCGTGTCGTCCTTAGGTAGGATTGGCATAATTTATCTCTCACTTCTGACACCAATTTGTTACGAGCTGGGTATGAGATAAATTAATTACTACCGATTAAACAACACAATAACTTTATTAATCACAAAACAATCAAAACTCAATCACAAATACACTACTGTTTACTATTCACTTAGATATCGCACTTGTAGTTCACTTGAATTCGCTTCGTTGTGTCGCTAAAACAAGACTGCCGGTCGCGGCCCTGAGCGCTCTATTTATACTCGCCAACAGATACACCAGAATAACCACGAACATTCGAGAGGGTCATAAAAAAACACTAACAAAAAAGTAGGTACGTAGGCAAAAAAATAGCAGGTACCTACTTACAAGGTTGGCATTACCTACTTGTACAAAACAAACAAATATGAACCTTATGCCCTAGGCGTACGGTCGAAATTCTAATGTCTTTGTATAAATAGGTCGCGAGTTTGTACCTACCTAACTTTAAAACTAATAATAATGGAAATGTTCTCGAACTTCTAACGTACACACACTGTAATCACTGGCTTTCTCGAATGTTCTAGTAGGTCCGATGTAACAATAAGTTATCAAGTACTTAAGATACGTAGAACAGTTACATGCTAAGCTGCTAATCAGAAGAGGACGCGCCTCCGAAAGGTGTCACTGACGTCATGGATACGACCGCGCGCTTCATCACTATCAGTGTCAAGATTGTAGAGAACGACTAACATACCGAATTTATTCTAATCGGGTTGCGTACCTAGATATTAACAGGTGTTTTCTATAACTTACTTACGTTTAACTATTGTTTAACTCGGTGTTTCTATATAAACAAAGTTATCTTGAAATATCCTACCCGCGTCACTTGATTCATCGAAAAATCAAAGAAAGTTTTAACCCCGACGACCTGAATGGCGCAGGCAGCAGTGAAGCTGCCTTACGTTCTTTGGGTCTCGGGTTCGAATCCCGGTAAGAGCAAATGTTTGTGTGATGAGCATGGACATTTGTTTCCGAGTCATGGATGTTAATTTGTATAATAAGTATGTATAAATTTACAAACAAAAAAAGTATAGGTATATGTAGTATATCAACTATCTGGCGTCCACGACATAAGCCTCGTTTTTAGTGTGGCACTAGATCGCGCTGTGTGTAATACCCAGCGATATTTATTTATTTATTTTAATTAACGTTTTGTTTCTAACCGTCCCACAGTGATCAATTTCAAAAATTTAGGGGGACAAAATTATTAAATACTGAAATCGTGATAAAAAGGTATATTTACAACATTAAATAGTATCGAAAAATCGTTTTCACATAACTTAACTTGGTAGTTAATATTTTATGTACTTTGTTACATCACTCCTCATATAACACGACTTTGTTCTTGTAAAAGATTAAGTACCTATTTACCTCAATAAATTGGCATAATACGGTTTTGTTCGATGTCGTGATCGATAAGATCTTGTAGTGGAACTTCTGCTGACTTTTCTGTAACAGTTATGTTCTTTGGATAGCACTTGGTTTTTTCTTCAATTATCTTGTAGTAAGGAGGAAACAAGTTTCTTAAGATTTTACGGATTCTAGATAAAGATGGCTAATTCCTGAAATCCCCCCTAAAAGTCCCCCTAAGGGGTAAAGTGGAATCTAAAAAGAAAAGTCTACAATTCCCTCCTGATAATTCTCCTTAGGGGGGAAAAGTGGAATCGAAAAAATACTTATTCCACAAATCCCCCCTGAAAGTGCCCACGAGGGGGAAAACCGCCATCAATATACCTACTTATTGATGGCGGGTTAATTTCAAATCAGTAAATAACGATAAAGCTTCTTGACATGAGTAAGATATACAGTTGTTTACGTTGTTTGTGCGATTTACCAGCTTCTTTTGCAATTTGGTCTTTATCGGGTGAGGTAGATATGTCCAGGGCAAGTGAGCAGCACTGCGGTTTCCTTCTGAGTGTAACTTCATCGATGCAGCGAGACAGAGTAGCTCTTTACTTTTTGACTAATTCACCTCTATATTCAACCTTCTACGTTGTTTTAGTGGATAGGTCACAAAAGCTCTTTCTTGTACGTCCTGCGTCTCTAGACGTAGACGTTGAGGGTCCACTTTCTTGCCCGCCAGAGGTGATTACTATTTGATCAAGCCATTTTTCATTTTGATTCCGGGATCTAATAATATAAACAGATATTTTTTTACAAAATCTGGGAGTAGCTACAGTAATAGTTTTAATATAACCTTTTGAAGACTGTCCCTGCTTGTAGTAGGTATTTCCGATAAATCTAATGTCTCCAAAATATAGCTAAGTAGTTTATCTTTATTGTCCATTGATAGTGGCTTCACTGGTGGATGTAATGGCAAAATATTGAACAAATCAATATTTTTGATTGAGGCACCATTAACTAAAATATACTTTTTATTATAGAAACCAGCTATCACCGGTAAAAAAATGTATATATTTACCCCTTTGTGCTTTTTGTCCCTGCTATATATTGGATTTAAAATGATAATCCCTTTGAATATCAGGATGGCAACCAGTCGGCTCACATTTAAAATGAAAGCTCGCGAGCACTTACATAAAAAGTTGGCAGACTTATCCCACATTTAATTTGTTTGTTTTCTTCATCAACATTTTTTTTTAAATTGTTTTTATCTTTCCTCACTTTTTATAATTTATTGTATGTATATATATATGTATTTATTGTTATATTATAGTCTTCATAATTTTCTTTACTCTTACACCTACAGTTTAATCTCTGCATCACCCTAAGGTAGACTGGTAGAAAATGCCCAAGGCATTAAGTCCGCATTTGTACATTAAGTGCATAAAGGTTAAATAAATAAATAAATAATGTACTAATTCGTACTTTTAAACGTAACACAGTCCAAACTTACAAAAGTTAGTAAATATCAGTACCTACATTATTAAATATATTGTTTATAATATAAATTGATCTATTTTATTTTTTGTTTAAATACCAACAACAAGTACAGACTTTCCTTAATGTGCACTATTTTTTTTCAATTTACAATTTACACTGATAACTTAGCCAACTTAACTTGAATAGGAACGCAAAACACCGATAAATCAGTCTTATTTTTATAATAATTTAGCTTTCGAGATAACTTTGAAATGGCATATCTATTAAACTACTGTCTGCATAACGCTGATGTTTTAGTATAATGTAAACAACTTACCTTCAAGTCTTAATAAAATGATTTTTCGAACTACCGACACATTGACCAAAAATAATAATGGGACGCTAACTTTTAATAATTGATCAGTGTGCGTCCTCCGTAGCCTAAATGTCAAACAGACAGAGACAGACAGACAGAGATAGCAACATTATTTTTTTCGCATGAGTAATCATCACATCATGACTTCTCCCACTCTGGGCGGAGCAGGGGGAGTGTCAGACTTTTACTGACTGATTTCAGTTAGTTACTGGTTTCAGTTAGTGTTCCTTCATCGCCCTTTATGTTCCGGGGCCACGGTATCTTTTTCAATAGTCCCGCAGCCCCCCGCCCCGGCAGGAGGGGCACGCAGCTAAAATGCGCCGCGTGCCCGTGCACAGCATGCACCGCGGTGGGGCCGCGCCTTAACCACCACGCATAATCCAGGCTTGGATTTTTTTTCATGGAATTAAAACTAAATATTTTACATAAAAGGCCTGAATTTCTCTTACGCTGACGTCGGGCGCGTACGTCGGTCGCACAAGAGTATACATTTTGTTTTACATCTCGCCATACTGAGACACTGACTTCAGCAGCGCCTACGTCAGCCATATTTTATTATACATGTCGCTGACGTGACGTACGCGACCGACCGATATAAGCGTAGGAGGAATTCAGGCCTTAAGGAATGACTGACACTACCTACAACACTTTTAAGAACCTTAAAACACGTATTTAAAATCGCTTCGTATCTTATTTAAGAGCCCTCTTACAGTCCACTAGCGCCGCCAATCGAAAAAATGTCATAACTCTAAATATAGCTGTTTAGCTAAATCGTGCATTCAAAACATAAACGGCCGTTTTTGTTACAAATGCACGATTTAGCTAAACAGCTATATTTCAAGTGGTGACAATGTGTTATAAAATTACGTTATAGCCTTTTCTACAGTAATAATAGACCACATTTTGTATTTTTGATTCTATTTACGAGTTATGACATTTTTTCGATTGGCGGCGCTAGTGGACTGTAAGAGGGCTCTTAATATCTTACAAAATCACTCGATGACTTTTACAACTTTGGGAATTAATTTTCTTGTCATAATCTGCATTAAGTTGCAAAGATCAATAGATGATATTTTTCGAAATCACGACTCACGACATATAGATTGCTTTCTATCTAATAGGTTTGTAATTTTTATGTTGTATTTATTTAAGCTTCACGTACAAATGTACAATATAGTGATATGTAGTATTATAATAGTGATGTTTATACAGGGTTATTTGTAAAACACCAACCACCAGTAGATTACTAACATCATAAACAACAACATTTGTTCTACGACTTTTGGGAAAACAGGCAAAAAAAAATCGACTTCTCATGCAAAACTCCATCAGCTGTTCGGACAAATGTATGGAGAGTTGATTTTTTTTTGTCTGTTCTCGGAAAAGTCGTAGAACAAATGTTGTTGTTTAAGATGTTAGTAATTTACTCCTGCGAGGTTGTTGGTGTTCTACAAATAACCCTAGGTGGTAGTAATGCCACAAGGCATTCTACTCGTACTAGTCAAATTTATAAACAAGATGTATGGGAAAAGTTTTTTGGAATTTCTGACTTTTTGAGTGCTCCAATCTGGGTTGGTCTGGAAGAACTTTTTACCAGTATTAGATGTTTCTAGTTAGTAAAAAATGTTTTGTCTAAAATGGCAATTTTCTTTCTGTAAAGTACATTGTTTTTTAAATCTATAAATGGGGTTTAAAACTTTACGAAAAATTATGGATGATTTCCTAAGACCAGGTTCGTATAGCTGCAATGGTTAAGGTGTCTCCCCTTACGGCCTCGTTTACCGTTTCTACCCTGTATTCTCAATTCACGGCACTTTTCGCCCCCAGCATTGTCATCCTAGCCAAACCAACCCATCCCAACATTCTAACAGGTCCAATTATTTTTTTTACCAAATCTTTCATGTAGGAGGACTAAAATGAAGGTCGATACATAATGACAAATATTTATTAGACAAAGTAGAATACTAGACAAATAAATAATCTTACGAAACGAACAATAACTAAATTAGATACAGTCTAATAAAAATTGTATTAATAATGTCAATGATGCTATTTAGGTACTTTGCTTTATCATCAGACGTATGGCGGAAACAAGTCAGAACATATCTAGGACAGCCAGTCAAACGACTGTTATATCAATTTGACTCTGCTCCCAAACGCACAACAGTTAGATAGCGGCTTAGTTTCAAAACAATAAGGGATTTGTTACTACTTAGGGCCTACTGGAACCTTGTTTTCGCCTTTTCATACAACAACAATAGAATCCAATCCAGGTTTGAATAGTCTCCCATCGCTGTCGAAAGCTTTGGGACTTGCACCACTCAACAAACTTTCCAAGTAGTGACATTCGAGTCTGAGTAGAATTACCATCTGATAGTTTGCCAGCATAAACATAAACACTGGAATCCGACAGTAGTTCATCAAGTCCTGCAGCAAGTTTCAGATACTTTGTTGTACCTTTTGAGTCATTTTCATTGTATTTCGGAGGAAGAATACATTTCTTTTGATCTTCATCATTATCTGTTTGGTTTTCATTTAATTTTGCAACTTCTACTATCATGTCTTTTGATGAAGATGCGGTGATGTCTATTGGAGCATTAGATGGCTTACATGTTATTCTGCGGATATCTTCTTCTAATTTCGCCAATGAACTACTGGTATTTTCATTATTTTCAAGAGGTTTCAACACTGTTGTGTATTGGTCATCTTTGATCATCCAAACGTTATTCAGTGCAAACGCTGCAACAAAGTTCACCAATGTATTCATTGCGTTTTCGTTTAAAACAGGTCTTATATTTGTACCATCTTCTTCACCTAGGTTAGAATCTTCGACTGTTTGAATAGACCATGAACACATATGTAATGCACTTGTGGTAAATATTTCGTGAAGTAACATTCGAATCAATGTTATACATTCACGTGCCAATTTTTTGCATTCATCGAGATTGGAAGCATTAACATACACACCAGAATATTTAATAAGTTCAACAAGTCCCGGAGCAGGTTCACGGTACTTTAGTGTCCATCGTGAGTCATTTTCATTGTATTCGGGAGGAAGACACCACTTGCGTGTATGAGACTCCCTTCCTAGAAGTTCATCATAAAAATCTTCTTCTTGTTTCTGTAGATCCCGTATCATATTTATCATTAATTGGCAGAAATATGTACGAGGATATCCTTTTAGAAGTTGATCATAATATTCTTTCCGTCGGACGCACCTTGTCATGGGCATTACTTGACGGGAAATTGTTATAGAGTTTTGTTCTAGTACTTCTTCATGATAATAATCATCAGAATACATTTCTTCAAAATAATTTCCATCAAAATATTTTTCTATAAAATAATTTATTTTTAGAATTTTCGAATGTTTATGAGAACCCTGTCTATCACGTTTCATTTCGAGCAATATTTGGCGCATACTGTTCAGAAACCATTGGTAGTCTTTTATATTCCAGTTATGGATAAGAACATACTCTTCGACAAACTTTAACAATATATTTTTTGCATGTTCGTCTAATCCAGGTCTTGCTTGTCCACTGTGGATGTCGGAAGCATTCGTTGTTTCACTAGTCCACGTACATACACTCAAAGCACTTGTTGTAAAGATTTCGGTTAGTAATGTTCGAGCAAATGCTCTGTAATCATTCGACCACTTCATGTATTCCGCAAGTTTGTCAGCATTAACATACACACCGGAATGTTTCACTAGCTCAACAAGTCCCGGAGCGGGTTCACGATACTTCAGTGTCCATCGTGAGTCATTTTCATCATATTCCGGAGGTACAATATACTTCTTCGGAACTTTATCATTATTTTTTTGATCTTCATTTGTTTTTTCTTCATCTAATTTTGCAACTTTTGTTGACATTTCTTTCGATGAAGATGCTGTTAAGTCCATTATACCATTAAATTAGATTTCTTCTTCTAATCCTGCTGATGAACTTTGGTCTTAAACAAAACAATGTTAAATTATTAAAGGTTTTATTTTCTACCTGCACAGTGTACAAAGTCGTCATTTATTCTGCTGCTCTAATTTAAATTTATTTGGGGATGGTGCAGTATATCTTTTTATACTTCTCTACTACGCATTATTCAACAGACACAAGGGCTGTCTTACTATAATTATCATCCTTCACACAGTTGATCCACCGTATCTTTGATTTTCGTCTATCCTTATATCCAACCACATTTATACTTAAAGCTTTAATCACGTAATCTTCCTCATTACCCTGCCGCACAGTTTTACACTCACCGGCGCGCGGCGCCCCTTTCAGACTTCCTTTTTGCACTTATTTCTTATTTCTACATTCGCGTAACACCAGAAATTCCCCTTAGCATACTTATCTAAGTCACATGAAAATGCCTTTCATTTATCCTTTTGTGGCCCAGAATTCTGATTTGTACAAGACACCAGGTCCCCAGTGCACAATATGTGGAATATTACTAAAATCCTTGTAACGTTAATTATATCAAATAAGTTATAATTATAGCCGACAGCTCATTTTATAAAACCATTAGTCTGCGCCACGAGAACCTATAATTTTTGCCCACAAAAAATTTCTACCAGGATACGTAGCGACAATTCAATCATCAAGATATACTCCCGAATTCAATCAACTCAAATTATCATACATGGAATACGAAACTAACGAGCATTTACACTTAGTAGGGATATTTTTGTCGATATAAAGCGCTTTCGTCTAATGTTTTGTGGTACTGGAACGCATCTGACACCATGGAACGTAAACATTTGGGCCGCTATTTTGAAGTAAGATCACGCTGACACTTTGAATGAATGATTTTTTTAATGTGATCCAAAGGTTGCGAGCTCCAATATGTGTTTACAATTTTTTTCTGTTGACGTGATAACGTCTTATAAATTGATAATACCAGCAACACTCATGAAAAATAGTAACGTTCCATGCCATAGTAACGTTCCTCCTTTTTTAATGGAAAGTACAACTTCTAATGCATTTTAGTTCAATTGTTTCCATCATCATCTGCCAACCTTTTTTCCAACTATGTAGGGGTAGATAAATGATAAATGATAAATGATAAATGATAAATGGTAAATGATAAATGATAAATGATAAATGATAAATGATAAATGATAAATGATAAATGATAAATGATAAATGATAAATGATAAATGATAAATGATAAATGATAAATGATAAATGATAAATGATATTTATTCAGCAAGTAGGTTTTCTCAAACACTTTTCCATGTCATTTTTTTGACGTGATAACGTCTTATAAATTGATAATACCAGCAACACTCATGAAAAATAGTAACGTTCCACCTCCTTTTTTGTATTACATAAAATAATGATTATGACGTTATCACGTAAATCTATCGTCCGTAAACCGACTTTACAGACAACCAATTTTTTTTTTCTGTTTTTCGTGGCGAGGACTACCTATACATTTATGTATTTTAAAATACTCTTGTTACAGATAACATGTCACAGACAAAAGTCGTCATAGTTACTCGTATTATTAAGCTGTTTGTCAGTTTTCACTACTGTAAGTCTCGGTGGCACAAAACAAAAAAAAATTGTCATGAAATAAACTAAGCTTACCTCTAACTCCTCTGCAGTAATAATATGTGTGTTTATTAGATTACCGAAAGATAGTATGATTTAGGATTACCAATGTCACGCCCTCACTCACCCAAGTTTTGCGTTGAATGCAGATCATAAGTTAAACTATATGTTGGGGTCCGGTCCCAGTGAGAGCTGCAGAAAACGCTATACAATTTCGCTGCATATTATAGTAAATTGTACCATCATAAGCTGTAACGTCATTAGCTATAGTGTGGCGTTCAGAGTGTCCTATCCTAATCCTATCTTATCTTAATCTTAACTTAATAATATAACTCTTAAAGTAAGTTTGTTTGATTGTTTATTACCTTTTAACTCCTAAATAACTGATTATGCTGAAATTTTGTGCAATTTCAGTCCATTCACAGGTATTTTGCCTGTGGCTGACCCCTTTACTCCTGTCTTCCAACACCGGTCCGCTACCACTAGTGGCACTTGCAACTATTTGTCACATCTGCCACCTCTGGTTGTGGTTCCATTGGTGAAGTCGCATTTGCGTGTCGGTGGCAAGTGGCAATCAAACTTTGACGACGAGTTTGTCACTTTAAGTACCTTCCACCAAATGCGCAAACAAGCTATAGGTTTAAAAGCTCTCAATGGGACCACGCCTTAATCGTATGTAGTTACGTCAGAACAGCTTGTGTGAGTGTGAATATTTTTATTGTTCTGTGTGTTTATGGATTGGGAACGCGCGCTAGCCTATGCCTGGTTTTCCCCGCGTTGGTCATCGCGTTGACGCGTTCAAAGGTTATCATGCAAATCAAAAGTGAGTTCTGGTTTAGCAAGCAGTCAACGTTATTTATTTGGAACTAAAAGCCACTGTTTTTTATTAATTTGGCCCTTCCTGCATCACTGTTGGGCAAATATGCGTTTCGTTATCAAGCATAGAGAATATGTGGATTGCTATATGTGTAAAAAAAGTAAATAATTAGTGCTGACGTAATCACCATCTAGACCGGGGTTGGGGGCACCGCACATGTCATCAAAAATCAATCTCTATGGTTCTATGGTTTGTTTACGTAAGCTATACAGAATGTAAGCAACCTTATCACAAAGCCGTCAACCAAGCACTCTGTACATCTAACTGTACGCAAAAATTATTGCTGGGAAACGACTTTTTTTTTGGGTGAAAAATCATGTTTTATGGTTGAACTAAATTTAACGCACTTAAAACATTGTGCTGAAGGATGGATTGAATAGTAGGGGGCTCGTAGAGGCGTTAAAAGTAAAATCTTACAATAAAAACTTGTATTTAAATAAAAACTTGTCAAAAAGTTGAAAAGTCGACCCTCAATATCTCCGTAACTAGAAGGTTCCCAGGTATGTTGAACGAGGAGAACAAGTGCTATTCGGCTGTCTTAGGAGGTTATTTACACCCTTTATGTATATCTATGAGCCAAAGTTGCCTGAAAATAAATGGAAGTTGTTGTCTGTTCTATTACTCGTCATGTCACCAGACACCCCTAGACGCTAGTTAGCCGTCGATAATTGGATGCTAGTTCCTCACAGTAACAGTTCAGTTAGTACAACCCCGAGCGGCTCTTCACCGCACTCATTATAACCGCAAGTCGCCTCTGAAATGAAATCACTTCTCTGTAAGATTTGCGGTCAGTTTCGGCATCGGGCTGCGTTACCTAATCGGAGCATTTGCAATAAAAATTGTGGAACGAATCGGCACAGAAGTGTTGATAATATCATGGACTGAGACTTGTGAGTGATGTATTGACGTAAGGATTGATAAGTAGTGATACTCGACTACTGGGGGCCTAGGCCATGTACCCAAAGAAACAGCTGTGGACTCAATAAAGGGTATGATTAAAGAGGGATAGTGTCCCTAAAAAGGTCTTTCGGTCTTTTTTTGACTACTTTATAATCATTTATATTGGTTTAAAAAGACCTGATAAGGAATTGGTAAATCTAATTGAAGGCTAGAATAGTTACTCTTTGTTTGCCATTGAACAAACAACTAGAATATGAATTGGGCGAATACAAGTAGAACAACGTGGTTTTGTTCCAATCTATAACAATAAGACCTTAATTAGCCGCAAGACACAAGTATTTTTTAAACTTTATAGGTCGCCTACTGTATGTTTGTGGTGTTCACCCAACCACAGACCAACCTGGCTGTTATCATTATATTATCTTGCATGTGATTAATTATGTTAAAAATCAATTTGGACAAAAGCTATTTTGATTGTTAGCTACAATTACGTACAAATATAATAATGAATTCCATACATTTCAACAAAACGTGAACTATTAAAGTCCTCGTCCTTGTGCTTCCTTACGGACATGACGTATTACTGTTACTGAAGACCTGTTAAACTTTCCATGGAAATAACATGTTATCTTGATCTTGTTTTGCAGTACCGTCGGCACATGGACTCGGTGTACGACTTCATCGTGGTAGGAGGAGGCTCGGCGGGGTCCGTGGTGGCCGCGCGTCTCTCTGAGGTGCCGGAGTGGAGGGTGTTGCTATTAGAAGCAGGTAAGGTGTCTTTCATTACATAACACATTGCTCAGCATAACATTTGAAGTCTCATGTAATAGAAAAAGAGTCGATTCCCACAGTGCGAACAAACCCGAATTCTGTTAATAAGGCGATTCTCACAGAACACCATGGGCGGTGCGCCGCGTGGAGAGACCGTGAGACCGCGAGGTCCGTACGGTTGGGCGTACGGTCGACCAAGCTATTTGGTTTACTTTTTACAATGTAATTTGTATGTTAGAATGTAAACCAAATAGCTTTGTCAACCGTACGTGTGTTAAGCATCAACGGATTAAATAAAAGCCAAGGTATGTGAGATCCGCTTCATTGTCCGACCGCGTGAATGAACCGTGTCGTGTGAGAATCGTCTAAGGTAAAATAAATATTTCCTGCATAAACGACTGGCAGCAGTCTCTGCTGAAACGGGCTGCCGGAACCGAAAACGGCCAGGACTATAGAGCTGATGCGGATGATTACATGTTCCAGGTTTCGATGAGCCGACGGGTGCCCAAGTGCCCTCCATGTTCCTGAACTTTATCGGCTCCAGCATCGACTGGGGCTATCAGACCGAGTCCGAGCCTGCTGCCTGCCTCGGCGAGACTGACCGGAAGTGCTACTGGCCTAGGGGGAAGGTAAGCTAACGGGACAAACCTCCGATACTTTAACGATATTGTGTTTTTCGCCAATTCGCTCAGAATTAGCGAAAAGCACAGACATTCAAAGAGTTCTGCCGTCTCTTCTACGGTCTTTCACAACTTTTAACTAGCCATGCCAAGACTTTAGCCCACAGTTTGTATCCCGCAAACATTGAGCAGTTTCAAAATGTTTAGGTTATACAGCTGCTTCGAAACATTACGTAAAACTGATAAAAATGAGACGCTGTCTCATTTTGGAAACTACATAATTTTATTAAAATAAAAGTACTAATTCCTGTTTCCAGTGTAAACAACCTCATTACGAAGCCGTCAACCAAGCATTCATCAAACTAAGTAACTTTACGCAAAAATTATTGCTGGGAAACGACTTTTTCTTCGGGGTGAAAAAACATGTTTTTTGGTAGATCTACATGTAACGCACTAAAAATATTGTGCTGATGGATGGGTTTAATAGTACGGGGGTCATAGAGGTGATTAAAGTAAAAATCGTACAACACAAATTGTATTAAAAAAAATCCCCACAAAAAGTTTGAACTTTGACCCCCCAAATCTCCGTAACTAGACGGTTCCCAGGTATGAAGAACAAAAAATTATGGGGATAACAAGTGCCTTCGGGCTTCGTAAAGAGGTGTTTTACACCCTTTATTTTAGTCACGATCATAAAACCTAACCACAACACCCCTATCTCCAGGTACTCGGCGGAACGTCAGTGATGAACGGTATGATGTACATTCGCGGCTCCCGAAAGGACTACGACAGTTGGGCCGCTGCCGGCAACGAGGGCTGGTCGTATGAGGAGGTGCTGCCGTACTTCCTCAAGTCCGAGGATAATAAGCAGTTGAAGGAGATGGACCAGGGGTACCACGCGACCGGCGGGCCGCTGACCGTGGCGCAGTTCCCGTACCATCCGCCGCTCAGCTACAGCTTGGTTAAGGCTGGAGAGGAACTGGGTGAGGTTTTAAACATGTTTAAGTTACGTACTCTGGGATGGTTACTGGTTAATGTGCAATTCGTAAGGTGCATTCACACCCAATTATTGATATACTAACCATACAGGGCGTAAGGAACCGCCTTTTATAAACTGACGGTGCATTCAGCGCCCTATTTGGTTCCTGTTGGAATTTTTCGCCGGAAAATTTTCATATTGTTAATGTGTTTTCAGTTACTTATACTAAATTCTAATGTATAATTACATTCTCGGTACGGAGCACTCCATTTATGTAAAAAACCAACAATGGATGTTGAAATACCTGACACAAATAAATAAATCAAGCGACGCATGAAATCAACTGTGTAGTACCTAGCTACATAGCGTCGCGCTTGCTGATCGCTACGTGCGTTTTGTGACGGTTCCATGTATACACGTTCCTGCAATCGTATCGTGTACCGTTTATCTTAGTATGATATACTGAATTCACCTGATCAGTCTGCAGAGGGCTGCCCCTACTGCCACACCCTGTATATCTAAAACCATTAAACCACTAACAGAACTCCTGAACATTCCAGGCTACAAACAGCGAGACCTCAACGGCGCCGTCCACACCGGCTTCTCGATAGCGCAGACGACGAACCGCAACGGTTCGCGCCTGTCGGTGGCACGCGCGTTCCTGCGCCCCGCCAAGAACCGGCCCAACCTGCACGTGATGCTGAACGCCACCGTCACCAGGGTGCTCATCAACCAGACCACCAGGCAAGCGTATGCGGTGGAAGTCAGGAACAGCTTCGGAGGCACTGAAGTTATTTTCGCTAATAATGAGATTGTTTTGAGGTAATTTATTTTGTATAATAACTTTGTATCTTTAACGTATTAGGTAAACAGCAAGTGTCCATTTATTTGTGCAGTAATAGCAACCTGCGGTTTATTCGGGGGAGCTTTTGTATCAAGTGGCTTTACGCCACGCACTAGTGGCGTAAAACACACAACAGCACAGCACAAGTGTGGTGTACTTAAGTGTAACTGTCACTTTGACTTAGCAGCAACCAATAAGTATGACCGGCACTACATGAAATTCGCAGTTTGTTTCGTTTCTGTTCGATTACATATGACCAAAGTGATATTAATTATTCGACATTGAGTTATTGAAGGTACCCGCGCTGTTAAAAAAATGAAATTCGACAACAATCGACGGGCAGTGCAGCTCACCACTCGTCCTCGCAGAATGCTCCGTTTTCAATGGAGGATGACGATATTTACATACTATGTATATTCCTCATACAAAAAAATGTCAAGCAAATCAAGATGAACCCCCATCTACCTGCCCCACAGCGCCGGCGCAGTAGCGTCGCCCCAGCTCCTGCAGCTGAGCGGCGTGGGCGACCCGGTGGTGCTGTCCCGCGCGGGCGTCAAGCTGGTGCACAGCCTGCCCGCGGTGGGGCGCAACCTTCACAACCACGTGGCACACTTCTTGAACTTCCAGGTCAATGATAACAACACCACGCCGCTCAACTGGGCCACCGCTATGGAGTACCTGCTGTTCAGAGATGGGCTCATGTCTGGGACTGGTAAGTGCTCGAGACTATTTTTAATTTGATTATTTAATGTCGACGAGTGTAAAGGCTTCCGTTAACATAATATACTGTCCCAGTTGATTGCCTTTAAACATCACATAAGCTGATGCCTGTTGTTTCCGAAGAGTAAAAGATTGAGGTTCTTTTTACAAAAATCATCAACAGTATCAAACTTCCCCAGGCATATCAGAAGTGACAGCGTTCATAAACACGAAGTACTCGAACGCAGCGGAAGACAACCCTGATATCCAGCTGTTTTTCGGGGGTTTCCTGGCTGACTGCGCGAAGACCGGTATGGTTGGGGAGAGGTTAGACAACGGCTCCAGAACCATCCAGATAATCCCTACTGTGCTGCACCCCAAGAGTAGGGGACGCCTCGAAATCGCGTCAAATGATCCATTTGCGTATCCCAAGATCTATGCCAAGTGAGTACCTATCCTTTTTAAAAAAAAAACAGCAGTATCTTGTAAAAAATAAGAAACACAATTAAAGATAATCTACTTTACTAAAATAAAATTTTACCACGATTTTAGCTACCTAACACACCCAGACGACGTCAAAACCTTAGTGGAAGGCATCAAGTTTGCTCTTAAGCTAGGTGAAACCAAAGCCCTGAAGCGTTACGGAGTGAAACTGGACAAGACGCCGGTGAAGGGCTGCGAGAAGATCAAGTTCGGATGCGACGCGTACTGGGAGTGCGCCGTGAGGATGCAGACAGCTCCAGAGAACCATCAGGCGGGGTCCTGCAAGATGGGGCCGAGAGGAGACGATAGCGCTGTTGTTGACAACTTGTTGCAGGTTAGCATTCCTAGCCCCTACACAAACTTAGTATTGTTGTCCTAGAAATGGGTTTCTTCGTGTAAGTGTTTGGCCATGGTACGAAGTATTATAATATCTGTGGCCATGGTCATTAAGGCTATTCTTGCTTTTATTTTTAGACTTTGGAGTAAGCAAGTCTCTACGGTAAAACCACGATTAAATGATGTTCCTGGATGGGTACTCATCTAACCTGGAATTTTCCAAACAAACTCCTAACACAGGCTGTTCCACGAACGATGGAACACTTGATATCGTGTAGGTCAAGATAGATGGGTACATATATGACAACGAGCGACCAAACCACGCCTAACCTAGCGAGATTTAATCTTTGTCCTCTAATTTTCAAGATCAAGTCTTCTAGTTTTTAAACACTAATCTGTTATCTTCTGTCTAGGTGCAGGGCATAGACCGCCTGCGAGTGGCGGACGCGAGCGTGATGCCGGCGGTGACGTCGGGGAACACGAACGCACCCGTCGTCATGATCGGGGAGCGCGCCGCGGACTTCATCAAGCGGCGCTGGCTGGGAACTGTCAATGTGAGTCCATATTATAAAACTTTGTTTAGAGTCCTCTTAAATTTATTTGGAAAAGCTAAGGCGCACATTTGCAGAACGCGGTTTTCACCAGCAAACTTTTACAAAAATTGAAATAAAGTCTACACACGTTTTTTTTTGTATAGGTTTTTTATTGATATTACAATCTAGCCTGATAAGGCTAATAAGCAATTTTAATCTAACTTAATTTGTTAAAGTAAAATTATATCTAAGAACACGTCCATTGCGTTCACTTAGCGTATATTAAGGCGAAGTCAATTTGTTCTTGTGTCCATATAAATAGCTAGGTACTATCTTACACTCACGGTAAATTCACAAATATAATAATATTACACTACATTACACTAACTAACTCAAAAGGTTTAGTCCTTTTGAGCCTTCTTACTATGTCCGTGTTATCGAGAAGCTGGATGGCCTCGACATTAACATGATGATGAAGCCGATGTTCGTTAGCTTCTGCATATTTTTGGATTACACTGTTTACGAACTCTATATTAAGGTCCCGATGGATGTCGTCAATTCTTATATAGCAAGGCGCGTTCACGATGTTCTTGAGTACTTTGTTCTGGAATTTTTGTATTATTTCTATATTGCTTTCTTTGGCGCAACCCCATAGTTGTATACCATACGTCCATACTGGCATAAGGACGGATTTGTAGAGCAGGATTTTGTTAGGAACTGACAGTGCGGAATGCCTTCCTAATAACCAGTTCATACTTCTGTAACGAATTGCCAATTAATTCCTCTCGTTTTTTTTTAAATGGGCTTTCCAGCGAAGCTTTGCGTCTAAGGTCATACCAAGATATTTGGCAGTGTTTTCGTACGGTACAATTTTGTTGTTTATGTACACTGGGTTGTGTTCCGATTTCTTGTTAGTGAAGTCAATGTGAATGGATTTTGTTTCATTCAACTTGATCTTCCACTTTTTGGTCCAATCATAGAATTGATTGATTGCTGTTTGTACTTTTACCACAGCTTCCTTGTGATTGGATCCTGTCCTGTCTACACACGTTGACAATAACTTTATGTGTCTCTCGAAATGGATGTAGAAAAGAGCCCCGCATTACTAAAGAACTACTCCTCATAGACATGGCTATTACCCAACAGGTTCATCAATCTGGCAAGGATATATTGACATCTTGGAGAGAATATAAGAAGGCCTTCAACTCAATACTACATACATGGCTCATGAGGGTGCTGGAGTTGCACAAGATAGAATGGTGCCACTCTGCGCACCAATCTTCTGCCACCACGGAGCCCTTTATTTTAAGACAAGCAATGTTCATATTTGTTTGGCAGGGAAAACCTTGGTTTGCAGTGCCTCGCTGGATTGACTAAAGCTGTAGGTTTATGGACGTTGAGGCGATAATAATATTTTATGTTCCAGGCTCCCTACCCAGTCTTACACGGCGGTCTGTCCAACGTGCTCCAAGCGAGCGACTCATCGCAGCACGCCACGTGGCAGCGGTGGGTGTGACGTCAGCTGGAGCCATAGAGCACTCGCCCCTAGAGTTACATAGTGTACATATTTAGCTGTAAGTCTTAGATGGTGTCATGGAATGAGGCTTTCTTGTGGATTAAAGTCTTTTTTTTTATATGTTGGTTGATTTACGTTTCATTTACATAAGTGACCGACGACAAACGGTCAGTGTACCGACTGGCTGCAGACATGGGAAACTGGTGTTCGGAACCGCGACCACAAATTGTCTGTATCGGTTTTATCAAACTTTAAAAGAAGAAAATTAGAGGTGTTATCCAAATTATGCCACAATTTTTTTTATTGTGTTACTGTCGTGTTCTTACTAAGCAACTTGTGAATATTTTTCGTAACTTAAATCTGTACATCTGTGGCATCATTTAGGTTTAATTGTATTATAGGTAACTTGTGAACGCATTGCGTTGTTGTACAAATTAGTATTTATTTGTATTTTAATTCCGTCCATTGCACATTGTTGTAAGTCTTCACTTGAAGATAAAATAATTGCATCAGTGAAATATTGATTAAATTGAATCGATTTATTGATTAAATTGCTCGTCACTGGGTGCAATTATTTTTGAAAACAAGTGTATAATTTATGATAGATATTAGTTAAGTCAAATTTTATGTAATAAATAAACGTTTTAATACTAATTATAAGTGTTTATTTTAGACTGGAGAGCTAATATAATTTTAATTTGTATAATCATATAGCGCAGACCTCTTTTTGTAGCATAAATTAGAGACAAAAGGAAAAGCAACAATACAATATACAAAATAAATTCTTTATTGTACAGGGATAAAAAAATACAATTTGATATTACGCCCATACACTTGGAAATGGCCTAAGTCCCGCAGTGGACATCTTTCAGCTGAAATGATGTTAATGAAAACATCCATCTCAGTAGTGTTAATGGTACAGTAATACAAGTTACGTCCAGCACCATACAATGCTACAAGCGAGTGACGCTGTATGTACGCACGGCGGACACGGCAGCTATGTGTGAACGTAAAGCTTGAACAGAGTTAGAAAGATGAAATTTAGAAAAACATCGAATAATTCTGGGGATAAATATCGCAGGTGATTAATCTGGTTGATAATTTTAACTTAAGCCGTTCAGATTTTTGCTAGGGACCAGCCGGTCGATTCTGTAAAGTTCCAACAACAACTTCGTCACACGTCAACAACGTCTCACAACGTTACTCACTTGAGAGTTGAGGTTCATTTTATACAATTGACACGTTGAATCTGGTTCGAGTGCGAAGTGAGCGTCGAAGTGATGGGGGAATTTGATTTGATCAGACGACCCGATTGGCGTAGTGGTAGTGACGCTACCTTACGTTCTTAGGGTCCTGGGTTCGAATCCCGGTAGGAGCAAATGTTTGTGTGATGAGCACGGACATTTGTTTCCGAGGTCATGGATGTTTATATGTATAATAAGTATGTACTCGTATTTACACACAAAAAAGCATATATGTAGTATATCAACTATCTAGTGTCCACGACACAAGCTTTGCTTAGTGTGGCACTAGGTGGCGCTGTGTGTTAATGTCCAGCGATACCTATTTATTTATTTTATTAATTTATAAAATTACCTCACAGAATACCCCTTCTTACGTCATCTCAAACTTTATCTGTCAAAATCTCTCCCAGTCAATTTAGTTCAAGTCACTGACACGGTCACAAGGGTGGCACGAGTGTAAATTCGAATTATCAACCTAGTTTTTAGAATGCCAATCAAGAAACTCACAGCGGATTTCGATTCCAAGTTTAAAATGAGAAGAAGAAAGAAAGAAAAAAAAATTATTTGGCACATGCCATAAGTGCACACAACAAATAAAAAAATAAAATAAGTGAAAAAAACATAAAAAACTTAAATCTATTCTGTAAAACTAAAAAGTAAAAAAAAATATTGTACGTCTCACGGCTGCGCCAAATAGGCCCAGTTCAGCAAAATGCCGAGCAGCTATAGCGCCCGACGCTGGTTTTCAACTGGACCTGTCATGGTGACGTTACGGATATAAAACAGGAATGAGGTCTTACACCCCGGCAGCTAGTGAGCAGCACAGCAGGCCGACCCGTTACGGCCGGCTGACGGTGAATCATAGAATAGTGTGTTTACTATTTTCTTCTCTATCCTGGCTATTATTCCAATTTATTTGGGGTCAGCCCTCCTAGTACTTCTGCCTCACACCGCACGGTTGTGGGTTGTCTCTGTCGTTGTGTTGCTCGCTGTCATGTCCTTCGCTAATTGTTCGTAGCCAGGTTATTGGTGGTCGTCCATGGCCTCTTGTTTATACAACATCATGACGTTACATCACGCCTGTATGCTCTGAGGGGGTACGCAGATATGTACAATACACACAGATTTCGACAGCTAGTTCCATTATTTTATCTACTTATACTAATATTATAAAGCAGAAGAGTTTGTTGTTTGTTTGTTTGTTTGTTTGGTTGAACGCGCTTATCTCAGGAACTACCGGCTCGAATTGAAAAATCATTTATCGAGGAAGGCTTTAGACTATATAACATCACGCTACGATTATTAGGAGTGGAGCAGGAACGGAAAATGTTGCAAAAACGGGGATTTTATTTCTTTCGTTTTTCTCTCTTATGTGACGCAAACGAAGTTGCGTGGGTCAGCTAGTTTTTAATATGTTTGAAACTGTTTTCTGTAAGTCACTAAACCCCTCGAGGTTCATTGGAAGACCAGCGTCAGACAGCATCACCTGTCTGGCATGAATGCTGAAATGGACTTTTCTGCGCAGCCGTGAGGCACACAGTACATACTATGTATTTTCTCTTTTTTGTTGAACTTTTTTAATAGTAGGTATTGTGTGTGTGCTTTATGAACTGACGTCAAATAAACATTTTTTCTTTCTTTCTTTTACAATATAACGGAACTCATAAATTCTTAGGAACAAATTAACGATACCTACTTGGCCGAATCTATCCGAAATATCGTCGTTAATAACCGACTTCCAAAAGGAGGAGGTTCTTAATTCCATGTGACCCGATTACTAAAAGATTTTTTTTTATTGTTTCTCGATGGGATCCTGGAGAAATAGAGAGAACTCATCAAAATTTATAGGCACAGCAGAAGCGATTTGGGTAGTTTTAGGAAGAGTACTTTCTCGGTGTGATACCATTTCCATTTGGTGAAGATCTGATGAAAAACTTCGGAGATGGGCAACGGGTACCTACTCCTCAATAAAAGATAGAAAATGTGTGAAAATGCAAATGGGATTGCTGAAATCTCATGTCTGTTTATTGTTTACACTAGATTATAACAAAAAATCACGCCGATACGTTGTGAAGAGGTAAGCATATGTGAACCACTAAAAAGAGAAAAATATTTTATTTTGCAAAAAAAAAAACTTAAGTACTTCAAAAACACAAATAAGTTATAAATAACTTTAGCTTCAGAAGTTGGAGACAAAAATACTAAATCAATCAAACAAAGTTCACCGACTTCTGAAGCTAAACTCGTATTTATTTTATGCAAAAAAAGTTTTCATGTCTCCATTCTACCACTCTGTCCATGTCTTCTTGCAATTTCTCACATTCCGACCCACCCCTGACCTCGAGCAGCAAACAATAAACAAAAACTATGTTTGACTACCTCTAGTAACTAGACCTGGATGTAGTATGGCTCGGTAAGAACCCGTTGTAGTCGACGTAGGTACTGCTGTCGGTCTTTTAAGTAGCTGGCGAAGAACTTGTAAGGTCTTAAGGAAGGAGGGCATGGCTTAAATTAAAAAAAAATGGCACAGGAACGAAATAAGAGAATTTAATATAAAATACAACCTCACCCATAAAGTTCACCTAAACGGGGCTGGAGCTACCTAACCCTATCTAGGCCAGGGGAGCCGGCGTATGGTACTGAAGATGAATTGGAGGGAGCCAAGGGTCTTAGCCTTTGCAGCGGAGGGCCAAAGGACATCAGAGAGTCTTCACAGCGAAGGACCAAAGGACACCCATCAGTCATCAGTCTTCACAGCGGAGGGCCTAGGGACAACAGCCATCTGTCATCGTAGCGGAGGAGGGTCGAGGGACTTCAGTCTTTAAACAGGCTCGTATAGCCCGGGCATCTGATGTTGAAGGTGCCTCACACCGCTATAGCGACATTGACTTGGATGTGCAGCCAAGAGGGTGGACTTTAAACTTCTCAGGAGGGAACTGCTCTCTCGTTCACTCTGCAGCTAATACGAGCTCTCAGCGTAGACTGCCAAGCTTCGTGTCCGCAGGAAACCCAAAAGTAGACTGCAATTTTTATTACCTGGCTCCCGTCATCTCCAGATGATTGCCATTTTATAATTTAGAATGAATTTCTATAACATAATAAAAAAAATTAAAAAAAACAAATTGTGGTCGATATGATTCCCCTAAACGACCTGCAATTAGCTCCAGCAATAAATTAAAAGAAACCTAAGCTTGCCATTCTCATTATCTGACATTACAAAAGTAACCAAAGATTGGAAAGAGGAAAGACTTAAATCTGCAGAAACAATGAGTTGTCTGTAAAGTCACTTTACGGACGATAGTTTAACGTGACAACGTCATAACAAAACATTGATGAAATGATTGCATACATACGCTCCGATCGAAACGTTACAATGAGCGTAACGGGACACTTTTTCGGCCGTGCAGCCGGCGGCGTTCATCGGTTTGTTAGACGTTGTCACGTCAAAACTTTAAATATCACAAATAACAAGGTAAAAGGTAAAAGGTATGCTAAGCCTCCACGTTTTGGCCACACATTTACTTGGAAAGAACGGATGTTTAATTTTCAGGTTAATATTGACAAAAATGTCGGTTAAAAACTAAACTTAAAATGTCAACGGATATCGGGACCTGAATTCAAAAAAAATAATTTAAAAAATATATAAAATCAAGGAAGATATCCCGTAAATAAAAAAATGTAAGTATACAAACACAAACATTACAAACTGTAAAAGGTAATGTTCCATTAGTTCAACAATTTCCAGAGCAGGTTTACGACTATTAATACCTCTTCCCAATCCTGCCAAGCATTTTCAAAATGGATACGATACTGTACACATTAAGATTGTCATCATTTACTTCCCAATTCTGCTCTAATCCATAGTCAGCAACAAATTTCAACAATGTTGTTGTAGCAAGTGAATCTAATTCAGGTTTCTCGGTTTCCACGGGGATATGGAAAGTGTTGCATAATGCAGCAGGTAACGCACATGTACATAACGCATTTGTAGTAAAAACTTCGTGGAGTAACGTGATTGCCAAACTGTGGCAATTATTAGACCGTCTTTTGCAATCTGCGAATTTTTCAGCGTTAACATACACACTGGAATGTTCTATTAGTTCTACAAGTCCCGGAGCAGGTTCACGATACTTTAGTGTCCATCGTGAGTCGCTTTCGTCGTATTCCGGAGGAAGAACTAACTTAGGATTACGACCGTGTTCCTGAATCCGTTCCTTGTTCCCCATTCTATCGATTGTTATGCAAATACTTCTTAAAATACTACGGTTATCGTATACTTTCCAATCCTTCTCTACTCCATACTCAGCAACAAATTTTAGCAATGTTGTTATTGCAAGAACATCCAATTCAGGTTTCCCGTATTCCACGGGGATATTCAAAGTGTTGCATAATGCAGCAGGCACCACACATAGACTTAATGCATTTGTAGTAAAAACTTCAGAGAGTAGCTTTATGGCTAATATCCGGCAACCACTACATTTTTTTTTGCAATCAGCGAGTTTGTCAGCGTTAACATACACACTGGAATGTTCTATTAGTTCAACCAGTCCCGGAGCAGGTTCACGATACTTACGTGTCCATCGTGAGTCGTTTTTATCGTGTTTCGGAGTAAGAAAAAACTTACGTTTACCGGCGTGTTCCCCCGTCCATTCCAACTTACTCGTTACATCGTCTGTTAAACAAATATTTTTTAGTATAAGACCGTAATCGTCTACTTTCCAATCCTTCTCTAGTCCATACTCAGCAACAAATTTTAGCAATGTTGTTATTGCAAGTACATCCAATTCAGGTTTCCCGCATTCCACGGGTATATGAAAAGTGTTGCATAATGCAGCAGGCAACGAACATGCACTTAATGCATTTGTAGTGAAAACTTCAGAGAATAATTTTACAGCCAATATCTGGCAATTTGTAGACAGTTTCTTGCAATCGGCGAGTTTGTCAGCGTTAACATACACACCGGAATGTTCTATTAGTTCTACAAGTCCCGGAGCAGGTTCACGATACTTTAGTGTCCATCGTGAGTCGCTTTCGTCGTATTCCGGAGGAAGAACTAACTTACGTTTACGACCGCTTTCCTTCATCCGTTCCAACTTTTTCGTTATATCGATTGTTGTACAAATATTTCTTAGTATAAGACCGTAATCGTCTACTTTCCAATCCTTCTCTAGTCCATACTCAGCAACAAATTTCAACAATGCTGTTATTGCAAGTGAATCTAATTCAAGTGTACCGTGACCAACTTGGATACCGAAAGCGTTGCATAATGCAGCAGGCAATGCACATGTACATAACGCATTTGTAGTAAAAACTTCGAATACTAACATTTCAGCCAATTTCTGGCAATCTTTTGATAATTTCTTGCATTCAGCGAGTTTATCTGCTTTGACATACACACTGGAATGTTCCACTAGTTCAACAAGTCCTGGAGCAGGTTCACAATACTTTAGTGTCCATCGTGCGTCGTTTCTATCGTATTCCGGAGGAAGAAAAAACTTGCGATTACGAGCATGTTCTCCCTTCCATTCCAACTGCTTCGTTACATTGAGTGTTGTACAAATATTTCTTAGTATAAGACCGTAATCGTCAACTTTCCAATCCTTCTCTAGTCCATACTCAGCAACAAATTTCAGCAATGTTGTTATTGCAAGTGAATCTAATTCAGGTCTACCATGACTAACTTGGATACCAAAAGCGTCACATAATGCAGCAGGCAACGCACATGTACATAACGCATTTGTATTAAAAACTTCGGAGAGTAACTTTAAAGCTAAAATCTGGCCATCTTTAGACAGTTTTTTACAATCAGCGAGTTTTTCAGCGTTAACATACACACCGGAATGTTCCATTAGTTCAACAAGTCCCGGAGCAGGTTCACGATACTTTAGTGTCCATCGTGAGTCGTTTTCATCGTATTCCGGAGGAAGTACAAACTTACTTCCTGTATCTTTCTGATCTGTTTGTTCTTCATTTAATTCTAGAACTTCTGTGTCTCTTGAAGAAGATGCTGGTAAGTCCATTTTCTTATAGCTCGTTGTGTTCTCTTTGCACTGATCTATAAATAAATTACAGTAATTAAGACAAGTAGAGCTTATAAGTAAAACATAATATGAATATCTTACAGGGATTTGTTGATAAAAAGATAAGTTCTTATCCGTCTAGACGTTAAAAGCCTCGATTTATTATCAAATAGCGAAATTGATGATCATACGATAGTCAAATTATAATCTTATCGTTTAAATGGTAATTAATCTATACTAGCTGGTGTTTGTTTTCATGTGCATGTCTCATGTACAATCAGTTAAAGCCTCTGTGCTAAAGTCAGATTCGTTTTGCCGTTCTGGCGTGATTGAGTAACAAACATCCAAACCTATAATATTTAATTTGAATAGATTGGGTCAGCACAGAACTTACTACGAGAAAAGTAATTTTAGGTCTTCCGCATTTGTAACATAATAATATGGGCAGTTTTTTTTTTGGTAGTCGATACTCTTTCTAATACTGATCGAAAACTTCTACGGGACCAATCCGGGTATACTAAATAGACTAAAAATGCAAAAAACGTAAAGTTATAAAACATATGAATACAGGTATTTATCGCGAATTATCTTTAATTTAATCCCGACGTTTCGACCGGATTGCACCGGTTTTATAACGTAAAGTTATGTACCGTCTTGGTGATCATTACATTTTTTGTATTTTTTTTTTCTGTGTCACTAATTCCTTCTTAGGACCTGCTATGATTTCGAGTGAGGGTTCGATCATAAACAAGACTAATTAACATAAAAAAAATTGGTACAAACTTTCAAACAAAATGTTTTGCAAAAGGTTTTTGCGATTTGTGACTTTTTAGTACTCCAACCCGGTTGACCCTGTAGAAGTTTTTGATCAGTAATAGAAACAGTGTGGACTAACATCAACAAAAAAATGGTTAAAAATTTCAAACAAAATGAATGGAAAAAGTTTTTGCAATTCCTGTATTTTTGAGTACTCCAACCTGCGTTGGTCTAGATTTTAGACCAACGTTTGAAGTTCTAGAAGAACGTTTTGATCAGTATTAAAAACAGGAACGATTGGCATAAAAAATGCTTTGTGCAAAATGGCAATTTTCTTGCTATCTGTAGGTACATTTTTTTTAAATCTGCGAATGGGGATCATAATTTGATGCAAAGTGAAGGTGTTTATTCAACTACCCTCACTCATCTTCATAAATGTTAATTAGGGCCGGTTCACACTAGGACAGCACACTACACTAACAGTGTCCGTATATTGAGGTGATTTCACTTGACGAGTACAGTTAGTGATTACTGGATTCCAAGCTGAAGAGAGTTTGAAGCCGTCTTCGCGATTGAAGATGAGTGAGGGTAGTTGAATAAACACCTTCACTTTGCTGTCGCGGTACCTCCAGTACTTCAGTCTCCCCGCGACCACGGCTGGTGCAATCCGGTCGAAACGTCGGGATTAAATTAAAGGTAAATTCGCGATAAATACCCGTCTTCTTAAGTTTTATAATGCGTTTCCAACCTGTTTATGAGTATCATTATAATTACGATTTATTCATTTTGTACTTATTAACTCAATTTAAAATCAACACAAATATAAGTGGTCTTATTACATGTCGCCAAATCCGCTCAAACATTAAACTTTCTTCTACTTGTTGCTACTACTAGGGTCCCTGACATTATTATGTCTGATGTGTCTCACTGCAGGCCAAAGGCCTTAACTTTCCATTTTTCAATTCTTCTCTCCCTCCAGCTATTTAAGCCTACTCCCTTAAGGAGTCCATCTCAATTCTCACATAAGGCCATCGTCTTCTGGGCTTGCCTACTAGTAAAATACTAGTAAAAATAGTAGTAGAGCACTATAATATGCTCCATCCATATTTCACAAGTCGACAGTTATAACAAACACTTTACGTTTCACCAGCCTATGTTCCAACAAAAAATAGACAGGTGTTTAGAAACTAGGTGCACTCTTTGAAATGGGCCACGCATAGACCCAATTCGCAACATCCTTGACCTCGAAAACTTTGATCAGGTATGAGAGTAAATCTTACCTTTATGTTTTCATTTTCCGAAATAAAAATCCGCGAGTAGTTCGCACTAACGAGTACCTTCTACGGTCGCACGTACACTGTCAAATGATTATTATTATCTTGGTGAAATTAAGGATTAGATAAATTGTCTGATAGTAAAAGAAATATCTAATTATGTTGATGATTAATACAAAACTTTTCCAATGCAACGATATCACCGGCATCGCTCTTTTTATCAACTCGGCGCCAACGTAACAACTTAAAACCGCATCAGCTTGGCATCGCTCAGCTCGCGGCGGGCTGGAAGCTGGTTGAGGCCCGTCGTCCACCAAAGCGAAGAGATGTGCAGGATTCGACCAATCACAGGAAAGATGAGAGACGCGATGTAGACTTCAACCAATGTGATTGGTCGAATCCTGTGGACGACGGGCCTGAAGGTGATGAGTTACCTGTGTCCGAGTGGTGACGCGACGGCTCACCGCATGCCTAATAATAATCGAATGGCAATCGCGGGGTATGGACAGAGCTCTGCAACTCCGTGTGTAGGCATGAGATAATTACCTACCGCTCCGCGCACACTGAGTGTGCAAGTTCAGTGGGGCTGTCGCGCTCGTGCCGTGCGTAGGTACGTCACGTTTATTTTTCTCGCTCTTTCGACTGGTCGCTTGCGTCGCGACCTACTTGTGCTTCGTGTTAGTTTACTTACTGATTTATTGATCATTAATCATTCTCAGTAAAAATGACAAACCGGATTAACTGATGCGTGTATAAATGCTACGTGGACGAAATTCGGCCGCATCCTGGCTAAGCAAGGTGAGGGCAAGCCCACCTATTGCATCCGCTCGGAGGACTTTGCTCCGGTTTTTGGTCATGAGGTGTCTGTTGAAAGGCAGGTGTAACATTTTTGTCACAATTGTATCTCACTTATGTAGGTTACTTTTTTTCTAAATGTCTACATTATTTACTACACATACATACATAGATTTATTTTTGAGCTTGTTCTGTGCAGGGTCAGCTCGCTTCCTGTCTCAGTATTGTATGGTTCTAATCTGGGGCCTAGTTGCCCGATCATTGTTTACATATTACATTCATTATTTATACATTATAACAAGATTTAGCATCTATTCCTTTACAGTGCTACTTATTCTACATACATTTTTACAAACATCGTTATATACTACATACATACACACCTTATAATATATTCACAATATTTCTTGCATTACTCTGTCTCTGTGCTAACTATTTACATCATACACTATCTACAAAGCATAGATACTCTCTCCATACAGGGTGTATTTCACCTCATCACAAAGCCGTTAAACAAGCATTCTGTATATCAAATTAAGTAACTCTACGCAAAAAATATTGCTGGGAAACAACTTTTTTTTTTGAGGTTATAAATCATGTTTTGTGGTATAACTCAATGTAACGCACTTAAAACATTGTGCGAATGGATGGATTGAATAGTTCGAAGGTCTTGGAGGTGTTAAAGTTAAAATCTTCCAGTATAAACTTGTATTTAAAAAAAAACGTTGTCAAAAAGTTGTAACTTTGACCCCCAATATCTCCGTGACTGGATGGTTCCCAGGTATGGTGTAGAACAAAAAAATAATCAGAATGACGAGGAGAACAAGTGCCTTTCGTATTCGCTGGCTGCGGCATGTGCCGCGACCGGCCAACGTGCGCGGTGGACGTGGGGGCAGAGTGTTTACCTGCGACGCGAAGTGCACGTGCGTGCCTTGTCGCACCCACCAACGTCGCAGGTCGAGCAGATGTGGCTTAAACTAAACATCAACTCACAGTCGGTTATTGTTGGCACTGACCATAGACCCCCGTGGCTTGATGTGAATGTTTTTCTGGATGCGATCACTGACTCTCTTTCCTATTTTGACAATGTGGACAGGGTTCTATTAGAGGGACTTCAATATTTAAACCCCTCTGACAACAAAATTAAGCTTCTAAATATTTTTTTACATTGCTGCAAGCTCAGACAAACTGTAACTGAACTGACTCATTTTACAGATCATAGCGAAACTTTAATTGATGGTTCGTGCACTGATGCACGTGTATGTCGGCACTCAGTTTCACACATACCTGAACTCGGTCAGCACGCAATTATAAGTCTAGAATTAAATTTTAAAGTAGAGAAGCCTATCCCGCATTGGATTACCTACAGGCCGCTTAAGGATGTCGTCCCTGAACTTTTTAATATTGACCTTAATAGGATAGACTGGGAACATATTGAAAGCCTTCAAGATGTGAAGTTAATGGTTCAAATGTTTAATCAATACAAATTTAGGCACTATTTGAATGGCATGCATCTGTTAAACAGGTCTAAATTAAAGAAAAGTCGCTTCCCTGGATAACCTTCACTATGAAGGAAATGATGAGGTTGCGTGACAAGTGCCATGTAAAGTCTAAAGCTACAAAATTTGATAACCATAGAAAATCTTACACTGAGTTAAAATACCTAGTAAGAACGGCAATTGAGACTGAGAAGTGCGCATACTTTAAAATATATATCAATGATAATATTACACAGCCTAAGAAGTTAAGTCCACAATTAACAACACAAAA
Organism: Xestia c-nigrum; assembly: GCA_916618015.1. NCBI lineage: Eukaryota > Metazoa > Arthropoda > Insecta > Lepidoptera > Noctuidae > Xestia > Xestia c-nigrum. The sequence continues at coordinate 1,531,802 of OU745263.1, forward strand.
AAATCGGAGCACGGTCTGCCTCACGTCTGTAACAATCCAGATACCATTAACCAGCACTTCCTGGATGTTCCTGGCAGTGGAGAGGTCGCTTCTTCTGAACTTATTTTGAACAACATCGGCACAGTGACAGTAATTTCCGGCTTGAGCCTGTTGAGGAGGAACTTGTGCTGAGAATTCTGCGTAGTCTCAGATCCAACGCGCAGGGCTCTGACCGGATCTCTCTGGAGATGCTGATGTTGACTCTCCCTCGTACTCTAACAGTCATAACGGCAATCATTAATAGATCAATTGTAACTTCTTCCTTCCCAGATCTGTAGAAAATGGCAATCGTCAGACCTATTCCTAAAGTTCCCAACCGCTCCACTGTGAAGGATCTCCGCCCTATCAGTCTGCTCCCTTGTTTATCGAAAGTTCTGGAAAGGGTTGTAGCTAATCAGCTTAAGGCATATCTGGAGAACAATGGTATTTTACCCCAGGCACAATCTGGATTTCGTAGGGGCCACAGCACGACAACTGCACTACTGGATGTGGTTGGGAACATACTTGAGGCCAGAGATCGGGGCATGGGAACCCTCCTTGTCCTTCTTGATTTTTCACGAGCTTTTGACTCTATAAATACTTCGCTTCTTCTCGCCAAGCTGTCTTTTTATGGTTGTGACGTTGTAACAGTAAAATGGTTTGAGAGCTACCTCACCAATCGATCACAATATGTCCAGGTGTCATGTGACAATGGAGATTATATGTCCTCTAGTCCACAGCACGTGAGCAGGGGTGTCCCTCAGGGATCTATCCTTGGCCCACTCCTCTTCATCTTGTACAGCGCTGACATTGTCAAATGCTTAATCAACACCAAGTTCCATTTGTATGCTGATGATTTACAGATGTATCTCTCGTTTAGAGCCCCGGATGTTGCTGAAACAGTGAAGAAAGTCAATGATGATCTGATAAGAATATCTGATTGGTCCAGAAGAAACTCCTTGGTTCTGAATACAACTAAGTCCAAATTTATTGTGATGGAATCCAGGGATTTTCTTAACAAAATGCTTAGTTGCAACCTGGACCTAAGGATTGATGGTTGTGGTGTTCAGAGGGTTCTGGAAGCTCGTAACCTCGGGTAACATTGTCTATACTTGAAAACGAAACGCATATTCAGAGAATCCCAGATATAAAAACAGGAAACTTACTTTAAAAGAAAAATGCATAGGTATTCCGATGTTTACGTAAGCATAGAAGGGTGGGTCAGAGCTTTCCTTACTTTTGCTGATAAGGGGGCAGGAGGGGGTAAATCATAGTAAATAAATCTGCTTACGTAATACTTGAACGGCCCCCATCCGATGTTGAAAATTCACACTACGTTTTTATTGAAGCATTTCTTAGGACAGCTAGTAAAAAGGGGCATTCATTTATCACGCTAAGCATGCGTGTCTCACACTTACGAAAACTAAACACAAAATAAAAATCAACATTACATACAAAAGAAATTCTTTATTGCACAGGGATATTCAAAATACTTAATTGGATAACAATTTGATATAAGATCCAGCGCCGTACATTGCTACAAGCGAGTGACGCTGTACGTACAGACTTCGGACACGGGAGCTATGTGTGACAGCGTTGTGTGAACGTAAAGCTTGAACAGAGTTAGAAAGAAGAGTGCTTTGGTATAGAAGTGGAAAGCGAATCGATTGATGGCACGGTACACGCAACGGCTTCAACAATACATTAACAATATTATGTAACTCTCCCTGCGTGCGCACCTACTGGGGTGCGAACGTCAATTGGTACTACTGTAATCACAGATACATCTTATGGCTATTCCGCCATAATATCATAAGAGCATATTCATGTATTTTGACATAACTGTGACCACAATACTACAAATTCACCAAAATAACGATTAATTTGGTGCACACGATCGAATAAATAAAACTATCGACTAAATCAGCGAGTACCACACTACTAGCCCTCGACTTACAATAATGTTAAACTACCCTCGACGGTAGTCCACATCGCTAAATCATAATGTCGCGTTATAAAAGCTACATTCATTAAATTATTCCAAATAAATTGTAGAGGATTAACTAGGATCGTGCGCACCGGTTCATAATATCAATAATAATAATATATTACTTAATCATAAGTGTCTAATACTTATATATCGTATCTCACTAGAATTTATTAAGCATCACGAAATTGTGCCCTAAGCCGTACGATAATTATAATAATTAAAAAAAGATTATTATAGTGAGCTGTTTGGATGCTAAAGCTCGCGGTATCCGTGTCTTCCCACAAACATATTGCATAATTTGCCTTCCATATTGCCTTACATACTTTATACGCAGTAACATGCAATATTTGTGCATGTGTGAAGGACCTTGGATACATCGGCCGTTTTCAGTTAATAACTAATCGCTGTTAACATAAAACGCCAATAACACGATATATAACACTAAACAGTTTCCGCACTAGAAGAATATATTATTTTATTATAACGTTTCTTGTGTTTTGTACCAACTTAACAGAGAATAGGAAGAATGATAATAAAGAAAGCCGAACTTCTTTGCCGTGTCAGATAAAGATAGATAGATAGATCAAGTATACGTTAAAAAATACAACGTCTTTCCAATTCATTAAAAACAGTTAAGTTTTTGTAAGTATTTTGTATCGAAAATATTTTGATCTCGAATCTATGACCTTCATAATATAGTATACGGACTAACTTTAAATTACTCGAACATTTTTGAAAGCAGGAACTCAAAGTTATCTGGTACAAAACACTAAGTGACGCAGACTATCTACAGTAATAATTAATAATTAAATACAAAATATTCCAATGAGTAAAATATAGCACATCACGTTCATATATTACATCACTTCAGTCTCCATATAACGCAATAGGCGACACCGACGCTCGCTTTGTTCGCCGGTAGTGCGACCTGGTACTTGTGGAGCGGGACCCACGCCAGCATTTATATTTTAAATACAATTTAATTTGGTTATAGTAGGCAAAAGGTAACATGAAATATAACAAACGTAGAAACCAATTCGCCTAGTAGTTGTGTTACATTTTATGTTGCATTACATAAGTTTGGACGGCTGTTTTGTGTTACATTTCATGTTACACGTTTCATTTCACTAAACTGTAGACGGCTTGTGTTTCCCGGCTGCGGTCTCCTGGAAAAGTCGTTCAATCGCCAAAAGAACCAGGACGCACTAAAGTAGGTTACAACATAACTTGGGGTTTGGTAACGCGTTGCCATAGCAACCGGTAGAAATATCATCCCTATGATCCTGTATGAAGCTGAGAGGGATATGTAAGATGACGTAAATGCCGCAGACTCAAGAAGCCAGAACATACTAACCTAGAGTCCCAATAGAATTATTGCACCTCTGAGAGTAGCAAACCAATAGGAACCTTATTGTAAAGCCAATAAAAATCACTGTGTTTTGGACAGAACAAACCAAAGTTAACAAATAGGCTGTGTGTCTCTTTTAGGTCATTATGACGTCAGCAAGTTCACAGTTTACAGTTCACAACAAGATCATCAAGGATCATATTTACCATAACACGTTACAGTACACCCAAAAACACTTATTAGGCAAAGACCAATATAACTAATAAATTTTATAAAACAGAAAACAATATCACACTTGCCCTGACTCACTGATTACACACTAGATTCGTTCATGACATGACAGCACTGGTATATCTCACCAACGAATTTTATTTTATTTACAGAGGGACGCGTTGCAAACCTTTTTCTTTATTAATAATAAAAACATAATGTATAAAGGTGGGAGGAGACTTATCAGCATTGATAGATCAACTATCATAAGTTTTAATTCCTCTCGGTTTCCGATATTTGCTAAGACAATCACAGTATAGCTTTCGTAAGATTTGACAGCTGATTCGCTTGCGTTTCCCTGGAGAGTTAGGTATAACTATTGCAACTACAAACCCAGACTTCGTGGTCGCTACTGATAAATTACTGACGAAAAAACCTAACAACACTTTGCCCGGTCCTGGGCATCGTACCCAGTAAAGTCGCGAGCACCAATAAGAAAACACTTAAAACATTTTAGAAGAGTTTCTCGCCTACTATTCTGATTAAAATGTTATGTTGTTACGTACATAGTATTCTTGAACTAATATTTTTATGAAAAAGATCCTATTTCCTAGTTACAATCGTTATTTCTCGCGAAAAAAGGCTTTTATATTAAGGAAAGTGGTTGGTGGTGGTTTATATTGGTGCTCGTGACTGTACCTCCAAGTTCAGCAGTAGCATTTGCAACCACGTACCACGAGGTAACTGATTTACTCAATCAGACCTTTGAAACCTGAATGCAAACGTAAGAACTGACATACGCAATCCTTTAATTATTTAGTACATCTTATTTATAACTAATATTAAAAGGAGGAAATAAATGTTTCTTTGTTTGTTTGTGTGTTACGATTTACCATCTCTTCACTATTAGAAAACCACGTCTATTCTGAGTAACATAGGCTATATTTTATCCCAGTACTCCCACGGGTACGTCAGCTACTTTAAATCATAAAGTTATATATCTTTCGAATGCTGATCAGTCCTCTCCATATCAGCTATAAAGCTTCAAACCATGTGCAGACCCGCATGTTGTCTCAATGCGCAAAATGAACCAACAATAGGAATGCATTATAACTACACAATCAATAACTAACAAAACACTGTAACATTACCCTGGAGGTAGGAACACAGATTATAGAATACAGTTACTTCACTTCCTACATCAAAATATTAATACGAGAAAATTTTGTACCCCTTTTTCTTTTATTTTAATTTCATATAGAGGAGTGCAGAAGGCTCATATTTTTTAATTATGCTTAAAAAATACAATAAATAAAACATTACACGTACATTCGACGTCATGGCGACGATTTTGTTGACGTTTGACAATTTATTGATACGTGAAGCAAAAACATTGTACCCCTTTTTAAATTATTTATGATCGAATTTCGAGCACTGGCGACCCCTAGTTCTTTGAATGCTGCAATGACACGCGATCTTGTATTCAAAGACAAATAGCTTTTGCGTTGAAAATAATCTGAGTGAACTATCATTGCGTGTAAGTTTTAAAAAGTTCATAATACTCGAATTTTTAAGCAGTTCCTGGTATTATTTGACCAAAACGTAACGCATCATACTGTGTATGGACTATTGTCATATTGGCGTCAATAAGTAAAGAACCTAGGCAGAGCAAAATACAAGAATTAACTTGGGCAGCAAAAGTATACATATATCTATAATCTGTCTTCAAGCAAACTTTCCTGCATTATCAATTATCATGGCATCCACATATAAAATCAATATCACCATAATTTACATAAATTATTACAAAAACTAATTTGTTTCATTGTTCTCGATTATTTTCAAAATATTCACACAAATTATTTTAATTTGTGTTAACAAGTTTTGGTGTTGAGTTACAGCCGTTTATGATAAGATGTATCGATATGATTTGTCGATGGCACTTGAGATATTCGCTCTCTTTCTAACGGTTTTAAAATCATTTCGCGCTATCTCTATTTCATTACTAAATATTTGAGTGCCATCGCTGTTAATAATAAAGAATACTTTTGATTTATAATTAGTATATAATCCATCAAAAAATTATAAATGAATTATTCGTAAGTAATTATCATCAATCATAGATAATTAAGTGAAGAAATTAATACAAATTTGAGCGTTTCTCTGTGGTCCCAAATCGGTTGTATTGTCTGTAATATTTTGAGACAGACCACGTAATATTTCTTTAGACATAATTGTAGTATATTCTTTGTAATATTTTAGATTTCCAAAACTATACACCGAATCTTCGGGCCATAATATTCATAACTGCATTTCTTTAGAAGCCACCTACTTACAATCGGCTCAGATTGGTGACGCGACGTGGTCTGACGAACAATAGAATATAGACCCTAACTACTTTCGTAAAAATACATTTTGCTTTGAGCGAAAGCTCAATTAATGCAACAAAGTAGAATATTTAAGCGCGCTTACATATTTTTGGGTTAAATACAAAACATACACGCTTTAAATGCAAGCTCATCAACACTGGACGTATTACAGAGATATACAGTCAACTGAACGTCTTTGGTAACAACATGAATTCAACATTTACAACAACATTATAAAAGAATACAAATGTTTACCAACGTCATCAAAGTGCCAAAAGATTAGCAGCGCTGTAGTTGAAGAGTTACGTAGTGACGTGTGTATGAGCAATGAGCATACATATCCCCCTCGCGTGTAACACAGAACTCGGCTCTCCGCCACAGTTGGGTAACAGTGTCCTACATGATAGTGCACATCTTCTTGAGGTCGTTCTCGTCTGGGTCTAACACTTCCGCGTCTCTTATCACTGGCTCTTTGCCCGCTATGTCGGGGAGGTACCTGAAAACAGATACAATATTATTTTTATACTATTCTTGTAGCGACATCTATGGTGCAAGACACTAATAAAAAATCTGCATGGCGCACGCGAAGTAATATGCGATATTGGTATAAACTGCATGTATGAGTCAAGTCGAAATTATGATAATGTTCCCATAGAGAAAGTTGTTCAGTTTGATGGTCTACACCAGATCAAATAATAAATAGAGAAATATGATCCACACATTTCTAGTACATTTTGTATATGTCACCGTAAAATTGTGAAACCCGTTAGATTGTAATCTATCTAGCGAGATTGTAAACTCTCGAAAGATTGTCAACTGAACATACTGCTTACAATTTAACGCATTTTTTTTTAATACTTTATGATGTATCGAAGTGAAAACGTGTGTGAAATGCATTTTCTATCAAGTTTCGACTCAGGTGTTTTGATCGTGTGGCCCCTCGATTGCTGACAAACCTGTTGGGGGAGTCGTAATGGCGCTCATGGCGGTGTCAGCTAATGCAGTGGACGCAGGGATGCAGACTGATGTCAGCGTATTTTCGTGAAAGAGCAAGTTTGAGCACACGCGGAAGGCGTTGTGTAAAACTTTCAGTCAGTGTTGCTGATGTTTTGTGCTTGATGTTGTGTTGTTGCCTCGTTGTAGCACAGCCACGCGCCCGACGGGTGGCAGTACGTTACCTCTCATATACGAGCCCCTGCCGCTCGTAGAACAGTAGGTGTCGATGTAGCACAGCCACGCGCCCGACGGGTGGCAGTACGTTACCTCTCATATACGAGCCCCTGCCGCTCGTAGAACAGTAGGTGTCGATGTAGCACAGCCACGCGCCCGACGGGTGGCAGTACGTTACCTCTCATATACGAGCCCCTGCCGCTCGTAGAACAGTAGGTGTCGATGTAGCACAGCCACGCGCCCGACGGGTGGCAGTACGTTACCTCTCATAGTCGAGCCCCTGCCGCTCGTAGAACAGTAGGTGTCGATGTAGCACAGCCACACGCCCGACGGGTGGCAGTACGTTACCTCTCATATACGAGCCCCTGCCGCTCGTAGAACAGTAGGTGTCGATGTAGCACAGCCACGCGCCCGACGGGTGGCAGTACGTTACCTCTCATAGTCGAGCCCCTGCCGCTCGTAGAACAGTAGGTGTCGATGTAGCACAGCCACACGCCCGACGGGTGGCAGTACGTTACCTCTCATATACGAGCCCCTGCCGCTCGTAGAACAGTAGGTGTCGATGTAGCACAGCCACGCGCCCGACGGGTGGCAGTACGTTACCTCTCATAGTCGAGCCCCTGCCGCTCGTAGAACAGTAGGTGTCGATGTAGCACAGCCACGCGCCCGACGGGTGGCAGTACGTTACCTCTCATAGTCGAGCCCCTGCCGCTCGTAGAACAGTAGGTGTCGATGTAGCACAGCCACGCGCCCGACGGGTGGCAGTACGTTACCTCTCATAGTCGAGCCCCTGCCGCTCGTAGAACAGTAGGTAGGCGGCGGCTGGGTCGATGGGCGGCGCGGGCCCGCTGAGCTCGCGGCACGAGCTGTCGTTGTAGCACAGCCACGCGCCCGACGGGTTGCGGCAGTACGCCACGTAGTGCCCGCCCGACATCTGCCCCGAGTGAGACTGCCAACGGAAATCGACCATGATTCAAAATACCGCAAAGATCCAACTATATATACACTCGATCACCGTCGTCAAGACACAATCGATGGTTACTATTACGCTGCCACCGACGACGTCAAGAAAGTTTTGGGCCATTACCATGAATACTATACTTTCTCCCTTCTTAATCCCTCGCTCCGCTCAGGATTCTACTCTAGAATCCCTCGAATTTAATTCCCTTTTTCTTCACTTGTTGTATAATCTACTATAGTTCTTTTATACAACATGTTACATAATTAAATGTAAATCCTGAAATTAGTTTACTAAATCAATTTCTATAATTTTTAATATAGGTCAAATTTTATCTCAAAAATAATTTAAACTACGTATAAATTATAGTCATGCTATCCCTGTAAGCCTCTTATTTTTTTTTGTGGAGACGTACCTATTATCGTTAAGTAGTTTATTTAAGTGAGACAACAAGTGCCGAGGAATAGGATAGCGAACGCTTTTGAAATAGTTAAAAATGACACAATTCCTTTCTAAATTCAAACATCAATTAAGAAAAGGGGCATTCAAATGTAAGTATTGTTCTTTTTTCGAAACTAGGTATTAGTTTCGAAAAAAGTTCAATACAATTTGTATTTCATTGTACAACCATGGACCTAAAAAAAGGCGGACGTAACTTCATTAAGAAAAAATTTAAGCATCACAATGGCGGCTGCGTAACTATGTGTGCGTGTGTAAAGGGATGCCAGATGATGAAAAATTACCCATTTTTAAACAATATTTCAATAAGATTTCCCATTTTTTTTTTTTTTTTTTTAGGATGGGAAATCATCATATGACTTCTCCCACTCTGGGCGGAGCGGGAGGGAGTGTCAGACTCTTACTGACTAAAACCCATCCATGTTCCTTCCTCGCCCTTTATGTTCCGGGGCCGCGGAATCTCTTTCGAACAGGCCCGCAACCCCGGCAGGCTTCGGCCCTTTCGGGCCCCTCCCCTTATGCTGACATCTCTTTGAGGCGCGCGTGGAACACGAACGCGCCGTCGACACGGCCTGTCGTCGTCGTTAGACGGACGGACGGCTAGCTAGCCCATAGCCAACCGTCCACAGGCCCGCATCTACGGTGGCCCCCGACGCCCGTTGCGTCTCCCGCGGCGGCCGGGAAGAGAGGATCTCTCCCTCTCTCGTTCCGCCACCTCCTTCGCTAGCATGACTGCTTCGCAGAAGGAGGCGACGGCTTCCCATTCCGTCTCGCTCCGGACCATGGATTGAACCAGGGCCGGACGCGAGAGGTCGCCGCCGCCGATCGCCGCCACGAGGACACGGCGGAGCTCCGCCCACGCAGGGCAGACTTCCACCGTGTGCTCCACCGTGTCCTCCGGTCGATCCTCACAGTGGAGACACCCGGGCGTTTCCTCCCGCCCGATTCGGTGCAGGTACCTCCCGAAACATCCGTGTCCGGTGAGGACCTGCGTCAGGCGGAAGGTGAGGACGCCGTGGCGCCTCTCCAGCCACTCCTCAAAGAGGGGACTTACCGCCACTATCGTGGCGTGCCCTGCACGGGGTTGCGACAGTCGCTCTCTCCATGTCGCCATGAGATCGCGCCGGAGGTCAGTCCGCTGAGCGGCAATTTGCCGCGGCAGCGGAGTTTCCCCCCGGCGTAGTACATCCGCGCGCCACTCATGCAGGCGCGCAAGGACTATCGCCTCCAGATCCCATGACGGCAATCCGGCAAGCAGGCCCGCCGCCTCGCGAGAGATCGTGCGGTACCCACGGACCATCTTTACGGCCACCACTTTTTGGGGCGCGTTCAGATAGTGAGCGGCACGCCGCTTCAACGAACGCGCCCACACTGGGGCCCCGTAAAGGGCCATGGACCGCACGACCCCCGCGTAGAGCCTGCGGCAGGAGGCGTTTGGCCCCCCGAGGTTGGGCAGGAACCGCCTGAAGGCAGCCCCGGTCCGTTCCAGCCTGGGGGCCAAACGTCGGAAGTGCTCCACGAAGTTCCGCCGGCTGTCGAGGACGAGTCCTAGGTACTTCAACGTCGACTCGACGCCGATGGATACCCCTCCTACCGTCAGTGTGGATCCCGACGGTGGCGCATTCCGAGGCCCATGAAAGCACATGGCCTCGGACTTGTGCATTGCCACCTCGAGACCCAGTTGCCGGATCCTCTCAACGACTATCGCAACCCCGCGTGTCATAGTTAATAAGATTTCCCTTGCACTTGGTTTTATTACAAGTTTTTGTGACAGATGTTGTTAAAATAAAGGTAAAGTAAATAAAACACATTGGATATTTAAAATATTTACAACTCATTTAATGTTAATAAAATTTTACAAACCCTTTTGTTGGTTTAAATTTTTGTATACTTGTCTTTTGCTATCGACACATCTAGAAATCCCTTCTAATTTACATATGTGGTGGTAACGAATGTTTAGGTATTTTTCGGCAATATATTTAATTAAAGCTATTTTGTGTTCTATTCCTGCAAATGTATGTTCAAATACCAAATCTAAAAAAATGTTGTCGTTTGCTATAATTTTTTCTAGGATTTTGTTTAACATGTACCGATGTTGTCTTTCATTATATATTGTTATTTTATCTTTTATAAGTCTTCGGACAACAACGCGAAGAAGTCCCCCTTTCGTTGTGTATAAACAATTCTTCTCAAAATGCATACTACAGATTACACTAGATTTAGATGACTTCCAATTATTTTCATTTCTACACTCTTTTATTATTTTTATCCAATCATTTTTCCATGCATCATTTGCTGAGGGAAATCTATAAAATATAGAAGAATACAATAAATAATAACATAAAAATATAAATCTCCCACTTTTAAAGCAATTTAAAACTTGAAATGGTTGCAACACTGATTGATTTCGAGACTTATTAAATTTATTAACGTAAAATCGAGAAATAAGGATTAAAATTACATGCTTACCTATGAAAAGTGATCCCCTGGCTTTTTTAAATTGAACCACTTTGGTTTCGAAAACTTTTCACAACGCACGAGGGCATACTTTAATTTTTATTACGCAAAATAACAAGCGGGCACACGTAGCATCGTTCAAAACGTAATGGCCGACGGCAGACTTACTATGGTGTGAATGTGTGCGTGCGCACCTGTCAGCATTAGTGCACTGACTTACTATGGGCCCAGATTACAGATACTACACTCCATGTACTTACACGCGCTAATCACCTACCTCGCGCCGGGCAACCGGTAACCCATAGCGCAGTGGGTTGTCAACAGCCGCGCGGCGCGCACGTACCTACGCATATTCTCCCCAAAGATAACTTATTAAAACTATTTGACCGATTTCGAATATTCTCTACGTTAACAATCGGGAATTTAAAGAAGGGAAAAAAATATTAATCATTACATCAAAATAAAACACCTCTATGCATTTTTTTTAACAATTCTTTTTTATATATTCCGTTAAAATAATTATAAATTCTGATACATTTTAAACATGTTTTATTTTATAACGTAGGTATAACGTAACCTTTACTAAAAATCCCTACTTTAACATCTTCGTCGACAGAGGCAGCCCTAGCAATCCGCAATATCCACGCGACTGCGCGATCTACAAAGCAAAACCCACTTTACGTTTGTAAGGTGAGGTACATTTTCGTTCGCAGCGTCTATTGACTTAAAAGTGTAGGCTATTATAGCGGTAGGTATTGAACATTTTGTATGGAGTGAGTTATCTGTCATCTGTGCTATGGGTGCTTCAGTTATTGTTAAAGAAGACGGCGTCCGCCTTTTTTTTTAGGTCCATGTGTACAACGGGCTAGTGTCCGCAACAACACGTCTGGGCTTATATTAGTTATACGTCTGGGCTTATATGTATTATTACTTATACATTTTGCGTATGGGCTTATAATCCACAACGCGGGCCCAGTGCAGGTTGGTAGATGTCACATCTCTTCGATTTTTTGGTTCTAGTACATGCCGGTTTCCTCACGATGATGCCCTGGCGGTTGAGAGTATGTCATGCTCACTCAAATGTCTCGCTGATGGTGGCGCGTGTGTCGGACCATTTAGTTCCCTTCAAAGTGGTTGAGCTGAATGATGCTGATCCATGCGTCATGTTCGTGAACGGGCGCTGTCAGTTGTGACTGGTCATCTCTTAGTCGCCATGGTTTATTTGAGTAAACTCTTTTGTTTTTACTATGGACACTTTTAAGGTGCACATCTTGATACATTGTTCTCACATAATATACCATCTCAACATGAATGATGTAACCAAGATTTTCTAACAATAATTTTATTTTCTTGCCCGTTCTTCTCCATAGAGATCTACGCTAGGGAATGGGTAACTACAGTACTTTCACAGGTTTTATGTCTTGTGACTGGGACTGTAGCTACATTTAAATGTCATCTTTGTTTCGACAATTCAAAAGTGCCTGTAATTGGCCTACTTGAAATAAATGCTTTGATTTTGATGTTTCAATACAATACAGTTGTGTTGAGCGAACTCGTCTCGAACTCTAGCGAATACCTACCTACTAGGCTAGTAGTTTTTTGCTAGCAAAACCGTCATACAACGACATTACGTATGCGACTGTGTAAGTTCAAGGATTTGCGTCTGTGTACGTGGTACGTGTGCTGTGAGTGCTGTGACTACGACATTCTTCCGGAATTAGGATAACTAATTTAATAGATAATCAATTATTAAACTTAGTTAATTAAAAAATCAGTGCATGTATTATGATTATGACATAAAATACTAATTAGAGGTGTCCGAGGGTGTGCGCTAAATACGTTACATGTTGTATAACTTACGTTTAAAAATAAAATAAAAAGCTTAATGTTTTGTGAAGCCATAAAATTAAAGCGAAGCAAGGGCTAGTCGCGAAATTACAAAAAAAATGTAAATGAGTCTCACCACAACAGCATATAATCTGTATTTCAAATCGAAGGGATCCTGATCGTTCAGTAGATGATGCTGGTGGTAGTCTATCAGATTGTCATCCGTCACCGGCGTCGTCACCAGACTCGTCGACTCTAGCCTCTCTCTCCCTCGCACCTAAATAAAGAAGAAAGGTTAAATATTTAAACATTGAATTTTTCAAATGGGCGTGTTTGGCCAAATTCGAAACTATGAGGAATAGCGAAAAATACTCAAAGGTGTCTCGAGCCCGATTTGAATGAAAACGAAAACCGCAATATTTGGTTTTTAGATGGTCAATTTCCCGAGCCAATAATCGAAACTGTTGATTTTGAAAAAAAAAACATTTTTATAAAGTCATATAAGTCATAAGTCATGCACCATTCGATAGCGTCGCTATTAAAGGTCAAATTCTGGGAAGTAGTACATGCGCAAAAAGGAAAAGATTTTATTTTATGTTTTAGCGCATTTTTTTTCAAACTGAAACTCTTTATTGCTTTATTTCCAAAAACTCACCTCAACTGAGCCTTTCCGTTTTCTTTCAAGTTTCGGCCTCGTCTGAACTTTAGGCTGTACGTTCTCGTCATCTTCGCTTTCCGACTCTGAGATGGTGTCGTCGACGAAGACGGACGATCTCGGCTTGAGGTTCAGGATCTCCGTGTGTCGCAGGATTGTCTCTTGCGGTACTGAAGCCAGGTACGCCGTGGGGTCGAAGTCTTGGAACGGGAAGTTCACTACTTTCTGGGACTTTATCCATTTGTTGTTCACGTATTGGAAACGTTTTAGGTGGACTATCTGCGAAAGAGTATGTGTGATTCGAGTATTTGTTGTTTTGTACCAAGAATTATATTTTGAGGGATCCTGCCGTTTTGCCGAAAAGATTTTGACAAAATTTCACTAGCCAAACAAATTTTTCAACGTTTTTTTATACCATTTCAATCTTTCGAATGATTTTACTACGCATATTTTTATTTGGTCAAATGTTTACTTGGCAAAATATTATCAAGTATAATGTCATTATGGCATTTGATCTTTAATCAAATGATTTATCTTCAGACAATAGACGTTTGGTGAAATGATTTGTAAGACAAAAATATTTTGGCAAAACGACTTGCATTAATGGAAAAAAGTGCCCACTGATGAGTTTGGGCTTAAGGAGACTGGCATATCTCCCCTGATTAGCGTCTTCATCGACCAGTAGCATTTGTAGTATAGTTATCATTATTATCTATTTTAAACTTGGGTATAGAACTTGGGTGGCATAGTAAAAATGTGTATATTCTTATTTAATAATTGCGTTTATTTAAGTTAGCCGGCAAAAAAAAATACCCCAATCTGGGTGATCTCAGATATTTTGTGGTTGAATAACTTCTCGGTGAATTGACTTACTACTTTGGTATAATAAAAAATAATAAAAAATATTCTTTGCTTTATCCGAATAATAAGTTTATTTTGGTTGGCCGGCACTTTTGAAAATAGCCCAATCTGGGTGATGTCTTTTGCCAAATTCCTTTCGGTCAAACAAGGGAGACCCATATTTTGACTTTAATACTTTGGCGACGCCGTGGTACAACACGGCAATTATGTGAGCGTAGTCCTACACGAGATGATACAGAGACGGCGGTACAACACCAGTGGAGCCACGTGATGTGCCACCGTGCGGCGTGTGAGCAACTAATATTTTGGGGAAGAACACAAGTATGGAAGTGATACACTCAGCTCATGCTTTACAAATAATACCTGATCGTTGCGGTCCATGAAAATTAAGTGGTAGCGCTGCTCCAGGCGCTCGCAGCTCGTGAAGGTAGATATGTTGTACCCAGCAGATACACAGATACACAGATACACACATACCAGTATAGGCGGCAGGCGCCACATCTGCAGCTTCTTGGTGGCGGGCTGCGCGCTGCGGCAGTGCGCGCAGTGGTAGCGCTGCTCCAGGCGCTCGCAGCTCGTGAAGGTAGATATGTTGTACCCAGCAGATACACAGATACACAGATACACACATACCAGTATAGGCGGCAGGCGCCACATCTGCAGCTTCTTGGTGGCGGGCTGCGCGCTGCGGCAGTGCGCGCAGTGGTAGCGCTGCTCCAGGCGCTCGCAGCTCGTGAAGGTAGATATGTTGTACCCAGCAGATACACAGATACACAGATACACACATACCAGTATAGGCGGCAGGCGCCACATCTGCAGCTTCTTGGTGGCGGGCTGCGCGCTGCGGCAGTGCGCGCAGTGGTAGCGCTGCTCCAGGCGCTCGCAGCTCGTGAAGGTAGATATGTTGTACCCAGCAGATACACAGATACACACATACCAGTATAGGCGGCAGGCGCCACATCTGCAGCTTCTTGGTGGCGGGCTGCGCGCTGCGGCAGTGCGCGCAGTGGTAGCGCTGCTCCAGGCGCTCGCAGCTCGTGAAGGTAGATATGTTGTACCCAGCAGATACACAGATACACAGATACACACATACCAGTATAGGCGGCAGGCGCCACATCTGCAGCTTCTTGGTGGCGGGCTGCGCGCTGCGGCAGTGCGCGCAGTGGTAGCGCTGCTCCAGGCGCTCGCAGCTCGTGAAGGTAGATATGTTGTACCCAGCAGATACACAGATACACAGATACACACATACCAGTATAGGCGGCAGGCGCCACATCTGCAGCTTCTTGGTGGCGGGCTGCGCGCTGCGGCAGTGCGCGCAGTGGTAGCGCTGCTCCAGGCGCTCGCAGCTCGTGAAGGTAGATATGTTGTACCCAGCAGATACACAGATACACAGATACACACATACCAGTATAGGCGGCAGGCGCCACATCTGCAGCTTCTTGGTGGCGGGCTGCGCGCTGCGGCAGTGCGCGCAGTGGTAGCGCTGCTCCAGGCGCTCGCAGCTCGTGAAGGTAGATATGTTGTACCCAGCAGATACACAGATACACAGATACACAGATACACACATACCAGTATAGGCGGCAGGCGCCACATCTGCAGCTTCTTGGTGGCGGGCTGCGCGCTGCGGCAGTGCGCGCAGTGGTAGCGCTGCTCCAGGCGCTCGCAGCTCGTGAAGGTAGATATGTTGTACCCAGCAGATACACAGATACACAGATACACACATACCAGTATAGGCGGCAGGCGCCACATCTGCAGCTTCTTGGTGGCGGGCTGCGCGCTGCGGCAGTGCGCGCAGTGGTAGCGCTGCTCCAGGCGCTCGCAGCTCGTGAAGGTAGATATGTTGTACCCAGCAGATACACAGATACACAGATACACACATACCAGTATAGGCGGCAGGCGCCACATCTGCAGCTTCTTGGTGGCGGGCTGCGCGCTGCGGCAGTGCGCGCAGTGGTAGCGCTGCTCCAGGCGCTCGCAGCTCGTGAAGGTAGATATGTTGTACCCAGCAGATACACAGATACACAGATACACACATACCAGTATAGGCGGCAGGCGCCACATCTGCAGCTTCTTGGTGGCGGGCTGCGCGCTGCGGCAGTGCGCGCAGTGGTAGCGCTGCTCCAGGCGCTCGCAGCTCGTGAAGGTAGATATGTTGTACCCAGCAGATACACAGATACACAGATACACACATACCAGTATAGGCGGCAGGCGCCACATCTGCAGCTTCTTGGTGGCGGGCTGCGCGCTGCGGCAGTGCGCGCAGTGGTAGCGCTGCTCCAGGCGCTCGCAGCTCGTGAAGGAAGATATGTTGTACCCAGCAGATACACAGATACACAGATACACACATACCAGTATAGGCGGCAGGCGCCACATCTGCAGCTTCTTGGTGGCGGGCTGCGCGCTGCGGCAGTGCGCGCAGTGGTAGCGCTGCTCCAGGCGCTCGCAGCTCGTGAAGGCGCGCAGGCAGCTCGCCAGGTCTATGGCGCGGGCAGCTTCTTGTCGACAGGCTGCTACCGACCAGTGTTCTACCCACGCCTGCACAAAGAAAGAAATAAAACGGTTAATAATGTGAATAACTGTACAAGAAAGGAGTAGAAATTCTCCTAAGTTATGGCAAATGGCTTACCAACGTTTAGTTTCAAACTTAGACTCGAACAAGCTCCTCACCAGACTTATAAAAGTCGCACCTTTAGAATAAAGTGTGAATCGGTAAGTCTTTATTTATAAGTCCTATATCTTTTCTTTTGGAGAAAATAATCTCTGGTGTGTTTTCAGATCTTGCCAAAACGATTGATTAGTTGTAATACCCATTCTTCTTAAGAAACTGGACGTTATTGGGATCCGGGTACTGTTATTAGATTGGTTTTAAGTCTTGAGTAATTGAAACGAATGCATTTTGTTAAATTGGGTGACAAAACGAGTGGTAATAAAAAAAATACATTTGAGTTTCACAGGGAAGTATTCTCGGCCCGGCCTTATTCATCACCTACATCCTTCACAAAATCAAAATACAGATATTTTGCTACCCTGTCATGCCAGATATTAGTTTTTTCACGATAAGTTTTCTCGAATCCAAACAATTTCGATCTCGAACCATTTTATTTGAACTTTATTATATTTAGCGCTAGCGGTGACATTTTTCGAAGGCAATAAAGTATTTTTTTTTATTGATTTTTAGTTGTCAGTTATCTTGTCGTCCTATATGTGAACACCTCCATTTTAATACACAAGCCACGACACTTAAAATGACAAGATTATCTGTCGTCGCGACATAGTGGGAACGCGGCCTTAGGGCCTTATCACACTAGCGAGTTGCGAGCAAATGGAAAGCGAAGCGAGAGCTCTCCACGAGTTCGCGCTCATGTTGCGAACTCGCGGTAATAAGGCTCTTACAGTGATGCGTCCTCGCGACGTCCGCGCTGCGTGCTGCTGTGTGCTGCGGGGGCGGGGTTGCCGCATTAACATGCGGGTTGCTGGATATCATATATCTTTGAATCATTTTTGATTCCAGGACATGCCGACTTTCTAACGATGTTTTTGCTTCACTCTCGATTACTCATACTAAAGCTTATAATGTGCAGCCATTAAGCCGTCGGTCCCGGCTATCATTTGTAGATCTTCAACAATGATATATAATGTAACTAATATGATATAAGCAGTAGTGCGTACCTTCTCCCGTGTGGACTGGTACCGCAGATGCAGCGCCGTGGGGTCCCAGTCGATGGCCAGCATGACGCCGGCACGCCGCGCGCCCGCCAGCAGCGCGCCCAACTCAGCCGCACGCACCTCGCCGCACTCCGTCTCGCCCTGCACACAGCCAACCAATATACATTTAAAACCAATATACGATGAATTCTTGAATATGCGGTGAAGGGAAAAATTAAAAAAATAGTCCTCTTATTTCTTTCTGTTTAATAATTATAATTTTAAGTTTTACAAACCTTTTTAGAACTTTTCAAATTAAGTATTTTAAATGTTTGGAACTTTATAATGGAGAGAAAATAAACTCGGATTAACTTTTAAGTATATCTATATTAGTAATTCAGTTGGAAATAACACAGGAAAATAGATCATTTGATTGAATAAGAAAACACATGTGTTTCCGGCGAGGTCCGAGCGTGACTAACGAGACTAAGGTAGGTCGCAGGGCACGCGCCGCGCTTACCAACAGGTGCCCCCCGCGTACCAATAGGTCCCCCTGCGCACCAACAGGTGCCCCCCTTGTACCAACAGATGCCAACCGCGCACCAACCGGTGCCCCAGCGTGCGCACCGTTTGATGACCAATGTCACTGGAACTGGGTATCATCATCATCATTTCAGCCGAAAGACGTCCACTGCTGGACCATGCTTCCGCCAATAGGCCAATCACTTTACGGAGTTCTGTATGGGAAGGTTCGCACAAAATCATAACCGGACTTATGAGGTTCTTTATATGCTGATTGGCTAGATAATATTACATCTATTTGTGACCGTATATTGCAAAATTAAGGTGGCTTATAGTTTTACTGGAAATTTTGTTTCTAAGTGATTAATTTGAACTGAAATCAAAATCAAAATCAAAGCATTTATTTCAAGTAGGCCAATAACAGGCACTTTTGAATTGTCGAAACAAAGATGAAAATTTAATGTAGCTACAGTCCCAGTCACAAGACATAAAAACTGTGAAAGTACTGTAGTTGCCCATTCCCTAACGTAGATCTCTATGGAGAAGAACGGGCAAGAAACTCCATGGACACTCTTTTAAATAAAATTATTGTTACAAAATCTTGGTTACATCATTCATGTTGAGATGGTAGATTATGTGAGAACAATGTAGCAAGATGTGCACGTTAAAAGTGTCCATAGTAAAAACAAAATAATTCTTTCAAATAAGAAACTGCCGATATTAGGAGGAGGCCGATAATAGGAGACTCCACCCTAGTCAAACGGACTATCATCGGCTTGTCTTTCCTGCCGCACTTTTTTTGCCGTACTTTGAATGCAATGTTCGTTTATGTATGAAGCTCTGCACTTTGAGTGCAACTTAATGTTCTCTTCAGATACTGTTGTAAATTTTCCGTCTTTACGTTTTTCAATTGACGATACAAGCTTTCTTTGTCCCTTCACGCCTATGTTCACAACATCAAAGTTCACAACCACAAATCCCACACTCGGGAATTCCATTTTCTTACGCTGATCACCGCCGCTTCGAAAACGAATGAAATGAACGCAAGGCAAAAGACCCGCACGCCGCCGCGCGGTGGAGCGGGCGGGCGACGGACGGCGAGGTACGACTTGCGACCGCGCCGCGCAAACTACCTACAGTTCGAGATCTTTGTAAAAAAAGAAAGATTTTGTAAGCAGTTGCAATTTATGCTTAATTCTGCCAGTTTTCTACTGAAACTATTTAAGAGACTAAAGTTAAACAGAAAAATGGCAGTTAAGTATTTTAATTCCATGTAAAAAATAATATAAAAAAAGCAAGTGAATTAATTGCTTAATTCCTTGATAATTATGAACAATGTATAACCGAGGGTCGACTTGGAGAGGGATTGTAAATAATACCACACCGAAATATTTCACAACCCGTATATTAATAATTAGTGACAATTAATTCCGGTAGGTGCGCTGATCACAAAAATAAAATGTTCCTCCGGACCCAACCAAATGCATGTAACGAAACCATAGCGAGTTCTAATTTTTCCTGTGCTGCCATCTATCGAGCGATGCGGTACTAACTATTGAAAACTCAGCTATGATTTCGCTACTTGCTCAGACATACCGCCCACCAAGGACATACTGCCCAATGTCCTTCAACACCGCCCACCGTGACAAACTAATTTGAATTGGTTGAACATGGGTCTGCCAATGTCATTGGTGAGGAGCTTGACCAACTTAATAACGAAGTCATTACATCTAAGCCTTAACTATACTAACAATAACAAAAATATAACTTAAAACTAAAGTTACAAGTTCAATCGGTTGCAGGGAGCACACATAATTTGGAAGTCGGTCTTTTTATAGTCGACGACTGTGTGCGTAACGTAACAACGCGGGTAACACCATCTGATCCCGGATGTTTTGCTGTAACCCTACCTAGTAACCACTTGCCAGGGGGCAAATTATCTTCCTTCACTAAGACCACTTCACCAATGGATGGTTCTGGGGTTTTGTAAGCCCACTTATGTCTCTGCAAGAATTGGTGAAGGTAGTCGTGCGACCATCGACGCCAGAAATCCTGCATCATTCTCTGGTGGAGTTGCCATCGTTGCAAACTACCAATATTACATCCTTCATAATTTGAGTCTGGAGGTACAACGAGTGGTTCCCCCACCAGAAAATGACCTGGAGTTAAAATTATTAACTTATCTTGATCCTCGATATAGGATAATGGTCTCGAATTGAGGCATGCTTCTATTTGAGCCAACACCGTCGCAATTTCTTCATAGGTTAGCGTGGAGTCTCCCACCACCCTCTTTAGGTGATATTTTGTGGACTTTATCCCTGCCTCCCAAAGGCCCCCAAAGTTTGGCGAGTGAGGAGGGATAAAGTGCCACTCAGTACCATTGGTGGCAAGCTCGTCAGCTAATTCTAAATTCAAATTGGATTTTTCTTCCGTGAATAAATGCCGTAATTCTCGTGCTGCCCCCACGAAATTTGTGCCATTGTCGCTGTGCAACTCAGCACATCGACCCCGCCTTGCCACAAATCTCTTGAACGCAGCCAGAAAACCCTTTGTACTCAGTTCACTGACCGCTTCTAAATGCACTGCTCTCGTAGACATGCATATGAACAATGCTATGTAGCCCTTGTAAGATTTGTTACCTCGACCTTTTGAAACCCTAATATTAATGGGGCCCGCGTAATCCACTCCACTACACAGAAATGGCTTATTGGGTGTAACCCGTGCCGAAGGTAGTTGTCCCATTAATTGTGTTCTAACCTTAGATGCATGTCTCAGACATTTAACACATTCCCTTACATGCTTTTTAACTAAAAGCTTAATTCCTATAATCCAGTATTTGGACCGCAAGTAGGTTATTACGAATTGCGGACCACCATGCATGGTTTTCTGATGTGCATCGGCAATTAGGAGTCTTGTGAGAAACGAATCTTTCGGTATCAAAATGGGGTGAACTCTGTCATAATTTAATTGGGACATCTCAAGCCGACCTCCAACTCTTATGATTCCCTTAGAATCCAAAAATATATTGTTACGAGCTGGGTATGAGATAAATTAATTACTACCGATTAAACAACACAATAACTTTATTAATCACAAAACAATCAAAACTTAATCACAAATACACGACTGTTTACTATTCACTTAGATATCGCACTTGTAGTTCACTTGGATTCGCTTCGTTGTGTCGCTAAAACAAGACTGCCGGTCGCGGCCCTGAGCGCTCTATTTATACTCGCCAACAGACACACCAGAGTAACCACGAACATTCGAGAGGGTCATAAAAAACACTAACAAAAGAAATTGTAAGTACCTACCTACAAGGTAGGTATTACCTATAAAAGTTGTAGGTATAAGCTACTTGTACAAAACAAACAAATATGAACCGTATGCCCTAGGCGTACGGTCGAAATTCTAATGTCTTTATTTAAATAGGTCGCGAGTTTGTACCTACCTAACTTTAAAACTAATAATAATGGAATGTCCTCGAACTTCTAACGTACACACACTGTAATCACTGGCTTTCTCGAATGTTCTAGTAGGTCCGATGTAACACTGCCCCCTCCTTAGACATGCTCGTCCCGAGCATCATTAGTCCCGTAGTATCGCGCCAACCGGTCTACATGCACAATTTTAGGCGCACCTCGTGGACCCTTCTGTATTCGGTAGGTGACATCGTTGATCCTAGTCACGACTCGGTATGGTCCATCCCATTTTGCTTGTAACTTCGGAGACTTCCCCTTGCTCCGCACTGGGTTATGCAACCACACCAGTGAACCCTCGTCGAAACCCCTACCGTTGGCTTTCCGGTCATAACGGGTCTTCATCTTCTCAGACATCTGTTGGCCGGACTGTCGGATATGCTCATAAACATCGTTCAACTTATTACGCAAGTCATTCGCGTAATCTGTTACGCTACATGGAGCATCAGGGGGAGTTCCAGTGACTAAATCAGCAGGTAACCGTAGTTCCCTTCCAAAGTTCGCGAAGGCTGGTGTCACAGTCGTACTTTCGTGGACTGCACTTCGGTAAGACAGAAGAAACGGCTGTATGTGCTTGTCCCAATCCCTTTGCCGGCTTTCCACAACTTTCGCCAGATATCTCTCCAACGTTTGGTTGAATCGTTCTACCATTCCATCGGATTGTGGGTGGTAAGAGGTGGTTCTGGTTTTATGGGTACCCATCAATCGACAAGTCTCTTGAAATACTTGCGATTCAAAATTTCTTCCTTGATCGCTGTGTATTTCTAAGGGTACTCCAAAACGACAGAAGACTTCTTGGACTAATTTATCTGCGACAGTTGTTGCTTCTTGGTTAGGAATGGCGAAGACTTCCGGCCACTTTGTAAAGTAATCCATGACCACCAGGAAGTACCTGTTTCCGCTCTCGCTTACTGGAAATGGTCCCGCAACGTCTAGTGCTATCCGTTCCCAAGGGGCTCCAACGTTGTACACTTTTAATGCACCTCTGCTGCGTGTCTGGGGTCCTTTCACGGCCGCACAACTGCTACATTTGCGGCACCAGTCCTCCACATCATCACGACAATGGATCCAGTAAAATCGTTCTCGAATTTTTAGAAGAGTCCTTTTTACCCCCATATGTCCTCCTGAACATCCATCATGGTAGAGCCGTAGAACATCCGGTACCTTAGCTTTAGGGACAACCATTTGTAGATGACAACTGTCCCCTCTAGCGTTTTCCCATTTACGGCACAAGACTCCATCCTGGATCACCAAGCTGTTCCATTGCGCCCAATAACTCTTCGTGATGGAACTCATCGCAGCCACATCACTCCACTTGGGTTTAGGAACACCAGCTTTGATCCACTCGAAAATCGGTTTGATATCCGAGTCGTTTTGCTGAGTCTGCTGTAGGGTCTCCTTCCATTCATCGCTGAGATCCGTTCTAAGCATCCTCACGGGCACTACTTCCTTAGTCTCTTGCCTGGCACAGTGCTTACAGTCTTCAGGACAAGGTCTTCTTGACAAGGCGTCTGCGTTACCGTGAGTTCTCCCACTGCGATGTTCAGTTACGAAATCAAACTCTTGGAGTAGTTCAATCCATCTCGCCACTTGCCCCTCTGGATTCTTGAACTGTAATAGCCACTTCAGTGCAGCATGGTCAGTTCGTAATTGGAATTTGCGTCCCAGCAAATATTTACTGAAGTGCTGCACTGTCTTTACTACAGCGAGTAGCTCCCGTCTTGTAACGCAGTAATTTCTTTCTGGCTTAGATAAAGACTTGCTGAAGTAAGCTATTACAACCTCCCGGTCTCCTTTCCGTTGAGACAGCACGCCCCCAATTCCAGTATTACTGGCATCTGTGTCAACTATGAAGTCATTTTCAGTGTCAGGATATCCCAAAATAGGTGTGTTGCACAGACGTTTCTTTAATTCCTGAAATGCGACGTCGCAGTCCTCGTCCCAACAGAATTGCCTCTTTTCCTCAGTGAGTTTGTGCAGAGGTTTGGCAATGTCGGCAAAATTCTTGACAAATCTTCGATAGTAGGAGCACAAACCCAGGAATGCTCTTACCTGTGTCTTGTCTTTCGGAACTGGCCAATCCTTGACGGCGACTACTTTTTCTGGGTCTGTTTGAACACCTTCCCCCGAAACTATGTGTCCTAAGAAGTTCACTTGCTGTCTGAAAAACGAGCACTTTTTCGGACTTAACTTGAGATTTGCTGTTTGGATTTTCGACAGCACTCGGTTGAGGTTTTTAAGGTGATCTTCAAATGTACGGCCCACGATGATTATGTCGTCTAGATAGACAAGACATGCGTCTCCAATCAATCCGGCGAGTACTTGCTCCATCAGCCTTTCAAACGTCGCAGGAGCGTTGCACAAACCGAATGGCATAACTTTAAACTGCCATAGCCCTTTTCCTGTTGAGAATGCAGTTTTCTCCTTGTCCTTGGGGTCTATTTCTACTTGCCAGTAGCCACTCTTCAGATCAAGTGTGGTAAACCACTTCATACCAGTCAGCGTGTCCAGTGTGTCATCGATCCTAGGCAGCGGGTAGCTGTCCTTTTTCGTGACGTCGTTCAGTCGTCGATAGTCCACACAGAAGCGCATACTGCCGTCCTTTTTCTTTACCAGGACCACAGGAGAACACCATGGACTCGATGAAGGCTCTATAACACCGTCCTTCACCATTCCCTCAATCATGGTTTCTACCTCTTTTTCTCGTGCAACTGGCAGTCTTCTTGGTCGCTGACGGATAGGTAACTCGTTACCTGTATTAATCTGGTGCTGAACAAGTCCAGTTCTCCCTATGTCAGCATCATTCGAAGAGAAAATGTTGGCGTACTGAAGTAACATCTTCTTAGCCTTGTCCATTTCTCCTTTAGTTAAATCGCAGTTTTCCAAAAGCGTTGACACGTCAAATTTTGAACTGCGAATTTCATTTCCGGTAGGGACATCTTGCGATTGACGCATCCAAGCTACTTCCTCGCAAGTGCCGATTAAGGTGCCCTTCTTAATCACTTGCTCCTGGTCACTTGGATTCAGTATACGTACTGCTGAGACGTTGGTGGCCTTGACCAGAGTTCTTGCCATTTTCCATGGGAAGTCATTGTTCACCCTTTCTATCAGTACACTTCGATCTCTTTGTCCAGAATTCCATGGCAAACAAATTGGCACAATCGTTTCTGATCTGCGAGGAAGAACAATCTTCTTCAAGCAGTACACTTTCCCTGACGGTGCACCTTCCATGAAGACTTCCTCTGAACCACATTTCAGTACTCCTTGATCAACGTCGATCTCACAACGATATTTCCGCATGAAGTCCAAGCCCAAGATGCAATCGTCCACTATGTCAGCCACGATGACATTCTGCTTGTAATATCTGTCACCCAATTTTAACTCCACCTCCTTCTTGCCTCGGACGGTAATGTGCTGACCAGTAGCTGTTAGTAAATGTATACGGTCGTGCTTATTGAAGTAGTCCCCAAGAAACCGACTTGCTAGTTTGGAATTGACGACCGTGTGAGAAGCTCCAGTATCCAACGTCAGTTTGCATGGTGTTCCATTGACTTCGCCTTTGATGGTCAGGCTGTTCCCGTCATGTGCTTGCGAGATCAAGATTCTCGGGGCTTTTTCAATACCAGCCAGCACCCGCCCCCCAGTCCTGGCATTTACTCGTTTCCCTGCTGTGGCTGGGCAGTCACTTCAGCCACCCTTCCCTGCTTATCTTCTGTCGGGATGCTGCGCTTAGGGCAACTCGACCGAAGATGACCCCTTTCTCCACAAGTGTAGCACCTAGGACTATACCCCTGTGGGCGGTCGCGTACAGGTGATGCTACAACCTCCCTGACGCGGTGCGTTCGGTGGTCTTGCCTCACTGCCTCTACTTCTAAGGCATGGGCCAAGGCGTCCTTCAAGGTCTCATGATGCCCAAGTCTTACGGCAGCTCTAACTTCTAAGTCACGTATTCCATCAACGAACGCCTGTACCAGATTTCCATCAATCAGTGCAGGGGCAGACTGGTAGGCTTTCCGAACGAGCTTTTCAACTTCCAGAGCCCACTGCTGTAGGTTCTCGGCACTTCGTTGAAAACGGTCCTTCAACTTGGCACGGAATACGTGCTCCAGGTGCGCGTCGCCGTATCTGGACTCCAAGGCCTCCAGTAGCTGTTCGTAGGTAACGTCCTTGCCGAGCGCCTCCAGAATAGTTAGGGCCTGGTCTCGGAGGCCCAAAGTGAGCGCGGTCATGGCTTGTGGTTTTGTCCATCCATTCGCCTTCATGACGGCCTCAAACTGTATTTTGTAAGCCGACCACGAAGATGTGCCGTCAAATGGAGGCACTTTAAAACCACGCGAAGATGGTGCAGCAATCACCGAAGCTACAGTCCCGCCTTCAGTCTTCAGTTCGCCCAAAGCCTTCTTTACCCCAGCAATCTGAACTTCGGCCTCCGAGATGCGATTCTCATGCTGGTGGACCTGTTCTTTCATCAACTTGATGTCCTTGCCAAAACTTGCATGCAGATCCTTTATGAGGAGCATCTGCTCGTCCTGGCGGCGGACCTGCTCCTCTTTGTCCTGCTGCAACTGCTCTTCCAACCGGCGAGCCTGCTCCTCTTGACGGCGAGCCTGCTCTTCTTGACGGCGAGCCTGCTCCTCTTGGCGGCGAGCCTGCTCCTCCTTGTCTCGCTGCAGTTGCTCTTCCAATCGGCGAGCCTGCTCCTCTTGACGGCGAGCCTGCTCCTCCTTGTCTCGCTGCAGTTGCTCTTCCAATCGGCGAGCCTGCTCCTCTTGACGGCGAGCTTGATCCTGCAGCAGCGCCATTAAAGCTGACAAGTCTGGCGCCCCTGATGCTGGAGAAACTCCGGATGGGCCAGCGACTGGCTGTGACGTAGGCTGGACACCACCCGGTGTCTGTGTCGGAGAATCCCCAAACCGCCTTTGGTCCATATCCTGCTGTCGCTGACTTCTGGTACGGATACCGTCCGTGTCGTCCTTTGGTAGGATTGGCATAATTTATCTCTCACTTCTGACACCAATTTGTTACGAGCTGGGTATGAGATAAATTAATTACTACCGATTAAACAACACAATAACTTTATTAATCACAAAACAATCAAAACTTAATCACAAATACACGACTGTTTACTATTCACTTAGATATCGCACTTGTAGTTCACTTGGATTCGCTTCGTTGTGTCGCTAAAACAAGACTGCCGGTCGCGGCCCTGAGCGCTCTATTTATACTCGCCAACAGACACACCAGAGTAACCACGAACATTCGAGAGGGTCATAAAAAACACTAACAAAAGAAATTGTAAGTACCTACCTACAAGGTAGGTATTACCTATAAAAGTTGTAGGTATAAGCTACTTGTACAAAACAAACACATATGAACCGTATGCCCTAGGCGTACGGTCGAAATTCTAATGTCTTTATTTAAATAGGTCGCGAGTTTGTACCTACCTAACTTTAAAACTAATAATAATGGAATGTCCTCGAACTTCTAACGTACACACACTGTAATCACTGGCTTTCTCGAATGTTCTAGTAGGTCCGATGTAACAATATTTAATGATTTTAGACTCCCCTTTCCCTGATATTTCTGATTATTCAATTCTTCTAATTCATATGCGAACCCTTCTTCTTGACATTTCTTTATACATATCTCTGTTGCCTCTTCCAGTTCTTGCTTACTTAAATGTTTCTGCCTGATTCCTTGCCTTCGTAGTCTTAAAAACCGGCGACAATAAGCTATAACTCTGATCATTCTTGGCAGTGTCGAAAATCTGTTCCAAAAGGTTTCATCCAACGTAGATGTGTGTACCTTGACTTCTTCTAATCGCGTTACCAGATGTTTGGGCCTTTTGTATTCGACATCCGGGTCCTTCAGAAAGCTCGGCCCTTCCCACCATATAGAAGTACCTACAAGTTCTGAAGGAGAAACACCCCGCGAAGCACAATCTGCTGGATTTTGCTTAGTTGACACATGTGCCCAGTGATACGTATCTAATGTGGTTAAAATATCAGAAACTCGATTGGCTACAAAGGTTTTCCAGCGGCATGGATGACAGTTTAACCATGCCAATACTACTTCACTGTCGGTCCATGCATGCCAATCAGCCTTTGGTATACCCATAACTTCACCTACTTCCGCTATTAGTTTAGTGACTAAAACTGCTCCACAGAGTTCCAATCTTGGGATAGACACTTGTTTTATAGGTGCTACTTTTGTTTTGGCTGTTATTAGCGACGTATGAACATTTCCCAAATTATCCACCACCCTAAGGTAAACGACTGCTGCATACGCTAACTTTGATGCGTCTGAAAACCCGTGTAATTCTGACTTCATGATATTTGGACCAGTGTGTAACCATCGAGGAATTTTAATCTGAACCAGAGAAGCCAAGCTGTGATGGTAAGTACTCCATTCTTGTTCTAAATCGCTTGGAATTTCTTGATCCCAATCTAACCCTACTAACCACAATTTTTGTATATATATTTTGGATAATATTATGCTAGGCGCTAACCATCCCAGAGGGTCAAACAGACGCGCTATTTCAGAAATAATTTTTCTTTTTGTTACAGGTCCAGTAATCGTCGGGAGTTTTAGAGAGTATTGGAAGAAGTCTTCGCTTGAATTCCATGTAAGTCCCAATATTTTTGTAATATCATCCATTTTTATTCTTAACTCTTCATCTGTAGATCCATTCTTATCTCTTACAATATTTAATAATTCTTTACTATTGCTCATCCACTTTTGCAACTTAAATCCGCCTTTACTCAAAGTATCATTCATTTCTGTGAAGATTTTGATGCCTTTTTCTATGTTTTCAGCTCCAGTCATCAAATCGTCCATGTAAAAGTCATTTAAAATTATCTTCTTTATTTCAGGTCGATCTTCACACTCGTCATATGCCACTTGGTGAAGTGCACGAACTGCCAAATACGGTGCTGATGCAGTACCGAATGTCACCGTCTTCAGCTCGTACTCTTCTATTTTCTTTTCAGGACTATCCCTCCAAAGTATGCGTTGGAATATCGTGTCTTTGCGGTCCACCAAAACTTGTCGATACATTTTAATGATATCGGCAACTAAACATATCTGGTAGGATCTCCAACGCATTATAATATGCCGAAGTTCTGCCTGCAAGGTGGGCCCAACCAATAAATTGTCGTTAAGTGACATCCCATTTGAACCTTTACAGGAGGCATCGAATACGACTCGCACCTTGGTAGTATCCTTATCCGCGCGGACGACGGCGTGGTGTGGTAAGTATATGGCTTCTTGAATTTTTATTTTATCTTGTGATACCTTTTCCATGTGTTGTAATTCTAAATATTCATGTATAACTTTTTTGTAATCTAGTTTTAATTGATTATCCCTTCCTAATTTTAATTCTAAGCTTTTAAATCTTTTTTCAGCTATACTCTTTGACTCGCCAAACTTGCCAACCAGCTTTGCATCTCGCAACGGCAATCTTACGATATACCTGCCATCATCATTCCGCAATGTAGAAGTCGTAAACAATTGTTCACATTTGACTTCATCCTCCGTGAGCATCCTTTTTGCAGATGGTTCCGCCTCTAACTCCCAAAATTTTCTTAGCAGATCATCATCTGGGACACTGGAATGCATCACGGTTATATGTGAGTGGATATTAGGACCATTGTCCACTTCGACTGCCCCCGACAATATCCAGCCTAAAGCGGTGCCCTGCGCTAAGAGCGTCCCGCTTGAGTTCTTCTTTACCCCGTCCCGAATAACCTGGCTGTATATATCAGCACCCAATAAAATATCAATTTTATTAGGCCTGAAATATTCCGGATCTGCCAACTCGGTATCGGTTAAGTCTACCCATTCTACCTTGCATACCTTAGTAGAAGGGAGAAAAGCCGTAACCGATTTCAGAACGTAAGCGTTTACCTGCAGTTTGAACGTTGGATCTATCCTTGAGCCAATCGTGACAACTACTTTGGCAGTCGACGTAGTACTTTTATCTCCACCCACACCCACCACCGTATTTTTTGAAGGTGTTTTCTTCAAACCCAAATACTGAACCATGGATTCCGTTACAAAGGATCCCTGTGATCCCTGATCCAGTAACGCCCTAACCACCCGGTAAGTCCCATGTTTTGACTCAGCCTTTAATAAGGCTGTGCTTAATAACACCGCTTGTTTGTTATTTCCTGTCGAAAGACATGCGACTAGTGGTTTATCCTCCCCTTGCGCGGCAACAACTTTTTCCTCATTGGCCATCGATGAGGTTCCCTCGCGAGCAGCCGAACTACCCTCACCAATAACTGATGCCGACCCACCCGTTGGATGTAACAAAGAATGGTGGCGGCGTTTACACACCTGGCACCTGTGAGTGTTTTTGCAAAACCTAGCAGAGTGGTTACTATTTAGGCAAATAAAGCATAAATTCTTTTCTTGTACAATATTTCGACGACTATCAACAGATTCCTTAGAAAACTTTGGACAAGATGAAATTCGATGATCAGCTGAACAATATGCACAAGTAACACTTTGTTTGTCCTTTGATACATGAAATGACTGTGTGGTTTTAGGGTTTTTATCTATTTTACTATCCAGATTTTCCAAACCACGGAATCGACTTGTTAAAAATTCACTAAACTGTTTGAACGTAGACAACTCATCTGTGGTATCGGAAGCTGCATGCAATTCCCAGGCTTTTCTGGTATCTTTATCTAATTTTGTACTCACTATATGAATTATCAAGATATCCCAGGAAGCCACATCGATACCTAAATTTTGTAACGACCCCAAACAGTCCGATGTAGTACTGATTAACCTTTTAATATCCGTAGCCGATTCTACCGTTAAAACCCTTTGAGCGAATAATCGTTTTAAAATACCGTTTGCCAGAAATCTTTTGTTATTATACATCGATTCTAACTTTTTCCAGCTTGCCTGATAATTATCGGAAGTAACATTTACATTTCTCAACAAGTGTTCTGCGTCGCCCGTCAAATACCCCTTGAGATAATACATTTTTTGTGCATCATCCAGCCTTTTATTATTATGAATTAACCCGACAAATAAATCCCGAAAGGTCTGCCACTCGAGGTATTTACCAGAGAACACAGGAATTTTTACCTCCGGTAATTTAAAATTAGAAACTTCCTTACTATTTCCTGAACTACTATGTGTATCGCTATATTGTACCGTTTTACCTACACATAACAGTTCCTTAAGATCACTTTTGTGTAGCAAATACATTTCTTCTACCTCATCATACACACAATCTTTGTGGTAGTTTGAACTATACAAATCAGATCGTTTAATTTCGCTAATTATTTTTAAGTGCGTAGTGTAAAACATATTCCAATGTTG
This sequence comes from Xestia c-nigrum, assembly GCA_916618015.1. Taxonomy (NCBI): domain Eukaryota; kingdom Metazoa; phylum Arthropoda; class Insecta; order Lepidoptera; family Noctuidae; genus Xestia; species Xestia c-nigrum. The sequence goes on from OU745263.1 coordinate 1,563,106, forward strand.
TTCCAAACTTTCCAGACGTGTTTCTATGTATGAAACCGTAAGTCGATCCTTTGGACATTTTTTAAAATTAACTGTAGCTTTTACAATTTTGGATTTAATGTCATCCTGAATATCATTATAGGCATCCATTTTTATAAACAAAAACAACAAATACAAAATGAAATCCAAATAGCAACACTTTAAAAATAAAAGACTATTATGATAGATATAATGTCTCTAAAACACTTCGAACTTCTTCAAATTTATCTCCAACAAACTTAGTCAATATCACGATTTTTAACTTTTTACAAGTGTTTGAGAATTGACTTTTTATGGAATTTGGGCATAGGTTCCCCGTTCCAACCACTTTTAACAGAAATATTTTACAAGTCCGAGGTAAACAGAAATGCACTTTTTAGATAATTATTTAAATGTACTCACGATTTTTCTTCACAAATTATTCACTCACTCACACTGATGATCGACACTTGCACCATACAAGTGACGGCCTCTGCTTAGCCGCTAACTAAGGTCCGCTTCACCTCCCTCGCGCGTGCTGCTCCTCCAGGGTGTCACAGCCAGTCCAGGCTGCCTTGGCTCCAACAGGCTGCTCCTCTGCTTCTGGCTCCAGTTCCACCCGGCTCCACCTTCAACTCCTGGGCACCTTTCACCTGGTACCCGCTGAAGGGGCTGATCTGGACAGCGATCCACTGCCCAGTAACGACGCGTAAGGGTGGTAATCACTACCACCACCGGTGATCACCAAAACACTCGCGGCCGTATCCGACTCGACAAGGACCATGTATAACCGAGGGTCGACTTGGAGAGGGATTGTAAATAATACCACACCGAAATATTTCACAACCCGTATATTAATAATTAGTGACAATTAATTCCGGTAGGTGCGCTGATCACAAAAATAAAATGTTCCTCCGGACCCAACCAAATGCATGTAACGAAACCATAGCGAGTTCTAATTTTTCCTGTGCTGCCATCTATCGAGCGATGCGGTACTAACTATTGAAAACTCAGCTATGATTTCGCTACTTGCTCAGACAACAATCAACTGACTAAATGCTTAAACTCTTTAAAACATACGGTTATCGATTTTGCTAAAGTCACAATTAGCTCTTTTTTTAAAACCCCTAAAAATTAGTAGAAGCAACTAAAAAAAAGCTTAATTAACGTAGCGTTAGATACTTATTAGGGCAAGGTAAAAGTTTACCTAAGTATATCTCGGTTATTAGATTTGCTTTTATTTCATTTATTTAACAAGTATGTTGCTACGTATTCAAAGATTTTTAGAAATACTTGCAAGGTTGCTAAAGCCCTGCACATTAGCAACAAGATCAAAACAGCAGAAAATAAAATAAAGACCGTTTGGAAAGTTATAAATAACGAGACCAACAGAAAGAAAATACGTGATAATACTTTTACATTAGATACAGCATGTGGTCTTAAAAGCTCTAATCAGGAAGTAGCTCAAGAATTTGTTAATTTTTTTACCGAAATACCAATAAAAACTACGGAGGCTCTTAATTCCTCACCTGAAGCCTCAATTGGCTTATTAAAGGCGAATGTGTCTGGCTGCCTGGCTGAATTTAAATTTAAACACATTAACCCCATGACAGTTATTAAAGCTTTCCGGCAAATTAAAATCAAACTGACTGAAGATTTATGGGGAATGTCTATCAAAGTTTGCACATCTATACTTGAGACCATAGCCCCGTACTTAGCTTTAATTTTTAATTTATGTGTAGACCAAGGAGTTTTCCCTGATTTAATGAAATACAGTAAAGTCATACCTCTTTTCAAATCCGGGGACAGCAAAGTTGCCAATAATTATAGACCTGTATCCGTGTTACCGGTTTTTAGCAAGGTTTTTGAAAAAGTAATGCTTAATCAAATGCTCTATCATTTTAACACCAACAGAATCTTCCATGATCAACAGTATGGTTTCACCAAGGGACGTTGTACAACTGACGCCGGTGTAACCCTATTAAAGCATATATTTGCTGCGTGGGAAGAGTCCCAAGACGCAATAGGAATTTTCTGTGACCTCTCCAAAGCTTTTGATTGCGTAAATCACGACACATTACTTTTGAAACTGGAGCATTACGGACTGGGTAAACTTGCACTTAGCCTGCTAAAATCTTATTTGAGCGATAGAAAACAACATGTTCAAATAAACGGTGTTAATTCACAGGGTTTGAATGTAAAAATGGGGGTTCCGCAAGGCTCAATATTGGGTCCTTTCCTTTTTCTAGTCTATTTGTTGAAACACCAATCGCAAAATATGGTGTTGTTTGCTGATGACACTTCTCTAATTTTTAAGATAAATAGACGGGCCAAAAATCTAGATGACGTGAATGATGCCCTACTTCAGGTCCAAAATTGGTTCACAGCAAACAATTTGGTATTAAATGAAAAAAAAACTAAATGCATAAGATTTTCATTACCGAATGTTAAAAGTAGTGATTGTGAGATAATATTGAATAAAGAGAAACTTGAATTCGTAGATAAAACGGTTTTCCTGGGGCTTACGCTTGATTCAAGGCTACAATGGGGTTCTCATTTAACATCTCTTGCGGGGCGCTTAAGTTCAGCAGCATATGCCATTAGAAAAATCCGTCAATTCACAGATGTGGATACCGCTAGACTGGTCTATTTTAGTTACTTCCATAGTATAATGTCTTACGGTATTTTGCTATGGGGACGGGCTGCTGATATTGAGTCTATATTTATTCTGCAGAAAAGAGCCATCAGAGCCATATACAATCTTCGTAGGCGCGATTCTCTAAGGGAACTATTTAAGGATATTGGCATCATGACGGTTCATTGCCAATACATCTACGAAAACATAATGTACGTCAGAAAAAATCTGCATCTTTTCGGTAAAAGAGGCGACAGACACAATTACAGTACTAGAAATAGGGACCAACTAGTTCAGCCAGGCTTTAGACTCGCTAAAGTAGACTCATCTTTCATGGGGTACTGTTTGAGATGCTATAATAAAATTCCACAAAGTATTCTTGAACTGAATGAGACGAAATTTAAAACATGTATTAAACGCACACTATGTAAGCAAGCATATTACAAGTTGAGCGATTATATCGCTGATAAAAATGCTTGGCTCAATGCTGGTCCTGCTCCACAAGGACAGGGGCGCAAAACTTGATAGCATTAAACGGTATTGTTGGAGCTGCCGAAGATTGTACAACTATCTTTGCATTGTATAGATTCATTGTTAGTATTATATAATCGTATAGCCTATATTGTGTGAGTACTATGTACTAGAAAGCTATCATTCACTGGAAACCTACTTTAGTTTTTGACTTGAATGTGCCCTGGCGGTTGAGAGTATGTCATGCTCACTCAAATGTCTCGCTGATGGTGGCGCGTGTCGGACCATTTAGCTCCCTTCAAAGTGGTGGAGCTGAATGGTGCTGATCCATGCGTCATGTTCGTGAACGGGTGCTGTCAGTTGTGACTGGTCATCTCTTAGTTGCCATGGCTTATTTGAAAGAATTATTTTGTTTTTACTATGGACACTTTTAACGTGCACATCTTGCTACATTGTTCTCACATAATCTACCATCTCAACATGAATGATGTAACCAAGATTTTGTAACAATAATTTTATTTAAAAGAGTGTCCATGGAGTTTCTTGCCCGTTCTTCTCCATAGAGATCTACGTTAGGGAATGGGCAACTACAGTACTTTCACAGTTTTTATGTCTTGTGACTGGGACTGTAGCTACATTAAATTTTCATCTTTGTTTCGACAATTCAAAAGTGCCTGTTATTGGCCTACTTGAAATAAATGCTTTGATTTTGATTTTGATTTCAGTTCAAATTAATCACTTAGAAACAAAATTTCCAGTAAAACTATAAGCCACCTTAATTTTGTTTCTAAGTGATTAATTTGAACTGAAATCGAGCAGGACCAGCATTGAGCCAAGCATTTTTATCAGCGATATAATCGCTCAACTTGTAATATGCTTGCTTACATAGTGTGCGTTTAATACATGTTTTAAATTTCGTCTCATTCAGTTCAAGAATACTTTGTGGAATTTTATTATAGCATCTCAAACAGTACCCCATGAAAGATGAGTCTACTTTAGCGAGTCTAAAGCCTGGCTGAACTAGTTGGTCCCTATTTCTAGTACTGTAATTGTGTCTGTCGCCTCTTTTACCGAAAAGATGCAGATTTTTTCTGACGTACATTATGTTTTCGTAGATGTATTGGCAATGAACCGTCATGATGCCAATATCCTTAAATAGTTCCCTTAGAGAATCGCGCCTACGAAGATTGTATATGGCTCTGATGGCTCTTTTCTGCAGAATAAATATAGACTCAATATCAGCAGCCCGTCCCCATAGCAAAATACCGTAAGACATTATACTATGGAAGTAACTAAAATAGACCAGTCTAGCGGTATCCACATCTGTGAATTGACGGATTTTTCTAATGGCATATGCTGCTGAACTTAAGCGCCCCGCAAGAGATGTTAAATGAGAACCCCATTGTAGCCTTGAATCAAGCGTAAGCCCCAGGAAAACCGTTTTATCTACGAATTCAAGTTTCTCTTTATTCAATATTATCTCACAATCACTACTTTTAACATTCGGTAATGAAAATCTTATGCATTTAGTTTTTTTTTCATTTAATACCAAATTGTTTGCTGTGAACCAATTTTGGACCTGAAGTAGGGCATCATTCACGTCATCTAGATTTTTGGCCCGTCTATTTATCTTAAAAATTAGAGAAGTGTCATCAGCAAACAACACCATATTTTGCGATTGGTGTTTCAACAAATAGACTAGAAAAAGGAAAGGACCCAATATTGAGCCTTGCGGAACCCCCATTTTTACATTCAAACCCTGTGAATTAACTCCGTTTATTTGAACATGTTGTTTTCTATCGCTCAAATAAGATTTTAGCAGGCTAAGTGCAAGTTTACCCAGTCCGTAATGCTCCAGTTTCAAAAGTAATGTGTCGTGATTTACGCAATCAAAAGCTTTGGAGAGGTCACAGAAAATTCCTATTGCGTCTTGGGACTCTTCCCACGCAGCAAATATATGCTTTAATAGGGTTACACCGGCGTCAGTTGTACAACGTCCCTTGGTGAAACCATACTGTTGATCATGGAAGATTCTGTTGGTGTTAAAATGATAGAGCATTTGATTAAGCATTACTTTTTCAAAAACCTTGCTAAAAACCGGTAACAAGGATACAGGTCTATAATTATTGGCAACTTTGCTGTCCCCGGATTTGAAAAGAGGTATGACTTTACTGTATTTCATTAAATCAGGGAAAACACCTTGGTCTACACATAAATTAAAAATTAAAGCTAAGTACGGGGCTATGGTCTCAAGTATAGATGTGCAAACTTTGATAGACATTCCCCATAAATCTTCAGTCAGTTTGATTTTAATTTGCCGGAAAGCTTTAATAACTGTCATGGGGTTAATGTGTTTAAATTTAAATTCAGCCAGGCAGCCAGACACATTCGCCTTTAATAAGCCAATTGAGGCTTCAGGTGAGGAATTAAGAGCCTCCGTAGTTTTTATTGGTATTTCGGTAAAAAAATTAACAAATTCTTGAGCTACTTCCTGATTAGAGCTTTTAAGACCACATGCTGTATCTAATGTAAAAGTATTATCACGTATTTTCTTTCTGTTGGTCTCGTTATTTATAACTTTCCAAACGGTCTTTATTTTATTTTCTGCTGTTTTGATCTTGTTGCTAATGTGCAGGGCTTTAGCAACCTTGCAAGTATTTCTAAAAATCTTTGAATACGTAGCAACATACTTGTTAAATAAATGAAATAAAAGCAAATCTAATAACCGAGATATACTTAGGTAAACTTTTACCTTGCCCTAATAAGTATCTAACGCTACGTTAATTAAGCTTTTTTTTAGTTGCTTCTACTAATTTTTAGGGGTTTTAAAAAAAGAGCTAATTGTGACTTTAGCAAAATCGATAACCGTATGTTTTAAAGAGTTTAAGCATTTAGTCAGTTGATTGTTCATAATTATCAAGGAATTAAGCAATTAATTCACTTGCTTTTTTTATATTATTTTTTACATGGAATTAAAATACTTAACTGCCATTTTTCTGTTTAACTTTAGTCTCTTAAATAGTTTCAGTAGAAAACTGGCAGAATTAAGCATAAATTGCAACTGCTTACAAAATCTTTCTTTTTTTACAAAGATCTCGAACTGTAGGTAGTTTGCGCGGCGCGGTCGCAAGTCGTACCTCGCCGTCCGTCGCCCGCCCGCTCCACCGCGCGGCGGCGTGCGGGTCTTTTGCCTTGCGTTCATTTCATTCGTTTTCGAAGCGGCGGTGATCAGCGTAAGAAAATGGAATTCCCGAGTGTGGGATTTGTGGTTGTGAACTTTGATGTTGTGAACATAGGCGTGAAGGGACAAAGAAAGCTTGTATCGTCAATTGAAAAACGTAAAGACGGAAAATTTACAACAGTATCTGAAGAGAACATTAAGTTGCACTCAAAGTGCAGAGCTTCATACATAAACGAACATTGCATTCAAAGTACGGCAAAAAAAGTGCGGCAGGAAAGACAAGCCGATGATAGTCCGTTTGACTAGGGTGGAGTCTCCTATTATCGGCCTCCTCCTAATATCGGCAGTTTCGAGAAAATGGAACATAACTATAAAAATATCTCTTATATCATAATAGTTTTAATGCAAAAAGTGACTCTATATCCATCCGCACTACCTCCAATATTTTGATGCGGGTGCATCAATATTTGAACGTTCAGCTGGCAAAAGAGCACGCGCAGGTGTGGACGTGCGTCGTTTGGTGTCATTGCTGAGTCAAATCCCTGAGTATACGTATTGCGAGGATAAGTATTTGGAGGGAATTAAACATACCTATGGTGTTATCTTTTATTTTTTCATGAAGAATAACAGTCAAAGTATCTTTTAGATAACCATGTTTTTACATTTATTTGTCTATTTTATTAAATAATAGCGGGGCCGAGATTAGGGATCTACACTGGTCAGCAAATAAACCGAGCCACCCGCTACCTAGGAACTGTGATTCGATTTTCTCAAAAAGTATAAAACTTACAACTATCAAAGTTATACCTACAAAAAGTGCGTTTCATGGTGATTACAATGACTGCAAATTAATTCGTGTTTTTGCTACTTTTTTCGATTAATAATGGATACAACACCTCAGGAAGCGGCTCAAGCTGTAGCATTACTTCAAGCAGGCATTGCGCAACGTGAAGTCGCTCGAAGGCTTCGAATCAGCAGATCTTCGGTGCAACGAGTTTACAGACGATACCTAGAGACTGGAGCATTCGATCGCCGTCCAGGTACGGGCAGACCTAGGGCTACATCAGCAGCAGATGATCGTTATATCCACCTTACTGTTCTGCAAAATCGCCACCTCAACGCAGTTCAAGTCCAACAAAGTCTGCGTGACGAACGCCAAGTGGTCATAAGTTCAGATACCGTCAGAAGAAGACTTGCTGAACGGAACCTGACCCCAAAAAGAGCTGCAACAGGCCCAGCATTAACGGCAGCACACCGTCGAGCACGACTTGAATTTGCTCGAGAGCATAGGGATTGGACATTAGAGCAGTGGAGTAATGTACTCTTCACTGATGAGAACAGGGTGAGTCTACATGGAAGTGATCGACGTCAGAGAGTATATCGTCGCCCTGGAGAACGTTATTCTCAGTGTTGGATCGAGGAAACTGTTGCTTATGGAGGAGGATCTGTAATGGTCTGGGGCGGTATCTCGTTAATAGCACATACACCGTTAGTTTTCATCGAACCGACGGGCCGTACACGTGGACTGACTTCTCATCGCTACATTACTGAAATCCTTGCAGACCATGTGGTACCTTACGCAGGATATATCGGACAGGATATGCAATTGATGCATGATAATCAGTGATAGGAATAGGTAGTGCCTATTTGCCTAAACTTCGAGAAAGAACAGAGACAAGAAACGGAGACTTCCTTAGGACTAATTTTTTTCCGATACTTCTGTCCCGGAATTTCGATACAACACTTAAATACATTTAAAAAAATGTGTTATTTGTTATTTTTAACATAAAAAGAAATCGCCTGACAGTTGAAAATATAGAAAAAATTATGATTGTGTATTTTAACTTAGATGACTCATCTGACAAAGAAAATTTCGGTTCTGATACTGAACTTTACGAATCGAATCACGATGATTAAATTAAAATCGTTTTTTTTATTTTTTATAGTATTTGTTCATCAAGTTCTTTATCAAAATGGAACCGTTAGTAGTTCACTATTAAAACTGATTGTCCTTAATGATATACTTCAAAGGTAATTTATACTTTGATTTGATTAAAAATTACATCCCTCAAAGGCAGTAAAATAAATATGACAGATAGATAAACATAAATTTGTATCTAAAATTTTTCCTTCTGTACATTTTGTTTCATGGTTTCCAATTACGTCATATTTAAAAATAATATAAATATATGTCGCCGCAGAAGTCTCTATCTGCTAAGATTTAATCTAATTAATAACACTCGTAAACTATTCCATGATAATATTGATGAACCTGCCATCTCTGCTTTGGCAGTTGGCATTAACAATTATTTACAAAAATCGATTGACAGAAGGGTTAAGCGCCATCTATTGGCATTTGTATTAACTAAGACTTAAATAGATCTTCGAGTGACAATTTAAGAGATTAATTAAACAAGTTTAGCTAGAACTACAGTTAAAATTAAGATAGCTAATATTTTATAACTATTGGGATTTTACCAATTTGTCATAGCTCGTTCGTGGACTACGGTTTCCATGATTGTATGGCAACACTCCACATGTGGTGGATGTCGCCATACAAACGCGCTAAGTACAATTTTAATGGTCAATAAGTCAATTTATAATTCTAAACTATAACTAAATCAGTTTTACTGAAATTAGCTACAAACCAAAATAAGTAACAAGATTATTTACAAAGCAATCTATTAGTGGAAGACTTATTCTTTGTATTAATTTGACGTGTCTTCCGTTTTGTCGGAAATGGTTTAATAACAAGTGTAAAAAGGAATTGAGCTAGTAATTAAGCTTAAACTTAATAATACCTTTGCATTTGTGAATATTAGTATTGTTTAATTATTACAATAATTAAGTGTGAAGTATTCTGATATTGTTTGTAAGTTTTAATGACCTTACGATGTAATGAATTACTGTACTGAGAGAGTGAGCAACTTCCGGTCACTCCAAAAAGACGCGTTGGAGACGCAGTGTCTCGCTGAGTAAAACAATTGAATTATTAAGAAAAGAATAATGGCTTTTGAAGTGAACATTACAAGCTTGTGTAAATGAAAAATGTAGTATTGGTTGAAAAGAGTGTAAGGAGTTTCTTTGTCCGTTCTTCTCCTTATTAACAATATGCGAACGGGCTGCTTGACTCGGAATTTTTATTGTGCCTGTACCTAAATGGTTTCTTAGAAATAAACGTTTGGAGTTTGAGTAAAATGTGGTGTGTGATTTCAACTACCCATCTACCTATCTACCAACAATGAAGAATCACATCGCACGGCGATGTGATGGTTATAGACTGCAAGACAAGTATGGCGGCGAATGGCGCCAATATTCGAGGACTGCTCCTCTCCAGGGATTCCCTGTCCTGATATATACATATATTTATTACAACAATATTCTATGCGTTTTATTTTTCCTTTAGAGCCCATTAATTATTTATTTAACACAAAGCGATATCGACCGGCGATTTTTGAGATTTTTTTTGTTTGGTTTTTTTTGCATGGAAATCTCCTAAAAATCGCCAGACAATATCGGTGGTGTGAAAGGAATGAAATGAAACCCTCACGTGTTTTTTTTGAAACTAATTAATGCCCGCGGCTTTTCCCGCGTGTACTACTTTTTTTGTATCCCATGAGAACTATACTTTTTTTTTAATAGGAAGTAGCCTATGTGCTAATGCACACCTTAACCTATATCGCTGCCAAATTCAGCATTTTCAGTGGGATTGAGTAATGGACATCCATACAAACTATCACATTTATAATATTAGTAATTGCATAGGTATTAGATATAGTCTGTGGTCTCTGCCTATTCCTCCGGGATAAAGGCGTGAAAAAAAAATACGGAAGTCATCTATATCATTCACAGTTTAAGAAGAGCTCTCTGATCACAACAATACAAACACACGCAGTGTGTGTCACTAGGCTGATATATCCTTGCATTGCATTGCATCAGCCTTATAATGTTCCCACTGCTGGGACTCAGGCCTCCTCTCTAGGAGAGGGAAATATAGACTAATGTAGGATATGCTGATATAGGATAAGTGGCTATTATGGAGTTATAAATTATGTCTAATCGCAAACTTTAGATAAATCACTGCTTACCATCAGGTAGGATCGCAGTCAAGCACTAGTTTATATCAATTTAAAAAAAAAGAATTACTTGTTCCAAATAACACATTTTTTAAAATGTATTTAAGTGTTGTATCGAAATTCCAGGACAGATGTATCGGAAAAAAATTAGTCCTAAGGAAGTCTCCGTTTCTTGTCTCTGTTCTTCGAAGTTTAGGCAAATAGGCACTACCTATTCCTATCACTGATGATAATGCACGGCCTCATGTTGCTCATGTGGTGACCCAGTATCTACGCGACGTCAGCATTCGTACGATGGACTGGCCAGCTCGAAGCCCGGACTTGAATCCGATAGAACACTTATGGGATGAGCTGAAACGTCGGGTTCGAGCCCGGGTACCTGCTCCAACAAGGCTTCCAGAGCTGCGAATCGCAATTGAAGAGGAGTGGAATACAATTCCTTAAGACTTTATCGTCAGGCTCGTAAGGTCGATGAATACAAGGATGCTGGCAGTTATCCGAGCAAGGGGAGGGAATACGGAATATTGATCAAAAATTCTTTTTTTTGATTTTATCTTTGTTTTTGGCTTTATTTATTTTTTTCACTTTATCATTACTAAGGATTGTCATGACTGGAAAACGACTCTTCTTTGTAAAATCCTTAATAAACACTGAACTATTGTTTAAACCCAATGAGTTTCCTTTCATTTTAATCACCATGAAACGCACTTTCTGTAGGTACAACTTTGATAATTGTAGGTTTTTTAGTTTTTGAGAAAATCGAATTAGAGTGCCTAGGTAGCGGGTGGCTCGGTTTATTTGCTGTCCAGTGTATATTATTGATAAATCTCTATATCGGCCGGGTGGCCGATATTGGGGTAATGCATGAAAATGTTAAACCACATGTTTAGCTATTTTATACGTTAGCAGTAACATTAATAAGGTCAAAAATGAAACAACAGCTCAGTTTGATAACTAGATCCTAACATCGGGCGCCTCAAAACGAGTTTTATCAATTACGGCCGATATAAAGGGAATTGGTGCGTAAAACCGGCCACCTTAGTATGGGTACAAACAACGTGAGGAAATAAGAAAAAAAATTGAAGAGAATAAAGCGGAGAGAGAGACAAAAACTGGAAATGAGAATAAAAAATAAACCCGCCAAAGAAACAAAAGTAGTAAAGAAGAGTTGATTATAGGACAGAAATCGCGAAACTGACCTCATTGATTTAGCTTCGCAAGACAAGTTTGGAAAAGGAGAAAATTCTTTGTGCTGGCTCTGAAGAAAACCTAATTAGTGATGTTGAAGAAGATGAAAACAAAAATATTGGATGCGACATATGCTACAATGGTTCCACTTAAAGTATACAGTCCATCGTGGGTGAATTGATGTGGCCTAAGAAGATTCTATTAGAAGGAAATGACATCAGAGTCTTAAAATTAAAATAAATTCTGTTATTATAAACTAAAGATCGCAATGATTCAACATTCCTAAAAAACAAATAATGAAAGGAACTCCAAAAAAAAATATTATACATAAAAATAATTACCAAATAAAGTGAATAGAAATTTAAATAGTGCATTTAAAAAAAAATGAATGTGATGATAATTAATAAAAGTGATTTGTACCTGAGCTCAGTTGAAATATAAAACGTTATAATTTTTTTTGTAGTTTATTCGTATTACTTCACTTTAGAAAAGGTAGGCCGATATTAGGGTCACAGACGGCGGATATTAGGGTGTTATAGGCCGATATTAAGGGAAATCGCCATATTCGGAAAAAAAACATCTACAGGGTGATTGGAAGATGGGTGCAAAGCTTTAAGGCGAAGATAGTACAGACAATTTAGAACCATTTAAGCCATGGTTGTCTTAGACGAAGTCTTACCAAATATTTTTAACCAAATTTTTAAGTTTTTTTTCGGAAATTAATCAAAATTTAATGTAAACTGCATAATTATGGCCAAATTGAATGATAAATGAATTCATTTTTTATTTATTTAATTAAAGTAATGTGTAAGCAATCAAGCAAAACATGTTTTAGGCTTCTGTGTCATTAGACATTTTTTTTACAGACATTTAAAGATCAGAAAAAATAAAAAAATTGTACAATACGTCTTTTAAACCTTATTCAAAAAAAAAACGGAGGGTGCTTTTTTTGTTCAAACCTTTTTGAAGACATGCTTGATAATCGCTCTTTCTTTTGAGGTATCATTTATGCGGATATCTTACAAATTATTGAAATTAGGGCCTACAAACCAATTTGAGGGAGATTTTTTTTTATTTTAGGCAGACTAATTAAAACAACATTTGAATTAAAATTATTTATTTTTCATGTTCAAAATGACGGCCGTGATTCCTAATACAAGCACGGCCCCGTCTTCTAACTTCTGTAGTCGTTATTTTCAACATCATCTCCTGCTTCATTGTCTCAAACGCTGAATTTATTCTTTGTATTGTTACATCGGACCTACTAGAACATTCGAGAAAGCCAGTGATTACAGTGTGTGTACGTTAGAAGTTCGAGAAAATTCCATTATTATTAGTTTTAAAGTTAGGTAGGTACAAACTCGCGACCTATTTATACAAAGACATTAGAATTTCGACCGTACGCCTAGGGCATACGGTTCATATTTGTTTGTTTTGTACAAGTAGCTTATACCTACAACTTTTATAGGTAATACCTACCTTGTAGGTAGGTACTTACTATTTCTTTTGTTAGTGTTTTTTTTATGACCCTCTCGAATGTTCGTGGTTACTCTGGTGTGTCTGTTGGCGAGTATAAATAGAGCGCTCAGGGCCGCGACCGGCAGTCTTGTTTTAGCGACACAACGAAGCGAATCCAAGTGAACTACAAGTGCGATATCTAAGTGAATAGTAAACAGTAGTGTATTTGTGATTAAGTTTTGATTGTTTTGTGATTAATAAAGTTATTGTGTTGTTTCATCGGTAGTAATTAATTTATCTCATACCCAGCTCGTAACAAATTGGTGTCAGAAGTGAGAGATAAATTATGCCAATCCTACCAAAGGACGACACGGACGGTATCCGTACCAGAAGTCAGCGACAGCAGGATATGGACCAAAGGCGGTTTGGGGATTCTCCGACACAGACACCGGGTGGTGTCCAGCCTACGTCACAGCCAGTCGCTGGCCCATCCGGAGTTTCTCCAGCATCAGGGGCGCCAGACTTGTCGGCTTTAATGGCGCTGCTGCAGGATCAAGCTCGCCGTCAAGAGGAGCAAGCTCGCCGTCAAGAGGAGCAGGCTCGCCGATTGGAAGAGCAACTGCAGCGAGACAAGGAGGAGCAGGCTCGCCGTCAAGAGGAGCAGGCTCGCCGTCAAGAGGAGCAGGCTCGCCGTCAAGAGGAGCAGGCTCGCCGGTTGGAAGAGCAGTTGCAACAGGACAAAGAGGAGCAGGTCCGCCGCCAGGACGAGCAGATGCTCCTCATAAAGGATCTGCATGCAAGTTTTGGCAAGGACATCAAGTTGATGAAAGAACAGGTCCACCAGCATGAGAATCGCATCTCGGAGGCCGAAGTTCAGATTGCTGGGGTAAAGAAGGCTTTGGGCGAACTGAAGACTGAAGGTGGAACTGTAGCTTCGGTGGTTGCTGCACCTTCTTCACGTGGTTTTAAGGTGCCTCCGTTCGACGGCACATCTTCGTGGTCGGCTTACAAAATACAGTTTGAGGCCGTCATGAAGGCTAATGGATGGACAAAACCACAAGCCATGACCGCGCTCACCTTGGGCCTCCGAGACCAGGCCCTAACTATTCTGGAGGCGCTCGGCAAGGACGTTACCTACGAACAGCTACTGGAGGCGTTGGAGTCCAGATACGGCAACGCGCACCTGGAGCACGTATTCCGTGCCAAGTTGAAGGACCGTTTTCAACGAAGTGCCGAGAACCTACAGCAGTGGGCTCTGGAAGTTGAAAAGCTCGTTCGGAAAGCCTACCAGTCTGCCCCTGCACTGATTGATGGAAATCTGGTACAGGCCTTCGTTGATGGAATACGTGACTTAGAAGTTAGAGCTGCCGTGAGACTGGGGCATCATGAGACCTTGAAGGACGCCTTGGCCCATGCCTTAGAAGTAGAGGCAGTGAGGCAAGACCACCGAACGCACCGTGTCAGGGAGGTTGTTGCATCACCTGTACGCGACCGCCCACAGGGGTATAGTCCTAGGTGCTACACTTGTGGAGAAAGGGGTCATCTTCGGTCCAGCTGCCCTAAGCGCAGCACCCCGAGAGAAGATCAGCAGGGAAGAGTGGCTGAAGTGACTGCCCAGCCACAGCAGGGAAACGAGTAAATGCCAGGACTGGGGGGCGGGTGCTGGCTGGTATTGAAAGAGCCCCGAGAATCTTGATCTCGCAAGCACATGACGGGAACAGCCTGACCATCAAAGGCGAAGTCAATGGAACACCATGCAAACTGACGTTGGATACTGGAGCTTCTCACACGGTCGTCAATTCCAAACTAGCAAGTCGGTTTCTTGGGGACTACTTCAATAAGCACGACCGTATACAGTTACTAACAGCTACCGGTCAGCGCATAAACGTCCGAGGCAAGAAGGAGGTTGAGTTAAAATTGGGTGACAGATTTTACAAGCAGAATGTCATCGTGGCCGACATAGTGGACGATTGCATCTTGGGCTTGGACTTCATGCGGAAATATCGTTGTGAGATCGACGTTGATCAAGGAGTACTGAAATGTGGTTCAGAGGAAGTCTTCATGGAAGGTGCACCGTCAGGGAAAGTGTACTGCTTGAAGAAGATTGTTCTTCCTCGCAGATCAGAAACGATTGTGCCAATTTGTTTGCCACGGAATTCTGGACAAAGAGATCGAAGTGTACTGATAGAAAGGGTGAACAATAACTTCCCATGGAAGATGGCACGAACTCTGGTCAAGGCCACCAACGTCTCAGCAGTACGTATACTGAATCCAAGTGACCAGGAGCAAGTGATTAAGAAGGGCACCTTGATCGGCACTTGCGAGGAAGTAGCTTGGATGCGTCAATTGCAAGATGTCCCTACCGGAAATGAAATTCGCAGTTCAAAATTTGACGTGTCAACGCTTTTGGAAAACTGCGATTTAACTAAAGGAGAAATGGACAAGGCTAAGAAGATGTTACTTCAGTACGCCAACATTTTCTCTTCGAATGATGCTGACATAGGGAGAACTGGACTTGTTCAGCACCAGATTAATACAGGTAACGAGTTACCTATCCGTCAGCGACCAAGAAGACTGCCAGTTGCACGAGAAAAAGAGGTAGAAACCATGATTGAGGGAATGGTGAAGGACGGTGTTATAGAGCCTTCATCGAGTCCATGGTGTTCTCCTGTGGTCCTGGTAAAGAAAAAGGACGGCAGTATGCGCTTCTGTGTGGACTATCGACGACTGAATGACGTCACGAAAAAGGACAGCTACCCGCTGCCTAGGATCGATGACACACTGGACACGCTGACTGGTATGAAGTGGTTTACCACACTTGATCTGAAGAGTGGCTACTGGCAAGTAGAAATAGACCCCAAGGACAAGGAGAAAACTGCATTCTCAACAGGAAAAGGGCTATGGCAGTTTAAAGTTATGCCATTCGGTTTGTGCAACGCTCCTGCGACGTTTGAAAGGCTGATGGAGCAAGTACTCGCCGGATTGATTGGAGACGCATGTCTTGTCTATCTAGACGACATAATCATCGTGGGCCGTACATTTGAAGATCACCTTAAAAACCTCAACCGAGTGCTGTCGAAAATCCAAACAGCAAATCTCAAGTTAAGTCCGAAAAAGTGCTCGTTTTTCAGACAGCAAGTGAACTTCTTAGGACACATAGTTTCGGGGGAAGGTGTTCAAACAGACCCAGAAAAAGTAGTCGCCGTCAAGGATTGGCCAGTTCCGAAAGACAAGACACAGGTCAGAGCATTCCTGGGTTTGTGCTCCTACTATCGAAGGTTTGTCAAGAATTTTGCCGACATTGCAAAACCTCTGCACAAACTCACTGAGGAAAAGAGGCAATTCTGTTGGGACGATGACTGCGACGTCGCATTTCAGGAATTAAAGAAACGTCTGTGCAACACACCTATTTTGGGATATCCTGACACTGAAAATGACTTCATAGTTGACACAGATGCCAGTAATACTGGAATTGGGGGCGTGCTGTCTCAACGGAAAGGAGACCGGGAGGTTGTAATAGCTTACTTCAGCAAGTCTTTATCTAAACCTGAAAGAAATTATTGCGTTACAAGACGGGAGCTGCTCGCCGTAGTAAAGACATTGCAGCACTTCAGTAAATATTTGCTGGGACGCAAATTCCAATTACGAACTGACCATGCTGCACTGAAGTGGCTATTACAGTTCAAGAATCCAGAGGGACAAGTGGCGAGATGGATTGAACTACTCCAAGAGTTTGATTTCGTAACTGAGCATCGCAGTGGGAGAACTCACGGTAACGCAGACGCCTTGTCAAGAAGACCTTGTCCTGAAGACTGTAAGCACTGTGCCAGGCAAGAGACTAAGGAAGTAGTGCCCGTGAGGATGCTTAGAACGGATCTCAGCGATGAATGGAAGGAGACCCTACAGCAGACTCAGCAAAACGACTCGGATATCAAACCGATTTTCGAGTGGATCAAAGCTGGTGTTCCTAAACCCAAGTGGAGTGATGTGGCTGCGATGAGTTCCATCACGAAGAGTTATTGGGCCCAATGGAACAGCTTGGTGATCCAGGATGGAGTCTTGTGCCGTAAATGGGAAAACGCTAGAGGGGACAGTTGTCATCTACAAATGGTGGTCCCTAAAGCTAAGGTACCGGATGTTCTACGGCTCTACCATGATGGATGTTCTGGAGGACATATGGGGGTAAAAAGGACTCTCCTAAAAATTCGAGAACGCTTTTACTGGATCCACTGTCGAGATGATGTGGAGGACTGGTGTCGCAAATGTTCCAGTTGTGCAGCCGTGAAAGGACCCCAGACACGCAGCAGAGGTGCATTAAAAGTGTACAACGTTGGAGCCCCTTGGGAACGGATAGCACTAGACGTTGCGGGACCATTTCCAGTAAGTGAGAGTGGAAACAGGTACTTCCTGGTGGTCATGGATTACTTCACAAAGTGGCCGGAAGTCTTCGCCATTCCTAACCAAGAAGCAACAACTGTCGCAGATAAATTAGTTCAAGAAGTCTTCTGTCGTTTTGGAGTACCCTTAGAAATACACAGCGATCAAGGAAGAAATTTTGAATCGCAAGTATTTCAAGAGACTTGTCGATTGATGGGTACCCATAAAACCAGAACCACCTCTTACCACCCACAATCCGATGGAATGGTAGAACGATTCAACCAAACGTTGGAGAGATATCTGGCGAAAGTTGTGGAAAGCCGGCAAAGGGATTGGGACAACCACATACAGCCGTTTCTTCTGTCTTACCGAAGTGCAGTCCACGAAAGTACGACTGTGACACCAGCCTTCGCGAACTTTGGAAGGGAATTACGGTTACCTGCTGATTTAATCACTGGAACTCCTCCTGATGCTCCATGTAGTGTAACAGATTACGCGAATGACTTGCGTAATAAGTTGAACGATGTTTATGAGCATATCCGACAATCCAGCCAACAGATGTCTGAGAAGATGAAGACCCGTTATGACCGGAAAGCAAACGGTAGGGGTTTCGACGAGGGTTCACTGGTGTGGTTGCATAACCCAGTGCGGAGCAAGGGGAAGTCTCCAAAGTTACAAGCAAAATGGGATGGACCATACCGAGTCGTGACTAGGATCAACGATGTCACCTACCGAATACAGAAGGGTCCACGAGGTGCACCTAAAATTGTGCATGTAGACCGGTTGGCGCGATACTACGGGACTAATGATGCTCGGGACGAGCATGTCTAAGGAGGGGGCAGTGTTACATCGGACCTACTAGAACATTCGAGAAAGCCAGTGATTACAGTGTGTGTACGTTAGAAGTTCGAGAAAATTCCATTATTATTAGTTTTAAAGTTAGGTAGGTACAAACTCGCGACCTATTTATACAAAGACATTAGAATTTCGACCGTACGCCTAGGGCATACGGTTCATATTTGTTTGTTTTGTACAAGTAGCTTATACCTACAACTTTTATAGGTAATACCTACCTTGTAGGTAGGTACTTACTATTTCTTTTGTTAGTGTTTTTTTTATGACCCTCTCGAATGTTCGTGGTTACTCTGGTGTGTCTGTTGGCGAGTATAAATAGAGCGCTCAGGGCCGCGACCGGCAGTCTTGTTTTAGCGACACAACGAAGCGAATCCAAGTGAACTACAAGTGCGATATCTAAGTGAATAGTAAACAGTAGTGTATTTGTGATTAAGTTTTGATTGTTTTGTGATTAATAAAGTTATTGTGTTGTTTCATCGGTAGTAATTAATTTATCTCATACCCAGCTCGTAACAGTATCAATTCTTCTCTAGTGTTAATTTCTTTGTTGTTATACACCAGTTCCTTGGCCCGGCCCCACACGAAAAAGTCCAACGGGGTCAGATCTGGGGAGCGAGCGGGCCAAGGGATGGGTCCATCCCTGCCGATCCAGCTATCAGGAAAGCAATTGTTGAGGTGTTCCCTTACATTTAAAGTCCAATGCGCTGGACAGCCGTCTTGCTGAAAGATGACTGTTCGGTCTCTTTCGAAGATCGGGACACCTGATTCCTCTACCAGCAGTGGTAAATCAATTTGCAGAAATTGCAAATAATTTTCGCCATTCAATGGATCAGGCAAAAAGTGGGGCCCAATCAATGTTCTGCCAATTATTCCAGCCCATACATTCACAGAGAATTTCATCTGAAATGACACCTGCTTCTTAAAATGTGGATTGTTGTCTACGTCGGCCCATTCATGGATGTTGTGAAAGTTTGTAATACCTTCCCTTGAAAATTTACTTTCATCCGTCCACAAGATTGATTTCAGAAACCACGCATCTTCGATGTCTCTGTTGAGGAGGAAACGGCAGAACTGAATTCTTCTTTGAGGATCTTGCTCTACTAGACCTTGCACACTCCTGCCATGGAACGGATACTTATCATTTTGGTGCATTGTATGCCACACCTTCCATTGAGAAATGTTTAAATTTCGAGCTACTGCTCTAGTACTGGTAGTAGGATCCGCTTGAAATGCTGCTAAAATGTCTTCGTCGACGGCAGTTTCGTGTCTGCCCGGGTTGACTCCAGGTTCCACGCGGTGAAACCCATCTTGGGCAAGACGACGAAACGTGTTGTAAAACACTCGGACATTCGGTATCCTGCGATTCGGATAGCGCTCTTGATACATCCGTCGCGCCAAAGATCCATTGCCGTCTGCTCTACCGTACATAAATACGATATCCGCATATTCTTGATTGGAAAAAGTAGCCATAGTCACTTAACAATTAAGAAAAACGGCGTAGGAGCGCACTAAACGTCAACTCAACACAATTAAGTCAAAAATCAACACGTGCAGGAGCGCGAGGCTACGACTGGACACGGTGAAACAAAAAAGTTCAAAACTAACGCAAACAACACGTGCAGGAACGCAAAGGGCTACAACTGAACACGGTAAATTGTGAATCAACACGACAACGTCCACTCACAAGGGCAGTAGTTTGACTAATAAGTAAAAGATGTAACGGCTTCATCACAGACCGACTGACCCTGACTAAAGAAAAACGACTTTGTTGCCTCAGTAACTAAGACCATTTTGCTGTAAAAACCAACTCTTTATCGCTTTTTGCTATTCATTGGGCGTTCTACCTGGAAATGCCGTCGCACCGCGCTCGGTGGCCATTGTTTAGAGAATCCCCTCAATGGGTTCCCCTCAATTGGTTCCTGCATGTGCCAAAAATTCTCAGAATTGAACAATGTTATCATTTCGAGCACATAAAGTATTCTTTTAAGCAAAAATTTTGTGTTTTGTTAGACTGCCTAAAATTTAAAATTTCTCCCTCGATTTGGTTTATAGGTCCTAATTTCAATAATTTGTAAGATATCCGCATAAATGATACCTCAAAAGAAAGAGCGATTATCAAGCATGTCTTCAAAAAGGTTTGAACAAAAAAAGCACCCTCCGTTTTTTTTTTAAATAAGGTTTAAAAGACGTATTGTACAAATTTTTTATTTTTTCTGAGCTTTAAATATCTGTAAAAAAAATGTCTAATGACACAGAAGCCTAAAACATGTTTTGCTTGGTTGCTTACACATTACTTTAATTAAATAAATAAAAAATGAATTCATTTATCATTCAATTTGGTCATAATTATGCAGTTTACATTAAATTTTGAGAATTTCTGAAAAAAAACTTAAAAATTTGTTTAAAAAAATTTGGTAAGACTTCGTCTAAGACAACCATGGCTTAAATGGTCCTAAATTGTCTATACTATCTTCACCTTAAAGCTTTGCACCCATCTTCCAATCACCCTGTATATTATCAAAAATAACAAAGAATTCATAATTTTGCCGTAATTTTGTCGGTAGCAAGATTTTAAAAAACATATTGCGTCAAACCAAACGCAAGCAACATGAGTCGAAATATTGAGGGAAAAAACAACCACCCATACAAATTGTGCGGTCATCTGATAGGTAGCTACTTTGATACTTATGGGAGTTACTTTTTTTTTTTTTTCTCATACTTCGACTCATGTTCCTGGGAAAAGGTTGTTCAGTATGACCCGTAGAATCATTCAAATTCGGGTATACCTACCTACCCTTTATTTCATTCTCACAAAAATTGCTTCTGCGCATTCAAGGTCAGCGCTCATAACTCGTTGCACGAATTATATTCTAAAATTAATCGAAATAGGTTCAGCAAATAATTTGAAATACTTATAGGTATTTTTTTACCTATAAATAAAATAAAATTAAAATGTTTTATTTTTGACCAGAGATCCCTATTTATACACAGAGTAGGTATACACAAACAAATAAATATTTAGGTACTATATTTCAGACCATTTATACTAAACCTTAATGGATTAAACACCTAATAAAACTTTTACATGAATCACTCCTTCGTCAGTGGTAGGTACCTACCTGTGCCCACGCTCTGTCTCTCTCTTTCGCACAGGCGACGTGCAGAGCGGATCACGCGCACTCAAATATGAACTTAACGCTCTTAGTGATAAGGTCGACCACTTATAGCATTCCATAAAAAATCTTTAAAAAATTAAGATGCTGTTATTAAATTTGTTTAATTTTAACAATAAATGTTTATGTGATAATATTGTTACGTAATTAAACACTTTTCATTTAGTTATTTTTTTTGACTGAATGGATAACGCAGCAATTACTATTATGTCACAATGCATTTAAAATATAACTTTAAATTTATGACCTATTTGACTAAAAACACGCTAACAATGATTTTTCTTCATCAGCAGACGGTTATATATTGTTACATCGGACCTACTAGAACATTCGAGAAAGCCAGTGATTACAGTGTGTGTACGTTAGAAGTTCGGGGACATTCCATTATTATTAGTTTTAAAGTTAGGTAGGTACAAACTTGCGACCTATTTATAAAAAGACATTAGAATTTCGACCGTACGCCTAGGGCATAAGGTTCATATTTGCTTGTTTTGTACAAGTAGGTTATACCTACTTGTTTCTAGTAGGTACCTCTATTTTTTGTATCTACCTGCTATTTTTTGTTAGTGTTTTTTTATGACCCTCTCGAATGTTCGTGGTTATTCTGGTGTGTCTGTTGGCGAGTATAAATAGAGCGCTCAGGGCCGCGACCGGCAGTCTTGTTTTAGCGACACAACGAAGCGAATCCAAGTGAACTACAAGTGCGATATCTAAGTGAATAGTAAACAGTAGTGTATTTGTGATTAAGTTTTGATTGTTTTGTGATTAATAAAGTTATTGTGTTGTTTAATCGGTAGTAATTAATTTATCTCATACCCAGCTCGTAACAAATTGGTGTCAGAAGTGAGAGATAAATTATGCCAATCCTACCAAAGGACGACACGGACGGTATCCGTACCAGAAATCAGCGACAGCAGGATATGGACCAAAGGCGGTTTGGGGATTCTCCGACACAGACACCGGGTGGTGTCCAGCCTACGTCACAGCCAGTCGCTGGCCCATCCGGAGTTTCTCCAGCATCAGTGGCACCAGACTTGTCAGCTTTAATGGCACTGCTGCAGGATCAAGCTCGCCGTCAAGAGGAGCAGGCTCGCCAGTTACAGGAGCAATTGCAACGAGACAAAGAGGAGCAGGCTCGCCGTCAAGAGGAGCAGGCTCGCCAGTTACAGGAGCAGTTGCAACGAGACAAAGAGGAGCAGGCTCGCCGTCAAGAGGAGCAGGCTCGCCGGTTGGAAGAGCAGTTGCAGCAAGACAAAGAGGAACAAGCCCGCCGCCAAGACGAGCAGATGATCCTCATAAAGGATCTTCATGCAACTTTCGGCAAGGACCTGAAAGTGATGAAAGATCAGGTCCACCAGCACGAGAATCGCATCTCGGAGGCCGAAGTTAAGATTGCTGGGGTGCAGAAGGCTTTGAGCGAACTGAAGACTGAAGGTGGAACTGTAGCTTCGGTGGTTGCTGCACCTTCTTCGCGTGGTTTCAAGGTGCCTCCGTTCGACGGCACATCTTCGTGGTCGGCTTACAAAATACAGTTTGAGGCCGTCATGAAGGCGAATGGATGGACAAAACCACAAGCCATGACCGCGCTCACCTTGGGCCTCCGAGACCAGGCCCTAACTATTCTGGAGGCGCTCGGCAAGGACGTTACCTACGAGCAGCTACTGGAGGCGTTGGAGTCCAGATACGGCGACGCGCACCTGGAGCACGTATTCCGTGCCAAGTTGAAGGACCGTTTTCAACGAAGTGCCGAGAACCTACAGCAGTGGGCTCTGGAAGTTGAAAAACTCGTTCGGAAAGCCTACCGGTCTGCCCCTGCACTGATCGATGGAAATCTGGTACAGGCATTCGTTGATGGAATACGTGACTTAGAAGTTAGAGCCGCCGTGAGACTTGGGCATCATGAGACCTTGAAGGACGCCTTAGCCCATGCCTTGGAAGTAGAGGCAGTGAGGCAAGACCACCGAAGACACTACGTCAGGAAGGTAGTGGCATCACCTGTGCACTGTTACAGACCTAGCTGCTACACAGCTAGAGAAAGGGATCATCTTCGGCCAAGTTGTCCAAAGCAAGTTGTGGCATCACCTGAACGCCAGCGTCCGCGACGATACAGCCCTAGGTGTTACACTTGTGGAGAAAGGGGTCACCTTCGGTCGAATTGTAAAAAGCGAAGCGCACCTAGAGAAGATCAATCTCAGCAAGGAAAAGCGGCTAAGAAGAATGGTCAGCAACAGTGGAGAAACCACAACAACACAGACGAACGGTCAAGAAGACCATTGCCTGAAGATTGTAAGCGTAGTTCCAGACAGGAGTCTAAGGAAGTGGTGCCTGTAAGGATGCTAAGAACGGATCTTAGCGATGAATGGAAGGTAACCATACAGGAGGCTCAGCACAATGACTCGGACATCAAACCAATCTTCGAATGGATCAAAGCTGGTGTTCCTAAACCCAAGTGGAGTGATGTGGCTGCGATGAGTTCCATCACGAAGAGTTATTGGGCGCAATGGAACAGCTTAGTGATCCAGGATGGAGTCTTGTGCCGTAAATGGGAAAACGCTAAAGGGGACAGTTGTCATCTACAAATGGTTGTCCCTAAAGCTAAGGTACCGGATGTTCTACGGCTCTACCACGATGGATGTTCTGGAGGACATATGGGGGTTAAAAGGACTCTACTAAAAATTCGAGAACGCTTTTACTGGATCCATTGTCGTGATGATGTGGAGGACTGGTACCGCAAATGTACCAGTTGTGCGGCCGTGAAAGGACCCCAGACACGCAGCAAAGGTGCATTAAACGTGTACAACGTTGGAGCCCCTTGGGAACGTATAGCACTAGACGTTGCGGGACCATTTCCAGTTAGCGAAAGCGGAAACAAGTACTTCCTGGTGGTCATGGATTACTTCACAAAGTGGCCAGAAGTCTTCGCCATTCCAAACCAAGAAGCTACAACAGTCGCAGATAAATTGGTTCAAGAAGTCTTCTGTCGTTTTGGGGTACCCTTAGAAATACACAGCGATCAAGGAAGAAATTTTGAATCGCAAGTATTTCAAGAGACTTGTCGATTGATGGGTACCCATAAAACCAGAACCACCTCTTACCACCCACAATCCGATGGAATGGTGGAACGATTCAACCAAACGTTGGAGAGATATCTGGCGAAAGTTGTGGGAAGCCGGCAAAGGGATTGGGACAAGCACATACAGCCGTTTCTTCTGTCTTACCGAAGTGCAGTCCACGAAAGTACGACTGTGACACCAGCCTTCGCGAACTTTGGAAGGGAATTACGGTTACCTGCTGATTTAATCACTGGAACTCCCCCTGATGCTCCATGTAGCGTAACAGATTACGCGAATGACTTGCGTAATAAGTTGAACGATGTTTATGAGCATATCCGACAGTCCGGTCAACAGATGTCTGAGAAGATGAAGACCCGTTATGACCGGAAAGCAAACGGTAGGGGTTTCGCCGAGGGTTCACTGGTGTGGTTGCATAACCCAGTGCGGAGCAAGGGGAAGTCTCCGAAGTTACAAGCAAAATGGGATGGACCATACCGAGTCGTGACTAGGATCAACGATGTCACCTACCGAATACAGAAGGGTCCACGAGGTGCGCCTAAAATTGTGCATGTAGACCGGTTGGCGCGATACTACGGGACTAATGATGCTCGGGACGAGCATGTCTAAGGAGGGGGCAGTGTTACATCGGACCTACTAGAACATTCGAGAAAGCCAGTGATTACAGTGTGTGTACGTTAGAAGTTCGAGGACATTCCATTATTATTAGTTTTAAAGTTAGGTAGGTACAAACTCGCGACCTATTTATAAAAAGACATTAGAATTTCGACCGTACGCCTAGGGCATAAGGTTCATATTTGCTTGTTTTGTACAAGTAGGTTATACCTACTTGTTTCTAGTAGGTACCTCTATTTTTTGTATCTACCTGCTATTTTTTGTTAGTGTTTTTTTATGACCCTCTCGAATGTTCGTGGTTATTCTGGTGTGTCTGTTGGCGAGTATAAATAGAGCGCTCAGGGCCGCGACCGGCAGTCTTGTTTTAGCGACACAACGAAGCGAATCCAAGTGAACTACAAGTGCGATATCTAAGTGAATAGTAAACAGTAGTGTATTTGTGATTAAGTTTTGATTGTTTTGTGATTAATAAAGTTATTGTGTTGTTTAATCGGTAGTAATTAATTTATCTCATACCCAGCTCGTAACAATATAATTACCTGTAAGTAATGAATGAAAACATGGGAAACCGTGTTTTTTTAATATAAGTACGTTGCCTGCACTTTTTTTGATTAATTTGTGTACATGCTCTCACAGACCCTGCATTATAAGCTATTTTCAGTTTCTTTATCAAGTTATAATTTTCGCTGCGAAAAATGGCATTATTAGGTTTAATGTCCGTTTTCGCGCAATGCTCTTTCATGATTTGCTTAATTTTAATTTATTACGTAATTAAATAAACAGCTCTACAAAATATATAAAAAGAAAACAGTTATGAATTAGTGTAAGGTCCCACCTTAACTTCCCTGGCCTACAAGTTTCGACTCATTGACCGGTCTCTTGCAACTCGCATCCAACGGATTCCCGCAACCTATGTGCCCTGCCCACTGCCACTTAAGTTTGGCAATTTTTCGGGCTACTCGGTGACCTTGGGTCTTTTGCGGAAGTCTTCATTTCTGATTCGATCACGCGAAGAAACTCCGAGCATAGCCCTCTCCATTGACCTTTGGGTGACTTTAAGCCTAATAAGGCCCATTGTGGGCGACCACGTTTCGATCCCGTATGTAATCACTGGCAACACACACCGGTCACGGACTTTCGTCTTGAGACACTGCGGTAAGTTGGACGAGAAGATACCGCGCAGCTTCCTGAATGCTACCCAGCCGAGTCGGATTCGACGATTGACCTCTTTCTCGAAGTTAGACCTACCTAACTGGACCCTTTGTCTTAGGTATACATAATCGTTTTCAATTTCGACTGTATATAGTCTCCGATCTTGATAGAAATAGGTGTTACATGTGTGTTCAACATGACCTTCGTCTTGTCCATGTTCATTTTTAGATCCACTCTTTCGGAAGCTCTACTGAGGTCTTCGAGCACTGTACTGAGGTCCTCCATGATCTCAGCCATGACCACTATATCGTCGGAAAACCGAAGGTGAGTGATGTATTCACCATTGACGTTGATGATAGAGGGCTAGCCCTCTACAGTCCAGAACCTTGAAGACATCCTCCAGTGCAGCGGTGAACAGTTTCGGAGATATGATGTCTCCCTGTCTTTCACCTCGCTGCAGAAGGATAGGTTCCGAGGCTTGGTCCTGAAGTCACTGACATGGTGGCGTTTTTGTAAACACTTCAACTCCTTGATTTACCGGTAGTCAATTTGGGAGAGACTGCAGTACAGCCCAGGTCTCGATCGAATGAAAGGCTTTCTCGTAGTCCACAAACGCTTAACAGACAGGCAAGTTGTACTCGGTCTTCTGTATAACCTGCCGAAGCGTATGTATGTGGTCCACGGTGCTAAAGCCTTTTCGGAAACCGGCTTGTTCGGGTGTCTGGAAATCGTCAAACCTGCGCGCGAGACGATTCGTGATGACTCTCGAAAACAACTTGTAGACATGGCTTAGAAATGAGATGGGCCTGTAATTCTTCAACCGGGCATTGTCACCCTTCTTGAAAAATAGTACCACCACACCCCTGCACCATGCCGTTTTCCCTTCGAGTATGACGGAATTAAACAGCTTCTGAAGGGCCTTAAGTACCGGTTTTCCACCCGCCTTGAGGAGTTCGGCCGTAATTCCGTCATCACGCGGTGCCTTGTTGTTTTTGAGCTGTTTCAGAGCCATCCTAATCTCGTCCAGGCTGACGTCCAGGATGTCTTCGGTATAGTGTCGGATTAGTCTAGCTCTTGGGTCGTTTGCTAGGTCGACAATGGGTTTGCTGGTTGACGTGTAAAACTGTCCATAGAAGCTCTCCATCTCCCTCAGTATCTTCGGTTTGGCGGTTGAGATCGTGCCATCGTCTTCAGTTTGGTGAGCTGGCTCTACCCAATAGCCCGATCTCTTGAAAATACCATGGGGCCTTTGTTCCGCGCGATCGCGTCTTTAATGCGCTCGGTATTAAAGCGGCGGAGGTCGCTCTTCAAGGATTTAGAGATCTGTCTATTGAGCTGCCGGGTATTTCGACGCCTCGTCTGTAGACTGCAGGATCATCTCACGCCGTTCCTTCATGAGCTTGAGTTTCATCGGAGGGTTCTCCGATGAAACTCAAGCTCATGAAGGAACGGCGTACAGATCAGAAAAAGAGGTTTCTTTTTCTGATCTGTACGACGTGTCTTGAAGAACTTAGACCCGGTCTTATGGACAGTTTCCGCGAACCCATCGTTGAATTCGTCCAGTTAGCTCCCTAGGCACTCGAAACGATTCTGGAGTTCGAGCTGAAAGCTCTCGGGATTTTGGATTTGGATCTGTGCTGGACGGAACGTAGACTTTATCAGACCTTTCTAGCTTGATATTGATGTTTAATGTGCCTCTTACCATGCGGTGATCGCTCCCGGTTTTCACCGAATTGATCACAGAGACATCATTGAACATTTGCTTCTTGGTTGATGATGAAGTCAATCTCTTTTTTTGTTGCACCATCTGGGATCTGCCAGGTCCACTTCCTGCGCTCACGCTTTTTGAAGAAGGAGTTCATCATATAGAGGCCCTCCTTCTTAACAAAACTACCTAGTTGGTGGCCTCGGTGGTTCCGACGGCCAACTCCAAATTGCCTCACCTGCAGCTCATCCCCGTCTTGTTTGCCCAGTTTCGCGTTGAAGTCCCCCATGGCAACGGTGAAATGAGTTTTGAAACCATGCATGGCTTTAGAGATATCCTCATACAAGGCCCCTTATTCACAACCATTCGACTCGCTTCCGATTCGGAAAGTCGTATATCTGTCTTCTTCTGGCATTACGAAAACGACCGAGATAGACATACGACTTTCCGAATCGGAAGCGAGTCGAATGCTTGTGAATAAGGGGCATGGTCTCCACTTCGTCGTCGGGGTGTGCGACGTCGGGGCGTAGACCTGTATGACTTTCAGCAAATATCTTGAAGATATCTGAGTATAAGGTACGCCACCCTGGTCGACACACTCTCGATCTTCACCACGTTGTTCACGAGGGACTTGTGGACGATAAACCCAACACCACCCTGGGACTGGTGGTCACCCTCTCGGAAATAAAGCAGGTTGCCGGATTTTATGATTATCGGGTGCTCCTCCTCTCTTCGGACTTCAGATAATATCACAATACTCCATCGCAGCCTGCTCAATTCGAGTTCCGCTATCTTCTCGTCGGTCCGGAGTGTACGCGTGTTATAAGTTGCCAGGTCCAGTTGTTGGTAAAGGCAGCCGGATCCCATCCGCGGATTGCACCCCTTGCCACGCCATAAACTCGACTGCTGCCGTAGTCGAGGGTAGACGGGCTGCCGGGCACTAGGGGCCATTAATGTAATGAATGCGGTGTCTATTTTGGGAGGGGGTTTTGCCATAATCGCTACGCTTGGCAGGCGGGTTGGCGATCGCAGTACGGTTGTTACAAAAGCACAGAGAACGCTGCAGCCCATTCTCTGGTAAGGGAATGGGCTGCAGCGTCTGGGTATGTCCATTCACAATCACAGTTACGAAACGTTGGCCGCAGCCCCAAGTCCATGGTTGGTCTTTTATTGTAAGTAAAGTTATAGGTCGCGCGAGTGTGGCAAAATTACGCACATACTTTCTAAAATAACTGGCTAAGCCCATGAATTGTCCTGGTGTACGTTCTCGGGTACTCGAAAATCTTTAACAGCATTTTTTTTAATTTATGCTGGGCCGGCTTTACTC
This sequence comes from Xestia c-nigrum, assembly GCA_916618015.1. Lineage (NCBI taxonomy): Eukaryota > Metazoa > Arthropoda > Insecta > Lepidoptera > Noctuidae > Xestia > Xestia c-nigrum. The sequence goes on from OU745263.1 coordinate 1,592,387, forward strand.
CACCATTGCTAACTTCATGGCCAAAATATTCCACGCGAGAAACGAGAAACGAGCATTTATCGAGCCGAGAGTCATTTTAGAATCACAAATGCGTTTTCATACCGCTCTTTAGTCTTGCAGGGCGATATTCGTCTCACTAGAATATATCAACATGTCGTCCAAATACGCTGTACAAAATTCAAACTTAAGCGGCCCAAGTATCTCATCTTATTAACCCCGGGTAGTAAAGTAACTTTTCACTTCTCATAAGGTCGATGTTCAATGTTTAACTGTTGCAGCGGAATGAGTGATTGTTATACATGAGCTACCGAAGTTTATGAACGCTTCTATCGGCGAGTTATTTACTTTAATCATCATATAATATTTGGCACTAGCAGATCGGTTTTCGTTATTTCCTATAACGTTAACTGACTGTGATACAGTGGATGCGGGGTTTTTATTCGAATTACGAGCTTTCAACTTTAGGCACTCATATTTACTATAACCCGACTTACCGCGGTACGAACATTTATTTACTTTGCGAAAACACTTATCTGCTGCATGACCCGGCTTATGGCAAATAGTGCATAATTACTTATCACGCTTATAACGACAAGTGGATGAAATATGACCCCGACGTTTACACATAGTGCACCGTACTCCTTTTGAGGTATTATAGTTATGTGTATTATTTGAGGTACTAACCTCAGCGGCAGTGTGTAACGATGACATATATTTGACAATTAACCGGGTTAATTACAAGTTGCCGATACAGCACCAATTTCTACCACTTGGCTCCCGATGGTCCCTATAATAATCTCCGTTGTGGGGGATGGTGGAAGACCACAAGCATTACCCAGAGCCAATTTAACATGATAAAATTAAGTAAATAAAATAAATAAATATCGCTGGACATTAACACACAGCGCCACCTAGTGCCACACTAAGCAAAGCTTGTGTCGTGGACACTAGATAGTTGATATACTACATATATACTTTTTTGTTTGTAAATACATACTTATTATACATATAAACATCCATGACTCGGAAACAAATGTCCGTGCTCATCACACAAACATTTGCTCCTACTGGGATTCGAACCCAGGACCCTAAGAACGTAAGGCAGTGTCACTACCACTACGCCAATCGGGTCGTCAAATTGCATAAAATCATTACCAGGTTTTCTAATAATATTCACTAAATCACTCAACATAATCAAATCAATTGGTACATAGATGTTTTCTTAAATAATATAGTCCTCCTATCTACCGTCGTATAGGCATGCAAACAATATTCAATTCTAAAATCAATGAATTGTATTGATACCGAACAAATTTAGATGTAAAAAATCCCTCCGGCAAGCCGCAGGAGGAGGTAGATTTCGGAGAAGGTGCTGGGGCGTCCGACTATTGATAATTTGTATAAAGAGTTGTACTTATATGTACAATCTACAAAAAAAAATATGATTTCAAAATCGTTGTCCTGTAATGGAAAGTTTACCCTTTTTAAATCCTCTCATAAGAGTTTAGCATGGAAACGCCCTCAAATGTTTAGTTATATTTTTTTATTTCGAAAACTATAAGTTTTATCGCTACATTTTAAAAGGCAACAATTGTAGAGTAAACAATTTGTTTTAAAAAAAAAATATTTGCGACGTTCAAAATGTTTACTGTTTCGGAGATATGATTTAATTTCGCAAAAATTTTGAAATTTTCAATCTGCCTGTGGTACTACCCAGTACCCTCGCCTGCGACACCGGACGTCGAACAGGCCTCCGACCACCGCTCACGAGCGACGTCAGCGAGTCATCTTCATTAGGGCTCTAGGGAACGCCGTACACTTTCTTCTCTAGCGATTTTAATCGCTCCACTAATTTGTTAATATCCATATTTGCACGGCACAATGCACGAAATCACCACAGCAAACAAAAACTTCTTACACAAATCACAATCGGTAATAAGAAGTATGTATCACGGCGGCGCGATGTGTAAATCATAACCATCATAATAAAAACGCGCGAAACAACGTCCAAAACGCGCGAAAACAACGCCGAATATTAGGTACGCTCGACACGGGCGACCAATCGGGCCCGCACCTACGGTAATGGCGTCACAGAGTACACATGCGTTCTTATTTCAAAATTTCGATTTTTGATGCACTTTTGTGGAAATAAGTTCATCGCACTTCTAAACTGAAAGGAACTTTATAAAGGAGAGAAAATAAACTCGGATTAAATTAACTTTTAAGTATATTTATATTAGTCATTCAGATGGAAACAATACAGGACAATAGATAATTTGATTGAATAAGAAAACACAATATGTGTCTCCGACGAGGGCGACGAGGTCCGAGCGTGACTAATGAGACCGAGGTCGTAGGTCGCAGGGCACGCGCCGCGATTGCCGAAATCACCCGAACATTGGCGAAGATAGCTCTCGTTATTCTTTACTTCCGTACAAAAATAATTTATTTTAACCGACTTTCAAAAGGAGGACGTTCTCAATTCGTCGGATTTTTGTTTTTGCACGTTGAAATTGCATTTGCACTATTTACACGATTATTCGAGAAACACATGAGAAAACAATTTCGATTAAGCCTTTTATGAGTTGTTAACGCTATTCAGAAAGTCTAGTGTAAGGCTGGTAAAAGTAATACTCACCGAAATATCAGTGGAGAGGCGTGCGGAGGCGTGTCGGTTGAGTTTGTTCTTAGCGATGGGAGAGTTCGTGTTGGGGATGTCGCCGTCCAGCGACGTCGCCGCCACGCTACTGCGCTTACTGCGTCGCCGACGTTTGTCTAACCAATTGTTACCACAATATTATATTCATTCTACACAAAATACACGTATTTTAAAGTTCTGTTAGGGGCAATCCATGATTAACGTCATAGGAGAGATTTGGAAATATTTTAAAGTTTCTCGTTTTTCTCTCTCTATACTTAGAAATATGAGATTTTCAAATATGACGTCACTACATTTAGACACCCCTTATCAGACTTCATCGCGTAATTTATGGATAGCCGCTGAGGGGTTCTAATTCAAATGCTACAATTATCTAGTTTAGGGCCACACTAATACTCATTTATACAGCTGAGTTTACTTACTACTGGGGCATAGGCCTCTCTCTGCTTATACTTGCCTCCACGCTCTTAAGCCAGTAATGTACTCCACTGCGGTACAAGCACTGGCAAAGCGTGGTGATGACAGTAGTCTGACTGGCAGAAGGCTGGACTGTAACAAACTGGTTTGAAAGAGTTGAAGCTCCAAAATTTTCTTTTTCGTCGCCCTCGCCGGCGGACGGCCGAAGAGGAATGAGTTGGAAACGCAGGAACAGGGATAGTTACTAGTATCAAAGAGTAGCGGAGTGTCATCAGAAGGTAGTGCACATCCTCTGCACAGAGAGGGCCACGCACAGCGCGCGCACCACGCGCCGCCCGCGCGCACCACGCGCACTCGGAACGGAAACTCGTAGCCTAGACTGTCGTCACTGGAACAAGCAAGAGACAACTCATTGATTTTAATATTTTAAATAAATCCACCTTAGTTCATCATCAACGTCGCTTTCAATGTTGTCTTTGTTAATCAATCCTTTGAAATACAGATTTTATACAAAAAAAAAATCCCGGACAAGGCGTCGCGTACGCCACTAGTACACTAGTACTCACCAGTCAGTAGCATGGTTGTGTTGGTCATGCTGCGGCGGCCGCGCACTCAGTAGCCGCGCCACCTGCTGCCACACGCGCGCGTACAGCTGCCGCCCGGACAAGGCGTCGCGTACGCCACTAGTACACTAGTACTCACCAGTCAGTAGCATGGTTGTGTTGGTCATGCTGCGGCGGCCGCGCACTCAGTAGCCGCGCCACCTGCTGCCACACGCGCGCGTACAGCTGCCGCCCGGACAAGGCGTCGCGTACGCCACTAGTACACTAGTACTCACCAGTCAGTAGCATGGTTGTGTTGGTCATGCTGCGGCGGCCGCGCACTCAGTAGCCGCGCCACCTGCTGCCACACGCGCGCGTACAGCTGCCGCCCGGACAAGGCGTCGCGTACGCCACTAGTACACTAGTACTCACCAGTCAGTAGCATGGTTGTGTTGGTCATGCTGCGGCGGCCGCGCACTCAGTAGCCGCGCCACCTGCTGCCACACGCGCGCGTACAGCTGCCGCCCGGACAAGGCGTCGCGTACGCCACTAGTACACTAGTACTCACCAGTCAGTAGCATGGTTGTGTTGGTCATGCTGCGGCGGCCGCGCACTCAGTAGCCGCGCCACCTGCTGCCACACGCGCGCGTACAGCTGCCGCCCGGACAAGGCGTCGCGTACGCCGACCAGTACGGGCACACCGAACACTGACGATCTACTGCGCTGCCACGGTAGGAAGTACGCGTCGGAGCGGCACTGCTTTCTGGGGACGAAAAATGTTACGTGTGTCAAGACCGATGCATGTTGCTGGGTATTCGTTTCAGTTGAATATGTCTAAAAAGAGTCCCAAGCGCGCTTAACCCTACCTGATTTAAGCCCACTAGGGGCTCTTGTTCATGAACGGTGGTTCATAGTCCTGCCACAGATGACAGATAACTCACTCCATACAAAATATTCAATACCTACCGCTATAGTAGCCTACACTTTTAAGTCAATAGTCGCTGCGAACGAAAATGTACCTCACCTTACAAACGTAAAGTGGGTTTTGCTTTGTAGATCGCGCAGTCGCGTGGATATTGCGGATTGCTAGGGCTGCCTCTGTCGACGAAGATGTTAGTAGGCATTTTTAGTAAAGGTACCTACGTTATAAAATAAAACATGTTTAAAATGTATCAGAATTTATAATTATGTTAGCGGAATATATAAAAAAGAATTGTTAAAAAAAAATGCATAGAGGTGTTTTATTTTGATGTAATGATTAATATTTTTTCCCCTCCTTTAAATTATTCCCGATTGTTAACGTAGAGAATATTCGAAATCGGTCAAATAGTTTTAATAAGTTATCTTTGGGGAATATGCGTAGGTACACTAGGTACGTGCGCGCCGCGCGGCTGTTGACAATCCACTGCGCTATGGGCTACCGGTTACCCGGCGCGAGGTAGGTGATTAGCGCGCGTAACTACATGGAGTGTAGTATCTGTAATCTGTGGTCCTAGCCCCTTATTCACAACCATTCGACTCGCTTCCGAACCGAATCGAACGTCTTAGATGTCGAAGATGTCATCCAAACGCTATTCACAAATCCGCAATCGAATAATTTTGACAGTTCAATTCGACAAGAAGACTCGAATCTTTCCGACAGCTGTTTGCTGTCGGGAGTCATATCGAACAAAATTTAAACGAAGAAATAAACCATATTTCCAGATTATTTCAGTAAAATAAAAAATACCAAACTTTTTAAACACTGCCTGAAGTAAGTAAATTAAGTTTAATTATAGTCCGGTGTTGTTTGTGAGTTATTAGTTGTTTTATTGACCGTATGTCGTTGATGGATCCGCATTTACATAAATTCAATGTGTTTACAAAAATGTGTAATTCGTTCTAGATTTTAGTTAACAAGCAAGAATTGTATACCACTGATATTAAACACTTTTTCAGTCATTTTTCCTTTTAAGAAAAAAGAAAATTTTACTTAAAAAAAAACACCGTTTCCGCTTTGCCAGTTTGACAGACGGCTGTTTACAAAGCTGGTATTATTCAAAATAAAGTAGATTTGAAAATTTATATTATTTTATTTCAATCAAAATCATTTTGTTTCGTTTGCTGTCTATTATGTAACTACCTGTATATTTACTTATATAAACAGAACGGAATATTCAAATAAACCAATTTTATTTACTACTTTTCATTTTCTACCACAATCATCTATTTACTACCATTTTATAGCGATCCCCATAAACACAATCTCAATCAGATAGAAAAAAACGCATCCGTTCGGATCTGTGAATAGCGTTTTGACAGTTCTTCGGTTCGGAAATGAGATAGTCGAATACGATTCCTTACCGACACGGAAACGTATCGAATGGTTGTGAATAAGGGGCCTGCATTCATAAATGCGACAGGGCTAAGAGTAGAAACCGGTCGTAAACAAGAGCTCTTATTCTAGTTACCATTAGACCACGGTCGGACAACATCAACAGTACGTCATTCACCAATATGTCACAATGTTGTCGATCGAACACGGTCATAGAGGAATAAGCTATGGACCCAGCAAGGAGTGCATCGCCAAACAAAAATGTACACAATATTTTTAATTTTATGACAATTGGGATTTTACTAATTTGTCATAGCTCTTTTGTGGACTATGATGTTGTCTTCATGTTGTGGAATGTGGCGCTTAGTACGATTTTAATGGTCAATAACTTAATAATTAATCATTTGAAACTACAAATAAATTCGTCGATATATCTAATTATAAACTAAAAAGTGACAAGATTATTTTACAGAACAATTTATAAGTGAATCTTTGTATTAAATCCTTTGATCTGTCGGAAATGGTTTTAAGCAAGAAATAATTTATTGTAAAAGTAATGAAAATACTTATTAGTTTTAAACTTTTAACTAATTATAGCCTTTCCATTTGTGAATATTGGTCTTGTTCAATTAATAAAATGATTAATTGTAAAGTATTCTGGTATTGTTTATTAGTTTTAATGAATTTACGATGTAATGAATTACTGTACTGGATGTGTGTCACTTCCGGACACACTGGACGAAGACGCGTTGGGCCATCAGTTTTAAATGGCAGATTGTTATTGGACACGTATTTTTTTATTTTTCACGTAAACAAGAAATTGAAGACGATACAGTGCGTCGCAAACTCGTGTGACGTCACATGTGGGTACATTTTCTACCATCAAATGACGTCAGAAGCCATGATCGTTGATGCGTTTTATCTTCGTAATTTTAATTAATTTGATAAAACAAAAATACGTATCCAATATTTTTCAATAATCAACTGACGGACTAAACAGAATCTTTTTTTTTGTCAGGATCATCTTCTATCAACCGTTTCAGAGAGCACCAGTTAGCGATACAAAACGATACACAATGGCGGCAATCGGCGAATGAGCAATGTCAACTCTAGAGCTTGTTCCTCTGTGGTCTAGCTGCACTCTAAGGGCCCGTATTTTAATGTCACCTTAACTTATTGCTTAAGATAAGTCCTGCATTTAAGCTAAGTCTCATTTTTTAGAAGACAGAAGCGTATTTCAATCCGTATCTTCCTCGCCTTAACTAATCTAGGATAAATCACAATTTTGCAACTTAATAAACAGAATATATGTCATTTGAGTATGGTTTCTGTTGTCATCCTACTACATTACATTATTTTTTTCAAGTTTTAAAAAGTTCAAAGAAAAACGTTTTAAGTTCACGACATTATTGAGTTGTCTGAACAATGGGGAAGACCGTTAAAAGCTAATTGTAGATTGCGCCACCATAGCTGGTATCAATCTGACTAATGAGGTCAAGGTATTTTAAAATATTAAATTACATTCCTTGATTTTCAACCAATGACGATGCAAACGTATAGCATACATTGTGCTGGAACAGACAAGAGAAGATACGAAATCAAATGGCCTACTATTAACATAATTGGTAATATTTCGCAAGAATAATGTTGTATCTATAGGTACACAGATTCCTCACAGCCTTTTTTATCCTTAACCAACCTACAAAATAATGTTGCTTTTCTATATGCGACATAAAAAAACCTATCAGTAAAAAAAAACTGTTTAGGCTTCGCTATTAGGCTTGACTCCTATTAACTCGCGGACCTGCGTAAGAAAATTATTAATTTACAACAAACAATCATTATTTCATTACTTACCATAGCATGTTGATTTTTTCAAAATTAATAACCAAATAGAAACTCTTTTGAGGTAGCCACACGCTAATCTCAGATCGGAACTTAAGCGACAGAAATCCGTCACTTAAATTAAGGCTAGTTAGGATGGACTTTATTTGCCGCTTAACTAGAATCCGATATTGAAATACACATAAGTCGTTCTTATCTTCAATCCTGGATCACTTCGAGATAAGCTATGATTGAAATACCGGCCCTAAAGGTGAATAATAATTCTCGACTAACGTGCGATAAAAGGCATCTGGTGTATATTTAAGAAATTAGGCACCACATAATTCAGTAAGGCTTCCTAAAATTAATAATAACGGGTCTCAAGCGGTACTAAAAAGCAAAAACTCACCTATGAACAGCCACCAAGTACTGTATCTTGCCGGCGGGCACATGATCTGACAGTGTGGTGTCGTTCATGTTGCACATGTTGGAGGGCGAGGAGCCGAACTTGACCTTGGGCAGGCGCGGCTCGGGCGGCTTCAGGCCCAGCGAGCGCACCGACAGTGTGGGGGAACTGTTCCCGTTGTGCGCGTCCATAGGCAGCGGGTGGCGCAGGTAGTCACCTTGTGTGAACACGCCGTGCTTGTAGAACGTTGTGGGAGGACTCTGGGACATAAGAATTTCCGATCTCGAGCGCTGAAACCGTTGTTCGATTATATTGTAGACTTTTGTGTGTGTTTTCCTAACCTTGGGAGCCACCGAACCAACCTTGCGAGGTGACTGGAAGTGATTGACCAATTTTTGCCTTGAAGCTTTACAATAAGAGCTATTTTAGCTTGACATTTATCATTATTACTCAAACTCAAACTCAACCCACTTCACAGATTTCATCAAAATTGGTTAACCATTTTAAGTCGTCAACCTTATTAATTCTGGACATGTAGATTTTGTTCGATCTGAAATAGATAAATCTGCACTTTTGGGACTAAAAGCAAAGGCTTTTGACAGAGGGTCTGCCAGCAATAATAAAAAAAATATTTCTAAAAACTTTTAGAAAATAAAATAGAAGCGAATTTGTACAAAAGTGACCTCTACCAAACGTTTTATATACATATGGACAATCTACGAACACAGAGCATTTAGCTGGTGTGGTACCTAGCTGACTAACGGATTCTGAAAGCCAATGATTCCGTTGTGGGTGATTCTCATGTCTAATGATTTGGATTGGACGTGGTTACAAAATAAAAAACGGTACAATTTTCAAATATTTATGACCATGAAAGATGACGTTCCTAGTTTTATTTTCTTATCAAAACAAAAAATATCGGATCATAGTATAGTCAAAATATGATTAACGATGGTCAATTATATCGCTTAACCTCAACAAGTTTTTTTTTTTAAATTTAGTTAAATCTAATCATTAGTGAAGTTATTCGTTATATTATAAAATAGAATATGATTTACACACAATAAACTAATTAACTTTGAAAAATGTTCATTAAAAAGAACAATGGTAAATCATCACTTTCTACGTTAAAATCAAACAAAAAATATGAGGAAATAACTAAAAATGGCGTTACAGTGCAGTATCTAGTGTCATCTGTTACCTGATCCATCAACTCTCCGTCACGAGATGCTATCTCAACACAGATAAACGAACAACGGCCACATTATGTTAGGCACCAACTGAAGACTATTATATCTCTTTTACATATGCACGAGAAGAAAGAGACGGAAGTATATACGAGCTGTCAATTATTTGACAGCTTGTACAAATAAGGAATATGTACAAAATATAAAGACTTTTTCACGGAACCTGTATAGGAATTCCTTCGGAATCCTACCAAAGTTCAAAAATGTTAGTTCAAAATATACCGATAATACTCCAAAACCTAACAGTACGTTATTTACCGCTCTAACCATCCCCGTCCCTTTTACCCTCTACCTGTTAGTAAGGGACAACAATACTCCCAAATCTGTTTAGTTGGTGCCCAACAGAATCAGCACAAACACGTACACAGTATGGGTCAGCGCACACCAAGAGCCGAGCATTTTTGTAGACTACTGAAATGTAAATCGATGACAACTCCATACGTACGTACTCTATGCTCGAGCTTGCAAGATGCATGTTCGAGTAGGTACGCGTTTTGCAACGTATGGACGTTGTCATAAGATTTATTTTGCAGCAGTCTCAGAAAATGCTCTGCACTGGTCTTGGTGTGTGCTGACCCTAAGTTAGTCAGAACTTCATATTACGACGTGATATAATATAATACAGTATGTTCCTATTTACATGTGTTATGTTCTGTAAGGTAGTCAAATATTTCACTTACACTTACATGCCATCACCAAACGGGGAAATAAAAACGTTTTCACTGCAATACTGTGGTTTAGTATTGTTTTTTTTTATCAACCTTGTTTAGAATTACTATAAAAAAGATATGCTATAAACATTGAAAATATACTAATTTAATGGTATGTAGACTATGAGGAGCATAATAATGTCCCGAAGGCCATAATAATGTCCTAAAGGGCATAATAATGTCCTGAAGGGCATAATCTTTCTAATTATTCTTTATCAAAATCCCCATAAATCAATTAAACTTTACCGTTAAACTTTTCGTTTTATTCAACAGTCGTTTTCAAAACAATTTTTGTTATCCCCATTTTGATTTGAATTGTGGGTTCTTTCCAAATGCAGATTAAAACGTTTTTATAATTATAAAGACAAACAATTTTAATGAATCGCTACGGCAGTGTAAACTTTGTTTTTGTATATTTTTGGCTTTCTGGTGCATGCATCACTGATATGAACAATGTTTTGTTTTATTTCTTTGTTTCAACAAATATAAATTGATTAACGATATACAGGGTGTAAACCACCTCATCACGAAGCCGTCAACTAAGCATTCTGTATATCTAACTAAGTAACTTTGCGCTAAAATTATTGCCCGGAAACGACTTTTTTTGGGGTCAAAAATCATGTTTTGTGGTAGAACACAATGTTACGCGCTTAAAACATAGTGCTGATGGATGAATTGAATAGTACGGGGTTCGTGCAGGTGTTTAAAAATCTTACAATAAAAACTTGTATTAAAAAAAAACCTGTCGAAAAGTTGTAACTTTGACCCCCAATATCTCCGTAACTAGAAGGTTCCCAGTTATGGTGAAGAACAAAAAAAATGATCGCAATGACGAGGAGAACAAGTGACTTTCGGCTTCGTGAAGAGGTGTTTTACACCCTTTATGGTTCATCATCATAATTCTCTTGCCCTTATCCCAATTCATTTTGGGGTCGGCGCAACATAATTATAATGTCATATGGCTGTCTTGGCAAAATCTTTGACGTGGGAATTCATTGAGTTCTTTCGTAACACTTAATCTATGCAAACGCATTTGGTCTAGCTAACTTATATAAACCGTTATTTTGTCACACTATAACTTGTCTCAAAATTTACTAATCGTAGGGTGTCCGCGACTACAGATATTTCAAGGTCAGCAGTTTAGTTTCAATAGCTTCACGTGCTTTCCTAAGCACGGAGGAAACTCGGTATGAAATGGGTGGTCACCCATTCACAGACCAACCTAGGCAGGTTGTCAGACTTTGTTTGGACAGTCGTGTAAAAGCGTACATTAAACACTGAGTATCGTTTTAAGAATAATGACAGTGAAGAGATTGTTAGGTACCTACTTAGCTACTTACTAATCACTTTTCGAAAACCGATGTTTGATTCTATCTCATTATTAATTGTAATATACGTCGCGGACACCCTACGCTACGACAAGTAGGTTTTGAGACAAGTTTTAGTGCCAAAATAAGTTTATAGGTGACTATCTCTCATTCCAAGATTCTTGCCCTGAAGACTTATTTAAAGAAAGCGAAACATTATTTTTCACGCTGTTTGACGCTGCATCAGAAAGCTGCATATCCTGAGAGTGTAGGTGTGTCGGTGTGTGTGTGGGTGTGTGGGTGTGTGGGTGTGTGGGTGTGTGGGTGTGTGTAGGTGTGCATGTGTGTGCGATGCGCGTAGCTAACCTTGAAGCAGAAGAGTGCTGGCATGCAGAGTGAGGAAGTATTGCCGCCGCCCACACTCACCTCCGCCCACTGCTGCTGGGACTCGCTCCAGCCTGACGGGGGAACGATACATATTAATAAAACAGAAACTACGATCTTGTTAGGGCTTCTTTACGTGAAAGCTTTAGAGTAGAACCGCGTTTTGAGAGCTCTTAAAAAGTATAACAATTGATTGGTGTGTCATAAACAATATTATTGTAACCTCAGGTCTATTTTTAGAGGTAAGTTGAGCGGAGTACTAGTATGTAGACAGTAGTACCCTCACCGTTAGTCTGGTGCGACAAGTCGTCGCAGTCGCTGGTGTCGGTGTCGCAGTCGTCGTGCGGGATCTCGTACGAGTATGTAGACAGTAGTACCCTCACCGTTAGTCTGGTGCGACAAGTCGTCGCAGTCGCTGGTGTCGGTGTCGCAGTCGTCGTGCGGGATCTCGTACGAGTATGTAGACAGTAGTACCCTCACCGTTAGTCTGGTGCGACAAGTCGTCGCAGTCGCTGGTGTCGGTGTCGCAGTCGTCGTGCGGGATCTCGTACGAGTATGTAGACAGTAGTACCCTCACCGTTAGTCTGGTGCGACAAGTCGTCGCAGTCGCTGGTGTCGGTGTCGCAGTCGTCGTGCGGGATCTCGTACGAGTATGTAGACAGTAGTACCCTCACCGTTAGTCTGGTGCGACAAGTCGTCGCAGTCGCTGGTGTCGGTGTCGCAGTCGTCGTGCGGGATCTCGTACGAGTATGTAGACAGTAGTACCCTCACCGTTAGTCTGGTGCGACAAGTCGTCGCAGTCGCTGGTGTCGGTGTCGCAGTCGTCGTGCGGGATCTCGTACGAGTATGTAGACAGTAGTACCCTCACCGTTAGTCTGGTGCGACAAGTCGTCGCAGTCGCTGGTGTCGGTGTCGCAGTCGTCGTGCGGGATCTCGTACGAGTATGTAGACAGTAGTACCCTCACCGTTAGTCTGGTGCGACAAGTCGTCGCAGTCGCTGGTGTCGGTGTCGCAGTCGTCGTGCGGGATCTCGTACGAGTATGTAGACAGTAGTACCCTCACCGTTAGTCTGGTGCGACAAGTCGTCGCAGTCGCTGGTGTCGGTGTCGCAGTCGTCGTGCGGGATCTTGTACGAGTATGTAGACAGTAGTACCCTCACCGTTAGTCTGGTGCGACAAGTCGTCGCAGTCGCTGGTGTCGGTGTCGCAGTCGTCGTGCGGGATCTCGTACGAGTATGTAGACAGTAGTACCCTCACCGTTAGTCTGGTGCGACAAGTCGTCGCAGTCGCTGGTGTCGGTGTCGCAGTCGTCGTGCGGGATCTCGTACGCGTACAACTCTGTGGCGCTCGCCGCCGATATCTTACAGTTCTCGTCGAACACGCGCCCGATCGTCGCTCCCGACAGTTCTACTATCAACATTCTGGAATAGAATGGAAATAGATATAAATACCAGTTAACTGGCCTGCCCTTTAAATGAGACGTCACTACAAGCACCGCGTATCTACCGAGTGTACCGTCGTGGTTGTACGAGCCCTCTTCCACAGAAGAAGAGGCTAATGTGGCTGTGCCCAACAATCCATCATCCTCATCATCATTTCAGCCGAAAGACGTCCACTGTTAGACATAGACCTCCCCCAAGTGTCGCCACATTGACCGGTCCCGTGCGACTCGCATACAGCGAATTTCTGCTACCTTCACCAGATCATCAGTCCACTTAGTTTTTGAAGAGATCTCTTCTTGAACGTAGGTTTATATAGATGACAGTTTTACTAACGATTCAGGCGCTAATCCACACAGTTCTGAAAGCTTCTTCTTGAGATCTAGATACGTTCCTTCCGAGTTGACTCTCACGCCGTACTTGATAGGCACCGAGCCGTCTAGCAGCATCACTGAAAAAATAATTTATAGATATTATTAAACTAAGAATCTGCGGGTGATAACTCCTATCATCTAACACCGTTCGCATATCATACAGGAGAAATAATTTATTTACCTTATAAACTAGTTTGCAGTATTCTGCCTTACCACTATACAGGGTTATTTTTTGTTTATACTAAACCCGAAAAGGGGTCATTGTACTCATCATTTTGAACAACTTTTTCTATGGGACGAACCCTGAAATCGCGAAAAAAAAATCAGCTGTTCCCTACATTTATGTTCGCATAACTCGTCAAAATGTAGGGAACAGCAGATTTTTTTTTCGCGATTTCAGGGTTCGTCCCATAGAAAAAGTTGTTCAAAATGATGAGTACAATGACACCTTTTCGAGTTTAGTATAAACAAAAAATAAGGTTGTATAGCTAGAATTAGAGCCGAGAGTTTTGACTAAGATAGCGATGCTATTGCTGTCGCAAACTTTAAATCGCTAAACAATAACGAAAAAAATCGGTTGCAATAACGAAACTTGCGAGAAACGCCTCTTGGATGTAGAACCTGTAGTGGCCTACAAGCATACGTCCGGCCGCCACTGAGCGCCGCCGCTCACTGGAGTGCACGCGCGCCGGCGCCCGCGGCGACCGGTGCGACGATGTTTCAGTGGTGTAGGACCTCGGTGAGTGGCGTCATGAGCCTGCTATCTGCGCCGCGTTCATTTCTGTACTGAGGTATTTTTTTTTTTTTTTCTTGTTATGACCACTCGTAGTTGCAACTCGATAAGGTTGCTTAACTACTTAACCGCACTATCCTGTGGGTGGCCAAAAATTACTTTAAGGCCCCCAGCCAGGGCTTACAAACTAAAAATATTTACATTTAAATGACGATGACTAAGGGCACCCCCTGTGGGGTTCGGGCCTCGACTTAGTGCGCCATTATCGGGAGGGCAGCAAGGGACAGGCTGGCTCGGATTATCCTGAGGTAAAATACGTGGCGCGCTCTTTTATATCCGCGCGCGATATTCTCGATTTCCAAAACATTTTGGATTTTGTGCAAGTTGTCTGTGATTGGTGTTTTTACAATAGTAGTTTATGCAACTGTGCATAATGAAGGGCATTACAACACGAGTGTGGGTTTAAGAAACGAGCCGAAGGCGAGTTTCTTAATAGCATCACACGAGTGTTGTAATGCCTAATTATGTATAGTCGCATACACTACTTTATCTACCCAAATATCATAAGGGCTCTATGATGGGTTCAGGAACCATAGGGAAATGACCTGCGTTGTTACTTGGCCCTTGATGTTTGTGCCAACAGGTTATTAGTTGCATTCGTCGCTGCATTTACGATATCTGGCGGAGTATTCATGTCAATTTCTGAGTCACTATCACTCATTTTCGACAGAAATAAAGAACTTATCAGAAAATTTGTCTGAGAGGGTTTATGATATTTGGGTAGATAAATATATTTTATCTACCCAAATATCATAAACCCTCTCAGTACCACCAGGTGTCAAATTCAAGTGAGTGTGCTATTCTAGTACCACCTACATTACATCAGATATCGATAAAAAAAAAAAAAACCCCAATTCAGTATGATTTTAATATTATAAATCGCACGACATTTTGATCTCGAGTGACACAAGAATAGTGACTTTGTTCGTTTGCCTATGATTTAAAAAAAAATGACAGATATCCGAAACGCCGCCATTTCGAGCTGTCATTTGTTCGTTAGCTTTTTATTTCCAGTAATCCAGTTACGAGTAGACAAATTTTCTGATAAGTTCTTTATTTCTGTCGAAAATGAGTGATAGTGACTCAGAAATTGACATGAATACTCCGCCAGATATCGTAAATGCAGCGACGAATGCAACTAATTACCTGTTGGCACAAAAATCAAGGGCCAAGTAACAATGCAGGTCATTTCCCTATGGTTCCTGAACCCATCATAGAGCCCTTATGATATTTGGGTAGATAAAGTAGTGTATGCAACTATACATAATTAGGCATTATGCACAGTTGCATAAACTACTATAAGAGTTGAGCCAACCACTACTTGAACAATGTATCTGTAGTATATAAGTAGTACATAAGAAAATAAACGATATATATTTTGTTACCATACAATCGAGTTTTAATTATACCTAGCAATCACAACTAAAAACCCTTGCGTTTTCGCAAGCATCGTCATTGTCTGCGTCGAAATTGACGGCGATGCCTGTTTTCAAAAAAGTCTTAGAACAAATGTTGTTGTTTATGATGTTAGTAATGTAGTACTGCGAGGTTGTTGGCACATACCCCTGAGCTCGCAGCACACGTAGGACTCCATGGGCAGCGGTAGACTGAGCATGTTGAAGGCGTCGAAGCGCACAGACTCGCGGGCGCAGGTGTCGCACACGACCTTGGACTTGAGCTGTCCGTAGAACAGTTCCGTCATGATGGACGCGTTGCGCGCCGTGTGCTGCTGTTAGTAATGTAGTACTGCGAGGTTGTTGGCACATACCCCTGAGCTCGCAGCACACGTAGGACTCCATGGGCAGCGGTAGACTGAGCATGTTGAAGGCGTCGAAGCGCACAGACTCGCGGGCGCAGGTGTCGCACACGACCTTGGACTTGAGCTGTCCGTAGAACAGTTCCGTCATGATGGACGCGTTGCGCGCCGTGTGCTGCTGTTAGTAATGTAGTACTGCGAGGTTGTTGGCACATACCCCTGAGCTCGCAGCACACGTAGGACTCCATGGGCAGCGGTAGACTGAGCATGTTGAAGGCGTCGAAGCGCACAGACTCGCGGGCGCAGGTGTCGCACACGACCTTGGACTTGAGCTGTCCGTAGAACAGTTCCGTCATGATGGACGCGTTGCGCGCCGTGTGCTGCTGTTAGTAATGTAGTACTGCGAGGTTGTTGGCACATACCCCTGAGCTCGCAGCACACGTAGGACTCCATGGGCAGCGGTAGACTGAGCATGTTGAAGGCGTCGAAGCGCACAGACTCGCGGGCGCAGGTGTCGCACACGACCTTGGACTTGAGCTGTCCGTAGAACAGTTCCGTCATGATGGACGCGTTGCGCGCCGTGTGCTGCTGTTAGTAATGTAGTACTGCGAGGTTGTTGGCACATACCCCTGAGCTCGCAGCACACGTAGGACTCCATGGGCAGCGGTAGACTGAGCATGTTGAAGGCGTCGAAGCGCACAGACTCGCGGGCGCAGGTGTCGCACACGACCTTGGACTTGAGCTGTCCGTAGAACAGTTCCGTCATGATGGACGCGTTGCGCGCCGTGTGCTGCTGTTAGTAATGTAGTACTGCGAGGTTGTTGGCACATACCCCTGAGCTCGCAGCACACGTAGGACTCCATGGGCAGCGGTAGACTGAGCATGTTGAAGGCGTCGAAGCGCACAGACTCGCGGGCGCAGGTGTCGCACACGACCTTGGACTTGAGCTGTCCGTAGAACAGTTCCGTCATGATGGACGCGTTGCGCGCCGTGTGCTGCTGTTAGTAATGTAGTACTGCGAGGTTGTTGGCACATACCCCTGAGCTCGCAGCACACGTAGGACTCCATGGGCAGCGGTAGACTGAGCATGTTGAAGGCGTCGAAGCGCACAGACTCGCGGGCGCAGGTGTCGCACACGACCTTGGACTTGAGCTGTCCGTAGAACAGTTCCGTCATGATGGACGCGTTGCGCGCCGTGTGCTGCTGTTAGTAATGTAGTACTGCGAGGTTGTTGGCACATACCCCTGCCTGAGCTCGCAGCACACGTAGGACTCCATGGGCAGCGGTAGACTGAGCATGTTGAAGGCGTCGAAGCGCACAGACTCGCGGGCGCAGGTGTCGCACACGACCTTGGACTTGAGCTGTCCGTAGAACAGTTCCGTCATGATGGACGCGTTGCGCGCCGTGTGCTGCTGTTAGTAATGTAGTACTGCGAGGTTGTTGGCACATACCCCTGAGCTCGCAGCACACGTAGGACTCCATGGGCAGCGGTAGACTGAGCATGTTGAAGGCGTCGAAGCGCACAGACTCGCGGCGCAGGTGTCGCACACGACCTTGGACTTGAGCTGTCCGTAGAACAGTTCCGTCATGATGGACGCGTTGCGCGCCGTGTGCTGCTGTTAGTAATGTAGTACTGCGAGGTTGTTGGCACATACCCCTGAGCTCGCAGCACACGTAGGACTCCATGGGCAGCGGTAGACTGAGCATGTTGAAGGCGTCGAAGCGCACAGACTCGCGGGCGCAGGTGTCGCACACGACCTTGGACTTGAGCTGTCCGTAGAACAGTTCCGTCATGATGGACGCGTTGCGCGCCGTGTGCTGCTGTTAGTAATGTAGTACTGCGAGGTTGTTGGCACATACCCCTGAGCTCGCAGCACACACGTAGGACTCCATGGGCAGCGGTAGACTGAGCATGTTGAAGGCGTCGAAGCGCACAGACTCGCGGGCGCAGGTGTCGCACACGACCTTGGACTTGAGCTGTCCGTAGAACAGTTCCGTCATGATGGACGCGTTGCGCGCCGTGTGCTGCTGTTAGTAATGTAGTACTGCGAGGTTGTTGGCACATACCCCTGAGCTCGCAGCACACGTAGGACTCCATGGGCAGCGGTAGACTGAGCATGTTGAAGGCGTCGAAGCGCACAGACTCGCGGGCGCAGGTGTCGCACACGACCTTGGACTTGAGCTGTCCGTAGAACAGTTCCGTCATGATGGACGCGTTGCGCGCCGTGTGCTGCTGTTAGTAATGTAGTACTGCGAGGTTGTTGGCACATACCCCTGAGCTCGCAGCACACGTAGGACTCCATGGGCAGCGGTAGACTGAGCATGTTGAAGGCGTCGAAGCGCACAGACTCGCGGGCGCAGGTGTCGCACACGACCTTGGACTTGAGCTGTCCGTAGAACAGTTCCGTCATGATGGACGCGTTGCGCGCCGTGTGCTGCTGTTAGTAATGTAGTACTGCGAGGTTGTTGGCACATACCCCTGAGCTCGCAGCACACGTAGGACTCCATGGGCAGCGGTAGACTGAGCATGTTGAAGGCGTCGAAGCGCACAGACTCGCGGGCGCAGGTGTCGCACACGACCTTGGACTTGAGCTGTCCGTAGAACAGTTCCGTCATGATGGACGCGTTGCGCGCCGTGTGCTGCTGTTAGTAATGTAGTACTGCGAGGTTGTTGGCACATACCCCTGAGCTCGCAGCACACGTAGGACTCCATGGGCAGCGGTAGACTGAGCATGTTGAAGGCGTCGAAGCGCACAGACTCGCGGGCGCAGGTGTCGCACACGACCTTGGACTTGAGCTGTCCGTAGAACAGTTCCGTCATGATGGACGCGTTGCGCGCCGTGTGCTGCTGTTAGTAATGTAGTACTGCGAGGTTGTTGGCACATACCCCTGAGCTCGCAGCACACGTAGGACTCCATGGGCAGCGGTAGACTGAGCATGTTGAAGGCGTCGAAGCGCACAGACTCGCGGGCGCAGGTGTCGCACACGACCTTGGACTTGAGCTGTCCGTAGAACAGTTCCGTCATGATGGACGCGTTGCGCGCCGTGTGCTGCTGTTAGTAATGTAGTACTGCGAGGTTGTTGGCACATACCCCTGAGCTCGCAGCACACGTAGGACTCCATGGGCAGCGGTAGACTGAGCATGTTGAAGGCGTCGAAGCGCACAGACTCGCGGGCGCAGGTGTCGCACACGACCTTGGACTTGAGCTGTCCGTAGAACAGTTCCGTCATGATGGACGCGTTGCGCGCCGTGTGCTGCTGTTAGTAATGTAGTACTGCGAGGTTGTTGGCACATACCCCTGAGCTCGCAGCACACGTAGGACTCCATGGGCAGCGGTAGACTGAGCATGTTGAAGGCGTCGAAGCGCACAGACTCGCGGGCGCAGGTGTCGCACACGACCTTGGACTTGAGCTGTCCGTAGAACAGTTCCGTCATGATGGACGCGTTGCGCGCCGTGTGCTGCTGTTAGTAATGTAGTACTGCGAGGTTGTTGGCACATACCCCTGAGCTCGCAGCACACGTAGGACTCCATGGGCAGCGGTAGACTGAGCATGTTGAAGGCGTCGAAGCGCACAGACTCGCGGGCGCAGGTGTCGCACACGACCTTGGACTTGAGCTGTCCGTAGAACAGTTCCGTCATGATGGACGCGTTGCGCGCCGTGTGCTGCTGTTAGTAATGTAGTACTGCGAGGTTGTTGGCACATACCCCTGAGCTCGCAGCACACGTAGGACTCCATGGGCAGCGGTAGACTGAGCATGTTGAAGGCGTCGAAGCGCACAGACTCGCGGGCGCAGGTGTCGCACACGACCTTGGACTTGAGCTGTCCGTAGAACAGTTCCGTCATGATGGACGCGTTGCGCGCCGTGTGCTGCTGTTAGTAATGTAGTACTGCGAGGTTGTTGGCACATACCCCTGAGCTCGCAGCACACGTAGGACTCCATGGGCAGCGGTAGACTGAGCATGTTGAAGGCGTCGAAGCGCACAGACTCGCGGGCGCAGGTGTCGCACACGACCTTGGACTTGAGCTGTCCGTAGAACAGTTCCGTCATGATGGACGCGTTGCGCGCCGTGTGCTGCTGTTAGTAATGTAGTACTGCGAGGTTGTTGGCACATACCCCTGAGCTCGCAGCACACGTAGGACTCCATGGGCAGCGGTAGACTGAGCATGTTGAAGGCGTCGAAGCGCACAGACTCGCGGGCGCAGGTGTCGCACACGACCTTGGACTTGAGCTGTCCGTAGAACAGTTCCGTCATGATGGACGCGTTGCGCGCCGTGTGCTGCTGTTAGTAATGTAGTACTGCGAGGTTGTTGGCACATACCCCTGAGCTCGCAGCACACGTAGGACTCCATGGGCAGCGGTAGACTGAGCATGTTGAAGGCGTCGAAGCGCACAGACTCGCGGGCGCAGGTGTCGCACACGACCTTGGACTTGAGCTGTCCGTAGAACAGTTCCGTCATGATGGACGCGTTGCGCGCCGTGTGCTGCTGTTAGTAATGTAGTACTGCGAGGTTGTTGGCACATACCCCTGAGCTCGCAGCACACGTAGGACTCCATGGGCAGCGGTAGACTGAGCATGTTGAAGGCGTCGAAGCGCACAGACTCGCGGGCGCAGGTGTCGCACACGACCTTGGACTTGAGCTGTCCGTAGAACAGTTCCGTCATGATGGACGCGTTGCGCGCCGTGTGCTGCTGTTAGTAATGTAGTACTGCGAGGTTGTTGGCACATACCCCTGAGCTCGCAGCACACGTAGGACTCCATGGGCAGCGGTAGACTGAGCATGTTGAAGGCGTCGAAGCGCACAGACTCGCGGGCGCAGGTGTCGCACACGACCTTGGACTTGAGCTGTCCGTAGAACAGTTCCGTCATGATGGACGCGTTGCGCGCCGTGTGCTGCTGTTAGTAATGTAGTACTGCGAGGTTGTTGGCACATACCCCTGAGCTCGCAGCACACGTAGGACTCCATGGGCAGCGGTAGACTGAGCATGTTGAAGGCGTCGAAGCGCACAGACTCGCGGGCGCAGGTGTCGCACACGACCTTGGACTTGAGCTGTCCGTAGAACAGTTCCGTCATGATGGACGCGTTGCGCGCCGTGTGCTGCTGTTAGTAATGTAGTACTGCGAGGTTGTTGGCACATACCCCTGAGCTCGCAGCACACGTAGGACTCCATGGGCAGCGGTAGACTGAGCATGTTGAAGGCGTCGAAGCGCACAGACTCGCGGGCGCAGGTGTCGCACACGACCTTGGACTTGAGCTGTCCGTAGAACAGTTCCGTCATGATGGACGCGTTGCGCGCCGTGTGCTGCTGTTAGTAATGTAGTACTGCGAGGTTGTTGGCACATACCCCTGAGCTCGCAGCACACGTAGGACTCCATGGGCAGCGGTAGACTGAGCATGTTGAAGGCGTCGAAGCGCACAGACTCGCGGGCGCAGGTGTCGCACACGACCTTGGACTTGAGCTGTCCGTAGAACAGTTCCGTCATGATGGACGCGTTGCGCGCCGTGTGCTGCTGTTAGTAATGTAGTACTGCGAGGTTGTTGGCACATACCCCTGAGCTCGCAGCACACGTAGGACTCCATGGGCAGCGGTAGACTGAGCATGTTTAAGGCGTCGAAGCGCACAGACTCGCGGGCGCAGGTGTCGCACACGACCTTGGACTTGAGCTGTCCGTAGAACAGTTCCGTCATGATGGACGCGTTGCGCGCCGTGTGCTGCTGTTAGTAATGTAGTACTGCGAGGTTGTTGGCACATACCCCTGAGCTCGCAGCACACGTAGGACTCCATGGGCAGCGGTAGACTGAGCATGTTTAAGGCGTCGAAGCGCACAGACTCGCGGGCGCAGGTGTCGCACACGACCTTGGACTTGAGCTGTCCGTAGAACAGTTCCGTCATGATGGACGCGTTGCGCGCCGTGTGCTGCTGTTAGTAATGTAGTACTGCGAGGTTGTTGGCACATACCCCTGAGCTCGCAGCACACGTAGGACTCCATGGGCAGCGGTAGACTGAGCATGTTGAAGGCGTCGAAGCGCACAGACTCGCGGGCGCAGGTGTCGCACACGACCTTGGACTTGAGCTGTCCGTAGAACAGTTCCGTCATGATGGACGCGTTGCGCGCCGTGTGCTGCTGTTAGTAATGTAGTACTGCGAGGTTGTTGGCACATACCCCTGAGCTCGCAGCACACGTAGGACTCCATGGGCAGCGGTAGACTGAGCATGTTGAAGGCGTCGAAGCGCACAGACTCGCGGGCGCAGGTGTCGCACACGACCTTGGACTTGAGCTGTCCGTAGAACAGTTCCGTCATGATGGACGCGTTGCGCGCCGTGTGCTGCTGTTAGTAATGTAGTACTGCGAGGTTGTTGGCACATACCCCTGAGCTCGCAGCACACGTAGGACTCCATGGGCAGCGGTAGACTGAGCATGTTGAAGGCGTCGAAGCGCACAGACTCGCGGGCGCAGGTGTCGCACACGACCTTGGACTTGAGCTGTCCGTAGAACAGTTCCGTCATGATGGACGCGTTGCGCGCCGTGTGCTGCTGTTAGTAATGTAGTACTGCGAGGTTGTTGGCACATACCCCTGAGCTCGCAGCACACGTAGGACTCCATGGGCAGCGGTAGACTGAGCATGTTGAAGGCGTCGAAGCGCACAGACTCGCGGGCGCAGGTGTCGCACACGACCTTGGACTTGAGCTGTCCGTAGAACAGTTCCGTCATGATGGACGCGTTGCGCGCCGTGTGCTGCTGTTAGTAATGTAGTACTGCGAGGTTGTTGGCACATACCCCTGAGCTCGCAGCACACGTAGGACTCCATGGGCAGCGGTAGACTGAGCATGTTGAAGGCGTCGAAGCGCACAGACTCGCGGGCGCAGGTGTCGCACACGACCTTGGACTTGAGCTGTCCGTAGAACAGTTCCGTCATGATGGACGCGTTGCGCGCCGTGTGCTGCTGTTAGTAATGTAGTACTGCGAGGTTGTTGGCACATACCCCTGAGCTCGCAGCACACGTAGGACTCCATGGGCAGCGGTAGACTGAGCATGTTGAAGGCGTCGAAGCGCACAGACTCGCGGGCGCAGGTGTCGCACACGACCTTGGACTTGAGCTGTCCGTAGAACAGTTCCGTCATGATGGACGCGTTGCGCGCCGTGTGCTGCTGTTAGTAATGTAGTACTGCGAGGTTGTTGGCACATACCCCTGAGCTCGCAGCACACGTAGGACTCCATGGGCAGCGGTAGACTGAGCATGTTGAAGGCGTCGAAGCGCACAGACTCGCGGGCGCAGGTGTCGCACACGACCTTGGACTTGAGCTGTCCGTAGAACAGTTCCGTCATGATGGACGCGTTGCGCGCCGTGTGCTGCTGTTAGTAATGTAGTACTGCGAGGTTGTTGGCACATACCCCTGAGCTCGCAGCACACGTAGGACTCCATGGGCAGCGGTAGACTGAGCATGTTGAAGGCGTCGAAGCGCACAGACTCGCGGGCGCAGGTGTCGCACACGACCTTGGACTTGAGCTGTCCGTAGAACAGTTCCGTCATGATGGACGCGTTGCGCGCCGTGTGCTGCTGTTAGTAATGTAGTACTGCGAGGTTGTTGGCACATACCCCTGAGCTCGCAGCACACGTAGGACTCCATGGGCAGCGGTAGACTGAGCATGTTGAAGGCGTCGAAGCGCACAGACTCGCGGGCGCAGGTGTCGCACACGACCTTGGACTTGAGCTGTCCGTAGAACAGTTCCGTCATGATGGACGCGTTGCGCGCCGTGTGCTGCTGTTAGTAATGTAGTACTGCGAGGTTGTTGGCACATACCCCTGAGCTCGCAGCACACGTAGGACTCCATGGGCAGCGGTAGACTGAGCATGTTGAAGGCGTCGAAGCGCACAGACTCGCGGGCGCAGGTGTCGCACACGACCTTGGACTTGAGCTGTCCGTAGAACAGTTCCGTCATGATGGACGCGTTGCGCGCCGTGTGCTGCTGTTAGTAATGTAGTACTGCGAGGTTGTTGGCACATACCCCTGAGCTCGCAGCACACGTAGGACTCCATGGGCAGCGGTAGACTGAGCATGTTGAAGGCGTCGAAGCGCACAGACTCGCGGGCGCAGGTGTCGCACACGACCTTGGACTTGAGCTGTCCGTAGAACAGTTCCGTCATGATGGACGCGTTGCGCGCCGTGTGCTGCTGTTAGTAATGTAGTACTGCGAGGTTGTTGGCACATACCCCTGAGCTCGCAGCACACGTAGGACTCCATGGGCAGCGGTAGACTGAGCATGTTGAAGGCGTCGAAGCGCACAGACTCGCGGGCGCAGGTGTCGCACACGACCTTGGACTTGAGCTGTCCGTAGAACAGTTCCGTCATGATGGACGCGTTGCGCGCCGTGTGCTGCTGTTAGTAATGTAGTACTGCGAGGTTGTTGGCACATACCCCTGAGCTCGCAGCACACGTAGGACTCCATGGGCAGCGGTAGACTGAGCATGTTGAAGGCGTCGAAGCGCACAGACTCGCGGGCGCAGGTGTCGCACACGACCTTGGACTTGAGCTGTCCGTAGAACAGTTCCGTCATGATGGACGCGTTGCGCGCCGTGTGCTGCTGTTAGTAATGTAGTACTGCGAGGTTGTTGGCACATACCCCTGAGCTCGCAGCACACGTAGGACTCCATGGGCAGCGGTAGACTGAGCATGTTGAAGGCGTCGAAGCGCACAGACTCGCGGGCGCAGGTGTCGCACACGACCTTGGACTTGAGCTGTCCGTAGAACAGTTCCGTCATGATGGACGCGTTGCGCGCCGTGTGCTGCTGTTAGTAATGTAGTACTGCGAGGTTGTTGGCACATACCCCTGAGCTCGCAGCACACGTAGGACTCCATGGGCAGCGGTAGACTGAGCATGTTGAAGGCGTCGAAGCGCACAGACTCGCGGGCGCAGGTGTCGCACACGACCTTGGACTTGAGCTGTCCGTAGAACAGTTCCGTCATGATGGACGCGTTGCGCGCCGTGTGCTGCTGTTAGTAATGTAGTACTGCGAGGTTGTTGGCACATACCCCTGAGCTCGCAGCACACGTAGGACTCCATGGGCAGCGGTAGACTGAGCATGTTGAAGGCGTCGAAGCGCACAGACTCGCGGGCGCAGGTGTCGCACACGACCTTGGACTTGAGCTGTCCGTAGAACAGTTCCGTCATGATGGACGCGTTGCGCGCCGTGTGCTGCTGTTAGTAATGTAGTACTGCGAGGTTGTTGGCACATACCCCTGAGCTCGCAGCACACGTAGGACTCCATGGGCAGCGGTAGACTGAGCATGTTGAAGGCGTCGAAGCGCACAGACTCGCGGGCGCAGGTGTCGCACACGACCTTGGACTTGAGCTGTCCGTAGAACAGTTCCGTCATGATGGACGCGTTGCGCGCCGTGTGCTGCTGTTAGTAATGTAGTACTGCGAGGTTGTTGGCACATACCCCTGAGCTCGCAGCACACGTAGGACTCCATGGGCAGCGGTAGACTGAGCATGTTGAAGGCGTCGAAGCGCACAGACTCGCGGGCGCAGGTGTCGCACACGACCTTGGACTTGAGCTGTCCGTAGAACAGTTCCGTCATGATGGACGCGTTGCGCGCCGTGTGCTGCTGTTAGTAATGTAGTACTGCGAGGTTGTTGGCACATACCCCTGAGCTCGCAGCACACGTAGGACTCCATGGGCAGCGGTAGACTGAGCATGTTGAAGGCGTCGAAGCGCACAGACTCGCGGGCGCAGGTGTCGCACACGACCTTGGACTTGAGCTGTCCGTAGAACAGTTCCGTCATGATGGACGCGTTGCGCGCCGTGTGCTGCTGTTAGTAATGTAGTACTGCGAGGTTGTTGGCACATACCCCTGAGCTCGCAGCACACGTAGGACTCCATGGGCAGCGGTAGACTGAGCATGTTGAAGGCGTCGAAGCGCACAGACTCGCGGGCGCAGGTGTCGCACACGACCTTGGACTTGAGCTGTCCGTAGAACAGTTCCGTCATGATGGACGCGTTGCGCGCCGTGTGCTGCTGTTAGTAATGTAGTACTGCGAGGTTGTTGGCACATACCCCTGAGCTCGCAGCACACGTAGGACTCCATGGGCAGCGGTAGACTGAGCATGTTGAAGGCGTCGAAGCGCACAGACTCGCGGGCGCAGGTGTCGCACACGACCTTGGACTTGAGCTGTCCGTAGAACAGTTCCGTCATGATGGACGCGTTGCGCGCCGTGTGCTGCTGTTAGTAATGTAGTACTGCGAGGTTGTTGGCACATACCCCTGAGCTCGCAGCACACGTAGGACTCCATGGGCAGCGGTAGACTGAGCATGTTGAAGGCGTCGAAGCGCACAGACTCGCGGGCGCAGGTGTCGCACACGACCTTGGACTTGAGCTGTCCGTAGAACAGTTCCGTCATGATGGACGCGTTGCGCGCCGTGTGCTGCTGTTAGTAATGTAGTACTGCGAGGTTGTTGGCACATACCCCTGAGCTCGCAGCACACGTAGGACTCCATGGGCAGCGGTAGACTGAGCATGTTGAAGGCGTCGAAGCGCACAGACTCGCGGGCGCAGGTGTCGCACACGACCTTGGACTTGAGCTGTCCGTAGAACAGTTCCGTCATGATGGACGCGTTGCGCGCCGTGTGCTGCTGTTAGTAATGTAGTACTGCGAGGTTGTTGGCACATACCCCTGAGCTCGCAGCACACGTAGGACTCCATGGGCAGCGGTAGACTGAGCATGTTGAAGGCGTCGAAGCGCACAGACTCGCGGGCGCAGGTGTCGCACACGACCTTGGACTTGAGCTGTCCGTAGAACAGTTCCGTCATGATGGACGCGTTGCGCGCCGTGTGCTGCTGTTAGTAATGTAGTACTGCGAGGTTGTTGGCACATACCCCTGAGCTCGCAGCACACGTAGGACTCCATGGGCAGCGGTAGACTGAGCATGTTGAAGGCGTCGAAGCGCACAGACTCGCGGGCGCAGGTGTCGCACACGACCTTGGACTTGAGCTGTCCGTAGAACAGTTCCGTCATGATGGACGCGTTGCGCGCCGTGTGCTGCTGTTAGTAATGTAGTACTGCGAGGTTGTTGGCACATACCCCTGAGCTCGCAGCACACGTAGGACTCCATGGGCAGCGGTAGACTGAGCATGTTGAAGGCGTCGAAGCGCACAGACTCGCGGGCGCAGGTGTCGCACACGACCTTGGACTTGAGCTGTCCGTAGAACAGTTCCGTCATGATGGACGCGTTGCGCGCCGTGTGCTGCTGTTAGTAATGTAGTACTGCGAGGTTGTTGGCACATACCCCTGAGCTCGCAGCACACGTAGGACTCCATGGGCAGCGGTAGACTGAGCATGTTGAAGGCGTCGAAGCGCACAGACTCGCGGGCGCAGGTGTCGCACACGACCTTGGACTTGAGCTGTCCGTAGAACAGTTCCGTCATGATGGACGCGTTGCGCGCCGTGTGCTGCTGTTAGTAATGTAGTACTGCGAGGTTGTTGGCACATACCCCTGAGCTCGCAGCACACGTAGGACTCCATGGGCAGCGGTAGACTGAGCATGTTGAAGGCGTCGAAGCGCACAGACTCGCGGGCGCAGGTGTCGCACACGACCTTGGACTTGAGCTGTCCGTAGAACAGTTCCGTCATGATGGACGCGTTGCGCGCCGTGTGCTGCTGTTAGTAATGTAGTACTGCGAGGTTGTTGGCACATACCCCTGAGCTCGCAGCACACGTAGGACTCCATGGGCAGCGGTAGACTGAGCATGTTGAAGGCGTCGAAGCGCACAGACTCGCGGGCGCAGGTGTCGCACACGACCTTGGACTTGAGCTGTCCGTAGAACAGTTCCGTCATGATGGACGCGTTGCGCGCCGTGTGCTGCTGTTAGTAATGTAGTACTGCGAGGTTGTTGGCACATACCCCTGAGCTCGCAGCACACGTAGGACTCCATGGGCAGCGGTAGACTGAGCATGTTGAAGGCGTCGAAGCGCACAGACTCGCGGGCGCAGGTGTCGCACACGACCTTGGACTTGAGCTGTCCGTAGAACAGTTCCGTCATGATGGACGCGTTGCGCGCCGTGTGCTGCTGTTAGTAATGTAGTACTGCGAGGTTGTTGGCACATACCCCTGAGCTCGCAGCACACGTAGGACTCCATGGGCAGCGGTAGACTGAGCATGTTGAAGGCGTCGAAGCGCACAGACTCGCGGGCGCAGGTGTCGCACACGACCTTGGACTTGAGCTGTCCGTAGAACAGTTCCGTCATGATGGACGCGTTGCGCGCCGTGTGCTGCTGTTAGTAATGTAGTACTGCGAGGTTGTTGGCACATACCCCTGAGCTCGCAGCACACGTAGGACTCCATGGGCAGCGGTAGACTGAGCATGTTGAAGGCGTCGAAGCGCACAGACTCGCGGGCGCAGGTGTCGCACACGACCTTGGACTTGAGCTGTCCGTAGAACAGTTCCGTCATGATGGACGCGTTGCGCGCCGTGTGCTGCTGTTAGTAATGTAGTACTGCGAGGTTGTTGGCACATACCCCTGAGCTCGCAGCACACGTAGGACTCCATGGGCAGCGGTAGACTGAGCATGTTGAAGGCGTCGAAGCGCACAGACTCGCGGGCGCAGGTGTCGCACACGACCTTGGACTTGAGCTGTCCGTAGAACAGTTCCGTCATGATGGACGCGTTGCGCGCCGTGTGCTGCTGTTAGTAATGTAGTACTGCGAGGTTGTTGGCACATACCCCTGAGCTCGCAGCAAGGACTCCATGGGCAGCGGTAGACTGAGCATGTTGAAGGCGTCGAAGCGCACAGACTCGCGGGCGCAGGTGTCGCACACGACCTTGGACTTGAGCTGTCCGTAGAACAGTTCCGTCATGATGGACGCGTTGCGCGCCGTGTGCTGCTGTTAGTAATGTAGTACTGCGAGGTTGTTGGCACATACCCCTGAGCTCGCAGCACACGTAGGACTCCATGGGCAGCGGTAGACTGAGCATGTTGAAGGCGTCGAAGCGCACAGACTCGCGGGCGCAGGTGTCGCACACGACCTTGGACTTGAGCTGTCCGTAGAACAGTTCCGTCATGATGGACGCGTTGCGCGCCGTGTGCTGCTGTTAGTAATGTAGTACTGCGAGGTTGTTGGCACATACCCCTGAGCTCGCAGCACACGTAGGACTCCATGGGCAGCGGTAGACTGAGCATGTTGAAGGCGTCGAAGCGCACAGACTCGCGGGCGCAGGTGTCGCACACGACCTTGGACTTGAGCTGTCCGTAGAACAGTTCCGTCATGATGGACGCGTTGCGCGCCGTGTGCTGCTGTTAGTAATGTAGTACTGCGAGGTTGTTGGCACATACCCCTGAGCTCGCAGCACACGTAGGACTCCATGGGCAGCGGTAGACTGAGCATGTTGAAGGCGTCGAAGCGCACAGACTCGCGGGCGCAGGTGTCGCACACGACCTTGGACTTGAGCTGTCCGTAGAACAGTTCCGTCATGATGGACGCGTTGCGCGCCGTGTGCTGCTGTTAGTAATGTAGTACTGCGAGGTTGTTGGCACATACCCCTGAGCTCGCAGCACACGTAGGACTCCATGGGCAGCGGTAGACTGAGCATGTTGAAGGCGTCGAAGCGCACAGACTCGCGGGCGCAGGTGTCGCACACGACCTTGGACTTGAGCTGTCCGTAGAACAGTTCCGTCATGATGGACGCGTTGCGCGCCGTGTGCTGCTGTTAGTAATGTAGTACTGCGAGGTTGTTGGCACATACCCCTGAGCTCGCAGCACACGTAGGACTCCATGGGCAGCGGTAGACTGAGCATGTTGAAGGCGTCGAAGCGCACAGACTCGCGGGCGCAGGTGTCGCACACGACCTTGGACTTGAGCTGTCCGTAGAACAGTTCCGTCATGATGGACGCGTTGCGCGCCGTGTGCTGCTGTTAGTAATGTAGTACTGCGAGGTTGTTGGCACATACCCCTGAGCTCGCAGCACACGTAGGACTCCATGGGCAGCGGTAGACTGAGCATGTTGAAGGCGTCGAAGCGCACAGACTCGCGGGCGCAGGTGTCGCACACGACCTTGGACTTGAGCTGTCCGTAGAACAGTTCCGTCATGATGGACGCGTTGCGCGCCGTGTGCTGCTGTTAGTAATGTAGTACTGCGAGGTTGTTGGCACATACCCCTGAGCTCGCAGCACACGTAGGACTCCATGGGCAGCGGTAGACTGAGCATGTTGAAGGCGTCGAAGCGCACAGACTCGCGGGCGCAGGTGTCGCACACGACCTTGGACTTGAGCTGTCCGTAGAACAGTTCCGTCATGATGGACGCGTTGCGCGCCGTGTGCTGCTGTTAGTAATGTAGTACTGCGAGGTTGTTGGCACATACCCCTGAGCTCGCAGCACACGTAGGACTCCATGGGCAGCGGTAGACTGAGCATGTTGAAGGCGTCGAAGCGCACAGACTCGCGGGCGCAGGTGTCGCACACGACCTTGGACTTGAGCTGTCCGTAGAACAGTTCCGTCATGATGGACGCGTTGCGCGCCGTGTGCTGCTGTTAGTAATGTAGTACTGCGAGGTTGTTGGCACATACCCCTGAGCTCGCAGCACACGTAGGACTCCATGGGCAGCGGTAGACTGAGCATGTTGAAGGCGTCGAAGCGCACAGACTCGCGGGCGCAGGTGTCGCACACGACCTTGGACTTGAGCTGTCCGTAGAACAGTTCCGTCATGATGGACGCGTTGCGCGCCGTGTGCTGCTGTTAGTAATGTAGTACTGCGAGGTTGTTGGCACATACCCCTGAGCTCGCAGCACACGTAGGACTCCATGGGCAGCGGTAGACTGAGCATGTTGAAGGCGTCGAAGCGCACAGACTCGCGGGCGCAGGTGTCGCACACGACCTTGGACTTGAGCTGTCCGTAGAACAGTTCCGTCATGATGGACGCGTTGCGCGCCGTGTGCTGCTGTTAGTAATGTAGTACTGCGAGGTTGTTGGCACATACCCCTGAGCTCGCAGCACACGTAGGACTCCATGGGCAGCGGTAGACTGAGCATGTTGAAGGCGTCGAAGCGCACAGACTCGCGGGCGCAGGTGTCGCACACGACCTTGGACTTGAGCTGTCCGTAGAACAGTTCCGTCATGATGGACGCGTTGCGCGCCGTGTGCTGCTGTTAGTAATGTAGTACTGCGAGGTTGTTGGCACATACCCCTGAGCTCGCAGCACACGTAGGACTCCATGGGCAGCGGTAGACTGAGCATGTTGAAGGCGTCGAAGCGCACAGACTCGCGGGCGCAGGTGTCGCACACGACCTTGGACTTGAGCTGTCCGTAGAACAGTTCCGTCATGATGGACGCGTTGCGCGCCGTGTGCTGCTGTTAGTAATGTAGTACTGCGAGGTTGTTGGCACATACCCCTGAGCTCGCAGCACACGTAGGACTCCATGGGCAGCGGTAGACTGAGCATGTTGAAGGCGTCGAAGCGCACAGACTCGCGGGCGCAGGTGTCGCACACGACCTTGGACTTGAGCTGTCCGTAGAACAGTTCCGTCATGATGGACGCGTTGCGCAAGGTGTGCTGCTGCCACGCCGCGGCCGCTACCACCTGCGCGAAGGGAAGCATTAACATTACTACGCCAGGCCCCTTATTCACAACCATACGATACGTTTCCGTGTCGGTAAGGAACCGCATTCGACTTTCTCATTTCCGAACCGAAGAACTGTCAAAACGTTATTCACAAATCCGAACGGATAAGCTTTTTTCTATCCGATTGAGATAGTGTTTATGGGGAACGCTACAAAATGGTAGTAAATAGATAATCGTGGTAGAAAACTTAAGATAGTAAATTAAAATTGGTTTATTTGATTTTTTCGTTCTGTTTAGTTAGGGAATATACAACTAGTAACTTAATAGACAGCAACGATACAAAATAATGTTATTATTTTACTAAAATTAACTTAAAAAAAACTATTTTCGAATAAACCTGCTTTGTAAACAGCCGTCTGTAAAATTGGCAAAGCGGAAAAATGTTTTATTTTTATTAACACTATAGTTTTCTTTTTTCTTAAAAGGAAAAATTACTAAGTATTTGATATCAGTTTGTTAACTAAAATCTAAAACGAATATTATATTTCTGTAAACACATAGATTTTATGTAAATGCGGATACATCATTAAAATTCGGTCAATAAAACAACTACTTCTTACATTTCAATGTCCCCCAGAGATCAGTCAGATTTAATCCACCTATCTCCATTCCTTTTTCCTCATCCAACTATAGGCAAAACTCATACTTGGTGCGAGTGAGTAAAGACTTTAATATTCTTTGTAAGGAGTTCCCTTTTGACCCATTTTGCATCAAAGCCTCTTCTTTACGCACTCGGTTGTATGCAAACTTTTTTAAACAATCGCGTAGTGCTTAAATGAGCTTAAATTTATCTATCTTATTTTTTCCCCATGTCGACAATGCCTAACCCAGTGTCTGAGTGTATTTAGTGCTTATTGCTTATTTTTAATACCTTTAATTTGTATTATTATCGTGCTTGCTATTTTGTGATCCTCTACTATTATCTCTGTGTCTACTCGTGAGAACCTGTAATTGGCTCTGTGTCGCTTAATCAATTGTTACTCACTTATTTTAGCTTTTGGTTCTCCTTTTAATAAATAAATAAAATAAACTAATAAAACACAAACAACACCGGACAATAATAAAACTTCAATAACTAACTTCAGGCAGTGTTGAAAAAGTTTAGTATTTTTATTTTACTGAAATAAGCTGGAAATATGGTTTATTTCTTCGTTTAAATATTTTATCTACCCAAATATCATAAACCCTCTCTAATGCTGTCAAAAACCATAGGCAATGACCAGCATTACCAACCTGCAGAAATAAACGGAACTGTAATGAACTCATAACGCAACTGAAAACAGTAGGTTATGAGTTTTAAATTTGGAACAGGTGTCAAATTCAAGTGAGTGTGCTATTCTAGTACCACCTACATTAAATCAGATATCGATAAAAAAAAAAAACGCCAATTCAGTATGATTTTAATATTATAAATCGCACGACATTTTGATCTCGAGTGACACAAGAATAGTGACTTTGTACGTTTGCCTATGATTTAAAAAAAAATGACAGATATCCGAAACGCCGCCATTTCGAGCTGTCATTTGTTCGTTAGCTTTTTATTTCCAGTAATCCAGTTACGAGTAGACAAATTTTCTGATGTTCTTTATTTCTGTCGAAAATGAGTGATAGTGACTCAGAAATTGACATGAATACTCCGCCAGATATCGTAAATGCAGCGACGAATGCAACTAATAACCTGTTGGCACAAAAATCAAGGGCCAAGTAACAATGCAGGTCATTTCCCTATGGTTCCTGAACCCATCATAGAGCCCTTATGATATTTGGGTAGATAAAGTAGTGTATGCAACTATACATAATTAGGCATTACAACACTCGTGTGATGCTATTAAGAAACTCGCCTTCGGCTCGTTTCTTAAACCGACACTCGTGTTGTAATGCCCTTTATTATGCACAGTCGCATAAACTACTAGTTCGATATGACTCCCGATAGCAAACAGCTGTCGGAAAGATTCGAGGCTTTTTATCGAATTGAACTGTCAAAATTATTCGTTTTCGGATTTGTGAATAGCGTTTGAAGGACATCTTCGATATCTGAGACGTTCGATTCGGTTCGGAAGCGAATCGAATGGTTGTGAATAAGGGGTCAGGAATCACGAAAATGTCGAGTGTGTTAAGAATGATTTAGCAAAAAAAGAAGTGAATGATGAGGCCGCCGCGTGACAATTGATGTCGCTATTAATTGAAAGTCACTGAGTGAATACAAAACATTTTGAAACGACAATAGTGACCTCTCTTTCAAATATTCTCAAATATTTTTTTCACTAGTTAAGTGAATAAAATATTTGAATTTAGAAAAAGCACGAACAAAAAATAAATAAAACATGTAAGTATAATAATATGCATTTAAGTACTAGACGTACTTTCCATGGGCGGAGGGAACTCGGTATGTAATTAATTATGCCGGAAACACAGTTACGTGGCGTGATGCGCCAGAAGCATATCGGTTTCATACATTTGGTATGGTTAGAGACATATTTGTATGTCGTGTCGTGTCGTGTCGTGGCGCTGACTGCTCACCACCGATTGTTCAGAGCGATGGTGGAGTTATGGCGCGACACGCCACACCACGTAACTGTGATTCCGGCTTTACTGGTCGCCCATCTAAATCGTGTAAAACACCTCTTCACGAAGCCGAAAGGCACTTGTTCTCCTCGTCATTGCGATTATTTTTTGTTTTACACCATACCTGGGAACTTTCTAGTTATGGAGATATTGAGGGTTAAAGTTACAACTTTTTGACATGTTTTTTTTATACAAGTTTTTATTGTAAGTTTTTTACCCTGTACTATTCATTAGATTCGCGGCGGTTGGAAATCCGTTGTCTGCGATCGCCGAATCCATGTGTGTGTACAATCACACATACTGTTATGTATTTGTACACTCAGCCTTTTGCTCCGACGTCCATTGTAATTCCAAATTCCATTGTAATAACTAATTTTGTTTTTGAACTCAATGCTCAGCAATATTCGTCTACGGGCACTGTACACTTTCTAGGAAGCAATTGTTTTGTTTGATTTAGCTCAATAGGTAATATTAACTAGGCCGTAGTCTCACTCTCAATGAAATATCATTGCGGTTTTGCAATTTAAAAATGCGTAGGTCGTTGCGGCATCGGCCGGCACGAAGTGCGAAATGTCATAAACTGTGTTTCGTTTTCGGATAAGTACTTATTATTTAGCAGGTATCTTCGTGTTTTATTATTACCAATATAAAGTTAGGTTTTCTCTGTGACAAAAACATTTATTGTATACGATTTATTTATTAGTTTTATTACGTACACTTATAAATGCCCATTTAATATAATAACATTATTTATTTACCACCTACTACCCTCATCCATGTGTCAGTGCGGGGGGCCTACTGAAAACCAGCGCTGAGTGTTTTACACCCAGCATATGCTGAGTTGGCTACCCTTTCGTTATGGGCATGTTCAGCGCAGTTGAGCTGTTTTAATTTAATTGTTAAGCTGTTTGTTGTTATAATCTATATGTATGTGCTGCTCTTTGTGTTGTGCTGTCCATTAGCGAATAAATGATTATTCTATTCTATTCTATTCTATTCATTCATTAGCACAATGTTTTGAGTGCGTTACATTGAATTGTACCACAAAACGTAATTATTGACTCCAAAACAAAAGTTGTTTCCCGGCAATATTTTCTGCGTCAAGTTACTTAGTTAAATGTATGGAATGCTTGGTTGACGGCTTCGTGATGAGGTGGTTTACACTCTGTATACACCAACCTTGGTGAGTGTGGCTTAACCTTGAAGGTCGTCCCAAGCGGTAGTTATTATTAACCCACAAGAAATATAAATAATATATTTATATTTGTTTTTTTGCAGTCAATGGTAAAAGGTTACACAATTCGTGAAAAAAAAAAACATGTCCGTTCTTGTAGCCCTCGTTCCGCTTAGGATTTTGCTTTATAATCCCTTACTACGAAATTCTAGTGCTCTCGGAATTCAATTTAGTTCCCCGAATGAAAGTCTCATTTGTTGGTCGGTTGTTTAATGTATTATTATATCGGGCATCACCTGGTCGGGTCTCCCGTCGGAGTCGTCGTTGTGTGCGAGCTCGGGCTGGTTGAGGTGGAGCGGCGGGTGCGCACGGTTGAGGTCCTCGTGCAGCGCGTCCAGCAACCACGCCAGCAACTCCTGCGCGTCGTGCTGCCCGCCGCCCGCCAGCGCGCGCGCCCAGCGAGACACGCACCAGCGCACGCGCAGCGGGGCCACCGACCGCGCGCTGCACGACCATACCTAACGGATAACAATCAAAAACCTAAATCAAAGCATTTATTTCAAATTAGCCAATAACAGCCACTTTTGAATTGTCGAAACAAAGATGACATTTAAATGTAGCTACAGTCCCAGTCAAAAACTGTGAAAGTACTGTAGTAAGTTGCCAATTCCCTAGCGTAGATCTCTATGGAGAAGAACGGGCAAGAAACTCCATGGACACTCTTTTATATCAAATTATTGTTACAAAATCTTAGTTACATCATTCATGTTGAGATAGTAAATTATGTGAGAACAATGTAACAAGATGTGCACGTTGAAAGTGTCCGTAGTAAAAACAAAATAATTAATTCAAATAAGCCATGGCAACTAAGAGATGTCCAGTCACAACTGACAGCGCCCGTTCACGAACATGACGCATGGATCAGCACCATTCAGCTCAATACACTCTACTGTTGCACTACACGCGACTCAACAGAGCAGAGCGGCTATGCGGGAACGACCGAAAGATCGTCGCTAAATTCAACAAATATTAAATAGACCTGCACAAGATTGCCAAACGCTGTTAGTTGGCATAGCTTCTTCGACATGTCAAGTTCTGAACACCGTGTTTCCGGACGATATCCATTAACTTCGACCGGTCATTATACTAATCATTATGAACAACTTTTACTATGGAACCAAACCCGAAATCACAAAAAAAAAATCTGATCCCTACAATTATGCTTGCAAAACTCGTCAAAATGTAAGGAACAGCTGGTTTTTTAGGTAAACAAAAAATCATAAATACCTCTTTACAAAGTTCTCCATATCTTAACGCTAGCACTCCTTTGGTACCGAGCGGATTGGTTGTGTTCACTTCGTACAGATGCATGCCTGAGTTGAAGTACCTCGTCAAGGGACCAGTGTTCCATACCTGAAATATATTATAGTAATACATGTGACGTAAGCATAACCTGAATATAATTTTCCCACTGCTGGGGCACAAATCCGTAATGCACACAACATAAGTCAGTATATTTATCAAATTGCGTCGAGACCAGATAAATTGGGGTATTATTGTCTTCTTTTTCCATACTTCTCTATGTCTCGTCATCTCATCAGACCTTAGATCCTTTCTAGCTATATCATCCTTCACACAGCCCATCCATCGTTTCTTTGGTATTCCTCTACTCTTAGAACAGAACTGAACAAACATGGCTCACATAGCCGTTATTACTATCACAAATGAGCGGTACTCACAGACTGTAAAGCTGCATTCATGAAGCAAGTATTCCCTAGGTTGTGTAGACCGGTGGCACCCGGCAGGTTCGGCGCTATCAATGTCTCGCGGCGCTCCGTGGCTCGACTTGATCCACTGCTCATACTGTAACATAATAAATGACCATGCATCATTTAAAAAAAAAACTTGTTATTAGGTTGATCTTTGACAGTCTTTACAGGTAGTCAGTGGCCTAAAAATCAGACAACCAGTCTTACCAAAGGGCATCGTATAACTGACTGGGTTTTGAAGGTCAAATGGGCAGTCGCTCCATGTAAAATATTGGTATTCAGCTGCATCCTGTTAGACTGGAAGCCGACCCCACCGTAGTAGGAACAAGGCTAGGCAGATGATGAGGTCGTCAAGCTAATTTCTTGCCATTAATCCCCCCCCCCTCCCCCTTGTCAGCAAAAGTAAGCAAAGCTCTTGGGTTGCCATATGTGTGAAAAAGTAAATAATTACTGCTGACGTAAGCACCATCTAGACCCGAAAATTTTAAACAAATATGGAGTCTACTAAGGTCCATGTTCACCGAAAAGATAACCGTCTGATTATCTAAAAACAGCTGTCACTGTGACATGTTCCCATATAAAAATGCGTTTTAAACAGCTGTTTTAGATAATCAGTCTGTCATCTTCTTGGTGAACGAGGACCTAAGTCCACAGGTGGTCATAGTTCTTCCACCTCGCAACAAGCACTTGTCCTATCGTCAAACAATAACAAATTCGTTATTCATATTTGCGCACTTAAAACACGTGTTTACAACCAAACACTGAATTCACTCATTACTTCCGTAATAAATATACGATGAAACAACACAGCAAAAAGGGCACTTTACCACAGTAAAAGAGGTTTCATTTCTCTGAAGAGAAACTCTCAAGAATCTTCATGGTCACTATTTTCACCTTAACAATCGCAAATTAATTCATACACATTTTACATGTACACTCTTTTGGAGAACTGTGCTGTGTAGGAAAATGAATATTTTTCCTATTGATAAGCATATTATTGTTATTTTGGCATGATTATTCTCAGCTGACTTATTAGCAGTAAGAAAGAGAGACAAGAACCATTTATTTTGGGAGAGCTGTTTGTCTATAATTACAATTTAATAGAAGTTTGGGTACTGTCGTCCCGCATAATTATTCTGTGAAAAAGTTTGCATGGACTGACTGTACGTACTACGTAGGCTTTGACATGAATAAGGAATAAGTCTTCCAACACATCAAGAATCAGAATCAGAATCAGAATCAGAATCAGAATCAGAATTATTTATTTGTAAAAAAAAATAAAAAAAATCCCTATTCTGCATTTGAAGCGCATACTCGTGCAATAATAAAAAACTTTTAGTCAATAGTCTGAAATTGCTTAATGAGTAATGTCAGTGTTGCCCTTTCTTTATTTTTATTGTTAACATTACTTCTATTTTTTTTATACCTTTAATCATTAGCTAAGTACGGTAATGTAACATGCGCTTTTTTATATATTCCTGCCTTTATTTTACTATCTTATGTACACTTTCTTCTGTTTTTTCTTCCGACCTGTCCATATGCTGTAAAGCAGTAGTGCACAAAATTAGTTTGACACAAAAAACAAGTATCTGTAAAGTATCAAGTCAGGTTATTCCTGGTACTCCCTACAAATTTTGGGGTTACTAGGCTGAGATTTTTTAAATTTCCCGCGCTTTTTCAGTCTCTGCTTTCATTTGCCAGATTATAATACCAAAATAATTTGTAAACAAAACATATTCTTAAGGACTGATTTAAACAAGAGTTATGAGAAAAATAAGTTTTCTATAGAAATCTTAAATACCTCATATCTCGTCTTCATATCATTGTCCTTTTAAAATATATATTTGGGAACCTAGATATTCTGTAAACCAATCGAAATAAATGAAGAATATGTATGTTGATATTACGTTTGTATGAACGACGCATGCTTCGCCGGCCCCGTAATAACACTTATTATTTTAGGTGTTTGCGCTCGTCCAGGCCCAGCTCGTGCAGCGTGGGCCGCTCGTCGTCCAGCAGTGGGCTGGGTGTCGTCACACAGGTGTATACAGTACCTGAGCGCTCCTATCTCCTCCGGCCAGGTGAGGTCGGAGTTGCGCACCTCCAGCAGTAGGCGCGCCCTCTCGTCCAGGCCCAGCTCGTGCAGCGTGGGCCGCTCGTCGTCCAGCAGTGGGCTGGGTGTCGTACTGTCGTCACACAGGTGTATACAGTACCTGAGCGCTCCTATCTCCTCCGGCCAGGTGAGGTCGGAGTTGCGCACCTCCAGCAGTAGGCGCGCCCTCTCGTCCAGGCCCAGCTCGTGCAGCGTGGGCCGCTCGTCGTCCAGCAGTGGGCTGGGTGTCGTACTGTCGTCACACAGGTGTATACAGTACCTGAGCGCTCCTATCTCCTCCGGCCAGGTGAGGTCGGAGTTGCGCACCTCCAGCAGTAGGCGCGCCCTCTCGTCCAGGCCCAGCTCGTGCAGCGTGGGCCGCTCGTCGTCCAGCAGTACGGCCGTGTTGCCCAGCGACCACACGCGCATGTCCTCGCGGGCCAGGCCCAGCGCGGCGCACAGGAACTCGCACACCTGAACACAGACAAAAATACATTTAACTAAGTTAATCGACCTAGCTTAATCTGGGATTACCCCGATGATTCCAGAACATTGGGCAACGCAACATGTGTGCAGGTGGCATGGCCCGAGGGACCGTTACAACATGACGCAGACACGGCGACCTGACCCACGCGGCTTCAGTATGCAAACCGCCAAAGCGGATACCATTGAATACCAGCCCGAAGTCACCTAAGAAGCCCATTCTTATCGGTTGGAACAGGGCACTCTACACGTATAGTCAAAAACATTAGAAAAATGCAAAAAAAAAAACGTGTTGACTAAGGAAGCAACAAATAGCGCTAAATAAGCCGGTGCAGTGCTCGGGTGTCAGAATTCAGAACTAAAATCTGGCAGTATCGTTTTGTAGGGACCTAGGTAAGCCGAAGATTATCGAGTCACGGCAGGGGCAGAAAAAGAAAGTGTATGTATAGAACGAGATATAATGAGTAATGGTCGGTTATCATATTTTACTGACTTATTTACATGATAAAAACTTTTATTATTTAATTCCTCTGAATTTTATTATTTTCTTTTACTCGTTTATTTCTTCATGGATGTCATTTTTGTGGTTTTGGGGTCGCTGTTAATGAAAATGAGGTCAAAGTTTAAAAAAAAATCAAGATGGCGGCGATGAAAATTTTCGGTAATTCTTCATGAGTGTCAATTTCGTGGTTTTTGGTGTCGCTGATAACGAAACTGAGGTCTAAATTAATATCAAAGAAAGTGTCGACAAAAATTGACGGATTTTTGGTCATGGGTGTCACTTTCGTGGTTTTTGAGGTCGCTGGTAATGAAAATGAACACAAAATCAACCTAATAAAAAAACAAAAAGCTCGGCATTCCCTGACACCATTTTAAATTCGGAATCACGTATTGCTGAATACGTGTTAACCGTCGGTGGTTTGGTGCCTTCAGTGTCCCATCCACCCTGTAGGTGGTGCGTACTGACCTGGCGCACAGTAGCGAGGCGGGAGAAGGCCGCAGTGTATGCGAGCTGGCGGTCGGGCGGCGCGGGCGACAGCGGCACGCTGCTGTACATGGACGCGCCCGCGCCTCCGCCGCCGCCCGACAGCGGGGCCACTCCTGGGAAAAACAACGGTTTTTAGATCACAACTATTTCATAAGAGAAGCACTAAGCTAGCTCCGGAAACTCCAATTGACCGGGAAATTGAAAAAAAAAACAAAAAAAAATTATACAATTTGCCATTCAGTACCAGGTTGTTGGCTGATAAAAAATCAAAAACAATACTGGCCTCAAAATTACAAAAATATAAGAAAATTCAAAAATCGTAATCTAAATACCATTCTTACGTACTCTGTGGGCTCTGAACATGACGTAAAAGCTTCAGATGTAGAGGGTACAACTCCAACTCTACGTCGGAATTTGGTGGGCGGATAACCTGAAACAAATCAAATACGTTTATTTGTGGTACACGATATGTTTGACATTAGTTGGTTATAAGAAAATCTTTTACTGGGTTTAACTCGGTGCATAAGTCTACAGGTAGACACAGACCTCTCAATTTCAGTCACACCGTGCGCGCGCATGTGTACGGTTGGATATTGTGCGTGACGGTGTGGTGTTCGGGAT
This sequence comes from Xestia c-nigrum, assembly GCA_916618015.1. Classification (NCBI taxonomy): domain Eukaryota; kingdom Metazoa; phylum Arthropoda; class Insecta; order Lepidoptera; family Noctuidae; genus Xestia; species Xestia c-nigrum. The sequence continues at coordinate 1,633,869 of OU745263.1, forward strand.
TTGAAAATGTCCTCCGTGGTTAAATGTGCAAATTGCAATGTAGTGATCAACGAAGTGCTGGCCTTCGTCCATAATAAAATATTTGTAATGGACGATGAAAGTACGAGTATAAGCAGAATCTGTGCGACCGCTTTCTCTGAAAGTGAAATTATAACGGCGAAGAAGTTGTTGTTCGAATCCTTGTCGACAACGAAACGTAAGATAACGAGGAAGAAGGCGGGGAAAAATATTCGTGATATAGACATCATCTGTCTTATTCGCGATACCGACTCCGAGGATATCCCAGTCTTCGTGGCCCGTGATCTTAAGAAGTTACCCCCGGTTCTGTTTGATCATGTCGACGTGACGAGGCTACTGCAAGGCATTGTTAAGCTACGGACTATGCTACAGTTAAACAGATGGACCAGTTGAGAAGTGAGGTGCAATATCTTTCATCAGGATGGCGAAATGTAAACACCAAAAGAGGTGCATATGTCGCAAGACTCACAAGTTATAAGTGCGATAGTGGTCCCATGGGATTGCCGCTAGAGTGCAATGAACGCAGTAGTGAAAATTTTCAACAAAAATCTGCGTTAGAATCTACTCTAAAATCCGTTATTAATAACCAAATAGCGGAGGGTAGTAGTGAAACTTCGCCGTAAGGTATGCATAACGATTCGAACGTCGAACTTCGAGAAGCGGCTACAATGACGCACGTCGCGGGTCAGCGTTCCCCCGCCGGTGCACGGTGTGGCGCCGCCGCTGTCCCCCGCCCCGCTGCTGATGCTACCTAGTCCGGCCGCATGTACTGAGAAGCTACCACCACCAGTCGACTAAATTGGATCCAGTCCTTTCGCACCTAAATCGCTGGCGGAGATTGTTTGAGAAGGCCAATAGAAGACACCGGCCCCGAGTGACCAGTGGGTTCGTGTCCAAAACAAAAGATCACGAAACCGTTTCGTTGGGAAGCGAGGAAAAGCGGACCCTGAGCCTGGAAGTAATTTTATGGCAGCGGAAACTAAGGTTCCCATGTACATTTATAATGTGGCGAAGGGTGTCTACGTGTGTGACATCCATACCTACATAATGAAGAAGACTAACATTGATGTTAAAATTGAAAAAATGGACGTGAAGATATCGAAGGATTACGGATCATACAAAATATGCGTACCTAAACATTCGTTAATAATTTTTCTGAATGACGACTTCTGGCCAAAGGGGGTAGCCTGTTGTCGATTTATCAACATTATCAGACGTGAGAAGGGAAATGTCCGTGTGACGAGCGAGAATATTGACAAGTCTAATTTATGAATAACATCAACTTGATAAGTTCTAACTGCAAAAACGTGACGAGATCAGTGGAATGTGTGCGGCAGCTTTGTCGCTCGGCAGATGTTGTAGCGCTCCAGGAGACGTGGCTAATGCCGCACGACCTCGGGTTCCTGGCCGCGATTGACGACGACTTCGCCTGCAGTGGATACCTCGGCAGGGGTCTTACGCGGTAGGCCCTACGGCGGAGTTGCCCTACTGTGGAGAAAGGTTGCGTTTCCGACGGTGACCCTAGTGAAGTGCAATAGTGTGCGTCTCGCCGCGATAAAAATCGAGCTTAGTGATCGTTCCGTCTTGATATTTTCTGTGTATATGCCTACTGAATCTAATGAAAACTTAGTGGAATTCACAGAGTGTCTCAGTGAAATGACAGCCATAATTGACAGTCACAATGTGCAGTCAGTGTTTATGTTAGGGGACTACAATGCGCACCCCGGTGAGTCTTTTGCTACCGAACTTTTAAATTTTTGTGCGGAACAATCGTGGTCCTGTGTAGACCTGGAACTTATGCCGGCGGACAGTCATACATGTGTGAGTGATGCGGGCGGCTGCCGGCGCTGGCTCGACCACTGTCTTGTGACAAGTGCCGCGGCCTGTGTGTTGTATAATACTTATTGGTCTGATCATTACCCTGTATCTATACGATGTGACTTTAATTTGCTTAAGCCTAAGATTTCTATACCTACTGCTTGTATAAATAGGGTAGTCTGGGGCGAACGTGACTCAACTCAGATAACGAAATTTAAAACTGCATGTCACTCTAGACTTCAACTCGAAGTCGCGGTGCTGTGCCAGCGTCACGTCGCGCCTGACGTCACGTAACTAACCTGTCTAGGCAAGGGGTCCGGTCCGCCGTACCACAGTGCGAGCGCCCGCCACAGCGCGTCGGGCACGAGCTCGAAGTCGCGGTGCTGTGCCAGCGTCACGTCGCGCCTGACGTCACGTAACTGACCTGTCTAGGCAAGGGGTCCGGTCCGCCGTACCACAGTGCGAGCGCCCGCCACAGCGCGTCGGGCACGAGCTCGAAGTCGCGGTGCTGTGCCAGCGTCACGTCGCGCCTGACGTCACGTAACTGACCTGTCTAGGCAAGGGGTCCGGTCCGCCGTACCACAGTGCGAGCGCCCGCCACAGCGCGTCGGGCACGAGCTCGAAGTCGCGGTGCTGTGCCAGCGTCACGTCGCGCCTGACGTCACGTAACTGACCTGTCTAGGCAAGGGGTCCGGTCCGCCGTACCACAGTGCGAGCGCCCGCCACAGCGCGTCGGGCACGAGCTCGAAGTCGCGGTGCTGTGCCAGCGTCACGTCGCGCCTGACGTCACGTAACTGACCTGTCTAGGCAAGGGGTCCGGTCCGCCGTACCACAGTGCGAGCGCCCGCCACAGCGCGTCGGGCACGAGCTCGAAGTCGCGGTGCTGTGCCAGCGTCACGTCGCGCCTGACGTCACGTAACTGACCTGTCTAGGCAAGGGGTCCGGTCCACCGTACCACAGTGCGAGCGCCCGCCACAGCGCGTCGGGCACGAGCTCGAAGTCGCGGTGCTGTGCCAGCGTCACGTCGCGCCGAAGATGACCGCCCTCGCCCGTTAGAGTGCGGACCTGAAATATTTACATAAATTACTTTTTTTTTTAACTTCTGCTATGGTTTCTCACAGCAACTTTGTCTACTAACTTAAACAAAAACCCGTCTTCCTTGCCCAAACTGGCTCTATTTAAACTCCTTTTACGTAACGTACATATCTACCCGTTTCTGCGTAAAAGATAGACAAATTAGTAAACACTGCTCGCATTTATATAGGATAAAATTAAAATTAAACGTAGAAACCTCACAAGTTATGATAGATCAATAAAAAAGGTAGTTTTTCGACATAATTGTCGTTCGTAAGTCGTGCTTTTTCTCCATTTTCAATGAACAGTATTTTACTGAAGCACTATCAACAACTTTTTGGTTAAGAAATGAAGATTTTGTATTTGGTTTTTTGTATTTTTTGTAATTCTACTATTGTTTTGTTTACCTTGAGCAAGTTAGGCGCCAATAGCCTCTTGTTATCGACAGGCCCCGGATGTCTGTGACCGCGTTGAGCTGCAGCGCTGCTGACACCGCTACTGCTGCCAGCACTACCCACTGAAGCCGTCTCGGCGCGCCACAGCAGAGAACCCATCGATTCTGAAATATGAAGAGATATGAGTTGGAGACATGATAGAAAACCTTTTAGCTGTAAGAACCTATTTGGTGTTGTATGCTATTCAGATCTCTAAAAGATTATGTACCAGTGCACGCAGAGTCTAAAGTATCAACCTGTATACAAATACGGATTTGCAATAAAATTATTATGACTGACGTACCTACACTGTGATAAAAAATCTGTAGTTTCTTACTAAATGCTAAATGCCGAATGGTAAAATATGGCTGATCTTTGATATGTCATAACAACGATTGTATACCCATATTTGCAAAATAAAAATTGTATCCCATTCTAAATATTCTTATGTTCGTTATAATGTTTCAAAAACATGTTTATTTTTGTTCCACTATAATTATTTAGTAAACACAGTTGTGCAATAGCAATATTGTAGATTTTCTGATTGTTTGTTGAAATCACAGTTTTTATATTTTAATTAACTTGCATGCTTATTGGTAAAATGTAATGATACTCAAATGTATAACGTAATAATATCCATATTTGCAAATAAATGATTCGACTTCAAAGTCATTCATTTCTGTCAAAGTAAATTGAACTTTAGACGTATTATAGACGGTTTTGGGGAAAACTGAATGTAAACTTTCTTACTCTTACTAAGTTTGGTAAACCGTGCTGAGAACTACATTTTCTCATAGAATGTCTACCTGTAAGTAACCTAGGGCACGAATGCAAACAATTACCACTTCAAATCCTGATTTAGATCGTTAGTCCCAAAAAGCAGACTTTCCCACCAATCTACTCTCTCTCTTTCTTCTTTACTGTTGTATTTTAATTTTTATGGTGTACATAATAAAGAGTATTCTATCTATCTATCTATCTAGAGTGTTAGCAAAAGCGGTAACTTGCCTCTGGACCCACCTGTAGAGTTGCTGGTGAAGCTTTCATCACAAACGATGGCCTCGTCGATCTGCCTCTGTGGCGCGCGGCAACAGTTGTCGGTGCTCGCTCCCGAGGTGTACGCCAACCAGTTGCCCCACCACTCCGCCGCGACCAGGTACCAGAACTGGCCCACTGAGTACCCGCGCTGGACTGAACGCCGGAGCCAACCGAGGACTGGAATAAAATGTCATCGTTAACAAAACCACTCAGGTCCAGTCAGTCCCTTTGTTGTCCTTCCCCAGCGACCTTATAACGTATAGACCCAACATGTTTTTTTTTAGAATACGCGGTTTGAGAGGCGCGTACCCTACGAAAATAATTTAGTCAAAATAAGTGATTTAGTAGGTTATGTCATCAAACAATACTGCTTTCAATTTTAATTTCTTTTTTTTTTACACTGTTGATTTAATCTTTTCTCTGCTCTTAATGTGCACGTCTTTCTACATCGTTCTCACATATATGTATAATCACACATGAATGATGTAACCAAGATTTTGTAACAATATATTGATTTAAAAAGAGTGTCCATGGAGTTTCTTGCCCGTTCTTCTCCATAGAGATCTACGCTAGGGAATGGGCAACTACAGTACTTTCTCAAGTTATTATGCCTTGTGACTGTGACTGTAGCTTTGATTTAATTTGTAATTTGACATTCAAAAGTGCCGTAATGGTCTAGTTGAAATAAATGCTTTGAGTTTGAGTTTGAGTTTGCTTTATCAGAATTTTGTTGAATATCGTATGAGGTATCTACCTCAAAAATTAACATCAAAGTACTGAAGGAATAAAAGAAAGTAAAACATTTCCGGTATAACAAAAGGAAACAGTTTCAGGCAATTATTCATCGATATGATATGTTGGTGCACCAACCGATTAATTGTGGGCCACATTCACAAGCGCCGAGTAATTGAGTACGTCGGAAATCGACCACGTATTGTGTGCGAGCGATAAAACGTGACAATAGGCTAGTTCCTACCATAAGTAATTTGCAAAACTATTTAGCCCATCAGTTCGAGTATAATAGACACATGTTTTTTTGTTTTTGTAAAACAATGAATATTGACAACGTTAGAATGCAAAACTCGCGAGTTCGGGGGGCTCATGACGTCACAACGCACTAAAAATTATAGCACGACGTGACGTATTGAAAATTTTAAAAGCGTCGTATTTTCGTCAATTTTGTTCTGACGTAACAAAAGAAAAAATACGTGTGAAATATTTTTTGAAAATCAACTGACGGACTTATTAGTTTTTATCAGAACACAAGCCTATTGATTGAGAGAAATCTATGTAGTTGTAAACTCATGCCTTTTTCCCATGGGAATAGGTAGAAACGACTGAACGCCACCTGCTGCGCTCCTTACATATCTCCTTGTGCCTCGTCCACGTTCATACATCTGACCATGCCCACATCACCTTTCTGAAGAACCAATATAACGTCAGTATAATTATGTTCTTTTAGGGAGGCTCAGCTAACGCTGGGCCACTCACATCTGTCTTGTAAGTACCTGTTTTCATTTTATAGATTACTTGGCCTGACCGGTTTTTTTTTGCCATATCTTCGTAATTGGCAGGACGTTTGATAGAAAATTTACCATATTTTTTTGTAATTTTCGCATTTGGGAACTAAGGCAATCTACCTATCTACCCAAAAATACCTCAAATAGTACTCGTATATATAGGTCAGCTTCTGAACCAAGTAACAACGCGCAAATGTACTTTTTTTATTTTACTACTTATCTAAATCAAATCAAAACATTTATTTGCTAGAACATGGTATATAAGGTGTTACAGTAGGTTTGTTCCAGCATATCCTGCCATAACATGGCGTGCAAATTATATTTTCAGTCAGTGATATCAATTACTCCAACATGCAACTTTCAGATTCTATTGACTTGTCTTCTAAATATTCCTTAACAGAGTAATATTTTTTAATAAGCAGCAAATTGAAAAGTATTTTTTTAAACAATGTCAGTGGTAGGTCTTGTAAATTATTTGGTAAATGATTGTAAATAATAATCGACATGCAGTATACATTTTTCATAAATAATTTAAGTTTAATTCGTATACGTATTTGTAGTCATTAGTCATTAGTCATTTATTCATAAACAATAAATTGTATTTGAAATTACATGGTTTAAAAAGAATTAAAATTAAAAAAACAACAAAAACAAAACAACAAAATATTCGTGATATAAAAGCCACATATGTCTCAGCACAACGTTCCTTAAATGACCGAAGCATGTCACCATCTAGCTATACAATATAAACTGATCAATCAGCTCCATATAATAACGGGGTCAAATATTTGCACGGTCTACACGCACTTAATTTGCTACGAGTCGTGTGTATTTGCGTTCGTTATCGGGCAATAGAATCATCATTCTCTTCCCCTTATACCAATTTATTTGTGGTCGGCGCAGCATGTCTTATTCTTCCAAACTTCTATTACTCGTCATCTCATCAGACACTTCTTATCTTACCATATCCTTCTTATCACAGTCCATTCATCGTTTCTTTGGTCTTCCTCTACTCAAATACCCATCCACATTCATACTCAAAACTTTTTTTCACGACATTTTCCTCATTCCTTCGCATCACATGCCCCCATACCACGACAACTGATTACCACACAACTTTTCAGTCACTGGCGCCACTTTCAGACTTCCTTTAATATACTCATTCCTTACTTTATCCATTTGCCTAACACCACACATCCCCCTTAGCATGCTCATCTCCGCGACATGCAGATGCCTTTCATTCATCCCTTTTGTGGCCCAACATTCTGATCCATACAACACAGCAGGTCTAACCATTGTTTTATTAATCTACTTATCGGGCAATAGATTATTTTACCATATGATTCTGGGCTGCTTTGAGTATGAATGTTGGTGGCAATAAGAGGTATATTCCCGCTGTCCACCGCTTGCTTGTCCTCCCAGGGTGGACAGTGTCACAACTTTTGAAAAGAATTCCTTCTCCATGGGGTAGCCAGTGGGAATAAACCCTATAAGAGTAAAGGAAGACCAAAGAAACGATAGATGAACTGTGTGAAGGATGACATTATGAGTAATAGAGAAGTATAAAAGAAGACATGTTGCGATGACCTCGAATGAATTGACACAGAAGAAATATGATAAAAGGTGATGATCCTGGGTTATGGGTTGATTCTTTGTTCACCAACTAAAATTCAGCCTATTTTTTTTTTGGTTAAGACATCTTTAATTTTGTTATACCTACCCATCTCCCACTAACGTAAAGTTAAGCAAGGCAAGCAGATCCCTGATAAATCCAATCAGACGCCTAGAAACTTTCTGTAGATGGTGGTTTAAAAATATATTCTTTTTAGACACTTTATTCGGGGTTCTTAATCTAAGTTTGGTATGGTCAATAGCGGTAGCCATCCATTGTTATGCAACCCGTAAGAGATGCCTAAGCGACGACGAATTTGAGCGACGCCCAGCGTCGCATCGTTGGTAGTGCCTCGTCAGGTCCTTAGGCATTGCCTAGTAGTTGGTTAAATAATTTCCAATAACTAAAAAATAATATTTATTGTGGCTTATTCAAATCACCCGTTCTCACAGACTAGGAGACAAGGCCTTCATCATCAAAGCTTCTTCGAAATAACGGCCATGAATTTATAAGCTAACGCACAATAAAATCGTCGCAATGTCATCCATCACAATTATGATGGTAACATGAAAACAAATGAATGCGTCACTAGCAGTGCGTCGTAATGTCACAGTACGTTAGTATCAACATACAGTATTTCCACTAGGAACAAATGGCCGGACTCGCTCACACACGCATGCTTTTCAAAATGCATAATATTTACACGAAGTCTATGGAGCCTCATTTTGGCCCAATGTGTGTCGCATCGAGACAAATGGTTACGTTGTACGTGTTTAAAGCCCGCGTTTGGTAGATACGATTAAAAAATAATACTTTAATTTACACCAAATTCGTAACACAACTCTCTTACGATATAGCTAATTCGATACTTACAATGGCGGTCACTTTCACAAGGAAGCCTAATTAGTTTACTCCTTATCTTTACACTGTGGTAGCGACGTAAGCGTGCGACCCAGTTACGCACCTATCTCGACAATTAATGTAATTACATTCGAACAACATGCGTTATCTGTTAAAGACGGGTACTGACATGCGAATTGTTATAAGATGGAGCTTCAAATGTTGGTATGAAGAGTTAAAGTTACAGTTCAGACATAAACAAGATCAAGCTTTAAGTTTTATTTGATGAAGTTCTCTTTACTGTCAAGAAGTTTGTTTTCGATTGCTGGGAAAAGAATTATTGACCACTAGCTGGCCCACGCAACTTCGTCTGCGTCACATAAGAGAGAAAAAGCTCACAAAGGGAATAAAATTTCCTCCGATTTTGTACCATTTTTCATTGCTGCTCCGCTCCTATTGGTCATAGCGTGATGTTATATAGCCTATAGCCTTCCTCGAGAAATGGACTATCCAACACAAAAATAATTTTTCAATTTGAATCAGTACTTACAAACTCTTCTGCTTTATCTTAATATATATAAATCTCGTGTCACAATGTTTGTCCTCAATGGACTCCTAAACCACTTAACCGATTATAATAAAATTCGCACACCATGTGCAGTTTGATCCAACTTGAAAGATAGGATAGCTTACATTTCAATTTATGAGACGCAGACGAAGTTGCGCCGGTCAGCTAGTAATATTAGTATAGATGTGCGATTTCTTATCATTAAAATATCAAGATATCGATGGTTATTATACTTACTTTGAGTATTGCTTTTTAAATTGGAAAAGAAATCAAAGCTAAACATAACAATCAGAGGAAAACAGCGTTCACTTGTCGTCAAATTATATTGGTTTAAAACAATTTTAAATACATTCTTTCCTTCATTCGTTCGTTGACCATCTTTCATATCATGTTTTTTAAGCAAATAAATATTATTCTATTCTATTCGTATTAGTATTAAATCTCGTACATATTAGTTATCCCTTGTAAACTAGTAATTCTAACAGAAACGTGAGTTAAACAATACACAATCAATGTAAATTCATCAGTAGCAAGTTGTTCTCTAGTTATCAACATGTACTCATGTAAAATACTCATGTTTTACTACCCAGTACTTAGTATAGGTGCGCTGTTATCGCAAATAACATACCGTATTGAGCATTTAACATTAAAACATGAGTACTTTGTGAGAGTTTCAAGTTAATTTGTTGGTGGAAAGAATTACCAAGTATTTTAAACGGGGAAGATAAGTATGTTCTTTACAATTTCTGAAAGTGGCGCTGGCGACTGAAAAGTTGTGTGGTAACCGGTTGTCGTGGTACGGGGGCATGTGATACGAAGGAATGAGGAAAATGTATAAAGTTTTTGTGTATGAATTAATGTAGTGGGCATACGAGTAGAGGAAGACCAAAGAAACGATGAATGAACTGTATGAAGGATGATATAGCTAGAAAGGAGATGTCTGATGAGATTACGAGTAATAGAGGAGTATGGAGTAAGGAGACATGCTGCGCCGACCCCGAATGAATTGAGATAATAGGGCAAGAAAATGATAAATTAAAATAAAATAAATAAATATCGTTGGCCATTAACACACAGCGCCACCTAGTACCACACTAAGCAAAGCTTGTGTCGTGGACACTAGATAGTTGATATACTACATATATACTTTTTGTTTGTAAATACATACTTATTATACATATAAACAACATCCATGACTCGGAAACAAATGTCCGTGCTCATCACACAGACATTTGCTCCTACCGGGATTCGAATCCAGGACCCTAAGAACGTAAGGCAGCTTCACTACCACTACGCCATTCGAGTCGAATGATGATGAAGTATTTTCTTGCCCTTGTGGGCAAGGGGGCAGATTTAGATAGTCACTTCACTTACTTAACTAAAATATAGCTCTATCTTGCATTTAAATAGGAGAAGCTTTCTGAATACATTATAAAACATTATGGAAACGGGTATTTATCCCGTTTGCGTATGTTTTATAATGTGTTCTGACCGTGAACGTTTATATGTATAATAAGTATGTATTTACAAATAAAAAGTATATTATGTAGTATATCAACTGTCTGGTGACCACGACACAAGCATTGCTTAGTGTGGCACTAGATGGCGCTGTGTGTAATGTCCAGCGATATTTATTTATTTATTTAATAAATTAGACTTCAGCATTTCATCTGCCAGGTAAACTGAAAGCATGAACTTCACTTTAATTTCTATTAGATTTGATCAAACTCATCAACTCTGCAAAATTACAAATCACATCTTTAACAAAGCTGCTTACTAAACAAAACCTCACTTTTTTAGAAGTCGGTCAAAAAGTTATTTATTTAAAAAAAGAACTTGATAAATAAACTTTCATTACCACAATGTCAATCTAATACAATATTAAAATTCTAGTTTACATGTCCGATAAGCCGCTCATCGTCTGCTAAAGGCAAGTGTAGCGCGCCACTGATATACATAGATAACAATGTTTACAAGCATTTTGATACTTGCAGTAGCGACGACGCAATGGAAAGGAGCCAAAATTAATTTAAATGATTTAGAATTTTCAACCTTAACTCCGTGAGATAAAATTCAACTTTTATTGCAGTAGTTTCTAAATCTTTTCTGTCATTGTAAAATGAACTTTATTAAAGTGGTCTTCAGTTTAATATTTCTGTACATTGTTCTATTTGTTAATCAGTATTGTATAACTTTGTTGATTGTAAGTTTATTTGTGCAATAACTCTGCAATGTATAAAGTAAGCTAATTATAGCAACATATTTGTGATTACAGGCACTACTTGAATGAAGAATGAATTAATTATAGTTCTGTTATGTAATCATTCGAGTGTTGTATTACGTTTTATTGTTTGGTCATTAGCAGACTGGCAAAAATTTGATACCGTGATAGCTCACTAAGAAAACTTTTTTTTGGTAGATCGAAGTATGGTAAGGACCTCAAACGATTTAAATATGAAGAAAGAAATGGTTTCTAGAATATGCAGAAGCTTATATGACGCATGTATTTAAATCATCACTATCTATTGATAATACGTATGATTATAAGGCTACTTGTAGTTTCAAGTGTACTTCATGCCAAGATGTTTGAGTAACTGGATAAAACCTATAAGCTCTGGTGGTCACAACAGAAGCAAATACCGTGCGGACCGCTGGGGGCAACTGCACGTGTCGATTGTTTCAAAGACTAATGATTCTACCTAGTAATTCCAGGCCAGTTTTAGCATCAGCAAAAAACAAGTTCATCCCGTATCTGGGAGTCCACTCTTCAACGAAGATACGGCCCGTCCGAATGTAGCTTATGCTTTGAAATGACCCCTACTCCCTAATATTTTCGGATTCATGTTATGAAAACACATTGGGAGTAAGGACAGATGACCAATCGGGTTGTCATTCAAGTTCGGTCTCCTAACAAATCATATGTCCCTAAATGATGCTAAGTAGGAAACGCCCGTAACTTCGGCCGAAACTACGGATTTCGTGCTTAGAGAGTAGACCTCGTGTCGCAGGATTCGCTTCAGTCAGATTGACCAGAGCATTACCTGTGTAAAGATTGAAGGTTGGAGTGGACAAAAGGATCCTCTCTAACTGCTTTAAAAATATCGTATTGCTATTCAATCGGAGGCGCATCCTGAACAGCTATTACTCGGTTACGTAGAGTCTAGCTGACTAATCCTTTCACAACGAAGATAACCAAACCAGGTCTCTTTGCCCCAGTATAACCAGAAAAGAAGTATGAAACGAGCTTCCCCAAGCATTACGATTGTAGACTTCACTTAGTTCACTGTGTTCAGAGTGAATGCCATGTGATGTCACGTGAGAGTAGACTCACCGATGTCCCGCTCCTGGTGCTTGCACTGCGGACGCAGCCCCAGCACGATGTGGCAGACCTCCACCACCAGCTCCAGGAAGGGCGTCACCAGAGCCTCCGCGCTCTCCACGCTCCAGATCAGGAAGTCCTCTAGAGCGAGCGCCATATCGCTGGCTATTAGACTCTCGTTATCTTCTTGTTGTTCTTTTTCCTCTTGTTCTTGCTGTTGCTGTTGTTGCTAGAAAGAGAAGAAACAGGCTGTTGATTAACAGTAATAAATAGGATAGACAACAAGAAAATCTAATTAGTCCGTTATTTAGATTATCAAAAAATATTAGACCCGTATTTTTTCTTTCGTTACGTAAACCAAAATTTTATTGACGAAGATACGACGGTTATAAAATGAATGCAATTGCATGTTTTTGATACTGTCTTCATGCCTATTTGGTCTTTGGAAGCCTACACTACGACTAGCGACCAACTTGCCACCGCATTCTCATATAAGAGAAGACTTCTTCAAAAGAATATAAGTGGAAGATATTACTCATCCAAAACTACATTACATAAATCGAAACAACATACAATTTAAAAAAATACGGAAAGCTGACGGGTCTGCTCTTGACCTGGATGTCGACTGCTGAAAAACGAAAGACGAGGTCTCCGAGATAGGTACACTTTTCTATCAACCCATAACAGTTCTACTCCTAAATAAAAGAATCCCCACATTCAATGTTACACTGAAACCTCGCTATTATTTCTATGATTACAATACACCCACCTCCTTTAAAACACTAATCTCTTCTTTATCACCATTAGGGCCCAGTTGAAACACCGGCTTCCTTCCATTCTTAGGCACAGTCACGAGCTTATCCCTCAAATTCACCAGGATTACTTCAGGGTCGAATCCTTTCTCCATTCCTTCGGAATCATTGCTGTCTGAAGGTGTAGAAGCCCGGGAGCTCTGGTTCTTCAAGCTCTCGTTGGCGACTGTGCAGAGGATGCCCACCATGTCGATCAGTTCCTTCTTGTTGAGGACTCCATCGCTGTCCAGGTCGAAGATCTTGAAGCAAACTGGAAGAGGATGATGGAGTTAATTTATGGGAACTTTAGCGTTGGAGATATTGCTGGGTTTTTGTGTTTGATATCTGAAGAGATGATTCTATTGACCATGTTCAGTATTAGACGTTTATTTAAGAATTTCCCTATGTAATGAACCACAAATGGTTTGATTGTATTTACTTCATGGACAGTGTCTTTTAAATTAATAGCGTTATCATATTAGCTCGATATATAAAAACTTTTTACATTCATTGATGCCAACTCGACACACAACGAACCCCTACACCACTGGGTCTACAAACATAATTTTTTTCAAGGAGTTCTTTCTATTTGCCTTGTAAGGAAGTTATTCAATCTTTTGGGGCAACATTTTCAAAAAAACTTGCACCCCCGTGCAAGTTTGTGTCTAAGAAGTTCATCATTTTTGACGATGGGAGATTCCATCGCGCACAAGGCTTCGAGCTTGCTAGAAAGGTTTCTAAACGTAGCCCCCACACTAAGAATTTCTCTTGTATCGTGGGTGCGTTTAAAAACATTACACAAACAGCCAGACCCAGAATAACTATCTGTAGATCATACAAATATTCATTCCGTGCGGGGATCACTGCGCTAACCGGGTCGGCAAAACTTGACAAACAAAGTAAAACCTTTATATTATACGCTTTTTCTTTGTTCTGGTTGAAATCACACTATTCGTATCTTTGTTGTTTGAGGTATAACACTGTCAACAGCTTGTGAGATTGTTGATCTCTCCGTTTGACAAGGGCAAGAAAACAAGATGACACAAATTCAGAAAAGACAAGATAGAATCATCAAAATAATTCGGTTCTTCATCGTCTAGATATCTCCTGTCTAGATAAACTTATTTCTGTACTTCCTTATCTATTAATAGTATTGAGAGATAAGGCGCTACGCGCAGTTGTAATTATGCATGAAGCGGCTGTTTCGAGTACAAGAGGAGTGCTAAATAAGAATAACTAGAACTTTCTATGATTTTTGTTGTTTTAGCAATTCAAGTTAACGTTGAACTTTTGCATGGACTATTTCCATTGGCGCACAGTGGTGCTACCTCTATACCGACACATACGAGCACCTACAGTGTGTAAACAGACTCATCACGTAGCAGTCAACGACGCATTTGGACATAACAAGTAACTCGACGCAATAGTAGTTTATGCGACTGTGCATAATGAAGGGCATTACAACACAAGTGTGGGTTTAAGAAACGAGCCGAAGGCGAGTTTCTTAATAGCATCACACGAGTGTTGTAATGCCTAATTATGTATAGTTGCATACACTTCTTTATCTACCCAAATATCATAAGGGCTCTATGATGGGTTCAGGAACCATAGGGAAATGACCAGCATTGTTACTTGGCCCTTGATTTTTGTGCCAACAGGTTATTAGTTGCATTCGTCGCTGCATTTACGATATCTGGCGGATTGTTCCTGTCAATTTCTGAGTCACTATCACTCATTTTCGACAGAAATAAAGAACTTATCAGAAAATTTGTCTACTCGTAACTGGAAATAAAAAGCTAACGAACAAATGACGGCTCGAAATGGCGGCGTTTCGGATATCTGTAATTTTTCAACCGACTTCCATAAAGAGGAGGTTATCAATTCGTCTTCTCTTCTGTTTTTTTTTTTGTGTTTGTTACCTCAGAACTTTCGACTGGGTGAACCGATCTGGATGATTGTTTTTTTGTTTGAAAGCTGGGGCTTCCCGTGTGGTCCCATTTTAATTTTCTGAAGATCTGATGCTGATCTTTGGAGATACACAATGGAACTCTTCAAAAACCTACGGAAAATCTGCAGTGATTGCTGTTATCGCTTGTAGGTTCATTGTTTATACTATATCATGACGTAACATCACGCCTGTATGCTCTGAGGGGGTACGCAGATGTGTAAAATACACCCAGATTTCGAAAGTGTTTGTTACCTCAGAACTTTCAACTGGGTGAACCGATTATGATGGTTCTTTTTTATTTGAAAGCTGGTGCTTCTCGTGTGGTCTCATAATCATGAAATCAGGATCTGATGATGGGATTCTGGAGAAATAGAGAGAACTCTTCACATTTTATAGGCACACAAGAAGTGATTTGGGTAGTTTTAGGAAGTGTACTTTCTCGAAGTGATCCCATTTTAATTTGATGAAGATCTGATGAAGAACTTCGGAGATATGCATCGGAACTCCTCAATAAATGATAGCAAATGTACTGGGATTGCTGAAATCTCATATCTGTCTATTGCTTATACCAGTTCATAACATAAAATCACGCCGGTACGCTGTGAAGGGGTAAGCACATGTGAACTACTAAAAAGTGAAAAATAAAAACTTTTTTACAAAATACAAAACTGACTTCAGAGAAAACAAAAAAGTGAAAAATAACTTCAGGAAAAACGCTTCAGAAGTCGGTGACAAAAAAGCTAAATCAATCAAACAAAGGTCAACGACTTCTGAAGCGTTTTTCCTGAAGTTATTTTTCACTTTTTTGTTTTCTCTGAAGTCGGTTTTTTTTTAAATCATAGGCAAACGAACAAAGTCACTATTCTTGTGTCACTCGAGATCAAAATGTCGTGCGATTTATAATTAAAATCATACTGAATTGGGGTTTCGTATCGATATCTGATTTAATGTAGATGGGTACTAGAATAGCACACTCACTTGAATTTGACACCTGTTCCAAATTTAAACTCATAACCTACTGTTTTCAGTAGGTTATTTGTTCATTACAGTTCCGTTTATTTCTGCTGGTTGGTAATGCTGGTCATTGCCTATGGTTTTTTAACGCATTAGAGAGGGTTTATGATATTTGGGTAGATAAAAATTATTGCTGGGAAACGATACTTTTTGGGGTGAATAATCACGTTTTACGGTAAAACTCAATGTAACGCACTCAAAACAATGTGCTTGAATGCATTGAATAGTAAACGGGTTATGGTGGGATTTATGACCTTAAAACAAGTATTTGAAAAAAACTTATGAAAAAGTTGGAAACTAACTAGTAGGTGCCCAGGACGGTTCAGAATAAAAAAAATGTCTTTTGGCTTTTTTAAGGGTCTATTTACACACTCTTTATATCAGAGCTATATGAATACCCACATTCCGAACCCGGAAGCGCCGAAATTGAACGAACTGTTACACATATCCAAGTGATGTTATTTATGACAAGTTACACGGTAGTTTTAATCATCAATCATCATGCTTAGTTGTTTACATTACAGTCAACATAAACGTTTAAGTAATTTAAAAGTAAAATAAAACGTAACCATCAATCATGAATAATTAAATTTTTGCCAATTTTGAATTGAATTTCATAGGGTTATTAATACTAAACCTGGTTTAGTCTTTGAAAACTTCAGCCGAAAGTTGTGGCGATAGCCGATTCGGCATCGTCAGAAATCAACCTTCGCTCGAACACTATGAGTTTGTGCTACTCCAACACAGGTGGTCAGTTGGCCACAGATTAAGTGCACCTGCACAGACTTATATTTTATCGGTTATTAATCATAAGCATATTTACATTGGGAAACTAATCGTTACGATACAATAATGAATCAGCATTTATTAAAAACATGCAACTGCATAATTAGGATTGTCCTAATCAGTTGCTAATGCTTTTCTAAAGCACAAATGTTCCAGCAGGAACTGGTAAGAACACTTTTCAACTAACATTCGGAAGCCACAAACTCATCGTCAACAGTTAGAATTTACAAAACCTAAAGGGTGCTTGATGCCCACTTTTCGGCACTTTGAATTCGACAATAATGGTCTAAATTCGGAAAAATCAGTACGTATCTGTATAGCTGAATCCTGTACGTTTCCTCGAACCCTCGATTTACTCAATGATGACGAAAACATGTGTGAGAAGGATCCGTAATATGATTATCCTACCTCAAGAACACCAGATGACAGTTACATAACAGTATCAAGATGCCCATATACATATCTCATTGCTGTTCTAATAACCTTTTAACAGATTCAAAACCAAGGTCCTAGGAATCAATTATAATATGCGAGGTACTTACAATGATGCCGGTTCAGTCTAGATAGTGGCGATAATCACTATCTGTGCTGAATTATATTAATATAAATTATCTAATTAAATAGCGAGGGAATTTTGTCAGTTGAAGCATCTGTTAGTCGGAGGTCGTGGTTAAATACTAACAGCCGCTCGGGCCGATCTTTAGGTTAAGCCGTGCTTGTCTAGGTTGGTCTGTGGATGGGTGACCACCCTAATATGCCGAGTTTCCTTCGTGCCTCGGAAAGCACGTTAAGCTGTTGGTCCCGGCTGTCATTTGTCCATCTTTGGCAGTCGTTACAGGTAGTCAGTGGGCCATAAAGTCTGACAACCAGTCTTTCCAAGTAATATCGTATCACCCAGTATTAACTGGGTTGTGAAGGTCAGATAGGCAGTCGCTCCATGTAAAATACTGGTATTCAGTTGTATCCAGTTAGACTGGTAGCCAACCCCAACATAAGTGGCCCAAAAAGTCTGGCAAGACTGGTTGTCAGACTTTTTGGGCCACTGACTACATGTAACGACTGCCAAAGATGGAAAAATGACAGCCGGAACCAACAGCTTAACGTGCTTACAGGCAGAGCAAACTTAGGCAAGCACGGCTTAACCTGTTTCATTTTAATTTTATTATGAACATATTTGAAATTATTTCTAAACTGAGAGAGCAGAAAAACCAAGGTCCAGAAAAACAATACCATTTATTATGTCTAAAAGAAATCGGACAAGGATTTAACATATGACGTCATATGAATGAAAATCAGATAACAGTCTGGAATTCATAATGAAATTATTCTGAATACAAATTTAGGTCGGCTTCGTACCACCATGCTTGAAGTCTTAAGACTAGCCGTCTGGCCCATTTCTTCGGGGACATTAATTTTGCTGTCTAGGAGTACGACAGGGTTATTTCATAAGCAGGAACAACTTCATAAACTAACTTTTGGTGTTGTAAACGACAACCAACCCAAATGATTATGCTAATAAGGGTGGGTGGTGGTCATAGCCCATTTCCCTCTCAATGAGAGGAGGCCGTGTCCCAGCAGCGGGAACATTATAGGCTGATAATTATGATGAATAAGGGTGGCAAGATCCATCGCAGGTAAAACCTTGATGGGGCATGCACAGAAGCCTGAAGATTGTCACAAACAATGAGAGGCCTATACCAAGTAGTGGGTGAAATCAGGCTGTCATCATCATCAGCCTGTAATGTTCCAGGACATGTACGCTTCGTGCTCGGAGTTCTTCGGCCTAAGTTGGATATGTTAGCCACTTCAGAGCACATGAAAGAGCAGCACATCAAAGCTCTCGACAACCACCCTAGAAAGCCATCGAATGCAGTCACTGTGGTCGAAATCCTCATTATTAACGTTCTCACTGCTGGGACATAGGTCTCCTCTATGAGAGGGATAACCTATAGCCTGATAGCCTGTGGTAGCCAGTGGTAGATGTCACATGTCTTCGATTTGTTTGGTTCTAGGACATGCCGGTTTCCTCACGATGTTTTCCTTCACTGTTTTTTTAGTCAGGCTGTGAATAATGATGAAAATGAATAGGGGCGGCAGATAGATTTGGTTTTAGTACTTCCCCGAATTAATCTTCTAAAAAAGAGCTCTGACATACCAGTTAATCTTAATCGTTTATTTAAAACCTTAATGATTAAACCTGTCACCACGACCCGCATAAAGACGAATCAACTGACAATAAGTCGGAAATGCATAAACGATCAAGTGAAGGCTTGACGAGATAGGTAAAACATTGGCAGCGCCTTTATTCCGTAGCAGTAAGAGCTGGTTTTATACTCTAACTATCATCGGCTGGAGGTACTGGGTATGTAGATTCCAACGCAAGTCGCTGAAATGGTCTTTATTTCATAGTCGTAAAGTCGGTTTTCCTATGGTCAAATACAGTCGCACGTGCTTCGCAAGCATCTCATTTAAAACGCAATTAGTCGCGGCGCGAGAGATGAACAATGCTGAGACGTCCTTCGCTTCATCGTCCGGACATTTCACTTGAATTGTGTGCACAACAGTACTGTGTCCCTTATGACGCAGAGATTTTTACTCGAGGACTTATTATTTTATTGTGAGAACGAATTTTAAGGCCAATTGTCAACTTTAGCTAGTTTTTACCTGCGGCTTCGTCAGTGTAGGTCGGAAATGATTCCTCTGGCACGTTGTATCGGGATCAAAAGTAGCCTACACGTAATGTGGCTAGGGCATGCAGGACACGGTTTCGGTTTCATAGTAAAACCCGAGACCCGGGAAACGAAACCGACAATAGTTCCTAATGTAGTCTTACTAGACAAAATTAAGTTAATTCCGACATAAAAATAAGTCTAATTTGCCAAAACAATGATAAGATTGACATTGACCGCTGACCTTGACAACAAACAGAAGGAAACATCTCATCAAAGTTAGGTCTGAGAAAAATCTTAATTAACTTGACCTCGAAATCGGTTTAAATTATCTCCGCGGTAATATCTTTGTTTGACCAAATTACGTCCGAATTCTTTCCCTAATACCGTGAGACCAGATGTCGTTGACTTACTCCAAATGATAATATTATCTAAGATAAGATTCGTTATTAGAAAGACAAAGATACTGAACATGTGGAAATGGTAATTGGATTTCATTCCCTAATACGGACAAATAATTAAGTTATTCTTGAAGGACAATTCTTGACAAAAACAGAGTACGCGTCATGAGACATTAAGTCAAGATCATTTCTTGAGTGAGCCATAAAATTGGACAAGAAAACAATGTTGTTAATATTTTACGACTTTGAGAGCGACGATACGACAAAGTAGCACCTTGCCACCTCGTGTTTGGTGTGACGGAATAGAGGGTTTCTTTCTGCCCTTCCCCCATTCTACTTCTTCTTCCAGACGTCACGGCATCATTTACTCCTTTCTCTTTACGGACAGGAGGGTTATGTCTGATGCCTATAGACTAAATCTCCACGGTTACAATGAGTATATGGCCCTGAACGACCTTTGCGCGCAGCCCCGACTGTCACCTTAATGCCACCAAGACACAATATTATTTTTCCCAAAACGATGCCAGAAGATGTCAAAAAAGAGGTTAACATTTATTTGGTCTAATTCTCCTTTGAATACGATAGTTTCGACCATCAAAAAATAGCAAATCTATTTTGTCCGTCGTATTGGAAAATACTTGTAAATCAGTGAATATTGACAAAGATAAAAACGCATTAAATTCGGGCTCGTGACGTCAGAATACACTAAAAATTATTCAACGGCGTGACATACTGAGAATTTTAAAAGCGTCATTATAGCTTCGTCAATTTTGCTTTAGGTAACAAACTAAAAAGTACGGGTCAAATGTTTTTTGATAATATAAGTAGCGGACTAATTCGATTTTTTCAGTTGACAAGCCACACTAGTGCGATCACACTCCTACAAAATCATGTAGCGAAACAAATACATAAAGAAATCTATAAAGGCTGTGCCAACACGGAAACATAAGCCTGGGCCAATGACTATGAGGACACTCGCCGGGAAGTCCGGTGACAGTTCTGCGTCGTCAACTGTTTTTAGAACACCAGCGACTGCTGACAGTCATCCTGTGAGGAAGTCGGAAGTCGATTGGTATGCTTCAAGTGTAAGGGAGTTTTACTTACGTGGTTAGCGATCTAAGTTATACAGGAGGTGTGAATTGATTAATTTACTGTTAGACCAGCAGTCTGACGGGTGGATGATATGACATATCCGAAGATCGCCGGTTACTAAAATCTGGTTGAGACTCGCGCATACCAGGGAAGCATGGCTCAAAAGAGAGGAGACTCTGCTATTGATAATGGCTGTTAAGCAACCATATAAGCGTTAACTGAATAATAGTTCTAAGCACTACAGTTATCTTCTTTCCCTTTAAATTGCAATGGAAGATTGGGGTGATTTCATGTGAGGCTGAATCTATTTCCACATAGTATTTTCTGTAGAAATAATATAAAGAATTAAGGTATGCCCTTACTATAGTTACATTATGCCTTTACTAGAGTCTTAATGTCTACTGCTATACTCAACCCTTCTTGCACTTAATGCTCGTTATTCACAAGCTTTTTTGCAACCAGCGTCAGAAAGGACACTAAAGACCAGTTTAGGACTAAACAGTTATTACCAGACGTCAATATGCAAATTATACTTTTTAATTGGACATTATGCATTAAACATACATAATTATGTAAAGCACATATCTCTACTACTGCAAAATAAACCTAATGCAGAACCCAGTGACGTATGTAATTCACCTTGATCTAATGACCTGGAGGGGGCATGGTCTGAACGAAGGAAACTACGCTTTTTACGTCGCTTTTGTTCGTTATGTCAGCTGTGTCAAGGACCCTTCTTGTTTTAAACTTTATTTCCGTGCTAATTTAGAATTAGAATCGATGGGTTGAATATGATTAGCGTTTACTTTTATAGTAACGTTTTTGGCATTGATTAGGGTGTCACAATAGCGAATGTTTAACATAGCAGTGAGCGTCATGCCTATTATAATGCTTTATAGTTGCCGTTTGTGGAATGGAACAATGTATCAAACCACTTAGACTATGACAGACTGGCTTCTGGCCTTCTGCCTTCAGGCCCCTTATTCACAACCATTCGATTCGCTTCCGATTCGGAAAGTCGTATGTCTATCTCGGTCGTTTTCGTAATGCCAGAAGAAGACAGATATACGAGTTGTCGAATCGGAAACGAGTCGAACGTTTGTGAATACGGGGTCAGGTCTTCTGCTACACAAGTTAGTATGTCCCTTGTTCCCTAGGGAAGCCGGCAGGATTCGGGTTCTTAGGTTCCTTCGACCCTGCTAGACATAGACTTCTACGAGTACCAAATTTCGTCAGAAGACCTTGTCTTCAGTCTCCCGCAACCTGCCTATACCAGTCACCTTCTTAAGGTAAGAGCATCTAGCTACGACGATACGTGATATCTACTCCAGGAGTCATTTGCTCCGTCCGTCCGTCTAACGACGACGACAGGACAGGCCGTGTCGACGGCGCGTTCGTGTTCCACGCGCGCCTCAAAGAGATGTCAGCATAAGGGGAGGGGCCCGCAAGGGCCGAAACTTGCTGGGGTTGCGGGCCTGTTCGAAAGAGATATCGCGGCCCCGGAACATAAAGGGCGAGGAAGGAACATGGATGGGTTTTAGTCAGTAAGAGTCTGACACTCCCTCCGGCTCCGCCCAGAGTGGGAGAAGTCATTTGATGATATCCCATCCAAAAAAAAAAAAAAAAGAAATCATTTGCTCCTCCTGCCATCTTGCGACAGACATGGCCAGCCCAATGCTATATACAGGGTTATTTTTTGTTTATACTAAACCCGAAAAGGGGTCATTGTACTCATCATTTTGAACAACTTTTTCTATGGGACGAACCCTGAAATCGCGAAAAAAAAATCAGCTGTTCCCTACATTTTGACGAGTTATGCGAACATAAATGTAGGGAACAGCTGATTTTTTTTTCGCGATTTCAGGGTTCGTCCCATAGAAAAAGTTGTTCAAAATGATGAGTACAATGACCCCTTTTCGGGTTTAGTATAAACAAAAAATAAGGTTGTATATATCAGCTTGCTTACTCTGCAAGCTATATCGGGAACTACAGATTTTTTCCGGTCAGTTTCATTTTTATTTGAATGAGGACTATGTCCTAAATACATGGATCCTTGACTAACATTGATTAATTCACATAAACATGTGTTTGGCCTCTTAGCTGGCTCTCTGAGAGTTCTATCTGGGACATCTGGTGGGTATAATCATTTTGCACTATCAATCAACTATTAAATTGCCTGTTACGACAAACATATGGTAATTAAAAGGAATTCGCCATTGAGCGTTTGTTTCAAAGAGTTCACTCACGAACCTGGGGCAGCTATATGTAGTAAGAAAGTAATGTAACTCTTTAGATTTTATATTGACGACTGTTCGTGGAAATACAAATTGTATTAAAATAAAACTACCTATTTACTTATTATAATTTTTTTAATATACTTATTTTTTTTTAATATTAGCCCACCAGCATTGGGAAGTTTCAAGATCCCTTTGGTCAGGGATCTTGAGAGGAACCCAACAATGCGCGCCGTATACAGAAGTGCTGTTAAATTGCTACTAAATGATTATCTCTACAAGTCTACGTCAAAGCTATTGCGTATAAACCGACTCGGGACAAGTTTGCCCCTCCGTAGAATATTGCTCTTACATACAAATACGTCACTGAGTATTTTTGTTTTCCTTCCTTCCCGCGTCTACGTCAAAGGTATGACAAGACAAAATGTCCCAATACCATTGTCTGTATAAAAGGCTTTTAATATCCCAAAAATTGCTGCGTCATTTTTGTTAGGGCTCTTGCAAGTTTTTTTTTGTGCAACGCCATTTTTTCTCTTACTAAAAGTTTCCACCTGAATGTATTGCCAAGAAATGGTGCATTTATCGAGTTATGCTTGTGATTCGATAACAGTTTAATTAACACTAGAAACACCAATTAGCGCTTTAAGGATGACGCACGTTAGACCTTTGGCTTTGGGTTGCCTTTGAGGATGCACGCATCCTTAAAGCGCTGTCAGCCTCCGAGCTCAGTATCATCCGTGCAATTTTGAATAACAATCCATTGTCCGTTGCTCGATAGCGGCTCGGAAGCGTGAGTGTGTCTATACTAAATTGCATCGGCTCGGACCCGACACAGTGTAACGTGAGTCAAGCTTTAAGCGTCAACCTCAAATCCGGAAAGTCCTGTAAAATATTTTTTTTTTATGTCAGCCTGTTCTGTCCCACTGCTGGGCAAAGACCTCCTCCATGGCTGTCCAATCCTGTTTACAATATGCCCCTTCCGACCAATCCGTCAAGAACGAGTCCAGATCGTCACGCCAGCGTATTTTGGGTCTGCCTCGGTTACGACGGCCGTCTTCAGGCACCCACTGTATGTACTATCTTCGCATATCTGTCCGGCCCCATCCTAGAGTCGTGACCCGCCCAGTCCTACTTCAGCTTCGCGGAATTATTGCCAACATCGGCGCCACTTTTAGGGATGAATTTACGAAAATTGTTTGTTGCATAAGCTCGCCTTCGTTACTAAAATAACTTTTATACAAGCGGTTTGGACTGCGCGTGTCTGTCACCGCATTTTTATTATGTACCACTTAGACACCAAATTATCACAAAACTAATATAAGTTCACAAACATATGACATCATATCGTGACCTGAGAATCCGTTGAATACATATTTAATGTACCTCAAACTGTAACTCGCTATCGATTTTCCATCGAATGAATAAATCATTACAATGTTCAACTGATCGTTATGTGAGACACACGTTCAAACGTACAGACACTTGCGTTTCAAGCTGTGACGACACAACGTAAACAAGAGATAGCCATTTAGAGTGTTAATTAAATATTATCGTCATTAACATTGAACTTCAGAGATACGGTAGGTACCTACATTATGAAAGGCAGTCAATTTGATGTTTGTTTTCATCTTAGACACTGCTCTCAAAACGGTGGTGGAAAATGAGATCTGACGAGTCCTAAGGTAGAAAAATCCAAGTGTGTGAAAAAAGGCCAGTGCTAGGTTGTATGTTGATTAAAATATTGTACGCAACTAAGACATTATGTAGTTACAGAATTAAAATCATGAGAATCATCAGAACAACCCTCCAAGTTCACAAAGTTTAGGTCGAGGAATGTCTTTGACCTTGAAAAAGTCGTCGACCTTTATGAACTTGATGAGTATATTTCTGTAACTACATGTCTTAGTTGCGAACAATATTTTAATCAAAATATAACCTAGCACAGATCTGCAAATTGCAAAAAACGTAAAAAAAATTAAATTCGCGGGCCACCCTATCACCTTTTAAATCGGCTATTGTTAGCGCTACATACGATCTATCAGACAAGATTGATCACACTTATTAAGTGTTCATTTATTCTCTTATGTATGTTTGTATGGGTTTTCAAAGTTTGGGCAAAACCACAAACATTATTGTACGAAAAAACCCTGCATTTTTTTTTTACCTTACCCGAATCAGCTGGCTGGCTTATCAGCTGTTTCATAAACGCTGCCTATCCTACTATGTTGTAATGTACGAAAAAGCTGTTTTGTTATTTTCTTTTTGGGTTTTTTTTAAATATCGTTCGCATTATTTCTACCCTAGTTGGTCTAGAATCATGAACTTAATTTATGGAATCAGTTTGCACGTGTATGTCCCTTACCTTAAATTTTATCAAAAACCACGACCCAAATGTACTTATACAATGTATTGTGCCATATAATATCGTACGTACTTATATTATTTACTTAGACGTTTCTTTTTATCGTCAAACGGCGCGGGCGCAGACGCTCGCAAACTTTCATACCGCGAGATAAGGAAAGAATAGCGCCAACAAACCGGTTCTTACTGATATTATGTATTCACTCACTCTTTTTGGTTTAAAGGTTTGTTAACATAATACGTAATACAATTAAGTTATCATTAAAACAGTTACGAGTATAAATTGTAATGAGGTTATGAAGGTCCTCATACATACAACGTTATTTTTTAGTCGTTTTAATCCCTTTAAAGGCGGATAACACTCATGAAAATGAACAACTTTTACTATGGGACCAACTATGAAATCTCGAAAAAAATATCAGCTGTTGCCTACATTTTTACGAGTTAGGCGACCAATAATGTATGAAGCAGCTGATTTTTTTTTCGAGATTTCATAGTTGGTCCCATAGTAAAAGTTGTTCATTTTCATGTGTACTATCCGCCCTAGAGATTAATACGACTAAAAAATAACGTTGTATATAAAATACTTCATCATTATCAGCCAATTAATGTTCCCACTGCTGGGACACAGCCCTCCGCTCCATGAGAGGGAATGAAGTACTTAAATATGATTTTTGTTGATAAGAGCCTAATTTGGAATATGTCTAGATTCGTTCAATTGTACAATATTTTAGCCGTGAAGCATATCATTCATCATGTTCTGATTTAGAATAAATAATAAGTGCTATTGAAATTACAATCGCTGACCATATTGGCAATGGCAAAAGAGCCATAGTATTGGCATTCTTTATTTTCAATCAATGTCATCCTTCCAAGAAAAACCGCACATTTCATAAATTATACATGCATGTGTTTCCAATGATAGTTTAAATATTATCTCTGGAAAAAAACAAGAACACAAAAGACAGAGCTTTGAACTATTTATATTTTACTGTTCAGAAGTTGTCGTTTAACACTCGTATAAGAACAGCACCTAGCTAACACCTCCAATTTAACTAAACAAAAAAAATAAAACAGCTGTAATGAACAATGCCGGGAAGTTAATGCAGACAAATTGAACGTACTTTAAAGTTACGAGAACGCACAATGAGACAATTAATGACAAAATTTCAAATAATTGTTAAGTTGTCGGAAGCATTTAGTTTGTGGTTAAAAGGGATTTTCCTATTATGAAATCCCCAAACCTAAATCTGTGAAAAAAATGCAAAATCTACTATTTTAAATAGCTAGTTGGTACGTCAAAACGTCAATCACTTAACATACTAACATTGGAATGGAAACCTAATACATAAATAGTCAGGTTTATGACTGACAGACACATTATTATACCAATCAAAATCCCACTGAACAGGGATTTAAAGGTGGTCTTCCGAAGACGACCGCATCACTAATGTCGCTTAGTTGTAATGACAGAGCGCTACACACAACTGATTTAATTTATATCTAACTCGAAGAAAACCCCTTAGGAAGAGCACCTATTAGCCTTAGGAGGAGCACCTAGCCTTAGGAAGAGCACCTAGCCTTAGGAAGAGCACCTAGCCTTAGGAAGAGCACCTAGCCTTAGGAAGAGCACCTAGCCTCAGGAAGAGCACCTAGCCTTAGGAAGAGCCCCTAGCCTTAGAAAGAGCACCTAGCCTTAGGAAGAGCACCTAGCCTTAGGAAGAGCACCTAGCCTTAGGAAGAGCACCTAGCCTTAGGAAGAGCACCTAGCCTCAGGAAGAGCACCTAGCCTTAGGAAGAGCACCTAGCCTTAGGAAGAGCACCTAGCCTTAGGAAGAGCACCTAGCCTTAGGGAGAGCACCTAGCCTTAGGAAGAGCACCTTGCCTTAGGAAGAGCACCTAGCCTCAGGAAGAGCACCTAGCCTCAGGAAGAGCACCTAGCCTTAGGAAGAGCACCTAAAACATTTCCATCCTAAAATAATAATTAAAAAACCATGCGTCTTTGGGGACTGCCGAGTGCCGATAGAAGTGAAAACTAAGTAAACTATATCTGCTACGGGTTGTGCCCCGTATACGAAGTGGTGCTACGCCGTAGCGGATCGGCTACGAGTGCTACGAAGCGTTAGGTGACGGTCACGCGAGATCCATGATTTTTGTTCTCCCAAAAAGTGCTCAACGCTCCTAAAGAAGTATTCACTTAAAAAACATCAAGTAGTGACAAGATCTACTCACACTTAAGCCTCTCAGTCCTGGGTCCCCGGCAAGCAGCACTGAGTCCACAGCACAGCTCCTTGAAGTCCACATGTCCGTCCCTGTTCTCATCGAACGCCAAGAAGACTCCAGCAACCGCGGCAGCTGGTAGTGGTGGTGACAGCAGTGGTGATAGGCTCTCGGCGTCTAGCTGCCCAGTGGGGGCCGCGTTACGGAGGGTCCAGAAACATTTCTCTAGCTCTATTATGTCCTGGAAAAGGGGTGTAAGTTAGTACTAAGATTCGCAGGAAAGTCCTTTTTTTGTCCGGTTTACGACATAACAGTCATCGTCCATCGTTTGCTTTCTTCCACTGAATGGATTTCCACGACACTTTCTAGGCTTTGATACGGCCATTCTAAGAAGTAGAGTTTATTCAAAACAAAAAGATTCTTGAAACTTGAGAAAATAATGGAAGTGTGTCTGATATTGTACGCTAACGAGCCTTGTATATTTTAGTTTTGGTTGGCATGCTAACTCCTTATAAGGAAAGACAAATGTGCTATATTTGTAACTAGCTTCTGCCCGCGACTTCGTTCGCGTGAAGTTTTGATATCGCAACGCATCGCCTGCTCAACGGAAGCTTTTTTCCCGCTTGCAACATTTCTTATTGCTGCTCCGCTCCAATTGGTCATAGCGTGATGTTATGCAGCCTATAGCCTTTCTCGATAAATGGACTATCCATCGCAAAAAGATTTTTTCATTTCCAGCCGGTAGTTCCTGAGATTAGCGCGTTCAACCAAACAAACAAACGAATTCTTCTGCTTTATCTATACTTAATATATAAAAAGCAGAAGAGATTGTTTGTTTGTTTGTTTGGTTGAACGCGCTAATCTCAGGAACTACCAGCTCGAATTGAAGAAATATTTTTGTGTTGGATAGTCCATTTATCGAGGAAGGCTTTAGGCTATATAACATCACGCTACGATTAACAGGAGCGGGGCAGGAATGAAAAATGTTGCAAAAACGGGGATTTTTTTTCCTTTCGTTTTTCTCTCTTAAGTGACGCAGACAAAGTGGCGTGGTCAGCTAGTAATAATATATTAAAGTATAGATGTTATTAAATACGGTATAGTTTTCATTCCATATCAATCGGGCAGGACCACCTATACAAAACGCCCAATTCCGTTCTTCGCACGGTTTTTACGGTTTGACAAAACATGGAGATTTCTTTGTATATTCTCGTAGCAACATTAAAATGTTAATTTATTGCGGCCATAAATTTTCTGAGATAATAATCTGTGTGTTTCTGTGTAATTTTATCAATGAAATGATCACAATCTGTAGCGTAGTTTAGGAACAATCCGGGCACACGAAAAACGACTTTATTTCAAAGAATATGTATAGATTTAGATAGGACAATCGACTGTAACAAATTATCAGAATATTCTAATATTATACGAGTTAAGTTTTCTTTTGACATGTAAATTGTCGAGGAAAAGTCATTGTCTTTTGTTTATGTAATAAGTTTCATACATAAACTGTAGACGTTCGTAGTTTCCTTATTCACGCCGCCATGCCACGGAAAATCATACTTTTTCCACTATGTCAGTGAGTAAGATATATAACCTTGGATATATAACTTATAACGAGCAAAGTTGGTATAGAAGTAGGATATTCCAGGCGGGCTTGAATAGAATTGTAATTGTATGACTGATTGAAGATGATCAATACCAATGATAGTTCCCAACAGATAAAAGATACTCGCTAGCTACAGGGGGATGTGCCGAGAGTCGTGGATGAAAAAAAGGGTTTTAAATTCTGGCTAATAGATCATTTGAACTTACTAAAATACACTACATAATATACTTATAAATTCACGTAAGTCCATTGACATAAATATTTCGAAAAGACTACGATTCTTGTACGTTCGTGCAAATGAAGAATCATTCATTTTATTAGTAACCCACAATAAAATTTTCAAAATAGTAATTTCCTCAGTCCTCAACTTCTCATGCTCATGAAAATAAACGGCATTAAAAAACATCATCACTTCAATAAAATTAGATATTCCCATTTCTAGGTTGAAAGACCGACACTGAACGCTAAGCGCCTCTGATAGCATTATCACAACTATTATATAACACGTGTCATCATTAAACTAAGCGTCGAATTAACACCCAGTTTCAAGAGCGAACTTTTTTATCAGTCAACCACACGCCATGGATACATCGAGTGCTTATAATGGTAATACTAGACAAATTGATAACATTCTTTTGTTTTCAGTATTTTTAGTTTCATTATCACGAATTTCTCCACAGAACAGATAAAAGAGGTTAGAACGACCTTGTGGGTGGTATAAAAGTAAACGCTCATATGTCAATCAACCAACGCTCTTATTGTGTGCGTGTGTGAGTGAGTGCACGTCAAGCACAGTTTTTGCGTTAATGTCACAATTAATAGCAAGCTCGCGATCTAAGGTCCATGTTCACCGAAAAGATAACAGTCTGATTAACTGAAAACAGCTGTCACTGTGACATGTTTCCATATAAAAATGTGTTTTAAACAGCTGTTTTTAGATAATTAGAGCGTCATCTTTTTGGTGGTAATGCACGTACGTATGGGTCTCTTACTTGTAGTGGAGTTAAAGAGTGGGAGACAAGCAGTGACACGCGTTCTAATACAAATCAGGAACTAATTCCTTTCTAACTTCTTTGATCTGTCCTGATGACGTGATCGCAATGTAGATGCCTTCGGCTTAGTTAAAGGCATTTTCCAACCATTACAATAGCATTCAGTACAGAGGCATTAGTGCTTTACTTTGATCAAGGAAAATTACTAAACCCTAAGATACATTCAGTATGAAATACATGACAATGTTGCACTCTATTTTAAGTCTCAATACTAGTTGAGTAACATGTTATTCAAAAAATCAAGTTGGATGTAATTGCAGTCGTAATTTCGATTCGGCCATATAATTTGCTAGTTACATTTGCAATCACAAAATATTTGTAATTAAAGGGAAGTGAAGGCCCAAATACGGATAAATGTCATTGACAAATCTGAGTTCTGCTTTAAGAATAGTTAAGTGGACATATGTACCAGTTCTTAAATGGAAGGATTTTAAGCAGGCTTAATAAAAATCTTAAATACACTCATTGGCAGACACCGTACAGCGTAAACAACTGGGTCTTGAAGCAAGAAAGTTTTCAATTTTTTTTTGACAGCTAAGCTAAGGAATAAATAAATAAATAAATATGGAATGAAACTTTGCATCATGTATGCCGAAGAGAACCCCATCATGAACACAGGCGTTTTTGTGTTCTGAAATCAGATCCGTAAAAAATGCCTACTGTGAAGGGTTCACTTCGTATTCAATAAGATCAAACACCTTTCATCGCATTTGTCGCAACTATTCCGTGACCCTTACTCCTCGTAAAATAAATTGTACAAGTAATTGAATTTCCGGACGTGACTCCACTGCAAACGAACTTCGACCTTACAGCGCTGTGAAACTATTTCCAGCGGCAACAAAAAACGGCAGAAAAACTCGCAACATCACCCACTGTGGGGAAAACCACTTAAAAAGATTTTCAGTTAAAAGCCACAAATGAAAAAAAGCGCTTAACTTTCACGTCATACGCTGTTGAACTCGCTTTGAAAGCGCTAAAAGCTATTAATGGTACGAATATGCGATCCTGAACTAAAACCTCGATACACATTAATTGCTCAAGATAAAGCGGGTCACACATGCTACATTTATCGTTCATACGAATCTTTTGATTGATTTTAATCAAAATATTTGTGCAATCGATGATTTTGATAATCCGATACTTGACGATTAAATTGCCCCCTGAGTTTATAACGCCATTGATAAGCGATGTGCATTTCGCTACATTACAGTGGCGACAATAATATTGTGAAAAGGCCTATTTATACCTATGAATTTGTGAATCTGAAGTAATCTGAACTGCAATAACTTGAATTGGGTGAGTCATATGATAATTATTCTGATCCAGGAGTACGAACTAGAAGACACCAGGTATATTTTTTTTTTCATTTTGGTGACGGTCTCTTTGGGTTGTAGGGCCTCAAAAAAAGGAAAGATTTTTTCTCAGATGGCAGTACCGCTGTGCTGTGTGTTTGCGAAAAGATTTGGAAAATTGATGATACTTTTGCGGTAGTCTTAAGGAAAACTGTTACTGAAACTACTGAACTTACACGGAATAGTATTCGTAGATCATAATGAAATCATGAGGAAATATTGCAACATTTTGTGTAAAAGAACAATAATTCCAGCGACTGTCGTTCAACGTATGGTAAAGCTCCGAATGCGTTCTTTTGATTGCGTCGTGGACTGTCTGCCGGGTTCAAAGATTAGATACAACGACTCATAAATAGCAGCAGGTTTCTGTCCCATTGTCCGTCAACACGGTAATAGGCGGTTTCCTTTTGTTGGTCCTTTAACTTATTGCGTAAATAGGTAAGTTTTCATGAGTAAATATTAGAGAGGAGAAGAGAGAGGAGGAGGGAGGTAGGAGAAGTTATTCAATCTCGAACTGGATGAAGTAACCGTATCGCAAATCCTGGGAGGAGGTAATGATAATGATAATTTTGCAACAAAATAACCCACCTATTTTTCCCGAAAGGTTGGTTGGATAGAGGTGAACCTATATCCTATTTAGGCGAGCCTGTTGCCATCAATCATCATGCCACAAATCAGGATCCAGGTTTGTACTGAGAAATGCCTAAAACAATACCCAAGAAAACAGGGCGTAAACAACCTCATCACCAAGCATTCTGTACTTACATCAAACTAAGTAACTTAACGCAAAAATTATTGCTGGGAACGACTTTTGTTTTTGGAGTGAATTATTGTTTTGTGGTAGAACTCAATTGAACGCACTTAAAACATTGTGCTGACGGATGAATTGAATAGTACCTACAGGGGTCGTAGAAGTGCGGGCCTGTGGACGGCTGGCTATGGGCTAGCTAGCCGTCCGGCCGTCTAACGACGACGACAGGCTGGGTCGACGGCGCGTTCGTGTTCCACGCGCGCCTCAAAGAGATGTCAGCAAAAGGAGAGGGGCCTGCAAGGGCCGAAGCCTGCCGGGGTTGCGGGCATGTTCGAAAGAGATACCGCGGCCCCGGAACGTAAAAGGCGAGGAAGGAACATGGATGGTTTTTAGTCAGTAAGAGTCTGACACTCCCTCCCGCTCCGCCCAGAGTGGAGGGGGTCATTTGATGATTTCCCATCCTTAAAAAAAAAAAAAAAAAAGGGGTCGTAGAAGTCCCCGTCTTTTAAAAAAAAGTTGTCAAAACGTTGGAACTTCGACCCCCAATATATCTCTGTAACTAGATTCGCAGGTATGGTGTAGAACAAAAAAATATGGTAATGACGGGAAAAACAAGTGCCTTTCGGCTTCGTAAAGAGGTTTTTCACACCCTTTATTTCGCCTGACCTGGAAAATCGAACTCAGTACCTCATGGTTTCAATACGCTTACAACCTCAAGACTAAGGAGGTGTTTTCTAGAAAGATAACCCGTTTTCAGTTTAACGATACCATATCACAAATTCCTTTGACATCTACATATCTACCTGTACCTACACAATTTACCTGTACCTACTGCAATTTATTATATTGCACATTCATTACCAAACCTTTATCACAAATATTATCAAGTATTTCAGGTTATCTGGATTACGCTATCAATTCCTAAATTAACTTACACATACTTTAAATTCCATCAACATTAACTGTTTGTTTAGATTATAATCATTATGTTTATCACCACCACAATCATTATGTTCATACGAGCTAATAATCGCTTGACCTGAATGAAAATAAACAAAACGTAAATTAGTTCAGTACTGTTTGTGCAACCGCTAGATATTATACTCTTAAACAAATATTATTTAAGCTCGATTCATGTATGTAATCGATTTTAGTTGTTACCAATAATGTGAGCAAGAAACTCAATGGAATTGTACGATAATAATTTTGTGTTGACTTTAGTGAAGTGAACAAATACGGATCAGTTTGAATTGTTTACATTCTTAACTAATTATTGATTACTGGACATTTCCAGTTTATGAAATACTAGCTGACCCGCGCAACTTCGGCTGCGTCACATAAGAGAGAAAAAGGAAAGAAAAAAAAGAACCCCGTTTTTGCAACATTTTTCATTCCTGCTCCGCTCCTAATAATCGTAGCGTGATGTTATATAGCCTAAAGCCTTCCTCGATAAATGGACTATCCAACACAAAAAGATTTTTTCAATTCGAATCAGTAGTTCCAGAGAGTAGCGCATTCAACCAAACAAACAAACAAATTCTTCTGCTTTATAATATCAGTATAGATCTGACGGAAATAAGTTTTCGAGATTGCTCTGGCGAATTGTGTTCAGGACTCACGTTTGTTTATATTGTTGGGAAGCTCCGCCGCCTAACTTCGTCCAGCATACTTCTCTATCTAGTCATGTCACAGTCACACTGACCGCCAATCATGTCCTTCCTCTTCCGTCCACATTCATATACTCAAAACTTTCCTCACGAAATTTTCCTCATTTCCCCGCATCACATCTCCATACCATGACTACAGATTACCCCACAGCTTTTCGAGTAAATTCTGTAAATTCATACAAGGAAACTTGCGTTATCTGAATCATCCTGTAAGTATCGTCATGAACGACAAACACAGCGTGGTACTGAGACAATACGAGCGAAGAGCCATGCCGTAAGTGGCGCCCTTGGCAAGGTCGCGGGGAGCCGATGTATTCAAACGACCTAGAGCTAATCAATAGGGCCACCTGCTGGGGAGGGCTGTGGTACCATTAACATCATTATGGTGGAAGGCCATTCGGTATGTACACGCTACATAGTTTTACATTCTAGTCGTCTACCAGGCTAACCCGGTGCTGTGCAGCTCACCAGTATTTTTCATGGAACTTTTCCCCTCTATATGGAGGAATGTGGGAAGACAACCGACTAGGTGGATAGACGAACTCATTTAAGTGGACGGAAGAAACTGGACAGCCATGACATAAAACCGCCAAAAGTGGAGAGATTTGGACACTCAACATTGATTGGGTGGCCAAGCGTTGAAGAAGAAGACTTGCCTATCTACCTCCACCCACAACCCAGTAACTGAGCCGAGCCTATAGAGCCTGTTATAACTGGTTTTGCATACCACACAGTAACGACTTCATTGTTTTACTTTGTTATTATTATAATAAAAATAACTATAAAGGAAAACGTTTTTAAAAAATATTCCAATGCGGTTTCACAACAACGTCGTCAAACCGAATATACGAGAACAAAATGCACGTATTTTTGTACAACATTTACATACAAGATATCGTATAAAATGTACTAGTAAGATAACGTCCTCAACAGATAGTATATAAGTGACAGACCCTGTAAAAACATTGACGGTAAACAACGAATATTTTGATAGCAGGTACAGTTGCTGCTATCACGAGTAAATACTTTTTAACGGATGTCCACATGAGATAGTTTCTTGACATTGAACATTGAACTTCAGAAGAAATCTCCTCTCTAGATTTTTTAGATTATTATTTTGTAATTTATTTCATAACCACCACACTGCTCTCAAAACGATAAAGGAAAACACATCGTGAAGAAACCGGCATGCTCTTTTCTTTTTTTTCGCATGGGAAATCATCAAATAACTTCTCCCACTCTGGGCGGAGCGGGAGGGAGTGTCAGACTTTTACTGACTAAAACCCATCCATGTTCCTTCCTCGCCCTTTACGTTCCGGGGCCACGGTATCTCTTTCGAACAGTCCCGCAACCCCGGTAGGAACCGGAATGCCCTAAAACCTAAAATTCGAAGACTATTACCACTACCAACCCACACTGGGCCCGCTAGGTAGATTATAGTCCACTCCTTCTCATAGAAGCCTGTGTCCCAGCTGTGGGAATAACACTGGCCGATGTAATGTAATTGTAATTAATGTAAAACTGTGAAACTCTATGAAATCGGCAACAGGGATGGCTACAAACTACCTTCGTAATCTTCCAGAAGCCTTTACCTATGGTCCAGCTTGGCTGTAACAAGGGCCCTTAGAATTTTTCCATCTTTTACTCCAGATTGATCGAGAAAGAGCATGTGCAAGTCATAGCTTTTAAAGTTGTCAAATATTTTTTACCCAAGAATGACGGCTAGCATAATGGATGTAGCTGACAAACATAATCATCCTTATACAGTAAACCTAGAACAATTAACATTACATCAACAAGTGATTAATCCTCTATTACAACAAAAGATAAACATGAGGATATCAATACTAGAGTAGTGTTTACAAAATAATAACGCAAGTTAAAAGTGTGTCATAAGCTCATAACTAATCTTTGTGATTGCGCATTAAATCCGACTAGTTTCGATACTGCAACTTGATATTTCTGTGGTCGGGGTTTCCCTACGGGGGGATTGGAAGATTTCCTTATGATACGTAATGAGAGAAATGGAAAAAAAAACTTGTGATGCGGGGCATCCGCGGTTGTCATGTACGGAGGAATTACATTGAGGTGTTTAGTGGTCCACCCACATTGCGCCAGCTATGTTTAAGTCCCATGACATACGGGGCGGACCTATTGCTATCAAATGAGCACAAATTCTCTAATTGCGGTTTTGTAATTACCCTCTTACACAGATGCCGTACGCTACATTCATTCCTTTGAGAATTAAACATTCTGCGAAGTCGTCCATTCCAGAAGTGGTTTAGAAGAGAAATTGGTAATTTCTGACTACAACAGGAGCTAGTGTTGGTTCTTGAGGGATACCAATCATAATGTCAGCATTTAGAGTACGAATGATGGCATTTCTCAGATCAGCTAGGCGCTAAGTAGAAATAGAGATTTCGCTAAATGAGCTCTCGCTACCCGATCCGCAGATATTCTTTTACAAACTTGAATAAAAATACCACAAACATGTCTCATTTACATGGACAGGTGCATACGTACCTATTCAGATAATTGTGACTAACTGTTAATGGCGTAAAATGCATGTCGTTGTTTGTAAGTCATATTTATTCTTTCAACTAGGTTTAATAATAAAAACTTTTGTCTTTGAGCGATTTTTATCTGGAGATAGATCAGAGTGATTTTGATAAGATAAACAATCCTAAAATCAAACAGCACAGAGATAAGGATGCAGACGATTTTGTCGAAATCGTTTCGTTTCGTTTAGTCTCTTGACTTCTGCCTACTTCCACACCAAACAAAGCCATTCGATTTAGTCCTCCAATTCCTTCCAGAAATAAAATCCTTACTGGAAGCTTGAGGCTGGAATGGAAAACGCCATGTCCTGGAACAATCTCCCTCTCACAGGGAGGAATGAGGTCTATTTCAGCGATGGGATGCTGATTAAATAAAGCCAAGCGAGGCAGAGGAACATTCAGTTTACAGCAGTATTTCTTAAAGACATAAATGCCTTACTGAAACTTCGAGAACAAAACTCGTGTATCCAAAAGGTTTTATTCGTACAAAGCGATCCATTCAAGTGATTAAACTTCAATCATTTTATTAGGGATCAAGCATTTTGAACAGTAACCATCAGTAGAATCGACTCATGCGTGTAATACTTCAAAGGTCGATTAAACAAATTAAATTGTGCACATTGATTTGCTTTAATCAGAGCGTAAAATAAGATAATACTACCTACGCAAATTGTACTTAAAAAGATTATTT
The DNA here is from genome assembly GCA_916618015.1 of Xestia c-nigrum. Classification (NCBI taxonomy): domain Eukaryota; kingdom Metazoa; phylum Arthropoda; class Insecta; order Lepidoptera; family Noctuidae; genus Xestia; species Xestia c-nigrum. Next base: position 1,671,306 of record OU745263.1, read on the forward strand.
ATTTGTTCTGCAAGGTGTTATTACGATGTAAGCACTGGTGGTCTAGTGGTAACGGCTCCGACGTCTCTGCCGAAGGTCGTGAGTTCGAAACAGGCGGGTTCAACCCTTAACTTTCTGTAATTTATTTAATCACCACTGCTCTCAAAACGGATCTATTGGGTTAGTAGATTTGTTCAATAAGTGCTGTATTTCAGATCTATTTGAATAAATTACTATTGATCCTGATAACGATCGTTAGATGCATCATCATCCTGACATGTTTATTTATAATATATTAGGCCACGTCACAATCCTCATGCGATTTTCTCACTACATATATTTTGTGTCACCTCTGTGCTACATTAAAACGTAACCTATTCTAGTGTTATTCCGACAGACTTTCATTATCGTCGTTCGCCTAGCCTTTTCCCAACTAAGTTGTGGTCGGATTTCAGCCCTAATAGTGTGCAGCATGCAGCTGCCAGTATTTTACATAGCACCGCTTTCTATAAGACCTCCTCAGTACTGAGTAATGCTGTACCCTTTGTTCAAACTGGGCTTTTGATGACCAGGGAAACCAGCTTTTATATCGTCTTCCTACCCATGTCCTCTCCAATTATCCCCTGTCAAGCGGTACGCTATCATTTACTGCTTTCAGACCGACTATTATTCATATTATCTGCTTCGCCCAGTTCCCAAAGACATCTCACAACAAGATGTCTAGCGATTCGATTGATAACGTATCTCTATATCAATTGAACTGGATGTACCTAATCGACAAATTGTTCCGCGTTATCGATAGGCAACAATCGAGTTGAGAATCGATTCCAACTATCATGCGATTTGGGAAGAGCTTATCTTACACTGATGTTGATTACGATTTTTGTGATGACAAGCGCTATTTGACACTGTTTTGAGACATATAGATATTATTGCAGTATCTAGTGATTATCTACTTAGAAATTGGAATGTTCCAAAGAAAGCTTTGTTTTAGAGTTTTGTAGTGACGTCTGTCGCGATTGATTGATATGAAACCTTAATTACCGCATACCGCAAGTGTTTTGTTTATGTACTATGGGGACTTTTTTTTTCTTATTTATTTGCAAACATACGATCGGTTGCTGAACCATAAGCAGTTGTTTTTGAAGAGTATTTGACATGTTAGGCGTGCCCTCCCATTGTTAGGGCCTATGTAGGTAATTTTCGAGCATAGAATCCTATAAGTAGAATATTCTATCATATTTTTGTTAGACCTACGACGACCGAACATATAATGCCAATCTCAACTTTATCTCTAGAAAAATAAACCACAAAATATCCACTCACCCTTTCTTCCAGATGCGTGACTCCAGCTAAACTCTGATAAAAGGTCGGCGTCTCCAGATCCTGGGCCACATTCACTTCTGACAGCAACCATTTTGACAGAACCGTCGCATCTTTGTGTATCAGCAGCCAGGACCTGAACTGGTCGAAGGTGACCTTATCCGCTGGCCCGAAGAGGCTGAGGAGGATCTCGGCATTCCTCTGGGACCCAGTGAGGGGGAGGGATGTGTACTCCAGGTGGAGATTCCGCGCGAAATCCCTCTTGTATATGTACGTGCCATTGTCGCCTTGATTGTTCACGTAGAGCGTCCAGAGGAACCTAAAATTGAATGCGTTTGTAATGATCTTTTGTTTGGTGTGGTAATCTAAAGGTTCCAACATTATAAAGGTGATTTTCATACAACAAAGACCTAATTTCTAGGAAGTTAGCTGTTACACCAGTAGATCTATAGAGAATCTCTATTGGAAAGTTCACAGGGCGAAATAGATCTAGGCTAAAGACGATAATGATGTAAAGATTTTTAGGGCATTTCTGTGTTAAATTTAGTTTGACAACTTCAACAAAACTCGGAATAAGCAAAGCAACTTTGATGTATCCATCTTAAGGGTGTTAATTTCAGTGCTTTGTCCCTGAAGTAGACCATTGTGTGTGACATATTCTTGTAGGTACTGCTATTATGCTTTGTCTGGTAGCAAATACGCTGCGATAAATAATTTGAAATAAACAATATCATTTAGAATGAAATTGGTTAAAAAACACAACACTATTTCCAATGTATTTTGTGTTTTGAAGAAAGTGGTGTCTAAAACAAACTAACTACTTATAGCATACATTTCAGATGAAATGAAAATCATAAAAATTCTGAAAAATCACACACACTCGATGCACACAAATCAATTAATACCTCGCACAGCACAATCATTGGATTAATCACAATCCCATTATTTACAATTCAAGTTCCATCAAACACTATCTTATTACTAGCCAAAACATCATAACATTGCCTTAAGAAAATATGAACAATGTCTAATCAACAATACCATACTTAGACAATAAATCTAAGAAACAATGTGTTTTAGGATTAGCTCAGAGTATGATTTAACAATAGTATGAGAAAATAATGTGAAACAAGCGAAATTGATGATGTCATGCAAACGTAATCTGGAGATATGCAACATTATGTGATTAAACATTCCAACAGGAAGTCCGAGATGGATTAATTTTAAAGCTTAACAATAGGACTAACATTATCTTTAAATATTTCAATAAATTGAGGAAAATCACATTTAATTCCATCATAACAATGTTTCGGTTGTTACATTTATGGAGTTTGTAATTTTTCCTTGATAATTATTACAGGAAATTATTTACAAAACCTGTAAAGTTGATGCTTTTACCTAAAATGTAAATTCTGCTTAATTTACAAGGCTTTAAGCTGTCAATCATTGTCACATTTACACTTTGTGATATTATCACATCATGATTAATTAACACATTCTGCCATGTTTTCTTAGTGATAAAAAAACATTGTGTTTCTCATACAATGTTTTTGGACCTTTTGTTTTATTTTTTTTTAAACCATTGAGTTTGGCTACAAAACCTATCTATGGAATAGTCTTGGGTGGGAACAACAGTATTTTATACATAATAATGTCAAACATTCCACCATCAAATTGTTTTCTCTATGTGATCTAGCAAGCATTTATCATAAACAAAATATACATTGTATATTGTCAATAAATAAACAAGTTCTTGAGTCTATTTTTACAACAGTATAAAAAAAAATCTTAAACCTTTAATATTGTGTTAAATGTGTCAGATACTACAACTTCTAATTTGTGGGCCTATGAGTGAATAAATTAAGACCTACTTTTTTAACTTTTACTTTTAAAAAGTAAATAATCTATTGATTTATATTAAGTACCTACTTATAAACATAACCACATAGGTCCTCTGCGGTCAGTTCCAAGTACCAATTCAATTGTATCAAGATGAATACAATCTTGGAAAATTACAGCAACAAACTGACAACTCATTGTATGTATTTAAATCTTTGCTCAACCATATCTTAAGAACCAATATAGCAGCCAAATTAAACTCATTATTTACATAATTACTATTTAAAAAACCAACTACCTGTTATCTTCATTAATTAGGTAAATACTTGCTACATATCTCTCGGAATCTTCGCTACGTAATAATTAGCGAGTGAATATTTTGGCGCTAACAACACAACACATAGTACATCTTCTGATTACTGCAGTGATGTAATTGTTTACAACTGACTACTCACTTGATTTTCTCTTCGATGTTACCCTTCGTGAGCACCACGATCCCGCACAGCAGCTCCCGGAAGGCGATGCCTCGCTTGGTGCCTCCGCACGCCTGGTACAGCCACTCCGCAACCTCGTACGGCACTCCATCACACAGCACTTCGTGGACGAACGCCTCCAAGCTCAAGGCCGTCCCGTTCGCACCGGCACATCTCTTGAACGCTTCGCGTATACGTCTCAACTCACTATCAGACACTGCAAATAAAATAAACCGATATTCATCACATTCCTACAACGCACTTGGATCAACTTCTTGCACTTGTCGTACCTCGTTTCACTGCATCCTCGTACGGTATAAACGATGGCTTTGAGTCTTTCGCACCCATATTCGCGAGTACGTAGCGATCATAACATTTTTAAAGGCGTAATAAACACAAAGAAACAATAATTATTACAGCTGACAGCTCACGTCGTATGATCTGTAGCCATATTGAATTATTTTTTTCTTCTACCGCAAATTCCCATCCAATAAGATCGACTTTTGAATAATACTGATACAAATCGCGTTTTTCGTATCAGTTGTTGTCTCTTTACTATCTTCAGAATACGCAATGTACAATGAAAATAAGATATTACTTTTTTTTCTTTATTGGAATCTCTATTCGGATACACGTTCGGAAAACCTTCTTTTTGACGTTTGAATGCGAGGCCAAAAACTTAAATTAATATTTTAATTTCTTCTTCTTGCGTTATTAGTATTTTGTTTGTTTAGAAACTAAAAGTACCCTGAAGTTTAAGGGAGTTTTTATTTTTATTTTTTTGGTTTTTTAAGTTTGGAAATGTTTATTTTTATTTGCTTAGTTGTCAAACCAACTCTTGTCAAAGTCAAAATGGCAAACAGTATGTCAAAATCTGCTACATAGTTGTAAATGTTCTTTAATCTTTAGCACATTTGCTTTTGCATCTCTCTCTTTCATATAGTTGTTTACTCGCGCTATCTCATCTTTAATTTCTCTGTAGACAGCCAAATTGATTATATTTTTTTTATTTGTTCAAGAAATAGTCATCTGATTGTGCTGTGCTTCTGAAATTTCTCGAGTTTATTATTGCTTTGTTTGCAGTAGCATGTTAATTTCGCAATAGATTGTAATAGATTTTTGATAAAAACAAGTGATGTGTAAAGGCTGTATGGAGCCGTTTGTTCCTTTTTATTTTGAATAAATAAGTACCTAATTGAATTGTTAAATGTCCGTGTCTTTGTGTGTCCTACGTATTGAAATTGACGAAGATCTGCCTGAAATGGGTGATAATCCTTCTGAAATGGGTAAGAAAAATTAAAATGACCTCAATACACACAATTGATTGAATCTTGTTGCCAAAAGCTTCAAACAAACAATGCAACAGCTGTATCAATAGTAAACTCATTTTGAAAACATCGACAGCGTAAGCTTGACGTGGTGTTTACAATACACGGACATCTTTTTGAGGGTTAAGAAGCACTCAAAATTTTGATCTAAATTTCTTAATAACAAAATAGGAAGTACTCGGCTTTGTTTTCATTTTTCAAAGGATTCTTACAACTTAAACTAATGTTATTTCAGATACTAATTATGTAGGTCTAAAGCTATTTATAATATCCAACATTACAGTTTCTGCTTTTAACCTTGGTCAGCCATCCATCAACCATCTTTGTCGATGGGTTGCCTTAGGGACTCAACATGAATCATTTCTTGGTTTTGAGAAACTTAAACTCTTCCCAGAAGCTGCTAAAGAACAAAAAAAGAAAGACCGTGGAGCTCGAGAGTCCAAGATCATAACGGTGGAAACATATGCCAGTGTCCTCACAGGTCCCAACACAGATAGTGGGATTTTGCCGACAAGCTCCAGGCGTTCCCCTCCTGAGAACAGTGTGTCAGAGGATGAGGGCACCATCAGCTTCTTTTGCGGAAACCCTCTTGTTGAAGTCACTAAGGGAGTGCTGCATCTTTATAAAGAAAAGTAAGTATGTAACGAAAGCTTTGCTGGCCTTTCTCGGGGAACTGGGTTAGATCAAATGAATTTCCCACCCATATGCAAAATACAATCAATGTAATGTAATGTTAGTTGTGTATGTAAAGTAATTTCTTACTTTCTCATAGTGCTCTAATTGCATTTGTAAGAAATACATCAAAACTGTTACTCATATAAACCACAGAACATATTAGGTATTAAATTATTTACCTAGACCTCATTAAAGTAAGTAACATGTGGATAATACCTCCCTCTAAAATCCCAGAATATTTTTAGGTTCAAAATAGTAAAACTTATTCGAGGACATTTGTAGTGGCATTGGATTTAGGCAAATCATACATGCATCTATTCCGATCACCGCTCATACGAGGGTGGATTGAAAAGTTCGCGGCCCTCAGCAAAAAAACAATATAAAATATAAGCAAAAATAATTTTATTTTTCCACGTAATCTCCAATTAACTCTATGCACTTCTTCCATCTGGTTTCCAACGCCTGTATGCCGGTCATAAAAAAAGTTTCTTCAAGGCCTTCAAAAAAGTCACCCACCGCAGCTTCGACCTCCTCATTTGATGAAAATTTTTGACCTCCAAGGTGTTTTTTTAGGTTAGGGAATAAATGAAAGTCTGAAGGTGCCAAATCAGGGGAATATGCGGGATGGGGCAGTAATTCAAAGCCACAATCACGAATTTGAGCCATAGACTCAACAGATGTGTGAATGCGTGCATTATCCTGATGGAACAACACTTTCTTGCTGAGTAATCCTGGCTTTTTCTCTTTGATTGTTTCACGCAAGCGACGTAAGAGGGTGCAGTAATAAGCCGAGTTTATAGTTTCACCTTTTGCAAGGTAGTCCACCATGATGACACCCTTAGCATCCCAAAAAACTGACGCCATCACCTTGCCAGCTGACAAAATTGTTTTGGCTTTTGTTGGAGTCGGTTCATCAGGTTTTTTCCACTGCTTGGATTGCTGTTTTGACTCTGGGGTGTAGTGGTGTACCCAAGTTTCATCCATTGTTACAAATCTGGCCAAAAAATCTTGTGGATCAGCCTCAAACATTTCCAAACAGTCGCGAGAAATCGTGAGTCGTATTCGTTTTTGTTCCACTGAAAGCAATCTGGGTACCCACCGCGCAGAAACCTTAGAAAATCCAAGTTCATTGACAATGATGTTTTGTGTTCGTTCATACGAGATGCCAATAGTTTCTGCAATCTTCCTGATGGTCAATCTCCGATCTGTCAATATCAGATCACAGATTTTCCCGATGTTTTCTTCAGTCGTAGACGTCATAGGCCGGCCAGAGCGAGGGTCATCTTCAATACTCTCTCGTCCGCGTTTAAATTCAGCAACCCACTTTTTCATAGTCGTATACGACGGAACAGATTCTCCCAATGTTGTTGACATATCTTCGTGAATCTCTTTTGGAGTAAGTTTTTTTTTTAATAGGTATTTGATGACCGCACGTTGCTCAATTTTCTCCATTCTTTAAAATCGCTGCACCAAGACTCACAAAATTCAGTCTAATTTAAATACAGTCGATGCTATTGCAATAAAATTTTACAATTTGACAACCAGAGAGTAAACTAATCGAATGAGGTCAGTTACATTAAAATAGTTTAAGTTTTTATGTGTTAGGCCACGAACTTTTCAATCCACCCTCGTATCAATTGATATAGTACTAAAAAGACAGACTCATCACTATCTTCTGTTTCAGTGAAATGAAAGAAGCAGAAGAAGCCAAGACGCTGTGCCTGCTCTCGGTACCAGGTGCTCTCGGGGCTACAGATTTACTAGCATTTGCAGCCGCCTGTCAACAGGACATCGCACATGTGAGAGTACTGAGAGATGGCTCGCTTGATCACTACATGGCTTTGTTTACGTAAGTAGATGTCATACAATCTACTTTAACAATATATTGGGATCATCATCTTTTAACAGTTTTCCAGGCAGATAAGATAAGGAGGTCAGATCATGTTGTTGACAGAAGAGTTGATAGAGATATAGCTAGCTATAGTCAAGCCAGCTAGCTGGTTAGCTATAGTCGATGCCAGTTAAGATCGTAATAGCGGTTGTTGACCCACCTCCATTTATTAAAGTTATTCACTTTGAAATCCAAAAATAAGCCTGTTCAAGTCTTGAATCGTCATCTATCGTGCTCTTCAACATTTTTCCTAAAGAGAATCGATACATGGTTCAGTAGGGAATGGGCAATGACCGCTGATGATGTTTTTGTTTTGACTTCTACATCTTTGGGTATACAACTACCTATAGAAACCCTCTAAGTGACACATCCTGCATGGTTTCTAAATTTTTTATCAGCACATGCTTTTGTTGCAGATTCCGCAACAGTCACGCGGCACAGGAGTTCCACGAGACTTTCGATGGTGTTCCATACAGTAGCCTCGAGCCTAATGCGCTGTGCCACATGGCGTGGGTGTCGCGCGTCGAATGGGCGCGAGACGGCACCCCCCCTCCCTCGCACACTGAGCTGCCCACCTGCCCCGTGTGTCTAGGTAAGATACTAGTGGTTCACAGCAATTCCCGAATTGAGCCGCGAACGCTGTGTGCCACATGGCCGAGACGGCACAACCACCCCCCCGTTCCTCACACCCGAAAAGGAAAAGATCTATCGTTCGTTAGATTTTGACTTGACTTGACCAAAGAAACATGATGCTGCATTTGTTTCTCCACTTCTTTTTCGCAGCGTTTTAATGACAACCTTAATACCTTCAGTAAGGCTATCAGGTCCTGTAATGAGCAAACAACCGGACAAGCAAGACACCATATTAATTGCACCATTGTTTCTGAAACAGCACCAGACTGGAGTTATGTATGAATATGAATCTTCACGTCACTCACCAATTGCATAGTACAATTCTAAGCTAGGAATAAGTAAAGGGCGAGTTTCTTGTATGTTATTTTTGTAAAATTTTACATTGTAATAGTGTAAATCCTCGTCCTAATTTGTATAATTTCGACGGTTGAATTTCCATTCCCTAGAGCGCATGGACGAGAGCGTGGCGGGTGTGCTGAGCGTGCAGTGCGCGCACGCCTTCCACGCGGAGTGCCTCGTGCGCTGGCGCGATGCGCGCTGTCCCGTGTGTCGCTGCGCGCAGACTCCTGAGCCGCGCGGACAGGCTACGTGCTTCCAGTGCGAGAGGGCGGCACTAGCAGGTATACGTTGTTGCGACATCCATTTAGTTCTACAAGTCTGGACTTTCTGATAATGTTTAAGTGAAATCATAGATGGCTGACTAGGCCACACCGTAGAACTGTGTACCGTGAACTAGAGGGAGTTATTAGTATACTTTTCCTATCGTACATGAAATATCCAACAATATAGATGTCGTTGAGAATGCCACTACTTTTTTCTGTGATCTGTCTAAAGCATTTGATGTGCAGACAGATCATACAATGATGTAATCCTTATTTGTAAACAACATTATTGTAGTGACGGAAGTCATTGCAACCTTTTGACGTGTTCCATTTAACTGCGTAATATAAAATTTCGTTAATTAACAGTAACACAACTGCACTGTGTTGAAGGGCGTTTTCCTGGGTTCAATTCTAGGTCCGGTTCTCTTTAACTTTTGAAAGGAGAACACGACTTCTGTGCCTGAATGCCTTTGATATTGGGGTAATATCTATGTGTCATGCTCTTTAAATACATATATAACTTGCATTTTGTAAGTCGCTTATCCCCTGTATTATAAAAGTCACGCCATTTCCACATGGGGCTAGTTGAAACTTCAAACCACCACTTTTTACGATTCTTACATACTCTTTTTGCTTCATCCACGTTCATATAAATATCCGGTCACAGACCCAAACCGGTTGTTGTGTTAAACATTAAAAAAAAACAATTATTGCTTTTATTTTCTCCCACAAATAGAAGAAGATGGCGATGAGACGCGAGAGAATATAAGCGGTGTGGCTGAAGGATTGATGGAGGGTTTGGAAGCTGGGACGCTGTGGATCTGTCTCATATGCGGCAACGTTGGATGTGGCAGGTCACTTGATTTCCTAAACTTGAACTATAGAAATACACTTTTTAATCTGCCGTTGATCGTAACATAGCCATGGACATTCATAATCTTAACTAAGTTTCTTCAAAGTCCTTCGTAATTTGAGTTTTCCGAATAATTATGATATTTTACACAAAGCTTTGTAACGTTTACTATAAACTACTTGCTTCCAACACCAGGTACGAAGGTGGTCATGCAGCGAAACATTTCTTAGCATCAAATCATACATACGCTCTGCAGTTGGGATCAAACCGGGTCTGGGATTATGCCGGTAAGTCCTTTTTAGTCTTGATCGCTTTATCATCCCTAAAGGGTGTGACTTTGATGGGTATATCAATTTATTTATTTAATTATTAAAACTTTATGCACAAGTAAAAACTGTGCAAAGACGGCCTTAATGCCTTGGGCATTTTCTACCAGTCTACCTTAGGCGTAAAGGGCGAGGAAGGAACATGGAATGGTTTTAGTCAGTAAGAGTCTGACACTCCCTCCCGCTCCGCCCAGAGTGGGAGAAGTCATTTGATGATTGGTGAAGGGTGGTGCAGAGACAATACACAGCAGGTGCAATAGCAGAAAACAAATTGGTACGAAAATATTTAAAACTAAAATAAAATATAAGAATAGATACTTATACATACATAAAACAGTAATGACTAATGAGAGGTAAACTAAAAAAAAAAAACAACAACAACTTAGTTCTGAGACGAATCTGCCAACATCTTGTGTATGTGTTCTCGAGTTTTCAGTTCAATTTCAGTCCAAGGTTAATTTATTTTCAGTCCAAATTGTTTCTTTATTTAAACTACGCACATAGGCGGAACTAATTCCACAGCATGTTTTGTAACATTTGACCCTGTCCTGTGCCCTGTTTTGGCTTCTATAAGGTCTTCTTCTATGTATAAAATATATGTATGTTGTTTTCACCAATGGATAGAGTGGTTCTGGAGGAAGGTTTAAGTATACAGGGTGTAAACCACCTCATCACAAAGCCGTTAGTTAACCAAGCATTCTGTACATCAAACTAAGTAACTTTACGCAAAAATTATTGTTGGGAAACGACTTTTTTTTTGAGGTTATAAATCATGTTTTGTGGAAGAACTCAATATAACGCACTTAAAACATTGTGCTGATGGATGGATTGAATAGTACGGGGGTCGTGGAGGTGTTAAAAGTCAAAAGTTTACAAAAAAATCTTGTATTTAAAAAAAAACTTGTCAAAAAGTTGTAACTTTGACCCCCCATATCCAGGGCCGTCTTTAACCAGTTGGGGGCCCTGGGCACTTAAGTATAATGGGGCCCTTGTAGGATGCAAGTGCGCGCGAAACGATCTCGACTTTTTTGCACCCGCCTCGAATAAATCAGTTTTTATTATTTTAATTTAAAGTTAAAAAACCACCCTTTATTTATGCATGAACTGTCTTTGAACTGTTAACGATGGAGAACTTTAATTTGAAATGAAACAGACAAATATTTTTGATATCCATGAAACGGGCTTTATTTTGCCAAAATCTGGAGATCAATTGCCTGTATTTCGGCAAGAAGCTCACTTGTTTCGAATTTTATCAAAGATTAGGTTAAAATGTTGATGGATAGAACGTAATAGTCAACGGCGAGCAGTCCTGAGACATGCCAAATTACTTTTCGTGTCGCAATTGAGTGCCCTGTAGAAAATTTTAGTATCCTGCAGTCTTACATAAATTAGGTTTCTTTTCACAGTTACAGGAACTAGGGGCCCCTTTGGATCTGGGGCCCTGGGCAAGTGCCCAGAGTGCCCAGTGGGAAAGAGGGCCCTGCCCATATCTCCGTAACTAGAACGTTCCCAGGTATGGTGTAGAACAAAAAAAATATCACAATGACGGGGAGAACAAGTGCCTTTCGGCTTCGTGAAGAGATGTTTTACACCCTTTATAATGTGTACGCGGGCATCAGCTATTTGAACATAAATATTTTCGTTGTAGGCGACAACTTCGTCCACCGGTTAGTCCAGAACAAAGCTGACGGCAAGCTCGTGGCCGCGGAAGGAGGGTTCACGTCTGAAGACTCAGCCTGCGGTGGGGAGAAGTTGGACTCGGCGCAGCTGGAGTTCACGTACATCCTCACCCAGCAGCTCGATAGTCAGCGGATGTTCTACGAGGAGAGGATGAACAAGTTAGTACCTGTTTACTTACTGATGATTATGATTATGTTAGCAAGTTGGAATTCCTCTAGTACTTGTGCAAGGTGTCGCTTTAAGGCCTGCGCAGACGACGGACTTATTGTGCGTGACTGACAAAAAGTCTGCGACAAATTTTGCGTGTTTAATTGTGTTTCACTACGTTTTGTCCACTCTAAGGATCTACTGATGGAAAGGCTCCTACTGATCGCCTTTTAGTCGACAAAAAAGGTCAAATAAGTAGTCAAATACATTAATCACGCAAAATTTGTCGCAGACTTTTTGTCCGTCACGCACAATAAGTCCGTCGTCTGCGCAGGCCCTTACGGTCGGGCAAATTCAAGGATGTATCATTAATGATTCTCGAACCGAATCGATAATGAAGTGAGTAGGTTTTTTTTCTTTTGTTGCGGAAATCGGTAAGTGTAAAACGCCCGTATTAAAATGCAGCCTGTATTGTATCTGCCCTATAACCGCACCTTCACACACACAAATAAACGCACACAGAGACATTTCGCGCGATGGGCGATTTGTTCTTAATTTCGTGTTATTCTGAAATAGTGACAAATTTAAACAATGTCAAATAGCAGCTTTATGAATTACTAGCCGATGCCCGCGGCTTCGCCCTCGTAAAATTATATACTAAAGTGTTACAACTTTAGAGGATGTAATGGTGCCAATCAAAGTAAAGAAAACTCCGAAAATTTGCGAAATCCGATTTAATACTGATTAGAAGTTATACGTACAACGGTTGTAAGGCAAGTGAACGATGACATTGAATGTTCATAATACGTGCCGCAACGCCTATGCAAATTTTAGTAATTAAGTGTTTTCACAACTTTCTGCTATTTATTTAGAACAGGCGTTTGCGCCTGAACATATTCCGGGGCGTTGAAGGGTAGCTTTCAACTTCTATTTAAGTCTTCGGCTGAGGGAAGTTTGCAGAGTCGCACAAAGGCGCGTCGCACGCAGCCCTTAGTGGTGAGGATGTCCGCTACTCTGGCTATCCCGTCAGGTCCAGATATGAGGCGAAGTACGCGGCCCAGTTTCCAAGCGAGAGGGGGCGCGTTGTCGTCAGCTAGCAGCACCATATCTCCCACGTCTAGCTTTGACGTGTTTGTCCGCCATTTTGTCCTTTGTTGTAACTCAGAAAGGTATTCCTTCTGCCATCTCTTCCAGAAATGTTGCCTCAGCTTCTCAAGGCGCTCATATCGTCGCAATTGGCTTTCCTTCACGTCTTCTAGGTTTGGTGTTGGCAGAGCGATCAGCGGTCGGCCAATGATGAAATGTCCTGGGGAGAGGGAAAGGAGGTCGTTAGGAGTGGATGAGAGAGGGCACAAGGGACGGCTATTGAGGATTGCCTCCACTTGTGCGAATAAAGTAGAAAGTTCCTCAAACGTCAAGTGACATTCGCCTAAAACTTGTCGTAATAAATGTTTTGCCGACTTAACCCCGGCTTCCCATATGCCACCAAAATGAGGAGAATAAGCCGGAATGAACTTAAAATTGATAGATTGCTGACTTGCAAAATCAACTAAAGGTTCATGGTTCTGTTTGATGAACGAGCCTATTTCTTTCGCGGCAGCTACAAAATTAGTACCATTATCACTGAATATTTCAGTTGGCTTGCCGCGACGAGATATAAATCGCTTTAATGACATTACAAATGCATCCTTGGTTAAGTCACTAACTGCTTCAAGGTGTATGCATTTGTAACGAAGGCAAACAAAAAGACACAAGTAACATTTTACAATGCGACAGCCGCGTCCTTTACGATTTACTATGTAAAATGGGCCAGCAAAGTCAAGGCCAACGGATAAAAATTGATAGTTTGGCGTTATTCGTTGAGACGGTAAGTTACCCATTTTAGGTTGTAAAGTTGTACCCTTAAAACGCCTGCACCGTACGCAGTTATTTACTGTGCGCCTCGCTAGTATCCTACCATTAATTGGCCATATCGTTTCTCTGACAGTAGCCAATAACATTTGAGGACCGGCATGCATGGTGTTAATATGTTGTCTAATAAAATAAAGTTTTGTTAAAGTATGCGCTGCATGAAGTAATATTGGATGTTTCTTTTCGAATGAATAACTGTACGCATCGATTCGTCCACCGACACGAATTAACTTGTATTCATCTAAGAAAGGCGATAATGCTAATAACTTACTATTTTTATTTAATTGTTTACCAGTTACCAGCAGGTCGTATTCAATAGAAAACGATTGACCTTGGGAAATAATACAAAGCGAGCGGAATGACTCACGCAACTCATTAGCGGACAATGTGCCAACCCGTTTGTTATGTTTATTTTTTAAATTGAATATGAATCTAAGAACGTAAGCAAATGACCGTTCTAACCTAGCTAACGATGAATATTTTTCAAAATCGATAATGGGTGACTTTATGACTATCGGATGCGCCTTTAATTCGGGTACTATTTCTAAGTCCTTTAGGTTGGATTTAGGCCATTCGGTTTCGTTATAAATTAAAAAACAAGGCCCTGTCCACCAGAGTGATATCGACGTTAGTCGCTTAGCATGCACTCCCCTTGATAATAAATCAGCGGGGTTTAAATCTGTAGGTACATATCGCCACGCCGTCGATGAAGTTAATTCTTTGATTTCCGTGATACGATTAGCCACAAATATTTTTAATTTACTGACGTTACTGCGTATCCAGCACAACACTACGTTAGAATCACACCAGTGTATTAGTTTGTCTGGCTTGTACCTTAATGAATCTACCACTGATTTTACGAGTTGAGCAGCGAGTAAGGCAGCGCACAGTTCCAAACGTGGTATGGTAGTGCTTTTTAGTGGAGCTACTTTAGACTTTGCGCACAATAGTTTAACCGTGACGTCACCGTTAGCGCTGATCGTTCGCATATAAATACATGCGCCATACGCATAACTTGATGCATCACTAAACGAGTGTAATTCGATGACCTTTGGTGAGTCGCCTAAAACTAACCTCGGTATGCGTAGATTGTGCAAGTATTTTATATTTTCAGAGAAATCGATCCATTCTTCCTTTATATCTTGAGGGACAGGCTCGTCCCAGTCAAGTTTAAGTTGCCAAAGCTTTTGTAACATTATTTTTGGCCTTATTACAATGGGACCTAATAAACCTAATGGGTCAAATATTTTGAACGCGTTTGACATAATAAATCGCTTAGATATAATATTATGATTAGTGTCGTGGGAAAATCCCTTTATAGGAAAACTCAAGGTATCACTGGCAGGGGCCCAGCCCAAGCCTAGGGTGCTTGAAGACTCACTAAAAATGAGCTTGTCCTGCTCATTGATAGCAAGATTATCAAATATGGACGGATGATTTGTTTTGTATTTTCTTAAATTAAAACATCCTGACCTTAATGCCTTAGATAAAGCGTTTTGAATATATTTTAATTGCTGTGGATCATTTGATCCAGTAATTAAATCATCGACATAGAAATCCTTTTGAATGATGGTGCGAATTAGTTCATCATTCTGTTCTTGACCTACCTGCCACAAGCAACGTGTGCTAAGGTAGATTGCACTCGCTGTACCGTAAGTTAAGGTGTTAAGCTGAAGTGTCTGAATCGGTTTAGACTCCTCGTCTCTCCACAGAATGAGCTGCAAATGCCTATCATCTTTGTGTTCGAGCACATTTCGATAGAATTTTTCTATATCGCCCGTAAGTAGGTATTTGTATTGCCTGGAGCGTAACAAAATAGAAAAAAGAGTATCTTGTACTGTGGGGCCTACCATTAATATATCATTAAGGGAACAACCAGAGGAAGATGGAGCAGACCCATCAAACACTACACGAAGTTTTGTGGATTCACTTTCCTGCTTTAAAACTGCGTGATTGCATAAATAATAATTAGGAATTAATATTTCATTGTTTAACAAAGATAAATGACCTAGTTCGGCGTATTCCTTAATAAATTTATTATATTCTATTTTTAAGATATTATTACGTTTAAATCTCTTTTCTATATTTAGGAATCGCCGCTTAGCTACCTTGTAGGTATCACCTAAACAATCAACTGAATCCTTAAGGGGTAGTTTTACGCAAAATCTACCTGAGTTAGTTCTTGTGGTATGAGTAATGAAATGTTTTTCACAATAAATTTCACTTTCACTCATAATAGACCTTTTGGGTACTTCTTCTAATTCCCAAAATCTACCTAGCAGTTTTTCAATACCCTGAGTACCATCGTTGTTTTTAGACACTACGCTATGGTTACAGTGTACGCTTTGATGCGGTGTTGTTGAGTTAATGGGACCGGATACTATCCAACCTAATTGCGAGTTTCGTAACTTAGGATTATTGGTTCCCAAAGAAATCTGTTCGTTCCCTAAAATATCCCAAAATATGTCGGCACCTATTAAAACATCTATGTCGGCAGGCTGATTGAACATAGGATCAGCCAATTGGATATTTTTTGGTAGTTTTAAGGCACTAATATCGACGGGAATTCTCGGTAAACGACCCGTTAGTTCCTTTAAAACGAAGCACGAACACGCAGAGAAATTGGTGACAAACAGAACTACTGAATCGAATTGTAACATTAGGTTACAACAATTCTAGTTAGAAATACTTGGTCCTTGTTATCTCTACGACTAATTTATTCAGTCCTACTAATCGTATGTTTCATTATATTATTTGACTAGCTTTTGCCCGCGGCTTCGCTCGCGTTAAGAAGTATTATTATTAATTAGGTACAGTTTTTGCGGGTTTACTTTTTCCAATCTTTAATTACAGTTCAATCAGTCGAAAATCTAAAGATTTTTACAAACTTTCAACTCTTATTTTATACCCTTAGGGGTGGAATTTATCAAAATTCTTTCTTAGGGGATGCCTAAGTCATAGTAGATTTATGCATGCAAAGTCACATCCTGATCGGTTTAAAATTGTCAAAGTTTCACCCCCCATTTTATCCCCTTAGGGGTAGCATATATCAAAATTCTTTCTTAAGGGATGCCTACGTCATAGTAGCTTTATGCATGCAAAGTCTCAGCCCGATCGGTTTAAAATTGACAAAGTTTCATACAAACTTTCATCCCCTATTTTATCCCCTTGGGGGTAGAATTGATCAAAATCCTTTCTTAGCGGATGCCTATGTCATAACATCTACCTGCATGCCAAATTTCAGCCCGATCCGTCCAGTGGTTTGGGCTGTGCGTTGATAGATCACTATGTCAGTCAGTCAGTCAGTCACCTTTGAGTTATATATATATTTAGATTAGATTAATGTAGCTTACCAAACAATGTTATTAAACTAAAACATCAATAATTATTGTATCTTAAACAATAATTATGTCATTATGTATATAATGTATTGTATGTTCTAAGAAACAGGGATTCGCAGTTACTAAATGAACTAGTTCCGGTTAATGATTTACAATGTTACTGGTGGACTACGAGTGTGTCTGTACCTAATTCAAACAATAATCTTTTTATTATAACTACATTATAGTTTGCAGTACATATCTTTCTAAGTGTCGTATATTATTCGTTTAGTTTGGTTTACTTTTTAAGTAGCGATAAAACTTTACAAGAATATTATAGTAAAATCCACCCCGGGAACAGTGAACGGTACAATGTGTGTATTAATCCGAGCAATTCTGTTAGCGTGTTTTAGAATACTTAAAATAATAATGTTACAATTACAATCGAGGTGGTATTCATAGCTAAGTATCTTGTTCTGTAAACTGTGTTTTTGTAAACAATCAAAAAACCTGCTTGACCAAACGATCAGTTGACAGTCGTTCGCGCCCCGCCGCCATTATTGTTGTGTTTTCGACAGCGCTGAACGTAGTATTTTAGTCCAATTTGGGATTGCTTATTATTTATTTTGTGTAATTATTTCAAAATTATTTGACGTTATGTCTGCAGTTAACGTTGATATCCCACATCTATTGCAGCAGTGGGATTTACCTCAACGTATTCATACTGAAGGAAAGTTGAAGGTAAGTTGGTAGGTACCTATCAAGGACTAGGACTGTATTTAAGTGATAAGTGATTTTATTGATGGTGTCGCAGCTGTTTTCGACCACGACAACCGACGCCGGGTCTGTTCTTGTACTCGCATGTGGCAGCCAATTTTCTTGTTGTAGTATTCATAGCTATTATTAAATTTAAATCACTACAGTAGGTACTTACATAATTACTTAATTATCATCATAATCACCTAGGTACCTTATTATTTTAATAAATATTTTGTGTCTTTTTCAGCTGTTAATCGAACGAAGGACGGGGGGCTGCTAAATTTATATTCAGAACAAGGAGAATTATTAATGGGCGAAAAAAGTTTGCAATACGAGTACCTTTAATAATAAAAGACCTTATGGAATCAGACCCAAATAAAATAATAGACAGTTTACTGGAACAGCTTCTAAGCCAAGGTGAGTACCTACTAGGTTTTTGTAAATAGTACATAGCTATGTCACTTATAAAAATATAAATTACTTATAATTTGTCGTCTTGTTTGTAATATGTAATAAAATGTATGACTTAATTCAAATTATGGTTGGTAATTTAAATATTTTAATTTTATATACTTGTTCTTTTAATTTTTAGATGATGAAAATTACGAGGAAATCGAATTAGTATTAACATACATGTGTGTGCCGCTGCTTCTTGGAAACCTAACACACAGGACGAAAAAAACAAGTATGGCGACCACAGATATAGCTGTGATGGCGACCATCCAAAGCTGAAATGAAGGATGGCTTCATTACACACGAGCTGATACCAATGCACGTGCAGGTTGCAATAGACCACCGGCGGTGGTGTGAGAAATATTTAAAATGCAATGAGAATGATCATAAAATAAAATGTCATGTTCCTATGTACTTAATATTTTTTATTTTTTATTCCCAGAAACTAATTACTGATGGCTCTACGGACTGAGTTTAGATGGAGCGCCTGCAATCCAGTGGACTGACAGCACTAACAACGGATCCCTTTTAGGCTTTTAATGGAGAAATTACCGTTTTATTTTACTTATACAAATAAAATTGTATTTTTGTCTATTAAAAGCCTGAGAGGACCCGTTAGTACTGTAAGTGCACTAGATTGCAGGCTTCATCTAAACCAGTAGGTACTGCATACGAAATAGTAGCTGTAACAATACCTAGGATGCTAGCATTACAATATGTATTGTACTTGTTACAAAAAACCTAATGCTAGCGTTGCAATACGAATAGTTATCATTAAAGTTCACGTCGTTATGTTACACAATTTCATTAGTAGATACAGCAAAGTATTTAATAAACTCAAAAAAATATATGTTCATGTTTACCAGATTGCGTAGTAGTCCTTACGATTGATCTAGTAAAGTCTACTTGACGTATGGTTACAATTACATTGATATTGTAACAGGCACGTTATTTGCCTTGTAGTGAGTATTATATTGTTTGGTCAGTTACACTAAACATATAGTTGTTATTAATAAACCGAAAGGTAAAGATATTAACAGAATGGTTTTTGTAAAGTCAACTCGCGAGTCTTGCTGTCACGGTTGCAAACAGAAGTTCTAGTTACAGCTGCGTTTTTTCTCGTTTGGGTAGCCAGATATTTCTCTGCGTGAACAATTTATATTAAATTTATTATTTAATGATTGCAATATAATGTTGCAGCTTTCCGTGACATTATTTGCTTGTGTGTTGCCTATACCAATGACCTTTAGCGAGTCAATATGATGGGACTTTAAAGATAACCTTATCTTTAGGGATTCGGTTACAAACGAAGACTGACTGCCACAGTCTAACAACGCACGAACCTTGACCTTTTGCTGGTCAAATGGGTTCGATACCTCGACCATGGCAGTAGATAATAAAAGATAACTTGTGTTTTTATTGCAATAACTAGCTACTATCTCATCTGATTCCTCAACGTGTGCAGTCTGAGTTGTCAACGTTGGCGGACGGTGTAGCAGGCTATTATGCCTTTCGTTGCATTCAGGCTCTTGACATGACCTAAAGCGACAGTTATTAACAGCATGACCTTGTCTGAGACAGTTAATGCACAGTTTATACCTTGTCACGTCTGACATTCGCTCATCAATGCCCTTAGCCTTGAAGGCTGGGCAATCGTAGATACGATGGCAGCCGTCACAAACAATGCATGTGAAATCCTTTGGTTCCTTATGCTTAACATTACTACTAGTGCTTGCAAAAGACTTAACCGTATTACTTGGCGTCTTATTCTGACTATGTTTATGTGTTTGGTTATTGTTGGGAGTAGAACGCTGAGGCGTCCTAGAGCCCATAATATCATCAACATGATTATTATTTCGGTGTGCTGACTCTAGCACATTAGCACGATCTGTGATGAATTTAAAGAAATGCTCTAATTTCCGTCTTCCGCTTACATTACTGGTACGATACTCTTCCCATTTTACTAGAGTGTGACCATCAAATTTTGCTGATAAAATGAATATAATCAAGACATCCCAATTATCCGTTGGCTGTCCTAAACTAACCAACGCACGTAAATTCTTGGTGATGTGATCGACTAAGTACCTCAAAGAACGTTCTGACTCGCGTGGAAGCTGCTTTATATTCAATAAAGAATTGAGATGATGATTAATTAATATGTCATTATTATCGTAACGATTGCAAAGCAACTTCCATGCTTCACTGTAATTCTTAGATGAGATCTCGAGATTAGAAAGGACTCGAGCTGCATCGCCTTGTAAATATGAGTTTAAATAATAATATTTATTAATATCTGGAATGCGATCATTATTGTGTATCAAACTTTCGAATGTATCTTTGAATTCAAGCCAGCGGAAATGATCACCATTAAATCGTTGAATTTGGATTTGAGGAAGTTTTAAACCTAAACTAGGATGGTCTTCAGAACAGCATGTAGTATTATGAAAGGAATGGCGTCTTAATTCAAGTTCAGCCTTTCTAGAAAACTTGGATATTAAATTCTTAGCAGTAGCTATATTAATCACTATATCCTGTTCAATATTGTCACGTTCGTCAATTTCAGCATCAATATTATCAGGATCCAGAACCTCTATTTCACTCTGCAAATCGTCAACCCTGACTGATAAAGCTTCGAACTTAGCAAGCTTTATGTTCAACTCTGTCAATTGAATTTCATTTAACTCGCTTTCGCTTGAAATACTACTGAGGTAATTTTTAAATTTAGTGATTTGTCCTTTGGCGGACGCCCTCTTCGTAAAAAGTTCTTTAAAACGCTTATTATCAGCCATTGCAAAAAAAAAAAAAAAATAAGATTGACTAAGTAACAAATGGAATGGGCTCACGTTCCTCGTTTCGGTGTCACCTGAGAAGCAGAGAAGCTGGGCGAGCACGCTCAGCCGCTAACGCTGCTAGTGAGCTGCGGAAGACTTTGACCCCGCAACCGACCCACGCGGTCTGTGTTCTCGCACTCGTGGTTAAATCTGAAATAGTCGGCAAATCTCGCTTAACTTTCAGTACAAAACTAATGCTGTTCTAATGTTCCTATTTTTATTGTGAACGGAACGACAAAGATACACTAAATTAACGAATTTATGAATTTTATATTTTTTTTTGTGTTAAAGGGATAGATATTATTTGGAAACAGTAACATATAAATTTTAGGTATTATTAGAATCGTTTTAATTGATCCGATGCAACTTCTATAAGATTTTATTTTTATTGACGGTACATGGAAAAAAAATTGTTCGGTATAATTTCGCAATTAACGGAATATTTAGAAATTTTGTAATACTTAATTTACTCGAATATACCTTGATTCTCACAAATGGAATGCAATAGTCAATATTTCAAATAGGTAAGTAATGGGAAGGATAGACAAAGGATGGACACTCAACTTTGGTACGACACGTTGACGCTCCACACGAGGTGATGCTTTAGCGGCACCACTGGCTCGGAGGCTGGCTTCTTCAATTGTCCAGACAGCAATTCCCCACACGCTGGACTCTGTGGATTTTCGATCTTCCACAGCAGGCTTCAAATCTTGAGGTTGCTGCCGCGCACGCGTTGTCGCGATACCCCAATCCAAGTCGTTATTTCGTAGATTTATCATTAAATAATCGCGATTTTTAATAGATCCCCTCATGGGCCACCATGTTACAACTTTAGAGGATGTAATGGTGCCAATCAAAGTAAAGAAAACTCCGAAAATTTGCGAAATCCGATTTAATACTGATTAGAAGTTATACGTACAACGGTTGTAAGGCAAGTGAACGATGACATTGAATGTTCCTAATACGTGCCGCAACGCCTATGCAAATTTTAGTAATTAAGTGTTTTCACAACTTTCTGCTATTTATTTAGAACAGGCGTTTGCGCCTGAACACTAAAGTCTAAAACCTTCCTCTTGAATCACTCTATCTATTAAAAAACCCGCATCAAAATCTGTTGCGTAGTTTTAAAGATCTAAGCATACATAGAGACAGACAGACGCTGCGGGAGACTTTGTTTTATAACATGTAGTGAAGTAGTGAAGTGATTTGACCGGGTATCGTAATTTATATGGTTTATTTATTTATTGTAATTTTTGACTAGTATGCAAAACTGCACCTTGTATACATTTCTAAATGATGATAAGAAAATAATAAAACTTGGATTTATAGGAGCTTAGGCTTACTCGTAAATCGTAATGGTTACCCTGATTTTTTTTTTCTCTTTATTTGTTTTGTTTTTTTTTTATTTAAGCACTGTTATTTCTTATTATCCTGTTAAACAGATTAGAAGCAGAACACATAAACGAGGTGGAGAAGCTTCGGTTCCGCGCATCCGAGGCGGAGGCCAGTTCGTCAAAGCTCAGTGAACAGGTCTCCACACTCACCAAGGAGAACAAAACTCTTGAGAGGAAACTGAATCATGTTACCAACAAGTAAGTTTATCTAAATATCGGCAAGCACAATGTGTACATTTACCTTTAATTTAATCCCGACGTTTCGACCGGATTGCACCAGCCGTGGTCGCGGGGAGACTGAAATATCGGAGGTACCGCGACAGCAAAATGAAGGCGTTTATTCAACTACCCTCACTCATCTTCATAAATGTTAATTAGGGCCGGTTCACACTAGGACAGCACACTACACTAACAGTGTCCGTATATTGAGGCGATTTCACTTGACGAGTACACTTAGTGATTACTGGGTTCCAAACTGAAGAGAGTTTGAAGCCGTCTTCGCGATTGAAATTAGGGTACTTCTTGATCTCAATCGCTTCCCGACCACGCGACCACGGCTGGTGCAATCCGGTCGAAACGTCGAGATTAAATTAAAGGTAAATTCGCGATAAATACCCGTCTTCTTAAGTTTTACAATGTGTACATAATAAACGATAAAAAAAAACAAAAGTTGTAACATTTCTGAAACAATGTGTGTTAACTTTTAAGTTGCTGTAAACATTTTGTTCGCACATACTGTGTGGGATTTAGTCCGTCAACCAGTTTTACCAAGGGGTATTGGATTACCTAGTACGGCCAGTACTAACAAAATTGAGGAGATCAGATAGGCAGTCGCTCCATGTAAAATACTGATATTCAGCCGCATTCAGTTAGACTGGAAGCCGACCCCAACATAGTTGAGAAAAGGCTAAGGGGTATTCATTCAGGCAGGTATAGGCAGCTTTTCATGTTATCAGCAAACACGACTAGACTACGCGCCACGGGAAGCTGTAATTTTTGTAAACAAAGAATTTCTTCCAAGTTACGTAGCGACAATTCAATCAACAACAAATACTCCCAAATTCAATCAACTCTAATTATCATACGTGGAATATGAATCTAACGAGCAATTTCACTTGGTCGGATTATATTCTTGCGATAGAAAGCACTATTGTTTTATGTTTTGTGGTACAGGAACGCGTAAGACTACATAGCACCTAAACATTTTGAATTCGAAATTCGAATTTGAGTTTCGAATGCGTTTCAGTATGTGTGTACTGTTTTCACGGATTGTTGTTTTTGATTTGTTTATTTCGATATTATGTTCTAGAAAATTGTTGGTTTTGTTAATTATTGTACTAATATTATTTTTTACTACCACTACTAATGAATCTAGGACTCAGTACTTCATCATCAGCCCAGCCTTTATCCCAACTATGTTGGGGTCGGCTTCCAATCTTACCGGATGCAGCTGAATACCAGTATTTTACATAGAGCGACTGCCAATCTGACCTCCACGACCCAGTTAATACTGGGAAATACGATACCACTTGGTAAGACTGGTGTCAGACTTTTTGGGCCACTGACTGTAACGACTGTCAAAGATGGACAAATGACAGCAGGAACCAACAGCTTAACGTGCTTTCCGAGGCACGGAAGAAACTCGGTATGTAAGGGTTGGTCACCCATCCACAGATCAACCTAGGCAAGCACGGCCAAAGACAAAACGACCTAAAGATCGACCCGAGCGGCTGTTATTATTTTTCCACGAGCTAGCTGTGTGTGTTAACATAACCATATCCATATCCTTGTTTAAAAATATAAATCATCACAAAACTGTTTTTTTCACTTGATTCAAGAAAAAGGTTGGATCAAGAAAAAGGTTGCGAATCCCTGAATGTTTACAAAATGTATAGCATCTCGTGGCGGAGACTGTAATATATATTGTCGTATTTCAATAAAAAAAATTGAACCAATCGCGCGCGTTTCGTGGACCGTTAAAAACTTCTGGTGACATACAGAATAATGCAGGGTGTAAACCATCTCATCACAAAGCCGTTAACCAAGCATTCTGTACATCAAACCAAGTAACTTTACGCAAAAAATATTGCTGGAAAACAACTTTTTTTTTTAGGTTATTAATCATGTTTTGTGGTAGAACTCAATGTAACGCACTTAAAACATTGTGCTGATGGATGGATTAAATAGTACGGGAGTCGTGGAGGTGTAAAAAGTCAAAATCTTACGAAAAAAATCTTGTATTTAAAAAATAACTTGTAAAAAATTTGTAACTTTGACCCCCCATATCTCCGTAACTAGAAGGTTCCCAGGTATGGTGTAGAACAAAAAAAATATCGCAGTGATGGGGAGAACAAGTGCCTTTCGGATTCGTGAAGAGGTGTTTTATACCCTTTATATAAATCTCTAATTCTTTTCGCAGACTATCAATACTACAGAACGAGTTATCGGAAGAGCGAGGACTGGCAGCGGCTCTCGCGAACAGCCAGGCTGAATGGCAAGCCAGAGCCAAGATACGGGAAGAGACCTTCGTCAAAGAGGTATTTATACTTACTAAGATGCCTTTACTTATCCAAAGGTTTACGGTGGCTCACACCTCGGTAGCTCACAGCTCGGTAACCTGTGTTTTCAAAGTAAAAATGGAATTAAAACAATTAACGGTCGAACAAGCTATTTGATTAACATTTTACAATGTAATGTGTGGGTTAAACTGTAAACCAATTAGCTTGTTCGACCGTATATCCACCCTTAGTTAACGTCACGTAAGGTCGCTATATTGTCAAAGGTACCGTCACGGTACATGAAAATATATGATTTATTTATTTATTTAAATAACATGGACAGTACAATAGTCTGAAAGCCAATTACAGGTCTTCACTTATAAAATACAGAGAAAAAAAAACTAAATTCTACGGACATTCTCGCTAAATTTCTGTGTATATGCTACAGCATAATTACAATGTTGCTCACACTGCCTATCAACCAGCATAACAAAAGCAACTACATGAAGAAGCTTTGACTCAAGCACTTCCTGGCTGACGACACACTAGTTTGGAGTGATAAGTTAAAGGAACCCACAAAGGCCTATAAGCTTAACAGTCCCTACGACCCTCAGCCCTATAAGTCCTATAGCCCTAACCTACCTTATAAATAAGTTCAGGATGTCTGCACCATACGACCTTAAGGTTACGGACGCATTGTGAACAAGATTTCCGGTTACGGGAAGGGCACACTCACTGCCACTCCTGCAGACTCTCGAAACTGATTAGAGATGGTTAAAGCTATCTTGGCCACAGTGAGGGGTATTGAGATCTTGTCTGATTTATTTACAATAGTCAGATAGATAGATAGTCTAGATCAGATTCTGAAATACGGTGATGGATAATGTGTTAAGGTGTTACACTTCACAGACAAACTAGCCTAACCATAGACTCCATCTACGGAAAACGATGAAAACAGAAAAATAACTTATAATTTCGAATTGTTTCGTCAGGTAACGGAACTAAAAGAACAACTCCGAGACGTGATGTTCTTCGTGGAGGCGCGCGGACAGCTGGAGCAACAAGCTGGCGCCTCGCGGGACGAACTATCCTCCGCGCGCGTCACTGTCGCGCCGCCGCCCAAACCGCGCCGGCGCCGGCGGTAGCACACCAGCCCCTTCTACGGGACAGGGTTACCTTCAAGGTATTAGCACACATAAAACACTCCGCTCCCACCCGGCTAAAAGAATCAAACTCAAACTATTTATTACTGTGGTTTTTGGTGATACGGTTGGTCTTATAGTTAGGTTATAGTAACTCAAAAAACTACTCATTATACACTATTTAACATTGTAAAAATTTAAAATAACAAATTAACAGTTAAAATACATACAAATTAACAGTTAAAATACATTAAATTTTTATAATAATTATTTTTTTTAATTATTAACATTTAGAATACTTAAACAATATCATAAATTCAAAGAATTACTTTCAAAATGCAATGTCATACATAAATTAACAAATAATACCATAAAAAATCAATTTGTTAAGTAATGTCAAAGTATGTGTCAAAATAATTATGAAATCTACATCTAAAAAAATACCAAATCAGCATTGAGCATATTTAAATTATATTAATTTAGTAAGCTATATTAAATTAAGGATAATACTTTTGTGTTCACCAAAAATCTAAAGGTACATCTATGTATGCATTTCTAAAATACTGATCGTGCACCAAATATTCCTGAATGTTACACAAAATATGTATTGTTTTTTCTCGCGATATTGTAATGTCTCGAAGTATTGTCAACTGAACATACGGAAGTATCTCTGCCCCCATAATCAGAACTTGGGGCACCCCCCCGTTAGGTTAGTTAGGTTCCTTTAAACCCTGCACTCGGAAATAGGGGCCCCGCGAAGCGGGGCTCCGTCGAGTACGCTTTTTAGGGGGAATGTAAAGTGTTTTAAGGTTATGTTATATTAATCGGTATTTCTCAGGAATGGTGCATTAACTTTTCATGAGAGTTGTGCTACTGGGCAAGGGTGTTTGACACTTTGATTAAATACATTTTGCAGTGCATTATCTGAAGTAAAACTAAAAAAATAAATGCTTGTTTTTAAAATTAGGTGTATTACTATTTTTAGAAATTTGCAACAGTTGTTAAATAGATGCTCGTTATGACATATTTTAATGAACATATTTTGGTGCACATTCAGTATATTTGGTGGAACACAGGCAAAATTAGGTAAATGAAATGGGAATAAATTGAAGTACTTTTAAATACCATCCTTAAATTAATATAATTTAAATATGCCCAATAAGTATTTCTCTTTACATATTCTTTATATTGACATTGTCAGTGGTAAGCCCGCTGACAGCAAGCTGTCTGCTAATTTATGTTGCCAATGTAAAATATATCTTAAGAGCAATACGTAAAGCCCATAATTGAATTACATTATTTTTGCCGGGTGTGAGCGGAGTTGTTTATGTGGGCTAAGACCTTAATGCCTCTTAAGCGGTGATTCACTTTTTAAAGGATCCTATACAAAAAAATCGCATCGACTGACGCAGTTTCTGAGAGACAATTTTTTTTTCTTCCCTTGTTCCTTAGTGGTCCAGTTTAAGTATCTGAATCATCGCCTAGAAGGTATTGCGCATATTCTATTACACCCTCTATCAAAATGACGTGCCACACAGTGCGTTGAAACGACATTTGTAGTTCGCCGACATGCCGACAGAGGGGAGAGGTGGGGAAGTGGGAGGGATGCGGTGTGTGTTACTGTTATAATATCATAGTACATTTTGATACAAGTGGAGAAAGTTTGTTATTGTAGTTCAAGGCGGTATTAACACACGAGCCGTAAGGCGAGGGTGTTTTTGGGCCGAGAACTGCAATAACAAATGTCCACGTGTATCAAACGACGTTTTTCAATACACTTTTGAAGAAATAATGTAAAATATTTGTATCACGAGATTATCATTAAAATTTTATTTTTTTCCGCGCTTTGCTTTCGCCAGGTTAAAGGAGAGGCACGCGTTTGAAATACACTGGATTTTGAATCTAATCATAGTGCGAAAAGAACCAGTTTTCGAGGAAGTGTATTGAAATAGTAGTTTATGCAACTGTGCATAATGAAGGGCATTACAACACGAGTGTGGGTTTAAGAAACGAGCCGAAGGCGAGTTTCTTAATAGCATCACACGAGTGTTGTAATGCCTAATTATGTATAGTTGCATACACTACTTTATCTACCCAAATATCATAAGGGCTCTATGATGGGTTCAGGAACCATAGGGAAATGACCTGCATTGTTACTTGGCCCTTGATTTTTGTGCCAACAGGTTATTAGTTGCATTCGTCGCTGCATTTACGATATCTGGCGGAGTATTCATGTCAATTTCTGAGTCACTATCACTCATTTTCGACTGAAATAAATAACTTATCAGAAAATTTGTCTACTCATAACTGGAAATAAAAAGCTAACGAACAAATGACAGCTCGAAATGGCGGCATTTCGGATATCAGTATTTTTTTAAATCATAGGCAAACGAACAAAGTCACTATTCTTGTGTCACTCGAGATCAAAATGTCGTGCGATTTATAATTAGAATCATACTGAATTGGGTTTTTTTTTTTTTTCGATATCTGTAGGTGGTGCTAGAATAGCACACTCACTTGAATTTGACACCTGTTCCAAATTTAAAACTCATAACGCAACTGTTTACAGTTGCGTTATGAGTTCATTACAGTACCGTTTATTTCTGCAGGTTGGTAATGCTGGTCATTGCCTATGGTTTTTGAACGCATTAGAGAGCGTTTATGATATTTGGGTAGATAAAAGTATTTTTTAAAACACTGCAACGTATTATCGGCGTCTTTGCGTTGCTACATGGTATTGCTCATGTGGCAGTATGAGTTCTGACCACTGATGCAATGAATCGGCAATGCTTGTGTGGCATCACATAGGTGATACTACGCTTATGTGGGGTTATTGGTTAAGACTGGATGACTTTGAGAGGTAGAGAGGAACAGAAAGAAAGGCGTCCTCTTTCTGACTTCTCAATAATCTTGCCACAGATTATTGAGTAGCATGAATGTCTATAATTTTCTCGTTTTTGTTCTTCGTAGATAAATAGATAGAGGGAGTTGATTGACACTGCCTTTTTTTCATTATTTCTTGTATGTCATATACAAGAAATAATGTCTTAATTGCATGAGAAATAAATAGTTTCAAATTTATTTATTTTTATTGATCTCTCTTTGGTTTATGGTTACTATAGGAAGTATTATAATATCTGTGCTATAGGCAACATAATATTTTTGGTAAATGTATTATTTCGTCAGTGTCGTATTTTGTATGTTCTCTAACAAAAGCACTGAGTGTGTTCTATTTCACTGTGTAGCCTTCATATAAGCGTAGTGTTTTTAGTAATGGAATAAAAATGTGGCTATAATATTCATGTGAAACCCCAACTTTATATATCTATAAAACAACGAAAATAGAACCCTGCCACAGAGTAGTAAAAGAATGGAGTACAATGGCATGCTTCCAAATCGCATTTGGAAGTATGAAAAAAACGTAACCCTTCCTTGGTAGTCAGGTAAAAAAAATGGTGGTTTGTAAATGTTCAATTGTGTTTAAATATGTCATAGTAAAGACGGAATCAAACGGCTTAAGGTTTCCGAGACATCGAGGAGTCTACTTATGTAATGAATCCTACAGACATCAACCTTGAAAAGTACTTAATAAAGACCAATCATTGACTATGAAGAAAGTGATGCAATAAAAAATTGTTACAAACCAAACTTTACTCTTAATACTTATTTTTCCAAAGTCACATGTAAGTATGTGACTCCATTTGCTTACTATTCTGTGTTGATTGATTATAGTCTTGTTTTCAATTAAAACAAAATAATTAAGGTCATCACATTTTCTAATAAATGAGGGTAAAATAAATGTCTGCAGCTTTTATCAAATCTCTCGACTGCTGCAAACCACTGTGATAATGTTCATAGATTGTAAGTGAAAATATTTTTTCGATGTATTTTGTTCATGTTTAAATCTCTGTGCTTACAGGTAATAATAAATCTAAGGACTTTTTGTGTAGTACTTGGTGAATTGTAGATCTAAAACATTTTAATTACTCTATGGAAAATAAAGGTGATTTATGAAACAAAAAGGCGATTTTATTTTAGGGTTTTTCAAATGCCCGATTCTCCCTATACCTAGTACCGGACAGAAGCACCGCTCACAATCTCTGTAACAAATCATGGCTCTCAGTAAATTTTCCGTTTCGATTTCCGATTTCGAGTGTGGCAAGAAATTTTCGTAAACCTTTTGAAAGCAGGTGTTTCTTTTTAAAAATAAAGGAATGTTTCCTTTGAGTACATTTGGCTATCTCCAGTATTTAGAATACTTCGTCCAGGTGGCATTAAAGAACAAATAAATATCGCTGGACATTAACACACAGCGCCACCTAGTGCCACACTAAGCAAAGCTTGTGTCGTGGACACTAGATAGTTGATATACTACATATATACTTTTTTGTTTGTAAATACATACTTATACATATAAACATCCATGACTCGGAAACAAATGTCCGTGCTCATCACACAAACATTTGCTCCTACCGGGATTCGAACCCAGGACCCTAAGAACATAAGGCAGCGTCACTATCACTACGCCAATCGGGTCGTCAAGATTATAAAACCTGCACTCGGAAATAGGGGCCGCCGA
Source organism: Xestia c-nigrum (assembly GCA_916618015.1). Classification (NCBI taxonomy): domain Eukaryota; kingdom Metazoa; phylum Arthropoda; class Insecta; order Lepidoptera; family Noctuidae; genus Xestia; species Xestia c-nigrum. Next base: position 1,701,942 of record OU745263.1, read on the forward strand.
GCGCGCCGAACGAATCGAAGTCAAGGAGGCCTCGCACACATATCCGAGCCGAACGCGCCGAAAGAATCGATAGCGCCGAACTCCATGGACACAGTTTATAAATCAAAATAATTTTACAAATCCATAGTAACATCATTTTTATGTTTTGGTGGTACATCATCTGAGATTGATATGTAAAAATGTCCATAGAAAAAGTAATTATTCCAAAATAAAGTAAAATAAGCCATGGCAAATAAGAGAGAAGCATTGACTCAGATTAAGTTAGGTAAGTACAGTAGGTATGTACGTGTACGTATATACTAACGTATTATATCACACTTATAATTCAAGCTCAAGTCCATTTTACCTCATGCGGGTATAACTTATTTAATCTACTGATTTTTCTCGGATCTATTGCTAAAACTTTAATTTTTCTACTGATTTCTTCAAATTCCATCTGGCAACACTGGTCGAATCGCGCGCATCAGCCGCGCCGAATCTGATGACGTCATCCGAATTTGTCTCAGATTTCTGGGGTTCTGCTCATTCGGACGATTCGACGCGGATAGGTGTGCGAGGTTTCATAGGATTTCAAACAAGTAATTCTAAAATTCGATGCGTTCGGCGCGGTCGATTTATTTCTTCATTTAAATTTTGTTCGATATGACTCCCGACAGCAAACAGCTGTCGGAAAGATTCGAGTCTTCTTGTCGAATTAGGAGGAAAACTGACTTTTTATCACGCTAGGTGGCACACGATCGACCGTCCATCTGTCATTGATTTGACATAACGAACGATTGTCAAAATTGTTTGGCTTTGTTTGTTTACACTTTACTTTCACGTGTTATCTAATTTAGATTAAAATGCCTAACTGTTCTGCTTTAAACTGCAAAAATAAAGGGATTCATCTGTTCCCTAAGGATGCTACACGAAGAAAACAATGGGAATCTGCTTTACGCATCCCAAACTTTAAAGCTAGCCATACTGCACGATTGTGTGCAGCGCATTTCAAACAAGAACATTATTTTGGAAAAAGCAAATATACAGGTAAGCTATTACTGCTAGGGATTTACTATTATATAGAGCCCTATTTTCTGATTCATCCAAAAGGAAGATACTTATAATTTGTATTATAACTTTAGTACTGTACTGTGTGTTTCGATAATATAAATGCCTGTTTACATTTCAGCTTATGAACCATTAGCAAAGTTTCTTAGGAAGTCAGCTGTACCATCTATATTTTGTTTTACTGAGGTGAAACCTGAAAATCCAGCAGCTCTCGAAAGACAGCATCGTTTGGAGAAGAAAAGTCAGAGGAAACTTTTTCAAGAAGAACCACAGCCTTCAACCAGCAAAGCTGTCTCTGAACACGAAATGGACTGTGTTTTGATGCCAGAAATTGCTTGTGAAGAAATTGTAACAACAATAGAAGAAGAAGATTCACAAAGTATAACTACATCTTTATCAAAACACACTCAAGTTGACCATGAGCATATGTTTGGATCAATAAGTAAACACAAAGAAGATGATGAAGCCATAAAGTTTTACACAGGCTTTGAAACATACAAAAAGTTTCATTTTGTTTTCTCTACTCTTAGTCCTATGGCTCATAAAATTAAATACTATGGCAGTAATGTCATAAATTTAAGTACAGAAAATCAGTTCTTTTTAACTATGATGAAGCTAAGGCAGAATAAGTGTAATTTTGAACTTAGCAAATTCTTTAATGTAAGTCCTACCACTGTTTCAAATATATTTATAACGTGGGTTAACTTTATTTACCAGCTATGGACAAGAATAAATATTTGGCCAAGTAAAGAAATGGTGCAGTATTATATGCCAGAAAGCTTTAAACATTATGACAACAATGTTAGAGTGATTTTAGATGGCACTGAAATCAATGTTCAAAAACCAAAGAACCCAAAATCACAACAAGCTTCATGGAGTAGTTATAAACATGCTAATACTCTGAAAATATTAGTTGGTGCTACACCTGGTGGACTGCTATCATACTGTTCTGACGCATATGCAGGATCAGTAAGTGATAGACAAATAGTTGAACGAAGTGACCTTATGACCAAATGCCAAAGTGGTGACAGCATCCTTGCCGACAGAGGATTCACAATTCAAGATATGTTTGCAAACAGAAATGTGACAGTCAAAATACCAACTTTTTTGAAAGGCAAATCTCAGTTACCTGGTCTCACCCTAATCAAAGACAGGGAGCTTGCTAATAAGAGGGTCCATATTGAACGCATAATAGGATTAACAAAAACTTATAAAATATTAAAGAATGACCTAGACCATAGCTACATTCCTATCGCAACTAAGATATTCTTCATATGTTTTATGTGTTGTAATTTTAGGGAATGTATTATGAAAAAGTGAAATAAAACCAATTTTACATAATATTATTGTTTTTTAATCAATTCTAAATAGTTTTTATAAACATATTTCGTAAGGATTGCAGGCTCCAAATGATGAAGATTGAAATTGATTAAATTAATCAACATTTCATTTATGTACACACATCATCTTTATTAATAAAAATTACCTTCATGTCTTTAAACATATAAATAATAAAATTGCAGTACTTTCTCCCTGTACAAAGCAGCTGTCCTTGAACCTGGGCATAGTAAGGATGGGTTTTTCTTAAAAAAAGCTGTCCATTGCATTTTTCAAGGTATGGTACAGTCACTTCATTAATAAGGCTGTTTCGTGATGCGTATGGGCATTTAACCTCCACCAATGTTTCTTGTCCTATTAATCCATCCGGAGAAGCTGCTAAAAAAGGATATTTATTTGATATGAATAAACCACATTTTTCTACCATTATTCCCAAACTCGCTTCATATTGTGATATTGCTATGGGTTCATGAACTTTTCCATGTACTACTGCTCTGGTATGGACAGCTTTAGGTGCTAAAATTCTTTTTATTAAGGAGTCACTGTATGTTTTACTGTGACACACTGTATAAAACATGCTGGCTGTGATTCTGCATGATCTCCTTTCATGCCACTCCGGAGAATCAGCCTGCGCTCTTGTATTTTTTTCAACTTCTTCAGTTTTTGCAGAGGTCACATTTCTTAAAAGTAAATTCTCTAACAGTACATCATGTGGAGACTCTTTCAAACATGGGTAGTGGTCCCATTCAATACCATGAGGATTAGCGGGTTGTAGGGTCTGTAAAATAGGCATAGAACTTTCCCCATAACCAATGGCTAAATTACTTACATAATCTGTGTAATTATTAATTATATCTTCCTCTCGTAAAGGATTATAATTACATGATTTTATTCTCTTGTGGGGTAAATTTTGAGCAGCAATCGGAGAGTTATAAAATAATTTCTTGGGTCTATTAAACATCATAAGAGTTTGAGTACTTGATTGATGTAATTTAATCATTTTGTTCTGCACTATATCATGCACACCACACAAAAGGACAGCTACATGTTTACAACATGCATGAATACCACTTCCTGCTGCACATTCACAATGGCTTTCTTCCACACCTTCACAACTCAATTTCACATCAACCACATATGCAACTTTTTTCATGCTAGCTTTGCATTCTCCTTTTAAAAATGTGTGCACACTGTCCGAGCAAAAACGGGCAGTTATAAGATGGCGAGATTCATATAAAAGCTCCCCGTTTGGCTTGGCATTGTATCTTTCAAAATATTCTTGTATTTCTTGCTTGGTAATATTTGGAAGTGACGAATCCGCATTTATATCTTTGAATTGATGCGAGGCTGGAGACTGATACATGCTATCATCTTGGATGTCGCAATCCGTACCAAAGTTTTGGTTCCGCTCATACGCCTCTAGTCTGTAAAGGTATCATTTAATTTATTAGTCTACAAATCATGATAAATAAGCTAGGAGGGAAAATAACCTCAAATATTTAAAATGCTTACCTTTCAATCAAATCTGCCTTTTTTCCAGCAATTGACGCATTTCTTCTTCGAAGCTCATCTTTAAGTTGAGATACAGTCATCAGAGAAAACATTTTGTATTAATTTACCAGTATTTTGTTAAAATAATCAAGATACAAGTAGCGATATAATATCAACAATGTACATTGCACAGAGTATCTATATGTTCAGTCGTTCAGAGCGCCATCTACAAAAAGCTTTGCGTGTGGCTCCCAATTGAACTGTCAAAATTATTCGATTTCGGATTTGTGTGCAAGCTAGTATATCTATACAATATGCTCTGTGGTAATATCTAATCTGTGCAATACGGATGGGCAAGTGAACAAAATCAAAATATATCGACATTTTAAACAGTTTCGACAATAATCGAGTGAAAAATAGCGATGTATGAATATATCGCCTGTTTTCATATGATTATTCATACTTATTCCAAAAGCATTCAAACTTCTTAAAAGAGAATAAAAGAATTAAGTATTTTTAGTGAAAAAATTAAGTATTTTTATTGACGCTTGAGCCTTAATAATTATATACAATTAAATCAACCCACTAGTCATCAGGCCCCGTATTCACAACCATTCGACTCGCTTCCGAACCGAATCGAACGTCTCAGATATCGAAGATGTCCTCCAAACGCTATTCACAAATCCGAAAACGAATAATTTTGACAGTTCAATTCGATAAGAAGACTCTAATCTTTCCGACAGCTGTTAGCTATCGGGAGTCATATCGAACAAAATTTAAACGAAGAAATAAATCATATTTCTAGCTTATTTCAGTAAAAAAAAATACTTAACTTTTTAAACACTTCCTGAAGTAAGTTAATGAAGTTTTATAATTGTCTGGTGTTGTTTGTGTTTTATTAGTAGTTTTATTGACCGAATTTTAATGATGTATTCCGCATTTACATAAAATCTGTGTGTTTACAGAAATGTAATATTCGTTATAGATTTTTGTTAACAAACTGATACCAAATACTTAGTAATTTTTCTTTTAAGAAAACAGAAAACTATAGTGTTAATAAAAAAAAAACATTTTTTCCGCTTTGGCAATTTCATAGACGGCTGTTTACAAAGCAGGTTTATTCGAAAACGGTTATTTTTTAGTTAATTTTAGTAAAATAATAAAATTAATTTTGTATCTTTGCTGTCTATTAAGTTACTAGCTGTATATTCCCTAATTAAACAGAACGAAATATTCAAATAAACCAATTTTAATTACTATCTTAAGTTTTCTACCACGATTATCTATTTACTACCATTTTGTAGCGTTCCCCATAAACACTATCTCAATCGGATAGAAAAAAGCGCATCCGTTCAGATCTGTGAATAGCGTTTTGACAGTTCTTCGGTTCGGAAATGAGATAGTCGAATACGGATCCTTACCGACACGGAAACGTATCGAATAGTTGTGAATAAGGGGCCAGATATGGACACGAAACCAAAGTTGCGTCTTAAAAAATCGAATTTGCTACGAACTCGAAACTATAAAATAAATATTGAATATCGATTGATATATCGCGATTAAAAAATATCGATAAGTGTATGGCAGCATTTCGTTTTATCGATATTTTTTGCCCATGCCTGTGCAAACAAGGCTGTGGTGCAAAAATGCAAAGTTGCAAATATTTTCAATTAAAATAAATCAATTCTATTTATATTTTGATGTACAAGCTCTACACCGTTAATTGTTAAACTAGGTTTTAAGTTAAACACTCGCAGAATTGGCGAAGTCGTAACATAAACGAAATTATTTTTTTATCTTTAATTTGAGTGCATGACTGGTCACGTAAGTAACACAATTTATTGCATACTTGCAAAACGGTCAGATTTCAATGATAATCCATAACTTTCCACTTTTGCATTTGACAAGCTTGCAGTGTGTGTATTTATTAAACTGAAATTGGAATTGGAGTTGACCTTTTTGCAAGTAAGAACTCTCAAGTTGTCTTTGCAGAGAACACAGGAATGCATTAGCAGCGCTGCCCGAGATGGTATCTGCGGGTGTTTAAAGCGGTTTTGCTACATACTAGGCTCTGTATAATGTGTCGGAGCCCCTAGTCTGTCGCAACTCTGCCACATCTTCGCCGTAGCGCTCGCCTTACACGAGGTCACAGAATTAACGAAAGTTTACATCGAGCGATGGTTGGAATCCAACTGTTGTTGCACATTGGATTTTCAGTGCCATCGCTAGTTGTGGACGATCTTACTACGACTTTTGGGCTTAGTTTATGTGAATAACCTCAAAGGTAAAAGCCTTCAGGTGTTTCTTGGCGCTATTATTGTTGAAATACTGTTAAGAATGTATTGTATGGTACTTGGACATAATAATCTATGTAATTCCGTTTTAAGTCTTCTGTACTGTTCAATGAACTCATAATAAAACTATGTCCTCATTTTCAGTAGTAGAGTAAATATTTAATCAATACTTTTGTGACATGAAAGGCAATAAATTTACATAAGCATGTCTTGTTTTGGTAACAATGTCTGCCGTCACAGTCTTCCACAGTATTTGCAGCAATAACTGGTCATTTGTTAGTTAATTATTCTCTTATTTATTATTTATAAGTATTATGATATTGGTGTAACTATTTATGGACTAACATTTTTCTGTTGTGTATGATGAGTTAAGCCAGTGAGTCCCAGGGGTTTTAATCTCTTTGTAGTGCTATGTACTGCATTATCAGTATTTTTATGAATGGCTGAAAACCTGTACTAATGTTAAAATAAATCAGTTATAGATAATTCAATATTTACCTACATCTGAAGCATCCTGGCTCCACTCATCAGTACCCTAATAAAATTAAAATCTAACCAATATTTTTATACAGAATAACATGAACGAAGAGGCCCAATTGGAGTTGCCAGCCACTAAAAAGCAAAGGCTTAACAATGGTGAAGTGTCATGTCGTTCTACTGGAGACAATGTGGAACCTTCGTGTAGTCTTACCACTGTCATGAACAATAATGTTGACAATGGAGGTGACAAGTTTGGTAATGAAGAAAGTTATAGTAACATTGTGAACCCTGCTGAAGTTGAGAGGCTGAAGGAATTCAAAGTGCTTGATGAAGTAAAGTCCAACGATGAAGACAGCAATGAAGAAGAATCGGACAGCTCTGAGGGTAGATGTTGTTGACTTTGAGTTTATTCCTTCTTGCATGGTATTTTTTTGACTATGTATGTAATGTATCCACGCAGTTAAAGAATGGGATTTCATTCAGTGCCGTATTGTTCACTCATTAATCTGAACAGGGCAATAAAAAAGAGATATTTTAAGGAAAACAATGCACAGGTACAACTCGTACTATTTTTAAATTAATTACTTTCTTTAAATGATGCCTGATGTCAAGGACACATTTACGAAAACGCGACCCGCAGTAAATTGAAATATAATAATAAGGTGATGTATTAAGAGCGTTTACGGAAAAGCGATTTTAAGAGCGTTTGCTTGAAATTCAGCGGTACGGTTAGTTTATGCAATACTCCCTTCACGGAGGAGCACCGTGTGAATCGTAGAGATACCCGCGAGCGACGGAGCACGCAATGTCACACGCGCCGCGTAGCACCCCGCATCTTTGTTGACAACATCGTACATTACCATATTATGTTTGTGATAGCGCGGGCTGCCTCGTCGTAAACGGGAAAAACGTGCAACACCGCCAGTCGTCACGACGCACCGCGTAAATGAACCGAGAGCGTGCAAGCGGTCCGCGCCGCCGCTGCTAGCGTTTTTAGGGTTCCATAGCCAAATGGGTAAAATGGTACCATTATAGATTCGCCCTGTCCGTATGTCACAGCCATTTCACTTCGAAAACCCCACACCACACTGTTGTCAAGAGTAGGTGTCTTCTATTAACTGCTACACAAAAAATTGATATGAATATAAAAAGAACTTTCAAGTAAAATTGGTTTGAATAAGCTATGATATTTAGTTGAGATTAAGAAGTTGAGAGCAGAAACTTTAGTTCTTCATTATTTATGGAAAATAATAATAGTTTTACTGTTGAGTGTATAAATGCATGCAATTACGAATGGGCGTCAAAAATATTGTTACTATATTATATTGTTTTCTGCTACGGAACTCTGTGTGTGCGAGTGTGACTCGCACTTGGCCGGTTTGTAGGAATAAATCGCGGGCACAGTCGAGATGTCGTCGCGGAGGCATTCGCGCGCCCGCGTTGCTACTTGGACGCCGCTATATCATTTCGTTTAGAGCGTAGCTACGTGTAGAGAGAAGGGATGAAAGCATAGCCGCCCCACACCTCCACTCTACGTAGATGTCGCAGCCAATTATAACACGCCGTATTTCATAATGGCGCGCCGGATTGGAAAACGTCGCCATTGTGTAATGCGGCGTCCTCACGTTCAGCCGGACTGTGGTGGCGATACGTTCGACAAAGCGGCGTCCAACATTTAACCGTATTATCAGCAAGAAGAAACTACTGAACTAAAATTCCTAAAATAAGGCGTAGTTGACGTAGCCCTGCTACGCGGGGCTCCTATCTGTCTGCAGGGTTAAAGTAACCTTACCAAACCTAACGTTGGGTGCCCTAAGTACCGATCTCACTTCGCCCGTTTGCAAAGCGGCGCGGCGTATCGATGATGCGCCCGTTTGTTGTTAGGTGGCACGTTTACGCCGCTTTGACGCACGCGAAATGCTCATTCAATGTGGCGAACTTTATTTCTGCCGAATTAAAATGCGGCTGAACGTGATGGCGCCGCTTTACATAACAACGACGTTTTGCAATCCAGCGCGCTTTTATGTAATGCGGCGTGTTCTACGATAATTATTCTTGCGACATAGACACCGCATGACACGACCGACTGTGTGACTCTGCCTACCAGTTTCAGGAATATCTATTTATGTTTAAGGATTGTTTTATCAAAATAAGGTTACTTTCTTATTGCTATTATGCGAAATCCCATTCTTTACCTGAAGAAGTACATTATTTATTAATCAATGTTTCTCTTTAAAAACTTACATGCATTCCTATCTTGAAAATCAGGGAGTATTAAACTTTCTTATGTATGTTATCTGTATTATTACATTATTTTATGCAAATATAACAATATGATAGGTTATGGTAGTACAACTCATGGATGTATCCAAAGGTGTCCCTGAAGAGGAAATCGAGAAAATGCTGGATGAGGATCTTCCTGATGATTTCAAAGGAGCCCCCAAACAGAAGGAGAAGGCTTACATCACGAGACAGAAGATCGTTCTAGAAGGTAGGCATTTTACTAACTTCAGAGAAAACTGGAAGCTGCAATTTGCCTTCTGCCGAAATTCATGCAACTACATTTTCATCTGCAACAACAAGCATAGTTCATTATTTCTTTGATATCGGAAATATTGCGTTGCTGTTTTACCTAACATCAATTTTCCATCTTTAGTGTATTCCTTTTATAAAAGCTATGTTATTAAGGAACTTGTCCTAGCTACGATGAAAGAAGGCACTGCACTGTATGTAAGAAAGAATGAAAATGATTTTATTACAATAAACAAAGACAAAGGGAAAAATAAAATGGCAACACTGGGTAAGTACTTCGTGTTGCCATCTCACACTATATTAGTCCACCTAAGGAATTGTTAGTTGCAGCCCACGAGTGCTTTTATTTGAATAAGCAGCACGTCAAATTCTTACCTAGCATGTGCTATACTTGCGTACCCCTTCTGTACTTAATCCCTCCGCTCTACAGAGAAAGGCGTAAACTTCTTCGAGGTGCTGCCTCTGGATTGGATCATGGTACGGCACATCAGCGGTATGCCCATCTATATGCACCGTGCTACCCGGGTTGTCACGCTCTCCAAGCCTTACTTCCTTGGCAAGGGAAATACTAGGGTAAGTTTGTATAGAAGGACCAAACAATCTAGGGGTTCAAGGAATCTCATATCGCAATGAATGTGTTTGAATAATCAAAATAAAACGCAAACACTATAGTATTTTTCCCCACAACGGGAAACAATAGGCATCAATAAATTGCAAATCTATTTAGTCCGTCAGTTAGAGTATTGGAAAATAATGGACACGTATTTTTTGTTTTTGTAAATCAATGAAAACTGACGAAGTTAAAACGCATCAAAACTCGGGAGTGGGGGCTCGTGACGTCACAACGCACTAAAAATTATAAGTAGCACGGCGTATTGAGAATTTTAAAAGTGTCGTATCTTCGTGAATTTTAGTTTATGTGACAAAAGAAAACATACGGGTCAAATATTTTTTGATAATCTACGTGACGGACTAATTAGATTTTTTCAGTAAACAAGCTTATTCTAAAAACATGAAACAATGATAACAAAATTCAGTTTTATTTGATTCAACTGGCACTTCCATTTCTTTGCAGCGTCACGAAATACCAATAAGCGCCATACCATGCTTCGCTTACCGCCGCGCTATTGAAGAAGAGGAAAAACAAAAGGAGATCGACAAACGTATCGCCGAGCAGATCCGCACCGGCAACTGGAGCAACTCTGGGGTTGATAACTCTAACAATAATCGACATCAATCAATTCCCGAAGTCAAATGTGAGCCGAACAACCAGAATAGCAGCGCTGTCGTCGGTAATAATATAGAGTCAAATTTTGAAGTTATAACGGTCAAACAAGAAGTTCTTGGAGAGCAAGAAACAATGTGTCCATTCCTCAACAGTAAAGTTGGGGGAAACACTCAAGAAACAGCAGTGAATGGTCATGGACAAAATAAAAGAGCAAGCAATGCAGAATCAACCGTTGTGAAGATGGAAGAAAACAGGCCAGAAGAAATGGTAACAGTTGATGACGAAATAGCTAGCACAAGCGGGGCCGTGGGAAATAAAGGGACACAGTCTAACGAGGCCGAGGATACCCAACTGAACCCGCAGCCTGTGGTACTGCCGGGGGGGCTCGTGATGCCGCCGCCGCGCGTCGAGACCATCAACACCAGCTGGAAGACGGCGCACCTCAACGCTGAGCAGATCAACGACTACTGCAAGCAGCTGTTCAAATTCAAGACTGTTAATATCATGCATTTCAAGTAAGTAATTACTGGCGTTGCACTACGCCGTATTGCGTTGCGATTTTTCTACTAAAATGTACTGTTGATAAAATACATTGGTACATAGGCAGCTTGTGAATATTTCTGAACTAAGTAAGGTTGCCAACTTTTATGAAAATAGAGACTTGGTAATGAGGGATTTTCTTTTTATACTCTTCCCTAGTCGCTGGATAGGTGGCGCTGATCTCGGTATGTAACTGCATGGAGCAGAACGTCACACAATTTCACTTGGACCTAATGGTTATATTCGGAAGCTTATGTAAACGAAAGTGACGTGTTTTTTCAAGCGTTTTGGCTTTGGCACCTAGTAACGTAATCAGATTAACGCCATCTACCGAGTTCATGGAAACTGTTTTTTCTTATACTCAAAAACCGGCCAAGTGCGAGTCGGACTCGCCCATGAAGGGTTCCGTAGCAGCAAGTAACATAATTATAAAAAGATTTGAGTTGATTGAATGAAAGGAAATTTGCGGTTTACGATATATGACGTATTAAAAAAAACTACTTAGTAGATCTCGCTCAAACCAATTTTCGATGAAAGTTTACATAGTAATGTACATCATATATTTAAGGGGGGGGTGGGGACACATTTTACGACTTAGGAAATTCTCGCGCAAACTATTCATTTTTAGAAAAAAATTAGATTAGAAACCTCAATATCATTTTTGAAGACCTATCCATAGATATCCAACCGTATGGGTTTGATAAAAAAAAAATCTACGGAACCCTAAAAAGGAAACCTCTCATTTCTTTGATAAAGAAGAAATAAAAATTTGGACAGTATCCTTCAAATTTTGGTTTTGATTTCACAGTAAAAATTGGGAATAAAGTATGTTTGTTGAAATGTATAAACTAAAAATAAAGTAGGATATGTTATTATAAATTAATGTTTGGCAACCCTAGTAATGATCGTTCTGTATGCTTAGTGCGAGTTTCATACTAAAATTCGAGTAACGTCTGTATCACGTAGATCAAGTTTACGTCGTCGATAGTGACAATCTAGTGCCTCTAAGAAAGTAAGTACCGTTTCGAGCACATTGCTAACATTTGCATGTATAACGCGAGTGCAAGTTACAATTTCGACAGTTTTGACAGCTTGAATACGAAACACAGTCACTTGCGAGCGTGAAAGTTGTCACTTAAAATTTTGTGGTGAGAGCATCGTGAGAGTGGTCATATAATAAAGTCATTTAATTTAATTCCATATTGTGAATAAAACTTACAATGGAATCTCGTATTATTTCGTTTGGAGAATGTTAGAGACCACCAAAGCACAAGATAAGCGTAATTTAACGCCATAAAAAAAAACACGTTCACCTAAACAATGATTTTGATTTATTCATAACTCTATGCAAATCACAACACAAACTTTCGTAAACACAAACAAAACTAATGACCGTTGACCACTGATACATAATGTCGTCTAACTTCGTTGTATAACCACAACTAGTTGAATAGGCAATCGCTTCTGTTATGAACACGAAATACGACTGTCACTTTATTTTGGCCGGTTACTAATGTACGCGCCACTTCTCGCAGTGAATTAACGCATCTCACACTCGCAAGTTAACAATTGTCGATGCGTTTAGAATTAGCACTCACAATATATAGTTCTCACGTATTACGCTAGGTGGCACTTACTCAGCGCCATACAAATTTGCGTAAACGTTGACTGACACGGTCGATACGTACAAAAAACTCGCACTAAGCATACTGATTATTTCTGAGTGTTTAGTATAAAATAACTTTTTGCCTTAAGAGTCCGTGCACGAAAATAACTCATTTAGAACATTTTTGATCACTACTTGTGGGAAAGGTAAGAAGAATATGAACCTTCTTTGTTGCTATTATAAGAGTCAGGTTCTTATTCTTGTCGACCGCTTGATTCTTTTTTTAAAATAATGTATATATTAATGGCAATCACCCATATACAAAACCCCTTTTTCGCAAAAGTAACGAGCGAGTGATGTTTGGGGTTCGCTGAACAAAGAACTACAAAATATTTAGAACATTAAAAAATATAAATGGCATCATTAAATGGTCTACTCGTAAAGTAGTTGAAAACATTATTGATTTCAATACGAAATATAGCAGAAAAAAAATGTTGAAAAAACGTAATTTATGGAAAACTTCGGGACAAATAAGTATTTTTTTCTATACCTTAGAAACACTTTAAAGAAAATTTAAAAATTACTCATTAATCTCAAGGTAGCCCTTTAATAGAATCTGAATTTTAATTTATAAATAAACAATAACATCATTTCGTAAATGAAGGGCAAAGTGAACTATATTATCGACCGCGCAATCCCGATCCCGTCAGTAACGACCGGGCTCTCCCAGCGTGAACACGTATCACTTTGCTTCGCAAGCGCTCGCGAGTTATACGTAAATATATTTCCCAGATAAACGCAGACTACCACATTTTGATCCAGTAAGTATTTAGTTAAATATGTATTATTAGTAGTATTTTTTAATATTATTATTTTTTGACTTTGGTTGTTTCTTAAGATTTTTAACATTTATTTCGTCTTCAAAATTAATATTATGTAGAGGTAAGATTCTTTGTTTGTACATCATATGTTGTAACTTTGTAAGTATAGATGTAATTTGCGGAACTACTGATCTGATTCCGAAAATTAAGGTTTTTCGTCATGGGTGTCGTTTTCATGGTTTTTGGGGTCGCTGATTACGAAAAAGAGGTCAATATGAAAATCCAAGATGGCGCCCAGAGTTTTTGTTGGTTTTACGGTCATGGGTGTCGTTTTCATGCGTTTTGGGGTAGCTGATTACGAAAATGAGATCAAAATGAAATTCAAGATGGCGCCCGGGAAAATTTAATTTTTTTCCGTCATAGGTGTTTTTTTCATGGTTTTTGGAGTCGCTGATTACGAAAATGAGGTCAAAATCAAAATCCAAAATGGCGCCCAGGAAATTTTTAGGTTTTTCCTTCATGGGTGTCGTTTTAGTGGTTTTTGGGGTCGCTAATTACGAAAATGAGGTCAAAATCAAAATCCAAAATGGCGCCCAGGATTTTTTCTGTTTTTTCAGTCATGGGTGTCGTTTTCATGGTTTTTGGAGTCGCTGATTACGAAAATCAGGTCAAAATTAAAATTGAAGATGGCCCCGAGTAAAATTTTCGGGTTTTTACTTCACGGGTGTCATTTTCGTCATTTTTGGGGTCGCTGATAATAAAAATGAGGTCAATATGAAAATCCAAGAAGGCGCTGATAATTATAATATAATAATACGTACGTAACGTAACGAACTACGTTCTTTACGGGAGTCTACAGACCGCACAATTTTTTTGAAATGTGAAATGGAAAAGTTGATCATGTCTCATACTCGAACGACTGCATTGAATCAGATAAAAATACAAGATCTTGTTTTCAAATCTATTGGCGTCTCTTATTTGTTGTAGGTAATGGGTCGAAAGACAGGGACGCATTACACATGCATTAATAAAAAGAAAAGGAAAGAACATGGGAGACTGATACGTGCTAGAGCAGCACTCAAAGAACGACAATCTGGTCAACTCGCTACGGTTTTGTTTCCAGAACACGTAAGTTTTTACTTTCCATCAGCGTTAGAATGTAGAAGTATTTACTAGTACAAACTAATATCAAATGTTGTTAATTTCAGGAAATCGATCAGCTGTACAGTTTGGACCATTTTTTAAATATATTTAAACTTCATGTACAAGAGTGGTACATAGGCGGACTTACTGCCAGGCATTCTCAACCAGTAGGTTAGAAACCTATGGGTTTCGGCTGTGGAGAACCTCAAGAGGCGTCATTAATAACCCTATTGGTGACTATATTTTCGAGCCGTTTAAGTTCGAAACTCTAGGACCGTGGGGTCCGAGTGCTCACAGCCTTTCAAGGAAATTTTAAAACGCTTAGTTGACACTTCCCGTGACCCTAGGGCTGGCCTTTACTTTGACCAAAGGTTTAAGTGTTGCCATACATCGTGGTAACGCCGCCAGTCTCATGGGGATATTACCTACCAGTTGGCAGCGTTGAGGAGGAGTTTTTTGACGACATTTTTAAAGTTTTTAGTTTTAAATTATATACAATAACCTCCCTTTTGAATCACTCCATCTATTAAAAAACCAGAATCAAAATCCGTTGCGTAGTTTTATAGATCTAAGCATACATAGGGACAGACAGACGCGGCAGGAGGCTTTGTTTCATAATATGTAGTGATAGTGAAGTAAGTAACCAAAGACATGCATCGGACTGTTTTAACAAACTCTGTGTTTTTCGAAATCGTATTCTATTTGACGGCTAAGCATAAAGTTTTCTGGCGATCGGTGATTAACATTTAAGATTTTTCCACCGGAGTAGGTGATGAGTACATTCAATTTTCTAAGCTTGTTAATACGGATATATTTTACCTCCACTATATTTTAAACGTGCATCACCAACTGCTATCAACATGCCTCATAACACGTTTGGCAGCAGTTGAAGTCTTAAAAAATCTTCGACTATGACGCTTTGCTCCATATTTGTTGAGAACACTAGTACCATATATAATGCACTAACTAGCGCTTACCTAAGTATACAAATTTCTTTTTCTTTGTTCCTTAGACAGAACCTATTTGATTTGTTTTGTGACTACCTTCTAATAACTAAAGTGAATGCCAAATGTTTTTATCACGTCAAGTTTTTGTATCTAATATTGTTACTATGCCCGAAACTGCAATGATTAGTTTTGTACGGTCATTTCGGTAAACCAACAGCAGTCAGTTATGACAGTGTGGATGGGAATACCGCTTTCCAATACCGTTTTGCATACTGTATTCAGCGGTTTATTTTACTATATCGCCGTGACATTTCGTGTAAATGTTTTGTTAAATTATTGGTAAATCTATGGAAGCCAACAATTCGTTTAAAATACGGGCAACATAATACTAGAAGGAAGCACATTTTTACTGTACCTAGAACACTGCTCAAAAAAATTGGTGGCTGGTTTAGATGTCTATGTACACGCTTTTATAATAAACTTCCAACCCGCATTTAAAATGTCAGCTCTAATAAATACAAATCGTTTATAGAACTTAAACTGTGCCAAAAACTTTTCACTTATAGGCACTGTTAAAGACCTATATTGAAAACTAACACTTCTCCCGCGACGTATGTTTGTAACATACAAATTTTATAATTTAGTGTAGCCAAAACGGCTTGGAATGGAATTACTCCAATTCATTTTTTGTTTGTTTTCCTTTTTCTAGTAACTATTCTGATATGTTCGCATCCAGTTGACAATACACTTGACATTGATGAATATATGTTTTTTTTTTATATTTACCGTTTTGTAAAATGTTTGTACTTGTATCTAAATTATTCTAATACTGTCGGCGACGAGACCCTATCTCCACACCAGAGTGCAAATAGTGGCCATACTTAGTGTATTACGTGAGTCGTTCAAATTAAGAATTAATTAAGAATGAATGTCGTTCAGTTGATTTAGTGTTTGAAAACTTGTGATATTAACTTATAGATACATTTAATTAAGTAAACAATTAATATAATATCACTAGAATCGTGTTAGTTTATGATAACTTATCATCATCTTAGTATTAAAGTCCAATCAGACTGGTTAGAAAGGAAAAAACGTAAATTATTATTTTTTGTGTCATAATTAGGTACTTAACTCGAAATGATATTTTTTTGTTTGTTAAGGTATAACGTTTAAATTAATGTCAAATCGCTGGACTTGACTTAAAACCATTATTCACGCAAGAATCATGTAAATCGGTCCAGTCGTTTAGAAAATATAAAGCAAAATAGAAAGTAAACATTATGTACATCGTAAATTTCACACTTATTGTTCTATGATATTTAATGTAAGGTGCAATATGATTGTTTTAAGTGGAAATAGGTGCAATTACCTTTGTAAAAATGTGTATATTGTGAAGTTTATTTAAATGAATAAAGAAGGTATTGGGTTCCAAAGGTTTCGGCTTTCGCGAAAATAAACGCAAAATTGGTTTCTAAAAATTAAACCATTATTATTTTGATTGTGGACGTTGGCATGAAGGCTGCTAAGCTAAAATGGGATTGGGCGGGTCACGTCAGTCGCATGCGCGATGACCGCTGGGCAAAAGTCTCCACACGATGGTTGCCGGAAGACGGACAGCGTCGCCGAGGCCGACCCAGGAAAAGGTGGCGAGACGATTTAGACGCGTATCACGAGGGTTGGTCCGAGGCGGCACAGGAAAAAAGCACATGGAAGGAATTGGGGGAGGCCTTTGCCCAACAGTGGGACAGTACAGGCTAATAAAAAAAAAATAAAAAAAAAAATTTTTGATTGTGATAAATATACTGTACACACACATTCCTGACTTTTATTTCTAAGCCTTTATAATTATGTACTTTAAAATAATATCGTCTACAGGATCAAAATTGTTTAGGCGATCACTACGCCCGATCTCCACCCGTGTGTGCGTGTATCTGCATGAACAATGCACACAAACATAGAATTGCAACGAATTTGCCTAAACTCTAGCGAGTGAATTTTGTGCACGGACTCTTAAATTAATTTCATACGACTTGAGCTAAATATTTATTTCTACTAAAAAAAGGATTACTAGTAAAAGTAAACCAAATAGTTTGTTCTACACTGCACACAGTAAATTCAAGTAAATTGTTCAGTCATATAATCTTGAATTCTAGAGGCATGAAGACAGTATCAAAAAATGCAAATCTATTTATTCCATCAGTTAGAGTATTTGAAAATAAGAGACACGAATTATTTGTTTTTGTAAATCAATGAATATTAACAAAGATAAAACGCATCAAAACTCGGGAGTGGAGACTCAAGACCTCAGAACAATACGCTTTAAAAATTATACCTAAGCAATAGATACGCCGTAGCGTCGTATCTTCGTCAATTTTCATTTATGTAACAAAAGAAAAAATATGGGTTATTTTGAAAAAAAATAACTGACGGGCTAATTCGATATTTTTGGTTGTCTACCCTACTCAATGTGAAATGATAATGTTCTTGGTAGACGCTGGGCAGACCGCCGCAAGTACACCAAGGCCAGGAAGACTCTTCAGTACCCCACGCTGCCAGAGGGCACCAAGCTCATCACCATCCCTGCCCAGCCGGCTGCCCCGGGCGACGAGAATGCTGGTAAGTTGTTCATTGCTGAGATAGTTAAAGATTGATACTACCTCTTCAGTTGCAGTCAACACGAGAATAGGGTACATGACTCTCCAATCAATTGACATACTTTTTAAGAGCTATCAAAATGGGTTTCTCTCATAGATTTTGTATGGCAATCGCACGCTGTGACGACACTGTTTAATTAACTCAACTATTTATTGATTTCAAAGCTACTAAAAATGGATTTTAATTGGAAATCGGGTTTTCAGGCTCAAAAACAGCGTTTTTTTTTAGGGATTTGTGTCTTGGAATTCTTGTTTTATGGTGTCATCTACCCTAGTACAAACTCAAACTCAAACTCAAAGCATTTATTTCAACTAGACCATTTAATAATATAATAATAAACATTTTTTATTTCTCTTCCACAAAGGCGCCTTAAAAATATGAATAATACTACATCAGATAAATCCTTTGTGGGAGACTGGTATCTGCACTAGGGAAACCCTGTCACACAGATTACCAGGCCCCCCCCGAAAACAGTGTTTAGTATTAAATCTTAAATGCTAACAAATTATTGTAACCTTTAGCAGAAGAACACAATAATCAAACAAACAGAGAAACTAAATTTACAAAATAAAATTATTATTGATAAATTTGATTATGAAATAGTAGAGTATGTTTTAGTGTAGTGTGGTGTGGTGTGGAATGGTGTGGTGTTGTGGTGTGATGTGGTGTGGTGTGGCATGGTGTGGTGCAGTGTGGTGTGATGTGAGGTGTGTTAGGTAGGCTGACAACACATTTATTTTAAAACAAGTATAAGGCTTTCTGTGCTATCGTAATCAAGGTCCAATAGATATGTGGTGAGTACATGCTTACATTTAGCTTTGGTAAGAGGGTATATTTTTAGAAGAGAGTTAAGTTTATTATATAAATAACTGCCAAGGAAACAAAAGTTTCGGCGCGAAAGACTACTTTTACACATTTGAGTATGACATACATTTGCCTTAATGCGTTTATGAGCGTGCAAGGATGGGTTGTACTGTATCGAAGAATGTTTTCGCAATATTGTCTGGACGATAAACAGTTGTCGAACAGTAAGAACCTTGCACTTATCGTAGAGTTCAGTGGTGGGGTGAAAAAACGGTAAAGCATGGGCTACCTTGAGCACCGCTCTTTGTGCTCGCTCGACTTTAATCATGAACGATTTAGGGGCGCCACCCCAGACAGAAATACAGTAACTTAGTACAGATTGACAGAGTGCAAAATAAACTGTTTTAAGAATTTTAGGATCTGCAACACGCCGTAGGCTTTTAAAAATAAATATGAGTTTCCTAATTCTCTTGGACAACAGATCGATGTGGGAATTAAAGTTAAGGTTTTTGTCAATAATTACCCCGAGGTACCTGAGAGAGTCCACTTTTTCAAGGTTTGGGCATGAGCAAGATGAGCTGTTGTTACATGAGTGTGCAGTGATGTTTAATAAGGTGTCTTGATTGAGGTGACTGTTTGTTAGTGTAAACGTTATGTATTTAGTTTTCTCTGTATTTAGTGCGAGTAAATTATTTCTTAGCCAGGTCATAACGAGTGAGAAACCCATTTGAGCAAAGTGGTACACTTCCTCCCAAGTATCTCCAAAGAATATAAGAGCCGTATCGTCCGCGAAAGTAATAATTTTGCCGTTTTTAAGGTTTAACTGACAGAGGTCATTAATAAAAATTAAAAAGAGGGTGGGCCCTAAAATGCTCCCCTGGGGAATACCGATATTGACTTTGCAGTCATCACTCAACCACTCATCGACCACCACACGTTGAGTTCTCCCACTCAGGTAACTTTCGAACAATTTTAATTGTTCGCCACGAATTCCGAGGTGTTCAAGCTTCTTCAGTAAGAGTGGCACAGATACTGTGTCAAAAGCCTTAGCCAAGTCGAGGAAAATTGTAAGAACCTTTTTCTTCTCATCTAACCTAGAAACTATGGTATCAGTTAGTTGGTGTACGGCATCGCTTGTTGATCTACCTTTACGAAAACCATATTGATTGTCCGATAAAAGTTTGTTTGTTTCTAGGTAATTGGTAAGTTGCTTATTAATAACTTTCTCAAGGATTTTGCATAGTTGAGGCAAAACGGATATTGGACGGTAGTTATTGACACAGTCCCGACTACCAGACTTATGAATTGGATGAACGAGGGATTTCTTGAGATCTGAGGGAAATTCACCAGTGAAAAGACAGAGGTTGCAAATAAATGCGATAGGTTCAGACAATAAGTTAGCGTATCGTTTAATTAATTCACTGGGAACGTCGTCACACTTTACGACACAAGTGGTTTTAAGAGATGCTATGATGATTTTGATCTCATCGGCATCAGTAGGCAGAAGGACAAAAGAGAAGGGACACGTCCGTAGAGATAAAGTCTGGTGTGGAGTAGGGTCAAACCCTGTGATAGATCCCGCCAAAGTTGTACCGATTCCTATAAAGAAATTATTAATCTCATTCACGGAGTGTTTGGGCTGATCTGGATCAATCAGATCAATAGGTGGACTTTTCTGTTTAGTGGTGTAGGTGATTGTCTTAATGGTGTCCCACAATTTCTTAGTATTGCCCCGACATTTAGAGAGTTCAGCCTTATCATACTCTAGCTTAACTTTTTTTAGAATGTCGTTACAAAAATTACGATATCGTGTGTAGGTTATTTTTGCAACTTCGTCATTAGGATGCTTTTTAGACTTAAGATGGAGATTGTCTCGATTTCTCATGCATCGTAGTAGTCCAGAAGTAATCCATGGCTTAATTAATCGCTTACGTCTCGGCACAGTGATCTTTTTAGTGCACATAATCATCAAAGTGGTTAGGGTCTTAAGGAAGAAATAAACTGCTTCATTAGCCCTCTCCAAAGAGTAAACACTATTAAAGTCTATTGTTGGGGTGGACTGTATTGAATTAAAGAGGTGGATACTTTAACACTTTTATTGTATATTAGAGATCGAAAATAGCTTATATTTGAAGCGGGGCACAAGAGTTTACACTGTTAAATGTTCCTGTTATATAAGGAATGTACATAACGTATTACGACGTGGGGAACGTGGGACTCATTTACTTATTAACTTGTTACGACACTAGGTAACTGATAAGAACTGTGAATCTACTTTATATCTGTGACAATCTGTCTGATATGGAGCTCTTCCTTGACTTCTTGAAGACTTCTCCTTGATTCACTGGTTGAATGAAGTTATTACTTGTTTCTATTTGTTCTTATTTGACTCGATTATCGATTAAATAATCGGTTCCCCTTACATAGATTATTACGCCATTGCAAGTTGTGGGGGTACTATTGCGTCTTTCTGGGACCTTTAATCAATCATAGCCCGTGAAAATGGACTTTCCCATTAGCTGATGCAATAGTTTAACTTATTGCGTAATATCTTCCTTTGGACAAGTACTGACTTGACCAATATCCCCTCCACAAAAGCTGATGCAACATCGCAAATCATTGCGTAAGGCTTAAGGCCTTTTAGTATATAATAGTTCGGGGGTAGACAGACATAGAGGTCCCCGTTATTTTCCTAAAAACTACTTATACTAGGGTTACATTTTGTGAAGGGCTCGTCGTCCGTTACATCTCTCCCCCCGGCGTAGCCTGCGCAGCCTTCTCTTCCTTTTGTAGAACGACGAGCTTGCTGACCGGACGCTTGAAGACGCCGGTCCTTGTTCTCACGTCGACTACTCTGATGCCGCCGTCAGGTCCCGGGTAGATGTTCTCGACGACTCCCAGTGGCCACACGTTTCGTGGCAGGGTGCTGTCGGCGATGATGACGACGTCGCCGATCTCCGGCGGTTGGCGTTTGCTCTGCGGCTCGCCGCGGGGTACCAGTGTAGGGAGATACTCCCGCAGCCAGCGTCGCCAAAAGTGATCGGCAAGGGCCTGGCTGGCCCGCCAAGCACGTCGGTCGGCCTCGTCACAAGGCCCTGTTGAGGGTAGGCCCGTGGAGGATCCCAACAAAAAGTGGTTGGGGGTGAGGGCCTCCGGATCGGTGGGGTTCACGCTAACGTGAGTCAGAGGGCGTGCGTTGATGGCGAACTCCGCTTCGGTAAGCAGAGTCAGCAGCACCTCTTCAGCAGGCGCCCTTTCGCGCAGAGTTGCAGCGAGGGCAGTCTTTACGGAGCGTACCAGCCGTTCCCACGCACCGCCCTGATTGGGTGCGCCGGGAGGGATGAACCGCCACTCCATTCGGTGCAGTAGTCCCTCTTCTTGCAGTGCCGGTGCCCACTCCGCATAGGCCGCTCGCAGTTCTTGATCTGCTCCTCTGAAATTAGTTCCGTTATCGGAATACATGAGCCGCGGCCAGCCGCGGCGCGCAGCCATCCTTCTCAGCGCCATAATGGCTGAGTCTGTTGATAATGATGCGACGAGCTCGAGATGCACGGCGCGGGAGGTGAGGCACGTAAACAGTGCGCCCCATCGCTTCTCTCGGCGCCGGCCCACCTTGACCATCATGGGCCCGAAATAGTCCACACCACAGTTGGTGAACGGGCGATGGAAGGGGTCCAGGCGGGCGCGTGGCAGGTCTCCCGTGGCCGGCGGCTGCGGCGTTGCTCGCAGTCTCCGGCAGTACGCGCAGGCCTTTTCAATGGCTCGCACCGTGGGTCGCAAGTGGATGATCCAATAGCGCTGCCGTAAGTCGTTGGTAACTCGTTCCCTGTTGGCATGCCCAGCGGCGCAATGCTCGCGCATTACAATCAACTTACTCACTCGGTGGCGACCATCCAAAATGATAGGTCGCTTGGCCTCCACAGGCGCGCTAGAGGCTTCAATTCGTCCTCGCACGCGTAATAGGCCGTCTTCCAATACGGGGTCCAGTCTGTACAGCCGACTCGTCCTGGGGACGGGGCGAGCAGACTGGATTCTCTTCAACTCTTCGGGGAAGCTGTCCTGCTGTGCTTTCAGCAGGAGCTCCCTTTCGGCGCGTTCAATGTGCCGATGTTCGAGTCGAGGCGAGACGCGGCGGCACGCATCAATAAATGCGAGCACGCGCGCAGCAGCGCGTACCAGCGTCTCGTACTTGGAGAAGCGGGCAGGATCGGGCAGCCAGCTGTCTCGTTCAGGGGCCGGCGCAATGTGCAGGACCTCCTCTTCGTTTTCTTCCGACGCCGGCGTCCCGGGCCAGTCCTCCTCCAATAGACGGAGGAAACCCGGCCCGCGGAACCAGCGGTCGGTTGCGCAGATCGGCGCGTTGGTGAGTCGGGTAGCGTCGTCCGCCACGTTGTGCTCCGTGGGCACCCAGCGCCATTCTTCTTTGCTGGTGAGCTCGGCGATTTCTCCGAGTCTGTGCGCGACGAACGGCGTGTACCTCTTCATGTCGTGATGGATCCAGTGGATCACCGTAGAGGAGTCCGACCAATAAGTCGTACTGTTGACCTCGATACGGTGTTCCTTCTTGATGGTGTCGGCGAGTCGGGCTCCTATCACCGCTGCCTGCAGCTCCAGACGTGGTATTGTCTGGGCTCGCCGCGGTGCTACTTTTGCCTTGGCCGCGACCAGCACGACGTCGATGGTCCCATCCTTGTTTGTTGCTCTCCAGTATGCTACCGTCGCGTACGCTTGTTCGCTTGCGTCGCACAGCACGTGCAGTTCGATGCGCTGTGTTTTCTTCTTAAGGTAGCACCTGGGTAGCCGCAGTCTGTTTACTTCCTCTAATTGACCTAGCCAGGCCGCGAAGAGCTCGTTCTCTTCCTCCGGAATGGGCGTGTCCCACGTTGTTTGTAGGCGCCACAGGCTCTGGAGTACTATCTTCGCTCGTACTGTGAAGTGACTCAGCAGTCCTAGCGGGTCGTAGATGGACATCACTGCGCTCAGTGCCTCCCTCTTGGTGGGAGCACGAGTTCGTTCTCTTACTTCGGACGGCACTCGGTTCATGGATGTATTAAACCCGAGTTCGTCTCGTTCTGCGTTCCAGTACAGCCCGAGTATCTTGCTCTCAGGTTGCTCCCCTCCTAGTTGTGTCGGGGCGGTGGCGTGGAGTGTCTGGGGCACGTCGCGCAAAACCGTCGCGTCGCTAGAGCTCCAACCTCGCAGCGTGAAGCCGGCGGTCGCGTGCACCTTTCTTGTTTCGTTAACTGTCTTCCACGCCTCCTCTGGATCGCTGTAACTTGCCACCAAGTCGTCCATGTAATGGTTCTTGGTTATGGCCTCTAAGGCCCTGGGATACTCTCTGCCGTGAAGCTCCGCGTTGTAATCCCGGACGTAATGAGCCATATACGGGGAACTGGCTGCTCCGAAGATCATGCTTCTCATCTTGTAGTGACGCGGGGCCGACGTCCTGTTTTGGTCTCTCCACAGGAACTGCTGAGCTGGTTGGTCTTGCTGCCTTATTCTCACCCGCAGGAACATCTCCTGTATGTCTGCGGTGACTGCCACTGCCCGCTCTCGGAACCGGAATACTATGCCCGGCAGGGACTGCAGTAGGTCTGGACCTTCCAGTAGCTCGTCGTTGAGACATTTTCCATAGCTCGTTGCCGCCGCGTCGAAGACTAATCGCTGTTTCCCAGGCTTGTTTGGGTTCTGTACGGCGAAGTGAGGCAGGTACCAGCAGACGGGGCTGTCCTTTTCTGTTCCGTCGCATGGCATCGCGTATCCTTTGTCCAACAGGTTCTTGACCTGTGTGGCGTACTGCACGGCAAAGTCCGGTGACGCATCCATTTTCTGTTCGATCTTCTTCAGTCGTCTCAGCGCTGCTCCGTAGCTTGGTGGCATGACCACGTTGTCAGTCCGCCACGGCAGCCCCACCTCGTAGCTTTCGTCGATCTTCTTGATCGTCCTTTTCACGATGGTCGTCGCCCGCTGGTCCGCTTCGTTCACGCGGGGTCTCTTGGCGACGCCCAAGGCTTCTATTTTGAAGTGTGCTTCGACTAGATCGTGCAGTTGCTCGTCTCCTCTCCCGGTCTCGATGACGTGCAGTATGTCTTCTTTTTGCGTGATAACGCTTCGTGGTGCTGTTCCGTGCACCACCCATCCCAACTCCGTTCGTGAGGCGGCTGGCTGATCGCGGCCACCGACTCGTAGTTCCCTGGTCACTATGCACTCCCAATGGTCTGTGCCCACCAAGAGTCCTGGACGAGCTTGTTCGTAACAAACCTCCTCTCTGGGCAGGTCTCGCAGGTGCTTGTGATTCAGCAGGTTGTCTGGGATGGATTGTTGGTGGAGCCTCAAGTCCTTGATGGTCCTTGCTCGAAGCTCGTGTGACTGACCGTCTTTCCGGATGCTCCTAACCTGCACCCGTACCGCTCTGCTCTCCTGCACTTCCGAAGACATGTTCACGCCGCGTATGTGTAGCGGGCGTGGGGTCCCTTCAGCTCCTATTCTGGTCGCCAGGTCTTGATCAATGAGGGTGACGGTCGCTCCTTCATCGAACAATGCGTACGTCATTACCTCCCCCCGTGACCCGGTGACTATGATGGGGCACATCTTCAGCAGTACCTTCTTCTGGTCGGCCGCGAACTTGGTCGCCACCGACAGCACCGCTTCTTCCTTGCTGGGCTCTGCGGTAACCTTCACGGTCGTCACTTCTTCCTTGGTGCCTTCCCTCTCTTCGTGGAGGGAGGCGTGATGAGGCCGGCGGCATTGGCCTAAGCCGCACGGCTTCGCCTTACATCTATATCGCCCATGTTTACTTTCGACACATCTAAAACATATGCCGTTGGCTCTGACATACTCCCATCGCTTCTTGACGCTCATCTCCTTGTATTTGGGACACTTATGTAATACGTGATCTTGTTTACAGTTAGGACACCGACCTTTTTCTTCTTGGCTCTCGACGGCTGTGTAGACGGGGGTAGCTCTCTTCTTTGCTGTCACTGGTTGTCTGGTTTCCTTCTTCTGGTTGGCGGGCGCGGCGCCAGTGGGCGGGGCGTAGGCGTATCGTAACGCCCTATCCGCTTCCCGCATCAGGAAACGAGACAGCATAACTATCTCCGGCTCCGTTTTGTCGTCGTTCTCGAAGGCGAAGTCGCACCATTTCGACTTCATATGTTGGCTCAACCTGTCCAGCACTTCGCCAGTCAGTACTGGGTTGTGTAGGTATCCTCCTCGGTCGACTGCTTTGATCACGCATACCGCGTTTTGCACCTTGATGGCGAAGTTGTTTAAGTCCGAGGCTGATGCCATGGGCTTCGTCATCTTCTTCATATCTTCGATGGCGCGAGCGATGAGTGCCTCTGGTCGTCCGAAGCATTGCTCGAGTGTCCTCATGATGGCCTCTGGATCAGTGGCAGTATGTAGGAGGCCGGAAACCGCCTCCCTTGCCTCTCCCTTGAGACAGCTCCTTAATCGCTGTATGTTCTCAGCAGGCGATATACTGTACATGTTGGTAGTGTCGTTCACGGCCGCCCTAAACGGCAGCCACTCGTTCACACTACCGGAGAACACCGGTAAATCCGTATGCCGTAATCGGGGTCTTGCCATCTTTTCTAAGGTCGTTGCCAAGTTATCGATGCTGTTCCTGTGCTTCGTCGATGCCGGCGACCTTCCCCGTGGCAAGTCGAATTTAATATGTCTTGGGTCCTCCCGGGGGGGCCTTGGTCCCCCTCCCCCCGTGATCTAAGGGGGTTCGTTTGAAGCCATTCATCCACTTTACTGTGATGGCTTTCCTCCTGAGTGATGAGGGGCTCATCCTGCAGGCTGTCCTGTTCATCCTCTAGGACAGATACTTGGGCGGCTAATCTTCTCTTGACCAGGTCCTCATCCAGGTCGAGAGACTTCTTCCGGATGGCTGCAAGCTTCTCTGCTGCTTCCAATTCGGCTAGCCTTATGCGCGTTGTAATACTGTTGGTTGACCTTTGTGACTTCTGTGACCTCTGTGACCTATGTGACCTCACCGATTGGGTGGGTGACCTCGTCCTTTGTCCATGTTCTTCACTCAGAAGAAGTCCTGACGATGGTCCTGCTAAGGTCGTGTCTGCTGTCGTAAGGGGCGCGGTAGTTGGTCGTGAAGATATAATATTTTGCTCACTTGTCACTGCCGGTGACAAGGGTGGGTTTATTGAAATCCTCCGTAGTCTCTCTCTTCGAATCCGTTCCGCTTCCTGGCGTAGAACTGCCTCTCTATGCTCGTCTGCCCTCTCCTGCAGGGCCCGCCTCCGGTCCTCAGCTTCTGCAGCATCACCCTGGCTTCGGGTGACCACCATTGTCCGAGATGGTACGCTACAGGTTGACTTTAAGCGGGGAGAAAGATGCGCGACAGTCCTATCCTGTGGTTTTGGACTTCACCAGATTCGTCCACTACGACGTTCACTTAGCTGCACTTCAACGCTGTTATTATATCACGACTAGTCCTCTATTTACCGCGACGGCACTATTACATACTTGTGACGGCACTATATACTTGTGACGGCACTATAACTTACGACGGCCCTATGTACCATACGGCACTATATCTAGTCACGGCGGCAATACGTTATCAACGGGCGTGCGCTATGTTATATAACGCGCGCTTGTATATGACGCGTAACTATTTATTCACAACACGGTCACTTTTATATGTTTTATAACAATATATCCGTTAGTATTTCATTCCACAACGCGAATCGAGTCAATTTACTTTTTAATATTCACTTATGAGTCCCACTATTCTGCTTACCCCCTTTATTAACGCGCACTATGATTGCGATTTAATACACAGAATATCGCTTATGAATCCTGTTATTCTGCTTACCCTTTTTAAACGCGCACTTATGATCGCGATTTAATACAGAATATCGCTTATGAATCCTGTTATTCTGCTTACCCTTTTTTACCGCGCACTTATGATCGCGATTTTGGCACACAGAATATCACTTTTCCTATCACGGAACTTTATTTACGCACGATATATATAAAGTTAATTTCGTTCAGTACTTACAGTTTTATGTGCCCGCTTATAACACTTTATTACGCGCTATGTATTATACCGGCACTTTTCGCTATTTAACTGGATCTGAAGGACCAAATGTTGGGACTTCACTGCTTATCCGTCTCGAATGGACCAACTGTTGGGGTGGACTGTATTGAATTAAAGAGGTGGATACTTTAACACTTTTATTGTATATTAGAGATCGAAAATAGCTTATATTTGAAGCGGGGCACAAGAGTTTACACTGTTAAATGTTCCTGTTATATAAGGAATGTACATAAAGTATTACGACGTGGGGAACGTGGGACTCATTTACTTATTAACTTGTTACGACACTAGGTAACTGATAAGAACTGTGAATCTACTTTATATCTGTGACAATCTGTCTGATATGGAGCTCTTCCTTGACTTCTTGAAGACTTCTCCTTGATTCACTGGTTGAATGAAGTTATTACTTGTTTCTATTTGTTCTTATTTGACTCGATTATCGATTAAATAATCGGTTCCCCTTACATAGATTATTACGCCATTGCAAGTTGTGGGGGTACTATTGCGTCTTTCTGGGACCTTTAATCAATCATAGCCCGTGAAAATGGACTTTCCCATTAGCTGATGCAATAGTTTAACTTATTGCGTAATATCTTCCTTTGGACAAGTACTGACTTGACCAATATCCCCTCCACAAAAGCTGATGCAACATCGCAAATCATTGCGTAAGGCTTAAGGCCTTTTAGTATATAATAGTTCGGGGGTAGACAGACATAGAGGTCCCCGTTATTTTCCTAAAAACTACTTATACTAGGGTTACATTTTGTGAAGGGCTCGTCGTCCGTTACATCTATGCTTTTCATTTTGTCGTCAAGAGATGGATAATGAATACGTTTGATTGTTTTTGAGAGATGGTGTGAAGAGCCCATGTGAGAAAGGCTTATAATGACGCTGTAGTGGTCGGTTAAGGTCGTCTGGGCAACAAAACATTTTACCGATAGTTTTGCTTTGACAATTACGTGGTCAAGGCATGTTTGAGAATGGGTGGGGATATGGTACGCAGGTAACATACCATGAGAGGCCAATAAATTGAGGTATATTTCCGCTCTTGGATCTGAAGTGGACGGCGTGATGTCTATATTAATGTCGCCAGTAAGGAAAACATTATTGTACGATGATAATGTTTGTAAAATATCGTTTAGTGATTCAAGAAATTTAGAGACATTTCTTTCCCCCGGGGGACGATAAATACAGAGAACTACCGTCTGTGTGTTGATAATAATAATCAGACAATTTCCATCCACAAGCGACGGTTCCAATATCTTATAGGTAAGGGAAGATTTATAGTAAACAATAACGCCCTCGTTTTGTGTCCTGTTAGATTGTGTGTTTGCGAACTGGTAACCATCAATGAGAGGAATATACGGTGTCCGACATATCCAACATTCCGTTAGAATTATAACATCCCAGTCAACTTTTGATCGTTTGATGAGAGTTTGCAATCCCAAAAAATTACGGCTAACACTTCTTATATTTTGTACAATTATGTTCAAGGGCGAATTCTCGGTATAAATTAAATTGGAGCAGTTCTCGATATCGCAAGAGCTGGAGTCAGCGACAGTTAATTCATCCAGTTCACTATTTATGGATAATTGGGCATTATGATCGAATTTTACGTAATTGCTCAAATGTTACTTTTATAAGTATTTGGTGTGTATATGTATGTAAGTTTTTTTTATGTACCGATGTGAAGAAAAATGCGTAAACATGCGCCTTGTGTGTAATATCATTTTTTCTAAGAGATAGGTGAGTGAAGAGTTTGTTGATCTGTTCAGTGGAATTCGTGTAGTTGTGTGTACAAACAAAAATAAGTGAAAAATAAACATGCAAAAACATTGTAAAAGTGAACATAAAAAGTAAACAATAAATCAGAAAAGTTATAACAAAATATGCCAGCAGACACATCTTGATAAGTATAACAATAATCATGGTGGATAGTCATTGTTGCCCTCTCAGATTATTGAGATCAGATTCGATATCAACACGAATTTGTTTCATCCCTTCCGCTTTACGTAGGAATATACGTCCGTGTGTTACCCAGAAAAATGCGTATTTATACTCCTTGGCAAATTGTCTGCTCAAATAATAAATCTTCTTGGCGTTTGCTGTCAGAGTTTCCGTTACGTAGATCGGAATCTTCGGCCCTTTTAGTTGAAGGTGGGTAGTGTTTAGTTAATTGACCTTATTGACTTGATTGAATTTTTTTACGGCAGCTAACATAGCCTCTTTTGTTAGTTTACTGGTAAACTCAACGATGATTGGTTTATAACCGTCTGGTTTGTTATTCACTCTGAAAATATCACGGATACCTGTTGTTTCAATGTCTACGCTGACGGCTTTCCCGACGTTTTTAATCACGCTGGTCAGGTCCTCTGTGGTCTCTTTCTTATCGTTAAGAGGGATGTTCCGTATCTCAATAGTTGTACTTTTTAAACTTCTCTCAACAGATTCTATTTTACTTTCGAGTGATTCTATGTATTTTCGGTTATCGCGCCGTTCCTTCTCTAACTTCGCTACACTTGCAATTATGTCGTCAAACTTCTCTGAGTTAAACTCAACTGATTTACGCAGTTCTCGATATTCTTCTCGGATCTCATTCATGCTAGTAAGTATTTGGTCGATCTTATTATTTTGAGAGGCAGACCAAGTTTGAAATGTACTCATAATCTCGGTTTTGAACGCTTGCCACTCCGCTTTATATTCTTGATCGTGTTTTCGTTTAGGTACACGTGTACTTACATTTGATGAGTATTCACCAAGAGCTACTTCATCACGACCGCAAGTTGGGATACTCGGCTCCGACCCACCGTGATATGGGGAGCTCAGAGCTGCCGCGGAGGTCACTACTGGCGGAGGAGATCGTCGACTCATATTTACTTGAGCGCCGCAAGTTTGAACTAGCACCCTGGTACTTGGCGACAGCTACGCTGCCAGTGCGTGCGCACTGGATCGGTCGGAGGGCGGTGACCGTCGTGCGCGTGATTAGCGACTAGGGCGTGTTTTTGACCTTATTGGCTAATAAGTTTATTACTCACGCAGTTGTGGCGTAGAGATAGCTAGAGTAGGTGAAGCTCGTCGCACACTGGGTACACTTGGGTTAGTACTTCGTAGCTTATGCGCGCCTGGTACTTTCACGAATTTTTAATGTTTGATTTTATTTATTTAAATTAAATTTTGACAACATAGCAGCCAACTTAAAACACGTCTGTACCATACAGAGCTCCGGGGGGAAGGGGGGATTACGGGGCATTACGGCACTTTTGAAATGTCAAATTACAAATAAAATCAAAGCTACAGTCACAGTCACAAGGCATAATAACTTGAGAAAGTACTGTAGTTGCCCATTCCCTAGCGTAGATCTCTATGGAGAAGAACGGGCAAGAAACTCCATGGACACTCTTTTTAAATCAATATATTGTTACAAAATCTTGGTTACATCATTCATGTGTGATTATACATATATGTGAGAACGATGTAGAAAGACGTGCACATTAAGAGCGTCCAGAGAAAAGATTAAATCAACAATGTAAGAACAAAAACAGAAATTAAAATTAACCATGGCAGCTAAGAGATGACCAGTCCCAACTGACAGCGCCCGTTCACGAACATGACGCATGTATCGGCGCCATTCAACTCGACCATATTGAAGGGAGTTAAATGACCCGACACACCCGCCACCATCAGCAAGACATTTGAGTGAGCATGACAATCTCTCAGCCGCCAAGGCATATTCAAGTCAAAAAAAAAAAAGACAACTAAATGTAAATAGTGGCTTTACAGTACATAGAACTCACACAAATGTGCTATGCAATTATATAATACTACGAAATGGATTCTATACAATGCAAGGATATTTTACAATCTTCTGCAGCTTCCACAATAACGTAACCTGGGAATCAGTTAGTTTGCCTATGGTTGTGGAGCAGGACCAGCATTGAGCCAAGCACTTTTATCATTAATGTAATCCCCCAAATTATAATATGCTTGCCTACATAGTGTGCGTTTTATACAAGATTTAAATTTCGTCTCATTCAGTTGTAGAATGTGAGGAGGTATTTTATTGTAACATTTTAAACAGTACCCCATGAAAGATGAATCTACTTTAGCAAGCCTGAAACCTGGCTGAACGAGTTGGTCCCTATTTCTAGTATTATAGTGGCGTCTGTCACCTCTTTTACTGAATAAATGCAGATTTTTCCTAACGTACATGATGTTTTCATAGATGTATTGGCAAGGTACTGTCAAGATGTTAATTTCCTTAAACAGTTCTCTCAGAGAGTCGCGTCTACGTAATTCGTATATGGCTCTGATTGCTCTTTTCTGCAGAATGAATATAGACTCGATGTCTGCCGCACGTCCCCATAGTAAAATACCGTATGACATAATACTATGAAAATAACTAAAATAGACTAGCCTCGCGGTATCAACATCAGTAAATTGACGGATCTTTCTAACAGCATATGCAGCTGAGCTCAGCCGTCCTGCAAGAGATGTTAAATGAGGACCCCATTGTAGCTTTGAATCGAGCGTGATTCCCAAGAAAACGGTTTTATCGACGAATTCTAGTTTCTCTTGATTCAACATTATGTCACAATCACTACTTTTGACATTTGGTAGGGCAAATCGAATGCACTTAGTTTTTTTCCCATTGAGTACTAAATTGTTCCGTGCATAGATATATATGTAACTAGATTAGCAATAACCACGCCAAGGCGTTGCCACGGGACATATGTACGGATACATATGCGTCGCTAACGTCAGTTCAGTGTTCTGTTAGATGCCTACGGAAGTGACACAGGACAAAAAATGTGTAAATGCGTATTGAAAGAGTGCGATTTAAAATCACAAACACATAATTAATTAACCGGAATTGCTTTCCATACTTAATTTTATTGTTTCTGAGTGTTTATAATGATTTACATCAACGTAAAAACGCAATTTATTAATTTACATTTTGAATTTTGACAATTAGGTTCAGTGTTACCAGTAAAACTGAGTTTTAGTTTCCAACATTTGTGGGAGAATTTTTAATTGATGAAATAAGTGCTTCGTATTTTTTTTTAAACGCTGTAGGGTGCCTAAAGATGTAACACGCCGTGTTTAGTGGGTGGAAATAATCCAATAGCTGAAAAAAGAGACTGACTGACTTTTCATTTACCTTTTATGTAATCGCATAGCCCATATTGTGTGAGTACTATGTACGAGTACTAGAAAGCTATCATTCACTGGAAACCTACTTTAGTTTTTGACTTGAATGTGCCCTGGCGGTTGAGAGTATGTAATGCTCACTCAAATGTCTCGCTGATAGTGGCGCGTGTGTCGGACCATTTAGTTCCATTCAAAATGGTTGAGCTGAATGGTGCTGATCCATGCGTCATGCTCGTGAACGGGCGCTGTCAGTTGTGACTGGACATCTCTTAGTTGCCATGGCTAATTTAACGAATTATTTTGTTTTTACTATGGACACTTTAAACGTGCATACCTTGCTACATTGTTCTCGCATAATATACCATCTCAACATGAATGATGTAACTAAGATTTTGTAACATTAATTTTGATTTCAAAGATTGTCCATGGAGTTTCTTGCCCGTTCTTCTCCATGGAGATCTACGCTAGGGAATGGGCAACTACAGTACTTTCACAGTTTTTATGTCTTGTGACTGGGACTGTAGCTATATATTTAATTTTCATCTTTGTTTCGAACATTCAAAAGTGCTTGTAATTGGCCTACTTGCAATAAATGCTTTGATTTTGATTTTTTTCATTTTCGAAGCACTTCCGTGATCAAGACAAAATAGATCCAAAAAGCGAATGTGGATATAAATTAATAAACGAAATAATAATGTTATAAAGAGAAAAGGTTTTTATTGTTTGTGTGTTTGTTACGATTTAACTCGAGAACTTCTCACCCGATTTTAAAAATATTATTTCACACACAGCTACATCTTTAGCCAGTAACAAAGGCTTTAATTATTTTCGCGGATGAAGTCACAGATGAAGTGCTGGTTAGTTAAAAACTTTTAATATATCCAAAAAGAAATATGCAATTCGAATATTTTAAAGTTAATTTAATTTATAAATGTATTAAATATTTTTAAGGCTTAAAAAAGTTGGGTAAAATTTCGCATGAGTAGGCCACCCCATCCCACCATTGGAAGTTTATATTGCCGTCTTTGTCTAATTAAGGCGACGGTATTGTTCTTGTGACTTGTGTAAGCGAGACAAATATACGTTCACTTTGAAATGTTAATGGTTTCAAAGCTACGTCGTCGCGTCTAAATTGTGGTTACACTTTTTCTGACAATTTTGTTGAGGTTTGCATCTCTAGTATATATAGCTCAATGGTTCCGTGTACCGAAGCCCATAACTTCCTAAAATGATTGCAGCGGGCAAGACGAACAAGCGCGACTGGGTGATGAACATGAACGGCCGCAGCTACCTGTCCGTGTTCCACGAGTACGTGCGCCGCGCGCTGCAGAAGCAGCCCATGTACGAGTTCAAGCAGCTTGGTGAGTACACTTCAGATATAGGACTTTGCTTTACGTTTGGTTCTTATACCCTTTGTTTCTCTGATGTTTGTTTGTTTGGCTTTATCGTCTTCAGTCAAAGAATTTGTGTCCAAGTAATAACAGCCACGCGGAACGAACCCAGACAGGCGCATTACTTTGTGTAATTTATTTCATCAGCACTGCTCTCAAAACGGTGAAGGAAAACATCGTGCGGAAACCGGCATGTCCTAGAACCAAAAAATTCGAAAACATGTGACATCTACCACTCCGAGATACACAAACTCCACTCAGAGCGATGTCGACTTGTTGCTTCAGTGGTGTAACGATAATGAAAAGTTGTTAAATGTCAAAAAATGTTACCACGTGAAGTACACCCGGAAAAAGAAATGAACAGCTAGTGTATATCAAGAAGAAAGAAAATAAGGGACTTGGGTGTTACTTTTGATACTGCTCTGACTTTCATACCTCATGAATGCTGGGGTTTGTTGTTAGGAATGCTGCCGGTTTCATGCGTACCAAGATTTTGCTGTAGAACAGCATTGTACGATGTATCTTGGAATACTGCAGCCCTATCTGGAGACCTCACTACGCAACGCACAATCTGAGATTAGAGAGAATACAGAAACGATTTATGTGGCATCTGGCTTATGCCAGCGGAATTGCCAGAAAGAAACGGTCGTATGTAGCCAGACTCACACATTTTAAAATGGTGACATTGGAGAAGAGCAGAAGAATCGCGGATTCCATTTTTCTTTACAAAATTCTCCGGAACAAAATTGACTGTCCTCACTTGACTCCCCCTCGTTCTTATTATTATATTATTAGTATCACCCACCAACTCCTAATAAAAAAAATTGTCTCCTCAACCCAGAAAACGCATCAACTCCTTACCAAGCCACCGTGTTCATCGGCGGCATGCAGTACGGCGTGGGGCACGGGTCCAGTAAGCGGCAGGCCAAGTCCGCCGCCGCCAGGAACTCCATCCACATCCTCATCCCGGAGATGAAGGACGAGCTCGACGCGCATGCGCCGCACCACGCGCCCACCGACCCCAACGAGCCAGAGTTCAGTGTGAGTATCAAAATCAAAGCATTTATTTCAAGTAGGCCAGTTACAGGCACTTTTGAATTGTCGAAACAAAATGAACATTTAAAGTAGCTACAGTCCCAGTCACATAAAAACTGTGAAAGTACTGTAGTTGCCCATTCCCTAATGTAGATCTCTATGGAGAAGAACGGGCAAGAAACTCCATGGACACTCTTTTAAATCAAAATATTGTTACAATATCTTGGTTACATCATTCATGTTGAGATGGCATATTATGTGAGAACAATGTAGCAAGATGTGCACGTTAAAAGTGTCCATAGCAAAACCAAATAAAATACAACTCAAAAACTAAATAATTAATTCAAATAACCCATGGCGACTAAGAGATGACTAGTCACAACTGACAGCGCCCGTTCACGAACATGACGCATGGATCAGCACCATTCAGCTCAACCATTTTGAAGGGAACTAAATGGTACCTGTAGCTGTCCCTCCCGCTCCACCCATACTGGGAGAACTTATTTCATCATTTCCAATCCGTAAAAAAAAGGTCGTACTGTTTTCGCTAGTTCATTTATTTTGACAGCTGTGCACGGGATCTTGAGTTAGAACCCCCGGTGACAGTTAGAGTTTATTGGCAAATAGGCGAAATGTTAAAGCAAGGCAAACGTTGTTAACATTTATAAATATAGTTCCTCAATGCTCGGAAAAAGGTGAGTGACAACTAACAAATAGGCTTGCCAACTGAAAAAATGTAATCCGTCAGTTAGATTATCAGAAAAGATTTGCCCCTTATTTTTTATTTTTTACGTAAACCTAAATTGACGAAGATACGACGTGTTTAATTACGCGTTACACGCGTTTGGACCCAGCTTTACATAGAGATATGTGACATGTCACACGATGCACTGCGGCGCCGATACATCGATAGGGCGAAATCTTTGAACGCATCGTGTGTCCCGGCACTAAGACCTTAACTCGACCGATTGTTGCAACGACTTATGTCGAGTTGTGTCAGTTGTAGTAACTGTGATGTTGACAGTTCTTCGACTTCGTGGGCATCGAGGACCCGCGCATCACGGAGTTCTGCGCCGCCACGTGCGAGCCCTCGCCGCACGCCATCCTGCGCACCTGCCTGCTGAGGAACTTCGGCGCGGGCGACCGGCACATACACACTGAAGTAAGTCCAGCTATATCATCACCAAGACCTCTCTGTTTCCTAATACTTGTCTGTGCTCACAGTTTAAATGTATGTACAGATGAAAAAGCTGGAATACCAGAAGATCGAACTGTCCATGAAAGTTGGGAAGCACACCGCCACAGTCGTCAGCAAGAACAAGAAGACCGCCAAGCAGCGCGCTTCGCAGTCCATACTGCAGGTACTGTACGCACTTAGTAAGCCGTGTTGTATGTGTATTAAAAGATCGAGCTGACCCGGAAGGTTGGCAAGCTCACCACGACAGGGCACAGGTCAAGTCATACCACAAGTAACCTATTCATCCTAATCCTAGGCAATCCAGGTTTCAATCCTTAGGGAGAAATTATACAAAGAGGACAGGGCGCGCGCCCGGATCGCTGTAGATAAAAATGTATGGCGGTCGGAAACTAAATAAACAGGGGGCTGGCTGTGATGGATCGAAGACTGAGCGGCTGAGAAGAGGGAGACACAAGCACCAGTTAATCACCCTTGTATCTTCGCATGTTTTATGATTTTGTCAAAATAAAATATAAACGTCCATTTTGTAATAGTCCTTTTATTGCAGTAAAATATGACAGTTCCGTGCAGTGTTGCAAGCGTTTAAAAAATATAATATAAAAATGATACCAGAGTACATAATCTACAACATCCTCCCACCACCCAACAAAGGAACATTGATATATCAATATAAATAGGTATTAGTCATTCAATTTTACATTACAATAGGTACACATAAAAACATTTCCATTTAATAAAATTCAATAATTATTCAAATTCACGCACCTACAAAGTCATGTATAAATTCAAATTGTGTAAAAAATACAATGTCACATCAAATATTACGTCAAAACAATCGGATTCATAAATTCGTTGTGTAAAAAAGAATACAAAGTAACATAAAATATTATGTCCAAACAGTTACATTCATTCATAGGTACACATTCAACAATAAATTAAATGGTCATTAAAATTATAATAAGGTACTGCAATACTATGTGGACGTGTAACATAATATGCGTGATACAGCAAGAACAGAATCGGGGCCGACAAATTAATTTACTATTCTAAAAATCGTTTTGGCACTTTTATCTCTCTTCCGTGTCTAGTGACCACGGAGGGCGGTTGAGTCAAGTTGTCCAAGTCTGAGTTCGACGCCTCACCAGAGTTCAAATTCTCATTATGTAAACAAGTCTCAGGCTTACCTGTGTTGCTGCCTGTTCTACGCCACTCATCGGAAACAGCTGATAGTTCCAGGGGATAAAGCTTTTGGCAAGCTCGTATCCATTCACCATTCGCAGTCTGTACTCTTACGGCTCTGCTGTGTCCATCAGCACCTGTCAACAATTCTTTTACTATTCCTAAAGGCCAATATAATCTCTTGGAATCTGTCTCAATTAGAACAATGTCATTCACTTTAGGAAAATTTGGTATACACCTGTTTCTACTGCAAAGTAAAGCTAAGTATTCGTTTCTAAAACGTTGTCTATAATCGGCTCGTAATTTATCTAAATATTGATAACGAATATTAATATTATTTGAATCTATTTGATCCAAATCAGGTGTATCTGTAGAATGTAGAGGATGCAAAAACATCATAGGAGTGAGCGGTTTTAATGAGTAGTCGTCTGTTGCTACATATGTCAATGGACGGCTATTTATGACTGCTTCACATTCACAAAGTAAAGTCGACAACTCAATCCATGTTACAGTCTGTTTACCCAAAATTCTCCGTAACATATCCTTTACTACCCTAACAAGACGCTCCCACCATCCTCCCCACCAAGGTGCTCTGGGTGGTAAGAAACGCCATTTAATTGGCGGGGGAACGATCGCTGTCGCAGCCTCGATTTCACACCAATTTATTTCTTTCAATAAATTAGCTGAACCCTGAAAATTACTACCACAATCAGTGTAAATGACATTTATACGACCTCTTCGTGCTATAAAACGACGTAGAGCCATCAAAAAGCTGTTAGTAGATAAGGAATCTACCAATTCCAAATGTACTGCTCTGTAAGTAGCGCATGTAAATAGCACTATCCAGCATTTTTCTTGATTACGAAGATATAACGGTCCCGCAAGATCTATTCCTGTCACCTGAAAGACTGCGGATGCTTCAACTCTGCCTGCAGGCAACGGCGCTTCAGGAACTTCATAGTGTTTGCATTTGTCCCTTTTACATACTACGCATCGCGCCACGATCTTCTTGGCGAGACGTCTTATGTTCAAAATCCAGAAACAATTTCTGAGATTTGACATCAAGAGCTGTGTCCCTGCATGATTTAGTTTTTCGTGTCGCTGTCGTACTAGCCGTTGTATTATTTCATTTCTGCCAGGCAACAGTACTGGATTCACGAATTTCTTATCTTCATGACTCAACTCCAATCTTGTCTTTACTCTGATTACTCCTTCATCATCCATAAATGTGTTTAGATTCTTCGGTAAACATTTTTGAGTAAATTCTTCTTTCTGTAACAATCTTATCAACGAATTCTCTGCATTTATATATTCGTCATTTGTTATATCCGATCCATGTGCATTAAATTTCTTTCTTACTTTACAACTCATGCGTAAAATCCATGCTACAAGTCTGACCATACGGTTATACTTAGAAAAATACATTAACTTCCGACTAAATGGAACAGTTGTAACGTCGGTACAAATTACAGCATTCTTACTAATTTCAGCACGCACCAACTCTTCACACGCGTCACTCAAGTTACCCACCGATGATTTAGGCCAATCTTCGATATTGTCTTTGAGCCAAGTAGGGCCTTCCCACCACCGACTTTCTAATAATCTCTGTGCATTGCATCCTCGCGACGGCAAATCAGCCGGATTGTGTTCGCCTGGTAAATGGTGCCAATCATTGCGATTTGAAGTTGTGCATATTTCTTTGACTCTATTGGATACAAATAATTTCCATTGTGTTTGTCTTTTTATCCATGCATACACTACCGCTGAATCAGTCCAAAAATAGGTTTTGTATTTCTTACATTGAGCCAATATTCCAGACTCCATAACTTCTATAAACAACCGAGATGCGATAAGAGCACCCATAAGTTCCAATCTAGGTAATGACATTTTCTTGCTAGCTGGAGCCACTCTACTCTTTGCTAAAATGAGTTGTACATGTACATTTTTATCTTTTCGTGTTCTTAAGAACACACAGCCAGCATAGGATGTTTGGCATGCATCCCCAAATATGTGTAGACTGGTCACACATTCTTCTATAGGTGCAACTGATACACGTCTTGGAATACGACACTGATTGATTAAATGAGCTGTTTTCAACCAATTTTTAAATTCCTGAGCCAAATTGGAAGGTATTTCTTCATCCCAGTCAAGGTTCAGTTCCCAGATTTTTTGCATAATAAGCTTAGGTATTAAAGTTGTTGGACAAACTAATCCCAGTGGATCAAACACATGTTGAGCCACAGAGATCACATACCTCTTTGTTATATGTTCTGATGAAGAAACATTTATGCTCAC
The DNA here is from genome assembly GCA_916618015.1 of Xestia c-nigrum. Lineage (NCBI taxonomy): Eukaryota > Metazoa > Arthropoda > Insecta > Lepidoptera > Noctuidae > Xestia > Xestia c-nigrum. Next base: position 1,742,175 of record OU745263.1, read on the forward strand.
ATTACATCGTATGTCATCTTGCAATGTATTCCATGTCATTCCCAATACTGAAATTGAAACTGTGTCGTCTATTCTACGAGGAGCTGTTACCCATCCACGCAGATCAAACATACCACTTTTCATTATAGTTGCCGATTCTGTAATAAAGGTTTTTAGTTCCTCAATACTATCAAAACTCGTTACACAGTTGTCAACATAGAATGACTCTTTTAATTTAGTTGCTGTCTTCTTGTAGCCCTCTGTGCACAAATCCAAATGATAATTCAAAGTTGCACTTAATAAAAATGGACTACAAGTGATTCCAAAAACAACTCTCTTATGTCTGTATGTCACTATTTTATCACATGTCTCTATATTTTCCCACCAAAGGAACTTAAGATAATCTCTGTCTTGTTCTGTAACACATATTTGTAAAAACGCTTGCTTTATATCAGAGACAACTCCATAAGCACCTTTTCTAAATTGTATTAATAATTTCGGTAACAATTCTATCATATTAACACCTTTATCCAAGCAACTGTTCAGTGACCACCCATTTCGGTCCTTGGTGGACGCGTCGTACACAGGGCGCACTCGAGTTGAAGTACTATGTGGTTTTATGACACCGTGATGAGGTAAGTAGTGACCGTTTTCCATGTTATCATCTGTAACCTTCTCAATAATATCATCCTTCTCCCAAGTTTGTAGGACATGATTGTAAGTATTTAGGTTACCTGTCAACTTCAATTTCTTTGTAGTCGACTCCAGCCTCTTAGATGCTACTTCATAATTAGTGCTGAGCCTCGGACACCCATCCTTCCACAGCAGTGACACGTTGTAACGGCCTTCTGCATTCACTGAAATGTTGTTGTTAAAATTTTTAAGAACTTCAGTTTCAGTAACATTTTTGCACTGCTTTTCATAGGGGTCTTGAATACCTAATAACTCCACACTCCACAAATCAGAAAGATTTGTTTTCGAAAAGCATGAAACACTATTAGTGTTGACTGAATTTAAATTATTTATTGGGCCTTGTAATGTCCATCCTAAATTGGTTTTGACAGCCATCAAGTTGTCATCTAAATGTACCAATTCATTAGTAACTATGGACCCAAGATGATCAGACCCAATTAAGAGACCAATTTCAGTGTCTGCAAATTGAAAATCACTGATCTTAATGTTTAAGTCTCGCAACTTCTTAGACATTGCCACATTCTTAACTTTTGGTAGGTGCCCGCATAAATCAGCCTGTTGTAATGCATTGATCTCAGCATGAAATGAGTTGTCCAAACTACTCACCTTTAATTCAAAGCACTTATATACCTCAGCTGGTTGTTCTACACCTCCAAATAACATATGCCCTATCTTCTCTGTGCCAGTCTGCCGCAGCCCCAATTTCTTGACTACTGCAGCTTTCACATACGACCTTTGTGATCCGCTGTCTAATAATGCTCTCACCTTCTCATATTTACCATTATAGGCGACATTCACAATCAGCGTCTGTAATAAAGTTGTAGTGTTATTTCTGGCACATATAAGTACATTCTCAGATGTTCTATTATCACTGCTCTTATTATGTACATCAGGACACAAAATAACAAAATGACGCCTTCCACATGCTATACATTTGACAAAGTTTTTACATTTATTAGCCATATGTCCCTTTCTTAGACATATGTAGCAACAGCCTTTCTTCTTAATTGCCTCCTTTTTATCATCTAAAGACATCTTACTTGCTTTACTACATTCAAAGGTATTATGGCCACTTTTATCACAAAAATAACAATTACTATTAGGATTTGAAAACTCCTTACCAGGTTTTGTGTTGGACACCAGTGCTGCTGCTGTTGGTAGACTTGATTCACTGTTAAAAGAGGATTTAGAACCCACACAAGCATCAAACTCAGACCTAGCCAACTTCACACGCTCCTCCGTGTCCACTTCACATTTCAAAAAATTTAATAATTTGGTAAGTTGATTCGAAGACTTATTATCAACATTAATCCTATTCCAGGCAATTAAAATTGTTTCAGGTATGGCTGATTCAACTAAAGGATATAAAATTGTTTCATATTTTTGCTTTACAATGCCTAAAGTTTCTAAAGATAATAGATAAGTTGACAATTTATCATATAGATTCCTAATAGATTGTTGATTTTTGTTATGATTGAGAACTAAAGTTAATAACTGTCTAACATAAACCTGAATTAATAAATCTTCACAGCCAAACCTTGCCTTCAGTTGATCAATGGCTTTGGAGTAGTTGTCCGCTGATGGGGGAAAACTTTCCACCAACGCTCGTGCATTGCTGCCCTCCTTCATTGACTGGATCAAATATTGAAATTTATCTTCATTGTTCATATTAGTATCCATGTGAATCTTTTTGAACTGACCCCAGAAACCTAACCAATTCTTTAGATCATCATCAAATTTCTTGAATTCAATTTTAGGTAGTTTGTAATTCTTAGCTGATTTCACCTCTTGAGATGTTACATCAGTGGTGGTGTTCTTGAAACTTGAACAGATTTCTTTAATGGTATACCATTTGTGAACAAATTCTTCAGCTTTATCAACTTCTTCTGTGTAGCTTGCTTCATTAAAATCTTCTAAGCTTAACATTCTTTCTCGAATCTGATTGTCTAATTTATTTAACTGTTGAATTTTTTCTTCCAAATAGGTTATTTCTATTGTTGCTTTCGAAAAATTCCGTTCTTTAATATGTGATTCTACTGCTGTTGCGCTCCTGTTAAATAGTCTTCGAAGTTGATCCCGCTCCCGGATATCTTTTAATGCTTGTGCAGCCATAGTGTGGTATGATCACGCTACACGTGGACAAGCCGGGTCGGTCGGACTTCTGTGCAAGTTCTTGATATTTCCCACGGTCGCCACTTTGTGATGGATCGAAGACTGAGCGGCTGAGAAGAGGGAGACACAAGCACCAGTTAATCACCCTTGTATCTTCGCATGTTTTATGATTTTGTCAAAATAAAATATAAACGTCCATTTTGTAATAGTCCTTTTATTGCAGTAAAATATGACAGTTCCGTGCAGTGTTGCAAGCGTTTAAAAAATATAATATAAAAATGATACCAGAGTACATAATCTACAACACTGGCCGCGCGGCCGTTTCGTTCCAGAGCGCAATGCGTTTTATTTACTACTAGCTGACCCACGCAACTTCGTCTGCGTCACATAGGTATATGAGAGAAAAAGCTCACAAAAGGAATACATTTTCCCCGTTTTTGTAAGATTTTTAATTCATGCTCCGCTCCTATTGGTCGTAGCGTGATATTATATAGCCTATAACCTTCCTCGATAAATAGGCTGTCCAACACTAATAGCATGCATGCTTCAATAGCGTACTTTCCCATTGAAAGTCATCTTCTAATGGGCCTCGTCGTTGTTATGAAATTATTTTGTTACGCGAGTTATTTTAATTCAGTTATACAGGGTGATTGGAAGATGATTACTTTAATTAAATAAATAAAAAATGAATTCATTTATCATTCAATTTGGCCATAATTATGCAGTTTACATTAAATTTTGAGAATTTCCGAAAAAAAACTTAAAAATTTGGTTAAAAATATTTGGTAAGACTTCGTCTAAGACAACCATGGCTTAAATGGTTCTAAATTGTCTGTACTATCTTCGCCTTAAAGCTTTGCACCCATCTTCCAATCACCCTGTATTTCCCAAGATATTCATCTAAATGAAATGGTGTAAATGGCAATTTTGATCACAATTAAACGCTAAAGATGACTAACGTATTTATTTTGATAAAGATTAATACTATGTCTGTAAAAACACCTTCGCAAATAAAGCATTATTTATGACGAAATTTTAAAATGTTAAAAATGGTTATTGTGAGTCAATCTTCGAAGATAGACATATGCTGTTGCGGCCTTTTTTTAGAACTTTTTAAGAGCAATAATTCCTTAGTACATAATTTTCATGTAACTTGTACTGTTTAAGCAGCGCACGCAACGGAAGCTCTCAAAAAGGAATCATTTTTCCCGTTTTTGCAACATTTTTCATTTATGTTCCGCTCCTATTGGTCATAGCGTGATGATATATAGCCTATAACCTTCCTGGATAAATGGACTATCCAACACAAAAAGATTTTTTCAATTCCAACCAGTAGTTCCTGAGATTAGCGCGTTCAAACAAACAAACAAACTCTTTAGCTTTATAATATTAGTACAGACTAGCTCTTGTAATTTTTAGTCACCAAGGAACAGGGTTTCAGTTACTAATTCCATTTGTAATATACGAAACGTTTTTTAGCTGTTTCTTTTCTGGGAAGAATATGTTCCTATATGGTTATGACTTTACTATATTATCAGGTATCATATTATCCATCCAGTACTAACTGGGTTGTGGAAATTACATAGGCAGTTCCTCCAAGTAAAATACTACTAGACTGGATACCGACCTCGACATAGTTGGCAAACGGTTTATGCAGATGTTGATGATCAAAAGATCTTGCGTTTAAAAGACTAGCAATAATCACAACTGTCCCCTTTTTCTCCGTCAGGCGCTACACCCCCACGTTCGTTCCTGGGGCTCGTTACTCCGCTTATACGGCTCCCGTTCAGTCAAGAGCTGCAAGGAGAAGAAGCTAGAAGAACAACAGATCACCCTGCTCCAAGACCAGGCTCGCCACAACGAGCCCAACTACGCTGTACTAGAGAAGCTTCGCAACGAGATGCGTAAACTTCGAGAGAGGGATGAAGCTGTGGTCCCCATAGGAACGCTGCTGGTGCAGGATGACTTGCCTACACACTCCGGTTCTAACTTGAATAACGTTGATCTGTGAGCTGGGGATCTTATGCTATGGCTGTTCATTCAAGGTTTGTTGGTAGGTGTTGCATGTAGGCAAAAATCGTGGTATTACTAATTGCGTTTTATACCCGTGTCATGAATATTATACTATAGTCTAAGGCTTAGACTATAGTATAATATTCCAGTGGTTCCCAACCTTTCTTGGTCCAGGGACCACTTTGGTGTCTTTATTGTTAGTAGGGACCATATTATAAGGTCCTAGATAAACATGGACATCGACAGGATTATAACTAGGGGAGTGAATCTTTAACTGCACTATACAAAAATTTGACAAAAGATATCGAATTGAGCTCGAAAAATTTAGCAATCATTTAGTAATTTTGCCTCTGATAGGTTCAATTAGGTTGGGTTGAGCTTGCATCTTCTGTGCTAAAAAGTACGAATAACATTTTAATTTTTCGCGGACCGTAGTCGAGGCTTCTGCGGACCACCAGTGGTCCGCGGACCACAGGTTGAGAACCAGTGAACTAAAGGCTAGCTTCAATAAATACTGTACATGGTGTAAGTTTAATTTACATAGCCTACCCGTCACTACTACTTACTGAATCTGTTTTATTTGAACAAGTAGTCTTTCAAATTAAATAGTTTTATAGTTGATGCCAGTTAAGATCGCAAAAGCGGTCATTGACTCAACTACATTTATTAAAGTTATTCACTTTGAAATCCAAAAATAAGCTCGTTCAAGTTTTGAATCGTCATCTATCGAGATCTTCAACATTTTTTCTAATGAAAACCGATTGGTTCATTTGTTTTGGTTCTTACGAAGAGAAGAGGTATTAGTGAAAGGGCAATGACCGCTATTCCGATCTTCACTAGCAGTTAGGGCGGGCTCTAGTTTATTGATACAATAAAAAATATTAGTCACCACCTAACATACTACGTAGAGTTAGGGATAGCTATAAGGAAGATGATATAATAATCTAAATCCACATTCATGTGTAAAAGTAACTATGTCTATACCTTAAAATATGAAATTGAAAGTGCCCAAAAGTTGCATTTTAGCATTAATTAAAATTACTATACGATTCTTAATCGATTAGATAGAGGCATATGTTAATACTAAACAGTAATTAATTTATAAATATTAAATGTAAAAAAAAATTACAAAAATGTGTACAGTGACTTATAAAAATGTCAGTGAACTACCGATTAAATTGTAGTAATTATAATCAAATAAGTATATATAAATAAATATTGCTGGGTCAAAGGTTGTACTGAAGTTACACTGAATTATACTGTGTGCATATGATTAGTTATAGTGTTTGCAGGGACTACTGGACCATAGAGTAAGGAGTTATTAGGAGAATAGTCTGTATTAATCTATTTCGATATCAAAAGAGTCTATAATAACTTAGGTTTTAATAAGTTTATTAAGTGTAATCTTAGCGTGCTATATCGTACTAGTCTTACAACTCAATGTTTGCATCAGACCAATATTGCCTTTGCTTGTATTCAAAATCTTAACGTAAATTGTCTAAGATTCTGAATTTAAGTACTAACTTATAGTAAACTTTATTTAGTTCCTTTGCCTTACATTTTTAAACCGGCATGTTCGGACAGGGTCGTAATTTGCTAATTGATAAAAATGAGGATTTTGGTTGAAACACAGACACGATATGACGTCGTATCCGTGGTACATTTCGAAAATACATTGTCCATCCTTTTCTTTCAAGGCGTAAGATTGCGTCATTCGTTTTGTGACGTTCTTTATCGTGTGGTTAGTGCACCCTGGTGTCAGTTTTAATTCCCTCGATGAGCCTCTGACTTGGCTTAGTTTTGTGACGTGATGTCGTATCGTGTGTCTTAACTTTTCAAGTCTCGTTGCCCGGTAGCGAGGGGCGCAGGGTCGGTTCACTCGTTTCTAATCACTAAAGATGACTATGAAGTAGTAAATGAAGAAAAATGTGTACGAGGTTTTATTCTTCGATGTGAGATTTATTTGTTGAATGAATTGAAGGCTTATACCTATCTGAAGTTCTAACAAACACTTCGTTCAAGAAGCTTCCAACATGCTCCAATGAATTGCAATAAAATATTAGTTATAGCTACTTGACAGATAAGTATATTTTTGTAGACCTTGTGTATGGCATTTATGTAACAATATTAAGATTAGCATTTATCTCTTGAGTGTTGTATGTGTACTCGATATAATAGTGGGGTCGTATCAGATTCATACCTGTTGGGCCAATTTGTGATAGATCTAATTATGCCTAATTCACTTCTACTCGTAATGACTGTGAATAATCTTAAGTTAGATGTAGTAAGATCTATCATTTTATTCTTATTGGTGTATAATTGATGGTCTTAGTTTAGTATAGGATTGTGCAATGTTTTATGAGTGTAATTCTTTAATAATCTGGGGTCGACTATTCAATTTTCAGTTAGTTTTAGGCTCGTCTTGGCGATCAGATCAGATCTGCGGAAAGCGGAATACAAAGAGCTTTTTGACAACTTATAGTAAACACGTCTTATATTATTTTATTCTTCAGAAAACATAATGTCACGAGACATAAATGTATCTAGCTAGCTTTGTAAAATTGTATAAACAATTTTAAAAAATGGCAACTGATTTCTCATAGTGAGCTATAAGAATAATATAATAGATTACTATTAAAAAGCGCAACTTATACCGATGTTGGTCTAATGAACTCAATGTAAACGCAAAGGAATCTTCTAATATAAAAATTTGATCTTCTGTTAATGAAATAAGTATAGAAAATATTTATATGGGTGTGAATCATAGTTACGTACTGAATATTTTTTACCATCTTTATTCAATTTGCTCAAATGTTATTATTTTCACTACCTGTCTTATTATATCTTATTCTTTATTGATTATTCTTTAAAGATATCCGAGTCGAATGCAAATTGTAATTTTTTTATACGAGATTTAATTTTATACTTTGCTGTAAACCGTTTGAAAATATACATAGAGGCTTTAAACTAAAGTACTGAAAACGGGCAGGTAAAGAATAGACAAAAAACGACGGTCAACTTGATAACATCCTTTTTTTTTGTGATTGTCTACCCTATGAATGCAAACTGCAACTGCAGGCTTGAAATCTCTTCACATACTAAGACAGAAATCACAAAACATTTGTCTTAGTATTTGCAATAGGGAAGATGCCAAAAAATCCAATTAATCTGGTCGGATAGATTTCCAAATATTGAACACATTTTAACTTTTTTCACTTAAACAAAAATGAAGACGATACAGTGCCATCGAAAACTCGTGTGACGTCACCTTTGAGTACATTTTTTTACCGGAAATTGACGTCACAAGTCCCCACTCTTGATCTTTGACACCTTTTTGTTTGCGTCAGTTTTTATTAATTTGATAAAACAGAAAAACACGTATCCAATATTTTTCGATAATCCATTTTTTTGGCAGTTATCATCCCTATTGTATAATTGCGTAACACACTTTTCTATCACAAACCGAAGGATTTTGTTAGAAATACGATGCAAGACCCTCCAGAACAAGCGGTGCATTTAATTCAAAAACCGATTCCTTTTTTGTCTTTCAGCTTTAGTTTAAGCGTCCACCAGTCCGCATCGGACGCATCGCATCAAACGGATCATAGTAGGTATTATGAACAGATACGAGCAATCCGTACGGTGAGTTTCAGTACAAAGATACTACGATCGGCTTGATGCGTCCGATGCGGACAGGTATATTATTTCGACGGGAGTGATGTTTGAACATCCATCTGACAAAAATATGAAAACGATTGTGATAACTGTAATATTGCTGAAAACGCTTAGACCTAGCTGCTAACACTTTTATTTAGTAGCAAAGTCAGTCTAATTCTTCATTTTATGTACTTACAGAGTATTTGTGATAAGAACTAAAATACAGAATACAAGTGAAATTTAAGTGATAAGTGAAATTTAAGTGATTATTGTAAAACTGAAAAAGGTTGCAAAATATATAACTTTCTTCCTAATAAATATATTCCACTTCCACCGGTTTTTTTTAAATTATTTTCGAGCCTCTTCACGTTTTTGCCATGTTCGCGATTGGCAATTAGGATAATTTTTGGTCATTACTTTGATCAATACCATCTGAAAATAAAATACAACTTTCTATGTACGCAATTACGCATCTTCCAGAGACGAGACACAGGGGTCAATAAATCGAGATAATTTTATGGTACCAACACGTAGGTGCTCTGTTTTATTTACCTACTTGATTATCAATGAAGCATTTCAGGCAAGAAAAGCCCGTAGATCCAACGAGTCCATTCTACGCGAGCTCAAAATAAAGACCAGACTCCACGACCTGCCTCCGCAGAGTTTTGGAATTGTTCAGTCATATAGCGAGAAAATATGGTAATAACCTCGAAGAACTGGTGGTTACCGGCAAGGTGAATGGTAAACGGCCAAGAGGCCGCAGCTCTTGCGATGGTCCGACCAGATAAGCTCTTCTCTCACTACGATAGACGGAGATGGCGAAACATCGTCAGGGAAAAAAAATATTTCAAGGGAGGATCACGACCCTCAGTAGTGAGGAGCACAACTTGAGGAGGGAAAGCCCGTCGATACAATACATAAAATAATCTTAAACAATAAATAATAAACTAATTTACCTACATTTGAAAAATAAACAGTCTAGCGTTCATTGGATCTTGGTCCACCCGTAGAATAGAATAGAATAGAATAGGTCTTTATCGTATTACCGCAATTATTATGCGCTTTGCTATTAGGGTTAGGGCCTGTCTCACGATGTCCGAGTAGCCACTACTCAGCATGGCATAGGCGGCCCTCGATAGCCTCACATTTTTTAGAAGACAGTCATGACTTAGGTAGGCATCCTAAGTTACCAGTTTTTAGCAAGGTTTTTGAAAAAGTAATGCTTAATCAAACGCTCTATCATTTTAACACCAATCTTACATGATCAACAGTATGGTTTCATCAAGGGACGTTGTACAACTGACGCCGGTGTAACCTTATTAAAGCACGTTTTTGCTACGTGGGAAGAGTCCCAAGACGCAATAGGAATTTTCTGTGACCTCTCCAAAACTTTTGACTGTGTAAATCAAATCAAGACATTACTTTTGAAACTGGAGCATTACGGACTGGGTAAACTTGCACTTAGTCTGGTAAAATCTTATTTGAGTGATAGAAAACAACATGTTTAAATAAATGGTGTCAATTCACAGGGTTTGAAAGTAAAAATGGGGGTTCCGCAAGGCTCAATATTGGGTCATTTCCTTTTTGTAGTCTATTTATATGATCTACCTTATTTATTGAAAAACCAACCACAAAATATGGTGTTTTTTGCTGATGACACTTCCCTAATTTTTAAGATAAATAGACGGGCCCAAAATCTAGATGACGTGAAAGATCTTAACTTCAGGTCCAAAATTGGTTCACAGCAAGAAATTTGGTATTGAATTAAAAGAAAACTAAATGCATATAAGATTTTCATTACCGAATGTTAAAAGTAGTGATTGTGAGGTGAATAAAGAGAAACTAATCATCTTTCATGGGGTACTGTTTGAGATGCTATAATAAAATTTCACCAAGTATTCTTGAACTGAATGAGACGAAATTTAAAACATGCATTAAACGCACACTATGTAAACAAGCATAACAAGTTGAGCGATTACGTACAAGTAAGCTATCATTCTTCATCTTGCTACATTGTTCTCACATAATAATACCATCTCAACGTGAATGATGTAACCAAGATTTTGTGTAACAATATTTTGATTTGAAAACAAAAAGTGAAAAATAACTTCAGAAAAAACGCTTCAGAAGTCTGTGACCTTTGTTTGATTGATTTAGTTTTTTTGTCACCGACTTCTGAAGCGTTTTTTATAAAGTTATTTTTCACTTTTTGTTTTCTCTGAAGTCGGTTTTATTTTTTGTAAAAAAGTTTTTATTTTTCGCTTTTTAGTGGTTCACTTGTGCTTACCCCTTCAAAGCGTACCGGCGTGATTTTAAGTTATGAACTGATGTAAACAATAGACAGATATGAGATTTCGGCAATCCCAGTACATTTGCTATCATTTATTGAGGAGTTCCGTTGCATATCTCCGAAGTTCTTCATCAGATCTTCATCAAATTGAAATGGGATCACTTCGAGAAAGTACACTTCCTAAAACTACCCAAATCCCTTCTAGTGTGCCTATAAAATGTGAAGAGTTCTCTATATTTCTCCAAAATCGCATCATCAGATACTGATTTGATGATTATGAGACCACACAGAAAGCACCAGCTTTCAAATAAAAAAAGAACCATCAAAATTGGTTCACCCAGTCGAAAGTGCTGAGGTAACAAAAATTTTCGAAATCTGGGTGTATTTTGCACATGTGCGTACCCCCTCAGAGCATACAGGGGTGATGTTACGTCATGATGTAGTATGAACAATGAACCTACAAGCGATTGCAGCAATTACTGCAGATTTGCCGTCTATTTTTGAAGAGTTCCATTATGTATCTCGGAAGATCAGCATCAGATCTTCAGCAAATTAAAATGGGACCAAACGACAAGCACCAGCTTTCAAATAAAAAAAGAATCATCAAAATCGGTTCGCCCAGTCGAAAGTTCTGAGGTAACAAACACAAAAAAAAAAAAAAAAATACAGACGAATTGATAACCTCCTCTTTTTGGAAGTCGGTTGAAAAGAGTGTCCATGGAGTTTCTTGCCCGTTCTTCTCCATAGAGATCTACGCTAGGGAATGGGCAACTACAGTACTTTCACAGTTATTATGTCTTGTGACTGGGACTGTAGCTACTTTAAATGTTCGTTTTTGTTTCGACAATTCTGAAGTGCCTGTAACTGGCCTACTTGAAATAAATGCTTTGATTTTGATTTTAAGGGCCGAGTCACAACGGAATAACCAGTGGTCTCGTACGTCGAAGTACGAAATCGGTAGAGTTGCTCACTAAAATCGGTATATTCGTACCCAAAATCAGTACAGGACAAATAAAATGAAATATACAATCAAATTCGAATATTTATCATAAAATTAACTTACAATCTCATTTCTATCAAACAGGTACCTACTTAAAAATAATATTTTTTACCATCTATAGGGTCATACCAATATTCCTTAGCCATAGCCGCGGTGTTACTTGAATAAAAAGTGATAACAATTAGCTCCAGTAAAGAGTCGTATGCATGTAAAGAGCAGTGGTTGACTGAATTGACAGCCTATTTCGCAGTTTTGTATTCAGAAGATTAATATGCGTTCAACATTGGCAGATGAATCGTCTCGCTACATTTTCTGGAAATCATTGCTCTGAACAATAAATTATTGAGAAAGGAAAACTTAGGCGTATGTCTGAAATCATGGAAAAATCATTGCATTTTGGTAATTAAAAAAACTTGTTTCCATCGAAGTTCAAAATGATTTTCCTAGAAAGTCCATAAAAAGTTCTACTTTTCAGATTTTTTTAATATTTTCTAAACTTATGGTTCAAAAGTTAGAGGGGGGGGACACACATTGTTTTCTACTTTTGGAGCGATTATTTCCGAAATTATTGAAATTATCAAAAAATAATTTTAGTAAACCCCTATTCATTTTTATATACCTTTTCAACAATATATCACACGTTAGGGTTGAAATTAAAAAAAAAAATCACTTCCCTCTTTACATATAGGGGGGCTACCCTAATAAAACATTTTTTTCGGTCGGTGTGATTGATACACATATTGGTACCAAATTTCCGCTTTCTAGTGCTAACGGTCACAGAGATTAACCCTTATTCAAATATAGGGAAACTATTTCCCACCCGGCAATGTTCTACATTTTGGTATTTTATAAATAATCGATAATCGTTACTTGAAATTATTTCGATCCATCAAAAAATAAACCATATTTTTTTATTTTCTGGCAACACTTTCTTCCTAAATGTCACATGCCTAAACGTCAAAATCAGTTCAATCTTTGAGGTTCGTTTTTTCCGCCAATTTAGCTCTAAATTAGAATTTTTGTGAAGTGTTTTTCGTCTGACGAGCAAAAAAATTCTTGAACGTATACAACTGTCCTTATTTCTGCAAGTAGACTATATTTCTGATATAATGATGGTATAAACAGTGTATAAAAAGAAAACTTAGTGCTATTTTTGCATGTCTAAACTATGTGGGAAATATCTTCCCTATATCCATTTCCGTAACTACTAAGGCTGGTTTTATAGTCACGCCGCTAGACGCGCCGTTGGGCAGAATTTGTATTGGAGTAGTAGGTAGTCGCGTTTCAAATTCTGTCCAACGGCGCGTCTAGCGGCGTGACTATAAAACCAGCCTAAGTGGGAAACTAATTACCTATATCCCTTTCGCGTTCATTGTTTTATCAATATATATAAAATTTTGACTTTATCTTTTTGTTCATAATTTTAATTTCAAAATAAAAAAAATGAATTAAAATTATTGTTATTTTTAGGAACGTAAGAATTTCAAAATGTCTCGCATGCAATCTAAAATTAAAAGAAAGAAGACAATTAATGAGAAAAAGAGAGAGAGAGAGTGAGCAAGAGTGCTTTAAAAATTTTCATCTGATTGAAGTTCGCCATGTAACCAATATATGAGGCTCCTGTTTTGTTTCCATTTCGTGATTATCACTTTTTGTGCAATAAATTACCATCTAATTTCTATGACTTTGTCTTTTTTCTTTAATATTTATGTACCTGCAAAAACCAAGTAAAGTCAAATGCAACAACTAGTCACGTAGTACAACTAGGCATTGCAGTAAAGGATACAGGGAAATAATTTCCCACCATTAAAACAAAATATATCCTAAACAAATATAGGGAAATATATTCCCACTAAAAAAAAACATATATACTATGTTTTTTTTAATATATAATTTTAAAAACATTAAAACTACTTCTAAATGTAAGCTTAATCCATTTTAACATCTTTGATAAGTCTTGCACAGCGCTGCATTTGTTTAAGGGTTAAGCGAGGACGGACGGACAGACAGACATGGCGAAACTATAAGGGTTCCTAGTTGACTACGGAACCCTAAAAACAGGAGAAGTGGCAAGGGGGCGTGTCGATGTCCACAGGCACAAAACCCCTCTACCCTGACCTCTTGTGCCAATCATAAGCAATTGGCTATACTATTTTGCAAAAAATACATTGCTCTTCCACCACTAGGTACCTGATTTTGTCGCTAAGTGACTGGACAAGCAATGTAAAAATCACCAAACGATAGTTCAATAAGCACATGCATCGCGTGGTGCGGCCGCTTATAGGAGGCGATACATTTTGCGTGTAACGGGCATATCCTTCTTTATTATATCAATGATTTATAGCCATAGGTACGCAAAATACGCGCATTGACGTGGAGTTGCGGACACCAGCCCGTTTTACAATACAATACCATATGAGCATTAACACACAGCGCCGTCTAGTGCCACGTTAGCAAGTCTTGCTTAGTGTGATATTATTATGAACGTACGCCTCACTACAACTACGCCATTAGAGTCATCAGAAAATGTAAGCTCTCTACTTGAAAAGATGAGCAGATGGTGTTGTCAGATTGAGTGTCATGCAGTTCCCCACTGGGATCGACTGTTTCTAATCGGTAGCTCATTGTTGAAGGCTAACATTCAGCTTCAGGATTTTGTACCTCTTCAGGCGATCCAGGGTGTCAGAAATAGTGAGCAGGGAATTAGTATAGGGTATGGGGTGTTGAAGACGATTTTCATGCTTCTGCTAGGGTTCAAGTTAAATAAATAAAAGCAAAAAATGGACTTTTGAATTTTTATTATTAGATTTACACTGTCATTTACAATAAATTTCCATGTAGTTGGAGGACATAAATCAATATTGCATAACACTAAGGCTAATTGCATTAGTATTTTTGTGGATAAATTAACAAAATATATGCAATATTACAAATTCAAATAAAAATAACGCTAATATCTTACTCGGGCACGCACTTGCTCCACGCCGCTATGCCACACTACAATTTGGAGTTCAGCGAACATCGGCCAGATATTTAGTTAACAGGTATCGTGAAGATGGAATGTCTTCGAGTAGGCATTACTGTCGCGGTCGCGGCCGCCCGCGACGCGCATCAAATAAATAATTTCCCCAAGTGCATTACCTTAACCTAGCACAACTTTTAGAACTACTGTTTGTCCTGTAAAAATCGTAAGAGATGTAGCGCTACAGCAATTTTCGAGAACTTGCGAAATTAAAAAAAATAAATTAAAATATACAAAATCTCTATCACAATACTCGTAAGTAATTAAAGCAATTCAAATGTGAATACTCCAAATGTTGTAATACGAACGAAGCGCGGGTACATCGACATGTCTTTAATTCTATTTAAGCTCAGCCACGGCCCTGACGGACGACGACTTGCGGCGCGAGCGGTGTAGTGACGACTCGCGAGCGAGGGCGTGTACTACACAGTAGTCACAAGTTACACCAACTTATCCGTTTGCAATAAATACATACATACGAGATAGATACACAAAGACCAACAGGGTGACGCCGCTATCACTTAGCTAAATATTGCAAGTACTACATCATTACCACCCTAATAATGTTACGTTTATCGTTAAAATATATCAATAAATGATTCAAATGTATACAAATGCAGCGAGGGCGCGGAAGACTCGCTCGCAGACGCGGCCGGCAGCAGGCGCCCGCCGCACGTACGAACTAGCAACAGTCTCAAAACAACAACCTAGCCACGAGATTAAACGTCCATTGTATAAAACTACTATTTGTGCAGACCGAATCAACACGGAGATGCGAATACAAAGTAAACACTATACCGACATACGCAACTCGCTAATGTATCCAACTATTACATCGTTATATTTGTTTGTATATCTCATTAATCATCCTCGACGCTACGGTGCTTTTGTTTCAAGTATCAACAGAGTTTTTAAATACATTAATTTTACACACGGTATAAAATACTTAGAAAATTTACAATTCCCACGTTAAGAAGTAGCCGCACGGAAGTCGGAAGTGTGAGTGACAAGCTAGGCGCAGCGGAGCGCGCTAGGCGACGGCGAGAGATCCATCGACTGGTTACAGTTATGAAAATACATCATACAACATACAGTTAAAATGCAATACCAAAGTACGTTTTTCTTAAACATTATTTTTTTTCGTAATTGAAAACAAATATATCAAAAGAAGTACATATGAATGTATATAACTCGTAGATAATTTGACACGATACATAAACGAAACGTTACCATGTATACATATGCGTGTTGTGTTACAACGGGGCTGGGACTGACAATTTACTTCGGGGGCGAGCTGTGTGGAGGAGTACCATACAACCGGTTGTCATTGGGGGCTGGGTCTTACGTGATACTATAGTTATTTTTTTTATTATATTTAAATAGAATGTTAAAAAGTATTACGACACATCCTGATCTTCCACGTCCTGCGGTTGTTCTTTCTGCTCTGTCTCACCTGGAATGCGACAAAACTTATAGTTAGATAGATTCACACACAGTAGCCGGAAACAAAGGCGTGGCTATCAAGAAAGCTAGATGACAACGAATCTCAAAAGATATAGCGTAACTCGTGTTTTTTATCATACAAAGATTGTAATCCGATATCACTACACTATCATCTAACTAAAGTGTGATAAGATCTCTATCTAATAGAAGCCATTCTACAAGCGAAATACACAACGAAACATGCGTATTCGATTTTTACAGCACGCAGTATGTTTTATTGCGTCTTACAATTTTGTGAACGTAATAGTAGGACGTCTTATAGAAAAACAATGCTCCGGTTTATATGATAAAAAATGGAATAATATGTGGAGATAGCAATTTGAAGAGTCATCGAAGTGGCAGCTTTTGCCCTGCGTCTGAATACCGCGCACTAACTAAACACAAACAATTGAATGGAATGGATAAGTATATGATTGGCATGCGGTGCTGAATTGCTACTGACCCGACTCTCCGTCGCCCTGCATGTCGGAGGTCCAGAGCGTGAGATTGTCCCGCAGGAGCTGCATGATGAGGGTCGAGTCCTTGTAGCTCTCCTCCGACAACGTGTCCAACTCGGCGATCGCGTCGTCGAACGCGGCTTTCGCAAGCCGACACGCGCGGTCCGGACTGTTCAGGATTTCGTAATAGAATACCTGTACAGGGAAAATGTTCATATTAGTATTATTGTACAGACTGCTTCATTGGTAGGTTTTTCCAATAGGAATCCCCAGTAGCTGGCCGAAGTTTGGATTTGTGGTGCCAGCAGGCTCGCTCCGAATTACATAGAACTTAATACATTAACAACGAAATGCATGACTACTGATACGTATACAGGCGTGATGATTATACGTGTGCAGATTTTTGGGGTAATTATTCAATTGAAACGAGGCCCTTATTGTTGCCATGCATCGAACGGCTACAATTAAATCACATATAATCTTTAATAACTGGTTAGTTTGATTAAAACTAAACATCTTAGGGTCAAATAGCAAACTCATTA
Source organism: Xestia c-nigrum (assembly GCA_916618015.1). Classification (NCBI taxonomy): domain Eukaryota; kingdom Metazoa; phylum Arthropoda; class Insecta; order Lepidoptera; family Noctuidae; genus Xestia; species Xestia c-nigrum. Next base: position 1,759,423 of record OU745263.1, read on the forward strand.
AAATCGTCTAATTACAATATAAACTTGCAAAAAAAAAAATTGTAGTAGTAAATATGTGACAACATTTTCATTTGAATTGAATCATGAATATCATAATACCAACTGACAAAATCTAAATATAAATGTGATAGTGATATTATTGAAACCGTCCAATCTCAATGTATCCCAAATTGACGTTATCGAAAATCACGTATTGATTCTAGCCTGAATCTCACATCTATGTAGCGAATAAAAAACTAATTTCAAATTCGTAAAAATTCGGAATGTTGGACGACCTTGAACTCGAGCGGTTGGCTAGATAAATACGAGATAAGTTATCGCGTGACGCGCCAACGGATTATTGATATCACCAACGACGCCGGATAATTCGCATTCTAACAGTTTTCAAAAAAATCTTTAAAAGAATCGGTTAAATTTAAACTGGCATCCAGATTTAATATTAGCTGTGTTATGTTTTGACTGAATCGATAACTTTACTGATGCTCGAACATGTATGACGCACTTCTACATATAGAACCTAGGGTCGAACCATAGGTTCTATATTGATTTAGGGCTTACTGGTTAACGAAAAGGTTCATAAACTGTCAAACAAGGCGACTGGCAAGGTGTCTATCTTTCAAGGTTTAAATTGCGTTCAATTTAAAGGAAAACATGTTACAATCAGATCCTAAAATAGTCACAATATCCTTTATCTCGCATTATTACATTTCAATTACGTCACCTTATACACAAAGCGGCGAGTTGATAGTTTAGTTTCACAGTTCGGAGAAAATCGCGTATGATACATAAATACATACATTATTTGAAGGTCGTCAATATATTCAGTGCTCATTAATTCAGCGGCGCGTTACATTACCATACAGTATACTAATGTTAAAATTGACCACGCGTCCCCAGACCTTGGGGAAGGACTTCGAGAAAACTGTATTGAATTTTATAGGGCGGACGAGATGATATCTAGTATCTACTTAGCTATGCAACATGTCTGGCGCGTGCGCGTTTGTGTCCTTGCACGACCCATTATTGAGCTGCATTTTGTACGCTACTAGCAGCAGTTCCCTACTACTACGCGAAGATAACGCTGGGTCGACCGCAAACAATCAGTCGTTAACTGTCAAATATCCGACTACCGCATAAATTAGCCAGACAGCGGCACTAACGTTCTTATGGCGAATAATAATATATTACAGGACATTAAACACAGATGGCACATCTTGGCATGTCCTCTACATTTATATTTCATTATTTCTTATAATTACATATTCATATATGCACATACTTAACATTTTATGCACACATGCAGTCACATATACTTAGGTTAGAATTTTTCCTAAGAACGTTCATACTACGCAGATGGTCTCATGTCTCCAAATCAATATAATGAATCTTAGGTAATAGCGGTGTTGTTAGCAAGTAGACAGTACCATAATAATCCCATAAAGTCGTGGTCGTTGCGTCTTTATTACGTATTTACGAGCAGTTCTAACTCAGGCAATAGGGTATGTCTGAACGACAAATAATTGTGGAAGATTTACGACTGACATGCAAATTTTATTTCATCTATCCACATGGTTACGTAGTTTGTTATATTTTTCTGATCAATGTAGGTTCGGTACGCATTTTATCTTGTGAAACGAAATTATACTGGGACTGACGGCGGATAAGCCCGGTTGAGCTAGGGTGTTTTAGGATAGAAAAACCTCCTTTTTTTGTCTATATTACTACGAATACCGGTTTAGATGTCGGGTCTAGCCTTCCTGAATTGAAAAAACCAAGACTACGCGTCAGGGTTCAATTAGGAAGCGCTAGCACGGTCAACTAGTTTTTTAATCAATAAAAAAGCGTGTCTAACGTTACAGGAAATCTGTGGCAAAGTCAGTTTGGCCGACTAAGTTTGCATAGAGTACAAATTGGTGCCGCAGTTAATCTCATCCGCTATGCTATAAAATATTACCCATTCTTAGCCTAGAACTTTCAGCTCATAATTTGTGTGTTTATCATATATTATTTCTTCGTAAACCTGTCCTCATAATATCCCTAGTTATAAGTCCGTTGTCAAGTTCTTTACAGCGTGACATCACGATGACGCGTCGCCGTGATTAACTCGGTAAATATGTTTGTGCACACGACGAGCGCGTCACTCGCGAGCTATGCGTCGTAACTTCTTGCAAACGTCGTACAATGTATTGCCTTGGTCAGGTTTGGAATTGTAACAGCTATTTTCTCATGAAGTGTTTTATCGATTGGTAATTGAAATGGGGGTTCGTACAGTCGTACTTCTTAACACTTACATGATAAGGTGTCGATTTGTGATATCAAGTCTTCTCGTAACGCAGTAATATTAATCCCGTTCCTTTTACGTCATTATTCAAGTCGATAAATGTTATGATTCTTTTATGCCTGCATCGTAGCTACTATTGTTTTCGGTTAACTAATTTTATTTTTTCTAGGCACTTCACATATTTAATCTTAAATGTAATTAGAATTTCGACTCATTTTGATGGTTATTTAATAATTTGTATGCCCAAGTGGCTGATCATGGTATGAACATTATTAGTTTATAATTATGTAATGAACACCTGCATTTAACCCATGTATCACAAATAAACGATTTGATTTGATTTGAACTTCATCCAAGTCTGCAGTGCCATAGGAAAGTCAGTCACAACGACGGAGTATCTACCGCGGTAAGATACGTAACGTCGCTAAATCATATTATCCACTACCCTCCTGTATTCTTGACAACAGCATTTAGTCACAAACACCTCCTCATCAACAGCTGTTCCTTACAATCTAGACATGACACACAGGGTACTTACTGAGAAGTTAAGCGCGAGGCCGAGACGAATAGGGTGGGTAGGTGGCAGTTCCGTCATGGCGATGTCGGAGGCGGCTTTGTACGCGACCAGCGAGTTTTCGGCCGCCTCCTTGCGGTCGTTGCCGGTCGCGAACTCGGCCAGGTACCGGTGGTAGTCACCCTGGAGTACACAACAAACACATCAGTAAAAAAAAATATAACAAACAAGTATTTACACCAAAAATCAAACCGAGCGGACACCGGACTTTGTCAGATACATGAACTGTCCAAAATCAGTCTTTGAAGTCGGATTGACAGCATCATTACAAATCTCTTAGAACTTCTTAAACTCGATGCGCCATTCAAATCCATGCATTGTAAATTGACAAGTACCTAATAAATGCAGTGTCCGTCACAATCGTCGTAATAGACCACTTCACAGAGCGCTGCAGTGACCTAACGCAATATCAAATTGCCGTGGTCACCTCGTGTGATCGTGACTTCGTTTTTATCCTTGTATGTTTAGAACTATGCTGTTCATCAGGAGTATAGATGATGATGCGTATGCTATCAATAAACAATAGTGATCATCATCACTGACACCTAATTAAAGGACTAATAAATATGATTGGATTTTCATCATAATACAACAGCACACTTTTATTTAGGTATTCGCTAAAGATGCCACCTAATCTTACAAAAAACGGGAATCAATTTCTATTCCAAGTTACTCAATACTTTACGACACCAACAGAAAATTGGCACGTTTTTTAACCGTAGCCGAAACCACTCAAAAACCCTTTCTTTACCTTCAAGTTGAAGTGCGTCATTGCTGAATGTGAATTCTTACAAGCCCATTGTTTAGAATTGTCGCGAAAATCGTCGCGTCTGCGTCAACGGGACATAAATAAGTTTAAAGACGCAATCTTTAGGAAGTGTCGACTTGACTTTGGTAATATCAATAATTAGCAATTTGTACCCAAGCATGACTACGCTGGCGTGTAATGCCTCTGAGTTTATTAGTAGTTCTCATGATTTATATCTAGTTCATTTATCCCGTTATTATCATCGAAAGAGATTTGTTTCCATGCCATACTGACTTAATTAAGTGGTCGATAAAACAGTTTCCTTTTGTACAAGTAATGTTTCTATTTTCAGATAACCTGTATCATGTGAAAGATCAGTGCAATTTATAAGTGCTGTGAACTATTGTACACATAGGAACAAGTACAAGGTGCAAGTTTAAATAGATCAGACGAAGATTGATTCATTAATTGTGGAAGAAATTAATTAAGTACCAACATTAATTGTCCACTTATTAAGAGAAACAACTTACTGTAATTCTATGGCAGTTTTATGATATGGCTAAACATGATAATTTCACTTGGGGCCACAGAATTACTGTAAATGTATAGCAGTAGCGAAAGGTAATTTATTGTAACAGGTAAACCCGTCCGGTGCTATTTTTAACAATGTTTGAAAAAAATAACCATACATTGTACTATTTGTAGTTTGAGTCATGTTTGAGCTATCACATCCTAACTGAATTACTTACATTATTTTACTTATGGCAATTGTAGACTCCAGTACAGTAGTTGTTCTGAAGGGAAGCCGGTAGGTTACGAGTTGTATAAACCCCTTGCCACTGATGTATAGTATAAAATGTCGAACGTCAAACGTCGTCAACTGGGAAGTGCTGCAAGTAATTTCTACATAAGATATATGTAGAGTCCAATTCGTAACTAGTGTTGGGCTTACCTTCATTTTGTAATAGAAGACTTTGGACTCGCCGGTTTGTGAGCTGGGTATGAGGTGTTTGTCCAGAACGCTGAGGATGTCTGAGCAGATGTCACGGAGCTCCTTCTCTACCTGGCTGCGGTACGCCCTAATCATGTTAAGTTTATCCTCCGCCCCCTGAAACAAACATCATTATGTTGTAACAATACTGTAAAGATGGCACGAGGAAGAAAAATCGATAGGAGAAAGTCTTTTTTGTGCACAATAAGAAAAGATTCCATTGCAGATCTTTGAATTGTAAGAATGTCATCTCTTAAACATCCTTGTTCTTAAGCTTCAAAGTTCGAAACCGTTTAATCTTCATTCGAAAACTAAATCGTTGATGTAAAACAGTATCGTCATCATAATCTCTGCGGCCGGGATGACGAACGAGACCGAACCTACAAATTAATCAATAATCTCGGTTGCGTAGAGCCTCACGTGTTATAAACGTGTGGACAACTATCTCTACATATCTGTGCATGTCCCGCGAGGGGATTAGCGTGATCTACGGTAACTATCATGTTCACGAAGAATCCAATAGCATTTTGACTGATAAGCTCGTCACAATATCAAGATAGACTGATTTCGTATGCAGTGTGCATTTTAATTCGTAACACGTTTGATGAACGTGATTTCAATACTTATTCCGGTTTAACTTATTATAGGCAATACCAGCCTACGATATTTTTTCAAAACGAGTTTCTTAATGAGTTGTAGTGGTAAGCTGGTGAACTATTTACAAGTGGATTCGCCTAAAGAAACATGAATATACATCTCATTGTGTTATTCCTTTGTGCCTCGACTCTTTGGATTTAAATTGGCGAGTGCACGAACGAATGTAACTCTGAACGCAAAACTGAATCGATTACATTTGACGGTTTTACGTCACAATCACATCAAATGATATCGTGTTCGATTAACTAGATTAGTTTTTCGACCCGCTGTTTATAGTTCATGTACCTGCGGTTCGATTAATGCTTTTTAGGTTTAGACTTCATATTTGGTCTATAGGTATAGTTACGGTAATGTGATTATTTTTTGATAGGCTTGTCCTATCTCACTTGGGACCTAACACAGTTATGCAAAGCGTGGGTTTACGTAGCTTATACCTCGATGTCCTATTCAGCGAGAATGACAACCACGACGCGTGTTTAGTAATGTTCATGAATAAATTATCATTAGCTTTAATATATCTACATTAGTCTGTATCCACGCAATACATGAGTTTGGAGCCGTTACAACAAAAAAATGCGGTTATTTAGTCGTATGTGTCGTGCCACGCCCATTCGTTACACAATACATCCTTTTATCCAAGTTTACCCAACCTACACCCACAAGTAACGCTGACACGACACTATTTGGGAAAACCACTCTCTGATGCAACTATACCTTTGTATATTTTATTCAAACCAAAAACAGAACCTTGACGAATGATCCAATTTCACTTGCGGAATCCTACACCGTTACTGAAAGCTACGCTTAGTCTACGACATGCTACGGTAAATCTGTCTGTAGTTAAACCAAACTGTAAAAGCTAACGAGTTTATCACAGACAAGTATAATTCTGTAGACCATATTAATTTTCCTCTTTATTTTTGTTGCAACGTACTAAAAACTAAAGATCTGTTATATCTGAGTTGCAATTCAATTTAATTTAAGTTCTTGTGAGAGTGTCAAAGAGAAAGTTTTCTAAAGACGAAAATGATGCATCTTCTTTCTCAAAGACGCCGCGATGCATTTGACGTATTTGATCAATAAGGTTGAAAAATCGCAGCGTCCAGTCCTTGAAACTTATTACGTAACATATTGGATCGAGCTTGTAAGCAGCTGCTCTCAAGGAACGCAATGAAAATTTTAAGTAATAAAGTTTGAGCAGGTTTCTTTACAGTACTCGAGTTCAAATATTACAATTAGGCAAAAATGCAAACCTTGCGCGAATTATTACCATGTTTTGTGCCAGAAAGACAGAATATTAGTGTTATTTATTAGAGCTATTACTATTAGCATTTCAAGTTGGGCGAAAATCGATTTAATATGACGTTGACTTTCAAACGTATGCCACTTTGTACCTATCCAGTTGTATGCATGTTACGTGATTCCGTGTCAGAATATAATAATGGAAAGTTTATAGTAGAGATATGAATACAAAATGACGATTTACTGCTACGATTTTACAATTCGGCTTATTTGGTATCGCTGCTAGTTCGCTAAAGGAATGCAACCAGTTTTTTTATGCAGGTTTCGATGGCTTTTTGCCAGTCCAGATTTCTCATTATATTCAAGACGGCCAAACGAGAAAAAACTTTATTGTTGGAAACTGCTCGATTTCTTTCAGCCAACTTCTGTGCAATAAAAAGTTTAATGAACTGTTTAGCATGACTTACGCGGTATTCAATAAAGATTCCCACAACTTTTTAAGGCTCGATCGATAACGTAAATGAACGTGGATGACCTTATTGGCAACCTTTTTATGGCGTCATATTTTGGGGCTGAAAAATACTTGATACAAAATTTCGCGTTCTGCAAATAGGTATAGGTATACTTAAACAGAAACTGACCTTCTGTACAGTACTGACAGTGTGAAATGACAAATGTACTGCAACAATTAGCTTGGAGGTCATTGCTGTTTGACTGACTTCTGTTCGACACTTAAATATGTTTGAATCATGGTAATTAACCTCTGGTCATAGAGTACAATTGTGAGATACTTTCTAAACAATTAGCTTTAAGTGCCTGGAAATTACAGGTGTTGTTATTGCACCACTGAAAATAAAACGCCTCTATACCCCAGAATGAACCAATACACACAGCAACATAAATCTATTTCTAGTATTCGTGAAACAAAATTAGCAGTGTAAGTTGTATAATTCTCGATATAGCAATGGTTTAAATCCAATTTGCATTCTTGTCTGCTAATGAACCTTAGAGCAGCTGAAGCCTTATTAAAATTAATGGCAGTTTAAATTCAACTGCTATTTGCCGGGAAAGTCCCTAAACGTGATTAAGAGTAAACGAGTGCCTCCTGCGTATTGGAGTTTCGACACCGACACAAAAACAGAATTGAGATGACGCCGAAATACAAAGTAATGAGGAAAATGAGTCACTCTTACAGGGTTGACTATGCGCTGTTTTCCCTAGATAACGACACGTCATACCGGTGACCTTTTTGCTTACCATTCGTACGTTGCGCGTTGCCTTGAATTCAGGTTTTCAAATCAATACATAACCACCGCAAAAAGAAAAAAATTGGGACATGAAGTCTGGGCTTTTGTATGCCAAGTTTTTCCGCAACAATAGAACGGACTGGTCAGACAGGCCGTTATCCTATTATCTCATTATCGCAGAGCTGGACGATTTTGGTCGAGCTCCAACAAGGTTACTATGAAAGTTATCATTGGTCGTTGAACCTTTAATTGCATGAGTAAGACATCGTAAATTACGTCATTCAGAACATGGCAACTACGCACGTGAAAGGACACAAAGAGCCATCATTTTATACAAATATTTGTTACAATGTGGCAGGAAGGTTGCTAATTTTATTCGATACAAACATTCATTCATATCGATCGGTCATTAGGGCAGTACTAAAAACGAGAGTGTGTCAACTTCGATGGGAATCAGTTATTTATGCAAGTACACATTATACCCTCACTGTTTCGGTAGAAAATGTAGGTGGAAAGTGGCTATAAAGTTGGCCATGACAGAGAAACGCCGCGTGTGACTGTACATTAGTTTTACGATCTGCTATTTCTATATAGTTGGCGTAGATTGCCAGTCGCGCCGTAAGTCTAGTTAGGCACGTGGGACAATTTATCAAATGCTCGAACGCCTTTCGTACCTAGTGGAATGAACTAAGTTCACTGTTACCAGATGCACTTATTCCGTTGGACAAAAACGTTCTCTCCGCGAAAGCATTAGGTTCGAGGGAAAAGAAGCTCTGATAACAGCCTGAATTTTTTACAAAGATGAATGGTCATCTCGCAGAAACCTTTAAACAAAATCCTAAACGAATGAAAATCTTCTGCTTACACCATGCAATATTTCAAAGCTCAAATAGAACAATAACTTAGGACTATTCAAATACTGTCCAAACATGTGTCCCTAAGCGCAGCGCACGGTCTTGCCCACTACGCTAAATGGGGTCGTGCGGGTAGCCCGCTGGGCGCTGGCTAGACTATAACCCTTAAGTATGTCGGGGTAGGGACAATAGAAGCTCGTGCCTCGCAAAAAAAAAACCGGTGAATCAAGCGAGCGGCTCGTGCGGAACCTACCAACTGCACCATGTATCCCATTGATTACACAAAGTGAAAGACTTTTCTAAGTGTAGCTAGGTAGGTATATTACGGTTATTAATTTCATAGCTGCAGAACGTAAAAGCTCTCCTTGATGCTATAATGTCATCAATCACCCGAGACCTTCGCACAGAGGCTGAATCACTAACACCCAATGAAAGCTCACAGGGTTGGTATTGATTTAGTTAGCAGTACTTTATTACTCAGCTGCGGGCGCCATTCTTTTATACTTTAAAGCAAAGAGAAGAATAACTACCTATACTAACAATACCTACGTTGAATGAAAGATAGATCACTTTTCTGTCAATACCAATAGAAATGGGGTCAATTTACAAGAGATTGTCATAATAATGGGTGTCTATACTGCCTATTCATTAGAAAAACTAAGTCGCGTCCCATCCCGACCACAGACTAGTAATACACGCGCGTCACTCTTACCAATCGATAGACTCCAGACGCTGTAAAGGGACGGTCACATTGACGCGTAAATACGCTCTAATACACGATCGTTACTTTACGGTTGCGTAAACGGCTGAGGTCTGTGAAATTGCTTTTTAAACTAATCTGAGCACGAGTTATAAAAGTAATAGAACATGCTGTGGATTGGAGAAAAAATAACCGTCAGCAAGATTGGCAGGGAAACTGCATTGAATGTATGAAAAAGTATGATATCTTGGCAGCGGGACTTTTTGCGCCGCGGGTAATCTTCACCCTGTGGAAAAGAGATCACAATATGCAGTTTGCAGTCTTACCTTAGTCTCCTCCTTCTGTTCGATGGAGGATATGATCCGCCACGAGGCGCGGCGGGCACCTATCACGTTTTTGTAGGCGACGGAGAGCAGGTTCCTCTCCTCCACTGTAAGTTCATTGTCGGACACGTTTCGTGAGGCTACATTCTTCATCGCCTCAACCATTTCTGGAAAACAGAACGAAATTATGTCAGTATTGATTTTGTTGGCGTGGGTACGGGAAGAGGGTTGGAACGTTCGGGATTTTGCGACTTAAAACATTAATGCGGCGTGTTTTACAAAGAGGTCCAGTGTGATCGAACAGTTTTTAATCACCAAGTACCTAGATAAATAAGCCAAGTGCCTTTTACGAAGCTTCGAATCAATTAGGAATTGGTACCGGAAAGCTATTAACATTTTTGAGAGGTGAATAACGATTACGTGCTTGGTGATTGTAACAATGGTAGCTTCTTTGTAACGGGCATGGACGATACGATTCTAATGAATCCGTTATCTTTTTTACCGACAAATAAGGATAATAATGATGTCATGTCATCGGGGTATGATTAATCAGGGTTTCTAACAGCACATTAAAATGTTCAACAAGACAGATTTCAATATAAAAGACTGAAAAGGTGAAAGTATTTTGAAGTAGCTCGTCCCCAAAGAACGGAGAGATTGCAAAAATATCCGCGACGAAAGGTTAGTCATAGCGGGATCGATAAAGTATTAGCGCAAGTAGGTACGCCTCATTTAGAAGTTTCAAACTGTTGAGCCATTCGGAAGAAATAAGTTGATGGCAAGGCGACAGTGAGACTAAATACTTAAATGTCGATTCTTTACAAACTTTTGCCGCTATCTCGGAATGTCGGACGACTTAGATAAAATTATTCTTTTATCGATGGAAACTTAGTCTGTGCTTATTGTAGGGGAGGGGGAATGGGCGTCGCGCAGACCGAGTAGTGAGCCAAACTCATGTTTCACCATGTGCTTTAATTTTGACGTTTACGATCGTCCTGCAATATTACTGCCGCATTAGAACATGCAATGCAGACGTAATCCCGGAAACGTACGCATAGAGCTCATTTCTCATTCAAGAAGAAAATCCTGGAATAAAATAGAAGGTTATCCTGTAACAGCCCTAGTAAAGAGTTGCACACTTCATTGTAGGTACCTAATCGATTTTAGCGGTCGCGGCAAGGCCTGCATGTAACAGGTGCTAAAGCGTCGGCGCCTCACGGCCCATGCGGTTTTCCTTAACTCCGTGACACAGCTGATACATCGCGCTTTCCTTTCACTCCCAGAATATCTTTGAATTATAAAACAGGGATACTGAAATAAAATAACATCCTAGATTTGGTTTGAGGCCTGTTCAGAACAAAAAATCTTGGGCCGCTGTTGTATTATTCAGGCGGCACTGAGTGATCGTAAAACAAAAAGGAAGGGCCCAAGTTATGAAATTATTTAGGGATATGTTTGCGGCCGTGCAGACGCCATCTTAAGAACCTGGCCACGCCAGCTGCGCCCAGTCCATTTGGCACCCTTATTTAGGACGGTATCCTTTTAATTCGTTACGTTTATCCGGCAATTTGCGCAATGGCGTCCTCTATGCGAAAATTGCAATTATGTATGCGTGCGCTAAAAATGTTGTCACTGGATAAATGGCACGCGCCACGGAACTGAACCATTTCCATTTTGTAGATGGAGTTTTCGATAAAAAGAGGTGACCTAGGTCGTATTGACTGAGCTTTGCGTAAGCTTTGAAGGCCTTCACGTGTTACTGTCCGCAAGCGCGCTCTGCATGTGCGATAGGACCTACGACTATCCGGATTACAGCGAATCAGACAGGAAGTGCTGATAAAAACTCACTTGACAGTGGTCAGTCACAAAATAGGGACTCAACAAAGAGTTTCATAGAAACTGGTTTGTTACAATTAACAAAAAAAACGAAACCTGAAGTCCTTGCATCTACTTCCCCTAATTTAAATAAAATGTGTGTGCATACAATTAAAGGCAGGTGTAAAACCTGCAGGATGAGTTTATCACCACACTTATCTACACACCAATTATTTTAAGTGTGATTGGATTATTTTGCAAAATTGTAGTAATTTTATCCAATTATGGAAAGATAACTGTAATATTTAACTTAAAACTATGAAAGATTGTGCATATTGTGGAATATATAATAGTACTTTTATAGGCCACCAAGAGGCTTATTACCTTCAAGCTCAATTCAAACCATCATGAGTAATAGAAAGTGGTAATTAAAACCCAAGCTTGCTTAGCAACATTATGAAAATGTGCTGAGAATAGGAGCCACTCATTATTATAACAGTTCTCCAAGAACATAAAATTATCATTTTTAATTACCTGCAAACCAAATAGGTGGTTCATCTTTATTTCAAAAACAATCTTTGGTACAATCCAGTTTGATTCCATAGTGCTTCCCAGAATAAGATCTGTTCTAATATGTTGAAGAATTTGGATGTGCATAGTAGGTAATCAATATTTGCTTGACTATATTGCATGAATAAGCTCTTCAGAAGTGGCCTGCTTGCTCACTATTACTAATTCAGGATTATAGCTCCATTACTCATGTCCAGAATTAAAATGTGTCAATTGTTAGCCTGATGACTTATTGATTTATTTACTCGCTGCACAAGGTGATATTTTAAAATTGCTTTTTACTCCACCTGACAGAAGGGTGTGGTCTGATAACCTTTAGGGTAATTATACACTAGAATGTTTAATTTTTATGTCATGAAAGTCACAATGTTACAAAACCCTTTGGAACAGACAAAAAATGGAAGGCAAGTTAATGCATGAGTCGAATTATTCAATTGAATCATGACAGCATGTGTCATTTTCAGACTTATTGTTATTTATGAATGACATTGATGTATTGATGTAATAATGATTAAAACAAGGTATTGAAAAGGGTTAATTTAATAAGTTTCAGAATTATTTTTTCAATTTTATTAAATAATTGGGTCAAATAACCTTCCTGAATTCAGTAACAGGCATGATAAGATAGCAATTGGTATATTTCAATGATAATTCTAATAAAGGTCATTGAACTGCACATCTCAGATAAAATAGGTAAAAGGTGTAAAATAACGAACAGGCTTCGAATAAACCAGTGATAACCTTTACAATGACCGCTCCGATTCAAAAAAGATGAACGCGATAACGTAAAGAGCTCTCAGGTAAGATTCCCGTGCAACTAAATCGTGAACAATAGGTGAAATCGGAGGCGACATAAAATTACGCCGCTTAATAAACCCAGAACATTCCTCTAAGTCTATTCAAAAGATTTACCAAAGGTGCGACATGCATGACCGAATCCAATGACATCGATCGCATTTAACTTCCCCTGGACGGGAAAAATAGGAGACAAATTTTTTCCTCGCACATCTACCAAAGTATCGATTCTTACTACCAATGACATCAGTTTTGACGAATGAAAAATGATATATTACTTTACTACGCAGGTTTCTACAGCGATTGCATAGTTTTTCAAGGGTTTTAAAAGCGTTAAAAACCCTAAGGACATCCCACCGGCGGATGACGCATCGATCGCTGACCAAGCCTAACGAATGCCATTGATTTGTTAGTACGCCGATATAGTAATATAATTGAATGTATTACGCGCGTTTCCAGACAAAAATCTACGAAACCATGGCTTATCTGATACTTTGATCTAGAAATTTCCTCAACTATCACCAAATCGTCTTTCAACTGTCGGCGAAAATACGATAGATTTTTCATCCTATTACAGAACATACAACGAAAATATGTACTCACCGTCATAGCGCTCAGCCTGCTCGGCTAACTTAGCTTTATACACATTATCTTCCCTTTCCGACATTGTGGATGACAAATGATTTTTCACTAACTAAAACCGAATCGCCAGGTCACTAATTCACCAAGATGGCCGCGCCCGCCAACCGAATCCGAATTCGATCTTCAACTAAACTCCGCCCATGACGTCATGGAAATGGCAACTTCCGCTGGACGGTTATTGCCATTTACATGAGATAGTTTTCTCCCATTTCGCTGTTTTTCAGCAGGAATAAAGGGTTCTATTTAATTTTATTATGTATCGATTTTTTATACAAATATTCATTTCTTCAAAAGACAAACAATCTCAAAACTTTTCGAGAAGCATGGAAATGAAGAATAAGCGAATTCTGCATAAACTATGTTATTATTAATTTTTTACTTCATGTTTTGTACCTTTGTATCGAAATATTATTTTAAGGTAAAAATATTATTCACTAGTTTTTAATTTAAAAATAACTTTAAAGCAGTCAAAATATACTACTATTGTACTAATTTAGTAGAATTTTGACAGTACTTGTCAAATGTCAAAACCTTGGCTTAAAAAAAATAAAAAACGGTACGAGACGGTTTTTTTTACTTTTACTTAATGTTGTTCAAAGTATGGCGAGTCTACACGAGGAGTTCGTGGTTAAGCCCACAGAGTACATTTTTATATTAGCCGAGCTTGCCTAGGTTGGTTGGTGGACGGGTAACCAGCCCTATATGCTAAGTTTCCTCCGTGCCTCGGAAAACACGTTAAGCCGTTGGTCCCAGCTGTCCTTTGCGAGCAGATCTTTGACAGTCGTTACAGGCAGTGGCTCAAAAAGCCCGACAGCCAATAAATAATAGTATTACTCAGTACTAACTGGGTTGCGGAGGGCAGAAAACCAGTCATTCCATCTAAAATATTGGTATTCAGCTGCAAGCCAACAACAACCAGAGGCTAGGCAGATGATGAGTAAGGCGAGTCCACATCCGTTAACTCCATAGAGGAATGAGCCTTAGAGACGGCAAAACAGCCTGCTGCCAAATGAAGGATTTTCTTTTTCAACTCTTCCCTAGTGGCTGGATAGACAGCGCTGATCTCGGTACGTAACTGCAAGGAACAGCACGTCACAAAAAAATAAAACCGACTTCTAAAAACCGACAAAAAAGTGAAAAAATTACTTTATCTTCAGAAGTTGGTGATCTTTGTTTGATTGGTTTTGTTTCTTTGCCACCGACTTCTGAAGATAAAGTTATTTTTTATTTTGTTTTTGTGTTTTTAGAAGTCGTTTTTATTTTTCACTTTTTAGTGTTTAACATGCGCTTACCCCTTTACAGCGTACTGGCGTGATGTTATGTCATGAACTGGTGTAAACAATAGACAGACATGAGATTTCAGCAATCCTAGTCCATTTGCTATTATTTATTGAGGAGTTCCGTTACCTATCTCCGAAGTTTTTCATCAAATCTTCACCAAATTGAAGGGAGACCACTCCAAGAAAGTACTCTTCCGAAAACTATCCAAATCGCTTCATGTTTGGCTATAAATTTTGAAGAGTTCTCTCTATTTCTCCATGATCCCATCATCAGATCCTGACTTGATGTGTGACTATGGGACCACCTGTGACGCATACCCTTTCTAACAAAATAAAAATAATCCATATCGGTCAAGCAATCTTCGAGTAATCGGGGAACATACATAAAAAAAAAGATTCCAACGAATTGAGAACCTCCTCCTTTTGGAAGTCGGTTAATAATTTCCCTTGGACCTAATTTTTATATTTGGAAGCTTATGCGAACAAAAGTGTCAGTCAACGAGCGTATGTGACGTGTGTTTTTTCAAACATTTTAGCTTTGGCACATAACCTAATCAACGCCATCTATCGACTTCATGGAAACTTTTTTTTTAGAAAACCTCTTATTATTCCTATACATTGTAATCTATTATTGAGTAACGATACTTACACTCGCTCAAATCCTTAGCCTAGCTTCTTGCCATTCAAAACCAAAGTTTATCTGGCTCAAACTCTGATTCAGCCGATTATTGATTACGCTGATGCCTGCTATTTGGATGCCACCGAGGAGCTGTTAAATAAGCTTGAGCGCTTACTAAATCTTTGTATTCGTTTTGTGTATGGTCTGAGGAAATATGACCATGTTTCTCACTTCCGCAAGGAGCTTAAGTGGCTCCCTATCCGTCTCCGGAACACTCGGATATTATGCCTCCTTTACAATATCCTTTATAACCCTGCATATCCCAGTTACCTGCGCGATCGCTTTTCCTTTACCCGTCCTTCTAATGCTCTCTGTAGATCCCACCTCAGGCATCATCTTAATTTCCCATCTCATAAAACTGAACTGTATTCCTACTCCTTCTCTGTTCACGCAGTACGTTTGTGGAACTCACTTCCGCCTAACATTCGAGATTCCAAAACTTTATTTCTCTTTAAAAAACAAGTCAAAGAGCATGCAACCTCTCTTCTATACAGTAATATTCTACATATATATGTATGTATGTTATAGGTAAATATTTACAATAGTAGTTTATTTTGTTTTTTTAATAATATGTGTATGTATTTGTATGTTATATGTTTATATTAAATAGTCATAGTTTTGTTTTAAGTTTTAATTTAAATTTTCTTGTTTGACTTTTCTACACACTGTGTCTACATTTCTTATCAGACTTTCCTCTCGCAGGTCTGCTGGAAGAAATTTCTTTTGAAATAAGCAGTACCTACATTTGTGCTCTTCTGTGTTAATATATTGTCCTTTTATGTATTTTGTGTGTACATGAATAAATAAATAAAAATACAATTTTAGTGTGACATAAACGTGTTAATTTTTCAAAGTGTGTGTGTGTGTTTGTTCTATAATATGTGGTTGATTTTTCATGTCCGGTTGCAGCAAAAAGATGCATGCATCTGTGTACTCGTAGCTGTCGAATTCTCGAAGTGTGCTGTACGTGTTAACCTCGCCTTCCTGAAAAAGTGGCAGAAATTGAGCGATTCGCTCGTCGCCGAGTTTCCTCTATGGTTTATTTATGACTCGCCAATGCAATGGAATTAATAATAATATTTCACACTGAAAGCCAACCCGAATTTGGCAGCCGAAAAAAAACACCCTTTCTATTAATTAAGTTTGCCTTATTTGGGTAAAAAAGTACCTTTACGGAAACATTTTCAGTTTGAGCCATCAAAATCTTTAATACTACCCTGCAAGTTCCTATGAGTCGAAGAAGGACTTGGACCCTGAAAAATTCGTTCATCCACTCTTATGAACTTGGAGGGTTGTATTGTTGATTTTGATGATTATAATTCTGTAACTTAATACGTGGTGCAGTCGCGAACGATATGTTTATCACCATACAACCTAACACTGCCCTGCAAATTGCAAAAAACGTAAGAAAATTTGAATTTCGCGGGCTACCTTGGAGCATCCCCCTTAATGTCAGTTCTTGGAGCAGGAACAGACCTACCCTCTGATCACGAAGAGTAAAAGTCAACTTACCGCTGTATGATAGATGGCAAGGTAATAGTTACCACTCCGCAAGGTTTTGTGGCATTCGTGGTTCATAAGTTAACTATTCTTGAGTAGTTTCCAGTTAAATAAAAAACAAGCCCAATGAGTTTGTTTTATTTGTAGCGCTTGAGAGTTCTGCTTCTGTATCACCAGCGTTAAACACAGCTACAGAGCTTACAGAGCTTGGAAGGTGGTATGAATAGAGTACGAAGAAATATATTTTTCAAATTGCGTTTAGTTACCAGTTTAACGAAATTTAACGTTTTTTTCCAACATACAATTCCCCTCTAGTGTCATTGTCAAAACACACGCTTTGAGTGCGGTCCATTATAACAAACGATGCATTGCACGCATTATTTTTTTACTATACCCTTCCCACCACACGTGAAAGTTAACGAAATTAGAATAATCGGTGGTGTGTCATGCTCCATATGTATGGTTTTCCTGTCCTGGAAAACACCTATCGGCCATTTTTGTAGACGGTCGTCGGTATTCTTTGCTTTCTGAATATCGTATTTCTTTAGAAATTATCTCTAATTTTCCTTATTACCTGTCTAAATTCATATATTTTTTACATCCATTATAGTTTTAATGAAAATGCGACCCTAAAACCCAATTGTGTGTGGTTAAACTGAGAATTTATTCAATTTCAGTGCACTCTTTTACAATTATATATTTTGTCTTTATTGTTAATTTTAAATAACAATTGAAGATACTGTGAGGTGTAACAATGTCTAACGTTGGCTATGACCTCGATACTTCGGGCGGGCTCATGCCGGTTTGTTGTTTAAAATTGTTTTCAAAAAAGTTTGAATGCTACTTGATCTTGGTAACTGGCGCCATTTTAATCAAGCTGAGTTTGTATGAGCCAGCCTTGGTATGGAAAAAAGGATACTTATGAAGGTTTTGGGATGTATTTTAGCTCATACGCGCGCTGATTAAGCCGCCCGACGAGGATTTGAACGTGCAGAAGCCAAAGAAACCCCAGCATCCATATTATAAGAGGCCTGGTAAAGGTCACAACCATGATTCTTGCGACGCGTGTGGGGAAGGCGGCGATCTCATATGCTGTGATCGCTGCCCCGCTAGCTTCCACCTCGGGTGCTAGTAAGTAACTTGGTGGATGCTTAAATAATAACTACAATAAGAAAATGCATATATAACTTGAGAATGGGTTAAGTATAAAAAATACAAAATTAATATAAGAGCATTATATTTTATTACATGTTATGAGCTGTGGTGATACAGTGGTACAGGGCTCTAATTTATGAGTTGAGGTTTTGTCGTAGGTGGCCACATTTTTGTGTGTGGTTTATTCACAACTGCTCTCATAGTGGTGAAGGAATAGATGCTGTCTTACCAAGAGGAGGCTCCAGCAGCAGACAATTATTTACTTAAACAAACAATTATGGAGTTTCTTACCTGTACTTTTCCTAATCTTTGAAATGGGCAATTTTAATACTTTCACAGATAATATGCCTTGAGACAGACTAGCTTCATTCTTTTTTTTTCAATGTATTTGACAATTCAAGAGTGCTTGCCTAGCCTATCTGTAACAAATACTTTGATTTAAGTTAACTTTCAGTCTAAAAGTTCATAATAGACTGCCACACTGACAGAAAACTAATTTAACTTCAAGACACCTGCATAGTAGTACAATGTATACACCTATGGCCTTATATTTGGTGTTAAAAAGGGTATTTTCAAATCGACAAAATTATAAATAGAAAAAACCAAAACAAAAAATGTTTTGTTCATCTGTAATCAACATAGATCGGAATAGATAGAGTTGTTTTATGTATTTGCCATAGGTTAGAATAATATGGATATTCCCCATTGGTATATCCATATTGGTTTTTAAGTAGGTAGTAAAATCAGAACAAAACTATTCTCACCTTAGTATTTTAACATCAATGTTAGTTGTCAATGAACCTAAATAGCTCTACCTATTCCGATCACTGGTAATCAATTTCGTTGATGGGTTTTCGTTACTAAAATACTAGAATCTCAAACAACATGATATATGGCTTATCAGCCTATTGCTGTTTACGTAACTCGTGGCCAAATAACAGCCGCTCGGGCCCGTCTTTAGGTTAGGCTGTGCTTGCCTGGGTTGGTCTGTAGATGGGTGACCACCCTTACACAGAGTTTTCCGTGAGTCGGAAACCACGTTAAGCTATTGGTCCTGGCTGTCATTTCTCCCTCTGGCTGTCTTTACAGGTAGTCAGTGGCCCAAAAAGTCGGACAACCAGTCTTACCAAGTGGTATTGTATTGTATAACAGGGTGGTGTCCGCAAGTCCACGTCAAGGCGCGTATTTTGTGTACGGAAGGGGTATCGTAATACCCCGTATTAATAGGCAGTCGCTCCATGTAAAATACTGGTATTCAGCTGCATCCGGTTAGACTGGAAGCAGTCACCGGAGTGAAAAGGCAGAAGATGATACTATTTATGTAACCACAATTTTCTAGTCATGTGAATGTTGCATCAAATTACTGTCAGTGTTTGAATAGATAATAGATGTCTTCGGTACATCAATAGATAAAAGTCTACTATAAAAAGCAAGGACTTGTCTAGTCTAGGTAAGATGTCTAAGGAAAGTTATGAAAGTAAGCCGGACTTGGTAATAAATCGTTGTACGGTGGCATATCGCTCTATTCAAACACTGTATTATGTTGTGCCTGCTCATGGTCAGACTGATACCACTAATCTTTTAAGTGAACTTATCAAATAACATTGTATACTAAACAATGTAATTAATTAACATATTGTGTGGTAGTGGCAACCTTTATATTAACGTCGGTATGCTACTGGTCAAATATCATTGTCCAAGGAAAGAAATTGGATGACTCCAACAAATATACATAGGCATATCCATACTGTTCCCACTGCTGGCCCTCTGTAAGATATAGGAATGATGATGATGTTTAAAGAAAAACGACTTTGAACAAAGACATTAGAAAAGCAACATACCACTTTTTCCCCAATATTTGTTTTGCAAACTGATGAAGTACACCTAGAATGTGTTTAACTTTCAGTGATCCTCCTCTGGATGAGAATGACATACCAGCTGGGTTGTGGCTGTGCAGGGAATGCAAGGCCTCCGATGACAACAAGCCGGCAAGTTCTCGCAGCAGCCGAGCTCAATCACCAGCTGACAGCAAGTCTGATACTGAAAAGAAGTCTAGGTAAATTATTTTTCTGGCTATTCAGTGTAATTTATGGATACTGGGATTAAGCTGCTACTGGTAAGACTGCAAGCCAATCCTAACATGGTTGGGAAAATGCTAGGTAGAGGCACCATAGGGAAGTGTTAGTTCTGCATCCATGGTTGAAATTAAGATATTGCCATATATAGCAAGCTTTTTACTGGGAAAGTATATAAAGACAATATCAGCTTTTGGGCAGCATTGAACAGTCGCGTTCATAACGCGTCGCGCTAAAAGAGAAGGCTTTTCAATTTTCCGAACTAATGATTGGCGAGCACGACGGTACTCGCGACCAATCGCTTTAGTTAAGACTCAGGGTTAGTGTCCGCACAGCTATTGTAAGTATTGAAACACACAAGGCGGAAAGTCCTTGCTTACATCTACAATGCTTTCTTTTCTAACTACCTGCAATGTTCCAAGCCAAAGTTAGTTAATATTTCCGCGCATTGCGTAACTGTCATGTTACACGCAAAATCATATTCTTTCATGGATTTAATACATATACCTAGTGTCCTTTTGCTTATAGCTTCCTAGGACGTTCAATTAACAATCCAAAAGTCGTCGAAATAAGTGAGAGAATTCAATCATCTCAAAAAAACCTTAAAGTAAGGCTAAAACATGTAGGGTCGGTCTCAACTCTGCACAACCAGGAGGCAAGATATATAATGTGTATTCGAACTGAATGTGATGGGCATCCTTGAGGAAAAGAATACATTTAAAGTATGACCTATTTGCCCAGCCTACGCAACCGCTCCAACTCGGCCAAGAAGAAGAGCAATGAAGAAGAAGAAATCAAGAAGGAACTGGAGAAGGAGCTGACTCCCATGGAGATCCTCGTGAAGGCTGCCAAGATCATGAATCCGAAGCAGTTCGAACTGCCCCGAGAGATGAGGATACCTTGCATCTTTCCAGGAACTGATAAAGGTAGACCATAGTGTAACTAAAATTCAGGGTCAAATGAAATTACTTTATAATAAAAATCGAGAGATGTGATGGCTATTGATATCAAAACATGCTAGAATCTCTGCAGAGTATTACTACGTAATTAAATTTGAACTTGTATTTTTCTCTTAAAAAAATGATTTGGGGCTGTGAAATATATTTTTCGTTTGGACTTTCTTCGCCAATAGCTTCATATTATTCTTACATGCAGTTTTCTGTAATTTAATTTGGTAATTAAACATTACTCTCCTTTGCGTCGCGCAGTCGGGTAAAACCATCAAACTCCTTTGTCTAGATTATGTCAGAATAGTATATTTTATAACGAGGGACTAAACGAAGCCATTATATACCCGAGGTGGTTTGACTCCCGAGCTTGCGAGGGAGGCAATGAAAGCGAGGGTATATTAAATTGGCGTTTAGTCTCGAGGTGCAAACTGTACATTTCACTTCGAGTGCGAGAAAAATAGTCATTTAAAACCGAACAAATTTACACTCGACTAAAATTCTGAACTGAGCAGTCAGATTTTCTTCTATCAGGTTAGTCACAGATTACAGATACAATTTAAAACACAACAAAAACTCTCAAAATTCTCGCAACGAAGATGATCCACACTCCACAGATAATTATAGTACCTACATTACTGTAGCGGCTAGCAACAGAGGCATTCCACATACTTTTTCAAAATCAAAGATGCACACAAACAACCATAAATTTTCCCGCGTTGAAGATTTCACTAGTTTTTTTTTTTCAATATACCGTTTTCTATTTGCAAGCCAATTCGAAATTTAAATAAAACCTTTGATAATCCGTCATCAAGATAATTCTTAAAACCCAGTTTTTGTCTCCAGATCCTGGCAAGAACGGCAATGGTTCTTTAGTGACTGTGGACGCTTGGGGCTGCGTGCCAATACCTGCCAAGAGCTGCTTCGTGTGCCAGGGGACCTGCAAGCAGGCGCCGCTGCTGCAGTGCGACTACTGCCCCCTGCTGTTCCACCAGGTACAGTAGAAAGCATCTGTATCATCATACTACTGCAGATTGTTAGCTTCTTTAATGGTGCCAGTTAGTCAGCAACTTGAGGAGCCGTGGAAAAATAATAACAGCCGCTCGGGTCGATCAAGCCGTGCTTGCCTAGGTTGGTCTGTGGATGGGTGACCACCCATTACATAGGTACCGAGTTTCCTCCATGTCTCGGAAAGCGCGTTAAGCAGTTGGTTCCGGCTTTTGCTTAGTGTGGCACTAGGTGGCGCTGTGTGTTAATGTCCAGCAATATTTATGATTTATTTTATTTTATTTTATTATTTAACTTAATTTTTGAATTGATAAGATTGCATATCCTTTTAATGTAACGCAAAAGTCTTGGACGATAATTTAATCGTGACGTCCTATAAGTGACCACCTCCATATAAATACACAAACCACGACACTTAAAATAAATAAATAAATATCGCTGGACATTACACACAGCGCCATCTAGTGCCACCCTAAGCAGGGCTTGTGTCGTGGTCACCAACTCACCAGACAGTTGATATACTACATATATACTTTTTGTTTGTAAATATATATTTATTATACATATAAACATCCATGAATCGGAAACAAATGTCCATGCTCATCACACAAACATTTGCTCCTACCGGGATTCGAACCCGGGACCCTAAGAACGTAAGGCAGCCACACTACCGCTGCGCCATTCGGGTCGTCAAATTACACGATTATGTACCGTCACGCCATATTAGGAACATAGTATGAATATAGTCGGCTTTACAATGCTGAAAATGACCACGAGATCTGGCGGCAAGTACAATGTCACAAAGGAACTATGTTCCATGCTGTTATGCAATCTCGTGTATCGCAACAACAAAAATGTCTCCTCTACTCTCTCCTCATACCCATTGAGGAACTTTACACATTGTTCCTCATATCCCTATTATAATTTGAAATGTTTGTGTTACAGGACTGCCTGGACCCACCTCTTACTGCTTTGCCAACTGGCCGCTGGATGTGTCCCAATCATGTGGAACAATACATTGTGAGTGTGTACCCAACATCTATATATCTATCTTCTATATATATAAAAATGAAACCCGTTTTCCGTTGTCACGACATAGCATGAAAACAGCTTGACCGATATGGCTGATTCTTTTTTTGTTGTGTTATTGTCAGGAGAAGATTCTTATGAAAAAAAAAATGTAGTAGTAGGTAGGTAGTAGTAGTAGCAGGTAGGTAGTAGTTGGTAGTAGTAGGTAAGTAGGTAGTAGTAGGTAGGTAGTAGTAGGTAGTAGAAGGTAGGTAGTAGTAGGTAGGGAGTAGTAGGTAGGTAGCAGTAGGTAGAGTTTTTCCTGTTATGTGACGCAGACGAAGTTGCGTGGGTCAGCTAGTACTTAAATATATTCTTAAACTAATAGCAGAATGGGCAAAAAACAATTAAAAACTGTCTTTACATATTAGCCGTAACCTCTCATAGAGAAAAAGCGTTATAAGATTTCCTTAGATGTGCTCAGACCTTCTTGGACACGTCTTGAAGCGAAAAGAATCCATTGAGTTGTTTCCAAAGCAACATTTTGTCGGTTTCGGCGAAGTTTTCTCATGGTAAATCTTGGAGAATAGTGAAGACGACAAAAAAAAACTAAGTAGTTCGTCATTTAGATAATCAAAAAAATTTTCAGCCGTATTTTTTCATTTGTTACGTAAACCAAAATTGACGAAGATACAACGCTTTTAAAATTCCAATTCGTCACGCCTTGGTATAATTTTTAGTGAGTTCTGACGTTACGAGACCCCACTCCCGAGTTTTGATGCGTTTTATCTATGTCAATGTCAATTCATTGATATACAAAAACAAAAAATACGTGTCCATTTATTTCCCCCACTCTACTTGACAGACTAAATAGATTTACATTTTTTTTTTCATCGTCGTGTCGCCAATTTCGCTCTGTCAAAGCTATTTTTTGTTCCTAAAATAGTGGCAAGTCGTGCGACTCGTGTAAAAAGGCTTTTAAGGCGCGGTGTTATCTCAATATTCCCAAAAATTGGTTTCTTAGAACGTCGAGTATGACGTAATGTAATAAAAATAAGTAACGCGAAAAATACAGTGAACAGAGAAGGGTATAAAGAAGAATTTAAACCGAACAGAATAATAAATAATAGTTTGATATTCCCAATAAAAAATTGGGAAGTTGTAGCACAAAAATAAACTTTGACGTCAAAGATCTCTGTATTTTCAGCGATAACAACAGTTTTTTTTTTAAGAATTTAGTAGGTTTTCCATTTTTTTAAAACTTTAACCAAACCATTATTTAATTTTATGTCTATATTTTAAATAATCTAAAGAAAAGCAGTAAAACAAATGCCCATTCGCAGCTTACGTCACATTTCAACACAAATATCATTTTCAATTTTCAATCTTATTGACGCTCCATAGTGGTGACAATAGTTTACGCGGTCATACTTTAGTCGTCGGGCAGCGCTCGACTTGGATGGTTGGTACCGGACGCTCTGTGCATAATTCGATTGTAGTTTTCAAGTAATTTATGACTGAAAACAGTGCGTGAATTGAACTAAGGTTCTGTGGCGGACTACTAAGGCTACTCACTGCCTAATATTGAAGTAAAAATTCAGTCTCAGTGGCAATATGGGCAATAAAAATAAAATGTTGCGAAAGAGTTTTACAAGAAAAAGACGAAAAACTCGAAAAAATGATGGAATGTTTGGGTAAATAGGATGATTACGGTATTGTATCATAATATTTGAAATTTGTATTTAGTTTAGTTTACTTACGAAACTGCATAAATCTATAGAAACGGTATTGACAATTTCTACAAACATTTTGCTAAATCCAAAAACAAATAGGTGCACTCTATTTTGATGTCTATAGAATGCATATTTGAATGAGCCTAGTGCAAACGTCTCTGGTCGAAGCAACCATCGAGGCGATAGCCATATTGCAATAGTAGGTATATGTAATAAAAACAGACTTGCAGATAAATCAGAGTGCGTTCGTAATTATTATAATAATATAAATATTGCACTAGTTATTTAAAAAGCATTTTGATTCTTTTGTAAGATTATTTTTATAGTATTTATTGAGTCATAAGACCAGTGCCGATAATTTTTGAAAACGAAAAAATCACAGTAGGATGAAACCCATTGGAAAAGAAAGAGAATATAACAAAAATGAAACGAAAAATAATTTACGGGCGAACCGAGGTCGGGAAGTGGGGGTTGGGTAAAAAGCGGTTTATCTCGACTTCCGGCAAAACTACAAGTCTTATGGAAAAAAGTGTAATGGCAAAGTTGTAGGTAATAAAAAGATCTACAACTTTTGCATTCACACTTTTTTCAAGTAACCTCAAAATTTATGTGAAAAATTCAAATAACCAAGTTTTTGGTTTTATATTTTTATCTTTCACACAGCAATTTTTTTTTTCTTTAGCAAGTTGTAGATCTTTTTATTACCAACAACTTTGCCATTAAACTTTTTTCCATAGGACTTCTAGTTTTGCCGGAAATCGAGATAAACCGTTTTTTACCCTTAACCCTCCCCCCTTCCCCCACTTCCCAACCTCAGATCACCCGTAAATTATTTTTGTTATATTCTCTTTCTTTTCCAATGGGTTTCATCCTACTGTGATTTTTTTCGTTTTTTTACCGTTTTCAAAGGTATCTGTACTGGTCTATATTAGTAGTATCTTAGTTTCTATACAGACGGCTTCGTGTAGGGTCTTTTTACACCCTTTATTTCTTAGTTTATAATAATAAATACTACCTACTTATTTTCTTTTTTAGATCAATGAAACGGAAAGTTGGTGATACTAATATTGGTCAATTTATAGATAGTCAGTACCTTTTTATCGGCGCAACACCCGATGGAATTATCGGCGAGGATACAATTGTGGAACTTAAATGTCCAGTGACAGCTTATAAAAAATGGATAGAGGAAGCAATTAAAGAAAATAAAATCCAGATATATAAATACAATAAAAAAGAAGATAATTACTCAATCAATCGTAACAGTAATTGGTACTTTCAAGTACAGGGACAGCTTCATGTCACACAGAAAAATAAGTGTATTTTTGCAATTTGGGGTGGACAAAACCAAAATTTAAAATTAGAAATCATAGAAAAGGACGACAATTTCTGGAATCTTAAAATGGAACAAGAATTGGTCGGATTTTATATGAACTGCCTTTTTCCTGAAATAGTGGACCCCAGACATACACGTGGCATGCCTATACGCAATGGTATTATATTAGAAACGCAAAATAATTTACCAACCGAGCAAATACCAATTAATATTCAGCCAGCAGCAGCTTCCATTCCCGTGGATGATCCCTCTATCGTCTAAATTTTCCAGAATTCTAGCTTACGTCCCGGCTCCGCATTTTCTTAGAAACATTATGGCATTTGTCATTTTGGAGCTGTGATATTATTGCATTTATTTAGAGTTTATGTGATTTTTAAGTGGTCCGAGGGCCTTTATGTTGGTTTTATTTTCTATTTTTTTACCGCACCCACTAAGTACCTATCTAAAACACAAACATTAGTTTGAAATGGCCTTCCATCCCTGATACTGACTTACACCCGAAAAGCATAATTCCCCTTCTAGAGCAGTCGGGTAAAATTCGGAATGTTTATATTTGATCTATTTATCATGTACTGTAATAAAAATAAACAGTAGTGATTTAATTGTTTTTTTTTTAATTGTTATGTGTATTTATATATTGTATCATATTATGAACCGACACTGTAATTACATCGAATTTTAGAACGCACGTCATAAGTAAGTATATTCAACAGAAAACATCTGATTTCTTTACGTATACTATGCAACTTTCCTTGAGCACACAAACGCCCGTGTTAGCGTTTGCGAGTGTGTGCATTACCGTAAAACGCGCAGATGCGGTTGTGTGAGTGCGGTAATAGCGATTAAAATCGTAGTCAGTCCGCGCCTTAAGTTGTAATTCTTATGTAATTCTTCAGGATTGGAAGCTAGTGAACTCGATATCTGCGACGGAGCGTGTGGCTCTGTGGGAGAAGTTCTCGGGTCCCGTGGACCAACAGGAAGTCAAGGAGAACTTCATTAGAAGGGCTAGGAAGGCACGGCCTGCTTTCCGGTAAGTTGTCACTTGATGCATGAGTATCTAATCAGGCTTCCATATTCACAAAACGTGTGAATTATTTAAGATTAAGTTTATGAAAGATCTAATGTCAAATAACTACTTCTTGCAGCAACTTCACAGACGTTATGAGTATCAATATCTACTACTTTTAGGGGCCGCCTCCACGAGCGAGACAATCGCGGCGATATATTCGTTTTATTTCGAAATACGTTGAATCCCCTAAAAGAAGTGGATGTCGATACTCATAACGTTTGTAAATTTGCTGCTTAGAGACCTAATAAAGTTCGCGGCAGCGACGTCAACCGGTTGTCCGACCACTCAGGCCATATTTTCCATTTCGTCTTAGCTGCAGCAGCCAAGATAGCGACCAGTCGGGGTTGTGGCTAAACTTACTTCATCCTGGACAGACAGTAGCACTGTATCTGGTACCTGATAATTATAATATCGAGGATTTTAAAATCTCCTCCCATTGTTCAAGTTAACAATAGTTCGTTCTTCCAGTATCAAGGTGCCAGTAGCCATGCGCGGTCGGGTGATAGTACCGGACATGGTGAGACATCACTACGCACACCCGCCGCCATTGTTGCCGAGCCGGAGAGAGTACGTGCGCTGTAGAAATGGTGAGGACAACTATATTGATGATCATTATTGCTCTGGAAATTATATTTGAGCATGTGTCAGGTAAAAGACCGCAGAGCCCAAGTATTGTTCATATTAATCTTGCAAAGTTTTCTCTCTGAGGGTTACCCTCTTCTCTCAATTCATCTGTCACTCAAAAGCTTTTAGGAATTACATAAGTTACATTATGTTGATATGAGGAGCTCGTGGCTAAATAATATCAGCCGCTCGGGTCGATCTTTAGGTTAAGCCATGCTTGCCTAGGTTGGTCTGTGGATGGGTGACCACCCTTACATATTGAATTTCCTCCGTGCCTCGGAAAGCACGTTAAGCTGTTGGTTCCTGCTATCATTTGTCCATCTTTGACAGTCGTTACAGGAAGTCAGTGGCCCCAAAAGTCTGACACCAGTCTTACCAGGTGGTATCGTATTTCCCAGTATTAACTGGTTTGTGAAGGTCAGATAGGCAGTCGCTCCATGTAAAATACTGGTATTCAGCTGCATCCAGTTAGACTGGACACCGACGCCAACATAGTTGGGAAAGGGCTAAGCAGATGATGACATTATGTTGATATGACATTCTGCAAAATTGTCAAGTACTGTATGAATACTTTGGCTCTATGTCAGGGGTCTACTTTCTAAGTCCGTTAACAATGATACGGGACCCGTCCAAATGTAGCTTATACTTTAAAATGACCCCTACTCCCTAATATTTTCGGATTCATGTTATGAAAACACATTGGAAGTAAGGACAGATGACCAATCATATTGTAACTGATACGGAGTAGGAAATGACCGTAACATCGGCCGAAACAACGGATTTCGTGCTTAGAGAGACCTCCAGATGGCATTTTAGCAAGTTCGTATTCCCAAATATGGACGACGATTCCCTAAACTCAAACATTCCCTGGCAAATCCGTACATGTG
Source organism: Xestia c-nigrum (assembly GCA_916618015.1). Lineage (NCBI taxonomy): Eukaryota > Metazoa > Arthropoda > Insecta > Lepidoptera > Noctuidae > Xestia > Xestia c-nigrum. The sequence continues at coordinate 1,788,160 of OU745263.1, forward strand.
TACTGTCTTTAATGAAACTTCCGCTTTCTTCCTACTCAGTAATCAAGAACCAGAAAGCCAGCGGTTGCTACAACTCCAGCGACGAAGAGTCGCAGGCTCCGAAGCACAAGATCTGCATGAACCTCACGTGTGCGCAGTACTGCAGCGGGCAGACTGACGAGACCCTGCCGGGAGTCACCGAGGAGGACGCGGCCGACGACCTGCATGCCATCAGCTCCGACCAAACCACCAAGGTGACCACTGCTAGATACTTTAGCTCAGTCTTCAGTACAATAACAACGGTTCATACATCATAACATCACCCAAAATCCTGCTGCACAACCAAAGATTAAGATGTAAACCTACTGCAACCCCAGTGGTTCCTGTAATCAATGTCCAAGCACGACATCTGGCCGAAGAACCCACCCTTTTCTATAGAGTGTGAGAAAGTTTCCTCCCTGGTCCCCATTCTTCTATGCTGTTCACATTTTTAAGTCATGAAGTGTGTTTTAAATTATACTCAAGGAATTAATTGCATCCGAGACTGCGAGACTGTTCGAAAGAGACACCGCGGCCCCGGAACATAAAGGGCGAGGAAGGAACATGGATGGGTTTTAGTCAGAAAAAGTCTGACACTCCCTCCCGCTCCGCCCAGAGTGGGAGAAGTCATTTGATGATTTCCCATCCGAAAAAAAAAGGAATCAATTTCATCTTCTTGTATTTGTCTCTGCATCACCTAAAGGTTGACTGATAAAAAATGACATGAGGAAAATGAGGAAAGTTTTAAGTCGAAATCGATATAAGAGTAGAAGAAGACAAAAGAAACTATGTATGGACTGTGTGAAAGATGATAATATGGCAAGAAAGGAAGTGTCCGATGAGATGACAAGTAAACGAAAAAAATATATTCGGGGCAGTCTCTGGGGACAGCCAATACAAGTGAAAACTAATCTATATCTGAGGCCCTACTCTCTAACGCTTCCTATATTCGGATCCATCCGTCTCTCTCACTCGCACTCAACTGCAGATGTGCGCGATAGAGACGGATAGATCCGAATAAACGGACGAAGCTTTAGGGAGTAGGGCCTCTGCTATGGGTTGTGACCCGCGCTCGCATAAGTGGTGCTACGCCGTAGCGGATCGGCTACGAGTGCTACGAAGCGTTAGGTGACGCGAGTTCCATGATTTTTGTTCACCCCAAAAGTGCACAATAAATTGGGATAAGGGGAAGAGAATGATGATGACATTATGCCCGCCTTAAAACCACCCATCCTTCCATGACACACGTCTTTCTAACTAGTTTAATTTGTTCCCCAGCCGGAGCGCCACACAGACTCTTCAAGTGACCTTTCTGACTCTGACTTCGAGTACCTCACAGCGACGGTGAAGAAGCGCAAGGTCTCTCTATCTGAAGACAAGAGTCCCAACAAACGAGGTAAGTTATCTAGGGATGCATCCGATACCGATACCGATATATCGGCGATACTTCGGGTTTGCCGATATATCGGTAGCGGCGATATTTTTATGGCAGATTCAACGATACTTTTAAAATTTCGCGCTTTAAAAATGCCGTCTTATTTGAAAAAAATGGCGCAGAAGTACTTTAGTTTCCAAATGAGTTCGGTCGCATCTGAGAGACTATTTTCCACCGCAGGTCTTATTCAAATAGACTTGCGAAATCGCCTTTGCCCGCAAAACTTAAGAATACTTGCTTGGTTTTTTAAATATAATACTTCCTTTTTGAATTCAATAAGCGTATCGGTATCAGTATCCCCGATATTTTTAATTTTTTGTAACAGTATCGGTATCGTATCGGCATAAAGGCGTATCGAGGCATCCCTAGTTGTAACTAAAGGTCAGTTCACACCGAGACGCAACGCGATGCGACGCTGCGCGCACTTTTTTATGGACATTGTATCTTTTCGTGTAGTTAATAATAGTAGTTTATGCAATTGTGCATAATGAAGGGCATTACAACACGAGTGTGGGTTTAAGAAACGAGCCGAAGGCGAGTTTCTTAATAGCATCACACGAGTGTTGTAATGCCTAATTATGTATAGTTGCATACACTACTTTATCTACCCAAATATCATAAGGGCTCTATGATGGGTTCAGGAACCATAGGGAAATAACCTGCATTGTTACTTGGCCCTTGATTTTTGTGCCAACAGGTTATTAGTTGCATTCGTCGCTGCATTTACGATATCTGGCGGAGTATTCATGTCAATTTCTGAGTCACTATCACTCATTTTCGACAGCAATAAAGAACTTATCAGAAAATTTGTCTACTCGTAACTGGATTACTGGAAATAAAAAGCTAACGAACAAATGACAGCTCGAAATGGCGGCGTTTCGGATATCTGTCATTTTTTTTTTAATCATAGGCAAACGAACAAAGTCACTATTCTTGTGTCACTCGAGATCAAAATGTCGTGCGATTTATAATTGAACTCTTATTAATTTCGTCTGTTTATTTGTCTGTCCGAATTGCACACAGCCGTTTTACCGGTACTATATCGATAAGAAATCTTAGAGGTGTATTCTATGTTAAACAACAGTCTAGTGAAATTATGAACGCGTGGTTTATCATTAGATACCATTATTAAAATGTGATCGTGTTTCTAAATGCCTTTTTCTCGAGAATTGTGCTTGCTTAAATATTTGCCGTAACTACGGAACCCTTCACTCCGCATGGTCCGACACGCGCTTAGCCGTTTTTTTGTGCATCTTGTGTGCCTTAACCTGGGCAAAATTAATACATTTTCTTTCTTTAGGCAAGAGTGAGCGCCTAGAGCTGAGACCAGAAGGGAACGTCGAGGAATTGCTGGCAGTCGTTGATGAACAGCTGAAGAAGCTGGATGAGAGGCTCGTCAAGCTGCTGGCGTGGCAGAGGCTGCAGCAGGTATGTTACACTTTCATAACCCTAAGGGCTGGTCAGTGCTGGCATGGAGCTGAGATTTTAGTGCAACGAGGAGTTGCTGGCTGTGATGGATGAACAGCTCATGATGCTCAAGTTGATGGCGTGGCAGAGATTGCAGGAGGTATTTAAGATAACATATTTGTTCACTACGCAGACACTTGCAAGGTTGCGGGTCACTGTGCAATTTTGCGGCTTCATGTAATTTGGGCCTTCCGCATAATGTTGTGGGACCCGTTGCCCGTTCTTCTCCATAGAGATCCACGCTAGGGAATGTGCAACTACACTACTTTAACAGGTTTTATGTCTTGTGACTGGGACTGTAGTTACATTTAATGTTCATCTTTGATTCTTTTATTAATTAACGAATCAAAGTGCCTGTAACTGGCCTACTTGAAATAAACGCTTTCATTTGATTTTGGACATTATGTCCCGGGTTTTAAGAAGGCTGAGAGGCACAATCTGTTAAAAGAGTGAATTTGCATTGTTGTAAGAACGAAAATTAGTTTTCTGGTAGAATAGTTGAGTGATATTAAGGTGTATGGGAGCACAGCTAACATCTTGTGTCCCGTGATCTGCTGTCGCCAACCGCATGCTCAGCGTGGCGATTTTGTGCAAGCCCATGCTATTTCCGGTTAAGGAAGCACTCTAAAAAGTGGCACGTTTTTGGGTAGAATCCAAAGAGAGGGAGGATACAATAACCCTTGAAATTGGCCACCTTATGTATTTCCGAGAGTGAGACCAGCTATCCATAGGCGGGTCTCGAACAGGTACCTCATAGTGAAGCTAACCGAACCATGAGGTATCGCCTCAAGGTTGTTCAGGGCTAGGCATTGACCGGTCCACTCGCACGACGTAGTGGACGAAATGTTTGAGGACATCCTCACGCACTTCTTGCACTGCATTACTAAGGCTGTTAGCGCTCTCTAAAGTGGGAGTACAGAATTGGTGGGTAGTATGATCCTATGGCTAAGAGCCACGCGACGCGCCGCGTCTCCGTAATTGAGCACTTAGGCAGCAGAAATCATAGAGGGCCAATACTTCTCAACTTCTTTGAGAAGAAGACGCTTTTCGTGATGAATTCCTTCATTAAGAAACAGCCCCAAAAGAAGTGGACGTAGTGAAGCCCCGACACTATGACGAAAAATGAGACTGACGTCTTCATAGCGAATAAAAAGCACGTATTCAGAGATGTCTCGGTTCAATACCGGTAGTGATCGCGACTTGTTCATGGCACTTTGAATATTAACTTCAAACTGGAGTTAATCCGTTCCATGAAGTCTAGGCTCCGTCCAAATAAAGGGTGTAAAAAACCTAAAAACGAAGCCGAACGGCGCTTGTTCTTCCCGTCATTGCGATCACTTTTTTGTTCTACACATACCTGGGAACTTTCTAGTTACGGAGATATTGGGGGTCAAAGTTCCAACTTTTTGACAAATTTTTTATTTAAATAAAAGTTTTTATTGTAAGATTTTTACTTTATACACTCCACGACCCCCGAACTATTCAATCCATCCATCAGCACAATGTTTTGAGTGCGTTATTTTGAGTTCTACCACAAGATTTAGGACCCAAAAGAAAAAGTCGTTTCCCCGCAATATTTTTTTGCATAAAGTTACTTAGTTTGATGTACAGCATAATATGCTTGGTTGACGGCTTCGTGATGAGGTTGTTAACAGCCTGTATGCTCCAAACTATGCCAGTATCTGAAGCATTCCAGTCAGACCTGGAGAACCGATTCGCGGCCGTGATAACCACAAATGACGCTCACAAATGACGGCTTGGCGCTCGACCAAATGGTGGAAATCCTCAGGGAGGAAGGGACGCATTTTTGTAAAATGCGGCGTACAGCCGGACGATGTGAAAACCCTGAAGTAATGGGTTTTCGGCAGAACTACTGGCACTTAACAAAACAATTAGAAAGTAGGTACGTCGCGACAATCGATGCTCCAGCAGCGATGTTGAGCAAAACCGGGGGTCAAAAACGAAACTCGAAGAATCCAGTCACATGAAAGGACCCTGACGTAGTTGAGCATCTAGTGGGGATCGGGATCGTCGCTTCAAAGCCGGATGAGATAAAGACTGAGATTCTGAAAGCGGGAGGAGAACAAGACCCTTTTAAAGAATTACAGACCCATTTCGCTCTTTAGCTGTTTTCAAGAGGCGTCACGAATCGTCTAGCGTGAAGACTCGACGACCTCCAGCTACTAGACAGATGGCGACGCAAGGGCGGATGCCTGCCTGGGTTGCGGGACTGTTCGAAAGAGATACCGTGGCCTCGGAACGTGTAGGGCGAGGAAGGAACATGGATGAGATTTAGTCAGTAAAAGTCTGACACTCCCTTCCGTTCCGCCCAGCGGGAGCGCAGCGGGAGGAGTTATTTAATGATTTCCCCATCCGAAAAAAGGCATTCAGTTAGATATTCTGTAGTGTTAGTTATAGCGGGGCATCAGGCCATCATACATGGCGGTCCTCTCAGGGCTGTTCGAGCCAAGCATCAAAAAACAAAAAAAAAAAACGAAAAATAACTTTAGCTTCAGAAGTCTGTGACCTTTGTTTGATTGATTTACTTAGTTTTTTGTCACTGACTTCTGAAGCTAAAGTTATTTTTCACTTTTTTGTGTTTTTTTGGCGTCGGTTTTATTTTTTGCAAAAGTTTTTATTTTTCACTTTTTGTGGTTCACCTGTGCTTACCCCTTCACAGCGTAGCGGCGTGATGTAATGTTATAAACTGGTGTAAACAATGGAGAGACATGAGATTTCAGCAATCCCAGTCCATTTGCTATCATTTATTAAGGAGTTTCATTGCCTATCTCCGAAGTTCTTCATCAGATCTTCACCAAATTGAAATGGGATCACTATAAGAAGAAAGTACTCTTCCAAAAACTACCCACAAATATTCCACAAACCACATCAAGTGTGCCTATAAAATTTGAAGAGTTCTCTCAATTTCTCGAAGATCCCATCATCAGATCCCGACTTGATGATTATGGGACCACCTGGGAAGTATACCCTTTCAAATAAAAAAAGAATAAATCAAATCGCTCCAGCCATCTTCGAGTAACCGGGAAACATACAAAAAAAAAAAGATTCCGACGAATTAAATAGATAGATAGATCAATCATTTATTTGGTGCACACAAAGGACAAAGCACAACACACAGTTAAATGAAACAGTTCACTTAAAACAAAAGAAAAACATATTTACAAAATAAGTTTAGTAACACCATGACTTACTTCAAATAAAAATAAGAACCTCCTCCTTTTTGAAGTCGGTTAAAAATCATATTTTGTGGTAAGACATAATGTAACGCACTTAAACATTGTGCTGATGGATGGATTGAATAGTACGGGGGTCGTAGAGGTGTTTAAAAGTAAAAATCGTACAATAAAACTTGTATTTAAAAAAAACTTGTTAAAAAGTTGGGATTCCCAATATCTCCGTAACTAGAAGATTCCCAGCTATGATGTACAATGAAAAAATGAGCGCAATGACGGGGAGAACAAGTGCTTTTCGGTTTCGTTAAGAGGTGATCCCTCGTTTACTTCTTCTACCCTGTTTGGTGGTATTTCACAGAGCTTAACGAGTAAGGCGTGCAATCAGTGTGTCCTACCTGTTATGACTCATGGTGCGTTGGGTCCGTAAATTCAAGGTCGCTCAGCGAGCTATGGAGCGGGCTAAATTAGCTTTGGAATGTTTCTGAAGGGTCGCATCCGGAACAAGGTGATTCGGACAGAGAACCTCGTGTTGTCGACACAGCTCACAGAATAAGTAAACTGAAAGTGGCAATGGGCCGGTCATATTAACCGTAGAATCAATGACAGCTGGGGTAGACGTGTTTTTTAGTGGAGATCGCGAATCGTCAAGCGTGAGGTGGGACACCCTCAGGCGAGCGTGGAGCGACGATCTTCGTAGAATGGCTGGTAGTAACTGGATGAGAGTGGGATTCCAGTTAGCCGTAGTGAAGAGGCCCATGTCCAGCAGTGAGCTGCTGTAGGCTGATATTTGAGAGATCAGGAAGTTTAGTAAAGTGTGTGATTTTTCGTTGTAAGTTGTGTATTCCGGGACGTCAGTTACATGATGCGCTGTGCATTATCGCCAGGTGCTAGCGGGCGAGCAGTCGTGGGGCCTGTGGCGCGGCTCCAGCATGTCGGACGCGGCGCGCGGCGCCGTGTGGCGCTCCGTGGACCGCGCGCGCCTCGCCCGCCTGGGCCTGCTGCGCCGCGCCCTGCCCTCCGAGCTACTGTCCCGCGCCGACCGCGCCCGCATCGCCAGCGCCGTCTGGGGAGCGCCCCCCCCGCCCGCGCCCGTCCCGCCGCGCTCGCCCGGACACTCGCTCAGTGACGCCACTGTTAGAGCCACGCTCTGCGCTATCACTAGGGACAGGTATGTCACACTACACGACCTGCTGTCCCGCCCGCCTGGGCCCGCATCGATATTCTGTTACACTGATGTTGTCAAAACACTTAACTTATTGATATTAATTCTTTACCATGCTGTCATCCCACATTGTAACTATGGATGACAACTGACTCTCCCCCCGCTCTCAGAAAAGTAGATCCAATAATGAGAACGTTATAAGTTGATTTAAGAGAACATTATACTATCGCCAACCGCCTGACGAAATCTCGTATTTTGCAGGAACGGCGTAGGCGACGGCCTAGGCAGACCCATCCCCATGCGACTGTCGTCCCTCACGATCGGCTCGGACAGCGGCTGCGACGTGCGACTGGACGCGTCCGTCTGCACGCACGTGTCGCGCAACCACGCCGTCATATTCATGGACGAGGTGACAATCATACACCACTCATTATATGAATACTAGGCTTTAGACGTATTATCGTATTACTCAGTACTAACTGGGATGTCAGATCGGCAGTCGCTCCGTATAAAATACTGGTATTCAGCTGCATCCGATTAGAATGGAAGCCGACCCCAACATAGTTGGGAAAAGGCTAGGCAGATGATGATGAAATACTTTAGTTACCTAAAGCTAACTTCCCAGGTGAGCCGTCACTTCGAGCTGATCAACTACTCGGAGTGGGGCAGCTGTGTGAACGGCGTCATGTACGCGTGTGACGTCACGCAGCGCGACACGCCCACCGACGAGGCCCCGCCCACCGCTGACGTCAGAGCCGCTGCGCTCCGGGATATTGTGAGGCATCGTATGAGGGAACCACTCAGGTGAGGGCACTATTAGTTTTTTGTTGAGGATTTAATTGCAAATCCTTGTGGTGTTCGTAAAAAAACAATATTGAAAGCAGTGTACAAGTTGCAACGCTGGCCCTACGTACTATCGGGAGACTGCAGCCGAGATTTCGAGGAATGCTCGAACGTCTCCAAATAGGTGTCTCTACCTCTAATTTTGTGGAACACTGTCATTTTATCTATTAGGAATTTTAAATTGTCAATTTATAATAAACGCAACTTAATATGGCCCCAGCAGAGACTGGCCTATTGTTAAGATCTTCTTAACCAACAAAGAGTTGGCTGGTAGTTTATTCCGGTATGTCTTTCCCCTCCTATGAAAAGAAAGGGATGATGGGCTGGCGACCGTTCTGGACGACTGGTGATTTTGACGTTCAGAAAGTACTGAACTCAGTTAAATTTTAATTACTTGTGATGTTATCTTTATTTGTATTAACTTGTAGTTGGACAGGTAACTAATTAATTGAATGGACGATGATGGTACACAAATAAAGTTTATTGTCACAGTTATTACGGTTGTAAAGTCTAGATGCAAGCAAAATCACAGTACAGGTCGAAAATTACAAAACGTGATCGTATGGTCCGGACTGCGCTCGTGCGCACTGTCGCGGCTACACTCTCCGCTCTCTGCTGGGAGTGCGCGGTAGGAGGGGCGTCTCGTTGCAATGATGTCTGTCAAACTTTGTTTTGTTTCCCCCAGAATAAACGGGAACCTAACAGCTCCTCTCCCGGAGGAGCCGGTGTGTCGCTGCACGCGCAGGCCGGTCCCAGCGCTGGGCGCGTGGGAAGGGTCTGCGCTGGTGGCGCACGGCGCACTGCTACAGTTCGGGTGCGCGACGTTCGTGTTCAGTATCACGGACGCGTCAGCCTTCCCGTACGAGGCGCCCACCGCCACGCACGACCCGCTATAGCGCCGCAACTGGACTAACTTCTACTTGGATTGAGTGTAGCCCTGTTTTCTGCCGATTGCATTGTGAATGAAACTTATCTGTTAACGAACCATAAGAGTTCATATGTACGCCACTCGTCATGATTGACTAGTAACTTCATAGCGGCATCAACAATAGATATTATAGTGATTGGACTGATATATATTTAAAATGAACCAGAACCAATCTAAGCGTTTATCAAGAGTCTTCAAAAGATGACATTTACCTCACAGTGCCTGGTATTACTTGACTTATCTCAAAATATGGATCAGTTAATGCAGGCCACTGATTGTGCCGTACTGTTTCGACTAGAAAGAAGTGAAGCCACAAACTACCCACAATAAAAAAAGGTATGTTCAAACTTTTTAAAGAACTAAAAAAATAGACACCGTAAAACAATAATTCCAAGACACCAATCTCAAAAACAAAAACGTTACTTCGGGTCTGAAAACCCGATTGATTTTCAATGAATTGTCAAACTAAACTTTAGTTGTTTTGAAATAAATAAGTAGTTGATTCATTGAGGTGACCAAACCGTGTTTTCTCAGCGCTTAAAAAGTATGTCAAAGGATTGGTGTATCCTCTACCTTGATAAACGTTGATAGCTACTACGAAACTGGAAACAAAAAGCTTCCTCAGAAATGTCCAAAAATGTAATATTTGATTGTTACATTAATGTATAGTGATCTACAAACTACTATTTGAAGTGTGTTGTCTTTAATACTAACAAAGTATAACAGAGTTAGCATCGGCAGTAATAGTACGCTCTACTTACCTCAGCCAATATACATTGGTTATATCCATGCATTATGTTAACTCGTAACATATACTATAATATTTACCCCTAGTGTAATTGTACTACAGTTCTTTAATGCAATGTTTTTTTTAAGTATACAAGCGTCATTTATGGTATTGTGTTGTATATTCTACAGTTGTTTATTTTAACTACTTAATTATACACCATTTTCACAGTTTTAAAGCCAATTTATATTCTTTATTGTGGGTCAGTTCTAGAATGATTAAGTATCAGTTTCTCAAGCCCTGATTGTGTATCAGTGATGGTGGATAGACTTGTGTCAAATCTCTTTTGAGAACGTATTAGTGTTCTACTGTTGATTTTGTCAGGAAATCGTTTTTAAGTTGGAAAATCCCTGAAAAGTGTCTGAAGGATTGTCCTTTGTAACGAGGGATTTAATATCGTTATTGGCTCTCTTGGGAACTGACCTACTATACTACTGAAAGTGAGGTGAAGGGCATACGTTGCATGTTTTATCTCGTTCCTTATTATGGGGCGTCTATTAATTACTTGAGGCTTATTGACGATTTTTCGCCCCCCCCCCCCCTCCCCTTAGTGCGATATCGTCAGATTTGACTTCCCCCCACCTAATCTCACGTGAGATTTATCAAAACGGATAAAATTAAGTTTAAGTTTGAGACAGAAAAAAAATACGTGACATTTGCAGAGACCCCACACTCTCCCTCGTGAGATTCGGTGAGATTCGACTCGACGCCCTCCCTCAAACGCCTCACGTAATTAATGGACGCCCCCCTTAGTTTTCTGTCTTGTTCTGGTAACGTGCACAGTTTGCGCACCATACATGTTTACCCAAAGGCAATGAATACAAAGTTTGCAGGTGTTTTGGGGCATTTCAATCTTTATTATAGCACCTAATTGTACAAGATATTTATTATTATATAAATCAATCCCTGATTAAACAATAGTAAGTATTTTCTTTCTTTATGCCTACTATTTATTATGCAAATTATTTATATTGATTTTCTATCCGGATTTTATTACTGGATTTTCTTACTATCCGTCACAAAAACGCCTGTAGCGACATTTATGTTATGTTTTATGATAAATGTTATACTAATATACCCTTTGCATTGAAGCATGTGCAATTGTGAGGTGATTGTAAATATTTCGATAATTAAATAATGAATGGACGCTTTTCATTATGGATACTACGTATGTTTAAAAAGAAAACATTACTGTACTTTTAAATTTTAATTATAATGGTTTTAGGAACAGGAATAGCTTCTCATTTATACAAATACAAAATCTTCAATTCTTCTTAATATGAGGCGTTAACTAAATGTAACCGAGAAACTAAAATGTGTGCTAATTACACGACGCTCTTGTTAGCTAAGTAGAGATGTCCTAGGAAAAGTATGCATTTCGGGAGTCATCGTCTAGCTATTGAAATACGATCGTTCGATGATATATCTATCTATATCTATACATATAATAAATCGCAGGAAAGTCAAAACTGTACATTGAATATTTTTTTAAAAGAATACTTGGGGCGTGATCTACAATCGATATCGAAGCCAAAAATAGTATTTAGAATGTTTGTCTGTTTGTCTGTATGTATGTCCGGGCTAAACTCAAAAAGTACTGCATGGATTTACTTCAAATTTTGCATGACGACAAATATTACTTATAAGAGGTCGCGTCAACATAATTTCAAAAATATTTTCACAACTTTTGAGTGTACATATTACGATTTGAGACGCCCCAGAGTAGCCTGATAAGAATATGGTGTCACTCTAAAGAGTCTAAAAACCTCTTAACGAAGCCGAAAGGCACTTGTTCTCTCCATCACTGCGATCATTTTTTTTCTACACCATACCTTCTAGTTACGGAATTATTGGGGGGGGGTCAAAGTTCGAACTTTTTGACAAGTTTTTTTTTTAATACAAGTTTCCAATGAAGATTTTTAAACTTATTACACCTGCACATCAGCACAATGTTTTAAGTGCGTTACATTGAGTTTCAATACAAAACGATTTTTCACTCCAAAAGAAAAGTAGTTTCCCAGCAATATTTCTTGCGTAAAGTTACTTAGGAAATACGAAGCTTACCGAAACGCATACTTTTTCTTGTTTATAGTTCTTTAGTTAACGCACTCTAACAATCGGTTGTGATTTCAAATTAAAATCCATTTAATCCATGTATCTATTTTATACAATGTTTTTAACGGGAATTAATATTATATGCCCTATATTACTAGGTAATACTTTTTTGTGTAACCCATTTAAGACTTTATTTTAATTAAAAGAATGCCCATATGATACTGGAATATTATATTTTTGAAAATAACCGTGGCTGGTTCGATATTAGTGAATTTGTTTCATTTATTTGTGAAACATTGTGTGGAAGGTTACTGTAAAACGAATCATTAAGAATATTTGGCTGAAACGGTCCACATATAGATTTTGGCCGCTTTTTATAACCACATATTATTGTAGAATATTATGTGTAAACTTATGATACCTATTGTAAAAGTATATGGCTGATTTGCAATAAAAAAAAACATAAGTGTAGCGAGTTATATCTTAACAGCAATGATAAAAATCTGAATAGTTTATAAATGCCTATGACGGATCGGTAATGCCCTTAAGTTGTGCCTTACGTTCTCTTTGTTTAAACCATAATATTATTACATCTATCTTAGCTGTTGGACTATACATTAAATTCAGGTGACGTCATTTTATTGCGAATCAGCCTTAAGACACTTAACTTTTGTGTTCTGGTTTAAAAATAAAAGAAATATACCTCGCAAATAAAACTCAAGTTAAGTGTATAAAAATGACGCATGTCATGAGTGACTTTGCATCAGTCGTTGATCCAGAGTACGAGCGTGAGAATACCTGCTCATCTTCGTTTGTTATACGACACTTCGCACTCACGCCAGACCATGTCGGGTCCGAGCCCAGTGTCGACCGTGCAATTAAGCAGCCAAATCGTAGAACACGTCGTATTACATAAAGGCGCGCCGGATTGTAAAACGTCGCCGTTATGTAATAGTAGTGAACTTTTGATAAAGCGGTGTCCAACGTTTAGCCGCATTGTAAAACGACCGAATACACAAAAATCCGAAAATAAAGCGTAGTCGCTCGCTTTCAAAGCGGCGTATCGACGATGCGCCCGTTTGTATTTGGGCAGCACGTTTACGCCGCTTTGACGAACGCGCAGTGCTCATTCAAAGCGGTGTACTTTATTTCGGCAGTGTTGTAATCCGGCTGAACGTTAAGACGTCTCATTACAAAACGGTTTTACAATCCGGCGCGCCATTATGTAATACGGCGTGTTATACGAATTGTGTTCGACATGGACACACTCACGCTTCCGCGCCGCTAGCGAGCAACGGACAATGGATTGTGCTACAGCCGACTCTGCTCGGACCAGCACGGTCTAGCGTGCGACATCCTTTAGGCGCCAACGCTTCGTGAATACAATGTATTTTCTACACAATCACTTCTTCGCATTTTACGTGGTGTTCTAGTTTAGCGTACGCAGCGTTTTGCTTAATGCAAAGACACTCAAGACATGACCATTCATTAATTCAGCTAATATTTCACTTAGCTAAGTCATTTTCTGCTGAATCCACGACATAATGTTGACCATTGGGAAATATCAATGAGACGTTGAATTATAATGGTTCTTACGACAGTTGATATTTCCTTCAACAATATATTCAAGCCTGTAATAGCTTTAATATTCATTATAATATAGGAAACCAGAACGCAGAAGTGTTTCACTGCCAAGAATGAACGAGCATACTAAGTTTTAAGTGTACCACTAGTTTTTATTGCAACCTTTTACTGTACCTTGTTATATCACTAGCTAGATAATATAATAATAATTGGTCCATAATCTTCCTATAACTGTGTCTTCCGCCTGTTCTCTGTAAGCTCCAAGTTTCACATGTCTTCGAAGTTCTGCGTCTAGGGCATGTCTGTTTCCACACTGTATGTTCTATCACCATTGTTTGACTGCAATTGCCAATTACCTTTCTTTGGATTTATTTAGAAAAACACTCAGTTCTTCCTTCTCTTGGTTTCTTGCCTATTTGGTGGCAATAGGCTCGCCCGTTGACGACGACGATTGATTGACGTTACAATCCGTCAATCTTTGCCTAGACCTTCAAAGATTTTAAACGTGATGTGATGTTGTTTCATATACATAAAAATGTACATCATACTACATAGCAATCGTTCAACAAAGAAATATGCCTGTCCTTTTTCAAGTTAAATAAATATCGCTGGACATTACACACAGCGCCATCTAGTGCCACACTAAGTAGGGCTTGTGTCGTGATCACCAGACTATAAATATACTTTTTGTTTGTAAATACATACTTATTATACTTATAAACATCCATGACTCAGAAACAAATGTCCATGCTCATCACACAAACATTTGCTCCTACCGGGATTCGAACTCGGCACCACACTACCGCTGCGCCATTCGGGTCGTCGATATAGCCTACAGACCCATCATACAGTTCAAATAAGATAGCAGTTCTACTCAGTCTTCCATACATTTTGCCATGAGCCCCTAAATATCTTATTACTATGTAGTATTTAGGATAATATATTTACAAGTAGTTCAATTTTTCTATTACCTGTTAAACTACCAAGTTTCAATTTATTAAAAAGCTTAAGAAAATGAATGCTCGTTCGTTCCCAGTCCTCTTATAGAGGCGTTTAGTTAATTAATATAGACTAATGAATGCATATTACATAGTGTAGTATTATGCATGTATCAATAATGTAGCGTAGTCTAGGATAACGATGTTTATGTTTGTCAAATAAAGGTTAATATTAAGTAAAATTGGTTTATTTTTAATCCATATAACTAATAAGCGAAACGCCCACTCTAAAAGCTTTTATATTCTTCGATAGCGTATGATACGCCCAGACAGAGGCAAACCATATTAAACTTTATTTTAACGTAGATATATTGTTTTTTTTTTTTTAACATTCAGCAAGGAACACAATCAAAAAAGAAACACCAGAATATATAAAAAACTAAAATCATTTAATCACAGTTTTCATCATCTTCAGGCTCTTCTTCATCAAAGTCCCTGATCTTCACATCAGCGTCTTCTCCATATTGAATAATATTATCTATTGTAATGAGTATATTCTCCACACTTTCCTCATCCTTTATATTCAGTGGGTAGAAACGTACTAAGCTGAAATTCTCTATGACTTCTCCAATAGCTTCGGTGAGTTTTGCGTATTTTGCATGCCATTTTGATTTCGCGTTTCTCATGTCTGCTAGTAAGACGTGTGGGTCTGGATCCAAGTAACTGGAAAGTAACGGAAATGATGTTATAACTATTTCCTCCAGACAAAGAGCTTCGGTCATGGCATCAATCGCCACAAGCCCTTTTTTATAACTGAAAGTTCTATAGGCGCGTTGACCACTGAATGAACGAAAATTATGGAATTCGCGTGGCCGTCACGTACACTTTTACGTTTTCACTTAGGCTGACCCCACATTTGGCGTGCGCGATCCTCGGGCGTGCGAGCTGCACTGACGCAGGGCGCGCGTCGCGCGCGCGCAGCGCGAGCGTCGGGTGTTACCGCCGTGTGACGTGTGTAAAGCGTGCGCGCGGCGCTCGTTTTGGCGTTTAACCCCCTTCAGACAGACGGCGGCGGGGATAGCGGGCGAAGGGGTAAGAACGCGACTCGAGCGTCGCGAGCGCGCCGCGCGCGCGTTGCGCGCACGCTGCATGCACGTCACACGGCGGCAACACCCGACGCTCACGCAGCGCGCGCGCGGCGCTCGCGCTACTCGCACGCCCGAGGATCGCGCTCGCCAAATGTGGGGTCAGCCTTTTAGGCAGTCCCCGCATGTTTTTGTTTTCGTTGGGTCTTTGCCTAACCTGAGTTTTTTACACATGCCGTCGAGAAATATCTCTCATTCATGCTGGTTTGCTAAAATTACTAGCCAATTGACACGGGAGATTTTAAGTGCACAAATTAGCGCGCAAAGCTAGGCCCTCTTACTTCGCTCTCATAGTCTGGTGAGATGGCACTCGAGGATAATTGAAAAAAAAGCCTTACTAATCTCAGAGTTCGGAGAAACCGGTTGGGTTATGATGTCTACCTAGCTTTTTCATCATTTTGTTAATTACATTTTTAGGAAACTAGAAGTTAATACTTACTCATCTATCTGTCTTCTTGCACTTTTGCTGAGCAAATCCATTTTGCTGAGAATATTTACGTGTGGGAGCTCCAAATTCACCATAGCACTGAGTGCAGCCATTGTGCCTGAAAAGATAAAAAAAATAATTAAAGAATATTTTTAAGAATTGTAGAATAAAAAAAAAACACAAGAGCATGGTTAAGTGTTGGAGCTAAAGACATTATCAATGTAGTACCAAATTATTAATAAAAGCCTGGAAAGGCTTCCCTACTCTTTGTATTCTCTCTATTTAAAGCTGATAAGGACCCTGTCTTACTGAATGGACCAGCTCATACAGCCATATCCATTATATAGAGTCAACTGATTGTCAGTTGCCAAAGGGATATTTTGGGTCTTCAACCTATTGGCCGTCATAGGCACATAATAATATTGTGACCAGAAGCGTGTGACAAAACGGCAGGTGAAATTGTGGCTTCCCATGCAGGGCACACACATGCAATGAAAAGGTTAAGAATTTTTTTATTTATCCATTACCCAAATGTAACCATCCTTACCTGATAAAAACTTAGCCCCATCAGTCATGAACTGTGCATCCACCAAGAAAACAACACATATCCTGAAGTTCCACTTCTGCAGCAGATCAACCAGCTTCCTCATGACCGGCAGGTGTGTGTACAGCTCGATCTGGCCGGGACAGTCAAACAGGAGGTAGTCATCGTCCACGTCTCCTAGCTGCTCTTCTAACCAGTCGCAGTTTTCTAAGAGTGTTCTGGAAAATAAGTCTTGTGCTCAAAGTGGAAGTGGTGGTTTGATCTGTATTCTACATTTTTTTATTTTTTATTAAGTGGTTATTATTATCTTTAGCTAGACAGTGCTGGGTCCAAGCCGAAAGTCGGATAATTCTATGCTGTCTAAAGTACTTGTTTTCAGACATATTATTATTCTTATAAACAGCACTGTTTTACCAGGGTAACTTTGTACTTTGAAACAGAGTTTAGGCCATACAATCTAAATAACTAACTAATATATTTTGTACCATATTTTGAGCTTTGGTCATACATTTTTAGCTAATGAAAATGCAGTAACTTACTCTATACAAAATACAAGTCCACCATTGGGGCCAAATTGTAATTCCTCGTCTTCCATAGCATCATCCAGGTGTATCAACTCTCTGATATCAACAAGAGGCTCATAGTCAAAGTGTTCAGCAGCTGGGTCCAGGTTTACTACCTCGACTATACGCTTAGAGTCACTAGCATGTTTGACTATTGTTGAGCAGTATGTGGACTGAAACAAAATGTGGCTATTTTTATTAACTGACTGGCAAAGCCATAGGGAAGGGTTATGATTTTAGCAGTCGTATTACCCAACACAGAGTTGTGGAGGTCAGACAGGCAGTTACTCCATGTAAAATACTGGTACATACAACTGCATTCGGTTAGACTGGAAGCCAACCCCAAAATATTTGTATGTGGATATTGTTGTTTATTCTTTTTATTGACATGAATTCGCTTAAATTGTGCAGCACTTGCAAGTCACAACATGCCAATAATTCAATTTACACTACAGACAAAAATGTCTTCTACAAATCTTGTTTTTTATGAAATCCTTACCTTACCACTCCCAGCAGGCCCCACGACTAATTGTGCGTATCGCATTGTTTATTTTAAAAATAAACTTGAAACAAGCGGGATTAGAGGTTATATGACAATAACACGCAATATTTATTCTTAGTTTGTACTTTTGAGTTAAAGGCAATTTTAGCAGTAAAGTTAGGTAGATCAGAACGTTAAATAGTCTAAAACCTTGCTCATTTGCATTTTAGAATAAAGAAATATTTAAAATAACAACGCGCTCCTAGAATGTTTTGCTTTTGCATTGACAGTCCTATTGTCTTGCTTTGTTGACACTGACACTGACAGTTTCATTTTTGACAATTATGTTGAGAGTAGATTGACATGGACATTTTTTTTAGGTGCGTTTGGAAAGTACAAAATAGATCTATGGTCGATCCAAACAACCATCCTAAGAAACTGTGTTCTAAGTAAATACTGTCTGGAACAACTAAATAAAAAAAGGAAATACATGAATGAATACATTCGAATTTTGTAAACAGACGTCATAATATTTAATTGTCAAAAACTCAAAATACAAAAACCACAAAACGTAACTGAATTTTAAGTAAATGATATTGTGCAATGGCTGCTGTTGGAATTGATCTAGGAACCACATATTCTTGCGTTGGCGTCTGGCAGCACGGTAATGTGGATATAATTGCTAATGACCAAGGGAATCGAACGACTCCGTCTTATGTCGCTTTTACAGACACCGAGCGACTGATAGGAGATGGTGCAAAAAATCAAGTGGCTCTGAATCCAAGAAATACAATCTTTGACGCCAAACGTCTCATTGGACGAAAATTTGATGATCCTAAGATACAACAAGATATCAAACACTGGCCATTTAAAGTTGTCAATGATGGAGGAAAACCAAAAATACAGGTTGAGTATAAAGGCAAAAGCAAACGTTTTGCCCCCGAAGAAATCAGTAGCATGGTACTCATCAAGATGAAGGATATAGCTGAAGCCTATTTAGGTAAGTCAGTTAAGAAAGCAGTCATAACTGTGCCAGCCTACTTCAATGATTCTCAAAGACAGGCAACTAAAGACGCTGGTGCCATAGCTGGGCTGAACGTTCTTCGGATTATAAATGAGCCAACGGCTGCTGCGTTAGCTTATGGGTTGGATAAAGACCTCAAGGGTGAGCGAAACGTTTTAATTTTTGATCTTGGTGGAGGGACATTCGATGTATCAATACTGACAATTGATGAAGGTTCCCTCTTTGAAGTCAAAGCAACTGCCGGGGATACACATCTTGGTGGTGAAGATTTTGACAGCAGGCTTGTTACTTTCCTTTCTGATGAATTCAAGAGGAAACATAAGAAAGATTTGAACTCCAATCCAAAGTCACTTCGACGTCTTCGAACAGCAGCCGAGAGAGCTAAGCGAACGTTGTCTTCCAGCACAGAGGCGAGCATTGAGATCGATGCTTTATATGAAGGCATAGACTTCTTCTCACGAGTTTCCAGAGCACGATTCGAAGAATTAAACTCTGATTTGTTCCGCACTACTATAGAACCCGTTGAGAAAGCTTTGACTGACGCCAAGCTAGATAAGAGTTCCATACATGACATCGTCTTAGTCGGAGGTTCTACTCGTATTCCTAAAATACAAAGCTTACTGCAGAATTTCTTCAATGGAAAGAAGTTGAATCTATCTATAAATCCTGATGAAGCAGTTGCTTATGGAGCAGCAGTGCAGGCTGCTATACTGAGTGGAGATCGTCATTCGAAGATCCAAGATGTTCTACTAGTTGATGTGGCTCCTTTATCATTGGGTATCGAAACAGCAGGTGGTGTGATGACGGCTATAGTTGAACGCAACGCAAAGATACCTTGCAAACATTCCCAAACGTTTACTACGTACTCAGACAACCAGCAAGCAGTTACTATTCAAGTTTATGAAGGTGAAAGGGCAATGACAAAGGACAACAACTTGTTAGGAACATTCGATCTGACTGGCATCCCTCCAGCACCACGTGGGGTGCCACAGATAGATGTTGCATTTGATATAGACGCTAATGGCATACTCAACGTTTCTGCTAAAGAAAATAGTACAGGGAAAAGCAAGAACATAGTCATAAAGAATGATAAAGGTCGGTTATCTCAATCTGAGATTGACAGAATGCTGTCTGATGCTGACAAATATAAGGGTGAGGATGAGAGGCAGAGGAATCGTGTAGCATCCAGAAATAAGTTGGAATCTTATGTGTTTAGTGTGAAGCAAGCAGCAGAGGAGCAAGGACGCAAACTTGGAGAGGTGGCTTGTGCGAAAATTCGTCGGCGATGCGACGATACTTTACGCTGGTTAGAGAGCAACTCTTTGGCCGAAAAAGAAGAGTACGAAAGCAAATATAAAGAACTGAGCAAAGAGTTTGCACCTATCATGAAGAAAATACACAGAACGGGCTCTTCAGCCGGACAAGGTGGCAGTGATGGACCAGTCATAGAAGAAGTCGATTAGAACTTTTGAGAAACAATGTTTAAGTTTTGTTTTTATGAGTAAACGATTTTACGTTGATGAATTTCATGTTTTTTTTTAGGTTTCTCATTTAATAAATACCATATTATGAATTTGGCAGTTGCATGCAAATGTTACAAATATTAAAACGTTTTTGCAAAAAATATAACAGACTTCACACAAAAAAGTGAAAAATAACTTTAGCTTCAGAAGTCGGTGACCTTTGTTTGATTGATTTAGTTTTTTTGTCACCGACTTCTGAAGCTAAAGTTATTTTTCAATTTTTTGTGTGAAGTCGGTTATATTTTTTGCAAAAAAGTTTTTATTTTTTCACTTTTTAGTGGTTCATATGTGCTTACCCTTTCACAGCGTAACGGCGTGAATTTTTGTTGTGAACTGGTGTAAACAATAGAAAGACATGAGATTTCAGCGATCCCAGTACATTTGCTATCATTTATTGAGGAGTTCCCGTCGCCTATCTTCCGAAGTTCTTCATCAGATCTTTAAATTGAAATGGAATCACTCCAATAACGTACTCTTCCTGAAACTACCCAAATCGCTTCTGGTTTGCCTATAAAATTTAAGGAATTCCCTCTATTTCTCCAGGATCCCATTAAATTGAACTTAACACATCTAACTTTCGAAATCTGGGTGTATTGTACACTTCTGCGTACTCCGAGCATACAGGCGTGATGTTACGTCACTATGTTACATAAACAATAAACAAGCAAGCGATTGCAGCTATTACTGCAGCTTTGCCGTGTATTTTTGAAGAGTTCCATTTATATCTCCGAAGATCAGAGTCAGATCTTAATAAAATTGAAATGGGACTACACGGAAAGCACCAGCTTTCAAATAAAACAAGAATCATCAAAATCGGTTAACCCAGTCGAAAGTTCAGAGGCAACAAACATTGTCGAAATCTGGGAGTATTGTACACATCTGCGTAGCCCCTCAGAGAATACAGGCGTGATTTTACGTCATGATGTAGTATATATGAACAATGATCCTACAAGCGATTGCAGCAATTACTGTAGATTTGCCGTCTATTTTTGAAGAGTTCCATTGTTTATCTCGGAAGATCAGCATCAGATCTTCAGTAAATTAAAATGGGACCAAACGAGAAGCACCAACTTTCAAATAAAAAAAAATCATCAAAATCGGTTCACCCAGTCGAAAGTTCTGAGGTAACAAACACAAAAAAAATACAGACCAATTGAGAACCTCCTCTTTTTGGAAGTCGGTTGAAAAATACAGGAGACTGACAGTTTTTGATGACTGTTGCAGTTGATCTTGCAAGAATCTGCAGCCGCCCTCCGCAATTATTTTATCACCACTGCTCTCAAAATATACATAGATGGAAATCTTTCGACTTCCCCAGAACCAAATATTCGAAGATATATGACTTCCACCAACCAGTAATTTATTCTTTATTTGATTAAGTTTACTATCGCTATCACAAAGGGGTTTGAACTTTTTGGCCGGATTTTTTTCTGCCATTTTAATTTTTTTTCAAAGCAGCGGCCACGCATTGTCGTTCGCATATACGCTCTACCTCATTAAGACGCCATGGCGACGCCGTCGCTAGCGGCCCAGGCCGTTCTACTTCTGGCATCCGAAGGTCGCCAAATCGAATGGCCATGGCGTCTCGACCGTCAGTTCGTTAACGTCGTCAGGAATGGATGTAGAAGAAATCGCACTTCTTGGTTATCTACGTCACAGAAAACTTATGGGTTCATTCTTTTATTTCAGATCGAAGCCGAAGTAATACCTATATGTTCACTATTTCATCCCAACCTTTAATTTTTAAGTTAAGATCGGAATAATCATTTGATGAACTATCCCATAAACAATGACAGTTTTGAATTTCTATTATAATTTTTTCAGTATCGAAACTCATTATTTAAGTAGTTGATGAACTACTATATTCCGAGCAAGCGTCCAAAATGGCGGCTGACTGAGCGAGGTGCAGCTTCAGTACCGTCTTTACCATAAGGGCACAAGGGGCCAGTGCCCAGGGCCCCCATCCTCAGAGGGCCCCGAAGGGCCGACAATTTCTCTCACATTTAATCTCAAAATACTCATTAGACTTTTCTCAATGCCCGAATATCGATTATTTTCAGATTTATTCGAATCAATATATTTATATGAATTTGAGTGACATCAAGCCTACAGGGTCTCGGTTGTGTGCGGTATATAGACACGGTAGTTTCTTGCTTAATTTAAACTTAGTGCGCTTTTTGGCTGTACTAAAGGGCTGTTTTTGGTCTGATATAACTTACCAGACATTTACTTGAGTTTATAATTTTTATAATCTAGAGTCTTTAATGTCTATTTTCAAGTTACATATCATTTGATTTTTTATTCAGTTATTCAGTCATTTAAAAGTATTTCTGAACGCATCCTACCTAATTTACTAAGAACACCATCTAGCGATCATCCATGCAAACCGCTCCAATGCCAAATTCAAGCGACCATAAAAAATTTCGACTTTGTCTATGGTTGGGGCTTGGGGGAATCCCCGGATAAATTATGAAAAACTTTCAGTCGGAACTTTTTACCTAAAGTTATTACTTATTATATTTATATCACTTATTTTCACAGAAGTGTCGTGATTTAATTTTGTTTAATGTAATTTGGGTAAAATTAATAGAACTATTGATTTGTTCGTTTAAATATTATTTCATTATGTCGAAAAGAACATATCTAAGTGGTTCACAAAAGAGAAAAAAAGTTTTAGCTCAAAAAGAAATCACGGAAAAACTTCCAAAGCTTACGTCATTTTTTACGGTGGAAGAAACAAATAAGTCGGGGAGTTGTTCATCATCATCACCTCAAGATAAAAATACCTCTGAGAATAACCAGGAAAAAGAGGTTATTACGTGTAACGAAAATGACAAACACACATCAATCGCTGAACTCTCGACTTCGAGCAACTGTGAGTTAATAATTGCAAACTTGGAGAATGTATCTGTATCTAATGACCCTGGTCAGTACTGTGATGACATTTTAACGGAAGAAGTCCGTAATATTTGGATTCGAAAAGGGCCAGAGTTTTTCCAAAATAAACATTGCGATTTCTCCGAAACTTCTACAAGTTTTCCAGATTCAAGCGGTAAAACTAAAACTAGATACTTGACAAAAAATGTTTTTACTCGTAAATTGAAGAATGGTGAGTCTTTGGACACAAAATGGCTTCTTTATTCTCCAACAAAGAAATCTGTGTACTGTTATTGCTGCCGTCTCTTTAATACCACTATTGGTAATAATTTGAGTTCTCCAAATAGATATAAGGATTGGAAGCATATAAGTAACTTATTGATGGAGCATGAGAACAGTTTGCAACACAGGCAATCTATGATGAATTATGTCACAAGAATGAAAATTACTGGACGAAATTGATAGTGAGTTGTTGTCCCAATATAATACAGAAATTAGCTATTGGAAAAATGTCCTTAGGAGGGTTGTTGCAATAGTAAAATTTTTAGCTTCAAGAGGTCTTGCTTTTCGTGGTGATAATGAGATACTTAGATCGCAAAATAATGGAAATTATTTGGGACGCTTAGAACTGATTAGTGAATTTGATCCTTTTCTTGCTAATCACATACAAAACTGCGGAAATCGTGGAAAAGGAAGTGTATCATATTTATCTGCAAATATTTGTAACGAATTTATTAATTTAATGGGACAGCGAGTTTTAAAAACAATAGTCAACGAACTGAAATCAGCGAAATATTACTCTTTTAGCGTAGATTCTACGCCTGATCTGTCCCATGTTGACCAGCTCACTTTCATTGTTAGATACGTAAAAGATGGACAGCCTATTGAGAGATTTTTGCAATTTTTGCCTATGGATGGACATGGTGCGCAATATATAGCAGATACCATTTTAAACTTTTTTGAAAGCCTTGATATCCCCATAAAAGATTGCCGCGGACAGAGCTACGACAATGCGTCAAATATGTCTGGAAAGTACTCTGGTGTCCAGTCTAGAATAAAAGAAGTATGCGAATATGCAATTTACGTTCCATGTGCGGCACATTCGCTTAATTTAGTGGGTGTTCAAGCTGTTGAATGCATTACTGAAGTAGTAGCATTCTTTCAATTTGTTCAAAAATTGTATAATTTTTTCTCAGCTTCGACCAAACGCTGGCAAATTTTGACAGAGCATTTAGGTGTAAATAGAGTCTTGAAGTCCCTTTCGCAAACCAGATGGTCCGCACATGCCAATGCTATTAATGCTTTGCAAAATGGTTATTTAAATATTTCTGAAGCATTATCCTTCATCGCAAGTGACATCAATCAACCAGGAGACACTAGAAACGAAACCCAAAGCTTAGTAAAAAAAATGGAAAAATTTGAGACTGCTCTACTGACGGAAATATGGAATGATATTTTGGGAATTATGAATAAAACAAGTCTAAGTTTACAGAATAGCACTATGACTATGGACGTTGTGACAAAACTTTACGAATCTCTGATCAGTTATGTTAATAACGCACGCAATAATTTTGATCATTATGAAACGGCTGCTAAAGAAAAAAATCCAGGTGCTGATTACAAAGATAAATTTGAAAGAAAAAGAATTCGCAGCTCACGCCTCACTTTTTTTGAAGGACCATCATCATCAGAGACTCTCCAGTTGAGAGGCAAGGAAAAGTTTCGTGTAGATACTTTCATTCCCATAATTGACACATTAATTACACATTTAAAAAAACGTTTGGCAGCATACAAAGAAATTGATAATCGATTTAGTTTTCTTTGTCAGTTAACAACAATTGAATCTGACGAATTGACCAAAAAATGCAACGAATTTGCAGAATTTTATCACGAAGACATTAATGCATATGAGCTCAAAACAGAATGTTTTCATTTAAGCCAATATTTAAAAAATATAGCAAAGCCATCAGCGGATTTAAATATCTCAGTCTTACTTAATTTAATAAAGACTGATAAATTAGAAGAAACTTTTCCAAATGTTGAAGTTGCTACAAGAATATTCCTTTGCCTAATGGTTACCTACCAATTGTAGTGGGGAGCGCTCATTTTCGCAGCTTAAGAGAATTAAAAATGAATTGCGAACATCAATGCTACAAGAACGACTAAATAATTTGTCAATTATGAGCATAGAAAGTGATATTCTTCAGGAAACTGAGTTCGAGGATTTAATAGAAGATTTTGCTCAACAGAAATCTCGAAAGAAACTATTACCGTAATTTCGCATCATACTAATATCATTAATTATATTAGATTAGATTACCCATAATAAAGCAGATCACAGTAAAAAAATGTATTTCACTTTCTTTACATTCCAAAAGGGCCCCAAATTCTTGTGTGCCCAAGGGCCCCAGCACAGTCTAAGACGGCTCTGTGCAGCTTACACGTGTACCTACATTATAGTGGCAACGTCGCCAGGCTGCTAGAGTATCCAGAAGCCACGTGGGGAGCTGTAGCACGTGACCTCGCTTCCGATAGAATCTTCAGCACAACTTTGATTTGATCGGACACGCATGAAACATATATCAATCGATAGCTGACATAGCTGACAAGTTTCTTGTCTCAGACAAAATCTCAGACAAAACTTGTTTGTATTGATGCCAGCTATTCATTGATACACGTTATATGCGTGTCAGCGTGTCTGATCAAATCAAAGTAGTTAAAGTAGTGTTGAAGATTCCATCAGGGGGGGCTTTGAAACTTTGATAGCTCATATCTCGGAAACGTTACACTTTAGAACATTTTGTCTCTTACAAAACTTGTTTGTATTGATACCAGCTATCGATTTATTATATCAGCTATAGGTATTATGCGTGGCAGCTACTTTGAAAAAAAAAATCAAAAAGGTGATAAAAACGCACACGTTTCATACAAAAATGTTTCAAGCCCTTTCTTTTTAAAACAACTCACATTTATGTATGTAACTACAAATCTCATTACTTTGTTTTAGGACAATTTGCTAATAGGAAGTTTCGATACGGAGCCATAAACTATCCCTGAAATCAGTTTTTGTAGTAACCAGGGAATTTGCATATATTTTTCACTAGAAAATTTGCCCGTAATGTGGTGATTTTAAAAAGAGGTGTGTAGGTATGTGATTGTTGGAAAATAGGTTTCCAAAATGGCGGCTGACTGAGCGAGGTGCAGCTTCAGTACCGTCTTTACCATAAGGGCACAAGGGGCCAGTGCCCAGGGCCCCCATCCTCAGAGGGCCCCGAAGGGCCGACAATTTCTCTCACATTTAATCTCAAAATACTCATTAGACTTTTCTCAATGCCCGAATATCGATTATTTTCAGATTTATTCGAATCAATATATTTATATGAATTTGAGTGACATCAAGCCTACAGGGTCTCGGTTGTGTGCGGTATATAGACACGGTAGTTTCTTGCTTAATTTAAACTTAGTGCGCTTTTTGGCTGTACTAAAGGGCTGTTTTTGGTCTGATATAACTTACCAGACATTTACTTGAGTTTATAATTTTTATAATCTAGAGTCTTTAATGTCTATTTTCAAGTTACATATCATTTGATTTTTTATTCAGTTATTCAGTCATTTAAAAGTATTTCTGAACGCATCCTACCTAATTTACTAAGAACACCATCTAGCGATCATCCATGCAAACCGCTCCAATGCCAAATTCAAGCGACCATAAAAAATTTCGACTTTGTCTATGGTTGGGGCTTGGGGGAATCCCCGGATAAATTATGAAAAACTTTCAGTCGGAACTTTTTACCTAAAGTTATTACTTATTATATTTATATCACTTATTTTCACAGAAGTGTCGTGATTTAATTTTGTTTAATGTAATTTGGGTAAAATTAATAGAACTATTGATTTGTTCGTTTAAATATTATTTCATTATGTCGAAAAGAACATATCTAAGTGGTTCACAAAAGAGAAAAAAAGTTTTAGCTCAAAAAGAAATCACGGAAAAACTTCCAAAGCTTACGTCATTTTTTACGGTGGAAGAAACAAATAAGTCGGGGAGTTGTTCATCATCATCACCTCAAGATAAAAATACCTCTGAGAATAACCAGGAAAAAGAGGTTATTACGTGTAACGAAAATGACAAACACACATCAATCGCTGAACTCTCGACTTCGAGCAACTGTGAGTTAATAATTGCAAACTTGGAGAATGTATCTGTATCTAATGACCCTGGTCAGTACTGTGATGACATTTTAACGGAAGAAGTCCGTAATATTTGGATTCGAAAAGGGCCAGAGTTTTTCCAAAATAAACATTGCGATTTCTCCGAAACTTCTACAAGTTTTCCAGATTCAAGCGGTAAAACTAAAACTAGATACTTGACAAAAAATGTTTTTACTCGTAAATTGAAGAATGGTGAGTCTTTGGACACAAAATGGCTTCTTTATTCTCCAACAAAGAAATCTGTGTACTGTTATTGCTGCCGTCTCTTTAATACCACTATTGGTAATAATTTGAGTTCTCCAAATAGATATAAGGATTGGAAGCATATAAGTAACTTATTGATGGAGCATGAGAACAGTTTGCAACACAGGCAATCTATGATGAATTATGTCACAAGAATGAAAATTACTGGACGAAATTGATAGTGAGTTGTTGTCCCAATATAATACAGAAATTAGCTATTGGAAAAATGTCCTTAGGAGGGTTGTTGCAATAGTAAAATTTTTAGCTTCAAGAGGTCTTGCTTTTCGTGGTGATAATGAGATACTTAGATCGCAAAATAATGGAAATTATTTGGGACGCTTAGAACTGATTAGTGAATTTGATCCTTTTCTTGCTAATCACATACAAAACTGCGGAAATCGTGGAAAAGGAAGTGTATCATATTTATCTGCAAATATTTGTAACGAATTTATTAATTTAATGGGACAGCGAGTTTTAAAAACAATAGTCAACGAACTGAAATCAGCGAAATATTACTCTTTTAGCGTAGATTCTACGCCTGATCTGTCCCATGTTGACCAGCTCACTTTCATTGTTAGATACGTAAAAGATGGACAGCCTATTGAGAGATTTTTGCAATTTTTGCCTATGGATGGACATGGTGCGCAATATATAGCAGATACCATTTTAAACTTTTTTGAAAGCCTTGATATCCCCATAAAAGATTGCCGCGGACAGAGCTACGACAATGCGTCAAATATGTCTGGAAAGTACTCTGGTGTCCAGTCTAGAATAAAAGAAGTATGCGAATATGCAATTTACGTTCCATGTGCGGCACATTCGCTTAATTTAGTGGGTGTTCAAGCTGTTGAATGCATTACTGAAGTAGTAGCATTCTTTCAATTTGTTCAAAAATTGTATAATTTTTTCTCAGCTTCGACCAAACGCTGGCAAATTTTGACAGAGCATTTAGGTGTAAATAGAGTCTTGAAGTCCCTTTCGCAAACCAGATGGTCCGCACATGCCAATGCTATTAATGCTTTGCAAAATGGTTATTTAAATATTTCTGAAGCATTATCCTTCATCGCAAGTGACATCAATCAACCAGGAGACACTAGAAACGAAACCCAAAGCTTAGTAAAAAAAATGGAAAAATTTGAGACTGCTCTACTGACGGAAATATGGATCATCATCAGAGACTCTCCAGTTGAGAGGCAAGGAAAAGTTTCGTGTAGATACTTTCATTCCCATAATTGACACATTAATTACACATTTAAAAAAACGTTTGGCAGCATACAAAGAAATTGATAATCGATTTAGTTTTCTTTGTCAGTTAACAACAATTGAATCTGACGAATTGACCAAAAAATGCAACGAATTTGCAGAATTTTATCACGAAGACATTAATGCATATGAGCTCAAAACAGAATGTTTTCATTTAAGCCAATATTTAAAAAATATAGCAAAGCCATCAGCGGATTTAAATATCTCAGTCTTACTTAATTTAATAAAGACTGATAAATTAGAAGAAACTTTTCCAAATGTTGAAGTTGCTACAAGAATATTCCTTTGCCTAATGGTTACCTACCAATTGTAGTGGGGAGCGCTCATTTTCGCAGCTTAAGAGAATTAAAAATGAATTGCGAACATCAATGCTACAAGAACGACTAAATAATTTGTCAATTATGAGCATAGAAAGTGATATTCTTCAGGAAACTGAGTTCGAGGATTTAATAGAAGATTTTGCTCAACAGAAATCTCGAAAGAAACTATTACCGTAATTTCGCATCATACTAATATCATTAATTATATTAGATTAGATTACCCATAATAAAGCAGATCACAGTAAAAAAATGTATTTCACTTTCTTTACATTCCAAAAGGGCCCCAAATTCTTGTGTGCCCAAGGGCCCCAGCACAGTCTAAGACGGCTCTGTGCAGCTTACACGTGTACCTACATTATAGTGGCAACGTCGCCAGGCTGCTAGAGTATCCAGAAGCCACGTGGGGAGCTGTAGCACGTGACCTCGCTTCCGATAGAATCTTCAGCACAACTTTGATTTGATCGGACACGCATGAAACATATATCAATCGATAGCTGACATAGCTGACAAGTTTCTTGTCTCAGACAAAATCTCAGACAAAACTTGTTTGTATTGATGCCAGCTATTCATTGATACACGTTATATGCGTGTCAGCGTGTCTGATCAAATCAAAGTAGTTAAAGTAGTGTTGAAGATTCCATCAGGGGGGGCTTTGAAACTTTGATAGCTCATATCTCGGAAACGTTACACTTTAGAACATTTTGTCTCTTACAAAACTTGTTTGTATTGATACCAGCTATCGATTTATTATATCAGCTATAGGTATTATGCGTGGCAGCTACTTTGAAAAAAAAAAATCAAAAAGGTGATAAAAACGCACACGTTTCATACAAAAATGTTTCAAGCCCTTTCTTTTTAAAACAACTCACATTTATGTATGTAACTACAAATCTCATTACTTTGTTTTAGGACAATTTGCTAATAGGAAGTTTCGATACGGAGCCATAAACTATCCCTGAAATCAGTTTTTGTAGTAACCAGGGAATTTGCATATATTTTTCACTAGAAAATTTGCCCGTAATGTGGTGATTTTAAAAAGAGGTGTGTAGGTATGTGATTGTTGGAAAATAGGTTTCATGTTTTAGACTTTCACGGCTTATCACTACACTTAAAGTATTTACGGGATAATATCCGTGATTTCACAGATACCATAGGAAATCACGGATATTATTATTATTAACTACAGTAGTTTCTCAAGTTATTATGCCTTGTGACTGTGACTGTAGCTTTGATTTTATTTGTAATTTGACATTCAAAAGTGCCGTAATGGTCTAGTTGAAATAAATGCTTTGAGTTTGAGTTTGAGTTTTGAGTTTATCCCGTAAGTAGGTACGTGCAGGTGTCACGTGTTCAGGGTTGTACCGCCGTTCTCCCTAACCCAGGGGCAAGTAACCCGGAGGATGAAGTGTTGTTTTTCGTGTTTTTTATTGCTGATTTTCACTTTAAACACCTTGCAGGCATATCGTAGGATGGTACGGAACGGACGTAGCGGATGCGGGTTGAGGACTTCTAGGTAATTATTCAATACGCAGCAAGCATTTTGTATGTTTGTCTTTTTTATCCAAAAATTCTGGACAAGCAACAACCTGTATATTTCAGGACGCTAATGGCGGAGAGTTGGGTACCTAATTTTAGGTTTAGGTAAGAGTTATAGACTTTAGTATTATAATATTAATACGAGCCTATTATTGTCCCACTGCTGGGCTTAACATTTTTTAAAAGGGGTAACTGGTCTCTTGTCCCCAGTTCCATAGTGGGCCGAATGACCCCTAACCCTACATTTTGACTAATTACACATTTCACATCTTTGGCCATTTTTGGGCTATACATCCTGGCCTACACTTACTTAACTAGTAACTTTTCATTTGCTTTCTTCGCAGTGGAATCAAAATCAAAAGTCATTAATGCAAAATTAAGCTGATAATCAGCACCTTCAAGTTTACAAGAGACAGTCTCTCAAAACCCCCGTCCTTCGCCGTCGGAAGATACGTATCCCTTGAGGGCTCGAGGTCAAGAACAATGCGCAGAGGAGTTCGCCACGTGGTGTTGTGTTCTACGAAGCAGGTACGTTGTTGGACTGATCTCCTTAGTAATACCTAATAAGAATCATACTTGGGGCCGGTTTTCCAATCGCCAGTTAAATTTTATCCGACGAATAAGTTTGACATTTTGACAGTTTTTGTATGTGCACTCTGCCAAAACGACAGATTTATTCTTCAGATAAAAGTTAACTAATGATTGAACAATCAGCCCTTAATAAAACAAAATCTGATTAGCAATTTCTTTATTTTTAATTTTAATAACTTTAGAAATTGTTCGGAAAGAAGACAATGGTTTTCAGCATCATTATTAATTAATATTATGATATGAACAATAATAATTATCGCTATAATTTTTAATACTATTCATTATTATAATGGATATAACGCATAATAATAATCTATTCACTACCGGATTACTATTTACATTCTAACCTGGCAACACTCAACGTAACAATATAAAATACAAGATGGCGATCTTAGTTGATAGGTGCTTCGAATATTTTGATAGAATACGAACAATACTCACTCATCTACTGCCTCTATATTTCACAGCTGTGTATAAAGACATAGACTAGCCTTAATAGGCGCGGCTAATGTCCCAGCTTTAGATGATTCAAATATCAGCTATCCCAATCAAAACACTTGATATCTATATAGACCATTCGTATACAAAACAAAATTATGTTATCTCTTAATTTACAAAAAAATCTGGTACTTATTGTTTTTAACCGACTTCTAAAAAAGGAGGTGGTTATGTTACCTGATAAATGAGTGAAAAACGTCCGTGTCTATGGGTTCTGCTTACAATAATAGATAAAAGTTAAATTCCATCTTAGGACACATCATACATGTTACTGTTTTTTTTTTAATGCAACGAGCTGATTTTATTCTGAATTGAGTGAAGAGTATCAATAGAAATTATAATAATTCAATGTATTTTAAACGATAAAACTTGTTTATTTTCAGGCCTGGCAATATTTCTCGGGACTTCACCAATAGGAACAGTCTGGCCAGCAGCAAAAGTCAAAATTCATGGAGGCATTTTGGTAAGTAACTGTCAATATCAAAAATATTCGAAGCCTCTATATCGAATAACAATAATATTCATAATATACGTTTATTATTCTTTTAAAAGCAAAAAAGCTATGAAATGATTCTAAAAATCAATCTTTTAATAAGTTAAAAAATTTCCTTCACTTCTTACAACGGAGTTGGAGAGTTAAAATAAGTGTTTTTGTAACTGTTAAACAGCCTAAGTTTTTTTTTAAATATTGACTATTACACGCTATTTCTTATCTAACTTACTGTTTATATATAACATCGATATGTATGTTGGTATTTCTAAAAAATGGATGTATTTTTATAAAGAATTAATATTCTTCATGTAAAATTGAAATATTCCAAACTGTTCTTTTTTATTGAAACCTGGAGGCCTAAATCTATTCTGACATAATTTCGTTACAATTTCGATACACTTTTAGAATGACAATAATTTCGATTATTTATGATTTACCCTTTTACGAAGTTTAATTTTTTTGGGTTAAACTATTTTCCTACTTATCTATTTTTACTCTAACGTGGCATTTCAATTAGATATTTACATTTAACTGAATATAACTATGTACAACGTGATGCAAGGAGTATGGTTCCTTTAAAATTTACATTTTCTTTTACTTATATCCTAAGATAAAAAAGGATAAAAATAAGGAGGTAAAATAAAATAAAGAAAATAAGATTAAAAGCAAATTTATTGCTAAAATAAAATAAAACTATAAACCATAAGCAGTACATTACTTGCTTAATCGTATTATTTTGTGTCTTGATTTGTACATTTTCTAAAAAATATATAAAAATGAAAAGAAACAAACAATATAGCTATTGTACGGAATTAGGATTGACGGTTTATGATAACTAAATGTTATAAAATGACAGCTAAAATCACAAAGTTGAGCGGTCCCGCGGCGTTTTATAAAATAATGCAATAGAAAAACATACAATAGTATAAAATAAACATTAATAATTTAAATGTTAAACTTATATAACCCGATTATAATATTTTAAACCTCGCCGGTTCTAATAAACATAATAATACTTTTCAACTGGGGCTCTTTAAACCATAGCTTAAATTTACATCTGATTGCACTTTATAATTTTTCATTAACAATTAAATTAACCTTCCCTATTCCTAAGTTTATCAGCAACTGAGTTATCTTACACGAATAGTTTCTATCCTACTTATATACAGGTCTGGTTCACAGGCAATATTCGACACATATTTGGTATATTTATTTACAATCGAATTAAAAAGCCGTAACTTAAAAATACTCAGATATTTGTACCTAATCAGGGTACGTTTACATTAAAAAATTAAAGCAAAAATGCATCTTTTTGTATCGCAAGTTTACCTCGTCCCTGTCGGGGACGCGCCTGGCGTATCACGAGAAGCTACGAGGGTATTATTTACAAAGTCTTTGGCCTTATAATCGAATTACAACAAACACTAGCTACACAGTAACATTTGCACTGAGCGTCGCCACCCGTCGCCACCGGACCGACACCGGCGGACACTTGTCACACAATAAATAATCGTTCGAACGTGATATGGTACAGTCTACACCTCACAGTTCGGGACCCGTTTTATCACACTCGGCAAGAGTACGAGCAAGTAAAGTCTTAGTACTCCCAGCCGTCGTCGGTCTCGGATTTAATTTTGTCTTCAGGAATGACGTCTTCAGGTGTGTGTGGCGGGCGCGGCGTGTGCGGCGTGTGTGGCGTGTGCGGCGTGTGCGGAGTGTGTGGCGTGCGCGGCGTGGGCGACGCGCCCGGCGACCCCTCGCGCGCCACCGGCGACGGCTCCACGCGCACCGTCTCCTCCGCCTCTCTCCGGAAGTCATCGCTTCTCATCACACATACTCCATTGATTATTACTTCATCAGGGTTACGTGGCTTGTCCTCCTGCCAGTCAGGGTTGACCCATTGCGGTGCTGCAGGCTTCCGTCTGCTGGATCGACCGGTAGCATGCGGCGTTGACGCCGCCTTCGGCTCAGTCTTAGATTCCTCGTCCAACGAGTCCTCGGAGCCGAGGTTGCTCTCGACGTCATCGTCCTCGAAGTCATCACCATCGGGTTCTCGTTTCAGCGGCATCGAAAGGTCGAGGCCGCCGGATTGGTCCTTCACTTGGTCTTCGGGGGGTATTAACCCGCGACCAATCAGCGCTGCTAGGTTGGAGTTGGCTGCGAAGTAAGGCGGGTAGGGCAGGGGTACTCCAGCGAGACCCATCCTCTCCTTCTGTAGTTCTAGTAGTCTCTGATTGAGGAGAAGACGGAACTGGACTGGGTCGAAAGGCGCCGAGGACTGATCCCGCGCGGGAGGTTCGGCGGGCAAGCCATGAGGCGCTTGTTGTTTTAGCCGCATGCGATGGTTGTGGAACCAGTTGGTGATGGTTCTCGAGGACAGACCCAATTCTGCGGCGAGGAATTCGATCGTTGGCATGTTTGGGTAGGGGTCGAGTGCGAATGCTAATCTGAGTGCCTCCTTCTGCTCTTCGGAGAACAGTACTCTTTGTTTCTTGGCACACGGCGCTCCAGCTGTGGGGCCCGGCGAGCTCGAGTGGTAGAACTCTGATGTATCATTCGACGATGTGTCGGACGAGTTGTCTTGTCCGGGGCCGCTTGACCGTCGTCGTTTACTCGCTTCCCGTCTTTCATTCTTTAAAGCCTGTAGGCGGTCGATATTGTGAGCATCGCTTAACCACAGCTGCATGCGAATGAAAGGTTCCCTACCCTTGATGCTGAGCATATGCCAGGGTTTCGGTTTTGACAGCAATTCACTGACGGAACCCTGTGATAGACCTAGAACAGCTTCGCCGAAGATTTTCTGGCCAATGTTGTTTGCCAGTAGCGCTTCCTTAATTTTGGTCGTAATCGTTTGAGTGTCTAGGTCTTGCGTGAGCGCGGCCATCTCGTAGACGCTCGGCGAGATGTGCTGGTGCAGGCTGCGCATGACGGGGGGCTGGTGGTGGGGCTGGGGGGGCGGGGGGGGCTTGCGCTCCTTGTTGTTGTTGTCGTGGTGCTGCGGCGGTAGTGTCACGGCGTGGTGCGGCGGGAAGCCGGGCGGCGTCAGCAGCAGCGGCGTGGGCTGTCCCAGGTGGCCCAGGTGACCCGCGCCCAGGAGCTGCTCCTGCTGCATCTTGCTCAACAAGGAGGTCGCGTCGGAAATCATCTTCTGTGTTGGCGGCATGGGTTTGTTCATATTTGGCGGACATGCTGTAAGAACAGAAGAAGAAAAATACAATTAAACTACTGTTCTCATCTCATTGAGTAATAACTGCAGATATGTTGTCGTACAGAGGTGATACTTACGAGGTGCTCCGCTGTAGTTTCCGGTCCTCATAAGTTTTTCCGGCGCGATTTTGTACTGTGATGCAACCAGCTTGTGGACTGCATTGTCATCCTCCAAGAACATCTTCATGCGAATGAAAGGCTCTCGTCCCTTCTGCGTCAGCATGTGCCAGGGCTTCGGTCTCGCTAGCAAGTCACTCACGGATCCTTGTGATAGACCAAGGACGGATTCTCCGAATAGTCTTTGGCTAATGGAGTACTGGCTCAGAGCCTCTTTCACTCTCCGTACTATATCTTCTGTGTTCAAATTGTTAAAGAGATCAAATTGTTGCTGTGTGATTGGTGGAAGAACTGCTTTCATCGACCTCTGTACGGGTGGATGATGGGGAGGGTTTGACGGCTGGGAGATCAGACTGTTCGTGATCGAAGCCATCCTCTGCAGTGGGCTCGCCGCCGCCGAGTTACTGAAATCCTCATTTGGAGTGATTGCAGGCGGTAGTATCGCGTTCCCCAGTGGGCTGGATGCGGATGATCCAGTTTGTGATTGCTGTCCCGGCTCTAATTTTGGCCTTACTAATGAGAATGCGCTCCCTGCGTGTCTTATAGCCTCTTCGGCATCCATTGATCTATCCTTATCACTATCAGTCATTCCATTTATTTTGGCGTGTTTATCTTTAGGCAAAGAGAGATCTTGGACCGCTCCTGAGCCGTTCATCTGTTGGTTCTGTACTTGTTGCATCGCCTGCTGCTGCAAGGCGAGGAGGTTCGGAAAGGGCGGCATGGCTGGCAAGTTGTGGAGGTTGGGAATGTTGCCACCCGGCTGGATCTTGGCAAGTTCTCTGTGGTACGCTTCCAGGGCCATACGGATGTCTTCCGGTGGCCTCTCCATGTGTGGGGGCATGCCGCCGCTGAAAAAAGGAGGAAACATGCTATTCGTTAGTTTTAGATATGCTGTTCTCGTTACAATTTTTAGTTTCTATAAGGTTCTATTAAATTTGCGACTTAAGTTTCGGAATAAAATGAAGACTTACCCAGGGAAACCTTCACGGCGGATGTCCTCTACTCTCCTGGTCATGATTTTGGCAAGCTCCTCTTGGTATATGCGCGCCACCTTCTCTTGAGGAATGTCATCGTTCTCGTACTTCTTGAGTCTTCTGTTTTGACTCCCATCCTGAAGAGATGACATAAATAATTGTGATATTTTTTGCGGTATAGGTACTTTATTTCATGTTACGAATATATGTGGCTTATTCCGTAATTGATTGAGTATACTGATGATGACGACATACCTTATTTGAGAAAGGAGAGGGGCACTGAGTCCTCGGCGAGCTAGAGTCCTCATTGCTTCTGGAGTCATCGTTGTGGGGAGGTCCACCGGACGTCTTCATCAGATGCGCTTCACTCAGGATCGCGTGTGTGAGCCTGTCGTCACCCTCACCCTCCGGACGACCAAACACTGCGCCAGTGCCATCCTTCGTCCCAACTAGAAATAAAAGCAAACAATATTGTTACCTTCAAATCAATTAGCGTTCAGCTATGTCTACTAAAATGAGGTTGAGTAAATATTCATGACTGCTCGTGAGTCGTGCGAGATTTCCACGAATTTTTTATGACTTTGCGAATTACAAAATTAGTTTTATTGTATTTTGCGTTATGATAGCTTGTTTGTGAACCGTGAAATCAGAGCAGAAACAATAGCGTGGTGCATATATGGTACAAAAGTTGTGATGTTGTTAATTATACGATGTAAACAACTACATTTCTACAAAATGTATTGCAATCGTTTTGCATTCGAATCCGCACACGAACAATTTTAATTGCCGCTAAATTGTTCCGTGCACACACACGTAGGGCTGCGTACATCCGTGTTAGTAGCTTTAACTGTTGCCAAGTAATAAATACGCGAGTTATATTTGGTACAATTGAAATTAGGCGCTTCATTTAAACTCTACAGCGATGCACAGCGCTTTAGAGATAATCGCTGAATGGGAACGTGCACTCATCGCCTAAGCCCAGTAATCCTAAAACTGCGCCCGCGCACTCATAAACAAGTGAAGTTACGCGTGAATCCCGCCCGCCATACTGTGGTCATTCATCCTGTCAACATATTGTCTCCGCTCTCACAATGAAACGACACTATTTAGATGGTGATGTACGCACAGAATTAGTTTAATTAAGTCGCGTAATTAGTTTTAGACGTTCGCCGAGATGATTATAGAATTAAAGTGCGCGCATAATGTTCGGATACTGAGATCTCTTGCGGGTAATATTTGTTACAGTATATTTCGAGTTCAAAGAATTTTTGGTGTTAAATCCGAGCGGTGTTAGCGCGGCGCCCTCATTTATTTTATCTTATGAACATGATAATAATTGGACGCCATCTCTTTAGATAAGTATGCTCTTGTTGTGTCTGTATGTAGGTACATATTGTATGCCAATGTACGTTAAAAATCGGCCACATCCGTCAAGTGTTTAAAGAAAAACGATAATGTTATTTGCTTTGCGGTATTTTAACGACTCCGAAAACGGATCGTTTGTGAGTTGACGTATTAATTTTCAAGGATCACAAAGACTTAATTGCATCCTTAAATTTTATTTTAAAACCGACAATATGTACGCTAATTTCCTCACAAGTATTTCCACTTGGTTTATTTTAGATTTGTCTGTTGTTGCGCCGAGTTGGTCTCTAATTATTTGACAATAAAAAGCATAATGGTGTGCGTTGCAATTGTTTTTCTTCGAAAACTCACAACGGGCTTTTATTGGAACGTAAAGTGTATTTTATTTATTGAGAGTTAAAAATGAATTGAGATAAAGTACTGTGACATTGTTTTTACAAATGTTTTAGCGAAATACATTAACTTATAAATATCGCTGGACAAAAAAATATATATATTTACTTAAGTTTAAAATTAGCGTCACAGTTACTTACCATGAGACTACCTCGATTAGAAAGGGTTACCAGTGTTGAATTTCTAAATACTAAATGTCAAGACAATTATAATAGAGCAATAACTCAGTGTTTTGGCAGTCGTTATGATTTTTTCAACTTTCACCATATTTATGTAGCTTTTTTCTTAACCTCAAGTAAAATTGCATTGTTTTCACTTTCGAAAATTTCATTGGCAATGTTGTCACTTTCTGGTGATTCTCACGTTCTAAATCATACAATAAAGACTGTTATGTCCTTCTATAGACAATATTTTTTTGTGAAACCGACCGTTCACGAACTTAACGACTTATGACGGAGCAAACGTGATACAAATATTTTAAAACATATCCCAGATTATGATCTTGTGTGACCATAATTCTAGACAAAAACTCTATATACGTGATTCGTTTATAAATTAATTACGTTTCTAATGTTTGCGTAAATTGCCACTTAAACTTTATGGCCTAAAAAGACAAAATCAGCTCATTTACTCTGTGGCAAATCGGAATAATATTGAATCACGGTGACGTTCCATTTTTAAATCGAAACGCATGATCTGTCACATATTTATTTTGAACAAATGAGCTGCGACAACATTTCAAACAGCAATATAAATGTATTTAGTCATCTGTAGTTCGCGGGGACCGTATATTAATGCGAATGAGGTAATTTCTGTATTTATACGACACTGGTGGAATAGGCCTCCTTCGAAATTCAATTTTGGTATCAAAAGACACCCGTTATGTCAATAAGTACCGATTGGAACATAATTAGAATGTCATTGGTGTCTCGTCCGCTGTGACAAGCTGATTATTTAGTTTATTTCAAAGTCGTGGCTCGCCTCGGGGCGGTCTTCGCGGTTTTTCTTTTACAACTTCAAAACCGCTTGACATATCGTAGCGAATCAAAATGTGAAGCACGCAGTTATCTCTTATGAACCAAGTAATTTAATGTTCAGTATAAACGGACGGACGTAAATACAAAACTATAAAAGTACTCTATAAATAAACGTCTCGCAAATATAGTAGATAATTTTGAAATCACAGACAAACGGCTCGACGCGATTTGTATGTATATATTCATCCTTCGACATACGGGCCGTCGATAAATTTCAACACACGTCTATTAATGCCTTTGATCTTGTTGCAGACATTTTGTTATTCTGTAAACGGCACGCGGGCAATTACTGCGACGTGCTTCGAAATATTGTCAAAAAACTGAGGTTATTTCCACAGGCGTGTGACGCAACGCGGGTCGCGCCATCTTGTGCACACGTCAAACTCGTCAACATGGCCGATGGCCGACCCACGGGCCGCCGCTACTCTAAATATTACATTTTTATTGATCTAGTTTCATTCGTATTTCTTATCTGGTAGACTATAAAGTACCTATGTAACGATATCAGTTTTTATTGTTGGCCATTAAGATGTGCATTTTTGATGGATATTTTTAAAAAACGCGCTCAATTAACGTCGTCCAGTCACGGAAGTTTAAAATTTATCGGACGCCGTTTGATCGCTTCTGACCGATGGCGGGAAAGGGGCTGTGTAAATTCGAGTGGCAATAACATAATTCAAGGATAACAATAAAAACGAAGAAATTATTTGTTTATGCGACATTATATCGCGTGCGTGCACGCGAAAACTATTTTCTTTGTGGCCGTTATTGATTGCTATAGTCGTATGAATATTCAAAGGCTTTGGAAAGTAAAGGGGCGGTGCCCTAAATTATAGTGTCACTGTGACATAGTGAAAAAAGTAACGTTCGTAATTTAACCGTATAGGTTGGATTCGAACGGGGAACTCGTATCCGGGATTGTAAATCAAGTTGGCGGGTAGTCGCAAGAAAGGGGTGAGAAGTGCGCGCTCTATACGTCACACAGGCGATCGATGCTCATTTGCATTCGAGTCGTCGTCGGCAGCGGACGTCAGGGCCGCTCGAAAGTGTTGCAGAGCACGGAAAAAATACTGCATTTGAATTGTTAATTGTATGCGAAAGAAATAGTTGCATAAACGAGCATCTGAGTTAAAATTAGGTGCGA
Organism: Xestia c-nigrum; assembly: GCA_916618015.1. Taxonomy (NCBI): domain Eukaryota; kingdom Metazoa; phylum Arthropoda; class Insecta; order Lepidoptera; family Noctuidae; genus Xestia; species Xestia c-nigrum. The sequence continues at coordinate 1,828,548 of OU745263.1, forward strand.
AGTGGTGCAACAATGAAACGGTACAAATAGGATTGCATGTGTAGGAAGTATTTCAATGAGGAGCCCCTAAAACTTCCAAATACTGTTCGATAACGACACAACATAAATCTTTGGTTATGTTGAACACGATAACGTCGAGAATGAAGAGGTAAAGTCTGAAATGATATAATTTTCGATTGGTAAGTTTCTTTTGTTCGACGTCGCGTGCGTAGGGTCGGGTGATCGGGATCGCGTGCTAGATGGCAATCTGCCGCGACGGGGGCACCGACCACAATTGATTCCACACGAGAGAGAACAGAATGGTCCTGCATGTGACGAGGGCACATACATCTAGAGCTACGTGCGCCGGAGGAAGCGAGCTCATGAAATTAAGATAAGGACGAGTAAGACAATTCTACGAATGATTTGTTTGTGCGCTCCGCACACCGGAGAAATCTAACAGTAGATATTTAAGTGGCTCTGTTAGGTACCTTCGCCGAATCTATGTTATGTAAACATGCGATCCGCTTATATGTCGGTGATCACGCAGTTACACATAATGGACAATCCCGGTCGTTGATTGAGCCGAAAATTACCGAATTTCAAATTGCGTGCATTTGATTGGCTGATGGCTAAACGCTGTAGACGTCACGAGCGCGAAAATGACACGATTTCGTTAGAACTATAATATTGAGGGTGCGGTTTTTTATTATTAAGTAGTAAAACCGTATTAAAATGTGTCGCGTTATTATAATAGCGAAATAATTTTAAAGATTTACGGCACAGTAGTAAAGTTTAAATTATTATTAGTTTAGGAAGAGATTACATCGTAGGTTGAGTTTGGAATTTAAATCATTTTTATAGATCAATTTATTCGAATGATCCCTGTGTTTTGTCAACAGACTGTAATAATTTCAGCGACTTAATATCTCTACCTACATTATATTGAGCTTGTGTGTATAAAGCTTACTTCTGGGAATTTTCTTTGTCTACGATATGATTAATCTATGAAACAATCTTCGTGTCATAATATAAATTCCTCAGTTTATTTATTACATATTTATATCAAATTCTCTGTTTAGGCTAGACGTCGAATATAAGCTTCGTACCTTCATGAAACTGTAAAATTACAATATATCTACGCGGGACAAAATAAAAGTATTTACTGAAACTCCCACTGGAGTTAAAATCTCGGTACTTGCTAGTTTGTAACTAGATTCAATAATCAATTTTGCCAGCCCCGCTCAGGGACTCGTCCATATAGATTAAACTGAGTGAGTGCTATCACTACGTCGTGGAATATAGATGAAATTCATCATCCTCCAACTAGAAACTTGGGTTTTGTCAGTTAATGGGTCATGATTCTTCCTTCATTAGTTTGGTCATAATATCGTAATTGTAGTCACAGAACCTTCGCACAGAACTTTATTTTTGGGTATACACTTTGGCACTTCTTTGTCTACCGGAAAAACTGTCTGGTTCTGAAAAGATTTTCTCTTCGAACTTTCATTACCTACAGTTTTTAGCCGGACCTAGACAGACGTTGGTACCTACTTCATCGCATTTGCTGTAGGTAGCGGTACATAGTGAGATGACAGCACAAAAACTGCAGACTACACCCTGGCGTCTCCCTGGAGCTTATCTGTATAACTTTTAACGATAGCGCAGCGAAGTTTTTTAACGAAATAACCGAATTCCCGTTAACTACAGGCGGAGTAACGCGGTTAGTGCCGATCGCGTCTGCCGCTTCATGTGCTGTTTTTAATTGATTTTAAGGCCTGCGCCATGTCTTTGTTTACAGTTATTACTTACAAACAATTTCCATCGAATTTTGTCTCCATAGTTTCAAGTTCCACGAAAATTACGTTTACGATAGTTTAGTTGTTGAATAGACTTAATTTCGTTTAACCACCAAACGCTATATTTATGACGAAACAATGGCGTCACTTTGCCGCCATCTCCGAAATGTCAGACATTTTTTTCCATAGATAAAATATATCAAACGTGCCGTGACAATGTAGCGATTTTTCATGTGTACCGCATTAATAGCAGGTATTAATGCATTGATTTCGCACAGTTGCTTTATTGATTGTGGCGGGGATTGATTAAGGCGCGGCACGCGAGCACGAGAGGGCTTTTGTTGCGTGAAAATTGAAAAAAAAGATCGATGCCAAGTCTATACACCATAAAGTATATGAAAGATTTGTGGACTCCACTACAATGAAGCTATGAGTTACAACACTTCCCACAGACACAGTGGCTAAAAATAAAATTGATGATTAAACAGAACATTCATGTCAAAATCATTGTCAAACATTCCCAAGATCAAAGAATTAGACCGAATTGATCGCTTCATTGATATCGTGTTGAAAAAATAAAGCACGTTTACGAAGTAAAATTGAGATGTATCAACATTTGACATGAACGACCTTAGTCGTAAAATTTTCCAGGAATAAGTATACCTCAAAGAACATCACAGTTTTTGCTGTTTAAACGTTCTTTTGGCATCGTAAGTGCGGAAATGTGGTGCATTAAAAATAGGTAAGTGACAAAAGGTCAAAATGTGATCTTGGCAGTCATTACAAACATCTTTTCACCACTAGAGCGCGTTACTGTGACGTGGAGTATCTGTCAAAACGCCATTTTGAAATTGCGGTCGCATTTTTTAATAACTGGAAATATTTTCAACATGCTGCACAATTCGCAGCCATAAATTGTGCGACTTTTATAGATAAATCTAGAGCTGATTTAATTTGCGAGTGTGTAGGATTAAAACTATTTCGCGGCACAATGACGAGTCATTCATAGCTACACATTAATCCTTACTAATTATGCAAGACGGGGAGCAAAGATGTAAAATGGTCGGTCACAAATCGCGTCCGAACTGACAGTTTAAACAACCCATCTTGTGAGACAGATCCCTGATATATAACTCGGGGTTTGCTAAGGAAACGTGTGTAATTAATTACGACGAATAATACGTCAGGATGCACTTAATTTCCTATTAAACTGTTGTGAAAACGGTTCGCAAAATGGCGCCCACGATTTGGCGCGAGACAATTTTGATCTTTTCTCTGAAATGCTTGTGTAGTTTCTGTTGAAGTTTGGTTAAGATTGTTTTTCTAGCAGCAAGTTTAGCTGCAAGACATTGCATTTAGTCCTAACTACCTAAATTGTCAGGCGGAAGAGATATGAGCCGGCGCCATTCAAACTCGGCGATCACTTACAACTAAGTGCTAAACACTATTCTAAACATAGATGCCAATTAAGGATGGCAACGCGCAATTAATAGCGCCCAACATTCTCCAGATCAATCAAACATTCAACAAAGATCCAGGCGCTGAACGCCTCGCCTCGCGCCTCATCATCAATTCAGACAAACCACATCATTATTTTGGCCGGAACAGCGACAGTCCGGGTGCATTCTCGATCACATTTGCGCGAAAATCGAAACGTTTGAAAGTGAACGGTGGGCGTTGACGTAGCGACGCGACGGTTGCGCGACGTGTTTACGACCGTCGGTGCAACCGCAGCTTTATTAAAATAATTACCCGCGCTTCGGTCGCTTGCTTGACGAACGAGAATGCCCTTCTTCTGTTTTTTTTTCTACGTATTGTTGACGAATTAAGACTTTTTGGTTAATTTGTGCAGATTTTGAACGCGTTCGATTTTTGATTTCGTTTCTATCACTCTCAAGTGATTGGATGCAAACTAAGATCATCATATTTTTGACTAAGAAGCTTTCGTTAGTATTCAAAGTATGACTGTAAGAAGTATGACTGATGTTTAGCATACCTATATTCAATGAGTGAACACTAATAAAGCCACAACTTTGAATGAAACCTATCAATTAATTTCCCAAGACAAAATGACGAAACAATATAATAAGCAAGTTCGTAAAATGTCTTTGTAACATCGTAGATGAAAATAGTTAACCCCGATATTTCTCTGAAGTTAATTCACGTGTCAACTGATATACATTAAAATATATTTGTCTGTTCAAATGTAAAACGCAACAAAATTATTGCAACGGAACGCTATACAACAAGAGCTCTTGATTGCAATAATTTAGCGCCATCTTATTTTAGTTTGGCTATTAAAAGCTAATTGTGTTAAGGACTATGAAGTGAGTCCACATTATATGAATAAATTACGTGCAGTTTGAATGTAATGTCATCGCGTTGGGGTTTAATAGTTTTAACACTTTCTCCAATATGCTGCTCTAAATGACAGCAATTTGACATTACTGGCTGAATAATATTTTTTCATCGTCTGAATTTTTAATCTACGATTTCCGTTACCAAAAATAAAGCCTTGAACTTTTGTAAAAAAAAAAGCAATTGAATTAATCAAGTTGGAATATTAAAAGATCATTCTCCTATTTAGATTTCAAGAATGTTTATTTGGTAATTAAAATTTCTTATTATCACAATTACGAAGGCATAATTAAACAATTAACTAACGAAATATTATTTGTTCGCTTGTAAAAACCAATTGTGGTTCTATTATTATGTTATTAATTACTACAAAAGAACAATAACAACTATAATCTATTAGTCACTAAGAACAGGCCACTCAATTATGAAAATTCTCTACGATTTTATTGGCTTGGATTACGTACTAGGTATAATAGTTAGACAAAGACAGAAGATACTTGTCTCGCTTGTCAAGTCGTTTACGCGTTCGGCCGTAACAATTACTTAGGTATTATTATCTCGGACAGTCGTTTAGGTATAAAATCATAAAGTATATAATGAGACACGGTATTATAATCATAAATATGCCCGTAAAGAGGTCTGATTGCTTCGTCGGAAGCCATCAAAGCGGCCGCGGGACGACGAACATTCTTCGCAAAATAATTTCTTGACCTCTACTAGCTTTACGCTACTTGGCGACAGATGGCGTTACGTACACATTGTTGCGTGCATACCACACTTTTTTCCAAGTTATTTCTGCTTAAACGTTCTTAAACGAGCATTTAGTTTTTCAAAGGTGCTTTCTAAGTGGCCGTCGCAAAACTTTTTGCTGGAAATGTCCTTTGTAACAATACTTTAGCGATAATTGCGTCGTAAATTAAATGTTTCTCTCAGTCATCGTAATTTCATAAGTGTTTGGAAGATGCATCCAGTTTAATGTCACTATAAAGTTAAAAAAAACTTTTCTAGCAAACTTATTTATTTTTAGTTCTGCCGCTTGCTACGAGATGGCGCTACGTTGCGATGTCTTATAATTTGTTCTTTGTTCAGATTCACGTCAATGAACCGATTTATCAAAAACTTTATACGTTTAATTTACAATTGGTATTAATGAACAAATATGTTGCCAATTTTATTCTCATTACGAGCCGATCCCTTCGATCCCGGCGGGTTTTATCGGGTCCGTAATTATTATGTGATTATCAACACGAATTTTCGTGTTTCAAAGTTTATGATTTATGTGTTATGGTATCGTTTGGTAGCTACTTTTAGCTGATTCGCCCTCGTTTTGGTATTTATATTATAGAGGAATCGATTTACCCTCCCCGATAGTTTTGTAAACCGGATTAACGAGATTTAATTTACAGTTTTCAGTTCAATTGAGTAAATAGGTACGCAATCTGTCTAATTTTCAAATACTCGTCCTGAAAATAATATTTACTGTTATATGGCAATTACAGTGACATCAATTTTATAGATTTATTCTTTCGTACAGGAAAACACTTATTATTTTGGCATTTTTACTAATGTATTTTGTTATTTGTGGATATATTTAAGAATTACCATCGTATCCAAACATTAAATAACTAACTTTATTAAAGATTTCCCAAACAAAACATGGCATAATGACAAACAACGGGAGGCATTCAATTTTCAATTTCTTATAAAATGCTTACTTTATTGTAAAATTCCATTCCAAAAAGTCTGTTACCTACTCGAACTTGGAACCTTATAAAATACACGTTGCTTACCTAGTTGTTTTTGTGCACAACCATAGTCGGAACTAATAAGTAATAACGCCATGTTGTTACTTCAATACAATTTCCTCAAGAACGATTCGACCTTTTCGTATTTCTTAATTGGTCAATTTTCGAATTCAATCGTCAAATTAATCAAAGAACTACGCTGCACTATATTTTTAATCCTATAAAATATCAGTACTTAAATGAAATTCTAAAATAGAACGCATTCAAATGAATCGTGAAGACTGTTCGGTTTAAAGTCCTACAGTGAAGACGGCGAGTCGTGTCCGAGCGCGCTCGATGTTCTGTCCTCCCGCATTAGCCGGCCAGCTTACACTTGCCGAGTTTCCAACTCCGTTCAGTTTTAAACGCCTTTGACAGTCCCCTGTGTGGGCTGCCTTACTACGTGCCACATCGATAACGTATTAGCAATAAAAGGAAAGTTTATATCTGAACTTTAATGGTTGTTGACCAAGATGTGTGGCGACTTTAGGTACTTCTTGTGAATAATTACTTAAAATTAACAGGGATACAGAGAATATTGTCTAGAGATGTTTATAGGCTCATTACTAATGCCTGATTGCTTACAATATTATGGGAACAATAAATTACCACGTTTCATACTTGATACCGACCTTAGCGTACTAACTGGATCAGAAATTACTATCGGACAAATATTTACTTAACCACTACAGTTTCAAAACTTCAAGTATGAAGCACCTATTGTAAAACAAATCCCGAACATGCAAAAGCACAATTGAATATTAAAATTTGCTTAGCGTTAAACTAAGAGCTCTACAAGGGGAGTTTACAGTATGGGAGCATCGAGGACGCTTAACTTCGGGCATAAAGCCTTTGGCGGGTGTCCTGTGCCGGCCGATAGTGGCCCATTGAAAATAGATTTTCACGCTACGCTTGAAATGCTTTTGAGAGGTGAACTTCGTCCAAATATTGGGTTCTCCAAATTCTCTGCGTGTACCCAAACATTAAAGCGCGCTCTATTTACGAACGACTTTTTGGAATGTTGGTACCATTGATTTAGACATTTGGATTTAGAGCGGCTCTAATTATGTTAATAATATCGGTTTTTTTATTTAAATGGTTTTTATTCTACGTCAAAGATTAGATGAGACCTGATTACTTGGAAAACTTTGCATATCTTAAACTTTTGAATTCTTTGGAACCATTACTTGTAGAAGGGTTAAAAGTAAAATGAAAAATCAACAAGAAAAAATATTATGTATTTAATTTAAAAAATGCTATGATTTAATCACGTGAAACAGATCGTGGATTTACTGCGGCAATATGAAAAAGATACTTATCCCGACCAATAAACTTTTAAATCGATTTTAGTAATCATAAACAAGTAGACGTCTACGATATAGCATTTCGTCACTGAACCGTACAAGTAATAAGAGCAATAATTACGACCACCATTATAAACTTAATTGGAATGAAGGATTATATGAATAAAGAACGTAGCCAACTTACATCGAAGTTTAGTGCCCGTGAAAAATAATATAATATTATTGTCTTGTGTACACTCGATGTACGACGATAGTTTACCAATTTATTTGCTGTGTGCACGTTCGAAAATTGAATTCAGTCACGACAGCTATGGGTATCGGTTTAATACCGTAAAATTTGTACATCACTATTTACCTGTAATTAGACCGTGTAATCTTGAGCTTGGAATATAGAGTAACAAAAGTTTTGCTGTAAATTAGTTTAGTTTTTCTCTACTAAGTAATTGATTGAAAGAAACGTTGTCGGATTTGCAAGAAAAATCAGATAAACGAGTAAAACTATAAATATGGACGTTTGATTTACGATAAGTTGTTAAATGAGCATTTATTACTTAGGTATATGTTAATTATTTATATACCATATTTTTATTATTAGAACTAGCATCTACAATATTATTGCGTCATGTAAAGCATAAACGAAATGCTGAAACTATCAATACATAGAACATAGACTAAGGCTGTATTAAATACTCTTTACGGTTTTTGCGCGATGTATTTCGAAGGGCGGGAAGTTAGTGTAGCTAGTTTTAATTGATCCGCCATTGTTACGGCGCGTGCGACGTTTATCCAATTATTTTTATGTTGTGTCGACTTGGGAGTACGTGGATGTAAAGTAAAGTTTACTAGCTAGATAAACAATAGATTGCTAATTAATACATGCGGTTTTTAGAACGATGCGTACAAGAACATGTATATCGTAGAATACGGGTAATTTATGTTGGATTTAAAATCAGTTTTTGCTATCTTTCTTAATAATCACTATGCATTATGAAATCAAAGGTCAATCAATCGATCTTTAAAACTGATGAACAATAACTAGAACTGTCATTGCTAACTTAAGCATTAGCTGCTCAAATGTCATGAACCGTATATTGCAAATCTTGCCCAGCGAGACTCGACAGAAGTTTGACAGCTAAACGTCACAAAATGGCGGTAAGGTTCTATTCTTAAACATGGCCTACCAACCACCATTGCTACAACGCTGTCGCGTGTGAATGTCGAACAACAATTGTTTCGCAACGGACGGACGAACGGACATTATGCATGTATCGTGGGAACTGGGAAATGGCCGACACCCATAACGTTGCAGCGAAATGATACGTTTCTGGTTAGTGGTTATGTAACAGTATTGACGTTATTGTACGTTATTTGAATCTAGGATCCGACGCAACAGTTAGGTTGGAAAAGGACCCGAAACAACTACCATACATTTATTTGATGGTAGCTGATTCGGATCCTTTTTTAGGTAACTTTTTTTCAGTTACACAATTAGGCAATTAGAATCGTGTCAATTAATCTTGCAGCTCATAATAAAAGCATTGCATTGTTCTCAATCCACTTCAAGAGCATCCAAATCCATGATAATCTGCTTTCAGGATTTTAATCAAATTGGAGGTATTGTCAGATAGACCTTACTAAAGACACAACTGAATAAAATAGTAACGTTTTGACTTAGACGGTTTACAAGTTAATCAGGTTTAATTGTGCCTGTACTGATTGAAACTTGGAAAAGTATCCGGAATCGGAAGAAATTGCTTCCCACGATTGCTAGCTAGATTGATAACGCATGTAGCGTGACGGATGAGCTGTCATTACTGCCTATTACCAGCCTCGGATGTACCCAATGTCCCATAAAACCTTATCCATCGACAAAAATACAGACATAGAAAGAACGCTCCAAGCTATTGTTTTCATTGCGACGAATTACAGCGATTAACATTTTCGCGAACAAACGAAATCCGCTAAAAAGGGAAAATGCATCCATCTTCCTTGCATAATAACCCCATAAACGTGGTCAAAACACCAATCAGCAATAACCAGAATAGAAAAAACGAAAACCGCATTACATCGCAGCGAAATAAGAAAACCGTAACCCTTCCGGGAATTATCTGAAATTCAATCTATTTGAGCTCATCCCTATCGATGGGGACAAAGGCTAATACACAAGAGTCCATTGTATTCGCAGATTTATACTTTGTCGTGCATTGTCGTTAATGTGTACACAGCCTTACAATGAGTACGTTCTTTTTAATTCCACCGAATTTTTGTTCCTATTGCTCTTGCATTACGTGTTGGTTTTTTGAAATTTCAAGTTAGAATTGAAAGCAATTGATAGGGGTGGCGATTGTCATTAGAAAGCTTAAGTTCTATTTGCGTTTAATTAAATATCGGCCTTAAATTAACCTTCACTTAGTTTGAATATAGCAATGGTTGTGAACAGGTACGTAAAATATATTGAATGGCTCATATCTAAGCAATGTTTAGTCCGTATATGTTAATTTTAGCTTTAGTGTACATATACTTGTTAAAGTTGTGCCATGCAACTATACAAAGCCGAACGAGTGACAGTTGCAGTTGCTATGCTATGCAACTGAACGTGAACGCTATCGCTTTGCGGCAAGTTCGTAGTTAGCACCGTGTGTCCGCTCCGCTTTTCCACATTTATGTAACAAATGTACTCGTATTTTCAGATAAGTTGCTTCAAAATTATTTGGCTCTTGTAAAAAGGTGAAATTTTTAGGGAATTTGATTTAATAATTTAGAAAATAATCTCCCTGAAATGGACGCCCGCGAGCTAAAATAGAACATGCACGAAATTGTTTGAAAAAACAAACCGCTATTATTTGGAAAATGCTAGAGACAGTACACAAAAAGTTGACAATTGGAAAAAAAATAGAAAAAAATAATTTTACAGTTAAAACTGTGGGATATGATTACTTGCCCCTCGCTTCCTCGAACTGGGCAGTTCCTGATATTTCCGCACGCGACAGGATACAGGGAGAAAGGAAAAGGATTCAGGGAAAGGTCTAAAAGGAATAAAACAAAATAAAATAAAACAAAAGTGTTAAAAAAGAAACAAAAAAGAGTGCGGAACTATATGAAGAAGCTTCGAGTGCGTTCTAAACCGTTAAACAAAAAAAAAACGAATTTTCCTAACGTACGCGTTGATTGACAAAGTACGTAATGACTGATCCACATTCCCGTATCAAGTAATTGACGCGGAAAATGTAAACATCTTTTGTATTCGTAGGCGAGTGCTGCCATGATTGATGAGTTGTATTGTCAGGTAAACTTGACAAGCTAAGATAACCGGCGCGTCAAACGGTTCAGATGATTCGTGTAAAAGGAATTGATGATCATGGCCTGACGTACCAAATGTGATTACTTAGATAATTTTGTCGCAAATTGTCTTTGAATGGTTGATGTCACTTTTGGTACGTTCAGAGCTAGAACGTGCAATACTGCGAATACCACTGAATCTGGTTTAGCAATGAAGTCGTCAAATAGAATATGTTTACTGCCTGTAAAGTAAAAAACTTCATTTGTTGATACGGTGGTATTCACATCAAGCCAGACGAGGGAAATTCGCACGACGATTTTTACTCAAAATATACGCAACGTAGGACGCAAATCCCGCCATAACATCTACAGACGTGAATGTTTTAGAAAAGTACCTTTTTTAGGGATCAGTGACTTGAGCAGCATGATGGCAGCCTCGTCGCAGGCCCACGCGTGCATCTTGCGGTACGAGTCGCGCCCCTTCTCCGTCAGCTTGTCCCAGGGCTTCGGCTTCGACAGCAGTTCCGACACTGTCCCTTGGGACAGGCCCAGCACGTACTTGGCGAACAGCCTCTGTCCAATGTTGTGGACCGACAGCAGCTCTCGCACTCTCCGGCTTATATGCAACGTATCCAAGTTCGTATTCGCATATTTGTCGATGTTGTATCTTAGCATCTCTTGTAGTCGTGCCTCCATGGGGTCGCCTTTGGGGATGAGGGAGTCGCCGAGACGTCCGACTAGAGCGCCGGGCGGCAGGGGTCCCATGTCCTCGGCGAACCTGTACGTGCGGTGCTCTTCGAAGCGGAAGGGGCTCGGCGGCGGCAGCGGCAGCGGCAGCGTGGGACCGTTGTTGTTGTGGTGCGTCGTGTTGTTGTTGAGCGGCGGCGGCGTGCTGGGCCACTCCTCCACACCTGCGGTGAGAGCACGGTTACGCGGGAACACGAGGAGAGGAGGCGGGGAGGGGCGGGGGGCGAGAGGAGAGGGAGGGCTAGCACGCACGCTCGTAAGCGTCGCAATCATTCGGCAACGGCGTACGAATCTTTAATGCGCGCGCGGCGTCTCTCATGTCGGCATCATGGCATGCTCCGAATTCTAAAGCCTAAGTTTGAAACGATTACGCGCGTCCGTGAGCGGCATGGCTGAGGTGGTGGGAACTGGATATTCCTCGTACTCCGCGCGTTTTTTGCGAATTGTTGTTCTTTTTTGCGGACAGAAAAGTGAAGCGAACACGAACTAGCTACGGACATACACAAGGTTTGAAATATCGAACGTGCATAGCTGATGGCCGCGGTCGATTTCCAATATTCTATTGACGACGATGATACCGAGCATCCGGTGCGAAGACACGTCACTTTTTATTGTCACTTTTCGGAACATGACGTCGTCATTCGTGCCGAGTACTGGCAGTCTACAACAAACACGACTAAACTGAGTGGATGCCAACCCTAAGCTCTACGTGGTTCAAGTTGACCGCCCACTCAAAATACTCGTGGCAACTCTAGTGACGTACCTGTATCCCGGTCCCGTCGCTCGGCGCTTCGCTCTCGCTCCGCCGAATGGTCTCGGAGCGAAGGTGCGGTGCTTGGCGAACGAATTTCAGGCTTGCGCTCTAAAGATCGCTCCCCACCGCCAAGGTCGAGGGCTCGAAGCATGCTGGAACAAGGAAAATAAACTGTTAGATTTGGTCGAAAAGTAGCTGAGCATTCGATGAAAATCGGATTGTTACTGAATATGTGGATTACGTTGGACAAAAGTAATGTACTACTTAGAAATCACCAAAGTAATTCTATGGGATTATTTTACTGTAGAAAAAGGTCAGAGTTACGATCAGAGGCAGAAACCGAACTTTTCAGGGCTCGGCACAAGAGGACATCGGAAAAACGTTTAAATAAAGTCTACGTGAGCATCCCTTTTCCACCTCACCGAACTTCCCTTACACCGTAATCATAATTAAAACACAATCCTATAGATTACCTGATTGTAATATAAAGCTTTTAATTATCACAAGACGTCGGGTCACAGGCACACAGTTCGATTTACCCCAATAAATTGGGTCAAAAGTGAATTGATTAAACAATTTCCAGGTGAATTAATTAAGTATTTTAATTAATAGGATGTGCTGGGTCTCTATTGGCAATATTCCTTTAATAAATTTATTGAGATTGGGCCTCTTTGAACGGTATCTTATGGCCATTAGAAGATAAGACCCTCCGTACCTGTGCCCGCTCATTTGTTGGTATTATTTTATGTGTATTTTAGGTAGCTGACGGTTGGTTCCTGCGGGGTAGTTAATGGGTCGCTAGGATTAGAATTTATTAATAATACATTGGCTGAACGTGAGATGTCGCTTATTAAACCAAACGACAGAAAGACATCAGTTACCTACACAGTTTTATTTATAGACGGATCATTGTTTCTATTTTTGACGACTTTAATATTTCCCAAAAGTTTATTTAAAAAATAATTTATTTTCGAGCTTTGTTAATTCTACGCCACGTTAAGATTGAGAACCTAAAATGTTGTGTATGACGTCTATGACTAATTGTTTAGCTATTTATTTTATACTAAAGAATAATGATGAGCATTATGTATGATACATTAATTGATGTGGGTATTTAATTATTTATTCTATAATTATCTCACTTAAACATACACGTGCTGTTATGTAATTACTTTCGAAGGATTTTATGAACTGGGAAGAGAGAAATAAATTAATAAAACAATGTAAATTATCGATGCTAATTTTAAACCATTTTTGACCTCGCTAACCTACTCGTACACGAGTACACGTGTAAGCATTTATTCGCAAAATTCACAAAGCGACATTTCCTTAATGAAAAACTTTTATACGAAAATTCGAACAATGACAAATACATACTTTTAGAATTACAAGGCCAAAATCATAGCAGACTTCTTTTCTAAGTCCACAAGGGACCTAAGCTAAGGTACCAATAAAACTATCAACAACATATTGTTAAGGTAACTTACGACACACGATTCTACAGTCGACCAATCGTTCAACTACTCTAAGTTTTGGTCGAACACTAAACTGATCGTGTGATACCTCGACCTTAAGATTTTGATCGGTCTATAGACTAGTGCAGAGACGTTGGTCGACTAGTGGTGCGACACATCGGTGTTACCTCCGGCACAATAGGGTTGCACCTTAATTACAATTTAATATATCGCCAATTAAATCGTTGATCGGTAGTGCCGAATCTCGGAGGTGTTGCGAACTTCATTCTCTAATTGGAAGTTGTATTATACGACTTTGGTTGGATATTATTTTGGTCGTGTCTGAATTTACTTTGATATTTTTTCCCTTAAATACGAAATATTTAAGAGCAGGTTCTACCAAAGACACTGAATGCGATTAGCACATTTAAACCGAGTTTACGAGTTGTCAGTGTCATCATTGCTATGACATATTGACGCTGTCAGATTCTGGACGCGTTTAAGTGCTGATGTCCAGTTTAATTAGTGAGAAACGCCCTGAATTTACTGTTTTGTTTATTTTTAGTTTTACTTCGAGTTCTGAGATGTGTTACAAAGCGTGACTGCGATGCACCTGCAAGTAATCGAAGCTTTGAAGTTTTTTTCCAACATGGCGTCATACCCTGTAATAATACAGTTTTTGCGGTAATAAACACTGAATTTAAGGGATCCTAACATGCATAGGTAATAAGCGAAAGCGTCCATTACTTACTTTTGTTATTGGTACATTTATTTTCTAGCTATTTTTACTGTTTGTAAAAGGGGAATAAGTTGTCAGCGTTTTATTTTTCACCTCTTATTGAGAATTATTCCGTTCTTATTAATCTGGTTTCATTAATTAATTTATTGAGTAGACTTGCCTATTTTTTTATTTTTTCTGATGTTTTAAAATTATTTTATATTATTTATAATATTCGTTATCTATTCTTACAATGTTTGGCTCACATATCGCAAAACTGTATGTTTTGTTTATCCCGATCCCATAATCTACAATACTAAAAACAATTGAAACGCTAGTATCAAAACGTTTCATATAATCGCACGTACTGGTATTGTTCGAAGCTTAGCTGGGTTCGTTGAAGCGACCGTCTCACAGGGACTACAGATAACTAGTGTCGACTGCCGGCTCCCTCGTTCAGCTGTGTTTAAACGATTTAATACTGGATATTGTTAGTTGAAATGAAACAATACGAAACTTTTACCTTTTTCTTATAGAAAAGTACGAATCTAAAGTTGAAATGCATCAGTGGAACTGAACGCGATAAGCAAGCACGTCTAATCTGCGCTCAAGGGATGTCGTTGTCAATATTCCGCATCAATGATAGAACTTACAGTTCGTTCTTAAACGACGTTCAGAACCAATGGTGAAATTCGCCCTAAGAGATGCAGCTCATGCAGCAATATTTACAGGAACAGCAAACAGTATTTGAAATGAGAATGCAAAGCACTATTCAAAATTCGAATGGTCTTTAATATTCATTTGACATTATGAGCTGCTTATACTGCTTATACTTTTGTAGCTTTACCAACATTTTCTTTCACTCTAAATCGGATAGCAAAAGGTGCTCAGTACCTATAAAACCTCGTAGAGGTAAGTGTACAATATATACGGTGAAAAGTTCTGAAACTCCCACAAAATGTAAGTACCTCCACAAGGAAGACCGTCGGCTAATGTTTACGATGGTTTTAAAACTGATACATTATAAACAGCGATGACACAGTTGGGAAGTGACGACATCCTAGCTTAGTCTAGTGGCGTGGAGTGGCGTCGGGTGCGAAGGTTTTTATCTTTTTATTATGTCTATGGTTTGATGACGCAGTTGTAGTTTGAATATGGAAGAGTGAACACTTAGGTCGGACATGTCTTTCTATTTGAAATTGGAATAGAACATTCAATTTGCTCCCTTTCTTTTTGACGTTAGATTAGGCTAGTTATGCATTGTTGGAAATCTACCGATGACAGTATTATCTACGCTGTCATGTTACAAAAACTGAATAAAACAATCTAAATCAGCTTTTTATCTGTTCAAAATCCTTAAAATAAGCGACTCAACACCTTTCGTGTCCTAAACGCGAGCTTAAAAGCATCTTTGTCTTCGGCCAAAAGCCTTCAGTATAAGGCGTGTACACACTGAATATTTGATACGTCGAATGAAACCGATGTGCGCTTACCTAACTTTGAATTAATTAGTGGCTTAACTTTTAAAACATTGTGTGTGTTCAGGCTTTAAATATTCTGATATCGGTGTCGTTAGGGTTAACTTTGGTTTTGGATTTAGTTTGTTTATTGATTTGGTAACTTTTAACTATCATTCCGGATTTTCGCTCCACGAAATACTGTTAAAATTTTGTATTGCAACTCTTTTTCATTTGGTTCTCGTTTACCTAGGTATAACTTTATAATAAAGGTGTATTCAAAGTATAGGAAAAAATTGCCATAGACTAGAGAACTGTAATTAAAAAATGTTCTAAAGGAAAAATGTATAGAAACTCTTCAAGGAAATTTCCCGCTTTTCCATAGACAAACAGCCCGCGAATGACGATCATATCTCAAAATCTGTGACAAAATGTCGATTGATCGCCCTAACGCTGTGCAACCCTTTCAAGGGAATATTTCAAAGACATATTTCCAAAGGGGTTGTTCAGTAAAGGGATGTTTCAATATTGATTAGCGAATTAGGAATTCCTGTCGAGTTCTTTACCTTGTTTTATTGTGCCGTGTCATTGGGGAGCTTAGCGGTTTGATTACCGATAGACTTAGCGAGATCATCTTGATAACAAGACTTATTATTTAGACACAGTTTCTTCTATTCGTCAGTTTTTATATCCAAGCTATCATTAAAATGATCGTTTTTATCGGTGTGAATATATTCAACAATTTATTTTTATAGTCACAAAAATGGCGACATTGAAACTTCGCTTCACAATCAGTCTCCACGTGTAACAAATTCAATTGTATTCAAATATCGAACACGCACTTTATTAGTTCCCATCAATGTCTGACAATAAACGTGACGTCACTGCATAGTATCAACTCGATCGCCGATAACGATGCCCCGCCCCCGCCACGCTGACCAATCGCTGATCAATCGGTCAAACGCCTTTACACACAGACTTGAAAATCTCAGAAACGTCCATTGGCTATGTCTAAATAAACTCTTATTGACACAAGCTTAGTTTTCCCGCTCTCAGATATTCCAGCTACAAATGTATATAGAACAAACACAGTAAAAAACTTAGGACCCGTCGGGCATTCTTTATGGCATCAGAAATCGTCGGGCTACGTAAATTAGTTGATAATTTGTGTGCGACAGTGTTAGACTAAACTTGCGTTAAATGTAAGACAAACATCGCCTAAGCAAATGAGAACAGGTGTCTACGATAGGCTCTCATATTGATATATAGGGACAAACACACCACACATAATATAAGAGAATGTTTCTTTGAAATTATGTAAATCTTGTGTGCTTAGATGTTAATTAAACATCAGATAACCAGCTAGACTCTTTATTTGACTTTCTTTAAATTTCATCTTTGACGTGTCAACACTGTGCGAGCTGTATTTGGGTTTTGGTGAGTTTTAATTATAACGAAACCCCAAAGAGATCTTGTGTGATCATGATTAGAATTTATAAGCTTTAACGTGTCAAAAAAAGCGTCTAGCATTATCGTTTTTCAGAACAATAACCGCCATTCTATTTTCGAATTTAATTTAAAACCAGCCACAGCTTAACCAAAATCCTCAAAGAAGCACAGACAACAAATAAATCGAACGTAATGACGCCCAAGCCAAGTTAAGCGCAGATTTGGCGGGAACCGCGTTCAGAAATCAATCCATCGCCTCCCTCCATTAAGCTTTAATCTTCGGGGGCTGGCTATAACTTAATCCTTGCTTGAGAACCGGAATAAATAAGCAATAAACCAGTGCAGGTGCCTTCTATGTTTATATCGGGAATTATAGATCTTATAGGATTAGAAGATATCTTTTGTGTGCAAAGGAAAGCGATCATGGGAAAGAGACCAAATGGCGGACATTCGCGTGACGGTAGCAATAATTGAAATGGGTGTTTTCCGTTTATTTTTCTATCATATTGTGTCGTGTGGACTGATAATATGTCAGTTATGTGTGCTTTATTGGGATGAGGACGGATTTTATTTTCTTGGTATGTTGGGGTTCGATTGTGTTCCATGTACCTTATTGTAGCATGCTTACTCTGATCTTTGAGATAAATGAATGGTAAAACTCCAAGCCAAGCTGCTTTAAACTAATCTTTTTTCAATTATTGTGAGCTCCCGATAATGGTGTTGCAAGCGCCATGATCGTGGGATGATGATCACGGAAGATACCCCGTATTTGACAGTGAACGTTTGGTTTTAATCCTTGAAAGCTTATAACAGTGTTTGTTTCAAACTAGCTTCGTTTCAAGTTGATATCTAGGCGCTGTTTGATCATCTATGACCTTTAGATCTTAGAATAAAACACCTATAAATACGCGAACATGATTAAACAACAAATAATCATGTGCAAGTCAAGTCAGCTGATGTATAAAGTTATATTTAACTCGTTCCAATTTCCGATTTCCCGTCGTAAACCGTAATCGATCGACATTTTATTAAAGTTAAAAAACGCTTTTTATCGTGTTTGCACAGTCTTGATTTTATGTCGTGATGTCGGCGCCTGTGATGTGATCTTTGACGGTAGATCAAAGGCGCCGCCGGTATGACACCGTATTGGTGGAGCACATTAAACTGCTCAAAACATCGGTTTTGGGATGTTGTTGCGATGTATTTATAGACTGAGTGGGCCTTTGTGAAGTGGACTGCCATTGTATAATGGAGATGCATCTATATATTGTTATAAGTCTGTTTTAAGTAAGAGACTAACTGAAAGGAACCATCGATCAGCAAATTCTGCTACAATTTCTTTCGCAAATTATAGAGCTTTTGAATCCAAGCGCAAATCAACGCAAAATTAGTTAGTTTTCTTTTACAATGGTCTGAAAACTGACTACGAAGCAAATTTTCTCCCTGTTGTTCTTTTTTCACCACGTTTTCATTTACATAACTGCCATAAACATCCGAATCTCTATTCACTTATTTCTAATCATTTATCAGTAACAAGCAGATCCTCAAATCTCTATCCATCAAACCTCTAAGTGCTTACGCCAATCTCCCGACATCCTGTACGAACTATGACGAAAGCACCTCACACCTGGTGTGAAACTTCGTAGACAGGTACCTACTGCTAATTAGCGTTATCAGTTATCAGAGCCGCAGGTGATAGATTGTTCTCGAGGATGTTGACTGATCGCCTGATTACTTTGATACGTGGGAACAGAGCCATCGATATGGAATTGGGAGAAAGATGAAGGAAGAATGTTGTAAGGGCTCTTGGGGAGATAATACCTGCTGAGGTTACTAAGAAAAGTCTGAGTTGATGGTACTGTGAGACAGATGATTTAGATCAAAATCATTGACTTAGCAGCGGGATAATATCAGATAAAGATGATGCCATAACTAATAAGGAAAATCGCAGTGATGCTGGCAATGCACAGAAAAACTCTAAAGTTCTTACGTATGGATAACGAACAACTAAGGAATGTAATATCGAAGGAGTTTGTTATCCCATGCGAAACTTCGGAATAATACAAGAGAAATTGCTGGAATTAACACCCTTTTATAACATCATAAGAAATTCCTCCTACGACTATTGTTTCCAAACCGAAATAATTTCCCATTCATCCCACTATCGTGTCAAAATATTAACATCCCTCGATAATTCTATTTATATTTCCCACTGATGCGACAGGAAAAATAAAAAAGGCACCTTTTAAAGTTCTCAGGGAGCGATTTTTGTATCAATATATAGTGTAAACTTAGGGGAGGCCGCTAAATTCCTTATCTCGAACGTTTAGCATAGGAGTGCGAGGTGGGACAGCATCGGGACAAGTGGTTTTCGATTTGTGGTAGACGAAAAAAAAAACGTGTGTTCGGACCTCCTTGGTGACTTTCTGGGAGCCGATGGGTGTATTCTGTTTACTGTCGAATGTGACGGTTTACCAATGCATACTTTTTGGGGAAGTTTGTTCAGTTTATGGTTATGTTTGTTAGTAGTACTTTATGTGTTGACAAGTGCTTAAATACTTAAAGGACGTAAGACCCAGTTAAGTGCAGAAGAGTTTTCTAAAAACCGTAAATTTTAAAAGACATGACAATGAAATAAGTGGTACATGTTTACGTAAACTTACAACACAAGTACGGAAAGAGGAAGTATCTCAAATATCACACGAACGGTACCAAAACCACGGGCGTCAGATCTCAAAGTGAGGACTCAATCCTTGTTTGAAAAACAACATTAAATACTGAGAACTCCATAAAAGATCCATTAAGATGGTTGTTGGTAATTAACTGGTACTTGTTGGAGCAGGCTGTCTAAACAACGGGGTGACAGCAGTTAAAGGGCATGTCGTACTGTGTGGCAAGGAGGTCTTAAAAAAGACAGATTTGGGAACTCTTTGGTCAAGACTTGATGTCGTGTTTGCTAACTTACTGATAAGGTATGGATCAAGTGGTAATTAGCAGAATAAATACATAAGTTGTAAGTTTTAACTTCATTTTTGCAGGAATGACTTTGGCAACGATTTCTAGAATGGTGACATTATCAATATGATCTTCTATTTTATTCACCTCTTATACGTTCTCCAAGTTTTAGGCCATGAATTTAACATCTCTTTACTGACCTGTTTGTTGCCTTACCTTGTAACGGCATAAGTTGTTTCACTTCCTACTTATGTACAACTTAGCTGTCTTCCTATATCATAATCGACTAACGAACTGATCAAACAAAGACAGGGTGTGCTTGCAGGCGCCTGCTTATCAGTCAAAGGTACGTTCAACAAACAAAAGCGTACAAAACACACAATGATACATTGAACGTATGTACTCAAGAGACATCAAGTTAACTTGGATTATCATACCGTTTCTAGCTTTTATGTTTGTTCTATGGTGAAAGAGTTAATCTCTGCTGTCTTGATAAGGGAAAACCTTTCGTTTTATACCTTTGGGCTTATAAAGTGCCTATATGTTACTATGTTAGTTCGTTCAGGAATGTCTCAGCAGCAGCCGTGAATTTGTGTCCAGTTGATGGTAATAGGCGATGGCATAATTGGCCAAATGTGGGTGTACTATGTGCTAAGTACAACATTGCTTAACTTTTCGCATTATTACGCTGATTCAATGTATAAGGCGATTTTTGTTATCTATTTCTATTTGATAGGGGATCAATTGACATTCAAAAACCATTTGAAAAGTTTGATTGTCAATAATAGGGCAAGACTTCGAAATTGACACAATATGAACACTTTTCCCGAAAAGTGACATTTATAAAAACACATCAAGAACTCGGAAAACAGAAAAAAGCTGTCACTATGACATGTCAAATGAAAATTTAAGTAACATTTTCCCCTTTTCGCACTTGCAACACTTCTATGAATATCATAAAAGTATAATTCCTTACGCGTATTTAATTACAACTGAAATAAGCTTGTTTTATTTCTTCTAAACCAAATCAAATAAGGAAATGCAGCAATGTTTCTTAGGAGCATCGCGCCAAGATCATTCGCGCCAGTACCTCGACCATAGTCAAGGCTTGTTCTACAAACAATATATATAATCTGTGCAGGTGAATGACCGAGATACGCGCCTTATCAAGTTTATTAACACGTGCTGTGTTGTAGACTTTTTAATTTTCTATGCTGCCTGTTTCTACTTGTAAGGATGTAGACCTGGTGGTTTGGTCCTTTAGTTGTTTTTTTTTTATTTTCTTATATTTTGCAGACGGACTCACGGAGTATATCCTTTTTTTTTTTTTTTTTGTGGCTGAGATGTTTTGGTGGCTTATCAACCACAGCCACCACCAGTACCAGTCGAGGTTATTTAATTACATTTTCTTTATTTCAACCATTGTTTTCAGTATTAAATATTTTGTGTTATTGCTTACTAAGTAGTACCTACTTAGGTTCCTATGCTTAAGCACTGTGTATTTTCCTTTTCTTTTAATTTCAGAGACTCTTTCGCTTGTAACTCTAGTATTCTCCAAAACGTAGTAAAACTAAAGATAAACCCCGGATACTCACCTGATTTCTCTTTTGATATCATCATAGTCCCTCTGGGTATCGAGCCTCGCTTCAAGCCTGGCGATATGCTGCTTCTTCTCGTCCAGCCGCTCTTCTAGCCGCTGTAGCTGCTGAGCGTGCGCTTCCTGAAGCGCTGTAAGCGATGCTTGGAGACGGCGTACGTCTTCCACTAATTGGGCGATCTGGTGAAGAAATGGTTTGGTTATTGAGGATGCTTTTTTAAAAAGGTTGATGATTTTGACGAAGAGGTCGTATTCTGATTGCCTATTCTTAAAGGTAATAATAATATTTTTATGACCTGATAAGGAAAGAAAAGATGAATCTATTAAATGAACGAAACTGTTCTTGAATCAAACGCATCACTAGTCTTAGATGTTTTTTTTTTATTTTTCGAACAGAGAATCACACGTAACAACACATTTGTAATTCCTGAGACGGAACTACTAACATTGAAATAATAACATTACGACATTAAAAATGTCGCCAGTAAATTATTTTCTAAACAATTTAATTGCCATATAATTATCTTTTTTTATCTGTGTGCACAATAAAAGCATCTAACTCTGTAATTATGTAGATCAATCTTTAACGATAAAGATGGGTGACGCTGTCAGACATGTTAATAATAAAATAAATATTTAAAATTGTGCTATCATGTTATTATGATGATAAGTTTAAGTACGTTAAAGGGGTGGCCTTCCTTGTTATTAATACGGTAATTTTATTTATTAACAATTTAATTTTCTTAAATAAATTCCCTACATAAACGTTGAGACGTAAAACAATCTCATTTTTTCTGAGCGTTGAAACACGTGTAAGTAAATATAATTGCTTTGTTCTAGCTTTTTCACTTTTTACAACATTCGCTTGGCAACACAAAAATTAATTACGTGGATACAACATTTTATTGCTTAACAATTATTTTTGAGTTCCCCGCAATCGAGTTTAATAATAGTCTACAACCAAAAGAATCAACAATTAAAAAACAACAGTTACCATAGACTAAATCAAAAGAAGTTCGTATCTAATCGTATTATTTAAAAACAGAACTCTAAAAACTAATTTTAGTTCGCGTTTCCGTTCGACAATTGACGATCTATTCATAAAATCAGCACCGAACAAGACAAGCTTATGATTGTTGCAGCTCACACCATAACCCTAGCATTATCAACTTTATATCATTGAGATAGGAATTACACGAGTATTGTGTGGGTGGTCTAGTGTGTTGGTCGGATAACTCTGAGCATGTTATTACCCGACCTTCGGAAGATATCAATTGTTGCCTCAGCTCAGACCGTCAGGTGGGGTGTCGTCGGCACTCGGGCGTGAAGATGCGTATCGTCGAGATAGATGCGACGGAAATCATGGCACATGACCCTGGTACGTCTTGAGTGTCTTTAGATGTCTGTTTTTCCGATTCTAGTTTTATGGAGCTGTTTTTCTGATTGGTGTCTCGTACTTAAAATATACAAAAGTATGCTATAAACACCAATGAAAATCACGAACGAGGACCTAATGACTTCTGTTCTGCTGCTGGCATGCTAAGAAGGAGAGGATATCATTATGAGCAGAGCATTAAACTTCTGGTTATGGATATGTAGTCATTGTTGTTGAAATATCCCTAGACCATCTGTCATCATGAAACCATAAAGAAAATCCAATAAAAATAAAGTAAATATGTGTTTAGAAAAGTAGTGGAAATCCAGTTTTTAGGTTTGAGTTTTCCATCCAATTTTGTGAGATTATTTTTTCTTAGTTTCCAACAATAGATTTATTTAAATAATAAGTTTATATTCAACAGTGTCTATTTTTGTCAAGTAAATAATAAAGATTACAAACTATTTCTGAACGAGACTTCTCTCGTTAGCACAGTTTCCCGAGAATTTTCCATATTCCTTTTTGTTTTCTTATTTTAGTATTTTATGATAGTCGTCATAATACCTCGTGTTAATTGCAGTTAAACAGACAGGAAATAGAATTATTTTAAAATTAATCACTTATATACTTACGTAAATAAATAAACGTAGAGTAATTAAATAAATTATTGTTTTTTTTTTATTTACATATTTTTCGATCCTTAAATTTTTGTCTAGACGACAATGATACATTATGTTTTTGTTATGGAATTACACTGCGTTGTCTTTATTTCATTTAAGCAAAAAACGGATTATAATAAAATAATTATAATTAGTTGGTGCAATCCACGAAAATATTAAAAAAAAAAGCAAAAATCAAAACTTTACTGCTCAATTTAGTTCTTTTCGCCTCTGAAATACGGTTTAAAAATCACTTTAATGTATATCACACCTTGACATCGATATCTTAATACATATCAGTACGATAATACTTCAGTAAATATTGTCAGTTAAGTTTGACGAAACCTTGAAGAGCTGTCATAAATAATCTTACATTACAACCCGGCCTCTTTATAGAATGTTGTAAAAAACTGAAAAATAACCTTCAGACATCATTATACTTATAATAATATAGAATAACTAATGAGAACAAATGAAATATTTTGACATAAGAGAACGTGCTTATAAAAAATGGATGACAGTTTACGTCAATTCGATTTTTCGCGGCATTTCTTGTGCTACTTTATTAACATTCATATTTTTATGTGTAAGTATACAAATTAAGTTATGTATTTTATTATTGTAAACATTAATTACACTTTCTCAAAGTATTTTCAGAACTTGCTTTTTCCCTTAATTTTCATTAAAACGTTCATATATTTTCTTGTGTTTCTGTCTGTCAATTTTCTAGTTTTCTTTCACGTCCCCATAAAGGCTATGTAAACACGTATCCCGTCGTTCAGAATAGTACAGTCACCATAAAAAGTATTAGCCGAAACGAAAATTTGGGCGGACGGCACCGCGAGTAATTATTGTCTTAATTCGGACCTGCAAACTTAGTTTTATGTTATAAGCGGTAGCGGGACGGGGCGGGGAGGAAGATTTGCGACGTTTAAAACCATTTTTGTCGAAAATTAACAGCCATTTTCGTATTTGTCCACAAAAAGAGGGCGTTATTTCGATTATGAGATTAAATATCAATGTTAGCGGATATTTTATTACAAGAAAATCATGAAAATGAATGAAAAACATCCGATTGTCGATTCTTTCATTGGTACACCCGTTCCGTTTTTTACTGGTTTTTTTTTGTAACCATGCTTGTAACTTGCTCGTACGCCGTCCGCCCGCATCTTACCCAGCATCCAAGGGTGTTTCCTTCAGCGAAGGGTTAAGGGTAACCCTCGCACAATTACCTACAATCATTACTATGGACAATTATGTTTTCGACCGCCGCCCGTCACAGTTTCAGCTTTTTATTGAAGTCTACCACATTTTTAGTATAATTACAGCGTGGCCGCCGGGGTCTGTGATCACCCCACTGTGACGCCGATTAACTCGAATACCTCTCTCCTACGGATCGTTTAAAAAAGACCTTTTGCACAATTTGGTGAGATTTACATGTGTTAGCAACTTTGTTTTGAGTTCCAGATGGGATTTTTTGGGACTTCAATTTGCAGTTGGTAGTTTATTCGGTAATAGGTGGTCAGTTGTTAATTTGGTTGATTGTACTTTGATGAAAGGGAAATGAGATGATTTATTTTAGTGCTGAGGTTCATTGTTCCTTTAACTTTACACCTAGCGTCGTCATTTGCACTTTAAAGAGAAAACACCGTGAAGCAATTCATTTTTCAGTCTAAAGTTGTCAAGCCACACACACGGCCTGCGTGCGTCGCCTCGCATTCTTGCCGGTGTTCCTTCCGATGCAAATGGTCGAGTCTTGGGCCATAAATCCGCCAGCGTCCACGGCGGTTTATCAGACGTGCTCGATTCTACCTTACACCTACTTTTATATGGTGGCAATGTTCTTACCTACAGTTATTTATGGCGGTGATGATAATTTGAAAAGCTTGGAATAAAGATGAACTTCGTTCAAAAATTACAGCATCCTACTAATACCAGCTTGAATATTAGAACATTCGCGTCAATTAACACGAAACGAACCGAAGAAGCACGAAATGAGAACAGCATACCAAAAGGTAATCCACAATATTGAGCTACAAAGGACGATCGCTTTTTATTTCCATTACTAAAAACCATAACCTCTTTTATCTTTCCAAGATCGATGAAAAAGCAACAAAGATGGCGACCACGTCGATTGTCTAAAACTCAATAAAGTAACAAAACAGAATCAATTTGAAGCACAATGCGTCAATGCAGTGCTCAATCACAAAGGAAGTGATGACAGACTACTGAATAAAAAAAACCTAATACGCCATTTTGATGTCAGAAAGAGTTCATGTTGGCGATCTGTCAAAGTGGTCAAACAGTTTAAGGGAAGTATCTGTCAGGGTTTCGTGGGATTCGTCCCGGTTTTTCAGGAAAAGTACCTATTCAGAATTGGTACTGCTTGTGCACAATAGCAACAATTATTACAACTAATTGAATTGCTATTCTGCCTTAAGCCATTTTAATGCTTCGTTAGACCCCATCTATTTAAAGAAAAGATGAATAATGCCTATCAGACCATTAAAACATCCGCTTTCTGTTATATTTATCTGCAGTGCCCCTCAATGTCAGTCATTTTGTTATACTATACCGCACTGAACTTCCGCATTAGAGTACTAAGGCTAAAACTATAAATTATACCTATTCATTCATTAATTAAACGTTTAAATCATGTCCTAAGTCTTCGGTTGTAGGTGGTGACCCTACGAAAATCGCGAGTCGTCGGGAAACATTTATTAGGCCGACGTTAAAGCGGGAAAATTCAAATTTCGTATTCGAATGCGCGAGCAATACCAACTGAACGAACAAAAAGACGTTTGGAAAGCTTCTACGGCGGGACGGCGGTTTTTCTTTTTACGTCATCTATAGTCTGTCTAGTTTGACGCGACGAGTTTCGTTTCGTTTCGAAAAAAGATGATAAACGACGCGAATGATTGAACAGTTGGACGCGAGTTTCAAAAAGATTCCTACTATCCGTTTATTACGTGCTCTTCAGCTGTCATCGCATCTATCGGAATTAAAACGGCCAGATGAAAATTATTATTTTAACGTATTGTACGGGACAAACATTTGTGATTCATAAATATTCACATTTCGGCAAATGCTTTTACAGTAACAGTTTGATTGACAATGAACGTCGCGATCATCAATCAAGTGTCATATCGAACGTGCGGCGTGAAAATGGTAAAAATTAATAAGCACGGACAAGCGCAATTGAAGCATATTATTATTTCTATTATTGTGTAGGTGTTAGGGTTGAATTTGGCTTGGTAATTTGTTTTTGGAGTATATTTTACCGGCAAACACTGACATGGAACTTGTCCATGCACTTTTGACATGATACGTCGGTGGCGTTCGGATAAACATAGCGATGAATCGTGATCATTTCGATTATTACTTTTTCGACGCTGTCAGTTCGTGTTGGGGAACTTTACGCGCGGAGATTCTGTCAGTATTAAATAGTAGATAGTTTTTAATGAACCGTGTAACAGACGTGATTAACGTTGAATGAAGGATATTTGTGGAGCGGCGGCGAAATTTAAGACTCGGGATTGACGGTGGGATATCAGTTTTTTGTTCTCTTTTAATCTCGGGACTAGGTTTAATGAAAAGCTTTCAGATTTTCTTTTCGAGTTAAAAATGATACGGGACTAATTAGGTCTCCAATTCTTTACGTCAATGTCAACGTCTAAGAGCTGACATTGACATTACGATACAAATCTGAAAATTTTAAGCTTTCAACCAAATCATAATTATAGACCTGTCATGCGATTCAGCGATACTTTTTATTGACAAATCCAATTATCGTTTGGAAACACGACACAGACAAGCCGAATGCAAACTGCATAGTTCTCGGTTCGAGTCGACAACGAAATGAAGCAATTATAAGTTGTGGGAGCTCATTTATTGCCTGTCTATCGTCCGCGTTATAAAACCGAACGGAAAACTAAGTTTCGCCTGTTGTGGTCTCAACTCGGCGTTATTGGGGTGTCGCTGTTTTGATTTGGATGATAAGTTCGCTCTGGAGCTGTACGTGGGGAAGGTATTGGATACCGATTGTTGAAGGGTGATTGGCTTTGAGTATTGCACGTGAGGGTTCACTGAAGCGGGGCTTTTGATTTGAATTTAGTGTCTGTTATTGTGTTAGAACTTTATGTTTTTGATAAAAATTCTGAAGGAATTCGGTAGTGGAAAAGATTTGTGAAACTCCTACCCGTAAAAATGGTGGAATGTTTTGTCAGACACCTTCTCACCACACATTTTCAAATTACGAACGGACCCAGTAATACCAACATAACATCGCATGCTACCAACCTCACGCGACTTGAAAATAACCGCCAATTACGTACAGACGTCATTCGGGATTAAAAGAAAAATATCAAGTGAAACGTGTTTCTTCCGTAGCAGAGGCAGTAGATCACGTGGGGTGTGCGATATCTAGCCTAGATTATTTTGAGTAACGGCCCGCCGTCGGGGTGGTCGGAAAAAATGCATACCATGGATAAAATATCGCTTCGTGTTGCAATTAAAATTGTTGTTTCAAGAACGCTTGTAGGGGTGTTTCCTTTCATATTTTTATGTCTGAATTGAAACTATTTTTGGGTGAGAATGTGATATTAATATTCACATGACGAACAATGTATTTGTAGAATTTTAAAACCATTTTTCAGGCACAGAAGTCGTGAAGAATTTATTTGTAACTAAGTCTCAAAATATCAATGATTCAATAATAATGATTTTTGTTAACAAAAATAAATTCAACTTATGTTTCATGATTATCATGTGATAAATTAAGAGCTTTTTTAGGATAAACAGATACCGTGAGTAACCTATTTTAAATTATTTAGTTATTAATCTATTCAAAAATAAAACTAGTTCGTTTAGTACTGGGTAAAAATTGTGTCATAAATAATGATTAATATCAGCCCTAAAAAAACTAGCCAAAAAAAAAACTAAGAAACAAATCACTACAATCAGTACAAAACAGAATTTAGCGCCTTCGTGCAGTATGCGGTGAACAGCTGATCGCGAAGGCTTTGCATTCTACCCCCGAAAAGAGGCGATAATTATTTTAATTTATAGTTACGTATCGCTTGCTTCTATCACATTTATTTTTCAAGAATTTCCACCTTTTCGTGCGATAAGGTGTTGGGTTTAAATTGGGGGTAGGAATAGAAATAAAGAGAAATAAAGAAATGCTAACTCATCACAGATAAACGTTCAACCGATATCTCGTTTGACTTTTCAATTGCAAGATTATATTAGAAGCTGATACTACCTAGACGAAATAATTTGAAAATAGATCAGTTATTCAAATTATTTTAGCTGTTTGTAACACTACCGTTTATTAAAAAAAATGTCAAGGTAGAATCTATGGCTAATAAAACGCACTATGCTACGATTCTATCAAAATCTCAAAACAAACCATTTTCCAAACAAGACCTTCAATTGCAAATCTATTCAAGTCTTAATCGAACTAATTCGGAAGCTGGTTCAATCCAAGCATATTCCGATGTCTTCCTAAAGTGTTCCGTCTCTGAATCACGTCTTTGTTAATCGGAACACGTTCCGATTCGCCGGAACGCGCCGGAGATTGACGAAATTGTGCCTGTCACAATGATCCTATGATACTTCGATACGTCAAACTTTTAGAACGAAGCTTCCGAAAAAATGATGGCGCGAAATCTGTTTAACAGATTTTTTTAAGACGTTGGCAGTACTTCTGAACTGTCAAAGTAATAATACCATAGACTAACATCAAGTAAAAAGGTCGTAAATGAAAATCGACGTAACTTACCTGAAGCTCTTTTTTTAATTGACTCCCATTTTGAACTCGTATGAGCTGTCTAAAGAACATAATTTGATAATACGAAGACATAGAAAAACAAAAAGGAGCTAAAATTCGATATTAGCCATTAGTAGATTCGGAGTTTTCTAATTAGACTAAGCACACAAACGAAATAAAGCATTAAGGAGTTGTGCAAATAGAATGGAAGAAGGGGGAATGAGTACAGATGTAATGTTACTGGAAACGGGCACTGTATGGTGATAACATTTTAACGTGAATGTTTGACAATAGAGATTATTTTTTTAAATATAAAACTTACAAATTTAAAAAAAAAACCGTAAAATCCCGTAAAAAAATTTACAGTTAAATCTTAATTTAAATATCTATTGAATCCTTATACAACTTTGTATTTATCAAAAAAATCTTGTCACCAAACTATTTTCCACGTCTTAAAATGTGATTTCGAATTCAAATTGTGCTCCCTTTCTATTTTTAAGCGCGCTTACAAAGAGTCCCGAACATCCAGTATTGCCATACTTCGCTGGTCGCCCGTATGCAGGCTTCGCAAGCAAATAATATGACAAGATAAAGAGAATGGAAAACGATATTTTGTTTTGTACTCGACAAATATCGTTAATTCTCTTGTCTATTAAGGGTTACAGCACAACTACACTGAATTAGTACCTACTTAGTTCATATAAAAGAATAAGATATAACTGAATGTCTTTAAGTCTGATTTTATCTGAGATTTATTAGAATGACAGTAGACATAAGAATTTTCTTGTTGAGGCTACAATAGACTCCCATTTGTGCCAATTTAGTAAAATATTTCAACAGAACCTAAGCACATGTTTCTCATCGTTATCATTTTAATGAGAATATTATTGAAAAGGGAAGCTCTAACTATTTCAGTCGAAACCATTACATATAATTACGTCTCACAACTGATACAAGACAATATAAACCTTGCCAGTCAACCTGCGGCCATTACAGTAATCAAGGAAGTCAACCTAACCTATTTATATCGTAAGATCGTCACCTGTGCGGCCTGCACCATTGTGCGCACCATAGTGCCAAGGACGACCCACAATGCACAGCAACGTTACCATTGTTGTAATAATGCAGCTAATTGTGCTGAATTGTGGCTCATATCACTCCATACGACAGTTAGACACTGATGCCAAGAAATTACAGTCGTAAAACGACGTATTGGTTGTCTACAGCCGAGGTAAATACGACCTTCTGTGAAGTTATGATGCTTTTAGTCCAAGACCACCGAGTAGATTACAGAAAAATGCCGTAAATGATTAATTTAATATGGCAACACAAAGTTTGTCCTTCTATTAAATAATTAAGGACGTACAAGCGAAATTATTCCATATTAGTATGTTTTGAAGAATGTCGTCATAGATTAAAATAATAAAATTGTAGCACAGATACTAAAGTCTAATATTGTAAGAAATATTTATATTATCGCATAGCTCATGGGCCGGTCTCGTTTTTACGCAAATACCGCCATCTGGCGGCGCTCGACGCGTAATTATAAATAAAATTGACATTAATTACAAGTCTCCATGTTTTTTCAAAGTGGGTTAGCAATTTCTAGAAAATAATTCCTTTTAATACGAGAAAAGGTAAATGCGTGTAATGAAACGCAGTTATTAAATGTTGATGCAATTATTATAATTTAACAAGATAGAGATTAATGTCGCAGAGTAGCGAACTATGCAGTACAGACACTTGAAACATTTCAACATAAATAGGCAACAGCTGAGGAACTATTAAGGGTTTTTTATAAATTATTTTGAACATTTATTGACGATTTGTCATGTGACCGGTTTTTTCAGTACTTAATCTTATTATCTTCTTGGAAAAACCCTTTTCTATAATCTTATCTTTAATTACAGGAAATACCTAATTAAGTACGGGAAAAATCCATGCAATGCCACTCAGATCCATCGACAACAAAAAGATAAATCACAAACGATGAAACGACATTAATTTAATTTGTTTCTCGCGCTTTTTTTTCGAACACAAGTTTAAATGCCAGTCTACATCTTAGTCTATGGTTGGGAAGGAATTATAGACAGGTTTGCTAAAGAGCGGCTTGTCTTTGGTACTATTTTGTGCCATAATTATATACTTTGAGCGTTTTAACGAACTACCAATGAGCGTGTTTTGTTTAATCCTTGTTTATATGAATTACACTTTTTTGTGATAATTGCTAGTCTGAGGTGTAGTTTAACCAATTAGCGTAATAACTTAGAAGGCAGTTTAGACCTTATGCATTATGAAAAAGCACTTTTTAAGTTCATGTTTGCTTCTCATTTGGAAAAGTAACGAAGATCAAACACTCAAACATTCCCTCTGTCCTCCAAACAATACATCCATACTTTATAACTAAATGGATGTACGAAAACGTACTTAGCAGACCCCCAACCCATCATACATAGAGACACATTAAAAAATCAATAGCAAAACTGCACGCTCACAATTAAGAAGTCCTCTGAGTCGAAACATCCCTCAAACGTCATGACACCCTTACACTACAAACAAAACATTGGCACACACGCGAAAATAACGATACATTCTTATCAAAACGAAATAAGGTCGAATGTTCAGTGGGAAATGCTGAAAAAACGGTAAACTAAAGAGTTATCCGGCCAGCAAAAATGTACGCTTAGCGGCGAAGCTAAGGGAGGTAGGGGCAATTTGGGCAATATGCAAAAGTTGGGCGGTGGGTGGAGGGGAGTGTCGTGATTAGGCCGTGTGTGTCGATGCGCATCTTATGCCCGCATTACCCTTTCGTTTTCCTTCCGATAGCTGCCTTTGTGGGCCCCTTCAGTTATCTGTGCAGTCGAGATCATACGATACCAATTTTCTTTTGACGATTTTTTTCGAGAGCCATCGATTAAGAGCGGATTTCTTTTTCGTTAAGAGTTTGTGATATTGAATTTTTCATTTATTTTAATGGATAGGCAGTTGGTTGTTGAGATGGGTGGACGGTTTTATGAGTGCATCCCTTTAGTCAAAGGCTCAGTATTATTTCCAGCTGCAAGAGGTTGTGATCTTTCTTAAGGTCTCAACCAAAACTTGAATAATTTGTGGGAACAATGATTTATTATGTACATATGTATCTATTATTTAGGCGTGTCCCCAGAACTATTATTTGCCGTCACCACTTAATCAATGCGATACGAATAGGTGAAGTTCTCCCTCATACCGTGTCAGTGAATGTAACCGATCTGTACCGACAAATACTCGCAGTTTCCTTTCGATACCCGAATCAAGCCCATTAGTGCAGTGAGCCGTCACCACTACTTACTTAACTTACATCAAAAGTTAGTTCAAAACTGACACAATCGACTAAAATGTTATACCCATTAGGAAAATCGACTACACTCGCTGGGGTGAACTCGTTAACACACTTTCCAAGTTTCCCATCGAAAACTACCCCCGTTTAGACTACCAAATACGTTGAGGACAAACTAATAAACGTGAATGTTTAATATTCCGAATCTTCCCCCCGCCGGTTTCAATACGAGTTTAAGTAATATCGAATTCTGGCATCGCATTTTCACGTACAACGCAGTAAAGGGATCCTTGTGTTCCGCCATTCTTCGCGGCTATACTTCAACAGACGTTATGGACTATTCCAAAGAGTGATTTCCCTTGAAACCAATGTAGCATATAAATACCATTATTCTGAAACAATTCACGCTTTGGACCGTTCCGTTGTTTTGGATTGAACGAGGGTATTCAATAAGACGTTTGTGTACGAACAGACCAACTTTTGAGATTTCGTATATTTTGAAGTAAAACTGAGTTTTGGCGATGTATTCAGAAAGTTGAGAGGGATTCGATTTTCTGAAGTCTATGATGGCATGTGTGCTTCATGTGTCGAAAAACGTTAACACATGTCTGTATCAGTATTTACATTGCATTTCAAATGTCTGCAAAAGTATCCATTGAACCCTTCAACAAAAATCAAACCGTCCAAAAAAAAAAACGAAAAAAATTCAAAAACAAACTGAACCACGAAACCAATATCGCCAAAAATTTTGCTGCAAAACTTTCAAGAACATCCATCAGTTCGGATACTTACACCCCCTCCACCCCCCTTACCCCTCACACACACAACCGTCTAATGAAATCAGACATGCCAACGCAATTGTAGATTCAATTAGTACAGAGCAGTTACCATTCTTATCGGGACGAGACGATTTCACGAACGAATTAATCCGAAAACATACGATTTCTATCTTCCCCAGTCTCCCCCGTCTTCGGTAGCTATCTATCTATCTATCGATATGACGTCATTGTATTTGCCAAGTGTAATTAAGTACATGTGGATTGAGAGAGTGATAAGTAATGGAGTTTAAAATGTACCAAGTTTTGCCAAGATGTGTATTTATTGAACATTTTCAAGTTACGACTGTTTTTGAGCTTTTGAAACGTCTGTGTGAGCTCTAACATTTGATGATGAAACAAGATTAAAGAGAAGTCGTGTGCGTATTGAAGTTATTTTGCTATTGTTTTGTCGAACTTTCTGCCTTTGATTGATTAGATCTGTTGTGAAAATTTCAAGAAATGGTATCAACTAAAACTTCTTGCTAATATAATTCAATAGAACCTTAGACATTTAATCGATTCGCCACATCGAATTAAATTGATTAAAACTAAATTGACAAGCCATTGACATCTGTAAAGACACCCAGACACATTCGATTATCAAAAATTAAGCCATAACCGTAAACAATTACCGAAATCGAATTATTCAATCGGAATAAATTAAAGCGAATCGGAATAAATCACATTGAGGAATTAAAATGCGATACTCGATAATTCAATAGACAACGCTGTAGAGGGTCCAATCAAAACAGACGATACGAATCATCGATAAAATAGTAATAGAGGGGACGAAAAAAATAGGGTATTTTTTATTATGGTTTATTGATCACTCACGCCTCTGTATTGAGAGCTATTGATAGATTGATATTAATGCCCGGGTTCCGTGGGGTGGCGGTTTTTTTACTACAGAGCTCGTTGACGGAACCACAATTGGATATTGTGTGTAATTCTTTTGCACACAATGGTTTTATTTTTTTATCGTTTTGTGTCGGTTGATTATTGGCGTTTTTATTATTCTCATGTTTGCGATTTTTTTCATTGATTGTTTGTTTACAAACGTTTTCAGCGGGCGGATATTGTGTTTGTACAGATTTGTGTGGTGAGTGATCTAATTGGGTCAGGTTGTGTTTGACTTTAAAAATAACATATTCTTTGTTAGTCATCCCCTTTGAAAACTGCTGTTACTATCCACTTCATTCTTCAACAAAGAAAAATCTTGCATTTTAAAATACTCTTCAAGCCGTTCTAATTTCAACGAAGCCTCAGGATCCAATTTACCAGATCAGAGACAAGCAAGTTCATAGACAATATAGATTCAAACAAT
Organism: Xestia c-nigrum; assembly: GCA_916618015.1. Classification (NCBI taxonomy): domain Eukaryota; kingdom Metazoa; phylum Arthropoda; class Insecta; order Lepidoptera; family Noctuidae; genus Xestia; species Xestia c-nigrum. Next base: position 1,863,444 of record OU745263.1, read on the forward strand.
GGCGTTCCATATTCGTGCTCACACTTCAATATGCGAAATTGACACCGCAATATTACAAACAGAAATAAGATTGCCTGAAGGCACCCCCGCACCCCCTCGTGGGGGGACACTTTATTATACGAAATGTCTTCGCGATTGAAACCAATTGTTAATTGAGCTATATCTATGAAAATTGCGTCTGTGCGTCGCCGATTCTTATCGGAATTTGTCGTTAAATTTATTATACAACGGCTTTTCGGTTTTCGATGTGAAACGGAACGTTTATTGAGGCTTCGGATTTAAGTATTAATAAGACGTCGATTTTACGGCTGATAAATTAATTACAAGTAATATTTAATTGAAAAGAGACAGACTTAGATCGAGTAAATATAAATTATTGTCAGATTAAACTTTAAAACTAGATGTCCAATGAATTCTATGGTAAATTCAACACTGGCACAATACACATACGCAAATTCACCAGTTTGAATTTAGAACATCGAAATGTTGGCGGCAAAACAATTATTTTAATATACAAAATGGGAAAGCCCGACAATAGTTAGACAAATGAATAAATCCAAATGGAAATTTCCCTATTCGTGAACAATAGTTAGATTTGGAGCCTGTATCTCGTACAGACAGATTGATTGGGCCCTTCCTACAGATGCGGAGGTGTGGATGTGGTTACATTGTTTTAATATGATGTATAAAATACTTAGTTTTGAGAAGTTTTGCCGTTGTTATTGTCTGGCGCGAGACGTTTAGTGTTGCCTCGAACGTTTTTAGAAGAGGTGACACAATAGAGCAGATGCCTATCCTGTCTACAATATTGGAGCAAAATGATCGCAGCAATTTCTTATTTATGTCCATTGTCCAATACAACGATAACACGAAGTAGGTCGACACAAAACCAGTAGATCATCGAAATCTCGCGTCCGTCACCGAGCGGCCATACATCCACCTCGCCGACAATATCTCTAGCAAAATCTCAAGTTTCGACATAAATAATCACATTGCGTTCACATAAATTTAGGATCTCTCTCCATATTTTGTTACCTGCGCCGTTTGTTACGATTTTATTATGAAAATGAATGGCAGCCGAGAGCGGGCGCCGGGCGGCAGTGGTGGAGGGTGGGCCGCGATCAAAAGGGTTCCTAATTCGTACATTCGGTAACGGTGCACACTATAGCAACTATGAGTTTTATGGCCCGAATCTTTTATGGGATAATCAAATTTTGTATTATTAATGCTTTTAATTCGTAGACGGGAATTGATTCTGTAGCGTTTAGTTTCTGCGGCTGCTTGCTACGTTTGCAGTTCGAATTATTATTTGCTAGACAGCGTTATTTTTCGGCAGACTCAATGCATCGAATCAAGTGTCTACTTCAGTTTTGCACACTAGAAAGTTTTTTGGACCAAATTCATTTCAACAGTGCAGAAGCCAACATAAACTTAATTCTCATACAGACTAAACATTTATGCATATCAATCTCATATTCGTTGTAGTTAGTTCAGAATTCTCGTTTAAGTTCGCCAAACTTCGGGCTTCCTCAAACATCGTTTAAGCGAAGAATAACACGGGAATAAAATACTTAGTTACCTATGGTGGAAGGTGTTCCTCTGTTCCTCTAACGCAAGACGTTTCCTTTTCCCCCAAAAATAAGCAAACCAACACACAAACCGACATCATTATTTACGTAACAAACACATCCCTATCATTATTTTAATTGAATATGCTTTGACGTTAACTTATTTTTGACATTCTCCTTCTTTGGAATTAATTTGCGTTTCTATGGTCCTCCGTACAGACGTCATACGTTTAAACCTTTGTTTTCATTATTTAGTATTCGCAAGAATTAATTGGAATTTACATTGTATAAAATACACGTGTAATTAGAAAATACGTTAAGTTTGACAAAGAAAATTCATCATGGAGTCAGGCTGCCAATGTTTTTCTTTTGTTTATGGTTTTTGTGGGCCAATAGAAGTGTGAACGTTCTATTATTTGAAATTCAAAGTTGAGCCTTCGAAGTCGGAAAATGCGAGAACTGTCGAATATAATTTTAATATCCACCATCATATAAAGTACGCGAAGGAAACTATCCCAACAGCCAGGCAATCTAACAGCATGTGAGCTCGAAAACAGAAAGTATCTTTAACGCTCACGGTTCCGCATACATATCTAACATTAAATGTAATCGTGGAAACCTGTGAAAATATGTAAATTGATCCTTGGAGATGCCGGACCGACGGACTGAGTGAAATTTGAATATAAACTTTCCACCAGTACCGTATAAGCGTCATTTATTTTGGCCGCCCATAAAATATAATGATTTTTGACGTAGCTCTCGGCTATATTAATTTTGTGGGTTTATAGGGGTGGGTCTGATATATCGACAGGTATTTGTGTGTGTGTGTGTGGGGGCGCCTTAATTACGTCATTGACCTCTTCATTAGAATATAAGATACTGTGTCTATCATGTATCTGTTATATTTGTACAGGAATAGACCATTTTTGAACTCATTATTTTGATAAAGCTTTTTTGTAATAACAGTTTGACCGCAGTTACTTGGGTCGTTCTGCATGACTAACATAACGAACCAATGATTTTGGTCTTTACAATCAGCTCTGAAATTATGAAAAAGAAACAATAAAAAAAAACTGCTCCCCTCTCACCTTGCATTGAACGACTTGGGTACGAGTGTGAAATAAAAAGACGTCAGCCACGAGTCCTCAACAACACAATAATAGATAGACCGAATTAGAATTTTCCAAATAAGTTATGCCAATATGCAAACACAAAACCCATTATATTAAAATATTCCAACGTCTAAATATGTGAAAAGGGAAAAAATCCGCAAAATGGACGCCACTCGTCTGAATAAGAGATCGAGAATATTTACATAAAAAACAAATAATACACGCCGAGACGGGATGCGCGCATAAAATTAAAATCGATGAGAAATTCTACCCTTCGAATTAAATATCATTGCCCTGTCTCACACACACAATACACACGCACACACACAGGCGCACGCGTTAAGATCTAGATTAATGTTGAAGGGGCTTGTGAGGCGCCATCATTTAAAACCATAGTTGAATTCGCATTTAGAATCACTATTCTAAACTCAAAATCACTTTGCAATTCTAAACGTAACAAGCGGGTACTTGCACTAGAACTATTTATGATTCCAATTTCAAATGTTAAAAACAAGCACATTCTTCCGTACCATAAAGAACAGATATTTAAAAAAATGCGCTATTTCAATGGGGTGTAGGTTAAAATATCGGTCCGCGCTTATTTGCATACTAACTAAAATAATTTATTATTTTTTCTCGGAGGGTCGCGGTCTACGTGGGGTGAGATTGTATACAATGAGAATAACTAGAAACTGAGTGTTATTGGCCCGATCACAGCGCGTCGGAACATTTTAAATAACGTTCATCGGAATCGCCGTTTGAAGTTGAATTTCAAATATAGATGATATACGGGCGGTGTAGTTCCAAACAAATATCAAATTAAACACACACGGAAATGCAATATTCGACGTCAAAACACGGGATGCTTAAAAGTTTGAATCAAAGCGGTTCGGAAATCAAAGTACTGTTGGCAAAAGGATGAGTGGAGATCGCGGTTCGCAACGCATCCTTACAACGTAGCGTATGATTGCGCGAAACAAAGGCCCGCACAACTTTCAGAAGCGAACTCGTTGCGTCGGGAAAAAGTTTGCCGACTACGCCGTGTGTCACGTGCTGGCCGTACCATCGAACCATTTGATTTTAGAATGTTGATTTGTTTCCAAATTCAAATCCCTAATGATGGCTACTTTTGGTTTGGATACTCGTGGTTTCAGAAACTTTCGTGTAATCTACCAGATCCTGCGAATTCTTTGGGTTTAGAAATAAAACGTTAGCGAGTAAAATAAACTAACTAGTCAGGAGTATAATAATCAAAAATAAAACTTGCAGAGCCAGAACTCTTACTTCAGTGTTCGAAACTTGATTTTTCCTCGAATTCTAATCTGAGAACGTTAACTGAAGCCACTTCAAAACTTAGCCAGCACTGTCTAACTTTCTAAGCTTTCTTTCGATTTAGTATTTCCAACAACAAATCAATGCAAAAAGTTTTAATTATGACTACTCTAATAGATGTTTCTGTTGACGCTGCAAGTCTGCGAATGAAATTATCTTCTGTATCAAAGGGAATAATTTTAAATATCTACACACAGGCATGGCTAGTCGGTAGACCTGCCAGACAGGCACCCCGAAAGATTTATACATTTTATACACCCCGTTCCACGATACTGTTCAAATTCTACGATTCACTGATGCATTATATGTTTCCCTGTTTTTTTGGCGTCTGCCCATGCCTTTGTTTTGGACGACTCGTTATTAATTGTATATTTCTGATACGCAATTGGTGTTTCTAATATCTTATTGGGATGGAGAGTTTTTCTTGCGTGAAGCGTTCGAGTTTTGCTCCTGGTTCATTGAAATGGACATTACTTTTTAAGGCAGGGGGATTTTTTGTATGAAAACTCGGAGGTGTTTGCGAAAAATGTGAAAATCATCAGAAATATATTTATTTCTTTTTTAAAGACGCCATGTCACTATTGCTTTTTTTGAGATCAGAAATTGGGGGCCTTAATTCGTGAACCTTGATTAGTGATTGCAGTTTTTTTCTTCGTTTTAGTTGTGTCGCATAAGGTACGTATAAAGGTATTCATATGCAAATGTTATAGAAACTTGGAAGTAACCCGACGTTATATCGACAGGCATCTTTACAAATATTAATGACAGGGAAGTATTTAAATTACACGGTGTGCGTAGTTGTTACTGTAATGGGTTGCCGTATTGTGTTTCTTTAGTCACTGTGATACTTGGAAACACTATTCTTAGCTCACTACGGGCATGGCAAAAGGAGGGTTATAAGTAGTTGTTTTTAGGATTCTTTTTTAATGGTTTCTGAAATCTGTTTCGAGGTTTATCCATCTTTTACAATATTTATATGATGATCAACATTACCAATTGTCAACATAAGTATACATACTCCTACCAAAACAAAACCGACAAGGGGAGATGCACACTCACAGTGCAAAGATATCGGACAGGAAAAGGGGTTGATTTTGATTGAATATCTGTTATTAAGACCCTCCGTACTCACACAGGCACAGATATAAAATAATATACACATTAAGTTTATAAATATGCATGAGTTTCGTTAAAACTTGTGTGTGTGCGCCGAATTTATAATTGTCTATGTGTGTGTGTCTATTGATTGTAATAAATTGTGCTCATTGTGTGAATGCTAAGCTTGGCACGAAGTTTTTTGAATATGGAATTAGATTGGATTGGCTATAGACAATTATGAAGTGTTCTACTTTGAATCCATATTTAGTTTATTAAGTTCGACAACGATAAAGAAAATTGTCCACGATTTTTGTCTTCGTGATCTTGGCATTATATATTATGCATAAGTAATACAGAATACGAGTTTATTATGAGCGTTGATATCCGTCGTTGGATGATGACACTGAATAATTAATGGCGGTCGAATTGTGCGGTTTCCTCCGAAGTCTTATTGTTTTGCAGTTTTTTTGTTCCACTTCCAGAATTAATTTACTTTTCAGTTGCCAGCGATCGTACGCAGATATTTAATGATGTACGTTTTGTTTTGATTACACTGAGTTTGTAAGGTTTTGGGCCTCGGTTTTGAGATTTTGCCACTGATCGGATGGTGATGTTATCATAATAATTATAATTACTTCTTCGAAAATGTGATAGGATGTTTCGTATTTTATTTTTATCATTATCTCACATTTCTCGGATCATTAACAACCTTAAATACAATTCTTTTAATGCCAATTCAGCTTTGCATCTCCAGCAACTGATGTACAGATAATTAAACATATTTTAATATACCAAGTTGACATCGAGACGTGTTCAAGAACGTACAACAAAATTGGCAAGATGGCCGTCAGAGGGCGCCTCTTGTCAGCCATCATTAAGGAGCTGTCAATGTCAACTGTCAGTTGGAGCGAAGACGTCGCGGCGATCGGACGTCTAATGACAAGAATTATATTAATTCTTGGTGATGCATCGACTTGGGGTGACGTATTTTTAGTTCTGTTCTATCTTAAGATGATTTGTTACAGATTTCGGAGCTGTATCTCTGTAGACTCAGCTTTGTAATCAATTCAAGGTGGATGTGTTTCATGGCAATATGCACTATAATTAGGCATACCTATAAAAAACCTTTTTTTTAATATTCATACCAAAAAGGTCCCAATAAAACATCCACATATCAATATTCCAACAATTAAAATAAAAGCTTTAATCTAGAAATTAATAACGAAGCGGACATTTTGGACGCGTTCCAGATTATTTCTAAATGAACGATCCTTTTTTTAAGTTCGATATGAATATTCGTTTGCATGCGTGTCGCCCTGCGGATAAAATACGAGTATAGTGGTCAAGTTAGGAGAAACAGCGGATTTGATTGATAGGCTAATGATTGACGTATGATTCTGACGGAAAAAGAAAGTTTAAGAACTTCGGACAGTTTTCGGATGGACTCTCTTGTGATCAGAAACATTTAAAAGCATGGTTATTTTAAAATATTTAATAATGTCGAGGTATAGTTTCAAGCCCGAAGCATACTCTAAAGACCTTGCACAGACAAAATGGAAGAAGCTCAAACTACGATTCTGTCACAGACAATCGTGCATAAACGTCAAATTCGACAGCTGTCAGTACTGTCATCTAAAATCGCCAACGCTCATCACTCAACACGGCACAAGAAAGTCCCGTTTTTAACTGGGTTGTTCACCTTTCTGTATCGAAAGGGTTAATTCTATGCGAGAGGGTTCCGCATGTCCGTCTGAGGTGCGTACTATATGTTTTTATTGTTTTTTGAGGGTTGGCTGCCACTGTCGTTCGCTTTTGTTTTTATTTGCAATATTATGAATCATTTTGGGATATTCTGTTGATCGTTTCGGGATTTTGTGGTAAATGGGGTAGTAAGGTTGAAGAGAAATGATTTTTGAAGCTGCGTGAAAGGGTTGTTGTTAGTTAGTGTGTTTTTAATAGTGTATCTAACTATTGGCTGTTTTTATTTTTTAGGTGGTTCAAGTAAGCCAGTGTGAATAGTACATGTTTGTTTTTAATTTAGACAGAAACGTCGACGCCATGTCTTTTTTTTAAATTACGCGCCAGAATTAGTAACAAAATGCCTTTGAACCGTATTGCGACTTATAGTCAAATGGAACTGCCCCAAAAGTAACACCCAAGGGCGCAGTTTTAATTTGTATGTATGCAACTATAATGTATAATTCTTGTATATAGTGGGCTCGAAAAGGGTGGGTTCTCTCGGGACCAAATTTGAGATGGGGATCAAAAATCGCGATTGAACCCTATCGGAAACTTACGTGTCTTGGTGTGTATGGGTTTGTGTGTGTGTTAGGGGTGACAGATTCGGGGGTGATTTTTTGGACATCGTCGTGATGGCATTGGATTTTGATCGGTTATCGTGCAGCAATTTTGGTGATTACTTTAAATCCTAGGTTTTATCTTCCGAATATTTTTCTCGCGATGGCCACAAGTATCATAGATTTGTGGAAGAAAGTTATCCTTATTCATTAAAATAGTTGGTTTTTCCAGCTTTGAACTGTGAGAATCTGTGTGGTTTGTACGAAAAAGATCTTAAATAACACCTTAATTTAAGATAATTTTCCTACATTGTATGCTAATTATGTGTGTTAATTAACTCGAACGCCTTACATATACACGTGTAAAATCTTAAGAAAATTCTGGAAATATCATTCTTTACAAGATAAATAAGTACAGCTTCCATATGACTTCTTATTGGTATAGCGTGACCATATGTACCAACAGAAATTATTTACCAAAGAAATATACTTCAAAGCAGCATTATCCAAATTGGTACAGCAATTTTTGAGATAATGTTTCACAAACGTATTAAAATTGTGCAATTTTTATACATGGCGTAACTAAAGGGTTTTTTGTAGGGTTGTCAATTCTCTATATCTAATCATGATCAGATATATATGATGTGTTTTATATATTAAAGCTATCGGTAAATAATAAGGGTGGTCAGGACCCAATCGATTGATCGCAAAGTCGCAATCAAAGGGTTGAAACGAAAGGGTAGTTTAAAATATTGCTAGGGGTTCGCCTGATACTGTATGTGTGTTGAATGTTTGTCTGGTCTTATTTGTGTAGAGATTTAGACTTAGTGAACGAAATTACAAATTCTTATTTGCTTTAGATAATGCTTGTTCAGTTTGGAAGACAGAAAGTGAGCTTATTAACTGTTTTATCTATTATTTAAAGAAATCATCATTTTCTTGCCCTTATTTCAATTTATTTGTGGTCTATGCAGCATGTCTTCTCTTCCATGCTTCCCTGGTACTCGTCATCTCATCGGACATCTCTTTTCATGCTGTATCATCCTTCACACAGTTCATCCATCGTTTCTTTGGTGTTCCTCTACTCAAATACCCATCCACAATCATACTCAAAACTCTCCTCATGACATTTTCCCCATTCCTCCGCATCACATGACCAAGCCAACCGACAACTGACAACGTCTCAGTCACTGGCGCCATTTTCAAACACTATTTAAAGAAGAACGCTCCACGTTGGCCCGCGAAATTCAAATTTTCTTTCGTTTTTTTTTAAATTTGCAGGCCAGTGCTAAGTTGTATGTTGTTTAAAATATTGTTCGCGACGTTTTCGCCTTAATAATTAATTATCCAAAAGATCGATGTGGTTACATTATTTTAGATATGTCTTCTTTGTGTTTTAGTTCTTGCGTTTGACCTGTTGATGTTGGTTGACGGCTAAGTAAATTTGCCTTTAAGGTTCATTCACTGTAGGTAGTTCTTTTGCATCACACAACAATTCAATGATTTCTCTAAAATTCTATCAATAAACCTATAAAGGTAAAAATAAATCCCTTTCTGTACCGACAATGAGTGACTGCTAATTTCACATTATTACGTAGTTAGGCGTATTTGTGCAAAAACTTTTATGTATAATGTTTTGCCAAATGCACTTTTATTGTTCGGGGACATGCGATACTTAGGATCCAGGCGAACTATGATAACATTTTGAGCTCACTCCACTTGCACACAGCAGTGACACTGTGTTCCAACTCTCGGGGTAGAAGTAAGGTGTTTTAGGCACAGTGTTGTTAGTTGGAATACGGCTAGACATCGTCGCGTGACTACCCCCATAGTATTTGACACGGCATCGTCCGTACTTTTCACACTCAAATTTTCGCGTTTAAAGGCTTGCTTTTTGGTGTGCAATTAGTGATTGTTATCTTGTTTTGTATTGTTACTTTTGTTCGTAACTAGGCACCGAGGTTTTAAGTGGCAATTTTTAAATATATTGCTGTAGTAATTTGTGGTTTTGTAAGTAGATAAACAATCTAGGTGTCTGTCTCAAGTGTTACAGTCTATTCGATTTCTGGTGAAACAATTTTAATAAAAAATGTGTCTTTTCGTGCTTTAATAAAATTTGCTAGAGTTATTTTGAAATCTAAGCCACAATAATTACTATTACAGTTCACCTAGTCATTAATAATAAAAAAAATACACGAACAAAAAGTATGAATCATTTTACTAACCGAATCAATCAAAATGGCGAATTCTCGGCGCTTAGCAATCAATCCTTAGTATAACTTATGCATACGAAATAAATATTAATAGCACACAACCCTTTCTTACACCCCTTCACAACGGAGGACGTACTACCCTCAGTTTTGCTAATAAATGTGTATAATTAATCATATAAATATGGGTTGGTGTGTGTTGTAAAAACTGTGAATAGAAAATTAGAAGTTGTAATAGGAATTAAAACAATGTTATTTCTAGGGAAGTTATTCTTTTCATGAATGTATACCGATCCCAAGACTCCAGAATGCAGAACTTTTATAAAGTTCATATCATAATAATCGACAGTTAAATACTGAGAAAACTGAATAATTAACTCTGACATTGCAGTGACTTCTTCTAATAACAAGAAAACATATCAGACATAGACAATGTAGAAAAACCTCTTTCCAGTCTTTTCTCAAGTTGACCTACATCTGGCAACCAACAACACCATTTAAAAAATATTTGACAGTTGAATGACAAGCAGCTTTACTTTTCATATTGTTCGTTTTTCGAACAATTTGGCGGGAGCTTAACCCGTTCACCGCATACTTAATTCCCTCATAATTGTAACTCGAGAATATTGATTATCCATTATTATGCGCTGTCATTAATAATTTTAATTAATTACGTGTGTGTGGGTGGAGGGTAGCTCGTAAGGGGGAAGGAGGGGGGGTGTGTGTTTATAGATTCTGTCCATTGTCGTAACATCGTGTGAGATGATTAATGCCCTCATCTTTTGGTGAGAAGACGCCTCATTGATTTTTGATGACTTTGTATATTTCTAGCCGGTGAAGGGTTAAACTTGCACGTACGAAAATAAGGTTTGAATAATGAATTGTGTAATGTCTGTCACGAATAGCTGGTACTGAAAGACAATAAAAAATAAAAATCATTATTCAATTCGCAACGAGGTTGTAACTCATTCTCAGACGTTTCATTTTCCAAAATGGCGTTTTGCGTGCAGTCGTTAAACGTCCGAGCATCGGATCATATCTAAGTCATTTTCAGTTTCCGAACCATAAAGTGTCAATAAAAATAATCGTTAAAAGTCCTATTTGAATATTTGCGCAGTTAAAAAAATTAAATACGAAAGAAAAATTAATAACCCGTTCAAAGCTATTTATATTTGTTCCGTTTGTTCCACTTGAGATTATCGATTTTACGTTATTTTGTGACTTTATGACTTGCCTGTAGTTTTATTACGCAATTACTTTAAAAAGGGCAAACGTTTTTTTGTACAATGCTACCGGATCGTAAATTGGTGTTATACACACCTACACTTTCTGAGTGTTTGTTTAGCCCTTTTTATTATTGCTGCTTTAATCCTTCTTGACATTTGATGGACTTATACATACATATTTTCACGTCACATCATTTACTCAGAAATGACTTATTAATTGTAGTACACACACGTAACAGTAGTATTTATTTTGTAAAAGTAATTAGCAAGTACCTACCTTGAATTTTATTTTTAGTTTCGTGACCGTTCATGTCACAATAGAATTACTTTTCGAATTTCGAATTAAACGATAAAGACAAAGACAACTATCTATAAAGCCAATAAGGACTGTCTACAACGACACGACCACGCGATTAGGCTTTATATATATCTGTGGCAGACTAAACGCGACGCGATACGGCTCGCTCTACCTCTGTTCAATGTGAAAAGCTCTTTACTAACGGCTACTCAAACGTGTTATCGTTAACAAGTGACAGTCGATAAGTCGCGTTTAAAAATGGTGCCTTTTTATAGTCACGCGACTTTTTAATCGTTTGACGTTCAAAGATTAACGCTATTAATGGCTGCCCGGTTCGAATATTGACAAATTTCTACTGGTAATCGAGTGGGTTTAATGGCAATTGTTTTGGTATCTGTTGAATTGTTTCACTTTGATGTGTAACTGACAGTTGGCGCCAACGGATGACGTTTCTTTTTTTTAAATGTCAAATAGTCAAACAAAAAGTTTAGGTCATTTTATTTCTACTTAATTTATGTTTTGTATGTTGATAGTTCCGTTTCGTCTTACCAGGTCACGTATGAAATAATCAGGATTTATCTAGATTTAATTTTGTGTCTGGACGTGTATGTTGATCTTACCTGAAACAAAAAAAAATCATTAGTTTACGAGTTTAAAAGCCCGCTAGCAAAACATCAATTAAGTAATCAATCAGTTTCTATGATGACTTATGTAAAAAACTAATTTACTATTAATAATACTACCTAACTGTTCAGATACTTTGTGTTTCTCTCATTATCAACAAAACAAAGTAATAAAATATCATCTATATCTCCATTTGAACATTAAGCCGCCATATTTAAATGTACGGAGTCGCGCCGGCCAAATCGGCAAACCATCTGGAAATGGGGAGGCTGGGGAGAATTGTACAATTTGTTACTAAATCATCGATAGTAGTTGAAAGGTTTTATAATGAGTCATGCTTTTGGAGGTTTTACAAGCTTTTTGTGTGCTTAGGAACTCTTAAAAGATTTATAAAATCGTAATATGGTGTACTGTGAAAATGTCAATAATTTTATCGAAAATACTGTTATTCAGTAGATAATTTGGCGTATTTGTAACGACAATATGATACGTAAAATCCGTTTTTCAAATCAATTGAATTATTATTAGGTTTATCACCGTGACTCAGAGTTATTTGTTCAGTTAGATAATATTTGTGCTTTGTAAGGTCATCGGGTCAGTATATAGGTTGCCGTTTCCATTTTATTGACCGTTAATATTTGCAAAATGTTGAAAGACTCTCATCATCTGCCTAGTTTTATCCCAACTTTTTTGGGGTCTGTTACCAGTCTAACCTGATGCAGCTGAATACTAGTATTTTAAATGCAGTGGCTGCCAATTTGACTTCCAAAACTTAGTAACTTGGTAATCATACCCCTTGGCACACTTGGTTGTCTTGTTTGCTAAAGATGTAAGAACAAACCACAGTTTGGAAATAGAACTAAATGAAAGAAAAAATTGTAAAGTTAAGACACTTACATACAGCCGAACCAACCTAGACCCTCCTATTACATCTTCTTAAGCCACAATCACTTCAAAAAGGGGTAAAACCAATACACACGCACAGAGCTAACTAAATAAGTACAGTCACGAATATATCGCGGTATTATAAATATGTTTTTGTTTTGTGTTTTGTGTCGGATCACAAAAGATGCGCTCTTCGGATCGGGGAAGCAATTACTGCCGAGTCTCCGGTGTCTGAAGGGAGAACATGACACATACAGGAGATTAAGGAGATGGTACACTAGGTGGGAGATTTGAGAAGAGAGCAGCGAAGGGGTTTTTGTGGGCTGTTAAGAGACTAGTTTTAGTTGTGATAAGATTTCGCAAGATAAATGCTGCCAAGTTTAGCTAGTGAGGTTTCAGAAGACGTGCAATAAATGTATAAACAATTATATAAAAATGAAACCCGTTTTCCGTTGTCACGACATAGCATGAAAACGGCTTGACCGATTTGGCTGATTCTTTTTTTGTTGTGTTCGTTATTGTCAGGAGAAGGTTCTTATGAAAAACAAAAGTAGTAGTAGGTAGCTTTTTCCCTCTTATGTGACGCAGACGAAGTTGCGTGGGTCAGCTAGTAAACAATGAAAATGAAGTTCAGGACTTTCTGTCCCAAGTTTGTGGAATTATTTTTGGGTGTCCAGTTATAACATGAAATATTGCATAATTATTTGACTAGGATTTACCCAAGAGTTTATTTTTTTAATTTAGTGGACATAAACATATGACAAATCCTACCACCAAAACAAAAAAAAAAACACAAAACAACCACATCACGCTAAACTAGAAGATCATCCAAATATCCAATGTAAACGCTCCCCAATAAGGGTTGTGCGTAAGAAATTTATAAGTAGGTCTCGGCATAAGGGAATTAATTGTATTATTGTAGGAGCCCCGATGAGGGATCGCGCAAGAATTATCAATTAGAGAAAGAAAACGCCGAATTCAGGGGGCGCAGGGCTGTGCTTCATACGAAAAACGATTTCCTGTATGTCAGATGTAAAGAAGATACTAATAGAAGTAGAAAATCGGGTTTTGAAATGTGCTAAGGCTTTTGTTTTTTTTTTTGAAAAATTTGGTATAACTTTAGATGTTAATTATAATTGATCATAAAAAAAACAATTTGTATCGTATGATTATTATTTAGCCTATTAACAAAGGTTTTTAAACAATAGTTTTTTTTTTATAAAAAGTCTAAGGTAGTAAAAATATTTATTGTTATTTTTTGGTATCATGATTAGGTAATGAATAATTATGATACAAACGAAACAATGCAATATAATTTTCACGAAAAAAATGAAGGTTTTCCAAACCAGTTAAGTCATTAAACCGAGCGACACAAGAATCTTGAATATTTATAAAAATTACAAAAAACAAAACCCCACTCTCCTCTAGATATCGTAAATCAGGCGTCCCTACGGTCGTGGGGAGGCTGGGGGAAGGGGAGACGCGTCGATTTTACGCAACATTCGTCTTAGCATTAGTACTTACAAGTATTCTTGTTTTCCTCTTTAATTGTGTATCGGTTTGGCCCAACCGCCTCTTTGTATATAACTTGACGTATGTATTGATGTGCTTATGTATGTCTTTTGAGTTTTCATTTGTATTACAAATACGAATGTATAAGTACTTTAAGGAATTTTGGGTGTCTTTGAGATGTATAGAAAACGAACGAAGTTGTTGCAATAAAGCTCTTTTTTTTTCTTTTTTAAAAGATTAGCTTTTGTTTGCTAAAATATGATTCTGTTAAATGTCACACAAAGTGCATCAAAAGGATTGTCTCAAAAAACATTTATTACAGACACAAACGAAGTTGCGCAGAAAAATAATGTAAGCCACAGCTTACTCCCCGATTCAAATCCTTTACAGGAAATACTAACTTCAACAAACAATTCTGAACCCAACCAAGACCACAATAAAGCTGAAATTGAATTTTGAAATGCAGGAAATTTTAAATAATTAGTAGGAGTTTTTTTGTCAGTCGCCAAAGCCTCAGGTGGCGAAACTCTTAAATAAATAATCGAAGGTTATTAAAGAGCCCCTCTCAATTATCGGGAGCCCCCTCGCGCACCAATAGCCATTGTCTTTGGAGACAAATACCCTCTTTTGTAAAATAAATAAACAGTGGCTGACGCTGAACAATTTGTCGATCGTTTTGGTCAAACTTTCGGTGACTTCCACACTCAGACTGAACTTTATAAAGGATTTTTCCGCACTAAAGTTGGAGGTTTCTTAAAAGGAATTGGTTTGTCCATAGTAGACAAGAATGTTATATTTGATGATAAATAAAAATGTCTGAATGTAGATATCAATAAAACCCAAGTGTAAGGTTTAGAAGAGAAACACAAACGTATACTGATAGATAAATATTATGAAATTCGCGTAGAAGGCGCTCCAGACAAAAAATAACAATCAACTGTGAAACTTAACCAAACATTTGTATAAACTTGCCAATATGTTACGCAAACAACATATTTATGATAACAAAAGAATTTTATTTTTCGAAACAGTTAGCTAGACTCAAATATTTGTCGCATATGAAGAATTTGATCAAACGTTTGACAAACACCGTTTTAGTCAAATAACGCTTCGCAAGGATTGTCAACAGTAGTCGAGTCAAACGAATCATTGTCCCGAGACGATCATAAAATAAAAATCGGCGTATTATAGAAGAAAATTGCTTCCCGCGGAATCGAACCTCATTATCCACGGCAGGCTGTTACTGCATGGTGGATTTGTTCAACCATGCCGCGGTTCTGAAAATTATTGCAAATTGAGTAACTCGAATCGTTGACATTTTTATATAAGCTTGTGATGGATCGGTGCGGCGACAAGCAATGGCCATTGGTCATGGGAGCCTAGTTGTTGATAATTATGATAACATGTTCACCTGTGCAAGATATCTTTTTGTTTTTGGATTTATTAACCAGAGATTTGTAGTCGTTCTCAGTGGCAAACGAAATCTTATAAGACGATACTGTTAGAGCGGTTTTATATTCAATATCATTTACCTCCTGATTCTGATAGATTACAAAATTATTCGCAAGTCCATCAACATAACAAATGACTATCAAACAATTTTCTATAACATCTAAAACGCACACTATTCTCAAATCAGTAAACACCAGAATCGCTCGTACATTACCCGCCGCGGATAATGTCACAGTTATTTGTATTCAAATACATTCATCAATAAAACTAAACAGTGATCCATTGCTGGCCCTCGTTTGGGGCTAATTCCGACTGTCATAAATCGTGGCATTAATTTAACGACAATGCATTAGACCTCCATCCTAAGAGAACTATTCCGATAGATTGGTAACAAACCTCTTCGGAGTGACGTAACTAAGAACACGGAATCGACTGACAGTCAACCGAGACGACTCGATATAGAGTTGATTGTACTTTGAGAATAGTATCCTTCGCGTACCGCGTTTGTATCGGATGTTTTCAAGGACGGTTGGATCCTCAATCGAATGTCAATCTTATTGATTGGTGCTTTAAGTTTGTTATTGATTGCCGATGATAAGACATTAAGTAAATCGCTTAATGTGTTCTAAACGGATGGTGGAAACGTTTTGTTTCTCCGTAACTATTGTGATGTTTGGTGTTGCGTCTGTTTGTATATTATTAAACCGTCTATTGAGGCAGTGATGGAAACTGTCTGCGTCTCCGTAGGCTTCTTAGATATTTTCCTATTTTCAAGTAATGATTTGTATTGTTTAGTACCCTCATTAATAATGAATTCTATATAACTTGCTAAGATTATTAGAGCTTTAAGCGTGATTACAAATATGGGAGAATTATGTTAAAATCCTTACACGTGTAACATAGTTTATTAAAGAACACATATTTCTTTTACACAGCTCAAACTAATAACGACATTATCACAAGATATTACCAAGTAAAAACCACCAAATCATCTACATAAACTTCATTTCTTGATAACAAAGATATCAAATCTCTTCAAAATGATAAATTTATGAAATACCAACCTCGTCACCAACCAAATATCCCCGATAGACATCAGACGTATAAAGCACTATCACTCACGGACGGATGCAAGTCTCTGACAAACCACCGTCAACTAACATTATATTATTAAACTGATATGTGTAAAACAAATATATATATTATATAAACATAGCTTTATCAACAGTATCGGGAACATTGTTTTTGTCAAAATGCGTGTATCGATCTGTTGGTTGTGGTTGTCAAAGTTTTGGAAATTCATCATCTGTAGAAAGCTACGGAGTTATGTCTATGTCTGTTTATGTCTCTTGTATCTTCAGTTTCTCATTCTTAGATTTGATATTTTCTTTGAGGAGTATTAATATTTCGACTTTTGTTAATCTTACTACTATCTTTTCTCTTCTTTTATTTTTTTAATTTTTTTATCTGTTTAATTTTTATTAGTAAGTTTTAAATACTGATAATTTGTATGTGGTTTTTACCCTGTGCTGTTCTTCCTATAATTCCGTAGTAGTGATCATATCTGACACAATGTGAAATATTTCCAATTAGATAATCCCAACATTCATAGTAGAATCATGACAGTCTGAGTCCAAAAAGTTACCCATGGAAGACGGCAATTTAAATTACAAAACTTTGACATCCACACATCTGCGCAAGAGTTCAGATAATCGTGAGTTCGCTCAACTAAACTACACCGAATTATTGACCTGCGATAAGCAGGGCGTTGACTTACCGTCTAAATCGGCTCCACTATCGATTGTTTTACGATCAATTGCTGCTTACACGTGCTCAGTATTGCGTCAGTATAGCTCTTATCCATCAGAAGCTGTCTCTTTTACTCGTCATTTATTGCAAGCTTTTATTATTATATCAAGTCCACTGCAGTATAGGTAAACCGGTCGCCAAAGTAGCGTAATCTATGCTTTCATTCCATTCTCCTTCAGCCTTTGCCTGTTTAATCATTCAAAAGAGAATCTATTTCAAACCTTTTCAATAATTTGTTTTAATTATTTGTTAAAGCAGAATCCCAACCCCAAATCGCCCGATGAATCGCAACGAAACCAAATAGAAAACTTCTTTGACGAAGCTATGGATAGCAAAGGGAATATCGGCAGCCATTAAAATAACAAAGGGCTGTATCACGAATATTAAAGCGTGGTGTTTCCGTGTCAAAAAATTAATATTAACGATATCTTCACAATGAAGTGTTGAAAAAAAGAGAAAAAATAATTTATGCGAAATATTCCTTTTGACGCCTTTGTTTCGATGGGAGCTGGAAACGTTCAATTAAAGTGTCCCCAAGATAGGAATGACATGCTAATAATTTTAGTGTTTTGTTGAGCGGGAAAACTGTGATTTATTTGTATACCTTCATGTTTATCAGTTTTTTTGCTGTTATGACCACATTAATTTCGGGATTTTACAATCAAATCAGTATTGAAATCTATGGAGTTAGGTTCGCGACCTCACCGCGTCATCAGTTATATGCAAATCAAATTTTAGGAAATCCCAAATGATATGCCTCTGTGAGTAAACAATCATAAATGGAATGGAATAAGATCTAAATATAGAGAGTACTTTGAAGGTATCTTTAAATAAACCGAAATCTGAATGAATTTGCATACTAGTCACCAGTAACCAGTTCAGAATATCGTTTGCAATGTTCAAATATACCAAGCACTTAACCTGACATTTTAGAATTCACGATATCGTGACGATAGGTTTCGTAGGTTTACTCAAAGTGTCTGAAATAAACACAGTAATAGAATCTTCCATGGCGAACGCCAAACGCCCAGGGCTCCAAGCTCCGAATTATGTACATTGAAATCGTCACGCGATGCTCTATTCAAACTTGACCATTAATACAACAATAAAAAATCGTATCAATAGATCTCGTTCGATTAAATGTGTTATATGACCAGCTGGACATCTGCGTAGGTTCAAATCTGGCGAATGAATAGGCGATCAAAATGTACCAATTGCTACCCTGGTCCAATTTTTGTATGAAACTCTCGCCCTTATTTTGCATGAATAGAGGTCAGAATAGCGTGACCTGCTATTGTGGAGTTTCTTTACATCAGTGGTGAATTGTACGAAATTCGATTGAATGGTGTTTTATTAAGAACCGGTTGGAACCGGTTTTGACCCCCGCCACGTGGTCATACGTTTTGTCATTCAAA
This sequence comes from Xestia c-nigrum, assembly GCA_916618015.1. NCBI lineage: Eukaryota > Metazoa > Arthropoda > Insecta > Lepidoptera > Noctuidae > Xestia > Xestia c-nigrum. Next base: position 1,882,282 of record OU745263.1, read on the forward strand.
GTATTATTAAAATTATTGGCTGTTTTGTGTTCCATTGTGTTCTGTTAAAATCTGTGATTTATAGCCAAAATTGTATGTTTATTATTATTTACTTTGCGACTGGGTGGACAACTTTTTATATTCTAATACTGTGATTGGGTTTTCATCACAAGTTAGTTTTATTTCAAAGGCATGCTTGTAAAGTAAAGGTCAAAATTTCCCAGTAGCCACAATTCGACACATCCCAACTGATTTAAAATTAAATTTCAATTTGTACCAAAACCGAATGTATCAAAGGAAGCCAATATCAGTGTGGATCTGCCACCCTTCTCCCAGGAGAGGCGGCACACCCCATGAATCCTTAATGAGTAAATTAACAACACCTATTGTTTAGCGCCTCTGTTTTTTTACAAGGAATATTAATAACCATTTTCTATTGTCTCTGAGAGGGGGGGGACGGGAAAAATGGTCCGAACAACAGGGGACGACAAGAAAGTTCTGAATTGATTGATTTTCAGAATTAATTTTAATAAAAACAATAGTAGAATGTTTTCGACGGGCTGTAATTGCATTTGGACGAAGTTGCAGGTAGGGGGGACGAAAAAGTTTTAGAAATTTTGATGAGGCCGAAATCAACGGAGGCTTTTTTCTTTTAAGAATTGTTATTTTTTGCTTTGAAAGATGAATATTATGAAGTGCTGTGAAAGACATAGTAGAAATAAGCAGTAGTACCGATTACAGAAGTACAAATGACCCTTTCAATTCAACTCGCTTTATTAAGTTCTAAACACAGAATGAATCACACAAATCTTCCCATTCATCCCGAACCGAAACTTTCTTGACGATAACATAACTAGAATCGATAATACGAACAATAAACAGACAGAAACTAATTAAACACATAATGACAGGCACACACCGACAAATTTCGTCAATTACTCAGAATTCGGCGGTATCTACACACGAAACAATAAGTCCTTAATGGATGCATGTACTAACAGATACCGCATTATTCTATAATATGTCACAAATCATCTTCTATACGACACAAAGTTTATAATGAATTGACATATTCCGCACACGTGTTCGCTTCGAACTAACACGTCCCTACATATGGAGGCCCATGATAATCAAACAACATTAGACTCTACAAGGCTCTATCTTAGGTCCAAGTTTGATTTTCCCCGGTTTACGGTAGCCGTGGAACAAATTGGTTCTTATTGAAACCCAATAAGGTTTTAGTTAAGGTAATATGGTGGTAGTTCCGATAAGTGTAATACTGCTTGATCGTTAGTCGCGATGATAATTGCCTATGTATTGGAGCTATTTTCATTTATAATTACTGCTTTTTATTAAACGCAATTGAGTTTAGAAGATTGCTTTTTTATTGGGACAGTGGATTAATGTAACGCGTGATTATCTTTTTCTTTCTTTCTTTCTTGTTCGATCATATCGTGTGTGGTGCGGTCATCAATATAGTCTTGTTTGTTGCTGTTTCTTGTCCATTCAAGTGTAGATGTATTAGTGTCTAACATGCCATCAAACTATAATAATTTAACTTCACTAGACCAGAAATGACTGCCATATCCGTGCCTTAATCAAATAATTAAGATTAATTATCACCAGACGTCCATAAACCATAATTTATTAACAAGAGCAAAAAATTTAATCCCCCATAAAAATGGCCTCCTTATAAAAACTTGAATGATCAAACGTTCAATATTGAACAAAAACATAGCTAGTAAATCATGAATAAACAAAACGAATTAAACTTTAATGAAATTGGAATGAACCTAATCATGTACGGAGGCGTGATATTGTAATTGCAAATTAATATTGATGATCAGGAGATCGAACTAATTACGACGACATACATAAAACATTAGGTGATCACACGAATTATGAAGTGATGTGTAATGTTGAGGAATAGTTGGAATCTCTTGGCAATCTGATACTGATTACAAACTGGTTGAATATTCGATAGGAGATAAAAGTTTCTTATAAGAGTTTTCTTCAGAAGACTGATCTTGAAATTGTTCAATTGAAATTTGATTTAGGTCTTTGTCATAAATGGTGAGGTTCACAAGGTTTTCAAAGTACCTGGTTTAAATCGACGTCTTACACAAACTTTATTTCAGTAACAGAAGTCAACGCTCTTAACAAACAAAATTAGTTTAACAGAACAATTCCGTGAGACACGTTATGAATAAGCCGTTAAAAATATTGATAACTCTTCCTGTTGATTTACTCATCTTGTCGTGTCTCGATGAGCTATCGAAATTTCTCAGCTCCCACAAAAAAAAAAACGAAATACATCAAAGGTGTAAATCTGTAAATAATTCACAAAACCACAATCCTTATTAGCAGGCAGTAAGGTTGAAATTGATGACAAAAAACTCCTGTAACTCAATATCTACGCTGTTGACTATATGACATTTGAAGGCGATGTCCCCAAAATATAGTAGTAACAGATGTATCTTATTAAACTTGCGGCAGTCTGAGACAAAGAGAGCTTTTAAATATAAAAAGTCAACGCAGACTTGTATAGCAAACGGATTTTACGGCCTTGTAACATTGAGGGATGAATCATATCATGAAAAGCTGAACAAAGGTAATATAATAGTAACAATTGACTTGGTCACGAAATCGGGAGAACTCAGAAGCATATGACAATTGGAGGTGACGATTTTTTAAATGACAATCGTAAAAATTGAAGCCTTTGGTCTTTGAATCATCTTTATTGAACCAGTCATGAAGCGTTTTAATTTAAAATCGTTGTAAAGTATTTACGAAGGTGCGTCAGTGTTTCACAGATTTTCAGAGTGACTCAATTAGTCAACTACTGACTAACACATATCCACATCTATGTATACAGTGACATCATGATACGACCCATCCTCTTCGAGTCCTGCCAAACTGTTATCATACCATACGCTATCTTTGAATTTATGATCCGTTCTTAATACATCAAATCTATGATAAAAGAATACTGGCGTTTACTTAATAATGCCAGTGACGTCTGTTGTAAAGCCAGGAATTACCGCGCTAAAGAAACAAAAGTTTCAAAATAAGCAAGTCTTTGATGATAAATAATTTATCGCTCCACTAAAACCTGCATAAGAAAGAAATGTTGATAAACATCGAACATTAAATATGTAACTGTTGACGATCGTAAAAGATGGAAGCCAGACGTAGTACATACATAAATATCACTTCGTAGGAAGTATAACTTTTATTAGTTTTGCGCAGTTGAGGCGCACTTACACCGGCTGTAATTTAAAAGAAACGAAACGCACGATTTGCTCGGAGAGGCATCGCGCGGAGCCATCGACGCCGACGCACAGATGTGACCGACTCTGATTTTTCTCAACGCATCGCGTATTATGATGTACGACAGCACGGCACATCAGCTCTCGGCCGGCGAGTGGCGACGAGTTCGATAGTATCTGGTGCGGGCCGCGCACACGTTAATAGATTCAACAGGTGTACCGCAGGGTGGTCCGATCGGCCCGCCACACTTTTTTATTTACGTTTTCACGAATTTATTGCACATAGTCGACGTCTCGAGGCGCACGTTTGATTCATATGCTTACGTTGTCGCTTTTTAATACTGATTTACAATAAAAACAGAAATGTTTCACCGGCGATTGATGTGAGTTATGATTAATGTTCGCTCTTTGATGTTCGCTGCTATGAATCTATCAAGTTGGCTTCTGAATATCGACGCGGGACCGTGTATAAATAAACCGGGACGAATTCGACGAGCCGTCTTCGTTTTAGTTAATTACGAGGTTATTAAAGTAACATTGCTGACTGACTAACAAAGTTTCCACTCGGTTGAGATGTACCGAACACTTTCCGGTCATTATTGAGCCTCGCTTCCAGTCACGCCAGGCGTTGTCACGGTACACACAAATTACATATTTGTGATGTTTTTTTGTCGGATAAAATTAGACTAATCAGCATCGAGTACAAAGAAGCAGATCGCTTTCATCATCGACACGATGATGTTTACATCGGATCTTCCGAGAAGCGAGCGCAGCATTCAATACTAAGAAATAAATATGTGAGTTTGACATTTGCTTTCAAGTTGCGCTCGCGTGTTTGGAGCGTAATTACGGGCGTCGCCGACGAGCGAGCGAGAGAGACCCACGCGCACACTACTTACCATTTATTTTTGTCCTTTTTTCTAATGTAACTCTAGGCTTTTTTTGTTATTAAATTAACGTGCGTGCCGATTTCTGACAAGATGATAGGTTGCGTTTGATGGGGCATCTGATTGCTTCTCTTGTCGACATCCCTCGATGCTTTCTCTTTGATTCGCTTGGAAATCAGAACGCAAAGGTCACGTGTGTTTGTATGTGAGAGCATATCTATAATCAAACATGGATTTACATTCGCAAAAACATTATTATTTATTTTCTTTAGTGTTGTTAGAGTCGATTCAGTTGCAATTGAGAGCTCAATGTTGAATGCCAAGTAAAGTCTTGTTTATGTTGATGATCTTATGAAAGTGATATTGCGTGTGTAATTTCTATTTCAATACTTTATTTTAACAAGCTTGAGGTTGGTCATGTTTATCGGGTCTCGTATATCTATCGATACGAATCTATCGTTCGATATATTGTCGTTCCTCAGGGTGTCACGCGGGCGCGATTTGGCATCGTCTTCGAAACATAAATTATCAGTGAATAGACCACTGCAAATTAATGTCGATAGATCGTTCCAGTTGTTAACAAAATTTATCATTAGGTTTATAGTGCGATGGATAAATAAATAAGTGACCAAGACGGGAACGACAATACTGTTCTTTGCAGTCAACAGTTAACGTAGTGAGACTGAATATTTTGAGTAGATAGTAAGTGTCAAAAATATTATTAGAGATGTAAGTGAAGAATGAGAGTTTGATGAAGCAGTTTCGAGTCAAATATCAAATAATTGTATCATCGTTAATGTTGTAGACAGAGATGAAGGAAAGCAAGACATTTATCAAAACTAAATGAGTCTTGCAAATATAGGAAACGAAAAATTACCAACGTTATGCCAAGCGAATAGAATTTAGAATAACAAAACAAAAAAAACTATAGGCGGACGGAATGTGTTACATCAAACTTGTATTCTGGTTTCCGGCGCAAGAGTGGCCGATCATCGATAAATGTCAATAAAGTCTAAATTAGAAATACTGCCGCCATCATTAGTCAAGTCAGGCGGGAGATAATTCAGTGTCGAACTACACCAGTTTACGACGACCGACACATAATAAGAGCACGGCCCCCGAAAATAACAAAATTAAAATAAATCGAACTACAGACAAACGTCATAAACTAATTTCGAGTGTTTTCGTTTTGGTGTGTACAAAAATAGCATCGTCACTCTTTCATGTCTCGCCGTGAAGTGACATTAAACTATAATTTACAGTTGGATTTTAGTACAGCGCCATCTATGAGTCCCAAGATGAAAGTAACGTTTTTACTGCCTAAAAAGAAAGGTGTTTATGATTTATGTAGAACTATTATTGCTTTCTGAAATTAAATAGTAGCATCGTAATGTGTATGTATTGTGATGTTTACCTAGTTTTGATGCCAGGTGTCTGGCTGTATACGTTTAATGACAGGTGCCTGTACGCATGAGATTTAAAAAGGTATTCCAAAAATAAGGTTTTATTACAAAAGGGCGCTATCTGTCGGCGCAATTATGTACTAACTGCTTGTTTATGATTCAATAACTTTGTTAAAGAATAAAGCCAGTTGTCTGTTGATTTGATTGTGAAAGAAAAACATGTCGAGATCTCGTTATCTTTTGTCGCAATGTGTAAGTCAATAGTGGGGAGCCTTGATGCTTATGTTGCCGATGAGTAATCTTTTGCGGTGGACAGACTTAATAATTATTTACCACAAATAGAAGTAGCTATGTCCCTAACTTTTCCTACTTCTTCGTCATCAGCTCTCTTAATCAGTATCAGTGCATGATTAGGAAGATTCATGGGAAATATTGCATTAAACAAAACTCGAAAATCCATTACGTCACTTTTACTTCAATATTCATCAGCTTCCTTCACGTCATCATCATCTTCACCGAGACTTCTGCGTCTAAATGAATGACGCTGTATTTTAAATGCAATGGTTGTCTATTTGACTTCTCACATTATATCAAAACATAACATCACGCGATCTGTGGTTCCAGAAGAGGCAGGTTTCAGGTTGTGAGGCAGTATTCTGGTGTACCACATCCACATTTTGCCAGCTACATCAAAAATCTTGTTCATACCCATTGAGACAGACGGAAACATGCTTTATTGTAATAAATAGGCAATTTATAAAAAAAGGAATATCATCGCCCGTCATTTATCATAATACGGCTGTGACAAACGTTAAATCTTATTTCGTTAATTCGTATAAGCCAATTGATAATGGGCATCGTGTAGAAGCAGTAGTACTGAGTAATGTTATTTTTATCGATGGCGATATTAAAGAGTTTAAGGCAGAAACTCAACATGGCGGACGCGAACTTCCCACTGAAACCACATAACATCTCCTGTGTACGGTGAAAACGAAAAAAAAAGTTAAAATTTTTCGTTGTGCAAATATTTTAATACGTGTAGGTACTATATTGAAGTTTTGGGACTTCACTTATTTTAAGGCCTTCCTAATAATCCAAACAATGAAGTGTTTATTCGCACGTGGAAAATTACTTAACATAAACAAACACTGGTTGTAATAAAGCATTTCCGGGAAATAAACGCACAAAGGGGTTAAAAAGTCAAAAAATCGCGACACCCGCGCACCCTTGGGCATGTAGTCTTTGATACCCTTTGATTGTTTTACAAATTTCGAAGAAACGAAACAATTTTTCAGTCCACAACCACAGTTTGGAACTTATTAACCTTATCGAAGGGTCAAAGTTTTTACTTCGGGGATTTTTTGCGAAGATTTTAATTAAGTTGCCGAAAGGGTGACGCTGTTATTTCTTTTTGATGACATTCCGATAATAGGTCCTCGTTTTCGTTTGACAACTTTCTTTTGAATTTGATTGCACGAGTTTTTGATTTTAGAAAGTTTTTCTAAGATCTTATTGATTGGTCTGTGGGCCGAGTTTTCATTTTCAAAATTTCTTTCGTTGAAAGAAATCACGTTTCTATTTGTACTGTACAATTCATGACAACAAAATTAACGAAGAAAATAAATTCTCCTTCCAATCTTAAATTAAAACTACAATAGAAGACATTGAAGGCAAAACACCACAAATAAATCCGGAAGACAACGCAGAAGCTTGCTGAACACATCGATATTTCGCAACGCCACGAATTTGCATAAAAAGCGGCGTAGTGGCGTACTATCAAAAGTTGTTCGTTCGGTACCTTTATCGGATTGTTTATGGCTAGTTTGTGAACGAAACTATGGCTGGAGATTGTTTGCATTGCTGCGTCATAGTACCTTGTTGCTTGCATCGGTAGGAACTTGCGCAGCGTTGTACGGCAATTCGTCTTTAAGATAGTGCTTCTAAAGGCATTCCTCCGCACAAAGGCGTTCGTTACGGCAAATAACAGCTTTTATATCGCGAACTCATTGAGTTTCGACACTGTGCAAGCATTCTGGAGGGCTGTGTTCAACACTATTGGTGTTTTCGTGTTTTACGTTTTTGTGTCTTTTTGTTGCTTCAATTTGTGCGAAGGTGTTTTAAAACATTTTGCACACAGACTCTTTTCATAAATCCAATATCCAAAATCTCATCCCCATTAGCTTTAGACTGTACAGCATCCATTTTCACCAATAAACCCAAACATACTTGTAATTATATAGAGCTATTGAATTCCCAACAAAGAGATGAAAATTCGTTTCAAATCCGCGTTTTCGCTTGCTTTAAATTCGGTGATTCAATGGACTAATGATTCTGAAGCATGAATGGGTGCATTCTGAAAGGCCTCGCTTGCAACTAGGCTTCTTTGAAATTCGGCCGCATTGGCGATGAGCACCACTTCAAATGGATGGGGGTCTGTTTTTGACTCATGAATTGTTTGTGTAGTTTCTTTCATGTAAATGTTGTTTGTGTTGATACTGTTTGTATGTAATCTTCAGTAAGCTTTGCTTTACATGCAGCTTTATGTACTGCCAGTTTTTTTTCTCATTCATCCATCGTTTGTGCACAAACGTGTGTGTGTGTGTGTTTCTGAACAACGTGGTCTCACCTTTTGCTATCTCTAGGTCAATCAAACTCTAGACTTCAATTTAAATGCTTTTTACGATAGTAATGAAAGAACAACCATCAATAATATCTAAGATATAATACTTTCTACGCACATAGTAGCGACAGCTAGCTATCTCGGCATCAGCAGACATTGTAATGTGTTTCTCAGCATGCGAAGATGCGTGACTGCTCTAACTGCAACCGTCAACATGTTTACTATTACACGTTGTTCAATATTCATGTCAATAAATTGTGCTTCTGAAAGTTCACACAGTATCGTTTAGTTTATCATATGTCTGAAGATCTTCATAACAAAAGATTATGAAGGCATACGGTCTAATCTCAAGATGACAAATTTAGACAAATTTTATGAAGAGATTTAGAAAAAGATGTCAGAATACTCAGAATACAGGTAAACATATCTTCGATAGTCCTTAATCCTTGTATGTACCTACTAGCTACGTGTATCCGCATTTCTTACCTCCCATTTGGCCTTAAAACCCAATACCCAATGGCTCCGTCCCCTAGCATCCATATGACTTATGCGATCGAGGTCAGCCGGTCAACTGGATAGAAATTGTGAGTAAAGGATGCAGCGCAAACGCAGCTCATCTCGTATCGAATGTAACGTACGATCAATAAATCAATTACGTGTGCGGGGGCAATGCTGAATTGGGTTTGACAGTCGGTTAGATCTAGGGATGGGTTTTGTGATCTGTGGGTGGGATTTTATCGATATAATTTTAATAGCAGTCGATAAAAATAAGCCAAAGACTTTTTTTAATTGTTGAACAAAAAGGGTTTAAATAAAAAAATTAGTTAAATACAGCGGAAGCCACTAAAGACTAAGGTTGAATGGTACAGAAGTAACTACTGAGGTTACTTAGCACAATAATAATGAGGAAGTTATTTTATTAACTAAAACAGGAAGCTCGTAACTAGCCATTAGGATCGTCGTCGACCATTCATGGTTGTAATCGTAGGGGTTATGACGAACTGTAATACACCGTGCAGGTTTTAACAAAGAAAATCATTTCATTCAGTTACAGCAAGCTGAGTATTTCAATACAGATTTATTTTCTATCGATGTCAACTTTTCCGAAGTGTCGATACCCAATCGGCTTGCACATCCCTAGGCAAAGGAAACAGGATACGTTCAATGGGATGATTGATCGGCACCGAACGAACGTAATCCTTGCACTAAATAAATATCACCGTTTATGAACGTCCCTCTAAGACACGCGACTCGACCGTTATTTATAGGATGCTGCCTAATTGGAGCTGCATTGATACGTGCGTTGGTATTTGGGAAATCTGTAGCAGTAGCAGCTTGGTCTTGTTGTATGTTTTCCTGTATCACTCTTAAATGGTCAAAAGGGCGAATTTGTTTTTGTCTACTTCTTTATCCTTCTGAATATTGGGTTTATTGTTTTTGTTCGTATTGTGTCCTGTGGTGATCATTGGGTAATTCTCTGTACGCTTCGTCAAAACTAAGAAAATCCTTCAATCTCAAGATGAGATGATGAAAGGATGTAGTGATGAGATTAAGAGCCGAGATTTTTTCTATGAAAAAATCTTTACACGTGCGATATTTTCGTTCAATAACACGACGACTACTCTGTACTCATTAACCCATTTCGCAACAAGATTATCAACTGATACGATTTTCTTTTTTCACGCCGGAAATCCCAGAATTAGATCTAAATCTACCATTGAACATATGCCACGAAGAATATCGTTATTATTTATAGCTATAGTTATCTAATACGACATTATCTTTTCTGTCTTAATTGGCATTGGCAAGCGATCAGAGCGGGCTGCTAATTTCAATTAGTGTTGTGCCAACACCGATGTCGAAATGTCGACAAGACATGATAAGTTTTTTCCGCAGCTCTTAAGAGTGCTTGTTTCACGTGGTGCTACTTCTAAATTGAGTTTCCATGTCCAACACGTGAATGTGTTCGCAAAATTTAGTGAAATCGATTTTTATTTTACGTTTAACTGACCCAGTTGCGTCTCCTAACTGTTTTATTGTTTTGTTACTTAAACAAGCTCTTTTAAAAGCTTTTGTTGAGAAAGTTCTAAGGAAAAGTTATGTGCAGTGTTTCTTTGGTCAAGTTTCACTAAAAATAAATGAAATATTGTTACTGAACGGACCCGTATTTTTCAAATGCCTGAGTCACTTAACTCCCAAAAATTTACACAATCACCGATTCATTTAAGCGTCGATAACAAATGTTGGCCGCCCACCAATCGATCAATCAATATTATCGATACAGTCAATTAACGCGAGTCGGCTGGGCAACTCTAATTGAGAGCAATAGAGTGGTGATGCAGCATTTGAGTCAATCGCTTGTGTTGTCATAACTGGTAGACTCAGATGGCCGCCCACTCGCTCCTATGATCGCGGATAATGGCACTGATATATGGGAAGATTCATGTACATTAATAGGACACGTAATGTGCCTGTAGTACATACCTATGTGACATGATTTGATTAGTATTTATTGGATGAATTATAGATATAGCTGTACAGTCTAAGCACATTACTGACTAACACAGAATCTAACTATTCATCAATATTAAACAATGCCGTTTAAATGTACAGATGATACAGGATAAAGCAGACAGTACCGTATTCTACTGGCCATAACCAACTGGTGGCTGTCAGTAAAAGTATAATGTGTCAAACCTAGCAATTTTGCAGTTTTGTTATAATGGCCTCACTGCGGCAAAAGATCACAGTTTTTCTTATCTATAGTATCATAAATCTCTTTGATATTAACTAGCCAAATTTAAAGGCTATCCGGATGCAGCTGATTACCAGTTCAGCGATGGTCTATCTGACCTCCACAGTTCAGTTGCTGGTTACCCTTTGGGTAAAGTAAAGTAGACTATGTCTTAAGTAAAAATCGTGGTAATTAACTGTAGTCCTACCTCTTTCTCCTTAGCAGCAAGCTCGCCCTCAAGAAGGGGCTGATGCACCACGGGACTACTCCTCGAAGAGTTGCTATTACTCCTCCCAGTGGCTGCCATATCCATCTTCTCTACGTCGTCATCAACGTCGTGCTTCTCTTCCTTGATGTCAGGACTGAACCTGTCGATCCTCGTCTCCGTGGCCTGATCCCTGGTGGGTTCTATGTGGGAGCCATTGGTTTTAGGGACTGTGGCCTGGAGTGGAGTCGGGCTGGTTGTGGCCAGTTGTTCTTTCAACGTGGTCACTTCTTTTTCGGCCAGTGTGGCTCGCTGTAACAAGAGAGAAGGGTTTTTGAGTAATTTGAAATGTAGACAGATTTGTCAAAATTGTCTTTTATAGGTTTTTTGATACGTAGAAGTAAGGACAATAATAATGGTGATTTGTTCAAAGCAAACTCGATGTAAAGAAAAAGAGAGATTCAAATTCCGATATCAATTTGAATCTTAACAAACTCAATGGTAAACAACGATAATGATACTAGTCCTCCAATGAAGGTTTATCCCGATAGAGATAAAGGGCATACAATAGAATAGAATACGCCAAACAATTTGAAGTCCATCAATATCCTCAATTAAAACTACAACAATAACATTCTAGAGGAAGTAAATTTTTCACAAGCGCAAATGAATTAATGTAATCTAATTACCAGTTCCCATAGTGACGTACTTCCGGTAACATCATCATCATTGGGGCTATCAGCGATCGACCGGAAGCACATAGCTATTGGCGGTTGGATCGGTGAAATAATGAAAAGGTGTTGTTCGCTTGTATTGTTTATAAAAGGCCATCAATGTATTGTGGAGGATGATTTATTTGACGAGAGTGTTTTGTTTTTAGGATTCATTTGGATGATGAATTTAGATGCTAGTGCAGATAGAATGTAATAAAATAGATATCAAAAATAAAGATTCCCATTGGTTATTTAAAACTTAGTTTTCATTTTCAAATAACGCTTTCAACTTCAAAATAATAGCAGAAATCGTTACCAAAATTAAAGCAATCTTAATTACATACAAGACGGTACCACCGAAAATATCTATTTTCGAAATTACTAAAACTAAAATAATGAGCCATTAGTTAAAGAAAGCTAAAGTATAAAACTGAGTGAACACACGCGTGACTGCACGGCCCCTGCACAGATCGTATCAGCGTGATGATATGGACGCAGATTAGAAGGGTGGTGCCAGACGCAACGGCGGTTTCGCTGCGGTTTTCGGTTATTCAGGTACACCTTTCGAAGACGATGACTAGTACCACAGTAAGTAACACAGGCAATTTTGGTAATGATGGATGAAAAAGACATGATAACAATGCAAAAGTATTAAATCTAGTTAAGATTTTGATCGATCCTAAAGTTGAATTTATTATTAACGGTTATTGCGTGATAGCAATATCTAATAATTACAAGTTTCTTTCAGTAGATATAGCATTAACGCAGCGTACATATCTCATCTGAAACATCTGACAAACACGCACGTTTTACGCACTAGACGCACGTTTCTGATGAAACCAAAGATCACTGGATTACGCGCCATACTTGTCTAATTATATTAACTCCCCCTTAGTCTACTTTCTTTTGTATCAGTTAACTCTTAACTTGGATTTAAGTTATTGCATGTAACACGTACTCACGCTGGGTTCACTATATGAATTGAGTTTTAATTTCGTTAATTCTAATCAATACTATTTATACTTCCATACTAATATTATCAAGAGGTAAAGTTTGTGAGGGATCTACAGAACCGATTTTGAAAATTCTTTTACCAATAGTAAGCCACGTTATTTGTGAGTGTCAAAGGCTATATTTATTACTAAAAAAATAAGGGGGGTGGTAATTAGAGGAAAATAAATGTCCACCCGAGCGGAGCCGGGACGGGTCGCTCGATATTAGTAATATAAAATCTTCTCTTAAGATAATAGAGCGTTTAGTAGAGAAGGCGACATGTGAATCTAATATAGAATCAACCCTGCCTTACCATTATAGGATTACAGACGAGATGATATGTTAGTTATCAGTAGGAGAACAATCAGAGCTTATCAACAGTTACTAATACTAATCATGGTAACACAAAACCCATCGTCATCCCAACGCCACTTCTATCTTTCATAGACATAAACACAAAATGATTCCTCCAATTTCAGGAGACCCTGTGGTAGTTAGGCTGAGAACATATCTAGACATGCTATATGAAACATAAACAGGAGATACTAATGGCGTACTAACTGGAACATGCCACGACAACTCATAACGACCAGGGTTCCAGGAAAGTCTTCCAATACAGCAATAGGTAAATATTTATCCGCGCCTATCTGTCTTAACGTTTAGCTACAGAATTAGTTATAGCTTTAAATATTATGTTAAATCCTACAGATATTATGGTGATGCGTGTAGGATTCTTAAGATCACGGTAATGTTACAAAAGATAAATGATAGATAAGTCATCAGTCACTGAGATTTCAGAAACTAATATATTTGAGTCTTAGTAACATATGCTAAATTAAAGAAGCTCTCTTCTACTTTAATTTTGTCTAAAACTTCGTGATTCTTCGTTTGTAAATCAGCCTTTAAGTCTTCATTCAGGGTGATTTTGATTTTCTTCATCAACATCTTAAATATAGGCCGAGATTTACTTGTAAGTGTAACAAAATATCCGATAATTCCTATCACCTAGTAGCAAATTGACGGTGTCCCGATTACGTAACGTCTCTCAATTGAACAAGATTGATCACTCAGCCTCGTTGCCTGACTCAGTGCAGTGTTTTAAGAATAAACGCCCTTGAGGACTGTCGTCATCGAGACCTTAGAGTATGACATTGTGTCTGAAGTAAAGGATTAAAGTCTTACAAGTAGAGAGGGAGAAGCAAGATCAGATGGAAAAGATGTAGGGGAAGAATTCATAAAAGCAGTAGAAGCTCATGAGCTTTAGAAAGCTTACAGTTTAATAAATCATTCATATACTAGATATTATAGTACAGTATCTATTTTCCAACGATATATCGGCCCCGAAACATAGTTGCAGGCGTAATATGTACATTTATCGTGTCATCTCTGCGCACCCAGCCACGAAGCCGACCATTACTAGTTATCTATTCAGACTATAGAAAACCGCCATCGTAAAGTGCGTAATTCAAATTAAACTTTAAACAGAAACGATGTACTTCGACCGAATAATTTTATGTTTACAACTAGAAAGTCGAAACACACGAAAGTATGAAAGTAGTCATTAAAGAGGAAGTAGCACATTCAATTAAAATAGAAGAAGAATTATCAGCATTGTTTGAAGCGTAATGAGAATGTAATAATTCTGAATAATTAAAAACAGTCGATGTCGTCAAAAATGTTTTTATAATAGCCCAGAGACATTTCAGATGCGTATAATGTGAGAAAGTAGATTTTTTTCGATTGTGTGGACAAGAAAGGTGAGTCGCACTCGACATTGATGAATTATAGCTTTGAACATGAAAGAGATGGGAACTTTGATGACTGTGAAACTGGGACGAATTGACGCGACGAATATTATAGATATCATTGTTCTAAAAATATTTGCGAAAATGTAAAAGACGTTGATAATGATCCAAATGTCGGCCAGAACATGTTTTTTGTATACTCATTACTTTGTCATTGATCTTAAAAATGATATTGAAGAAAAGCTTGTAGCCAGAAATTAGCATATTGGTTCTGAACAAAAGGTAATTAATTGTGAAGATTAAATCCTAGCGTAAAGCTGTCTACCCGAACTTACATTACCGCAGATAGCAATCAATGACGATCCGTTATTCAAAAAGAACCTAACCGAAGTGCACGGTTCTAAACCAACAATTAAAGCAATGGCGACTAACCAACAAAGAATGGTTATCTATTCAAGTCATCAGATTCTAAATTTTAGTATGTTTGTGCAATAGATTAAGTCGGTGTAATTTTAGTAATTGAACTCTCACGGCTAACAATTACAGTAACGGTTGTAAGCTTAATGATTCAATGAGTTATTGCGCGGTTAGATTTGGAAAATAACGTGGTTCAATCAGATCTTGTTGATCAATGTGGTTAATTGCTGGAAATTCTAGCGATGGGTTAGTCACCTGTTAATGTTTTGTAATCGTTGTTTTTTACTGTTCGTATCTTCAGTACTGTACTTTAGACTATTTTTATCATCAAATCTTTCCGCTGTTTGACTGTTATTCAAGCATTTTGTTTTCTAAATCAGAACAAAAGCTGTAACATAACAAAAGGTTAGAACTTTAAATTTGATTTCTGAGAAATGGTGAAATCAATCAAACTTATTCATTTCAGCGGTGTCGTAACCAATCAATAAAATCGAAAGGCCAGAAAATGTATTGAAAGCTCATTGTCCTGAAACTCTTTTGTCTTCAAATGATATTTTGTTTATGATTTCAATTTGATTTGTAAAGCGGTTACGGTCTTTGTTATTGTTGTGAGTTTCAGGGGCTGCGCGTTTTTCTTTCCTTAGAAAAGTTTCGCAATGTTCACGAGGTATGATTTTTTCCGCCTACACACATTAAAGGAGAATTTCTTGAAAGTACCATTAAAGAACAAATAGCTGCAGATAGACTTGACGCGTAGACGCTAATTCTGGAACTGAAGCAAAGAACACGATCGCAATTACATTTCACAGATGAGTTATTTCAATGAGTACCGGATGGTGAAAACTACAAGAAGATCTATATAGATCTACTAGAAAAAATTGCGAAAATTTTCTTAAAATAAAAATTTACTTCTAAAATAAAATAAAATATTTTAAGAACGATCCACCTGATTATGATTCTCCAGTCTGAGATCATAAAACGTAGTATCAAATCAACAATCAAAAACCTAAAAATACAAAAAACAATTTAAAAATCGTAATCTACATTTCAACGACACTGTCAGTGTCATTATTTATAATTTAGAACAAGAATTTGTGCAATATTATTAAGACACGACTAGACGTTGTATATTGGCACAGTCTTGTATCCATGAGTCAAAGTACACAAGTCTGTCTGTTTGTAACTACATCGGCATTTCGTGTATTCTAATGACTGATAATGACTACAAAAGAAAAAGAAATAATGACTAAAAGTATGACAATTCGTATGTTTACGATGCCTGAATTGCTAAACTGACTTTTATGACTTTCGCCTGTATAGATATGTCGACAGTTAATATTCTTTACAAAGGTCGGAATACACTAGACGGGCTTTGGTGTAAAGCAGTTAACGAAAGACTGACTGGGACTCTTGAGAATGTTATTTTAAAAGCAGTTGATGTTGATGTTAAGACTGATAATAAACTTGAAGAAATAGAAGAATATTCAAATAAGAATGTCAGTTTTTGTGGAGACATTTAATCAGTCCAAGCTTTCTACATACAGTTTTCCGATAAGAGGCAAACTGACTGCAAGATAACAAAGAACATTGGCACTTACAGCTCCACGTGTAACCAACCCAGCTAAAACAATAAAATTATAAAACCTAACAGTAAAAACGTATTAACAAAAAACATGGAGCCGAAAAATTAAGATTTAATTACAATGAACATGAAACGACCAATTAATATGATACATGGTACGTTAGATCTGATAACAGAAAGGTGAATCTCAATGAGTAACGCATCCGTTTTCTAGAACATTATAAAATGTGAAGATAATGAAGGAAAACATATATGTGTTTCGGTGAGAGCCGACACAGTCCAGCGGTTATATTAAAATGCTTATGATTTTTTTAATGATTTGAAAGTATGAGAGTCTTGTCAACCTTTAAAACTGAAGAAGAATCATTATTTTCTATTAGAGTTTAGGAATGTTATAGTTTTTAATATCCTTCCCGCACTGGGGCCGCGTGGTAGATCACAGTCCTGTCCTCCTCACAGAGAGGGGGCTTGCATTGCATCCCAGAAGGTAGCTATGGAATCTTGGAAGGTCTCAATTCATTACACGCCTGTTTCAGCAAAATTGATATGATTAAACAAAATGTCGATCGCTTATGACTTACCCCACTACCTAACCCTGCGGCCGCCGCCAAGAAAAATTAACGCATCCTCGCGAGGGGTCGGCCAGACCCCGCATTATACGGGGAGCGGTCACTAATTAATGGAAAAGGATTAAATTCGGACCGAATTGAAATAAAATAAATATGATAAAGGACGCCCTTCTTGCCTCGGTCGAAGGGCTTCGGGGTTTTTGTTTTTTTTTCGGCAGCCAGTAGCTGAAGGATTAGGACGTCAATATGATGTAGACAATTGTTTGTTTTGGCTCGTATTGATTAATTTTTACTTCAAAAGAGAATTTAATTACAAGAAAAACTGGAGAATAATGGATTACGTATGTTATGTGGACAAAAAAATGCGGTCGTACAGTATTAAATTGTCTAGTTGGACAAGTAAAGTCTATAATTGGACTCGAGTGGATAAATAATTAGAACAAATATGCTTTTTTTTAAGTTAGTTTTTTTTATAAGTTGATAATTATAAATTCATTTAAGTTGGGTTACGGGATTTTTACTTCGGTCTGTTAAATAATGTTCGTGGTTTCGACTGTTTAGGGTAGAACACAAAAATCGAGTAGGCGGTCTAAAGTACCAGCTAACTGGGTAAAAGGTTAGGCTAACTGGTTACATATTATTGTTATTTTTTTTATTTTTTTTTTATTTGTTTTAATTGACTGTGGTAGCTGGTGTTAAAGTATACGTTTTTACTCATTTTAGACAAACAAAAGAATATTTTTTCCTCTATTTTTATTTTGACAGCTTTTTCTAACCGTATGTCAAACTAATGAAAAGGTATGATTATAACGCGAAATAGCTCATGTTAAATATAAGTCAGTTCTACGAATGTCTGTGTTCTGTATTTTTTCGACTTTATTTACCCTCGTTCGTCCCTCACAACCCTCCCGTCTTCGCCCGCCTGACCATTGTCAGATAATTTGCCTATTAATTTGTACATGTCAACCAATGCATTGAGGCTTTGCCCATACTTAGATGTATTTCGTAAAAGTACGTAGAAACATGAAGGTATAAATGTTATTTGAGTTTTTCATTTTCATATATATCAAAAGAAGTCAACCAAATCCTATTGACAATCGATGTATTAACACTTGACTTTAAAATAATAACAGCTGCCAAAACCTGCGAAAAGAAAACGGCGTTCGATTTTTCATTTCATCACAAGATCAACATATTATTTTATTTTCCACGTAGGCTGTCGAAACGCGTTTCCTTGTCTTACTTCTGAAAATAAAACTGTTGGGAGGTAACACGATGCTCCCAAATTAAAACCGACATTGAGATATTAAGCGCTGTTCAATAGATTTAAACGAAAAAAAAAACGTTTTTTTAATAACGTCTGCATAGTAATTTGATTAGGCTCAGATTTCCAATTTTGTTTTGATGATTTTTTTGAAGGGTCTGATGTACCTGGGATTCTAATTTGGTAGTTTGTTACAAGTACTGCAGGGGAGGGTTGAATGAGATTAGACGTCAAAGTGGATTACCATAAGCTTAAAAAATGACACTAGATTTTCTAAAAATAATCCTGAAGTTCAGGTCAATGTTTAAGTAATTAATTTGAGTGAATAAAATCCACGTGGCTGACTTACTTTTCCACATCCCAAAAGGTTGTTATTGATGGAATCTCTCCACAAAACAAAACCCTCAGAGCATGAACACCTCAGATAGACAAACACAGAACCCAAACAGAGTCGAATCGAAAACTAAATAATTCAATTCTCAACAAAGTCGGATTGACAAATTCAAATAGAAACGTTCGAATGGCGAAATTTTCGTTCAAACACCCTTCTATCGACTATAGGCAGGTAAGAGTTGATCATTATTAGATATTGAATTTTCGTAACTTTGGACTCATCCGCTTTCTAATTTACTAATGAATCCGAGTGGTACTGCCATTAGCTACACCCTGCTCCCCCTTCCTCTTTGCCCCCCTTCGCGTCCTCGTGGGGTGTCGGGCAAAGGGGTAAGAACGGGAATTTTCGTCTTTTATACATGTAGAACGATAATCCGATTGGTGATTCCGGCGTTCCACATTTGAATTTTCGTGTGTTCCCGTTAATTCAGGAACGCGATTAGAATTTGTGTAGTATCTTGTTGTTTTGGTAATAAGTGCCTTTTGTGATTACTTCTTTATGTGCAGCCATTGATGGATTAAAACTCTTTTGTGATAAAAAAAATGTTGACTATGGATGAGGATCATATGAAACAGGTACAGTATTAACATTTCTAAGAAAATATGTGTAACATCCAATTTTTTTAACTCCAAAATACATATTTCCAAGATGTCAGACAACCAACCACGATGTTCGGACAATCATATTACTAAAGTGGAAGTGACATTTTGGCACTAAGACTGAGTAAGAAATATCTTCAATTAACCTATTTTTTCGCAAGAAAACTGATTACTTTTTGATTTAAAATGTCGTAATTCTTGATGTACGGAATGCTAGGCTGATTGGTTGGTAGGAGTTACACCAATCTGTGGAGCATTTGACACTGTCTTAAATTCTATCATCGTAATCATCATCAGCTAGAATGTTATCAACCGTTGATTTGTGGTCATCAATGATGTTATGTTTGCAGTTGGAGTTTTCAGAATCTTCGTCTTATGGTTTAATAAGTTTGACTTTGTTATTAAAATTTGATTTCTTGTAAGACTAGTGTCTTATTAAAGAGCTTTACATTCTTCTTAATCCTCTTTCTATTTCCATTGTCTTATTTGCTCAATCTCTCTATTCTTTACTCTATAGAAAAAAAGGTTTAGATAGGCCACACGACATTAACACTAGGTACTATCAGCCACCCATTTTGTTCTCTAAATACAGAAAAACTAATGAAACTATCATTAAAATAGAAAACCCAGCTTATACAACGACTATTGGAAATACATTTCGTTTTAGATGTAGTTGTTAGCAAACTAAATCAAAAACTTGTGCTCACCTACCCGGTCGGGGTGGGCGCCAATAAAACTCAATATTCGCACCTGTAACTTTGATAGTGAACAGTTATTGGGGGTAGAAAGGACATGTCTAGTGGGATATTCTGCCTATCTTTGGTGTTTTTGTGTGAGACGAGTGGTAACTAATCTAGCAGGATCTTTGTTAATGATTTCCAAACGTCATTTAGATTTCCTTTTTCTGGTTTTTGTACCGTATTCTTTAAAAAATAATTGTTATTATACTGCAGGACTCTCCTGTTTCCTTTGTATCACGTCAGAATCACTTCTTAAGTTTTGTAATGTATTCTTTTAAAAATCAAGCAATCCTATCATAATAACCTCAAATCATTTTTACTGTATTTCTTTGAAAACTCATTGCGAACTGTTCTACTTCTAAGAAATTAATCCTTACTTCTTGATGTTGTTGTTGAATTTCGCCCTTTTGTAGTTGTTTTCTTCCAGGAAGGTATAAATCCTTCCCTTATCTACCTTCTATTCTTTGTACAATGTTCGAAGTTCACAAATCAGTAGGGTGTACAACAGTGTGCGCAAGTTGTGCCGTAGCGGGACGTTTATTCGCTTGTTGTTCGAACTTTTCGTGCAGTCGCACTTGTGGCGCGTATTCGCTTATTGACTGTTTGTTTGGTTACACGCGAATTCTAATGTGAATCGTTAGTTATTGTTTTTTGGTTTTTAGACATTTCTGGAATGTTTTCGTTTTTGATATAACATATATTTTCATAGAAAGTTAGAAACAATATCGTAGTAGCTGATGCCCTATGAATCTGTGACAATGCCCTCTTATCAGATTAAATATTTAGTCTTACAAGCCTTTACGGGTTAGAAAAAGTAGGAAACTCTCGTTCCGACAAATATTTGTATATATCGCAAAAATCTGTCACGCTTTCATTCCTAAGTTGCGTACGTAAAGCAATTACAATCATCAAGGAAGCCCCGGTCTACACAAAGTCAACGTTCCCACCTATCTATGATCACCTGGTACCCACTCGAGCCTATGATTAAGCCAAAAGAGCGCATTTAAACAATATTTAACTCGACTCATTTAGATCTGTATCATCGGCATTGTTCGGAGCCGTTCGGAAGCGTTCGGGCGAGATCGTACGCTGCAATGATTTACATTGTCTTGTTATTGGTCCGGTCAACTGGGAATGGTGTTAATGGCGGAATTAACTGTAACAGGTTGGCGCTTGTTAAATGCGTATTAAGGTTTGATTTTAGTTCAGATTGATGGAAAGAAAAAATCTGTGGTTTTAGTCAGTTTTCTTGTATCTACCTTATTTAGTTCTAAGGATTTTTCATAAGGTAATTAAGTATCTTTGTGCATATTTGCATTTTCATCAAACTCATCCAATAAATTAGTAAGCAATATCGTCTAATAAAATGTTTCAATTAATTGCTCCCTACACGGGCTTCTCCCCCGAAAGTACATTAAAAACTGAACGTGCGTTAATAAATTCGGCGACGTTCGGCTAACATCGGTAATTTCCGTCGCCTCTTAATTCTGTTCAGCTCAATAAAGGCTTTATTGGCGCGTTATTAGCTAGGCTTTTATCTTCAATCGTGTTCACAATGAGGTACTTGTTAGGGAGGCTGCATACGTTATGATTATGGCAGATGAGACACATTTGAGCTGTTTTTACCTACAGATAGTAACTGAACTTAGGACCCGTGATAAAAACTGTAAATCTATACTAATGTTATAAAGCTAGTAAAGTAAAGTTTGTTTGTTTGAATGCGCTTATCTCAGGAACTGCTGATTGAAATTGTGAAAACTTTTTATATAGCCTATAACCTTCCTCGATAAATGGACTATCATTTATCGAAGAAGGTTATAGGCTATATAACATCACGCTACAACCAACAGGAGCGCAGCATAAATGGAAATTATTGCAAAAACGGGGAATATTTATTCCTTTTGTGGACTTTTTCTCTTTTATGTGACGCAGACGAAGTTGCGTGGGTTAGCTAGTACCTTGATAAAAATCAATTACAATGAGGTAAAGACTTTCTACTTACAAAAAAAAACTTATTAGAATTTCGATGACGTAGACATGTATAATTTGTTCCGCCTATAACTCAATAAGATACTTGAAAATTCATTAAATAAATAAATCTATCATGGTACTTATCTAGCTCAATAATTGTGCACAACACATACAGTCAAAGTAACGTCTCTGCCATCATCGACGATGTTGTGAAAGTGGCGACTTTTGTGCCAACTGAACTATATGGTGTCAGCGACTCGAAGTAGAAGAACCTAAGAAAATCACTTCTATGGTATTGTATATCGGGCTGGTTTGAGCAAATCCAGCAAAAATGAGGTTAAAAAAAAATCACTTCTTTCAAACTGTCTCATCTACACGGCGCACATTATAACTTAATCTTTGCCGAACACCTCAAAGGGCGACGTTTATTGGTGACTGCCGATGTTCAGGGCGCGAAACAAACTGACGCCCGATATTACACCTCACATATAATAAACATCACGTCATGGGAAATCTTCTGAAAACTTTCCAAGGCAAAAAGTTATTGGGGAAATCTCGTGGCGTTTTCCCCAATAAGTTGGTGAAATATTGAAATTTTCCGAAGAAGATGGTGGCAGATTTTTATAGGGTTGCTTTCTTTATAGTTTCTAAGATATTGTGAGGATGGTGTTGGTAACTTTGGATTGTAACTTTGGAAAGGACTATGCCCAACAGTGGTTTAATACTGGAGTTGATTAAAGTAAGGACTCATCTCTTGGTAAGTCAGAGGTTAAGTGTAGAAACACTTTCAGGATCCAACTACTTAACCAAACATTAGTCACAATTGTGTGAACTTTCAAAAGCAATCCTCTTTAATGAAATAAGAACTGCACAGCATCCTTTTTAAGTCAATAAACTTGACTTATGTGCCCATTTGATCGACATATTTTCTTAAGCCCTAACATAAATTAGAGAAAAAAAAAGGTCTAAATGTCTCTTCCGCGATCAAACGACTATATTAAGTGCAGACATAAAAATAAAACATCATACTATCTTGATTTATGCGGAGTCGGGTAAGATGGCGTAGATCTATAGATCGGCGAGAGATCCCCGTAATGATCCATGCGCGCTGATTGATCGCTGACGAGTGAATGGGAGGGGGGGGGGTCCATTGAAACGTCGCCGGCGTCGCAGCTTTTGGAACCATGCCATTTTTTGGAAGATAGGATTTTTAATGGGTATTTTAATTAGTTTAATTAAGAAATGCTTCGGTTTGGTTTGTTAATACCAGTTCTATTTATTTATATTTTTTTAATCTTCCTGTCAACATTGTCACTTTTAACCCCCCATTTCAAAACAATCACAGACACCTTTACCCCTAAAAACTTCAACCCCTTTTTCTGAGGTTTACTTAAAAAAAAATTAGTAAAAAGAACACAAATTCTCAGAAAAGTCGCAGTGCAAACGTAATTACAATTTATAAGTGCCTATCAGTCAATTCGGAAGAAAATCAAGAGGCTGAAAGGGGCCGATCAAAGTACCTGAAGGGGGTACTGAGAAATAATTAAAAGGCGTACAGAAAACCGACAGAAACTTAATTCCGATGCCTATTTGTAGCTCATCGAGTTCGGACCAAGTTGTTCAACTCTGCCAAGTTGGGCCAAGTTGGGCAAAGTTGCGTCAAGTTGGGCCAAGTTTGCGACGCCCAGGCCTGTCTGACGCTTTGGTAATATTTGCAATCCACGACTTTTATGGTTCTCGTTACGTTAATTTATAATTACTGGTAATTGGTTATTATGTGAGCTTTACATATGTTTTAATGCAAATGTTTTGGTAATAAAATAGCAATAATATAACTAGCTTTGTAAATCCTTTCCTGTATGTTGTTTCTAATGTAAATACATACCTTTAGCAAGTTCTAAATATTGGAAAAAGAGGTTAAACTGCTATATTTTAGACACCCCTGGAAGGATTGAAAGAAGCCTATTTTAGGCTGAAAACGACATTGAAAACAATAAAGATAAAAGTCTTAATGAATCTGTTCTAAGTGGAACTTCCTCAGTCCATCAAGACCGTAATTGAATGACTTCATTGTAACATTAAACTCTCTATCAATCAGAAACGAATCTTCGAATTGATTCCTATTAGAATGATTGCTCCATCTATCATTCGATCAGAACGAATTAGTCGCATCGTTTAACTCCAGTGCAGCGGCAACAATCGATTCGCACTTCATTTATAATCGATTCAAATCGAATGCAATATGTATCGAGTGCTTCGAGTCGTGACGAGAGAGTGAGTGATGTCTTAGATATCGGTGTATTTGTATACTTGGTGTTGAATATCTTGCACAGTCAAGCTTGATATCTGAGCTAGGATTTTTAGAGAGAGTTTGAAGACCTTGAGAGTTTCAAGACCCGAAACAAAACTTTAATATCTCTATGACTTCAATGTTAATGTCAAAACAATCCAAGGAAACTTGTCCTACTACCATATCTTAGACGTGAAAAAGCATTGCTTTTTCGTCCAATAACCTTTATTGGCTTAACTAAAACATCGAATCAGTACATTGTACTCGTATTGAGTAAGTAATTAATTGATTAAAAAGGGTTCGGAGGCATTCGTTAGAAGTTTTTCTAAGCCCGCCCTCTGGCCCTCACACGATTTTAAAACAGCCCTTAATTGATTTAACTCGAAGGGATGTAGGTAGGAGGCGAGTGTGTAACTTTTACTTTACCAATGGTTGCCGAAAATGGGAAATTTTCCGAACAACACTTGAGGTTTTTTAGCAAAAAGTTGCGTTACGTGATGTTCCTGGGGTTCTTGGTGTGGAAAATTGATTGCTTTCCTATACAAATATCATGATTCATTAGCAATGTGTTTAAATATTAGCTATGTTTCATAATTGCCAGCAAAGCATACAAAGACGAACATGTGCTTCTTTGGAAATACAAAATAACTGCAAGAATTTTTGACAGGAATGACACGTAGTAAAAAACATCCTTACTATTGCTGAGTAAATTTGCCCTTAACACTCGACAAAATCCTATTTACCGGCAATAATTATTTAGGCCCAAAATCCTTTCTAACTGGATCAATACCTCATAACAGAATTATCATTTGTTTACACCCCAGACGAACTGAAGGGGATCGATAAGATTAAAAGTGAACTTTTAATAGAATACAATTAATACCCGAACGGATTTCAGCGCCCGACGTCTGTCGATATTGCCAACTTTGCCCAACTTTTAAATGGTTTAAAAGTTTAAATGTATTTTGTAAATAGATACTGTAATTATGTTAAAGATGGGACGTGTGTATGGTACTAATTTTACTTAGATTTTAGCTTGCCTTTGTTTCAATTTTAGAAGAAGAAGGAGTCTGATTGCTGTATTCTTTTTCGTGAAAGGAACCAATTTCAACCAATGGTTATCATAGTTATAGATAGATATGTAGGGTAGGTGTTGCATTTCCTAAACTTGGATCCTTTATAACAATTCTTTTGTCTTTTATCAAAAATCTAACCAGAATTAAAAAAATCACGCAGAAAAATTCTAGCAAGAACACCGTCTAAAGGCTCGCTTCAATTTAACTCTTAAAAATCGTATTCAAATAAAACCCCGAGTCAACTTTCACATGTAAGGTATCTCACATCTCCGACAAGAACCTATTAACAAAATCACCTTTTAAAAAGTTAATTAATATCACAGCCTTTGAAGTTTTTTTTTAACTGTATCGCAGACATCGGGTGCTTTTTGCGGACCGTACAAAGAGTACTGGTTCCGTACATAAAAACCCTTTAACTTATGATGTATTAGCGATCTCCTACGCTTTATGTCTCCCGTTATCTACCCTTCCCTCCCTACCCGCCGTCGATATTAAGGAATTAATATGAGTGGAAAAATTATATAAAGGCCTGAGTGTCCGATGGGTAAGGTTGTGGGGATCATTTTGGCTTAGAAAGTGATGGTGGGTCGTTTGTGTTTAGATGTGTCTATGGGTTTTGGATGTGGGGGGTGTTTTGGGGTTGATTATTACCCCTTGAAAGGGTTGTGCTGATCGGTCATGGGCATAGGTTTGTTGCAGATAAGAATTATGATCATTTACTTTTCATTGAGATTAAGAATAATCTGAAAGAAAACATGATTTATTCTGAAAATCTCTCTGATTGTTGGTATGTTGAGATTGGTTTTTGTTACTAATAAGTGTCAAAATGATTGATACTTAATATTCAACTTATTCTTTGCTTAATTTTTAATTTCTTAGTGCTCTTTTATGCACAAAATTGTCCCAAAACCCTTAACGACACAACACAATCGCTCCGAAACGTCAAGTCACGCAAAATTGATCCCGCCATCACGATTAAAACCTTCTCGTCATGTATTACCTAATCCTTTTCCCTAAAAACTGTACCCTTGCTCCTCTGATAAGGGAGATGTTTTGATAGCCCCCATCATTCACTTATTCCTACACTTATACCGTCCCTTCGTGTTTCTATAGAAAAACATTGACGTAAAAAGTGGGTTGAAAAGGGGTGAACAGGGGGTGTTGGGGCAAGGTTGGCCGCTGTCGAAGTGACCGCTGAGTCGGGTCGTATTATATGGATAACGACGTTATGTGTTGATCAATTTTAATGTGTAGCGTCAGCGTGGGCAAAGATGAATAAGATGGATGATTTTTTTTTTGCAAAAAAAAAAATGTTTTATGTCAGTAAAGATTGCTTAGAGCTTATTGGCAACCTACAAGTATTTCAATAACAGCATGTACGCACGACGACAGTATAAAAAATACAAATCTATTGAGTCCGTCAGTTAGAGTATTGGAAAATAATGGACACGTATTTTTTGTTTTTATTAATCAATCAATATTGACAAAGATAAAACGCATTAAAACTCGGGAGTGGGGGCACATGATTTCAAAACTAGGTAAAAATTATACCTAGGCGTGACGTATTGGGAATTTTAAAAACGTCGTATCTTGGTCAATTTTGATTTATGTAACACAAGAAAAAATATGGGTCAAAATGTTTTTTAATATTCTACCTGACGGTCTAATTAGATTTTTTTATCGTCTACCCTATTATCTGGACATTTTTTTTGTAGGAAAATGAGTTTTTCCGCATCGGGTCTGAAAATGGCAAAATTCTAGAATAATAAGTTGAAACCTATCTTGATAGAATCAATGGTATTTTGAGGTTAGGTTAATCCAGGTTTAGTCCTTGTTGTTTAAGGCTGATGCTCCAGAGGTCGCGAAATCTATATTTTTTTACGTGTTTTGCAATTTGCAGGGTCAAGGAACTGCTTTTTCAAGGTCAAAATCTTTCCTAGACCTTTATGAACATGGAGGGTTGTATTGATGACTTTGGTGGTTATAATTCTGTAAATACATACGTCTTACAGTCACAAACAATATTTTAATCAACATACAACCTAGCACTGGCCTGCAAATTGCAAAAAAATAAAAAAATAAAAATGTCGCGGGCAACCCTGACGCTTTCACCTTAATCGATAATATGTCGATATAAACCTAGCTTATAACAAAAACATTAAATCGGTATAGCACATAGTAATTAAGATATTATGTCTAGATTTAATCACAGCATTCAGTAAAACATGCAATACTTTGAAAACGCATAATTCAATTGCGATCACCAACGAACGCTCGGATATTTGCACATTAATGCGAAAGTTTACCTAAATCAAACATTAAACCAACAATAACATACAACGCTATCAATGATACACAGGAAACCGCAACAATTTTATCAAACAAATCCAATTAAAATAACCCTGTAACAGTAAAAGGACTAACTTAATCAAAAAGACCAGAAAAATGAGGTTATAATTAGAATCGTATTCCACGAAAACCATTGGAAAAGAGACAAATAAATGTTAGGCTTGCTACAAACGTACGCCGTGTGAAACTGTGAAACCTCAGGGCGTAGGATGGCCACATACGGGCGGATAAAAGAAAAACACTCGTCTTTCGCTCGTGTTGCTAATTTTCGCCTCTTAATTACCAGAGACGTGTGGCGCTAGTAGCGTAACGTTTGATGCGGTATTCCATGTTTGAATTTTGTTTTTTTTTTTGTTTCGTGCAAAGAAGTTTTGTTGTTCATTATTTGCGTGTTGTTTTTTCGGAATGTGTGATTCGAATAAACGTAAATTGTGATTATTCGAAAAAATCGAGAGTGATTTTGTGATTTGACTGTTTATTATTGTTATTTATTTCATTAAGAATCACATTGAACTACTTAATAAGCATTGTATTGTAGTCTTCGTAAGCTAGTAAATTATCCTTTATTACAATTTAATTGATAACACACATCTTAATAATCTTCAAGGAATGAAAATAACATCTTGTAATAATGACTCAATTTTATCTCGCGACAACCGATATCAATTATATGCTGGGATTCTAGATCAGCATGACATCATATGGAAAACAATGCGATAAGTTGAACAGAGGAAGTCTGCGTCATTTGATGGGGGAACCGAATTATAGAATATTATCTATCCACAGGCGAATGATAAAGTTTTTGATGAAATCTTGGTGGTTGTTTTTTGAACTTTTAAACTAGATATGGCTGTGTGTGGGAATTTTACATTTGAAGTTCAATTTTAATGTTGTTACGTAATTATTAATAAAGAAACAAGTATTATCAAACTACCTACCTAAGTATCTACTTCTTAATATAATGTACAAGTTGCTACCAACTTTTGGTAAGAAAAAATAGTGGTCTGAATTCGCAAACATTCAGGATGGAATCGATGCACAAACAACAAAGTACCACGTATTCAGTACCTCCGTCATTACGAACTAATCCGAACCCAGAAACTAATTAAAGAAAAAAAATCCGCTGTTGCATACATTTTGACCGGATTTTGAAGCAAAGTGTCGTTTTTCTGTATGTGAAAGAATCTCCTCTCATTAAACTTATTACAATTGCACCTACATCAATGTTTGTTTCTCTGTTTGGGCTTAGCTTTACATTAGCCTTCGTACTTAGTACTTATAATAACAGACCAAATTAATACAATTTATTTTTAACTAGCGGACGTCACATGGTTTCACCCGCGTAATTCTCGTTCCCGTGGGAGTTCGGGGATCAAATATAGCCTATGTTACTCGCTAATAATGTAGCTATCCATTGCTGAAAGAATTTTTCAATTCGGTCCAGTAGTTTTTAAGTAAATCCGTTATATACAAAAATTTAATCTTAATTACTGTATTAGTAAAGATTTTGCCGCATCCTCAGACCTCTAGCTCCGTGATTGAGGTTGACCTCCTCAATTATAGATTCTCTTTTCATTTGCTTTTGCACAAGTTGAGCCGGGATACCGAAGTACTAACTACTGATCGGACTACTTTGCTTTATTTGTCATGTTAACTAGTAGGGTATTAGGGTTCAACTGTTAATTAGCAATTACTGTTTGGTCGTTGTTTTTTTTTAAAGTGAGTTGGCTGTTGTATATTAGTTTTTTTTTAATAAGAATTGAACTAAAATGCGTAATTGAAGGAAAATCTCATATTAAATCTATCATAATTACAAAATTAATTATAAAAATAAACTCTCTTACCTCATGATAATAATTCCGAATTTTCATAATTTCGAAAAATGTTATCTTGAGCCTGTCACAGTAAATCTCATTCATGTGCACTGTTTTTATTTATTAATATTCTTGAAAAAGTTATTTTAATCATTTATTTAATTAACACTCGAAACTGTTACCCTGAAAATATTAAAAATAGATGACGCTCCGTTCGAAAGTAACTTACCTATAATCATTGTTCGATTTCATAAATAGAAAAATCTATTCAATAAAACAAAATGAAACCCTAAAATGCTAACATAAAAAAAACATTCAAAAATCGAATAGATTTTTCCGAATCGAACAATAATTATAAGTAAAAATTCTTTCATAAATCGAACGCGTCGTTTACACTGGAGTTCTAAACACTGCGATATTGCCGCGCGTGACGTTTACGGATCCGAAGCGCGCGACCAACTAACTGAGTAAGTTAGATAAAGCGCCCATCTCGCCGCGTTATCGCCTCATTTACATACGCACCCGAACATCACAGTTTCCCATACTATCGGCTCCTTGTAAAAATCGTATCAAATCATTTACATATGCAAAGAAGATGTATGCAAATCGATGCGACCATGCATCTTGCGCTATTGTTGTTCGACATTTTATATCGGAATCGAGCTATCAATCGGTAAAACAGGTTTAAATATATGTGATGCGTCTTTGTTCGCCCTGAGATAGGATTAGGGTTAAGACTTTTTAACCCTTCGCCCCAGATGTCAGTGTCGCATTCGAATTTCGAAGTATTGATATTTAGTTCATTGTTCGGTCCAAGAAATTCGGAAATGGGTTTTTTATAATGCGATGCGATCGCTTGTGTGCATTAATGTCTCAGTATTCAGCATTGACGATTTATGTCCTTGACAATAATCAGTGTGGAGAAAAATGATGTTTTGAATACAAACTTTCTTTTTTGATCTGTTAAGTCGTGAGATAGGTGCGCGGAGAAGCTTTGGGTATTATTTTTTTGGCAACTCTAACCATAGAGATTTTTAGATTTATTTTGGGAAATTATCAGGCTACCTTGTTGTGATAGAAAAAATAATACGGGTTCGAATAATTAACAATTTCTTCAAATTACAGTTGGATTATTCGAGAAATTTCAAGTAGCCGCAATAATTATTCCAAAAACAGGACAGATTTAAATAAAACGGCCACCCCGATAACAAAATACGAGTATCCGATCAATCAACCCCATTCGTGAGAAAGTGACTCAAGAAAAATAAGGAAACACTAATTGTTATTCGCATATTAAGTAGTTTCGACCTCCGTAATAATTATTCGAATTACCATATGCAGATCGATCGGTATAAATCATAGAACAATTGAGGGGGTTACGATTGGATCGGTAAGAACCGGTTTACTGAATTATTTTTGATTTAATTTTTTTAATTTATTGACCTACATGTGTCGGGTTAAGGGTTGAGCGATACTCTTGGTTAATTATTTGCATATTAAGAATCCCCGAATGTCTTCAACTGGTTCCTTTTTTGTGAGAATCTTTGACTCGCACCGTGGGTTCGATCTTGATTTATTTTTTTTACGGATGATCGAATTTCTTGATGTATTTTTTAATTCTTAATTTGAATTCGTTGGCTGCTGCTATTTTTAGTTTTATTATTGACGAATGATGGAATTGCTAACATATCTCATACTTAGTAGCTATGTTAAAATGAAAACTTAAATTAAATAAAAAAATATATACATATTGGATCAATTTTATGTCCTATATTAAACTAGATCTTATTAATTTGTTCTCTCATAGTAGTAGTACTTTTTAATTATCCATGATCCCTAATTCCGTAATTCCTAATAAACATAAATACAGGATGAGCATATTTAGCGATTTCCGTCGCGAAAAAAGAGTAAAATTAAAAACAAATTAACCGATGATTCAGACGGTCTAATTGTAATAACTTTTGACACGTTTCAATGGAGGACATTGTAATTAAAGCACTCGTCCTAGTTAGTGAGATATTATTGGCAAATATTATGTTTTGTAGATGGCTGAATAGTTTTGTTATGACGAGCCTTGTGGATGTAATAATCCTTATATTTGTTCTAGAAAGAAGTTAATAAAGAATAAGTCTTTTACCTATTCGAGTGATATCATCAACAAAGGAAAGAAAATCATATTTACCTACTTAAATTAAATTAAATTTTCGAATAATTATTCGAATGGAAAATAAAATCATGCCTAATTATTCCAAATTAAAAATACAAAATTCGAATACCGAAACCTAAGTAGCTTTAACGGTCATCAATAAAAAGCTAATTGTAAAAGTATATCGTGGTAACGGTCCGAATAATAAAAATTAAACAATAGCTGTAAGTGCCGGTCTCACGTCCAACGATTCGTTGACTCCGAAAGAATTTGGAAATGTTTTAGTAGATATATAATCTTTTTAATTAATTATCACTATTAAAAACATAACCTGCCAAAGGAAAATCATCTCTATCATAATCTGTGTAAGGTCTGAAAGTTTTGACGTTATGATCTACTTTGTATGAGAAAATATTATTGTTTTGTCCAATGAATGAGCGTTGGATTAGTGCAATTTGAATTTATTTAGTAATTGTGCGCCGTAAACAATAATTCATATTAATTCGTTCGAATTATTATTTTCGGTACCGCAATTGACCTCTTTGCTAGTTGGCGGAGTTTAGATTGTTTACCGGTTCTGATAAGTTTGGAATTAATGAACTCTAATTAAGAATAACTTGAGATACCTACTTACGCACTTTTTATTATGAGGTGCAGGTTGTTATACTTCACTTACAAGCTACATTGAGGGTACTAGAATACATTTAGTAGCTTTATAATTTTGTAAACATTTGGTTGGCAATGTCTAAAGAATCGAAGTTTTGACGTGATAACGTCTTATAAATTGATAATACCAGCAACACTCATGAAAAATAGTAACGTTCCATAGTAACGTTCCACCGTTCCACGTGTTTTATTACATAAAATAATGATTATGACGTTATCACGTAAATCTATCGTCCGTAAACCGACTTTACAGACAACCAATTTTTTTATAAAAATATACTGTTTTGTTTGTTTTGTTATTTCGAATACTTAATCGAATACTTGTGTCAGGTTTAGGGTTGAATGATACTCTTTGAATTCGAGTTTCAAATTTGGAATAAGTAATAGGTATAATATGTTTGCCACATCCCTGGAAGCTAATAGATAGAGCCATTATGAACAAAAGAAAATTAACACTTTACCTGCTCCAAATTAAAAATACTTAATGGCCAATTACTTCCTACTTATTATCACTAGGTACATTCCGATATCACAGGGTATTCTCCGGTATTCTCCGGTATTCTTCGGTATTCTTCGGTATTCTCCACGAAAACGTGCGTTAACCCCGTCACAGTACACTTGGCCCATGTTTAATTAATATAAATAAAAATTATGAATAAAAGAGTTTTTATGAACGCTCTCATTATCAGATTTCAAACGTAGCGGTTGTAGGTAGGTAGTTGGTGAATTTTTTAATTTATCTACCGTGTCCAGACCACAGTATTTGAACACGTAAATGTTTGGTATTACGCTCCGTTTGGCGAACGTTCACATTTGAATTGTGCTTTTTTGGTTTTATTTTGTTTATCAATTAATCGGTTAATTT
The DNA here is from genome assembly GCA_916618015.1 of Xestia c-nigrum. Lineage (NCBI taxonomy): Eukaryota > Metazoa > Arthropoda > Insecta > Lepidoptera > Noctuidae > Xestia > Xestia c-nigrum. The sequence continues at coordinate 1,915,572 of OU745263.1, forward strand.
TTTGGGGATTTGATGGTATTCAGAGTTATTTACTTCAGACAGTCTTGGCGGGTATTTCGAAGTTTGTTGGTTACTTCTCTAACTAGGTAATCATCGTTGCTTATTTGTTTTTATTTTACATTTTAGTAGGCCAGGGAACGGCTTCTACTGCAGTTTAAATTGTCAATTTTAAACACGTTTTCAGACATTGAACATTAATTTTCCTTCGAAGTTATTCCCAGTCCTCGCAACTGCTCTTATTTTTCACATTTAATCTTTCCCGCCAATTTTACGCGGATAATTTACGCGTCTTACGCATTTCTTTTAAAGCCACAATTTGATCGGGGCCACGCATGATCGCTCGCGAGTTACTTATGCGGGGAAAGCGACCGATGCGCCCCCTAACGACTCAATCTACGCACATTTAAATTGCCCTTTCCGAACGAAACCTCATTACTTCCCGAAATATAACCTCTATGGAGCCCATAAATAACCTAACGGCGTACATATTTCAAAACAAGAAAAAAAAATAACACATAAAAATTTCTTTGCCCCACGCGTCTAATGTTTGCGCGCGTTTTCATTGTTCCAGGATTTTCTCGTGACGGATGTTCTATTATCTGTATGGCACTATAAAATCTAAGAAAAAAGAAGAAGTAAAAATTTTAATAAGTTCGTAGTGTTCGTAGTAGTCTGCGAAAGGAACAGTTACAGTACAATCTGAACCTTAGATAATTGCTAGACAATGATTCTTAGCAAAAAACAATCAAAGTTTTGTAACATGTAAGAAGTATTTATAAATGAAATTACTCTAGTTAAAGTTTCCCAATAAGATTTACAAGATTTAGACAAATTCCCATTGCTCATCAGCAAAAACTTCATTCTAATAGACGACACGACAAAAAAAAGGTCGTGTGCAAAGGCGAACGCGCCCCAAGTGCGTTCCGCGCATAGATTTTTGCATTATTTTAGTATGCAAATGTTCGGAGCGATAGCGAGTCACTGTAAGAGCAATTTAAATTATTTTTTATAGCGCCCGAGTGTATTGAGTCCTCGCCAACTGACGGCATCGAGGAATTGCCTCCGTTCTTCGTAAATTTTATATGAACCGACACATTTGATATGAAAGACGCCATATTTGAATAGATTTCGTCTCCACTCGTGGGTATAGAGACGCGTTCCAAATTTAAATTGTATGTGTGATAGATTTAATGCGTGTGTTCGAGATAATGGTTGGAATAAAAAAAAGTAATGGATTCAAATATGGATTCTTGTTAGGGGATGATCTTCTTTGAATATTTTATAATTCCATCACAGGATTCTCTTTATAGGTTATTTTGGCAGACTTGATAACTTATAAGAATACTGTAAGAGCCAGACATATTCTCGAAACACTTCCAATAGATTCAAACCCACTGGGGTGTGCAAAAAGATAAATGATGGATCCAACAAAAACACAATAAGTATTCGCATAAAAATGAAATCTTGCAACGAAACTACTAAATTATCCTCGTCTCAACGTACCCTATTTAATCCCCGAAACATTTTACCAAATGTACGGAGCAAGGAAAAAATCTGATTAGCTTCGATGATATATCGCTGAGAATTCCTCGCCTTAGTGCCTCTAATTTGAATATTAGACGCGTTATTGAAAAGGAAACTTTCGGAACGGCCCTCCGCAAGCTTTTAATGGTTATTGCCTCTTCCCTTGCTATCTGTTACCGAACGAACGAAATATTTGGAACGGTTCAGGACTCAGGTGCTTCAAAAAATTTAATTCGTCAGATCGTTCCCGATTCAAACAGTCGCATTCTCCATTTCAATTATATCGACAGTTATCATTTATTTAGAGCGGCGTTCTTAATTCATACACGCGAGTTCAAATATCGAACGGAAGCGGAAACGGTACTGATTCTAATTTCAAACGAAATATCGCAACGTTTCTATTGATAAAATTTTGTTGCGCGACACAACGCATGTTATTATATTGAACGGAAATTTACGATAATGACTTATAATAGACCGTTCTATGCAAATGCGGTAGGTGGATGTACCGATGTACCGCGCCGTACAGTTTCCAGCTAAAGAGCAACATGTTATTTCGCCTCGGTACACCGATAATTTGAGCGTTTATTGCGATGAATGTCAATAATAAGTACGTGAAGGTAATATTACGCAATTTTAACTTTTTACAAGTATACGTGTCACCGAAGAAGGCGGCATATTGTGCGTCTATTCCGTCGGGGGAAACTCATAAAACATGATTACCGGTAATGTCGCGAGGATTCGTTCATTTTTGACGTTATTTCTTTTCATATTTGGGGGTCCTGTTACCGCCAAATGTCATTCGAATCGGCGCCTAATAAAAAGAACATACCCCTGATTTGTTGACAGAAAAACTTTGTTTATGACGACTTCGATATTCAAGTATACGAAGGTGGAGAAGGTAACAGTCGTTTTGTGTTCGGAGTTTGAAACTGTAGGTGCGTCAAGTTCCTGAGTGACGCGACATCTCAAAACTATAATCGAGAATCATTGCCCGCATTCATAATCGATCGATTATACCGCGAGACAAGGTGACGCGGCGCAGGGAGGTCCGACGGAAGGATTACAAGATACATTAGCATACGTAATTTGTGAGCACATCTGTCCCAAGCTCACACGTGGGCGACTCTCGCTTTCTTATTGTTCAAATATATCATTTCGCTCCTTTGTATACGTTCGAATCGCATTTTGATTTAAGATAACGCGCGCGGGTAATACGGAAGTTGTAACTGTCAATTTGACATTTGAGATTTTTTTATTTAGATAACCTTTTGTCGTTGGAATTGAAATAATGAGTTGTTATACCAACAATGAGCGGTTTAATTTGAATTGCTTTAACATTAATCTTTTCACTTTAAACAATACTGTATTTAACGTTATTTTTCTGAATTTGTTATTCGAACAAGAGCCACAAATCAATTACGTTCGATTCGAAAATCAAAAATTCAAATCGTTCGAGACAAAGCGACACGTTGCCTAATGAGCCAATAACTTGCGAGACAATGGGACGGCGTGGGCGTTCCGAATTCGAAATTATCACAAAAGAATATTAATGTAACACTTATTCAAATATACCACGATACATATTCAAAAATTATCTTGTCGTTTAATTTGAATGGTGACGGTGACATACATTTTTTTTAATATCGTGTGCATTGTGATCGATTTTTTTTCGGAACTATGAAAGAATCCCCCCTGTACGGTTCCAGCGGAGTCTGTCGACTCGCATTCAAATATGGATGCTTTATTTAAATTATTTATTCTTGTTTATGATTTTTGTGCGGCGTACACGCTTTATTACTATTTCCTGTGCTGTCAACACTAATGAATGTGACGCCGGTGACGTAGGACATGTGCATACGCACAAACAAGCGTTACATCTATATGGGGGTGTACGGTCGAACAAGCTATTTGGTTTACAGTTTAACCCACACATTTCATTGTAAATTGCAAACCAAATAGCTTTTTCGACCGTACGACAGATCTAACACAAGGACATTATCAACCAACGATTCCGAACTATATTTTTTTTTAGAATGATGGTATTAAAATTCTTTGATGGCATTTAATAACACAAAAAAGGGGAACGGTAATCACGACTGAAATTCGTCTCGATCGAGAAACTCAAATTAGACGAATGGCGGTCGGAAGATTTCTTTGTCTTCGGCCTAATGAGTTTTTAAGTCGATTATAGCAATTTTTCATAGAAAAACGCGTTTAGTGATGTATTGGCTGTATCAATCACTGTTGGGGCTAAATTGTTGTTTGTGGCGGCTATCGGATCGTAGGCGCGGCGGACAAATGGCCCGATAGCGCGCCCCGCAAGAAACCGGCCACCTTTGATTATAGCTTTTTGTTTGCTCTGATGTCGGAACAGATGTCTGTTGTGTATAGCTTGGATTATTTAGAACAATGTGGATTGCCCAATCGCTTTTTGATATTGTTTTTTGTCTTCTAATGGTTTGACAGAAACTTTTATAGACTTTTAAAATTGGAATTAGAAGAATAGACAACGAAAAATAAGACCTCAGTCAAAACTATTACCGCCAATTTTGCTGTCAAAAAAGGCAAATACAACCGAAAAGGGCATCGAATTCAAAATTGGAATTAAGCAGAATCTGTCAGTTTGCAGCGGGCATCACTTAAAACGTCATATTGATAGACATTTTACCGGCGATCCGTGTCAATCAATTCGTAAAAAATAATGAAATCCTTCACACAGGTAGCGAAATTGAACGCACCCGAAATAAACAGTTAAAAGGAACCCGTGGATCTGTCCATCACGTTCCATATTCAAACGGGCCAATGGCTGAATGGCGTATTGTTTTAAACTCCTAACGCATAAAGAATTCTTTTTTTTTAAATCGTTAATCGAGCTCTTTCACTTCATTTGTTTCGATCGCTTTTTAATCGCATTGTGAGTGCGGCGTATCGCGTTCAGCCTCATTCGATTTGTTCACCTATAGGAGCTCTAATTGTTGTTTAAATTGGAATTGTTCTAGAACACTAGCGTGAAACTCAATACGAATTAACGGTACGCGCGATTTGTGACTACAATTCGAATTGAGTAATTCTATATTCAAATTCGCCTATATGGGTAGGTACGTATTCTTGTAGTACTCTCATTAGTATGTTCTAATTTTGTTCGTTATCTTTCCAATTTGAATTATCTTCTCACTAATTATCACAATCTCCACGTATTTATTTATTTATTTATTTATTTATTCATGTACACACAAAATACATAAAAGGACAATATATTAACATAGAAGAGCACAAAGGTACTGCTTATTTCAAAAGAAATTCTTTTAAACACCAATAAAAATCTCGACACTAATCAAACATAGGGATTACTCTTTCCTCATTGACAGTGTTAGTACATCTAGGTTATCTATATTTACCTGATAGAGACACAGCATCTTAACGTACCTGGAAAAATCAAAGCAGAATAAGATAAAGAAAACATTATCAACAATGAAATAAAATAATATACGTCTTATCTCGATATATTGCGGGTACGATCGAGGGAAATAAAAAAAGTCACTCCTCATTTTTCCATATAAGACTTGGGCGTGTCCCAATACGGGAACGCCTTGTCGACTAAAACCTTTACGCTTGCTCTATAGAGGTGTTTTTCCAATAACGTTATATCGGCGTTCGATCGGTTCCGAACGCCCAGACTATCTTACAAGATATCGAGTACGCCTTCCAAGAAAACAACGAAAACCCCAAACTCAACCTTATTTGTAACGTTCTAAAATATGGATTCGGTTGCAGAATGGCGCAGTAAAACATATTGATGTCGTATCGGTTTTCCATTAACTCAAATAAGCGATATTCGACTCTATTCTGTGGGGCTAAGGACGCTTCTCGTGTGTGGGTGCTGTAAGGAATGTATTGACGTGTTATCGGAGGTGGTGGTGTCTCTTTCCCTCCCGAGTTTTTTCCATATATGCGTCCTTTTCAGCGGCGCAGGTCGTCCTGAGATGAGGACCGGCTCTTTCTCTGCGCATTCTTTCTTATCAAGCAAGCAATAATGGGCAAATAAAATGTATTAAAATGCTAACCGTTTATGAATGCCTGGTACTTTGTTTAATTGAAATATTCTTGTTTGTTTTACATTTTATGTAAATTGAGTGTTTGTGGGAGTTTGGAGGTTGATATGTTTCATTGAGAATATCGTCCAACACCCTATTCTATCACTTTATGAAAAACTAAACTGATTCTGTAGATATTTGTCGAGTTTTAGTGCTATCAATCTGTCTGAGAGCTGTCAGAATGTTCGTAATATCCGTCTTTGAGCGTAGTAGGGATGTTATGGATATGAAATTTCGGTTACGGATAGGATACGGATATAGGAATGATTATTATACCGGATACGGTTACGGATACGGATAATAAATTATTTCGGATTATCCGTTAGTTTCGGTTACGGATATTATATTTTTAAGGAATTTTAAAAGTAAAATACTAATAGGTAATAAAGTAGTTTTATTTCGTTTTTGGCAGGAATTACAATCAGTCTGTGAGTAATTATTACAGCTATTTGAAATAAAAATAAATATAAATAATTATATTATATTGAGTATTATCTAAATTTTAGATGATTTAGATCAAAAACACCTAAAATGAAAATGTGATAACAAAATTATTACTTATACTGAATCAGTAATTTCGTATTAAAAGAAAATATTGAAATCAGAATTAAATTAAGTTTACTATAACTATAATTTAAGTCGAACATAACAATCATAGCTTCCTTTTTTTATAATTTGTGCAAACATAACAATCATATCTTCCTTTTTTATTCTGAACTTAATCATACATTGTCTTACATTAATTTATAATAACATTAAACATTTTCAATAATCAAATTTTATCAAAGGTAAATTATACTTGACAAAAAGTAATTTCGCAGCCTTATCACCAGAAAGTCTATTTCTTAAAGGATCATAAATTAACCCAGCAGCACTGAAAAGCTGTTCACTCGGTACACTGCCAGGCGGCGGAGAGAGGTACTGTCTGACTAAAGCACTTAAACTGTTGTACTTCGTATGCATTTTCCACCATAAAATTGGATTTTCACTGAGTGTCAACCTTTTCTCTCTATTGTATTCATTTAACAATGCTTTTTTGACAATTAATTGATTGGGTACTGTATCATCCTCATCACCACCTACGTGCTCTTCTTCGTCACTTGCGCTTAATATTTCAGCTAGACAAGATTGAATGTATGAACTTGTTGATGGCAGCTGAGTCCGTGATCTCTTTGGTGAAGAAGGACCTTCATCATGAGAAGTTCTTGAACACCCAACGATTCCTAGAATCTCTGTCTGTACTTGTTCCTTAGTAATTTCATTGAAAAACTTGAGCTTGTAGCGTGGATCTAGATAAGTAGCTATTGTATATATTTTATTATTCTCAATGTCCTGAAATCTGACGCTGATATTATGGACCATATTTGTAATCATTAATTTAAAGTTTTCTGATGTGTCTTGTTTAGTCTTTTCTGTTTCTAATGTGTTTTTAAGAGTATAGACTAAAGGAATCACTGAAGCTATTGTCGCAGTTGCACTACTTAACTCCTGTGTAATTTCTTCGAATGGCTTTAATATTGCAATACACTTTTCCAAGTCGAGCCATTCATCAGCAGTAGGAATCGGTATAGTATGCGCGCCCGAATACAGTATCAAGGAGTCTTTTAATTTCAATATTCTATCCATCATATAATAAGTCGAATTCCATCTGTGAATAAATAAAACATATGTGAAATTAAACAACGTACAGAAGAAAAAAAAAACATTTATATAAAATTATTTTAGTTTAAAATAGAAATATCTTACCTTGTAGAACAATCCTGAACGATACATAACTCTGTTTGGTTCAGTCTTTCTGTTTGAATTTGTTTTAATTCATTTTGAGCAATTAGTGAGTGATGGAAGTGAGTAGCAATTTTTTTGCACTTTGTAATCACTGGCGAGATAAATTCTTCGGTTTCCATTGCTGACCTAACACATAATTGAAGTTGATGAATAGTACATTTTGCATCAGGGAAATTGGCCGTTCTCATAGCTTTTATCATATTTGATCCTTTGTCGCGTAAAATACAATGAACTGATTCATTGCTTAAGCCCCAATCTTGCAAAATATTGTTTAAATTATTCGCTATAATTTCACCTGTGTGCCGACCCTCTAATTGTTCACACTTGAGTATTATAGAAACTCTTTCATAATTATTCGTGATGCCATGAGCAGTAAGACTAAGTAACGAGACATTTGCGCTGGGCTCGGACCACACATCTGTAGTAAATGATAACTTCTCAAATTGTTTCAATAAGTCCAGAATCTTTAACTTCATTTTGTTGTAGATATCATTGCACAGTAAATTAGTAAAGTACTGCCGACCTCTAAGATTATAACGTGGTAAGGCTGCCTGCACTAATCTTTGAAATCCCACACCTTCTACAAAATTAAATGGCAAGTTTTGTAACGCTATCATTTCAGCCACTAATTTATCAATTTCTTTTTGTTTGGTATTAGTTTCATCCCAGGCACCTTTGTTTTTTAACGAATCTTTGAGTGTCAACTGTTTTTTACACTCTTGTAAAGGTGTCAGCTGCTTGGCTGTTTGTAGGTTATTTTGTTGGTTACCTTTTTCCAGTAGCAAAAGTTCTTCGTACTTATCACTATGTTGTGATTTAAGGTGAAGTTTTAGCGATGTAGTCCCACCTCCTTTCCTTGAAAACCTTTTACCACACTGTTTACATTTTGCGGAATCGGTCATTTCATCAAAAAACGACCAAACTGCACTCGACTTAGGACGCATTTTGTACAAATTCAATCGATTCCGTAACACAACCAACACTTTGTCAAAGAAGAAAAAAAACAAACAATACGCGCAGCTTGTGTGTCGGCACACTCGGCACTGGCAGCGGCCGGCCGATCAAAACAACTTGTCATAACGTGTCTCAATTAGGCTCCGCCCCTATCCAATACTATCCGAAACTTTCATTTCGGATTCGGTTACGGTTACGGATGATTTTTTATATCGGATATCCGATAGTTTCGGTTACGGTTACGGAGCTCCCTAACATCCCTGGAGCGTAGTCGGCAATTTGAAGGCTTTTGTCCCTATTTATAAGTCGAATGACACAATATCCTTTATTTAGCTGAAGTCTATAAATACGGCGGGTGGGCCCAGTTTATTGTTGGACCTACTGGTTTATTATTAGGAGTGTTTTTCAAAATGATTTGGGCCTGGTTACGTTCAAAGATAGGTACTGGAAACATGGTGTTTTTTAAGTTACGAATAGAACGATACTGCAATCCTTCATTCATAGTATATATATTAAGGGGTAAAAAATGTCTATGAATTAATATCTGGTAAGTAGATAATACTTAGACATTATTAGACGGCAATCATCGCTTCGTTGATAACATCAATCATTCCTCGAAAAACATTTACAAAGTCTTTGCTACTCAAAACTTGACATTTCGTAGATTTTTAGTTAGAAACAAAACATAAATAAGAATTACTATAAAACTCAAAAGCCAATGTCTCCAAACATGACATTTTAAATTATTCGAATTTTAAATCACAGAACCGTCAATGTCAACTGACTACCAAACTGCATCTAAGTCAAAAATCACAGAAAATGAAACATAAATAATACCAACCGTCAAATGTTTAGAATATTTTTTATTATGTTGTCTTAGTTTAGTAAGGATATTTGTATAAGCCAGTTAACTCGTTATTTAGATTCACTAGAAATAACTTTTCAAAACATAAATATGATACATGTGGCGTCTCAATCGTGTTGAGTTTTGTTTGATTTTGTTCATAGAGATGTATTTATGTTATGATTATTTATATATATCTATAATCCTGGTGTTTTCTCATGTCGGTAATTACTCAGAAAGATATTAATGGGGCTTTGTTTATTTAGAAAATACATATTTTGTATGTACGTGTCGTTAAAAACATTGTTTTAAATCTTTTTGTCATATTTTATGTTGGTTATAAATTCAAATATAGATTTTTTTGGTGTGGCATTGAAAATCTGAGTTCAGTCACATCAGTGGCGTGTGTTTGATTATGTGTGAGTCAGAACAATGAACTAACAGTATGTATACGTACTCATAATATTTATTTTGGTGTCTGAAGTTCAAAGCTGCGAAAAACCTAAATAGATTCTAATAATTGCTTCACGAACTACTTTACTGATCTTGAAACATTTCTATAGACGCGAGAATCTAAATTCTTCAGTACAGATTATGTAACGTTGTTTATCCCAAGTGTTTTAACTGGTTCACATTCATAGTAACATGTGAGTATCATAACAATAACAATTCCTACGCAACCGTACCTTTAGCCGACTCAATCATCTTTATTGCCAATAGTCTGATTCAGTCATAACATTAATAAGCAATATCCGCTAACCTTTCGTAAACAGATTGCACGTGTTAAGAAAAACACAATCGAATCTGAACGCTACAACTTCCAACATAGAGTTCTTTTTAGATAAGTAGAACATAGAGTTTTTTATCGTTTTAGAATTGGTGGTTCTTTGTATCTCGATCAATCAATAGATGAAAGAGATCAATGGATGGAATTCGTCACAGGGATTAGTTTTTTGTTCGTCTGTACTGACTTAAGCAGGTGATGTCAAGGTGATCAAATTCGTAATGACATAATCTTCTTTATTAGTCTATTCAAGAGTACAATACACTTCAATTTCAATGACTTATTTATTTTCTGGGATTATACTTAGTAGATCTTGACAGCTTAAAAGTTATTTTGCTAGTTGTTTTACTCCTACATATCTAAGTAGCAAACGAAAATCAGTTAATAGAATTTACGGTTACAGTAAAGTCAAAACTTTCAATACCGTTTCAATCAATGGGTTGTTTATGTCTGCTCCTAACTCAATAAACTGTTCGATAACAAATAAACCAATAGGGGTGTTAGTTAAAGTAACCGACAGTTTACACTGAACTCGGAACTATTGACCCTAATTAAGGCGATGGCCCGTGACAGGATACAATGGTAATCCGGGATTATCCCAATAAAACACCTCTTGACCGAGTCCACTAACATCTTTGCTGTTAACTTCTTTACGATGGCCCCTGTCAATTTAGCAATAACTTAGGAAAACTACCCCAAAGTGCTGAAAACTAACAAAACGAAAATGCAGTAAAATATTCTAACTGAGCTGATTCAACTCAGGAATAAATATCCAAAAAATTACCAATAAATTTCCAAAAGAAAATTAACAGAAGATAGTTTACAGAGCTCAAGTTATATTGGCAAATAACTGGATCAAACTGCTTTGCGTCGGCTCTGACCGGACTTTTCTCGCCGACGGAACCCCTTCTCTTCTATTATTTAAAGCGACCTTTGCCCTCTAGTCCTGAATTATGTGATGTTACATGGTGATATTTTAACTTTGGATTTCGTAAGTTAATTTAAATTAATTTTGTAATAATCTTTTGTTGAACAAATGGATTTTCGTGTAGACTTAAATAAATAGAGGTTGTATAAAAAGTTCTTAATTATTGGGTATTCTCACCGCTAAAATAGTACTTATGTAATTTTGGTTTATTTACTTAGTATCACTGTGAGATTGTTCCATTGCAATAAATTATTAAGATTAAAATGATATTTATATAACTTAGACTGAAAAGTATTGATACAAAAACATTGTTTGTCAGATCTAACAAACAAAATAAACAGTAAACCAAATATTTCAGCCGAGCCACCCAAATTAACTTACATTTTAGACCAAAAGCCGCATTAAATGCCTTTGCCATAAAATTTCCCACTACAAATAACTAAAATACATTCAAAGCATGTAAACCCTTACCCTCTTACCCTCCCGGAGGGCAAAAGATCGAAGGCCGGACATCCGGTCAAGTCGCCCTCAAACCGATACTATGAAGTATTTATTGAGTTGCGGCTCACCAAAAGTATTTTATTGTTGAGATATACCCTTTTGCCCAGCACCCTTTGTGTCTTGGTTCCCACACATGCAATTTTGAACCCTCCTTTTGTCTACTTAAAGTATAATTTTCGAAGGTGTTAGTAAGGGTCAGAGCGTCAGTTGCAAGGTGTTATATTTGTATTAATTGGCCTTTGAAATGTTTTCGTTTGTTAGTTTGTGTTAATTTATCGTATTGTTGTTGTATAAGTTTTTGGTTATTGTAATTTTCTTGTGGTGATTAGTTTATGACTGGAGGGTCTGATGAAATTCACCTGCTGTACTGTTCGAGAAACGGTGAATGAAGAATCTATAAGTGTGGTAAGTGTGTTAAAACGGAATATTTCGGGAACTCTTAAAGCTCTTGATACCACGTAGGTAGTAATATGAAAAATCTGCATAATAAAAAATATCATTTATTATTTATACAACCTCGTCTTCATTTATTTTGTTTCTGTCACAAAAATAGGTCGTCAGATAAGTGAGATGTACGATCAGTAAATAAAACAAATGTAAAACATTTTTCCCCGAAGTATATTAAAAAAAAAGAAATTAGAAAATTATATTTAGCCAAATCCCGCTGGAGTTATCCCGATAGTTGAGCAGATGCTTGTCGTAACTGTCAGTCGGTTTGATTCCCGACACCTGTTGTTTTCAAACTCTTCGATTACGACCCATTAGCGAAGACTTGCTCGATATTTAATACTATTGGGTTTTATGTTCTGTACTCTGAATAGTTGGGTAAGGTCGATGACATGGAGTAAGTGGTTAGGAGTGTAGTAACTCAAATTCGACTGTCTAAAGTCTTGTAAAGACTAATTTTGGAACTTTGTAGTACATTGACAGGTGATGAGGTGCTGATGTCAACGTGACTCGTACTAATAAAGCAATGGAAATCATTCATTCTTTAGGACTAAAGAGACTGGTCTACTGGTGGTAATCGCGTCTGCTGAGCATGAGATCCTGAGTTCAACTCACAGTTCGGGCAAAGTTCTTTATGTATGTGCCTGGTTGTTGGCAATAGGCTCGTCCACTATTACATGGGACTTAAACATAACTGGTGAGATGTGAGTGTACCTTTGTCTATCCTTTCAGATAACAGGCGTGATGATATGTTGTTGTACTAAATATATCGTTGCTTGTCTTAAGGTCCTTATTCAAACATCCTGTCAATATCTCACGTGACAGCCAACGCCATTGGCTTATTAAAAAATCTTGTCAACTTGTATTTGTTCAAGCCTTACCTATATCATTAGTATTTAAGATAGTGTTGTTATCACCAACCTATATGACAGTAACGACACGTATTTTTTTACATGTTATGATACCTATTGAGTTTAATCATACTGCAGTATTTTAATGATCTGATAAATGATATCTGTATACTTGCAAACAAGGCTTAGTTTCCAGGTATTGATATGGAATGAGGTACTGTTTATCTTATTATAATTAAAACAATACCTCTTAGATATGAAATAGATACATTTATTGATATTACGGAACCTCTATTAGAAACCCGAATCATAGAATAGATCCCCCATTAAATTCTATAACTGTATCTTCGGTGCGGTATCGTTTGCTCAGCCATCGATGGCGGCTGACAATCGTCCGCCGATTTGCGGTCGCCGATATCCGACCCACGGGACCACAGATAAGGATCTCCAGTTATGTGGTCTGAACTGAACACCATCGCCCGTTTCACTTTATAGCCGATAGGAAGCCAATTGGCGGCGACTGTTAAACTTAATTGAGGGTTTTAACTAATGAAGAGACGGTTTAGTTGCTTCCAGAATCACCAACAGTGAAAATTTGGTTCGAAAATAGAATAGAAAATGTATTTACCCCATAAAAACGTTCCCAATTTTCAAAGTTGCGAACTCCGACACAATAGAATCATTGAAAGTCAATAAAAAATATGAAATAGAAAATGTGACCACTTTACACAGAATCAATGGGGCGAGGGTTGAGAATAGACGTATCTTTGTCGGTGAAACTCATCCGATTTCCGAACGAGCACCGATAGCGGAAGAGGCGCCCCCTGCCGGATGTGCGTTGAGCGGGAAAATAGGCGGAAGTTTCGCGCCGGGGAGAAAAATTCGGAAAAGAATCCCTCTGACAAATTTGCATTCGAAAAGGGCACTTTTGTGTGTTTTGCTCAGCGATCGGTTGTAAATTTGTCAGATTGTCAATTCACAACAAACGCTCCTCTTCATCACTTTTGTTATGTTAATCATTGTTTTCTTACACCGTTTTTATTTTTTCGCGGTTGCACCACTTTCGTTATCGGATTGAAAATTCAAATTTTGAACGGTGGTCGCTGAGAGAGAAAGAATTTGGGATTCGAAATTCAAAGTTTGGATTTGCGCGTAATTAGACAGGTGATTCGCTAATTCGTAAAAAGAATTCGTCTTAATTCAACCGCGGGGCCTATTCCGGCGATCGCTCGACTCAGTCGGGAGCGCTGTGGGAACGTCACGTCGAATAATCGGTATCCGCGCAAAAAGTGGCCCGCGAATGTTTTGAGATCAACCTTTTTATAATTGCGGACGTCTAAATTGATTGACAGTTAATTTTGAGCTTTCTTCCTTTGCGAGAAGCGTCACATTTAAACCCTTTCAATAATAATAGTGTATTTAAAATCACAGCATTTGGAGTGTCGTTTTCTTGTGATTGAACTCACTGAATTTCAGACGAAGACTTGTAATAGGAATGTGCGAAAATCCATTTTCATTAAACGTATTGTGTTGTAACTGTAGCATTGGTTAAGTTTCAGGAGAAATTCAGTAACTCCTTGAAATGCATTTCATTGTCTGTTCTGTGTAAATGGGTCACGGATTCTGAAATTATTAATAATTAATTTTGCAGATGTTTTACGTCATAGCATTTTAACAACTAACGTCATCATTTGGCAGATCGATCTTCAAATGAATTCAATATTAAATAACTAATAGCTATTATAGTACTGTTACTTTAGCTGATCAGAAAGAGAGAAGGTGGACTTCAAATCATTCGTAACAAAACTTATTTTCTAAAAACATCATTCGAATTCTGCACATAGAAACCCCATAACCCAGGATGTTCAAATCCAACCGTTCAAGCAATCAGTACAGACTATTAACACAGTTTTCGCTGCACAAGTGCGTGTGCGCATCGTATCCCCTCGCGGACGCGATCCCGTCGGCGATGCGCTGACGTTGAGGTCAGGGCCGAGCGCCGCCGCGTGCGCATTCAGTGCGAAACACGTCAAGATTTTGATGTTGATGGTCGAAGTTTGTAAGGACGTTTGTAAGTTAGTTTGCAAGCTACTCGTGCTTTAAAAGTCCTCTTAACTTAGGTTTTTTTTTTAAGTTACAGGGGTAAGTAATCAGAAAAAAGTTAGGTTTGCAGGAGACTGCCGATTTCAGTTATTATAAATTCTATTCTATTTTGTAAAAATTCAACAAATACCGTAATTTATTTTAATAGTTATAAAATAATTATGCTATTTAGTGAAATATTGCATTCAGTTGGGTTGGCAAAACTACAGCGCTTTCAAATAGTGTTGTGTTACACTTACAGATTAAGATCAAAGAATTTTTCTGTAGTCAGACTTTCCAAAAAGAGCAAAATACGTTTATTTTAATCTCCATCAATATTTATGAAACAAAGCAGCACAGAAGCACATCTGCACTTCATTAGCAAATATGACTCCTTCGATAATTGCTCGTATGTTTTGGAATCCACAACTCTCACAGCGGGGGCTTGTCGGCGACATCAAAAGCGACGCGAGCGCAATTTTGACAATTAAAGCGCTGAGCATCGCGCGCATCGTCCGCTCACCAGTCGCGTGTCCTTGCCAAGAATCCACGGCCAGCAAAACCCACTTTTTTACAGAATAGGGAACCGACTTAACCGGTCTCATTTGTACGCACTTACAACCTTTTATTTCTTTTAATTTCCACACAAATGGGATGTGTAACACTGAGGCTACTCATATACCCATACTTATCCTCTTTTAATTTCGGAGAAAATACGTCTCGGTCAATATTTCACATTACAAAATGTCGTTTTACGATCATCTGATTCTGAATTACGTGCCGCAATCAACGTCCCCATAACGATACTGTAAAATTTTACGACTGTGTTTTCATCAAATCGTATATATGTAATAAAAATCATCAATTTGTTGTGTATCTATATAT
Source organism: Xestia c-nigrum (assembly GCA_916618015.1). Classification (NCBI taxonomy): domain Eukaryota; kingdom Metazoa; phylum Arthropoda; class Insecta; order Lepidoptera; family Noctuidae; genus Xestia; species Xestia c-nigrum. The sequence continues at coordinate 1,931,254 of OU745263.1, forward strand.
TAGTTAGAAAAAGCCCTATCGTTTAGTTTTAAACCATCGTAAATTAGAACTTTCGGTCGTAATATCGAATTTTTAATGTGTAGATTTTTTAGTAGAGGTACCTACGTGGCGAGTGAGGTCTCGAATAAGTCAAGTTTTTATTGGTCGTAAAAATTTAGGAGCTCTTGTAGGTGACTCTATTCTTCAAATCGATTTTACGAATCGAATATTGGACGATAATGGACCAAAAAAAATTTTTAATTAAAAGATTATAATCTTCTTAAATCGTAAATTGAGTGAGCGAGACACTATAAATATTTGTCATAAAACTAATTTCGGCTTTTGTAATAAATATGTGATTTGTGATTTCGTCGAACTGTGTGTGTGTGTGTCTAAAATAGATATATGAATATTGTTTTCCCACGAATTTTATATTGCCAGTAACGGCGATTTAACGTCCCTATCGCTAAGAAAAGCTCTTAATGCCATTTAACTTTATTTGACCATCGAACTACCGAAGAACAGTATTCTATCACCATCCTCCGACATCGCACTCCCAATTCTCAGCGAATCTATGCCACGCTCACAACAGAACATCTCGAACGAACTAAATCGAGTTCAATTGACTAACGATTGATTATTCAATCAAAACAGATTGATCGGCATTATCGGATAATAGGCGGACAATTGCCGACCAGTGCACTTGGAGCTGTCACGATGGGCCAACGTGCGCAGAAACTAAAGGTGTGGTCAAGGGGACTACAGGAGCTGAATTAACAACTGTATTTGTGGTGGTTCAAACTTCGTTTGAAGTACTGTTAGAATAAAGTTGTAATTAGCTTGCACTACAAAGTGGTTGTTACGTCAGTCACTGCGGGCCAAATAGTGCGAATTGAGTGGTTTCGATCGATTTACAAAGAATCTATTGATTGGACTAAAAAAATAAAACAATATGATGCTAATATGCTGTTTGTAGAATTATTTGCCAAAAACTCTGAATGATCGCATGTATTTTACAGTTTTTACTCGTTAAAAGATATTTTTAGAGATAAGTTCGTGATTTTTTTTATCGAGTAAATTTATTTGTGTTATCTTTTTTAAACTTTCACGATCAGAACACATTATAAAACGTATGAAAACGGCTATTTATCGTGAATTTACCTTTAATTTAATCCCGACGTTTCGACCGGATTGCACCAGCCGTGGTCGCGGGGAGACCGAAGTATTGGAGGTACCGCGACAGCAAAGTGAAGGCGTTTATTCAACTACCCTCACTCATCTTCAATGTTAATTAGGGCCGGTTCACACTAGGCCAGCACACTACACTAATAGTGTCAGTATATTGAGGCGATTTCACTTGAAATTAAAGGTAAATTCACGATAAATACCCGTTTTCATATGTTTTATAATTGTATTATGTTTTCAAAACACTATCATGCTAGCATATTTCCTGAAGAATATCATATATTTATTTATTTCTTGTTTGGTTTATTGCAGTGAATCAGGCATTATATAACTTGCGTTTAGCTCCTGTATAGTCGCCTAAAGGAATATTTTTGTATTTACATCGGGTGATGACACTATTGATCAACAAGAATATTAGTAGCGCTATTTTTAAACAGAATCGTCAAGACGTAAAAGCAGAAGTTGTGAAAATACAGTTTTTGAGAAAATAAAAAAAATACTCTTCGTGCCCAAATCCGAAAATGGATGACACGGTAATAACCCCCCAATTCTCGAATCCTTTATCCAAATTAAAAAATCAAACAAACTTTTAAACTTGGAACTCTCCGTGCGAGAATCAATAAAGCGCGTTCGATTTAGGTAGCTGCACGTTCAAATCGTTTCGGAGGGGAAACAAAGATGTCTCACTTAAGGACATCGAACGTGATCTGTTTGCAAAAAAATACCTTTAAGCACCTCTTTACCTGTGTCCCGGTCTCCGGGACCCTTCGAGGGGAACGCCGGGAGTTTTCTTTTGAACTTGTAAACATCAGCTGAAAGATGTCGGGAAATCTTTGCGGTTAAACTTCGATTGCCTTTATTTGTTTCACTTTGTTACTTTTGGTGTTTGTGAGAAATCGAACGCGCTTTGTTTACTTTTTAAATTTTAAGGTTGCTGTTCTTCGGTGGAAACATATTTGTTTCGATTAAATTCTCAGCAATAATTCAAATTACGTCACCTTAACACAAAGGCTTGGTACTTAAGTTTTAAAGACACTGAAACACATTGTGTTGCGTGCAGGGCACATTTTTATGTTTTCTTTCTCCAAAACCATCAGAGTCCATAATCTGCCTCAAGATTTGGCTTGCAAAGCTCAAGAGTCCAAAAACACGAATTCGCGAAAGCACCGCGTCGTTTAAATGGTCCAAAAGTAATTCGTTAATTTCATTATACGCAGAGACACACCAAGACCATTTGTCTTGAGGTTTTTGCAGATCATTTTCAAAACTACCTTCGTTGCATTTACACGCAACTAACAAAATTACGCGTTTTAAGCTCTTATTTTAAACAGTACATGGTCGAAATTATCATAAATGTTTAATGCATTTACTGACACGGACAAAGAAAAGTCGCGATATGTGCAGAATTTTATCCGCCATTTTGAATTATAATTCGCAGCGGCTCACGCGCAAATGTTAAAAATTTCGCCGCGAAAGGGATAATACTTACATTTTGAAAAACCCTGTCATAATACACAATTTATGTGTACAAATAAATAATAGTAGTGTGAATTAAAAGGGAGTTTAACATTTTCTATGAATTTTAATATTGTTACTAGTAGGTAGGTACTGGAAACTGCTAGAAAGTTATTAATTAGTGCCGCTGTGCTAATAATGTTATTTATGAGGTTTCTTGCAGTGTACTTACGTAGAAGTATAGTATGATAAGATCGAGGTTAGGGAAACTACAGTCATAAGTATTTTTTTAATTACATTTAACAGTAATGCAATAAACATTACAGTTTGCGTGCCTAATGAGTACCTAACAGTTTGTGCAAATTATTTTCGATTAAAATGAAGACTATTTGTAAAAAAAAACAGAAAGCGATCATTAATTTTAAGACTGTTTTGGAAAATAATTACCAAAAAAAAACTATCGAATGATATCAAAATTAAATTTTCGCCTCCAAAACATTTTTTTTTCGTCTACCCTCAAAAATCCTGTAAAGTGCTATACATGGTGGATCAGTTTACGACACGAGGGTGTTACCTACGTGTTCAAACTGTCGAATTGTTGATGCTAATCAATTTTATAGCTTCATCCACCCCCATAGCACTGAGGGTTGCATAGCATTGATGCGAAATTGATTTTACCAATATTTGTTTTAAGATTTTGAAGGGTTTTTTCTTGTGCTAAAAGATTTGATGAAGTACCTTCTTATAGCAATTTTGTTGACAGTAAAGTGAAAATTGTTGTGTAACAATGGGTCTTTAGGTTTGTCAGTCAACTGACTGTAAACACTTTTCTGGTGGTCGCTACTGTTGATTCTGGCTTTCAGGAGTTACAGTGGTTCTACAATAGTGCAGTGAACTTGACTATGTCAGCTACAGGAAGTCTACAATTTTTTTTTAGTTTTTCAATATGGCCGAGTGATGCTTTCTGGGCCCTATCAGAATATCAGCGCTGTGACGTTTTTCTTTTAAATGTTACAGCACCATGCTGAGATAGGAGCCTTTTGGGCTTGTACAGGACAAATTCTGTTTTGTATTTTGTTTGTTTTTTCTTATGATTTCGTTGTTTTTTTTTTTATTCTCTCATTATGTTTACTTTAAACTAGTGTTATAATCACAATTTAACAAAAAAATAATTATGTGTTTTCCTGTCGGGCTAATAAATGCTTTTTCTTTTTTTCTTTCTTTCTTTCTTTAACCGTCACTCGACATGATAAAAATGCAATGCCGATATAGTTTCTTCAAATCTTGCTATTTAACCATTTTTAAATCTGTACAATGCGTCTGACGTAGACGAGTAAACTTTGCACGCTATCCAAACACAAACGCACTGACAATTTTATATGTCATTTGTCAGTTTGTGACACTCACCCTTTTATTGGCGTGTTTTCAAATAATACCGTTTCTTTTCTTCGAAGTTGTTATTTCTTTGATTGTAAAGTATGCAGTCTCTCTATCAAAGATTTTATTTCTTTGTTCTGTCTCCTCGTAGTTATTTTTATAGTCTTGGCTACATTTCAACTAAATGACGTCGGTATCGATGCATTTATTTGCAATACATTTTATTACTAGGTGCTTTGTCTATGAACAGTTATATCAGTCTTTGGACGTCAATTTGTAGTTTCCATATCTTTAAAATGTCAGGCTTTTATTTCCTATTTCTGTTTCCAAGTAATTTTAAATTATTCACCTTATTACTCCTTACTGCACTTTCAAAGTCAATTATTTGCACGAACACAATCGATTTCCGATTTCGACAAGTATCCTTTCTTTATTTTCATTTTGAAAAAAGAATAAATAGGTATTTCATTTGATACAAATTACTTTTGTTATCATTGAGGCGTTAAACAAATAAAAAAAAAGAAAATGTGATTGAAGAACAGAAAAACAAAGGGAGACTGGGTTCTGTATCAAAACCTTGTTGAAAAGAAAACATTTTGGAAGAGGATTTCTAATGTGTCCTCTAATTGGGTCCTTCAGTCCTTGGGTCACTATTATAAAATTATTTTGGTTTCTAACTGACATAAACAGAAAACTCCTGATATGATAATTACACCAGTACCGCCTATTCAGTATTCTGTGTGCTAATATGAATCACGACACGTTTAGACATAGATCTCCGACTAATCATAACAGTGTACAAACACTGTTTCAAGCCAGACACTACACATAATACCTATTAAGGCTCTTGTTCACAATGACACATGTTATCCACATATCACTGTCCATCGCCGCATTTGTACGCGCAATGTTCGTCAAAGTAGTTAGTAATCTATCAGTGTACGTCAAAATTGTCCCATATAAACAGACAACAATTTACGGAACCCTAAAATGCACACGATGTTACGGTGGCCAATGCTAACAAATTAATAATTAATTTGCAGCAGGGGGCGCTCTTTTTGTTCCAAATACAAAATTCATTTGTGTTCTAAATTTGTAAAACGTGTTCCTTTTTTCGGAATCGATTGTTTGTGTACATTTTCGAATGTCAGCTGCCATTTAATTGTCATCTTGTGTAAAAAAAATTGAAAATAAGTTATCGCTTGGAAAACGGAGTAAATTAAGCTTCAATTGGAAATCATAAAATAATTTGTAGGTACTCACTGTAGCTTTTCATACAGGAACTTAATTTACCTGAAAAGATGAACGGTCTTATTAGATGCAATAAATCTATAGAGAGAGAGAGAGGGGAGAGAGGGGTGGTTATAGAGTAAGCTTATTTATGACTTTTGTCAAAAATTGGGTCAAAGCATCATGGTTCATCAAAGGGAGCGGTTAATGTATTATTTTAAATAAAGGATTATTAGCATCAAGTAGATCATGCGGGCCTCGTCATAAAATTACACACGAACACATTTATACGATATTTCTTTACTGAATGTACACGTGAATGCAATAAAGAATTTGAGTTTGAGTTTGAGTTTGAGTCTAGAATCATTTTTACAACCGACATTAAAACTTGTATTGAATTATAATAATGGCTGCATTATCTTCTTTTGATTTTTCGGTACTTAAATATAGAACAAATGTTTTTGTCGAATCGCGATATAGTGTCAAAAGTATACGGAACTATTTTTTTTTTCGAAAATTAAAAACCTGGTTTTCACAACATTTCGAGGGTTAGAAGTTTTTATTTTAGTAGTCGTACGGCCTCTATAGTGTATCGTTAATACATAAAGCCTATTAATATAACTACCAGTTACCGTACTTGATATAGAGATAGTGAAATATCTATCCTGATGGCCGACCATAGATAAGTAGACTGCAGCTTGTCCCTGATCGTGGAAATGTCGTTTGATTTGTGGAATTGGAAACCTTGGATTGAGAACTCCGATATTCTTTTCTGATTGCATCAAAACTAGAAAGGTTTTAGTTTCTGCAAGAAATAGATGTGTTGTGAAATACCTATTGGAACCTTTTTTTTTTAATCTAGGTAAAACGGCAGAACCTAAGTTTCTTGTTTGCTCATAAAAAATTAAGCGAATATAATGTTTTCGCAAGAAAATAAACAAATAATCGAAACAATACTCTACCTACAAAGAATCTCCAAAACATTTTTCAGCAATTTAAATAACACTTAACATCCAACTCGCTGGACCCTAAACTGCGTCTCTAAAAGGACCTACCTGCTCGTAACCAAATAAACCTTTAATTATCGATACATTAATAGTTCCACTGCCCTAAGGAACCGATGACATTCATAAAACGATTTTATACCACTATAAATAACTATAAAAACAACATAAAATAGTTTACTCGGTCGCGATCAATACCAACAATTTTACTACCATTTTTATGACTCGATGGGAAGCCGAAAATGCCTAATTTGACTTCATTAAGTGCTCGGAAAACAATAAAATTATATTTAACAGGTTGAAAAATTTCCACCCTGGATATTATCTGTGGAGTGAATCGGTGTATTTACATATAAAAAGCTTATTTTCTGGTTAAAGTGTTACTACCAAGTGTCTTTGGACTGCTGTTTACTAATATAGCTACAATCGTGATAAGTACCCTAGTATGTATTAATTGAAGCCTCTTGCTGACTGTATTGCATTCTTGAAAACCCATTTTTGTGTGTAAGGTTAACATGTGAAAAAATACTAGTGCAATTTAAAACAAAACTCGTCGAAACCCGAGTAATATATGCGCGTTTACGAAACGTAAATGTCAGACCTTAAGACAATGGCTTTTTTTCGAAAAACAACACGCAACATGTCAATAAGAGCTGGCTGGAAAAAATAACCCCTTTTTAAATTTCGAATCGATCCTTTCACACTTGGAACAAGCGGCCGCGACGGTTGATTTCCGTTCTTAATTCAAACAGAAGCTTCTTTTAAATAGGTTTTTATTTCTTTTCGAATTCTGAATGAGCATAGAGTGCGGAACTCAATCGGTAATTTGAATACCGAATGAGATTCGAATTTCGATTATAGATTCATTCGATAAGTGACCTCATTTAAAGGATATTGCTTATTTTATCGATCCGGCTATTGAATGATCCAATCAAAGGGTCTTTTTATTTAAATTAAACTAATTTTAAACCGGAGTCTTGGTAAATTTTATAACATAATAAGCACGGTTCGTCGGGTTTGCATATCACTGTTTAATTATCTTAGATCTGTCGATATCTTCGCGTATTTATTGCAAACCATGTGGTCAGGGGGGTTTAGGACACCAACTCCGCGTAACGTTTAGTAATTTAATTGGCCGTTTGCTGTTATCTAAATAATAACGACCATTTCTTGTTAGTAGTTATCGAGCATCACTTTTCGAGTTTCAATACTCAGAAAAAGTGTCATTCGTTAAACTCTTCAATAAATAACGTGCGAACAGGTCTCCGTCGTAAATTTCCTTACGTTCAGAATGTATCCGATCACGAACCCGGTGTGACTTTCATTGGATTAGAAAAATAAAATCTATAAAAACTCATAAAGTGCTCATAAACACGAAAGAGGTAATAAAAAACAGTCCGATGTCGTCTCTCAGCTGTCGCGCGCTATTTCCGAACGAAACGGCATTCAAAAATCGAACTCCATCGAACCACGAGGGGGATATCGTTACGATTTTAAAATTAGAACGTTCTTTTATTTCTTTTAACGTTTTCATTTCGTGTTATTGCTTATGTCCTGTTCGTATTGAGGGAAGTGTCTCTGTGACATCACATGACATGCTTTTCACATTCGGAAAAGCAATAAAGAGGAAAGACCGATATACCCTCTTTATTTGCGCGAGACATCGTGTACGCTTCGGTATTTGATAGATAATTTTCATTTTTAATTAATGACGGATTATTTTTAATGTTTATTAGTTGAGTAAATACGGCAATTAATTGGAATTGCTCAGAGGGAGTTGTTATTAGTAATTAACAAAGTGCGGTAAAATACTTTTATTAATTATTGACTATGCTAATTGATATAGGTACAAGTTAGTCTTCGTGTTTAGTTAATAAAGCCTTAATTACTTGAGGTAAGTAATAAAATTCTTTATTTTTCATCATTTTATGAATCAAATCACAGTTATTAATTCTATATCATCTGATTATCAGGAGGAAGATTTTCAGATAGGCGAGTTTTTCTTGGCGACTGGAAAAAATTGCACCTTGTATTTAAACACCGCGGTACGGTACCAGATTCTGTTATACATGATCAGTAAATAAATACATCACCGAAAATATGAAAAACTCCAATGTTTTCGTAAGTAAAAGCGTCATTATCCTAAAAACACGTGCCAAGTGGGTGAGTGTCAATGAAAAAAAACACAATGTGCCGTATTTTTAGCCTATTTTCATTTAAATATTACTTTGTTAAAGAAATTATTGTCATAAAACCGAATTTATTCTTGTGACCGTTACAAAATCGGTTACAACACCGCTCCATTTTACGGAATGTTGGAGATTATTTTTTTTATAGCGTTACACGTGTTCACACTATCGCCGAGACATTGTTGTCGCGATTAAAGATGAGTGAAACGAAGCGTTCTCTTTGAAATTCTTGGTATCATTAGATGAATGACGGTGAGTCAGCTGACATGAGGAATTCAAATCGTTGTTCGAAATTTGATTGACAAAATTTGAAATAAGTATAAAATTATTCTTTTAATTTTGTTCATTTCTAAATCAATGGCCATTCGATACGGTATTTCGTAAGATTCCAGTCTTACGCTTCTACATTAAATAACATATTTTGAATAATTAATAAAGCTATAAAATTATGATTCTTACATACTTAATCAGTATCTAGAAAACCGGATTTAAACATGATTAATAAAATGTAATTTTATCGATTTTTATGACTTTATACATTAAATTATACAGAATAACTAAACTTGTTATAATGGCCATTTTTATTAAAAATGAATAATAACAAGATATTTTCCGATACTTGTTGAATATATCAATAAATTGAAAAGAGGGCTCAGTTAACTATAGAAGGTATTTGTAACAATAAAATTTTATTGGCAATTTTAAACGTAATTTACATGACAAGTCCTGATAAAGATCGTGATGTTTTGTTCATTGTAGAAAGGGCCATGTTTCTGTTTGGTTAATTGTAGATAAGTGGTACATATATCGGAAAATCTCAGAACATTGGTCATTTCGTCATTGAGAATATTTGGAAAATATCTCAGTGCCTTTTCTATCAGAGCTTGATTCAGAATCTGTAAGAAATTTAAAATGGTCGTCATAAATGGTAACTTAGATGACTACAGTGCCGTGCTGTCAGTGACATGATAGGACAGTTTACTGTCCATATCGACATTAACTGTGAGAACTGTCAGGAGTTTATTGAATCCCTTTATAAATTGGTAGCCTGAACATAAACCAATACTTACCAACAAACATCGAATAACACAAATATTAATTAATTTCCCTGTTCTAATATCCTCAATCTTCGGTCCAATCGTCCCTTGGGCTCGGCTGCGAAGGAATCACTGACGGTACAAATCCTAGCGTCTGAGACGTCAAAGTGACGTCCGCTACAGATGACAGATGTTGGGAGATGTCAAGATGGACTCGGATTTATAAAGGACTTATTGATTAGTCTGTGTTTTGGTAAATTGGAGATGAAATGGAAGCTGTGGGACTCTTGTAGTCTTGAAATTATGAGAAAATGTGATGCTGTTTTTCAGGTGACAGGTCGGAATGAATAATTTGAGATTCATTTAAAAATAAGTAAAGTGAGGTTAGGTGAGTTTGAGGCTTATAAGCTAGTTGTCAAGTTTGACGTTAAGATTCTTCTCAAGTTAATTATGGAACATATAAAGTGTAGTGAGCTCGGCTCGATCATTAAAAGCTTTACTATTATGACATAACATCTTAGTTACGATAATCGCCCATCACTAACGTAGAATATATGAAAATAAACCCCGCCCACGGGCATAAAACAAAAAGAAAAATTGTTAAAAGCGCAAATAAATTTAATATTACCAATCTCGAAATGTTTCGTAACGAAAATCATTAAACTGACAAACATCGTAAAGTGGCGACGAAATAGAATTCGTTCGTCGGTTTATATTTAAAATTAAGAATACGACATATTTTTAAAGTTCGAACGGCGACATTTAAAACTAATCGCTGTTTTCGATTCCCGCGCGTATTTTGAAAGAGTTCGAACACGGGCGGGGGTGTTCTAAATTTGAAATGTTTTCGATTTTCGAACGGCTGCCGGGACGCGTCAATGGCGGCGCCGTGAAAAATTGCGCGGGAGTTATGAAATGCGTTTGTTTCTTATTTTTATTGTTTGTGGTGACGTGTTGGTTGATTTTCCTCGTTTTTTATTTGGGATGCATGTTTCTGTTACAATGAAATGGGTCACGTCATGTAAGAATCCCAAGCTTGCGTAAGTTTGCTTGATTAAGAGGGGAATTAAATAATGAAAAATACTCTTAAAATCCTTTCCAGAAATCTGAAAAACTGACTCATATCTACAAGATTATTAAAACAAACACTGTTTTCCCACTGTAACGTAACGTTTCTCCAAGCAGTATGTTTTTTGTCATCGCATTAATCATCAGAGCTTGCCAAATCATTGTATAGGGAAAGTCCCAGTGACAAAAACTCCATATCGCAAAATACAACAATTCTCGGTTACGTGTCTCGAATGCAAGTTATTTGATTTTTAGGTAATTGCACGGGAAAACTTGTGATGTCATCTGTCTTATAATATGACTCTCTGCTTATCTTTTTGATTGCAACATTCATGATATTCTGTAATTTGTATCTCCATGCTTGATCTACACCCGGACTTCTGCCAAGTTCCACTTTACTTAGAGTTACGGTATTCGTCAATCTGTTTATTCTGAAGTCAATTCATTTGTTTGTTTCTCTGCCATTTGGAATAGATATTCTATAACCGTTGTATTTTCAATTAACTGTACAGCTAAAGTATGGATCAGTATCCATACTTTAGCTGTACAGTTAATTGGATAATGTTTTGATCTTCCTAGCCTTTACCTATCTATGTTGGGCCTGGGACCGGCTTCCAGTCTAACTTGATCTATTGTGCATCTGTCTTCTTCACTCCTCAATGTTTTAGCAATAGTTTTTCTTTTTTTTAGTTAGTTTTTTTTTTCTAAACAGTGCTTTGCCTAAAGGTGTGCTCTCAAAGCATCGGGTCGAGCTTTATGAAGTCATTTCTCACAAGCAGCGCGTGAGCAATTCTAACTGCGATGCGTATCGACGCAAACAATGGGCAGCTTTACTTGTACCGTCAGCAGACGAGGAAAGTTTGGCAAAAAAGGCTTGTTTGTGGTAACGTTGATGGGTATCGATTTGTGGTGCTGCATAAGAATGGCATAAATGACTTTTTTGATTGGACGTGTGACGAATTTCAAGTTTATGTTGCTGAATCCTGGTTTGAATGGACGCATGCCTTAAAATAGTTGTGAAAAGGTGATGATGACTGCTGTATAGATGATGAAAATTAACAAGAAAACTCAGTTTGCATTTCCAGCTCTTAAGATCCAGATTGCAAGTATTGGAATTCATAAACAATGTTTATCTCGGCTGTACAAAAAAGCTATATCTATTGAGCAGCTAATCTCGATATAACACTAAAAGTCACAATTGAAACATCTATCTCCCAAGGCTTGCTTAGAAATTCTGGCAAACATTCAAATCGTTACTTTAATTTTGAAAATCAAACTTTTTTTAAATTTTATGTACCGACGGTGCACGAGGCAATGCTAGCCTCTATTTATTGACATTATTGTGCAATAAACTGTATTACAAGAAACGTTTACTATCTCCTGGTTGGATCTCTTTTCAAACAATAAACCTTTGTTGCAGTCATGCAATTTTTTTGCTATCCGTACACGGCAACATTTTGCAGTTCGATAGCAATCAGTCAAACATGAATGACATTTCAGTTGGACTTTTACAAACGTTTCTTTTTCGCACACTTAGCATATTTTTGTGTCTTGTTCTTAATGATCCTAAGTTTGAAATCGCTTGGCAAGTAGTTTTGGAACTGTATTTTGAAGATTGCGCGTTTTACCCAACGACTTATAAATTGTTCTCGCTTAGGTAACTAGGAGGTATTTGCTAAATGCTAGGATTTCTAATGGAAAGGTTTAGGTACGTGTTTTATGTAAACTCTTTCTTCATCTAGATCTTCTTTGTTCGAAATTTTATCATCGATAGCTCCCAAATCTCGATCCATAATCATCGTTTCCTGTCCGTGATATACGTTCGGACATTAATACGATTTCTAATGAAATCCTTTAAATTATAATGCATTAGCTTCATATTTATCACCGCTCGATATCTGGGCACTCTACATAAAACTTTACGATTGGTTATTTTAGGCGTAAAGAGTACCCAATTAACCTTTTAAGTATGTGCGACATCGCTTAGCTGTCGCTTACTATAATGGTATCGTAAATCACTAACACAAGCTATTTGTATCTGTAACTCGATGCGTTATCGATACATAATTAATCGGTTAAACCATCGATTTAACGTAATCGATTAATTAAGTGCCGATACAACACTCGCAAGATCAAGAATTCTAAATCCGAACGTCAAAATTAATCTTTGATTCGTGTCGTGTTTGTTTTGAATTTGGAATGCAGACGCATTCTAAATTCAAATTTTTGTATTCCACGTTTGGATGTGGTAATGATGTTATTAAAGTTTGTTGTCATTGACTGTTTATTATTTCTTTATTTAATAATTGTTTGTTAAGAATTTACGGAAAACTCGTTTCTCGAGGTTGTGAGACCTTAATGCTTTTAAAACTGATTGTTCACTTGCCAATACTATTAGGAAAATCATCAGTTTTTTTTTCAAAGCCTTACAATAGAGCTTAATAAAGCAAATGGTTCAAGGTTGCCAACCCACTTAATGGTTCGCTCAATAGTCCTCGCTCATTACCAGCTGTATGAGCTGACACTGCCATAAACGGATTTACACTGCATTATAGCAATTATCGACTGTTAACATTACTAACTGCTTTACGCGCTGTTTAAAACTTGTGTTTGTTCGTAAATCAACTTTGTTTTTAGCTTTTAGTGTCCATTTTGAAGTTTTTATCATTCATTTAGTCTGTTCAGCAGCCTTAAGTATTGTCTTTAGTAATATAATTACTGCCCTTTAAAGTTACCTTTGAATTCTGGTTAATTAGTAATTATTAATTATTGTAAAATAGATTTAGCATCACCAGTCCACGTTTTACTAACAAAATAATAAATATAAGTAAGTTTTCAAGTTTTCATACTCCAAAATAACTGTCTAATAACCTCTTGATTAGAATTCAACGATAATTGTGTTCTCGTCAATAACAGTGTTGCGATTAAATCATAATTCTTGTTTTATATTCGTTACAGGTGTCATGGTGTCATTGATTCCTATTCCAAACAAACATCTGCCCTATAAAAGAAAGCTGTTTTTAAGTTAAATGCTGTGTAATAGAAAAGTAATAGCAGCCGTATAATTGAATATTAAAATAATTAATAGCTAATCCTTAGTTTAGTAGGTAAATTTAAAGGCCTATAAACATTTCACCGGATATACACGTACAAAAACAGACGCAACAGTGTATAAGGTACACAGTTAACTTGAATGTCAAAATTGAGTACAGACCTACTTGTTAATCAAAATGTCGGTATTCTAAAGCAAGTTCCAAATTCAATTTTTCTTCTCCATTTCTAAATCTTCTCGTAACTAAGAACCTACCCATTCATCAACCGTTCTATCTAATCATTCACTCACTCGTGACGTGCAGTGTGCACCCAATCAAACATCGATACATTCATTCATAAAGGTATGTTTACAAACATTTAGTGCGGTGCATTAGCGACTCGGCTAAACACGCGAGCGGCGAGCGGGAAATTAGTCGAAACCAGTTGAAAGCGGTTAAGATTATGATAATGAGCACTCGACTCCCGCCGCCGCGCCCGTTGGGATGCTACCCGTGTTCGCTATTGTTCGTTAGTTTAGTCGATTTTAAATGCTGTATCGATTTTGTGCTCGAATAGCAAGAAAAGTTGAATGAGAAATGAGACATTTTGAACGTGATGTCACGAAAGAATGCCAAATTGATTCGGACGTTTTATTGACCTAATTATAAGAGAGAATTCAGAGCGGATCAAAAAAATTAACCAGCTAGAAGATATTGTTTACATTCTCTATAAATATCAGTCGTCTAGCTGCACTAAAGTGTTGATTTTTATTTTAATCCAATGTAAAACGAAACACAAATAACTGGAACGCTATAAGTTTTCTATTTTGTACGACATTCACAATTCTTATAATTTTTGTATGACGCATCACGGAGACGTTCCCACCACAGCTGAACTATACGACCACATGGAAATACCACTAATCGCTGATGATTTGTGCAGCATTTTGCCCTTTATCTAGTGGCGTTAAAGATCAGATTAGCGTAAGTAACATGGGTAAGGCGGTGTTAACTGTGTCGAAGTCTTAACATTCATGTCTCGGGGCACTCGCCTATACCTAATAACCATCAATGATCGGGCCGATTGTGAAAAATATCATTAAAAAACCATCAGCGCTTGATGATTTGAATGTTCCACAGATGATTCGTGCGGCCAGCCATCAACCACAATCGATTCTTAATTTTTTTTTTGTATTTTATTAAATTATTGAGCCACGTCGTGAGGAGCGCTCGTTTTTGTTTCGCGATGTTTAACGTTCGATTTTGCGCTACCGAATATTATGTCCAACATTAACGAGAAATAGACCTTTATTTGTTTCAATCACAAAAAAAATATCAAGACTTAGAACGTGGGATTGCTGTTAGAAGAAGTTGATGAGTCTATGGTAATGATCTAGCTAGAGGATCGATAGGTCACGCCCACTTATAGATGCAGGGGGAGGAGCGCAAATCGAATTAGTGAGCCCGATGCATCGATTAGCCTCGAACGTATCGGCAAAAAACACGATTAGCCCCGAAAATCATTGACAGCCGAAAAAAGGTAACAACCAACGGTTAATGGCGGTTTTTGTTCGAAATTCGAAGATTTGAATTCGTAATTTCAACCGCAAGGCGTTCGAATCATTTGTCAGTGACAATTTTTTGGTTGCAATCGATTTTTAAATACAGGTTACAGTTTTTGTTTCGGGCCGCATTCGCGCTACAAGATTCCACGTTTTTGGAGACTTGAAGCTTTCGGTTTTTGCACGATAATAAGATAATTGGAGTAAAAAAGTATCTAAAAAAAATAAACTTGAGACACTTAGTGCTCATTTGCTTAAAAGAAAGGAAGGCGGCGTTCTGTTTTATTTTTATGGAGTCTACGTCCTTGTTGGCGTCACTATTCGACCCAGAACTGACGTAGGCATGGGAAAGCACGCGATTTTTTGCTCTAAACGGGACACGGGACAAATTCTTCGGGGCATCAAGGCTGTGGGAACCGATTGCATTCCGCTTGCGACTCGTAGGGAAATGCTCTTTTTACGATCCAAACCGATACGATCGGCCGATGAATCGAGTCGATTAATTACGGCGTCGAAATTCGAATGTTTGCGGTGACGTTCCTCGGCCAACACTAATTAACGTTCGGGACGCGACGTTCGAAGCTTAATTTTTAAATTTAAAGTTATTTTGGAAACTGCGAACGTGTTTCGCTATCGTGAATAGTTCTGCATGAAAACTTTATTATTTCTGCTAATGAGTTTTCAAGCATTTATGATCAGCGTCAGAAACAAAAAATAAATCAAATAAATGCAATGCAAATAATTATACTTAATGAAGAATTATTTTGATGAAATATACTAATGATCATCTGCCAAAACTCAACGAAGCATAGCATGTCCTATCTTGTACATAAACTAATTCTGACTGCCGATGCAACTTTTTGCAAACTAAAGTCTCATCACACAAACACAATATAGTCTAGACAACAGAAAGCTTTTTACAAGAGCTCGCTGTCCTCAACATCCTTGGTTTTTGCCACTCAAGCTGCTAAACGATATAAAAACGATTGAATCGAAGCTCGCCCGACCTTATTCAATTATAGTGACAATAAAATGATGCGAAGCTATAGGCCAGAAGGATTTTATTGATGTTAATTGTTAGTTTTATTAACAACCTCCTTTGAGTACCTGGCCGTCGCGCGTCGTGAAAAGTTTAAAAAGATAAATTATGAAAAAAGTTGCAGTTGCCGCGAAAAATGACAGTTGACAGGCGAATCTGACATAAGTGAATCGGTGGCCGGCCTCCTTCGTTCGGTCTTTCGTTCAATCACGTTGGGTGGCTAATCTTCCATTTTATTACTATTGGCTTTGATGGCGATTATGTGAATTTTATGACTGCAAATGACGTCTTTGCGATTGAAAAGTGATTTTATAGAACTATAATTGACTCTTGCAATTGATTACTTGTGGTACTATATTAATTTGATTAGTGATGTAGAAAACGAGACTAGTTTTAATTCGAAGTCAATCTGAATAACCGCATCTCAGTTATTATTCCAGCTGCAGAAGAAATTGCTGTTGTTAAACCAAAATGTGCTCTATGGTGAACATTTAAAGTTTCCTTCATGGTGTAGGTATCTAATATATTTTTGCAAAAAGCTATGAACTTTACTTCGCAACACTAGCCGACAAGTATTAAAAACTATTAAAAGAAATGCAGTTTTATGGCCATATTAATTACTGTTTTAATTAGGAATCTATTTACTTTCTCTATTTTACGATTTCTTTAATGTAATTGTACGGAAACATTGGCATCTTGGCTTATGCAAGTGACTGCGATAAATTGGCATTTTTTTAAACGATTAATTAGGACGTTTTATGCAATAATAATAGTGTTTAGATATACGTAAGAACGTTTTATCTTTTTCTTTTCGGATATTTTTCAAAGTAGGTTCCAAATAGTACAAAAAGTTTGTAATATTTTAGTTATTATTTAGGTAGTTAGGTATCTAAGTATAAGGAAGAGTTTTTAATTAAGTTTGTTAGCTGTACCTATATCGTATAAGGTCAGCTGACAATTTAGTCCTTCACTTTCAAAACGCAAGTTGTTTCTCCAAGTCCACAGAAATCCATATTAATGAAGTCCGAAGTCCCACAATATATAGTGACATATTACACAAACACGCGAACACAGCTTTAATGCATATTTATATGCAAAATAGTAGAGAAACATCATAAAATTAACTACGAAATTAAAGCAAAACGTCCTTGCAAAGTTCTAATCGATAAGTGCAATTCGAGGCACGGAGTATGCAAATTTTGTATGTAAATATGCTTTTTAATCAATGTTAAGGCTTAGTGTACTAACAATACTATCGGAAGGCAGCATTCAAATGTGTTCAGTATCAGTGGGACGAATCGGTAGCCGTTCCTTGAACGCGAATGAATATTTATTTAGCGAATAGCAGTTTATATGATACTATTGTTCGTAATTTGTCGTTTAATGTCGTATCGGAATCTAGAATAGGGATTCGGAATTGAACTTGCAATTGTTTTTATTGGTCTGGATTTAAAATGCGAATGTTTCAGTTTTAAAGTTGTTTCTATTTGAAATAAGAATGTTTCGATCACGTTCGAATTTGGTACTTAATTTTGAAATCACAATGAATTAGTTCACAATTTAAAATGGATTTCAATCACTACCTACCTATTGTTCAAAAGACGTGCGGATGCATAATTTCAGTTTTTGATACATCTGCAAGTTGCTTATAAAAGAAACATAGACAAACAACTAATTACAAATCCCAAAATACCCACACAGCAAATCATTAAACATTCTTCAAGAAGCCATTTTGACCCTCCATCGCCGCCATTTTACATGTTAATTTTATACGTGTCTCCCATTCAGGATCGATGTTATTATTCAATATTACACACATTAGACGATAATGCGACGTGTAATAATTGAATGGCGTTTGACATAGCCAATGCCGTGTCACAGATCAGAACTCATTATCTATGATATTCACTCAAGAATTTATAGGATGTTTCTGTTTGAATTTCAATCAAATTTGTTGATTTTATAACGTAATTTATAACTTTATAAGTTAGCCCCTCAAAACTTAGTATCCCGTTTTTCTCAATCTATAAATGGCTAAACTTAATAAATGATTCCTATATCGCATAAAATCTTTAAAGTTCATGACTAAAGAGCACATTTCCATAAGCCATAATTACTGGCCATTACAGACTATTAATCTTTCAATATATACTTTTTATAGCGATTCCTACGTAATGATTTGGACTCATCAACGTGTTTCCTTTGTGGCGTAATATCCTGCGACCTTACTATTGACGATATAGATCTGAATATCGCAATAGATCAGATCAAAATACTTAGAACTATTGTATTGTTTTGTTATAATTGTTGATTTGATACGGCTTTAGGGGTGTGTGTGAGAAATAAAATAATAAAACCATTTTTTCTTAGTAATTTCGCGATACTTTTGCAAAACTTATAAAAAAATAATGATGTTATAAAACACGACACTGAAGTACTTAATTACTTCCCTTTTTCATAAGAAGCCGTTTTTAATTGTTAAAAACATGTCAAATTTTGTCTCAAACAGAGCAAATACGTGTATTTATTACTATTCGATACTATCTCATCTTCTTCATTTTTTTTCAAGATTTCCTGGTTTTACTTTAGAACACATATCTAAATTCTAAGTAATTCAACGTTCTCGGCAATCCTTTTAGAATGCCCCTCTATCTACAAGGTACACTAACCTCAGCGTCTACACAGAAATTGCTAATACACCAATCACAATTACCATACGAGACAATACAATAATCACGTCTTGATGGTCGGCCCGACCTGTGGGTTCTGCAGGTTAATTGTGCCTCTAATGTTCAACTATTAATTGATTTTGTTGCTACATTGTCTAATAACTATCGGTATTCAATTGTTTCGAATAGTTCGAATAATAGGGGTATGAAGACCCCTGTCGCATTAGTAGGGTTAGGTAATTATGTTCGTGATTTGAAAAGGTGTTGTTTTGTTTGTGAATGTGTGTGTTTTGATTGGTAGTTAAGTAATTAGTGTTTGTTATTCTCGTACCTAGTTTTTTTTTTGTATTCTTACCTGTTGCCAGAACTGCGCGAGTAGATATATTCTCTCTTTCTTGAAAAGCCAGTCCATCGAGTGCATAGCTTGCACCTCCGCCTCTGGTGCGGCGGGCAGGCTTGCCGCGCCCGTGGGGTGCATCCGTCCAAGTCTCAGGCCCGGCTCATACTGACCACATCAACATCGCGCCAGAAATTCGAACGTCATTCGAGCACTACCGCACATTCTATATTCAAAACTGCCATCGATTCTTGACTCAACCAAATCGATTGTTCTTTCCTTAGCCTCGCGTGTCAAATGTTTTTACTTTTTTCTTTAACTTTCTTGTTCAGCCTGAAACAGAAAAAAAGGCGATTGAAAGGGGAAGGTTTACATCGATTCTATTGTCTGTAGACAATCGGCCACTCGGTTTTCGTGTCGAAACTAATTTGGTTGCGAAGTTTGATCAAAGCGATAGCTTACGAAAAAGTAAATTGACAGGTTCGTGGATCGAAAAGAACAATCGGGAGGTAGATTGTGAAATACAATGGCGGAAAAGCGAAGGAAAAGTATGAAAAATGGGAGTGGGCTTGTCAATGACGCAAGTCGTTAATATTGGTCAAAGGACATAGATTACTTCTGTAGTGTTCTAGTTTTGACGATAATTGTAGCCTGTATTAACTGTTTGCTATTAAGTTGTTATTATTACTTCAGGAAAATAGGTTACAGTGCGTAGGCGAATGCCTAGCAACTTGTCGTTGTCACCACCATTGTGAAACTTAACTTAAGCTAAACATGTTAGCAAGCTCAACTAAAACAAAGAAAAAAGTGAATTAATTATTAATATTCAAAAATAGAACACGACATTCGAATATCAAACTCCAACAGCAAGTCATCCTTGCAACGCATATTCAAAAATAAAGAAGGTCGTTATTTTAGCGGGAAAACGGTTTCTACCTCCTTACACGAAGTCGTTGGTTTCTTTATTTAGTTCATGTTATAGTAAATACTAAATAGTATAATAAAACATGTAAAAACTTATCGCCACCCAAACAAAGAGCCGTAAACTGCTACCTGTGAATTTGTAAGGCCGGCCCAAGGCATAGGCTGGGGCGAAATAGAGCAGTTATTTTTTTGGCACATAAGAATTTCTTGAGGATTATTTTATTGTATTTTGAGTTTGTTTTTGGAAATTATGTAGTTATAAAAAAATGGACGATATTAGTACTAGTTGCTAAATAAGAGGAAGTTTTCTTGTTGAACCTAATTACAGGATTTTGGTGTTTTTTATGTTAATTTAATAAAATAAGAGTTTTTGTGACAACAACTCTGTTTTTTTTTAATAATTTATTTATCTCTATTTTATTTTTAATTTTTTTTCCCGCCACCAACTCCCAAATTGCAGTACAAGCCGCAAGTTAGCCGGCGGGGTTGGTACGTTGAATTACTGCCGTGTCAATCAATAAACATGATAAGTGCGGGACTTTCGTGCTACCCGATATGCAAACAGGATTACACGGCCGCACGAACTCTGCACGCGTTGAATCGATTAGGCGATTGTACGAATCGATTGTTCATGTTAATTAGTTGAAACTAAATGCGACGACACTATAGGCTGTTTGATTAGATGTCTGTGCCTCTGTTCTAAACCAGAGACAATGATGTCAGTTGGATTATGCAGTTACAGTCCTTTCGCAAATATTTTACCTCTGATTTTACGTAACTGTCAAAGTCACCAGTGATCTTTATTCTTGTTAAGATAAGGTTGCTGTTTGGCTACTCTCAAGAGGTATACAAACTGTGAAAGACCTGTAGCTTATTAGGTGAGGGTTGTCACAATTCATACAGCTTGACTGGAACTTCAAACACTCACAAAGTATTGTGTGACGACTATCAATGGTGGCGAGTTATCAAATATGTACAGTTTGTTTATCAATATATTGTTTTTATTCTCATCCTTTTGAAAACTTGTAAAACTACAGGTAATTCATTAGGGATAGTTGGAATTTAAGTAATTAACTGGATGGTAAAAAGTGTTTTCAAAGAATTTAAAACTAGGATAAGAATTACGTAAAATTAAACTGATTTTCCTAGTTTAAAGTGAGTCACCAAGTCTGACAAAATATATAGCTGTAACCATCCACTTTGCAGCAGTTCGTATTAGTTAATATTCATTAGCCGGGGAGGTCCGATGTGCCCGATAAGCTGCAGTCGTTATTAGTAACGCTTTACCCCACCTATTGTTAATTTTGTGTTACATATTACACAAAACAAATTAATATAAGCCCGCTTATGGAGAACAAAACCACAGACAAACTGCCTTAGTTTTTTTTTGTTACTATGACAGCCAGTCTAATTGACATGATTTTCACAGTCAAATGTCACGTTAAACGACACTAGCACTTGTACACTACAAATATGTTAATAGGTGGAATATGTTATGTTTGATTGGCAGCAAAAAACTTTTAGTAAAAGCTACAATATTTCCTCGAAACTGTCATAAAAACGGAAGCATGCATCGAATTCTGCTCCCATCTTTTTAAAAAAGAATTGGCCCTTTGAATTAATTAACAGAGCTAACAAAAAAAAAATTGAAAGCTCAATTTAAAAAATCGAACGTCAACATTCTGTGTTTGGCGTTTGACAGCTGAACTTTTTTTCTTCGAACCTAATCGCAAAGGCATAAGGATTACTTTGTAGATTTTTTGATTATTCGATAGATATTGGTAACTTGGTTAAGTTTGTCATCGATAGTGATCTTTGGTCGCGTGCTGGCCGCCCGTTCACCGCGTCCCCCACTACAATGGCTTCTAACAACTTTATTTTTCGACAAAATCTTAAAATATGTCTACGTTTGAATATAATATAAATTAACTGTGAATTAGAATTGTAAATTTGTCGTGTCGCTAAGTGGTTTGTGTCGTGTACTTGTTCGTTCAAAATTGGCTGGTAATTGAAAACTGTTGAAGGAATCGTTGACTAGGCGATGTGGTTTGGTTTTGAGTGTTGAAAAAAGCCTAAAAAGAAGAATAGGAGCCTCCTTTATGGAATCGATGTAGGTAACATAGACAAAGATAATTATGTCAGATTGTTAGTTTCAACTTACTTTTTTAAATTGACAATTAATAGTCAGTGGTAAGAATTTTCCAGATCAAGGCATTTTTTAAATTTTACGATCGCCAGGAAACACGGAAAGTGAACTGTCTCAATGATAAACCACTAACATAAAAGATTTTAATATCTATTAAAGAAATCGCTCCTATAATACTTTCTTCCTTCTTACATACCGAACCTTAGGCGCATCATTATAATGATTTAGTAAACCATTAAAAACTATTTTACGACTATCCAAAGACTTCTCAACAAAAACGAACGTATACACAGCCGCAAACATTTTTATCACTGTTGTAAATAAAAAAATACCCTCAAATTCTAAAATACATCGAAGAAATCTAATACAATACACACAAATCATTCCTATAAACACCTTACCGTTCTCTATTATCAGTAGGCAAGGTTTATTTTCCTGTGATTTTCAGTTTTTGGGAAGTAAATCAGTTTTGGCGCGCAAACAGTCGATAGTGAACCTGGCCGTAGTAAAATCTATCGTGCATCGAATTTGTTGGGTTCGTGACGGAAAAGTTCGCTAGTACCATTCAATCGATGCCTTTTAGTTCGGCGTTTTTTTACTAACTCTCTAACCTAATTATTTATTCACATGCAACGGTTAAGAAGAAAAAAACTGAGGGTTAAATTCCAGTAGACGTCGTTTTAACTTTTGTTTTGGGGTTAGGAGGCACTTGAATAATAATAAAAACCCAAATCAAAGAGATCAATAAGCTCATAAGCTTTTGGCTCGAAGTGGCCAAAGCGCAATCAAAATGAAAATTCAATAAAAACGGTTGTCATTCCATAAAAGCAAGACCAAACAATCATATCCAGCAAAATGACTTCGAATTTTAAAAAGAACCAATTCCCAGTGCTCTCTGAGTGTTCCATTTCTAAATATCTTCCCCTTCCTTTTCTTTTTGTTCATATCGACACCGAACTTTGTACCAGATATTAGTCATGTTCGGCCATTTTAGTTTTTATTTTCTTTTTTCAAAAATCTGTTGCGGTCTTCGCTTGTGCTCTTTGAACTACGCTCGACGTTCTGAAATTCGATTATTTCATTTCTGTTCTTTGATTGATGCGTTTTTGTTTTCTCTTTTAGAGCGGAGCGGTTTTCGAACGTGTGCTAAGTGCCCTTTTGTCGTATTGGTTTAAAACGAGTGTTCTTTTATTGAATGGAGTTACGTTTTTAGGATTTTGTGTTCGATTCGGTGAAGTGAGCTGTGTGTAGTTTTTCGTTAAGTGAATATGCTGCGAAGGGTGATAGGTACCACGTGTAACTAGTTTAGCATTACGTATAGGTTAATTACTGTAGTATCAAAGTCCCATGTTAGACATTTTTAATGACGTCTTCGTGTTTATAGCCACTGAAACCTTTCTTAACCTCATAATGTTAATCAATACACTTATTATAAATATTAATTTACGTCTATTATAAACAGACGTAAACGATGCCCTAACACTAAAATATAGAAAAAAATGTATTTTAAACCAATTACTTGACCGTACGACAAATAACGGTTATCACTCCAATAAACGTTAATTCTACGAAATGATCAATTTCAATTTCACTTGCGATACGGTACATCACTTTTTAACGTCCCCCTATCACGATAGTGACGCGCCGTTCGATTATTAAATGGTCGATTATCGATACAGTTGTATCGAGTCGCGTGTGTGTTTATCACTGGCAGGTGCGGTGGTAAATTTCTTTTTTTCCGCCATTATGTTATTGTCATAGTTTTCTTTATTAAAATTGTATAATAGTATAAATATTGTGTGTCACTTCGAAAAGGTGTGTGTGTGATCGTAATATGTCGAAGGTTTTGATGTTACAGTTACTTTTTATAGGTCAAAAGAGTTGTTTGTAACGTCAAGGTGTGTTCTAATAATTTAAAAGAGTTATTTATTTTCTTTGACAATTAAAATACGCATTTTTATATTTTGAAGTCTATGAAAGTTTGCAGTAATAATTAACCTAAACTATACAACCTTCAAAAAAAATCAGCTGTTCCCTACATTTTGACGAGTTATGCGAACATAAATGTAGGGAACAGCTGATTTTTTTTTCGCGATTTCAGGGTTCGTCCCATAGAAAAAGTTGTTCAAAATGATGAGTACAATGACCCCTTTTCGGGTTTAGTATAAACAAAAAATAACCCTGTATATCATATTTCTGCAAAACCATTTCAAATTTATGCAAGGTTAAGTTAAATTCACATGTGAAACTCCGCTGTTTTTAAGTTTTCATCTGAAGTTAAAAAAAGTTAAATAACGAAAACCGCTTTTGTTTTAGAGTCCCAAAACCATAAAATCAAGGCCGTATAGGAGAACGGTACAAACAAAGCAGACGACATGCAATAATAGGTGTAATCTATCGGAATTAATAATTAGCAACAATTACTGGGGCTTGTTGAATGGATGAGAAAAAATAGCATTGTCATGAATGAGTCAAGTACAAAAAATGTATCGTTCCGTGAACAAGTGACTGGTAAAATTATTGAAAAAAAAAAAAAAATTGGAAGGTTTTTTTCTAAGATTTTCAGTTTATTTTGTATCCCAAAACAAAGATTGTGGAATGAAGTTAATCAGATTTAAGGAAAATAATCAACAAACGTATTTATAAGTACATACATTTAAAAAAAATCGTTTACCTGTGTACCGGTTTAAAAAATATTCTTTAGGCAAGGCTTCTTTCTCATCTCAAACCGAAATAGAGAAAACTCTAACCAACATGTTAGTACAAATCAGAGGTTCACAATTCCACATAGCAACTACCTACCACTTTAAAGAAAAACCTATAACGCAATATGTCTACGTAGCAAGAAGCTGTCATCAAGTTACATTAATTACAAAAAAGTATCGCGTATTTGAACAGGTAATTAATTAAATATGAGTAATGTTCGGTGCATTATTGCATTTCCAATGGCTGTTTATGTACACATTTGTATGCAAAACGACCACTAGTAGGCGAGAGTGTTAAAATTGAATATGGCCGCGGTTTTAATCACAAATAAAACCTTTTTACTTTCGATAAATAAGAACAAAATGTATAAATAAAATGGAACGCGATGTAGCTATCAGTGTCGATATTCCACACGATACTGACAGATCTTGAACGCAGTTTAGTTGTGCAGATCGGCTTCGGCTTCTTTGTTAAACACCGTCTATAAAATTCTGTGCCAAAAAGCTTGAGTTTCAAGTTAAAACCTGGTAGACAATGTTAAAATCTGCATAGTGGCTACAATTTATTGGTTTGCAAACTTCTGCTTTGCAAATCTATTTTGTGTAATAAATCCTTCAAGTCGACATTGAAGCATGTCAAACTGTGGTTGAAACATTGCAGTGCACTGCTTAACATAATTCATTCAAGATATCTATTATTTCAACTAGAAATTAAACAAAAATAGATACTAAAATACCTGTACTTGGTTTTTATTTAAATACAGGGTGTATTTCACCTCATCACAAAGCCGTTAACCAAGCATTCTGTATATCAAACTAAGTAACTTTCCGCAAAAAATATTGCTGGGAAACAACTTTTTTTTTTGAGGTTATAAATCATATTTTGTGGTATAACTCAATGTAACGCACTCAAAACATTGTGCGGAAAGATGGATTGAATAGTACGGAGGTCGTAGAGATATTTAAAGTAAAAGACATGCGATAAAAAGTGGTATTTAAAAAAAAACTTGTAAAAATCTTGCAACTTTGACCCCCTATATCTCCGTAACTAGGAGGTTCCCAGGTATAGTGTAGAACAAAAAAATGATCAGAATGACGAGGAGAACAAGTGCCTTTCGTATTCGTTAAGAGGTGTTTTACACCCTTTATTTTGATATCACCTTACTCCACTAAAATAATATTTAACAAAAAAAAACATTTTCTCACTTTTTTTTCTGTACAATGCCACTTGTCTCCGTGACTGCACCAATAGGCTTCACACGCGAGTTCGAGTCGCGAGCGACTATCGCATTACTTATGCCGTCGCTCATACGTTCATTATGATCGATTGAGCGTTATCCGAGCGATGGAAACTATGACCTACGGAACTAGGGTTTGAGACTTTTGGACTAGTATTTTGTTTGAGACTATAGGTACCTTTTTATTATTTTTAACAACAATTCAAAGAACAGAAATTAATCGACAGTTGTTCACTAAGAAACGTTTCCCATCCCTAATTAATTGTAATACAGGGTGATAAAACTGCAACATTTAGTTTTTAATAAGGCACTTTCCTAAAACCATAGTTTTGCCTACGTTTACGTTTGTAGCAAAACTACCAGTTTTAAGTGTCACAATGTTACCCCACGAAATAAATAACACTTTCCGAAATTAACAAAAAAGTTAAAATAATTATAATACTAAATATACACTTGGGCATAGTTATTGGTTAATTTAAAATTCATTTGGGACTTAACGCGGTGCGAGTTGACATAATAGTGTGCTTAAAAACTCAATCGAAGGGGAGATGACTATAAAAAATTAGTTTATGACTGAAACAAAATATGTTCGTGTGTTAATGAACTTTCAATGTTGGGACGGTGAGAAAAAATGTAGACGGGAGTCTTTAGTAGTACTTAGTATGATTTAGTGTGAGATTGACGAAGAGATAAAAGTAGATGATACCTAATATAACTCCTCAAAATCAAAACCAAAATATTTTATTTCACATAGGCCTGGATGGGCACTTATAAAACGTCGAACAAGGTGCACGGTTCGCGTTGGTCGATTCCATGGAGAAGAACCGGCAAGAAACTCCATGGTTACTCTTTTCAAATCATTTGGTCTTACAATATTATTATGTTTCATTACAGCATTAGTACTAAAGTATGGGGGGACAGCATAGGCCCGTGCTGTAGATCAAAACTTTTTCATTATATCTGTATCGCTTCTTTTTGGCCATGGCATTAGACTTAGCCCAAACCCCATCCAGATTTTCACTTCACTATGAGAATGGTAATACATAAACCCACCCAGTGTAGATTGCTCCTTCAAAAATGTATTTGAAAAATAAAAATTCTCGGCTATGACCGACTGCTGTCGAGTTACAACAGATCGCTGATGCGGGCATTGAGACTACTTTGAGTTGAAGTGGATTGGGTGGGTCATGTCTACAGAATGCATTAGGACCGATAGGCCTGAGTCATCATGAAAGCAGTGGTTGCCAGAAGACGTCTTCGCCCAGGGAAGACTGAGAGGCGATTGAGAGAGTTTGGCCAGAGAGAAGAGTACGCCAGCAGAAGTAGGTAGGACAACAGGGGTCTAATTCTATTATTTTAATAAATTCGTCACTCCAATACGATTCCATTCTCATCCCATTGTCATATTGCTTAATGTTCGTAATCTGCTATATTCACAATGGTCGGTCAATGGTCTCGTAATAAAATTGTGTTTTAATGGTATTTTCGCATTGTCGTTATTATAAAACCCTTAGTGCAAATGGTTTTCGAAATCTACTACTAAATGCGAACAATTATTCATGCCAGATTTCATGTACGAGATTATTATTCTATGACATTTCTTTCAATGAAGTGTCAGTGTTTGACCATTGAAAAGTCATAATGGCGCCATTATGATAGCAGAATTAACAAACTTGTCAAAATTTGACAGAACTTGACCATTATGAAATCAATGATCGACTACTCTGACACTATTGTAATAGCAGAATCGAGGCCCAGGCTAAGTGTCACAAATACTATACATTTGAATGAGGAACCACTCACTGCCTCTCCAAGTGTTGTCACGGTAGGCCAGATCGATTTCCTCCCAATAGATGGGCGCACCACACGATTGACTAACATAATGGTATGTTCAATTATTATCTAAACACGCATCTCACATAACATCACGCTATCGTCCGTAGATGAGGAGCAAAAAATGACATCCGAATATGTAATATTGTACTACTGTTTTTTGTTACCCGATATTTTAGGGTGACTGTGAACACTGTGAACATAAATATTGATATTTCTCAGGTTCTTTGTACGAAAGGATACTAATAATAACAGCCGCTCGGGATCTTGAGGTTAAGCCGTGCTTGCTTAGGTTGGTCCGTGGATGGGTGACTAGTGACTACTCATAGTTTCAGTCTCACAGTCCCGGATTTAATTTGTAAGTAGATAGTAGCCTGAACACTAGTCATTCTAATCGTATAGTGTTACCCATTACTAACTGGGTTGTGAAGGTCAGATAGGCAGTCGCTCCATGTAAATACTGGTATTCAGCTGGATCCGTATAGCCTGGAAGCCGACCCCAACATAGTTGAGAAAGGCTAGGCAGATGTTGATTTGTAGGAAAGGATACTTACACCTGTAACAGTGTTTTCAGCTGTGGATATCTTCATTAATACGTGGCAGTAAAGTCGGGTATCAGCATCCTCATGTTTATATTTGTCATTAATTGGTTCTCCTTTGACGAATATCTCACTTGAAGGTTACCTGTGGTGCAGTGCACACTTCTATTCATGTAGAAGTATCTTTTTGACTCGACAAGTCAACTAAGCTAACAAGAAATACATTGTAGACTTCGGCAAGGAATCTTTGCTCTTACATATTCTTCATCATCATCATCATCATCATCCACAGCCAGGGTATAGGTGTCACTTTGTTTGCCAAGCTCCACGCTATTGTTCCAGATTCATACAAGATATTCAAATAGCAACAATATCGTCTGCCCATTTCGCCGCTGGACGACCGACATTCTTATTGTGAACAAATTGTGATTGGTCTGTCTAAATGTATGAACAATTTTTGATAGTCTTTTGTTTTATATTTCTTGATCGACTCCTAATAAAGCAGCACGTGATCAACCCCAATCAACTTTCATTCAACAATATTAATGCTTAATATCTTTCTTATGCAAATTGCAATTTATTTCGAAGTATTTACTTAGGTAAGCACTAATTGGTTGTTTGCATAAGAACCAGTTAAGGTCATAAGGGCATTTAACGCAAGGATAGGATATCTTGAGAAAGTTTGTAGCCACATTACAATTTATACTGGAAAACGAGCTGCGAAACAAACTCGTTGATTAAATTGGCTCGGTCTATAGCTTGATTGGAAATGAACTTGGTGTGTATGTGTTTCTTTATAAAGGTTTCCATAAACTTTATGAATCTGAGAACAGTTTGGAATAAACTCCATAATCTTGTAAAGGAACTGTCCCATTATCTCCCATGGTGTGTCCACCCCATAGATTCGAGGCACTATGTCATTACTCCCTCGCGTGGGACAGTATATTTCGGGAAGCTGTCGATTTCGGGTATTACGACTACATCAATAACATGGAGATATGGGAGAAATGATGGTAAGTCTTTTAAACTATACTGAGTCGGTGATTGATGTTAAAGAAAAAGAGGATGATGTATTTCTAAGATTTACTGGATGCACTGAATTACTAAAGAATCATGTGGTCATTTAAAAAGGCTTTTATTATACAATTCTTTGAACAAGGCTTATGAATATTGACAGAAACCTACAGGACATGAGAGGCGAAATTGCAACAATAGCGGCAATTGGTTTAAAAAACGTGACAATATCATACAATGCAGAACTGTCACTCAATGAAGCTTCATACAAGATACTGCAGCACTCAAGATCAAGCTACACCTAATCACAAACCTAACCAATCAACTCATACATAATCTACTCAGATAGTCTTCATAACTCCTACGACATTAATATCGACAATGCTGGCCTGCCGCGCGACAATGACAAACCGACTGCCCACCATACATACATACAAGTAGACATACAAACAACATACAAGATGATCGTACATGATGTAATGAAGAACAGGTGACTGAAGGGGATATATTTAGGCCTGATTTAGGGATGTACGGTCTAATAGATGAGATTGTTGCTGTATCAATTTATGATTGCTTGCTTTTGTTACTGGAGTAGTTCAAAGAGATTCTTTGGCTGTTTGATTGATTTTTGGGTTTTCTTGTTTCGGTTCATTGGTCAGATTTATTACATGTTTTGTTGATCGTTCCTGGTATTTAAATATTTCGCCTTTTAGAATTTTCGGCCATCAATGTTTTAGTTAACTATGCTTCTATTACCAATATCCAAAGATAGATTGTATTGTATTGTATAACGGGCTGGTGTCCGCAACTCCACATAAAGGCGCGTATTTTGCGTACGAGTCCAAAGATAGATATGTTATTTTCCAGTCTTTCGACTAGAGCCTCTCCAAAAGGTTTTGCTTTCCATACCGTGATCTACCGAGTAGTTTCAATAATGTAATTAGAAACGGACACACTCAGATCGTTGTTATCATTAAATTGTGTTTCTCTCTTTACTTACTCATCAATAACTTTTATGTCTATCATAATCATATTTAATATCTCAGCCTGACATTTTCTCATCTGGCAGAGACTCAAAACTATTGAGTATTGGCAGGTCACTCAGAATTGCACAACTGTTATGACTAACTTGTATAGTTAGACCAAAATGGCAAGTTATTTTAACCAGAACTACATTGTAGCTGTCAAAAGGCGTGGTTAAATAATTGGGTTATTTTTGACTGTGAGTTATTGGTAGTGTCTAATGATATTGATTTAGATTCTATGAGTTTATCAGACGTGGGAGTGTTACTAGTAGATTAAGCGAAGATTGAATTATTGATGACACTAATGACTGAAGAATGGGCAGTCTATTAGTGGATGTCGTGAAAATAGACAATATAGATATGCATTCAGAGGATAAGAGTACTTTAAACGATGACCAATGCATCTAAAGCGTTTGGGAAAATGACTGACATGCAAGACTACTACTACAAACCAATAGAAGATTGAAAAATAATTTATTTGCCGAAATTCCGATCCAAAAACTCGTATAAACCCCAAAACTGATCGCAAACAGAAGGATACAAAAATTGTAGTGTAAAATTTGTCGCCCAAACTTCATCGTCGATTCAGAGTCCATACAAAGCCGATGTTAGTCCAATCCTTTATTTGTACAAAGCCCAACTAACCAATTTTATTACCATCGAAGCTTCGAACATATGGCGAAATCGGTGCCTCCGATGGCTGAAAAAAAAAGAAAAATTGTTGCTATGTCCCTCTCTGGTGTATAACGCCGGCCCTCTCTTCCTCCACATGTGTTTCCAGTGTGCGATCAATGGATATTGTCCTTTTTTTCGAATAATTTTATTAACGGGTTGATACTAAGAAGTTATTGGTGTGATTATTATTTGTTTATCTTGAGTTTGTTTGATTATGTTATAAAGACGAAGATTTAAGAAGACTCAGGTCTTTAGATTCATCAGAAGATTACTTTTGGAGTCTTGAAGACATTCATTCTTTTCATCAGCTATCCTGTTAATGGAGATGGAGATGTATGCCAGTACGTAGATCTTCCATATTGTTAAATGCACAGTTCAATTAATCAATAGACCAGGAAACTGCTGTAACTGCTGCTTAATTGTAGACCGACAATCAAGGCTTACATCATCATCATCAGCCTATAATGTTCCCACTGCTGGGACACGGCCTCCTCTCAATGAGAGGGAAGGCTTACATATCTATAAGTATTAGAACGAATCAATCAATAACATACAAGTAAAGCTATAAACAGCATGCTATCTTGTTGCCTCTTTGATCTGCGACTGCCGAGTATGAGGTCCTGAGTTCGATTTTCGGGTCGGGGAAAGTGTTATTGGGTTTTTCCATCAGAAATTTGGCAGTAGCAGCCACGGAGTCTGGATTTGTGCCCATTTGATGGCAATAGGCTCCCCCCTATTATTTGGCACTTAAACATGACTGGTGAAATGTGGGTATACTGTAAGGTACATTTCTTGCTGAACCTTGGGAGTTAGCAGGCGTGATGTTATGTTTTCATGCTATCTCCTAGACAGGTAAGCTCCTTTGCCTTACACTCAACAGCACAATCTATTCTACTGCTTATCTTAGGCCAAATATTATCTTCTTCATCATCATTTCAGCCAAAAGACGTCCACTGCTAGATAAAGGCCTCCCCGCTCGTGTCGCCACATTGATCGGTCCCGTGCGACTCGCATCCACCGGATTCCCGCAACCTTCACCAGGTCATCGGTCCACCTAGTTCAGGTCTTCCAACGAAATTTTTTTAAGTTCGCCGTTGCCATTTCAGAACTTTTCGGCCCCATCGGTCATCCGTTCTGCTAGCAATGTGCCCTGCCCACTGCCACTTAAGTTTGGCAATTCTTCGGGCTACGTCTGCCAAATAGTATGGCCGTTGGTCCCGGCTATCCTTTATAGATCTTTGACAGTCGCTACACGTAGTCAGTGGCCCAAAAAGTCTGACAACCAGTCTTACCAAGGGGTATCGTATTACCCAGTACTAACTGGATTGTGGAGGTCAGATATTCAGTCGCTCCTTGTAAAATACTGGTATTCAGCTGCATCCGGTTAGACTGGAAGCCGACCCCAATATATTTGGGAAAAGGCTAGGCAGATGATAGAACCTAACCGTGACTTCCTTTACCTCAACACCATAGATTCTTTGTTAGTTTTAACCCTAACACGTAGACCGTAACCTTTTGTCCAAGTTAACCTTGGTTTAGTTGCATCCTCTCCTCACCTCACCCTATAGACAAGATCCGTTGATTCGTGCCGTATCGTATGTTCGAGACGACCGATACTCATTCATGAGACGGTTACAGTAATAATACACCATTAATTGATCCAAACGCCCCATGAACGCGTTTGTTTGTGATATGTTACACCGTGTGGTGTAGGCGAGAGGCGGGGGCGGGAGCGGAAGCGGGTTTCTGTGGTTTGAAAATGTTGTTGTCAAATACGGCAATGATTATGTCTACTCCTCTCAAATCAGGAATCTCTAACAGCGATTGGAATTTAATTCAGCGTTAAAAGGAAAGCATGAATTTTGATTATAGTGATTAATAATCTCATTTTGATTTGAAATTGTATTTGCTCTTCAAAAACAATAAATGTAAAGAGAGAAAATAAGTAAACACGCACATGTAGACACACATAGACAGAGACACAGATATTTATAGTATATTGTAAGTTTTTTGTAACATGTTAAGTCTAATTTGTGCAAGTTTAAGCTAAGCAGCTATCATTGATTCTTCCGTCGCTACATTGGCTTTGTAGTAAAAACTAAGAAAATATAATTTTAAACCAGTTCTTGAATGACCGCTTCAGCTTCTACCTTTATACTTACAAATCTATTTCTAAATCGCTGCGTCTCACACCTTGCGCCAGCCTTACTTCCTCAAACAAAACACCCAATCGATAATCCACTTTAGCACTTTTCCATAAAGCTCAAGTTCCCCTATCACAGCCGTGAGAAAATATGTCAATACATCAACATGATAAGAAAAGGTGATGATTAGCGAAATGTGATACCAAAGAGTTTTTATATCGTAAACATTTTAATTTCCTTAAGACTAGCATGTTATTTGTTATTTTTATAACTGATATTGATACTTTGTTATTGCTAGGAGAATTCCAATAATTGAGAACTTGCAATAACAGATTTGTTTTTTGTTTATTTGGTTTTTATGTATTTTTATTTGAATTTCGAACGGATATATTTAAAAAATGAATGGTTTAACGGTATTTGCCATTACAAGATTTGTAACGCCAATTCTTCGTAGACGGATTGATGGTCATAGTGTTGGGCATTTTTATTAAGTTTTTTATAAATTAGAATAAGATTTTCGGAAGCTTGTTTCAATTCAATACATTTTAGACATTTCCTTTATGGTTACGCTTTGTCTAGGCCCGGCCTCTTTATTTATAAAATGAGACATAAATGATAAATTATGTTTATTTTGTAAGTAATATAAACATTGCTTACTTATAGTTAAGTACGTGACGATTACCATATTCTTTTTTTGTATTTTTCATAACTTGAAGAAACGGTTCTTCTGATTTTAATCTAGTATTAGTACTATATTTACACCATCTCATTTCTTTCAACACTTAACTAAATACTCGTATCTCCACAAACAATATCCGATTAAAATAACTCAATAAAAATGTCGATCTCTTCTTTCTTCCCACAAGCATCCTGTGTGAGATCTATAGATCTCTTGTTTGTATCGATCGGCGCAGGAGTCGAGTGGCGATGGCGGCTCGGTTTACCGTCCTGCAGATAAACTTAGAGTAAACAATATTGGACGCTGGATCTAATACAGGATGATGGTAAAAAAAGTGGCGAAAAAAGTTTCTTTTTTTCTTTTTATTATTTTATGGTTTCTTAAAAATATTGTAAAAATAAAAAAAATGCAAAAGAAGCTAAGAATTTTAACTATAGCTAGTATTTTCCTAATATTTTCCAAACTGATCAGACCCAGATCAACGTTAAAAAAGAAGTAATATTTTAACGACTATTTATAAATATTTACTTCAGATGCGTATCGGAATCCTCCATAATTGCGTATCTTCGTATCTTCGTATCTACCTAACTACTAATAAACGTATTTGATTGCGCATTTACCTCCAGACTCCGACTGAAACGTTCAAATATTTGTTTATTTAAACGATTTCGTATTTCTTGGGGATAATTTTGATAGTTTTATTACTAGAACATTCCTCTAAAACGTGTGTATTTAAGTAATTGATGGAGAATATTTTCGTGGCCATTTTTATTGCCGATTCATTTTATTTTTGTCTTTTTACTTTAGTAAATTTAATTTAGAATGACTGTGACCGTTTTAATTTTAGTTTTGTTTGTTGTAAGGAGTAGTTTTACATACAGAGTCATCATTATAATCATTATTCTCCAGTTCTTCTCCGCATAATTTAATTTGTGGTCTTCTTCTCTATTACTCTTCATCTCGGCAGTTACCTCCTTTCTAACCCTGATCATCTTCATAAATATAGACTATCTTAAGTATCTAGTAGTATGTTTTGCCACATGGAACACTAGGAACTAATAGTAACTCACCATAATCATCATTTTCTTATTCATTTATTTTCATTCTACAAGGTAAAACATGGTGTTAACAAAAGGCTTAGAGCTAGGAACCGTTGTAGACCCTGTCAGGGCACAGCAAAATCTAATACTTACATGCTTAAAGTTAAATTTCTTTGTCTTTTCTTGCCCATATCCCAATTATTTTGTAGTCAGCGCATCATGGTCTTTTTCTTCCACATTTCTGTATTACTTATTGAATTAAGTAATTATAACTATAAAAATGTTATAATTATGACGTATTGTTTGTTTTTTCTTTTATATTTTAAGCAGCACTGGTAAGTACCTATCATATATAATCAGTGCCCAGCATAAGCTAAACCCTCTCCCTCTCTCTTTTCCTATTATTTTTATCTAAGAGGGGCCTAGTAATGAAGGCCGCTGACTGTACCAAAATACGATGATTACTTTGCATAGCTTTTAGTGTTTATAAATTATATTAACAGCAGTTCTTAAGTTGACTGATTTGCCTTATTATAGTCATATTAATTAGTAGCGAAATACTAATCAGTCTTATTCCTATAATAAATGACTAGTTACACCCCCTGTCTCATTACTTATAATCCATCCTCGTTATTCATTTTAATTTCTACTCTATTGCATTAGTTATAACTATCATAATGACTGTAACGTTTCCAAATGACATGACAAAATCTTCCCAAACATTTTTTCTGTCTGTTATAAAATCAAATCAATCTTAAATATTACTGTTTCCAACGATTTACCACCTGAATCAATATCCTCGTCTTAACACACTTGTGCAATAAAGTACGTGTGGCAAATCGGTCACACCCTGTATAATTAACACTAATAATGACGTCAGTGATCGAACAATATGGGAGCACCTCGTGATGCCGCGTCCCACGCGTTACCAACACCCGCTATTTGCTATCTGTACCTATGATCAGCAAATAAGTACTACTTAGAACTTAGTTGATTGGCATTTGAAAATAAATTGATAAGTCTGTGTCGTTACTTGGAAATTAAGTGATTGTTTCATATTTGCTACAGTTAGGGCCAGTTTCACCGGTTGCGGATAAAGTGTCGGTTAGCCTATTAGGAACTTATCTGCCAGATAAACTAACACTTTTGGTTTCACAGGTGTCGGATAGCGATATCTGGTAGATAAAGTATTAGTTATAACCAGCCTTTAAGTTGTAGATAGTATTAACTATCAGATAACTAACCGACACTTTATCTGGAACCGGTGAAACTTGCCCTTAAATTATGGCGTCCGTTCTCAGGTATTTTTTTCTAAGTTTAGATGAAAAAACAAAAAACAAAAAATTTTCCTATCCGTTTAAAAACAAAAAGGTTTTAACAGATTAACTATGATGATGATTGTATTGTCAAAGTTCTACAAGACTTTTTTTCTTTAAATCCAGTTGGCCCTATTTCAAAAAGATAAGTAGGTAATAGGTACGGTATGGATTTGCAAAATGGAAATAGTTGACTATTTCTCGTTAATAGAAGTAATAGTTAATTAATATTTAATTAATATTTTTTTATTACGAAGTGTAATAAGAAAGGTTTTTTCGAAAATCAACCCCTAAATCCGGGTCAAAAGGGGGATCAAAATATCTATATCCACAAAGTCGCAGACAATTACTATACTATGTCAGTATGTATGTCCCCTACATCAATAAATTTCTTCACAACGTTTGAAACAGTGTTCAAACGATTACATACAACATATGGTTCTCGTATCATCGTTATATAGATCAAAGTTGATACTACATTGTGTTACAAAGTATTTCATATTAATAAGCTATGTTATTGATATACAGCGCTTCGGTAATCATTTCAAAAGACAGACGATATTTAGGGTATTCACCTTAATAAGTTAGGTACAGACTTCTTTTAACTCTTTGTTCAAAATTAAAAAAGCGTTTGATTGTTGCTTTTTCTTATTTTATTGACAATATAGAGTACGGATTTTAAAAGCACTTGCATTTTGTCTTATTTTATTGACGGTATAGAGCACAGCACCTTAATAAATTACAGAAATATTTAAACCCTGTATTAAAAAAAAATCGTTTGATTATCTATTATTTTTCTTATTTTATTGACATAATAGAGTACGGATTTGTTAAACACTTACATTTTTATTATATTTTATTGACAGTTTAAGGTACGGATTTTGGATACTATTACGGATATTGGTCAAGTTTTTTTCTAAACACTACTAATATTTTTCGTTGTTGGTAGAAAACGGAATGGTAACTTTGCCTTTAACAAAGGCAAAGTAATGCAACTAAGTTGTAAGCTAATATTTCCAGATTAGAACAACATACTTAATCTACATCATTAGTTTATTATCCACTTGAGGTTGTAACCCTCTGCAGAGCATAGCCCTTACAACTTCCGCCGATATTGGCGGTCTAATTCAATCAGCGCCCGTAATATTGATAACAAAACTTATAATAATATTAGTGGACGATTATTGGACAAAATATACATAGTTGCCAGCATTTTTAAACCGTTACAGATTTTAACAAGTTCCTCTATTAATGCGTGCGGTAATAAACTAACGCTGGGGAAGTGTGATATTTTCAGACATCGTTTTACTATGAAAGAAAGAAAGAAAGAAAAAACATTTAAAGTTAAATATTGGACAAATTTCTTTTTAGGAGTGACCGGTAGTTTTTTTAGCAAAAATTATCCGTGCTTTTTTAAACTTTAAATTCAAACTTATAATATGTTTTTCTTATTACTAAAATTAACTTAAATACCGGATATATTTTTTTTAAAGCAAAAAATATTCTTCCCATTTTCCCCTTCTGTATGTATTTATTTGTTCAGTTTAAGTACAACAGACAAACAATCTCATTACCAGCCGCTTTTACAAAAAAACCTATCTTCTTAATAATATTAGCGTGAATTAAATAAGAAATAACATCGTCTTATCGATAACGACTTCTGATAATGATTTTTAAATTTCAATAAATACCGTTCTGAGATTTTATCACAAAATTAATTTGGTTTAAATTGGCACCTACTTAATTAACTAGCGTAAAATAAAATGTTCTAGGAATCGAACTATTGATTTGACATTTTTCTCTAAAAAGTACGGATACTAAAAAAAAACTATTTTAAAACGTTTATCATAAAAGTCTTGCTTATTATAATAATTGAAATACCTACTAGTCTATTCGTAATTCATTGAAACGTTAGCAATAAAAATAATTCTCTCACAGGGAACAAAACAAGATATTTCACGACAACAATGGAAAAATCTCACATTATCACGTAATCGCGTTATTCGATTCCCTGTTAATCGATACTGTTTAGAATCGATTAGGTTTTTGCTGGCATTCTAATTAGTATTAACTGTAATTGATATAGTTGGAAAAACACTTGTATGGGACTTTATTCAATATTCATTGTAGTACGAAGGGCTATTTGAATATTGCATTTTTTGCATTTAACACCATGTACAATGTTTCCTGATGTAATCGAACCGGAAAAAGGTATGTTTATGTTTCAATTAAAATCCCAATTAATAAAAATTTGTAAATAATTTTATGTTGTATAAAACTGGTTAATATATCACAATATATTGTCCTAAATTATAATAATTAAATCAGGGTTCGAGTATATAATGTATCAATGGATATATATCACGAATATAATATATCCGATATACATCCAATATATTTCAAACGATTTTTTATGATATAATTATATCAATCAATAGAATTAAAAATGTAGGGATATTGTTAAGTATTTTTTGGCATTTGTTACTGTATTTCTACCTACTTCCCAAACGTAAATAGCGTTGAAGTAGAGTTAAATACTACTCCCTATCCCTAATAGTAAGTTCCAATCCATAAACAGAAACAATTCTAAGTACGTAGTAGATTTTGAGTGTACCTAAATTAATAATAAAAAAAGATTTTTATTTATGTAACACTTATGCAAATAGTTTACATAAATAATACAATAAAATAACAATAAAATGGATATATATCAAACTTGATATATAAAGGATATATCATAAATATCCGAAATTTTGATATTTGTAATAAATATGGGATATTTTGGAACCCTGAATTATATTGACGTTCATTAAAATAATGACCGACCTGTATTTCTTGATAATTATTAATAAATAAACAAAACTAAACTAATATACCTAATAATTAAAAGCCGGAAACAGTACTGTTTAGTTCAACAGTAGGCAAAGTTAACTCCAGGGGTCAACGACCGGAGGACGCCATCTGTGCCAGAATCATTTAACTTTACTTACCTACCTACTTAATTTTGTATATTCTCTATTTTAATTAATTTAAATACAATAAGGACTTTTTGTACAGTTTTGAAAATCATCAGGTACATATATTTTTGTACAACGACAATAAATTGTCTTGAGGTTTAATTAAAAAAAATAAGGTGACTTGATCCGTTTTCTGTCCAGTTTTAGTTTCGATTTGATATTTATCAATAAGTCAATACGATTCCTCCGTATTCATACTATATAAAAACCTATCTGGACACAGGTAAATAAAATTGAAAAACATTATTAGGTACTAAATATTATTTTGGTTTTTATGAACCTATTAATTCAGGCAATAAAATCACCAATTTTGCTATAGTGATTTAACGTATAAATTTTAGTTTTGCTATCCGTGGTAAAGCAAAACTAAAATTTTAAAACCTTTTTCCAAATTCTATTTTTTTAATTTTTGACTTTGTGATTAAGTTCATTTATAAAAATACATCAGCGAGGTACATTTTTATACCGTTGTTTCAATACCCATCGTCAACCACAAAATTTGACCAACACTTAGACACATCAAAATCCGACTTTTACAAAACATTTCTCAACCTGGCCACTCAATTAAAACCAACTTTGCCCAACACAGGAGTACAATTTAAGTCCCTAAGCTTCTTCAATTTGAACCCACTAAATCTACGAAAGAAGATTGTAAGGTGAGAGCACCAACAATCGTCCAATCAATCAGAGAATCATCCGTATGGTCGCTCGCCGGCAAGATACCGTCGCGACGCGCCACAGATAATTAAACTTTCGATTGCAATTGATCATTTGATTTACCGATCGACTCCACTCTGTGCTCTATTTCCAACTTTTTATTTTTTAATGAGAAATGCATTCTTCGAAGATGTGTTGAGCTATTTTTATTATTCGGTATTACGAATTTATTGTTCAGAGTTTTAGTTTTAATTTAATGTGTGGGTGCATGATCGTAAAGTTTTGCCGGATCTGGGTAAAAATGTATTTTGTTTTCCGCTAGTTGGATTTGGCCAGCTGCTTTTATATTTTGTACGTTTTGTTGTAAATTATTGTGGTGTCCAGTTGGCCTACATCTTGTTGGAACTTAGAAACAATGTTCTGACAGTGAGACAACGTTGCCAGTCTTATAAGATTTTGTCTCATTGACACTTAGAATTTTTTCTGTTATGCGTTTGAAGTCACTTAAAAAAATCACACTTTCCCTAATTAAAACAAACAAAACACTTAATCAATTAACACTTACGTGTGTTCTCAGATGAAACTTGTAAAATCACAATTATTTTTCAATGTACTTCCACATAACACTTCTAAGTCCAAATATTCACAAGAACTGTTTTAAAAATTGTTGTCCAGTATCACACGCACTAGTAACAATATTGTTACTAAATTATAAAAGAGAAGCACAGTCAGCTACGCCCAAAAATAATCTTAAGTCCGAGCGAAAACAAAACAAAAACATGACACAATGTACACAAAACTCAAGTTCACAAACGGCCGGTACGGAACAAAAAAAAATTAAATTAATAAAAAATCAGTGTGGGATTATCGACAGTTTACAATCACAATCGATTATCGGACAAACGGTTTCGATCCGATTAGTTATTATTACGTAAGGTGATCCTGATCGCGGAGCGCGGCGTGTCAGCGGGCGCGCGTCGTTGGCGCGACACACGACTGCAGTGCGATCCTTCGGACGAAGCCCCACCAACTCTACGCGCATCTGAGGCTCACTCCTTGGCGCGGCCCCGCCCAGTGGGACGCCACTCGGTAGCTAAGATGACCGTCTCCCTCTTTATCACTCGCGCTCTGTTCCACGCTTCTCGTCCCTTTCCCCCGCGGCGACAGTGGGGCGCGCCAATAGGATCGGTTCGGCGGATCGAGTCGAGACGATGAATCGAGATGTGTACTTAGGTATCACTGCACAAGTCCTTTTGTTGTAGTCGATAATAGGATGCGCTTTTTTGCGGCGCGATCGACTGCCCGCTTCTTGGACCGCTCGGCGGCTGTTTGTGTTGCCATTCATTTGTTTACATTTACTCCACTGCTTCCACTTGTGACCACAACAAACACGCCTACCTGATTTTTTCTGTCTGTTAAAAATGTATTGATCAAAGCTTGAGTGCCACTAAACTATCATACATGGTCTCTTCTATACATCGATTCATTTCTGCACTTTTTAGATAATTTCTGCTGATAAAAAAAAATAAGGCTTGATTTTATTGCACTTTCAATATTGGAGGTTTAAAAAATAAGAAAGGGGGATCCGGTATCAGGCATCACCTTGAAATAATAGAAAGTGCATGAACACAACTGTAAGGGCAAGACGCGTAGGGTGATCGTCTCATCGTCGGCAGGGGTGGGTGAACTCCGTAGGGCGCCGATGTAGGTCAGTTTTTGTTTCGCGCCACCCGAAATTCGGTTACTAGGTTCATTCGTGTTTCGTTCGGGTACCTATTAATCTTTAACGGAGCCAATAATTGGTGCTTTTACCTTACTTTTTGGCAATGACACAAATATGTTAGGTTGTGTTGTTAAA
The DNA here is from genome assembly GCA_916618015.1 of Xestia c-nigrum. Taxonomy (NCBI): domain Eukaryota; kingdom Metazoa; phylum Arthropoda; class Insecta; order Lepidoptera; family Noctuidae; genus Xestia; species Xestia c-nigrum. The sequence goes on from OU745263.1 coordinate 1,973,227, forward strand.
TAAAAAAAGGATAAGCGATTAAAGTTGAAGTTAATTATAGTGTTAATGGATACCTCTTCTTTTTCACATATCATTAACCAGCACTACGTAAACAATTAAAATGATTTCACAGATAAAATAATTTTTAATATACCTACCTATACGATGGTAATTTTAATAATTGACACACAAAAAATACATTTTAACAAAAAAAGAATATTAACATATCAAGGCAAAGTAAGAATGGAAATGGAAAAAAATACATTAGGTACTTATTCTATTTTAATAAAATAAATAAAAAAATCATCCCATACATCACAGTTCCGTGCGAAAATTTAAGTTTCGATCCCCTCACCGCTAGATGGCGTTACGCGGCGCTTTTCCTCATTTTCCCTACATTTTCCGAGCTTCATGACCACGAGGTTGAATGAAACCTTTAGTACAAGTTGTATGGTTCTTAAAGATGGTGAATTTTGTCAGTTTCGAAAGTTAGCTGTGTATTTTCGTGTTAAAAAAATTTTTTTTATTGTGTTTTAGGTCTGTGAAAGACAATGTTTGAAGTATCTGTCATTTGTTGTTTGAGTGAAGAAAATTGTGTCTTTACCAGTGCCAGTAACTAAGTTTTTGTAGGTTTCTTAAACGTGGATTTTGATTTCCTGTTGGTAGTTTTTTTTTTTACTAGTTCAGAAGATTTTTTTACGAATAGAGAATTTATTCCTAGTTGAGTTATTAATCAAAAAATTGCAATATTTGTAGCTGTGCAGTAAAGAAATACATACTACCAACTGTTAGGGCCCGACGGCCGAACTGACGAAACGTGGCTATCGCCGCCCATCAAGAAGTTGACAAATAGGAATGACGACAGTATCAAAAAATTACAAATCTATTTAGTCCGTCAGTTAGAGTATTGAAAAATAATGGACACGTATTTTTTGTTTTTGAAGATCAATGAATATTGACAAAGATAAAACGCATCAAAACTCGGGAGTGGGGGCTCTTGATGTCAGAACTAGGTAAAATTATACCTATAGGTGTGACGTATTGAGAGTTTTAAAAGCGTCGTCTCTTTTTCAATTTTGATTTACGTAACAAAAGAGAAAATACGGATCATATATTATTATTATTATTTTTTTTTTTTACTTTTTTTATTTAATAATCTACCTGACGGACTAATTTGTTTTTTTTTGTCGTCCACCCTATTTGACTATGCATTGTCCACCCAGGGGGCAAAGTTGTAATACCATAGTATAAACTTTATGTAGATACAGCCACAGCTCCTTTTGTTTTGAGAAAATGCGCGGTATTTCGCAGGACTATTTAGTTTTTTTTTAGATATTCGATAAAATCTTTTTACTTTTCAATAGTGTTTAGTTCATAATAATGGTTATTGGAGTTCAGTTGTGCATCTTTGCCCACTAACCGTCAAAGTATGTACAGGTTAGTTAGTTACTTACAGCACAAAATATTTACGGTTGTTATTTACCTACCAAAACTTTCAAGATCTAAGTATCGTTTCAAAAATTATCTCACTTACATAAACAAATCTTTTCATCTCCATCTAAGTATTCAAAATTACATCGAAAACAAAAGAAGAAATTAAGATTCATGAAAATTGTGACAAAATAATTGCGCCGGAGTCGATCGTGCGAACGCAATTATTATAGCTCGGCGCTCACGCAAGCAATGGCGACATCCGAATAGCGCGGATAGAGCTGACAGCGGGGTTTGGGAGATAAAACTATAAGTATTTTCCTTAGAAGGAGATTTTTTTAAGGAAGGCAGGCGCATTACTTTGTGCCATGAATTTCATCACCGCTGCTCTCAAAACGGTGAAGGAAAACATCGTGAGGAAACTGGCATGATTCAAAGACATCTACCAATCCGCACTGAGCCCGCATGGTGGATTATAGCCCATTCCCTCTCATAGACAGGAGGCCTGTTTACAAGCATTGGGGACCGACCTGGTAATACAGTGGCCAAAAATAATGGCTCTTGTAGGAACGCTTATTGTTTTCTTGCTACATGGAGAAACACGAAGCTAGTGGCATTTGAAGTAGATACTTCATAAGTACTATGAAAAAACATACAGGATGCTGTTCTAGTTTGTAATGATGAAATCCTCAATCCCGTCATTCCCTCTGATTTAAGAAGGTGACAAATGCACCTTCGAACAGTGTCAACCGTAACCGGAGGTTGAACCACTGAAGCCTGTTGAATATTTTATTGATCTTCAAAAAGACATCTCTTTTAAAGGAGTTGTCAGGACCTTGGGTACTTTATGATGCTGAGCCGCGCAGCTTCGTCTGCGAGTGAGGGTTAGTTTTTTTTTAATAAAAAAGTATCCTATGTTACTTCTAATACTTACAAGAATATGTGTACAAAGTTTCGTGATGATCAGTTGTCTAGTTTTCGCGTGAAAGCGTATCAAACAAACTTAGGTACATTCACATTTATAACACTATATAAGTAGGGATTTTAAAGGAGTTGCCAGGACCTTGGGTAGTTTATGATATATTTTAAAGTGTCTCTTTGGTCGAGTGGTCACATGCACGACTACTGATTATGAGGTTGTGGTTTCGATTTCCGTATCGGTCAAAGTGTTTATTAATCGATGTAAGTACACAAAAACACACATAAGTACAGGAAAAAATATACAAACAAAATCATTTTCATTTCAGTGTTATTGCGTTTATCATCAGGTATTTATTAGTGGCAGCCACGGAGTCTGTATTTGTGGCTGTTTGATGGCAATAGGCTCGCTTCCTATTACATGGGAGGTATACATAACTGTCGAAATGTAGATGCACTAATAAGTACACCTTTGCCAAACCCTTCGGAGAGCTGCTTTAGGCGAGATTTTATGTGTTACTAGCTTCTGCCAGCGGCTTCGCCCGCGTGAAGTTTGATTATTGTCCCATGGGATCTTACTACTGTTATAAAAAGTATCCTATGTTATAATCCAGGTTATAAACTATATGTGTGCAAGATTTCATCCAAATCCGTTCAGTAGTTTTCGCGTGAAAGCGTAACAAACCAACTTAAATTCACATTTATAATATTATATATAAATAGGGATGTTTCAAAGTGACCTTATTATAAAACATATGGAAACGGGTATTTATTGCGAACTTTACCTTTAATTTAAGCCCGATTTGATCTTGTTAAATAATAATAGTCGCTCGGGTCGACCTTTAGGTTAAGCCGTGCTGGCCTAAGTTGGTCTGTGGATGGGTGACCACCCATACATACCGAGTTTCCTCCGTACCTCGGAAAGCACGTTAAGCTGTTGGTCCCGGCTGTCATTTGTCCATCTTTGACAGTCGTTACAGGTAGTCAGTGGCCCAAAAAGTCTGACAACCAGTCTTACCACGTGGTATCGTATTACTCAGTATTAACTGGGTTGTGGAGGTCAGATAGGCAGTCGCATCATGTAAATTACTGGTATTCAGCTGCATCCGGTTAGACTAGAAGCCGAGCCCAACATAGTTGGGAAAAGGTTAGGCAGATGATGATGTTTCAAAGTGATCTTGTATTCTAAAATCGCGCCCGCTGCCTCTTGTAATTTGCACTCCTTCATGTAATTGCAGGTCGGTTGGCAAATTGTATTATTTGAACATCATTGTTATTGTCATTGGGCAAGTCTAGATTAATGGAGTTTTCTTAATTTCGCTCGGGACTATAATTGTAACTTACTTTTGGTAGTAACTGGATCTTTGGTTTGTTAATTTCGAGATCTTCTTCAGTGTTGGTAACTTACAGATACGGGTAAGTTTTCGTTGATATTTCTTCCATTCCTTGTAGTCCACTGATAAACATCTGGTTTCTTCAAATAACTTTAAGTTATGAGTTCTTCATGACTGGATTGGAGTGTGGTTATTGTTGCTTGATGCAGCTGGATTTTCAGATCAGGAATTTTGAATGGTAGCCAAGAGTTGTGCGAAATCTGGGTGGATACTAACGGGTTTAAAAATACCCTTAACGAAGCAGAAAGCACTTATATTCTTCCCGTCATTGCGTATTTTTTTTTCTAGACCGGTATGGTCTGGTACAAAAAAGAAAAAACAAAAATTGTTCCATTTTATAGTTCAGGTTCCCATCTGAACTTTAAAATGGAACAATTTTCTTTTTTTTAAGTACCTAACCTGAACCGCGACCGGGTTAAGATTTCGGGTCAGGTTCGAAATAAATTCTATGAATTATGGAGATTTTGGAGATATTGGGGGATGGTGAAAATAGCTCCACCACCGCCGTTCAATCCTGTTCAGTGTTCAATGCATACAACAACACGGGCTTATTCGTCAACTGGCGACTGTGAATCTCGCGAGTGCCCTCAAGTTGGCACCTTCCGAGTTTAATTCAATGTTTGTCGTCAACTCGCACGCACGTTATTAAGTACTGTTAAATAAAAACGGATTAAAACCAATATCTTTACTAAAACACAAATCACAATGTATGGAGTGCGTTATGTCAAACAAAAAGTTGTTTCCTAGCATGTAGATTTGAAATGAAATGAAATTTATTTGCCAGAATTGTAGTACATTTAAATAAATAAATATCGCTGGACATAAACACACAGCGCCATCTAGTGCCACACTAAGCACATATGTTTTAAAACATAATATAATTAATTTTCCTCGATAGAAAAATAAAACACGAAAAAACTAAAAAAAAATCTTTTAACGAGTAAAAACCATACTAAAAACATGGGATCATTATGATCAGAATTGTAGTATATATAAATAAATAAATATCGCTGGACATTAACACACAGCGTCATCTAGTGCCACACTAAGCAAGGCTTGTGTCGTGGACACCAGATAGTTGATATACTACATATATACTATTCGTAAATACATACTTGTTATACATATAAACATCCATGACTCGGAAACAAATGTCATGCTCATCACACAAACATTTGGTCCTACCGGGATTCGAACCCAGGGCCCTAAGAACTCGGGAGGTACCGTCACCGAATCGGGCGGGAGGAAACGCCCGGGAGTCTCCACTGCGAGGATCGACCGGAGGACACGGTGGAGCACACGGTGGAAGTCTGCCCTGCTTGGGCGTAGCTCCGCCGTGTCCTCGTGGCGGCGATCGGCGGCGGCGACCTCTCGCGTCCGGCCCTGGTTCAATCCATGGTCCGGAGCGAGACGGAATGGGAAGCCGTCGCCTCCTTCTGCGAAGCAGTCATGTTAGCGAAGGAGGTGGCGGAACGAGAGAGGGAGAGATCCTTTCTTCCCGGCCGCCGCGGGAGACGCAACGGGCGTCGGGGGCCACGTGGTGGCTACCGGCCACCGTAGATGCGGGCCTGTGGACGGCTGGCTATGGGCTAGCTAGCCGTCCGGCCGTCTAACGACGACGACAGGCCGTGTCGACGGCGCGTTCGTGTTCCACGCGCGCCTCAAAGAGATGTCAGCAAAAGGAGAGGAGCCCGCCGCAAGGGCCGAAGCCTGCCGGGGTTGCGGGCCTGTTCGAAAGAGATACCGCGGCCCCGGAACGTAAAAGGCGAGGAAGGAACATGGATGGTTTTTAGTCAGTAAGAGTCTGACACTCCCTCCCGCTCCGCCCAGAGTGGGGGGGGGTCATTTGATGATTTCCTATCCTTAAAAAAAAAAAAAAAAAAAAGGGCCCTAAGAACGAACGAACAAACGATTAATAGATGGTCGAGTTTTAATTCAGTTACTCACACAAATCGCTAAAACTAGCACGCAAAATTTAAGAATACATCTACTACTACTCTACATGAATCTTAACTTAAGTCTACGACTACTTGAATTTAACTTGACTTTTGAGGGACTCCACACAAGAAAGCCCATGACATGTCGGTGGCTTGTACTGTCGCCAAATGTAAATAACACATTCAATTACTTAAAGTTTTTTTATTTTTCCATTCAAATCTATGGCAAAGGCTTCTTTACCAACATAGTCAGCATCTGAACACACGAGGATCTACCTGACTTGCACAAACATTTCTTAAACAAACGCTTAGACAATCAAAACCCTTGAATATCGCAAGTTAAGTCGGAGCAACAATGACTCAATGTAAACAATTCGTAAGGGGTGTCTCTCCGATATTAAAAACATCTGTTCCGATCCCTCCGATACCCTCAGCGGAAGGGTTGAGGTAAATTGTTGTGGACGTTCTTTTGGATTTTTTAAAATATTGAGGAATGTACGTTTATGTGGAGTATCGGTTTTGTTTTAATTGTGAGTTAAATGCTATGGTATTCGTTCTCTAATGGATCACAAATCTCAGATATAGAAACAAAATAAAATATTGTGACCTACCAAAATTCTTACATAGCTATTTTACAATACTGCTGATTCTATGGGTGCAACGGTGATCTTGACTCAATAACAAAGCATTTATTTCAGGTAGTCCAGTTACAAGTACTTTTGAATTGTCGAAACAAAAATAACATTGGATGTAGCTACAGTCTCAATCACAAGACATGAAAACTGTGAAAGTACTGTTATTTAGTTGTCCATTCCCTAGCGCATCTCTATGGAAAAGAACGGGCAAGAACTCCATGGAAGTGTCCATGGAGTTCTTGCCCGTTCTTTCATCATTCATTTAAATCAGAATATTTTTACTAAACCTTGGCAACATCATTCGTGTTAAGATGGTACATTAGTACTCGTGTTAGAAATTCGGGTCATGTCTTACTCACCCAGTGAATAGATAAACTAGATTTATTCTCATAGTAGCTAACAACTTACAACAATTTATCCGCCGAAGTTTTAAATTGCTCATAAATACATAGGTAGGTACTAATCTTCTTTGATTTCATTTAAAACTTTGCCCCAACCATATCCCCCCTAATCTTACTCCAGAAATCGGAAAGTGAACTCCAAAAAGCAGAAAAAAAATGGTTACGGAAAAAAATCCCTTCTTATGCAAATAACTCCTTAGAATTTACGTTTGATTTTAGCGGCCCGTCGCTTCCGAGTGTTGCTTTATTAATTATTAATTTCCAAGTGATTTATTAGCATTTTTTTTTGTTCGGAACGATTTATGAAAAATTCCGAATTCCGAATGGCACCTATTTTTTCTGACGTGCCTTTCAAAGGGTTACGAATGTTTCTCGACTTTTTCATTCAATAGAATTAATTAAAGCGAAAGAAAATCGAGGTTTTTTGAAGTGTAAATTGTCCTTTTGTTTTTATATTTCTGTAATCAGAATTCCGGATTGGGTTCGTTTGGAGTTGATAGAAGGATTTCTGAATTTTTACTTTGTGTTATTGTAAAGGTTATTATTATTTAAATGTATTTATTGTGACAATTTCCTGAGTTAGAATTTAAAGTTAATTAATTCAGCCTATCTTTTCTATTTCGACTAGTTTTTAGGTTTATCATTGTCCTGCCTTTTGGTATCCCAATTTACTTTAAATCGGCACAGCACGTCTTCTTCAACCATACTTCTCTATTGCTCGTCATTTCAGCAGCCATCTAGCCATGCCAGAAAGTACTAAATCTACAGTGTTTAACTTGTATAGTTAGCTTTAAATGATTCACTGCAATAAACAATACCAGAAAAATATATGATATTCTTCAGAATGTGTTTTGAAAACATAATACAATTAATTTTCTAAGATAAAAAAACCATACTAAAATACATGGCATCATTTTGATAAAATCAATGCAGTGCAGTGTTTTATTTTTTTAGTCCAATCCATAGATTTTTTGTAAATCGATCAAAACCACTCATTTCGTACTATTTGGACCGCACTGACTGACGTAACAACCACTTTGTAGTGCAAGCTGATTAGAACTTTATTCTTACAGAATTTCAGACGAAGTTAACCACCACAAATAGAGTTGCTAATTTAGCTTATGTCGCCGTATGGTTGCCTTAAACATAACGCGTGTATGGCTGCCTCACCCATTGGGGAAACACGTGATATTTTATTATTGTTGAAATATCTTTATCTCCACGTCTTTGCGTCCTCAAGTTTAAGAGATATCAAACCGTATTTAATACAAACTTTTTCCTCATTTCACACAAAGGCGACCACACAATACTACCATTCAATCTGCCCCAGCCAGCTCGGCTTATAACCAGTTCTGATACATCGTCACCCTGCTCCTCAGACAATGTGGCCACGTGTGGAGTGACAATGGTCACCCACTACTGGATGCGCATAGGTGGACAGCGTGGGGTAAGACATGAGAGATTGGCGGGGAAATGGGCAACCTCCTTTGAATGTAAACACTGTTTTAGGCTTTCACGGTTTAAAACTAAACTTATATTGCAACCCGCGATCATGGCGCTTGCAACAGCGTCGAAATATCGGGAGCTCAACATAAAAAATTATCACAGAAGATATCCCGTAAGTGACAATATAAGATTTCCTTCGAATGTAGTTTGTTTTTATATTAGTTAGCTTGTATGTACCTTTTGGACGCCATTGTCACATATACGTGACAAGCAAGCCTGTGCCCCGTACGCCAAACGTCACGAATATGTGACAAAATAGTAGATGAAATTGTGGCTTGGCGTGGAGGGTATGCGGGTGCGTTTATGCTGTGGCGGTCACAAGGTTAAAGCCTCCTTTATTTGTCAATATGCATAATATGCTTTTTGTTTTAACCAGTCCAAAGGATTATATTATAAGGGTGTAATAACTTAACGAAGCCGAAAGGAATTTGTTTTCCCCGTCACTAGGATATTTTTTTTTGTTCTAGAGTTATAGACCATACAAAGAAAGAAAGAAAGAAAGAAAAAGCATTTATTAGCCCGACAGGACAACACATAAATAAAAAAATAATAATAAAATGGTGAAATTGTGATTATAACACTAGTTTAAAGTAAACATAATGAGAGAATGAAAAAAAATAATAATAACGTAATCATAAGAAAAACAAAGAAAATACAAAACAGAATTGGTCTTGTACAAGACCAAAAGGCTCCTATCTCAGCATGATGCTGTAACATTTAAAAAAAAAAACGTCACAGCGCTGATATTCTGATAGGGCCCAAACCTGGGAACCTTCTAATTACGGTGATATTGGGGATCAAAGTTCCAACTTATGCACAAGTTATAACTTTCAATATACCTCCGTGGCCAGTTTACTACTCAGTACTATGTGTTGAATGCGTTATATTGAGTTTTATCGTAAAATGTGACTTAACCCGAAAAAAAAGAAGTTTGGTTTGAAGAAAAAAAAATTTTTTTTTTACTATTACCATGGCTAAGCGATTTTTGGCATAAAGCGAAATGGTCATCAATGACTATTACTTGTCTTTAGGGAAAAACTATTATGCATTTGCGACAGTTATAGGATGCTATCGTTAACCAAATACTTAGTAAGTGTTTTACTTGGTTATCAGCCAAAACAGCTAAGTGTGTGTAAATAACTAATCGGGTTTCTTCTTTAATTGAAATTCCCCGTTTATATCCCGAACTTGGAAAGTCGCCATGGATTAGATTACTGTCATAGGTGAGCTAACTTCGTCTATTTGTTCCAGGAAGTTAAGGTGTTATGGGTATCAATGTGCTATTGCCCAATGCTGAGAAAAATATATTGCATTGTCCTTGACTTAATCCTTAGACTTAGTTAGGGCTCACTAAGTGAGTTGGGATTTATTTAGAAGTTCCATATTCCAAATCCAAATATTCATCATTATCATTATTTCAGCCGAAAGACGTCCACTGCTGGATATAGGTCTCCACCAAGTGTCGCCACATTGACCGGTCCCGTGCGACTTGCATCCAACGGATTCCCGCAACATTCACCAGATCATCGGGACCGAAAGGTGGTCGCTCACAATGGGCCTTGTCAAAAGGCTTAAAGTCACCCAAAGGGCAATGGAGAGGGCTGTGCTCGGAGTTTCCTTGAGTGATCGAATCAGAAATGAAGAGATCCGCAAGAGAACCAAGGTCACCGACGTAGCATGAAGAATTGCTAAACTTAAGTGGCAGTGGGCAGGGCACATTAAAATATTAAAAAAAATGAAATCCAAACATTTTTTGTAAGTATGGACGGATTTTGATGAAATTTTGCATACAGATAGCTTATAACCTTAATTAATACCACCTTATTTTATACCAGTAGTAAGATGGGACAATTATCAAACTTCACTGGCGGAATCTAGAATGTTACAAAATATAAGCTGTACCTACTTGTTTTTTTAGAGAAATTTCCAAGTTCATGTGTGGTGATGTAAGGGATATTTGACTTGAACTTAAGGGGTAATTATTTTGTGTGTTGGTGAACTATTAGTCCGGTGTGTCTTTTGCATTTGAAGTGTTTAGACAGACATTATATTTATACGTCATCATTCAGATTTCGTTAGTCATTATGATCGTAAATACCTGTACCTAGTATTTGACAAAAATGAACTTCGATTATCATCTATGTTGGGGTTGTCTTCCAGTGTAACTGGGCGCAATTGAAGAGTAAAATCTTGATCGTCTTTTAGTCCACAACTTAGTATCTCGCTTATATTTTTGTGAGGGTTTAGGCTGAGGTATATCTAAACACTTTCGTCTATACATATGACATTATGTATAGTATAGAGTATGACGCACTGAGATGGACTTTCAAAATCGCTTCAGTCTATGCCCCAGTCCACAGCCCAACATCAAAGCAGCTACCGTCTTCTGTTATAAGAATTCTACTGTTACATTAATTATTTATGAGTCGTGAGGTCTTTATTACTGACGTCCATCGTCGTATGCTAATACATGCTGTTGGATCAGAATTATTGTGTTGCTGTATCGGGTGAACTATGTCTGCTTAAGAAGATATTATTATCTTATACCAAATTATATGTTTTTGGATAGACAAGTTATTTGACCTTGTATTTCTTGCCATTTGGTGAGTAATAACAGCCGCTCGCCGCGCCTAGGTTGATCTGTGGATGGGTGACCACTGACCACCCATAACATACCGAGTTTCCTCCGTGCCTAGGAAAGCACGTTAAGCCGTTGTTCCCGGCGATAATTTGAAGATCTTTGACAGTCGTTACAGGTAGTCAGTGGCCCAAAAAGTCAGACAACCAGTCTTACCAAGGGGTATAGTATTGCCCAGTACTAACTAGGTTGTGGAGGTCAGATAGGCAATCGCTCCGTGTAAAATACAGGTATTCAGCTGCATCCGGTTAGACTGGAAGCCGACCCCAACATAGTTGGGAAAAGGCTAGGCAGATGATGTTGCTATTTGGTGAGTTGTGTAGCCCTTTGTTTTCCGCAGCCACGGTATCTCTTTCGAACAGTCCTACAGCCCCGGCAGTTCTTTAGCCCCGGCAAGTCCCGCAGCCCTGGCAACTTTCGTATAACCTTCTATTACTCTTCTGATGTTAAGGTTTCTGATCATTCTGCTTGTCTTATGGGCCTGCCGTATTGGTTTCTTCTAGGTACGCCACTGATTATAGAGCTATGGACGATGTCTCCCAGACAAAGATGACCTGGAGTTTACCGGGATTTTTAACTGATTAAAAAAGAAAATTACAAAAAACTCAACCCTCCTTTACTCCTTCAATATTTCTGGCTCCTTATTCAAAGAATAATATTCTGATTCTTTCAGAATATTGCTGAGACTTGAAACAAATCTTACCACAACATTTAATGTCAACCATAACCTTAAAAAAAGCTTGTATAAACAATATCTACACGAAAATCTAAGAAATGCAATTCAATAATCCATGTCTCTGAATCTTTGATAGCGGACATGTTTGTCACAGAGTAGTGCTAGATGTGGAGGTAACATGTAATGTTTTGTGTGCCGTGGTCGTTGTGGACTGTGGTCAGACCACACAGGTGGTCAAATGTTAGTGTTTGCTCACATCTGATGGGCGTTACCTGTGATGTCATGATTACTGGAATTAAGTGGTTTGTGAACAGGTGTTAGGATAGCTTTTGAATTTGGGAACGACAATAGAGAGTAAATACAGCTTTATGTATACTTACGTACTTGAAGTTGGGTAACTTTGAGAGAGTGCATTAGGTAAACGAGTAACGGTTAACTTCATGAGATAAGGGCAATAGAATTCTGTAGAATGATGATCGTGAACTTTATAGTCATTTAAGTAGTAAAACATGTCTTTATTGTGTTTTGCTGGTTCTTGCAAATATTGAAATAAAAAAGTATTAGCAAAATGTTAATTGATAAAAACACATAATAAAACAGAATATCGTCAATATCTCTGTTTGCCGTCTCTGTGTCAACACTACTCTGTCGGCTATTATCGAAATGCACATCGCGGTTTCGTAAGGGTTGAATATTTCTGTGCCACACTTACAATCGTAACACTACAGCTTGCGAACACCTTATCTTAAACGGTATAAAGCCCATTTTTGTTTATCGCAGATGTTGGTTTAAGATTGTTCTGCAATATTTACTGTTAGCCAAAGTACTTACCGAAATTGTAGTCTTTCACAAAAGATCAATATCTTTGTACCTACTTATAAGTATTGAGTGTACTTGCGACATCTGTTTTTATGAGATTTTGGCTTTGGATTAGCTTCCTCATTGTCTATGTTGAATATGTTTGGTGGAATAGTATTAATATAATCAATTAATTAATCAAATTTAAATGTCCAAGAGAAAGTAAGTGAGGGATAGCAACTAGCAAGAGATCTAGACGACGCATGTTTTATTTCCAATGATAGACCAGTTTGGTGGCAAGGAAGACCAAAGATGCCATGGATATATGGACTCCCTCCGACCTTCCCATGGACTTTTCAACATTTGTTAAGCGCCCTTGAAAAAACTGTAGTTTTGTAGTGTGTTGTGCATGTCCTACTGACGGAGCAGTGCAAAGAGGCGTTAGATGAACTTTGCGAAAGATGACACGGCTAGAAAGATGACATGGCTAGAAAGATGACATGGCCAGAAAGATGACATGGCTAGAAAGATGACATGGCCAGAAAGATGACATGGCCAGAAAGATGACACGGCCAGAAAGATGACATGGCTAGAAAGATGACACGGCCAGAAAGATGACATGGCTAGAAAGATGACATGGCCAGAAAGATGAAATGGCTAGAAAGATGACATGGCTAGAAAGATGACATGGCTAGAAAGATGACATGGCTAGAAAGATGACATGGCCAGAAAGATGACATGGCTAGAAAGATGACATGGCTAGAAAGATGACATGGCCAGAAAGATGACATGGCCAGAAAGATGACATGGGTAGAAAGATGACATGGCTAGAAAGATGACATGGCCAGAAAGATGACATGGCTAGAAAGATGACATGGCTAGAAAGATGACACGGCTAGAAAGATGACATGGCTAGAAAGATGACATGGCTAGAAAGATGACATGGCTAGAAAGATGACATGGCTAGAAAGATGACATGACTAGAAAGATGACATGGCCAGAAAGATGACATGGCCAGAAAGATGACATGACTAGAAAGATGACATGGCCAGAAAGATGACATGGCTGGAGTCGGCTTCCAGTCTCACCATGCAGCTAAACCAGTCTTACCAGTATTTTACATGGAGTGAGCAATTTCACTTAGGTAGGTCCGGATGACAATAAATATTGGCAAGAGACCGGTTGTCAGACTTTCAGGCTTCTGAATGAGAGAACCAATGAGACCAACGGCTTTATTTACTTTAAATAATCAATAGAAAATGGGAAATATTCACTAGCTCGAACCCACGACTTGGGACCGCGTGCCGATCGGGAATTGTCCAATGGAATCGCACTATCGGGATAAAAACTACCCAATGTGTTACTCCAGGTAATAAACTATCTGTGTGCCACATTTCATCAAAATCTAGTTAGTAGTTTTTGCTTTTGCGTGAACAAACATTCATTCATCCATCCACACAAAATTGCCACGCGTATATGTAATATTATTGTTACACAGTAGGATGCCAAATTTCGACTTCATTCAAATAAGTATAGTTTTCGACTTTTTTCTTATTCTACTAAAGCGCGGGTAGACAACCCCGATCATATCAATAATCATCAATGCTCTTAAAGCTCCACATGACGAGTCCCCTGCCCAGCCCCCATGGCTGATGTGGTCGTTCACCGCTGACGCATTGTTTTACCACAATCACCATAATTAATTAATCAACATTATTATATTCTTCAGAAAATTGCCCTCGAATTGACGGATACATGTGAAATGAGTTTGATGTAGAGTTAGAAAGTGGATAGAGGTGTCATTCATAGGAATTTAGTCGTTTTCTTTTTATTTTACTAAGTATTAGTGGTAAGCAAATGGGTAATAATAATAATTTTATTATCAGGCAACTACGGCCCATAGATAAAATACACAAATAACATAACAACAATGACAATAAACTAATACATATTTTTAACCATAGAAAACATTATTAAACACGTAACGTTGTCGGCGTCGTGTTTCGCTGCGTGGTGTCGCGTAACCGCCATAAGTCCTCCTTCAAGCAGGTCTGTAGATGGTCAGTTGGACTGATGTTGGTCTAGTGGCTGCACGTGCGACTGCTGAGCGTGAGGTCCTGAGTTCGATTCCCAGGTCGAGAAAAGGTTATATTGGATTCATCACCAGGATCGGGAGGAGGAGGATTTGACATAACCTTTATATGAAATTTTATCGTATCATCGATCAAATCCGCCTGCCTACCATCATCAACTGCCGAGCCATTTCCCAACTATGTTGGGGTCGGCTTCCAGTCAAACCGGATGCAGCTGAATACCAGTCTAGTACTTTTGGGGCCACTGACTACCTGTAACGACTGTCAAAGATGGACAAATGACAGCCGGGACCAACAGCTTAACGTGCTTTCCGAGGCACGGAGGAAACTCGGTATGTAAGGGTGGGCACCCATCCACAGACCAACCTAGACAAGCATGGCTTAACCTCAATCCACGCCACGAGCCGCCTGCCTATAAAGGGTGTAAAACACCTCTTAACGAAGCCGAAAAGTAGTTGTTATCTTCGTCATTTCGATATTTTTTTTGTTTTACACCATACTTGGGAACCTTCTAGTTACGGAGATACTGGGGGTCAAAGTTACAACTTTTTGACAAGGTTTTTTAAATAAAGGTTTTTATTGCAAGATTCTTTCTTAAATACCTCCACAAACCCCATACTATTCAATCCACCCATCAGCACGATGTTTTGAGTGAGTCACATTGAGTTATACCACAAAACGGGATTTTTAACCCCAAAAAAATTTTAAGGGTATTTTCCAGCAATAATTTTTGCGTAAAAATACTTAGTTTGATGTACAGAATGCCTGGTTGACGGCTTCGTGATGAAGTGGTTTACACCCTAAATGTTGATTATAATATTATTGTGTACGTTCTTCTTATTTGATTCTTCTTGAAGTTCACCCACAGCTTATTATTTGACCTTCGTAAGAAAGTAGTTATAGATAGAAGTAATTACATAGTTTTATTCAATATCAATGTTGATTGTTCATGCTTTGTCACCAACGAGTCAGTTTTTATTCACTTCAAGTATTTTAGTCACTTTAAAGAAATAACCTATACAGGTTTCACGTCAAATATATTCATCATGGATAAACAACACAAAACGCAGTTGTACTTATACACCGTGTTCCTGAGGACATACATTCATTTTGAATAATACTTCTATAGCTCTTGTTAAACATATCGTACAAAGGAAGTTGTAGTTTAAATGGCATAGTTTTTAAGTTATTGGTAATTTCAGTTTAACCAAATTAATTATGTTGTGCTGTGAGAAAGAGTCTTTATTTGTGAGATGTTGCCACTGTAACCAAAACTATCAAACTGAATTTCATACCGCAATGTTAAAGTACACTTGTGAACAAAATATCCTAAGTTAGATGCATTTTGTGTTGTGTTGTGATAAAATGAGTTTGTAATCTAAGATGAACACGATATGTTTTTACTTATTGCCACTAAAAGTGAAAAAAATGGTAAAAAATAAAAATAAAATAGTAAAAATGGTCAATTTAATGGTCTGAATAACATGCCGAAGTTAATGTATAACACGGTGTATACCTATGCATGCCATCTCCATTCACTCCTAACTCTACAAAAGTAATGGCGTCATTGTAACAATTAAAATTTGATGATGCGGGCGCTCTGTTCTCTCCGATACAACTGTGCTCGCCCCGCGACGTCGCCTGCATTTGTGCGTATACTGATTACTGACCTGTTACCACTTGTACGTACTTTCCTTTGTGAAGGGCTTGAGGTACTTGTTTGTTGCTGGTGAAATTTTTAGCAAGGGTGTCGATAGTAATTTGGTTCTGATCTGGCTTGGGAAATTTATGTCTAGTTTCTGAGGTCCTCCGATAAACTTTGAATAGTATACCTAATCAGTTGTTATATTTAATCCGGATAAAAAGGCTGTAAAGACCCATAGCGAAGCTGAAAGGTACTTTTTCTCCTCGTCATTGCGATCATTTTGTTTCTGTAAACAATCTACGTCCTTTAAATAATCTACATTCAAAGCAATCACAAAAGTTAGGCATAAGAAATAATGTTTTAGTAAAATGGGTAGCATTGTCGTCTTTTCCATCTACTTCTTCTCAAATCGATGACTCAGATTTTGTCAAACCAGTACGTAGCAACCTGGACATCTCTGTCGTTTACCTCATTCAAGGGTGCAAGTAGGATATTTTCCCTGAAATCCGTAAACTGTGATTAGCAACTGTTAATGAACATTGCCTTTAAATATTCACAAACTTCTATATCTTAGTAATCTGTTTTATGTATTCCATTTTCTCTCCTTGTTTTACACACTATGTCTACATCTCTTTATTTAGTATCTCCTTTCGCAGGTATGCTGGAAGAGATTGCATTAGAAACAAGCATCATCTTTGTACGATTTTCTGTTCCGTTCTTCTTTTCTGGAATAAGTGTGTACATAAATTGTTAAATCTATACTAATATTATAAAGCAGAGAGAGTTTGTTTGTTTGGTTGGTTGAACGCGCTAATCTCAGGAACTACCAGGTCGAATTGAAAAATTCTTTTTGCGTTGAATAGTCCATTTATCCAGGAAGGCTATAGGCTATATAACATCACGCTATGACCATTAGCACCGGAGCAGGAATGAAAAATGTTGCAAAAACGGGTTTTTTTTCCCTTCGATTTCCTCTCTTATGTGACGCAGACGAAGTTTCGTGGGTCAGCTAGTAAATAAATAAATAAACTTGGCCGTCATCAACACTAACAAAACCACAATAGTTACTCCTATTTTCTATAATTTATTCAAACTTTTTTATGAACAACAACGCCACAAGACGGTGGCATACGACACAGTATCTTCTTTCTTCATTGTGATACAAAAAGGGTTGATCTAAATATAATAATACAAAGATTTGTATATGAATGGATGACATCTGTCGTAGAGGAAGTGACGATGTGTTACAAAAAATACTAGGCGAGGGTGTTTGATTTATCATTTCGATGTTAATTAATGTGTTTTAGGAGTTTTAATTATGATTTTAATAATATAACGAACCATCACGCTTGTATTCTGGGTAGAGACAAGAGCTGTTCCTGTAGTATCGTAAATGCACGTTCATCTGCCTGTAACCTTTTCCCAACTATGTTGGAAATCTTCTAGTCTTACCCAATGCTGCTGAATACCAGTATTTTACATGGAGTGTCTGCCTATCTGATCTCGACAACCCAATTAGTACTGGGTGATACGATAGATTTTCAGGCCTTTGAATACTTGTAATGGCTGTCAAAAATCTATGAATGACAGCCGTAGCAAACGGCTTGTAAGGGTGGTCGAACCCAATTAGGACTGGGTAATACAATACCTCTTAGTAAAACAGGTTGTCACATTTTCAAGCCTGTGAATACCTCCTGCCGGGGCTGCGGGACTGTTCGAAAGAGATACCGTGGCTCCGGAACATAAAGGTCGAGGAAGGAAACTAGGGTTTTAGTCAGTAAAAGTCTGACACTCGCTCCCGCTCCACCCAGAGTGGGAGAGAAGTTATTTGATGATTTCCCATCGGAAAAAAAGGCCTGTGAATGAGGGGGGAGGGGGGGGGGGGATGTACCTATAGAGGTAAATGATAATCGGGATCAACGGTTTGGTAAGTAATAGTAAAGACTCGTGAATACACGTACTAACATCAACTCACGCCTTGTCTCCATGGCGTCAGGCAGAAACCACATGAGTATATAAAGATCGTTCTGTGAGATATTCACGAACGTGGACAAGGTAAAAGGGGACTTTTGCCTTGTCCACGTTAGTGAATATCTCACTTTCGATCCCGAGACAACACAAGCATCCCCTTTAATATGCAAGTAGAGTAAGTAAGTATGCTAAAGAAAGTAAAAACTTACAAAAAAGTCTCCCCCTTATACAATTCCGACACATCCGATATTTATCGATACCGTGGATCGGATGACATATTCAAATATTTCCTGCCGTCAAGGTGTCCGCTTTTTGTGACGACTCACTTTCTATGGGGTAAAAATGAAAGTTTCATTGTATGGTAAAAACAAGGAATACAATTATTTGCAGTTTTTACTACCATTAACTTCATGTTTGAGGCAGTATAACTTTACCACACCATTGAGGAAATCTGAAAAATACATGTTGGTTTTATTTTCTGTTGTTTTGGTGCTTTCTACATCTAAATAATTAGCTCCTGCTTGATTCATTATTCCTGAAAGCTTGCCTACGTGCGGACTGGCTTGAAGAATTTAAGCTAGCAGGAAATTATCATCATCATCACAATCATCAGCCTGGAATCACCCACTGTTGGTATAGGCTTCCCCCTTTTTTCTGCCACATGGGGTTCTGTGCGTTTCTTGTCCAGGTGTTTCGTCGACCCAACAAGGTTTACGTCGGCCCTAATTACTTTGGCCTAATCTTGGCCACCGGTCAAAGCCTTGCTCCGTAATCTCTTCTAGCCAGATGCAGGTAATCTGCCTAGCCAGGGAAATAGAATAATAGAAATAGAAGATAGAAATTGAAAGTATACAACAAACTTCAGCTTCCCTTAC
Organism: Xestia c-nigrum; assembly: GCA_916618015.1. Classification (NCBI taxonomy): domain Eukaryota; kingdom Metazoa; phylum Arthropoda; class Insecta; order Lepidoptera; family Noctuidae; genus Xestia; species Xestia c-nigrum. The sequence continues at coordinate 1,992,124 of OU745263.1, forward strand.
CAATGTTTACGGCGATCATAAAAGAAAAAAAAATGCAAAAACAAAATGGCGATCCATTTTCGAAAATCATAACACCCCAACGGGCAAGTCGATGTCAAAAATAATTTATTATCTATCAAAAAATAATTGTTCTAATTACTTATGCAAGGCTGAGTTTCTCCCCTTTGGTTTGAAAGTTTTTTTTTATTATTCAAATCTAGTAATGACTGGGGCTTTTGTTAAAGGATGTTTGATCGGGTACCTTTGCCATTATAAAAAAAAAATAGAGCACAGATAATAGATTTTGGTTTGAGGCATTGTGGATGTCAAAATCCGTGTTTGTTTTTCTCCTTTGTTGTTCATAAATTTTGTAAGTTATATCTATCCTATATCTTGGCATTTCTCTTGTCACAAGTAAGTGCTTGCATATACTATTGAATTGTTTTTCACTGGACACTGTACCGGTCTGACTAAAGCTACCTGAATGTTATTTACGTACTTATTGTGGTATTTCTTATTCTTTGTAAAAACGGGTAATCATCATCTGTCTAGCCTTTTCCCAACTATGTTGGGGTCGGCGTCCAGTCTAACTGGATGCAGCCGAATACCAGTATTTTACATGGAGCGACTGCCTATCTGACCACTCCACAACCCAGTTAGTACTGGGTAAGATACCACTTGTTAAGTCTGGTTGTCAGACTTTTTGGGCCACCCACTGACTACTTTTTACGACTGTCAAAGATGTAAAAATGACAGCCGGGACCAACAGTTTAACGTGCTTTCCGAGGCACGGAGGAAACTCGGTATGTAGGGGCGGTCATCAATCCACAGACCAACCTAGGCAAGCACGGCTTAAGCTAAAAATTGACCCGGGTCGCGAAACGGGTAATAGAGTTTTTATAATTAGTGTTTTATTTTGTATTAACTTACTGCTGGATAAAGGCCTCCCTCATATCTTTCCAGGTACAATTCGTGCGCGACCTGGACCCTGCCATGGCAGTGCACCACCTCTTTCTTGGCAGTAACGTCCATGCTCAGACACCTATTTCTACTAGAAATGTTTTTTTTTTTAATATTTTTTATATTATCCACACTAATAAATTAAAGAAGAATGTAAAAAAACAGCTACAGTGGTCTTTACAGTACCTTTGAAGGTTAAAGTTTCCACAAAACTCATTTCATATAATGTCACCATATAACAAAAACCTCTGCTTTTCAAATCTTTACAAGATAGGCGTAAAACATTTAGTGACAGTTTATCTAACCCACTGTCTGTTTAGATTCCTTGTTATAATGACAGAAAAACATGTGTGAGCGTGGTTCGCAAGTTGGGTTCCGTAAAATAATAGCAGCTTTTTTTTGTTTTGAATAGTCGTGGCGTGCACGTAAAATTCATGTTGAGAATTTCATCACAGTATTTAAGCAATTAAGTAGGCAATGGGCGGCATACAAACTCTGACACCAAGTTAGGCACTAACCACATGACAAAGAAAAAGAAGCAAGCAGTCACCTCATATATACAAGCAGAGTTTATGAAGAATACATATATGTTGCTGGTTTATGTAGGTGTTTAAAATCCCAGCAAGATGCAGTAGTGGATGACATATTTAGTATTGTTATCACATGCACGAATATTCTTGAATTACCAAGCAAGTTACACACGTACATACATTCACGCCTTTTCTAATAAGAGACTGAGAAAGCAGAAACCACAAAAAGTCACCCACTTCACGTAACATGCTTGTAATCCACTAAAAACCTCAAAAGATTAAACTAGGTTTCAAAAAGTCAAGTGAAACAGTTTTTAAGATTGCACCACGGGACCCTAAAAACGAAACCAACAATGCAGGGCAAAAATTCTCTTGATATGCAAAACAGGGTTTACATTTTTGACATATCCATAAAAGATGGATCGTGTTTATAATAGCGGTCTATTGAAATCATAGACAAAGCGATATCTATGGTGTTGGTATCATCGAACTGTTTGATAATGCTCTAGTTATTATTATTTTTGAGAATATTGAAATAGCTGGCGGCTAGTTTACATTGCATATAGCTTTTTGTATTTTTGTTTAGGAATAAATTAACAGAGATGCCATGGATCGAATTATCTGAAAGTCATGGGAGAGACCTTTGTCAAGTATCAGGAATGGTGCTACATAACAGAAGCTGTATAAAGGTATGAAGGAAAACATATTTATTTGGCATTAGTGCACACAACAAAAAATAATAAAAAACTTAAATCGAAACAAAAAATAAAGATAATATTGTGTGTCTCACGGCTGCGCCAAATAAGCCGCAAACTAACGAGCAGCTGCGGAGAAGTTAATTATTAGGTTAGGTAAGTTAGCAGTACTATTGCTATAAATCCTAAGTTTCAACTATGAACAGAATCAAAAGGAAACCAACCTTATTAAAAATGCAGCAAGAACCTCACCTACCAAAAGTAATTAGACAGCTAATATTAGACAAGTAGAAGGTTAAGAACATTTTTCATAAAACTCCTCAAACCTTTACTGCAATCAATGCAATCAATGAACGCAAAGACGTAGACCCTAAAAAGCAAACCAACAAACAAGAAACCACTAACTCCTCACCAGATGACAAGATATTCAAAAGCACACATTCAAGTACTCAACTAAATTCAGAATTAACTCGCCAAATCGAAAAATTACGCACAAAGGGGAAATAAGTTATAAAAAACACACAATACAAATCACAGTATCGCCTGTTAATGATCTTGATGTCTCGCGATGATTGCAGAAAGAGACAAAAGATACGGAACACCCAAGTGCAAAAGAGATGCAAGACGTGATATCTCACCGGAAACAGCGTAATATATGGTGCATTGTTAGTAACGAGATCGGTTTGTGTGTCTGTTCGTCCGTGGGCGGACTTGCGCACGCGTTCTTTAAATAGTACCTACGTGAATTAAATTATATTTTTTGATATGAAATTCTACGGTTTTCTCGGTGCGTTTAAATTTAGATTTGATATTTTGTACCTGGACTTTTTAAATTTAAAGAGTCTGGGAAGAAGGTGAATTGAGAGTGAAATCGGTAATGTTTTATGTTTCTTGTAAACTGTTTTAGATAGCTTCTTTTCTACGGGTATTGATGACAACGCATGTAGTAAATCAAAAGTGGGCTCATATTCAACAATTTAAGAAATGAACGATATTTTCGTAGTATACCACTACGAAAGCAGTGTTTAATCTGAAGATTATAAAAATAGCTAACAATCTTTGTAAAATAACTAAAACAGATAAGCCTTGACAAGAATCGATGAATTACTGATAAAACTGGACTGTCGGTGTCATATCAGCTTCATTTCATTGTTTCCTATTCATATGACATCACTTTTGACTAGAAAAATCTACAAAAACATTCAAACGCCTCTATTCTCCAAAATCACATACGACCACCTTGGTTTACCCCTAAGCATTTCAAAGGGGTGTTTCACGCATCTCAAAATGGTACCAAATCATTAGCGAGTGACAAATGATCGGTAGACGCGTGGCGAATACAGACAGAATGGACAGATTTATCTGGTTGCTCAGATTTGGTTAACGCAACGCATCCAGGCGTAGAGGGTGTTGTTAAGTATTTGATAGTTATCGAAGTTGTAAATGGTAGAAATGATGGAGAGAGGAATTTGAGGGACTTCGTAAGCTGTTTTGAATGATTGGATATCATGGGAGATTTTGGAGGCGGTATTACTGCACTTAGGATTATTAGTTCATTCTTGTTCGGAGCCAATGTTGATGTTGGAAGGCAGATGTAACTTAATTCTATCGACACCTATGGCTCTTTAGGGGCCAATAGGGTAGGTGTTTCTATTCTATTGGAAACTATTTACATAAAACCGCCATTGTACTCTTACAAGAATATTGCAAAAATAGCTGTATGTTTTTATAACCAATACAATTTTGGTGTACAATATAGTATGTATACCTGTGCGTGCGCTACAGTAAAGTGTTTGAGTAAGTAGAGTATATGAAGTGAAGTGTGATAAATATTCAGTTATGTTTTCAAAACATTTTTTTTATCTAATGGTACTAAATTGCACCACTAAAATAAAGACAGGTATCACATGCAGCACAAAAACGCCACAAAAACTCTCACAGACAATAACCGATCAGCAACCAGCACTCATCGCAGGCGTCAAGCATTAAGTCTTCGTCATAACATCCCCATTAATTAATCACCATCGTGTAATATCGCCAATTACGGCCATGGACGTAAGTAGACATTATAGGCGACGCAAAAAGAGCGGCCGTCACGGAGGCTGCTCAAAGTGAGACTGACAGAGTGTCGGCGTATCGATGGTATAATTTTTGAATTAGGAACGGTGTTTTTTTTAAAGGATTCATAGAAAGGCGTCGTTGTTAGCAGCCTGTGGCTGTATTCGAATAGCTGATGACTGTTAAAAAGATGATAGTACCTATACTGCCTATGGTTTTCAAAGATAAAGTAGGTTCATCTTTCTGTAACAGCTTAGGTTTACGGTATATTTTCTTCTACTTTTGTTTTGTCGTAAGACTATAACAAAATTGTTTGTGTTGTTTTTTTTACATACATTATCCAAGTTAGTCTGACAACATAGTACAAGGACATTGATAATACGGTTAACAGAACATTCTATTTCATTCTCATCTGATATTTAACCTTTGCATCATCTGGCAATATTAAGTTCAAAAACATGATTGATTCATATTTCGAACACCCAACCAATAGTTCGTCCGGACCGATACGGAATCGCCCGAGGACGCCCGACTGATCCTTCCGATCCCATTCGTATTTGAAATTCAAATTTGGAAATCCATTAGTGCGACTCGTCATTTTAATGTGACAGAGTATTGAGTTACTCTAATTGATCGGTGCTCTCCGTTAGTTTTTTTTTCGTTCGAATTTCAAATTTGAATATGAAAGTTCGTTGTGAAGTTCGTTTTTTCAATGTAATACGTTCGATATTATTGTTCGGGCTTCCGGATTTTGGTTAGGGCCTGTCATTGTGCAGGCGGTGGGCCGGAAAGAGTTGGGTTTATCAGTAGTATTTAATTATATTAGTGGTATAAATTATAAGTTGACGTTCAATGGTCAAAATAATTTACATTTCGATGTTATTTATGATAAGAAGTCCGACAATTTTTTATTTGGTGACAATATTTATATTTTGACGCCCGGAATAGTAGTTTGGCTATAGCCAAACTACTGTTCCGGGCTTGTTAAAGAAAACTGACAGAATATATTGTCAGTTTTCTTTAGAGAAAAAAATAGCAACATTTGTTAATTCTTTAGCAGATGGTACACATCTTTAGTGCAGTACTAATTACTTCCATGGCCGCGTATCTCAGCAATCGTACCATGTAATTCATATTGATGATCGAATCGATTCACAAATGTATCGATTTGCTTGTCAAACCTAATGTGCTCACGATCATTAATCTATATTTTTCGGAACCCGTTACCGAAAACGTGACAACGACAGTTGCAGATGTAATTGATGTAAAAATAATCGGTGTTTTACGATTCGTACAAAGACGATTGTATTATTTTTGTATTGTGAATATATTAGGGTTATCTTGAGGGAATTGACATTTGTACTTGACATAACAGCTGACGGTAGTTACTCTCCGCTGTTGATGAGGGAGATATAAACAAAAATGTATACCTTTTCTAAACGGTAGAAGGTTCTAAAATTTTTATCATGGATTTAGTACACACGGTGACAAACTGTACATTTCCAGTAAAACATGGCTTCGCTCTGTATAAATTTCCCGTACAATGAGAGATCAAGATAAACTAGTTTTGTAAAGCTTAATTGGTCTTCGTGCGTACATGTTGCTAGACAAGCCGGTGAGGTATTTTGTTATCAGTTAATAAAGAAATAATCTTCTGTTCTATGATAAAGTGTACCTACACTGGAAAAACATTTTTTTATAACTGACCAATTACAAATACGGTGTATCTAGAATTAGTACTGAATTCATGGTAACATTTTACTCGTCAATGTTACAACGTGTATTATAAAGCAAATTTTCTTGATGATTTAGCATTAACTTAGCAGAGGAAGTTTTATTCAAACCATCAATCCTTCCGCATTCTAGACCCAAAGTCGCGTGTTTGATCCCCACCTGTCATGGTACACCGAATAAATATAACAACACAAATAAATCAGACTATAATTAAGATCTACAAAAAACAAAAAACTAACAATATTGACAAGGAAGCAACATAAAAGGAAACAGTAGACTTATCAATAATGCATTCAATCAAAATCGATACTGAAGAGAAAAAAGCTGAAGATGGAGGCAAAACAGTGGTGAACAAGTTTTTGTCAATTAAAACAGCAAATAGGGTATAAAATGCTGTCGGCGATGGACAGAGAGGCTTTTATCTTGCGCCGTCGTGCGTGGTAGGCGATGAAGCGTGGCCACACCTGCGGACATCTCGCGGTAAATGGGTGCGCTGGAGACGGCTTCTGTATGGATTGTAAAACAGATGGGGATCGTAAAAAGGTTTAGGTGCTAGCATCTCCTAGGTATTGAGTACCCAAAACATCTGGAATATCAACAATTGGGCTTTGAATTTGAGCGTTATTATGATTACAGTGTCTTCATTGATTTCATGGGAAGCCTTTTTATGAGAAAGTAATAATTACTATGTAAGTCATGAAAACTATTCTGCAATATATTAAATAATTCTGGTAGTTTTCCAGGAGTAATTTGTTTTGTATGTCTCGTTTCTAGAAATAAATTAGAGCTTTAATTTACTAACTATAACTAGGGAGCTAGTTTTGAAACAACAACAAGAGCCTTCTCCATACTATTCAACCTAACATAACGAAGAAAGTAAAACGTCGGTTAATAATTACAGTGTAATAACTCGATTACTCCCCGCTCGTTTAGATCACCTCTATCGATATTATTACTTATCGATTGTCCGTCCGTCTGTCTGTAGTAACCGCAACTTTTTTTGCGTTCAAGCGAATCCGATGGGGAAGTGTACAGTCGCCTTTTTATATCAATTTGTGTGAAGATTTGTGAGAAATCGAACGTAACTTTAATAAAGAATTCGATATATTTAATCTTTCTCGAGTTATATTCAGTTTTTCTGAAGATTTTTAAGATCAACTGCAATTTATCGAAGATCTTGATCAATTGAATAAAAATTCTACCAACGGTTTGAAGTCTGATGAAATAGGAACGGATCAACCGATGCATGAAGATGACGAATGATAGCAAAATGGTTTGGATTTAAAAATCGTGATAGAGCATAAATGTGATATTGAAGATATTCATAGACCATAACTGGGTACCTATGGAAATTGAGAATTTACTCTAATGAGTCTACCTTGGTTGGATGGACACAGTTTAATGAGCATGATTCAGATTATAATCTATCAATACACAGGTGCAGAAATTTAATACCAAGAGACTGTGTTTCTGAGGCATCAACAGTGTAAGAAAATGTAGATAGAGGTCATGAAAATAAATTTGCAATAAAATTAATATACACAGTTTCTATATGTATTAATAAACAATCAATTAGGGTAATTGGTTTCAAGGCGTGAGAAATTCGCGCCATTTCAAATCTTTACATCCAATAACATTAGAAAAGGACCATCAAAAATACAATCCCAAATTCGTTTTGCTCCTCAAAATGAAGAGTAACTCGATATGATGTTTGTGTCCCAACCTCGCATCTGTCATCGCATATTGAGTCAACCCCCGAACGCTTCTCAATCCTTGCATACGCATCCGATTGACAATGCGGAAATTTGCATACGCCATTTAAGGGTTAGAAAAAATTATCATATGATTACTTTGACAGTCCATTCCGTTTGATTTTGATCTCTATTTTTTAGGGTGTAACGTTAAATGTATTTGGAATGGTGATGGGTAAGATTCGAATGCTCTTTTGAAAGATTTTTCTTTCATATGCTAATACATTTTGATCTATGATCCAATCGTTTAAGGTACATTTTTGCAAATACTCCCAGTTCATGGGAACACTCAACCCTCAAATGGCTTATGATAATTTTTCCTTGAATTATTTTTGCTATCATTTTTCAATAGCTCATTAGTGTGTAGCTATCGGTCCGTAAGTGGCATTGGGCAAAGCCGATATTGTTCGGGATCCCTGGATCTCTCCTCCATATTGTATCGCGACCGATTTTATAGCCATCATTTGAATTTTTGAGACTTATTTGCATGATTGTGATTTATCACAATTCAGTGTTTATTTTTGTATGAGATATGATGTGGATTTATGGTTTACGTTCAAATGCACTTAATCTATGAATGGGCCGTTTCGGTTCGTATAATGTGGTGAGAGGTTGAAATAGTATGGAAATTGGCGATGATAATTCTAAATGTGTGTGACATGTCTACTTAGAAACAATTTTGTTTGTAGTACCAATAGCGTTGCGTTTTGTTCACAGACATTGAGGATGGTGAGTTAAATTAAAATGAAAGTAAACAAATTATACAGGGTGTAAACAACGTCAGCACGAAGCGTCGTGCGACCAAGCATTCTATACGTACATCAAACTAAGTTTCATCATCATCATCATCATCAGCCTAAAATGTTCCCACTGCTGGGACACGGCCTCCTCTCAATGAGAGGGAATGGGCTGTAATCTACCACGCGGGCCCAGTGCGGGTTGGTAGATGTCAACTAAGTTTAACTTTATCAAAATATTGCTGCGAAACGACAGGTTTTTTGGGTGAAAAATCATGGTTTGTGGTACAACTCAATGTATCGTGTAACATTGTGCTGGTGGATGGATGCTCGTACGGGGTCGTGAATGTGTTTAAAGTTAAATCCTTACATTAAAAAGTTGAAACTTTGACCCCCAGAGTTATGGTGTAGAACAAGATTTTTACACCCTTTGTAGTATTACTAATGTTGATACTGAGGTAGTCAGTGTAGTAGCCAGTATACTGACTAATTTAAACTAATACATAGCACCAAATCCAGAATGAAAATGGTTAATATTTTGTTCAGAAATAATAATATTGAACATGGTTAGTTAAAATGTATACAGGCATACACAAGCATATACATAGTAGATGTTAATACGCTAGTAGCCGATAGTTAAATACATGGTTATAAGAAGTCAAACTGATCGTTCCACAGACACAGAACTTTTTAAGGGTCTTCAGAAACCTCTTGAAGCGCGTCCAAGTTTACGACTAGGATAGATCAATCAGTAACTAATGAGAACTAATTTTTTTGCTATTATAGAGACTTTAACGCCTATAAACTAACAGAGTGATTGAATGATGACAGAAAAAACGTAGAAAAGAAGTAAAGTTAGTTATATAGCTCGTAGAACTGGCAAACTGTAGTAGCAAGAACCCATGACCATTGGAGCAGAATACTTGGTCATGGATAAATGAGATAAAGATGGGGACCCGTATAAAGATAAGGATCTTCTAAAAAGAAAAACTAGATTCTAGAAAATCTTGGCAACATTTAGAACGATCTTAAATTAAGCAGAGAAATACGTAGTTGACTGTCGAACCAATGCCAGTTTTTCCGTTAACAAGAACGACCATTGAAACAATCACAGCCATGTATATGTGCCCATCCAACGTTTGCACTGTTATTAGCCAAAACAACAAAAACAATTCCACACTCGGTTCTATTTACCTTTTTAATTCAATCGCAACTACATTCTACAAAAAACTAACAATAGTTGTCCGATCGCTGGCCACTGAACAATTTCATTACGATCAGCGCTCACGCACATAACCTCAAAAACACAAAAGCTAAATAAATCGACCGGGATACCATTTATCAAACTGCCGCCTGCATTTTTAATTAGTAAAAAACATATTCGGACAGTGCGCAGTGGTGCGTTCCAATCTGCTTCCGATCTTGGCCTTTCTGACCTTTCATTCCCACTTATAGCCTTCCCATCTCTCTGTCCCTTTCACCCTTGCTTTAGTAATTAGTTTCTCATGTATAGGAGCTTTTGTTTAGAATGACATGTGGCGTCTGTTACCAACAGTTAATTATGGGCAGTTTTTTTTAACGATTCGATGGTATCGATACGTATCGATGTATCGCAATCGTAATGAGAACATCCCTTGTACCGACTTTATAAATTAATTGTGGTTAGTCTGTTACAGTATCGTAGAAAGTAAAATAGTGTTACTATTAATGGTTATGTTTGACATAGATTTGTTAGTTTTAACGGTTTTTCCATTTGCGTTGAGAATGACGTTGTTTATTGGATGGTTATTTTATACTTTTGCATCTATTTTGATAATGTTAGCAACAACTTGTTATCTGTTATTTTTAATATGCGTTAGAACGTACGTTTATTCAACTTTATAATTATAGATTTGTTCACACTTATTTTGCCTTTTTCTTGACATATTTATAAATGATTCAAATAGTTTATATTGATTGATTTACAAACACTTTAATGTTTAATTCATTCAACAATGTTTTCTTATAAAAAAAACCAATTTACTATGTCCTTAGACGGTTGTAATCCATTAAACTATGGATAAGCTTAACCTTGTACAATTGAACAAGTAACAAAAACTACAACAGTTTAACAACATTTTACAATAGCTGTTACTTTCTTTCTATATCCCATAAAAGACTTAACGGCCTACAGCGAACAGTTATAAATAACACCATTGTAAGTATGGATACAATGACAGATTATGTTAAATTCAACTTTGACACGCGAAGTTCACCATGGAGCATACCTAGGGCCAATAGTATTCCTATTAGAAAGCAGTCATTTATACTAAGTAGTGACGTTTTTATGGGCACCATAACCGTTGCAGTTTCTATATTCATTCTTTTTACATAATTATTGTGGGTAGCAAAAACAAAAAAAAACATTGATAGATGGATTGGAAGTAAAAGTTAATTTTTTGCGTACAATGTATAGCTAAGTGAAATTCTTTTTCCTGGTCTATAAGCTCTGTTCGATAGAATGTTCTGGGCTTGTTGAGTAGTTGAAGTGTAACATATTAGACTTTTTTGATATGATTCATGGTGATCTAAAAAGGGAAGAAAAAATGGGACATGTTTATAAGCTAGTTGGCATCTCGTGCGAGCAGTTAAAGTCAAATGAACGATTTATGATTCTACTTCTTGTAATTGAATACTGGAGCTACAAAGTTCTTGTTGTACAACATAACAGTTCTTTAAACTTGCAATAATTTGCTGCTAATATGACGTTTGACACGAACACAGATGGACCTTGAATAACATAATTTACGGTTACATAAACTGATGTTGTCTTGTTAAAAATACAAAATTCTAACAAAGAGAAATTATTTTAAGTGTTACGTAAGATAATGTACATCAAGAATACGGGTGGTGGGTGGTATGGACAAACGCAAACTTTAATTTAGTCAAAGTTATTTACAGTATTCACTTACTGGTTAATTAGTTTAACTCCTTAATGCACTCTTTAATTTATTGGTGGCAGATCTGCCAAGTACCAACATAAATAGAAAAGTCAGCTACGATATTCTTACTGAATTGGAATAGTTTGGTAATTCTATAACCGATGCTACAAACATTAATTGAACAAAATTCATAATAGGGCCAGCTAATCCAAAAATTGTTAATGAAGGTACAGGAGGTTCCACTTGGATGCGCTATCAGTACCCATCGACCACTTCCCTGTCCATCAAATTCAAATTACGATCGAATACCACCTTTTACTAATAAAAAATCATTCGACCATCGGTCAGTAATTAACGATGCCGAATTCGACCATGCTATTGACCTTACGCAAAGCCAGTATCATTGTTACCGAATATATTCCAACGTTCAATAATAACCTCTACTACTTTCTTAATACGAATCATACATCGATCTTCAATCGTGTCTTCATCCTTGAAATTTCTGCAATGTACTTTAAACTCTGTTCTTTCATCGTTATGGCCATTTTCAGCTTGTTTCTCCGCTTGACTGATGCCCGTTACGGCTGGCTGTGCACCTGCAAGACGGTCACCAATATGAATGTAATTAGGGGCACCACACATGTAAAAGTATGTGGTTGCGTTAAGGAAGTCCCTTTGTAACGATGCGGAACCTTGGCCTAAGAATTGAATGGGTAAAATAACTGGTCTTTTGTGTTTCGTTTTGATCAAATGATTGAGGATCTGCTGTTGTTTTTATGAAAATGTGTTTTTATAGGAAACTTGAGTGTTTAACGTTATTATTGATTCTAGGATTTCTTAAAGAAGTTCTTTTTAGTTAATTCTTATTATAACCTCAGAAATAAAATTTATGTTTACTGTTGTGAACTATTTCAATAAACCTTGGATATCTTTCATTTACATTATTTTTGGTAACCCAAGCTGATATTCTATTTTAAATTGTAAACCACCATCTGTCTATGCTGCTCTTGTTACATTTTTCTGTGTATTTTTCTTACTTTAATTTGGATCGGTTTTTGCACCTACCTCTTAATTGATAAATTATCCACAAACAGTACCAGTATCTTCATTACGAAGTCGATAGCGCCCTTCTGATCAGCATTGAATCAATTAACAAGACGTAATTTATTTCAATCTGATTGTCATGAGTTGTAGTCCTTTCAGGGGAGGTTGCCGATATTGTAGCTGTCTTATAGCTCGTGTATTGATAGATATTGTAGCGCTGGAGGGTGTGTTGTATACTGATTAGCTATGGGGGTTGGAAATATGACTCATATGATTTTTATTCGATAACTTCCGAGCTGCGGATAAGGGCTTACATTGTTTTAACTAAATTGTAAAGTTTGTCATTAGAAAACCTACTTGTGAACATGTAGTTTTCTGGACAAAGGGTTTTTTCGGTGGACCCTTTTTCATTAAGGAACGAACAAAAAATTAAATTACGTTATGTTTACAGTATGTTCGAGATTTCAGACCAATACCTATAGCCGAAAGGATGATATTGCTAGAAAGGAGCTGGCGGCTGAGATGACGAATAATAGAGAATTTTGGAAGAAGAAGACACAGCACTGACCACAAATAAATTGACTTATGAGCAAGAGAATGACTATGACCGAAGTCCGGAAGGCCTAGGCAAAATTGGTATTCTATCAGCAATATTGATGTTGGAATATTAAACAATGCACTGAATTGTAATAAGATGCCATAAAGCTGCTGTCTGTCTGGTTAGTGAGAAACTATTTGAAAGCCACTGTACCAAGATTTTGTGAAAATATTTTGATTTAAAAGAGTGCCCATGGAGTTTCTTGACGGTTCTTCTACATAGAGATCTACGCTAGGGAATGGGCAACTACAGTATTTTCACCAGTTTTTGGACTGTAGTACATTAAATTTTCATCTTTGTTTCGACAATGTAACTGGCCTACTTGATATAAATGATTTGATTTTGATTGATTTTGACCATGTCAGGTAACCTGTAGGTAGTATTCTAACGAATCTTCTGCCAATTAGTGACCTTGTGACCACACGTTCTGTCGGTAGCTTCATACGACATATTCCGCTTTCAACAAAAGTTGACAACAAAATTCACCAGAAGGCAGGATAATTATCGTTGAAAAGGGACCCTTTTACACTCATTTAACTAAGGCAGGGTATCGGCCGGTGGGAGTGTAATCGATTCGTATCGGGCAGTCGATCGCGGTTCGATTCCCGCGGGTTGTAATTAGATTGTTAGTCGCATGCGATATTAACGTGTTATGTTGTTACGTGAACCGTCTTGATACTTGTGGGTAGTTTGATGTTTTTGTGTTTCTTGGCCATTTATTATGACTTTTATATAATGCTATACAAAGACTCCGCGTATAGGACTCCGCTACTGAATGTCGAAGTTACGAAGTATGAAATGCCTCCGTAGGTACTGTTAGTTAGAAAGCATACGAGTGCAATAGGACTATTCGCACTCGTATGCTTTCTGAGTTCGATATCGACACTATCGCTATTCGAACAATTGTAATAGGCGCGATCCGGCGCGATCTCATGGCGACATAAAGCGAGTGACTGTCGCAACCCCGTGCAGGGCACGCCATGATAGTGGCGGTAAGTCCCCTCTTTGAGGGGTGGCTTGAGAGGCGCCACGGCGTCCTCACCTTCCGCCTGACGCAGGTCCTCACCGGACACGGAGGTTTCGGGAGGCACCTGCACCGCATCGGGCAGGAGGAAACGCCCGGATGTTTCCACTGCGAGGATCGACCGGAGGACACGGTGAAGCACACGGTGGAAGTCTGCCCTGCGTGGGCGGAGCACCGCCGTGTTCTCGTAGCGGCGATCGGCGGCGGCGACCTCTCGCGTCCGGCCCTGGTTCAATCCATGGTCCGGAGCGAGACGGAATGGGAAGCCGTCACCTCCTTCTGCGAAGCAGTCATGCTAGCGAAGGAGGTGGATGGCGGAACGAGAGAGGGAGAGAGCCTCTCTTCCCAGCCACCGCGGGAAACGCACCGGGCGTCAGGGGCCACGTGGTGGCTACCGGCCACCCCACGTGGTGGCTACGAGCCTGTGGACGGTTGGCTATGGGCTAGCTAGCCGTCTGTCCGGCTAACGACTACGACAGGCCGTGTCGACGGCGCGTTCGTGTTCCACGCGCGCCTCAAAGAGAAGTCAGCATAAGGGGAGGGGCCCGCAAGGGCCGAAGCCTGCCGGGGTTGCGGGCCTGTTCGGAAGAGATACCGCGGCCCCGGAACATAAAGGGCGAGGAACATGTATGGGTTTTAGTCAGTAAAAGTCTGACACTCCCTCCCGATCCGCCCAGAGTGGGAGAAGTCATTTGATGATTTCCCATCCTAAAAAACAAAAAAGGTATGGTGTGGAACAAAAAAAAGATCGCAATGATGGGGAGAACAAGTGCCTTTCGGCTTCGTGAAGAGGTGTTTTACGCCCTTTATAAGAATGTGTTTAGTTTCTTACCTATTACAATTGTTCGAATAGCGATAGTGTCGATATCGAACTCAGAAAGCATACGAGTGCGAATAGTCCTATTGCACTCGTATGCTTTCTAACTAACAGTACCTACGGAGGCATTTCATACTTCGTAACAGGGTAATTTCGAACTGGCGTACATCGCACTCGTATGCTTTCTAACCAACGATACGTCGGCCTTGCATACTTCGCTCCAGTGAACTTTCGAACTGGCGTACATCGAGATCCTGTACTTTAGAACTAACATACGTCGACATTTCAAACTTCGACATTCAGTAGCGGAGTCCTATACAAATTATATACATTTTTCAATATTATAAAAAAACAAAATGAAAACACTTGTGGCCCACCGGTTTCAAGAACAGGGTCCAAGCTACCGGCCGGCGCGGTCAGAGCTCTAGAGAGAGGAACCTCTTAACAATACGAGCCGTGTCTAGGAGTACCTGTTTCTGAATCAGTCAATTATATTTATTATATTATATAATTATTCTCAGAGCTATTACAGCCCATACCTTTAATTCGACCCGAATGGCGTAGCAGTAGTGACGCTGCCTTACGTTCTTGAAATCCCGGTAGGAGCAAATGTTTGTGTGATGAGCATGGACATTTGTTTCCGAGTCATGGATGTTTATATGTATAATGAGTATGACGTATTCACAAACAAAAAAGTATATATATAGTATATCTGGTGTCCACGACACAAGCTCTGCTTAGTGTGGCACTAGGTGGCGCTGTGTGCTAATGTCCAGCGATATTTATTTATTATTAATTAGCGGCACTGCTCATTGTCCCAGCTAATTCCAGTTTTCATTTGTTACATGATGGGGTTTCAACCTACTCACAACGAGGTGAATATCAGTATTGTGCATGGAGAGACTGCCTACCATCTCCACAAGCCAGTTGGCAGGCAATGCAGTTTTTCAAAGTCCTATCTATAAAGACAACTCAAAGTATCACTTTACTAATACATGACTTTTAAAAACCTTGGTGTGTACTGGTTAGCCATTCATTAACATGCTTTTATACATCCTACAGTTGATTTAACTGACCATAGATTCCAGTTAGTTTTTTATATAATTGGCATTCACATAACATCCTCTAAAAAGTCTCATAACAAGCTAAATATTGCCCACTTTCAATACCCAAAGGCGAATGCAATTAAAACATTTAAATGACTTATTTCCAAGTATCAAGACTGCTATCTCCCCTACGGCCGATACATTTTGATGTCGATAAGAAAGTCAGTTGAGAATTTAATATACATAATTTCTTTTAACGTATGGACTATGGACACTATTTCTACGTCGGCCACGTTTTAGTTTAGACATCGATTGAAATAATTGTTTTTTTTTTTGTGTAGTAATGAAGCGATAGGTTCAACGGTTAATGATTTAAAGGTTCAAATTGGGGGTAATCTGGTAATTGTTGTTAGTTTTAGTTACTGTTATTTGTTGGATCACACTCTCTTTTGTCTTTGCCGAAATTTTTGATTTAGGTGTATTCGATTCTAGAAAGGTTCTATTCTAGGAGGTTTGCCAAAGGGCGATGGAGCGTAGTGTATTGGGTATCAAGCTCAGTGACCGAATTCACAATACCACAATACGCTCAAAAACGGGAATCGCTGATGTGGGCAATAGGACTGCTGGGTTGAAATGGGATTGGGCGGGCCATGTCTGTAGAATGCATCAGGACCGATGGGGCAAAGTCGCCACTCAGTGGGTGCCAGGAGACGGGCAGCGTCGCCGAGGGAGGCCTAGAAAACGGTGGCGTGACGACTTAGAAGCGATTGGCCTGAGAGAGCCACACGTAGAGAGGAGTGGAAGACTATGGGGGAGGCCTTTGCCCAGCAGTGGGACAATACAGGCTAATAAAAAAAAAAAAAACGGTTCTAGATAGGAATCGGGTATTGTTTATAAAGGGTGTAAAACACCTCTTCACGAAGACGAAAGGCACTTGTTCTCCCTATCATTGCGATCATTTTTTTGTTCCACACCATACCTGGGAACTTTCGTTACGGAGATATGGGGGGTCAAAGTTACAACTTTTTGACATGTTTTTTTTTAAATACAAGTTTTCTTTATAACATTTAGACTTCTAACATCTCCACGATCCCCGTACTATTCAATCCATCCACCAGCACAATGTTTTAAGTGCGTTATATTGAGTTCTACCACAACACATGATTTATAACCTCAAAAAAAAAGGTATTTCCCAGCAATAATTTTTGCGTAAAGTTACTTAGTTTGATGTACAGAATGCTTGGTTAACGGCTTTGTGATGAGCTGGTTTACACCCTGTATACATATCGGTATCAGGTAGGTCACGTCTGCCTAGCCTTTTCCTAACTTGGTCAGCTTCCAGTCTAACCGAATGCGGATGGCAACCGTATAAAGAAAAGGAATGATGGCTTCTCTGACTTCCCCAACCTAGTTACTGGGTACCGCTAGGTAAGACTGGTGGTCAGAGCTCCGGACGTTGTTAATCATCATTCTCTCGTCCTAATCTCAATTTATTTGTAAACGGTGCATCATATCTTCTTCTTCTTACTCGTCATCTCATCAGACACCTCAGGAATCGTACATTATTCAGTTCAAAAAGTTTTATAGACTCGTCGAAAAATTGCCTTTAGTAAAAGCCTACTACTACTCGAAGTATTTTAGAGGGATTGTGACCACTAGATTTACGAAACAGTATTTCAATCATTAAAGCTTTCCATATTGAGGGATGCAGTATAGTATCAAAAGCTTTCTGGTAGTCTACAAACCCTATGTAGAGTGGACGTTGGTACTCTTGGTATTTTTTTTTTCAATAAGAAGTTCCAAAGTTTTATTTATTTATTTTATTATTTCAATCATTTCTTGGGACAA
Organism: Xestia c-nigrum; assembly: GCA_916618015.1. Taxonomy (NCBI): domain Eukaryota; kingdom Metazoa; phylum Arthropoda; class Insecta; order Lepidoptera; family Noctuidae; genus Xestia; species Xestia c-nigrum. The sequence continues at coordinate 2,009,866 of OU745263.1, forward strand.
ATCTAGCCGGAGCACTCGAACGCGTGCAAAGCTCAGAGCTATGGGAAGGGGCAAAGCCATGGGGCAGAGCTATGGGGCACAGACACCGCTGCACTGTACGATTTACAGCTTTTACGCTATTTTCAATTAAAGTCCTAATGGCTCATGGGCCACCGATGCGCCGATTGTCTAATTGTTGAACTGTATAGAGTTGTGTGTGTGCTTTTGAGAATTATTGTGTGCCAGAAAGGTTTTAATCGAGATTATATTATTGGTGCTGTACAGAAAAAATACTTCAATAATTTCTAGGGCAAGGAACTTAATAGTTTTAATATCTTTAATTAAAAACGTGGCATGTGGTGGACCTGGTGAAGGTTGCGGGACCGGTCAATGTGGCGACACTTGGGGGAGGCCTATGTCCAGCAGTAGACGTCTTTCGGCTGAGATGATGATGATGATGATGATGATGTGGCGGACACCGTCAAAGAAGTGAGTTGCAATCATTACATACGGTACGAATATTAATACGTGGGCCTCAGTACTGATATTTTTTTGTAGATTGCTTTTTCTATAGCTTTTCTAGTTTGAAGACCTGATTTCTAAAAATAATCAAGACATTTCTCATCATCATTCTCCCTAATCCCTATTGCTTTGGGGTCGGTGCAGCTGCATGTCCTCTCCTTTCAAAATTCTCTATTACTTGTCATCTCATGACCTCCAAGACATGTTTTCTATAAATTTCTAAATGCTATCTTACAAATCCCAAGTATTAACAGCTCTATAAACTTCCTCCCCGGCCCCACGCCACACCCTTTTGTAAAAACTTTCCTCTTAATCGCCGCGCGGTACAATCATAATGTGCTAAGTTTCTCCGGACCGGACCAAGATCGAACGCAAACGAGTATTGGACTTACCCTAAAGATTATTGGACTCACCCCTTCAAGAATATCGAACGTTACCCCTTAACTAATATTGCTGTTAATTGTGATTGTAAATGTGTTTTGTTTTGAAGTATTTTGAAGCTGTTTTCTAGAAGGATCATCATGTTTGTCGTAATGGTGCTGTTTATAGTGTTTTGTTGGGAAGAGTTTATGGTTCGATTTGATTCAATAAACACGTTCATAGGCTTCTCAATTATTGGAAAATGGACTGCTTCGTTGCAACTCTGCTTAACACTGGGGATAACAGGCGTTTTATTGGCAAAATGCACGGTCAAATAATTTTGCAATAAGTTATCAACGTACTAGAGGATTTATGAGCGATTGTTATCTTTATCAAATCAAGTGACCCTCGATACTTATATATCCGTGGCTGGCGTGAATAAGTTGACAAGTCTAAAATGTCAATTTTAGAGGGCAGCCATTTGAAAGTTTGACCGTTTTTGGTAAATCGGTAAATTAGTTAAACGTAAGTGTCTGTGTTGTTTTAGTTATTATTTTATGCCAACTTCAAATCTATTACAGTAAATTAGGCAAAATCCTTACAGTTTTGGCGATATTAGACTTGTCAAGTTGTTCACCGACGAGTTATCAAGTTATTCACCGAGTTATCAACTTGTTCTCAGCAGCTATTAACTTGTTCTTAGTATTTATCAACTTATGCGCCATAAAAATATGTATTATTTTCTTAGGTAAACAATGTTATTACAATAGGGGGGAGGGTACGTATTATTTTTGCATCCATGTAAATTAAAAAAAGAAAAGAAAATGATTGGATGAATATTAAAATGAGATGCTATGATTCTATCAGTTTCATAACAAGAAAGGAATAACCACTGTAGAGTAATAAATTGCTTTATTGAATAAAAAGAATACAATTAAATTCAAGAACCTAGACTTCTTCATCTTCATCTGGGTTATCTTCGTCTAAATCTGGATCAGTGGTAGATGTTGGGTCATTGACAGTTTTTAGTTGCAAATAAAAGTCTTTAAAAGACTCGTCGATTAGGTCAAGGATATCCAACAAATCCTTTTTTTTTTTCAATACTTATTGGTAGAGTCACCTGAGATATTTGATTCAATCTGAATGTATCAATTGTAGACTTACCTCGTTTTTTAATTTTTTTTGATTTGAAATCCGTTTGTCGATCTAGGTTATCCTTGTAATTTATTTTACCTATCTGGTTTTTATTATACTGGAGCCATTTTATTGGTTGCCAGAGAAATTTCTCCCCGGAATCGTCCGGCTTTTTGATTGCAAAAGGTCCCTTCTTGGACTTTAATTCGCCAAAATCCAAAAAATCCTTTAATGTCATCACCACTACTTTGAATGGTTTCTGAACTTTACAAGTTCTTATTAACTGCACCCAGTCATATAAATGATGAATCCTCATATTGGTTCTTTTTTTAGCCTTTTCTATAATTGCGTGGTCAGAATCACACTCCATATGTGTATGACCACTTAGGAGAAATTTGTGGTTAATCTTCTGCAGCGTTGGATGATTGTTGAGCAAAAACAAAAACATCATTGCCACAACATTATTTTTGTTTTGACCGCCACAAGTATCGGAATAAAAAATAAGTTCTTCGACTCCTGATGGCAAATTGTTGCAAAAGTGCCACAAACATGAAGCTATTTGGTTGGCTCCCCGAGCTCCAATGGTTTCGTCCCACATATAGCAGGTCGCCTCATTAGTTTTCAAATTGTGTACGGTTAAATTAAAGGACCAAAGCTGTCTCTTGTAAAACGACACTGACGTTTTAAGGTATGGTGTAGGTAGACACTGCTGAAGGTCAAAGGTGAAAGCCATTACAGAAGAATTAGCTTTGACGATGTCTTTGTCCACCCTTTTTTCGAAGTAAGCCTTTTCAGCTAGGGTTTGGTGCAAGCTTAATTCAGACATCAAGTTTATTTTGTCGTGTTCGTTTGCGATTTTTATTTTTGAGCTTAGTATGTCACACGTATTGCAAGTATCTTTGGATGGTTTTTTAAAAGATAAATTGAGGGAGTGAAAGCAGCTAGAATATAATTTTAAGGAGACAGGATTTGAAGAAGCGTTCTTATACTCTCTGTACATTTTAGCTATAGAAAGATCAACGGCTAGATATTTCTTACCAGTTGACTTTCTACAATAATGGCTCTCATAACTGGGAAAGCTCAGTATGTGCTCTTTAACGAGAGATAAATCTTCGATGGATTTTTTATTTTTAGGAGGTTTACGGCCACGCTCATCCGCATTGATGATACCATTAGGAGAAAGTTTCTTAATGTGGAAAAAATATACATAATATGGAAAAAGGATTTCTTAATGTGGTAATAGAGAAAAAGAAACTTTCTCCTAATGGTATCATCAATGCGGATGAGCGTGGCCGTAAACCTCCTAAAAATAAAAAATCCATCGAAGATTTATCTCTCGTTAAAGAGCACATACTGAGCTTTCCCAGTTATGAGAGCCATTATTGTAGAAAGTCAACTGGTAAGAAATATCTAGCCGTTGATCTTTCTATAGCTAAAATGTACAGAGAGTATAAGAACGCTTCTTCAAATCCTGTCTCCTTAAAATTATATTCTAGCTGCTTTCACTCCCTCAATTTATCTTTTAAAAAACCATCCAAAGATACTTGCAATACGTGTGACACACTAAGCTCAAAAATAAAAATCGCAAACGAACACGACAAAATAAACTTGATGTCTGAATTAAGCTTGCACCAAACCCTAGCTGAAAAGGCTTACTTCGAAAAAAGGGTGGACAAAGACATCGTCAAAGCTAATTCTTCTGTAATGGCTTTCACCTTTGACCTTCAGCAGTGTCTACCTACACCATACCTTAAAACGTCAGTGTCGTTTTACAAGAGACAGCTTTGGTCCTTTAATTTAACCGTACACAATTTGAAAACTAATGAGGCGACCTGCTATATGTGGGACGAAACCATTGGAGCTCGGGGAGCCAACCAAATAGCTTCATGTTTGTGGCACTTTTGCAACAATTTGCCATCAGGAGTCGAAGAACTTATTTTTTATTCCGATACTTGTGGCGGTCAAAACAAAAATAATGTTGTGGCAATGATGTTTTTGTTTTTGCTCAACAATCATCCAACGCTGCAGAAGATTAACCACAAATTTCTCCTAAGTGGTCATACACATATGGAGTGTGATTCTGACCACGCAATTATAGAAAAGGCTAAAAAAAGAACCAATATGAGGATTCATCATTTATATGACTGGGTGCAGTTAATAAGAACTTGTGAAGTTCAGTAACCATTCAAAGTAGTGGTGATGACATTAAAGGATTTTTTGGATTTTGGCGAATTAAAGTCCAAGAAGGGACCTTTTGCAATCAAAAAGCCGGACGATTCCGGGGAGAAATTTCTCTGGCAACCAATAAAATGGCTCCAGTATAATAAAAACCAGATAGGTAAAATAAATTACAAGGATAACCTAGATCGACAAACGGATTTCAAATCAATTAATTTTAAAAAACGAGGTAAGTCTACAATTGATACATTCAGATTGAATCAAATACACTTTCACTTCAAATAAACTTTCGGGCTAGGGATGTGCGGCCATAACTGGACATCTCGATATGTCACGTATTAAACAGAAATATTCAAGTTGTCCATAACTTGACATCTTAACTTATCATGATTTAATTTAAGGTTGTCAACTGTCCATAACTTGATATCTCAATATGTCAGAATTCAAACAGATAATTCAGTTGGCCATAACTTAATATTTCCATTTGTCAGTTTTAATTTACTTTCTATCAGAAATGTATAAGCGTATAAGTGGAGATATCAAGTAACCAACATTGTCATGGTAGCTAAGTATAAGTTGACATAACTATATATCAATGTTCATTCACAAAAAAAAGTTAATTTATAACTTGATATGTAGATTTGTCAAATTAGAGACGGTAAATTGCAAGATGTCCACATACTATCAACCGTAAGTACTCAAAAAATAATGTATACTTTGAGCTGTGAATTTTTTGTATATAAATTCATACTGCGGGGAACGTATCAAGCTAATAAAAAAAAAATCATACAACTCGAGATGTCAAGTTGTTCACGCCAGCCACGGATATAATCTTAACCTTAAATGTCACTTATCTCTTAGTGATCGTTACTTATTTTGTGTTCCCGAAATTACGGAAGATTATCCCGTAAGGTTACCACTATGTCGTGACAATTAATTAATCGTTGGTTTTTATTTGGCAAAAGTTACGGACGATAGTTGTCGTGTGGTCCTATATGTAAACACCTCTATTCTCTAAATACACAAGCCATGGCACTTAAAACTACACGATTGTCTGTCGTCACGACATAGTGAGAACGCGAACTATGTGATATTTTAAGTTTAGTTATAAACTGTGTAAAAAGTGTTTATAACTTAGGGTGTAAAACACCTCTTCACGAAGCCGAAAGGTATTTGTTCTCCCCATCATTGCGATCATTTTTTTGTTTTACACCATACCTGGGAACCTTCTAGTTACGGAGATATGGGGGGTCAAAGTTGCAACTTTTTGACAAGATTTTTTTAAATACAAGTTATTTATGTAAGATTTTGACTTTTAACACCTCCACGACGCCCAATCCATCCATCAGTACAATGTTTCAAGTGCGTTACGTTGAGTTATACCACAAACCATGATTTATAACGTAAAAAAAAGTTGTTTCCTAGCTTTAATTTTTGCGTAAAGTTACTTAGTTTTGATGTACAGAATGCTTGTTTGACAGCTTCGTGATGAGGTGGTTCACACCCTGTATGATCATGCTAAACTTATCGGTATAGTAAAAAGAAGGTCAACAATTCCTCATTGAGAAACTCAATTTATGTAGTTAATATTAAATATATATAATTACTTTTCTTTTACATATAAGTTGTAACACCTGCCGACAGTTAGACAAAGAGCATTAGAGCTAAGATCGGCAGACATCTCCTCGCCTACTTACGTTTGACATATTTTACACAAATCCTACCGGCACGCTATAATGAGTGTCATATTCGGTGTACGGTCTGCAAAACGGGTGACACGGTATTTATTTTTTGTAACTAAACATAAAATTGTGACGAAACGAAAGTTGTGTGGTAATCGGTTGTTGTGGTATGGGCATGTGATGCGGAGGAATGAGGAAAATGTCGTGAAAAAAGTTTTGAATATGAATGTGGATGGGTATTTGAGTAGAGGAAGACCAAAGAAACGATGGATGGACTGTGTTAAGACGGATATGGTAAGAAAAGAAGTGTCTGATGAGATGACGAAAAATAGAGGAGTATGGAAGAAGAAGACATGCTGCGCCGACCACAAATAAATTGTGATAAGGGCAAGAGAATGATGATGACATAAAATTGTGACGAATCGAAGAGTTACACCTGACCATTGGTCTCGTCTGTCGTTAATCTTTGACAGTCGCTACGGGTAGTCAAAAATCCTTAAATTCTGACAGTCAGACTTTCATGGACAGATGCAAGCAAATCAAGCTACTTTAATCTGTTAAATTGCTTTAGTAGATTTCAACTTTATTGCTAAAGTATAAGTTTCAAGGTGGATTAGAAAAATTCGACAGTTTCGGGTAATTTAATATGCTGGTCTGTATGTACATCCTGACAGATTGGAAGTCACCACAACACATAGAAAAGGCAAGGCCGCCAATGATGTTGTCATTAGGACACTTGTATCAACGTCGTGCTAAAAAAAATCGCTAATGCATCCTTTAAAATTTTAAAACAACCAACAAGCCTCGCCAATAGTCCTATGTCAAAAGACAAGCCGTCTTAGCGTGCCAACCAACAGCACTAACAACTCGACTTTATAATAATCTAATAACTAGTTTTTATACACCGTTCCTTTTAATGTAATGTCTCATAAATCCTGCGCAACGCTGTGTATTGTATAAAAATGTGCTTAGATAAGTATCTGTCACGCTATGTGTTACTGAATTATATGTTGCAATGTCTTGTCATGTAATGGGCAAAGAGGTAATACGTGGATATTGTTTTTTTTTTTAATTTATTTATGGCATCTCGCAGTTCAGTCTGAGAAGACTGGCTTCTGCTTAACCGGGCAAGTCCTGTGGATGCCTTGAATTTAAGGCCTCCAGCCAGGGCAAAAATGACTATAAACTAAGCGACAGCGCTCTAAGGGCACCCCCTGTGGGGTACGGACCTCGGCTTAGGGCGTCGCTGGGGGTAGCAAAGGGACAGGCTGGATCTGGTTGTCATTATTTAGGGACTGTTTTATTACTACAGGCTCATGATCGCGGGCTGGCTCGAGCAAGGGGTTGGGGAGGGATTGATCGGGGATTACGCGCCGGACCTCTGCGGCGAGGTCGGAATGTCTTCGGTTTGTATTTGTACATTCTACGAACTGTACTGGTATCTTTCCTACTCTCTTGCAAGATAGTGATCGGATCGTCGTGGATATTGTGGTAGACATCAAGTTTATATAGGCAAATATTGGTGTCCATTCTTTTGTGCACAACCTAAACTTAATTTAGACTATTGCTATCTTTTACTAAAAAGCAGTACGAGAAAAGGACGGCTATAGCTATGAACTAAGTTAGAAATGTCAAACTAGTTTATGCCTTGCGCTTCACTGTGTTTTTAGTCGACATGTTTCTCCGTACACTCTTTATTTGTATGGAAATATTAGTTCCAATTAAACAGCTTTAAGTTACGTCCGTCTCTTTCTCTTTTTATTAAAGAGAAAAAGAGAGCAGTAGCCTAAATTAAGTTTAGTTTGTGCCCAACAGAATCGACACTAATTTCAATATTGTTGAATAAATAAAGTCTTTTTTAGTCTTAGTCTATTTTATCCAGCACTGCATAATGCAAGTTGTTTTTCACATTTTAAAACTGATTGAGAAAAATACTTTTAGGTGAGGTGTGTATACAAATTCCATAGAAACAAGGGTAATCTTGTAATCATAAATCACACAATACATGACAGTATCTAACTCACACAAGAAGTTTAATTTCTTAGCCATTCCCATTTTCGACTATAATCGTCAATTTACATCTATTAATAATTTTATTAATTCAAAAGTTTGTACGGATGGATGTTTACTACTCAATCACGCTAGAACGGCGGAACGGATCTTAATGAAATTTGGCACAGAGACAGATTATAGTCTAGAATGGCACCTTATTTTTCTTACACATCGTAACGAAGTCGCGGGCAACAGCTACTTTTCCTAAAAAGAATAATCAATTCGTATAACACCTATCTAAAGAGATTTCCTGTAGGTTGTTTAGCAACTTGCTTTTCTTTTCGATTATAATAATTTGAGAAACTTTTGGATATAATAGAATAGAATAGAATACTCTTTATTATGTACACCATAAAAATATAAATACAACATTTTAAACACTTTACAAGGGGCAAAGCCTACCCAACTGACCAATCTTTGGTCACGTTTTGTTGCTTTTCAAACAAAAAAAAAGTAATTTTTCAAAACATTTCCCACCCGCCACATATGCTAACCATACGCAACCGTCTACGCGATACATCCGACACACCCGAAGAGTAGCGACGTGTAAAATCTGCATTTCTTTGAGATGCACTTGTCCTCCCCCCCCTCGCCTCACCTACACCCTCCCCCTCTAGACGCTCTTAGATAAAGAGGGCTCTACTTTCGCGCGCTTTGAGCAGAGTCCCAGGGTTTTGTTAGGAGTGCTGCGTCCTCCTAGGTATAGCGGAGTTAGGTAGTTAGGTGTTGTTTTGTGTCGTACGATAGAACGGAGCCAGGTTAGGATTCCTATTGTCTTCGAAAGTATGAGGATATAAATCTGTGTTGCGTTTAGATTTGTGTTGTGCTCGTGTTGGGGGCTTGTTTTTTGGTTGTGTTTTTGGGAGTTATTTATTTTCAGGTGTGAAATGTAATTTTTGGATAAAGAAAAGTATTGTATTTAAGTGTCCTGTTGATACTGTTAGGCTGCGTCATACCACTGCTGGGGAAAAGCCTCTCTCCATGAGTTCTAGTTGTTTCGATCTAGGGCACATGTGGACCACTGGTCGCTGACCTTATTTAGCTCATCGAGGTCAGTAATTGAGATTCAGTGTAGCAGTAGTAGTTACATTTGGATCGCATTGACAGCTAAGTCCGAAAAGGTCTCCTGATAACCACAATATGTCAAACCAAATCTAAGAGCAGTTTTCTTCCTTGAAGTAGTCTTCTCCTTTATCCTGATGTTCGTGCTTCACTTTTTTGAACTTTGGAGAAGGGCCTTCTCCGAAATGGACTCCATTCCATTGGAGTTCATTGTGCACATATTCCTTCCTTTCTCTCCAACCACTCTTCTTGTACAGGTTCGAATACACTGACGATACACTACTCTGATGACTATATCTGCTACGTTAAATAAATTTACGTAAAGGTGCAATTAGATGATGTATATTAGGCTGCTGGTCCATTGGGTACAAAAAGGATAAGAAAGTGGAGAGTTAAGCTAACATAAATTTAGTAGATTTTGACTTTGCTCTTAATAAGCTTGAATGTAAATATTATAGCTTTAATTATGTGTTAGCGAACTTCTAGAATGACCGAAGTTACTGAAACACATGTAGGTACAACATAATTGACAAAAAGGTTGCATATAAAATTTCCCATACATGTAAGAAATGAGTGCGTTGCGCAAACGACATACAAATGTAATGAGCGGTCTCGATGTGTCGCATACTACGATTGTTACGAACAACAATAGAAATATTAATTGTGTAAGATGTTATGTAAAAATATGTGGAGTTTTTGATAGGATAATGTTAAGACATGATTGTATCTAAATCTCTACATAACAATTTTGTACTAGCTTCTGCAAGCAGCTCCACCCGTGCGAAGTTTGATAATAGTCCCATGGGATTTTACTACCGAAATAAAAAGTATTTAATGTATCAATCTAGGTTATAAACTATCTGTGTGCAAAATTTCATCCAAATCCGTTCAGTAGTTTAGACTCACAAACTCGTATTTATGATATTAAGTAGGATGGAAAAAGAAAAAGGAAACTAAGGTTTTTGATGGTCTTATGACTGTTCAATGAGCAATTTAGGTAACCTAAGATCTAGTGCTGCCATCTACGGGTAATATAAACATACTATCACCCTTGTAATCCCCAAAAGGGTTGGCAGAGGTACACCCACCGAATTTTCAATTTATGTTTAAGTCCCTATGTTCCATAGCAAACGGGCAGAATAGTGGCTGCTACTGAAAAAAATCCTGAAAAATTCAATAACAATTTGCTCGTCCCGGTAATGGAACCCAGGACCACATACTTTTTTTTTAAACCTAGGATCTCATACATTTTTTAATAAAAAAAAAAGTACTTAACTCATTCTCTATACTTAGCCATCGCGATTGCGACCACTACAGCAATGAGAAAGTCATGACTAATTTATGAGATTAATTTGTGTCCACCAAGAATAGGGTCTTAAACTATAACCTCCCATCATATTCTGATCAGTATCTCCACGAAAACCACAAGAAAAACGCAAGAAGCTCCACGATACCAACATAAACTGGAGTATCTGTCTGCATGAGGGCCATCGAGCTCCAAGCCTGGCACGGCGCGGCCCTTGAACGGCCGTACTATACGGCACAGAACGGCAGGAACGGCAAGAACGGCAAGATACGGCCCTTGAACGGCGCAGACGTAGATATTGCTGTTTTTTCGTCACCACTTGCAATTGTGGATGCGTTGTGCCGTGATTTAATATGTGTTAAAAGGGTAGTTTTGATAGCTCATTTGGATGTTATTTTATAAGGGTTGAAGAAGCACTTGGGTGTAAATAAAATAACGTTTGTTTTTTTTATTTTTTATCCAAATAAAGTGTAATGTAATAGTGTACAAAGTAGAAGACAATTGGAAGCAGGAAAATATTGCCCTTTCATAATTTTAGCAGATATACAGCGCTTTCCGTCATAATGTATGAAAATCAAATATAACTACAATTTTTTTCTGAAAAAAAAAAATCCGATATGGACATAATGTTACGAAAATATTGGAAGTTTTTTCCTTCATACTTAAGCCACCGTCTACGACACTCGCAGGTAGAAGGAAAGACCCATTTGTTCCCCGAACCACAAAGTAATACCGTCCCACTTACATACATTGAACGGAAAAATCACAAATCCTCCCACACCCCCTTTCCTCCCCCCTCCTCAGACACTACCCATCACTCAACCCACCCACAACTAGGAAATCAATAAGATTTTTACAATTTAATAAATGCCACTCCGCCATTACTATATTACAGGGATAAGTGGGTCGCGTCTCCCGTCCCTCCCTCCCTTTTGGGAGGAGGGAGAGGTCACATCATACATCTCGATTTCAGAACTTTGTTCCCGGTTCATGATAATTGAGGGATTCGTATGCTCTTTCCATTTTAGTTTGAGAGATTCTTTTGTAGTTGCTGGCGTAAGCAGGTTTCTAGGTCTTCTGAAGATCTACGAAAATTTCCTTTTTTCACATTAGGTTTATTAAGAAGCAAATAATGCTGACAACTCTCTAAACTAGGTACTGATCTGCATCATCATCTGCCTAGCCTTTGCCCAACGATGTTAGGGTCAGCTTTCAATCTTACTGGGTACAACTGAACACCAGGTTTTTTCCTGACTGACTTTACCCTCCAACTCAGTAATATGATTATCACTTGTTAAGACTGGTAATCAAACTTTAAGGCTTCATACTCCATATCAACTACCGACCTCTGCCCAACATAAACTTTGAATAAAATTATTAATATCAGAAACGGTTTAGATATTAAAATGCATTCTTAACAAGTTGCAGTAAAGTCTTTAATACTAACTTACCTTGGCAGGTAATAAATGCATAGGCCTAAGTAATTATTCCTAGAAGTATATAATTATATACAAATTATTCAATAAAACGCACCTCCTGACAAGGTGTCGACAGACAACATGCTCATTTGATGCTCACCATGTAACTCTTCACTCCTCATTGAGCCCTGGTACTTGCGTTTGGTAATCAGCTGTAGCGAGTTTTTATCCAATATGTTAATTAAGCTTTTTATTCTAATTAATTCTTAGTATATTATGATCTTGAATAAAAATAAAGACATCCTCTTGTTAATGTATACTTCTTACGGCTTACCAAGTGGGGCTTTTATACAGTCGATTCAACCTTTATTTGTGTCAAATAAGGTTGTTTTTCGCGTGTTTTGTATGGAAAAAATGCTAGTAATTTGTATGGTAATGTACTGTCATCAGTTAGGGATGTAAGTATGAATAATTTTCTGCACAATTCATTCCTAGTTGTTATTGTGGAACAGCAAAAAGTTCACGATTGTAATCATCGATGAATTGATATCACCTCATTGAATATAAGCGCCACTTTGCATTATTGAATATGTGTTTTAATGATGTCTTCATTGGTTATAGATCAATGGGTTTCTGAAGAGCAGTTATGGCTTTGAATAATTGTTTTATTGAAATTAGGTTTTTGTGTGATTTTATTGCGGATGAGGGGAAAAAGAGAACTAATTGATGCTTAATCATGCAACTTCCGATGGCAGTTAGTTAATAGAGATATAATTTCGATTCTAATGTTTTCGACTTTACACTTTAAAGGTTTAAACCCGTTTCTCGATCCAGCAATAGAGTACAGTGATATGAGATCGATGTTTGACTAATTTAACCACCTTTTAATCGAAATGAAACCGGCTGGAATTAAACCAATCTCAGCTGTCAAATTACTGAAAAGTATATTATACTTGTGCAAATGATTCTTGCCTTAAAATTACCATTCAGTGAGACATTTCCAGCATTTTTTTCAAGGTTTGTGTCGTATCGGTAATTACCTTCGACGTTTATATGCTCGTTGGTCGTTAGCAGTTGAAATGTCGCATGTGACTGTAATTTTACCCTCCGCAGAAATACAGCAAAGCTTAGGCTGAGGGCAGACTAGAGTCATGGTTGACTCAGACAGATTATCGGTCTATAAAAACCAATAATGGAATTTGTAACAAAATAAAAGCCAAAAAATCTAATGAAAATGGGCAGATTTTGGACACTGTTGATATAAGTGAATACTAGGCAATCTATAAAAGAGTGTCCATGGAGTTTCTTGTCCGTTCTTCTCCATAGAGATCTACGCTAGGGAACGGGCAACTTCACACACTTCACTTTCACAGTTTTTATGTCTTGTGACTGAACCTGTAGCTACATTTTAATGTCATCTTTGTTTCGACAATTCAAAAGTGCCTGTTACCCTACTTGAAATAAATGCTTTGATTTTGATTTTGATTTATATCTGCAACGGGTTGTGCCCCGCGCACGCCTAAGTGGTGCTATGCCGTAGCGGCTTCGCTACGAGTGCTACGCCGTAGCAGATCGGCTACGAGTGCTACGAAGCGTTAGGTAACAGTCACGCGAGTTCCATGATTGTTATTCACCCAAAAGAAGTTTTCACTTTAAAAACACATACCAGACATTGGCTGGTTCCGTGCGACTCGCATCCAGCGGATTCCAGCAACCTTCACCAGGGGCCTAATTCTGCTATTTTTATAAATTCTTCACTCCAACACGATTCCATTCCCATCCCATTGTCATTTTGCTTAAAGTTCGTAATTAGCTAAATTCACAATGGTCGGTCGATGGTCTCGTAATAAAATTGTGTTTTAATGGCATTTTCGTATTGCCATTATTATAAAAACCTGAGTACAAATGGTTTTCGAAATCTACTACTAAATGCAATCATTAATTCATGCCCGATTTCATGTACGAGATTACTATTCTATGACATTTCTTTCAATGGAGTGTCAGTGGTTGTTCATTGAGAAGTCTGTATTTTATTAGTGGATTGTCAAAACTTGACAGAAGTTGACCATTATGAAATCAATGATCGACTATTCTGACACTATTGTAATAGCAGAATTGAGAACTGAGACCCAGGTCATCGGTCCACCTAGTGCATGCGAGTTGCACGGGACGGGTCAATGTGGCGACACTTGGCCTATGTGCAGTAGTGGACATCTTTTGGCTGAAATGATGTTGACATATTAGATAAATCTGGAACCGTATTGATATCGATTTTGGTTTGCACTGTCGTGGCACAATATGTTTTATTAAGTGGGTATGTAGGGATGACTAGTAGCCGACCCCAATTAGGTTGGGAAAAGACTAGGCAGATGATAAGATGATGAGGATAGGGTACTGTTAGCATGTTTCATCCCACTGCTGGGCAAAGATCTCTCCCCATAACTCGACCCAGGGCCAATGTGGACCACTGGTCGTTGCTTTTGTCCAGCTCGCCACGCCATCTCCTGCGAGGTCTACCGCGTCGCCTTCTGGTTGTGTCAGGGCTCCACATCGTGGTTATTATTTTGAGGTAGGGATGACCTTTAAAAACACGTCTTCTACTAAAACAACAACAGTTTATAATTCATCATCATCATCATCATCATCAGCCTATAATGTTCCCACTGCTGGGACAGGCCTCCTCTCAATGAGAGGGAATAGGCTATAATCTACCACGCGGGCCCAGTTCGGATTGGTAGATGTCACATGTCTTCGAATTTTTGGTTCTAGGACATGCCGGTTTCCTCACGATGTTTTCCTTCACCATTTTTGAGAGCAGCGGTGATGAAATAAATTACACAAAGTAATGCGCCTGTCTGTTAGTTTATAATTATTCAAAACAAAACACATCATTCGTAACAGAAAACAGGTCAAGAAGTTCAACAGAATGGAACAAAATCGTAGGTAATTTTCTAGTCACACGACTTTCAAAGATAGTAAGTACATAGACCAACGTGCTGGATGGCAAGGAAATAAAAATATAAGACACACACGTACCTCTGGGAGGCAGGAGGAGGGACATACATTGTAAATACGTGATAGCTATGTTGTATTTGGTACTGCTGTAGAACGGAAGTTGGTAAAAACCTTGAAAATTGTAGGAATGTTGAAGTACTGTGGGATGTCTAATATATACAACTAGTCATGAGTTGATTGTGGGTTCGATTCCCTGGTCGGGCAAAGTGTGTGGGTTTTTGCCTTGGAAGGAATGGATGGAAGATCAAATCTAGTATAGGACAATGATGTCAAGACGAGTTCAATTTTGTTCTATGCTGACCAATAATATTCTAACTCGATCATGGGCGTTGATTAGGAAGAATTCCGAACTATCACAAAAGTTTCGGTGATATTTGTATGTTACTGTTAGGCTATGTAATCCCGTTGCTGGGCAAAAGACTACATGACTTCCAAATCCTTTGATCCAGGGCCAATGTGGAGTCATTCGCCCTGTCCAGCTCGTTCTACCATCTCCTGAGAGGTCTACCGCGTCGCCTACTGGCTGTTACAGGGCGTAGAGTGCCCTGTAACAGCAGTTATTTTGGCCCACAGCTTGACGGGCATGCGGCAGACATGGCCAGCTCAGTCTACTTCAGCTTAGCGAGCTGTTTGAAAACCACACCAAGGTATGACGACAGTATCACATAATTGCAAATCTATTTAGTCCGTCAGTTAGAGTATTAGACAAGGGACACTGAAGATCCACTATCCCAATGCCCCCCGCATTGGGATAGTGGACTAAGATAAAACGCATCAAAACTCAGGAGTGGGGGCTCGTGACGTCAGAACTCACTAAAAATTATACCAACGCGTGACTTATTAAGAATTTTAAAAACGTCGTATCTTTGATCAATGTTGGTTTACAAAAAAAAAAGAAAAATACGAGTCAAATATGTTTTGATAATCTAAATGACGGACTTATTTACCCACCTTTAATCCATCACTAGCTGGATCACCGATACACTCTATTAAAATCAAAGCTCAACAGATCTCTCAGATACCTACATCTATTGCTCTATCATAAAAGAATTTACAACACACATGAGCTTGGCAAAGGGGGTAATCCTTTCTCCACGGAACATACAAAATATTCCATACCCAATTAACTATTCTCTATATTTTTGAAGTCCATTTTAATACGGCAGAGGAAAATTCTCCGTCCATGTGTGAGTAAGATGCAACGTCTGTGAACAAGGGTGTCTATGTGTGGGTGTCGATCCGTATTAACTAAATATGTAAATTTTGTCGGGCGCACCAGTGGAGAGGGTTTTTTGGTTAGTTTTGCTTTCTTTTTGGGTTGCCATCGTTTTGTGGTGGTCATTTTTGATGTTGTTTTAAGAAGGTGGGTGGGGTAAATAAAATTTTAAATCCTTTTATGTTTTTTTTGTGCTATTTTCCTTAAAGTAAAGCAGGTAGCCGACGGATAGCCGATGGGGCCGAAAAGTTCTGGAGAGGCGACCGCGAACCGGAAGACGATGCGTTGGAAGACCTCCCACTAGGTAGACCGATGACCTGGTGAAGATTGCGGAAATCCGGTGGATGCGAGTAGCAAGGGACCGGTCAATGTAGCGACACTTGGGGGAGGCCTATGTCCAGCAGTGGACGTCTTTCGGCTGAGATGATGATGATGATGATGATGAAAGCAGGTAGACACTCCTACTGGCGCTCGTTGCATTGAATCGTTTCGTTTATGGTTTGAACCGTTGGCAAATAGAAGATAGATAATAAAACCTTATAATACCCGTTACTTCGTTCTACAAATTTTGTTCAACTTGAGAACCGAACTCAGGATTACACATATCACAGCATTTGCGGCCTTTAAACCAACGTACCATTTAACATAAAACACTTAAAATACGCACAAAACACTACGTTACAAGCAAGTTATAAAAAAATATATGGAGGTTTAAAAAGTATACTTACATTACAAAACTATCGTAAAACGTTTCTCATCTCACTGCAACATTAAAAACAAATTGAAAGTTGACAACATGGTAGCAATATCAGCATAGAAAACAAAGCGAACGAAAATACAATTTCACTAGAACCCAACACGACACAGATTTACCAAATACAAAGTGTTTCTCGAAAATCAAATCCCCTATCGTACAACAAATAGTCCAGAACCCAGTAATAGTGAGACCGTCGAACGAAATCCTCCACTTTCCAGCAAATCCTGAATATTCCTCACAGAGACCAACCCGAACAGTTTCATCTGAAACAAATTAATTACACCCATTCAGTATTCTGCGAACATCGAAAGCCACCGCAAATAATTCACACACACACATGCAACACACAAGCTTATATACAAAAACATCTAAATCGCGCACATAAAATTTCATGTATAAAAATGTCAATAAAACCCTCACACTTGTACACGTTAATACGAAACAGCGTTGACACGGAACGCACACAGTTGGAAAACCTTTCGCTCGACGAATATGTATGGCAACTACATAGAAGCAATCTTTCATTGACGCACACTGCCGTCTTCTTCGTACATTGGTGAGGTTTTTTCCGTGTCGTTGTGTGTGTTTTTGCTTGAGCGTGGGTAGGGGGGGTAGCATACATTTTCAGGAAGGCTTCGGCGTCACAGGGCGTCTTTCAGCGTTCCGATGCCGCACACATCCCAGGCTATCGGCGAGACGAAGAAGCAAAGAGTGCCTGTAGGTTAGTTTAATGTTCAGAGGTGGCAGACTTTCAGGAATGTTTTCATGATGACTTTCAGTATGCGTTCAGGTTTTGGTGGAGTTAGTCTAAGTTGTTTTATACTCTATTGAGATAAATATTGGTCTGTATTCATTTACTGTTATATATTTGTTGATAGGTCTATTTCTACCTCGAACGTGTATAACTTTTAAGATTATTGAAAATCTATTCAGTTCTTAAGAGAACAAAATTAACTCACCTATTTATTTTAGAGATTTTCCATTTTTAGAGAAAACCTAATTTGAACGTAATCAAATTGACATACATACTTCTGACCGAGAACTATTTCAAACACAAACAAAGTCCTACATTAAATGTCTCTGCAGAAAATTGTCAGGCTACTCTACGGTATCGGGCGCAGATCACCGGGGTGGGGGGTGCCCAGGGAGGGGGTGAGGGGGGTGAGGTAGTAGCTCGTGTGTGTTCGGAAAAATGCCTTATGATCCCGCCCGCCCGTTGTAAGCTTTAAGTTTTTTATCCTCTCCTACAATGTCGGCCTTAGGGACAAATAGATTATCGTCCGCATATTGTATTTTTGTTATTTTTGGGATTGATTTTTAGGCTGGTTTAAATATAGATTTGTATAAGATTTTGTTCTTGGTTGAGAGTTATGTAGGTCTTCAATAAAACAATGGATAAACTGAATAAAAGATGATATGGGTTGACTACAGACACGGGGACCCCCCAAAATTGGGATAAAAGCAAGAGAGTTTTACTAGCACTTTTTCCATGTCATTCGGTAACGAGGATAAGTATCAGAGTTTTATTATTAGCTATAGTAATCACCAGGTCTTCAGACAAGTTTACATTATGACAATTGTCTTTTTGACCCACGCATGGATTGTCTTTTTTCTTGTTTAAATGGTTTTCGATAGGATATAATAATTGCTGCATGGCATGCGTTTTGTCAACTGTGCAAAGATCAGAAGACATAGGATGCTCATGGGTATAACTTCAATTTGAAAGGTTGATTACATTTAATATGTCATTTAGTATTTGACCAGAAGAATTTGAAGTGTAAAATTCTACACTTTCTTCTTATTTATCATACTTGTAAATTGGGATAGTCTCCATGTTTTTACACGTCCAAGTTACCATGGGCAGCAGCCCAGCCTTTAAGACCCAACAATGGCTCACCCAAGGCGGGCCATACTTACCAGTTCTTGGACTAAAGAGGTCAGGCTGCAAGCCAAACGCTCCAGGCCAAACGCTGCATTTCATTATAATGGGAGCCGACCCCAACATAGTGAGAAAATTTCTAAGAACAAAGGACAGTGGTCTTAAACCCAGCAAAACCTTGGCCCATAGCCTACAACCACCCAATTCTGGACATAAACTCCACCTCATTCTCCAAGAAATTGCAAAACATAAAATTCTCAATACCTCCCACATTTTCCACAGTTCAATATAATAAAATACGTATAAAAAAACCGGTTTCACACGTACAGCGATCTCCCTCCCCCCTTCTGGGGAGGTAGGGGGTGTTCGCCCCCGGGGTGACAAGAGCCCAGTGCTCTACGGCCAGGTGCAATGTATTGGTGCAATCTGGTCCGCTGTTGCATTATTAGTTTTAGCGTTTCTGTACCGGGTTACTTATTAATTTTAGGGTTAAATTTCTGGTATTTGGGTAGTGCCGATAATAGAGAAACGGAAGGCTTGTTTGCTTTTTGGTTTAACAAAAATCATGGAACTCGCGTGACCGTCACCTAATGCTTCGTAACACTCGTAGCCGATCTGCTACGGCGTAGCACCACTTAGGCGTACGCGGGGCACAACCCGTAGCAAATAGTTCTCGGTAGTCGGTAGTCCTCGAAGACTGCCACTCACGTTTTTTTTTGTGGAATAAGCAGCAGAAGCGATGTTAATATTTACGGTTTGTCCACCTAAGTCTACGGTAGCTGATCAGCCCAGCAGCAGCTGGGCAAGATGACATTCTTTCACTTATGATAATGGAATATTCAGTTATGTATTGGATTGAAGTAATGCTAGCGTAACGCTTTTGTCAGTCTTTTTCAAAGTCGTATACAAAAACTTTGAAAAATGACGAAACGCTTAAAAAGCGATTCTGGTATATATCTTATTAAAACAGAATTTCATCTGTACTGGTGTTTTCATTGTGCAAAATACTATAATAAAGTAACAAAATTAAATGCTTCGGTCTATTTATTTTCTACGAATATAGTAACTCTTTTCTCGTCTCTTACATCCACTTTAACTACGCTCACAAGTTCTAAGAAGGTAAGCAGATATATTTCATTATGCTGATTAGTCTGCAATGAAGATATTTAGACTGAACGATAATGGACTGCTTACCCCCTTTTACGAGCGGTGATAAGGGACATCGTTAGAGCCATTTATTGGAACACTTTGGGCACTATTCCAAATCCAGAAAAAGGATCGAATTCGTGGTTTTCTCTTTTCCAAATTCCTGCATTCAAGACTTTTGTAATACAATTGTTTTATACTTAAAAAAAGTGAACTATATTTTACGTGGTGTTAAATGTTTAGAGCCGACTACAACAAAGTTGGGAAAAGACAGATGATAAGATGAGGATGATGTCTATAATTATGGAAACTAAAAATAATGCAGGACTACATGTATAGACAAAACTTTTTCATCCCCCCATCTGGAAAAGAGTATTTTTGCTCTTCGATATGTGAGTGCAAAAACCGTTTTTATCCTCTAGTGGAATAAAGTAAATTCTTAGAACATCATGTGCACTAAGTAAGTATGTGAATTCAAAACATCATTAAACCTATTTACTTCTACCTCAATGGTGCCAAATTTAACATTCAACCTTTTTTAATTTGTTAAAAACTCAAACTCCGAACCTTCTTGATGTACTTTTTTTATTTTGTAGTTTAAGCGTTATGATGACATAATGACGCGCGTTACTTTAAAATTTTCATAATTATATTGAAGTATTATTTGTTATAATTGAAAAAACATTCTGAAATCTTTGCCTACTCGTATCATAATGTAGTTGTTAATATCTAAACTGAAATAAAAGTATCTTGTGATTGTTTTTTTTTTTGCATTTAGTACATTTCCTCGCTAGGGAGGGAGGAAAAGTTACGTGTTGCACTCGAGTGCAAAGACATTTCACCTCCTGCTCTTTTGATTCTCTCGCAATCGCTCAAGATTCTACGCTTTGAACCCACTCGCTGCGCTCGTGATTCAATTTTAGAATCTTTCGCTTGCTCGGTCAAAAAGCAACTTTGCACTCTTGTATAACAAATAACTATTAACATTGTCTGAATTATCAGGTATTGTAAAGTATACTATTGGACAACTTTCCAATCCTTTTAAGAACGATAACATATCTCATGTGGTAACGCTGAAGAAGTTGAGGACCTCGTAAGTACCCACCCACTACATACGGAGTTGCGTCCGTACCTGGGACAGCAAGTTTAATCCGTTAGTCCCGGCTTTCAATTGTAGATCTATGACCTTTATTACAGTTACAGTAGCCTGAAAGTCTGTCAGCCAGTCTTACCAAGGAGTATCGTATTACCCAGTATTAACTGGGTTGTGGAGGTTAGATAATCAATCTCAGTCGCTCCATGTAAAACACTGCATTCTAGTTAGACTTTTAGCCAACCCTAACATAAATGTATTTGGGAAAAGGCTAGGCAGATGAAATGCTGAACTTTTGGGCACCCGCTTTAACGGCACCTGAGTTAATGATGGCACCTGAGGTATTCCAAATACGCCACCTATCGATATTTTTTGCAGTGCCATTAGTCGAATAGTTTATTATTTAACATTTTATTTCACAAACGGCACCTACGAACCAAGTGGTACTAATGTTGGGACGTTTATTTTTTTTCACTTCTCATGCTCTAAAAGTATGCCGTTATAGCCCTACGAAGCGGGATTAAAGTGACCGTTTATTCCCCAGGGAGTAAAAAATAATTTAAAAATGGAACGATATTTTACTCTGAAACACGGTCACAAAAGAGTAACTTGTCAAAGGTTTTATTTAAATTTCGAATTGGCATGCAAATAGAAAGCGGTTTATTGAAAAAAAAACAAATGAACTCTTTAACGCGAGAAAAATTTATGGTTGTTGGTGTGCATCGTTGATTTTGAAAAGCAATGCCACTGTTGCTAGCCGCTGCAGTAATGTAGGTACTAATTATCTGTGGAGTGTGGATCATCTTCATTGCAAAAATCTTGTGAGTTTGTGTTGTGTTTCCAATGGTTAATCTGTGACTGACCTGATAGAAGAAAAAACTGACCGCTCAGTTCAGAATTTTTGTCGAGTGTAAATTTGTTTCGTTTTATATGACTTTTTTTCACGCACTCGAAGTGAAAAGTACAGTTTGCACCTCGAGACTAAACGCCAATATAATATACCCTCGCTTTCATTGCCTCGCAAGCTCGGGAGTCAAACCACCTCGGGTATATAATGGCTTCGTTTAGTCCCTCGTTATAAAATATACTATATTATCATCATTCCTGCCGAAAAACTTCCACTGCCAACATTGTCAAAAGAAAACAAAAGCATAGCGATATTTTCAAATACGGAATCATATAATATTTTCTATAACATATTCTTCAGTAAGGAAGCTGTAGCGTTCGCTCCGTTGCGCCCGAACTACAGATGTTACTCTTTGGATTCTGCACGAATACGAATATTGCTCTCAAAAATTCGAACGAAAATGGTGACGTATGGTTTAATTTGCGACTGTTAGGAATTGTTGAGTTGTAATTAATACGAGATTATTTGTAACTGAGAAAATATGGGAAGTTTCTAATGTGAGTGAAGTATTTATGAATATATTATGGTTTTTGACGAATAAATCGCCTTTAGAATTGATAGTGGATTTCAGGGATTGCTTGTTTTATTAGTTACTTTATTCCTGGAGAGGACAGTCGACGGCACGTCGCGGTTGGCTTCAGTGGTTCATCTTAAGCTAGACTAGCGTAGTAGTATGGAGTCCAAACGGGTAAGACACCAGCATATATGCTGGTTTGGTTTTGGTTTTGGCTACTGTAGTGTGGCTTACTGTACAGTTGAGACACCAATTTAAAACTTCCACTTAATTTTAATATTAGAGGAATAACAAGCCCGCTTTAATTCTACACCACTTTAAAATTGAACAAAGCCGGTCTGTTTCAGATTAAACCCCAGAATAGTTGACAAATACTTTTCCTTTTTAATTTTGTCAGGTCAAACGCAAAAACAACTGCTCAAACAACCAGTTGCGAACTACACAATACAGTTGCCGAACATTTAAGTTTCGTGTGTCCGTTATAAATTCCGAGCGGGCGTTCTATATTCAAATTGGCCGCCGCTATTGGCTGCCGCTGGGTGGTATTTTACATCCGCGAAACTATGAAATATTGGATAAGGTTTTGTTTTACTTCTTATTTCAAAATACTTTTCTTTTGTAGGACTAAAATGTTTAAAGAACTTTTCAAGATCGATCTTGCATTTTAAATCAGCCTATTGATTTATTTGATATGCTTGCAAATTACTTATTTGTATTGCAATATCTGTCTGACAGATTCTGGCAGTGAAAGATACGGTTGCTCATCATGAAACAATCTCAGTCACTTTTAGGCCTCATCCACGGCCTCGGCCGATACAATTTGTCTCAAGCGACATGCAAGCGGCACTTTTATTATTTTTACCGTACCTCAAGTCGTGTCGCGACAATTCATGACGTGCTTTAAACAACTAGATAGTTGGCACGGTTGGCGCAGTGGTTGAGCAATTGACTGCTGCTTCACGCGTCGCGGGCTCGATTCCCGCTCGGAATAAATTTTGTGGCCTACAGTTAGGTTGTTCTTGGATGTTTGTGTATGAGAGTTTAAATGTTTGTAAACACACCCACGAAACAATAATAAACTTCTACCATTATTTTGCTCCTCCAACGCATTCTCTCACCAAAACTGTATAAAAACACTACAAACCTAGTGCCTCTAAGCTCATGAAACTGAAACCCTAAAACATTTCCTTATCCACCCGACCAGGTCTTTACAGCATCGAATGAATTTCTCGTGAACAGAAAGCTTGCCGTAATGTCTATGCATAAAGTATTTTAAACTGGTTAAAATGCAACGTTCTGAACGCGGTGGGGTATCAAAGGGTGTTACTTGCTCACCTTTGAAGAACTTTCTAAGTTTTGAATTTTGGGTGAGCAGGAGTCTTAGGTTTATTATAGAGAGAATGGTGTTAGTTCGTTAGAAAGAAAATGTGATCGCTTTTGGTTTAGTTTGCTCTGTGATCCCGACCTTTTTTATTACAAAAAGGGTCTGCTCTACAAGACATGTAAAGAAAGAAAGAAAAATATTTATTTGACGTCAGTTAATAAAGCATACACACAATAATAAAAAAGATACATAACAATGAGTAGGACATAGTAGAAATGTGCTGTGTGCCTCACGGCTGCGCCAAAAAGGTCTATTTCAGCATTCATGCCAGACAGGTGATGATGCTGTCTGACGTTGGTCTTCCAATGAACCTTGAGAGGGTACGATACATCTACCAATGTGACATCTATCAATCCGCACTGGGCCTGAATGGTGGATTAATGGCCCATTCTTTCTCATAGAGAGGAGGCCTGTTCCAGCAGTGGGAACATTAATAGGGTGATGATGATGATGATGGGCTTTGACTTCGATCATGCCTGATGGAAAGCGGTGAATGATGGATGATGAAGATGGCTGTTCAATCTTCTTCTTGCTTTGCACCGGTTTTTTAATTGATATTTTAAATGTTTCTTGTTTCTTGAGTCAATGTCGTCTTTATTTTTATAAAATAAGGTCGCAAGCTCTACTACTGATGAGGTAACGTTTTGGGATTGATTTTCGGGTAGGGTAAAAGTTCTGTTCTATCAAGAATTCCTCTTCTGCCCGGTTCTATCTGTACTTGTGTACTGAGTCTGGACTTGTGTCCAGTTGATGTCAATAGGCTAGTTCCCTGGGACAAGGACTGGCGAGTTATGGGTACGGTAACATATTGGCAAAAAAGGTTTATTAAAAAAGAGAAAAAAAAAATTTTTCAGACTAAATGATGTCCATACTTTGTTAGTAGCTGCGTATGCTGTGAATTATTCCTTAATTCATTCAGGATCAATGGTTAATAACTTATCCCCAATTTTCTTTTTAACATTTATAACAAACAGTCATCATCATCATCATCATCTCAGCCGAAAGACGACCACTGCTGGACATAGGCCTCCCCCAAGAGTCGCCACATTGACCGGTCCCTTGCTACTCGCATCCACCGGATTCCCGCAACCTTCACCAGGTCATCGGTCCACCTAGTGGGAGGTCTTCCCACGCATCGTCTTCTTCTTAACAAACAGTCAGTGTCCCAAAAAGTCTGACAACCAGTCTTACCAAGAGGTATCTATTACCCAGTACTAAAACGGTTGTGGAGGTCAGATAGGCAGTCGCTCCTTATAAAATACTGTTATTCAGCTGCATCCGATTAGACTGGAAGCCGACTCCAACATAGTTGGGAAAAGGCTAGGCAGAGATGGTGATGATAATTCATGAGAAACAAAATACAACCCTGTTTGTTCATATTTTTGCTCAGTAACTGCAATCTGTATTCACAAAACTTGTGTCTTTATTATATGTGACCACGAAGATGCTTTCACTTCATGGTCAGAAGAGAGTACAGTACATTATGCAGCCAGTTGATTCGACACGCGTGTGTGATGTACAGAAATGAAGGCAAGGTTGCAAAACAGCTTTAATGATAAACTTGGCAGTAGAGGTCCTTGTAAAACAGTTAGTAGGTACTAGCAAATACTACCACACCTAATAATTTATTACCAAGTATGAGTAGCTGGGGTGTTCACAGTAACAGTAAGTAAACATTTAATAGGTAAGTAGATGTATTCTGTGAACCGCATTAAGATTTTCACACATAAATAAAAAAAACAATAAATTTAGGAGAATCCCCATACATAGAACTGAAACTCATTTTTTTTTCATCAAAACCCATGCGTGTGGGGTGTCTATGGATAGATACCCCCTACACGTATCATATAAATGACTAGCTGACCCACGCAACTTTGTCTGCGTCACATAAGAGAGAAAAACGAAAGGAAAAAATATCCATTTTGCAACATTTTTCATTCCTGCTCCGCTCTTAATAGTTGTAGCGTGATGTTTTATAGCCTTCCTCGATAAATGGACTATCCAACACAAAAATATTTTTTCAATTTGAACCAGAAGTTCCTGAGATTAGCGCGTTCAACCAAACAAACAAACAAACAAACTCTTCTGCTTTATAATATTAAGTATAGATATTGAGGTTTCTAGTATCTTTTTTTTCTAAACTGATTAGTTATCGCGAGAGACACTTCCAAAGTGGTAAAATGTGTGTCCCCCTCCCTGTAACTTCGAAAATAAGAGAAAGATAAAACTTAAAAAAAAATATATGATGTACATTATCATGTAAACTACTCATACCACCGAAAATTGGTTTGAACGAGATCTAGTAAGTAGTTTTTTTTAATACGTCATACATCGTAAACCGCAATTTACCTTTCATTTACAACGAACTGTAAGAACTTTTATACTATGTTACTGGCTGTTACTCGCCCATGAAGGGTTCCCTTCATGGGCGAGTCCGACTCGCACTTGGCCGTTTTTTTTTTATTTTTTTTAATTAATATGGGAGACTTACAGCTAAAAAAATAAAAAAAAACTGATCCAGGACAGTACAATAGTCTGAACGCCAATTACAGGTCTCCACACACATAATAGTCACTTTCTATTCACCTACAAAATTACCTTGGTATAACAGTTCTTAAATCGAGAGCTTATGGTAGGGGTTCCGTTCTTTTTCAGTAAATACGACCATTTTTATGAAGTTCATAAAGAACAAGCCGGGAACTTGCAGCCAACGTACACTTTGATTTTATTTAAAAACAACGCGAATATAACTTGCAGTTAGCTCACCTTGGGGGAATATTGAAAATTTTTCAAAATTCTACCTATTTTAGTACTAAGTTCGAACGTAGTTTTTGAGTTTACAAGTAAACTACGTTTCTGACTATGCAGTTTGTATTGGATTTATGCTGGTCTTATTTATTTATTTATTATATGGCTTCTCAACAATGAGTACACTGTTACAATATCATTTGTACATTACAAACTTAAGTCTAAGCGCCTCATCACTTATAGAAAAGCACAGGATGCACTACATTATGCGGGGATAAATATACAATTAAATCATTAATTAAAACAATCAATACATAGTTTGGTAAAATATGCAGATTACACTTAAATATTTAAATTAAAATAAATAACATGGATTAAATTAAATTAGAAATGATTAAATTAGAAAAAAAAAATGGAATAAATTAAATTAGAATTGATTAAATTAGAAAAAAAAAAATTGGAATAAATTAAATTAGAATTAAATTGTTCTATTATAGACTAAAGTATTTTAGTATCTAAGGTTAAATTATTTTACTATAGTTTGGATTATTTTATTATAGATAAAAAAAATATATAATACATAAAAAATGAAGCCATATTGGGTGATAAATAACAACAGCCATTCGGGTCGATCTAGGTTAAGCCGTGCTTGCCTAAGTTGGCCTGTGGATGGGTGACCACACTTACATTGTTCCGAGTTTCCTCCGTGCTTCGGAAAGCACATTAATCTCTTGGTCCCGGCTGTCATTTGTAGATCTTTGACAGTCATACCAAGGGGTATCGTATTACCCAGTACTAACTGGGTTGTGGAGGTCAGATAGGCGGTCGCTCGATGTATAATACTGGTATTCAGCTGCATCCGGTTAGACTGGAAGACGACCCCAACATTGTTGGGAAAAGGGTAGGTGATGATGATTGGGTTTCCGAAAAGATTTTCAGAAGAGGTTATTGAATGCCACGATTAAAAATCCTTACACTGATGGTGGATCTTTATCACTCTCCTGTAATAATATCCCCATTAATTTGGGGTCAACGCAGTATATCTTCTTTTTCCATACTACTCTATTATTCGTCATCTCCTCAGACATCTCCTTTCTAGCCATATTTACTTTGGTTTCAGTAACGGTAAATATTATAGACTGTATAAAGGGTGTAAAACACCTCTTCACGAAGCCGAACGGCACTTGTTCTCTCCATCATTGCGATCATTTTTTTTTCTACACCATACCTGGGAACCTTCTAGTTACGGAGATATGGGGGGTCAAACTTACAACTTCATGACAAGTTTTTTTATTTATTCAAGTATTTTTTGTAAGATTTTAACACCTCCACGACCCTCTTACTATTCAATCCATCCATCAGCACAATGTTTTAAATGCGTTACATTGAGTTTTACCACATAAACATGATTTATAACCTCAAAAAAAAAGTTGTTTCCCAGCAATATTTTTTGCGTAAAGTTACTTAGTTTGATGTACAGAATGCTTGGTTAACGGCTTCGTGATGAGGTGGTTTACACCCTGTAGACTGTTGCTAGTGACTGTTAACTTAAAAAAATTGCGAGTAGCTTATCATTCCAAAGATACTTTTTCTGGTAAGACAACTCTTCAAAGGACTTTAATCATACATACATACCTACCCAATATAGTTTCTATAAAATATAATATACCTACGTCTGTGAATTCAATATGAGCGCAATAATATCCAATTTATGTAAAATATATAAGCTGAGAGTCATCTGCGAAGGATTTTTCGTGGTGCATCACTATTAAATATGAAATATTATATCGGAAGTGCTGTTAGGGATGGGCCAAGGTGATATCGATAATTTGGATAAGGCCTTTTCTTTTTTTTTAATTAATAAAATTGAGTTTGAGAACGTATATTGAGTAACTGGTTCTCCATAGGGCATAGGACACTGCTGAAGTGTCAGTACACAATTGGATGGGTTTCTCAAATATTATTCCGGATCAATAGTGTTTTCATTTGATTAACACAACATCATTAAATTATATCAGTCATGTAGCCACTGCCAATAATCTGATATTATTATAAAGATGCCTTTGATGATGGTTCCTGTCTCTTTATGGAGAGTGATTCGCATCCGTATAAGATGCTTTGCTATCAAGTTGACACAAAAGTTAGGAGAACTCTTACACCTACATATCATACCTATTGATAGACTTATTTTTCGTTATATGTGAAGCAAATCACTAACTGGAGCAATGTTTCGAGCGGAGGCGACTGTTCTATATCGAACATATTCCGAGCGCACTGCCACTGTCTGTGTGCCATAAATGATTAACTTATTTATCGATATATCGCCATGAAGCACATCACTAACTAGAGCAATGTTTCACCGGGATCGAGTGGAGGCGACGTGCTCTATATCGAGCATATTCCGAGCGCACTGCCACCGACTATGTGCCGTATATGATAAACTTATTGTACACATGGAGCATTAATTTTTATTTTAATATTAACTATGTGAAATTTAAAAATAAAGGAACATGAAGGATGGCTAGAAAGGAGCCCACTGCTGGGATGACGAGTAATAGAGAAGTATTGGCGAAGAAGATGTGCTGCGTCGACCACAAATACATTGGGATAAGGCCACGAGATACTACAGCAAAAAATTAAAAAAAAACGTAGAATATAAGGGCTCCACAAGTGGTCAACGACAACAACCACTTCAAATGTGCAGTGGGTCCAGGAGATTCAGCTCCGCTGCACTGCCACCGATGTTGCTTCATACAATGCAAAACATTAGAAGACACACAAGACCCGCGGTTTCGAGCCAGTAGCCTTGACCAAAAGAACATAGCTTCACCATCAGGATACTACTAACTACAACCACGTAGAAGCATTTGTACGGTAGATTAACTAAACCAGAATATTAAGTTTGTCTTGGAGTTAATTTGGAGTTAAACTGATCTTTGTCTTATCGATCATCCACCATAAGGAAGACTAGTTGCAAGTCCAGTCTCATCTTGCAAAACGATTGATTCATTTTTTACATTTTCTGTATTCATATTCAATATCATCATTAGCCGCGTACTGACTGAGCGAGCAGACTCGCGAGGCGGCCTCGGACTTTTGCTTCGCAACGTTTGCCGCGCGAGGCAGCCTCGGTCTATATTAAATTTACATGAGGATGCCGCGAACAACCGTCTTGATTGCACGGGCGCTTTTGATCATTGCCAAAAACCGACAACGTTTGGCTCGGGCCGTGGCACGCTTGAGCGAGGCAGCAATGGGTTGCCTCGGGCGAGGCTCGTCTTGACCGACCGAGGATTTGCCTCGTGCGGCTGCTCGCTCAGTGTACTGACTGGGCGAGCAGCGGCACGGAGGGTGATGATGAATATGAATAAAGAAAATGTAAAAAATGAATCAATTGTTTTGCAAGATGAGGCTGAACTTGCAGCTAGTCTTCCTTTTGGTGGATGATCTATGAGACAAAGATCAGTTTAACTCCAAATTAACTCCAAGACAAACTTAATATTCTGGTTTAGTTAATCTACCGTACAAATGCTTCTACATGGTTGTAGTTAGTAGTATCCTGATGGTGAAGCTATGTTCTTTTGGTCAAGGCTACTGGCTCGAAACCGCGGGTCTTGTGTATCTTCTAATATTTTGCATTGTATGAAGCATCATCGGTGGCAGTGCAGCGGAGCTGAATCTCCTGGACCCACTGCGCATTTTAAAGTGGTTGTTGTCGTTGACCACTTGTGGAGCCCTTATATTATACGATTTTTAAATGTTTGCTGTAGAAGAAGATGAAAATATGTACTATCTTATTGCCTCCCGGTGTGTCTCATATGAACGAACGAACGTGCGACGCCTCCGCCGGCCGAATGGCGGATATCTCGCTGTGGCGATACTCGATTTTGTAGTAATTCCAGTGCTCTGGAGTTGGCGCTACTGACAATTTTATATTTCACAAGCTTGAGGAATATTTCAGTGATCATTTGCAAGGCTTTTTGGAGGAATAGCAAGTTGTGACATAAGAATATTTTTGAACCAAACGTAAAGAAGAGATGATAAGTTTCTTTGGGTTCAATACGATTACGTTTCCATTGGATACGCTTTGTAAACTATGGTTTAACTACATTTTAAGAAGTTTAGAGATCTCTTAGTCATTTTATTCGATACTAGCTGATGACTGCGGTTCCGCCCACGTAAAAATTATACTATACTATTCCTCGAGATCTCACTCTATACATTGGAGACAACAGCATGAAAATCAACGCAGTAGTTTTTGAGTTTATCACTAACAGACAGACAGATGCGGCAGGGGACTTTGTTTTATGATATGTTGTGATTTCTGTGTTCCTTTCTTCCATTGTCTTCATCGAAAAGTCAAGGTAATACGCAGTTCTCAATCTCACGGCTGACGTTGTACAATTGTTTGAGGAAACTGTCAAAACATTAACCACGAAACAATCTCTTGCACCAGATAATCCAATTGAGCACACCACATTACTCAGCCCATCTTTCCTATCGGTCTGCATAAGCTAGAAAAATAAAGGCCATCTATCTTTAGCCACCCGCATTATAAAAAAGAAAAGCATCAAACATAATGCAGTTACGGTTATCTGCAGCGGAAGCGACGACGGGACGCAGGAAAAATATTTTTCCATTTTAAATAAGTACACGGGAAAGCATATATATTAGCTTTATCTAGAAGTTCGTTAAATATTAGTACGTAGTGAACAGTAAAACCCCGGATTGCGCACTTTTTCCCTATTAATAGCCCCAGTTGATGAGGATGTTCTGCCATTTTTTATCTGTGAAACTTTTTTTTTTGTATCCAGAAATGGAGTGGAACGTGCTTTTTTAATTTGTCGAAACGAGCTCCGGTTTTTTTGCAGTGACTGACATTTGTGAAGATTCGCTATAGTAGTGAATTATGGACTTATTTTGTTGCGTTTCAATTAACGGTTGCGATTTTTTTATGGTTTTTACTATATGTTGTAGTAAATGAGTGTGGGTTGATTTGCGTGAAGGAAGTTGCTTACCAAATTAGCTAATAGGAAGCCTGTGCTAAGTTACTAACAGTCAGACTCATGATTTGTTTCAAATATTTCCGATTTCGTTGGGTTTATTACAACAGTAAGCTTCTATTTTTTACCCAAAACCCTTTACCTTTTAAAATGCAATTCCTTATCTCTGTCTTCTTATTGAAACCAACAATACATAAAGGATGTCAAAACGACAGTTTAATTACGACAGTATCTATTACTAGCTCTCATCCAATCAGACAGCGTTACGTCACGCTAACGGTCAACGAATGCATACCAAATTTAAATATCACGTTCCAAATTTAAATCGACAGCGACGCACCGCGATTGACCGATCGGTGAGCAGGCGTCACAAATCAAATCGATACCTACACCAACACATTGATACATACCTATCGAAGGCGGCTTCATACACGCACACATACAAACAAACGTCGAACGTGGTAAATACGAGATATCGGTTCGAGTGTGCGCCGTTGTGCCCAATCGCGCAGAACCGATCAACCAATCACGACGCGTCGTTCGTTCTCGATACTCTCCAACTATTTTCGCTTGAGCTTCGGTCCCACTTCGTGTAACCGCTCGCTGCTTCGGTTTTTGAACCGAAAAGGGAGGGTGAGTGGGTCTGGGTGCGCTGGTCGTTAATCACCGAAGGTTCGATACGCCATTGGCTATCGGTTGTATGTTACGTCACGTAGATTTTCCGAGGTTTTTTCTCTCGTAAATGGGAGTGAGCGCTACGGACATAGATGGGCGCTGAAGCATCTGATTGGTACCTATTGCTTTCGTATGTACTTCGTGACCGCTTGTCGTGTATTTCAGGTGCATTTTTACGACTATTTTTTGTGGAATGGTGTGCGCGTAGTTGAATGTTATCATCTATGGTTATGTTATACTGTTAAGTTCGTTATGAGGAATATTGTATCATCGTTTTAGAGTTTTGGTGACAAAGAGTAGGTTAGTATGTTTTTTCATTTTGATCGTCATACTTTAAAGGAAGAATTAAGAAGGAAATAGAATGGTACTTGTTTAATGGTAAAATGAAACGTGGGCGTTTACGTGGGAAACGTTAAAGGCCCACAGCTTTTTTTTTTTTGGAAATAAAAAAATATTTAATTTTTTTCGTTATGCATAAAAAATACAACCTCACCCATTAAAAAAAACACCTCGAACACTCACAATTAAACAAGCACCATCAATTTGTATACCAAACTAAAAATAATTAATCCATAACCGCAAACACAGTGTCTTGCTGTGTCAACACAGCACACAAATAAACACAAGGTCAGGTGCACTGTGTCTATAATGGTTGCAGTTGGAAAACGTCTCCAAGACGTAAAGATCGGGGGGTTTGCCACCCTGTATAGATTTTTCTTTTTCCTCGGGGCTCCGTTCTTGATATTAAATACTAGTGTCTCGCTCCCAACTTTGCTTATTGAATCAAATAACTCGTTTTTCTTGAGGATTTTTTGTTTTATTTTGTTTTGCGATAGTAGGAAAGTGTGCTGTATTGTTGGGAGCTTGGATAATGGATTATTTTGTGTTTGATTTCTTGACCAAATTGGATGAAAAAAATTAGGTTTTTAAGAGTTTTGGAAACTATTTAGGCAATTGCTTGTAGGTAACTCGGTACTATTACACGTCTTACTTAAATAGCATCTTCTCAAAACCAGTTCTATCTTTTCGTAGCAATGGCAACCAGGTCGAGGTTTTTTTTTGAGAAAGATTTTACGCAAAGAAGAATTTATTTACATGTTAGCCAAAATAAAAGACACTAGGAACCATTTCCCCATTTCAGTTGATCCCCAAGACTAGTAAATCAATATCGGCTGCGCCATGGAGATGCTGGCTATAGCCAGGGCTCACACTCTGTATGAATGGGGATTCATACAGGGTGTAAACCACCTCATCACAAAGCCGTTAACCAAGCATTCTGTACATCAAACTAAGTATCTTTACGCAAAAAATATTGCTGAGAAACAACTTTTTTTTTGAGGTTATAAATCATGTTTTGTGGTAGAACTCAATGTAACGCACTTAAAACATTGTGCTGATGAATGGATTGAATAATACGGGGGTTGTGGAGGTGTTAAAATTTTACAAAAAAATATTTATTTAAAAAATACATTGTCAAACAGTTGTAATTTTGACCCTCAATATCGCCGTAACTAGAAGGTTCCCAGGTATGGTGTAGAACAAAAAAAATATCGTAATGATGGGCACGAACAAGTGCTTTTCGGCTTCGTGAAGAGGTGTTTTACACCCTTTATATTAGTAAACTAAATTAAATGTAATGAGTACAGGATTACATTAACATTTTAACATTTAATTTAATATTTTTTATATTTACAATACACAATACAATACAATTTTAATATTTTAACTAATCTTGCTAATATTTTAAATGCGAAAGTTTGTGAGTACATATTAATGTACCAAACTAAAAATATTACATATTAATGTACTTACACCCATTTATATCCCCTTTATATCTGGTGACTTGTAGTCATCGTAAATGTGCGTGACTTTTGTAAGTTCCTTTCAAAACTTTACCATCATTCCCGACCTTTTCCAAACTATGTTGAGGTCGGCTTTCAGTCTATCCGGAAGCAGCTTAGTATTTTAAATGGACCGTCTTACTGACCACCACAAACCAGTTAATACGAGTACCTACTGAGTAACACGATACCCCTTAGTAACACTAGTAGACAGTTATTAACACTGCGGAACCAATATAATCTAAATGTTTTTACAATCTCTCATATGTTTTTTTTTATTTCTCTATGTTTTCTATGTTTGAGTCCAATTCCTACTTTAAGAAAAAGGCAGTCTTCCCTTAACTACATTAATAACCTAAGTAACAGACATACAGACAGACGGACAGACAAGCCCAGTACAAAATGGCCGGCGTCTTCGCTAGGCGGCAATATTGCAACCGGTTGGATTTTTAGTTAACTTCGCAGCGAAAATTGAAATTCCATTAAGAAGATTGCATTTTAACGTACCTTAGAGGGGGGAGTGTATAGGTAAGTCTTAGTGGGGGGAGGGGGTGTAGCGTTATGTACTGAGAGGGGTAAATAGTGACAGTTACGGGGAAATAGATTCAGTGCAGTTTTTTATTAAGGGTTCATTTTGTTTGCTTGGTGGTTTCTGGAGCCGATTTTGAATGAGCGTGGGATGTTTTTTTATTTTGTATTTCATCAGGATTTATTAGGTTGAGTTTTTGGTAGACTTTATTATTTTGTTTTGTTTTGTTTTGTTGGATACTAAGCAACGATCTATTGTCGGGCCTACGCTGTCCTCTCATACTTACTAATGCTGTAACATAATATTATTGTAACACCAAATGTTTTGAAAAGAGTAACCA
Organism: Xestia c-nigrum; assembly: GCA_916618015.1. Lineage (NCBI taxonomy): Eukaryota > Metazoa > Arthropoda > Insecta > Lepidoptera > Noctuidae > Xestia > Xestia c-nigrum. The sequence goes on from OU745263.1 coordinate 2,044,606, forward strand.
TGGAGTTTCTTGCCAGTTGTTTTCCATGGAATCAACCAACGTGAACCGTGCACCTTTCCGACGTTTTATAAGTGCCCATCAAGGCCTATGTGAAATAAGATATTTTGATTTTGTCGATATCATTGTTTTTAAAACTAGGGATATATTTATTGACTAGCTTCTGCCAGCGGCTTCGCCCGCGTGAAGTTTGATTATTGTCCCATGGGATCTTACTACCGGAATAAAATGTATCCTATGTTTTATGTGGGTCATAGCGTGATGATATAAACGTAAGAGTAAACAAATATAATAATAACAAATCTCCGAACTGCTAAGCTATCGGGAGTTACACGTGTTATTGTGAGTCAACTATAAAAGATAGACATATGCTGTCTTGGGATATTTTTTATATAATTTTATGTGAAATATTTCCGTTTTACATGATTTCTATGTAGCTTTAACCATTAAGGCTGCACACGCGACGGAAGCTAAAAAAACCAAGTAACTTCTCCCGTTTTCCCAACATTTCCTTTCACTGCTCTGCTCCTATTAATGGTAGCGTGATGAAAAGTATACTATTACCTGCTCAGGAGTATGTAGAATAATTGTACCAAGTTTCGTTAAAATCCGTCGAGTAGTTTTTTTTTTCTATAAATAACATACAGACAGACAGACAGACAGACAGACAGACAAAATTTTTACTGATTGCATTTTTGGCATCAGTATCGATCACTAATCACCCCCCGATAGTTATTTTGTAAATATATTTCATGTACAGAATTGACCTCTCTACAGATTTATTATAAGTATAGATAGATTATTGATTATTTATCGTGGGTGCTTTTACACACATTTAAAGTCAGATATAAAAACAACCAGATCCGTAACAACTATCTGTGGGCCATAAAATATATGTTCCGTGCGGGGATCGTTCAGCCACTGCGCGAAAGGTGCCTTTAACATGTTAATGTGTCTATACTAATATCAGCTCATGTCAACCTATTCTTTGTGAGCCAATTTTCATTGTTACCAATTAATGAAACCAGGTCGGAAGACCTCCCACTAGGTGGACCGCTGACCTGGTGAAGGTTGCGGGAATCCGCTGGATGCGAGTCGCAAGGGACCTGTCAATGTGGTGACACTTGGGGGAGGCCTATGTCCAGCAGTAGACGTCTTTCGGCTGAAATGATGATAGTGATGAAACTCTTGTAATAATTCGTTGAACCTGTCATAGTTTTGTTTAGTAGGGTTCTGCCCAGGAATGATTTGGGCCCGGTTATAGGCTGTCCCTTATTACACAGAACTTAATCATAACTGGCAAAATGTAGGTGTACTCTAAGATACACCTCTATCAAACCCTCCAGCGATAACAGGCTTGATGCTATGTTATGAAATCATAAAACAGCGCTTTCATTCCCAATCACAGATACCCAAGCCTCTAATAAACTCAATAAACGCGGAAATAGCAATAAGTTATCAATATTATTTGCTCTACAAAGTAGTCGTCCGCAGTTGCGATCAATTTGTCGCACATTGATGCGTGCGTCTGCAATGTCGCTATATTTAGCGAGTGTACTTCGATCTGATGTCAGTCGGTCGGGTTAGTTATTAACTGGGTGATGGACTTAGGGGTTTTCATATAGTTATCTAAGATCCTTCGTCTTGGTGGTCTAGTGGTCGCAGCTGTACTACTGAGTCTTGGTTTCAATTCCCCGGGTAACCTACATAATTATTCTCAAGTCTGATTTTATTCTCGCTCCCTATGGATTTAAGCGGAGGAGCTAGAGGAGCGGCCCCGACTTACGTTTAGTGAGTTGTGGGTTCGAACTCAGGCAAGCGCATTACTTTGTGTAATTTATTTACTCACCGATGCTCTCAAAGCAATGAAAACATCGTGAGGAAACCGGCATGTGATGATAGAATCATCGTCACCCTCTGTCTCTATTTCAAACTATTGTTGGTATGCTATATTTCCAAACATTTCCTTGGCCATCATCTTTATTAAGAGTCTCTCTAAAACAGGTAGCGTAGCTTCTATTCCACTGATGATATAATGTCCCATAGGTAGACCACTATAATTGATCATTTCATTACGTGGCTAATAGCCTGCTTGATTGTGAATCAATTTCATTACTTTCAGAGAAGCTTGTTTGATTAAAAGCTACAATACCCGTAGTAACCATCTAAAATAATGTTTAGTTGGGTAAATGTTCATCTCTATCGACATGTAGCAATCCTCTCACAAAAGAATTCCGTCAGCTGAAAAAACAGTTGCAACAAAAATCAATAACGTTCGTTGTAAAACTGCCAATTCGCCAAATGTTCACATTCCCGCGACAATGTCTGCTGGGCGATTAATTCCTCTCAAATTGATGGGTGTTGGTCGCTGGTATATTTAGATAGTTGCACTTCGATCTCATGCCGTCTCGCGTTAGTTATGACTGAGAGAACGTATTCGGGGTAATTCGACTTGTAAATAATTTTTCAAGAGTTCTGTCAATTTTTTGTAGCGCAGAACTGATTTATTCGTTTTACATTCCATCGTCTCTAATAAAGAAATGAGTGCTTTTCCTTTAACCTTGTGGACGCCATTGTCACATATACGTAACAAGCAAGCGCGTGCCCTGTACGCCAAACGACACAAATATGTGACAAGATAGTAGATGAAATCGTGGCTTGGCGTGTAGGGCATGCACTTGCGTTTATGCTGTAGCGGTCAAAAGGTTAACAGCCGAAAACCAACAACTTACTGTCAATGAAATCCAATCAATTCAATTTTCATAAGTATTTATTCCACATTACGGATATCAAACTCGTTTTTATCTACACCAATTTTGAAGAAAACTCAAAGTAACTGAATTTATTATCGTTTTTTCTTGAAACCGAAGTGTGCACACTTCGATGTAAACCTTTACTTACTGAAAGTCTTACTCCATACCAGTGTATTATTAGAATAAAATCCAACGTAATTATCCAATTAAGGCGCTTAGACGAGCTAAATTAGCAACTCTATTTGTGGTGGTTCAAACTTCGTTTGAAATGCTGTTAGAATAAAGTTCTAATCAGCTTGCACTACAAAGTGGTTGTTACGTCAGCCACTGCGGGCCAAATAGCGCGAAATGAGTGGTTTCGATCGATTTACAAAAAAACCATTGATTGGATTAAAAAACTGAAACAGTATCGTGCTAATATATTGCTTGTAGAATTATTTGCCAAAAAAACAGAATGATCGCATGCATATTAGTATGTTTTTTATTGTTTGAAAGATATTTTTAGAGATAAGTTCGTGATTTCTTTTTATCGAGCCAAATTAATTGTATTATGTTTTCATAACAGTATCATGCTAGCATATATCCTGAAGAATATCATATATTTTTCTGGTCTTGTTTATACCAGTGAATCATATACTTTTAGTAATTATAAAACTCGCGTTTAGCTCATGTAATCGCCTTAAGTTCCAACTGCTCGGATACAAGCCTCCTCTCTCTATATGAGGCAGTGGCCGCAATAATGTTCGGGTTTGTACAGCATATGTTTAATGTTAAAATACTACAGATCACAATCCGACTCTGGTTCGGTCAGATCATGAAAGCATTCCAGTGACATTAGGAGCACGTTCATTTTCATAGATTTATCGACGGACCGAACTTATTGCAATGCGGTGCTCAAACTTTGAGCTTCTACTTTGTTTTAGTGCTATTTTATGGTGTGTTTAGAGCTAAGGATTGAAATCTTCGTTGCGGTTCAAACGGTGCTGGTGTGAATTAGAGGCAGATGAGACATTTTAGCTTAGTCATCTTTGGTATTGAAGTTGCCCTTTCCATAGGCAGCGGTATTGGTAACATCAGTCTGTTTGTCTTTCAATTACATTGAAGATGTTATTCAAATAAGTGTTTTGTAATTTCCATTGATTAATAAACTTATTTTGATGTTCAGAGGGCATTACACAAATGGCTACCATTTTTAGATTCATGAGCATGGGGTTTTCGGCAATCCAAGAGTTTTAATATCATCGTTAACACTGATAGAATGTGTCAGTGTGACACAATGCGAACCGGAGAGTTTATCTAGCGAAGTAGTTGTTCGTCTAAGATACGTTTTTGCGGTACTTAATACATCCTCTTTTTCATTGGAGATGCTCATGTTTGACCGCAGTTTCACCACACGTAAATGATGCAAACTAAACTTCTAGTAAGTTACTAGTCGTGACTTGAACAGTTTCAAGTTGGAGCTATCAGGAAACGCAAACCTGGGCGAGGAAGTACCAGCCAGACGCCATACGATAAAAACAAATCAGATCCCAGAATACACTTCGACATCTATTAAGATTTATTCAACCTTTTGCTCGACGCTGAAGCGTTAAGTGTTGAAGTGTGTCCAAAACAAACACGTGTCGAATATATCGGACCACTACCGCATGTCGAATGTCACATTATTGAGCTTAATTGGATGTGTGGCTCAGTTATTCCATCTTGACTAATGTTGGCGGCAATGCTGGTGAAGAAAAAATGACAAACCTTAGGGATTTTGCAAAGTAGATTGATTCTAAAAGCAATAACTATGAAGCCATCGAAAACTTTACCTCAAATCTGCTAGAAACAAGAAACGCTTTACAAGTTTGATTAGAAGTTCGTCTTCGAGGCTTGGCCTTCTTTCATATTATATTTATTTTCATATCATATTTATTTTCATATCATATTTATTCTAGTCCTGTCTTCTATTTCGGTTCGGTGCAACATGTTTTCTTCTTCCATTCTCCCCTGTTAGACGTTACGGCATCATTTACTCCTTTCTCTATCATATCATTTATCGCACAATCCATTCATCATTTCTGGTCACCTGCCCAAGGTAATTTCGCAAATAAAAAAAAAGTCCTTGGCCTCGTTAACCAAATATAATAAGCTTATACTGTTCCTATAGCTGGGACAAAGAGTTCTTCTCCATGCGAGGGGTAATCGGGTAATCCACCAAAACCACCAGACCCAGTGTGCCGAAAGACCTCTGCCGATCTCTGCCGAAAGACATCCACTGCTGGACATAGGCCTCCCCCAAGTGTCGCCACATTGAGCGGTCCCTTGCGACTTGCATCCACCGAATATCAAATATATTGGAATTATTGGTTCGATGATATGACCGGTTTCCTCACGATGTTTTCCTTCCTACAAGACAACTTTGCTGCATTATAAATAAATGCAATTAGTAAAGTTTGAGTACCACGTCAAAATGCCAATTGAGATGGCGAAACCGAACCGGTTGCGATGTATTTGCGTCGAACACCTGTCTTCTCACAAATCATAGGAGTGCCCCACGATGCATCATCGAACTGCTGGGAGATTTTTAACGGTGTATTATTAGATATAAAGTTATGTGCTGCAATTGGAACGGTATTGAAGAAGTTTTTGCGAATGATGCTGGGATTTTGGCTGGAGATTTTGAATATGGGTGATAAATAATTGGAGTTGGTGACCAACTAGTTGCTAAAGAAGCACTAAAGAAGGAGGGAAGAAGAATGATTGAAAGTTTTTTCTCGATCTTAAGTTAAACTCTGGAATGACTGTGAATAGTCATGTTAATTATATTAGTTTTAGAGAAACCTATTCAAGAAGGACAGGACAGTTTGATTAATTTTTGCAAAAGCTGCATGACATACGATTTCAACATTACACTTTCTAATATTACTTTGCATCAATCTCGAGAACGATGTCACCTTTCTTCTTTCAGTTAGCGCACATCCTTTGATACATCTTTTAATAAGTTGTTCATCTGCCTTCTCCATGCGCCTCTTCAATCATTACGTTTTTTGCTATCCCAAATTCTCCCCAGACTAAATACTTCACTATTCCTGATGGATGTCAACCACAGGTGTCGCCATCAACATGGAAAAACATCGCAGTTACAAACATCCCACTAATATTGATTTCAGTAAGTGAGTTTGTATGTTTGTGAATTTGAATGTTAATTAATAAGGTCTGAATGGGTAAACAGATTCGGGAGGAATTTATGATTATATTATTAAGGTTAAACTGCACTTGCCTAGGGCACACCATGGATGGTACAGCATCTATCACATTTCGAGTTTCCTCCGTGCCTTAAAAATAATGCTGTCGTTGTTGGCTCCGGCTATCATTGCTAAATCTTTGACAGTCATTGCAGATAGTCAGTGACCGGAAAGTCAACCAGTCTTACCAAAGGCTATCGTATTATTAATGTGTATATCGTAGTACTAATTTGGTTGTGGAGGTCAAATACGCCGTTGCTCTATGTAAAAATACTGGGTATTTAGCTGCATTCAGTTAGACTGGCAGTAATCTCTATTGCATAGAATCGTTATAGCAGGAAAAGGCTGGGCAGAAGATGGGTAATCGCACTGGAATAATATAATATCTTTATCTTATGTCAGTTTCCATACATTTTTACGTCTACCATCATCGTTATCGTGATTAGAATATTATATTGTCAAAGCCTTCTGCACTGGATAAGATTATAGCATACTTTTTAACTCAACCTTAAGTGGCAGTGGGCAGGTTACATTGCTTGCAGAACAGATGACCGATGAGACCGAAAAGTTCTGGAGTGGCGATCGCGAACCGGAATACATTGCGTTAGAAGACCACCCACTAAGGGAACCGATGACCTGGTAAAGGTTGCAGGAATCCATTGGATGCGTGTCGCGCGGGAACGGTCAATGTGGTGACACTTGAGGGAGACCTATGTCCAGCAGTGGAAGTTTTTTTGGCAGAAATGACGCTGATGATACTTTTTACCCTGGACGTCGCTGTGTCATGTTTTGGATGTTTATAAATGATAAATGATCTTTATTTTGTAAGTAGGTTTTCACAAACACTTTTACACGTCAATTTTTTTTTTAACTAGATGGGGCCGGTGTTTCGTACCTGACTACTCTGAGATGACTACTTTGTATGTATAATAAGTATGTATTTACAAACAAAAAAGTATATGTATATGTAGTACATCGACTGTCTGGTGACCACGACACAAGCCTTGCTTAGTGTGGCGCTGTGTGTAATATCCAGCGATATTTATTTTATCGTTTCACATGGGCGAAGTCACTGGTTTTTATTTTACCCCGGTAGTATTCTTGAATTAATTTTCGATTTTCACGTCGGTGAAGCCGCGGCCAAAAGCTTGCTATCTATAATTTAAGATCTTCTCCGAACGTCGAAGCATATCGTTCGTAAATTTATCGCATACATATGACAGACAGATATTGATGGTAATATACCAGATGTCTTGGCACGACTCATTAATCGCACACGCAATTCTGCATCACATAGTTGACGCATCATTGATACTCTATATTTATCACATTATGACTTTCGACGTGTTATATTATTATCGGTTCGTTATTCAAGATGGTCACTTCAAAAGATTTTGTGTCGTCAGATTTGTTTCAGTCAGTGTCTGTTTGGATAAGGTTCGTATTGAAAACTTATAGGTTGTTTTGGTTCTATATTTTCATATCCATGTTTCATGTTCTTAGTTAGATGTGAAGAATTTGGTGTCATTGAATTCTTAATATATTTTTCGTTAGTTTAATTAGTTCTATTTTATCTAGGAATTAACACGGGATGGGTGAAATGGCGGCAGGTCACGGGAACGATCTGCGACTCCCGCATTCCCCTTAAACTTAAGGGGAAGATTTATAAAACAATGGTTAGACCTGCTGTGTTGTATGGATCAGAATGTTGGGCCACAAAAGGGATGAATGAAAGGCAGCTGCATGTCGCGGAGATGAGAATGCTTAGGGGGATGTGTGGTGTTACGCGAATGGATAAAGTAAGGAATGAGAATATTAGAGGAGTCTGAAAGTGGCGCCGGTGGCTGAAAAGTTGTGTGGTAATCGGTTATCGTGGTATGGGCATGTGATGAGGAGGAATGAGGAAAATGTCGTGAAAAAAGTTTTGAGTATGAATGTGGATGGGTATTTGAGTAGAGGGAGGAAGACCAAAGAAACGATGGATGGACTGTGTTAAGAAGGATATGGTAAGAAGAGAAGTGTCTGATGAGATGACGAAAAATAGAGGAGAATGAAAGAAGAAGACATGCTGCGCCGATCCCAAATAAATTGGAATAAGGGCAAGAGAATGATGAGTTTAATTAGTTCTATGTTTTGAAATAGTTATGTGTGAAATTATTTATGCCCAATTACTGTTTGACAGAATTCCAAAATTATAGCCCCGATTCATAACGATGTTACTATCAATGTTATTACACCTATAATTTGAAACAAATTACCTTTTGCTTCGACCTCATTGGTGTTCAAATCAAAATAAATCTGAATATCCGAAGCTCGAAGGCGTGAATTATTATAACTGTTCCGTACGTCTAGTAATGTCATTTTAATACGACAGAGGTTACCTAGCGTGACGTCATTATCACCAACCACTTCGGAACCATCTTCATTGTTCACTTCATTTACATTTCCTTGTATTTTATTACCTCTGGTTAAAGTTCAATTTACTACAGCTTCAGTTTTTTGAACGGTGTAAAATGTTTGTAAATTGTGAGGAATTGTAGTAGTGTTATAAGAAAAAATGATCTATTTGTGTTAAATAATAAAGATGACATTTGCATAGCAGTAGACAATGATTGTGACAATAAAACATTTAAAGTTGCGCAAACGCTGGACTTTCTTTATGTTCAAAACCATAAGATAGAAATTGCAAAAAATATGCAGATTATAACTGTAAATTAAAGTAGGTGATTGCAGAAATCGCTCGATTGTTTCTGAATAGGTGACAATAAGTTTTTTGTTTTTATATCTAAACGATGGCGTTCATTTCAAGTAGCTTATGGTGAAACTAGGGTTTTAATGGTTTTTTAAACGATCCCCGATTTCCCTCCGGCGATGTTTCTTTCATTTATGTATTAACACGTGCTGTGGTTTTGTTTTGATCGGCAAAAGCGAAACTGTCATAATATTTAGGCTAGTTCTATTTTTAGTCAGAATCTTATTTGATGTTTTATTTTTAGTGGCTCTTTTGAACTAATTTGCTACTGGCTAGTTTAGTCGGTGGCTTGAAAATCATCTCTTTATTACACTTGTGAATATGTGTTTATTTTTTCAATATATCACGCGAAACACACCGTGTTCAGACCATGATATATCTTAAATCGTGTTTAATTTAATTTGTAAAGCTACGCATTTGTTATTTTTATTAATCAAATACATAGCGATTATGAGATCTAAACTGCGTTCAAATCAAGAGCTTTCAGTGTCCAGTGTGTTTCTTTTCGATAGCAGCTGAATACCAGTAGTTCACACAGAGCGACGGCCAATCTAACCTCCAACAACCCAGTCGTGGGGATATATGATACTGTTGGTAAGATTGGTTATCAGACTTTGGGGCATCTGACTCCTCGTAACGACTGTCAAATATATTCAAATCACAGCCGGGACCGACTTAAAGTGCTTTCCGAAGCACGGCGGAAACTCGGTTTGTAATGGTCACCTAACCCTTGACAAGCACGGCTTAACCTTGACCCTTGTGGCTGTTATTATTTAGCCACCCCTACTCTTTAATAGCAATAGTTTCCTCTAATCTATGCACACTTTAATTATTGTCCAGATCGTTTCCGACTTCAAGATCAAAGTGTAACGTCGCTTCACAAATAACGCGTAGATACATGCGCAAGCGCAGAGAACAATGCGCGGAAACTCACGCGCCGGTGCGCAGTTGACTATCGCTATTGGCGATTTACAAAGTATATTTTGATGATCTTTTGTTTTTTTATGGTGTTTTGATGTTTTTGATGGGCTGTGTCGTAAAGGTGGATTTGACTTTAAAAAGTTATTTGAAAGACCGTTTACAATGTATTAATTCGATTTAGTATTCTTAATATGTATTATTATGGATACTAAATCATCATCATCATCATCATCAGCCTATAATGTTCCCACTGCTGGGACACGGCCTCCTCTCAAAGAGAGGGAATGGGTTATAATCTACCACGCGGGCCCAGTGCGGATTGGTAGATGTCACATGTCTTCGAATTTTTGGTTCTAGGACATGCCGGTTTCCTTACGATGTTTCCCTTCACCGTTTTGAGAGCAGCGGTGATGAAATAAATTACACAAGTTATGCGCCTGTCTGGGTTCGAACCCACGACTTACTGTACTGATACTAAATCGAATCAATATTATTTTAGTTTGGTTGTTGTTCGTTGATGTGGTCAATAACATAACAATTATCTATTAGAGATGCTGCAAATATCTGTGGTTGTCAATTTACTGAATTAGGATTATACCAATTTTCTCCGAAAGCTCCCAATTTTTGTTGACCTACCCTAAGGGAACCTTACAACTGTTAGTTTTGATGCGTATAAATCCTCCTAAATAGCTCAACTTGTTACAACAGTTCCTACAAATTCACTGAAACACGAACATGGTAATATTTTTCAGTGACACTACAAATCATAAACCATCCCAGGTATTCACTGCTATATCAAAAATGTGTCCAACCGGCTAATATATCTCCTCTACTCTACCGGCAGCTGAAATTTATAATCCTTCTCGTTATTTTAATAAGACATATGTAGGCAAAGATTGAGACATATTAAGGATTAGTAACTGTTTGTTTTGCTGCTTCTATCGGTATTTGGGTAGTCGTTGTTGTTTTTGTGGCTTTACGAACGGTTTCGGTATAGTTTATCTTTATGTTGATGAAGAGTTAGTGTCTTCAGCTTATGCATACGCTAAGGAAATGTGAATTGTGTTGGATGTTCTGATTCGTACTTAGTATTTTTAATTTTAGTTTTCAATCAATCAGATCTAACGACTCATGATCATCGTCATTTATGATTGGTCTGTCTGTCAAATTGTGCTTATAAGTTGTAAGTTGGCTTCTCATTTGTGTATTAATGAAAAGACTGTTCGGATCAAAGAATCTGGTGGTCGTAGGGAGAACTTTTTATGTAGGTTAACTGTAGCAGTCATTTGGAAGAGATGATTTCGGTTTAACATCATCGTCGCATTATTTTCTCGAGACAGAAACAATATCATGTGATAGTATTAGAGAAAAGACTGTCATAGCCTACTCTCCGTCTAACAAAGTATCGTCAATTAAACGATTCCTGCAATAACCACCAGAAGATATTAAAGATTTGTTAGCAGTCGAGATCACAAGAAACAGTGTGCTATTAACAAAGTATAATATCAACACATGCTTCATAGTCCATGCAATTACTCACACATTTACCGTGTTACAATCTATTCTAATACAAGTGGTTATTAATAATATTTTCTTACAAATGTCGATGCATCTGGCTTGATTCCAGGACGAGAGAGAGACAGGCCGAGATGATCGATTGGGATCGTTTTAAGTGGACTTTGTTATTCAGCACCTGGTCGAGTCTATTGAAGGAGTGATGGTGAATTGAGAAGGTGGAGTGATGTGGCTGATGTAGAATGGGATATAGTGATGCAACTTTGTACTGGGATTTTATTAGTCTTAATGTTAGTGAGTATGGAGACACCAAAGAAACAATAGGTGGGCTTTGTGAAGGATGATGATATGTCTAGAAAGAAGGTGACCGTTGAGCTTATAAGTAATAGAAAAATATGGTATGTGCTGGAAAATAGGGATAAGAGCTGGAAAACAGCAATAATAGACTTACTAGTTGTGTGACTTAATAACCAGTAAGAGCCTTAGTAACTCGTATTTATTATCGAGATTTACCAGTATCTAGAAGTATAAACATGTCTTTAATTTTTTCTTTATTCAGCTTAGCGCGATCTATATCGAAATTATTCTGAATTCATTTATTTTTGTTGTATAATTAATCTGATTTATCAGTGACTATTTAATAACCATCTTAACATAAAGGGTGTATAACACCTTTTAACGAAGCCGATAAGTACTTGTCCCCCCCATCATTGCGATTTTTTTTTACACCATAACTCTCAGTTATGGTACCTTCTAGATACGGAGATATTGTAGGTCAAAGTTCCTACTTTTCGAAAAGTATTTTTTTTAATGTTTTTGTAAAAATATAAGATTTTTACTTTAAAACCCTCTAAAGCCTTCGTACTATTCAAATTTTATCAGCATACATAAAAAATGAGAGTGATGACCCTGTGTGTCCTGATGTGAGTTCTATCACAAAAAATGACTTTTCACCGAAAAAAAAAGTTGTTTCCCATCAATATTTTTTGCGTAAAGTTACTTAGATTGATGTACAGAATGCTTGGTTGAGACTTTCGTGATCAGGTGGTTTACACCCTGTAAATAAAGTCATTATTATTTCCAGTGTGTGTAGGCAGAAATCAGTACCAATTTTGATCTTTACATACTCCAAGATTTAGACATTCTGCTGCAAAGCTTCAGCTTCTACCGTTATCACCATCCCTTGCAACAAATCTCTTGGAATTGCAAATAAATAACGCCTAGCAATTATGTCACTATGTGCTACCATTTCCAAGATTCCGTTTTCCTCTCAACCACCATCATTTACACCAGAGACATTATTCTTATGTCCTGCTACTTCATATACTAAGAAAACGGCAATAATTCCTTAAGTTTTTGCACCACCTTAAATCATTCGGCGCTATGCACAACCGAGATATGCTCATCCGCATTTAATTAGCCCTTTTAGGATATTTGCATGCGGACGATAAGTGGTTAGTAAGAGTCGGTGATGGTCATGCAGCTACCTAATCACATTATTTATTACAGTCTCGTTGGTCCAGTTGTCACAGCATGAGGTCCTTGTCTGTCTGTTCGATTCCCAGATTGGGCAAAGTGTTATGAGGTGTTTCCATGAGGAATTTCTCAGTAGTTTACGGAGTCTGGATTTGCGTTGGCTGGCTCCCTATAACTTGAGAATACTGCGAGTACGAAGCATCTAAAAGAGGTGGTAAATCTGGCGAGGAAGATATTACAACTAATTATAAGTGACGACCCGAATGGCGTAGTGGTAGGTGAGGCTGACTTACGTTCTTAGGGTCCTCGGTTCGAATCCCGGTAGGAGCAAATGTTTGTGTGATGAGCATGGACATTTCTTTCCGAGTCATGGATTTTTATATGTATAACAAGTATGTATTTACAAACAAAAACAAGTATATATGTAGTATATCAACTACCTGGTGTCCACGACACAAGCCTTGCTTAGTGTGGCACTAGATGGCGCTGTGTGTTAATGTCCAGCAATATTTATTTATTTATTTATTATTAGTTACCAATTCACTCGAAGGTTCAAGACAACTTATTGAATAATCTTTACTTCTCTATGAGTGATTCATGGTCCGGAACATTTTCTTAGTAGCTCAATTAATAAAAACTCCCAGACACAGTAATTAATCTAAATCCGAAAGAACTAATCTAGATCTAGTCTTTATCTCCCAAATACTGTGACTCACAGACACCATAACAGTCGCAGATGAACTGTTTATTAGTCGGAATCGTGTAGCCAGCCTGTTCACAGATCACTCTGTCGTATCACGATTAACATGTCCTAGCAAGTTGGCAAACTTATCTCTACACTTCTAACTAACTTAGCTTCTTTGCTTTAAGGGTGATTGTTGCTTGGTTTAAGTGCAGTAAGGGTGTGGTAGAATAGTATCTCAATTTACTCGGTTTGTATCAGTAACTGTATGTTTATTGGATCGGAGATAGGTTAAAGACTGTTATTGGGATGTCCAGTTAGGAATGTTGGGTTTAATGTGGAAGCTGAGGAATTGATAGTTTTAGTCGTAATGCGGAAAATGAGGAGTTAATAGATTTTTGTTTGTTGCAGTTATGTTCACGACAATTTCAGGTGATGACGCTCTTACAACGTAACTAGCGGACTTTGTTGATATAATAACACGTTATTTACAAAGTGTTTAAGCGTTCAAAGATCAATGCAGTGTAGTTCATTTTTCTGAAAACCATGAAGACAAATGAATCGATAAATAAACATTTCACATATTGGGTTATACCTAATAGACATGGTAGTCTATCCCTTCTTGGTACACCTGTCAATTATGATGGATCTGAATATTCACTGTATACAAATTTAGAAAATCACCTTTCAATTTCCTCTTTTTTAATTACGCTATTAAAAAAATATATATATGTATATAAACAGCTTAACAGCTATAACGCCTTAACAGCTATAACGCCAATGCGATTTTACTGCCAAGATACAAATCATTTACATACTAACATTAAACAACTACATACTGGGCAAAGGCCCCATTGCCTTGCAATGTTGCAATTCTCCCCGAGTTATGCCTTCTCTAGGCAATCAGTCAGGAAGGGGCCAAATCATCACGCCTGCGATTTTTGGGCCGTTTTTTTTCGGATGAGAAATTATCAAATGACGCCTCCTGCCCTGCGCGGTGTCAGACTTTTACCGACTAAAACGCATCCATGTACCTTCTTCGCACTTTCTGGAGCCGGTATCTCTTTCGAATAGTCTCGCAGCCCCGGCAGGCGAGCGATTTTTGTGCCTGCCTTTGTGAAGACGACCGTCTTCAGGCACCCTCTGTGTGATGATTTGGGCTCATCCCCGTGACCCGTCTAGTCCCACTCAATTTCCTAAGGTCGGAAACGAGCTTAAGGTCGTTGTTGAAGTTTTCTGAGCAGTGATTCTATGCCCATCATCATCTAAAATATTTTCACCAACGCACCACGATTAAAAAGTCGCAAACGTTACGTACATAATAGTGCATTAGAAAGTGCGCCTCCTCCATGCGCGTACGCAGTCTCACGCACGTATTGTGTGATATCTCGAAGAATATCTTACTGGCTTCACACGACTTGTGCCCACTAATTAAACGGATGTACCCGACAATGTAAGGCTTATCGAAATTGGTTCAGTGATTTTGTAGAGAGCATTAAAATACCTAGATAAGTTGTATTATAGAGGGTGCTGTAAATTGTTTCGTGTGTGTGGTCTGAGAATTGCATTTTTGGGGTGGTGATATCGGGCATTTTCATGTTTATATGATTTGTGAGGCATGTCTGTGATTGTTTGTGAGCATTATTATAAGAGCCTAAGGAAGCCTTAATTAATATAGTCCATAAGACATGGACAAAGAGATGAAAGTCAGCGATAAAGATTATAAAGTAGTTCAAAGTATGATTGGGCTTTTCAATTGCTCAGTACCTTTAACTAACTTATGATTGCAGCCGGAAAAACAAGCAATGCCATCTTGAACTGCACGCTCAAGTGGTCATACAAAAGCTTTAGCCGTTGCCGCGTTGGTCCAGATAGGTTGTTGCTCCGTGTAAAATACTAATATTCAGGTTCGTACGGTTAGGCTGGATGCCGACCCCAACGTAGTTGGGAAGAGGCTCCATAGATGATGTAGGACATTTCCGAGAAGCGTATGCCAATCCTGTTGACACATATTAAAGAAAATTGAAACATTGATTGACAGAAAGAAACTCATGATGCGAACTTCCCCTATCGTTGCTAGACTTTTGAAATACACTTTAATAAAGTCACTTAGACGAATCATTTCGATTAGATACTATAGTAACAATTTTCCACCACACATAGGCTAGAACAATCCGACACCTTAGGCCGCAGAGGCTGATAACATCTCTTCCTGATTAGACACGGCTTACCATTGTTGTGGGTAGGAAGACACTAGTACTAGTACTTAGTAAGTGTGTGGAGGTACTAATGGATCTCGATGTTGAGTGAAGTGAGGTGATAATCACCAGAGACAGTTGTGTTCTTTCTTTCGTTTGAGGATACGGATAAAATAATGATAAGATATATTATTGCGCAATTTCTTCTTCAGGCGCCTGGACGAGCTAAATTAGCAACTCTATTTTTGGTGGTTCAAACTTCGTTTGAAAATGTACGTTTGCCTGGCTCGGCCCCACAGAATCTGCCTTTTAGGTGTTCACCAATGCAATGTACTCGCCTCTAGGAGTATATGTACCGGTTTCTTTTTCAATGTACCTCTGTACTTTTGAAGAAATTTGCAAAATAAGGAGGCCGTGCTGAAAACGTTTGGCTGGCACGGCCCTCTTTTTTTGCGTGTAACTTGAAAAACATAAAGCGCATTAAAAAGTTTCTTAATCTCAAGGAATGTGCTCTGTTGACGCGTTATATGTACCGCAACGGATATTCTGAATTCGTAATAACAAAAAATATATAGATGTAGATAGGGGGCCGTGCTGAAAAATAAATAATTGAGGAAATCTCCACAGAAGACAAATAACCTGAGTCAAAAACTATTAAAACATAATTAATGGGTGGCAAGTAACATATGTACCGCATTGGTTTCTCATAAAACTTGCTAGATTTGATAAATAAACCAATGTTAGTTAATTCAGCACGGCCCTCTTCATACGCCTATATCTTTTAAAATATGACATGTTTGCTTACAAAATTCGACTTCCTGAATCATCTAAAGAAGTTCATTCGTTCCAAATAAATTGCGATACTGCTGTATTGGTACTATAGAAGATAAATTGGATCGAAAATATCATACATTACAACGAATGGGGTGACCATGAATCTACGTGAAAAAAAAAGATTAAGGAACTGTTGATATATTGAGTAAATCTATACTTAATATTTACGAATATTTACATACGTCTGAAGAAATACTATTTATTTGTTAAATTATGCACTTTTCTTATTACGTTCCTTAACTTTAAGATAGAAAATATTATTTGGACAGGGATTCCTTTTTAATAAAATACACACATATTTACTGCGTGGGAAGAGGCACAAGATGCCATAGGAATCTTTTGTGACCTTTCGAAGGCATTTGATTGCGTAAATCACGAAACCCTGATCTTGAAACTTGAGCATTACGGTTTAGGTAAACTTGCGCTTAGTTTAGTAAAGTCGTATTTGAATGATAGACAGCAGAAAGTACAAATAACTGGTGTCAATTCAATGAGTTTAAAAGTAAAAATGGATGTACCACAAGGTTCGATTCTGGGTTCATTCCTCTACTACTAAATGGGAAAAAAGCTAAGTGCATTCGATTTGCCCTACCAAATGTCAAAAGTAGTGATCGTGACATAATGTTGAATCAAGAGAAACTAGTATTTGTCGATAAAACAGTTTTCTTGGGAATTGCGGTCGATTCATAGCTACAATGGGGTCCTCATTTAACATCTCTTGCAGGACGGCTGAGCTCAGCAGCCTATGCTGTTAGAAAGATCCGTCAATTTATATAGTATATTTTAGTAATTTTCATAGTATTATGTCATACGGTATTTTACTATGGGGACGTGCGGCAGGCATCGAGTCTATTTTATTCTGCAGAAAAGAGCCTCTGAGAGAACTGTTTAAGGAAATTAATATCTTGACAATACCTTGCCAATACATCTATGAAAACAACATGTACGTTAGGAAAAATCTGCATTTATTCATTAAAAGAGGTGACAGACACCACTATAATACTCGAAATATGGACCAACTCGTTCAGCCAGGTTTCAGGCTTGCTAAAGTAGATTCATCTTTCATGGGGTACTGTTTAAAATGTTACAATAAAATACCTCCTCACATTCACAACTGAATGAGACGAAATTTAAATCTTGTATGAAACGCATAATTGATTCTCATGTTAAGTTATTGTGGAAGCTGCGGAAGATTGTAAAATATTATTATGTAATTACATAGCACATTTGTGTGAGTTCTATGTACTGTAAAGCCACCACTTACATTTAGTTACCTTTTTTTCACTTGAATATGCCGTGAATGTCATACAATGTATTGTAATATTAATATTATTGTAATGTAAGGTTCAGTCAATTTTGATTTGTTGGAAACGTTTCTGTTTTATTAAACCTTTTAAGCTATATAATCTTTCTCTTTGAAATATTAAGTATAGATTTACTCAATATATCAGCAGTTCTTTAATCCTTTTTTTTTCACGTTGAATCATGGTCACCCCATTCGTTGTAATGTATGATATTTTCGATCCAATTAACCTTCTATAGTACTAATACAGCAGTATCGCAATTTATTTGGAATGAATGAACTTCTTTAGATGATTCAGGAAGTCGAATTTTGTAAGCAAACATGTCATATTTTAAAAGATATAGGCGTATGAAGAGGGCCGTGCTGAATTAACTAACATTGGTTTATTTATCAACTTTAGCAAGTTTTATGAGAAACCAATGCGGTACATATGTTACTTGCCCCCCATCAATTATATTTTAATAGTTTTTGGCTCAGGTTATTTGACTTCTTTGGAGATTTCCTCAATTATTTAATTTTCAGCACGGCCCCCTTTCTACATCTCTATATTTTTTGTTATTACGAAGTCAGAATATCCGTTGCGGTACATATAACGCGTCAACAGAGCACATTCCTTGAGATTAAGAAACTTTTTAATGCGCTTTATGTTTTTCAAGTTACACGCAAAAAAAGAGGGCCGTGTCAGCCAAACGTTTTCAGCACGGCCCCCTTATTTTGCAAATTTCTTCAAAAGTACAGAGGTACATTGAAAAAGAAACCGGTACATATACTCCTAGAGGCGAGTACATTGGATTGGTGAACACCTAAAAGGCAGATTCTGTGGGGCCGAGCCAGGCAAACGTACATGTTTGAAATGCTGTTAGAATAAAGTTCTAATCAGCTTGCACTACAAAGTGGTTGTTACGTCAGCCACTGCGGGGCAAATAGCGCGAAATGAGTGGTTTTGCTCGATTTACAAAAAAACTATTGATTGGATTAAAAAACTGAAACAGTATCATGCTAATATATTGCTTGTAGAATTATTTGCCTAAAAATCAGAATGATCGCATGGATATAAGCATGTTTTTTTGACGTGATAACGTCTTATAAATTGATAATACCAGCAACACTCATGAAAAATAGTAACGTTCCATGCCATAGTAACGTTCCATAGTAACGTTCCACCTCCTTTTTTGTATTACATAAAATAATGATTATGACGTTATCACGTATATCTATCGTCCGTAAACCGACTTTACAGACAACCAATTTTTTTTTTTTTTTGTTTGAAAGATATTTTTAGAGATAAGTTCGTGATTTCTGTTTATCGAGCTAAATTAATTGTATTATGTTTTCAAAACAGTATCATGCTAGCATATATCCTGAAGAATATCATACATTATTCTGGTCTTATTTATAGCAGTGAATCATATACTTTTAGTAACTATAAAACTCGCGTTTGGCTTATGTAATCGCCTTCATGATTGGAATTGCAAATTGTTTCCTTCAGCTAGGGGTATGATTTCCGCATTTTTGTTAACCTAGCCTTTTGTGCCCTCAGAGGCATAACACATAGGCCAATTTTTTTTTTATCTTCTTCCACATGATCTTTCTATCCTTTTCCTATGTTATTTGGGGTCAGCGCAATACGTTTTTTTCTTCCATTCTCTATTGTCAATCACGCTCTCATTTATCCTTCATATCATTCCTCATACAATCTATACCATCTTTTCTTCGGTCTTTCTTCTTTCTCTCAATCCATCAACTTATGACATACTCATGAAAATTTCTACCCGAACAAATTCGCGAGCAACAGCTAGTTGTATAAATTCATTTCCATTCGTAGTAGTGGTAAC
Source organism: Xestia c-nigrum (assembly GCA_916618015.1). Taxonomy (NCBI): domain Eukaryota; kingdom Metazoa; phylum Arthropoda; class Insecta; order Lepidoptera; family Noctuidae; genus Xestia; species Xestia c-nigrum. Next base: position 2,064,099 of record OU745263.1, read on the forward strand.
CAAAGAATCTAGTCACCATCAAGATCTTCGCAGCCGCGCTCCGCTGGCTAGCAAAAGAAAAAACAACAATTTGTTTATTTACTATACAGCTCTTAATAGCTTGCAATTAATCAGCTTCAAGCTATAAGTCCGAGATGTTACTGATTATGTTAGATTTTGTATCGCTGTCTGCTTTTTGTGGCTTTGTCGGTATAACTTTATCGTTCACGAATTGAGTTTGTATAATATATACTATCTAAACCAGATTTAGTAATCGTGTTCAGTATCATCAACTACCTAGCCTTTTCCCAGCTATGTTGGGGTCGGCTTCCAGCCTAACCGGATGCAGCTATATTTTCCATGGAGCGACTGCCTATCTGACCTCCGGAACCAGTACTAGGTTATACAATACCCTTGGTAAGACTGGTTGAGTGACTTTCGTGCCACTGACTACCTATAACGACTGTTAAAGTTATATACATGAAAGCCGGGACCAACGGCTTAACGTGCATTCAAGGGCACGGAGGAAATTTCTTTCCAATTCAAGATTTCAAAACAAAAATTTCGGAGTTAACCAGTTAGTTAGTTCTCATGGAAGGTCCAGACGGCAATGGCCTGATCAGCTGAACTTATCGAACAAGGCTAGGTCTTCGTAATTGCAGCTTTGGTCAGATCGAGGTCTAATGACTGGTCTGAATGGTCTAGGGACTGTAGAGGCCCTTATCCAATAGGACGACAATAGGGTCTGCGAAAAAAAATACATTAGCGGCGTGTGTAAGAATTATAACAGTTCCTAATAAAGTCACTATTATTACATCAAACATAGTGTTGGATTTGAATCTGATTTTCAAGAAACTTAATTAACAATAAACAAGAACTTGAAAGCGAACAATCATCAAACACAATACAATTCCTTGACATAAAAGTACAAAATCCAATTATAAAAACCATGGAGTCACAGCAATCATGCACAATTAAACGCACGGTACATGACAAACAGAGGCACCGAACAAATTACATGGATATGTGTTATTAGATAAGCCATTGGTTGGAGACAGATGTGAAGATAAAGTCCATCTTATAGGTGAAGCAGGCACGAATGAGGATGTCATTACGTTATTAAATAGGCTAATAGTCGGTAGGAAAAAATGTTTTGATTGCTTCCAAGTAGTTGAAATTATTTTAGACATGATATACATTGATGATGCTTTGATATAGGGAGTTTTGGTTATAAATCGTCTTGTATTTCCCATGGTGGTATATTTATTTCGATGCAATTGCTACTTAGAAAACTATTTCTTGATATAGTGGCTGGTACTCTGCTTCATCCGGTTAGACTGGAAGCTGACGATGACGATGATGTTGACCTGAGAAAAAGTGGAAGTCTGTTAGTGATATCGATGATAGAGAGATCAAAAAGGTTTCGAAGTAATAAATGCTACCAAAAAGAACACGACGTCAGCCCTGTCAATAGTCATTGCAAAAAATACGAAACGCTTTGAAAGAGATTGTCAGTAGTATAAATGCCCTCTGATTTTTTACCGATATCAATGCTCTCTGAAGAAAGAATTTTTCGGTAGAAAGAAAAACTTTGTACCTTTTACCAATAAATACAAAGGATTAAAATTGATTTAATTTGAGTAATGTGTGTTTAGAGTTACTTTTCTTTTGCACTAGTAAAACATTTTGGCTGTCTCTGCGGTGTTGGTGGGTTTATTCTAGAGTGTGGGAAATATTAAATTTAAATTTTGAGCGAACAAAAGGAACGAAGATGAGTAAAGAGTACTAGAAATACTGCGAAAATAGTCAGTAACGTAACAGGTTGAGGAAAGAAAGTTCAGAAGGTAGGAACTCTTCACAAAAAGCCAGGAGCACCAATCCATAACTTTTCTTCAATACATTCGTCGTACCCCATTTAACCCGTCACCTCGCGGTGGAAACAACGATGTTAAATTAAGCTCGACCAGCTACGGGTCATTAGGTCCCAAACAAGCAGGTGGGGGGTTGATTGATTCAATACATGTCATTTAGGTGCGCAACCAACCAAGTGATTGACGTGTTAAGAGCAGGGGACAATAGGAGACACGGGTTTTTTGGTGTGAATTTATGTGCTTTTTATGGATTACGATGACAGAGTGATTTTTTTCAGTATCAATATATCTTGCAAAGAGTACGGCGTGGCTAGGTCTTTTGTCCAAAGGGCAGGGATGAAGTGATAACGATGATTGAATAGTGGCATGTGATGCAGAGGAATGAGTAAAATGTCGTGAGGAAAGTTTTGAGTATGAATGTGGACGAGTAGAGGACCAAAGAAACGATGGATGGACTGTGTGAAGGATGAATATGGCAAGAAGAAGTGTCTGATGAGATGATGATAATAGAGAAGTATAAAGGAAAAAGACATGCTCCGTCGACACCAAATAAGTTGGAATAAGAGTAGGAGAATTATCATGATGATGATGAAATAGTCAAAAATGTACAAGATTGATAGAAGCTATCAAAAAGTGTCAATCCGTTTAAATAAAGTCGATTTAGAAATACATCATCATCATTTCAGCCGAAAGACGTCCACTGCTGGATATAGGCCTCCACAAAGTGTCGCCACATCGACCGGTCCCGTCCCGACTCGCATCCAACGGATTCCCGCAACCTTCACCAGGGCATCGGTCTACCTAGTGGGAGGTCTTTCAACGCATCGTCTTCCGGTTCGCGGTCGCCACTCCATAACTTTTCGGCCCCATCGGCCATTCGTTCTGCGAGCAATGTGCCCTGCCCACTGCCACTTAAGTTTGGCAATTCTTTAGGCTATTTCGGTGACCTTAAATGTCCGAGTATAGCCCTCTCCATTGCCCTTTGAAAAAGAAGAATACAAATATGAACGCATTCAAATCGATAATCAATAAATTACTAAGCAAATGTTCTTGTTGAAAGCATAGGTAGGTACCTAATGTAGAAAGTAGTGCCAAAGGAGGCATGGATCAATATTAATGCTACTAACGAAATATTAAGACAAAAATTATATCCATCCATGAAGATATAAAAATCAAATTGACACCAAAGCTAACACATTAAAAAATACCGACATCCAAACCCCATTAGCGAGCAGCACCATCTTACCATCAACATATTTCCGAGATGGCATCGCACAAAGGGACAGACAGGAAGGAAGAAAGACATTTCATTGGCGTCGCGACAATCGCCATTATATCATCACGCTTGTGCCAAAGTGGGTAGCCAGGCGTGACGCCCCCACTCAACGTATCGAATTGTGTGTTTTTAGCTGTTGAGTCCTTGGCGTTGATAGTTTTGATTTTTAAAAGTTTGGTTTTCTTGTATTATCTTTGTTCTTGGCACGTCTTGGCGTGAAATTGAAATTCAAAAATCATCTAATGAACAAATACAACAATTCGCATGTGTTGCTGTTGTTTAAATTGTAAATATTTGAAGTCATGTCCAGCTGTGGACGTCTTTCGGCTGAAATGATGATGATGATGATGAAGTAATAAGATTTTTGTGAAAAACAAGAAACAACTGTAAATAAGAAGAAAGGAAGTAAGGTTTGCTGTAACAAAACCCAATTCTGGGTTAAGCTCGTCGTTGAACATAAAGAACCTATTATATTTTAATTTTGTGTATATTTTTTAATTTTGTTTGTTATAAAGAATAAGACTAAAAGGCAATCAGTGTAAATTGCTGATAATAATTTCACTTGCTTCCTTTTTAACAAAATACTGTTCGTAATATACTTTTTCCAACTGACTTTTAAAGATCATTTTAGGCAACACGATAAAATTTGAGGACGATTTATTCACCAATTTGTTCACCTTCAAATCACAGCCACAACCCTGCCATTGATTTTGGAGTACCAGCAGAGTCCTTGACCTTAAGACTGGTGGTGATTGATCAGTGTGAAGCCTGTCGTCCGGTGGCTCGTTACCGCGCTCAACCGAGCGGCAACGTTCACATATTACATGTCGAGGGATACCATGTTGGACGAAATTGTTGGTATATTGAACCATTCAGGTATCAGGAGTTGGATGAGTGTCCATTTTATGATATTACTAGCTTTTGCCCGCGACTTCGTTCGCGTGGAATAGTGACTTCCGGCAGATTTTTGGTTTTACCCACATAAGTAGTTCCCGATCTTGCGGGATCTCTTCAAAAATGAAATGTGGAAGATATTCTAGGGAACTCTTCAAAAATGAACATAATCAGCTCTGCGTTTGAATTGAAGATATGTATACTTACTTAGGGCATTAAAGCCGTTATTGCCGATAGAAAAAGGCGAAAATGTTATTTTTCCCTTATTTTCAAAATATTATTTTGATTTGCCATTTCAGAAAAAAAGACTGTTTCTCCCATGACAAAACTAAATAATTTAAAAGGAACAATCTAATTAATTTAAAAATTAAAACGAATTAAGACATACAATTCATCGGAAAAATGTAAATAAATATTTATTTACATTTTTCCGATGAATTTTCAGTACTGAATTGATGCCGACTCTTGACCAATAGATGGCGCTGTATGTCCGGAATAAATTTTATTTTTTGTAATAAAAACTATCCTATGTCCTTTCTCAAGTTCCAAACTAAGTCTGTACCAAATTTCACACAAATCGGTTCAGTAGTTTAGGCGTGAAGCAAAGACAGACAGACAGAAAGACAGACAGACAGAGTTACTTTCGCATTTATAATATTAGTTTTTTTTCCCTTATTTTCAAAATATTATTTTGATTTGCCATTTCAGAAAAAAAGACTGTTTCTCCCATGACAAAACTAAATAATTTAAAAGGAACAATCTAATTAATTTAAAAATTAAAACGAATTAAGACATACAATTCATCGGAAAAATGTAAATAAATATTTATTTACATTTTTCCGATGAATTTTCAGTACTGAATTGATGCCGACTCTTGACCAATAGATGGCGCTGTATGTCCGGAATAAATTTTATTTTTTGTAATAAAAACTATCCTATGTCCTTTCTCAAGTTCCAAACTAAGTCTGTACCAAATTTCACACAAATCGGTTCAGTAGTTTAGGCGTGAAGCAAAGACAGACAGACAGAAAGACAGACAGACAGAGTTACTTTCGCATTTATAATATTAGTTTGGATGAAGAGCGGAATAGCCGAGTTTTGATTTCGGCTTATAATAATGTAGTGTAAGTTAACAGAGGAGCTCGTGGCAATAAATTAAAAGTCGCACAGGTCGATCGTCAAGGTTAAGCTGCACTAGGTGATGTTGATTCGTAGATGGGTGACCACTAACAACTCAATACATACGCCCGTGTCTCGGAAAGCACATTAAGCCGTTGGCGGTTGTCATTTGTAGATCTTTGACAGTTATTACATGTGTACCGAAAAAGGGCCGAAAGTCTGACAACCAGTCTCACCAAGCGGTACCGTGTTCATCATCATCATCACCCTATAATGTTCCCACTGCTGGGACACGGCCTCCTCTCAATGAGAGGGAACCAGTACCGTATTACCCAGTACTAACTAGGTTGTGGAGGTCAGATGGGTAGTGTTTGTTACATAACAGAAACTCAACCACTGAACTTTACTACTGTACTGAACAATCTGGCGCATGACATAGGAAAATGACATGGAGGTAAAGCTTAACAAGGGTACAAAGGAACAGGCAGTATTTTCAGGGTCTTAGCTAAAACTAGATCAAATAAATTTACGAATAAGCATTTTGAAAGTTCACCAAATTGGTGTTAAATTGTCATAAAATACTTAAAGAGGACGTCTTGCCCTGTAGTCTCGGATAAGAAGAGTTTGAATTTAGATAAGTACAGAACTTCCTGCTAAAGCCATGGTTATGAATACCTGGTTTCCGATTACCAGCAACTTTATAATGATTCTGCTGCCTGTTTTGATTACGGCAACAATCATCAGATCTACTTGGTTGAAGAACTTGTGATACAGATTTACACAATACTTACATATAATAACATGAGTTAAATTATTCTAGATGTGCATTATTGATAAGTCCATGTTCTAGTAGCATTATGAGTTTCGCCATATTGACTTTCAAAACTGGTCCAATAACCACTTGATTATTATCTTCATCAAGTTTTTTTAGAGGTGTTTACACTTGTTCGGCGTATTTAATTCGCCCGTAACATCACGCCTGCAATCCTCGAAAGTTTAGGTAGACATGTGCCTAATAACACCTAATTATACCCCCTAATATCATCGCTTGAGCCAAAAAAATAAGCCACAAATGTAGACTCCGTGGGGGCTATGGAGAAATCGGGGATAAGAAAATCAAATAACATTTTGCCCAACCCAAGAAACTCCAAAACCCGGGAAACTCATGCTCAACAGTAGTGCTTGCAACCAACCAGAAATCCCGTGGTCGTAGTTGAATCTGATCAACTTCCTCTATCTTATCAACATCGCTGCCCCCTTCATTTAAGTCAGGTAGGTATTGAGATTTTGTATGGAACAGCCAGTAATTTTGCACACCATATTTTCAAGACACGGTGTATATTTCCTTTTGCCGCATGATTTGCAATACCCCTTACAGGTTTAAGTTTCTCCTTCATTGCCAAATCCCATCCAGTTTTACATTAACATACTGTAATGACATACATGTATGATATCATCAGGTCCTAAATAATGTCTAGTGTGACAATATTGTGCAACACTACGTTTATCGACATTCGTTCGCACCGCAGAACAATCGACTTGTGTCCATGCGAACTTCCCGCCACTATTTGCATATTTATAACTATCGTACTACTCTTTGCCTCTATTTTCTGTATCACTATTCTATTTAGCAGCTTAGTTGTAGAAATTAAGGTTCGATTTTCGTTGTAAATTTTTCTGCGAATGCAAAGCTATCTTTGCTTTTTTTGTTGCGACAATTTTACATTTTACTGTTCCGAAAAAATCTTTTGATGAATTTGGAGCTTATGTTGTTTTACTTACGACCACAGTCTTGTATGGAAAGATTTTGGTGGTTGCAAGTAAAACTTTGTCAGCAGCAAAATAGGGTTTTACTATTAGATCGGTATTTCAATCATTTCGATTATTCCTTGTAGCTTGACAGTAATATTGGGTGTGAAAAAGACTGATTGTTTCTTTGAAGTCTAATCAGCAAGACTATCGGTTTTACATATTTCCGTCAGAGACGATAAAAGTCGTCCAATTTTAGTATTTAAAGTAGTTTCCTGATCAACGATGACTTTATTTGGTCATCTGTCCTTTTGTGTCATGATATCAATCGTCAAGTTCTTCCTGTGATATGTCAACACTATATTAAACTGAATTGATGTTGCAAATCTTCGAGTTTCAGAAATGAGTTGCTTAAATGTATTTCGTGTACTTAACTACTTATTTACAGATACAGATATTGCGACTATGGGATGCTATTTAGGGATTTTTTTGGGGATTTTAGGCGTTATGTTTTGTTATATGTGACATTTAAGAATCATAGTTGCTTTCAGTATCTATATCGAACATTGCTTATGCTTTCGCTTTCTTTCACTGAAAGGCAGTTTATCTATGTTAAGCCGTCAGTCCAAGGTATTTTTGGTAAATCTTTGACAGTCTTTGATAGTAGTTGGAAGCCGAAAGTCTTGTCCCACCAAGAGGTATAGTATGGGAAAAAGCTAGGGAGATGATGAGATGAGTTCTATTCGGCTCTCTTCAGATATTATATTGAAACACACGGGCTTGGTAAACATTGTTATAACTTACAATAGCTATGATATAGCCAAACCATTCGTAAATATGACACGTTCAGAGATAAAAAACCAATTAATATCAGTCACTCTCACAATCTTGCAATCCACGCTTCAAACTTGCAATATACCAAACAAGGACACCTGTCCGCCATTTTGCAACCCGCTGCCATATAGTCTACCGTCATACCCAATAATATTTCACATTCTGACTCACCGCTACATCGGAATAATTTATTGATAACATCTAGTATTTCCCTTGAACTTCAGCCGTATCTTTGTTTTAAAATCTCATGTGTTTAAAAAATAACTTTGCCAACACAAATCTTATTTGCATCTACAAACGCTTCCACCTCTCCAAATGTAACCTTAACTTCTTGACCGTAAAGTTCCATCTTGTTGAGTTAGTTTTATTCGGCAGCAAATGTTTGGGTCATGAATATCTGTGGTATATTAAGTGTCAACATTTAGCACCTCTTTTGAAGTCGTTAAAATTCATATTCGGACGTGTTTCAAGTTCTCACGGTCAAAGTTTCTTTTCCCAGTATCTGATGTGTTAGACACCTGGACAGGTTGTTTGCTGTCAATAGCTGGAATCATTTAGGTAGGTAGGTTTGTATGCTAATAACTTTAATGATTTACATGAAATAAGGTGGACATTTAGCGATGTGTCAATGTTCTATGGATCGTATTTTTGGTTCTTTCATTGTTCGTTGTGCTGTTAAGTAAGTTGATAATAAGATGTGAGCTGGTATTTAACGTTAAAGATTTACGCATCATTAAAGAAGTGACTTATTAACGGCATTTTCGTTCCGTTGGCACTTTGACAAGAAAATAGAAGTGTTCTCTCAATAAACATATTATCTTAGGATCCTAGTTCATGATAACAACTAAAACAAAGCCGTTTGCTAGCTCATAAACATTGTATTGCCTAATCAATTCCTTCTTTAGAACTTGGTACTCTTATATATCGATTTTTCACAACCAAGTTGGGGTCGGCTTTCAGTTTAAACGCGGCGGATGCATCTGCCTATGTTCAGTAGTGGACGTCCTTCAGCTGAAATGATGGATGCACCTCATCATCAGCCTATAATGTTCCCACTGCTGGGACACGGCCTCCTCTCAATGAGAGGGAATGGGCTATAATCTACCACGCGGGCCCAGTGCGGATTGGTAGATGTCACATGTCTTCGAAGTTTTGGTTCTAGGACATGCCGGTTTCCTCACGATGTTTCCCTTCACCGTTTTGAAAGCAGCGGTGATGAAATAAATTACACAAAGTAATGCGCTTGTCTGGGTTCGAACCCACGACTTACTATTCGTAAGTCGGAGCCGCCACCACTGGGCCACCGCTGCTCTCAACACCTGGAGGATGCACCTAAATACGAGTATTTTACTTGGAGCGACTGCCCAACAGATCTTCACAAACCAATCCTCTATAAGCTGAACCTTGAACTAGTTACTTGGCCATGAAACCCATGATACAACAATACAGAAACGTAATAATATCAAGAATATTTTTAATCAATTTGTTGTTTATAATCAAAGCTAGCTACCCCTTAAAATCATGGTAGAACATTCAGTAGTATGTAAAATCGTGTCCTGAAAACACCTGAAGATTATGCCAAGCACTTGAAGAGTAGCGTTTACTGATGCCATTATGTAAGTTAACACGCAGCGGCGCAAATTGCGCTAATTCACTCATAGTGCGGCTCAATTTGCACGTATCACCTTTATTTAAGAGCTGAACACGAACTAGAAGTTGCATGAATAATGCATGAAGAATTTGAAATGTCTGTGTTACTTCCTGGAATATGAAAAAAAAAAATAGAATATTATATTATTAGAATATATACCTAATTCTCTAAGTAAGTCGTTAAGTATCTAATTGGCTATTTTATTTATAAATTAGTATATTTAATTACGTTTCTTTGTTTCTTGTGTGTGCAATGTATGTAACTCTGAGTTGTTTCTATAATAAACACTATCTAATCTAAAAAAAACAGTTTCTTATTCTGTTATTTTAAATTGCTTATTTTGATTTCAATTTTTGTTTTGATTACTTTTATTTTTTGATTATGTTACTTATTATTTTTATGTTGCGTTGAAATTGTGTAGGTACTATTACTTTATGGTTATTTTATTAATCTGACAAAATAAATGAATTGAATTGAATAGTCATGCAAAAAGTGCATTAATGACAGAATAATCTTGACTTGCACGATCACAAATCGGATCTAACAATCGGAAAAGCTAAGTTTTCTGGCTTTGACCACATTCAGAAAAAAAAAACCATCGACAACATCTCATTTGGGCATCACCCCTTCTTTCCTGCAACATCGAGTAATAAGTCATTGCAAAAACAGCAGATACAAGTGCACTATTGATGAAGAACCTCTGCCTTTATATCTTCACTGGACTTGGGCCTCTTCCAACCTACGACACAGCACTCAGTCTGAATACATACCTCCTTAGATGTAACATCTGCCTTGCGTCTACCTTCACCTGTCTCAGCCACTTCTTAAGAGTTGTGGTTTCAGTGACGAGCCGTGGGAACGGCGGCTGCGGATACGAATCTTAGATTAACATTAACGTTTGGCATACATTGTGTACTGCCTGGATGATGTGTCTTTTTCTGGAGAAATCAAGCTCGGTGTTCAGCCTGAATACTTAATCATTACAAGCAGGAAAAACTAAACTGCATGTTTGAAAATACATTTGCCTTTGCCTACCAATTGTTCGTTTCTTTACTTGAATACTTCTATCAGTTAAGATAGATCTTTAAAGCTTTGATATAAAAAGTTCACATCAAAGTCGTAATATCACGCCTGTAATCTTCGAAGGGTCCCACATTTTGCCGGTAGCATGTAATAGGGGTCAGCCTATTGCCGGCAAACGGGCACAAAGCCAGACACTGTGGCTGCTACTGAAAAATACCTGAAAGTAAAAAGTTGAAAATAAAATAACATAATCTAAAAAGTCCTTCATTTATAAGCAGCGTCAATCTTGTATTTGCTTAACAATCCTAAGGCTGAATGCCACTATAACATCAGCTATTTTGTGCAGTAATATCAATGTGTTAAAGTAGTAACATAATTCAGGGCAGACTGACCAGACATGACCATTGAATAAGACCTCTCATCCATCTACATGTATGTATGTATGAGTATATAGTCCAGTAGTTTGTATGGCCCATGTATTAATATGATGACTAACATACAATTCTTCAACATCTTAATGTAAATTGGAGTCATTGAAAACGGAACTGGCGACTTTAAGCTGTTGTGTCTAGGTTCATCTGACTCACACATTCAACAAACATATCCTGGCAATTTTCTAATCTCTCATAACCTTTATTCCAATATCGTTAAGGTTGAGAATAGTAAATAGTGAGTGTAGCTATAAAATAGTGGGGTAATTTTCAAGAGTTCCTTGATCAAAATTTGGGGTGAGTCAGTCAGTCAGTCAGATTTTGTCTGGCAGGTCAATCGGGTACAAGGTCGTGTTTTATTAGTTTAAATAATTTTCTGACACCTGCTCTGCCGACAGAATGAGAAGAAATTACAGATGTTACCAAAGGTAAAGCAGATAGTGATGTAATTACTAGATGGATCTAATTAATTCTTAGCATTGCAATAAAACATAATTACGGCAATGTTTAATAATAATAGGATGTCCATTCCATTGGATTTTGATGGCTGACTATAATTGGAAATTAATCAACATCCAAAATCATCATCATCATGGGCTAAATTAATCACACAGTCGGTCCCAAATAGCAGCGAATGGCAAAATGGCTGGCTCAGAAGGAGGTGGCGGGACGAATTCGACTCTTTTTTCAACAGAATTTCCACAGACACATACATAAATGTCTACCACCAGCGCACTCCTCTCATTGTCAGTCAATTGCCAAAAGATCCATGTACCACTGTAGAATGAGCAAATGTTAGTACACTGAATTCGAATTTGAACAAGGATATCAATTGATACCCTAGTATTTTCAAGCAATCAAGTAAAGATTATGCAACAGCACAAGAAAAATCAAAATAGATATTTTCTTTCATACGTTCAATACACGACCACAATTTCTACATTATTTGTCTCTTCCACATGAAAACCCGAACTCGATGCCAGTCAATTTGCAACTCTATTCTTAGTGCAATAAGAAAGAAGTGTAATTAATGGTGTGTCAAACAATATCTTTGTCAAAGCATAATGGGTGGTGGAATTATGTCAAACGTCAAATTAGATGTCTGCCTTCCTGTCGTTTGCGTTTTGTGTTACAATAGAAACGCTATTAAACGACATCGGCTGACTGTTACACCGAACTGTAACCATAGCCGCCCGGGCAGACAGCCCGTTAGTGTGGGCGCTAACAAATCGCACCCGATCTGTTTTAGTTACTAACATAGGCTAAGTCATATTGTTACTAACACGGTGGACCTTTTTGTGGTCTGGCAAATAAATAAATAATATTATTAATTGACGAATATTTGAGAAACAAGAGAAAAATTTAGAATTTTGACTAACAATCAGCTGTTCTGATTAGAACTGCCAGAAGCAGAGAAGAGCATACGAAGTTATTTTGGTTCGTCAATTCAAGCATACTGGCTTGTAAGCATTTCATCTGTATGATCTAGGTACCGTGCCAATACTACTGACAAATTATTATACAGTAGATAAAATTTGGAAAACGATACGTTGCACTGACCTCACGTAATTATGGATAGGGGCAGGCTGACGACTATAATAATGTCATTGAAAATTACTACAAAATGATGACAGAGTTAAAACATATCATAAATTAACGTTTGGCTATGAAATACGGTGTTAGGTATGGAGGACATGTAGGCGTTACTGCGTGTGAAATACCGGTATACAGCTGAATTCAGTTAGAAATTTTAATTGACTCAAAAATAGCCAGACAATGTCTAGGCAGGAGACGATAAGAAGTCGTCATCACGTTGTCTTTTATTTCGTGTGGGTGTCAAAACACTCGTCATTCAAATACCTTAAACGACCTACATTTTCAGCTCGCTTCGGTGTAAATATCAACCATATTTTCTGGCAGGTTTTTATACGACAAAAGGCGCCTTATTGAATTCTATTGAGAAAAATACATGACAGTGAAATGATTACAGAAACGTCAGTAGTACCGATATTATTGCTGTCACTCCTCGTATTATGGAGCTTGATGATATGAATGACAGTAGCGAAGGAATGGTAGAGAAAGTGGTCAACTTTGAAATCAAGAGAATTGACTATTGAATGACTTTTTTATGTGGGAACTTGACGAATTTAGATGGCTTAATGGCAAATAATTTTGAAATGATGATATTGACACGAGACGCTGAATGGCAAGACGTGAATATAGTTAATTTTGCCAGTGAAACATTTTTACAGTTTTTAAATGCATTAGAGATATGTTAGCGACGTAGGCAATTGAAGATGGGTGGCAACAACATGACTATTTCAATTAAAATTAATAGTAATAAATACATATTTCGGATAATGTTCATATTATGTAAGTTGGTAGCTCGAGAATCGATTTTATTTGAACGCTCAAATTCTTATACCGGTACTGAATGGTTAAGTACCGTTTAAGTATGCTGATGTATCTAAATGTGTCCAGATGATGTCACAAAATAATGAGAAAATTCCTTTACTCTAGTAGGTACTTCTGCTTACTCAGAACAAAATACTATAACACTACAATTACCATATAATCCATATTCAATGACAACAAAAACGCTACTTTTATTAAAATTCCCATCAACCCATGACTTCACGACCTCAAGGACTCTAACTGTAAATATAATGATAAACAAGCAGATACGCCATAAAACGTATTCTTGGGACGTGTATGAACAAGTATCGAATTTGTATTGTATTGTAAAATGAATACAAATGATGGTGGAGTCGGAATTTTAAACACGCTGTGGTTTCGGTCGAGCGGTTCTCATGTGTGTTAAGGGCTGGTGACTGACGAATGGACAATGTGGCTGGACGAAAACAAATTTAATCTATAGCGGTGAGGTAGAAACTGTTCCAAACAAACTTTTTCGGCTTTCGATGATTCTCAAAATCGAATTTGCACTAAGATTAGCTTTTGATGAAATTAACCTTATTATATGACTGATTGAAAACAACGCAACGGCTCACTACAAGCACCAATATAATGAAAAATACAAATATAAGAAAGGAACAGAACAACGGGAAGAAGAAATGATGCACCTACCTCAAATAAATTGGGATAAGATCAGGAGTATTATGATGATGATGTTGTTGAACAGAATAGCAAGCTTTTCAGAATAAAACTACCTCATCAATGGCTAGCCTTTTCCCAACAGTGTTGGGGTCGGCTTCCAGTCTAACGGAATGCAGCGGAATATCGTAATTTACATGGAGCGACTGCCTATCTGACCTTCATAACCCAGTTAGTACTGAGTAACACGATACCACTTAGTAAGACTGGTTGTCATTGGGCCACTGACTACCTGTAAAAACTGTCAGAGATCTACAAATGACATCCGGGACCAATAGCTTAACGTGATTTCCGAGGCACGGATGAAACTCGGAATGTCATGAGTGGTGATCCAAAGACTAACCTAGGCAAGCATGGCTTAACCTAAAGATCGACCCGAGCGACTGTTTTTATTTAGCCACGAGCTCCCTCTCCTTCATAAGAATAGAAAATTAAAACACCAGCTTTCAAACAAAAAAAGAATCATCCAAATCGGTTCACCCAGTCGAAAGTTCTGAGGTAACAAACACAAAAAAAAAAAAAAAAAAAAAACATACAGACAAATTGATAATCTCCTCTTTTTGGAAGTCGGTTGAAAAGAAACATCCGAATTGAGAACCTCCTCCTTTTTTAGAAGTCGGTTAAAAACTAGCTGAGATGCAGCAAATAGCAGTTACAAATGCAGTCTCAACAGCGACACATTCAGAATCACACGACTCATTTTATGCAAAAATGCAAATAGCCTCAAATCAGTTGTCTACATCCATGGGCTGTTCTCCATGACAATGCACATTGGTCCTGTCAATCAGATAGACAATTATCGGCCTCCAGCCGACCGTGGCTAACCACTACCTCTGCTAAATTTGTACGACTTAGAATAACATGATTTGGTTGACTTGTTACTAATATCGGTGGTGATTTTTTGGTGTTCGGTATTTGTATTGTTTTTTGTTGTTTTTGCTGTGTGTAAAATGTTATTTATGTTAGATGTGTTCGTTTTTCAGACTGTAATGAGAGACTGCTTATGTTTCTGATAGTTATGAAAATACTTAACTGTTAGTAGGGTATGGATCTGTGTTTGAAGTCTAAAGAAGTTTGTCTATAAACCTAATAAAAAAATGTGTTCAAAAATTATGAGACCTACATTTCTATCAGTACAGTAAGTTGGCAGTCAAATCTTAATGATGACTCGAATTAATTTTCGAGTCTACAATTACATTTTGTCATTAGCTTACAACTTTTTCATATTTTAATCTTCTCATCACTTAACCTATAACTTTTAAAATCTCCTGTTGTTTTCCTCTAAACTAACTCTCCTACATATTCAAAATCAAACAAACAAACGGACATATCTGCATACGCTCACTCCGCCCTCTGGTCACAGTTCACAGCGCCCATTCATAGCTGATGACTGGTTGGCGACGAATTGATTGATGTGCCCGTGTGTATTGAAATGTGTCGTATCCTCTACATCTATTGTGTCCGCTGCGGTTTGCGTTCGAGTAGGTCAGGTGAATTGATGGTGTATGAAGTTGCATGTGTTATTGTTGGTTTGATTGGAGTCATAGTTTTGATGGCTATTGTTTTAGGGTCGGAGGATTCAAAGATTTCGATATAGTCAATTCATCGAGTGATAAGTTGTGTTGTGTGGAAGTGAAAGCTGTAAGGCCTTTGTAGTGCTTTGAAACGGTATAAAACAATATTGGAAAAACTACTAGTGTTGTATTTACTGAAGTGACATGGTTTAAAGTGTTAAGTATTTGAATAACGTTTTCGAAAGGATTGACAGTATCGTCTTTGACTTTCCCATCATCGTTGTCGCTGGCAGAAAATCGTTTTATCTGGAACCTCAGCTCTTTATTCACATTTGATCAACCATAAAGATTTGTTCAGCATCTGCAATTTTGAAATTGTCCTATATTTAGTATTCTTTTCTTCGTCGACGTGATAGATTACCTTATTTATAATAAAACTAGCTGCTTCGTCTGAGTCACACAATAGAGAAAAACGAAAGGAAAAAATCCCCGTTTTTGCAACATATTTCATTCCTAATAATAGTAGAGTGATATGCCTAAAGCCTTCCTCGATAAATGGACTATCCAACACAAAAATATTTTTTCAATTCGAGCCGGTAGTTCCTGAGATTAGCGCGTTCAACCAAACAAATAAACTCTTCTGCTTTAGAAGCATACATAAAATTAGTTTTGACCTGAACTCTGCCACGTCGACGGCGTTGGTGGCGAGTATGATATCTGCTACTTCAATATACTGTACTCCTTAAGCTTTCCCTGTAGCTCTTTGATTTGCATAGTAGTTTTCCAAGTAGTAACATACATATCCTCCACTTAAATTATTTCGCAAAATACATAACAATTGGTAAGTTTTGAGCAGTGACACTGCAATCCATTGTCAAAGAGTACGCACAATAAAATTGAACCACTTACGAAACATCACGACACGTCACGAAGGGGCTCTATTGTCTGAGTAGGTTGTAGGTTGAGCAATTTTTTGATTTGATTTGTTTGAGGCAATACTTTTGGCATTGGTTGGTAGATTAAGTCTTATGTGCTTAACCTCGGTTATCTATTTTAAGTAGGAGTTTCTGAGAGGTGAGTCTTGTTAGGTTAGGCTAGATCAAAAACTAAAATACATACAAGAAAAAAAAATACCCTGTAAGAGATGCTGCGACAAGCAAAACTTGCTGGAATTATTTGGTCAAAATTGCATTAAACTAGGAATGGGGGAAACAGGCTTGGGACTTGCAGCAGATGCAGCCAATTCGTCAAACCTAAGATAATCTTCTCACCACAGACACAATTTTCAAAAAGGTAAAGAACCTTAACCAACGAGTTTCACCAGCGGAACTTCTAGGAAACTACCAAAATTAACCTCAAACAAAAAAACGACCGATCCAAAAAAGCGACGATACTTATAGCTAGTAAGATGGCCCCGATGCACGTCGATATGCAGCAGTTTAGATCGAAATCTACCCTCCGGTATAAATTTAGACCCGATGTTGGCGGTGCGTGAACGAACGTAATTGCGAGCGTGATCGTCTATAGTGAGTGGCGCCATCTATTGGTAGAAACGGGAACTTCTTATTGATTTATTGGTGTATCGTAATTTTGTTGTAAAGGTGATGGTATCAGGTAATGTATGGCGAGTAGATCGTATTTTTTGTAATTAGTCACAGTATAGTGAGCTCATGGCTGATGTTAATGTACCTATACCTGGAATTGGTAAAACATTGATGAATTTAGAAGGAGTGGTAATTAGAAGGGTTTTCAATCACATGCTTAAGAACTATGTTCCAGAAATACAAAGAGTAACATACGCAGTAGAGAAGAAGCTCAAGAATAATATGAATTAAAAGCTTACGAAGATGATACAGATTACGATCAAGTTCGATTTCAAATTCAATAAGAGGAAGAACATCGAAAAGCATCGTTTGATATAATAAAAACTATGAACAGAATGTAAATCGTTACTTTTAATTTTGCAGTTAAATAAATCACACTAAAAGCTTTTTAAATAATAATTCTATGTTAAAATCAGATAGCCATCCGTCTAGTTCACACCAACAGGATGTCAAGTCAACCACCACCGACTTTTATTTTCTACGATCCAAAAATTCTTCTACTCTTCCTCCTTCATTACAATTTCCACCCTGTGAAGTGGTATCAGGGTCTCAATTTGCTAAACCATGAAGATAGTTGCACAAACATGGATGCAATGTTTAATATAATTTTTATTAAAGTGTAAGTTCAGAGGAGCGGAGCTATCTGTGCTCTAATCGTCGCCTGTAATGATTACGGTTCGCCGTAATTATTTCGAGCTGCCTGTCTTTGTGATGATTTAAAGAATATGGATGTGCATGGGGTGGGTGTAGTTTGAAAAGAAGTTTGTGCGTGGTTGAGGTAGGTTTTGTTTTTGGACAGTGGTAGCTTTTACCTTAGTATTGTGCGGAAAAGTATCAGGAGGTTGGACAGTTGATTAAGTACTGTTTTAGGCTTTCACGGTTTAAAACTAAACTTATATTGTCACTTACGGGATATCTTCCGTGACAGATTTGTCTGCTCGTAACAATTTAATTTCCATCCACCCGCATACTCCAGTCAACCCGCGATCATGGCGCTTGCAACAGCGTCGAAATATCGGGAGCTCAACTTAATAAATAATCACGGAAGATATCCCGTAAGTGACAATATAAGTTTAGTTGATTAAGTATCAGTTAAAGATAGAAGCTAGAGAACATTATAGGCTGATGATGATGATGATGAAAGCTAGAGACTACAATTCACATGATGTACAGTGTCAACCTTTAGGAAGTAGATAGTTTTGCTTTATGATGATATTTCTACGTTTAGCGGTCTGATCAGGAAAACGATGAAAGGACACTTCTAGAAGAAACGAGTATGTCTAAGAACCAAATAATTCGAAGACATGTGCTACACCTCACAGGCACAATGCCTCTCACAGAGAGAATCTCTTTGTCTCAAAAACAGGTATAGGATGGACTGTTTTTTTTAAAGTTATGCTTCCTAAAACCTTGCCACATCCAGCACACCACCACGCACCACTATTTCATTACGGTAATCGTAATTTTTACGTAATGGCAGCCAACTCGTGATAGTATCGCTGTGATTGCAAACTACTTGTTGATTACTAAATGCTGCGGCTTGCCTTACCCACGCTCTCGGCTATTGACGCTTGAAAATGTGATCGTGTTTCTTAAGATTGTGAAGGACTAGATTGAGGAGTTTAACTCTAAACATAGCTAAGTAAATTAAATATTATAATTTGTTATTAAACCGCTCAAAAATCCCAAATGCTAGCAGTCGCAGACTCTGATTGTGATTTCGCAAATATTAATACCGCACTGTCCTGAATAACATCGCTTTGATATGTGAGCACATATAGGCACCAATACACTATGGAATTTCCTAAACTGTCATAGTGCTTTAATTGTTATAATTAGCTGAAACATGCTTCAAGCTCAGAGTTCTTAAACCGTAAGTCAAAGTTCGTGGTTTCCTCTTTGCTTTGTTTTGTAAGTAATCTTCTAAAAGCTTATGTTACGTACTAGAAACCTTTACAATCTTAGTCAAATCCTAATTTAACTCAATGCTACAACCATAATAACAACTAAAACTATAGTTATCAACTGCGCAAATACAGGAGGTGTCTAAAACGACAGTTTAATTGACTATCTCAGCCTAGCGATCATAATCTTTCGTGTAATTGGCCTAATAATAGTTGTTATAGGGTTATGGAACTGTTTCACACTATGTAGCGAAGTGTACCCACCCATCTGAAGATCCTTGTAGGGGTGTAGAGACATTTATGTCTGTGCGGAATCTTTGATTTAGTTTCGGAGATAAAGTTAAAACTTAATGCAGAAGTATTTATTAGTAATGCTTGAATTACATCAAAATCTAGACATGTAGACACCCAACTGTGTTCAGAGATGATCTAGATACTGTTTCATTTAATGAGGTTAGAATTCAGCCTTCCAAACAATATAATCTCAGTAATATTTTGATATTGACAAGCATAGACTATGCTTTCACCTTCTTATTATTGACATTAAGTCGATGATTTGAGTATCTCTATTGATTTGGTAAATCCATTATTAATAATGTCTTTATTTGTATAAGTTTTTTGTACTATCTTGTTTTGTTAACGACTTAGTTGTAAAATTACTACTGCCAAACTACTGTTAAAAAAATGATTCTAGTTCTACTTTTCTGATTTATCTTACTGCAGATTTCCGAGTCTGTAACACAACTCTCAGGACTCCCTCAGGGCACTATCCTAGGCCCACATCGGATATACACCTGAGCTTCCTAGAATCCGAACAGATGCTTAAAAGTACCATTTTTATGAGTAGAAAAATAAATAAAAAGTAAGCACAGCCATTAACCACTAGCTACCAGTGCGAGGCGTTTAACCGAACGGTTACAATTTTACAGTAACCGCTATAAGGCAATAAGACATGCGTATCGTACGGTCGTATGCTTCTATCTGGTTTCGGCATCTTGAAAGTACTGCACGCGCGGACGTGTTGAACTTGTGGATAGTCGGGGACAGAGGTGGCTTGGACCATTTGGGTAGCATTAATTGGTGAGCTTTTTATGAAGATCTAATATGACCTGTATAAAGTGTCATACGGAGTTTAATCTTAAAATATCCATACTACCTGGTCTTTGGCTGTCTTGATTTACAAAGATCAGAAACATCGCTATCTTGGGTTTTATCATATTTACTGAAATAGAAGATGTAGATAATGTAACCCTCCTTTTGACCATCGCCGTAGTCGGACAAAAATGTCTCCCACTTTAATGGCAGAACCTTGCTGAAATTATAGAATTTGTAGCTGGAGCTTTTCGTACTTTAGGCATAAATTAAGCTGTCTCTACTAGCCACTTATATACAACCAACCACTAACCACTTATATACTGTCGAGGCTTATAATGAAGCCTTTAAAACCATAGATACGTCCAAACCAATCTGTACTCACCAGTACAAACAGCGACACATCACAACTCAAGTATTCCAAGAAACGGCAATAATTCTGAACAAAATCCTCCAGACTTGTATTAAATATGAATATCACACTGATTTATGCGTAAAAGCCGGTACACATTAAAGAGAAACAACTGACATTTGACAGGCAAGCTCATTATATCGATCGTAAAATTTTATCCGTGTCATCTCGATAGTCCAAATCGACACCTATTACAATGACAGCTGTAAAATTGCAGAGAACCTACGTTCCGCCATTTTGTTTCTTGTCTTTGATATTTTGCGTTTCGCTTTTATTATGTTTTAATAGACGTAATTTGTGGTGATTATGTTAAGTTAATTCTAGTTTTTTTGGAGAATTCTTTCGTTTCGTTTTTAATTAATTTTTGTTTGGAGCATCAGATGCTTTTGGCATATTATTACTCATTTATTTATTTATTAACATAGGTTCACCAACAGCTTCTGTGTACAGCATTTAGATATAAAAATGTTTTAAGGTCTTGGACTTACACAGTCGCCAATTAAAGGTGAACCAGCATTCATTACACATCACATTATTTCATCTATTTCTCTAATTTAACTGCTGTAGGTTAGCCATTTATTTTGAATGAACTAGGCTTCCTAAAATCATCAATATCGTTAAGAACTTCGTCATTTATGCTATAGGCTTTAGGTTAAGTTAATACTACAACGTAACTCCTTGTGTGACCCCGAAAATTCCAAGGAACATAATGAAGTAGATGATCTTAAGTTCCAATCATTCTAACCATCCGACACAAAATCTTAGAAAAGTCTGATAAAATTTTGTACCAATCAATGGTAACCACGAATTCAGCTAGTTAATTAAACCATAACAAACCATCAACAAATACTTGGAGCTACTACCAGTAACCACACATCAACCCGAAACCTATCCGACCGATCGGCCATCAAATATAGAGACATAAAATTTTATAACCCTCAGAAACTTGGAACTTCGAACCGAAAAAAACCGATAAAATTTCGATAAAAATCGGTAAACAGCCGATGCACGTACACGAAGCGGTTTTTCTCGGAAACCGTCGATATCTTGGAGTATAGAATATAAAGAAAGGTTGGAAAGGTGTTGGGAGTTTAGTAATTGATTTGAAATGCAACGCGACTCGACCATGGGACCCGTAATGGGTTGATCGACAAGCTAAGATTATTAAATACTGTAGCTATTACTGCTGATGTCAAATGCATGGTTTAATGTTTTATGGGTTTACGTGACTATTTATTGTGGTAGAATTAGTAATTTACTACTGTTGTTGTGGCTGTGTTAATAGTTCTTTTGGGCATTGTATGCTTGTTACTTCAGTGAACAAATTGGTTTACATTCTTCATCGGTTACCATAACCAGTCAGTAAGCAAGATGGTTGCATACTCACAAAACATAAGTACCAATATTTTTACTTAAATTACAGCTGTGTTATGTTCTACCTTTAGAACTCCACGAGATTTAAAATTTATTGGTTTTTGAATTTACTTTTCTTTAAGCAGTTGTGGAATCATTTCGGGACCCAAATGAGAAGATTTTACTTCAAAATGGTCAAGTGGGGCTACATCGATACCTTTGAGGATGAAATAACATGAAGCATGACACAAAGAGGAAGAAGTTCAAGATCGTCTTTGCCTTTTTCACATACTTTCAATTTAGTATATTGCCTGTTACCTACGTAAGTTTGCATCCTCAGAATAATTTTATGAAGACTTCTTCATACGCATAGCTACGCAGCTGTTGCCGTAGCTTATTTCTGTTTTACACATCCATATTTGTTTGCGAAAGAACTATATTACTAATTTCATCAACTTTTAAACCACAATAAATATCTAGTTACTACCTTAGATTGGCCGTATAGCCTAATCTTAATTCTGACTTCTCAAATCTTCGATAGTTATATTTCAAATAATAAGGATCATTACTAATTAGTGGTTTCTTCGGATCATCCGATATTATCTCGCTTACTGGAAATGACACCGAACAGGCCAACAAAAACGATATTTTTATGTACGTTTATATTATGTTAGTTGACGATATTCATCGCTTCATCGCATAGTGGTACCGCTCCTGATTGCTACTGTTTTTGTTATTTGAATATTTTCCTCTGATCATAGATGAGATCATGTCAAAATGTAGTTGATCTTTAATAACGTTTTATTTGCTTTTGATTTTGTATATTTTTTTTAAAAACGATGTAGGTTCTTCATCTATACTAATATTATAAAGCTGAAGAGTTTGTTTGTTTGTTTGTTTGTTTGAACGCGCTAATCTCAGGAACTACTGGTTGAAATTGAAAAATACGTAATAATATATAATTTTTGTGTTGGATAGTCCATTTATCGAGGAAGGTTATAGGCTATATATCATCACGCTATGATCAATAGGAGCGGAACATAAATGAAAAATGTTGCAAAAACGGGGAAAATTTATTCCTTTTGTGAGCTTTACTCTCATATATGTGACGCAGACGAAGTTGCGTGGGTCAGCTAGTTAGTTATACGTTGAGATTTGTATTTTCAAATATTTGATATTTTGCTATATTGGTCGAAAATTTAACTTACGCGTAGGTAATTCGACCGCCAAACAGTTTAAGAAGTATTTTATGATATTAGCAAGTAGGACTTTGAATAACAATGGTTATAATGTTATGTTTAGTTTCAATATAAAAATCTAGCAACTACTTTTAGCCATCTTCGATCATATTGATTATTAAAATTTTAAAATTTACAAAGGGCAATTTAGGCAAAATGGTGTACAAAACTCAATAAAAGATAAACACCAAACTCGTTTTCTTTTCAGAACTCCCTCACAATTAAAACAGCTCCAAATTACAACTTTTCACTATAACTTAGACACCAACTAACATCTTCTCCAAAAATAACAGTACCGTACAACTCACCCCTTTTAGGGGGTTGATATTTATCGCGGGGTGTTTATTGCTGCGAAAATTATACCCCTAATGAGTTCCCGAATTCACCCTGCGGTGCCGAGCGAGGACAGAAAATCCTATCGGCTATTAACAGTCAAGAAATGGTAAATTATTGTGTCTGTGGAGCAAAGTTTTGGCCTGCAAAGTCCTTATGGTAATACGCGCTTTGTACAATGGCTCCTTATGTTTTTGTTTAGGTGATTTTGTTAACTGTGTATAGTGTAAGTCGTAGGTTAGGGTGGTTAGTGTTGGTATGGTTTTTATGAGGTTTTGTGCATGTATGTTACCTCATAGCGAGTGAGACAGACTTATTCTGTTGTTCTCTGGGTGAATTCACAAGGAATGCCTTGTTTGTAATTAGTTATAGGTATTAGTTATAAGTAACAATTAAGTTAAGTTAAATATTAATTAAGGCGCATTTACCGCATTGGTTAGCTGTAATGGTAGATGTATGTTGATAAATAAATAAATAAATAAATAAATAAATGTTGTATGGTTTTGCGGGTATTGGTGAATTTGAAGTAATAGGCAACTGCCTTTTCCCAAGTATACAGCTCAATAAAATAAATAAATATCGCTGGACATTAACACACAGCGCCACCTAGTACCACACTAAGCAAAGCTTGTGTCGTGGACACTAGATAGTTAATGATATACTACATTTATATTTTTTGTTTGTAAATACATACTTATTATACGAGTACATATAAACATCCATGACTCGGAAACAAATGTCCTTGCTCATCACACTAACGTTTGCTCCTACCGGGATTCGAACCCAGGACCCTAACAACGTAAGGAAGCGTCACTGCCACTAGGCCAATCGGGTCGTCAAAAAACACTGGTATTAAACAAGGAGCGACTGTTTATGTGGACTGGTTGTCAGACTTGATCTTAACTACTTATAAAAGGGAACTAAAATTAATACAAAATAAAATGATGCTGTCGATACCAACTTAAGTAGGCTTGAAAACGAAAGTTTGTGACAAAACAAACCACGATAAAAGAATAAAGTAACAAAGATGACAATTCATCAATTTCTTAACTATCATTGAGTTATTGATGATTTGCTGCTTGGTCTAGTGGCAAGCAAGCCATACTGCTCACCATGAAGTCTTCAATTCGATTCCCAGGTTCGAAAAAGTATTATTGTTTTTTTTTTATAATTAGTTTTCTACCGCAGACGTGGTGGTGGTCCGCGCTCTTATTTTCATTTTTATTAATCGATTGCTTGATTAAAAAAAATATCCTACGATCGTGCTCCATCAATGGAAACGTTACATAAAACTTAGCGTATTATTAGTAACTTAAGATCTACGTGAGTACATCCATTTTTTTTAAATATATTTTTTTTTAAAATTCATATTGTGATTTTCGATCACAGATTTCTTAGAAGTATTAACTCTTGATTTTTGCCTTAAACATTGCCCTCGAAATGCTGTTGTACTTCTATGGTAGTACACCTCTAAATACGTATCAGGAAATATTTTCATGTATGTATTACCAGGAAAGAAGTAAAAAATAGTCAGATCACAATTTGACGACAAGACGATGACATTAATAACGTCATTTAAAATGGCTAAGATGACGACTTTTTTTAAATTTCCCTGTCACTCACATGTCTTTTAGAAACGAAATACTATCTCTTTCTAATCCCCGAACCCTACTCTTCAATACTCAGTACATAAGTCACAGATGCCTCTTACAGGACTCTTCATTTTAATTCCAGTTCCTGATCGGCCCCGGAATGCTGCGGCGTAATTATATGAACCCTTTCGGCACTAAATTCGAGCCGTGGCGCAATTTAACTCAATGTTTGAACATGTCCCATTTTATTACCCTCTACAAATTAATAGCGTTAAGGTCAATTATTAAAATAATTAAAGGATTTTTGGAATTTCTTCGTTTTGTTTGCAATTACATGTTTATTGGTCTTTCTGGCTAAGTTAGTGCATCGTGGTCGCAAGCTGGTGCTGTGAGTATGGTCCTGGGTTCAATATCCGACTCGGGTGAACTGTCATTGGGATTTTCTAAAAGGAATTTCCAAACAACAAGTAACCATCAATTACACACGAAATAATGCTTTCCTCATACTTGGTTACGTAGTTATATTTTGAATTATTGATCCCTACAGTGGGGCCTATTTAGGCCCATGTTCACCGAAAAGATAACCGTCTGATTATCTAAAAACAGCTGTCACTGTGACATGATCCAATACAAAAATTCGTTTTAAACAGCGGTTTTAGGTAATCAGATCTGTCATCTTTTTGGTGAACATGGACCTTAATCGATCACATTTTACACTTCATAAAGATACAACAACGTAACCTTGTAACCACTGGTTTACAATATTATAATTTTTTTCGAAGATCGAACTGCACAATTGTTTAATGTTTTTCAATTACGACTACATTATTTATTGTAATAATGGCAAAAGAAGGTAACCTTTACTATAATAATAAATATCGCTGGATATTAACACACAGCGCCACTTAGTGCCACACTAAGCAAAGCTTGTGTCGTGGTCACTAGATAGTTGAAATACTACATTATACTTTTTGTTTGTAAATACATACTTATTATACATATAAACATCCATGACTCGGAAACAAATGTCCTTGCTCATCACACTAACGTTTGCTCCTACCGGGATTCGAACCCAGGACCCTAAGAAGGTAAGGCAGCGTCACTACCACTACGCCATTTGGGCCGTCATGAACTGACAGATGTCAAATCTGACAGATTAAAATGGCCCTACTAAATATTGAACAATTATTTTACCAAGTGACACATCCCCATTCCAATTGTTTGTGATTCCGAAATGAGAACAGCTGTTCTACCAATCCCTTGAAACTGTCTGCATAATCGAAACCTTCCAATATAATATTCTGTCAAATTTTTAATTTCATAAATACTCGTACATTTGTCTTCAGCTTAAACTTTATGGTCCATTATTTATATATTAATTCTCGAATCTTCAATACTTTACACTTTTGAATTAAATCGATTGGATTATATTAAAATTTTCGTATTCCGCGGTTCTAAAGTGTCACGCGCATGAGTTTTTATTGTGTCGTAAATTTTGTATTGTTTTATTTCTTCCGTTTTTTTTTGGTTCGACCGTATTTTTGTATTGGATCGAAAAGGTCGGTTTGTTTATTTTGGTGAGCCTTACTTACGTAATGTCGTGTTTTAAGCATTAATGTATTACGAATAGGGTGTTAAAATAAGTGTCCTTGACTTATCATCTTCGACGACGATAAAGTGACACTCTATCGTAGACGGAAAAGTCAATTGTATTGTATTGTAAAAAATGTTATATCAACCCTTCAGCAATTTTGAAAGTTATTGTATAAATACAAAATAAGATACTGCTGGCTAGCTAAAATATTATTAGATTGGACACACGTGATATTTAATCTCATTGATAAACACAATTTTCAATCTAAGAAAACTAAAGAAAATGATGATATAGTTCAAAGTTGTAAAGCTGGACTATAGGAAGCGTTTTTCGTAATGGTGTGTAACACGTGATCATTCACAGAATTGAAGTATATTTTAGACCCTGAATTCGTTTGCCTAATTGCAAGAGTGTTATACAATTACTCCGCTGGTGGTCCTTCAGCCCACTATCAAAGTGAAGCGCCGAACATCACACCACCAGCCATTAACAGTTGCCCATTAACACTTTTAAACCCATCCCGAATCAGAAGTATCTAAACCACTGCACATAAATCGAAGCGGGGTGGTACAACCCTTACACATAAATCTAGAGTGTAGACCACCCCTAATGGGGCGTCTTTGTTCCGTCTAGATGTGAGGGGGCCCTTAATCGAACAAATGCAAATGTAGTATTATTGTAACTGTCTATTATGGGACAGATCTTTGTCTTGAGAATCTTTATGGCTGATTTTAGGGATGTAAAAGGGTTGTTTCATGCTATGTGTGGCTTGTTTTGGCTGTTAAATTTATAATTAGGTCCTTATGAACTAAACTTAACATGCTATTTGACGTTATTTGACGAATTTCCGTGCGTTCAAGTAAACAAACTACATGATAACAAACAACTTTTACAATGGGACCAAACCTGAAAAAAAAGAAATAGTTGCTCTGTACATCTGTGTTCGCCTAATGTACTGAACTGCTGATATTTTTGACGCCATTTCAGCTTTGTCCAGTAGTTGAATTGAAATTGAAAAATTGAAAGTAAAAGTAGTAAAAGTTGTATGTTATCATGAGCACAATCACGTGTTTAAGAGCCTATACAACCTCAGCTCGAATTCTAATTTCGCCCCCACTTCACCGCTCCGCCTAACTCTTTATCTCGCTCGCACAATGGGGCTCGCGGTCACGCGGCGCGGGCACAGCGCGAAGTCGATGCAATTTTGTTAGATTAAACTAGTTTATTTATTGGAGTTCTAAGTATTAAAATTATCAATATTAATATTAATTTGTCACTATTATCAAAACAAAATTTTATATCAATTTAATTACAATCTAGGTAGGTACCTTTTTTATCGTGGTAATATTATCCTCCCACCCTGAGTGGAGCGGAAGGGACTGTCAGACTCTTACTGACTAAAATCCACGGGGTTCATTTAATAGCCCACTAAACCTACAGAAAGTTGATTTCCAAGCTAAATTTTCCAGTATAAGCTGACCTCTTATTGTACGGAAAGCCTATACAATGCGAGATCAACTTATACTGGAAATTTGCTACAAAATAATAGACGAGCCAACGTAACCGGGTTCGGCGCATTGAGTTTGTAGTACGTTTGAGTTTTATAGTTTTATCCTTGTATGTATTTGTGACAGCCGTTTTTGTATAGTAAGTAGGCCTAAATGCAAGTATATTATAAGAAATAATTAACCTACTAAGTTTTTACGATGCTGAGCCACTGCATACATTCTATTGTTACAAAAAACTAATCGAGTGCGAGTCACCATTGCATTCAGGGTTCTGTCAGTAGGGAATGTAATCCGGACTATCCGTAATCCGAAAAATCCGGATTTCGGTACAGTTTTACACGAC
Source organism: Xestia c-nigrum (assembly GCA_916618015.1). Lineage (NCBI taxonomy): Eukaryota > Metazoa > Arthropoda > Insecta > Lepidoptera > Noctuidae > Xestia > Xestia c-nigrum. The sequence goes on from OU745263.1 coordinate 2,092,527, forward strand.
TTCTAAATCCGGGTTTGAAAATCGAATCCGGATTTTCTGAACAATAAGAAATTGTTATTCGTGGGCTACATTTCCGCGAGAATATTCGAAAATGTGCTCATCAGCCGAAAGCCTGAAACTGATATTTCTCTTGGAGGCCGCTTATAAACATATTCAGTGCATTCGACGTCGATTCAGAGCGAGCTTTTTTCGCAGCAGGAATTGAGTGTAACCAAAATCGTAGTAAGTTAAACGACGATAGCACTTTAGATGCCTTATTATTATTGGGTCATATTTTGTCTCCAAAAATTACATAGCTTTTTTGTTTATTCCAGGGCGACAGTCTGACTCTACAAAAAACTTAGTTAGTTTAGTTTTGTCTAGCCCTGAATCCCCATAGCACATTGCTGGAGGATTCAGGGCTAGGCTGCCGGTTGAGGAGAAGTGGTCAGGTACCACTTATCCTTCTTCACGTGGATGATCCAAAACTCTTTTCCCGCAACAAATTGCGACTGATGGAAATACCTAACTAATAGTAACTGACTCTTTAAGTAACGCCATTGGGATAGAATTTGGTGTGGACAAAAGTGCAGTCATGTATGTAAAGTGAAGGGCGATTATGGTATCCAAGGGAATTCAGCTCTCGGATTCCGTACACCTGAGATACCTCTCCTCATCCGAAAACTAAGTACAAGTATTTGGGTATGTCGAAAGCATTAACGTAACTGATATGAAGTTGAAGGAGCGCTACCTTAGACGTCTGAAGAAAGTATTAAATAGCTTTCTTCCAGGCGGGAACAAGGTGCGTGCTATCAACGGTTGGGTCATGCTGGTTTTAATGTACTTTTTTGGCATACTCAAAAGGACTCAGACGGAACTCGATGTTCTAGATAAGAGAGTCAGAGAGACAAGGTCAATAGGCACAAAGAGACGTTTACAAGTGAGATAGGCCCAGACGACGAATGTCTGTCGAGGCTTTCTTTAGGCCGTTAGATCAAGGACATTTTTCGGGAGGCAGTTCTCTTCGATATGGCCCGTATTGTGAGGAGGTTCTTGTGTCTGGATCCCCGATAACCACTGGTAGCTTGGACCCCGCTCCGGGCGGACCACAATAATGTTTTTTTTTTAATATTAAAAAATGCCAATATCTCACAAATGCCATTCAAATAGCTGCCTGGATTAACACACCCTCTCGATCCAGAGGTTCGACCAACCACTCTCATCCGCCGGATATCATGCAAAGAATCCTAGAAAAACGTAGACTTAGAAGAATTTGGCATCAGTTCCGTCATCCGCTTGATAAACTCCACTTTAACAAGGCAGCTAAATAATTAAAGTCTGTAGTCCAGGAATCTATTAATTCAACGGTGGCAACAAACTTACAGATGATGTCACCTACGGGAGTTGGTGCACACTCGCTCTGGAAGGCAACCAAAAACCTAGATAAACCTCAAGAGTCTTATCCCCCAATTAGGTCACAAGCTTCCTGGGCAAGAACTGACTTGGAAAAAGCCGAAGTATTTGCAATGCATTTGAATTCTGTATTCAAACCCAACGAGAGCATTGCAAATGAGCGACATATTGATGCAATATTAGAACAAGATCTGCAGATGTGTCTGCCCATTAAGCCAACAAGACCTAAAGAAATTGCGAAGGAAATCGGACAGCTCAACTCGAAAAAAGCCCCCGGATTTGACCTGATCACACCTTCAATACTTAAAAATCTTTCCAGAAAATGCATTGCCTTCTTGGCTAGTCTGCTGTGTGTGTTGTTGTCTATAAGAGAATGGTTCGGGAAGCGATTGAAATCAAGAAGTACCCTAATTTCAATCGCGAGGACGGCTTCAAACTCTCTTCAGCTTGGAATCCAGTAATCACTAAGTGTACTCGTCAAGTGAAATCGCCTCAATATACGGACACTGTTAGTGTAGTGTGCTGTCCTAGTGTGAACCGGCCCTAATTAACATTTATGAAGATGAGTGAGGGTAGTTGAATAAACACCTTCACTTTGCTGTCGCGGTACCTCCAGTACTTCAGTCTCCCCGCGACCACGGCTGGTTCAATCCGGTCGAAACGTCGGGATTAAATTAAAGGTAAATTCGCGATAAATACCCGTTTTCTTAAGTTTTATAATGTAGTCTGTTCAACGCAATCTTTCGAACATCTCACTTTCCTGATCTTTGGAAAATCTCTGAAGTAGTCATGATCCACAAATTAGGCAAACCAGAACATGAAGCGTCGTCGTATCGGCCGATAAGCTTAACTCCTGTACTGTCCAAACTGTGGGAGAGGATATTCCTTAACCGACTAAAACCATGTATGGACATCAATGATGTTGTTCCACCTCATCAGTTTGATTTTCGGAAATCCCATTCCACAATAGAACAGGTTCACCGAGTTTACCAAACAGGAAGACAGGCCTTTGAACGCAAAAAGTACTGCTCAGCGGCATTTCTGGATGTACAACAAGCTTTTGACCGAGTCTGGCACAAAGGATTACTGGCAAAAGTGAAGACAAAACTTCCACACTCAATGTTCCTGCTCATCCGGTCGTACTTATCCGAACGCTGCTTCCGAACAGGGCGAAGCACGATCAAGATTGTTTGAAGTGGAAGCTGGAGTACTCCAGCTTCCACTTCTTGGCCCGGGTTCTGTTCTTGGCCCTGTGTTGTATAACATTTTTACATCAGATTTACCCACATTAGACGACATAACAGTTGCAACATATGCTGACGACATAGCCTACTTATCAGTTGACGACAACCCAGAAATGGCCAGCAACAAACTGCAAAATCAGTTAGACGAGACACATAAATGGCTCTGTAAGTGGCGGATACGCGCCAGTGCATCCAAGTCTAACCATATCACCTTCATACTCAGGCACGGAAACACCCCTCCTGTTAGACCTGGACCTGATACCTTACCACACACAGATTGTGTTAAATATCTTGGCTTCCATTTAGATAGGCGCCTAACATGGAAGCATCACATTAAGCAGAAAAGGGAGGAGATAAACCATAAATTCCGCAACCTTTATTGGCTCTTGGGAAGAAACTCTGTACTCTCTGTAGACAACAAGCTACTCATCTACAACTCGGTCCTTAAACCAATATGGACGTACGGAATTCAATTGTGGGGCGTAGCCAGCAAATCTAACATTTTCTGCCTGCAAAGGGTTCAAAACGGAATACTAAGAGCCATAGTAAATGCACCTTGGTTTGCCCGGAATAGCGAAATTCACGACTTCCTGCAGGTGCCGCTCGTAAACTCTGAAATTGAGCGGTACAAATCCCAACATATGGTTTGCCTAACCATGCACCCAAACCCACTAGTGACTGAACTGCTAAACCCGACAGAGGTGGTGAAAAGGCTGAAGAGGAACCACCTTCTATAAGTGGGAGGCGCAGCACTGGCTGCTCCACCACAACGCCATGTAGCTTGTAACAAATTCGCTTATGGTCTGACGACCGATTGCAAATATAATATAATAATAAATGAAAATAAAATATTAAAAAAAAAACATTAAAATATATATTTACAAAGAATAAGCAGTCGCTCCATGTAAAATACTGGTATTCAGCTGCATCCGGTTAGACTGGAACCAGACCTCAACATAGTTGGGAAAAGGCTTCAAAACCAAACCAACCAAGGTATTGAATTTGAATAATTTCAAATAATAAAATTAAATTCCCATTCACACAAAAAATTAGAAACAGAATATGGGTAGATTTGTTTATTTTCGTGAAAAATCCGTAAAATCCGGATAATCCGGATTGGATCAAACATCCGATCCAAAAAATGGATTTTGAAACAGAGCGGATTTGCATTACTAGTTCTGTGGATACATTGACGTGGTAGTAAAACGCTTTGCCACTATAAAAAAAAAAACGAAATGTATGACTGCGCATAACAGCATATTGGTTTTTTTTTTGTTGTGTTCTTGATTCTCAAGGCATGGTTTGTATGACTATGAATATTTGATAGGTAGATAAGTGTGTGTGAAACAAGCAATAGTTTGGTTTCTTGCAGCTACCTACAATTATATTTTTTTTACTTTCTAAGCGCGTAGCGGCTGCAGTACGAGTCGCAGGTTCGATTCCCGCACGGAACATGTGTTATTATAAGTGATGGTCTACAAATAGTTGTGAAGACTTGAGTTTGTAACTGCACCGTCTTTTTCAGGAGCAATTGGAGAAATAGGTAAGTATTGGAGTAATAAAAGTATAAAATCTACACTTTGTTGTATGTGTAAAAAAAAAAAAAACTTATTTAGGATTTTTTTTATTATTTTTGAATCTGGAATTTTTATGGTGTAAGTACATAATAAAGAGAATTCTATCGTCTAACTATCTACCCTAAACTGATTGCTCCAAAGTTCCAAACGTAGACGGTGCGATTACAAACACAAGTCTTCACAACTATTTGTAGACCGTCACATAATATACCTAACACATGATCCGTGCGGGAATCGAACCTGTGACCCGTACTGCAGCCGCCAAGCGCTTTGAAAGTAAATAAAATATAATTGTATGTACGGTAATTATGTACCTGGTCTACTCACACAGAAACTGCTCCAAACGTGTGTACCTACTATATATTCACCTACATGTTTGTAATCACTAATATTGTACCTAAATAGATCGGTCAGTAGATACTTCATTTCGATCATATGTTTGAGAAATTCTTTACGCCAACCCTGTCGCTTCTAATTTTTATTTCGGTTATTTCCCATCACGCAAACACTATAACCTCATGTATTTCAATATTTTTATTTGTTGAATTGCGTAATGTGCCCGGAGCGCAAACTGACACAGCCCTCCCGTACGGAAGCCGGAGCAGGACTGAGCGCGGGTGGCGCGCGGCAGGGAACCAACTTTGATATGACCGATATTATAGGCTATTTATTTTTCGGCGAAAAAAAAGGAAATTCAAAAAAATAGATAATATAAGACCTGCTCTATAGATAGTTCAGTTGGTATAAAAAGTTTCATGATCTTATTTTAAGTATTATAAGATTGCCAGCGGTTTATTGTTCAGTTTAGAGGTAACTTTGGATATTTTTTCTATCGAGAAAATTTTATGGAATCGTGTTTTCGCCAAATATAGGACTTAACAATAATCCTCAACTTTACCATATATTTATATCAAAATTTATGCTGCAGTATTTTCGGCGTATCGAAGGATTCTGCTAAGCCATTTGAGGTAGTATAGGCTCTTAAGTATCGTACACTAATTACCAGTCACCCTATATTAGAAGGACTTGTAATAGTGTATTCGCGAGTAAGTCAGCAATGAATACTACAGTTTTTTTTAAGATGAAAATACATAACTACTTTGTAAAAGAAGATATAATTTTTTTTAATTTAAATATCACAGGTCTATTTATAAAACTCAACACTAATTTATTAGCAACCTTAGTATGGAATTAAGCATTTTGGATAGACAGATGTCAGATAAAACTTTATTTCATAACCATCTAAAAACCCATCGTCAGATGGACCCAAAAATATAAGCGATTTTCTGTAGTTGTTAATAGGTTCTTGCAATCCCACTCTTCAATTCGTGATACGTTGTCCCAGCAACGTATCATGAATTAACAAGTGGGTTAGTTGTGTGACGGAGAAAACTGTCTGGATCGGACGGGCCACGTCTGTAAAATGTATCAAGAACGACTGACCAGAGTCGTCATGCATTGGGTGCCAGAAAACTCTGACGTGATGCCTTACGCTTCGTTCCCACTTTGTCGTGACGACAGATAATCGTGTAGTTTTAAGTGTCGTGGCTTGGGTGTATAACTGGAGGTGTTCACATATCGGACGACACGATTAAAGTCGTCCACGACTTTTGGCAACTAAAAACCAACGATAAATTAATCGTTACGACATAGTTGGAACGGGTCCTAAGAATCAGTCATACATAAGAAAAAGTGCAGAAGGCTTTTTGAAAGATTTCAGCCCCATAAAGCCAAAAATAGCAAAAAAACAACTCAATTCTACGTTAAAAACTTCGGAAACAAAACAGCTTTCACACAAAATTCTAATCATCTTATTAAAGTTATTGGTCCTCCGATCAGCGATAAGCTACCAATACTAACCTTATTAAGTAATAAATATTTTACCGACTAATCTACTAAAGTACCGGTTTTCTAACAAACTCATCGTCCCAAAAACTCTAAAATACATTATGATACCAATAAACACGTGTATAAATTCCGTTTTACGATCGTCGAGAAACGAAAAACCGATTTTTTTATCGATAAATATCGATTTTCGTTTCGGAAACGCCGCTTTTGGGGGGTTAAGTTATTGTTTTGTACGACTATTGGTTTAGTTTACGGTTATCGTCGTATTAAGGTGAGGCACTTGTTTTTGCCGCGGCGCGGCGTTGCTTCTTCTTTTTTGTTGAATGTTATATTCACAGGTGTGTTCTTGTTGTCTTTTTTTTTAATGGGTTTTGTTCACTGCCTTTAGTTGTCAGTTTGAGGTTGGTTGTACTAATGTTATCAATTAAAAAGTAATGTTGTAATTTGTGATTTCATCATCATCGTCATCATTTCAGCCGAAAGACATCTGCTGGACATTGGCCTCCTCAAAGTGTCGCCACATTGGCCAGTCTCGTTGTAACTTAAGTTTTAAATTATTCAAATCATTGAATAGAAGCTCATAATACAGTCGTTTGCATAGAGGATTAGTTTTGTAAAATCTACATGTAAAGTCATCATCATCTGCAAAATCAAAATCATTTTTTTTTTCAAAATCAAAGCATTTATTTCAAGTAGGCCAGTTACAGGCACTTTTGAATTGTCGAAACAAAAATGAACAATTAAAGTAGCTACAGTCCCAGTCACAAGACATAAAAACTGTGAAAGTACTGTAGTTGCCCATTCCCTAACGTAGATCTCTATGGAGAAGAACGGGCAAGAAACTCCATGGACACTCTTTTAAATCAAAATATTGTTACAAAATCTTGGTTACATCATTCTGCATTCTGCCTAGCCTTTTCCCAAATATATTGGGGTCAGCTTCCAGTATAACCGGATGCAGCTGAATACTAGTATTTTACATGGAGCGACTGCCTATGTGACCTCCACAACCCAGTTAACACTGGGTAATACTATACCACTTGGTTGTCACATTTTTTGGGCCACTGACTACCTGTAACGACTGCCAAAGATGGACAAATGACACCCAGGACGAACAGCGTAACGTGCTTTCCGAGGCACGGAGGAAACTCAGTATGTAAGGGCGGTCACCCATCCTCAGATCAACCTAGGCCAGTACGGCTTAACCGAAAGATCGGCCGAGTGGCTGTTATTATTTAACCACGAGCTTCTCAAAACTATACGTCAAGTACGGTACATAAAAGGTTCCTTCAAAGAGGACTCAATGCCCAAGTCTTTTTTGGTGTAAAACAGAATGATAGATTTTTCCTACCATCATTATTTCATCCGAAAGATGACCACTACTGGATATAGGCCTCCTCAAGTGTCACCCCATGAGTTTTTCTGGACCCAGTTTAATAATATTGGAAAATCATCATCTTCACAAACAAAAAAAAAGTATATATATGTAGTATATGAACTACCTAGTAGTCCACGACACAAGCTTTGCTTAGTGTGGCACTAGGTGGCACTGTGTGTTAATATCCAGCGATATTTATTTATTTTATTTATAACCATTTCCCCAAGTGTCACCACTTTGACCGGACCCTTGCGACTCGCATCCAACGGATTCCCGCAACCTTCACCAGATCATCGGTCCACCTAGTGGGAGGTCTTCCAACGCATCGTCTTTCGGTTCGCGGTCGCCACTCCAGAACTTTTCGGCCCCATCGGCCATCCGTTCTGCGAGCAATGTGCCCTGCCCACTGCCACTTAAGTTTGGCAATTCTTCGGGCTACGTCAGTGACCTTCGTTCTCTTGCGGATGTTTTCATTTCTGATTCGATCACGCAAAGAAAGTCATAGCCCTATCCATTGCCCTTTGGGTGACTGTATAAGGCCCATTGTGATAAGACCCATTGTGAGCGACCACGTTAGATATTGGAAAATACTATCCTACAATCCTACACGCCATTTTTAAATCCATTATTATGGAATCTTGATACTTTACTTCAAGTAAAGTACTTCTTATTTACAATAATAGCATTATCACTTACAGATTAAGCCCACACTCGACAAAACCACATCCAATACAAACAGACAAACTAACAAACAAGAATAAGCGATACACCGACGACATCACATCGTTATATTTATCGTTATCGTTATTATCGGTCGTTATAACGTTATTAACGATCGAAAGAACAGAAATATAATCGTTATTTGTATCGGTATACCTGGGCGTCACGTCACTAAATTAGACTTATAGTGATGTATGAAGTATTCAGCGGATGATTATAGTGTGGAGAGTGAAAGTTGTTTGTTTGTTTGTTTGTGGGATTATGTTTTGGGATTGGCACCTATTGGTCTGTTTCTATTGTTGTCTAATAGGCTCTTCCCCAATAACATGGAACTTCAAAGTAACTGATGAAATGTAGATACCTACATGCAAAACATCATCATCATGCAAAACTGTACCTTGAAGTATACACTTCAAGGTACAGTTTTGCATCCTAGTCAAAATTCAGGAGCTTGTCACAAAATACATAATTGTATTGTATTACGGGCTGGTGTGCGCAACTCCACGTCAAAGCGCGTATTTTGCGTATGGGCTATAATCTACCACGCGAGCCCAGTGCAGTTTGGTAGATGTAACAGTCTTCAAATTTTTGGTTCTAGGACATGCCGGTTTCCTCTCGATCTTTTTCTTACCCGTTTTGAGAGCAGTGGTGATGAAACAAATTACACAAAGTAATGCGCCTGCCTGGGTACGACTTACTGTTCTTATTCTTATTCTTTATTGCACACAAAAAAACAACAAATATACATAATACTTGCAATAATATAGCTTATGTACAAAGGCGAGCTTAACCCAGAGTTGGGTTTTCTTACAGCAAACCTAATTTTGAAAGCGAGATTTGCAAAAGAGGATATACTTACGTATGTGCATTTACATTACATTCTAGATAAACTTAAAAAAAAAACTACATTCATACTATAAAATATACGTAATACATACAGCTTAGATATATATTATACATACCTATAAAATCCGATATATATATACATACATATTGATCATATAGACAGGAAATGGTCCTTTATTCCCTTCCTGAACACCTCTAACGAAGGGCTATCCCGCAAGGAGTGTGGAAGTGAATTCCAAAGGCGCACAGCACGAACAGTGAATGATCCATCATACCGACTTGAGGAGTGGGGAGGAAAACGAAGGAGAAGAGATGATGATGAGCGACAAGGTTTACCTCTAGGTACGAGATACTCAAAGCGTTCACGCGAAGATAGGAAGGAGCCTTAGAATTATGAAGAATGGAAAAGAGAAAAGAAAGAATGTGACAATCTCGACGCTGACGAATAGGTAGCCACTTCAGCTGCTTCCAAAATTCCGACACATGGTCGTACTTACGAAGCCCGAAAATGAAGCGGATACACAGAACTGACCGTTCGTAAATCGGGGCCGCCATCACTGAGCCACCGCTGCTACTGCTGTCAGTCGGGCACAAAATCCAGAGTATCTGGATCCCTACTAATATTATCGTATGCTAATTCCATCTACACTAAAAACAAAAAACTATATCACTAAACAAAGACAAGTCAACAAGTTCAAACATGGCGCGGTCGTCAGGCCATCGACACGGCCATCCTGATTATGTGCACCGTTCTAAGCGTGTTGATTATTAATTAAAAATAATTACGATTACGACCATATTCAATGACTCTGGTGTTACTGTTATTAACACTTTAGGGATGGGATGAGAGTATTGTGAACGTGTTTCGATAGATTTGGTGTTTGTTGTAATGCCCTGTTGAAAGTGAAACCATGGGGGTTGTAATTGAGTTGTTAAATGATGGAATTGTTGAATGTTTATACTATTAATCAAACAGTAAGCCTTTATTAACTCCCTCTGCGTAGATAAATATAAATTAATAAACCTAGATTGTTTTACACTTTAGTTCACCTTATAAGAAAGACCACCTTCTTGGAAGTTTGGTTTAAATACTAGTTTAAATTCACTCTATTCAAAGATGGATTATCAGTTGAAGCAAATGCTTAAATCTGTTAGATGTACCTCCGACTTTTATCTGCTCATAGCTACGAATTTTTACAACAACCTTATCTGTCACGACTCGACGAGTAGTCAGCTCCTATGCAAAACTCTCTAACACATCTATGTCAAGACAACGTATCGATATCGATATTTCACCCATCGATACACTACCATCCCATCCCTACCCCCAGTTCTAATTAAGGCATCGGCCGTGCACCGAATGTGTGTTTAATCAAGCATGTTGCCGCTACACTTGTTTGCTTTGTCGATGCGTAGGCGCAGAGCTGTGGCGCTTTGAAAAACTTTCGTTAATTGTTCGCTTCCGTATTAATTCTGTTAGTTAAATGGCTATTTTTAATATCGTGTTCGAGGTGTTGTTGTAAACAGATCTTCAATGTAATTTGGATATGTTACTTTCGTTTGAGGTGTAAATTAAATAAGCTTATGGTTAAGGCGCTTAGACGAGCTAAATTAGCAACTCTATTTGTGGTGGTTCAAACTTCGATTGAAATGCTGTTAGAATAAAGTTCTATTCAGCTTGCACTACAAAGTGGTTGTCACGTCAGCCACTGCGGGCCAAATAGCACAATCGATTTACAAAAAAACTATTGATTGGATTAATAAAACTAAAACAGTATCATGCTAATTTATTGCTTGTAGAATTATTTGCCAAAAAATCAGAATGATCGCATGCATATTAGTACGTTTTTTATTGTTTGAAATATATTTTTAGAGATAAGTTCGTGATTTCTTTTTATCGAGCCAAATTAATTATATTATGTTTTCAAAACAGTATCATGCTAGCATATATCCTGAAGAATATCGTATATTTTTCTGGTCTTGTTTATAGCAGTGAATCATATACTTTTAGTACTTAATTATAAAACTCGCGTTTAGCTCGTGTAATCGCCTTAATGGGGAAAGTTTTGGAAACCATAGTTACCCATATGCCCATATCTGAACTCTACTTCTAGTCATCAACATACATTGCCATACAGTGTGGTAACTCTGCCAGTCTCCTGGGGACTTTACCAGTTGACAGCGTTGAGGAGGAGTTTTTTGACGCCATTTTTTAAGTTTATAGTTTAAGTTAGTTTAGTTTATTTTAATTTATAATTAAATGTTGCATTATTCTTTTAAATATAATAATGTCATCAACGTTGAATGTAACATTGAAAATAACGATTAAGTTACAACAATTAGGTATTATTTTTAACAAAACACCAGAGTCATTCAAAAGTTTTGATAAAAAAACACTCTTTCAAGTAGTAATGACCTACTATGAGTTCTATTACAAAGAGGTCAGTTCAGGCCCTAAACTTTTATTTTATTTGGTGAGTCATCAGCGTCACTTTGAAAAAGTTTTTTTCGCATGATTAGGTTATAATAATTCTTCTAAAAATAACAATTAAAAAAACCTCAATCAAAAATCTGTCACTTTACAATGCGGTTCAAAAAAACATACCACACCATTTAAACCCGCAAAACAAAAAAGAAAAATAATTCTTACAAATAAGAGGAAGCACAAAACATCAAGGTGCTATAAATCTAAATAGTATCGGACATAATTTAATCGGGACCTCTCGATTTTGGTATCATAAATAACAGATTTTTACATTTTATAAAAACGAAAACAAAACATTTAATACGCCGTATCAGGTATAAATCACTCGAAAGTGGCGTATTCGTCTTTGGTGGTATGCCATCTGAAACAAACTCCCTCAAAACCCAACCTAAAAACACACACAACACAGTATAAAATCCCTTAAACGCATTTAACTTAAACTCTCTGACAGCTGTCATTCGAATCCAAACCCAAGCTAAACTTCATAAAGTTTGAAATCGTTTAAACTTTAAAGATGATTTCTCATATAAATCAATGAGTTTCGGTGTCCCCCTGATCCCCGATAACCGAGTATTGATACTGGGACGGAGGTGTTTTGAGATCTCGTTCGTCATGCCGAATTATAAAAATTAGTGGTATGTAGTGGTATTCTTGGCCTCACGCGTACGGCCAGATAAAGGCAGAAACATAGAATTGATAGCAGCAGGTGATACAGATAGTTTGTTCGAAGGTAAATTACTGCTTTATAGACGGATAAAGACATTAATGGTTATTGATTTCATTGTTTTTTTAACCTAATTCAAGATATTTCTTTTTTCAAACACCTCACTCTTTTACTGCTTTCATTGGAAGAATTAAAAGGTCGGATAGCCCAATGTCATACTCTAATTTGGAGAATGTAAGTAGGTACCGCCCGCGGTAGGTGGGCCCGCGTGGTAGATTGTAGCCCTCATTGAGAGGAGGCCGTGTCCCAGCAGTGGGAACATTGTAGGCTGATGATGATGATGATGATGATGATGATGAAGTAGGTACAGTTTACCGATATTTGTATTAGCCTCTTCCAAACGAGAGCAGTCGTGGTACTGTGCGACCACAGTACCACGACTGCTCCCGTTCCCTGCCCTGCACCCCAGCACTTCACTTTGTTCAATAAATTTCATCATCACTTGTCTCAAAAACGGTGAAACAAAACATCTTGAAGAAAGCGAAATACCGGTCCACTCATTTTCACAGGGGTTTCCAGCTATTGGAACCTTATGCACTTATGGCTGACCCAAGAACAAGACCCTGGCAGTCATTAGATGACCAAATGGAAATTATGTGTTTCCTATTCCTCCGCTATTCTTTTCTGATATTTACAATACGGGATTTAAAGGTTTAATTGTTTCTCAGGGACTTCGTCGAGCTTCATTGTCTCGGCACTTTTCTGATGTTCTCCACTGTAGATTCTGATTTGCAGGAGTTACAGTGGTTTGGGAATAGTGTAACGGGCTTATCTCGAATCAATACAGGGTGTAAACCACCTCATCACAAAGCCGTTAACCAAGAATTCTGTACATCAAAATAAGTAACTTTACGCAAAAAATATTGCTGGGAATCAACTTTTTTTTTTGAGGTTATAAATCATGTTTTGTGGTAGAACTCAATGTAACGCACTTAAAACATTGTGCGGATGGATAGATTGAATAGAACGGGGGTCATGGAGGTGTTAAAAGTTAAAATCTTACAAAAAAACACTAAAAATTGCCAAAAAGTTGTAACTTTGACCCCCCATATCTCCGTAACTAGAAGTTTCCCAGGTATGGTCTAGAACAAAAAAATGATCGCAATGATGAGGAGAACAGTGCCTTTCGGCTTCGTGATGAGGTGTTTTACACCCTTTATGAAAAAACGCGGTAAAGTCTTTGGGAACTACCAATAAAAGTGAAAACTAAATAATCTAAATCTGCTACGGGTTGTGCCCGCGCACGCTACGCCGTAGCGGATCGGCTACGAGTGCTACGAAGCGTTAGGTGATGGTCACGCGAATTCCATGATTTTTGTTCATCCAAAAAGTGCTCAACGCGTCTAAAAAGTTTACACTTCAAAAACCATAGCACAAAAAACTACAGGTCTTAACAAATGACTGCGTTGACAAATAACCGCATTACCTACATGTAGGTATCACTGCTCAGCAAAGATAAATAAGTTTAATGCTCGATACCAATTATCGTGATTTATCCTCTTCCTCGCATCCATAACCGGAGTGGTGATCAATTTCACGTGGTTGTAATGTGACTTGTATACAAGATCTTAAACATGACCGATCTTCGTGGTGTTTCGTCAACGATTATTTTAAAAGTCATTGTTGTTATCTTTAAAATTATATAAGACTAGCTGACCCACGCAACTTCATCTGCATCACATAAGAGAGAAAAACGAAAGGAAAAATTTAATATCCCTGTTTTTGCAACATTTTTCATTCCTGCTCCGCTCCTAATGGTCGTAGCGTGATGTTTCATAGCCTATAGCCTACCTCGATAAATGGACTATCCAATACAAATATATTTTTTCAATTTGAACCAGTAGTTCCTGAGATTAGCGCGTTCAACCAAACAAACAAACAAACAAACTCTTCTGCTTTATAATATTATATATAAGTATATAAGTATAAGTATAGATTTCTCGTATTAAAGTATTATCTTGGATCAGTAAAATCATTGACTTCTTTTGGGACTGCGTCGCAATTGGGTAGGTAATCAGAAGTACCTTCTTTAGTGTATAAATTTCTTCTTCGTCAGGGTAGTCATACAGGGTGTAATAACCTCATAACGAAACCGTCAACCAAGCATTCTGTACATCAAACTAAGTAACTTTACGCAAAAAATATTGCTGGGAAACACCTTTTTTTTTGAGGTTATAACGAGTACATCATGTTTGCAGGTAGAACTCAATGTAACGCACTTAAAACTTTGTGCTGATGGATGGATTGAATAGTGTGGAGGTATTAAAAGAAAATCTTCGAAAAGAAACATATTAATAAAAATGCGAGAAAGTTGGAACTTTGACCCCCAATATCTCCGTAACTAGAAGGTTCCCAGGTATGATGTTGAACGAAAAAATTTGCGTAATGACGGGGAAAACAAGTGCCTTTCGGCTTCGTTAAGAGGTGTTTTACACCCTTTATGTACGACACGTCTCCAATCTCTGCAGTGTGGATCATTCGATATTATATTGGATATGTCACCGTAAAATTGTCAAATACGTTATATTATAATATCACTAGCGATATTGTAAAATCTCGAAATATTGTCGAATGAACATACTGCTTACAACAAAACACATTATTTTTCGTGAAATGCATGCGATGGTAGTCAACTCACGTGGTGTGGAGGGAAGGAGGGGTCCACCTTGCCCAGTGGTACTACTCTCATGAAAAGATAATGTACCATTTCTGAGAAATACCGATTAATATAACCTAACCTTAAAACACTATATATTCCCCTAAAAAGCGTAGACGACGAGTGCAGGGTTTAAAGGAACCTAACTAACCTAACGAGGGGGTGCCCCAAGTCCCGATAATGGGGGCAGAGTTACTTTCGTATGTTCAGTTGACAATATTTCGAGAGTTTACAATATCGCTAGAGAGAAACACGTTATATTGTAATTAAACGTGTTTGACAATAATTACGGTGACAGATACCCCACACTAAAATTTGCCGTTGAATTGTGGGTGCGTTTACAAACATTTTAAACTCACATACACAAAGAGCTAGATCTCGACGACTTCAACCCGCAACACGCAACACATAGCGCAACAGCTTGCAATCCTCCCCTATGCCAACCGTGTTGCAGTTGCTTTCAATAACCTTCTTGATCTCATCTGACCATATAGCCGGTGCTCTTAGTGACTCTCACCTTTCACGCTTTCCAGTATCATAAGCATTAATGCGGAGATTTCTTGAAAACGGTCGAAAAGGCGGTTTTAAAAAGCAGTGTAGCTCTTATAAACCGTATATAAGAGCTACACTGCATATGATATATTCAAGTCCTTTTTGGATACAGCGATGTGACTCAAAACATGATTTAACATCTCTTAATTTTCTTTAAAAGCAGTTATACCCTTCATTGACAATGATAATTATGATTTAAAATTTACCATACAATTTTCAAATGCTAAGGCATTCAAGTGATAGATTTTTTATTATTAAATATTTAAGTTCTAATTTTTAATCGATCGAAAACACCCATCTCCAGACCACTGTGCGTCGGCGTCGGTCAGCAAAATGTCAAACTGACAGTTATCAGCCGAAACCGAATGTGACACAGTTGTCAACACTAGGCTCTTATAACACTAGGTATCTTAAAACTGAAAGATACATTGGAAAAAATGTTTTATAGCCCATTATCTAATCATCAAATCCAAAGAATCATTGCTAAACAACTCACTCACATCTAACAATGACGAATTCTCCTCCCAAATCCAAAAACAAATAGGCCAATAAGATATGAATAAATTCATTGAATCGACAGCGCAGTGGGCCGCTGCGTAGGCGCAGATCACAGGATGCTCAGTTAGTTCGCAATCAATTTTATAGTCGACTGGTATTTGCTGTTTATCTTTACACTGGCGGATCGTATGTTGAGGGACAAATTGTTTAGGTAGATAAGTTTGGAATTAAAAGTTCTGTCGATCTAGGTCACTTCATCATCTAGCCTTTTCTCACTTATGTATCGGGGTCGGCTTCAAGTTTTACTGATATACATACAGGGTGAATTTTAATGAATGCGAAAAAATGAAATTGGAGCTTCAGTTACAGTAACATAGTAATTATAAACTGTTTTTTCTACAATCTAAATCGTTAAAAAAAAATACGCGAATATCGTTTTCAAAAGGTCCATTGATGTTATTATCTTTATTTAAGTACGAATTATCGGTATTCCAGTAATATGCAAAATAAATAAGAAAAATTAAGGCAAAATTAGGTAAATGACCGCTATATTGAGCACTGCGATGAGTCGGCAAGATTTTTGATACTTTATTATTTTAACGGTTTTCGTAACACTGATCAATTATTTTTTAATTTTATATTTTATACATTTTCTTGACAACACGTATTATTGTATATTTAAATTTGTCGCATCTATTCAATTTCACCCTCTGTATAGTTATCCATGGGGGGTAAGACTTGTGGTAAAATTTTCAGGCAACTGACTACCAGTAGCGACTGTCAAATATCTACAAATGCCAGCTGGGACCAACGGGCCCACGGCGTTGTCCACGACTCGCACTATTCAATCCATCCAGCAGCACAATGTTTTGAGTGCGTTACTTTGAGTACTAGTTTACTACCACAAAACATGATTTTCCACCCCAAAAAAAAGTTATTTCGCAGCAATAATTTTTGCGTAAAGTCAAGTGACTTTAGTTTCATGTACAGAATGTTTATTACAATCTGTATAAGACACATATGGGCAGTGTTTCCAGTGTCTCACTAATCTTGTCCGCCACCACACAATGCTAGGTAACCTCCAAAATTAAGCGCAAACAAGTGCTGATGTGAACATCGGGAGGAAACCCGTGCGATGTCAAATTGTTGAATATGACACCGTCTGAGCAGTAACCGGTGTAATCGCGGCCTAATGTGTGAGTAATGGCCGCGTGTGTCTGTACCTAGCCTTACTGTATGAGCTGTGAGATTGGAATGATTTGATGGGCCTGATCGTCATTGTCTTTGTGATTTCGTGTGGGTAGTTTTAGATTTTTGGCTGTTGTAACTAATGGGTCTGGGTTCAAAGTTTGATTCCCGTCTCGAGCAAAGAATCTTCCAGGATTTGGGTCAACTTTAAAGACAGTAGGTGCATCTATTGAGACAGAAAGTAAGATTTATAGTTATAGACAAAAAGGAGTTGCTATTGTACGACGAACAAGATATTTGGTTTACAGTTTAATCCACAAATTACATTGTAAAATGTAAACCAAATAGCTTGTACATGGGCTTCAGGTACGTGTAGCAAACTGACGAAATATTTTTGCGGAAAATACTTCTTTCTGCCTACGCTGCGTGCTGCAAGTGCTGCAACATAGGTGTAATGATAAAAAATCAGGGACACGCCACTCCTGATTTTTCGAATTCCTGTCCTTATTGTATCACTATCACTTGCATCGGTGAAAGGAAAACATCGTGAAGAAAATAGCACGCCTGAGAGATATTTATAAACGGCATGGAAAGCCAAGTCAGAAGCCAAGGGTGGTATAAAACTCAGAAACCAAGTTAACCACTAACCATACAAAAAAGAAGACTTAGGTGTGGGACAAACACGAGCGGCGTATGGCGAATGGCGGTGGCGCGGGTGCACGGGGGGCGAGGAAGTGGCGAGGAAGTGGCACCGCTTCCTCGCCCCCCACGCACCAGCATCCGCGCCAGCGCCGCCGCCGCCATACGCTTCTTGTATATGACCCGCGCCTTACTAAACCCTCAACCTTAACCTCTTCTATGGACTATCATCATTATCTGCCCAGCCTTTTCCCAACTATGTTGGAGTTGGCTTTCAGTTTGCCCGGATGCAGCTCAATACCGAATAGTATTTTTTATGCAGCGACTATCTATTCTTCTATGGACTATGTTGTTTGAGAATCGTCATCATCATCATCATTTCAGTCGAAAGACATCCGCTTCTGGATACAGGCCTCTCCCAAGTGTCGCCACATTGACTGGTCTCGTGCGACTTGCGTCCAACGGATTCCCAAACCCGCAACCTACACCAGGTCATCGGTCCACTTGATGGGTCTTCCGGTTCGTGGTCGCCACTCCAGAACTCTTCAGCCCTATCGGCCATCTGTTCTGCGAGCAATGTGCCCTACCCACTGCCACTTTACTTTGGCAATTTTTGTTTGAGAATACCTATACTATTTTAATTTTTACTTTTTTACTCTAGAAAAAGTCTATTCAGAAAAGATGAAACAAAAATCATATGCATTCTGTTGTCTGTTTCTGTTTACTACTACCAGAAAATGGTGTTTGCATAACCCATATTGCAATCAAAACTGCATTCAACCAACCAACCTAAATCACTCACGAATTGTCACTAACAATGCCAAAAACGTGACGAAAGCAAGACAATATGTAAAACGTAACCCTGTTTCCCTATCCCACACAAAAACGAAAAACGACAGAACCCATAGAGCAAGATTAATTGCCGATAGTTCTTGAACAGCGCGCACGGGACAAACGAACAAACAGACATGCGAACCAACAGGCAAAACATGGGGATTCGATATGCGAGCTATAATTTTAGCAGACCCTGTTACACCTACGGACGGTGGGCGGGTGTATTCTGGATTGGTGAAGTTTTATATTGTTCCGTTTGGAGAGAAACGTTGTGACCGAATGATCATATTTGTTTCAGTTGACCTGTAGTTTTCTTTGAAGCTTCTCGTGTGTACAAGGTGGAATTTTTCAATGCCAAATGTAAACTTGTTTCTTTTTAAAAATAAGGGAATGTTTCCTTGGAGTAAAATTTGCTATCTCCAGTATCTAGAGTACTTTCCCTCCAGGTGGGTGGTATTGTAAAACTCCGGCCTGTATGAAAAAAAAAAAAAAAAACCATATCGCGACAAGGTTTTAAGAAAACTATTTATTTTCATTTGTATTGTATTGTACAACGGGCTGGTGTCTGCAACTCCACGTCAAAACGCGTATTTATGTCTTTCCACCTTGGATGGCGGATGGCGCCGAAAAGTTCTAGAGTGGCGACCGTGAACCGGAAGACGATGCGTTGGAAGACCTCCCACTAGGTGGACCGATGACCTGGTGAAGTTATGTTTAAGTCCCATATTATAATATGTTCCATGCTCGGCATAAAACTGATAGATTGAGTTCCTAACGTTGAAATCCGAAAACGCACAAAAGTTTTTGATATTGCAAATCGCTTTATGGAACTCAAATGGAGTTGGGCAGGACACCTATCAAGACGCAGTAATGACAGGTGGACCAAGGCTGCCACCAAATGGCGTCTAAGAACTGGCAAAAGGAACGTGGGTCGTCCGGCGGCGAGATGGGCAGACGAAATAGTTGCCGTCGGGGGAATAACCTGGATGAGGCTGCCTCAGGACCATGGAAATTGGCACAAGAAGACAGAGGTCTATACCCAGCAGTGGCTGAGTTCGGGCTGATGATGATGACGATGAATACGGACGAACCTATTGTCATCAACTGGGCACAGACCCAGACTCCTTGTCTGCTACTCAGAAATTCCTGGTAAAAAAACCCAATAACACTTTTTCCGACTTGGGAATTGAACTGGGGCATTCGTCAACTGGCGACGGTAAATGTGACGTAATTTACGTCGCATTTACAAGGTCGAGCGAGATGACGACGAAAAAATTAAATGAAATTGAGGCTGAGGCTACACTAGGCAGCGATTTGCGATGCGACTGGAAGAGCGAAACGAGAAAAAAAATCGCTTCAATTTCGCTATGTTGGTGTAGCCGATTACAGTCATGTTGTTCCGATCGAATAAAGAAATACGTGAGCATTCATTTACTTTTTCAAATCGCTCATGTGTCGCAGGTCGCGTCGCGGCCTAATGTAGCCTAAGCCTGAAACTGGCCGTCTCGCGCGAACTCGCGAGTTTCACTGTCGCCAGTAGACGACTGACCCATTGAACCCAGGACCTTATGCTCAGCAGTCGCGCCGCTACCTAAATGTTATACCGACTCATATTATACACTCTTTCACAATACGCCACAAATCTTTTTAAGAAGAAAACCATTTTATTAAAATTCTTTGTAAAAAGAGATAATTATGTAAATAAACGATCTATATACGACACATTAATTTTTATGTCCACTATACAAACTAGTATGTTGATACAATTTAATTATAAACACGCTATTAAAATACCTATGTTATTGAACTATTATAATTATACACTGATATATAGTGAAAAAACTGCTTTTTTTGTTATTTATTTTCCTAGAATTTGTCTAAAATCTCAATCGATACCTATAACGCGAATTCTTTACTTTGCTATTCATTATAAATGCCAGAATCGTAAAAAACATATTTAATTAAGTAGTGTATTTCTTTTCTAAATATTCAAAAATGCTTGAGTGCAACAACTATACTTACAACACAATGCAATTACAACAATGCACAATAATTTACAATTTAATGCTATCCAAGTCGGTAGTTGCTGGTCAATTATGCATTTTATTTTCTTCTCTTTTGTACTTGTTGCGATTAGGCAGAATGTGGAAAGACAGAAAACTACTTTCAACTTCTGAATATCCATATTCCTCAGTCATAAGTTTAAGAAGTTCGATACTTAGTCACTACTAGTGAGATAGGAGCCTTTTGGCCTCGTACAGGACGAGTTTCATTTCTTTTATTTTTTAAATGTATTTTTGTATTTTTTTCTGTGTAATTTTTATACTGATAATTTCGATGTGTTTTGTCCTGTGCGGGCTAATAAATGCTTCTTTCTTTCTTTTTTCTTTCTTTAATAGTGCCACGCCCTATGATAGTTGGGTGGAAAACATCTACATTGTTAACCGACTTTTACCAAGTTCAAAATGGAATGCATCATCATCACTGGAATGGATGGACTGCAGCACTATTGCAAAATATGAATACAATGGTTTAGAAGTCTTACCTTTGTTTTGCGAATCGAGATTCTGACTCGTCCATATTTTTAAACATTGAACGTGAACATTATCGTCCTCACCAGAATACAGCCACCCGATCACGTCTCCGTACATATCGACTTGAGGGATTGGCTTACCAGTCGCCCCTAAATCAAACACTCGATAAAAAGCTAAATGTTCGATTGCGAGGCGAGAACTCTTGCGCATAAATTTATGCGGTACTGATAAATTAGGAGATGTTTCCCGTGAGTTATGGGTCATAGCTACGTGTAACCGCTGTCTGTGAAGAGAATTCAATAGTTATGTTGTTTGTTCTATTGTATGGACTAGTAATACTTTGTATAAAACTTGCGACACGTTAATATTGCACTATACTTTTGGATCAACTTTGAAGCATACTTTTGGGACGTCACTCTCAGTCACATTTTTGTTTAGATCAAGTCCAAGTATGGAACTAGAAGACATGTTGCACTGATCCCAAATAAATTGGGATAAGGATAGAAAAATGATGATGATGTCCAATCCAAGTCGTGCGAAGAGCTTGCTAGGTTCTTGTGGCAACCAACCTCTACGATTACGTAGTGAGTACATTATAAAACTTAAGAAGACGGGTATTTATCGCGAATTTACCTTTAATTTAATCCCGACGTTTCGCACCATCCGTGGTCGCGGGGAGATTGAAGTATTGGAGGTACCGCGACAGCAAAGTGAAGGCGTTTCGTAGTGAGTATCTGGCAAATGAAGAGAAAAACAATATTCAGTACTGAAAACTGAAAGCGTAGCTCACGAGCATAGAGTTTTTGGCAACCATAATAACTACTGGTTTTATGTGGCGCCTTACCCCAGCCGAAAAGTACACACGCACGTCGCAAATGTGGTGGGACCAGCTGGACAAAATCAATGGACCTGTGGTCCACAATAGCCCCTGGAGAAGTTATACGAATAGCCCATTGCCCAGTGGTAGAATGATGCAGGCTTACAGTAATGTCGGAGAGCTGACAGCATCCGTCAATATGCGATAGTAATTAGTGTGTAGCTGGACCTAGATAAGATTATTCAATAAAATACACAAGCATTTCATTTCAGTGAGACCAAAAAAAGCATACTGTCATTACCCTGTTTTACCCTTTATCCTGACATTACCCTTTTGCTAGCGCATTCAATTAGTCAGTAGGTAACTGTTCGAATAATGCAGCTACCAAAGAATAAACCAAATCCTGCATCGATCAATTTGCTACCAAAAACAGATGCAAAACGGATTCCATTGCAGTATAATAAATAGCACCATCAAACAAAATTAATCGTTACTTCGATAGAAATTCGAGAAATTAGCGCGATCCCGAATGAGCTGGATTTTAGTGTGAAAGATACGGACTGATGCTAACGACACCATTTTGTTGAGCTCTGTCTACATGTTGGAATTTTTTCGTTTTTTTTAAACCTTGTAGTTTGATTTGGAGCTTTGAGCTGAAAGATGGGACGGCAATAAGTGTTAATTCCCACTACTGGAACAGAGGATTTCTCTCTGTGAGAATGAGAGAGCCATAGTTCGCTACGCTAGCATAGAGCGAACTATACTAACTACGATCTAGTGTAACGGACACAATTTGAAACATAATTCTGAAGATGAGCTCTTTTGAATGTAAGAGCCAATCTGTAATTGAAGCGGTAGGAGGGACCATATTTGGCCCATATTGTCCCACTGTTGGTAAAGGCTCTATTCCTTCCAACGATCACAATTCTATGCTACTTCTACCCAATTCTCAAGCAAGACATCCAGTTCGTCTCGCCATCACCTTCGTGGTCTACCGCGACCCAGTGTCACTGTTTCAGGGCATCAGTCCTGAAGACTTGTGTTAGGCGCATGTAAAAAAAATGCAAATTATTATAATCTATTAACCGATCATTATAGACACACCCTTATAGATAAAATCTTGCGCAAAATACCGATCCGCTTGAATTTCCAAGTGTTTATACAGTTTTAATAAAATGCCGTGAAACGGTAGCGCTATATCGCCGTATGGCACCCAAGATTTGAGCGATACGTTCAAATGTAAGGTGACCATGTTATCTCAAGTTATTTGTAGACCAGTACTACATTTAAAAACTTTCGACTCCATATAAACTATGCTATAAATATCGCTATAAAAAGGAAAAACGGTAAAGAAGTTCAAATTTTGAAAATGCTAGATTCAGAACAGAATGATTCGTTTCGTATGAAAAGAGTTAATGTTGTGTTTTTGTCATAAACCGACCCTTGATTTCGATTTATCGATTAACTTCAATAGTCTGCTATGCCTTTAGTATCATTATTTTTCTGTCTAGAATGACAGAAGAATTCATTATTGGCTGAAAAAAACCAAGCCTCCGCATAAATATGGTAGAATTATCAACGTGTTCCTGTCAGAGGCAGTCCTTCAACATCATCAAGCTAAATCCAGATATAGTTATTATATCCTAACAAATTCTTAATTACGGTAACCCTACACGTAATGCTCGCTACTCCATTTTGGGCGCAAATTAATGCGCGCGCGCCGATACTGTTCACAATCGTAAGTGCACGAGTGTGACATTTTGTGTTCGGAACTTTTTATTTTTTACTTTTTGTTTTTCGACTCAAATAGGTGTTTAATATCGTTTATATTCAGATCTGGGGTGATGGTGAAATTCTTACAATATATAACGGGGGAAAATGATTTAAGCCATAATGCAAATGGGACTGGGCAGGCCATGTGTCGGATGGGACTGCTAGACAGCTAGACAGGGTCGCGGTAGACCAAGGAGAAGATGGTAGGAGACCTTGGATGGCTTTTTGGAGAAATGGAGAGAAGAAGCACACCATCAAGACTATTGGATGGAGTGGGGGGAGGTCTTCTGCACAGGAGTGGGACGATACGGACTAACAAGAAAAAAGGGCATATTATTACCGTCGAGGTAAACCGCGGCGAAGGTGGTGTGACGATCTGATCCTGTTTGCGGGGCGAACATGGCTAGATATCGCACAAGATAGACAGGTTTCGAAGGAAAAGGGGAGGCCTTTACTCAGCAGTGAGACAAACAAATAGGCTAACAAGAAAAAAATATATTTCCAATTTCTTTAAAGTCAAATGCCATTTGAAACTTACATTTCATCATCATCTGCCAAGCCTTTTCCCAACTATGTTGGGGTCGGCTTCCAGTCTAACCCGATGCAGCTGAATACCAGTATTTTACATGGAGCGACTGCCTATCTGACCTCCACAACCCATTTAACACTGGGTAATACGATAACACTTGGTTAGACTTGTTATCAGACTTTTTGGGCCACTGACTACCTGTAACGACTGCCAAAGATGGACAAATGACAGCCGGGACCAACTGCTTAACGTGCTTTCCGAGGCATTGAGGAAACTCGGTATGTAAGGGCGGTCACAGGTCTATCCACAGACCAACCTAGGTAAGCGCAGCTTAACCTTAAGATTGACCCGAGCGGCTGTTATTATTTAGCCACGAGCTCCTCTAACTCCTTGAAACTTACATTTCCATTACAATAATATATCCCCATATCGATAAAATACATCGGTCTCCAAAAACCAGTCTTCCGATTCCAATAAAACGGACTTTGAACCGCAACCTAGACTAATTTAATAAATTATCGGAAATCTCTGATAATGTTACGATACGGCGACAGACAAGACCGGTGTCGTTTACAAACGAGTATCGACTGTTTTAATTAATAGTTTAATTATTAATATAATCGCATGCACCTGCCGATGATATGATATCGATACAGAGGAGTTATTGCGGTAGATTGAATAAAGGTTTCTGCCTATTAAGTGAGGTGAAGCAATAAAAATACGATAACGATATCGGGGTTTTTTTTTTGGGATGATTTGGGAGATGGGAAATCATCAAATAACTTCTCCCACTCTGGGCTGAGCGGGAGGGCAGTGTCAGACTAAAACCCATCCATGTTCCTTCCTCGGCCTTTATGTTCCGGGGCCACGGTATCTCTTTCCAACAGTCCCGCAGCCCCGGGTACCCTAACCATGGATTGGGCAAGTTTTAATCTGTTGCGCCCTAAAGCTGCATCCAGTTAAGCTGAAAGTCATCTCCAACATAATGTATCTGGGATAAGGAATGAGATGATTTTCTTGACCATTCTTTTCCATAAAGTTTTACGTTTTGAAATGGGTAAACTATTTTCTAAAAACTGGCATGAGCCGTCTAAGTGAGTATTTCGATCAAAAAAGGATAAATATTGAATTGCTTTCTGCAAGTTCGACTGCAGAGGACGAGTTGGATTCTAGTAATAGGAAACAGACGGTAGACGACAATAAAAAATTGTCTGTAGCATAGATTTTTAACAAATATTTAACCCATATTTTTTTCTTTTCTAAACCAAAATTGACGAAGATCTTTTAAAACTCTTAATACGTCACGCTTTGGTATAATTTTTAGCGAGTTCTGACGTCACGAGCCCCCACTCCCGAGTTTTGATGCGTTTTATCTTTGTTAATATTCATTGATTTACAAAAATAAAAAATACGTGTCCATTATTTTCCATTCGGCAGATATGGCCTGCCCAGTCGCATTTTAGTTTGGCAGCTTCATGAGCTACGGAAATTTGAGCAGCAATTTGAGTTCTGGGGTGCAGTGTGGTGTCTCGATCTATCAAAGACATAAAAGTCATCTATTTTAAAAGATTCCAATAGCCCTATCTACTCCAATATCTACTCTACCCACTTCCACATAACTTATCTGCGATCGACTGGCCATTTGACCACATCGGCTAATAAATTGTAATAGCTCCCCAATCAGTCACATTGACAGACAAACAGCCGTATATATTTATTATAGATTCTAATTAAAATTCTATGATAATTACCTTATGGGTTATCACATTTCTGATGGATTTCTTATAGGTTTTTTTGGGTAAAGCATTTTATCTTTTATCAGCGGCTGTCGTAGAATGGTCATCCGGGAAGTACCTACCTACTGCCATACTTATCAGCATTCTATGCTTTTGGTTGTAAGGAAATTGAAGCCACATTATGGTATATTACAACTTTGCTTACGCATCTAATTGGCTACGGGAAAGTTTGCAGAACGAAACCTTTGTAAAAACTACAGGGAATGGAAGTGTTAGACAATTAACAGCAATTGCTTTTACAGCATGTTCTTGTCCTACAACGACTTTACGGTACACTTCTTACTTTTTTAAACTTTCTCGATCAGAACACATTAAGGTACATTCGCGATAAATACCCGTATTCATATGTTTTACACTTCTTACCTT
Source organism: Xestia c-nigrum (assembly GCA_916618015.1). Lineage (NCBI taxonomy): Eukaryota > Metazoa > Arthropoda > Insecta > Lepidoptera > Noctuidae > Xestia > Xestia c-nigrum. The sequence goes on from OU745263.1 coordinate 2,118,923, forward strand.
TTCATGATTTTTTATATTGCAGATAAAATGTCACTTTGTCTACAGGCCTTAGACCTCGCTATCAACCCTGCTAATAGACTAGTTTTTGAATCAAAAGACCTTGTCCTGGCGCCATACATTTGTTATCTTATGAACCTCGAAGTTTCTTACAATAGCCAGCGTTTGGTGGCAGTGATAGATTTCGAATAGTTTTATAAAAATACGACATAAGCAACAATGCATTACGAATACCATCCTCGTCACATCGATGTCCGTACAAGGTGCAGTTAAATCACAATATCGAGAATAAACCAATACAAAAATATCAATTTATTACACCCAAATCAAAGTACTAACACATCAAAAGATAAAGGTGTACACCCACATTACCAGTTCATAAATAAGCCAGCACAAAGGTGGCCCATAACTTATAATTCAATAAAGCATTATTTTTTAGTCGCATATTAATCAATGACCGATAGCCGGAGAATTGATTCAATTATTATTTAAAATGCTGTGCACAATAAGTGAATGGATGTACCCTTATTTGTTACTTCGCTTTTAGTTATTCTATGTTAATGTTGCGTTTGAGGAGTATGGAGGAGGCTTTTACTTAATGACTTGCCGCTGGCATTCGACTCGGTGGATGGCTAGAAGATAGGCATCTGCTTCTTGACATACAATTTTGGAAAAAAGACTAGACGACATTTTCTTTACTAATGTTTTAATTGAACAATGAAGTCTTTTCTTTATTTTAAAGATAAGAGCACGACTCGAATGGCGTAGTGATAGTAAGGCTACCTTACGTTTATAGGGTCCTGGGTTCGAATCCCGGTAGGAGCAAAAATGTTTGTGTGATGAGCATGGACATTTGTTTCCGAGTCATGGATGTTTGTATGTATATTAAGTTTGTATTTCAAACAATAAAGTATATATGTAGTATATCAACTATCTGGTGTCCACGACACAAGCCTTGCTTAGTGTGGCACTACATGGCGATGTATGTTAATGTCCAGCGATATTTATTTATTTATTAAAAGTTCAATTTTATTTACCAGTTAGACACCAGTTAGTTACTACATTAGTATTTTACCAATTTTTTTTTTAACATTTTTTTTTAAATATTTGCTTAAATCTTACACCTACATTTTAAATCATTACAATACAAGTAGATTATCATCTTTCTAATAAACTATTTTTCAATAAACATAAGTTACGGTTTCCTAAAAGGTTTTAGTAAAGCACGTCAGTAGGAAGAAGCTGCCTTAAAGTTTCTTTACAAAGGCTTTTTTGAAAGCCCTTTCCTCACTAACACCCATCTCCAACTCGCGAGGCGGGCGGGCCGATCTAGCGGCCGATCGGGCCGTGGGCCGCTACTGTGGGCGGTGTGCGCTCGCCCTTACAATGCATCGTGTGCGCGGGCCTTAAATCATCCTCGCGTACTTGTGGCTTGTGAATGCTGGTTCAGTCTGGTGTCTGGGGTGACGCAGTTTTATTTGTTCTTATATGGAGTGGTGATGGATACGGTTAGCGCCTTTTGTGGGTGAGTGAGGTCGATTGAGGATTGGGATAGCTGTCAATCAATTGATTTTGTAAGAATAGCTAGTTTTCTTCTAAGGTGAGTGTCTAACTGACTATCTATACCAATCTTTCGTGAGAACAGTGTACCGTATCCCTCGAAAAAATACTAACTTTGTCTTTGTGTCAGCTAGGAAGAACATAATTATGGTTGTTAGGAATCGCTGTCCACTTAGTTTGCTCAGTTTATTAAAACATTCGAAACCTCTTCATAGGCTGGACTCACACAATCTGAATTCAGATGATTAATTCCTACTCTGAATTCAGAGCAAGCGGACTTAAACATGAAAATCATAATCCGGAAAAATCAGCATGTGTGTATTATGAAATTGTTGCATTTCCGTGTTTTCTTAATTAATAATGTATTATTCGAGATTATAATAATTATAATTGGAGAGGAATGCAGAATGTGTAAGAGACACCTTACAAACAGTAAGGGATCTCTCATAAAAAAAATACGTTTGACACTCGGGGACTGCCGCGGAAAAGCTATTGCATAGCATTTTTTATCAACTTATGCAATTATAATTATTTATTTATTTTATTTTTCCGCTTCTCGCCGGGCCGAGGACCAAACGCAGACTGACGCTCGCTTGCGGCGCGCGGGCGCGTTCGGACGCCGCAAAAACGACGGGATGTTACGAGTTTGACGTGTCTGTGTATGTGTGTGTGGATCCTTCATTATAAAATTCATAATTTCATCGTGAAGGGAAGCCGAGCCTGAACATTCAGTCTGCGTTTGGTCCTCGAGCCGGAAACAAGCGGAAAAATAAAATACATAAATAATTATAATTGCTTATGTTGATAAAAAATGGTTACAAAGAAGGTGTAATATCAAATGTATACAACCTACAACTCCTAGTTACGGCAATATATTAAAAAGAAAACTAGCTTGTCATTGTCATTATCTGACATGGGGTGTTAGGTTTTTTTCGTTACGGAATTTCTGGATTCTGTCTCCACGCTCAAGGCCCGCGATAGAAGCTATGCAATAGCTTAAAAATAACACCTCTTTAACAATAATTCACCTAAATAGGAAAAAGAGTAGAGAGAGATACTATTCTGAATCTCCTGCGAAAGCCAGAATCGACAATGTCAACCTCGACGAAGTCCCAGCGAAATAAATTTAACTGTTTTGGAAATTGTAAAGAAATGAATCAGAAAAGTATAATGGAGGAGTCCATTATACTTTTCTGATTCATTTCTTTACAATTTCACTAGGTAACTCATAATTTCTACTTTGAGAGAGAGGGAGTCCTCGATAAAATAAACAATAACACCTCAAATCGATAATTCACTCGTTAGCATCGAACACGTCCGAACAGGTTCACATACCAGTACGTATATTAATGGCTGCGCAAGAGTTGACTAATAACCACGTCACTTGTAATTAACAATGGTGATTATAAAACATTTGTGTGGCGATCGTCGGTTGTTTTTGATTTAAGAGGACTTGTTTGTAGGATATTGTAGTGTGGTAGGAGTATGTAATGTGTAATGTTGATATTTGTATTGTGAAGCCGTTTCTTATCTATAGTGTCTTCATTATCTCCCTAGCCTTTTCCCAACTATGTTAGGGTTGGCTTCCAGTCTAACCGAATGCAACTGAATACCAGTATTTTAATTGGAGCAACAGCCTATCAGACCTCCACAACCCAATTAATACTGGGTAATACGATGCCACTTGGTAAGACGGGTTGTCAGACTTTTTGGGCCACTGACTACCTGTAACAACTATCAAAGATCTACAAATGACAGCCGCGATCAACTGCTTAACGTGCTTTCCGAGGCACGGATGAAACTCGGTATGTAAGGTTACCCATCCTCAGATTAACCTAGGCGAGTACGGTTTAACCTAAAGTTCGACCCGCGCGGCTGTTTTATTTAGCCACGAGCTACTTGTTTACAGTAGTACTTACTACACTATCTACATTTAGTGTATATTGTAAAATAATTTAAAGGGAAGGAACTTGGTCTTCACAATTGTGAATTAGGTCCGGTTCACACTAGGACAGCACACTACACTAACAGTGTCCGTCCGTCCAGTGAGGGTAGTTGAATAAACGCCTTCGCTTTGCTGTCGCGGTACATCCAATACTTCTGTCTCCCCGCGACCACGGCTGGCGCAATCCGGTCGAAACGTCAGGCTTAAATTAAAGGTAAATTCGCGATAACTACCCGTTTTCGTATGTTTTATACTTTATAGTGTACCAATATTGAAAACCTCTGTGTTCTATACCTGTGGGAATATCAGGCATCAGTTTATGAATGATTATTGCTAGGTTAGGAATATAGGTTCAATGATGTTTCATATACAAGAAAGTGCATCGCAAACTCTCAGATCGCATAGATTAACTGCTTCTAAGATAATATATACTTGCTTACACGTATTTACAAAACATTTGATGACTTAAAGGCCTTGGTTGACGAATTTTTCGCTTCATGTAACTTACCAGACTTCAAAGTTCGATTGAATCGGTTTGTTCTAGGGCCTAGGCAAACGTAATTCACCCTAGGCTACACCATCGCTTCACGACAGGCAAGTTGTGGCCAAAGGCTAGCTTATTTAGTGTACAAAAAACTCAATAAATTCGCAAACCTAGTAGGTACTTACTAACCCACATAATAATAATTAACTACAATTTATTATTATAACCATGCTATTAATTAAAAAAAGAAAGAGAAAATTATAGGCTAAGTAATTGTACCACGGCAATGTCGCATATTTATGGCAGGTAAGTACCTACCGCCGTAATATTGTAGGCGTATCCGGGAAGTGAGGCATTGGCGATACGTTTTTAAGGAGTTTTTGTGGTTCGGTGGATAATTAGGACTACAATTAGGCAAGTGAAGTCAATGTTGGAGGACATGTTACTGAATAATTTTGGCGTAGGAATGGTTTAGACTGGGCAAATGGCGTAAGAAAGCCTTTTTCTGGACATTGGTAAACTTAAAAAAAAACCAGTTTTATTTATGTGACAAGTCTGCCACACTATTCCCTAACGATTGTTAGTCCTGAAAGCTATAATCAACAGTGGCGACCACCAGAAAAGCGCCGAGACAATGAAGCTCGACGAAGTCCCAGAGAAAGAATTTAACTGTCTTGAATCTCGCAACGACATTAATCAGAAAAGTATAGCGGAGGAGTAGGAAAAGCAGTAATTTCCACTTCCCTCTATATCAGCAGGAGACAGAACGAAACAAGGCCAATAAACACAAAGGGACATTTACAACTGGGAAAGACCCAGTTGCCTACCACCACGGATAAATCATTATGTTAGTTGAAAACATAAACTGCTGAGATAAGGCCTCCCCACAAGTGCCACCACATCAACTAACGACCCTTGTGGTTCGTGCTTTCCGCATCTAAAGTGTAATCGGGTACTTCATCAGGAATTTTTCAGCAGGAGTCGCAGAGTCTGGATTTGTACCCGGTAGCTACCAGTAGCTCGAGGAAAATAACGAAGGTGACTGCAGTTATATATGAACTCTTCTGGCTATCCTTTCAATAAAATGTTCTAACCCGACAGCTAAGAATGAAGAGACTTAATCAAATCGACCGTCCCATATCATCACCATCATCATTTCAGCCGAAAGACGTCCACTGCTGCACATAGGCCTCCCCCAGGTGTCGCCACATTGACCGGTCCCTTGCGACTCGCATCCAACGGATTCCCGCAACCTTCATCAGGTCATCGGTCCACCTAGTGGGAGGTCTTCCAACGCATCGTCTTCAGGTTTCGCGGTCGCCACTCTAAAACTTTTCGGCTATCCGTTCTGCGAGCAATGTGCCCTGCCCACTGCCACTAGAGTTTGGCAATTCTCATATACTCAGAAAAAAATAACCGACATTTAATCACTAATGGCACAATTCAGAACTGCTGTGTGATTCAGTAAAACCTCATTCTTCAACTTCGAATCTGAACTCGCTGTTCGTTTCTTCATTGGCATTCTAAACTCGGTTGATAATTTGAATTTACACTAGCGCCACTCTTGTGAGTTTGTCAGCGAGTTGAAGTAAATTGACAGGGAGATTTTAAAATAAAGTATGAGATGACGTAATAAGTGGCATTGTGTAAGGTAATTTCGCCGTCACTTCCGGTGACTAGGCGATGCTTACAGAATGCAAAATAAAGGTCATTTTGAACCTAATGCGAAATGAGGGTGAAATGCGATGTGAGATGCGAGTGGTTGTTTGAATTTTACAGAATCGGCTGGCAGTTATAAACCTACATATTTGCCATACCTAAAAGCTTTCAGAAGACCTTTGGCACAAAGTTAAACTGTCCTTGCAATATAAACCGACACCCAACAATGCTTTTAATAACCACAAATACCTAGGCAGCATTATTGAAATTAATGCCATTACCTATCTTTATCCATCTGATCATCACTTTCATCAAGAATTTCTCAGAAGTTGAGTTCCTCAGAAGTTTCTAGAAAGACTTCATGCCTTTCTTGTCGCATCTATACGGTATAAAGGCGTTGTCACACGAACAATTAGCGATTGAATTTACTACGGAGTCGCGTGCTTGCTGAACGGTTACCGGCGGATAATGTTGGGCATGCGCGGTGTACGATCACCTGCCTTCGATGCGTTTGCGCTGCATTGGGGTAGTGTGGATGGGACGTTAATTTTTGGGAGCTTCTTGTACCAATCATCATTTCTTTCTCTACTAAAAGTTTACTGCTTTGGAATGATGATGATGAAATCATTCCAAAGCAGTAAGCTTCACAAAATTTGTGTTGTTTGTGTATGTCACAATAGTATTTATATTATTGTGAAAAAATACTCTGCTGTATACTAAAGCTATGCTGTGAAATCTCATCGTGAGCCAAACTATAATCAATCTATAACGTTCCCACGGCTGGGACGGAGTTCTTCTCTCTGTGAGAGGCAATCGACCTAATCCAAGTTAGTTGGTTGACGTAGATCTGAGGCATTTTACTTTAAATTGATGTTTTCACATTTTAAAACTTACCCATACTCAAAAATGGTTAACACACCGAAGCTGGTAATCTGTGTCAAATTCAATACCAAATCATGTCGACCTGACTAAGTTGTGGTCGAAACAAATTTAAATAAAATGAAAAAGGTCATCGACACAAATAAAAAGACAAAGATGTCCACACTAATCCAACTCCAATAAGTAAACCCAATAGGATACGGTTTTAAGTCAAAAGGATCGAAATCTGCCATACTGACCATTGAGAGCATACCGTTGTAATTATTTCCCTTTTATTTTTTAATTAATAAATAATTACACTTAAGTCTCACCTTTTCTTTATATCTTTGTGACATACGTTTTCGATCTTTAGAAAGTGTGTCCATTTGTCAACAAACATGCGAGATGTAAATTGTCTTTGTAAAGTCTTGTTATCACCTGCCTTGTCCTGGATTATGTTTGGGTCGCCATTCTGTCTACCCTGAGAGCTATTGTCATTTTCTAAGGAGTGGTTGCCATTTAACCTTCAATCACCACTGGACGACTGCTGGTGACTAAATATCCACTCTACACAAACAAAACAAACAAACAAACAAACTCAAACTCTCTTCAGCTTGGAATCCAGTAATCACTAAGTGTACTCGTCAAGTAAAATCGCCTCAATATACGGACACTGTTAGTATAGTGAGCTGTCCTAGTGTGAACCGGCCCTAATTAACATTTATGGAGATGAGTGAGGGTAGTTGAATAAACGCCTTCACTTTGCTGTCGCGGTACCTCCAGTACTTCAGTTTACCCACCCTACAGTTGGTAAATCGGTAACCATACATTGGAAGTCTTCCTGTCCGGTTTCCTGTCCAGTAGTGCCTCGAAAAGTGTGAGAGTTGAATGAGATCCATGCCGCAATAATTTGTTTGGTGAGCATGACGCCTACCGACAGTATTGCTCCACGCAGGAAAGGAGGAATATCAGGAGAAGAGAATGGGGGGACCTTTCTCTGCTGTGCGTCGAGATAAATAAATAATTTGACTCGTCAATCTAATTCAGGCGCCATTCCATAGTACCCTCGCTTGTTTTTTTTATTATCTACCTTATTCAATTCCTCTACTGGGCAAAGGCCCCCCCAACCCGACAAACTATTTTGCAGTTTGGCAGACTTTTTATATGTTACAGATAAAAATATTTTGAAAAAAATCCTTTGTTTGGCCTTCTCTGGCCAATTAGTCAGGAAAGAGTTCAAATCGTCACGCGTCTTGGTAACGATGACCGCATTCAGGCACTCATTATGTGACGTTTCTAGCCCATCCACCCAGACCTATTTTAACTTCGCTTACTTTCCAAATCCAAAACTGTAGAAAACCAAGAAGTCCAAAAAAAAAACAAAGTTAAAGCATTTATTTCAAGTAGACCAATAACAGGCACTTTTGAATTGTCGAAACAAAGATGAAAATTAAATGTAGCTACAGTCCCAGTCACAAGACATAAAAACTGTGAAAGTATTGTAGTTGCCCATTGCCTAACGTAGATCTCTATGGAGAAGAACAGGCAAGAAACTCCATGGACACTCTTTTACATCAAACTATTGTTACAAAATCTTGGTTACATCATTCATGTTGAGATGGTAAATTATGTGAGAACAATGTAGCAAGATGTGCACGTTAAAAGTGTCCATAGTAAAAACAAAATAATTCATTCAAATAAGCCATGGCAACTAAGAGATGACCAGTCAAAACTGACAGCGTCCGTTCACGAACATGACGCATGGATCAGCACCATTCAGCTCAACCATTTTGAAGGGAACTAAATGACCCGACACACGCGCCACCATCAGCGAGACATTTGAGTGAGCATGACATACTCTCAACCGCCAGGGCACATTCAAGTCAAAAACTAAGTAATCCGGTTCCCATCTATGTGTACCTCCTTCTACATTGCAAGATGTGAACCAAACGACCACAATAATATATGTCTCGGGGAATGAACTTTGATGGCATTGACATAATGTTATTACTTATTACTATAAAAAAGTAATCCATTCATAATTAAATTGGACTATTGATTGACTGTCAGTGCAGAGAGATGGACCGTAAGCTGCTCTACTTGGATATTTAGACTAACTTGAATATTTCAAGAAAAACTTTGCGTGGTTGATATAATTATTTTTATTGCTTTTTTGTTATGTTAGAATTAATCATTTTTGGTTGTATGCACAGATATAACCTATAAAATTATATTTAAATTATTTTTTTCATCTTAGAGATCATATTGAGTCTTTGACCTTATTGAATTATTATCTTTCTTGTATTTATTTAAGTTTAGTTATTGTGTTTTGTAGCATATTGTGACCAATACATGTATTTTATTAATTATTTACTAGCACTTTTGACGACTCGAATGGCGTAGTGGTAGTGACGCTGCCTTACGTTCTTAGGGTCCTGGGTTCGAATCCCAGTGGGAGCAAATGTTTGTGTGATGAGCATGGACATTTGTTTCCGAGTCATGGATGTTTATATGTATAATAAGTATGTATTTACAAACAAAAAAGTATATATATGTAGTATATCAACTATCTAGTGTCCACGATACAAGCTTTGCTTAGTGTGGTACTAGGTGGCGCTGTGTGTTAATGTCCAGCGATATTTATATTTATATTTACTTCACCCGCGACATCTTCCGCGAAAATTTTGGTACCTGGGCTAATTTGCATGATATCAATATAATATTAATCGGTAAATATGTGGCTTTCTAATGGTGTTGGAAAATCGGGTCAGTAGTTCTTGAGTTAAATCGTAACAAACACAAACAAAACAATAAAACAAATCTCTCCTCTTTATAATATTTGTATAGATTTACGTTTAAACAATGTAAGTAATTTAAAGTGCATTGAATCCTCCCTCGATTAAGGTAGATACCGATAAACTAAGCAGAACGGCCCGCGGGTGAGCTGCGGCACTTGACTTTGAAAGATATTTCGATCTGTATGAAAATATTACAAATTCGGAAATATTACAGATCTGGTGTAGAGCATCTTCCACTCCGTAAATTACCAGTCGAATGGTCATCGTAATACAGTTGCCACCTACCGTCCCACTGATTGAAATCAATTCCAAAGCTGTGCTCATCGATTCTTTATCTATTGTCCAAAATATCACTTCTTACTAACCAACAAAACGCATTCAAAATCAAACAATGTATCAATGTACATAGAGTTGAAATTGGAACTTGGATGTTTAGATATTACAAAATTACTTTTGCTGTTGCCCAATTTATGTTTTCAAACATTCTAGGCCTTATGTCCTGGAAATACTGTTAAAATTTTGGTCAATTGCGAGTTTAGTAACGGTAAATGTAATATAGTCAATCTACAGATGATTTTCTATTAAAAGTTTGGCCACAAAAAGCTCAGATGATTCGTGGTTTCTTGGAGTGGTTCCCATAGATGTCTTCAAATAAAATAATTCTTCGAACTGTGAGATTTGGATTAGGTTTTTGTGAAGTGCGATGATCCGAATTCGATTTATAGAAATTAAATAAGCGTGGCGAGAGCATTCAAGTAAAGTTGACCTGTAAAAAACTAGGCGCCTCGATCAAAGAATTTCTACAAAAAAGATATCTTTGAACAAGTTAGCTTTTATTTCTTGTCTTGAAATATGGAGTATATAAAGAAATATTACTGATATTATCTAAATTACCCATAATAGTCATGATAGAATGTCCCATATATTATTATGAAACGCGATATTTTTGCGTCAAGAATGTTTTTTTAATGCTTGACGTTTTGGAATTGATCAGCTGCTTACGTTTTCAGATAAAATGTTATGTAACTGTGTTATACCCTGATGATTCACCATATAAACTTCTGTAGACTCCGTGGCAACACTGGCAACACTGGCAACCCAATTTGGTAGATTTTCACTACCGGATACAATGGTATGTGTTACGGTATTTGTTTTTATTTTGCTTTTCGTAATTCCCAGTAATAACTGGCTTGTGGAGGTCAGATAGGCAGTCGCTCCATGTAAAATACTGGTATTCAGCGGCATCCGGTTAGATTGGAAGCCGACGCCAACATAGTTGGGAAAAGGCTAGGCAGATGATGATGATGTTTTTATTTTGTTTTATTTTTTTAGTGACGTCAAACCAACATCTCTTTTCTCCTTTTCTGACCATCATCATCAGTCATGATCAACCTCTTTAATATCATTGAACTGAAATTATGACTATTCTGTATATTCAAACACTGTTTTAAGTTATCACAGTTTACAACTACACTTACAACTACACTTACAATATCAGTTACGGGATATCGACCACCATTACGAAAGATATCCCATAAGTGACATTTTAAGTTTAATCTATACTAATATTATAAAGCAGAAGACTTTGTTTGTTTGGTTGAACGCGCTAATCTCACGAACTATTTTGTGTTCGATAGTCCATTTATCGAGGAAGGCTATATAATTTAGGCTATATAATATCACGCTATGGCCATCAGGGGCGGAGCAGGAATGAAAAATGTTGTAAAAACGGGTTTTGTTTTTTCCTTTCGTTTTTCTTTTGTGACGTAGACGAAGTTACGTGGGTCTGCTAGTTCTGTATATTTTTCTAAAATTTCACAACTGCATAAGATTTAAACATATACTGTCACATAGGGGATGTCTTCTGCTATTGTTATTGTGATAGCATTCGTATGTTGTTGTTTCGTGATTGTTGTTGTATTCGTCGTTGTGTTGTTGTTGTACTATAAGTCTAGTTATAAACCGTGAAAGATCAAAAGAGTGTTTGCAAAAGTTTTGATTCCCTTCTACAATGCTTATTATTCTAAATACCAAAATTGATCAACTACATCTTTTCTGCATTCGTAAAAATCGGACCCAAATCACCCCATAACTTAAGACCATAAACCAGAGCGCAGGTGACCAAAAGATAATGAAAGAGTACAAAAGAGGTGAAAGTTTTTCAAATAATTCAACCCCATGGCACACTCCCCTGCAAGCCTCGAGGAATTAATTAGGGCCAAAGATCGTGATTTATGCTTTCATTTTTAAGCTCGATGTCCCCGAATCACTTACTATTGGTACACTCGATAAGTTTTCACTTGATGGCAGAATACGGTGATCCAGGATAATTGAGGGTTTAGAACAATGTGCAACCAAATCAAAAGCTTAACTTTCTGCTATATACAACCTTATTTTTTGTTCGCGAAAAAAAAATCAGCTGTTCCCTACATTTTGACGAGTTATGCGAACATAAATGTAGGGAACAGCTGATTTTTTTTTCGCGATTTCAGGGTTCGTCCCATAGAAAAAGTTGTTCAAAATGATGAGTACAATGACCCCTTTTCGGGTTTAGTATAAACAAAAAATAACCCTGTATATGTCACCGTAAAATCGTCAAACACGTTATATTACAATATAACGTTTTTCTCTCTAGCGATATTGTAAACTCTCGAATTATTGTCAACTGAACATACGGAAGTATCTCTGCCCCCATAATTGGGACTTGGGGCACCCCTCCCGTTAGGTTAGTTAAGTTCCTTTAAACCCTGCACTCAGAAATACAACCCCGCGAAGCGTGGCTCCGTCGACTACGCTTTTTAAGGGAATATAAAGTGTTTTAAAGTTAGGTTATAATAATCGGTATTTCTCAGGAATGGTACAATATCTTTTCCGGAGAGTTGTACCACTTGTCAAGGGGGACCCCTTCTTCCCTTCACACCGCGTGAGTTGACTACCATCGCATGCATTTCACGAAAAATAATGCGTTTTGTTGTAAGCAGTATGTTCATTTGACAATATTTCGAGATTTTACAATATCGCTAGAGATATTACAATATAACGTATTTGACAATTTTACGGTGACATGTATAACCGGTAAGAAAAAAGTAGACTTCTATTAGAGAAAAAAAAAAACTAGAACTAGCTGTTTTAACTTTTGTTCCTAATGTGCCTATATGAGTCCTAATGGTTCTGGATTTACCTTTTGACGATACGATTAGTGACGTTTTCTAAAGACAAATTCTCAAACTTCTAAACAAAATGCCACTCTATCAGCGGTAACAATTTTAAGAGAATCACAAATGTATCTGATTGACGTAACATAACCTACTGAAACGTTTATGAAAATGCATTTGAAAGTACAGCAGAAATAGAAACGGCTTTGAAAAACATTGCCACTTGTCTAGGCTCTGTTCACCCCAACTTATGAATTTGTGAATACTTATAAGAGATCATTAATCTGACACCAGCTACTGTTCACACTGTTTTTTTGTACAAGACACTTAAATTTCGAGTTCAACCGAAATCGTAGACGAGACGAGTTCCGTAGTAGCAGCGATGGCCCCTGATTAAAAGTTTTCCTGTAAAACCTTTTTATATTCAAAGGGATAAGTCGTGAAGGAATTCCTTTTACTTTATCATTGATGTTCTGCTCTTTCGTAGCCAGATTTACAACACTTTTTACAATAGTTTAATTTGTTTTCTTTGAAACATCCTTATTAAACAAAATATAGATCGCGTTGGAGGAAAGGATTGGAGGGAGAGTTTTGTACGGCAATCGCGGTTGGAAAGCAAAAATGAGAAAAACATGGTGGTTTTGGAATTAGGATTTTGCGTTTATTAGTAACAACGAGACAGTTGATTATTTAAATCAAATTTTTCCTCAGTGCCTTGGAAAGCACGTCAAGCCGTTGATCCTGGTTGTCATTTGCAGATCTTTGACAGTCGATACAGATATTCATTGGCCCGAAAAATCTGTCAACTAGTCTTACTAAGGGGCCAGGTCAGAAAGGCAGTCGCTCCATATAAAATCCAGGTATACAGCTGCGTCTGGTTAGACTGGATGCCGACCTCAACATAGTTGGGAAAAGGCTAGGCAGAATGATGATGAATTTAATCTCATCTGTAGAATCGATATTATAACGTTACAAAATATGAACCCTGTTATCCTCAACGTGTTAGGAAGAGGTGTAGACTAGCAGACACTGTGGCTGCTAATGAGAAACTAATTGATACGAATATTGTGATGGGTAATGAATATCTACTGATTTTAGGTTTTTGATGTTACTACCATCATCAACAACCTTCTTGCTTTCTCCAACGTATAAGGTAAATGCTTGATCTTCATTAGCTGAAGTAAAATTTATCAACCATCAAAGTGGGTCCTACTTTGATGCATTCAGACATCTGCAATTGTAATTTCGGCTGCTCATGATCATCTTAAAAACCAGATAGTCAAAATTTCTACACCATCATGTACCTCAAAGCCTGTTTAAAATGACCCTGCCCAATTTAGTCCGCTACACATCATTGACAAACCAACCCGAACACATCAAAACCTGACTAACTTGACACTTGACAAACGCATACGTTCTTTATTTAAAACTGTGAGCAAACAACTACATTTGCAATTTAATACGCACAAACAACCGTGATACTTTCGTTCATTTGACACCACAGAACGTACTACAAATGTGGCGGCATCGCTTCATACCAACTAAAAGGGCATTTTTTATCTTCAACATCATACATCCATCTCACTCAGATATTGATGGCTACACTAGCGAGACAAGGACAAAACATCTCGCCAGTAACCTTTTTGATGTCGCCGCCCGCGGTCATTGCATCGCATAAGTTATTCGCGGACTTTTTTTTTCATATCGAAAACTAAGAAAAAAAGTTATAATGATAGTATGTTGGTATTTTCCTTTGGTAGCAATTTTCGGTAATCCAAGACGTCTGGTTTGTACATCCTACGATTATGTTTAGCAAGGTTAAAACGATGTTGAGAAATTTAAATTCAGACTTATACATTAAGGGTAGAGTTGATTTTTGAGCTGTAGAACGGTAGACGCATCCTTGTTTTGCAGATTACAAGGAGCTAATTGATTTCGGCAGCGATCGGCAGAGGCCGAAATTGCCCGATTCGATTTGTTTGTTTGTTTGTTCCTTTGTTTAATGGATACAAATGATTGAAATTACAAATTCAGTTTTCCAATTATCGGCTTCCGAATAAGAGATGTTGAGTTTGTGAGTATAATTGAGTTGTGATGGATTATTGATTGTGAAGGAGTTTTATGTTGATTATGTTTCGAATATCTTTGTCCTTGTAATGTCTTTGTGCTGCGGGTGATGGAAGGTCACATTGTGTGTGTTTTATTCCCCCACTGGTAGGGATTTGTCGGTGGGGATTTCTGGAATAATCCTTTCGTGTAAAGGTTTTGTAAGGCGATAGCCTTTCCTTCTCTGTGCGTCCGTTTTGTTTAAAGTCCGCCATAGCAGCATTTTTATTTAGTTTTGGTTTGAGACTCGTCAAGGATAGTCGTTCAGAAAATTGTATTTGCCTTCTTGGATGCGCAAACGCCATTTATAGTTATGTAGATAAAAAAATTCAAAGCCGGATATTCAAATGTTACTCCGCTTCAAACACAAAGAAAAATACACCAACCAAAGATATCAATTCACAACAAAAACATCTCACAGACATCGCTCAAAACAGAAGAGTGATCGAGTCTTTCCCGAACCTCTCCGAACGACTCCGAAGTACTTCGAGTGCTGAAGAGCCATCGAGTGTAGTGCTCTAGGGACAATCTGTCGGAAAATGACGAGAGAAAAACAAACCTTTGTCACGATCACCATCGAACTGTGTATTACGTGTGCTGGAGGCTGTTGCTATCGATTTTGAAGATGAAGATGTTATTACAAGGAATGAGTTCAAAAGAGGAAGTCTGAAAGAGGTCGGTGACTGAAAATTTGTGTAAAAATCGGTTACCTTGGTATAAATAAAATAAATAAAATCATTTTAATTCGAGTATCACAGACTCATAGATAATCACAGAAATTCATACAGTCAGGTATGGACGTGTGATGTGGAGGAATGAAGAAAATGTAGTGAGAGAAAAATGTTGAGTATGAATAGATGGCTTAAGGAATAGAGGAACCTCAAATAATCGATGGATGAATGGATGTGTGAGAGATGATATGACTAGAAAGGAGGTGACTGCTAAGAGGACGAATAATAAAAAATAAAGTATGGAAGACGAAGACACGCTGTGCCGATCCCTAATCAATTGGGATAAGGGCAGGAGAGTGATGATAATGAAAATTCAATTAGCGATCAAATAAACCTATCATGATAACTGAGTACTGGTCCATTTCCAAAAGCTTCTTTGGTTTCTTCTTTCTTTCTTTCTATACCGATGAAATCAAAATCTCTTCTTCATGGATTCGTATCTACGAGTCCGTGAAGAATGGTTTCTTTTCCCTTTAACATGACAAGCATCAAGCGTGTTGTTTCACTAACTAATCCCTATTTTAATCTATCAAGGTCTCGAACAACATTGCTTGAAGCTTCATCTCTGGGCAGAAACTACAATGATCAACCAAATATGAGCTGACATGACGTATCTAAGTATTGTCTTCCTAGAAGCTGCTTGTTAAAAAAATCAATAGCAGTCAATTTTCATCACAACACGCAATATAATCCAGCACCAATTGGAAAATTCTACAAATCAACAGTTTGAAAATTCCCGAGAAACAGTAGACTGCGACTGTAACAACCCTTTCTGCTGAAGTACCCTTTAGACTACAGACGTTGTCCCAAGTTCGAGTGGCCCTTATTGTCCCCACTATCGACTTCCTAGGATACTTTGAGAATTTTTAATTAATTATTGTTGTATTGCATTGTTTGTGGATAAAAATTACGGTTTTTTGGTTGCGGGCGAGAGGAGGGTTTTGGTTCTGGAGATGTTAGAGAATGGAATGACTTTGAGTGAAGAATGTTGACTAGTTGAGATGGATGTCAATTTAATTATCGAACCACAGCAACACATTAGTACTAATGTGTTGTTGTAGTTCGTCTACTCTAATTTTGTCTACGAAGATACGGGGGCCCGCCCAAAAGTAACTTATGCTTTGAAATTCGCTCGGATTCATGAGTTTTAAGACATCGGGAGTAAGGACAGATGACCAATCGTGTTGTCATTCAGTTTTAATTCGGTCTCTTATCGAATCTTATGTCCGTAAGTGATACGGAGTAGGGAACAAGCAGTCGTTCGTGCTTATATACAGAGTAGTTTTTGCGTTCTCTTCGTTCGTTCGTCTCGTTCGACGAATTGTTTATAATTTTGGTAAGTTTTAGTACCCTGTAAAACCGTGCGAATTGTGATAGATTGTGCATTGCGGAATAAGGGTACCTATGGTATCTTTAGTAGTGTGCAGTCAGTATGTCAGTTATCTTCAGCATATTTTTGTCTCGAATAACATTAGTAAAAAACCCTTATATTATGAGAGTCCCTCCTAAATCAATTAGTGTTAAAACAAAAAGTTTTTCTACATAATCTCTATCTTAAGACTATTGTCTTATTCAGTAGATGGGAGGTGCCCAAACCCCTGAATTTAAAAATATAATCTTAATGGACTACTTTTGCTAATACTAATTACGAAATAAAAAATTACGACAACTCGCGATTGGTTCCGATTTGTGTACCGTCGGCAAGTAAAGATGTTTGTTTATTTTTTGCATATTGAATTTCTATTTCTTTTGGATTTTGAATTATAATATGTTTCAAATGCTTTAGGAAACAGAGATTTTAGTTTTATTTCCAATGAAGTTATGTTTAAAGTACCCTATAAAGAACCTTGTAAATGTGATTTTTTACTCTTTTATATTTTTTTGTCTCTGAATATTTACATTTTTTAAACTAAAGTGTTTTAATATTATTAAATATGTATAATAAATAGATGGCCTATCTGCACCAGAAGCAAAGTTCAGACTACCGGTGGTCCAGGCTTCAGAGACAGGAATCTCCTCACTAGTCGTGTTGTATTCCGGAGTCAATCCCTTGATCCTTGTTTTATACTTAATAATTTTCATCAAAACTTTAATTTCTGAACAAACCTTTTATAAAATGAATTCTCTACAAAAACAATAGCTTGTTTGTCTCACCGTACTAATTTAGATTAGCCCTCGCATTTTGTTTTTACGCATTTTTTTTTCAAATGCCAAACGTTTGTCTCTAGGGAGCTACTTACCGTGCCCATCCCCAAACGGTAATACCGTGAAATGGTTGGCTTTCCAATCAGTATTAATTTTTCTCTTTCTACTTTCTGTTTTTAATACATAATGTATTTGTTTGAGTATTTTCTAGCTGGGTTGTATTGTTTTGAACCGACTTCATTGTTAAGTAGTTTTTTGGATGGACTCTCGTAAGGCGAAGGGAATATTTTAAGATAATTAATTAAATTACGTGTTCCTGGTAGGTATTCTATTATTGTACAAAGGTTATTGAAAGACTATTATATCACTCAATAAATATTCAAAGAGTATAAAAAAAAATCTTTAAAAATCTACCAATTATACCTAGGTAAGTATGCCTATTTGGCATTATTTTCCGATTCCCGGATCGGTATGCCTGTTAAAGGGTTAATTAACACCAAAAGTTGAAATAAACTAGCGATTGATTCAAGTTTTTCTCTCATTTATAGTTTTAAAAGAATGTTATCCCTGAGGATACTTTTTTACATTATATGTCTTGACCTGGGTCAAGTCAAATGTTTTTCTTTCCATCATTTGCCGGAAGTTACTAAACTTCAAAGAAAAAACAGATAAAAAATAAATAAAAGATTTAAATTATCTACCTTCAACTCAGAAGCAAAAATAAAATATTCACCTCTTTGTCTAAAAAGTGCGTGGGTATCGTACAGAAACTTAATCAAAAAAGAGAAAATATTTGATCAAAAAAATTAGAATAAAAACGAAAAGAATGACTGACCTCCCAAGCCCGTCCATCTCGATCAAAGGGAAACAATTATGAAACATTTTAAAAAACAAACAAATAAAAAAAGTATTATAATGGGTAAAACAGAAAAATGTTCGCATTCTTCTTCCATTCGAGTTGAATTTTTTCTTAGGGTGGATTTCACAACCCTTTATGTTAAAAGGGAGAAGTAAAGCCAAAACAATACATGAGGTTTTTTTTCTCGAAGAACCATATTTAAGACCGGGAGTTGATGTTCAAATTGTTAAGTGGCTTCAAAACATCAGTATCATTAGCAATGGCCACTTTAATATCAATTTCAATTACTTTTAAGAAGTTTTTCGTGACTTAAAAAATTCAAAGACTAAAGCCAAAGACAAAAACTAATTCAATCTCTTCGTATAAATAAAAAACATTTTTGCTGTTACGCTACTTATTATTACTTTGTATTATGTAAGTTCGGTAAGAATACTTCTGATTAGCTAATTATCTGTTAAAAAAATATATAAAAAATTGAGAAAAACCCTACCAAATATCGAGATAACTTCAGCAGCCATGATCCAAGCTCCCGAACTATTTCCGTGGCCAGTGCCGCGGGTTCGTCGTGTGTTAATTGTTTGTTCTTCATTATTTTCGACTTCAATTGCCCTTTTGTCTCGACCATTCTTTTCACAATTCCGCATTATTTCGAAGGCTTTCTTCCAGCAAACGATTCCGTTCATTTTTCAGTCTTTTCAGTGGCGTTTCTCGTGCGTCATCATTAACTGAAAACTGAAATTGTTTTTTTTTTATTATTTTTCCGTGTCTCTCTTTCTTTTGGCTGTCGATGTGGAAATTTGGTGCGCGGTGAACTGTGTTGGTTTTTTTTTGGAGATCATCAGCAATTAAAATTGTTTTGCCGACTGTAGTTGATTGTTTGCTGTCGAAATCCTAGGTATGTATCGTGATAATTTTGTTCTTTGTTTTTTTGGGTGAATGTGATTGTTTTATTGCAACCATTTAAAGCAGCGGTGGCCCAGAGGTGGCGGCCCCAACTTACGTACAGCAAGTCGTAGGTTCGAACCCAGGCAGGCGCATTACTTTGTGTCATTTATTTCATCACCGCTGCTCTCAAAACGGTGAAGGAAAACATCGTGAGGAAACCGGCATGTCCTAGAACCAAACATTCGAAGACATGTGACATCTACCAATCCGCACTGGGCCCGCGTGGTAGATTATAGCCCATTCCCTCTCATTGAGAGGAAGCCGTGTCCCAGCAGTGGGAACATTATAGGCTGATGATGATGATGATGATGATGAACCATTTAAAAAGAGGAGGCAACTACGACAAGCATGCTTAATTGCCTCAATGTGTGAGTCTTAGGGCAAATATTTTATTCGATATCAACATGTTTCCATGTTTCAGGCTTGTCATTTTTTATCAGCTTATACCTAATGAAAACGCGACGAGTTTTAGTCCTTGAAATTATATGTTTTCCGTTCGTTGCTTGGAATTTTAGCTCTAATTTATTTATTTACTTATTAATAATTATTCTCTCAATGCATGTTTAAGCTAAAACTCACGGAAAACTGATTACTTGACTTGGGACTTTTAATTTGTAGATCCTATTGAATAAAAAATAGACAGTCATATTTTTCTTTACATGCATTTTTAAGTAAATAATACAATTAGCATAACACCAAAATGTAATAAGGCTCTTAACAGGATACCTTGGCAATTCAAATAATAAAACATTCGATTTGTAAGTACTTAAGCTTATAAAACTAACCACACTTCGACACAGCATTTAAAAAAAACTATCGAAACCAAAATGGCGTGTCAACTTTTAATATCACCTTGTAAACAGTAAAAGACACTGGCCATCGCGGTCGTGACTAACAATTTTAGTTAAAACCAACATAAAAATCAACACCACTAAAGAAGACTAAAGCTTGATTTTGAACCTAAAAGTGATAGACAGAAGAATGGTGGGTGTGATGTTTTCGGGGGTCAAAAGTCCCCAAATAACTTTGTAAATTAAAAAGATACCATCTACCACGTAAGTATATTGTCTGATGGCAGATAAAAAACTGTATATAGGGGATTTTTGGAAACACCGCTCCCGTCCCATAATTGGCCCAAAAAGTTTATCTTTTCAAAGAAGTTATGGTCATTTATGGTACAATATTGTCTCTGTAGACCCGTAAGGTACGTTTTCGGGTAGTTTCCTTTAAGTTATGGGTTCGTGATGTTTAAAATAACTTATTTGTGTTTATATTGCCATGAGAATGTTGTAATTAGTGAGTCATGGAGGAATCGGTTTCTGAATTACGTCACAAGTTTTAACTGTTTGGTGGTTTTAGGTTATTAAGATTATGAGATATCTAACATTAGAATATGGTTACAATTTGGTCACAGACTGATAAAAGGTTAGGTTGGCCTTATAAGCACGATTGGTGAGTAGAATTTTATGAACTTTAATGAAAATTGGTTTTTTGCGGACTTACCGAACACATTTTTTAATATTTTGCCACGAAATGAACCCGAAGGTAACTCCGATACAAACTGAAACTCTAGAACACATAATTATGTCATCATTGATACTATATAGTTACAATAGTTGAAATTGGGCAGGAACACTCACAAGTTAGTGCCTTAAATTAATATACTCGTAAGTACGAAGAAGCAAGCACGACAAATATCTTTATACTGTCCATTTGAAATACCCTTGAGGAAAAAGTGATCGACAAAAATGGCGTCTCCTGTCCTCAGAGGATCTTGTTACCTTATTTCTTTAGTATTCAAGTCCAAGATCATCTTTGACCTTAGTATTACTTGATGACAAGTCCTGATGTGAATGATGATGGAACCGACTTTTATGAAAGTTTCTGGGTTTACTTTTAAATGTGTTAGGAGCATAAAAGGGGCTGACTTTAGTCTGCTGTGATTTGGTGTCTGGTTTAGTAATTTAGTTACTCAAGCAGAATAGTACTGAAATTTAAAATGAAAGCTACCGCGCTCCTTACCGCGTTTTTGCAACTTTCAATCCAGTCTATCATCTTTCTGAATTTAAAGTAAGACAAAAAGAAAACTCTATTCAAAAAAATCTTCATAAACAATAATAAAAATATAATTAAATCTTTTAGTCTTGCAAGCCACCACCTCAACAAAAAAAAACATGCTATTGATCTTCTAAAATCAAACAAATTGCGATAAGGAAGGGTACGGAAATGATGATCTTCCAAAGACTGATGTTACTAACAACAAGTAATGTAGAAACTAAAATGGTTCACTACATAAAAACAACGTATGCTCCACGGGTCCCTAAACCCAAAACCGATGCATCAGAAAGAATCGAACGTGCCACATAAACAATGACTTTATGTAACCCAATCCGATTCGGGAGCCTCGAGTAAAGTAAGACATAAATAAAGAAGTTATGAGTTTGGAGACACGATACGTTTCGGTGTGTGTCTGTTCACACTGTTCCAGTCAAGTGCGAGGCGACTGTCGTTGATGCTTCTTTGTTTTGGTAAGACTTGCAGTTGATTCTTAGAATTTGATGTTTGATTTATCGTGTTATAATTTCCTCTTTTTTTTTAGTTCTTATTTGGTCTATACTGCTAGTGAAAGATGTAGAAATAGGATAGACGATAAAAAAATAGGCCGTCACTTAGATTAAACAAATATTTGACCCGTATTTTTCTTTTGTTACATAACATAAACCAAAATTGACGAAGATACGACGCTTTTAAATTTTAAAAGCGTCGTCTCTTTGTCAATTTTGGTTATAATCAATACTTATTGCCTTGGTATAATTTTTAGCAAGTTCTGACGTCATGATCCCCCAGTTCCGAATTTTGAAACGTTTTATCTTTGTCAATATTCATTGATTCCCAAAAACAAAAAATACGTATCCATTATTTTCCAATACTCTAACTGACGGTCTAAATAGATTTGTATTTTTTTGATATGGTCATCATGCCTATTCTAAAAGATTGCGAAAGTAATGATGAAGAAGGAACGGTAAAAAATGTGCAAGCGGTACAAAAGCTACCGAAAAGCATTTCAAGTATTGTGTAGAAATACAATTTATTTTTGTATTAGTAAATCATTGTTTTGTTTTGTCACAGTGGTGGCATAGAATTTAAGAACATTAGTTACTTTTACTCTATTACTTTGACCGGAGAAGAAAGAAGATAAGTACGGAAGAAGAATACATGCTGCGCCGACCCCAAATAAATTGCGATAAGGGCAGAAGAATGTAGAATTATTGACCCTTTAATTCATTTACAAGCTTCAGTTACATTTCATGAGTACATTTCTAACAATTGATCTTGTGCCTACAATATTATTAATTCCGTTACAAGACCAGCAGATTTCAAGTCACACTTACATAAATTAAACAAAATATCAAAACAAATCTTAGCCATACTCTCTAAGCCCGATCTTCCATTTCCCATATCTTCTAGTTTCATATGCGCGCACGCATCCGATGTCTATCAGAGAGATGAAAGGTGACCGAGCAGCGAATGAACGCTGTGAATGCTAAACACAGTACTCGTTTCGTCTATTAATATTACCCGACTGTTACAATGACCATATCTAGATGGTTTTGGATGTCACAATTCGGTTTTGGATTTTATTTTTGAGGTGTTTTTTATACGGTTCTTCTGTTGAGGAACCGTTCCTACATTCTGTATGCATGTGCTGAAATTACTTTATGATCCACCAGATCAGATTTAACATTGTTATTTGAAACTAGAACACAACTTCAATGAAGGGGTCACAGTTTGGTAAAATTTGCTTTACATTTTTGTCAATTTTAGTCTTTCTTATACATAATTGATATTTCTGATGGTTACTTTCCTGGACAAATATTTCACGGAGCTTTCCAACTATTTACAAATCAGTCTATAATTTTCCCACTGCTGGGACACACAGTTCTCCTCGCTGTGTGGGTGCTGCTTGGCTTTGGAGCCATGACCTTACAATTTGCGAGTGATGGCAGTTATTACTGGACCACAATAGTTTCGTTTATCATCATCCTCATTATTGACAGCCTTAAAATTCACCCACTTCTGATTATAAACCTCCTCCTTTGCTCCATGCACCCCTGGTCTGTGCGAGTCGTATGTCTCATCCGTTCTTTACACTTTAGTTTATTCATTTTTATCATCTTCAACCCTGTATATTATTTACTCTCATCAGAGATAACGAACAACAATTATGCATAAAATCGCAAAGCCACAATGACTAGCTTGTACACAAATCCTTCGAGGTTATCTGCCACATCTTATAGCGAAATATTAAACGTCGCCACGAGTAAACTTTATTGATATTCTTTTGCGACCGCTAATAAAATGGTGGCGAACATGACTTGTTAATTCTCTACCGATTGAAGATGGATGTCGTTTGGTTCATAAATGTATGTAGATTTATTTGAAAGGATTCATTACGTAGTTTCTTTATTGGTTAAATCGGTTGTTTGATTTTCTTTTTGTGTGTTCGGTACTTTTTCTTTGTAAATCATATCAACGAAAAATTATTGTCTTCTAGAAGTTACGTCAGAGTTCCTTACATTTTGATCAGTCCTTGCAGAGTTATAATGTGGTCTTTTATGTAAGCTATATTTAAGATCAATTTCGTTATTATTATTATCAAATCTATCTGTAAAAGAAACATCAATTGAAAAGACTTCCCTACAAACCTAATAATATACGCAATTATTTCTAGAATCTTCATCATCGAGACATAATGTTTCCCATACTTCCTACTTATCATTTATTCTCATAAAGCAGCATTTGCATCTAAGATTCTCAATACTGAGAACCAATATCATCGAACACAATATTGATTGTGACCACAACACCTAAAGAACAAAGCAATAAGGATCAAATTCTCCTGGCAATGTGCACAGGTGAAAAGGTACAGGTCCAAGGGACATTAGCATGCAGGCGGCAATCGCAACCCGATATGACAAGCCCGTGTTAGTGCTTTATGATTTTAGATTTTTCTGTTAAACGTCAAACTCGCCGCTGCGTGCGTTTGCGCAGCTTCAGAAAAGATTAGATGGTCCATGGTAATTTTTTGAAAATTAAGAAGTATTTGATTTTGTCAAGAAATATTATATGTTGTTGTATGTTGATGGAGGTAGGTAGTTCAGAAGGCTGGCCTTCTATTTCTTGAGACTTAAAGCTTACTGGCATAAGAGGGTTCACTATAGGCACACCTTTGCAAAAACGTTTGGAGCCTGTAGGCGTGATTTTATGTTATGTATTGTTTTTGTGCCGAGTTTAGAAAACAAATTGAAAAACATGGACAAACTTTTATCCTATTTATTGTTGTCTCCGTCTTTCAAGTTTTTGTTGCTGGTCATCTGGATGCATCCATTCATCACTGAGTATACACTATTTTGGCAATTCCTTTCCATCAAGCACATTTGCAGCCACCAACAATTACTTTATGTCTTGTAATGGCTGTACTACCGTGAAAGAGACTGCGCCACCTCAAAACTACCACGTGCATCTTCTATCTCAACTTCCTCAATGAGTCCCTTCTCTCCATTTATAACTCTATCAGCACACGATCCCACATCGTTGTCAGTGTACGTATTCATTGTTTTTATATTATTTATACTGTTTTGGTCGCACTGTACAAATTAAGACATGAGATAGGCACTGTGCGTGCTGTGCGCATTGCTTTATGATCGTCGATGGTACAAGTTTATTGCTTTCGTTTCGCGAGTCGGTGCGGTGTTGTGTTTCCTTGGGGTTCTCGGATGTTCTCGATTGCTTTTTGTTATTGGTCTTGTGTACTTGTGATTGAGTTTATTGGTTTTTCTATCATTATGTGAGGGATGATTTTTGTAACTTTGAATAGTTCTATTTTTTCCTTTCTCTTGAGTATGCGTTACTCCGGCCATTTCATATACATCGATCATCGTAAGCTGCTTTGAGTAGGGTTTAAAAAGGAATCGAATGATAGATATAGAGAAAATTTAGCATAATTGGTTATTAGGTTCCCATTGTTGGAGCATAGGTCTCCTGAGAGCAGCGTTGGCCCAGTGGTGGCGGCCCCGACTTACGAACAGTAAATCGTGGGTTCGAACCCAGACTGGCGCATTACTTTGTGTAATTTATTTCATCACCACTGCTCTCAAAAACGGTGAAGGAAAACATCGTGAGGAAACCGGCATATCCTAGAACCAAAAAAATCGAAGACATGTGACATCTACCAATCCGCACTAGGCCCGCGTGGTAGATTATAGCTTATAGCCCATTCCCTCTCATTGAGAGGAGGCCGTGTCCTAGCAGTGGGAACATTATAGGCTGATGATGATGATGATGATGATGAAGTCTCCTCGAAAAGGATTGGGCTGTAATCCAACCAGTACGGGTTGGGGGTTATAACTTGTCTAAAATTAATGTACTATTAGTGAGAAAAACATTAATCAGAGCTTTGTAATTACATACTGCAGCTAATTACGTCAGGTAGCTGAAGTATTAGCAACTTAAGGAAACTCTAAATCTATCAAGTTGGAATTCAAAAACACGAATTTCTTACGAAAGATGGATTTGAATTTTCTAGGAAACATGAAAGATTAACAAATAGACCAAATCTAGCATTAGAATTTATACGTCCAAATTCTTGGTAAGATCTTGCAGTTGACTAAATAAGGACTAATTAAAGTTTCATTGAGAAATTACGACGGGGGGCGTTTGTATTTATAATTTATTTAAGGCCCGTTTACACGTATTAACTTACACGTTTAACAGTATGCATAGACAACAAGGTGCACTCTGCTCTGTACACAAGATAGAGATTATGATACGGTTTGTAAAAACAATTTGTGTGATGTCCACATCAAAAATCTTAAGGCTGCCATTAGATGGATTGCATCACAGCAACAGCGCGCAGTCGATATATTCAACTGCATGCAGTTGTCGGTTCGACTTCGTTAAGTCATAATATCAACTTCACGCGGTCGGTTCCAGTCGTGTAGTGTCAACGTACGCTTTCCATCGATTACACAGTTGCCGTGATGTCGTCCGTCTGATGGCAGCCGTAAAAGCAAATCAGTGATTGTGTTAACCGTTTACAGCAGACTGTTTTACCGTCTTAACGTTACAATGATACACATGTTTGTCATCAACATCCTTGTTCTATCCTCTGCTGAGTTTACGCTTACTCCTATTTGTATCATCTCTGGTCTCCAACCAAGTCTTACCCGCCGTCTTCTGAATGTCAGCCACCATTTTTAATCGTTGGTCTGCCGTCACTTGCTCTTGGAATTCCAAATTTCTGCAAGTAAGATTGTGCATGTAGTCGGGTCTTTATAAATAAATATGTTGGATATCAAGAGCTGTTAATTGGACGCTCAAAACACAATTCAGTAGGTTATAATTAGAGTTCCCTTTAAGAATACCGCGTGGCCTTTTTGGAATGTGTCCAGGGACACTACTATGATTCTTGCTATTATTTGGAGAGTAATGTTTCTTATTTATTTACTTCAGTATTTGTGTTGTTTATTCAATTAGGTCACACTGTTTATTAGACAGGTTACCCAGAGTTATCTGTTCTGATGCAAACGTTAGCAAAGCTTTTTTGAAAGGATTCTAATTGACCATTTTGTGCAATTTGATACTATAATTCGTCGATTTATAGATTCAGGATAAGTTATTTGTTCTTTTAGATAAGCTTAGACACAAGTTTTATAGTATTCCATTATTTTATTGTATTATCCGTATACATAATTATTTTTTTTTGAATATCCATATTTATGGTTCAAAGGATTCAGATTTCAGAGAGTTTTACAACCTGTTGAACCAAGTGAGCAGACTAACTCATGAAAGTCGTAAAGGAGTTATGTTCGCAAACCCCTAGTAGCGTGCAGTTCCATCATTACAACTGTCATATTGGTTGTTTATAATGATAGAGATCCACTAATCCAACACGACAGTTTCTTTGTCCGTCTGTGCGTCTTTTGATCTTTACATTACCACCCAAGATGGAAGTGTTTATTGAGACTTTTATTTTGATTTGTGATTATCAAGGGTCTTCATTTAATTGGGTTCTAAATGTGGATATGTATCATCATTATCATTTATTATTTTATAAAGTTACAGACTCATTTGTAAGGACTAGAAAATGGTTACATGTTTTAAGTTCCAACTTCTTGACAACTTTTTTTAAATACTAGTTTTTATTGTAAGATTTTTTCTTTAAACACCTCTACGACCCCCGTACTATTTATTTAATCCATCCATCAGCACAATGTTTGAAGTGCGTTACATTGAGTTCGATCACAAAACATGATTTTTCACCCCAAAAAAGAAGGTTGTTTCCCAGCAATAACTTATACATAAAGTTACTTAGTTTGATGGTAATGCTTGGTTGACGGCTTCGTGATGAGGTAGTTTACAACCTGTAGATACTGATGAAGTATGTCAAGACCGAAGCAGGAGTTCTGTAGGTTCAATGGAAAAAGAGCGTGACTATGCAAGTAAGTGTTTTAAATGTTGTAGTATTCCCCCTATTTACCTAAATAGAAACATTGAGCTCTATATCTGCAGGCTATTCGAAGCTCGTGATCCCAATGTTAATTTTAATGTGTGCAACACAATTATCGTCGCACAGTTGCTAATTTACGCAATTGCATCACTACAGCGCGCTTGTGGTTGGCTTCTGTGTTATTTTGTTTCAATTTGATTCGGTCAGCATTTACCATATTAACTGCGAATTATTTCTGAAGTTGAAATGAAAATTATAGATATATGAGATGACGACAGAAAGATTGACAGTTGGCAGAAGAAAGCCAACTTTGTCGAACCCAAAGGAGACAATTTTTTTTGTTCGAGGATTAGTTTCCCACATAAATTCTAGCATATAATAATGAAACTTACATTGATTTCTTCCTTATAACCTCTAGATTCCAGTGGTTTAATTAGCTTAGCATTGTCTAACCGGAATAAATGCGAAAAATCTGCAAAAACACTTACGAAAACCAAAATAAACAGAAAAAGTAAATGTCAAAATAATGAAGTAGTCTGTCAATCACAAAAAAGTGGGTTTATAACGTTTCATGCCACGTTGATTGTTTAAACCACCTATGCGATTTTAGTGTAAACCTATAAAAATGGCATTAAAAATGCTCATAGTTTAATAATATTTATTTTTATATTCTTTCTGATTTTATAATAATTATATAGCACATATGATTTCCAACGGATAGGTACCGTACTTTTTTAGTAAACAGAAAAACGCCCCTATTCACGTAAGTATTTGCTGTCAAATGACATTGACCACAACAGGAATGATTTGACTCCCAAAAAAATATCATAACATATCTTATTTATTATGATTTTAAGATTCGTCCGATCCGTTTTCATTTCTACGTAATATTTCCTTTAAAACCATAGTAAAATGGTTACTTTTTTTTGGTGTTATTATGAATAATAAATGCAACGACCAGGTGGGCCCAAAAAAAACTATCTCCTTTAGGGAAAGTTTTTGAATTTAAAAGATGCGTAAATTCTGTATCTTAGCAATAATTATTATTTCCGATAATTATTGCAACTAAATGCACACATTCAATGACTACTTTTTTAACTGTTCATTTGGCTAAGATACGAATCAAGCAATTATGAACTTATTCGATACTCTTTTAGAATTTACCTGATTCACCAGAAAAGATGGTTAGGTAGCTCACTGCTTTGGTTACACTGGAGAGAATTATAAACTATCATTATTCGTTGTAACTCTTGTCTTTAAAATCTGCCTAGCTTTTTCCCAACCATGTAAAAGTCTTACCGGATACAGCTGTATACCAGTATTTTACATCTTCGTTGTCTTCGTTGTTCTTTGTTTTACGTTCCCACAAAACGAACTGTCAAAATACCTTTTTTTTAACGACATTTTGTTAATAGTTGAACACCGTTTAATGAACGGAGTGCTCCTATTTGCGAAATCACACATAATAATACTGTACGATACGTCGCGGCAACATTGTGACTCATTACATACTGACAAGGCTATTGGAACTGCTCCAATGGAGTGTTGAGGTTGTGGTCCATTGATGTGTAAGCGAACGTTCAGAGTTTTTGGTGGAAGAAAGCTTTGTTTCATATCCCTGCGTATTGCATTTGTAGTTGTGTATTGTTTGTCTTTGCGTCACCGAAAGTTGCCTGTAGAAGTCTGTTTAAAGTGGTAAAAATGCCATTTACTTAAAATGGCCACTTAAGTATTTTGACATTGGAGTTATTTTCCAGTTTTAGTGGGTTATTTTGGAAGTCGGTTATTTTATGTTCTTTTGTATAGATTTGTTGAAATTTGTGTTCTCTGGACGGGTACGAAATGCAATTTGGTGACTTTGAGTTATCAAAATCAACACTAAATAAACTGTCAAAACTGCTTTGGCAGGGCAAAATTCAGTGATGCTTTTTTAGAAACCCAACTTCAGAATATCAGTCACTACTACATCAGTGTGTTCTATGCCTATTAACATAATAATATTGTAATGAAGACGTGTCCGTACATTGAATAGTCTTTGACAAAATCCGTGATGTATAAACCAAATTATTTAGTGTCAGAGAAAAAAAAAACATTTGCATTTAATGTTTCGGGTGATTTGTGAAAGGCAAACGAGAAAGTACTGTTAACAGATCGTTCTTTTATTTCAAGTGTGTGTGAGGATGTTCAGATGCAGCTTTTTTCTGAAAATTTTTCGTTTCAGTTTTCGCATTAATCAATCATATCCGGCTTATACAGAGTCACGGTGGAAAAGGTCAAAATATATATTTAATCGATACAAGCTTCCAAATCCACTGCCACTGCTCCATCCATCTGCTGCTGCTTCCATCGCCACTGCTCTCAAAACGGTGAAGGAAAACATTGTGAGGAAACCGGCATGTCCTAGAACCATAAATTCGAAGACATGTTACATCTACCAATCCGCACTGGGCGCGCGTGTTGGATTATAAACCCATTCCCTCTCATAGAGAGGAGGCCTGTCCCAGCAGTGGGAACAGATGATGATGATGTGAAACATCTAAAAAGCTTAATTAAAATATCTTATAGAAAGTGGATAAGGATAAGAGATTTCAAATGCTTTGAAAGATTTTGTCACTTGTCTACCTTTTACTATCATCGTTTGCAACCATAGTTCCTTTTATTTAAAATAGGTACTTAGTCATTGAGAATTTGGTTTTGTTTTCAATGTGATTATTAGTATTTTGAATTAGTCAATAAGGATAATAGTAATGCAGACTGTGATGACATGATGACCTTCAATAACACCCAATGTACATCACAAAGGGAACCCAGCCCGGACACTCTCCTGCCTGAGGTAACGGAGGACTCGACCCGGTTGAGCAGTGTTCCGGGTTGTATCCCCATTCTAGAATCACCACACATTGTCCAAGGTTCATCATTGGTAGGTCAAACAGAATGTAGTTCTCCCCCTTGTTGTAGTACACATTGTGGTTCCTTTATTATGTTTTCTGATAGTTTAGGGAAAGGCTTGGGAAAATTAATTAGTAACAATCTGAGTCATTCTACTCAAAATTATTGTACACCTCAGGCTTCATATAACCAGATAACGGCATCCATAACTCGGAAGGAATTCAATCCTAATGATATTGTATCTATATTTGTTGGTAATAGTTTGAACGTAAAAATTGATGATATCACTGACAATGTCACTCAACTATTGAAACTAAATTGTAAGAAAATCATTCTGTGTGCCTTTCCATACTTTGAAAAGTTGTCGAGCAGGCAAAATCATTATATTCATTGTCTCAATAATCACATGTGTTTATTAGTAAGTCACTATTGTGACAAGTTGACGTTTTTCGACACTAACAGTTTCGTCCAGAAATTGAAGTCAACGAGGAATAATGCGTATCTGCCTATTAGTTTTAGACGTCAAATAGCTCGGCTATTAGCTTTTAATTTAAACTCAGACATATGTGGTATGTCGCAGTCTCTTGTAAATAGTTCCACGGAAATTAGTAATTATACTAATTGTAATTTTACACATTTTAGCTTAGATTTAAACTAGTCAGTAAGACAATGGAAGCTACGAGTGATAATTTAGGTAAACTTATCAACTCTAAGGTATCTTCTAGCTCTCAGTTAATTAGTTGTCAAAATGGGGTTAAGCAGAATTCCTTTACATTATTTCATCAGAACATTCAGGGTTTTTCTTCCAAACAATTAGAAATCGAACTATTTTTAGAAAAAACCCAGTTTGATATTATCTGTTTAACTGAACATTGGATGAAGGATTACGAAATGCAATTTAATTACGAGAATTATAGTGTGGGCAGTTGCTTTAACCGGAAGTCTAAGATGCGTGGGGGTTCATTAATCTTAGTTAAAAATTGTTTTAAATTTAAGCCTCGTAATGATATTGTCGATCTTTCGGTTGAACATAGCATAGAATTGTCTTGTGTTGAGCTAGATAAGCATGTAATAGTGTGCGTTTACAGACCCCCTAATTACCTGAACTACTCTGTCTTTGAGTCAGTAATGGAAGATGCTTTAGCAAAACTTGTAACTGGTAGTAAATTAATAATTATCTGTGGTGACTTTAATATCAATATTTTAGAGAATAATGTTAACAGCAGTAGATTTTTAAATCTCTTTAAATCATTTAATTTGTCAAATGTTTTTTCAGAACCAACCCGAATTACTACAAATACTGCTACATGTATAGATAATGTTTTTTGTTGCTGCGACTACTTAGATAAATCCATCGTAAATTACCTTCCTTCAGATCACAGCGGACAGACTGTTGCTTTCGCGTCTAATAAACAATTACAAAGAATTCAGATTCAATCTAGACAAATAACACCCAGTAATTTAGAAAAGTTTAATAATAATTTAATTAGCAAGTTAAATATACCAGGCCATATTGGAAACAATGTAAATGAATTGTATGAAGAATTCTTTTCGGTAGTGCACACCGAGTTTAATAATACTTTAAAACAGAAAACTAAAACTATTGCCCCAAAGTTTATATTCAGTGATTGGGCAACACAGGGTATTAGGAAAAGTAGGGAACGATTGTTTGAGCTATACGGCCTTAAGCCTTATATCAACACAGAAACGTTTAGTAAATATGTGGCTACCTACTCGAAAATCTTTAAAAACTCTTGCAAGATAGCCAAGTCTCTTTTCATTAGCCACAAGATAAAATCAGCCGATAACAAAATAAAGACGGTTTGGAAAATTATCAACAGTGAGACCAATAGATCTAAAAAAACAAGTAATGACATAACACTAGAGACCGCACATGGTCTCGTGAGCTCTAATAACGAAGTCGCTGAAGAATTTGTAAATTTCTTTACCAGTATCCCACTTAAAACTACTGAAACCTTAAATTCCTCTCCCTTGCTCTCTATGGATTTATTGAAGGCGAACGTTTCAGCCTGTTCAAATGAATTTAAATTTCATCATGTAAACCCCATAACAGTCATAAAAGCTTTTAAGCAAATCAAGATCAAATTAACTGAAGATCTATGGGGTATGTCTATCAAAGCCTGTACCTCAATTGTTGAGACTGTAGCGCCGTATTTAGCCTCAATATTTAATTTGTGCGTAGATCAAGGGGTCTTCCCGGATCTAATGAAATTCAGTAAGGTAATACCGCTTTTTAAATCCGGAGACGGTAAAGACACCAACAATTATAGGCCCGTATCCGTGTTGCCGGTTTTCAGCAAGGTGTTTGAAAAGATAATGCTCAATCAGATGCTTAACCATTTTAACACCAATAAAATCTTACACGAACAGCAGTATGGTTTCACCAAAGGACGTTGTACGACTGACGCCGGTGTCACTTTATTAAAACACATTTTTACTGCATGGGAAGAGGCACAAGATGCCATAGGAATCTTCTGTGATCTCTCGAAGGCATTTGATTGCGTAAATCACGAAACCCTTATTTTGAAGCTTGAGCATTACGGTTTAGGTAAACTTGCGCTCAGTTTAGTGAAATCTTATCTGAATGATAGACAGCAGCATGTACAAGTAAAGGGTGTAAATTCGATGGGTTTAAAAGTAAAAATGGGTGTACCACAAGGTTCGATATTGGGTCCTTTCCTCTTTTTAGTATACATTAATGACCTACCCCATTTATTTAACAACCATCCGCAAATGGTGTTGTTTGCTGATGATACTTCTTTAATATTTAGGATAAACAGACGTGCCACAAATCTTGACGACGTAAATTTCGCCCTACTGCAGGTTCATAATTGGTTTACCGCTAATAATTTAGTACTAAATGGGAATAAAACTAAGTGCATAAGATTTGCTTTACCAAATGTCAAAAGTAGTGATTGTGACATAGTATTGAATCAAGAGAAACTTGAATTTGTCAATAATACGGTTTTCTTGGGAGTTACGCTCGACCACAGGCTACAATGGGGTCCTCATTTAACATCTCTTGCAGGCCGGCTGAGCTCAGCAGCGTATGCTGTTAGAAAAATCCGTCAATTTACTGATGTTGATACGGCGAGGATAGTCTATTTTAGTTATTTTCATAGTATTATGTCATACGGTATTTTACTATGGGGACGGGCTGCAGACATCGAGTCTATTTTTATTCTGCAGAAAAGAGCCATCAGAGCCATTTATGAATTACGTAGACGCGATTCTCTAAGAGAACTGTTTAAGGAAATTAATATCATGACAGTACCTTGTCAATACATATATGAAAACATCATGTACGTTAGGAAAAATTTGCATTTATTCAGTAAAAGAGGTGACAGACACCACTATAATACTAGAAATAGGGACCAACTAGTTCAGCCAGGTTTCAGGCTTGCTAAAGTAGATTCATCTTTCATGGGGTTCTGTTTAAAATGTTACAATAAAATACCTCCCCACATTCTACAACTGAATGAGACGAAATTTAAATCTTGTGTAAAACGCACACTATGTAGGCAAGCATATTATAAGCTGGGAGATTACATTGAGGATAAAAATGCTTGGCTAAATGCTGGTCCTGCTCCGCAACCATAGCTGCATAGGTGCAAACTTATTGGACAATATTATTGTGGTAGCTGCAGAAGATTGTAAATATATTCTTGCATTGTATAGATTCCATCTCTTAGTATTGTATAATTGCATAGCACATGTGTGAGTACCATGTACTGTAAAGCTACCATTTGCATTTAGTTATCTTTCATTGACTTGAATATGCCTTGGTGGCTGAGAGAATGTCATGCTCGCTTAAATGTCTTGCTGATGGTGGCGGGTGGGTCGGGTCATTTAGTTCCCTTCAATATGGTTGAATTGAATGGCGCTGATCCATGCGTCATGTTCGTGAACGGGCGCTGTCAGTCGGGACTGGTCATCTCTTAGCTGCCATGGATCATTTGAATTGCTTTATTTTATAAATTGTTGATTTATTTCTTTTTTTTACTCTGGACGCTCTTATTCTGCACGTCTTTCTACATCGTTCTCACATATATGTATAATCTCAACATGAAAGATGTAACCAAGATTTTGTAAGAACATTTTTGATTGAAAAGAGTGTCCATGGAGTTTCTTGCCCGTTCTTCTCCATAGAGATCTACGCTAGGGAATGGGCAACTACAGTACATTCTCAAGTTATTATGCCTTGTGTCTGTGACTGTAGCCTTTTTTTTTTCGTATTATCGACATTCAAAAGTGCCGTAATGGTCTAGTTGAAATAAATGATTTGAGTTTGAGTTTGAGTTTGAGTTGAGTTTGAGTTTGATGTGATTTCTTCTCCTTTGGTCTCACTTTCTTGCTTCGTCCTGCAAGATTAAATTCTAAGGTATAATTTAAAAAAAAAAACATCAAAATAGCTAGAGCTTTTTTTAAAAAAACCGAATATTTTTCAGAATAACAATCATAATAACAATTATTGTCATAGATAAAATAAAATAATGTCATCACCTCTGAGTCATATATTCTCGAAATTAAGACATACCAGACATTTAAGAAAACCCAGTAGCAAAACTAGTGTAACACAATGCAGTCGTTTTATTATTATTGCGAATAAATTGTTTTCATCTCATTGTAGGTCAGCGAGCGTTTAATTTAATTAGCTTTAGGCTTCTGGTAGACGTTACGATTATTTTGTCGCAAGACGGTAAACGAATTTAGTGATTGCGACAGAATTTGAACTGCGGTTTGCAGACGTTCTTGCAACAGTTGTGAGACTGTTAGATATTGTGGTGTAATGGTCTGTTTGGTATTGGATCCTGTTTTTTTTTGTCTTCGAAATAATGATTATCCTTTCTGAAACGGAGCCGTAGGTAAAAAGAAATTACATTATTGTAGGTTTGTTGTATTTTTATAATGTTAGAACATTACATTCTGGGCCTCTTGCAACAATAATAATCCACGTTTTTTTTGCTATAGGTAAATCATTCAGCATGACAGAGTCAGAAATTTTTATATTCTAGGTTGCTCCATGGTTTACAACCCACTAGACACCCTGAAACCATTTTACACCGCATAAAATAACAGTTTAGTAGATTTTGTCAAATCACTGAAGTATCTGAACACAAAGGATGAACTGTATTAAGGATGTCGCGGCTATGAAAGAGTTGTCTGACGTTATGACGAATAATAGGGATGTATAAAAGAAGAAGACATGTTATGAATGCTAATACATTTAGATATGGGCTAGATGATGACGTTTACGTTTCTTTACATCATGAATATAATTATCTTGTACTAGCTTCTGCCCGCGACTTCGTTCGCGTGAAGTTTTGATATCGCAACGCATCGCCTGCCGGGCTAGCATGGGCAGGGGATAAAATTTTCTCCACCTGTCATTTCTACTGACTTGTCCCTTGTCAGTGGATATAACCGGTGGAGAAAAGTTTTATCCCCTGCCCATGCTAGCCCGGCTGCTTTAAGCTTTTTTCCCGCTTGCAATATTTCCTATTGCTGCTCCGCTCCTATTGGTCATAGCGTGATGTTATATAGCCTATATCCTTCCTCGATAAATGGACTATCCAAAGCAAAATGAATTTTTCAATTCGAGATGATGCTTTATAATATTAGTATAGAAGTATAGATTAAAACTAAAGTTGTTTTCTTACATTGCCAAATAACCGCAGCGTCTAGTCGCAATTGTGTACAAAACCTAACGTGTTTACTCGGATTAAAGCGAATTCTTTATGGATTTATAGCGCGCTAAAACTGATTCCCTG
Organism: Xestia c-nigrum; assembly: GCA_916618015.1. Lineage (NCBI taxonomy): Eukaryota > Metazoa > Arthropoda > Insecta > Lepidoptera > Noctuidae > Xestia > Xestia c-nigrum. Next base: position 2,155,355 of record OU745263.1, read on the forward strand.
TACTATGCACTAGATTTACATGTAGGTGAGCAGACCTGTAGGTGGGAACGAAATAATCTGACTGAGTTCTACAGAAATATTTTATTTAGGACGAGTACCTACCTACACTATGTCTTCAAATTATGTATTGTGTCATATAATTATTTATTAACAGACGATAAATATTTTTTAATTAAATATGAGCGTACTGGTTTATTGAGATGTTTATTTAATTGTTTCTTTTTCTGGGATTAGATTGGTTAATGACATTTTACTTATGACAAATTTTATAAATTTGTAAAAATTTGTTTTTTTTTTTAATTTTTACAAATTTGAAGAATTTTGAAAAGATGACCAATTAATTATTATATTATATATTATATTTCGCCAGTTATGGTCAAGTCCTACGTAATTAAAGGCGAACCTAATGCCATCAATCGGACATCAATCCAGACTCAGAAGACAACCTTGACTGCTACTGAGAAATTCCTAGTTTAAAAAAAGCAAAAAAAAAACTGATAAAATCGGTGACTTTTCGGATTCATTATCACTTGCTTTGGTAAAATAAAAACATGAACGCGAAGAAACCAGCATGCCTGAGAGATATTTCTCGACGGCATGTATATCCAAGCCAGAGACCCATGGGTGGGTTAAATGTCTTTAATTATTTATTTAATTAGTCTTTAGCCAGGTTATCCACTAAAAACAAGTTAAGAAGAGAATGAGGACCTCGTGGCCAAATGCACAGCGTCGATCTTCAGGCTAAGCAAGGGCTTGCCTAGGTTGGTCTGTGGATGGGTGACCACCTATTACATACCGAGTTTCCTCCGTGCCTCGGAGAGCACGTTAAGCTGTTGGTCCCGGCTGTCATTTGTAGATCTTTGTGAGTATTCAGTGGCCCAAAAGTCTGACAACCAGTTTTACCAAGGGGTATCGTATTACCCAGTACTAACTGGGTTGTGCCGAAAATTCGAAGATATGTGACATCTACCAATTCGCACTGGGCCCGCGTGGTAGATTATAGCCCATTCCCTCTCATTGAGAGAGGCCGTGTCCCAGCAGTGGGAACATTATAGGCTGATGATGATGATGATGATGATGAACTGGGTTGTGCAGGTCAGATAGGTAGTCGCTCTATACAACATTATATTTTGTTTACATTAAACCCGAAAAGGGGTCATTGTACTCATCATTTTGAACAACTTTTTCTATGGGACGAACCTTAAAATCGCGAAAAAAAAATCTGCTGTTCCCTACATTTCGAACATAAATGTAGGGAACAGCTGATTTTTTTTCGTTAGAAAAAGTTGTTCAAAATGATGAGTACAATGACCCCTTTTCGGGTTTAGTATAAACAAAAAATAATGTTGTATAAAGAATGGTATTCAGCAGCATCAGGTTAGACTGGAAGCCGACCCCAACATAATTGGGAAAAGGCTAGGCAGATTATGAGACGCCCATGTAAAGTAATGCCAAAACTTAATTGGCTATACCAACAACATTGAAAATTGGTTTCCAAATGCCCTCATTATTGAAGGCTCATTTGTCACAAACTATACTATTATTGTGTGTATGCTACTAACAAACGAGCTAATGTTATTTTAACGAAATTCGGTTCGATGACGGTCAGATATAAGTTCTTTATGTTTTGTTTTTGTATTTTGTGGGTGTATGTGTTACAATTCATGTGCTGTGCGGATCCTGAGATCTCCAAGAGTGCTACTTCGGTAAGAATGAAAGAAATTTAGTTTTTATTAACTAAGTAATTTGACAACTGGTTCCTGAAAGGCAAATTTGATCAAACAAAATTGCTGACACATTGGCAAGTCTTACGATAATCTTATTATTGCAGTCTTAAAAGGCAGTAATCTTACTTGTTTTTTATTTCAAAATGTAGATGACACAGCTATAACCATTTAAATATTGACAGAGCTGAAAAACTGGCTTTTATTTTGCTTCCACTCATATATTTACCATTTAGCTCCATCCAGAAGCCGACCCAGGCAGACCTTGTTTTAATTTCACCGAAATCCGAATAGCTTCATGGCAATTCTAATTTCATGTTGATAATTTTTATTTACTGAAATAAAATCCCCTTTTATAAATAGTATAAACTCAGTTACGTTTCAGGGTCCTTTCAAAATTTCGATCGCCAGCATCAAAGATTGCACTAACCCTAGCAAGCCGTACATGAAGAATCCACCGGTGGTCTTCCTACCAACCACTCACAACAGCACGTTGAGTGGAAACATTACCTTTTTGAGAGATACGAAGAACATGAAGGTATTTCAGTAAAAAAACTTTCTAACCAAAACAACAGGACCGAAAGAGACAAGATCACAAGGGCCTTATAGAAATGGCAACAATTGGCGGAGCTCTATGTCAAACAGTGGATCTCTTTCAGCTGATAATAATGATGGTGATGATGACGCAGAGCTAAACGTTCTCGATATCTTACCATGCAGTGTTACTGCTATTATATGATACTGTCTATAATATCTATAATCTTGTAAATATTAGTAGAAGAATAGCTTAATCAGCCGATACCATTCCCACTGCTATGACAGGCCTCTTCTCGGTGATAGGGAGAGACCATAATCCAACACGTGTATCCAGTGCGGGTTAGTGAAAACACACGGTTTCGATTTATTTGTTAGAACAAACTCAGTATAATCATGAAAGACATTACAAAACCAGCAAATGACATACTAGAAATTTTGTAAGAAGTTAATTTCTTTTCAGATAAGACTCCGAGGTTTTATGCTACGCAACGGTAAATGGGAGCCTTCCTATCTAATAAACAACCTGGACTGTCACGGTATGGTGCTGCACCTGCTGTGTGCCACCATGAACATCAAGTATGACAGGAAGAACTGCATGTACTCCAAGGTAAAACTAAAAAATAACTGAGTTACGTTAAAGACTACCCAGTGCCAAAATGGTGCAAAAGTGTAGATCTAGGCACTTTTTTCTATCAGCTGTATGAGAGTAGCCGGGAATTGAGAGGGGCTGTCTAGAATATGTAGACCCAGATTCAGAAACATGCAAAAAATATGTTAATGTCTTGAGCACAATTCCAGTTTAAAATAAGCAAAAAATGTACACCTCACGAAGTAAAACATGTACGGACCTAACCTACTGTACTTAGATCTTGCATGCTCGATTTGTGTGTATACGCATGTTTTAAACAAATAAAGTATCTTTATCTTTTCATAAAGTGGAATAAACACATGATATTTTGCTTCAGAGATCCTACTCCTTCGAAAACTTGGACGTGAATCAATTGCTGCATTTCTGGATCATGAACGTGCAGTACGGACATATCCTGTGGCGATCAGAAACATATACACAAGCTGGGACGTTTGCTTGCAAGGAATTTGATACTATGACTGAACCTGCCTAGAGTTATCTTCGACATCATAATTCTGCCCACACCTTATACGACGTTTAATAATATCAATATTTGAGGTTTTCTTCTTCCAGTCATCTCAACAACAGTCACTTTCTTTTTGGCAATATCATATTTTATCTATCCACTGTTTTTGATATACCTTCACTCTCATAAAATCATGTACGTAACTTAATATTCAGAACTTTTCTAACAATATTTCCTGTCAAAAACATACCATTTACCCCAGTTTCTACCACAGGTCGAGGGTACTCATAAATTCTTTTACTTCTTTTACTTCACAAGAGAAAGCTATATAGCTTTCACACCACTTTATCACCTTTAAGATGATATCATCTTTCAAAACGTCAAAAAAGTCATCTATCGATTTTTTGGTCTTGCGCTACACCTAAAATACTATTTGTACATAATTATATATCTACAAAAATAATGTAGATGTGAAATAGATAATGTTTTTATGCCTATTTAAATCCTCATTATTTGCCTCATTTGTTACAAATATTCTATATCTGTTGCACACCCAACGAAAGTTAATGTGATTTTAACAGACCAGAGTCAATGTTACGGACATGAACGTTCAATGTTTTCTTTATGTATTTTTGTTAGTATTATATTATTTACCAATGTGTTATTCTGGAACTGAACCAACGCCAACTTCGGTAAGTAGGTGATTTTCTACTATTATACTTGTGAATTGGTGATTGCACGAAGCCATGATTTCTTCATATAAAGATAATAATTCATTGGCAATATTTCAGGGACCTTTTAAAACTTCAGTCGTAAGTGTCAGTGACTGCCCTAATCCTGGCAAACCGTACTCGAAGAAGCCGCTGATGACCTTCGATCCATTGATTCAGAATATCAACGGAAGGAACATGCTGGGTGGGAATCTAACCGTCTTGAAAGACACTAAGGATGTAAAGGTATGTTCATCATCGAGCCCATCGTTGTTTAAAGTATTTGGACAGAGATTGTCCTTTTCTAGTTCTGCTAGAATTTATAAGGCTGACAAAAAAAACACTAAGATTAACACAGTTGTACTTAATATAACTGCCACATTTCACGAGTTATGTTAGATTTGAGTCAAATTGGCACAAATTCTTATTTCGACTGCCACTGAGAGATTCCTAATGTGTTCTTGCCCAGCTAGGGAATCGGACCCAGGACATTATACGCAACAGTAGGGCTTGCGGCTAACGAGGCAGTCAGTCAATAATAGCCGTTCAGCAGTGGTTTAGTCTCTCGTAACAACAGTTGGCTGTAATATCAGCCGAATGCACGAAAACGATTAGTTAAAATTATGAAAGATACTAAATAAATTACCAATTTTTTTTTTCAGATGAAAATCAAGGGTTATATGTGGCGCGATGGCAAATGGCGCCAATCCCACAGTTTCAACAACTTAGACTGTCACAGTGCATTGGTACACTTCACTTTCGCAGCTTTCAAGGTCAAGTATGACAAAAAGAGCTGTGTGTTCTTTAAGGTAAGGTTGACTTTAACTCAAAAGCTTAAAAGGTTGACTGTACTAGTATTATGGTGTGTAGGTACACTCTTCCAAACAAACTTTTTTAAATTGATAGGTTTTCTTATGGGGATGGGATAGGACGATGGGGATGATCATCAGTCAATAGCATTTCACTGCTAGATTTAAAGTTCCAAAAGCTGAACTTTTAACTCTATCCTCGGTTTTTCTCAACCAGCTGTTATCAGCCACTCTGGTTAGCGCACGCCACCGCAACGCGACTGGGCCTCGATTCTGCTATTACGATAGTGTCAGAATAGGCAATCATTGAAGTCATAATGATCAAGTTCTGTCAAGTTTTGACAAGTTTGGTAATCTTCTAATATAATGGCGTCATTATGACTTCTCAATGAAGAACCACTATGACCCCATTGAAAGAAATGTCATAGAATATTAAGCTCGTACATGAAATCTGGCATGAATAAAGGTTCGCATTTAGTAGTAAATTTCGAAAACCATTTGTACGAATTGTTTTATAATAATGGCAATACGAAAATGCCATTAAAACACATTTTTATTACGAGACCATCGACCGACCTGTGAATTTAGCAGATTACGAACTTTAAGCAAAATGACAATGGGATGAGAATGGAATCGTGTTGGAGTGACGAATTTATTAAAATAGCAGAATTAGGCCCTGTAGTCACGCAAATGAAACAAATGACATACGCTTGTCACTTGACGCAAACCACATCAGCCTAGGTCGTGGGGCTCTTTAGTAAACTGATTCCACACAAGCGGGACCCACGGGTCCACTCTACCTAGTGCAATTTTATGTTGAAGTGGGGTTCATGCTAACTGAAATCTGCAAAGCTCCTCCTTATAATCTTTTTGTAGGGTTTTTACTCCTTCAAGAACATGGACGTGAATCAGCTGCAACATATCTGGGTTTCAACCATGCCGTACGGAAAACTGATGTGGAGATCAGAAACCTTCAACAGAGGTGGGATGTTCATCTGCAAGGAGTTTGATACTCTTACTGAACCTGCTTATTACGGTTAAATTAAAGCACAGAAAAAAAATACTTTACGAATTTCATTTCCACAACTACAGTATCGTATAGGAATAATCTGTCTATGACGTTTCTGCTCTTGAGACAACGGTCACCCCCCCATAATTTGCCAAACCTTCTCCTAAATATAAGGGGGCTGGCTTCCAGTTTAACCAAATGCAGCTGAATACCAGTATTTTACATGTAGCGAAAACCAATCAGAGCTTCAAATCCTGCTTAGTACTGAGTAATACAACAACGAGTCTTACCAAGGGTGGTAAGACTCGTTGTCAAACTTTCGAACCACTGACTACCTGTAACGACTGTCAATGACCTACAAAATACAGCCAAGTAACTGATGGAGGTGGTAATATGGTGACCCCTCCATGGTGAGTCTGCATTTGGGCTTTTGTCTGCCCGTACCTGGAACGACTTTCAAAGAACTTCAAATGGCTACCGGATCACCTTCCGTGGTTCTAAGCAATGGGCCTATCCCAGTTGTAAACGTCTCTTTGTGTCTATTGACCTTGTTTTGTTCTGTCTCCTGATAGAGGGAAGTGAAAGTTATAGGCTTTTCCTACTCCTCCACTATACTTTTCTGATTAATGTCGTTCCGGGATCCAAGACAGTTCAATTCGTTATCTGGGACTTCGTCGAGCTGCATTGTCTCGGTGCTTTTGTGGTGGTCGTTGATTCTGGCTTCTGTGAGAAGGTAAAAGTTCAGCACCAGGTAAGAGTAACAAGTAAAGTAGGCGACAGATTCTTTCTCGAGCTTCACATTTTATTTTTATACAGGGAACTGCATGTCTGTACAGTCATAATTTCACTCACTGAATTATGAGTACTGCTCATTTGCGATTCAATGGACGATGCATCAAAGAATCGACGTATGCACCCACGGGTTTCCAAACAATGTCCGTACACAAGCACAAAAACACTACAGGCAGAAGAAAAAAAAATAACAAGGGTATTTTCAAATGACTGTCACCGAAGTCAAAATTATTCTCTGACAGATAATGCTCGAGGCTTTTTCCGCGTGGAGTACGGTATTTGACCCAAGGGATCGTATACCGGGATAAAAAGTTCCTATTAATAAAATTACAAATTATAAACTATTTGTGTGCCAAATTTCAACCAAAACCAGACAGTAGTTATTGCGTGCAAGAGTAACAAACATGCAGACATCCTCACAATCTTTCGCATTTACCTGTATACTTAGTATTAGTAGGATGGCCAGTTTCAAGTTGTATAACACTAAAACTACAGCATTTCCTCAATGCATGTTTTATTCTGCCATAAGTTAAAAATACGGTAGCTGCTACAACTAATCCTGTATCCAAAATAGTCCTTAACAAAACCCAATAACCAAACACGTAATCAAAACAATCCTATTTGTATAATAATTCAATTATTATTAAACACTTTTTCAAAGCCAAACCGGTTTTAAATCCTCAAAACTGTCGATCGCTAGTACAGAGTAAACAAATAAAGGTTCCGTTTTTGTTGCAGTTCGGAACTTTCAACAATCTTTTTGTAAACCTCTGAGGTTACTTGGCAGGGCATCGATAAATCATAATTAGGAGCGATCTAACATTTCAACGGGTGCCGATACGGACATAATCCTGGGGCCCACCATTCTGGGACCTTACGGCCTTTGACTCGACAGCCCATATTTTATCGATACTGACAATATGGGGTTAAGATGCTGCTGGGATTTTTAAGAAATGATTTTTAAGGAAGTTTATATATTGGGTTGGTTGAATGGAGGTGGGTTTTTTCGTAGATGCAATTAAAGACGCGGAATTTGTACACAAGATATATTGTAAAATAAAAGTTATTTATAAAACACATAAGCGCTGCCATGCATCAGTCATGTTGACGTATAATAGAGAAGTCACTCTATTTTCAAAAACACTACGACAGTTATAGTATAGGTCAATCAAACAGTGACTGCTCAATAAACAGAAGGTTACATTCAACAGGAGGTTATTTCGAACTAAAAAGGTAGCAACAGTAAGTTTGTAGATTTAATCGCTTCCTAGGTTTTTGTTAACAACTACAGTACTATCACAGTTTTTATGTCTTGTGACTGAGATACAGTCCCAGTCACAAGACGTAAAAACTGACACTACATTTGATTTCGATTTTGAAGGTCAGATACTAGTATTACTGAATTCAACAGAATGCCAGTATTCTACATGGAGCTACTGCCTGACTGTGTACTAGTAACATGGTAATATGATACCAATTCATAATTAAGTAAGTAGAAAATATAATTATATAATTTTAGGTGTATTGAGAGACTTCTCTTCAAGTCAAGATCTTAATTCATTCGCGTTCATTTTACCTTTAGCAACATTTTAGGGCCCAAAAAAATCATCTTTTTGTATCAGTAATGTACTTTCGCGAGCGACAGTGTGTGGGCGGTAGCGTCAACAAATGATAAGTATTCTTTTGAACGCGAAAATAACTGAGTTTGATTTAAATGCAATGCAATAAGTATGACGAATACTTTACTGTGACAGTCCTTGATTTTATCGATAGTCCGCAATCATAATAGTTTAGTAAACGAAACGATTATTGACTGATTCAATACCGCAATATTTCTTTGCTTATTAAACTTTTTGCATAAATTGCATTTACTTTGTCGGTACATTCAAGTGAGTGTTCGTATAGGCTGTGAGTGTGTATTCTATGCTTAGTGCGAGTTTCATACTAAAATTCGTGTTACGTCCAGCGCCATACTTTGCGTAAACGTTGACGCGGTCGAAACGTACAAAAAACTCGCACTAAGCATACTGTAGAGAGGATACACCTCTGCCTTAGTGATATTGTGTATTTGCAAACAATATTAAACATTGGTCATCACAGTTCATTTCGATGCCAATATCGATAAATTCTGTTAATCTGGCAGATAGATATGTGCACGTACATACATACAAGTAAAATTTTATTCAAAGAAATCAGCTAGCTACTGATTACTGCCCAACGTCTTTGTTTGCTGCGTCTATTTCATTCAAGATTTTGGTATATTTCGGAGTTAGGAACCATAAAATCTCTGCTTGACATTGGTAGCAAAAACATTATTCATAATCTGCCTATAGCCTTTTCCCAACGATGTTGGGGTCGGCTTCCAGTCTAACCGAATGCAGCTGAATACTAGTATTTTACATGGAGCGACTGTCTATCTGACTTCCACAATCCAGTTAGTACAGGGTAATACTCCTTGGTAAGACTGGTTGTCAGACTTAATTCGGGCCACTGACTACCTGTAACGACTGTCAAAGATCTACAATCATATCTTTGTTCTTCTCCATAGAGATCTACGTTAGGGAAATGGGCAACTACAGTACTTTCACAGTTTTTATGTCTTGTGACTGGGACTGTAGCTACATTTAATGTTAAAGTTCAAAAGTGCCTGTGACTAGCCTACTTGAAATAAATGTTTTGATTTTGACAAATGACAGCGGGGACCAACAGCTTAGCGTATTTTCCGAGGCACGGAAAACTCGGTATTATAGGGTGGTCAGGTCACCCGCCCACTATAATAAAAAATAAATACTAACAAAACTAAAACAAGTACTCATGAAACACGAAAAAATCTTTATAATCGATCTTATATCGAGCAAGCTTTACGTCAAACTCCTGATATCTCTCGATTCACGCCGCGCCGATAATGCCCGATTATTTTAAGCAGTTTACATTATTTTGACAGGAGTGACAAATTGAATGCCTCCCTGGCGGATGTCGAAGATTCATGGGGCGACGCTCCAGGACCGGATTCCGGATTCGAATTAATAATATTATTATTTGTGTGGTCGATCGGTAAATTGTGTATAAGTTTGAAACTTGTTATTTGACCTTCGATTGGAAATCTTCAAAAACAGTTTTTTTCTTCAAACTTTGACTTACTTTTTAAATGTCATTGGCATTCATTGTCACTTGCAGTTAAATAATGGGGTCGGCAAGTTAAAGCTGATTGTAGATGGCGCGTCCACCGCATAGACCCAATCTGACCAATGAGGTCAAACTATTATATTATTTTATAGTTATATAAAACTACAAGACCACTGACTCACTCACTCACTGACTGATTGACATGTCGTTTCTCGGAATGGGTGAGAGATGGGTTAGGGGTATGTTTTGGAAAAATGTACAGTACTTCCGGTCGAGTAGAGGAAAATTATAGAGGAGATTGAAATCCAAGATGGCGGACGAGTCCATTTCCGGTTTCGGCGAGGAAAGGACTTGGACCGATTTTGACTCATAGGTTTTGTAAAAGGTCTAAAATGATTTGAAAAAAAAGTAAAAAAAAAAAAAAAAACAAGATGGCGGCCGCGCTGGGGCGTTTTGAAAATTGCGACTTATTTCACTCGACTTTGGCGAATTGTTTTGTTCTACCGATTTTAAAAGTTGGCAACACTGACCCTGCCAGTTTGTAGGCGGTTTCAATGGCAATTGAGAAAAATTATGACATTTTGAAAATCCAACATGGCGGACGCTGTGGCGGCCATTTTGTAAAATGGTGGAATTTTCGACTTTTTTTAAATGCATTTTTCGTGTAGTTGGCAACATCTGACGGGTTCGAGTTGTACCAAGCGGTTGTGTGTATTGTTGATGAGTGTTGCCTGGTGCAAAAAAAATCCCCACTTTTTGGGTATTTTCCCAGATTTTCCCCAAAAACATGAAAAGTAGAAATAACGACATTTTGAATGGAGACTTTGTCTAGCTAGCAACTTTGGGGAGCCCCAAATAACATTTGACCATTTTCATCACTTTCAACTGGCAACCCCAAAAAATATTGAACTTTTTCATTTTTGGGACTTTTTCACTTTGGCGAATTACTTTGTTCTACCAAATTCAAAAGTTGGCAACACCGAGTACACCGGTCGGTGGTCAGTATCCTTGAGATTTTTAGAAAATTATGATTTTTCAGAAAAACAAAATGGCGGCTGGTGTGGCGGCCATCTTGTGAAATCGACGAAAATTCACAATTTTCGAGGCGATTTTTCGGGTAGTTGGCAACATTCGACGGGTTTGAGTTGTATTAAGCGGTTGTGTGTTTTGTAGGGGAGTGTTGCCTGGTGCAAAAATTTTCCCCATTTTTAGGTCGTTTTCCCAGATTTTCCCCGAAAACATGAAAAGTAGAAATAACGACATTTTGAATAGATCTTTTACATAATCACCAAGAATGGGACGCCCCAAATGACATTTGACTATTTTCATCACTTTCGACTGGCAACCCCGAGAGCCACTGGGGTTTGAATTTTCGGGTCAGACCTGACTTTGGCGAATTACTTTGTTCTACCAAACTCAAAAATTGGCAACACCGAGTACACCGGTCGGTGACCTGTATCTTTGAAATTACTAGAAAATTATGACTTTGCAGAAAAACAAAATGGCGGCTGGTGTGGCGGCCATCTTGTGAAAACGACTAAAAATCCGAATTTTCGTCACGATTTTTCGGGTAGTTGGCAACATCTGACGGCTTCGAGTTGTACCGAGCGTTTGTGTGTTTTGTAGAGAAGTGTTGCCTGGTGTAAAAATTTTCCCCATTTTTAGGGTGTTTTCCGAGATTTTCCCCGAAAACATGAAAAGTAGAAATAACGGTATTTTGAATAGAAATTTTACATAATCACCAAGAATGGGATGCCCCAAATGACATTTGACTATTTTCATCACTTTCAACTGGCAACCCCGAGAGCCATTGGGGTTTGAATTTTCGGGTCAGACCTGACTTTGGCGAATTACTTTGTTCTACCAAACTCAAAAGTTGGCAACACTGAGTACACCGGGCGGTGGCCGGTATCCTTGAGATTTCCAGAAAATTATGACTTTTCAGAAAAACAAAATGGCGGCTGGTGTGGCGGCCATCTTGTGAAATCGACAAAAATTCACAATTTTCGACACGATTTTTCGGGTAGTTGGCAACATCTGACGGGTTCGAGTTGTACCGAGCGGTTGTGTGTTTTGTAGATGAGTGTTGCCTGGTGCAAAAAATTTCCCCAGTTTTTGGGTATTTTCCCAGATTTTCCCCGAAAACATGAAAAGTAGAAATAACGACATTTTGAATGGAACTTTTACATAATCACCCAGAATGGGACGCCCCAAATGACATTTGACGGTTTTCATCACTTTCAGCTGGCAACCCCGAGAGCCATTGGGGTTTGAATTTTCGGGTTAGACCTTACTTTGGCGAATTACTTTGTTCTGCCAAACTCAAAAGTTGGCAACACCGAGTACACCGGTCGATGGCCAGTATCCTTGAAATTACCAGAAAATTATGACTTTTCAGAAAAACAAAATGGGGGACAGTGTGGCCATCTTATAAAAATGACGAAATATCCAAATTTTCGATACGATAAATGGGTCAGTTAGCATCCCCCCCAACTGGATTATGTTGTATGAACTGGTTGTTTGTTTTGTCAAGGAGTGTTGCCAGGTGCAATTTTTTTCCCAGTTTTGGGGTTTTTTTCCAGATTATCCCCAAAAACCTGATATGTAAAAATAACGTCATTTTGAATAGAAATGGTGCGTAACCACTAAGAGTGGGGTACTTCAAATGACATTTGACCATTTCCATCACTTTTAGCTGGCAACCCCGAGAGTCATTGGTGACTGAATTTTCAGGTCACACCCGATTTTGGCAAATTCGTTTGTTCTACCAATTTATGATTGGGTTCCTTCGAACGGTTCCGACCGAATGAGGATTGATTTTGTGCATAGAGGGGTTTATTAATATGGTGGTTTTGTGTATCCTTCCCATCTCTCCCCAACCTCCCCTCAAATAGAAAGGGCTGTAACTTCATTACGGTTAGAGATAGCCGATAGGTGTTTGAACAAATATTATAGTAGGCGTTGAAACCCGTCCGGTGGTGGTTAGCCCGGCGACCCCGTTGCATAAGGATGAGGTCTCAGGTCCTGGGGGGAACGAAGTGAGAAGGTGGCGAGCGTAGCGATCCGGCGACTATTACCGGTAAGGTGAAGGGGGGAGGTGGCGAGCGAAGCGAGCCGGTGTCCCCGTAGCGTGGGGTTAAGGTCACGGTAGCTTTCCGTCGGTAGGCAGGTCCTGAGTGGAGCGAAGTGGGGAAGTGGCGAGCGTAGCGAGCCGTCATCTGAAAACCTGTCCGATGTCGGTACAGGTAAAGCGAAGTGGGGAGGTGGCGAGCGAAGCGAGCCGGTGACCCCATGGCGTGAACAGAGGTCACGGTAGCTTTCCGGTGGTAGACAGGTCTTGAGTGGAGGAAAGTGGGGAAGTCGCGAGCGTAGCGAGCCGTGGACCGAAAACCTGCCCGTTGGTGATATCGGTAAAGCGAAGCGGGCGTCGAAGAAAACCGTCGACTGAAAACCTGTCCGGTGGTGATACCGGTAAAGCGAAGAGGGGAGGTGGCGAGCGAAGCGAGCCGGTGACCCCGTAGCGTGAGGATGAGGTCACGGTAGCTTTCCGGTGGTAGACAGGTCTTGAGTGGAGGAAAGTGGGGAAATGGCGAGCGTAGCGAGCCGTCGACTGAAAACCTGCCCGGTGGTGATATCGAGAAAGCGAAGCGGGAGGTGGCGAGCGAAGCGACATGGCGACCCCGTGTCGTGGGGATGAGGTCATGGTAGTTTTCCGGTGGTAGGCAGGTCCTGAGTGGACTGAAGTGGGGAGGTGGCGAGCGTAGCGAGCCGTCGACTGAAAACCTGTCCGGTGGTGATACCGGTAAAGCGAAGAGGGGAGGTGGCGAGCGAAGCGAGCCGGTGACCCCGTAGCGTGAGGATATGGTAATGGTAGCATTCCGGTGATTGGCACGTCCTGAGTGGAGTGAAAAACGTAAGTCGCGAGCGTAGCGAGCCGTAGACCGAAAAACTGTCCGGTTGTGATATCGGTAAAGCGAAGCGAGCGGTTCAAAGTTTGTATACCGAAGGGTATTCGAATCGCCTCTCCCCAACCTCCCCTAAAATTGAAAGGGCTACAACTTCATTACGGTTAGACATAGCCGTAAGATGTTTCAACAAACACTATAAAATGCGTTGAAATCTGGTGATGGGGAGATGGCCATTGAAGCGACCCCTGTATCGTAGGGACAAGTTCAAGATAGATTTCCAGTGGTAGGTAGGTCCCGAGTGGAGCTAAGCCCAGAGTTGGTCAAAATGAATTTTCAAAATTTCCTTTCTGTGAAAGGAAATCATTAATTGTCGGCCCAAAAACCACGTTACCGGCCAACGACAAAAACGTAACACCAGTGTTTGGGAGGTCAGTCTGAGTATTTTTTACTACTGCCCCAATACTTTACAACCATTCGTTCAGCTGATTTTTTGGGTTGAAAAATCTGGTTTTTCGTAAGTTTTATTTGACTGTAATCTTTTCTGCTGCTGGCGAATAAGTGATATGAGTTCGTTTTGATGATGATTTTGGTCAAGCATTTTACAAACCACTTTAGCTGCTCTTTTGATAAAACTGGGAACTAAGGATTCAAACCTGAGACTTTTGCCCATCTTCAAAAGAAGCGAAACGACTATTTTGAGAAAAGGTCGCGAATGTGTCTTGCAGCACTTTTGACATTACATCTGGGTTATTTTCAGCCTCCCGAACAAGCCGGATTCCGAAAAGGCTGACCACATAGATATGTCACTGTAAAATTGTCAAACACGTTATATTACAATATAACGTGTTTCTCCAACGATATTGTAAACTCTCGAATTATTGTCAACTGAATATACGGAAGTATCTTTGCCCCCATAATTGGGACTTGGGGCACCCCCCCGTTAGGTTAGTTAGGTTCCTTTAAACCCTGCACTCGGAAATAGGGGCCCCTTTAGGGGAATACGTATAAAGTGGTTTAAGGTTAGGTTACATTAATCGATATTTCTCAGGAACGGTACAGTATTTTTTCATGAGAGTGGTACTTACTGGGCAATGGGGACGTCCTTCCCTACACACCACGTGAGTTGACTACCATCGCATGCATTTCACGAAAAATAATGCGTTTTATTGTAAGCAGTATGTTCGTTTGACAATAATTCGAAAGTTTACAATATCGCTAGAGAGATTACAATATAACGTGTTTTACAATTTTACGGTGACAGATACATACACTGCGGTATACAGAAGACCGAAAAGTATAACCAGCGTTGTTGTTTAGCCTTTGTGGACTACGAGATATCTTTTGATTTGATCGAGACGTGGGCTGTACTGCAGTCTCTCCAACGCTGCCAAATTGGCGGGTACATCGAGGTTTTAAAGTGTTTGTACAAAAACACCACATGTCATTCCGACTTCATGATCAAACCTCGGAACCTATCCTACATCAGCGAGGTATGAGATAGGGAGATATCATATTTACGAAACTGTTCTTGCGCTGGAGGATGTCTTATACTCTCCCCTCCCCCACTTTATAACGATTCAGGTTAGCCATTAGGTGTTTAAACACATATTATCGTAGGCGTCGAAACCTGTCCGGTGGTAGAGATATGGTCATGATAGCTTTTCGGTAGCAGGTAGGTCGACAAGCAAATTGTATTGTAATGTTTTTTGTATGAGAAAAGGTTTTTAATGGGAAATCATCAAATAACTTCTCCCACTCTGGGCGGAGCGGGAAGGAGTGTAACTTGAGAAACTTGGAACTTACTTTTTCACATTCATAAACAGCGACAGAGAGGTGGCAAAAAATATTTTTCAAAATCTCTTCTCCCTCCTCTTCACCCCGCCCCCCATCGTATCTCGAAAACTGGCACACATAGTGGTTGTTTTTAATTCTCACCTAATACATCGTTGAAATTCGTATACCCTCTTCGGGAGGTTGGGGAGGGGTCCCCAACCTCCCCTAAACTTAAAAGAACTGTAACTTCATAACGGTTAGGGAATAGCTATTAGGTGTTTGAACAAAAATTATTATAGGCGTCGAAACCTGTCTGGTGGTAGAAGACCTTTCCGGTAGCAGGTAGGTCGACAAGCAAATTGTAGGGTAATGTTTTTTTAATGAGAGAAGGTCTGAGTTTTTAAATAAGTTTATAGATTATATTATTAGGGGTTCTTATGGGGTTTCCAATTTTTTTAATAAATTCTCAAGTTTAATTTTATTTTCATATCTATTTTTTATTGAATTAGTTTTTAGAATATGTTAGGGGTTCATACTGATTTAAGGATTCCTATTGGTTTTCAAAATGTCATAAGGGTAAGGAAAAAACTTAAAATATGGGTAGGTATCGTTATTCGAGTGGTTTGAAGATGCTGATTTAGAATGATTAGAGCTTAATCACGTGGAAACGTTTAGTCCTTTTGGGCTTTATTTGGCATTTCAATAGAGTCTGATAAGTGAAACACCTCTTTTAGGGTCATGTTTAAGAATGAATAGGTTTTAAAAGTGAAAAAAAAGCTACCACCACAAGCACGCGAGCTGCTTGCAGCTCGCGCAGCACGCAAAAACTAGTTTATTTATATTATATAAAACTGCAAGACCACTCACTCACTGACTCATTGACATGCCGTTTCTCGAAATGGGTGAGAGATGGGTTAGGGGTTAGTTTTGAACAAATATAAAGTACTTCCGGTCGAGTAGAGGAAAATTATAGAGGACATTGAAATCCAAGATGGCGGCCGAGTCCATTTCCGGTTTCGGCGAGGAAAGGACTTGGACCGATTTCGACTCGTAGGTTTTGTAAAACGTCTGAAGTGATTTGAAAAAAAAGTAAAAAAAAAAAAAAAAACAAGATGGCGGCCGCGCTGGGACGTTTTGAAATTGGCGATTTTTTTCACTCGACTTTGACAAATTGTTTTGTTCTAATGATTTTTAAAGTCGGCAACATTGACCTCGCCAATTTGTAGGTCATTTCAATGGCAACTGTGAAAAATTATGACATTTTGAAAATCCAACATGGCGGACGCTGTGGCGGCCATTTTGTGAAATGGTGGATTTTTCGACTTTTTTCAAATGCATTTTTCGTGTTGTTGGCAACATCTGACGGGTTCGAGATGTACCGAGCGGTCGTGTGTTTTGTTAAGGAGTGTTGCCTGGTGCAAAAAAATTCCCCATTTTTAGGGTATTTTCCCAGATTTTCCCCGAAAACATGAAAAGTAGAAATAACGACATTTTGAATGGAGACTTTGTCTAGCTGGCAACTTTGGGGAGCCCCAAATGACATTTGACCATTTTCATCACTTTCAACTGGCAACCCCAAAAAATATTGAATTTTTTCATTTTTGGGACTTTTTCACTTTGGCGAATTACTTTGTTCTACCAAACTCAAAAGTTGGCAACACCGAGTACACCGGTCGGTGGCCTGTATCCTTGAAATTTCCAGAAAATTATGACTTTTCAGAAAAACAAAATGGCGTCTGGTGTGGCGGCCATCTTGTGAAAACGACTAAAAATCCGAATTTTCGACACGATTTTTCGGGTAGTTGGCAACATCTGACGGGTTCGAGTTGTACCGAGCGGTTGTGTGTTTTGTTTAGTAGTGTTGCCTGGATTTAAATCTTTTCCCATTTTTAGGGTAATTTCCCAGATTTTGCCCAAAAACATGAAAAGTAGAAATAACGACATTTTGAATGGAACTTTTACATAATCACCAAGAATGGGACGCCCCAAATGACATTTGACTATTTTCATCACTTTCAACTGGCAACCCCGAGAGCCATTGGGGTTTGAATTTTCGGGTCAGACCTGACTTTGGCGAATTACTTTGTTCTACCAAACTCAAAAGTTGGCTACACCAAGTACACTTGTCGTTGGCTTGTATCCTTGAGATTTCCAGAAAATTATGACTTTTCAGAAAAACAAAATGGCGGCTGGTGTGGCGGCCATCTTGTGAAATCGACGAAAATTCACAATTTTTGACACGATTTTTCGGGTAGTTGGCAACATCTGACGGGTTCGAGTTGTACCGAGCGGTTGTGTGTTTTGATAAAGAGTGTTGCCTGGTGCAAAAATTTTCCCCATTTTTTGGGTATTTTCCCAGATTTTTCCCAAAAACATGAAAAGTAGAAATAACGACATTTTGAATGGAACTTTTACATAATCACCAAGAATGGGACGTCCCAAATGACATTTGACTATTTTCATCACTTTCGACTGGCAACCCCGTGAGCCACTGGGGTTTGAATTTTCGGGTCAGACCTGACTTTGGCGAATTACTTTGTTTTACCAAACTGAAAAGTTGGCAACACCGAGTACACCTGTCGTTGGCCTGCATCCTTGAGATTTTTAGAAAATTATGACTTTTCAGAAAAACAAAATGGCGGCTGGTGTGGCGGCCATCTTGTAAAACTGACGAAAAATCCTTATTTTCAACACGATATTTCGGGTAGTTGGCAACATCTGATGGGTTGGAGTTGTATGAAGCGGTGGTGTGTTTTCATATAAAGTGTTGCCTGGTGCAAAAATTTACCCACTTTTACGTGTAATTTTCCAGATTTTCCCCAAAAACATGAAAAGTAGAAATAACGACATTTTGAATGTAACTTTTACATAATCACCAAGAATGGGACGCCCCAAATGACATTTGACCATTTTCATTACTTTCAACTGGCAACCCTGAAAGCTATTGGGGTTTGAATTTTTGGGTCAGAGCTGATTTTGGCGAATTACTTTGTTCTACCAAACTCAAAAGTTGGCTACACCAAGTACACTTGTCGTTGGCTTGTATCCTTGAGATTTCCAGAAAATTATGACTTTTCAGAAAAACAAAATGGCGGCTGGTGTGGCGGCCATCTTGTGAAATCGACGAAAATTCACAATTTTTGACACGATTTTTCGGGTAGTTGGCAACATCTGACGGGTTCGAGTTGTACCGAGCGGTTGTGTGTTTTGTTGAAGAGTGTTGCCTGGTGTAAAAAAATTCCCCATTTTTAAGGTAATTTCCCAGATTTTTCCCAAAAACATGAAAAGTAGAAATAACGACATTTTGAATGGAACTTTTACATAATCACCAAGAATGGGACGCCCTAAATGACATTTGACTGTTTTCATCACTTTCAGCTGGCAACCCCGATAGCCATTGGGGTTTGAATTTTCGGGTCAGACCTGATTTTGGCGAATTACTTTGTTCTACCAAACTCAAAAGTTGGCAACACCGAGTACACCGGTCGGTGGCTTATATCCTTGAGATTTCCAGAAAATTATGACTTTTCAGAAAAAAAAAATGGCGGCTGGTCTGGCTGCCATCTTGTAAAACTGACGAAAAATCCTTATTTTCAACACGATATTTCGGGTAGTTGGCAACATCTGATGGGTTGGAGTTGTATGAAGCGGTGGTGTGTTTTCATATAAAGTGTTGCCTGGTGCAAAAATTTACCCCACTTTTACGGGTAATTTTCCAGATTTTCCCCAAAAACATGAAAAGTAGAAATAACGACATTTTGAATGTAACTTTTACATAATCACCAAGAATGGGACGCCCCAAATGACATTTGACCATTTTCATTACTTTCAACTGGCAACCCTGAAAGCTATTGGGGTTTGAATTTTTGGGTCAGAGCTGATTTTGGCGAATTACTTTGTTCTACCAAACTCAAAAGTTGGCTACACCAAGTAAACTTGTCGTTGGCTTGTATCCTTGAGATTTCCAGAAAATTATGACTTTTCAGAAAAACAAAATGGCGGCTGGTGTGGCGGCCATCTTGTAAAAACGACTAAAAATCCGAATTTTCTACACGATTTTTCGGGTAGTTAGCAACATCTGACGGGTTCGAGTTGTACCGAACGATTGTGTGTTTTTTTGAGTAGTGTTGCCTGGATTAAAACATTTCCCAATTTTTAGGGAATTTCCCAGATTTTGCCCAAAAACATGAAAAGTAGAAATAACGACATTTTGAATGGAACTTTTACATAATCATCTGGAATGGGACGCCACAAATGACATTTGACCATTTTCATCACTTTCAGCTGGCAACCCCGAGAGCCACTGGGCTTTGAATTTTCTGGTCAGACCTGACTTTGGCGAATTACTTTGTTCTACCAAACTCAAAAGTTGGCAACACCGAGTACACCGGTCGGTGGCCAGTATCCTTGAGATTTCCAGAAAATTATGACTTTTCAGAAAAACAAAATGGCGGCTGGTGTGGCGGCCATCTTGTAAAACTGACGAAAAATCCTTATTTTCAACACGATTTTTCGGGTAGTTGGCAACATCTGACGGGTTCGAGTTGTAGCGAGCGGTTGTGTGTTTTCATATAAGGTGTTGCCTGGTCCAAAGGTTTTCCCCATTTTTAGGGTAATTTCCCAGATTTTCCCCAAAAACATGAAAAGTAGAAATAATGACATTTTGAATATAAATGTTGCATAACTATTAAGAATAAGGTGCATCAAATGACATTTGACCGTTTTCGACACTTTCAGCTGGCAACCCCGAAAGACATTGGGGTTTGAATTTTCTGGTCAGACCTGACTTTGGCGAATTACTTTGTTCTACCAAACTCAAAAGTAGGCTACACAGAGTATACCTGTCGTTGGCCTGTATCCTTGAAATTTCCAGAAAATTATGACTTTTCAGAAAAACAAAATGGCGGCTGGTGTGGCGGCCATCTTGTAAATACGACTAAAAATCCGAATTTTCAACACGATTTTTCGGGTAGCTGGCAACATCCGACGGGTTTGAAATGTACGAAGCGGTTGTGTGTTTTGTTGAGGAGTGTTGCCTGAATTAAAATATTTCCCCATTTTTAGGGTAATTTCCCAGATTATCACCAAAAACATGAAAAGTATAAATAACTACATTTTGAATGGAACTTTTACATAATCACCAAGAATGGGATGCTCCAAATGACATTTGACCATTTTCATCACTTTCAGCTGGCAACCCCGAAAGACATTGGGCTTTGAATTTTCTGGTCAGACCTGACTTTGGCGAATTACTTTGTTCTGCCAAACTCAAAAGTTGGCAACACCGAGTACACCGGTCGATGGCTTATATCCTTGAGATTTCCAGAAAATTATGACTTTTCAGAAAAACAAAATGGCGGCTGGTGTGGCGGCCATCTTGTAAAAACGACTAAAAATCCGAATTTTCTACACGATTTTTCGGGTAGTTAGCAACATCTGACGGGTTCGAGTTGTACCGAACGATTGTGTGTTTTGTTGAGTAGTGTTGCCTGGATTAAAACATTTCCCAATTTTTAGGGAATTTCCCAGATTTTGCCCAAAAACATGAAAAGTAGAAATAACGACATTTTGAATGGAACTTTTACATAATCATCAGGAATGGGACGCCACAAATGACATTTGACCATTTTCATCACTTTCAGCTGGCAACCCCGAGAGCCACTGGGCTTTGAATTTTCTGGTCAGACCTGACTTTGGCGAATTACTTTGTTCTACCAAACTCAAAAGTTGGCAACACCGAGTACACCGGTCGGTGGCCAGTATCCTTGAGATTTCCAGAAAATTATGACTTTTCAGAAAAACAAAATGGCGGCTGGTGTGGCGGCCATCTTGTAAAACTGACGAAAAATCCTTATTTTCAACACGATTTTTCGGGTAGTTGGCAACATCTGACGGGTTCGAGTTGTAGCGAGCGGTTGTGTGTTTTCATATAAGGTGTTGCCTGGTCCAAAGGTTTTCCCCATTTTTAGGGTAATTTCCCAGATTTTCCCCAAAAACATGAAAAGTAGAAATAATGACATTTTGAATATAAATGTTGCATAACTATTAAGAATAAGGTGCATCAAATGACATTTGACCGTTTTCGACACTTTCAGCTGGCAACCCCGAAAGACATTGGGGTTTGAATTTTCTGGTCAGACCTGACTTTGGCGAATTACTTTGTTCTACCAAACTCAAAAGTAGGCTACACAGAGTATACCTGTCGTTGGCCTGTATCCTTGAAATTTCCAGAAAATTATGACTTTTCAGAAAAACAAAATGGCGGCTGGTGTGGCGGCCATCTTGTAAATACGACTAAAAATATGAATTTTCAACACGATTTTTCGGGTAGCTGGCAACATCCGACGGGTTTGAAATGTACGAAGCGGTTGTGTGTTTTGTTGAGGAGTGTTGCCTGAATTAAAATATTTCCCCATTTTTAGGGTAATTTCCCAGATTATCACCAAAAACATGAAAAGTATAAATAACTACATTTTGAATGGAACTTTTACATAATCACCAAGAATGGGATGCTCCAAATGACATTTGACCATTTTCATCACTTTCAGCTGGCAACCCCGAAAGACATTGGGCTTTGAATTTTCTGGTCAGACCTGACTTTGGCGAATTGTTTTGTTCTACCAAACTCAAAAGTTGGCAGCACTAAGTACACCGGTTTATAGCGTATATACTTGACATTTCAGAAAAATTATGACTTTTCAGAAAAACAAAATGGCGGCTGGTGTGGCGGCCATCTTGTGAAATCGACAAAAATTCACAATTTTCGACACGATTTTTCGGGTAGTTGGAAACATCTGACGGGTTCGAGTTTTACCGAGCGGTTGTGTGCTTTGTAGATGAGTGTTGCCTGGTGCAAAAAAATTCCCCAGTTTTTGGGTATTTTCCCAGATTTTCCCCGAAAACATGAAAAGTAGAAATAACGACATTTTGAATGGAACTTTTAAATAATCACCCAGAATGGGACGCCCCAAATGACATTTGACTGTTTTTATCACTTTCAGCTGGCAACCCCGAGAGCCATTGGGGTTTGAATTTTCGGGTCAGACCTTACTTTGGCGAATTACTTTGTTCTGCCAAACTCAAAAGTTGGCAACACCGAGTACACCGGTCGATGGCCAGTATCCTTGAGATTTCCAAAAAATTATGACTTTTCAGAAAAACAAAATGGCGGCTGGTGTGGCGGCCATCTTGTAAAACTGACGAAAAATCCTTATTTTCAACACGATATTTCGGGTAGTTGGCAACATCTGATGGGTTGGAGTTGTATGAAGCGGTGGTGTGTTTTCATATAAAGTGTTGCCTGGTGCAAAAATTTACCCCACTTTTACGGGTAATTTTCCAGATTTTCCCCAAAAACATGAAAAGTAGAAATAACGACATTTTGAATGTAACTTTTACATAATCACCAAGAATGGGACGCCCCAAATGACATTTGACCATTTTCATTACTTTCAGCTGGCAACCCCTAGAGCCACTGGGGCTTGAATTTTTGGGTCAGACCCTACTTTGGCGAATTGTTTTGTTATACCAAACTCAAAAGTTGGCAGCACTAAGTACACCGGTTTATAGCGTATATACTTGACATTTCAGAAAAATAATGACTTTTTTGAAAAATAAAATGGCGGACAGTGTGGCCATCTTATAAAAATGACGAAATATCCAAATTTTCGATACGATAAATGGGTCAGTTAGCATCCCCCAACTGGATTATGTTGTAGGAACTGGTTGTGTGTTTTGTCAAGGAGTGTTGCCCGGTGCAATTTTTTTCCCCAGTTTTAGGGTTTTTACCAGATTTTCCTCAAAAACCTGATATGTAGAAATAACGTCATTTTGAATAGAAATGGTGCGTAATCACTAAGAGTCGGGTACCTCAAATGACATTTGACCATTTCCATCACTTTCGGCTGGCAGCCCCGAGAATCATTGGTGATTGAATTTTCAGGTCAGACCCGACTTTGGCGAATTCGTTTGTTCTACCAATTTATGATTGGGTTCCTTCGAACGGTTCCGACCGAATGATGATTGATTTTGTACATAGAGGGGTTTATTAATATGGTCGATTTAAAGGTTCATTTGGTGGTGATATTTGTGTGTCCTTCCCATCTCTCCCCAACCTCCCCTCAAATAGAAAGGGCTGTAACTTCATTACGGTTAGAGATAGCCGATAGGTGTTCGAACAAATATTTTAGTAGGCGTTGAAATCCGTCCGGTGGTGGTTAGCCCGGCGACCCCGTTGCATAAGGATGAGGTCACGGTAGCATTCCGGTGGTAGGCAGGTCCTGGGGGAAACGAAGTGAGAAGCCGGTGCCCCCGTAGCGTGGGGTTAAGGTCACGGTAGCTTTCCGTCGGTAGGCAGGTCCTGAGTGGAGCGAAGTGGGGAAGTGGCGAGCGTAGCGAGCCGTCGACTGAAAACCTATCCGGTGGCGGTACCGCTAAAGCGAAGGGGGGAGGTGGCGAGCGAAGCGAGCCGGTGACCCCATAGCGTGAGGATGAGGTCACGGTAGCTTTCCGGTGGTGGACAGGTCTTGAGTGGAGAAAAGTGGGGAAATGGCGAGCGTAGCGAGCCGTCGACTGAAAACCTGTCCGGTGGTGGTACCGGTAAAGCGAAGGGGGGAGGTGGCGAGCGAAGCGAGCCGGTGACCCCACAGCGTGAGGATAAGGTCACGATAGCATTCCGGTGGTTGGCAGGTCTTGAGTGGTGTGAAGAAAGGAAGTCGCGAGCGTAGCGAGCCGTGGACCGAAAACCTGCCCGTTGGTGATATCGGTAGAGCGAAGCGGGCGTCGACGACCCCGTAGCGTGGGGATAAGATCACAGTTGCTTTCCGGTGGAAGGCAGGTCCTGGGTGGAGCGAAGTGGGGAGTTGGCGAGCGTAGCGAGCCGTCGACTGAAAACCTGTCCGGTGGTGATACCGGTAAAACGAAGAGGGGAGGTGGCGAGCGAAGCGAGCCGGTGACCCCGTAGCGTGAGGTTATGGTAATGGTAGCATTGCGGTGATTGGCACGTCCTGAGTGGAGTGAAAAACGTAAGTCGCGAGCGTAGCGAGCCGTAGACCGAAAAACTGCCCGGTTGTGATATCGGTAAAGCGAAGCGAGAGGTTCAAAGTTTGTATACCGAAGGGTATTCGAATCGCCTCTCCCCAACCTCCCCTAAAATTGAAAGGGCTAAACTTCATTACGGTTAGACATAGCCGTAAGATGTTTCAACAAACACTATAGAATACGTTGAAATCTGGTGATGGGGAGGTGGCCAGCGAAGCGAGCCGGCGACCCCTGTATCGTAGGGACAAGTTCAAGATAGATTTCCAGTGGTAGGTAGGTCCTGAGTGGAGCTAAGCCAAAATGAATTTTCAAAATTTTCTTTCTCTGAAAGGAAATCATTAGGTAATTGTCGGCCCAAAAACCGCGTTACCGGCCAACGAAAAAAACGTTGCACCAGTGTTTGGGAGGTCAGTCTGAGTATTTTTTACTACTGCCCCAATTCTTTACAATCATTCGTTCAGCTGATTCGAAAAGCTGGTTTTTCGTAAGTTTTATTTGACTGTAATCTTTTCTTTTGCTGGCGAATAAGTGATATGAGTTCGTTGAGATGATGATTTTGGTCAAGGATTTTACAAACCACTTTAGCTGCTCTTTTGATAAAGCTGGGAACTAAGGATTCAAACCTGAGACTTTTGCCCATCTTTAAAAGAAGCGAAACGACTATTTTGAGTTAAGGTCGCGAATGTGTCTTGCAGCACTTATCACATTACATCTGGGTTATTTTCAGCTTCCCGAACTAGACGGATTCCGAAAAGGTTGACCACATAGATATGTCACTGTAAAATTGTCAAACACGTTATGTTACAATATAACGTGTTTTTCTCTAGCGATATTGTAAACTCTCAAATTATTGTCAACTGAATATAAGGAAGTATTTTTGCCCCCATAATCGGGACTTGGGGCACCCTCCCGTTGGGTTAGTTAGGTTCCTTTAAACCCTGCACTCGTAATTAGTGACTACGCTTTTTAGGGGAATTTGTATAAAGTGGTTTAAGGTTAGGTTACATTAATCGGTATTTCTCAGGAACGGTACAGTATTTTTTCATGAGAGTGGTACCCACTGGGCAATGGGGACGTCCTTCCCTACACACCACATGAGTTGACTACCATCGCATGCATTTCACGAAAAATAATGCGTTTTATTGTAAGCAGTATGTTCTTTTGACAATAATTTGAAAGTTTACAATATCGCTAGAGATATTACAATATAACGTGTTTTACAGTTTTACGGTGACAGATACATACACTGCGGTATACAGAAGACCGAAACGTATAACCGGAGTTGTTGTTTAGCCTTTGTGGACTACGAGATATCTTTTGATTTGATCGAGACTTGGGCTGTACTGCAGTCTCTCCAACGCTGCCAAATTGGCGGGTACATCGAGGTTTTTAAGTGTTTGTACAAAAACACCACATGTCATTCCGACTTCATGATCAAACCTCGGAACCTATCATACATCAGCGAGGTATGAGATAGGGAGATATCATATTTACGAAACTGTTCTTGCGCTGGAGGATGTCTTACACTCTCCCCTCCCCAACTCTATAACGATTCAGGTTAGCCATTAGGTGTTTGAACAAATATTATCGTAGGCGTCGAAACCTGTCCGGTGGTAGAGACATGGTCATGATAGCTTTCCGGTAGCAGGTAGGTACCGGAAATGTACAGTAATTCCGGTCGAGTAGAGGAAAATTATAGAGGAGATTCAAATCCAAAATGGCGGCCGAGTCCATTTCCGGTTTCGGCGAGGAAACGACTTGGACCGATTTCGACTCGTAGGTTTTGTAAAAAGTCCAAAATGATTTTAAAAAAAAGTAAAAAAAAAAAAAAAAAACAAGATGGCGGCCGCGCTGGGACGTTTTGAAATTGGCGACTTTTTTCACTCGACTTTAGCGAATTGTTTTGTTCTACCGATTTTAAACGTCGGCAACATTGACCTTGCCAATTTTTAGGCGGTTACAATGGCAATTGAGAAAAATTATGACATTTTGATAATCCAACATGGCGGACGCTGTGGCGGCCATTTTGTGTCATGGTGGAATTTTCGACTTTTTTTAAATGCATTTTTCGTGTACTTGGCAACATCTGACGGGTTCGAGATGTACCGAGCGGTCGTTTGTTCTGTTAAGGAGTGTTGCCTGGTGCAAAAATTTTCCCCATTTTTAGGGTATTTTCCCAGATTTTCCCCGAAAACATGAAAAGTAGAAATAGCGACATTTTGAATGGAGACTTTGTCTAGCTGGCAACTTTGGGGAGCCCCAAATGACATTTGACCATTTTCATCACTTTCAACTGGCAACCCCAAAAAATATTAAACTTTTTCATTTTTGGGACTTTTTCACTTTGGCGAATTACTTTGTTCTACCAAACTCAAAAGTTGGCAACACCGAGTACTCCGGTCGGTGGCCTGTATCCTTGAGATCTCCAGAAAATTATGACTTTTCAGAAAAACAAAATGGCGGCTGGTGTGGCGGCCATCTTGTGAAATCGACGAAAATTCACAATTTTCGACACGATTTTTCGGGTAGTTGGCAACATCTGACGGGTTCGAGTTGTACCGAGCGGTTGTGTGTTTTGTTGAGTAGTGTTGCTTGGATTAAAAAAAATCCCCATTTTTAGGGTAATTTCCCAGATTTTCCCCGAAAACATGAAAAGTAGAAATAACGACATTTTGAATGGAAGTTTTACATAATCACCAAGAATGGGATGCCCCAAATGACATTTGACCATTTTCATCACTTTCAGCTGGCAACCCCGAAAGACATTGGAGTTTGAATTTTCTGGTCAGACCTGATTTTGGCGAATTACTTTGTTCTACCAAACTCAAAAGTTGACAACACCGAGTACACCTGTCGTTGGCCTGTATCCTTGAGATTTCCAGAAAATTATGACTTTTCAGAAAAACAAAATGGCGGCTGGTGTGGCGGCCATCTTGTAAAACTGACGAAAAATCCTTATTTTCAACACGATATTTCGGGTAGTTGGCAACATCTGATGGGTTCGAGTTGTATGAAGCGGTGGTGTGTTTTGTAGATGAGTGTTGCCCGATGCCAAAATTTACCCCATTTTTAGGGTATTTTCCAAGATTTTCCCCGAAAACATGAAAAGTAGAAATAACGATATTTCGAATGGAAATTGTACATAATCACCAAGAATGGGATGCCCCAAATGACATTTGACTATTTTCATCACTTTCAACTGGCAACCCCGAGAGCCATTGGGGTTTGAATTTTCGGGTCAGACCTGACTTTGGCGAATTACTTTGTTCTACCAAACTCAAAAGTTGGCAGCACCGAGTACTCCGATCGATGGCCAGTATCCTTGAAATTACCAGAAAATTATGACTTTTTGGAAAAACAAAATGGCGGCTGGTGTGGCGGCCATCTTGTGAAATCGATGAAAATTCAAAACTTTCGAGACGATTTTACGGGTAGTTGGCAACATCTGACGGGTTTGAGTTGTACCGAGCGGTTTTGTGTTTTGTTGAGGAGTGTTGCCTGATGCAAAAATTTACCCCATTTTTAGGGTATTTTCCAAGATTTTCCCCGAAAACATGAAAAGTAGAAATAACGACATTTTGAATGGAAATTTTATATAATCACCAAGAATGAGATGCCCCAAATGACATCTGACCATTTTCAACACTTGCAGCTGGCAACCCCGAAAGACATTGGGGTTTGAATTTTCGGGTCAGACCTGACTTTGGCGAATTACTTTGTTCTACCAAACACAAAAGTTGGCTACACCAAGTACACCCGTCGGTGGCTTGTATTCTTGAGATTTCCAGAAAATTATGACTTTTCAGAAAAACAAAATGGCGGCCATTTTGTAAAAACGACGAAAATTCTCAATTTTCGAGAGGAATTTTCGGGTAGTTAGCAACATCTGACGGGTTTGAGTTGTACCGAGCGGTTGTGTGTGTTTACTGAGTAGTGTTACCTGGTGCAAAAAAAATCCCCATTTTTAGGGTAATTTTCCAGATTTTACCCAAAAACATGAAAAGTAGAAATAACGACATTTTGAATGGAACTTTTACGTAATCACCAAGAATGGAACGCCCCAAACGACATTTGACCATTTTCATCACTTTCAGCTGGCAACCCCGAGAGCTACTGGGGCTTGAATTTATGGGTCAGACCCTACTTTGGCGAATTGTTTTGTTCTACCAAACTCAAAAGTTGGCAGCACTAAGTACACCGGTTTATAGCCTATATCCTTGACATTTCAGAAAAATTTTGACTTTTTAGAAAAACAAAATGGCGAACAGTGTGGCCATCTTATAAAAATTACGAAATATCCAAAACGTTCGACGATAAATACGTAGTACGATAAATGGGTCAGTTAGCATCCCCCAACTGGATTATGTCGTATGAACTGGTTGTGTGTTTTATCAAGGAGTGTTGGTGGTTGGTGTTGGTGTTGGGTGTGTTGTGTTGTTTTAGGGTTTTTTTCCAGATTTTCCCAAAAAACCTGATATGTAGAAATAACGTCATTTTGAACAGAAATGGTGCGTAATCACTAAGAGTGGGGTACCTCAAATGACATTTGACCATTTCCATCACTTTCAGCTGGCAGCCCCGAGAGTCATTGGTGATTGAATTTTCAGGTCAGACCCGACTTTGGCAAATTCGTTTGTTCTACCAATTTATGATTGGGTTCCTTCGAACGGATCCGAACGAATGAGGATTGATTTTGTACATAGAGGGGTTTATTAATATGGTCGATTTTAAGGTTCATTTGGTGGTGAAATTACATAGCGCGCTTGTTATCTTTTAAAACCACTATCTATTGTACCTATGTTAACAAATGATTAAATGACTTATGACTTGACATATGACTTATGTATCCTTCCCATCTCTCCCCAACCTCCCCTCAAATAGAAAGGGCTGTAACTTCATTACGGTTAGAGATAGCCGATAGGTGTTTGAACAAATATTATAGTAGGCGTTGAAACCCGTCCGGTGGTGGTGGCGAGGGAAGCGAGCCGGCGACCCCGTTGCATAAGGATGAGGTCACGGTAGCTTTCCGGTGGTAGACAGGTCTTGAGTGGAGGAAAGTGGGGAAATGGCGACTGAAAACCTGTCCGGTGGTGGTACCGCTAAAGCGAAGGGGGGAGGTGGCGAGCGAAGCGAGCCGGTGACCCCATAGCGTGAGGATGAGGTGACGGTAGCTTTCCGGTGGTAGACAGGTCTTGAGTGGAGGAAAGTGGGGAAATGGCGAGCGCAGCGAGCCGTCGACTGAAAACCTGTCCGGTGGTGGTACCGGTAAAGCGAAGGGGGGTGGTGGCGAGCGAAGCGAGCCGGTGACCCCACAGCGTGAGGATAAGGTCACGATAGCATTCCGGTGGTTGGCAGGTCCTGAGTTGTGTGAAGAAAGGAAGTCGCAAGCGTAGCGAGCCGTGGACCGAAAACCTGCCCGATGGTGATATCGGTAAAGCGAAGCGGTAGTTGGCGAGCGAAGCGACATGGCGACCCCCTGGCGTGGGGATGAGGTCATGGTAGTTTTCCGGTGGTAGGCAGGTCCTGAGTGGATCGAAGTGGGGAGGTGGCAAGCGTAGCGAGCCGTCGACTGAAAACCTATCCGGTGGTGATACCGGTAAAGCGAAGAGGGGAGGTGGCGAGCGAAGCGAGCCGGTGACCCCGTAGCGTGAGGATATGGTCATGGTAGCATTCCGGTGATCGGCACGTCCTGAGTGGAGTGAAAAACGTAAGTCGCGAGCGTAGCGAGCCGTAGACCGAAAAACTGCCCGGTTGTGATATCGGTAAAGCGAAGCGAGAGGTTCAAAGTTTGTATACCGAAGTGTATTCGAATCGCCTCTCCCCAAACTCCCCAAAAATTGAAAGGGCTACAACTTCATTACGGTTAGACATAGCCGTAAGATGTTTCAACAAACACTATACAATGCGTTGAAATCTGGTGATGGGGAGGTTGCCAGCGAAGCGAGCCGGCGGCGACCCCTGTATCGTAGGGACAAGTTCAAGATAGATTTCCAGTGGTAGGTAACGTTACACCAGTGTTTGGGAGGTCAGTCTGAGTATTTTTTACGCCCCAATTCTTTACAACCATTCGTTCAGCTGATTTTTTGGGTTGAAAAATCTGGTTTTTCGTAAGTTTTATTTGACTGTAATCTTTTCTTCTGCTGCCGGGCTAGCATGGGCAGGGGATAAAACTTTTCTCCACCGGTTATATCCACTGACAAGGGACAAGTCAGTAGAAATTACAGGTGGAGAAAATTTTATCCCCTGCCCATGCTAGCCCGGCTGGCGAATAAGTGATATGAAATCTTTGAGATGATGATTTTGGTCAAGGATTTTACAAACCACTTTAGCTGCTCTTTTGATAAAGCTGGGAACTAAGGATTCAAACCTGAGACTTGCCCATCTTTAAAAGAAGCGAAACAATTACCTATTTTGAGAAAAGGTCGCGAATGTGTCTTGCAGCACTTTTCAAATTACATATGGATTATTTTCAGCCTCCCGAACAAGCCGGATTCCGAAAAGGCTGACCACATAGATATGTCACTGTAAAATTGTCAAACACGTTATATTACAATTTATAACGTGTTTCTCTCTAGCGATATTGTAAACTCTCGAATTATTGTCAACTAAACATACGGAAGTATCTTTGCCCCCATAATCGGGACTTGGGGCACCCCCCCGTTAGGTTAGTTAGGTTCCTTTAAACCCTGCACTCGGAAATAGGGGTTCCGTCGACTACGCTTTTTAGGAGAATACGTATAAAGTGGTTTAAGTTTAGGTTACATTCATCGATATTTCTCAGGAACGGTACAGTATTTTTTCATGAGAGTGGTACCCACTGGGCAATAGGGACGTCCTTCCCTACACACCAGTGAGTTGACTACCATCGCATGCATTTCATGAAAAATAATGCGTTTTTATTGTAAGCAGTATGTTCGTTTGACAATAATTCGACAGTTTACAATATCGCTAGAGAGATTACAATGTAATGTGTTTTACAATTTTACGGTGACAGATACATACACTGCGGTATACAGAAGACCGAAAAGTATAACCGGCGTTGTTGTTTAGCCTTTGTGGACTACGAGATATCTTTTGATTTGATCGAGACGTGGGCTGTACTGCAGTCTCTCCAACGCTGCCAAATTGGCGGGTACATCGTGGTTTTAAAGTGTTTGTACAAAAATACCACATGTCATTCCGACTTCATGATTAGACCTCGGAACCTATCCTACATCAGCAAATTGTAGTGTCATGTTTTTTTTAAATAAGTAGTCTGAGTTTTAAATAAGATTATAGATGATATATTAGGGGTTCTTATGGGATTTCAAAATCTTTAAATTAATCAATTTTATTTTAATATCTTATTTTTATTGTATTAGTTTTCCGGCTGTGTTAGGGGTTCTTAAGTATTTTCATACTGATTTAAGAATTCCCATTAGTTCTCGAAATGTCATAAGGGTAAGGAAAACAATTAAAATGTGTGTAGGTATCGTTATTCGAGTGATTTGAAGGTGCTGATTTAGAATAATTAGAGCTTAATCAAGTGGAAACCTTTCGTCCTTTTGGGCTTTATTTGGCATTTCAATAGAGTCTGATAAGTGAAACACCTCTTTTAGGGTCATGTTTAAGAACTAGCATAATATTATACCTATACTGCAGATCTCCTTAACTTATACAAGATGTTAGATTCTGGAATATGATGTCTTAGCTAATTATTAAAAAAAAAATGTTTTAGGTAAGTACGTTATGTGCTTCTCAAACATAATAAATACAACACAGACAATAATAACTATACCATTTAATTGTACTTCTGTGTGTTGTGATAATTATGTCTGTGCTCAAGATCTATGAAGATTTATTGTTGAAACGTGGTTATTCTTTTAGGACATTTTTATGACATGGAGCAATAGTAGGTAGATATGGTATTTATGTAGTGTGTAAGCCTTATTTAGGTGTGTTCATCTGTAATATTAAGTAATACATATTAACGATTGTTTACATACTATAAAAGGCAGTAATATATGACATTCAAATGGAGGCACTTGTTTTACTCATCTTCCCGTATTGGCAACCTTACGGCGTCTCAAGTTCGGTCGCGTGACTTAATAATTGAGAAACATTACGCAGTATACAAAATGTACCAAAACTGTCATTACACACAAAAAAGCACGCCAACCCATCTGTCTGTCAGCCCTCAGCGTTAATCATCATTTGTTATCCTCACAGACTGCAGTTGTTTGAAAAATAATTGTCTTAAAAGTCTTGCTAGCTGGCATGAGGAGCGTAGGCCGAAGGCCGGCGGAGCGACGACGACATTTGTGACAGAAAGTGGGTGTGTAATGTAATATGCGAGCGTAGCGAGCGCGCGTCATAGAGTCTTAGCTGGTTATAATTCTAAATTTGCTTATATCTCGAAAACAGTGCGTCCTATCGCAAAAATAATGAAAGTCACATCACACGTTATATTACAATATAACGTGTTTCTCTCTAGCGATATTGTAAACTATCGAATTATTGTCAACTGAATATACGGAAGTATCTTTGCCCCCATAATCGGGACTTGGGGCACCCCCCCGTTAGGTTAGTTAGGTTCCTTTAAACCCTGCACTCGGAAATAGGGTCCCCGCAAAGCGGGGTTCCGTCGACTACGCTTTTTAGGGGAATACGTATAAAGTGGTTTGAGGTTAGGTTACATTAATCGATAATTCTCAGGAACGGTACAGTATTTTTTCATGAGAGTGGTACCTACTGGGCAATGGGGACTTCCTTCCCTACACACCACGTGAGTTGACTACCATCGCATGCATTTCACGAAAAATAATGCGTTTTATTGTAAACAGTATGTTCGTTTGACAATAATTCGAAAGTTTACAATATCGCTAGAGAGATTACAATATAACGTGTTTTACAATTTTACGGTGACAGATACATACACTGCGGTATACGGAAGACCGAAAAGTATAACTGGCGATGCCGTTTAGCCTTTGTGGACTACGAGATATCTTTTGATTTGATCGAGACGTGGGCTGTACTGCAGTCTCTCCTACGCTGCCAAATTGGCGGGTACATCGAGGTTTTAAAGTGTTTGTACAAAAACACCACATGTCATTCCGACTACATGATCAAACCTCGGAACCTCTCCTACATCAGCGAGGTATGAGATAGGGAGATATCATATTTACGAAACTGTTCTTGCGCTGGAGGATGTCTTATACTCTCCCCTCCCCAACTTTATAACGATTCAGGTTAGCCATTAGGTGTTTGAACAAATATCTATTATCGTAGGCGTCGGAACCTGTCCGGTGGTAGAGATTTGGTCATGATAGCTTTCCGGTTGCAGGTAGGTCGACAAGCAAATTGTATTGGTTTTTGTATGAGAAAAGGTTTTTAATGGGAAATCATCAAATATCTTCTCCCACTCTGGGTGGAGCGGGAAGGAGTGTAACTTGAGAGACTTGGAACTTACTTTTTCACATTCATAAACAGCGACAGAGAGGTGGCAAAAACCTTTTTTTTTAAATCTCTTCTCCCTCCCCTTCACCCCGCCCCCCATCGTATCTCGTAAACTGGCACACATAGTGGTTGTTTTTAATTCTCACTTAATACTTTTGAGGGGCGTTGAAATTTTTATGAATTACCCTCTCCTCCCCTCCCCAACCGGGGAGGTTGTTTAACTTGAAAGGATTGTAACTTCATAACGGTTAGGGATGGCTATTAGGTGTTTGAACAAAGATTATCATAGGCGTCGAAACCTGTCTGGTGGTAGAAGACCTTTCCGATAGCAGGTAGGTCGACAAGCAAATTGTAGGGTAATGTTTTTTTAATGAGAGAAGGTCTGAGTTTATAAATAAGTTTATAGATTATATTAAGGGTTCTTCTGGAGTTTCCAAATTTTTTAATTCATTCTCAAGTTTAATTTTATATCTATTTTTTATTGAATTAGTTTTCAGAATGTGTTAGGGGTTCTTACTGATTTAAGGATTCCTATTGGTTTTAAAAATGTCATAAGGGTAAGGAAAACACTTAAAATATGGGTATGTATCGTTATTCGAGTGGTTTGAAGATGCTGATTTAGAATGATTAAAGTTTAATCAAGTGGAAACGTTTAGTCCTTTTGGGCTTTATTTGGCATTTCAATAGAGTCTGATAAGTGAAACACCTCTTTTAGGGTCATGTGTAAGAATGAATAGGTTTTAAAAGTGAAAAAAAAGCTACCACCACAAGCACGCGAGCTGCTTGCAGCTCGCGCAGCACGCAAAAACTAGTTATAGTTATATAAAACTACAAGACCACTGACTCACTCACTCACTGACTGATTGACATGTCGTTTCTCGGAATGGGTGAGAGATGGGTTAGGGGTATGTTTTGGAAAAATGTACAGTACTTCCGGTCGAGTAGAGGAAAATTATAGAGGAGATTGAAATCCAAGATGGCGGACGAGTCCATTTCCGGTTTCGGCGAGGAAAGGACTTGGACCGATTTTGACTCATAGGTTTTGTAAAAGGTCTAAAATGATTTGAAAAAAAAGTAAAAAAAAAAAAAAAAACAAGATGGCGGCCGCGCTGGGGCGTTTTGAAAATTGCGACTTATTTCACTCGACTTTGGCGAATTGTTTTGTTCTACCGATTTTAAAAGTTGGCAACACTGACCCTGCCAGTTTGTAGGCGGTTTCAATGGCAATTGAGAAAAATTATGACATTTTGAAAATCCAACATGGCGGACGCTGTGGCGGCCATTTTGTAAAATGGTGGAATTTTCGACTTTTTTTAAATGCATTTTTCGTGTAGTTGGCAACATCTGACGGGTTCGAGTTGTACCAAGCGGTTGTGTGTATTGTTGATGAGTGTTGCCTGGTGCAAAAAAAATCCCCACTTTTTGGGTATTTTCCCAGATTTTCCCCAAAAACATGAAAAGTAGAAATAACGACATTTTGAATGGAGACTTTGTCTAGCTAGCAACTTTGGGGAGCCCCAAATAACATTTGACCATTTTCATCACTTTCAACTGGCAACCCCAAAAAATATTGAACTTTTTCATTTTTGGGACTTTTTCACTTTGGCGAATTACTTTGTTCTACCAAATTCAAAAGTTGGCAACACCGAGTACACCGGTCGGTGGTCAGTATCCTTGAGATTTTTAGAAAATTATGATTTTTCAGAAAAACAAAATGGCGGCTGGTGTGGCGGCCATCTTGTGAAATCGACGAAAATTCACAATTTTCGAGGCGATTTTTCGGGTAGTTGGCAACATTCGACGGGTTTGAGTTGTATTAAGCGGTTGTGTGTTTTGTAGGGGAGTGTTGCCTGGTGCAAAAATTTTCCCCATTTTTAGGTCGTTTTCCCAGATTTTCCCCGAAAACATGAAAAGTAGAAATAACGACATTTTGAATAGATCTTTTACATAATCACCAAGAATGGGACGCCCCAAATGACATTTGACTATTTTCATCACTTTCGACTGGCAACCCCGAGAGCCACTGGGGTTTGAATTTTCGGGTCAGACCTGACTTTGGCGAATTACTTTGTTCTACCAAACTCAAAAATTGGCAACACCGAGTACACCGGTCGGTGACCTGTATCTTTGAAATTACTAGAAAATTATGACTTTGCAGAAAAACAAAATGGCGGCTGGTGTGGCGGCCATCTTGTGAAAACGACTAAAAATCCGAATTTTCGTCACGATTTTTCGGGTAGTTGGCAACATCTGACGGCTTCGAGTTGTACCGAGCGTTTGTGTGTTTTGTAGAGAAGTGTTGCCTGGTGTAAAAATTTTCCCCATTTTTAGGGTGTTTTCCGAGATTTTCCCCGAAAACATGAAAAGTAGAAATAACGGTATTTTGAATAGAAATTTTACATAATCACCAAGAATGGGATGCCCCAAATGACATTTGACTATTTTCATCACTTTCAACTGGCAACCCCGAGAGCCATTGGGGTTTGAATTTTCGGGTCAGACCTGACTTTGGCGAATTACTTTGTTCTACCAAACTCAAAAGTTGGCAACACTGAGTACACCGGGCGGTGGCCAGTATCCTTGAGATTTCCAGAAAATTATGACTTTTCAGAAAAACAAAATGGCGGCTGGTGTGGCGGCCATCTTGTGAAATCGACAAAAATTCACAATTTTCGACACGATTTTTCGGGTAGTTGGCAACATCTGACGGGTTCGAGTTGTACCGAGCGGTTGTGTGTTTTGTAGATGAGTGTTGCCTGGTGCAAAAAATTTCCCCAGTTTTTGGGTATTTTCCCAGATTTTCCCCGAAAACATGAAAAGTAGAAATAACGACATTTTGAATGGAACTTTTACATAATCACCCAGAATGGGACGCCCCAAATGACATTTGACGGTTTTCATCACTTTCAGCTGGCAACCCCGAGAGCCATTGGGGTTTGAATTTTCGGGTTAGACCTTACTTTGGCGAATTACTTTGTTCTGCCAAACTCAAAAGTTGGCAACACCGAGTACACCGGTCGATGGCCAGTATCCTTGAAATTACCAGAAAATTATGACTTTTCAGAAAAACAAAATGGGGGACAGTGTGGCCATCTTATAAAAATGACGAAATATCCAAATTTTCGATACGATAAATGGGTCAGTTAGCATCCCCCCCAACTGGATTATGTTGTATGAACTGGTTGTTTGTTTTGTCAAGGAGTGTTGCCAGGTGCAATTTTTTTCCCAGTTTTGGGGTTTTTTTCCAGATTATCCCCAAAAACCTGATATGTAAAAATAACGTCATTTTGAATAGAAATGGTGCGTAACCACTAAGAGTGGGGTACTTCAAATGACATTTGACCATTTCCATCACTTTTAGCTGGCAACCCCGAGAGTCATTGGTGACTGAATTTTCAGGTCACACCCGATTTTGGCAAATTCGTTTGTTCTACCAATTTATGATTGGGTTCCTTCGAACGGTTCCGACCGAATGAGGATTGATTTTGTGCATAGAGGGGTTTATTAATATGGTGGTTTTGTGTATCCTTCCCATCTCTCCCCAACCTCCCCTCAAATAGAAAGGGCTGTAACTTCATTACGGTTAGAGATAGCCGATAGGTGTTTGAACAAATATTATAGTAGGCGTTGAAACCCGTCCGGTGGTGGTTAGCCCGGCGACCCCGTTGCATAAGGATGAGGTCTCAGGTCCTGGGGGGAACGAAGTGAGAAGGTGGCGAGCGTAGCGATCCGGCGACTATTACCGGTAAGGTGAAGGGGGGAGGTGGCGAGCGAAGCGAGCCGGTGTCCCCGTAGCGTGGGGTTAAGGTCACGGTAGCTTTCCGTCGGTAGGCAGGTCCTGAGTGGAGCGAAGTGGGGAAGTGGCGAGCGTAGCGAGCCGTCATCTGAAAACCTGTCCGATGTCGGTACAGGTAAAGCGAAGTGGGGAGGTGGCGAGCGAAGCGAGCCGGTGACCCCATGGCGTGAACAGAGGTCACGGTAGCTTTCCGGTGGTAGACAGGTCTTGAGTGGAGGAAAGTGGGGAAGTCGCGAGCGTAGCGAGCCGTGGACCGAAAACCTGCCCGTTGGTGATATCGGTAAAGCGAAGCGGGCGTCGAAGAAAACCGTCGACTGAAAACCTGTCCGGTGGTGATACCGGTAAAGCGAAGAGGGGAGG
Source organism: Xestia c-nigrum (assembly GCA_916618015.1). NCBI lineage: Eukaryota > Metazoa > Arthropoda > Insecta > Lepidoptera > Noctuidae > Xestia > Xestia c-nigrum. The sequence continues at coordinate 2,193,467 of OU745263.1, forward strand.
TGGCGAGCGAAGCGAGCCGGTGACCCCGTAGCGTGAGGATGAGGTCACGGTAGCTTTCCAGTGGTAGACAGGTCTTGAGTGGAGGAAAGTGGGGAAATGGCGAGCGTAGCGAGCCGTCGACTGAAAACCTGCCCGGTGGTGATATCGAGAAAGCGAAGCGGGAGGTGGCGAGCGAAGCGACATGGCGACCCCGTGTCGTGGGGATGAGGTCATGGTAGTTTTCCGGTGGTAGGCAGGTCCTGAGTGGACTGAAGTGGGGAGGTGGCGAGCGTAGCGAGCCGTCGACTGAAAACCTGTCCGGTGGTGATACCGGTAAAGCGAAGAGGGGAGGTGGCGAGCGAAGCGAGCCGGTGACCCCGTAGCGTGAGGATATGGTAATGGTAGCATTCCGGTGATTGGCACGTCCTGAGTGGAGTGAAAAACGTAAGTCGCGAGCGTAGCGAGCCGTAGACCGAAAAACTGTCCGGTTGTGATATCGGTAAAGCGAAGCGAGAGGTTCAAAGTTTGTATACCGAAGGGTATTCGAATCGCCTCTCCCCAACCTCCCCTAAAATTGAAAGGGCTACAACTTCATTACGGTTAGACATAGCCGTAAGATGTTTCAACAAACACTATAAAATGCGTTGAAATCTGGTGATGGGGAGATGGCCATTGAAGCGACCCCTGTATCGTAGGGACAAGTTCAAGATAGATTTCCAGTGGTAGGTAGGTCCCGAGTGGAGCTAAGCCCAGAGTTGGTCAAAATGAATTTTCAAAATTTCCTTTCTGTGAAAGGAAATCATTAATTGTCGGCCCAAAAACCACGTTACCGGCCAACGACAAAAACGTAACACCAGTGTTTGGGAGGTCAGTCTGAGTATTTTTTACTACTGCCCCAATACTTTACAACCATTCGTTCAGCTGATTTTTTGGGTTGAAAAATCTGGTTTTTCGTAAGTTTTATTTGACTGTAATCTTTTCTGCTGCTGGCGAATAAGTGATATGAGTTCGTTTTGATGATGATTTTGGTCAAGCATTTTACAAACCACTTTAGCTGCTCTTTTGATAAAACTGGGAACTAAGGATTCAAACCTGAGACTTTTGCCCATCTTCAAAAGAAGCGAAACGACTATTTTGAGAAAAGGTCGCGAATGTGTCTTGCAGCACTTTTGACATTACATCTGGGTTATTTTCAGCCTCCCGAACAAGCCGGATTCCGAAAAGGCTGACCACATAGATATGTCACTGTAAAATTGTCAAACACGTTATATTACAATATAACGTGTTTCTCCAACGATATTGTAAACTCTCGAATTATTGTCAACTGAATATACGGAAGTATCTTTGCCCCCATAATTGGGACTTGGGGCACCCCCCCGTTAGGTTAGTTAGGTTCCTTTAAACCCTGCACTCGGAAATAGGGGCCCCTTTAGGGGAATACGTATAAAGTGGTTTAAGGTTAGGTTACATTAATCGATATTTCTCAGGAACGGTACAGTATTTTTTCATGAGAGTGGTACTTACTGGGCAATGGGGACGTCCTTCCCTACACACCACGTGAGTTGACTACCATCGCATGCATTTCACGAAAAATAATGCGTTTTATTGTAAGCAGTATGTTCGTTTGACAATAATTCGAAAGTTTACAATATCGCTAGAGAGATTACAATATAACGTGTTTTACAATTTTACGGTGACAGATACATACACTGCGGTATACAGAAGACCGAAAAGTATAACCAGCGTTGTTGTTTAGCCTTTGTGGACTACGAGATATCTTTTGATTTGATCGAGACGTGGGCTGTACTGCAGTCTCTCCAACGCTGCCAAATTGGCGGGTACATCGAGGTTTTAAAGTGTTTGTACAAAAACACCACATGTCATTCCGACTTCATGATCAAACCTCGGAACCTATCCTACATCAGCGAGGTATGAGATAGGGAGATATCATATTTACGAAACTGTTCTTGCGCTGGAGGATGTCTTATACTCTCCCCTCCCCCACTTTATAACGATTCAGGTTAGCCATTAGGTGTTTAAACACATATTATCGTAGGCGTCGAAACCTGTCCGGTGGTAGAGATATGGTCATGATAGCTTTTCGGTAGCAGGTAGGTCGACAAGCAAATTGTATTGTAATGTTTTTTGTATGAGAAAAGGTTTTTAATGGGAAATCATCAAATAACTTCTCCCACTCTGGGCGGAGCGGGAAGGAGTGTAACTTGAGAAACTTGGAACTTACTTTTTCACATTCATAAACAGCGACAGAGAGGTGGCAAAAAATATTTTTCAAAATCTCTTCTCCCTCCTCTTCACCCCGCCCCCCATCGTATCTCGAAAACTGGCACACATAGTGGTTGTTTTTAATTCTCACCTAATACATCGTTGAAATTCGTATACCCTCTTCGGGAGGTTGGGGAGGGGTCCCCAACCTCCCCTAAACTTAAAAGAACTGTAACTTCATAACGGTTAGGGAATAGCTATTAGGTGTTTGAACAAAAATTATTATAGGCGTCGAAACCTGTCTGGTGGTAGAAGACCTTTCCGGTAGCAGGTAGGTCGACAAGCAAATTGTAGGGTAATGTTTTTTTAATGAGAGAAGGTCTGAGTTTTTAAATAAGTTTATAGATTATATTATTAGGGGTTCTTATGGGGTTTCCAATTTTTTTAATAAATTCTCAAGTTTAATTTTATTTTCATATCTATTTTTTATTGAATTAGTTTTTAGAATATGTTAGGGGTTCATACTGATTTAAGGATTCCTATTGGTTTTCAAAATGTCATAAGGGTAAGGAAAAAACTTAAAATATGGGTAGGTATCGTTATTCGAGTGGTTTGAAGATGCTGATTTAGAATGATTAGAGCTTAATCACGTGGAAACGTTTAGTCCTTTTGGGCTTTATTTGGCATTTCAATAGAGTCTGATAAGTGAAACACCTCTTTTAGGGTCATGTTTAAGAATGAATAGGTTTTAAAAGTGAAAAAAAAGCTACCACCACAAGCACGCGAGCTGCTTGCAGCTCGCGCAGCACGCAAAAACTAGTTTTGAAATATAAAATGACATTGACAGATTTTCAACCAATGACGATGCTTTGGTACATGCGGTGCTAGCGCTATTAGTTCCACAGTTGCCAACCCCATTCAGTTAATTCAGTTGTCTTGTCATTGTCGTTGACAGTGACATTGTAAGTGTTTTAAAAAAGAATCTTCTTCCAAGAACATCTGTATTACTCATATTATTTGCACAAATCCAAATACTTGACCAACACTAATTGCGTAACACTCCTGCCATCGTAATGGCTATTTGGCAATTTGCCAGTATCCATTGCTCCATATTATTGGGAAATTCGTCTTTCCCGATAACTATATCTGTCTGCTCGTCATTACGCGAAAAGCTCAAGAATTACTGGGCGTTTGTTTTAGATTTATATGTTAATGAATTCAATAAAAAAATCGGTAAAGACATGTGACATCTACCAACCCACAGTGTACCCGCGTGGTGGATTACAAACTTCTCATAAAGAGGGCTTGTGTCTCAGCAGTGGAAATATAAATGGCAGATGATACTAGCTGTTCATAATTCTCCTGTTTTAAAGAAGAATGATAGATAGAAAGTGAGAGGAAGACTACGAAAACGATGGATTGTTTGTGCGAAGAATGATATGAAAGAAAAAGAAGTAATCAGTGTCAATCAATCAATTTGCGGACTTTGTGCGTGTAACTACTACTTGTTGTTGCTCCAATAAAGTATTAAAAATCAGTGCAGAAACTTATCAAAAGTGCTATTGAAAGTGTTAACCTGTTAGAAGGTAACCATTGACATAAACTTGTGAAAAAAGACCAGTGTTTTAGTGCATAGTGTTATAAATATGGGCCATATTAACTTTGAACAAAATCCTGCCCACCGTCAGTTGCTTAATATCTGTGCGTTGTGATAAAACGCGTAAGTGCCCCGTATATACGGCGCTTACGACGTTCTTCTCGCGAACTCGCCGACACATAGACTCTGTACGGCTGAGGCCTTTATTAGCGTGCTCTTGTTATTATATGTATAGCTACTCCAAACTAGTGGGAGGACCCTTATTACTGAGCTGTTTCTGAACTCAGATCTGACTGAATTACAGACTATATATTTAAATTAACAAAAGATATGGCCACCTTAACACAATTATGGGGCTGTGGCACCAACGATCATTGTTATTTAGAGGACAACAAAGATTTTATAAACTGCATGAAGTGCAAAAAATATTTTCATTTCGGGACGGAGACTTACTGCAAGTGGAATTGCCCAAGTTGCACGACTGCCACTGCAATCGCTACTAAGACCGCTACCCCAAACCGGATTGTCTCAACTACAAGAGGAAACAAGAGACCAGCGCTGAACTCGCCGCCCCAGACGACAGCTGTTACTACTGAGGATGTGCGTACTATAGTCCAGGAGGTTGTTAAAACTGAGTTCGCTTCCATGCTTCAACAACTCAACAGCACAATACTCAGCGTTGTTAATAGGGAACTTGCGCCCATAAAACATGAAATCAGTGAATTGACTGCATCATTAAACTTTCACACGAAAGAATTTGAAGAGTACCAATCGGAACATAAATCATTAGAAAAAACGGTGAAGGATTTAACTGAACAAAATTCTAACCTTAAAACTTTAATGACAGACCTGAGTCTACGTGTAAATTACCTAGAGCAACAAACTCGCTCAAGCAACCTTGAAATTCAGTGCCTGCCCGAAAACAAACAGGAGAACCTGTATACTGCCGTTAAGCAGCTGGGATCTGTGGTGGGGTGCAGCCTGAGCGATAGTGACGTTCTTCATTGTACTCGTGTAGCCAAACAGCAAGCCGCTAACACCCGTCCCCGCTCCGTCGTTGTTCGGCTCGCCTCACCAAAAGTTCGTGATACCCTTCTGGCGTCGGTTATAAATCATAACAAAAATAAAAAGGTTAACTCGGAAAAACTCAATACTGCTGATCTGGGAATTGCAGGCGATAAAAAACCAGTGTTCGTGCTTGAACATCTATCTCCTGCCAATAAAGCGCTGCATGCAGCCACTAGACAAAAGGCAAAGGACAGGGGATATAAATTTGTATGGGTGAGAAATAGCAGGATTTTTGTTAGAAAAACCACCGAAGACGAACACATTTTGATAAAAAATTTAGATTCCTTAAATAAGTTAGTATAGTTTTAAACTAGGCTCATATCCTTTCTAATCTACAAAATGCATGCCACTGTGAAATTTATAATGTCCATAATTCGATAACTTGAATATATTCTATCAGAACTGCCGAGGGTTGCGAACAAAAACGCATGCGGTTTTCCGCAATGTTTGTATTAATAACTATGATGTTATAATTTTTACGGAGACCTGGCTAAACAATTCCATCCAGAGTAGCGAGCTATTCGATGACAGATATACAGTACATAGGAGAGATAGAGAAACCTGCCACCTTGCTGGTAAAGAGGGTGGCGGAGTTTTAATAGCTGCCAAAAAAAACCTCAATCCTAAACGCGCGGATCATTTTGAAAGTGAATGTGAGGATCTCTGGGTTACCTTGGACCTGCCATCCAATAAATGTTTTCGTCGAATAGCTTTCTGCGCTGTGTACTTGCCGCCACCAGTACGCCTCTCTCTATTGGAAAATTTCTTGGATAATTGTAACGCTGTTTTTGAACAACTTAATGAATCATGTGTCATCATAGGCGACTTCAATTTAAGGTGCATAGACTGGAAACTTGACGACAATCTGAATAGAAACCTCAAACTGCCTAATATCTGTGAAGCTTTGTTGGATTTCACATATGTTAATAAGCTCAGACAGTGTAATAACGTATATAATGCCTCTTCTAGTATACTAGATCTTGTTTTAACGGATCACCCACTGTGATGTTAGTAAAAGTATTAGCCCCTTATGCAATATCGATCAGCACCATCCACCCCTAGATATAAATATTTGTCTTAAAAAAGAAGTCAAACTTCCATATAATATTGCAATTGAGTTACGTGACTTCCGTAAAGCAAGCTATACACCGATTAAAAAATACCTAAAAGAACAGGACTGGGAGGAATTATTTGAGGGACAATATGACGTTAACGATATGGTACAGGTTTTCTATGACATCATTCATTGTGCTATTCAGAGATTTATTCCTATTAAAATACCTAAAAATAGTAAGTACCCCCCATGGTTTAACAAAGCACTAATTAAAATATTAAACACAAAAAATAAGATAAGGAAACGTTACAATACCTACCATAACCCGTTGGACAAGATTGAGTTGAAGATAATCAGTAAACGCTGTGATGCACTTGCTACGACTTGCTATAATAATTATTTAAAAAATCTTGAGTACACTCTAACCAATAACCCTAAATCTTTTTGGACCTATATTAAAACTAAACGAGGCGGATCCAGCTCGTACCCTTTATCAATGACGGATGGTACAGTTGCGTCTTCAGATGGAACGGAAATATGTGAGTTTTTTGCTTCTTATTTCTCTTCTGTATACAGCCCTGCTGAAAACGGTTGCAGTGTAAACAAAACAACGAATTCTAATGATGTTCAAGAAAGTAGCATATATTTGAACAACCCTATTATTGACAGTGAAGCCTTATACAAAAAGCTAAAAAGTTTAGACTGCAATAAAGGTGCTGGTCCAGATGGCATCCCTCCAATATTCATATGTGAGTGTGCAAATGAGCTGATCACGCCTCTGTTGCTTATTTTTAATAAATCGTTGTCTAGTGGAGTCTTCCCTTCAAAGTGGAAGGAAGCTAAGGTCGTCCCCATCCATAAATCCGAAAGTGAGGACTTGGTTGCGAACTATAGACCAATTTCAATTTTATCAATCCTAGGTAAAATCTTTGAGTCCATGATCTGCCCTCACATTCAAAATCACCTTAAAATATACTTAAGTGAGGAACAACATGGCTTTGTGGAGTCTCGATCCACAAATACGAATCTGACACTTTTTACTGAGTTATTAACGTCAGCAATAGACTCTGGCTACCAAGCTGATGTCATATATACAGATTTCAGCAAAGCGTTTGATCGAGTCTCACATCAAATTCTCATTGACAAATTAAGAACTTATGGTATCGCTGGAACTTTACTCTCATGGTTGAGTTCATATCTTGAGAATAGAACTTTTTTTGTAGTAGTCAATGGCTTTCGATCAACCGCCAGACACATATCCTCGGGCGTGCCACAAGGGTCTCATTTGGGGCCGGTTTTATTTAACTTTTTTATAAACGATATTCCGAAGTGCTTTCGCCACTGTAAAATCTTCATGTTTGCCGATGACTTAAAATTCGTAAAAATTGTTAAATCTAAGCATGATGCCTCTGAGTTACAAAGCGATTTGGATGAATTGGTGATATGGTGCCAACTGAACCAGATGCTCCTAAATCCTAGCAAATGTTACCATATAAAATTTACCAGGAAACATCATCTCATTGTTCAGGATTATTATATTGAAGGAGAAAAAATAAAGGAATTGGACACAATAAAAGACCTAGGTGTTGTATTCGATCGGAAATTAACTTTTATTCCTCACATAGATAGCATAGTGAAAAAGTCTTCCAAATTGCTGGGTTTTGTTATCAGAAATACGAAACAATTCAAAAGCTGCAAAACAAAAATTATCCTCTATAATTGTTTGATTCGAAGCATATTAGAGTATTGTACCGTGGTCTGGCGGCCACACTATGCTACTCATTCATTGCGTCTTGAACGAGTACAAAAACGTTTCTTGGGGCACCTGGCCTATGTTAGCGGTTTTCACAGGAAAATACGTTCATATAGAGATAGGCTCAAACATTTTAATTTGGCCTCTCTGGACAAGCGTCGACGTCTAAACGACGCGATGTTTGTGTGCAAAGTTATGGCCCATAAAATCGACTGCCCGCAAATATTAAATAATTTTAATTTCCGTGCACCCTCGAGAATTCCTCGCAGTCCTATAACGCCACTCTGCCCTCCACAGAGAAGAACGGTTCTGGGTGCAAACTCTCCTTACGCGAGGTTCTGCAGGGTTGTGAATGGTTGCAGTGATCAGATCGACCTTCATTTTGACGGTTTGAGCAAATTAAAAACCAGTTTTTATAAGTATCTCCCTGAACAAGAATTTTCTTAGCCCAGCTTTGTCTCATTGTGAATTAACAACATATTACCCTGTTTAATATTTTTACATTACCTAGTTTAATTTGTTTTTAATTAATTTGCTTTCACTTAATTTGTTTTTATTTAGTTTTAGTTAAATTTGTAAGTAGCGACAATGTTTTGTGTGCATGCAGAGTTTACCTGTAAGTGGTTGTTACACTTTATTCTGATTTGTACTTCTGTTTCATTTGCTTAAACTAGTGTAAACAATTGTTGGTGAACCAAATAAATAATAGATAATAGATAATAGAAGTAAATACCTAATATCGTTCACAGAAGCATATGGAAGAAAAAAACGTTTTCATCCCCCCATCTCGGAAAGAGTAATTTTGCTCTTCGATGTCTGAGTGCAAAAGCCGTTTTTATCGTCTTTGGGGTAAAATAAATTTGAATTTAGAACATCGTGTGCACTAAGCATGTGAATTCAAAACATCATTTAACCTATTTACTTCTACCTCTATGGTGCCGAATTTATCATACACATTTTTTTTATTTGTTAAGAACCCGGACTCGGAACCATTTTGGTGTACTTTTTTTGCGCGCGTCATTTTCTTTTCACGTCATATTGGTAACACCTTAGGTTAGGTTAAAACAAGGAATCCAACTTGAAAACAAGTGAAAAACCTAAAATGACTACTATCTAGCGACGAGGAAATTTATTTGACGCCAAAGAGAATTAACTGAATTTGTTAATAACGCGCATTTTTTTTGTTGCGTTTATTCATTTCCTCGCTGAGGTGGGATCAAAAGTTACGTGTTGCACTCGAGTGCAAAGATTTTTCACCTCGTGCTCTTTTGATTCCCTCGCTAACGCTCAAGATTCCAAGTTTTGAATCACTCGCTGCGCTCGTGACTCAAATTTAGAATCTTTCGCTTGCTCGGTCATCAAAATTGAGCACGCGGTTAAAAAACAACTTTGCGCTCTTGTATAACAAATAACTATTTACGTCGACCACAAGGAACATGGAACAAAGGGATGGAAGACAAGTGGATCACGATCTACACCTGTTGTACGAAGATTTGTTAAGATTGCTAGAGGCAAAAGCTTTTCCGCGGAGACATGCCATGGTGTCTCCGCCGAAGATGCGCACTCGACTCCTCGATGTTTGTCACTGCCGTGACGTTTTGTGGGAATAAACTACTAAAATAAATGGAGGTGAAGAACGAGCCAGAATCATTAAAAGCTAGCCTACAATAAATTAAAATTACTTGATTCTAAGATAAGCTACCCTTCGAAGATTTTCTCAGCTTCCACACTTATACCATTCCTGTAGCATCTATAAATAATATTTACCGACAATAAATATGAAGAGACATACTAAATCAATTGATGGACGATCTGTCCGAATAATTGCTGCTTAGCCCCTTACTCATAGTTAGCGTCGTGTTATTTGTTTAGTTTACAAAGGTAATTAATCAATTTGTATTATTTTTGTCGATATTATAAGTTGTTTGAACCTGGTCGTGTATTTGTACTTAGTTCTAAGTAATAACAGTCTTCGAAGATTTCATATTTTATTATAATGAACTTGGTTTGAATTTAGGAGATACGTATATACAAGAGAAATCACAAAATATTCTACATATTCACAGCTTTTGAACTAAGTTTTGTCATTCATTCTAATGAATGAATGACAAAACTTAGTTTAATTGGTAGAATTCGCTTTTTAATATCGAATTGTTTGGAATTTGTATGGTTAAGCAGAAATTAAGCAACGAAATAGACCTCTTATTGCATCAGTAAAATTACCGACAGCTTTAAACCTGATAGACGTAGCCAAAAAATCAACTTATTTTATCAATGAGCACTGAGAAAATGTTTTGTCTAACAGCTGTATCAAACAAAATTAAACTTTGACTCTTCACAAATAAATATTAAGCTACTGAAACAGTATCTTTGTCGATTCAAAAAGAATTTGATTAATAGTTCAAGCGGACAGTAGCAGTAAACTTTTTTAATTTTTATATTTCGAACGTCCGGTGACTGGCCACCTTTGTATTCGATTCATTTATCAAACTGCCAAAGGATCAAATCGATTTGGATATTTTAATATCGATACTTTTATTCGAATCGGTATGAATCGTTTTATTTTATGAATGGAAGGCATTAGTAAGGGCATAGGAATGTGTGAATGGAATCGTTGCTACTCGATTCAAATGTGTTCATCACGATTTGAAATCTTCGGTGTAGGTAGGTTTTTTGTTTTGTTTCTACAACTGAGTTTAATATTAGCAATACTGTCATATTTTAAGCTGGATTTTCTTAATAACTCTGTCTCGAGTGGTAGGGAATTCAAGCGCGAATGCTGAGGTCTTAGATTCGATTCCCAGGACAGCCAGTATGTGTCAAGTTTTTCATTCAAATATTTCTTATTAGCTACGTGGAGTCTTGATTTGTGCTTGGTTGCTTTCAGTAGACCCCTTCTGTTACATGAGATGGGACTCAAACTTTTGAACGCCACTGTCACATATATGTGACAAACAAGTGCGTTCCCTAAGGACACACATATGTGACCAAATAGTCAGTGGAAAGGGAGCCCGCAAGTGCCTTTGTGCTCTGTTTTTAAAAAAAAAGCTTGTCGTGTAAGTACAGTATCACAGTTTTCCATGCTCTCCTTTCCTTATCTGTCGCTCAAAACTGTCATTTGCTGGAGCGAGAAACAGAGCGTGCTGCCGATCAGATCGTTGATGTCACCGCGTGCAATAGCATTCCACTAGTGCGGGTGATATTGACCCTGCGGGGATTACTCTCGTGACGTTATGTAACTGAAAACCCATTTTATCTACCCAAATATCATAAACCCTCTCTAATGCGTTCAAAAACCATAGGCAATGACCAGCATTACCAACCAGCAGAAATAAACGGAACTGTAATGAACTCATAACCTACTGAAAACAGTAGGTTATAAGTTTAAATTTGGAACAGGTGTCAAATTCAAGTGCGTGTGCTATTCTAGTACCTATCTACATTCAATCAGATATCGATACGAAACCCCAATTCAGTATGATTTTAATTATAAATCGCACGACATTTTGATCTCGAGTGACTTTGTTCGTTTGCCTATGATTTAAAAAAAAATGACAGATATCCGAAACGCCGCCATTTCGAGCTGTCATTTGTTCGTTAGCTTTTTATTTCCAGTTACGAGTAGACAAATTTTCTGAAAAGTTCTTTATTTCTGTCGAAAATGAAATCGTAAATGCAGCGACGAATGCAACTAATAACCTGTTGCCACAAAAATCAAGGGCCAAGTAACAATGCTGGTCATTTCCCTATGTTTCTTGAACCCATCATAGAGCCCTTATGATATTTGGGTTGATAAAGAAGTGTATGCAACTATACATAATTAGGCATTACAACACTCGTGTGATGCTATTAAGAAACTCGCCTTCGGCTCGTTTCTTAAACCCACACTTGTGTTGTAATGCCCTTCATTATGCACAGTCGCATAAACTACTATTAGCACACGACTTGCATAGAAGCTATATGGTTAATGCACTTATGCACTTATTACCCAAACACCAGCTACCTAAACCTTCTAAATTACCCCCAACTTACAAGTAAAAGATACAAATATCGGTTCTCCGCAGCTATCCATCACCGCTGTACTTCCGAGGGAAGCCAGATAGTTAGATAAGAGTGATTATACTCGCCTACTAGATCAAGATAATCGGAATATTGAGGTGATAGACGCGATCGGTATAAGCCGATCGGGTGCCACTGCGCATATCGTACAGGGTGATGCAAAAACCTAGAAAAGTGTTTGACCAGTAAAAAGGCTAGATAAATTAGGCACTGGCTGATCACGTCTGCCGTATGCCCGTTGAGTTGTGGGACAACATATCCTTTGTAAAGTGTCCTGACATAGTAATAAAGATACGAACGATTACGGTAGACCTTGCAGGAGATGGCGGGACGAACTGGACAAAGTAAACGACCGCGTTTAACACTGATTTGAAAGAACTGAAAGAGGCACTTGTTAAGGAGAGAAATGGTGAACGCTAACAGTTATCATTTTAGTAGAAAGACGTCCACTGCTGGACACAGGCCTTCCCTAAGTGTCGCTACATTGACCGGTCCCGTGCGACTCGCATCTAGTCACAACAGTTTTTTTACAATTTGTTGATTCGGTGAAATTGTGAAATTAAAAGATCTGTATGCGCAAGGACATTTTAAGCGAATTATATCTTTCAATACACTGAGATGATAACGACAAAATTGCGAAATTGAATTAGTGGTTCCCCATGGAGAAAAACCGTCAAGAAACTCCATGGTATCCCTTTTAAAACTCAATCGATTTACACCCAAAATCGGAACAGCCCGTATAAAACGTTGCGGCTCACAGAAGATCCCAGGGTCGCGATACTGTCTTAGTGATAGATAATCTTTGAAATCGAACATCGTTCGACGGCTGCACCAACTTAATGTGGCATTAATTTATTGGGTAAGCTGACCAGTCTTGGGCAGGATTGGGTAAGCTTCCACAGGCTATATGGACTTCAGGTTATGTAGGTTTTAAAGTAAACAGGATATTGTTGGCAGAGTGGTGAACGTTTTGAAATTTACTTTCACGCGATTGATTTATTGTTTTAGTTTGTCAGAGAGTATAGGAGTACTTTATACCATAGACCTTTGTTAGTTTGTAGTTGTCACCCGAATCTATGAGATAGATACTTTGGGGCTGCCGTTGGGAGCTGCGGTGGCCCAGTGGTGGCGGCCCCGATTTAAGAACAGTTCAAACCCAGACAGGTGCATTACTTTGTGTATTTTATTTCATCACCGCTGCTCTCAAAACGGTGAAGGAAAACATCGTGAGGAAACCGGCATGTCCTAGAACCAAAAATTCGAAGACATGTGACATCTCACACATCACACATCACATCAAACATAAACATAAATTTGTTGTTCCTGCAACGAGGCTCAAAAAAATAGGGGGTACGTTCAGATGCCAATGTATCCTACGTTTCTACAATAAACTTCCGACCCATATTCAGGCACTAAGCCTAAATAAATTCAAATTGTTTATAAAACGAAAGCTCTGCCTGAAAGCCTTCTATCATGTTAATCACTATCTCGAAGATAAAAAGGCTTGGGATTAAGCTGCTCCAATTTGCTCCGTGAATGTTGAAATTTCGGACTTCGCTTGTTTATTATTGATTCCTTTAACTTTATACACTGTGACATTGAATGATTTGACATGAATACTTAGTTCAGTATTTTATTTTTATTTTATTTTTTTACTTTACTTATTTTTATTTTTTATGTGTGTGTTTATTTGACATGAATATTTACTTGTGACTGTCATGACATTTAATGATTTGACATGAATACTTAGTTCAGTATTTTATTATTTTTACTTTATTTTTTGTTTATTTTATGTGTTGTATTTGACATTTCGTATTTTTATTGACATTAGTTTTTGTAAATTATTATTTATTTTATTTAATAATTGTGAATGTGAGGACCTTGTGGGTCACTTTTTGTTGTTTTTTTTCCCACGACTGTCTGACAGTTTGAGTACTATAAGCGACCTACCCAAATGTCCTTTCTTTCGTATTGTTCGTCGTTTCGTTGAGCTCCTTGAGTTAAAAGTCGAGCTACACGATAACTGACAAATGCTTGCACTGACTGGACAGGTCCACTCAAATCTGTATGGTTCTTTCTTCAAAAGACCATCTCAGACACTAATCTGCATAGTTCTCATGTAAGTTGAACAAGATTGTCTGGACTTTAAAAGAGACTATGACCTCTGAGTTTGTTTCGGCTGTTTCTTCTCAGAGTAGTCAGGTACGAAACACCGGCCCCATCTAGTTTAAAAAATAAGGACGTGTAAAAGTGTTTGTGAAAACCAATTTGCAAAATAAATATCATTTATCATTTATCATTTATCTACCAATCCGCACTGGGCCCGCGTGGTAGATTATATAAAGCCCATTCCCTCTCATTTGAGAGGAGGCCGTGTCCCAGCAGTGGGAACATTATAGGTTGATGATGATGATGATGATGCCGTAGTCTCCGCGGAAAGCGGTTCCGTTCAAATGAAAACTCTCTAAATGGACTTTGAATCAGAGACGCAGAAAGTAAAACAAGCTCCACAGAACAAGTTTCATGGACGGATCAGATCTCAAGTGCGTATGTAGCCCATATTCCATCAATCACTGCATACTGTGTTCTCTGTCATCATCATGATCAGCGTATTAATGTCCCCACTGCTGGGACACAGGCCTCCTCTCTAGTAGAAAGAATGGACTTTAATCCAATACATCATCATCATCATCATCATCATCAGCCTGTAATGTTCCCACTGCTGGGACACGGCCTCCTCTCAATGAGAGGGAATTGGGCTATAATCTACCACGCTGGGCCAGTACGGATTGGTAGATGTCACATGTCTTCGAATTTTTGGTTCTAGGACATGCCGGTTTCCTCACGATGTTTTCCTTCACCGTTTTGAGAGCAGTGGTGATGAAAATAAATTACACAAAGTAATGCGCCTGTCTGGGTTCGAACCCACGACTTACTGTTCGTAAGTCGGGGCCGCCACCACTGGGCCACCGCTGCTCCCGCTAATCCAATACATAAGCGCCTAAATAACCTCGCAGCACTATAAACAGTGGCGTGCCTAGGAGCCAACAATACAGCAAGCCCATTAGGCAATCAGACTGTTCAGTAACCCTAACGTCATGAAGAGGCACGGGTTATAAGGGCGCGACCCAAGATTTTAGGCTTGTATTAAAGAACCGCCACTAGGTAGATGGAAGCCCAGGTGTCTTTAATTTTTTTTTTCTAGGACATGCCGGTTTCCTTCACCGTTTTGAGAGCGCTGTTACTATTAATAAATAATAATAATAACGTTTATTTCGGGCTACACCCATAGTGTTAGTAACAATAGCCTTAAAAAACTAGTGTTAGTAGACATACATACACACACAAAACGGTTTAATTATAAACAGTGGAGTTTCATCCAATGTCGCAGCATTGGAGACTCCCATCTATCTGCAAAAACACTAAAAATACTGTTGGTACTGCCACGGAGACGAGCGAGCAGGGAAGCGCTTCTCTTACGCATTATGGCCGCAAAACCATCAATATGCCGTTCCGCAAACATTGTTGACGCGCTACATCGCCATGGCAGTAGGGATTGCAATTGCTGGATCCAGCATACAGCAATCCAGCTGGATCCAGCGCATTTTTAAATATGCTGGATCCAGCATACAGTGCTGGATCCAGCAATGCGGATCCGCAAACGTATCAAACCCAAGACTGATTGAACCTAAGACTGATTGCTACTGATTAGCCGTCCTATCATTAAACATAAACGTAATAAGGAGAGACCGGATTATATGCAATTTATAAAGCTTGTTATATGCATGAAAAATGCTTGAAATATGCACGGAAATTGGCAGAATATGTGAAATTAAATGATAGATTTTAGGAACACCCAAAATAAAAAAGAGAAAAGTAAGTTTTCATTTTTTCTATTTCAAAATCAGCATACAATGAGTAAATTATTTTTAAAATTATTTAAAAAAATTGCGAACGTAAACGATCAAGTATGTTTCCAAATTTTCAGTGGTAAGATTGTCTGTAGTTTCGTCAGCTGAAATTCAAATGAAGTTATCTTTGAGTTCATTCGTTGCTCGTTCGTTACGTCGAAGGGATTCATAGGTTAGGTTAGGTTAGAGTTGTGACTAGGGATTCCAATCCAGCGGCGTTTTCAATCCAGCTGGATTTTTGCTGGATTGACCTGAATCCAGCTGGATCCAGCGCGATTGTTCGTAAATATGCAATAGCATATTTTACCACTTTTTGCTTTTTTTATTCTCAGCGGTAATAACCGCCGAGAATGGCTTAAATAAGCAAATGCATACAATCAGGTCTCTAGTAGGTAATAAGATATTGCTTTCTTAGGGCAGATTCAACCAAACTAGAGTAAGTTGTTACTCGAAACTAAGCTACTGCTTTGTATGACAATTATTATTCTCGAATAAACAATTGCATAGTAAGTGGTAGTTTACTCTCGAGTAAAAACTTCTCTAGTTTGGTCGAATCCATCCTTAGAAACATTATCTTAAATGTTATATGAGGTTATATGTTATTTGATTTTAAGTTGATTCTTTTGATCTCAAATGGTTAGGAAACCAAAGAAAATTGAAAGAATTCATAGATTATCGTAAGAAGTTCCTAATACAAATTACTTAATAAAAAAAGTCTTAAAAATGTCGTCTTTTTATTTTCGTTCCACATTTTGCTGGATCCGCGCTGGATCCAGCTGGATTCAGGTCAATCCAGCAAGAATCCAGCTGGATTGAAAACGCCGCTGGATTGCAATCCCTACATGGCAGCCTCAACAGTATCCTGAGTGCGTTATTGTACTGGACCCGAAGATCGCTGTATGCACGTAAACTATAACTAGTCCACAGGCTGCACGTGTAAAATGACGAACAGAAAGACTTAAAAAGAGTAATTTTGACCGCCTCTGTACACCGAGCAAACCTGAAGGACCAGATATAACTCTGTAGCATAACTATTTGAACTTTTTGTCACCAACATGAAAAAACTTCAAATGCTTGATTCCACTCTTACTAGAATTCAAAGCCATTCACACTTCAAAAAGTGGGCAACTGTCTATTGTATTCACCAATCAATCGTATCATCCAGATCGAATCGTCTCCGACGGACAACTCAATCGGAATCGACACAAACTAATGACATACATATGTTTACGTCAAACGTCCAATGTATCCAAAATATAACAAATTTTGTATTACCACATTATTTCTATGCGATTTTTACGGCTATTTCTCTATATTAACATCATCAAGAAACCACACCATAACCACGTAACTGACAAACTTCGTAACATTCAAAAATATACTCTTCCTTCTTGATATAAAAGCGATGATGTTTCTAAGGAGGTGTATCAGTAATTTTGTAAGCTCTGAATAAGGTGCGCCGTCCATCACATTCGATTTGTCCCAAACGCGAGCGAAGATACAAAAAATGTCAGATAGGACGTTCAATCAATATAATGACTTTATTTAACATTGACAATAAAATATCGCTAGTATTGTACGTGGTGTGGAGGAGTAGGGTAGAGGAAACTGTTGATGGACGTCATGTTTTAGAAGTTGAATCTGATCTGGATAAGTAGAGCTAGGTCTAGAGTAGTCGATAGTCGATAATAAAAGATAGTTGATCGGGTATTATATTGTTAACAATACGGATTTGCCCGACAACCTGTCCTCCCAGAGTCAGTGGGACATGCCGCTTTGCAGTATTGTACGGAATACCCTTTTACACACGTCAATCAATACTGTGGAGTGTGCCCGTCTGCTGGCTGTGGGGGAATGGGAGTCGGGCTTGTGGCTTCAGGCACTTCCGTCATTCACCATTGGCACTATGATGGATGGGCTGTGCTGGCGCTGCTGCTGCAGCTGCTGAGATCTTCAAACGGCGCAAATACTGTAACCTTATTGGTAACTACAGCTTTGAGCCGTTTGGGGTCGAAACGCTCGGGTCATGGGGTCCGAGTGCGCGTCTCCTTTTTAAAGAAATCTCCCGCCGACTAGACTGATCGACACTTCGCGTGACCAGAGGGCTGGCTCTTTCTTTGGCCAAAGAATTAGCATTGCCATTCAACGTGGCAATGCTGCTAGTCTTCTGGGCACGTTTCCGGATGACAGCGATGCGGAGGAGTACTTTAAGTGTCCTATTGACATTGTTGTATTTATATTGTAGTTTTCGTTTATTTTTTTTTTGGAATTATATATAGTTTTAGATTAGATGTGGTATGTAAATATTGTACATAATTGACTGTCACTTAGTTATTGCAGATAAAATTAAATTGCATTACATGTAGACAATAATAAATAAGTGATTACAAGATTTATTTAATAGCAACTTCTTTGATCATCTTGGCAAGGTTTGGTTTGGTTTGGTTACATTATATCAATGAAATGTTCAGGTCCAGAGATAACGTAACTGGGTAGTATAGAATGAATAAGGTTCAATGTCTATGTCAGTATCTAATACTAAATCAAAAACAGGTAGTTTATAAAATCAATGACGAAAATTTAAAACAATGTTAAACTATTAAAATGGTTAAAAAAATCTACAATAATTACTAATGACAACCGGTACATCTACCCTATTTAAAAATTATTCAAAGCTCAATCCAGATGGGCCAGCATCCAGCATAAGCCGACAATACTGATCGACCGCCATAAACCAACGTATTGAGATATCTGTCAGTCACGAGACAATGGGTTCGATTCCCGGTTGATGCCAGATGACACGATTACTGAGTAGTGTAGCCTTTTTTTTTTTTTTTTAAGGATGGGAAATCATCAAATGACCCCCCCCACTCTGGGCGGAGCGGGAGGGAGTGTCAGACTCTTACTGACTAAAAACCATCCATGTTCCTTCCTCGCCTTTTACGTTCCGGGGCCGCGGTATCTCTTTCGAACAGGCCCGCAACCCCGGGAGTAGTGTAGCCTTCATTTGATTTATTAGAGGTTGAGGTAGAACATCCAATGAGTTAGTTTGGAGGTTAAGTTTATCTACTGGACCTTGGAAGTGGGTTAAAATGACTTTCTTAGTTTCATTTTTTCTTCTGATATCGCTGGACATTACACACACCGCTATCTAGTGCCACACTGAGCAAGTCTTGTGTCGTGGACACCAGATAGTTGATATACTACACAATGAAATACTTTTCGTTTGTAAATACATACTTAATATATATATGTCACCGTAAAATTGTCGACGTTATATTACAATATAACGTGTTTCTCTCTAGCGATATTGTCAACTCTCGAATTATTGTCAACTGAGCGATATTGTATCGCTAGAGATATTACAATATAACGTATTTGACAATTTTACGGTGACATATAAAAACATCCATGACTCGGAAACAAATTTCCATGCTCATCACACAAACATTTGCTCTGACAGGGATTTCAACCCGGGACCCTAAGAACGTAAGGCAGCCTCACTACCGCTACGCCATTCGACTCGTCAATTTATCCAATCATTATAATTTTTGACTACCTTATAAATAGTCTGGTGGTCACAAACACGACTGCTACATATCGTGGGTTCGAGTCCCGGGTCGAGCAGAAATCGGTGTTGCTTGTTAAAAAACTGGTGTAGGTAGTTACTTTATAACGCAGTGGCGTTACGGAAATACATCAGGGGCAGTGGCCCCTGATGTATTTCCGACTCTAATTTTATTTATTCGATTTTTATTATCTATTTTATTTTTTTGTTTTATACTTAGGCATTATTTACTTATTTGAACTTACAATTTTTTTATTAAAATGACGATTTTTTTCAATGCTACTTACTGTAAAATACTAATTCTAACTATAAGATCTTGTAAAACACATGTGATGTGCAATAAATAATTGAATTGAATTGAATCATCGTCTTTTCCCAACTATGTTGGGGTCAGCTTCCAGTCTAACCGGATGCAGCTGAATACCAGTATTTTTATATTTTTATTTTTTGGAGCGGCTGATCTGACCTCCACAACCCAGTTAGAACTGAGTAATACGATATCCCTTGGAAAGACTGGTTGTCAGACTTTTTAGGTCACTGACTACGTCATTTAACGACTGCCAAAGATATACAAATGACGGCCTTATGAGAAACATTGCTTAGTAAAGTTACTGGCATTTATTCTAAACAATGTAGAACATCACAACAAAAAAGAAAAAAAAAATGAAATGAATCAACACCTAATAACTCTTTATTCAAAATATTCACATTCAAATCACCTTCCAACACTAAATACTCCGCAGAGAGCGAACCATTCAATACAAAAGCACACACAATGGTACCAAGAGCTCACACATAGTCCCCATCATGGGCCATCAAGGGCCATCACTCCATAGTCCTCGGGAGACAATCAGTAAATGATGACAGCTAATACCAAATGACGATTGGATGTAGATCAAGGAGATGTAGACGGGACATGGAATACTGGGACGGAGGAGATTTTTGCCTAGTGAGGTTTTGATTCTGTGAAGACGTGAGATTGGTCGAAAGCGCGTAATGATGTTGTAATATATATTTTGCTATATGTATGTATGTATGTATTTATTTTATTCTTATATATTTTAGTTATAAATAATTTCTAGTCTTTTTTTTCGGTTATTGCACCTACTGTGTATTACCTCTGCATCACCCTAAGGTAGACTGGTAGAAAATGCCTAAGGCATTAAGTCCGCGCCTTTGTACAGTTTTAATTGTGCATAAAGTTTTAATAAATAAATAAATATAGACGTTATAAAAGAAGAAGACAACCTGTGCCGACCCGAAATGTATTAGAAATAGAATATTATGATGATGATAATTGCTAAACATATGTTGCAGTAGATCTTTACGTGAAAGAATTGGTGTGGAAAAGTACTGTCACCAAGTCAATTTAAAAACAAAATAAAAACCATAAAAACGTACGCGAAAGGATATTGGTTTTCATAATAAATAATTTACAATATTTGCAAACAATTCTGGCTACATGGGTATCACATGTTAATATACCACAGACTCATAGCTATGAGTAGCAATATCGACAGTTTTCCAGTGATTATCGTCATCCTAGGATCGCTTGCCGTTTACTCTTTGGCAAACCTCAGCATTGCACTCCAGGGCTGCCTCCATTAACGTAAGTGACTCTCAGTTCGATGTGCAGACGTTTTTTGTCTGTCTACGTGATTGATAAAGAAATGGGAGGGATACGACACTTTTTACAACCAACTCTTCTATGCCATCATCATTAACCCAGCCAAACGACTTCAAACCTTCTGCTTACGACTTAAGGTGTATGAAATCAGCTGTTTTGATGCTTTCCACTTTGCTAAAAACCAATCTTCCCTTACAATCTTTCGAACGCAATTTTTTTGAAGTGCTGTTGGCTATTTCTTTGCCATTCTAATTTGACTCCCATGGTAATCATTATAAAGCTGACTGTAGGTTGTGCATATCGGTAGAATTAAGTTGGTTGATGAACAAATCATTCCATGGGCTTGTAAAGAAATTGTTTGCAAATGCTTTGTGTATTAATTTGAAAAATGGAAAGTTACAATGGATTGATTCAAGGAGTCTCAACGGAAGAGGTCATCCGGAAGAACCTAAGGAAACTGTACAGCTGGTAGAACTAAATATGCAGGATCAAATATTTTATAATTTTACTAGCTGACTCGCGCAACTTCGTCTGCGTCTCATAATTTGAGATTTAAACTATCCTATCTCTCAAGTTGGATCGAACTGCACATGGTGTGCGAATTTTATTATAATCGGTTAAGTGGTTTAGGAGTCCATTGAGGACAAACATTGTGACACGAGATTTATATATATTAAGATAGAAAATAATAACGAAGATCGATCTTAAAGATTTGGTAATCCACACGACAGATAAGATAGTAGGTACTGCCAACAAAGAAAAAAATACTACGAATATTTTTAATTTCGAGTTTTTAACGAAACAAACGGTCTCAAAGATTTCTCCACGAATAAACTTCAATAAGCTTGATACCCGATTATAATCCTCTTTTGAATAAAACTCCCCAGACAAAGGAACATCATCGACAATAGACTTTTTTTTTTGTTTGAACCTACAAGGAGGTTGACATTGCTATTGATATTTATAAAAAAATCGTGGGAGTCGTAAACAGGTATCGATTGTGACTTTTGTCGGTTCTTGTTATATCGATCCTTTGACAGTTTTTTAGGGTTGAGATTTTTATAGATATTTTTGTTTGGATCGAGTCAGATGTGAAATTGTTGCTTGAGATTTTGATGGGATTCATCTGGCTGTACTTTAGAGGGAACGTGTCTGTCATCTACGATTTGGCGTGTTGTGTAGTTTTCTATGCATTAGCTACAAGATCAAGTGATTCACAACGCTGACTCAATAGAATTTAAGATGGAGCCTCAGTTTTCTTATACAGCGTTTTTTCTCACACGTCTATAACTCCAGTTTTTATTGTAATGAATGTTATAGTTTCAAAATCGAGACTTACGCAGTCCAGTGGGAACTGGTCTAGATCCTTAAGATCTTCCAAAAAATCTTGTTAAAACTAAGTTACCTGCAAGTCATCAGATCTCAAAGTAAAAGTGCAAAATGTTATAGCCAACGCAAGGCTCCAAGATCAAGTTACTTTTATAGAACTTACTTCAGCTTTAGAATTGTTAATTTTACATCAAAAAAGAAGGTCCAATTTATCAATGATTGTAAGTACTCAGAATTTCAATCTATGTTGGACGTCAACCGTTCATTATCGGACTCATTTCATTGTGGGCGATCAAAAAAATTGTAAAATCAATATTGTATGCAATCGCTGTGATGGTCCGCTTGTAAGCTATAAAAGTTCAATCTCGGAAGCTGAGGACCTATTCTGAGATGATGGCGAATAAAAACTGGAATGAATATCTGGTTTTAATAAATATTTCGGCTCACTTGAAGACGAGGAAGAGCCAATTCTTATTTATATAAATTAAAAAAAAAGAAAATGATATCTTTCTAAGTAATTATAGGAAAGTGCTGGTTATGGTCATGGTGTTAAGGAACCTTATCAACTGGTTTAAACTCATGTAAAGTTTCTTGTTAAATGTTTCCTGCTTGTTTGAATCTCACCATTTGGCAAGATACATTCCTCAAATCCAAACCAACCGGTCATTCAATTACAGATGATCTATCTTTAATCGAAATTGTTCTATTTCTTTTATTATCCCAACATCTTACGTCGTTATAAGGAACACCTGGCTATTTCACCATTTCCAATAAACATTTTCCTCACTTTTGCCAGTTATTTCTTCCTCTGTCTTCGTTTTATCTACTCTCCCTTTCTTCATATTATATCTATATTACCATATTTAGTTATTATATCCACATTTTCTGTAATAAAACTCCATCCTTCCCTCCAGAATACGGCGACCGCCACAGCGGCGGCGAGCGTGCGCGCGCGCTCTTTAATTTGTAAATTGAGCCGCGCCGCTAGCGCCATCTATTAGCCGCGCCGGCCACTCAGCTACTGTGGTGCCACCTACTGTCATTATGTGCTGTTGATTTGTTTCATTGCTAATGTTGATGGGAATTGATGTTTGATTCGTAATCAGAAATATTGCTGGTTTAAAGTTGATAATATGTGTTCGTTTCAATTGTTAGACCTTTTGTACTTCTGTATAATTTTACTTTTTTCTTCTCCATGTCTTTTTGGCATACAGGGCAAAGCTAATGTCTCACATTAACAGTACGATTGGCTTTAAGTCTAACCGGATGTAGCTCACTTGTTTTAATTTGCTTTTTTATGTCGTAACAAGAAGCATACGAAAAAGATGGAAACCGGTAACTTTTATTCTATTAAAAATATATAGGGTGATTCTGATATTTCAAAATGTATAGGGATTTTAGTTACAAACGGATTCATTTGTTGTGGTATTCGCTGTTATTAGGAGAGAAAATTAAATACAAGCTGTTGCTTTTAATTCTGGTCAAATTCAAGGGTGTGCTATGCAGATCATCAAACTGAACAACTTTAAGGGACGGCCATCAAGATTTAAAAAATTATCAGTCGAGTGGGTATTGGCTTAAGGCGCTTAGACGAGCTAAATTAGCAACTCTATTTATGGTGGTTCAAACTTCGTTTGAAATGCTGTTAGAATAAAGTTCTAATCAGCTTGCACTACAAAGTGGTTGACATCAGCCACTGCGGGCCAAATAGCGCGAAATGAGTGGTTTCGATCGATTTACAAAAAAACTATTGATTGGATTAAAAAACTAAAACAGTAACATGCTATATTTTGCTTGTAGAATTATTTGCCAAAAAATCAGAATGATCGCATGTATATTAGTAGATATGTTTTTTATTGTTTGAAAGATATTTTTAGAGATAAGTTCGTGATTTCTTTTTATCGAGCCAAATTAATTGTATTTTGTTTTCAAAACAGTATCATGCTAGCATAAATCCTGAAGAATATCATATATTTTTCTGGTCTTGTTTAGCAGTGAATCATATACTTTTAGTAATTATAAAACTCGCGTTTAGCTCAAGTAATCGCCTTAAGATGGTGGTCTGATAGAGAAAGTTGTTCAGTTTGATGGTCTGAAGCACACCCTTGAATTTGACCAGGATGCAAAGAGACTCCTTGTATAGAATTGGTATGTAGAACTAGTAGATCTTTGCCAGTCATTCATTAGATAGTTAGTGGCGCGATAGTCTGACAGCCAGTCTTACCAAGCGGTATCGCATTACCCCGTACTGGGTTGTGGAGGTCAGATAGACCGTCGCTTCGTGTAAAATAATTATATTGTGTGTGTGTTTTAACACTGCACCACCACCTAAAAATCATTATACATAAAAATAAACATAAGAGTCAATTAAAATCGGCACTTCACCTTAAATAAACCGATACCGATTAAAACTCGATTTATAGAGTAATTACATACGACTGTAAATCGAGTGGAACGAGCATCGAAGCCTTTGATAACCACCTATGAATCGAATTAGCTTATTATTAACGTGCAAGTTCACTGAGGTGTAACTAGGAAGGTTTTTGTGGAAAAAATACTTCTTATAGGTGTATCTACTGTCCCAGCGGATGGTAAAGCCCATTTGCACTACCAATGGCTAAAATCCATTACATCATGCCTGTTGTTTCTAAATAATTATAGGGACAACAACATACACACACATAAAACATTGACATCCGCACCAGTATCAATTTTAAACGAAATTTCTTTGTTGTTATCGCTAACTTTACACACCAGTCACTAGAAGAATTGTTTGATAAATTCATAACCTGATCGTTTGACCCGTTCTCGTCCCTTTGCACTTCATATAATCTACAAACACGTGAAAAATGCTTTAAACTGTCGCACTTCAAACACCATTTTCCAATCACTGGACATTTATAACCGATGTGATCTATTCCACACGATCGGCACGAGCATTCCTGGACTCGCTGATTAGCGTTTCCATCGTAACCCCTCGACGTTGACGCCTTTGGAAAATGTTGTGGCGAATATGATGATGTTCCGCGGCCTGCTCCCATGTCGAGAGCGACGCACCGACGCGGCGACGCTCCCCGATGTTGCTGACCACGGCGTTGTCGCGATACCCAATGAACTTGATTACTGGTCTCATCTTCTACGTTACCACTCTTTGCGCTGTTTGTTCGCGCTACAGAATACGCACTGTGTTCCACAGAATCTTTCTTTATATTTCCTGCTTGTACACGCGATAACTGGGCTATATTGCATATTTCGACGGCCTTTTGCAATGTTAATTTGGGTTCTCGAAGAAGGAGTTCTCGAAGTGATTAATTAATCGGTCTTTTACTAAATCGTCACATAATCCCTGGATTTCACATTTTACCGCCAATTTCTTTAATTCCAACGAGAATTGTTCGTCTGATTCACCTTCAAATCGTAACTGGGGAGTTACTTTGTATTGAGTATCAATACAAAGCCAAAGCAAACCAATATTGACTTCTACATATTGTAACCGACATACTACTACAAATATAATTTGTTACATGAATACTGCAAATACATAATTGCTTGTTCTTCAAAATCAAAACGTGATAAGTACGAATTGAGTACCTACTACCTACCGTATAAAACTCAATCACGAGAAAAATTAACAAATCGAATTTGTATTGCATATAATAACAAACAGTATCAGTGTATTATTACCTCAATAATCGACATGCGATCACATACTACAAACTTTATCCGATATACGAAAATCGAAACAATTGAAAACAAACCCAAAGTACTTAGACACAAAATCGAAAATCAAAAAAACCGAATCAAATTCATAAGAGTTTTTGATTTCAGAATTGGATTTATAAATCTAAAAGTAGGAGAGAGATGGCGATAAGCTTTTGGGTGTGAGTGAAAGTGATAGAAGATTCGTAAGACCGGTAGCTGAACGCTTGCAATTATAGTGATCATGGTGCCAAGGCAATTTCCTTCGTATTCCTATCTTAATTAGGTAGTTTTGCTAATCGAATCCTGTGCGGTGGTCTGTCGTCATTATTTTGATTATTCTGAGTGCGATTTGCTAATAGAGAATGAGATTGGGATGCTTGTGAGCTATTTTTATCTTATAGACAATGTTGGGTTGAAAGTGTGGGATTTTCCTTCTGTTTTTGTTAGGGAGATAGTTTTGTTTTTAGTACCTATGTTTACTATCTGCTACTAGGAGCTCGTGAGTAAATAATACCATCTCTAGGTTAAAGCCGTGCTTGCCTAGGTTGGTCAGTGTATGGGTGACCACCCTTACATACCGTCGAGTTTCCTCCGTGCCTCGGAAAGCACTTTAAGCTGTTTATCCCGGCTGTAATTTGTTCATCTTTGACAGTCGTTACAGGTAGTCAGTGGCCCAAAAAGTCAGACAGCAAGAGTACGGGTTTCGTGGAGGTATTCAAAGTAAAAATCAAACAACAAACCTATGTATCTAAAAAAACTTGTCAAAAATTTGACCCTCAATATCTCCGTAACATATTTTTTTTTAATTTTAATCTATTTTTTGTAATATTTCAAGTAAAAAACATAATAATCAAGCATGTGATTTGTAATCAATATTGTAAAATTATTTTGTGAATGCATGGAATAAAAGGCTTTTTTATTTTTATTTTCTTTTATTTATTATCTCCGTAACTAAAATAGTTCCCAGGTATGGTGTAGAACAAAAAAAAAGATCGCAAGGACGGGGAGAACATGTACCTTTCGGCTTCGTGAAGAGGTGTTTTACGCTCTATAAACCTTGCAGTGGGTGAAGTTGCGCTGTGTGTGATGATAATGATGATTATAGTCAAAGAAACAGTATTTTACTCTGCACTTTATAGAGGACTTTGCTGTCAGTTGATAACTAACGTTGACGACCCGAATGGCGTAGTGGTAGTGACGCTGCCTTACGTTCATAGGGTCCTGGGTTCGAATCCCGGTAGGAGCAATATTTGTGTGATGAGCATGGACATTTGTTTCCGAGTCATGGATGTTTATATGTATAATAAGTATGTATTTACAAACAAAAAAGTATATATGTAGTACATCAACTATCTAGTGTCCACGACACAAGCTTTGCTTAGTGTGGCACTAGGTGGCGCTGTGTGTTAATGTCCAGCGATTATTATTATTATTTCCTTTATTCATTATTTTACATATTTTTTACATTTTTAAATATTTATTTACAAAACTAAATTAAAAAAAACATTTAAAAATATAAAAACAGTAGCTCACTAGCGCTGGGGACAGGGTCCGAGCTGCCGGTGGTCAGGGCTCTTGAGAGAGGAACCTCCTAACAATACGTGCCGTGTCGAGAAGTACTGCTTTCTGAATCAAGCCCTTGATCCAGCTGCCAAGCGAGAGCCTCCTAAGGTGTTGGTCGAGGCTCTTGGCTATTATAGGCCAATCACTTTACGGAGTTCTGTATGGGAAGGTTCGCACAAAATCATAACCGGACTTATGAGGTTCTTTTTATGCTGATTGGCTAGATAATATTACATCTATTTGTGACCGTATATTGCAAAATTAAGGTGGCTTATAGTTTTACTGGAAATTTTGTTTCTAAGTGATTAATTTGAACTGAAATAAAAGCAAATCTAATAACCGAGATATACTTAGGTAAACTTTTACCTTGCCCTAATAAGTTACTAACGCTATGTTAATTAAGCTTTTTTTTTAGTTGCTTCTACTAATTTTTAGGGGTTTTAAAAAAAGAGTTAATTGTGACTTTAGCAAAATCGATAACCGTATGTTTTAAAGAGTTTAAGCATTTAGTCAGTTGATTGTTCATAATTATCAAGGAATTAAGCAAATAATTCACTTGCTTTTTTAATATTATTTTTTACATGGAATTAAAATACTTAACTGCCATTTTTCTGTTTAACTTTAGTCTCTTAAATAGTTTCAGTAGAAAACTGGCAGAATTAAGCATAAATTCCAACTGCTTACAAAATCTTTCATTTTTTACAAAGATCTCGAACTGTAGGTAGTTTGCGCGGCGCGGCCGCAAGTCGTACCTCGCCGTCCGTCGCCCGCCCGCTCCTCCGCGCGGCGTGCGGGTCTTTTGCCTTGCGTTCATTTCATTCGTTTTCGAAGCGGCGGTGATCAGCGTAAGAAAATGGAATTCCCGAGTTGTGGGATTTGTGGTTGTGAACTTTGATGTTGTGAACATAGGCGTGAAGGGACAAAGAAAGCTTGTATCGTCAAGTGAAAAACGTAAAGACGGAAAATTTACAACAGTATCTGAAGAGAACATTAAGTTGCACTCAAAGTGCGGTAAAAAAAGTGCGGCAGGAAAGACAAGCCGATGATAGTCCGTTTGACTAGGGTGGAGTCTCCTATTATCGGCCTCCTCCTAATATCGGCAGTTTCGAGAAAATGGAACATAACTATAAAAATATCTCTTAAATCATAATAGTTTTAATGCAAAAAGTGACTCTATATCCATCCGCATTACCTCCAATATTTTGATGCGGGTGCATCAATATTTGAACGTTCAGCTGGCAAAAGAGCACGCGCAGGTGTGGACGTGCGTCGTTTGGTGTCATTGCCGAGTCAAATCCCTGAGTGGACGCATGTCCACTCAGGGATTTCAAGGGCAATCAGCATGTGAGGATAAGTATTTGGAGGGAATTAAACATACCTATGGTGTTATCTTTTATTTTTTCATGAAGAATAACAGTCAAAGTATCTTTTAGATAACATGTTTTTACATTTTTTTGTCTATTTTATTAAATAATAGCGGGGGCGAGATTAGGGATCTACACTGGTCAGCAAATAAACCTAGGAACTGTGATTCGATTTTCTCAAAAAGTATAAAACTTACAACTATCAAAGTTATACCTACAAAAAGTGCGTTTCATGGTGATTACAATGACTGCAAATTAATTCGTGTTTTTGCTACTTTTTTCGATTAATAATGGATACAACACCTCAGGAAGCGGCTCAAGATGTAGCATTACTTCAAGCAGGCATTGCGCAACGTGAAGGCTCGAAGGCTTCGAATCAGCAGATCTTCGGTGCAACGAGTTTACAGACGATACCTAGAGACTGGAGCATTCGATCGCCGTCCAGGTACGGGCAGACCTAGGGCTACATCAGCAGCAGATGATCGTTATATCCACCTTACTGTTCTGCAAAATCGCCACCTCAACGCAGTTCAAGCCCAACAAAGTCTGCGTGACGAACGCCAAGTGGTCATAAGTTCAGATACCGTCAGAAGAAGACTTGCTGAACGGAACCTGACCCCAAAAAGAGCTGCAACAGGCCCAGCATTAACGGCAGCACACCGTCGAGCACGACTTGAATTTGCTCGAGAGCATAGGGATTGGACATTAGAGCAGTGGAGTAATGTACTCTTCACTGATGAGAACAGGGTGAGTCTACATGGAAGTGATCGACGTCTGAGAGTATATCGTCGCCCTGGAGAACGTTATTCTCAGTGTTGGATCGAGGAAACTGTTGCTTATGGAGGAGGATCTGTAATGGTCTGGGGCGGCATCTCGTTAATAGCACATACACCGTTAGTTTTCATCGAACCGACGGGCCGTACACGTGGACTGACTTCTCATCGCTACATTACTGAAATCCTTGCAGACCATGTGGTACCTTACGCAGGATATATCGGACAGGACATGCAATTGATGCATGATAATGCACGGCCTCATGTTGCTCATGTGGTGACCCAGTATCTACGTGACGTCAGCATTCGTACGATGGACTGGCCAGCTCGAAGCCCGGACTTGAATCCGATAGAACACTTATGGGATGAGCTGAAACGTCGGGTTCGAGCCCGGGTACCTGCCCCAACAAGGCTTCCAGAGCTGCGAATCGCAATTGAAGAGGAGTGGAATACAATTCCTTAAGATTTTATCGTCAGGCTCGTAAGGTCGATGAATACAAGGATGCTGGCAGTTATCCGAACAAGGGGAGGGAATACGGAATATAGATCAATTTTTTTTTTTGATTTTATCTTTGTTTTTGGCTTTATTTTTTTTTCACTTTATCATTACTAACGATTGTCATGACTGGAAAACGACTCTTCTTTGTAAAATCCTTAATAAACAGTGAACTATTGTTTAAACCCAATGAGTTTCCTTTCATTTTAATAACCATGAAACGCACTTTCTGTAGGTACAACTTTGATAATTGTAGTTTTTTTAGTTTTTGAGAAAATCGAATTAGAGTGCCTAGGTAGCGGGTGGCTCGGTTTATTTGCTGTCCAGTGTATATTATTGATAAATCTCTATATCGGCCGGGTGGCCGATATTTGGGTAATGCATGAAAATGTTAAACCACATGTTTAGCTATTTTATAAGTTAGCAGTAACATTAATAAGGTTAAAAATGAAACAACAGCTCAGTTTGATAACTAGATCCTAACATCGGGCGCCTCAAAACGAGTTTTATCAATTACGGCCGATATATAGGGAATTGGTGCGTAAAAACGGCCACCTTAGTATGGGTACAAACAACGTGAGGAAAGAAGAAAAAAAATTGAAGAGAATAAAGCGGAGAGAGAGACAAAAACTGGAAATGAGAATAAAAAATAAACCCGCCAAAGAAACAAAAGTAGTAAAGAAGAGTTGATTATAGGACAGAAATCGCGAAACTGACCTCATTGATTTAGCTTCGCAAGACAAGTTTGGAAAAGGAGAAAATTCTTTGTGTTGGCTCTGAAGAAAACCTAATTAGTGATGTTGAAGAAGATGAAAACAAAAATATTGGATGCGACATATGCTCCAATGGTTCCACTTAAAGTATACAGTCCATCGTGGGTGAATTGATGTGGCCTAAGAAGATTCTATTAGAAGGAAATGACATCAGAGTCTTAAAATTAAAATAAATTCTGTTATTATAAACTAAAGACCGCAATGATTCAACATTCCTAAAAAACAAATAATGAAAGGAACTCCAAAAAAAATATTATACATAAAAATAATTACCAAATAAAGTGAATAGAAATTTTAATAGTGCATTTAAAAAAAATGAATGTGATGATAATTAATAAAAGTGATTTGTACCTGAGCTGAGTTGAAATATAAAACGTTATAATTTTTTTTGTAGTTTATTCATCTTACTTCACTTTAGAAAAGGTAGGCCGATATTAGGGTCACAGACGGCGGATATTAGGGTGTTATAGGCCGATGTTAAGGGAAATCGCCATATTCGGAAAAAAACATCTATCTTATCAAAAATAACAAAGAATTGGCTGGCTAGATAAATACGATTATGATGAATCAGAAAATCTTTTCGACAGTATTACTTGACCCCCATCACTTTCACACTAACCTAACCACGAACACACACACACTCACACCTACACACACACACACACACACATCCACATCACTCACAAACACCCCGGTCACATTTATCCACACTTTTCTTAGAACGCATTGAGTGTGACTCAATTTAACTTAATTTTTTAATTTATAAAATTGCATATCCTTTTAATGTACATACCTGATACCACGTAGACATTTTTTTATTTTTTTATTACTTTTTAATTTTTATGTTTGTAAATACTTCTAATGCATGCCAAATCTTATAATGTAGGTACCTATTTTTTTAGTCTATCGTCTTTTTACATAATTCTCTGTTAATTGAGAGGTCTGGCTCTTGTGATACAGGAACTCCTAGTACAAGAGCCAGAGCTACACTGATGTTTGAGAAATAATTTGTCAATAAAGATTTATTATTATTTATTTATTTATTTAATTCATAATTTTGCGAATGTAGTAATGGAGTTTCAGTATCCCTTTACCCAAAAAGACACTGCAAGAAAGCAAAAGCCATTAATGTAAAAATTACAAGCAGTCAAAGTCCAAAAAAGTTGACATGGCCGATAATTGGTGCCACCACCCTACCCTATTTGAGCAAAAATATATTTTTATCAAATTTATGGTCGGTAGCAAGATTTTAAAAAACATATTGCGTCAAACCAAACGCAAGCAACATGGGTCGAAATGTTGAGGGAAAAAACAACCACCCATACAAATTGTGCGGTCATCTGATAGGTAGCTACTTTGATACTTATGGGAGTTACTTTATTTATTTTTTCTCATACTTCGACTCATGTTCCTGGGAAAAGGTTGTTCAGTATGACCCGTAGAATCATTCAAATTCGGGTATACCTACCTACCCTTTATTTCATTCTCACAAAAACTGCTTCTGCGCATTCAAGGTCAGCGCTCATAACTCGTTGCACGAATTATATTCTAAAATTAATCGAAATAGGTTCAGCAAATAATTTGAAATACTTATAGCTATTTTTTTACCTATAAATAAAAAAAAAATAATGTTTTATTTTTGACCAGAGATCCCTATTTATAAACACACAGTAGGTATACACAAACGAATAAATATTTAGGTACTATATTTCAGACCATTTATACTAAACCTTTATGGATTAAACACTTAATAAAACTTTTAAATGAATCACTCCTTCGTCAGTGGTAGGTACCTACCTGTGCCCACGCTCTGACTCTCTCTTTCGCACAGGCGGCGAGCAGAGCGGATCACGCGCACTCAAATATGAACTTAACGCTCTTAGTGATAAGGTCGACCACTTATAGTATTCCATAAAAAATCTTAAAAAAATTAAGATGCTGTTATTAAATTTGTTTAATTTTAACAATAAATGTTTATGTGATAATATTGTAACGTAATTAAACACTTTTCATTTAGTTATTTTTTTTGACTGAATGGATAACGCAGCAATTACTGTTATGTCACAATGCATTTAAAATATAACTTTAAATTTATGATTTATTTGACTAAAAGCACGCTAACAATGATTTTTCTTCATCAGCAGACGGTTATATATAATTACCTGTAAGTAATGAATGAAAACATGGGAAACCGTGTTTTTTTAATATAAGTACGTTGCCTGCACTTTTTTTGATTAATTTGTGTACATGCTCTCACAGACCCTTCATTATAAGCTATTTTCAGTTTCTTTATCAAGTTATAATTTTCGCTGCGAAAAATGGCATTATTAGGTTTAATGTCCGTTTTCGCGCAATGCTCTTTCATGATTTGCTTAATTTTAATTTATTACGTAATTAAATAAACAGCTCTACAAAATACATAAAAAGAAAACAGTTATGAATTAGTGTAAGGTCCCACCTTAACTTCCCTGGCCTAATTAAGCCATTGGCCGACACGACTATCGGCACAATGATTGCTGCACTCACATCCCACATGTCGACAACCTCGCGAGCCAGATCTAGATATTTGTTTTTTTTATCTTGTTCTGCTTTCACGAGGTTCTCATCATGTGGGACCGTTATATCAACAATCATTGTGCGACGCTCCAATCGATCTATCACCACAATGTCAGGCCTATTGGATTATTATTATAACTGACTGATGAAATAATGACTGCCTTATTGGTCTAGTGGTGGCAGTCGCGACTACTGAGCATGTAGTCCTGAGTTCGATTCCCCTGTCGGGCAAATCGTTATTGGGCTTTTCCATCAGGAATTTTTCAGTAGCAGCCGATGACTCTGCATTTGTGACCGTTTGTTGGCACTAGGCTGGCCCCTTATTATATAGAACTTAAACACAACAGGCGAAATGTGGGTGTACCTCTGGCTAACCCCTCAGGTATTACAGGCGTGATGCTATGTTATGACGTCAGCGATCTCACTTATATTTATTAATTAATAATGCCTTGGCTTCGCCTGCGTTAAATTATATACAAATCTTCCTCTTGAATCACTCTATTTATTTAAAAAAACCCGCATCAAAATCCGTTGCGCAGTTTTAAATATCTAAGCATACATAGGGACAAACAGACGCGGCTGGAGACTTTGTTTTATAATATGTAGTGAAGGTTCACCAACAGCTTCTGTGAACAGCAATTAGGTATCAATTGGTTTTACAGTATTAATTGCACTTATACGCCAGTTACAGATTAACCAGAATTCACAAAAATAAGCGATAACTTATGAGAAAAAAAGACAAGAAATACAATAGTTAGGGCCAGTTTCACGGATTGCAGATAAAGTGTCGGTAAGCCTATTAGGAACTTATCTGCCAGATAAACTAACACTTTTGGATTCACAGGTGTCGGATAGCGATATCTGGTAGATAAAGTATTAGTTATAACCAGCCTTTAAGTGGTAGATAGTATTAACTATCAGATAACTAACCGAAACTTTATCCGGAACCGGTGAAACTAGCCCTAAACCTTGCTTTTAAGAGTTTACTTAGCTTACGAAACATAATACAAAGAAAAACATACACTGTGAATTTACTAAATAGGGAAGATAAACATTTTTCATGCTGCGTCAACTACATATTAATTTTAAATCATGGTTAATCATTTCAATGTGTCCTACCATCTGGCTAAAATTCTCCAATTACAATTTAAAAAATCAGATATACTTATCAGAGTTTGAATTTCAAAATTAATTCATAATCTGCCTAACCTTTTCCCAACTATGCTGGGGTCGGTTTCTAGTCAGATGCAGCTGAATACCAATAGTTTACATGGACCGACTGCCTATCTGACCTCCACAACCCAGTTAGTACTGGGTAATACGATACCATTTAGTAAGACTGGTTGTCAGACTTTTTGGGCCACTGACTACCTGTAACGACTGTCAAAGATGGACAAATGACAGCCGGGACCAACAGCTTCACGTGCTTTCCGAGGCACGGAGGAAACTCGGTATATAAGGGTGTGGTCACACATCCACAGACCAACCTAGGCGAGCACGGCTTAGCCTTAAAATCGGCCCGAGCAAAAATCCAAAACGGCAAAAATTCTCCAAATCCAATATAGAAATCAGACATATCAGAGTTTGAATGTCAAAATTATATATAATGTACAAAACCTATGCCGCCGACCTCAAATTATTTAACCAACTATGCAGACACATTATTTTAGTATCTCACTAACAAGTACCTACATCAAAATCCTTGCACTAACTATCACAAGTCAATGCCCTCGA
Source organism: Xestia c-nigrum (assembly GCA_916618015.1). Classification (NCBI taxonomy): domain Eukaryota; kingdom Metazoa; phylum Arthropoda; class Insecta; order Lepidoptera; family Noctuidae; genus Xestia; species Xestia c-nigrum. The sequence continues at coordinate 2,228,596 of OU745263.1, forward strand.
TGACGTTTAACCCTATCCGCACTGCCCGAAAAAAAAAACAATATTCAAAACTTTAAAACATCATCTTTCATACCACATCACGCAAACTGGAATCTCGTTCATCTAAAACAATGCTAAGAACACGACCGTGGACACTTAAGATTGAACCAAACGATAAATATATTATGGTGTATTTTATTTAAATTTATGTCTTATTTTCATTTTCTTAGAATTTATTAATCGGCTAATATGAATTCCGTTTGTGTTTTACAACGCGGAGAGAGGAATCTGATATGTTTTTTGTTGTTTTCTTTTATCGTTTTATGGCTTGTATTGATTTAAGTGTTAGTTTGGCAGTTATTTGTGATTTATTGATGATTGGTTATTTTGTTTATGTAAGAATTATTCATGCCTTTCTGTCAAATTGAAGTGCAAAACCTTGTTAACACGAAAAAGTGTGACTAAACACGAATGTTTTCTTAACTTATTTAAATGCAAAAGTGTTGATCGAAGAAAAAGTCCTTAAAAACTTGATAAGTTGTCTTTCTTCACTCAATAATTAATGTGAACCTGTCGCAAAGCCCGATTTCAAAGAAATGTTTTTCTAATTTAATTTAAAAAGATATTTAAAACGATGCGTACCATTTAATACTTCACTGTTTCTCGAACAAGCCGCCTCTATAAAGCCAGTGTTCACTCATTTGTCAAACCGTGTGGATATTTATTTATCACAGACCCTCCACGAGTAAGAAATACCTGACTATAAAACCTTTCATTTGCCTTTATAAAACGGCACATACAACCCTATCTCTAAAACAATAAGATCCAAAATCGTCTCATTATTTTCTACTGAAATGCAGAAGTTAAGTTTAAGATTGGTTATTTATTCACGGGACAAACTTTTATTTACTTTTGTAAAATAAAATTCTGACCCTTACTGCCTTTTAAATAAACACCAAATTCGTGAATATTTTCTTGAATATATTACCTTATTTAAAAAGTTTTATCGAACGTAAATAAATTCAAAATCTATACCCGGGTCGTTTCGGCCGGGCCACTGTTTTTGAGTGTTAATAGATTACAACCTTTTTAGATTTTTTGTATTTTATGGCTTCATTCTTTACGGGTTATTAGTCGTTTATAATTATTTATGTTCCGATAAGAAATGTATAAATTGCTTCGGCAAAATAATTTTTCAGCTTCTAAAAATATAAATACCTATTAATTCTCTAGAAAATATGGGAACTTTACTGTGCATAAGGCCTTATTTCGGCCTATTAATGCTCCCACTGCTGGGACAGGCCTCCTCTCTATGAGAGGGTATAATCCACCACGCGGGCCCAGTGCGGATTGGTAGGTAGATGTCACATGTCTTCGAATTTATGGTTCTAGGACATGCCGGTTTCTTCACGATGTTTTACTTCACCGTTTTGAGAGCAGCGGTGATGTAATAAATTACACAAAGTAATGCGCCTGCCTGGGTTCGAACCCAAGACTTACTGAACGTAAGTTGGGGCCGCCACTACTGGGCCACCGCTGCTCCATCCCCATTGGTTGTAGCGAAATCCATCTGGCAATTTGATCCAATAATTAACACAAATCATTTAAGGACTTGGGAGCAGTAGTGGCCCCTTGGAAGCAGCGTCCGCTAACGACTTGTAAGATTTAGGTTGGAATCGAATCTTTGTATTTTATATCATCACTATTGCTCTCAAGATGTTCGAGGAAATATTATGAGTCTACAGGCATGTTTTAGAATCATTATTAGAAGATATGACGCGACAAACACCAACCCGATCTGTCTACTCCGTCATATGGGGAAGACCTGTATCCCAGCAGTTGAAAAATATAGGGTGACTAGCTTCTGCCCGCGACTTCGTTCGCGTGAAGTTTTGATATCGCAACGCATCGCCTGCTCAACGGAAGCTATTTTCCCGCTTGCAATATTTCTTACTGCTGCTCCGCTCCTATTGGTCATAGCGCGATGTTGTTAGCTTTCCTCGATAAATGGACTATCTAACGCAAAACTATTTTTAACCGACTTCTAAAAAAGGAGGAGGTTCTCAATTCGGATGTTTCTATTTTTTTTTTTTTTTTACGTTTGTTCGGGCATAACTCCGTCGGTCGCTTGTCAACCGATTTGGAAAATGCTTTTTTTGTTGGAAAGGGTATACTTTCCAAATGGTCCCATAGCCACCAAGTCGGGATCTGATGATGGAATCTTAGCGAAATCGAGGGAACTCTTCAAATTTTATATGTGAACGTGTTGCGATTTTGGTATTTTCTACAACAAGTGAAGCATTTGCGTTTGATAAGAACCATTCTACCATCAGATCTGATGATGAAGCCAAGAGTCACGGAACTCTTTAATGAGACAATGTACCATAGTCGTGTTTGGGCTTGTTGTAATTGTAACGGTATGCACTTTCCATGTATCAAGCACATGTGAACCACTAAAAAGTGAAAAATAAAAACTTTTTTGCAAAAAATAAAACCGACTTAAAAAAAAACAAAAAAGTGAAAAATAACTTTAGCTTCTGAAGTCGGTGGCCTTTGTTGGATTGATTTAGTTTTTTTTGTCACCTACTTCAGAAGCTAAAGTTATTTTTCACTGTTTTGTTTTTTTTTGAAGTCGGTTTTATTTTTTGCAAAAAAGTTTTTTTCAATTCGAGCCGGTAGCTAGGTTCCTGAGATTAGCGCGTTCAACTAAACAAACAAACTCTTCTGCTTTATAATATTATTCATCAATGTGTGCATACGGCTCTGTCTTAAATAATCTTAACCAATGCCAATAACCGTCACTATATTTCAAATACCTCATAACAATCTAAATATTTATACTCGGTTACTACAGCAGCATAAATCCCAAAACGACAATATCCTCTCAAAAACCTTCATAATACAATATCTTGTTCATTTTCTTTGTAGCATAATGTTCAGTATAATGCTCGAATGTTAATCAATCCTAGCACAATAGTTGTACAAACTAATAGCGAGCATAAAGCATAGACAAAGGATAAAGAGCGAGCGGTTTGACCACACGACGACCGACCACAGACTTCGTACCATAGACGTAGTTTTATGGAAGGTTTCTGAGCTGAATATTGATTATTGAAGTGGAATTTTTGTTACCGATTAAGCTATTTTATGAGTTCTAGTGTATTTTTGCTACGATTGTACAACTCAATCAAATACACGTATATCAAAAAATTAAAATCAAATTATTTTATTTCACATAGGCCTGGATGGGCACTTATAAAACGTCGATAAAGGTGCACGGTTCGCGTTGGTCGATTCCATGGAGAAGAACCGGCAAGAAACTCCATGGTTAGTTGGTTACTCTTTTCAAATCATTTGGTTTTACAATATTATTATGTTTCATTACAGCATTAGTACTAAAGTATTAGTACTAAAGTATAGACAATACACATAGAGGTTCTTTTATGTGTTTTGTTTTTTTTTTTGTATGCGAAATCCTCAAATGACTTCTCCCACTCTAGGCGGAGCAGGAGGGAGTGTCAGACTTTTACCGACTAAAACCTAACCTATCCATGTTCCTTCCTCGCCCTTTCTGTTTCGGGGCCACGATATCTCTTTCGAACAGTCCCGTAGCCCCAGCAGGATTTCACATAGACCTAGATGGGCACTTATAAGACGTCGAAAAAGGTGCACGGTTCACTTTGGTAATTTTCATGGAGAAGAATCGGCAAGAAACTCCATGATTACTATTACAATGGTTGACACCTGATATCTCAGAATGGGTTAAAAATAAAGAAAGTATCTTCCTTGAAATCTCCAGCAGAAAGATCATCACTTTACGTAACTTCATGAATCACTCTTAAAGTATTATAAAATTGATTGATGAAACACAGATTCATCTGAATATAATTTCAGAATCTAAAGACCATCCGATCGAAATCTTTACAACTTTTACTACTGAAAGCCAAGCACTTAATCAATGGACCAAATACGAAATAATTTGGTTAAATACTTAAAGTTGATTGGAAACACTCATAAGATGTAGAGATAGAAACAGTCACACAGACAGGTGTCAATTCAAATTGAGTCACCCCAATGGCATATTTTTATATAAACATGATCAATAAAGACTTTTTCATCCCCCCATCTCGGAAAGAGTATTTTTGCTCTTCGATATCTGAGTGCAAAAGCCGTTTTTATCGTCTTGAGGGTAAAGTAAATTTGAATTTAGAACATCGTGTGCACTAAGCATGTGAATTTAAGACATCATTGAAAACTTCTACCTCTATGGTGTCGAATTTATCATACATTTTTTTTTTTAATTTGTTAAGAACTCAGACTCGGAACCTTCTTGGTATACTTTTTTTAATATGTTTTGCGCGCGCCATTTTCTTTTCACGTCATATGGTTATTGTTAACATCTTAGGTTAAAAACAAGGAATCCAACTTGAAAACAAGTGAAAAACCTAAAATGACCACTCATTATCTAGCGACGCGGAAGTTTATTTGACGCCAACAGAATGAACTGAATTTGTTAATAATGCGCATTTTTTTTTGCGTTTATTCATTTACTCGCTGAGGTGGGATGAAAAGTAACGTGTTGCACTCGAGTGCAAAGATTTTTCACCTCTTGCTCTTTTGATTGCCTCGCTAACGCTCAAGATTCAAAGTTTTGAATCACTCGCTGCTTCTTCTTGCTCGGTCATCAAAATTGAGCACGCGGTTAAAAAACAACTTTGCACTCTTGTATAACAAATAACTATTCTGCTACTCCATAACTCGATCTACTATATTTCCCAGTCAGAAACAGTTCCTATATTTCAACGTGCAGTTCAAACGCTTCTTTTGAAAAGTTTCCAGTAACTAATTTGTGCACACATCCAGTAGTTTCACGAACATCTAGTGACATTAATATGTAACTTCTCTATACGATGCAAGCGTGGGTGTCATTCCGGGAATAGGACGCGAGCAAAACCGGGCATAAGTAATAACTTGTCGCGAGAATAACATACATCTTAATCTATATCGTGATGTATGTATATGTGAGGGGGAGGTAGTGCTTTTGTATGTATAAGTAGGTGGTATATTCTTCTAAAGGGCGTTAAACACCTCCTAGACCATACCAAGGGAACCTTCTAGTTACGGAAATATAAGGGATCAAAGTTGTATTTTTTACAAGTTTTTTTTTTATTTTAACATGTTTCTAATGTTAGTTTTTTGCGCCTTCACGATCCCCGTACTATTCAATCCATCCATCAGTAAAATGTTTAAGGGCGTTTCGGAATCCAAAAATGTTTAATTTTTACCGAAAAAAAGTAATTTCCCGGCAAAAAAAATTGCGTGGGGTTACTTAGTTTGATGTACAGAATGCTTGGGTGACAACTTCTTGAAGAGTCTGTTTACACCCTGTTGAGGTATATCTCTTCGAACTACACTGCTATAATGTAAGTCAATTTTCCAATGTTACACAGTGACTGAAAAACTTCACATATCATTTAAAAACTCAATTTCTAACTTTTGAATTGAACGTGTACGTACGTTATAATCGTATTGACTAATGCAACTAAGTAATTATGAAGTGGTAATATGAAATAGATGTTCTAAAATCTATTTCATATTACCACAGTAAGAAGCTTCGTAGAAGAGCTGGTCATGGAAATCAGTAACCTGAGATGTAGAGGTCAGATAAGTAGTTGCTCCATGTAAAATACTGATATTGAGATGCATCTGGTTAGACTGGAAGCCAGAAAAGAAATAATACTTCATTGGTCTAGCTCCTCACGCGAATTAAATTTTGAAATTGGAATGTTCCTATTTGACTTCGAAAGATTAATGTTAATAAAAAAAATAGACTATAACTGGCCAGTCTCTCATATATAAAACTTTTTCTCCCAATACTTTCCGAGTGAAAACTCCTTGGCAATGTCGATCGGTGCATCGGTCGATCGATACTTAAATGTCTGGTTTGTAGAACTTCTTGTCTATTTGTAGTATGACAAGTATTGCACACTTGGGATTTTTTTTTCCCCTTTTTCTTATTGATCGAAGCCTTTTTTTCTAATTATTTTTTGCAAATAGATTATTGCTGTTAACTATGCATTTTTTTGTTAATTTACCCTCTCTTAAGAATTTCTCCATGATCGTGAGTGCGTTTAAACTCACATACAAAACAGCCGGACCCTGAACAACTATCTGTAGGCCAAAGCCATACAATTATTCGTTCTGGGGCGGGAACCTGAGACGCCCTGCGCAGCAGCCAATCCCTCAGCCACTGCGCCAAGCACACCGTCAAAGACTCGTGTAGATTCTCCCTTTTGACCATTGAATACAAGTGAACCAACCCGTACAACTCTCAAAAGACAAAACACCATCAAAATCTCCCAAAAAACTAATAAATCCTACAATATTCGGTGAAAACCCATATAATAACCCTTACTTTAGCCATAAAGCAAGCACGTACGGTTTCCAATGTTCCCGGAGGTCAGTCGGAGGCCTTCCGAGAACGTACCCGGGCCTCCGATGATGGGAGCGATACTCCTCATCTCGATGACAACGTCACGTAGTAGAGGCACGAACTACCGCCGTAGGATGTTGATTTTTGTTTTTGTTCAATTGCTGTTGTTCTTTTTTTGAAGTTTAATTAGGAAGTTTGTGTTCTAATTTGATTGTCAATTGTTTTTGTTTCTATTATTGCAAGGGAGCTGAATTCGTGGTAATCGTTTTCAAAGGAGTTTCGAATGGCTTTCGGTAGATTAAGACTGAACTATAGAGTTCAGTCATGATCCTTCGTCTTTTAGTTTTAACCGACTTCCAAAAGGAGGAGGTTCTCAATTCGTCTGAATCTTTTATTTTTATGTATGTCCCCGATTACTCGAAGATGGCTTAACCGATTTGGATTATTTTTATTTTGTTTGAAAGGGTATGCTTCACAGGTAGTCCCATAATCAGGATCCTATGTCAGGATCTGATGATGGGATCCCGGGGAAGTAGAGAGAACTCTTCAAACTTTATAGGCACACGTGAAGCGATTTAGATAGTTTTCGGAAGAATACTTTCTCGGAGTAGTCCCCCTTTAATTTGGTGAAGAACTTCTGAAGCTAAAGTTATTTTTCACTTTATTGTGTTTTTAGAAGACGTTTTTTTTTTTTTTAAAGCTGAAAGAATGCCACTCTGTTAATACCTTTTTTTTTGTGTACACTTTTGGCATTTGCAAAATAAATAGGTTTTCTTTCTTATCTTTCTTTACCTTCTCAGCTAAAATGAGAATACAACTACTTACATTGCGTTTGGTTGATGACATCAACTGTTCGCACCCATTTTGGTGCGTGATCGTTCAAATGAACCGTCTATTAGACGGTATGTATTTTGTTGTCCTGAAAAATTACTTTGCTCAATAACTCCTAGGTACTTAAGACAGTTAAAGGTAGACTGACCAAGTTGCAACAGGCGTTGGTGAAATCTTTGGAAGTCTTCTAAAACACCAGGAGGTAATATTATCGATATCTGTTATTGCTATCCTTGCATGACTGGTGATTACAATGTCAGTACATTGAACCTTGTTCAAACGTTGTTTTTGTATCCATAATTCCATACCCAAGTCAATCACGGATTATACAGATCTATAGCTAATATGGCATTCCCATTGTTTTGTTTTATTTATTGCATTCAAAAACATTTGTTATCCGCGTTGTTTCATCGGAATGTGTTTATAAGATATCTTTCTGATCGGATCGGTACAACTTGCTACCGAACCCGTCGAACTCACAAACGTATTTGCAGTCACAATACAAAGTTCAATACGATTTACAACTTAAATCCTTTGACATAAAAACTAAAGTCTACTCAAAAACGGTAAATAAAACCGCGTAAGTAAATATTTTTAATATTGTTTCCAGTCGAACGCGCGCTGCTCATTCGGCCATGTTCGAACGCGTCAATCGAATTCGAATTTCAAATTCAAATGTGTCAATTCAACACTGGTTTTGTGATAAAGGAATTAGATTATATTTAAAGCATATTTGAAACATAGCTTACCTATTTATGTCTGAAGAATAAGAATTACTTTTGAAAAGGTTAATATCTTTTTTAGAAACATCAAATTGCTCTCAAGAATCACATGAATAGTATAACTAAATACTAACAGGTTTACCGGAAAGAATAGTGAAAATAAAAACGACTTTAAATACAAACAAACTTCGAGTAAGACAACCAAAGTAATAGGGCTAATAATCAGCAATTTCTTCCATACTGCACTCAGCAATAATTTAATTCATCCGAATAAGAACAGAACGAGTTCTAACAAACGATCACAAATAAAATGTAATTACCCAAACATATATAGAAACGCAATAACCATTTACCAAAACAAAAAGTGACCATAATCGGAAACGCATTGGGGACATCACATGAAAAAGGAGACAAAAAAGTTTTTTTTTCCAATATCGCAGCAGTGGGTCGGCCATTCATATTGAGTCTTGACAACAAAAAATAGGGACACCCAATGCTTTAACTGAAGAAGACATACATTAACTCGGCAATAATTATAATTCAAAGTGGACATTACTGTTTGTGAGTGGTTGAAGTGATGGGAGGTAGCGGATTTATTGATCGCTAAGAAAAAACACGAGAAATGTATTCGATAATTGGTGAAGATCGTGACCAACTAAGAAAAGGAGCAAGGGCTAGTATCTAAACAAGCAAGCAAGTTAAAGTAAAACTATTTGAAAAAAAAAATGGAAATATTGCTTGCGTTTGGCGATAGTAAAGTTGCGGAACGAAAAAAAATTCTGTTGATTTTGTAGGAGCCATCATTATCATTCACCGGCCCTTATCCCATTTATACCTATCCCCACCTGTATGATTACTGAGCATTTTATTAATTCGTTGGCATAAGCATTTATAGTTATTGTAATGTGAATATCATTGAAATATTGGGTACACATTCAGCCGTTTTACTGTAAACACCTTGGTAATAAGCAATTATTATTTTATCAAGACGTCAACAAGAACATTATGTCTTCCATCGAAACAATCAAGTGTTTTATCAACCAAGAGCCCCTACACAACCCATTTTTATTTATCTGGGGTCGGCGCAGTACGTCTTGATAGGAACCCAACGAGACTCAATGTGTTAAGTTCAAATCAGTTAAAGTCTGACATTCCCTCCCTGTCCGCCCAGAGTGGGAGAAGTTATTTGATGATTCCCCATAATAAAAAGAAATGGTAGGAGTAGGAATATTATAGATATTGTTTACGGTGGGGTTTTTCATCCTTTACCTAGCCTTCTATCCAACTAACCAGATGCAGCTGAATAACAGTATCTTACACTAGCTGACCCACGCAATTTCGTCTGCGTCACATAAGAGAAAAAAAAAACGAAAGGAAAAAATCATCCCCGTATTTACAACATTTTTCATTCCTGCTCCGCTCCTAATGGTCGTAGCGTGATGTTATATAGCCTAAAGCCTTTCTCGATAAATGGACTATCCAACACAAAAATATTTTTTCAATTCGAACCAGTAGTTCCTGAAATTAGCGCGTTCAACCAAACAAACAAACAAACTCTTCTGCTTTATAATATTAAGTATAGATGAAGTATTGGATGTGGAGAATTTGAAAATTAAAAACATCCTCTGCCCTCTTATCTCTTGCACCATCTCCCGAAGGTCATTTAGGCTACAAACTGACGATTATTGCCTGAATGTGATATTGATGTTGTATTTGGTAATTTGTATTTCGCAATTTATTTTTAAAACTGTTTTAAACGTAAAGTTATGTACGAACATAAAGTTTGAAAGGAGACGCGACAATTTTCTTACGGTCCTTTTTGTGATAATGTCTTTTGCTTACGTTTTCTGTTAATTGTCTTTGTAAATTAATTATTTGTGTTGTTTTTGCTAGTGTGTGGTATTTTAATGTTTTGCTGGTTGGTTGGGGTATGTTCTTTATTTGAATAGTTGTTTAGATTTCTCTTTTTTTTCTCGTTTTCTTTTAGCGATAAGACCGCCCATTGTGTCACCCCTTGTAAAGTGTTTAAAATGTTTGTATTTATATTTTTATGGTGTACATAATAAAGAGTATTCTATTCTATTCTATTCTATTCTTTTATAAATTTAAATATTTAAGAAAAACTTTGCCCCCCCTGAGTTATTTCTCCTCAGATGTGCATTTATAAACTTTACAAACATTCAGACCCGGAACAACTATCTGTATGCCACATAAATATTTTCTCCGTACGGGGCTCAAACCAGCGAAACGCCACTCAACAGTCAATCGCTCAGTTACTGCGCCAACCGTGTCGTTACTTTACAATGAAAAACTGATTGTTATTATTTTTTTTGTGAAAAAATGTTGGTTTCATAGAGAAAGTTATTCAGTTTGACGGTCTGTGCTTACCCTTAAGTATTTATACCCTTTCTGTTAATCTGTTATACGCCGTATAATTCTTAATTGTCCTATTCCTATTCCAACTCCTTTATGGCGATTACAGCAGCTAAACGTGAATTTTATAATGCCTGAAAGTATGTCATTCACTGCAATGAACAAAATCTGAAAAATATATGACATTCTTCAGAAAATATGCTAGTATGATAGTGTTTTAAATAAAACACTATCACACTAGATGGCGCTGTGTGTTAATACACACAGCGCCATCTAGTGCCACACTAAGCAAGGCTTGTGTCGTGGACACCACATAGTTGATGTACAATTAATTTTAAAGCATAATACAATTAATTTTAGTCGATAAAAAAATACACGAACTTATCTCTAATATTTTCTTTTAACGACTAAAAACCATACTAAAATACATGCAAACATTCTGATTTTTTGGCAAATAATTCTTCAAGCAACATATACCTAATTATGATAGTGTTTTATATTTTTAGTCTAATTTTTGTAAATCGATCGAAACCACTCATTTTGCACTATTCAGTGAGTGTTGTACGTAACAACCACTTTGTAGTGCAAGCTGATTAGAACTTTATTCTAACAGTATTTCAAACGAAGCTTGAACCACCGCAAATAGAGTTGCTAATTTAGATAATGTAGTCCCCTTCAGGTCGCTACAACATGTCTCCTTCTTACATACTGATACTTCTCCTTCTCTGCTCCTCTTCTTCTTTTATACTTACTATATTACTCATCATCTCAGTCACCTACATTCTTGCCATAATATCATCGTTCGCATAACTGAGAATCTAAGAATCCATGTGAATACCACACTAAGCAAAGCTTGTGTCGTGGACACTAGATAGTTGATATACTACATATATACTTTTTTGTTTGTAAATACATACTTATTATACATATAAACATCCATGACTCGGAAACAAATGTCCATGCTCATCACACAAACATTTGCTCCTACCGGGATTCGAACCCAGGACCCTAAGAACGTAAGGCAGCGTCACTACCACTACGCCATTCGAGTCGTCTAACATACACTAAGGTCTTAAGCAGGTATTCCAATATCATTTAAATGTTTAAATGAATACTACAACTCCCACCCACAGCCTCATAACTTATCATCATTACAATTTATAATTGAACCTCAAAATACGGCACTCAAACTTTTTAACAATCGTCCATAAAATAAAAATATATCGCGAAATGAAAAGGCGATAATACAGAATGGAATTATTGCGAGGGTGCGGTGACGTAAGAGGACATTTAAAAAAGTTTGATTGAGATGAACAGAACTTTTGATTGTATCCCAAAGATTCGGAATAAAAACAAGCTATAAATAAGATTGGGAGGAAAACAAGGAAATACGTAATATTGTTAGATATAGGGACACGTAGTGTGGGTGTCTGTTTGTATGGATTTGTTTTAAGGCATGGTCGTGGTAGAAATTTTTCTTGAGCTTGGTAAAAATAAACATCAAGAAAATAAGCAAAATCAATTTTTCTGACTCGGCTTGCGAATTGGTCGACATATTATAGTATATGGACTCAGCGATCATTGTGCTGATAGTCGTATCAGCTCATAGCTTAATTGCCAAGAGCCTGGACCTATACCTGAGAAGGCTCTTATTAGGTAGCTGTATCAAAGGCTTGATTCAGAAAGAAAGAGGTAAAGGTTCCACTTTTGTTTTTAAAGGGTGAAGGCAAACTTGGGGGAATAGGCACACGGAACCAACATTTGGAAGACATGTGGGTGGGTGTACTTCCAATTCGGACTGGGCTCGTATAGTGCATTATGAGCAGTTCATAATGCTCTGCCGAAATCGCTCACACAGTGTCTTTACCGTTGATCATGATTCTTCCTGCACTTTTCCCAATTCATTTATGCTCGGCGCAGCATATTATATCTTCTTCTTTCATTCTATTTTTTTTTTTCGTTGTACCATGTCTTGCCATAATTTGCCATCGACAACTCTTAGAAAAAAATCTTTTACACAGTCAAACTATTGTTTCCTTGTGTGGAAGGGTAAAATAAAATGCTGCGGGACTGTTCGAAAGAAATACTGTGGCCCCGGAACATAAAGGGCGGGGAAGGAACATGGATAGGTTTTAGTAGTAAAAGTCTGAAATTCCTGCTCCGCTTAGAGTGGGAGAAGTTGTTTGATGATTTCCCACCCGTAAAAGATAAAAAAACCGGCCAAGAGCGTGTCGGGCCACGCTCAGTGTAGGGTTCCGTAGTTTCCCGTCCGTCACAATAAAAAAATGCTTGCATATACGATTATACTACAAACTTATTCCAGAACTTATTTTGTACAACTTTTTGTCTTTTTTGTACAAAAACTGTTTTTTTTTTCATCCAAGTTCAAAATGATTTTCCTTCAAAAATACGCAAGCAAAACCGAAAACTATCGCATAACAGAAAAACAGAACAACTATGAATATCGTAATCTGATTGTTGACGAAAAATTCAATCCCGTTTATTGCTGAACACTTCGACAGTGATGACGCTTCGTCTTCTCTTACCCTCGGGGATGTAGTGTCGTGTTATCGCGATTTGTTTCGGCAATACATCGACATGAGATTGGCTAGGTATATCGTCAAATTGTTTTGTTTTCTCATGAGTTATCTGGATTGTTTTTCTAGCGAACTTGTGTCTGAGATTTTGTGACTTGAAGGCCTAAAATGGCTACTTTAGCAGATTCTGTTACAGCGGCCATTTTAGACCCTCTAATCAGCGTGAGGATGAAAGTATTTGATTGCTTGTTTTAATGAAATAGAAGTTAACACTTTTTTTTGTTTTGGGATGGGAAATCATCAAATAACTTCTCCCACTCTGGGCGGAGCGGGAGGGAGTGTCAGACTTTTACTGACTAAAACCCATCCATACTCCTTCCTCGCCCTTTATGTTCATGTTCCGGGGCCGCGGTATGTCTTTCGAATAGGCCCGCAACCCCGGCAGGCTTCGGCCCTTGCGTGCCCCTCCCCTTATAGAAGCTTACACTAAGGGTACAATTTATAGGTAAAAACCATCCATATTAGTCACTTTATAAAGCCAATAAATCAATGAATACATGAATTGTGAATGCTGGACTTTTTCAAAAGTAGAAAATTAAATACATAATCATCAATGTCATCACACAATTTCAAAATCCCTACATTTTGTCGGTCTTTAGTGATGCGCTTTTAAAAGAAATATAAACTGCAAGACTACGTCCTTGTATAAATGTTCTTTACACCATTAATATGAAATAGATAACTAAAACATACAGTTTCTTAACTATTTAACTAACCAATGTAGACAATGTCTCATCTCCTAGCTCTTTCTCATCTTCATAGGTTTGGTAGAAATTCGCTCAACTCACTAAATAATTCTTTTGCTTGAGATCAACTCCGCCAAAGGATATTTCATTAAAAACTTAAAATAAGTTGTATCTGTACTGTGTTGTAGGTAGAGGGAGAATTTGGGTGCTTTTGTAAATGTCTAGTAGTGTTATATTTGAGTTGTGACTGCCAGGTTAGTGAAACGACAACCGGTAAAAAGAAAAACGAGTTGAATTTATAAAAGAACCTTCGCTTTACATTCGCTGTATGGAACAAAAAACCTTAGGGAATTTTACTAGATAAAGCATCTAGGTACCTACTACATTTTTGAGTATCCGGAAATGATCTAGGTACCTACATATTTTATTAAACTGGTTATATTTATTCGCCATTTTAAAATTTTCGTTCTCCAAAGTAGACCTCGTGGCTCAATAATAACAGCCGCTCTGGTCGATCTTTAGCTTAAGCCGTGCTTCCCTAGGTTGGTCTGAGGATGGAAAGCCTCGGATAGCACGTTAAGCAGTTGGTCCCGACTGTCAATTGCAGATCTTTGACAGTCGTTACAGGTAGTAAAAGTCTGACGACCAGTCTTACGGAGTTTCGTACCACTACACTAGTGGTGGGCCGTTGTCGAATTTTCGACGGACGCAACACAACCGGTTTCGCGACGACGAAAACGGTTGCAGAAAACGGTCGTCGTTGCAACTGGTTTGAAAACGGCTTAGAGGAAGAAACTCATCCAACTTGGACGTTTTCGTCGAGTGAAATAGTTGCAGTTTTTTTAAGGACTGTTTTGTAAACGAAACCGGAAGACTACATTATAACGCGAAACGTAAAGACTACAATAAAACGCGAAACGTAAAGGACGACGACGCGACGGCGACGAGTGACACTAGTGAGATAGATAGTTGAATCATTTCGCTCTCGACTGTATTTTCATAGGCGTAAAATACAAAATCGCACCAAGTAATCCGAAGACTGGATTGTGCAACGAAGACTGTTTGAACCCAGGACGTAAAACGGTTTCATCGTCGCAGAATACAAAACGGTCTTTGAAAACGGTTTGTCGTCGCAACGCCCACCACTGCACTACACCTACCGCCTTTCCATTCGGGGATTGCTGTTACGAAAAATTTGCCATTATCTAATTTCTACGATTCCGAACAACAACCGCAGCACATGTAAATGCTATAAATGTGTTACTTCGTCTCGACAAAGTTAGATTGGCATCGAACGAACTCTGACGAATATGTCGTAAAAATGTGGCGACTAATCGCAGCGACCGGCGATTTGTCGCAACGGGTTTTTATTAAAAGTTTTTATTTTTATCTGTCATTTGTTATTTGGAGACAAAAAAGGTTGAATGCTTTATTGTAATTGGGTATTCCGTTGAGATATAAGTACAGGGTATTTTAGTATATTTTGAAGGTGATCTAATTCATGGACATGGATCATAAAACGAAATAGCTTTAAATCTAAGAACTTTAAGAATCACCAATTTTATTGTAACATCTTATTTATGTGAGATCGTGGTTAAATAATAACAGTCGAGCCGATCTTAAGGTTAAGCCGTGCCAGCGTAGGTTGGTCTGTGGATG
The DNA here is from genome assembly GCA_916618015.1 of Xestia c-nigrum. Classification (NCBI taxonomy): domain Eukaryota; kingdom Metazoa; phylum Arthropoda; class Insecta; order Lepidoptera; family Noctuidae; genus Xestia; species Xestia c-nigrum. Next base: position 2,243,876 of record OU745263.1, read on the forward strand.
GGTGACCACCCTTACATACCCAGTTTCCTCCGTACCTCGGAAAGCACGTTGAGGTGTTTGTCCCGACTGTCATTTGCCCATCTTTGACAATCGTTACAGGTAGTCAGTGGCTCAAAAAGTCTGACAAACAGTCTTACCAAGTGGTATCGTATTACCCAGTACTAACTGGATTGTGGAGGTCAGATAGGCAGTCGCTCCATGTAAAATACTTGTATTTAGCTGCATCCGTTAGACTGGAAGCCGACTCCAACATAGTTGGGAAAAGGCTAGGCAGATGATGATCTTATTTATGTACTTTTTACGTTACTTTAGTGTAACCCAAGTACTTGAAATAGAGCTAAACAAGTAAAATTATTATCTGTTATTTATAAAACAGCTCTTACTTTTTCGTGAGAATCAAACTCTTGACCCAAAAAAATAAGCTATTAAACATAGCCACAATACTTATTAACCTGATGACGATTTCAATTCACAGTAACTCTATTAATTGTAAACACTTAAAAATTTTTCAAATTGTGTTTCTCCTAATGTAGTGATTAAAATGTAATGTTATTACGTACATAGTATTCTGGAACTCAAATTTTATGAACAAGGTCCAATCTCTTAGTTACAATCGTTATTTCTCGCGAAAATAGCTATAATATTAAGGTAAGTGTATACATATTATTAGACGTAACTGTACCGAATTATTTTGAATTTCATCAATTTTCACTAAGTATTAGACCGAAATTAAACCATCAAATTCGATTAAAACTCGCCACTCATAGATTTCCAACCAGTAGGTAAGTATGGTCGGACAAGCTATTTAGTATACAGTTTAACCCATAAATTACATTGTAAAATGTAAACCAAATAACTTTCGACCGTACTAGCCTCCTGCAACTGACGTCTCCAAAACAGGAGCAGTCTATAATAATTTAATCAACAAAATAACTGATCAGGAAGGTTGAAGCAAAATTAATTGACCGTTAACCGTTAGCGATTTCCCAAAATATCAAGTTTGTCATCAAATTACTTCGCGTCTCAATTAATTACTGAAGCGATTTTCCAATCGGTTGTGTCAAAGAGTTTGTTTGGTGCAGATATGACAAGGGACGAGGTGATTTTGAAGTTAAAAGCGGTAGTTGAGAGATACATTGGGATTGGGGCAAGACACTGAGAAGAGATTTCTGGAGAATCTTGAGTTTTTATTCGATATAAGACACGAGTGTCTTACTCGTATTATAATTAAACTTAAATACATAGTTACATAATATATGCCTAAATTAACGTACGACTGGTCGAAGTACGTATCAAAAAGAGCTTAGTGTTAGGGTGATGCTTATGTTGCGGGCCTGTTCAAAAGAGATCCCGCGGCCCCGGAACATAAAGGGCGAGGAAGGAACATGGATGGGTTTTAGTCAGTTAGAGTCTGACACTCCCTCCCGCTCCGCCCAGAGTGGGAGAAGTCATTTGATGATTTCCCATCCCAAAAAAAAAAGAAAAGGGTGATGCTTATAACTCTAAGTTCAACGCTAGCCATTCTTTAGTAGTTTGATGTAAAAACTAGAATGTGAGAATTTCATGCCGAATAGTTACAGCTTTAAAGACGACCGCAATCGCCAACTTTCATAAAGGTATCTTTTCATCAACTCCGATACTTAATCTTTGACCGTCTTTAGCTTAATTTTATTTGACGTTTTGACAGCTCCGTTCATCCGTTAGAGGAGGACAAACATATTGATTTTTGCTGAAGAGAGAAAAGGACAGCAACACATCGATCGGGATTAAGTTATCAGCAGGTGAGTCAAGTTATTTATGAAATAATAGCTGTAAAAGATGAAGACTGTGTATGCAAATCTTTGGGAATTAAAGATGCTTTGGGCTTTTAGATTAAGTTGAATACGCGATTCAACCTCCTAAATATGTAGTCATCAGACTATCTTCTACTTCAACCAGATCTAGCCTGTCCCTTTGCTGCCCCCAGCGACGACCTAAGCCGAGGTTCGTACCCCACAGGGGGTGCCCTTAGTGCGTGGTCGCTTAGTTTATAGTTATTGTTGCCCTGGCTGGAGGCCTTAAATACAAGGCATCCACAGAACTTGCCCGGTTAAGCAGAAGTCAGTCTTCCTCGACTGAACTGCCAGATGCCCTACTTAAATATATATATGTCACCGTAAAATTGTCAAATACGTTATATTGTAATATCTCTAGCGATATTGTAAAGTCTCGAATTATTGTCAAATGAACATACTGCTTACAACAAAACGCATTATTTTTCGTGAAATGCATGCGATGGTAGTCAACTTACGCGGTGTGGAGGGAAGGAGGGGTCCCCCTTGCCCAGTGGCACAACTCTCATGACAAGATAATGCACCATTCCTGAGAAATACCGATTAATATAACATAACCTTAAAACACTTTATATTCCCCCTAAAAAGCGTAGTCGACGGAGCGCCGCTTCGCGGGGCCCCTATTTCCGAGTGCAGGGTTTAAAGGAACCTAACTAACCTAACGGGGGGGGTGCCCCAAGTCCCGATTATGGGGGCAGAGATATTTCCATATGTTCAGTTGACAATAATTCGAGATATTACAATATCGCGAGAAAAAACACGTTATATTGTAATATAACTTTACAATATCGCTAGAGATATTACAATATAACGTATTTGACCATTTTACGGTGACATTTATATATGTCATCTACTTTCTTTATCGTGTGGTTGGTTCCTGACCTGGTGTCAGAGTTTTTATGCCGCTCATGGGTCTTTAACTTGAAATATTTCTCAGGCATGCTGGTTTGCCCACGATGTTTTCCTTCACCAAAGCAATGGTAAAGATACAATACGCACATGACTCCGGAAAATCAGACGTCTGTGTCTTGGGTACGAACTTTAGACCTATGAGTTGACAGTTCGACGCGCCGGCCACCCCACCAGGCTATCACTGCTCAACGCAAGAGTTCATAGACATAAGAGTACCGTTTCCCATAACACTTGACTTAATGATCTCTGTATCTCGCTTAAATGACATTTCAAACACGAAGCTTATGGGAGTCTGCCTTTCTGATACTTTTTGGTAAATCTTTCGATTATTTCTCTTCAGATACTGATTAGTTGGTGATAGACTTGTAATTGATTTTCAGCTCAGCATCTGAAACAAAAAAGAATCCAAGCTTTTATGTATGACAATGAGAAGTTGTAAAATTATGATATTCGGTGCTGCTGCATGAAACCAATCAAATATGGAACAGTCTATGATATGCTACACTTCGTATATCTCATGCTGCAAATTAATCCTACCACCGACCACAGCGATCAAGCCCAACAATTTAACTCAACAGAACATCAAATATTACAACATCCATAGTTTAATAAACGAACAAACATAACAGACAGACAAACTAAAAAACAACCAATTAGTATTAATACTATCCGTGCGATGATCGCCGGCGCACATAATTGACTGCATGATCCTATATTCATACGAATGACTTTGGTCATCAATACTCTTCACATGACAAAAGAGACTAAACACCACGACACCTTCAATTGATCCTGAAACCTCTCTTCAAAAGATAAAGTTGAAATTTCTCTGGTAAAGGCGAGGGAGTTAAGGTAATTACAGACGGTAGTTGTAAAGTCTTAATTATTAAATACGTTTGACATCCGTTCACGCAATATCGTGTCAATGACATTAGCGTGGCGACACCCTTAGTTTTGTTATGTTTGGTATGTACTTTAGGTTGTAATTGTAATGTTTCTTAAATGACTAAGAATATCTAGGGTTCTAAAAGCGTATGAAGGCTTCATGTATTGCACTCTGCGAACTACAGAAACATTTCAAACGTCAAAGCTTTCCTATTCAATCCAATATATTCATAAAGAAAAGAATCTTGACTAGCTTTTTATCAGTACACCCTTTCCACAGCTAAGTTTGGTTTGTTCTTTAGTTTAAATGAGACAAAATATTTATATTTTACATGAACTCAATGTGTTTGCTTTGAGTAAACACCTTTAAACTTTTCCAGTTGACAAGGACATCATAATTTACAAAGCATTTTATGCGAGTAGGGGTTTTTTATTAATATTCATCATCATCATCTGCCTAGCCTTTTCTCAAGTATGTTGGGGTCGGTTTCCAGTCTTACCGGATACAGCTGAATACCAGTATTATACATGGAGCGCATTACCTGACCTCCACAACCCAGTTAGTAGGTACTGGGTAATACGATACCCCTTGGTAAGACTGGACTTACTAATATTCACTAATTAATAACCAAGACCTGGTGAATGTTGCGAGAATCCGGTGGATGCGAGTAGCAAGGGACCGATCAATGTGGCGACACTTGGGGGAGGCCTATGTCCAGCAGTGGACGTCTTTCGGCTGAGATGATGATGATGATGAATAACCAAGAGCAAGCAAAGAGACCCGCCCAGTCGTGGTGGGTGAAGTGGGGCTGCGGATGATTCTACGAACCTAGTAACCTAATAAACGAAATAACAAACCATAAACCTCAATTTTTTACTCTGTATACATTCAAATCATCCCCATTGATCCAACCGTCATAAATAACAGAAGATTGAAAACTTGAGACCACATTCCTATTCATTCAGTTTTCTAATTAATAGTTAATTTAAATTCGTACAATAAATCATCAAGCAAGACGTGTGATACAATGGCAGTCAAATGTTGTGGGCAAACAAAAACTAAGGACGATACAAATGTTGGTGTTTTGTATGGGTCTTTCTACTTACTAATGTTTCTCGAAGTTCAGAGACACTTTTATTTTATTTACTTTACTACATGTCCTAGCAGGACAATTTTTACGAAAAGGTGGTTGTTGTTTCAAATCAAAGTAAAAAAAAATATGAGGAAATTGAGCCCAAAATTGGACAACGAGTTTTCCATCAACTCCTGAGATGTGCAAGCAATAGAAAAGGCAGGATACGATATCAAGTGTCCCTTCGTTCGTGAGGCTGCGCTTACTGGGCAGTCATATATGAATCTCCACCTGAAAAAAACTATTATAATTATAATACCATTGCAAATTTTGAAATCTGTAGTTGAAGCAAATTGTCAAGTTGTCAATAAAAACAATTACTACAAATACCAGCTTCAAAATATGGTACATTGAGATTTCAAAAAGTTAGTCTACACCAGTATCTCTTTTCCAACTCTTTATTCACTCTGTGAGACTGTCATAATTACGCTCGCCTACTGTCACACTTTATCCTCACACCTTAAACTCGCCTTGGTAAACCAGTAAATCATCTCATCTGCCCTTAAGTTGACATCCAACCTTTCCTTACCATCGAAACTCCTTAGTACTTCCTTTGAAAAAAAGCTATTATTTTCTCAACACCAGACAATATCACAAGAGGCTTTCTGAGGCGACTTTTAATTCATATAAAATTGAATCCCACACCATTGAAATTAGTACATACCGTTGCTGTTTGTATTGTAATGTAATTTATGATTTCTTTATGACTTCGAGTAAGCTTGCTGGTGTTGGCAACATTTGGTTTAGGTTTACTTTCTTCCTCAAAGGTATTTTTCGATTGGACGAAAGGATTCTTTTTTAATTGATCATAACTTATTAGTAAGTGGTCGATGATGTTTTAGTTAGGTTTTTTTTTTATTTGAAATTCTTTCACTGTCATTATTTTACTGATAGCATTCACATTTCTAGAGGAGACGGATTCGACTACAAACTACATTTCTGTAACGACTTTTCGACCTTCGTTTTTAGATAATATTCTGGACGTTGGTCACTCTTACGGTACGGTACTACGGTATTTCGAAGTTAATCCATATTCATTTAGTCAAGTGTATTTTTTATATTGTTTCTACCTTTTCATTTTTATCATTTGCTTATTCATCCCACTGCTGAGTGTGGGCTTTGTTCCTTTTGTGACATGCTTTCCTGGTCTGCATTAGTCCATCATCATTATCGAATGACTTGTCACCAGTCAATTTGATATTCATACTCATTTTATTTGCTTTTCACATTGTTAAAAAGGTGTTCTAAAAGTTTCTGAAATGTTACCAGTTTGTTTATCATCTATCATTACGATCCAAATGTTAACAACCCCTGCATGTTCAGGGGTCCATTCACAAGGCGATGTCTTCTCGCTGTGTTGTCGCCTACGCACCCCGCAGGATTGTCACTGGCCGATTATTGTTTATAAATTATTAGCAATAATAGACATTCATATCGGTGGTGTATGTGACTGGTCTAATATTAATAGTGGCATTGATAAATAAGAGCAAAGGCGATAGATTTTGTAAAGCAATATTTGCATTATCGAATTGAAGAGCAGCACAAACTACCTATATAAAACTACATTGTCAACAAACTAAAAGAATTTCGTAAATGAAAAGTTAAAACAAAATCTCAGAATCTTTTTGAACGTTAGAAAAACACAAGAAAGTCTCCAAAACACCTGGCCTTCATGTGGTTGTTTTACAAACCAAATAACGCAGTTTAGTTATCTCTTTAACAATTTTTATTCAAATTTTATTGAAAATTTTGGGAGAAAACATGCTTCAAAATAAATTGGACTATGGGCATCAAAATGTTAATGATGATGATTCCTCTATTTCCAAAACAAGCTGAATCCAATATATTAATATTATAAAACCCAGCACTCTAAGGAACCCAGCAACCCTACAATCCTATACATCACCTCGACCGCATACCCGGCGATATTTTTGCCCACAACTATACGCTTTGGTTCAAACTCCATTGTGGGCCAGTTAACAATACGCGTCCAGTAATGCCACCACTGCATTTGTATTTTGCATGGTAAATTTCAAGTTGATGTTTTTGTACTGATTTTTCTTTCATCATGATCATCGAAGGAGAGCATATTTGCAATAGGAAATATGTTGTTGGTCTTGAAACAAACATATTCACGCTCTGACTAAATTAGTAGTTTATAAGGTAAAATCGACTCCTCCTTTTAGTGAAGTCGGTTAAAATGTAGCCTATGTTATACCCACACCATAATAACGAAACGTTTAACACATTATTCAAAATTGGATTAACAGTTCAGGCGATGCGGTGAAACATAATATATAAAAACAAACATACATACATAAACTACCAATCGATAAAAAACTCGTCATATCTGTGGAGAGCAGCGTCGTTGTTCCTGAAAGTGACCAAACTTTATGACTTCTCCGGATAGTAATAATGTTAATCCTGGAGATTTTATCCTTTGAGTATGACTACACAACACAGAGCTATCCTACGGTAACGGAAATTGGTATAGGATCATGATGATTTAACGGTAAATCATTATCATCATCAGCATGTAGAATAATCACTGCTAGGAATCCGGACTCTTGTGGATTATGTGGGTTAGCGACTTGTACATCACGATCGGTGAACACATGTCTTCGAATTTTTGGTTCAATGATTTTTTTTTCCTTTTTGAGGGCAGTGGTACCGTGTACACAAGAAAACGGTGACCGCCCGGATAACCTACTCGTAAAATTTCGCTATTTCCACTGGTCACTTAATTCCTCTAAGTTGCAGAAGATTTTCAAAATTACTTTTAAGCTGGGTTTACTCATTTGTTCTCGTACCTGTACCTGTATCGTTACCGACATTTATCAATAAATTATTTTAAAGCGCAATGCTAAAATATCAGCAAAAATACAAAGTCATCTGCTACAATTCCAACAATCCTTTCGCTCATGCTTAAGTTAAACACCTGAACACACGTGAGACGTAAACGGATTTAAAACCCATCGAAGGAGCTACAATATAGACATATATCTAAGCCAATGACTCCACAACTCCATTCATATCGAAAATAAAACAAGAAATAAAGGCTATTGCACACACAGCTTTATTCGCCTGGAAATCATAAATCAATTGTGAGCAGCCACCTTTATTGTGGAAACGAATCTGTCACCGCCTCTAATCCTTTAAGAGTTTTCATATTTAATACTCTTTTTGATAGTATATGGTGAGTTTGGAGATAAACTGTCGTGCGTAGGAGGAGGGGTAAAGATGTTTGGATGGGCAAAGTGTGATTAAAAAGTGGGCAAATATTGATTCGTTACAAAATACGCATTGGTGGATATGGGTCAAAGAAGAGAAAGAAAAAACAAAATATTGACGACAACATTGCATTTGGCTCAACATTTTTATTTCATAAACAAATACATACATACATACTTTGTTAGTTTTTCCTCCACAAAAACAAAGACGCTATCTATCTAACGCCACAACATGTCTTTTTTTTTGTAAAGTTCTTCAACTTTCGGTAGTTATTGTTCTGGTCTTGATGTTTCAAACATGTGTGCAATAAGTGTCTAATCTTATCCAATCACAAATACATAAACCGATGTAAACACAAAATGTTTAATATTGCAAGCAACATTAACTTCTGCCCAAATCACTAACTGTAACTTTTACATATACTACTTTCTAACCAGAATAAAAATCATCACAGTGTTTGTGGTTAAGAGTCACAATTTGTCTCCTCAAAGAAAGTCGATCCACCTTTCATTGTACATCTTTTATAATTTTCTTAATTCCATCCATCATCCATACATCTCCTCAATGTATGATGACAGATCATTTCATCCATTTCTATTTGTTGATTTAGATATTTATAGTATCGTCGCTTGTAATTAATTATTCTTATAAAGTATACCTGAATGGGCTTTTGTGGTTAGACATACAGGAGATGTCTTAAGAGATATAAGAGGCATCAGCAACAATGAAGATTTAGACAAATGTATGAAAGAAGACAAAGTGTTAACATACTAGGATGTAGTAATTATTGAAGCTACAATTAAGCAGTTAAACTTAATTGAAATAGAATAATTAGCAGTTGTGTGTAATTAGCACGAAGAGTTGCAAATAGAATGCGATGACTTTTAAAAACGTGTTAGAATGTAGGTTTCGATTAAATTAAATGAAAATCTTCTTACAAGTATGAACTTATACATATTTTAATGAAAGGGTTAAACTGCAGTTTTTTAAACATATTGAATCAATAAATACTCTTCTTGGTTACGTTTGCCATAGTTTCTATTCATTTTAAATTAGTTCATTTACCTTAATTTGAATTAGCATTTGAACCTATATTCCAACTTTTCTATTTTATTCTTCGTAGCGATGATGCTATCAACGACTTAAAAGTGGAAATTTAGTATTGGGCCATTAGGCCAAAAAAAATCCACTTTCAAGTCGTTTTAAACTACTTAAAGCTTTTGGTGCACAGAGCATAGGCACTTTTACAGAATAGTATCATCTGCCCAACCTTTTTCCCAAATATGTCGGCTTCTGGTCTAATCGGATGCAGTTGAACACCAGTATTTTACATGGAGCGAACGTCTATCTGACCTCAACAACCCAGTTGGATAATAAGATACTCTTTGGTTAAACAGTGTTGCACTTTTGCACTTCTGACTGCGGGTGTAGGTAACGGCTGGCTAAGATCTACAAATGACAGCAAGACTTAGGACTTAACGCTTTCCGAGTCGTATGCAAGAACAAATTTAAAAACAGTCTGTTTCATTGCCATAATAATTCTAGTCTGGAATGCTGATATGTCATATTCACAATCTAGCTAATCTACTTCAGCATCTGCTCCACATTGAACTCCGACGTCTAGCAAAGACAAAAGGCCCATATCAGCCCTCGTGACCTGATAACGGAATGACTCATTAATTATAACAATCGACGCCTCAGTCGTCTCACAGCCATTAAGAACAATCTAATCTTGTTAACATAATCCGATGCTGGACAGCCCACGCTGAGGAAGTCAATCATCAGACCAACGCTTAGTTCGATCAAAGAATTGAGACGTTTCAAATTTTATCACGTGGCGGTGTTAATTTACATTGTGCTTGACATGTTGTACAGTTGGCCTTGTTCTTGCATTATCACCTTTCGGCTTGTGATGTGATAGTTTCTAACATATGGAGGCTGCTTCAGGGTAGCTTGCGAATTCCATTTTTATTTTCATTTGTTTTTTTTTTTCATTTGGAGGCAAGTGCTGGTTGTGTGTTGATTTAAATATTGTTCGCGACTGTAAGTCTATGCAGGTCATCAAAATCATCAATACAACCCTCCAAGTTCATAAAGGTTTAGAAATGACTTTTCCAAGGTCAAAATAGTTTTTAGACAAAATTTGAACATCGCGGGCTATCCTGACGATTTCATCTTAAGAATTAGTCAAACCAATGAGGAGAATGTTGACTAGATACCGTATATTGATAGATATTTTGGTTTGCTGTCCAGTGTCAGGAGCTTTTTTTATGCTTTTATGACATAACCTTCCACTTGAGTGCGAACTGTTTGTAAAATCTTGGAGAAGAAAACACGTCGACGAAAGTGGTAAGTTAAGCGATTACCATCTCGAAAATACATAGGTAATTACGACAACATATTTTAACTTGCTGCTGCCTGTATAAGTTGACCTAACGTTGTATAATCTTTCTGTGCTATGGGTCGTCAGCTTAAACTGGACATGAACCAATAGCTTGATATGCTGTCGCGTGTACCATGTTGATTGGTATAGCTTCTGGTTAAGTAGTTTTATGGTTTCTCTTTCCTTCAATTGTGCTTGCCCTGTTAAGTTTAACGGTGGTTAATCTGTTATGGCATTATTAGTGTCAATTGTTACTCGGTTCTAATTTGGATGACTTGTTACAACTTAGACAGTATTACGAACATGGGCCATTTCCTTCAACAGCAATGTCAAAATGAATTAAAAGTCTTGACTCTCCTTTGACCATGTTTGATAAATTAAACTAAGAGTTGGCCCATTTCCTGCCCTGTTGTTTGTGAAACAGAATTCGCATTTCGAGGGCCTCTGCTGCCACTATCGATGTGTTAGAGATCTAGTCGTTTGCATTGTATTTAAATATTCCATTCGTTGTTTGTGAAATTCCTTACAATCATCGTGAACAAACAGATAAAAATCTCAACTCAAATAACATCTGAGATATCTCAATTGAATACATCATTATCGTACCAATTTACCATCAACAGGGTCATCATCTACATCGAACTAAACCCTGAAGAATTAACCGTTAAATTATTCAAATCGATACATTATGGGGATCAGAGCGACAATTTGGTCCTCTATTGTATGGTAACGATGTGTTTCGGTACAAAGGACCGAGTCGAGAGGAAATTGGTCCATAGGACCGCATCCTGTTGACAGTGTTAATTGTTACTTTTATAGTTAGTTAGCGATAAGCTTTGCGTGTGGGTTTTGGTGGTAGCTACTGTATGGTTTAAACTAAGCTTAAATACGGTAATTGCTTTGGAATTATTTTACGTACAGAGATCACGTTCAGATTCACCCTCAAACTTCCCAAAAAGAAATTTATCCACAACAATTATTTTTTTGTTAGTTTGGAGCCTTCGGAAGAGGTCAATAATCTTAAATCAGAAAAACCGATATTGTGATGAAGCTTGCAGGAATCCTCTGGATGCTTAAAACACGGGACCATTCGACCAGGCAAAATGCGGGTCAACTTTTAGATACACGTCTGCTTAACCGTTTGGAGATAACAGGCGTTATGTTATGTTATGTTACAGTCGGTGGTGCTTGGAAACGGCATATTATGGACTAGCTGACCCACGCAACTTCGTCTGTGTCATATAAGAGAGAAAAACGAAAGGAAAAAAAAACCTTTTTGCAACATTTTTCATTCCTGCTCCGCTCCTAATAATTGTAGCGTAATGTTATATAGCTTAAAGACTTCCTCGATAAATGGACTATCCAACACAAAAATATTTTTTCAATTCGAACCAGTAGTTCCTGAGATTAGCGCGTTCAACCAACCAAACAAACAAACAAACTCTTCTGCTTTATAATATTAGTATAGAAAAGTATAGATATCAGCTAGAGCACGTCTTTTGGCGGATTTATCGATTTAAGTACCGTATCATAATTTGTTTGATACGGATCGACGAAAAGCTGTAACAAGTTTTGTTACTATGACATCAGTCAACATAACAGACAAGACTTATGATTTATTTTTCTATTCTCTGTAAAAATCCTAAACATTTTCCACAATCAGTTTCGAAGCTACTCACAATTCAACTAATTATCCTCTTCTCAATGATCTGCTGGTATACACACGGGCAGCCAAAATAAAATCACACTTTAATTTCCAAATGTACTTTTTGTTACCGTAATCTGTCGAACCCAGTAGCCCTCTACCCGTCAGCTACTGAACATCAAAATTAATCTTTTATTGACCTCAATGACAGCCTGACGATTTTTTATCATAAAGCATTCGAATCTGCCGTGTCATGGGGACTTTGGGTTGAGTCCGGTGTTTTTTATTTATTGATAAATTGATATGACTTTTTGGATTTTTGATCCGATGAGTGTGATCCTTTTAGATTATTTGAGTACCTACTAAATATGGGCAGTGGTAGCTTTATAGCGATTCAGATTTGTTTGTGTGTTTATAATGTTTGTTTGAAAAACAGTTTGTGTCGTACTTCGCCATACTGGTATCGATGTTAATAAAACTTATCATCATTCCCTGACTCTATTCCAATCAATTTTGGGTCGGCACAGCACATCTTCTTCCATACTCCTCTATTATTTATCATGTCATCAGATACCTCCTTTCTTTCATACCATCCTTCACACAGGCCATCCATCGTTTCTTTGGTCTTCCTCTACGCTTATACCCATCGCACTTATACAGATGGTGAAGCGTCAATGCTTTTTCAATACCTATAAAAAATAAACGTAATAATAATTTAGGATTTCTCTATATTATAGAATGTGTTAGTGTTTTTAATTAAATATTTTAACTTCTCAATTGATGAATCCTCGCACCAATCTTTGTTGACGCAGCGCCCATGTATCGAAACGTTCTTGAGTTTTCTCGCAAGGGCCAATAGATGGCGTTAGCGTGTGACTACCTCTTCCTGTTGCCGTTCAAAAAAAGTTCGGACAGCGCGCCTCGTCGCTCCGCTTTAAAAATTCCCGTTGTTGGTGAAATCTTGATGATACGCATGAAATAAATGGACCTGCATCTGTGCTTCATTGAGAACTTATAGTGCATTGTTGATTTTTGGAGTTTTGACCGTTCCACCGGTGGATTTACCAAGATTTGGCTCGCCGGCCGGCAGCCTATACCTGCAAGCGATCACGCGTGCAGGAACGAGGATTCTTCCCATTTCCTGGGTCTGAGTGGGATCTCTGGATTGTCAAGGTACGTGGGCTGTTTGCTGCTAATAAATTCTATGGTATTGGTTTGTCGAGGATTCATCAATAGGGAAATTATTTTGAGGTCCGCCATTACACATTTAACGAAGGTTCGTACTCAATTTCGAAGTTTCTTGCAACCTTCACAAAGGTGCAGGCTATTTACACGCCTCACCAACAGACATGTACCTACATTCACACTCAAAACTTTTCTCTGGGTTTAATGAAACTAAACTCTGTTATCTATAGCGTTAATTAAGGCAGACCCATAACCCAATGCCATTAAAACAAGTACTTATTCTTTTCAGTGTGTTGATGACAACCAATCGTTTTTAGTAGCGTCCATCAAATCCTGTTCTGTGCAGACAACAGGACAAGAAGGAAACGGTATTGAGACAAGTGACCCATCGTTTTACCTTAGACTAATATTCTTATGTTTTATTGACCTACATGAGCATGTATGACAAACCAAATAAAATAACCAACCAAATTCAATCGACATTTATCTGCGATGTCATAAGATATAATACCTACAGAGAATTTAATGTCTAAAATGTATTTGTACCTATCTCATTTCCCACGAAATAACATTAAAATCGTGCTTATCTCTATCTCACGATTATAACATTAGATTTCAATTCGAAGTTACTATCATATTTAACTTTCATAACCCAATAATTCAGCGCTTTACTCGGCCAATCAAATATAGTCAAATAACCAACATTTACCTGATATGTATAAAACACGCTGAAACTATTATAATCACATTTCCTTCAGCTCAAGGCATTAGGATGAGACTTTGATCAACTACAGCTTTATAAATTGAAATTATTTTAAATACTGCAACAAGTGAAAAGTTACGTAGGTATTAGTCGAAGGTATTAGTAGTATTTATAATCTCTGGCTCTCTATATTTAATGAGAATGATGCAAAATGAACTACGTCGTTCAGTTCTCAAGTATTTTGAAAATATCTCAAAGTTCCTAGGAAGGGAATAGGAAAGTAGAAAATCGAACAAGACATCAACCAATTAGAAATTGCAGCTGCAGAATCATTGGCAGAAGTGAAACGTTAGGAACTTTTTCTCCGAAGAATTGAAGCAAATAAGCACATTGAGAGCAATAAGCATATTTTGGATTGCCAATGTAATAAAAAAGAATGGATGACTGATACTCACTCATAAAAATCAACCGGATCCATCCACAAATAGACACACCTGAAGATAGAAATACGAGACATCTCCAAGTAATAAATATCTCCAAAGGGAACATCAATAAAATATGCTACAAGAAATAACGCAATCAGGCTGCGCATGCTTCATACGAATTATCAGACATCATTCAAGCAATCATTCGAGGTAAAAGTAATTCTACAGACGATACGAATGTATCAAACCTCTCCGACTGCTATTAAAATCGAATTATTGATGACCAGACATAGATAAACCCTGTTCCAATAACCTCATTCACAGATCGGAGCTCTGATCAAATTGGTCGAAGATAGTCGTGTCAGCTTCTAAATCATGACAAGAGATGGCGGTAGTGTGCCTTGCGCAGGAGTTCATTGTGGAGTAACGAGGTAAGTAGCGCCATCTATCGTAGAGTAGCGTAAAGTTTTGTTTGAAAGCTTTGTTTTAGGTGTTTGTTATTATTGTTTCAGTGAAATGTAAGAATTGGATATCTAGTGCTATGAGTAAGCAGAAAATTATTAATAATTTTAAGCAGATGATCTAAAATTAATCAGCTTTTATTTTTGTTAGATAAAGCTTCTAAAAGTTCAGTGGAAAGTATATTAGGTAAAGATAAGGTGACTAAGTAAAACTTTGTCATAGTTACGAAATACTTGAAAATGTTAGGTCTATATAACTTATTATTTTTCAGTTTGAATAAAAAAACAGACCTGGTGGGCGATAACAAAAGAGAAGGACCCACCTACTTACCTATTTATTATACACACCTACCTATATTATGTGTAGGAGGAAAACATCAACGTGGTTTTGGCGGCAGTCAAATTAGCTATAGCAGAACGTGCATCGCGGGATCTAAATGATCTTTACCATTTTTTCGTTTAGCAAAAAAACGACGCATTCGCCCATTAAAACTTGGGAAAAGGCGTACAAAATATAGCTAAAATAACTCAATAAGCATGTCAACGAACTAACATTGACCCCACACACTGCCTAGGATCAGAGAGATTCACGTTTGAACATTTAAAACGTATATAATTATGAGTCATGTGTAATAAACATTTGAATGCGAGATTTAAGACTCCCACGGATGGGGTAATAAAGATAATTTTAAATACAAAGCAACGAAGCGCACGAATAATCGCGAAACGAACATCAAGTCATGACGAGATTCAAATCATTGCGCCCGCGCCACCAAACGGGTTTTTCATTTATCAGATCGATTGTGGGGCGTGGCTTATAGATCGGTAGGATTTATATCTGTGCTCCTCGCTCTTGTGGCTTCTCCGTTTGACAGTGTGAGAGTGAGGGAGATAGGGAATGTTACGCCCGATCGATTCCAATGAAGTGCGCGTGCGACTATGTATTTTCTCAGAACAAGAAAGTGGACAATGTTGTTTTAGAATATTATGTACCGTGTAATAGTCCGGCCGAACGTGTAGTTAAGTGCAGATACTGCACAATTATTATTATTGCGCATATTTTGATTTTTTAACAAGATTAATGCCGTGTTCGTATAAATGTTTTATTGGACTGGTTTCTTGTGATATTGCTACTGGTTTTTGCGTAATTTAAAGCGAAAAGTAAAGATGTATGGAAGCCGTTTTGGTTATGTAAATTGATTGAATTATGAGATAAAAAATTACTTAGAAGAATGCTCAGAAACAAAAATGTAACAAAAATCTGAACACATTTTGCAACTCAATGGTTTGTGCTTGTTTTAAAGATGCTGATCTTATGTTGTAATACATTCTGGACACTAGATTTCTTGCGACAAATTGCCAGCAAGCAATACAACAATAAAATTGTAGTAAGATTTGCTTAAGCCCGCGGCTCTGCTCGCGTGGAGTTTGATAAGTGTCCCACCATACCGTACTTTCTACCGAGGTAAAATGTATCGAATGTATGAGTCCAGATATAAACTATCTGTATGCAATATTTCATTTAAATGCGTTCAGGTGACAGTTGTCAAATTATTATCAACCTCATTATTCCAGTCGATAGACTTCGAAAATAATTGAAACGTAGGTATAAACAAACTTCCCTATAGAAATGTAAAAAATAACCAGCCTGTATTAGTATTTTCACTATTTTCCCAACTGTTAAGGTATCATTTTAAAACAAAATAATTACCTCTTCCTCTCCAATTCTAAAAATAACAAAGCTTCTATCTCAAGAACTGCTCTGTGCCACATCAGAAGACCTTTCAATCATTATCCGTTAACGCCGTATAATTATTTAGATATGCACGCTTGCTATCCTGCCCACCCCTCTCCCGAGGCGTCACGCGTGATTTTTTGTCCCTTTTGCAACAAAAAACAGACCATATTTTAATTGCCCTTAAATATTTTTTGGTTCGATGCTAATGTGCGGATAAAATAGGTCCACTACTCTTGGATTTTTCGTTCTACCGATTTCGAGAATTTTGCTATAATTTACCGAGACATTGCATAACATACCTTATTAATTTCTAAGATTGCGAGTTAATTATGCATCTATAACTGTATTTCAAGTATCTGTAAAACAAATAGTAGCTTCCAATATGGGAAATTAACCGATAATTATGTGAAAATATTCTTAAACAATACTAGACCCAGTATCGCACCTTGAGAGACCCACATTTGCAAAAACAATTAAATCAAAAACAATAATGAACAATTTACAAGAATGTGTCATACGGGCTTTGCTTTCATGACTCTGAAGATCTAACATAAAGAAAGTAAGTATTTTCACCAATAAAAAGAAAATACCAAAGATGCCATTCTGATGACGCTACTGAAAGCTTCAATCTTGACTCAGTTCTGGGCCGACGTACTTTAGATTGCTATCAACATGCTAAGAAGAAAAAGAAGAATACCAATGATTCTATTACTGGGTTATCGTTTATACCTTCAAATTCCAAATAATTCGTGTTCTCTTTCACATTTTTGTATACGAGGACCCTCCTCATGAGTCTAATTTACAACTCTCAGACTGCCCTTCACATCTTCCAATAACCTTATATGAACTACAATAATGTTTTAAGTAGATGCTTCAGACATTTTTAAACGAACGTAAACACAGGCACACGAGTGTATTTAATTCATTAATCCAAATCGGTTCACCTCAAAATCACTAGTTACCTTTCGTTCAATTGCGGCTTTCATTGCACCAATAAATATTCCACCACTTTCACAATGACTCCCCCGAAATAAGATTCAAATTCCTCTAAACCAACTGCAAATAACTTCATCATTTATGTAAAGTAAGTGACGAAGTTGCTAATGCAGTTGGGTTGAATTCTATTTCTTTGTTTTACGAGTGATTATTGCTTGATGGTGATTTGTTCATAAGTTTGTTGTCGCTGCTTAATGAACATTTAATAACAGTGTTTTTTTAAAGGTTTTGTTCGATACGCTCGTCTATATGTTCAGATGGGTAGCTGCAGGCTATTTCGTATTTGCACAGGGTAGTTTAAAATTTAGAGACTTTCAAATATTAACACGGTATTTGCTCTTTTAGTATGAATTTTAACCATTGTGGCAATAATGTGAATACAAATAAACGTGTCTAATACTTACTAAATTAGCAACTGAAAGCTAATTAACTCAGAAAGGACAAATTACTAACTCATCACCATTCGCTTGACGTCGCCCCCGCTGACTGCTTATCATCATCATATGGGGTTAAGCATGTCTTCTTCTTTCATACTTGACTTTTAGTTGGTTTTAGTTTGAGATTTCTAGCTTTATCAGCTTTCTAAGCAGCGTTTCTTAGGTTTTCCCCTAATCTTATAGATGGCTATAGCGAAAGCGAAAGCGTGGCGAAAGTTTTAAGCTTGTATGTGGATGGCCACATACAAGCTTAAAACTTTCGCCACGACATTTTAATAACTGCTGACCACCAATAGAACAAAAATATGTATAGAACTATAGTCAAGAAGAAGAAAAAGATCCAATCCAAGTATGTCTACTCATAAATACGTGGTATAGTTAGTATATTGATTTCAGTTAGTATAATAGTCCTCCTTCGATGGTGGCAAAATAAATCTCGACGGAGGTAAATCATTGTCTTCGGACGATTATTAGGACAGTTCCAATGAAAAACTCAATAACACTGTCCAACTTGGGAACCAAACTATTACCTCATGCTTAGAAGTAACGAACTAAACCAACTACTAGACCCAAATAAACTTATCAGTTCCTCAAAACCCTAAAAAAACATAACATACAAATATTCAAATCTAAATCACATCCGACAACTATGTCACAGTATTCGCGACAAGTATACATGGAATCACACAGAGCTCCTAGCAAATCCGATAATGTGCCGTAGTACAAAGTTGCTAGCGGTTACCACAGCGAAAAACCCATTTTCTCGCTCGATATACCAGCCGTATCAGGATGAGAGCAATTAAAGGTCGGATGACGTGGATCTTGGTGAGGGGTTGGTGGATGTGGTATCTAGAAATGAATTGAGTTGGATTCAGTATTATAAAATAATACAGTATTATTTGTATTTGGGAATAACAGTACAGTAAATGGAAGGACAAAGTAAAGCACATACAAATTAGCAAGAAAACATGAACTTACACAAAACACTTTGAAGTAAAAATTACAAATTGATAGGAAGTTCACAAAAGTGTGGTAATTTAATCTGATTTAAACAAATCTTCTATAAGTAAGATGAGAATTTATCTGCTTCTAAAAGTTCTGCTGTAAAGATAAGATTTTAATAGCCTTAAAAAATTAGAACTTCTTATTTTTCGTGCGGCCCCAAGCAAGTGATATACAAAACGGACATGGATCCGAAAATCAGTGGGGCATGCCGTAGGTTCGAACCCATGATTTAGCTGTCCAACGGTCACACTACGACTAAGACATTATGACAAAAATACATGCCAAAAGCGAAGCCAAATCTGGTCTTGCTGTAACCATAAACAACCTTATATCACCAATAATAAAATAAATAATAAATATCGATAAACATTAACACACTGCACCTGAAATATGTCTGCAGTTTGAACCGAAAAATACTACCGTAAAAACTACCGTCTCCATATTCATACTCTCATCCTTCAACAAAACTGAATTGCGCATAGCGTTTTTACGGCATTCGGCGGAACCGTATGACTAGACGCGCTGGATCATTAATCCTGAAGTTTCAGATGCGAGCAGAACGATAAAAATTACGCGCTCCACGCTAACCGAGCGTGGAGAGCGTGGAACGCGTAATGACATGTTATCTGTGCGACATATTTCTGGAGTATGCTTTTTTTTAAGATTGGAGATAGATAATTGTGTATTTTTGGGTGTAAATATGTGTGGTTTGGTTCGTTATTGGTTTTTCACATTTTGTTGTTGTATTTCTAACACCACGTTAGTCTAAAATAACAACTTTAAATACGGCGTGATCATACTTTGATAGCAGTACAATACCATTTTTGAATTTGTGTTCACTTCAAATTAGATGAAGACATTGCTTGTTTTCGAGGCGCTGAAACAACGTCTTCCGTTTCTCTAGCAAATGGCATCAATACGTCAAAAATTTACTTGGAATTTGTTAGAACTTATTAACGATTGAAAAAAAGTGGGAATGGAATTACTGAGTTACACTGTGATTATTTCCGTCCAACTCTGGATATAGGCCTCTCTAAGTGTCGCCACATAGACCGGTCTCGTGCGTCTCCATCCATTCATTATTTCTTTATAATAACCAAACTTATCCATTTAATTTTATCCATGGAAGTGAACTGATTTCCAAAGTACAGGTTCTTTACTTACTTTGAAAATCAGGCGTCATTGAGTTTCTTGCAGACATTTTTGTAGGTAGTTACCTTAATAGAGAAATTGTATAAGGCTACACTTTTCAAAGTCCATTAAAAGATTATACGATTGGACTTCAAATAAAACTAAATCTACTGAATAGATTCTACATTCTCGAATATTTAGTCAAATTCGGAAAGTGACAAAAGCCATTGAGATAATGTGTAAGTGTGAACAAATCAGAGAGCAGTTGAACTAAGTTGTAACGTAATGTCTAATGTCGCAGCGTAGACACTCCGCTGAGAATTAGATGGTATGCACTGTGCTGCCTTCAGACGGGGTTGGCTACTTGATCGGTTTCTGAAATTTAAGCCGGATTGCTAATCGCTACCCATATTTAAAATATAAACCCGATCATTTTATCCCAAACGATTGACTCTAAACACAGTTACAGATTTATAAAGGCTGGCGATTTAGTAACCCACATCCGTCAAATCTTTTGTCAACAACTTTCCCTATGAAATTCATCTCCAATTTTTGAATAACAACAACAGTACAACAGTATAGATACGACTAAGTATTTCGATGCATGTATTAAGAGTATTATTTGCATTTACCTGTTTAAACCTTGAAGAAGCTAGTGGCTAAATAATAACAGCGGCGGTTCGACCTTAAAAGTTTAAGCAGTTTTTGTCAAGGTCGTCCGTCGATGGGTGCCGTAAACTATATACCGTCTTTACTCCGTGTTTCAAAAAGCACGTTACGTCCTTGATTAGGCTGTCATTTGTATATCTCTTACAGTTGTCATAGGCAGTCAGTGGTTTTAGAGTCTGACAACCAGTCTCACCAAAGGGTATGCATATTACCCAGTACTAAGAAGGTTATGGAAGTCCGATATTGCATTAGGTAAGACTGGAAACCGACCCAATTTTCGTTGGTAGAAGACTTTTAAACCTTAATAGCAAAGAAACTCAGGATCTTCCCAACTCCAAATTGATCATTCAAGCTGTCATACAAGTTACTAGAACAAGAACTCACCCCAGCAACTATCCCAATCAGAACCCACCTGATCGAATACTACCACCTGTTGGCAAGTGAAGGTGCAATTGTCAACATACTGCATGACATTTGCACGTGCGGAACCCGCCCCGGGGGCTCAATCGGGAATGTTGATATAGTTCATTGAATTTCAGAGGTACTAGTGTTAATATTAAATCGTTTTCTTTTGCTTTAGTGAGGGGTTAATTGATTTAGAAGTTAAGGTAGGAAATGTGAGATAAGTGTGTATTATTGAATATGCTAGTAAAAGAAGCAAATATCATAGTGATGTTGATGCTTCGAACTATAGTTTGAGAAGGTTCTTGTCGGGGGGCTGCGGGACTGTTTGAAAGAGATACCGCGGCCCCGGAACGTAAAGGGCGAGGAAGGAACATGAATGGTTTTTAGTCGGTAAAAGTCTGACACTCCATTCCGCTCCGTCCAGAGTGGGAGGGGGGTCCTTTGATGACTTGCTATCCGAAAAAAAAGGTTTCTAGACACAGGTGACGTTAAATAATCTAAAGTTAAACAGAATAAGTTGAGGTTTTTCTACAACTGAATAGGAATCAGAAGAAATGATTTTCCCGCGGTAATGTTGGCTTTTAAGGCTGATGCTCCTTTTTTGCAATTTGCAGGGCAGTGCTAAGTTGTATGTTGACTAAAATATCGGTCGCGGCTGTAAGACGTATGTAGTTACAGAATTATAATCATCAGAATCATCAATACAACCCTCCAAGTTCATAAGAGGCGAGGAACGAATTTTTCACGGACAAAGTTGTTCCTCGACTTTTATGAACTTTGAGAGAATCTTTACCACCCTGTCGCTTTCACCTTAAGGCAGATTTATTTAACGCCAGTGGCACAAAGCTAAATGATCTCTTTACAAAATCTCTTCATCACTCCCGTGGGCAGAGACTGAATGGTATGTTCAGAATCCATCACATGATTAAACAAAAATAATACAGCAAAACAAACAATTAACCACAAAAGCAAGACAGCAGAAATAGAACAAATCTTCAACCGCACGGAGCGACAAAGCGTCCGAGCATCTGGACAAAAAAATATTAAAAACTTTCCTTTCAAGAACTTATAACACCCTTTGCGGTGAAAGGTTGCAACTCTCGCAAAACAATAACCGCTGGGCGAAAAAAAAAAACTTTATTTTTTAAACACCCCACTTAACAAGACAACTCGCTCGCGTGCCGTTGGTAAAAAAAATACAAACTCAAGCCCTAAAAGCTCACAAAAATATTTCAGATATTTAACAAATGCTAACCGCTAACGATGTCCTTTAATATTTGGAATATAAAATAAAAAATCCTCTTTTGTCGGTTGAGGCGAGTGCCGACAACTTTTTTTTTGTATTTTAAACACTGCGGTTCGTTTGTATGGCGGAGGGAAAAATGCCCGGTTGGCCCACGGAAAACTTTTTTGCGGTAAGAAAAGGTTGTGTACCACTGTGTGTCTGGCCATTTTTTCGTTGTTGTAAAAAGTGATGGTACCTACATTGGGTCTTTGATGTGAATTGGCGAACAACAGAATTTTTCCTAAAATTTTCTCGGACATATTTGAGGTGTACGGTCTGAAAGATAAACGGACAGGATCCGGGTTTCAGCTGTAAAAACCTGAAAAATCTCTGTTCAAATATTTTGGACAAGCTTTACATACAACACTTTATATTATTTTGGTACATGATGAGGCCGTCCAACTTATAATTTAGATACTACACATACGTCATTGTTCATCTGTTTCCACCTGCATCTCCGTCATACACATGGGTGGTCTAACCGTACAATGTGGAGACTAAGATTAGAGTGCTTTCTGAATAAAAGTCTGCAATATTTAACAATATTGATGTTGGCTTGGCAGCATACAACCATACAATCATGGATCCTGGTAGAAAATAATTATGCCATGACTAAAAACTAAGTTAATAAGACTTGTCTTATCCAACCCAATAACAAATCAATATACTGACTGGTCAATAAACTGATCAATATACTGATCAATATACTGATCAATAAACTGATCAATATACTGATCAATATACTGATCAATATACTGATCAATATACTGATCAATATACTGATCAATATGCTGATCAATATACTGATCAATATACTGTCTACCAAAAGATCCCATAGCAGTTTTTTTCTGACAATTCTTATAAGCGGGAATTCAGCCAAGTCAAGTGGTCACAAGCGCTATTGCTGAGCATACGGTACTGGGTTTGATTCCCAGGTGTTGTCCTGTTGAAAGTGTTATCGGGGTTTTACCTTTAGGAATTTCTAAATAGCAGTTTCAATTTGGGCCCGGTTGATGAAAATCGGCTCACTAACTATGACATGAGACTTAAAAAATATAACTGGCAAAATGTGGGTGCACTTACTCTTACATAGGTCTCTGCCTATCCATTTGGGGATTACAAGCGTGAAATGTGTGATATGTTTATGTTCGTATAGAATCTATACGAACACTAAGAGACTATATATATATCATCTATACTATAGATGATATATAGTCTATCTTAACAATATTATTGAAATGAATTAATGAAACATAATAATATTGTACTACCAAATGATTTGAAAAGAGTAACCACGGAGTTTCTTGCCGGTTCTTCTCCATGGAATCGACCAACGCGAACCGTGCACCTTTTTCGACGTTTTATAAGTGCCCATCCAGGCCTATGTGAAATAAAATATTTTGATTTTGATTTTGATTTATTACTGATGAAAAAAATTAAACATTTAGAAAACGTAACGATTTAAATACATATATTTGAGTATATTAACTATCTGGTGTCCTCGACACAAGCCTCGTTACTTAGTGTGGCACTTGATGGCGTTGTGTGTAATGTTCAGCGATATTTATTTAAATTGTTAAGTCTTTCATACCAGGTAGTGGCCAGGAACCAAAACTATAATTTGAGGTCGTTACGCGAGAGCTCCAAAATTCACATAAAATGATAAAGTTGAAGAAAAACAAAGATTTAGCGTACCGCACAAATAGAGCTATCTGTTTAGAATGCGATACATAATAGGATAATTATTCAAGATGTTGAGGTGCGTACATAGTGCTGAATAATTTTGCAGGAACATTGTTTATAAACAGTTGGTTTCTTAGAAAACAGAATATTTTTTTGAACTATGTGGGGAGTGTCGGAGGTAAAATCTTTATATTTTCGTCTTTAAACAAATAATTACATGTTTTATCTTATATATTATTTCTAGTTAGTTCGAACGACAATCAATCAATTTAGTTCTAAATTTTCATTTGTTTTTTTTTTTTTTTTATAAGCTGCCAGTAAGAACTAGTGGCCAGAACGATCTTTTAACTAGTGAGACTTTCATACAAGCTTGGTGGACTAGCCCTTTTAATCTGCAACTTTTCATTCCTTCTTTTCTTCATTACAGGTGTCAGAAGAGTCTACTTGCCGTATTGTTGGCCTCTAGACCTTAGCATATGCATATAGCTTTATTGACCTCCGTACGTTTTGACAGGTGACCACTGAAAACCAGCGCTGTTCTGTGGGTTCCCCATAGCACAGCATCATGCTGAGTGGTAACCTATTTGTCGCACACACGACGTGCAATTTTTTTATTTATTGTACGCTTTGTCTTGCAATTATTATAATGTGTGTTAATCTTCGGTTTAAGTCTAAATGTTTGTGTTTGTATAATTGCGTTCTGTTTGTTAATATTGTATGCACGTCATGACTTTGCGACGAATAAATGTTTTTTCTTTCTTTTCTTTCTTTCTTTCAATTGAGTTTTTACTCACCCTGAAAGAAAAAAACAACAATGACGATCGTTACAGAACTTAACAACTTAGTTCATAACGCTTCTAATTCGAACTCCCTCCAACATAACCGCACCCTAAGATAAGCCAAGCATCGGCGATGTATTCGTTGCACAATGCTCGCCCCTAATTTGAATACCATGGTTATGGGACAATCGGCAGACTAAAAAATATGAACAGTAAGCGTGGTCACGTCAAACCTCATGGTTGTCTCTTACGGAGCTCGTTAAATTTTATCTTAATTGTCTATCTGGTACTCAATGTCCTTTACTTGAAAATTTGGATGGTAATAAAGTAAATATGGCGTATTATTCATTATGATGAATGGCTGACAGAATCCAAGGAGGTTTAATAGAAAGAGTTTGTCACACGAGTATGAGTGACACAGAGGCCGCTATAAATAGACCAAGACTTACAAGTACATACAAGAGGGATTTGGAGGAGGACCTAGTGGCTAATTAATTACAGCACGTTCGATTTTCAGATTAAGGCGCGTTGCCTAGGTTATTCGGTGGATGGGTGACCACCCACTACATACCGAGTTTCATCTGTGCCTAGGAAAGCTCATTAAGCCATTCAAATCACGGCTGTCATTTCAAGTATAAAATAAATAAATGAAAATAAATATCGCTGGACATTAACAAACAGCGCCGCGTAGTACCACACTAAGCAAAGCTTGTATCGTGGACACTAGATAGTTGATATACTACATATATATACTTTTTTGTTTGTAAATACATACTTAATATACATAAAGGGTGTAAAACACCTCTTCACGAAGCCGAAAGGCACTTATTCTCCCCATCATTGCGATATTTTTTTTGTTCTACACCATACCTGGGAACCGTCTAGTTACGGAGATATGTGGGGTCAAAGTTACCACTTTTTGACAAGTTTATTTTTTAAAATACAAGTTTTTTTGTAAGATTTTGACTTTTAACACTCTACGACCTCCGTACTATTCAATCTATCTATCAGCACAGTGTTTTAAGCGCGTCACATTGAGTTCTACCACAAAACATGATTTATAACATCAAAAAACAAAAGTTGTTTCCCAGCAAAAATTTTGGCTTTGTGATGAGGTGGTTTACACCCTGTATAAACATCCATGGCTCGGAAACAAATGTCCGTGCTCATCACACAAGCATTATTGCTCCTGCCGGGATTCGAACCCAAGACCCTAAGAACGTATGGCAGCGTATATCTTAGACAGTCGTTACAAGTATTCTGGTGAGTACAAGAGAGCATGGATCTAAGTTCCTTTACAGGGAAATACCAATACTGGAACTATTTTGTCATCCTATGTGTACTCTGGTTTAAATGAAGACTGGCTGTATCAAGACAAATGATAGAAAATCGTCATTGTAAATGGTATGGCCATGTCCAGGCTATTATCAGAAAGCAAGCCGTAACTGATGAAGTAAAAATGTGATACGGGATATTATTCAAGAATTAAGTTACATTGTAGGTTTAGGGTCAACCCTAAGGCAAATGTAATAAATAATGTAGAGGGACAAATATGAAAATAAGTTCTCTACCGCAGGTATCGGCACTCGCACAACTCATTTGCCTACCGTTTGTAATACAGTCAGCAAAACAACATTCTTATTTCGGAAATAAAATAGAATCAAGAGACACTTCTCTTGACGTTGTGCATCACTATGCACAACCGCTCAGCACAGGTCTAGCGTTCGATCAGGCAGTGTTATTGTGTTCTAGCCATTTTAAATTTCTCAGTAGCAGTCGATAGTCTGGTCCCTATTATCCCCTTATTTAAATTATTATATTTTATTTTTTGACAAAAAATTAGTTTTTTTTTAATTTTATTTTTATAAATCGGTTTATATCATGAATGAAACCAAAATATATTAAACTGAACAAATTAAGGATTATAGTTTATAAAAAATATTTGATTTGCATTCAAAAAATATTATTATTATAATTTATATTAAATAAGAAGCAATATTGCATTTAATTTTGACTTATAAGAAAGAGTTTATAGAACTCCTTATTTAAAATTATTATATTTTATTAATTGAAACCAAAATAGAGGTATAACACTGTTAATGTTAAAATTGAATTATAATTCAAATTAAATTTTAAATAGAAATATAAAGATTAAAATTCACACACACACATCACAGTTACACAGCACATCATTCATTCGTTCATTTGCACAGTTAGAAAGCAAAAGACTTGCCCGTTAAAGATAAGACTTAGACAATGGTCGATTATGATAAGCACAACAACTGTACCTTTCTAAGGTCCATGTTTACCGAAATGTTAACAGTCTGATTATCTATAACCAGCTGTCACTGTGACATATTCCTATACAAAAATGTGTTTCAAACAGCTGTTTTTAGATAATCAGGCTGTCATGTTCTGGTGAACATTCACCTAAGTGTTTCGCGATTAATAAACTATCCTAGCTTCTAGAAGGCGCGCTTTTTTATTTAGGTTTCCGTTCCCAAAGGGTAAAACCGTGACCCTATTACTAAGAATCTACAGTCCGCCTGTCTGTCACCCGGCTGAATCTCATGAACCGTGATAGCTAGACAGTTGAAATTTTCACAGAATATGTATTTGTTTTGCCGTTTTACAAATAATAACATAGTAATAAAAAAAAATATCCGATAGTACTCAAATCTTTATGGCCGGTTTTTTTATAGTCACTAGATCCAGACAACAGCCTAAATTCTGTTTCGTGGATTAACGTTGGATTTTCAAATACAGTACGGTTCAAACTATTCTAAATTTTACGTTTGTCTTTATAACCGTACATAAACGATTCAATACAATAAACAATCACGTATAATCTTTTTGCTCATACCCATATTTACAAGACGTATCGAGCCAGAAGTAGCTGACCATCTCTCCTACAGCATCCCCACAAAATCGACCAGGGAATTCCGGCCAGTTCCAGTTTGTATTGATTTTTATTGGTCTGATCGTATAAGGTAGCCGTATTATTGTCATTTGGAAAATAAATGACTAATAATGGTGTATTTTGTTGTTCTTTCAATGTGGAATTGACTCTGAATAGGAACGTTTGACTAAGTATTCTTGAATCGATGTTTTAAATGATTGTATTGGTATTTGATCGTACTTTATTGGAAGCCTTTGTAGCTTTGTCTTTCGAATTAATGTTATTAGATGTTTCTGTTATTGCAGTTTCACAAGTTAAGATATAAAATAATCGCTTTACTTTCCTTCAAAATCTCATGAATTCTTTTAACACTTTCATTTGGTTCATTGCAAAAAGACATTGGAAGACTTTGCGTTGGAAGGCTTCCAACTAGCTGGACCGACGACGAGTCACACGGGACCGGTCAATGTGGCGACACTTTGTAGAGGCCTATGTCCAACAGTAGATGTCTGTCGGCTGAAATGATGATGATAAGGATATCTAAGAAAGAACAGAGAGAAAATAGTTCTAAATAAAGGGTGTAAAACACCTCTTAACGAAAACGAAAGGCACTTGTTCCCCTCGTCATTTTGATCATTTTTTTGTTCCACACTATACCTGGGAACCTTCTAGTTACGGAGATATTGGGGTCAAAGTTGCAAGATCTTGACAAGTTTTTTTTTAAATATCACTTTTTATCGCATTATTTTTACTTTAAATATCTCTACGACCCCCGTACTATTCAATCCATCCACCCGCACAATGTTTTGAGTGCGTTACATTGAATTTTACCACAAAACATGATTTATAACCTCAAAATAAAAGTTGTTTCCCAGTAATATTTTTTGCGTAAAGTTACTTAGTTTGATATACAGAATGCTTGGTTAACGGCTTTGTGACGAGGTGAAATACACCCTGTATATAAAGGGTGTAAAATACCTCTTAACGAATACGAAAGGCACTTGTTCTACTCGTCATTCTGATATTTTTTTTGTTCTACACTATACCTGGGAACCTTCTAGTTACGGAGATATTGGGGGTCAAAGTTGCAAGATTTTGACAAGCTTTTTTTTAAATACCACTTTTTATCGCATGATTTTTACTTTAAATATCTCTACGACCCCCGTACTATTCAATCCATCCATCCGCACAATGTTTTGAGTGTGTTACAATGAGTTATACCACAAAACATTATTTATAACCTCAAAAAAAAAAGTTGTTTCCCAGCAATATTTTTTGCGTAAAGTTACTTAGTTTGATATACAGAATGCTTGGTTAACGGCTTTGTGATGAGGTGAAATACACCCTGTATACCAATCCATGACTTACTGCTTGACAAGGATATACCTAAGTATCCCAAGCCGCATTGTATCACCATCTGTCCGCCTTAAAAGTCGTCATTCACATTTAAGAAGTTGAAACAAATTTTGACTCCTCCAGAAAGCATCTAGTGTATACGCAAAATTGTAATGTTTGGTTCCTTCGGACGATAGACCACCCACCACTTTCATGTAATGCACAAAATTACTATAAAGGCATAACATTCATTCGACTCCTTGAGTCCACCAGGAGTCTGATAGCATCTTATTGAAGTTAACATTTAATGCACTCCGATAGTGTTAAGCTTCATAGTCATTTTTATTAATAAGTCAAGTTTTTGAATGGTTTACGGTTTTTATACAGGGTGAAATTGAATAGATGCGACAAATTTTAATATACAATAATACGTGTTGTCAAGAAAATGTATAAATTACTAGCTGACCCACGCAACTTTGTCTGCGTCACATAAGAGAGAAAAAAGAAAACCCGTTTTTGCAACATTTTTCATTTATGTTCCGCTCCTATTGGTCATAGCGTAATGATATATAGCCTATGACCTTCCTCGATAAATGGACTATCCAACACAAAAAGATTTTTTCAATTCCAACCAGTAGTTCCAGAGATTAGCGCGTTCAAACAAACAAACAAACAAACAAACAAACTCTTCAGCTTTATAATATTAAGTATAGATAAAATTAAAAAATAATTGATCAGTGTTACGAAAACCGTTGAAATAATAAAAGTATCAAAAATCTTGCCGACTCATCGCAGTGCTCAATATAGCGGTCATTTACCTTATTTTGCCTTAATTTTTCTTATTTATTTTGCATGTTACTGGAATACCGATAATTCGTACTTAAATAAAGATAATAATATCAATGGACCTTTTGAAAACGATAATCGCGTAATTTTTTTTAACGATTTAGATTGTAGAAAAAACAGTTTATAATTACTATGTTACTGTTACTGAAGCTCCAATTTCATTTTGTCGCATTAATTAAAATTCACCCTGTATTGAAAATGATAAGCCGTTTGATCCGGCTGTTATTTTGGTGATCTTTGACCATCGTTTTGTTCAAAGGTCAGATAGGCAGTCGCTTTTATTGACTAACTAACTTACAATATAACTAAACCAAGAAAGGAAAATAAATAATAAAAAAAATAATTCATTTGCTGTAGATGACCTCACAAATAAAGTTGAAAAAATAACTCTATAACATATCCTTAGGGTGTACAATAACAGTCAAAAAGAGAATAATACAAGTATTCACAGTCAAGCCGGTAGAACTGGACTACAAATCAGAATAATTGGGAAAAGGCTAAGTAGGTGATGCCATGATGCTACTAACGATTTCGATTTTGATGATTACTCCATAAGAAATCGTAAAAGTTTCAAGATTCGTTAACACCTATTCAACTTATTAAAGTGTCTCACTGCTATGCAAGGCAAATGTTCACATGAAATTGAATCCTAAATTAGATTGGCATAATCCCTTTGATCGACACAAAATTAAAAATCGTATCACACGCAAAGAGATCAGAAATCGCCATTTTAATTATAAATAACCACTTCACTCGTCAAACCGATACAAAAAGAATTGAAAGAAATCAAAATTCTAAAGAGTAATATCAAACTTGACTTATAATTGGTTGCTCATCTTAACTCAGAGATGAACTCACCCTTAAAAACCTTGATCTTCCAATCTAAAACCTACTCCAATTTATAGTGAATAAAGTTTAAATTTGAATGGCAATGTTGTCAATATTAGGTCCAAAGCACATGGATATAATATTTATAAGACACGGCTGTATCAAAACCGAAGAGCCGTCTTCCAGGCCGATGACGTTTGACGTATATTCTGACATCCCCTTTATATTGTGGTGCAAGTGGAGAAACAAAGCGAATTAAGTAGTTTCACAAAAATAATCTACAAATTCTCAATAAAGAATTCCTTCAGTTTTTAACATGGTTCTTCGAGCCGGATTGTAGATAGAAATTTATTTAAAAAGGTTATAATACTACTACATACTATCCTGTCATTACCTCAATTTATTATTTATGTATTTTTAACAGCCGTATTTTGTTCTCGCTGACGTCAAGACCGAGCGCACGCGACTGACCATCAGCGTGATAACAATTCAGGCCTAAAATATGCAATAATTGATACAGTTATCCAATTTTAAAGGTAGTATCGAAAATTCGGCCTCCGTCCTATATTACGAACACTTCTCTCACAACACACCCCACACAAAGAGTATCGCAACTCGATGAGCAAATAAAACACAAGAAAGTTCAACTGGTACAGCTTTGAATAACTTACGGCCAATATGGAAGATTGTTTTACATGTTACCAACGATATTCATATTGAATACTCAATGCTATTGACTAGGAGTTTTACATTCTCCTGGTTTATGGAGATTTGGGTCAACGACTGTTTTCTTGTGTGAATTCTGAATCCATCTTAACATTGAAAACAACTGCATCAGTTATGGTAAGATTGATTTGAGAGAGAATGAATAATTGTCTTTTTTAGACTTTCACGATCAGAACACACTATAAAACATACGAATACGGGTATTTATCGCGAATTTACCTTTTTTTGACAGGATCAGGTCGAAACGTGGGGATTAAATTAAAGGTAAATTCGCGATAAATACCCGTATTCATATGTTTTATAATAGAATGAATAATTAATGACATGACTGCGGAGCATAAGGTTCTGGAGTCGATTCCCGGTCCGGACAAACTGCTACGGGGGTTTTCTTTTTCTTTTTCTTTTTCGGGATTTGCGCCCGATTTAAGGCAATAGGCTAGACCCCTATTAAATGGGACTTGAACATTTAAAGTAGCGAAACGTGTGTGTACTATTTAGGTACTCCTCCACTTAACCTTTCGGGGGTTTCAAGCGTGATGTTATGGAAGTGCACAAAAATTAAACATATTAAATAAATGTTAATAAACATGCTGGAATTTAACACACAGCACCATCTATTGCCATACTATTATTAAGGCTTGTGTCGTGGACACCAGACAGTTGATATACTACATAATATTCTTTTTTTTTGTAAATACATACTTATTATACATATAAATATCCATGACTCGGAAACAAATGTTCATGCTCACCACACAAACATTTGCTCCTACAGGGATTCTAACTTAGGACCCTTAGAACGTAAGTTAGCCTCACTACCACTACGCTATTCGGGTCGTCCAAAATCAGTGATGCGCTCAAATTAGACTAGGATTGGATTGGATCTTTAGAAGAAGGCGGTAGACACTTCATGGGAAGCAAGCACAGTAGGAGACGCATCGTATGTAGTTGTGGGTGGGTGTTGCGGTGGAACAAAGAGAAAGAAAATGAAAAAAACTTTTGGAGTTCCGTGACTCTTGGCTTCATCATCAGATCTGATGGTAGAATGGTTCTTAACAAACGCAAATGCTTCACTTGTTGTAGAAAATACCAAAATCTTAACACGTTTTCGTATAAAATTTGAAGAGAAAAAAAAAAAAAAATAATTTGTACGCTTGCTTGCTGGCAGAATACTATAACTTTTAGGACATAAGATCTTTCCTTGTTGTATGACGTATTTCTTGCAAATAAATATTTTTGATTTGATTGGTTTGATTTTATCCCGACTTGGTGGCTATGGGACCATTTGGAAAGAATACCCTTTCCAACAAAAAAAGAATTTTCCAAATCGGTTGGCAAGCGACGGAGTTATGCCCGAACAAACATAAAAAAAAAAAATAGAAACATCTGAATTGAGAACCTCCTCCTTTTTTAGAAGTCGGTTACAAAAAAAACTGCTTAACAGAGTTCAAAAAAGTAACCAGTAGTAACTTGGTAAGAACAGAATTTCCGATTATTTTTGTTAAAAATTCCCTTAGCACAGTTTCATACCCACTTGTATGCAACGTCTATAGTTAAACATCATCGGTAACTTAATGACCACACACTATCGCTCACACTTCGTCGCATATGATAAAGATGATCTCAAGCTGAGCAACTTACAGCTCATGTCAATTCCACTCGATCTACCAAGGAGTACTTGAAGAATTCAAGTTCAGGGACGGTTTATGGTATTACTAGTTTCTGCCCACAGCTTCACTTACTCGTACGTGTATCATCATCATCATCAGCTTATTCATTTTCCCACTGCAGGGATACAGGTCTCTATCAGTGCGGATTGGTAGAAACGCACTATACCAAAAAGTAAGCCCCCATGTATAACTTTGTGCTAGATTTTAACAAAATATAATAAATAATAATAATCTGTTCTGCTGTTAAGGACAAGTAACAGACAGGCCGAGTTATATTTCGTATTTATAATGTTCATCTTCTGCCTAGTCTTTTCCCAACGTTCTATGTTGTGGTCGGCTTCCAGTCTTACCGTATGCAGCTGAATACTGGTATTTTACATGAAACTACGAACTCCACATCCCAGTTAGAACTGGGTTATACTCCATGGTATTCTGGTTGTCAGACTTTCGGGCCACTGCTATCTGTAAGGACTGTTAGAACTGTGTGGTATGATACCCCTTGGTAAGTCTGGTAAGTCAGACTTTCGGATCACTACCTGTTATGACTGTCAAAGATCTACAAATGGCAGCCGGGACTAACGGCTTAGCATAATTTCTGAGTGTTGTTATTTGGCTGTATGCTGAATTCATATATTTATATATATATATACTTTTTTTTTTGTGTCGGCCTGATCTGTCCCACTGCTGGGCAAAGGTCTCCCTCATGGCTTCAAAGGTTCCATCGCTCTTTGGCAAACGTTGAGTTTGGCTCTGAATATTATAGTAATGGAAATATGGATTATATTCTTACTTACCCTAAAAAATATATCAATCGGTAAACATCCCAAACAATTCGGAACACATCAAAAACAACGTTTTTTAACCTTTTTAACCGTGTAACACGTACGGTAACATGTGACAAAAACAATCCCTAAAAAAGTGCGGTACAAACAAAAAAAAACGTTTGCGGTATTTTCGATGGATGTCATTTCCTACCTGTGTTGATCCGATTATTTCTCGTTTACGGAACACTGGTTTGCGAATAACCCTCTTCAATCTTCAATGATACTCGATGGAGCAAGATTATCAAGAGCTTTAACAATAGTGTTGCGCAAAAACCGTACTGGAGAAATCGATTTATTTGATCCGTCGAGTTTTTTTTATTTTTGCGGTAGATGAAATCTGTAGTGTTTGGTGTTTTTTCGTGTGTTGGGTTGTCAACTTGAGCTTGATTATTTTGGTGTAATGTTACCCTTTTTTGGTTTATGAAAATATTGGAAAAAAGGGTAATTGGTAAATCAAAAACGAAAATACCAGAATTAAAAAAACGTGTCATTTGTCTGGCAATTACATACTCAGTTGTCAATATTATTTATCAAATATGTCAACCATCTAGTAGGTACCTACTTATTGCATTTAGGCACTTTTTTTTAAATTTCTGCCTTGATTTTCTAAAACACTTCAAACATTGGCGGAATTATCGAAATCACCAATGGCCAAAGAAAATATAAATAATCAGATACCACAGCCATTCTTAACTTAGCGTTATAAAGAAATCATTTTAAAAGCTCAATAACTCAAAACCATGAAATCATACCCACATTTTTAAACTTGTCCTACAAAAAAGTAGCCTCAAGATCCATCACATATTATGGAAATTAATCAATAACCTCGTAACCGGTAATTAAACATGGATTCCGAGCAAGACTTAATTCTGATTGATGATTTAATAATAAGCGATGTTACGTATATAAATATCGGTTTGTCTGACCGTCCGTCATCTGTCAGTTTCATGTCAATGCTGCAATGTGGTCGAATATTTGTGCTTTTTAAGAATTATAATTTACTTTTATAAAATTTTGATTAGTATGGCAAAGAATTATTGGAAAATCTTCTAGTTTGTTGAAATAAGTAACTTCACTAATTTAGTCCGATACAAAGTACACTTACGTTTTTTTGTTCGGAGATTAGGCTACCCATACAAATTGTAGCATTTAATAATTAAATGTACATTGATTTCTTCTTTATAACCCAATTACAGTGGTTAATTTGCTAAGCCTTGTCTAACCGGATTAAATGCGATAAAACTGCAAAAACACTTACGAAAACCAAAATAAACTTAATAAGTAAATGTCAAAATAATAAAGTTTTGTGTTAACCTCCAAAAAAGTGGATTTATAACGTTCCATGCCACGTTGATTGTTTAAACCATCTATGCGATTTTTAGTGCAAACCTTTAAAAATAGCTTTACAAATGCTCACAGTTTAACAATATTTATTTTTATAGTCTCTTCTGATTCTATACCGTACTTTTTTAGTAAACGGAAAAAACGCCCTTATCCACATAAGTATTTTCTGTCAAATGACATTTACCACAACAGGAATAAAAAATATTATAAAAGCTTATTTATTATGATTATAAGATTCCGGTTTAATTTCTACGTAATATTTCGTTTAATACTGTAGTAAAATGGTAACGTTTTTTGGTGTAATATGCATAATAAATGCAACGTCAAGGTGGGCCGAAAAAATTGTATTCTTAAAAAAAAATATAATACAAAATAGGACTAAGGGTCAGTTTCACCGGTTGCGGATAAAGTGTCGGTTAGCCTATTAGGAACTTATCTGCCAGATAAACTAACACTTTTGGTTTCACAGGTGTCGGATAGCGATATCTGGTAGATAAAGTATTAGTTATAACCAGGCTTTAAGTGGTAGATAGTATTAACTATCAGATAACTAACCGACACTTTATCCGGAACCGTTGAAACTGGCCCTAAAGGTAAACAACGTCGACAATAGTCCGCATTAGGCATCAAAGCACTCATCCCCATCGCTGTCAATGTACCCAGAAGTGCTTTGGCCAACAGATATAAATAGATATTTATAAATATATATTTTCAGATGTCCATTTAGGTTAAGCCTTTCCTGTTTCAAATACTGCCAGGAGTTGTTATAATAATTATAAATTCACATGTTTTGCTTTCAACAAAATGTCTTTTTCAGAGTGCAACTTTTTCAAAATATTGCTTGGTACTATTAATTTATTGTTTCAATCAAATGGTTTTTTAAGTTGACCACAGGCATATTTATAACTAGTTTGATTTTTGGCAGAATTTTTGACATCGGCATGGCTAAAAATACATTGGAAACAAACATAAACTAAAATAATAATTTATCCCTCCATTATTAAACGAAAAACAATAAAACCCTAATTAATAAGAAACAATAACAACTAACAGACGAAACAAAATCAAAAACAAGTAAAATAATATCAGGCTAGGGCTGTCAAACGCGAGTTGGCGGGCGGGGCCCGATCCGGTATGATTGACAACCCCTGACAGCGGTTAAACACAGGTCGAATCGCGAAAGGTAGTTTTTTTAATTCTTTTTAAAAAAATGTTTCAGGGGTGTGCTGTTGTTTTTTTGGTGCTGAAAGTTCCGTACATTTTGGTAATTGATTTTATTGGTACTTACTTACTAGTGTGTTTCTTTTTGCGTCTGTTCTGAATGAAAATGGTAAGAAGAACCTTGTGCTAAAGTTGTGTTGGTAACATAATTAGGGGTGATTTGTTTGATCCTTTTTCTATAAGCAATCTTTAAGTTAATACGAGCATTTAACTAACTAATCCTACAAACAAGATGGTTTTCAAGATGATATTCTAGGTACCTAGTACCTATCCAACAAAAAAATACAAATAGGAAGATTTCTTGATGATCATGATGCGCAAATCAAATGATGATTTCCAAAATATAGTGATGATTGAGAATGCATTATTATTTATTGTAACTAAGTTTGATGGTAGACTACTAAATTTTACGATTCTACGAGTCGTTTGAAACAGGCGAGAGATTTTTTAGGGTTGAGTTCTAAAGTCGTCAAGAAAACCATCGTTCAGTATCTACCACGGATCCCTAATTCATCTCACATACTTCACAATCAAACTCGATACGTACTCAGCTGGATACGATACGCTTTATAATTTTACAACAAAATATAACAAAATCTTACACATTCGACTTTTTTCCAATCTTTGTATCCTTGATGAGCATGGATTAAGATTGTTGAAAAAATGTCGGACAGATGTTGTGTGTGTGAATTTTTGAGAGCCGTAGGATATTGCTGTAGGTGTTTTGATGCGGTTGTCAATAAGATTACACTGATGGGGAAAAATGAAGTTAGTGGAATTTTGAGTATATTTACAATTTTCGGATAAATTGAGTAATTATCTTCTGGTGAATATCTTCTTAGCGTGTCATGACAGTATTTTAAGTCAGGCAAGAAATCTTATACAACAGAACCGATAAGACACTCCGAAAACGTTGCCTCACACCAGGAATTTGTGTGTGTGTGCGATTACTCACACACACAATCAGCCAGACATGGAACAACTATCTATAGACCATACAAACATTTGTACCGTGCGGGGATCGAACCTTCTTTTTTTTTTGTATGGTTAATCATCAAATGTCTTCTCTCACTCTGCGCGGAGCGGGGAGGGAGTGTCAGACTTTTACTGACACTCCCTCCCCGCTCAACCCTTCCATGTTCCTTCCTTACCCTTTACGTTCCGGGGCCGCGGTATCTTTTTTGAACAGTCCCGCAACCCCGGCAGGCGGGGATCGAACCTGCGACACGCAACGTAGTAGTCACCACTGTACTACTAATTGGAGCGAGTAGTGGTTGCACAATCCTTATGGCTCTGACTTTGTGGGTCGTAGACTCGAATCTAGACAGACGCATTACTTTATGTAATGTTTCATCACCAATTCTCTCAAAATTGACTGTCCCCAATTATTGAGCATGATCAAATTCCGTGTGCCTACGAAAAGCCCACGAGCTCCTGCAACCCCTTTACGTCCTCCTCCTCGCAGGACCGTACTTGGTGCTAATTCACCTATCCCCCGCCTATGTAAATTATTGAACACCTGCAGTGATCTCGTTGATGTACACTCTGACTCACTTAGTAAGTTCAGAAGTATTGCATGCAAAAACCTGTAAAATTTTCTGGAGGTCAAGGAAAGTACCTCGTGTTTATTTTAGTTTTACTGTTAATCATGTTATATTTTACTTTGATTTAACATTTTTTTAAAATTTAATTTATATGTTTTTATTTTAATTTTATTTAATTTTAATTTCATTTATTGTAATTTCATTTAATTTTAACTTTATCTTGATTCCAATTTTTGTTTTGTTTTGGTTTTTATACAGATTTAATTGTCATTTATCATTTTGTTGTAATTTTGATTTTTAATTTTGTTTCAATTTTTATTTTTATTTTAATTTCAATTTTGATTTTGATTTTGAATTTTGATTTTATTTCGATTTTAATTTTAATTTTGAATTTGAAATTGATTTAATTTTGATTGTTATTTTAATTTAGATTTGTTTGTAATTTACATTTTGAAAATGTATTTAATTTAGATTTAATTATGTATTTAAAAACCATAGCTGAGTGTGAGTACATACGAGTATGTACTCATCTGATTCTCAATAGACACTCAACGACAAATAAGTAGTGCATGATGTGCTTACTTGTAAGAGGTTGATACACTTGTCTGTGATACTATTCTTGGTTTTTAAGGCTGACGGTGTTAAATGTCCTGAGTATGTGCCCCCGATTAAACTAAATGGGAAAGACATATTGCGAGTGTACCAGTTCAAATACTTGGGGCATTATGTGACCGACGACCTTAATGACCGAGTTGATATTGAGAGGGAACGTAGGGCGCTGGCCGTCCGAT
Organism: Xestia c-nigrum; assembly: GCA_916618015.1. NCBI lineage: Eukaryota > Metazoa > Arthropoda > Insecta > Lepidoptera > Noctuidae > Xestia > Xestia c-nigrum. Next base: position 2,282,827 of record OU745263.1, read on the forward strand.
GTAACATGTTGGTTCGCAGGTTTGCACGCTGTAGCAGAGCAGTCAAAATAACGCTTTTTAAAGCTTATTGCCAAGTGTTTTACACCTGCAGCTTGTGGACCAACTACACTCAGCGGGCTATCAGCGCCCTACGGGTCCAGTATAACAACGGGTTCAGGATGTTGATGGGGCTGCCCCGTTTCTGCAGTGCATCAGGTATGTTTGCACAAGCACACGTCGATGGTTTTCATGCCATCGTCAGACAGAAATCTGCCTCTTTGCTCTGCAGAGTGCGGGACAGCTCCAACTCCATTCTGAAGACCATAGCGGGGAGGTACGATTCTCCTTTGTTAGGTGATCTTGTTCAAAGATGTATCTTGAACAACAGCCTTACTGCCAAATAGAATATTATATAAATTTACTAACATAGGTATAAGTTATCTTTTGTTTTTTTTACTAACCCATATGGATGTTGCTTATCCGAGTTAAAGATTATTTTATTTTATTTATTTATATAACATAGCTTGTATCCTTGAAGCAGTGTATTCAATTGTTGGTGAGCCAAATAAATAAATAAATAAATAAAACGAGGAAGAAAAACATTGTAAGGAATGTCTTGTCCTAGAACCAAACATTCGAAGACATGTAACATGTACCAACACCCGCTCATACTCGTAGAGAGGAGGACTATATCCCAGCAGTGGGAACATTCAAGCCTGATTATGATCATTTGAGCTTCATTTTGGATGCTCTCATTTGTATCGAAAGTTATAAAAAGTCCAAGTCTGGTCAAATTAATATAATATCGCTGGACATCGCTGGACATTAATACACCGCCATCTAGTGCCACACTAAGCAAGGCTTGTGTCGTGGTCACCAGACAGTTGATATACTACATATATACTTTTTTTTGTTTGTAAATACATACTTATTATACATATAAACATCCATGACTCGGAAACAAATGTCCATGCTCATCACACAAACATTTGCTCTTACCGGGATTCGAACCCAGGACTTCTAAGAACGTAAGGCAGCCTCACTACCACTACGCCATTCGGGTCGTCAAATTAATCAAGGTCTTCAAAGTACCTGTGTATACCTATGACAGTCAAGACATGGGTTACATTTTCCTATACAATTCAAGAACAAAAATAGCAAAACATTCAAACAGATATCGATGTAAGTATCAAGAATGTAACATTCAAATCGCACAATATAGAGAAGGCTATAAAACAGAAGTGGCTCACTCGCGATACCAAATGATATTCCTTGAAATGTTTCCGACTGCTTTTAGTGGGCACGATTATAGTCGTCACAATGTCGTAGCGGTGTCGTATGCCTCTCATTAGAAATGACGTCATTTTGGAATGACAGTGCGTGGAAAATTAGTACTGGAGAAGCAAGTTTGGGAAAAACAAACAATAAGACCAAGGTTTTATGGTTTTCCAAGTACCTACCTAAGGCAATTATTTTAGTTGATAGACATACCTATTCACTGTACCTAAATATTAAAAACAAAACTTGAAAATGATAATGGATCTGGGAACTAAGCAATTGGGATGGATTAATGTGGAGCAGCTTCAAACAATCACCATTTCCGTAAACTGCTAGACACATCCCTATACCTTCCCTAAGCAATGCCACATCGTACGGTCATGTGCCTCTCGCAAACAGCGTTTTCCCTCAGCCATCACTAAGTCACTGGTTTACCTTGTATTTTATTTGAAACTAATACTGTTAGCCTGCGTCATATCACTCCTAGGCAAATGCTTTTTCTATTATTTAGTTTTAGTTTATTATTATTAGTTTTAGTCTTTGGTTTAGTCCAGGTCGGCGAGTCATCTTCTACGAAGTCTGTAACGCCACTTTGTGTTAGAGGCAAAACTATCTCGTTTTTTTGCAGTTTTTCACTTTAATATACCACTCGAGTCGGTATTTAATTCTCTATACAATGGTACAAAAAATGAAAAAAAGTAAAAAATTCGAGGTAGTTGGTTTTGCCTCTAACCCGGCGAAATATGTATTTAAAATCGAAATAAACCTGTTTCAGCAGTCTTTGTACTCTTCAAGTTCCTAAAATAAGAAATAAAGTGCTATCAATTCTGTTAATAGTGCTACAGTGTTAAACGTAACTCGCGAGTCGTATCGTAACCCAAAAATGCCTCTCCGCAATTTTTGATATTAAAATTTTCAATAATACCTAATGGATGTCTTCCCGGGATCGAGTCGAAAGCCCTCCATATCGGGGGGACCACAATACTCTTGTTTTTAATACAGCCCTTTGTATTCAATGCTTTGTCTTATTATCTGAGTGTTTGATGTCGCCCTACTGGTACTGGAGTGTCATAATTATGACATTTCTATGATATTGGAAGATGGTGGATGCCATATCACTTGACGTTTCATTGGTAAGGATGGGTTTTTAATGGCTGGAGTTGTGTTCCTTATCTGAATCTTAGGTTCAGATGGTGGTTTTCTTGAGATCAAACGAAAATCAATCTTCAAAACTACATACTACAGTTCCTTATAAGAGTAAAAAAAGAAATGATGGATGGACTGCGTAAAAGATTAAATGGCCAGAAAGGAGGTGTCTGATGAGATGACGACTATTAGAGAAGTATGGACGAAGAAGTCATGCTGCTTCGACCACAAATGAATTGGGATAAGAGCGAGAGGGAGATGAATCCTCCCTATGATTATCAGGAAAGAACAAGTGGCCAAACAATCTCTCCAGCAACTCATTTGTAAGTAAAGTTAGAGGAACTGATATTGGACAACCAACAGGTATTTAAACTAGATTAAATACTGATAGTAAGTTTTATTTCGGCCTTAAATAATAAAGTACTCCAAACCCACATATTCATATAAAACCTTAATGGCTGAAAGAATCTGTCCCCAATAATACTTTTACAACCACAAATAAAATAGAAATAAACGTAACAGGATCCTATTACAGCATTATTAAAAAATAAAACAGACAATACGATCACCGAAACCAATATGTGTGTTATAAACATATTCGCGGCAAAGCTGGTAACCCCTCGAACGCTGCCCATAAAAATACATACCAAACAAGCCAAAAACTGCCGACCGTAATAAAGAAACGCGATAAACCGTGCAAAAAAATTGCGGGACATGAATTCATTGGTATGACATTCGGGGTTCCAATGGTCACGGTTATAGCTCAGAAAATATCCTCTAGACATATTTCCTCCTTATAGTTTTATGGGATCGGCCCCCATCTTTTATTGGTCGTCGGGAATCTTGTCAATCCTATTAAGTTGGTCGTTTTTGCCCGCCACCGCTTTTTAGGGTTATGACGTATATTGAAAGTTGGAATTGTTAATTTGTGACGTTTGATGGCATTTGGGGGGTTAGATTAAACATTCCTTTTTGTATGAATCTATAAAAGCGGGAAATGGAAATTGTTGATTGATGTAATGGCATGTCAGAATTCAGAAGCATTTTCATTTTTTTTTGTTTGGAATACACAATTTGCAGTTTTTATGACACAAGCCCAAAGAAATTTAAAAAAGTAATGGAGACATACATTTTGATTAAAAAACGTTTAAATAAAGGGTGTAAATCACCTCTTAACCCTCTCTTTTCTTTTTACTTAAATCCTGTACTTATATTGCAAAAATAGTTAACCAAAGAACAATCTAAATCGAAACAATTATAGACTGGAAAAGTAAAAAGGCGAACTGCCGGATATTCATTTGTCTTTATAGACAAGTCGTTTATTGTAATTTTTTATTACAAATATTTAACAAAAACAGGTGAACCCTACACAATGACTATACATATAATTCATATTTCCCTAAACGATATTCTCGAGTAGCTATATCATTATCTTCTGCCCTTATCCCCATTTATTTGTGATTAGTGCAGTAAGTCTTTTTTTCTATACATCTCTATTATTTACTCGTCATCTCAGTGCTCACTCTCTTCTAAACAATCGATCTGTGATTTCTTTCTTATGATTACGTTTTATTGCATACAGGGTGTAAACCACCTCATCACGAAGCCGTCAACCAAGCATTCTATTCATCAAAGTAAGTAACTTTACGCAAAAAATATTGCTGGGAAACCACTTTTTTTTGGGGTGTCAAATCATGTTTTGTGGTAGAACTCAAAACTCGCACTTGAAACATGGATTGAGTAGTACGGGGGTCGTAGAGGTGTTTAAAGTAAAAACCTTACAGTAAAAACTAGTATTCAAAAAAAGTTGTTAAAAAGTTGAAACATTGGCCACCAATATCTTCGCAACTACAAGGTATGGTGTAGAACAAAAATATCGCAATGACGAAGAGAAAAGTGCCTTTCGGCTTCGTTAAGAGGTGCTTTACACCCTATATAATAATATAACATAATGTTTGCTGGACATTAACACACAGCGCCATCTAGTGCCACACTAAGCAAGGCTTGTGTCGTGGATACCAGATAGTTGATATTCTACAAACGTACTTTTTTTTTTGTAAATACATACTTATTATACATATCGGAAACCAATGTCCATGCTCATCACACAAACATTTGCTCCTACCGGGATTCGAACCCAGGACCCTAAGAACGTAAGGCAGCTTCACTACCACTACGCCATTCGGGTTGTCATATACGTTATATACGTTTCTTATCGCACGGTCTTCATTCCTTCGCGTCACATGGAAAATCGTCTTTATCGCGTTTCTATAAACGGCGTAACTTCCTCTAAAATCTCTAGTTTCCTAACATTTCTAATCCCACCAAAACAACAGAAACATCCGTCACTGTCACCATAAACGCCTCAAATCACACATTATTTACACTCAAAGCTTACTCCCGAACAATAATCTGCCATAATCCTGAATTCAGTACAAATGTACCAATAACACACCGGGCTCAATCAAAGGGTTCGTACAGACAGACAGACAAATGGAATTGTCGCAATACGCACGCGGCCGGCAATTAGTGGCATGCTCACCAGTTTCGATATGAAATACAGCCGCCCGAATCAGCTAAGACATATAGATTAGGTTGGTACATACGGACGATTTGTTTACGTGGGGTGGTGTTCAATACTTACATTTTAAAGCAATCGTGTTTGTCTAAAATCTACACTATTAAAATGGATGTGTGGACACGCCCCAAAGCTTGTACTCTTTTAGTTTTACACGTTAGGAGATTCTACAGCACTCTTTGAAAAACGTCGTTCACTTTGTTCATCATTGGGTCCTCTAATTATCCCAATTTATTAGGGATCTGCACAGCATGACTTTTTGCCTTCAACTCAGCAGTTTTCTGTCGCCATATATCACCTTTCACTCAGTCCATCTACCTTTTCTTTGGTCTCCCCGTACTTTAATGACGTAGCGTTGCGTTCCAGGCTGGGTCCTCTGATAAAAACAATCTACGAAAATATGAAAATCATTGAAAGAAGACGTAAGACAGTACAAAAGAAAACGCCAATTGCGTCAAGACATTCAGGAGCCTTCCTAAGATTATCAAACACAAGTGCGAGATAATATTGATCTTTGACAGCTTAATTCAGTATAACACTAAAGGCTTCAGGGTATCTCGAAAAAAACACTCGCTCGTTAAATTTTCCAGATTCAAATATTAAGTCCAAAACTAATTCTACAGTGTGTCAGACAATAGTTACCACCCTATAACATATGCCAAATCCATGGTTCAACCGTTTTGCATTCGACTGCCTACTCCCTTTTGGATGACGTCAATATGCAACCTAGGCCATCCCACCAAAGGACCTATCTCCTCCGACATCTGCATTCAAAATTGAACTTTGAAACGGAAGATTAGAGTTGTATTTCCATTGTAAGGTGAACTTTCATAATCTATTCAGAGATAACGTCGGAGGTTCAATGTCAGGCAGAACAGCAAATGAAATATAGTTTCGCCTTCATTGAACCTGTGATAAATTGATATCGCCCGGGACGGTTATTGAATAACAAGCAAGGCTTGTTGATCGCAACGCGCGTCATTTGTGGCCCTTTGTCGGGTAGTGTGGGTACAGCCTTATTATGTTTGCGGATTGATATCTAGTGTGAAATGTTTTTGCTTAGGTGTATCATGTATGTTAGTTATCAATTGTGTGAAATTATGTTATATTGGATGGTTCTTTCACAGACTGAAAAATCCTTTAAACAATTATACATTTTGAAGATTCATGAAGATTTCTATGGCGACTGATGTCGTAGTTCATACCTAGTCTTTGACCGATAGAACATGAGATCAGTCTCATGTTCTACCTCAATCTGTCAGCAGATTGAGGTATAGGGACAAAGGTCTGGGCAAAGACTTAAGATCCACTTCTTCTTCGTTCGGAACTTGAGAGGAAATCAAAACCGTATACCGTTATGCAAACCCAAAACAGGACCACCGAATCACATCTACGAACAAACCCAACAATTCCACGGCAACTAAATCAAAAAAGCTATCAATCAAATTGCCGTCCATGCAAATTGTGGCGCATGACAACGTAAAGCGAAGCCATTAGGCTGGTTACACAAGAGCGTATAATTCGCTGGTATCTTCCATCTTGTGCCCGCACGGCACTAACAAACAACTCGGTGGCTGGACATTAGCTAGAAGAGCTACACTTGTGACATCTAAATTTTGGCTAGCCGCACGGTATGGGGGGTTGTGGACCTAGCCTTATGTTTAGAATGGACAGAGTGGAATAATTGGTTAGGGATTTAGAAAATAATCAAGGAAAATTATGAAGGTCTAGTTAAGGCGGTTACATGAGCTAAACGCGAGTTTTATAATTACTAAAAGTATATGATTAACTGCTTTAGACAAGACTAGAAAAATATATGATATTCTTCAGGATATATGCCAGTATGGCAAAGCAAATAAAAAAAAAACACGAAATTATCTCTAAAAATATCTTACAAACAAAACAAAACATACGATCATTCTGTTTTTTTGGCTAATAATTCTACAAGCAATATATTAGCATGATAGTGTTTTAATTTTTCAATCCAATCAATAGTTTTTTTGTAAATCGATCGAAACCACTCATTTTGCGCTATTTAGCCCGCAGTGACTGACGTTACAACCATTTTGTAGTGCAAACTGATTAGAACTTTATTCTAACAGCATTTCAAACAAAGTTTGAACCACCACAAAAAGAGTTGCTAATTTAGCTCGTCTAATCGCCTTAAGTGCAGGAGGAGCTTGTGGTTAAATCATAACAGCCGCTCTAGCCGATCTTTAGGTTAAGCCGTGATTACCTAGGTCTGTCTGTGGATGGGTGACCACCCTCACATACCGAGTTTCCTCCGTGCCTCGGAAAGCACGTTAAGCAGTTGTTCCCGGCTCTCATTTGTAGATCTTTGACAGTCGTTACAGGTAGTCAGTGGCCCAAAAGTCTTAATAAGGGGTATCTTATTGCCCAGCACTGAACTGGGTTGTGAAGGCCAGATAGGCAGTCGCTCCATGTAAAATACTGGTATTCAGCTGCAGTCGGTTAGACTGGATGCCGACCGCAACATAGTTGGGAAAAGGCTCGGCAGATGACGATGACTTGAGTCTAGTTAAGTCTAGTAGAGTCGTTGAAACGCTAGGGAATGGGCAACTACAGTACTTTCTCAAGTTATTATGCCTTGTGACTGTGACTGTAACTTCGTTTTTTTTTTTGTATTTTTGAATGACGACTCGAATGGCGTAGTGGTAGTGAAGCTGCCTTGCGTTCATAGGGTCCTGGGTTCGAATCCCGGTAGGAGCAAATGTTTGTGTGATGAGCATGGACATATGTTTCTCATCATGGATGTTTATATGTATAATTAGTATGTATTTACAAACAAAAAGTATATATGTAGTATATCAACTATCTGGTGTCCACGACACAAGCCTTGCTTAGTGTGGCACTCGATGGCGCTGTGTGTTAATGCCCAGCGATATTTATTTATTTATTTAATGGTCTAATAGAAATAAATGATTAGAGTTTGAGTTTGAGTTGAGACACACAGTAACAAAAAAAAACCATGCGGGGAAGTCTTTGGGGACTGCAGATAGAAGCGAAAACTCGACATAGCCGTAGCGCATCGGCTACGAGTGCTACGAAGGGTTAGGTGACGATCACGCGAGTTCTATAATTTCTGATCACTCAAAAAGTGCACAACGTTCACTTAAAAAATCATATTAAATCGCATTTCCCTAAAACCACTGCCTCTATTCATTCCAGCATCTATGGCAACGTGTCCACAGCGACGCTGCCCGTACTGCGAGACTACAAAACATATCGGCGGTGGTCGCCGTCCAGATAACTATGCGTCGCGATCTGTGCCCGCCTGCCTCCATAGGCACAACTGTACCTAGGCAGACTAGAATAATGTGAATACTTTGAATGGCCTCTCTGTGGTGGTGTAAATCTAATATAATTACATGAAACAGATGACATTAACTTTAGGAGACCATTTGACTTAATAGTCGTCAAATATACATATTATGCACAGTGACGGTCATTGTAACTAAATACCCGAATGGCGTAGTGGTAGTGCCTTAGAGTTCTGGGTTCGAATCCCGGTAGGAGCAAATGTTTGTGTGATGAGCATGGACATTTGTTTACGAGTCATACAAACAAAAAGTATGTATGTAGTATATCAACTGTCTAGTGGCCACGACTCAAGCCTTGCTTAGTGTGGCACTAGATGGCGCTGTGTGTAATGTCCAGCGATATTTTTATTATTACTAAATGTAGCAAGATCCCTTGGGTTTTCCACCAGGAATTTTACAGTCCACGGGATTTGTGTTTGTGTTCGTTTGATGGAAATAGTCTGACCCCTATTAGATGTAAGCGTAACAATGAAATAGTAGATTGTATCATAAGGGAGCAAAATAATATTTTTACGGCGAGGGCGCTTTTTTGAATCCAGAGCGAAGTGAGGGATTCTAGAGTAGAATCCCGAGCGTAGCGAGGGATTCTTTAGTAGAATCCTGAACGTAGCGAGGGATTCAAAGTACGTCGCCCGAGCCAAAAATATATTTTGCGCCCGAGTGATACACTCTACTTTTCATCACCCACTATGAGAAAATAAAAGGCGCCTCATATTTTATTGTAATATTGATATTTAATGAAACAGAGTAACAACTAAATTGAAATTAAGTAGTATCTAATAATAAAACAACTAAAAACTTATATTTACATTTGAGACATTTTCACAATTTTGAAAATTAATTGTTACAGTTTTATTAGGAATAGAGATTGTTGTAGATTTAATTTTATTCTGCGTGTTTGAAATAATGTCAGAATGTGGCTCATTTTGAGGAAAATGTGACGGTGAATCTCTTTGTTTGGATGTAGATGGGCGCGGCGACAGTGGCATGGATGGATTAACTGAAGGTTGCAATTTAATGTTTTCCACGATGCGTTCACATGTTTTCGCCTTGTTCTCAATGGAATCTTCTATATATCCCTCTGCTACAGCACTCGACTTCCATCCTCCATGTCGCTTGAGAACAGTTAAGTCCGCTCCAGAATCTGCCAACAGGGTAGCAGAAGTGCGACGAAAACAATGTCCTGTATATAGCTTGATATCTGGTAACTTCAAATAAGTAGCGATTTCTTGTGGCATGTAAGAAATTTTATTTTTTCCCATAACTTGTTTGAAGCACTTGCCATTTTGATAACGGATGAAAAACCGATTGGTCTTTATATCAGCAGGACGCAGGTCCAGGTATTTCTGTACAATAGTTTTGTATTCTCCTCGGATTACGAAGGATCGGTCAATTTTTGTTTTTGTGTCTGTCAGCTTTACTAACAGTAAATTATCCGAGTGATTTTCGACATCATCAACAGTTATTTTTAAAAGTTCATTGCCACGACAAGCTCCATGTACTCCGAAAATTAAAGCCACCTGTAACAAAACCGAATGTGAATAAGACAAGTACCTATCTATCGAAGTACAGGTTACAATAAAATGCGCATTTTAAAACACTGGTTATACTTTACTAATCCACCATATATACATACATAGTTACTTACTTTTACGGCAAGAAAGATGTTGTCGGGTGCCTCATTAAGGAAAGTCTCCACGTTTTTGACTGAGAACACTTTGGATTTTTTAGGTTTAAATCCATCAGACATCCTCTTCAGATACGCTATTAATTTCGAATATGTGTCCAGTTTTACGTCGTTATTAGAACTGACTGTTGATTTTAGCATTGAGTAGGTACTCCAAAGTGTGGAAGGTTGTTTAGTTTTGGCTAAGTACTGGAAGTAGGCCAAAAACACAGATTCTGAAAAATTCTTGGCGCCTCTTGAATTTCTCCATTCAATAAAATTACCATAAGCTTTCATATATTTCTCCCGGGATTTTGCAGGTAGTAGATTATCCATCACATTTCTTGCGTCAGTTCTAATACTATCAGGAGTTAATTCTATACTTTCACTGTCACTTGAAGAACTCATTTTTCAAAACAAAATCATGAATTTCTATCAATCCGTGAAAATTGACGAAAACGCGGGCTATAGTTCGCGCGTTTTTAATTTTATTTCTTTTTTTTTTTGTATTCAGCCGGCGCGCGGCGCTACTATGGGCCGTCGCACCAGCCAGTCTTTATTCAAACAATATTTGCGTTCGATTTCTTGGGCGCTGAACACAAGATGTTCCAAATTCAAAAAGTGCGCGGCAAAGATAATTGCGGCGCACTTATAAAGAGGATTAAAAACTCATTACTGCCCGCTAAAAGTTTCTTATAGAAAACACCACCTTTGGGTGCACTTAAAGGCGAACCAAGTCGTCTTTTTCGAATAGATGGGATGAAAATGTAATTGTCCTATTAAGTGCACCACAGCCTATCTCTTCGGAAATGAAGGCGTGGTGTTATGTTAAGCCAAATAATAAGGTTCTTAAGGTTAACTGTAAATTTATAGAAGTTCAAGCAATGGAGCCGATAAGATTTTCCGGGGTATTCCTCACAGCGCACCTATCTCTAAGCGCAACTATCTCAGCGCAACTATCTCAGCGCAACTAAATCATTCCTCAGAGCGCAACCATGATTACAAATAGAGAAGGGTTTTTTCTGAGGTACTTACCTCAGAGCAAACATGTGATTGAAATACCATCTGCAATTCCTGATAGCCTAGTACTTTTGTACATTACAGGCCAAAAATGGTTTGAACACTTAGTTCCAGTATTTATCTGTTTGCCTGGAAGTCCGTTTTAATATATAAACAGTAAGGACAGTTGATTTAAAACTGTCTATCGATATAATTAATGAATTCATCATATCCCTCTCTATTTTTTTAATTTTACTAGCTGACCCACGCAACTTCGTCTGCGTCACATAAGAGAGAAAAATGAAAGGGAAAAAAAACCCCGTTTTTGCAACATTTTTCATTCCTGCTCCGCCCCTAATGGTCGTAGCGTGATGTTATATAGCTTAAAGCCTTCCTCGATAAATGGACTATCCAACACAAAAAGATTTTTTCGATTTAAACTAGTAGTTTCTGAGATTAGCGCGTTCAACCAAAACAAACAAACTCTTCTGCTTAATAATATTAGTATAGATGGTTGCGCTCTGAGGAATGATTTAGTTGCCCTTTGATGGTTGCACTTAGAAATAGGGGCTCTGAGGAATACCTTGATTTTCCATTGTCAAAAAATACGAACAAAAACAATCTCTTATTTCCCCGAATTTACAAATATTCTTCCTCACTTTGGACATATTGAGAACTCTTATGCCAAAGTATTAATCTAATCAAAGTATTAAAATAATCTACTAGATCCGCTGGTTTTATCTACGCGTCATCTGTCACTGAAGTATTGATTTTATGATACGTTCAAACGAGAGCACCGATACTTCATCCATACAAGAATCGGCTTAGAAGACATCATAAACCTATAGCAGTGAGAGTCTAGATTACTTTAGCTAGATGATGTGGCCATCAGACTCCCATAGATCTCGAGTTCCAACCCAAGATCGAGAAGCACCTCTGATTTTTGGTAGTCGTATGCATTTTGTATATTCACTTGCTTCGGTGAAGGAAAACATCGTGAGGAAACCAGCTTGCATGATATACTTTCACCGGCATGTAAAGCCAAGGCAGACGCCAATGGGTGGCAAAAAAACTCTGTTGGACGACACTGTTGATTCAGACTTTCAGGAGTTACAATGGTTTGGGAATAGTTTGGCTAGATTGTACCAAAAACAAAAATTGAAATATCGCTGTCTGTAACAGGGGCCTGCAAATCTGAGTCGTGAACCTGAATCGTCGAGATACCCAAACACCAAAAAAAAACTTGCGGGCTGCCGATGTTTAATGTTTTCTCTCTCTCCAGTACAAGTACGTAGGATTTGATACGACTTGATTAGATAAAGACAGTTATTCTCGATAAAAATGAATTTTTATGGAGTCAAAAACTCATTTTATCGAGCCCTATCGATTTCTACGTACTTGTACTGCAGCAGTGCAAGTACATAGAATTCGATAGGACACGATTAGATAAATTTTACAGTTATTCTCGATAAAATGATTTTTTTATGGAGTCAAAAACTCATTTTATCGAGAATGACTGTCAAATTTATCTTATCGAGTCCTATCGAATTCTACGTACTTGCACTGCTGGTTAGATACTCGTATTAACCACATGAAGAAGGGAGGGTCACAAACCTAATTACCTGCTCTAACACATAACCACAATTCTTACAACATTATCATAATAGATCCTCCATTCAAGCACTGATTGATTTACGTTAGCAACTGTCCGGCGCGCGTCCTGCGCTTTGTCGCGACCGAGCCGTTTCCCTAGCTGTCGCGTCTAATTGCGACTATAATTCATGTCTAATAATCTTGTGTTATTATCGGATTGTATGCAGGTGAGGGGGTGAAGGGGTGGGGGGTGTTTCCGATGAGTTTTGAGTGAATGAGTGATGGAAGGTGTTTATTGTTATTAAAGGTAATTATGCTCTTCTCTTTGGTTCTATTTCCTACTGTAAAATTTGAAATTTACAGTTAGCCTGGGTCTTTCTACGGCTGGGCAACCCCCATGACAACGATGCTGGGCCACTGATCGTTAGTTCTTTCCAGCTCGTTCTACCATCTCCTTTACATACTTTTGAAATATATGTAACTACCTTCTGCCAACGGCTACGCCCGCGTGAAGTTTGATAATTGTCCCATGGGATCTTACTATCGAGATGAAAAGTATTCTATGTGTTAATTCAGGTTCTAAACTACATGTGTGCAAAATTTCATCCAAATCCGTTCAGTAGTTTTTGCGTGAAAGAGTAACAAACGTGCATCCATACATACTCACAAAATAATAATAATATAATATATATTTATAATAGTACGATGGAGATGGTATGTCTTTTTTTACTGTTTTTTTCTCAAGACATAAACAATCAGTAACATTAACTTTAGGCTCGGGCCTTGTATCATTGAAAGAAAGAAAGAAAAATATTTATTTGACGTCAGTTAATAAAGCACACACACAATACATCCCGTCGAAATAACAAGTAACAAATCGAAGTAACATTAACGAAAAACAGTTTCTAATAATTCTTGTTAGCCTTTGATTACCATTAATCAGCCTCTAGGCTAGTTTGCGAGTCTGTCGTGAGTAAAGTTTTTGGTATGAATGTTTATTTATTTATTTAATTTTAAAGAAAGCTTACAGACTAATAACAATCATAAAAAAACATGCATAAGTAGTTGCTAATCACAAGCTTCCACATGTTTCTGTCACCGTAAAATTGTCAAACACGTTATATTACAATATAACGTGTTTGACAATTTTCGTCTCTCTAGCGATATTGTAAACTGACGAATGATGGTCAACTGAACTTGGAAGTATTTCAGCCCCCATAATCGTGACTTGGGGCACCTCCCCCCCCCCCCCCCGTTAGGTTAGTTCGGTTCCTTTAAAGTTTTAAACCCTGCACTCGGAAATACCCCCCGTAGCGGAGCTCCGTCGACTACGCTTTTTGGGGAATATAAAGTTTTTTAAGGTTAGATTATATTAATCGATATTCCTCAGGAATGGTACAGTATCTTTTCATGAGTGTGGTACCACTGGGCAAAGGGGACCCTCCTTCCCTCCACACCTCGTGAGTTGACTACCATCGCATCCATTTCACTAAAAAATAATGCGTTTTATTACTGTAAGCAGTATGCTCGTTTGACAATAGTTCGAGAGTTTACAATATCGCTAGACAGATTACAATATTATATATATGTGTTTGACATTTATATCTAATTAGTTATGAGTTACTTGCGGTGACCAATTACAGCCATTTGAGTAAGTATACAGATGACATTGTACTCATATTAAATATGTCGAGATAATAATATGAGGTATGTCAAGTCGAACAATACCAAAAAAAAAAAAACTAAAGCTATGGTTGTCGCTAAAATACTCCTTTTTCAAAATCGTCGTTGTAATGTTGATAGCAATAAGAGTAGAGGGAGAATAAAAAAACGATTAATCGACTGTGTAAATGATGATTTAGAGAGAAAAGACGTGTTTGATGAGATGACGAGAAACGGAGATATAACATGCTGTGCCGACCCCAAATTAAACCCACTTAGCTGACATGCTGAGCTGTTGAAAAGGGTACAACGTCGAGAATACAAATTGTTCTTCTTCATCCCGCCCATGTCGTTAAAATCTGTACCTACCAATTATGTCTAGGCACAATGGGAGGGTATTGTTAAGCCTAGCCTAACCGAGCAGAGAAGCGACCCCTATTAGTAATCACCAATAGGCCATTCACTTCTACAAACGTTGAGGACATGCTGGTTATCTAGGCGAAATTCATGCACTATCCTGTAAAACAATTCCAGAAAATAAGACAAGGGTTAATCTTTCATACTGTTTATTATATTTATAAGGGTGGTATAAGGGCAAAAGGAAGATGATGAAGATTCAAATGCGAGTCTACGGTGATTTTTAGAAGTAGACTACGTAATTTTTTGACAGGTAAAGTGTACTATTAAATGAGTTTCTAACTGAGAAAAATATATTTGTTGATTAGTACAATATTGATATTTTCTTAATTTAATAATGTTGATTAATGTTGACGTTGATGTTAATTTTGTGTAATAAAAATGATAATTTTGTAATTTAATTATAATTGTAATGAAAATGATAATTAAATGATGTAATGATAGCTGTAATGAAAATGATTATTTATTTATTTAATGTTAACTGTAATGATAATGATACTAAGTTACTAACTGATCTATTGAGTGATAATTGTAAATATAACATTATAATCGATCTGGTATTTTAAAATAATGTAAGTTCATGTTGCATAAATAATGTAGCTAAATGTTTGCATGCCGGATGGTAAAATACGGCTGAGCTTTGATATGTCATAACAACGATTGTATACCCATATGTGCAAAATAAAAATTCTATTCTATTCTATGGTAAACTTTTATCTTTACATGTTATTCATTTTATATCAATTTTATTAACTAAACAAAAACCGATCACTAAATCCACCCCACCCTGTAATGATCCAATCCATTTGACAATCAGAATCCAATGTAGTGACGTAATAAATCATACGTCACAACATCCGTTGAATATAATCAATAGACCATCAGCATCGAACCTCCATTGTATTCGCGTCTTACATAATATTGTGATTAAATTACTGTTGTTGGTAAACTAGAATTAAGTTAGTCTGCGCCATAATGTAAACATAACTTTGATCTGATATTTATAGATAAGTAGATAGAGATACAAAAATGTGTTATTTCATTATTACACGTAATAGATTATACAGTCATTAAATATCGCCAAATAATAAATATCGCTGGACATTACCACACAGCGCCACCTAGTGCCACACTAAGGAAAGCTTGTGTCGTGGACACTAGATAGTTGATATACTATATATATAATTTTTGTTTGTAAATACATACTTATTATACATGTAGACATCCATGACTCGGAAACAAAGGTTCATGCTCATCACACAAACATTTGCTCCTACCGGGATTCGAACCCAGGACCCTAAGAACGTAAGGCAGCGTCACTACCACTACGCCATTAGGGTCTCCTTTTAAGCATAAAGATGCCTATGCCAGGAGGCGTATAGATACATAGATAGATAGATAGATAGATAAATCATTTATTTAGTGCACACAAAAGACATAGCTCAACACACATAACTACAATATAATGAAACAGTTCACTTAAAACAGAAAAACAAGGTGCCAAGATACAAAAAGAAAAATATATTTACAAAATAAGAATAGTAACACCGTGACATACTTCAAACAAAAAAATAATAAAAAGAAAATAAAAAATAGGGTATGCAAGGTGCGGTGTGCATTTTATTTCGCAAACAGTTGCAGTCCAGATATTTGTTCCATTTATCGTCATTTTTGTTGTTACCATTTTCGGTCTTAGCGACTAATGAGGTTTAAGATCATTTATTCTCATAAGAATTATACTATTCACTTACATGAGAATATTAATACTAAACACTTAAAAATAACAAAAAGTTGGGGTATTACAAAAAAAATTACGTCGATTTTATAAATGTTTTGAAGGTAGATTACAAATAATTGCGGGCAAAATGTTCGTTCGATACATGTAAACAAGTATGCGTAACACAGACAAACAGTGACTGGATGTGGCTCGGCACTATGTTAGGGAATGTAATTCTTTTACTATAAAATGTTTAAGTAACTTTTTGAAAGTGGTTTTAGATGTACACTCTTGGAGGTCTCTCGGTAATTTATTAAATACTAGCTTCTGCCAGCGGCTTCGCCCGCGTGAAGTTTCAAAATTGGGGTTGAGTGAGAATATTATAAACGTAAGAGTAAACAAATATAATAATAACAAATCTCCGAACTGCTAAGCTATCGGGAGTTACACGTGTTATTGTGAGTCAACTATAAAAGATAGACATATGCTGTCTTGGGATATTTTTTATATAATTTTATGTGAAATATTTCCGTTATACATGATTTCTATGTAGCTTTAACCATTAAGGCTGCACACGCGACGGAAGCTAAAAAAACCAAGTAACTTCTCCCGTTTTCCCAACATTTCCTTTCACTGCTCTGCTCCTATTAATGGTAGCGTGATGAAAAGTATACTATTACCTGCTCAGGAGTATGTAGAATAATTGTACCAAGTTTCGTTAAAATCCGTCGAGTAGTTTTTTTTTCTATAAATAACATACAGACAGACAGACAGACAGACAGACAGACAGACAGACAGACAAAAATTTTACTGATTGCATTTTTGGCATCAGTATCGATCACTAATCACCCCCCGATAGTTATTTTGTAAATATATTTCATGTACAGAATTGACCTCTCTACAGATTTATTATAAGTATAGATTTTAGATCCTAAGTACACGATAGTTTTCCTTCCGTAGTTTGTGCGGGTGGGGTGTAGTTTTAAAAAGTCTTGTTCACGCCTCAGTTTCTTTTGCGTTTTTAATCTCAGTCGCAACTAACTATCGACAAAGGAAATTGTGCAAAACTTCGTTGATCTTCGAGCACCACGTACCTAAGTCAAATATATAACAACTTTACAGGAAATAGGAAAAACTGCATAATTGTACCAAAATATGGTACAATACCATTTTATAATTTGTGTTCACTTAAACTTAGATAGGTATAGACGTTGTTTGTTTCTGTGAATGCCTGAAACAACACGTCATCCGATTTTCAAGACTCCATCATTCTCATTATTAATTAAACGGAATTCTCAAAAGTCTCGGTAACGGAACTCTCAAGAAATCTATCTCTAAGGTTACGGAAGTCTCATAAAATCTAATAAGGAAATAGTTTGATTGTCAATCACTGAAACACTGCTGATTGATCTTTCATAAGCCTTTATTTCAATAGCAACTATTTTTTTCTGAGTCTATTTTGTCCCACTGCTGGATAAAGGCTTCCCCCATAGCCTTCCATTCTTCTCTCCATCCGGTTTCCTCCCGCTAATCTGTCACAAACGCTTCGAAGTCGTCACGACAGCGTTTTCTAGGCCTCCCTCGGCGACGATGCCCGTGTTCTGGTACCCAATGGGTGACGCCTCAGGCCCATCGGTCCAAATACATTCTACTTATAGTTTGTAGAATGCAGTTGCAACTTAAGACATCAGGATCATCATCTGCCTATCCATTTCCCCCTTTACCCAACTATGTTGGGGTCGGCTTCCAGTCTAACCGGATGCAGCTGAATATCTGTATTTTACATGTAGCGACTGCCTATCTGACCTCCACAATCCAGTTATTACGGGGTAATAAGATACCCCTTTAGTAAGACTAGTTATCAGTCTTTTTGGGCCACTGACTATCTGTAACGACTGTCAAAGATCTGAAAATGATGCTGTAAACCAACGGTTTAACGTGTTTTCCGAGGCACGGAGGAAACTCGATATACAGGGTGTAAACTACCTCATCACAAAGCCGTTAACCAAGCATTCTGTGCAT
The DNA here is from genome assembly GCA_916618015.1 of Xestia c-nigrum. Classification (NCBI taxonomy): domain Eukaryota; kingdom Metazoa; phylum Arthropoda; class Insecta; order Lepidoptera; family Noctuidae; genus Xestia; species Xestia c-nigrum. The sequence continues at coordinate 2,301,225 of OU745263.1, forward strand.
CAAACTAAGTAACTTTACGCAAAAATTATTGCTGAGAAACGACTTTTTTTTTGAGGTTATAAATCATGTTTTGTGGTAGAACTCAATGTAACGCTCTTAAGTCATTGTGCTGATGGATGGATTGAATAGTACGGGGGTCGTGGAGGTCTTAAAAGTCAAAATTTTACAAAAAGAACTTGTATTTAAAAAAAAAAGTTGTCAAAAAGTTGTAACTTTGAGCCCCCATAATATCTCCGTAACTAGAAGGTTCCCAGGTATGGTGTAGAACCAAAAAAATGATCGCAATGACAGAGAGAACAAGTGGTTTACGTATTCGTTAAGAGGTGTTTTACACCCTTTATAAAGGTGGTCACCCAACCACAAATCAACCTAGACAAACACGGCTGAACCTTAAGATCGACCCAGGATCATCTTAATTAAAATCACCGGACACACCTAATTACGAACACAGCAATATCATTAACTAAACCTGACATTACCACCAACAGCCATCCTTACAGCATCTTCGCATCAATTACATTAAGGTTGATTACACACGAGCGACATGCGACTAATAAGACCGTTGCGACAATCGCGTGGCACACGTCTCTAATATTGAAATAGTGATTTACGACAACTATAAATCTGTTTCGTGTCCACTTGTCTAGCTTACAAACGTAGGATAATCGCATGACAGATTTGCGTTAGCGTCCTACAATAGAAGGCTTTGTGCTCATGTTTTCTGATTAGATTAGTTTTAGGTGATTTTGGGAGGTTTTAAAAGGTTCGAAAATATATGAGTTGGATGTTAACACGGTCTTTATATGTGTGGTTAGTCCCTAATAACCTGGTGTCAGATATTTTAAGCCGCCCATTGTGGGACCATTGTGGGACCATTGTGGGACCATTGTGAATTGGATTTGCCGTCCAGAAATATCTCTCAGGCATGCTGGTTTCCTTACAATGTTTTTCTTCACTGATGCAAGTGATAATTTTACAAAACGCACATAGATCGGAAAAATCAGATATGAGAGTCTTGGGTTCGAACTCGAGATATATGACTTGGCATTCCGACGGTCCTACCACTAAGCTATCATGGCCTAGTTAATACAATGCAACACCTCAATCATCCTCTGTCTAGCCTTCTCCTTCTTCTTCTTCGTGGTTGAACGGCCTTGTTGGTCTTATGGTCACAAGAGCGACTGTTGAACATGTTGTCTTGTGTTTAATTCCCGGGTCGGGCAAAGTGCTATCGGGTTTTCCATCAGGAATTTCTCACAAGACCGCAAGAGAACCAAGGTCACCGACGTAGCCCGAAGAATCGCTAAACTTAAGTGGCAGTGGGCAGGTCACATTGCTCGCAGAACGAATGGCCGATGGGGCCGAAAAGTTCTGTAGTGGCGACCGCGAACCGGAAGACGATGCGTTGGAAGACCTCCCACTATGTGGACCGTTGACCTGATGAAGGTTGCGGGAATCCGGTGGATGCAAGTCGCAAGGGACCGGTCAATGTGGCGACACTTGGGGGAGGTCTATGTACAGCAGTGGACGTCTTTTGGCTGAAATGATGATGATGATGATGATGATGGCAATAAGCTCGGCCCCCATTACTTCGATCTTAAACATAACGGGCAAAATGAAGGTATATTATTTTAGATATGTACACCTCAGCATTTTCCGCTACTTTGCTGTTGGTCCCGGTGGTCATTTGTCCATCTTTTACAGTCGTTACAGGTGGTCAGTGGCCCAATAAGTCTGACAACCAGTCCTACCATGGGGTATCGTATTACGGTATTACCCAGTACTAACTGGGTTGTGAAGGTCAGATAGGCAGTCGCTCCATGTAAAATCCTTGTATTCAGCTGCATCCGGTAAGACTGGAGAGCGACCCCAACATAGTTGGGAAAAGGCTAGGCAGATGATGATACCTCTGTCATATCCTTGTTGGGTTACAGGCTTGATGTTGTATAAGTAAAGTCAATAAATAATAAATAAATAAATATCGCTGGAAATTGGACACAGCGCCATCTAGTGCCACACTAAGCAAGGCTTGTGTCGTGGACACCAGATAGTTAATATACTACATAAATACTTTACGTTTGTAAATATATACATATTATACATATACACACACATCCATGACTCGGAAACAAATATCCATGCTCATCACACAGACATTTGCTCCTACCGGAATTCGAACCCCGAGAACGTAAGGCAGCCTCACTACCGTTACGCCATTCGGGTCGTCAAAAGTTGGATTGGTCCATTTATTAGGTCCATGCTCACCATAAAGATGACGGTCTGATTATCTAAAAACAGCTGTTAAAAACACATTTTTGTATAGGAACATGTCACAGTGACAGCTGTTTTTAGATAATCAGACCGTTATCTTTTTGGTGAACATGAGTCTCCTACAACTCTTTCATAAAGCTTAAAATTCTGTATGTAAGCTATAACATAACTCGTGAAATGCAACACATGTCTCAATCAATAGCTGAGCTTGCTCAGAGTATGGAGGTGCTAGTAACATGTCGCTTCTATCCGACCGAAGCCTTCTGCATATTTTACAGCATCGGCTGTGCTAGTGTGGAGATGGATTTCGTTTTGTGTGGAGAAGTTTTATTTAGTTGGGTTTGTGTGGGAGGTAGATTGACAGTAATGTTTTTTATTTTATCAAATACGAACAACAAACTGCTACATTATGGATTTGTTCAACATGATAACATTAGTAACTTAAATAATAATGTAGCCCACAGCCACCAACCTTTAATTGCTAGGAAAGCTGTTTATGCATGACAGTTAAAACACATTACAAATACAAAAAATGTTAAGAACTATAACTTCTTCATTTGTTAAGTGGTTGAGTGTGCGGCGGTTGAGTCCCACAATTGAGCCGTTGAAGTATTTCCTGGGGTCAATTTTAGGTCGACCAATGTTTTATTAGATTTATCCATTAGGAATTAATTAGTATATCCCAGATTCTAGATTCGAGCGTGTTACAAAGTGTCTAAGCGTCTTCAATCATTTATATATAATAACATTACAGGATATGGTAAGAAAAGAAGTGTCTGATGAGATGACGAAAAATAGAGGAGTATGGAAGAAGAAGACATGCTGCGCCGACCCCAAATAAATTGGGATAAGGGTAAGAGAATGATGATGATGATGATGGAACATTACGTAGCTGCTATGGGTGAACTGTATGTGATTATGTGCAATGCCTGAAATAAAATTATTTTATTTTATGTATTTATTTTTATTTATTATAAGGCTACCTTCCTTGTGCTCTTTTATAACAAAAATGTCGAATACTGCGGCAGTTTAATTTTCAAATGTCACGTCATCATCTGAAAACGTATGGCGATTTCACATTCGGATAATAACATTCCATCTGTGTACAAGCTACAAAAAAGCTAGATGGGACCAAAAGGTAAACGGACAGAACACACACTACAACCGTGCAAAAGCAATCCACTAACCAATTTCACCTGCAAAAAATCCTTTTCCCATCTCCCGACTCCCCCCTCCCGATCCAATAAAACCGAACACTCACACGTGTTCCATTTTCCCCAATTAATCAATCCCATATTCCATATTAGCCTAACAGTTAGCACCAACCGCACTATTTATATCACAGCCACGCGCGCCCTGACCAATCACCGAGCTGCGATAGGCGCCCGTTTGAATTTCGAATTGCTAGACCGACAAACTTGGAAATGCTGCTGCGAAAATGGAAATTTTAAATATCTGGACCTTCAGGAGTTTGGAATAAGGTTGACAGTTTATCTGTTTTTAAGTTTCTGAGGTGTTTGATATGTTTGGAAGTGTGTATTGCCTTTGATTTATGCATTTGTTCGATGAATTATTCCCGTCTGTGTGTCGTCGGTTCGCACTCCGCGATAACTTGGTTAAAGTTAGCGTTTGTGTGCGGTTTTGTATGTATGTCACTTGAATTTCGACGTTTCGTTGAGTGGTCAGGTTATTCTGGTACATTCACTTCTGTATCTGCAATGTCAGTGGTAAAAAACCGACTTCAAAAAAAACAAAAAAGTGAAAAATAACTTTAGCTTCTGAAGTCGGTGACCTTTGTTTGATTGCTTTAGTTATTTTGTCACCGACTTCAGAAGCTAAAGTTATTTTTCACTTTTTTGTTTTTTTTGAAGTCGGTTTTATTTTTTGCAAAAAAGTTTTTATTTTTCACTTTTTAGTGGTTCACAGGTGCTTGATACATGGAAAGTGCATACCGTTACAATTACAACAAGCCCAAACACGACTATGGTACATTGTCTCATTATGGAGGTCCGTGACTCTTGGCTTCATCATCAGATCTGATGGTAGAATGGTTCTTATCAAACGCAAATGCTTCACTTGTTGTAGAAAATACCAAAATCGCAACACGTTTTCAGATAAAATTTGAAGAGTTCCCTCGATTTCGCCAAGATTCCATCATCAGATCCCAATTTGGTGGCTATGGGACCAACTTGGAAGTATACCCTTTCAAACAAAAAAAGAATTTTTCAAATCGGTTCAGGCGTCTTCGAGTAATCGGTGAACATACATAAAAAAAAAAAAAAATACATACAGTCGAATAGAGAACCTCCTCCTTTTTGGAAGTCGGTTAAAAAATACAGAAATAACCGCGTTTGTAAGTTTTGTTTAATATGCTAGTTTCCACCAAAGTCCGTCAGTGAGAGTATTGGAAAATAATGGTCATGTATTTTTATGTAGGTAAGTAAATCAATGAATATTGACAGAGAACGCATCAAAACTTAGGAGTGGGGGCTTGTGACGTCAGAACGCACAAAAATTATAAGAAAAATGAAAATTAAGAAAATTAAAAACGTCGTATCTTCGTCAATTTTGGCTTAGGGTACAAAATAAAGAAAATGTAAATGGCAGTCTAATTAGATTTCTGGTCATCCACCTTCTCTATTGTTGATGTTTTTGTATTTAATCTCGAATCTTAATTTGACCAGCTCGGAACAACGAGAAAATCCACTTAAGGCGCTTAGACAAGCTAAATTAGCAACTCTATTTGTGGTGGTTCAAACTTCGTTTGAAATCCTGTTAGAATAAAGTTCTAATCAGCTTGCACTACAAAGTGGTTGTTACGTCGGCCACTGCGGGCCAAATAGCGCGAAATGAGTGGTTTCGATCGATTTACAAAAAAACTATTGATTGGATTAAAAAACTAAAACAGTATCATGCTAATATATTGCTTGTAGAATTATTTGCCAAAAAATCAGAATGATCGCATACATATTAGTATGTTTTTTATTGTTTGAAAGATATTTTTAGAGATAAGTTCGTGGTTTCTTTTTATCGAGCCAAATTAATTGTATTATGTTTTCAAAACAGTATCATGCTAGCATATATCCTGAAAAACATAATATATTTTTCTGGTCTTGTTTATAGCAGTGAATCATATACTTTTAGTAATTATAAAACTCGCGTTTAGCTCATGTAATCAACTTAACTGACTCTTGAAGAGATGTTGTTGAGGCCCACGTCTTAAAGCAGAATCTCGGTCGAAAAAGTTGCATTGTACCTATTTATGCCTATACCAATCAATGCTGCTTTGTTTCGATATTTACGTAAAAGCATATACACATTCCGTCAATTATGTAAAAGTCCCATGTAATACGAGCCCCTATTGCCCATCAATCGGGCACGAATCCAGACCCCGTCACTGCTACTGAGAAATTCCAGATAAAAAAACCCAATAACACTTTGCCCCATCCGGAAACCGAACCCAGGATCTTATGCTCAGCATTCGCGCTTTTTACCAATAGACCAACGAGGTAATCCATGTAATTCATCATCATCTGCCGAGCCTTTTCCCAACTATGTTGGGGTCGGCTTCCAGTCTTACCGGATGCAGCTGAATACAAGGATTTTACATGGAGCGACTGCCTATCTGACCTCCACAACCAGTTAGTATCGGGTAATACGATAATTGGTAAGACTGGTTGTCAGACATTTTGGACGATACCTGTAACGACTGTCAAAGATGTATACATGACAGTCAGGACAAACAGTTTAACGAGCTTTCCGAGGCACGGAGGAAACTTGGTATGTAGGGGTGTTCACCCATCCACAGACCAACCTAGACAAGCACGGCTTAACCTAAAGATCGACCCAAGTGGCTTTTATTATTTTCGCCACGAGCTCTTCACTGTCCATGTAATTAACACAAGCAAAACCAAGTGAGACACAAGTTCACAAAATAAATAAGGCCGAGTATACACGAGTCGTCTCGAACCGATTCCGCTGTCATTCTGCCGGATTTATGGGTTGATTATTTCAGAAAATGAACATATCTTTGTCACGCGTCCGATGCGAGAGTTTCAGAGATAACAGCTGACAGACGGAGTAATGTTGCTGGTGTCTATTTTCGCGAAGCCGTGTGCTTTGGGGCTTATGTTGAATTTAGTAACTGGGCTGTGGTGGGGTTCAATTTTGAGTGTTATTTGTTTATTCAGTTTAATTAAAACTCTTGAAAACCAATTCCGGAGGAATGAGTGTGAATCCCTACTCCCTGGGCCTCAAGTCTGCTATTACAATAGTGTCAGAATAGTCGATAATTGATTTCATAATGGTCAAGTTCTGTCAAGTTTTGACAAGTTTGGTAATTTACTAATATAATGGCGCCATTATGACTTTCTAATGGTCCACCACTGACACTCCATTGAATGTAATCTCGTAAATTTTGACAAATGTGTAAAATTATATTATGAATGAAATTTGGCAAGAATTAAATGTTCGCATTTAGTAGTAGATACCGAAAACCATTTGTATTAAGGGTTTTATAATAATGGCAATACGAAAATGTCATTAAAACACAATTTTTTTACGAGACCATTGACCGACCAATGATCGACCACTGTGAATTTAGCAAATTACGAACTTTAAGCAAAATGACAATGGGATGGGAATGGAATCGCGTTGGAGTGACGAATTTATTAAAATAGCAAAATAAGGCCGCTGGTCTAATTAAATCATGTGCAGGCAAGATAATAGTGAGTGATTAGAGTTGACCTCTGCTTCCCTTTCCCTGCCTGGTTATATGAAAATGTATGAGTCTTAAAAACCAATAAGTGACGGAAAGATAAAGGTTTATTATTTTAAGGCGGAGGTTTCTTGAAAACGGTCCAAAAGGCGGTTTTTAAAAGCAGTGTATCTCTCCAACTGTAAATAATTTCGACAAATAAAAAAAACTTTATATTTTGAAGTCCTTTTTGCATACACTGATGTAACTCAAAACATAATTTGACAAACTTTAATGCACCAAAAAATCTTCAAACATACCTCTTAATTTTCTTTCAAAGCAGTTTAGCCATTTATTGACAATGATAATTATATTTAAATACATAACATAAAATTTCAAATGTTAAACTACATCTACTGATGGATTATTTATTATTAAATAGTGTTCTCATTTTAAATCGATCGAAAATACTCATTTCGCACTATTCGGACCGCAGTGACTGAAGTAACAACCACTTTGTAGTGCAAGCTAATTAGAACTTTATTCTTACAGTATTTCAAACGAAGTTTGAACCACCACAAATACAGTTGCTTACTTAGCTGATGTCGTCGCCTTAAGTAAATTTGCACAAGAATTCAGGTCTCTCCTGATCCAATAACTTAAACTCACTCAAAAATTAACCCCTTCAATGCATTCCACAAGTGACACCACCAGAATGTGAACCCCAATCCACCTCCAACTTTATATTAGCTTTACACATTCCGGGTGTTAAAAGTAGTTAGCGAAATAATAAGCTAACACAAGTCATAGTTAAGTATAAGTTAAGTATGTCTTGTCAAAGTCAAACGGTTGATATGAGTACTTAGGGAAAAGTGGTCGCAACACATATGGGTGGGCTATACGGCGGAATACGATGGGCCGTTTGATTTTGAACATAACATCACTAGGCCTGTTATCTTTAAGGGGTTAGTGAGATTTGTATTTTTAATCTAAAAAAGAATATTACATTTAACATAGCTATAGATAGGCACTTATAAAATGTCAAAAAAGGTGCAAGGTTCGCGTGAGCCGTTTCCATGTAGAAGAACCGGCAAGAAACTCCATGGTTACTCTTTTCAAATCATTTACAATACAATGTTATTATGTTACAGCATTTGTACTTTAGTTTGGGGGGACAGCGTAGGGCCGACGATAGGTCGTTGCTTACTATTAAAAAAACGCAAAAAAGGATAAATATTTAAGACAAGTTAACAAGCATCTGGGAATGTGCAGAGTTCATCATCATCATCATTCATCATCTCAGCTGAAAGACGTCCACTGCTGGACATAGGCCTCCCCCAAGTGTCGCCACATTGACCGGTCTGGACCAGTCACTTAAGTTTGGCAATTCTCTGGCATTCACAAATAATATTTGAGATTTGATTGCTGCAATATTTTGAATTCAATGAGTGTCCATGAAGTTTCTTGCTTCTCTTCTTCTTCTCCATAGAGATCTTATCTTGATTCTGATCTCGCTTTGGAATGTGCAACTACAGTACTCTATGAAGGTCTCATGCCTTGTGATTGTGACTGTAGCTTGGCTTTCTTTGTTTTTAATTCTGTCATTCAAAAGTGCCTGTAATGGTCTAATTGAAATAAATGCTCTGGGTTTGAGATTGTAGCTAATACTACACCCTCATTTGGCCAATTATGTTTTAAGTCTCATGTAATAGGGAGCTAACCTTTTGCCATCAACTGAGCACAAAACCTCTCTGTGGCTGCTGCTGAAGAATTCCTGATGAAACAACCCAGTAATACTTTGGTCAACCCGGCAGTATGATGACAGATTTTTGCATAAACTTACAAATTAACACAAAAACATAAAAATCAAACAGTTAAGTAAAGATCACCAGGCCAGTTTATTTCTCTACCTTATCCTTTTTTCTCAGTAACTGATCCCAGAACAGGCTCTAAACCACGCACCCTACACAGTCGCACACCCAATACTTACGAAAGCCGATACGCCACACATAAGCGGGGAGACATCCCGAAACTACCCTTATCGCGGGAACCACTTACACTAGTTTTAATTACAACTCGCATTTTGTGCCAGTCGAAAATTAATCAAATTATGTACGTTTCAGGCGAAGATGTTGTGGATGGTGTTATGTGCGATGGCAATATGCAGGCATCATATTCCGATATGCAAAGTTCAATATAATGACGCTTCCTGTGACCCCTAAGGGCTAGCTTACCTTTGCCAGAGGCTAAGTGTTAGAGCAGCGGTGGCCCAGTGGTGGCGGCCCCGACTTACGAATAGTCGTGGGTTCGAACCCAGACAGGCGCATTACTTTGTGTAATTTATTTCATCACCGCTGCTCTCAAAACGGTGAAGGAAAACATCGTGAGGAAACCGGCATGTCCTAGAACCAAAACTTCGAAGACATATTATGTGACATCTACCAATCCGCACTGGGCCCGCGTGGTAGATTATAGCCCATTCCCTCTCATTGAGCGGAGACCGTGTCCCAGCAGTGGGAACATTATAAGGCTGATGGTGATGATGAAGTGTTGCCATGCAACGTGGCAACGACGACGCCAGTCTCTTGGAGACATCACCAACTGACAGCATGAAGGAAAAGTTTTTTGATGCTGTTCTATAATTTGTTGCTAGCTTAGTTCCTTTAGTTTATTTAATCTCTTTTAATTTGTAGATAAAATAAAAAGGACTGTTTTATACAAAAAAAAAATAGATTTGAAAAATATTAAAAATAGATTCTATACATTTACTGCTTCAATCTCTAGCTGAATTCTCATTGTGTCGCAGTAATCGATTCTCCACCTTTTGCATCTAGTTTCTCTCTACTGCCTTATTCAAGTTATCGTTTCATCTGCTTCTACTGATACACAAACTTTATACAAAACTTAATTTTCAAGCGACACGTCAAGCTATACAAAATATCCAGTATAACCTGACATCGCATTGCATAAGCTTCGCATACAATGATAGATCAGCTCAATTTGATTTTGCATTGCTTGATTCAATTTATTGGTAGACTTGCGTACAAGCAATATAGTCAGCCTATACTGTGCTATCTTGGACTCAGGTTAGTTCAGGATTTTTGTGCAAAGGATGGTTCAGATGGGCACGACAACCACGTATAGTTTGGTGGGTGTTAAATGTCAATTTTGTTTCTACAAGATGAAACACTGAAGACATAACTTATCATCATCTACCTTGCCTTTGCCCAATGCAGGGTCAGCTTCCAGTCTAACCGGATGCCAGTATTTTACATGGAGCGACTGCCTACCTGACCTATACAACCCGGTTAATACTGGGTTATACGATACTAGCTGGCGCACGCAACTTCGTCTGCGTCACATAAGAGAGAAAAAGCTCACAAAGGGAATAAAATTTCCCCCGATTTAGTAACATTTTTCATTGCTGCTCCACTACTTTTGGTCATAGCGTGATGTTATATAGCCTATAGCCTTCCTCGATAAATGGACTATCAAACGCTAAAATAATTTTTCAATTCGAGCCTGAGACCTGAGATTAGCGCGTTCAACCAAACAAACAAACTCTTCTGCTTTATAATATTAGTATAGATTACTTGGTAAGACTGGTTGTCAGACTTTTTGGGGCACTGACCTGTAACGACTGCCAAAGATGGACAAATGACAACCGAGACCAACAGCTTAACGTGCTTTCCGAGACACGAAAGAAACACGGTATTTAAGAGGGGGTTACCCATCCACAGACCAACCTACGCAAGCACGGCTTAACCCAAAGATCGGCCCGAGCGGCTGTTATTATTTAGCCAGGAGCTCCTCTAAGGTCCATGTTCACCAAAAATATGACGCTCTGATTATTTAAAAACAGCTGTTTAAAACACATTTTTGTATGGGAACATGTCACAGTGACAGCTGTTTTTAGATAATCAGACTGTTATCTTTTCGGTGAAAATGGACCTAAATAGACTAACTGAACGCAAAATATTAAAAGCTCTTTTAACAATAGAATTGCTGTATATAATTAGATATAGGTATGATAACTGAATGTTAAGTATGCACACAATTTTTTTTGTTTCTTTTTTTTTCTTTTATGTGTATAAAATAAAGTACATTTAAAATCTCAAGTAATTCTCCTGGAACGATTATAAATCGTTCCTGGAGAATGATTGTTTATATATAATTTAGGTATTGTTCTTGTGTTGTAATTAGCTAGTTTAAAAAAAAATACTTTAAATTGTAATCTGTGGAGAACGATGCGGGTAGCATAATTGTTTTAAAATGTAATGGTTAAAATATTTTTTTAACTAATTCTAATAATTAATTCTTATTGTGCTACTGTTTGTTTTTCCTTAAATAAATAAAATAAAATAAAACATCATTAGGAAATACGACATAACACCTACCATTGGAAAGGTGTCTAAGAGCGCGATGCCAGTATCGAGGGGAGCAGGGGGTTAATTTAACACCACTATATAATATGTCAAACTGTTACCGTTCCTACTCCTCACTGCTTTTATGAAACGTCTTCGTAAATGTTGAGTGACAGAAGCTTCACTTGTTTCACAACGTCATTGTAGAAAATTTGTACACGTTTTTAAAAGAGTAACTTGCATGTTTCAAGCTAACTGTGATACGTAATATTTTATTGAAAAAACGCCATTTTATAGACTATGTGTAACATTTCATTTGTATTCAGTTATTCAGTGAAATCCTGTAACATCATCACCTGCTAAGCCTTTTCAAAAATAACTATGTTGGGATCGGCGTCCAGTTTAATCGGATGCAGCTGAATACCAGTATTTTACATGGAGCGACTGCCTATCTGACCACCACAACCCAGTTAGTACTGGGTAAGTCTTGTAGTTGTGAAGTCCTGTAACATTCTTCCAAATTAACATCCGTGTTGGTAGTTGAACAATGGTTTCACGTTTATCTTCAAAAACTTAGTCCTGTACTATTTACCTATTCTGAAATCAATTTTCATGCGTCGTCCCCCCAAGCCCCCCGACCCCATCAAGCTTATAACAATAACGCAGGGTGTTTTGTTTCCAGCTCACCAAAAAACACAAAACTATGCATCTATAGGTCTTCAAGTGCAGTTAATAACAACTTATCACCCCTATTTGCCCCCCTCTTCACCCCCCAACACCCCGTCGTCTGTCAAACATATGACAAGCGCAGATTTCGCTTTGTACTTGTCAAAAATATAGCAAACAAAAGATACGGCAACGCGGGTAAATGAAGTGAGCTGATATATCTCGTAGTGGTGGGGTTTATCGATAGATTTTGTGGTGGGTAGTTGATGATTGATGGCTAGGTAAGTAAGTCTAGCTAGATTATAAAGGTTCTGGTGAAGAAAACGGTTGGCAAGTAAGAAATTTTCTGTTTAATAACTTGCTTTAAGCGAGACAGCTCAATACAAAAAAATACTATTCGAATGCCATACTGATGATGGCTTTTCTTGGTATCACAAATGTGATGTGACCTACAATCTGTGACAAGTTTAATTTATGATATGCGCTAGTTTCGAAGTTCAGAGAGCAGCGGTGGCCCAGTGGTGGCGGCCCCAGCTTACAAATAGTAAGTCGTGAGATCGAACCCAGACAGGCGCATTACTTTGTGTAATTTATTTCATCACCCCTGCTCTCAAAACAGCGAAGATAAACATCATGAGGAAACCGAAATGGCCTAGAACCAAAAAAATCGAAGACATGCAACATCCTACAGCCCATTCCCTCTCATAGAGAGCAGGCCTGTGTCCCAGTAGTGGGAACATTAAATAATATGGAACATCAAAAAGCCATCACAGTACAAGAATCCAAAACACAGAGCATAATAAGGCTTATAACTAGGTCACAATAATTTTAATTCTCTGTCTCCTAAACTCGGTGTATGTGCCTGTGTCTTAGGAGTCAACAATAGGATGATGATGATGTCGATTACGCACTAATTATTTGAAGCCTTAAATATTTCTTAATCGACACAATAACACAGCACTTTAATCGCCACATCCCTCAAACCGATACTACCCCTTCACTAGCCAAGCAATATGTGTAGGCAGACAATATAATATACGTGACGTATCGCGCACCAACACCCCGCGCATCCCGGGAAGTATGCAAAGAAGTTCCCGCTACGCCGCCCTACAGTCTTGATACTTGAAGCCGCCTCGGGGCACACAACTTTTGACAGCTCATTTTGACTTGCGAGGTTTTAGATTTTAGGTTATGTTTTGATTTATTTTCTGTGTGTAGTAATGTGTCGTGTTTCGAGATTAAATTTTGTGTGTTTGAATGTTTGAAGCGACTTTTGAGTGGACTGATAAGTGTGTTTTGAAGTCTTGATGGTGTCTTTGGCTGGAGAAGGATTTTTGAGGATCACGTGATATTTCAAATAATACGAAGGTGAATGGTTGATGGCTAGAGTGATTGGAAAACGAAATTTGGGACGAAATGTTTAAATCAAACATGTTTTTAAAATTAAAACATTGTTTTTTTTTAATTAAATTTTCTGAAAGCATAACATTAAAATGTAGCTTCCACAATGACAGTTCGATTCTATCAGTTATTCTATCAAGCAGTTTAAGCAACAAGAATGACAAATTAATAAATAAAGGGTGTAAAACACCTCTTCACGAAGCCGAAAGGCACTTGTTCTCCCCATCATTGCGATCATTTTTTTGTTATACACCATACCTGGGAACCTTCTAGTTACGGAGATATGGTCAAAGTTACAACTTTTTCACAAGTTTTTTTTTTTAATACAAGTTTTTTTGTATGATTTTGACTTTTTACACCTCCACGACCCCCAAACTATTCAATTCATCCATCAGCACAATGTTTTAAGTGCGTTACATTGAGTTCTACCACAAAACATGATTTATAACCTCAAAAAAAAAATGGTTTCCCAGCAATACTTTTTGCGTAAAGTTATTTAGTTTGATGTACAGAATGCTTGGTTAACGGCTTTGTGATGAGGTGGTTTACACCCTGTATACCCTAAAATCGTTCTACAGTCACACAGTCTCAACTTTCATACGGTAAACATTCAGTAAAAAAAGTTTTTTCACCCCCAACGATCAAGTCTGCTCCCACTACATACATATCGACAGTAGCTCCTACAATAATAGTTCCGTATTCCATTTGAATATTAGAGCATCCATCTACTGAAGATTTCACTCCGTTCTCCCTCACCCCCCTCACCCCTTTACCCCTACGACACACAGTGACACAGTGCATGGAAAGAAGTGTGAATGTGTGTATGTGTGTGCTTTAATAGATTTTTCTGTGATATGTCTTTTGAATTGTTTGGTACAGTATTTTGTTGTTGGTTGTTTGTTATTGGCGGTATTTAGGGTATGATTCTGGTTTTGAGGTGATAGCTGAGGTTGTATGGTTTACTTTTATCTTGCTGTTTATAACACGTCTAAGAATTTCGAAAAAGGGGGTCTGAGACAGATAGACACCCCGTGGCAGACAAAGGAGAAGATGATGGGATGAATTTTTAATTAATTGGTGAGAAAAGGGGCAACACTGAGAAACTTGGAATGAATGGGGGAGACGCTTCGCCCAGGAGTGGGACAGATCAAGCTGAAAAAAAAACAAACTCTGTCTAATAATTATATGGATAGGATATAATTATACTTTTATCAGCCACCATAAAATTCTTTAACGCTTGGTTCTTTGACGATGGATTTTTATTTTATTACTATTATTTTTCAGTTTTCTGTGTTTGCCTTTGCAGTTTTTTGGGGTTTAGTTTCATGCCCCATATAACCGTTTTTTTATTGTAGTGATTTCAAATGCTTACGTTTAATGCAAATAAGATTCTTATCATACAACCTGAGATACTTTTCGAAGTTTTTCTATAAACAAAGAAAATAACGCGAAATTAATACAAACACCAAAACTTCAGTTCCTCAAACATAATTCACAGAAGACACTTCAAACAATGCGCAAAAAAAAGCATTGAATATTTTCACCCCCTTCTTTCATCCCCAAAGTGGCAGTGTATCTTTAAGTTACCGTTATTGTAAACATATTTCAACCGATACGGGTAGTATCGCCATATTTGAAGACGTTTATATTCATTCGCCATATTTCACGTGGATAAGTCTCGGGATTTTCGATTTTATGCTCACGTGTATGTTTGGTCTTTTGTTTTAAAATCATGGTGTATTTTTGTTGAAAATGCTCAGACTGTTTAGTGACAAAGTTTTGTAAATCGAAACACGTTCGTGTGGTAATTTCGTTTATTGCATTAATTGCTACGTCTACTAAAATATTGTATGAATATTTAAATCATTTAAACACACTCTATACTCACCACGGGGTATTGTATTATCCAGTACTACTGGGTTTTGCGTTGTCGAGATAAGCAGTCGCTCCATATAAAATACTAGTATTCAGCTGCATCAGGATCGACTGGAAGCCGACCCCAACATAGATGGGAAAAGGCTAAGAAGATGGACGAGGACGAGTCTTGCATCTCGGCATACAACGCCTAAACCCCTCAAACAGACAAAGATACAAATTATCTCAATAAATTAAAATAACGTCAAATACCAATGCAACTGTTTTAATTCTAGCAAAACACAACCAAGTTTTTATCTAATATATAAAATTCTCGTGTATTCACAATTTTCGTTCCCATACTCCTCCGAAACGGTTGACCGATTCTCATGAAATTTTGTGAGCATATTGAGTAGGTCTGAGAATCGGCCAACATTGATTTTTCATCCCCCTAATTGTTAAGGGTAGTCCCACCCCTAAAATTTTTTTTTTTAGACAATTTTTTTTTTGTTATGATACAACATACAAAAATACATACAATCCTAAATTTTCACCCTTCTACGATCAACCCTTATTTTTTAATAGCCATTTTTTTCCGTTCGTTTTTCTCTCTTATGTGACGCAGACGAAGTTGCGTGGGTCAGCTAGTGAAGTTATAATAAAAACTCATTTTATCGAGAATAACTGTCTTTATCTATTTGAGTCCTATCGAATCCTACGTACTTGCACTAAATCTGCGACGAAAATCTTAAGAAAAAATCCCGTATCAATCAAAACATTTTAAAAAAACACCGTCCACGCATGCAACCAGACAAACAAACCCGTCACTGGACTGCAATTCTTCACACTTCTTTGTGGCGCCCTCTTTGTTATCAAACGGGCAACTTGACAAATGGAACGACAGAGACATCGGCCCCGCTGCAATATCCGTTTCCGAGCCGGATAAAATATTCCAGACTTTGGTCCGGAGTTGAGATTCTACGGCAGTGTGTTGTGAGAGAAAATGGCTGGGTTGGTATGGATAAGTTTTGGGGAAAATCTTGGTTGAGTTTTTTTTTTTTGATGAATGAATGATATTTTAGTTTTAAGTACATTCGTTACAATGGCCATAAAAGTTTGATAACGAGTCTTACCAAGCGGTATTATAGTACCCAGAATTAACTGGGTTATGGAGGTCAGATAGGCAGTCGCTCCATATAAAATACTGGTATTCAACTGCAGCTGGTTAGACTGGAAAAGGCTAGGCAGATGATAATGATGATATTTTAGTTTTAAATAAGAATATAATGTACAGTGGGTTGTAGGCATTGGGTACCGCACTTAGGTACCTTAGTACCCCGGGTTCGAACGTAGGTGCTTTAAAGAGGGGTACCACATCGTGAAGCCGACTGTACATCCATTAAGCTGAAGGTGTATGTAAGGATCGTATTACGACTATGGTATTCCTTTTCACGAGAAAAGACGCGTTTATGTAAAAAAAAGT
Source organism: Xestia c-nigrum (assembly GCA_916618015.1). Taxonomy (NCBI): domain Eukaryota; kingdom Metazoa; phylum Arthropoda; class Insecta; order Lepidoptera; family Noctuidae; genus Xestia; species Xestia c-nigrum. The sequence goes on from OU745263.1 coordinate 2,317,960, forward strand.
CTTGCTTTATTTTTACTAGCTGACCCGCGCAACTTCGTCTGCGTCAATATGAGTGAAAAAGCTCACAAAAGGAATAAATTTTCCCCGTTTTTACAACATTTTTCATTTATGTTCCGCTCCTATTGGTCATAGCGTGATGATATATAGCCTATAACCTTCCTCGATAAATGGACTATCCAAAACAAAAAGTTTTTTTAAATTCCAACCAGTAGTTCCTGAGATTAGCGCGTTCAAACAAACAAACAAACTCTTCAGCTTTATAATATTAGTATAGAAGTATAGATTTTCTTTTGTGAATTTCCTCTCTGGTCAACCTAGAAGATTGTCGTCTATTTAACCGCAATATCTTGTCAAGGGTAGGGGGTAGCTTAATTTGTAACTGGATGTTTTAAATTCAAAGATACTTGGTACATGCCTTCATGAGAGAGATGTTATTAAGTAAGATAAAAAGCTAATGTTTTTCATCCACATACAGTCACACAAAACGATCTACTACCAACTTTAAAACATCATAACTTCAGAACTACCAACGTCAGCAATTCTATAATATTATTCTCTGCAAACGGAAGCATTTCAACGCGACGGGAACTCGCGAATTCAAATACTCGTATATAATATTTTATTTCCAACATTTTTATATATCGACAAGACTTTATGAACACCCCTTATTGCTTTTTATGACATTTCTCATATTTTCCCTTCAGTAAACGGTGGGGTAGGAATTTAAATTTGCCGATTTATATTATAATCGATGGTGTAAATGAGATTATGGGAATTTGGATGCGACGCTACGTTGTTCGAGCTGTTGGAAGTGTGAGAAAGCTATTTTTTTTAGAAAATACATTGTAACATCACGCTCGCAATCCTGCTAGGGCTAGGTAGAGGTAATAACACACCCACATTCTACCAATTATGTTAGCTCCCATGGAATTGGGGTTGAGCCAATTGCCATCGCCTAAGTTCAAATCTAGGCTCCTAGGGTCCTACTGAGAAATTAATGATGAAAAAACTCAATAATACTGTTCTCGACCTGGTGGAGAGAAGGCATGTGCATATACCTACTCGTATTACTAAATTCTGCCCGAGACTTCCTTCGCGTGAATTTCTCGCTTGCAACCTTTCCTATTGCTGCTCCGCTCCTATGGATCATAGCGTGATGTTATATAGCCTATAGCCTTTCTCGATAAATGGACTATAAAAAAAAAAAAATAATAATAATAATAAACATTTATTTCAGACTATGTCCATATTTTGTTAGTAACAATATTCTTAAAAAACTAATGTTAGTAGAAGCAAAACATAAACAAAATTTAAATAACAGCATGAAGCCGCACCCACCTTTGCAGCATGGGGGACTCCCACCTATCAACGAAAACACCCAGTATAGTGTTGGTACTGCCACGAACGCGAGCAAGTAGGGAGGCGCATCTTTTCCTAACGATAGCGGCAAAGCCATCCACCCGCGCCTCAGCAAACATCCCTGACGCACTGCATCGCCATGGCAGCCCCAACAGTACTCTGAGTGCATTATTATATTGGACACGCAGGTCGCTGTATGACCGCTGCGAATACCTGACCCACAGGCTGCAGGTGTAGAAACTCTGGCAATATGCTTTAAAAAGCGTGATTTTCACTGAATTCGTACACCGTGCAAACCTGCGTGCCAGCATGTTACAACGGACAGCCAGCGACCTACGTTCCCTGTCTATGTCTAGGTTATCACTTAAATCATCGGTGACCCAGTGACCCAAATATTTAAATTTAGACACCCTACACAGAGGAGTGCCACACAGTGTAACATTGGGAAAAGCTTGGTAAGTAAAACCACGGGCTTTAAAGAGCATCAGTTCACTCTTCCCAACATTATATTTGAGCCCATGAGTCACCGCATATGACTCACATATCGACACTAACTTCCTCAGAGCACTGATTGATGGACTCAGCAACACCATGTCGTCTGCGTAGCTAAGATTATTGGTACACACTCCGTCAATATGACATCCGACCTTGGTGCTGCTGAGCTCAACAATCAGCTGGTTAATATACAGGTTAAATAACCGAGGAGAGCTTAATCCGCCCTGCCTCACCCCACATTCCAACTGGTACACACTCGACAAGGAACCGTTCCACCTTACACAATTGCGTTGATTGCTATACCAATACCTGAACATTGATATAACTTCAACTGGTACAGAAGTTTCAGACAGCAATTTATTCCACAACATGTCATAACTGACAAGATCGAAAGCCTTCGATAGGTCCAAAAAACAGGCAAAGACAGGCGTTTTTCTATCCTTGTAGTACTGCACAGTCTGCTTGAGACACATTATAGCGCTCTCAGTGGACAGCCCCGGCCTAAAGCCAAACTGAGCAAGGCACGCTATCCAAGGCAAAATTATTTTTTCAATTCGAGACCGTAGTTCCTGACATTAGCGCGTTCAACCAAACAAACAAACAAACTCTTCTGCTTTATAATATTAGTATAGATTTGCTCAATACACATTTTCAGTTCCTTTTTAAAGAGTTCTAAAAAAGGAGAAGCCGGTGGTAAAAAAAATTAAACAAATTTTTTTAGTGTTATTTTCTGAAAGTCGGTTTTTTATTGCAAAACATTTTTTGTTAGTAAGTTCTAATATCGTCACGGTTTTTTTAACCAACGTCAGTGATGTCGAGGATAAACTGAGACAGACAAATAGAAGTCACATAATATCTCACATCTTTTCACCTTTTAATAACATTAAGTTAAGAGAGCAGCGGTGGCCCAGTGGTGGCGGCCCCGACTTACGAATAGTAAGTCGTGGGTTCGAACTCAGGCATTCGCATTACTTTGTGTGATTTATTTCATCACCACTGCTCTCAAAAACGGTGAAGGAAAACATCGTGAGGAAACTGGCATGTCCTAGAACCAAAAATTCGAAGACATGTGACATTACCAACCCGCACTGGGCCCGCGTGGTGGATTATAGCACATACGCAAAATACGCGCTTCGACGTAGAATTGCGGATTCCAGCCCGTTATACAATACAATACGAAATTAAGTTATGTTCAGCAGTGTTGTTATTGCTTATCTATACTTACTAATATTGGATAGTCCATTTATTGAGGAAGGCTTTAGGCTATATAACATCACCATGCGACCATTAGGAGCGGAGCAGGAATAAAAAATGAGATTTTTTTTTCCTTTCGTTTTTCGCTCTTATGTGACGCAGACGAAGTTGCGTGGGTCAGCTAATTGTATAATAATCTCTAACTTCGGTGAAGGTAATGTCATGTCTGAGAGATATTTATATGTACAGACAAGTCAGAGGCCCAAAGACGACATAAAAACTTTGACACCAGGTTAGTTACTAACCACTCGATAAAGAAATAATCAGTGATATGACTAATTCAAATGATAAAAAAAACACGCCTGCCATGTCAAAAAAATAACTAAAAAGTAAAAAATAAGTAAACAAAAATAGAAAACAAAGAAAAACAACATTGTAATTGCAGTCGGGGGACAGTTCTGTAGAAAATTTATTTACAGGTCCCCCGACTGCAATTACAATGTTGTTTTTCTTTGTTTTCTATTTTTGTTTACTTATTTTTTACTTTTTAGTTATTTTTTTGACATGGCAGGCGTGTTTTTTAATCTTTTTAATTATTATTTTTATTTCATACCTTTTAGTGACAAAATAACATGTTAACCAACAACCAATGCGAATCTAGATAGCCTTAGATATTTTATCTGACGCTAAGATTTCTGAGGTCATGGAGTTGTACTGGTATTCGGGTAGAATCGTGAGGCGTTGTTTTTTATTATTAATTATATTTTTTAATGTTGGGTTATTATCGCCCTCAAATTTTTCAGTCTCTTTTCACGTGAATTTGCGTTCATGGCGATTCATTTTTAAGTTTATTCCCAAATCGACGAGCTGTCTTGGTTTTCTTTGAAAGAACCATTTGGCTAATAATACGACTGGTAAACAACGATAATAATAGAATTACTAAACAAACACTAAAATATACTGAATGTAATTATACAAAGTTGTGATAATACACTCGCGAGCATAAGTATGGAATCATTTTCTTGGAATTGATTTCGCGCAATCTTGAGTACTTAATAACTAGCTATGAATAATAATAAAAATGGTACCATTTTAAAGATATTACGTGAAGTAGTATGGAAAAAGATATGCTTCAATTGTTTGAAACGTTGCGAGTGGCGGCCTATTTTGTTACCCCCTATAGAAGGACGCAATGTCGGACGACGTTCAATGTTCGTGGGATAGATACCAGCGAGTGGACAGTTCGTCGAAGACTTAAGCAAGCTAACTTGACTCCAAAAAGGCCTGCCACAGGCCCGAAACTAACGGCAGATCAACGACGAGCACGCCTTCAATTTGCTTGCTACCATCTTGATTGGGAGGTTGAGCAATAGAGGCGGGTCCTGTTCTCCGACGAGTGCAAAATATGTTTGCACGGCTGCGACTGAACAGTTGAGGCTACAGGCGGCCTGGGGAGCAATTTGCGTAGTGCTGTTTCACTGAGACGGTGGCTTATAATAATAATAATAATTATAATGGGCCGGGATTTCCTTCGACGGTAAAACGGAGCTTCTTTTCGTGCCTGGAGGAGGACGAGGAGGTGGTCTAACTTTAAACTGCTACATTTCCGATATTCTGCTAGAACATGTTCCTTATGCGAGATATATTGGGGATGGCTTCCTCCTCATGCACGATAACGCTTGTTGTCACACTTCCCGTGCCACAACTGACTACCTCAAAGTTGTTGGTATCGCCACACTGAACGGCTAGCGCTCAGCCCGAACTTGAATCCCACAGGGCACGTGTGGGATGAACTGAAGAGGAGGGTTCGTTTAAGAAAACCTGCTCCTTCAAGTGTGAATGAGCTGAAATCGGCTTTGATAGAGAAGTGAGAAGGTATCCCGCAAGAATCGATTCAGAAGCTGATCAGGTTGTTACAATGAAGAACCGTCTTCGAGAAGTTATTAGGGCGAGGGAAGGGAATACATTGTAAAAATTAAATTGTTATGAATTTTTTTTCTTGTTTTTTTTTATTCATTATTTTTCCAATATCCTTGTGTTTTCTTTACTCCTTCACTCAATCCGGGATAGCTCCTTAAATACTGGTGCATCGTTTATGCTATAGTACCTACCTGCACGTTGATGCATGGGTGGTGTTTGTAGCGCTGCCTCAACTCTCTGTACCTACTAAGTTAATACCACTGTCTGTGTGTCTGTTGGTTAAATGGGTATTTTTTTAATTATAATATCGCTCATTATTACAATAATGAGCGCCAATCCCGCTGACAAACTACGCAGTTTAGTGGGTTTAGTATGCAGAAAACAAATTTGGTCATAATCTTTGCGACTATCGCAAGAGATCCGCTTCACTACTGCGTCGGATGCGGGGCAGCGACAGCAGTCTTCTGAGCGTGAATGCTATTAAGACTGAAGGCCACTAACATAGGCTAAGGAATACAAACGAATGTATGGGTTCTACCTGAATTACGTGTCCTAAGAAAAACAAATAACGACACTAACAGAGGTAGCATGTAGTACTAACAAGTTTTTTACTAAACATAATACTAAGTTGTCTAGGAAGGATTTGAGGAATTTTAATTGTTGAGGTATTGTTATAGAAACTAATGAAAAGCCGATACCGTATAGTTTCGCTATTTTTTTTTTTAATTAATTATTTTATAATTAAAAAAAATTATTTGTGAATGAACAAAAAAAAATCTGTTCTACATTTTGTAATTTACTCAAAGAGTTCTGGATGATGGTTATATGCGTAAACGAATTTTCAACAATATTAAAAAAAAATAAGGTGATGTTTCCTCATTAATCATGGCAACCCTATTATTTTCAAAGTTTGTCTATAGCCTATGTTACCCGGGCTAACACAAGGATTCTAACAATACTACGCATTACGAAATCGGTTCAGGCGTTTAGAAGTTATGGTGGAATAAAGAAACTCACAAACATACATACATACATACATACATGAACCCTGAAAACATAACACTCTTTTTTTTGGGCAGTCGTGTAAAAAGAAGCAGTGATATGATCAATTTAAATGATAAAAAAAGAAGCAGTGATATGACTAATTCAAATGATAAAAAAAGAAGCAGTGATATGACCAATTCAAATGATAAAAAAAGAAGCAGTGATATGACTAATTCAAATGATAAAAAAGGAGCAGTGATATGACCAATTCAAATGATAAAAAAGAAGCAGTGATATGACTAATTCAAATGATAAGAAAAGAAGCAGTGATATTACTAATTCAAATAATAAAAAAGGAAGCAGTGATGTGACTAATTCAAATGATAAAAAAAGAAGCAGTGATATGACTAATTCAAATGACAATAGGCTACACTTAAAGTACTTACTTACAACCGTGAAAGTCTAAAACAGGACAATAGGCTAGTTTCCACCATCAATAAACTACAAATCTATTTAGTCCGTCAGTTAAAGTACCTATTGGGAAATAAGCACACTTATATTTTGTTTTTTTTTTTTATGAAAAAAAAACTGAGAATATTGACAAAGTTAGAACGCATCAAAACTCCCCAGTGGGGGCTCGTGATGTCACAACGCACTAAAAATAATAGCAAAAAAAAAAAAAACTTTATTCGCATACAATCTAACAACCTAACACAATAATTTAAATTCTTTTATTAAAAGTTACATTAAATTCTTCTATTGACAGTTTCACTAGCTAACTCTAATTAGGATGTTAGTTTGCACAGAACTGGTTCACCCTGTTCCCGTAAACTGTATTATGGTGGAACAGCACGGCGGCGGCGTGACGTATTGAGAATTTTAAAAGCGCCGTATCTTCGTCAATTTTGGTCTACGTAAATAAAGAAAAAGTACTTGTCAAATATTTTTTGAAAATCTAAGTGGCCTACTAATAAGATTTTCAGGACTAAAGCCTATTGAGTCAATTCCACTTAGTCACAAACAAGGTAAAGATCGACCAAAATCCAGGTGACTTACTATAACATGTCTTACGTATTTTCCCAGGTAAATTGACAATAACAGTATTATGTTTGTCCAAATGTTATAAACCTGAACAATAATACAATGTAATGTAGGTAACAGATCAAGATTGTTACTAAAAAGACAGTTCGTAATTGCCGTTTGTTTTACTGATTCGTGGCAGTTAGAACTGATTTTGGTGATGTGGTTCTGTATAAAAGAAAAATAACATTTATTTAGAATCTACTGGTCTATGGATTCTTATGGAGCAAATGTTTGTGTGATGAGCACGGACATTTGTTTCCGAGTCATGGATGTTTATATGTATAATAAGTATGTATTTACAAACAAAAAAGTATGTATGTAGTATATCAACTATCTAGTGTCCACGACACAAGCTTTGCTTAGTGTGGCACTAGGTGGCGCTGTGTGTTAATGTCCCGAGATATTTATATTTATTTATTTATTTTTCTACACATATTATCAAAGTCAAACTTTTGTGTATATCTAGTACTAATTTTGTATTAGCGTATAAGATAGATGTACTTATTCTGTTGATTTTTTTGACAATTTATAATGAAAAGAAATACCGTTGCCCCCAAAAGTGAAAGAATGGACAAAAAAATCCGTGGTCTTAAAATAATATCATTTTTTAATTCTACTATCACTGACTCTTAATAGAAATAATACAATCTCACAATTAAAACAAGTTTTAACAGATGTGCTTACTTATAAGTAAAATGTGAAAAAAAAAATCTGGCAAACTTCTACGGTTTTATTAGTCAGTTGGAAGAAATGCTGATGGTCCTTCGCGCACGGTACCCCAAACGTTATTACTCATACAAGTTTGGTCTCTCATCGTTCAGGATATGATGATGTTTTATTGTATATTCTATAGAAGTGGTTTATTGCCTCGATGGTAGATAAGAAGAGGCCATTTGGGACGGTATGACCACTCAAGTAATTTCTAGATACAGCCAAGTTAATGTTTCTATTATTTCGTTTTTAATGGCTTTAAGTTTAAAATACATAGCTACCTACGTAATGCATCGGTAGTTGTTTTAGTAACTATGTTATTTAAAGATTTATTGCCAATAATGTAGTGACTACCTATGTACGTCTATTGTTAGGTTGTCGAAATTGAAAAGTTACAAAATAGGACGGAGTCGACTTAAAGTAAATGTCAATGACTGGTCTTCAGCTGCATTCGGTAAGACAGGAAGCTATAGTTTAGATTTTTTTTTGTTTTTTTTTTGACATTTTACTACTAGCGTTTAGTGTTTGGGCATGAAATTTTGACATTTACTACTTGGTTTTTAACTTTTTTTTATTTTGATCATTGACATTTGATTAACTGCAATATTTTGTATGCCTTCTGGCGGGACATAGTATGGACCACCATTTATTTATATAACATCTGTATTATTTACCCTATGTTCACAAAATGAATAAATGAATATGAATATGAAAAAACAACGCAGATGATGATTATTGCCAATAATGTAAAGGTGATCTCAAAACGGTAAAAACATGGGGAACCCAGCATATCCTAGAACCAAGAGGACATTATCGACATGTCAATGTTTTCTTTTAGGAATGGTTAAGTCAAAGTTGTTCTGTCAGTAATCGTTGTTCTACATTATAAAACACTAGCTGACCCCCGCAACTTCGTCTGCGTCACATAAGAGAGAAAAACGAAAGTAAAAAATATCCCCGTTTTTGCAACATTTGTCATTCCTGCTCCGCTCCTAATGGCCATAGCGTGATGTTTTATAGCCTATAGCCTTCCTCGATAAAAGGACTATCCAACACTAAAATAATTTTTCAATTTGAACCAGTAGTTCCTGAGATTAGCGCGTTCAAACAAACAAACAAACAAACTCTTCAGCTTTATAATATTAGTATAGATAAACCAGGAACCTATAAACCTTTAAGTTTTTCTGTAGGAAAATGTAAACTTAAAACAGTTTTCCCAAATAAATATTCACAAAGATTTGCGATTTAACCCTAATTAAACTTATAGTTCTTGAATCTCATAACTGTAGTAGTGCTCCTTTGACCAACAATATAAGCTATGCAACTAAACTACATTAATTCTTTCATTTCACTTAAACCAACCCTTCTATCAGCTTCGTTCAGAGTACAAGTCAGGGTTGTCTCTTAACTGGACAGAAGTTTTAATAAAGGGTGTAAAACACCTCTTCACGAAGCCGAAAGGCACTTGTTCTCCCCATCATTGCGATAATGTTTTTGTTCTACACCGTACCTGGGAACCTTCTAGTTGCAGAGATATGGGGCTCAAAGTTACAACTTTTTGACAAGTTTTTTTTGTAAGATTTTAACTTAGTACGGGGGTAATTGAGGTGTTAACCTCCATAACCCCCGTACTTTTCAATCCATCCATCAGCACAATGTTTTAAGTTCGTTACATTGAGTTCTACCACATAACATGATTTATAACCTCAAAAAAAAAAAGTTGTTTCCCAGCAGTGTTTTTTGCGTAAAGTTACTTAGTTTGATGTACAGAATGCTTGGTTAACGACTTTGTGATGAGGTGGTTTACACCCTGTACAGGATCAAGAAAAAATAAAAACATGGTGATCCATTCACACTTCCGCAAAAGCGTTGTTGGCCTTTTCTATCACAAACTTATCAGTGGTTTCATGTAAGATTCATCATTACCTATAAGATTGTTCTATTAGTTCATGAGACATACTCGTAAATGATAAAATTATACTGCCAATTTTTTTTCAAAATAATAGAGGATGTTTTCTATGGTTATTATCAAAAGGGTATTTAAAGTCCCCGGCCGCTTGTGGAAGAAAATAAAGAAGTTTTTAACCTAAAACAATCTGACTCTTAAGTCTTGTGTTCGATTCTCGGGTCGGGCAAAATATTATTGGGTTTTTTCATCAGGAATTTCTCAGTAACAGCCACGTAGCCTGGATTTGTGCTCCATTTGATGGCAATAGGCTCACTCCTATTACATGGGACTTCAAAATAACTGGCTGAATGTAGGTGTTAGGTTGGGTGTTAGTTGTGTGTTAGGTACACGTCTGCCTAAACGTCGGGGATTACAAGCGTGATGATATGTTGTGTTTTATGTTAAAAAAAATATTGATTTTTGAAGTAAATAATATTTTTACCATTACTTAAGAGGCCTGCGGAGCATGCGTAGTTCATACAAACGTAATACCAAAATAATTTGTAAATCAAACGTATTCTTAAAGTACTGTGTATTTATTTCGATTGGATTACAGAATATCTAGGTTCCTAAATATATATTTTGAATAGACTCTGATTTATACAAGAGTTATGAGAAAAATAAGTTTTCTATAGCAATTTGCAATGATATTAAGACGAAATTTGAATTCCTCATATTTCGTCTTAATATCATTTTCCTTTCATTTATGTTTGTGAACATAGATGTTCTGTAACCCAATCGAAAATAATACACAATACTTTAAGAATATGTTTGATTTACAAATTATTATTTGTATGAAATAAGCATGCTCCGCCGGCGCCTTAACGCTTCGCAGCACTCGTAACCGATCCGCTACGGCGTAGCACCACTTAGGCGTGCACGGGGCACAACCCGTAGCAGATATAGATTACTTAATTTTCATTTTCTTTAATATTTTTTTCTTATTATTTTTTTTTTCTATCGTGAGTCACCAAAACTGCCCTGCATGATTTTTTTTCCCAACCCTACATCCATGAGGGTACACAGATTACAAATTCATGCCTTCATGAATACTCATATTGGTGATTGAATACGACTGCCACTGATCATCAACTTGATTGTCATTAGTAATCATCAGATCAAAGGGAACACTATTAGAAGTATTGTTGTCTAGAGGGTGTTGTAAGTGAGAGTAGGAATTTTATACAAGCTGTTATTTTTTTTTTTCACATAGAGAGATTTGTATTTTCTGGTAGATTTAAAAAAAATAATTGGAATTTATCCAATGATACAGCTATTGATGGCAATTTAATGGCAGCTGTCTATAACATTTTGAATAAAAAAATTAAGATACAAAAAAACGCTAACACATCACGCCTTGTAATCCCCAAAGGGTTAGGCAGAAGTGTAGGTACCAAGTAGAAACATGTTTTATTTGTTTCTTTAATCATCTTTCAAATACTCGATATTTCAAAATACTTCGAGTTTATGTAACCCTTTTAAATTCGTCGAAAAATAACACCTCATATACTAACACCAATCACCTAACAAACAAAAATACAGGTATTTTTTTTTTTTTTTTTATTTCAAGTAGGCTCGTTACAGGCGCTTTTGAATTGTCGAAGCCACTATAAAAATTAAATGTAGCTACAGTCCCAGTCACAAGACATAAAAACTGTGAAAGTACTGTAGTTGCCCATTCCCTAGCGCAGATCTCTATGGAGAAGAACGGGCAAGAAACTCCATGGACTCTCTTTTAAATCATCATTTTCTTACAAAATCTTGGTTACATCATTCATGTTGAGATGGTGCATTATGTGAGAACAATGTAGCAAGATGTGTACGATAAAAGTGTCCATAGTAAAAACAAACAAAAGCAATTCAAAAATCAAATAACTAGTTCAAAAAAGAAAAAACACAAGCTTCAATAACTGCATAAAGTTGCATCCACACACGCGACCTCATTCACCCTCATGCATATTCCATGCACCATCGTTCCATGCATATGCATCCGTGCATCCATGCATCGTATTGTTGACTCGGCCGCCAATATTACTCTTTGATCTTTCAAAAGTAGCTACGAGTACATCAAGGGTACCTAATATTTGATGGCGTGTATTGTTTTGAATAGGAAACCCCCTTTGTATAGATGATTAAAATGCTGTAGTTGATGGTCAACGTTTTTGTTTGAGATACATTTTTAGGGTACCGTGACAAAAACAAACTTGTAAATCGACGCGTTTATGTCGCATAATATTTTTCGATTTCACGTATGGGAATCAAAACCTATTGGGTACTTTTCGTTGACCTAGAATCATGAAATTTGGCAAGAAGCAAAGTCTTACAACATAATTATATTATGTAAAAGAAAAAATCTGAAAACTATAAGTAGATAATAGGGTAGACTACAAAAAAAAAACCGGCCAAGTGCGAGTCAGACTCGCGCACCGAGGGTTCCGTACAAACTTGTAGGTATATAAGTAAGCCAACATCTGTTTTTTTTTTTTAATCGCTGAACAACGTTTGCTGGGTCAGCTAGTAAGTTTATGATTATTAAAAAAAATATACTATGTGATGTAACTAAAAATTTAAGATTTTCGGAATTTTTCCTATATGTGTACTTTATAACGTTGCTTCATGCCAAATTTCAAGATTCCAGGTCGTCTGGAAGTATCCTTTAGGTTTTGATTCCCTTGCGAGTAGTTGCGAGTTTCAAAATATGCGGCTTTAATTGCTGTATCTTTTGATTGCGTTGACGTAGAAGTTTGATTTTGTTACAGCTTAAAGATATTATAGACTTGAGTATTTGTTAAGAATTTCAATATAATACCACTACGCGTTCATGAGTAAAGGGGTAATAAGTTTAAAATTATTAAAAATATTTTTATTATATGATGTAACTAAAAATTTATGCTTTTCGCAATTTTTCCTTTATCTGTGTTATAAGACGTTGCTTCGTACCAAATTTCAAGATTCTGAGTTCACGAAAAGTACCCTGTAGGTTTTGATTCCCTTGCGAGTGTCGAAAATTTGCGGCATAAACGGGAGTATCTTTTGATCGCGTTGACTTAGAAGTTTGATTTTTTCACAGCTCCAAGAGACCATAAACTTGAGTATTTGATATGAATTTCAGCTTGATACCTCCACGCGTTCCTGAGAAAAAAGGTCTTGACAGACAGACAGACAGACAGACAGACAGACAGACAGACGGACAACAAAGTGATCCTATAAGGGTTCCGTTTTTACCTTTTGAGGTACGGAACCCTAAAAACGAAATAGTCCGCCAGTTAGATTATCGAAAAAATATATATCTGACCCGTATTTTACTTTTTGGTACATAAACCAAAAATGACGAAGATACGACGCTTTTTTTTTACACGCGCATTGGTCTATCTTAAGGACTAAGTGTGGAAACCTAAACCCTATGATAGATAGATACGACGCCTTTAAAAGTACGCCACGCCTTGGTATAATTTTTAAATCGTTCTGACGTCACGCGTTTTGATGCGTTATATCTTTGTCAATATTCATTGATTTCCAAAAACAAAAAATACGTGTTCATTATTTTTTAATACTCTAACTGGCAGACTAAATGAATTTGCAATCTTTTGATACTGTCGTCATGCGTATTGTAGTTAAAAAAAATAAGCTTGTACGGAACCTTCAGTGCGTGATTCCAACTCGCACTTTACCGGTTTTTTTGTATTTTTTTTTTGACGGTATTTGCTACTGATAAAACAAACCTTTGACAAAACAATGGGATAAACAATGGGAATGGATTAGAGAGAGGGTGGAAACTTTGACTTTGAAAATGCACTGAAAAAACCTGTGTTGGAAAATATTAAAATCTACGTATACTCGGCAACTTATCAAGCTAAAACTTTCTGGTGTAACATGATCTCGCTTAGTAAAGATTTCCCAAACAATGAGAGATCCGCTCATACTGGTTTTGGAAAGGTGATTGGTTGTCGTGGATACATACGTAAACTCACGCCTCTTGCCCTATGGGGTCGGCAGAAAATGGATAAAATCATTTAAGGCGATTACATGAGCTAAACGCGAGTTTTATAATTACTAAAAGTATATGATTCACTGCTATAAACAAGACCAGAAAAATAAATGATATTCTTAACGATATAATTAGCTAGCATTAGCATGATGGTGTTTTGAAAACATAATACAATTAATTGACTCGACAAAAAAAATCATGTACTTATCTCTAAAACTATCTTTCAAATAAAAAAAACATACTAATATGCACGCGATCATTCTGATTTTTTGGCAAACAATGCTACTAGCAATATATTAGCAGGATAGTGTTTTAGTTTTTTAAACCAATCAATCGTTTTTTTGTAAATCGATCGAAACCACCCATTTCGCGTTATTTGGCCCGCAGTGACTGACATAACAACCACTTTGTAGTGCAAGCTGATTAGAACTTTATTCTAACAGCATTTCAAACGAAGTTTGAACCACCACAAATAGAGTTGCCAATTTAGCTCGTCCAATCGCCTTAACATGCATAACCGACATCTTATGGTTTGTTCGTTACAAAAACTGATTACTGATACTAAAAGGGCCATATTCTTTAGAGAGGTACAACAGGCAACATAAGAAATATTTCACAAAATATAACTGGTGTCTGCTCAAACAAAGGGATCTAAAAAATTGAACTTATGAAAAATACTCTGTAATATTAAACAAACCGAACATTAATTCAAACCAACATCAATAAGTCTCCGAAAAATTAATAAAAAAAACCTCTTTCACGAACAAAGCCGATATTTGTTACGCCGATTTTAATTTAAAAACTTTGTTAATCTAAGTATAAAGAGTAGGCCGCAAAGAGAGTGGATCAAAACGATGAAAAATTATTGAAAGGGGGTCTGACTGAAGGATGGGGGGGAGGGGGAGATCGACTGTTTGAAAAATACATCGATAAATCTACAGTTACCACTAAAAAAATAGCCCTTATAGCAGGAGAATAAGGACTAAATTCTCTTGGTTAGCCGATTTTGGCGTGTAAAGGGTGTCTTCAAATTCCGCAATGGGGTGGTCGCGTAATAATCGTGATTTTTTAATCAAATTTCATCTGTACAAGGGAAGTGGGGGCTATATTTTTTCATTATTTAATTTTCGGTCGGTGGTGGTTTTTTTGTAAACGCTCCTTTAAGCGACAGCGATGTTTGAACGAGGTTTCTGATGTTCGGTGGGCGGCTGTTACACCGTAACTGTTGTAGCGACCCTACGAAAAGAACTACAGCGCCATCCATAACATGAATTTAACATCAACAAAAAAGACTGCGTGCTTTCTGTGCGTAAAATGTAAAGAAAGAAACAAATGTTTAAAAATCTTCTACAAAACATGTCAAAACTTATGAGTAAAACTTAACGCATACTTTAAATTCTTACAAAATGTATGGTAGTAAGCTGCCGGTTAGGTTTTTTTAGAAGTAGTTACTTATTTCACGGCCGAATTTGCAAAGTCAATCTTTGTAAAAATGGTAACTTGTTATCATACTTATTTATTTATTTATTTATTATTTATTATACCTAACTAGTAGACAAAACATAAATTAAACATTCATAAAACACAAAAAAACAGCCACACTACATAACGTACGCTTTGTCCAAAAATAAATTCATTTCCACGCAGCTATATTTGCGATATTAAATAAAATTGTCCAATAAATACGTGATCAGCTCTGTCATAAATTAAACGACCACATTACATTCCGGTGTTACAGGCAGCCGTTCATATTTCACCGTTCATTGGGATCGCTTTACGTTAATATTGGTTGATTGTACTCATATTACAAAAGTAATTACCGTTTTATTGAGAACCGAATTAATTATGATTAATTAATTAATCATACTGAAGTTATTTTTGGGGAAATGTGCAGTGATTAAATGCCAAACCTGTACTGTCCCACATATTACTGTGTTTTATATAAGCTACCTATTTGTAATTGATAGATCAAAATCACCATGAACTACACCTAATTTAAGAGTTGATACATTTAAAAAACGGAGATTTGCAGGTCTTATGAAACCAAGGGATGGTTTTCAAAAGGTAAGTATGAGGACCAAAAATAAAGATGGGAAATTGATGTGAAAAAGTAAATCTTCTAATTAGGGTGACTAGTAATTAGTGTACGATACTTAAACACGTGATTGTGTTCATGATAACAAACAACTTTTAAGGTGGGAACAACCCCGAAATCATGAAAAAAAATCAGCTGTTTGGTAAATTTATGGAAGAGCTGATTTTTTTGCTTTGTTCCCAAAGTTTCTGGCCTTCTTGAAACCGTCTTATATACAGCTTTCAGACAATTTTAGATTACGTTTTTGAGATTGTAAAATGTCCTTTTTTGTTAATTTATCGAATTCTTTAAGGCGCTTAGACGAGCTAAATTAGCAACTCTATATTTGTGGTGGTTCAAACTTCGTTTGAAATGCTATTAGAATAAAGTTCTAATCAGCTTTCGCTGCAAAGTGGTTGTTACGTCAGCCACTGCGGGCCAAATAGCGCGAAATGAGTGGTTTCGATCGATTTACAAAAAAACTATTGATTGGATTAAAAAACTGAAACAGTATCATGCTAATATATTGCTTGTAGTATTATTTGCCAAAAAATCTGAATGATCGCATGCATGTTAGTATGTTTTTTTTTGTTTGAAACATATTTTAGATTTAGTCAATTAATTGTATTATATTTTCAAAACATATACAAACATAAACATATCATATATTTTTCTGGTCTTGTTTATAGCAGTGAATCATATACTTTTAGTAATTATAAAACTCGCGTTTAGCTCATGTAATTGCCTTAATAGCACAACATAAATCTACTTGGCCCTTACCTGATTACTTACTGATACTGCTAGCCTGCCTCATCCCACTGCTGGGCAAAGGATCTCTCCCTATGACTTACAATTGCTTCGATCCAGGGTTTACGTGGGCAACTGGTTATTGGTTTTGTGCCACTTGTCCCGTCTTCGTCTACGTCTACCGCGACGTTTTATGGCTGATTTGACCACTATATTTTTTTCAGTCAGAATATTCCGATCGTATTCAAAATATCACTTGTAAAACTATTTGAATCAATTTCCAAAATAATAAAAATAAAACCGACTTCAAAAAAAGTGAAAAATAACTTTATCTTCTGAAATCGGTGACCCTTGTTTGATTGATCTATTTTTTTCGTCACCGACTTCAGAAGCTAAAGTTACTTTTCACTTTTTTTTTTTGAAGTCGGTTTTATTTTTTTGCAAAAAAAGTTTTTATTTTTTATTTTTCACTTTTTAGTGGTTCACATGTGCTTGGTACACATGTAAAGTGCATACCGTTGCAATAACAACAAGCCCAAACACGACTAGGATACATTGTCTCATTATGAAGTTCCTTGACTCTTGGCTTCATCATCAGATCTGATGGTAGAATGGTTCTTATCAAACGCAAATGCTTCATTTGTTGTAGAAAATATCAAAATCGTTGTACGTTATCCTATAAAATTTGAAGAGTTCCCTCGATTTACCTTAGATTCCATCATCAGATCCGGACTTGGTGGTTGTGGGACCATTTGGCAAGTATACCCTTACCAACAAAAAAAAGATTTTTTCAAATCGGTAGGCAAGCGATGGAGTTATGCGCGAACAAACATAAAAAAAAAACATCCGAATTGAGAACCTCCTCCTTTTTTAGAAGTTGGTTAAAAATCAGTGGTGTTAATCATTCATATCCACAGTTTTCAAATGAAAGTTTCCATAATGGCCGTGTTTACTTTTGTGTAAAATTCTCCTTGCAGCAAAACTTAGTAAGTAATGTCTCCGTGGCGATCTGGAACGCGTCCAAAAGGCTAATGCCTTCTGATCAGATGAGATATAATTCATGCTAATAATGTTTTACGTTATTGCTTTCATGCTGTGCGAACAGCCGTGCTTACCTAGGTGGATACATTCATTCATTCATTTCATTTATTCATTAACAATTTACATTGTGTTGAACATTACATATTACATAAAATTATAACATGCAGTCTAATACATTATATGATATATGGGTGTCCACCCATTACATAGCGAGTTACCCGTGCCTCGGAAAGCACGTTAAGCTGTTGGTCCCGGCTGTCATTTGTCCATCTTTGACAGCCGTTACAGGTTGTCAGTGGCCCAAAAAAGTCTGACAACCAGTCTTAACAAGTGGTATCGTATTACCCAGTACTAACTGGGTTGTGGAGGTCAGATAGGCAGTTGCTTCATGTCGAATATGTAAAATACAATAGTATTCAGCGGCGTCCGGCTAGACTTAAAGCCGACCCTAACGTAGTTGAGAAAAGGCTAGGCAGGTGATGATAATGATGATGAATATTCTGTGCATACCACAGACTTTATAGAATCGAGAATCGAGATAGGTAGGAGAATTGTTTTCAGTAATTTGTATTTGATTTCTCATTAGTTTCTAAAATCAACAATTTTGTTTGCCACTACGAATCATCATCATCATCTCAGCCGAAAGACGTCCACTGCTGGACATAGGCCTCCCCCAAGTGTCACCACATTGACCGGTCCCTTGCGACTCGCATCCACCGGATTCCCGCAACCTTCACCAGGTCATCGGTCCACCTAGTGGGAGGTCTTCCAACGCATCGTCTTTTATTTTTGTGACGTACAACATGTCTTCTTATTTTATACTTCTCTATTACTTGTCGTCTCAATCAAATTGCAAAAGAACATAACGAGGAACAAGAACAAATCACTTTTATTTTATTCCCATGACTACACCAAACACAAATAAACGCTTAAAATCACACATGCATTTTTGCAGACGCTAAGCTCCTCAATAAAATCCATAAAGACAACACATTTTCCACTTCACCGACAGAAAATAATCAACCGAAAAATGCAGCAGAATTTAAAATCAAAATTTAACTGAACATTGGTTAAAAAATCACCTTCAATTCCCGTTTAAAATCCAGGATATCAATTACGGGACACAGGAGAGAATTTAAAATCACTTGTCGATATGCAAATGTGATCCCGGTGTTCAATAAAGTCCCGGCGCGGGACAGCCCTAGACTCCGGACATCGATAGCTTCCGGGAACGGGACGGCCGAAGGATTCTTTTTTTACGACGCTTTTGCGGTTTTTTTGTCGATGGTATAGTGATTGGTGAGGTGCTCTACTTCAGATATTTTTTGTTTTAGACTTTTCAGGGGTTAAAAGTTTAGAATTCGATTTTGAAGATTGGTAACTCGTTTGATTATTTATTTGCGTTATTATTTTATGTATTTTTTTGTTATTATAAATGAATATGTTTAGCTGCTCTTCCTTACAACTAGATTATGAGCACGCGTAATCAGAGCACACATCACTTTTTAAACCTTGTGCTGAACCTGAGACACTAAACTTGAATTTCTTTTTGATAAAATCCTTAAATGTAATTTGTACACTGAAGTTTATGATTTACACCACAAGAACAACACACCATCACACCTTTAATACCCGAAGGGTCAAGCACAGGTGTAACTAGTTGTAGTACACCCACATTCCGCCAAATTCATGATGTAAATTATTAATTTTTATAATATACTGTGGATTGAAAAACATTTTCATGTAGGGAGAAATGCTGATTTAATGTACATTCAGAGACAATATTTTGATTTTCTTTATACGTAAAATCTTTCACTAGGGCCACAACTGATAGCCAGCAGTTTTCTTTTTACAACAATTGGCAACTGCTGTTCCAATGAAACCGCCTCCGAGAAATTAATAGGTAACTATAATTTCAAATTCAAATTCAACTAGCCTTTATTTCTGATAATATGGACACATTTTACTATTTTCTAATACATCGTTTTATTTTATTTTGCAGGCTACAATATCATTTCACTATGTTATCATGCAACTAATTAAGAAATATTATAAAGATACTGTACCAAGATAATTTTAATTGTTTTACATTTCATTCTATTTATTTATGCTGGTATAATTTTAGCTTAAATTTACTCTATTTAACATATTTATAATTCTTTTTGTTTGCTATAATAACACTTTAAAGAGTGACATGCTACTATTTTTTGTAATGATTGATTTTATATACTAATTATTTTAAAATTTCATTCATAACAACAGTTTCATCCACGACATCGGTAACGATATTATCAGCTTGCCCTTTGGCATAGGCCTCCCCTAGAGTTTCCCATATTTCTCTGTTTGTGGCCTTTCTATGCAAAGTTGTTGTAGCTATTTGTTTAATATAATTTACGATCTATAAAACACTAAGCATCACATGCACATTCAAGACATCATCCTGAAAGTCAATCAAATACCTAACTAAGTTTTTCAAGAAAATTCAAAGTAGAGCATCTTCCACGCCATCTCATCGACACCATAGTTCGAACATATATTTATAGGTCCGCTGAAACCATCGGAACGTGTGGGCTCAAGTGGGCCCCTCACACTTGTGTCCCGTCTTGCTCGCACACATGTCCGGCTGTGTTGTGCTGTCTTTGTCTAGCATGCCATTGAAGGGTATCGAATGTTTGGCGCAACAGGTTGATCGGCTTCAGGAATAGGGTTGGCAGTTCGATTGGTTTCCAATGTATTATTTGAAACAGTGTGAAAACAAGATAGTTTACAACAAACCTACTTTTCTTTTTGGCTTAGTCGACTCTGAGAGATGTTTAATACTGATAGCATTCAAAGACTTTTTGACTGCTTAAGCTAGATGTACTATCGAGTTCATTGACGGTCTGTCTCTTTTCACCTTTATGCTCTAAGCTATAACGTTGAAAATTGGTCGACTGTCAGTGAAGCCGGTAGTTCCTATTAAAAACATCATCATCATCATCCAGAGCCTGACTTCACCCACTGCTGGGTATAGTCATCTCTTTGTTTGTGCCAAGCTCCACGCCCTTGTGCCTATCTGATACAGGATATTCCCGCAATGGCAATATTATCGTCTAACCGTCTCCATTCATTCGTGATTAACTTTAATAAATAAATGTCGCTGGACATTACACATAGGGCCATCTAGTGCCACACTAAACAAAAACAAAAACACATTTCAAAGAAAAAACCTAAGCGTGAAACACACTAGTAATATTTATTAGCTATTAATTTTTTACTTTAATTTGACAGGAAAATTGTAAAATAATTTCATGAAAATGCCAGAGTCAACCCTAGACCGACTTATCGTTTTTCAGTTCCGTGCCGGGACGTTCGACGGCCCGTACCGGGATATCTGTTATTGATACGTTAACAGGTGCGAACTGGCGTGGGGGATTTTTGTACCACACGGCGATGGGAGGGTTACGTCGTGTACTGACACTTTTTATATGTTATAAAGAAGTTCCGAAGAGTTTAGGGTTTGTAGGATTATCGATGTTTGGGTGCTTGCTTTAAGGATGTTTTTGGTTAGGATTTGGAATGATGAAGTGGGTGAAGGAATGAAAGTCGTTGCAGATGAAAAGTTTTGAACGGTCAGGCTATTTGGACTTAGAAAGTGTGTCAAGACGGTGACAAGAAGGGTCAAACGGTTTATAAAGATAATAATGTAGCTCAAAGTGGACCCTGGAACTGGCATCTATAATCAAGAAGTCAGTCAGTTAGTTAATGAGCTGACACTAACCCTAGAGTGGATTTGGCAGATCATATTTCTTTCTATCAACAGTTCCTATTTATCCTATAGAAATTTTCTTTTTAACTGAATTGTCGATTTTTATAAAAATCAGAAAGTAGTCAATCCATAGTTAAAAAGAAAGAATGGAGATATCTGATGAGATGACGAGTAATTATAAAAGTATGGAGGAAGAAACATGCTGTGCAGACCCCGAATAAATTGAGATAAGGTCAAGAGAACGATGATGATGATGATGATGAATTACAAACATTATTCATCATCATCGTCATCATTTCAGCCGAAAGACGTCCACTGCTGGACATAGGCCTCCCCCAAGTGTCGCCACATTGACCGGTCCGTTGCGACTTACATCCAACGGATTCCCGCAACCTTCACCAGGTCATCGGTCCACCTAGTGGGAGGTCTTCCAACGCATCGTCTTCCGATCTTTTCGGCCCCATCGGCCATCCGTTCTGCGAGCAATGTGACCTGCCCACTGCCACTTAAGTTTGGCAATTCTTCGGGCTACGTCGGTGACCTTGGTTTTCTTGCGGATGTCTTCATTTCTGATTCGATCACGCAAGGAAACTCCGAGCATAGCCCTTTCCATTGCCCTTTGGGTGACTTTAAGCCTTTACAAACATGTTTTATCGCAATGCTATTCTAAATCTGAATAACTTTAACAACCAACACAAAATAAGTTGTTTAGCTAGCATTAAAAACCACTAAAACTACCCCTAACACTCTTACAGCCACCTTTCATGCCTTACATCATACATTTAACCTTTATCTCAATAAATTCTCCAACAACCTACGACGGACAACCCATCGATCTCACCCAATACATCCCTTTTCACCTTGACCTTCGCACAGGTCGATCAAACCGCAGCCCTTCGATAAGTGACCTTTACGTCAAGTGGAGTTTGGAAGGTTAAGTTTTAGAAGTGGGTTAAGTGTGAAGTGTAGGGTTAAAGTTTGTGGGTGAAGTGATTTTGTTTGGTTAAGTTTTTGAGTAAAGTGTGTATGATTTTTTGGTAGGAATTGGCTTTATAGTGTAGCGGAAAAAATATGCAGAAGTGAATACAAGGTGATTTGTTAAAAGTACAGGTGGTGGTGTTTGAGAAAGTTGTAGGCTTATTGCTGGCAGATGCTTGTTAACTTTTTATTTGGTTTTAAGTTTTTTGTGTAGTAAGCAACGACCGATTGTCGGGCCCACGATGTGCTGTGTGTATACGTAAGCACTACCTAATGCTGTAAGATGATATTATTGTAACACCAAATGATTTGAAAAGAGTAACCATGGAGTTTCTTGCCAGTTCTTCACGACCAACCTAAATCATGCACCTTTATCGACGTTTTTGCAATTGTCCATCTATGTGTTTTTTCTACATTCGATATTTATTTAGATTTTTGATTTTTATTAGTGTTTAATCAAAAATTATAATTTGTTAGCCCCAGTAGTTGAAGTCACAAAAACTCATACACCTTAACACATTCCAAAACTTGCACAATATTCCAGGAACAGACACCGCCTGAAGCCATCGATTCCCCATGGGTAATAACCTCATCCCATGTTATCATTACCTTTATACCATTAAGGCACCAATACCACTACTGCATAGGATGGGCTCTGCGACTATAGCCACGGCTACGCAGTGTGGCAGTAGTTTGCAGTGGTTGACCCTGCCTAGATTTTTATTCAAAGCGAAGCCAACAGACCCGTTCACTGCCTTGCGACGCTGACGACAAGACGTAAGTAGACGATATGTTTTACATGACAGTTTTAAATGTGCATGCGAATCCTTCATGCAAAACCGAGATCATAACCTGTCGTCTTTGGCGTGGTTATATATGTCACCGTAAAATTGTCATACATGTTAGATTGTAATCTCTCTAGTCAGATTGTTAACTCTCGAAATATTGTCAACTGAACATACGGAAGTATCTCTGCCCCCATAATTGGGACTTGGGGCACCCCCACATTAGGTTAGGTTCCTTTAAACCCTGCACTCGGAAATAGTACGTCGACTACGCTTTTTAGAGGAGGTTAAGGTTACGTTGTATTAATAGGTATTTCTCAGGAATGGTATAATTATATTTTTATGAGAGTGGTACCATTGGGCAATGGGGACTCTCCCTCCACACCGCGTGAGTTGACTACCATCACATGCATTTCACGAAAAATAATGCATTTTATTGTAAGCAGTATGTTCGTTTGACAATATTTCGAGAGTTTACAATCTCTCTAGTTATTTTTGTTTTTTTGGGCCCTATCAGAATATCAGCGCTGTGACGTTTTTTTTTTAAATGTTACAGCACCGTGCTGAGATAGGAGCCTTTTGGTCTTGTACAGGACAAATTCTGTTTTGTATTTTGTTTGTTTTTTCTTATGATTTGTTGTTTTTTTTTATTCTCTCATTATGTTTACTTTTAACTAGTGTTATAATCACAATTTTACCATTTTACTATTATTTTTTTTAGTTGTCCTGTCGGGTTAATAAATGCTTTTTCTTTCTTTCCTTTCTTTACAATCTAACGTGTTTGTCAATTTTACGGTGACATTTATACAATACATAGGTATAATTATGTCGCTTGTTTCGTTCGCGTCACAAGTCGGGTTGCAGCGATTCATGGCATGTCAAAAGCAATTTCTTTCATTCGTTTTCTTCTCAGTAGCTTTGTTGCACACACGCATGTCTTTTGAACCCGTAGGCTGTTACCAAGCGACAAGTGCTCATACGAAGCGTAGCCGCGTGCCGGAATGGAACAGCGCCTTTATTTTCATATGTACCATCATCGATTGGCCATGCCATATCGATTTTACAGTTGTTTGATAAAATTGTTACCTGCAAGTGATTCCCTATGAAATCTATAAGGTGGATTTTATTATAGAGCTCGCTTGCCTCGGGCTTGTTGAAAAATTAAAGGGAATTGATGCAAAATGGGTTGGGTAACGCCTACTGGCTATGTCGGGCGGGCTATTGACAATTAAATGGATTTTTTGTATCACTGAAATTACGAAGATTGAATAAATATTGAACATGAAACCTGAATATTGTAATTACCATAACCTAACCTGAATAAACCTCTATTTTACAAAATATATTTGTAGCTACAGTGACTAATATTAATTATCACGCCTTCGTTTTCAGAAGAGGTTGACAGTACCTCATTTTACAAGTTTTATGTGTAACTGTGCCATAAGCATCAAAATCTTTCGGATGAAATGACAATGATCATATTTTTTCCTTATCTCTACCGAAATAAGAATAAAATAATGTTGTTTTTTAACAGGTAGATACACGAACTAATAAATTTTCGTGTATTGTGAACCGATAGAAAACATGAAAGCTATCAAAATAATTCTAGAATACCAGTTGTAACTGTACTAATTCCAAAAACTCACCACCATACTCGTAGAACATCAGTCAGAAATCCTTAGTACGCTTTGATCTCACACGTCGGCTGATCTCCATGTTATTAGTTGTAATAGACTATTGTTTAACTACCCGCGAGAAGGATAGATAACTTTTGACGATGCTTCTGCCACGTATCGCCTTTGTACAGACCTTCGCAGAGAAATATGGCCGCGGGGTGGGTATTGTAGACTGCGTTATAGAATAGAGTTGGCGCGGCTTCTTATTTTATTTTACTCAAATGCAGGGCACATTGCTCGCATATCGAATGGCCGATGTGGCCGAAAAGTTCTGGTGACCACGAACCGAAAGATGTTGTGTTGGAAGAGCTCCCACTAGGTGGACCGATATCCTGGTGAAGATTGTGGGAATCCGCTGGATACGAATCGCACAGGATCGGTCAATGTGGCGACACTTGGGCTCGCCTAAGTGGCTTGTGTCCAGGAGTGGACATCTCTCGGCTGAAAAGATGATGATCTTTCTCAGTAGCAGTCACGGAGTCTGGATTTTGCCCGTTTGATGGACATAGGCTCGCCCCTAATTACATAGGCATACACTTTGGTGAAATGTGTTGTTGGTATACGACAGCAATAAGTTCTCATAACTGTACCAAAATAGGAAAGAAACACAATTGTGTAACTTAGAGACAATATTAACTTTATTATACAGAATATTGCCATTTATCTTTAACTAGCCGATGTCCGCGGCTTCGCCCGCTTATAATTATATACTAAAACCTTCCTCTTGAATCACTCTATCTATTAAAAAAACCCGCATCAAGATCCGTTACGTAGTTTTAAAGATCTAAGCATACATAGGGACAAACAGACGCGGCTGGAGACTTTGTTTTATAATATGTAGTGATAGTGATAGTGATTGTGAAGAAAAAATTGACTGTATCGCAACATGACAATACTTTGATGATGACACCAATAAAATGAACTGCAAGAGACTGAACAAAAATCTCAAAAAATCACCATTGACGCATTTTCCCTAATTAAGATCTAATTTCATTGAACACTTAGCATGAGCTTGTTACTATTTTGAGCACGGCAAGTACACGATATAGATCGGGTCGATATGAAAGAAGACAAAGACCTGTCACTCCTGAGGTCCATAAAGACACGGGTTACATAATATTGAACGTAAGACATATCTAGACATTGTTAGGTCTATGCTCGTTTGATCTCACTGTTATGCTAAGTGATGTGTGGCTAAGTTCTTTGTGAGCGGACATCGGGCGATAGTTCGCATAACTTTAACTTAACTGAGTTAATATAATCATCTTGTATTAGATGTTCTACGAAGCAAATTGAAGCAGCGTGCAGACGCGCGAAGAGTCATCAAGGTTGAAAATGTTTAAGCCACAACTACATTAAAAAAATCCAGACTTAGTGGTTGGAAGGCCTCCCACGGTGGACCGATGACCTGCTGAAGGTTGCGGGAATCCACTGGATGCGAGACTCACGAGACCGGTCAATGTGGCAACACTTGAAAGTGGCCTCATCATCATCATCATCATCGGCCTATAATGTTCCCACTGCTGGGACCCGGCCTCCTCTCAATGAGAGGGGATGGGCTATAATCTACCACGCGGGCCCAGTGCGGATTGGTAGATGTCACATGTCTTCGAATTTTTGGTTCTAGGACATGCCGGTTTCCTCACGATGTTTTCCTTCACCGTTTTGGGAGCAGCGGTGATGAAATAAATTACACAAAGTAATGCGCCTGTCTGGGTTCGAACCCACGACGAAAGTGGCCTAAAACTGATTAATACCATAATTTATTATTCGGACCTGTAATTATTCAGATGCAGGCCAAAGGGATCTTAGAAGGCTCCGCTTTGTTCATTGTTTAAGCGTTTTTTTCTAGAGACTCGGAATCCTAAGTAGACCTGTCTAGTTCGAATTAGTAAGAGTTACGAATTTTCCGGCAGAACTGGAAGGGAGACGCGAGCTAGTGGCAAGACATGAAAAGAGTGGAAGGAGGCTTTTGCCCAGGAGTGTAACAGATGATTTATTTCTATATATTTCAATGACTCAATTAGAAATTTTAATATTGTATGCCACTATTTTGTAGTAGCATTCATTACGTAATATGCAACCAAAATCCACCAAGTTCACCTGTAAAATGGAATACTTGGAAGGACCCACAGGCAATTATAGGTCAGACAACCATGCTTTAGTAAGTGACAATCAATGTCATACCTGCTGTGTCTACATGACATACAAGCGTAGAACTAAAAACCATCTTAGTTTAAACACTGTTTTAGGCTTTCACGGTTTAATCAACCCGCGATCATGGCGCTTTCAACAGCGGCAGCGTCGAAATATCGGGAGCTCAACATAACAAATAATCACGGAAGATATCCCGTAAGTGACAATATAAGTTCATCTTAGTTTAGTATAAAATATTTATGAAAACATTTGTCCGAAGGAAGCTCAGCAGTATTTCTCATCTTCTTGTCTCGAGATAGAGAATAACTATTGCATACCTTACCAAGCATGTAAGCCATCAGTCAGCAATAGGTTGCATCTCTGACTGCTGTTTTGTATTTTTTTTTGGATTTTTTAGCAAGATTGAAATAGAATTTGCGGTGGCTTTTAATCAAAAACATTTCTACTTTTCTATCAAAGTTTTCGCTTTGTGCCACTTTGTTTTGTGTTTAAAAATCACCACTTTCAAATGCTATTTTAATACACAATTGATCATTGAATCTGCAATGTTTCTCCCTATAGTAAACAAATCAGTATCCCAATCCCCTCATTCCTGGAGACGCAGAATTTATGGAGCTCCCAGTGGCGGATATATTAGAGGCAGAGTGTCCAGGTCTCCAGAGCCGCATTGCAGCACTGTCAGCACACGAACAATTAAAGCTCTTTGTCCGATATTCAATAGTGAGCGCCGAGTGCCGACCTGTAATAACGCCTCTGGTGTTTTGAATGTTGTGGTACGAATTGGGTGGATAAGACATAAGGGTTAAGGTGTATTTTTGACTGTGGTGTATTATCTTCTTAACTGAAATGCAACTACATTATTTATTACGTTTGTTTATTGTTAGTAAACAAGTATTTTTATCTTTTTTTTTAATTCTGTCATAATACTGTCATATTTTACGCAAAAGTTGGCTGGTAGAGAATGCCTTGTGTGGCACAAAGCATTCTCTACCACTCTTGCCCGTAATGTACATGAGTTTCACATAAATAAATACAGGGATACTCTTATCCTCGAAGGGTTAAGCATCCAACTTTCACCGGTTAAGTTTAAAGCCAGAAACACACATACGTGGTGTGACGTGTCGCGCCATACCCCACCACCGTTCTGGCCAATCGGTGGTGAGCATTCAGCGAAACGCCAGAACGCGCCACGACACGACACGACATACAAATATGTCTCTAACCATACTAAATGTATGAAACCGATATGCTTCTGGCGCGCCACACCACACAACACCACGTTAGTGTGTTTCCGGCATAAGTCCCATGTAATAGGGGCGAGCCTAATGCCACCAACCGAGCACAAACTCAGGGAAAAACTCAAAAACACGTTGCAAGCCCCGGGTTTTGAACACAGGACCTAATGCTCAGCAGTTTTGCTGTCGCCCACTAGACCACAGACAGTGTAGCATAGATGTATTGATAGCGAAAGTTCAATGAATCTATTACAGAAATAAATCCAAGTTGGAAAACTGCCAACTGCACTGATAGCGAAGTGTAATTTCAGTTGCACTGTCGCCAACGTCCATACCATGTTGAGAACACCGGTTCTCGTTCCGATCACCGAAGTTAAGCAACATCGGGCGTGGTTAGTACTTGGATGGGTGACCGCCTGGGAATACCACGTGACGTTGGCTTTTTGGTAAAATTTTGTTCTATTTGCAAGGAGTGACCTCAGTCATTACGGCAGTTTAGTCTGAACGGACCAAAATTTCAACTTGGACCTTGAAATTGGTTTTGCTTAGTTTTTATCTTCTTTTTCAAGACAATATTTCTCATTTTTATCATTTGTTAAAATACGTCCATTGTCTAGCAATGGATTGTTTAACTAAACTATAAAAGTAGTACTTTACTTTTACCCTGGATAGCAACATAAGTAATTTGCAGCAACTCATGTGCTTGTTATGTGCTTGCTCATGTTGTGTGCTTGTTGTTGTGCTGTTGTTACTTATCTCTGCCACCATTTCAGGAAATACAGACTTGATGTTTTGTCTTATCATCTATCATAGGTAGGTTTGTCTTATCATAGGCAGATGCCTACCCTTTTTCCAACTATATTGGAGTCTGTATAAAAATTTACCGGAGAAATATCAGTGTTTTATATGGAGTGACTGCTTATCTGACCTCCACAACCCAGTTGGTATTGGTTTTGTCTTCACACGTCATATAAATAAACTATCTGACCCACGCAACTTCGTCGGCGTCACATAAGAGAGTAAAACGAAATTAAAAAAATATCCCCGTTTTTGCAACATTTTTCATTCCTGCTCCGCTCTTAATGATCGTAGCGTGATGTTATATAGCCTATAGCCTTCTTCAATAAATGGACTATCTAACACAAAAGATTTTTTGCAATTCGAACCAGTAGATCCTGAGATTAGCGCGTTCAACCAAACAAACAAACAAACAAACTCTTCTGCTTTATAATATTAGTATAGAGTATAGATTCTCTTCACTAGAATGTACACAGAGCATCAATTAATTTTTTTTTCCTTACTTCTTTAATAAAAATAATATGCAACCAACCTCTCGATCCCCCCTATTCTATCCCGGGCACATAGCTGGCCGGTGCCCACGGCTACGAATCTAAGCTTTCGCACAATTTCCTATCGCACTGCCGAGCACCTTTCTAGCTCCGGGTGGCCTGTCGAACCACCTAGGTATCACTGGGTACAGTCACGGCCACTTCTTTATTGTATCGTGTCGATTGACAACGTCATCTCAGACACTTGTTTTTATTAGCGTGTCGGAGATAATTCAAACTGAGTCAGGCCAAAACTTGGTGACGAGTGTAGCACTTTCAGTAGAGTCCATCCACTCCTGGACAGGCAGGACACGATGGGTCAAGTGTCCCATAGTCTAGACACTTATGTGCATGGTCTTCATATTTCTTGACCAAGATTATGTCTGTATTTTATAAGAGACTGTGTGTGTGGTTCTTTCGGTGTTTCGTCTCAGAGTAGTCGAGTACAAAAACCGACCTTATTTAGATTTTACACATTAAACGACGAATAAAAGAGAAGAAAGAGAAAAAAGTAAAAGTGAGTAAAAGCCTATTTACAGAATATACGTCATTTAACAACTCAAACCTTGTGTGACCGCTTGACCATTAAGTTGCTACCTCAACAGATCTGTTTAACATTATTTTGATTACTATCACTATAATTTCCTGCTTGAATTCCAATTTACTTTTGGAACTGGTGCAGCAAGTCTTCTTCCATACTCTCTAATACTCGTCATCCTAGCAGTCACCTCCTTTCTAGTCATATTATTCTTCACACAGTACATCCATCGTTTCGTTTCGTTTCGTTTCATTTTGATTATATTTGACTGAATGTAATTTTATATTTTTGTCGGAACATACTAAGTTGGAACCGATATTTCACGAAAAAAACGCTCTAGTATTATGCTGACATATGTTAGAACTTGTGACTGTACCAACAACAGGATGTGGAAGAAAATTGTAGCAACCGCCATTGTTTCGACCGACAATGTGTAGGGAGGGTGTCATTATGTTAAGCCCTGAGGGTGGTGTGATTGTTAATCGGTTTTTGCTATCTTTCACACCAAAATCGCTTTTTTATTAAGTTTCTTTGGTATTGCTCCTCAAGTTTATAATAAAATACCCGACGCAATCAAATGCCTGCCAGTTAATAAATTTAAAAGTACCTTAAACCACCTGCTACTTCACAAATGCTATTATACATATACACAATTTTTAAATATCCTAAATTGTAAAATTAATATTAAATAATCTGTAATATAAAATTGTGACCCTAACCCTCTATAATTGTACATCTAACATTGACTGTACAAATTATTCCATATGTGACATTTAAAGGAGAATGACCAAAGTGGACCAAAATTTGAAAAAAAAAAAGAAAAGTTCTGCCCCCAGATTTACTACATAGCTCATTTGAAAGACTGGTTATAATGCTTAATTTTCTTCTATGGAACTGAAAAAATCTGTCCCACGGAATCATAGATATTAGCTGAAACGTGAACTAGAAAAAAAGTAGCACATTCACTTGCACATTCAAAATTGTTGAATTAGTCTGTAACTGTGGGTTAGAATTTGATGCACATTGGCACACATAGTAAGTCCAACATTATAAGTTAACCCACAAGGGAGTCAACCCTGGGGGCAGCAGTTTTTTTTTTGGACCAGAGCCCATACATTTTTGGTCATTCTCCTTTTTGACATACTAATTTAGTTTTTGTATGATAAATATATCCTTTTTCTTTCTTGTCACAATTCGCATGCTACCATATTTGTACGCCTCTTGGGATAACATAGCGCCCTAAGAACTTTAAGAACTGTATCTACTACCTATGTTACACAAATAAAATGATTCGATTTGATTTGATTTATGTAACAGTTTTATATGGAAAAGCTTATGAACTATTTAACTAATAATCAACCTAAATAGAAAGGCTCTCTAGTGGTTTATTAACAAAAAAAATCGCACGACCATTGCAGTGAAGGAGTAGAAGTAAAGTAGAATTTGGAGAGGATTTAAGGATGTTCCTAAGATGCAACCCGCAAGGTGAATCAGAGGGACGGGAGTAGGAAAAGCATTCCCGGAGATAGAATTTTGGCTATGAATTATAAAGGGTGTAAAACACCTCTTCACGAAGCTGAAAGGCACTTGTTCTCCCCGTCATTTCAATCATTTTTTTGTTCTACACCATACCTGGGAACCTTCTAGTTACGGAGATATTGAGAGTCAAAGCTACAACTGTTTGACAAGTTATCTTTAAATATAAGTTTTTCTTGTAAGATTTGGCTTTTAATACCTCCACGACGGGCATTTAGTTCCCTTCAATATGGTTGAATTGAATGGCGCTGATCTATGCGTCATTTTCTAGAACGGGCGCTGTCAGTCGGGACTGGTCATCTCTTAGCTGCCACGGTTCATTTTAATGACTTTATTTTAAAATTGTTGTTTTTTTTTTCTCTGTACGCTCTTAATGTGCACGTCTTTCTACATCGTTCTCACATATATGTATAATCTCAACATGAATGATGTAACCAAGATTTTGTAACAAAATTTTGATTGAAAAGAGTGTCCATGGAGTTTCTTGACCGTTCTTCTCCACGCTAGGGAATGGGCAACTACAATGCTTTCTTAAGTTATTATGCCTTGTGTCTGTGACTGTAGCATCGCTTTTTTTTTCGTTTTATTGACATTCAAAAGTGCTGTAATGGTCTTATTGAAATAAATGATTTGAGTTTGAGTTTGCATCCAAATAACAGGCATCGACGTAGTCTATGATGGGCTGAATGAGAGAGTAATTTGTGAAAGGGAGATTTTGGTGTTCAATGGTAAGAAACTGTAGAGGCATTTCAACGAGTGGAACATATCCTTGTCACTAATTTTAAATGTAACAGTTGTTTCTTTCTATATTGATGGGAAACCATTGTCACCTGGTACTATTTCATATTTATACTATTTCATTTAGGTTCCAACAAAGTCTTCAGGTTCTCGTCTCACTGCAAGACCTTCCCCATTCCTTTCCAACTTCGTCGTCTTCTTTAGCCAATCAGACAGGAAGGAGTCCAAATCGACAACCCCTGTTTGACGATTCTGGCTCATCAGTACTGACCTATCCTGGAAATGCGACAAATCTCACATTTGCGGAACAACCGGGACAGAAACCTATCTTGGATGTAGAGAATCGCATTTCTCCCAAACATCGTTATCACCATCCTCATCATCATTCTAGCCGAAAGACGTCTACTGCCTCTCCCAAGTGTTGCCACATTGACCGGTCCCGTGCGATTCGCATCCAGCGGATTCCCGCAACCCTCACCAGATCATCTGTCCACCTAGTGGGACGCCTTCCAACACAACGTCTTCCGGTTCGTGGTCGCCACTCCTGAACTTTTCGGCCCCATCGGCCATCCGTTCTGCGAGCAATGTGCTATGCCTATTGCCACTTAAGTTTGGCAATTCTTCGGGATACGTCGGTAACTTTGGTTCTCTTGCGGGATGTAAGCCATCGTTACAGTGACCGAAATTCTTCTTTAGTAATTAGCGATCGAAAGTTAACGATAATATCGTTATCAAGACTTGCCCTGGCAGTCTCGACAGAGATGCTTACGAATAATGAAAGTCTCTACATCCTAGACGCGTTTTGTAGCATAATTATTGCAACCGAATTTATTCGTTAGTAATCCGCTATCGAAAGTTAGCGATTTTGTCTTTATCTATGTCGAGACTGCCGGCCCTGGGACGAAGGGTATGACTGTGTTAAAGTTATATCTGAAATAAAATAAAATTACCTACTTTAAATAAAACCTAAACAAAAATTCTCAGACACAACCACAGAAACAGTTTTCATTTCGTACTCAAATCATCTTGAAAATGATCCCCAAATAAACGACGACATAAAATATATACACATCGTGTGTGGCCATTAAAACCGCGTATCTGAGGCTCCTGGCGCGACGTAGCGATTTATTTTAACACATTTTGTTTATAAATGATATAATGCGATACTCGCGCGTTACGCCGCAGAAAACCGTCTTTGTAACGAGACGTTCGATATTCATGTGGAGCTGTTAAAACGCATGAGTTTTCCGGAAAATTAAATATTATACAGTAAATTAATTAAAATACTAGCTTTTGCTCATGGCTTTGCTCTACGGAAATTAACCCACGGGATCGTTTTAAATGTAGCTTAGAACATTTGGGAATAATGTAGCTTTCCATCGGTTAAAGAATTTTCGGAATCGGATCAGAAATTCCGAAGATTACCCCTGCCTACAAACCAACAAAAAAATCTTTCCTTTTTATAGTATTAGTATAGATGAAACGTAATAGTGTTATTTACAAATTATACTGATTCAGATTGTTGACTTGAAAATAGACTCGTTTTCCTTTCAAAGTTTGTCTTTAGGCTAATATAGTGCGAAAGCTCGCAAGGAAAAGTATCCTTTGTATTTTTTTTTTTGTAAAATATATTTTCTGGAATCTTTTATAATTTGTAGGTTAAATTGATTTAGAAACTCTTGTTTCATCATATTGTAAAGACCTTGACAGCAATCCGGTTTGCGATAGTCTAATTTTTTTTTTAATTCGCTGCTCTTATTTTGATCAAACAATTACCTACTGTATATTTAAGCCCATAATACTAAATCATCATCACCATGATTTCAGCCGAAAGACGTCCACTGCTGGACATATTCCTACCCCAAGTGTCGTCACATTGACGGGTCCCGTACGACTCGCATCAGAGGATTCCTGCAACCTTCATCAGGTCATCGGTCCACATAGTGGGAAGATACTAAATGTATTTATCAAACAGGAGAAATACTGATCAAACTTTTTTTTTTTTTTTAGGATGGGAAATCATCAAATGACTTCTCCCACTCTGGGCGGACCGGGAGGGAGTGTCAGACTCTTACTGACTAGAACCCATCCATGTTCCTTCCTCGCCCTTTATGTTCCGGGGCCGCGGTATCTCTTTCGAACAGGCCCGCAACCCCGGCAGTACTGATCAACCTGATAATAATTTACTAATCTATGGATATCCACAATACCATCAAAGATGCATTTTTATCTCAAAGACAAAGCTGAAATATTTATCTAAAAAAACACCACAATTCTAACCACAGTTGTCGACACAAATCCAAAAACTTTCGCAGCACCACCTCTATATAAATCCCCGCATATGGTGTGCTAAGAACGTTCACGTACATTTTCTAGCACTCCGGTTTATGTAGGGCATTTATTCTTAGAACTCCCCCTGTCCCCGAGGGGTGGGTACCCTGTGTTTTGTGTACTTTATCATCGTGTATTGATGTTTTATTTGCACTGTTTTCGTCTGTAATTGTGGGTTTTCTCGTGGGTAGAAAGGTGGGTGTGAAAATTGGGATATATTGATTATCATTTGTCATTTTTGGAGAGATTCGTAGAGCTAATGGATTCTCTCTATTCTATAATAGTGTATGGTTGCAGTCAGATTTATTCAATAAAATGTTCAAAGACAATTTTACAAGCCTCTTTCAGACAATGTAATTTGAGTGTCAAAAGAACTTGGAATACATAAAGGATGTAAATCACCTCTTCACGAAAAGCTGAAAGGCACTGGTTCTCCCCATCACTGCGATATTTTTTTTGCTCTACACCATACCTGGGAACCTTCTAGTTACGGAGATATGGGGGGCCAAAGTTGCAACTTTTTGACACGCTTTTTTTTAATACTTACAAGTTTTTTTGTAAGATTTTTCACCTCCACGACCCCCGTACTATTCAATCCACCCATCAGCATAATGTTTTAAGTGCGTTACATTGAGTTCTACCACGAAACATGATTTATAACCTCAAAAAAAAGTTGTTTCCCAGCAATAATTTTTGCGTAAAGTTACTTAGTTTGATGTACAGAATGCTTGGTTAACGGCTTCGTGATGAGGTGGTTTACACCCTGTATGCGAGTATAGTGCATATACTCGTATTTCGCCAATGCTTATTGCAGGTACTTCATTAAAATTGAAGATAAAATTTACTAACATAGGTATAAGTTATCATTTTGTTTACTAACCCATAACGAATATTGCTGGTGGTCAGGGCTCTTGAGAGAGGAACGTCCTAACAATATGTGCCGTGTCAAGAATTACTGCTTTCTGAATCAAGTATAGTATTATTGTTTTTTTTTATCAGCCTTTTGGTAGCTACGTCAATATAGACTTTAGACTTAAGAGGCGTCACGTCGTTCATACAAACGTAATACCAAAATAATTTGTAAATCAAACATATTCCTAAGGTAGTGTGTTTTTATTTCGATTGGATTACAGAATATCTAAGTTTCCAAATATATATTTTGATTGGACACTGATTTAAACTGGTCGCTATGGTTTCGTTACATGCATTTGGTTGGGTCCGGAGGAACATTTTATTTTTGTGAGCAGCGCACCTACCGGAATTAATTGTCACTAATTATTAATATACGGGTTGTGAAATATTTCGGTGTGGTATTATTTACAATCCCTCTCCAAGTCGACCCTCGGTTATACACAAGAGTTATGAGAAAAATCAGTTTTCTATAAATTCCTCATATCTCGTCTTTATATCATTATCCTTTCAACATTTTTATTTGAGAACATAGATATTCTGTAATTCAATCGAAATAAGTACGCACTACCTTAGGAATACGTTTGATTTATGAATTATTTTGGTATTACGTTTGTATGAAATTCGCATGCTCCGCAGGCCTCTTAAGATCTACGTGAGTCCATCCATTTTTTTTTGTTTTCTTTTGTCTTTTAGGTTTCACAGTTGTTGATATTTCTTTAACCACTAATTAAAATTAACAAAAATCTACACCAAGCTATTTAACAGTTTATTTTTTAAACGGGACATTACAACGTATCGTATCAGTTCACTGGTGGACCTAAGTCTCCCTCAAGCTTCGCCAGCCACCTCTGCATGTTTAGCGATTGATAGAGTGATGTACGAGTATTAATATGTACGAGAATATAGTAATGATTACCTGAACCAGAAAGTCTGCCTACCCCACGAAGGCCTCTCCCAAAAACAAACAAAAGAAGAAAGCCTGTACACAAACTGATAAGAAAATATGAAATACACCAATTTTCTTCAATCATATTATTTGTCTCTAATACTACAATATATTTCTTATACACACTCGCATTTCTATAGTCAGAGCAATTTTAACCCTTACAATGCGAAGGGGGTACATTTGTACCCCTCTAGAAGGTGGTGATTTATCAAAGTATTTCGCACCTAATAAATAACGCACATATTCGCTTTATATTTGTATGGTACATGTAATATTTTAACTGTAGGCTTAGAGAGTGATCGAGAGCGCTGTGTTTTGTTTTGAATGAGATTTTTGATGATTGTAGTAGGTTTTAATTGGCTATTAAAATAATTGGTTTTATTAGATGAATATATACGAAATCGTAGTATCGTATTATCCAGTATTAACTGAGTTGTGGAGGTCAGATAGGCAGTCGCTCCATCTAAAATACTGGTATTTAGCTGCATCCAGTTAGACTGGAAGCCGACCCCAACATAGTTGGGAAAAGGCTAGGCAGATGATGATGGTACATGAAACCTTGGTTGATTTTTAATTATTAAAGACAACTGATGAACAAAATAGATATAAAAAAGGAAATCAAACAGTTTTTACCAATTAGTACTGTGATTTAAAGTCTAAGTGTAATTGTGTGTGAGTAATTTTCATTACTAGTCAATTATAAAATAAAATTCATATGAACGCTTCCACATTTTTTTTTTATATTGTTCCCTTATTTAAATTTTTGCTATACTGTCAAAAATGAATGCAACAATCTTTTTGCTTTATAAAACATAGATTGATATCGCAAATAAGAAAATACCAAAAATAATCGTAAAAAAAGTGACGCGTAATTTTTGTTTTTATGCTTTCATTACGAAATGCACACAAATAGCCTTCCACAAGACACCATTTTTTTACAGCCTCATAATAAAAAATATGAAACATTTCATTCCCTTTCCTTTTTACCCTTTTTTCACCAAAATCCAATAGCACTCCAGTGTATTAAGTCTATTGAAGATTTATATGAACAAAAACTGCTTCCCGCTATTTTAGTATTATCCCGAACGGGGCATATCTGAGCGACATTTTTGCATACCTTAGGGGAGAAAAAATATTTATCTTAATACAAACCAACGAACATAAACCGTCATTTTAAGGTACCCATCGCAAATGTAGGGGTATTTTTATATTGGCTGACGCGAATAGTCACATGCCATTCGGTATTATGTCATAAATCATAATATTGGAATATTTTTTGAGGTATGATATGAAGTTGGTACATTGTACCCTTATTGAAAGTTACTGTGACAAATGATGCGGCA
Source organism: Xestia c-nigrum (assembly GCA_916618015.1). Taxonomy (NCBI): domain Eukaryota; kingdom Metazoa; phylum Arthropoda; class Insecta; order Lepidoptera; family Noctuidae; genus Xestia; species Xestia c-nigrum. Next base: position 2,355,755 of record OU745263.1, read on the forward strand.
TTTTAGGGCTAGTGTTTTTGGTATATTGAATTTTTGGTATTATTTTTAGATTTATTTTCGTAATAAAACGCACGTCGTATTAAAATAAGAAATACGAAACCTTTTATTTATTTATTTGAACTTCATGTACAAGAGTGGTACATAGGCGGACTTAATGCCACAAGGCATTCTCTACCAGTCAACCTTTGGGTCAAATAAGACAGCCAGCCAGCGCAGCCAGGCAGGCAGTCAGCCTTTGGGTCCTTTTAATTTTTTCTTAAACACATTTTTCTCTGCTGAAAGTTTTAATTATATAAATTACATTCATTACACAGGGTGTGAATAACCTCATCACGAAGACTATATCACATCAAACTAGGTATGTTACTTTACGTAAAAAAAATTGCTGGAAAACAATTTAGTTTCTGGGGCGAAAAATCATGTTTTGTCGTAGAACTCAATGTAACGCACTCAAAACATTATGCTGATGGATGGATTGAATAGTACGAGGGTTGTGGAGGTGTTTAAAGTAAAAATCTTACAATAAAAACTTGGATTTAAAAAAAATACTTGGTGGAACTTTAATCCCCCTAAACCCCCCCTATCACCCTAAACTAGAAGGTTCCCAGGTACGATCTAGAACAAAAAAAAATTGCAATGACGGGGAGAACAAGTACCTTTTGGCTTCGTTTAGAGATTTTTTACACCCTTTACAATTAATAAAACCTTTATACATTCTGGTTCTCTTGTGCGTCTGCTGGAAAGAAGAAAATCTACGTACTTACCAATATTAGAACAATATTTTACTATCCACAAACACAGTTTTCTCATACAAGACTTATAAAATCTCAAATCAAACATGCAGTTTCAAAAGGCCATAGAATTTCCATTTTCCAAAACTTCATCCAAAAGAAACGTGATAAACTTTCCTCCAGCATAACAAGGAACAACCATTGTTACGAAAGATAAATGCTTATAAATTGAACGCGAGTGTTAAATCAGGCGTATAATTAGCTCAAATATTTGGCGCGGTTCGAACAAAGAAAACATTGGTAAGACTCCCGATTGTCTGAACAAATCGGGGCGGTAAGATGGCGCTCTGATTTTAAATAAAAATACTTGGAAAATTATATCGTCCAGTGGGTGAAACGATGCAAGATTTTTTAAATTTGTAACAGAATTTAAATTGGCTTTGCTGCGTGGGTACCTATTTTTCCTTTTATTTTACACTATTAAGTGTTTTGTTCTATTGGGGCCAGTTTAGTAGTCTAACAGAATGCAGCTGTATTGTACTTATCATTGAGTGTGAAAAATAAATAAAATAAAATACAGGCTGCCGGACTAACACCAGGACAAGATTAAAACATTTTTTAACCATAAATGTTGTATATGTTTAAATAAGAAACGACGCCTTATTTTAAATATACGAAATTGCATCTCCATTCATCAGGTATTTTATTGTGTTTGTTCAGCTTCAACTTAATTTCACTTCAAACTCTAAAACTAAAATTATATCAATCATCTCACAAAATTATTGTAAAATAAATCCATTTCAAAAGCGCCAACTTACGGCCCCTCAACCTCAAGAGGGGTAGCCGAAGATACCCCATGTTTGGCGCACCCCGCCGTTTGATCCCAAGTCTAACAAGACGCCGTGATGTTTGTCTAATCATTTGAAACTTAATACGCGTGTCTACACGACTTTTTGTGCTGAATTCTGTAAAATAAACGACTGTCTGAAATTATGGGCGCTGAAGAGAAGTTGAAATGACGGTGAAGGTTGCGGGAATCCGGTGGATGCGAGTCGCAAGGGACCGGTCAATGTGGCGACACTTGGGGGAGGCCCATGTCCAGCAGCGGACGTCTTTCGGCTGAGATGATGATGATGATGAAGAGAAGTTTGAGATGAAACGTCAACCAATGAACTTAGCCTATAGCAGTCCACTAGGCCAGGTCTTAAACTACGCCACACAACCCTGTCTGGTGACCATATATTCTGTATATCTTTGTGACCATCTACATTAGTCTACATAGAAAATTTTCGAACCTAATTAAAAAAAAATCTGTTGTTCTGTACCTACATTTTGACCGTGTAGGTATAACAGTTTTGTAGGAACCAGCTGTTTTTTTGAACAACCGACGAAAAAGTTCTATTTCGAAACGTTTAGAATAATGTACTAAATTACGTGGTAACCATTTTAGCGATAGCATCCTTTCCACCCTGTTAAATTTTCAGCATATAAAGGGTGTAAAAAACCTCTTCACGAAGTTGAAAGGCATTTGTTCTCCCCATCATTGCGATATTTTATTTATTCTACACCATACCTGCTACCAGCTGGACAATGTTTTTTTAAATACAAGTTTTTTTGTAAGATTTTGTCTTTAAACACCTCCACGACCCCCGTACTATTAAATCCATCCATCAGCACAATGTTTTAAGTGCGTTACATTGAGTTCTACCACAAAACATGATTTATAACCTCAAAAAAAAGTAGATTCCCAGCAATAATTTTTGCGTAAAGTTACTTAGTTTGATGTACAGAATGCTTGGTCAACGGCTTTGTGATGAGGTGGTTTACACCCTGTAGGTACTGTTACTACCACTGCGAACTCAGACATATCTCTGAGAGTGATTGTTGACCACTATGTTCGTTAGTGAAAGTCTTTAAAATTTTCGGTTCCACAGCATCAACACTTTTCTAAAGATATTTAATGTCAAAGATTTTTTTTAACAAGAGAGAGAGAGAGAGTAGCACCAAAATGAAATATCCCCGTAGCAGAAAAACTAAGCACTCTGTATGAAAGATTCATCTTCAACCGTTACTGAAAGTGATTGTTATCGGCAGTCCCGCTAATATTGATTCTATTCACAAATAACCTAAAAATCTAGTTTACAAACAATAATCCAAATCTAAACTCACACATTTAGTGTTGTAGAGCAAACAATCGATAGTTTAATGCATAATATATGTGTTGTTGTCGCTGAGCAAAGGGTCCCGACTCGAGTAGCTTCGAAAGATTAAACATTTCGCGGGAACACTATTAATCAGATCGCCGATTGCACTGACTAAACATCAGTTTAGGGATGTGGGTGTGGAGTGGTTTATCGAAATCGATAAACTGTAAGTTGACTTTCTTTTTCTATGCGTAGGTATTGTATAACTGTTGTCATAAGATTGATCATTCATATAGCCCTGGCAGCTGCCGTTTCCTATTCGCATGGGAAAAAGGCATTAGTCGATGAATACATAAAATAACCTACATACTTGTAGGTGCTTCTACTAACATCCCTATTCCTATTCATCGTAACATGGACTGTTTCATGTTAAATATTTCATTCTTTTAATGAAAGTAATAACCCATCACTCAAACACTTCAATAAAATTGTTAATTCAATTAACAATCACTCAATATGCTTGAATAAAGTTAACCAAAATATTGACAACTGGAACTTACAAAAGCTTTCCACCGGTTACTAACATCAACACAAATCCATCGAACAAACAGCACAACAAACTATCTATCGACAAAACCACAACACCTATCACATCCCTACTCAAAACCCAAAGGGATCAGCAGAGCCGCCCGGTTAGTGTGAACTAAATGAATCATTAATAATGTAAGCCAAACGCGATCCTGACCGCAGACATCGATGTCGAACGCCCCTCACTAGCGTTTAGTGATGTCCATAATTTATTTGTGTATCGGCTTTGATTGGTAGTGTCGAGTGATGTGTTAACGGTTATGCAGAGTTAATGAGTTCATTCATAAATATTGGGGAAGTTGTGTGTTTATGAAGGTTGGTTATTGGATTGGTGGCAGTTATCTTATTGATTATTTCGCTGAACGCTGTTAGTATATCATGCAGGAATTATTACGATAAAAACGGGGAAACGAGAACTGGACCGAAACAGCAGGTGTGTTGTGAAGGTTTTTGCAGGGTTCAATCTAGTTGTGGATCTATAATAGGCCATGATTTGGTAGATGATTGATGTTTTTATCGGATCTCGGTCCAGTAGGCCAGTAGAAATCGACGCTAAAATCGCAAAGCGTGATGTAGTTCTGCATTTTTGATATGTTTTATAGATCATTTAGGGTGATGTGAAACATTGAAAAACTTGCGCTCGCTGCGTACCACGCGATAAACTGCAACATTTCGGAACTCTTTTCACTTTTTGTTCTAAAACTCAAAAACTGGGTGTCAAAAATCTTCTTTACTGTGTACGAAATAAAACGCACGTAAACAATAACGAACAATACTTTAGTATGTTTAACTAGACTTTAAACCAAAGCATACTATTACCAAATAAAGATGAACAGAATCTAACCTTTTTTTAAAAAAAAAACTTCAGAAATACGATCAAAAGAAGATATTTCCTGACATTTCCCGTCACATCTACCTACACAAACAAAACTTTAACCATTCAGAGGAAGACATCACATCCTTCTGCCAAAATTACTTACAAACACACACGTATAAGCATATCAATAAATAATATAATTCTGCCAACAGACACAACCCGGGAAACTGACCGCCACCCTACGTAGTTGACAGCCATTTTGAAAAGGGCTCGGTCATGACATGCTTGCAATTCCAGGGTTGCCAACAACAAATATTTATCGGCGAAAATTCTTCGGCTTCTTTTTTTTTGGCGAGGAAAATAAATTGTTTTTTAAACTGAAAGGGTTCGGGTTTGGTTTAGTAAATCGGGCGGAATCGGTGGCTGTGGGTTTTCTTAATGGAGAGGCGTTTATGTGGTGAGGAAGGTTGGTAAGTAATAGGTTGGTGAAAGGCTTCTTTGGATTGATTGGTTAATTCAAAGTATCAGACTTTTTAGAGGCAATGTTTTTATTTTCTGTATCTTGAAAATTAGCATCATTACCAAGCCTTTACCCAACCTAGTTGGGGTCGGCTTCCAGTCTTACCAGACGCAGAATACCAGTATTTTACATGAAGCGACTGCCAATCTGACCTCCAGTTATGACTGTTTGTTTTTTTCGTCCTGATCCTGAACAAGAAAACATAAATTATATAAGAAAATGATTATTCACTTATTTAGTGCCATATTTTTTTTATTATTTTAGTAGATTCTTCTTATTGGCCACTGACTAAAATATCATATTTTTTTATTAAGCTGTTAATATGAATAAAAATACACATAAATATTCCGGAATAAATAATTTTAATGATGATGTAACTACATTTAAATCCACACAGTTTGTAACCACACAAATCATCATCTTCTTGCCCGTCGCATTCTATTTAGGTGCGGCGTACCTTAGAAACATACATAACTTTACTTTGTGCAGTATCACATAAATTTGTCTGCCTGTCAAAGAAACATCAAAAATCTAGATATACAATTTTATCAAACGATCTTTTCCTTCATCGAAGCAGCAAGTTATAATTTGAATCCGAAAAATCAGAGGTACGTGTCTTGGTTTCGAACTCGATATTACTCGACGGCATATAAAGCCAAGTCAATACCAAGTTAGACACTAACCACACAATAAAAAGAAAGAAAGAATATTTTCATTGACAAAAATATTACCTCAAAGGCCATCATTAGCTACGGCAACCCTAGCAGTCATCAACAGATGACAATCGTTCAAAAACCGGACGCCTCCTCCCGTCCAAGGCTTGACGTTCAATATCCAGCCTGCCATTACTTAAATACACGTCTTATCTGATCGAGAAATAGGACATTGGCCAACGCCACCCCTACCTTACTGGAGGTAGCTTATGATTTTGGCGTAATAATTATACGGAATTGATGAAGAAATTGGTTGATTTGAGGTTTGGGTTTGTCTCAGTTCAGTCGTTGCCAAGCATTCTGAACATTAAACTACGTAACCCTAAATAAAGATTGCTCGAAAACGCCTTTTTTAATAAAAAAATACGATTTAAGCCACTCAAAGCTTTGAGCTGACGGATGTATTGAATAGTACAGGAGTCATAAGGATATTTGTTAAAGACATAACGTTAATACCATCAGCCCGCGTAGCATGACCACTGTAGACACGACAGAGAGTCGACAAATCTTGTGTTCATCTGTCATTTTGTCGATTCAATGACAGATGAACAAAAGATTTGTCGAGTCTCTCTCGTTTCTCCGGTGGTCATGCTAATCGGGCAGGTATAGTCCTCCAAAATAAAAGATCGGAATGATGTACAACAAGAGAGCCTTTCAGCTTCGATTTGATCCTATTTACACCCTTTTTATCTATATGTTACTGAACTTCAGTATTTTAAAAATAAGTGACTGATATCTTATCATTAGCATCTTGTTAACTTCTAATTACGACATCACCAACCTTCTCAATTGGTATTCACTTAGGTTTAGCGGCCAAAAGTAATTTGGTAACTTCTGAACTTTGAGTAGGACTGACCGCCTTGTTGGTGTAGTAATTAATGGCAAGCACAACTGCTGAGGATAAGATCCTGGATACGACTCCCAGGTCAAGCAATGTGTTATTAGGTTGGTTACTCAGTAGCAACCACGGAGTTTGGATTTGAGACCGGTTGTTGGCAATAGGCTTGCCCTTATTACATGGGCCTAAAACATAACTATAGAGAAATGAGGGTGTAATAACAGATTCACATTTGCCTGATCCTATGTTTGATGACGATTGATATAAACTCACTCAGTGTCAATTCAAAAGATTTTTATCCATCACCGTTGTCGTTGGTTTTTTCTACAATATCCTAGGCCCTCTGGTTATCCGCCCACCTAAACAATTACACAAAACATTCCCCAGAATGACCCTTAAAAATACAATATCCGAATACCAAAACATCATGTAACATCCAACTCAAACCCAAGACCAATATCCAAGGGTCGCACATATCCAAAAAGCTTTGTCAATGACAAATAGTTCTCGCTTCATCCTAGTTGGCATTTTGACAATAAATAAGAGATATCAAGGAAGGAACTTGGAGGATTTGCGAGTAATAAATGACGTACGATGCGATGGACAGTAACCCTTTGGTTAGACGTATATATGTGTGCGGTTAGTGATTGATAGTTGTTTGTTTGTATTTTTGCGCTGTTGTTGATCATTTGGGGGGTTGAGTTTGTCTTTGGTGTTGGTTCCCAAATACCTGACGTATTTGGGAATTAGATTGTTGGTTGTTTGACGAAAGCGTAGACTTATTAGTGGTGGGTCTTGTAATAGGATCGATTCATAGATTTTGAACGCGAACAGAAAGACGATGCGTTGGAAAACCTCCCACTAGGTGGACCGATGGCCTGGTCAAAGTTGCGAGAATCCGCTGGATGCGAGACGCACGGGACCGGTCAATGTGGTGTAGGCTGAAATGATGATGAACTATCAGTTTCTTAATAACAGCCCGGAGTATGTAAGATAGGACCCCTATTTCAACGTTTTTCAGAAGATCTTTATCAAATCATCTGCCTACTCAGAATTTATTAAATGATAATACCAGCCTATCACTGTCCCACAGCTGGACTGCCTCTTCTCATACAGCAAAGGCACGAGCATTGATCACCACGCTTGCTCAAGACGGGTTGGCGACAACGACAACTCTACGACGTAACGAGTTAACTGCTAGTCAAAAAGCCTGTATACATAACTGTCTCTCGAAACAGCTACACATGACAACACTCAACTCCCTCACATACTCAAAACATCATCGAAATCACAGAATCCTCTCTAATAGACGAAATTTCCTTCCACCATTATTCATACGTGACCCATTAAAGTATAGGGTGTTAATACGGTCTGACTTATTGGCTCCATCGGTCATGCACACCCTTCGGCCTTCCCTAATGTCAGCCTTTAGGAGGCTTCCTAATGGGAGCCTCTGATGTTTTGTATCGGATGGTAAAGGATTTTTGGGGAATCAATAGGTTTTGTAAGGGTTTAAGAGGGAAAATGAGTTTTAATTGGGAGTACTAATTGGTTTCAAATACTCAATTATATGAAAACTAAAAATAATAATTTTAAGAATTGAACTTTGTACCTATGTTTGAGATAATCAATTGTTTCTCTGACGGAAAGCTTTAAAATGGCACAACACAGGTAAAATCTAGTTATTTCATAAAAATAAAAAACAATGGTAAAAAGAAAATGCTTGTAAGTTTTCTTACTATGGGTTATTCACACGAACAATACACGTATAATGTGTATTTTGAAAAAGAAAATCTTGTGCGCTGATCAAACTATTTCTTGCACGCAGACGAAGCGTTTCATTGCTACAGCACTCTACTGCAAAATATACCAGTTTTCACTGAAAACTAGACTTTTATTGAATTTTAACTATGTGATGCCCGCGTCCAAATTATATATTAAAACCTTCCTCGAAAACCACTCTATCCATTAGTGAAAACAACATGAAAATCGGTACGGTTCTTTTGAGTTTATTACGAACAGTCAGACGCGGTGGAGGAGTTAGTTTAATAATATGTAGGGATTTGTTGAGGACAATGTTCAATAAAAAAAAAGAAAATTCGCGGCTAAAACCTACTTTACGGCATTCTTCTTTATGTACTACTTACTACCAGTCTACTTCTCTCAAAGTGCCCTTTCATCAAAATAATAGCTTTTCTTCCAGTCCAAAACCGATACCTCCCAATCATTCTATCAATCTCCAAGTTGACCACTACACCCAACATTGACCACCCAAATTTACCCAATCCACTTCGTATTTACCTACCAATTGACGTTCATTTTTCTTCTAAAATCCTCTGTAGTGACATCGCAAGGGTTGGTAATCGGCCATGATAAATGAAAGGCGACTGCGGACTTAAGGATAACCGGGTCAGTGCCGGGTAGGTACCGGTTCTAGAGATAGCCCTGAATTGATGGTTGCGCGACCCGGTTTTTTTCTTTCAAGTAGATTTTTAAACATTTTGCGTTTACCTGAAAGTATGTGGAAAGTGTTGGTTATTTTTTTGGCAGAATTTGAAAATATAGAGAAGATTATTATCCTTTTTTTTTTTAAGGATGGGAAATCATCAAATGACCCCCCCCACTCTGGGCGGAGCGGGAGGGAATGTCAGACTCTTACTGACTAAAAACCATCCATGTTCCTTCCTCGCCTTTTACGTTCCGGGGCCGCGGTATCTCTTTCGAACAGGCCCGCAACCCCGGCAGGCTTCGGCCCTTGCCTTGGGCCCCTCTCCTTTTGCTGACATCTCTTTGAGGTGCGCGTGGAACACGAACGCGCCGTCGACACGGCCTGTCGTCGTCGTTAGACGGCCGGACTGCTAGCTAGCCCATAGCCAGCCGTAAGATTATTATCCTGAAATCTTCTCTATATTAATAAGAGGAGCTCGTGGCTAAGTAATATCAGCCGCTCTGGTCGATCTTTAAGTTAAGCCGTGCTTGCCTAGGTTGGTCTGTGGATGGGTGACCACCATTACATACCGAGTTTCCTCCGTGCCTTGGAAAGCACGCTAAGCCGTTGGTCCCGGCTGTCATTTGTCCATCTTTGACAGTCGTTATATGTAGTCAGTGGCCCCAAAAGCCTGACACCAGTCTTACCAAGTGGTATCGTATTTCCTAGTATTAACTGGGTTGTGGAGGTCAGATAGGCAGTCGCTCCATGTAAAATACTGGTATTCAGCTGCATCTGGTTAGTCTGGAAGCCGACCCCAACATAGTTGGGAAAAGGCTAGCAGATGATGATGATTTCCTTAAATGTTGTGAAGAAAGTTTTGAGTAAAAATGTGGATGGGTATAAAAGTAAAGGATGACCCAAGAAACGATGGATGGATTGTGTAAACGATGATATGACAAGAAAGGCACCTCCTTCTTGCTATAATAATGATGTTACTTTTGAATATGTTTTTCTGTATTTATGCTCTAAAGTCAAGTACTGACTAGGTTGTGGTAATCTGATCGCCACAACCCAGTCAGTCCATGGCATGGCATGGCAGTCGCTCCATGTTGTTCAGCATCAGCCTATAATGTTCCCACTGCTGGGACACGGCCTCCTCACAATGAGAGGGAATGGACTATAATCTACCACGCGGGCTCAGTGCGGATTGGTAGATGTCACATGTCTTTGAATTTTTGGTTCTAGGACATGCTTTTCCTCACGATGTTTTCCTTCACCGTTTTGAGAGCAGCGGTGATGAAAAAAATTACACAAAGTAATGCGCCTGTCTGGGTTTGAACCCACGACTTACTGTTCGTAAGTCGGGGCCACCACCACTGGGCCACCGCTCCATGTTGTTAGACGGAAGAAAACCGAAAACCTGCTCAATAGAAACAGCACAACACTACGTGAGGACGCTATGTGGGACATCACTAATTTTCTCTCTTTACATTTAGACGATTTCGCGGTAAAACCGTTTCGAGTATATTTTATATTCTAAAACTGCATAAACTATAACTTAATTAAAAAACTTTTTTAATCTATATCTATACTTCTATACTAATATTATAAAGCAGAAGAGTTTGTTTGTTTGTTTGTTTGGTTGAACGCGCTAATCTCAGGAACTACCGGCTCGAATTGAAAAATTCTTTTTGTTTTGCATAGTCCATTTATCGAGAAAGGCTTTAGGCTATATAACATCACGCTTCGATTATTAGGAGCCGAGCAGGAACGAAAAATGTTGCAAAAACGGGGATTTTTATTCCTTTGTTTTCTCTCTTATGTGACGCAGACGAAGTTGCGTGGGCAGCTAGTAATAAATAATGTAAAACACTTGTACCCTGTTAGAGTGGAAGCCGATAACAGCTGAGTCTATGCACGTTATATAGATACTCTAGTGGAGCGCGAACAGTTCCGACTTTATGTGCTTTACAAATTGTGATTCTGTACTAGTTTGTATGTTCTTCTTAGAGTGTCGATTATAATGAGACATTTTCTTTTTCAACTCTTCCCTAGTCACTGGATAGATGGCGCTGATATCAGTATGATGCTACAAGGAACAGAACGTCACTTCATTTCACTTGGACCGAATGGCTATCGGAAGCTTATGCAAACGAAAGTGTCAGTCAAGGAGCGCATGTGACGTGTGTTTTTTCAAGCGTTTTTCCTTTGGCACCTAGTAACGTAGTCAGTTTAACGCCATCTACCGAGTTCTTAGAAACTATTTTTTTTTATTCTCAAAAAGAAAACTTCTCATTCAAATGAATCTGCCCTTGGCAATAAATTTGGGATTTACAGTAGCGTCCTTTTTATTTGAGTTTAAGTTAATGTGTTATGGGATATTTTTTTATTTTTTTTTATTACTAATTAATTTCCGATTTTTTTTTTAACATGACATTGATTTGATTTCCCGGACATTATATCTATTTATGATTTGTTGACATGGTACTTACGATTGTTATTTTTATTATTAAGTACTATTTTTATTATTATTTTTACATTTTTATGTTCATTTGTGATTTGTATTTATCTCGTGTAATTTTTAATATGGGGAAACCTGAAATAAATGGATTTTATTTTATTTATAATCACAACAACATAGGAATAATACGTAAAAACGACAGTATAATTATTACTCAAATATTTGTTGGAGAATCATGACGTCTCCTTTTCCATATTTGAAGCCGGTATAAAAAAGAGACAGTCAGACCAATGGAGTCGTCAGTAATACTTAACATTTGACAGTATCATAGCGACTCATAAATAATATTTTGCGAAAGACGTAGGGTCACCCCTGATTTACATGCACCCTGAGGGTTGTCACGTTAATATACATTTTAATCGTAAAATATCATTATGACAGCTTTTGTTTTCACAAAAAATACTCAATTATTTCAGTTTAAATAGATTAAAAAGAAGAGAGAGAGAGAGTTGAGTCGAGTCGAGAGTAGAGTCGCAAGGGACCGGTCAATGTGGCGACACTTGGGGGAGGCCTATGTCCAGCAGTGGACGTCTTTCGGCTGAAATGATGATGATGATGATGAAATATATATTTCAACCCGGAAAAGCTAGCTGTTGAAGATTAAGTGCTTTTAATGTCCACTACCAGTAATCAAAGGTAATGGTAATTTATTTGTAATCATCGTCAGTATGCAAACCAAACTACAACCTATTTCTAATTTCATTTATAATTTTCACATTGAAAAGTTTATTTAATTTCATGTTAAAAAAAAACTATACTATAAACACATTGCGTATTCTATAAGTATCTATATATTCAGTGAAAATATTTTTTTTTTTTTAATACGCGTAAAATTTAAACACATAGGAAAATAAAAGCGTTTTTTTTTGTTTTTCCATTTTATTTATTAATTTCGTGTGAGCTGGTCATTTTTTAAACATTTTTTTTTCTGAAAGTCACTAAAATAATTCCACACCATACAAATCCCCAAAAATAAAATAAATAACCAGCTCCGAAAGACGGGTCACCCCCAATTTGCATGTCTCCTAGGGTTGTCATCCTAACTATAATTTATTTGCGTCAAATATATCGGAGAATGGAATTACTGTGTCGTGTCCTCATGTTTTGAGTGATGGACAACCCTATTGTATATTATAGTCGTATGTTATGTGATTAGAGGTTTAAGGGGTTGGGGTGGAGTTAAGGTGACGTGGCTGAGGTCAAGTATTGGATGGGTAGGTTTACAATGTTTGGTGTCCCAATTTTGTAGGTGTGTGAAAATAATTTGTGACTCGGCGTGTATATGAAGTCAATGGCAATATTGTGTTTGTAACAACCAAAAAGCAAGCCACAATTTTTGCGTTATCAGTAGCGTGCAATTCTCAGGCCTCGCAAGAAATAATGCTAAACTGTCCCATTGAGGGTTTAGATGAAACGACATTTTATCAGCAAAAATAGTAGCTGAAAATTATATTAATCCTGTTGAAAAACGTTGTAGAACTACGAAACGCTTTTGAAGTGATTACCAGGGCTGGACTGTTCGAAAGAGATTTCACGGCCCCGGAACATAAAGGGCGAGGAAGGAACATGGATGGGTTTTAGTGAGTACAAGTCTGATACTCCGTTCCACTTCGCCCAGAGCGGGAGGGTTATTTGATGATTTCCCATGCGAAAAACAGGTCCCTCTAGACCTTAAGGTTTTTCTTGCGCTGTCCAACCCCAGATTATGAAATCTGTTCACACTTCAATTGATAAAGAAAATGTATGCAGCTTTTTGTGTGTGTTCTTATAGTCTAATTTTGTAAATCATCATCATTTTCCTCTACCTTTGGCCCACTATACTTGGGGTCGCTGCAACACGTTTTCTTCTTCCATTCTTCCCTATCAGAAGTCATGGCATCATTTACTCATTTCTCTTTCATATCATTCCTGATACAATCTTACCATCTTTTCTTTTTAGCCTCATTTTGTAAATGTTCTACTTAATTCATATCGATATCCAGAACGAACGTTTCAATTCAATACGGCACCACGTGTGCTGGATCATTCCGGATCGCCGCCGTCCGGACATCGAACGGCCGCCGCTCGACCGGACAATTGCGGACGGTAAAGTGGGTTGTACACTGGTTATTAGTTTTTGGTGATTTTCAGATGTAATTTTTTTTCATGAATGTGATTTTTTTGTTATAGTACTAAAATCAATGAGTTGCAGGTCGTTAGTTGGAACTACATTGGAACCTCGTTGAAGGTATGCTATTTCATCTTCGATACCCTTAATTCACCGAAGAATAGCATCGTGAGAAAACTGACATGTCTTAAAAATCAAAATCCTATATATAGTAGTGTAATAGACGAATAACGTTAACTTTTTGAAAGTTAATGTGTTATTATGTCCTAAAAAGGAAATAATGTTGAACACATACTTTAATTCTTTTATTTCCAAAAGTAGTCAATAATTATTAGCTTTATTTTGATATTTCATCAAAATTGTAAAAATGTATCTGTAGTTTAGTAGCTGCTTACCTACATCTTTCATAGTATTCCAAGAGAACGTCATTGGAAAGGTGGTTAAAATACTGCGTATATATTTTATGACCCGGGGCAAATTAACACCTACCTCTCTATTTTTGTGAGATGGGCAAGCTTTTTCTTTTCTTTTTAAATTGTGACAATCAAAACCCAAGCCTGCAATACTCTTAACATTATTCGAAATTCGAATTCAAACCAATGAACGAGCAATGCATGTCATTCACAACTTACATTAGTAACACAACACACGAAATTCTACCTTATCGAACAGTCTTTAAGGATGATAGTGATGGCGAATAAAGTTTGTTTTAAATACAGGATTGATATAGTGAGGTATTGGTCCGTGACGTCACATGTTGTTCGTATTACATTACGATTGACTGGCGTGAGGGTATTTTGTGTATTGGAAGCCATCATCTGCCTAGCCTTTTCCCAACTATTTCGGGGTCGGCTTCCAGTCTATCCGGATTCAGCTGAATACCAGTACTTTACATGGAGCGACTGCCTATCTGACCTCCACGACCCAGTTAATACTGGGAAATACGATACCACTTGGTAAGACTGGTTGTCAGGCTTTTTGGGCCTCTGAAAACCTGTACCTACCTCAACCTTGAGTAGTGGAAGCCGTTTTACCTTAAATTTAGTTAATAAGTAGCTTAGGGTTGCGTAATACAGTTTATAGGTACTTGTAGGAACACTGCAAAAGGCCCACCCCCAATTTCATGAGACTTAAATATAACTGGCCTAAAGGTAGTTGTGATAAATGCTACACAGCTGCCTAACCCTTCAAGGGATACAGGCGTGATGTTATGTTTACTGTATAATGCTCTTTACTGTGTATATGTTAACTTTTTACTATACTTTTTAGGGTTACGTTGCCAAATGGCAAAAAATCATTGTCTGTCTGTCAGTCCGTCCGTATGTCACAGCTACTTTTTTCCGAAACCATGAGAACTAGGCTGTTGAAACTTGGTAGATATATTTTGTGAACCGCATTAAGATTTTCACACAAGAATAGAAAAAAAAAGCAATCAATTTTGCGGGTCCCCATACTTAGAACTGAAACTCATGGATAGGTGTTCAAAAATTATATGAGGTTTCTAACATTATTTATTTCTAAACTCAATAGTTTGAGCAAGAGACCCTTCCAAAGTGGAGAAATGTGTGTCCCGGGGCCCTACAACTTCTAAAATACGAGAATGTTAAAATAAAAAAAATATATATGATGTATTATAATACCATATAAACTCTCACCGAAAATTGGTTTGAACGAGATCTAGTGAGTAGTTTTTTTAATACGTCATCTTTTACATTATGTTAGTCGCTGCTGCGGAACCCTTCACGTGCGAGTCCGACTCGCACTTGTTCAGTACAGATGTCCTCCCGAAAACAATTCACCAGATCCCTATCAACGACCACTGAACACCACATAATCCACCAAACGTGCCATGCCAGCCGAATTTCAATATGAAAACAAAATTGGCACTCTAATTCAAAAACTCAAGTTAATTTTGTAACAAGAACAAAGAAACTCTTGCACTGGAAGTGGCTTTAACTGTCGTAGTAATAGCGCGCTTGGCACGCTCGGAGCGTAGTCGATACGATGGCAATAAATAATACAAGTAAATACGTACAAAGAATTTGGCAGAGTTGTGTCCGGTTGTGCGGATGTAGTAGGTAATGCTAGATGTGTCAAGCTACAAGATGCGGTCAAGCTAAACGGACCGGACTCAGAATTCGCTGCGGATACCGGATTTTGACAGATGTGATCTGTACGGTGTTGCACTTATTATCCCTGTCATTGCAATAATTTTTTGGTTCTACACCATTCGTGGGAACCTTCTAGTTACGGAGATATGGGGGGTCAATGTTACAACTTTTTGAAAAGTTTTTGTTTAAATAGGAAGTTTTTTTTTTGAAGATTTTGACTTTTAACACCTCCACAACTCCCGTACTGTTCAATCCATCCATCAGCAAAATGTTTTAAGTTCGTTACATTGAGTACTACCACAAAATTGTTTCCCAGCACTATTTTTTGCGTAGTGTTACTTAGTTTGATGTACAGAATGCTTGGTTAATGGCTTTGGGATGAGGTGGTTTACACCCTGTATTATAAAACTTAAGAAGACGGGTATATATCGCGAATTTACCTTTAATTTAATCCCGACCCGTTCAATGTGTTCTGATCGTGAAAGTTTAAAAAAGACCCTGTATTATGTTCCCATGCTACCACTTCCATCAACTCTACATCTTCGATCGTCCAGTTTGTTAGCCGAAAACTTGTACAATAATCACTAATGGAGCGATGCAGTGGTCACAACTCACGGGCCGCCTCCACTTCCACGTTTATTGCCTCAGCCGGGGACAAACCCGGGACTTTGCCGATAATATATGTTTAATAACTGCTGTTATGATAACTACTTCATGTACTTAATGACTTTATTTGTTCACTGATTTGGTTTGTGAAGGGGGATGTTGATTGTTCCTATAAAGCATTAGCTGCGTTATAATTTGAAGTGTGTGTTTTCTTTTAACAATCTAATAATGCCATAAGATCTAGAGTAGTCATCAACATACAGCTAGATACAGTTAAATTTCAGTATTTTATTGTTCACTAGCTGACCCACGCAACTTTGTCTGCGTCACATAAGAGAGAAAACGAAAGAATAAAAAATCCCCGTTTTTGCAACATTTTTCGTTCCTGCTCGGCTCTAATCGTAGCGTGATGTTATATAGCCTAAAGCCTTCCTCGATAAATGGACTATCTAACACAAAAAGATTTTTTCAATTCGAGCCTGTACTTTCTGAGATTAGCGCGTTCAACCAAACAAACAAACAAACTCTTCTGCTTTATAATATTAGTTTTATTGGTCATACGATAATAAAATAATAAATAAATTTCACTGGTCATTAACACATAGCGCCATCTAGTGCCACACTAAACAAGGCTTATGTCGTGGACACCAGATAGTTGATATACTACATATTTACTTTTTGTTTGTCAATATAAACTTTTTTATGCATATAAACATCCATGACTCGGAAACAAATGTCCACACAAACATTAGCTCCTACCGGGATTCGAACCCAGGATCCTAAGAACATAAGGCAGCCTCACTACCACTATTACCACTACTCACGCCATTCGGGTCGATACTCCCTGTTAAGTCTGGTTGTCTTACTTTCGGGCCATGGACTCCTTGGAACGACTGTCAAAGATCTACAAATGACTGCCAGGACCAACCGCAGAACGTGCTTTCCGAGACACGAAGGACCGTCGTTATGATATTGGACAGTCACCTAGTCACCCATCCACAGACCAAACTAGGCGAGGACGGCTTTACCTGAAGGTCAACCCAGCGGCTGGTATAATTTGGTATGAGCTCCTCATGGGACTATGAAAACAATTATTACGGGAGCAAAGCTTAAATCCAGGTTGCAATGAAGTGATTCTTGACCACTTAGATAATAAGTACTAACATAACATTACAATGTTTTTGGATGGTAAATCATCAAATAACTTCTCCCACTCTGAGCGGAGCGGGAGGGGGAGTGTCAGACTTTTACTGTGTAAAACCCATCCATGTTCTTTCCTCGCTCTATGTTCCGGGGCCGCGGTATCTCTTTCGAACAGGCCCGTAACCCCGAAACATTGTACCCTTTTTTATTTTTTTGGGATGGCTAATCATCAAATGACTTCTCCCACTCTGGGCGGAGCGGGAGGGAGTGTCAGACTCTTACTGACTAAAACCCATCCATGTTCCTTCCTCGCCCTTTATGTTCCAGGGCCGCGGTATCTCTTTCGAACCGGCCCGCAACCCCAGCAGGCTTCGGCCCTTGCGGGCCCCTCCCCTTATGCTGACATCTCTTTGAGGTGTGCGTGGAAGAAGAACGCGCCGTCGCCACGGCCTGTCGTCGTCGTTAGACGGACGGACGCCGTCCGTCCACAGGCCCGCATCTACGGTGGCCGGTAGCCACCACGTGGCCCCCGACGCCCGGTGCGTCTCCCGCGGCGGCCGGGAAAACATTGTACCCTTAGTTCGCAATTGACGTTTTGACCAGTGACAATTTTTCGAGTTGTTAACTTTGAACCACTGATAATTTCGCGTCCTAAAGATTGAATTGAAATCCCCTAGTTTCAATTTTTTGGATCATTTCAATAGGTACCTAGGTAGCTAACGTTAAAACTACCTCCTAAATTAACGCCTAAGCCTACACGAGCTTAACTGCACCACCTTACCCGCCTAAGACTGCAGTAACTAAAACTGCACTTGCATACGTCTTGCCTAGCTGCATGTTTTTAAGTCACGTTGCTGTAATGTGTTCATACAAGCCATTGATGCTGCCGTGTTCAGAGAGAGGGACTTTGTAATTAGAATTGTTATTTTGATAGAATGTTTTTCCGGCTTTTTGCATTGTATCTGGCATTGAAGTCAGCTAGGGCCTAATTCGGCTATTTCAATAAATTCGTCACTCCAACACGATTCCATTCTCATCCCATTGTCATTTTGCTTAAAGTTCGTAATCTGCTAAATTCACATTTCTGCAAAATTGTGTTTTAATGGCAATGTCAAATTGTCATTATTATAAAACCCTCAGTAGAAATGGTTTTCGAAATCTACTACTAAATACAAACATTTATTCATGCCAGATTTCATGTACGAGATTAATATTCTATGACATTTCTATCAATGGAGTCTCACTGGTTGTTCATTGAGAAGTCATAATGGCGCCATTATATTAGTAGATTACCAAACTTGTCAAAACTTGACGGTACTTGATCATTGTGACTTCAATGATCGCCTATTCTGACACTATCGTAATAGCAGAATCGAGGCCCTGTTATCGTGTTACTCAGTAACTGTCGTGAACTGTAAAACTGGTTTAAACTGCATCCAACTGGATGGAGAATCCACAACACGACTTCAATTACTGCTGGGTGTAGGCCTCATCCAGGATATTCCCGTGTCATCATAAGTCATCTGCCGAGCCTTTTCCCAACTATGTTGGGGTCGGCTTCCAGTCTAGCTGGATGCAGCTGAATATCAGTACTTTACATGGAGCGACTGCCTATCTGACTTCCATAACCCAGTTAATACTGGGAAATACGATACCACTGGGTAAGACTGGCTGTCAGACTTTTTGGGCCACTGACTACCTGTAACGACTGCCCAAGATGGACAAATGATAGCCGAGACCAACTGCTTAACGTGTTTTCCGAGGCACGGAGGAAACTCGGTATGTTAGGGTGGTCACCCATTCACAGACCAACCTTGGCAAGTACGGTTTAACCTAACGATTGACCCGAGATCCGGTTTTTAATATTTGGCCAGGATATTCCCGCACTAGCAACAATATCGTTTGCCCATCTCACCAATGGTTATTAAATATGGTATCCTGAAAATGTATTCAGTATCCGTTTTCTCCTGAAACTAAAACCATACACTAATTCAGGCACATAATTTTAAGTACTGGAAAACTTTTCTAAATCCTAAAATGTTACCCCAAAAGTAGTTTTCCGGTGTGGATCATCTTTTGTTTCAGCAAATCCAACCCTTTCTCAAAATTAGTTTATTTTCAAACTAGTGCCGTAATACGAGCAGAAAACGCATAGGGTAGTTACACACTGCGGTGATGCAATCGCCCCACTAAGGCCATCTTACACACCATACTTTATCCGCACTCACAATTAGTTGCCACGAGATGGCAGGTAAAACTATACCACAGGGGATGGCGTGGAGTCGCAAAAAAGATAAAGTTTTTTGAGCTATATGTGAGCTGGACTTTGGAAATTAGCTCCTATGGCGTTAGCTGTTATGGCGTGGGCCATGTTTGATAGAAAAGCATACCCCCGTAGTTTTAACTAACTATACTTTGTAGGCTTGCTCCGACCTCCGAGCAATTTAGCAAGGACTGGAAGAATAAACGATTCCAGAGTGGAGTACAAAATTTCATTCCTTTTCACAAACGCTGCCATGTAAAACACCATGTCTTGCATGCTCTGATACCTACACGTTACA
This sequence comes from Xestia c-nigrum, assembly GCA_916618015.1. Taxonomy (NCBI): domain Eukaryota; kingdom Metazoa; phylum Arthropoda; class Insecta; order Lepidoptera; family Noctuidae; genus Xestia; species Xestia c-nigrum. Next base: position 2,375,586 of record OU745263.1, read on the forward strand.
AATCTATTGAAGAGATGCGAGTCGCACGGGACTGCTCAATCTGGCATCACTTGGGGCAGGGCTATGTCCAGCAATGGACGTCTTTTGGCTGATATAATGATGATGAGACTACCAGCCTAGCACACCATTATCATCAGCCAATTAATGTTCCCACTGCTGGAATACTGGCCTTCTCTCTATGAGAGGGAATGGGCCAAACAGGGGCCTAATTCTGCTATTTTCATAAATTCGTCACTCCAACACGATTCCATTCTCATCCCATTGTCATTTTGCTTCAAGTTCGTAATCTGCTAAATTCACAATGATCGGTCAATGGTCTCGTAATAAAATTGTGTTTAATGGCATTGTCATTACTATAAAACCCTTACTACAAATGGTTTTCGAAATCTACTACTAAATGCGAACATTTATTCATGCCAGATTTCATGTACGAGATTAATATTCTATGACATTTCTTTCAATGGAGTGTCAGTGGTTGTTCATTGATAATTCATAATGGCGCCACTATGATAGTAGAATTAACAAACTTGTCAAAATTAGACAGAACTTGATCATTATGAAATCAATGATCGAATACGCTGACACTATTGTAATAGCAGAATTGAGACCCAGGCCCAGTGTGGATTGGGAGATGTCACATGTCTTAATTCTTTTTTGTTTTTTTTTGGTTTCTTCGCTGTTTTGAAAGCAGCAAACTCAGCTCACATAAAAAAAAACTACAAAGAACATTGAGTCCACTCCTCTGTTCGTCAGCTCGTCGTCTCAGCCCAAGTCGTTAGTAACAAACTCCACACATTTGTGTCACCGGATACACAATCCCATTATAATTTTAAATTTTAAGCTCATTTATTTGCGTTTGCGCCCGATGGTACTCGCGCAATCTTTGATGCGTTTTTGATACTCCACCGCTTTTTTAAGTATTCTTCTTTTTTTTGACGAAGTTATTTTGAAAGTGTCGTTGAGGTTGGTCTAAGTTTTGTTTGTTTTTTTAACAGTAGAATTAAGGTAGCGGTATATCAGAGACTCAAAGTCCTTGGAAGGCGTTCACTAGGTGAACCGATGACCTGGTGAAGGTTGCGAGAATCCGCTGGATGTAAATCGCACGGGACCGGTCCATGTGGCGACAGTTGGGGAGGCCTATGTCCAGCAGTGGACCTTTGTGGGTTACGGACGTGGCCATATTAACCAGCAGTTATCCGCAAGTTGCATTCAGTCACGTGAGTGACCATGGTCGTGGATGCCTCATGTGACGACAACGTTTCCACGAGACAAAGTGACATTTCGTCAGCTAAAACGATGTAATTAAAGTGTATTTTTGATTGACACATACTATGCTAAAAGGTGATTGAAGCTTGCCCTCTGGTCTTCAAAAAGCAATTAATATCCATAGCATTGTAAACGTGCATAGAATAAACACCGTACACATGCAAATAACATTAATTTAATTACAAAATTTTTACACCTTTTCGCGGAAGCGGGGCAACCTATGCAGGTCCTCAATCACACCGTAATGTAACATAAAATAAAAACATCATTAGCTTTGCGGTCCTCTCTCTAAATTATGAAATAATACGCGCGCAGGTGTGACCTGCGCTCCTATTGTACTTTTGCTTTTTTCTCATATTTTTAGGGTTGCGTAGTGAAATTGATGTTTGATGGAGAACAAAATATGTACTACAATATTTTTTTGTGTGCTTTATACATAAAAAAAAAATCTTTATAAAATGAAATTAGTATTTTTGAAAAAGGGTTTTATTGCCTTAAAATCTTTGGCTTTAAGCGTAAAATATTACTTAAATGGCAAATAGTAACCATTGTCACTTTTGAATACTTAATTGTGTATTTTAGGCAACCGAACTCAATATCGAAATAGCAATTCATTTCCTCCAGCTTTTAATTCTTCACAATAAAATATCAACTTCCCTAAAACAATATACGGAACCAGTTCCCCAACTTATTACTGCATATACATGTCCACTGTGCACTGTTTATTTGTAAATTTTCACATTATTTTACATTTTTCTAAAGTTACACGTACGATTCCGTTGTTCCGTCGGGAGTTTCTGTTGCTTCACAAATAATAACTGGTGACTCGTTGCTTGCATATCTTCATTTAGTAATGTTTAATTTATATCTGGAAAAGGAGGGAGAAATAAAATGATAACTGTTTTTTTTTCTTGAAACTGGACATTGTCTTAAAAAAGAAAAACGTGTTTTTTTTGTTGCATTGATAAAAAGTATTTGGTTGCATAGCTTCATTTAGTAATGTTTAATTGATATCTGGAAAAGGAGGGAGAAATAAAATGAAAACTGTTTTTTTTTGCTCTAAACTGGTCATTGTCTTAAAAAAGGAAAACATGTTTTTTTATTGCATTGATAAAAAGTATTGGTAGGTACATCATTTAAATAAACAAATAATACAAAATTAGATTTTTATTTATCAGCGATTACAAATAATCGCTGATAAAATCTCATCTAATTATTTTATCATTTCTGTATTTCAAAGAATATAAAAAGTATTAGATAAGCATGGACGCCAATATACGAAACCCTTTAAAATCGATTGTGACTGGTCTAGGTACTTTTTGATTTTGCACAACAGTTTCAATATTTAACTTTGAAAATTTAGTACCTAATCTTAAAATAGAACAAAAATTACAAAATAAAAATCCATTAAGTACATAACTTTATTACCTTTCCTACTAAGGTCTAAAAGAAAGCATGATTAAAGAAATTAATTAATTCTAATAAAAAAATGAACAGCCAAAGCCGAATCTGCGATACACCTGAGCTAGAGGAGAAAGGGGACGAATGGCACAGAAACACTAATTAAATATAACTGGAAATATTTTAATAAGTTTACGTGGGCACGCCGGCTCTGTTTAAAACAAATATTATGTCCGTTTGCACTGTACGTTAGCTGTGGCCGCAGAAAGAGCGATTTTGATAGAAGGAGCGATTAAAGGATGTCTTAGAAGGATAACGTACAATAGAGACTTGTAAGCTGTCGCAACTTTGCTGGATCTTTACAAATACGATGGGTAATTGGTGGGCAATTGAAAAGTGTTAAATATATAAATGACAAGAGTCTACCAAATTAAAAAAAGAATGAGAATATTTTCAGTTTCCTATTAGTAGTAGTCATAACACGACACCCTGTGAGAGATCTCTAAAAAGGTGAACACAATTTATCCCCTTGCGTTTTAGAGTTCCTATAACTCGCTTTCATTAAAAGCGAGTTTACTGCCATCATTCATTTGAAATTCTAGCAATTACAATAAATAAATAAATAAATAAATAAATAAATAAATGTGTTACGCGCATCACTATTAAGTAAAGCGCTGACACAATGGCACGAGGCAAGCCGCGTGCGCACCATCGACCCAGTTGCTACGAGGTGAAAATGCTGACACAGGACACGAGGCCCGACGACACCGTCTACGTGACCGCGCCCGCGCACTTTGCATCCACCATCGATCGAGTCAACTACATTTTCCAATAATTGTAATTTCTTTTATTAAATAAATTAGTTTGTAATAAATTCGGTTTTTTTTGAGTCCTCCGGCAGCAGTCTACGTATTTGGCGCAGCCGGTAGGATTCCCGGGTCGTATTTGCGTATACCGGTATATCGCACCGCGTTCGATACGATAGACTTTCAACGTCGCACCGGGAGATCCGATCCAGAACAACGAGACTACGCCGGAGATCCAGAAATCGATACCGCTCAACGAAGACCAGAATGTTCATGTAAGTCCGCTGAATTTTCTTAGTGGTTGCTAACTTCCTTTTATTGTAGATTCTTTATACCTTATCCAACATTTTTTACCAACGTAGATCAAGTACACCTAGGTTAGTTAGTAGTAGGAATAGAGATATAGATTCTAGACGCGATATTAGTCAGGAAATTGAACCTGAGATGGCCGATTTAGACGCTGTATTCAAAGCCCTCCGCTTAATTCCCGATTTTGATGGGAATCCGAACGTACTTACCAGGTTCATCAAATTGTGTGACCAGTTAACACAGGAGTTTATCCGAGAGGGACAACCATTAATTAAATTAGCTCTTTTAAATGGCATATTGAATAAAGTTACGGGGCCCGCCGCCCGTCTGATTAACGCTAACGGTATACCGGATGATTGGGCAGGCATACGTAGTGCTCTTATTAATAATTTCGCAGACCAGCGAGATGAGACCGCTCTCTACAACGATTTGGCTTTACTCACACAAGGTTCCGGCACGCCTCAAGAATTTTATGAGCGTTGCCAGAGTCTCTTCAGCACCGTCATGACTTATGTTTCATTGCATGACACCCTAGATTCAACTGTTGCGGCCAAACGCGATTTATATCGTAAATTAACCTTGCAGGCCTATCTCCGCGGTTTGAAAGACCCTCTAGGCGCGCGTATTAGATGTATGAGACCAGAAACGATTGAGAAGGCTCTAGAGTTCGTGCATGAGGAGACCAACACGATATACTTGCAGGGTAGGAATGATAATTTGTCAGATAGAAAATCTTCAGCTCGAATGCCAACTAACCAACAGAATGAAAGTAATCATAAAATGCCAGACCGTCCAAATAACATGCTTATCCCATTTAGGCCTAATCCTTTTAACATGCCCGGTTCATTTAGACCACAAGGACCGCAAATTATGCCACGTCCTTGGCCATCTCAGCAGCAATTTGGAATGCCGTTTAATGTAAGTAACATGCAACCACGTGGCCCGACCCGTACGCAACAAATATTCAGCACACCACCGCCTATTAATAATAACCAAGGTGGTTCTGGATTCAGAATACCCCAAAGAAGCCCGTATCCATCAAATAATGGTCCCAGGCCGATGAGCGGCGTTAGCCACTTTGTACCCAGGCCCCTGCCTGCTACCAACAGCTGGAATTGGGCACAACGAGGCAATCCACCACCTTCCAACTATCTTAAAACTCGCGATGTTAACGTTAATGAATGTTCGAATTATGGTGAAGACTATTATTACCCCGACTTATCAGACTTCTATTACACTGACCCTTTCAACCAAGACTACTTTTACAACAACGACTATACATATGACTACGTCATACCGCAACAGACCGACGAGACTATAGACACAGACAAGACAAGTACTGTTGACCAATCGCAACCCTCAACCAGTCAGGATTTTCAGAAAGCTCCGAAGTCAAACAGCTCAGGATAGAACTAAATTTGCAAACCCAGAGGCAATTACCGTTTATTCGTATTCACAATCCTCCACTTAACTTTCTCGTAGACACCGGTGCGAATCAATCATTCATCAGCCCAGAAGCAGTTCAGAATTACTTCCCACACATTCCCCTTAATTATGATCCATTCGAGGTCACTAACGTTCATGCCACAAGCAGGAGCGACTACTCCATTAATTTACCATGTTTTCCCGAATTCAGTGACACAGAATCAATTAGATTATTCGTTTACAGATTTCACGATCGTTTTGATGGTTTGATAGGAATGGATTTACTTACTAAATGGGAGGCTAAGTTAGACTTGAAAGATCTCACACTTATAACTAAGTTCGCAATAAATCCCATCCAAATTTATAACTCTCGAAATCTAAATCTCTATGAAGAAATCATACCAGCGGGAAGTTCTAAATTAATACGGTTACCCGTTAACGCACCCGGTGGTGAAGTTTTCATAGAAGAACAAATAATTTGTAATTGCATTATATCCGAATGCTTGACTACCGTTTCAAATAATCGCGGTATTGTCGAAGTGACTAACCCAACCAATAACGACATAATATTCTCTCTGGACCACGCCACTCAGGCAGCGATATTTAATGTCGAATGCACTGAGCAAATGTCACCCCGCGCTAAAGATGTTACATCCCGGTTACGTACCGATCACCTAAATGAGGAGGAAAAGGCTAACCTATCAGCACTTTGTTCAAAATACGCCGACGTGTTTTACATTGAGGGCGAGGCATTAACCTTCACCAACAAAGTAAAACACAGCATTAAAACCACAGACGAAATTCCAATTTACACTAAAAGTTATAGATATCCGTTTATACACCGTCAGGAAGTCAGTGATCAAATATCAAAAATGTTAGATCAGGGAATCATTAGGCCATCCGAATCTGCATGGAGCTCACCGATTTGGGTCGTCCCAAAGAAAACTGACGCATCTGGAAAACAGAAATGGCGTATAGTCATTGACTTTCGGAAACTTAACGAAAAAACGATCAGTGACAAATACCCCATCCCTAATATTACAGACGTCCTGGACAAACTAGGCAAATGCCAATATTTCACTACTCTTGACCTAGCATCAGGGTTCCACCAGGTAGAAATGAACCCCAGTGACATTCCTAAGACCGCCTTTAGCGTTGAACATGGGCACTTTGAATTTTTGAGGATGCCCATGGGTCTTAAAAATTCTCCATCTACATTCCAACGGGTGATGGACAACGTACTCAGAGGACTACAAAATGTTATATGTCTCGTCTATCTCGACGATATAATTGTATTTAGTACCTCTCTCCAGGAACACATGAACAACTTAGAGAAAGTGTTTCAAAGGTTAAGAGAATCTAACTTCAAAATACAGCTAGATAAATCAGAGTTCTTAAAACTTGAAACCGCATACCTTGGTCATGTCATTAGCACCGAAGGAATAAAGCCTAACCCAGACAAGATCACCGCTATTCAAAACTACCCCATACCTAAGACACCTAAAGAAATTAAACAGTTTCTCGGACTCCTTGGCTATTACCGAAAATTCATTCCAGACTTTTCCCGTATTACCAAACCTCTGACACTATGTTTAAAGAAAGGAAAAAAGGTTACCTTGGACTCAGCTTATATTAATTGTTTCGAGAAGTGTAAGACTCTACTGACCAACGACCCTATCCTTAAATACCCCGACTTTGACAGAGAATTTATCCTAACTACAGACGCATCCAACTTTGCAATCGGTGCGATACTTTCCCAAGGTTCCATCGGCTCGGATAAACCCGTAGCCTATGCTTCACGGACACTTAATGAAAGTGAGGTAAACTATAGCACAATAGAGAAAGAGTTATTAGCCATTGTATGGGCAACAAAATACTTCCGTCCTTACCTCTTTGGACGCAAGTTCAAAATTGTAACGGACCATAAACCATTACAGTGGGTCATGAGCCTCAAGGAACCAAACTCACGATTAACCAGGTGGCGATTAAAATTAAGTGAATACGACTTTACTGTCATCTATAAAAAGGGTAAACATAATACCAACGCCGACGCCCTTTCTCGCGTCGAGATCCACAACGAAGAGGTTAGTTCGATGATTGCAAACGCGACTGACAGACCACCATCCGTAGCCAACTCCAATACCCTGACAGCTCATACCTCTGAAGAAAATCCTATACTTGAAATACCCATCACCGACGAACCACTTAATAAATATCACCGACAGTTGTGTCTAACCGTCGTAGGTGACTTTAAAAAACGGACGACCGCAACTAAGACATTTGACACCCATACTCGAACATCCGTCCAGCTATCCGAATCCAACCTGGAAGAGGATTTGATTAACGCCATCAAGGAGTACGTCAACCCTAAGATCAAAACTGCCCTGTTAATAAATCCACCCCTTGCAATGTACAACATAATCCCTCTGTTACAAAAACATTTCAAAAGTTCATGTATGAAATTGGTATTGGCTAAAAAGGAACTTGAAAATGTAAAGGAATACCTGAGGCAGCAGGAAATTATTCGTCATTACCACGAAGGCAAGACCAACCACCGTGGAATTAACGAGTGCTTCCTAGCTCTATCTGTTAAATATTATTGGCCTAAGATGCGAGAGCACATAACCAAATTCATAAATGACTGCACAATATGTGGACAGGCAAAATACGATAGGAGCCCCATAAAACAAAAGTTCAACATAGCGCCCCCTGCCACCAGACCATTCGAAGTAATACATATGGACAGCTTCTCGGCACAGAATGAAAAATATATAACGTTCATAGACGCCTTCTCAAAGTACGGTCAAGCTTACCTCCTCCGAGATGGGACTGCAGTTAGTATCATACAAGCCTTACTAACCTTCAGCACGCATCATGGCCTACCATTAACCATTATTACAGATCAAGGGACTGAATTCACCAACCAGATGTTCTCCGAGTTCTGCAAGGTACATAAAATAATTCATCACCAAACACTCGCATACTCACCCAACGCAAACGGTAATATTGAACGCTTTCACTCTACTATACTGGAACATCTTCGTATTTTAAAACTAAAACACAAAGATGAGCCAGTTGTACATCTGATGCCATATGCTATCATAGCGTACAACAGTTCAATTCATTCCTTCACACGATGTAAACCATATGACCTTATATTAGGACACACTGACCCACGGGACCCGACTGACATAGATCTGACCGGACACCTACTACAACAATATACCGAAACACATAGAGAACGCATGCAAAAGGTATACGAACTAATCAGTGAGTCGTCCCTCGATAAACGAACGGCGCTCATAGAGAATCGTAACAAAACTCGTGAAGATGAGGTCGATTATGAACCCGATCAACAAATATTCATCAGTAATCCCTCTGCTAGCAGATCTAAACTCGCACCCAGATACAATCAAGACACCGTTCTAGCTAATTTACCTATCCACATTTATACTTCTAAGAAAAAGGGACCTATAGCTAAATCTAGATTAAAACGCGTCCCTAAAACCGCGAAATTGTTGCAGGATACCCCTGATGCTGTCACTTAGCCTAACATGGGCGCAAGAGATCAACCTAGAACGACTTGACAATGGACCTGGACTATTACCCTTCAAACTTGGACCCATGAAACTCATTACTCATTATCATACATTCCTGCAGAGCATAGAACTAACAGACATAGACGATAACATCAGCGACATACGAACCCAACTTATTAAGGCCACAGGCAAACTAGACAATTACACTCGCACTTTATACGAGCTTCAAATAGATAGTTTGAACGCAAAGTTAGATAAAGCCGCATCTCACCTACAAAGTTTAAAGCCCAACCGATTCAAGAGAGGTTTAGTAGATGGTCTCGGGTCCGTAATTAAGAGCATTACAGGAAACCTAGATCATACAGATGCTATTCAATATGACCACGCCCTTAAAGCCCTCAACGATAACCAGCAGCAAATAGCTATTGAGCAAAATCATCATATAAGCCTTAGCAAAGCCTTGATGAACGAACATACAAAAATTATTACAAAACTAGTAGAAAACCAAGTACAATTAAATGATAGTCTGCACATTTTACTTGACGCCGATAAGTATAAACAACACAACCTTATAAAATTCGCAAAGTTTTCGCAAATACTGCACATAATTAGCAATAACGTAGATAGTCTATTAAGCGAATTAAGTAGGTTAGAAAATGCGATAGCACTTTCCGGTCAACTGCATACTCATCATTCCATGTTGGGTACAGAAATATTAAGCAATATGATACGCAAACTAAGTGCGCTTTATAATAAAGACCAACTACTTGAATTAGAAATACGAGAATATTACGACATCATTAAACCATTAGCTTATTATCGTGGAAGTCAAATAGTTTTTGCATTTAAATTCCCAATAACGTCTTCATTAAAATTCTTGTTATATAAGTTAGTCATTGTACCAAATAGAAACAAGCAAGCCCTCATCCCGTCCTATCCATTCCTAGCAATCACTGGAAACATTCACGCGTACATAGAGGCAGAATGCCCGAAGGTAGCTTCAGAGTATCTCTGCGAAGAAAAACTTAACCACCAAATGAGAACGGATCCAGATTGCATCTGCAACGTCATCGCAAATCAAACACCGCACAAATCATGTAACACTATCACCATCAAACTGACGAAGCCCGCAATGGAAAAGTTAGATGACCGCCGCTACGCTCTCGTGTTCCCGAAACCAACACAAGTCCAGTTAATCTGCGAACAAGAAGAATCCATAACCCTAGTCGGAAGTTTCCTTGTCACCATTCCACATAACTGCAAGCTACGAACAGATGAGTTCACCATCGTCAACCTCAACGACCACGTAAGGGGACAACCCATGAAGATAAGCAACGTGCCAGATGACATCGAAGAATCAACCATGCCGCCCCTACAAATCAGCGCTATTAACCTAAAGAAGCTGCACGACATTCAAGACAGAATAGACTCACAGAAGCCTATCTACATTGAACCAACCTCAAGTATTTACCATACGACAATCCCATTTTATGGTACACTACTTGCCATATCCGTACTGGGAGCAATGCTATTATACCGAATCCACATCCGCCGAAAGAAGCAGATGACAATCCCAGATGAAGCCACGTACACCGAACCTGAAACATCTGAAAACCGCCGGAGCCAACCGGCATCCCAAGACCAATCTAAACTCTCGACGATATTTCATCTCAAAATCTGAAATAGTCGTCGATCTGAGGGGGGAGGTGTTACGCGCATCACTATTAAGTAAAGCGCTGACACAATGGCACGAGGCAAGCCGAGTGCGCACCATCGACCCAGTTGCTACGAGGTGAAAATGCTGACACAGGACACGAGGCCCGACGACACCGTCTACGTGACCGCGCCCGCGCACTTTGCATCCACCATCGATCGAGTCAACTACATTTTCCAATAATTGTAATTTCTTTTATTAAATAAATTAGTTTGTAATAAATTCGGTTTTTTTTGAGTCCTCCGGCAGCAGTCTACGTATTTAATGAATAAATAAATAAATAAATAAATAAATAAATAAATAAATAAATAAATAAATAAATAAATAAATAAATAAATAAATAAATAAATAAATAAATAAATAAATAAATAAATAAATAAATAAATAAATAAATAAATAAATAAATTAATTAATTAATTAATTAAATAATTGATTACTTCATAATTTATTAACGTTCTGAGGACCTCACCTAGGATACCATGTTGCAATGGAATCAAACTTACGATAACTAGACCAATAACAACGAGACAGTTCTAACATTATTGTTTTTTTAAATTCTTCTATCGTATGATTATCGCTCCACTCCTAACCCGCTAAGCTTGGGGCCACAACGCAAGCGTTGAATTTTAATATCATTACTTGTGCTGCGTTTTTAATTTTATAAAAGCCGGGCTTTTCTTTTGTTAGAGTTACTTGTATTTGTGTTTGGTGCCCACCTGTTTACCGTTGCCTGTTTTACTTTATGTTCAATGTGGGTTCAATATTATTAGGATATATTTTTGTATATACAGTGTAAAAATCTCTTAACGTAGCCGCAAGATTCTCCTTGTCACTGCGATATTTTTTGTTTTAGATCATACCTGGGATACTTCTAGTTACGGAGATATTGGGGGTAAAAGTTACAACTTTTTGATTAGTTTTTTTTTTAATGCAATTTTTTAATCTAAAATTTTTACTGTAAACACTTCCACGACCCTACTATTCAATCCATCCATCAGCACAATGTTTTAAGTGCGTTACATTGAGTTCTACCACAAAACATAATTTTGCTCCCAAAAAAATAGTAGTTTCCGAACAATAATTGTGCGTAAAGTTACTTAGTTTGATGTACAGAATGCTTCGTTGACGGCTTCATGATGAGGTGGTTTACATCCTGTATTTAAGTAATGAGGTGGCAGCGTGAGGTGACCTCAGGCTTGGTGGAGCGATGATCTTAGCAGGCTAGCTGTATAAGAGTTGTTGATCTGAGTAACGTGCAATTGAGGATTCCTACTTCAAACTCAAACTCAAACTCAAATAATTTATTTCAATTAGACCATTACGGCACTTTTAAATGTCAAAAATACAAAACTAAATCAAAGCTACAGTCACAGTCAGCACAAGGCATAATAACTTGAGAAAGTACTGTAGTTGCCCATTCCCTAGCGTAGATCTCTTTGGAGAAGAACGGGCAAGAAACTCCATAGACACTCTTTTCAATCAAATATTGTTATAAAATCTTGGTTACATCATTCATGTTGTGATTATACATACATGTGAGAACGATGTAGAAAAACATTAAGAGCGTCCAGCAGTGGACTGCAGTAGGCTGATGATGATGATAAGGTGCAACGAGTTAGCTAATGTTTTTGTTTTATTGTTAAGGGGCATGCGCTTTTCATACAAACGTAATATAAACGTAATACCAAAATAATATGAAAATCAAACATATTCTTAAGGTAGTACATATATATTTCGATTGGATTACAGAATACACCTACACTGCTTGTCTCTGCATCACCCAAAGGTTGACTGGTAGAGAATGCCTATGGCATTAAGTCCGCCTCTGTACTATGTGCTTGAAGTGTTAAATAAATAAATAAATATCTATGTTGCCAATTAAATATTTTGAAAGGACAATGATATAAAGGTGAGAAATGAGGAATTTATAATTTCTATAGGAGGAAAGAAGGAAAAAATGTATTTGCTAGAAGAAAAAAAAATTTCATCGCAAGCGATTATTCTGTTTTTTTGGTAAATAATTCTACAAGCAATATATTAGCATGATAGTGTTTTAAATTTTGAATCCAATCAATAGTTTTTTTGTAAATCGATCGAAACCACTCATTTCGCGCTATTTTTAGTTGTAGTACATAAATAGATGTCGAGTTTTAATACAGTTGCTCACACAATTCGCTAAAACTAGCACGCAAAATTGCTGCGAATTGGAAAATTTATTTTTCTCATAACTCTTATTTAATTCAGTATCCATTCTAATTAGGTCTTTGGAAACCTAATCGAAATAAATACACACAACCTTAAGAATATGTTTGATTTTACAAATTATTTTGATATTACGCTTGTATGAATAACACATGCTCCGCAGGCCTCTTAATGAACTGTGTATTTATTATCAGTCTCTAATAAGCCATTCTTTTTTGTGTTCAATGAAAACTTCTTCAGGCGCGTTGAGCACTTTTAGAGTGAACAAAAATCATGATATTCCCGTGACCATCACTTAACGCTTTGTAGCCGACCGACGCTGTAGCGGATTGGGTAAGAGTTTTCACTTAGTAGTCTCCAGAGACTAAAACCCTCCTTGCAATACAATCAAAGTGAAAATAACACCACGTCATATCCAAATTATGGAAATGCATGGAGGAGGCCTTTGCCCAACATTGGGTACCCCAAAACTAAAATCGGATCCAATCTATATCATTCTATTATTTACATATTTATTAAATTAATCAATTCAACTACTATTTAACAAACCTAAGTATATTTATAATTTTTTGAATTCATTTTATTAACCACGTTTTATTATTATTATTATTTAATGAATTATTATGTTATAACTGTCGTTTCACACAAATACCTATTTTTATTATTGATTGAATTGTTATTAATTTCATTTTACTATTTTAAATTAATAATACTTGAATGTAACATGAGACTTAATTATATCGAATTATCTATTATTAATTAATTGATAACTTACATGTTTATTGCTTGTTAATCATATTTTAAATGTTTAATTATAGGAATCATATGTGAGGAATACTATTCAATTATAATTTATAAAACTGAGGAATAAAATGTGAAACGTGAGATACTTACTATATTTGGTTACCAAAACCTAAATTAGGCAACTATAATATGAACAATTTTGTTAGATTTTTTATTTATGTTGCATGAGATAATAATACTGCATGACATGTTAATAAAGAAACGTTATAATAGTGTAATATGTTGTATTTTGGGAAATAAATGGCTTTATTATTATTATTATTATTTCCTTTATTTAATTATACACAAATCTTTTACATTTTTAAATATTATTATAAAACTATATATAAAAAACATTTAAAAATATAAAAAATTGTAGCCCACCGGTATCGGGAACAGGGTCCAAGCTACCGGCGGTCAGGGCTCCAGAGAGAAGAACCTCCTAACAATACGGGCCGTGTCCAAGAGTACCGCTTTCTGAATCAAGCCCTTGATCCAGCTGCCTAACGAGAGCCTCCTCAGGTGTTGGTCGAGGCTCTTGGCAATTAAGCCATGCGCTGACACGACTATCGGCACAATGATCGCTGAGTCCACTTCCCACATGTCGACAACCTCGCGAGCCAAGTCAAGATACTTTATTTGTTTATATTTCTCGGCTTTCACGAGGTTCTCATCATGCGGGACCGTTATGTCAACAATCATTGCGCGCCGCTCTGATCGATCCATCACCACTATATCAGGCCTATTGGCTATAACAGTCCTGTCAGTGATGATGGATTGATCCCAGTACAGTGTGATATTGCCATTAACGAGAACTGGGTCGGGCACATACCTATAGTAGGGCACTTCCGATTCCACAAGATTGTATTTTAGAGCAAGTTGCTGATGGATTATCCTGGCTACAAGGTTGTGTCTGTGCAAGTACTCTCCGTTAGCTAGACGAGAACACCCGGAGATAATGTGACGGATTGATTCGCCTGGACGGTGGCATGCCCGACATATGTCAACCGTACCGTCCTTCACAATAAATCTCCGGTAGTTATTCGTCATCATTACTTCATCCATAATTGCACAGACAAAACCTTCGGTTTCTCCGAAGAGGTCCCCAGATCGTAGCCAGGACACGGACGCTTGAAAATCTACATCGGGCCCATGAAGAGCCCGGTAAAAGCGCCCGTGAAGCTCCTTGCTCTGCCATTCTTTCCTGCGGTCATCAGTAGTAAATACTACAGGTATGCACCAGTTCTCTTTAGCCAAGGAGAGCGGGGTGAGGCCCTTGTCCATCGCGACCACATCTCGATGCATCCCCACGTCGGCTGCTAGGAAATATTCCCTGAGACTGCATATCTCACGATTGTGGAGAGTCTTAGCGTTTAAAAAGCCTCGACCCCCACACTTCCGCGGGATATACAGTCTCATTACCGAAGAACGCGGGTGATGCATTCGATATGCCGTCAACAATTTACGGACCTTCGTATCCAGGGCGTCTAGTTCTGTTTGAGTCCATTTGAGTATGCCGAAAGAGTACATCAAAACCGGCATGACCCAACCGTTGAAGGCACGCACCTTATTTCCGCCCGATAAAAGACTATTAAATACTTTTTTCAGGCGGCCAAAGAAGCGCTCCTTCAACGATTGCTTCATGTCAGCCACACTGATACCCAGCGCTTCCGACATACCCAAATACTTATAGGTTTCGGTTGCTGAGAGGGATCTAAGATTTATGGAATCTGAGAGCTGGGTTCCCACAGATTCCACAATCCCCCCTCGCTTTACATGCATGACCGCACATTTGTCCACACCAAATTCCATCCTGATGGCGCTACTGAAGGTTTCAGTTACCTTCAGTAGCTCCATCAGTTGCAAATCGTTGGGGGCAAAGAGTTTCAAGTCATCCATGTAAAGGAGGTGAGATATAACCCGACCATCTTTCCGCAACTGATAGCCTAGACCTGAATCCTCCAGCAGTGTGCTCAGAGGATTCAAGGCTAAGCAGAACCAAAGTGGACTCAAACTATCGCCCTGAAATATACCTCGCTCTATCCTTATCGGCTCGCTATTCCTCTGAATTTGCCGACATCCTGGATAGCGAAGGACTGTCCTCCATTGCCCCATACACGACATTAGGAAAGTGCGCAGAGTTGCATCAACTTTATACAACTCTAGCACCCTCCCAAGCCATGTATGTGGCACCGAATCGTAGGCCTTCTTATAGTCTATCCAGCATGTCGACAGATCCTTTCGGGAACGGCGAACCTGTTGGCTTATGGCCATATCAATGAGGAGTAGCTCCTTAGTACCGCGGGACCCGTTCCTACATCCATTCTGAGAAGCTGACATAACAGAATTTTCGTCAATATGTTTAGTGATTTTAGCTCTCAAAATAGATGTAAGAACTTTATAGACCGTCGGGAGACAGGTAATCGGTCTATAATTTTTGGGTTCCGCAGTACTACCCGATTTATGGAGCAGATGGGTGATACCTGTTGTCAGGAACTCTGGCAGCGACCCCGACTCTAAGGCTGACTGGAACAGGGTCGCCAGGCGAGCGTGCGACCTTGTGAACCATTTTATCCAGAAATTGTGCAGCCCATCCGGCCCTGGAGATTTCCAATTAGGCAACGGACGGACTGCACAAGCTACGTCTTGGGGGCTGATAGTAATTGCCCCCATTTCTGGTACTGGATCGCACGCTCGCTCAACCACCCGAGTCCATTCACCCTCAGCATGGCTGACAGGCACCGACCAGATGCTGCGCCAGAATGAACACATTGCATCATCATCTGGCAGGCTCGTGTCAGCCACACCTTGGTCCGGTCGCTCCCAAGCCCTGTAAACCCACCTTTCATCTCTTTGGAATGTGCGATTCTGAGTGTATCGGTCCACCCGCCGCTTATACCTACGAATACGGCTTGCCCATGCATACACTTTCTGCTTCAGGAAGTCGATGCGCTCTGTGACACGAAACATAGTCTCGAGGACTGATATCAGTCCCCGAGAACGCCCGCCTCACAAAACGCATCACCCTAGGGCGAGTATTGCCCTCCCTGAAGCAGATCAATTTGCCGATGAGTGCTCTGGCCCCACCAATACGTTGTTCAATCCTGTACTGCCATGCCGGTACGGCTGGTTTTGGTCGTGTAGCTCTGTCATCAGAAAATTTAACATGAGCTACACGACATGCCGCTACGGCCGCACAATACAGGATCGAGTGAATATCGGTGAGGTCTTCGCAGCTATCAAAATAATTTGACAACTGCGAATCCAGAACAGCCATCAGCATCTTATTTTTGTTGTGCATGGGCAAACGAGGTAAGCGTGGTCTAAGTTCGGGTGTCATGAACCGATACTCCCGAATCGCACCCTCCAAAGCACTCCTCATATCCTCACTGCACTGGGTACTTACATTAGTAACCATGTCACTACTCACGTCGCCATCGCAATATGGTGTTGTTACGGTAGACTGTGGTGGAACCACAGCCTGCGACGGCGGCGTGGCCGTGACACGGCTACTCTGCACTTCAGTTCGCAAGCGATCAAGTACGGTGTCATCCAACATACGATTACGCTGGATGACTCGCACCTGATCCGACAGTCGTTGTGCCGACACGTTGACAGCTGGCTCAAGCACCTGAAACAGAGAGAGCATCCTAACACGGTACGCGGTCAGGTTGATTCCCCCCTCTGTAGCCCCATAGTATGCGCGCATGACGTTTTCGTTATTCGATTGCGTCCATCGCATGCGCTGCACACTTCCGCCGGGAGCTGGGACCCTATCAGAAGCCGGTGGGCCTCGAGGTCCTAAGCCGTCCGGCGGCCGGCGTCCTCCCCGTCGACGAGCAGGTGGTGGCGTCGTGGGCGGAGAGAAATACTCGTCGCTTGAGCTCGACGCAACTGCCACGGCCGGTGTCACAGCACTCACGATGGGGCTGGGTTCCGGCGGCGGCGAGGCGGAGCTGAGCGACGGGTCCGGAGGCGAAAGGCGTGCGCGTCGAGCAGCGGCTCGGGTCAACATTGTCGTTTCATTTCATTATATTAATATGTTGAATGTTTCATCAAAATATGACATATGTCAATTGGGGTCACAGATATTTTGCGTTTCTTTTTGTAATATATAGAATTCATTATACTTATTGATGATAGATGTATTTAAAACAATTGTATTTATAAAATCGGAGCTAGTATTTGGTTCATTAATATATTAGTAACTGTTCGAGCACCTCGATGACATCTCATTCGGCCTACGTCATTTCACCCGTTTCAACGTTCATTAGGCAGTCGTGCGCCATCTACGATATAGCTAACACTTGTGTAACAGACGTAACAGTGCAATAAACTACTTGGAAAACCAAGAATATACGCAATTATTTGGAGTCAGATTCTATTCATTTGGTACCCTGGATCAATCCCATGCCAAAACATGGTGACCCCGACGTGATCGACGCAGCTATCGGCATATTTTATTCATCGCATCGTACCTTTGTCAAAGCGGACTTTGGACTCGACGCACGCTAATTGAAAAAACGTTGCCCAGCCGTTGAAAATCGTTGCATCTTTTAATTTAGAGATTGGTTTCTTTAAACTGAGGAGAAACCGCTTGAACATCTCAATTGTGGACACGGAGAAATAACACAGGAACCACGAGTGGAGTGAAACACCACATCGCCAGGAGATCATCTGAACCACAGCTTGTAGCCCGCCGGTCAGACTTGTGAACGAGGAGCACCGCAGCCACGGTTAAGCCAGGGAAGTGATCCATCCTGTGGTTCCCCTATTATTCCCATTTTTCCGTCCTCTTTTGACTGAGCATTGTGCTAATTTACTTCATTAGTTATCCGCCTGCGGGGGAAGTGTTACTTCATTGTGAGGCTAACGCAAAACCAAAGGCAAGATCATACCAGTTTTTACATAATCCTTATTCCCTATTAACATAAAAAAAAAAAATATATGTGTAAATGGGGTGGATGAAAAGCTGACAAAATAGCACGATTATTAAGCGAATGTCATCTTTTTTATAGGTTTTTTACACAAGTTTGTTAGCTATCCATCATTACATTTCATTAAAATACTGTCTAAAATCAGTAATCTATTCATTCCTCGTCACGTGTTATGTAACAATCCGGTTTTGATAGAATTACATTGTTTTTGTGACGCGTCGACGACCGCCTATGCCGCATGTGTTTACTTAAGATCGGTAAATAGTCAAGGTGACGTCACAGTACGATTGCTGTGTGCTAAGGCTCGCGTTGCGTCTGTGAAGCCGACTACGGTGCCCAGGCTTGAGCTGTGTGCGTGTCTGTTGGGAGCTCAGCTCGCTGCGGCCGCATGTCGCGCACTGCGATGTGTTATCACTCGACAGATATTTTGGTCTGACTCATCCATCGCGCTAGCATGGCTGGGGGCTAGGTATGATAAATTGAAAACGTTTGTTGCTAACAGAGTGTGCAGTATTTTAGAGCTTACTGAAGGTTCGGAATGGCGTCATGTGCCTACCACACTCAACCCGGCAGACTTAGCATCACGAGGGGTAGATGCAGACAAAATAAATATCTTAGGCTTATGGTGGAACGGTCCTTCATACTTACTTATGTCGGAAAAGTTCTGGCCTACAAATAATAAAATAATAAACAATATTAGTGATTTGCCCGAGGTAAAATCAAATGTATGTGTGAATGTAGATAGTGAGACAAATCATGTAATTAATTTCGATAAATATTCAAATTTTTCAAGATTGCAACGGTCTTTTGCTTATGTACTTCGATTTGTGCATAATTGCAAGCATTCAAACAATAAACTCACAGGTGTTTTACAGCCTGGTGAGCTTAAAGCTTCGTTAGAAGAACTAGTGCGACTAGCTCAGCAAGAACTATTCAGTTCAGAAGTGAAAACACTTCATTCTCAAAGGACATTAGGTTCTAAAAATCCATTGTTGGCTTTGAGTCCGTTCTTAGATACTAAAAATATCATGAGAGTTGGAGGGCGTCTGAAATATTCTTGTTATTCATTCGAAAAACGTCATCCAATGGTGCTACATGCTAAGCATAGACTTGTGAAATTGTTGTTTCGGCATGAGCACTTACGTCTTCTCCATGCTGGTCCACAGCTACTACTTGCATCCATTCGCGAATACGTCTGGCCCATTGCTGGACGAGATCTTGCACGAACTACCGCTAGGCAGTGTATTGTTTGTAGGAAGGTTAGCGGGAATACGTTGGCTCCTCTGATGGGTTCCTTACCCGAGCAGCGTGTGAACCCCGATTTCCCATTTGCTAGTGCTGGTGTCGATTTCGCTGGACCATTTTTGATAACAGATAGGAAAGGGAGAGGATGTAAAATTACAAAATGTTACCTTTGTATTTTTGTATGTTTACGATTTAAATGTTTACATCTCGAAGCTGTGAGTGAGCTTTCGAAAGATGCTTTTATACTTTCGTTGCGACGTTTTATCTCTCGCAGAGGAAAACCTACGGAGATATTTTGCGACAATGGCCGTAACTTTGTTGCCGCTGACAGGGAAATTCAGGACTTGATTTCAAGGCATACTAATGATATTGCGAGCTTTGCTTCTGGGGAGGGTATTAAATTTAAATTTCAACCAGCGTATGCGCCCCATTTCGGAGGCTTATGGGAGGCTGGCGTAAAATCCGCCAAGTTCCACTTAAAAAGAATTTTAGGTAATTCACATTTGACATTCGAAGAATTAGCCACTTTGTTCAGTCAAATCGAGGCTATCCTCAACAGCCGCCCTTTATATCCCTTATCCTCATGTCCTGATGACCTTCAGTCCTTAACCCCAGGTCACTTCCTGATCGGGCGGCCGCTAACTTCGATGCCGTCTCCCAGTCTGGAACACTTGAACCTCAACAGGCTAGATCGCTTTCAGCGCCTAGAACGTCTGCGCCAGGATTTTTGGAGACGCTGGCAGCTGGAATACTTGGCTGAGCTGCAGCAGAGGCGGAAGTGGAAGGTTCCAAATCGACCACTTCAAGCTGGCGACTTAGTATTAATAAAAGAAGAAAATACTCCACCCATGTCATGGAAATTGGGTCGAATTCAATGCCTGTTTCCAGGAAAGGACGGCGTGGCTCGGGTCGCCGAGATTAAAACTGCTTCAGGCACCTATCGAAGGGGTGTGAAGTATCTGTGCCCCCTGCTGGATGCTGCTGCAGATTAATTGGAGTCAGGACACTCCAACGCCCCCCAGTATGTTCGAGCACCTCGATGACATCTCATTCGGCCTACGTCATTTCACCCGTTTCAACGTTCATTAGGCAGTCGTGCGCCATCTACGATATAGCTAACACTTGTGTAACAGACGTAACAGTGCAATAAACTACTTGGAAAACCAAGAATATACGCAATTATTTGGAGTCAGATTCTATTCATTTGGTACCCTGGATCAATCCCATGCCAAAACAGTAACTGTAATTATAAAATGCAAATAAAATTATTTTTTAAATGACAACGACTTGTTGACTCTCTGTGTTGCCAGTTATTATTATTATTAGTCTCCAGAGACAGCCCTGCAAGTTTTTTTTTTTTATTATAGCTAAGCTATGGCCGAGCACGACTAGAAAACATAATTATCAGTAATTTAAGGCGATTACATGAGCCAAACGCGAGTTTTATATTTAATGAAAGTATGTATATGATTTACTGCTATAAACAAAACCAGAAAAATTAAGGATACTCTGCAGGATATATGCTAGCATGATAGTGTTTTGAAAACATAATACATTTAATTTGACTCGATAAAAAAATCACGAACTTAAGTATCTGTAAAAATATCTTTCAAACAAAAAAAAACATACTAAACACAACAAATTAGAATGATCGGTACATGCGATTATTCTAATTTTTTGGTAAATAATTCTACAAGCAATATATTAGCATGATAGTGTTTTAGTTTTTGAATCCAATCAATATTTTTTTGTAAATCGATCAAAACCACTCATTTCGCGCTATTTGGCCCACAGTGACTGACGTAACAACCACTTTGTAGTGCAAGCTGATTAGAACTTTATTCTAACCGCATTTCAAACGAAGTTTGAACCACCACAAATAGAGTTGCTAATTTAGCTCATCTAGTCGCCTTAATGTGATTTTCTTCATCAGCAACGCATAAAATTTCGTCATAATTAACATAATTACGAAATATTCCTCCAATCAATTTCTGAAGCCACCCTTTCGATCACTTCCTTAATTTCACAGCCCCAATGAGTAATTAACTCTTTCAGAAGTGACAGAACCTCTTTCTTCCTCCTATTGGTGACATTAGCAATTTTTGCCAATAAACCCGTAATTGCTCTACCGTTTCTCACTCAATCAACATCTTCAGTGGTTTATGACTTCCGTGCCCCTGTCACTAGCAGCGCTTTCAGCGAATTTATTCTTATATAACGTCTAACTTTATTAAAAAGGGCTCAGATATTGCAGCGCTTGAAAGTCACGAGCATTCCATTGGAGTTGGAATCAAAAATTTAAATTGCTAACATTCTTCACTCGTTCTGTCTTTATTGGTGTTCCGATGCGCTCATTGGAATTGCGGTTCTTAATTTTATACGTGACTTTTCTTAGACTGATTAAAGTCTTCTTGTTTGAAGGTAGAAGTTTTAAACTTAAATGAAACATGCTTTGTAATTTCAGAATATTTTCGAATTTTAAATAACCGACAAAAGTCAACGCAGCAAGAGCACGTAGTTCTGCGTTCGATTCCAGGTTTGGTCAAAGTGTAATTCGGTTTGTTCTTCAAGAACCTCCAACGGAGTCACGGAGGATTTATTGTGACCGGTTGACAACAATGGCTTGCCCCCTATTATATGGACTTAAACAAAACTGGCAAAATGTGGGTGTAATACTGAATCAACTAATTACGTACTTACTGAAATCTATCTATGGGTGGTAATTAAATAAATCATCAAGTCCAAACTATCACAATTTAAAGAAGAAAAAAAAATAAGAAAAAAAAAAGATTTCTTTCATTATTAGAACGCTACATCTTTTACGAGTAACATAGCTAAAAATATACATATCGTGCAAGTAAGCCGAGTAATCACAGTTTTTGCGGACGAAGTCGCGGGCGAAGCGATAGGCTATACTTTTTAAAAAGAGGAAAGTTTTGTTAGTATGTTTTTGTATGTAACGAATAAACTTTAAAACTACTATTACTAGCGATTATATCGCTGATAAAAATGCTTGGCTCAATGCTGGTCCTGCTCCACAAGGACAGGGGCGCAAAAGTTGATAGCATTAAATGGTATTGTTGGAGCTGCTGAAGATTGTACAACTATCTTTGCATTGTATAGATTCAATGTTAGTATTATATAATCGCATAGCCCATATTGTGTGAGTACTATGGACTAGAAAGCTATCATTCACTGGAAACCTACTTTAGTTTTTGACTTGAGTGTGCCCTGGCGGTTGAGAGTATGTCATGCTCACTCATATGTCTCGCTGATGGTGGCGCGTGTGTCGGACCATTTAGCTCCCTTCAAAGTGGTTGAGCTGAATGGTGCTGATCCATGCGTCATGTTCGTGAACGGGCGCTGTCAGTTATGACTGGTCATCTCTTAGTTGCCATGGCTTATTTGAAAGAATTATTTTGTTTTTACCATGGACACTTTTAACGTGCACATCTATATTGTTCTCACATAATTTACCATCTCAACATGAATGATGTAACCAAGATTTTGTTACAATAATTTGATTTAAAAGAGTATCCATGGAGTTTCTTGCCCGTTCTTCTCTATAGAGATCTACGTTAGGGAATGGGCAACTACAGTACTTTCACAGTTTTTATGTCTTGTGACTGGGACTGTACCATTTGACATTTAATTTTTCATCTTTGTTTCGACAATTCAAAAGTGCCTGTTATTGGCCTACTTGAAATAAATGCTTTGATTTTGATTTTGATTTTGACTGGACCGATTGCAAAAATCTTCCAACTAATAGCTACATTATCAGCGAGTAACATAGGCTATATTTTTTCCCAGTACTGGGAGTACAGGAACTAGAACTACGCGGGTGAACCCGCTTACAGTTCGCTAGTTATTAGTGATATAACAAAAAGGGTTTATTGATAAAACTTGAAACAATGCAATCACAATTAAAACCTTACAAAAACACACCTCACCATTCCAACCGGAAGAATATTTAAATTGGATTCAATACTTCTCTAAATTAACCACATTCACAAATCAGGGGAAAACTTCTAACAAAGTTTTTAATTTAAAGCCACTGTTCTTTTTTTCCGAATATCGCGGGGATAAAAAGATACATTTATTCGTAAGGGGTAGGAGAGGGTTAAATGGCTATTTCCCTTCTTTCTATTGAGACAGATTTACACAATGCCCAGGGCCAATGGGCTTTCCGAGACGATATTTTTATATCTTTATTGGGATCTTGCAATATAATAAAATATGTTTGTGAAAAATAGTGGCAATTTGAATGTCAAGTCGAGGGGTCGCCGGAAAAGGAAGTAATGACCACGAAATATTATGATGGAATAAGATAGGATGTGTATTGAAGTATTATATGTATGCGTTTTATGTTTTTATTTGAATATTGCTTTGGTAGTAGGATATAAAAATAAATAGGAATACTCTATGGATAACATACTATTTTATTTATATATTTTTTTATTTTTTTTATTGATGTTTAAATTTGTAAATGAATTGGTATAAAAATGAATAAAGAGATAAAAGGATATAAGAATATATTTGTGTCCTCAGTTTTCCTCAGTCTTGCTGTCACAGTCTTTTGAAATGGCAATTTTATAATGTAGTGTGTCAATAGGGTAGAGATACAACAAAAAATAATAATAAGTTAGATTATCAACAAATATTTGACCAGTATTTAAAATAAAGTAAAGGAAACGACGTTTTTAATTTTCTCAATACGTCACGCCTTGGTATAACTTTTACCTAGTTCTGAAGTCACGAGCCCCCTCTCCCGAGTTTTGATACGTTTTATCCCTTGTCAATATTAATTAATTTAGAACAACATAAAATACTTGTCCATTACTTTCCAATACTCTAACTAACGTCGTGTCATACCTACCTATTAGCTAAAGAATTAATTTCTTTGACGTATTCGAATACTTAATGTTTCTTATCGTTCAACCAATGAAATAGTTCTGTTTTTTGTGTCTTAAAATAATCAAAGAAATAAGCATTAACCTCAATTCTAATCCAGAATCTTCACTGTTGTGTCCAATAGAAAATATCCAAAATAGCGTACTCATAAACAAATCCCGTATTTCTTCACAAATTCCCGATACTTTCGAAACAAATAAATAAGGACACCCCATTGAGTATCCGCAAAATAGAGTGGACCGAGAGAAAAAATATCCGACCGCTAACAGAGCAACTTCCGAACTCGGATATTTATGGACAGAAGGGGTGTTTTATTGCGCTGTGTTCCATTTTAACCCACTTGCCCCCGGCCGTCCACACTTTATAGTGCATTTAGACCGTAGAGTAGCGGATTTGGTTTTTGTTAAGTAAGTTTTGTTTTAAAAATAATTTCTTGATTATTTTAGATTCCCTTTTAAACGTCAATGCTACTAACGTTGACGTAACGTAGATGTCAGAAAATAGTTGCGATCATTGATGGCAATTTTTCACACTGCCAATTTAATTTATTATAAATAGTGCTGTTACATTTTGATGAACTAAAAGGCACGGTAAGAATATAGAATTTACTTATTCAATATAAAACATGTTAATTCAATGCATTAGTAAATATTTGCTCAAATTAGACAGGACTCCTGTCTGCAGACACCGAAATTATCCGGAGTCCGGAGTTTGGTCCACAATGTGCCTGTGCTGGCCCGTCTTCTATAACTTACTTCCGTATAACTGTCAGTAAATATGTCACGTCTGTTTCTATAGAAAAAGTTAGCTTGTAATATCCTGTCCGCGAGACCAACCTGTCACTTGATTCATAGAAAAATTAAAGAAAGATGTTCTATGACGTTTTGTTTCTAACCGTCGGTCAGCTAATTGTCAAACAGATAGAGATATCAACCTACCGATACCGAACAGTAAGTTATTGAAAATTGCCGTTAGACGCGTCATGGACGGAAAACTCAAAGATAATAAGAAGAAAATATAAACTAAAATTACACATCGGTGTAACAGCCAGCCAAGTTATTCGACGTTTGAAAAAATAAGTTTTATTTTTTATCTGTATATTTATTCGTCAGTGCCCTTTCCCTCAGCCGATAAAGTGATGTTCATAGATACCGGCGTATTGTTTCGCTAGAGCACCATCATTTTTGGCAGGTCATTCCTTTTTTATGGTTCTGATGTGATTTGTGGAACGATAGTTTGGGGGATGGATGGATTTGTGTTTTCTTGTTAGGTGCTATTGGTTGTACCTGTGTAAATCAATTGGATACTTAGATGAAAAAAAAAACCTAATAAGCCCGTTAGTCAGATTATCAAAAAATATTTGACCAGTATTTTTTCTTTTATTATGTAAACCAAATATGACGAAGATACGACGCTTTAAAAATTCTCAATACGTCACGCTTTGGTATTATTTTTAGTGCGTTCTGACGTCACGAGCCCCCATTCCCAGTTTCAATGCGTTTTATCTTTGTCAAATTCATTGATTTACAAAAACAAAAAATACGTGTTCATTATTTTCCAATTCTTTATCTGACTATTTATTGATTGTGGAAACCAGTCTATCAAATAGCTTGTTTTCTAAGGTCTATGTTCACCAAAAAGATAACAGTCTGATTATCCAAAAACAGCTGTCACTGTGACCATGTTCCCATACAAGAATGTGTGTTAAACAGCTGTTTTTAGATAATCAGACCGTCATCTTTTTGGTGAACATGGACCTAAGTAGATTACGTGTTGACTGCCTCGTTGGTGGAGTGGAATGCGCAACTGCTGAGCTTGAAGTCCTGGGTTCAATTCTCGGGTCGGATAAAGTGTTATTGGGTTTTTCTTTCAGCATTTTCTCAGTAACAGTAACAGACTTTAAATTTGTGCTTGGTTCTTGGCAATAGCCTTGAACCTATTTAATTCGGACTTAAAACTTTACATACAGGTATTACAAGCGAGATATTATGTTATATACTGACTAATTTGACAACTAAAATTTTCTTTTTAATTTCTTGGACTGCAAAGACCTTTTGGATCAGTAAATCACAGTTATAGGGCGATAATGTTAAGGTTTTTAAATTGAAAAAAAGGTTGTTGATTATTTATCAAACTTACTCACTGACTGCATTGGTTTAGTAGCACTTACTTATACAAGTTTAGTTTCCTCCCAAAACAAAAATAAAATATTTAAAACCCAAAAACAAGCACGAACAACCACTTTATCTCACAATACATCGACACTAATGCGGAAAAATAAATCCACCCCCATTCCCAAAGGGGTTGATAACACTTATCCCGTCAATAGCCAACGATTTGCCACTACCCCCAAATTGGGCAGAAGACGTGCACTGCTCACACGAGCACGCGGTCCGAGGATAAAAAATATCTTCGAATCAGAGGGAGATTGTTTCTGTGATGACCTTGTTTGAAATCGAGTGGCGGCCATTTTGGATAAATGTGGGGTTATCAATCAGAAGAAGAATATTGGTATTGGAACGTGATATTGTTTGCAAGCAAGCAATACAATGGCCGGAAAATCTTACAGTTTTAAGAAATAGTCTGG
Source organism: Xestia c-nigrum (assembly GCA_916618015.1). Taxonomy (NCBI): domain Eukaryota; kingdom Metazoa; phylum Arthropoda; class Insecta; order Lepidoptera; family Noctuidae; genus Xestia; species Xestia c-nigrum. The sequence continues at coordinate 2,402,711 of OU745263.1, forward strand.
TAATCCAATATTTTTCTTTAATTATAACACTCTTCCATTGAAATACTACTAAACTTTGATTGTGACTTACGGAATATCTTCCGTGATTGTTTATTGTTTTGAGAAGATATCCCGTTAGTGACGATATTAGTTTTAAACCTTGAAAGGTTTAGACAGTGTTTCAAAAACTACCAGTTGTTTGAAATAATAACAGATTATTTAAATTCTTCATTAAATTATTAGTATTAATTCTTTGCGACTGATATGCTTGAAGGCAAAGCTGTATCTATAGTTGTAACATTATCAACATTTTTGTTATAGTGCTCAATACAATGTTAACTGAAAAACTTTGATTGATTAATGAAAACCTATGCCATTTAGCGTAACCCTTTCAAAAACCCCAACCTCTCAATCCATTTAAATCAATAGACAGATCCCATCTCGAAAAAGGAAGGAAAAATCGCCCCCAAACCGTGGCGCATCAATTTAGCCCCAACTGGGCACATTTCCACCGGCTTATAAGTTTTCCACCACCTAATGTTGTTAGTCTGACCACGACTCTCCCACGGGTAAGATTTAGCTATAAATTGCCTAAGTTAAGTGATTTCCCCTTTTCAATCTTTCAATGCCTTTGTGGATATTTTTTATGTGGGTCGGTTCATAATTTAGTAGGTTGGGATCAATTCTTTTTGATGTTGCGTTGTTTATTTTGTTTTAGGGTTTTTTTGTAGTCTTGTATATATCACTATATGTCTTACTTCCTACATTTGTTTCCGAGTCATGGATGTTTGTTTATATGTATAATAAGTATGTATTTACAAACAAAAAAGTATATAATTATGTAGTATCAACTATCTAGTGTGGCACTAGGTGGCGCTGTGTGTTAATATCCAGCGATATGTATTATTAATTATTCTTATTATTATCTACAAATTTTATAAATGCAAAAGCTTGGTTGATGATAGACAAATGTTTGTTACTTTTTGGCGCAAAAACTAATGAATGGATTTTGATGAAATTTCCCACACAGATGGTTTAAATCTTGGATTTACACATAGAATACTTCTATCCCGGTAAATGATCCCGTGGGATAAATAAACAAGTGTCTTATAAGTGAAAAATTGGCTTGTTCTTCAGAAAAATCAAGTGCGCAGTACTTTTAACCGGCGTACGGGTATGACCAGAAGTATGAACGTGTGTGTGAACGTGAGAAAAACAAAATAAAAAAAGTTGGCGCTCTGTGGGTTTTATCTACCTACCTCAGTGGGAAAAAGCCGAAAGTTTGGTATAATTTATTGAATTTTGCCTGTGGATATCGACGTCCCACAAAATGCAATGTGAAGAGACAGTATGGAGTTAAATAAATAAATAAATAATAATAATAAATATCGCTGGACATTAACACACAGGGCCACCTAGTGCCACACTAAGCAAAGCTTGTGTCGTGGACACTAGATAGTTGATATACTACATATTATATACTTTTTTGTTTGTAAATACATACTTATTATACATAACAAACATCCATGACTCGGAAACAAATGTCCGTGCTCATCACACAAACATTTGCTCCTACCGGGATTCAAACCCAGGACCATAAGAACGTAAGGCAGCGTTACTACCACTACGCCAATCGGGTCGTCAAAACCTCTGACTGCTCAGACATCTTCAACATTATTTCGTTTTTTTTTTTCAGTATCTCATTTATGTGACTTCGACCGAAGTCTGAGAATCGTCATAACCACCATTTAATCCAAATTCTTGGTGGTCAAATAGATAGCCCGAGAAGATCAATGAAATTTCAGTTATGACACATGTTTGAAATTGTCAGTATTTTTTCCAACGTCAGTAATCGGTAATGCAACGCTTTTACAACCCATGCTACATATGCAATTATCTATATCTATATTAATATTGTAAAGAGGAAATATTTTAATTTTTAATAATTTATTTGTGTGTTTGTTAAGAACGATTTAACTCTAAAAATTATCGACCGATTTTAAAAATAATTTGAAAGCCACGCTTTACTGAGTAACATTGGCTATTATATATTTTTCATCCCCCCATCTCGGAAAAAGTATTTTTGCTGTTTGACATCAGAGTGCAAAAGCCGTTTTTATCCGCTAGAGGATAAAGTAAATTGAATATCGTGTGCACTAAGTTAGTGTATTCAAAACATCACTGAACCTATTTACTTCTACCTCCATGGTGGCGAATTTATCATACAACCTCTTTAATTGTTCTTAGCGTGATTATGACATAATAATAATATATCGCTGGACAGTGAACACACAGCGCCACCTAGTACCACACTAAGCAAAGCTTGTGTCGTGGATACTAGATAGTTGATATACTACATACATACTTTTTTTGTTTGTAAATACATACTTATTATACATATAAACATCCATGACTCGGAAACAAATGTCCATGGTCATCACACAAACATTTGCTCCTACCGGGATTCGAACCCAGGACCCTAAGAACGTTAGGCAGCGTCACTACCACTACGCCATTCGAGTCGTTATAATGACGCGCGTTACTTTTTTTTTCTGAATTATACCTAACTGTTTGTTATAATTTAAAGATTATTCTGTAATACTTACCAATAGGTAAGTATTATAGAATGTAGTAGTTAATAGCCTAAACTCAAATAAAAGTATCTTGTGATTGTAAATGTTTTTTTTTGCTTTTAGTCATTTCTTTGCTGAGGTAGGATGAAAAGTTACGTGTTGCACTCGAGTGCAAAGATTTTTCACCTCGTGCTCTTTTGATTCCCTCGTTAACGCTCAGGATTCAAATTTTAGAACCACTCGCTGCGCTCTTGATTCAATTTTAGAATCCTTCGCTTGCTCGGTCACTCTTTTATAACAAATAACTATTGTCCCCGTGCTTTCAACGGGAACTACGCGGGTGAAACCGCGTGATGTCCGCTAGTCATGATATATGTATAAGCCGTCGGCCTCTTAACCCTTATGAAAAGGTTTTTTTTTCCTTATGCAACCTAAAGGTCATAATGTCATATTTCTAGTTGGAAAATATGTCATTTCTCATGGTATGCAGATCTGTGACCTTAGATTCTATGGTAATGCAGGAAGGAAACCAGCGTTATCAGTGAAGGCTTGACAACCGGATCGCAGAATGATGTTTCCTGCGCTAGTGCGGTATGCATTCTATTTCAATATAGCTCGGTGCATTTTTAGTTCTTTGTATCTTTCATCTGCACTTAACCTTTTGATTTAAAGAGTTTTTCCGCATTTGAACTAATATTGTAGAGTTGGAGAGTTTGTTTGTTTCTTTGGTTGAAATCTCAGAAACTCAGGGTTGGAATTAAAAATTTCTATATGTGTTGAATAGTCCATATCTCGAGGAAGGTTATAGACTATATAAAATCACGCTACGACCAATACCTAGGGGAGGAGCATAAATGAAAAATGTTGCAAAAACGGGGAACATTTATTCCATTTGTGAGCTTTTCTCTCTTATGTGACGCAGACGAAGTTCCGTGGGTCAGCTAGTATTGGGATATGACTACGCTAGCTAATATCGTTTTGGAAAGAACTCCTGAGATGAGGAGTAATAGAGATGTATGTAGTATGGAAGAAAAAGACATGCTGTGTCAACCCTACAAAATAAATTGGGATAAGAGATGGGCAGGAGAATGACGATGATGATGATGATGATAGTATTTCATATCTGTTTATCAAATGTTTATATTTTTTTCTTATTTTCGGTCTTATTGGTCCGGTTTTCAGTCTGAGGTTAACTGTTTTTAGGTTTGTCCATCAAGAATGTTTGAGAAGCAGCCGGGAGTCTAAAAACGTCCGGTAGATGCCAAAAGACGTGTAGGTATCTCTGTCTATCTTTACAGGAAAGGCGAACGTAATGTCACTGAATACTTTAGATTTTCAGTGACGACATTTAGGAATGTACTTAAGCATTCTCCTCAAAGCAGTTCCTAGCCTCTTTCCAACTGTGTTAGGGTCGGTATCGATTTAGATTGACCCGAGTATTCAGCCACGACCTCTTCAACCCTGCTTATTTCATGCACCATAGATATTTCAAGACAGAGCAGAAAAACAGCATCCCAATTACCACAATAGACATCTATACAATTCAAAAGCACCCGATAACGTTACTTTTGTCTCTGCAGCCATTATTCCATTTCCTGGTTACTGACCCAGATAATGGGTGGGTAACCCAATAGCGTCTGGATCTTTTGTCCAGCGCTGAACTATACAAATAACTTGAATACGGTTAGCGATGTATGACCGATCCGGAGTGTGACTTGTTCTTGTTTTATTGAATGGGCGCTTAGATTGCTGTAGCTACCTGTTTGGAGTATGGGGTGATGTTTTTTGAAGTGAAAATGAAAGTTTATTTTTGTACTTTATGTATTGTGTTTTCTAAAGTATGTTTTAATGTGAAAACTAATAGGGTTTTCTTGAGATTTCTTCTAGTTTTTCCGTCAACTAAAGGTAGTTGACGGAAAAACTTCGCAACCCAGTAAAATACAGACACACACACGCAATTTATGAAAAATATTTTTAAAGGAAATACAGTTATTAGGCACAGGTTACAAAGTACACACACTATAAAACAAAAATAACAAAAAGTAATATTGTGCATCACTGCGCCAAATAGGTCCAAATCAGCAAAAATGGGCTGGGTCAGGTGCCTGACGTTGGTTTTCAATTGGACCTGAATTAGTGAGGTTAATCACATTTGTATGCTCATAAGACACAAAATCACACCCGTTCTTGCTGCGAAAGATTAAGCAGAGTCCAAGTGGTCAATAAGTGGTCAATGGATAATGTACAGTCCAACAAGCTAATTGGTATACAGTTTAACCCACAAATTACATTATAAAGTGTTAACCAAATAGCTTGTTCGACCGTACATTACCCATTGACCACTACATACATATTTCGCCAATTGTGTTCAAGGGTCATGTGAAATTTTATAACTGCCAAAAGCATCTGAATTGGTTAACTAATTTAGACATTTGAAACTTTCAAACAGAGAAATAAACTACACATAAGTAAAAAAAAAAATTGAACGGGTTTTTTTATTTTTAGGCCACACTGACAAAACAGCAAAATACCTTCACAGTTATTTAGCAAAAAAATAAAATTACTAAGTAACCGGTAAGGAATTTTCCATTACGTACAACACCATGTCATCTTAGTGGGTGTTACCTTCGTCTGAAAGGGCGTTACTTTTAAAAACAATAAACAAAAAAAACCCAAGGCTGAGCAAAAGGTTGATTTGTTCTCTAAAGTAGGTTGTTATTGAAGCCTACGTAAGTCCATTCAAAACACCTCGCTGACATTCACTTGGCTTCGTATTGTCAACATCTGCGTTATTCTTCTGATTGTTTCAAGTTAATTATTGTTTTAATTCAGTAACGCCTATTAATACTCTCTTTTTTTTGTTGTAAAAAAGCATAATTAAAACAATGGTAGTGGAGAAATCATGGAAATATACTGAAACGTCTGTGTGGATTTTTAACTGACTTCAAAAAGGAGAAGGTGCTCCATTTGGTTGGTATATTACGCTGACATTTATGCTCCGATTAACGTGATTCTTGTTTAGTTTGATGCGGAATAGTTGCCATTTGGTGCCATAAAAAATTAACATAGTTTCGCACAGTAGTTTTCACCTAATGAACATTTTTACAAAGGTCGAACTTAAGAAAAAAGTGGAAAATAGCTTTAGGTTCAGAAGCTGGGTGACCAAATCAATCAAACAAAGGTCAAGCTTCGAAGTCGATGATCTTTGTATTATTGATTCAGTGTTCTGTCACCGACTTCTGAAGCTAAAGTTATTTTTCACTTTTATCATCGACTTCGAAGCTTGACCTTTGTTTGATTGACAAACAAAGGTCAAGCTTCGAAGTCGATGATCTTTGTTTTATTGATTCAGTGTTCTGTCACCGACTTCTGAAGCTAAAGTTATTTTTCACTTTTAAACGTTTGTTTATTTAATGAAGAAACACTAAAAGCTTGTTTTTCAATGAAAATATTTACAGGCGCTTTAACATTGATAAAGCCATCAATATTTCAGTCAAAAGACCTTATTTTATAACTAGAAGCAACAACCAACACTAGAAAACATTAAAAAAGCACTACAAAAACTCACAAAACGTCCTAAATCGCACAGCCTAACTAAACAACATCCTATACATAAACGGGTCACGTCGCCGATTGTGTATCTGTCACGCGACACGCGAGCATTGTCCGCGGCCGGCGTCGTGACGGCCTGTCATTGTGACGGCCCCGCTTGGCCGCCCGTGGCCGTAGTGATGGCCCCGCATGGCCGCCCGTGGCCGTGCATTGGCGTTGTTTAGGTGGTAGGTAGGCTTCCGTCTACTGCGGTTATGTCGGTAAGTATTGAGTTCGATCCTGTGGTTGTGGTGATGGCACGTGTATTTAGAAAGTTTTAATGTAAAAATAGAAAAGTCGTGGCTAGATAATAACAGCCGCTCGGGTCGATTTTTTTTTTTTTGGATGGTAAATCATCAAATGACTTTTCCCACTCTGGGCGGAGCGGGAGGGAGTGTCAGACTCTTACTGACTAAAACCTATCCATGTTCCTTCCTCGCCCTTTATGTTCCGGGGCCGCGGTATCTCTTTCGAACACATATCGAGTTGTAACACTGTTTACATATTGGTAAGCAGTATTATGCAGTGTAAGTTAGTACTGGGTAATACGACACCCCTTGGTAAGACTGGTTGTCAGATCCTTGGGCCACTGAATATCAGTAACGACTGTCAAAGATCCACAAATGACAACCGGGGCCAACTACTTAACGTGATTTCCGAGGCACGGAGGAAACTAGTTACGTATGGCTGGCAGAGTACAACCCATCCATAGGTCAACCTAGGAAACCAAGGCTTAACATAAAGATCGACGCGAGTGGCTGTTATACTTAGCGACGAACCGAAACGTTTTAAGCTACGCTCCCAGAACTCAGTCCGCCGATGACCATCCATGGTTTCATATTGAACTACTCCGTACTTCGCAGCAACGAGCTATTTATTGACGGGCCTACACTGTCTCTCAGTACTAATTTTGTACTAATTTTGTTTTGTACTAATATTGTAATACCAAATGATTTGAAAAGAGTAACCATAGAGTTTCTTGCCGGTTCTTCTTCATGGAATCGACCAACGCGAACCGTGTACCTTTTTCGACGTTTTATAAAAAACCTAAATATTAACGTAGCTAAGTAAGTTCTGTATTTTTACTAACATAGTGATTTAATATAATTTTGTGTATGTGGATTATAATGATTGTATCTACTTATATGGATATTGTGAAATCTGAATTAAATGAATTTATTTATTTATAATCTAGGCCTATGTGAAATAAAATATTTTGTTTTTGATTTCGAAAAGCACGTTAAATTGTTAGTCGTGGATGACATTTTGTAGATCTAGTTTTTACAAAACTCTAATTAAGACTGTTGTAGTTTTAACAGCAGTCTTAATAATTAAGCGTAACAATTATCATTAATTGTCAGTATCGGAAGAATTGCCAAACTTAAGTGGCAGTGGGCAGGGCACATTTTTCGCAGAACGGATGACCGATGGGGCCGAAAATTTCTGGAGTGGCGACCGCGAACCGTAAGACGATGCGTTGGAAGACCTCCCACTAGGTGGACCGATGACCTGGTGAAGGTTGCGGGAATCCGGTGGATGCGAGTAGCAAGGGACCGGTCAATGTGGCGACACTTGGCGGAGGCCTATGAAATGATGATAGGAAGCACTCCGCCCTCACCTTTTTAAATTAGCATGAATTGGAAATTTTCTACTTGAGATGGGAATGGAAAAAAGTCAGTTCATTCATATAAATTTTGTATTGCCTTAATTTAACAATCTTACACTAATTTACTTCATCTATTGCAATAAGTAAGTATATTTATCTATTTAGACACTGTCCTGCTTTCCGACATAGGCCCCCCTAGAGTCTTCCACTGTATTCTGTTAAGCGCTTGTCTCATCCAAGAATTATCTGTTTATTCTCTTATTTAGAAGAAAACCAGATATCAACCAACTCTTGTATTAATGATGTTCTTGTAATAATTATTTCATATACCTATTGTGTATCAAAAATACGGTTACCTTACCATCACGTAAACTGACGATGCTACACAAAAACTTTAAAACCCCATATTTAGCTTAAAACGAGTTTTTACCTGGGCACGAAATTATTGATACCTTTCTCAGTTTTACTTCCTTTCATTTAGTCACTAAAACTGGAATTAAAAGAGTTTTAACATAAAATTATAATATACAAATTGACAAAGTATAGTAAACTAAAGGTACTTTCATAAATTACGCTTCAAAAATCTAAAATCGAAAGATCTAAAAATCTTCATCCATCTATCCGCAAACAGATCGTTTGTTGGATTAGAATCCAAGATATTCATATTTTTTAATTGATTTATTGATGTGTCATATTCTTCTATGGTGACAATTGCTATGCAAATCCACAAATTTAATTAAAAAATACAAAGAAAACCTATAAAAATCAAAAAATATCGACCCAAAACAATATCATCCTTAATAAAAAAAACATGGCCGCCGAGGGATTAAAAAAAGAAAAATTAACATTTAAAACAAACAGCAGTTTGACTTGCGATCTCTCAACCTTCTATCAATAATTAATCAGCCATCTCGTCTCGAAATTAGCCACCATTTGAGGGTTAAACAGAGTCTTGAGTAAAGAGAAAAAAAAAACGTATTTTTTGAGCGAGAAAACCCTGAGGGAAATTTTATATAGGAACTTGGTATCGACTAGGGACACCGAGATGTCAGTTGTCTAGATGTGTCATGAGTGTTGTAGATATAAATACTGATTCCCGGATGCTGTTTAACTTTTGTTAAATATTCCTTTTGTTTTACATTTTTTGTATAGCAAGCAACGATCTATTGTCGGGCCTACGCTGTCCCCCCATACTTTAGTACTAATGCTGTAATGAAACATAATAATATTGTAATACCAAATGATTTGAAAAGAGTAACCATGGAGTTTCTTGCCGGTTCTTCTCCATGGAATCGACCAACGCGAACCGTGCACCTTTTTCGACGTTTTATAAGTGCCCATCCAGGCCTATGTGAAATAAAATATTTTGATTTTGATTATAGCGGTTTTACACTGATGAAAATTCTAAGGAAATTGGACAGTTTTGTCAAAGGCATTTTGAACACCAGACAATCATTGCAAAGTAATATTAACCGATGCTTATAAATGGTAATGCACTTGACCTTATGCAAAATTGGTGGTTTGAAATATTGGTTTGAGTTGCCGAATGAAGAAATTATTGTCAAGTTTGATGAATCGTTTCAGAGCTTATAGCGGGTAGAGTATTTTATCCGAAAGTCGAGACCAAACCAGTAGTTAATGCAAAAAATCATTTGGGCTCGGCGCAGCATGTTTTCTTCTTGCCTACTTCTTCTTTTTAACCGACTTCAAAAAGGAGGAGGTTCTCAGTTCGTCGGAACCTTTTTTTTATGTATGTTCCCCGATTTCTCGAAGGTGGCTAGAGCGATTTGAATTATTCTTTTTTGTTTGAAACTTGATGATTCTTCCAAGTGGTCCCATAATCATCAAGTCGGAATCTGATGATGGAATCCTGGAGAAATCGAGAGAACTCCTCAAATTTTATAGGCACACTTGATGTGTTTTGGAAGAGTACTTTCTTCAAGTGGTACCATTCCAATTTGGTGAAGATCTGATGAAGAACTTTGGAGATAGGCAACGAAACTCCTCAATAAATGATGGCAAATGGACAGGGATTCCTGAAATCTCATGTCTATCTATTGTTTACACCAGTTCATAACATATAACATCACGCCGCTAGGCTGTGAAGGGCTAAGCACAAGTGGACCACTAAAAAGTGAAAAATAAAAACGTTTTTGCAAAAAATAAAACCGACTCCAAAAAACACAAAAAGAAGACTCCAAAAAGACAAAAAAACTAAGTAAATCAATTAAACAAAGGCATCTGAAGCTAAAGTAAATTTTCACGTTTTTGTGTTTTATTGGAGTCGGTTTTATTTCTGGCAAAAATGTTTTTTACATTATGAAATATACACTCAAAACAAGAACACATCTCCACATCTTAAAAGTAACCTAGACCTTATTTTAACACCAAAAAATCTCGTACCTAAGATCTATCGCATCCATTTTCTCTATCTCCGTAGCCCACCCTCCGCCATGAATTAATGAAAAATGAAATCGACTTGGCAAATTTAATTTTTTCCCAGCCGTGGACGTTTGAGGGCAATCTGACTGGTGATCAAGCCAGTGCTCCGTAACGATGCGATTTCAATGCTCTTTAATATTGATTGCTTGTTTGATGTCAGATAATTTGATTAGCTATGCTAATCCGAGTTGAAAGTTATTTGCGATTTTGAAATGAAGTTTTTTTCGTGTTTAGGCATGGAAATGGTCTGTATTATATGATAAATTTATGTTTATTTGGCAAGTAGGTTTTTACACGTCATTTTTTTAAACTTCATGGGGTCGGTGTTTCGTACTACTCTGAGATGAAACAGCCGGAACAAACTCAGAGGTCATAGTCTGTTTTGAAGTCCAGACAATCTTGCTGAATTCACTCATGAAGAGGATGCAGATTGTCTGAGATGGTCTTTTGAAGAAAGTTTGAGATTTCTCATTTATTTGAGAACACTAAAATAATCGTTACAGTGTTAGTACCTAAAGAAAACTACGCACGAGCGCGCATACTACATGTTATAGTGTTGCCGCAATAGCGATTATTTATCCACTTCCATTTATTAAAATTCTTAACTTGGAAATCCAAAAAAAGTCTGTTTAAATCTATCGTGATCGCGGGTTCATTTGTTTTGGTTCGTACGGAGAGATATTACGGACAAAGCTATCTTACCTGGGAGCAGCTACATGATGTAAACCACCTCATCACGACGCCGTCAACCAAGCATTCTGTACATCAAACTAAGTACTAACTATACGCAAAAATTATTGCTGGGAAACTACTTTTTTTAGGGTTGTAAAATCATGTGGTGAAACTCAATGTTACAAACTCATTTGTGCTGATGGATGGATCGAATAGTAAAAACTTGAGGGTCTTTTTTTTTTTAAATTGGGGCAAGCCCGCACACGCCCAGACCACTGTAACTCCTGAAAGCCAGAATCAACAGTGGTGACCACCAGAAAAGCGCCGAGACAATGAAGCTCGACGAAGTCCCAGAGAATGAATTTAACAGTCTTGGATCCCGCAAACAAATTAATCAGGAAGTATAGCGGAGGAGCAGGAAAAAACTGTAATTTCTGAACACTGAACTCCACAACCCAGTTAATACTGGGAAATACGACACCGCTTAGTAAGACTGGTTGTCGGACTTCTTGGGTCACTGACTACCAGTAACGACTTTCACAGATGGAAAACTCCACCACAATCTTGTAAAAAGAATCTGTGACATAATAAACTCATGTCTGGAAACCTTCAAAAAAAACTACAAAGCACTGTTCACACACCCTCAGGCGAAAAACGTTGCCAATCTGTTGATTAGCTACTTTTTATATTTTCGGGGGCGACATTAAACACAGATTAATCGCCCCCCAATCCCTAGAGGGGGGCAGGGGGTGAATATTATACTCCGAATTAATGACAGCTTAAAATTTTTTAGTTAGCTTCGGGGCAGTGATGTGTAATGCACCAATTTTGGAAGATCTGTTGGTAGTTTGGTGCATCGTAGCACATTTGTGTGTTGCTATGTGCTTATTCTTTTCTTATAAGGAAAAAATGAAAAAAAAAACTTCATACATAATATAGAAGTATTGTTTATATTTAGCCGCTTGCACAGGAGTTTTATAAAGCAAGAAGATCTTAAGTTATCATTTTGTTTTGTGTTACTAAAGGATCTGATCCTTGCTAATATGGACTGAAATTATCCTTTTCTGCATTTGAACTCAACCTGTGTTGCGGAAAATTCCAGTGATTTTCTTAGGGTTTAGAAAATGACGAGACACTAATTCTTGTATGCGCTACTGTACATACTATACAATAAATAATAATAAAATGATGTTCAGTGTAAATGAAGAATTTCATCAATTTCCCATTACGAAATGTCATCTTACACTGGTCGAAATCAAAATCGAATATTAGCCGAAATGAATTCGTATCGAGACAAAAACTTTCGAATTTCGAACCGCCCCGGTCCCCAGCGTCTTGCATTTTACGAATTTTTATTTATGCCAGTATTTTTAAACGTTAATTCGTGAGATGGATTTTTAAAGGGTGGGACAAGCATTCAATATTTGAAAGGTTGAATTTCGAATACTTTTAAAATGGGAACGTTATGATTGCCATTTCGAAATGTGTTTTTGTGTGTTGCCGGTAAAAACATTTTTGTGATGATAATTTTTTTTTCCTGCCGGGCTAGCATGGGCAGGGGATAAAATTTTCTCCACCTGTCATTTCTACTGACTTTTCCCTTGTCAGTGGAAATAACCGGTGGAGAAAAGTTTTATCCCCTGCCCATGCTAGCCCGGCTGAAGTTAAATGTAATTGTTTTTACCATAACCAAGATTAGTAAATTACTGGTTGGTCCGTGTAAACTACTGGTATTCAGCTGCATCCAGTTAAACGGAAAGCCGATCCCAACATAGTTGGGAAAAGGCTCGGCAGATGATAGAACCAAGATTAGTAAATTATACAAGGGGTAGTAGGATGCAAAACGGTGAAGGAAAACATCGTGAGGAAACCGGCATGTCCTAGAACCAAAAATTCGAAGACATGTGACATCTACCAACCCGCACTGGGCCCGCGTGGTAGATTATAGCCCATTTCCCTCTCATTGAGAGGAGGCCGTGTCCCAGCAGTGGGAACATTATAGGCTGATGATGACGATTAGGATGCAACTAGTCAAAATTAACTTGTCACAAAAGACCTGAATAATCAATTTAAATAACGATACCCGGTAAATAATTAATAAAGCTGCTATTTTAAATTATGTTTTGACAATATAACTTACTTCTGGTGAGTAAAAAAAAAAATAGGTAAGTACCCATTGTATTCTCGATTCGGGTCGAGAAGAATAAGCATAGTTAGTAGAAACCTCTTTGACCTAGATGCAAAGCGATTCCTTGAATGCCTAAGTATTTCTTAAAGTACTAACTAATAAAAATCTTATTATAATTTAAAAACACTAAAATTGAATTTACAGGAAAAAATCATATCAATAAAATTAATTCTTATCATCAGCCATTAAAACCAAGACAGCATTCAATCTCCAAAGAAATTAAGGCGAAGGTTTTCCATCCAGAGAAGCATTATCATTAATTCTAAAACGAACGGACAAACGGAATAAATCGAGCATGAAAAAGAACATAAAAATTAACAAAAAAACAATAGAATTAGCATAGAAAACATCTGTGACGAAATTACTACCGAGGAAGGTACCATTGGTAAACGTGAGATGGAAATGAGAAAAACTCGATGCCAGAATACGTTACAAATAGAGTTTTACTAAAGGAATGTTTACAAATTTTGTTTGTTTTTTTGTTAGTTTTTGTTTTAATCGTCTTTATCTTTTTTTTTGTTTTTGATAAGTACTTAATTCTTCAAATAAATTTAGTCTACTAAAATGCTACCTTTTAAATATTCTAAAAATAGAAAAAATGTGTTTAGTTAGACATCACCATCACTATAATGTTCTCACTGCTGGGACACGGCCTCCTCTCAATGAGCGGGAATGGGATATAATCTGCCATATGGACCAAGTAACGTGCGGTTTGCAGATGTCACATGTCTTCGAAATTTTGGTTCCAGGACATGCCGGTTTCGTCACGATGATTTCCAACACCATTTTGAAAGCAGTGGTAATGGAATAAATTACACAAAGTCCTGTCTGGGTTCGAACCAACGAATTACTGTTCCGCCACTGGGCTGCCGCTGCCTCAATATTGAAAACCTTGCCCCCATGTACCTACCACCTATAAGAATCAAACTACGCTATAAAAATAAAAGCCCATTAAAACCTCCCAAACTATCGAGAACAAACAGTACCCTCTCGTCCTCACCGCATTGATTCCTCAGATCTCACTCCCTCGGGACTAAGTTATCTCGTGAGCAATGGGCATTAGGCAAAATGGCGTATCCTCCCTCTGTGACACTGGTGTTACGGAGGTTATATTTTTGTCGGGGTCATTACGGACAGGGCAAGAAACATTGTTTTTGTTTTGAAGAATGGAAGAACAGTATTATAATCAATACTCAATACTTTATTGCGTTCCACAATGTTGGAAGTTGGTAGGGGGTAAACATGCGTCATTCGTCTGCGTCACCAAAGAGACAAAACCGAAAGGAAAAAAAAACCCCGTTTTTGCAACATTTTTCATTCCTGCTCCGCTCCTATTGATCATAGCGTGATGTTATATAGCCTATAGCCTTCCTCGATAAATGAACTATCCAACTAACTATCCATCCAGGATTTTTTCAATTCAAGCCGGTAGTTCCAGAGATTAGCGCGTTCAACCAAAGAAACACACAAACAAACTCTTCTGCTTTATAAAATTAGTGAAGGTAAGTTTATGTACGAGTATATAAGTATAAGTATAGATTTAGAGACAATCGTGGACCCTGTCGGGCACAGCAAAAGTAAGATATGTGGAGAGGACTTATCATTTAGAAGTTATTTCATAAACAATTTTTACATTAATGTGTCGAAAACTCATTTAAAACTAACACAACACGGATTTTAACGCTTACAATTCAAAAATAAAATAAAACACTTGAAATTTGGATAATGTTGACAATTTAAAAATAAATAATACAGTTAATATTTGGTAAGAATCATTTCAATAGAATAAATCAAGTTAACGAAATAATAAAACATGTCATTAAAAGATAAATTATCGTGTTAAATAAATCATGTGAGATAAAAAGAAATAATTGCCACTGGAATAATAAATAATAATAATATAATAATAAAGCTTTATTTAAATTAAATTCCATGGATAGTACCTAAACTATAACAATTGGTAACTTATTAACCTACAAGATTCAATTACATTTATTCCACTTATTGTTAGATGAGTTTGATTTCTAATTATAAATTCTATTTTGTTAGTAGTTTCATTATTATTTGCTTTAATTTCAAATACCTAATTAAGGCTTTTACCCGAGCGGAGTCCATGCCACTGGAATACCAGAAGCCAATTCAAGAATCGAACCACGGACTCCCCAATCGGCAACCAACTTGCCATCACTTTAAGACACTTAAAAGTGATACCTCAGTTACAGGGGGTGCGTTTTAATTAGGGGTGACTGATATAAGATTTAACGACGGAATTAATGGATTTTTCCCGACTTGGCAGAAGCTAATTGTGCGTTTTACTGCTGATCATTAGATTTCATTCGTTTCGTCATTAAATAGATTGATTATTTTATGGGTAAGTAACTCCTGTTAGTGGAAATAGATTTACTTGCAGAAAACTGCCTATTTTTAAATAGTTCTGCCTTGTCTTCAATTAGATAAGATACGATAATAGTATATTTTATAACGAGGGACTAAACGAAGCCATTATATACCCGAGGTGGTTTGACTCCCGAGCCTGCGAGGGAGGCAATGAAAGCGAGGGTATATTAAATTGGCGTTTAGTCTCGAGGTGCAAACTGTACTTTTAACTTCGAGTGCGAGAAAAATAGTCATTTAAAACTGAACAAGAATTGTGAACTGAGCGGTCAGTTTTTTCTTCTACGAGTATCAGGTCAGTCACAGTTTAACAGGTTAACAATTTAAAACACAACACAAACTCTCAACATTTTCGCAATGAAGATGATCCACACTCCACTCTGTATTCTTGATACTGCAGCGGCTAGCAACAGGCATTGCACATACTTTTCAAAATCAACGATGCACACAAACAACCATAAATTTTTCTCGCGTTGATTGCATTCATTTGTTTTTTTTTTTTCAATAAACCGCTTTCTATTTGCAAGCCCATTCGAAATTTAAATAAAATCTGATAAGTTACTTTTGTGACCATGTTTCGGAGTAAAGATCGTTCCATTTTCAAATTACTTTTTACTCCCTAGGGAATAAACAGTCACTTTAATCCCGCTTCGTAGGGCTATAATGGCGTACTTTTAGAGCATGAGAAGTGAAAAAAATATTTCTCGCCACAATACATTGGTACACTAATAAGTTTCGTGAACAATACATGCGTTTTATAATACTGTGGGAAACTGGTGCCCAAGCTAGACGAGACCCTGTATTTCGGGATGCCAGGCCTCCATCCCTTCGGAAGCACATTTTTACAGAATTATGCACTCGTACACAAATTAATTATACTTTTTTATGAAGTCAGGAATGAAAAATATATGTACCAGTTCGAGATTTTGGAGATTAGGTGTTCATTTATTTAATAGTTTTGCAAATAGAAGAGGAGTTCTGATTTCCAATCAATTCTATTGTAAAATACGTTTATTATTTACTAGCTGACCCACGCAACTTCGTCTGCGTCACATAAGAGAGAAAAACGAAAGGAAAAAAAAGCCCCGTTTTTGCAACATTTTTCATTCCTGCTCCGCTCCTTATGGTCATAGCGTGATGTAATATAGCTTATAGCCTTCCTCAATAAATAGACTATCCAACGCAAAAAGATTTTTTTAATTCGACCTAGTAGTTCCTGAGATTAGCGCGTTCAACCAAACAAACAGACTCTTCTGCTTTATAAAATTAGTATAGATGTGCAGTCTGCTGGATACCACGCTCAAAAAGTTTGAATATAATTTGAAAATGTCTTCATTGAGGTATCTAACATTATGATCAATAAATATCTTCCGAATCTCTGTCCGCAAACTAACCATTTCTTCTCATTACAAACATCGGCACACCACAAACAATCTCTGGCGCCCAGCATCCCTTATCAACCCCCGCGTAAGGGAAGGAAGCGAGTATTAATTTATGTCAGTAAGGACAGTAATGACAACGAGTCGATTATGGCAGTATTGGAAAATATTGGCATTACGCCCCCAGGGATTGGTGCCGATGACGCATAGGATATGTGGTTCCCTTTGTTTTGGATTTGTTTAGGAGTTCATGTTTACAGAGAGTCTCGTAATTGCTTTATACATTTTTTTAAATGGAAATCCAAGTTTGAAACTATCTTACGATAGTTATACTGGACTTCGAAGTTTAAAATACCGATGCACTACATTTATCATCATCTGCCTAGCCTTTTCCCAACCATGTTGGAGTCAGCTTCCAGTCTAACGGGATACAGCTGAATACCAGTATTTCATATGGAGTTACTGCCTATCTGACGTCCACAACCCAGTTTAATACTGGGTAATACGATACCACTTGGTAAGACTGGTTGGCAGACTTTTTGGCCCACTGACTACTTGTAACGACTATCAAAGATGTACAAATGACAGCCGAGACCAACCTAGCCGAACTGTAAGCGTGGACACTCCACGCTTCGGTCTCCTATGTAAGATCAGGCAATACACACTGATTGAAGACTTGGTCTCAAGGCTCTGTGGAATATGCAACGAGAAAACCCAACGAAGCGCTCCCGATATAGATAACGACGCTCTTACAAACTTACGATTGCCAAATAACAACGTAAATATTCGATGCAATTTCGAAGCTTGCAGGAAACGCAAGTAGTACATCCAAGATGCGTTTCTCGCTAGCATCGTAATTGCAACCGATTTCTACGAGATCTGAACGTATATCCTCATACCAAGCACCCTACAATATATGAGATTATTGTCTAAGATTAATTATTACCAAAATAATAACACCACATGTCCCCATAAAACGAACATCGATGCGCGATGCGCGATGGTAAAGAAATACCATTAGCAAGGAGTGTTGTGCGCAGATAGTAAGTAATAACAGACGTACGGGTACAATGTTTAATGGAGAGTTAGAGATGCTGGAAGTGGCAAGTTGTTCTGTATCTCGTCTACTTGAGATACAAAATCGTTAAAGTCGTACTAAATATGTTGTTCTGTATCTCGTTGGCTTTAGATACAGAATTGTGCGGTAAGGAAAGTTGGTTAATGGGGCTGTTTAAATGTTCTAATGTCTGCTATACTCAATACTTTATTGGATTCCTTAAGATGTATATGTCACCGTAAAATTGTCAAACACGTTACATTGTAATATCTCTAGCGATATTGTAAACTCTCGAAATATTGTCACAGTATTGTAAAAACAGGTTTACAAAAAAATGGGTTAGTTAAAATGCGTTAGTTGAATATAAAATAGGAATATTAATTTTGCCAGTGGTAATATTTTTGGACCATTGAATTAATTGTTTCGGCCATGTTTTAAATGACAGATGATGTCATTAAAGTGGCCAGAAGAAACTGGATACACATGACATAAAACCGCCAAAATTGAAGAGATTTTTAACAGACCTGCACTCAGCATTGGATGGACAAGAGTTGAAGAAGAGAGAAGGGAGAGAGAGATCTTTTAAATAAAGAAAACTTACAAGTCTTTGATGCCTTGAAAACGAAACACCACAAAGAAAACTCCTCGAGTTTCCCTGAAGCCACATCCAGCAAACAATACCCCAACACAAGTAATAACAACAGCATGCTACATAAACGGCAATAACCCTCCACTGGAATCTCACCCCCATTCCCTCCGCACCCCCATGTAATAAGGTCGATAATCGCCTGCAGGATACAGCAGTAATTTCTAATAAGATAATAGGCGCTCTTTCCGATATGGGTGTAATGATCTGGAATATGAGAATTGATGGGAAGGGTATTTTTTGCCATTTTCAGGGAAAATGGGAATTGTTGGAGTTTTGTGGGGATATGTGGTTGGATGTTTGTAGGTAGGAGTAGAACTTTGTTTAAAGCACAGGACAGCGGTGGACAGATTTGTCTGTTCCTTACAATTTTTTTTCATCCACCCGCATTCTCCAGTCAACTCGCAATCATGGCGCTTGCAACAGCGTCGTAATATCGGGACCTGATAATAACAAATAATCACGGAAGATATCCCGTAAGTGACATTTTAAGTTTAGGAGTAGGACTTATCCTACCGCCGTGCCTAGGTTGGTCTGTGGATGGGTGACCACCCTTACCGGTCGGCCCAAAAAGTCTGATAACTAGTCTAACCAAGTGTTATCGTATTTCCCAGTATGAACTGGGTTGTGGAGGTCAAATAGGCAGTCGCTCCACGTAAAATACTGGTATTCAGCTGCATCCGATTAGACTGGAAGCCGATCCCAACATACGAGTAGTTGCGAAAAGGCTCGGCAGGTGATGATGAGTCGGACTTATCCTAAACATTAACCGTTTTTTTATTCGATTTCTAAATTGTGTTCACATATTTATTGTATAAAGGGTGTAACATATGGTTTTTACTATCATTTTGCACATTTTTTTGTTCCAGACCATACCTGGGAACCTTTTAGTTACAGAGATATGGGAGGTCAAAGTTCCAACGTTTTCACAAGTTTGTTTTATTAATCAGTACATGTGTTTCATGAAATAACTTTAGTTTAAACAACTCTACGACCCCCTAACTACTACTTTGTCAATGTTTCACATCTTGCTGCGAATATGAACAATCTGCACATCACATTTCATGGGAGTGCAGTCTTTGACAAATCGTTGGGATGTTGGATAGCGTACAGGTCACTTACTATACGGATCTTGTAGAAACTAGAACACATTTCCGTGCGTTCAAGCATTTTTGCCAAACCTATTATTGGAATCAAATACAACAGCTCACAACTTAGGACCCATTAATGTTAATATTGATCCGTGGTGCTAGGCAACTGGGCCTATCCCAGTTGTAAACTTCCCTTTGTGCCTTTTGGCCTTGTTTCGTTCTATCTCCTGCTGATATGGAGGGAAGTGGAAATTATGTTTTTTTTCCTACTCCTCCGCTATACTTTCTGATTAATTTCGTTGCGGGGTCCAAGACAGTTAAATTCGTTTTCTGGGACTTCGTCGAGCTTCATTGTCTTGGCGCTTTTCTGGTGTTCGCCACTGTTGATTCTGGCTTTCAGGAGTTACAGTGGTTTGGGAATAGTGTGGACTTGTCCCAGAAAAAAAGACCCCCATAATAGAAGTTTAGAAGTTTAGTAATAGAATAGATAGTTCCATCCACCAACTAAATGTTTTGAGTAAGATTTTGAACATGATTTTTCCCAAAAAAAAAGTCATTTCCCAGGAATAATTTTCACGTAGTGATACTTAGTTGGATGAGAGTCTGTTTACAACAATAATTATTGTACCCAGCGGGACTATGTAATATCTAAGTTGGTTTAAAAAGAAAGTCCAAACAGTTTCTTACCCATTCTTCTCCATGATATCTTCGATTTTAGAATGGACAACTATAGTCCATTCAGTCCGTGTTTGAATTAAGTTTTATGATATTGTTATGATCAGTTGAATATGGCTGTTGCCCGTTGGCGGTAGCAAACAGTTGAGAATGAGGTCCCAGATTCGATTCCCGGATCGTGCGATAGGTTTTTAAGGTTTTCCTTTAGGAATTTCTTAGTAGCAGCCACGGAGTTTGTATTTGTCCCTGGTTGTTGGCAATAGGCTCGCTCCCTATAATAAATATGTATGGCAGAGTTGCACCCACATTTCGCCACTTATTTTTTAAGAGTCCCATGTGACAGCGGCGACCCTATTTCCAACAACTGGGCAATTATATCATCACTATTTTTACATTTTTGAAGTGAAACTTCTTTATCGGGGTTGGAAAAAAATTTAGTGTTACATTTTTTCGTTACGCGTCACATTTTTCCGTTACGCGCCATCTTTTTCTTATCCCTACCACGCGTGATTCGAAGTATACTTTCTCCAGCGGAGTAGGGATTGGTAAATGTCTCCAATGTATTTTGCGGCCCGTTTTGAGTAGTTTTTTTTGAAAAATAACGTCATAAAGAAGTTTCAGTTCTTACGAGTGTACGCTAGTACACGGACGCGTTTTTTAAAGTTAAGTATTACCATTCAAACCAATTCTAAAGTCCAGCCACAAACACATCTCTTACACATCAAATCCTATCATTGAAATAATAACCACAAAAATAATTAAGCTCAGTACACACACGCACGGACATATTCAATTAAATGTTGTATTTTCAGAGAGGAATGGCGCGGCTCAGTTCGAATAGAGAAAATCTCTGTACGTATGTACGGATTGCGCCTCACAGATCCGTTAATGTGTATATAGAGGGATTAGTGTTTGGTTTTAGATAGAGCGGAGGACACACCAGCGGGAAACTACCAGGTTTCCTAGACAGTTGAAATGACCACCAAAAAACATCACAATAGCGGTCGTTGACCCCACCTGTATTTATTAAAGTTCTTATCTTCCCAATTCCGGGTTAAGCTCGCCGTTGAACATAAGCTATAAAGGGTGTAAAACATCTCTTCACGAAGCCGAAAGGCACTTGTTCTCGCCATAATAGCGATATTTTTTTTGTTCTACACTATGGTGTAAAAACAGGTATGCCTGGGAACCTTTCAGTTACGGAGATATGGGGGGTCAAAATTGCAACTTTTTGACAAGGTTTTTTTTAAAACAAGAGTTTTTTTTAGATTTTAACTTTTAACACCTCCGCGACCCCCGTACTATTCAATCCATCCATCAGCACAATGTTTCAAGTGCGTTACATTGAGTTCTACCACCACAAAAAAAAGTTTTTCCCAGCTATAGTTTTTGCGTACAGTTACTAAGTTTGATGTACAGAATGCTGGCTTTGTAATGAGGTGGTTTACACCCTGTATATTCTAATTTTGTGTACTTATATTTTTCTTTATAATTTTTAAGTACAATAAAAGAATAAGAATAACGAATTGAAACGTCATCTATCGTGGTCTTCAACATTTTATCTAATAAAAAAAAAACGATACATGGTTCATTTGTTTTGTTTCGATATTTTAGATTTTAAGGAAAGGGCAATGACCGCTATTGCGGCATCTTAACTCGCATCAACGCAAGACATGACACGATGATAATGAAGAGATATAAGAAGTTGTTTAGCTAGTCGATGAAAAACTTCATCTTTTGAGCACCCAGAAGATGAATTTTCAAAAAAATGCTAACTACTGTGATGGATTGTCTGAGGAATGATATAAAAGAGAAAGGAGTATATGGTGCCGTGACGTGTAATAGGGGAGAATAGAAGAAGAAAAAGCATGGCACCTACCCCAAATAGAATGAGGCAAGGGCAGGAAAATTATGATCATGAACTTGGTCTTTTTATGTCGGTGAAAGCGCAGAGGACTTTTTGACTGCAAGGCTCAGACTGCAGGGTTGCGGGCCTGTTCGAAAGAGATACCGCGGCCCCGGAACGTAAAAGGCGAGGAAGGAACATGGATGGTTTTTAGTCAGTAAGAGTCTGACACTCCCTCCCGCTCCGCCCAGAGTGGGGGGGGTCATTTGATGATTTCCCATCCTTAAAAAAAAAAAAAAAAGGCTCAGACTGCAATCTTGCGCTCTGAACTTGTAGTTCCAGGAAGTCTGATAATACTACGCCGTTGTATTTTCCTGAGTTGATTTTACATAAGTATTACAAACTAATTGAAGTAAACTAAAAAAAAAAAAAACTGGGATATGATGCGACGTATTAAAATAACGTTGTCGTACTTCTTTCAACTTATCTTAAGCACAAAATTGACACACTGATGCTGGTGATTGTAAATTCAAAAACAATTCTACAACCGTAGAAAAACCTAGAACACTTTCCTAATTTATTTGTTTTGGTTATATATTATCATTGGTTATATTGAATGTAATGTGAGCTTAAATAAAAGTTAAATTTGGAAATGATTATCCTAATAGATGCTACTTGTATGTCAGTTTGGCTTAAACATTGTAAATGATAAATGTTTATTTTGTAAGTAGGTTTTCACAAACACTTTTACACGTCTTTTTTTTAAACAAGGTAGAGCCGGTGTTTCGTACCTGACTACTCTGAGAAGAAACAGCCGAAACAAACTCAGAGGTCATAGTCTCTTTTGAGGTCCAGACATAATCTTGCTCCATTCACATGAGGATCATGTAGATATTAGTGTCTGAAATGGTCTTTTGAAGAAAGAACCACACAGATTTGAGTGAACCTGTCCAGTCAGTGCAAGCATCTGTCAGTTACCGTGCAGCTCGACTTATACAAGGAGCTCGATGAAACGACGAACAATACCAAAGAAAGGACATTTAGGTAGGTCGCTTATAGAACTCAAACTACCTGACAGTAAAGGGGTAAAAAAATGAAAAAGTGACCCACATGGTCCTCACATTCACAAAAATAAAATAAAAATCAATAATAATTATTTACAAAATGATGGCAATAAAAATACGCTATGTCAAATACACACACATAAAACAATAAAAATAACAAAAAAAGTGTAAAAAATAATAAATACTGAACTAAGTATTCATGTCAAGTCATTAAATGTCAAAAATTACAAGTAAATATTCATGTCAAATACACACACACACAAAATAATAAACAATCAAGTAAAAAAATTAAAAATAAAATAAAATACTGAACTAAGCATTCATGTCAAATCATTCAATGTCACAGTGTATAAAAAAAGGAATCAATAATAAACAAAATTTCGATATTCGCAGCGCAAATTTCACTGGAGCAGCTTAATTCCAAGCCTTTTTATCTTCGAGGTAGTGATTAACATATAGTAGGCTTTCAGGCATAGCTTCCGTTTTATTATCGATTTAAATTTATTTAAACTAAGTGCTTGAATATGGTTCGGTAGTTTATTGTAAAAGCGTATACGTAGCAGGAATAACAAAGGACAATGTCAGATGTCCATAGTAACTTAGGCTCAATAAAAAAATTTCATGGACAGTGAAAATTCTTACGTTTTTTTGTGTAGTTTAATGTCAGAAACTTTTCTGTGTTTTCCACTTTTACATTGAACTTCTCAAAAAGAAATTATTCAGACATTGTAGATTGGAGGTTATTTATTTTTACAGAGTAAATAAAACACATTTAAACCACAATTAATACAACGTAGTTGATGGGACATTGTCACAAAATGTGTGGTATGGACGGATATAACACAATAAATCTTTAAACGCAAACGCAGAGGAATTCGAGAAAAAAACAACCGTACACATAGAAAAACACCAGCAACAACACAAGATGATTGACTATCTGTCAGTTACAGCGCGCGATCTTGACAGAACCGAACAGGGTTGCCATTACATTATGGTTATGTTATCGACCAAAAAATCGATTTCTTGAATTTCGTTTTAAATCCTTTAAAAAATACTAAATGTATTTATAATAAACACGATGAACGTATTTAGGTAAAAATAATAATAAAAGACAATTGAGAAGTGGTAAATAAAAATTAAAGAGTAAATCGCTTTAATTATTTAGAACAATCCATTACAGTGGCAGAACAAGTAACTACCTGAACCTTTTTATTTATAAAAAGAATAACCTGGAACATGATAAACAAAATGATTACTTAATAGAATTATTGGCTTTTTGAAAAGTTCTAGAAAATAACTACATATTTTTTAAGAAGTTAATATTTCATATTTAAATTGTTGTAGGTAAAAACTTTGTGTCCGTGTGAATTTAGTTTTAAAAGTTGTGTAGGCCGAAACCTGGCATTGTTCTTTGTGCTTGTTTCTTGTAGTGAAATCTATTAGGGGATGTCGCTCTTTGCCAACCTAGTTCGGCAACAGAGGATTCCTTATTAAAAACTTGTATACTAAGTCTATGAAGTACTGTTTATTTTTTTTGTGGTGAAAATAAAACATTATTATTATTAATTCCCCTCATTAGACATTCCCCGCGATTGTAGACCAAGCTTTACACCATTCCGTTCCACGTCCACTCATGAATGCAAGTACATTTTTCGTCGAAAAGCTTATGGCTTTTAGATTATTCGCCCGCAATGTTTCCTAAATATAAATCATTATTTTCTGCTACTACGTTATTAAAGCTCGTATTTGTAGAAATTATTTTTTGTGTTGTGTGTGTATACTCTGCGTAGATTAAACATTCTCTAGAGCTGTTTGACTTGTATTTTTGAACGAATATTAGTGTTTTTCTACGTAATTGTGTCGAAAGTAAGTACCTAATTTGTATATTTGATTTTTTTGGTTGAACTTGTCTGACATTGACACTCGCTTAAACCCATTACCGAGTTTCCGTCGTGCCTCGGAAAGCACGTTAAACAGTTGGTCCCGGCTGTCATTTGTAGATCTTTGACAGTCCTTACAGGTAGTCAGTGGCTCTAAAAGTCTGCCAACCAGTCTTTTCAAGAGGTATCGTTTTACCCAGTACTAGGCTGGGTTGTGGAAGTCAGATAGAATGGATTAGACTGGAAACCGAGCCCAACATAGTTGGGAAAAGGCTAGGCAGATGATGATATACTTGTCAGACATCGACGTTTCTCTTGAAGACATTTTTGTCGACAGTCGAGAAGCTTTCATCGACACCCATCAAGACAAGAACAGCTTAATATAACGCCAGTATTTGCCGAAAGGTTATTCAGAGGTGTACCCAGAGCGACTTTCTATGCAGTAAGCTTATTGCCAATAGTGTGTACCGGACACATCTGAAAAACTCTGTCCGTCTGGCGGTCTATTTGTAGATTTATGAATGTTATTACAGGTAGTCAGTGGCCCGAATGTCTGACAACCAGTCTTACTGAGGGGTATCGTGTTACCCGATTCAAACTGGGTAGTGGAGGTCAGATAGGTCACTCCGTGTATATGTCACCGTAAAATTGTCAAACACGTTATATTACAATATAACGCGTTTCTCTCTAGCGATATTGTAAACTCTCGAGTTATTGTCAACTGAACATACGGAAGTATCTCTGCCCCCATAATCGGGACTTGGGGCACCCCCCCCCCCCCCGTTAGGTTAGTTAGGTTCCTTTTAGGGGCCCCTATTTCCGAGTGCAGGGTGCACTCGAAAATATTCCGTCGACTACGCCTTTTAGGGGAATATAAAGTGTTTTAAGGTTAGGTTATATTAATCGATATTTCTCAGAAATGGTACAGTATCTTTTCATGAGAGTTGTACCACTGGGCAAGGGGGTCCCCCTTTCCTCCACACCGCGTGAGTTGACTACCATCGCATGCATTTCACGAAAAATAATGCGTTTTGTTGTAAGCAGTAAGTTAGTTTGACAACAATTCGAGAGTATACAATATCGCTGGAGATATTACAATATAACGTATTTGTCAATTTTACGGAGACATATATACCAGTAGACTGGAAGCCGACCATATTTGTGATAGAGGATAGGCGGATGATGATGACTAACTAATTCTGTAATTACTGACAACCCACAAGATATCCCGTACATCTAAAATCTGTCAAACATCTCACCAAATCCATAGAGAATTCAAAGAGGATCAAATCCACACTTCCATTAAATATCCCATAACCAAAGACACGACATTAAATAAGTCAAGAACTAAGTAACAACATTACTTGAAAGCTATAAGAAAACCGAGAAATAACGTGTAACCGTATATAATCTTATTTATCGTGAGGGTAGGTCCGGCCTAAATGGGATTCGATGAGCAAAAGAAGCACTTAACGCTTTGATGTCCACCCTGGTCCTACCTCCCCTTTATTTGGGAGAGAGAGTGCTTGGTGGAGGGCGGTAGCGGGTGTATTAGCGATTTATAAACGCTAAAATAATCTTCTCCAACGAGTAAAAACTAACCAAAAAAAGTTGAACTTTTATGAGCAATGAAAGAACGCGTTAAGCGGATCTAAACGACGTTTAAGAGTTGTCACTATAAATATTCAGATCTTGAATATAGCTTTGACGAGATGATTGCGATCAGTTTCTTTGGCAATATTGTGGAAAAGTGACTTCTGACTTGGATTTGCGCCTTAAATGATTTCCAAAATCAAAAAATCTAAATAAAAGCATTTATTTCAAGTAGCCAACAACACTTTTGAATTGTCGAAACAAAGATGAAAATTAAATGTAGCTACAGGCCCAGTCACAAGACATGAAAACTGTGAAAGTACCTACTGTAGTTGCCCATTCCCTAACGTAGATCTCTATGGAGAAGAACGGGCAAGAAACAATAGGTACTACCCCGGTTCACCTTCATGATTTACTTCTTGTTTGCTATGATACAATGAGTATAAAAAGGTGCTACACATTATGGTTATAAAAATAGACAGACGGACAAACTATCTGACACATGGACTAAGTAAAAAGGATTCCCGTTTTTATTTCCAAGTCGTAACTTTTTTTTTCCTTTTTGGGACAAGCCGGCCACACTATGCTCAAACCACAGAAACTCCTGAAAGCCAGAATCAACAGTGGGCGACCACCAGAAAAGCGCCGAGACAATGAAGCTCGATAAAGTCCCAGATAATAAATTGAACTGTCTTGGATCCCGCCACAGTATTATAATATCTGTGCCGCAACGAAATTAATCAGAAAGTATAGCGGAGGAGTAGGAAAAACCTATACAGAACTTCTCCGATAATGTGTTGTTTTTTTTATCTCTGGACGCTCTTAATGTGTCTTTCTACATCGTTCTCACATATATGTATAATTTATACATGAATGATGTAACCAAGATTATGTAACAATTTTTTTTATTGAAAAGAGTGTCCATGGCGTTTCTTGCCCGTTCTTCTCCATAGAGATCTACGCTAGGGAATGGGCAACTACAGTAGGTACTTTCTCAAGTTATTATGCCTTGTGTCTGTGACTGTAGCTTTGATTTTTCCTTGTATTTTTGACATTCAAAAGTGCCGCAATGGTCTTATTGAAATAAATGATTTGAGTTGAGTTGAGTTGTTTCTGCTGCAGGTAGCCACTCTCTTTTTAGAAATCGCTTTCCGTTCTAAGTTTCCACTAAAACCGCTTCCTTACTATCACGTGTGGCTAGCCAGAAATTTCTTTCTTTGATTATAAGTCTCGCATTAGTCTCATTTTGCCGCTAATATATGATTTAGGGGTAAGCAGAGCTCTGGCTTAGTGGGGTATAGTTTATTAGGGTAGTGTTGTTTTTGTCATAAGGCGGTTTAGTTGCAAGTGAAGAAAAACAGGTGGAAATAATTCGATGATGAGATAAAATATAGGTACTGTGTTTATTTGCTTTATTTTACTATAGTTTTCGTCAGGGACTGAAACTGTAACCGTAATGATGTGTTTTTAAAACAGTTTCAACAGAAAAATACTTTTAGATGTACCTAACAGTTACAATAATGTTACCGAATCAAACTGTAACCTTATATTAATAAGTGTTAATATGTGTAACTGTAATAATCAGTTTTACAACAGACTGCGACAAGATTTCGGCTATCTAATGCAATATTAACCATATATTTGGCAACGCTGAGTTTACCTGTAACACTGTTAATCCTTTTATATCTGTTACAAATATGTTACGGTTACACTTTAGTAAGTGTTTTGGGTTAACACATTGAAAACACATTTATTTGATTCTGTTACCAATTCAACATGTAACACTTATAATTCTGTAACCTTTATGAAGGTGTTTGTTGTCCCTGGTTTTCGTTAACAAACTTAAGCTTGCCATGAGCTCGTGGTTAAATAATAACAGCCGCTCGGGTCAATCTTCAGGTTAAGCGACCCTTGCCTAGGTTGGTCCGTGAATGGGTAATAGCAGTGATAGCTTAGTGGTGTGAACGTTCGACTGTCAAGTCAAAGGTCTTAAGTTCGAACCCAAGCACACACCTCGGTCTTTTCGCATTCATATGCGTTTTGTATACAATGTGTAACAGAAAGGGTATAGTCATTTGAAAGGGTGTGCTACAGACCATCAAACTGAATAAATTTCTCCATGGAACCACAATTATAATCGCGAAAAAATTTTCAACGGCCCCATACTAAATTCCAACACCTACTCAACCAAATGTATGAAACAGCTGATTATTTTTTTACGATTACGATGGTGGTCCCATAGAGAAAGTTGTTCATTTTGATGGTTTATTGCGCACCCTTTCATATGACTATACCCTTTTTGTTACACGTTGTATAATTATTATTACTAGTTTCGATGACGGAAAACATCGTGAGGAAACCGACATGCCTGAGAGATATTTCTCGACGGGATGTCAGAGGCAGTGTCCCAATACGAAAGTCTATGAC
Organism: Xestia c-nigrum; assembly: GCA_916618015.1. NCBI lineage: Eukaryota > Metazoa > Arthropoda > Insecta > Lepidoptera > Noctuidae > Xestia > Xestia c-nigrum. The sequence goes on from OU745263.1 coordinate 2,431,814, forward strand.
CAGTATGTGTTGCCAGTGATTACATACGGGCATAAGTTTCCTTGCGTGATCGAATCAGAAATGAAGACATCCGCAAGAGAACCAAGGTCACCGACGTAGCCCGAAGAATTGCTAAACTTAAGTGGCAGTGGGCAGGTCACATTGCTCGCAGAACGGATGACGATGGGGCCGAAAAGTTCTGGAGTGGCGACGGCGAACCGGAAGACGTTCTGTTGGAAGGCCTCACACTAGGTGGACAGATTATCTGGTGAGGGCTGCGGGAATCCGCTGGATGCAAGTCGCAAAAGACCGGTCATTGTGGCGACACTTCAAAATCAAAATCAAAATAAAAGCATTTATTTCAAGTAGGCCAGTTACAGGCACTTTTGAATTGTCGAAACAATAATGAACATTTAAAGTAGCTACAGTCCCAGTCACAAGACATAAAAACTGTGAAAGTACTGTAGTTGCCCATTCCCTAACGTAGATCTCTATGGAGAAGAACGGGCAAGAAACTCCATGGACACTCTTTTAAATCAAAATATTGTTACAAAATCTTGGTTACATCATTCATGTTGAGATGTTATATTATGTGAGAACAATGTAGCAAGATGTGCACGTTAAAAGTGTCCATAGCAAAACAAAAATAAAATACAACAGACTCAAAATCAAAATAATGAATTCAAATAAACCATGGCGACTAAGAGATGACCAGTCACAACTGACAGCGCCCGTTCACGAACATGACGCATGGATCAGCACCATTCAGCTCAACCATTTTGAAAGGGAACTAAATGGTCCGACACACGCGCCACCATCAGCGAGACATTTGAGAGAGCATGACATACTCTCAACTGCCAGGGCACATTCTAGTCAAGAACTGCGCTTCCAGTCAGGCACTTAGGGGAGGCCTATGTCTAACAGTGGACTTTTTTCGGCTGAAATGATTATGATGATGATGATGATAATGTCAGAGGCCCATATGGGCGGCATACAAACTAACCACACGACAAAGAAGAAGAACAAGATGTTTGGACTTCAACAAAATAATATCTTGCATGCTCTTGTGTGCATACAATGTTTAGACAAATAAAGAATCTTATCTTATCTAATGTCGTAATAACAGCGAGTCAAATATTTTTGCATGTAAATATCAAATTGCTTTTCGATCGTGAATTTAACTAAAATTATTACTATTTCGACACAACACAACATTAAATCGGAGGCAATAACGCACCCTAAAACACAAAATATCCCACAAATTCAATTGACACCTAATTTCAATATCTAACGTAAACAAACAGACAAACTACACGGACCTCCATCAGTCTTAACGAGAATTCCGATAGGGGGTAGGCAGGCTTCGAGGTGCCTCCGTCACGAATCGATGTCATTGTTTAATTAAATACAAATCAAATTATCTGCCAAGATGCTTGTCTTCGGGAGGTGGATATCTACAGAGCGGGTAGATAGCCCCTTAGGATGCCTTATCATGCCTAATTTGCTGTTATTTCTAAAGAGATTTAAAAGATTTGATGTACTAACCCAAAGATTCTTTAGAAAATGTAGGGGAAATGTAGAGCGCCACGTAACAAACAAAAATTGTATCTAAATCTACTATTATTTGTACGCTATTGAACTGTGCAAGATTATTATTTTTGAATTAGCAAATTGAGTTTTTTTTTTTTACTATTTGGTTTACAGTTTAACCTAGTAAGTAGTTTGAAAATGTCGACCCGAATGACGTAGCGGTAGTCAGGCTACTTTACGTTATTAGGGTCCTGGGTTCGAATCCTGCTAGGAGCAAATGTTTGTGTGATGTGCGTGGACATTTGTTTCCGGGACTGGGATGTTTATATGTACATATAATAAGCTGTATTATAAGCATGTAGTTCTAAACAAAAAGTAGGTACTGCACCGTAAAATTGTCAAACACGTTAGATTGTAATCTCTCTAGCGAGGTTGTAAACTTTCGAAATATTCACCATCATTCTCTTGCCCTTATCCCAATTTATTTGGGGTCGGCGCAGCATGTCTTCTTTTTCCATACTCCTCTATTTTTCGTCATCTCATCAGACACTTCTTTTCTTACCATATCCTTCTTAACACAGTCCATCCATCGTTTCTTTGGTCTTCCTCTACTCAAATACCCGTCCACATTCATACTCAAACTAACTAACTAACTACCACCACAACTACTAACTAACTTTCGAAATATTGTCTAAAGAAAATACTGCTTACAATCTAACGCATTATATTTTGGTAGATTGTAATCTGTCGAAGTGAAACCGCAATATTGATTTACTACAGGTAAATCAATATTACGGGTAGCGATTATTGTCACAAAATAGGTTTTTTTAAATTATTTATTTAAATAGCTACGCAGGTTAAGGTTCTTACGTAGGTACCAACTACAGGGGTACAAAATATTCAAACAGTAGTCAAACAATAATGTTGTATTACTTTCTTGACAAAATTAGATAATTGACTAGATACGGAATGCCTTGATTTGGCTGCGTTCCATCTCGTAACTTTTCCATTTCAACAACATAACAGACAGCATCACAAAAGTCCTATTTCGTAACAATTTTAATCTTCATACATAGAAAAAAGGGCCTAAAAAAATCCTATTTCCTCAACTTTTGAATATGAGTACATTCAATGGTTGACTTCTCTAGGCCTGGTGATTTATTAATTTTAGTAGAAACTTCCAACGTACTTATAAAACTAATTTTGCATATCTCAGGTTATGCTACTGTTCTTGTTAAAATTAAATAGAGAAGGAGGATATCATCCACTCCTTACAATCCTCGTACTGTCTTCACTTACGGAAGCAATGGAGCGAACGAACTTCAATCAACCGCGCGTCGCTCCAACACCTACTGAACCGTCCTGCAACTTCGTTTTACACTGCGGAACCCTAAATTACAATAATCAATGATGTATAGTTAGTCAATACAAATCTCTCAAGGTATACATTGATTGTGTAGTAGTGGTAAATATTTATTTATTTAACATTTCAAGCACAAAGTACAGATGCGGAGTTAATGCCATAGGCATTTTCTACCAGTCACCCTTTTGGTGATGCAGAGACAAACAGTGGTACCTGCCACTGCTTGTATAATTGATTGTAATGGTGCTGATCTATGCGCCATGTTCGTGAACGGGCGCTGTCAGTTGTGACTGGTCATCTCTTAGTTGCCAAGGCTTATTTGAAAGAATTATTTTGTTCTTACTACCTATGGACACTTTTAACGTGCACATCTTGCTACATTGTTCTCACATAATTTACCATCACAACATGAATGATGTTACCTCAAATAAAAAAAAAAAAAAAAAACTAGATTTTGTTACAATAATTTGATTTAAAAGAGTGTCCATGGAGTTTCTTGCCCGTTCTTCTCCATAGAGATCTACGTTAGGGAATGGGCAAATACAGTACTTTCACAGTTTTTATGTCTTGTGACTGGGACTGTATTAGCTACATTTAATTTTCATCTTTGTTTCGACAATTCAAAAGTGCCTGTTATTGGCCTACTTGAAATAAATGCTTTGATTTTGATTTTGATTTTTGTAAAATTATTTCTAAATCCACAAATAAAAAAAAATCAAATCAATCAATTTCTAATTTCTTAATTTTATTTAATACTACGCTATACTACATGGATATACAACGTGTAACGTTAAATGCGCAAAACCTGAATCACGGGCAGAATCAATTAAACCACTTTTTTAAATAAAATAGGTCACATTTTTCAAAAAAATCTTCATTACAAATGTTACCCTATCTATTTATTAATAGGACAAGCCATCACATACGCCAACCCGTCAAAATAGGTAAACGAACAAACACAAATGGTTGTCGTACAACTTAGATTGTCTCATACGCGGGATACTAATAGTTCTTTCCAGTAAATCTAATTGCCAGTAAAACTAAAACAGCACATAAAACCTTTTTTTTTCCTTTTTTTATATATATTTTTTATATTTTTTTTGTACCTTTTTTTTTAGTTTTAGGTCAATTGAATAAAAAATAATTTGGGGTGTCTGAGGTTTTCCGCATTTAATGTTACACGTTGTATTCAATACTATGCATTTGTATCAAATACTATAAAATATCAGTGATTAACAATTTATTAGCGACATAACAGTCTCGAACAACATCTAGGGAGACTCTCGCTTGGCAGCTGGATCAAGGGCCTAATTCAGAAAGCATTACTTCTGGATACAAGACGTATTATGAGGATCCGAGGTTTCTTCTCGAGGACCCTGACCACCGGCAGCTCGAAACCTGCTCCCAGCGCTGGTGAGGTGAGACAAGCTGGTGAATATTTTAGTTTAGATTTTCCTTCAGGATTTTCCCAGAAGCAGCTACGAACTCCGGATTTGTGCCCGTTGATGGCATTAGGCGCGCATTTATGACATAGAACTTAAAAATATCTGGCGAAATATGGGTACTGTACTAATGAGTACATCTCTGCAACAACTCTTTGAAGTTTACAGGCGTGATGTTATAATGTACCAAACCTGTATAGTTTCTCCAACATTTCACCAATATTCTCACACAACAACCCACAGAAATTGCGACGACAAGTCTACAACTTCGACTTCCCCAACTTATAATAAACTCGTATGCAAGTCTTGTATTGAAAACGTAAAACGGCTTGCAAGAAATTAATGGAACCCCGAAGTACATTTTCAAAGAAACTTCGCTTAGCACAGAAAATTAAACCTTCTTTCTCAAAAGCTAAGGTCTGAAACGATCTAGACGCATGGTTTTTTAAGTTTCGTTCAGCAAAGACCGTTTGAATTCGTTTTTTCGGCTAAAATTGTATGCTTGAATTATGTTTAAGTTTTCGTCTGGTCTTAGAGCTTTTGCTGAGACTTTGAAAATCGTGTGTTTATTTGTTTTTTTGTGTATGTTTTGCTTTATGTCTCCGTTATTATTATGATCTGTATTTTTCTTAAGCAACTTAAGTATAGCGTTCCCACTGCTGGGTCTAAAACCTGCTATCTGTGAGTACAAGTTCACCATATTCCGCTACATACGCCTAATGTGGGTTATTGAAGATCACACGACTTATTTTTTTTTATTACAGGACAAGGCCCTTTTCTTTACGATATTTCACATCACCATTATTAGAGTAGTATTGGCCAAGTGTTAAAAAATTTAATTCCTTCCATTCGGACCATTATGTTTCTTATCAACTATTCTTGCCTTCTGTGCCCCAAAAACTGCAACCAAAGCGACTTCCACGCTACAATCGTGGATACCTTGAGAGTATCAAAATATGAAATGTCACCAAAAGGAGAAGATAATCATATTTCCCACGGGCATCATCATCTGCCTAGCCTTTTCCTAACTATGTTTGTATCGGCTTCCAATCTAACCGGATGCAGCTGAATACCAGTATTTTACATGGAGCGACTGCCTATCTATCCTCCACAACCCAGATAGTACTGGGCAATACAATACCACTTATAGTAAGACTGGTTGTTAGACTTTTTGGGACACTGACTACCTGTAACGACTGCCATAGATGGACAAATGACAGCCGGGACCAACAGCTTAACGTGCTTTCTGAGGCACGCAGGAAACTCGCCCATCCACAGACCAATCTAGGCAAGCATGGCTTAACCTAAAGATCAAATCAAGCGGATGTTATTATTTAATCACAAGCTCCTCCTATATTTCCTACAGGCATTTAACTAAACTCAGAGATAAACCAACATCTTGAAAAGCTACTCTGCATTAGCTACACCATTGACAAACTACAATAACTCTTCCATATTTAAAACTAAGGGGAAATAAATGAATCTCAAAAGAGGCTACAACCCACAGACTATGATAAACGCTATACGTACATAAAGCAGGGACTACATCGATGGGTATTAAAGTATATTCTGAAATAGATAGAACCGCATTAAGGAGTTAGCCTGGGGCACTGCTTCTTTTTAAATGAAGAGGAAAATTTTAATTTCCTATCGCGTACCGACTGTAGGGATGAGGGAATGCTGTGTCGATATTTTTTCTGTGGATTATTAGTGCTGCAGTATTATTTTTGTTACTTAAATGTTTTTTTATTGGTATTTAGTGTTATAAGGATGGAATCAAACTTTCGTAAGTTGCTGTTTCAATTATGACTGGCAGAAACATCGAAAACGAGCATCTACCTCATTTTATTTCTGTAGTATTTTTAACCGACTTCTAAAAAAGGAGGAGGTTCTCAATTCGGATGTTTCTATTTTTTTTTTTTTTTTTATGTTTGTTCGGGCATAACTCCGTCGCTTGCCAACCGATTTGGAAAATTCTTTTTTTGTTGGAAAGGGTATTCTTTCCAAATGGTCCCATAGCCACCAAATCGTGATCTGATGATGGAATCTTGGCGAAATTGAGGGAACTCTACAGATTTTATATGAAAACGTGTTGCGATTTTGGTATTTTCTACAACAAGTGAAGCATTTGCGTTTGATAAGAACCATTCTACCATCAGATCTGATGATGAAGCCAAGAGTCACGGAACTCCATAATGAGACCATGTACCATAGTCGTGTTTGGGCTTGTTGCAATTGTAACGGTATGCACTTTCCATGTATCAAGCACATGTGAACCACTAAAAAGTGAAAAATAAAAACTTTTTTGCAAAAAATAAAACCGACTTCAAAAAAAAGTGAAAAATAACTTTAGCTTCTGAAGTCGGTGACAAAAAAACTAAAGCAATCAAACAAAGGACACCGACTTCAGAAGCTAAAGTTATTTTTCACTTTTTTTTGAAGTCGGTTTTATTTTTCAATGAAAAAAACATTAGCCTTTAAAACAAACTATTAAGTACACAATAATAAATGAAAATGATAATTTTCAGCATAAAACCTAACCATTATTAGCCAATAACTGTTTATTTAAAAAAAAAAAATACGTTTATTTATTCACCTCAGGTGGAAAATACCAACTATCTCAAACAATTATTTACCATTCAATAAACGTCGAGCTAATTCAAAATTTATCACGACTCGACCGTGTGAGCAATCAATTTGACATAAATATAGAATAATTGAATCACTACGTATATGTAACAGTTTGCATAGCATGGTGATGTCATGCTGAATTGATCCGATACTATTGTGCACATATCAATTTGTATGCATTCGCTTATAGAACATGGAATAAGAAGAAAATGGAGTGATAATCCTGTCTGCTGATTGTATCATGTTTATGTATGCACGTCTATCAACTGTGGTAAATCTGTTTGTCTTTTTTAATAGAATAAACAGTAATTATTATTATGTAATCATTTGTGTAATTAAAATGGTAAATCAGGTTTTTTTACATAGCAACGAAAATATGTATGACTTGCTTAGAGAACATTGTTCTATACAACGCTATTAATCTTTTAACATACATTTCTGTTAGACCTACAAAGATATTTATGCAAATTCAAAAGGTATAAGGTAATTGAAATCAAATAAAAAAAAAATAGTTAATTAGTTTTTACTTAACTGAAAAGATCTAACTTAAATGTGTTCGGTTTGACAGGTCATTTGGCGAGTGTTTACCAATCAATTCCCAATCAATTACATTTTAAAGTGTTGTAGCACTCCATTCTTCTATCTCGTGATCTCCATGCCATATAGTGTCATTCGTTTTATTGGCATTTATTGTTTTTTAATTGTGTGGCGCCGTCCATGTTTTGGTAATATATAATTGGGTGATGCTGAATGAATGGCCGATGCAGTCATCGTGTACGTGAGTTTTGCTTTTATCGATGAGCAAGTTTTTTTATTAGCAATCAATTATTGGCTTCATTCACGATGTTTCACTTTCAATTGGAATATTTGTACACGTCAGTAAGAGTGGGTAAATGGATTCTTGTTAATTGATAACTAACACATTGTATCAAACTATGGCGACATCTGTAGTACCACATACAAACTATCCTCGAATATAATACCGAAATTATCAGACTTATTCTCGCGACTAACAGCAAAATCGGGCAACAACCGTTGGGTAATAGCTCATCAAATACAATAGCTATCTTGCCAGAAAATCCTTACCTAGCAGAAGACTAAAAAACCCTTCGAAAACATGAAAATAACTATGAATTTACTTTGAAATAATTTTTGTTATTCTTTATTAAATAAGTTTCAAATAGTTATTTTTCAAAGAAAACATTACATTTTCTGAAAATAAACTGTGAAAGAAGTGACAATGTTCGTAAAAATATCGATAGTTTTCCCATCCAGTAAGCACATCACTAGACCTAACCTCCGTCGTTAAAAATATTGCTGTTTGAACGCAGAGTTCGCTTAGCGTTTTAATAAATTTGGAAAATTAAAGATTCATATCTGATTCACTTCACTAGTGTACCCCCAGACTCTCCCCGACATGTTAAAATTTTATGCTCTAATTTAGACGACAAAATGTTTCAATAATAACTGGGTTTTGTAGAAGAATTTATGCTTGTTATTTTACAAAAAAGGTCTGAAAAGAGTCTTATGCATAGTTCTTTCTACTTCACTTTTGACTGAGAACTGTATAAAATATTTTCATCTATAATAGGAGATGCTCCTGAATAAACAAACTATGATTCTATTTCGTCTATAGTTACATTATCTAAAAATATTGGAAACTTATTTTTTGTTTTTTCACACCAATAAAAATTTTACGAAGATAAAACGCATCAAAGGTTGTCTTCATCAGTGGGGGTTTGTGTCGTCACTTGTGGGTAAAAAGTAGTGCAAACTGTATCTGCCCACATGTGAAGGGTACAGGGGCAAAACAAGAAATGTCACAAAAACAAAAAGTTGTTTATTTAACATTTTTATTTTTCAAAGTTAATAACTGTCTTAGGTATTACTTAAACTTGTAAACTGTTACTAAGAACTTAAGTATACCTTTTAAAGTCTTAGTTTTAGAAACAATAAATACTTTTATGAAAATAAAAAGTTTGAGAATGATAAAAAAATTAATGTAGTTCCCTTTTAGAACATACAAAAACTGGAAATGTCCAATACGTCCCATACAAAAATTGATAAACTTCATACCAAGTAGTTCTTGTTCTGTCCACCTGCTAAATCACAAAATATTTCTAAATAAATGGTTTAGACGACTATTCAGGTGGTTTGCTAAATATATTGAAACAGAAACAAACATTTAAAAAGGTGACTGCAACATTTTTTGAACGTAAGATGGGACATTCCTTCTTACGTTCCGTTTTAACATGGACCTTCCCTGTTTTGTTCCTGTACACAGTTTTTAAATTCGAGTATTACATCTGACTACGCTTGTTTTTACGCTTTTTGTATAATACCAATAAAAATACGCGGGAAAATGAGAATGTTGCCATCAAAAATTAACTTTTGGATTTTTTGTGACATTCCTTGTTTTGCCCCTGTACCCTTCATGTGATGTCACAGTGACATCACAAATGTGGGTAGGCTAAAAAATAAGTCAAAGACTTTTCGACGCAAAGAATCGTCTTAATTTTTTGTTTAGGAGTAAAAATAAAAAATATGAGTCCAAAATTTTATTTTTTTTGTAAATCTATCTGACAGACTAATGATTTTTTTTAAGATGATCCCCTATTTCGCTTCGCCTAATACTGATCGAAAAGCCAAAGTCCCTAAATTTCTTCCTATGTAAGTACTTTATTGCTATTAGGCTAGGCAAATGGTCCGGAATTGTATCTGCGAAAAACAAACAATTTAAATATTTTTTTGGAACCTCAAAACATAGCGCTATCGGTCTACTTCATCATACAAATGGGTTGCATCCATAGATACATAAACTCACGCCATTTTCTCATGGGTGTAGACAGAAACCACATACTTATTTTGCCTCGTCTACTTTCACACATCTGCTTATACACGCGGGTCTCACCGGCGTGCGACGCACCTGACTTTTCTGAACCTCGCCAAATAATGAGCTAATCAGCAATAACGGACTATTCACACTTAATCAACGTATAGAGCGAGGAGCTCATGGCTAAAGAATAACAGCGGCTCGGGCCGATCTTTAAGTTAAGCCGTACTTGCCTAGGTTGCTCCGTGGATGGGTGACCACCCTTACATACCGAGTTTCCTCCGAGCCTCGAAAAGCACGCTAAGCTGTTGGTCCCGGCTGTCATTTGTCCATCTATGGCAGTCGTTACAGGCAGTCTGTGGCCTAAAAAGTCTGACAAGTGACAAGTGGTTTCGTATTACAAAGTATTAACTGGGTTGTGGAGGTCAGATAGGCAATCGCTCCATGTAAAATACTGGCATTCAGTTGCATCCGATTAGACTGGATGCCGACCCTAACATAGTTGGGAAAAGGCTAGGTAAAAAAAAATTATACCCATATAAAACACGAATTCAACTTTCATCAACTGGGCGCAAATTCAGATTCTGTAGTTGCTACTACAAAATTCCTGACGAAAAACTCAATAACACTTTTCCCGAACCAGAATCCAACCCAGGACTTCATGCTTAGCATTCGCGCTTGTAACCACTAGACCAGCAAAACCCTCCAGGGCAGCACATTTGTTGAATAGAATCACATGAACAGATGTGTAGACCAAAACATTTTGGACTAGGGAATTGTATACTTATGGTAAAGTTTTAAGCCCCCAACAGACACCAGCGAACACATTTATAATGGGGATAGTTCTTTAGCATCATCATCTGCCTAGCCTTTTCCCGACTATTTTAGTGTCTCACAGGGTTTATTTACATGAAACGACTGCCTATTTGATCTGCACAACCCGGTAAGTACTGACTGGGGTTACCAGTTTTACCAAGAGGTATCGTCTTGGTCAAACTGGTTGCCAGTCTTTCGGACCACTGAATACCTGTAACGTATAGTTTTCTTGCATTTTAGTTTAATATTTTTCAACTTGCTGAAGTGTTTTTATTTAATTAAGTAAATCTCTGAAGTGACCCTTCTTCCGTAATAAACACCATCTTCAATATCAAGACTGTTTGTGTTTACAGATGAAAATTAAGATAAAAATACAGCATCTCAATCCACCCTAAGTTCGTTAGTGTTCTTAATGAAAAATCGATTTCAAAATGGCGACTCGCCTTAGGTGCGATTTTATTTTAGGGTTCAGCTAGACAAAAAAAAATGTGTTTGATTGGGGACGCTTTTCTTAGCGCGTTACTTTTTATTAAGGGGTGGGATCTGAATTTATGGGTAACTTATTTGTTAAGATTATTGAGTTTTGGTTTTGTCCCAATATTACTCTGCCTACAGTTTGATTGAACATTATCATACATGCAAGTTGGGCCCTATCAGAATATGAGCGCTGTGACGTTTTTTTAAATGTTACAGCACCATGCTGAGATAGGAGCCTTTTGGTCTTGTACAGGACAAATTCTGTTTTGTATTTTGTTTGTTTTTTTATGATTTCGATATTATTATTATTTTTTTTTTAATTCTCTCATTACGTTTACTTTAAACTAGTGTTATAATCACAATTTTACAATTTTTTTTTATGTGTTGTCCTGTCGGGCTAATAAATGCTTTTTCTTTCTTTCTTTCTTTCTTTCAAGCAAACAAGAATCTGAAATAAGCAAACTTTCCAATCTTGTGAATTTGATTTCATCTCAAGTTAGATGATAATTTTATGTATTTAACGTTAAGCGTCAGGGTAGCCCGCTGAATTCAAATTTTCTTAAGTTATTTGCAATTTACAGGCCAGTGGTAGGTTGTATAAAGTCAAAAATATCGTTCGCGACTGTAAAACGTATTTAGTTACAGAATTATAATCATCAAAATCATCAAGCTGATTTTTTTTTCGCGATTTCATGGTTCGTCCCATAGAAAAAGTTGTTCAAAATGATGAGTACAATGACCCCTTTTCGGGTTTAGTATAAGGTAAATGTGGACAAATCCGTCTGCGGGGCTATTCCGTATACACGCATTTACTACTATTTCCAGTATAGTTACGCTTTTACTGATTCGGTCGGTTAAACAGGATCACTTTTTAGTTCGAACAATGATTCATAGATGGAGCAAAGTTGTCTACAAGAGTAAAAAAACACGTTTGAAGTTGACACACTTGAGTATCGACTTCGGAGCAGGACTACTCCGAAGTCGATACTCAAGTGTAGAGTGCTGACGTTTCTGATATGGTAAATATTCAATTTTACAAGTTACGACTTTCTGAGTATGTATATCTTGTAGTTTAAGAGCCCTCTTACAGTCCACTAGCGCCGCCAATCGAAAAAATGTCATAACTCGTAAATAGAATCAAAAATACAAAATGTGCTCTATTATTACTGTAGAAAAGGCAATAACGTAATTTTATAACACATTGTCACCACTTGAAATATAGCTGTTTAGCTAAATCGTGCATTTGTAACAAAAACGGCCGTTTATGTTTAACATATTTTGTATTTTTGATTCTATTTACGAGTTATGACATTTTTTCGATTGGCGGCGCTAGTGGACTGTAAGAGGGCTCTTAATAAGTGTTTTGCAGGATTTTTTTAATTTGTTTTCAATAAAAACCAGGGGATACAGAAATAATTGTTTTAAAAAATATATAACATCTAAATGGTCAAGTGGGAAAATCCATCTAATATCAAAGGGGCTAAACCGTCATATACCGGAATTACCCCATTGCAGATATTGTCAACCTTTTTCATCCTACCTACCTATTTTTAGTTTTTGCTAGAGCTATTTTTCTATAGAACTTTTAAATAGATTTGGTGGCATAAGTATTTAATACTAGATTTGGCTTATGGTCAGATTATTAATATTATTATTAGTTTATTTTCAGTTTTCTCATGATTACTAAATAATATATTATGTGGGTTCTTATAACAAGGACAAATGGCATGCTGCTGTACTGGCAGTCCGAAATTGTATATTAACTGAATATAAAGGACCGCAACTCTACCAAATTCAGATTAAATTAAAGATTTAAGTGTGTTACATAGTACTTAAGGATAAAAATCAAGAACCTTACTAATTTTAGTATGTTTCGTTGAGTATGTTCGATTTTAACACTAATATTATGTCATTATGAATAAAAACATTTTTTTCTGAACTGATTTTTAAATGTGTACTTCGATTTTTGAATGTGCGACGTACAGCATTGTTTAAAATTATAATGCTCTTAAACCTAATCGATTCATTAAAAGTAACCCAGTTTATTTAACCTGAAAAAGTAAAGTGATGATTGATGATACTAAGTAAAAATATTTAAATATAGTGTTCCAATTTTTTGGAAAGGTTTAAAATCCCTGGTTTTAAAAATAGGCCGGATTAGCCCCCAAAAACGATTTTAGGGAATAAAACGTAAATTAAACCTTATATTTATGACGTTACAAAATATTTTTCTTCAGCATGTGCATTTACTTGTTTACAAATTGCATACTTTGATATAACGACGTCATTCAAGGAAAAAATGCTACTGGACGAATTTGCCCCAATCCTCAGGGAAAATCCGTCTAACGACCGTTTTTTGAAAAAACATTTTTAGTTAAATATGGAACGATGTTCTGTTGTTTCGAATTGATGTGTGTAAAAGACAACAAAATTCTCTATCGCTTACAACCATCAAATTTACAATAAGTAGTTAAGTGTACCAGTTATAATCAACTAACTTCAACTTTAAAAAAACTATGACGGATTTGCCCACATTGACCTTAAACAAAAAATCATGTTGTATATAGGTTGTAAAACACCTCTTTACGACGCCGAAAGGCACTTGTTCTCCCCATCATTGCGATCATTTTTTTGTTCTACACTATACCTGGGAAAGTTACAACTTTTTGACAATATTTTTTTTTAAACTAGTTATTTTTGTAAGATTTTGACTTTTAACACCTCCAGGACCCCGTACTATTCTATACATTCATCAGCACAATGTTTAAAGTGCGTTACATTGGGTTCTACCACAAAACAGGATTTATAACCTCAAAAAAAAAAGTTCTTTCCCAGCAATAATTTTTGCGTAAAGTTACTTAGTTTGATGTACAGAATGCTTGGTTAACGGCTTTGTGATGAGGTGGTTTACAACCTGTATGTATGGATAAAATAAGGATTCTGATTAGTGATCCACGTGTAATCGTTATCTTTTCGGTGAACACGAACCTAAGTTATGACCAACTCAGAGAATAACTCAGCATTCTATTCTTAAAGGTAAACCTAAGTTAAGTTTGCTAAACCTGTAATAAAAACCTACGGAACTTCCAAACCCAACAAAAAGTTCGCACCTGCCTTTTTAATTTCCCAGCGAATCGAACTCCCATTCTCCTGATTACGTCTTCATTTGATATTTATTTTTAATTAAGAAAAAAGGCGCCGTTCGCCATCATACCTAATTATTTTGTTGGTTATCTTAGCTAATGATTTATTCATTCGCGGATTCTGCTGAGAACCTTTTTTTATTTGGCTTGAAGATAGATAGCTAGAGGGTGGTTCATTAATTAAATTACTTATAAATTATTTTTGGACGATAACGGAAAAATATTGGCCAAGTTTTGGAATGAGAGAGTACAAAGTATTTGTAGGTATAGATAAGGGTCAATGTATATAATAAAATATATGTTATGATTCATGCCGATGTCTTTTCGTAATTTCCCTTTCCTTTTGCTTAAGGCAGTTTTTGACTTGAATGTGGCCTGGCGGTTGAGAGTATGTCATGCTGTCTCAAATGTCTCGCTGATGGTGACGCGTGTGTCGGACCATTGAGTTCCCTCCAAAATGGTTGAGCTGAATGGTGCTGATCCATGCGTCATGTTCGTGAGCGGGCGCTGTCAGTTGTGACTGGTCATCTCTTAGTTGCCATGGCTTATTTGAATGAATTATTTTGTTTTTACTATGCACACTTTTAACGTGCACATCTTGCTACATTGTTCTCACATAATTTACCATCTCAACATGAATGATTTTGATTTAAAAGAGTATCCATGGAGTTTTTTGCCCGTTCTTCTCCATAGAGCTAGGGAATGGGCAACTAACTACAGTACTTTCACAGTTTTTATGTCGTGTGACTGGGACTGTAGCTACTTTCAATGTACATTTTTGTTTCGACAATTCAAAAGTGCCTGTAACTGGCCTACTTGAAATAAATGCTTTGATTTTGATTTTGATTTTGACATATCTTCGTAAAGTTTTTGTAAAAACCGGAGGTTGTCAGAAAAAATACCAAGATATTACGCCAAGAATTGGTATCTATCATGGGGGTTTAGGTGTCCGCACTTAGTCCTTGAGGTGGACCATTGTGCGTGAGCCATGGTGGCCGGTTACTTCAACCAGCCACCTCCCTCCAGAAGCAGATCAATCTTCCCGGTCTCCTCAGGGCATCCGCAAATGATCTTGGCGTCCCAGGGTCTCCTCGCGGATCTTGGTAACGTCTGTGCACTCAAGGAGCTCCTGTGCTACCGTCTCCTCCGCCTCCATGCACGCTCTGCACAGGGGACTGTCAGTGAGTTCGTGTCCGATTGCTCTTCGCGCTGGGTTTCCCCTTCGCGTGTCTGTAGCCGGTCACGTACTCCCTCACAACCCGGGAGAATTGGTATTATTATTGTTCCGTTGACGGATGACCATCCTTTATAATCGGTTTTCCTCAGTCTTACCAAGGAATATCGTATTACCCAGTACTATCTGGGTTGTGGGTTATATAGAGGCAGTCACTCCATGTAAAATGCAGATGCATCTGGGTAGATTGTATGCCGACCCTAACATAGATGGGAAAAGGCTACGCAGATTATGATAACGCTAAGAAACTGGGCATCGATAGAGCTACTTTAATGCTAGTGAGTAGATTTCTGTATAAAAATTCCTTTTTTCCAAATAGATGAAACTGTCTGTTAAAAATGTTGAATCAGGTACTTACCTAACTACGGATAAAAGTAATTTTTAGTATTTTTTTTCAAATAATATTAGTCAAATTAAAACTAAAATAATTTTCACTAATTGTCCAGCAGTGGAGGCCCGTGTCCCAGCAGTGGCAATAGTATTAGGCTGATGATGAAGATGTACCAATCTAGATAAAAACAAACATGTATACAAACTACCACCAATATAATATACTGTAGCCAATCTAACTTCAAAACCATACCGAACAGTAAAGATAGCTATCCACTAGTCAGCCACACTATAATCTATTTATAGCTTACCCCCGATACGCGACTAGGCATTAATTAAAACGACAAAACAAAATAACCGAGGACTTCAGTTGCAGTCAGAATTCACACTATTCCAATGGGAGAATTAATTAAATACTGCCTCTGTTGCCGCTCTTATGGATGCTGGATACGGCTTGAAAATAAAATGAGTTGGTATTTCTTTAATAATTTGTACTAATTACACTAATTAACTGGAAAAAGATTAATTGTTATTCAATGTGACATTTTCTGAATTACGTTATAAATTTAAAGAAAATCTTATTGTTGCTACACATATGTAAGTATATTTTTTGTCCAAACGTAACAAAAGTAACTACGTTTGGTTGTAGATTTACGGCCATTTTCAGTAACTTACTAACAGATAACGGAAGGTTGCTATCTGTGACTGTTTGACATTTTTTTTTTTTTTTTTTTTTTTTTTTTTTTTGGGCAGGAGTGGGAAATCCCCACGGACACCTCGACTATCTCACAGGAATTTCTCTTGTGAGACAGTCGAGGTAGTGCCGGACTCGAACCGGCTAAAAACCACTCCTGCCAAGCCAGTGTTCCTCTAACATGGTGATCAGAGTCCTTAACACCTTTCGTTTTGGCTTTTCTACGAAACTAGGTGGCCGGAGAGACCACATGAGTGCGTTTTGGTTTTACGTTTAGAATACCTATTTTTGTAACATCTTAAAAAAATAATCTTTTATAATTATTTTACTTTACCCTCTATTATCTTGTGTATGTTACACACAATACAATGTATTTTGCTAACGTCCTTAAATTTTTTATTGCTGTATTCGTATTTATATCTATTATTAACCCTAACACTTATGCCCTTATTCGGATGCTTACTTTTGTTTCCCATTTTTATTTTTATTCTAATATCTATTTTATTTTTAAGTGTATGATATCTCAGTATATATTCAATATATAATTAAATATCATTATTATTTGTATATCTGTTGTTTTAATTTTATACATGCTTCATAAAATGGGTTTATGTCTATGAAAGTATTGCCAAATTCGACACAGCTTGATGTATCCACCAGAGCTGGCACCCGCTCCAGCATAACTTGAGCCAGTTTCTCATGAAACGGACTCAATTTACGGTTCCGCATATTGCTAACTCTGGTGGTTGTCTCTATGCATCTGGTTTTCGGTTGGGCCGAACTGGTTTTACTTGTATGCCTGGAAGTGGACGCATCGCCAACTTTAGCAATAAGCTATCGAAGCTCTTGCGAATGCGTCCCACTTCCTTCGCACTGGGCATTCGTTGCTGAACGCGTTGTGGTCGGTGGCCCCTAGTTTTTCTCTGGTGCAGTTCACGCAAACCGCTGCTTTGCCGATCTGTCTATCCGGGCAGTCTGCCCTAACGTGTGGCCCACCACAGTGGCTACACAGATCGGCTGGCTCCGTGCACAGGCGTTTCCCATGCCCGTATGCCAAGCAGCGGGTGCACTGCACCAGAGGCGTCTGGTCCTCTACGCGAACTCGCTGGAGGTCGATGCGGAGTTTTCCCCCCTCAATCGCCCTCCTCCAGATCATAGGGGACACACCAAGCACAACGTGATTCGCATGTGGGTTTCGGGTTTTGCGGCGGTATTTTATCACCATCCTCTGTTCCTTGTCGTCGAGCCCGTGAAATATCTCCCGGTTCTGATTTTTAAGGGCTCTTAGCACCTCCTCGTCACTATGCATGAGTAAAACGTCTCTAAGAATCAGAAGCGGGTCCCGATTTTTCACGTCCTCGACGACAAGGTTCTCTCCGGCCTTTTCCAAGCGATTTTTTAGCTTCGTCCTCTCCTCGGTTGTTGCGCACCCCATGATAATCTTCTGGTCCTTGGCCTTGCGGACCCTCTCGACTCGCACCCATCCCTCCTTCGCGTCGACTGCTTTCCTCACTCTCTCGAGGATTTCGTCCCCCGTATCCATCTCCTGTGTTGAGGAGACAACCACCGAGTGAAGCGTCGTTCGCTCCAGGGCCTGAGCCCCGGTCTGGCTCTTAATGACGCCCGCTACACTCGCGTAGGTTGTCTCCTCCACCCCTTGCCTGCTGGCCAGACTGTCTCGGAGTTTGTCGAGTTTCTCGGAGTTGTCTCTTAACTCCGAGATGTGCTCCTTTAGGCTGTTAAGGAGCTCAGTCTGGCCAGCAAGAACTACTGTTTGACATTTAGCTTTCGACCGTTGAACAAAGCGTTTCAAAAAAGCTTTCTTTGATTTTTCCATGAATCAAGAGACAAGTAGATAACGCGGATAGGATATTTCAACCGATAGCTACAAGAATTAGGCATATTTATATATTTATTTATTTATTCATTAAACACACTATCTTTACAGGCAGCTACCCAATACAATAGTGGTTTGCAAACACTCACAAGATACTTTAAACATAACTTACAACTATAATAATATTATATAACACTATAACTAAAACACTAAACTTTAAAAATAACTAGTAAAACAAAAAAGAAACAGCACAAAAACAAAAAAAAAAGAAGTAAATATTAAATGTACGAAACAACATATTAACGAACAGTTATACGTAAGTTAGTTATAGAAAACGGTCGATAGTTGCTTATATTATAATACATTGTTCTCTTGGAACAGAAAATTCTTTGTTTATTTCCAGTAAGTACCAATGAAGCTTCATTTTCAAACCGAAGACTATTTTTTTATGCTCCTATGTTCAGTCTGGTAGATTTCTGGCAGCCTGCTAGAAATCTACCAAACTAAAATTTATGTAACTGAACATAAATTAATGCAATGTGCAAAACTTTGAATTAGGTAAGTAACTGGTAAGTAACCTTGCAAATGATTAAATTGCCAATTTCCTGATTTATATCGAAACGATCCCATAAAACAGCTTACTTTCTTTCAACTTTATCAAAACACTAGAAAATATAATAATTTTATAAAACTATCAAAAACAAGACATTTTCAATTCAGGCCTCATCTAGCGAGGCCAGTCCATGGCCTAGCCCGGTAGACAGTAGGGCCATAAATTGAGGTGTGCTGTCAATTGCACCCGTCCACCAATAGTTGCGGTTCGACGCCGGGCCGTGCATGTGCGGTGACCGTACAAATTTTACATGACATTTTAGCCTTTTTTGTGCACTTTTGATATTTTAAAACGGTGTTGAATTATTGTTTTTGTGTTTTTTCTTTTCCTGTTTCAATTTTTGTTAAGAAAATTGGATTTGTAATCATTAACGTCTTTGTCTCGGATGCTGTTATTTAGCTAAATAACAAAATTGTTGAAGTTTTTTAACGAATGACGTTGTTTAATATGTTTTGCCTATTTTTATTTTAGGTTTGTATAAAGACCAAGGGGTCTAAAATTGCCGCTTTAGGGGAATCGTAAATGAATCACGTTAAAAAAAAAAATCTTTAAATAGTCTTTGTGACCATTTGTATAAAGTCCATTTTGAGAATTTTAATTTTTGTTCAATAAAATGATTCACGATAATTAACACATTTACGATTCTGCAAAAGCGGCGATTTTAGACCCCCAGATCATAATATATTACGTACGTAGTACGTTTGTATACAAAATTTATTTCAAGAAACCCATTACAATCACTGAAACTTGATAACAATGTCCCACATTTTTCAAACCACACTTTGACTGATAAAAATAGAATGACGTCACGAACTGGTGGCTAATTTCGCCTCCCTCTCCCGTAGCCTCGGTAGCGCAGTAGGCAGCGCGTAAGTCTCATAATCTTAAGGTCGTGAGTTCGATCCTCACCCGGGGCATAGCTTTTTGCGTTTCTTATCTGAATTTTTGTTAGAACTTTCAATGAGATTTGCAGTAATTTTCCTCAAGTTTTATTTTAAAACGGAAAGTAGATATGTTTTCTAGTATTTGTTACAAACACTTAGCAACTTTTAAAAGTTCACTTTTTCGAACGTATTTTGGAACTCATATGATAATGATATTTATTTATTTAACAATTTATGTACACACTAAATATAGAGAAGAAGAAAGGAACAGAAAATAGTACAAAGGTGATGCTTATTTCTAAAGAAATCTCTTCCAGCATACCTGCGAAAGGAGATACTAAAAAAAGAGATGTAGACATAGTGTGTAAAAGAAGGAGAGAAAATGGAATACATACAGCATAAAACAAATTAAATATATACAATATAAGAATACATACTCATACATACTATAAATATACTATACTAACTATACAAACTTACTACCTACTTACTTACTATAAAAACAATAAAATAACAAACAATAAATAGGTACTTATGCAATTATGACGATATGGATACTAAAAAAAGAGATGTAGACATAGTGTGTAAAAGAAGGAGAGAAAATGGAATACATACAGCATAAAACAAATTAAATATATACAATATAAGAATACATACTCATACATACTATAAATATACTATACTAACTATACAAACTTACTACCTACTTACTTACTATAAAAACAATAAAATAACAAACAATAAATAGGTACTTATGCAATTATGACGATATGGATAGGTAATGATCTTTCACTCTTCTCTTAAAAACTGCAACCGTTTGGTAGTCTCTAATGTCAGGTGGAAGTGAATTCCACAACCGGACGGCGTGGACAGTGAAGGAATAGGAGTAGAAGTCGCTAGAGTGTGGAGATAATTAACCACAAGTAATTCCTGTTTTTTCATTTGTGAAAGTGTATCTAATTGTGTATCTACACTAATATTATAAAGAGGAAAACTTTGTTTGTTTGTTTGTTTGGTTGTAATGAATAGGCTTAAAAACTACTGGACCGTTTTTAAAAATTCTTCCACCATTCGAAAGCTACATTATCCACGAGTAACATAGGATATATTTTATCCCCGTACTCCCACGGGAACGGGAATTACGCGTGTGAAACCGCGTGACGTCCGCTAGTATATTATAAGGTTGGTCCTCAGAACTGCATAGTCCGTGTATCTTACGAAAAGCTAATAGGTAGATGCCAGCTAAGACCCTTTTTCTATATCTTAGTTAACGATAACTGACAGTTATTATGCCTACGTCTCGTAGCTATCAGCGTGTATATAAACAGCAGCAGCAGTTAGCTGGAAATATCCTATCCACGACACCTACCGGTCACTTTATTCATAGAGAAATCGACTTTGTTTCCGTCTGTAGGTTAGTAAAATGTCAAACAGACATAGATAGTAACCTACCGAAACCGAATAGTTTACTTATCCCTAAGGTAAGATGGATACTTTTCTATGCCAATGATTACTTTCGTCTGTAAAAATATAAATAGACTGTCGTTAATCTTCAATTTCAAGCAAATAACCATAAATGTCAGCTACACTACAAGTGTTCAAAAATATCCAATAAAAACACTTCAGGCCAAAAATAACGACCGCACTAAAACAATAAAATTAAAACCTATAAAATTTACACCAAATAATGTCCTTGAATCATCTCCCCGTTCCCATACATCCATAGAGGCATCAATCGAATTATTTAGCTCTAAATCAATTGATATGACTCAGAGACCAAACACAATATAATTGGTGTGTGAACATAGTGGCAAACTATGTTTTATTTGTGACCCAGTTCAAAATTAGTTTGATCATCGGCTACTTTTTTGTGCCAGAAGTGTTTTGTAGAAACGTTGAGTATTGTGGGAAACAAAAAATGAATGCATAGATATGTGATAAAGCAGATCCCCGTTGTCGTTGACAATAAGGACTAAGTTCCATGTTCACCGAAAAGATAAAGGTCTGATTATCTAAAGACAGCTGTCACTGTGACATGTTCCCATACAAAAATGTGTTATAAACAGCTGTTTTTAGATAATCAGACCGTTATCTTTTTGGTGAACACGGACTTAAGAAATCAAGGTGTGCGGGACGTGATACATAGAATTAGATACTGATAGAATAGTACATAATGTGGTGGTGATATACACTTATACCTAAAGGGTGTAAAACACCTCATCACGAAGCCGAAAGGCACTTGTTCTCCCCATCATTGCGATCATTTTTTTGTTCTACACTATACCTGGGAACCTTCTAGTTACGGAGATATGGGGGGTCAAAGTTACAACTTTTTGACAACTTTAATTTTAAATACAAGTTGTTTTTGTAGAATGTTAACCTTTAACATCTCCACGACCCCCGTACTATTCAATCCATCCATCAGCACAATGTTTTAAGTGCTTTACATTGAGTTCTACCACAAAACATGAATTATAACCTCAAAAAAAAAGTTGTTTCCCAGCAATAACTTTTGCGTAAAGTTACTTAGTCTGATGTACAGAATGCTTGGTTAACGGCTTTGTGATGAGGTGGTTTACATCTTGTATACAGCGAAAAGGTGAATACAAACTTAGTTTCTTAAATTTTGTTCCAGAAGAAAGAAGCAATAAATGGTTTTATTCTCCACCAACCCAGTACAAAAGTGTGCCCAGTCTGCACTTAAGGTTTTGAACAAAAGTTGGCAAAGGGCATGGTTGCCATCGGCTCGTCCACAAAGGCGACAGCAGGCGCATGGCGGTGGTCCCAGAGTGGGAGAAGTCATTTGATGATTTCCCAACCCAAAAAAAAAAAAAAAAGGCGCATGGCGGTGTTTTTAGTGGGTGCAAGCCCCACATAACAAAGTCAAGCAGAGATGATGATGATTCTTAAGGTTCCATTTTGTGTTTGGACTAAAGTAATGGTCCATACATTCATCTAAATTCTGCGTTTAGCTGCAAGATTACTTACACAATGAGTAAGTAATCTTGCAGCTAAACGCAGAATTTGCAGCATGTCATGCTGAATGTAAGTGGAATGGTTCCATTCAAATATTGTGTGGATTTCGTAAATTACTATCTCAAAATAATCCGTATGATCTCTATGTGATTTGACCAAGCTATCTATTGAATTCCAGAAATATCTGGAATTCAATAGAGACTGTGACCCTGATACCTCCGAGTTTGACTTGGTGTTTCTTTTCAGAGCAGCCTAATGGGAAACACGGACCAATCAAGTATATTCGAGCAAAACTGTTTGTATGAACTAACTTATAGAAAACAAATATCACTTAAACACTATTTTAAACTTTCACGGTTTCCCATAAGTGACAATATAAGTTTAAATATCATTAAAACAGTATAAGTAGTCCTGTTTAACTTTAAATGGGTTTAATGTTGAATGTTTCCTTTGTCATCTACACTATAAATGAAAGGTAACGCGATGCCTACAAAATGTGCCTTATGAATTAATCACGTTAATCCGTATGGATAGGCTTCTTCACATCAAAATACGTTCAGGCGTTTAAGGGGTCCATGATAAATGTTTTATTCTATTTCAGAACTTGAATTAAAATGTACATTGTTATGGCTGACTGATCATCTTCCCCACTGCTGGGAGACAGGTCTCCTCTCTATCAGAGGGAATGGGCAATAATCCACCACGCAGGCCAAATGCGGTTTGGTAGATGTCACTTGTCTTCGATTTTTTTGGTTCTAGGACATGCCGGTTTCCTTACATGAAGCAGTTTCCTTGTATGTTTTCTTTCACCGTTTTGAGAGCAGCGTTAACGAAATTAAATTACACAAAATAATGCGCCTGCCTGGTTTCGAACCCACGACTTACGTGCACGTAAGTCGTGGCAGCTACCACTGGGCTACAAGCTGCTTTTATCGAACACAAATGAATAGAATAATCTTTATGTACGTGACATATGGTTCCTAGGTCATACATATCCCGCTTACTATAACTGAGCATGTAAATATTGTTGTTGTTGTTATTGTTGTTGTTTTGTTTGGTTTGTTGTTGTTATTGTTGTATTGTTAAAAACTAAGCAACGCCGTAACTATGCATAGATTGGCTTAAAGGTTAAAAAACTGACGTATTGTGTAGTATACAACAGTTAAAGTTTTAAAAAACAAGAACAACAAATACAAATTCAACTAAAAAAGACTACCGGTAGGTACCTACTTATTATTGACGTACTTTCGGCAGTATTTATTTATTTATTTATTTCAAATCTCCCTTACAACTATCATTACAGGTAATCCTAATGCGATAGCGCGGTCTCAAAATTAACAAATAAACTTATTATTACATAACAACATTAATATAATCATAGCTTATAAACTAAGTTTTCTAACTATATAAACATAAGATTTAACTTATATAAAAAAATAAAATCAAATAAAAAGAAAATTTTAACCTACTCTAATCTACAATATAACATAAAATAAACAACAGTACTTTTGCTAATTCACTGAAATGGCATGTAAATATATCGATCTTGACGTGAAGATCGTTAATAACCCGAATTGCGTGGGTCATTGGTGTTAGTTATGTCCAATAGATTTTGGCTCTTCCATCATAGTTATTGCTAGATATCCTTATATTCAGGCCCTCTAATTTCTAACATGAAAAATATCTCTAAAACACAACTCCGTTCCACATACCAGCTCTTATTCAAATGACCATTATAAATCGTTCAGGAATCACGCGGAGTCACAACCCCATTCAGGAGCAATCGATTCATTGAATAACGCGTATGCCATCACCGCTATATTTAGCGATGGTCAATACCTCGTTGATAGGATCTGATGAACTGGATCTAATAATAGAAAATGCATCAGTGACACGTTGGTGCCGCGTGGCAGTTTATTGATAGTGGGCCTGAGGATTGCGCCTGATTCGGGAGTTAGTTATTTGGGATCGAGTCTTTTTTGGCAATCCTTTCACTAAACACTGTTTTAGGCTTTCACGGTTTAAGACTAAACTTATATTGTCAGGCAGTCAGGGCCCAATCACTGGATCGAATTTCACAAGCCACGTATTTTGTCTAAGGACAAACATTACCTACCAAGGCTGACAAGAGAAGCAATTGAAATAAGGAAGTACAAAACTTTCAATCGACTTAGTGTCGAGTTCCAATAGTGCGCGTAGCAAAAGACAAAGAAAGAGGGTAGACAGATTTGTCTGCTCGTAACAATTTAATTTCCATCCACCCGCATACTCCAGTCAACCCGCGATCATGGCGCTTGCAACAGCGTCGAAATATCGGGAGCTCAACTCAATAAATAATCACGGGAGATATCCCGTAAGTGACAATATAAGTTTAATCTTTTCATTGTTTATGATTTCACTTTGTAATCACCCACTGTTGGGTATATGCCTCTCCTTTCTACTGCCATCCTTCTCATTTCTGCGAGTCACTCATACATCTATTTTTCGCGATTTTGACAACGCACACACTTTCGAAAACAACAGAATCATCACCGTCATCACCGTTTATTTATACCTAATTTAGGCCCATGTTCACCAAAAAGATGACGCTCTGATTATCTAAAAACAGCTGTTTAAAACACATTTTTGTATGGGAACATGTCACAGTGACAGCTGTTTTTAGATAATCAGACTGTTATCTTTTCGGTGAACATGGACCTTAATATAACATGAATGAGTTTTCCACATTTAAACGGTCGGTCGTGGCGACATGGGTATGGTCCCCAGTGTTAATGCCTATGCTATTGCTGGTATTGCTCATTACCAGCCCATAGAGTCTGGTATCAGGTTAAGACGAGCTTGCCTAGATTGGTCTGTGGATGGGTGACCACACATTATAATTATACCGAGTATCCTCTGTACCTCGTAAAGATTAAGCCGTTGGTCCCGGCTGTCATTTGTAGATCTGACAGTCGTTACAGGTAGTCATAGTGGCTCGAAATTCTGACTACCAGGTACCAAGGGATATTGTATTACCCAGCACTAATTGGGTTGTCAAAGCCAGATAGGCCCTTGCTCCATGTAAAAATCTGGTATTCAGTTGCATCCGTTTATACAGGAAACAAAGAATGATGATGGAATCGTAGCAACACAGTAGGTACATTTTTACTAGTAATGTTAAAAATGCTGACATAAGTGAAACATCTTAAACAGTTACCCAATCAAAAATACCCGAACTAAGAACAGACCGTTTGAAATCGATAGCGATCAACATTAGACTCGTTACAGCAATGAAGACACGCATCAAATCATAACTAACTTCTGCACAATTAACAAACGACACATAGTACATGATATATCGGTTCATCATGTGATTTCTTTCATCAATTAAAAGTAATTTGGTCTGACGTCTTAGATAACGGTGGGTGGAATTCAGTTATAAAGCTGTTGAGGTCAAGGGACTATCCAATTATGACTTTGACATAACATACGTACTGCGACCTACCCAAATGTCCTTTTTCTGGTATTGTTCGTCGTTTTGTTGAGCTCCTTGAGATTAAAGTCAAGGCACACGATAACTGACAAATGCTTGCACTGACAGGACAGGTCAACTCAAATCTCTGTGGTTCTTTCTTCAAAAGACCATCTCTGCATAGTGCTCATGTGAATTAAGCAAGATTGTCTGGACTATGACCTCTAAGTTTGTTTCGGCTGTTTCTTCTCAGAGTAGTCAGGTACGAAACACACCCACACGCACGTTATCAATTACAGTTAAATGAAAACTGATTGAAACCTCACAAAATGGTGTCGATTCTGTTGTGCACAAACTAAACTTAATTTAAACTATTGCTATCTTTTACTAAAAGGCAGTGCGAGAAAAGGACGGCTATAGCTATGCACTAAGTTAGAGATGTCAAACTAGTTTATGCCTTCGCTTCACCGTGTTTTTAGTCGACATGTTTTTACGTGCACCCTTCATTTGTATGGAAATATTAGTTCGAATTAAATTTGACAGCTCTAAATTACGTCCGTCTCTTTCTCGTTTTATTAGTGAGAAAAAGATAGTGATAGCCTAAATTAAGTTTAGTTTGTGCACAACAGAATCGATACCATTATCTTTGAAACATAAAAAAATAACACAGGGTGCCAACTCGCGAGCACTCGCGAGATTTACAGTCGCCAGTTGACTTATAAGCCCAAAGTCTTAATAGAGCATCATTGCTTAGCCTTTTCTGTACTTTGTTGAGGGCGGCTTCCAGACCAACTGAATGCAGCTACATACCAGTATTTTACATGAATCGTCTACCTATCTGACCTCCAAACCCTTGGTAAGACTACAGAAGACCAAGGCTTGGAAGACCAAGTCGGGACTTGGAGTCTTTTTTTCATGAAGGTATAAAGAAAAAGATCATATAATAGGCGAAGGAAAATACTGTTAACATAAAATTGAATTAAAATACACAATAATGCGACGAATTTCAAACATACAAAATTAAAAATTATCATTTAAAAAACATCTCAGAACTTAATTAGCGATCTTCGCAGAAACATACCAGAAAAAACGATAAAAACTGCGCTTTTCCATTTCTTAATTTCCGTTGAAATCTAATTAATAAACGGAAAAGGAACACTTCTCTTTGAAAGATAACCCGGGCATTGAACCGGCGACCCGAGCGAGCGGAGCGATATCGCCGCGGGCAATAAATTAGGAAAAATTTCGTTATCTACAGTTTTTTTCCCGTAGTTGAAGGACAATGAATTGTGGTGAGGGGGTTGTACCTACCACAAACTTTTGGAATCAGTCAGAGTAATATAAAGTTTTTTTTTATGAATTAAAGCTATTTATGACATCATTATAACTGAGTATATAAAACAAAAAAAAATAACTAACTAAATCACTACATATTATTATACTTAATACTAGCGGACGTCACGCGGTTTCACACGCGTAATTCCCGTTCCCGTGGGAGTACGGGGATAAAATATATCCTATGTTACTCGTGGATAATGTAGCTTTCGAATGGTGGAAGAATTTTTAAAAACGGTCCAGTAGTTTTTAAGCCTATTCATTACAACCAAACAAACAAAGTTTTCCTCTTTATAATATTAGTGTAGATTATAAAGCAGAAGAGTTTGTTTGTTTGGTTGAACGCGCTAATTAATCTCAGGAACTACCGGCTCGAATTGAAAAAATATTTTTGTGTTGGATAGTAGAACATTTATCGAGAAAGGCTTTAGGCTATATACCATCACGCTTTGACCAATAGAAGCGGAGCAGCAATGAAAAATGTTACAAAATCGGGGGTAATTGCATTCGCTTTGTGAGCTTTTTCTGTCTTATGTAACGCAGACAAAGTTGCGTGGGCCAGCTAGTAATATTATAAAGCAGAAGAGTTTGTTTGTTTGTTTGTTTGGTTGAACGCGCTAATCTCAGGAATTACCAGCTCGAATTGAAAAATTATTTTTGTGTTGGATAGTCCATTTATCGAGAAAGGCTGTAGGCTATATAACATCACGTTATAATTATTAAGAGCGGAGCAGGAATGAAAAAGGTTGCAAAAACGGAGATTTTACATTTTTCTCTCTTATGTGACGCAGACGAAGTTCCGTGGGTCAGCTAGTTGTAAAATAAAGTCCTCTGCCGCGTCTGCCTGATTCGTCTTTGAAGATTATTAAACATATGAATACGGGTATTTATCGCGAATTTACCTTTAATTTAATCCCGACGTCGACGATATTGATATTTGCAACACGCATTTTGACAATTCTATGTAAAACGTCATAAAGTTACATTAAAAAAGTTTTTATTGCCGAAAGCGCTAGGTTTGGTTAAGTAAGTATTCTTAAATTTTCTAATTTTCCGCGCAATTTTCTTATTTTTTTCTTGCATAAGAACCTTTTCCAGACAATAACAAACAAAACAAAAAAATAATTAGTGAAATCGGTCAAGCAGTTCAGCTAGTAGAAACTAAAATAAACAACAGGATGCCTAGACATTTAAGTAATCCTTCACTTTGATGAATGATTTATTAGGCTACAATCAAATAAAAACCACTCATTTCGCACTATTCAGCCCGCAGTGACTGACGTTACAACCATTTTGTAGTGCAAGATGATTAGAACTTCATTCTAACAGTATTTAAAACGAAGTTTGAACCACCAGATATATAATAGAATAGATATAGAATAGAGTTGCTAATTTAGCAGATACCACAGCCTTAAGGGCCTGGCCGAACGTGCCTCGTCATACAAACGTAATACCAAAATAATACGTAAAACAAACATATTCTTGGAAGTGTGTATATATATTTCGATTGGATTACATAATATATAGGTTCCCAAACATACAGGGTGTAAACCACCTCATCACAAAGCCGTTTACCAAGCATTCTGTACATCAAACTAAGTAACTTTACGCAAAAATATTGCTGGGAAACAACTTTTTTTTTTGAGGTTATAAATCATGTTTTGTGGTAGAACTCAATGTAGTGCACTTAAAACATTGTGCTGATGGATGGATTAAATAGTGGGGGGTCGTGGAGGTGGAGGATTCAAAATTTTACAAAAAAAACATGTGTGTAAAAAAAAAGTTGTCAAAAAGTTGTAACTTTGACCCCCCTTATCTCCGTAACTAGAAGGTTCCCAGGTATGGTGTAGAGCAAAAAAATGATCGCAATGATGGGGAGAACAAGTGCCTTTTGGCTTCGTGAAGAGGTGTTTAACACCCTTTATATTATGAATGGACATTGATTTAAACAAGAGTAATGAGAGAAATAAGTTTTCTATAGAAATTTTAAATTCCTCATATCTCGTCTATAAACGCTTCCTCCGAATATTCGGATCTATCCGTCTCTCTTGCGCACGTCTGCAGATGAGTGCGAGTGAGAGACATGGATAGATCCGAATATACGGGCAAAACGTTGGGGAGTAGGGCCTCAGCAGCGCCAGCACAACCCGCTGTGCTGGCGACATGAGATGGTGCAAGGTCGTTGATGCTGGCGTGCCGTTTTTTGCAACCTACGTGCCTGTAGCAGGACAGGCCTGTTTCTTTAATTATAATAAAACATAGACCAAGTTAATGTTACGAGTACAACTTTTTTATTGCCAACTAAATGTCGTCAGGTTTTGGAAAACATTTAAACATTATGCAATATTCAAAGCTTACTTGATCAATAATATAAGGTATATATTCTATTCATAAAAAAATATGTTTAGTAGGTTTCCATAATATTTACAAGTTTAGAAATACTTATATTCATAAAAATAATGTAATCTTCTTTCTTAATCGAGTGGTCAGTCAGATTTTTTTGCCGGCCTCTGACTTAGCTTTACATGCCGTCAAATAATTCTCAGGCATAGTGGTTTCCTCATGATCTTTTCCTAATATACGCATAATATATAATATACGTACGACTACTACATCCAAAAATAAGATGTCATGGGTTCGAACTTGACCACTTACTTCTTACTTATAAATAAGATCAAAAATTTATGCACCTGCATCTTTTTTATTACTATGTATATTACCATCGTGAGCCACAACTGGTAACAATTCCTTGGCCTCTTCGACAGGTTTCAATCCTTTAATGATATTAGAAATTTCTTGTAAACTTTTATCTTTAGTCTCAGGTATATAGATATATATCAAAACCAAACAAACAGTTGAAGACAAAGCAAATAATAAGAAAGTACCATGCATTCCTAAACTTTTAAAAACGTATGGACTTGCTTTTAAAAAAGTACCGTTCGTTATTTTAAAACACAGTGCAATCGCACACATTGATAAACTTCTACACTCTAAAGATATTAACTCACCACATATAGACGTACACAAAATCATTGGTCCACAACTTATTGATACTGAATAACCTGCTAACAATAGAATCGATAAGTATTTGTTTTCAGAAACTACTAATAATTTTGCTAGATACATGTACAGTGATAGTGAAAACAGAAAAACAATTGCAACAGAAGAAGAAGTTAGTAACAAACTGCGTCTTTTAAATGCCTTAGACAAAAAACATCCTACGTACATCGTTGAAACTGTCACTGCATCTAATATTAACATGCCAGCATACGCGGCGGACTCGTTGTTAGTTATCTTCTTTAGCATATCTATAGCGTATACAGTACAGACTAATTTACCAGAAGATACGTACAATGCCATCATTAATATAGAGAATAACACTGGCTTATAAAATTCTTTCTTTCCTATAACTTTAATAGACTCCATAACTTTGTTCCTTAAAGATATTTTTCGCTTATCATTTTGATGGCCAGCTATGAGTTTTTCAAGTTCCTTTTCAGAAACCATGTTTGATCCTTTCAGCCATTTGTGGGCTTTTGCGCACTTGTCAACACAACCTTTATTAGCTAACCACAGTGGTGACTCAGGCCAGAAGTACACTGTGACTAAATTATACACTGAACATAGCAAACCAAATAAGGCTATATTCTTCCAATGGAAGAAAGTTCCTATAAGATTTGAGGCTAGTATGCCCCAATAGAACGTTGCCGATTTGATGGTCAAGAAGAGGCCTCTGTATTTAGCTGAGGTATACTCTGTGATGATGGCCAGTGAGATGGTGAGATACGAAGCAGTCACGGCTCCTTGGAAGATTTCGCTGATGAGGATCCCGTAGACGTCATTACTGTTATAGAAGATGATGAATCCGATGAAACTGGAGAGGCAAACGATAATATGGGTAGTTTTCCTGCCTACAAACGCCACTAAGGTGGGCAGGATGAAGACCCATGGCAGTCCAGCGTAGCTGAAGACGGCAGCTGGAAAAACATTAACAGAGCTGATTAAATAATCCTCGCGGAGAAGATGCCTTTTGAAACTTAACATGACGATCATGTGAGGATAGATGGATGTATGAATGGATGTTTGTTACTATTTTACGCTAAAACCACAAAACGGATTTTCAGAGTACCTAACAAATATGTATTTTAATTTAAAAAGATTTGTGCCTAGAAAATAATTATCGTGGGCGAAGCCGCAGGCCTAATCTAAATTATAAAGACGCTAGTGAAGCTAATGCTCGTTGTCACGTGGAAGCCAAATCATACCTGAAGATTATTACAATATAGGTACGCCATTATACATCAATAAATTATATTATAGTGACTGTTTGAAATTTTCAAATAATAGCTTTTTACCAAATGCATAATAAATTATGATAAAGGGTGTAAAACAAAGCCGAAAGGCATTTGTTCTCCCCGTCATCGGGTCATTGTGATATTTTTTTTGTTCTAGAAGTTTCCCAGGTGTGGACCTGGGAACCTTCTAGTCATGGAGATATTGGGGGTCAAAGTTCCAACTATTTCACAAGTAGTTTTTTTTAATTCCTTTTTTATTTATTTATGAACCTAATTTTAAACACCTGCACCCCACAACGTTTTGAGTTCGTTACATTGAGTTTTACCATAGAACGTGATATTTCACTCGAAAAAAATAAGTAATTTCCCAGCAATATTTTTTTATAGGATAGGATTACTCTTTTTGATGTACAATGTAGGGTTCGTTTACATCCAGTATAATACTAATAATATATTTTTTTAATCTTTGTCTTTTTATTCCGGTGAATCTCCGAAACTGGCACATAGCTGCTGGTTTATGAAGGTACTAAGGCTTTATTTAAAAAAAAATCCTTTGAAATTGTAACCAAATCCGATTTAAATAAGGAAGTATTTTTTTTAAAATAATAACACGCGCACGAAGGTCGTTGTTAACAGGTAGACATAAATGATTAAGATAAATAAATATTAATAATAAAATAGACTCGGTTTATTGTGTTGATTTCGTTCTGATGTTAATTTTATCGGCCATCGATAGGCATGCAACAGGTTTTCTATATCTATTCTTATTGATACAGTCAGATTATGATAATACTCGTAACAAAAATAACCTGTATATTTAAGACAAAACGTTGTGTTTGTCAATGCCCTTAGTTATTTTAATAAATTCATTTATATTCTTCTCTAATTCTTGTACATTTATAATATCTACGTATTCGGTAACAAATGAAACACAGTTTTTGAGTTTATCCTAATAAAACAAAGCCCGAACTTATTTTTTGTACGTAGAAGTCCTCATGAATACCCATCGTTTGGAGAATTAAACCAGGGACCCCATCCTTAGCAGTAGAGTTGGCGGCCACTGAACCAATGTGGCAGATAGGTGCTAAATTTTTTAAAGCTATACTATTATTATTGTAAAGCAGAAGAGTTTGTTTGTTTGTTTGTTTCTTTGGTTGAACGCGCTAATCTCAAGAACTACCGGCTCGTATTGAAAAATTATTTTTGTGTTGGATAGTCCATTTATATCGAGGAAGGCTATATGCTATATAACATCACGATATGACCAATAGGAGCGGAGCAGCAATAAGTAATGTTGCAAAAACGGGGGAAATTGTATTCCCTTTGTGAGCTCTTACTCTCTTAAGTGACGCAGACGAAGTTGCGTGGGTCTGCTAGAAATAATATAAAAATAATAATATAATAAAATAGTTTAAGTATTTACTTACGTAACCAGGATGCCATCTCCGGAGTAATAGCATCAGTGGAATTGGCTTCTCTGCGGAGTTGAGGGACCAGCACCGTTGGAGAACCAGTGCAGAGTCCCAGCATGAAGAAACATGACCAGGCACCACTTGTGACCAGTAACTGAAAAGGAAAACATTGATTTTTTAAACTACAGTCATGAGCACCAAATATGTAAACACTTAAGGGGCCGACGGAGTGTGCGTCGTTCACACAAACGTAATACCAAATTAATTCGTAAACCAAACATATTCTAAGGAAAGTGTGTATTTATTTGGATTGGATTACATAGTAGCTAGGTTCCCAAACCTTACGTTCTTAGAGGTCCTGGTTCGAATTCCGGTAGGAGCAAATGTTTGTGTTTCCGAGTCATGGATGTTTATATGTTATGTTGATGAAAAAACGTTTGGAGTTGTTCCACAATAGGTCTTTTCACCGAATTATTGTGTGCACAACGCTGATCGACTTGTCTTGCTGAATCGCCCATAAAATAAATTTGCAAAAATTTGTAGTCACTATTTTGCGTTGGCAATAAGGAACCTGTCAAATGATATATTTGACCCTGAATCTTGAAAGTTGGCGTAAAATTTTCTTGAATAACTTTAGTTGCACCAAATGACGTCATTTGAAAACAATGATTGTATTAAACTTATATTGTCACTTACGGGATATCTTCCGTGATTATATAATATGTTGAGCTGCCATATTATTATTATGGGCATTTTAAGTGACAATATAAGTTTAGTTTTAAACCGAGAAAGCCTAAAACAGTGTTTAATTATTGTATTGCTGGATATGAATCAAAAATGTTTAGAATTTGATCCATTTCCGGAAACCAAGGAACGTAGTGGTTCTGGTGGCGGTACCAATGGCGTCAAATGGACTTGACCGTTCGCGCAACACATTCCAGGAGTTTCATTTTTAAACTTAAATGCCTTGCAATATTGGCACACAACGGTCATTGGTCCTATAGCAACGATTTACTGTGAACTGTAATCGATTTCCACGTTATATGCTCGTCTGTTTGACTTGCTCTTGTATATCTTTGACTCGCAGCATTGCGAGTTCTGCGATTTAAGTTTGTACGTCTTATTGCTGGCGTTTTCAAAAACGATAATTCAACTGTAAATTAAAGAAAACGATTGTATTCGTCTTTATAACCAAAAGTATATAACTTGTTATGTTAGTAACGTGTATGTTAGTCTATTCAATCTTACCAAAACTTTTAATATTAGGCGTGATGGCTCTGAACTATTCGTGATGTTCACCAATTAATTCAGTTTAATTAATTATTTTACATTTATTTTATCAATAAAATAACTCCGACCGAATATTCAGTTTGACATCCGCGTTTTACAACTTCTTTGACGATTATAAAACATACTAGCTGTTGCCCGCGACTTCGTTCGCGTGAAAATATTGATGGGTTATGTGTGAGACTGCATCGTTGTTCGAGTTGTCGCAAGCGCTACTGAGCATGAGGTCCTGGGTTCCATTTGCGGGACGGGCAAAGTGTTATTGTATTATTTGTGCCCGGTTGATGGGATTAAGCTAAATGTGCGAAATGTGGGTGTAGGATTAGATACACCTCTACCTAACAGTGGCGCAGGGTGAAAATAGTGTCAGGGGGGAAGCCGTAGAAAAAAAAGGAAAACAGTTTTTTTGCTTCTGTTAACTTTTTTCCCCGTGTTAATTTTGACCTCATTTTCACTATCAGTGACACCAAAAACCACGGAAACGACACCCATGATTAAAAATGCAAAAACTTTCGTCGGCGCCATTTTTGATTTCATCTTCATTCATCAAAAGTAAGATCAGAAATGCAGAAGAGAAAAAAAAAACAAAAATCTTTTAGCGCGGGCGTCAGCGGCGCGTGTTGCAGCAAGTTGGTGCGAGCGGGCGGCATACACAGGAGCGGCGGCTGCCATACTTTCTTTTTCTGCTCCTGCCGTAACTCCATAATCTTCGGCTTACCTAGGTCCCTTCAAAACGGTAAGTATGGCCAGCCGCGAAGTCACGTGCGCTATTAACTTGTGTACGGCCTATACTATTAACTTGCACTGCTGCAAAAGGTCTCTCCTGCTGCTGTTATTCGTGAACGAATGAACAACTACAATGCAAAACTTCACCCCCTCTTTTATCCCTTTGTGGGTTGAAATAAAAAAAACTAACGACTTACTAACTTTGATACTTTTTGGTGACTCAAAAAATAAAAACGTTAATTAAAAACAAAATGTTGCTCTTTTTTCACCCCTCAAGGGTTGAAATTCTAATAAAGCCGTTGCGTCAGCTTCCAATAATAAGCCCAGATAACAAATTTTATACTTTTTACGTCGAAAATTAAGAATTTTTCACATACAATTTCATCCCCTTTATAAGCCTTCGGGGTGGAGTTATCAAAAACGCTGAAACACGCATAAATTAATTTTCAATCGTCAGCCTAAACACAAAATTAGAAGATCCTAACTTTAAAACTGACGGACTTTCATATAAGCGTCCATCCCCTATTTTATCCCCTTGGGGGTAGAATTGATCAAAATCATTTCTTAGCGGATGCCTACGTCATAAAATCTACTTGCATGCCAAATTTCAGCCCGATCCGTTCAGTGGTTCGGGCTGTGCGTTGATAGATCACTATGTCAGTCAGTCAGTCAGTCAGTCACCTTTGAATTATATATATTTAGACTAGTTTTTGCGTGCTGCGCGAGCTGCAAGCAGCTCGCGTGCTTGTGGTGGTAGCTTTTTTTCACTTTTAAAACCTATTCATTCATAAAAATGACCCTAAAAGAGGTGTTTCACTTATCAGACTCTATTGAAATGCCAAATAAAGCTCAAAAGAACTAAACGTTTCCACTTGATTAAGCTCTAATCATTCTAAATCAGCATCTTCAAACCATTCGAATAACGATACCTACCCATATTTTAAGTGTTTTCCTTACCCTTATGACATTTTGAAAACCAATAGAAATCCTTAAATCAGTATGAACCCCTAACGCATTCTGAAAACTAATTCAATAAAAATAAGACATTAAAATTAAATTAAACTTGAGAATGTATTAATTTAAAGATTTTGAAACTCCATAAGAACCCCTAATATAATCTATAAACTTATTTAAAACTCAGACCTCTCATTAAAAAAACATTACCCTACAATTGACTTGTCGACCTACCGGAAAGATATCGTGACCTTATCTCTACCACCAGACAGGTTTCGACGCCTATGATAATCTTTGTTCAAACACCTAATAGCCATCCCTAACCGTTATGAAGTTACAGTTCTTTCAAGTTTAGGGGAGGTTGGGGAGGGGAGGAGAGGGTTTACGAATTTCAACGATCCTCAATAGTATTAGGTGAGAATTAAAAACAACCACTATGTGTGCCAGTTTTCGAGATACGATGGGGGGCGGGGTGAAGGGGAAAGAGAAGAGATTATGAAAAATGATTTTTGCTACCTCTCTGTCGCTGTTTATGAATGTGAAAAAGTAAGTTCCAACTCTCTCAAGTTACACTCCTTCCCGCTCCGCCCAGAGTGGGAGAAGTTATTTGATGATTTCCCATTCAAACCTTTTCTCATACAAAAAACATTACAATACAATTTGCTTGTCGACCTACCTGCTACCGGAAAGCTATCATGACCATATCTCTACCACCGGACAGGTTTCGACGCCTACGATAATATTTGTTCAAACACCTTATGGCTAACCTGAATCGTTATAAAGTTGGGGAGGGGAGAGTATAAGACATCCTCCAGCGCAAGAACAGTTTCGTAAATATGTATGATATCTCCCTATCTCACACCTCGCTGATGTAGGATAGGTTCCGAGGTTTGATCATGAAGTCGGAATGACATGTGGTGTTTTTGTACAAACACTTTAAAACCTCGATGTACCCGCCAATATGGCAGCGTTGGAGAGACTGCAGTACAGCCCACGTCTCGATCAAATCAAAAGATATCTCGTAGTCCACAAAGGCTAAACAACAACGCCGGTTATACTTTTCGGTCTTCTGTATACCGCAGTGTATGTATCTGTCACCGTAAAATTGTAAAACACATTATATTGTAATCTCTCTAGCGATATTGTAAACTTTCGAATTATTGTCAAACGAACATACTGCTTACAATAAAACGCATTATTTTTCGTGAAATGCATGCGATGGTAGTCAACTCACGTGGTGTGTAGGGAAGGAAGTCCCCATTGCCCAGTGGGTACCACTCTCATGAAAAAATACTGTACCGTTCCTGAGAAATATCGATTAATGTAACCTAACCTCAAACCACTTTATACGTATTCCCCTAAAAAGCGTAGTCGACGGAACCCCGCTTTGCGGGGCCCCTATTTCCGAGTGCAGGGTTTAAAGGAACCTAACTAACCTAACGGGGGGGTGCCCCAAGTCCCGATTATGGGGGCGAAGATACTTCCGTATATTCAGTTGACAATAATTCGAGAGTTTACAATATCGCTAGAGAGAAACACGTTATATTGTAATATAACGTGTTTGACAATTTTACAGTGACATATCTATGTGGTCAGCCTTTTCGGAATCCGGCTTGTTCGGGAGGCTGAAAATAACCCAGATGTAATGTGAAAAGTGCTGCAAGACACATTCGCGACCTTTTCTTAAAATAGTCGTTTCGCTTCTTTTAAAGATGGGCAAAAGTCTCAGGTTTGAATCCTTAGTTCCCAGCTTTATCAAAAGAGCAGCTAAAGTGGATTGTAAAATCCTTGACCAAAATCATCATCTCAACGAACTCATATCACTTATTCGCCAGCAGAAGAAAAGATTACAGTCAAATAAAACTTACGAAAAACCAGATTTTTTAACCCAAAAAAAAAAGCTGAACGAATGGTTGTAAAGAATTGGGGCAGTAGTAAAAAATACTCAGACTGACCTCCCAAACACTGGTGTAACGTTTTTTTCGTTGGCCGGTAACGCGGTTTTTGGGCCGACAATTAATGATTTCCTTTCAGAGAAAGGAAATTTTGAAAATTCATTTTGACCAACTCTGGGCTTAGCTCCACTCAGGACCTACCTACCACTGGAAATCTATCTCGAACTTGTCCCTACGATACAGGGGTCGCCGGCTCGCTTCGATGGCCACCTCCCCATCACCAAATTTCAACGCATTTTATAGTGTTTGTTGAAACATCTTACGGCTATGTCTAACCGTAATGAAGTTGTAGCCCTTTAAATTTTAGGGGAGGTTGGGGAGAGGCGATTCGAATACCCTTCGGTATACAAACTTTGAACGTCGCTTTGCTTTACCGATATCACAACCGGACAGTTTTTCGGTCTACGGCTCGCTACGCTCGCGACTTACGTTTTTCACTCCACTCAGGACGTGCCAATCACCGGAATGCTACCATGACCATATCCTCACGCTACGGGGTCACCGGCTCGCTTCGCTCGCCACCTCCCCTCTTCGCTTTACCGGTATCACCACCGGACAGGTTTTCAGTCGACGGCTCGCTACGCTCGCCACCTCCCACTTCGATCCACTCAGGACCTGCCTACCACCGGAAAACTACCATGACCTCATCCCCACGGGACAGGTTTTCAGTTGACGGCTCGCTACGCTCGCCACCTCCCCACTTCGCTCCGCCCAGGACCTGCCTACCACCGGAAAGCAACTGTGATCTTATCCCCATGCTA
Organism: Xestia c-nigrum; assembly: GCA_916618015.1. Classification (NCBI taxonomy): domain Eukaryota; kingdom Metazoa; phylum Arthropoda; class Insecta; order Lepidoptera; family Noctuidae; genus Xestia; species Xestia c-nigrum. The sequence continues at coordinate 2,470,772 of OU745263.1, forward strand.
CGGGGTCGTCGACGCCCGCTTCGCTTTACCGATATCACCAACGGGCAGGTTTTCGGTCCACGGCTCGCTACGCTCGCGACTTCTTTTCTTCACACCACTCAGGACCTGCCAACCACCGGAATGCTATCGTGACCTTATCCTCACGCTGTGGGGTCACCGGCTCGCTTCGCTTGCCACCTCCCCCCTTCGCTTTACCGGTACCACCACCGGACAGGTTTTCAGTCGACGGCTCGCTACGCTCGCCATTTCCCCACTTTCCTCCACTCAAGACCTGTCTACCACCGGAAAGCTACCGTGACCTCATCCTCACGCTATGGGGTCACCGGCTCGCTTCGCTCGCCACCTCCCCCCTTCGCTTTACCGGTACCACCACCGGACAGGTTTTCAGTCGACGGCTCGCTACGCTCGCCATTTCCCCACTTTCCTCCACTCAAGACCTGTCTACCACCGGAAAGCTACCGTGACCTCATCCTCACGCCATGGGGTCACCGGCTCGCTTCGCTCGCCACCTCCCCACGTCGCTTTACCGGTACCGCCACCGGACAGGTTTTCAGATGACGGCTCGCTACGCTCGCCACTTCCCCACTTCGCTCCACTCAGGACCTGCCTACCGACGGAAAGCTACCGTGACCTTAACCCCACGCTACGGGGACACCGGCTCGCTTCGCTCGCCACCTCTCCTCATCACCTTACCGGTATCACCACCGGTAATAGTCGCCGGCTCGCTACGCTCGCCACCTTCTCACTTCGTTCCCCCCAGGACCTGCCTACCACCGGAATGCTACCGTGACCTCATCCTTATGCAACGGGGTCGCCCGGCTAACCACCACCGGACGAGTTTCAACGCCTACTATAATATTTGTTCAAACACCTATCGGCTATCTCTAACCGTAATGAAGTTACAGCCTTTTCTATTTGAGGGGAGGTTGGGGAGAGATGGGAATGATACACAAATTTCACCACCATATTAATAAACCCCTCTATGTACAAAATCAATCCTCATTCGGTCGGAACCGTTCGAAGGAACCCAATCATAAATTGGTAGAACAAACGAATTTGCCAAAGTCGGGTTTGACCTGAAAAGTCAATCACCAATGACTCTCGGGGTTGCCAGCTGAAAGTGATGGAAATGGTCAAATGTAATTTGAGGTACCCCACTCTTAGTGGTTACGCACCATTTCTTTTCAAAATGGAAAAAACCCTAAAACTGGGAAAAAAATTGCACCAGGCAACACTCCTTGACAAAACACACAACCAGTTCATACAACATAATCCAGTTGGGGGATGCTAACTGACCCATTTATCGTATCGAAAATTTGGATATTTCGTCATTATTATAAGATGGCCACACTGTCCGCCATTTTGTTTTTCTAAAAAGTCATAATTTTTCTGAAATGTCAAAGATATAGGCTATAAACCGGTGTACTTAGTGCTGCCAACTTTTGAGTTTAGTAGAACAAAACCATTCGCCAAAGTAGGGTCTGACCCATTAATTCAAGCCCCAGTGGCTCTCGGGGTTGCCAGCTGAAAGTGATAAAAATGGTCAAATGTCATTTGTGGCGTCCCATTCTTGATGATTATGTAAAAGTTCCATTCAAAATGTCGTTATTTCTACTTTTCATGTTTTTGGGCAAAATCTGGGAAATTACCCTAAAAATTGGGAAATGTTTTAATCCAGGCAACACTACTCAACAAAACACACAATCGTTCGGTACAACTCTAACCCGTCAGATGTTGCTAACTACCCGAAAAATCGTGTAGAAAATTCGGATTTTTAGTCGTTTTTACAAGATGGCCGCCACACCAGCCGCCATTTTGTTTTTCTGAAAAGTCATAATTTTCTGGAAATCTCAAGGATACAAGCCAACGACAAGTGTACTTGGTGTAGCCAACTTTTGAGTTTGGTAGAACAAAGTAATTCGCCAAAATCAGCTCTGACCCAAAAATTCAAACCCCAATAGCTTTCAGGGTTGCCAGTTGAAAGTAATGAAAATGGTCAAACGTCATTTGGGGCGTCCCATTCTTGGTGATTATGTAAAAGTTACATTCAAAATGTCGTTATTTCTACTTTTCATGTTTTTGGGGAAAATCTGGAAAATTACCCGTAAAAGTGGGGTAAATTTTTGCACCAGGCAACACTTTATATGAAAACACACCACCGCTTCATACAACTCCAACCCATCAGATGTTGCCAACTACCCGAAATATCGTGTTGAAAATAAGGATTTTTCGTCAGTTTTACAAGATGGCCGCCACACCAGCCGCCATTTTGTTTTTCTGAAAAGTCATAATTTTCTGGAAATCTTAAGGATACAGGCCAACGACAGGTGTACTCGGTGTTGCCAACTTTTCAGTTTGGTAAAACAAAGTAATTCGCCAAAGTCAGGTCTGACCCGAAAATTCAAACCCCAGTGGCTCACGGGGTTGCCAGTCGAAAGTGATGAAAATAGTCAAATGTCATTTGAAGCATCTCATTCTTGGTGATTATGTAAAAGTTCCATTCAAAATGTCGTTATTTCTACTTTTCATGTTTTCGGGGAAAATCTGGGAAATTACACAAAAAATGGGGAATTTTTTTGCACCAAGCAATACTCCTCAACAAAACACACAACCGCTCGGTAGAACTCGAACCCGTCAGATGTTGCCAACTTACCGAAAAATCGTGTCGAAAATTCAGATTTTTAGTCGTTTTTACAAGATGGCCGCCACACCAGCCGCCATTTTGTTTTTCTGAAAAGTCATAATTTTCTGGAAATCTCAAGGATACAAGCCAACGACAAGTGTACTTGGTGTAGCCAACTTTTGAGTTTGGTAGAACAAAGTAATTCGCCAAAATCAGCTCTGACCCAAAAATTCAAACCCCAATAGCTTTCAGGGTTGCCAGTTGAAAGTAATGAAAATGGTCAAACGTCATTTGGGGCGTCCCATTCTTGGTGATTATGTAAAAGTTACATTCAAAATGTCGTTATTTCTACTTTTCATGTTTTTGGGGAAAATCTGGAAAATTACCCGTAAAAGTGGGGTAAATTTTTGCACCAGGCAACACTTTATATGAAAACACACCACCGCTTCATACAACTCCAACCCATCAGATGTTGCCAACTACCCGAAATATCGTGTTGAAAATAAGGATTTTTCGTCAGTTTTACAAGATGGCCGCCACACCAGCCGCCATTTTGTTTTTCTGAAAAGTCATAATTTTCTGGAAATCTTAAGGATACAGGCCAACGACAGGTGTACTCGGTGTTGCCAACTTTTCAGTTTGGTAAAACAAAGTAATTCGCCAAAGTCAGGTCTGACCCGAAAATTCAAACCCCAGTGGCTCACGGGGTTGCCAGTCGAAAGTGATGAAAATAGTCAAATGTCATTTGAAGCATCTCATTCTTGGTGATTATGTAAAAGTTCCATTCAAAATGTCGTTATTTCTACTTTTCATGTTTTCGGGGAAAATCTGGGAAATTACACAAAAAATGGGGAATTTTTTTGCACCAAGCAATACTCCTCAACAAAACACACAACCGCTCGGTAGAACTCGAACCCGTCAGATGTTGCCAACTTACCGAAAAATCGTGTCGAAAATTCAGATTTTTAGTCGTTTTTACAAGATGGCCGCCACACCAGCCGCCATTTTGTTTTTCTGAAAAGTCATAATTTTCTGGAAATCTCAAGGATACAGGCCAACGACGGGTGTACTCGGTGTTGCCAACTTTTCAGTTTGGTAAAACAAAGTAATTCGCCAAAGTCAGGTCTGACCCGAAAATTCAAACCCCAATGTCATTCGGGGTTGCCAGCTGAAAGTTATGAAAATGGTCAAATGTCATTTGGGGCGTCCCATTCTTGGTGATTATGTAAAAGTTCCATTCAAAATGTCGTTATTTCTACTTTTCATGTTTTAGGGAAAAATCTGGGAAAATACCCAAAAAATGGGGAAAATTTTTGCACCAGGCAACACTCTTTAACAAAACACACAACCGCTCGGTACAACTCGAACCCGTCCGATGTTTCCAACTACCCGAAAAATCGTCTCGAAAATTGTGAATTTTCGTCGATTTCACAAGATGGCCGCCACACCAGCCGCCATTTTGTTTTTCTGAAAAGTCATAATTTTCTGGAAATCTCAAGGATACAGGCCACCGACCGGTGTACTCGGTGTTGCCAACTTTTGAGTTTGGTAGAACAAAGTAATTCGCCAAAGTCAGGTCTGACCCGAAAATTCAAACCCCAGTGGCTCTCGGGGTTGCCAGTCGAAAGTAATAAAAATAGTCAAATGTCATTTGGGGCGTCCCATTTTTAGTGATTATGTAAAAGATCCATTCAAAATGTCGTTATTTCTACTTTTCATGTTATTGGAAAAAATCTGGGAAATTACCCTAAAAATGGGGAAAATTTTTGCACCAGGCAACACTCTTCAACAAAACACACAACCGCTCGGTACAACTGGAACCCGTCCGATGTTGCCAACTACCCGAAAAATCGTCTCGAAAATTGTGAATTTTCGTCGATTTCACAAGATGGCCGCCACACCAGCCGCCATTTTGTTTTTCTGAAAAGTCATAATTTTCTGGAAATCTCAAGGATACAGGCCACCGACCGGTGTACTCGGTGTTGCCAACTTTTGAGTTTGGTAGAACAAAGTAATTCGCCAAAGTCAGGTCTGACCCGAAAATTCAAACCCCAGTGGCTCTCGGGGTTGCCAGTCGAAAGTAATAAAAATAGTCAAATGTCATTTGGGGCGTCCCATTTTTAGTGATTATGTAAAAGATCCATTCAAAATGTCGTTATTTCTACTTTTCATGTTATTGGAAAAAATCTGGGAAATTACCCTAAAAATGGGGAAAATTTTTGCACCAGGCAACACTCTTCAACAAAACACACAACCGCTCGGTACAACTGGAACCCGTCCGATGTTGCCAACTACCCGAAAAATAGCCTCGAAAATTGTGAATTTTCGTCGATTTCACAAGATGGCCGCCACACCAGCCGCCATTTTGTTTTTCTGAAAAGTCATAATTTTCTGGAAATCTCAAGGATACAGGCCACCGACCGGTGTACTCGGTGTTGCCAACTTTTGAGTTTGGTAGAACAAAGTAATTCGCCAAAGCGAAAAAGTCCCAAAAATGAAAAAGTTTAATATTTTTTGGGGTTGCCAGTTGAAAGTGATGAAAATGGTCAAATGTCATTTGGGACTCCCCAAAGTTGCCAGCTAGACAAAGTCTCGATTCAAAATGTCGTTATTTCTACTTTTCATGTTTTCGGGGAAAATCTGGGAAAATACCCTAAAAATGGGGAAAAATTTTGCACCAGGCAACACTCCTCAACAAAACACACGACCGCTCGGTACATCTCGAACCCGTCAGATGTTGCCAACTACACGAAAAATGCATTTAAAAAAAGTCGAAAATTCCACCATTTTACAAAATGGCCGCCACAGCGTCCGCCATGTTGGATTTTCAAAATGTCATAATTTTTCACAGTTGCCATTGAAATGACCTACAAATTGGCGAGGTCAGTGTTGCCAACTTTTAAAATCGGTAGAACAAAACAATTCGCCAAAGTCGAGTGAAAAAAGTCGCCATTTTCAAAACGTCCCAGCGCGGCCGCCATTTTGTTTTTTTTTTTTTTTTTACTTTTTTTTCAAATCGTTTTAGACGTTTTACAAAACCCACGAGTCAAAATCCGTCCAAGTCATTTCCTCGCCGAAACCGGAAATGGACTCGGCCGCCATCTTGGATTTCAATCTCCTCTATAATTTTCCTCTACTCGACCGGAAGTACTTTATATTTGTTCAAAACTAACCCCTAACCCATCTCTTACCCATTCCGAGAAACGGCATGTCAATGAGTGAGTGAGTCAGTGAGTGGTCTTGTAGTTTTATATAATATAAAAAAACCCATCTCTCACCCATTCCGAGAAACGGCATGTCAATCAGTCAGTGAGTGAGTCAGTGGCTTTGTAGTTTTATATAATATAAATGAATACGGGTATTTATCGCGAATTTACCTTTAATTTAATTCCGACGTCGACAATATTGATATTTGCAACACGCATTTTGTCAATTCTATGTAAAACGTCATAAAGTTACATTAAAAAAGTTTTTATTGTCGAAAGCGCTAGGTTTGGTTAAGTAAGTATTCTTAAATTTTCTAATTTTCCGCGCAATGTTCTTATTTTTTTCTTGCAAAAGAACCTTTTCCAGACAATAACAAACAAAACAAAAAAATAATTAGTGAAATCGGTCAAGTGCAGTTCAGGCATGATGCCGTGACCAAGGGAAATATGTATTCATTTTTATATACAACATTATTTTTTGTTTATACTAAACCCGAAAAGGGGTCATTGTACTCATCATTTTGAACAACTTTTTCTATGGGACGAACCTTGAAATCGCGAAAAAAAAATCAGCTGTTCCCTACATTTTGACGAGTTATGCGAACATAAATGTAGGGAACAGCTGATTTTCTTTTCGTTTATTAAATTAAAAAGAAACTGACAGCTTGTCAGCAAAGTAAATAGAAAAATATTTACTGTCCAAAACTGTTTTTCTCATGAAATAAGCAGTACCTTTGTGGTCTTCTTTCTTAATGTCCTAGCTATTAAGTATTTTGTGTGTACATAAATAAAGAAAGAAAGAAAGAAAGAAAGAAAGAAATAAATAAATAATAAAAAAATACATAAATAAATAGATAAATTAATTAATTAATTAATAAAAAAAAAAAAAAAAAAAACGCCAATTCCATGGCTTCTTTTATGATTTATGTGATTATTTATTGTTTTGAGCTCCCTATATTTCGACGCTGTTGCATATAACTGCTAATTTAAGAAAAACAATAATTTATCTATAACTTACTTGTCGCAAAAAAAATATCCAAACAAATTTCTCTCTTGATAAGTCGGTTTCACTCATTTTTTTTTATTCACAAAAGTTTGAGATTACGTATATTCACCGAACTCGTGTAAGGCCAACCCAAGCTTGGCTTCTTTAATATCTTATTAATGGTAATTTTAATTTAAATTTCCATTCGTATAAGATTTTAGGGTACTGCATGAAGTATAAGCCATTCAAAATAAAACCGAAATAATTGTATCAAACATTTTTTATTATCATATTTCTCGTGGTTAAATTAAAACAGCCACTCGGGTCGTTCTTTACGTTAAGCCGTGCTTGCCTAGGTTGGTCAGTGGACGGGTGACCTGGATTACATACCGAGTTTCCTCAGTGCCTGGTCCCGGCTGTCATTTGTAGATCTTAGACAGTCGTTACAGGTAGTCAGTGGCCCAAAATCCTGACAACCAGTCTTACCAAGTGGTATCGTATTATATCGGTACTAACTGGGTAAGATAGGCAGCCGCTAAAATACTGATATTCAGCTGCATCCGGTAACACTGGAAGTAGTACATAGTTGGGAAAAGGCTAGGCAGATAATAATGAATTATTTATTATTACTTCCACATTGATCTTGTGCTCGCAATGACGACTTCAGAGCATACGGTCCTGGGAATCAAACCCATGCAAAATAAACCCAAATAAAACCCGGCAAAGTTTTTCCATCCAGAAATTATTGTCAGTAGCAGCCACGGAGACTGTATTTGTGCCAAGTTGTTGGCAATAGGCTCGCCCCATATTGAATGGGACTTTTACAAAACGGGCAAAATGTGGTTCACCTCTTTCTTTTTTTTTGGATGGGAAATCGTCAAATGACCCTTTCCTCTCTGGGCGGAGCGGGAGGGAGTGTCAGACTTTTTAGGCATGAAGTTATTTCTAGGTCGAGTACATTATTGAAGTTTAGAACCGTTCCGATACATGCTATGTTTTTTAGTTATTTATTTATTGAATGCACAACGTACACTACCAATTTTACACGCTAAGCATAAAACAAGTGAGTACATGACCCTGTTAGGGCGCAGCAAGGTAACTTAAAACTAATATTGCAGAGTATTTATATTATTCATCACTTACTTAAATCATTACATCGTTACATCAACTGTTTCAATGAAATATTTCTAATCAACGACACCTACGGAATCCTCGTCATATTTCTGCTTATGGTCTGTATCAATAATAACTATTCAAGTTTTATTCTTGTTTTACCACTTTATACTTTTATACAATTTTATAGAACACTGGCGTACGTCACTCGGTTTCACCTGCGTGGTTCCCGATCACGTGGGAGTACAGGGATAAAACAAAGCCTATGTTACTCGCTGATAATGTAGGTATTTAATGGAAAACAGTTCTATAATCCCTCCCCTCAGACAATAAGCAGTAGGTCATCATATTTATCTGTTTTGACATTTCTATAATTATTTGGCATTTACTTAATTGACATTGCAATTGAAATTCGACATTTTTAAATACTTTTATTGACATTTTATATACTTCCTTATTTTATTGTTGACATTGTAGAAATAGTTTATTGATTTATTAATCGCTTTGACATTCCAAATTTTATAATTGACATTATCTATCATTATCTTCTTACATTTATCATTTTTCTTATTCCTTTAAATTTATTGTTGACATTGTGGGAATATTTACTGTAGGACTTGCCATTCACATTATTTGACATTCTTGTTTTTTATAATTTGAATTAATGTATTGTTATAATTGTATATACCTAATGTATTTGCTGCAAGTACCTATTTAACAGAATTTAATATAAATTGATGATAATATTTGTACGCCAAATGGTAAAACATAGAGCATATTTATGAAATGTAACATCTCACAGACTCTGTAACTACCTATGTAGACAAATAAACATTCTGATTCTGATTCTGAACCATTGCGCAAAGAATTTTTCATACCGGTCTAGTAGTTTTTATTTTTATTCGTTATATAAACAAAAAAACAAAAAGCTTTCCTCTCAATATTAGTATAAACTAGCTGTATGACTCACGAGCCTTCGTCGGCGTACATATTTGAATCGAATATTGAAAACAATAAAATTTTAAGTGTTAATTTTTTTTTGCACGGAACTCTGATCCTTTTCAACCGACTTCCAAAAAGAGGAGGTTCTCAATTCGTCTGTATTTTTTTGTGTTTGTTACCTCAGAACTTTCGACTGGGTGAACCGATTTTGATGGTTCTTTTTTTGTTTGAAAGCTGGTGTTTCCCGTGCATGTGGTCCCATTTTAATTTGCTGAAGATCTGATGCTGATCTTCGGAAATATACAATGGAACTCTTCGAAATACACAACAAATCTGCAGTGATTGCTGCAATCGCTTGTAGGTTTATTGTTTATACTATACACCTGCACGCCTACATTACGCCTGTACGCTCTGAGGGGGAACACAGATGTGTAGAATACAACCAGATTTTGATAGTTAGGTGTGTTAAGTTCCATTTATCGGGGATAAGCCCTATTACCGTGACCTGTATTTTTATTGTACTTCAAGGGTACATTGTTCTTTTTTTTAATAAAATTTAAAAAAAGGGTACATTGATGAGAATTTGGTTAGGTTCTGATTACTTCTGATTATGGGATCCATGATAAAGAAACGGAACTCTTGAATTCTTAACAGCAAATTAACGATCCGAACCGCATTAGGTGGACCGATGACCTGGTGAAGGTTGCGGGAATCCGGTGGATGCGAGTAGCAAGGGACCGGTCAATGTGGTGACACCTGGGGGAGGCCTATGTCCAGCAGTGGACGTCTTTCGACTGAAATGATGATGTTGATGATGAAATTAACGATACTCGGCCGAATCCTATATAGGCTATCCGGATATTTGAGTCAGCTACCATAACGTCGTTATTAACCGACTTCAAGGAGGTTCTCAGTTCAATGTTCCCCTGATTACTCGAAGATGGCTGGACAGATTTTGTTTTTTTTTTTAATTGTTTGAAAGGGTATACAACATTATTTTTTGTTTATACTAAACCCGAAAAGGGGTCATTGTACTCATCATTTTGAACAACTTTTTCTATGGGATGAACCTTGAAATCGCGAAAATAAATCAGCTGTTCCCTACATTTTGACGAGTTATGCGAACATAAATGTAGGGAACAGCTGATTTTTTTTTCAGTGTAAGCAGTATGTTCGTTTGACAATAATTCGAGAGTATACAATATCGCTAGAGTTATTACAATATAACGTGTTTTTCTCGCGATATTGTAATGTCTCGAATTATTGTCAACTGAACATACGGAAGTATCTCTGCCCCATAATCGGGACTTGGGGCATCCCCCGTTAGGTTAGTTAGGTTCCTTTAAACCCTGCACTCGGAAATAGGGGCCCCGCGAAGCGGGGCTCCGGCGACTACGCTTTTTAGGGGGAATATAAAGTGTTTTAAGGTTATGTTATATTAATCGGTATTTCTCAGGAATGGTGCATTATATTTTCGATGCGATGCGTTGTGATATCAAAACTTCACGCGAACGAAGTCGCGGGAAGAAGCTAGTTGTATGTAATTTGAATAAACTATGTGAAAATAAAACAGTTCACCAGCATTCTCTTGCCCTTATCCCAATTTAAATTGACTACTTTTTTTTTTATGTCGGAGCAGAATGCTTCTTATTCTCATTCTTATCATAGATTGCCCTCAAAATTAAGATATATGTACAAAAAAAAATGAGATTATATTGATTTTCTATAACGCCGTGCTTTAGCGTAGCTTTCTTCTATCATACTTCTCTATTACTCAACATTTCATCACACGCGTTCCTCATTTCTTGCCATATCTAAAATAAAATAGTTGTGAAAACAAATAAAAACTCAACTTCAATTTTAAGTATTTTTAATTTCGATCAGTGTACCAAAAGTTGATCAAGATTCTATCTTAAAGTTATAACTTAATTAAGTTAATGACTAGCTACATAAACAGTTGTCTCAAGTTGTTTTAACTCTTTTCTGGTAAGAAGTTAGCCTCTTCTTGCACAACAGGAGTCTTCTTTTTCCCTTTCATCCATTCGGCAATTTCTTGCAATGTCATATCCTTAGTTTCAGGCAAGAATACGTAAATCAAAAATAAGAAGAATGAAGTAGAAAGGCCAAAGAATAAGAAGGCGCCATGAGTTCCCCAAGATTTAAATAAAAATGGCGACATTTTCACTAAAGTACCCAAAAGTATCTTTGATGATAGATCCATGCAGCATGATGAAAGTCCTCTGGCCTCAATTGAAACTAATTCTCCAGAAATAGTTTGTGTCAATATGACAGGACCAAAACAAAGTCCCATTGAATAACCAATTAATAAAAATATAGCAAAATAATTATTCTCAACTACTAGCGCCAACTTAATTAAATATGCGTACAAAGAAATCGATAAAAGGAAACCAATTCCTATTAAAGAAGAACATATTAATAGTTTTTTCCTTGGCAAAACTTTCGCAACTAAACACCCTATATACATGCAGAATACTGTAACTCCATCTAATACTAACATAGCTGTATAGGGCGATATGTGATGCCCAGCTGTTATTTTACTAATTATATCTATAGCATAAACACTAAACACTACTTTACCCGAAAATATGTACAGAGAGTGCACTAACAAACATAAAATTAAAGGCTTGTAGAACTGTCTTGATGAAATCACTCTCAAGTAGTCGGCAACATATCCTTTTATCTCAAAATTCTTAGATTTGTTCTCCAAAACGAGATTCTTCTGGTAGTTTATCAACTTTTCTAGGTCTCCTTCTGCTTGCTTGCCAGTTCCCATCATCCATCTATGAGTAAACGAGCATTTTTCATAGCGTTGCTTTGTCGCCAACCAAAATGGTGATTCTGGGAGAACGATTGCTATCAATAATCCGTAGGCACTGCAAATAATACCAGCGATGCCAATGTTTCTCCAATGGAAGAAAGTTCCGATAGCATTTGACATGAAGATACCCCAAAAGAGAGTAGCAGATTTGACAGTCAAGAAAAACCCTCTGTGTTTAGGAGAGGTATATTCAGTGATGATCATGACTGATACAGTGAAGTGGGACCCAGTGTTGATACCATTTATTATCTGGCTGATAATGATTTGGTTGACTGTGACACTAAAGTAGAAAACCACGAAGCTAATCAGATTGCTGATGGTGACAAACATAAATGTGTATTTTCTTCCGATGTATTTCATGAAGATTGGCAGAATGAAGGTCCAAGGCAGGCCAGAGTAGACCATGATGGCAGCTGGAAAAAGCAAGAAAAAGATTTAGAATAGTGTTATGTGTAAAAACAGAAAAGTTAATAACAAGTTTAACTTTTACGTTTTTTTTTATTCCTTTAACCAAACGCCTGATGTTATCATACTCGTTTGAAAATATGTAAAATTGTATTGCTAGTAACACTTGTATAACATCATTTTTTACGCAACAACATAGGGCCTCAAAGAAGGTTAATGTTTTAAGTAGTGGAACGGCAGCTGTTTCCACAACTTTCCAATTATTATTTATCGAAATTACCTTCTCCTTAAAGAAGAGCCTGTTATTTTTGTAGTGTCGTTACATTTGACCTTCTATATCTGAATGATAAACTACTTACGTATCCAGGAAGCTGTCGATTCACTGACGGCATCAAATGAGTTCGCCTCCTTCCTGATCTGTGGGATGAAGACTGTGGAGGCGCCGAACGACATGCCCATGATGAAGTAGCACGTCCATCCTCCACTGCTGATCATCATCTGTCATAAGAAGATGAGGATAAATTAAATATACTGTTTTTGCACCATCATCAACTCTGCTTGTCACATCAACCGGTCCTAAGTATCTTACTTCCAGTAGATATCAACAAATTTTACTAAAGCATCAGTAAGCTTTGTCCGTATTTACTATGCTATATGGCAAAAACTCATCATCTGCCTTTTTCCCAACTATGTTGGAGTGCGGACCGGATGCAGCTGAATACCAGTATTTTACATGGAGCGACTGGCTATCTGACTGGACCGGCCGGACTTTTGGGCCACTGCCTATCTGTAATGACTGTCAAAGATCTACAAATGACAGCCGTTACCAACAGCTTAACGTGCTTTCCGAGGCACAGAGGAAACTCGGTATGTAATGGGCGGTCATCCATCCGCAGACCAACCTAGGCAAGCGTGGCTTAACCTAAAGATCGACCCGAGCGGCTGTTATTATTTAGCCACGAGCTCTTCCTATTATGTCAAATACTATAGAAAAAAAACTATATAAAGTTCTATATAAAAACGGCTTCTTAAAAAATCGCTTTAATCTATCAATTAATACTGTAGTGCGATCGTAAATTATAACTGACAGGACCATTGCAACCGTTAATCCTGATATTGTTGTAAAAGATATGAGGAGATAAGAATGAAAAATATTGTTGATATCTGTACGACACAAGCATCTGTTATACGATAAAGAATTCGTTAACAGTGTTTTCAAAACTGGAGGTTACTGAGGTAAGGTCATTCATTAGTCTGTAAACTATGTCTCTTTTTATTGGTCTGTCTTTAACCTCGAGTGGTAGATAGTAGCCGGCAAAAGACAGGGTGTTCTGATGCTCGAGGCTGTGGGGCTGTTCAAAAGAGATACCGCGGCCCTGGAACACAAAGGTCTCAGAAAGAAAATGGATGAGCTTTAGTCAGTAAAAGACAGACACTTCCGCTCCACCCACAGCGGGAAGGGTTATTTGATGGTTTCCCATCCGAAACAAAAGGGTGTTCTGGCGTAGCTTGTGAATGGCATAGATTAAGCTTGCATTTAAGCTAGATCAGGCTCGGAAGTTCTGATCAAGCAGAATCTGGGGTTAGATCTTCTTCAAGTGGTTCTGAAAAGATCTCTGTTCAAAATCAAAATCAAAGTCAAAAGTCAGTCCCAGTCACAAGACATAAAAACTGTGAAAGTACTGTAGTTGCCCATTCCCTAGCGTAGATCTCTATGGAGAAGAACGGGCAAGAAACTCCATGGACACTCTTTTAAATCATAAAGTTGTTACAAAACCTTGGTTACATCATTCCTGTTGAGATGGTGCATTATGTGAGAACAATGTAGCAAGATGTGCACGATAAAAGTGTCCATAGTTAAAACTAACAAAAACAATTAAAAATAAAATAATTAATAAAAAAATAAAAAAAAAGCCGTGGCAACCAATAGCTGACCAGTCCCAACCGACAGCGCCCGTTCACGAACATCGTTCGCTTTTTAAAGGCAGAGTAAGATGCCGATAGCGATATTTTAATAATTTTGGACGTAGCTTTAGATTCATCGGTAGGTTTTGTATAATAAACCTAGCTCTTTTAAATGATGGTTGTGCTTATTATATAAACCTAGTTTCTCGTTGGATGGATTTGAGTCCAAAGGTGAGAGAGTCTAGACAGAGATGATGCTTCTGATATGACGTATGTTCAAATAATCATAAGATTCTGGAATTAGATGTTTAGGTTTTACTTCTATGGTTTCCACATATCTGCATGCTTCCACATGCAATTAGTAAAAAATCTGATCCGTATCAAAAGTTTATAGTGATAATAATGTGATTGTGTTTATATATTTTGGCTGTTTATATTAATTATCGTATTATTTTAAAACGCGAAAGATACACAGATTAGATAGTGATGCGGTGGCGCCGTCTCGTGCGTCTTCGGCAGAATGTTAGTTGTTATCGTATAAAAATACCAATCAAACCAAAAGTTCGACTTACAGTCTAAGTTACCAGGGGTATCATATTATCCAGTACTAACTGGGTTGTGGTGCAGCGATGGCTGTGGAGCAGCGGTGGCCCAGTGGTGGCGGCCCCGACTTACGAACAGTAAGTCGTGGGTTCAAACTCAGACAGTCGCATTACTTTGTGTAATTTATTAGTAGGTCCGCACTGGGCCCGCGTGGTAGATTATAGCCCATTTCCTCTCATTGAGAGGAGGCCGTGTCCTAGCAGTGTGAACATAATAGGCTGATGATGATGATGATGATGATGAACTGGGTTGTGGAGGTTAGATAGGCAATCTCTCCATGTAAAATACTGGCAGCTGCTCGTGTTTTCTGACGCACGGAGGAAACTTGTTATTTGGTGACCCATCCACTGACCTAACTAGCCAATCAACCCGAGCTGCTGTTAATTTATAGCCAAGAACTCTTCTTTTGAGATTTTAAATTACCTAAATTATTATTTTGGTCAAAACGAAGTAAATTTTAGAAAGACCTTCTCATAATATGGCAAACTGGCAAAATAACTCCAACCAATATTTTCAAACGACGAAGCTGATAGGATGCGTATGGAATTAATAACCATATTGGCCTAAGGGGGTTTTGATTCAATCAATCAAAACTCAGCACTATTGGATATAAATCTTTTGACCTGTGCTACAACATTGCCCTCATGTACTTACTCGTAAATAGAACAGAAACAAAATAATTAGGTCCGAAATCTAAAATACTGCGGGTCTGTGGACGGTGAGCTATGGGTTATTTCACCGTCCGTCCGTCTCGTGACGACAGGCCGTGTCGACAGCGCCAGAGTGTTCCACGCTCGCCTCAAAGAGATGTGATGTAAGGGCCGCAGCCTGCCGGGGCTGCGGGACTGTTCGAACGAGATACCGTGGCCCCGGAACATAAAAGGCGAGGAAGGAATATGGATGGGTTTTAGTCAGTAAGAGTCTGACACTCCCGCTCCGCCCAGAGTGGGAGAAGTTATGATGATTTATTGTACCATCCGGAAAAAAAAGATCTAAAATGCTAGATATAGTCTAAATATTAAAAGACATTGTACCTGTCTGAAGAAATATTTTCTCTTCTCCCATTTGTTTTTCTTTTCGACACGTTTTTCCAACTCGTAATCTTCCATTTCGCACAAAATCACTTCGCAACTGCACTTCGATTGAAGAATCACTTAAACGTTAATATAGGTTTTATCTAATCTTTTAAATTTATGGATAAAATGTGATTTATTTCGGCAATTCGATAAGTGTCTATTTTTTATTGTTCTTTATCGTCTCAGTTGTCAGTTTAAGTCAACACAAGTAAATAAGGATATTTTGAAGGACTGTACAAAAGGTTCAAAAACCTACAGATTACGGACGAGGACCAATAAACTACTGAAAAAGGACTATAACCTGAATGACACACCGTATAATTTTGCAAGACATTGACTTAAGTACAATATCAAACAGCTAGTTTTAAACAGTAACTCAAATATTAGCTTTATAGTCCGGAAGGTACCGTTATTGCATTTTAGGAAGTTTATTACGCCGATTGGTTGCCATCTTGTTCA
The DNA here is from genome assembly GCA_916618015.1 of Xestia c-nigrum. NCBI lineage: Eukaryota > Metazoa > Arthropoda > Insecta > Lepidoptera > Noctuidae > Xestia > Xestia c-nigrum. Next base: position 2,486,928 of record OU745263.1, read on the forward strand.
ATAGATTTCGAATGTCTGATAAGTGAAACCAACGTCAGCTGGCGCACCCGCGTTGAGTGTAGGATTGGGAGGTAAGGTTAGGTTAGAAAAAAAACAAATTAAGTCTTATTACACCGGCTGAAACTGAGCTTGAAAAAGTCGTCAGTCAGCTGACTATTTTTTTTAATCGTCAGCTGCATGGTACATAAACTTGTAAATGGTGCACGCCTGAGAAAAACTAAAAGTCTATAACACACTCACTACTTGGTGGTAGATTGTTTTTTAGTTTTTCATCAGACTCGTATCATTTACAAGTTTATGCGAGCGACTGACGCATAATCCCCCCTCCACCATGCGGCTGACAATTTTTTTTAAATCATTAAGATGTAAACTATTTGACATATTTTTTTACAACTTTCGTAACCTCTCAGTCCTACACCCACCGCTATTTGAGCAGCTCAGGTTTGGTTCATTTGTTGATTATATAAGATCAACCTTCGATGACAATAACAGTCGGCTTACAATTACTTTTTTGTTTACAACGTACTTCATGGTTCAACTCGCTATGTAGAACATGAATTTCAATTTAATCAAAACAAAACAGAATGATGTCTAAGTGTCAACTGATACTGAACATGGTATTGAATATTACTGGTTGTGCCCGCAGCTCCGGTCGCGTTAATTTAGAATTTGACAATTAAACTAACATAATGCTAAAATTTGTATAATAATTATGAATCATGATTCGAAAGACACAGAGCACCATCTATATTACCTATGTCTATTTCTATACACCTTTTTTTATCGGATGGGAAATCATCAAATAACTTCTCCCACTCTGTGCGGAGCGGGATCTCAGTGTCAGACTTTTACTGACTAAGACCCATCCATATTCCTTCCTCGCCCTTTATATCTCCTTCGAACAGTCCCGCAACCCTGGCAGGCTTCGGCCCTTGCGGGCAGCTTCACTTTGCTGACATCTCTTTCAGGCGCGCGTGGAACACGAACGCGCCGTCAACACAGCCTGTCGTCATTAGACGGACGGACGGCTAGCTTGCCCATAGCTAACCGTCCACAGGCCTGCGTCTACCGTGGCCGGTAGCCACCACCTGGCCCGGACGCCCGGTGCGTCTCTTGGCTGGGGCGAGAGGCTCTCTCCCTTTCTCGTTTCGCCACCTCTTTCACTTGTTTCTGTACACCTGACGACGTATATGCGAAATTACAGAATGATCAGTTCTGAGATTTAGGCGTGAAAAGGTAACAAACAAACATGCAAACCTAATTTTGTAATTATACGTATATTTTTCTTAGTAGACGACTACAAGTAGAGACTGTCACACTGTGGTTATGCCAATGAAACTATGTGTCATGTTTCTAGCTTACTTTCTTATTTCCAGTCTATTAAGTGACGTCTCATTAAATCAAAGTGGCCGGAAGGAATTGGATAGCCGTTATAGAAAACCGTCAAAAGTAGAGAGGTTTGAAAGAGACCTTAGCTTTGGGTGTATAAAAGTTGAAGAAGAGAGAGAGAGAGAAAAGATGTGATGTGTATTTTCAAATACCGGTTGAAAAAGGACACAAGAACCAAGCATTATCATTGCTGGGAAACGACTTTTTTTGGGTGAAAAATCATGTTTTGTGGGAGAACTTAATGTAATGCACTCAAAATATTCTGCTAATAGATTTATCGAGTCGCGACTTGTGGTCCCACTAATTTGACCCACTGATGGGACAGTGTGTCGATTCAGATAGTATGGGTATCATGGAGGTGTTTATAGTAAAAATCTTACATTAAAATATTGTATTAAAAAAAGCGGCCAATGCGAGTCGGACTCGCCCATGAAGGGTTCCGTAGCAGCAAGTAACGATTAGTAAGATTTATGACGTATTAAAAAAAACTACTCACTAGATCTCATTCAAACCAATTTTCGGTGGAAGTTTACATGATAATGTACATTATATATATATTTAGTTTATCATTGTCTTATTTTAGAAGTTACAGGGGGACGGGACACATTTTACCACTTTGGAAGTGTCTCTTGCGGAAACTATTCAGTTTACAAAAAAAAAATATTAGAAACTTCAATATCATTTTTAAAGACTTATCCTTTCCATAGATCTACGCGTATGGGTTTGATGAAAGCAAATAGGCGGGGAGAATAAGTGCCTTTCGGCTTCGTAGATATCACGCCAAACGTATTTGACAGTCATTGTTTTAATTAGATTTGAATAAATAAAGAAAAAGTGTTTATTAGTCCGTACAGGAAAAAAATGGTAAAATTAACAGTAAAACAAAATAATACAGTAAAGGACATTGTCAAAATTGGCCTATGAATCAACACGCATGAAACATTTACTATAATTCATTATTCTTTTAATAATACACATTACAAATATTTCAATAGAACGGACACTTTTTAATTTCGAAAACATTTTAAAAAGTATCTATAAACTTCCGTCATGATCCTCGGTCATTTTTTGATTCAATTTAGGGTTTTTAATAGGCAAAGGTATTATAGCTCATACAGCCTAGTCTTTGTACAGCACTCTTAATAAGTGTTTGACACAGACAAGCGTCAGTATTCTCAACACTTGATATACGATAATGGTTTTTAGTTACAAACAGTCCGCTAGGATTTCGCGGAATAATACGGGTTATAAAAAAACTCGATTGAAAGCGCTGTTTGAAACAAGCAATAAGAAATAAAAAGCATTTATTAGCCCGTACAGGACAAAACACATAAAAAATAACATTATTTACAACTATTGTAAACAAAACATAGATAAAAAAATTAAAATAAACGAAAGGTCCTGAACGAGGCCAAAAGACCTCTATCTATACCAGTTGTAAATTGACAGATGGCAACAGAACCAAATATTTTTATTGACGTAAATATAACCTCAAAACCCGAAAGTGTTTTGATTTTTTCTGAATTCTCAAAAGTGTCCGTTGTTTTATATTCAGTTCAATCGAATATATACATTATCTAAAACCCAAAAAGTAAATACACCTCCCTGTTGGATCTTAGGCGAGCCATGTATGGACGACGAGCAATGTCCTTTAAGAAAAAAAAAACGAGATTGTACGAGGCCATAATGGTTTTATCTCAGCAAAGTCACAGCGCCCAAATTATTCGTAGTATTCTGATGGTGCACAAAGTGAAGCCACGAGGACCCTTGATACTTAGGTATAAGTACTCGTAAAAAACATAACTGAAATAAAAACAAATAACTCTTTTACATTTTTTCAGCTTTACTGGCCTTTTCTAGGTCCCGCGAAATGATTCCTTTGACTCCTCATGACAAAAGTTTCTTCATCATTCATTGCTGCTTTTTATTCTTCTCCAGTCACTACTTGACAGGTAAAAAAAATACTTCTTCTTGCAATACCGGACTTTTCTCGGACCCTTTCATCCACTCCGCAATTTCTTGCAAACTCTTATCTTTCGTTTCAGGCAAAAACTTATAAATGAAAAACAAAAATATCGAGCTTGAAACCCCATAAAATAGAAAGGCACCATGAGTACTCCATGACTTGAATAAGTACGGAGAAATCTTAACTAAAGTACCTAGAAGTATTTTAAGACATAAGTCTATGCAACAGGAGGAAAGTCCTCTAGATTCTATGGATACTAATTCTCCAGAAATAGTTTGGGTTAGTATTACAGGTCCACAACATACGCCTATTGAATACCCTACTAACAAAAATATAGCTATGTAATTATTCTCTACTAGAACTGATAACTTAATCAAAAACGCGTACAAAGAAATCGATAAAAGAAATCCAATTCCTATCAATGAAGAAAAAAATAATAGTTTTCTCCTAGGCATTATTTTTACAAATATACATCCAATGTACATACAAAATACTGTGACACCGTCTAATATTAACATGGCTGTATAAGCTGACATTTTATTTCCAGCAGTTATTTTACTAATTATATCTATAGCGTACACACTAAATACAACTTTACCAGAAAATACATATAAAGATTGTATTAATAGACTTAAAAGTAACGGTTTATAAAAATACCTAGACGATATAACATTACAATATTTAGTTACGAATCCTTTTAACTTAAAATGTTTGGGCTTGTCCAGACTGAGATTCCGCTGAAAGTTGATCAACTTCTCCAAATCTGCTTCTGACTGCTTTCCTTCTCCAATGAGCCATCTGTGTGAAGATGAGCATTTTTCAAACTGCTGTTTAGTTGCCAACCAAAATGGTGACTCAGGTAGTATTAAAGCTACCAGAAGACTGTAGACACTAAGAATGATGCCAGCAATTCCAATATTCCTCCAATGGAAAAAGGTACCAATGGCATTCGACATAAAGATACCCCAGAAGAGAGTAGCAGATTTCACAGTCAAGAATAAACCTCTGTGCTTAGGAGAGGTATATTCAGTGATGATCATAACTGATACTGTGAAGTGGGATCCAGCGTTAACGCCGCTGATGATTTCGCTGATGATGATGTGTTCGACTTTGGTACTTAAGTAGAAGACTATGAAGCTGATGAGATTGCTGATGCAGACGAAAGCAAAGGTGTACTTTCTTCCAATGTATTTCATTGAGACTGGCAGTATGAATACCCAGGGTAGGCCTGCATAAACCACGATGGCCGCTGAAATGACAAAGATAGAATGAATAATGATGAATTGTTAATGATTTCACTGCAATTTAAATTATAGAGTCATAGTTGAGTGAGTAGATGTTGAGAAAGGGTTTCTTCTATCTGGCAGAATCTTGATGCTCCGAAATTTATTTGAGATAACACACTTGGCATAATTTTGTTTAAACGAATATTTTAAAGGCATTTCTTTTTCAACATCGTTATTGTTTGGCCGAATGTTTGTATCCCCAAATTGACAATGGCATACTTTTAAGATGGCACATTGTTATTTGGCATTATTACCTTTGGCAATGTTCAAATGTCGCATTATTAAGTTTAAAATAATGTTTATTTAGGGCGACGATTGTTTGATAAGATTTCACTTGGCATACTACTCGTATGAAGATAGCAGAATTTCATTTGGAATAATTTTATATGGCATTATTGCCATTTCTATAAAATAGCATTTTTAACTTTAATTTAAAATAAGTGACAGAAACGAATCGCTCCAAAACCGACACCACGTAGTCTTGTCTGCCCTACCGCTAGCTCGCCGTCCGTCCGTCTTATTACGACAGGCCGGGCGTTCATGTTCCACGCACGCAAGGGCCGAAGCCTGCCGGGGCTGCGGGACTGTTCGAAAGAGATACCGTGGCTCCGGAACATAAAGGGCGAAGAACATAAGGAACGGATGATTTTAGTCAGTAAAAGTCTGACACTCCATCCCACTCCGCTCAGAGTGGGAGAAGTTATTTGAAAAAAAAGACTGTGACTCGGCTACTACGTGAGCCCAACACAGTGTAAATGTGAATAAAGTTAAATGTGACATGTCTAGAAAAACTGCGTCGAATAAAAAAAAACCCATCCAAGTGCGATTCAGCCGGGCACATGAAGGGTTCCATACCATTGTAGTAGATGAGCCAAGTTTTAATTTTATAATTTGTTGTTATAGTGAAGAAATACATATTCCGTGAAAAAAATGTCAACTGTCTACCTATAACGAATACAGAGGTATTAGAAATACAGCCTGCTGACAGACAGACAGACAGACAGACAGACAGACGGACGGTAAAGAGACAGATAGAAGATTATTTCTTAGTAATAGGGTTCCGTGGTTACTCTTCGGATACGGAACCCTAAAATGTGAAAGAATTATAACTCACGTATCCAAGAAGCAGTAGATTCACTGACAGCATCAAATGAGTTAGCTTCTTTCCTGATCTGTGGGATGAAGACTGTGGAGGCGCCGAACGACATGCCCATGATGAAGTAGCACGTCCATCCTCCACTGCTGATCAGCATCTGGAATGTACAGAACACAAATTATTAGTTGTTGTTCTATAATTATGGTAACACATATCACTGCATCCAGAACGACGTGATCCGACAGAAAACCAGAGTTGTGGACATAGCTTACCTACAGAATAAGTAAGCTGAAGTGGCAATGATCCGGTCATATAACCGAAGAAACTGATGATCGATGGGGTAGACGTGTTCTTGAGTAGAGACCGCGAATTGGCAAACGTAAGGTGGGACGACCTCAGGCTCGGTGGACTGACGATCTTCGAAGGGTGGGTGGAAGCAAAAGGAAAAAAGAAAAAGCCTTCATTAGCCCGCACAGGACAAAACACATAAAAATTATCAGTATTTAAAACTGAATAAAAAAATTAAACAGATAGAAAACGCAACGCCACTCTGCGCTCCAAAACAAAAATGACTGACGTTGCTCAAATAGCCGCTAAGCTGAAGTGGGACTGGACTGGCCACGTCTGTCGCATGCTCGATGAGCTGTGGGCCAAAACAACCACTTTCTGGAGCCCTGATACAGCCAGGAGGCGTCGCGGCAGACCTCGCAGAAGATGGCGGGTCGAGCTGGACAAAACCAATGACCAGTGGCCAACATTAGCACTGGATCAAATCAACTGGAAGCCATGGGGAGAGAGAGGCCTTTGCCCAGCAGTGGGATGATGCAGGCTAGCAGTAACAGTAACAGGTAAAAAATATAAAAATTAAACGAAACGAAACTCGTCCTGTACGAGGCCAAAAGGCTCCTACCTCATGCATGCCTACCGCATGGTGCTGTAACATTGAAAAAACATCACAGCGCTGGTATTCTGATAGGGCCCAAAGTGAAGGTGATGCCACGGTCAGGCCAGATACGGATAATAATAAAAATAAAGTGAACAATACAATGAAAAAACCCAATAACAACTTTGTCCACGCATGCGAAGCTACGGACCAAATCTAGGTTCCATACTTAATACTAATTTGTATTAAGCATGCTTTAATGAATTGCAGAAAAACAGGTCTTTTTATCCTTATTTGGGTCATCCATTAGTCAATCTGGTTATTTGCTGATTTAAATACGTGAATGGGATTTAGAATGAGATAATAACGAAAACCTATATGCATAACATGGCTGCAACTTTGTAATGAATGAATCTTTATTATAACTTGGTGTATGTCTATGTATCTGTCACCGTAAAATTGTCGAACACGTTAGATTGTAATCTCTTTACTGAGATTGAAAACTGTCGAAATATTGTCAACTGAACATACTGCTTACGATATAACGCATTATTTTTCGGTAAATTGTAATCTTAATCTTCTTAATTAAGTCTAATCTAACCAAAATAACGGAAGCATCTAAAAATACCAGCATTTTACATGGAGCGACTGCCTATCTGATCTCCACAACCTAGATAGTCCTGGGCAATAAGATACCCCTTGGTAAGACTGATTATCAGACTTTTTGGGCCTTTTTAACGATACTACTGTAAGGGCCAACTACTTAACGTCCTTTCCGAGACACGGAGGAAACTTGGTATTTATGGGGTGTCACCCATCTTCAGACCAATCTAGGCAAGCACGGCTTAACCTAAAGATGGACACGAGCGGCTGTTATTATTTCCACGAGCTCCTTGCATTTTCCTTGTATTGTATAATTATAAGATCGTTATATTTAAATTGCTACTAAATCACTAGGTAATGGTTTTCGACGTTCGAGGAAGGAAGACCGTTAAAAAACCTCTTTTCAATCATGTGTTGATGTACCGACGTCGGTGAATAGTCTGACAACCAGTCTTACCGAGGGTTATCGTATTACCTAGTATTAACTGGGTTGTGGAGGTATAATTAGGTTTTCTCTGTGACAAAAATATTTATTGCATACTAGCTGTACCCGGCATGCGTTGCAATGCATTTTTTCCTACCTACCTACTACTACCTACCTACCTACCTGTCTACTTCTCACCGTTTAAACCTTCCCTGGACTACGACAAACATTTAAAAACCAAAATCAGCTCAATCGGCCCAGCCGTTCTCGAGTTTTAATCAGACTAACGAACAACAATTCATTTTTATTTATATAGATAGATTATTTATTTATTACGTACACTTATAAATGCCCATTTAATATAATAACATTATTTATTTACCACCTACTACCCTCTTCCTGTATTTCACTGCGGGGGGCCTACTGAAAACCAGCGCTGAGTGTTTTACACCCAGCATATGCTGAGTTGGCTACCCTTTCATTATGGGCATGCTCAGCGCAGTTGAGCTGTTTTAATTAATTGTTAAGCTGTTTGTTGTTATAATCTATATGTATGTGCTGCTCTTTTGTGTTGTGCTGTCCATTAGCGAATAAATGATTATTCTATTCTATTCTATTCTAAATAGGCAGTCGCTCCATGTGAATGAACTACAGGTATCCAGCTGCATCCGCCAACCCGAACATACATTATGAGAAAAGGCTGGGCAGATGATGATGATGATGGTACGTGAAGTATCTGTTAGTAGCGTACCCTGGATGGACGTGGATGTGCTAGTGAGCCGGAGATATAGTAAATTAATATTGTTGTCAGCCCTGCTAGCAACAGATTTCTCGAATATTCTGGATACCTTTGGTTTACATAGAGCGACTGCCTATCTTACCTCCACAACCCAGTTAGTGCTTCTTTCTTTCTTTCTTTCTAATATTAATTCGTAACTATGTTCCACCTTGGCAGGACGCCTTGGATGGCTGTCTCGTTAATTGGCGAGAAGAGACGCAACACCGAGAAAAGTGGAAGGAATGGGGGGAGGCATTTGCCCAGGAGTGGGACAGTTCAGGCTAATAAAAAAAAAAAGTTCCACCTTCTATTCTCTATGCATCAAAACATGCAGTCTGCGTCTGCGCTGACACCAATAACACCGTGGTCAATTTGGACCGGGAGTTTTGGAGTGGGAATTTATATGAAAATGGACAAAATCAAGGACACGATGAATGCTCACACTCAGTTCTATCAAGATGGTAGACTCTACAATCGAAGTTACAGACTATTAAAGACAAACGGTCCAGTATAATAGATCTTACTTCGAGAAAAAGGTCCGTCGTCGAATCCGATTCGGCTGGGCAGCGGTCGGGAAGTTGCGCGGTATCTTCTCGTCCAACTTACCGCAGTGTCTTAAGACGAAATTCTGTGATGACCAGTGTGTGTTGCAGGTGTATATATGAAACCGAAACGTGGTCGCTCACAGTTGGCCTCATCAGATGGCTTGAAGTCACCCAAGGGCAATGGAGAGGGCTATGCTCGGAGTTTCCTTGCGTTTAATCGAATCAGAAATGAAGACATCCGCAAGAGAACCAACGTTACCGACGTAGCCCGAAGAATTGCCTAACTTAAGGCGCTTAGACGAGCTAAATTAGCAACTCTATTTGTGGTGGTTCAAACTTCATTTGAATTGCTGTTAGAATAAAGTTCTAATCAGCTTGCATTACAAAGTGGTTGTTACGTCAGCCACTGCGGGCCAAATAGCGCGAAATGAGTGGTTTCGATCGATTTACGAAAAAACTATTGATTGGATTAAAAAACTGAAACAGTATCATGGTAATATATTGCTTGTAGAATTATTTGCCAAAAAAATCAGAATGATCGCATGTATATTAGTATGTTTTTTATTGTTTGAAAGATATTTTTAGAGATAAGTTCATGATTTCTTTTTATCGAGCCAAATTAATTGTGTTATGTTTTCAAAACAGTATCATGCTAGCATAATATCCTAAAGAGTATCATATATTTTTCTGGTCTTATTTATAGCAGTGAATCATATACTTTTAGTAATTATAAAACTCGCGTTTAGCTCATGCAATCGCCTTAAGTGGCAGTGGGCACACATTGCTTGCAAAACGCATGGCCAATGGGGCCGAAAAATTCTGAAATTCCGACCGCGAACCGGAAGACGTTGCGTTGAAAGGCCTTCCACTAGGTGGACCAATGATCTGGTGAAGATTGCGGGAATTCACTGGATGCGACAGATGGTCTCATACACACACTTGGCGTAGGCTTGTGTACTACTAAGTCCAACTTATTGTTTGGATCTTTTTTATTTAGTATTGTGTGTGCTTCATTAACTGACGTCAAATAAATATTTTTCTTTCTTTCTTTCAGCAGTTGACACGTCTTGCGGCTGAATACTAAAACGCATGCTAAGATTAATATTACATAATAACACGTATGTATACATCAAAGAGGTAAACAGAGCTGTATTTGTACACCTGCATAGGATTTGATATTGGTCAGTCAGTAAGGTAGCAGCGGGGTTTGTCACCCAGAGTGTGAGGGTCGCATATTTAAGTACCTATCGATCGACACTAGTAAAGGCGATTTTATATCCCATCTAAAACCATTTTGTCGCTTTTACGACAATTTCAGTTGGGGAAGACCAAGACTGTGGTCACCCCTAACGAACCACCAATGAACGACCAAGGGTCCAGCCTTTTTCATACGCTCTCCGAGAAATAAAAAAAACAACAGATCTCAAAACAGCACTAATAACATATTACGCGTACGCATTTGCATGGCTTAATTATGGAGTTATCTTGAGGAAATAGTACAGACGCGCCTACATTAGGTTATTCACTCTACAGAAAAAAAAAATAGATTTTTTCAAATATCAAAGATACACAGTCTCCTATAAACCTCGCTTTAAGGACCTAAAAATATTGACCCAGCCCTGCCTCTACATACTTGAAATTTGTTAATTTATATATATATTTATATATATATCCGCAATTTTATACCAAAAGAGGAGATATACAAACAAAAATGCACTTAGACATGAAATCAAATTTAACAAACCCACTTCACGATTAAAAATGCACTCTTCTAGTTCATTTGTTATGTCCACTCCATTAAAATATACAATACGTTACCGGAATACATCAAAAATAAAAATAAAAATAATGTCTTCATCATCGAATGAAAACAATTTGTATTAACCATAAGCTAATATACAACTGACGAATATTTTAGCGATAAATTTTAACAACAATAAAAACTATTTTTACGTAATGCCTAAAATACATAACATTTAATTTATTTAAATAATTATCGTTAATAATGTAATTCGTCCAATATACTATCTACTTATACTATACTATATTATATTATATTATTATCTCCTTTATTTATTATTCATCTTACTTAGTACATTTTTAAATATTTCTAAAAAAGATATAAAAACATTTAAAAATATAAAAAATAGGGATCCGCCGGTGTCGGGAGCAGGGTCCAAGTCACCGGTGGTTAGGGTTGCAGAGACAGGAACCTCCTCACAATGCGAGCCGTATCGAGGAGTACTGCCTTCTGTATCAGGCCCTTGATCCAACCGCCTAAAGAGAGCCTCGACAGATGTTCGTCGAGGCTCTTGGCTATCAGGCCATTGGCCGTCACGACAATCGGCACAATGATAACCGAGTTCATATTCCACATGTCGCGAACCTCGTGTGCCAAGTCGAGATACTTAATTTGTTTCTCTTTCTCAGCTTTCACGAGGTTCTCGTCATGAGGGATAGTAACATCGATTATCATTACTCGGCGCGCTGATCGGTCTATCACCACTATGTCAGGCTTATTGGCAACAATAGTCCTGTCAGTAATGATAGACTGATCCCAGTACAGCGTGATATGGTCTTTCACGAGAACTGGGTCGGGCACATACTTGTAGTACGGTACCTCAGATTCCACAAGCTTAAATTTCAACGCAAGTTGCTGGTGAATAATTCTGGCTACTTGATTGTGTCTGTGCAAGTACTCGCCGTTAGCTAGACGGGAACAACCAGAAATAATATGTCTGATGGACTCACCCGGACAGTGGCATGCCCGACACACGTCAACTGTCCCGTCCTTCATAATATATTTCCGGTAGTTGTTCGTTAACATAACTTCGTCCATAATTGCACAGACAAAACCTTCAGTTTCCCCGAAGAGGTCACCAAAACGTAGCCAGGACACGGACGCTAGAAAATCTACATCGGGCCCATGAAGAGCCCGGTAGAAGCGCCCGTGGAGCACCTTGCCCTGCCATTCTTTCTTGCGGTCATCGGTAGTAAGTATTACAGGTTTGCGCCAGTTCTCTTTAGCCATGGACAACGGGGTGAGTTATTTATTAATTATTATTATTAATATTATAAAGCAGAAGAGTTTGTTTGGTTGAACGCACTAATCTCAGGAACTACTCTTTCGAATTGAAAAAATCTTTTTATGTTGGATAGTCCATTTATCGAGGAAGGTTAAAACAACATGCTGCGGCCAATAGGAGCGACGCATAAATGCAAAATGTTGCAAAAACGGGGGAAAATTTATTCCCATTGCGAGCATTTTCTCTCTTATGTGTCGCAGACGAAATTGCGTGGGTCAGCTAGTAAATAATAAAATAAATAATAAAACTAAAAACCAAATACATAAATACTTTTTTAAATACCATAAAAGCAAATAATACTATTTTAAGGATAAAAAATTTAGTTTAATATTTATGCATTTTTTTTTTCTTAACACACAGCGCCTTCATCCTCTCTACTATTAAAAATTATTTAAAAATATTTTGACATACCAACTGTTACATGTACACATTATGGAACGCAATAAAGTATTGAGTATATATTTTTGAAGCTGTTAAATACGGAAATAGGCTGTCTAGTATTTTATAGACAACACTTGTACTCAAATTAATATAAACAAATGAAAATATACCTGTCTAAAGAAATATTTCCTCTTCTGCCACACATTTTTATATTCCACACTTTTTTCAGACTCATAATCTTCCATTTTGCACAAAATTTACTCTCCAGTTTAGTTTTATTCAATCACTTGTTATTTTTATCAAATTATATTTTTAATATGTAAGTACTAAATTGTTTATTTTTATTATTTTTTCTTAACATTCATAATAATCTTGCAAGACGTATGAGGTAACTGAGCTCAATTCCGTAGAGGTGGTCCCTATACAGGTTTTAAACGCAGGGTAACAATATTTTATTTTTAAAACAGGACATTCTTGTTACATTTGAGTATAACAACACGAAGGACCATATTTTTTTCAAGCAACTGCTTTTCCACAAGTTTTGCCAACACGAATACTTTACTTAAATTATTGAACTACAATAATAACTGTTTTTTAACCAACGGATAATCCAAAAATGTTTTAAAGATTAAATGAATAAAAAAAATAAAACAAACACTTATCAGACATTGACTAAACTATGCATTAGAATTCATTTTTTATCGTGTGGTTAGTGTCATGGACCTCTGACTTGGCTTAGTTTTGAAATTATAGGGCGTTTGTAAAAGGAAATTAAAAAAAAAATGATAAGAAATTCAATTGAGAAGTTCTTGGAATTGTTTCAGTTTTCTGTAGGTACTATTTAGAGAAAAAAAAAACGATATCTAACCGAGCGAATGAAATAACTAAATTCACAGTGAAAACATTGTATATAGAATTTGTAAGATAAAATTAGAAAATTTATGATACTCGTAATTAGATCAGTAAACTAGGTATGTAGTTTAGGGTTATTCATTTGATACTTGTATATTACGAAAGTAGGTCTAAACTAAACACTGTATATATTTCACAAAAATAGACTCGATTAACCACATATTCTTGCGTTCAAACAAGAATGAGTCAAAGTACAAACTGCGAGAATTTATGAACGAAAGAACGCTAAATTCTTTATAACGATAAAACCGATTACATTGAACCAGGTTAACTAATGAATATTCAAATTCTTAGAACAATAAGTTGGAAAATAAAAAGAATAGCGACAAATCGATTTAAAAGTAATTTCGATTGCCACCTCCGTGATGCACGTCAGACATTAGAAAATTGCACAAAAAAGATTATCTCAGTTACATCCAATTTTAGGGTTCTGTATCCAAAGTGTTCTAATGTCTCATTCTTAGTATTCTGGTCCTCTTACTACGTCAAAGTCAACAGTTACCTAACTAGCTATATCAATGATAGCCTAGTGGATTGACCGTCGGACTCCCAAATAATGGGTCTCAAGTTTGAACCCAAGTCAGAACGTCCAGATTTTTCGGTTTCATGTGCGTATTGTATAAAATATCACTTGCTTCGCTGAACCAGCATGCCTGAGATATTTCTCGACGGCTTGTTGTTGTGTGAGGCAAAGATCACACTTAAAAGTGTGTTGGTCAGGTCAGGTCAGGCACGTGAGGACCGACTGACTTTTCAATGCAAGCATACGTGTCAGGAAACGTGCAGACCAACTCAGAACTGCAGCAGCCAAGCACGTATCCAGACTTTAGGTTCAGGGGGGGACAAACATTGAAACAACCATGTGAACTGTGTTAAAATCGCTCTTATCACTGTACTATGATGTACGTACTTCGCAGTGGTTATGATCCTGGTCATTATAAGCCAAATTTCGAAGGGGGGGATAAATCCCAACTATCCCCCCTGGATACGTGCTTGGCAGCAGCCTAATGGCCCGGCCGACAGTACCAACGGTTGTATCTTTAGAATCATAATAGCATTATGTTCCTCGAACAAGTATAAAACGTGTGATGAAACGGAACCTCTTTAGAGTGCGAGGTTGACTAGCAGAGCCATTAATTGTTCAAAGCAGAAGCCAGCTATTGTATTCGCCCACTTATAGCGTCCCATAAATCTATTCAGGGATTCAGATTAGGAAAACCCTTTTGTACCGATCAACGTGCAGATCAGACTCAATAATTGTGTCCTGCAAAGAAAAACTAAATTAATGGCAACTTTAGTCAATGCACACGTCTGAATTAACATTAAATAATCAAATCTGTGGTCAGTATGGTAAATAAAAACAACTTTTATTTACAATCTGGTTGATTTAACCTAATAAAATACGAATATATGTACTTACGTTGTGATAGCGGCTTATATTAGATGCTTGTTGAAGTTGTTTTTAAATGGAATAGGCCTTTTCTTCATTTTGTTCTACACGCGTAGCTCTGTGGAATGATTTTGTTTTTGTCAAAACAAGACGCCTAATGACGCGTTTTCAACAACACTCACCTAACGAATGCCTAATTCCTATTTCCTTCAACAATAAGTGACGCCTAAATCTATGCCTAGTTTTTGTTTGCAGCAAAACTAAGTGTCACCTAACTCAATGTCTAGTTCTGGTTTTCACCAACAGTTAGTAACATGACGATCGAGATTCGTAGAATATCTCCCATAATCTCGTCATCATACACGTCCCTGTTGCTGTGGAAGGAATGAATACAATTTAATTTAAATCTTGAAACTCGAGTCACTTTGCAGCCTGGTCAAATTCAAGGTTGTGCTACAGACCATCAAACTGGACAACTTTCTCCATGGAACCACCATCGTAATCGCGAAAAAGTAATCAACGGCCTCATACAAAATTCCAATAACGACTCGACCAAATGTATGAGACAGCTGGTTATTTTGTCGCATGGAGAAAATTGCTCAGTTTGTTTATATTTAGCTCACTCTTGAATTTGACGAGGATGGAATCAGGAATTTCTCTTAGCAGCTACGCGCGGAGTCTTAAGGTCGTGGCTCACTTGACAAGCACCGCACCAGCACCGCTCCAACCCAGCAATTTATACTTGCCATTCAAATTAGAGCATTAAATCGTGTGTCGCATAACATATTTTTTAATGTCCATATGAAAAAGCTTACGGCGGGTGGTCAACGCGCTTGCCGCTACCATACGCCTCGCATCGCGGGCGGCGCGGCGTCCGCGCGCGGTCCGCGCGCCGCAAGCGAGGGGACCGCGTGCTTACACCTCGCTTGCGGCGCGCATGTCGCGCGCCGTAGCCTAAATTCGAGGCGGCGCCGGTCAGGAGCTGTGCTGGTGCCGTGCTGGCGCGGTGCTTGTCAAGTGAGCCACGACCTTTAATTTGCGCTGGGTTGACGGCAAATGGCTCGCCCCTATTAGAATTAAAAGATAACTCTCTCCATCTTTCCCCATAAGCAAGAAATAACATTATTTGTTCGTGACGATTGTAATCAACATAGAAACAGCTCATAATTTCACTCAAAAGTCAAGGTGAAAACTCGGTCCGACTCGGTCATCCATCCTAGCAGCTATAGGCAGTAAGAATAATGAATTAGGTACTTCGATTTATCCATAAGTAAATAAAGGATTTCAATGATTGTCAAAACTGTATCTTTTAATCGACGGAAAGGCTTATATGTATCAATTTTAATACTATAGCATGTTAATTGTAATTAAATGATAATGTGTTATCTTTGGCGTAAGTTAAAATTCGTGTATTTATAGAGAACAAACGAATGGGTGCGGTTATGACGATTTTTTTCTTGGGTTTGGCAGTAAAACCATCATCTGCCTAGCCCTTTTCCAACTCTATTGGGGTCGGCTCCCAGTCTAACCAGATGCAGCATGCAGCAGTCTAACAGGATGGGTGACCACCCGTACATAGGTACTGAGTGTCCGAAAATATCCGATATTTATCACAAAATATCAAAATGTCGGATATAAATATCGGCTCGTGACTAAAGAATAACAGCCGCTCGTGCGGATCTTTAGGTTAATCCGTGCTTGCCTAGGTTGGGCTGTGGATGGGTGACCACCCTCACATACAGAGTTTCCTCCGTGCCTCGGAAAGCATGTTAAGCTGTGTGTCCCGACCGGCTATCATTTGTAGATCTTTGACAGTCGTTACAAGTAGTCAGTGGCCCAAAAGGTCTGCACCCCTGCAGACCTTTTGGGCCACTATCATATCATGCATCCGGTCTAACTGGGTTTTGGAGGTCAGACTGGAAGCCGACCGCAACATAGTTGGGAAAGGCTTGACAGATAATAATGAGCGGATACTCGAGTGTACTGGTTACTTAGAGAAATAGACAAGTGTGCATGCACTATTGTCGACCAAAACTACTTGGTTTTCATTTACAGACTAGATTCTGATTGAGAAGAGTGACATCTATAATTTTGTGACAACACTAATACAACCACTTATTGATTGAGTCCTTGAAAGTCACCAGACGGACTCGCAGATGGCACTTTATGCATTTTGAATAACGAATTGTTGGAATAAATGTTTACGGACTGTGTTTTTGTTGTTTGATACGGAGCTCGGAGTAACCATTTTAAAATAATTTAAAAACTGTGTCTTCAAAAAATTGTACGCTAACATGTTTATAACAGCGCTATCTGTTGAACAGTTTGCAAGCCAAATCGATTTATAGATCCACATTTATTGGACAGATGGCGCTAGCTTAACAATAATGTTAAACTTGATCAATAGTATTATAACTTAAGCTTTTTCTTGCCTTTGGGTAATACCTGTATCACTTTAGCTTGTTGTGTTCCATTGTTAGGCAATTGCTTTCCTTTACCTAAAGACATAACTCGTTCTTTTGATCCAAAAGCGTTTCGGTCTTCAAAACTTCCAATACAGGCAGGTAATAATAAAATTATCAGTTATTACCTACCTACCTACCTAACTCACCCACAACAGTGCAATGACCTCATACAGTTTTCACTAGGTAAGTACCTACCTACTCTTGTTCACTGACGTAGCTCCGCTGTGGTACCTACCTAAATGCAATTGTCCAATGCATTATTGATTCCCAGTCCTATAAGTACCTGTAGGTAGACTGGCTTTATTCCTTTAAAACAGTGGTTCCCAAGCTTTCTTAGGCCAGGGACCACTTTGGTATGTTTATTGTTAACAGAGACCATAGGACCTAGATAAACATGGACTAGGATTATAACTAGGGTCGTGAATCTTAAACTCACACTACTTATACAAAAATTGGACAAAAGCGATAGAATTGAGCTCGAAAAATTTTGCAATCATTTAGTATGAGATTCTGAAAAAAAAAATAGAATTTTGCCTCTGATAGGTTCAATTAGGTTGGGTTAAGCTTGCATCTTCTGTGCAAATATCTTCTGTGTTAAAAAGGACGCATAACATTTTAATCTTTCGCGGACCGTAGTCGATGCTCCTGCGGACCAACAGTGGTCCGCGGACCACAGGTTGGGAACCAGTGCTTTAAAAGGACACTAAATTTTATAAACCAGGTAAAATAACGTACCGTAAGTAACATACCTAAGTACGCTTAGTACGGCTACTATTATCTATTCTGTGTCTAAGTATAAAGTGTAGCCGTTTAGGACGATTTTCACATTAAGACGTGCTTGCCTTGGTTGTTCTATTAGTGGGATCCTTACCAAGTTTCCCACTGTATTTCGGAAAGAACGTTAAGTCGCTGGTTCCGGCTGTCATTTTGACATCTTTTACAAACGTTATTGGTAGTCATTGGCCCGGAAGTATGAAAACCAGTCTTACCAAGAGGTATCGTATTACCCAGTAACAGTTGGGCTGTGGAGGTTAGATAGGCAGTCGCTCCATGTATAATCATGGTATTCAGCTGCATCAGATTAGACAAAATCAAAAATCAAAATCAAATTATTTTGTTTCACATAGGCCTGGATGGGCACTTATAAAACGTCGAAAAAGGTGCACGGTTCGCGTTGGTCGATTCCATGGAGAAGAACCGGCAAGAAACTCCATGGTTACTCTTTTCAAATCATTTGGTATTACAATATTATTGCCCACATTGTCACTGAAGAGTTAAAAGACGACTTGGATATGGAAAGGGAGCGCAGGGCACTGGCTGTGAGGGGAAATATGATATGCAGAAGATTTTATGGTTGTTCAGTTCCCGTGAAATTAACTCTTTTTAAGGCATACTGCCAAACATTTTATACCAGCAGCCTTTGGGATAACCACACCCTAAAAGCAGACAATGCTCTGCGCATTCAATACAACAATGCCTTCAGGGCGCTGTTGAGGCTTCCACCTTACTGTAGTGCGTCAGGTATGTTCGCCGATGCCACTGACGATTACTTCGCGATAATGCGGAAGAAAGTTGCCTCTGTAATATCCCGAGTGAGGGGAAGCAGCAATAGCGTTCTGAGGGTGTTTGCGGAGAGGCTGGATGGGCCTACAATGGGGAGGTTTATCAGGCTACACGTTGGCAACAAAGCTTGTTAAACTTTCCTGTAATTTTTAATTTGTTATTTTATTTTCTGTGTCTATGTCATTTTTTTTTTACTGTTCCTGGTTGTTACTAACATAGTCTTTAAGGAAAATGTAATACTAACACCCTATGGGCCTTGATGCTTGACAGTAAAATGTTTTTTTTTTTTTATTTTTTTTTTATTATTATTTTTATTATTTATTTATATTTTTATTACAGAATTAGTACCTACTAAAGTATGGAGGGACAGCGTAGGCCCGACAATAGGTCGTTGCTTGCTATACAAAAATGTAAAACAAAAGGAATATTTAACAAAAGTTAAACAGCATCCGGGAATCTAAAAAGCCTTCAATGTTCACTCATTCACAAACAATAGGTAAAAAAGCATCTATACAAAGGTAAGACAGAAGAAAGAAAGAAAAAGCATTTATTAGCCCACACAGGACAAACACATCAAAATTAACAGTATAAAAATTACACAGTAAAAATAAAAAAAAACAAATTTATTTTTAATAACTAAAAGAAATGAAACTCGTCCTGTACGAGGCCAAAAGGCTCCTATCTCAGCATGGTGCTGTAACATTAAAATAAAACGTCACAGCGCTGGTATTCTGATAGGGCCCAACAAGAAGGAGGACAGGAAGGAGGACAGGAAGCCGACCTCAATATAGTAGGGAAAAGATGATGATGAAGTAGAGAATACAAATATATCAGTGATACCTAACAATGATGGAAACGACATCATCATCTGTGAGAGGTGTAAGTACCCTAATAATGCACCCATATTTCACTAGGACATGGAGCGAGTATGCTGCCATCCACGAGACAAATGCGGTTGGCTGTGGGACTCTTCGAAAGAGATACCGCGGCCCCGGAACATAAAGGGCGAGGAAGAATCATGGATGGGTTTTAGTCAGTGACAGTCTGACACTCCCTCCCGCTCCGGCCAGAGTGGGAGAAGTTATTTGATGATTTCCAATCCAAAAAAAAGACGCTGCGCTTGCTATTGAGTTTCTTTAGGAAAAACTCAAAAATATTTTGCCCGACGTGGGAATTAAACCCAAATACCTCATGAGCAGTGGTGCAAAAGAAAAACGAGGCAGTTTAGATGATTAGTTCATTATTGGTTTATCCCCAAAGGATTAAGCCCATGTTTACCAAAAAAATGACGGCCTGATTATCTAAAAACAGAAGATGATTAGGCCTCTAGTGTGGGACGCTACATGTGTCGATACTATTGCGCCTCCCCATCTTCCTAGTTCATCGTGCTGTGCAGGGGCTGCCGCTGCGGCTGCGGAGAACCTCAAGCGGTGTAAATGTAGTAACCTTATTGGTAACTATATTTTCGAGCCGTTTGGGGTTGAAACTCTAGGACCGTGGGGTCCGAGTGCTCACAGCCTTTTCAAGACACTTAGTTGATAAAACTCTTAATATCAAAACAGCTGTTTTTAAAACATTTTTGCATGGGAATATGACGTCACTGTGACAGCTGTTTTATAGATAATCAGACCGTTATTTTTACCGTGCCGTTCTGAAACCGAAAGCCAACTTGATCATCGAACTCTGAATGATTAGAACTGTTTTTCTTTTAATTTTTAAGTATCAATAAAAAAATAAACACGAATAATTAAATAACATATTAAATTCACGGAACTATCACTTAAATTGCACTATTTACGTTTTCTGCATTAATGAAATTATATATATTATATCAAATCAACATTTAGAAACAGTTTATTACGGACTTGTTAAACTGCCGATGTGGTGATTTTCGTTTCGTCGTTTAATTTACACGTCATCACGTAGTTCATTGAAAACAACGGGGCAAACTACATAGAAAAGGTTTATTACAATTTATTATTGTTATTTAATTATACGTCAGATTGAGGATAAATCCAGAAACAATAAGGATACATTGAATAAAACAAGGCATAAATACTTGAAGCAGAGTATTTATTTTTCCTTAAAAATAGGTACACGTCATATATTTTACAATATTTACAAATAATATTAATTACACATTAAATTACATTCATATTGGATGGATAAACTTCTTCTCATGATTTTTTTTTAAATATTCAAGGATGTTTTTGGTCCCTTCTTATGGAATTGTTCAGACATGGCAATTGAATACAAAAGCAACACATAATTATTGATGAAATAAAAATATTATTATTAATTTATAATTTATTTATATTTTATACGGTATAAGTTTCGAGTAAAATTCACATTAGATAACAATATTTACAGGCTTATATACAATTTGAAGTTGGATAATCTAAAACTGTGATTTGATTTTTGTTCATAATGTTCGATACTAATATTTTGAAAAAATACATTTATCAATTCGTTGTAAGCTAATTTTCTCTTTTCTGTGTTAAAATAAAAAAAAGTAATTAGCTGGCTTCATTCAATGATAAAACATCATATTACAAATCGTCAAATCATTACATGGAATGAGCAAAAAATAACTAGAGAAATTCTAATAACACATCCGCCTTTCTATTACCGTTATTGGCTTGATGGACTGCGTCATCCCACTGCTGGTAAAAGGCCTCTATAACTTCTTACCTTTACATACTTATAAGACCATTGTTACTATCTACAATACATTATGGAATGCAATAACTTACTGATATTATATTCATTAATAAAAAAGTCAATACTATTAGCTGATACTAAAACTGAAAAGTTTGTTGTATGGTTGAATGCGCTTATCTCAGGAACTGCTGGTTGACATTTAAACATTATTTTCGTGTGGGATTCTCCATTTATTGAGGAAGGTTATAAGCTACATAACAGCACGCTACGACCAATAAGAGAAGTTGCAAAAACGGGGTAAATTAATTCCTTTTCTGAGCTTTTTCTCTCAAGTGACGCAGACGAAGTGGCGTGGGTCAGCTAGTATCGTTATAAACTTAAACAAAAAAGTAGCCCTGTCTGAACATAGGTACTTTTTTACCCAACTAGAGGGGTAATGCGTGTAATAGCCTTTATACAGAGAAGATGGAAGAGACGTCGACGTGAATCGATAATATTGGGTCTGAATATCAGATCCGAGCCGAGTTTAACCGAGTTTTCCGAGATATTCGAGTTTTCTGAGCTCGGAAGTATTAGGTCCCCACTGTCGTATTCCGGGCTTGAGTGAAGGGGTTCGTCAGTGGTACTTTCCGTTGCTGTTCTGTCGATCATACGATGAGCTGTTAGGTTTGTCGGAGCCAAAAGGAGAACCTCCAAAGGGGGCCCTACCGGTGGGTGATGTGGGCATGAGGTTGGTCGCTGGATGGTAGACCCTCGCTTTCATGGACATGCCGTCTGAAATAAAAGAAAATATGGGGTTAATAAAACACAGTTATACGCCAAACTTGATTTTACCGCAAATAGAAGTTACGGTGAACCAATATCTCCGTAATTTCTGCTAAAAGAAGGTCAAAGTTCCATTAACTTTCTCACAAGCTTGTTTTTTTTTTAATATTTATAAATCCTACATGTTTTAATGTAAGATTTTTACTTTAAACACCTCATCCATCCATAAACACAGTGCATTTTAATCCGTTACATTGAGTTTTACTGTGAAACGTGATTTTTCATCCCAGTAATATTTTTTGCGTAGAGTTAGTTAGTGTGATGAACATAATGCTTGGTTGACAGCTCCTGATGGGTCCGTTTACACCAGGGTTCGAAAATATCCGATATTTATCATAAAATATCAAAATATCGGACAAATATCGCCTCGTGACTAAATAATAACAGCCGCTCGTGCCGATCTTTAAGTTAAGCCGTGCTTGCCTAGGTTGGTCTGTGGATGGGTGACCACCCTCACATACAGAGTTTCCTCCGTGCCTTGGAAAGCACGTTAAGCTGTAGGTCCCGGCTGTCGTTTGTCCATCTTTGGCAGTCGTTACAGATAGTCAGTGGCCCAAATAGTCTGACAACCAGTCTTACTAAGTGGTATCGTATTACCCAGAATGAACTGGGTTGTGGAGGTCACATAGGCAGTCGCTCCATGTAAAATACTGGCATTCAGCTGCATCCAGTTAGACTGGAAGCCGACCCCAACATAGTTGGGAAAGGCTAGGCAGATGATGTATAATCCGATATAGGTTTATCAAGTTTCATATATATCCATTATGTATGAAAGCCATGTTATTATTTTATTGTAGTATCTATGTAAACTTTTTGCATTATGTGCTACTAGCTTTTGCCCGCGACTTCGTTTGCGTGGAATAGTGACTTCCGGCAGATTTTTGATTGCCGACTCTTGACCAATAGATGGCGCTGTATGTCCGGAATAAATTTTATTTATTATTTTATTTTTTGTAATAAAAACTATCCTATGTCCTTTCTCAAGTTTCAACCTATGTCTGTACCAAATTTCACACAAATCGGTTCAGTAGTTTAGGCGTGAAGCAAAGACAGACAGACAGAAAGACAGACAGACAGAGTTACTTTCGCATTTATAATATTAGTTTGGAAGTTTGGATAAAAAAAACTGAAATGTTTTATTTATTTTAAATCAGACAACGTACTTAGAATCACGACCGACGCCATGAATGTCAGCAGAAGTGTTGCCATTCATGGATAGTATTTATGTATTTGTCCCGGGCTCGAATCCCGGTAGGTACAAATGTTTTTGTGATGAGCATGGACATTTGTTTCCGAGTCATGGATATTTACATGTATAATGAGTATGTATTTACAAACTAAAAGTATATATGTAGTATAACAACTGTCTGGTGACCACGACACAAGCCTTGCTTAGTGTGGCACTAGACGGCGCTGTGTGTAATGTCCAGCGATATGTATTTATTTAAGTCTACTCCAACGCAGCCTACATTTGGGACGTAGAAATAAAGTAACAAATGCTAAAAATCGATACCATTATATATATTTTATAAAGCAGAAGAGTTTGTTTGTTTGTTTGGTTGAACGCGCTAATCTCAAGAACTACCGGCTAAAATTAAAAAAAAATTGGATAGTCAATTTATCGAGGAAGGCTTAAGCCTATATAACATCGCGCCACGACTATTAGGAGCGGAGCAGGAATGAAAATGTTGCAAAAACGGGTTTTTTTTCTTCCGTTTTCTCTGTTTCGTGACGCAGACATAGTTGGGTGGGTCAGCTAGTTACCTACTTAATAAAGTAACATTTTTAATAATTTTTGTATTGTTTGATATATACCTATCATAAAAATCGTTTGTTATATATGGGATTTAAAGGGTGTAAAACACCTCTTCACGAAGCCGAAAGGCACTTGTTCTCCTCGTCATTCTGATAATTTTTTTGTTCTACACTATACCTGGGAACCTTCTAGTTACGGAGATATGGGGGGTCAAAGTTACAATTTTTTGACATTTTTTTTTTATTTACAAGTTTTTTTTGTGTGATTTTAGCTTTTAACACCTCCACGACCCCCGTACTATTCAACCCGTCCATCAGCACAGTTTTTTGAGTGCGTTACATTGACTTCTATCACAAAACCTGATTTATAACCTCAAAAAAAAAAGTTGTTCCCCAGCAATATTTTTTGCGTAATGTTACTTAGTTTGATGTACAGAATGCTTGGTTAACGGCTTTGTGATGAGGTGGTTTACACCCTGTATGTATATCGGATATTTATATCTATTGTATAATATATGACCTTGTAGAAGTATGTCACACAAGGTCAGAAGAACAAAGACCTACTTGGCAGTAAGCCACTGATTGTCAACTGTGACTGGTCACTGTGACGAGCTGCCTGGGTTTTCCAGCCTTATCTATCTGGCTAGATAATTTATTTTTACATAAATCTAAAGAGTGTAAAACCCCTGTTTACGGAGCCGAAAGGGATTTGTTCTCCCCAATTATCATTTTTCTGTTCTACATCATACATGATAATATAAATCGATACGGTTAAGAGGCCTGCGGAGCATGCCAATTTCATACAAACGTAATATCAAAATAATTTGTAAATCAAATATATTCTTAAGGTAGTGTGTATTTATTTTGATTGGATTACAAAACATATAGGTAGGTTCCCAGACACATGTTTTGAATGTACACTGATTTAAACAAGAGTTATGAGAAAAAAAAAATCTATTGAAATTTTAAATTCATCATAATTATCTCGTAGTTGTCAAATACGTTATATTACAATATAACGTGTTTCTCTCTAGCGATATTGTAAACTCTCGAATTATTGTCAACTGAACATACGGAAGTATCTCTGCCCCCATAATCGGGACTTGTGGCACCCCCACGTTAGGTTAGTTAGGTTCCTTTAAACTCTGCACTTGGAAATAGGGGCCGGGGGCTCCGTCGACTACGCTTTTTAGGGGAATATTAAGTGTTTTGAGGTTAGTTTATATTAATCGATATTTCTCAGGAATGGTATAGTATCTTTTCATGAGAGTGGTACCACTGGGCAAGCGGGACCCCTCCTCCCCTCCAAACCGCGTGAGTTGACCCCCATCGCATGCATTTCACGAAAAATAATGCGTTTTATTTTAAGCAGTATGTTCATTTGACAATAATTCGAGAGTTTACAATATCGCTAGAGAGATTACAATATAACGTATTTGACAATTTTACGGTCACATATACACACTTACTTAAGAATATATGTGGTTTTCATATTATTTTGTTAGTGCGTTTGTATGAAAAACGCATGCTCCGCCGGCCCCTTAATGGCTGGTCATGTCAATGAGAGGTTTTCATTTTGACAATTAAAAAAAAAATAGTTTCCATGAACTCGATAGATGGCGTTGATCCGACTACGTTACTAGGTGCCAAAGCCAAAACGCTTGAAAAACACACGTTACATACGCTCGTTGACTGATACTTTCGTTTGCATCAGCTTCCGAATAAAATCATTAGGTCCAAGTGATAATAAGTGACGTTGAGTTCCTTGCAGTAACGTAGTCAGACTAGCGCCATCTATCTAGCGACTAGGGAAGAGTTGAAAAAGAAAATCCCTCATTATAGCATATAATAGCAGGACAAGATAAATATACCTAGAAAATAAAAATACTTACTATCAGACATAGACCTGGAGTAGTTTTGTTTGGTGTTGTAATCTTTGGTGGGCGGCATCTTGAATTCTGGAACAATAAAAACGGATTAGTTACAGAAATGTCAACAAGAAATGCGTATGGTTTATAACCACAAAAAATTCAACTACTGGAAAATCACGCTCTAATTCAGGGTTTACAAAGTAAAATCAACTCCTCCTATTGTTGATGTCGGTTAAAATGTAGCCTTTGTTTCCCGGGCTATAATAAATAAAAAATAAATAAATAACACACAGCGCCACCTAGTACCACACTAAGCAAAGCTTGTGTCATGGACACTAGGTAGTTAATATACTACATATACAACCTTATTTTTTGTTTATACTAAACCCGAAAAGGGGTCATTGTACTCATCATTTTGAACAACTTTTTCTATGGGACGAACCTTGAAATCGCGAAAAAAAAATCAGCTGTTCCCTACATTTTGACTAGTTATGCGAACATAAATGTAGTTGCAGACTGTTATCCTTTCTCTGATCCGACTGTCTGACAACCAGTCTTTCTAATGGGTATCGTATTTAACGGTACCAATTGGGTTAGAGAGGTCAAATAGGAAGTCACTAAAAGTAAAATACTGGTATTTATCTGCATTTATTTTGACCAGAAAATAACCCTAAAATAGATACACAGTTAGGAAAAGGCTAGATAAATGATGATGATATATTTAACATTATATTATTTACATTATATACTACAACAGTCAGATGGCTATATAAAGAAAGAAAGAAAGAAAGAAAAAGCATTTATTAGCCCGACAGGACAACACATAAAAAAAAAATGGTAAAATTGTGATTTTAACACTAGTTTAAAGTAAACATAATGAGAGAGAAAAAAAAAAACGAAATCATAAGAAAAAACAAACAAAATACAAAACAGAATTTGTCCTGTATGTTACAGCTATCTAAATCTCATGGAAAGAAAACATCAGAACATGCCAAGACAAAGAGCCGATAGACCTCCGTAAATAAATCTGAGCAGTAACGAGCATTGAATCAAGATACTAAAGCGGCCATTAATAATAAATGATCGTATTTATCTTTAGCAGTCGAAGGGAGTACTACAGATACGTCATAATGTGATCAGTGGTAAAGGTCCCTACTCATACGGCGAGGGAAGAAAACTATGGGACCCTGGTTTTAAGGTATTTATCTACCCAAATATCATAAACCCTCTCTAATGCGTTCAAAAACCATAGGCAATGACCAGCATTACCAACCTGCAGAAATGAACGGTACTGTAATGAACTCATAACGCAACTGTAAACCAACTGTAAAGTTGCGTTAAGAGTTTTAAATTTGGAACAGGTGTCAAATTCAAGTGAGTGTGCTATTCTAGTACCACCTACATTAAATCAGATATCGATAAAAAAAAAAAAAAAAAAAAAAAAACCCAATTCAGTATGATTCTAATTATAAATCGCACGACATTTTCGATCTCGAGTGACACAAGAATAGTGACTTTGTTCGTTTGCCTATGATTTAAAAAAAAATGACAGATATCCGAAACGCCGCCATTTCGAGCTGTCATTTGTTCGTTAGCTTTTTATTTCCAGTAACCCATTCTTTATTTCTGTCGAAAATGAGTGATAGTGACTCAGAAATTGACATGAATACTCCGCCAGATATCGTAAATGCAGCGACGAATGCAACTAATAACCTGTTGGCACAAAAATCATGGGCCAAGTAACAATGCAGGTCATTTCCCTATGGTTCCTGAACCCATCATAGAGCCCTTATGATATTTGGGTAGATAAAGTAGTGTATGCAACTATACATAATTAGGCATTACCACACTCGTGTTGTAATGCCCTTCATTATGCACAGTTGCATAAACTACTATTTTTAAATTGTACGAGTATAATCAAAATACAACCCAGCACTGGCCCCGCAAATTGCAAAAAACGCAAGAAAATTTGAATTTCGCGGGCTAGTATCCACCTTAATGCTGTTCAGCAGAAGAATTTTCACAAACAAAAGAAGAACGCGATCATGGAAAGCGGAACTCAGTTCATGTGATTATCTGAGCTTCTAGCTCCAGTTCTGAGCGAAGTTTACCCCAAATCCCGTTTATGATCTGATCAAATCCATGAAACAATGAATTATTTACACACAATGTCCTGCAAAATGTAAGCATCAAAAATATTATCTTGCTTAGCGGATCAGTGATTACGCGAGGTCAATTACTTATGTACTTAGTTATCAAGATATACTTACAGCTCTTCTACTTAAAATCGCGGGAAACCCCAAATAAAAGATTAAATCATAATATGATTCTAGGGAAATCCCCGTTTATGCACATCGATTGACAATTGCAATAAATTGATAGAATCCCAGCCGTATCGACGATAATAAACGGAATCACTTAAAAGATTATAATACAGTAGCTTCTGCCCGCGACTTTGTTCGCATGAATCTTGCCACATTTCTTATTGCTGCTCCGCTCCTATTGGGCATAGCGTGATGTTATATATATATAGCCTATAGCCTTCCTCGATAAATGGACTATCCAACGCAAAAATAATTTTTCAATTCGAGCCGGCACTTCCAACCCGCGCGCGTTCAACCCAAACAAACAAACAAACTCTTCTGCTTTATAATATTAGTATAGATAGTGGTAGAGACTTTTAGATAGCATACCAACTGAAGTGATCCAAAAAAATAATGCGCTTGAAATAACCAATTTATGTAATAATATGCAGATATCGGAATAGGTACCAATAGCAATGAAGTCCACCATGGACCATTCCCTGTGCACCATTTCCTGTCAACATGATCGATATGTATGTATATAAATATAGGATTTTATAGGTATGTATAATATATGTATATCTAAGCTGTATTTATTACGTATATTTTATTGTATGTATGTAGTTTTTTTTTTAAGTTTAATTAATTTAGATTTTTTTTTTTTTTTTTTTTCGGAATGGCATCTCGCAGTTCAACCTAGAAAGGTTGTCGTCTGCTTAACCGGACTATCCTGTGGGTGCCTTGAGTGTAAGGCCTCCAGCCAGGGCATAAAACTTACAAACTAAGCGACTACACGCTAAGGGCACCCCTTGTGGGGTACGGGCCTCGGCTTAGGGCGTCGCTGGAAGAGGACAGCGAGGGGACAGGCTGGATCTGAGTGGTAATTAATTTAGAATATAATGTAAATGCACATACGTAAGTATATCCTCTTTTGCAAATCTCGCTTTCAAAATTAGGTTTGCTGTAAGAAAACCCAACTCTGGGTTAAGCTCGCCTTTGTACATATTTGTTGTTTTTGTGTGCAATAAAGAATAAGAATAAGAATAAGTCACCATCATCTACCTGTTCTTATCCCATGGCCCCGTTCCCCCCTGTCGTGACGATTGATTTATCGTCGCTTTTTTGTTGGCAAAAGTCATGAACGACAGTTATCGTGTCGTCCTATATGTGAACACTTCCATTTAAATACCCAAGCCACGACACTTACAACTACACTATTATCTGTCGCCACGACATTGTAGGAACGGGGCATATTCAGGGTCGGCGCAACACATTTTTTTCACCAATTCTTCCCTGTGAGATAGTTTGTGTAATAATTATTCTCTTGCCCTTATACCAATTCATTTGAGGTCGGCACAGCATGGTTTCTTCTTCCATTATTCTCTATTACTCGTCTTCTCATCAGACACCTCCTTTTTAGCCATATTCATTCTCCACACAGTCCACCCATCGTTTCTTTAGTCTTCCCCTACTCATCTACATTCATGCTCAATACTTTCCTTATGACATTTGACCTCCTTGCATTAAAAAAAAACAACACTGGACATTACAAACAGCGCCATCTAGTGCCAGACTAAGCAAGGCTTGTGTCGTGTACACCAGATACAAAAACAACAAACATAAATCATCACGTCTGGTAATCCCCAAACGTTTAAACCGAAGTTAATAACGCAAAAATCCTTAAATAGAATGATGTGTAAGCGCCTTAATAGAACATTTATTAACCAATTTTTCCCTTGAACGGTTCAGTCTTAATGCTACGATATAAACGATAATACAGACGATACGGTATTGATGACAATTACCCGACTTGAAAAGGTCCTATCTGTAGAACAGACATGCAAAAATAAAGCTTAGAAGCAGGAAAGAGGGTGGAAAATGCACTGCGTCCAGTATTAATAAAGTTGAGTTCGATACTTTCATACAGTGTTATCATATTTTTGTATATCGGAACGTCTTTTGTACAGCCAGATCAAAACACAATCGAATTTGAACTTTACATAGAAACTGATAGAGTCTAATTTAGTGTATTGGCATTGTGGAGTTATGACGTTTAAGGTGTGAACACATTCATCTTCAAGCGTTGTCTGAAAAGATTTATTTCATAGGAAAAGAAAAAGACGTACGTTGGGGGTGAAGGGGGGAGGGATATTTGTAAAATTGATTATCTTTGACGTTCTTTTGATGGCATCCCTTTGAATATGAAACAGACGATTGGTTTTAATTTAATTCTCCAAGAAGCTTTGATTTTCGAAGCTTTTTGACGATTATCTGTTTCGGTACACAAGATATTTATTACGCAGGGTTGGTTTTAATATCAAGCTCTGTAGACTATTTCCATGGCAAACAAAATTTGCACGACATCGTTTCTGTAACTTGTGTTTTGTTTCTAGCAACAATCCTTATATTGGATTGTTGCTTTAATTGTTGATTTAATTTCCAAAAATAACATAATATAACATCACGCCTGTATATTGCCCCCGAGGAGTTAAGCAGATGTGTATCTTATAGTACATCCAATCCACGTATCCCCAGTTATGTCTAAGGCGCTTAGACGAGCTAAATTAGCAACTCTATTTGTGGTGGTTCAAACTTCGTTTGAAATGCTGTTAGAATAAAGTTCTAATCAGCTTGCACTACAAAGTGGTTGTTCCGTCAGCCATTGCGGGCCAAATAGTGCGAAATTAGTGGTTTCGATCGATTTACAAAAAAACGAATGATTGGATTAAAAAACTAAAACAGTATCATGCTAATATATTGCTTGTAGAATTATTTGCCAAAAAATCGGAATTGTCGCATGCATATTAGTATGTTTTCTTTATTGTTTGAAAGATATTTTTAGAGATAATTTCGTGATTTCTTTTTATCGAGCCAAATTAATTGTATTATGTTTTCAAAACAGTATCATGCTAGCATATATCCTGAAGAATATCATATATTTTTCTGGTCTTGTTTATAGCAGTAAATCATATACTTTTAGTAATTATTAAACTCGCGTTTAGCTCATGTAATCGCCTTAAGTGCCAAACTAGTAATAAAGGACGAGCCTATTGTCAGCAATTTCCTCCTCAGCTACTACTAAGAAATCACCGATGGAAAACGCGCCGCTTGATTCGATGAGGTATGGATGAATTACTTCATAAAGAGAAAAATAGGCTTTTATTCACAGCTTTTTCAATACAAATCTCTCTAAAATAGAAGCTGCAACATAGATATAGAGCAACACAGGGGAGGGTAGTTGTATATTTGTGTAAGATAGCAACTGTATCGGAACGGCGCTTTCACACCGAGCACAGTGTGTGGAAAGTTCGCCATAGTTTGAGCAACGCGCGGCTCTTTGGTTTTGTGTGGACATGCTTTTAAAATTAGAAATTATAAGGGTTTGATTTGGTCTCTAGGTACTAGTATTTATCATCATCTGCCTAGCGTTTTCTCAACTATATCGGCTTCCAGTCTAACCGTACTCGTGTAGTCGCCTTAAAACCCGGATCGATTGGGCATGTAGTTAGTATTACAGATAAAATTCCTTTTCA
Source organism: Xestia c-nigrum (assembly GCA_916618015.1). NCBI lineage: Eukaryota > Metazoa > Arthropoda > Insecta > Lepidoptera > Noctuidae > Xestia > Xestia c-nigrum. Next base: position 2,518,643 of record OU745263.1, read on the forward strand.
TTCTTCAAGAAGTTCCGTTTTCCGATATCTGATAATTATGCGTCATCAGCATTCCGAAACAGACATCCTTGAGAACACGTCATCCTTCAAATCATTTTTCGTATACTTTTATCGCGATGCACAAATACTTATTCTACAAATTTAATTGTATATACAGAAGCTAGTAAATCCCCGATAACAATATTGATAACACTGATATAATTGATATAATTTTATCAGTTATACAATGAAGAACTCGAGGAAACAATAGTGATACTCCATGGTATTTTAGTTCTATTACCAATGATAATATCATAACTTCGAAGTGGATACTTTAATTGTGTAACAATAGAATAAATATAACTAAGTATCTATGCTGAAGTGAAAGTCTAAAAGTGGTACCGGTGACTGAAAAGTTGTGTGGTAACCGGTTGTCGTGATATGAGCATGTGATGCGGAGGAATGAGGAAAATGTCGTGAAAAAAGTTATGAGTATGAATTTGGATGGATATATGAGTAGAGGAAGACCAAAGAAACGATGGATGGACTGTGTTAAGAATGAAATGGCATAAAAGAAGTGTCTGATGAGATGACTAAAAATAGAGAAGTATGGTAGAAGGAGACATGCTGCGCCCGATCACAAATGAATTGGGAGAAGGGCAAGAGAATGAAGATAATAATTGGGAGAAGGGCAAGAGAATGAAAATAATAATTGGGAGAAGGGCAAGAGAATGTTGATAATAATTAGGAGAAAGGCAAGAGAATGATGATAATAATTGGGAGAAGGGCAAAATTATGGTGATAATAATTGGGAGAAAGGACACAGAATGATGATAATAATTGGGAGAAGGGCAAAATAATAGTGATAATAATTGGGAGAAAGGACACAGAATGATGATAATAATTGGGAGAAGGGCAAAAGAATGACGATCATTGTCTATGTCTGTTGTCTATTGTCTATTTTTGTTATGAAATAAATAACTGGAACTTGAGCTTATGCTATAAGTACTGAAAAACTCTTTTAGAAATCTTGAAGATGATTTGTCTTTCTATGTGTAGACTGCCTTGTTTGTCTATCAGTCGCTAGCGTGACTAATGAACATGAGGAGTTTGATTCCTAGGTTGGGCAATGTGTTAAGTATTGGGCTTTTCTATTTCACAGTAGCAGCTATTGATGACAATAGGCTGGTGCCATATTACATAGGACTTAGTTACAATTGGTGAGGTTTGGTTGTACTATTTGGTGCATCTACATAACCCTTTGAATCTTTGTTTATCTCGTGGTTAGTTCCTGGTATCAGCGTTTTTATGCCTCCCATAGGCCTCTGACTTGGTTTTACATGCCGTCAAGAAATATTTGTCAGGCATCCCTGGTTTCCTCACGGTATTTTCCTACATCGAAGCAAAGAGAATAAAAGAGTGTCCATGGAGTGTTTTGCTCATTCTTCTCCATAGAGATCTACGCTTTGGAATTAGCAACTACAATATTTTCACAAGTTATTATGCCTTGTGACTGAGACTGCAGTTTCTCTTTTTTATTAAAAAGTGCCTGTAATGGTCTAATTAAAATAAATGCTTTGCGCGATGTTATCTTAGGCGCGATGTTATCTTAGGCGACATGAGTTGGCGATAGTGTCTATTTTAATGTTTTGTTTGCTACCGCGATTCGCACTTTAAGAATATCACAGATATAAAATAAATCTAGTCTAGATTGCGTAAGCACACCTAACCATTATTTTTTAACTAGACATGTCTTATTTTTGTTTGTATTTCCACTATATTATCCTGTTGGCAGTGTGACAACTTTCAGTTTTCTCACATCACTGTGTCAAAAACGTTTCGTGTTATCACTACACACACCTAATAGATATTGGTGACTAGCTGATGCGTTCGCTCTCGTACCTTCCTTGAGAATCATTGGTTGTACCACCAAACGAAGCCAAAAGGCACTTATTTTTCCCGTCATGGCAATCAGTTTTTGTTCTACACCATACCTGGGAACCTTCTAGTTACGGAGATATTGGGGGTCAAAGTTGCAACTATTTCACAAGTTTTTTTTAAACATTTTTTCATGGAAGATTTTTACTTAAAACACCTTCTCGTCCCCCGTACTATTCAATCCATCCATTAGCACAACGTTTTAAGTGCGTTGCGTTGAGTCCTACTGAAAAACGTAATTTTTCACTCCAAAAAGTCTTAATCCCATTTTTTTTTTGCGTAGGGTCACTTAGTTTGTTGCATCGAATGCTTGGTTTTAGGTTCGTGAAGAGTCTGTTTACACCCTGAGTCTGTTTACAAGGGGGCGATGGACTCGCCCCGCAACTGGGCACAAATCCAAACTCGTGGATGCTACTGAGAATTTGCAGATGGAAAAACCCAATAACATTTTGCTCGAGTGGTCGTGTTTGCGACCACTTCTTTTTCTTTATTGTGTGGTTAGTTGGTTTTGAAATTACAAAACCACAAGGTGGCAGCACTGGCGTAAGGTTTAAACATCTATCAACATTCAAAATACACGATTTTCCTGTAGTTGACGTTTATTTTTACTTTTCATTATTTATTTAACAATTTATGTACACTCTACATACAGAAAAGAAGATAGGAATAGAAAATAGGTACAAAGGTGATGCTTATTTCTAAAGAAATCTATTCCAGCATACCTGCGAAAGGAGAGTAGACAAAAAGAGATGTAGACATAGTGTGTAAAAGATGAGAAAATAGAATACATACAAACAAACGATAAATTTAAGAATATACTTACATACATACAATACAAAAATATATAACACTACTATAAACTACAATATAACATATAATAAAAATAAAATACCTATGCAACTATGACGAATTGGACATATAGTGTTCTTTTATTCTTCTTTTGATCTTTTAAATCATTAATTAAATACCTCAGTGTTGTGCCGCATAAGTTATCTTTTATTAAGTGGCCTCGTAAGTTACATTTCATCAAGTATTCCTTGTACCACTGACTTTTGCTGTACTAAGAAACTTAATCTTTAGCTACTTCTCTTTGTCCGTAATACATATTTATGTTGTAAAACAGTCCGAATACGATTAAATTTCGGTAAAAAGTTTCACTAGCATACAATTCAGTACAATTTGACAGTTGTTTATACCAGACGCCTACGTAGCGACATCTAGTGTCAGATAAAATCTCTTATTAAATGCTGTCTTATCCTCTCAATTCCAACGTAGACCACATTGTTCGTCGTAGATGCAGTAGTGTATGTATTTATTTATTCACCCACCTACCATCGGTGACAGCCATTTTGTTTATCAACTGACGTTCTGCATGTTTGTGTGTTCGTATGTTTGTGCATCGCTACTGAGATGTTTGATTGTTACAATGTATGATATACTCGCAGTTTGGAACAGAAATGTGTCTCTGTACGGAAAGGTTGGTTGTGAGTATATAAGGTGAATAGTATTTTGCTAAATATCTAGTCATTTCTGTGCCTTCAATTCTTAGATATCTAGATAGTGATGTGATCGTCGCACTGCCAATTCATAGGCCTGAAGTTCGAACGCAAGACACGTATTTCTGATTTTTCGGATTCATGAGCGTATTGTATAAGTAATTATGACTTGATTCGGTGGAGTAAAACATCATGAGGGCATGCTGGTTTCCTCACGATGTTTTCCACCACCGAATCAAGTGAGAGATATAAATAAGAAAGAATATGTCGCTGTGGTTTCCAAATAAGGGTTGATATATTTTCAACCTTTTCACTTTACTTCTGAGTGACATAAATAATACAACATCTTTTTTAAAGTTTCCAAACTTATCAATGTTATTACAAAAAAAAAAAATCGCATACATTGAGGTCTCTCGAACTTCTAGGAATATTATGCTTTACCAAAATAGATATGAAATTGACGTACTTAATTCAATTCTGAACACTCAAAAACATCAATTCTTATGTTTTGCAATTTTTATCACTGATAACGAAAGTTATGACATTGAAAAATATTCCAGGTGAATTGTTATTGTATTATTTTATTCAGATATCAGAAACAATCACGCTGTGCTTAGTGAGGGCCAGTCAGCGTGGTGCCACGGTAAGATAAGATACCAAATCTACAAGTGAAAGTGAGACGGCAGAAAGATAAGTGAGTGAGTGAGTGAAGTGCTAAATATGCTAAATATTAACAGCTATACGGGTAGATCTTCTATGTTAAGCCGTGATTGTCTAGGTCGTTCTGTGGATGGGTGTTGTACTTAGATGGAAACTGGACAAAGTATTTGATAGACAGAATCTTCATTATTCAACAAGGCAAACATCTCGGTTCGACCAATTATTTTCAGGGGACCATCAGCACTCTACAGGGATCTAATTCTGCAATGTGGTTTTTAACTAGCCGATGCCGTATAAAATTATGTACTAAACCTTCCTCTTGAATCACTCTATCTATTAAAAAACCCGCATCAAAATCCGTTGCGTAGTTTTAAAGATCTAAGCATATATAGGGACAGACAGTCACGGTTGGAGACTTTGTTTTATAATATGTAGTGAAAGTGATGTGTAGTGTTGTGATGTGTGTGAAGTGAGTGTATGTGTGTATCAGTCTTTTTCTCAAATAGGAAACATTGACCTCAATTAGTAAAAAAAATTGACGTTTGAAAGTGTTTGTATCTACTATCGTTGGTACTTTCTGTAATCGTACGTCATTATCACTTCTCCTTCATCCTCTATGAAGTCATTATTCGTGAATCTTGTCTTAGAATGTATGAGTAGGTACGCAGAAGGGAAAGTGCTCGCAAAAAAACTTCAACCATCACCCGGTCACCACGTCACGCGTCGCCATCATGATTTAAATGATGTAACTAATTGTAATAATATAATATAATCTCGGTATATCCTTCTTCCTTACAGTGGCATAACTTTAATAATCATGGTGTAACTATCACGTATTTCCTAAAAGCTTTTTACCTTGTTTGATGAATGTCAATGACCGCACAATTGAATTTAGCCTCTCAATAGTGACTATGGGCCTGTGAGACCCGGATGACGTTAAAAGCTTAGATTCTAATTCAATTGTTCATCGCTGAACACAGTACATAATAATACATACTATACTCAGTGTAATAGGTATACTAATACTTAGATTACTGATTTGATAATATGCCGTTTGTGTATCTCACTAATGTTTCGGAAAGATCATTCATCAGGCCTTTTTTCTAACACGTCTGGTTCTCTTAAGTTTTTCGTCGATGTACCTGAGCAAAATTTTTCTGAAATCTGAAGTAATTAATTATAACGAAGCCTAATGAAAACAATACCGTCTAATCGCTGTGCCCACCAAATAAGTACCATAAACGACACATGCGCCAAATGATAAAATATCAAATATAATATTTAAACACCACCCCGTTGTTAATCTTGATTAAAAAAATACGAACATCAAACAGAACAAAAAGGGTTGGAGTCGCCACCCACCTTACAAATATTAAATTACTCAATATTTCATACCGATACTAATTTCGCTATCTTAACCCTCGCCGGCCGCGGAACGACAGAAAATATTACGAAAAAAAAAATTTTACTCGCCAAAAGAAAAAAAACGTCGCAGGCTTAATTGACATTCTTTATGAGCGTCAGTCCTTAGACGCGGATATTTTTTAATTAGATATATTTTATGGGCTTTTTTTTCGAAAGGGGTAAGCGCGAATAAAGGGTTAACATTTGTTTGAGCCAATGGGGTAGGGGGTTCAATATTAGCCTTTCGTAATCAGGCGGGAAAAAAATGGTCGATTAGGCCCCTTCCGACGTTAATTTAGGATCATTGGGTCTACGTGGAAGGTAGGCTACCCCTTTCTTGGGTGTCTTTTTAATGTTTTGTTCTCAACGTTCGAGTTAAAAATGTCGAAGATTGTTTTGTTTAGTTTTCTGTGTATTTTTCTTAGTAATTTATTTTATTTAAATTAAAAGTCTTATGTGATAATAACTATGGATTCGATACAAATAAAAATTGGTATGTTGAAGATCAAATTCCTTCTTTTCATAAAATCGAAACCAGAAAGGTTAACAAATGACGTATTCATTAAAAAAAAGTCCAAGCAACGGGCTACTAGCCCATTACAACACTGAGGTACCCTATTGAAATAAATAAGCCAATAATTAGGTACTGAATGAGTACACAATAAGATACCTACAGTAGGACGTTATTCAGTATCAATTAAACCAATACGAAAATACGTCTATATGACCTTTTATTTTAATGAAACTCCATAATATGTTAAGCCAGATAAAGCTGTTGTTTGTCAACTGCTGTAAATGCTGGATGCAACTGAAAGCGCCAAATTAGTGGTCAGTTCTGGGCTCTCTAAGAAGAGATACAAGATCAAACTATTTCCAAAGAAATTAACAATATAAAAAACCCTTAATAAATAAGTAAGTTTAGAAATACACGTGACCTCTTTTCTGAAATCAGTATAAACGAATTTTCCTTTGCCAAACAGGAGGGTAAATAAATAATTTTAACCTATTTTCTCATCGAAATAAGGTGCGTTTGTCGTGCACTAATTCAATCTGCGACACGAGAAATATCGTTGAGATTAGTCGACGGTAAAAAAAGTCGCCGAAAGAAATGTTGTCAGGGTCGCTTAATGGATCATGGTTCCGTACTGATTTAGTTGTTTTTGCTTATTATTTAAATAACAGTTATATTGACCTTTTTATTTATTTATATACACACAAAATAGTTAACAGGACATTACATTAGGATATTAAAGCACAAAGGTATACCTACTGCGTATTTCGTAAGAAATCTCTTGCAACAGACCTGCGAGAGGAAAGTTGTTTAATTAATATTTTCAACTATTGTTCAAGTCCTGAATGAAATTCTGGAAAGATGTATGTGTCATTATTATGTCGTTCTAACAGACTTTTTAATATGGGTATAATCAAATCAAAAATGTTTCTTTGCAAGAACATACATACAATAAAAAGATGCGAGTGATGAGAGTTCTGCCTGTATGCAAGCGTGCAAATTATTTATTGACATCTAATAATAAGCAACATATGTTTTGTATAAAAAATCCTTAAATTGTATTTCTCGACTTATTTGAAAGAATTAAAATAGTTGGTAAATAATTATGATATTTTACGTATCTTTTGCTTCAAAAGCGTCCCAGATCAAATCCAACGGAACCCCAAAAACTTCGTCGAAGCCGAGAGAACCCGTGAAAAATCTTTATTAAATCCCTCTTGAGCTAAATAAGTTCATTTGCAAAGTGAAAAAAAAAATTTTTTTTTCGCCTTTTTTATAAATTAGTAAACATTTTCGGCGATTTGTATGGCTTACTCCGGGGGTAATTAGTGATTGTCTGTCTGTGTGTGGGGGAGGGCCTATTGGCGAATTAAATTATTTTTTCCGCCTAACTAATGAGGGGAGAGAAATAAATGTGGATTTAGACAAATTCGTGTTAGTTAAAGTTAAGACACGGTTATAAATCCGTATTTTTTTTTATTTCGTACTTTTCTTTAGTCGCTGTCTCTTTAATTGGGCTTGGAGATTGGCAGTGTCAGGCCTTGAAGTTTTTTCGGAGTATTTACTTTCATTTTGTGAGAATTTAGTTTCTTAGTTATTTTATATTTGTAATTCTATTTTTATGCGTCTGTATATGAATTTTCAGACAGCCGCAGTGTATCTTTAATGCACCTAGGTACATTTCACTAGTTATTTTAAAGACCCATGTCCAGGGTCCGAGTCTATTGCTACGTCCTAAATCCATTGCTACTGAGAAAACCGTGATGGAAAAACCCAACGATAGTTTTTTGCTTGTCCTGAAAATTGAACTCGGCAACTCATGCTCATTTCCATGCACTAGCCAACTACCTAGTAACTGGTAGATTTCATGCGACAATCAATACAGGTATAAAAATGCGCCATATTATGATAATTGCGTAACACAATCATAATCTTCATTCATTTTGGCAATTCGACATTATTCATTGCATTATTTACGATCGCACATTTTTGTACAAAAATATGACATAATTCTAAGTAACTAGTGGCGTCTAAACCTACAATATAAATATTCTGAACACCAGCCGAGTCATCAACCTCATGACCTCGATGATTCATAGCATAACTAAGGAAACACGACAGATTCGGATGAATACATGTGTTATGTTCTTAGAATAACGCTTGATCGTATTTTTTTTTTGGTTTAAGTTTTTTTTTCGTGCGTTTTCCTTCCTTTTAAGTGTCTTTTGAGTAAATTTTAATAGTGCTTTGTTATCAAACATTAATTAATGCGATAAGCAAGAAATTAAAATCCTTTTATTTGCTGGATTCGTGTGCGCATTGTATAATTATCACTTAACTTATATTGTCACTTACGGGATATCTTCCGTGATTATTTATTAAGTTGAGCTCCCGATATTTCGAAACTGTTGCAAGCGCCATGATCGCGGGTTGACTGGAGTGTGCGGGTGGATGGAAATTAAATTGTTACAAGCAGACAAATCTGTCTACCCTCTTTCTTTGTCTTTTGCTACGCGCACTATTGGAACTCGACACTAAGTCACGACAAAACGCACTCACAGTATCACCAAGTTTTTTGGAGTTTTTTGTATGATGCCGGCTGCTACTTTTGAGCATACTCAAAACTGGATTCCACGTAAAATAATATAAAAAAATCACGGAAGATATCCCGTAAGTGACAATATAAGTTTAGTTTTAAACCGTGAAAGCCTAAAACAGTGTTTAATAATTATCACTTGCTTCGGTGTAGGAAAACATTGTGAGGAACCCAGAATGCCTAAGAGATATTTCTTGACGCGGCCTTAACACTCTGACACCAGGGCCGACAGTCACGACAAAGATAACGACAAAATCGCTAACTTTCGATCGCTGATTACTAACTAATAAATTCGGTTGCAATAATGATGCTTGCGAATAATGAAAGTCTCTAAATCCTAGACGCATTTCTCGTAAGCATAATTATTGCAACAAACTTTATTCGTTAGTAATCAGCGCTCGAAAGTTAGCCATTTTGTCATTATCTCTGTCGAGACTGCCGGGCCCAGGTTCAGCACTAAACACACGATAAAGAATTGTACTATACACTTATGCCTCTACTGTTCCGTTGACTGTATACCTCTATATCTATTTATTTATTAATGTTAGTTGACCAATCCATTTATTGCTTTAAAAGTGATAATTGCAACAGCAAACAGAGATTGTTAAAGTTTATTTACTTAGGTATTTTTGTTTTGTATTTCAAGAATGAATCCTTTAGGATTTATATTACGAGGTAATAACTAATTAACACATTGTCAAACCAACTGATAAGATCTACACTAATTACAAACAATAAATAATTAGCAAAACATTTATATTTAACCAAGAATCCCATTTAAAACGAATTAAGAATAAAAATACCGATACCAAACAATTAACTAAAAAAAACTAAGGTTCAGTCATTATTAACCAATTACCAATAATTATTAAGACGTTATTAGTTCAAGGTTACAACCTAGACATTGTTTTTAACGATACCTAACGATAAAAATATCGATATTTTTGGTTGAGTCTCTATTTTTGTCCGGAACTGGTCACATTTGAGGGTTACGATGACGTCAGTTTCATCTTTTGTTATTTATCGTATTACCCAGTACTAAGGTCCATATTCACCGAAAAGATAACAGTCTGATTATCTAAAAACAGCTGTCACTGTGACATGTTCCCATACACAAATGTGTTATAAACGGCTGTTTTTAGATAATCAAAGCGTCATCTTTTTGGTGAACATGGACCTCACTGGCTTGGAGAAGTCAAATAGGCAGTCGCTCCATGTAAAATACTGGTATTCAGCGGCATGATGGTGGCAAGAGCTGCTGCTGAGCATGTCCTGGGTTCGATTCTGTGGTCGAGCAGTTTTATAAGTTTTTTTTTCCTCCTTAATTTTTTTCTAGCGGACGTCACGCGGTTTCACCCGCGTAGTTTCCGTTCCCGTGGGACTACGGGGATAAAATATAGCCTTTGTTACTCAAGGTGAACGTAGCTTTCCAATGGTGAAAGAATTTTCGAAATCGGCACAGTAGTTTTTGAGTTTATTCATTACAACCAAACAAATAAAGTTTTCCTCATTATAATATTAGTGTAGGTGAGCCGCATCTACGCAGAGTTTGAATTTGGGTCAGATTGATGGTGATGCGGTCGCTCCTCATTACATGGGACTTAAGCATAACAAGTTAAAAGAACAAGTAAAAACAAAATTGTACAGTAGTAAGTACCTTTACCTACTAAGGTCCGTGTTCACCGAGAAGATAACAGTCTGATTATCCAAAAACCGCTGTCAATGTGACATGTTGCCATACAAAAATGTGTTTTAAACAGCTGTTTTTAGACAATCGTCCGTCATGTTTTTGGTGAACATGAACCTTAAAGGTTTGTTATCAATACTGTTTAAATTAATCTTGTCATTTATTGACCTTACAAATTGAACAATACTTTCAAAACAAAACAATAATCAGTGAACATTATTTACATAATAGACTTTGTTCATCTTTTGTTATGTTCACAAATGATATGCAAATCAACTGATATTAGCAAACAATAACATAACATAATGCTTGTTATCTCTGCAGGGTTAGGCAGAAGTGTATACCTATTGGTACATCCGCATTACGCTAGTTGATTTTAAGAAGACTACAGGAAAAAAAAAATATTTCTGGACATTAACACACAGCGCCACCTAGTGCCACACTATGTCGTGGACACTAGATAGTTGATATACTACTTACATATATACTTTTTTGTTTGTAAATACATACTTATTACACATATTTAAAACATCCATGACTCGGAAACAAACGGCCATGCTCATCACACAAACATTTGCTCCTACCGGGATTCGAACCCGAGACCCTAAGAACGTAAGGCAGCCTCACTACCGCTGCGCCATTCGGGTCGTCAAAAAACATAAGTACTAATCCATGAATGGCGACACTTCTGCTGACATTCATGGCGTCGGTCGTGATTCTAAGTACGTTGTCCGATTTTAAATTTATTAACATCATAGTAGACTTTTCCTGTCAGTATTTTTTCAATGTTTTCTTAAACTGGCCTGTATTTAGTTTTTAAAAATAATAATAATATCAACCTATTACTGTCCCACTGCTTGGCAATGGTCTCTTCTCAACAGACAAGGCACGAGCATTTATCACCATGTTTGCTCAAGACAGATTGGCGATTTCAGACTTATAATAATTCTGCTATTTTAATAAATTCGTCACTCCAACACGATTCCATTCTCATCCCATTGTCATTTTACTTCAAGTTCGTATTCTGTTAAATTCACAATGGTCGGTCGATGGTCTCGTAATAAAATTGTGTTTTTTTGTATTGCCATTATTATAAAACCATTCGTACAAATAGTTTTCGAAATCTACTACTAAATGCGAACCTTTATTCATGCCAGATTTCATGTACGAGATTAATATTCTATGACATTTCTTTCAATGGAGTGTCAGTGGTTGTTCATTGAAAAGTCCTAATGACGCCATTATGTTAGTAGATTACAAAACTTGTCAAAACTTGACAGAACTTGATAATTATGACTTCAATGATGGCCTATTCTGACACTATCGTAATAGCAGAATCGAGGCCCAGGTTTCCTCTCGATGTTTTCCTTCACCGATGTCTTTGATGTCCAAGATAAACTTAGAACGTTTATATACATTGAAAAAGTCACATTGGTAGTTATTTAGTGTGTGCCGAAAAGAATACTTACTTAAAAATACCGTTACTTATTTACCGTTTACGTTAGTACAAATCTAGTACCGTTATAAATGAAGTGTAGGTGTTCGTGCTATCATAGTGACATTGATAAGTAGGTACCTATTGGTTGGCGGTACCTACGTGGGTGGACACTGACCTTAAACTCTGGTGACCCAGTTTTTATTTGCGGTTTGAAGTTTTGCGCAGTTAGTATTGGTATTTGATTAAAATTTTATGGACGAAGTATCTATTTAGGTATTATGTTATGTTGGTACGTATAATATAGGCAGGTGTAATTGGGTAAATTGATTTAAATTAGTTAGTTTTTAGTGGGGTATTTCTACAATATCAGATATCAAACAAGGAAACAACTAATAATTATCCATATATGTTGGTAGGTAACCGCATTGTGTAATATTTATTATGTTATTCTCGTTGCCTACATATGCTATAAAATATAGTGATTTTAACCATATATTTTCATTGCTGTCGATTCTGTTGTGCACAAACTAAACTTAATTTAGAAATTCCAAAGAAAAAACACTTTTCTTTGAACAAGTTTTTCAAATAGTAAAGTTAGAATTATTTCAATTGTACAAATAAAATAAAGTCTAATAAGAAACATATATTTTTTTACAAATTTACATTCACTCATCAAAGAGGAGTTACATGGATAAAACTTCTCGTTATCAGATACCACCCCTTAACGTGTTTTTCGAAGTACCTACGAAGGAAACTCTGTATGTATCCACGGTCTAATATGTATCCACGGTCTAACCTACACAAGCGCAGCTTAACCTGAAGTTCGACCCGAGCGGCTGTTATTATTAACCCACGAGCACGTGTTAGTAGTAAAGTACCGTTTAAAGATCACGGTCACAGAATTGTGACGTCATTTATCTCTGCTACTAATCTTTAAAAGCCACAGTGAGGTTGACTCAACCAATTAACTTTTAAACACTTTCTACCTGATATATTATGATTCACTATTTGCCGTGCATCCTTTGTTTTTGTTCTAAGAAAGATCCATAAAATCCCTTCCGTCAATTTACAAGTTCGGAAAAAGGCTGGGTTGATTCATTCAAAGTGTAAGTGGAAGGAATTTGTAGAATGTTGCTGGGCATAAAGGTTTTTTTGCTGTCATAAAGGGTGTAAAACACCTCTTCACGAAGCCGAAAGGCACTTGTTCTCCCTATCATTACGATCATTTTATTGTTCTACACCATACGTGGGAACCTTCTAGTTACGGAGATGGTCAAAGTTACAACTTTGTGACAAGTTTTTTTTTAATACAAGTATTTTTTGTAAGATTTTGATAGGTAACCGCGTATACTGGATAGTAATTTAGATCTTGGGACCCTGTAAAACTGGTAAAACCCTGATATCTTAAGTGACAATTGAAGAGAAGTAATCAACAATGCTGTGGAGAGGTGGTATTTGTAGAATAAATGATGTTTGAGAGTGTCCGATATGCTCATAATTATGTTCCAACGTGGCAATAACATAGAATTTTAATTTGATACATATTCATATCGTATTATGATTCTGGTAAAAATGGCCATATTAGATCCCGAGTTTTTTTTGAGTTTACAGATTTAAAAGGGTTTAAATTCTATCGGGTTAAGGGGGTATACAACCCTCCAAGTTCATAAGAGTCGATGAACAAAATTTTCACGGCCAAAGTCCTTCTTCGACTTTTATAAACTTTCAGGGTTGTATTGATGATTTTGATGATTATAATTCTGTAACTACAAACGTCTTACAGCCGCGACCGATATGTTAATCATCATGAAAGTTGACACTGCCCTGCAAATTGCAAAACCAGTAAGAAAATTTGAATTTCGCGGGCCACCTTAACCTAAGCGCTTGCCTTATCTATACTAATATTATAAAGGGGAAAACTTTGTTTGGTTGTAATGAATAGGCTTAAAAACTACTGGACTGTTTTTAAAAATTCTTTCACCATTTGAAAGCTACATTATCCACGAGTAACATAGGCTATATTTTATCCCCGTACTCCCACAGGAGCGGGAACTATGCGGGTGAAACCGCGTGATGTCTGCTAGTATCAAATAAAAAACTAAGACATTGCGCTGCGGACAATTAAGTGAGGCCAGCGCAAAACTACGCCTCGCTCTGTGCATGCACGCTCACGCGCATACATTTATGTCTAACTATAATTAAACTACGTCTCAATAAATGCACACAATGTTCACGAAACGGGCCTCACAAAGTTCCGTCTTAACTTTTTTATTGGGTCAGAGGCGTTTGTTGCCCTCAGTACATCAAATTAGCGAATTGTATGTCGATTCAAACGATATGGATAACTTTATTTTGCAAGTGATTTGCTGTATGTAAAACAATGGCAACAAAGTAGAAATATACACAGAAGGGAATAGTTAAAATTTGCCTATGAAAAACTGAAGTTATTTCTTGTTCAAAAGAAATTTTCAACAATCATTGATATGCGCTGATTGTCAATCTCGAAAGTGATCCGCAATCGGCGATCAAAATCAATTTTTGTATCGCAATCAAAATTTACCGTGTCATAGGGTAATGACTTTGAAATAACGACACAATATTGTGCAAACACATGTATATTTTAAATGTACGATTAAAATTATTAATATCGTCCAGTCACATCTTTGACTAGATATATATCTCTACTGACTTTATCAAAGAATAAAAACCACGGCTTCATGAAATACCATTATACCTAATTTACATATACCAAATTACTTTCTGGTCTGATCTGTTAGTCATATCATTCTGTTCCCTGTCTTAAGTCTTTGTTTTAGTTCCAAGAATAAATTCGGTGAGATCAAAATGAGGGTTGAGTGTACTGGGCAGGATATAGCGATGAGTCTTTGTATCCTAATTTAGCCCTTTGGGGTAGGCTTCCAGTCTAACTTGATGCAGCTAAATACCGGTATTTAACTTGGGAAGAGTGTCCATCTCCATAACCTTACTTTACCTCCAGACTTACTGTCTGACCTCCATAATCCAATTAGTAAAAGAGTGTCCATGGAGTTTCTTACCCGTTCTTCTCCATAGAGATCTACGTTAGGGAATGGGCAACTACAATCACTTTCACAGTTTTTATGTCTTGTGACTGGGACTGTAGCTATATTTAAATGTCATCTTTGTTTCGACAATTCAAAAGTGCCTGTTATTGGCCTACTTGAAATAAATGCTTTGATTTTGATTTTTGATTTTGAGTACCTGGTAATAAATACCCTGAGTAAGATTGTTGCAAAATCGAAAAATTTGAGTTGATGCTGATAATGATAATGCCACTGTGATCGTGCCCACAGAATAAAATTGACTCGTCGATAGACATCCACTAATCGATATTCGATATTGACCGGCTAAACTACAAATATTATCAATGTTGAACAAAATTCGGTTGATATGTTCTACACTGGATCAATCTAAACGGTGGATGTCATCGAAATAGTCTCTTAATCAGCATTCCCAATGCTAGGACATTAGCTTCCCTATGGTTGGAGGGACTGGGCAGCATTCCACCTAGCGGATTAAGAGTGGAGTTAAGACCTGTATATATTTAGGTCAAGTATGGACAGCCACCTCCATGAAACCCCATAGAAGATGGTAGATCCATAAAAAAAAAACAATTCAGAGAATTTTGGGTAACCGTTTGGTTGTCAATGTCTCTTTCATCTTGTAAACTGGTGGTTCTGTAAAATAAACTTTAAGCTTCTAGTTCCAGTGGTTCAGATTTGTCGATTCGGTCAAGTCGATTGGTTAAAAGCAAACGATATAATCCATCACAAACCGAGACAATATGACTGGTATACGAACAATACAAAGTCTTGTCCATAACACACTACTACACGTCCTAGTCTAAACAAAACATTACTTAAATCGCCTCGAAAGCATTTTTCCGTATTCCCCTTACCTACGTGCCTAAGTTATGCAGTCGTCCAAGAATGCGAGATTCTAAGTAGCATTACAATTGGTAATAAAACGAACGTGATCGGACTAAATCTGCTGGATACGCAAATATTTCTAGTACACACGACATGACAATATTAAGGTATCCAGAAAATGGTGACCTCACATTTTACTGAATGCCTATACAGAGTGAGAAATTTGAAGACATTGAAAAAAAGGGCCAGCGTGGAAGATAATCCATTCTCTCTCATAAAGAGATAACTTGTCATAGATTACGTGGTAGATTCATTCATTCTCATTCCCTCTCATTGAGAGGAGACCATGTCTCAGCAGTGGGAACGTTAAAGCTGATTTGCTATACATGAAGTTAAGGATATTGATGCGCAAACATGAATTTAGTACGTGCTTCTAGATCTACAAGCTTTGAAACTGATGTAACATCTGATTTCTTGCTGGCGAAAGCGCCAAGGCATTTTCCAGTGAGAACGTAGTGAAACTGTGTCATTTTTCAAGATCGCCTTTTATATATTTTGGCAATCAACTTCTGTTGTTCCGAAGATTTTGATAGTGTATAAGTTACGCTGGAGAGTAGCTGTGGCCCAGTGGTCGGGAACTCGACTTCCAAACAGTAAGTCGTGGCTTCGAACCCAGACACGGTGAAGGAAAACATCGTGAGGAAACCAGCATATCCTAGAACCAAAAATTCAAGACATGCGACATCTACTAATCCGCACTGGGCCCGCGTGGTAGATTCATTCATTCCCATTCCCTCTCATTGAGAGGAGACCATATCCCAGCAGTGGGGACACTAGGTATAGGCTGATGATGATGATGATGATAAATGACGCTGATGTCTGCAGAAACATGTACAGAATTTATCGTAACCGTTCGTGAAACCCTTACACCGTGTGTTTGAGGTCAATTTATACTGGAAGGGTACAGTTTGATCATGTAGCTTGTACCTACATCAGACTGCATTGTATTCTAATTATGTCCAGTGTCCTTTGAAACAATAATAATATTAGAATTTCTAAGTAAGTTTATTGCTTGTCAACTGATATTGATGTTTATCAACATTGAGTGTTTGTTTATTGTTTTTCGTAATTTATTTGTATTGCTTATGTTTTTTTTTTTGATTATTGCCAGGGATTGTTCTAAGTAAGAATTGTAAAGTGTTACTGTAAAATAGTTATTAAATATTCTGCAAAGTGATCTGTTATGCAAGAAAACAAATTAAACTGACGAAAAATAGAATGGTTTCGAATTCTACGTTTAACAAACTTTTTTTTTTTAAGTTTATTGGTCTTTTCAGGATTGCATCAGAAAAATAGGTATATTTACCAATACCACTAAAGTATTTTGTAAACACTTTTTAATTATTTCTTGTCTACTTTGCTCATTGTTCCGAGAACAGTAGCGGAGAGCTTTAGATTTCCAATTTTTTTTTTTTGCGGTGGGTAATTGTTTTGTATTGTAAGTCTAAGATAATAAATAGGCTTGACGACAATTTCTTTGTTTCTGTTAATCAATCAATCTTTTTGTAAAACGCATGAAAACTCGGGAGTGGAGCTTCGTGACGACAGAACTAGCTAAAAATTATACCAAGGCGTGACGTATTGGGTATTTTAAAAACGTCGTATCTTCGTCAATTTTGATTTATGTAACAAAAGAAAAAATACGGGTCAAATGTTTATTAATAATCTACCTGACGGACTATTTCGTTTTTTTTTTGTCGTCTGACCGTCTACCCTCTACTTAAATAATAAAAATAAAAAAACAAAAATAGTTTATTTACACCTTCAAGTAAAAATATTGTTTACAGTACAATTAGGCCATAAGGTATATTTAAAGTAGTATATTTAAGTTTCAGCCAACATCTAAGCTAAGACAACTTAATGTCTTGTGATTATAGGTATCCATAAGGATTTTCTTTATTATTTTCCGTACTTTATTCTTTCTTTCATTGTATGACAAAACAGGTTCTAATCAAAATGTGTGAGTAGGAGGTACGTAAAAAGGTAGAGGTAAAACTAATAACAATAATCATGAATGACATAATACATGCAAAACATAATATTATTATTATGTGACAGTATATTACTCAACGAGGAAAACAATATACTGTCTTACTTACTTTGTTATTTATTGATATTTAGCTAGAACATTATTACTTTTAAACTTTGACCCAATTATCAATATGAAGTGTCAACCAGGATCAATTGGTTTACGTTATTGTAATTATAGTGATGAGTTTTATTTAATCTTTCATTGTGTTTTTATTGTACATACTTTGTTTATCATTAAATCGTATTGGAGTTGTATTGTATTGTATTGGGGTCTGTAAAGATTAGTGTGTGTAAGTTTTATAAATAAATCATTTTTAATGTCAAAGTTACCAATCAGTTTGTTATAATGGACCTCGTGGCTTTATAATAACAGCCACACGGGTTTATCTTTGGGTTAAGCCGTGCTTACCTAGGTTGGTCCGTGGATGGGCGACCACCCACTACATAAGTACCGAGTTTCCTCCTTTCCTCATTAGGAAACCACCCTTCACCACCTACGTAACGTTGTCAAATATTTTTTGTACCATTTCTATAAAATTACCCAAAAATACATGAAACTCTATCAAATGACAATCATAGTCTATCTGTTTTAGATAAAACATAACATAGTTCTTTCAACGCTGTTTTTTCCAAATACGTAATTAGTTGATAAGATAGTCCCCAATCGAGCCGTTGATCTATCTGTGATAAGCTGAATAACATTAAAAACAATGTATCATTTACACGTATATTTTGACGACTCTGATCAGTGTCAGAGATAAAAGCTCAGAAACCTTTATACAAGTTATAATAACATAATAAATCCAAGACCTCTCGTGTGTTTACGTGTATTAGATAACCTCACAAAATGGTCTTTCAAATAAAATTGACAAAACTAGAAAAAACAAACATTAAACAAAAAATTTTTTTTTCAGTGTTATTTTTCTTTTGAAACTCCCACTGTACGAGCATCGCCACGTGATTTTTATTGTTTCACTTTTCACATGATTTAGCTTAACATGATTTCGCTGAATCGCTTATAATATGACATACACGCGTTGTCGATGTAAATAACTCCGTGTGATCGATAAAGTCACTTTATAGTGTGATCAAACTTCGCTCAACTGGTACGGATACAATATAGTGCTTTTATTTTCTGTAAAAAATCCGTCGTTACTAACAACTAACATCACCACAGCAAACATACAATAAAGTCGTGTACGACGTACTAGCGGCTTGTCCATTTTGGTCCTTCGATTCGGATCCTTGCTACTAAAACAACAGGCCTAGCGATTTGTACAGTCACTAAAGCAAATTAATCTAAAGCGAGTTTAAAAAACGAAACTGAACGTGATCAGCCCTTTTAAACCGCGTTCTAGAACTGGCAATGTTATCTTTGTCGTGCATTGTGTCATAGATAATTAAGCTGAATAAGTTCAGTTTTTTAGTAAAGTTCTTCCAAGTAGCTTAACAAAATTGGTCTTGAACAATCCTGCTGTTCAAGTTAGGCTTGTACTGTTCTCCGCTTATTTCTCATGGCTGACTGTTTTAACATCAAAGCTAAATTTACTTACGTCAACATACCAAAATACAACCGGTTCTGTTCTTAAAGTTGGTGGCAATATTTCGACAGCAGGATACAATCAGCATTCGTCATTGGCTATACCATTGGCGCCTATGCGCTATTTAAAAGAGAAAGTACCAAAACTGAGTTCGCGAATTTATTTCCCAAACATGTAAAAAACATGCCGTTCTAAAAATACAACTTTAACACTAACACAATAAGTTCAGTTTGCACTGCCTACTACTTATTCTCATAATCTAATCGTTCTAGTCATTCCGAAACCAACTTAATTTTGACGACGTTAAAATTGACTTTCGCTTGAAGTCAAAATAACATCAGTTGGAAACAAGAGCTTAACAGTAGTATACCTTGTGACGTAGCGAAAGGAATTTGCTTAACCCAGTATTTGTACGCATTTGGCTCATAAATCATGGTCAGATACTAGTTGTTAGATAACCCTATCGACTGATATGACCAGTTGCTACTACAGTTTATTAATTCGACGCTACGCGAGCAAGCAATGTCGACAACTCTGATTCTCTGTCAGATAACCTCGTTCTAGATGCAATCCCTGAGAGCGACTTCAAGCGTACAGTACAGATCCGTTTAGTATGTGAAAAATGAAAACGATATGCAATAGAAAAAATGTGGTGTTGACGTGTCTGCCAAGACTGCCTTGTTGCAATCTGTCTTGTTGGCGTTTAATACACCAAACAGACGGCCAATACGATGACTGGGCTCTACTGGATGCAAGACGCACGGGATCACTCAATGTGGTGACACTTCAGCAGTGGACGTCTTTCGACCGAAATGATGATGATGACACTAAACAGACCAACTAGGCAGTACCAACAATTTGGGATCCCGGGTATCGGAAGAAATCTCATCAAGAGAAAATTGATCATACGTCTCAGTGAGGTCTTATAGCAAAATTACAGACAGCCTGGATTCTGAAGTTTTTCCCCGTAAATGGCAATAAAATTGCAACTCTGTATTGAACTAATCTCATAACATTGCGACTAGATACCTTATCTCTAACCTACATAATATAAGTAGGTGCAAACCTACATTCAATCTAAATATGAACTGTCTTAGAGATAACGGTAATCCATATTATGTTTTGCGGATTTATTTATGACAGTGACATGATAATATACCAAAAATATAAACTTAAGTACGCGATGACATACATTTACAGCGTGTATTAGAAAGATATGGTCATATTTCAGAGCGTAAAACAGACCATACAACTCATCACCATCGTCTTACTGCCTTTGTCTCATGTTTCATTCTCCTCTGTCAAATATCACGCTATCATTTACTGCTTTATCTTTCATATCATTTCTCACACAATGCATCCATCGTTTCTTTGATCTTCCTCTCCCTTTCCATCCATCTACATTTATATTCATCACAGACCATACAACAGATCAGCTGAAAAATCATCTGTCCCATACAAAACTTCAACACCTACTCGACTGATTACTGATTATTTTTTGACGATTATGACGTTAGTCCCCTAACAACGATGGGAATCATCGACACGAAGAAAAAGAAGAAGAAGAAGGGTCCCGTCAACGACCTCGAAAACTTGTGCACATGTTAGAACTTTACTCAATATCTCTTTCTAATAGATGGCTCTCAGATTTAGTCAAGAACAAAAAGAAATGCTTTTACAAATAGTTTTCCTCGGCTTCATTATGGATACTTTTACATCCAATATAGAAATAGCAGAACACTTCAATCTATGACATAAATATTTAAATCAAGTAATTTTGATGTACTTAACTTACTTGCTGATGTATTGGAGTGCTATAAATAATCATCTGCCTAGCCTTTTCGCAACTATGTTGGGTTCGGCTTCCAGTCTAACTTATCCGGTTGGACTGGAAGCCTGCCTGGACCCCTAGCAGCTGGATACCAATACTTTACATGGAGCGACTGCCTGCCTGACCTCCACAACCCAGTTAGACTTTTTGCCACTTAGTTTTAGTTCTAGAGTTTTAAAATGCAATACCCTTATCATTCATGGTTGAGAGTATGTCATGCTCTCTCTAATGTCTCGCTGATGGTGGCGCGTGTGTCGGACCATTTAGCTCCCTTCAAAATGGTTGAGCTGAATGGTGCTGATCCATGCGTCATGTTCGTGAACGTGCGCTGTCAGTTGTGACTGGTCATCTCTTAGTCGCCATGGGTTATTTGAATTAATTATTTAGTTTTTGAGTTGTATTTTATTTTGTTTTGCTATGGACACTTTTAACGTGCACATCTTGCTACATTGTTCTCACATAATATACCATCTCAACATGAATGATGTAATCAAGATTTTGTAACAATATTTTGATTTAAAAGAGTGTCCATGGAGTTTCTTGCCCGTTCTTCTCCATAGAGATCTACGTTAGGGAATGGGCAACTACAGTACTTTCACAGTTTTTATGTCTTGTGACTGGGACTGTAGCTACTTTAAATGTTCATTTTGTTTCGACAATTCAAAAGTGCCTGTAACTGGCCTACTTGAAATAAATGCTTTGATTTTGATAATAAACAGTAACCAGTTATAAACGTTATCAAATGTATGTAACCGTTTATCTGAAGACTTGCAATTATCAGTAACTGATTAAAAGGTAAGTACGCTTGATTTTAATAGATTATGGAGTTAGCAATCATAATGTTGGTGTGTCATTATTGTTAGTCTTACGTGATGGATGTGAGGAGTGACAAAAATGGATAAACTAAGGAATGATTAAATTAGAGGAAGTTTGAAAGTGGCACCTGTTACTGAAAAATTGAAAGGAAGTCGTTTGACTTGGTATGGACGTGTAATGAGGAGAGATGAAACCACAGAAATATTAAAAACAGGATGAAACGCATGTGACTAAAAGAGTGATAGACATTAATATATAACGGATGGAGAGGGAGATTATTATCACTAGGACATAATTTTGCTTTTGATATTAAATAAGTCATTATCAAAAGCCTTATCCATTAAAGGCTACGATGTAACATTAAAAAGGATTTACAGTAATCAATAATAGCATTATTAATAATGCACTTGTTATCCACTATTATTGAATAGCTATTTCCCGCTGCTTCACTCGTGTGGAGGTCAGAAATAATCCCACATGAACGTTCTAACGGGATAAAAAATATCCTATCTGCTAACCCAGATCTACATACCTACCAAATATCGATATCCATTCATGATTAAGTGTCAACCGAACAAAATCACTTTCCCAAATATATGTAAGCAAATCAATAAAAAATTGTCTGTTAGTAATATCAAAGTAACAGCTACTTATTGCGTGCATATGAAACTATAATATAGCACTTAAAAATAAAACACATTTTCTTCAATTTTGTATGTCTGTTTGTTTCAGCTAATCTCCGAAACGGCTGAACCGATTTTGACGAGGTAGTCACACAGGTAGCAGCTAGTTTATAATGTAACTTAGTATCACACTATGTATGACTTTATTCGTAGGTACCT
The DNA here is from genome assembly GCA_916618015.1 of Xestia c-nigrum. Lineage (NCBI taxonomy): Eukaryota > Metazoa > Arthropoda > Insecta > Lepidoptera > Noctuidae > Xestia > Xestia c-nigrum. The sequence goes on from OU745263.1 coordinate 2,541,381, forward strand.
ATTTTTGATTCAATAAATGTAAACTTGAACACTGACTCATTTATTTCAGACAAGTTAAACAGCTTTGGCACACACGATGGCCGAACTTTGACACGCATGGCCCACTGTCTAAATCGAGTATTTCTTCTACTTACGTTGGCTTGTCCCATGACAATGGAACAAGCCATCAGAAATTAGAATAATAAGAATCCATATTCTGATGTCGAAAACAGCTGGTCGAATCTGGCTACCGTTTGTTGAAAAGATTATGGTAGCGCAATAGAATTTATTTAAGATTTATTTGGTAATAAGGTAGGTAGGTAAGTACTTATTTACTTTAACAACAAGTATATATGTACATACTATATTATGTATGCTCTACTATTACATAAATTAAGTTATTATTTTCCTTAATAGAGTAATTGAGATTTGTTGAAAGGCCACTTGAAATCAATTCAAAAGGTATTAAAATAACACCATATTAAAATCTCTTTCAAAAGACTTATTTAACAATAAATAAATGTACAGGAAGAATGAAAACTATAACCTAATAAGTACAGAACATATGGAACAACAAAAAGGACTCCCGCGCAGACCCAAAATAAAATAATAAAATAAAAACTTACAAAAGAATTCAGTAACTGCAACAAAAATCCAAATTCAAAAAGAGAACCACACAGTTCGACAACACCGATTTGAAAAATAATAAAACATAAAACGATATTAAAAATAATTTAAACAATGGAACAGTATTCACAACAGCGTTCGATGGCCAACTGACAGAGCAAATGAACATTTTGCCACTGATAGCTAGCTGTATTCACTTCCAAAGAAGAGCCATACTACCTACAGTTGAAAATAAACCTTAAATCCGTTGGATAGAGTCGCTTATTGAATATACGAGTATGCTCCAGTACCGCGCGAAACTGTCCAAGCGAGTATTGAGGTCAGTGACGTCTTTTTTCTGGTAAGATAAATTTGCAGAAGCGAGAGGTCCTATTAAAATTAACGAAAGAGTGAACGAGATGGAAATATTTATCGTGTCACAGAGAAATTGGTTGGTGGTGGTCAGTCATTAATTGCTGTCAATTTAAACTTATGCAGAAGAAATTTCTATGGAGCATGACCTTATTTTTGTGACCATCTTCTTGTAGAGAATAGTATGAAAGGTACTTTCCATAAGTGTTAAGTGAAATTCTGAGAAATAATTGGGAAAAGATCATGGAGTCGTGGTTTTCCCGATTGGAGATCGAGTTTTGGCAAACGCATTACTGGGATAATCCCAGCTAGATGAACGGATTTGTTGCTTGGCAGATTAGATGCGGAAGCTGGGAAATTGTATATTGGCAATCCGCAATTTGGTCGCCCGTATGGTGCCGGACGTAAAGAATAGCATCATCCCATATCTTCCCGTGGGTGTCGTAAGAGGCGACTAAGGGACTTACCAGAGAATGGGCAGCAGCGTTCTCTGTGCTTTTGTGACAACCATACTGCGATCGCCAACCCGCCTGCCAAGCGTGGCGATTATGGCAAAACCCCCCAATGGACACCGCATTCAATAAATGGCCCCTAGTGCCCGGCAGCCCGTCTACCCTCGACTACGGCAGCGGTCGAGGTTATGGCGTGGCAAGGGGTGCGAAGAATCCCCGGATGGGATCCGGCTGCCAACACCAACGACTGGACCTGGCAACGTATAACACGCGCACACTCCGGACCGACGAGAAGATAGCGGAGCTCGAAGAGGAATTGAGCAGGCTGCGATGGAGTATTGTGGGATTATCTGAAGTCCGAAGAGAGGGGGAGGACACGATAATCCTAAAATCCGGCAACCTGCTTTATTTCCGAGAGGGCGACCGCCAGTCCCAGGGTGGTGTTGGGTTTATCGTCCACAAGTCCCTTGTGAACAACGTGGTGAAGATCGAGAGTGTGTCGACCAGGGTGGCGTACCTTATACTCAGAATATCCTCAAGATATTCGCTGAAGGTTATACAGGTCTACGCCCCGACCTCGGCACACCCCGACGACGAAGTGGAGACCATGTATGAGGATATCTCTAAAGCCATGCATGGTTTCAAAACTCACTTCACCGTTGTCATGGGGGACTTCAACGCGAAACTGGGCAAACGAGACGGGGATGAGCTGCAGGTGGGGCAATTTGGAGTTGGACGTCGGAACCACCGGGGCCACCAACTGGCTAGTTTTATGGAGAAGGAGGGCCTCTATATGATGAACTCCTTCTTCAAAAAGCGTGAGCACAGGAAGTGGACCTGGCAGAGCCCAGATGGTGCAACAAAAAACGAGATCGACTTCATCATGTCAACCAAGAAGCAAATGTTCAATGATGTCTCTGTGATCAATTCGGTGAAAACCGGGAGCGATCACCGCATGGTAAGAGGCACATTGAACATCAATATCAAGCTAGAAAGGTCTCGACTGATGAAGTCTACGCTCCGTCCAGCACAGATCCAAATCCAAAACCCCGAGAGCTTTCAGCTCGAACTCCAGAATCGTTTCGAGTGCCTAGGCGGCTCAGTGGACGAATATAACGATGGGTTCGTGGAAACTGTCCATACGACCGGGTCTAAGTTCTTCAAGACACGTCGTACAGATCAGAAAAAGAGGTTCTCCGATCAAACTCTCGAGCTCATGAAGGAGCGGCGTGAGATGATCCTGCAATCTTCAGATGAGGCGTCGAAATACCGGCAGCTCAATAGACGGATCTCTAAATCCTTAAAGAGCGACCTCCGCCGCTTTAATACCGAGCGTATTAAAGACGCGATCGAGCGGAACAAAGGCTCCAAAGTATTTTCAAGAGATCTGGCTATTGGGCAGAGCCAGCTCACGAAACTGAAGACCGACGATGGCAGGATCTTATCCGCCAAACCGGAGCTACTGAGGGAGATCGAGAGCTTCTATGGACAGTTGTACACGTCAACCAGCAAACCCATTGTCGACCTAGCAAACGACCCAAGAGCTAGACTAACCCGACACTATACCGAAGACATCCCGGACGTCAGCCTGTACGAGATTAGGATGGCTCTGAAACAACTCAAAAACAACAAGGCACCGGGGGATGACGGAATTACTGCCGAACTCCTGAAGGCGGGTGGAAAACCGGTACTTAAGGCCCTTCAGAAGCTGTTCAATTCCGTCATACTCGAGGGGAAAACGCCACAGGCATGGTGCAGGGGTGTGGTGGTGCTCTTCTTCAAGAAGGGTGACAATGCCCGGTTGAAGAATTACAGGCCCATCTCACTTCTAAGCCATGTTTACAAGTTGTTTTCAAGAGTCATCACGAATCGTCTCGCGCGCAGGTTTGACGATTTCCAGCCACCTGAACAAGCCGGTTTCCGAAAAGGTTTTAGCACCGTGGACCACATACATACGCTTCGGCAGGTTATACAGAAGACCGAAGAGTATAATTTGCCTCTCTGCTTAGCGTTTGTGGACTACGAAAAAGCCTTTGATTCGATCGAAACCTGGGCTGTACTGCAGTCTCTCCAACGGTGCCAAATTGACTACCGGTACATCGAGGTGTTGAAGTGTTTGTACAAAAACGCCACCATGTCAGTCCGACTTCAGGACCAAGCCTCGGAACCTATCCTTCTGCAGCGAGGTGTAAGACAGGGAGACGTCATATCTCCAAAACTGTTCACCGCTGCACTGGAGGATGTCTTCAAGGTTCTGGACTGGAGAGGGCTAGGCATCAACGTCAATGGCGAGTACATCACTCACCTTCGGTTTGCCGACGATATTGTGGTCATGGCTGAGACCATGGAGGACCTCAGTACAATGCTCGATGACCTCAGTAGAGCCTCCAAAAGAGTGGGTCTAAAAATGAACATGGACAAGACGAAGGTCATGTTGAATGCCCATGTCACACCCATTCCTATCAAGATCGGAGACTCTACACTCGAAATTGTAGACGATTATGTATACCTAGGACAAACGGTCCAGTTAGGTAGGTCTAACTTCGAGAAAGAGGTCAATCGTCGAATCCGACTCGGCTGGGCAGCGTTCGGGAAGCTGCGCGGTATCTTCTCGTCCAACTTACCGCAGTGTCTCAAGACGAAAGTCTATGACCAGTGTGTGTTGCCAGTGATTACATACGGGACCGAAACGTGGTCGCTCACAATGGGCCTTATCAAAAGGCTTAAAGTCACCCAAAGGGCAATGGAGAGGGCTATGCTCGGAGTTTCCTTGCGTGATCGAATCAGAAATGAAGACATCCGCAAGAGAACCAAGGTCACCGACGTAGCCCGAAGAATTGCTAAACTTAAGTGGCAGTGGGCAGGGCACATTGCTCGCAGAACGGATGGCCGATGGGGCCGAAAAGTTCTGGAGTGGCGACCGCGAACCGGCAGACGATGCGTTGGAAGACCTCCCACTAGGTGGACCGATGACCTGGTGAAGGTTGCGGGAATCCGGTGGATGCGAGTAGCAAGGGACCGGTCAATGTGGCGACACTTGGGGGAGGCCTATGTCCAGCAGTGGACGTCTTTCGGCTGAGATGATGATGATGAATTTGGTAGAGGTATACAGAGTGTAAGCAACCTCATCACGAAGCCGTCAACCAAGCATGTACATCTAACTAAGTTACTTGATGCAAAAATGCCTTTTAGCTTCGTTATCTATGCACAGACCGAGAACAGTGGTCGCCCAGTGAATACGGCACCGACTTACGATTTGAAGTTCAAAATTTATATCATCGCCACTGCTCTTAACACAGTGAAGGATAACATAGCGAGGAGACCCTGGAACCTAAATACTGCCGTCATTAGAAAGAAGGCCGTAACTACGTCAACGTTGATTCCGAGATAATTGAAGTTTTATCTAAAACTGAGGCCCGCGGTTTACTGAATGGTTTTAGTTAGTGATGCTTATTTTATAAAACGTCAAAAAATATAGGCTATAATAATATGTTGAACCATAATTTATTTAAAATCATACATGCGTATTCATTTTATTTTATTTTTGCCCTTTTGTCTTAGCAAAAAAATTATTATAATTTGTGAAATACTTATCTGAAAGGGCGTAATTGCGTTGAATGTAATTACGTCTTAGCTTGGCTTGGCATGGCATCTGAATGAGGAAGCTTTTCTTCAAAATACTTATGTAAAAAGCCCTTATTGCGTAGTTAGGCCTTTTTCTAGTAGTAAAATTATTTAATATTTAAAGCTTAACAATATTTAATTGGTAATTGCGGCCTTCCAGACTAGAATTACGAAAATACTAACAAAAAAAGCCGGTATTGTGTAATTAAGGCTTTTCAGATTCAAAAACCATAATTTATGTCGTAGTTAGGGCTAAAATGTTTATGCTATCTTTGATCTCATACGAGATACAGCTTTGTGAGTAAGACCAAAAGATAGCATTTTCTTTGCTGATTCCAAATATGGTTATAACTCATTTTTGACAAAATTGTTAGTTACGGCCTTCTTTGTTATGACGGCAGAATAATGGGGATCCATCTCTCCATCATAACTAGATGACTACGAAAAGGACCGGCCCGTAATGGCGGAAGATGCGTGCAAAAGAGAAGAAGAGAAGACGCGTGTTGCGTAGAAAATGGAAGGGAGGAGAGAGAAAGAGGAAGGCCCAGCAGTGAAATTGTATGGATTTAATTCCCTTAAAATAAACTTATTTTATTCCATTGTCCATAACTGTTGGTTTACCAAAAGTCTTCAAACTACATTAATAATGCTTCATTCAATGAATTTCATGTAATAAATAATTCAATATCTAAAAATAAGGTTGGCATTGAATCATTTCATAAAATTCAAATACTAAAATAGTCAATAAAAAAGACATGTCAGCAAAAACCCTTGCGTCCACTCGTCGCATGAAGCTGGATGAATCTTTCTAGCACTGCTAGCTCTAGCTTTGGTCTTATTAAGAAATCATTCTTAGGATTCCATTGATGCTCCCTCGAATACGAGGCATCCGAGAAGAAAAGAGATCAATGACTGAGCGAAATGGTTTAATGGTCACAAATGCGGTCTTGAATGCATGAGGCATGAAGTCTTGGAAAGGCAAAGTATTACAGAGGTTATCCATCTGGAGTTTCTCAATACTAAGCCGTATTCTCGATTCCTCGCCCTATATTAAGCGGAACTTGAACAAGACTGTCGAAATGTAATCATTAAGCTCCAGCCTGGCCCTTTGCCGTCCTCTCCCGGTGATGTCCTATGTTAAGCCTCGTAACCCTCAGGGGGGTTGCCTTTAGCAGGTAGTTGCTTAGTTTGTAAGTTTTTTGCCCTGGCTGGAGGCCTTATACTCAAGGCATACACCAACCTCCAACCAACCTCCTAGGTTGACCTGCCAGACGCCATTCACATTAAGTAAAAGAAAGAAGATTTTGCGCAATAAGAAAGTGTATAAGACCTACGTTCATAGTAATGAGTAAAAGTCACGACCTTGATGACTCACGGAACCTTACGAAAGAAGTGGCAATACGGATTTTTTGTTAGACTCTATGTCTATTTTCGGATATTTAATGATGACGTGGATACATTGTTAGCTTACTTACATCGTGTCCCGTATTCAATGTCTTCAGCTAACCTCATCTTTACCTCTTGGTAAGCGGTGTATGGTAGCTGCTTTGTACCTCCCATGAAGAAGACGGCAAGCAAGTATTGGAACATTCAGAAAGTAGCCCAAGGGTTGTTCTCTTGGGCTACTTTCTGAATGTTCCAATACAAGTACCTAAATATGCTAAATGCGGGTGTAATGTTAGGTGTTGTTATGTTATGTTGCGTTTTGGTCTCGTAAAGGACCACTTTAGTTAAAGCAAGTCTTATTTTTTTAATATATTTTTATGTAATGCCGTTTCATTGCTATGTCCTGTGCGAGTCAAATAAATACATTATATATCTTTCGTTAAGTATACCCAAAATAAAGTAGACTTATCCGATCCAGGACGCAAATCTAGGACCAATTCCAACCAGTACTTGCAACCATTTATACAAACGAGTGTTTTGTCTGTGAGTGTTTGAGAAACTGCAAAGTTAAAGCAGTTTCAGTATTATAATTTTAACGTAAATAATAAAACTTTCTAGTACTAGTTGATTAGTATTTCCAAGAATTCACAGTTCCACGTGCCCCTTTGTAAGTCGTAGTGAAGTTCTTGCAAAGGGGCCGTACTTGGAAGTGCTTCCACTATACTTATTGTATTCAAGGGTACAGATTCCGAGAAAATCTACCTCAACGTTCGCCATTACTTGGTCTCAGGCCGGGAGCGGGCTTTAACCCAACAAGCAAGCCCAATGGTTCCTGTTCTTGTGTACAGCAATGAAAATATGATTGCTAAATTACCTTTGAGAAGTCCACGTGTGTGGACACGGAAGTGGAAATTACAGTTCTTTCCTACTCCTCCGCTATACTTTCTGATTAATTTCGTTGCGGGATCCAAGACAGTTAAATTCATTCTCTGGGACTTCGTCGAGCTTCATTGTCTCGGCGCTTTTCTGGTGGTCGCCACTGTTGATTCTGGCTTTCAGGAGTTACAGTGGTTTGGGCGTGTGTGGCGGGCTTGTCCCAAGTCCACGTGTGATTTTTTTTAATAATTAATTTAATCGAAGAAAGTGCGCAGAAGTGATGGCTATAATTAATATCATCATCAGCATTCTCCTGTTCTTATTCCAATTTACTCAGGTCAGCATAACATGTCTTCTTCTTTCATGCTTCTCTAGTACTCGTCATCTTATCAGGCACCTCCTTACTAGCCGTATCATCGTTCACACTCTTCATCCATCGTTTCTTTGGTCTTCCTCTACTGTTATAGCCATCAAAACTTTTCCTTACAACGGTTTCCTCCGCATCAGATGGGGCAAACCAAGACAACCGATGTCCAAACAACTTTACAGTCACCGGTGCCACTATCAGACTTCTTAGGTACCCATTTGGTATTTCATCTTTTCACGTAACTTTTCACGCATCCCCTTTACCATTCTCATCTCTGGCCTGGGTTTGACTGTTTGGCTTATACCAGACAGCAGGTCTAAATATGGCATTATAAATCTTCCTTTTAAAAAGGGGAATGTGACAGTTCAAAATTGTTCTATCTATCTGTTTTTACGATTCGTTATTATTTTTGGTATTTTTACTATAGGTTACTTCTTTTTTGTCTTTCTACAGTATGACTTAAAAAATATACTATTCATGCGCAGCAGCTATCGTTAATTTGATTTATAATGTGAAACCATTATAGTTCCATGGTCTGTGGATTGGTGAGCACCCTTACATACCGAGTTTGGTCTTAGCTGTCCTTTGTAGATCTTTGACAGTTGTTACAGGTAGTCAGTGGTCCAAAAATTCTGACAACCAGTCTTACCAAGAGGTTTCGTACTACTCAATACTAACTGGGTTGTGGAGGTCAGATAGTCAGTCGCTCTGTGTAAAATACTGGTACCTATGCATCCGGTTAGACTGGAAGCCGACTCCAACATAGATGGGAAAAAGCTAGGCAGATGATGAATGTGTAAACATTACCGTGCTGGAATAAATACCTAGTTTTAATGACTGATTTTGTCAAACCTTGAATGACTGGCCTAATAGCCTTAAAAGTACACTTATTTATAAAATAAAGGAACCTATTTTAAACTGTTAACGTAAAATAAGAACCTTGTTAAGGGTGACTAAATAAAAAAGAGTAATTAGTTTATAAATGAACTGGCACCTTCAACCAAAAGTAGGGCAGGACTAAGTACGGAAGAAATAGGTACCTATGATGGTCATCATCGATGACTATACCAATATTACCGTACTATACGGAACTGTGAGATGACCCAGATGATATATTTAACAGTTTAACACTAATTATGTCGAAGGAAACGTGTTAGGAACACGTAATAACTAATTTGAGTGATGAAATTTCTAAAACTATGGCCGGCCAAGGTTTCTAACAGGGTCCATGATTGTTTTTAGCTGTATCTAAGTCGGTAGCACCTTTTATTTATTTAACACTTCAAGCACAAAATACAGACGTGGACTTAATGTCATAGACATTTTAATACTGTCATAGACACCAATCAACCTTTTATTTAGGTGATTAATGAAAATTATTTCTTAACAAAACATGATTTTTCACTTCACCACAAAACAAATAATTACCAATTTTTTTTTGTGGTGAAAAACAATATTTTGTCGTCGAATTAAATGTAACGCACACAAAACATTGTGCTGATGCATTGATGGAGTGATTGAATAGTACGGGGGTCGTGGAGCAAAAAGTCTTACAATTTTAAAAAAATCCGTAAGGAAGTTGGAACATTGACCCCCATTATCTTACTCTTCGTAACTAGAAGGTTCCCAGGTACAGTAAATAACAAAAAAGGGGCCAAGCGCGAGTCGGACTCGCCCATGAAGGGTTCCGTAGCAGATTGAATGAAAGGTAAATTGCTGTTACGATTTATGACGGATTAAAAAAAACTGCTCAGATCTCGTTCAAACCAATTTTCGGTGAAAGTTTACATGGTAATGTACATCATAATATAGTTATTTTAGTTTATCATTCTCTTATTTTAGAAGTTACACTGGGGGGCGACACATTTTACCACTTGGGAAGTGTCATTTTTGAAGACCTATCCATAGATACACACGTATGGGTTTGACGAAAAAAAAAATCTAAATATGGGGAATCCCCAAAAAGTATTGTTTTTTTTCTATTTTTGTGTAAAAATCTTAATGCGGTACACAGAATACATCTACTTACCAAGTTTCAACAGCATAGTTCTTATAGTTTTGGAAAAAATTGGCTGTGACGTACAGACGGACAGACAGACAGACAGACATGACGAATCTATGTATAAGTGTTCCGTTTTTGCCATTAGGCTACGGAACCCTAAAATGATTTTAATGATGGGGTACAAGTGCCTTTCGGCTTCAATAATAGATTTTACACAATTTACGTAGATAATCGGTGTTTATCGATTCGTTGGTGGTGGCTTCGGACAGGTCCCTCGAAAAAGTGCCGATGGAAAGACACAGATCAGAACAGGAGGTGAGCCATAGTTTGTGTACACCTCCATTGATATTTTCTGATTAATTTTGTAGCAAGATCCAATACAGTTGAAGTGTTTTTCCAAGACTGTTCATGTTTTACAGCTTCGGCGCTAGACAGGTTGCAGCTGTTGATTGCAGTTTTCCTAACATAACATCACGCCTAGTAATCCCCGGAGGGTAAGGCAGAGATGAACCCAACGGTAGACTCACAGTTCGCTGGTATTTTTATAATCCCATGTAACGCGCCCTAGGCGGCCTATTGTAATCAGTCCGACCTTCATACTGTTAAATACTGAGAAATTTCTGCCTTTGACGGACTCGGGAATCGAACTCTAGACCTCTTGCACATCTGTTCTGCTTGCAAACGCTCGAAAACCGAAGCAGTCAGTTGGTTTTCAAAAGTTGCTATAGCTGAAATGGGAATAAAGGTGCAAACCCGTAGCGGTGCACGCTGTGCAAGGCCACGTGGCACATCTTAGCTGCATGGATTAATTTGTTTGACAACGTGGGTCTAGATTTCCACTGCAGTACACACTACACGCCCACGACTATGTACAACTATCGCGTGCGAGGCCCACTACGGCATAGTCGTGGGTAAATTCGTGTATAGCATGAACCGTATGAACAGCGTGCATCGCCTTATTCGAACAATCCACGCAGGCACGTGTCCAGGGGGGGGGGATAGTTGAGATTTATCCCCCCCCCCAATCTGACTTATAATAAACGGGATGATAACCATTGTGAAGTACATAAATGACTAGAGCGATTTTTTCACAGTTCACATGGTTGTTTCAATGTTTGTCCCCCTCGAACCATAAGTCCAAATACGTGCTTGAATCCACGCATGTACTATTTATGCCAATTCATACATAGTGTGTCTGTGGTTTGCGGTAGGCGCAATCGCAGACATTTTCTTGCAAAGCGAAGCTGCGTGTGTAGCGTCTTCGTGCGCCGCGGTGGGTTTTTACCTTAATGTTGCAGGCGTATCCCAAAATTACCACTGAAAGGTTTGTATGCATAAAAGAGCTTTGGACAGCTACACGTTTGTTTATCATAAACTCAATAGTTTATAGTCACACAACCAAAGATATTATCACGAAAAATGAAATTATTAACATACTAGGCACGTGTGATAGCGGGCTATTTTGAGAAAATAAATCAACCAAGTTTTATCTTTTGTGGTTTTTGAACGTACCTACTTAAGTATGTCCAATAATATTACCTATCTATGTTATCAAACGAGGAGTCCCTGTCTAAATAATAACAGCCGATCGAGTCGATCTTTAGGTTAAGTCAAATAAAAAGTATTAAAAAGTCTGCCAAACTGCAAAACAGTTTGTCGGCAGTTGTTCTCGTTTCACAATATCATTTTAACAAATTAAAATTATATGATTAATTAATTAATTATTTTTTAATTAATTAATTATTTTTTTGTTTTTGATTGATTATTTTTTATTTGATTATATTATATGATTTTTTTGTTTTTTTTTATTTATTTAATTTTTTTATTTTATTGTTATTTTTTTTTAATTATTTTATTATTTGTTTTTTTTTTTTTTAACAAATGTCGATCCGATCAAAATTCGAAGACTGGTTGAACCCAGGACTTAAAACGGTTTCGTCGTCGGAACGCCTAAAACTAATTATTAAAAAAAAACATTAATACAACCCCATAAGTTCATAAAGGTCGAAGAACGATTTTGACCTAGAAAAAACAGTTCCTAGACCTCTAAGAACTTGGAGGGCTGACTTGACAACCTAGCACTGGCCTCCAAATTGACGCTGGGCTTGCGAATGAAAAGTCCTTTAGTACCTACCGTCATCGTAGTGGAAACAATACAAGACAAAATAAATTAAATGAAATTAATACAGAATACAGGGTGTAAATCACCTCATCACGAAACCGTCAACCAAGCACTCTACATCTACATCATACTAAGTAACTTTACCCAAAAATTATTGCTGGGAACAACTTTTTTTTTTGAGGTTATAAATCATGTTTTGTGGCAGAACTCAATATAACGCACTTAAAACAGTGGTTGTGGAGGTGTTAAAAGTCAAAATCTTACAAAAAAAACTTGTATTTATAAAAAACTTGTCAAAAAGTTGTAACTTTGACCCCCATATCTCCGTAACTAGAAGGTTCCCAGGTATGGTGTAGAACAAAAAAATGATCGCATTGCTAAGGAGAACCAATTCCTTTAAGATTCATGAAGAGGTGTTTTACACCCTTAATGTATTTCTGTGGCACCTTAACCTGAAAACCAAAGGGTATGAGGAAAGCTCGCGAAATTAAAATCTTTTTAAGTGAAATTTCTTTAGGCTCGTTGAGTACTTTTTGAATGAGAGTGAAGAAAAATCATGGAACTCGCGTGACCGTTACCTAACGCTTCGAAGCACTCGTAGCCGATTCGCAACGGCGGTACCACTTGCGCGGGGCACAACCCGTTGCATATTTAGATTACTTAGTTTTCACTTCCATCACTAGTCCCCAAAGTCAGTCCCACATGTTTTTTTTAAATAATAAACTTTCAGTACAACCCATACAGTTTATTTTGCATTACAGTATGTAATGTGTAGTGACTTAGACGACGTAGGCGCTCGTTTGTTGTCGCACAGCGTTGCGTCTGCGCCGAGGTGGCGCCATCGTCTGTGCTCTGTTCAAACTGGTTGGTAACTTGCTCCCGTTCGACGCTAGATGGCGTTGACAAAACTAATGGTAAACTTTTTTACTGTGGTTCTAAATACCTAATTAAGTTTTCTTAAACCTAAATTCTAATGAGTCTGGGTTTTTCCATGAGAAGGTTCTGAAACTTATTAGTTTAACTGACACAACCCGAAGGCGACGCGGGAAACCTCGTAGAAGATGGCGGTACGAGCTGGACAAAGCGAACGATCAGTTGTCCATATTGACCCTGGATTGAAACAACTGGAAGTCATGGGTCCAGGCATTTGTCCAGCAGTGGGATTACACAGACTAACAATAGTATCTCAACTGCCTTACGTTCTTACGGTCCTGGGTTCGAATCCCAGTAGGAGCAAATGTTTGTGTGATGAGCATGGACATTTGTTTCCGAGTCATGGATGTTTATATATAATAAGTATGTATTTACAAACAAAAAGGTAATATGTAGTATATCAACTATCTAGTGTCCACGACAGAAGCTTTGCTCAGTGTGGCACTAGGTGGCGCTGTGTGTTAATATCCAGCGATATTTAACTGAAAAATAATACTGGGTGCATATTGCAGTATTTCGGGTTAAAACAACCACCAGTGCATTAAAAACAGTTGATATCGTAGCAGACATTGAATCGTAGAAACAGTAATGTATTTCATTATGTTTATTTAAAGCCAAAAGATCACAAAAAGTAAGCATGTAGGAATAATTAAATCATAATATATTCGCAAGATGAATTTCATTTTCTACCTACATAAAAATAAAATAAAATATAAAACAATATTTAAACATAATTTTAAAAACAACAAAGATAATTTAGTACCTAATAACGATAATTACCTACTACGTCAAAATACTTAGAGATTTCGGAATTGTTAATTTTGAATAATATATAGATATATTTTTAGATTTATATATATAAAAAAATGACTTGAAATTATGTCAACGCCAGGTTCTGCCAGCGGCTTCGCTCGCGTGATGTTTTAATTGACCTAGGGGATCTTACTACCGGGCTAAAAAGTATCTTATGTGTTAATTCAGATTATAAACTATCTGTGTGCAAAATTTCATCCAAATCCGTTCAGAAGTTTTTGCGCGAAAGAGTAACAAACATCCATCCATACATTCATACTCACAAACTCTCGTATTAACAATATTAGTAGGATTAATTACGATAGTGTACACACACACGGAGAAATACAGACTGGTTATAGATAAAAAGCATTGGTTTCAGCAGCGTTTAATGGCGTTTTCGTAAGCCAGTGGATGAAGATTCTTTTTTGTTGAAGGTGTATTCCCCACGGTGGAATCGGGTCCCGTCACGTATCTAATCGAAGATCCTATCTTCAATACGGGTACGGAATCAAGCCACCCAGCAAGCCAAGATATCACCGTCTCACCCACAGTCGGGGCAGGCTCCGGAGAAGGCAGAGGCGGCTCGGGAGGCATTAGGTTCGTCGCCTGTTCGTACACGTTTGCCTCCATATGCAAATCTGAAAAGATTAAACACTGTTTTAGGCTTTCACGGTTTAAAACTAAACTTGTATTGTCACTTACGGGATATCTTCCGTGATTATTTATTAAGTTGAGCTCCCGACGCTGTAGCGTAGCAAAAGACAAAGAAAGAGGGTAGACAGATTTGTCTGCTCGCAACAATTTTTTTCCATCCACCCGCATACTCCAGTCAACCCGCGATTATGGCGCTTGCAACAGCGTCGAAATATCGGGAGCTCAACTTAATAAATAATCACGGAAGATATCCCGTAAGTGACAATATAAGTTCTGAAAACATTATTATTAAATTAACATGAAACTCGTCAAATTATATACCAGGATCTATGTAGAGTGTGTGAGTACCTACTGTCAAATAGCCTTGTTTGTAAGTAGCATTTAAGTAGTAAATTGCAAGTCTATTTAGTCCGTCAGTTAGAGGATTGAAAAATAATGCACACGTATTTTTGTTTTTGTAAATCAATGAATATTGACATAGTTAGAACGCATCAAATCTCAGGAGTGGTACGTTACAACGCAGTAAAAATTATGGCAAGGCGTGGCGTATTGAGAATTTTAAAAGCATTGTATCTTCGTTAATTTGGTCTACGTAACAAAAGAAAAAGTACGTGTCAATTTTTTCTTTTTCAACCGACTTCCAAAAAGAGGAGGCTCTCAATTCGTCTGTATTTTTTTTTTGTTTGTTACCTCTGAACTTTCGACTGGGTAAACCGATTTTGATGATTCTTTTTTGATTTGAAAGCTGGTGCTTCTCGTTTGGTCCCATTTTAATTTGCTGACGATCTGATGTTGATCTTTCGAGATATACAAAGGAACTCTTCAAAAATAGACGGCAAATCTGCAGTAATTGCTGCAATCGCTTGTAAGTTCATTGTTCATACTACATCATGACGTAACATCACGCCTGTATGCTCTGAGGGGGTACGCAGATGTGTACAATACTCCCAGATTTCGACAATGTTTGTTGCCTCTGAACTTTCGACTGGGTAAACCGATTTTGATGATTTTTTTTTATTTGAAAGCTGATGCTTTCCGTATGGCCCCAGCGATCCCAGTACATTTGCTATCATTTATTGAGGAGTTCCCGTCATCTATCTTCCGAAGTTCTTCATCATATCTTTAAATTGAAATGGGATCACTCAAAGAACGTACTCTTCCTAAAACTACCCAAATCGCTTCTGGTGTGCCTATAAAATTTAAGGAATTCCCTCTATTTCTCCAGGATTCCATTAAATGGAACTTAACACATCTAACTGTCGAAATCTGGGTGTATTGTACACTTCTGCGTACTCCCTCAAAGCATACAGGCGTGATGTTACGTCACTATGTTACATAAACAATAAACAACCAAGCGATTGCAGCAATTACTGCAGCTTTGCTGTGTATTTTTGAAGAGTTCCATTGTATATCTCGGAAGATCAGCATCAGATCGTCAGCAAATTAAAATGGGACCAAACGAGAATCACCAGTTTCAAATCAAAAAAGAATCATCAAAATCGGTTCACCCAGTCGAAAGTTCTGAGGTAACAAACACAAAAATAAAATACAGACGAATTGAGAACCTCCTCTTTTTGGAAATCGGTTGAAAATAAAAACCTTTTTAAGTGGAAGATACCTGTGGGTAGGCCTTTGCCTAGGAATGAGTCAAAACAGGCTAAGAAAGAAAAACAGATGCATTCACTAACCATACCTATCGCCAAGTTTTAGGACTACAGCTACTAAAGTTTTGGTCTAACTTCAGCCATTTTATTTAATATCACATATCCGGTATATATTATTGTTGGTATTAATATGTCACCGACGTAGCCCGAAGAATTGCTAAACTTAAGTGGCAGTGGGCAGGGCACATTGCTCGCAGAACGGATGGCCGATGGGGCCGAAAAGTTCTGGAGTGGCGACCGCGAACCGGAAGACGATGCGTTGGGAGACCTCCCACTAGGTGGACCGATGACCTGGTGAAGGTTGCGGGAATCCGGTGGATGCGAGTAGCAAGGGACCGGTCAATGTGGCGACACTTGGGGGAAGCCTATGTCCAACAGTGGACGTCTTTCGGCTGAGATGATGATGATGATTAATATGTATAATATGCTAGTTTTATGCGTAGTTGCTAGTTTAAAAATGAATCCCTATTTCCCTTGGTCACGGCATCACGCGTGAACGGCTGGACCGATTTCACTAATTCTTTTTTGTTGTGTTTGTTATTGTCAGGAGAAGGTTCTCTTGAAAAAAAATGTAGTGGGTAGGTAGTAGGTGACAGGACGTCGTCTGTCGGGTCAGCTAGTATTTTATAAAACTAAATCCTGCACCGTGTTTGTCTTTCTGTTCGCGATAAACTCAAAAACTACTGCACCTATTTTCATGCTGTTTCACCAATAAGTGATTTTCGAGGGAGATTTTAGTATATAATTGGTACGCGGGCGAAGCCGCAGGCATCAGTTATTATATTATTATTATATATATTTATTATAATAGAAAACAACTAAATAAACTGTTGATTTTGTATGTTGGGGCACAAAATCGTATGATACGAGTATTTGATCAGTATCGTGAGCTTCTTATTGATAAGATAACATTCTCATAAGTACTACGATATGACATAAATGCCCTGTATATATTTAAAGTAGGTTTATGATTAATGTAACATTATTCCTCTGTTTCCAGGGAATTCCCCTGCCATATGGCAATGCTTTGAATCATATGTATCCTTATTGGGAAGTACAAGATATATATTTTTTTACTTAGTCATTAATTTAATATTTACATATTTAAATGGAAAAAACCACTCCACAAATTAACTGTTTTTTTTTTATTTTATTTATGGTATTTTTTTTTTACACTTGGTTCATTTGTATTGAAAAGCTTATTCACGTAAACAAAAAAAATATACAACATGTAACGTAAAATGCGCAAAACCTGAAAATAATTTGATCAAAATCACGGGCAGAATCAATTGAACCACTTTTCAATGTAGCTCACATTTAAAAAAAAGTAAAGCCATCACGTGCGCAAACCCGCCAAAATAGATAAACAAACAAACACAAATGGTTGTCGTCTAATTTAAATTTTCTCATAGCCGGGATACTAATAATAAGTTCTTGCCAGTAAATCTAATTGCCAGTAGAACTTAACACAGCAAATAAAACCTTTAATTTTTTTTTCTCTCAGAAATAAGTTAATTAAATAAAAAAATAAAATAAATAAAAATCGCTGGACATTAAACACACAGCGCCATCTAGTGCCACCCTAAGCAAGGCTTGTGTCGTGGACACCAGATAGTTGATATACTAAACGGAAACAATGTCCATGCTCATCACACAAACATTTGCTCCTACCGGGATTCGAACCCAGGACCCTAAGAACGCAAGGCAGCTTCACTACCACTACGCCATTCGAGTGGAATTGAATTAAAAATCATTTGGGGTGTCTGAGATTCCGTGCATTTAACGTTACACGTTGTATAGGTGGGTAAAAAATTAAGTAATTTAAAAAAAACTTACTCATAAATCTCTTCCGGGGTAACGTTGATTCACCTGGATCCAACCGTGGCAAGTTATCTTTTGTTGACATTCTCACAGTCCCCCTTGGTTGTGGCAACTTGTGCTGGCTAGTCCCCCTCGGGTGTGGCAACTTGTACTTGCTATCTCAACCAATACAGTAGCGGCAAATTGTGAGATTTATGCAATCGACAGTAACTCACTTCCATTTAATTAGTTTCCTTCCCAGTTGATGTTATAACAAAACTTTCTGACGAAACACACTGAGGTTGTGTTTTCCGTGTGTGTTTTGAGTGAAGACTGATTTAAAATGGCGGAGGGAAGTACATATACCAACCGGAGTCACACAGTACAGTCATCCGCGAAAGATGATGAAAATTTTGGGATTTGGATTTTCGAAAAAAATGTGAGGGATCAACGTCGTTGCATCCACATTTAGTGTGTTAACATAGTTTATGTAATTCACTGCCAGGTCTATTGTTACCCGTTCATTATTATAATCCAGATTTCTTTTCAGTATGAGTGAATTCGATTCTTCTAGCCTAACTTGCTTCTCCCTATGCTGCACCACCTCTTCACCTCTAGGCGAGTTACGGCCAAACGCAAGTATATTATTATGTGTAATGAAAGCATAACTGGTCTATGAATACAGCGCAGGTAACATCAATCAAAGGAGATCCCCAAACTCAATAGAAACTTTACTGTGTGTGTGCGTGTGTCTGTCTGTGGGATCTGCGGCTAGCATTCGTACCGTACGAACGGATGAACCGATTTTGATTTGTTTTTTTTTGTTTGAAAGGTGAATTAGTCAAAAGAGTCCAGTCCAAGATGGCCGCCGCCACAAAATGGCTGATTACATATTTATTCAATAACTCACTCAATATGGGTATCAAATAAAAGGGCTTGACTAGTATAATACTATACACTATGATTAATAAAAACTCCAAGATGGCCGCCACTTCAAAATGGCGAATTAACGAAAAAATTTCTATTTAACTTATAGTACCTACATTGTCGGGGGTTTTTTAAATTTTGAATTTAGTTTTACTTGTGACTGACTGTACGATTGAGTTTTACCTATTTTGGATATACTAGATAACAGAAGGTCCTTTCACGTATCGATTGATACGAGTAAGTGATAACTTCCTTCATAGGTAGGTACTTTAATTCGTATGATATTGTCGGATGATTCAAGCAATGAATGAATAATCAAAGTTTTGATATATGTAGTTAGATCGATTTGTACGCAGTTATTTTGCAGACAATATGACGCGGTTCCACTTTCTTTTGAATAAATCTTTCAGTTTTTCTTAATATTAGAGAACCAGTCGATAGAGCATTTAATTTCCAATTATAAAGGTTCAAAGCATAGTTGCACGACACGAGAACAGCATCATCATAACTCGATCAAATCTATTCCTCTGATCGCGATCAGTACAGAAGTGAAGAGATGCACCTCTATACATACGTGTGAATTAGCTTGAAAAAGTATAATCTATACTAATATTGTAAAGCAGAAGAGTTTGCTTGTTTGTTTGGTTGAACGCGCTGATCTCGCGTCCGTCCTGGTTCAATCCATAGTCCGGAGCGAGACGGAATGGGAAGCCGTCACCTCCTTCTGCGAAGCAGTCATGCTAGCGAAGGAGGTGGCGGAACGAGAGAGGGAGAGATCCTCTCTTCCCGGCCGCCGCGGGAGACTCGCCGGGCGTCGGGGGCCACGTGGTGGCTACCGGCCATCGTATTGGCTATCGGCTAGCTAGCCGTCCGTCCGTCTAACGACGACAGGCCGTGTCGACGGCGCGTTCGTGTTCCACGCGCGCCTCAAAGAGATGTCAGCATAAGGGGAGGGTCCCGCAAGGGCCGAAGCCTGCCGAGGTTGCGGGCCTGTTCGAAAGAGATACCGCGGCCCCGGAACGTAAAGGGCGAGGAAGGAACATGGATGGGTTTTAGTCAGTAGGAGTCTGACACTCCCTCCCGCTCCGCCCAGAGTGGGAGTAAGTCATTTGATGATTTCCCATCCTAAAAAAAAAGGGGGCCTAATTCTGCTATTTAAATAAATTCGTTACTCCAACACGATTCCGTTCTCATCCCATTGTCATTTTGCTTAAAATTCGTAATCTGCTAAATTCACAATGGTCGGTCAATGGTCTCGTAATAAAATTGTGTTTTAATGCCATTGTCATATTGTCATTATTATAAAACCCTTAGTACAAATGGTTTTCGAAATTTACTACTAAATGCGAACATTTATTCATGCCAGATTCTATGTACGAGATTATCATTCTATGACATTTATTTCAATGGAGTGTCAGTGAAAAGTCATAATGGCGCCATTATGTTAATAGAATTAACAAACTTTTCAAAATTTGACAGAACTTGATCATTATGAAATCAATGATCGAATACTCTGACACTATTGTAATAGCAGAATCGAGGCCCAGGTATGATGAAGATTTATGATATGGGTTACATTAAGAGAAACAATAATGTATTACATTACGTTTATTAAAGCCAAAAGATCACAAAAGCAAGCATGTAAGAATAATTAAATCATATTCGCAAGATGATTTAAATTAAGTAATAACTTTGTAAGGAAATATCAAAAATATTTTAAACATAATTAAAAAAATCAACAAAGATAATTTAGTAACTAAGATAATTAATTACCTACTGCATCAAAATACTTTGAGATTTCGAAATTGTTAATTTTGAACTTTAAATCTAAAAAAAATGATTAAGAAAACTATGTCAATATGAATGTAACTATATGAATTTGAGCGTCCAACTTCTATCGACGACGGTTTTTCTTGCAAATTAACTTCGTAAAATATTTACTTATAGTAAATTAGACGAAAAGAAAAATTATAATGTGTAACTCCTAACTTACAAGAAAGAGAAACTTCACTATCGTTATTCATAAGCAAATAATTAAAATATCTTACTGCTGCTGAAAATTACAGCGTCATAATCATGAATTTGCTTAAAAACAAAAAATAGGACTCTTAAATATGAAGGGCACAGGGAAAGAAGGGGCTCATCAACAATTAACACAAATTGAATAAAACGCTAATTTATACTAAAAATCTACATGGTGTGTACGGATACTCATTTTTAACGATGTTATTTACATGTTTTGGACATTACGTAGTCCAACTACCTATTTTTGAGGATTCCGTTTTAATTGACCTATTCAATCAAAAGTTAAACAGACTTTTCTGACCTAAGCCAGAATTACCTAAAAAAAACCTAAGCCGTTCTTGTTTTGTAAACGTAAAATGTGCTCCTTTTAACTCTGATTGGGATGCAATGAGCACCTTTTAAGCTAGTTCGATACGAAATGAGCTCTTTTTATTCCTTGACGTGTTTTTTAATATTGAGGATTACAAAGCAATGGGCCAATGGATGGGTGGGATGGTATGGGTTTTTAGTTAGTTTTGAATATGACTGTCATATCAAAGGCCTGTGAGCCCCTTTTTTCCCTGTGCCCTTCATATAAAAAGCACTGCATGGTTTCAGCAGCGTCCACTAGTTGTTTCGGGTCGACTTTTTTGCTGACTTACTTTTTGGTTTGGAACGGGGTACCACCGTGACTCTAGTGGAAGAGCTATCCACGAATCCGCATACGGGGGGAGGACCAAAGAACCCACCAAGCCAAGATATCACCGTCTCACCCACAGTCGGGGCAGGCTCCGGAGAAGGCAGAGGCGGTTCGGGAGGCATCAGGTTCGTCGCCTGTTCATACACGTTTGCCTCCATATGCAAGCCTGAAAAGATGAAAGTCGCAAAATTAAATGGAATTATTCCCAGAATACCTGGAACTATGTAGAGTGTGTGAGTACTGTGAGATACCCTCGTTTACTAAAGTTGCAAGAATTTGTATTTTCTGTTTTTATACACAGGGTGACTGGCTTAACCCGTCATAGCAAATTTGCATATATAGGAGGTCAATTATTAATTATTGAACCTTACTTTGCTTAACTAAAGTTTTATAATTTAGGAGATTTAATTTAGATTTTTATACTTCATTGAGATTTTCCGAAATTTGACCTTCAAGCATTTTTTTTTGCAGTCTTTTTGTAGTTTTTTTGGTGGTAGTCATAAACATTGGTGATTAAAATACTTCGAAACTTCCTTAAAACTATGGTAAAAAAATAAAGAAGGACGGTTTAAAAAAAAAAAAAAAATTACGTTCAAATTCAACCTGAAATAAAAAAAAAACTACGGTGTTTTAAAAATTGTTTTTAATCCTAATTAGTTCTATAGTTTGTCACCTTTCCAAACGGTATCAAATTTGTATAAAAAAATTGACAGTATAAAAAAAAAAACAATTCAATAAAAGTTTATTGAAGCGAAGGTATTTTTTGCAAATTTCCGTAGTGGTAAGATATAAAGCCTAATTTCTGCTCAGAATTTTGGAAAAATCTCAATGAAGTATAAAAATTTACATATCTCCTAGACTATAAAACTTTAGCTAAAGAAAGTAAGATTCAATAATTAGTAAATGATTTCCTCTATAAGCAAATTTGCTATGGCGGGTTCAGATCCAGTCACCCTGTATATATGTCGACGTTATATTACAATATAACGTGTTTTTTCTCGCGATATTGTAATGTCTCGAATTATTGTCAACTGAACGGAAGTATCTCTGCCCCCATAATCGGGACTTGGGGCACCCCCCCGTTAGGTTAGTTAGGTTCCTTTAAACCCTGCACTCGGAAATAGGGGCCCCGCGAAGCGGGGCTCCGTCGACTACGCTTTTTAGGGGGAATATAAAGTGTTTTAAGGTTATGTTATATTAATCGGTATTTCTCAGGAATGGTGCATTATCTTTTCATTAGAGTTGTGCTACTGGGCAAGGGGGACCCCCTTTCCCTCCACACCGCGTAAGTTGACTACCATCGCATGTATTTCACGAAAAATAATGCGTTTTGTTGTAAGCAGTGTTCATTTGACAATAATTCGAGACTTTACAATATCGCTAGAGATATAACAATATAACGTATTTGACAATTTTACGGTGACATATACATATATTATATATATTTTTTTATATCAGCAATTAATAATGGACCGAAGCAGGTGGCGTACTACAGTTTTGGCTTACCCCCTTGGAAAAAAGGCATGAATTTATGTGTGCTTGCAATTGACAACACAACAAGTCTGCTGGAAACCAGAGAGCTTTACACTACATAGATCTGAGGACCTGAACATTGCAAGACTAGAGGAAGAGGAAGATATGGGTAGGCCTTTGCCTAGGAATGAGACAAAACGGGCTAACAATGAAAAAAAATACGCATTGACGGTTCATTAATACTTAATCAGTAAAGTGGTAGCAATCAGTGACCTATTGCCAAGTTTTAGGACAACAGCTACTAAAGTTTTGGTCTGTCTAAGTTCAGCCGTTTTAATTTATTTTCAAATAAGCAGCCATAGATACAACCTGTTTAAATGATCAGCCGTTATTATTGTTGGTATTGATAACAGTTATTGATAAATGCTAGTTTTATGCGTAGCTACTAGTTTCAAAATAATCAATATCACTATCATCACTAATCACGACATAATCACTAGATACATAATTATAAAACAAAGTACACCACCGTGTCTATCTGTCGCCTATGTATGCTTAGATCAGGGATTCCCAAATTTATTTTGTCTACTGCCCATTTTGATATAAAAATCTTTTTAGCACCCCCATTTTATCATCTTCTTAAAAACTACTGTAATTTCAAATTAAACTAATTATTTTTAGCTATATTAGCGAAGATTCACTCTAAACGAAACATTTATTATAACCCGAAAGAGTTAACTTGAGCGCAGTAGGTAGTACACAACGGCGCTCAGGTTTCGAGTTAACTATTTGCTGTGCCCTGACAGGGTCTACAACGGCTCTTAGCTCTAAGCCTTTTTTGTTAACACCATGTTTTACTTTGTGGAACGCAAATAAATGAATATAGTACTCGTAATATGATATTAATATTAGTTGGTGTTCACAAGTTGTAGTCGAGAGTCGAGAGCTCAGTCGGTATCTAAGAGTCCTACTAGATGAAATTACAAGTCGCCCCCTAAGCCTCTACACAACGCTCCCATTTTTGTCCGGGATTCTTACTGCCCCCCTTTATGCCTGCACCGCCCATAAGGGGGCGTTATCACCCACTTTGGGAAAGGCTGGCTTAGATCTTTAAAATATTGTAATACCAAATGATTTGAAAAGAGTAACCATGGAGTTTCTTGCCGGTTCTTCTCCATGGAATCGACCAACGCAAACCGTGCACCTTTTTCGACGTTTTATAAGTGCCCATCCAGGCCTATGTGAAATAAAAAAATAAATAAAAAAAAACTACGCAACGGATTTTGATGCGGGTTTTTTTTATTAGATAGAGTGATTCAAGAGAAAGGTTTGAGTATATAATTTGTACGCGGGAGAAGCCGTGGGCATCAGCGAGTATTTTATAAAACAAAGTCTTCCGCCGCGTCTGTCTGTCTGTTCGCAATAAACTCAAAAGCTACTGCACTGGTTTTCATGATGTCTTCATTAATGCATAGTATATAATTGGTACGCGGGCAAAGCTGCGGACTTCAGTTAGTTTATAATATCGACGACCCGATTGGCGTACCTAGAGGTAGTGACGCTGCCTTACGTTGCTAGGGTCCTGGGTTCGAATCCCGGTAGGAGCAAATGTTTGTGTGATGAGCACGGACATTTGTTTCCGAGTCATGGATGTTTATATGTATAATAAGTATGTATTTACAAACAAAAAAGTATATATGTAGTATATCAACTACCCAGTGTCCACGACACAAGCTTTGCTTAGTGTGGTACTAGGTGGCGCTGTGTGTTAATGTCCAACGATATTTATTTTATTTTATTTTATTTTATAAAAGAAAACCACGAAATAAACTGTTGGGTTTGTTTTTTGGGGCACAAAATCGTATGATATTAGCCTGTCGATCAGAATCGTGAGCTTCTTATTGATAAGATTTCGATACGTAGGTACAACGATTTAACATAAATGCCCTGTATTAATTTAGAGCAGTGGTTCCCAACCTTTCTTAAACCAGGGACCACTTTGGTATGTTCATTGTTAACAGGGACCATAGGGTCCTAGACAAACATGGACACCGACAGGATTATAACTAGGGGAGTGAATCTTTAACTCACACTATACGAAAATTGGATAGTGTCATGAGAACCTTTTGATTTAAGATAGTTATGGTGATCGAATTGAGCTCGAAAAATTTCACAACCATTTAATATAAGATTTTCAAAAAAAAAAAAAAATTGTCTCTGATAGGTTCAATTAGGTTGGGTTGAGTTTGCATCTTAATACTTTTAATCTTTAATAACATTAAAATTAATAACATTTTAATCTATCGCGGACCGTAGTCGAGGCTCGGACCACAGGTTGGGAAACGTTGATTTAAAGTAAGCTATGAGTATCAATGTTATCAATATTCCTCGCTTTTCAGGGAATTCCCGTGCCGTATAGTATATAATGCTTTGAATCATATTACGTATCTATAATGGGAAGTGCAAGACATCTATAATTGGTCATTAATTAATATTAATATATTTAAATGAAAAAAACACTCCACAAATTAAATAATTTGTCATCTGGTGGACTGATTTATAATGTAAATTCATTTAGGTGAAACTTTTATGTTTTTTACACTAGGTTCAATTGTATTGAAAAGCTTATTGCCGTATTTTCACGTAATGGGAAAATAATATAAGGGTGATTAAAAAACTAAGTAATTTTCAAAAACTTACTCATATTTTTCTTCCGGGGTAACGCTGATTCACCTGGATCCAACCGTGGGCAATCTTCTCTTCCTGCCATTCTCACAGCCACCCTCGGGTGTGGCAACTTGTCCTTGCTATCTTAACCAATGCAGTAGCAGCGGATTTTGAAGTTTGTGCAATCGACAGTTACTCTCTTCCATTCGATAAGTTTTCTTCCCAGTTGATGTTATGACAAAACTTTCTGACGAAATACACTGAGGTAGTGTTTTCCGTGTGTGTTTTGAGTGAAGACTGATTTAAAATGGCGAAGGGAGGTACTTATACCAACCGGAGTCACACAGTACAGTCATACGCGAAAGATGATGAAAATTTTGGTATTTGGATTTTTGAGAAAAATGTGAGGGATCGTCGTCGTTAATACCACATTTTTACATAAACAGTGTTCTATGTGAACACTGTTTATGTAATTTACTGCCAGCTTTTCTGTTTCCCGTTCATTATAACCTGGATATGGTGATGGTGACATCGCACAAATTGTGACCCTAAATTGAGGCCACGAGAACCATAGTGGCCTAACTCATTTTATTACAATATTGAGTTTATGATCAATTTGAACTGAAAAATATCATAAAATCAAATTGTAAAAAAATTAGTTAGGCCACTATGGTTCTTGAGGCCATGAGAACCATAGTGGCATAACTCATTTTATTACAATATTAAAATTTATGATCAATTTGAACTGAAAAAAATCATAAACTCAATATTGTAATAAAATGAGTTAGGCCACTATGGTTCTCATGGCCTCAATTCAACTACATGACTAGGTATTTCAAACTCAAACTCAAATTCTTTATTGCATTCATGTGTACATTCAGTTGTTACATATTACGTGAGTAAGTTCCAACATGAAACCCGGTTAGGGCACGGCAACATAATACATTGGACAAAACAAGCATCCAGTGAGTAGGTATACTGGAATGCGAGTTTGTTAAACAAATATAATATAACTAATATAATTATCATCGAAAAATATTCCTAGTATCTATTAGGTTTATGTAGTTATTTTAATTAATATCTTGAGGTTATTAAATTATTTTATTTACGTGTATTCATTATTATATTGTATTAATTTGTATCAGTTCTTAAAAATAAATTAATAATATCATTAATTTGTATGAATATATATTATATATTATACATATATAACATTTTATTAATTTATATTCTCTTTTATATTTATATATTATTAATTTGTATGAATTGTTATATTCATTATTATTGTATTGTCTATGGTGTTTCAAAAGCGAAAGGGAAAAACAAAGGTCTGTTAAATTAAACAGACGCGTGGTTCAAAGATGAATAAAACTAGGAGTAGTATTCACCTGAAAAATGGACTGTATTGTAGTTTAAAAATGCGAAGTTATTTTTTAAAGATGGCGTCTAAATATTATATGGAGATAATGGGCTAGCTGACTACTGAATGGATATTTTCGTACTTATTTCGATCAGTGACTAACAGGAAAAGGGTTAGGGCGGTAAAGGGATTGCAGAACACTTACGCTTGTCCAGCTCTCACCGTTATTTTGAGTTTCTTGTCTTGATGGCGGATCTTCTTCCGCGTGCACGCGGTCACAAATAACAAAATATAGTCCTTGAGGGTTGCTTGAGTGTCCACCACAGTAATTCCACTTCACCAATATTACGACAATAGCGAGATCACTAGTTAAGAGTTAGATTTGGCCAACAAATTATTTAAAATCGATTTTTTCTTCTAATGCGCGCGCGCCATTGCGACCGGACGTAAGGTTGCAAAAAAGTGAAGTGAGGTACGGGGGCAGGATTAGGGATGGGACATGTCACTGACTAATGAAGTACGATGAAAATAGTAAGGTGTATCAAACAATATCGAACATCCCCCCCGCCTTGAAGGAACCCCTTCAATAGAGATAGAACAATAGAGTATTAAACTACAAAGTGAAGCTAAAGTTAATGAGGCAAAATTAAGACAAACGATTACTACAAACTAGGTAAGCTTTATGTATGCTGGCTGAACGATTATTGATTTGGTAATGGACACAGCTTTACGATCGGTCTTTTAAGTACACCGCTCTTGATCCTAACTTCAACGACGCGAGTTACTCCATCCCTTCCAGGGAACAACTTAGTGACGACACCAAGAGGCCACTGAAGAGGAGGTGCATTCTCCATGTTTAGTAACACTACTGTGCCGACCAAAACTGGATTAGCTGAAGTATTCCATTTCTCGCGACATTGGAGATTGTGGAGATACTCAGACTTGAAACGATTCCAGAATGACTGGACAAGAGAGTCTAACAGCGAAAATCGAGTAAGCAAATTAGCTCGTTCATTGTTGAGGTCAGCCGCAGGTAATAAAGAAAGTGGTGCGAGCGAAAGAAAGTGCGCGGGCGTAAGAGCACTTGGTTCAGAAGGGTCGGAACTTAGCTGATAGAGAGGACGACTATTAAGAATCGCCTCAATTTGAATAAGGATTGTGTTCAATTCCTCATAAGTCAGAATCTGAGTCCCGATGACTTTAAATAAATGCGATTTGACGCATTTAATATTGGACTCCCAAATGCCCCCAAAGTGAGGCGCACTGGGTGGATTAAGTTTCCAAGCTATACGATTGTTTGTTAACTCGTGAGTAAAAGTCTTAAAGTATTCCTCAGAACGAAGAAATGTATTAAGCTCGCTAAGATAAGCCTTAGATGCAACAAAGTTAGTACCGTTGTCGCTGTAAATACATTGACAAGGACCACGACGAGATAGAAACCTTTTGAAGGCATCCAAAAATGATGCCGAACTAAGCGAAGAAGCAAGTTCTAGATGAACTGCCTTGGTTACTAGGCAAATAAAAAGGCACAGGTACGCCTTTTGGCTGCGTACACCGCGCTTACGAGAAAAAGTTACATTGAATGGCCCAGCAAAGTCTACACCAGTGTGTGAGAAGGCTTTGCTTTGCTCGACACGACATTCCGGAAGATCAGACATAACTGGAAATGTAGGTTTTGGATTGAGTCGAAAGCAAATATTACAACGATGAGTACGCATACGTACGATGCGACGAGCCGATAAAATCCAAAACCTTTGTCTAAGTATCGATAATAACAAATTGGGACCTGTGTGAAAGTGTTTAACATGGTAAGCGTCAATAATAAGTTCGATAATATGGCCATTTCGAGGCAAAAGAATTGGATGTTTTTGCGAGTAATCCAACGACGAATTAGCGAGGCGACCCCCTACACGCAATATCCCTTGATCTAAGAAGGGGGAAAGTTTGCGTAACGCATGAGAACATAATTTAGAATTTTTAAGTTTGTCTATATCTTCGTAAAAATACGTGTGTTGTACAGCCTTTACAATAGTCAATTCTGCGAAGTCCAAGTCTGACGCTGTTATGCAATTATTGCGTGGGAGCTTTTTTATGAACCGAAGCATGTAAACTACACATCTAAGAAATTTATCCCAGTTCGAGAACTTTAAACTTAGCGTTATAAGGATATGTTCAGGTTTATTTTTCAAAGCGAATACGGCTGACTTCTCCTCAGGCATTGGAGTAGAAGTAAGAGAAAATTCCGAAACAGGCCAATCATCGATTGGAAGCGATGCCCACGGCGGACCAGTTAACCAAAGTTCATGTTGAACTAATTGTGAAGGTAATAGTCCACGCGACAGACAATCCGCGGGATTTTGAGAACCCGGGATGAAACGAAAATAGTGTGACGAGAAATATGTTTGGCACTGGGCTATTCTGTTAGCTACGAATGTGTTAAACCGATGAGGAGAAGAATGTACCCAGCACAGAGCAACTTGTGAATCCGAAAAAGCATACACATCCTCGATAGGATGTCGTTTTGAAATAGTGTCATAAGCTACCCTTAGTAATTTAGCCATTAAAAGAATTCCACAAAGTTCAAGCCGAGCAAGTGTTACAGTTTTAACAGGAGCGACTTTAGATTTCGAACATAACAGCCGAACAATGGGTTTCTGATTATTATTCAAAACATAGGTATAGACAACGCATCCATATGCCTTTTCGGATGCATCGGAAAACGCCAAGAGATAAAGTCGAGAATGCGAATCAACGCCCAAATGGCGGGAAAACGAAAGACTAGAGATTAATGGTAATTCCGAAATAAACTGATTCCACAAACGGAGAACAGCTTCTGGAGGTTGGTCATCCCAATCGAGTTTGAGAAGCCAAAGTTCCTTGATAAGCAATTTTGAATATAGAATAACAGGACCAACAAGACCAAGAATGTCATACAAGCGAGCTGTGACAGACAAAATCGCACGTTTAGTACCTTCGGGATTAGGTGGCGTGACAGTGAATTTAAACGAATCAGAAGATGGCAACCACTGAAGGCCGAGAATTTTGAACGAGGTGTCCGTGTCGAAAGAGACTGATTCCGATTGGCGGTGAGTATCAGGAATAGTACCGAGCAAGTCAAGAGAATTACTCGTCCATTTCACTAGCTCGAAACCACCACGTTTCAGAAGCTGGATTAGATCGGATGCCATTCCGACCGCTTCCTTCAGGCTAGAAGCGGAGGAAGCTAGATCGTCCATGTACATGTCACTTTCTAACACGCTGCAAGCGTGAGGAAAATTATCACGCTCGTCATGAGCGAGTTGTCGCATAGTACGCAATGCTAAAAACGGCGAAGAACGAAGACCGAAAGTAACGCGATTAAATTGATAAGTCTCGATTGGAGCGTCATCCGAGAAACGATATAAGATTCTTTGATAAGAACGATGCGAAGGATGGACCTCGATGCAGAGGTACATTTGACGAACGTCAGCGAAAAAAGCGAATTCAAATACACGAACCTTTAAAAGTATCTGAAAAATATCATTTTGCAAATTGCAGCCTGTATGCAAAACGTCATTAAGCGACAAACCGGAGTCTGTTTTAGCACTAGCGTCGAGTACGATACGAAGTTTTGTCGTTGATTTATCCTGACGTATAACGGGATGGTGAGGCAAATAAAATCCTGACTCGAGACAATTCTCTGGCGGGACGAGCGACAAATATTTTTTATTGAGATATTCCGTGATAACGGCATTGTACTCCTCACGTAATCCAGGAGACCGCGCGAATTTACGTTCGAGAAACAAATATCTACGCTTTGCAGTTATAAAAGAATTGCCAAGCTGATCGACATTTTCCTTAAAAGGCAGATTAACAATATAACTTCCATCGATATTTCGAGTAGTAGTAGATGTATAAATATCTTCGCAAACCTGTTCTTCAGGGCTTATAAAGATTGTAGAAGGCACTTCTTCTAATTGCCAAAATCTCTGAAGCGAATCATTAATTTGCTCATGTGTTAAAGCGCAGAATGAAAGAGTTGACTGAGGTGAAATTATGGTGGGTGCATTTCCCATTAAAATATATCCCAAACTAGTTTCGATTGCTGTAGGCAAATTATTACCAGGATTTATTTTATTAAATAACAAAATGTTGCAATATGAATTGACACCCAAAAGCATGTCAATTTGTCCGGGTGAATGATATTCATCATCGGCAAGCGGTAAATTATCTAAGTAATGAAGTGCGTTCACATCAATAAAAGCGTCTGGTAGCTGTGACGTAATCTTGTCGACTACAAATGACTGCGAGCTATACTGTGTCTTAGCGTGTAACGTTACGGTTTCCTGAAGAGGAAAACGTAAGGTTGCGTTATATAAAATAAGAAAAATGGCAAGAGTAAATAATAGCAAGATGATTTAATTATACTAAGGAAGCCGAGGTAACGTGAGGATAAGAGTCCAGGTCCGAAGCTCGCAGTAGGTAGAAACGTCTCGCCGCAGTGATAGTCTCGCTCGCAGACGCCAATCTTGCGAGGGTTCGAAGGTCGAGGCTCACCCGCTGTCAATGTCCAGGTTCTTAGAAATTGAAGTAGATGCCTTTTCAAGGCCTACAGCGTCCAAGCTCTCCGTAGTAGTGTAGCAGTGTAGTAGCAGCAGCTTTTCAAGGATATTAGAGTAGACTTTGCGGAATTAGCGATCACATCAAATAGCTCAGAGCTCCGTCAAGCTTCTTACTCGCTCGAAGACCAAGGATAGACTTTGCAAACTTAGCGATCACATCAAATCTTCAGAGTAATGTCCAGCTTGTTGCTGGCTCAAGGACCACACGCAGACTGACTATTCAGGCTCGGCTTCCTGTCATCATGCAGTTATAATTTTTATAGTGTTCTAGAACATGGAAGAATAAAATGGTTACAAAAGAGGTCTAGCATCAAACGTATACAACCTACAATTAATAGTTACAGGAATAAATTAAAAAGAAAACTAGGCTTGTCATTGTCATTATCTGACATCACAAAAGTAAACAAAGATTTGGAAACACAAAAATGTACAGAAATGCTTTAAATAATACTAATTAAAAGGCTGAAAAGGCATGCCAAGCCTCCACATAAAAGCTATGAAGTTATTCGGAAAGAACATGTGATAATGTTTTGGATTACAATAGTTAAAAACGTAAGTACAAAAACACAAACATTACATTACCCCGAAAACCCCGGAAAATTTTTGAATACAATGAAAAAATTTTCTTTATCAATAAGAGCATTACGAGAGCATTAAAAGCACCATAAATTACAACTTAAATGAGTATTTACAGTGTTATAGAAAGATTAAAAAATTAAGACTAAGATTCCCCATAACCCCTGAAAATTAACTAGAAAAATTTTGTGGTTTTAAATAAGACCTTGCTCTTTCATACACCTTTCATCAAACTACCCCCCTGCAACCTTCCTCAATCATACATCACCAGCATACTTAGGGGATATGGTTCACATTCCATGACGCATACTCCTCAAGGAATTATTATTGGGTTTACGAAGGCTTATTTTTTTTAATTAGGTGTCGTAACCCGCACCTTTTTAATAACCCACTTAAGATTAAAATTAATATTTACAGATTTTCCTGCTTTCAGAAAAACAGTCAAGGCCTAGGATGAACAGCTAAAGAGAAGCCTTTAAGTCCAAGTTCAAGTTTCAAGGATACAAAAATACAATCTAAGTTATTATCTAAGTTAGGAGACCACTCCATAACAAAAAGAAAACAAAATCAAGAAATAAAGTAGTGGATAAACAAGCCAAAAGTCCAAAAGTTTTTGAAGGTAATATTATGAAACTTAAATCTAAATGGTTTTTACAAGAATTAAAAAAAATATATACATAAAACTGCCATTTTCTTTTTACCATTAAAAAAAAAAATATATATTAAGTAAAATTAAATATTAGCAAAAAAAAAAAACAATATTTAAAAGTCTGCAGAGGACTCCCAAATGAGTGAGTGAGAGAGTAAACGAGAGGACTCCCAAATGAGTGAGTGAGAGAGTGAACGAGAGGACTCCCAAATGAGTGAGTGAGAGAGTGAACGAGAGGACTCCCAAATGAGTGAGTGTAAAAGAGGTTCAAGTCAAGAGAGGGCTCAAGTCGAAAGAGGGCTCAAGTCGAGGGAGTGCTCAAGTCGAGGGAGTGCTCAAGTCGAGGGAGTGCTCAAGTCGAAGGAGTGCTCAAGTCGAAGGAGTGCTCAAGTCGAGGGAGTGCTCAAGTCGAGGGAGGGCTCAAGTCGAGGGAGGGCTCAAGTCGAGGGAGTGCTAAGTCGAGGGAGGGCTAAGTCAAGGGAGGGCTAAGTCAAGGGAGGGCTCGAATCGAGGGAGGGCTCTCAAGTCAAGGGAGGGCTCTCAAGTCAAGGGAGGGCTCTCAAGTCAAGGGAGGGCTCTCAAGTCAAGGGAGGGCTCTCAAGTCAAGGGAGGGCTCTCAAGTCAAGGGAGGGCTCTCAAGTCAAGGGAGGGCTCTCAAGTCAAGGGAGGGCTCTCAAGTCAAGGGAGAGCTCTCAAGTCAAGGGAGGACGAGCACTCAAGAGTAAGACGTTTTAAATAATGATCTACGTTTAAGATTAAAAAAAAACATTCACCACGAAAACCCTTAAAAGAAAATCGCAAAAATAGGTAAAATCGGAACTAACCTTAGTACCTATTTTTGCCACGAAAATGACTATTAAAGACTTATAAAACTCTATGGCCTGTTACTTAGCAACCATGTTAGCAACTATGCTTATTAGTAACAAGATCAAAAACATACTGTCAAAAATGAAAATTTACGTAGTAAATTTTCTTTAAAATGAGGACTTTCGAGTTATGATTTCAGGTTGGAGTTGATCAAGGTGAAGTATTTGAAATGAGTGTTATGTAAATTTAAAGGTTTGTGCAAACGTTTACAGGATACTCTCCTGTATCGGTCGTGAAGTACCCCAACAACCAACTTGGGAGTGTCCACGAATGGATTAACACATCAAGCGGCCATTGGGTACGAATACCAGTGGGTATTCGCTGTGGTGTGCAAGTCTGTGGGGATGCAGTGTCGTGGTGTTTTTGTAGGGAGTAAAGTATCAAGTGTCAAACGACTACAGGATATTGTCCTATAGCCGTCGTATAGTGACCGATCTCCTACCTTGGCAGTGCCCACAAGTGGGTTAACACCACCAAGAGGCCGAAAGGGTGCCGATTATCTTTCGATAATGGAGTGTCTGTGGGGGTGTAGAATTGAGTGACGGTAGAGTAGAATAGAGTGATGATAAATGAAAAATAAGATGCCAAATAGAATAGATTACTTGTGGAAGTTTATTTTGGAATTTTGGGAAGGATGAGTATTAAAGAGCACAGGGCGGGGTTTTAAAAGTAGGGCGCCAAACTGTAACGTTACGGTTTCCTGAAGAGGAAAACGTAAGGTTGCGTTATATAAAATAAGAAAAATGGCAAGAGTAAATAATAGCAAGATGATTTAATTATACTAAGGAAGCCGAGGTAACGTGAGGATAAGAGTCCAGGTCCGAAGCTCGCAGTAGGTAGAAACGTCTCGCCGCAGTGATAGTCTCGCTCGCAGACGCCAATCTTGCGAGGGTTCGAAGGTCGAGGCTCACCCGCTGTCAATGTCCAGGTTCTTAGAAATTGAAGTAGATGCCTTTTCAAGGCCTACAGCGTCCAAGCTCTCCGTAGTAGTGTAGCAGTGTAGTAGCAGCAGCTTTTCAAGGATATTAGAGTAGACTTTGCGGAATTAGCGATCACATCAAATAGCTCAGAGCTCCGTCAAGCTTCTTACTCGCTCGAAGACCAAGGATAGACTTTGCAAACTTAGCGATCACATCAAATCTTCAGAGTAATGTCCAGCTTGTTGCTGGCTCAAGGACCACACGCAGACTGACTATTCAGGCTCGGCTTCCTGTCATCATGCAGTTATAATTTTTATAGTGTTCTAGAACATGGAAGAATAAAATGGTTACAAAAGAGGTCTAGCATCAAACGTATACAACCTACAATTAATAGTTACAGGAATAAATTAAAAAGAAAACTAGGCTTGTCATTGTCATTATCTGACATCACAAAAGTAAACAAAGATTTGGAAACACAAAAATGTACAGAAATGCTTTAAATAATACTAATTAAAAGGCT
Organism: Xestia c-nigrum; assembly: GCA_916618015.1. Lineage (NCBI taxonomy): Eukaryota > Metazoa > Arthropoda > Insecta > Lepidoptera > Noctuidae > Xestia > Xestia c-nigrum. Next base: position 2,576,277 of record OU745263.1, read on the forward strand.
GAAAAGGCATGCCAAGCCTCCACATAAAAGCTATGAAGTTATTCGGAAAGAACATGTGATAATGTTTTGGATTACAATAGTTAAAAACGTAAGTACAAAAACACAAACATTACAAGCGTCAAAACGAGATGTAAACAGAACCTTGGTCAAGCCCAATATACGTTGAGATGCACCACCGATGCCTTGAACTTCAACAAACCGATTTTTATTCGAAACAAATAACGATAGACGTTTACAACACGAAGCTGTGATATAATCACTCTGCGATCCGGAATCAATTAAACATCGTACGAAATGCACACGATTATGTTTATCGAAAACCTTTATTTTTGCGGTACTCAACAAAGTAGTTAAACATCTATTATCAAAAAAGTCACGAGCAACACCACAAACAGATGTACTATTGTCATTCGATGGCGAACTAGATTCCACTCCGCTTACGCTTAAGGTGCGGTCAACCTGTTGAGAGGTCGCGGGAGCGGAGGCGACAGCGGGCAAATTTGATGCATTATTTTGCGAACCAGATGAACCAAAATGCAAGATTGAATGATGTTTGGACTTACAATGACGACAAACACTTTTTGAAGGACATGACAAAACCTTGTGCCCGTGATTTAAACAATTAATGCACAACGAATTAGATTTCACAAAATTAAATCTTTCCTGAGGGGTCATCTTTGTAAAATCAGAACAAAAGTATAGTTTATCATGTTTGTCTGACTTACACATAATACAATTATCGGCTTTCTGAGCGACAAAGGCTTTTGTGGATTTCGGTTTTGAATTAGATATATTTTTAGTTTGGCCATCTTGTTGAGGCTTGGAAATTATAGGACTAGAGCGTACTATTTTATCTTGTTCTTTAACGAATTCAACTAAATCATCATAACAAGGCATGGCTTTCTTGCGATTGCTCATTTCGAACAACTTAACTGTCTCGGAATCCAATCTTTGCAATGCGAGATGTAACAAAATAAAGTCCGTAAGATTTCCCAAATCGACCTGCTTGAGCGCCCTAACTGCGGTATCAAATGTGTTTATAAATGACTCTAAACCGGTTGTAGATTTAGCAGATATAGGTTTAAATTCTAATAGTTGATTTAAATATGACGCGGCAAGAAAACGCGGATCATCATACTTATCTACGAGCGAGTTCCATAATATGTTATAATTCTCTGGTGTAGGTGGTATCCCTGCACACAAAGACGCGGCGCTGCCAGTCAGCTTACTAACAAGAAAATGAATGCGTTCCGAGTCAGACAGTTGCGTGTTATCATGAACTACGCGCTTAAACTGATTATAAAATAACGACCAATTACGAATATCGCCATCAAAGGAAACTAAATCGATACGAGGTAATTTTGGGAAATTATTTTTGTGAGTTTCTTTTATTTCAGATTTTTCTATTTTAAGTAAATTTACGACACGTTGAACCCGACAGTATAATTCCTCAAACGAAATCCATGATTGGTAACTTATAGTAGCATTAGGATCCACTTTAATAGAACACGTATTGAAGGCGTCTAGTACGCTTTGAAATTCATTACGTAAACTTTGAAGATTTGCGACATTATTTAAAAATGACTCCCTACAAGTTTCATCATTCATATCCTGCTTTGATAACTCGAATATATTCTGCATACGTTCGAAATGTGCATTTCGTTTAGCTTGTAATAAGGCTAATTTATTTTTATTGTCGTCGTTCGACATGATTATAAACAATATGTAAAAAAATGCGAATGTGTAAACTAAAAAGGTGACGTAAGTATAGAAATACGTTATAATTGTGTCTTGCCGTATAAGTTAATGAAATGAGTAAACAATTTACCTATTTCCAACGCGAGAGTAACCAAAGTAAACGACAACGATAAGTATGCGACAACAACGAATGGGCCTTTCACATAACCTTAGGTAGGTATGTATGCAAACCACCAATAAGTAGGTATTAGGCTTACTCAATTACAAACAACGAGATGCTCCCGAATAGAGCTCCTGAATACAACCTTAACGACTTATAGGTATGTACTAGGACGAATAATATTATGTATGAGTAAACACTAATGTAAGTACTTACTTAATAGTATTACGAATGAACGAACGAAATGAAATTAAACGACGCGGCGACGTTCAAGACACAATTAGCTAATAATATGTATGCAAACGAAAGATATAGATAATTATCGAATATACGAATAGCGGCACAGAAGCCACAGCTACGTTTATACCTACGTATATCGGCGCGCGCTTTCGACTACGAACAACGAACGAACTAAGTAGATAAATTATTATGAGTAGGTAGTTGACCAATAAAAGTACTTAGAACACCGACTAAATAGATTTTTGTAATAGATGTGTGTAATATTACGATATTGAACACGAAAATATGTAATAATCGGTTACGAATATAGGCTCAGCCAGCACAACAATGAATACCTAGTAGTAATAGAATTCAACAGAATATTTGAATGAGTACCATTTGAGTACGCATTTTTTCGGGATTGTTCGAAATTCGAATTTTAAAATATGAACTAGTATTATCCGGTTCGATTGGACCAAAAAATATGGTGTTTCAAAAGCGAAAGGGAAAAACAAAGGTCTGTTAAATTAAACAGACGCGTGGTTCAAAGATGAATAAAACTAGGAGTAGTATTCACCTGAAAAATGGACTGTATTGTAGTTTAAAAATGCGAAGTTATTTTTTAAAGATGGCGTCTAAATATTATATGGAGATAATGGGCTAGCTGACTACTGAATGGATATTTTCGTACTTATTTCGATCAGTGACTAACAGGAAAAGGGTTAGGGCGGTAAAGGGATTGCAGAACACTTACGCTTGTCCAGCTCTCACCGTTATTTTGAGTTTCTTGTCTTGATGGCGGATCTTCTTCCGCGTGCACGCGGTCACAAATAACAAAATATAGTCCTTGAGGGTTGCTTGAGTGTCCACCACAGTAATTCCACTTCACCAATATTACGACAATAGCGAGATCACTAGTTAAGAGTTAGATTTGGCCAACAAATTATTTAAAATCGATTTTTTCTTCTAATGCGCGCGCGCCATTGCGACCGGACGTAAGGTTGCAAAAAAGTGAAGTGAGGTACGGGGGCAGGATTAGGGATGGGACATGTCACTGACTAATGAAGTACGATGAAAATAGTAAGGTGTATCAAACAATATCGAACAGTCTATTTTATTTTCTTTTTATTAATTTGTATTGTTATGTTCTGTGTGAGTGTGTGTGTGTGTTTTTTTTTTTTGTAATTATCATATTCACTATCTATTATATTCTAAGTATTCTGCGACCGAGTAAAAGCATTTTTGTGTTAGATATTCTTTTAATTTTCTGTTAAATGTATAGAATTTGGGTTCTTTTTTAATTTGTTCCGATTCAGGCCACTGACTACTTGTAACGACTATTAAATGTGTACAAATGACAGCCGGGACCAAGTACTTAACGTGGTTTCCGAGACATGAAGAAAACTATGTAGGTACTTAATCAAATTTTGTAAATGTGCACGATAGGTTTCCAGCTTGAAAGATAGGACAGCATGTGGCCTAGATATCGAAGCATTTAAGCAATTTAGAAAAATATAATTTAGACTTTAATTTAATTTGACGACCCGATTGGCGTAGTGGTAGTGACGCTGCCTTACGTTCTTAGGGTCCTGGGTTCAAATCCCGGTAGGGGCTGTTTGTGTGATGAGCACGTACATATGTTTCCGAGTCATGGATGTTTATATGTATAATAAGTATTTATTTACAAACAAAAAAGTATATATGTAGTATATCAACTATCTAGTGTCCACGACACAAGCTTTGCTTAGTGTGGCACTAGGTGGCACTGTGTGTTAATGTCCAGCGATATTTATTTATTTATTTTATTTATTTATTTATTAATTTCAATAGTGGAAAAAGTCTCGCCTCACATGCATGATGTGTGGATTCAAATCCGCGCAAGTGCCAATGAGACTTTTTCATTTCATAATTACTTTCTCAGTTTATCATAGACATCACAGACATCGCTGAAGGAAAACATCGTGAGGAAACCTGAACTTATAATTAATATTAGTATGAAAACGCCAACCTGACTTGACAACAAGCAAGCAAGATCAATGCTCGTACCTTCTCTGCTGAGAAGAGGTCTTTGCCGAGCAGTGCGTCAGTAAAAGGCTTGTAGTATTTTATTATAACATATAAGATGCTGTATGATGTTCCCAAAGCGAGTTCAACTGTGCATGGAACGCACATTGCTGATGCATTTTTGGAACAGACCTCAACTAGTCCACCCATCGCTGGGCAAAATCCGATTTCTGAACTGATATTTTTGACGCTGATTGTACTTCCAGTACTGGACAACAGAAGATCCTTTAAACGTATCGATCGTTGATAAGTGACCACTTACTTAGAGGTACTTTAATTCGCATGATGTTCTGGGTGACTCAAGCAATTAATGAATAATCAATCTATACTTAATATTATAAAGCAGAAGAGTTTGTTTGTTTGTTTGAACGCGCTAATCTCAGGAACTACTGGTCCAAATCGAAAAATTATTTTTGTGTTGGATAGTCCATTTATTGAGAAAGGCTTTAGGCTATATAACATCACGCTACGACCATTAGGGGCGGAGCAGGAATGAAAAATGTTCCAAAAACGGGGATATTTTTCCCTTTCGTTTTTCTCTCTTATGTGACGCAGACGAAGTTGCGTGGGTCAGCTAGTATTTTGATATAGATAGGTAGATCGGTTCATATGCAGTTATTTTGCAGACAGTTTGATGCGATTTGATTTGTTACTGTTGATGCGGTTACAATTTCTTTTAAAGGAACCTTACTGACTGAGAATTTAGGCTTAAGTTGCACTGCACAACAACAGCGTCTCGTAACCTCAGTCGTCCAGGACTTATATCAGTACGATGATATTTTTTTTTATATAATAACTCCTATAATGACTTTATGACTTAATTAAAGAAGTTTTGATGTGTTGATCAGAATCTTGAGGAAACAGCCGCTCGGGTCGATCTTGAGGTTAGGCCAAAAAAACAATTTAGTAAATAGTAATTTTCTAATGCAGGTAGACGTAATACATTAATATATCACAGCTACCCTCTTAAAAAGAAAAAGCAACTTCAAAGAAACATAATTGCAAACTGTACAGTATTTTGTTTATTAAATACGTGTTTCTGCAGGTACACAAGAGATACCAAATCTATTTATACAGTGCCCTTAACTACAAATTCTCGTTAGCGGTACACCCGCCGTTCTGACATCAGGTTCGCGGGTGTACCAATTTTTTTAAATTTCATTGTACGGGTTTGGGTACACAGATTTTCAGGAGAGGTACGTAAAGGTACACAGAAGGTACCAAATAACTGCAAAAATAATAATTAAAAAGATTAAAAAACACTCCTGCCATGTCAAAAAATTAACTAAAAAGTAAAAAAATAAGTAAACAAAAATAGAAAACAAAGAAAAACAACATTGTAATTGCAGTCGGGGGACCTGTAAATAAATTTTCCACAGAACTGTCCCCCGACTGCAATAACAATGTTGTTTTTCTTTGTTTTCTATTTTTGTTTACTTATTTTTTACTTTTTAGTTAATTTTTTGACATGGCAGGAGTGTTTTTTAATCTTTTTAATTATTATTTTTTATTTCATACCTTTTAGTGACAAAATAACATGTTAACCAACAACCAATGCGAATCTAGATTGCCTTAGATATATTATCAGACGCTAAGATTTCTGAGGTCATGGAGTTGTACTGGTATTCGGGTAGTGTCGTGAGGCGTTGTTTTTTTATTATTAATTATATTTTTTAATGTTGGGTTATTATCGCCCTCAATTTTTTCAGTCTCTTTTCACGTGAATTCGGCGATTCATTTTTAAGTTTATTCGCAAATCGACGAGCTTTCTTGGTTTTCTTTGAAAGAACCATTTGTCTAATAATACGACTGGTAAACAACGATAATAATAGAATTACTAAACAAACACTAAAATATACTGAATGTAATAATACCAAGTTGTGATAATACACTCGCGAGCATAAGTATGGAATCACTTTCTTGGAATTGATTTCGCGCAATATTGAGTACTTAATAACTAGCTATGAATAATGATAAAAATGGTACCATTTTAAAAATATTACGTGAAGTAGTATGGAAAAAGATATGCTTCAATTGTTTGATACGTTGCGAGTGGCGGCCTATTTTGTTACCCCCTATAGAAGCACGCAATGTCGGATTTTTTTATCAGTCGGCTTTCACACGTTGACTGGTACACATCTCCGCAACTTTTGACCCTTGAACGTGCACGACAATGGACACTCCACCTATAGGAGCAGCACAAATCGTCGCTCTATTGCAAGAAGGGGTCAGCCAGCGGGCTGTTGCAAGTCAGCTCTACATAAGCCAGTCCTGTATTTCAAAACGCTTTCGGGAGACTGGTGGCTTTATCGCGAGACCAAGATCTGGACGGCGCCGGTGCACATCGGAGAGGGATGAACGTTTTATCATGTCAACCTCTCTCTGAAATCGACATTTGACTGGTGTCGACGTCCAACAGGAGCTCCAAAATGTTCGTGGGATAGATGCCAGCGAGTGGACACTTTGTCGAAGACTTAAGCAAGCTAATTTGACTCCAAAAAGGCCTGCCACAGGCCCGAAACTAACGGCAGATCACCGACGAGCACGCCTTCAGTTTGCTTGCTACCATCTTGATTGGGAGGTTGAGCAATAGAGGCGGGTCCTGTTCTCCGACGAGTGCAAAATATGTTTGCACGGCTGCGACTGAACAGTTGAGGCTACGTGCCTGGAGGAGGACGAGGAGGTGGTCTAACTTCAAACTGCTACATTTCCGATATTCTGCTAGAACATGTTCCTTATGCGAGATATATCGGGGATGGCTTCCTCCTCATGCACTTATCGTGCATGAGGAGGAAGCCATCCCCGATATATCAATCGTAACGCTTGTTGTCACACTTCCCGTGCCACAACTGACTACCTCAAAGTTGTTGGTATCGCCACACTGAACGGCTACCGCTCAGCCCGAACTTGAATCCCACAGGGCACGTGTGGGATGAACTGAAGAGGAGGGTTCGTTTAAAAAAACCTGCTCCTTCAAGTGTGATTGAGCTGAAATCGGCTTTGATAGAGAAGTGGGAAGGTATCCCGCAAGAATCGATTCAGAAGCTGATCAGGTTGTTACAATGAAGAACCGTCTTCGAGAAGTTATTAGGGCGAGGGAAGGGAATACATTGTACAAATTAAATTGTTATTAATTATTTTTCTTGTTTTTTTTTATTCATTATTTTTCCAATATCCTTGTGTTTTCTTTACTCCTTCACTCAATCCGGGATAGCTCCTTAAATACTGGTGCATCGTTTATGCTATAGTACCTACCTGCACGTTGATGCATGGGTGGTGTTTGTAGCGCTGGCTCAACTCTCTGTACCTACTAAGTTAATACCACTGTCTGTGTGTCTGTTGGTTAAATGGGTATTTTTTTAATTATAACATCGCTCATTATTACAATAATGAGCGCCAATCCCGCCGACAACCTAAGCAGTTTAGTGGGTTTAGTATGCAGAAAACAAATTTGGTCATAATCTTTGCGATCATTCGCAAGAGATCCGCTTCACTACTGCGTCGGATGCGGGGCAGCGACAGCAGTCTTCTGAGCGTGAATGCTATTAAGACTGAAGGCCACTAACATAGGCTAAGGAATACAAACGAATGTATGGTTTCTACCTGAATTAAAGATAAATAATTAAACGTTTTATTTATTATTTATCAAAGTTCAGATAAAAGTTTCTGACAAGTTGTGACGCGAGAGATTTCAACGTGCTGCAGCTGTATCGTCGTCACTTATCATTTATTTGATAAGAACATATACGTGTTCAATAAATTTTGATAATCTAACCATTAGTTAGATTATCATTTTTTTTTTTAATATACCCAAGAATATTAAAATAACAAATCCGCAATTCCACAACAAGATAATCTAACCACGTGTCCTAAGAAAAACAAATAACGACACCAACAGGGGTAGCATGTAGTACTAACAAGTTTTTTATTAAACATAATACTAAGTTGTCTAGGAAGGATTTTAATTGTTGAGGTATTGTTATAGAAACTAATGAAAAGCCGATACCGTATAGTTTCGCTATTTTTTTTTATAATTAAACAAAATTATTTGTGAATGAACAAAAAAAAATCTGTTCTACATTTTGTAATTTACTCAAAGAGTTCTGGACGATGGTTATATGCGTAAACGAATTTTCAACAATATTAAAAAAATTAAGGCGATGTTTCCTCATTAATCATGGCAACCCTATTATTTTCAAAGTTTGTCTATAGCCTATGTTACCCGGGCTAACACGAGGATTCTAACAATACCACGCATAACGAAATCGATTCAGGCGTTTAGAAGTTATGGTGGAATAAAGAAACTCACAAACATACATACATACATACATACATGAACCCTGAAAACATAACACTCTTTTTTTTGGGCAGTCGTGTAATAAATTGAGATTGATCTGAAAAATACACCCGCGAATCTGACGTACATGATCTAGTTAGGTCTCATATCAGGGCAAACTCGTTTTCTCTATTTCGATCCTAGTCCAGTCGCCGGTACTTACATGTGAAACGCAGGAGTAACATAGGCTCAAAATGACTTTAAAGTGATTACGTGAAACGGAGCACGACGACCTTCCTAACGTTTTTGGGGAAAACACCTTTATTTCCCCGTCGTAATCGTCACCAGAAATCCTACAGGTATGTCTATAACTATTGCTGAGCAATAGTTACGAAACATCAAAAAGTGACGCATTTCTTTTTTTGGCATGAATCTGGGGCCTAATTCTGCTATTTTAATAAATTCGTCACTCCAACACGATTCCATTTTCATCCCATTGTCATTTTGATTAAATTTCGTAATCTGCTAAATTCACAATGGTCGGTCAATGGTCTCGTAATAAAATTGTGTTTTAATGGCATTGTCGTATTGTCATTATTATAAAACCTTTAGTACAAATGGTTTTCGAAATCAACTACTAAACGCAAACATTTATTTATGCCAGATTTAATGTACGAGATTAATATTCTATGACATTTCTTTCAATGGAGTGTCAGTGGTTGTTCATTGAGAAGTCACAATGGCGCCATTGTGATGGTAGAATTAACAAACTTGTCAAAATTTGACAGAACTTGGTCATTATGAAATCAATGATCGAATACTCTGACACTATTGTAATAGCAGAATCGAGGCCCTGGAGCAGTGTTGGCATGCTGGTGGTAAAAAAACATTGACTTACGTGCTACAGGTCGTGGGTCCAAAACTAGACAGGCAATTTACCTAATGTTATTTATTTCATGATCCGATTCATCAATGCTTTCAAAAGCGAGAAGTTTTTTCATCGTGGGGAAACGAGCATGTACCAGAACCAAAAAATCTAAGTCATGTGTACCCGCTCTGGGTTTATGTAGTGGATTACAGACCTCGACCTCTAGGAAAGAGCACTGGGAGTAGACCGGGGGGCTGTCCCAACAGCGGGAACAGTACAGGCTGACCATGCTATGAATTAATGGAACACTTGCATTTCGAAAATTGTTATAACTCGGCTAATTTGCACGACATCAATATAATTAGTAATTTATTATATTTAAAAGAATAATGCTACATACAATTATTAATTAAACTAAACTAACTTAAACTTTAAACTTAAAAAATGGCGTCAAAAAACTCCTCCTCAACGCTGTCAACTGGTAAAGTCCCCAGGAGACTGGCGGCGTTACCGCGCTGTATGGCAATGCCTTTGGCCAAGGTAAAAGCCAGCCCTAGGGTCACGGGAAGTGTCAATTAAGCGTTTAGAAATCAATATAATTTATAACCTATGTTACTCAGTAAAGATGTAGCTTTCGAATTGTGAAAGATCAGTTGAGAAGTTCTTGGGTTAAATTGTAACAAACAAAAAATGAAATCTTTCCTCTTTATAACATTAGTTTACATTTGCTTGTTTCCAGCAACACTGCAACATTGAACGTTGCCAGGATATTTCCTTATGAATAAGGCAATTGAAACAATGAGTAACATCACAATATGCATTAAGTCCATACAAAGTAAATAAAGCACCAATCAAGATTCGAGTGTAAAACAATATAAAACTCTTCAAATTAAATAAAGTACTCGTTAACAGTGACAGTGTTATCAGGCAGGAAATAGATAATACAGAAGAATACTTATAACTTTAAACTTCTACAAAAAAAAAATTGAATACTCCGCCTATGTACCACTATTGTACATGAAGTTTAAATAAATAAATAAATACCAACATTGTTTTTTAAGAAGAGCGTGACGGTTTGCAGGAGACGATGGTTGGATTATTCTGTTTACCTGATTTGCAGTAATTTCATAGGACACTAATAGTTTTTTTTTTTTTGACACAATGACAAGTTTTTATTTTATTTTAATTCATCTATTCAATTCGATAATTTGATCAAATAAACTAAACTAACTAATATAAACTTAAAAAATGGCGTCAAAAAACTCCTCAACGCTGTCAACTGGTAATGTCCCCAAGAGACTGGCAGCGTTACCACGCTGAATGGCAACGGCTAAGCCTTTGGCCGAGGTAAAAGCCAGCCCTAGGGTCACGGGAAGTGTCAACTAAGCGTTTATAGATATTATAGTTTTATTCATGACATTTGCGAGGAACACATTGCCTCTTTTTTGAAAAGATTTACTCATGGTCTTTTCATGACGAAATGACAACGTAGGTAATCCCGTTGATTTGGCGGAATTCTACTTATTCATATTAGTAAGTTAAGGTTTACATGTTTGTTACTCAATTTATTTATTTATTTATTTATTAACGTAGGTTCACCAACAGCTTCTGTGTACAGCATTTAGATATAAAAATGTTTTCAGGTCTTGGACTTACACAGTCGCCAATTATAGGTTAACCAGCATTCACAAAAATATAACATTAGACAAGAAAAAAAAAACAATAAGATGAGTGGCTCACGACATGAAATACAATAGCAAACCTTACTATTGAGAGTTTACTTAACTAACGAAACATAATACAAAGAAAAACATACGCTACGAGTGATTAACTAGGTAATTACAATTAAAATTAAACACATACACAACTATAAAACATAACTAAAAATAAAAATAATAACTTTAAAACATCGTTAACAATATAGAAAGAAGTAACATAATTAAATAAACCAAAGGGATCATTAATGAACACCACAAACATTTCGCGATTCTCAACGATTTTCAACGATTTTCGCGAATCAAGTAAATGAGTTTTAAATATTTTTATGGAGTTATGGTAAATGTCGAAATCAGGGGAGGATTTAATAAAATAATTCATCACTCTACAGATTCTATTGCGTGGCGAGTTCACCCCAGTATTTGTGTTAGACCCTCAATCACGCAAAAACTACTGAAATGATTTGGACACCACAGATAGGTTATACAAACCTGGATTAACACGGACAACCATTTTTATGTAAATATAAATGACGTGACTTATCACGATTGTTATCAGTTTATGTTAAGCAATTATCTATTACTAGACGGAGTCGTGGTCAGAAGCCAGTAATTTATAATTTAACTAGCTTTTGCACGCGGCTTCGCTCGCGTTATGAAGTATCATTATTAATTAGGTACAGTTTTTGCGGCTTTACTTTTTTCAATCTTTAGTTACAGTTCAATCAGTCGAAAATCTCAAAGATTTTTACAAACTTTCATCCCTTTATTTATACCCTTAGGGGTAGAATTGATCAAAATCCTTTCTTAGCGGATGCCTACGTCATAACATCTACCTGCATGCCAAATTTCAGCCTGATCCGTCCAGTGGTTTGGGCTGTGCGTTGATAGATCACTATGTCAGTCAGTCAGTCAGTCAGTCACCTTTGAGTTATATATATTTAGATTAGATGAGACGACTTTCGACGTTCTTCCTGCCTTTGTTCCATTTTATTTCGGGTTTTCGCAACACGTCTTCTTTCATTCTTCCCTGTCAGACGTCACGGCATCATTTACTCATTTCTCTTTCATGTAGTTCCTCACACAATCCATTCATTTTTTCATTCAACTTTGGTCTATCATCACCTTCATTCTCTTCTCTGTATCTCAATTCATTTGAAGTCGACGCCATCATGTCTTCTTCTACCATACTTCTCTATTACCTACTCATCATCTCATCAGACACCTCTTTTCTTGCTACGAGTACATCATCCTTACTGAGGTCTTTTTATATGTAGCTCAGGTTGGCTGGACAAAACTTCAAAATAGCTCCCATTTTACTAGGTCAATAGGGCACTTTATGTGACGGCTAAACACCCTTATGTCAGAATTTGTGACGCTACAGAATCTTAGATAATCGATCGAAAACGGGTCCAGCCATCTTGAAAAACCACTTTTCGCTGGTCACTCAATCTCGGTAATGGAAGTGATTTTGACGACTTTTTGCATATCAACGGGCGTCACATAAGTTTGTGACAGGCATCGAGCTAAAAGTTTTGTGATACGTACAGTGGTTTAGTAAAAAATGCAAAAATCTGTGCCAGCTATCTTGAATTTACGTATAAAACTTTTGGCTGGCACTTCCGAATCTCAATAACGGTAGCGTTTTCGGATATGGTTCCTTTACTAAAACTTGGTGACGCAATGTGTGACAGTAATAACGTTTGATTTATGGCGTCACATGCAAGGGTTTACGAGAAATCAATAAAAGCCTACTGTCCAGCCAACCTGAGTTCAGGCTGGCTGGACACCTGTATCTCCGCTGCCTGATGATCTACGACCTTCAAAATATGTTCAAGGTGTTGTGACGGGGACGATAATGATAACCTGAATTTGTGACGGAGAAACTTTGCGTAGTTTCAAAGATATTGATCATTTAAAATTTCCAATAAAAACATCCATTAATATTGTGAGGTGACCATATTTTTTACATAAATAAAGGATTTCTTTTTAATATACTAATCGGCCGGTAGCAGCCACGCCTGCTTTGTATTTGATTTCTCCGTGGGAATAAAAGGTTTTCCTGCAATAAAAAGCGTAAACTTACTTTTTTTTTATGTGTTAATTTAAAATAATAATTGACTACCAGCGCTGCAAAAGAGAGCCCACTTGTATTTCGCGTTTAGTTCATTATCTTAGGTAACGGAAAATGAGAACTAAACTCGACAGTCTGCAGTGTACTTTTCGAAGTGTTATCACTAATCAGAGTAAGACAACTTTTAATATTAATCTGCGGTAAGACACCAAATTAATAAGAGAAGATTCGACCACTTGTCCTAGCAGTACCAACTTTAAGCAATAGTTGGCGACACTAACATCAGCTATCAAGGAAATATTACATTCCGTTCACAGATATTTTGTAATTTTTTTGTATTGATTTCAAATTTTAAAATCGATATTGTTTATTTAATTATTATTCTGAAGTGCAAATGGAGTTGACCATCGTCATTTGAAACGCTGTATAAGTACAAATAAATAAATGTGATTTTATTTACAGCAAACATTATTTTTTCATTTAAATACCTTAGAGCATTAGTTATCCTGACACATTAACTACCTATGTACTTACCATGAAAAACACCAATACCTACCTACTAAAAAGAGTAGATATCTGCACGTAAATAATCAATAACATTAAAAAATTACCCCCATTCCAGCTCAATTCTACACTTTTGTCTTTTATTGATTTAAATATCTACAGTTGTTCTTATTAGTATCACCAGTACACGGATTTTCGTCCATTAAAGAAAACACCATAAAATATACTTAGTCCTACATAAAACCTACAATATTGGTAACCCTACTGCAGTGTTTGTATGGGAAAATTTAAATGGTCAATATCTTTGAAACTACGCAAAGTTTCTCCGTCACAAATTCAGGTTATGTTATGTCTTGTGACGCCCGTTGATATGCAAAAAGTCGTCAAAATCACTTCCATTACCGAGATTGAGTGACCAGCGAAAAGTGGTTTTTCAAGATGGCTGGACCCGTTTTCGATCGATTATCTAAGATTCTGTAGCGTCACAAATTCTGACATAACGGTGTTTAGCCGTCATATAAAGTGCCCTATTGACCTAGTAAAATGGGAGCTATTTTGAAGTTTTGTCCAGCCAACCTGAGCTACTCGTACATCTTTTTATGTGTCAAAAAGTTACACATTATTGTGATTGTTTTATATTATTGTCAATCTTCAGATAACTTTTATCTGTATTTGTATGTATATCTTTTGGAACTAAAATGACATTGATAAACGATGTTTATATTGCGAATAGGTAGATGAGGCCAGAATTTTGCACCTGACTAGTCTGAGAAGAAACTGCCGAAACAAACTCTGAGGTCATAATCTCTTTTAAGGTCTAAACAAAATCTTGGTTAACTCACATGAGGACTATGCAGATAAGGGCCCTGGAATTTGAAAGAAAGAATTACACAGATTTCAGCCAAACATAATTATGTCAGTTACCGATGATTCATACTTAGGGTACTCAACGACACGACGACGAGCAGTACCAAAGAAAGGACATCTGTGTAGGTGACGTAGTATTACTCAAACTGAGAAAATAAAAAAATAACCACGGTTCTTACATTTGCATAAATCAAAAAATAATAATGGTAAAATAAGTTTTCACAAAAGAACATTAAATGTCACCGTTCACAATAATAAAATATAATATAGGTATTTAAATACTTAACACAGTCGACGATAGATATAGCATATGAAATTGTACCTATTGATTAAACAAAACGGCAGTGTAAGTAAAGTTCTTGTACAAGCGCCAAACGTTCATTGTGTAACGTTACGGTTTCCTGGATAGGAAAACGTAAGGTTGCGTTATATAAAATAAGAAAAATGGCAAGAGTAAATAATAGCAAGATGATTTAATTATACTAAGGAAGCCGAGGTAACGTGAGGATAAGAGTCCAGGTCCGAAGCTCGCAGTAGGTAGAAACGCCTCGCCGCAGTGATAGTCTCACTCGCAGACGCCAATCTTGCGAGGGTTCGAAGGTCGAGGCTCACCCGCTGTCAATGTCCAGGTTCTTAGAAATTGTAGTAGATGCCTTTTCAAGGCCGACAGCGTCCAAGCTCTCCGTAGTAGTGTAGCAGTGTAGTAGCAGCAGCTTTTCAAGGATATTAGAGTTAGACTTTGCGGACTTAGCGATCACATCAAATAGCTCAGAGCTCCGTCAAGCTTCTTCCTCGCTCGAAGACCAAGGATAGACTGACTATTCAGGCTCGGCTTCCTGTCATCATGCAGTTATGAATTTTTATAGTGTTCTAGAACATAAAAGAATAAAATGGTACAAAAGAGGTCTAGCATCAAACGTATACAACCTACAATACTTAGTTACAGGAATAAATTAAAAAGAAAACTAGGCTTGTCATTGTCATTGTCATTATCTGACATCACAAAAGTAAACAAAGATTTGGAAACACCAAAAATGTACAGAAATGCTATAAATAATACTAATTAAAAGGCGGAAAAGGCATGCTAAGCCTCCGCATAAAAGCTTTGAAGTTATTCAGAAAGGCCATGTGATAATATTTTGGATTACAATAGTTAAAAAAGTAAGTACAAAAACACAAACGTTACATTACCCCGAAAACCCCGGAAAATTTTTGAATACAATGAAAAAAATTTTTTTATCAATAAGAGCATTAAAAGCAACATAAATTACTACCTAAATGAGAATTTACAGTGTTATAAAAAGATTAAAAATTAAGACTAAGATTCCCCATAATCCCTGAAAATTAACTAGAAAAATTTTGTGGTTTTAAATAAGACCTTGCTCTTTCATACACCTTTCATCAAACTACCCCCCTGCAACCTTCCTCAATCATACATCACCAGCATACTTAGGGGATATGGTTCACATTCCATGACGCATACTCCTCAAGGAATTATTATTGGGTTTACGAAGGCTTATTTTTTTTAATTAGGTGTCGTAACCCGCACCTTTTTAATAACCCACTTAAGATTAAAATTAATATTTACAGATTTTCCTGCTTTAAGAAAAACAGTCAAGGCCTAGCATGAACAGCTAAAGAGAAGCCTTTAAGTCCAAGTTCAAGTTTCAAGGATACAAAAATACAATCTAAGTTATTATCTAAGTTAGGAGACCACTCCATAACAAAAAGAAAACAAAATCAAGAAATAAAGTAGTGGATAAACAAGCCAAAAGTCCAAAAGTTTTTGAAGGTAATATTATGAAACTTAAATCTAAATGGTTTTTACAAGAATATAAGTTCTTAGAGACATCAAGGAGAGAAAATAAAAGCGACTGCTTAGTCATTCAAGTTATATAAAATAAAAATGAAAATTATTCACTAAGACAAAAGTAATGAGACAACTAGCCTAAATATTAAGATTAGAATAAGATTTAGAATTATAATTCAATACAATAGGGATACGAAAAAAATACAGAGCAGATATAAAATTACACTTTAAAATCTTTAACGTGCCATTTTCCTCTCAAACCGTTCTGATCCTCTAAAATGAAAACAAGTGGTGATAGTTTCTCAACAATTGTACATTTTACGAATTTAGGAGCTAACTTAGCACTAAAATAGGCGCCGGCATTACTTTGAACGTAATTTTTCCGCCAGACGGTATCGCCGATATTAAATTCTTTAAAACTGTGCCTAGTGTTATAATGAGAAGCGTTTTTTGTATGAGCCATGTATAGTGCAACCTGAACCTTATCGAAGAAAACAGATAATAACCCTATGTTAGCAGCATAAATATCACGAGGTAGGAAAATTATTTCATCAAGGTTCGGGCAACTAGAATAGAGTGAACCACATGTTATGGTTTCACGGCCAAAAACTAGAAAAGATGGGGAGAACCCTGTCGTAGCATTTACTGAGCTATTTAGTGCTAATTGAATCTTCTGTAATGGAATGTCCCAAGAACGGTGATCATCACCGACTAACTGCGATAGCGCCGTGATAATTGTTCTATTATAACGTTCAGTAGGATTAATTTGAGGGCAATATTTAGGTGAATAGAATATAAAGGGAACTTTATAATTATTTAAAAAATTTTGAAACTCATTAGACTGAAATTGTGAACCGTTATCCATGATAATGGTTTGTGGTACACCATGAACTAAAAATACAAAGTTTTCAAGATAATGTATAATATTAGTAGCTGTAGCACGTTTAATAGGAAAAATAAGGCAGTATTTAGAAAATGAACACGTAATCACGAGAATATACTGATTACGTTGTCTCGTCATAGGCAAAGGACCCATAAGGTCTAACGATATATTTTGAAAAGGCCTCGAGCATATTTTTGGATTACCCATAAGACCATATGGCGAGTGATTTGAATGTTTATAAGCAAGACATGTTTCGCATGTAGAACACACTTTTGCTACTTCTCTAAACATCCCTGACCAATAATATCTTAAGGAAAGCTTCTTGTAAGTTTTAAAGATACCAATGTGGGGATTGTTATTTATTAAACCATGGCTAGATTTAATAAGATCCATCCTCTCAGAGGGAGGTGGAACTTCCTTCCATGATAAATCTTCATTAAGGTCATTGCTTGAGTTAGAATAACGATATAACTTATTATCGCGAATTTTATAGTTCGGATAATCATCAGGGTTATCCCGACATTTTATAAAAAGTTGATTGAAATGTTCCAATTGAGACGCGTTGTCCGTAGACACAGGTGCCACCCGATCGAGTGTATCAGGGCACTTGTGACGAGAAAGTAAATCCGGAACTACATTATCTTTTCCTTTCTTATGTTTCAGAATAAAATCAAAACATGATAGTCTAAGAGACCAACGAGCTAATCTTCCAGACGGATTAGTCAAATTCAAGAACCATTTCAGTGCAGCATGATCAGTGTAAACTGTGAACGATTTACCATTATCAAGATAACAACGCCAATGTTCAAGTGCAGCGATAACAGCTAATGTTTCGCGTTCTGTAGTAGAATAATTTTGTTCATGTTTACTAAGAGTTCTGCTCATATATGCAATAACCACTTCAACATCGTCTTGTTTCTGAGTCAACATAGCTCCTATACCATAATTAGAAGCGTCACAATGAACAGAGTAAGGAAGATCAAAGTCAGGGCAAGCTAAAATCGGGGTCGAAGTCAAACATTCTTTCAGTTTGGCAAAGCTTAAATCTGCTTCCTGATTCCAAGCAAATTTTTTGGGAGAACTTTTCCCAGCTGACGTCAATTTGCAAAGAGGTGCAGCAATGGAACTAAAATTCGGAATGAAACGGCGGAACCAACTACATGTACCAAGGAATTGCCTAACTTCTTTTTTAGACGTAGGAATAGGATAAGCTAAAATAGCTTCAATTTTACTAGGATCGGCTCGTAGTCCTTGCTCATCAACTACATAACCAAGGTATTTGAGTTCTTTACGAAAAAACTTACTTTTTTCAAAGTTAATAGTAAGACCAGCATAAGAGAGTTTTTTATGAACTTTAAGTAACAAAGAAATATGTTCCTCAAATGTGGAACTGATGATAATAATGTCATCTAAATAACAGAATACTTTATTATCAAATTCAGGAGTAAATAAGTGATCCATCAGTCTTTGCTGAGTCGCAGGACTGTTAGTTAGGCCAAAGGGCATTACTGTAAACCTAAATGAACCTCTGCCAGGCACATAGAATCCAGTTTTATCCCTATCTTCAGGATGTAAAGGAATTTCCCAAAAAGCTTTGGCAATATCAATGCTAGACAAATACTTACAGCCGGGGTAATGTAATGTTTGTGTTTTTGTACTTACTTTTTTAACTACTGTAATCCAAAATATTATCACATGTTCTTTCCGAATAACTTCAAAGCTTTTATGCGGAGGCTTAGCATGCCTTTTCCGCCTTTTAATTAGTATTATTTATAGCATTTCTGTACATTTTTGGTGTTTCCAAATCTTTGTTTACTTTTGCGATGTCAGATAATGACAATGACAATGACAAGCCTAGTTTTCTTTTTAATTTATTCCTGTAACTAAGAATTGTAGGTTGTATACGTTTGATGTTAGACCTCTTTTGTACCATTTTATTCTTTTATGTTCTAGAACACTATAAAAGTTCATATCTGCATGATGACAGGAAGCCGAGCCTGAATGGTCAGTCTAGCCTTGGTCTTCGAGGGAGGAAGAAGCTTGACGGAACTCTGAGCTATTTGATGTGATCGCTAAGTCCGCAAAGTCTAAGTCTAATATCCTTGAAAAGCTGCTGCTACTACACTGCTACACTACTACGGAGAGCTTGGACGCTGTCGGCCTCGAAAAGGCATTTACTATTATCTCTGAGAACCTGGACATTGACAGCGGATGAGCCTCAACCTTGGAGCTCTCACAAGATTGACGTCTGCGAGCGAGACTATCACTGCGGCGAGCCGTTTCTACCTACTGCAAGCTTCGGACCTGGACTCTTATTCCCACGCTACCTCGGCTTCCTTAGTATAATTAAATCATCTTGCTATTATTTACTCTTGCCATTTTTCTTATTTTATATAATGCAACCTTACGTTTTCCTCTCCAGGAAAACGTAACGTTACAGTTTTGGGGCGCCAAACTGTAACGTTACGGTTTCCTGGATAGGAAAACGTAAGGTTGCGTTATATAAAATAAGAAAAATGGCAAGAGTAAATAATAGCAAGATGATTTAATTATACTAAGGAAGCCGAGGTAACGTGAGGATAAGAGTCCAGGTCCGAAGCTCGCAGTAGGTAGAAACGCCTCGCCGCAGTGATAGTCTCACTCGCAGACGCCAATCTTGCGAGGGTTCGAAGGTCGAGGCTCACCCGCTGTCAATGTCCAGGTTCTTAGAAATTGTAGTAGATGCCTTTTCAAGGCCGACAGCGTCCAAGCTCTCCGTAGTAGTGTAGCAGTGTAGTAGCAGCAGCTTTTCAAGGATATTAGAGTTAGACTTTGCGGACTTAGCGATCACATCAAATAGCTCAGAGCTCCGTCAAGCTTCTTCCTCGCTCGAAGACCAAGGATAGACTGACTATTCAGGCTCGGCTTCCTGTCATCATGCAGTTATGAATTTTTATAGTGTTCTAGAACATAAAAGAATAAAATGGTACAAAAGAGGTCTAGCATCAAACGTATACAACCTACAATACTTAGTTACAGGAATAAATTAAAAAGAAAACTAGGCTTGTCATTGTCATTGTCATTATCTGACATCACAAAAGTAAACAAAGATTTGGAAACACCAAAAATGTACAGAAATGCTATAAATAATACTAATTAAAAGGCGGAAAAGGCATGCTAAGCCTCCGCATAAAAGCTTTGAAGTTATTCAGAAAGGCCATGTGATAATATTTTGGATTACAATAGTTAAAAAAGTAAGTACAAAAACACAAACGTTACAATTGCACGCGTTTTGAATGGATCTTATTTCCATACAAACTCTTCAGCATTCTGCCAGCATCTCAATTTGTGGTCAGCACAGCATGCTTTCTTCTCTCATCATCATCATCATCATCAGCCTATAATGTTCCCACTGCTGGGACACGGCCTCCTCTCAATGAGAGGGAATGGGCTATAATCTACCACGCGGGCCCAGTGCGGATTGGTAGATGTCACATGTCATCGAATTTTTGGTTCTAGGACATGCCGGTTTCCTCACGATGTTTTCCTTCACCGTTTTAGAGCAGCGGTGATGAAATAAATTACACAAAGTAATGCGCTTGTCTGGGTTCGAACCCACGACTTACTGTTCGTAAGTCGGGGCCGCCACCACTGGGCCACCGCTGCTCTGCACCGCTGTTCTTTTCTCATACTTCTCTATTACTCGTTATTTCAACAGTCACCTCTTTGCTAACCGTATTATCCTTCACACTCTCCATACATCGTTTTTTTTGGTCTCCTTCTACTCATATAGCCATACAACCGTTCATAATTACGTACATTTTCCTTGTTACATGCCCATACCACGATAACCGAATACCACACAACTTTTCAGTCAGCGGCGCTATTTTTATACTTCCTCTTATGTACTGATTCCTTATTTTACCCATTTGTGTAACATATTTCACAAATAAAAGTTTTCTGACAATTGAAGAATCAACCTTAGATGGTTTGAATTCTTCGTGAGCAAGAGTGATGAAAACTACTGTCCCTTTTTTGTATAAAAGGGCATTTTGTAGAGGGAATATTTAAAACCAAATAAGTCCCTTTACTTAGTACAAAAAAATGTGCGTATTCATTGCACGCACTTTAAAATTTATAAGAATTAACGCGTATTCTTCTTAACGATCGGTACTACCCACATTTTGCCCTTGGCCAAAGTCCAAGGGGAAACCCCTTATTAATTGGTATTCTAATTAATGAATGACGTTTTAAATAATGTAGTTCGAAGAATGTTTACAAACCATTAAGGATTAATTTGTTGATTTGCATTTGCGGTGATATCGATTGGTCCTTGAAATAAATCGGCCAAGTGCAACGGTAAGTCCTGTTGAAATCAAATTAGATTGCGGTAGTCAGCCGATATTGATTGCTTTAAATAGCCGAAGACATTACAACATTATAACGTCATCCAGAAGGGTTGGGCAGAGGTCCAACTAGCAACACATACACTTCGCTAGGAGCTCGTGGCCAAACAGTCGCTCGGGTCAATTGTTAGGTTAAGCCGTGCTTGCCTAGGTTGGTCTGTGGATGGGTGACCACCCTTACATACCGAGTTTTCTCCGTGTCTCAGAAAGCACGTTAAGCTGTTGGTCCTCGCTGTCATTTGTATATCCTTGACAGTCTTTACAGGTAGTCAGTGGCCCAAAAAGTCTGACAACGAGTCTTACCAAGGGGTATCGTATTACCCAGTACTAACTAGGTTGTGGAGGTTAGGCAGTAGGCCTACTAAGTATGTACTAGTATTCAGCTGCATCCGATTAGACTGGAAGCTGACCCCAACATAATTGGGAAAAGGCTGGGCAGATGTCCAGATGATGATGATACTTCGCTTCATGTTTAAGTCTCATGTGGGCGAGCCTATTGCCCGGGAATCGAACCAGGACCTCGTATTCAGTAGACACGTTTGCGAACTCTGTACCAACGAAACGGCAGGCATAATCTGCCTATAAGTATCCCACTGCTGGGACTCAGGCCTCAACAACCTGAAAAGTTGGGTGCAGTGTGACTCACATGTCTTTAAGTTTTTGATTTTGGAACGTTGTATCCTAATCGTCACCATTTTGATAACAGAAGTGATGAAATAAATTACGTGATTACGTGCACCTGAATCAATAACGTACTTTTCAGGTTCGAAATTCGAATCAACGACGTATAGCTTGTAAGTCGGGGCTATTATCACTCGAACACCACTATTAGTGTTGTGCTCAGGGTGTAAACAGACTCGCCACGAAGCCGTCAACCAAGCATTCTGTACATCAAACCAAGTAACTTTACGCAAAAATTATTGCTGGGAAACAACTTTTTTTTAACACCGTGTAGGTACTCGTAGATACAATAGGGACCTAATACTCCTTGGGTCGTAATTCTCAATAAATCACCAAGTGTGCATTGTTCATAACTTCTATTATCTAAAACTTGGAGTGTATGACCAACTTCTGCAAAGTCCGGCCAACTTAAGGGCGAGTTCTCAAGTAGCTGGACCGAGGTTCCGTTCACAAGATTATGACGCGTGGACGCGTTAGAAACTTCGCCTTAACGCTTTGTCTTGAACATGGTCAGTTAGAACTCATGTTGTGGGCTATTTTGAAACTAAGTATGTGGTTTAGGAGATAGCTGCTAGAGCAGGAATGTAAGTAAAAGGACTAGGCGTCCCTTTACTGATGCATCCTAACTTAGCATTATAAATGCGAAAGTAAGTTTGTTAGTACCCGAACGAACCTGAAATGTTTATATAAGTTATCAGGTGTACAGAAAGGACATAGGGTACCCTTTATCCCGAAAAAAAGTGGAACTGCTGGCAAGATATAATCACATTTATGTACTCCGTGGTGCTACGAGTTCGAATTATGAGTGTTTTGTTACTGTCATTGATGTCTATAAATATATATCATTCGTGTATCTTCTGGAGTTTGACTTGAACCTACCAAGTGCTACATTGGTGATCCAACCAGAAACTTGAACCATGGAACTACTGAGAAAAAGAATCTCACTAGTTCCATGGAATAACTACGGTGGAACTAGTGAGATGAGTTCGATTGAGTATTTTTTTTATTTGTTCCATTATCAAAGTGCATGGAACTACAGAGAAAAATGAGTCTCACTAGTTCCATGGAACTAATTGCTGGTGGAACTAGTAAGAATGATCCCAATTTCGAAATCTTCATGTCTCCACAAAAGAAGGCCGACCAAGATAGATTAACCAATGTACATACAGCGCTGCAAAGTACTGTCCCCGAGAAAAACTACAATCTAGAAAAACAGTCTTATACTTATAGACGGCTCCATCTTGTGTCTTTCGAATCACAAATTATTTAAATAAAAAATGGGAGTAGTCCGTTAAGAATTTTGATGTTTGAATAATAAATTAATACGAGCAAAACCCGTGGGCATAGGCTCGTATAAGGATTAAATTGAAGCGTTATTTCTACCATTGCATACAAATACTCTGAGGCATCATCGCAATATCAGAGTTATCCGTGGCATTGAAACAAAAAAAGAAATAAGAAGCATTTATTAGTCCGACAGGACAACACACAAAAAATACAAAGAGAGAGAGAGAGAGAGAGTAATAAGAGTAGGGGAAAACCAAAGAAACAATGGATGGACTTTGTAAAAGATGGAATGGCAAGAGAGGCGATCACTACTGAGATAACGACTGATAGAAAAGTACAAAAAGAACACAGTCATGCTATAATACCGATCCACATAAATAGAGTGAAACCCAACGGAATGATGAATAATGAATAATGCTCATTCATCAGAAAGAGTTTTTTATAAACCAAAAATGGCAAGTATCATTTTTATGTAACTAGTTTTCAGAAATAGTCACTATAACCGGGAAAGTACCCACTTCAATAATACGAACAAAGATAAAATACCAGATAGAAATAGATCAATAGATTATTGAAACACAGGTACAAATATCTTTAGAATACTTTTAGGTAATCTAAATGCTTAATAACGAATCGATGTGAATGGTGGCACCGCAGATGATTCAACTTTCTAACGCATTCACTAAAACTTTGTTTAATTTTGTTGTAAAAGATGCGAAAACCGTGAACGAGCCGTGTTGATATCCCAGAATAAAAAAAGTTCAAACATTGTGACATCTACCAACCCCCACTAGACCCGAGTGTGAATTTCGGCTTATGTAGGAAGGAAACAAGGTCTTAATTTATCTAAAGCTGTGGGGATTACGGCTGATAGTGGTAATTGTATACTATGAGCAAAAAACGTTGAAATGAATTATAAAAGTAGGTATATCTATCAATGAGAAAATTTCGAAATAATTTTGTAATGGTTATGAAATTTTCAGGCAACTTTTGCTTGCTATCGAAGATAATGATTATGATTACAATGAAAAATACCAAGATTCGCCATAAAATATCTAAAAAGATTATGCAAATAAAGTTATTTTAATTTTTCTTTACACGTAATTTAAAAATTTGTTATGCGTACTCAACATTAAAATAATTATCGCAATTCACAATGTGTACATGTCTTGTGTACAATGTACATTATGGACCTGGTCAGATACAGAGAGATAATTAAAATAGGTACATATCTACTAGCTTTCATTATAACAGCAACAAATGTTTTGTCAGGCAACTTTGGTTGGCAACTAAAATTGCTCAATCCTGGGGCTCTAAAATGGCTGCATTAGCAGAGTCATAAAAGAATCACGTTATAATAATTAAATTCTTAAAATGGTCTTTGTGACCATTTCCATAAAGTCCATTTTAAGAATTTTTAATTCATTTTATTGAACAAAATTTAAAATTCTTAAAATAGACTTTATCTAATGATTCTGCTAAAGCGGCCATTTAGACCACCTGGTCAATTCTTGTCAACAATGACGTCACGACTAAATCCAGCAATTTGTGGCGATATGGCAACCTGTAGCAACCTGTTGCCAGAAATATAATATCATGCAATATGGAGCAACTAAAAAAACTAGCCGCCGCGCAAGACGGTTCCTTTCGCAAAAACGAGACGTAGTTATACTTACAAACGAGATAGAAAGAAAATTGACTAATATTAGTGACATTGAGAAACTTGAAATATGTGGCGCAATAAGAAGCAATATACCTGAAAAAATCACCGCATTTTATTGTTGTTGCTTCAGATCGCTGCACTAAATTGATCCAGATTGATCCATTACTGTTGCCAAGCAATTATGGTTCAAGAATTTGCTCATGTAGAACACATGATAAAATACAATTTGTGTTAGTAAATAGACCATTAAAACAATGTAAGTAACACTTCACTTACACTTGAAAAACATCGTGACGAAACCATGTCCTAGAACCAAAAAAAATCGAAGACACCTGACGTCCACCAATCCGCACTGAGCCCGCGTGGTTGTTTATAGCCCATTTCCTCCCATAGAGAGTGGGAATTGGAGTTGGTGATGATGATGATGAACATTTGCTGCTGGTGTAGTTCGGTAATCGCGATCGGAGGGATAGCGCGTTCCGGGGTGGCGGGCCTGTTCGAAAGAGATACCGCGGCCCCGGAACATAAAGGGCGAGGAAGGAACATGGATGGGTTTTAGTCAGTAAGAGTCTGACACCCCTCCCGCTACGCCCAGAGTGGGAGAAGTCATTTGTTGATTTCCCATCCCAAAAAAAATAAAAAAAAGGGATAGCGCGTTGCAGTCGATATAGAGCTTCATAGAAAAGTCTTAAAAGGCTGAGGTTACGACAATGCTGTTTTCGTGCAGTGTATGCTTTGAAGCCTGTATTTAAAAATTAAAATCCTAGAAACTGCTTCCCTAATTATAAGCAAAACTGAAATATTTCTTCAAAAGAAAGTGAAACCGCATCATATTGTCTGCAAAATAACTGCGTACGAACCGACTTACCTACCTACATCTAAACATTGATTATTCATACTTTGCTTGAGTCATCCAGAATATCATACGAATTAAAGTACCTATGAAGGAAGTTATCACTTATCAACGATCGATACGTCAAAAGGACATTCTGTTATCTGGTATATCCATAATAGGTAAAACGCAATTTTACTGGAAGTACAGTCAGCGTCAAAATTATCAGTGACCGAAATCACACGATGTATAAAGCATCGACGCACGTTTAAAATGCTACCATGCCAATTGTTTTATTTTCTTAGCTAAAGGGGATTTTTTTAAGGAATGGGTGGACTAGCCGACAAATTTGTAGCAAAAATGCCAACTAACCGGCCGACTACATTGCTGTCGGTAATATTCATGAGACATCAGTTATGTCCATGCCCCATGACGTTTCATGTACAGTTGATTTCCTCGCTTTGACTTTGATTGACTACCAAAGGAAGAGTTTCGATTCCTAGATTATACATTCATATTATTTATTGTATCACAAACAGTAAGGCTGATTTTCAAAATAGTAATTAAAGGCGACCCGCTCCTGCATCGCAAAGCGCCAACGTTCAGGTCACATGCATGCTGTCCTATATTTCAAGCTGGAAACCAAAAATATTCATTTAACAAATTAATTCCATACTTTTCTCCGTACCTCCGAAACCACGTCAAGTCGTTGGATGGTTTGTAGATCTTTGAAAGTTTCACCATTCAATACAACCATTTTGAAGGGAACAAAGGTTTTAGCAGGCCGTTCATGAGGAACAAAAAAGGGTTGCACAGAGTACCGACCCCTGAGGGACTCCGGCATTTATCGCCGTTCGATCAGACAAGCAAATAACAAAAACTACTCGTATTGACCACTTTCTCAGGAAGTCCGTTATCCAATCACAAAAACCAGTGGGCAAGTCGTACGATTGAAGCCTCTTTATGAGGCCATCATGTCAAACTCCATCAAAGGCCTTCGATATGTCTGAGGAAACGACAATAATGTTTCCCCATACTTCTCTATGGCCTCACTTCAGATGTGAGAGACGTGCGACCGATATTGGCGGTAGGCGTTGTTATGGAGGTCATAAGTTTCCAGGTACGCCAGGAGCTAGACCATGAATCTTCTCGACAAGACATTTAGTACAACAACTTGAAAGTTATTAAGATGGGCTTAGACCAATAAAGCAGATTTAGAATAGCATGCATTACTTATGCAAAACGGGATAATGTCAGTGATTTTTAATTTTACCGAACTCAAGATTGCAAGTGAGAAATTCCTGACGTAAAAACCCAATGACACTCACAATAGACTACACTGAAACAAATTTCATTAAAATATCTAAAATGACGTCGATGATCCCGCACATTTTTCTCGAAAATACCAAAAATAAATATTCATCATCTTGTGCGGATGACTGTACTGTGTGACTCCAGTTGGTATAAGTACTTCCCACCACCATTTTAAATCAGTCTTTTTTTGATAACGCACACGAAAACATTAGCTCAGTGTATTTTGTCAGAAAATTTTATTATTGCATCAACTGGGATGAAAATTTATTCAATGGAAGAGAGTTATCGTCGATTGCACAAACCACATATTCTGTTGCTACTGCATTGGTCGAGATAGCACGCACAAGTTGCCACACCCAAGGGGGACTAGCAAGAAGAAGTTGCCACACCCAAGGGGGACTAACAAGAACAAGTTGCCACACCCAGGGGGGACTGAGAAGATGTCAAGAAGAGAACATGACTTCCCGCGGTTGGAGCCAGGTGAACCAACGTTACCCCGGAAGAGATTTATGAGTAAGTTTTTGGAAATTACTTATTTTTTAATCACCTAGATTTATTTTTTCTGTGAAACCAAGTGAACATTTCGAAATAAGTTACGTAAAATGTTGACGAAAACTTGTGATACACACTTGTGGTACTTGTGACTTCATATTTATAAAATTAGACCGCCTGCTTGCTGACCAGTTTATAATTTTTAGTGTAGTTTTTCCTTAAATATACTTCTCATTGTGGATACTAAATATAATTCAAAGCATAACATACTATACTATTTATTTATTTATTTATATGGCAATGAATTTCCTGGGAATAGAGGAATATTGTTATATTAATAATAATAAAAATTAAAATAATATTTTTAATGTATTTTTTAATTCTTTTAGATATGTTTAAAAATTTAAGTGATTTTTTTTATAAAATGAATTAATTATTTCATTAATTCATTTTATAAAAATTTCATTCAATAATAATGATACCTGCTTACAGTTATTTCAGACCAATTTTATATCACACATACATAAAACACACATGAAAGAACACAAAACATACATTTGAGACAAAACATTCATATTGATAGTCATAACCTACTTTAAATAAATACAGGGCATTTATGTTAAATCATAGTAGTTATCTTGTCTTATCGACAAGTAGCTCACGATACTGATTTTCACACAAATACCATACGATTCTATATTTTGAATAAAATATTTAAAACTAGCTTCTGCCAGCGGCTTCGCCCGCGTGAAGTTTGAAATTATCCCACGGGATCTTATTACCGGGATAAAAAGTATCCTATGTGTTAATCCAGGTAATAAACTATCTGTGTGCTAAATTTGATCCAAATCCGTTCAGTAGTTTTTGCGTGAAAGAGTAACAAACATCCATACATACATCCATACAAACAAACTTTCGTATTTATAATATTAGTAGGATAATTAGGATAGGATATAGCAACTCCGCATGAAACTAGCATTCATCAATAACTGGTATCATTGCCAACAATTATAATACTTGCATGAATAGAAAATATTATTGATATACAGGTTTTACACATGGCTGCTTATTTGATTATAAAATAAAATGGCTAAAGCTAGGAAGACCAAAACTTTAGTAGTTATTGTCCTAAAACTTGGCAATAGGTAGGCTACTGATTGCCACCTTTTTGCTGATAGGGTAGGTATTAGTCATCGAAAACATCAGCACATTTTATTTTCTTTGTTAGACCGTATTGTCTCACTCCTGGGCATTGGAGTCGGCCCTAAATCCTTCCACTTCTCTCAATGGTTCACTTCTTCTTGCGAATTCGCTAGGAAACCAACAGGCGTCCCGTCATCTTCTTTTCGGTATGCCGTAACCCCGTCTAGCTGTCTCAGGTCTCCAGGATTGCCATATTTGGGCCTACAGTTTTGTAAAGTGTAAGGTACTCTGGTTTTTAGGTGATTAACAATTCTGAAATGGTTAATTACAAATATGTACATAAACTTTAGCCTTTATTCCCAGGTAGGCAAAACTACTAAACGATCCATTGTTAATTGTGGAAATAAAGAAGAAGTCACAAATTATTGCTACTTCAGTAAACGAAGCACAGTACTCACACACTCTACATAATTCCTTTACCTTTACCATTTTAATTCAAAAATAAAATTCTTTTCAGTCTTGCATATGGAGGCAAACGTGTACGAACAGGCGACGAACCTGATGCCTCTCGAGCCGCCTCTGCCTGCTCCGGAGCCTGCCCCGCCTGTGGCTGAGCCGGTGATATCATGGCTTGCTGGGTGGTTTGATCTCGCACCCAGATTCCAGATGGGATCTTCCGCTAGTTTCGCGGTGGCACCAAATTCCACACCAAATATTACTTCATCAAAAAAGCCGTCTTCCGAAAAAACAGTTGGACGCTGCTGAAACCAGCGCTTTTTATCTTTAAGATCAAAACAGAGAATTGTCGAATGGTATATTATTATAACACCTTTCAATTGATTGTTCATAGATATTCTTGTTAGTTCCCCGATTCAGTTAGAATGTCGTGATTACTTCATTTGTTATCTTCTCATTGTCAATATTTTGTTTTTTTATCAGAATTTTGGTACCGAAGCAGATAGATATGTAGGTAATATGATTATTCACATTATTGAACATTCCTGTAATAAGTTCCTTTTGTTTATTTTTGATTAATTGTATCAATTCGTTTTTGGCACTATAATAATCTATGTTGACCAAGTATCAAAATTCAGATTTAGTAGATTTAAAGTTGATTTCAAAATTTCTAAAAGTCATAGTATTTTGGTGCAGTAGGATATTTCCTTTTACTAAAAGATCTTTCGTGATTTGATTGTTATAATTTGTGTAAAGTATTTTTATTCCGAATTTTCTATTTTTTTTATTAGCCTGTATTGTCCCACTGCTGGGCAAAGGCCTCCCCCATAGTCTTCCACTCCTCTCTACGTGCGGCTCTCTCAGGCCAATCTATCGCAAACGGTTCTAAGTCGTCACGCCAGCGTTTTCTAGGCCTCCCTCGGCGACGCTGCCCGTCTTCTGGGACCCACTGAGTGGCGACTTTGGCCCATCGGGCCTGATGCATTCTACAGACATGGCCCGCCCAATCCCACTTCAACCCAGCTGTCTTATTGCTCACATCAGCGATTCCCGTTTTTGAGCGTATTGTGGTATTCAGATAATACAGCTTAATTCTTTGTAAACTCATCAGAGCTCAAACTGAAATAGGTAGAAGAGCAGAGTGGAACCATGGTGTTGATTTTGGAGAAAAATAAAGCAATAACACCAGTTTTTTGAAAAAACTTTTGCAGGAGTCAGAAATCGAACCTGTTATTTTTTATAAAAAAAAATATTACATTAGCAAGGTACCAATGCTGGTGGCCTTTTTGTTTTCTTCCAAAGTACCTATGTATATTAATTGTATATGTCACCGTAAAATTGTCAAATACGTTATATTGTAATATCTCTAGCGATATTGTAAAATCTCGAAATATTGTCAAATGAACATACTGCTACAACAAAACGCATTATTTTTCGTGATATGCATGCGATGGTAGTCAACTTACGCGGTATGGGGGGAAGGAGGGTTCCCCCTTGCCCAGTGGTACCACTCTCTTGAAAAGATACTGTACTATTTCTGAGAAATACCGATTAATATAACCTAACCTTAAAACACTTTACATTCCCCTAAAAAGCGTAATCGACGGAGCCCCGCTTCGCGGGGCCCCTCGAGTGCAGGGTTTAAAGGAACCTAACTAACCTAACGGGGAGATGCCCCAAGTCCCGATTATGGGGGCAGAGATACTTCCGTATGTTCAGTTGACAATAATTCGAGATATCGCTAGAGAGCTGTTTGATAATTTTACGGTGACATATACACCGTAATTTTGTTCATCTTGCGAATATGCTTTTATTATTCTTATATTCTTACTTTTGTGATTTATTGGCTTTAATAAACATAATTAAAAACTTTTTTGTTTCTCTTAATGTGCCCCTATTATAAAAAAAATAGTGAGTGGAGTCCCTCCGCGCGGAAGGAGTCCCTTCCTAGGAGCGTTGAACGTTTAACGCAACCTTGTTGGAAGTCGCATTAGAAGTTTCACTTCAAAAACAAATCACAAAAACAGGATGTAAACAGACTCTCCAGATCAAGCACAGTACTTTCGATTGCTAAAATACCAATCATTGTTATTTTTAACAGTAATGACTTATCTATATTGAGACGGCGCACAGAATATCATATGAATTAAACTACCCACTCAATTTCCCGGCCGCCTTGCACTGCCAAGCGCCAGCGGGCGCGCAAAATACTGACATTTTATTTGACCGCTGCCAACCTTGGCGATAAAACACCTGTCGATCGCAAACTGCAAGTGTTACAGCAACATAAAAGATACAATTTTAAAGCTGAATAGTTAAGGAATCTACTCATCTGAATCAAGATAAGTACTTATGTAGGTAACTTCTGAGATTCATCTAAAAGTGATTATTTGGTGTTACTTACGATATTAATTATTCCATTTCAAAATCAATATTTGAGTTCTCTAGTTAGCCATACTTCTTATTTCCATGCAGCAATATTGCGACATAAATTAAAAAAGAAAAATATTTGACTGATATATTTTGCGACGTTGTAAATTTTTTGGATACGGGGTCTTAATTTGAAAAACGAAACATACTTAAATAAAGTTGAAAAAGAGTTACAAAAACTGATACTTCGTTAGAAAATTATGTATTTAATTAAAAACACTTAGCTTATATCCATTTTAACAATATCATAATAAACTAGATTCAATTTCCTTTCTAACACTACCAGAATGTAAACGTATAATATAAAATCATGAAGAAAATTTTAAAAGAATGTACGTCATTGCCGCTTGTTTTGACGCGGTCTCGCACGCTTGTTTGCTGTCAATCGCGCGCCAAGATGGCCGCCTAATAATGGTTCGTTCAGACGGAGTTTGGAGATAATAACATATTTTTACGAGACTAGTTATTTTTTAGGGTTCTTTTGTAGCTTTTTACAAAATTTACCTTATTGCAACTAATAATTAAATACTTTTAACTTTAAATGAATTTAAAAAGGTGACAAGAGAAATGTTTGTAAATAACAATATTGGTATGGTTTTAACCGACTTCAATAAAAAGAGGCTCTACATTCAGTTTTTTTATGTTGGGTTTCTTCATCCGCGATCTCCAAGCGCATACCAAAAAGTTCTATGTAGGGCTAACGGTAAGCGTACACTAAAACCGATTTTGTCGGCCGATGGCGGACAGAACTACTCGGACGAGAAACTCGGACATTCAACAGAATACACTACAGACGATAACGGCCGTTGTCGGTGGAACTTATGAAGTCGTTGATCGTCCGTTTTCGGGCGTCATCGGACGACGTCGGTAGTAGCAGTGTATGCACTCTCTTTCATTTACTTACGTTTGATTTGATCGGCCGAGTTCGGCCGATGACGCCCGAGCATACTTCGGCCGATGACGGATTCGGTGTATCCGAGCCGTAACAAAACTGTCATGAATGTGAACAATATTCATTTCTAGAACATAGAGAGAGTCAAAACATTTTCTAAGTGACGCATAACACCTATATACCTCAACACATCAAGATTTTTAAACGACATCAAAAAAGGAGGTTCTCTATTCGGTTTGTTTTTTTTTTGACGACCGGAATGGCGCAGCGGTAGTGAGGTTGACTTACGTTCTTAAGGCCCTGGGTTCGAATCCCGATAGGAGCAAATGTTTGAGTGATGAGCATGGACATTAATTTGTTTCCGAGTAATGGATGTTTATATGTATAATCAGTATGTATTTACGAACAATATGTACAGTACAATGTAAACAGTATGTATTTTCTTATGAAATAAGCAGTACCTTTGTGCTCTTCTATCATTAATGTAATGTCCTATGAAGTATTTTGCGTGTACATAAATAAATAAATTAATAAATAAACAAAAAGTATCTATGTAGTACATCAACTATCTTGTGTCCACGACACAAGCCTCGTTGCTTAGTGTGGCACTAGATAGCGCTGTGTGTAATGTCCAACGATATTTATTTATTTGATTGTTATTGTGCGTGTTTTTTTTTAAATTTATTTTTATTAATTTTTGAATAAGAAAATATCAATCACTAAATAATAATACTATGTCTTAGTGCAAACTTCACGCGCGAACTTAAAAAAAAACCAACACACAATATAAATAATTATTTTACGTTTCGTACCGCCGCCGCCGGCGCCGTCTGTACAAAACCTTATTACTTTTAAAATAGAACAGTAGCTCAGTGCATTTCGTTAGAAAATTGTACAACATCAACTGGGAAGAAAAATTATTGAATAGAAGAGAGTAACTGTCGATTGCATTCCCCTCACAAGTTGCTACTTCTGCATTGGTCGCGATAGCACGAAGAAGATGCCACCACCAAGAAGGAGGAGTGACAAGAAGACGTTGCCACACCCAAGGGAGACTGTGAAAACGTCAAAAAAAGCAGAAATCTTTCCACGGTTGGATTCAGGAGATTCAACGTCGCACCAGAAGGGATATATTAGTAAGTTTATTATTATTATTCCTTTAGTTCATAAATTGATAGAATATAAACTTTTTTTTTTGAACTGACACATATATTTTTCATTCTTTTATTTTATTTCTTCAAAAGTGTATTGAAAAACGTTCTTTAGGTTAAACCTTGCTTGCTTAGGTTGGTCTGTGGATGGGAGACCACCCATACATACCGAGTTTCCTACGTGCTAAGCACGTTAATCTGTTGGTCCCGGCTGTCATTTGTCCATCTTTGGCAGTCGTTACAGTACTGACCCAAAAAGTCTGACAACCAGTCCAACCAAGTGGTGTCGTATTACCCAGTATTAACTGGGTTGTGGAGGTCAGATAGGCAGTCGCTCCATGTAAAATACTGGTATACAGCTGCATCCGGTTAGACTGGAAGCCGACCCCAACATAGGGAAAAGGCTAGGCAGATGATGATAGTTTGTCCCACCAGCGTCGACTATATTCATTTTTTTTTATATCAGCCGCATCTGTCCCACAGCTGGGCAAAGGCCTCCCCCATGGCTTTCCAATGCCCTTTCTGACTAATCCGTCAAGAACGAGTCCAGATTATTATAGGACTTCTTAAATAATATTCACACTTTAGCCAGACGAATCAAAATGTACTTTTTCATCACCTAGATTTATTTAAGGGAACGTTCTAAAATAGGCATCTTGAAAATGTTGTCAATTTCTAATTGATAAAAAAATGTCATCGCGGATATTAATAAAATCAGACCAGCAAATGGCAAATTGCCAGCCCAGTTTATATTTTTGGGTGGTTTTTTCCCTGTAAGTATCTAAATAATATATTTCCTAATAAGGACACAAAATATTTATTTATTTATTTATTTAATAAATATAATACATAAATTGAAAAGAAATGGAAGTGGAAGCGTGCTGGGCCCATAACCTGTTTATTCATTTTGTAATCAGGTGTGGAATTAAAGACTTTTCAAATAAGATTACAATAGTTTTATTGTACGGACACATTACAACGAGAGATTATTATGGAACGCGGGAACGCGGCAAAAATGACAGATACAAAAAATCCATAGACAAGCATCATAGACGAGGTTTCGTTCACAAACTCCATTAACTCCAACACATGTTTTTACCCCTCAACTGTCTGGCAGTTTGAGTTCTATAAGCGACCTACCTAAATGTCCTTTCTTTGGTATTGTTCGTCGTTTCGTTGAGCTACTTGTGTTATAAGTCGAGCTACACGATAACTGACAGACGCTTGCGCTGACTGGACAGGTCCACTCAAATCTGTGTGGTTCTTTCTTCAAAAGACCATTTCAGACACTAATATCTACATGATCCTCATGTGAATGGAGCAAGATTATGTCTGGACTTCAAAAGAGACTATGACCTCTGAGTTTGTTTCGGCAATTTCTTCTCAGAGTAGTCAGGTACGAAACACCGGCCCCATCTAGTTTAAAAAAAAGACGTGTAAAAGTGTTTGTGAAAACCTACTTACAAAATAAACATCATTTATCATTTATCATGAGTGAGCCTACTGAAACTGAATACAGGGCATTCATTAGTGTTAAAGGTAAAAAGGTTAAAGGTTTCGAGTTAAGCGAGGAAACCACCCTAAGAATTCCGCCATCTTCTTCTCTCTGCCCTAATCCCATCTAGCTGTCTCAGGGCTCTAGGCTTATCCTCTCTTCCCGGCCACCGCGGGAGACGCACCGGGCGTCGGGGGCTACGTGGTGGCTACCGGCCACCGTAGATGCGGGCCTGTGGACGGTTCGCTACGGGCTAGCTAGCCGTCCGTCCGTCTAACGACGACGACAGGCCGTGTCGACGGCGCGTTTGTGTTCCACGCGCGCCTCAAAGAGAAGTCAGCATAAGGGGAGGGGCCCGCTAGGGCTGAAGCCTGCCGGGGTTGCGGGCCTGTTCGAAAGAGATACCGCGGCCCCGGAACATGAAGGGCGAGGATGGAACATGGATGGGTTTTAGTCAGTAAGAGTCTGACACTCTCTCCCGCTCCGCCCAGAGTGGGAGAAGTCATTTGATGATTTTCCATCCTAAAAAAAAAAACAAAAAATGGCTCTAGGATTTCAATATTTGGGCCTACAGCTCTAGTCATTCTGGCTTTTAGGTGACAAGCTACACAATTAGCATAATTGATTACAGACGCACATAAACTCATGCTTTTTTGTAAGCAGAATCAGTAGAACGCAACCTGCTGCCACTTTCCGCCACAATAATACTAATACGGTTCATTGTTATTTGTGGAAATACAAAAAAAGAACAAAATACCAATTCTTGCAAGTTTATTAAACGCGTTGGTATTTTGTTCTTTTATCTCACAGTACTCAAATACTACTTTGACAACTATTTTATTTTGCAACTTTACAGAGGCAGTACCGTATGACCCTCCGACGTACGAGAAGCGTTCCAAGACGCCTCCTTCGCCTTCTATGAAGTCTGCCTTCTCTGGGGAAAATCCAGAGACATCCAAATCGGCGGTGGAACCCGATTCCACCCCAAAGAATAATTAATCCAAAAAGCCAACAGTCGGATAATAACCATTTTAAGACCTAATTTCAAAATTTCAAATTGTTAAATGTAATTTGTGTAACCTATGTTGCTATAAAATAAAATGATTGATTAGTAAAAACCTCAAAGATACCTATTCCTTTACTTTTCAATAAATACCTTATTCCCAATCGCCTCATCATTGGCCACTTGTCTCCAAAGGGTTTCATTTTTAACCCTTTCCTCGTCAAAGTGGTCCCAACACAAATTGGGTGTTAAATTAGACGAAGACGTGACTCCTTAGTATTGGGGGGTTGAATAAGTAACCCTACTTCGTTTAAGAATTACTTTTAAAAAGTAAAATAAAAGTGAGCGTGTAAAATGGGGTGCGTAGGTAATAGGTAGACTTTTTTCAGGAAACCTATCATATACAGGGAATAACATAATAATTGCAGGACCTCTCGTGTGGCGTCTCAGACCATGAGAGGGAACCACTTTTGTTCTATGACTTTTGGAAATCTATCTATAATATATAAAAACTTTTTTACAAAAAATAAAACCGACTTCAGAGAAAACAAAAAAGTGAAAAATAACTTCAGAAAAAACGCTTCAGAAGTCGGTGATCTTTGTTTGATTGATTTAGTTTTTTTGTCACCGACTTCTGAAGCGTTTTTTCTGAAGTTATTTTTCACTTTTTTGTTTTCTCTGAAGTCGGTTTTATTTTTTGTAAAAAAGTTTTTATTTTTCGCTTTTTAGTGATTCACATGTGCTCACCCCTTCAAAGCGTGCCGGCGTGATTTAAGTTATGAACTGATGTAAACAATAGACAGATATGAGATTTCGGCAATCCCAATACATTTGCTATCATTTATTGAGGAGTTCCGTTGCATATCTCCAAAGTTCTTCATCAGATCTTCATCAAATTGAAATGGGGTCACTTCGAGAAAGTACACTTCCTAAAACTACCCAAATCCCTTCTAGTGTGCCTATAAAATGTATATTCTCTCTATTTCTCCAGAATCCCATCATCAGATACTGATTTGATGATTATGAGACCACACAGAAAGTACCAGCTTTCAAATAAAAAAAGAACCATCAAAATCGGGTCACCTAGTCGAAAGTTCTGAGGTTTTTTCAAATTATAAGAACTCCATAACAAAAGTTATTCAGGTTCATGGTAACACCTCACTGGAAGTCTTCCATTAATTATGTTACATATACTTGTAAAGTGTGGTTAAGGGCGAAACCACAATTGACGAAGATACGACGCTATAAAAATTCTCAGATGGTACGTCACGCCTTGGTATAATTTTTAGCAAGTTCTGACGTCACGAGACCCCGCACACGAGTTCAGGCCCCTTATTCACAACCATTCGACTCGTTTCCGATTCGGAAAGTCGTATGTCTATCTCGGTCGTTTTCGTAATGCCAGAAGACAGATACACGAGTTGTCGAATCGGAAACGAGTCGAACGTTTGTGAATACGGGGTCTGATGCGTTTACCTTTCTCAATATTCACACTTATTTTCCAATACTCTAACTGACGGACTAAATAGATTTTAAATTTGTTGATACTGTCATCATGTGTATTGATAGAGGTCTATGTCCAGCAGTGGACGTCTTTCGGCTGAAATGGTGTTGATAAATTGTAAAGTACAAAAATGGAAGCCTGCTAAGTAAACAACTATTGTCCTTTTTATGTTCCGGGGCCGCGGTCCCGCAGACCCGGCAGGAAACAACTACTGGCTGCCTGTGCCATGAGTGTCTGCCTCAGAGATATGTCGTTTGAACCATTATGAATTCCAATTGAAATATACTGGGTAGAAAAGAATCTCAAACGGTTTTTTTTTTAGACAAGCCCGCCACACTATTCCCAAGCTACTGAAAGCCAGAATCAACAGTGGCGACCACTAGAAAAGCGCCGAGACAATGAAGCTCGACGAAGTCCCAGAGAATGAATGTCTTGGATCCCGCAACGAAATTAATCAGAATGTATAGCGGAGGAGTAGAGTCTTTTCAGATCACACATCAACAGATCATCAAATAGACCAGGTAGACCACCACTACAATCGAAAATACCTATATCATAAATATATTATTACTAGCTGACCCACGCAACTACGTCTGCGTCACATTAGAGAGAAAAACGAAAGGAAAAAAAACCCCGTTTTTGCAACATTTTTCATTCCTGCACCGCTCCTAATAGTCGTAGCGTGATGTTATATAGCCTATAGCCTTCCTAGATAAGTGGACTATCCAACACAAAACGATTTTTTCAATTCGAAGTAGTAGTTCCTGAGATTAGCGCGTTCAACCAAACGAACAAACAAACTCTTCTGTTTTATAACATTATATATAGTATAGATATAATTATATTGCCGATAGAAGTTTTTTCTTTGAAGTTCTAGTTTGAATAAAGACACAATCGCGGTATTCTCTGACTAGCGTATGATCCCTTTCTCGACGAATATGTACTTCTCTGTTTACCCTTCCCAGGAATACAGCCTTGATGTTTTCAAATATATATTTTGCCATAAAATATTTACGTAGGCGACCATATCAACAATAGCAAACTTCGTCAATGGAACAGCGTTGCTCCATTCATTGAGTAGGCGTTTTCTTGAAATATCTTACATGTAGGAGCTCGTGGCTGCATTATAACAGCCGCTCTTTAGGTTAAACCGTGCTTGCCCAGGTCGGTTTGTAGATGGGACCACCCATACATACCGAGTTTCCTCCGTGCCTCGGAAAGCACGTTAAGCTGTTGGTCCCGGCTGCCATTTGTCGATCTTTGATAGTCGTTACAGTAGTGACAAATTCAGAAAACCCATCTTATTATATATCGCTGGACATTAACACACAGCGCCACCTAGTGCCACACTAAGCAAAGCTTGTGTCGTGGACACTAGATAGTTGATATACTACATATATACTTTTTTGTTTGTAAATACGTACTTATTATACGTATAAACGCGCATTACTTTGTGTAATATATTTCATCACCACTGCTCTCAAAAACGGTGAAGGAAAATATCGCGAGGAAACCGGCATATCCTTATGTCCGAACAGCTGATGGAGTTTTGCATGAGAAGTCGATTTTTTTTGTCTGTTTTCGGCAAAGTCGTAGAACAAATGTTGTTGTTTAAGATGTCAGTAATCTATTCCTGCGAGGTTGTTGGTGTTTTACAAATAACCCTGTACATAGCATTAATGTAGGTATTTTACTTTTTTAGTCCAATCAATAGATTTCTTGTAAATCGATCGAAACCACTCATTTCGCACTACTTGGCCCGCAGTGACTGACGTAACAACCACTTTGTAGTGCAAGCTGATTTTAACTTTATTCTAACAGCACTTCAAACGAAGTTTGAACCACACCAAAAAAAATTAGCCCATCTAGTCGCCTTAAAGATACATATCTGACCAAATGTGGAAGTAATATAATTAGTATGTACTAACGAGTTCTGATGGTCGACCAGTTTTCACCCTTATGCCCTCAGTATTAAAGTGCCCCGTAATGTAAGTGTGGTATTGCGGCTTACCTTTTGGAGATTACAGACATGATATTTCCACAAGAAGATAGAAGAAACTGGATATTAATATTATACAAACTAGCTGACCCACGCAAATTCGTCTGCGTCACATAAGAAACCCCGTTTTTGCTACATTTTTCAATTCCTGCTCCGCTCCTAATAATCGTTGCGTGATGTTTTATAGCCTAAAGCCTTCCTCGATAAATGGACTATCCAACACAAAATAATTTTTCAATTCGAGCCCGTAGTTCCTGAGATAAGTTGTGAATTAACTAAGAAATCAGCTCATTCCACGCACAGAGTAAGCCACAATGTACCAGGCGCACAGTCCCCGCAGGAGATAAAACATCACCTCAAACATTCTGACTCAGTTTTATGTCGGCTGTCAATCCGAAGCTTCCCGCGTTTTGTGGTGCTTTTATAGTCCACACCTCCCGCTTATGGGGCGAAGCACTACCTTCAATTATGTCATTGTTTACCTGAAGAATAAAATTATAGTATTATTTGTGAACATTATTCGGAATGGGTTTCGGTAGGGTAGTAGAATGGATTTACTCCATCAAACGAGTCGTGAAATTTGTGATTTTATGGGGATTCCATAAGTAACTGAGCGCAAATAAAACTTGTTTTTTTTGGTACAAAAATCGTAAACTGATTCTTCGTGTCTTCATTAATTCTAAGTTTAAATAATAAATATCGCTGGACATTACACACAGCGCCATCTAGTACCACACTAAGCAACGAGGCTTGTGTCGTGGACACCAGGTAGTTGGTATACTACATAGATACTTTTCGTTTGTAAATACATACTTATTATACACATCCATGTCTCGGAAACAAATGTCCACGCTCATCATACCAACATTTGCTCCAACCGGGACTCGAACCCGGGATCCAAAGAACGTAACGCAGCCTCACATCGCTGCGCCATTCGGGTCGTCAGTTTATTTCAACAGGCAAATTTAATTTAATAAGAAAGCGAATGCGGACTATTTTTGCACCTCCTTAGAAACCAAGAAAACATCGACACAAGGAAAACGCCTATCAAAATAACAACTGCAACTGACACATATGCAACAAGCAATAAAAATAAAAAAAAGTAGTTTTATCCTACACGAAAACGGTTGCAGCATTGACCAAATCTAACAGCACTCAAATCCACCATTTTGAATTATTCATAAAAAATAATTTTACCAATCATTTAACATTCTGCCAAATTCGCCGTAAGTAAAGGACGGAATAAAAATTTTACTATCCCTATTTTCCGGCCGTAAAGTGTGGTCAATCCAGTTGTCGCATATAGAGGGTGTCCCGTTTTTATGTTGCCCATAACTTGGGCACCCTACTTCCTTGAAGGTACGGTATTGCTCACAAATTGTCCATCGTATGTTTTATTGGGTATTCTGTCGAAGCCAAATAATGTTATTAAAGGTTTGCTACAATGATTTTCTGCGGGGTAGAGTAAAATAAAATAGTAGGGAATAGGGTGCTTATGATTTTATATTCGAAAACCGTCTATTTTACTTAAAATAAAGCACAAGCTTCGACACAAGCCTTGCTTAGTGTGGCACTAGATGGCGCTGTGTGTAATGTCCAGCGATATTTGTTTGTTTGTTTGTTTGTTGTTAAATAAAAGTTACTGGAAACTTATTTTAAATATTATGAAAAAGTTAACAAAAATACAGAGATTTGATGTTTTTTTTGTTTACCTTACTGTTAAATTTCAACCTCACTGGTAATAATAATATCTAGCGACTAGCACTTTCAGCTCATATTATTAAATAAAATACATATAATAAGCATCCACGAATAAAATAGCTTTCTGCCAGTGACGGAATATTTTAGAATTGGATCGTTAGTTCGCGAGATTACCCCCTACCTACAAATATTTTTTTTTATCTTTTTATAATAATAGTATTAGATACCTACTGCATATTAGGTCATGGAGAAACATGTTCATTTTCTTTCTTGCCAGTCTCTTTACCACAGAAATCTACTACACCAACATTGTCCAGTAATTTACCGTAAACACAGGCGACATAACCGCGCGAAGTCGTAAAAAAAATCTTTCATTAGGCATCAGTGTCCACGCGCGATGTTTCGCGACTTCTCGTAAAAATCCGTCACGATCCGGCACAATACGGCACACAGGCCGCGCCTTCGCTGTGAATGACTAATACGTGATACCGTGGATGTTATTGTGCGACGCCGTGGGAAGGTATAGACCGGGCAATTTTTGGGAATGAGGGATTTTCTTTTTCTAGTCTTCCTTAGTCGCTGGATAGATGGCGCTGATCTCGGTATGTTACTGTAAGAAACAGATTGTCACATAATTTCACTTGGACCTATTCGGAAGCTTATGCAAACGAAAGTGTCAGTCAATAAGCGTATGTGACGTGTGTTTTTTCAAGCGTTTTGGCTTTGGCATCTTATAATGTAGTCAGTTCAACGCCATCTACCGAGTTCTTAGAAACTATTTTTTTTATTCTCAAAAAGAAAAAAAAAACTCAAACTTTATTTGCATTCCACAATGTGTACTTAGGTGATAAATTAAAAAAAATAAGATTATTGTGGAACCTGTGG
This sequence comes from Xestia c-nigrum, assembly GCA_916618015.1. Taxonomy (NCBI): domain Eukaryota; kingdom Metazoa; phylum Arthropoda; class Insecta; order Lepidoptera; family Noctuidae; genus Xestia; species Xestia c-nigrum. Next base: position 2,618,728 of record OU745263.1, read on the forward strand.
GGCACAGCAAAAGACAAAAATATAGTAGAAAAAAGAGAGATAGATATAAGATAAAACAACAACCTGTAGATGCTAGTTTGATAAAGTGGTGTTTTGGGTACGTATCAAAATCCCGAAAGTTCATAATACCTATGATTGAAATACCGACGTCCAAAACATCGAAATTCAAAATACCGAAAGTTTTAAATGCCGATAGTCGTTATATCGAAACACAAAATACCGATGTTCAAATGGCCGAAAGGACGAAATCCCTAACGGACGAAATATCGAATTGACGAAATCCCGAATGAACGAAATACCGATGGTTGTAATACCGATGGATGAAATCCCGAATTGACGGAATCCCGAATGAACGAAATACCGATGGTTGAAATACCGATGGATGAAATCCCGAATGGACGAAATTTCGAATGGACGAAAATTTTTATTTAGTAACGTATTATTTGACAAACAATTAATTATTTATCGTTTTATGTCATAAAACAACGTTGAAACAAAGATGTTATGATTGTGGAATTCCAAAAAAAAAAAGAAATAAATAAATAATTATGGTTTCCTATAAGCACAAATTTTGTGACAGAAATGAATCGCTGCAGAACCGACTCCACGTAGTCTTTTCTGCCCTACCCCGAGAGTGTAATTTAAGCCCGCGTAGGCGCGGAAGGGCGAGGCGGGCCGCGAGCTGAGGAGCAGGTGGCTTTAACACTTGCCGCCGCGGCTGAGGCTGGCCGGCTTCTGCCGGCCAGCAAGCCGAAGCTGCGGTGGTGAGTGTTAAAACCCTCTGCGACAATAAGCTTGCGTGTGACCGCAGGAGCCCCGCAGCGTCGGAGCCGTGACAGAAACCATGCCTGCTGCATGGTGCATGCTTGCATACTGCATGCTTGTTGGTTGCATGCTTGCTTCAGGCTTGCTGCATGCTTGCTGTTTGCTGCATGCTTGCAAATCGTTTTTCTCGGAAACGGTGACTATTTCGGGATTCTGAACTACGGGATTTTGAACTTCGGGATTTTAAACTTTCGGGATTTTGAACTTCGGTATTTTAAACTGTCGGACAAATGAACTTTCGGGATTTTGAACTACGGGATTTTGAACTACGGGATTTCAAACTCCGGGATTTTGAACTTCGGGATTTCAAACTTTCGGTCTAATGAACTTTCGGGATTTTAAACTTTCGACCAAACAACCATTCGGCGTTTTAATTTTCGGGATTTCGTCCATCGGTATTTTAAAATTCGGTCTTTTAAAATTCGGGATTATGATACGTACCCGGTGTTTTAGTGCAATGATATTTTTGCTACCAGTCTAACCGGATGCAGCAGCATGCCTATCTGACCTCTGATGTATGATACCCCTTGGATTACCAACAAAGGCAGTCGCTCCATGTGAAACACTGGTATTCAGCTGCACCCGGTGACAGGTTAGACTGGTTGTCAGACGGACGACTGACCGACTTAGAAAGCAATCAAAGAGAAGAAATTCGGTATGTAAAGGCTAGTTGCCTATCCACAAGTCAACCCAGCTAAACGCAGCTTAACCTGAATATACACTTGAACGTCTGCTAATGGTGTCGATTCTGTTGTGCACAAACTAAACTTAATTTAAACTATTGCTATCTTTTACTAAAAGGCAGTGCGAGAAAAGGACGGCTATAGCTATGCACTAAGTTAGAGATGTCAAACTAGTTCATGCCTTGCGCTTCACCGTGTTTTTAGTCGACATGTTTTTACGTGCACCCTTCATTTGTACGGAAATATTAGTTCGAATTAAATTTGACAGCTGTAAATTACGTCTGTCTTTTTCTCGTTTTATTAGTGAGAAAAAAATAGTAATAGCCTAAATTAAGTTTAGTTTGTGCACAAGAGAATCGACACCATTGTTTATATTTTCTTCCTTATTTTTCTTTGCTCTTTCCACACTAAACCTACTGCCTATTTTCAACCCCTAACTTTAAACCACCTCTATCTATTCCCAAGTCTACGTATCGGCTCTTACGCGTGCCTAGGTAAATATAAAGGTATAAAAGTGACGAATACGAGCCTCTGTTTGAAGGATAGAGACGGCCGTGTAGAGATATTTGTGGAGATGTAGAGACATGACGAATCACAGTCAGACGTGTGCGGAATAAGACCTTTTTGGTCATTTTGTAGAGATGAGGATGTAGAATCTTGGGGTTGAGTTTTGGCAGGTGTGTGTAGAGGTAATTGTTGATTTTGGAAATGTAAACGGTGATCGTGTTTAGTGTCTATTCAATTGAGTAGTGAATATACAAATTTTCTTAGCGTCACCAAATAAAAACTCGCCATAGGACAAAGCACATAGTTTACTGTCGATCTATTGATATAATTAGTGGGTGACCAACCATTAAATATCAAGACTCGTTCAAATATACAGCTAGATCCGGTTTATTATTTGTAGATCTTTGATAGTCGTTCTGGATAATCAGGAGGGTGAAAGTACGGGGGTCTACGAGGGCGCTAACACGACTTTGGGTCCTGAGTTCCTTTCTCAGGTTGGCCAAAGTATAATTGCGTTTTTGTTGAATAGGGTAGACAATAAAAAAAACGAATTAGTCAGTTGGGTTATCAAAAAAAAAATTGACCCGTAAATTTTTTTGGTTATGTAACTAAATCAAAATTAAAGAAGATACAACGCTTTTAAAATTCTCAATACGTCACGTCTTGGCATAATTTTTAGCGCGTAGGTACTGACGTCATTAGCCCCACTCCCGAGTTTTGATGCGTTTTATCTTAGTCAATATTGATTGATTAACAAAAACAAAATTAAATTATTATTATTATTTTTTATTGTCTTAAAGCTTTTTGTTTTTGTATGTATGAGTATGTATGTATGTATTCTAATTTTGTATATATTTAAGATATTAAATCTGTTTTATGTGTTCCATTTTCTCTCCTTCATTTACACACTATGTCCACATCTCTTTATTTAGTATCGCCTTTCGCAGGTATGCTGGAAGAGATTTCATTAGAAATAAGCATCACCTTTGTACTATTTTCTGTTCTTTTTTTATTTTCTGTAATAAGTGTGTACATAAATTGTTAAATAAATAAATAAAAAATACGAGTCCATTATTTTCCAATACTCTAACTGACGGACTAAATAGATTTGTAATCTCTTAATACTGTTATCATGACTATTTCTTCACAAGCTTCTCGAAGTATGCAACTTGGCGCTATGTCTAAGTCTCTAAATCTGAATACATTACAGCAGAAATAGAAATCACCTCAACGACATATTCCAATACGTTTCTCCCATTAATCCACACATCCTATTCTTCGTAAACACACCGCGAATCACTTAGAGACCCCTTACATCTGCATATATAAAGGGTGTTGCCAAATCAGGGCTGTTACCGAGATCAGACATGCTGATCTGAGAGAGACATCAATAACGAACACCCCTGTTGTCAGGAGATCACATTTGGTGTACATCAAGTATTGAACATTAGGCTCCAGTTTGGAAAATACGGGATTTAGTTTCGTGCGTCTATTCTTATGTGATAGTGCCACCAGTGCGTTGTAATTGCCTCGACTGGACGGTCTTACTTGACACACAGTATTAAACTTTTATTAGTCTATGTGTGTATGTATGGATGTTCGTATTTAAGTATGTCCCTCCGTAGCGCCTAAACTATTCATCCGATTTTGATAAATAAAGTGTCAATTGATTCGTTAAATGGTTAGAACAATATAGATGTACACTACATACATACGAAAGACAGCCACACAACCGAATTGCAATAATTTTCAATCGAGAATAACTGTCAAATTTATCGAATCGAGTCCAATCGAATCCTACAAACTTGCACTGAGATTCGGATTAAGATTGATTCGGTTTGCATGGAATCTATTGCCATACATAGGATATTCATATTAGACAACACTGCCGACTTCGGAATCGAATTCTCAATTTCATACTCCTGAAGTCATGTTGCCACCTTCTCAGTTTTTTTTTTACTTTTCAGTCTGTGGTAAAGAAGCGGGCGGTCAAACTCACACCACAGTTACAACTAAAATTAGTTCCCCTATGTTTTCATAACACATGAGAAAACCCGATCTTGTGTACACACTCAAATCTCAACCATAAAACTTTTAACTAAAGTCGAATCTCCACCAAGTTCACATGAGCCATTCTCAAGGCGAAGCTATCGAAAAGAAATTGTAAAATAAAATCAAATGTAATTTGTTCTTTCCCAATTTGGTAAAGATGCTGGGTGTCGTTTTGCCTTAAGCGTTTGTATAGAAAACATGTGGGATTTTCCCTATAACAGAATACTTTGCTTTAAGTGAGATTGAATTGCTCGTGTTTTTGCTGTTTTTTTATCAAATATTGTGAGAATTGAGTCGAGTAGATATTACGTTACAGGTTTTTGAAAGGATTTTCCAATATCCTTCAAAATTCTGCGTGGTTTTGCTTAAGTGAGCAATTGCACAAGGATCAAATTGTTTTTAGTTACTTTTATAGTATGTAACAGTTGGGACTTAAGTCAGTAGAGGAATCCTTGTTTTAGAAAAAAAGTACAACAGAAATGACTTTTTTTTTAAGTCGGTTAAAAACCTTTTTCAAACTTATCAATAAGAACTGCATTGCTCGTTCCTTTCCAACTCTCTTGGTGTTTTTCCTTCTTTGATCAATCCAATCAATCAGGAACGAATCCAAATCCTCAGGACAGCGTTTCTTAGGCCTGCCTTGATGACGATGACGGTCTTCAGGCACCTACTGTGTGTCTTAGACTTGTCATATCTTTTCTTCATGTTCTTGCGCATTCGATCGGAGAATCTTGTATCTAATATTGAAAATGCTTATATCTATCACCGTAAAATTGTCAAATACGTTATATTGTAATATCTCTAGCGATATTGTAAAATCTCGAAATATTGTCAAATGAACATACTGCTTACAACAAAACGCATTTTTTTCGTGAAATGCATGCGATGGTAGTCAACTCACGCGGTGTAGAGGGAAGGAGGGGTCCCCTTGCCCAGTGGTACAACTCTCATGAAAAGATAGTGTACCATTCCTGAGAAATACCGATTAATATAACCTAAAATTAAAACACTTTATATTCCCCTAAAAAGCGTAGTCGACGGAGCCCCGCTTCGCGGGGCCTCTATTTCCGAATGCAAGGTTTAAAGGAACCTAACTAACCTAACAAGGGGGTGCCCGAAGTCCCAATTATGGGGGCAGAGATACTTCCGTATGTTCAGTTGACAATAATTCGAGAGTTTACAATATCGCTAGAGAGAAACACGTTATATTGTAATATAACGTGTTTGACAATATTACGGTGACATATCCGGCGCTCATTGGCAAACGTTAAGTTTGGACTTCAAAACTTCAGTCAAACCAACCAAGTCTGAGGGCTTTAGGTGGGGATTAAGTTATTTGATCATACAATAACTAGTCTTAAACCTAAAGCCTTAGACTTAATGCTAAACGCAACCAGAATATATTGTAAAACATATGAAGACGGGTATTAATCGCGAGTTTACCTTTAATTTAATCCCAACGTTTCGACCGGATAAAAGGACCGGATTAAATTAAAGGTAATTCGCGATAAATACCCGTCTTCATATGTTTTACAATGTGTTCTGATCGTGAAAGTTTAAAAAAGAGCAACCAGAATATTCCTGCTGCCAGTAAAGTACCAATCCGCTATCAATCGTACCTTCCGAAATGGTTCTCCCGAAACAAATGACAAAAGAAACAGTGACGTATGCGGGAAATCGTTTGGCAAACGCGAAATAATAAATTGTTTAACATAACAAATTCAATATAAATAGAAGCGTCCCTCGCAGTCGGAGCGCTATCAAAAATCCCTCTTCTGCACTACATCTATCAGCATTAGAGGTGGCCAGAGTTATGCTGTACGTAGCCAAGAATGTACAGAGAATGTGTTTTGCGGAAATAAGTGACCATGGTCCTCAGAGATACTTAGTTGCAGTTTTTTGAGAAACTATTTCACGTCTTCAGATTAAATTTAATTATATTAACAAATTTGAATATTTCTATCAATTTAATTTAATTTCATTCGATAAAATCCATTGGTTTCTAAATAAACTATACATATTTTGACCCTGGTTACCAACTTATCTGAGCAGGCGGGAAACCACGCAACTAAAATAAATGTGCCAAGTTTGACATAACGATGCAAATTTTCATGACAAACAACGCGACCTAAATCTGCACACTAAAAATGGTTTACACTGTACAAAAATCTTGTCATTACAAATAGATAATCAGCCTCCAGGTCAAAGTACTTTAGCTATCCAGGTTCAGTCCGTGACATCGACAGTAACACCAAAGGAAGCTATAAAAATCATTGGCGTCTCATACATCCTTCTATAGCTGACTGTGGTAAAGCTATCAGCGTTCCACCAACTGCCACGGCAGTCCATCTGTAAAACTCTAAACCGAATACGTAGCTAGGTGGGCCGCTACATGTATAACTTAGTCCGATTTGATTACTTTGATCAAGTAAAATGTGTCAACTGCTAGATTAAGTCCTCCAGGCTTGACAGTGCGCCACTAGACTTTTTTTTGTTTGTGGCTGTTGCCAATAATTATAATAATAAATATCGCTGTACATTACACAGCGCCATCTAGTGTCACACTAAGCAACGAGGCTTGTGTCGTGGAAACCAGATAGTTAGTAAACATAGATAGGTACTTTTTGTTTGTAAATACATGCTTATTATACATAATTATAAACATTCATGACTCGGAAATAAATGTCCATGCTCATCACACAAACATTTGCTCTTACCGGGATCCTAAGAACGTAAGGCAGCCTCACTATGGCTTAGGCTACTCCATTTGCGTCGTCAAGTGCTGATAGAGAAGTCAATTTTGTCGATGTTTTCTCATGCAAACAGTTGTATCTAAGAACTGTTGACAAGTTCACTTACAAAAACTTCATGATCCACTCTAGGCGAACTCCATCCACAATTCAAAAGAAGCAAATCAATGTCACGTATGACAGCAGTGAAGACATTACGTCATATTATTCTGAATATCATAATATATCGTAGTAAAATAGTGTATTCTGGTCATAGAACCCGAAGTTTGATGGATGTAGAGATAAGATTTCAGATATTTGTGCAGTATGAAAAAAGTGACTGGAGACCACAACACACCAGTGGTTACATGTATGTCATGACAGCGTCTGACGAAAAACTCGTTCGCGAATGTTTACCGATTGGTCAAAATCGTTCTAGACCGGTGTAAGTACGTAGGATTCGAAAGGACTCGATTAGATAAATTTGTCAGTTATTCTCGATAAAATAAGTTATTGACTCCTTTTATCGAGAATAACTGTCAAATTTATGTTATCGAGTCCTATCGAATCCTACGTACTTTGTGTATTTTAGTATTGCCTTAAGTTTTTTTTTTTAATACATGTTTTAAATGTTGGAATTTTACTTGAATTAATCAATCACTGTTGTGAGTGCGTTACATCGAGTTTTACCATAAAATATGAAGTTATTTTCCAACAATTAATATTTGCGTAGGGTAAGTTTGATGTTCAGAAAGACTTCGTGAAGAGTTTGTTTAAACCCCGTACATTATATAGATTTGCTCCCAAGGTTGTCGAACCTGAGTTGCGGGCCTGTTCGAAAGAGATACCGCGGCCCCGGAACATAAACGGCGAGGAAGGAACATGGATGGGTTTTAGTCAGTAAGAGTCTGACACCCCCTCCCGCTCCGCCCAGAGTGGGAGAAGTCATTTGATGATTTCCCATGCTAAAAAAAAAAAAAAAGCTTCTCGAACCGTGGGAGCAAATCTCAGCCGACACTTGTGGGATGGGATGGTAACTCAGCTGGATCAAGGCTTGTTTCAGAAACCGGTACTCCTGGTCAAGGCTCGTATTGTTAGGAGGCTCCTCTCTCTGGAGCCCTGACCGCCGAGCTGGTAGCTTCGACCCTGTTCCCGATACCAGTGGGTCACTATTTTTTATATTTCTGAATGTTTAATTTAATTTTAGGTACCTATTAATGAAATGTAGAAAATGTGGTCGGTAAAACCGGTTCAATAAAAAAAGTAAGCGATATTTCATAGTTGAACTCCAAACTCAACAAAAAAGTCTAACAATACGAAAAACAAAACATTTCCATACAGACTGCTTCTTTATCTATGATCAAATAAAATCTATATCCTATTTGAGACCAATAAGGGGACGTTAGCACGTTTTTTATAACGTTTTATCGTACAAAGCTATTGTCAATGTGATTGAACCAATTTCGCGAACAAATGTATATTTAGCTCGTTCTTTATTCGATACATATCTAAGAGCTTCGATGAAAGTAAGGGGAGGATTGGGGTAACGAAAAATTTTCGTGTATGGAGCGGACATCTTGTTATACAACATTATTTTTTCTATGGGACGAACCTTGAAATCGCGAAAATAAATCAGCTGTTCCCTACATTTTGACGAGTTATGCGAACATAAATGTAGGGAACAGCTAATATTTTTTTCGCGATTTCAAGGTTCGTCCCATAGAAAACGTTGTTCTAAATGATGAGTACAATGACCTCTTTTCGGGTTTAGTGTAAACAAAAAATAATGTTGTATAGGAATTCAAAATATTGAGTTGAGATGCTGTTTTTTTTATTTAATTTTGATTTTAGGTAACCAAAGCGATACACAAAAATATCTTACAAACAAAATATGCGTGTGACAGTTATTATGGCCAATTATAGGTTTCCCTGTTTAACTGGGATATTTATATGTCACGGTTAAATTGTCAAACTCGTTGGATTGTAATATAACTAGAGAGATTGTTAACCCTCGAAAAATTGACGAACGATTGCCTCCACATTGACCGGTCCCTTTCGACTCGCATCCAACGGATTCCCGCAACCTTCACCAGGTCATCGGTCCACCTAGTGGAAGGTCTTTCAACGCATCGTCTTCCGGTTCGCGGTCGCCACTCCAGAACTTTTCGACACCATCGGCCATCCGTTCCGCGAGCAATGTGCCCTGGCCACTGCCACTTCAGTTTGGCAATTTTTCGGGCTACGTCCATGATCTTGGTTCTCTTACGGATGTCTTCATTTCTGATTCGATCATGCAAGGAAACTCCGAGCATAGCCCTCTCCATTCCCCTTTGAGTGACTTTAAGCCTTTTGATTAGGCCCATGGTGAGCGAAAAAAAAAATACAACACTACATTTAGATAGCAATGTTTTACAATATTTTGAATTTCGCTAATTATCAACATAAAAACAATTAAACATCTCGCCTTTAACTCTCGAAGGGTTAGGCAGAGGGATGAGGGGAGTTGTGGGTCGCGGGCGGTCACCCATCCACAGACTAACCTAGGCAAACGCGCCTTAACCTGAAAATCAAACCCAGCGGCTGTTATTATTTAACCAAGAGCGCCGGTCATCCATTATCATCATCATTTCAGCCGGAAGACGTCCACTGCTGGACATAGGCCTCCCCCAAGTGTCACCACATTGACCGGTCCCGTGCGACTCGCATCCAGCGGATTCCTGCAACCTTCACAAGGACCTCGGTCATAGAAACATAAAAACATATTTGTGGCCTCGGTCAATCCAATGCATTGTGTCTTTTCCACTATCGTTGACAATGATAGAATTTCACTAGGAATCTATTATTTCTGTAATGGCAGTCCCATCAACGCCACACTCCTGCCACCCCCCAATAGTCTACCGCGTCAACATATACCGTTATTGTTTCCAACATAGACGTATGTGTGATATAATTTTCCAATTTTCTGAACAAATGTCTCGTTGTAAAAGGCGTGTATGCAAACCCGTTTGTGTATTTTAGTGTTCGCGTTTAGGTTGGGGAGTTGGAACTTAAAGCCCTGATACTAAAATCAGGTGCCGTTGTCTGGAAACTACTGTAACAGTAAAGAAAGAAAGAAAGAAAGAAAAAGCATTTATTAGCCCACACAGGACAAACACATCAAAATTAACAGTATAAAAATTACACAGAAAAAAAAGCAAATATATTTTAAAAATTAAAAGAAATGAAACTCGTCCTGTACGAGGCCAAAAGGCTCCTATCTCAGCATGGTGCTGTAACATTAAAAAAAACGTCACAGCACCACAAGCAGTACAGCAGTACTAATACAGCTGTCTACTTCGTGCTTCTTTCTTTATGTTGTGGTTAGTGCTTCACCTTGTGTCAGGGTTTAATGCCGCCCATGACCTTTTGACATGGCTTTACATCTCGTCAAGAAACTCTCAGGCATGCTGGTTTTATCACGACGTTTTTCTTCACCGAAGCAAGTGATAATTACCCAATACGCACATGAACCCGAAAAATCTGAGGTGCTTACCTTTTTTTTTTCTTTTTTGGGATGGGAAATTATCAAATAACTCCGGGGACGCGGTATCTCTTTCGAATAGGCCCGCAACCCCGTTAGGCTTCGGCCCATGCGGGCTCCTCCCTTTATGCTGACATCTCTTTGAGGCGCGCGTGGAACACGAACGTGCCGTCGACACGGCCTGTCGTCATTAGACGGACGGACGGCTAGCTAGCCCATAGCAAAACCGTCCACAGGCCGGCGTCTACCGCGGCCGGTAGCCACCACGTGGCGCCCGACGCCCGGTGCATCTCCCGCGGTGGCTGGGAAGAGAGGCTCTCACCCTCTCGTGTTCCGCCACTTCCTTCGCTAGCATGACTGCTTCGCAGAAGGAGGTGACGGCATCCCATTCCGTCTCGCTCCGGACCATGGATTGAACCAGGGCCGGACGCGAGAGGTCGCCGCTACGAGAACACGGCGGTGCTCCGCCCACGCAGGGCAAACTTTCACCGTGTGCTCCACCGTGTTTTCTGGTCGATCCTCGCAGTGGAGACACCCGGGCGTTTTCTCCCGCTCGATTCGGTGCAGGTACCTCCTGAAACATCCGTGTCCGGTGAGGACCTGCGTCAGGCGGTAGGTGAGGATGCCGTGGCGCCTCTCAAGCCACTCCTCGAAAAGGGGGCTTACCGCCACTGTTGTGGCGTGCCCTGCACGGGGTTGCGACAGACTGAAGCCCTGACGGCCTTGAATAAAACCATCTTTTGCTACTGCGCCTTGGACACTGACGGCTAGTAACCCTCAGCCCTCGAGTAGCAACCTAACCCTTTGAGATTGGCGTCTTCAGCGCCTGACACAGCGGCGAGCGGCTTCTCTACAATCTGCGAGCTTAAGACCCGGAACGTGCATTTTATCACCATATTACCTCGGTTTTCCCAAAGGGATAAATTTCATCATTTCATCCCTTGCCATTTTTGTTTTAAACTGAACTTAGTACGACCTTACACCTCATTGTAACGTTACAGTATCTAATACAGTAACATTTACGAAAGTTCAACAGCGCGAAGGAAACATCGTATCACTGAAGGAATCAAACGCCGGAAGCGAAAAGGAACGTATTTTTCGAATTTGAATTCCGAACTCCGACTACTTCCGGAGCGGAAACTTGAAGATTTTACGAGATGGAAGTTTTAAACGGAATGGCGGATTTATATTCTTTCATTTTTATTAGGAAAAGTTATTAGTAATTTATTCTGTTTAATCTTTACTTTCGAATTTACTGCCTAGTGTTTAGTAGTCGCAAATGCAACTGCTGTTCATGGGTTCCTGTATTCGATTCCCAGATCGGGCAGTGTCACTGAGTTTTTGTAAATCAGGAAATTCTCAGTAGCAACCACGGAATCTGGATTCGTACCCAGATGATGGCAATAAGCTCGCCCCAATTTCATTGGACTTAAGGCGACTACCTGAGCTAAACACGTGTTTTATAATGGCTAAAAGTACATGATTCACGGCAATAAACAAAACCAGAAAAATATATGATATTTTTCAGGATATATGCTAGTGTGATAGTGTTTTGAAAACATAATACAATTAATTTGACACGATAAAAATCACGAACTTACCTCTAAAAATTTCTTTCAACCAAAAAAAAAAAACATACTAAAATGCATGCGATCATTCTGATTTTTGGGCAAATAATTATACAAGCAACATACTAGCATTATAGTGTGTGTGTTTGTGTAGATTTCGTTTTTAGTCCAATCAATAGATTTTTTGTATATCGATCGAAACCACTCATTTCGCACTATTTGGCCCGCAGTGACTGACGTAACAACTACTTTGTAGTACAAGCTGATTTGAACTTTATTCTAACATCATCTCAAACGAAGTTTGAACCACCACAAATGCAGGGTGTAAACCATCTCATCACAAAGCCGTTAACCAAGCATTCTGAACATCAAACTAAGTAAAAAAAACTTATCATAATAAACAAGTTATAATTTTTTTTTTTTTTTTTTGGTATGTGCATCTCGCAGTTCAGTCTGAGAAGACTGGCTTCTGCTTAACCGGGCAAGTCCTGTGGATGCCTTGAATTTAAGGCCTCCAGCCAAGGCGAAAATAACTAAAAACTAAGCGACAGCGCTCTAAGGGCACCCCCTGTGGGGTACGAACCTCGGCTTAGGGCGTCGCTGGGGGCAGCAAAGGGACAGGCTGGATCTGATTGTCATTATTTAGGGACTGATTTATCACTACAGGCTCAGCATCGCGGGCTGGCTCGAGCAAGGGTCGGGGAGGGATTGAACGGGGATTTCGCGCCGGACCTCTGCGGCGAGGTCGGTAGGTTTTCGGTTTGTATTTGTACACTACGAACTGTACTGGTATCTTTCCTACTCTCTTGCAAGATAGTGATCGGATCGTCGGGGGCGACTAGGGTGTGACGCGGACGTTGGACGGAGCTAATACGCGATGGGTCGTACCGGGCGGCCGATGCGATTAGGGGATTCCTATGCTTAATAGCAGTGTCGAAGTAACGCTTGGAAAGGCGTTTCATGAACTGATTAACGGTGGGGAGTTATAATTATGATATATTTTGCGAATTAAATCATTTTTACTGTGGTCATTGTCGTTTGACAGAAAATACTTACCACGGTACCCAGTGGTAATAATATCTGTTTTAATTATAATAGAAATAGAATTAGAATAAAAGGAATATGATTAAACTATGAGCTTTTTACTGCTCAGTATTTTTAAGGGTTTAGGTACGCTAAAATCGCATTCAGGGTTTAACAATCAACGTGGCACGGAACGTTGAAAATTCGCCTTTTCAGTTGCTGACGGACAACTTCTTTTTTTTGACTTAATACTCTGCCTGTTTATTTCGTTTTTCCTAAAAGTGTTTTTGCAGAGCTTTCGCATTTACAAAAAAAAAAAACGTTTCATGAAAATGTCATCTGCAAGTACAGCATTTTTTTAACATACTCCACAGAGCCGATGTCTCAATTGTGCATTGTAATATAGTAGAGACGAGCACCATCTTGTTTGGATGAGACCCTCATTAATAATAACCCTAAATCTTTAATTTTGGGGCCTTATCTAAATCACAGATCTAAATCTCAGTTTTGATGTGTGATTGTGGTTTAGATATGGTAATAATATAAAAAAATAAAATATGTCCATTAAAGCTTGATTATTTCTCTCGTGAGTGTTCTCAATAAATATCACAATTTTTCTTGTATTGGATATATTATGTATATGTTACGGCTAATACCCGAAGTGCGGCTACACCTAGTTTTAGCCGGTTAGAACTAGGTGTAGCCAATTACTCTTGGTTAAACCTAGTACGAGCCGATTGTTTTCGGGTAAAACTAGGTCTATCCTTCATCATGCCGGCTACAACTAGGTTCGGCCATTCCCTGTTGGATAAAACTAGGTCTATCCGATATCATTCCGGCTAGAACTAGGTCCAGACAATCCCTGTTGGATAAAACTTAGATGCGTGTCCCGCCAAGCCTTCCGCCCCGCGTCACACTCATGACTCACCGCATCTGCAGCAGCGGCGCGGGGTGGAGGGCATAGCGAGGCACGCGCCTCTGTAGGATGTGAGCGCCAGGTGCTGCTGATCTACTGCAGATCTACTAGCGAGTGTGACTCACAGCGTCTGCAGCAGCAGCGCGTGTCTTAGTTTTATCTAACAGGGATTGGCTGTACATAGTTGTAGCCGGCATGCTAAGTGGCTACACCTAGTTCTAACCGGCTAAAACTAGGTGCAGCCGCACTTCGGGTATTAGCCGTAACATATACACTTAAAACACTCAAATACAAGAAAAAATCTAATCTATCTAGTTATATAATATTGCTCGATTTGAAGTAAAAAAAAGATAAAATAAAAATGTGTTTATTATCTTAAATCTATACAGTTAAGGTGCCGGGGCTTCCCAGAAAGTAATCCGAAGATACTTGTGATGGGTTAAACCTCGCTCTCTAAAAAAAAAGTGTTATTTATCTTAAATCTATACAGTTAAGTTGCAGGGGTTTCCCAGAAAGTAATCCGAAGATACTTGTGATGGGATAAACCTCGCTCTTCCTCGAATTAATTAACAATTGTTTATCTGTGCTAATTAGGTATAAGTTACACATTTTAAAAAGAAAAACCAATAAAAAGAAAAAAGAAAAAAAGAAAAAAAGAATAAAACATGAGAATCGTGTTTATGGCAGTGTGTTTAGTATAAATGTGTGTTTATAAGTGTGTTCATGAGTGTGTGGATGTATATTTTGTGAGTATTAAGTAATTGTTGTATTCACGTTTTCATTTTCGAATTTCTCAGTATTCCGGTTAGATAGGGCTTAGCTCATATAACCACTGTAATCTAGAGCTTATAAGGAAGGAATCAATATACGTTTCATTAATAAACGCTCAATTTATGTGGGTGGCCTAATTTCCATACAAAAAAAATGTCTCCTTTACTTAGTTTCGTGTACAGAAAGCTTCCGTGATGAGTCTGTTTCGTGATAAGTACACCCTGTAGGTATCAGACATAAAATTTACAATCGACGATCTACACAGTATTACATTGTGCCCACTTTTCAATAAAATTGCGATCTCAATAAGATTGGGGTTGCCAGAGATATAAATTTTAATACATGCAACATTTAATAATAACCTATGGCGCGTAAGAGGGTGGATATTGGTGGTTTTATATCGAAAATTTATATTTTTACTACTCAATATGGAAATGAGAAAAGCTGTTTGTTGTATATTAAACATTTAGGGATGAATTCTCATTCTCCCAGGAATTGAATCTGCCAACGTCTGTTTTTTAATGCTGATTTAATTTTATTAATGTTTTTGAGATGTTTTGTTTGATGTTAAATAATTTATTGGGCACTCATGATTAACATTTTGAAAACTCGTGTTGGTACGATGAACGTTTTAATCGCCCAAGGCGATATTATGACAATTTCTAAATTTATACTGAAATAAAAAATACATGACTCTAGGTTTTTGCATTTGGTAGCTATAGTTTGTAACAATATATGATTTCTTCTTTCTTTCCTTTTCTTTGTTGCTCCCGTATTTATAATTTTGAGACATTAGATGTTGACTTTTTTTTTTTTTTTTTTTTTTTTTTTTGGATATGGCATCTCGCAGTTCAGTCTGAGAAGACTGGCTTCTGCTTAACCGGGCAATGTCCTGTGGATGCCTTGATTCTAAGGCCTCCAGCCAGGGCGAAAATAACTAAAAACTAAGCGACAGCGCTCTAAGGGCACCCCCTGTGGGGTACGAACCTCGGCTTAGGGCGTCGCTGGGGGCAGCAAAGGGACAGGCTGGATCTGATTGTCCTTATTTGGGGACTGATTTAATACTACAGGCTCAGCGTCGCGGGCTGGCTCGAGCAAGGGTCGGGGAGGGATTGATCGGGGATTTCGCGCCGGACCTCTGCGGCGAGGTCGGTAGGTTTTCGGTCTGTATTTGTATGCTCTGCGTACCGTACTGGTATCTTTCCTACTCTCTTGCAAGATAGTGATCGGATCGTCGGGGGCGACTAGGGTGTGACGCGGACGTTGAACGGAGCTAATACGCGATGGGTCGTACCGGGCGGCCGATGCGATTAGGGGATTCCTATGCTTAATAGCAGAGTCGAAGTAACGCTTGGAAAGGCGTTTCATGAACTGCTTAACGGTGGGGATTCTAAGGTCTACGTGAAGACTATCGTTACGGACGTAAGGGGGGGCACCGGTGATCTTACGGAGATATCGGTTCTGCAAGGTCTGCATCGTGTGGATATGACGCGGGTGGGCATGCGCGAATACTATGCAAGCATAGGTCATGATGGGACGGATGACTGCGGTGAAAAGACGCAATTTGCACTTGAGTGACAATTTGCTCTTCCTAGTGATCATGAAGTGGAGCCGGCCCATAGCAAAGGCAGCCCGGTCGCGAGCTGCTTTGATGTGGGCCTTGAACGACAGATGGTCGTCCAGAATAACTCCGAGATACCTGGCTTGCCTTTCCCAAGGGATAGGCTTACCGAACATAGTGATGGGGGGACCTGGCGAACGCTTAAGGCGTGCCTTATAGTATAAAACTGCCTGGCTTTTTTCGGGATTAACTTCTATTCTCCACTTACGGAACCAAGCGCCGAGCGAGTCGGCAGCTTTCTGGAGAATGCGGCGGATGTTATCCGGAGAACGGCCGGTGTAATAAATCGCGGTGTCGTCAGCGAAAAGTGCTGTTTGAACCTTCTGGTTCCTCGGAATGTCGCTGGTGTACAGCGTGAACGCGAGGGGAGAGATAACGGAGCCCTGAGGGACTCCGGCGCGAATCGGATGAGAGATGTTGACTTGATCTTGAAAGTAGTTAAGTACTCTGTACCACAATAATAAAATACGACCAGATATTTCCGACTACAAAGTTTTGTGTATTCATTATGTGTTAATGGAAACATGATAACTTTCGTATACCTAACTAGCTGACCCACGCAACTTCGTCTGCGTCACATACGAGAAAAAAACGAAAGGAATAAAAACCTTTTTTTTTTACAGACACTGGTAAAATCACTTTTATGTTTTTGAAATGTTTAGCTTGGACATTTCAGTATTTTCCATTAATTTCAATTCCACTGACTGAAATGATATATTTAAATACCTCAATTTTCCAATTTTAAATATTTGTAAAACATGTCTGAACGATTTTCTGTATTTACTTTATCCTACATGCACTTTTTATTATTGTATGTGACTCATGTTTTGAGCAAATAAAATATTTCTTATCTTATCTTATCTGTTTATGCTACATTTTTCATTCCTGCTCCGCGTCTAATAATCGTAGCGTGATGTTATATAGCCTAAATTCTTTCTCGCTATGTGGACTATCCAACACAAAAAGATCAATTTGAGCTGGTAGTTCCTAATATCAGCGCGTTTAACCAAACAAACAAACAAACTCTTCTGCTTTATAATATTTGTATAGATTTTAATAACTTGTAGATATTCATTTCTATGTTTTTCCATAACAAACGGACCTTATGTTCTAAACACGGTTGCGTCCGAGTGACAGCGCCATGTTGCGCTGACAACCTCACGCCACAAACTTCATTACGTTTCCCAAACGTCAAAGGGGGGTGTGGTCACACTGGCAGCGGGGAGCGGGGAGCGGGGAGCTGGGAGAAAACATCATGATCTGCCTAGCCTTTTCCCAACTATGTTGGGGTGGGCGTCCAGTCTAACCGGATGCAGCTGAATACCAGTATTTTACATGGAGCGACTGCCTATCTGACCTCCATAACCCAATTAGTACTGGGCAAGTAATACCTCCTTGGTAGACCCGGGCAGAAAACGAGTAATCATTAATCACACAACGTTTTCTCACGCTTGTAATCTAAAAAGGGTTTGGCATAGGCGTTGCTTTTGGCCTTTAAAACAAAAAACAAATACTGAACCTGGGAATTTCACTCAAAACCTCATGGGTAGCAGTATCGCTTGCGACCATTAGACCAAAGTGTCAGGCTATAATTATTTCAGTACCTATACGTATGTGATATCTTGAATGTGATATATTTTTATGTTTACAGTCAAATCAGGCCCACATTATTGTGGTAATTTGATGTGTTAGGAACTGTCCATTTTGGTAGACCTCAGCTCGCTACTTCAAATCAAATACCAAAAAATAAAGCCAGTAACACGCTTACACTACAACCTCGCCTCCTAACCCGTCAAGCCGCGCGTGTCGCGAACGCGATGACGCGTCGACGCGCGTCCACCTAATTGTTAATTAATGTGCTAATGCTAATGCCGCGATCGGTGATGGATGCGAATCGGATTTGTGCGTTTAAATTGACATATCGTGCGTCTAACAATCGCGTAATGTGTTATTAATCAGGCTTTATAATGTTGATTGTGATATGTTATTCAGTGGTTCTGAATGCGCTATTTTGTGGTAATATCAAAGGTTTCGATTGTTTGAGTGATTAGTGGATATCCATATATCCACTAATCACTCAAACAATCGAATCGTTGACTTGTTAAATGAGATAATTAATGAGGTTGTTTGTGTTTATTATTTTATTTTATTTTATTGTGTTAGGGTGGCTTACAGCTAACAATACAAACATATATAACAAGGCAATTAACGAAAAGCCATTTAAAAATGACTGTCATTTCAGGGTTTGCCTGGACTGCAATCTTTCACACAATCCGTGGAATTTTGATGGAAATCTATACTAATATTATAGAGCAGAAGAGTTTGTTTGTTTGTTTGGTTGAACGCGCTAATCTCAGAAACTACCGGCTCGAATTGAAAAAATATTTTTGCATTGGTCAGTCCATTTATCGAGAAAGGCTATAGGCTATATAACATCACGCTGTGACCAAAAGGAGCGGAGCAGCAATGAAAAATGTTACAAAATCGGGGGAAATTGTATTCCCTTTGTGAGCTTTTTCTCTCTTTTGTGACGCAGACGAAGTTGCGTGGGCCAGCTAGTTCATGATACATGATGCTCTATTATGTTTGAAAAAAAACCGACTAATAAAAAGCACAATGCATTTGGTTCAGTTGACGATATTGTTGGCGCAGTAACCAAACGATTGGCTGCCAAGCTGTGTGTTGCGCGTTCGATTCCTACTTGGAACTAATATTTGTTTGGCCTACAGGTAGTTGTTTCAGATCTGGCTGTTTGTGTATGTGAGTTTAAATAAAGGGTGTAAAACACCTCTTCACGAAGCAGAAAGGCACTTCTTCTCCCCATCATTGCGATCATTTTTTTGTTCTACACCATACCTGGGAACCTTTTAGATACCTAATAGGTTCCCAGGTCAAAGTCACAACTTTTTGATAAGTGTTTTTTTAAACACAAGGTTTTTTTTGTAAGATTCTAACTTTTAACACCTCCACGGCCCCCGTTCTATTTAATCCATCCATCAGCACAATGTTTTAAGTGCGTTACATTGAGTTCCACCACAAAACATGATTTATAACCTCAAAAAAAAACTTGTTTCCCAGCAATATTTTTTGTGTAAAGTTACTTAGTTTGATGTACATAATGCTTGGTTAACGGCTTTGTGATGAGGTGGTTTACACCCTGTATTTGCAGACGCACCCACGATGTTGGAGAAATTCCTACAACAGGGCAATGTTTTAAAAAAGTCGAGGTACCTACGTGTTCCTACTCTCTGACACCGTAAGTCTTCTTTGCTAAGTTTTGTAGCGCTTCGTTGTTTTCGATTTCTGTTTTTTAAAGAAAAGAAAATTAATGTAGTATTTAAAAGAAACTTTAAGTGTTAAAGAAAGTTTTTATTACGGAAAAATTGTAAAATAAAATAAAAATATCTCTCTTAACCCTAAAACAACTAAGTCTTGATGTGTTACTTTTCGGAAATCTATAACATTATAATGTTATGCAAATAATTAGGTAGTTTTAATTACATTACATTACAGAAAGACAATAATAACTGGCACCCAAACTTACAACAAACAATACTTATTATTAACAACAATTTTAACATCTAATCAAGCTTAAATCATCCCACATTATATTTATTAATCTGTCAATGGCTCCCCCTTCTCATTTTTATGCTGCCCTCTCTCTCTCTCTCTACTCTATCTATTATAACGATCCCTAGCTATGTTCACCGCTCAAATATCGGATTACTTACTTTAAAATTCTCCAATTGTCTCTTTTTTTTTTAAAGTTTGCACGCAAAGATATTCGCGATCATTTCTCCAAAAAGCCGCGTATACACGACAGTTCGGCTCATTGATCGACTCGGCTCAAATACATCGACTCGGCTCAAATACATCGACTCGGCTCAAATAGATCGTGACAAATTTAACACTCGCATGCTTGACGTTGTTTTATTACTGTCTTAATACTGGATGGGGTGCAAGTAAGAAGCTAGTAGAGGTGACGGCGTTGTATTGTATTGTATTGTACAACGGGCTGGTGTCCGCAACTCCACGCCAAAGCGCGTATTTTGCGTATGATGATGGCGTTTTGGTGTGAACGATTTTGTGTTTTGTTATAGGAATCGACGGCACAAAATGAAAATTAATTAACAGACAAAGCGAGTCTTATTCTGAGCGATAGAAATCATTTTTGTCTTTCAATTTATTTTTAAATTCACGCTAAGTTAGCAGCGTTGAATTTCGGAATAAGAATCCTAAGGTGATAGTAAGATATTTCATATTAAAATCTATTCATCCAGTTAGACCAGTGGTTCCCAACCTATGGCCCGGAGCCTCAAATATGGCCACGAAAGTTAGAGGTTATTTGTAATTTTTAACTCGCACGGAAGTTGCAAGCTCAACCCAACATAATTGAACCTATCAGAGGCGAGGTGCTAACATTTTTGGACAATCTACTTACTTATTCCTATTTCAGAATGAATTATTGCAATTTTTTCCAGCTCACTTCTGTCGTTTTTGTATATTTCACTATCTGCATTATGAAGGTTTTCATCCCATTTTCATTTTTTTTGCATTGTGTGAGTTAAAAATTCTCCCCCTAGATATAGTCTTATCGGTGTACATGTTTATCTTGGGCCTTATGGCCCCTGCTACCAATAAAGACACCAAAGTGGTCCCTGGTCCAAGAAAGGTTGGGAACCAGTGAGTTAGACTGAAAGCCGAACCCAACATAGTTCGGAAAAGGCTGAGGAGATGATGATGACAGTCACATGTCAGTGACCGATGATAACGCTATCAGCGATAAGACCACCACTATAACCATCAAAATTAGCAATATTTTAAATTGTGTTTCAATTTTGATGTACAATAAAGTATATTCTATTCTGTCTTTCACAGGATCACTTGCTCATACCTCGACAGGTAATTTTCACACACCTTCTTAGGTCCATGTTCACCGAAAAGATAACAGTTTGATTATCTAAAAACAGCTGTCACTGTGACATGTTCCCATACAAAAATGTGTTTTAAACAGCTGTTTTTAGATAAACAGAGTGTCAACTCGTCAATTGAACAGGGTGTAAACCACCTCATCACAAAGCCGTTAACTAAGCATTCTGTACATTAAACTAAATAACTTTACGCAAAAATTATTGTTGGAAAACAATTTTTTTTTTGAGGTTTTAAATCATGTTTTGTGGTAGAACTCAATGTAACGCACTTAAAACATTGTGCTGATGTATGGATTGAATAGTTCAGGGGTCGTGGCGGTGTTAAAAGTCAAAATCTTAAAAGTTGTCAAATAGTTGTAACTTTGACCTTCATATCTCCGTAACTAGAAGGTTCCCAGATATGGTGTAGAACAAAAAAATGATCGCAATGACGGGGAGAACAAGTGCCTTTCGGCTTCGTAAAGAGGTGTTTTACACCCTTTATGAAAAACGCTAAACGCCTGGTCGCTACAGTCTTTAATTCGTACCAACCATCTTACTCTCTTCCAACTGTCGAAGTTTAAACTCCTTTTTAAAAATGTATTCCAATTGTGAAGGGGAGTTGGAACTGTTTTATTTTTATTGGATGTGGCAACTTTTATTGTTACTCTGTGAACTGAAATACATGGAAATAAAAATATTATAGAGACAATTTTGTTTAGCAGTTGCTCTTTACTTCATTGTCATTGCATTAAAATATTTTCGACAAATGGCTATACGAGTGTATTCACTAACATCTCGGTATGTGTGTCGTTAATCTCATGAAGGGGTTACTGCAATTATAATTAAGAACCACTTAGGGATTGACGACCCGACCCGAACGATTTCTGACGACCCGAATGGCGCAGCGGTAGTGTGGCTGCCTTACGTTCTTAGGGTCCCGGGTTCGAATCCCGGTAGGAACAAATGTTTGTGTGATGAGCATGGACATTTGTTTCCGAGTCATGGATGTTTATATGTATACTAAGTATGTATTTACAAACAAAAAGTATATATGTAGTATATCAACTGTCTGGTGACCACGACACAAGCCTTGCTGAGTGTGGCACTAGACGGCGCTGTGTGTAAATGACCAGCGATATTTTATTTATTTTGTTTTATTTTATTGACTGCGAAATCGCGAAAAAAATCAGCCGTATTTGTGTTGGTGATCAATACTAGTGACTTCTCTGTATGATAAGAGGCCTTTGCCCAGTAGTGGGACAGTAATAGGCTGGTGACATTTATTTTACTATGTGTGTTTAAAAAACATCACGACGGATGATAATATAGAATAACTCTTTTAAAGTAACCAAAATTAAAGATGTATAAATAAATATCGCTGGACATTAACACTCAGCGCCACCTAGTGCCACACTAAGCAAAGCTTGTGCCGTGGACACTAGATAGTTGATATAATATCTACATAATATACTTTTTTGTTTGTAAATACATACTTATTATACATATAAACATCCATGACTCGGAAACAAATGTCCATGCTCATCACACAAATATTTGCTGTATATTTGTATTTGTGCCGATACGAGGGCAGAACAAGACCCAATGCTAAAGAAACTTCGAAAATCAACCAACCGCTCCCCTATAACCTCTAAATACAATAAATAAAACTACCACATTCCTCTCATATTCCTCCCGAACCTCTCTCTATGATATAATAATATAACCCTCAGCTTCGCTTATTGAGACGCGAACGAATGAAATATCGGTCGCGAGCATTACCCGGATCCGACTTTGATCCAGTGATAAATATGGTGCGAATGTGACGGTCTCAAGTACCCGATGTGGTACGTATCGGGAATTTTAAATGTGCTCGCGTTTTAGGGTTAGATGTTGAGAGAGTTATTTTTATTGTGAATTTGTAAGTATTTTTTATTCTTCCGAGCCAATTTTTAAATAAATTAACTGTAGATATTCGAAGGTATTTAAACTTCAAATACCAATACAGTCAAATTAAACGGTTGACGTAATTAAAGAGATATGATAGGACTATTTTATAGAAGTAGGTAGTGCTAAATATGGTGCGAATGTGACGGTCTTAAGTACCCGATGTGGTTTAGGGTTATATGTGAGTGTGTAAATTTTATTGTTGTGCTTTTTTTAGTTTTGATGTTGAGATAAATGTCTTCAAATGTGTCCGTTTTTTGTTTATTGGACAGGAATTTATAAAGGTCTGTTTCAAATTAAAACTCTTACTTCTTACTGCTATTGTAAAAGTTGTGCGAAAGTTTATGAAGTTATGCATGTTTGTATTTCTCGCAAAAATGGCTGAACGAATTTGGGTGTTATTTAATAACCTACATTATGATACAGGGTGAAGTAACCTCCTCACGAAGCCGTCACGTAAGCATTCTTTACCTCAGACTAAGTTACTTTAAGCAAAAATTATTGCTGGATAACGACATTTTTTAGGGTGAAAAATCGTGTTTTGTGGTAGAACTCAATCTAACGCACTCAAATCATTTTGCTGATGTATGGATTGTAGTACGGGGGTCGTAGAGGTGTAACAATAAAAACGTGTTTTAAAAAAAAAACCTTTTAAAAAGTTGGAAGCAAAAATTGCTGGGAAACAACTTTTTTTTTTGAGGTTATAAAGCATGATTTGTGGCAGAACTCAAGCTGATGGATGGATTGAATAGTACGTGGGTCGTGGAGGTGTTAAAAGTCAAAAACTTACAAAAAAAAACTTGTCAAAATGTTGTAACTTTGACCCCCTTTAAAGAAGGTTCCCAGGTATGGTTTAACAAAAAAATATCGCAATGAAGGGGAGAGCAAGTGCCTTTCGGCTTCGTTAAGGGGCCGGCGGAGCATGCGTTTTTCATACAAACGTATTACCAAAATGATTTGAAAAACAAACATATTCTTAAGGTAGTGTGTATACAGGGTGTAAACCACCTCATCACAAAGACCAAGCATTCTGTACATCAAACTAAGTAATTTTACGCAAAAATTATTGCTGGGAAACAACTTTTTTTTTTGAGGCTATAAATCATGTTTTGTGGTAGAACTCAATGTAACGTACTTAAAACATTGTGCTGATGGATGGATTGAATAGTACGGGGTTCGTGGAGGTGTTAAAAGTATTTTTTTTATAAAAAAATCTTGTATTTTAAAAAAAAACTTGTCAAAAAGTTGTAACTTTGACCCCCCATATCTCCGTAACTAGAAGGTTCCCAGGTACGGTGTAGAACAAAAAAATGATCGTAATGATTGGGAAAACAAGACAGTGCCTTTCGGCTTCGTGAAGAGGTGTTTTACACCCTTTATATTTCGATTGGATTACAAAATATCCATGTTCCCAAATAAATATTTTGAAAGGACAATGATATAAAGACGAGATGAGGAATTTGTAATTTGTATAGAAAACATATTTTTCTCATAACTCTTGTTTTAAACAGTGTACATTCAAAATATGTGTTTGGGAACCTAGATATTCTGTAATCCAATCGTAACAAACACACAACCTTAAGAATATATTTGATTTACAAACTATTTTGGTATTACGTTTGTATGAACTTTGCATGCTCCGCAGGCCTCTTAAGAAGTTTTTTACACTTTGTACAAGATACTTACTTAAATCGATAGTACGCAAAGATAGTAAAAAAAAGTTACAATACGATTAGTTAACCTATAAATTGTGGCTCAGATTTCAAGAAAAAGTAGTTTTTGTCACGACAGTTAAAATTACGATTGTAATTTGGTTAGTTTACGTACTTTTAATATAATTTTATCTTGCAATGTAAACCAATTTCATGCTGAAACGGTGCCTCCATTCAAAATTTTAATAAAAACGCACTTTTAACCCCTCATTGACGTCATTATTTTGACCGAGACCTGGTTGACGCTGGACATATCTGATAATGAGTTTATTGATCAACGCTATTTGGTGTTCAGATGCGATCGTAATCGTTCACTCACCAACAAAAAGGATGGTGGTGGTGTCCTCATAGCCATATCTAAAGAACTAAATCCCTCTAGTATCTCATTTTTGCCCCCATTAACCTTGCCCGAGCATGTGATAGTTAAAATCCCCGCGAAAAACAATAAATATCATTTAATATGTGCTACTTACATACCCCCAAACACTATTGACGATAAATATTTAACTTTTCTTAATTCTCTGTCAGTGTTGTGTGATGACTCTGCTGTAGAAAATATTATTTTAGCAGGTGATTTTAATTTACCCTCACTTAATTGGATAAAAAAGATGTCATACATGGAATTTGCAGCAAATAACAAACTGACAAATGTAACTGGTGTTTTATCAAATATCTGCGCGCAACTTCTTTTGAAACAATATAATAGTTTTTTCAACTCTAGCGGACGTATCTTAGATTTATTCTTTTGTAATACTCACGCAGTCTCATTCTCTCCTGATGCCCCCCTTTTACCCGTTGACGCCTACCACCCAGCCTTCTATGTACACGTTTCTTTCTCTCACCACACAAATATTCCAAAAAATACTACTAATAACAAACTTAATTATCACAAAGCTAACTACAACAAAATAAATTCTGATATAGGTGACGTGGATTGGAATGCCTTACTGGATAACTTAACACCTAATGAATCTGTTTCTACATTTTATGAAAAACTTTATGCAATTATTAAATCACACACACCCACATGTCGACCAAAAAATGTTAATTTCCCTAATTGTTTTTCCAAATCTCTCATTCATACCTACAAAAAGAAGACTCAAGCCTGGGTTAGGTGGAAAAAGTATGAGAATTTACGTGACTATGAGGTATTTTCAAGTAATAGGAAAAAATTTAAAAATGTAGCTGACATGTGTTACACTAAATATATTAATTCAATTGAAGACAGTGTTGCTACCAATACTAAGGCATTTTGGACGTACGTTGCAAGCCGTAAAACTACAAATAAAATCCCATCTACGGTTCATTACAATAAAATTTCATCAAATGATCCTATTACTACTTGCAACTTGTTTGCTACATTTTTCCAATCTGCATATGAGCCCTCAACTTTTGACTATAAGTCTTGGGAACCACCACCCAGTAGTGCTGACCACGATGTGTTCCTATGTAAACTGCAGCTGTCTCTTGATGAAATTCATAAAGAACTAAAATCACTTGACTCAACCAAGGGTCCCGGTCCTGATGGGATTCCTTCGATTTTTCTGAAAAATACTTGTGATACATTGTGCTATCCTCTACTTATATTATATAATAAATGTTTATCATGTGGTATTTTTCCTGAAGTATGGAAACATGCAAATATTGTACCAGTTCATAAGAGCGGTTCCAAGCATGACGTAGGGACCTATCGACCTGTCTCTATACTACCTGGTTTTTCAAAGCTATTTGAAAGACTGGTACATAATAAATTATATCCGGCTATTCGCAGTGTACTAATAAAAGAGCAGCATGGCTTTGTTAAAGATAGATCTTGCGTTAGCAATCTTCTCATTTTCACGTCTCAGCTATTTGATAGTCTTGATAATAGACAGCAAGTTGATGCGGTTTACACAGATTTTCAGAAGGCCTTCGATAAACTTGATCACACGCTACTGCTTAATAAAATTGCATACAATGGAATCAGAGGGGATCTTTTAAGATGGTTTATATCTTATATAACTAACAGAACACAAAAAGTAGTTGTTAATGGCTTTGAATCTGGCTCTTTTCAGGTCAGCTCCGGTGTACCACAGGGTTCCATTTTAGGACCTTTATTATTCATTTTATATATTAATGACATAAAAGACTGTTTTCAAAATTCAAAATTTCTTCTCTACGCGGACGATTTAAAGGTTTATAAAATTATTTCTGACACCTCCGATTGTATTAATTTCCAGCAGGATCTAGAACGTTTCTCTAACTACTGCTCTTCCAATAAGCTTTACCTTAGTCTCCCTAAGTGTCATGTTATAACATTTACCAAAAAAAAAACTGCTATTCAGTTCGACTATCGTCTTGCTAATACGCCAGTTAGTAAAGTCAGTTTTCTCCGTGATCTTGGTGTTATGCTTGATTCGAAGCTCCATCTGGATGTTCACATAGAGAAAATTGTAAACAAGGCTTTCCAAATGTTTGGTTTTGTTATGAGATCATCCAAGGATTTTCGCCGTCCGTCTACTTTTTTGCATTTGTATAAATCTATAATTAGGCCTCAGTTAGAGTTTGCAGTACCCATTTGGAACCCTTTATACATAAAATATATTGAAAGATTAGAGCTAGTGCAACGTAAATACCTTCGTGCTATGAATTTGAGATGTTATCGGAAAAAAATGTCATACCACTTACTTCTTGAAAAGTACAATCTTTTGACCTTAAAGTCTAGACGGATACTTCTGGAAGTTATGACTCTCTACAATGTGTGCCGTAATCATTTTGACTGTCCGGACTTAGTAAGGAGTCTGTGTTACCTGGTTCCTCGAATAGTTCATGTACGTGAGATTCGCACTCGACGTCTATTTGCTACTAACCTCTGTAAATCCAACGCTGGCTCGCGTTCACCACTACATCGGTTAGTTGAAACGTACAACAATGAATTTCATTCAATCGACATTCTTTTTTTAACTAAAAATGCTTTTAGGAAGCAAATCCAAGCAACCCTAAAGGACCAGCAACTTGCTAACGTATAATTTAGATATAGGTATGATAACGTAATGTTAAATATGCACACAATTATTTTTTTTTTTTTTTTGTTTCTCTTTTTTTCTTTTATGTGTATAAAATAAAGTACATTTAAAATCTCATTCAAAATCTCTCTCATCTTAATTTATGTATTGTTCTTGTGTTGTAATTAGCTAGTTTAAAAAAAAAAAATACTTTAAATTGTAATCTGTGGAGAACGATGTGGGTAGCATAATTGTTTTAAAATGTAATTGTTAAGATATTTTTTTTAACGAATTCTTATTGTGCTACTGTTTGTTTTTCCTTAAATAAATAAAATAAAAATAAAATAAAATTAAGATCGCCAAACAATCCGTGACAATAATATAATGACATAAAGACATCGTCGAACACTGAAATGGCTAGGAAACTAACACAAGAGAAATACCCTGGATTTTCCTGTAATTACAGAAACAAAAACATAAAAAAAAACATAATCTTGCATTAATCCACCGTCTTAATATAATTTACCACATTCAAAGCGTAATTAAAACAGTGAAAAAATAAAATAAATAATAACTCACTAATCACTTTCTTTTAATCACATAATGTAATGAAGGACATTTACATATCTGGAAATATCCTAAATGCTTGACTTTCTAGCTACAATATAATAAAATATTAGCTTATTACAATTTGCGCATCAGTTTTCAAGATAACCACACACAAACATGCGGACATACACTCTTAATCTTGTAATACTATGACAACACTGAGCCCCTCGTTTTTAATATCAGCTGTATAATAAATAGGTTAACATTCCCTTTTATGAAGGAAAAACCTATTAACGAACGTCAAATGTATCAGGGGGTAGATAATGTAGCTGTTCGATATTTTATCGATCGTGGTCAGGAGGTGCGATATTATAATCGAATAAAGATATTCTTTTCAAAGAGAACATTGAAGATATAGTCCTTTAATTGGTTATGTCATGTTGGTCAGACACCCCAAAGCCGTTTTTTTGGATGATAAATCATCAAATAACTTCTCCCACTCTGGGTGAAGCGGGAGGGAGTGTCAGACTTTTTCTGACTAAAACCCATCCGTGTTTCTTCCTCGCCCTTTATGTTCCGGGCCACGCGGCGGTATCTCTTTCAAACAGTTCCACAACCCAGGCAGGACAGACGGCTAGCTAAGATACCCCAAAGCCTGACAATCAGTATTTCTAAGAGGTATCTTGTATTCCAGTAACAGTGTTGTGGAGGTCAGAAGGGCAGGCGCTCTATGTTTAATACTTAAATATTTAGCTGCATTAAGTTGGACTAGAAGTCGACCCCAATGCAATGCAGATACAAAAGGATCGAGGATAGACAATTCAAATGAGTAGTTGCTCATGGCAAAAAAAAATATGTAAAAATTGTATTTTGTTGAAACTGGATATTATGTCGTACTTTGCATTATTACTTTTTGGCATATTAGGGAACGCAGGATTTTTTGTTTCACTCTAACAACACAAATTAATCCTGCTCGCTATAAAATCGTTCTTTTATCGAACGCTTCTCGCAATCGCACCCCAAGAATATTGTGTAAACACCCCAAAGCGAAACGCGACAAAATAAAATATCTATTACTATTAAGGATAATGACGAACCTTCTTAAACATGACTTAATATCAGTAGGGAAAAATATTACGCTCATCAGTGGCGTTCAGCATTTCTTTTTTAAAAGAGGATTTATTTCGCATGCGATTTTTTGTTCGCCGATGTCATTAATCGGTAATGGGGATAGCGAATGGTGTTGATAATAAGTACCTATTTTGTATTTTATTTTGTTGTTTTTTTTTCGTAATTTGGATTTTCTGCTGTGCTCTCTATTTACAGTAATAACTCCATCAGTTTTACTCAATAAACAATATTCACATATTTATAGATACTAGATTTAGCCCCTAGATTCGTTCGCGTCGTAGTAAGAAATAATACTAAGTTTAAATAATAATATATCGTATGTCACTTAAGAGGCCTGCGGAGCATGTGTAGGTCATACAAACGTAATACCAAAATAATTTGTAAATTAAACATATTCCTGAGGTTGTGTGTATTAATTTCGATTGGATTACAGAATATCTAGGTTCCCAAATATATATTTTGATTGGACACTGATTTAAACAAGAGTTATGCGAAAAATAAGTTTTCTATAGAAATTTTAAATTCCTCATATCTCGTCTTTGTATCATTGTCCTCTCTAAATATATATTTGGGAACCTAGATATTCTGTAATCCAATCGAAATAAATACACACTACCTAAAGAATGTGTTTTTCTGTGACCTCTCCAAAGCTTTCGATTGCGTAAATCACGACACATTGCTTTTGAAACTGGAGCATTACGGACTGGGTAAACTTGCACTTAGCCTGCTAAAATCTTATTTGAGCGATAGAAAACAACATGTTCAAATAAACGGTGTTAATTCAAAGGGTTTGAATGTAAAAATGGGGGTTCCGCAAGGCTCAATATTGGGTCCTTTCCTTTTTCTAGTCTATATAAATGATCTACCCTATTTGTTGAAACACCAATCTCAAAATATGGTGTTGTTTGCTGATGACACTTCTCTAATTTTTAAGATAAATAGACGGGCCAACAATCTAGATGACGTGAATGATGCCCTACTTCAGGTCCAAAATTGGTTCACAGCAAACAATTTGGTATTAAATGAAAAAAAAACTAAATGCATAAGATTTTCATTACCGAATGTTAAAAGTAGTGATTGTGAGATAATATTGAATAAAGAGAAACTCGAATTCGTAGATAAAACGGTTTTCCTGGGGCTTACGCTTGATTCAAGGCTACAATGGGGTTCTCATTTAACATCTCTTGCGGGGCGCTTAAGTTCAGCAGCATATGCCATTAGAAAAATCCGTCAATTCACTGATGTGGATACCGCTAGACTGGTCTATTTTAGTTACTTCCATAGTATAATGTCTTACGGTATTTTGCTATGGGGACGGGCTGCTGATATTGAGTCTATATTTATTCTGCAGAAAAGAGCCATCAGAGCCATATACAATCTTCGTAGGCGCGATTCTCTAAGGGAACTATTTAAGGATATTGGCATCATGACGGTTCATTGCCAATACATCTACGAAAACATAATGTACGTCAGAAAAAATCTGCATCTTTTCGGTAAAAGAGGCGACAGACACAATTACAGTACTAGAAATAGGGACCAACTAGTTCAGCCAGGCTTTAGACTCGCTAAAGTAGACTCATCTTTCATGGGGTACTGTTTGAGATGCTATAATAAAATTCCACAAAGTATTCTTGAACTGAATGAGACGAAATTTAAAACATGTATTAAACGCACATTATGTAAGCAAGCATATTACAAGTTGAGCGATTATATCGCTGATAAAAATGCTTGGCTCAATGCTGGTCCTGCTCCACAAGGACAGGGGCGCAAAACTTGATAGCATTAAATGGTATTGTTGGAGCTGCTGAAGATTGTACAACTATCTTTGCATTGTATAGATTCAATGTTAGTATTATATAATAGCATAGCCCATATTGTGTGAGTACTATGTACTAGAAAGCTATCATTCACTGGAAACCTACTTTAGTTTTGACTTGAATGTGCCCTGGCGGTTGAGAGTATGTCATGCTCACTCAAATGTCTCGCTGATGGTGGCGCGTGTGTCGGATCATTTAGCTCCCTTCAAAGTGGTTGAGCTGAATGGTGCTGATCCATGCGTCATGTTCGTGAACGGGTGCTGTCAGTTGTGACTGGTCATCTCTTAGTTGCCATGGCTTATTTGAATGAATTATTTTGTTTTTACTATGGACACTTTTAACATGCACATCTTGCTACATTGTTCTCACATAATCTACCATCTCAAAATGAATGATGTAACCAAGATTTTGTAACAATATTTTGATTTAAAAGAGTGTCCATGGAGTTTCTTGCCCGTTCTTCTCCATAGAGATCTACGCTAGGGAATGGGCAACTACAGTACTTTCACAGTTTTTATGTCTTGTGACTGGGACTGTAGCTACTTTAAATGTTCATCTTTGTTTCGACAATTCAAAAGTGCCTGTTATTGGCCTACTTGAAATAAATGCTTTGATTTTGATTTTGATTTTGATTTTGATTTTTGTTTGATTTACAAATTATTTTGGTATTATGTTTGTATGAAATACGAATGCTCCGCCGGCCCCTTAAGGCAGAATTAGCATGCCGGGGTTGCGGGCCTGTTCGAAAGGAAACCACGGCCCCGGAACATAAAGGGCGAGGAAGGAACATGGATGGATTTTAGTCAGTAAGAGTCTGACACTCCCTCCCGCTCTGCCCAGAGTGGGAGAAGTCATTAGATGATTTCCCATTCTAAAAAAAAAAGGCAGAATTAGCATCTAGTTAGTGAAAGGATTTTCGGAATCAGTTCAGTCGTTTCAAGATTGTCCCCTACATCCAAACTTACAAACACAAAGGAGACAATATTGTGTTTTGGTCCCACCTGGTCGTTACATTTATTATTCGTAATTACACAAAAAAAAAGTTACCATTTTACTAGTATTAAACGAAATATTACGTAGAAATGAAACTGGAATCTTAAAATCATAATAAATAAGCTATGTTATGGTACTTTTTTGCGAGTCAAATCATTCCTGTTGTGGTCAATGTCATTTGACAGAAAATACTTACGTGAATAGGGGCGTTTTTTCTGTTTACCTAATAAAAACAGTACGGTACGGTCTACCCATTGGTAATAATATCTACTTTATTTATAATATAATCAGAATAGAATATAAAAATGAATATTATTAAACTGTGAGCATTTTTAATGCTATTTCTAAAGGTTTACACTCAAATCGCATAGATGGTTTTAAACAATCAACGTGGTTTTTTTATTGGTTGATAGACAACTCTATTATTTTGACATTTACTTTTTATGTTTATTTTGGTTTTTGTAAGTGTTTTTGCAGATTTTTCGCAAGTATTCCGGTTAGACAAGGCTCAGCTAATTTTTTTTTTTTTTTTTTTTTTTATTTAATTTTCTACCGCAGACGTGGGGGTCCGCGCTCTTATTTACATTTTATTTATTGTTTAATTGATTTAGAAATAATTAAAACTACGATCGTGCTCCATCATTGGACACGTTACATTAAACTAAGCTTATTATTAGTAACTTAAGATCTACGTGAGTCCATCAAACATATATATATTTTTATTTATTTTTTTAATTACTAATTAAAATTAACAAAAATCTACACCAACCTGTTTCATAACTGCATGGCAATGTGAGTCGACCGGCAGCAACCGTCGGCACCCGTTCACGGACATGACCTGCACATCCGCGCCGCTTAGCTCAACCATTTTGTAGGGAACTTAGCGACCGGATGTGCAGCGCCACCATCGGCACTGTTTTTACGTGAGTATGACAGACTCACCTTGCCATGCAGTTTTACATTCTCTTTTTGGTAACATAGTTGTGTGTGGCTCAGCTAATTTAAACACTGTAATCTAGAGGTTATACGGAAGAAATCAATGTACGTTTCATAATTCAATGCTACAATTATGTGGGTGGCCAAATCTCCGAACAAAAAAAATTGTCTCCTCTAACATCTATAGAACATTAGTAAGTAAATGGAACTCGCCTGGAGAAACTTTCATCAATAATGTAGATACTGTGTTTCAGTTTCCAGGGTCACCTCCCATATTCTTGTACTAGCTGACCCACGCAACTTCGTCTACGTCACATAAGAGAAAAAAACTAAAGAGAAAAAAAATCCCCGTTTTTGCAACATTTTTCATTCCTGCTCCACTCCTAATAATCGTAGCGTGATGTTATATAACCTAAAGCCTTCGTCGATAAATGGGCTATCCAACACAAAAATATTTTTTCAATTCGAGCCGGTAGTTCCTGTGATTAGCGCGTTCAACCAAACAAACAAACTATCAAACTCTTCTGCTTCATAATACTCGTATTAGTATCGATTGAAAACGTAGTACCATCTTACCTGCTACTTTATTATCAAAAGAAATAAGTAAAATGTTCGATGTACATTGGACAAGTCCTTGGGTAGTAAAATAAAAGACAAAAGTATCCACTAACGACAATAGTTTGAAACAATCGTTTGTCATCTGCTGTATACGCTGACTGTTTTTACACGCTTCAATAGTATTTGTACCGTTAGCAGATGCAGTGCACTGAAAAAAAAAAGGTTTGACAATAATTATTTTATTTCAGATAAATTTCATATCCACATAAATTGTTAGTCAACATAACCTTTTTTAGGGTTCCGTTGCCACATGTCTGTGTCCCCCCCCCCTGTAACTTCTAAAATAAGAGAATAAAATATATAATGTACATTACCATGTAAACTGCAAAAGAAAATTGGTTTGAACGAGATCTAGTAAGTAGTTTTTTTTAATACGTTATAAATCGTAAACCGGAATTTATCTTTCATTTACAACGAACTGCGAGAACTTTTATAATATGTTACTTGCTGTTACGGAACGCTTCATGGGCGAGTCCGACTCGCACTTGGCCGCTTTTTTATTTTGTGTTTTTCTTTTTATTTTTAACAAGATTTTTTTATTATTAGAAAAAAAGAGAGGTTTTTATGGATTCAAGTTTGACGTAGCTACCTGATTCATATAGATTGGTCACAAGCACAAGCGATTGTTGGCATCATGCGATCAAATGTATAGTGGTTTCATAATGTTGACATTGTGCTACTCATTACTTGAAAGTTCAAAAAAGTAATTATAGAGCGAAAGTAGACAAATGCTACGAAATCGTTCTTTT
Organism: Xestia c-nigrum; assembly: GCA_916618015.1. Classification (NCBI taxonomy): domain Eukaryota; kingdom Metazoa; phylum Arthropoda; class Insecta; order Lepidoptera; family Noctuidae; genus Xestia; species Xestia c-nigrum. The sequence goes on from OU745263.1 coordinate 2,653,289, forward strand.
ACAATATTGTTCTATTCTTATCGCTGGCTTGACAATGGCAATCATATCGCTGGTAGCGATATCCCGATGAATGAACTTACGAAATATGTTTTTATTTCGCCGGATGGTCACCGATCAAGTGATATGCCTAGAGACTAAAGGTTCCTGATTCCTGATTTCGAAGATGCTTACCATCTTCGTAGTACTAGGCAATAGTTTTAGGGTTCCGTAGCCAAATGGCAAAAACGGAACCCTTATAGTCTCCGTCATGTCTGTCTGTTTGTCTGTCGGTCTGTCTGTCTGTCTGTCCGTCCGTATGTCACAGCCACTGTTTTCCGAAACTATAAGAACTATGCTGTTGCAACTTAGTAAGTAGATGTATTCTGTGAACCGCATTTAGATTTCCATACAAAATTTAAAAAAGACAATAAATTTTGGGGGTTCCCCATACTTTAAAAATGATATTGAGGTTTCAAACATATTTTTTTTCTAAACGGAATAGTTTGCGCGCGAAACACTTTCAAAGTCGTAAAATGTGTCCGCCCCCTCCTGTAACTTCTAAAATAAGAAAATGATAAACCTAAACAAAAATTTATGATGTACATTACCATGTAAACTTCCACCAAAAACCAAAATTGGTTTGAACAAAATCTAGTTAGTAGTTTTTTTTAATACGTCATAAATCGTAAACAGCAATTTACCTTTCATTCAATCTGCTACGGAACCCTTCATGGGCGAGTCCAACTCGCACTTGGCCGTTTTTTTACTATTACATTGCTATTATTTACAATTAATTTTGTATCTTTTTTATTTAACAGCTACAAAAGAGAGGATTATGTTTTAAAAGTAATTCATGTTGAATTGAGAATGACCCGTACACTTAAAAAACGAATGAGCGTTTTTATTCCGTAATTTCTTTTTTTCTGACTGTATCAACGCAGGGCCACGATATAGAACGTAAACTTACATCATTATCGAGTGGTAAACGTATCTTAATCGACGGGGAAAACGTTGTAACTATAGTTATACCAACCACTACTACGGAAACAAACTCGAAAATTAATAAATCAGCTGTTCGACATACTTATTTGATTTTTCGACCAGAGAAAAACAATATGGAAGCTCGTGCTCGTTTGTTTATTCATTTTAACCAGCTTCCGCATTTGTTAAATACTCCTTATGAAATCAGATGTGGCTAAAGAAGGGATGACTGATGTAATTTTAGTAGATAATGACCATTAGAGAAATATGGAAGAAGAATTAGAACACAAAATGCACCGATCCCAAATTAATTGGATATTGCTGAAAAGTTCTAGAGTGTCGACCGCGAACCAGAAGATGTTGCGTTGCAAGACCTCCCACTAGGTGGACCGATGATCTGATGAAGGTTGCGGGAATCCGCTGAATGCAATTCGCACGGGACCGGCCAATGTGGCGACACTTGGGTAGGCCTATGCCCAGTAGTGGACGTCTTTCTGCTGAAATATGTGACATAGGCTGGTAGATTCAAGTCATATAGACCCAATGTTCTTTGTGTCTCACTGACTTATCGCTCACAAATACACTCACTTGATTCACAACACCTATCGAGTTCAAATAGTATCTCAATTCTTAACCCTCACCAATCTCTCGTCCATTATTTATAGACTAAACTTTGTTATTGTTTTTCGTTATAAGTGGTATAATATTTTGTGTTACAATAACAGTTGCGCAGAACTTTGTATCGGTCTCTCGGCTAAACTTATGGTTTTGCTTGATCGCTTGCTCAATGGGGGGTTAGAATCGGGATGGAATTTATGTGTCTTCAGTAAGGATTATTTAATTTTAGGGTTTATACAACAGGAATTTCACACAGAGCCCTATGAACGGTAAAAGTTAGGTCGTTCTGCATCCGAGAGTCATTAACTCGATCACCAAACTCGGAACGTTTGGGATTGTTAACTAAAAAATACACTCGGTTCCAAAAATAACGGGTCAGTCACATAAACCCAACCCATATGCCATCCTAATGAAACGAAGATTGTTCAATTGAGAATTTTAATTACACAGATATAAAATAAAATAAAACTTAGTTGCACCCACAATATTAATCTCTAAATTAAAAAAAAAAACTAAAGTAGTCACATTTTTCTTAAGATTACATTTTTTATGATTGTTTTTTTGCTATTTTTCATCACTTTCTTCATTTAATACTTTATATTGCCTCCACGAGCTCTTCTGACAGCTTCTAGGCGATTAGGCATGTTGTACACCAAATTTCGGAGCCGGTGCTGAGGAATACCTTCCCATTCCTCCACCAGTGCTTGTTTGAGCTCGGGAATCACGAAAACATTAACTTATTATAGACTAACTGATGCCGGCGGCTCCGCCCGCGTAAAAGTATATACAAAAACCTTCCTCTTGAATCACTCTATCTATTAAAGAAACCCGCACCAAAATCCGTTGCGTAGTTTTATAGATCTAAGCATACATAGGGACAGACAGACGCGGTGAGAGACTTTGTTTTTTTAATATGTAGTAATAGTGATAGTGAAAAAATAATATTAACCGGCTGTCAATTGTCCATCTTTGGCAGTAGCTACAGATAGTCAGTGGCTCAAAACGTCTGACAACCAGTCTTACCGAGTGGTATCGTATTTCTCAGTATTGACTGGGTTGTGGAGGTCAGATAGGCAGTCGCTCTATGAAAAGTACTGGTATTCAGCTACATCCAATTAGACTGGAAGCCGACCCCAACATAGTTGGGATAAGGCTAGGCAGATGATGATGATGAATAAAAAAAATTTTTTGAAGAGGTCAGTCCCAAGTCTTTTGAGTGCGATGATCGAGTTTATGAGACCTAAAAATAATGGTGTATAATGGCATAGTCCCGGTCCCTATTATGTGGAACTAAGACATAACTGGCGAAATCAAATGTGGGTAAAAAGTGGACTTTTGAGTAAAAAAAGATAAAAAATTAAGATAAAAAAGAAAGAAAGACAAAACATGAAACGAATGAACATTAAACTACTTATTAAAAAAACCCAACCTTTTTGGGATTACCAGTGTGATGTAGAATGACGAAACGATGTGAATTTCTTTGTATTATTTACCAGTTTTACGGCACCCCTCTCTACACCATGGAATTAAAGCAAAACGTAGTATCAACTCTGCATACCTCTTCAGTCTTTAGCTGTTCCAAGAACTTTGATCTGGGGACCATTCAAACCTTATTTTACACAAAAATAGACATTTGTTTTTTTTTTTTTAATATATATTTCATACATATTTTGAGTTACTTTGTGTGTCATAACCAAGCCTTTTCCCAACTCTGTTCCTCTTTTGACCTCCACAACTCAAATAGTACTGGGTAATACGATACCCCTTTTGCAAGACTGGTTGTCAGACTTTAGGGCCACTGACTACAAGTAATTCAGCAACTCGTCCCACATGCCCACGGCCCATTTGGGACGAGTTGATAACGAATGTCAAAAGTTTACAAATGACAGCCGGGACCCGCACGAAGAAACATAATTTTCAGAAAATATCCGAGTTCAAAAATTTCACTTTTGTTGATATTTTCAATTCTATTCAGAGTTTCCAATAAAACCTTTTATCAACCCTAAAAAGCTCGACATCACAAAGCCAACATTTAACCCTATAATGTTATAATAACGACGTGTGTAGCAACGAATCAATTTGTAGTTGAACCCTTCGGCTGCGGCACAGGTGTGGCGCGGCTGTCAATTTTAATAAACGATCATGAGGCGTGTGTATTTTTGATTTAATTGCGTGAGCACTGGAGGGTTGGGCATTGATACCGTTTGTTTTAGTGGGGTATGTGGTGATGACTAATCAAAGTCGTAGGTGCTATTGTTTTTTTGTTTGAGGTGGGATTCTGATGGGACAAAAAACCGGTTTTATTTATTTATTTAACAGTTAATGTACACACTACATACAGAAAAGAAGAAAGGAATATAACCACACTAGATTTGTACTTTTTTGAGATGTGTTTCTGATGGGACAAAAAACCGGATTCACACTAGATTTAAGTGATCCGAACCGTACGCAAAATACGCGCTTTCACGTGGAGTTGCGGACACCAGCCGGTCACGCAATTAAAATTCAAATTAAAATTCAAAATCATTTATTTCAATCCCTTAAGGATCATACAAACATAATTCGATATAAATTAACCATTACAAAATTAAAATTTCAATCAGTACATACAAAATATTAAACAATTAGAAAGTGTAAATAAAAGTGAAACAAAACAAAGTGACACAAAGTGATTTGAAACTTAAAAGCGCAGATTATGTTTTACTAGTTGATCTTTCTTTCTTCATAGTATTTTTACCCTAAAACTGTTAGAGTTTTTTGCTGAGCTTTTGACTTTGATAGTCAGAAAATACGTTGCATGCATCGGAATGGTATAAGCCTTTTTTTTTTGGTAGTATAAGCCTGCGAGATAATAATCTAACAAACAATGGCAAAGTCTTTCAATTTGACAATCTAAAAAAATTCACTGCGTTATTTATTTATTTTATTTTCATTTATTTAACAATTTATGTACACACTAAATATACAGAAGAAGAAAGGAACAGAAAATAGAACAAAGGTAATGCTTATTTCTAAAGAAATCTCTTCCCAGCATACCTGCAAAAGGAGATACCAAAAAAAGAGATGCAGACACAGTGTGTAAAAGAAGGAGAGAAAATGGAATACATGCAACAGATTAAATACATAAGTACAATATAAAAATACATACTCATAAATACAACAAATACACTACTATAATATACTATAAACAATAAAATAACTAATGATAATAAATACGCAATTATGACGAAATGGTTATCTACATTGCTAATCCAATGTTTTTTTCAAACATACTCAAATGTCTAGCATTTAATTAGAAAATCATCTCATGAAAGTCCTTTACATTGTGATACTGTGTTTCACAGTTTAGTAACTTTAATGACATTATCAAAAATAAATTACCATATACTGTTTAAAAACGAAAAAACTAACCAGTATGCTTGTAGTCATAAACTATTCAGTTACTCCCTTACCCATTCAAGCATTAACCTTCAACGTTTAAATTACCTCCCAAATGAAGTTGTGACCGCTATTCCCTAGAACCGAACTACGCAACTACGCAAACAGGCCGCGTAGTACGTAGTGGCGTAGTGTAGGATAAATAATAAAACATTCTATGACAGTTGGCGGCTACGAAGGGACGCCCCGAGGGTTACATACGTTAACGCAGCTTGACCAACAGCATACATGCAGTGGGCTGAGGGTTGGATATGGTAACGCTATCGAGTATGCATTTCAACGACACGTCAGGTTTTTTTTTTTAAATATGAATGATAATAATATACAGGGTGTAAACCATCTCATCACTAAGCCGTTAACCAAGCATTCTGTACATCAAAATTATGTAACTTTAAGCAAAAATTGCTGGGAAACAACTTTTTTTTGAGGTTATAAATCATGTTTTGTGGTAGAACTCAATGTAACGCACTTAAAACATTGTGCTGATGGATGGATTGAATATTGCGGGGGTTGCCGAGGTGTTGTAAGTCAAAATGTTGCATAAAAAACTTGTCAAATAGTTGTAACTTTGACCCCCAATATCTCCGTAACTAGAAGGTTCCCAGGTATGGTGTAGAACAAAAAAATGATCGTAATGACGAGGAGAACAAATGCCTTTCGGCTTCGTTAAGAGGTGTTTTACACCCTTTATGGGTCGGCTTCTAGTCTAACTGGATGCAGCTGAATATCAGTATTTTACATGCGATAGCGAAGCGGTGCGACTGCCTATCTGACCTCCACAACCCTATTGGTACGGGTTAAGATACCCCTTGGTAAGACTGGCTATCCCACTGTCGCGCCCAACTGCTTAACCTGCTTTCCAAGACAAGAAGGAAACTTGTAGGTATTGGGTGATCACCTGGTCACCCATCGATAAACTAACCTAGGCAAGCACGGCTTAACCTGACGATCAAAGCTACAAGACATCTAAAATACCGTATCCAAATCATCCTACCTTCCCCATCCACGTTTTGACCCAATAGTGGACAGTTTCAGGGCCTTTAATAAATATTTATCCCCATATTGTTTGCAACCCTACGATATTATTACATGAGCCGCTAATTTTACTTAATTACGTTATTTATTTGTTTGCTTAGGCTCGTGCGGTCATTGAAAAATTATAATTTAAAGTGGGGATGGTGGTGGGTGATTATGATGGGGATTTAGTGTAATAGTCGACGGTTTGGTGCGAAAATTATACGGAGTTTGTAGTTAAGGTATTTATGAGAAACATAGTGTTGGAAATTGGTGATTAGATGGTTCCACATAGAAATGGTAAGGTTTAAAAAGCATATCTGTGAATTAGAAGAGAGAAAAGGAAACAGAAACATTGTATTGGTTTTTTTTTTCAATTGAAATACATCCAAATTTTTTAATTTAATGAGTTATTTCACTGGACAAGACAAATTAAGTTGTGGAGGTATAATGAATACATATTATTTTAAAGTTAAAATCTAACAATAAAAACTTGTATTAAAAAAATACTTGTCAAAAACTTGGAACTTTGACCCCAATATCTCCGTAACTAAAACGTTCCCAGGGGCCTAATTCTGCTATTTCAATAAATTCGTCACTACAACACGATTCCATTCTCATCCCATTGTCATTTTGCTTAAAGTTCGTAATCTACTAAATTCACAATGGTCGGTCGATGGTCCCGTATTAAAATTATGTTTTAATGGCATTTTCGTATTGACATTATTATAAAACCATTCGTACAAATGGTTTTCGAAATCTACTACTAAATGCGAACATTTTATTCATGCCAGATTTCATGTACGAGATTTCATGTACAATATTCTATGACATTTCTTTCAATGGAGTGTCAGTGGTTGTTCATTGAGAAGTCATAATGACGCCATTATATATGTAGATTACCAAACTTATCAAAACTTGACAGAACTTGATCATTATGACTTCAATGATCGCCTGTTCTGAACACTTGAACGGAATACTTGTTTTGTGATTTCGGCGGTCTCTCCAGTCCTGTGCCCATAACCCTTGCCGGAACGCCCATACCGGTCTGCTCCGATTTTCGGTACCTTGGGTCGCTTATTCAGGGAAATGGCGAAGTAGACCGGGACGTAACGCACCGGATCAACTCAGGATGGATGAAATGGCGACAGGTCACTGGAACAACTTGCGACCCACGGATGCCCCTCAAGTTAAAGGGGAAAATCTACAAGTCCGTGATTAGACCTGTCGTATTGTATGGATCAAAATGCTGGGCTGTGAAGAAGATGGATGAAAAACGATTGCATGTAGCGGAGATGAGAATGTTGAGGTGGATGTGTGGAGTAACAAGAATGGATAAAGTAAGAAATGAATATGTTAGAGGAAGTTTGAAAGTGGCACCTGTTACTGAAAAATTGAAAGGAAGTCGTTTGGCTTGGTATGGACATGTAATGAGGAGGGATGAAACGCATGTGACTAAAAGAGTGATGGACATAAGTATTGATGGATGGAGGGGGAGAGGAAGGCCAAAGAAAAGATGGATGGATTGTGTAAAGACTGATATGAAAGAGAAAGGAGTAAATGATGCCGTGACGTCTAACAGGGGAGAATGGAAGAAGAAAACGTGTTGCGCCGACCCCAAATAAAATGGGACAAGGGCAGGAAGATGATGATGATGATCGCCTGTTCTGACACTATCGTAATAGCAGAATCGAGGCCCAGGTATGATGTAAAACAACAAAATGACCGCAATGACGAGGAGAACAAGTGCCTTCCGCATTCCTTTAGAAGTTTTTTACACCCTTTGTGTATGTGGGACAGCACAAAATTCAATCAACAACTTCGTTCACAAAACTTCCAAACCAATAGAACTCGTACCAGTTCCCATTAACCGTCTAATCATCCAAATCACAATAACTAAACACCATTAAAAAGCTCCAATCGCGTGTTATGCACGGTTTAAGTTAACCCATTAGGTTAACAACCAATAGGTAGATACATAATGACTTCATAGGAAAGGGTTAACTCTGATAATGATTGGGCCTCACCCTTTGAATTAGGAAAATTACTTGCTTTGTTATTAAAATATTGGAAGTGTATGTGTTTTTGGTGCTAAGTCATTTTGTGACGTGGCGTTTATTGTCTGTTATTGTTTAAACGCGCCATCTTGAAGCATACAGAACCAGGGGATTGAAACTTCCATTCATTGGCTTCAAACAAAATTTTCATAGATAGTGCTGCCATCTGTGTGTTTAGGTACACTAACTTTTCAATTGTCATAACGAGAACAGCTATTTTAGTCTAATTGCTAGTGAAATAGATTGCCTAGCGGTGACAGCGGTTGCCCTTGTGACTAATAGTTCACAAGTTCTAATCCTCAGAATTTATTTTAGTATTTATTTGGTTGAACAAAAACTAACAGCGCCATCTAACAGTTTGGGTACACAGTATTAAAAACAAAAACCAGAGTTGCGCATCTATCTTGTATTATACAGGGTGAAATTGAATAGATGCGACAAATTTAAATATACAATAATACGTGTTGTCAAGAAAATGTATAAAATATCAAATGTAAAATTAAAAAATAATTGATCAGTGTTACGAAAACCATTAAAATAATAAAAGTATCAAAAAATCTCGTCCGACTCATCGCAGTGCTCAATATAGCGGTCATTTACCTAATTTTGCCTTATTTTTTCTTATTTATTTTGCATATGACTGGAATACCGATAATTCGTACTTAAATAAAGATAATAACATCAATGGACCTTTTGAAAACGATAATCGCGTATTTTTTTTAACGATTTAGATTGTAGAAAAAACAGTTTATAATTACTATGTTACTGTAACTGAAGAAAAGAAGTGTCTGATGAGATGACGAAAAATAGAGGAGTATGGAAGAAGAAGACATGCTGCGCCGACCCCAAATAAATTGGGATAAGGGCAAGAGAATGATGATGATGACTGTAACTGAAGCTCCAATTTCATTTTGTCGCATTAATTAAAATTCACCTTGTATAGTGCCTTATCTATGTACAGAACCCTGCACAAAGCCGTTTTTTTTACGGATGGGAAATCATCAAATAACTTCTCCCACTTTGGGCTAAGCGAGAGGGAGTGTCAGACTTTTACTGACTAAACCCATCCACGTTTCTTCCTTGTCCTTTATGTTCCGGGGCCGCGGTATCTCTTTCAAACAGTCCCGCCCCGGAAGCTGGATGAGGCCTGAAGCAATGATTCAATTTCATTATTCAGCGAGGAGAGAGTTGTCTTCAGGAATTATTAAATTAATAAGGAGCGAGAAAAAACATAACCACTAGAGTCACCACAAATAAAAATTCCCATATAAAAGAGAAAGAGCCATTTGCCATTGTCATTCATCATTAGCTTCGCCTTTTCCCAACTATATTGGGGTCGGCTTCCAGTCTAACCGGATACACGATACACTTGGTAAGACTGGTTGGTTTGCCATTGCCATTATCGGGGAACAAATCTCGATTCTGCATGGGTTGATAAATAAACCGACACGATTAAAACTGATATGATTTACCAAAGAAACGATGGATGAACTGTGTGAAGGATGATAATGAAAGGAGATGTCTGAAGAGATGACGAGTAATAAAGAAGTAAGGAAGGAAGAAAGAAAGAAAGAAAAAGCATTTATTAGCCCACAGAGGACAAAGCACATCAAAATTATCAGTATAAAACTTACACAGAAAAAAAAACAAATATATATTTAAAAATTAAAAGAAATAAAACTCGTCCTGAACGAGGCCAAAAGGCTCCTATCTCAGCGTGGTGCTGTAATATTAAAAAAAAAACGTCACAGCTGTGCCGACCACTAATAAATTGGGATAAGGGCATGGGAATTATGATGTGGATGATGTATTCGAAACAATTACCTATTATTATTGACTTGAGCAAGTTTTAATAAATAATAGAGTATTTTATAACGAGGGACTAAACGAAGCCATTATATTGGCGTTTAGTCTCGAGGTGCAAACTGTACTTTTCACTTAAAGTGCGAGAAAAATAGTCATTTAAAACCGAACAAATTTACATTGGACAAAAATTCTGAACTGCTAAGTTTTTTCTTCTATCAGGTCAGTCACAGATTAACAATAACTTTCAACATTTTCGCAATGAAGATGATCCACACTCCACAGATAATTAGTACCTATATTACTGCAGCGGCTAGCATCAGAGGCATTGCACATATTTTTCAAAATCAACGATGCACACAAACAACAATATTTTTTCTCGCGTTGAAGAGATCATTTGTTTTTTTTTTCAATAAACCGCTTTCTATTTGCAAGCCAATTCGAAATTTAAATAAAACCTTTGATAAGTAACTCTTTTGTGACCATTTTTCAGACTAAAATATCGTTTCATTTTTAAATAACTTTTTACTCCCTAGGGAATAAATGTTCACTTTAATCCCGATTCGTAGGGCTATAAAGGCGTACTTTTAGAGCATGAGAAGTGAACATAATATTGCTGGACCTAATAATCAAACCCCGCAGGTATTAAGTACAAGTTATTAACAAAAACTAAAACCGTTAAACGTTCAAATAAATTCAAATAGCGTCAGCTCACGCATCACGCAGGTTATTTGTGAAATTGGGCAAAATAAACAAACTGTATCAATATTAGAGGTAGTTACTATTTTCCTTTACGTCAATGCAGACCTCGCGCTATGTAGGTACGGGTAAATATTCAAAACGTCATAGTCAACACGGAGGTAGTGATAATAGAAATGATTTGAGTGTAGCACAGTGCTGAGGTTGGGCGCAGTTTTAACTTGAGACATCTTTTAATGATTCCGGTTTCTTTATTAACTTTTTATTGTTTAGTTTTAAGTTTTTTTTTACTTTATTTAATTTTTTTTTGTTATGTTGTGTTCACTTGCGGCATAAGCCAAATAAATATCTTTTCTTTCTTTCTTTAAAAAGTAAAATTAATCCAGAATATTTTTTTTGTGTCTCCAAAAGGGTAGACAGAAATTTTCAGTCTTATGCACACACAATTTATTAATAGTCTCATGCAAGCCTTTTGTCATTAATTTGCCTCTAAACTGGGCTGAGAAATTTCATAATAAAACATTAAAAAAATGATTCTGCGGAACCTAGGAATCAAACTCCAGACGAACTCATAATCATCAAACCATTAGTCAGCCTAAATAATATTTTTTTCATCAATATCTTTTCAAAATCATAATTTTTTCATCAATATATTTTCAAAATCATTACTTTTTCATCAATATATTTTCAAAATCATAATTTTTTTATCCATATCTTTTAAAAATTTTCGATTTTAATTTTCAATGTTTATTTGCTGGACCTTTACTTCTTCATAATCTCATTATTTTTTTCAAATCCCTGACCGATTTAGCCTCCCAACACTACCTTCACCGCGGTCAACCTCTTAACCAACGCCTGTCCTCCTCCGTACAGTATATTACCCTCTTCCACCCGCACTATATCCCTGTTTATCGCCACGAGGTCCCCAGACATCCAACTAGTTGTGCGTTCCCTTGTTAGCTATTAAGAATTTTTAATTTGTCCACTAAGAGATCGTTATGGTCGATAACGTGTTTGTGACACGCCACTGTTGCTGATATTATTGTAGAGGTTAATAAAACATTTAATGTGGTATTATTTTACCTTTACTTTACTGGTTTTATGAATGCAGTAGTGAAAAACAGTACCTACCACTACCTCTTGACAGAAAAGTCGGATGAAAATAATAGAAAATCAATTAATGATATCATCTGCAAAGGATGGAGACCTTTCGTATCTAATAAAGGAGGTACTAAAAAATACTGGATTTAAAGGTTTTTTTTCCGTTTCTGCGGAAATAACAAACAAAGTGACCTTCTTTAAGCGATAATGCTGAGGAAAATCTCAAAGAGATTGATTAATGAAACCCTAAAAGATCATGTATTGTAAACAATAAAAGCGAGTGTCGTGTGATCATCATCATTTCACCCGCAAGACGTCCACTGCTGGACATACCTCCCCCAAGTGTCGCCAACTCGCCACATGACTGGTCACGTCCGACTCGCTTCCAACGGATTCCCGCTACCTGCACCAGGTTATCGGTCCACCTAGCGAGAGGCCTTCCTTTGCAACGCAACATTTGATTACCCCTAGCAAATACTCGTACAGTTACACCAGAACTCCATTCATGAAATATTCAAGATCAAAACCAACCATCCCCGAAAATCAATAACAAAAATAAGGCAACAGTCAACAGTAGAACCAGTAAATCATGCTCGTCCCCTCTAAAATCGAAGCCAGAGCACTCTTGGTATGTTCATAAGAATTGATGTGGCGAATAAATCAGGGAACGACAGCCTTGTGTCCGATGTACGCCCAAACACTTGACTAATCTGGATTTATGGGTGTTTGTACGTAGTTGGAGGATTTTTTGGAGGTTTTGGCTGGGATACTGAAGGCTTATTCCACTAATCCCCCTTAAGAGAATCCCCCTTAGGGGGGAAAACTGGACCATAATGTAAGAATAATCCAGAAAGTCCCCTTTTAATTTTGAGTTATTCCACCATTCCCCCTGAGAGAATCTACCTCAAATACAAACCATAATGTAATAAAATCCAAAATGTAACGCTAATTATTTTCAAAAACTGAACCATATTATGAAAAAAAAAAACAAAATTTAAATCCTAATTATTTTCAAAAACTGAATTACAATGAAAAAGAAAACAAATAGTTAATGAAAAAAAAATAAAATTGAATGCTCATTATTTTCAAAAACTAATCCATATGGAAAAAAAAAAACAAAATTGATACTAAAGCTGGTGTTCTTACCAGTAATATAAGTGCTAACGTTTGGATGTATGTGTGATTTTTATCCAATCACAATGACCTGGTGAATTTAGCGGGAATCTGCGGGGCGCGAGGCGCACGGGACCGGTCAATGTGTCAACCACCAAAGTGGAATTGTAATATGCTCGCCCACTATTGCTGCATATGCTGTAAGATAATAATATTGTTATATGAAATGCTTTGTAAAGACCAACCATGGAGTTTCTTGTCGGTTCTTCTCCATATAAATGACCAACGCGAAGCTTTTAGTGCCCATCTAGGTTTATGTGAAAACCTATATTTTGATTTTGGTTATATTATACGGAACTTGAACATAACTGGCGGAATGTACTCTATCATCATCATCATCTCAGCCGAAAGACGTCCACTGCTGGACATAGGCCTCCCCCAAGTGTCGCCACATTGACCGGTCCCTTGCTACTCGCATCCACCGGATTCCCGCAACCTTCACCAGGTCATCGGTCCACCTAGTGGGAGGTCTTCCAACGCATCGTCTTCCGGTTCGCGGTCGCCACTCCAGAACTTTTCGGCCCCATCGGCCATCCGTTCTGCGAGCAATGTGCCCTACCCACTTCCACTTAAAGTTAGCACATCTTCGGGCTACGTCGGTGACCTTGGTTCTCTTGCGGATGTCTTCATTTCAAATTAAATATTAAAATTCATGTCAAATACACACACACACATTGATTGATTGATTATAGTCCTAATGTAATCAAGAAGTGACAATCATGACATAATTTTCTCCAACAACACAATGCAACAAAAGTGCCCTACACTGTACGTACACAGCTGTCCGATGAAGCATTAGTGAGAGGCTACATTTTTACCTATCACACGCACTTTTCGATGCTCAATACTAATGGATGCCACTGATCACCAGCAGAACGTTGACAATGTTTTGTTGGGTCTGAAAAATGGCGGCTAATTTATGGAGAAAAACGTCAGTTGGCTTAGAATTGAAAAGGTCGTTAATAATGATAATTGATAAGGTTTTCGTCTATTAAAACAGTTTTTAACGTTTCAAATAGATTTCCTTTGATATTCAAGGCAAGAAAAAATAATCTTGCTAGTCTGCAGTATCCCACTGCAGTAATAAAGCCTCTTTCCTTGTCTTCCTATTAGTAAAATAAAATGTTTTTCATTACTTTGGCTTAGAAGTTTGGTAGTAAAGTTTACTTATTAGATAAAGGTTTTGCATCTAGTCACATAAAACTATTGTTTTCCCATATAAATCGTTCTATATCAACATATGAGTGGTTTATATGAGCGTCAAATACAAAGGCAAAAGATTTCTTTCTCTCCTAATAAATCAATTACGACCACAAAAAAAAAAACAAAACCAGCGCCCACGTACCGTGTTCTCATCCACACCATACACATCATTTGTCTCGATTTTGACAAGAGCATATTGGCTGAAAAATGTGCCGATATACATCTTCCAATTACACGGGCGCTAAGTGAAAAACAGGCTTTTGCCATATTTTGCGTTTTTTCGACAGCCGGCCTTTCGACAGATTTGATTTGGCTTTTTTTTGTGACACAGGACACGTCAATTTGTGGTAAATCGTGATTTATTTGTGTTCTGCTGTGGTTTTTCAGCCAGTATTTTTGGCACGTTGTCGATTTTAGTTCAAACAGTAGATTTAAGGGGCCGTCGGAGCTTGCGTATTTCATACAAACGTAATACCAAAATAATTTATCAGTCAAACATATTCTTAAAGTAGTGTGTATTTATTTCGATTGGATTACAGAATATCTATGTTCTCAAATATATAGTTTCAAAAGACAATGATACAAAGACGAGATATGAGGTGTTAAAAATTTCTATAGAAAACTTAGTTTTCTCATAACTCTTGTTTATATTAGTGTCCAATCAAAGTAAATATTTGGGAACCCAGACATTCTGTAATCCAATCGAAATAAATACACACTATGTTAAGAATATGTTCGATTTACAAATTATTTTGGTGTTACGTTTGTATGAACTACGCATGGTCCGCGGGCCTCTTAAGGTAACACCTTGTTATGGTTTTTTTAACCCAGTGGTCGCAATCCCGACTGGTGAGCATGAGGTTTGATTCTCGGGTCGGGCAAATTGTTATTGGGGTTTTTCATCTTTCTTAGTAGCAGCGAGCTAAGCTAGCATGCCCTAGAACCAAGGAATTCGAAGACATGTGACATCTACCAATCCGCACTGGGCCCGCGTGGTGAATTAAGCCCATTCCCTTGGGAACAATTAATTGGCTGATGATGAGGGTGATGATTATACTATCATTACCTGCCTTGCCAATCCCCAAATATGTTGGGGTCGGCTACCAGTCTAATGAAAGCAGCGGTGGTAGTCGTGGGTTCGAACCCAGACAGGCGCATTACTTTGTGTAATTTATTTCATCACCGCTGCTCTCAAAAACGGTGAAGGAAAACATCGTGAGGAAACCGGCATGTCCTAGAACCAAAAATTCGAAGACATGTGACATCTACCAATCCGCACTGGACCCGCGTGGTAGATTATAGCCCTTTCCCTCTCATTGACAGGAGGCCGTGTCCCAGCAGTGGGAACATTATAGGCTGATGATGATGATGATGATGACCAGTCTAATCTAATAATTCAGCAATATACTCGTAGGTACTTTTCAATCAATGTTTTTGAATAAGTGTTTTCGTAGCAAGCCAATAAACTTGCCTTCATCACGTGAAACTACTGTAATCAATACACATTATTTCATTAATTTCTTTCTTCGTTTAATCACTAAATAACATACAAAAACAATAAACCCCAGGGTCGAGTTACAACCCCAGGAATTCAGCCCAATGATTGATCAGCGCCTATTACCGGTTGATTTCTAGTTAGCGTGTTCGTGGGCTATATTCAGGTGCTCGGGCAAGATCGATTGCTTGCCATCGATTTTTGGGCAATTATGTGCAATTATTGTGAGACTTGGGCAAGGTTTTGCATTGAATAACCTGGTCTTAAGATATATGGCTTAAGATTCAGAGTCGTACGTATGCTTTTTTATTCTTAAACCAAACACTGCATATAAATTTAAACCCGGCTGTTTTAAAATTGACATTACATACAGGGTGTAAACCACCTCACCACAAAGGTGTTAACCAAGCATTCTGTACATCAAACTAAGTAACTTTACGCAAAAAATATTGCTGGGAAACAACTTTTTTTTGAGGTTATAAATCGTGTTTTGTGGTAGAACTCAAGCTGATGGATGGATTGAATAGTACGTGGGTCGTGGAGGTGTTAAAAGTCAAAATCTTACAAAAAAACTTGTATTTAAAACTTGTCAAAAATTTGTAACTTTAGCCCCCCATATCTCCGTAACCAGAAGATTCTCTGGTATGGTGTAGAACATAAAAATGATCACAATGACGGGGAAAACAAGTCAGCCTTTCGGTTTCGTTAAGAGGTGTTTTTACACCCTTTAGATAGCAATGGGTAGCAAATTTTTTATCAACCGCTGATAGAGACAACCAGCCATACTGACGTTTACGGGAATAGGTTAGGCAGATTATGATAAGGACTAGCCAGTCACAAACACAAACAACGTGCTAAAGCCTAGAACCCATTAAACATAGCTATGCTATTCTATATACACGCATCGGTCCCGCCAGTGAAATCGTCCGTGACGCCCCTTCAGGGGACGTTATAGCCCCAATTAGAAATAGGACATTTTCCCAAAATACATGTCTGTGTGTACAAGGGATAAGAATATTATCGTGTATTGGCTTACTATAACTGCAACTAGTCTTATGCAGGATATATAAGCACTTACTGCTCTGAAACCAGTAAAGGAAAACATCGTGTATTATAAGTGATCAGAGACTTGTGACATCTTCCAATGAGCGCTAAATTTGCGTTGTAAGTGGCCAAGACTCTCTCATAAAGAATAGGCATACATCCTAGAGTTGCAGCACTCTAGGACGTATGCTTCTTCTCTATGCTATATGTTTAATATACAGGGTGTAAACCACCTCATCACAAAGCCACCTCATAACCAAGCATTCTCTACATCAACCTAAGTAACTTTACGCAAAAATATTGCTGGGAAACAACGTTTTTTTTTGAGGTTATAAATCATGTTTTGTGGTAAAACTCAATGTAACGCACTTAAAACATTGTCCTGATGGATGGATTGAAAAGTATGTGGGTTGTGGAGGAGTTAAAAGTCAAAATCTTCTAAAAAAAACTTGTATTAAAAAAAAAATGAAAAAAAGTACCTAGTAACTTTGACCCCCCATATCTCCGTATCTAGAAGGTTCCCAGGTATGGTGTAGAACAAACAAATGATCGCAATGATGGGGAGAACAAGTGCCTTTCGGCTTCGTGAAGAGGTGTTTTACACCCTTTATGTGAAAGAATACAGACTTCGCGGAACACACACATACACAGTACACTTATTCTTTAGATATATTAGTTTATTGTCCCTCTTTGACGTTTTGGGATGGGTCTCTGCTGTCAATGTCATCTCAAAAGCCGTGTATCCAAGTCACGGAAGGGGAAATATGTCATGCGCCTGCGATGATTGGGCGATGCTACTGCCACTGACAGATGTGGGAAAATCGAGAACGAAGAAAGAATTCAAAATCGGAACAAGCATGGCAGCTTGCTACAAAATTATCCATGAAGGCGCTTAGACGAGCTAAATTAGCAACTCTATTTGTGGTGGTTCAAACTTCGTTTGAAATGCTGTTAGAATAAAGTTCTATTCAGCTTGCACTACAAAGTGGCTGTTACGTCAGCCACTGTGGGCCAAATAGCGCGAAATGAGTGGTTTCGATCGATTTACAAAAAAACTATTGATTGGATTAAAAAACTGAAACAGTATCATGCTAATATATTGCTTGTAGAATTATTTGCCAAAAAATCAGAATGATCGCATGCATATTAGTATGTTTTTTATTGTTTGAAAGATATTTTTTTACAGATAAGTTCGTGATTTATTTTTATCGAGCCAAATTAATTGTATTGTGTTTTCAAAATAAAGGGTGTAAAACACCTCTTCACGAAGCCGAAAGGCACTTGTTCTCCCCATCATTGCGATCATTTTTTTGTTAAACACCATAACTGGGAACCTTCTAGTTACGGAGATATGGAGGGTCAAAGTTGCAACGTTTCGACAAGTTTTTTTTTTTTTAATACAAGTTTGTTTAGGAAGACTTTGACTTTTAACACCTCCACGACCCCCGTACTATTCAATCCATTCATCAGCACAATGTTTTATGTGTGTTACATTGAGTTCTACCACAAAACATGATTTATAACCTCAAAAAAAAAAAGCTGTTTCCCAGCAATAATTTTTGCGTGAAGTTAATTAGTTTGATGTACAGAATGCTTGGTTAACGGCTTTGTGATGAGGTGGTTGACACCCTGTATATATATCCTATATGCTAGCATGATACTGTACTGTTGAAGAATATCGTATATTTTTCTGATCTTGTTTATAGCGGTGAATCATATACTTTTAGTAATTATGAAACTCGCGTTTAGCTCATGTAATCGCCTGAAACAAATGATGCGGAAGCATTGAAAACCCTTTGTGCAATGCTAATACCAGCTAGGAGTTGTGGCAGTCTGGGGTGAGTTTAGGTTACTAAAGTATTTGTTTATTTTATCTATTTTCTGTACACCACACACCCCAGCAAGTGGAACCGGCGAACAGAGCCACAGAAAGCTTCGGAGCCAGCGGTACGATATGTTATTGGTCTCCTAGATCAAACACTATACATCCGGAATTTTAGCTCAGTATCCGAAATTCAAGGGTATTTTTATAACGTCCAGATTTTTGCAACTATAAGAAAATAACAAACAGTATATCAATACTATACAACATGAATTAATAAACAAGCAGTCAAATTAAACTGTGCATTTTTTTTGTTCACCTAATAAAACGACATAAATGAAACGGCTCGTAATGGTGGACGACATAAATATTTGGAAAAGAGGGATATAGGATAGTTTTTTATCCCGGAACGTTCCCGTTAATCGGGCGAATCGGGCAAAACCACAAGCTAAACCTATATAATAATTAGACAAAACTAGTATGTCTTGCGCCCCAAACCAAGATAGACTTCTACTTATCTTAAAAATGCTGAATTTCAGAGAATACGCGATAACCTAAATAAATTTATAGTTCCAGCCTCTGAGCTGCGCGACACATCAACGGTGAAGAATAATTATTCAAATGTAATAGAGCAATATCCCAGACATGGTACTGATAGCAAAAAAGCTACTTCGAAGAGAAAAGTAGATATATCTTTAAAATATTATCTATACTTATAATATTATAAAGCAGAAGAGTTTGTTTGTTTGTTTGGTTGAACGCGCTAATCTCAGAAACTACTATTTCGAATTGAAAAAATCTTTTTGTGTTGGATAGTCCATTTATCGAGGAAGGCTATAGACTATGTGACCTACGACCATTAGGAGCGGAGCAGGAATGAAAAATGTTGCAAAAACGGGGTTCTTTTTCCTTTCGTTTTTCTCTCTTATGTGACGCAGACGAAGTTGCGTGGGTAGTATTTAATATAGCAAGACAACATTCATTTGAGACATTTTACACTAACCAAATTTAATTATAAGATATCAGTCAATTTATTAAATTTTAGTGGTAATATTTGGAGCAAGCGAGCTTTGTAATCTAGATAGTATTTTTTGTCTTTCTTCACTGAATCATTTTGGGGTCTATGCAGCATGGCTTGTCTAAAGGGTGTAAAACACCTCTTAACGAAGTCGAAAGGCACTAGTTTTTCCCTTCAATGCGATATTTTTATTTTTTATTTTTAGCGCGTTCTTTGTTTACACTTACAGCCAACATACAGAACAAATAAATGCCTGTTTTGCAATCAGTACAAGGTAAAACATTATCGAGGCCGATCTTTGAGCAAAAATATGATTATCGCGAGCCACATTACCAACAAATGAGAGACGGGCGGAGACACGGGTACCTATATAGTATCATTATTTGTTTCGTTGTTTGTGAGTCGTCTTATTTATTGTTTACATGTTGAGGGTTCCGTACCCAATGGATGAAACGCGACCCTATTCGTACGACCCCACTGTCCGTCTGTCTGTCCGTCTGTCACCTGGCTGTATCTCATGAACCTTGATACAGTTGAAATTTTCAAAGATGATGTATTTCGGTTGCCGCCATAACAAATAAATACAAAAACAGTCCTCCCATGCAACAAACGTGATTTTTGTCGTTTTTGTTCGCTTGAAATATTCACAGAATATTTAGTTGTATAGTCACTTTAAAAATAAAATAAATGTTTAAGGGGGGGCTGCCATTCAACAAACGCGGTTTCTTTACAGTTTTGTCTAATGTGTAGATAATGGTACATATACCATTATCGACTCGCATTTTGTCGGTTTTTTTTTCTTACTTTGAATCACTTTGACTAGGCTTAACATCACAGCTGTATTCCCCAGTATGGCAGGCAGAGATCTCCGTTAACATCTGCAAATATACATGTACCCTAATTTTGCCAAGCTGTTACTGAGATATCGGTCAACTTGTAGATCAAACCTACGTCTCTAGACGAGGCAGTTACGATTGCAACCTTAAGGCGCTTAGACGAGCTAAATTAGCAACTCTATTTGTGGTAGTTCAAACTTCGTTTGAAATGCTGTTAGAATAATGTTCTAATCAGCTTGCACTACAAAGTGGTTGTTACGTCAGCCACTGCGGGCCAAATAGCGCGAAATGAGTGGTTTCGATCGATTTACAAAAAAAACTATTGATTGGATTAAAAAACTAAAACAGTATCATGCTAATATATTGCTTGTAGAATTATATGCCAAAAAATCAGAATGATCGCATGCATATTAGTATGTTTTTTATTGTTTGAAAGATATTTTTAGAGATGAGTTCGTGATTTCTTTTTATCGAGCCAAATTAATTGTATTATGTTTTCAAAACAATATCATGCTAGCATATATCCTGAAGAATATCATATATTTTTCTGGTCTTGTTTATAGCAGTGAATCATATACTTTTAGTAATTATAAAACTCGCGTTTAGTTCATGTAATCGCACAAAACCCTGCCAAGTGCGGTTTACCTAACTGGTAAGTATTTTGCTATTTACCTCCATACTTACGGTTAGTTTCCTTTACATTAGGCTGTAAGAAAAAGCTTCTTCTAAGACATGATTCTAAGTCAACGGAAAGCAGGTTTTGATTCCCTTTCCCCCTTTTTCTATTATTTAAGACTTCCAGATCAGCCATCATTTTCATTTTCAAAAATCTTTATTTACCATGAAAATAACAATAACAAAAATGCACTTACCCTAAGCTACATTAACACACTAAGATTAAAACACTTTATTAGGCTAGCATTTCGCCTTTCAAAGCTTATAAAAGATAAGTAGTTTACGCTGGTAATAACATAATATTAACACACAGTATTATGGGTATTTAATAACAAAAGTGTAAATAATTTAGTTAATTATAATTTACTGCTTGCATGTAGGTAAGTCGAGAAGAATATTTGTAATAGTTAACTGATCACGCAGTCTACTTATGTAAACACAAGTAAACGCGCGACCAGCGAACCATCAGCGGACGGAGCCTCCCTGCCGCCCGCGCTCTTGCATATTAGTGACCGCTGCCAGGACGGCATTGAGCGACTCAGGGGTCAAGTCGCTGGGCGCCCGCACCTCGGTTGGTGGAAACAATAGGTAGTGATGTGGTAGGCGGTAAGTGCCGTATCTATCGATATACGGTAATTTGTCTACAGTTGATGAACATAGATTTGTAATCAACGGGTTATTAGTATTAATTTTGTTTTTATTATAAAATTTTAGTGAAATCTTAAATATGTAATTAAATAGCAAGGGAAGTTTAATGGTTTTATGTAACCTCTGAAGATTTGTCTTGAACTTAGTTTTGTAGGATGTTTTAACAGCTTTATTTTGTATAACTTGTAGTAGATGATGGTTTGAAAGACATGTGCCACTCCAAACAGGACAAGCATACGTTGTACACGGACGGACAAGCGTAGTATATATCCTCAATTTAGTACCGCTACTTAATCTGCTTTTACGGTTCATTATAGGGTTTAAAGCACCAAGGGCTTGGGCGCCCTTCAAACGTAAGTCGGCAATATGTTTGGACCAGTTTAGACGATTGTCCATTCTTACCCCAAGATAACGCACACTTGTTTTCCAAGGTACTTTATGGCCTGCTATTTTTAGAGTTCTTGTGGGGTGTTGCCTAGCACGAGAGAAAAATATTGCTTCAGTCTTATCCTCATTTATTTTTAGTTTCCATTTCTTGAAATAATCCTGCAGCAATTCTATAGAATATTGTAGGCGACCTATAATCAAATCAGTATCGTCAGAAGAGGTATAAGACGCAGTATCGTCAGCAAAACAAGCTAATTTCGTTCGAGGCTGAATAGGGATATCTTTAACAAAAATGAGAAATAAATAGGGTCCTACAATAGAGCCCTGCGGAACGCCAGCTGGGATACTTTGTGGCGAAGAAATGGTGTTTCCGATGTGTACCTGGAATTTCCGATCCGTAAGGTACGATTGTATAAGTTTAATGAGGGGCATAGGCACGTCAAGATTGAGCAACTTGTGTAGCAGGCCTTCGTGCCACACAGTGTCGAATGCTTTCTCGATATCCAGCAGAAACATACCTGTGGACTGCTTAAGATTTAGGTGATGGGAAATGTGTTCGCACACCCTAGCCAGTTGTTGGGTAGTTGAGTGAGTAGCACGAAACCCAAACTGCTCTTGGATCAGAAACTGCCCAGTCGCATGTAATAGTCTTGAATAAATTATAGACTCGAACATTTTGCCAATAGCCGGTAGCAGACTTACAGGGCGGTAATTTGTAGGTGAGGTATTGTCTTTTCCAGGTTTTTTAAGTGGTATTATTTTTGCTTTTTTCCAGATCTTGGGGAAATAGCCCAGGACAAAGCAGCTATTAAAGAATCAGCCATCAACTCGTTTCCAAGTGGGGAGATTTTCAGCAAGTGACTCAAATGAGATTAGGTTTTGCAAAAAAAGTTTTTGCTAATAAAGAGGAGTTCCTGGCTAAATAATAAAATAAATAAATATCGCTGGACATTACACACAGCGCCGTCCAGTGCCACACTAAGCAAAGCTTGTGTCGTGGTCACCAGACAGTTGATATACTACCTACATGTATACTGGCGGTTAAGAGTATGTCATAATGCTTACTCAAATGTCCCGCTGATGGTGGCGCGTGTGTCGGGTCATTTAATTCCCTTCAAAATGGTTGAGTTGAATGGTGCTGATACATGCGTCATGTTCGTGAACGGGCGCTGTCGGTTGGGACTGGTCAGCTCTTGGTTGCCACGGCTTTTGTTTTTATTTTTTAATTAATAATTTTATTTTTCAATTGTTTTTGTTAGTTTTAACTATGGACACTTTTATCGTGCACATCTTGCTACATTGTTCTCACATAATGCACCATCTCAACAGGAATGATGTAACCAAGATTTTGTAACAACTATATGATTTAAAAGAGTGTCCATGGAGTTTCTTGCCCGTTCTTCTCCATAGAGATCTACGCTAGGGAATGGGCAACTACAGTACTTTCACAGTTTTTATGTCTTGTGACTGGGACTGTAGCTACATTTAATTTTCATCTTTGTTTCGACAATTCAAAAGCGCCTGTAACTGGCCTACTTGAAATAAATGCTTTGTTACAAACATTCGCTCCTACCGGGATTCGAACCCGGGACCCTAAGAACGTAAGGCAGCCTCACTACCACTACGCCACTCGGATCGTCAATACTAACATTCACTCGAATCAATCCTCAAGAATAAGCCACGCTTCCCTAGGTTGGTCTGTGGATGGGTGACCACAACATACCAAGTTTCCTCCGTGTCACAGAAAACAAGTTAAGCCGGGTGTCATTTGTAGATTTTTGACAGTTATTACAGGTAGTCAGTAAAACCCGAAAGTCTGTCAATCTTACCAAGTTAGTCGGTCCAAGGGATATCGTATTACCCGGTACTAACTGGGTTGTGGAGGTCAGATAGTCGCTCTATGTTAAAATACTGATAATCAGCTCCATCCGGTCCACTGGAAGCCGACCACAACATAGTTCTGAAAAAGCTAAGCAGATGATTTTAATGAGAAATTAAATTATTCACACATTCCTAACTTACAATAAAACTTCATGTTTTCCATTCACTCGTCAACAAAAGGCTAAACCTCTAAACCCGTATCACCAATCATCCGTTACACAAGGGGGCCGGGCAGGATGAACAGAAAAAATGCGCAGCTTCAAGTGTATTCAATCTTTCAACCGACATAATTATCGTCAGATATCCACGTTCAAGTTTTACGAAGATATCGAGGAAATGGAAGAGGATGGGGGCGTGGTTTTGTGGAGTTGATGAATGAAGTAAGTTGAGTTTTGTGGTTTGTTTTTTTTTTCATCTTGGTTGGGTAGTTAAAAGTGCTAAGTTTTATATCTGTAGAAGCTAGAAACAAAACTCACATTGCTTAAACTCCGCGAAATCGTAACGTATGATAATAATTAAGAGCTCTGAATCGACTGCTAACACTTTTACAGTAATTTTTAAATATCCTTTTCCATAATGAAGACCAGCAGTGGGACAATACAGGCTAGCTATAATAAAAATAATACTTGATTCAGAAAGCGGTACTCCTGGACACGGCTCGTATTGTTAGGAGGTTCCTCTCTCTGGAGCCCTGACCGCCGTAGCTTTGATCCTGTTCCCGATACCGGTGGCCTACAATTTTTTTATATTTTTAAATGTTGAATAAAGGAAATAATACTTAATAATGAAGACCTCAAGAGTTTAAAAATCTTTTTAACGAAGCCGAAAGGTACTTTTACTCCGCGTCATTGCGATAATTTTTTTTTGTTCTACACTATACTTGGGAACCTTTTAGTTACGGAGATATTGGGGGTCAACGTTTCAACTTTCAGACAAGTTTTTTATAAAATAAGTACAAGTTTTTGATATAACATTTTTCTTTAAACACCTCCACGACCCCCGTACTATTCAATCCTTCCATCAGCTCAATGTTTGAGGTGCGTTACATTCGGTTTAAAGACATTTTTATTTTCTCAAAGAACAAATTACAGTTCACTTAAAGAGAAACTTAACTAAATCGACATTTTGTAGAAGTTTACATTACGAAGTTCAAACTATCCAGGAAACTGAGCACCATAGTTTTTTTTTTTTTTCTTGTTATACAATAGCAAGTTTATTCCAAACTAAAAAAAAAAAAAAAAACAAAACAGTTTACACTAGACTTATGTGTTAATATAAAAAGCTTAACTTATGTGTCTAATAATATATAAAAAAAAAAAAAAAAAAAATTAACTTATGCGTCTAAAATATAGTTTCTTAGGCCTTTTTTAAATGCTGGTATGCTTGTACACTCTCTGAGCTTTTTTGGTAATTTATTGTACAGCCGAACACCCTCATACTGTATAGTTTTCCTGCCAAACAAGGTTCTCACTCTTGGTACTTCTAGGTCGTCTTGATTCCGGGTATTATATCTACGAGTCCTTTGTGTGAATGAAATATTTGTGTGTATGTTGGTCTTAAGGATCTTTCGGATAGTCATGCATGTATGGTATGTATATAGTTGTTGTAGGTTAAATAATTTTGTTTTTTTGTAGAGTAATTCTGTAGGAGTGTAGTAGTTGTAATTAAAAAGGACTTTGATGATCTTATTTTGGGTTCGTTGTAGGTGTTGCTGATTGGTTTTTGCAGCTTGTCCCCATACTTGGATCAGATATTCGAGATGTGGCTTGACTAGCGTGTTGTAAATAGTATATCTTAGCTTGTAGGGTACGCATTTTGCAATGTTACGTATGGCTCCGGTTAGTGGGATTATTCGAGATCTTACGTAGTCAATATGCGCTCTGAATGTCAACTTACTGTCCACAATTAGGCCCAAATACTTTTCGTGCGTTGATTTTCGTAGCGGTTGGTTATTTATCGTAAGATTTGGAAATGATGGTAATTGTTTATTCTTTGCCGCGAAAACGATGTAAGCTGTTTTACTAACATTCATAGTCAGAAGGTTTTGACTAAGCCATGTGTTTAAAACATTAAGATCTCTCTGCGCTTCCGAGATTACCCCAGTGATGGAATCACCAAAATAAAAAAGACAAGTGTCATCTGCATACAGTGACACATGTCCAGTCAGTCCAGAGGAACTAATGTCGTTGATATATATGAGGAAAAGCAATGGACCCAGGACCGATCCCTGAGGTACTCCGCACTGTATATTAGCCGGGGCACTTGTAAATTTATCAAGTTTTACGACCTGTTGCCGATTAGTAATGTAAGACTCAAACATTTTGTAGGCTGTAGAAGTAATTCCAATGATTTTTAGCTTTTTCAGAAGGATAGAATGACTAACAGTATCGAATGCTTTTTTTAGATCAATGAAAACTCCTAGAGCTAATTGTTTTTTGTCTATATTTTCTTTTATTTTGGTAATTAAATCAACAGTAGCGGAAAGTGTATTCGAGTGTGGACGAAAGCCATATTGATGCGAGTAAAGAAAGTTAATATTGTTCAAATGTTTAAATAAGCGCGTGTATAATACTTTCTCAAATATTTTGGAAATAACAGGCAACACTGAGATTGGTCGGTAGTTTCCGGGGTCAGTCCTGGTTCCAGATTTGTATATAGGGGTTACTTTAGCTATTTTAAGACTGTCCGGAAACATGCCACTATCAAAGCAACTGTTTATGCAATTAGTTAGGTTAGTTAGGATTAGATTCTTAATGCATTTTATAGATTTAGTCGTTATTCCATCAATTCCACAGCTGGTATCGTTGTCCAAATTATCTATTATTTTGGATATCTCATCCTCAGTGCAATGTTCTAAAGTGGTAAGTTTAGGGTCTATATCTGGCATATTTAATGTAATTTGTGGATTAGGATTAGTTTGTATTATATTCTGGGCCAACAGAGAGCCAATAGTAGCAAAATAGTTGTTAAAAGCGTTACAAATTTCTGTGCCGTTTGTTATTTCTTTGCCGTCAAGTGTGAGTTTAGGAAGAGTACAGGAATCGTTTGTCTTATTTTTAGCTAGGGTGTTTATCAATTTCCACATTTTTTTTGGATTTTTACTACATTTTGAAAAAGCGTCATAATAGTAATTCTTTTTATCTTCTTTTATTTTACATTCTACCCTTTTCCTAGCAGCTTTATATTTAGATTCAAGTTGTACATTTTCTTGATCTGTTAAACAACCACGCCATAATTGATTTCTTTCATTAATATAGTTAATAACTGTTTTATTGATCCAGTCCTTTTGCGGTAAGTTTAGTATTTTGTATTTTATTACTTTCGAGTCATTTATATTCTTTATTATATATTGTTCAAGAATGGCATAGTGATTTCCTACTTCTTTCAAGTCGTATTTTAGCATGTTCTCATACAGAATTTTATATTCAATCGCATCATATTGAACTTTTTGTTTTAGGGTCTGTTTGTATTGTTTGAGTTCGAGGTAGATTTGTTTGTGGTCTGAAAGTGTGGATTCAATTACTGCCATGTGTACCTTAGCATTCCATATATTCGTACAAGCATGGTCGATTATGCTTTTTGTGTGCTTGGTTTGTCGAGTACAATAATTTTCGTGTATATTGTTTAGTATATAGTATCCTGATTCTTGTATAACATCTGTGTAGTCTGTTGTTTTGCGTTCACTGCTTAGCAAGTCAATATTAAAGTCACCAAAAATAATTGTCTTGCGTTTGCTCTTTTCCAAACTTTGTGTGTAAAAGTTAAGAAAGTCGCTGAGGTTCGTATTTGGGGGTTTATAAATTAAGCCTATGGTTAGAGAGTGTTTTAATAAGTTTATCCATAAAAGATTATTACCGCATACAAATTGCTCCTCTTTTAAATCAAATTTTAAACTTTTGTGTATGTACATTGAAATACCCCCGCCTATACAATCTTTCCTTAAATTAAATATATGAGTGTAGTTAGGTATGTCCAGCATGTCGGCATCAATTTTAGATTTTATCCATGTTTCAGTTAACAACACAATGTGTATGGTATGATTAAAGCCTTGTAGGATACATTTTAACTCATCAAGCTTACCTGGTTTTACCAAACTACGCACATTAGCATAAAACATTCTTAACGATGCTGGAGATGTACATATATTCTGGTAGGTATCTACATATTGATAGGTGACGTTATCTAAATCTGAAATGTCTAAATTGCTTTGTAGAGGGTTTTGTTTTGGGGGTAGTTTTTTGCTGCATTTCTAATTATCTTCGGGATCCCGTTTATGTACCTTATCGTGAGATCTGATTCACCACTTTCCGTTCGTCGTAACAATTCCGCACGTTGGTCCTTCATGTATTTTATTTGCATTGGTGTTTGATCCGGTAATATACGAACGTTATCATTTGTGAGATTCGATTTGTTACGCAGAATGTTTATAACTGTTTCTTTTTGTTGGAAGGTAATCTTAAGATATCTAGATTTCTCGGAGTTATATTTGCCAAGACGCATGCATCTTATAGGGGACGGACATTCCTTGTAAATTGATTGAATTATGCTAAGCGCTTGATTTGTGTCATATTCTCGCCTTGTTGTTGAGTTTTTGTCACTTATTTCACATATACCTCCAATTATCAGATTATACTGTCGCTTTGCGCGGTCTTCGATTTCTAAGGCCATGTACTCACAGTCGAACTGTGGCTGGTTTTTATTTACTTCGCTCGATGTTTTATTATCGGTAGATAATTTGCTTTTAAGAAGGGTTATCTCTTCTTGGAAAGTACAGTTTTGGTTTTTCAGCCTTTTCAGTTCTTCCTTAATGTCATTCTGCTCAGATGTAAGAATATTGGTTGCACTTTTTATGTTTTTTATTTCATTTTTAACCTCAACGATTTCCTGACACAGATTACTCGATATTTCATTAAGTTTCTCGCCGAAGGCTTGGAAATAGTTCTTCATTTCAGTTCGTAAGTCGGTCATTTCTTGCATAACTTCGGCCTCAAAATTCTGTTTTCGTTTTCGCAGTGTAATTTTGCCATCTTCTTTTACCAACGTACGTAGGTCAGTAAGTGATGCACTTCCTTTGCTGCATAAGTCCATATTTATTTCGGCCGACGACGATGGTTGTGCACTCATCTTTATAATGATGGCAGTGACGTAGCACGTATAGAGCGAGTTGGAATATCGGTGCGTTATGGTCTCGTCTCTTTTCCCCGAAGTGGTGAAGAGCGGTCGCGGCTACTGTCGCACACGGCAGGTTGTAAGTTCATAAGAATTGGCACGTAGCACTGTCACTCAAGTTCACGCTATTTTGCTCGTAAGTAGTATTGTTCTTAGTATCACTATTGTTTGTACTTTACAGGTATAAATTCGTAGTTAGTTAAAAGAACACGGTGTACACGTCTGTTCTCCGCGATAGTTGAACGACGAAAAAAGACATTGAGTTCTAACACAAAACATGAAGCATAATGTTTTAAGTGCGATATCTCGAGTTCTACCACAAAACATAATACTTCACCCAAAAAATAATCGTTTCCCAGCCATAGTTTTGTATGATATAGATGTACAGAATACTTATTACGTCCATGTTCACCAAAAAAATGACGGTCTGATTATCTAAAATCAGTTGTTTAAAACACATTTTTGTATGGGAACACGTCACAGTGACAGCTGTTTTTAGATAATCAGACGGTTATATTGTCGGTGAACATGGACCTTAGTTGACGGCTTTGTGATGAGGCGGTTTACACCCTGTATGTATTAAGTGTCACTATCAAATATCGAGTACCTCAAGGCAATTGGATTTTCTGTTTGGAAACCATGCTTTTTTTCCTTGAAAATGTCAGAATCATCATAATGATCATCACATTTGATACCACAATCTTTATTACTAAAATGTTCTACTACAAATGACCATCTTTACAAAATTTCCGTGCCACTTCTATCCAGCTATCTCCTCATACAGCCACCCTTAGGCGATGCGAAGGGGTCCAGGGGGGAGGGGGGTGTTCAGGGTGGTTTGTCTCTTGAAAAAGTCTCAATAACTCGACAGCGCGGAACGCGAATGACATCGTTAGTGCAAGTGGCTCGAAGAAAAGGCGAACTATCTACTTGGTACTCGGATATCTATCGGATGTGGGTACAGGGTGTGGCCAAGAGGAGTCTAGCATTTCTTGACTGATGATTTTGGAGATATCATCTGGTTATAATTCTCATGAATTGTCGTTTGAAAATAACAGCAGCTATTTTATCTTACCATTACCTACCAGCAGGTAGAACAGCTTTTCAATAAACCAATTTAATTAGTAAATTAAATTGGTTTATAGAAAAGCTATTCTAAGGTCTATTTTGATCACCCAGCACACATTGATAGTCACCGTATGTTTTGACTGACGAGACCGAGCTTCCTCGTGATAGACACCAGTTTTTAGTTGTAAAAAAAATTGAAAGTGAAACATCTGGATAGGACAAGAATGTAGATTTTTGTTTAAAATAGTTCCAAATTCAAAACCCCAGACACTTGTAACTTGCTTGTATTTTTTTTTTTTTAATTTATTTAATCAATAATACAATACTTTTACTTAATACAACATCTGCCAAACTGCATAGCCATTTGTCGGCAGTAGGTTCTCGTGGAATCTAATAAAATTATATCTTAATAATTTATCTATTATCTCAATAGTCGCATCCAAATGATTTTAATGACCTGCAAAACTGAACGAAATTCAACACTTTTTCCCATTTCACATTTACTCAACACCCTGTATACAAGTATTGGCTAGATCTGAATAACAGCGTCGCGTAAAAACTCGCGACTATGTTCATTTTGCGGACTTCTGGCCATTCATCTTGCTTCTAAACCAAACCTTATATTTCTTGCTTTAGGGTATCAAATCCCTCGGTGGTGTGAACCTGACCCATGTTTTTAAAGGCGCACTTCAGTTTCGCGGCGTGAGCACGCATCACTTGCGTATGAGTGCTGGGTGTAATTATTTTGGATTATTAAGTCTCGAATATCGGGATTTTATAGTTATTTTTATGGCGGGATTTTTGGGTTGGTTTAAAGCAAATTGCGGAGAAAAATATAGCTTTTCGATTCTGTTGTTTAGACTACAAAAACTTCTTACGAGTATCAGAACTTTAGGCAATGAAAGATGTAACCAAGATTTTGTAACAACATTTTTGATTGAAAAGAGTGTCCATGGAGTTTCTTGCCCGTTCTTCTCCATAGAGATCTACGCTAGGGAATGGGCAACTACAGTACTTTCTCAAGTTATTATGCCTTGTGTCTGTGACTGTAGCCTTTTTTTTCGTTTTATCGACATTCAAAAGTGCCGTAATGGTCTAGTTGAAATAAATGATTTGAGTTAGAGTTTGAGTTTGAGTTTGAATAGTATGTCAATGCTTTGTTCAATGTAATAATATGTCAGTCAAGACTTCCATTGCTTATTTAATTTAGGAACGTAATACACAAGTCAATGTTGTTATTTTTCTCATGATAAAATTAGTGTTCGATGCAGTAGACCTAGCTTCCTCTGTCTCACTCCTGGGTCAAGGAGCTTCCTCTCTTTCCAGTTCTGACGGAACCTGACTAGTTCGTCCCGCTATCTTTTTCGTGGACTGCCGCGACCCCGCCTCGCTGTATCAGGGCACTACTAGCCGTGGCTCAAAATACTGCCCAACTCAAATAGGACTGGGCAGGACATGTATACCGAATGAACAGAGAGCAAAATAAGTTAGTATTACTTTTAACAGATATCTGGGGGCTAGAAATCTCAATTCCATCATTTCTTCGCCATACAATGCACTAAAACCAAGTCAACCTATCGTGAAAGATTTTGCATGCGATAGCAAAACAGTTACAGAAAATTTATTCCCTGAACTAATTTCAGATTCCAGTCTCTCATTGCAGTTGACATGAAATATTGATGTAGACAGGAGATTTAAATAAATAAAAAAATAAAATAAAAATGATTTATTTCAGACTTGTCCACCAAGTCCATAGATTGTTAGTAATAAGTTAGTAACAATTTATGCTTATCTGATATGTTAGTAATGTTAGTAGGTAACAATAAACTATTTAACTAAATTAAACCTAAAGCCACCTCCACCAGGTGCTTTTGGATGAGGCAATCTGGTCTTGCAACAAACATCTTCAGGATGCCATTCCGACTGTTACGTAAACGTTGCAGTAAGGATGCTGCTTTCTTACGCATAATGGCGTGGCGCCATTCCGTGGCGTGATTTATGTCTAGGTAAGTGGTACGTTGACTGAAATCGATTGTACTCGAGCTGGTCTAATAAGGTCACGATATAGCCTTCCGTTTTGTTTGCTGTCTGTACTGTATGTACAGATTGGAGTTCTAGGGCTGCAGAGAGAGTGCAGTTTTAAGAGAAAAATGTTTAAAGGACATAAGGACAGAGACAGGGTCACAAGAACCCGATTGGCGTAGTGGTAGTGACGCTGCCTTACGTTCTTAGGGTCCTGGGTGCGAATCCCGGTAGGAGCAAATGTTTGTGTGATGAGCACGGACATTTGTTTCCGAGTCATGGATATTTATATGTAGGTATAATAAGTATGTATTTACAACCAAAAAAGTATATAGGTATGTAGTTTATCAACTATTTAGTGTCCACGACACAAGCTTTGCTTAGTGTGGCACTAGGTGGCGCTGTGTGTTAATGTCCAGCGATATTTATTTATTTATTTACATACATACACTGACCTTATTGGTGATGTTGGTGTTGTAGTTACAGCACTAATGGCAATATTTGAGTCACTTGTTTCATTTAGTTTTTAATTTAAAAAAATACCTTTGTATAGATGCTTTTTTACCTGTAATTTGTGAATAAGTCAACATTGTAGGCTTTGTAGATTCCTAGATGCTGTTTAACTTTTGTTAAATATTTATGCTTGTACATTTTTTGTATAGTAAGCAACGACCTATTGTTGGGCCTACGCTGTTTCTCATACTAAAGTACTAATGCTGTAACATAATAACATTGTAACACCAAATGATTTGAAAAGAGTAACCATGGAGTTTCTTGCCGGTTTCTTCTCCAAGGAATCGCCAAAGCGAACCGTGCATCTTTTTCGGCGTTTTATGCGTGCCCATTTAGGCCTATACATCGTGAGGAAACCGGCATGTCCTAGAACCAAAAAATTCGAAGACATGTGACATCTACCAATCCGCACTGGGCCCCCGTGGTAGATTATAGCCCATTCCCTCTCATTGAGAGGAGGCCGTGTCCCAGCTGTGGGAACATTATAGGCTGATGATGATGATGATTTAGGCCGATGTGTTTTTTTATTTGATGATCTTCGAAAAGATCTGAAGCGCATTTCTCGCAAGCAGCGTGCGTCTATGACCAGATTGTATGAACGAGACGCATGGAGTATGTAAGGATCGACGGAGGTGGATCATGCAGATTCCCTCTTAAATGGAGATTTATCTGATCCGAAGATCCTACCCTAAACACGGTTTTAAGTCACACTAACACCACAATAGCGTTATCAGTTTTTCATGACTTTCCCACTGCTGTGACATAAACCTGCTCTCTGTGAAGGAGTGGGCAGTCATGACAAGGATGTCATGACACAGTGGTTTTCTCTCAATGTTATTCCTCGACGACGCGATCAAATAAGTATCTCAAATTAAGAAATTGATTGGCACTTCATTCTTCAAAATCGGCTCAATTGATAAAGCTCTATTAGAACATATCGAGCAGCGGTGGCCCAGTGGTGGCGGCCTCGACTCACGAACAGTAAGTCGTGAGTTCGAATCCAGACAGGCGTATTACTTTGTGTAATTTATTTCATCACCACTGCCCTCAAAACGATGAAGGAAATCATCGTGAGGAAATCGGCATGTCCTAGAACCAAAAATTCGAAGACATGTGACATCGACGCGTGGTGGATTATAGCACATACGCAAAATACGCGCTTTGACGTGGAGTTGTGGACAAAATCCCGTTGTACAACACAATACAAAATAGAACATTTCAATGTTAAAAACATTCATACCTACATACACTGCTAAAACCTAAACAATCCAAGCCAAGTAAGCTAAGCTTTGCTTTAGTCAGGAAACAAATAGTATGCCTGTCAGGGATCAAACCAACTCCAACCAACCAACCAACCACAACAACACTACAACACTATGTGGCGGCAAGCCTTATTCTCACGGAGGTTGCCATAGCAACCAAATAATAGAGAAGAAAATATTCTGTCATTCTTCAGTCATCTTGTACAGCGCTTTTTGTATTCACCGTAATTATATTAATTTCTCAAACCCAAGCCGCCGACTTTCTTTGATTGCCCGCGCTCACGGACTCCAAAGTGACCCGACGTGATGATGCCAAATCTACGGGAATCGAAAGGTTGACCGAAAAAAAACTTGCAACGTTAGATCGCCTTTGACGGTGGATGTGGTTCGCCCTGCTGAATTCCAAGGAAAGAGCAACGCTATCGGTAAAACCAGTGCTGATTAATTATGACTGAACGCCGATCCCCTACCTACATCATACTTCCTGTTTTGTTCCCGCATACGACTCCCAAACCCTGGCTGATGTGCAGCGCCATCTATTGGTGAGCTATTTGAAGAAACGGCGACAGATTACCACTGCTGTCAAGTTTGTAAAATTCTTATTTATCGTGCACGAACCATTGAGCTATATATACTAGAGATTCAAACCTCAACAAAATTGTCAGAAAAAGTGTAACCACCATTTAAACGCGACGACGTAGCTTTGAAACCATTAACATTTCAAAGTGAACGTATATTTGTCTCGCTTACACAAGTCACAAGAACAATACCGTCGCCTTAATTAGACAAAGACGGCAATATAAACTTCCAATGGTGGGATGGGGTGGCCTACTCATGCGAAATTTTACCCAACTTTTTTAAGCCTTAAAAATATTTAATACATTTATAAATTAAATTAACTTTAAAATATTCGAATTGCATATTTCTTTTTGGATATATTAAAAGTTTTTTAACTAACCAGCACTTCATCTGTGACTTCATCCGCGAAAATAATTAAAGCCTTTGTTACTGGCTAAAGATGTAGCTGTGTGTGAAATAATTTTTTAAAATCGGGTGAGAAGTTCTCGAGTTAAATCGTAACAAACACACAAACAATAAAAACCTTTTCTCTTTATAACATTATTATTTCGTTTATTAATTTATATCCACATTCGCTTTTTGGATCTATTTTGTCTTGATCACGGAAGTGCTTCGAAAATGAGAAAAATCAAAATCAAAGCATTTATTGCAAGTAGGCCAATTTACAAGCACTTTTGAATGTTCGAAACAAAGATGAAAATTAAATACATATATAGCTACAGTACCAGTCACAAGACATAAAAACTGTGAAAGTACTGTAGTTGCCCATTCCTTAGAGTAGATCTTCATGGAGAAGAACGGGCAAGAAACTCCATGGACAATCTTTGAAATCAAAATTAATGTTACAAAATCTTGGTTACATCATTCATGTTGAGATGGTATATTATGCGAGAACAATGTAGCAAGGTATGCACGTTTAAAGTGTCCATAGTAAAAAACAAAATAATTCGTTCAAATTAGCCATGGCAACTAAGAGATGTCCAGTCACAACTGACAGCGCCCGTTCACGAGCATGACGCATGGATTAGCACCATTCAGCTCAACCATTTTGAATGGAACTAAATGGTCCGACACACGCGCCACTATCAGCGAGACATTTGAGTGAGCATTACATACTCTCAACCGCCAGGGCACATTCAAGTCAAAAACTAAAGTAGGTTTCCAGTGAATGATAGCTTTCTAGTACTCGTACATAGTACTCACACAATATGGGCTATGCGATTACATAAAAGGTAAATGAAAAGTCAGTCAGTCTCTTTTTTCAGCTATTGGACTATTTCCACCCACTAAACACGGCGTGTTACATCTTTAGGCACCCTACAGCGTTTAAAAAAAAAAATACGAAGCACTTATTTCATCAATTAAAAATTCTCCCACAAATGTTGGAAACTAAAACTCAGTTTTACTGGTAACACTGAACCTAATTGTCAAAATTCAAAATTTAAATTAATAAATTGCATTTTTACGTTGATGTAATACATTATAAACACTCAGAAACAATAAAATTAAGTATGGAAAGTAATTCCGGTTAATTAATTATGTGTTTGTGATTTAAAATCGCACTCTTTCAATACG
Organism: Xestia c-nigrum; assembly: GCA_916618015.1. Lineage (NCBI taxonomy): Eukaryota > Metazoa > Arthropoda > Insecta > Lepidoptera > Noctuidae > Xestia > Xestia c-nigrum. Next base: position 2,689,349 of record OU745263.1, read on the forward strand.
CATTTACACATTTTTTGTCCTGTGTCACTTCCGTAGGCATCTAACAGAACACTGAACTGACGTTAGCGACGCATATGTATCCGTACATATGTCCCGTGGCAACGCCTTGGCGTGGTAATTGCTAATCTAGTTACATATATATCTATGGCACGAACTCCTTGGTGAAATTACAGACTTAACTTTATTTTTTATAATAGTGAATAAAACCTTTTCTTCATGAAATAGGTAGTTTTAGGAATTTTTTTATGGGTGTTTTGTTTTCGTTTTGTTTATCTTTTGTTGTAATTTTAATAATTATTTTATTGTATATAATTATGGCGGAGCAACCAACCACGCAGGCCCAGCTACAGCAACTGTTGGCTGAGAATGCTGCTCTTCAGGAGCGACTTGCTCAACTTGCGCCTCATGCAGAGGTACATGAGCCTGAAGTCATTAAGGTAGCTGTTAAATTACCACCATTCCGGCAGGACAAGCCAGCAGTCTGGTTTGCCCAGGTGGAGGCACAGTTCGAAATTGCTGGCATTACTGGTGCCAGCACCAAGTACAATTATGTCGTTGGACAGTTGGACCAACGATTAGCAGGTGAGGTAGAGGACATAATTACAAACCCTCCTAAAGAGGGTAGGTATCTCAAATTGAAGGAGCAGCTTACGCGACGCCTTTCAACATCCGAGGAGCAGCGTGTGAGGCAGCTCATCAGTGACGAGGAGTTAGGTGACAGGAAACCATCCCAATTCTTCCGCCATTTACGATCTCTGGCTGGAAGTGCTCTCACAGATGAGAACATTTTTCGTCAATTGTCGTTGCGACGTTTGCCGCAACAGGTACAAGCCATTTTGGCCGCTCAAGCGGACCTTGGCCTCGACAAAGTAGCTGAATTAGCTGACAAAATCGTCGAGCTTGCTCCCGGTCTGAGTGTATGTAGCACGTCTATGAGCACACCAGCTATAGCTCCTGACTTACAAACATTGGCGCGACGTGTTGAGGAGCTGTCTAAACAGGTAGCAGCTATTTCAGTTTCGCGGCATCGCAGCGTATCTCGTAGTCGTTTATCGAGGCGCCGCAGTCGCGATGCATCGCTCAAACAAGACAAGCTTTGTTGGTATCATCGTAGATTTAGATCTAAGGCGAGCAAATGCATCAGCCCTTGCAAGTGGTCGGAAAACTCGCCCAGCAATCAGTAGCGGCGGCAGCTGGTTGTCAACATTCAAGCCGCCGTCTTTTTGTTACTGACCAGATAACCAAACGACGGTTTTTAGTTGATACAGGTTTGGACTTATGTTGTTATCCGTACCAATGGCTTCAGAGTCGCAGACAGCATTCAGACTATGATCTATGCGCGGCTAACGGCACTAAAATTAAAACTTTCGGTACCATCGTCTTAACTTTAAAACTAGGATTACTCCGCGATTTTACTTGGCAGTTCATCGTTGCTGATGTTGGCAAAGCTATCGTGAGCGCGGATTTCTTATCATATTACAATCTTTTGCCAGACTGTAACCGAATGAGATTAGTTGATGGAACCACCGGCCATGTCCTGCCCTGCCTCTTCATCCGTTGGTATTGTGGATTATTATGGTGTAAAAGCAATTGTTAGTGGAAGTTCGGTTTTTGTTAACATTCTTGCTGAATTTCCAGAGATAACAAAACCGCCTGGACTTCCTAGAGTTGTAAAGCATAATACCGTTCATTTTATAAAAACCACTGATGGACCTCCTGTTTCCTGCCGCCCTCGACGTTTAGCGCCGCAGAAACTGATTTCTGCCAAGAAAGAATTCGAGGAGATGGTACGGGGTGGTATTGCTAGACGTTCAAAGAGTCCATGGTCATCTGCATTGTACATGACACCAATAAAGGATAACACTTGGCGTCCATGTGGCGACTATCGCGCCCTGAACGCCAGAACGATCCCGGATCGTTATCCAGTTCGTCACGTCAACGACTTTGCTCATAATCTAGCGGGGGCTACTGTGTTCAGTTCCCTCGATTTAGTTAAAGTGTATCATCAGATCCCTGTTTTTGAAGAAGATATCGCCAAGACGGCCATTATTACCCCGTTTGGCCTCTTCGAATTCCCATTTATGACTTTTGGTTTGCGTAACGCGGGACAAACCTTTCAACGGTTTATCGATGAGGTCACGCGGGGCTTGGATTTTTGTTTTTCTTTTATTGACGACATTTTGGTCTTCTCCACAGATCAGGCTCGTCACAAGGAACATCTGCGGATCCTTTTTAATCGCTTGCGAGAATACGGGTTGTGTTGAACCCGTCTAAATGTCTCCTTGGTGCCTGTAAAGTTACGTTCTTGGGGTATCATATCACTTGAAGGCACTTTACCACCGCAAGAGCGGATTCAAAGCCTTTTAGATTTTCCCCCTCCTAAAACAGTGCAAGGCATGCGCCGTTTTCTCGGCATGATTAATTATTATCGTTGATTCATGCCGCATGCTGCCAAATATCAAGCTCCACTTATTGCTGCTTTGGTTGCTACCAACAGCAAGGGTCCTAAATCATTTCCATGGACACCCGAGCTGTTACAGCAGTTTGAAGCATGCAAGCTAAGTCTATCAAACGCGACGCTGTTGCAACACCCAGTGAGCGACACACCTTTAGGTCTTTTCACGGACGCTTCTAGTGTGCATATCGGTTCTTCACTGCAACAGCAGGTGAATGGTGAATGGTCTCCTATTGCCTTCTTCAGCAAAAAGCTGACGCCTAAGCAGGCACAGTGGCCAGCATATTACCGGGAACTTTTAGCGGTGTACGAAAGCGTACAGCATTTTCGTTACATCTTAGAAGTTCAGCATTGTACTATCTTTACTGACCATAAACCATTGCTGTATGCTTTCGTACAGCGTCGTGAAAAACTTCCCCCAGCACAGCTCAACCAGTTGTCGTTCATCAGCCAATTCACAACAGACATCCAATACATTAAAGGGGAAGATAATGTTGTTGCCGATGCAATGTCGCGGGTTGAGATTGAAGCCTTGGCCTTGGAGGAGAATTTCGAAGCTCTTGCTAGATCGTAGGAATCGGATCAAGAATTGTCGGATTTTCTGAGGAGTAGCACCAACCTTAAATTAACTAAGGTTAATATTCCCGGAACCAATATTCACATTTTTTGTGACATTTCCACCGGCAAGTCCCGTCCTTATTTAACTCCTTCCTTTCGCCGAGCTGCTTTTAATAAGCTTCATAGTTTAAGCCACCCTGGTGCACGAGCCACCACTCGTCTCGTTACTGAGAGATACGTGTGGCCTTCAATTAAAAAGGAGTGTCGCGAGTGGTCTCGTGCTTGTGAAGCGTGTCAGCGCAGCAAAGTATCGAGACACAATACCGCGCCTTTTGGTACTTTTCAACAACCGACCGGTCGTTTCATGCATGTTCATGTGGACATCATTGGACCTCTGCCTGTCTCAAACGAATTTCGTTACTGCTTGACGGCTATAGACAAAGTGACCAGATGGCCTGAAGCTTGGCCTATGCGGACCATTACAGCTGACGAAGTTGCTGACACTTTTACCAGAGAATGGGTCGCTCGTTTTGGTGTGCCATCCGTCGTTACAACAGATCAGGGTACTCAATTTGAGTCTGATCTGTTTCGCCGACTAATGGCCATGTTTGCTACCAAACGCATAAGGATTACAGCTTACCATCTCTGCGCAAACGGGATGATTGAACGAGTTCATCGGCAACTAAAGGCAGCGTTGATGTGCCATGATAGTTCGTGGGTCAGATCACTACCACTAGTACTGTTAGGCATGCGTTCCTCATTCAAAGAGGATTTGAAATCTACTGCTGCAGAAATGTTGTATGGTGAACCTCTGCGTCTTCCAGGGGAAATGCTAATCGCAGCTTCTCCCCTCAGAAAGATCGAAGACCCTGCTGATTTTGTGGTCCAACTGAGAAACAAAATGTTGAGTATTCGACCTGTGCCTGCATCTCGGCATTCAGAGCCAGCACCCTTTGTTTTTAAGGACCTTTCTTTTTCTACTCATGTATTTTTGCGCGAAGACGCTGTTCGGCACTCATTGCAGCCCCCTTATAGAGGCCCATTTGAAGTTGTCGATAGAGCCGAAACTTAAATATTAAGGGTAGGAAGGTTGCAGTTAGTGTCGACAGACTCAAGCCAGCTTTTATTGAGCGCTCATCGCCGCAGCAGATTCCTGCTCAGGTTGTTGCTAAGCCTCAAGAACCTACGCCCGCAATAGTGGTACCTGCCAAAAAACCTTACATAACACGGTCAGGCAGGCGTGTTAGGTTCAGGAATCTCGATTTATGTAAATATTTTAAGTTATGTAGTTACGTTTAGTTTTCTTATTGTTTTTCTACTAGTTTTTCTTTCTCCGTGGGGGGGAGGTGTGGCGGCAAGCCTTATTCTCACGGAGGTTGCCATAGCAACCAAATAATAGAGAAGAAAGTATTCTGTCATTCTTCAGTCATCTTGTACAGCGCTATTTGTATTCACCGTAATTATATTAATTTCTCAAACCCAAGCCGCCGTCTTTCTTTGATTGCCCGCGCTCACGGACTCCAAAACTACAACAACACAACAACACAACAACACAACAACACAACAACACAACAACACAACAACACAACAACACAACAACACAACAACAACAACAACTTAGAAGCCGGAGCCATTACCACTATCATCATCATCATCAGCACGGAATCACCCACTGCTAGGTACAAGCCCATTTTTCTACCACACTTCCCGTTTCTGCGCTTCCCTAATCCAGGTCCTACCACTATACAAAAACATTATTCAGTAACACCTGAAAACTAAATAAAATCGTTTTTCCAACACATTAGCTCGCAGTCAACACATATTATGTGCTCTTATCGAAGTGGACTTGCAAATACGCATTTCCTTAAACGATTGTATTACAATTTATAATTAAGTCTATTCCAAGTATGTAGGTGAGAATTATCATAATTTATAGGTACTTACCTAATTTACCATGTGAAAGCAAGTCGAACGTACTATTTCTTGGACTGTCAAAGACAAAACAATTATTTCAACGAGGCCATTAAAGCCCCCTTTCTTGGTGGTTATACTGGCTTTGTAAATAATATGACCAGTGAGAATTGCTTGTTTTGGTGGTTATACTTGCCATTGTCCCTCTAAGGTAACGAAACGACGGAAAAGATAACGGTCTGATTATCTAAAAACAGCTGTGACATGTTCCCATACAAAAATGTGTTTTAAACAGCTGTTTGTGACCTATAATGCAAAGCGGTTTTAGAAACACTACGATTTGGCATTCAGAGGACCAAAATCAGGCAAGCGCGTTCAAAGAGTTTCGTCTATTTCTACAACTACTCACTTCGTTTTCGGTAGCTTAAGTCAATTCCGTACCTTTTTAATTTGTCACCGTTTTCGCTATACTTATTATAATAATAATGTAAATAAATATCGCTGCACATTAACACACAGCGCCACCTAGTACCACACTAAGCAAAGCTTGTATCGTGGACACTAGATAGTTGATATACTACATATATTATATACTTTTTTGTTTGTAAATACATACTTATTATACATATAAACATCCATGACTCGGAAACAAATGTCCATGCTCATCACACAAATATTTGCTCCTACCGGGATTTGAACCCAGGACCCTAAGAACGTAAGGCAGCATCACTACCACTACGCCATTCGAGTCGTCTAATGTAATGTAACTTTGTCTAGCTCCTCAAGTACTGCTAAATGTACCAATTTAATTACTTCAACCTATGACTAATCCACTTAGTAATTCCAAAGTCCCCTACCCTGTACATGACGTGCACTTAAAACAAAACCGTATCGGTTCGGTATCGGGTCGCAATCGACGCGGCCGGCACGCGACCGGCACGGTAGCGTGCTGTATCGACTGCATTCAAAGCGGACGCTCGCAGAAATTGATTTACGATGGCGTGGTAAGGGTTGAGTTCGGGAGCGTGGAGACAGACTTTAATCTAAGAACTTTTTAAAGAAAAGACTTAATTTATTAAAAGTGTCGAGAGTCAAGAATTGCTTAAATCCAAAAACAATTCCAATTTACTTATGTTTTTTTTTTTTTTTTAATTTTGTCCTTTTCTGATGTAATTAATATTCAAAACACATAATGTTATTTATGTTCTTCATAAAAAGGTATTTCTGGACAGTACATTGTTTGCAGATACCCTCAGAATTTATTACGAAAATGTGAGTAATTCAGCAACTTGTGTCGTGATCTCTTCACATAATTAATCTTAATTACCATGTCATGTTGGAGCGAAACTATTGCCGATCATAAATCCAAGCCACAACTGTCTTTTGTATTGAATCCCTAACTAAAAAGTAGCGCTAGTGGTCAACGAGGCAGTCTACATACTTACACAGGCATCTAATAAAATCCATTTTCACTCTCATAGACACAATCTACAATAAGATAAAACATATAAATAATCAAGGTAAAATACCTAGAACCATCTACGTTGAGGTCGGCTTCCAGTCTAACCGTATGCAGCTGAATACCAGTATTTTACATAGAGCGACTGCCTATGTGACCTCCACAACCCAGTTAATAGTGGGTAATACGCGCGATACCGTGGCACTTGTTGAGACTGGTTGTCAGACTTTTTGGGTCACTGACTACCTGTAACGGCTGCCAAAAATGGACAAATGACAGCCGGGACCAACAGCTTAACGTGATTAGGTACGAAGGAAACTTGGTATGTAAGGGTGATGTATGAGGATATCTCTAAAGCCATGCATGGTTTCAAAACTCACTTCACCGTTGTCATGGAGGACTTCAACGCGAAACTGGGCAAACGAGACGGGGATGAGCTGCAGGTGGGGCAATTTGGAGTTGGACGTCGGAACCACCGGGGCCACCAACTGGCTAGTTTTATGGAGAAGGAGGGCCTCTATATGATGAACTCCTTCTTCAAAAAGCGTGAGCACAGGAAGTGGACCTGGCAGAGCCCAGATGGTGCAACAAAAAACGAGATCGACTTCATCATGTCAACCAAGAAGCAAATGTTCAATGATGTATCTGTGATCAATTCGGTGAAAACCGGGAGCGATCACCGCATGGTAAGAGGCACATTGAACATCAATATCAAGCTAGAAAGGTCTCGACTGATGAAGTCTTCGCTCCGTCCAGCACAGATCCAAATCCAAAACCCCGAGAGCTTTCAGCTCGAACTCCAGAATCGTTTCGAGTGCCTAGGCGGCTCAGTGGACGAATATAACGATGGGTTCGTGGAAACTGTCCATACGACCGGGTCTAAGTTCTTCAAGACACGTCGTACAGATCAGAAAAAGAGGTTCTCCGATCAAACTCTCGAGCTCATGAAGGAGCGGCGTGAGATGATCCTGCAATCTTCAGATGAGGCGTCGAAATACCGGCAGCTCAATAGACGGATCTCTAAATCCTTAAAGAGCGACCTCCGCCGCTTTAATACCGAGCGTATTAAAGACGCGATCGAGCGGAACAAAGGCTCCAAAGTATTTTCAAGAGATCTGGCTATTGGGCAGAGCCAGCTCACGAAACTGAAGACCGACGATGGCAGGATCTTATCCGCCAAACCGGAGCTACTGAGGGAGATCGAGAGCTTCTATGGACAGTTGTACACGTCAACCAGCAAACCCATTGTCGACCTAGCAAACGACCCAAGAGCTAGACTAACCCGACACTATACCGAAGACATCCCGGACGTCAGCCTGTACGAGATTAGGATGGCTCTGAAACAACTCAAAAACAACAAGGCACCGGGGGATGACGGAATTACTGCCGAACTCCTGAAGGCGGGTGGAAAACCGGTACTTAAGGCCCTTCAGAAGCTGTTCAATTCCGTCATACTCGAGGGGAAAACGCCACAGGCATGGTGCAGGGGTGTGGTGGTGCTCTTCTTCAAGAAGGGTGACAATGCCCGGTTGAAGAATTACAGGCCCATCTCACTTCTAAGCCATGTTTACAAGTTGTTTTCAAGAGTCATCACGAATCGTCTCGCGCGCAGGTTTGACGATTTCCAGCCACCCGAACAAGCCGGTTTCCGAAAAGGTTTTAGCACCGTGGACCACATAAATACGCTTCGGCAGGTTATACAGAAGACCGAAGAGTATAACTTGCCTCTCTGCTTAGCGTTTGTGGACTACGAAAAAGCCTTTGATTCGATCGAAACCTGGGCTGTACTGCAGTCTCTCCAACGGTGCCAAATTGACTATCGGTACATCGAGGTGTTGAAGTGTTTGCACAAAAACGCCACCATGTCAGTCCGACTTCAGGACCAAGCCTCGGAACCTATCCTTCTGCAGCGAGGTGTAAGACAGGGAGACGTCATATCTCCGAAACTGTTCACCGCTGCACTGGAGGATGTCTTCAAGGTTCTGGACTGGAGAGGGCTAGGCATCAACGTCAATGCCGAGTACATCACTCACCTTCGGTTTGCCGACGATATTTTGTTCATGGCTGAGACCATGGAGGACCTCAGTACAATGCTCGATGACCTCAGTAGAGCCTCCAAAAGAGTGGGTCTAAAAATGAACATGGACAAGACGAAGGTCATGTTGAATGCCCATGTCACACCCATTCCTATCAAGATCGGAGACTCTACACTCGAAATTGTAGACGATTATGTATACCTAGGACAAACGGTCCAGTTAGGTAGGTCTAACTTCGAGAAAGAGGTCAATCGTCTAATCCGACTCGGCTGGGCAGCGTTCGGGAAGCTGCGCGGTATCTTCTCGTCCAACTTACCGCAGTGTCTCAAGACGAAAGTCTATGACCAGTGTGTGTTGCCAGTGATTACATACGGGACCGAAACGTGGTCGCTCACAATGGTCCTTATCAAAAGGCTTAAAGTCACCCAAAGGGCAATGGAGAGGGCTATGCTCGGAGAGAGAAATGAAGACATCCGCAAGAGAACCAAGGTCACCGACGTAGCCCGAAGAATTGCTAAGTTTAAGTGGCAGTGGGCAGGGCACATTGCTCGCAGAACGGATGGCCGATGGGGCTGAAATGTTCTGGAGTGGCGACCGCGAACCGGAAGACGATGCGTTGTAAGACCTCCCACTAGGTGGACCGATGACCTGGTGAAGGTTGCGGGAATCCGGTGGATGCGAGTAGCAAGGGACCGGTCAATGTGGCGACACTTGGGGGAGGCCTATGTCCAGCAGTGGACGTCTTTCGGCTGAGATGATGATGATGATGATGAAGGGTGATCACCCATCCACAGACCAACCTAGGCAAGCACGGCTTAACCTAAAGATTGGCCGAGCGGCTGTTATTATTTAGCCACGAGCTCTTAGCAAAATACCTAGAATACTAACCAAAAATAAAAATAAGAAGCCTACTCCACTCCCTTCACCCAGTAATATCACAAGAATGTCGCGACAAGTTGCATTCATATTGTCTTATCTAGTATTGGCGGGAAGTTGCTGACGTGACCTTCTACCCTGGATTTATTGCTGAACTGGTTCCGAGGAACCGTGGAGTTTATAGCTGAAGATATATCGGCAGATCCCTGTGATTGATAACTTGGGGGATGGCATTTATAGAGGTGCATTTGTTGCTGCAGTTTTTGTCATTAATAAAAAATCTTTGGTTACGATAGGAAACTTATACTTTTACATATTGCTTCCTATATGTAAGGTTAAGTACATAGTTTCATGTTCAAGTGTTTCTTTTGCATATATAACGTGTAACGTTAAATGCTGAAAACCTCAGACACCCCAAATGAGTTCGGGTAGATGCTTTGAGTAATTTGTTCTATCACCACTACTAGCTTTTCAAAACGGTGAGGTAACTCCAAGAACCAATCATTTGAAAAGACAAGTGGTGTCGTGGATACTGTTAGAAAAGTCATCATCATCATCAGCCTATAATGTTCCCACTGCTGGGACACGGCCTCCTCTCAATGAGAGGGAAAGGGCTATAATCTACCACGCGGGCCCAGTGCGGATTGGTAGATGTCACATGTCTTCGAATTTTTGGTTCTAGGACATGCCGGTTTCCTCACGATGTTTTCCTTCACCGTTTTGAGAGCAGCGGTGATGAAATAAATTACACAAAGTAATGCGCCTGTCTGGGTTCGAACCCACGACTTACTGTTCGTAAGTCGGGGCCGCCACCACTTGGCCACCGCTGCTCTCTTAGAGAAAGTTAGAAAAGTTAGAAAAGTAATCTATATTTATTTATTTATTATTTAATTTATTAAAACTTTATGCACAAGTAAAAACTGTACAAAGGCGGACTTAATGCCTTGGGCATTTTCTACCAGTCTACCTTAGGGTGATGCAGAGACAATACACAGTAGGTGCAATAACAGAAAACAAATAGGTACGAAAATATTTAAAAATAAAATATAAGAAAAGATACTTATATATGTCACCGTAAAATCTATAATTCTCTAACCGTTATACTCAATGTTATTTCAGGTCCATTCGTTATTCCTTTCAAATAAAACATTGAAAACACGTACATATTTACTATTCAAAATGCATAATCTTTCCAAAAATCTTATACAAATTCACAAACTAGTACAATCAAATTCCCTTCAGAGCATGTAACACCCCGCGACCGTAAGTAGTAGTAACAAATGTTCGGTAGGGGTGCAATATTTATCTACCCCGGGGTAGTAGTCAGGTTTTATAGGGACGGGACTGGTCACTTCGGAATTTGTGCTATTTATTTATTGTGTCGTGGCCAGCCAGTGACATATGTTTCGGGTAGGCGGAGAGAAAAGTGTTTGGCGAATTGAATTTTTCTTTAATCTATACACTAATATTATAAAGAGGAAAGATTTGATTTTGTTTGTGAGTTTGTTACGATTTAACTCAAGAAGTTCTCAATCGATTTAAATAATCATTTCATCATTAGAAAGGTTCAGTTTTACTGGGTAACATAGGCTATAAATCTTATTGAAATCATGCAAATTAACCGAGTTATCATAGTTTTTTTCAATTTTACAGGTTATTATTGTTTATTTACGAGTAAACATTATATATATCTTTTACGTACCAAGAGAGGAGGCATGTGTCCCAACAGTGGGAATATTAATAGGCTGATGATGATGATTTGAATCAATAAGTTTTAAACGACGCTAGCAATGAATTATTCGTTTGTTTTTAATAACACTCAAAACTTACTTTTATTTCACCAGCGCCTACAACTCCACACAATATTTAAAATGCAGTCCCAATTTTCGTTCGCACTCCTGTCTCTGCCAGTACTCAGAAGTATATTAAACGTCGGAGGAGCCGGCAGAGCTCGCCAACATTTGGTTTTTATACACCAATACTTTGTCGCATTCTTGCCGACTTTTGTATATTGGATGTTGCAGCCGCAGGATTGACTAGACCTGGCAAGATTTTGAGCTGATTTTGAAAATGATGGAAATGGTGGTTTTGATGGTGGTGGTTTTGAGTGGTGGTTCTTAGGTTTAAAAAGTGATATTTTACTTTTACAATTGATACGCACATGGTACAGAATCGAACCACTTTTTAGCACTTTTAGTCGGCTAAGAACAATACAATATGTGGAAAAACCTCATTGATTCACCACGGACGACGTGGAGAATAAAAAATTACAGCGGACTAGTACCGATTAAAACGCGACAGTTCCTTTTCTTACCACGCACTGTCCAAACACTTTACATGTATTTGCTAAGAATTCTTCGGATAGCTTTTATCGAGAAATAAAAATTGTGTTTAAATAACAATATGTAAAGTCACCATAATTATTGTACAGAATTTTTTGTTTTCTTTAAAGTGTCATCTTGCGATCGGCTAAGATTTAAGTTATGCGTCAAAAGATTTGTACTTAGGTTCATGTTCACCAAAAAGATAACGCTCTGATTATCTAAAAACAGCTGTTTAAAACACATTTTTGTACGGGAGCATGTCACAGTGACAGCTGTTTTTAGATTATCAGACTGTTATCTTTTCGGTGAACATGGACCTTAGAAGGTCTGCTCTAACCATTCCTAACACTACATAGTTTAACGCGAATTCGTCCGGCGGTCTAATAAGCCCACACTACGATAATAAATCTCGCATAATGTCGTCTGGCGGCTTATTGATTCTCGTCATTAGATGTTTGTTTACTCCACTGGTTCCCAACCTGTGGTCCGCGGACCACTGGTGGTCCGCAGGAGCCTCGACTACGGTCCGCGAAAGATTAAAATGTTATTCGTACTTTTTAACACAGAAGATGCAAGCTCAACCCAACCTAATTGAACCTATCAGAGGCAAAATTACTAAATGATTGCTACATTTTTCGAGCTCAATTCGATCGCTTTTGTCCAATTTTTGTATGGTGTGAGTTAAAGATTCACTCCCCTAGTTATATCCTGTCGGTGTCCATGTTTATCTAGGACCATATGGTCCCTGTTAACAATGAACATACCAAAGTGGTCCCAGGCCTAAGAAAGGATGGGAACCACTGGTTTACTCATACGTCTATACAGGGTGTAAACCACCTTATCACGAAGCCGTTAACCAAGTTTTCTGTACATCAAACAAGTAACTTTATGCAAAAATTATTGCTGGGAAACAAATTTATTTTTTGGGATGAATAATCATGTTTTGTGGTAAAACTCAATGTAACGCACTTAAAATTGTGTTGATGGATAGATTGAATAGTACGGGGGTCGTGGAGGTGTTTAAAGTAAAAATCTTACATTAAAAACTTGTATGGCAAAAAAAACTTGTCAAAAAGTTGTAACTTTGACCTCCAATATCTCCGTAACTAGAAGGTTCCCAGGTACGAGTATGGTATAGAACAAAAAAATGATCGCAATGTTGGGGAGAACAAGTGCCTTTCGGCTTCGTTAAAAGGTGTTTTACACCCTTTAGATGCTGTTATTTCTGTGTCTTCACTATAATGCGGCTTCTTTTTATTTGGCATGAATTGTGTTTTTTTTTAATATCATGTATTAATAGAGTTTAGTTGTCTAAACATAATCAGCTAAAAATATATAAACATAATTAATCATAATTTATATACATCTTATAATTTTATAGTAGTATTATTGAATTGTTCTTCCTCTCTCCTAATGTTGCTGTGCCCGACAGGGTCCATATTGATTTTATATTATTTTGATAACACCATCTATGTAATACATATGGAATGCAATAAAGATTTGAGTATTGAGCTTTATAAGGCATGTGTACCGGCAGTGGGAACTACCGGGGCACATGCCTCCTATCTATGATTCCGTGTGGTCTGTAACTCACTACTACGACCTAGTGCGGATTGGTAGATATGTCCATGTTTTAAAATTTTGGTTTTAGGACATGCTGGTTTCCTCACGTTGAATTTTCGTTGACCGTGATAGGGTGATGAAATAAAATCCAAATAGTAATGCGCCTGCCTGGGTTCACCCTGGGTTTATTTGGCTTTGGCTAGGCCACGATTCATAAGTATCAAACCCTCAACTAATACTTAAGAATTGTGGCCATTATCACTAGGCCACTAACGATACTTAAACCAACCCAAAAAAAAATAAAAAAAATTGTGTACCCTAAAGATGGACGCACACTTATCCGCGCCGAAAGATTTTTTCTCATACGAATGACGTTATCGATTCGTCCGATTCGACGCAGATAAGTATGCGAGGATTCATAGAATTTCATATAAGTAATTCTAAAATTCGATTCCTTCGGCGCGGTCGATTCTTTCGGCGCGGATAAATGTGCGTCCACCTTAAGCCAGATTTTTAGCGAACTAGACTCCTTTAGTTATTGGGTAATAATTGTCTTTACCGAACTGGAGATCTCTGTGAAGAACAGGTATTCAGCTATTTTATCTCTGAGTGTCTGCTGACCCCATTTTTGTCGAGATTGAGAAGACTAGGCTGGGCTTATGATAAAGATGATGTCAAATTCAAGATTAGGACCCAGAATCAAATGTTCAACAGTTGCACTTACAAATACAAAATGAACGTCACAATTGTTTATTTTTACATAATAGCATAATCACCGGGCAAATAATAAGCTGGACAATATTAATTGTTCCGGACATAATATATTAAAACCCAACAACTGCAAAATGCAAAACCAATACGCCAACACTTTGTGATATCAATTCACTTTTATATCCACCTCATAAATGTCATAAATGACAGTATCATTGTCATGACGTCACGGCAATGACGTTCGGATGGCATATGAATTCAGTGGCGATGGCTGGCAATACAATTATAATATTGGTTGAATAATTAACACGATTGCTGCATCGTATCGCCGCAATTGTTCTTTTATGCTATCGTTTTAGGGAGAGGACGAGGTGGTATCGATTTCGATAAAAAACAACAAAAAGTAACCAATTTTTTTAAGGCCCAACCGATGGCAAGTACACTGTCTAAAGCTTTCAAGACTTTTAACTAAACCTACGCTGTCAGTAACCGAAAATTTTCCATGATTTTTAATTATTTTAAACTCGCAATTTTTCTTCAACATTCTTGAAAGTGTCATGATCGCGGGATGATTCAAAAATGTGGTTAGATGGTAAAAAATCAGTTTAATATATAGCTCAAAGTGTGTTGACCAGCGCCGTTACAAAGCTAAAATGTCTTATCTTGAACACCAATATCCTTTAAACCAAATAATAGTACCTACCCCGGCATAAATATGGCTCATCGAGCATGAAAAAGTGGAAACTCCGTATATCTGCTTAATATGTGATGGAAAACCCCAATAACCCTTTGCCTGACCTAGGAATCGAACCACGGCCCTCACGCTTCCGACCACTAGACCATTTAGGTCCATGTTCACCAAAAGATGACACTGACAGCTGTCACTGTGACATGTTCCCATACAAAAATGTGTTTTAAACAGCTGTATTTAGATAATCAGACCGTTATCTTTTCGGTGAACATGGCCCTAAGTCGTCAACAAAACTCATAGGAACTCCAAAAAGAAAGATCGATACAAAACACTCGATTAATTCAGTCAGCAGTGGTTTAATCGAGTGTAGGCCATCCTTTCGGCTATACAGGTTGTTCCAATACCGAGTGGCACATTACCTACGTCGCCAACACGAATTAATGGTGATTTTATTCCGCGTTGTGATCGCCATTTTGGAAAGTTTCCCGCCATTGTTTTGTTACGTTTATGTCACTCGTTTGATTGAATGGTCGGTTTTCGTTTGGGGAATGCGTTTTCGTGTTTTTCGTGTATGTATTTTTTTTTTGTTTTATTTTCGACAAACTATTTATTTATAAGTAAGTACCGTATGATAGGGTTCGTATTAAATATAAAAAAAGAATATGGTTTTATAAGTTGCCACACAATGGTTCCGGTAAGACTTGGTAAGACTGGTTACTGGTTACCCATGAAGAGTTAGCGACATGATCTGGACGCTTACTGTGAGGGCTAGTCCCAGAAGGCCAGGGATAAATATAATTATATGAAAGAAATTGGTAGAGGCCTTTTCCCAGCAGTGGGACAGTAGGTAATAGGCTAAATAATAATAAAAAAAAATGCAATGATATATTTTGGATAATTATGAGATACACGTTAACGTCTCTTAAAGTTCTTGACTTACAAATAATGCTTTCATTTCTAAAATACGATGTCAAAAAAGTTCGTATAGAAAAGTAGACAAAAAATACCACCAATGACATCACAGTGATCATTCTTCTGCAGTTATGAGCACTCTATAGCGTTATTCTTTCTGTCTACCCTCTCATACGTCGTGAGCTACAAAAACATCTCCAAATACCCTCATACGCCACAATCAATAGCCGAAATCCAGCAAAAACACGAAATACATCGCAACAAGGAAAACAGTTCACTACACACCGCTCAGGGGCGTGCAACAATAAAAACTAATAGAAATGGTCGCCATTAGCCGTTGTCGACTATTGCCGATCTGTGTTGAGTACACGCGGTCAGCTATATAGATTTGTTGAAGGAAAAACTTTCCTTGTGGAGGAAATGGAAAAAGTACAAGTCAAAACATAGGATAATATTCATCGGATACTGGAAGATGCAGCGGTGGCCCAGTGGTGGCGGCCCCGACTTACGAACAGCAAGTCGTGGGTTCGAACCCAGACAGGCGCATTACTTAATGTAATTTATTTCATCACCGCTGCTCTCAAAACGGTGAAGGAAAACATCGTGAGGAAACCGGCATGTCTTAGAACCAAAAATTCGAAGACATGTGACATCTACCGATCCGCACTGGGCCCGCGTGGTAGGCCCATTCCTTCTCATGACAGGAGGCCGTGTCCCAGCAGTGGGAACATGATAGGCTGATGATGATGATGATGATGACTGGAAGATGGAAATTATTTCACGGTATTGTACCAACAGAATAAAAATAGCTTAAATCCTACCTAGATCACCTGGAGCACGCATATGAGTTTGCGTCAGGAGGCACACCGTTTTTTTTTTTTTTTTGGGATGGTAAATCAGCAAATGACGTCCATCCATGTTCCTTCCTCGGCCTTTATGTTCCGGGCCCGCGGTATCTCTTTCGAACCTTGTGTTGCCATTTGACATAATGCTGAGCTGAGGCCTTTATGGCATGTACCTAGGACTCGTCCTCGACAGCCGGTGGAACTTCGTGGAGCACTTCCGACGTTTGGCCCCCAGGCTGGAACGGACCGGGGCTGCCTTCAGGCGGCTCCTGCCCAACCTTGGGGGGCCAAACGCCTCCTGCCGCAGGCTCTACGCGGGGGTTGTGCGGTCCATGGCCCTTTACGGGGCCCCAGTGTGGGCGCGTTCGTTGAAGCGGCGAGCCGCTCACTATCTGAACGCGCCCCAAAAAGTGGTGGCCGTAAAGATGGTCCGTGGGTACCGCACGATCTCTCGCGAGGCGGCGCACAGTGGTCTGGAAATCGAGCTCCATACTCATAGAAACTTTTTGTAAAGAATTAAAAAAATAAAAATTTTAATGGCTCTGGTATACCTCCCTTTACATCATATTAACGTATGGATGGTACAAGTCACAATACGCGTGAGAAAAAAAATTGTAAAAAAATTTTTTTTTGTATGGGAGAAAACACTAAAAGTACGTTTTCTCGAAACTTAATGGAATTGTTAGGCTGGGGCTTATACGAGCTATATAATTAAAAAAAGACGTTGCCTTTAAAGGTTTTTCGTTAAATTTAATTCCTAGAACCTCATTCGTTAATCACCGTGGTTAAGGATAAGATATTATTAGATACTAATGACATGAGCATTAACTAGCTCAAGCAGGGCCAAATGGACCCTAATCATAATACAATTTTATTGTCTGTAATATTGGTAACTAATTAGAGAATAGCGAACGATAATAAGGGTAGTTGCATAAAAACAGGACAATTGACTCTAATTTTATCAGTAGCTCTCAGTACTTGTGCGCGCTAACTTATTACCTTATATTTGTTATTGTGTTGTGATGGAAGGTTTCGGTACCAATTTGGACATTTTCATGTTTGTGGCAAACAACAGTAGTTTTTCAGAGCCCAATGTTTTATTTGAAGCTTTGGATAATTCTGTTGAATTGTCGGAAAATTAAAAGAAGGAATTGAAACAATTCTGTCAGAGTTATGTGAGTAACTTAAGGAAGAAATGGATCTCGTGTAATCGCACGAGACGTACATATATAAAAAAGTATGAGACCTGGCTGCAAGAGAACATCAAATGGCCCGAGGTCTTGAGAGAAAAATGACTACTTCTGTGGTGTCGTCGCTAGAGCAGCAACCATGTTCCAGTTCTGACTTTGGTGTAAATGAGGGTGCATCAACATCCTACACACCGAAGACGTGCAGTGTTGGAACATCAACATCAGTTGTGTCGTCGAGAAAACCATTCGTGGAGCTAGGCCCTTTACAGAAGAGAAGGAGAGTGGAAGAGCTCCTAACGCATAGCACTGAAAGCCTTGCTCATGCAACTGGTTTAAAAGCACAATACAAGAATGTAGCAGATATCATTAAACTGGTATCAGAG
Source organism: Xestia c-nigrum (assembly GCA_916618015.1). Classification (NCBI taxonomy): domain Eukaryota; kingdom Metazoa; phylum Arthropoda; class Insecta; order Lepidoptera; family Noctuidae; genus Xestia; species Xestia c-nigrum. The sequence goes on from OU745263.1 coordinate 2,707,263, forward strand.
CATCCTGAAGAGGCTACAAAGATAAAGAAATTGTTTAATACAAACAAAACTGTGCCAATATATTCTGCTTACAAAGCTTTAGGTATTTTTACCTCATTGAAGCTTTTGAAGTAGCAGTATATAACATTAAGATTTTGTGCAAAAGAAGAAGGAATACTACTGTATCCTTCTCATACTGCTATCCTTGAGGCGAAAAATTGCCGGATTGCCGCCATGGGATCTGGAGGCGATTGTCCTCGCGCGCCTGCATGAGTGGCGCGCGGAGGTACTACGCCGGGGGGAAACTCCGCTGCCGCGGCAAATTGCCGCTCAGCGGACGGACCTCCGGCGCGATCTCATGGCGACATGGAGAGAGCGACTGTCGCAACCCCGTGCAGGGCACGCCACGATAGTGGTGGTAAGTCCCCTCTTTGAGGAGTGGCTGGAGAGGCGCCACGGCGTCCTCACCTTCCGCCTGACGCAGGTCCTCACCGGACACGGATGTTTCGGGAGGTACCTGCACCGAATCGGGCGGGAGGAAACGCCCGGGTGTCTCCACTGCGAAGATCGACTGGAGGACACGGTGGAGCACACGGTGGAAGTCTGCCCTGCCTGGGCGGAGCACCGCCGTGTCCTCGTAGCGGCGATCGGCGGCGGCGACCTCTCGCGTCCGGCCCTGGTTCAATCCATGGTCCGGAGCGAGACGGAATGGGAAGCCGTTGCCTCCTTCTGCGAAGCAGTCATGCTAGCGAAGCAGGTGGCGGAACGAGAGAGGGAGAGATCCTCTCTTCCCGGCCGCCGCGGGAGACGCACCGGGCGTCGGGGGCCACGTGGTGGCTACCGGCCACCGTAGATGCGGGCCTGTGGACAGTTGGCTATGGGCTAGCTAGCCGTCCGGCCGTCTAACGACGACGACAGGCCGTGTCGACGGCGCGTTCGTGTTCCACGCGCGCCTCAAAGAGATGTCAGCATAAGGGGAGGGGCCCGCAAGGGCCGAAGCCTGCCGGGGTTGCGGGCCTGTTCGAAAGAGATACCGCGGCCCGGAACATAAAGGGCGAGGAAGGAACATGGATGGGTTTTAGTCAGTAAGAGTCTGACACTCCCTCCCGCTCCGCCCAGAGTGGGAGAAGTCATTTGATGATTTCCCATCCTAAAAAAAAAAAAAAAAAAGGCCTAAATAAACAAACATAAACAATAATGCCATAAGCATTATTGTTTATGTTTGTTTATTTATTTTGTCAAAATTTATAGGTTTTTTTTTATGCCAAATAAACAAAATTTTCTTTCTTTCTGTCAAAGACATTTAGTAGACGGAAAAGACAATGACGAAAATCGTAATGCAATTATTACTACTTAGTAACAAATCATTTTGTCTACTGTCGTACGCCTGCATGTTAGATAACATTCGTGTGTCAATAACAACGTGGTGCAACATTTTTAAATGAAAAAACTTCCGATGACCGCTCTGTGATTCTTATAAACCTCCTTGCTTAGGTTCCCAATCAGTCGTTTTAGCATTAAAAGGTCATCAGAACGACAGATTAGTTTATTGGAATGGACGTGACAGAAGTGGAGGGAGAACAGCAGTGGAACAATGTAGAACAATTAAAACTCCTATTTATTTATTCAACTTACAACTATCATTACAGGAATAAATGATAGCCATTATCCTTTGTTGAGTATACGCAGTCAGTGGGTAAAAAAACAAAGAAAGAAAATATATTTATTTGGCTTATGCTGCAAGTGAACACAACATAACAAAAATAGGAATTAAATAAAGTAAAAACTTAAAACTAAACAATAAAAAGTAAATAAAGTAACTTAAAACTGTACATACCTCGGTGGGTACCTGTAGATTGATAGCTGACGAAAAGATATTTTTTTATTTACCTTGTATTGAGCATATCCGTCTAAACACTGGGAGTGAGACCAAATTAACTCTTGTTTGTAAGACTATTATGCTGAATATTAGGCCAGAAGTAAGTATAGACATTCATATCTTGGAAGAAAATCACTTTCCCTGACCAGGGACTTCAACCCAGTACCCATTCCGGGCACTTGTGTTCGCGCTCAGCAGATGAACGAGGCAGTCACTCTATTATCGCCAGCAAAAAAAACAAGTTTCAAAAAAGCACCTACCTGCGACAAAAAGTCGCAAGTCTACTTATACAGTCGCAAGTGTACATCTCGGGGACTGTCAAGCGTTGTCATCCCACGTGCATTACAAGAACTATGCCCCGAGCGGTTCGAGGTACAGTCGGAACGGAAAATTGCTCACGTTTTTTGTATGTTTCCAATTTTGAAAAAAATGTTTTTTTTTGTTTCTATGGTTACAGTCGTGTGCACACTAGTCTTACCAAGGGATATCATAGTGCCCAGTATTAACTGGAATGTGAAGGTCAGATGTGCAGATGCTCCAAGTAAAATACTGGCATTCAGCTGCATCCTGTAAGACTGGAAGCTAACTCCAAATTAAATTGGGAAAAGACTAGGCAGATAAAACATATGAATACGGGTATATATCGCGAATTTACCTTTAATTTAATCAAAGTAAAGGCGTTTATTCAACTACCCTCACTCATCTTCATAAATGTTAAACGCCTTCACTTTGCGGTGCCTCCAATACTTCAGTCTCCACGCGACCACGGCTGGTGCAATCCGGTCGAAACGTCGGGATTAAATTAAAGGTAAATTCACGATAAATACCCGTATTCACATGTTTTATAATGTGTTCTGATCGTGAAAGTTTAAAAAAGACTAGGCAGATGATGTTGGTTATGGAAGTGCGATATGTATGATTAGTTTAAATCATACATAATGACTAGATACTTCTGAATGAAAAAAGATGTTGGAAATGTACTGCGAGGATGACAGAAAACTTTGTTGTTTTGTCAAGGTAATAATTATCTAAGTAATGTCTTCGAAATTAATCGGCAAAAACATAATTGGTAGGTAAGTAGTTACCCATAAATATACTGATACAAACAGAGACAGGTAGGTATCATCGGAAACTACACAAACAAATTAAAACACCAAAAAAAGTAGAGATAACAAATTCTTTATTTCCAAAAAATATTGAAACATGTTTCCCTACCGGACTGTCCTTCCATAATCGAAAACTCCGAACATACACAAAGAAGAAAAATAACAACCTTTGCACACGACTGTACGTAGAGGTACAGTCAAGCACAATGCAAACAATGGCGCAAGCCAACAGCGCACAAATCTTAATCTTCGCATTCATTATGGCGCAGAAACGAACCTGAATTTATTCTAGGTAAGCGCACCGACGCTTATGAACTAGAGGTAGCTTCACTGTTACTATGACTGTGTTATTTATTATTGTTTTCGTATATACCAGCTGTAAATAATAACAGTCACTCGGGTCGATCTTCAGGTTAAGCCGTGCTGGCCTAGGTTGGTCTGTGGATGAGTAACCACCATTACTGTGGTGTTCACTCCGACGCTAGTTAGGGTTTGGAGTAAAGCCACCAGCAAGCAGCAGCAGCAGCAGCGATCAGGGTGGTGTCTTTGTTCAGGGTTGTACAATAAAACACAGTTTCCAATATTACTGGGTTAGGCGTGTGGTCGCTAGGACTGCTTGTACTAGACTGAGCGCGGCGCATCGCCCCGTGCTCCCTCCAACGCGCATCCCCCACCACAGCACGCATAACTCATTTATTAAACGTCACAGTTACATACCGAGGTTCCTCCGTGCCTCGGAAAGCACGTTAAGCTGTTGGTATCGGCTGTCATTTGTAGATCTTTGACAGTCCTTACAGGTGGTCAGTGGCCCGAAAATTCTGACAACCATTATTACCAAGGGGTATCGTATTACTCAGTACTAACTGGGTTGTGGAGGTCAGATAGGCAGTCCCTCCATGTAAAATACTGAAATTCTACTGCATCCGTTAAGACTGGAAGCCGACCCCAACATAGTTGGGAAAAGGCAAGGCAGATTATGATGTTTTCGTATAACTAAAGGCCGTTTCCTATCTCTTCATCAACATCATCATTATACCAGCCCGGAATCACCCATTGTTGGGTATATAGGTCTCCAGATTTTTCTGCTACACTTTCCGGTTCTGTGAATCCCTTATCCAGATCTTTCCCGCGACTTGACGATGTCGTCGACCCAACGAGTTTTAGGACGGATCTGGTATCTATGGCCTGGACCTAGGCCACAACTCAGTTAAAGCCTTTTCTATAACTTATTTACTTATAACCGTCAGTTAATATGCCTACTCTCGTAGCTGTGACTGTGCACATTTTTCTACATTATTCTCACACTAGCGGACGTCACGCGGTTTCACACGCGTAATTCCCGTTCCCGTAGGAGTACGGGGATAAAATATATCCTATGTTACTCGTGGATAATGTAGCTTTCGAATGGTGGAAGAATTTTTAAAAACGGTCCAGTAGTTTTTAAGCCTATTCATTACAACCAAACAAACAAACAAACAAAGTTTTCCTCTTTATAATATTAGTGTAGATAATATACCATCTCAACAAGAATGATGTAACTAAGATTTTGTAACAACATTTTGATTTAAAAGAGTGTCCATGCAGTTTCTTGCCCGTTCTTCTCCATAGAGATCTACGCTAGGGAATGGGCAACTACAGTACTTTCATAGTTTTTATGTCTTGTGACTGGGACTGGAGCTACATTTAATTTTCATCTTTGTTTCGACACTTCAAAAGTACCTGTGTGGCCTACTTGAAATAAATGCTTTGATTTTGATTTTGTCGGTGTTTGTATAAACAAAGTTAGTTCTATCCGAGTCACATACGTACCTGTCGCTTTATTCATAGAAAAATCAAAGAAAGCTTTTCTGTGACGTTTTGTTTTTATCGGTCGGTAAACGAAATGTCAAACAGACAGAGATAGCAATCTCCGCTGTTAGTAGGTTATTGAAAATGGCCGTAAGTCTATCTTGGGTATCACGGAAAAGATCTTGAGGAAATCTAGACGATTTGCCTTGATCAAGCGTGGTGATTAATGTGCTTCAAATCTGTAATGTATGAGAAGAAACTGAGAGTGTGACTATTTACCACCGGGATATCAAAATGTGATGCTGTGGAATGAGTAGCTGGTGTATTCAAAAACAACAAATTCTCTATGAGAAGAGGCATTTCCCCAACAATGGACTATTTGCCGTCGCGATATCGATATGTGATGCTCTGGATTGAGGATGAGAATGCTGGTGTATTCATAATATTTTCCGACGATTCATTTGAGGGAAGAAACTGCTGGAGTGGAGACCACGGACGGGATGGAGGAATGTGAGAAGACAACCGACTAAGTGGACGGACAATCTAAATTAAAGTGGCTGGAAGAAACTGGATAGCGATGACTCTCTAAACCGCCAAAAGTGGATAGATTTGGAAGAGGTCTACTCTCAGCATTGTGTGGTTAAAGTTTAAAGAAGAGAGAATGTACACGATTGACGACTAGGTGATCGCTTTCAAAGTGATGGCAACGACTGTTTGGCAACTGTTTGTCAGTCCCATTTTTTTTTTACTTGTCCACCATGCAACGATGTTGATGATTGATAGAAAGAATGTCGGTTTGTTTAGGATATCAGTAAACTAAACATAACCCGGTATGTTCCGTCATTTGTTCAAATTAGCTAGCGTATGACTTACTTACTTTGGCGACCCGATTGGCGTAGTGGTAATGACGCTGCCTTACGTTCTTAGGGTCCTGGGTTCGAATCCCGGTAGGAGCAAATGTTTGTGTAATGAGCATGGACATTCGTTTCCGAGTCATGGATGTTTATATGTATAATAAGTATGTATTTACAAACAAAAAGTATATAATATGTAGTATATCAACTGTCTAGTGTCCACGACACAAGCTTTGCTTAGTGTGGCACTAGGTGGCGCTGTGTGTTAATGTCCAGCGATATTTACTGAGAAAGTGTCATCAACAATTCGTTATAAGCAGGGTTCGAAATTATCTGATCTGGACGCACAACATGAAGGCTGATTCGAGGTGGAAAAAAGAGAACCTGGATGGATATAGAGGAGGCAGTTGTGAGAGTCTCCTAGAAAAATAAAATAAAGTTTTTTGAAAAATTGGGTGCCGGTATTTAATAATTGCCGTTAACCTACTGCAGAACTTAGACTGATGCAGTTTTGAGACCAACACTGCAAAATAAACACACCCGAAAATCAAACACCAACCCACAATGTCCCAAAACTTCTGCACCACACGTCCGTATTCCGCTCCCACAATTTTTACACAATACACCTGCAAAATGGCAATCGTTCCCTTTCTGTAATGAGGGAGAATATTACTCGATCGCCCTCAGGCACTTTTAATTTGCCACAAGATCACCTACTGTATAAGTTCTTTTTTTTTTGGCGTAATAAGGCGTACCGAGATACCCGGCGTTTATGTTGCTTCGATTAAGAGTTATGATTGTAAGGAGAATGAGGTTGTTTCCTTCGTATCTTTTTTGAGGATCTGGTGTTTGGTAGAATGGCTGACGTTTTTTTTGGCTTTGTTTTTTTTCTTAAGGGAGTTCTTCGATGTGCCGTTCTTCTTTATGACTAGTGACTTATTACTAAAGTTATGCGATTTCAGTTGGTTCAAATCGGCAGGTGATGAGAGTGAGCACCGAATTCATACAAACCAAAGCCTACTGAACATAATTGCAGTTACACAAAGTGACTATATTAATATCAGCAATAACAATAAAGTCAATAAAAATAAAATTGTGACATAAGGTAAACGTTAACTAGTATGCATCACATATTCAATGGATTCCCGCGACAAATTTAACTAGAATATTTATTTCGAAATGCTCTAGGCACCTGTACATGGAGGTAAGGATAATTATACAGTTTTCTCCGGCACACGATTATGCATGCCTGTACAGTTTGACAGTGCAGGCAAAACCTATCATCTATGGCCGGTCTTAGTTTTTTACAATGGTCCAAATTGTCTTTGCCTTTTGGTTGCTACTAAAACAGCATCATATTTTCTTCTTCCATTCCTCTCAAATCATCTCATATGATTATTTACCCCTCTCTACCCTTGTTTATCACATGTCCCATTAAATCAATACTTTTACACCCCACTTACACACCATTATAACATCTTAATCCAAATTAGATGGCGGCCATCAATATACCGTGGCTCAGGACAAGATATAACCGTAATATTTTTATTAGGTTGTAAAAATAATGTGGTAGGATTTTATGAGTATAACTCGTAATTATTATGAGGTATGGCCGTATCCCTGGTGTGATGGTGATCGTCTTTATAGTTTCCTTTGATTGGATTGTTGATTTATTTTGTCATTAACTTTGTTTCGTTACTGGTCCACGTAATGGTGGCAATTATAATTTGTATATGTCACCGTAAAATACGTTATATTGTAATATCTCTAGCGATATTGTAAAATCTCGAATTATTTTCAAATGAACATACTGCTTACAACAAAACGCATTATTTTTCGTGAAATGCATGCGATGGTAGTCAACTTACGCGGTGTGGAGGGAAGGAGGGGTCCCCCTTGCCCAGTGGCACAACTCTCATAAAAAGATAATGCACCATTCCTGAGAAATACCGATTAATATAACATAACCTTAAAACACTTTATATTCCCCCTAAAAAGCGTAGTCGACGGAGCCCCGCTTCGCGGGGCCCCTATTTTCGAGTGCAGGGTTTAAAGGAACCTAACTAATTCAGTTGACAATAATTCGAGACATTACAATATCGCGAGAAAAAACACGTTATATTGTAATATAACGTGTTTGACAATTTTACGGTGACATATATAATAAGAATCATCAAACAATAGAGCGCTTTTATTTCATTTTATTTTTGTAGGAGCTGATTTACCAACCAGTATTTTTAATCTCGAGTTGGAAGCAAACAAGTCAACAGTGTAAGTCTATGTAGACAATTCAGCACTCCTGAATTCCGGAGCTACATTAATACGGCGCACAATAAGGCGTGCTCAATCTCTGACAATTTTTAAAAGCATGATAAAAAAACTGTGTCTCTCTCCATAAGCAAATTTTCTATTTTTTTATTAGGTATGTTTGTTTTAGTTCGTTCGTTATACATATATATGTTTAATATATACATATATACATAAGTGTAATATGTCTTACGTGTGTATATGTATGTATTTATTTATTGTATATATGTAAATGGTACACCACAGGCTACCTGCAGTATTGTCTCTCCTTCCCCTTTAAATCCATCCAAAGGTTGTCTTTAAAAGATCGCTTTTAGCGATAAAACCGCCCATTGTGTCACCCCTTGTAGTGTTTAAAATGTTTGTATTTATATTTTTATGGTGTACATAATAAAGAGTATTCTATTCTATTCTAATTTATTCTACATTAAAACTCTACATGAATATTAAACCAAACCTGAAATATGGGAGGAAGTAATCTCCAACTTATAATAAGAAAAGAAAAGTCCAGAGCAACCTAAGAACTTACCAAAACTACAGTTTTTTTTTACAAAATTGGCCTGCTCGTGATCTCGATCACGCCTGATGGTAACCAATGGTTGAGGTGTGTGATGGAACGCGCGCGCCAAGAAAATGCTTGTTTGTTACTTCTGCTTTGTTTGCTTAGATTACGATAGAGTGTTCAACAAAGCGATTTTTTATAATTTACTTGCTTTTGTCGGCTTCTTCGCCTACGTGTAGGTTGGTAATTATTCAACGGGAACATAAATAAATAAATAAAATAAAAAAGCCTTTTATTCCCAGTTTACATAATGATTAAATCTACCTTCTACAAAACAAGAAAAAAAAAGAAGAAAATATAAAATTATACTAATATCTATGGTATCTAAATGATTATCTAAATATAACTCTAATGAATACTATCCTAGAATATGTTTCAGTAGGTAGGAACTAGTACTAATTATTATTTTTACTGGGACCCCCGTCAGGTAAAGGCCTCCTCCAAAGCTTTCCATTTCTCTCAGTCCTGGGCTATTTTTGCCATCGTGGACCAGCTAGTTTTTTGATATCATCCTCCCATCTAGTAATTGGTCTTCCCCTGTCAAAATCAAAATCAAAGTATTTATTTCAAGTCGGCCAGTTACAGGCGCTTTTGAATTGTCGAACCTGTAGCGCAACGGGAACATACCTCTAGTTTAAAGAGCATAAACGTATGGATATTGTGGATAGATTGAACCTACCGAGTCCTAAAGTATAAGTTAGTCCTTGTTTCATCATCATCATCATCATCATCAGCCTATAATGTTCCCACTGCTGGGACACGGCCTCCTCACAATGAGAGGGAATGGGCTATAATCTACCACGCGGGCCCAGTGCGGATTGGTAGATGTCACATGTCTTCGAATTTTTGGTTCTAGGACATGCCGGTTTCCTCACGATGTTTTCCTTCACCATTTTGAGAGCAGCGATGATGAAATAAATTACACAAAGTAATGCGCCTGTCTGGGTTCGAACCCACGACTTACTGTTCGTAAGTCGGGGCCATCACCACTGGGCCACCGCTGCTCTTGTCCTTGTTTAACAAGAACTAACTTAGACTTTTACTTAGTCCTTGTTAAACAAGGACTAACTTATATGGGCCGTGGGACTGTTCAAAAGAGACACCGCGGCCCCGGAATACAAAGGGTTTAGAAGGAACAGGGATGGGTTTAAGTCAGTAAAATTCTTACCAAAGCGGGAGGAGACATTTGATGATATCCCATCCGAAAAAAAAGACTACCTCATGCAGTTCAGTTAATAGAAAAACAACAAGACCTACCCATATCGTTACGTCCAGCTGCCAACAATAGAGCCTGATCGATACATACGGCAGCGCAAATTGCGCGGTCCAGTCGAACGCATTCTCTTTTACGATGCCACGCCGCTGTTTACGTGTTTCGCGAAGATACGGACGATAGGACGGATGTGTAAACCTATTGATTTTATTTGGAGGAGGTAAATCTAACAATTATAAAACGTACCGTGGCTGAAGTGGATTGTTTGGCATTATTTTTGTCTGTTCAAATGAGTGGTCAATGGTGGTTGAACATTGGTCTAATATTTAAATCACAATTGTTATTGTTAGGGGTTGGGATACTTGAGTTCGAAAATTTATGATTCTGTTTTTTATTCAGGGTGTAAACCACCTCATCACGAAGCCGTCAACCAAGCATTCTGTACATCAAACTAAGAAAATTATTGCTTATAAAAAAATTGTTTGGGGTTGAATTTCACGTTTGGTAGTATAACTCAATGTAACGCACTCAAAACATTGTGTTGATGTATGGGCTGCATAGTACAGTGTTCGTGGAGGTATTCAAAGTGAAATCTTCTTTAAAGAAACTCGTATTTAAAGAAAAACTTGGAACTTCGACCCCCAATATTTGCGTAACTAGAAGACTTCCAGGTATGGTGTAAAACAAAAAAAAAATGATCGGAACGACGAGGAGAACAAGCAACTTTCAGCTTCGTAAAGAGGTGTTTTACACCCTTTATAGAACACTGTGTCGACAATTCAGTTGTGCAATTTTTTATTCCCTCGATACTTTATTGTGCGTTTGTGCGAAAAATCCTGTTGCGATACAACCAAGGTAGCATGCTACACCGTTTCTATTTCTGCCTTCAAATAGCGGTGCTGCATCAAGTTCTATATACAGGGTGTAAACCACCTCATCACAAATCCGTTAAGCAAGCATTCTGTACATCAAACTTACGCAAAAAATACTGCTGGGAAACAACTTTTTTTTCTGAGGTTATAATTATGTTTTATGGTAGAAACTCTATGTAACGCACTTATCTACCCCCCATATCTCCGTAACTAGAAGGTTCCCAGGTGTGGTGTAGAACAAAAAAATGATTAAAATGACGGTGAGAACAAGTGGCTTTCGGCTTCGTGAAGAGGTGTTTTACACCCTATATAGTAATGCAAATGGCGGTGACCACTTTACATCAGACGAGTAATTTCTTCGTTTCATCATCATCATCATCATCAGCCTATAATGTTCCCACTGCTGGGACACGGCATCCTCTCAATGAGAGGGAATGGGCTATAATCTACCACGCGGGCCCAGTGCGGATTGGTAGATGTCACATGTCTTCGAATTTTTGGTTCTAGGACATGCCGGTTTCCTCACGATGTTTTCCTTCACCGTTTTGAGAGCAGCGGTGATGAAATAAATTACACAAAATAATGCACCTGTCTGGGTTCGAACCCACGACTTACTGTTTGTAAGTCGGGGCCACCACCACTGGGTCACCGCTGCTCTCGTGATTTCTTCGTTTACAATAAAAAAAATAAACACACCGCATCCAATCCGTATCAACTCCTAAGTTAATAGCGATCTCGCAATGGCGGTTTGCTAGTTGGAGCCCCATAAAGACATCCCCACCGTTTATTGGCCTCCCTGGTCCACGTCCCGAACCTTCACGATTAGTGGTGAAAAATCAATTTGTGCTCCCTTGTGGGGTACTGACATGCTAGTGGGCAGTTGTTATTGTCGGTGACTGTACTTGCTTATACTTTAACAAGCTGGTGACCAAGGACTCAAACTGTAACTGTAATAATGTGTTTTTAAATCAAATCAAATCATAATTTATTTGTTAACATAGGTAAAAAATTACAGGTCTTATGTTGATGAAAAGAGCGCCATGTTATGCCAGGAGGCGTACAAATATGTTGTGCTAATTAGCTGAGGATTACAATTATCACTTCAATATACGAACATCATGCATTACGGTATTCATTAAAAATAAGTTGAATAGGTACATATTAATTAATATCGGATATAAATGAGGAATTATTGAAATGTCAAAAATTAAATAACACTGTTTTTAAAACAGTTTCAACAGAAAAACACTTTTAGATGTAACAGATACAATAATGTTAGCGAATCAAACTGTAACCTTTTATATTTGTTAATAAGTGTTAATATGTGTAACGGAAATAATCAGTTTTACAACAGACTGCGACTAAATTTCGTATATCCAATGGCAACGCTGAGTTTACCTGTTAAACACTTATTAACACTGTTAAGTGTTTTGGGTTAACACATTTATAAGTGTTACATGTTTGATTCTGTTACCAATTCAACATGTAACACTTATAATTCTGTAACCTATAAGAAGGTGTTTTTAAGTCCCTGCTGGTGGATAAATAACGACAGCCTGTCTGGTCAATCTTTAGGATAAGCCGTGATTGCCTAGGTTAGTCTCTGGACGAGTGAACACCCTTAACATACCAAGTTTCCTCCATGCCTCGGTAAGCAAGTTAACACAAGTGTTTTTAAATACAAGTTTAATGGTCTTTATTTTAATTACCTCCACGACCTACTGATTGCATCTATCAGCACGGGTTTGGCGCATTTGGTGCACATCTCAACTTGTACACCATGCTCAAATGGTGAACTTAGCAACTGGTGCACTTCTCATATCGTACACTTCGCAACTGGTGCACTTCTCAATTGGTGCACTTCGCAAAAGGAGCACTTTTTAAGATGAGTGGAGATTTGGAAAAATTGTATAATAATGAAAGAATCTGTGCTTTTGCGTAGGAAATTTTCTTAAAAATACAATCAGCAAAATAATTTTAAATTAACTCAACAGAATCGCTATGCTTTGAGTGCGTCACATTGATTCTTACCGTAAAATCACGATTTAACACCCCAAAAAAAGGTCGTTTACCAACAATAATTGTCGTCATGAAGGGTCTGTTTACATCTTACATTGTTTTTAAGCTGCACAAAAACTCATGTAAATCCACTCTAAAATCGTAGTAGAAAAAAGAAATGCTTTTCATCTAGACCCTGTGGTCACCGCTGACTATGGACAGGGGCGTAGTGGTGGCATATCCATCCCCTAGGATATGTCCCCTTGGAGGCCAGAAGCTCGTGGCTAAACAATACCAGCCGTAGTCGATCTTCAAGGTTAAGTCGCACTTGCCAAGGTAGGTCTGTGGATGGGTGACCAACTATTCAAATTCACCTAGTTTCCTTGGTGCCTCAAAAAACTGGTTAAGCTGTTGATCTCGGCTATCATTTGAAGAGCTTTGACAGTCCTTACAGGTTACAACCTGTGGCCGGAAAGTCTAAATGGAGATAGGCAGACGCTCCATGTGTGAAATGTTGATATTCAGCTGCATCTGGTTATACCTTGAAGCCGACCTTGGGAGAGGCTAGGCAAGGAAAAGAAAGAAAGAAAGAAAAAAGAAGAAAGATAAAAAAGAAGAAAAATAAATAAAGGAGAAAGGAGATGTTAACACAGAAATATCGAATTTATTTGGCGGAAAATGAACTATGTATGATTTGTCTTTCCACTAAAAATCTTTAAACACTCAAAAGATTTACAGCTCAGTCGAAAACAGAAAACTTCAGAACCAAATTACCATCCAGAAAATTTCAATTCAAAACAAAATGATTCCTAATTCGAATTCATTGCCATCAAAGTCATAGTTAGTGAAAGTTCAGTAATTAGTAATTAACAAACATCAAGTGGGGCTCGTGTTCCGAATATTTTTACTCACTGTACTAACAATCCGGTTGTGATAAGGAAAGTTCGTGGCGTTGGGCCGGTAGAATGCTGCACTTTGATTGATAATGGCTGCCGTAATTTGTAATTTGGTACTCGTGATTTTGGTATCATTGACAGAAGAAAACTGTCAGTAAACTCAATGGCTTAATGTTTTAAAAAAAGAAAATTGCGGCGTGAGTTTCAATTAAAGCCAAGCGACAAAAAGCCATGTATGAGCTGTGTGCATACATTGCATGAGCTGAGTTAGGTTTGCAATGAAGGAGTAGAATTAATTACTTGTTCTATGCTTGTTTCTGTTTGTTAACTTCCAGTCAGCAGGAATGACCTAGCTGTAAAAATCTTTTAACTTGAAGTAGTTAAAACAATAAATTGGACCATGCTGATTGCTGGGCTCCTCCACCAAAAACCATTTAGTGAATTGATAAAAACAGTTACAGGTATTGTTGTTATTTTTTTTTACAAACATCTTTAATAAATAACCCAACTGAGAAATTATAATGAGAATTCAAATAACCCCTCATATTTTATTTTTGAAGTTAGTTAACTTTTCGAAAATCTTAACTTCACTATTCGATTTAAATCATATTGACTCCAAATCACCTCAACTGTACTCCTAAAAGCGCCATTTTACCACCCCTAACGGATGCAACAAGACGACCCTTTGACATCGACTAACGTATTTAAATTCATAGTCTTATGAAGTTAGCCCGGACAGGGGGTGAGGGGGTGGTCGCGGGGTGTCGCGGGGTGTCGTGGAGGGGTCGCGGGGGGCGTGAGGCGTGACTGTACACTTTTTGGCTTCGGTTAAGTCGGATCGCCACTAACCACCGATGGCGAAAAGGTGTATGAGTAGATTTCGTTTTTTTTTTTGTAATATGTCAAAAAATATTGGGGGTGTCATACCAAATAATAATAATTACTCTGTCACATAGATTTTCAAAAGTATTGGGCACATGTCTTTTCAACGAAAATACGAAACAGTTCGTCGAAAACGTCACATTTCGGTACATTTTTTATCATAAAGTGACGGCACAAGTTCTTTGATGCGTTTTATCTTCTTCCATTTTTATTAACTTGATAAACAAAAAAACACGTATCCATTATTTTTCGATAAACTAACTGGCGGACTAAACAGATTTTTATTTTTTTGTCAGTCATCATCCCTATATGGTCAATTCCACTTCTACCATGAGGTTCACCCGATTTCTTAGGTAGATACTGAGTGTGGTTGATATGACCTTGGTCAATCATTATTGGTTCGTTCTAAAATATGAACGCCAATAGAAAGAAAGAAAGAAAGAAAGAAAAAGCATTTATTAGCCCGCACAGGACAAAACACATCAAAATGATCAAATGTCAATGTTTCAGGAACTACGTATTCAAATAAAAGCACAAGCGCAAGCGAGCAAGCGTTTGTGTTTGTATTAATGCGTTCTATGTTTACCTTATTGTATGCACGAATAAATATTTTTTCTTTCTTTCTTTCTTGCTTTTACCTATCAATTTTTAAAAGTCATGTTCTTGTTTATGTTGTATAATATTATGTATACTAACTGCATGGAGAGAAGAGTTTAGTAGAGGTTTTGGGAGGGAATACTTTTCCCAGAGGTGAGACAACATGGAAAATGAAAGTGAACAAATTTGTATTTTTTTGTAAGCACGACCAAAAAGAAAAAATACTATCCACACTTTTAGAATCCTTTGCCAATACAATGCTTTCAAACTTTCATAACCTGCAAACGAAAACTCAAAATCTTGAAATCCAGACTTAACCCCCTTTGCCTCCCAGCCACTATCTCCGAAGGAGTTAAAATGCTATAGTTCGTGTTGTGGCATAAATTAACTGTGTAACTCGCAAGAAACCGCGACGCATATTATCACCATTTTGTTAAGATTAACGAAATATTCAACCCGCTACAGAATTTCGATTAGCTTGCTTTGACGAAGGGTTTGTATTCTGATGTATGGTTTACGTGGTGAGAAGCTCATGACTAAATAGTAATAGCTGCTCGCGTCTATCTAGGTAAAGCAGCGTTTGCCTAGGTTGGGTTAGGATGGGTGACCACCCTTTACGGTTCCTAAGTGCCTCAGAAAGCACGTTATGCTCTGGTCATGGCTGTTATGCCGCATTTCATGCAGTGCCTTGAAACTCTGACAACCTGTCTTACCAAGGGGTTTTGTATGATCCAGTATTACAGGGCCTCGATTCTGCTATTACAATAGTGTCAGAGTAGTCGTTCATTGATTTCATAATGGTCAAGTTCTGTCAAATTTTGACATGTTTGTTAATTCTTCTATCATAATGGCGCCATTATGACTTTTCAATGGTCTAAATCAAAATCAAAATCAAAATATTTTATTTCACATAGGCAAGGATGGGCACTTATAAAACGTCGAAAAAGGTGCACGGTTTGCGTTGGTCGATTCCATGGAGAAGAACCGGCAAGAAACTCCATGGTTACTCTTTTCACCCACCGACACTTCATTGAAAGAAATGTCATAGAATGATAATCTCGTACATGAAATCTGGCATGAATAAATGTTTGTATTTAGTAGTAGATTTCGAAAACCATTTGTACTAAGGGTTTTATAATAATGACAATGCGACAATGCCATTAAAACACTATTTTATTACAAGACCATTGACCGACCATTGTGAAATTAGCAGATGACGAACTTTAAGCAAAATGACAATGGGATGAGAATGGAATCGTGTTGGAATGACGAATTTATTATAATAGCAGAATAAAATCCCTGGACTGTAGAGGTCAGACAGACAGAAGCTCAATGTAAAGCACTGGTATTCAGCTGCGTCCAGTTAGACTGAAAGCCGACGCCCACCTTAGTTAGGAAAAACCTAGGCAGATGCTAATGATGAAAGCTTTATAAACAAAAAATAAAGGGAGTCAATACGAGAGCCCGCACAAAGTCAATCAAAGAAACAGCTACATTCTGTGCCCAATACCCATTGAAAGAAAAAAAGAAAGAAAGAAAAAGCATTTATTAGCCCGACAGGACAACACATAAAAAAAATGGTAAAATTGTGATTAAAACACTAGTTTAAAGTAAATATAATGAGAGAATAAAAAAAAATAACGAAATCATAAGAAAAAACAAACAAAATACAAAACATACGATTGTCATATACGAGTAGTATCCGTATAGTTACATTGCTCGTTTCCAATTACAGGGTGCTCGTAAAGCGAAACTGTCGATATAAAACTAGTAGCGGTGCAGTATTTAATTGTTTGACAGGGAATTTCATCATGAGATCTGGGGGAAATCTAAGGTCATTTATGACGTATCAGGTTTTCTTGGCAATACTTTTTAAACACCGGTTATTAATTGTCAAGTATGAAAAACATTGTAACGCTATAGCTTCGCCTGCGTGGATGTCAGCCACACGAAAACGTATTTCCAAGTTAAAAATAAACCTTTATTTTTCCTATTTTCTCTATCCCAATCCCGACTGAGGTTTATTTGTGTCTAAAAATACTTCTAAATCCGGCCAGCAGTTTATTTTATCATGTTTGTAAAACTAGATAGGATATTCACATTTGTACGAAAATTCTATATCATCTCTTTACCTTTGACGATGTTACTTGTGTCCCCTATAAACCACCACGCAATCATTTACACCTATTTCTTTCATATCAATCTGTTCATCGTTTCTTTGGATGGATTCCTACAAATATTCTCCCTCTCGAATATTCCATTTTTTATTCATTTATCTCTCTTTTAATCACATGCGATTAATTCCTATTAATCACATTTCTATATCAAGAAAGTCGATACCTTTTATCTTTGTTGTAACTAGCGCAACATTCAAACTTCCTCAAATATTCCTTACTTTTTTTTTCACTTTTTGTGACTGTCCTCAACATTCACAAAAAGTGAAAAAAAAAGTGGTTTTATGCTGTAACAATAATGGTCTAGTAACACCATACAACCACCTCAACATGCACAAAAAGTCTACACATCTCATAACTTAAATCCATAGGAGAAAATCGTTCTCGAATTTCACTGCGTGCAAACATACATTTTCTCTTATCTACCGACCGTCCTCCGGCCCATTCAACAAATTGATTCCACAAACACATGCCGAACAAAGCCGTTAACATTATCAGCATTACTCCATCAAAATGGCACTAGACAAACTATCCACCTATTGTCCAGGGTTCGAGTGCCGACCTTTGGACGCCCCCTAAACCCAATTGCCCGTAAAATCGGCTAACCAAGTGGAAAATATATCCGACCGGAATTGTGTGATGGTGCCTTTTTCGTTAATATGGCGGCTGAAGATCGGTTCTGGTGACCAGTGAGGCTGTGGACTTGAGGAATATGTTGTACGACTTTTCAAAATAGCAAAAACCTGATAATTATTTTGCTGAAGGTTACATTATGACGACCCAAATGGCGCAATGGTAGTGAGGCTGCCTTATGTTCTTAGGGTCCTGGGTTCGAATACCAGTAGGAGCAAATATTTGTGTGATGAGCATGGACATTTGTTTTCAAGTCATGGATGTTTATATGTATAATAAGTATGTATTTACCAACAAAAAACTATCTATGTAGTATTTCAACTATTTGGTGTCCATGACACAAGCCTCGTTGCTTAGTGTGGCACTAGATGGCGTTGTGTGTAATGTGGAGAGATATTTTTTTATTATAGTTCAAATTGCTGCATAAACTGAAAATCAACACGATATTGTATGAAAACTATGTCATGCAATGCAATACATAGTTCGACAATTAATAAAATGATGGTATTCAAAATTTCTTATAACAATGATAAAGCAGGCTGCATGTTATTTATTTATTGGAACAATAAATCTAGGAGTTGTAAATGGAAATCAGTGAATCAGGCTGTTCAAATATACTGTCGATTTTCTTTTGAAGGTATTTTTCATTAAACTGAAACATTTTTCTTTTTTTTTAACATGAACACACAACGCCACCTAGTGCCATACTAAGCAAAGCTTGTATCATGGTCACTAGATAGTTGATATGCTACATAAATATTTTTTTGTTTGTAAATACAAACTTACTCGTATTATACATATAAACATCCATGAACTCGGAAACAAATGTCCATGCTCATCACACAAACATTTGCTCCTACCGGGATTCGAACCCAGGACCCCAAGAACACGAGGCTGCGTCACTACCATTGCGCCATTCGGGTCGTCATAATGTAAAAAATGACATGTAAATAACAAAACTACACTACAATTCAAGCAAAATTTGGCAGTTACTCTAAGTAAAATATTGGTATTCAATTAGCAAACCAATCCCAGTATAGTAGAGAAATTAGTAAGATAGACAGTATTATGCCAGACAACCTCCAATGAAATAGGAACTATACGCTCAAAATCAACAAAGAAAGTAAGAATAATAATAAAATAAAAATAACATAATAAATAAAAAATAAAATGAATAATAAAATACAAATATAATATGATATATGATATTTTTATTATTTATATAATATGTATATTTGTTGTTTTTTTTTTGTGTGCAATAAAGAATAAGAATAAAAATAAGAAAGATCAATCTCAACTGGTCCCAAGTCCCCATACATCAGGGTCTAACCAATACTAAGGTCAGCATTGCTCTTTACTGTTATAGAGGGCCTGTCCTTGATGACTGCTCTTTGAATACCACTGAACATAATCATCAGCTATGCTCATTATCACGCTTTGTAAATGGAGCTGGACAGATCAATAGAAAATAAAATCTTGCTTTTAAAAATGGATTAGGCATAGAACTTCTCTTTCAATGAAAATAAAGGGTCTTAAAACTTCTTATCGAAGCCAAAAGGCACTTGTTCTCCGAGTAACTGCGATCATTTTTTTTGTTGTACACCATACCTGGGAACCTTCTACTTACCGAGATATTGGGGGTCCAAGTTCCAACTTTTAGACAAGATTTTTTTTTAATACCAGTTTTCATTGTTCGATTCTTATTTAAAACACCTCCATGACCCCCGTACTATTCAATCTATTCATCAGTACAATTTTGAGTGCTTTTCTTTGAATTCTACCACAAAACATTATTTTTCACCCCAAAAAAAAAGTTGTTTCCCAGCAATAACTTTTGCGTAAAGTTACTTAGTTAGATGTTAGATGTACAGAATGCTTAGTTGACGGCTTCGTGATGAGGTTGTTTACACTCTGTATGTATTTCTTTATGAAATCATTTGTGTTTACACAAACATAAGAGAAAGCATCCGTTCCTGTTTGTCATTTTTTAATTCAATCTTAAAGTGTTAGCGCAATTTCGAGGTTGACTATACATCTCATTTTTGCGTGGTTCACAAATATTGAAAGAAAAGAAAGAAAGAAAGAGCATTTATAAGCGCGACAGGACAAAACAAGAAAAAAAGGTAAAATTATGATTGTAACACTAATAAAAAGTAAACGGATGGTATTTAAAAGTACTACAATTTATTCCCATTTCATTTACCTAATTTTGCCTGTGTTCCACCAAATATACTGAATGTGCACCAAAATATGTTCATTAAAATACGTCATAACGAGCATCTATTTAACAACTGTTGCAAACTAAAAATAGTAATACACCTAATTTTAAAAACAAGCATTTATTTTTTAAGTTTTACTTCAGATAATGCACTGCAAAATGTATTTGAATCAAACACCAATTAATGTCCAATGTAGCTTAATTAATAAAAAATTAACACATTATAAAATGTAATGCTTACTAAAAATGTTTGACACTTTGTTTAACATTTTGAATTATTATAGTTCGTACTGATTAGTATTAAAAAAAACATTTAACACAATATCTCTATCTCACTCAACGAACCCCCCCCCCCCGCCTGCCATCGCCACGCCGCACAGTGGGTCGAAACGATGATTTTAGTGACTTAGGGATCATTTTCGTTTTTTTACATTTTTTTTTATGCAGATCGATAGAACTCATTAACCTCAATAATAACTGTTCTGATGCGTTTTTTCTTAAACTGGCTCCTTTGGGTGGAAAAATGCATTTTGTTATTTTTTTGTATGGAGCGGGTCAAATAAAATTAAATTCCTGCTGAGTGGCGGATGATCCCGCTTTGAAACTATATTTTTCTAGAAGCTTGTCCAGTCTGCTATCATTTGATGCTTTGAACATTTGCATAAAGTTGCAACACTGCCAAATAAATGGATCGAAAAAAATTAAAAAATACATTGAATCAAAAGCTTCATTTTTTATTTTCGGATGTTCTTTTAAGTTATAATTGATATAGAATAGTAAGTTAAAGCACTTAATAATACACAGAGTTACTTAAACACTAACAAAAATACATGAAAAGGTGCCTAATTTGCTTGAATTTACTCAGTACGTTTTATTTCAAAACGTGGATCTACTCATTTCTATTCGTTTATTTAATGAACTTATAAAATCTTTAAATTAGATTTAATACTGAATAGTAAATAAAGACACATGCCAATACAAATTTACTAAAGGTAAAAACAAGAAATTTACTACTTCCTTTCAGTCATGAACTCATGACGTACATACTAATAAAAAAAAACAAGAAACTTACAATCTACCAATAAACTTATTCACTATCGCTTGGCTATCTTGTAAATTATATACATCAATAAAATCTAAATCAGATTCTGAAGGAAAACTCAGCAGAAGCTCTTTGACTTTTGGAGAGAGAACCATTCTATATTCATGCTTCACTTCTACTTGATGGGTTATTGTTGGCTGACGTCTTTCTATTTCTTCTGTAATGTTACCCTTTATAGTTGCCACTGTTGTCTGGGTTTCTTTGGTAAATTTAAACATTATCGGATGACACTAGAAAGTGGATGATGGTCAGTCGTTTTACAAAATAATTGTTCCTTCAGATTGTTGAAGCCTTATATGTACTAGAAACTAGACTGGCAAAATAGTGGAGTCATAATCACTCTGTCTCAGTCGTTTGTTTGTAATTGCTTTGACCTGAGGCTCCATCAAAGCCCCATTTGCTTATAAGCAGTAACTCTGTTGCCGAGTCCAAATCCAAAGCAATTGCATCTAAAAGCCTAGAAACCGTCAAAATGAGTAATGCTTGCAGTTTAATAGCAGCTCCTTCTTCAGTTATGGTGATGTCTTCTTTCCCTGGATAACATTTTGATTTTGCTTGCTTGGTTTTATAATAAGAAGGGTATAAATCAGACCCATTTTCACCTGCTGCTTCTGTTAGGATTGCCACTTACTTAATTTAAGTGAAACTAATAAAGCCAGTGTCTTATCGGGTGAATATGTACAACTGTTTGCTTCACTTTTTCTAAATCTTCGGGGTGATTTAGCGAATGGTTCATTATTTTTCCTACATCCGAGTACCCTGCACTTAAAGGAACCTAACTATCCTAACGGGGGGGTGCCCCAAGTCCCGATTATGGGGGCAGAGATACTTCCGTATGTTCAGTTGACAATAATTCGAGACATTACAATATCGCGAGAAAAAACACGTTATATTGTAATATAACGTGTTTGACAATTTTACGGTGACATGCGCGTCGCAAGCGCGCCAAAACCATTTTCAGTAAAATAAATATAAGTCTTAGAAGTAATGTTTTACGAAATGCATTATTTGTTCTTCAATTATAATTATTTTAGTAACATCAAAGTTGTACAAAACTGTTTTAAATGGGTATACGGTACTAGGATGCATACTAAATATTTTGTGTAACATTCAGGAATATTTGGTGCACGATCAGTATTTTTCGGGGAAGAATAAAATAGTTATTGTTACTCGTACAATAGAATATTTGAAGCGCACTACTATAAAAAAGTTTTATATCTTGGTGTTAATATGGAATTTGTTTGATGTTACATATTTTGTTGGCCGAGTAGTTTAATTATAGTAAAACAATTAAACGGGTTTAAGATCAATATTTTAGAAATGCATACATAGATGTACCTTTAGATTTTTGGTGAACACAAAAATACTATCCAAAGTAAACATAGTGAAAAAAATATAAAAATAATAATATAATATAACATTAGTTTTTCTATTTTCACGTAAACGAAAATTGAAGACGTTACAGAGCACATTTTTTACTTAAAAGTGACGTCACAAGCCCGCCACTCATGATCTTTGACACGTTTTATCTTCGTCAATTCGTATTAATTTGAAAAACAAAAAACACATTATTTAACATTTTTCGATAATTTATCTGAGGGACTAAACCTTATCATATTTTGTCCACTGTGATCATCCCTAGTCTGACCCCTATTTCCAAAACCTACAGCATACACTATTGCTTTACATTCATTAGGACTTAAATACAACGGACAAAATGTGGGATTGCCTACCCCACTTCCATTTTCCCAAATATCTTAAATTACAGGAGTTCATATTCATAGAAAAAGGCTCAGATACTTATTTCACATATTCATTAATTAAGTATCTGAGCCTTTTCCCAACAACGTTGGAATTAGCTTTCAAAGTACCAGTACTTGAAACGGCCGAACGGCGGCTGCCTATCCGACCTTTAAAACCAAAAATATAACTCAACGAGAATAATATTATTATCACAACATTTCCGCACTATTCGTCACGTGCACTGTTATCAGTCTTTATCTCGTCCCTGGAGAAAAAATTGCGCGACCACCGACCAAGTTCCTGACCATAAATTCATTAGACACCGACGACGTTTTTTTTAAAACTCACGTCCGAGTTGTCTATGGTTGGGCTGGAAGTGGCATATTTTTTAATTTATTTAAATACTAGCTTCTGCCCGCGACTTCGTACGCGGATGCTGTTGCTAAAAAATATGTTTTTTTTTTTAATAAAACGTATTCTATGTTACTTCTAATACCTCCAAAAATATGTGTACAAAGTTTCAAGATGATCGGTTGAGTACTTTTCGCGTGACAGCGTAACAAACAAACTTACATTCACATTTATAATATTACTAGCTGACCCGCGCAACTTCGTCTGCGAGTATAGGTTAATTTTTTGTTAATAAAAAGTATCCTAAATTACTTCTAATACCTCCAAGAATATGTGTACAAAGTTTCATGATGGTCGGTTGAGTAGTTTTCGCGTGACAGCGTAACAAACAAACTTACATTCACATTTTATAATATTAGTAGGGATTATTATTATTATAGTAGGTATTGGCGTTTACTTGACTCACCGTTTTTTTTTTTCATTAAGTACTTTGAACTGGTTGACATTTGTATTAATTTTTGTTTTAATTACTTTGACTATTCTTGACATTTTTTATTGTATGTTCCATTCATTTTTCTATTGACTTGCCACTTATCTTGAATTTATAATTTTATTGTCAACCAATTAATTATTTGCATGCCCAAGTGACGGCAAAATGTGGAGGACTTTATTAAAACAGAACATTTATGTATCCATGTTTGCAAAAAATAAATGATTTGATTTTGATTTGACTTCTTCCTACCCTTATCCAATACTATTTGGGGACAACATTTTCCTCTTTCATTCTCCACTGTCATACGTTACGGCTTCGTTTACTCCTTTATCTTTTACTAGCTGACCCACGCAACTTCGTCTGCGTCACATAAAAGAGAAAAACGAAAGGAAAAAAAATCCCCGTTTTTGCAACATTTTTCATTCCTGTTCCGCTCCTAATGACCGTAGCGTGATGTTATGTAGCCTAAAACCTTCCTCGATAAATAGACTATCCAACACGAAGAATTTTGCAATTTGAATCAGCAGTTCCTGAGATTAGCGCGCTCAACCAAACAAACAAACAAACAAACTCTTCTGCTTTATAATATTAGTATAAATATCATTCCTCACACAATTCATCCATGTTTTCTTTGGCCTTTCTCTCCATCTCCATCCATCAATATTCATGTCCCATGTGTCTCTTTTAGTCATATGCGTTTCATGCTTCTGTTGTCTTCTTGACTACTAGAATCAACAGGGAAGACGACAAAAAAAATCTAATTGGTCCGTCAGATAGATTGTCAAAAAATATTTAACCCGTATTTTTTCTTTTACTACGTAAATTAAAATATACGCCTACGTATATCTTTTAGCGAGTCCTGACGTCACGAGCCTCCGAGTTTTGATACGTTTTATCTTTGTCAATATTCATTGATTCAAAAACTAGTCCATCAGTTAGATTATCAACAAATATTAGACCCTTTTTTTATTTTAATACCTAAAACCAAAATTGACGAAGATACGACGCTTTTAAAATTCTGAATACGTCACGTCTAGGTATAATTTTTATCGAGTTGACGTCACGAGGTCCCACTCTCGAGTTTAGATGCGTTTTATCTTCGTCAATATTCATTGATTTTCGAAATCAAAAAAATACGTGTCCATTTAGACGACCCGAATGGCGCAGCGGCAGTGAGGCTGCCTTACGTTCTTAGGGTACCGGGTTCGAATCCCGGTAGGCACAAATGTTTGTGTGATGAGCATGGACATTTGTTTCTGAGTCATGGATAATAAGTACATATTTACAAAAAAAAAGTATATAATGTAGTACTCATATCAACTATCTGATGACCACGACACAAGCCTTACTTAGTGTTGCACTAGATGGTGCTGTGTGTAATGTCCAGCTATGTTAATATATTATTTATTTTATTATTATCCAATACTCTAACTGACGGACACATTTACAATTTTTTATATTGCATTTATGCCTATTATCCAAACACACAGCTGTTCCCTACATTTTGACGAGTTATGCGAACATAAATGTAGGGAACAGCTGATTTTTTTTTCGCGATTTCAGGGTTCGTCCCATAGAAAAAGTTGTTCAAAATGATGAGTACAATGACCCCTTTTCGGGTTTAGTATAAACAAAAAATAATGTTGTATATGAGATTGTATAAGTCTCTTCCACTAAACCAATCTCTGTGCATCCTGAAACGCGTCGAGCAGCTAAAAAGTCCCCACTATATCATAATTTATTTATTCTGATGACCTGGGCGAGTCCCTGTTCCACCTAATATTATACATTTATATAATACGTTTAAAAAATATAATTCTATCTCATTCCCCACATTGTTTCTCTCATTTGCAATATGGCGTATTTTTTTTATCTCTCATACTGTTTAATGTCTTTTTTCTGGGGTAATTAAAATTATTATAGGTATTTATTACTGCAGAAGGCCATTTGGCGTGTTTATTCGTACTCCTAATCGTTCCATGTTTACATTAATTAGCAATGCTTTAGGAGTGTTTCCAGCTTTATTGCCGATAATAAATTTTGGCCAGTTTCAATTGTACTGTGTGTTATTATATATTTTTTTAAATTTTCCTGAAGAGGTTTGGATTCGTATTTGGAACTTTTTATATAAGGTGACTGGTATTGAGTGAATATTGTACTCATTAATATGATAATAAACTTTTACAATTTAATCCCAAAACAAACTGTTTTCAGGACATATGTGTTCACCCACATTGAAAACAAAATGTCTAGGTCATCTAATTATTTTTCACGTGTGCCCTAGATTTCCTTTTTATTTCAAACCATATTATTCCTATGAAATTTACTAAGTTAAAAACGGTGACATTTAAATTTTCTACAAACTGAAAGGGTTTTAATACCAACTAACAATGATATTCCCCAAGGCCACAGGTGATTCTGGTGATACTGCGCTGTCAGACGTACATACTTCTCCAAAGAGTACGAGCACAACCGAAGTTACCGCTACACCTACTAGAGGCCAAAGAAAAGCGCGCCGGCGTAACTAATGTTAGTGCTATTAGTTTGTTTGTTTTGTTCCAAGTTACTTTATAACTTAGCCGCATTGTACGATCACTTTTCATAGGTTCTTTACTTTTAACCACGCCGGTACTTCAACATTTTATATTCTTTGTATCACCTTGAATTATGTTTTAACTTAAAATTATTTCGTGTCGGTATGTTTACAAAACTTACAAAGTCAATATTATGTCACTTCACTACTTTGATTGATGTTTGATTGTCACTGTAAAATATGACATTATCGTTTTGACGTATAGCGTTCCATAACTGTTTCGTGGTTATGCGTATTTGTGTGCATTGCGGTTGTGATTCGTTTTACGTTATTTTTTTTGTCTCTGTAGTTAAAATATTTTTTTTGCATTATTGTTTTTCATGTTCTTTTTTTTTTTGTTGAATGTTATGGTTTTACTACATCATTTATTGTACAATTTCTTCCAACACTCTAGTGAGTTAGGGTGGTTGTATTTGGAAACAATCAGCCGTATATTTAGTTATAGTTATTGTTATTTTCTGATTAGATTTTTGTTATATGTATTTATATATTGTATGTATCTATGAATATTCCAGCTGACTTAAATGACAGTTTTTTCTCTTGTTCTTCCTCGACTTGTAGCTTTGTTAGTGCGGATAGTGAGCCTACACTTAATACTTTGCATGACAATATTTCCTCTCTTTTTTCTAACTATCCCAATAATTTGCATATAGCCCACATTAATGCTCAGAGCGTTCCTGGTCACTATTCCGATCTTCTGGCATCCTTTAGCAGTGTTCATCTTGATGCACTCCTAATATCTGAGACCTTTCTCAAACCCTCTCTCCTTTCTACGCACTACTCACTGCCTGGTTTTGTTCTGGTCAGAAATGACAGAATTGGCAAGGGTGGTGGTGGTGTTGCCATTTACATACGCGCCGATATACCGCACAAAATTGTAAGTTCGTCTCCATCTCAGTACTCTGGGTCGGCTGAATCTTTGTTTCTAGAGATCACCTTAAATCATACCAATGTATTGCTTGCTGTGTTTTACTCCCCTAACCTTCACGTTGACTATTTTGACTCCTTAGAATCCACGCTGAGTAATCTTTGCCCATCATACGAGCATGTCATTTTAATGGGTGATTTTAACACGTGTTTAATTAAAAATGATACCCGTTCACATAAACTCCGTTCGCTTTTATCTTCTCTTAACCTTGATATTTTACCTCTTTCTGCGACCCATAACTTCCCAAATTGCACGCCTTCTCTCCTTGACCTAATGATCGTTTCTTCACCTCGCAATGTTGCTGAGTTTGGGCAGCTCACTGCAACCTTTTCGTATCATGACCTCATTTACCTTTCCTATCGTATCCGACCCCCTAAACGTAAGCCTCAATTCTGTTTTCTTCGGAGCTTTAATAGCATAGATCTGGAGGCTCTGAAACGCGATGCTGGTGCTATTGATTGGAGTCATGTTATCGAAAGTGCCAGTATCGATGATAAAGTGAACAGCTTCAATACAATTGTGTTAGATCTGTACGATAAACACGCCCCTCGTCGCCGTATTAAAATTAAGCATAAGCCTGCTCCGTGGATGACTACTGAAATAAAAAACGCCATCGCTCGTAAGGATAAGGCGAAGAGTAGGTATAGGCGCAGGCCCACGGAAATTAACCTCATTCACTTCAAAGCTTTGCGTAACCGCTGCAATCGTCTGTGTCGGGATGCCAAGAGACGCTATTTCCATGAATCTCTCGTTGATCGTAGCTCCTCTGATGTCTGGAAATTTTTAAAATCTGTCGGTATCGGTAAATCTCCCACAACTACCTGCAAAGATGTCGACTTGTGCGCTCTTAACAGGCACTTTTCTGTATCACCTGTTTCTCTGGACCCAAACGTCAAAGCTTCAACTTTATCTGAGCTCTCTAACTTGCCGTTACCAAACTGTAATCCTTTCAATTTTAATCCTGTTTCTGAAGACGTTGTCAAAAAGTCCCTTCTCTCTATTTCTTCCTCTGCTGCGGGCCATGATAATTTGTGTTCGAGAATGATAAATCCCATTATTTCAGAGCTGCTCCCCATCCTTACTCATATTGTTAATTTTTCTTTATTCACGGGTATATTTCCGTCGGCCTGGAAACAGGCTCACATTATACCACTTCCCAAAGTTAGCAATCCTTCGTCCTTGTCCCACTTTCGGCCTATCTCCATTCTGCCCTTCCTTTCCAAAGTTCTCGAACACATTGTTCATGGTCAAATTTCCAGATATCTATCGTCTAATGCTCTTATTTCCCCATTTCAATCTGGTTTCCGTACTGGCCACAGTACTGTAACTGCACTTTTGAAGGTAACTGACGATATCCGCTGGGCTATGGACAATAAATCTCTGACTGTTTTAGTGTTACTTGACTTTAGCTGCGCGTTCAACTCAGTGGATTTCGACATCCTTCTTGGGATCCTTCAATCTTTTAACTTCTCTGCCTCTACGGTAGCCTGGTTTGACTCGTATCTTCGGGGTCGCTCTCAGTGTGTCCGCCAGGAAGATATCTACTCTGACTGGTGTGATCTTACTGCTGGTGTACCTCAGGGTGGCGTTCTCTCTCCTCTTCTTTTCTCTATATTTATTAATACTGTTATCAAGGTTATCACCTCTAGCTTCCACCTCTACGCAGACGATTTGCAGCTGTATCGACATTTCTTGCCAGCTGATGCGGAGTCGGCAATCAATGCCATGAATCATGACCTGGAAAGCATCTATCAATGGGCTAAGTCGTTCGGCTTACAGATTAACCCTGATAAGTCGCAGGCCATGATCATAGGCAGCAAATACTACCGCACTGCGCTTGACTTACCATCATTGACTCCGTTATCTCTGGGCTGCTCGACCATTGCGTATTCTGAAACAGCCAAGGACCTTGGTGTCTTAATTGACAGCAACCTTTCTTGGCGAGCTCAAGTGAATGAGGTTAGTCGTAAGGTTCACTTTTCTTTTCACTCTCTCAAATCCTTACAGAGCTTCTTGCCATTCAAAACCAAAGTTTATCTGGCTCAAACTCTGATTCAGCCGATTATAGATTACGCTGATGCCTGCTATTTGGATGCCACCGAGGAGCTGTTAAATAAGCTTGAGCGCTTACAAAATCTTTGTATTCGTTTTGTGTATGGTCTGAGGAAATATGACCATGTTTCTCACTTCCGCAAGGAGCTTAAGTGGCTCCCTATCCGTCTTCGCAGGAACACTCGGATATTATGCCTCCTTTACAATATCCTTTATAACCCTGCATATCCCAGCTACCTGCGCGATCGCTTTTCCTTTACCCGTCCTTCTGATGCTCTCTGTAGATCCCACCTCAGGCATCATCTTAATTTCCCATCCCATAAAACTGAACTGTATTCCTACTCCTTCTCTGTTCACGCAGTACGTTTGTGGAACTCACTTCCGCCTAACGTTCGAGATTCCAAAACTTTATTTCTCTTTAAAAAACAAGTCAAAGAGCACTACCTCTCTTCTATACAGTAATATTCTACATATATATGTATGTATTATAGGTAAATATTTACAATAGTAGTTAATTTTGTTTTTTAATAATATGTGTATGTATTTGTATGTTATATGTTTATATTAAATAGTCATAGTTTTGTTTTAAGTTTTAATTTAAATTTCCTTGTTTGACTTTTCTACACACTGTGTCTACATTTCTTATCAGACTTTCCTCTCGCAGGTCTGCTGGAAGAAATTTCTTTTGAAATAAGCAGTACCTTTGTGCTCTTCTATGTTAATATATTGTCCTTTTATGTATTTTGTGTGTACATGAATAAATAAATAAATAAATAAATAAATATTCGTGGTAATAGAAGAGGATAAAGAACTACAGGAAAAGTCGAAAAAATCAAAAGTCCACGTGCTACGCCGCCTACGAAACCTCGTAGGCGGTGCGTAGCAACGTAGCACACACGTACAGCATGTAGCATTCGTAGGAGAGCAAAAATATTTTTATAAGTAGGTATAAAACACAAAAACGATTACAATATTTTTCTACTTACCATCAAGTTTCTAAAAACAAATTATCATATTATTATGGCACTGGATAACGGTGTACATTTCTGACAGTGAAGAATTTTTAGTATTCAAATCAGTAGATACTTCCAGAGATCATCATAAAAAAACAAATATACTTTTTTTTTTGCTGTAAAATGGATAAACTACATCTAAATGAGAAACAGAAAATCCATTAGTAGCTTATAGAAACACCTCCATTCAATTTTACCTTCAAATTGATTCTCATTCTCACCTACCAACGCCCTTCAATTACCTACAATATCTTAACTAAGTTTCGTCCAATATCTTGTAGATATGTCCAAAGTTGGGCAAGGTGGGCTCTTAATTAATAAAGGCAATCATTGACCGCCGGCGGCTGTTATTGGGAGCTATCACAACATTTGGGTCATGAGTCTGCATCCTGACGTATACGCTGATATGTGGTCTTGATACTTGATGTTTTAGAAAGTAATAAATACATATATACACAAATACAATATGTCACCGTAAAATTGTCTAACACGTTACATTGTAATCTCTCCAGCGAGGTTGTAAACTCTCGAAATATTGTCAACTGAACATACTGCTTACAATATAACATTATTTTTCGGTAGATAAACGGTTCGGGTTTCGGTTGTAATCTAACGAAGTAAAACCGTAATATTGTGAAATGCATGCGACGGAAGTATCTCTGCCCCCATAATCGGGACTTGGGGCACTCCCACGTTAGGTTAGTTAGGTTCCTTTAAGCCCTTTTTTGGTGAATGATCGGTGAATGATCTCCCTCCCAATCTGGGCGGAGTCGGAGCAAGTGTCAGACTTTTACTGACTAAAAACCATCCATGTTCTTTCCTCGCCCTATACGTTCCGGAGCCGCGGTATCTTTGGCCCTTACGGGCCTCCTATTTTTATGCTGACATCTCTTTGAGGCGCGCGTGGAACACGTACGAGCCGTCGACACGGCCTGTCGTCATTAGACGGACGGACGGCTAGCTAGCCCATAGCTCACCGACCACAGGCCCACATCTACGGTGGGGTTCCTTTAAACCCTGCACTCAGAAATAAGGGCCCCGCGTAGCAGGGCTCCGTCGACTACGCTTTTTAGGGGAATATAAAGTGTTTTAAGGTTAGGTTTTCTTAATCGGTATTTTTAGGAAATTTTCGTTTTGGAAATAATAATAGTTAACTATACTAACACAAACTACGAGTAACATCCTAATCATTTGTAGGCCAGCAGGTCATGGTGAGAGTTTGAAGTGCATATGTAATAAAACCACATGATTTAACGATTCCCTTCGCATCTAATACGAGTAAGACCCGTATTGCTGTTACGCTGACGTCGTCGGTCGCGTACGGTCGGTCGGGTACACCAGCGTGTAAACAGTAGCAACGTACGCGACGCTGACGTCAACGTCGCAATATGGTGCTAAAAAATAGAACACAATGTATACTCCTATGTGCAACCGACGTACGCGACCGACGTACGCGACCGACATTAGCGTAGCGGGAATTCAGGCTTTAACCTTTTGACCGCCACAGTATAAACGCTCGCGCGTGCCCTCCACAATTTCATCTACTATTTTGTCACGTATTTGTGTCGTTTAGCGTACAGGGAACGCGCTTGCCTGTCTCGTATATGTGACAATAGCGTCCAAAAGGTTAAAGTGTAAAATGATTGTAAACTTCGATCCTTCATGTAAAAGATTTACCCAGACAAAATTGTATTAGTTGTGGTATTTAAAACAAAGTTTAATATTTTCGCTCTCAATCTAAATTGTTAGTGAATAAATACATTTAAATTGATTTAATTTTAATTATTTCAAAGGGATTTAATTTAAGTAAACACTATCTGAAACCTCTTTTTAACCAAACCAAAGCATCAAGAACTACAGGGCGCAGTACATTCACACGAGTCAGTCACTAATAGCCGTTGGGTGCAATCACGGACGACCTCCAGTTTTGCAGCTGTTTGCTTGCGATGTAGTCGTAGTGCTCGCCAGATCAATTACACAGTTAATTAATAATCAAAACATTATGAAGTGATGGGTATATTGAGTACATTCTCTTGGATGTTGGAAGCTCGTTCTTGGTTAGAGCTTAAGACATAAACTACTATCGCTAGACGTAGTATAAACCATCATTCTGTCTGTCAACTTAAAGGATTGACTTGAAATTAATGTACCTTTTTTATTAATTTGTGCCAGTGGCCTTAAGTTTTTAAAAGCTTGTCATGGCTACTGACGAATAAAGTTGATCTTAAAAACTGTTTGAGCTTTCACGGTTTGAAACTAAAGTTATCTTGTCACTAACGGGATATCTTCCGTGATTATTCATTATTTCCACTCGCATTCTCCAGTCAACCCGCAATCATGGCGCTTGAAACAGCGTCGAAATACCAGGAGTTCAAAATCCATACCAGGAGTATAAAGCAGAAGAGTTTGTTTGTTTGTTTACTACTAGTTCAAATCGAAAAAATATTTGTGTGTTGGATAGTCCATTTATCGAGGAAGACTTTAGGCTATATAACATCACTCTACAACCATTAAAAGCGGAGCAGGAATAAAAAATGTTGCAAAAACGGGGGTTTTTTTCCTTTCGTTTTTCTCTCTTATGTGACGCAGACGAAGTTACGTGGGTCAGCTAGTAATTAATAATCACGGAAGATATCCCGTAAGTGACAAACTGTAACATTAAACTCATAGAAAATATAAACTGAAATGGACATATTGGTCATGTCATGTCAATATAATATTGTAATACCAAATGATTTGAAAAGAGTAACCATGGAGTTTCTTGCCGGTTCTTCTCCATGGAATCGACCAACGCGAACCGTGCACCATTTTCGACGTTTTATAAGTGCCCATCGAGGCCTATGTGAAATAAAATATTTTGATTTTGATT
This sequence comes from Xestia c-nigrum, assembly GCA_916618015.1. Lineage (NCBI taxonomy): Eukaryota > Metazoa > Arthropoda > Insecta > Lepidoptera > Noctuidae > Xestia > Xestia c-nigrum. The sequence continues at coordinate 2,740,365 of OU745263.1, forward strand.
TTGATTTTGAATATCGGGAAATAAAAAGACATAGTCTTTGTCCAACTATGTTGGGGTTGGCTTCCAGTCTAACCAGTTGCTGCTGAATACCAGTACTAAGCATGTTGCTATTGCCTATCTGACCTCCACAACCCAGTTAATATTGGAAAATAGAATACCTCCTGATCAGAGTTTTTGGGCCACTGACTACGTGTAACGAAAACTCTAACTATGTTAAATATCCCGTATTCAGTCTTAATAATGTTAACTGCTATAATTGCCTAAAAATAACATTAAGAAATTCTCTGTCTTAATCAATGAGTCTTGTTGTATAGGCTTAAACTTAGCCAGGATTAGTGAAAAGGTTAGGGTTACCTTACCGATAGGTTTTAATGTCGTAGCTACCCATCATTTCCGTCTTAACCCTTTCACCAACAAAATAAAACTTTGCACACCAAATTGAATCACAAAAAAAAGATCCTCCAATACTTATCTCCGATCAAAATTCACAGAAAACGGGGGGACAATAAATTTTAACTTTTTAAGTCTAACTGACCGAAAATCAAGTCAAACAGAAAAGGGCTTTTTAAAGAAGAAATAATCTTTAATCTGTTCACTGGACTGTGGGCGAGGGTTGGTGAAATACCAAGTGATGCGTGTGAAACGATTAAAAATGTTATCTTAGAAAAATGGCTGCCCCCACCCCCTCTCTCTCCTGCACCCCGCGACGATCGGGGGTGATTTCATTAATGTTGAAGAGTTTATGGGGTAAAGGGGTAGTCGGCTACATTTTTTTCTTATTCAGGCTCAGATTTGTTCAATGCTTGATATAGGTAGGTGGTTTGTACGTAAGTTTGGTTAAGAATGGAAAACGGTATTTGATAAAAAGATAGGGAGACAACCATATCACATCATCATCTGCTTAGCCTTTTCCCAACTATGTTGGGGTCGGCTTCCAGTCTAACCGGATGCAGCTAAATACCAGTATTTCACTGGACATTAACATACAGCGCCACCTAGTGCCACACTAAGCAAAGCTTGTGTCGTGAACACTAGATAGTTGATATGCTAATATACTTTTTTGTTTGTAAATACATACTTATTATACATATAAACCATGACTCGGAAACAAAATGTCCGTGCTCATCACACAAACATTTGCTCCTACCGGGATTCGAACCCAGGACCCTAAGAACGTAAGGCAGTGTCACTACCACTACGCCAATCGGGTCGTCATTTTTTTGAGACAACCTGTGAACGTTATTAAAATATGGGATGTAAGGAAAACAGACTTGAAAACGGTGTTTCCCCAGAACTCATAATTGTAGCTGCACCACAGTTAAATAATTTAAGACAGGTATTAAAATAACAACAATATTATTAAATTAAATGTATATATATATTTATTTATTATTATTTTTTCATAGTTATTTAAATTAATGTTTTTATTTTATTTTGTTGTGTTTTGTACCATTGACATTTATTGATTTGATCTGACATTTATTTCTGATATTTTACTTATTTTTGTCATTGAATTAACTTTATTTATTTACTTATCAATCAGCTAGCAAGCGTTTTGTATACTATTGTTTTTGTGATATGGGTCAATGACCTGAATTAAATGTATTTTTTTATTATTTTTTATTATTCATAACGCAGTCAAAATGCATATAGGAATGCTGATTTCCTTACATCGTCACTGTGTTTGACGGAGTTGTTAATACAGCAATTTTTCCACAACTACAAAAAAACCGACGATTACCTGCTTCTGGACAAATAAGAAAATACCAACCAGCTGCTATGCTGAAATTAAATCTTACTAAAGCACTCGCACAACCCACCGCCAATCCATAACTCGAAAGGGTACAAAAACAAGCATAAGTAATATCAAATTATGGCTAAAAGTAAAGACTTCATAATTTAAAATATGCACAAAGAGTGAATTAACGTGTAGACATAAATAAAAATTAAGGGTTACCCAGGTAGGGGGGTCACCCTTTACCCCTCTAAATATAATTAAGTATAACCCAATAAGCCTTTTGCCACAAACAAAAGCAAAAACCTACGAAATTTTATTATCATTATTAGCATATTTAAATAATTATAATTATACGGGGACGGATAAGAATGGGGTTGTTTCCCTCGATTTAAATCCGAGGTATAGGATATATAGCTTTCAGTAAGAGCTGTGAATTTGTTTATTCGTTCAAGTTACTTATACCTGCTTTAATAAATAATTTGGCCCCTACTGTTAACTTTCATAGAAGAGCGAACTTCAAGATACATTTAAAATGCGTTCTAAGCTATTATATTGGTCATGAATTCATCATTGCTATAAAAAATTACACTCACGGTTTTATCATATACCTATTTACACCACATATTTTTTTTAGTTTTATTATTCTCTTAATTTAGAAGTTATTACCCAGTACTAACTGGGTTGTGGAGGTCAGATAGGCAGTCGTTCCATGGAAAATACTGGTATTCAACTGCATCCGGTTAGACTGGAAGCCGACCACAACATAGTTGGGAACAGGCAAGGCAGATGATGTTACGGTTAAAGATATATATTTTCTCTAAAGAATAACAAATTCATTTACAGAGAAAAACATAAATAGATATACAATGTTATCTGCCAGTAAACTACCATTACAAAAAAAAAAAACTTCCGACTTAGCATACATCGTTTTAGCAAAACAACAAGCACAAATTATCAAATCAGGATAAGGTAGGTTACTTATAGGACACAAAGAAATGATGAATGTTGGCCTCGAAAAGATCAGATTACCACGCTATCTTCGCCACGGTCTTCCTCGACGGTGATTCCCTCTAGCAGGCGTTTAGCGAGTGAATATCGTTGTCCATCTCTTCTAACTTGAATTTACAAAAAAAATACCGCAAAAACTCATATTAAAAATCGTCTAGAAAAAACAATCATTAACCCTTTTCACGCTTTCTCAATTTTTTCCTACTTATCCGAAGTTGATATGAACCCTTTCATACGCGGGCGGCGGGGGTCGCTTGTAATTTTTCATAATTTCACGCGCACTGCCCGGTGGTGGAACACAAAGAACAGAATCTAGTAAAAAATACCTTAAAAGGAAGACCCGAGCATAAATTACATTATAATATAAATTAATATGGTCACACTATGAAAGAGGATTGGGTTGAGTCGCTATTTTTGTTCTGGTTCCGTCGAAATGTTATTTTTTTTCATATTTTATTATTAGGGAATGCTTTAAACAAATATCAATTTTTTTCTTGTATTTGAGTGTTGGGGTTTGCATGTGGCCATGTCTAAACTATAAAGACACATCTAGACTGAGAGTTTCAATTTGTGATTATGGTTTACATAATGGCCAAAAAAATAAAAAAAATAAACCCGAGCTAGTTTGATTATTTCTCTCGGGAGTGCTCTAAACAAATATCACATTTTTTCTTGTATTTGAGAGTTTGCCCCTTCGTACACAAGGCGACAAAAATCTTCGATACTCGACGATTTTAGTCTCCAAGCGACTGCCGCCATACAAATCCATAATAATAATAATTATCCATAATGTCGGCGACGCGACTGGTGTACGGACTTCAATAGATTTGTATGGCGGCAGTCGCTTGGAGACTAAAATCGTAGGTATCGAAGATTTTTGTAGCCGTTGTGTACGACGGAGCTTAGACTCTTAACTTATCCATTCAGAAAGTACATTTGCATTTTGCGAATAACCACACACAACTCAATTATTATTGTTTTGAATATTCCTTTAGGGTTTTAATAACAGTTTCTTTAATTTAACTTAGTAATAATACACAAGACATGACATTAAAATGTCTTGTGTGTCGGTTATCTTGTGGAGGTCAGATAAGCAGTCGCTCCATGTAGTAATACTGGTATTTAGCTGCAGCCGGTTAGACTGGAAGCCGACCCCAACATAGTTGAGAACAGGCTAGGCAGATGATGATGTGTCAGTTATGATGCCTTATTCTCAGGCTAGGTGCAATGACGACCTCCCCAGCCTGGTAACAACTGAATGAGAGTTGCTGAAAATCAAATAACGTGGTGAAGAGGCATATGTCCAGCAGTGGACTATTGTATTATGACGATGATGATCCTTATCATGGTGTGCATCGATGACAATGGAAACTGTTGTTTGTTTTTTTAAATACAATAGCAAAGACAGAAAACTCAAATAAATTCATAAATAAACATTTTTCCGAAAACTGGAGTGTGGAACAGTTCACAACTAACATGAAAAATACTACACTTTTCCTAGTCACTGAGACGGATCTCTAAAAATATATTCTTTGATAGCAATTTTACATGAATTTGAACGTTATTCCCCGAGTTTTAAAATTAACTTTCCTTTGACATACATTTATTATAAAACTTGACTCCGGAAAAGTCTATGAATTTCAAAGTCAATTCCTGTATGGGTTACGTTAATATAAAAGAGGAGATAATTTATAAAAGGAATTCGTATTTAAATCAATGCAAATAGAAAGAGATGACGGGTAATGTTTTTTTTCCATAAGGATAGTTAGTAGGTAACCCAACTATGTACATACCTAAAAAGTGTGTATTTAACATATTAAATCATAAGCAACATGCCAGGATAATCTATGAGCATTTGGACAGGTTAATAAGTTATAAACAATAAGAATTTTAGTTTTACCCGGCCACCCTAAAATAAATGTTTTTATACATCTGGCTGGATAGGTCCACTCAAATCTATGTGGTTCTTTCTTCAAAAGACCAAAAGACCGGAATTCGAACCCGGTACCCCAAGAACGTAAGGCAGCCTCACTACCGCTGCGCCACGCCATTCGGGTCGTCGAAATTATATCTATACTAATATTATAAAGCAGAAGAGTTTGTTTGTTTGAATGTTTGGTTGAACGCGCTAATCTCAGGAACAACTGGTTTAAATTGAAAAATTATTTTTGTGTTGGATAGTCCATTTATTGAGGTAGGCTTTAGGCTATATAACATCACGCTATGGCCATTATGAGTGGAGCAGGAATGAAAAATGTTGCAAAAACGGGGATTTCTTTTCCTTTCGTTTTTCTCTCTTATGTGACGCAGTTGAAGTTGCGTGGGTCAGCTAGTAATATTACGAGTATGAAGCAGAAGAGTTCGTTTGTTTGTTTGTTTGTTCGGTTGAACGCGCTAATCTCAGAAATCACCGGCTCGTGTAAAAATACGTGCAAATCCCGTATTTATTCACAATATAAAATCATCCCCATTTACGTGCACCACAAGAATGCTTTCACTAAATCTAGCTCCTGTATTTCCCGCTACCTATTTAGCGTACTTTAGTTTAGTTTAGTGCTGCGGAATCCCCTATTTCGGCGTTAGTTTATGTGGAATTAGATCTGTTTCCTACGTCTGGCCGGCTGCATCGATTGCCTAGCTCACAGGTACATATTTTAGTTTTTAGCGTAGGGTCTGATTTCACCGACGTTTAATCTACCGTGTATTTATTGGAGCTGTTTGTTAGCAGGGTACTTAAACGGTTGATTTGATTTTGGTGAACACAGGCTTATGCATTGGCATTTGAAAACGTTTTTTCAAGTTTCCAAAAGCTATCGTAATAATTGATTTAATTCTAGTTATTTTCTCTGTGCAATGCACTTGTGCTTCCTGCAAAGTTATATATTAAAATTCAGTATTTCATGGACATTGACAGTGTAAAATTAACGGTCAAAAAGTATGGAACAGCTGATGTTTAACAATGGCGTGAAAAACTGCCTTTTTATCCCACCAGATGTCGCATAATCAATTTTGTCCTGTCATCTGTCAAAATCCATACTAATTTACGATTTCTAAATAAACAAATATCGAAAATAATTAAATACTATCAATATGACGCAGTGTTGTGCTCCAGACTGCAAAAATAAAGGGACACTTCTATTTCGAAAAGATCCAGAACACCGAAAAGCCTGGGAAAAAGCGTTAAGAATCAAAAACTTTAAAGCTACCGACCACTCTGTAGTGTGCCCTGCTCATTATACAATTGGTGATTATTTTGGCTATTTGTTATATCTTGTGAACAATAGTAGATCATTTTGCATATAAAGTAATGATATAAATTTTGTTATTAATTTCAGTGTATGAGGCCTAAGTTTTCTTAAAGAAAACTGCAATGCCTTCAATCTTTTCTTTAATAAAACATAAATAGAATCAACATACGCATCGTATAGAACGTTTAGTAAACAGGTCCCGGAAAAAATTAATGCTTTGAAAAAAAGAATACATTATAAATACAGGGTGTATTTCACCTCATCACAAAGCCGTTAACCAAGCATTCTGTATATCAAACTAAGTAACTTTACGCAAAAAATATTGCTGGGAAACAACTTTTTTTTGAGGTTATAAATCATGTTTTGTGGTATAACTCAATGTAACATACTCAAACATTGTGCGGATGGATGGATTGAATAGTACGGGGGTCGTAGAGATATTTAAAGTAAAAATCATGCGATAAAAAGTGGTATGTATTTAAAAAAAGCTTCTCAAAAACTTGCAACTTTGACCCCCTATATCTCCGTAACTAGAAGGTTCCCAGGTATAAAGTAGAACAAAAAACTGATCACAATGACGAGTAGAACAAGCGCCTTTCGTATTCGTTAAGAGGTGTTTTACACCCTTTATAAAATATATTCGAAAACAGCATTAACAAATTCACTACATCGTGAACATTTAGCTGGCAAGGCTGAGTCGATGCTAGCGACATCTATGTCGACCTTTGAGTTTTTCTCCCCATTTGAATATTACCACTCTTGTTTACTAAGAATGATTGAATTGTATTCTATCTCAGAAACAAAACCTTCCACTTCTTCTCAAAAAGAAGCAACACAAAACAAATCAAAACACATCCGTAGTCCCAAGTCGATCGTTTTACCAAAGGGTAGAGGCCCCAGTAGTTGGCAATCGGATAATAATATATATATTTTCGCTCCATATTCCGCGGAAGTGCTCAAAATATGATATACTGCGGATAAATCGGTAGCGACTGCCCTCAGGGGGGTATTTACATCGACAGGGGTAGTTTCAACCCCGGGAACTTGGGACAAAGTATTTTTCGATAGTTTTTAGTTCGATGTTTTTTTGTGAGAGTTTATGTTCTTGTTTTGTTTCTTGGTATTGTTATTCAGTAACGTTTATTTCGAATTACAGTAGGAGTCATTTCGAAATTCGAAAGCGAAATAACTAGTTTCTAAAATACATCGATATGGTCTAAATCTCAACACCATTCAAAATGAAGTGATGGTATTTATCACTGGCAAAAAATATAGTATATTTTATAACGAGGGACTAAACGAAGCCATTATATACCCGAGGTGGTTTGACTCCCGAGCTTGCGAGGGAGGCAATGAAAGCGAGGGTATATTATATTGGCGTTTAGTCTCGAGGTGCAAACTGTACTTTTCACTTCGAGTGCGAGAAAAATTGTTATTTAAAACTGAACAAATTTACTCTTGACAAAAATTCTGTACTGAGCGGTCAGTTTTTTCTTCTATCAGGTCAGTCACAGATTAACCATTAAAAACACAACACAAAACTCTTAACATTTTCGCAATGAAGATGATCCACACTCCACAGATAATTAGTACCTACATTACTGCAGCGGCTAGCAACAGTGGCATTGCTTTTCAAAATCAACGATGCACACAAACAACCATAAATTTTTCTCGCGTTGAAGAGTTCATTTGTTTTTTTTTTTCAATAAAACGCTTTCTATTTGCATGCCAATTCGAAATTTAAATAAAACCTTTGACAAGTTACTCTTTTGTAACCATGTTTCAGAGTAAAAGATCGTTCCATTTTTAGATTACTTTTTACTCCCTAGGGAATAAACGGTCACTTTAATCCCGCTTCGTAGGGCTATAACGGCGTACTTTTAGAGCATGAGAAGTGAAAAAGTCTTTAATACTATCTTACCTATTTTTTTGATGACTGGTAAGACTTTTCAGTTTCTTTTGGCCATCTAATAATCAATTTCTTGATTTAAAAGTAGGAGCTTCCGTGGATTTTCTTGCTTTTCTTATCCATGGGAACCTGCGCTTTAGAATTGTAAATTTTATTCATTATCCGTAATGGGTATAAATAAAGTAAAATATTTTTAAATTCCTGTAGCATAATTATAGTTGTCTTTTTTAAAGTTTCACGATCATAACACATTATAAAAAAACATATTCATATGTTTTATAATGTGTTCTGATGGGTATTTATCGCGAATTTACCTAAATTATAGTAAAAAGCCTTGATAGAATCTTACCCAACAACTGCCAAGCAAAACAGAATCAAACTAAAAAAAACCCTATTTCCTCTTCCCTAGACCCATTTCACCCGACAGTCAACTTGACATTTTATCACAAAACAAATAATTCTCAGGTACAATATTCAAATAGCTACAGTAAAACGACACAATCGTTTTTCTACCCTTCGGCAAAAAGGGGTACCGCACAGATATGTCAAATAAAGTATAAAATATGATCTCTCAATATCAAACGTACACTGGCTGTCAATAAAATTTGTTACATAAATCACAGTGGTTTATGGGGAGTGATAGAATGATCCCTTTTTCTTGTACGAAAGTGTATGGGATGTTGCCTTTTCTTTTTTGTTGTTACTTATTATATGGCGGATTATTTTTGGTTAGTAGTTTATTTTTGTTAGGCCGCGTTCCCATTTTGTCGTGCGATTAATTTGTCGTTGGTTTTTAGTTGGCAAAAGTCGTGGACGACAGAAGTCACGTAGTATTTAAATACACAAGCCACGACACTTAAAACTACACGATTATTTGTCGTCACGACAAAGTGGGAACGCGGTTTTAGGGTTTATAGAGGGCCAAAATGATGTGGTCAAGGGGATGTTCTATTGGTCATTAACATCAGTAGTCCAACCGCATTTCTGAAGAGTATTAAGTATTTCTTTTTAAGACTGTCAACGAGTTTTCGGGTTTGTGTAGTCCATTTAGATTTTTCCTCCATCAGAATCGCTTCTCGCTGTCACGTTTTGGCCCTCTTATTTAAAAATGTTCTCATATAAAGTTAGTAGTAGCAGTTATTTTGGTTTTCTTTAGTTATTTTATTACCTCAGCATCTGCCTAGCCTTTTCCCAACTATGTTGGGGTCGTACTTCCTGTCTAAGCGGATGCAGTTGAATACCAGTATTTTACAAGGAGCAGCTGCTTATCCACAACCCAGGTAATACGGTTCCCTAGGTAAGACAGCAGTCTTACCTAGGGAACCGCATCACCTGGGTTCAATTGAGTCTGACTTGCTAGTCAGACTCAATAACGAACCACTACCTTTAACGACCAACAGGAACTCGGTACAAAAAGGTGAAAACACCTCTTCACGAAGCCGAAAGGGACTTGTTTTTCCCGTTATTGGGATATTTTTTTTGTTCTACACCATACCTGGAAACCTTCTAGTTACGGAGATATTGGGGGTCAAAGTTACAACTTTTTGACAAGTTTTTTTTTTAATATAAGTTTTTTTGTAAGATTTTAACTTTTAACACCTCCACTACCCTGTACTATTCAATCCATCCATCAGCACAATGATTAAGTGCGTTAACATTGAGTTCTACCACAAAACATGATTTATAACCTCAAAAAAAGTTGATTCCCAGCAATATTTTTGCGTAAACTTACTTAGTTTGATATACAGAATGCTTGGTTAACGGCTTTGTGATGAGGTGGTTTACACCCTGTATATTGGGTGGTCACCAATCCACGCTCCAACCTAGGCAAGTGCGGCTTAACTTGAAAATGGATCTGAGTGGCTGTTATTATTTAGCCACACGCTCCTTACATATAGTTATTTACCCTACTTATGTTTTATTTTAACTAAGTAAAAAATCATAATGCTTACCTAATTTCAAATTGTCAATTTGTTACGACAACGTTCCGTGAAAATAAAGGAGCATGTATTAAAGAATCAAGCCACATAAAACATAATTACAAGACAATCTAAGTTCCTTTTAAAACATCAAAGTACTCAGAACATAAACAGAGGCGTTCATTATGTGTTCTTAATAAAATAATAAACAATAACCTGCATATTACTGGTTGATATTAAATAACTCAATTCGTTTGTAATTTGTCGACAATTCTGCCCGACAAAGGCATGGTTCGAGCGAGTGAGCGCGAGTATGAAGGAAGTCGGTAGCTAGGGGGCGTAGGGATGAGAATTGACGTGTCGATAAAATGTTTATTTAAGACAGAGATAGAGAAACATTGGCCATAAATGTGACAGGCACAAAAAAGCAGGTTGTAACACAAAAAAAAATAATTCGTTGGGAGAAAAAATGCATCAAATTCACACAAAATGCCAATAGCTGTGTGGCTGGGAGCACTTAGTGAGAATGAGCGAGTTTAAAATTAAATATCGTGCCATTGGGGAACCAAATGTAACTTAACTGCCACAGCTGGTGATATTGCAGCAAGGAACAAGCAAAACAGTGAATTTTACCAAAATCCAAGTAGAAGATATAATGGTCTTATGCTAACTGCCTACGTTTTCACATACAGGCCATATTTTGATTCTGTCTTAAAAAGCGATTGTCGACTAAATACAGAACGGCCAGCTATGTAGATTTCCTTCAATTACTCATTGACGAGTTCTAATGTTCAATTTCATCACCAACTCAAGTTTACAAGTTTAAAAAAAAAATTGTTTCGTTTTAGATAGCTATTTTTTATTTCTAACTTAAAGCTGTCTGCCTCGTTGGTCTCAATGATTACAAGCATGGCGTTGAGCATCACATACAACCATCATACTGTTTTTTTTTCGGATGGGAAATTATCAAACTACTCCTACCGCGGAGCGGGAGGGAGTGTCAAACTTTTACTGACTAAAACCCATCCATGTTCTTTTTGTTCGCCCTTTATGTTTCGGAGCCACGGTATGTCTTTTGAACAATCCCGCAGCCCCAGCAGGCTTCGGCCCTTGCCCTTGCCGGGCCCCTTCATTTTGGTGACATCTCTTTGAGACGCGCGTGGAACACGAACGCGCCTTCGACACGAGCATCACATCCTGGGTTCTTTTCCCAAGTGGATCAGTGTTATGGGTATTACCGCTATATGAGCTCAACTAAACCTTTTGTCAAAGCTTGAAGACTTCCAGAAAACTTACAGTTAATACTATCGACTAGTATCGACAACTCCATTGTCCCCTCCCGCACTTAACAAAGCAAACGCCATTGCCAGTGGCGTTGTCGGAGCGGTGCGCCGATGCGTTTATAATATTTCATTTATTCGTTATAAATTATAATCGCGAATGAAGACGTGGGACTTAATTCTGTTTTCGTCTAGCGTTTAGCCACAAACTGGTGACTTGTCTTCGGTTTAATTAGTCATCTTTGTTTTGTTTTAGTTCATTTTGAATATCATTTAGTTACGTTGGGGAAAACAAAACTAGGGTCTGCAGATAGTCGGCTGAAATCAGTAGTTGATAAATGCTTGGAAGTTTTTAAGTATTAGAAAGGCCTCTATTTGAAACAAGGGATAAAATTTAAGTTTTTTTACCAATTTTGTTTCTATTTAAAGATAAATGCTTGGAAGTTTTTAAGTATTAGAAAGGCCTCTATCTGAAACAAGGGATAAAATTTAAGTTTTTTTACCAATTTTGTTTCTATTTTTCCATAATAATCGTTTTCAATACTGACTTGCACCAATGGGTGCCAAATATAGACAAAGTTATAGTATTTAATCTACAAAATAACAAGAATAGTTAAGTTTGTACGAAAATATTGCTTCTGATAAGTAAACATAAAGGAAGATGATTCCAAAAGAGTTCCGTTTCAAATGATATCGATACACAAAAAAAGCTAAGAGAAACAGAGGAGAATATTTAAAAAAAAACCTTTATATCACCATAACACCTCCAACTAACATGCAAATAAACCATTACCATAATAAACGTACAATATATCACAATTCACAACGCAAAAATTGTCAAACAATACTCGGTAAGACTTATCCGTTTCTACGGTAATAATTCAAGAAGGCACAAAGGGACTTGCTTTCTACCAAGTTTGCTTCAGGCTTCTTGAAGGAACCGAGAACACCGAGAACAATACTTAGAGTTATGGCTCCTTGTGTCCGGGGGAAACCGGAAGCTGAGGAAAAATGGCGGAGGAACAAAGTAGCTTCGATGCAGCGAGGGAACTGGTGGGAACTGGTCTTTGCTGGTTTGAACCGGTTCGGGTGATGAGTGAATGGTTTTGGGGTGATTTTGAAGGTGGTTTGGGTTAGATTAACTTAATATTTGAGGTTGTACATGAAAATATAAATTCACATATACACATGCATTTATCTCGTGATGGTAAACAAAAACTATAGAACGACAACCGGTTATTCTTATTAATAATACTCCGTTTGTTTCATTTACAACACATCTAAAAATATACGCAAGTCATAGCTGCTCTTTTAAATAGGGTAGACGACAAAATGAGGTCCATGTTAGGTCCATGTTCACCAAAATGATGACGCTCTGATTATCTAAAACAGCTGTTTTAAACACATTTTTGTATGGGAACATGTCACAGTGACAGCTGTTTTTCGATAATCAGACTGTTATCTTTTCGGTGAACATGGATCTTAGTCCGTCTGATAGAAATATTGACCCATATTTTTTTGTTAAACTAAAATTTACGAAGATACGACGCTTTTAAAATTCTAAATACGTCACATCTAGGTATAATTTTAGGGAGTTTACTGACGTCATGAGCCCCCACCCCCGAGTTTTGATGTCTTTTATCTTTGTCAATATTCATTGATTTACAAAAACAAAAAATTACGTGTTCATTATTTCCAATACTCTAACTGACAGAGATGGCGGTGTGATTATCTTAAAACAGCTGTTTAAAACACATTTTTGTATGGGAACATGTCACAGTGACAGCTGTTTTTAGATAGACAATCGTCTATCTAATCTTTTCGGTAAATATGGACCTAAATTGATTTGTAATTTTTTGACTTTGTCGTCATGCCTATACCATGGTTTTTCAGGAGGAGCTCGTCGCTAAATAATAACAGCCGCTCGGGCCGATCTTTAGTTTAAAAAAAAAAAAATTAAAAGCTTTTTATTCTGACTTTTAAGTCCATTTGGTTAGTACAACTTAGAAACTAGTGTTAGTACTTATATCTACCCGAAGAACAAAAAGAAACAAACGGATTACGGACGGACGGATTCTATTACGGGTAGTCAGTGGCCCAAAAAAGTCTGACAACCAGTCCTACCAAGTGGTATCGTATTACCCAGTATCCGGTTAGATTGGAAGCCGACCCCAACATAGTTGGGAAAAGGCTAAGCAGATGATGATGATATCATGGTTTTTTAGGAAAAGATAAAATAATAAATAAAATAATAATAATAAATATCGCTGGACATATTATATTACACACACAGCGCCACCTAGTGCCACACTAAGCAAAGCTTGTGTCGTGGACACTAGATAGTTGATATACTACATATATACTTTTTTGTTTGTAAATAAATAATTATTATACATATAAATATCCATGACTCGAAAACAAACGTCCATGCTCATCACACACACATTTGCTCCTACCGGGATTCGAACCCAGGACCCTAAGAACGTAAGGCAGTGTCACTACAACTACGCCAATCGGGTCGTCAAATATCTAAAGGTGTGAAATAAAGCAAAATTATCTGTTACAAGAATCTACATCCAGCAGTACCTACGAACCTAATTATTTTAATTAAAGTTCCCCTAGAGTATACTCGTTTAAAAGAATCGTGATAATTGTACAATTTGTACATAGTTAACTTATGAGAGGACAATTAAACTCAAATTACTTCGCATTCTAACGTGTAATGTACATTACATTATTTTACTGTCCTGTAAATTGTTACTTACTGCTTTTTTTCTGTACATGCTTTAATAAAATGATTTCCATGGAATAATTTCCACGAAATTAGAAAAAAAAAATGTACCACAAAAAAAAGTTGTCTGTGGCCCGAATGTCTGGTAATAATCAGTTTTACTAACTGGGGTTGTGGAGGTCAGATAGGCAGTCGCTCCATGTAAAATACTGGTATTCAGCTGCAGCTGGTTAGACTGGAAGCCGACCTTAACATAGTCGAGAAGAGGCTAGGCAGATGGTTCACGTGGATTAATCTATACTAATATTATAAAGCAGGATAATGTTTGTTTGGTTAAACGCGCTAATCTCAGGAACTACCCGCCCGAATTGAAAAATTCTATTTGTGTTGGATAGTCCATTTATCGAGGAAGGCTTTAGGCACGCTGCAATCATTAGGAGCGGAGCACGAATGAAAAATGTTGCAATAACGAGACGTTTTTCCCTTTCGTTTTTCTCTCTTATGTGACGCAAACGAAGTTGCGTGGGTCAGCTAGTTTCATATAAAGGGTGTAAATAAACCTTGAACGAAGTCGAAAGATACTTTTACTCCCCGTCATTGCGATATCTTTTTTTTGTTCTGGACCTTACCTGGGAACCCTCTACTTACGGATATATTGGAAGTCATTGGAAGTTTCTTTCTTTCTTTCTTTAAGTCAAAGTTCCAACATTTTCACAAGTTATTTTTTTAAACTTTACTTTAAATACTTCTACAATTAGTTTACTACTCAATACACCCATCAGCACAATGTTGTAAGAGCCTTACATTGAGTTTTACCATAATACGTGATTTTTCAAGTCGTTTCCCAGCAATATTTGTTTGCATAAAGCTGCTTAGTTTGATGAACAGAATGCTGACTTGACGACTTCGTGATGAGGTGGTTTATATCCTGTATAAATAAGACCTTGATTGACTTTGTAAATTATACTTTATCACTTTCATCACTACATATTATAAAACAAAGTCTCCCGCCGCGTCTGTCTGTCCCTATGTGAGCTTAGATCTTTAAAACAACGCAACGGATTTCGATGCAGGTTTTAGTATATAACTTTACGCGGGCGAAGCCGTGTGCATCGGCTAGTTACAGATAAATACTTGCTTTCTCCAAAATTACAGTATCTTAGGAACCCCACTTTTCTAAAAAAACACAAATACTCGCACACCTGTACTAATAAATTCCTCTGCGTTTTTTCAGCCACGTGGGCCATTCAGTATGTCCCCTAAATACCGCAAAAAATAATGAATGTCCCACACATGCATCAACTTGTCTCACCCTGTATCTTGACATCTTTATGGATGCTTTTTTGTTTCTTTATTATTAGGGTTACTTAAGAATTTTAAGAACCTTTTCACGCTAAGGACGAATATCAGTAATGAACGTGATCAGGGGCCTAATTCTGCTATTTCTATAAATTCGTCACTCCAACACGGTTCCATTCTCATCCCATTGTCATTTTACTTAAAGTTTGTAATCTGCTGTTCACAATGATCGATCATTGGTCGGTCAATGGTCTCTTAATAAAATTGAGTTTTAATGGCATTGTCGCATTGTCATTATTATAAAACCCTTAGTACAAATGGTTTCCGAAATCTGCTAATAAATGCAAAAATTGATTCATGCCAGATTTCATGTACGAGATTACCATTCTATTACATTTCATTCAATGGAGTGTCAGTGGTTGACCATTGAAAAGTTAAAATGGCGCCATTATATTAGTAGAATGAACAAACTTGTCAAAACTTGACAGAACTTCACCATTATGAAATCAATGATCGACTACTCTGACACTATTGTAATAGCAGAATCGAGGCCCAGAACATGTAAGTCGCTAAAGCTGTCAGTTTTGTATTTGCAACGGTGTAATGATATTTGAGTATTCCATCAGGAATTTCTCAGCAGCAGCCTCGAAGTCTGGAATTGCGGCCGGTTGATGGCAATAGGCTCACCCCCAATTATATGGGACTTAAACATAACTGGCGTAATGTGGGTGCACTAATAGGAACATCTTTGCTCAATCCTCTGGAAACTACAGGCGTGATGTTATGTTATACTAGCTTCTGCCAGCGGCTTCGCCCGCATGAAGTGTGATAACTGTCCCATGGGATCTTACTACCGGGATGAAAAGTATCCTATGTGTTAATCCAGGTTATAAACTATCTGTGTGCAAAATTTCATCCAAATCAATTAAGTGGTTTTGCGTGAAAGAGTAACAAACATCACCACATATTATAAAACAAAGTTTCCCGCCGCGTCTGTCTGTCCCTATATATGCTTAGATCTTTAAAACTGCGCAACGGATTTTAATGCGGGTTTTTTTAATAGATAGAGTGATTCAAGAGGAAGGTTTTGGTATATAACTTTACGCTTGCGAAGCCGCGGGCACCGGCTAGTTTATAATATTAGTAGGATGTATTGACACTGCCAGCTCTTGAACGTTTAGACATCCTAAACCTGGTCATTTGCTTTTTTAAAAGCTGCTCTTAGGCGTTAAAGCTTTCCGGGGCTGCGGGACTGCTCGAAAGAGATACCGTGGCCCCGAAACATAAAGGGCGAGGAAGTAACATGGATGGGTTTTAGTCACTAAAAGTCTGACACTCCCTCCCGCTCTGCCCAGAGCGGGAAGAGTCATTTGATGATTTCCCATCCGAAAAACAGAAAATGGAAAGAAAGAAAGAAAGAAAAATATTTATTTGACGTCAGTTAATAAAGCACACACACAATAATAAATAAAAAAGATACAAAACAAACAAAATGTGTAAAAGTTTTATTTTATAGTTAAGTTTTATTATTATTTGTAACTCAAAAACAAAGATGTAACAATTTGGGTAGAATAATGTTACGTTTAAAACCATCTAACTTATTTTTCTGGTCAACACTTCTTTGTTACTAACAAAGGAGAGGCTTTTTTGACTGTGTAACAAAAAAATTAAAGTCAGGCTCTGGGTTTGGTTTCCATTCTAATCAGAATCAGGTGATCATCAGGACATACGTGGAGAGATCTACCTATCTAGCCTCCAGAATCCCCTTACTGACAGATTCTCGTTTCTGATTACCTGTAACATCAGTCAAAGATCTACAAATCGACAGCCAGGATCAACAACCGTGGAGAGTTTAATAAAAGTAAAGATTGATCCACGGATCGACCTACCTGTAAGCGTATCGCTTATAATCACAAAGAAAATATTAAACTTATACTGTGACTTACGGGATATCTTCCGTGATTATTTATTAAGTTGAGCTCCCGATATTTCGACGATGTTGCAAGCGCCATGATCGCGGGTGACTGGAGTATGCGGGTGGATAACGCACTCACAGTATCACCATTTGGTGATACTGTGAGTGCGTTTTGTCGTGACTTAGTGTCGAGTTTCAATAGTGCACGTAGCAAAAGACAAAGAAAGAGGGTAGACAGATTTGTCTGCTCGTAACAATTCAATTTCCATCCACCCGCATACTCCAGTCAACCCGCGATCATGGCGCTTGCAACAGCGTCGAAATATCGGGAGCTCAACATAATAAATAATCACGGAAGATATCCCGTAAGTGACAATATAAGTTTAGTTTTAAACCGTGAAAGCCTAAAACAGTGTTTAAAGGAAATATTATTTTCTTGATTCTCATACGGAACCATCCTCTAAAACCGTTGCTCCTACAATTTGGGCAATAAATACGTCTTCGCAAGGTATATATCACTCGTCCGCACCGACACAGAGCGCACATAAATAAATTGTGTACGTCTACGCACTTTCAGCGTACGACTTACGTACAAACAATTAATTTATTTTATATTTGTATTACAACAAATACGGAGATACGGAGGAGCTCGTGGCTAAATAATAACAGCCACACGGATCGATCTTCAAGGTTAAGCAGCGTTTGCTAAGGTTGGTTTGTGGATGTTATTACATATTGAGTTTTCTGCGTGCCTCTCTAACCGTTGGTCCCTCCTATCATTATGTAGATCTTTGACAGTCGTTACAGGCAATCACTGGCCTGAAAGTCTACAACCAGTTTTAGCAAGAGGTATTGTATTGCCTAACTGGGTTGGATGGTTTGATGGATTGATATGGATGCGAAACATGGTCTCTTTCAAAACACCACAAAGACATGCTGCAAAGCTGTCAACGAGCGATGGAGAGAAGCATGATGGGCATCAAGAAACAACACAAGAAACGAAACACCTTTATAAGGGCCAAGACAAGAGTTATGGATGTACTTACGAAGATAGACCAACTAAAATGGAGATGGACAGGCCACATGTTAAGTAGTCCTCAGGAAAAGTGGAGTCCCAGAGATGGAAAAAGGAAACGGGGAAGGCAACTTAAGAGATGGAAAGACGAGTTGAAGCTTGCAGCGGGCCCTTACTGGAGAAGGGTTGCCAGAGATAGTAAACAATGGAAAATGTTAGAGGAGGCCTTTGCTAAAAGGCACACTGAGCTCAGAGATATACTCTAAATGAGGAAAACACACATTTTGCAACAGATGAACGTTCAGGATACAGGGCTTATTGATTGATTGATTGATTGATTGTATTGCCTAACTGGGTTGTGGAAATCAGATAGGCAATCGCTTTATATAAAATACTGTCATTCTGTTAGACTGGTAGCTGCCCCCCCCATAATTGAAAAAGGGTCAGGCAGATGATCATTTCAATAGTTGTGTTCAAGTTATTTCAAAACGTCCCGAAGTCCGAAAACAAATAATTGATTGTTTCAAACCTACTAACTTTCAGTTTTATAGCGTTCATTTTAGTTCGAATCATACAGCAAAATTACAATTACTTTCAACAAAATTTTGCGCGACAAGTAACGCCATCTAGTATCGAGTAGTGGAATCGAAAACTTGTTCTTGTGAAAGTTTCAGGACAGTTCAGTTGCAAAGTATCTATGATTTTGTATCATCAAGCAATTTTACCTGTGGGAAGCTTTTTGTCATTTTGGATTTTTTATTTAATTAATTCCATTGGCATGATCATGTCTCAATAAAATATTAATCAGGTACCTTAAACGATATAATTAATGGAGGGAATAATAATTTTGTAACTTATCATACCATTCATTTTAATATACATAATTAACAATTTGTTATAACCATCGTAGACTCGTAGCCGAAGCTAGTGCTACGGGGCTACGAATTCTGTGCTACGCGCTACGCAGTACTTTCGTCCTGAGTTTGCATTAATAAAATTAATAGTTGTTGCAAAATCTATCTGACTTTAAGATATATTTATACAAAATATCTGTAAAACTTACAAACATTTGGAATCCCAATATGGAACCAATAAATAAATATTGTTAATTTATTGATTTTTAGTATAACAATCGAAGTTTAAACTAAGATTGGTTTTTATTTAATGATTTTATTGGGTTGATTACGTTGTTGTTGTTTTATTTTGTTTTTTTTTTTAAGAAGGGTAAGTCGAATTATGACAAATCGGTTCTTGCAAAATAATCGGTTAAACAAAACGTAAGTCATAGCTGATCAAAAATCACGAAGTAGGTAAAGTTTTGAGAAAGAATGTGGATACAAGAGTAGAAAGAAGAAAACTAGAGAAAAGAACTGTGTGAAAATTGATATGGCGAGAAAAGAGTTGTCTCGTAAGATGACGAGTAATAGTAAAGTATGGAAATAGAAGTCATGCTGCGCTGACTTCAAATAAATTGGGAGAAGAGCTAGATAGTGGCGATGAATCACGAAACAAAGACTCATTCATTTAAAAATGTATATTTTTCCCTCTCTCTCTCTCTCTACTTCAACCTTTGGTCACTCAATACTGAGTGTAAGTTTAATAAACTTAAGTTAATACTTTAATACTTTTCTTAATGTATCAGAAGGCTCATTTTCTACTTGTATGGTTTTGAGGTAATCTTGGATGTTATGAAATTACTCCGAAACTCCCGTTTTGTTTACAAAAATAACTTTTGTAGGAGTTAATATGATAAGCGTATGGTACGAGGTTCCATATATCCATAAGCATTCTCCTTTCTCCACTTTTGGAGTTTTTGTGTCATGGCCATCCAGTTTATTCCGGCCACTTTAATGAGATCTGCTGTCCATTTTTAAACTTTCACGATCAGAACACATTATGAAACATATGAATACGGGTATTTATCGCGAATTTACCTTTAATTTAATCCCGACGTTTCGACCGGATTGCACCATCCGTGGTCGCGGGGAGACTGAAGTATTGGAGGTACCGCGACAGCAAAGTGAAGGTGTTTATTCAACTACCCACACTCATCTTCATAAATGTTAATTAGGGCCGGTTCACACTAGGACAGCACACTACACTAACAGTGTCTGTATATTGAGGCGATTTCACTTGACGAGTACACTTAGTGATCACTGGATTCCAAGCTGAAGAGAGTTTGAAACCGTCTTCGCGATTAAAATTAGGGTACTTCTTGATCTCAATCGCTTCCCGAACCATTCTCTTATAATAGTACTTCTCATGGGCAAGGATTTTTGGGTTGTGTAACTCCATCCAGTGGTTGGGTCCTGAGTCTATCACAAAGGTAAATTCGCGATAAATACCCGTATTCATATGTTTTATAATATCTTCTGTCCACTTTAGCATAACTTCGAGTTTATTAACAAAAGGTTATTTATTACATCAAATCCCCGCTCCAGTACTAACGTGTGTATTTTTCCACCCCTTTAAGACCTGCATCCCATGGCTCCCTCATTAAGTAATGAGACAAGGCCATAAATATCACTTCCTTACTCATTTCATAGTACAACATTTTCGTTTTAAGCCGCCACGGTGACTCTTTATTATTTATATTAATAACTTTGTTTTATAACTGTGTGCGAGTGGTTATATTAAAAGGTTATATTTCAGCTGGTTAAGTGACGTGGGTTGATTATAATTAATACTAATTATAGAATGATAAGTATTTGTAAATGTATTTACTTAAAATTTGATTGCTGCTATTCATACTCCTCAGAATGAGTTCCAGGATTTGATTCCGAGGCGAGCAAAGTGTCATTGAAATTTTTCTGTTAGGAATTTTTCAATAGTCACAGTCCATCCATCGTTTATTTGGTTTTCCTCTACACTCAAACTGAACAACTTTTTTGACAACCAATAGGTAAATATTTGCAAATCTCCATCATCATCTGCCTAGCCTTTTCCTGACTATGGATGCAGCTGAATATCAGTATTTTACATGGAGCGACTGCCTATCTGACCTCCACAACCCACTTCTACTTTATAATATGATACCACTTGGTAAGACTGGTTGTTAGACTTTTTGGGCCACCGACTACCTTAAACGACTGCCAAAGATGGACAACTGATAGCTGGGTCGAACAGCTTAACGTTCTTTCTGAGGCATGGAGAAAATTCTGTATGCAAGGGTGGCCATCCATACACAGACTAACCTAGGCAAGCACGGCTTAACCTAAAGATCGGGCCGAGTGGCTATTATTATTTAGCCACGAGCTAAATTTAACAAATCTCGATATGATCCTAAAATAGCTCTTGGTTTCCGATATATCCAGTAGGTATGTTCACCGTTCGCCCCGCCTACCCACGTATCGGTTTCGAGTATCGGTTCGAGTCTGCGCACTGGGAATATCGGTTACGACGTTCATAGTTTGCTTACGCCCCGTGGTGTAGTCTATTCTGTATTTACGTGTGTTTAGCTGCCAAGGTATGCCACTTGTCTTAATTGAATTAGCTCTTAATTTGGCAACGAGTTTGGCACTTTCAGTAGTGGCTATCAGTTCCTCTAATATGCAATCAATAGGACTAGCAGAACACAATATAAAGTTTCCCATTGTTTGTGGAACAACTCCATATTTAGCATCATCAGTCATTGAACCTTCACCTGAATAGATTTTCTTTATTTCGAACCTAACTCTGGAATCTATTAAGTTAACTTACATAGAAAGAGGCCTTTGATCTGCAGACAAAATACACTAAATACGTATGATAGGATAGGAGTCCAAGAAAAGTCGCTAGAAAATCATTTGCTCATGTCAAATTAAACCAAACGTCACGTAATGACTGTAGAGAGTCGATGATAATCGATGATTTTAGATTGCCAATAAGTACTGGCAGCTTAAAAAGTAAATATTTTTTAAATATGAAAAAAATCAAGAAAATGATGGATGAGCATTGTGACTAACGAGAAATAAGATTGAAAGATGTGATTTTCTTTAATCAAACAAAATATAAGCAATTCAACCAAAAAATGAATATTGTTATTGTTATTGTTGTTAATATTGTATGTTTATTGTTTGGTGGTGTGGCAGCGTCACAATAGTATAGCAGCGTTACAGTACTGTTGCTTTCTCAAACGATTTCTACGTCATTTGTGTTATAACAAGGCTGCGATAGTGGTAATTGGTCTCCCTTGTTTTGCAGATCCTAGTAAAAAACAGGTTCTTAAAGATAACACCTCGTAATCTCCCTTGGGTTAAACATTTTGCCAATTATGTTTAATTTACATGTAATACGGGGCGAATTTATACCCATTAACTGGGCTCATGTCAAACTTCATAACTGCTACTGAGAAATATACCCTTAATCCAATCGAAGTTTTCATTTTTTTTCCATCTCATTCTATTATTCATTTTCATTCATTGTTACCATATTATTGACACAAGTAGTTTATGTTTTACACTAGGGGAATAGGCATGTTAACTGAAAAAATCGAATTAGTCCGTCTCTTAGATTATCAAAAAATATTTGACCCGTATTTTTTCTTTTGTCACACAAACCAAAATTGACAAAGATACGACGCTTTTAAAATGCCCAATACGTCACGGTTTGGTATCATTCTTAGTGAGTTCTGACGTCACGAGCCCCCACTCCCGAGTTTTGATGCGTTTTATCTTTGTCAATATTTGTTGATTTACAAAAACAAAAAACACATGTCCATTATTTTCCAATACTCTAACTGACGGACTAAATAGATTTGCAATTTATTGATGGTGGAAACTAGCCTATGGCCGCTATTACCACCAAATAATACGCCAACCACAAGGCTACCGTTTATTGGGCGTGAACACACATTACAGTATCGACAGGTCGACAGGGCGTGGTGTATCGATAGCTATCGAAGTATCGAAAGCCACGCCCCATCGAAAAAAATACACCGATGCGCGCATGTCCGGTCTGATCGGTTTGAAGATACGTATCGAGGATGAGAGGCGTCTTCAGAGGTTAATAGGCTATATTATACGGTAAGTACGGGTAGTCGAGTTGAATGGCGCTGATACATGCGCCATGTTCGTGAACAGGCGCTGTCAGTTGGGACTGGTCATCTCTTAGCTGCCACGGTTAATTTTAATTACTTCATTTTTTAATTTTGATTTTGTCTTTTCTCTGGACGCTCTTAATGTGCACGTCTTTCTATATCATTCTCACATAATTATGCATAATCACAACATGAATGATGTAACCAAGTTTTTGTAACAAAATTATGATTTAAAAGAGCGTCCAATCGTTCTTGTACATAGATATCTACGCTAGGGAATGGGCAACAACAGTACTTTTTCAAGGCTTTTTCAAGCCTTGTGACTGTGAAAAAGTGCCGTAATCGTCAAACTGAAACAAATGCTTTAGTTGGATTTTGAGTACCAAACGAAAGTCGGTTACGACGAGTCGAATATGCATGACGACATTTATCAAACATTTTGCAAATCTATTTAGTCCGTCAGTTAGAGTATTGAAAAATAATGGACACGGTATCTTTTGTTCTTGTAAATCAATGAATATTGACAAAGAAACTTGGGAGTCGGACTTGAGCGAGTGACGTCAGAACGGACGAAAGAAGGGCCAATTGAAAAGATCACATTTGACATCTGTCAGTTCAGTTTTGGTTTAAGTAACAAACGAAAAAGTACGAGTCAAATGTTTTTTAAAAATCTTACTGCCAAACTAATTCAATTTTTTTGTTGTCTACCTTATTATAAGTTTTAAATTCACTGTTTTACAGTATGTCATGTAAGTAGCTAATAATTGTACGTCTGT
This sequence comes from Xestia c-nigrum, assembly GCA_916618015.1. Lineage (NCBI taxonomy): Eukaryota > Metazoa > Arthropoda > Insecta > Lepidoptera > Noctuidae > Xestia > Xestia c-nigrum. The sequence continues at coordinate 2,764,220 of OU745263.1, forward strand.
GTGATTACAACACATGGTTATAGGTGCATTTTGTCTGTAATTTTGTTATTTATTTAAAATTGTTCATTGTTCATTAATATCTATACTTCTATACTTAATATTATAAAGCAGAAGAGTTTGTTTGTTTGTTTGGTTGAACGCGCTAATCTTTGGAACTACTGGCTCGAATTGAAAAAATATTTTTGCTTTGGATAGTCCATTTATCGAGGAAGGCTATAGGCTATATAACAACACGCTATGACTAATAGGAGCGGAGCAGCAATAAGAAATGTTGGAAGCGGGAAATTCATGCGAACGAAGTCGCGGGCAGAAGCTAGTTTAATTATAAAAGCAGCGATTACCTAATGGTCTGATTTCGACTGTCATTTGTCCATCTTTGGCAGTCGTTACAGGTAGTCAGTGGACCTAAAAGACTGACAACTACTCTTCCCATGTGGTATCGTATTACCCAGTATTAACTGGGTTGTGGAGGTCAGGTAGGCAGTCGCTCCATGTAAAATACTGGTATTCAGCTGCATCCGGTTAGACTGGAAGCCGACCTCAACATAGTTTTGAAAAGGCTAGACAGATGATGATTTAGTGGTGTGACCGTACGCACCTGTGATTTTTCGGATTCATATGCGTATTAAGAAATTATTCGATGAAGAAAAACATCGTGGAGAAACCAGCATGCCTGGGAGATATTTCTCGAGGATGCCTTCGAGAAATATCTCCCAGGCATGCAAAGTCAAGTCAGAGACCCAAAAGTTACAGGCATAAATTCTGACACCTGGGCCTTTTTTTTTTCTTTTTTTTGTTTTCTTTTTTTTTAGGATGGGAAATCATCAAATGACTTCTCCCACTCGGGGCGGGAGGGAGTGTCAGACTCTTACTGACTAATGTTCCTTCCTCGCCCTTTATGTTCCGGGGCCGCGGGGGATCATTGATTTCATAATGGTCAAGTTCTGACAAATTTTGTCAAGTTTGTTAAATCTACTATCATAACGGCGCCATTATGACTTTTCAATGGTCAACCACTGACACTTCATTGAAAGAAATGTCATAGAATAATAAGCTCTTACATGAAATCTGGCATGAATAAATGTTCGCATTTAGTAGTAGATTTCGAAAACCACTGTTTTATAATAATGACAATACGACAATACCATTAAAACACAATTTTATTACGAGACCATTGACCGACCATCGTGAATTTAGCAGATTACGAACTTTAAGCAAAATAACAATGGGATGAGAATGGAATCGTGTTGGAGTGACGAATTTATTGAAATAGCAGAATTAGGCCCCTGATCAGACACTAACAACAGGAAGGTGTAGAAGATTGTTTTTTTGAAACAAAAACCCTGTGATAACTTAGCTATCAATCTCTGAGATGAGATTCCAAAACAATAGTCCCTTTTCGCATCCCTCTATACTACATTTTGCTTGTCATCTTTTCCCAATAAATATATTTTTTCTCTCTGCCCTCCCACATATCCCATAAAGGCGTGTATATACGGGCGTGCCGGTCCTTCGCTCCGGTTGGCTGATCGGAAACCAATCGATAACCAATAACCGCCTAACGCCCGCTTCCGGTCGTCGTTGGGCGGGCGGGATTATGTGACTTTTTATACGAAGGCTCTATTTTATGATAATGGGCTTTCGGTGAAAGTAGGTTTAGGTTTTATAGAAGGTTGGTAGGTATGTAATGTGGAATTGGAATGGTTGAACTTAAAGTTTTTTAAAGTTACAAAATAGGTTGAGTACTTACCTATAAAAATTCTTATACGGCCTTGTGTAACGGTCTTTTTTAAAAGAAGACGATTTAATTGGAGAAATGGTTTATTATTTAACCACTTTATAAAACACTTAAAAGATCTTTTGGCAACCGTTCACTCCCGAAAATAAATGGTTTTATGCATGTTTAATTCATTTTATTGATAATAATGTTCTCTAAATATTGGGCAAAAAATACGCCTATATTTCGCGTGCTAAAGGGTAGTCAAAGGTGCATAGCTGAAGTCGAAAATAAAAAAACAAAGAAAATTTTCAAAGTGTGGGGAAGGCCTTTGCCCAGCAGTGGGACAAAACCGGCTATCAAAAACTCAAAATCAAGACTATTAACTATGCAGGTATACAGGGTGTAAACCACCTCATCACAAAGCCGTTAACCAAGCATTCTGTACATCAAACTAAGTAACTTTCCGCAAAAAATATTGTTGGGAAACAACTTTTTTTTTTGAGGTTATAAATCATGTTTTGTGGTAGAACTCAATGTAAAACACTTGAATTGTGCTGATGGATGGATTGAATAGTACGGGGGCCATGGAGGTTTTAAAAGTTAAAATCTTACTAGAAAAACTTGTATTTAAAAAAATGCTTGCATATACCATTATACTACAAACTTAGTTCAGAAATTATTTTGTACAACTTTTTGTCTTTTTGGAAAAAGACTGTAGTTTCCATCCAAGTTCAAAATGATTTTCCTAAAAAGTCCTCATAAAGTTCTATTTTTCAGATTTTTTTCACATTCTCCTAACTTATGGTTAGGTTAGAGAGGGGGGGACACACTTTTTTTCACTCTTTTTTTCACTCTTTTTCACTTTTGGAGCGATTATTTCCGAAATTATTGACATTATCAAAAAATGATTTTAGTAAACCCTTGTTCATTTTTAAATACCTTTCCAACAATATATCACACGTTAGGGTTGAAATAAAAAAAACACTTCCCACTTACCCTAAAAACATTTTTTTCCAATTTTTATTTTACCACTTTGTCGGCGTGATTGATACACATAGTGGTACCAAATTTCAGCTTTCTAGTGCTAACGGTCACAGAGATCAAGCGAGGACGGACAAACAGATATGGCGAACCTATAAGGGTTCCTAGTTGACTACGGAACCCTAAAAATCAGCTGTTCACTACATAGTAGGCTGATGATGATGATGATGAACAGAGTCTATTACTGATGAACAGTTCTGTTAATCTTTATCTCTAAGACAAGCGCGTCACGTAGAAGTATGCCCTTAGCATTAATGTTCATTTGTCAGCTTATTATTATTGTCCCTTGGCAAAGAATTGTCTCAAAAGGGTTAATTACTATGGACTAAGAATTGAATTAAAACATACCGACGATAGGTTTATGGATATGACTTTAAACTAGTTATCTAGGGATTAATGTACGTAAAGGGTGTAAAACACCTCTTCACGAAGCCGAAAGGCACTTGTTTTCCCCGTCATTGCGATAATTATTATTATTATATACCTGGGAACCTTCTAGTTACGGAGATATGGGGAGTCAAAGTTTACAACTTTTTGACAAGCTTTTTTTTTAATACAAGTTTTTTTTGTAAGATTTTGACACCTCCACGACCCCCGTACTATTCAATACATCCATCAGCACAATGTTTTAAGTGCGTTACATTGAGTTCTACCACAAAACATGATTTTTAACCTCAAAAAAAAAAGTTGTTTCCCAGCAATATTTTTTGCGTAAAGTTACTTGGTTTAATGTACAGAATGCTTGGTTATCGGCTTTGTGATGAGGTGGTTTACACCCTGTATTTAAGAGTATGCCTTAACTTAAGCATCATTTGCATACCGAAATTCCTATCTGGGTTTGATGACGACCCGAATAGCGCAGCGGTAGTGAGACTGTTTAACGTTCTTAGGGTCCACGGTTCGAATCTCGGTAGGAGAAAATGATTGTGTGATGAGCATGAACATTTGTGCCCGAGTCATGGATGGTTTGTATGTATGATAAATATGTATTTACAAACAAAAAAAGATAATATTGTTGTATATCAACTGTCTGGTGTCCACGACACAAGCCTTGCTTAGTGTGACACTAGTTGGTGCTGAGTGTAATGTCCAACAATATTTGTTATTATATCCCGGTTGTCATTTGCAGATGTATGACAGATGTTCAGTGTCCACCAACCAATCTTACCTCAAGTCTAATTTTATTACCCAATACTGACCAGGTTGTGTACCTAATGAAAACTCTTTTTTTTTCTCTTTTTTTTCGTAAAACTTGCAGCTAGACAAATACAATAGTTTAGTTTATAACAACAATATGGCCAATGAAAAGCTTTCAGAAATACTTTTAAAATAGTTAAGCTTCGGCCCGCGACTTCGTTCGCGTGAATTTACCGGTCGCAACATTTTTTATTGCTACTTCGCTCCTATTGGTCATAATGTGATGTTATATAGCCTACAGCCTTCCTCGATAAATGGACTATCCAACGCAATTTTTTTTCCATTCGAGCCAGTAGTTCCTGAGATTAGCGCGTTCAACCAACCAAACAAACTCTTCTGCTTTATAGTATTAGTATAGATTTGGAAGAAATGGTCTGATGCTGCACCCAAGATCGTCAGTACACTATGGAACTGTGCAATAGTTTCAAAGCCCACAGAGGCTTGTAATAAAAAAGAATTTTAATTGTTTTTTTACTTATCCACGTTAGTCCAACGCCCAGCCAATGGATAACACAATGAGACGGCGACAGATCGCGTCTCGGGCCAAAGAAAAAGCGAGAAAAAAACCTCCTGCTAGGAAATATCTTTCATCTTGTAATTATTTTTATCCTTTAAGCGAAATGAAGATAAAGAAAAAAGACGAACACATAATCAGTTTGTCTAATTCACTCTCTGGACTATTGTTGTATGACTTTTGTGCTCATTTTTTAATGAAAACTCCTTATTGTTTTTGATTTTCGTATCTCGCGTGCTTTTGGCACGAAAGAGGGCCGCAATATCTTTGTTTAAGATTTTTGATCTGGAGTGTAGATATTGGCAATTTAGTGGGCTGTGTTTAAACATAATTTTGCAAAAAATATGTTTTTTTTTTTAAGTTGAGATATCTTACACAAATGCTGCTGAGAAATCCCTGTAGGAAAATTTCAATAACACTTTGCTGACTGTAAAATTGCACCCGGGACCTTCTCAACCTGCACCATGCCTACTTTAATATCATCTTATAAATCCTTATCGTTACTTCCTTATCCTTATCCTTACTATTATATAAATGTGAATGTAAGTTTGTTTGTTACGCTTTCACGCAAAAAATACTCAACCGATCATCATGAAACTTTGAACACATATTCTCGGAGGTATTAGAAGTAACATAGGATACTTTTTATTACAAAAAAAAACGAACCCTCACTCGCAGACGAAGTGGCGCGGGTCAGCTAGTCTGTAATATATGTGTAATATAATAGTATGTATACTATTTATGTATTTCGATTTGTTAACAAAATGGTATTTTTCTCATTGATTTTTGTACTCTATCACAATGCTGTCTTATTTGACCCAAAGGTTGACTGGTAGAGAATGTCTTGTGGCATTGAGTCCGCCTATGGACCACTCCTGTGCATGAAGTTTAAATAAATAATATTGTACACCCAGAATCTATGTACAAGAAAATCTTTTTAATTATTTGTAAACTAAAACCAGATTAAATGTAACTTAAACCTTATATCTACATACTTCCAATTCTAAGAAAAACTACCATTATAATTGCAAAAAAAAAAAACCTATAAAGCATGTCTACACTTGAGAATCTAAAACGGACACATCAAAGGTTCAGAGAGTAATTAGCACATTTATAAAAAACCCCTTTCAGAACAAATAGCGGAGTTGCGTTAATCCCGGAGACAGGTAAGGCCCGCATTAAACTTGTGTCCCACCCCTTACTTGCTCTGGTCATTACTGGAGCTCAAAGATTAGGGTTCAGATGTGGAGACGCCAAGATATTTGGAGAGATTTTTTTTAAGATAGGTACTAAAATAAAATATCGAGTTTTTCGATGCCCTTACAAAGTTGGGTATTTTAGTTTATTTCATAGTTTTTCATTAATGTTAGTATATGAGGAGCTCGTGGCTAAATAATATCAGCCGCTCGGGTCGATCTTTAAGTTAAGCCGTGCTTGCCTAGGTTAATCTGTGGATGGGTGACCACCCTTAAATACCGAGTTTCTTCCATGCCTTAGCAAGCACGTTAAGCCGTTGGTGCCGGCTATCATTTGTCCATCTTTGACAGGTATTCAGTGACCCCAAAAGTACGACACCCGTCTTACCAAGTGTTATCGTATTTCCCAGTATTCACTGGGTTGGGTTAGTAGGTCAGATATGCCAGTCACTCCATGTAAAATACTGGTATTCAGGTGCATCCGGTTAGACTTGAAGCCGACCCCAACATAGTTGGGAAAAGGCTAGGCAGATGATGATGAATTAGTTTATGATTAAAACCTTCGCATCTCCCAGAATATAAATGAATTGATTTTAATTCGCATCGAAATAGAGAGCATTTGTGGGATAGTAAAGCTCAAAATTCTCAAAACTCAAAGCATTCATTTCATGTAGATCGTGACAGGCCTTTTTGCATAGTCAAAAATAAACTACCTACAGTATAGTCACACAAAAATCGTAGATATCTTGGAGACGAATAGGCGAGAAACTCCATAGACACTCTTTTCAAGTCAAGGTTGGTTTTACATAGTTCTTGGGTTACTAATTGTGGCTTATTTATGCGAGCGCAATGATTTCTACTTTGAGAATAAAAAAAGTCAATTTAAATCTAAAGGGTGTAAAACACCTCTTCACGAAGCTGAAAGCCACGTGTTCTCCTCGTCATTTCGATCATTTTTTTGTTCTATACCATACCTGGGAACTTTCTAGTTACGGAGATATGAGGGGTTAAAGTTATAAATTTTTGACAAGTGTTTTTTTTAATACAAGTTTTTTTTGTAAGATTTTGACTTTTAACACCTCCACAACCCCCTTACTATTCAATCCATTCATCAGCATAATGTTTTAAGTGCATTACATTGAGTTCTACCACAAAACATGTTTTATAACTCAAAAAAAAAATGTTTCCCAGCAATAATTTTAGCGTAAAGTTACTTAGTTTGATGTACATAATGCTTGGTTAACGGCTTTGTGATGAGGTGGTTTACACCCTGTATAAGATTTAGCCCAACTATTAATACTATACTAGGGTATCTCTCCAGGTTAAACTGCGCAAGCTTAGGTTGATCGTGGATGTCTGATGGGTGATCCTACCTATTTCAAATGTGATTAACAAAGTTTTGATATTATTTATTTTTAGACTTTTACAATCGTTTTAAAACTAAAACAATCATGATGGCAAGCCCAAAAAACTTTATTTCTCGAAAATTCGTAAGCGAAGCACTGTCGTATCTACATTTTAATCTATAATCGAACCGACCCCACCGGTCATCTTAATCAACCCTTCAAAGGACAATCGGTCCACTTGACCCCCGAGGGATCGGGACCCAAATCGCCAAACTAATTATTGTTATAAGCCATTATTAGTGTATTAACGGAGCTCAATTATTTATGTTTTCATTAGGTACCGCATTTTGTGGGTTACAAGTTTCTTATTGAAGATGCGGTATTGATAGGGTTGGGTATATTGAGTTGATATTTGGAGTTTAAAACCACTTGCATCATTTTTTTGAAGTATTGTTCATTGTTTTTCATACGAAACTATATTTTGCAATTGCTATTCAGTTTTCTTTCGAAGTGTTTACTTGATAATTATTGATTTGCTATTAATTACAAGCTTCTAATTATGAGTCGGAAAACAATTAATGACTGATTCATTGTTTGTTGAAATTAAAAACTACGCTGAATGAATTAAATGCATAAATCTCTTTTTTAGTATCTCCTTTCGCAGGTATGCTGGAAGAGATTTCATTCGAAATAAGCATCAACTTTGGACCATTTTTTGTTCCTTTCTTCTTCTCTATATTTAGTGTGTAAATTAAGTAAATGATTAGTTATTTTGAGTTTCAATCTGCCCAATACATACCATACAGTGTAATCATAATTAAAATAATCTGACATATCACATACTTACCACACAATATAAAGGGTGTAAAACACCTCTTCACGAAGCCGAAAGGCACTTGTTCTCCCCATCATTGTGATCATTTTTTGTTCTACACCATACCTGGGAAACTTCTAGTTACGGAGATATGAGGGGTCAAAGTTACAACTTTTTGACAAGTTCTTTTTTTAAATACAAGTTTTTTTGTAAGATTTTGACTTTTAACACCTCGACGACCCTCGTACTATTCAATCCATCCATCAGCATAATGTTTTAATAGCGTTACATTGAGTTCTACCACAAAACATAATATATAACCTCAAAAAATAAAGTTGTTTCCCAGCAATAATTTCTGCGTAAAGTTACTTAGTTTGATGTACAGAATGCTTGGTTAACAGCTTTGTGATGAGGTGGTTTACAACCTGTATGTAATATTAGTTTGAAATACTTCCCTGCATTTTTAAGAACGTTCCAATTCTAATTTCATTTGTATTTAACGTTCATTTTTGACATTGACTAGCGCTTAAATTAGATTGCAATTAGTGGTGTTAGTTAATAAGTTTTTAGTCACATGCCTTCTGATAGAAAATTAATTACTTTTAAACAGTTTCAAATTTAAAAAAAAGACGTGTGGCACTCGGGGACTGCCGCGCTAAAGCTATTGCATTTGTTTTTTACGGGGGGTGTTAGGTTATTTTCGTTACGGAATTTCTGGATTCGGTCTCCACGCTCAAGGCCCGGGATAGAAGCTATGCAATAGCTTAAAAATTAAAAATACAGACAATACTTTATGGTTTATCAAATTATGCACCAATTACGATCGCCAGGCATAATAATATCTTAGTTTAAAATATTTCTAGATCGTAATGCTCGTACAATCGTACATACCCTGTAAGATTTCATCCCTTCTTAAGTTATATTGTTGCGTTAGTAGTTAGGGGCACACTTAATGGTTATTTGTTAGGGCTGAGGCTCGCTCGATCGTGGGAGCTCGATTCGTACTGTACTATTACTACTGTAGTTTACACTGGTCGAGTGCTAGTACAGTTTTAGTGTAGTAAACGAGGATGGGAGAAAATAAATGTTTTCTCAAGGTTTTAGTTTTAAAATATAAATTAAACTAATCTTTACACATGTGGACTATTTTTAGTTTTGTTTTTTACAATTAAATTAAACTGAGCGTCAAACACTAGGGCCATGGGGTTTGGTCGACTCTTCACGTGACCAGAGGGCGGGCCTATTTTTTGGGCAAAGAATCTGCAAATATATTGTAAATAATGTATAGTCAGCAAAACAGTTAGGATTATAGGCTAGCCATCTTCTTACTACTATTATAAATGGAAAAGGGTTATAATCAATCTGTTTGCAATTTCATTCAAATCCTTTCAGTGGTTTCTGCGTGAAAGTATAACAAAAATCGATCTTTACACACTTTTACATTTATAATAGTCGTAAGAAGATTGCTGGCCTGCATACCTAACTGTTTTGCTGACCGTACAATGTAAACAGAGATTACAATAAATATTTATGTAGAAAAACTGAGCGTCATCTAATTTGTGATGCGCTATATTATTTTTAGAATACCTATTTTATAAAGAAGTTTAAAAACTCAAATACGATAAACAAAACGCAGCGATAAATAGATAAATAAAACAGAATTCAGTGCTATAGATGAGAATAACATTTTTTTGAAACAATTGTGTTTTTGTACCAGTGATAGTTATGCGTTTCATGAATGGTTTTCCTAAAAAAGCTTGTAGCTCTATGGTCAAGAAGCTCCTTGAATACTCTTTTAATTCCAAATAATCTTCCAAACAGTACCGATGTATGTACGCTCATGTCCAAGAGTATTCTCGTAAACCGGAGGGCGGGGAGTGACCCTTTCAGTTTAGTGTCGCGTCGATATCTTTACGATATCCGACCTCTGATGAACTGACCTACAGAGGGACGGATTCTTTGGAAAAAAACTTATGTTTTACATGTAAAACTAAAAAACAAATTAACAGTTTGAACCGTATCATCATCTGCCGAGCCTTTTCCCAACTATGTTGGGATCAGCTTCCATTCTAACCGGATGCAGCTGAATACTAGTATTTTACATGGAGCGACTGCCTTTCTGACCTCCACAACCCAGTTAATACTGGGTAATACGATACCTCTTGGTAAGTCTGGTTGTCAGACTTTTTTGGGCCACTGACTATCTGTAACGACTGACATAGATGAACAAATGACAGCTGGGAACATCTGCATAACGTGCTTTCCGAGGCATGGAGGAAACTCGGTATGTATGGGTTGGCCACCCATCCTCAGCCCGAGCGGCTGTGATTATTTTGCCACGAGCTCCTCAGTTTGAACCGTATACAGAGAATTATATGGACTAATTGATATATTTGGATGTCATGTAAATAAATTAAACAGAACGATGAGATTTTTAATTTCACGACGCGTGCCACGTTTTCATGTTTAGCACACTACTGTACTAAACAAAGTTTGAATAAATATAAAGAAAGATATCAGACGTTGAATGAGTCCCACGTCTGATATCTTTTTAGGTTAGGATAGTAAAGTCAGCCAGAAAAGATATCAGTTGTTGAAGGAGTCCCACGTTTAATATCTTTTAAGGTTAGGTCCAACCGAAATCGGACCGGCTAGAGTCCGACAGTTAATGCACCAAAGTAAAGTATCTGTCTGTACGAGTAGGGTGTTCGCAGCCGGTACGGTATCTATCCGCACTGGTTTGTTGTGATATTGGAAACTTCTGTAGACTTTGATTGAATGTATTTGTGAATGAACGAAAATGACAGATTTTCGACCATATTTCAATACTCAGTATTATTGGAATCATGCAAAATAAACACCGAGTTTTCCTACCACATTGATGACAGTGTTGAATGTGTTTTTTTTTCGCTGAAATGATATTTACACGAAAATTGTTTTTAAATCGTATTAAAAAAAAACAAGATGGAGGTGTGAGTTCCATTCCAATTTTAATTTCAAATCCCTTGTAGGTACAAGTATTTGTTCCCAATACGTCACGCACCACAAATTCCGAGACATAAAACTGAATCCGTCCCTGCCCACTCAATGGGCCGGACACGACCGAATTTAATCGTGTTCGGACAACTGGCCGGCCCGAGTGGAAACTGTTTAATGTGAAAACTAGCCAGTGAAAACCGACCCTTAGACTTATGGGGATAGTTTAGTGAAGACATGCCTTTGTATAGTCAATAGGAGTTTCTATTTACCGACCCATGGATTGGCATTAAAAGCGTTATTTTTATAAAATATCATTACTTCTATAATCCCCGAAGGTATTGAGGTGTGGTGTGTGCAGTTTTGTTTAAGTCCCTTGTAATTAGCCCATAAAGGGTGTAAAACATCTCTTCACGAAGTCGAAAGGCACTTGTTCTCCCCATCATTGCGATTATTTTTTTGTTCTATATCATACCTGGGAACCTTCTAGTTACGGAGATATGGGGGGTCAAAGTTACAACTTTATGACAAGTTTTTTTTTTAATAGAAGTTTTTTTGTAAAATTTTAACACCTCCACGACCCCCATACTATTTAATCCATCCATCAGCACAATGTTTTAAGTGCGTTACATGGAGTTCTACCACAAAACATGATTTATAACCTCAAAAAAAATGTTGTTTCCCAGCAATAATTTTTGCGTAAAGTTACTTATAGTTTGATGTACAGAATGCTTGATTAACAGCTTTGTGATGAGGTGGTATACACCCTGTATTATAGCCATCAACCGAGCACAAATCTTAACTCCGTGACAGCTAACCGCTAACTTAAATAACGTTGATTTCCTAAAAATACTAATCGGAAGTGTAAAGTCTGTAAGTGTGTGAGAGAGAGTTCTGAACAGTTTTAAGTTTCTTTATTTACTTTTTAAGTTTTTACTTTATTTAATTCCTACTTTTGTTATGTTGTGTTCACTTAAGGCATACGCCAAATAAATATGTTTTCTTTCTTTCTTTGTAAAAAACTAGCCGATCGTCTTTTTACCTACGGCGACTTAAAATCTTTTTTTTTATCTCTGATGAGTTCAGTTGTAACTAGACCATGTCCACTGAAAACCATCGTATCGTTAGCCATTACGAACACGGAATTACAGTGGGAACAAATAAGTCTTAAGGAGGGTCGCAAGTTCGATCACCGGTTGTGTATATGTTGACTTTTGATTGCTTTACTTTAATGGGCGTCGTCAAATCAAGCATTTTTTGTATGAGTGAAACAGACTTCACACTCTATGTTTTTTTCGGTTATTTAAGACCATAGACTGTAAAATGTAACCCTAGAAAAACATCGTGAGAAAACCAGCATGCTTGGGAAATATTTCTTAATGACATATGAAGCCAAGCTGGGGGCTCATGAGAGGAAGAAGAATTTAACCCTTTTTTACATAAAAACCTTATTGTTTTAGGAAAATAATAGTAATAACCAAACATAACGGTGCAACAGGAATGGTGGTGTAAAGATCTGCTTTCTTAAGACATTGCTAAACTTGAAGATAGGCACTGAAAAGGAGGATGACTTGTGTCCTTTCACAGCATATAATTTACCGTTTGTTGCAGATGTTGGCTAACCTGAGTTCGGTGGAAAAGACTTGTTTTACACAATCATTGAAGCCTGGGGTAACCGATCAATCAATCTTTATTCGTGAAACAGGTATTTTTCCACGCGCGCCTTAAGGAGATCTCAGCACATTGAAGGGACCAAGGACCAATTGGCTTCGGCCCGTAAGGGCCATAGCCTGCCGGGGTTGCGGACTTATAATAAAATGGTCTTACCAATGAAATTGGTTTACAATTACCTACATTAGATTTTAAACATCCTATCCATATCATATCATTTTTCGTATAATCCTATATTGCTACTATTATATAAATGTGAATGTAAGTTTGTTTGTTACGCTTTCACGTGAAAACTACTCAACCGATCATCATGAAACTTTGTACACATATTCTTGGACGTTTTAGAAGTAACATAGGAAACTTTTTATTTAAAAAAAAATTGGTTGTCTGTAAAGTCGGTTTACGGACGATAGATTTACGTGATAACGTCATAATCATTATTTTATGTAATACAAAAAAAGAGGTGGACCGTTACTATGGAACGTTACTATGCTATGGAACGTTACTATTTTTCATGAGTGTTGCTGGTATTATCAATTTATAAGACGTTATCACGTCAAAAACTTACCCTCATTCGCAGACGAAGTTGCGCGGGTCAGCTAGTAAATAATAAAAGTATTTAATATTAATAATAAAAAGATCTGAATCCATACAAAACTCATAAAACTTATCATCCACCTAGCCCTTTCCCAACTATGTCGAGGTCGGCTTCCAGTCTAACCGGGTACTGTTGAATACTAGTATTTTACATGGCCTATCTGACTTCCACTTCTATAAGATTAAACAAAATTAAAAATGAAACTAAATTTAGAGATGTGAATAAAGTATGCAGAACACTTAAATGGAAATGGGCAGGACATATGATAAGAGAGAGGAATGAGAAATGGACTAGACTAATATCAGAATGGTACCCCAGGGATGGCAAAAGAAGTAAAGGTAGACCAATAAAACGCTGGGAAGACGATCTCAAAAGAGTTGCTGGTCCAGAATGGCCCAGAATTGCAAGAGACAGAGATAGGTGGAAGTCTTTGGAGGAGGCCTTTGTCGAAGGACAAGCTGTGGTGTGAAAACCGATCATCAGTAGCTAATCTTATTTAAATTATTGTAAAACAGCAATAAAGGCTTATTTTATTTTTTATTTATTTATTTATCTGACTTCCACAACTCCACAACTCAGTGAATACTTGGTAAGACTTTTTTGGGCCACTGACTACCTGTAACGACTGTCAAAGATGGATTACTGACAGCCGGGACCAACAGCTTATCGTGCTTTCCGAGGCTCGGAGGAAACTCGGTATGTAAGGGTGGTCACCCATCCACAGACCAACTTAGGCAAGCACGGCTTATCCTAATTTAAAATATCTAAATCGTATAATCGCATGGCATGGCATAATTAACGTATAACGTGCACAGAAACACCCCTCCCCTTCCCTCCCTCTCCTTCTCATAGAGAGGAAGTCTGTGTCCCAGCACTGGGAACATTAATAAGCTGATGATGATGATGATGCCCACAGACTGATGGGACAAAGACCTCCTCTCTATTAAAGAAAGTGGGTTGAAATCCTCCACGAGGGCTCATTGCGGGTTGGTAGATGTCATTTGTCTTCGAATGTTTGAATCTAGAACATGGCGGTTACCTCAAGATGTCTTCATTCACCGTTTTAAGTCTAACAATAGACAATACAATACAGTCTAGTCAAAGAAAACAGAGACAGCGACGATAATTACACATTCATTATTGGAACCCCAATTTTGGCCCGTTAATCAACAATCCAACACAAAGAGATCAAAATAAAAAAGGGGTTGTTTGTTAAATCAAGTCCTACTGATAAAAAAAGACAATCACGCTCCTTCAACCCCCTTTGTCCCTTTTATTTTTTCTTAATTTCAACTTGATCCCAATCAGAAGTAAATTATAATGGTGAGTTGTCTAGAAGAATGTTTTCTGGTGTATTGTCTCCCGGAATGCTTTTTTCTTTGGTCTTTGAGTATCATTGGTAATTGTATAGAGCTGTTTTGCATTTTAGAAAATATTTTCGAGCAAAGAAAAGAATACTACAATTTTGTTCCACATTTGGCGTTTTTTGTTTTGAATTTCATAAAACTTTAAAAGCTTTTATTTAGTGTGAGAGTATTTCAGGTACATTTTGTTGTCAATTATGATAATGTAGTTTATTTCCATAACATCCTTGAAAACAGTATCTCTTAAATAACCATATAGAAAGATATGTAAACATCATCATCACAATTTTCTCGGTCGCCCAAATGAATTGGGATAAGGGCAATCCCTATTCATTTAGGCGACCCCGTGTCTTCTTTTTCCATACTTCTCTAATAATCGTCACTTCTTCAGACACGGTACCTTTCTTCAAGAGTTTCTTTAAAGTACCTAGTAACCATATAGATTGGTTTATAAACCTAGTGAACCAAAGTGTTGTAGCATAATTACTGGTTCATAATATTACTAGCTGACTTTATCTGCGTCACATAAGAGAGAAAAACAAGGGGAAAAAAAATCCCCGTTTTTCCAAGATTTTTCATTCATGCTCCGCTCCTTATGGTCGTAGCGTGATGTAATATAGCCTAAGTCTTCCCTTCCTCTAAAAATAGACTACCAACACAAAAATATATTTTCAATTTGAACCAGTAGTTCCTGAGATTAGCGCGTTCAACCAAACAAACAAACTCTTCTGCTTTATAATATTAGTATTTAGATTTTGTCACAGTAAAACCTTCCAAAACACACCGCCAACAACCCTAAAAAAATAAATAAATATTACAAAAAAAATCTTCGCCGCGACTTCGTTTCCTCGCTCGAAGTTAAATTAACTTTTTTTTTTCGCCTCTTTTGTTTATCGGGAGCCATCTTAACCCCTTCCTTTGGTATATCGGCAACAGAATTGTCAAAGATGAGAGCACTGAACGTCGGTTTTAAATTGAATTTGTTATCGAGATGCCAATTTAGGGTTAACGATTCGATTACGCTCGAAAAAGTGTTATTTTTTCAAAAGTCGCGCCTCTAATGTTTCACAAGATGGCCGCCATTTTGGCGGGAATTTCCGTTCTATGACAGGTTATGTTTGATGATTTGACGTTTCCTAAGTTTAAGAGTTTTTTTTTGTTTTATTTAGGTTTTTAAATGTGGCAACATTACTTAAGAAAAGTATTGCGTTGAGGACCAGCTTTTCTTGTTTATAAATAAATTTAAAGCAAATTAGAGAAGATTGTCGTCTTGAAAAAAAAAACAGTTGTCTGTAAAGTCGGTTTACGGGCGACAGTTTAACGTGACAACGTCATAACAAAACATTGATGAAATGATTGCATACATACGCTCCGATCGTATAGTTGCAATGAGCGTAACGGGACACATTTTCGTGCGTGCAGCGGCATTCAGCGTTTTATTAGACGTTGTCACGTCAAAATAAGTTTTGTTCGTCAAATTGCTTTATTTTAAATTGTTGATTTTTTTTTTACTCTGGACGCTCTTATTGTGCACGTCTTTCTACATAGTTCTCACATATAATTATGTATAATCTCAACATGAAAGATGTAACCAAGATTTAGTAACAACAATTTTGATTGAAAAGAGTGTCCATGGAGTTTCTTGCCCGTCCTTCTCCATAGAGATCTACGCTAGGGAATGGGCAACTACAGTACTTTCTCAAGTTATTATGCCTTGTGACTGTAGCTTTAATTTTTCTTTCAATTTTTTGACATTAAAAAGTGCCGTAATGGTCTAGTTGAAATACATGATTTGAGTTTGAGTTTGAGTTTGAGTTTAAAACAGATTCCTAAATTAGAGAATGACGCCGGTGTCTGAAAAGTTGTGTTGTAATCAGTTCTCATGGAGTGAAAACGTGATACGGAGGAATAAGGAAAATGTACCGAGGAAAATTTTGAGTAATATGGTTGGCTAACTTAGAGGAAGACCAAAGAAGCGTTGGATGGGCCTGACGAAGGATCAAACACTGTTTTAAGGTTTCACGGTTGAAAACTAAACTTATATTGCCACTCACGGGATATCTTCCGTGATTATTTATTATTTGGCTTTTTTTTTGCCAACCCGCGATCATGGCGCTTGCAACAGCGTTGAAATATCAGGAGTTCAAAACAATAAATAATCACGGAAGATATCTCGTAAGTGACACTATAAGTTTTGTTGAAGGATTATATAGCTAAAAAAGAGGCCACAACTAAGATGACAAGTAATATAAAAGTATTGTTCCAGATACCAAGCAGTGGAGTTATTTGACGACCCGAATAGCGTAGTGGTAGTGACGCTGCCTTACGTTCTTAGGGTCCTGGGTTCGAATCCCGGTAGGAGCAAATGTTTGTGTGATGAGCATGGACATTTGGTTCCGTGTCATGGATGTTTATACGAGTAAGTATGTATTTACAAACAAAAAAGTGTATATGTATTATATCAACTATCTAGTGTCCACGACACAAGCTTTGCTTAGTGTGGCACTAGGTGGCGCTATGTGTTAATGTCCAGCGATATTTATTTATTTTTATTTAATAGGTTACCGACTGATTTGAAATTATTAATTTATAGCTCTCACTCATTTAAAACTAAATTAAGGGCCTTCTTCTACACTAATATTATAAAGAGGAAAACTTTGTTTGTTTGGTTGTAATGAATAGGCTTAAAAACTACTGGACCGTTTTTAAAAATTCTTCCACCATTCGAAAGCTACATTATCCACGAGTAACATAGGATATATTTTATCCCCGTACTCCCACGGGAACGGGAATTACGCGTGTGAAACCGCGTGACGTCCGCTAGTGTTAAATAAATGCTTAAACTTGGTATCTGAATTTGTGTCAAATGATATAAATAGTCATTTAAAATATTATCAGTGAACAAGCTAAACTTAAATTATTATTTTTTTATCACTTCTATCTTGACGAAGTTGTTCTCTTTATATTTTTGACATTGAATTTTGACATTACACCGCTATTTTTGACATTGAATTTTGACATTATACCGCAATTTTTGACATTGAATTTGTATTGCCGCTCTCTGTTTATTGTACTTAATATTTGTTGATATATGTATCTAGAACTGTTTGAATCTTGTGCTAAATATTTCACTTCAATTTAAAAATGTTTTTATTTCCTCATGTTATAATTTTATCTTATTATTTAGGTAATTTTCAACATAAAGTAAATTAATATCTATAGTAATATTTTTTGTGTTGGATAGTCCATTTATAAAAAAAAATCAAAGCCTTCCTCGGGCTCAACGTCAACGTCATCACAATGACTTCAGAAGTTCAAATTTATGGTACTTACTTTATTAAAGAACACCGGTCAAAGCGCTAACAAATTTTTGTTGATATTTTATTTTAGCGTCTGCCCATGAAAATTATATAAAAGTATAGAGTTTGAATTCCTGAAGAGTTTTGTCTTCAGTCATATTTTTCTAGGAAGTCAGGATTTAAAGATATTCCAGTTTGAAGTTTTAGAGGTTATATCTTGTTAACAACAGACTATTCGAAAAATAAATCTGAAAATACCTTAACTCACTTTAAATACATTAATATAAATGCATTTATTTACAACTAGCTGCGCCACGCGAAGTTTAGAAGAATATAGGATAGTGGGAGAATAGTTTAAGGACTCCGTATTCAGAATATAAAGTCCAACAGACGTTCGTAGGTCTGCCACATAGCTCACATGGTCACACGAGACATAATTAGGTACTTACCTACTTAAATAAATGATCAGAAGAATATTTATTTAATTACCTTAGTCAACTATCTATAGGGCAGTTAGTTAGAGATATATTTTGATAAATAAGTCGCCAACCCATCTTGAGCAAGCGTGGAGATCAATGTTCGTGCCTTCTCTGTTGAGAAGAGGCCTTTGCCCTGCAGTGGGACAGTAATAGGCTGGTATTATTATTATTATTATTTTTCATGGTGAATACTAAACATACTTTTAAAATCAATTCTGTGAAAGTAGAGAGAAAATGGGATATGTGTTGTGCTTAGTCATTTAAAAAATAAAACAATTCTGTGAAAACCATAAAGTAATTTATTCTGTCAATTCTTATTATTGCCTACCCTAGCTCTAAATCACAGCCTGCAATCGATTCTTCATTAATCTGATCAGGTTTTTGACGGTGCCTTGAGGAATTCTGTCCCACCCGTCTGTTAACGCGGCCTTCAATGCTTTTATCAATCAATAATTTCATTTTCAGGCATCTTAAGGCCCATAGATAAGATACACAACATTACATTACAACTTAGAAATATACTAATACATACAAAATATAACTTATAAACTATGAACACATGAAGTGACGGCGTCGTGTTACGCTGCGCGGTGTCACGTAGCCTGCCGCGAAAACGTCGGTAGACAACACCCTTCGGCCAAAACTCTTCCTTGAGAAACTTGTCGAGAAATTGTGTCGGAACTCGCACCACAAAAGACTTGAAGATGGTGTTGTGACGCGACTCCAACTTCTCGACCTTCAAGGTCCAGCTGGTCTTCATCTTCATGTACTCTACGAGTTCTACGACCTACTCAACCTTCGTGGAGTGATGCAGTCGGGACACATAAAGCAATGTCGTAGTTGGTATTACTGGACGCAGCAGCATATTTGGTACTTACAGTCCAGTACCGCATTGATTGCGACAAGTAGGCTTTTTCTTCTTCTTCTGAACTAAGGTGAAGCCGTCCTCATCACACTTCTGCTTGGCTGGACAGCGCTGTACCGGATTCCTCGGAAGGGTATCACAGCGACGGTTCTACTTTCCCCCTTTCTGCTGCTTAGGTTGTTTTGCAGCTGAATCGTTTTATGGTTGAAGGGACTGAATTTCTGCCCAGGACCCTTCTCTTGAGCTCGTCCCATAAGCGTTCGATATCAGTCCATATCTGGACTCGACCAGTCCATCGCCCGTATGTATATTCACTTCATACAGGAACTTTTGAATGATACGCGCCGTGTGACATTTTCGGCCCCTTCAGGCGCGAAAACAAGCGTGGTTTTTTCCTCTAAAGAGATACCAGCCCATTATACTACGTACAATACAATACACACTTTATTATTATTCTATGTACCTATTATGAAAAGACAATTCGTGACACAATACAATGATGTACTATGTGATGAAAGGCCATAACTCTATTTAAGGTTTTTCACGGCCGATAAGGCCTCAAATGAAGATGCGGATTTCAACAAGTATGCAAACTATTTGTAGAAAACATCGTTTTTGAGGCCAAACGCCCTTCTATCTAAGTGTATCTGGTGGCTACGGGCGACTTATACAGAATTTCTTGCTGAATTCGAATCAATGTTTAACTGAGATTTGGCAAAAATGTTAGTTACGGCCTTTCACCGTATGACGGTACAGCGCATGTCATTAAGCAGATTGACAAATAAAATGTCATGTTTTTTTTTTGTTGGAGATGACATTAAAGGTGGACACACACTTATCAATAATAAAATAAAAAAAAGCAAGAAATATTTTTTTCTCATACGTATGACGTCATCTATTCGTACGATTCGACGCGGATAAGTGTGCTAGGTTTTATAATATTTCATACAAGTTATTCTGAAATTCGATTCTTTCGGCGCGGTCGATTGTTTCGACGCGGATAAGTGTGCGTTCACGTTAAAAGTATATCTTAGCCAAAAGCCATGAAGTCAATCCAGGAAGAAAAAAAGTAAGTCATGATTATTTTTCTCATTTATCATTATTCTAGTCAATTGAGCTCATAATAATGAGGAATTTTTTTAGAGACTTCGTTAGACCTTAACTTTGATTTGATAAATCTTAGTAAATTATTTCGTAGGCATCTATCACGGTGACATACGTAGACGCTCAATAATTTCATCAACAATTGTTTCGCCCGGGTTCTTTTGATAACGGAGGATTTCGCCCTGTTTAAACCTCGTGATGGTGAACTGCTGTGATCTCCTATAACAACATAATATATGATATAGCTAGGTTTGTACTGCCCCACAGCTGCAATGGACAGAAGTATACCTCCGTTTTTTCGCTGGTCCCGGTTCTTGCCATTTCCTAAGAAAGATATCCGAGTCGTTTCATCTCCTTCATGGTCAACTGTAGCTCCGTCATGTGATTTCAGGGCACAAATCCTGTATTGATCTCACACGAGTTTAACAATATAAAAAAAAAACAATCCAACAAAATATTGCATATTTCAAGACTCACTTAAAACCACCCAACCTCGCGCCATTAGCTGCAAAATTGAAGTGAAATCCTTAAAAAAACACATGCAATTTTTCCGTACCATAGACACTAAACAATGCTCTCTGGTTGTCGTATTAATTAGCTGTGACATACTAGAGGTGCACTCCACTAGAGGGGTGTTAACTGTTCGTCAGTTTGCTAATTGAAGCCTTCGTGTGGAATCGCTGAGCTCTAATACAATACAATTATTGTAACAATGTGTGGCGTTGACGTTTTTCCTGCCATTTATGAAGATTTTGACGTTATCCAGTGAGTTTCTAAAGGTTCACCTCTTCTGGTTTGAATTCTGTTCAAGAATAATTACCTTTTTGATAGTTTCTTCGTTTTACAGTCAATGACTTTTGATAACTCACCTAAGGTAGACTGATAGAAAATGCCCAAGGCATTAAGTCCGCCTTTGTACAGTTTTTACTTGTGCATAAAGTTTTAATAAATAAATAAATAAATAACTCATACCCATTGGGTAACATAAATAGCTGTCATTAGTTCCATAGACCTTCAGTTGTATGGACACCAAGGACATTCCATTTAACTAATAAATAGGTATGTATTCACGTGCATCAAGCTCAACTTTATGATAAAAGTACTGTGATCCTAACAATGATTGTTTACAATTTGAAACATTAATTTGCCACCAACCCGATAAAAGGGAGACCCCTAATTCTCCTATCTCCCCATCTCGAATCCACCAAGATACATAACAGAACAGAACAGAAATGATAAAATTCAAAATTTGTTACGCTAAAAATTATGCCGAAACATTTGAGCCAGAAAATACAGGCTTATTACTCAAAAACGCCGATCCCCGATCCAGTTTTTGGAAGACGTCAACTATTCGACCGCTGAGCGTCTTATCCGAGGCGTATTTGAATAATTTTTACATTTAAAATCATTCGCTACGACAACATCCAAAGGGTAACCACTCTGAATCGCGACCATTGCCACAAGATAAGGAGAAAACTCGATGGAGCGCCGCAAGTGAGACGCGATCGAGGGAAGGAATAGGGACATGCCGTGTTTTTTATTGGACCGAGAAGTTATTGCTAAAGGCGCCTAGACGAGCTAAATTAGCAACTCTATTTGTGGTTCGTTTGAAATGCTGTTAGAATAAAGTTCTAATCAGCTTGCACTACAAAGTGGTTGTTACGTCAGCCACTGCGGGCCAAATAGCGCGAAATGAGTGGTTTCGATCGATTTACAAAAAAACTATTGATGGAATCAAAAAACTAAAACAGTATAATGCTAATATATTGCTTGTAGAATTATTTGCCAAAAAATCAGAATGATCGCATGTATATTAGTATGTTTTTTTATTGTTTGAAAGATACTTTTAGAGATAAGTTCGTGATTTTTTTTTATCGAGCAAATTAATTGCATTATGTTTTCAAAACAGTATCATGCTAGCATATATCCTGAAGAATATCATATATTTTTCTAGTCTTGTTTATAGCAGTGAATCGTATACTTTTAGTAATTATAAAACTCGCGTTTAGCTCATGTAAACGCCTTAATCTACTAGCCATAATCCACCACGTTTTGGAAGTGTGATCCAATGTAGCTTTGCTTACTACACCTCTATTAACACAATACCCGTTGTTATTAGTTTTATAATGAGAAGAACTTCGTTTAGGCACCTACTAACACGACACCGTTCATCAGCGCGTTCGGGCAGTGTACGTGTGAGAATGGCCTTAGTTAATATCTGAACTAAACATTCGGAAATATTTGACTTTTTTGTTTGTTTGTTACGATGTATTAACTTAAGAACTAGTCAACCTATTTAAAAAATTCTTTCACCATTAGAAATCTACATCTTTACCGAGTACTCGTAAAATAGGCTATAAATTATATTGATATCATGTGAATTCGCCGACCTGTCACATTTTTTGCGGACGAACTGCATTAATCGCGTTCCTCTCATCTCTTGCACCGCCTAACAAATAAATTCCGAGTGATTCTTTTAATACGGATTTTAAGCAGATTTTCTGTGGAATAAGTAAAAACGAATCCGTCACTCCGGCTAAAGGTTTAACTCTGCTCTGTGAATATTTATAAGTTTTTCTATTATTTTATATTAAGCGTCTTCGGGGATTTCACCAGCTTTTATTTTAATCGTTCTATAGATTAATTTTAATTTCACTTATTTAAATAAGCCTCTTTCGGAATATTTCCATTTGTTGTAATGAAATGATTTTGTAAGGTTTTTGTGTTTCAGTGTTATTTTATAAAATAATTACATGTACATAACATTCAAATAAAAATAATTCATTTTGCTAACATCGACATAATTATTTGCTTAAACACTCACAGATTTTTTAAATTACATTTCTAATTTGTTGCAAAATATTCAATGTACATTAATATATCTCATAAAAATCCTTGTCAAGTATCATATAATTGTGTTTAAGTTACTTTGACAGATCATCGTAGACAAAGACGAAAAAGTTCTCTATAGTGTCAGCTGTATTCCTTTAAATTCATTTTTTTTTTTTTTTTTTTTTTTTTAATAATTATCATGATCAGTTTTTCACATCGTTTATTATACAAGTATGTCATTGACAGTGTTTGGTAAAGTTTGCAGGTAGCTTTTATTTTACTGTATTATTTTGGGGACAGTGTTTTATAAGATTTTTGTTTCTAGTGTTAGGCATTATGACGCAATTGTTTGTTATTTAGAAGAAATGTAAAAAAATCTTCTCAATGAAAATCTTAAATTTTCAAAGGTGGCTGGAAGATAATTATCTTGTATTAATTCTACCTATATTAATACAAGTATTTATTTATTTTTGCTTAATGTTCGTTTGTTTACTGACAGGAAACTTATGGCTTACCTTGAACTTTATGGTCAGCAGTAGTTATTAGATGGTAGTTTAAATACATTAACCATCACGCCAATAATCCCCAAAAGGATATAATACGCAGTGGCGTACATTATTAAATAATTAATATTTTCATCATCATCATCATCATAAGCCTATAATGTTCCCACTACTGGGACACGGCCTCCTCTCAATGAGAGGGAACGGGCTATAATCCACCACGCGGGCCCAGTGCGGATTGGTAGATGTCTCATGTCTTCGAATTTTTGGTTCTAGGACATGCCGGTTTCCTCACGATGTTTTCCTTCACCGTTTTGAGAGCAGTGGTGATGAAATAAATTACACAAAGTATTGCGCCTGTCTGTTCATATTTTCATATAGACTGAAAATTAGCTCTTAAATTCTAAAATACAGCTACCTACAAACGAGGCGACCTAAATCCGCAGACTTACAAATTCAGGTAGTTGCCAGCCTAACATCGCATTACAGAATGTAATGAACCAACAAGATAATGTTACAACTAGCGTACTATTTAGTGTTAACGCTGCCTCCGCGGGGTTGCCGCTGAAAACCTTTTAATATCAAATGAACTCAAAATTGGTACATGTCAAACGGTATTATTAGGTGGAAAGCGCAAGAGTGGAATATACCTCCTAGCTGGAGTAGGTGTGTTCTTATGGGAGTTTAAATAAAATAAAATAAATATCGCTGGACATTAACACACAGCGCCACCTAGTGCCACACTAAGCAAAGCTTGTGTCGTGGACACTACATAGTTGATATACTACATTATATACTTTTTGTATGTAAATACATACTTATTATGCATATAAACATCAACATTTTGGCTTGTTATTTTACTCAGTTTTAACCTGCAAGTTGCATTTGTATTTCTACGACTTATTTTAAACCAATTTGTTTTTTTTTTATTTGTTGTTGCCCCGCTCTGGGACACATTTGTTCTGTTTCGTGGGTGCGTTTACAAATATTTAAACCCACTCACGGCGCTTTAGACGTGGAACTGCGAACACTCGCCGGATATACAAACTTTTTTTACCTTTTTCAATGCATTTTTGACTTTCTCCTTATCGTTAGCGTTAATTTGATTTGCCATTTTTTTTAAGAATAGGCCTTTTAACTACAAAAGGCCACTGCCTTACTGTTTTTTTTGTCTATGTTTTACATAGTTTTAGACTGGAAGCCGACCCCAACATAGTTAGCAGAAGATGAATAGAGTTGGTATCAACAGCTCTATGGTATCCGTCGAGCATCCCACGCTATATAATGGCGGTACCGCGCGTATGATTACGTATTAGAGCGCGCGACTAGTTTCGTTTGTGTGCAACATTCATGTATCGACGCGTGCAGTCAGCTTTATGGACTTGCGTCATACTTGTTTTGATTAGATTCGCTAATTTTGTGATGCTTGTTTTGGATTTCTAGTTTTTTTGGTTGTTATTCTTCTAGGAGTTTTTTTTTTTTAGTTAAAAAAAAAATACCATTGTTTTTTTTTCATTGGTAGGTAGCCTAAGCATTACGTCACAAAATAAAAGATATATTTTCTTTATTAATCACTGCTGTACCAAGATCAGTCAAAGTGCCTCATACTTAATCAAATATCAATTTTATTAAAATATTTGAAATATAATTTGACAAGAATATTTCATGTCTCTCTAATATTCAATACTTATTCAACAACACTCGGGAAGGTGCTCATATACAGTTAGCAAAACAAATGTCTCACATACTGCAATAAAATACATTGATACTTAAAAACACATTATCATAATCTTCTATCTCTATCCAAACTTCGCAAAGATTTTTTTCCACATTTCAGTTATTTTATTTTTGTTTATAAGCATTCATTCATAAACAAACATACCGCAACCATACAACTATTTACTTATTAAAATGAGGAGAAAATTAAAAAAAAAGAACTTTCTTGTAAACAAACTTTATCCTGACAATTACAAACAACACAAGTATCGATCCGACGACCCGATTTGACGACCCGAATGGCGTTGTGGTAGTGACACTGCCTTACGTTCTTAGGGTCCTGGGTTTGAATCCCGGTAGGAGCAAATGTTTGTGTGATGAGCATGGACATTTGGTTCCGAGTCATGGATGTATATATGTATAATAAGTATGTATTTCCAAACAAAAAAGTATATATGTATTATATCAACTATCTAGGTGTCCACGACACAAGCTTTGCTTAGTGTGGCACTAGATGGCGCTGTGTGTCCAGGGATATTTATTATTATTATTTATTATTATTATCCTTCACACCTGCTTCAATTGTTTTTATTTTTAAAGATAAAGGTAACATTCCTTACCACCAAAACGAAACAAAACCACTTTCCTTCAACAATAAATCCAGTTGGCGACCAAAGTAATAATTGCAATTATAATTATACAAGGCGACGTGACGGCGCGCGTAATGCGTTATACAGTTTTGAAAATTTGATAACTTTACAAATTCGTAGGTCTGTAGTACACGTTGGGGAAATCTGTGGGACTCATTATTGTTTCTAGTGAGGCCCTGGGAGGATGCGTTGACGGAACACTAATGCCACCTTTTCGGGGAGGAGCTGCGAATATGTAGATGCGGCAGTTTTCAATTTTAATGGTGCTTGTTTAAACCATTTTTTTTTCTATGTGGCGTCTGGCTGTGCGTTTTGATATGTCTTTCAGTAAAAATTATCTGTCAAACTTTGGTCCCCTTTCTAATAATGGTTTGTGGACCAGGAATAATAAATATTTTTTTATCCTAAACTATTTATTTGTACTTATAATTTTTTGACTTAAGTAATTTGGTTTAGTTGTGAAGTAAAAACTTCTTCATTTGAGTGATCAAAAATCTTGTAACTCACGTGATCGTCACGTACGCTTTTCATAGCATCTCAATCGCTACAGGTTTTCACTTCTATCGTCTGTCCCCAAAAAATGCCCCGCATGTTTCGTTTCTAGAGTTGGACTCGCGCAAACTGCAGATAAGTGAACGGAAGACTTTGAATGGCTTCTTCTTGAATCAGCAAGAAGACGTACAACATCGAGAAAACGGAGAAAGAATGGGGAGAGGCTGTTGCCCGAGAGTGCTAAAACAAAAAATTGCTAAAACACTCGCGACTAATTCACAAGTCGCGAGTGTTTTAGCAATTTTTCGTAAAAGTCAGTTTAAGATGGCCGCCGCCACAATATGGCGTATTACATATTTATTCAACAACTCCCTCCATTTGGGTATCAAATGAAAGGGCTTCGCTAGTAAAATACTATACACTATGATAAATTAAAAAGTCAAGATGGCCGCTATCACAAAATGGCGAATTAGCGAATTATTTTCTATTTAACTATTAGTACATTGTGTCGGGGGTTTCTTAAATTTTTAATTTAATATTACTTGTTGTGAACACAGATCCTACTTTAAAACCCCAAGCATATTATACCAAAATGGACATGTCTACGAAAGCGCTACGCCGTAGCGTTCGTAGCTCGTAGCAAGAACGTAGCGAGTGGTCGAGTTAGAAACTGGATAGCCCTTAAGTGTGAAGTTCGAGATGGATTTTTGCTGTTACCGGCTGCGCCTAATTGTGTAATGTTATTGAGAGAATATGTGTCAGCTTTCACGAGTGGCTTCAGGGATATTTAAATTCATTAGGCAACCTTCTTATACTACTTAATGGGGCATTATTGCCCCTTAGGACAGATGGTTTCTAAAAGGCCTAGAAACAGAAGTTGGGCCATAATAAAATTAGTTGGTTCTGTGTTAATGGGTATGTTGGATGTTGGCTAAGTAGGTTAAAAATTAAAGAGGGTGTTGGTTGCTGACATAATTATAATAAACTAAAGAAGTTTCTAAGTACGTAAGAAATGTTGCTAAACTTTTAAGATTAATATGAATATTATAATGAAAAGGACAGCTATTCACAAACTCTCAAACGGCGCCCCCATCATCAACCTACCATCAGATAGCAAGAACATACAGTACCCCTTAACATTCCAAAAAATAAACACCTAATTCAAATTAATATCCATCTTCACAACTTCACAAAAACGGCACTTATCAACAAACCCAATTGCAATAACGGTGACACCCATCCAAACTTACAAAAAAAACTCCATTAAAACAAAAGAAAAAAAACAAAACGTCTTCCAAGAGTTGCCATAAAAATTATGAATTATTATCAAAGATAAATAATATTGTATTTTATTGCTCTAGTAACACCTTGTGTCTTTTAAAGAGGCGAAGTTTTCAACATTAATAGGTCTTCCCGAGTTTGGGGGGATTAATAAAATGCGACTGCCACACTTCTTAATTAATAGCACTTTCTAAAGAAAACAATATCATTTTATTAGCATAACCTTTTAGGGGTATTGTTCACTTTCTGAGGTTACAAACCAAGAATTTGTGTGGTCTACGACTAAAAAACTCGACTATTGAAAATCACGCTCTAATTATATTCAGGGTTAACAAGATAAAATTGACTCTTCCTATTGTTGTAGTTGGTTAAAATTTAGTTTAAGTTACCCGACCTACGCACGCATCGATTGACACCTTATTCATCAAAATAGGAGGAACATACGATACAAACACGCTTAAGTCCATGTTCATCGAAAAGATAACAGTCTGATTATCTAAAAACAGCTGTCACTGTGACATGTTCCCATACAAAAATGTGTTTAAAACAGCTGTTTTTAGATAATCAGACCGTCATCTTTTTCTATCTTCTAATACAAATTCTTTTTAGAATCATAACCATTTCTTTTAGCTTTACCGTAGTTGGGTTAACGGTGTCTTTAAACTTAGGATCAAACTGCTGTTTCTGATTTACATCGGCATATAGTTTTAGCGTTAATTGGTGGATGGAATAAAACCCTATATTACGTCTATACGTCTGTCACAGGGCTGGATCTTTTAGATCAGTATAAGTAGACATTTAAGTTTCACCGACTATGTATTACTTCCATCGCTATTACAAACAATAATAAATAGAAGATAGATAAAATATTCTGTATATTGTATCTTAAATCAATTTCAATTAATAGAAAATACTTTACATATGATTTCACAACGCTCTCATCGATAAAAGAGATTAACAGACACAGATTTATCACCGCCAATTTCTATCATTATCTTATATCCTATCACTATTTTCCCGGGATAGTACTTGGTTTCAGTCCCCGTACTCGTACTCCGTACGATAAATACCGCAATAAAGCCGAGATACGTAATTGTATAAAAGCACATAGTAATAAAGTAAAAAATCAAATCGGTTACAAGAAATGCCTGTTTTTTTCGAAGCCTTTCTTCTACAATTTTATACTAGCCGAAAATGTTCCACTGCTGGGAAAGGCTATCACACACCATGGCAGTGCACGTCTAGGCCATCATGCCACCATTTTTTGGGCCAGCCTGGGTAATGATTAGGGCATGCAGGGTTCTAAAACAACGTATAGCTAGCGGCGACGTCCCCTAAATTTTTTACCACCGAAAAGAAAAGAAAGAGGTTCTAAATTCAACTCTTTTTTTATGTATACGTATAAGTTTTTACAGAGTAGTCCAATTTTAATGTTTTTTTCATTGGAGAGTATAAACGTATCTTAAAGTTGGTCCCATTTAAAATCGAAAAATAAAATCCACCCCACCGATACAACCTTGTTTAAACTTTCTTAAGATTAGAAAAGAAAACGCAGCGGCCTCAACCCCATTCTAAAATCATCTTAACACCATCCTTAAATAAAGCTAGCGATGACAAGTTAAACAAAGTAGCAGAGTTGAACAGTTAATGTTACTTTACCAAAGTTTTTTGTTAACGCCTGGTGTCTTTGGATTGATACATTGAGCTATAACCTACACTTGCGCTTTGTAATCCACCTGCTTATTTTCATTAACTTAATGCTGTTGTTTTTTATTTATTTATTTATTTATTTGTTAAAACTTTATGCACAAATAAAAACTGTACAAAGGCGGACTTAATGCCTTGGGCATTTTCTACCAGTCTACCTTAGGGTGATGCAGAGACAATACACAGTAGGTGCAAGAACAGAAAACAAATAGGTACGAAAATACACTTTTTTACTTAATAGGCAGAGGTTTTTGTTTACAAAATAAACTTAGAATAAACTGATGCATAGGTTTATCAGTTCCCACTCACCACCTCTCCATGAGAGACAATGACAATATCAAAAATAAAGACTACATTCGACCACATATCAGTTCTTCATCATCAGCCTATAATGTTCCCACAGCTGGGACACGGCCTCCTCTCAATTAGAGGGAGACAAATCGTGTGTCCCTAGTTATTTTCACCGGCAAAAATTAAGACGTTGCTCACAAATTTTCATAGGTACGGACTTTCAAAATGTCTTTCATGGTATCCACCTTAGTGTAAGCAACTCTTGTGCGGCAATGCCAACAGCGTGCTAATGATAATACCCGGCATCATAAGATGATGCTGGAACTATCACGTCACCTACAGTCCAAATGAAAAAAAGAATCACCAAAATTGGACAGTTATCACGGAGTTATGATATCAGGTAACAAATAAAAATAAACAGCAGAATTAAATAAATAATAAATAAATATCGCTGGACATTAACACACAACGCCATCTAGTGCCACACTAAGCAAGGCTTGTGTCGTGGACACCAGATAGTTGATATACTACATATGTACTTTTTTTTTTGTTTGTGAATACATACTTATGATTCATATAAATGTCCGTGCTCATCACACAAATATACGCTCCAACCGGGATTCGAACCCAGGACCCTAAGAACGTAAGGCAGCCTCACTACCGCTACGCCATTCGAGTCGTCAAATTGAAAACCTCATCCTTTTTAAAAGTCAGTTAAAAAGTGTTCCTACTGTCAAATCTAACTAAATAGATAAGTGACATTTAACAACAAAATGAAAAAGTTAAACTGTCGCATCACCAACAAATTCAAACAAAAATTAAAATTCACAATAAAGCCACAACAAACGGACACAATAACTCAAAAGTATTTAAATTAACAAAATCAAAGTTTCGACGTTGATAACTATAATTTTGTATTAACATAAAACAACACTTAAAATTCGCCCCGTCGCCATCTTAAAGTTTATTAGAAGATATTCCTGCGATAACTTGGTGGAATATAAATAAAATGACAATAGAATAATTGCCTAACACAAACACTGGGGGATGGGGTTTGGTTAACCCTTTTGTTGAGGCTTTCCAACTGATGACACTGTGCTTTTGTGTGTTTGGAACGAGAACTTAATCTAATACTTTTTTATCTGCATAATCTATACTTCTTATACTATAAAGCAGAAGAGTTTGTTTGTTTGTTTGGTTGAACGCGCTAATCTCAGGAACTACTGGTTTGAATTGAAAAAATCATTTTGTGTTGGATAGTCCATTTATCGAGAATGGCTATAGGCTATATAACATCACGCTATGACCATTAGGAGCGGAGCAGGAATTAAAAATGTTGCAAAAACGGGTTTTTTTATCCTTTCGTTTTTCTCTCTTATGTGACGCATACGAAGTTGCGTGGGTCAGCTAGTATTTACTAAAGGGGTAATCTCGCAACACAAGTATGGTTTGCTGTAAGAAAACCCAATTCAAGGTTAAGCTCGCCGTTGTACATAAGCTATATATTTTAATTTTGTGTACATATTTGTTTGTTAATTTTTGTGTGCCGTAAATAATAAAAAGAAGGATGTAAAATACCTCTAAATGAAGCCAAAAGACCCTTGTTCTCCCCGTCATTATAATCACAAAGACACAGAGAACGCTGCTGCCCATTCTCTGGTAATTCCTTAGACGCCTCTTACGACACCCATGGGAAGATATGTGATGGTGCTATTCTTTACGTCCGACACCATACAGACGGTATTATAGTCACAAAAATTTCCCATACAAAACAACACCTACTCGACCCAAATGTATGAGACAGTTAATAATTATTTTGCGATTATGGTCATATAAAAGTTGTTTATTTGTTGGCCTGTACCACACACTTTCGAATATAATATACCCACACACCGCCAACATCGCCTCCATTTAGGATTATTTCTATGAACCTCCATACGCGCCTTCTATTGCCTCGGATTTGAAGCACCTATATAGGGTGTAAAACACCTCTTAACGAATACGAAAGGCACTTGTTCTCCTCGTCATTCTGATCATTTTTTTTGTTCTACACTACACCTGGGAACCTTTTAGTTACGGAGATATTGGGGGTCAAAGTTGCAAGATTTTGACAAGTTTTTTTTAAAACCACTTTTTATCGCATGATTTTTACTTTAAATATCTCTACGACCCCCGTACTATTCAATCCATTCATCCGCACAATGTTTTGAGTGTGTTACATTGAGTTATACCACAAAACATGATTTATAACCTCAAAAAAAAAAAAGTAGTTTCCCAGCAATATTTTTTGCGCAAAGTTACTTAGTTTGATATACAGAATGCTTGGTTAACGGTTTTGTGATGAGGTGAAATACACCCTGTAGAACTCTAAAAATTTGGTGAGTCAATGCTGATCCGATTTAGTGATCATAGGTGTGTCATGAGCTTGCCTAGTTTGGTCTGTGGATGGGTGACCACCCGTACACACCGAGTTTCCTCCGTGCCTCGGAAAGTACGTTAAGCCGTTGGTCCCGGCTGTCATTTGTCCATGTTTGACAGTCGTTACAAGTAGTCTGTGGCCCTAAAAGTCTGACACCAGTGCTAAGTGGTATCTTATTTCCCAATATTAACTGGGTTGTGGAGGTCAGATAGGCACTCGCTCCATGTAAAATAGGTACTTGTATTCAGCTGCATCTGGTAAGACTGAAAGCCGACTCCAACATAGCTGGGAAAAGGCTAGGCAGATGATGATGCGGTGTGTTATGAGCTTGATGAATACACTAAAATGAATCAAAACGGTTAGGCAGTGATTTTTTACTGATGCGTTTGACTGGCTGTAACTCACTTGATTGAAGTACGAAAGAAAATACATTTATTAGCCCGCGCAGGACAAAACACATCAAATATATCAGTATTTAAAACTTACTAATAAAAAATTAACAGATTAAAATATATAAAAATAAAAGAAACAAAACTCGTCCTGTACGAGGCCACAAGGCCCCTATCTCAGCATGTAACATTAAAAAAAACGTCACAGCGCTCGTATTCTGATAAAATTCTGATATTCTAATAGCCTAGGGTCTTGCCTAGACGAAACCGATTCCCTCGAACTTTGAATAGATTCAGATTATAATCGAATGACAGCAGTGAATTCCACATCTACACCAATTGATGTGCATACAGATATCACCAGTTACAGTTTGAGTCCCACGTTTTCGAGCCTACTTTCATCAACCGGCTACTAATTCTGTCTCTTAGCGGCTACTGAGCAATTCCTGATAAAATATACAAAATTTTTATATATTTGCAACACAATTTGCTCGTGTTTCACCATAGAAATTACCTTGAAATACAGCAAAGTGCCTTTTACGCAAATCCCATGCTTATGTAACTCGAACAAGGTTAACTTTTGCTTGTGACGTGTTTATGCACAGAATTAGGGGTTTGTTGAAGATGGCAATAAAGTGTTGTTATGCAAATAATGATACCGAAGGAATCGCCTTCTTGTAATCAATATTTTAATATCCATAGATACCCCGTGGTGGCTGTAACTTGAGCCTACTGTTTTATTCAAGAAATAAATGATACTGATAGGGTGAAAATAATTCTACTCTGTGTAAGCGACATAAATAGTAGAATAGATTTTTACCATGGATTCAGTATTATTGATATCTTCTGTTTGGTTGTCTTTTTTCATCATTTTCCCGAATTTCATTTGCCCGAATGTTTCATTTGCCCTAAAAGACATATGACATACTTTTAATTGCCCGAATTTTAGATACCATAAGATACGAATGCCATAAGTATTGTTTGCCTTATTTTTATGTGCCATAATAATAATTAGACATAATATTTAAATGGCACAATATTTAAATGGCATAACAAGTGTTTACGCATGACTGTCCCTCACATCTTCTTCAATAATTTTATGCGCAACGTTTAGTAGTTTTAGTCCTAGCTATAAGAATATTATCAGGCGTTAAGCATTTTGGTTCAATTTTTGAATGTCATCGTCACTTACAAAATTATACTTGTTCACTACGCACTGCTGAGAAAGTTTTATTCCCCAAAATCCTCTGGAAGCCCTTTTCAAATTTATACATGGTCCTTACGAACCGGATACCAAAGGATTACCAGTAGAAGAGGATACAAGGATATTATCTGGAATTTAATTACGTAAATAATTATCGTCGAGTACCGGAGTGACGAGGTCAAAGTGCAACACGAGATTTGAGAAGGAAAAAGTGGCTTGGACATTAGTGTTAATATTAAAAACGGACAGTGTTCATTCAACATTTATAATATTTATTAATTTCCACCCAGCACTCAATAAATTTGTATAATATTCAGGTAATATAAACTTTCATCAATTAGGTACTTAGGATTCATACATAAGGTTGGTAACGTGTTTTTATATTTATTTTACAAAGTTATTATTTAAAATTTATTTACAAGCAATAAACACAACAATTTGGTTAATTTTCATTTGTATGCTCAGTATAGTTAGCTTAGCCAGTACTTATAAAATACAGTACAGTAACATAAGTGTTATATGTTACATTATTTAGTTAACTATTTAGTTATTTAGATACAATTGTTATTAATTAACACCTTTTAGTGTATGCATTGTAAATCTTTGTGGAATTAGTCATTTTAACAGTTACATTATCTTAAATTGTACATACTCGTAGTATAGGTACCTTATATTCCTACCTACAGCAGTTCATTATTAAATTAGTAGTGATACAATTTTAAGTCAAACTTACATCTAGTTATTAATTTACGCCAATTGTTATTAATTATAGTCTCTTCACGATTAGTTTTTGTTATAAATAATTATTGTTATATTGTTTTTTAACATTTTACTGTATAATTTCAGGGTCATCGACACCCACCTTCAAAATGACTGATATTAAAGATCTTAAAAAGAAGCGTAGCAGTTATAAGGGAAGATTGACAGTATTCGGAACTTACTTAAGTATATTAAAGGATACTGAATTATCCCCCTGTCAGGTAATGGAGTTACAGTTGCGTGTCGATAAGTTGGAAAATTTGTATGACGATTTTAATGACATTCAGCTAAAAATAGAATGCCTTTGTGATAATATTGACGCTGAAGCTCTCGAGAGAACCTCGATTGAGTCCCAATATTATGGATTAATAGCTCAAGCTAAAATTATGATTAGTAACCACTCAAAAACTGAACAAGAGGAAACTAAATCAAATCACAGTAGTTATAAGCGTCAACTCGTCAAATTACCAACCATTCAATTACCAAAATTCTCGGGATCTTACGATACCTGGCTCGAGTTTCATGACACATTTTCTAGTCTCATTCACAACAATGACGAAATAGACGAGATAAATAAATTCCACTACCTGAGATCGTCACTGGAAGGGTCTGCTGCTATTTTAATTCATTTAATTGAGTTTTCCGCTCAAAACTACAAGGAAGCATGGGAACTCCTTTGCGAGAGATTCGATAACAAACGATTATTAATTGAGAATCACGTCACAGCGTTGTTCAACATCGAATCGATCACAAAGGAGTCCTCAACTGCATTAAAGGCGATAATCGATAATGTGAACAAAAACATTAGAGCATTAAAAACATTAGGCGAACCTGTTCATAATTGGGACACGTTATTGATTTATGTAATTCGTCAAAAATTTGACAGTAAAACATTCAGAGAATGGGAGGAATATAAAGGGCATTTAGATAAGTCGAAGCAAATCACACTTCAGCATATAATTGAATTCATGCAAAGTCGTGCTGATTTTATGGAAACGCTGGAAAAATCACGTCATTCTACAACTAACCTAAAAAATAACACCAAAATTAAAGCACTGGTTTCAACAGAAAATACTAAATCCAAAAGTGATTCATCATCACAAAGTTGTCCAAAATGTAATGGCGATCACAATCTTAATTCTTGTCCAGAGTTTTTAGCACTGAGCGTCAACGATAGAATATCAATATTGCCTCGTTTTAAGGTATGTTATAACTGCTTTCGTCACGGTCACTTTCCTAATAATTGTAAGAAACCTGGTTGTAAAGTCTGTAAGCGCAAACACCACACGCTTATTCATAACCCTGATTATAAACCAAAACCTGTTTCAAGCAAATCAGCTGACGGGACGACCGATAAAGGTAAGGTCGACGCATCTTCTACCGTCGTCGATAATAATAATAGTCACGTTGCGCTCTCGGCTAACATCACTGCGCATTCGCAAGCAAGCAGCACAGGCGACGTATTGTTGTCGACTGCGTTAATTAGATGCTATGATGCGAATAATAAAGAACATATTGCTCGTGCTCTTCTTGATTCAGCCAGTACGTCGTGTTTAATGACAGAAGAACTATTTAAAAAGTTAAATCTGCCATATTTAAATACGAATAAGTCCATTCAAGGAATTAATAATTCGCTGTCACAGGTGACTAAAATGTGTCGAGTTCATATACAATCATTGCACGAATGTTACACAAATGATATAACCTGTTTCGTCTTGCCCACAATAACAGATAACGTCCCCACCAGACAGGTAAAAATAAACATACCATCAAACATACAGTTAGCGGATCCGTATTTCCACACACCCGCATCTATTGATATAATTATAGGAGCTGACATCTTTTGGAATTTATTAGGATCAAATAAAATTATATTAGGTGACAAGAAACCAACACTTCATCAAACTAGACTTGGTTGGATAGTTTGTGGTCCAATTAACGGCGGCTATGATTGTGTTGGGTCTCACTCGTCACCGTTAATAAAATGTAATTTCACCAATCTAAACACTGATTTAGAAAGTTCTTCACGTTCTCATGAGTTAGATGATATTCAAAACCAACTAACGCGTTTTTGGCAGCTCGAAGAAGTATGTCATGAATCATCTGCTCACTCAGCTGAGGAGAAATTGTGTGAAGAACACTTCATGAAATACACAACACGATTGGCAGATGGCCGCTTTAATGTTAGAATTCCATTGAAGGAATCGTCGGATAGTCTGGGTGATTCATTTCATCGCGCAAAACGATGCTTTCAGTCACTTGAGTGTAGAAATCTCAGAGTACCCTCACTCGACAAAATGTACAAAGAGTTCATGTCTGAGTACATTTCCTTAGGCCATATGTCGGAGTGTCATCATACAAATAAAGATCAGAAGTCTTACTTTATTCCTCACCACGGAGTATTGCGCGAAAGTAGCAGTACTACGAAACTACGAGTAGTTTTTAATGCTAGTGCACCCACCACTTCTGGAGTATCGTTAAATAAAATACAGATGGTGGGACCTACCGTTCAGGACGATCTGATATCGATCCTGCTTAGGTTTAGGATGCACAAGTACGTCCTCTCCGCTGACGTGGAGAAGATGTACAGGCAGGTGTCTGTCGACCTGTCAGACAGGCACTTGCAGCAAATTATTTGGCGTGATGATGTCTTGAGTCCTCTAAAAATTTATCAATTGCATACAGTCACCTATGGCACTGCTAGTGCACCATTCCTCGCAACTAGGTGTCTCAAGCAGATCGGTCTTGAATGTAAGGATCAGAAGGTCGCAGAAGTTATCCTTCATGATTTCTACGTTGATGATCTTCTGACTGGAACAGACTTGTTTGAGGCGGCTTTAATGTTGCGTCATAAGGTGACTGATGCCCTGGCGTCTGCCTGCATGCCTTTAAGAAAGTGGAAATCCAATGAACCTACTTTGATTTTAGAAATACCTAATGAATCGCATTTCGATTTCCACAAGGAAGGTGATGTTGTCAACAAAACTCTGGGACTCAGTTGGCGAACAAATACAGATGATCTGTGCTTCCCTCTAAATGTTCCAGAGAGCATTGAAAACACCAAACGTGGCATGCTTTCAGTAATAGCGAGGATATTCGATCCTCTCGGCTTATTGGCACCATGTGTAGTTAGTATGAAAATGTTGCTTCAGAAACTTTGGCTAAACGCGTTAAAATGGGATGACCAGTTGCCAGTCGAGGTCGGGACAGCATGGACCAACATAATCATCGCTTTGCCAGCAATTAATGATTTATGTGTCTCACGTCGTGTAGTCTGTGATTTATACAAACAATTTGAATTTCATATTTTCACCGACGCTTCCGAGAAGGCCTACGGCGCTTGTTTGTATATTCGCAGTGTCAACGAGCAAGGTGACGTCACCGTGCGGCTACTGATATCTAAAAGTCGTGTGACTCCTATTAAACCGCAAACTATACCGCGACTCGAGCTTTGTGCCGCTGTGCTAGGTGCACGTTTGTACAAGAAGGTATCTAGTTCCCTTCGTATTCAACCGTCTAGTGTTATTTTTTGGACTGACTCCATGATAGTGCTGGGCTGGTTAAAAATGTTACCAATAAAGTTAAACACTTTTGTTCGCAATCGTGTCAGCGAAATATTGGATTTAACCAGTACATTCACTTGGAGGCATGTTCCAACCCACGACAATCCAGCAGATTTAATATCGCGCGGAGTGGAACCTGCCGCCATGCACTCGCTTGATTTGTGGTGGTTTGGCCCATCCTTTTTACTACAAAGTGATAGTAAGTGGCCATCAAGCACTTTTAAAAAATCAGGAATATTACCTGAAGTTAAATCAGATAATATATTAATTAATTTAGCTCGAAATCAAAACCGTAACCCATATTCATTTGAAAGTGTGATCGAGTTTAATCGGTTTTCTAATTTTATCAGGTTACAACGTTCTATTTGTCACGTAATTCGATTTATTAATATATGTAAAAGACGGTTCACATATCCGTCTCATTTAAGTTCTGAAGAACTACAAAATGCTTTAAATTTTATTATTATTCAGTCGCAACAGGAATCTTTCCCTGAATATAACTTTTTAGCGAATAATGTTAAACTACCTCATAAAAATCAATTATTAAAATTAAATGTGTTCCTCGATGAAAATAAAATTATTCGTGTCGGTGGCAGACTGCACAATTCAGAATTTTCATTCGAGAAGAAACACCCTATCTTACTACAGTCCACTCATCAGTTCACAAAATTATTATTTAAATTTGAGCACCACAAATTGATGCATGCAGGTCCTCAACTATTATTAAATACAATTAGAGACATATACTGGCCTCTTGGTGGTCGTAACTTAGCCAGAGCTTGTTATCGTCAATGTGTTAGATGTCAACGACTTAAGGGACAAACAGTTGCCCCCCAAATGGGTAATCTACCATTGACCAGACTCTCACCAGCTGACTATCCTTTTCAAAACGTAGGAGTTGACTACGCAGGTCCTATAATCTCGTCTAGTCGTCAAGGTCGTGGATGTAGATTGGTAAAGGTATACATTGTTATTTTCGTGTGCTTTACAACTAAGGCCATTCATTTAGAGTTGGTTGGTGATTTGACGAGCAATAATTATTTACAGGCATTACGTCGGTTTATGTCTCGGAGAGGAAAACCTCTCAACGTTTATTCCGATAATGGAACGTCATTCGTAGGAGCTTATAATGAAATCGCAAACTTTTTGAAGTCCAACTGTGACTCCATATCTGAAGGTGTTGCTCATGATGGAATCAAGTTCCACTTTATTCCTGCCTACGCTCCACATTTCGGTGGTCTTTGGGAGGCGGGTGTCAAATCGACCAAGTTTCATTTAGTCCGAGTGCTGGGCAATTGTCATTTGACGTATGAGGAGCTTAACTCCGTGTTAGTGCAGATTGAAGGAGTATTAAATTCTCGGCCACTGACACCTTTATCGTCGAACGCTGAAGACTTGTTGCCTCTCACTCCAGGTCATTTTTTAATTGGACGACCTCTGACGTCCCTTCCTGTGAAAGACATTCGGGATTACTCCAACCACCACCTGACCCGCCATCAACGTGTCGAACAGTTAAGACAACATTTTTGGTCCAGATGGAGCAAGGAATATGTGTCCGAGCTTCAGCAACGAGTCAAGTGGCGTACTGGCCAGGACTATCTAAAACTGAACTCCCTCGTCATTATAAAGGACGATAACCTGCCGCCTTTGAAGTGGAAGATGGGCCGTGTTGTTGCTCTTCATCCTGGTACTGACGGTATAAGCAGAGTTGCAGACATCAAGACGTCAACAGGTGTTATCAGGAGAGCCTTTTCAAGAATTTGCCCGCTACTAGAAGACGATTGTTGAAAGGCAAGCTTTCAACGGCCGGGGGCATGTTTACGCATGACTGTCCCTCACATCTTCTTCAATAATTTTATGCGCAACGTTTAGTAGTTTTAGTCCTAGCTATAAGAATATTATCAGGCGTTAAGCATTTTGGTTCAATTTTTGAATGTCATCGTCACTTACAAAATTATACTTGTTCACTACGCACTGCTGAGAAAGTTTTATTCCCCAAAATCCTCTGGAAGCCCTTTTCAAATTTATACAACAAGTATTAGACAAACTTATTTATTCTGTGCATGGTTTTTTTTCCTGTGCATGGTTGATGGTGGGCTAGGTCGACGGAGCCCCGCTTCGCGGGGCTCCTACTTCTGTATGGTTTATAAAAAAATAACCACGAAGGGGATGGCGGGGTCTATTCGCTCGCTTCGCTCGCTCACACGACCCCGCCATCCCCTTCTAACCTAACCTGTCCGAGTCGGGGTGCCCTAAAGTCCCAATTGCATCCAATTTCTCTTGATATAAACAACCGTTACACACCCGATGTCGATGGCAAATTATGTTATGGCATATCATAATTATGGCATGTGATAATTAGGGCATGTGATAATTAGGGCTTACAATGATTATGACAAATGATCTTATGGTGGGTGACTTTATGGGAAACAATGATTCTGGCACGTGACTAATATGGCAAATGAGAGTAGGGCAAATGAGTATTATGTCGTATGATATTATGGCTGTTGACTATTATGGCAAATGATATTAGGGCAAATAAAATTCGAGTAAACGGCGGTATACCCGAATAAATGATTTGATTTCATTTGTTGAAGTTTTTCCTATATTTTGAAGTTTTAGTTTCTTACTTAAGTAAAAGTACTTCATGAATGATATGAAAGGTACGCGGCCCCGGAACATAAAGTGCGAGGAAGGAACAAGGATGGGTTTTAGTCAGTAGAAGTCTGACACTCCCTTCCGCTACGCCCAGAGTGGGAGAAGTAATTTGATGATCTCCCATCCTAAAAAAAAGGTGTATTAATCTTTGTGTGCATTTCGTTCAAATCGTTTGGTAATTAGTGATTGTGTTACTAAATAAGGGGGTAAAACACCTCTTAACAAGGCCGAAAGGCATTTGTTCTCCCCATCATTCCGATCAGTTTTTTGTTCCACACCATACCTGGAACCCTTTTAGCTGCAGAGATATTGGGGGTCAAAGTTACAACTGTTTTTTGAATACAAGTTATTATTATAAGATTACCGTACTATTCAATCCATCCATGAGCACGACGTTTTGAGTGCGTTACATTGAGTTATACCACAAAACGTGATTTAATAACTTTTGCGTTAAGTTACTTAGTTTGCTGTACGCTTCGCTTCGTGATGAGGTGGTTTATACTCTGTATATTTTACCACAACATTACCACTACGCCGCGACTTCGTCCGCGAAAACTGTAATAGCTTGGCTCACTCGCATGATATCAATATTATTTATAGCCCATGTCACTCGGTCAAAATGTAACTTCTAATGATGAAAGAATTTTTAAAATCGGTTGAGTAGTTCTTGATTTAAATCGTAGGAAACAAACAAAAAAACAAATCCTCTTTATAAAATCAGTTTTGGTTTATGGATAGAAAGAACCAACACTATTGTAGGTGCGCGTACCTGACACTGCTCACAATCTCTGGCGATAGGTAACCTTCAGTCCTCGTGTAGCAACCATACCCTCCGAGGTTGGCGTTGACAGTGAGCCTGTTAACACTGACACCGGCGAGCGGCTTCAAAAATGTGACCTATACTAAAAAACTATTTCAATTGTTTCTGCCCGTTATTCTGATCAAACTATTTTCAGGTTTTGCGCATTTAATCTTAGACGTTTATATTTTTTAGGCGGAAGAAGCCGCGGGAATCGGCTAGTTAACTATAAATATTTTTAGTTTCAGGAGGAAACAATAATATGTCAAACACTGTTTTAGGCTTTCACGGTTTAAAACTAAACTTATCGACTTATCTTATCTTATCTTTCTTCTCTTAGTGTCGAGTTCCAATAGTGCGCGTAGCAAAAGACAAAGAAAGAGGGTAGACAGATTTGTCTGCTCGTAACAATTTAATTTCCATCCACCCGCATACTCCAGTCAACCCGCGATCATGGCGCTTGCAACAGCGTCGAAATATCGGGAGCTCAACATAAAAATAATCACGGAAGATATCTCGTAAGTGACAATATAAGTTGTTGTTGTAAATGACATATTATTAAATATGTCATTTTCAACTGATGATATGAGAAAAAAATGCCCCCTATACTTGTGCAAACAGACCTTTGCAATTGACTTTTCAATCTATCAAAGACGGGTTTCAATGGCTGCAAGTTCCTCGCAGTGGTCATAAGAGTACAGATGGTCATTCCGCGCCTTTCAGCGCTGGACAAATGTTGACCGACTCTGAGCGAATACCAATGGAGGACTGTTTGAATGGAAAAGTTGCCTTGCCAGCAACTTGCCTATTTTTCTGTCCTTTGGTTTTGTTGGAAAACGGTGACGAAATGAAGTCTTGAAAGAGAGTTTTCTGACACCGTTAACTCGTTTGACATTTCATGAGGGCTGTTGTTTTTTATATCGGCAAGTTTTCTACTGTGGGCAAACGACATGAAAGCTTACTTCGTTTGGTTTAACTAACTTGTGTGGTATATTAATTAAAGACACATGTGTGGGATTCACTTCGTCATGGCCAGAGGTGTAAACTCAAGTTCTGGACGTATGTCCATAAGATTTCAGTTATATACCCAATATATTCCTTTTTTATAAATATAAGTATTTACGCTTCAATTGTCATTCACGATGAAACGACGTGCAAAATATGACGGCGTTCCTCTTTACAAAACAAAAAACGATCAGGTGCATAAACGCTGTGTAAGCAAAAGAAGTATATATGTACGTATCGCAGCTGGTAGAAAACTCTAAATTCTGACTATCTCCATGGTTTGTTTAAAACGAAATCTGTATTGCGTTTTTAAAGTCAGTTAGCCCCTTCGTACACAAGGCTACAAAAATCTTCGATACTCAACAATTGTAGTCTTCAAGCGACTGCCGCCATTCAAATCAAAGTATGTACACGAGTCGCGTCACCGACATTATGGATTTGTATGGCGGCAGTCGCTTGAAACTAAAATCGTTGAGTACCGAAGATTTTTGTAGCCGAGGTATTACGAAGGGGCTTAATCGCCCAAGCAACTAGCCTACTATCCCATCTAAACGCACCTCCCCCATCCCGGGCATATAATGATGTCCTATTGACTTGCCGGTCCGAGCATGGCATTGAAAGAAACGTCTTCCGGTCAGTGTAAACACAGCCTAATAAGGGTGCATTCATTGCATTCAAAGCGGCGATTGCGACTTTTGGTATCACAGTTGGAAAAGGCCTTAGAAATAGTGGACACCGTTTTTTTATGTGTACTGGGATTAATGTCATGATTTTCAGATTGAAGTGAATGGAACTTTTCTTCTTATTCTACAAGGTGTTGCTCTTCATACTGGTCGAATTTAAGGTTGTGCAACAGACCATCAAACTGAACAACTTTCTTCATGGAACCACCGTTGTAATCGTAAAAACAAAAAAACAGCTGCCATTTGGTCTTCGATAGGTTTTGAAATTTGGAATGGGGCCGTTGATTATTTTTTCGCGATTATGATAGTGGTCGTAGAAAGTTGTTCAGTTTGATGGTCTGTAGTACCTCCTTGAATTTGACCAGCCTGCGTAGAACGACCACCGTAGACACGACAGAGTCGACAAACCTTTTGTTCATCTGTCATTTTGTCGATTCAATGACAGATGAACAAAAGATTTGTCGAGTCTCTCTCGTTTCTCCGGTGGTCATGCAAAGCGGGCAGTATGCCAAGTGATACCTCGTATACAGGGTGTAAACCACCTCATCACAAAGCCCTTAACCAAGCATTCTGTACATCAAACTAAGTAACTTTACGCAAAAAATATTGCTGGGAAACAACTTTTCTTTTTGAGGTTATAAATCATGTTTTGTGGTAGAACTCAGTGTAACGCAACGTTAAACCATTGTGCTGATGGATGGATTGAATAGTATGGAGGTATTTATGAGGTTAAAAATCTCATGAACTGCATTATAACTTTTGAACCCCCTCGACCTAAACGTGAATTACCACAGTGTGCCAAATGCCAGCAGTATGGACACACAAAAAAGTACTGTCGCCGGAGCCCTAAATGTATTAAATGCGCCGGAGACCATCTCTCGATCGAATGTTCAAGGAAAACCAGGTCAGACAGTGTAAAATGTGTCCTCTGTGAGGGAAATCACCCGGCAAATTATAAAGGTTGTAAAATTTACAGAGAGCTCCAAAATCTTAAATTTCCAAAAGCACCCGAACGCAGAAACATCTATGTACGCAGCAAGGAACAGGGAGTTATCGCCGAAAATAAAAAATCTGAGAGCAAAGAACCTATAAATAGCCAACACAAGTCATACAAAGAAGCACTAAGCAATCAGAATCTTCTGCACAATAACATAACTGAGACAAATCACACCAACCAAAATGACATGCTTGAATTAATGAACCTCATGAAACAAATGATGCAGCAACTGACCACCATAACAAATCTAATATTAGCCCTCACAACCAAGCTGTCAACTTCGACTGCTTAAAAATTGCCCTATGGAATGCCAATGGGCTGTCACAACATACCCTTGAGGTTAAGGCATACTTAGAGACACAAAAGATAGATATTCTACTAGTTACGGAAACACATTTTACCAAAAAGAGCCACTTTAATATCCAGAACTATAAAACCTATCACACAATGCACCCCGATGGCAAAGCACACGCTGGGAGTGCA
The DNA here is from genome assembly GCA_916618015.1 of Xestia c-nigrum. Classification (NCBI taxonomy): domain Eukaryota; kingdom Metazoa; phylum Arthropoda; class Insecta; order Lepidoptera; family Noctuidae; genus Xestia; species Xestia c-nigrum. The sequence continues at coordinate 2,808,835 of OU745263.1, forward strand.
GTTCTAATAAGATATAATATCAAACATCATGAAACAGTACATTACTGCACAGATGAAATACAAGCTACAAATGTCGTCATAGAAGACTGGGCGGGACCTTTTACAATCTCAGCTGTATACAGTCCACCCAAACATAAACTTAAGTTAGAAAACTATATTAGGTTCCTCTCTACACTGGGCCACAGATTTATAGCTGGAGGTGATTACAATGCCAAACACCACTACTGGGGCTCACGTACTATAACTACGAAAGGAAGACAGCTGTTAATGGCCATTGAGAAATTAAAACTAAATATTATTTCCCCCGGAGATCCTACATACTGGCCTACAGACTTGAATAAAGTACCAGACTTGCTTGACTTCTGTATTACAAAAGGCATCCCTAACAACTTTATAACAAGCAAAACGAGCACCGAGCTATCATCCGATCATTCCCCGGTAGAAATAGTACTTAAAAGGAAAATCACAGTGGTACCTAAACCTTGCAAGCTACACTCCAATAAAACTAACTGGGAGCTCTTCAGACAGCTACTGGCAGAAAAAATAGATTTAAAAATTCCTCTAAAGACGGATGACAACATAACAGAAGCGGTAGAGCATTTCAATAGCTGCGTTCAACAAGCTGCCTGGTCTGCTACCCCAGTTGCCGCAGACTCGTACTCTAAACAAGATTACCCAACATCTGTACGAGAACTATTAGCTGATAAACGAAAGGCTCGTAAAAAGTGGCAAGCAACAGGACATCCTACTGATAAAAAACATCTAAACTATCTTCAAACAAAATTAAAAAATCTGCTGAAACACAATGAAAACCAAGGCACACAAACATTTCTAGAAAACCTTGATGCCACAGCTGAGACAAATTATTCTTTGTGGAAAGTCACTAAAACACTTAAACGCCCGACAAATAATCAACCTCCTGTCCGTAAAAGTAACTCAGAATGGGCTTCTAGCGATGCGGATAAAGCTGCTACATTTGCTGAACATCTCAAACAGGTCTTTATACCAAATCCCGATACAGGCTCCTCTAAAATCCAAGAAGTCACAGAATTATTGAGCCAAACCCACCAACTCGATCCTCCCATTAATAAGATCACTTATGAAGAAACAAAAACAGCAATTAAGGCTTTAGATCCAAATAAAGCTCCTGGTTACGACCTTATAACAGGAAAAATCCTAAGGGAGCTGCCAAAAGAAGGGATTAAATTTCTTACTTTCCTGTACAACGCTATCCTACGAAGAGGGACGGTCCCTCCTCAATGGAAAATTGCCCAAGTTATAATGGTTCCAAAACCTGGAAAAAACCCGGTTGAGGCGCAATCATACAGACCTATTAGCCTGCTACCCATACCCTCAAAAATCATGGAGAAAATGATTTTGCTTAGATTATCCCCGATTATTGCTGCAAAAAAATTACTTCCCGACCATCAGTTTGGTTTTCGTCGAAAGCATGGTACTATTGAACAAGTACACAGACTAGTGGAACATATAAACAAGGCTCTGGAATCAAAACAATACAGTGTCGCAGCATTCCTGGATATATCTCAGGCATTTGATCGAGTGTGGCATGACGGACTTCTTTTCAAAATAAAAAAAGACCTACCTATAAACTTCTATAATCTAATAAAGTCATATCTAAGCGACAGACACTTTTTTGTAAAACAAGGCGAAGAGCTTACGTCTTTATATGCTATCAAAGCTGGAGTTCCACAAGGCAGCGTCATGGGTCCCATTTTGTATCTGCTTTTTACAGCTGATCTCCCTACGACCGATGGAGTAGTTACTGGAACATTTGCTGATGACACAGCTATTCTATCAATGGACAATTCACCAGACATTGCAGCACAAAAGCTTCAAAACAGCCTCGATCAAGTATCCAAATGGCTCAAAGACTGGCGAATCAAAGCCAATGAAACAAAATCTGTCCAGGTTACTTTCACAAACAGGAAAGAAACATGTCCACCAGTCACTCTCAACGACATACCTCTACCGCAAGAGGATCACGCCAAGTATCTGGGATTATATTTGGATAGACGCCTAACCTGGAAGAAGCATATTTTCACAAAGAGACTAGCTATGGGCCAACAGTTGCGAACCATGTACTGGCTACTAAACAAAAAATCACGTCTGTCACTTCAAAACAAACTATTGCTTTATAAATGCATAATAAAACCTATATGGACATATGGCCTCCAACTCTGGGGAACAGCAGCAAAATCAAATATTGAAATAATACAGAGATTCCAGTCAAAGATACTAAGAGTAATAACGAACGCACCTTGGTATGTTTCAAACATTAGACTCCATCACGATCTCAGCGTCAAAAGTGTAATTGAAGAAATCTCAGAAGGGACAAAAGCCTACAAGAAGCGAATCACAAATCACCCAAATACGCTGGCTGTCAATCTAATGAACACCCAAACAGTTGCTCGTAGACTAAAAAGAAAGATTCCTCAAGACCTCTGAAAGAGCACAAGATTAAACGGAGCAGTCACTGGACGGCTTTCGTGCAAGCCTTTTAATTAAAATTTTACACATATTGCTGAATGTCTGCAAGATAGATCGCAATAAAAAAAAAAAAAAAAAAAAAAAAAAAAAAAAAAAAAAAAAAAAAAAAAAAAAAAAAGGTTTTGAAATTTGGAATGGGGCCGTTGATTATTTTTTCGCGATTATGATAGTGGTCGTAGAAAGTTGTTCAGTTTGATGGTCTGTAGTACCTCCTTGAATTTGACCAGCCTGCGTAGAACGACCACCGTAGACACGACAGAGTCGACAAACCTTTTGTTCATCTGTCATTTTGTCGATTCAATGACAGATGAACAAAAGATTTGTCGAGTCTCTCTCGTTTCTCCGGTGGTCATGCAAAGCGGGCAGTATGCCAAGTGATACCTCGTATACAGGGTGTAAACCACCTCATCACAAAGCCCTTAACCAAGCATTCTGTACATCAAACTAAGTAACTTTACGCAAAAAATATTGCTGGGAAACAACTTTTCTTTTTGAGGTTATAAATCATGTTTTGTGGTAGAACTCAGTGTAACGCAACGTTAAACCATTGTGCTGATGGATGGATTGAATAGTATGGAGGTCGTGGAGGTGTTAAAAGTCAAAATCTTGCAAACAAAACTTGTACTTATTTAAAAAAAAAGTTGTCAAAAAGTTGTAACTTTGACCCCCCATATCTCCGTAACTAGAAGGTTCCCAGGTATGGTGTAAAACAAAAAAATGATTGCAATGATAGGGAGGACAAGTGCCTTTCGGCTTCGGAAAGAGGTGTTTTACACCCTTTATTGAAGAACACATGAGATGACGACTAATAGAGAAGAATGGAAGAAGAAATGATGCGCTGATCTCAAATTAATTCCGTTAAGGGCAGATAAATGATAAATGATGCAGGGCATGATAACGTCTAATATGGCTACAGAGGAATCTAAAAGTAAATATTAATCTCCAACTTTCCAATATAGTTAAGCAACAGTTGCTCAACTAACTGTGGTCGGACTCCGTAGGCTTAGTTTCAATATTTGTGTTTCACAATAGCTCCGTATCGAAAGTTTCCCGGTTATATCATCGCGGAGTAATATGGACACCGAATAACTAGTAAATGGAGTAAGTAGAATTGAAGTGATGCACGTTAAGCCGCTAATCCTGGCTGTCATTGGAAGATCTTTGACATTCGTTACAGGTAATCAGTGGCTCGAGAGTCTTTCAATCAGTCTCACCAACAGGTATCGCATTACCCTGTAAATACGAATTGACATTCAAACAGAACCTCCGAGTTTGTTGCGGTGTTTCTTCTCAGAGTAGATATGAGATAGGCAACAGCGAACTCATCTAATTTGAAAACCTTAATTTTTGGTGTCAACCAAAACTGTTTTTTTTTAACCAGTATCTGCCTATCATCATCATCATCATCATCATCAGCCTATAATGTTCCCACTGCAGGGACACGGCCTGCTCTCAATGAGAGGGAATGGGCTATAATCTACCACGCCGGCCCAGTGCGGATTGGTAGATGTCACATGTCTTCGAACTTTTGGTTCTAGGACATGCCGGTTTCCTCACGATGTTTTCCTTCACCGTTTTGAGAGCAGCGGTGATGAAATAAATTACACAAAGTAATGCGCCTGTGTGGGTTCGAACCCACGACTTACTGTTCGTAAGTCGGGGCCGCCACCACTGGGCCACCGCTGCTCTCGTATCTCGAGAGCAGCGGTGGCGAGTATCTGCCTAGCCTTTTCCCAATTATGTTGGGGTCGACTTCCAGTCTAACCGGATGCAGCTGAATACCAGTACTTTACATGAAGCGACTGCCTATCTGACCTCCACAACCCAGTTAATACTTTTTTTCAACCAGTATACAGAACCTAAAATGTCACTTACGGGACATCTACCGTGATTGTTATTGACATTGAGCTCACGATATTTCATCGCTGTTGCAAGCGCAATGATCGCGTGTTGCACTTTTTTGCCGACTTTTTTTACTTTTTCGGGAGCTCAATATCAATAACAATCTACAACAAGTGTAGTCGTGAGCTTAAAACAGTATACAATTAATCACTTTTTGCAATTATACAGCATCAGCTTACCATAGCCTTCCATCTTCTATTCCATCCGTATCTCAGAGCTCATCATCTGCCGTATGTAGTATTGACTCTAACTTACATCGTTCTCATATTGAGTAAGTTCGTTTGTGTATCTAAGGGTAGGAGGTTGCCGCAGTTTGTGTGTATCACCTCCAAGCGGACTTTGATTATTATTATTGTAATGACGACAATGTACCTAATTTAGAAGCTTTTATTTTTGGTGTTACACTTAAAACTATTCTCCTATTGCACCAGCCTCATGATTCATCATCGGTAAATGTTTTAAGCATCGTTTTAGGCCGGAATCATCCACTATTGGGTACAGGCCTCTCCTTTCTTCTGCTACTCTTCTCTGTTCTGTTCAAAATACAACATTTATTACTTCTCAAATAATATTGTGTTGTACATAAACTGAGGCAGCCCCAGTAAGTGTTCTGTGCGTCTCTTATCCATCGCTTTTCCACGATTTTGAAGATCAACATCGTCAACTCAACGCGCTTTTGGATGGCCCCGGTCCAAATGACTTACTTTGATATAAATTTCCATCCATATTCCAACTTTCTAAAGGAGTCCTTTCGAAGGTCAATTTCCTTTATGTCTATGCTTAAATCTTTTTCAAAATGTTATACTATTAGATCCAGGAGGTTAACAAGCCCGCCACACACGCCCAAACCACTGTAACTCCTGAAAGCCAGAATCAACAGTGGCGACCACCAGAAAAGCGCCGAGACAATGAAGCTCGACGAAGTCCCAGAGAATGAATTTAACTGTCTTGGATCCCGCAACGAAATTAATCAGAAAGTATAGCGGAGGAGTAGGAAAGAACTGTAATTTCCACTTCCCTCCATATCAGCAGGAGACAGAACGAAACAAGGCCAATAGGCACAAAGGGACGTTTACAACAGGAGGTTAAGTTATATGTTTTCTATGCGTTTTAAAACTGACATCACTAACATTATCAGTGACACTGAAAACGCGATAGTAAACAGGCTAAATATCCCATTTTTAGGGTTCCGTAGCCAAATGGCAAAAACGGAACACTTATAGATTCGTCAGGTCTGTCTGTATGTTACAGACACTCGGTCTTCAAAAATGATGTTGAGGTTTCTAATAGATTTTTTTTCTAAACTGAATAGTTTCGCGAGAGACACTCCTAAAGTGAAAAATGTGCCACCCCCCTAGGGGGGGGAGCTGTAACTTCTACGAAATACTAGAATGATAAAACTAAAAAAAATATATGATGTACATTGTACATTGCTATGTAAACTTCCACCGACAATTGGTTTGAACGAGATCAAGTAAGTAATTTTTTTTTAATGCGTCATAAATCGTAAACAGCAATTTACCTTTCATTCAATCTGCTTCGGAACCCTTCATGGGCGAGTCCGACTCGCACTTGGCTGCTTTTTAGTGTTAATGCAGACAAAAGCAATGTTGCATGGCAGACATTAGGACAACAAGGTCAAATCAAATTGTTCAACGAACAATCTTCTGAAAAGCCGATGCCCTCGCGAGGTTGCCTAAATACCAGCATAACCCTACGTCTTGTCCAAACATACAAATTCATACATAATCCCTAATTAGCCGCCACTACAAAGTTCTACACCCCTGGATTGATTAGAGATCAAACAATAACCCCTGCGGCGCTCCTGTGAGCAACTATGTCCAAGTTGTACATTTTGAGTTTTGGGTGTACAGTGACCATGGGTTTGATGAGTTAATACGGAACTAAAATTAATATTGTTTACTGATTTCCTCGACACTAAAAATAATAAGTTTATTATAAACTATTTGAAGGACCAGATACTAAAAAAAATACTATTTAAAAAAGTTGTAAAATCATTTTCAAGGTTGTGGAGATGATATAACATGGATGATTCAATGAATCCAAATTTTACTCTTTTGAATTGCTTAGCGATTCATTATGCTGCATGGGGCTCGATGGGATTTCTCATCGGCAAAAATTACACGACAAAATATCCGTACATCATGATTCCAGATCCAGCTGTTTGGGTATTGCGTAGTCTGTCAGTAAATATCATTTTTATCAAGTCGATTTTTAGTAGTAGTAGTTGCCTTGTTGTATGCTTTCCAAAGGGCCATAAAAGCTAGTCCGTCAGTTAGAGTCTTGGAAAATAATGGTTACGTATTTTTTGCTTTTATAAATCAATGAATATTGACATAGATAAAACGCATCAATAACTCGTCGTTATTCAGGGACAACAAACAGCTACAATATGTGTTGGAACAGAGTAAAGATAGTACAAAACATTAACAATATTGCAGCCACATTATCCGCATATAGACACGAACGAATAAAATAATGAGTGCCACTAGATAGGTAAAAAATAAAATATTATAAAAACTTACATCAAATTAATAAACAATAGATAATGATAGAAATACCAAATAATTCAAGAAAGATCAGCTAAATAGTAAGCATTAAACATTAAATAACTTAGTAATTAATAAACAATAAATAACTTAGTAATTAATAACAGTAAACAATAAACTTAACTAAATATGAAATACATCATACAAAATTCGATTTTCAATTTGATTTAAATTAATTGCTTGCAGGGTAACAATACTTAAACACTAAAAACAAATAAACAATAAAAAGTATTACGCTATTAAATAGTTTTTACTTATGGGACAAGTCCCTCCTTGGCGTTAATTACAGTCACACTACTCCAAGACAGGTCCAAAGGTAGAATATTTGCCGAGGAAGTTCCTGACCGTTGTTGACACTAACGATTTGTGCTTCGCCATTGCTCTTACGTTAGTACGAGTTATTAACACTAGTTAATTGGTGTGTGCTTCTAGTTGAGGTGGCTGTGGTAGCAGTAACAGGGTTATGAACTTCTGAGGTAAGGCCGTATTGATGTTTATAAACATACATGTCACCGTAAAATTGTCAAAACCGTTATATTGTAATATCTCTAGCGATATTGTAAAATCTCGAAATATTGTCAAATGAACATACTGCTTACAACAAAACGCATTATTTTTCGTGAAATGCATGCGATGGTAGTCAACTTATGCGGTGTGGAGGGAAGGAGGGGTCCCCCTTGCCCAGTGGCACAACTCTCATGAAAAGATAATGCACCATTCCTGAGAAATACCAATTAATATAACATAACCTTAAAACACTTTATATTCCCCCTAAAAAGCGTAGTCGACGGAGCCCCGCTTCGCGGGGCCCCTATTTCCGAGTGCAGGGTTTAAAGGAACCTAACTAATTTAACGGGGGGGTACCCCAAGTCCCGATTATGGGGGCAGAGATACTTCCGTATATTCAGTTGACAATAATTTGAGATATTACAATATCGTGAGAAAAAACACGTTATATTGTAATATAACGTGTTTGACAATTTTACAGTGACATAAATACACATGACTACCTGATAGATACAAACATGTACATGTTTGCATGCTTTTTCTCATGAGAACAGGCAGAATTCACAAACCTGCAATGATGCTTTTTTTTTCTTCGGATGGAAAATTATCAAATGATTCCCGCTTTGGGCGGAGCGGAAAGGAGTGCCAGACTTTTACAGACTAAAACCCATCCATGTTTCTTCTTCCCCCTTTGTGTTCCAGGGCCACGGTATCGCTTTCGAACAGTCCTGCAGCAGCGGCAGGCATAAGCCCTTGCGGACCCCTTCCTTTCTGCTGACATCTGTTTGAGGCGCGCGTGGAACACGAATGCGCCTTCGGAACTGCCTGGCGTCATAAAACGGACGGACGGCGAGTTAGCCCATTGCTCACGTCCACAGGCCGACTTGCTACGATCCCCACATCTTCCTTTCACCTCGTCCACCTCCATACATCTGGTCATACATGCACATCGGTAGCTAGTACTACGCGTCAAAAATTGTATCCAGTAAAAATCTTACTAGGTACATCCGTGTTGTTTTGTTAAACTTATGTTCGAGTTTTGTTATTATTTATCTGTGTACCCACATAATCTGTGCGCTCTAACTATACATTTTAATTTTAGTGTGTTTCTCTGTAAGTGAATTAACTATGTAATTCTCATGAGAAATAACGTTGTTCTGAAACCTGAAATATAAAATACCAGAAATTTACATCGAGCTACGACCTATCTGACTTCCGCAAGCAAGTTACTGAGGAGCACGGTATCCTTGGTAAGACTGGTTGTCAGATTCCAGACCACTGACTAATTGAACATCAACAAATGACCACCGGGACCAATGACTAATGGCCATTTTCAATATCTTACTAACAAGCGCATTACTTTGTGTAATTTATTTCATCACCGCTGCTCTCAAAACGGTGAAGGAAAACATCGTGAGGAAACCAGCATGTCCTAGAACCAAAAATTCGAAGACATCTACCAATCCGCACTGGGCCCGCGTGGTAGATTATAGCCCATTCCCTCTCACGGAGAGGAGGCCGTGTCCCAGCAGTGGGAACATTATAGGCTGATGATAATGAGATTAACAGGTAACGGATGTCAAACAGTTAGAGATAGCAGAAAAGCTTTGTTTGTTTTTTCTATGAATCACAGTCCTCGGAGTGATAGTTAGGTAACGCGGATAGGATATTCGAAACTAACTTTGTTTATAGAAACACAGATAGCTATGAGAGGTATATTAACTAATAACAGCTGTACGTAAGTAAGTTATAGGAAACGGTTAATGTGTCTTTCTGATGAACCAGAAATATGATGTTATGTTTTGTACGGAACATAAACCTTGACACCCAAAGTAATAACCAAAAATTAATCAAATAAAAAGCTTTTATATAAATATGGTGGCTCTGAATCGCGCGTCTATCAAAATCATTAAAATGAACGCGAGGACAGTCGCGGTCGTATTTCGATGGATACGCCCAAATTCCATCAAATATATGAAACGGTTCATGTCATAGAAGAAAAGCGACTATATTTTATTAGTGTTGATGAGCGGCCAGTCTGTAGTACTGTGGGTACAATTAATTAATAAATAAATATCGCTGGACATTAACACATAGCGCCATCTAGTGCCACACTAAGCAAGGCTTGTGTCGTGGACACCAGATAGTTGATATACTACATAATATATACTTTTTTTACAATGTAGCAGACCGTCAGAGGAAAGCACTGCCGGTCAAGTGAAATCAGCTATTTTTATTTCTGGTCGTTGTGTCCTTACTAGTCCCAAGAGTTGGATTACGGTACGTTTCGTGAATCAGCAGTGGGAACGTTTTCGGGCCGCTGCCGTAGCAGCATTAGAGTCTAGATTTGCATCTGGCTCGCGTACATGGGACTCAAACATAAATAGCGAAATGTGGGTGTCATCATCATCTCAGCCGAAAGACGTCCACTGCTGGACATAGGCCTCCCCCAAGTGTCGCCACATTGACCGGTCCCTTGCTACTCGCATCCACCGGATTCCCGCAACCTTCACCAGGTCATCGGTCCACCTAGTGGGAGGTCTTTCAACGGATCGTCTTCCGGTTCGCGGTCGCCACTCCAGAACTTTTCGGCCCCATCGGCCATCCGTTCTGCGTGCAATGTAACCTGCCCACTGCCACTTAAGTTTAGCAATTCTTCGGGCTACGTCGGTGACCTTGGCTCGCGTACATGGGACTTCAAAATAAATAGCGAAATGTGGGTGTACTATTAGATATACACTGTACTGTGAAAACGGAACGCGCTCCGAGACCGTTAAGTAGTGCCCTTACTCATTTCGTTCCGCAAAATTAATTATCGGCTGTCAATACTTTTATTTTTCTGCTAAACACAAGTCAGATCTAGTGTAAATCCACTAATAATTGTTTTCGGTCCACCACGAAGTGAAATACTTACAATAATAAACATCGAAAAAACATTGTAAAAGTGCCGTGTCATAGTGACTAACCCGGGAGTGCACGGAATATTAGCGGTTGTGCGAACTAATTAACCGTGAAAGTCCTGCGTACGCGCAATATTCGTGGCGCTGTGAGTGCTACCAACTTTCCGACGACGAACTAGACGAGTGTGTTCCAGCGTCGAATAAAGTGTGACTGGGTGCATTGCTTGTGAACGTGACTGGTATCGCCACCCCAACCATTGAAGTATCTGGATTAACTGAAAATGGCACTACGCTCTCCTACTAAATCGCCATCTAAGTTAAATCCGCAAAATCCTCCCATTCACTGTAATTCGGACTCAGCTCTCGATATCTCCCATAAAACAGATCTTACTGAAGATAATTATAATTATACTAATATAACTAAACGGTTAAAACGCACGCTTGGAGAGTAGGTACACAGAACAGCCTGAATCCTCCATCTCCGAACTCAAATCTATGTTCGTTGAGTTCAAAGTCCAACAAGATCACAAGTTTGATCTGCTGAGCGGTACCTTGAACACTATTGCCACGCAAAATCAAGAGATCAAAACCTCCATTGGAACCCTCACGTCCCAACATCAAGAACTCCTGGCAAAAATTGTTAGTTTGGAAAAGGAAAATTGTGAGTATAAAACCCGAGTTACTATCCTAGAAAACCAGATTGACCTCCTCGAAAAGAATGCGCGCTGTACAACCATCGAAATACGCAACTTACCTAAACAGGAGATTGAAAACAAAAAAAAATTCTTCAATATTGTTCAGAACCTTGGCTCAGCGCTGGGACTTGAGACACAAATCGAGGAGTCAGAGATAAGAGATATCTACCGGTCAAAGTCAGAAGCCGTAGTGGTTGAATTTACTACAACAATGCGTAAGGAGGCTGTTATCTCAAAGTACATTTCGTTTAATAAAACTAGACGTCAACTTGAGGAGCCACGTCTAAACTCGCAACACATCAACGTTCAGGGTGATTTACATACTATATTTATTTCGGAATACCTATCAAGCAAAGCAAGAAGGTTGTTTTACGTTGCGCGCCTAAAGGTCAAGGATAAAAAGCTTGTTGCGGCCTGGACATCCTACGGAAAGGTCTATATCAAGAAAGAAGAAGGGTCACCGCCAGTGCGTATTAATGATGAGTCAGAGTTAAGCAAACTCATTTTGTGACTGGTTATTGTACTTATTATAGATTACTTTGCATTGTTATTACCTGTATTAATATTAGTTTTAATTTGGATTATGTCGTTCGTTAAATTTATTTACACTTATTTGTTACCTTATGTTAAACTTAATTGCAGTCTCGCACAACGTACACAACCTTCTGTTACACACAAACAACTCACACCTTTACCACATGCATTTTACACAACGCACAATTTGAGTCAAGATTTAGTAAATCGAGCTATTATCGTCAATAATAACCGTCTGTTTAAACATCCGATTCCATTTATCATTTCACATCATAAAATTACAGTGACAATAGCCACCGACATACTAGACCCGAGTGACAAGCAACATCGTAATATACTTAACGGGTCACGTTATAAACGTGACCTGTATCTTTTAATAATAATAATTTTCACTTGATGCAAACCATTGAAGCAATTCACTCGGATCTGGATTCCTTTTCGGTGGCTCGAGTTATTAGATGTGATATAGATGATATAAAAACCCATGCAAATCAAAATAATCGCCATCTCAACATTCTCTCTCAAAATATTCGTAGTATATCATGTAATATGCCAAACTTCATGACGCTTCTGCATAGGTCTAATGTAGCATGGGACGTGTTGGTGCTTTCCGAATGCTGGCTACGCTCAGCCAAGAGTATACCCATCCTTGACAATTATAACTATGCATCAACTACTTTGCATAGGACACAAAATGAAGGAGTCGTAATTTTTTACAAAAAACAACTCAAAGTGTCAGTTGAAGAACCACCAATTAGTGACGCAAACTGTCTATTACTTAAATTAAATTCAGATACTTGCATTCTTGGAATGTACCGCCCTCCGAGCCAACATAACACTAGCAACTTTACTGACGCCCTCGATGCACTTCTCAATTCCCTAAGCAGCTACAAAAATATAATACTTTGCGGTGACATAAACATAGATATAGTCATGAATAGCCCAGATAAACGATCTCACGAATACCTTAATGTCCTAGCTAGTCACTGCATGCTCCCAGGTCATGTACTACCAACCCATGGGAAAACGTGCCTGGATCACATCATGGTTAAGTCAAGATTGAGGGCTACATGCCTTGTAGTCGAATCATCTATTACTGATCACGAGAGTGTGGCCATTACCCTTGATCTTGCTCACAAGTCTCAGCTAGAGTATTCAAATAAGACTAGTCACCGTATTGATTATAATAACCTAGACTCGGCCCTGCGTAATTCAGATTTTCAAGACATCCTAAAATGCAGCGATGTAAATAAAGCAACTGACTTGCTAGTAGGTTGTCTGTCAAGGGCTATAAAAGATAACTCCAAAGTAGTAAAAATACCTAAAAGGAAACTAGTCAGTAAGCCGTGGATTACAAAGGGGCTTTTAAAATGCATGCGCAACAGGGATAATTTGTATAAAAAGTTGAAGAGGGACCCAAATAACGATATCCTTCACACAACTTACAAGCGTTATAGAAACTTCTGCACTTCACTATTAAAGAAAGCTAAAAGAAACAATGAAAAAAAAAAGATTGAGAACGCAAGTGGCAACAAAAAGAAGCTATGGGATGTTATAAAACAAATTAGCGGTTCCAACAGGGCAACAGATCATTCCTCCTGTCTCATCTCAAGCGGCAATCTGGATAAGAGTATTAATGAGGTCAATAGTTACTTTGCAAACGTTGGTCGCAACCTAGCCGAGAAAATAAGTCCCCATTCGTTCCCTCTCAGTAACATGGCTGATAATAACGCGAAGACTGGTCCTCTTCATTCCTTGGTCATGCTCCCAACGGACGAATCTGAGATCCTGCAAATCGTTCAAGGTTTAAGGGATGATTGTGCTGTCGGAATTGATCAAATCTCGGGCCGGTTCCTGAAAAGGTATGCAAACTTGCTGTCTCCCGCTGTTACCCACATCTGCAACCTCGCCATATCTACAGGGACATTTCCACATGCGTTTAAATTAGCTGTTTTAAAACTTATACACAAAGGTGGTGACAGGGACTGTGTCGACAACTTCAGGCCCATCTCTATTCTTCCAACGCTCTCAAAAGTTCTGGAGCGCCTTTTGAATGACCGGCTAATTAAGTTCCTTGAGGTTAACAACCTTCTTTCATCTTACCAGTTCGGGTTCAGGCGTGGTAAATCTACCAATGACGCGGTACATGAACTGGTTAGCTCGGTCATAATGAATCTTGATAAGAAGAGAAATTGTCTGGCGGTGTTTCTGGACTTGGCTAAGGCCTTTGACACAGTTTCTGTCCCACACTTATTACAAAAAATGGAAAATATGGGAGTACGGGGTCTTCCACTAAAATTATTCCGGGACTATCTATCTAACCGGAAACAGCAAGTTAGAATTGATGGTATGGTGAGTAACGATGAGCCAGTGACCTTTGGAGTGCCTCAGGGCAGTATACTCGGACCGACCCTCTTCTTGATCTACATCAACGAGCTGTGCCAGCTTCACCTTGGTAATGGTCAAATTTTTACATTCGCTGACGACACTGCTCTCTTCTTTAGTGGTGATAGCTGGGATGAGGTCTTTGGTGTGGCTCAGGAGGGGCTTGACGGGGTTGTTGCATGGTTGCGGAATAATTTGCTGACTCTCAATGTCTCAAAAACCAAATACGTGGCATTTGCACATCGGTCAAACGTTCTACCTCCACGCTCATTGTCAATCACGGCTCACACGTGTTGGTCAACCCACCAGCCTTGCGTTTGTCCCTCCCTTCAAAGGACAGATAACATTAAATACCTTGGAGTTACTTTAGACCAATTCCTCAGCTTCAAACCACATATAGATGTACTGGTAACGAGGTTGCGCAAACTCATTTACATATTTAAGAGTTTAAGACATGTAGCTGACCGTCGTACCATCAAGATGGTCTATTATGCCTTGTGTCAGTCGCTTATTGACTACTGTGTCATCTCCTGGGGAGGTGCTGCTAAAACGCACTTGATGGAGGCAGAAAGAGCTCAACGGGCCATTCTTAAGGTTGCTGCGGGTCTTCCCTTCCGATTTCCAACAGTCGACTTATATAAGAAGTGGGATGTACTGTCTATAAGACAAACATTCATTCTGCATACAGGCTTAAGAAGCACTCGCAGCTGATTTATGATTTGGATCTACTGAAAGATAAGCGAAGAAAGGGTACTGTATGCAATACTCAGTTTTACCGTCTACGGCAGTCCCACAAATTTTTCTGCTACCTAGGGGATTATCTATATAATGTCATCAACAAAAGTCAAAATATTTATTTATTGCACAAACCAATATGTAAGAAAAAAGTAACAGAATTTTTGAAAACTCTTTCCTATGATGACACAGAAAAGTTGCTCCACCCACTTTCATAATACTTGATCTCAAATAACTACCAACACTTTCAACACCATTCACATACACACGCACCACTATCCACCCCTACACATTCACACTTCACACACACCCTAGGATTAGTTTTGTTATTTTATTTTATTTCTTTTTTTTCCCTTTCATTTATTTATTTTTGTTTATAATTGTTTAGTAGAAAAACATGCTTTCTGCCGTTCTATTTATGATGCCACTAAGTGGGGCCTGGTGACCTGTTGTAATACAGGTTTTTTTAAATCCTACTTCAGGCACCAGCTCTCGCAATGTGAATTTGTATAGTTCTTAACTGTTATGTGCTACAAAACCATTGTGAGAGAAAATAAATGAATTTATTATTATTCCCTTTATTCAATTTTTCAACAATTTTTTTACATTTTTAAATATTGATATAAAAAATATATAAAAAAACATTTAAAAATATAAAAAATTGTAGCCCACCGGTATCGGGAACAGGGTCCAAGCTACCGGCGGTCAGGGCTCCAGAGAGAGGAACCTCCTAACGATACGGGCCGTGTCCAGGAGTACCGCTTTCTGAATCAAGCCCTTGATCCAGCTGCCTAACGAGAGCCTCCTCAGGTGTTGGTCGAGGCTCTTGGCAATTAAGCCATGCGCTGACACTACTATCGGCACAATGATTGCTGAGTCCACTTCCCACATGTCGACAACCTCGCGAGCCAAGTCAAGATACTTGATTTGTTTATCTTTCTCGGCTTTCACGAGGTTCTCATCATGCGGGACCGTTATTTGTTTGTTATTATTATTATTATTATACTATTAGGTAAGGCAGAGGGCCTTACCCTTCGTGGATTCGGGCATTATGTAATGTAATGTTATGTAGTGGCACAATCTCATTTATGGTCCCGCTTCCGCTGTCGCTCGTGACTCAGCCCGGTCATCGCATGCGGCGCTCCCAGTTTCTGTTATAGACTAACACGATATGCAAATATGGGACATAAAGGTAATATTTCGTGATAACGCGGTAGGTAATTAATAAAATATGTCCTCTCAACTAGTGGGCGAGGATTTGGGCCGTACGTATTAGATTTGATTGTTCTGTCGCATGATTTATTATTGTTGCTGGTGAGTGTTGACCTTAATTATTTTATGTGTTTTCGTGTGTGATATTAGAGTGTTTTTGTTTTTAATTATGAGTATTTGTTAGTGGTTGTGTACTAGCAATGGAACGAATTTCGGCACAATCTTCAATCACAACCGTTGGTTTATAATATTAATGTTCTTAGTCAGTCAGTACGACTTGCGACGCGACGTGACAGTAACTGTCGCTAAAGAAATAAGTCACACATGCGTTAGTGACGACGCCATTCGCATCGCATAAGGTTATGGACAACGCTTTACTTTGTGGAGTTATAAAAGAAAAAAATCCAAAGCATTCCTATCAAGTTCAAATCACTAGAATGCAACTCTTGCATGTCGAATATCAGAAAAAAGGAATGCAAAGATAGCGTTGACAACCCTTAGAACACCCCACCTTAGTATTCAAACACGTACAATATCCATAATCAAAAAAAGATTTATAATTAAATACATGTACAACCGCGAACAGTAGTCAATTAACATTAAAATGCCACAAGTACACGCTCCACCAGAAATATATTAGAGTAGTAATATTAATAACGGTTACATTGCATGCGTGTGGGCAATTAGTGGACTTCGGTGACACGTTATGTTTGATTTAAATATCGAGAGCGTACTGTTTGCGAATGTACATTAGGTTTCGAGTGACTAGTTTTTGTTCGAGGGTCTGTCTTGTTATTAATGCAAAAGGCGTTCTATTCTACTTATCATGGGGTTTAGGTTTCCGCACTTAGTCCTTGAGGTGAACCATTTTTAGTGAGCTTTGGTGGCCGGTTACTCCAACCAGCCCACCTCCCTCCAAAAGCAGATTAAACTTCCCGGTCTCCTCAGGACATCCGCAAGTGATCTTAGCGTTCCCAGGATCTCCTCGCGAATCCTGGTAACGCCTGTGCACTCGAGGAGCACATGCGCCACCGTCTCCTCCACCTCCATGCACGCTCTGCACAGGGGACTGTCAGTGATCCCTATAATAGGGTGTGGAAGTGTTTATGCAATAGGCGTTTTTGGAAAATTATATTACATGATAAATTTCCAAGCCCAAGAGACGCTGACGTGACGGGAGATAGCAAAACCTCGAAAGAGTTAGAAAGCAATGAGGTCTTTGCCCAGCAGCGGGACAAAACAAGCTAATTAAAAATATATGCGGCTGAATTGAGGAATACGTGCAGGAGCGACTTACTGGGGTGCACTAAGAGTACATCTATATCGCAGTCAAATGAAGTCATATGTGAAATACCTCGAGCAAGTTTGATATCAGGAACCGGGCACAAATCCTATCTGCAAGCAACATAAGAAAAATTCCTTATGAAAAAACTCAATAAGACCTG
Organism: Xestia c-nigrum; assembly: GCA_916618015.1. Classification (NCBI taxonomy): domain Eukaryota; kingdom Metazoa; phylum Arthropoda; class Insecta; order Lepidoptera; family Noctuidae; genus Xestia; species Xestia c-nigrum. The sequence goes on from OU745263.1 coordinate 2,826,228, forward strand.
GGAACCAAACTAAGACGCCACATTTAGAAGTGAATTTGCAAAAATTAGACCTACTAGGCAAACAGAAGGTCGAGGAAGCAATAGTGATAATGATAATAATAGATAGATACGCAAAGACTCATAAAATAGTACACGATTATCAGATAAGTCTAATGTCTAAATTCAATAAATGGACGTAGATTTCGATAGTATTGAACACAATATAACGATATTGCAAACTACATTGTGTAAATTTAGTGCCGTAAAGTATTCAATAGTACAAAATGTTTGCGAACAAAGTGGTTCTAGTAACAGGCGGTAGCTCCGGCATCGGAGCGGCTACCGTGGAGTTATTCGCCAAGGAGGGAGCTTCTGTCGCCTTCGTCGGAAGAAACGAACTCAAACTGAAAGAAGTTGCCAGCCGTTGCGAGAAGCTTGGAGCCAAAATACTCGTCATCAAAGCAGATGTCTCCAAAGAAGAAGAAACGAAGACCATCGTACAACAAACCGTTGACAAGTTCGGAAAACTCGACATACTGGTCAATAACGCTGGCATTTTGCGGTTTGCGAGTATACTGCAACCCAATCTACTACAGAACTACGATGAGGTCATGAACACCAACCTGCGTCCCGTCATCCACATCACCAACTTAGCGGCCCCTCTTCTTATAGCAACAAAAGGCAGCATCATCAACGTATCTAGTATTGCGTCTACTTTAGCTACGATACCAGGAATGATGTCTTACAGCGTTTCCAAAGCGGGTATGGATCATTTTACGAGATTTGCTGCATTGGAACTGGCACCTTCTGGCGTTAGAGTGAACTCTGTCAATCCCGGACCAGTTATAACCGACATTATAACCAGTTCTAACATGTCACCAGAAATTCAGCAGGGAAGGAATGTTGCGAGTATGACAGCTTTGGGAAGATCTTCAGATGCTGATGAGGTTGGTGATATGATTCTGTACCTAGCCAGTGACAAGGCTAGGGGTGTTACCGGATCGTGTTTTGTTATCGATAACGGTTATTTGCTGAAGTAGACTCTTTCTTTTTTTTTTTGGTGATTCCAAATTTTTGTAATGATTGAATTTGAATTGATTATTGTAAGCAAATACATGTATGAAAATTTTGTAATGTTGATTGATTAGACGAAATGCTTGTGGCAAGTGCCATTTATTTTCAACCACAACGCGTTCTGGCAACGAAGAAATCACCGAGAATTCTTCTATGATAGAAAGAAAGAAAAGCATTTATTAGGACAAAACACAAAAACAAAACTTTTCAACCTCTTTCATGAAGCCACGGCCCGAAGTAAAGGTTTTAGGTAAATGGATCGTCTTCTCATAAATTCAATTTTAATTCTACGTTTGAGTTAAATTGCTGTAAGATGTATTCAAAAAACTACTTACTAGATCTCGTTCAAACCAATTTTAGGTGGAAGTTTACATGGTTATGTACATCATGTATTTTTTTTAGTTTTATGTTTCTCTTATTTTAGAAGTTAAAGGGGGGGGCGGGACACATTTTACCACTTTGTTTGTAAACTATAACTTTTTTTTACAAAAAAAATATGTTAGAAACTTCAATATCATTTTTGAAGACATATTCATAGATATCCCACGCGTATGTTTATTAGTATTTTTGGGTTTCTGTCCGATGTATGGGGAGCCCCCTAAATTTATTGTTTTTTTTTTTCTATTTTTGTGTAAAAATCTTAATACGGTTCACAGAATACATCTAGGTACTTACCAAGTTTCAACAGCATTGTTCTTATAGTTTCGAAAAAAAGTGGCTGTGACATACGGACGTACAGACAGACAGACATGACGATTCTATAAGGGTTCCGTTTTTGCCATTTGACTACGGAACCCTTATAGATTCGGTATTCTAAAAACGTACAGTCGAACCTGCTCCTTTTTTAATTGAATTAAATGTTGTCACGAGTTACTTAACAATTAAATCATAACAGTAAAGTGTAAACAAGACGGGGCCGAGAGATAAGATAATGCCCATATGAGATAACACTTCTAATCAAAGATGGTTGACATCAGACATAGATCATAATTATGCTACCTAAATGAAATATTACTGAGCAGAAAATACTCGTACCTTTATTCAATAATAAGGAATGTACCGACCACCAATAACCTGGCTACGAACATTAGCCAAGGACTTGACAGCGAGCAACACAACGACAGAGACAACCCACAACCGTGCGGTGTGGCGCAGAAGTACTAGGAGGGCTGACCCCAAATAAATTGGGATAATAGCCAGAAAGAACAAGAAGAATAATAAGAAATGTGTATTGACATTTTAGATTTTTATTTGGGATGGAATAGCATGGCAATACGTTTGCGATGTCTTTAGGGCGCTTATACAGAAAGTGGACAACGTTATAAATATTTGTCAAATACGAGTATTTTGCTGTTTCAATTAATTTCGAAATATTACTGTATAGAAATAAGAAGTGTAGCTAATAAACTATATAGAATATTGATTATGTAACAAAGGCATTTAGAAAGTTTCCAAATGTTTTTTTTTTACATTTATAACACTGATTATTTCTAAAGTATTGATCATTGATTATGAAATGTACTTCATAATCAATGTTCTAGATAGTTTTTTAGCCATATTTCTTATTTACTTACAGTAAAATGTTGAAAAAGAAATATCGCGAGCTCACAGAAACAAAAGAAAATCACGGATATAAACCCGTAGTATTTGCAAGGTTGTCAACTTTCTGAATACGTCCTTTTAATACCAGAAGCCATTCAATCAAATAACATCATGAAATTTTCCATCATCCATTTAATCACATTATTATTATTATTATAGCCTCTTTATTTCCATAATGAATGACTTATAAAACAAAAATATCATAAAATTAACAATATCATTAAACATTAATTAATTAATTATAGTACATAAATGTGCATGCATAAAATAACAAAATTATTACAATTCATTCAATTAAAATTTGTAAAATAATAATTCGGATGTCTAAATTTACTATATATCTATTTCAATATGGACCCCTCAACGGGTGGAGGCCTCCTCCATTTTTCTCCACGTTTGTCTGTCCTTTGCTTTTGTGATCCAGTTTTCACCGGCTTTTCTTATTATTTCATCAACCCATTTTTCTTTCGGTCTACCTCTTTTCCTTTTGCTTGTTGGTCCTTGCCAGGTAGTTACTCTCTGTGTCCATTTTTCCTTATCCATACGTGCAATATGACCCGCCCATTTCCATTTTAGTTTTTGAGAATGTTCCAAAGCATCTATAATTTTTGTTGTTTTTCTGATTTCTGTGTTTCTTTTCCTGTGTTTTCTTTGTATGTTTAGTATGCTCCTTTCCATCGCTCTCTGGCAAACTTGTATTCTGTGTTTAGTATTATTATTGTATATCCATGTTTGGCAGCCATAGGTAAGACAGGGTAATAAACATGAGTCCATCACCTTTTTCTTGAGATTTAAAGGGAGTTTTGATTTTAGTGTTTCTTTATTGCTCCAAAATTTATTCCAGGTTATCGTAACTCGTCTTTTAACCTCGTCTTCGTGTCTTGTCTTAGAGAAAGATATTTGTTGTCCCAGGTAAACATAGCTTTGAACGTATTCCAGTGTATTGTTATTGACCCGTATTGGCATAGAATGGTGGTTCGTCATGACCTTAGTCTTGGTAGCATTCAGTTCTAAGCCGATCTTACTGCTTACATCATTTAGCTCATTAATCATTTCCTGTAACTGAGACGCTGTTTCAGAGAAGAGTATGATGTCATCCGCGAATCTAAGATTACTGAGGAGTTTCCCATTTACATAAATTCCTTTCTTTTCCCAGTTCAGAGTTTTCATTATGCTCTGGAGCACGGCTATAAATATTTTAGGTGACAGGGGGTCACCCTGTCTGACGCCTCTACAAATGTTTATTTCGGGGCCTTGTCTCTCTAATTTTACACGGCTTTTGCTTTTGTGGTAGATGTCTTTTATGAGATCTATAGTCTCCGACGGTACTTCGCATTCATGTAGAGCTTTCCACATGCTCTTATGAGATATAGAGTCGAAGGCTTTGGCGTAGTCGATAAATGCCAGGTAGAGTGGTCTATTGTGCTCTGTATATTTCTCTATAATCAAATTTAAAGTGTGGATGTGATCTGTTGTTGAGAAGTTTTTCCTGAAACCTGCCTGTTCTGGCGGTTGAAACTTCTCTATGAACATTGCTAAACGATCGTCAAGACATGAAGCAAATAATTTGTACATATTTGGTTGTAGGCTTATTGGTCGGTAGTTTCCAATATCGGCAGGGTCTCCTTTCTTGTATAGTAAAATTATGTCTGATTGTGCCCATTCTTTCGGAATCGTTCTATCGTTTAAAATCTTGTTGAATAAGGTTGTTAGGTATGGTGCCAGTATCATTTTACCCAATTTAAGTGCTTCATTTGGGATTCCATCTGGCCCGTTGCTTTTGCCAGATTTAAGAGATTCGATTTTTCTTTATTACTTCATAAGTAGAGAATCTATCTAGAGCAGTAGAGTTCCGGTTAGTCGCTTCGATTTCTGGAGTAGTACCTTGTATTGAGTACAATGTTTTATAAAATGTTGTTGCCTTTTCTATTATACCAGACCTTGATAATATTTTGTTGCCAGTATCATCATTTATACATGGTATCCATCGTTTAGTGGTAATAAGATTTTTCAGTCCTTTCTTTAAACTACCTGTTGATTCTAATTGTGTTTTAATTTCTTTTATTCTGCGTTCTGTGCGATCCCGTTTCATTAGTTTATAGATGTTTTTGTAGAGGTATGTACGTTCGTCTTTTTCTTCTTTTGTTAGGTATTTCTTCTGAGTCAATTCACTTCTTCTGGTAATAAGACATTTTATGTGGTTAGGGATGGTTTCCCGTTTTGGTGTTGGTATCTGTCGAATTGAATTTAAACTGGTGATTATTAGTTTTTTAATTTTGTTGTTTAAGGACTCTACATTTTCATTTTCTTCTAGTTCAATTTCGTTTATATTTGTGGTTAACGTTTGTGTGAACTGTTCTTTTTCAACTGAAGTGCTGAGATTAGTTTTATTATTTTTGAAATTTGCTCTACTTTTCTTTATCGGTGCAAGCCGTAGTGTGCTTCTCAAGAGTCGATGGTCGCTGGGAAACGTTAGATTTGATATAATTTCTAAGTTTGATATGTTGTCCTTTCTATTAGTAAGTATATAATCGATTTGACTTTTTCTTTTCTTTGGTGAGAGCCATGTCCACATAGTTTTATTGTTCTTTTTGAATAAACTATTTGTAATGTATAGTTTATTTTCCCAACAAAACTGGAGCAAATTTTCACCTCTTTTGTCTCTATTTCCAAAACAGTATTTGCCCATTATTCTTTCTTCGCCTGGTACACGCTGTCCAACACGGGCATTAAAATCGCCTAATATTATTTTCTGGTTTTTATATTGACAATGTGCGTCCTGCAATTGGTTGTAAAAGTTAATGATTTCTTGGTTGCTTGCATCAATTGTGGGCGCGTGGACTTGTATAATGGTGAGTTTTGTGTTGTCAAAGTTTAGATTTAAAATGCAGATGCGTTCGGAGATTCCAATAAAGCTCTCAATGTTAGGCTTATATTCTTTTTTGATGAGGAATCCGACTCCATATTGTCCTTTTGTTTCCCCGAAGTAGCAGAAAATATGTTCATTTTCTTCAATAATATTATATCCCGTTCTTCTTATTTCCGCAAGGCCAATAATATCGTATTTTATTTATTGATATCGCTCTCTTAAAGTCTAGTAGTCTTTCATCAGATAGAAGCGACTTTGCGTTGTAGGTACAAATGTAGAGATTTTGTAGTGGAGGTGGAGGGTTGTAGTCGTTATCTCCCGCGGTGACAAGCCGTATTGGGAGATGTAGAGGGGCTTTCTTTACTCGTTTTTTGACGATGAGTGTATATCCGTCGAGCTTGACTCAGACCCTTTTGTCGGTGGTGCGTTGTACATATAAGAGGTTATATTGTTTGATTTATTTTTCTTCGGTAACTGTTTGACAATGTCTTCGCTGACTACGGTGGATTGGTGGTCAGGGGATTCTGACAGATTCCTTTTTTGTTTCCGTGTGTTTTTGTCTACGTAATTCTCATTTTTGGGGCTGCCTGGTAATGTTACTATTTTGTCGTAGCGTAGTACAACATTTTTTCCGAGTTTACGTTCTTTTTCCACTTCCTCTTGTAGTTCCTTACGCTTCAACAGAACTTCTTGTGGAAAGTCTTCTTTAATGTTAATGAGTGAGCCCTTCAATGTTCCTTTGTTCTTTAGAATTTCAATTTTCCTTCCCATTGTTGTAAATGTTACTAATAAGGGTCTTGCCTTATTTCCTTTTTTTCCAAGTCTTCTCACGAGTTCTATTTCAAATTTCTCGATGTGAATCTTCATGTTGTTTTTTATACAACGCAATAATATGTTTTGTAACTCTTCATATCCATGCTCGGTCTCCTCTACTCCATAGAATATTAGATTTTTCTTTCTAGCCTGTCTTTCTAAATAGTCTATTGTTTTTTGTTGTTGGTTTATTTTTATTTCTAGATTATCCGTTCTAATTTCCATAATTGTAAATTTTTGATTAATATTGTCGTTTATAGCTTTAGTAATATTTTCTTGCATGTTTTTCATTTCCTGCTTTTGACTATTTAGATCGCCTTGAATTTCTTTCAGAATTTTCATAATATTTTCCATGTTTTGGTACTTGTGATGACCTCTAGTGGTGAATGGTGGTACTACAATCCAAATGCAGATGTTCCTTGGCGCTGTCAAAACTGATGCGCGCACGCAGGTTGTTGAACGTCTAGTTAGTTCGGCCAGTTATCACTAGATGGCGTGAACATCAAAAAATGTGTGTGTGATGATTTGCAATTTCGTTCATAGGTTATAATGGTTTCTTTGTCCACTTTTTTAGTATTTACTTCCTTCTTTGCACTAATATTTCATGGGGTGGCCTTCTGAGATGTCGATAGTTTAATTTCCACTTTAAAATTATTTGTATTGTCACAATGCACACAGTTCTTGTTTTGATGTTTTGTCGCCGGTATTTAGTCTATATAATGCACTTTTCTTTGGAATTTTTATAATGTTCACTGTTGTTTAGGTTTGTTGCACTGACTTTAGCACTTGACTTGTTTAATTATTCACTTTATATATTTTTAATTTGAAAAATACTACGGAGCCGAAGTAAACACGGGCACAGTAGCGCCACCTCTATTTAATCACATAGAAACTTCAAATAACAGAAAAGTCTACTTCAGCGAAAAACCATTATCAATAACATAACACGATCCGGTAACACCCCTAGCCTTGTCACTAGCCAGGTACAGGATAATGTCTCCAACCTCATCAGCATCTGAAGATCTTCCCAAAGCTGTCACACTCGGAACATTTTCACCCTGCAATACTACTGTAGGTATCCCCGAATTGGTTACAATGTCCGTTATAACTGGTCCAGGATTGACAGAGTTCACTCTAACGCCAGAAGGTGCCAGTTCTAATGCAGCAAATCTCGTAAAATGATCCATACCGGCTTTGGAAACGCTGTAAGACATAATTCCTGGCATCTTAGCTATAGTAGACGCAATACTTGATACGTTGATGATGCTGCCTTTTGTGGCTTTAAGATGAGGGACCGCTAAGTTGGTGATGTGGATGACGGGGCGCAGGTTGGTGTTCATGACCTCATCGTAGTTCTGTAGTAAATTTGGTTGCAGTATACTAGCAAACCGCAAAATGCCAGCGTTATTGACCAGTATGTCGAGTTTTCCGAACTTGTCTACTGTTTTTTGTACGATGGTCTTCGGTTCTTCTTCTTTGGAGACGTCTGCTTTGATAACGAGTGTTTTGGCTCCAAGTTTCTCGCAACGGCTGGCCACTTCCTTCAGTTTGAGTTCGTTTCTTCCGACGAAGGCAACAGCAGCCCCCTCTTTAGCAAATAACTCCACTGTAGCTGCTCCAATACCGGAGCTACCACCGGTTACTAAAACCACCTTGTTTGCAAACATTTTGCGCTACAGTTTAATACAAAATTTGATAGCTTACTAAACTTTAGCGGTTCAAAAATATCATTTAAATAAATCGGATGGCTTGCCTGCAAGCATAGTGAGTGAACGTGCTACTGATTTGCTCTAACAAATACATAGTACGATTGTTCAAGTTAGAACTTAACTACGATACAAAGACAGTTGATTTTTCAAAGTACTATGAAAGTGTACGCAATTAACTCATCACCGACACAAAAGTGCAAAAGAGGTAGAACGTAGCACGGTGTTATTATGAAGGTGCGCACAGTGCATAAGCGGAGCGATAAGAGGAGTTATTGTTCTTTGATACTTATTTTATCAACATTGTTATTACAAAGACAAGAACGCTTTATTCTCGCCTACTAAAAGTCGTACTAATATTTTCGTACGATCACAATATTTTCGGGAAAAACCAATACTTCTCAGCATGACTTATCAAAAATGACGGAGATATCATAAAACGCCTGTCAGCGACTGTCAAAATCAGTTCACATAATTTAAACATGATTAATTGAAAGAAATTGTTGAAATAATACAGAATTCTTGTTAAACGAAGAACCAATACATAGAAACTACATGTGATAATATTTCTTCCAGTAAAGAAACATTACAAAGTCACGAAGATAACAGCCGAAGAGATGATAGCAAAAAATAAAAGTCTATTATAACATTAACCGAAGAAGAAATAATATCCCTACAAACTGATATGTTTACAGCAGTTTAAAACTGTTTCTTCAGCGCCAGCTAATTCATGACAGGCAAAACTACAAATCATCATCTGCCTAATCTTTTCCCAACTATGTTGGGGTCGGCTTCCAGTCCAATCGGATACAGCTGAATACCAATATTTTACATGAAGCGACTGCAAATCAGACATCCACAACCCAGTTAATACTGGGTAATACGATACCACTTGGTAAGACTGGCTGTCGGACTTTTTGGGCCACTGACTACCTGTAATGACTGCCAAAGATGGACAAATGACAGCCGGGGCAACAGTTTAACGTGCTTTCCGAGGCACGGAGGAAACTCGGTATGTAACAGGCAACACTACAGATGTTTTATGAAAATGGAATTTCAAGACCAAGCTGAACGTAGTAAGAACATTTCTATTCTGGGCGTTTAGACTATTTGATTGAGAAAACATTCAAATGAATTGCGTAAGTTCTGCACTGTGTCGTAGGCCTTAATAAACATACAACAACTATTAAAATGCACCCTACCCTCATCACCCAAAACTGTTGTGTTTCTTCTTGTTTCTTATGTGTAACCTACCTTATGATTTGTTAATTTTGTACTTGTTATGTTAAGACGATGAATGCTCATTCGAAGTTTTATTGTAACGTAGTTTTCATCATCTGAATAGCCTTTTCCTAACTATTTTGGGGTCGGCTTCCAGTCTAACCAGATGCAGCTGAATACCAGAATTTTAAATGGAGCGCCTATCTGACAACTACAACCCAGTTCATACCAGGTCCAGGTAATACGATACCACTTGGTAAGATTGGTTGTCAGAATTGTTGGCCACAGACTACCTGTAACGACTCTCAAAGATGGACATTTGATAGCTGGGACCTTCTGGGATATAGAGAAAACTAGGTATGTAAGGGTGGACACCCATCCACTGAGCAACCTAGACAAGCACAGCTTAACCTTAAGATCGACCCTATTATCATTTAGCATAGTTTTAAGATACATATTTGTTTTTGTTTTTATCTACGAGTATGCTTACTGGGAGATAAACATTGTTATCCAATTAATTTTTTTTCTGAAGTGAATTCGTAATTCGTTTGAGAAATAAATATCTTTTACCGTAAATATTTGCGAATTCATTGAGTAATTAGATAAGCCTGGTATAGCTAATCATTTTTACTACAATTCATTTGTGGTTCACGTAACCACGGTAAACTCAAATGATTTGTAATTGTTTAGTATTATAAATGTTGCCACTAACGGTAGATTTATACTGCTGCAAGAAATAATAATGTTACCTTTATTTTTTCACACCTTTTCATCAAGCGTTTTCCACTATGTTTTTAAAGTTATTTACTATCTACAAGAAAGCTATTTTGGTACTCATCCCAACTTTATTTGTGGTCGGCTCTCCTAATGGTTCTTTTCCAAAGATGTCTTTTCTGGTTCATCACTGGGTCCATACCGCTATTTGCTAAGTTTTTCGTAACTAACGATTTTCGATTCGATTTTGGTCATGTGATCGACCAGCCGTGATGATCTGATCACGTTCACGGGGCAACGTACGTGGTCAGGATATGCACAAAACAGAGAAGTTTGGAAGGAAAAAGGTGGCATTTGTTTGTCCACCAGTAAGGCAGAATGAGCAATGCAAAAAAAAAACAAATTTTGCCCCTCGTGATGCCTTACTAATGGTATTGCAAATGTGCGAGTTGAAATTTTTAAATATTATTTTCAGTCAGGCACTAAAAATCTAAGGGTTATCGAGATGTAGCCGCAATGGGCAACGGCCTCACCCCGATCTCCTTGGCTAAAGAGAACTGGCACACATGATACATGGTCCCGATGTAGCCCTTACAGCGGCTGCGTCCGTAGCTTGTAGACCAGTGCAAATCAACATTAAAATAGCAAATCTTGATGTAGGTAGATCTGCATTTTTGTTATGTTCTATAGACCAGTTAGGGTGATGGAAATCCAAATTTGCAACTTCAAAATTATAAACTAAAAGAATGTTTAAACGTGCATTTTTTATTTGATCACATTTGATTTAATTATTGTAAGAAATTGAAAGCTTCAAAACACAAAACAGTCTACTTCAGCAAAAAACCGTTATCAATAACATAACACGATCCGGTAACACCCCTGGCCTTGTCACTGGCTAGGTACAGTATTATGTCAGCAACCTCATCAGCATCTGAAGATCTTCCCAAAGCTGTCATATTTGCAATATTTCCACCCTGCAATACCTCTGTAGGCATCCCAGAACTGGTAACAATGTCTGTTATAACTGGTCCAGGATTGACAGAGTTCACTCTAACGCCAGAAGGTGCCAGTTCCAATGCAGCAAATCTCGTAAAATGATCCATACCAGCTTTGGAAACGCTGTAAGACATCATTCCTGGCATCTTAGCTAAAGTAGACGCGATACTAGATACGTTGATGATGCTGCCTTTTGTTGCTATAAGATGAGGGACCGCTAAGTTGGTGATGTGGATGACGGGACGCAGGTTAGTGTTCATGACCTCATCGTAGTTCTGTAGTAGATTGGGTTGCAGTATACTCGCAAACCGCAAAATGCCAGCGTTGTTGACGAGTACGTCGAGTTTTCCGAACTTGTCAACTGTTTGTTGTACGATGGTCTTCGCTTCTTCTTCTTTGGAGACGTCTGCTTTGATAACGAGTGTTTTGGCCCCATGCTCCTCGCAGCGGTTGGCAACTTCCTTCAGTTTGACTTCGTTTCTTCCGACGAAGGCGACAGAAGCCCCCTCTTTGGCGAATAACTCCACGGTAGCCGCTCCGATGCCGGAGCTACCTCCGGTTACTAGAACCACTTTGTTTGCAAACATTTTTCACTACAGTTCAACACGAAATTTGATACCTTACTAAACGTTGACAGGTCAAAAATATCATTTTATCAATAGATATAAAATCTTCGCTTGTTCAGTGAGTAATTAGGAACCGATAAGTCTTGTTTAGCTAATCTTTTACTATGACTCATTTGAATTCCACGTAGCTATGTGTGTTTATTATTATATCATTGTTGCCACCATACTTAGTTAAAAATACTTCTGCAAGAAATAATAATGTTGCCTTTCATTTTTCCACCTCCTTCCACCAAGCGTTTTCGACTATTTTATAAGGTATTATCTGAAATTTATCTTTTTTTGTATTCATTATAATCCCATCTTTATTTGGAGTCGGGTCTCCTGATGATTCTTCTCCAAAGATTTCTTTTCTGGATCGTCATTGGGTAAAAATATCGGTATTTGTTATGTCCTAAAGTACAGACAATTACGTAGGGAATTTGTATAACACTGGTCACTGTTTATTTAATTCTACAGTCTCGCTGATTGGACAGTGGTTCGAATTCGAGGTTGCGTCAACTTGATAGTTTTTGCGCCTAATGAGAGCCTTTTAATGTTTAAGCAAGTGTAAGTTCAGAGACATTGATATTATTTTCAGTCAGGCACTAAAAACCTAAGCACTACATACATATTTCTGTATATTTCTAAACACTTAAATAAGACTGAATTACTAGTGTTTAATATCCTGGAAATATTTAAATTGAAAAATTGGAAACTGAAATATTCTTTGATCCAAAACGCCTGATTTGTGAAGGATCCATCTTCAACTATCAAGGGCCTATTTTGTTTAACAAATTCAACATTGAACGAACTTCAAATCTTTTGTATTGCGTACGGGGCGAACAAGCCCAACGATCATACAAAATAAGGATATTTAAAAGGATAATGGGAGGGCCTTTGCCCAGCAGTTGCAAACATAAGAGGTTATAAAATAAAAACAAACCTTTTTCTTCAATAATTATTGAATACAATTATTTATTACTTACACAGAAACCACAAAAGTACAATAATAAAGATACCTTTTAGTTCAAAAACAGTATGAAATTCAAACAAACATGATATTTGGTTAAATAATATACTACTTCAACAAAGTGCCGTTATCAATCACGATATTTGAGCCAGTCATGCCCTTGGCTTTATCGCTGGCGACATAAACAATCATATCAGCGATCTCAATAGCTTCCGATATTCTCTGCAGCGCCGTATTATTCCTCAACCTTTCTTCAGTCACTTCTAAACCCTCAAAGATATCAGTGCGAACTGGACCAGGACTGATGGAATTGACTCTTATTCCATGAGGAGCAAGTTCCAATGCAAGACTTCTAGTAAAATGGTTCATTGCTGCCTTTGATGTCCTATATGCTATGTTGTCGGGTCTTGTAGTAGAAGTTGCAGCGATGCTTGAAACGTTGACTATATTGCCATTAGATTTGATGATATGTGGAGCAGCGAAGTAAGTAATGCGGGCAGCACCTCGCATGTTGATGTTCATCACTTCGTCATACGTTTTCAAGAAATTGTCAGACAGAATATTAGCTTCTCTCAGTACTCCTGCATTGTTGACAAGTACATCAAGTTTTCCGAATTTGTCAATTGTTTTCTTGACGATTACGTCTGCTTCTTCGTCTTTGGACACATCTGCTTTGATGGCGAGTGTTTCTGCTCCTAGTTTTTTGCAACGATCAGTAACAGCTTTTAATTTGCCTTCATTTCTTCCGACGATGGCTACAGAAGCACCTTCTTTGGCAAACAACTCGGCTGTGGTAGCACCAATGCCTGCGCTGCCTCCTGTTATTAAGACCACTTTTTGCACAAAACTCATTTTAAACGACTATTTCTCGCGAGCGTCTGATTAGTACTACTGATATCGAAGAGACTGTTTGATGTGATAAAATTATCAGCCGGTGTAAAGATGACTGAGTAGTAAAATAAATAATGTTCGTGATAATGTGCATTGAAAAAATATGATGTAGTTATCTATTTGTAGTCTAGTCATTCTGGTGTTACACTTATCTTTGGATGTCACTGATATCATTTTGCACGAAGTAACTTAAATTTAAAAAATCTCCAGTACTGTCTGTTCTTTCTTACGAATACGATTTAATAATCAAATAGTTTAAAATAAAACAAAGCTAATTTTCGTGTCTATCTGTATGGCCACTAAGATTTTTAAGTAAGACTTTATTGTTTTGTTAAACCATTTTATTTGGAATTTTGTATTAACTTAATTTATATGCTTGTTTGCTCACACTCGCGGCTTCGCCTTGTTGGTGATCAGTAATTTCCCCAGGGTATCGTTCTACCGGGATAAAAACTACCCTATGTGTCAATCCAGATTATAAACTACCCGTACGCCAAATCTCATTTAAATCTGTTCAGTAGTTTTTGCGTGACAGAGTAACAAACATCCATCCATTTATATCCGCTTTCGAATTTAATACTAAGTCAAAAGTCGCGGAACAACATGTTTTAATGACAATGACTAGAATATTTTAAAAGGCTATTACTGATAAGTAGTTTGTTATGTATCTGCTATTATTCGAGTACGAAACAAACAAGAAACTTAACGATACGATATTCGCCAAATAGGTATGTACAAATTGCTATCTTCATATACTGATATTGGATTGCTTGGTATGGAACACTTTAGACCACTACTTATCTCTTATTTTCATTGCCAAACAATAACAGCCGCTAATATATGAAACATGGAATAACTAAATCTACTTAAAATTCCTTACACCTTTTAAAAAACGTATTGAACTTCGTAAATTCAGATATTTATTTGTTTCTTTTTGTTGTGAACACCCATATTGTACGAGTACCTTGTTTAAAAAAAAGACAAAGCCAATGTCATAATATTGTCATAAAAGCAACCATGACCATTCATCATTACCATCATTTCAGCGAAAAGACATCCACTGCTGGATATATTCCCCCAAGTGTCGCCACACTGACCAGTCCCGTGCGACTCGCATCAACCGGATTCTCGCAACCTTCACCAGACCCCGTATTCACAAATGTTCGACTCGTTTCCGATTCGACAACTCGTATATCTGTCTTCTTCTGGCATTACGAAAACGACCGAGATAGACATACGACTTCCCGAATCGGAAGCGAATCGAAGCGTTGTGAATACGGGGGCAGGTCATCGATCCAACTAATAGACCATTATTTGACATTATTTAACTTCCATGACCGTTATTATAATTCAACTTTACGACCCCCATCAATACATGAGAACGACACACAAGACACGAGGTCAGCCAATGGACGAGCGGGGTCAGGTTCTAGCTAATGTGTGATATAACTGAACTACTTCAGATTGAACGTTAAGACTACAAAAACGTAAGTAACTACAAAATCTATTATTAAAATATTAAACGAAGCCAAAGGCAGAACTGCGCCAGTGGAAATATACTGGTCGGGTATTATTTGAGCCTATTGACATAAAAAAACAAAGACAAAGAAGATAAAAACTTATTTTGCAAAAATTTAAACCGACTTCAGTCGATAAGTGTGACAGCTAGGATACTGCGTTCCATTGCACGTTGGCAAACCTTGAGCTTGGACTTTTGAATGTTTGTCAAAGACCAAGTCTGAGATCCATATTATTATGTCAAAATGGGAAAAATGCACATGTCTATGATTTTTCGTTTAAATGACAGAACAAGATACAACAGAAAAATAAAACATGAAGTACCCGAAATAAATGTACACACAGTCAGGAAAATGATAATGATGAATGATAAACAAAAATAGGAAAATGCGGAATTATATTTATAATTCATCGGTTTTCCGAAAAAAACCTAGTACTGCAATCGTTTAAAGCCTGCAACGATGCATGTTCTAAACTAAAGTATTGTGGACTAACGGCCGTTTTATTCAACTAACTTACTAATAACTGTTGGTTTATATGCCTAGGTTCGTAGCTATTGGTGTTTATATAGGGTGACTGGCAATTAGTGTACGATACTTAAACACGTGATTGTGCTCATGGTAACAAACAACTTTTAGTATGGGAACAAAGCCGAAATCGCGACAAAAAAAATCAGCTGTTCAGAACATTTATGTTCGCCTAATGTACTGAACAGCTTTTTTTAATTTTTCGGGCTTGGTCCCATAGTAAAAGTTGTTTGTTATCATGAGCACAATCACGTGTTTAAGTATCGTATACGAATTGCCAGTCACACTATATAATTAAAGAATATCCTATCCGCGTTACCACCTGTCACTTGATTCAAAGAAAAAACAAAGAAAGCTTTTCTGTCACGGTTTGTTTCTAACCAGTCAGTAAACAAAAAGTCAAACAGACAGGGATAACAACCTACCGATACTGGTTAGTACGAGTATGTTATTTAAAATGGCCGTAAATCCAAATGAACCAACTGCTAGCGTTACCCATACACTTGTCGACTTATACGAACCAAATATCCTCATATCACATACATTTAAATCTATTAGGAAAATTAAAAAAATCTCCCCTTCCACTCGTTTGATAAAGATCTATTATTACAATAAAATCCTAGTTTGGACCGCTCCCATGCAAACTGTATGATTTCATACAATTATTTGTAATGGTGACAAACGTTTTGTGTATCATTAGTTTCTATTTAATCATGTCGTTTGGTTTATTAAAAAGGGGTGTGTTGGTACGTCATTGTTTTTTGTGAATCTATACCTGTACTAGCTGACCCACGCAACTTCGTCTGCGTCACATAAGAGAGAAAAACGAACGGAAAAAAATGGCTATTAAAAAATAAGGGTTGATCGTAGAAGGGTGAACATTTAGGATTGTATGTATTTTTGTACCTATGTTGTATCATAAAAAATAGAAATTTAAAATTTTGTCTAAAAAATAAAAATAAAATTTAGGGGTGGACTACCCCTAACATTTAGGGGGATGGAAATAGATGTTGGCCGATTCTCATAGATACCGGATAAGCACAAAAAAAATCATCAAAATCGGTCAAGCCGTTTCGGAGGAGTATGGCAACGAAAACTGTGACACGAGAATTTTATATATTAGATTTATAATATAAAATAGTTATGTCCAAAACATCTTACATTGAAGATTTAAAAGAAAACCGACCGGGGGAAAATTGCTTTAATCTATACTAATATTATAAAGCAGAAGAGTTTGTTTGTTTGGTTGAACGCGCTAATCTCAGGAACTACCAGCTCGAATTGAAAAAATCTTTTTGCGTTAGATAATCCATTTCTCAGCTCCTCATACAAATCATCTGCTCATAGTTGTAAAACTGATTGCAAGATATAATATATAAAAAAAAAAAAAAAAAAAAAAAAAGATAATCCATTTATCGAGGAAGGCTATAGGCTATATAACATCACGCTATGGTTACTAGGAGCCGAGCAGCAATGAAAAATGTTACAAAATCGGGGGAAAATTTATTCCCTTTGTAAGATTTTTCTTTCTTATGTGACGCAGATGAAGCTGCGTGGGCCAGCTAGTATATTATAGTTACTTAGTGTCTCTTAGATACTAAGTAACTATAATATATTAAAGCATTTTTTTGTTTTTGTTTGTTTGACCGCGCATCACGTAAAAACTCCTGAACGGATCAGTATTACTGAAATGTTCAAAAACCTATTTAAATAAATCGAGAATAATATCTAAGCTATGACAATTTCGGAAAATTTTGGACAAAGGTAGGGGTGAAAAGTGGGGGTAAAAATTGTAGGAAAAAAAGTGATTATTCTAGAATCATGAAACTCGGAATAAATACTTATTAATAAAACTAAAGTAAAAATATATAATAATAAAATAAAGAAATACCTGTTTTAGCATTTTCTTAAATCTCATCCATAGACACAAAAAAGAGGGTTCTTTTGTTTCCAAAGTAATGGCCTCGTATAAAACCTATATTAATCGATAGCTCGTGGCTAAATAATATCAGCCGCTCGGGTCGATCTTTAGGTTAAGCCATGCTAGCCTAAGTTGGTCTGCGGATGGGTGACCGGGTATTCACCCATGGAGGAAACTCGGTATGTAAGGGTTTACATACCGAGTTTCCTCCGTGCCTCGGAAAGCACGTTAAGCCGTTGGTCCCGGCTGTCATTTGTCCATCTTTGACAGTCGTTACAGGTAGTCAGTGGCCCCAAAAGTCTGACACCAGTCTTACCAAGTGGTATCGTATTTCCCAGTATTAACTGGGTTGTGAAGGTCAGATAGGCAGTCGCTCCATGTAAAATACTGGTATTCAGCTGCATCCGGTTAGACTGGAAGCCGACCCCAACATAGTTGGGAAAAGGCTAGGCAGATGATGAATCGATAGCTGGTACGAAAACCAAAAAAAAAAAAATGAGACAAAAGTGTCACGTGTCAGTGAATGGACTTTAACTTTGATAGCTCATATCTTGCAAACAAGATAGATGGTATCTTTAGCACAACTTTGATTTGATCAGAAACGCGTTATCAGTATTATTTTATATTCACATCATGTTAGTATTTGATCACTACATAATTACAAAACAAAGTCTTCTGCCGCGTCTGTCTGTCTGTTCGCGATAAACTCAAAACGAACTGCACCAATGTTCATATTGTTCACTAATAGATGGAGTGGTTCTCGGGGTAGGTTTTAGTATATAATTTGTAATATTTAAAATATTATACACTGGCTAAAATATTATGGTATTTGTTGGAAGTGTCGGAAAAAATCAGGCGCCTGGGGGCTTTCAACGAAATCGCTGCCTAAGCCCTTTGAGATATAGCAAAACGAAGCAGGGTAGAATTGTGTATCTTATATAGGTCTATAGAAAAGATCCTTAGGTATATCTCTTAAGAATAATATACTATATCAATCGTATATTGGTATCGTATTACCATAGGCACTAAATAGGTTGTCGAAGTCAGATAGGCAGTCGCTCCATGTAAAATACTGGTATTCAGCTGCATTCGGTAAGACTGGAAGCTGACCCAAACATATTTAAGACAAGTTACATAAATAAAAATCCCTGACGCATTGGGTCATAATTGTACCCTCATTGAAGGAGTTGTGAAAAAAAGTAATACGCCATTTTGTGGTGGCAGCAATTGTGATTTATTATAGCGTATAGTGTTTTACTAGTAAAGCCCTTTCATTTGATACCCATATTGAGGGATTTAATGAAAAAATGTAATCCGCCATTTTGTGGTGGCGGCCATCCCGGACCGATATTTGTTAGACATAGCTAAGAACACTCTCGACTGAGTCCGACCTTTCAAACAAAAATAAACAAATTCCAAATCGGTTCATCCGTTCGGGAGCCACAATGCCACCGAAAGTGTGTTTACAAAATGTATATTTTCAAAGACGAAAAAAAGCAATCGTTTTTGCGCGTACTTATATATTTTGTTTCATTTTGTCTATATTTTTCAGTTTCATTCACAGGCTGTCTGGTAGACCATGACGAACGCTAGACACAGCGTCAAAACATGATAATCTGTCAATGCCAATTTTGATAACGCATTCATTTAGATAAGTTAAATAGTTATACCTACCCAACCCACATAATCACTTCGCTAATAATATGTTAATTATCAGTACCTCGACAACTGCCTCTTGGTATAAAGGGTGTAAAACAAACACTTTTTCACGAAGCCGAAAGTCACTTGTTCTCCCCATCATTGCCATATTTTTTTTGTTCTACACCATACCTGGTAACCTTCTAGTTACGGAGATATGGGGGGTCAAAGTTACAACTTCTTGACAAGTTTTTTCATTTTTTTTTGAAGATTTTAACTTTTAACACCTCCAAGACCCCCGTACTATTCAATCCATCCATCAGCACAATGTGCGTTACATTGAGTTCTACCACAAAACATGATATATAACCTCAAAAAAAAAGTTGTTTCCCAGCAGTAATTTTTGCGTAACGTTACTTAGTTTGATGTACAGAATGCTTGGTTAACGGCTTCGTGATGAGGTGGTTTACGCTGTATGTACAGTCGTCACAAGCGATACTACTGACCAGGGGTGCTGGGTTGGATTCTCAGGTCAGGCAAATTGTTATGGTTTTCCTATCAGGAATGTCTCAGTAGCAGCCACGGAGTTTGTGCCCGAATGATGGCAATACGTTCATTTTAAAATAACTGTCGAAATGTGGGTTTACTAGCTACTAGGCTTTGCTAGCCTTTTTAACCCCCGACGCTAAAACAACGGGGTGTTATAAGTTTGACGTGCCTGTGTGTGTGTTTGTCTGTGGCATCATAGCTCCCGAACGAATGAACCTATTTTAATTTTGTTTTTTTTTTTGTTTGAAAGGTGAATTAGTCAGGACTGTCACAACGTGACGTATAACTTTGACGTGCCTGTGTGTGTACAACAAAATCAGTCCAAGATGGCCGCCACCACAAGATGGCGAATTACATAGGTATTTATTCAACACCTCCCTCAATATGGGTATCAAATGAAAGGACTTGGCCTACGGCATTTTGTTACGTGACGATTTCGACTAAATCGCACTACCCGTAAGAAAAAAAAAACTTTGAAATTATCGCACGATTCGTGGGTCTTTTTTTTTATTTTAAATTTAATGTAACTTGTTATTTTGAATTATGCTCCTTGTTTCCTTGATTCTTGCCAAAAGATTTTTTTTTCTTTCATACAAAACTCAATACAAAATCCTCATTAAAGTAAAAGCGTCAGGGAAACCCGCGAAATTCCCTCCAAGTTCACAAAGATCGAGGAATGACGTTGACCTTGAAAAATTCGTTGTTTTATGAACCTGCAGGGTTGTAAGGGCCTAAAGGACCCTAAGGGAGCTCGTGGCTAAATACTAACAGCCGCTCGAGACAATCTTTAGGTTAAGCCGT
Organism: Xestia c-nigrum; assembly: GCA_916618015.1. Classification (NCBI taxonomy): domain Eukaryota; kingdom Metazoa; phylum Arthropoda; class Insecta; order Lepidoptera; family Noctuidae; genus Xestia; species Xestia c-nigrum. Next base: position 2,846,622 of record OU745263.1, read on the forward strand.
GCTTGCCTAGGTTGGCCTGTGGATGGGAAACCACCCTTACATACCGAGTTTCCTCCGTGCCTTGGAAAGCACGTTAAGCTGTTGGTCCCGACTTTCATTTGTCCATCTTTGACAGTCGTTACAGGTAGTCAGTGGCCCAAATAGTCTGACAACCAGTCTTACCAAGGGGTTGCGTATTACCTAGTATTAACTGGGTTGTGGAGGTCAGATAGGCAGTCGCTGCATGTAAAATACTGATATTCAGCTGCACCCGGTTAGACTGGAAGCCGACCCAAACATAGTTGGGAAAAGGCTACGCAGATGATGAGGGTTGGAAGTATTGATGATTTTGATGATAATAATTTATGATATATACGTCTTACAGCCGCAAACGATATTTTCATCAACATACATTAGGATGTAAAAATCATCAATCTGTCAAAGATGGACAAATGAAAGCCGGGACCAGCAGCTTAACGTGCTTTCCAAGGCACGGACGAAACTCGGTATGTAAAGGTGGTCTCCCATCCACAGACCAACCTAGACAAGCACGGCTTAACCTAATGATTGGCCCGAGCGGCTGTTAGTATTTAGCTACGAGCTCCCTTAGGGTCATTAGGATGTATGTTGATGGAAATATCGTCAAATTGCAGGCCAGTGCTAGTGTACCGGCCTTCAATTTGCAAAAAAACGTATAAAACTTTAATTTCACGGGCTGCGCTGGAGCCTTAATATAAACATATCGGCACATACGTATCAAAAACCGTACCTATTCGTCTCCCAGGCCACCCTTACATTAATATTAGACTACCCTATTATGACTCAAAGCGACATACGAAGAAAGAAATCAGTCGACGTCCGCGTTTCTGAATATTTCATGTTTCATTACTGACTTTACAAACTTAGTTTTGCTTTTTACCAATCGGATTTTCAACTCTATTCCGAGAAGGTAATGTTGGTGATTTGGGAAGGTGGTGTTGGTTAATTTTGTCGTGATTTCGGCTAGTATTCAAGTCTCAATACGGGATGGCTTATTAGCGTTTTGTGTGTTCTGGGTTTTTTTATCTAACAGTCGACTAACTATAAAAACTTCGACAAAAAACAAAAACTGCCTTCAGAGAAAACAAAAAGTGAAAAATAACTTTAACTTCAGAAGTCGGTGACCTTTGTTTGATTGATTTAGATTTTTTGTCATTGTTGTGTCATTTTCTAACAGAAATCACTATAAAATAAAACAGTAAATTTTCCATCATTTTGGACTTCCTTACCAAAATAGTGGGTCCAGTAATCCAGCATTATGCTGAACTTACGGCGTCGCCCATTGACGTTCAGAAGTGATGCCGAGTGCTGATAATGCATATCACACACTGCTTGAACAGATTGACAGCGTTACATCTGTATTTTTATGACCTAAATAAATAAACCCGAGTCGGTTCCCTGATTTGTAACCTATCCTTCTTGTTAATAAACATGGAGTAAAAAATCTGTTTGATCTGTGTCCTCAACTGGAAAACTGGAATATCTTGTTTTTTCAACACCATCTCAATCACCAGAGCTCAATCTTCACGGATGGGGGGTTCGTAGACGACTCAGAACTCAAGTATGGATGTGGCGTGCCTCCACAAAAATGACCTACCCTCCATCTTGCCCGCCCTGACGCTTATCGCATTTGAAAATCTTATGGCTGCATCCGCAAGCAGACATCGCATAGCTGAATTTTGGGCAACGCCAAATACATTTGGTGAAAATTGGCCATCGAAACTCTAAGAACACCAATAGCACCAAAAGAATCAACCTTCTGTCAATGCCATTCAAGTGTCAAAATAACTCATCGTCATTTGCCTAACCTTTTCCCAATAACTATGTTGGGGTCGGCTTCCATTTTAACCTATTTTACATGGAGCGACTGCCTATCTGACTTCCACAACCCAGTTAGAACTGGGTAATACGATATCCCTTGGTAAGACTTTCCGGTCACTGACTACCTGTAACGGCTGTCAAGGATCTACAAATGACAGCCGGGACAACGGCTTAACGTGCTTTCTGAGGCATGGAGGAAACTCGGCATGGAATGGGTGGTCACCCATCCACTGACCAGTCTAGGCACGCACGGCTCAACATTAAGATCAACCCTAGTGGCAGTTATTACTTGGCCATATTTAGCTTACTTACCCTCAAAACAACTATGAAATACTGTACTTGACGACTTTTAAGTCAGTGTGTCACATAAGCCTGGTTTGCAGCGGTTTGTATTGAAAATTTTGAATATGCCAACACTCGAGCAGCTTGCTTTTTGAGTGTATCCGAAAATATTCGGCGTAATTATACACGGTGGAGATCCGTTTTAGGATGCGTGAAATAATAATATAAATCCTGGCTGTAAAATGGTGATGGTGGCCTGTCTGCTGAGACCAGCCAACGACGTGGAAGATATTATAGTTCGCAAACAGCTACACTTGTTATTCGAACATTCTCATAGTGGGCAAGTCCCAACGGTTTAATCGCTCTCTGAGGCAAGTCCCAACGGTTTAATCGCTCTCTGAGGCAAGGCCAACGATATCATTACGCTATCTTGCAAACTCCATTCTGTTTAAAGAAAAGATCGCGGTCAAATAACAACTTCATGGATCAATGTTCTACAACTCAACTCTGGCCAAGAGCTTGTAGTAGCATAGGTAGGGTATTAAGACACTTGTCCTAATCATCATCATCATCATCAGCCTATAATGTTCCCACTGCTGGGACACAGGCCTTCTCTTAATGAGAGGGAATGGGCTATAATCTACCACGCGGGCCCAGTGCGGATTGGTAGATGTCACGTGTCTTCGAGTTTTTGGTTCTAGGACATGCCGGTTTCCTCACGATGTTTTCCTTCACCGTTTTGAGAGCAGCGGGGATGAAATAAATTACACAAAGTAATGCGCTCGTCTGGGTTCGAACCCACGACTTACTGTTCGTAAGTCGGGGCCGCCACCACTGGGCCACCGCTGCTCTAGTCGGGGCTTGTCCTAATACCTAACTAATACTCTTTTCAAAAAGCTTTGTTACCATATTAGCCGATACGACTGAAGGAAGACTAACCGATCTGAAGTGAGAACGAATGCTTTTTTAGCAAAATAGGAAGGCACGACGACGAGTTTGTGAAACCAAAAACTGATGAGACGTTTCCGTGTTGGCGAGAAAACACGGCCAAGAATGTAATTTACGAATCATTAAAAATCTCGAAAATGGAAGTATTTTTAAAGCGTTATTTAAGAATAAAAGAGAAAATCAATCGTCCACTAAAAATAACGGAACAAATTCAATTTCTTTGATAGACAAACGTACTTTTGTCCGTTTTTTGCATGCTATGAGAGTAATCCGCGAAATCCAAGGGGAGGCAGCCTTGTCTAGCCACTCGCTGCTGTAATGTGCATGGTGTGGAGTTATGTACAACCTTGGATGTGGCATTTGGAAAACAATTGCCTGTCATACAAATAAAGCTATCATACAAAATAAAGCCTGTCATACAGGTAAAACGTAAACTTGATTCGTGGATCGACATAGCGGGAAATCGACATAGCGCGAAATCGACATAGCGGGAATCAACATAGCAGGAATCGACATGAAGGGAATGGTTCCTTGGATATGCTCCCACCCAATACATCTTTGCATTCAAACGTTTCTAACGCAATACTCATTGTGTCATTTTCTTTGAGGAACTATCATCATGATTTACAAGGCAATTGATGAGCAGGGCAGGTGAAGGTAACAATACAGGATGTAAGGGATACCGGCGAACACCTGGATCAGGGAGGCACAGAACTGGGAAGTGTGGCGGAAGGCCCATACCCAGCAGTGGGTGATTCCGGGCTGATAATTATGATGATGATGATGAAGGGATACCGACACTAAACTGGGTACCAGGTATTCAGGTCGACGTCCACCAAAAATATGACGGTCTGATTATCTAAAAACAGCTGTTATTTGTATGGGACATGTCACAGTGACAGCTGCTTTTAGATAATCAGACCGTTATATTTTCGGTGAGTTCATGAAAGAAAAAAAGAAAGAAAAAATATTTATTCGTCGCAAAGTCATGACGTGCATACAATATTAATAAGGTAAACATAAAACGCATTACATGGACCTTTTTTTTTAGGGTGGGAAATCATCAAATGACTTCTCCCACTCTGGGCGGAGCGGGAGGGGGTGTCAGACTCTTACTGACTAAAACCCATCCATGTTCCTTCCTCGCTTTTATGTTCCGGGGCCGCGGTACCTCTTTCGAACAGGCCCACAACCCCGGCAGGCATTTCATGGGCCTTAAGATCATTCTGACCCCCTCACATACCAGAGAATTTATTCATTGGTTACAAAAACAAGTTGGATTTGTGCCCGGCTGATGCGAGTCGCACAGAACCGGTAAATGTGGTGACACTTGGGGCAGTCTACGTCCAGCAGTGAACGTCTTCCTGCTGAAATGATGATGATGATGATGTGCTTGGTTGATGGTCTAGGCAATCTAAGTCGAAATAAATAGTGCGTCCACAGCATATCCATTCCTTCAGAGCTCTCCGACCAATGCACATGGTTTTGTTTGCCCAAGTCTCACACGTCAAGTTATGTAGTATTCGTTTCTTTGCACCAAACTGACAGTTCCTCGGGACCCGGTAGCCATGTTGGTAGGGAATAGGTATTTCTACTGATGGATGCAGTTTTATTTCTGTATCAGCGTCTACTTTAATCGAACATTAAAGTAATTTACGGATTTATTCATTTAAGTTGGCAGACGTTTTAAATATCGAATAATATTTAAGTTGGCAAACGTTTTAAATATCGAATAATATTTAAGTTGGCAAACGTTTTAAATATCGAATAATATTTAAGTTTTCAAACGTTTTAAATATCGAATAATATTTAAGTTGGCAAACGTTTTAAATATCGAATAATATTTAAGTTGGCAAACGTTTTAAGTATCGAATAATATTTGGATGGCATAGCATGATGATTACTTGAAGGCGTAGGTTTTGTTTTGTTGACTTGAATTCGTGATAACATTTTACTGATATTCTTACTTTAGGTAGGACTTCCGTGTATATATTGTTGCCATCAATAGGTACTTCTTCTGTTTTTGTTTTTCAATTTAGATTTTCAGATTAGAAAACAAAAGCCAACACTTTTTTTGAGGACCTTCTTAATTTATTACTCGCACCATTATTTTTTTCTAATTTCTACTAATTCTTTGCCACGTTTCTGAAAATGACGGTAGAAAATTACCCTAAAGGCAAACATACAAATAAGAAACAAACAAATACAATTATTCAATGAATCTACAGAACGACAATAACATCAGACACATTTACTGAAAACCTTATTTGCATATTTTAAAATATTTACAAACATCCTTCGTAAACGAGAGCGCCGCAGTCAAACTAACATAAACTTTACCTGAAAACTACAAATATCGTCATTATTTCTTTCTACCTAAAGTCCACATGAGCAGAAAAGGTTAATATTGTTTAAAATACCAATACAATTCGTCCCCCAAACCGTATCATGCATTGCAAATGTAAAACATCGCTGATAGATACAGTTTTCGCGCCAATATCGACCTTACTGTCAAACAATAAGAATTTTAAGTTAGAAATTTTGGCGGCAAACGCGTGAAGGTATTTTATATTTAAAATTCAAAGAAACAATATCGGGTGTGCATACAGTTCTATTTTCGTCGCATCAGGATATTTTATGAGCGTTGTGGGAAATACGACAGTTTTCTCTTTCTGAAAAAAAATGGCTGTCGAGAATTTATTATGCGTCCTCGGGCGCCATTTTTAATCACGCGTGAGTGTTGCCCGTTCATACAGGTAATTTGTTCTGCATTGTTTTTAATCTTTATTACCGTAGATATTTTATTGGAGAAAGGAGTGGCGAGCCAATTAATTAGGAGGATACGCATAGGTGATAATATAGTAATGGATTAATGTCGTTCAATACAAACGGTTTGAACATAAATGTAATTATTAATACTGGCGTCGGCGTCGTAGTTGTTTTTTTTGTCGTTTTTTTTTAAATGTTTGTTAAGTACCCACAGGGGGCACTTAACAAACATTAAAAAAAAAAACGAAAATTAAAACTATTTTTGTTTTTTGGGGTCATTTACAGGAGCTTCTTCGCCAGTTCGTTGCAAATTAGTCTTTTATTATTTTACACAACTTTACATCGTTTTGATTTGCACAAATACCTACATAACAATTTATAGAAAGTGACGCAATGGGCGATATTATCGCTAGAAGCGATCGTTTCAAGACCACCACATATACGATTTTTGTTAGTCTACTCGTAGTTGCTTTTTTTTTTTTTTTTTTTTAAGGATGGGAAATCATCAAATGACCCCCCCCCACTCTGGGCGGAGCGAAAGAGAGTGTCAGACTCTTACTGACTAAAAACCATCCATGTTCCTTCCTCGCCTTTTACGTTCCGGGGCCGCGGTATCTCTTTCGAACAGGCCCGCAACCCCGGACTCGTAGTTTCTTGACAATAAACATGAGTTAAATTAGCAACTCTAATTGTGGTGTTTCGAACTTCGTTTGAAATACTGTTTGAATAAAGTTCTAATCAGCTTTCATTATAAAGTGGTTGTTACGTGTCAATCACTGCGGGCCGAATAGTGCGAAATGATTGGTTTCGATCAATTTACAAAATATCTACTACACCGGTAAGGGTACTATCAATATTGTTACATCGGACCTACTAGAACATTCGAGAAAGCACGTGATTACAGTATGTGTACTTTGGAATTTCGAGTGCTTTCCGTTATTATTAGTTTTAAAGTTAGGTAGGTACAAACTCGCGACCTATTTATAAAAATACATTATAATTTCGACCATACGCTTGGGGCATACGATTCATATTTGTTTGTTTGTACAAGTAGCTTATACCTACTACTTTTATTACCTACCTAGCTACTTACCTACTATTCTTTTGTTAGTGTTTTTTATGACCGTCTATAATATTCGTGGTTATTCTGGTGTGTCTGTTGACGAATATAAAAAGACCGCGCGAAACGCAACAGTCAGTCTTGTTTTGGCTACACTACGAAGCGAATCGAAGTGAACTATAAGTGCGATATCTATGTCGCGAAAGATGAAATCACGATGTTCCAAACCTACAAAATGTAAATAGATAACTGTACAACATTAATGAAATAGCAACACTTATATTCACTTGTATTGACAACTTGACGCTACCGAAATGAAGCCGTTCGTTTCATATGGTTGCACTTGCAATGGTACTATTAATTATAAACAGATAGGTGGTACTTAACCCAAAGTTCATGGGTAATTTAACTTACAGATATATTAGTAGCGCATGAGGAGTTGGACAAACAGATGATCAGCGTGATGATAACCACTTCGGCGCCCTCGAGGACCGAAGCATAATGTGGGACAGAATGTGGGACCCGACAATCTAAGTGAATTAGTGAACAGTAGCGTATTTGTGATTAAGTTTTGATTATTTTGTGATTAATAAAGTTATTGTGTTGTTTAATCGGTAGCAATTAATTTATCTCATACCCAGCTCGTAACAATATGTTTTGTCATACTATACAATACAAACAATCAGATTACAAGAAATCAAATAAAAATGCTTAAAAAATAACGTTATACCACTTGTATTGAAATAAACATTAAAATGTGGCCTCAGGGGTTACTTGATTGTAACAACCCGAAAACCAGATCTTTGTCCAAATCTTTGGAATGTATTCAATAACATGCAATAAGGGCTGAATGGGGGACTGACCCTTGCTCTTACTGACAATGTAGAAAACCTTGTAAACAAATCCTTTGAATACATTGAGTGGGATTATTTTTTCTTTGATTTATTTGGATTGACGTACTGTTTCTGATTTGATAATGAATGAAACATTTTTTGTTGGTTTGTTAACCGACTTCATAAAGGAGGAGGTTCTCAATTCGACGGAAACTTTTTTTTTTTTTTTATGTATATTCCCCGATTACTCTAAGATGGCTGGAGCGATTTGAATTATTCTTCTTTTGTTTGAAAGGTATACTGTCCAGGTGGTCCCATAGTCATCGAGTTGAGATCTGATGATGGGATCCTGGAGAAATAGAGAGAACTCTTCTAATTTTATAGGCACACTTCATGTGATTTAGGTAGTTTTTGGAAGAGTACTTTCTTAAAGTGGTCCCATTTCAATTTGGTGAAGATCTGATGAAGAACTTCGGAGAGAGGCAACGGAACTCCTCAATAACTGATAGCAAATGGACTGAGATTGCTGGAATCTCATGTCTATCTATTGTTTACACCAGTTCATAACATAACATCACGGGTAAGCCCAAGTAAACCACTAAAAAGTGAAAAATAAAAACTTTTTTGCAAAAATAAAACCGACTCCAAAAAACACAAAAAACGAAGGTCACCGACTTCTGAAGCTAAAGTTATGTTTCACTTTTTTGTGTTTTTTTAATCATTTTTTTATTTGCCATCAATGGGTGATCACCCATACCAAGTTTCCACCGTTACTAAAATCGGACAACCAGTCTTACCAAGGGGTATTGAATTACCTAGTACTAACTGGGTTGTGGAGATGGCAGACTCTTCATGAAAAATACTGGTATTCAGCTGCAACCGGTTAGAATGTAAGCCGACCACAATATAGGGTTTTCGGAAAAGGGCAGGTAGATAATCTGGGCTGCGGGACTGTTCGAAAGAGATACCATGGCCCCGGAACATTAATGGGGAGGAAGGAACATGGGTGGGTTTTAGTCAGTAAAAGTTCGCACTCCAGACCGCTCCGCCCAGAGTGGGAGAAGTTATTTGATGATTTTCGATCCGAAAAAAAAAAGTAGATAACCCATTATTGCTATTAAGTTTTTTTTGCTTACTGTACCTACTGTAGATTGCAAACTCTCATTGTCTTAACAGTTATCTAAATTTTACATGTTTCTGAAAGCAATCTACTTGTCTACTATCAAAAAGAAACGCATATTTCCAACACCATCACACGGTTACCGTTTTATTTTTATTTTTCGAATGGCAACATTGGAAGCGTTTTCTTTTACTCACTTACCAACTTACTGTTGCTTTCACACCCTTCCCTATCGTGTGCAACTTAAGGTGTACTTTAGTTTATATTCTGGTTGGGTGAATTATGCATTTACTGAGCTAGATGCAGGGAAATTGAATGGGTAGTGTTGCCATAGACTGCTGTCACTATTGTGCAAAGGAAACGTGTCGTGCTATATGGAATCTTTTAATGATTGCAGTCGCTAAATGTGGTGCTTAAGTGGTCGAATGACAAATTAAAATGATGAGGGGAGGAATGAGAGGAGGGGTATCCAAAATACGTTGTTCCTGCGTGTTATAAAGAACAAATCGTGGGCGCAAATCTTGTCTAATTCTTACAGATTATCATTCGTTATTTCAGCCCCACGTTGACCTGTCCTGGGCCGGCAACCTACCTATGACGAATGTCAAAAATCTACAAATGACAGCCAAGATCAACGAAACTCAGTATGTATGGGCCTTATCGCTCACGTTGCTAACTCGCGTCGAGCTCGCTGCGCACTCGCCCCGCTTTCAATTCGCTCGCAACTCACTGGTATAATAAGGCTGTAATGGGTGAACCCTATCTACCTTCAGTCCAGCCTATCCAAGCGCGACTTAACCTGAAGATCTACCCGAGCGGCTTTTATCATTTAGACACGAGCTGTTTTCTTTAAATAAAATTCATTTATTTCAGCAATGTACAGATACAATTAAAAAATTCAAATATACTTGAAATTTCATAATAACAACAGAATAACAACAGCAACAGAATAACAAATTACATTACATTACAATGAGTCTTAACTTTAAAAGAAAAAAAATACTCTGTGAGTTGAATTATACCCATTATTTTTTGTCAATAGTCGTAATTACTAGAGTCGACGAAATCTAAGAAGTCCGTTTTGACAGCTGTCAAATCTATAGTAAATTGACACCGCTATCGTAAATTGAACTTTATTCCTACTACGCTAACATATGTCAAAATGGTCCTCTTATTTTTCTTAATACCTACTTTAATGAGAAAATACGCATTATCTAAAGAACAGCTACAACTCTCTATACATACCAGAAACCACAGAATTAAAGTCACCACAAGCCATTTATACAACAAAATAGAACAAATTATCGAGGGTGCGACGCAGAATGCAATTTCCTAGCCGGTCCAGCCAATATGTCTCTGGCGATCCCGGGGAAGCGAACAAATGAATAAAAATCAACTGCACACATTCAACTATTTGTTACCCCACACATAGAACTTCAAGTGAATGAGTATGAGGGTTTGTATGTCTGTGTGACATTTTTCCGGGCTTTTTCTTTATAAATAAAGAAAGAAAACATTACCGAATGGTGTGGCAGTGGTGTGCCTATAAAAATACAAAATTTTGCCATGAAAAAGGTGTTGAGGTAATAATTTCGACTCTGGATTAGAACTAAGACATTCCTGACTGAAATTCGAGACACGTCAAAAATATCCCACATAAATAAAAATCTCACTAACTATTCTATTACAAAAAAACAGAAAATTAAAAAAGTTGAACTCAGCTGAACTCCTTTGACAAAGACTCCCATAAAAAGAAAAGCCATAGACAGAAAGAACTGGAAATAAAAAAAGAACCATCAAAATCGGTTCACCCAGTCGAAACTTCTGAGGTAACAAACACTTTCGAAATCTGGTTATATTTTACACATCTGCATACCCCCTCAGAGCATACAAGCGTGATGTTACGCCATGATATAGTATAAACAATGAATCTACAAGCGATTGCAGCAATCACTGCAGATTTGCTGTGTATTTTTGAAGAGTTCCGTGGTATATCTACAAGCGATTGCAGCAATCACTGCAGATTTGCTGTGTATTTTTGAAGAGTTCCGTGGTATATCTCCGAAGATCAGCATCAGGTATTCAGCAAATTAAAATCGGACCACACGGATAGCACCAGCTTTTAAACAAAAAAAGAACGATCATAATCGGTGCACCCAGTCGAAAGTTCTGAGGTAACAAACACAAAAAAAAACAGACGAATTGAGAACCTCCTCTTTTTGGAAGTCGGTTGAAAATACTAACGTGTCTTGCGGTGAAAAGTACCTACAGAGCTTAAAAAAACTGTATTTCAAATCTATAAGGCTATGGATTGTGATTGAAATCATTTAATACTCAATACTTTATTGCAATAAAATACTTATTTACAATACTTTATTGCTTTCATCCCAATTGCGTCAAGCACTTTATGCTTGACGCAATTGGGATGCAGTATTTAAGTGGACTAAAAGTACTGGTTCCACCCAATCTGTGCCAGAAATCCAGAAAAAAAAAAATCTCACAAATTCTGTTTAAAATGTCGGCCAGAAATTAATTTCACCACACGGTCCACGTTACGTACACAAGATTAACTCTAAAAGATAACGCACAATAATCAAGTAAAGGTCTGCATTGTGCCATCATAAGTAAAGGTCGGGCCAGATTAAATTTATGCCCCCTAAAATAATTAATTCCCTTTAACTTCATTAAGAAACCCGCATAGGTGTAATTACAATGAGCTAAGGAATCTTAATTGTCGAATAGAGAGAGTGACATACGGGTTTAAAGAATCGCAAGCATGTTAGAGAGAGCTCTAGAGGGAAATGGGTATGCAAACTGTGAGGACTTTATTCCACCAGTGGATTTCTAAATCACTCAACGTGGATCTTGTCGGTTAATTTAACCCCCTCTCCATACTCTCTTATTTTTTAAAGTAAAGTAATTTAAAGAAAATCTATGGCGCTATTCAATGACGATTGCAAAGAGCTTAAGTCAATCCAAAAAGAACTTCTGCTAATTCGTAGTCCGTTCGGTATTTTTTTTATCGTAAGGCCAGGAGAAAAAAGATCCTCGACGCTAACTCCTGGTGACGGGCACAAAATTTTCTTATAGTTCGTAGTCCTTATATGTATAACTTTCTCATAAAATAAATGTCTGCATAGCTATGCGGACGAACTTTGTCAACAGTGAAAGAGCTTAGAAGGTACCATTGCCATCCAACGTGGTAATGCTGCCAGCCGTCTTTGGCTGAAAAAAGCCCAACGTCTGTTTGTTTCGGCATTTTAGTTCATTATCAAACATAATTACGAATAATTTCTTAATGGGCTGCAAGAAGATATTGACTAGGAAACTGCTATCAGTAAAGTCATAGAAGAATAGAATAACATCATCATATTTCCATAGAGAAAAGTTTTGTTTGACGACTCGAATGGCGTAGTGGTAGTGAAGCTGCCTTGCGTTCATAGGGTCCTGGGTTCGCATCCCGGTAGGAGCAAATGTTTGTTTGATGAAGATGGACATTTGATTCCGAGTCATGGATGTTTGTATGTATGATAAGTATGTATTTACAAACAAAAAAGTATATATGTAGTATATCAACTAGCCTTGCTTAGTGTGGCACTAGATGGCGCAGTGTGTTAATGTCCAGCGATTATTTTTTTTTACATGTCTTTTGAGTTACCCTATACGGTACTGGTACTATAATAAGTTATCATTTTTTTTGTTTATTTCTAACGATTAAACTAAAGAACTACTCAGCCAATTTTAAACATTTTGTCACCATTAGGTAGCTACATCTACACCAAGTATCATAGACTTTTAAATTAAATAATTACATTAGATTATAATTATTAAAAAATTGCGGACGGAGTCGCAGTCGAAGTGAAATCTAATCTATTCACTGACTCAACTTCGTCGTCGATGAAACCAACAAACCACAGAGGTTTGTTAACCGACCCATACGTCCTTATGTCACCCCAAACACAAGGCGCCTTATTCAAGATCACATAATGGGATGAATATATGGGTTACCGTTGGTCAGGCCGTCATGCCGCAAACAATACGCGGTAATATCGTTGTGTTACCCCGGTGATCCGGACACAATGGCGGCTTTCAATAACAACTAAACTGTTATGAATATGGGTAGCGTTCGTCTTTGAGATAATGGTTTTAAGATATTAGCAGAATGGTTTATACAAGGTGTTCTACTAAACACGCTATAACTCTTTGGTGATTTCCTTCTGACATACAAACTGAACAACTTTTTTTCTTTTCTTTTTAGGTGTGGCAACATCCTCATAGATGGGACCGAAGAGTTATGTCGGACTCTAACTGACTGAAGATCCACTGTTTTTATTGCTTTTTTTTTATTGGGACGAGCCCGCCAGCCTTATAATCAGTGGTGACCATCAGAAAAGCGCCGAGACAATGAAACTCGACGAAGACCTACAGAATGAATTTAACTGTCTTGGTCCCCCAAAGAAATTAATCAGAAAAAGCTATACTGTTCCTACTACTCCATGTGTACTTCGTTTCGGGGCCTGGGAAATATAAGTACATTCACGGGCACTCCGGCCCCGTCTGGTATCAGACCACCATTCCTGGCGGGCCCCATCACTAAGTACAGCCTATCCGGCGAGGACACATCTTCCTAAAGAACATGAGCCTAAAAAAATGGACTATTTCTATAGACCAAATATTGTATCGGCTGCTCAGCAATATTCTAGGCTAATGATGTAGCTAATCATTCAAATTTAATCAAATAAATAAAATCAAAATAGCAACCGTAGGCAGAATAGCAGCATACCATTGCAACGGTCCTTATTAGAAAAAACTTCATCGGAAAGCTGGGAAACTACCAACTTATAGGTTCCATTAAAAAAGCGCTACAACCACATTCGTGGCTCCTATGCGTATAGATTTTAGGCTTACAATACTGGTTTCTGAACAAAGCAGACAGAAAAATATAAAATGGTAGCTCTCTAGTTAATATTGACTCGTCAACAGTGGATTTCGTTGAAACTTTTCTCATTTGGAATCCAGTCAAACCGTCCTTTACTAGTATAAATGGTAGGATTCGTTTTTTTATATTCTAAACTCTAGATTTATTAAATCGAGACTGTAATAAAGAAAACTGCTGAAAGAAATAACATTTGGTTTAGTTTGACTACTTAATACATTTATTTTTTATGTAGGTACTATTATTATGCCTTTAAAAACGTCACATATGAAGTTTCTAGCGATTCTGGGGATTTTTCACCAACTCCTTTCACTATCAAGGATTAAAAGAAACTCTCGATTCCCTAAAATTACCCAGAGTATTTAAGAACTAGCTGACCCGCGGAACTTCGTCTGCGTCACATAAGAGAGAAAAACGAAAGGAAAAAAAAAACCGTTTTTGCAACATTTTTCATTCCTGCTCCGCTCCTAATAATTGTAGCGCGATGTTTCATAACCTATAGCCTTTCTCGATAAATGGACTATCCAACACCAAAATAATTTTTCAATTCGAACCAGTAGTTCCTGAGATTAGCGCGTTCAACCAAACAAACAAACTCTTCTGCTTTATAATATTATAGTATAGATGTGCTCTGCTTCATTAACATGCCCAACACGTTGTGCTTACCACTTCTATATAAGCCGGTGTGACGAGCAAATGCATTAAGCTACAATTTATTGATCTTTGTTGAACCCGCTCGGGACAAGGGACTTTTGACTATAAATTTAGTGTTCCTGTCACTTACTGTAATTAAGAGCTTCTACATACTATCTTTCATGTATGCCAAAGTCAAGAAAGTTAAGTTTACCCAATTTCTATTAGTTACAGGTTAAAAAACCATCATGTACGATTATTGTACTTTATTGTTTATTATTTAAAATTTAACAAATTATTAATACAAATTATAATTAAGTATTGTAATGTAGAAAATCAAAAATTTCAAAATTATTATTAGTATAAATATGCATGATCTAAAACAATATTCATTAATATACCTAATGCAACTGAATGTAACAATATTAGAGTCATACATTGTAGGTACTTCTAATGAAAGCAATAACAAAACAAAAAGTGCAGTACCTACTCGTTTAGATTTTCAGTTTCAGTTGACTTGCAAAATACTTGGGCATTCTTTTCGATATAGCTTAGTGTTAGTGAACAAGATCAGAACATACCTTTTACTACTTAATTAAAAACTAACAAAAAAAATAAAACCGAAATCTCTACTTTAAGATCATCCCATTATCAATTAGATAACACGATCCCGTTACACTCCTACCCTTATCACTGGCTAGGAACAGGATTAGATCACCAATCTCATCGGCATCCGAAACCCTACCCAATGCCGTAAACCCCGAAGCGAGATCGGCCATTTGATCCAAAGGCATCTGAGCATTCGTTAAAATATCCGTTATGACTGGTCCAGGGTTGACAGAGTTCACTCTAACGCCATGAGACGCCAACTCTGTTGCAGCACCTCTTGTGAAATGGTCCATAGCAGCTTTAGACATGCAGTAAGAAGTTCTTCCAGAAAACTTGATCAATGTTGAGTGAACACTGGATACGTTAACAATGTTCCCCTTGGTGGCTATGAGGTGGGGGATGGCCAAACTGGTTATCAGCACGACGGGACGGAGATTCGTATTCATGACTTCGTCGTAATTCTCAATGAAATTGGGGTCTGACACAGGCGCGTCTCGTAATATTCCTGCGTTGTTGACGAGTACGTCGAGTTTTCCGAACTTGTCAACGGTTTTTTGGACGACGGTCTTCGCTTCTTCGTCTTTTGATACATCTGCTTTGATGATGAGGGTTTTGGCTCCAAGCTTCTCCAAGCGGCTGGCCACTTCCTTCAGTTTGACTTCGTTTCTTCCGACGAAGGCGACAGAAGCCCCCTCCTTGGCGAATAACTCCACGGTAGCCGCTCCGATGCCGGAGCTACCTCCGGTTACTAGAACCACTTTGTTGGCAAACATTTTGAACTACTGCACGTCACAAAATTTAGTGACTTACTAAAGCCAAAGTTGTATATTTATATCATTCTACCGTACAAATTAATCAAAATCATTGGCTGATCGATATAAGATTAGATGAGTTCCGTGTAATATTAACAAGTCACTTGATTCAGCGTTTATCTTTAGACTTTGTTCGCACGGAATGTGTCTGTGTGAGACTAAAAAACAAGCCTACGACTTATTTTCAGACCTACCACATACACACAAAGTGATCATAAAAATCGGTCAACGGGAGAGCTGCTTTTTTTTTCCGAAAAAAAAACAGCTGTCCCGTACATTCGGACCAAGTAGGTATCATTGTCCTTTCCCTAATTTTTTTTCGTACGAACCAAAACAAATGAACTTTGTATCGCTGTATCGCTTTTCATTCGAAAAACTATTGAAGATCGCGATAGATCACGATTCAAGACCTGAACTTTTTAGGAGGACTAAATTACACTATAAAGGGTGTAAAACACCTCTTAACGAATACGAAAGGCACTTGTTTTCCTCGTCATTCTGATCATTTTCTTGTTCTACACCATACCTGGGAAACTTCTAGTTACGGAGATATAGGGGGTCAAAGTTGCAAGAATTTTACAAGTTTTTTTTTTAAATACCATTTTTTGTCGCATGATTTTTACTTTAAATATCTCTACGACCTCCATACTATTCAATCCACCCACCCGCACAATGTTTTGAGTGCGTTACATTGAGTTATACCACAAAACATGATTTATAACCTCAAAAAAGGAAGTTGTTTCCCAGCAATATTTTTTGCGGAAAGTTACTTAGTTTGATATACAGAATGCTTGGTTAACGGCTTTGTGATGAGATGAAATACACCCTGTATGACCACACTGTTCTTGTACATTCTGTACAAGGCTGCATGGGCATGCACTTTAATATTTCATCAGCACATTATGAAGCATTATTCAGCTTTAGTACATGGTCAGTGTTATCTCCTCTATCTGCACTAATATTAAAAGGGAAAAGATTTGATTATTCGTTTGTTTGTCACGATTTAACTCAAGTACTCAGCCGAATTAACAAGCTATTTCACCATCAGAAAGCTGCATGGTAACCAAGTAAAAAAGGCATAAAAAATATATTGATATCATGCAATTTAACAGAGTTACCACATTTATCGCGTACGATGTCGCGAAACGAAAATGGGGTTGACCGATTTTATGAACTTTTTGTGTATATTTGTAAGGCCAGAGAATAAGGTCGTAGGCTGCTCTTTAGTCTCACACATAGCCATTAAAACTTCGACGAGAACGAAGTCGCGGACAACAGATAGTTATGTATGTAATCTAATGTATGTGTAATCTAGTGATAAACGCTGAGTCAAATGACTCGTAAATATAATACAGCCAATCTAATCTTTTACCGATAATTCTATGGACGATGATTTTGATTATTTTGTGCGATAGAATCATATAAATATACAGCTTTGGCTTTAGTAAGTCATAAAATTTTGTGACGTGCAGTAGCTTAAAATGTTTGCCAACAAAGTGGTTCTAGTAACCGGAGGTAGCTCCGGCATCGGAGCGGCTACCGTGGAGTTATTCGCCAAGGAGGGGGCTTCTGTCGCCTTCATCGGAAGAAACGAAGTCAAACTGAAGGAAGTAGCCAGCCGCTGCGATAAGTTTGGAGCCAAAACCCTCATCATTAAAGCAGATGTCTCAAAAGACGAGGAAGCGAAGACCGTCGTCCAAAAAACCGTTGACAAGTTCGGAAAACTCGACGTACTCGTCAACAACGCAGGGATATTACGAGACGCGCCTGTGTCAGACCCCAATTTCATTGAGAGTTATGACGAAGTCATGAACACGAATCTTCGTCCCGTCGTGCTAATAACCAGTTTGGCTATACCTCACCTCATAGCCACCAAGGGTAACATTGTTAATGTATCCAGTGTACACTCAACGTTGATCAAGTTTTCTGGGAAAACTGCTTATTGCATGTCTAAAGCTGCTATGGACCATTTCACAAGAGGTGCTGCAACAGAGTTGGCGTCTCATGGCGTTAGAGTGAACTCTGTCAACCCTGGACCAGTCATAACGGATATTTTAACGAATGCTCAGATGCCTCAGGATCAAATGGCCGATGTCGCTACGGAGTTTACGGCTTTGGGTAGGGTTTCGGACGCCGATGAGATTGGTGATCTGATCCTGTTCCTAGCTAGTGATAAGGGTAGGAGTGTAACGGGATCGTGTTATCTTATTGATAATGGGATGATCTTAAAGTAGAGATTTCAGTTTTATTTTTTTTGTTAGTTTTTAATTAAGTAGTAAAAGGTATGTTCTGATCTTGTTCACTAACACTAAACTATATCGAAAAGAATGCCCAAGTATTTTGCATGTCAACTGAAACTGAAAATCTAAATGACCTACTCATTTAGATTTTCAGCTTTTTGTTTTGTTATTGTTTTCATTAAAAGTACCTTCAATGTATGACTCTAATATTGTTACATTCAGTTGCAGTAGGTATATTAATTAATATTGTTTTAGATCATGCATATTTATACTAATAATAATTTTGACATTTTGCATTTCAACTGAAATTATAAATGTCCTTTTCTTCTATAATTTTTGTTTTGTTATTGCTTTCATTAAAATCACTTATGATGCGTGACTCTGATGTTTTTACATTAAGTTGTAGTATATTAATTAATATTGTTTTAGATCATGAATAATTCTGATACATATATTTTATTTTGTCCATTCCAATTATCATCATTAACTATTTGTTATTCTTAAGCATTTATAATTATAATTAATATAAGCATCGTTATCACTGCGGTGCAGCTGTCGACAGCCTCGGACACCATGGCCTGTCCTGCTACAGGAGCGCAGGTCGCATTGCAAGGCACGCCAGCATCAACGTTACATTATTCGTCGGGCTCTTGCCAGCGCCGGCGTACCTGCGGTTTTAGAACCAAACGGCTTGGTGCGTGACAAATGACTTCTCCCACAAACGTTTGATTTTCGTCTTCATAAAACATTTATGTAATAGTAATCATTTTATTTATTGAAAACTTGGGTATAGAATTTGGGCGGCATAATAAAAATATCTATTTAATTATTGCGTTTTATTTAAGCTGGCCTGCAAAAAAAAAACAAAAAAATACCGCAATCTGGGTGATGTCAGATATTTTGTGGTTGAATAACTTTAAGGTAAGTTTGGGCTTCAAGCAGATCGGCAGATCTCCGTTGACCAGTATCATTTATATTTCAGTAATCTATACTATTTATTTAAAACCTGGGTGTAGATCTTGTGTGGCATAATTAAAATGTTTTTTGAGATATACGACCTCCTTAGAAGACGGTGCGTCAAACGAGAGATGCGAACATCCCATCCCTCCACATTTCATTACCCGTAAGAACATCTACCGCCCAGGCAGAAACTGCAGTGGTCAATCTGGAAGCCCTTTACTGATTGCGAACCCAGGTTGGCCGCTGTAGATATAATCTGGCTGAGTATATCCCAAACAGATTGGCTGTGTCGAGCCCCACTGAAGGATATTGCTCCACCTCCTGTTCTGCCCATCCTACACAACCACTTGCACCTATCAAGATATATTCAAAGCAAATGTTAGAGCTGTGCAGGTGGCTACATACTTACCTAAAACATACAAGATACGCCGAAAAACGTTACACTTCCTTGGCAGTCGTATAAAAAAAAAATCGACACCACCAATCAATTGACATAATTTGTATGAGCTGTCAAAACCCGCGTTTAGGGGCAAAATGTCCATTTGGCAAAATGTCCAGCGGTTGATAAATGTCTTATTTATCACTAGCTTCTGTCCGCGACTTCGTTCGCGTGAATTTTCCGCTTGCAACACTTCTTATGATTTATACACTTTTATACACGTGATGTTATGTAGCCTATAGCCTTCCTCGATAAATGGACTATCAAACGCAATTAGAATTTTTCCATTCGAGCCGGTGATTTCTGAGATTAACGCGTTCAACCAAACAAACAAACAAACTCTTCTGCTTTATAATATTATATATAAATATATAATATATAATACTAGCTGACCCACGCAACTTCGTCTGCGTCACGAATAAAATTTCCCCCGTTTTTGCAACATTTCTTATTGCTGCTCCGCTCCTATTGGTCGTAGCGTGATGTTTTTAAACATTTTTCATTCCTGCTCCGCTCCTAATGGTCGTAGCGTGATGTTATATAGCCTATAGCCTTCCTCGATAAATGGACTATCTAACACAAAAATATTTTTTCAATTCGAACCAGTAGATCCTGAGATTAGCGGGTTCAACCAAACAAACAAACAAACTCTTTTGCTTTATAATATTAGTATAGAGTATATATATATAGTTTAGATATAATATAGTAAAGATAAATATTAATTCTTTATTATGGGTATTTACGTTCTGCCTTCAGGCCGCGTCTTCTACTGAGCAAAGGAATAATTCCACAAGAACATGATACCAAGAAAACCAGTATCCGTGTTTTAAGTACTGGACTCTTTTTTTGTCAATGGCAGGAGGTTGTAGTCTTCCGTCTGCCACGACTGCGGCGCGCCAGAGGACACGGCGCAGCACACCCTGGAGGTGTGCCCGGCTTGGTCCGAGTTGCACCGCGGTCTGACCGCGGTAATCGGACCGGACCTCTCGCTTCCCGGCGTCGTCAACGCCATGCTGGGGAGCGAGGAGGCCTGGGCAGCGGTTGCCTCTTTTTGCGAGGACAAAATCTCGCAAAAGGAGAAGGCGGAGCGCGTGCGGGAGGACGACCCTCTCGCTGCGCCGCTCCGCAGACAAAGAAGGGGTCGGAGACGGCAACGTCCTCTCCCTCCTCATGGTGGCGACGGGCGGGCGACAGGCACGGGGGTGCCTTCGCCCGCATTCCACCCGTCACCACCTCCGTCAGTCATTCCCGGGTCCCTGTGAGGTGCCCGCCATGAAGGGCAATCGTCGGCGGAGGACTGGACGAAAAGGCTATGCCAGTTTCCCAGTCCCCCGCCACTTGGACGAAGCGGGAATGTCGCTGGGTCGTTTTAGTGGGTATACCGGGTCAGACCGGGGAGTCCCACACACTCCTCTCATCCCCCAAAAAAAAAAAAAGTAGGTTGTAATCTTACCGGGCTATCACGGTGGGTGCCTTCGTAAGGACTCCAGCCAAAGGCATAGATACTAAAAACTAGGTGACTGCACACTCACTGAGGACGTCTCCTTTGGTCATCAAATGACTCCTCCCACTCCGGGCGGAGCGGGATGGAATATCAGACTTTTACTGACTAAAACCATGTTCCTTCTTAGGCCTTTGTGTATCAGTGCCGCGATATCTCCTTCGAACAGTCTCGCAGCCCTGGCAGGCTTCGGCCCTTGCGGGCCCATTCCTTTATACCGACATCTCTTTGAAGCGCGCGTGGAACACGAACGCGCCGTCGACACGGCCTGTCGTCACAAGACGGACGGACGGCGAACTAGCCCATAGGACGTCCTTGAGTACGCTAGTAGGGGACAGGAAGGATTCGATAAATGGTAGGATTCGTTTTTTTATGAAAAGAAAGCGAAGAAGAAGGTGGTAAAGAAAGCAAAATGTTGACTGTTTCTTTTTTTTGATTTATAAAGGAAATACTTACATTATTAACAAACTATAAACATCATTATCACCATCTCTCCTGCCTATTTCTAAGAATATTGGGGTCTGCTTCCAATCTAACCAGGCGCAGTTGCATAGTACTTTACATGAACACTGCCTAACTATGAACCATCAATAAATATAAATAATACCAACTTAGACGGACTCGCGCATCGAGACTTCCGTACAATCATTTTTTAAAGGACAAACTTAACTTGCTGTACGATCCCCAGAAACGGCTATCGCTTTTTTTTTGTTATTTATACTAATATTATCTATACTAATATTATAAAGCAGAAGATTTTGTTTGTTTGTTTGTTTGTTTGGTTGAACGCGCTAATCTCAGGAACTACCGGATGGAATTGAAAAATTCTTTTTGCGTTGGATAGTTCATTTATCGAGGAAGGCTGTAGGCTATATAACATCACGCTATGACTGTTAGAAGCGGAGCAGGAATGAAAAATGTTGCAAAAACGGGGCTTTTTGTTTTTCTCTCTTATGTGACGCAGACGAAGTTGCGTGGGTCAGCTAGTACTTTATATTTACGGTTTTCAGATTTTGCTCTTCACATCATGTGCGGATAAGATCTTGCTTCTCGCCAAATTTCGTGATTCTGGGTCAACGGAAACTAGCATAGGTTTTCGACCCAAAACATATAGGGTACGTTCGGTTGACCTAGAATTGTCTTAAAGCACAATTAGATAAGATTTGACACTTGCTGTGTAATTAAGTGCTTATAAAATACCATGAATGGTTCAAATCTTATTGTGAAAAAAGAGCACAACTGGTAGAAATGGAATACTTCAATAGTATTCTATTTCTACCAGTTGTGCTCTATTTTCCATTCAACAACACTATAAACGAACTTCAAAAGTTTCGGTCTGACAGAAAGGCGATTAGCGCATAAATACCCCAAGGAAGTGTTATTGGATGCAATGTCATGACAACACAAACTTAAACAGTTAATGATATTCTCAGTAAAATAATAATCTGGATGAACGAACACAACCTTGAAATAAACTTTGCAAAGACTAAACTCATAACTTTCCACCCCCACCAAAAAAAAACATCTAAATGTACTCTTTTTTTTTAATAATCATACCATAGAAACAGTCAACAAGTTTAAATTATTAGGCATAACTATAGACAAAAATATAAATTGGAAGTCGCACGTACAAAACATTAAATCTAAACTTTTAAATCCAAATTTTTATACGCTTTTCGTGAAGTAAAAAAACCACTAATTTACAGACTGCCCTGGTGACATACTAGCTACGCCTATACTTATGCATGGCTAAGCTACGGCATTATAATGTGGGGATACAGTACAGACACACTTACACTATTCACCGTTCAAAAGAAATTCATCCGGATCCTGGTAAATATACACCTATGTACCACTATTGTAGATAGCTGTAAACCACATTTTAAGGATCTAAATGTTTTGACTCTGCCTTGTATATATTAGTTTATTTGATATGCTTATTTATGTATTAGTATGTAGGTACCTATTTATACGTTTGTTTTAGGATTACAAGATGGTATGTTTATTTTTATTTTTATTGTATCACAATGCTCTATCACAATGCTGTCTATTTGACCCAATGGTTGACTGGTAGAGAATACCTTGTGGCATTAAGTCCACCTATGTACCACTATTGTACATGAAGTTTAAATAAATAAATATTTACTAGAAATATCCAAATTTGCTCACAGACACCAAGACTTTTACACTAAACGAGAAGACATACAAATAAGATACTCACCGACACAAAACACGACTCAACCTACCACCATCCCGCTTAAAAATATATTCTACAAGTCCTTTGGAATGTCAATAAAAATATATAATAATTATGTTACCCGAGTCATTAAGAAAAGACAAAAACTCAATGTATTCTCTAGTAAGTTAAAAACATTGTTATTGAGCAAATGTTATTTACAGTCATCATCACCATCATCATCATCTCAGCCGAAAGACGTCCACTGCTGGACATAGGCCTCCCCCAAGTGTCGCCACATTGACCGGTCCCTTGCTACTCGCATCCACCGGATTCCCGCAACCTTCACCAGGTCATCGGTCCACCTAGTGGGAGGTCTTCCAACGCATCGTCTTCCGGTTCGCGGTCGCCACTCCAGAACTTTTCGGCCCCATCGGCCATCCGTTCTGCGAGCAATGTGCCCTGCCCACTGCCACTTAAGTTTAGCAATTCTTCGGGCTACGTCGGTGACCTTGGTTCTCTTGCGGATGTCCTCATTTCTGATTCGATCACGCAAGGAAACTCCGAGCATAGCCCTCTCCATTGCCCTTTGGGTGACTTTAAGCCTTTTGATAAGGCCCATTGTGAGCGACCACGTTTCGGTCCCGTATGTAATCACTGGCAACACACACTGGTCATAGACTTTCGTCTTGAGACACTGCGGTAAGTTGGACGAGAAGATACCGCGCAGCTTCCCGAACGCTGCCCAGCCGAGTCGGATTCGACGATTGACCTCTTCCTCTTTCTTTGTTGTTATTTACAGTGTCGACGAATATTTAAATGATAAATCTTTAAAACGGGAAAAATAATGTCTTTAGTATCTGTTTCTAGAATAAGTTAAGATACTTTTACTTTTTACTACTACTACTTTTTTATGTTTGTTCGTGTGTTTTTGTTTTTTTTTTTAATTACATGATTCATTTATTAATTTACTAAAACTATTGAAAATATGATTCTTTTCAAATTTGAATTGTATTATTTATTTTTAAATCTGTTTTATTTTCGTATTGTAAGCGTTACAATGGGTACGTATCATAATCCCGAATTTTAAAATACCGATGGACGAAATCCCGAAAATTTAAACGCCGAATGGTTGTTTGGTTGAAAGTTTAAAATCCCGAAAGGTCATTTGACCAAATGTTTGAAAGCCCGAGGTTCACAATCCCGGAGTTTAACATCCCGTAGTTCAAAATACCGTTGTTCAAAATCCCGAAAGTTCATTTGCCCGACAGTTTAAAATACCGAAGGTCAAAATCCCGAAAGTTTAAAATTTTGAAGTTCAAAATCCCGTACAACCATCAAGCAGTATGCTAGCATACAGCATGCAGCAGTATGCTAGCATACTGGTTTCTGTTACGGCATGGTTTCTGTCACGGCTCCGACGCTGCGGGGCTCCGGCGGTCACCCCGCGCCTGCGCGGGCTTAAATTACACTCTCAGGGTAGGGCAGAAAAGACTACGTGGATTCGGTTCTGCAGCGATTCATTTCTGTCACAAACTTTGTGCTTATAGGAAACCAATTTCATCCATTCGGTATTTCGTCCATTAGGAATTTCGTCCTTTCGGGCACATCGGTATTTTGAATTTCGATCTTTTGGACGTCGGTATTTCAATCATAGGTATTATGAACTTTCGGGATTATGATACATACCCGTTACAATCCGTGTTGTGTTAGTTTTAAATGAGTTTTCGACACAATGTAATTTTTTTTTTTTGAAATGACTTCTAAATGATAAGTCCTCTCCACATATCTTACTTTTGCTGTGCCCGACAGGTTCCATGATTGTCTCTAAATATATTATGTTTACCACCTAAGCCTACATTGTGGAATGCAATAAAGTATTGAGTATTGAGTACTTATCTTTCGTGTTTGCCAAGTCGAGAAAGATAAGTTAAGCCAATTTCTGATAAACAGATTAAATAAATTATCATCATATACAACTCTTGCGGTTTATTGCTCATTTTTATAAATTAAACATAATATTACAATAAATTATTATTATAGATAATCAAGAATAACAAATAGTGGATGACGATACTAAATTGTTATGTAGAAAATAAAAAATATCAAAATTAATCATGACCTAAAACAATATTAATTAATACACTGCACTCCTAAATGTAACAACATTAGAGTCATACATTACAAGTGATTTTAACGAAAGCAATAACAAAACAAAAGGTATAGGTATTCAATTTCAGTTAAAATAATAATACTATTAGTGAACAAGAACAGTACCTACATACCTTTAACCTTAAACTTAGTCAGAAACAAACACACAACTGAAATCTCTACTTTAAGTACATCCCATTATCAATAAGATAACACGATCCCGTTATACTCCTACCCTTATCACTGGCTAGGAACAGGATTAGATCACCAATCTCATCGGCATCCGAAACCCTACCCAATGCCGTCAAATTCTTTACGACATTGGCCCGATGACCCGAAGGCATCCCAGCATTCGTTAAAATATCCGTTGTGACTGGTCCAGGGTTGACAGAGTTCACTCTAACGCCGTGAGACGCCAACTCTGTTGCAGCACCTCTTGTGAAATGGTCCATAGCAGCTTTAGACATGCAGTAAGAAATTGTCCCAGGAAGCTTGGTCCACGTTGAGTGAACACTGGATACGTTCACGATGTTTCCTTTGGTGGCTATGAGGTGGGGGGTGGCCAAACTGGTGATCAGCACGATAGGACGGAGATTTGTGTTCATGATTGCGTCAAAGTTTTCAATTAAATTGGGGTCTAGTACAGACGCAGTTCGGAATATTCCTGCGTTGTTTATGAGTACGTCGAGTTTTCCAAACTTGTCTACGGTTTTTTGGACGACGGTGTTCGCTTCTTCGTCTTTTGAGACATCTGCTTTGATGATGAGGGTTTTGGCTCCAAGCTTCTCGCAGCGGCTGGCCACTTCCTTCAGTTTGACTTCGTTTCTTCCGACGAAGGCGACAGAAGCCCCCTCCTTGGCGAATAACTCCACGGTAGCCGCTCCGATGCCGGAGCTACCTCCGGTTACTAGAACCACTTTGTTGGCAAACATTTTGAACTACTGCACGCTACAAAATATTATGATTAACTAAAGTCAAAGCTGTATATATATCATTTTGTCGTACAAAATAATCAAAATCATCGTCTATTGACTGATTGGCAAAAGATTAGATGACTGCTGTGTAATATTTACGATTCACTTGACTTAACGTTTATGATTAGATTAAAAGAGAAGACTCTGACCTTCGATCAATAATATTGATCGAAGACTCTGACAATGTATAAATGATAAAAGTTGCTTCATACTGTGCTGAGAAAATAACTTAGTGTATGCCCTTGTACAGTATGTACTAGACAACTGTGGTCATATTTCAGAGTTTAATGCTAGCCTAGCTCACCGTCCGTTCGTCTATGACGAATTGACAACAATCCGTGTTGGCGCGTTCGTGTTCCACGCGCGCCTCAAAGAGATGTCAGCAAAAGGAATGGCCGAAGTCTGCCGGGGCTGCGGGACTGTCCGAAAAAGATACCGCGGCCCTGGTACACAAACGGATGAAACATGGATGGGTTTAAGTCAGTAAAACTGGTAAAAGTCACTGCCTTCCGCCCCGGCTAGAGTGGTAGCAGTCATTTGATAATTTCCGATCCGAAAAAAAAGGCAGTCTTGTCTGCCCTACTGTAACCCCTGGTTGTAATGCTTGCCGCCGCTGCTGAGGCTACGGAGGTGAGTGTTAAACATCATGCAAGTATCATGCAAACTTTGCAGCATGTATGGTGTATGTTTGTTTGCATGTTTGCATGCCTCTTACAGGGAAATAAATTCACTTAATAATTAACTGTTTTATAATGATTGACCCATTGATTGATGGATATTTTGCCTTTTATTTTGTGACTGTCGGTATGAAATGTAAGCCAAAAGAAGATTCTGCTTATGAACTTTCAGCAATAGTTAGTGATATTGATGATAGTAGTAATTGTAGCGGTTTATAATGAAACATACTTTAAAATTTTATGGCATGTGATTATTATGTGATCTAAAATCCGGGTAAGTTATCATTCGGACAAATGATGACTAGGACAAAATAATATTGCACTTTAGATTATGATTATCCAAGCCATGGAACACGATAGGGAACTTGTTGTTTTTATAGAAATTTAATGATAAACACTGCGTCAAGTGAATCGTAAATATTTCACAGTACCTACTTATCTAATCTTTTATCGATCACACCATGCACGATGAATTTTATTATTTTGTACGATTGAATGATATAAATACACAGCTTTGACTTCAGTAAATCATAACATTTCGTGACGTGCATTAGTTCAAAATGTTTGCTAACAAAGTGGTTCTAGTAACCGGAGGTAGCTCCGGTATCGGAGCGGCTACAGTGGAGTTATTCGCCAAGGAGGGGGCTTCTGTCGCCTTCGTCGGAAGAAACGAAGTCAAACTGAAGGAAGTGGCCAGCCGCTGCGAGAAACTTGGAGCCAAAACCCTCATCATCAAAGCAGATGTCTCAAAAGACGAGGAAGCGAAGACCATCGTCCAAAAAACCGTAGACAAGTTTGGAAAACTCGACGTTCTCGTCAACAACGCAGGGATATTAAGAGATTCATCTATACAAGACCCCAATTTCGTTCCGACCTTTGACGAAATCATGAATACGAATCTCCGTCCCGTCGTGCTTATCACTAGTTTGGCCATCCCCCACCTCATAGCCACCAACGGGAACATTGTTAACGTATCCAGTGTTCTGTCAACGTGGATTAAGATTCCTGGTAGAATTGCTTACTGCATGTCTAAAGCTGCTATGGACCATTTCACAAGAGGTGCTGCTACAGAGTTGGCGTCTCATGGCGTTAGAGTGAACTCTGTCAATCCAGGACCAGTCATAACGGATATTTTAACAAATGCTCAGATACGTTCTGATCATCAGGCTAATGTCGTTGAGAATTTGACGGCATTGGGTAAGGTTTCGGATGCCGATGAGGTTGGTGATATAATTCTGTTCCTAGCCAGTGATAAGGGTAGAAGTGTAACGGGGTCGTGTTATCTTATTGACAATGGTATGTACTTAAAGTAGAAATTTTAGTTTTATTTTCTTGTAAGTTTTTAACTTAGCAGTTAAAGGTCTGTTATGTTTTTGTTTAGTAACACTAAGCTATAACGAAAAGAATGCTAAAGTATTTTGCATTTCATGTGAAATTAAAAATCTATATGAGTAGATTTATTTAATTGTTTTTATTTACTAAGTACTTTTTGTTTTTTTATTGCTTTTCGTTAAAATCACTTATAATGTATGACTCGAATGTTGTTACATTCAGTTGCAGTAAATTAACTAATATGGTTTTAGATCATATTTCAATTTGTTATTTTTGATTTTCTACATTACAATTATCATCATTTTTTAGTTTTAATCATGTATAATTATAATTTATTGTGATAATTTATTTTAAATAGTGAACAATAAAGTGCAATAATTCTATGATATGTTTTTTTAACCTGTAACTAACGGAAACTGGCGCAATTTAACTTTCTTGACTGCATACCTAAAAGATAGTATGTTGAAGCTCACAATTACAGCAATTTTGAGTCAAAAGTCCCTTGTCTCGAGCGGGTTCGCACGGACTATACTGACTACTATGATTGCCGCGATGCCGCGACCAAGGAGGCCGCGTACGTATGTCACTGGCCGGTGCTGTGGAACTCTATGTTTTTGACTTGTCATTGTGTCTGTCACTCGTTGAATAGGAATGTTTCATGTGTTTTTTCATATCTTCATAATTTCGTGCGATAATAGTATTTGTAAAGTTTGTAAATTATGCATTAAATTTCATGTATAAATATACTTTACACCTTTTTTTTTTTTTTTTTTAAGGATGGGAAATCATCAAATGACCCCCCCCATTCTGGGCGGAGCGGGAGGGAGTGTCAGACTCTTACTGACTAAAAACCATCCATGTTCCTTCCTCGCCTTTTACGTTCCGGGGCCGCGGTATCTCTTTCGAACAGGCCCGCAACCCCGGCAGGCTTCGGCCCTTGCGGGCCCCTCTCTTTTTGCTGACATCTCTTTGAGGCGCGCGTGGAACACGAACGCGCCGTCGACACGGCCTGTCGTCGTCGTTAGACGGTCGGACGGCTAGCTAGCCCATAGCCAGCCGTCCACAGGCCCGCATCTACGGTGGCCGGTAGCCACCACGTGGCCCCCGACGCCCGTTGCGTCTCCCGCGGCGGCCGGGAAGAGAGGATCTCTCCCTCTCTCGTTCCGCCACCTCCTTCGCTAGCATCACTGCTTCGCAGAAGGAGGCGACGGCTTCCCATTCCGTCTCGCTCCGGACCATGGATTGAACCAGGGCCGGACGCGAGAGGTCGCCGCCGCCGATCGCCGCCACGAGGACACGGCGGAGCTCCGCCCACGCAGGGCAGACTTCCACCGTGTGCTCCACTGTGTCCTCCGGTCGATCCTCGCAGTGGAGACACCCGGGCGATTCCTCCCGCCCGATTCGGTGCAGGTACCTCCCGAAACATCCGTGTCCGGTGAGGACCTGCGTCAGGCGGAAGGTGAGGACGCCGTGGCGCCTCTCCAGCCACTCCTCAAAGAGGGGACTTACCGCCACTATCGTGGCGTGCCCTGCACGGGGTTGCGACAGTCGCTCTCTCCATGTCGCCATGAGATCGCGCCGGAGGTCAGTCCGCTGAGCGGCAATTTGCCGCGGCAGCGGAGTTTCCCCCCGGCGTAGTACCTCCGCGCGCCACTCATGCAGGCGCGCGAGGACTATCGCCTCCAGATCCCACGGCGGCAATCCGGCAAGCAGGCCCGCCGCCTCGCGAGAGATCGTGCGGTACCCACGGACCATCTTTACGGCCACCACTTTTTGGGGCGCGTTCAGATGATGAGCGGCACGCCGCTTCAACGAACGCGCCCACACTAGGGCCCCGTAGAGGGCCATGGACCGCACGACTCCCGCGTAGAGCCTGCGGCAGGAGGCGTTCGGCCCCCCAAGGTTGGGCAGGAGCCGCCTGAAGGCAGCCCCTGTCCGTTCCAGCCTGGGGGCCAAACGTCGGAAATGCTCCACGAAGTTCCACCGGCTGTCGAGGACGAGTCCTAGGTACTTCAACGTCGACTCGACGCCGATGGATACCCCTCCTACCGTCAGTGTGGATCCCGACGGTGGCGCATTCCGAGGCCCATGAAAGCACATGGCCTCAGACTTGTGCAGCGCCACCTCGAGACCCAGTTGCCGGATCCTCTCTACGACTATCGCAACCCCGCGTTGGCCGACAATATGACTATTGTCGGCCGCCGCCTCGTGCGACCTCCCATGTGCCAGCACCAGGGTGTCGTCTGCGTAGCAGACGACGCTGACACCACTAGGGAGGTCCGCGCGGAGCACCCAGTCGTAACCGATGTTCCACAGGGGCGGTCCCAGAACCGATCCCTGTGGGACACCGCACGACATCTCTCGCCGGTTCCAATCTCCGCAGCGACTGGGGTAGATGACGGCCCTGTCCGTCAAATAGTCCCCGACCCTTTACACCTGACTCCGAGATTTTATTCCTGCTCTCCAATCAACTATCGCCCCGGTTGCTCAGCACCTTCCATACATTGAGAGGCCCGCCATTCGTGCCTTCATTGGTGACCCCGACATGATTCTTTCACTGTTTTTGGCACGGGAAAGGTCTTGATGGCGTCGGGTATGTTTTAGGGAATCGGGTGTTTCTTTTGTTTCATTGCAGTGAAATTTCTAAGACAGCAGTATCGTTGAATTAAGACGAACTCCACAAAGGTAGGACAGAGTCTGAATTTGGGCCCAGTTGATAGTAGTCTATGTATCTATCATGGAGTCAAGATTTCCGCACTTAATCCTTGAGGTGGACCATTGTAGCCGTGGTGGCCGGTTACTCCAACCAGCCCACCTCCCTCCAGAAGCAGATCAAACTACCCGGTCTCCACAAGACATCCGCAAATGATCTTGGCGTCCCAGGGTCTCCTCGCGAATCTTGGTAACGCCTATGCACTCAAGGAGCACATGTGCCACCGTCTCCTCCGCCTCCATGCACGCTCTGCACAGGGGACTGTCAGTGATTCCTAGGGTGTGGAAGTGTTTTTTCAGTGAACAGTGTCCAGTGACGGTCCCCGCCAGCAGATGCAGGCCATCTCTGTCCAGGCGCAGAAGGCGCCTGGTCAGCTTTGTATCCAGGGGTGGCATAGCTTTCTTGGATTGCCTACATCCTGGTGTCGAGGTCCACCATTTCTCCTTAACTGCTTGAAGGGAATGGACACAATGGGCCGAACCCATTGCGTAGGGTTTTGTGTTGGATCCTCTTCTGGCAAGATCGTCAACCGCATCATTGCCCAGTGATCCA
Organism: Xestia c-nigrum; assembly: GCA_916618015.1. Lineage (NCBI taxonomy): Eukaryota > Metazoa > Arthropoda > Insecta > Lepidoptera > Noctuidae > Xestia > Xestia c-nigrum. The sequence continues at coordinate 2,878,178 of OU745263.1, forward strand.
CTGTGTCCTCTAATCCATTGCAGCGTTACCGTGTTGTGATTACTCTTTAGGGATTGTGATCTGGTTACTCTTTAGGGATTGAAGGACTGAGCCAATGTCGGAGAGTATTCGAATGTTGGTATCCGTAACCTCTCTGGCCTCTTTAGCGTGTGCTGCTTGGATAATACCTACACACTCTGCTTGGTAAACAGAGTTCAACATTCCAAGAGATTTGTGGATATTTTAATGTTTAGATCGTCGGAGAACACGCCGACGCCTGTCCCATCGTTGGTGTTTAATCCATCAGTGTAGATCTTTGGCGTTTTTGTGCCTGAGTAGTCACACAACTCTTTTCTCCGGAGGATTCTCTACATTGCCATCGGGATATACTGACTTTTGTGATGATGTTATCAGTGTGTTTTGCTCAGTTAAGCTGTTTGTCCAAATAGATACCTAGGTATTTGATTTCAGTCGATAGGCTTAGGGTTGTCCCAAAGAAGCTTGGTAGTTGTAACGTTGTCAGCTTCCTTTTCTTTGTAAAGAGAACGAGTTCGGTTTTGGTAGGGTTTGCTGCTAGTTTGTGTTCCTTGCGCCAGTCTTCTACTATCCTTATGGCCTGGTGCATAAGGTTGCATATAGTGTTTTCATGTGTGCCGTTTATTATTATAGTTGATGGTAGTAGGGTCATCCTAAATTACATTGGTCTCATAACTGGTGAAATGCAGGTGTACTACGGTACACTTGTCTGACCTCGTCTGATAATGAAATGGAGCAAAGTTACGCGTCTGTTTAGGTTCGATTCCACGAACAACTTGTAAGATTGGCAACCACCAGGGTTTAGTATGTAAGTTGGACTGATCACAAACAAATTGAGCGACCGAAGAGAATATTGTAATTTTAAAGGCACAAAAAAACTGTGACATGAGGCTCAAGAGCTGCGCAAAATACTGTGCCTTTACTGATTGCTACGGTTTCGAAATCTCTCGCCGACTGGTCGATACTTCGTATGACCAGAGAACTGGCTCTTTCCTATGTATGTTATGTTCTTCATTCTCGTAAGGTTGGTGCCTATTCCGGTGTCAGAGTTTTTATGCCGCCCACGGGTCTCTGTCATGGCTTTACTTTGCTGTCAAGAAATATCTCTCAGGTATTCTGTTTTTCTAAGCTGAGCACATACATTTTTTAGTCATATATTTCTACCTAGTAATGTTTAATCACACTAAACTCATCTCTGATTGTAACAACATTGGAAGAGACTAACGTCTAAGATACAGGCTTGACCTAGTTTAGACGTTAGGGTCCATTTTAATCTGTTTACTTACTTACCAACTGTACTTGTGTCAATAGTGTGATGTATTATGTATTTCCTCTTTTTTTCAATTAAGATTATAATATATAATTATTATTATAAGTCGAGCAACAATAAGCGCCATGGTCGTACCATCCTTTTTTTAAGCTTTTCAAGCTATTTTCGACCCCTCTATAATTTCGTGGTGGTGTTTCTGTTTGATTCATTTACTAACTTTTTTGTCACCGACTTCTGAAGCTAATGTTATTTTTCACTTTTTTGTGTTTTTTGAAGTCGGTTTTATTTTTTTGCAAAAAAGTTTTTATTTTTCACTTTTTATTGGTTTACTTGTGCTTACCCCTTCACAGTGCACTGGCGTGATATTATGTTATGAACTGGTATAAATAATAGACATAAGTACATCCCAGCAATCCCAGTCCATTTGCTATCATTTATTGAGGAGTTCCGTTGCCTATCTCCGAAGTTCTTCATCAGATCTTCACCAAATTGAAATGGGATCACTTTAAGAAAGTACTTTTCTTAAAACTACCCAAATCGCATCAAGTGTGCCTATAAAATTTGAAGGGTTATTTCCATTTCTCCAGGATCCCATTATCAGATCCTGACTTGATGATTAAGGGACTACCTGGGAAGTATACCCTTACAAACAAAATAATAACAATTCAAATCTTCGAGTAATCAGGGAACATACATAAAAAAGGGTCCGACGAATTGAGAACCCTCTCCTTTTTTAAGTCGGTTAAAAAAAACAAGTCTCGCAACTCAGATAGCCTACCGTAAAAAGTTGTGAGATCCATGTAATAAATAGATTATATAAAAAGGGTGTAAAACACCTCTTAACGAATACGAAAGGCACTTGTTCTACTCGTCAGTCTGATCATTTTTTTGTTCTACACTACACCTGGGAACCTTCTAGTTACGTAGATATTGGGAGTCAAAGTTGCAAGATTTTGACAAGCTTTTTTTTAAATACCACTTTTTATCGCATGATTTTTACTTTAAATATCTCTACGACCCCCGTACCATTCAATCCATCCATTCGCACAATGTTTTGAGTGTGTTACATTGAGTTATACCACAAAACATGATTTATAACCTCAAAAAAAAAAGTTGTTTCCCAGCAATATTTTTTGCGTAAAGTGACTTCGTTTGATATACAGAATGCTTGGTTAACGGCTTTGTGATGGCACACAGATGGCACAAACAAATGACAACTCAATACTTCTATTATAATGTTATACTTATTTTTCTTTCTATTATAATGTTAGTGTGTATATATTGTAAATAATGAATAAAGTAGTACCCATTAAAAAAAAATGACACTAAACATATTTTTTTTATTAATACATATTTTTTCAACAAACAAGTGTGAAAGAACTAAATTATATGACCTAGTAGATTAACTTTGCAATCACACTAATAATTGTAATTTAATATATTTACTTATTGTGAGATATATTGTGCTTTCATGCGATGGCCAAATTCCCCGTAGGTATTTGCAAACGGGCTATATTTCAATAAAATGCTTCATGTTCATCGTTCTTGTACCCGCTCGGGACAAGGGACTTTTGACCATTTAAGTGTTTCCGTCAATTGCTGTAATTAAGAGCTTCTACATACTACGAGTATCTTTCATTGATGCCAAGTCAAGAAACACAAATTAGGCCAACTTCTGATTAATACGGGATGAAAATAAAACATGTTATACAATTATTGCACTTTATTAATCATTATTTAAAATTAAACTGAATAATGAAACAAGTCTCATAAATAACTCGGAATAACAAATAGCGAATAATGTAATGAAGAAAATCAAACATATCAAAATGAACCATGGTGTAAAACTATTTGAATATACTGTAACTGAATGTAAAAACAACATGATTTTAACGAATGCAATAATAAAACAAAAAGTACAGTGCTCATTTAGATTTTAAATTTCAGTTTAAATGCTAACAGTGCATATACTAAGACATTCATTTTGATATAGCTTAGAGTTACTAAATAAGAACATAACAGACCTTTAACCTCAAACTAAGTTAGAAACTTAAAAAAAATAAAACTATAATTTCTACTTTAAGTACATACCATTATCAATAAGATAACAAGATCCCGTAACACTCCTACCCTTATCACTGGCTAGGAATAGGATTATATCACCAACCTCATCGGCATCCGAAAACTTACCCAGTGCCGTAAAATTCTCAACAATTTTGTCTTCATAATCGGAAGGCATCTGAGCATTCGTTGCAATATCCGTAAGAACTGGTCCAGGATTGACAGAGTTCACTCTAACGCCATGAGACGCCAACTCTGTTGCAGCACCTCTTGTGAAATGGTCCATAGCAGCTTTAGACATGCAGTAAGAAATCGTTCCAGGGAGCTTGATCCACGTTGAGAGAACACTGGATACGTTAACGATGTTTCCCTTTGTGGCTATGAGGTGGGGGATAGCCAAACTAGTGATAAGCATGACGGGACGGAGATTTGTGTTCATGATTGCGTCAAAGTTTCCAATTAAATCGGGGTCTAGTACAGACGCATTTCGTATAATCCCTGCGTTGTTGACGAGTACGTCAAGTTTTCCGAACTTGTCTATAGTTTTTTGGACAACGGTCTTCGCTTCTTCGTCTATTGAGACATCTGCTTTGATGATGAGGGTTTTGGCTCCAAGCTTTTCGCAGCGACTGGCCACTTCCTTCAGTTTAACTTCATTTCTTCCGACGAAGGCGACAGAAGCCCCCTCCTTGGCGAATAACTCCACGGTAGCCGCTCCAATGCCGGAGCTGCCTCCGGTTACTAGAACCACTTTGTTGGCAAACATTTTGAACGACTGCAGGTCACAAAATGTAATGACTTACTGAAGCCAAAGCTGTATATTTATATCATTCTATTGTACAAAATAATCAAAATCATCGTCTATTGACTGATCGGTAAAAGATTAGATGAGTGCCGTGTAATTTTAACGAGTCACTTGACTCAGCGTTTATCATTAGATTACTAAAAATAACTGCTGTTCCCCGCGACTTCGTTCACATTGAAATCAAAGTGTGTATGTTTGAGACTAAAAAACAGCCTAATCCTATTCTCAGACCCACCAAATATACACAAAAAGATCATAAACCGGTCAAGCCGTTTCAAAGTTAAGTATAAAACGCTGTATCACGAGTTTTTTTTATAATAAGAGAGAGTTACGCCCGGGACTTCGTTCGCGATTGTGATGGCTCGACTAATTTTCAATATAATTTACAAGTACAACCTTTGTCACTCGGTAACGATGTAGATTTCTAATGGTAATAGATGTTTTTAAATCGATTGAGTAGTACTTGAATCAAAACGTAACAAACAAACTTTAAGACAAATCTTTCCCCTTTATTATATTAGCGTAGATAACACTGATAGTGTACCAAAGCTGAAAATTGCTTCATAATGTGCTGACAATAAACCACAGACAAGTTCGGAAAAACCGATATAGTCGTCAACAACGCATGGGTTATACGAAATGCGTCTGTACTAGACCCCGATTTAATCGGAAACTTTGACGCAATCAACACAAATCTCCGTCCCGTAATGCTTATCACCAGGTTGGTCATCCCCCACCTCATAGCCACCAAAGGAAACATCGTTAACGTTCTCTCAACGTAGACCAAGCTCTCTGGTACAATTTCTTACTGCATGTATAAAGCTGCTATGGACCATCACAAGAGGTGCGGCAACAGAGTTGGCGTCTCACGGCGTTAGAGTGAACACTGCCAACCCTTTTTTTTTCTTGTATTTTGGATGGGGACTGGGACTTTTACTGACTAAAAACCATCCATGTTCCTTCCTCGCCCTTTACGTTCCGGGGCCGCAGTATATCTTTCGTACAGTCCCGCAGCCACGGCAGTCTTCGGCCCTTGCGGGCCCCTCCCTTTATGCTTACATCTCTTTGATGCGCACGTGGAACACGAACGCGCCTTCGACACGGCCTGTCGTCATTAGACGGACGGTCGGCTAGCTAGCCCATAGCTAACCGTTCAAAGGCCCGCGTCTACGGTGGCCGGTAGCCACCACGAGGCCCCCGACGCTCGGTCCGTCTCCCGCCGCGGTTGGGGCGAGAGGCTTCCTCCCTCTCGCGTTCTCCCACCTCCTTCGCTAGCATGACTGCTTCGCAGAAGGAAGTGACGGCTTCCCATTCCGTCTCGCTCCGGACCATGGATTGAACCAGGACTGGACGCGAGAGGTCGCCGCCGCCAATCGCCGCTACGAGGACACGGCGTTGCTCTGCCCATGCGGGACAGACCTCCACCGTGTGCTCCACCGTGACCTCCGGTCGATTCTCGCAGTGGAAACACCCGGGCGTTTCCTCCCGCCCGATTCGATGCTGGAACCTCCCGAAACATCCGTGTCCGGTGAGGACCTTCGTCAGGCGGAAGGTGAGGTCTCCGTGGCGCATCTCAAGCCACTCCTAAAAGAAAGGACTTATCGACATTGTCGTGGCGTGCCCTGCACGGGGTTGCGATAGTCGCTCTCTACATGTCGCCATGAGATCGCGCTGGAGGTCTGTCCGCTGAGCGGCGATTTTCCGCGCCAGCGGAGTTTTCCCCAGCTCTCTAATATGATATTGTATGTAGCCAGCGATAAGGGTCGAAGCATCACTGGCTTAATTTTCTTGTTAGATAATGACTTGCTATTGAATTATAAAATGAGGTAGCTAAACTGTTGTAACTGATAACAAAGCGAATATCAATTCTTAAAATCTATAATAAATACACTCTGTAAGCAGCATAATATAATGTCTTTGGCGGAATTTATTTAATACTACCTATTTGTCGAAAAAGACGTGTTGCACCGACCCCAAGTAACAAAAGACGTAGTTTTGTTTGGTTTATGGTGTGTCCTACTGCTGGACAATATCCGACTCTTTTCTCTTTCCAAACCTAACCAGATCATCACATTACCTTCGCCGCGGGCGACTCCTATAGTGAAGCTCTCCCTCAGGCACCCGGAGTATGATTATCTCTCCTAGATAGACAGAATAGACAGACACCCCTTCGTTCTTTCCTGGCATATCACCGGTATTATCTTTTGTCATACAAAGAAAGACATATTATAGTATTTAAATGTCCAGATTGTCTCCCCATGTTTTTATGAATATGAGTAAATCTTTGCATACGTACTTTTCATCAGCTGCATGATGTAGTATGTGAGTGAAATGCCACAACAGCGGCAATACTAAAAGCATGTCGGTCTCGAGTTCGAACCCAGGGCCGATTCGGTGAAGGAAAACATCGTTTAAATAGAGATATTTCTTCACGGCATATAAAACCGAATCACAGATAGGCGCGCTATAAAAACTCTGATACGATTAGGCCCTAATCACACGTTAAAAAAGAAGACCATATCATTGAAAGAGCCAGCACTGGTGACGTGACCTGTAGACAAATCAGCAAAAGATATCAAAACCGTAGCTATCAGAAGGTAACAGTGTTTTTGCGCAGCTCTTCAAGAGCTGAAATGTATGTGTCTTTAAAACTACAATTTTCTCTTCGGTAGCTGAATATGTTTGAGATAGCTCCTACAACTAACTCCTAGCCTCTAAATACTATCATTCGAGTATGCCAAGTCAAGAAACATAATTTGAGCCAATTTCTGATAACTACAGGATAAAAAAAACATCTCATACAATTGTTGCACTTTATTGTTCATTATTTAAAATTAAACAGGATAATGAAATAAGTCACATAGATGATACGGAATAACAAATAGTGGGTGATGATATTATAATGTAGAAAAACAAAACTATCAAAATGAATCATGATCTAAAACTATTCGAATATACTGTTACTGAATATAACAACATTAGAGATTTGTTTAACGAATACTTTCGTGTAAAAGCATGCATATGCATGCATGCCTGTGCTCATTTAGATTTCCAATTTTCAGTTGAAATGTTAACAGTGCAAAATACTTAGGCATTCATTTCGATACAGCTTAGTGTTACCAAACAAAACATAATAAACCTTCAACTTTCAACCTCTAAGTGAGAAACTTACAAAAAAAAAACTATTATCTCTACTTTAAGTACATCCCATTATCAATAAGATAACACGATCCCGTTACACTCCTGCCCTTATCACTGGCTAGGAACAGGATTATATCACCAACCTCATCGGCATCCGCAAACTTTCCCAATGCCGTCAATTTCTCAATGAGCTCGTCCTCATAACCCGAAGGCATCTGAGCATTTGTTAAAATATCCGTTATGACTGGTCCAGGGTTGACAGAGTTCACTCTAACGCCATGAGACGCCAACTCTGTTGCAGCACCTCTTGTGAAATGGTCCATAGCAGCTTTAGACATACAGTAAGATACTGTCCCAGGAACCTTGATCCACGTTGAGAAAACACTGGATACGTTAACGATGTTTCCTTTGGTGGCTATTAGGTGGGGGATAGCCAAACTGGTGATAAGCACGACGGGTCGGAGATTTGTGTTCATGATTGCATCGAAGTTACCAATTAAATCCGGGTCTAGTATAGACGCATTTCGTATAATGCCTGCGTTGTTGACGAGTACGTCGAGTTTTCCGAACTTGTCTATGGTTTTTTGGATAACGGTCTTCGCTTCTTCGTCTTTTGAGACATCTGCTTTGATGATGAGGGTTTTGGCTCCAAGCTTCTCGCAGCGACTGGCTACTTCCTTCAGTTTGACTTCGTTTCTTCCGACGAAGGCGACAGAAGCCCCCTCCTTGGCGAATAGCTCCACGGTAGCCGCTCCGATGCCGGAGCTACCTCCGGTTACTAGAACCACTTTGTTTGCAAACATTTTGAACAACTGCACGCTACAAAATGTTATAACGTACTAAAGCCAAAGCTGTATATTTATATCATTCTATCGTACAAAATAATCATAATCATCGTCTACTAACTGATCGGTAAAAGATTAGATGAGTGCCATGGAATATTTACGAGTCACTTGACTCAGCGTTTATCATTAGATTACTAAATATAACTATAGCTGTCGCCCGCGACTTCGATCGCTTTGAAATCTTAATGTGTATATGTGAGACTAAAAAACAGCCTACAACCTATTATCTGACCTGCCAAATATACACAAAAATATGATAAAAATGGGTCATGCTGTTTCGGAGTTAGATGACAAACACTGTGACATGAGATTTTTTTTATAATAAGAGAGATTAGCACTAGGTCCGTGAAAATTGTGACAGCTCAGCTAATTTGCATGATCTTATATCATTTATAGCCTATGTTACTCGGTAACGATGTAGCTTTCCAATAGTGTATGCTATTTTTTAATCGGTTATGGAGTACTTGAATTAAACGTTTCAAAAAAACAAATCTTTCCCCATTATTATGTTAGTGAAAATAGTATAGATACTGACTATGTACTAAGGCCGCAAATCAAAAAGCTGAAAAGTGCTTCATAATGTGCTGATAATAGACCATAGACAAGTTTGGAAAACCCGACGTACACTTCAAAAACGCAGCAGGGATCATCCGAAATGTGTCTGTACTAGACCCCGATTTAATTGGAAACTTTGACGAAATCATGAACACAAATCTCCGTCCCGTAGAAAGGGACAGGGAACATCGTTAACGTATCTAGTGTTCTCTCAACGTGGATTTAGTTTCCTAAGAGAATTTCTTACTGCATGTCTAAAGCTGCAATGGACCATTTCACAAGAGGTGCTGCAACATTGGCGTCTCACAGCGTTAGAGTGAACTCTGTCAACCGTTTTTTTTTTAGTATGGTAGATCATCAAATGACTTCTCCCACTCTGGGCGGAGCGGAAGGGAGTGTCAGACTTTTACTGACTAAAACCCATCCATGTTCCTTCCTCGCCCTTTATGTTCCGGGGCCGCGGTATCTCTTTCGAATAGGCCCGCAACCCCGGCAGGCTTCGGCCCTTGCGGGCCCCTCTCCTATGCTGACATCTCTTTGAGGCGCGCGTGGAACACGAACGCGCCATCGACACGGCCTGTCGTCGTTAGACGGACGTACGGCTTGCTAGCCCTACTCTGTCAACCCTGGACCAGTCATAACGGATATTTTAACAAATGCTCAGATACCTTCAGATCAAATGGCCGATGTCGCTGCGAAGTTTACGGCATTGGGTAAAGTTTCGGATGCCGATGAGGTTGATGATATAGTCTTATTCCTAGCCAGTAAAAGGATAGGACTGTAACGGGATCGTGTTATCTAATTGATAATGAGATGTACTTAAAGTAGAGATTTCGGTGTATTTCTTTGTTAGTTTCTAACTTAGTTGTAAAAGGTATGTAATGTTCTTGTTCACTAACGCTAAACTATATAAAAAAGAACGCTCAAGTTATATCAACCTCGAAGAAAATCACACTCAATCCCTTTTAATCCTGGATGAATTTCATTAAAATACGAAACATGTCTACAATAAATTCAGTTTATAAAAATTTATGATTAGATTGGACCAAGCAATCACGTTTTCTCATACAAACTTTGCCCCCCCCCCCCTCTTTCACCCCCATAGGGCAAGAATTTCGAAAAAAACCCATATATCGGATGTCATACAAATAACATACCCACCATGTTTCAGGTCTCTCTAGCGGTTTTGACTGTGCGTTGATCCGTCAGTCAGTCATTTATTTATTTATTTATTGACACACCGACGACTTATTCACTAACTCATTACATTAAATATATTCTACTAGTTTACTAAAAACTTTTAAAAATTCTGAGCCGGGGTTACCATTGCTACAGATAGAGTCCAAAAGTAAATTGAAGTGGGTCCTCGGCTTGACGGTAAGTTTTTTAAATAGCATAAGAAAGTCGACCGCCAATCGGCCACACCGGCCCATCAGGCGTCTTTAACAGCGGGTATTTGCCCGTATGGCCAGCCCGGACCTGAGGGTAGATGCAATGATGCTAGATTAATAGTGCATGCGAAGATTTTAGAGGAGTTTTTTTTGAGGAGTGGTCCTCAACTTCCGCCTCACGCAGATCCTCACCGGACATGGATGTTTCGGGAGGTTCCTGCATCGAATCGGGCGGGAGGAAACGCCCGGGTGTTTCCACTGCGAGAATCGACCGGAGGACACGGTGGAGCACACGGTGAAGGTCTGCCCTGCGTGGGCGGAGCACCACCATGTACTCGTAGTGGCGATCGGCGGCGGCGACCTCTCGCGTCCGGCCCTGGTTCAATCCATGGTCCGGAGCGAGACGGAATGGGAAGCCGTCACCTCCTTCTGCGAAGCAGTTATGCTAGTGAAGAAGGTGGCGGAACGCGAAATATATTATATTTCAACAGCGTTACGGAGAACTCGTCACTTATAGGTAGGTGCACAGCACTTGTATAATCAATAGTAAAAAAAATAAAATGGAAATATATGATACTAACAAAATTAAAATTTACAAAGTATACATTGATTTCAAAATTTAAAAAACATCGATTAAATTGGATTAGAATACCACTTTTAAATTAAAACTACAAAAATAACAAATAAATTAGAACATGTTGCAGTAATTACAATTAAAATTGAAAGAATAAAATAGATTAAAATTTGAGTTAAGAAATTAAATTAAATTAAATCGTACAATATAAAATGCATTGGATGGCGTCACCCTAATACACAAATTAAACTTTTGTAAAAGTAATCAACAAACAAATCGATCAAGAACAGAGGACGTTTCGTCATTCAGACTGTTCGAAAATATGTCCAAGTTGCTAGTGCGCGTGCTCAGCTTATTATAGCTAGATAAATAGCTAGATAAAAACCGGTATAAAGGAGCTGAACGACCAAGATTAGTTCTGTTTTTGGGCTCTTGAATGTTTCTGTTTTAAAAGTGGTTCTGAATGAGGTACGGCGAGGCACATTTAGGCTGATCTCCGAACCAACTCCGGTACATTCGCCAAATTGTGAAGGGCCTTATAAAGGAAAATTAGATCTGAGCAGCTTCTTCGTTGCTCCAAGGAGCTCATCCTGAAATGACAGAGCCTGCGAGGATAATCAGCTTCGCGATCACAAATCTGCGATCTGTAGCGGAGGCACCTCGTAATTTCTTTTTAAATAAAAAAAAAATAAAAAAATCGATGTAAAAACGATACGCGGGATTCCATACAGGAGATGCATATTCCAGTATACTCCTCACCAGAGAAATAGAGAACCTTAAGTGTGCCACTTGACCAGAATTCCTTGCAAGTTCTTTTTACAAATCCCGACATTTTATTTGCTTTGGCGACAATAGCGTCAAAGTGATTTATAATGTGCGTGTGAACTGAGGGACCAAACCGGAATCCGCAAATTAAAAATCGTAGGATTTAGTAGTAGACTTAAAACAATTGTAGAACAAATCTGGGAATTTGTAAACAAATATATTAAAAACTACAGCCCTTAAAGTGCGGTCCCTCAGTTCTCACAGACCATCAGCCATAACTCGTAAAGTATTTGATAAATTAAGGTTTGGTGACTACAGACATTTAGTAAAGAATTTGTAAAGATATTTACTGAATACCAGATCACAAAGCATCAAAGGTAAATAATATATAACAACTAAACTGTGGTCCCTCAATCCTCATAAGAAAAATAAATATTTAAGGGAATATTACCTAGTAAATCTTTCTTTTTCCACATAAAGATTTAGTAAGAGTCTTAAAACATTTTGTAAAAAGAAATGGAATAAAAATATCGACGCAATTTGAAGATAGCGAATAATAAAAGTGGTCCCTCAATCCTCACCTCTACTGACATAAGTGCATGTATTAGCTGCTAGACGAGAGGATTATCAGAAAGTCTAGTGTACTAAACTTTTAGTAAAAAGTCTCTACTAAATAATAGGTATCTAAAATTGTGTATTTCTTTCCTGTTAGCTGAGATAATATATATTTTTAAATCCTATAACAATGGATAGAGTAGTGTGACCACAAAATCAAACAAAATGGAGACAGTACTATTATACTTTATTTAATATAGTATTAGACGAAACGAAAACAAGGTTGTAAGGTTAATTTAATGTTAAATAAATGTAACATGTGGCGTATGTATATTTTTTTGTTGTTTTTTTTTGTAATATCATCAAATGAGTCCTTCTAACCAGGACAGAGCGGGAGGGACTGTCAGTCAGACTATAATCCACGGTGTCCTTCAATAGCCCTTTACGTTCCGGGGTCACGGTAATTCATAAGTCCCGCTACCCCGGCAGGCTTTTTTCACTGTGAACGCGTTCACGAGTGTTTTCGAATTAACGACAGCGAAACCCGAAACACGTGTCTAGTATTTTTATGTAAAGAATCCATGGACAAAATTTCAAAACTGTATCTTGAAAAATCACAAAGTTATAAGCTTTTTAAGTTACATAGTTGTCCGTTCAAAAGTATGCTCACCGAGTCACCGCGCGGCGCATCTCGGCGTACGTACCTATCTGAATACTTGTTCAAAATGTACCCTTTTTTGCCTTATGCACAGACGAGCGGTGGTGGTAGCGTGGTAGGAATGCGTGTCACTCCTCTATCAACGGCTGTCGGAGGCCGAAAGGTACCACAGCCCCTTGATCGTTGAGTGGCGGAAAGCATAATGTTCCACGACACTCTGATGCCGAATTGTTCCTGACCCTGTATTCACAAACGTTCGACTCGTTTCCGATTCGACAACTTGTGTATCTGTCTTCTTCTGACATTACGAAAACGACCGAGATAGACATACGACTTTCCGAATCGAAAGCGAGTCGAATGGTTGTGAATAAGGGGCCTGGTATCGCCGCACTGCCAGGGATATGTTATCACCAGAGACTGCTAGTGTGCGCACCATTTCGGTGTACTGGACGTTGGAGTAGGAAAACGTTTGGAGTAGGAATTTTGTTATCTACTTTTTTATTAAATACACATACGCCATGTATCTAACTTTAAATTAACCACCTTGTTTTCGTTTCGTCTAATACTATATTAAATAAAGTATAATAGTACTGTCTCCATTTTGTTTGATTTTGTGGTCACACTACTCTATCCATTGTTATAGGATTTAAAAATATATATTATCTCAGCTAACAGGAAATAAATACACAATTTTAGATACCTATTATTTAGTAGAGACTTTTTACTAAAAGTTTAGTACACTAGACTTTCTGATAATCCTCTCGTCTAGCAGCTAATACATGCACTTATGTCAGTAGAGGTGAGGATTGAGGGACCACTTTTATTATTCGCTATCTTCAAATTGCGTCGATATTTTTATTCCATTTCTTTTTACAAAATGTTTTAAGACTCTTACTAAATCTTTATGTGGAAAAAGAAAGATTTACTAGGTAATATTCCCTTAAATATTTATTTTTCTTATGAGGATTGAGGGACCACAGTTTAGTTGTTATATATTATTTACCTTTGATGCTTTGTGATCTGGTATTCAGTAAATATCTTTACAAATTCTTTACTAAATGTCTGTAGTCACCAAACCTTAATTTATCAAATACTTTACGAGTTATGGCTGATGGTCTGTGAGAACTGAGGGACCGCACTTTAAGGGCTGTAGTTTTTAATGTATTTGTTTACAAATTCCCAGATTTGTTCTACAATTGTTTTAAGTCTACTACTAAATCCTACGATTTTTAATTTGCGGATTCCAGTTTGGTCCCTCAGTTCACACGCACATGATTTATAAAGGATAGTTGACTATCTAGTTGGACTCCCAAATCACGAATGGTATGGACTTTTTGAAGAGTTATGCCGTTTAAGTGATATGCTGAAGGCTTAATCAACTTTTTTCGTGTAAATGTTATATGATAACACTTAACGGTATTGAGAGTCATCTTGTTACTTTGACACCACTCGTGAATTGCGTCCAAGTCACAGAAATATTAAAAACAGGTCCAAGTCCTTCTAAAGCAAAGCAATGTCAGTACTTGATTCGATTTCCTTGTATAGTTTTAGATCATCCGCAAACATACAGCATTTTGAGTTTTTAATGAAGTGTATAATGTCGTTCATAAATACAAGGAAAAGAATAGGACCAAGATGCGATCCTTGTGGCACTCCAGATGTTGAGTAATCAAGTGGCGACTGATAACCCTTTATAATAACTCTCTATTGTCGTTCTGAAAGATTTGAGTCAAACCAGCGTAGCAAATGACCATGCATACCATAGTTCTCAATTTTTTGAAGTAGAAGCACATGATTTACCTTGTCGAACGCGCTACTGAAGTCAGTGTAAATTGAATCCACTTGCACACCGGAGTCTACGGCTCTGCTGATATCATTAATGTACTGAACTAAGTTGGAACATTTAAGAAATACTTCGTTCCCGAACACCTTTGTTACCGTTCCAAATCGAGTCACCTCCTACACCTAGTGCTTACCACTTCTATGAAAGCCGGTGTGGCGAGCAAATCCATTAAGCAACAATTTATTGATCTTTGTTGAACCCGCTCGGAACAAGGGTCTTTTGACTATAAATTTAGTGTTCCCGTCACTTACTGTTATTAAGAGCTTCTACATCAGTCAGTCATCAGTGCTTCTCACTTGAGTATGCCAAGTCAAGAAAGATAAGTTGAGCCAACTTTTGATAGCTAAAAAACAAGAAAAACATCACATACAATGATTACACTTTATTGTTAATTATTTAAAATTATACACGATACTGAAATAAGTCATACAGATGACTCAAAATAACAAATAGTGGATAACAATAATAATTAGAAAGAAAAAAAAAAAAACAAACATAAAACATGATCCAAAACTATATTATTAATAACTAAATGTCACAACGTTAGAGTCAAATATCATATTTTTAATGAGAGGAATAACAAAAACAAATACAATTATTAAAAGTTATTTAAATAAAAGAACTCGTTTAGATTTTAAATTTTCAGTTGAAATGCAAAAACTTGGCAAAATTTTGTATGATTATGTACCTTCTACTTAGTATGAAACTCACAAAATAATAAACTATAATCTCTACCTTAAGTACACACCATTATCAATGAGATAACATGATCCTGTAACACTCCTGCCCCTATCACTGGCTAGGAACAGGATTATATCACCAACCTCATCGGCTTCCGCAAACTTACCCAATGCCGTCAATTTCTCAATGAGTTCGTCCTCATAACCCGAAGGCATCTGAGCATTTGCAAAAATATCCGTTATGACTGGTCCAGTGTTGACAGAGTTCACTCTAACGCCATGGGACGCCAACTCTGTAGCCGCACCTCTTGTGAAATGGTCCATAGCAGCTTTAGACATGCAGTAAGAAATTGTCCCAGGAACCTTGATCCAAGTTGAGAAAACACTGGATACGTTCACGATGTTTCCTTTGGTGGCTATGAGGTGAGGGATGGCCAAACTGGTGATCAGCACGACGGGGCGGAGATTCGTGTTCATGATTTCGTCAAAGTTTCCAATTAAATCGGGGTCTAGTATAGATGCATTTCGTAATATTCCGGCGTTGTTGACGAGTACGTTGAGTTTTCCGAACTTGTCTACAGTTTTTTGTACGACGGTCTTCGCTTCTTCGTCTTTGGAGACATCTGCTTTGATGATGAGGGTTTTGGCTCCAAGTTTCTCGCATCGGCTGGCCACTTCCTTCAGTTTGACTTCGTTTCTTCCGACAAAGGCGACAGAAGCCCCCTCCTTAGCAAATAACTCCACGGTAGCCGCTCCGATGCCGGAGCTACCTCCGGTTACTAAAACCACTTTGTTGGCAAACATTTTGAACTACTGCTCGTCACAAAATTGAATGACTTACTAAAGCTAAAGCTGTATATTTATATCCAGCTACAAAATAATGAAAATCATCGTATGAGTGACTGGTAAAAGATTTAAGGTACCAAAATAGACAAAACATGATGAATGAAATGTACTGTTATGGAAATTGCTCTATGATGTGAAATATTGTGTAATGAAGTTATCAAGTGGAAGTTCTTATCATAGTTTGATAATCATAAATGTACTTGTTTTTTTGTTAATCATTTTAACTGTCTATTTATAGCAAACGATTATTATGTAACAATGTCTCTGTTATGTTATAACATTTTTATTTCCAGGGATTTATTTTAAGTGTGCACGTATTAAGTGATTAATACAATATTTATGGAAAATATGGCTATACAAAGTTAAATAATAAAATTAGGTTTGGATTTACACTGTCAAATGCTTTATCAGCAACTAGCCGATGCCCGCGGCTTCGCCCGCGTAAAATTATATTCAAAAACCTTCCTCTTTAATCACTGTATCTATTAAAAAATCCCGCATCAAAATCCGTTACGTAGTTTGAAAGATCTAAGCACACATAGGGACGGACAGACGCGGTGGGAGACTTTGTTCTATAATACGTAGTGAAGACATGTGACATCTACCAATCCGCACTGGGCCCGCGTGGTAGATTATAGCCCATTCCCTCTCATTGAGAGGAGGTCGTGTCCCAGCTGTGGGAACATTATAGGCTGATGATGATGCTGATGATGACGTCGTAGTGATAATGAAGTGATGCCGTGCCGAGACCCCTCAAAAATATAGTTGGAAAAAATACACTAATCAATTGACATACCTTCTAGAGCTGTCAAAACGCGATTCCTCATATATTTTGCAATGAATGTTGGCAATCGTAGGTAACGCCAGTTATTTTAAGGTCCTATACAACGTGTAACAGAAAGGCTTTGGTCATATGAAAGGGTGTGCTACAGACCACCAAACTGAACAACTTTTTCTATGAGACCACTATCGTAAACGCGAAAAAAACGAAACTAGGATCCCTAGAAGGGATTTCGGGATTTACAGAAGCGCTGCCGATTAATATACGAGGGGATATCTTGCACCCTCAAGCGTAATGAGCCCCATACGCATGTTCGCGCGCCTAGGATAAAGGATCAGAATAGTAAAAAAAAGTTGATCACAAGAAATTCTCGAGTGTGTCAGATTAAGGTAGGACGAGTTAAATACATGCTTAAAAGTATACATTTCAATAATCTGACGATTTCAGTGTGACGTAAGAATGTGGGAGAATGATTTGTAAAAAAAAAGTCACTTCGCCAGTCTAGTTTAGGATAACGGAAAATAAATAATCTTATGATTTCCATTAGCCGGAGCAACACCAAATCGTCTATGAAGTTTTAATCGGGGCTTACCTCTCCAAGACTCTTTAATCTGTACGTTAATCAACTGATTGATGAGCTCAGTAACAGCCATGTCGGATGTCACATAGATAACGTTTGCGTCAATAACATCAGTTACGCAGACGATATGGTGTTGTTGAGTCCATCTGTTGGTGGCCTAAGGAAACTACTAGGTATGTGTGAAGCCTATGCTGAGGGTCACGGTTTGAAATACAACGATAGGAAGAGTGAGTATATGCTTTTCAGAGGTAAGATTAAAGAACCTGAATATATACCACCGGTGTATCTCATCGGAGTATCTTTGAATCGGGTCTCTCAGTTTAGGTATCTAGGGCATGTGGTGACCGAAACCTTACATGATGACGCGGATATTGAGAAAGAGCGGAGAGCATTGTCGGTGCGAGCTAATATGTTGGTACATAGGTTTGCGCGTTGTACAGCACAGGTAAAGGTAACATTGTTTAGAGCCTATTGCCAAAGCTTTTACACCAGCGCCTTATGGACCAACTACACGCAGCGGGCCTACAATGCTCTCAGAGTGCAATATAACAACGCCTTTAGGATTTTGGTGCGGCTACTTCGTTTTTGTAGTGCTTCAGGCATGTTTGCCGACGCGAGGGTAGACGATTTTTATGCTATTATGCGCAAAAAGTCAGCATCATTAATTCGCAGAATTCGAGGTAGTAGCAACGGAATCCTAAAGATGATTGCGGATCGACCAGTATCGCCAGTGGTGGGAAGGCTTATCACACGTCTTCTAATGAATTTAATTGTAAATATTATTATTTATAATCTATTTGTTAAATTTATATAAATTGTAATTTTGTTTCTGTGTAACTTGACATCATTGGTTTCAATTCTATTTATTTTAATTTATTATTTGTTTATTATTCAATTTAATTTACTGTATCAAGTTATAATAATTTTAATTTTTTGGATGAATTTTTCGTACCTACATCTAAACTACCTACATACATTGCTACTAACTTAGTCTTAAGATATTTAATATGTATGCGACTAACGAAGTATGGACATCACTTAGTCTGAAATAAACATTTTTTTTTTTTTTATTAAGGGGAGGTCCCTTAACCGTTGCAGCTACACGAAAATCATCATTTTTCGTGAAATTTTGAACCTAATTCACAGATTATCGTTTAAACATGTAGGTAGCGTTAGCAAGAAAATAGCAATTTTATAGAAACACATTTTTGATACTCCAACGATGGTTCGTCCGATAAAAGTTTTTTGATCAGTGTTGTTTAACTTACTCGTAAAACAAAATGTTCTTTCAATTTCTGACTTTTTTAGTACTCCAACCAGGACCAACCCAGGTCTGGTAGAACTTTTTGATCAGTATAAGAAACAAGATCGATTGCCATCACAAAACATCAACCTATATATTTTTATATATATGTCGCATCGTGGGTGGCCGAAATGCGAAGTATCGGGTCTTCTTTACGATCCGACATAGTTTCAAATAGATGTGGGCATTGACGTGGGTACTCGAACGAAAGATAATTTAAATTAAAATAACTTTATTCAACCAACGGTTTTACAATACGAGAAACAAACACGTGCGTTGGTACTGAGCGTCTGCCAAGGCTGTCGGAGCTCGACTGTCGCAACACTCCGTCCCTTCTACAGCCTTCACTGCATCCCCTCTACCGACGATCGTGTCCAAGCGCTAGGCGCTTGCGTTTCCGGTATTGTAAGTTCACAATACTAATTGATAGATGGCGCTGCTAGTTGCACTATGGCGCCTTCAATCCACGACACGGCCATCCCTGACTAGCACCCGTCCGCGGGTGTAGTACCTGTGGACAAAATACTCCGAGAGTAATCTCGCTCGGCTATCCTGCTAATCGTAACAAAGTTGTTTCTACATGGTACTCTATTTCTTCTAAATCTAAGTACTAAAATCACCTGTCGTGATTGACAATGCCCTGTTATTAAGGTTTCGTACACAGTGCTTCCTGCACAACATGATTCATTGTAAAAAATCCGATCAACAAGGTAATCAACGGAAAACTATTTCCACAAATCTGAAACTAATTTCATAGGCAATGCATACTCAACTCATCAAACTTTCGTCACAATCTGTGCACCAACACAGATCAGAATCGCACCAACGATTCATTGCATACTCACTGCCACATGTGCTACAACACATGAGACACTCTGTACACCAACACAGACCAGAATCGCACCAACGATTCTCAAAACATCTTGCGCAAAATGTGCTACAACACATAAAGCGCTCTGTGCACCAATACAGACAGAAATCGCACCAACGACTTCTCAGACCCATCGCCACATGTTACTCATGAGGTGCGGTCAAGAGTTTCGAGTATGAGTACACACGCCATTCTTAATCGGTTGTGGTTTCACTACCACTGTCATCAACTATGACATCTAACTCTCGAGGAACTTGGTGATCGGGGATCTTTCTTACAAAAGCTAGGGATCTTTCTCACAAAAGCTATAATTTTCGAAATAGCATTACTGAACCTTGGTCTATACCAGTTAGAGTACGACAGCATCAATATGCTCACTCTTGAGTCAAGACAAAACTGAATTGGCTCTCTGCAGTCATAACAAAATGAAATCGACTCACCAGAGTGATGAAAAATCCCAGTAGATGCTCATGCGGTAATAATCACACACATGTACACGCGACGTTACTCAGAAGCTGCGCTCGTTGCACCACCGCTGCTAGTACCGCCATTCAAATTCAGGTAGCCTTATGTCCTTACTTGAACCTCCTGGTATATGTCCTCGTGTGATGGTAACCCTGCAAACAAATACTCCACAACAGAAATTTGTTCCACTCGGTCACTCCTGACCACATCTTTAAGGAAACGCATAACTTGATAATAATTTTACAAAAAAAAAGTTATCAATAACAAAAGATTCCTCTAAGTCTCAATCATAATTACTCAGCTAAACTCAACTAAATCAACTTCGATCACATACAACGCTCATGGCCCGGCTGCCGTAGCAGCTAGTGACACTCATGCCACCCATTTCGTCATCACTTCATGTGATACGACCACACACATCATAGAGTCTACGACTCCCAGGTCATTACAAGACCAAAACAACAATAGTCTCCATTGAGACCCAGGTCCCCGCCATACCACCAGCTGCCCATCGCCCCCTGAACAACTCACAAGTGAGTTGCAGTTACGACTACAGACAAGTGCGTACAGTGCGACCAAATAGCCATGGTATGTGTCTACTACTCGGTGGAGGTACTTTCATCACCGTCCTCTACGTTGAACTCATTAGGTACACTACTTAGAGGCATCTTTCGTATACGATCGTGAGCGTACTTGTACGTTCTATTACCATTCAAAGAATTCAAAAGATAGCGATCACAATCAAGTACGTCCACAACTTTAAAAGGTCCCTTATATTTAGGGTCTAACTTAGTCTGATTCCGTTCTTCATTTTGAATTAAAACTAAATCACCAACATCAAATTTTACCAACTTAGCTAACTCAACATTATGAAAATAAACACCAACATTATTCAATATCGACTGGTACGTGACCCGCTGGCATCTTTCTTAACCTACACTGTGCTTGTAGGCACGATTAAAATTCAAAACTTTCAGTTTATGATAATCATCATCATCACCATCGTCATCATCATCATCTACCTAGCATTCTCCCAATTATTTTGGGGTCGGCTTCCAGTCTAACCGGATGCAGCCGAATACCAGTACTGCCTATCTGACCTCAACAACCCAGTTAATAATGGGTAATACGATACCATTTGGTAAGACTGGTTGTCAGACGCTTTGGGCCACCGACTACTAACCTAGGCAAGCATGGCCCAACCCAAAGATCGGCCCCAGCGGCTGTTATTATTTAGTCACGAATTTATGACGATCATCGTCCAAAATCTCAATCACTAATTTAACAAGCAACAGTAATTTCCAGGAACATTCAGTTTCAGAATCAAAATCAAACTTAAAACACTCACCAAAGTGCTTTACGGTTCCTGATGGGGGCTCGACAATGCATAGGTCGACTCACTTCACCACCAGTACTGTAGCACTGTACCAGCACTGGCCTGCTGTCCAGCGACTGGGGATGTGACCCAGTGTGCCACACTTGAATCACAACACTGAGCCATTGCTGGCCTGCGGGGGGTGCGAGGGCTGCCCAACGCCTGTAGCAGCCAGCACAGGCAACCACTTCTTGATGGCGATCGACTTCGTCCAAAAAAAACAGCCTGTGATAACACACCACGAGCACGCATCGGACTCGGTCTATCGGTATCAAATTCCGGCGACACTATCTTATTATTCACTGGGTATGTTCAAAGAGATTGTAAACGATACCAACGATACAAAGTCTAAACGATACCAAGTCTTTGTCTTGCATTTCAAACAGTTACAGTCACTAATCACATTCGCACTCTTCACTGATCGTCTTTAACACTTAAAACGACGTGTATCCCGGTTTTTCTTCACATGGTAAATAACACTTGTTCAGTGTCTGTTTACGAGCACCATGATCACTGATAAACTAAAGCTATTGCGGGTGGGTGTTTATAAGCACACTAATCGATCTACCCTCTTTCTTGTTCATTTTTTTGCACTCGGTACCCGACACACAAATCTCATCGCGAATATTTTTACCCGACTACGGCGAAGCCAAAAAGGAGGGTTATGATTTTATTTAAAGCACTTTTTCGGTTACACACTTGATACCGATTGTTATTGACACTTTATGCGCGACATACGCGGGGTATGATCTCATTAGCACGGTTTGATCTCAATTCAGATGTTGAGGAGCCATCATCGTCCGAAGTAAGTTCTCGCTGCATTTTCCGTATTTTCTTTAGCTCGAGTGAATCCCAATTCTGATGTCGCATCGTGGGTGGCCGAAATGCGAAGTATCGGGTCTTCTTTACGATCCGACATAGTTTCAAATAGATGTGGGCATTGACGTGGGTACTCGAACGAAAGATAATTTAAATTAAAATAACTTTATTCAACCAACGGTTTTACAATACGAGAAACAAACACGTGCGTTGGTACTGAGCGTCTGCCAAGGCTGTCGGAGCTCGACTGTCGCAACACTCCGTCCCTTCTACAGCCTTCACTGCATCCCCTCTACCGACGATCGTGTCCAAGCGCTAGGCGCTTGCGTTTCCGGTATTGTAAGTTCACAATACTAATTGATAGATGGCGCTGCTAGTTGCACTATGGCGCCTTCAATCCACGACATATATATTCTTTAATCTGTGAATCAAAATTCCACGAAAAATTATGGATAGTCTCTTAGGACCTTAGGACATTTCCATGTAGCTGCAACGGGACGAGTGGGGCTGACGACCCGAATGGCGCAGCGTTAGTGAGGCTGCCTCACGTTCTTAGGGTTCTGGGTTCGAATCCCGGTAGGAGCAAACGTTTGTGTGATGAGCATGGACATTTTGTTTCCTAGTCATAGAGGTTTATATGTGTAATAATTGTGTATTTACAAACAAAAAGTATACATGTAGTATATCAACTGTCTGGTGACCACTACACAAGCTTTGCTTAGGGCGGCACTAGATGGCGTTGTGTGTAATGTCTAGCAATATTTATTTTATTTTATTTAACTGTTAATGTACTTCCCTTACTGTCCTTTTTACCGTAGCCTCGCTGTGTAGTCAAATTAATCAAACTTCTTCAAGTCATCGTCAGATTATCATTATCTAAAATTAATGAACCATCAGTATCGAATGGTTCGGGAAGCGATTGAGGTCAAGAAGTACCCTAATTTCAATCGCGTAGACGGCTTCAAACTCTCTTCAGCTTGGAATCCAGTAATCACTAAGTGTACTCGTCAAGTGAAATCGCCTCAATATACGGACACTGTTAGTGTAGTGTGCTGTCTTAGTGTGAACCGGCTCTAATTAACATTTATGAAGATGAGTGAGGGTAGTTGAATAAACGCCTTCACTTTGCTGTCGCGGTACCTCCAATACTTCAGTCTCCCCGCGAACACGGCTGGTGCAATCCGGTCGAAACGTCGGGATTAAATTAAAGGTAAATTCGCGATAAATACCCGTCTTCTTAAGTTTTATAATGCATCAGATAATTAAATGAGATCTTTTTTGGGTATACTTAACATCCCCTTAAAATATCTGACAGGCTCGATCAAGATTTTTTATTTCTATTTTTAGACCTTACGCACAGCCAGGGTCCATGCAAACCGTCAGACTAACAAACCTATTACTGAAGATACAAAGGGCATATATGCTTTCAATATCTGACACGCTCGGACATGCCCAGTTTTTTTTTTTCATTTTTGATTATCTATAGACACTCAACCTCAACCCAACGTTGGACGAGTACACGTTATTAACATTTTTTTTTTTTATAATAGCTTCAAAATCCAATAGTGTGAAGTGTTACTAGCGTGGATTTGTTGCGGATTCTAGTTGAATATGAGAACCATTAAGTGTGAGTTTTCTCCACCGAGTTTGAATAAATAGTTCACTACAGCGCTATTGTTTTACTCTGCTAACCCATAACTCATCACAAATAAGTCTCCACGATGCTCGAGTAAATCCACATTTAGCATCATCATGGCCTCTCTAACTAGGACCTCGTGCTCAGTAGTCACAACGGCGAGGATGTCCTAAATAGTTTTATTATGTTCGTTTCTAACTTCAAACTGGTCACACGTCATTGACGTTCATGTTAAACGTAGTGATTATATACTCTGTGATTCATGTCACTTGGATGGAGTTTTTGTTTATTATTTATTTAATTACTTTTGTGTTTCAGTTTTTTTTTCAGTATTATTTTTCGAGAGATGGAAAATAGTGTCTTCATCCTACTAACAACAACATGATAAGTTGTTGCTCTTATGAAAGGCGTGCCTTATTTAAAGTAGTTTTATTGAAACAGAACCCAATTGTCAGCAGTTTTGCAGAGGCAACCAAATGAGTTTTGCGCAAAAAGTGATTCTAATCACAGGAGCTGCTGCAGGTATTGGTGCTGCTACAGCTGAAATATTCGCTAGAGAGTGCGCTTCAGTAGCCATTGTTGACAGAAACGGAGCCAAATTGAAAGCCTTTGCTCAATGTTTGGCAAAAAGAGGAGCGGAAGTACTAGCCATCGAAGCAGATGTGTCCAAAGACGAAGAAACAGACGTAATTGTTAAGAAAACAATCGACAAATTTGGAAAACTGAATGTACTTGTAAACAACGCAGGAATATTAAGAGAAGCTGGTATCCTGGATGATCACTTCTTGAAAACGTATGATGAAGTGATGAACATCAACATACGAGGTGCTGTCCGCATCAGCTACTTTGCTGCTCCCTATCTCATCAAAACTAAGGGCAACATAATCAACATATCAAGTATGTCTGGAATCAGTACCACAAGAACATTAAACATAGCATATAGGACATCAAAGGCTGCAATGAACCATTTTACTAGAAGCGCCGCTCTAGAACTAGCGGCTCATGGAGTAAGAGTCAATACAATCAGTCCTGGTCCAGTCCGTACTAACATTTTCGAAGGGCAGAAAGTAGATTTAAATAAAATGCAAAATAACACGGCTTTGGGGCGATTATCAGAACCTAGTGAGATCGCTGATATGATATTGTATGTAGCTAGTGATAAGGCTCGGAGCATCACTGGCTCAAATTTCTTGTTAGATAATGGGTCTATGTTGAATTATAAAATGAAGTAGCTAAACAATTCTTAATTGTACGATAACTATACCATACAGCATGATATTATATTTGTTTCTGGCGAATTTAATTTAATTCTATTCTATTAGAAGAAAAAGGCGTGTTGAGCCAACCCCAAGTAACAAACGACGTGGGATTTCTGGCAATGATATGGGTTTTTTTTTTTCAGGCAGGCATCCAGAGAATGATTATCTCCCCTAGATATGGGAGATAATCATTCTCTGGATACCTGAGGGTTGGTCTTGCCGTAGGAGTCAACTGCTGCGAAGGTGGTGTGCTGCTCTAGTTAAGTTTGAAACGGAAATAGGACGGATTTGCCAGCAGTAGGATCACTCCATAGATATAATTTAGAAACGAAAGAAACGGTGTCTGTCTATCTAGACAGACACCGTTTCTGTTCCTTCCTGGGATATCGCCGGTATTATCTTTGACATAATAACAGCCTATTACTGGCCGTTATTATGCCACTGCTGCGAAAATAACTATTCTCATACAAAGAAGGCACAAGCATTGATCACCACTCTGCCAGGACGAATGGGTGATTTCAGACAGAGTATTGAAATGTCCAAATTTTCTCCTCATCTATACTAATATTATAAAGCAGAAAGTTTGTTTGGTTGAACACGCTAACCTCAGGAACTATCGGCTCGAATTGAAAAATTGCGTTGGATAGTACATTTATCGAGGAAGGCTATAGGCTATAATTATAACATCACGCTATGACCAATAGGAGCTGAGCAGCAATAAAAAATGTTGCACGTGGGAATAAAGCTTCCGTTGAGCAAGCGATGCGTTGCGAATTTGCTACATCAAAACTTCACGCGAACCGCCGCGGACAGAAGCTAGTGTTTTCATAAAAGAACTAATAAGTTAATGTCTTTGCATACAGGACCTATGTAATTTTTCATCAGTTGCATGGAGTCATATGCGAGTAAATTGCCACAACAGCAGTAGCAATATCAACACATAATAAAAAAGTAGGTATGTATTTTGTCTAATGGTGAGATCTTCCGAACTCCTTGAAGCGCAAACTCATCGGTATGTGTATCCTGCCCTTCCCAATCTACGGTGTTCTGGTCACTTACCGAGCCGCAAAAGTTCCGCTTGGAGTTATGTTAAAAGTAATGGAGGGTAGCATTCCAGGTGTAAACAGATTAGACGGAATACAAAACACTACACTGCACTCCAAACGTAGAAAGAAAAACGCAAAAAGGCTGCCAGGCTCAAATAGGGTTGGGCAATGAGGCCGATGATATGCAAGGGGACCGCTGTACAAGGGTCTTATCGAAGTGCGTGCTTGAAGGCGAACAGCACCAGGAAGACATCCACGAAGAGATGACTACCGCAATTTACAAGTAAAATAAGTAATGGCATAGTGGTAGCTTCATTGTCACTAGTTCCATAAACAGTTCCATGATGGAACTTGAGGCTCCCTTACGTTCTTAGGGGGTTCGAATCCCGGTAGGAGCAAATTTTTGTGTGAGCATGAACATTTGTTTTCGAGTCATGGATGTTTATATGTGTAATATACAGGGTTACCCCCGGGGGACCCCTTTTCGGGTTTAGTATAATGTTGTATAATAAGTACGTATTTACTAACATAAAAGGATTTATGTAGTAAATCAACTATCTTCAGGTGTCCACGACACAAGCCTTCCTTAGTGTGGCACTAGATGGCGCTGTGTGTTAATGTCCAGCGATATTCTTTTATTTATTTTTATTTTGTTTATTTGTAAACCTTATCTACTGTTTCTTATCAGCACTTACTCTTTTGTACTAGATTTAGTGAGAGATTCTTCAGATACTGTGAGATAATGTTATTGAGCATTTTCCACTCGAAAAATGAGAGTCACGCAGGTATATAGATAGTAAGTACGTGCTTACTATCAGTTATTAAATCTATTGTAATTGTACTCATGGATAACAACTTGGTTGAAAAACAAGTATAGTTACGTCATGCAGTGTGTAAAGCAGGCTTCCAGTCTAACCGGATGCAGCTGAATAACCGTATTTTAAATAGAGCGACTGTATAACTGGGCGCAATCCAGTTAGTACTGGGTTATACGACACCCCTTTGTAAGACTGGTTGTCACACGAATCTCTTATATGGCTTCTGGATATTAGTGTCGCGCAAATGTACCCGTCAAAAGTTCTGGGGTAGTTACTATAGGACCTCACGGTAGCGCTCCCGACCCGTGGTACAACTGCGATGTCCAACTGGTTGTACTACGGAGAAGTAAATTTATCCATGGTTCAACTGGTTGTTCTATGGGGAAATATCTTTACCAATGGTTCAACTCGAGTGAGTTGTTCTTTCCTTGGTCCAACTAGTTGTACTTCTGGGAATTGAATGTATCCATGAAACAACTACTGGTAATAAACAGGAAAAGGTTACCTATCAATGCTGAAAAAAAAGAAGAAGTAGTACTAACAGATTTTCACATTCGAACCAGCAGTGTAAGTACGAAGGGTTCGATTAAATACGATTTGATCAATTTGACAATCATTCTCGATAAAATGAGTTTTTGACTCCATAAAAACTCATTTTATCGAGATTAACTGTCAAATTTATCTAATTGAGTCCTATTGAAGCCTACGTACTTGTACTGCAGGTTTGAAATTTTCTAATTATTGGTAATAATTTGGTCCATGAAATATTACATAATTCCGTATGTAAGGCTTGTATGTACTATTTATAAGAAATCATACCAGTTTAATACACTTGTACTATAAAGGGTGTAAAAAACTCATAACGTAGCCGAAAGGCACTTGGTCTCCCCGTCCTTGCGATCATTTTTTAGTTCTACACCATACCTAGGAACCTTCCAGTTGCGGAGATATTGGGGGTCAAAGTTACAACATTCCGTTAAGTTTTTTTTTTTAAATACAAGTTCTTATTTTTAGGTTTTTGCTTTAAGGCGCTTAGACAAGCTAAATGAGCAACTCTATTTGTGGTGGTTCAAACTTCGTTTGAAATGCTATTAGAATAAAGTTCTAATCAGCTTGCACTACAAAGTGGTTGTTACGTCAACCACTGCGGGCCAAATAGCGCGAGATGAGTGGTTTCGATCGATTTACAAAAAAACTATTGATTGGATTAAAAAACTGAAACAGTATCATGCTAATATAATGCTTGTAGAATTAATTTCCAAAAAAATCAGAATGATCGCATGCTTATTATTATGTTTTTTATTGTTTGAAAGATATTTTTAGAGATAAGTTCGTGATTTCTTTTTATCGAGCCAAATTAATTGTATTATGATTTCAAAACAGTATCATGCTAGCATATATCCTGAAGAATATCATATATTTTTCTGGTCTTGTTTAAAGCAGTGAATCATATACTTTTAGTTATTATAAAACTCGCGTTTAGCTCATGTATTCGCCTTAAATACCTCCACGACCTAGTACCTACTATTCAATACATCAATCACCACAATGTTTTGAGTGCGTAATATTGAGTTCTACCACAAACATGACTTTCCTCAGCCCAAAAAAAAGTCGTTTCGTTAAAAAAAAGTCATTTATAAGTCATTTATAATTAAATTTCTTTAATGTACAGAATGCTACGTTGCTTGACGGCGTCGTGATGAAGTTGTTTACACCCTGTATCCTTCCTCTTTAGTGTTTTCTTGTCAATCCATATTGCGCCGCACCAAAACTTTACAATCGCTATCACTAGCTTACATCAGTTCCTGTGATGTGCAGGTATCAAGGCAGGCAAGACCAGATACCGAGTACCCCCTTTTTTGGGACAACACCACATATTCTCTCTAAGCTATGTATAAATCTTCACCGGACCACCTTTTCCAACGTAGTACGACCACCGGACCAAAGAGTTAGTCTTTAATAGGTTTTATCAGTTATGAAAGAAAACATGGAATAAGCAAGCAAACCGTGACAAAAGTTAAAGTAAGCTTTATTCAAACAAGATTAAGTCACAAAAAAGAGTGGGTGGCTCATGACGAGTAAAATCTTTTGCACCCACACATAGAGCCCTAATTCTCATATATTGTTTGGCAATGTTTTGATTTATTTATTATTTAGTTTTGTTTCGTAATTCCACATTTTGTAAGTGACATTTTAGAGAAATGATAATTTATTTTGTCTTTTTTTTTGTATTATTCTGAATTGATTGTGCTATTACTTTTTATTTTTATTTAATTCAATTACCTATGTTTCTAATGTAATTTTAATGTAATTATGATATTTCAATTTTATTTTTGTATTTGTGTGACATTTCTATAGTTTATGTGTTTGTATCTATTTTTTTTTTACGTTTGCTTTATATGAGTCTTGGACCTGAAATAAATGCTTTTTTTTTTAGATATAGAAGCGTACATTATACATACATATGTCGGCCGCAAACAAATACCGGTACTTTGTTAGTGTTCTTGCACTCACTGTACGTAAAGCTTGTCTAAAAATAGAACATTGCCATAGATTCTGTCCATAACTTTAGAAGAATTCAAAAAATGAATGCGGCAAAAAAAAAAAAAAGAAGTTTGAAAATTGAATTAGTTTGTTAATGTTTGCTTGCGGGACGAGTGAACAGAACCTGCGACCAGTGTTTCACATTGGCCCTGAATAGAAGGATTTGGAAGTCATTGGGAGTGGTTTTTGCCCAGCTGCGCGATGACGCAGGCTAACAGTAACAGTTTAATGTTATATAGCAAATAACAATCAGCTGTTTCATACAAATGTGCGATAGGTGCATTATCATTTATTGAACAGCTGGTTTTTCTTTTGTGAGTGTAGTGGGGTGCATCAGATCTCTCTCTATAGAGTTTCCTCAAAGCACTAGCTTTCAAAAAAATTAAAATTACCAACATGCATTGAACAGACGTGAAAATCAAAGTGGCTTAAGTTTAAAGAGTCGTTTTTGCAATACATAAATGAAAACGCTACTTAGTTTCATTTAAAATTATTTTATTTTATTTAAATCACAGTATACAAAGTATTTATACTTAAAGGTAACAGCCGTTTTCGAACAACTTACAAACATGTTCCAAAAACCAAATGGATTTGGTTTGATCATAACTTTATATAAGTTGGAAATGAAGATTAAAGCCAAATTTAAAAAGGGTGGCGCCGATTATTGACTTGTTACCTATCCTGTGTAGATCTGGCTAAATGCTGTAAAATGTCTTAAGTTAAATGCCAGGGTAGTTCGCATTTTTTTTGCAGATCGAGACCATCACATAAAAAGTTATTGAATTAATTAAACTTAGGTTGGTGTGGTTGGATGATTTTAATGATTAAAACTCTATAAAGCCATATATTCGAAACGGTTGCGAATCATATTATCAACATAAAAAACCCGACACTGGTCTGCAAATTGCAAAAAAGTAAGAAAATTTGAATTTCGCGGACATATCGATCGCTAGGTGGCGCTGTATGTGTTAACTAGCCTAACTTAACTTGCGGTGTTATTAATTTTCCTAATAATATTAATTGCCCTAAAAGTTCAGTGTATTGATTATTAGTAGTGAGAACATGATATAATAATCGCGGACAATTGAAGTCATTACGATCTAACAACTAAAATCAGTGTTATTGTGGGATCAAAAAATCTTGTGTTTACATTTCCTGCAAACATTATAATAGTGTTAAAGTGTCGAAAATAGTGGAAGAGGACCGTTTTGTGCGATTTCCAGTGTCGACCTTTGACTTTGGGTTGCGTTTTCTGAACATAGTGACTTTATTATTGATTTTTGTGCCATCAGTTTACTTTCAAATTCTGCTTATCATCCTATATACAAAAAAACTTTAATTCAATGCCATCTGCAAGACGTGCTGTGTACTAGTATGACTGCGTAACCCGCACTGTTAACTGACTGATTGATTGATTGCTCTTCATCGAGCTTTTTCATAAGTGAGATAGGCGGCGCTGCGTATACCTTGTTATCCAGGCTGTACCTACTCTTGACTGCCGCGAATCGAGCGAAGGATCGATCAACAGGTTTTCCTATTGTCGCGTCAGGTGGCGCCACTATTACTTTCCTTGCCTAATAACAAGTTACACAAATATTCCAAAGATCAAGATGAATTGTAACGGATGCAACAATGTCCTGGCATCTGATGCTGGCTACCTGATGTGTAACTTGTGCCAAAGTGGTTATCACTATGAGTGCCTAAACTTTTCTTTGCAACAATATATGGCTTTGACGCATGAGTTCAAGACTAACTGGAAATGTCCCCCGTGCTGCAACATTACTCGTCGCACCCGACCTAATTTGGACACCCCCGTCCGTTCCAGCACGCAGGTTAAAGCTTATGAGGATAATTCCATGAATATGTCATGCGATAACATGGAACAACGGCCACCCTCGCCTCGCACTCCGCCATGTATGTTCACGTCACTTTCTACAAGAGTTGACACTGACTCCACAACGGTGCTCATAGAGAACCAGATTCAGTCTTTTACCCTGGAACTGAACAAAACACTGCAAGGATGGCGATCTGACATCGATCGTACCATGACCCTATTCAAGGAAGACATAAAAAATACCTTGAAAGATTGGCGAGCTGAGATGGAGGCTAGCATGCTCAGTTATCACGAAAGTGTTAAAAATAGTTTGGCCGACATGAAGCAAGAGCTGGGTTCTGTCTGCGCTGCCCAAGCTGAACTCAAGAAAAGTGTGAAGGAAATGAACGATGATATGTCCAGTCTCAAACATTCGCTAGAGTTCCAGGCAGGCGAACAGATTGACCTCAGGGGACGTGTTGAGGACATTGTACGCCTACAGGCGGAGCAGTCGGCCACTTCAACAACATATTTGGAATCCAAAATTGAAGCGCTTGAACAGCAAGCGAGACAGTGTAATCTGGAGATTTGTAACGTACCCGACAAGCGTGGTGAAAATCTCTTGCAAGTGTTGGGGGCGATTGGGGATGCCATTGGCTTTTCCATACCTCAAAAGGAAATAATAGCCATCCATAGAGTACCACACGCCCACCAACAAACTAATCGGCCAAAGAATATTATAGTGAAATTCTCCACACGCATATTGCGCGACAATGTTCTTAGCGCATTCCGGCAGGCAAAGTCACTGAAAACAGATCAAATAGGTATAGCTGGGTCTTCTACAAATATTTATGTTAACGAACACTTAACTTTAAAAAACAAAATATTGTTTCGGAAGTGTAAGGAAGCGGCAAAGCTTCACCAATATAATTACGTTTGGATTAAGAATTGCACTATCCTTGTACGTAAGAAAGACGGTGAAGCTGCTTTTGCGATTAGATCAGATGCAGACATCGCGAAAATCAATAGTGTTGTTAATAAGTCTAATGTTCAGTAATTGTTGCATGTGCGCTCTCGACTGTTCTTTTTATTCAACCGATACTTGTAATTACTGCATTGCGTTAACTGTCCTTAGCCTGTATTGTTTATGTTTTTTTGTGTTTGTAAACTGTCTATCGTTCTTTATCATGGTATAAATTGTAAAATAACTGTTGTTTCACACCATATAAATTCAACCAATTTGTTAATAAAACTTAAAATTATCTGTATTGTTGCTAAGAAATCTGTTGCTGTCGTTGTTATAAAGTGTTGCGATCTATACTGCCTCCTTCTACCAATTCGAATAATTACAATTATATTTCTTTTCATTTCAATTACTGACATTTTGTTAATTACATCCTTAGCATACTTGCTGCTTGAACTCACTCTTATCATTTATACACATTTATATTTTATTATTAACAATGTCGAATAAAAATATCACCATTTACTACCAAAATTGCAGGGGTATTCGCACAAAATTAAACCAGTTACTCAAAAATATCCTCATGAATACGTACCATATAATTATTTTAACAGAAACCTGGCTAACGCCGGAAATTTTTGATAGTGAGGTCATAGACCAGCGTTACCTTTTGTACCGTTGTGATCGTGATCGCACTGCTACTAATAAATTAGACGGTGGAGGTGTACTGATTGCTGTTTTACGCACTTTAAAACCTTCTGATTTAAGTATTTCAGCCGCACAGTGTAGTGATCGCTTACACACTCACATTGAACACATTATGGTTGAGTTGCCTAGCTCTGTCAATAATAAAAGACATATTGTGAGTGCTGCTTACATACCACCTAAAACTCCTACTTTTGTGTATGACAGGCACTTTGAATTGCTGCAAGAAGTCTTAAGCCATTCTAGTGTTGATAGTTTCTTTGTAATAGGAGACTATAATCTCCCTGAAGCTGATTGGCTAGTTTCCTCTGCAACAGATAACTCGAACATTGGTACTTTGTATTCTGGAGGCCCTTCGGCCTGCGCAAATTTACAGATCTTAATTTCCCTTTTGGGTGCTTCTCAATTTAACAATATAGTGAATGATAAAGGCAAAACTCTTGATTTAGTAATTTCCAACAATCCCTGTAATGTTTCTCAGATTGCAACTACATTACTTCCGATAGACACCTACCATCCAGTCCTGTTGTGTGAGACGTGTCTTAATGTCAAAATCATCCCTATGACTAAAATTCCGCTTCACAAATATAGTTTTCATAAGGCCAACTTTGACAATATTAACAGTAACATACAGCAACTAAACTGGTCTGAACTGCTGTGCCCTTTGAATTCTGAAATGGCTCTGAATAAATTCTACACTGAGATTGATAATATTATTAAACAAGACACTCCATTGGCCCGACCTAGATCAGTTGGCTATCCTATATGGTTTTCTCGTACTCTCATAACTATTTCTAAAAAGAAAGAAAAGGCATGGATCAAGTGGAAGAAATATAATAACATTTCAGACTATGAATCGTTTTCAAATTATAGGAAACAGTTTAAAGATACATGTCTTAAGTGTTTCAATTTGTATATTGGTGCTGTAGAGGATAATCTAAGCAAAAACATAAAACACTTCTGGACCTATGTTTCCAATCGTAAAGACAAGCCTGGTATTCCATCTAAGCTTCAATACAATAATGCTGAAACAAATGATCCAAACATGGTGTGTAATATGTTTTCTGACTTTTTCTACTCGGTTTATGAACCGACATCTCCTTCGTTACCTCAATGGAAGCCTCCGCAGGACAATAACGCACTACATGATGTCTCTATTTGCGATCTTTCTTTCAGTGAAGAGAACATATTGAAGGAGCTTAATTCCTTAGATCCAGCGAAGGGCCCAGGACCTGATGGACTGTCGCCTTATTTTCTTAGGAAAACTGCGACTTCCATCTGTAAACCTCTTTTTATTATTTATAATAAGTGTATATCTGAGGGAGTTGTACCTGATCTGTGGAAGCATGCGTACATTGTGCCTGTTCACAAAAGTGGATCCAAACGCAACGTTGAACACTATCGTCCTGTTTCCATTCTGTCTGCATTGTCGAAACTCTTTGAAAGGTTAGTTCATAACGAAATCTATCCTGTACTCCACAACATACTGATTCCACAACAGCACGGTTTCGTTAAGCGTCGGTCGACAAATACCAATTTATTATTGTTTTCTAGCTTTTTGTTTGACTGTGTTGATAACCGTGTACAAGTAGATGCAGTGTATACGGACTTCTGTAAGGCGTTCGATAAGATAGACCATGAAATACTGCTTAATAAAATAGCGTTCAACGGTATTCGTGGGAATCTTCTGAGGTGGTTTACTTCTTATATTACCAACCGAAGTCAGAGGGTTGTAATCAATGGTCACCAATCAAACATCGCGCAAGTGACCTCTGGTGTGCCTCAAGGCTCCATACTTGGTCCGCTTTTGTTTATCTTATATATTAATGACATCAGCCAATGTTTTCTTAATACTAAGTTTTTATTATATGCCGACGACCTCAAGGTATATAGAGCCATACGACAACAAAATGATTGCCTTCTGCTACAGCAAGATTTGGACAGACTATCCTGTTATTGTCAGGAAAATAAGTTGCAACTAAGTGTACCCAAATGCAACTTCTTAAACTTCACAAAAAATAAAACCATAATAAACCATACATACACGTTATGCAATGCCCCCCTACTTAAAGTTGATTCTATTCGAGACCTCGGTGTTACCCTCGATTCTAAGCTTTGCTTAGACCTACACATCGGAAAAATTGTTAATAAAGCGTATCAACTATATGGATTTGTCATGCGATCAACAGTCGATTTTAAAAAGCCTTCTTCCTATTTATGCTTATATAAGGCTCTTGTACGCTCCCAGCTGGAGTATGCCGTGTCCGTTTGGAGTCCTTACTACAAAAAGTATATTGAAATGATTGAGTGTGTTCAATACAAGTTCTTACGTGCTATGCATTACAGATGTTATGGATATTATTTGCCCTACCATGATTTACTCGCTAAATATAAGCTCGCAACACTTGAAAATAGACGTAGGTACTTAGAAGCCATGAATTTATATAATATTGCTCGAAATAAATTTGACTGTATTGAACTGTCCAATATGTTATGTTATGCGGTTCCTAGGACGGTCCACATGCGAAAAGTGCGCGCTGGCAGATTATTTTCAGTTGGCACTTGCAAGTCCAACTCTGGCCTGCGTTCGCCTGTCCGCAGAATGGTCGATTCCTACAATAGAACTTTCGAGCATATTGACATTTTTGCATGTTCTCACTATAAGTTTAAAAAACTCATATTAAAGGAGTTTTCTTAAATATTTATACACCATTTACTGTTTTCTTTTTTTTTTACAAGTTTTAGTATTTTTATTTAATCTTTTTTTGTATTTGTATTTGTAACCCTAGCGATTATTTTTAATATTATGTATCCTAGAGTTAAGCTGTGAACAGCGTTGTGGGCTGCAATGTTATTTTTAAGTTATGTATATATTTCTTATTTCTATGTTTTATATTGCAGCTGTTTGTTGTTCCATTTGAATAAAAATAAAAATAAAAAAATAAAATAAAATATCTTCCTTTAGACCGGTTTTCGTGCTTGACCAATCGTCGGTGCGTACGCCGGTCGCACTTGTCATTTGTATGAAAATTCTCAAATCGTTACAGTTCTGGACTGACCGTACGCACGCGTATATGGTTACGATCGTACGCAAACCGATGGTACGCACGCACTAAAACTAGCCTTAGAAACTTTTCAAACACACACGTATTTTCTGACATACATAACACCATTTAAATTACAGTTTATACACTACACACCATTTAAATACAGTTATTCTCGATAAAAGGCGGGTTCACTTTAGCAAGAACCCGTTGTCAACAACATAAATGGATCCGGTAACACCCCTAGCCTTATCACTGGCTAGGTACAGAATCATATCACCTATCTCATCAGCATCTGAAGATCTTCCTAATATTGTGTAATCCGAACCATCGCCTGTTGCCGCGACTACCTCCGCAGGCACGCCAGAATTCTCCATAATGTCAGTCACAACAGGTCCAGGATTGACAGAGTTCACTCTAATGCCGGAAGGTGCCAATTCCAATGCAGCAAATCTCGTAAAATGATCCATACCGGCCTTGGAAATACTGTAACACATCATTCCTGGTCCCTTGGCTGATGTCGATGCAATACTTGATACGTTAATGATATTGCCTTTAGTTGCTATAAGATGAGGGACCG
This sequence comes from Xestia c-nigrum, assembly GCA_916618015.1. Lineage (NCBI taxonomy): Eukaryota > Metazoa > Arthropoda > Insecta > Lepidoptera > Noctuidae > Xestia > Xestia c-nigrum. Next base: position 2,914,785 of record OU745263.1, read on the forward strand.
CTAAGTTGGTGATGTGGATGACGGGGCGCAGGTTGGTGTTCATGACTTCATCGTAGTTCTGCAACAAATTGGGTTGCAATATAGTCGCAAACCGCAAAATGCCAGCGTTGTTGACGAGCACGTCGAGTTTTCCGAACTTGTCTACGGTTTGTTGAACGATGGTCTTTGCTTCTTCGTCTTTGGAGACATCTGCTTTGATGATGAGGGTTTTGGCTCCTAACTGATCGCAACGTTTTGCGACTGCTTTGAGTTTGGTTTCGTTTCTTCCGACGAAGGCGACAGAAGCCCCCTCCTTGGCGAATAACTCCACGGTAGCCGCTCCGATGCCGGAGCTACCTCCGGTTACTAGAACCACTTTGTTAGCAAACATTTTGAACTACTATGCGACACCGAACACGTTAGTACACTAAAACATAACGGCTTATATTTATAGTTTTATCGTGTAAAATAGCTTTATCATCGTCGACCTTGAAAATGTTTTTTGTCATGCTTACAAACGTTTTATTTTTGTACGGTAAGGGGTCGTCCTTTAATCATGTGAGGTTTGAACAGGGGACTAAACAAATAATTTAATATATGACGTGTAAAATATGTAATACTTTAAAACCCAAGCGAGCTATTTTTTACCTAAAAATCTTTTTTTTTTTTTGTCAAAGCTAATTGTACAACTATCTAATGTTTTCAAAAGTAAAAATACACGTAATGCTGGGACAGGAAGGAGGGGTAGCCTAAAACCTCACAACGTATCACTAAGGGGAAGGAGGGCTATGTTAAAAGTGGCCTAAAAATACCTCACGTAATTGAAGGATGGCCCGTAACCGGTTTATCTTTGATACGAGTACTAATATTGACCCATTTCATTATTTTTATTCTCTAAATGAATGTCTTCTATAATCTGGGACTTGGAAGCAAGTCACGATGACTTCACAATCTTCTATCTATACTTATAATAAATAAATAAATAATAAATAAATATCGCTGGACATTACACACAGCGCCGTCTAGTGCCACACTAAGCAAGGCTTGTGTCGTGGTCACCAGACAGTTGATATACTACATATATACTTTTTGTTTGTAAATACATACTTATTATACATATAAACATCCATGACTCGGAAACAAATGTCCATGCTCATCACATAAACATTTGCTCCTACCGGGATTCGAACCCGGGACCCTAAGAACGTAAGGCAGCCTCACTACCACTGCGCCATTCGGGTCGTCAAATCGATCGGTCGTCAATCATCGGACGTCATCAATCGGTCGTAATAAATCTGTAGAGAGGTCAATTCTGTACATGAAATATATTTACAAAATAACTATCGGGGGGTGATTAGTGATCGATACTGATGCCAAAAATGCAATCAGTAAAATTTTTGTCTGTCTGTCTGTCTGTCTGTCTGTCTGTATGTTATTTATAGAAAAGAAAACTACTCGACGGATTTTAACGAAACTTGGTACAATTATTCTACATACTCCTGAGCAGGTAATAGTATACTTTTCATCACGCTACCATTAATAGGAGCAGAGCAGTGAAAGGAAATGTTGGGAAAACGGGAGAAGTTACTTGGTTTTTTTAGCTTCCGTCGCGTGTGCAGCCTTAATGGTTAAAGCTACATAGAAATCATGTATAACGGAAATATTCCACATAAAATTATATAAAAAATATCCCACGACAGCATATGTCTATCTTTTATAGTTGACTCACAATAACACGTGTAACTCCCGATAGCTTAGCAGTTCGGAGAATAAATGTGAATGTAAGTTTGTTTGTTGCGCTTTCACGCGACAACTACTGAACGGATTTGGATGAAATTTTGCACACAGATAGTTTATAACCTGGATTAAAACATAGGATATACATTTTTATCCCAGCAGTAAGATTCCATGGGACAATAATCAAACTTCACGCGGGCGAAGCCGCTGGCAAAAGCTAGTAAATAAATAAATCTGTTATTATTGCACCACATTGTGTAATATTTCACCACATCACATAATTCATTACTTTAACTTCATATACAATAGTGGTACATAGGTGGACTAAATGCCACCAGCCACTTTCTACAAGTCAGCTTTTGGATTAAATACGACAACATTGTGACATGGTACGAAATTCTATAAAACATCCTCTTGTTTTCGAAAATGTATATACAGTAAAATGGGGCTATTTGCGATGAGCATGGACATTTTTTTCCAAGTCATGGATGTTTATATGCATAATAAGTATGTATTTACAAATAAAAAGTATACAAATGGAGTAAAACACCTCTTCACGAAGTCGAAAGGCAGTAATTGTTCTCCCCATCACTGCGATATTTTTTTTGTTGTACACCATACCTGGGAACCTTCTAGTTACGGAGATATGGAGGGTCAAAGTTACAACTTTTTGATAAGATTAAGCCCCCTGTATTATTCAAACCATCCATCAGTACAATGTTTTAAGTGCGTTACATTGAGTTCCATCACAAAACATGATTTATAACCTCAAAAAAAAAATTGTTTCCCAGCAATAATTTTTGCGTAAAGTTACTTAGTTTGATGTACAGAATGCTTGGTTAGCATCTTTGTGATGAGGTGGTTTACACCCTGTATGTAGTGTATGTGTACCCTGTGTGTGTGTCTGTGTGTGGTGACCACGACACAAGCCTTGCTTAGTGTGGCACTAGATGATGCTGTGTGTAATGTCCAGCGACATTTATTTTTTTATTTAATTAAATATTTATATATATTTATTCAACAACTCCTTCAATATGGGTATCAAATGAAAGGGCTTGACTAGAACTATAATGTCTATATTGAAATGGAATGAATAATACTAACTAACGAAATGAGATGAGTAAAAGAAAGAAAGAAAAAGCATTTATTAGCCCGACAGGACAACACAAAAAATAATAATAATAAAATGGTAAAATTGTGATTATAACACTGGTTCAATGTAAACATAATGAGAGAATAAAAATAAAATAAAATAACAAAATCATAAGAAAAAACAAACAAAATACAGAACAGAATTTGTCCTGTACAAGACCAAAAGGCTCCTATCTCAGCACAGCACAGTACAGCGCGCGTGTGCGCTATCGCAGTACAGTGAACTGATGACTGGTACCTAGGAACTAACAATTAATGAATTATTTTCTATTTAACTCTTGGTATATTATGTATCAGGGGCTTTTTTATTGTATTTTACTTGTTGCTTTTACTTTTGCGTGCAACCGCGAAGAGAACAAAATGATGTGAAGATAAAACTGCGCTGTAGGTGCCAGCGATCAAATACAATTTATAATGCGACAAACGTACAATTTAAAATTTTCCATAAATTTGCCGCATGTCATTACTTCCCAGAATTTGACTCCTATTAGCGTCACTGTTGAATGGTGTGTGTGTTTTTTTTTCAAAATCAACTAGTTCGTTTCCTGGTTAGGAATATTGATTTTCCAAAAATCTAAAGATTCAGTTTTAGTTTTCATCAAAATCGAGCTTGCGACTCCTTTGAGCATTTTTGGCTATTACTCATAGTTTCGGATTTGGCAACCCATGCCCACTTTAAACATTCATCCAGTATATTTGTAATCTCCTTCTTATTCTCTTCATTTTGATACCCCACACGACAGGTTTGGATGAAAAAAAAAATACGACTTACAATTTAGCGCCAAATATCCGCCATTTTGTTTTTTTTTCTTTAAGACCCATCTTGGACACTTGGGTTTTCGAGACAAATCTAATGATACCGTAATCGTCGAAATCGTTCCAGCCATTTAGAAGATATGAGGTGACAAAGAAATTTACATAAAACACACAAGATACGCGCGAATAACATTACACTTCTTTGGCAGTCGTGTAAAAGTTAAGGTGGAGTCCTAACATACGTTATACAACCTAGGACTCCACCTTAATTTTTGGCCTGCAAATTGCAAAAAACGTATGAAAAATTGAATTTTGTGGGCTACTCTTTTTTTTCGGATGGGAAACCATGAAATGACTTCTCCCGCTCTGGAGCGGGAGGGAGTGTCAGTAATTACTGACTAAAACCCATCCATGTTCCTTCCTCGCCCTTTACGTTCCGGGGCCACGGTATCTCTTTCAAACAGTCCCGCAACCCAGGCAGGCTTCGGCTCTTGCGGGCCCCTCCTTTTATGCTGACATCTCTTTGAGGCGCGCGTGGAACACAAACGCACCGTCGACACGGCCTATCGTCATAAGACGGACGGACGGCTAGTGCGTACGGTAGCTTTCTCTCTCTCACACTCTCCCTATCTCTCTCTCTCTCTCTATATATAGTGACCAATACGTATGCTATAGACCCACGCCACGCCATCTATCGATGCACCACTGCAACAACGAACTGTACTTCATAATACAAATAGCAGTCAAACGTGTATTAGTACTTTTACACCAATTTAACAGGGCCAATCAATCATCGACCGATAAGTTATCATTAAGACCACGGATTCATAACACGCGCAAGTTTAATCGATGATGTAAGAGTAGAATACAACTTGGGTTGGTCGCATTCTGCTAATTGGACGTGAATGTTGCCATTTCGGGTAAAACTTGATGAGACTAACACAAAAGAGTGGAAATTGGCACATACAAAGGCCTATAATATCCAGCAGTGTGTGAAGTCGGATTAAAAGAAAGATGGAAAGAAAAATATTTATTTGGCGTCAGTTATTAAAGCACTTACAAGAATATAAAAAACTAGCGGACGTCACGCGGTTTCACCCGCGTAATTCCCGTTCCCGTGGGAGTACGGGGATAAAATATATCCTATGTTACTCGTGGATAATGTAGCTTTCGAATGGTGAAAGAATTTTTAAAAACGGTCCAGTAGTTTTTAAGTCTATTCATTACAACCAAACAAACAAACAAACAAAGTTTTCCTCTTTATAATATTATTAAGTGTAGATTAGTGTAGATGTAGAAATACAAAAAAACAGTGACAAAATAGTATGTGTTGTGTGCCTCACGGCTGCGCCAAAAGGGTCCATTTCAGCATTCATGCCAGACAGATGTTGCTGTCTGACGCTGGTCTTCCAATGATTGCACGTGATGACATATGCGTACACTATACGGTCTTCTTCAGCATCACCAGCGCTTATAAAGCGCCGTCTGGGTTCCAACACACAACCTGCAAATCGTCGTTTTGAACATCATCATCATCTGCCTAGCCTTTTCCCAACTATCTTGGGGTCGGCTTCCAGTCTTACCGGATGCAGCTGAATACCAGTATTTTACATGGAGCGACCGCCTTTCCCACCTCCACAGCCCAGTTAGTACTGGGTAATACGAATACCCCTTAGTAAGACTGGTTATCAAACTTTTCGAACAAACGAATCACACGATTAGTTTTATCAACCGACTTCCAAAAAGAGGAGGTTCTCAATTAGTCTGTATTTTTTTTTTCAACTGACTTCCAAAAAGAGGAGGTTCTCAATTAGTCTGTATTTTTTTTTCAACCGACTTCCAAAAAGAGGAGGTTCTCAATTCGTCTGTATTTTTTTTTTTTTTTTTTTGTGTTTGTTACCTCAGAACTTTCGACTGGGTGAACCGATTTTGATGGTTCTTTTTTTGTTTGAAAGCTGGTGCTTCCCGTTTAGTCCCATTTTAATTTGCTGAAGACCTGATGCTGATCTTCGGAGATATACAACGGAACTCTTCAAAAATACACAGCAAATTTGCAGTAATTGCTACAATCGCTTGTAGGTTCATTGTTTATACTATATCATGACGTAACATCACGCCTGTATGCTCTGAGGGGGTACGCACATGTGTAAATACACCCAGATTTCGAAAATTTTTGTTACTTTCGACTGGGTGAACCGATTTTGATGGTTCTTCTTTTATTTGAAAGTTGGTGCTTCCTGTGTGGTCTCATAATCATCAAATCAGTATCTGATGATGGGATTCTGGAGAAATTGAGAGAATTCTTCACATTTTATAGCCACACTAGAAGCGATTTGGGTAGTTTTAGGAAGTGTACTTTCTCGAAGTGCTTCTATTTCAATTTGATGAAGATCTGATGAAGAACTTCGGAGATATGCAACGGAACTCCTCAATAAATGATAGCAAATGTACTGGGATTGCTGAAATCTCATATCTGTCTATTGTTTACACCAGTTCATAACCTAAAATCACGCCGGTACGCTGTGAAGGGGTAAGCACATGTGAACAACTAAAAAGCGAAAAATAAAAACTTTTTTACAAAAAATAAAACCGACTTCAGAGAAAACAAAAAAGTGAAAAATAACTTCAGAAAAAACGCTTCAGAAGTCGGTGACAAAAAAACTAAATCAATCAAAGAAAGGTCACCGACTTCTGAAGCGTTTTTTCTGAAGTTATTTTTTACTTTTTTGTTTTCTCTGAAGTCGGTTTTATTTTTTACGTAAATGAACAGAGGATGTTTAAACAAGCATTTAAGAAAATAGGAAATAGTGTAAGAAAAGTAAGACTAGATTCAATCTTTATTGAGGAGAAGCATCGACTGGCTTTAGTCAATAGCAGTCCGACAGACACCTCGATAATAAGGTTTCCGTTCTATTAGCAACTAGAGTTGGCAATAATTCAGCGGCCATGCCCTTTTTTATGTTTGTTCGGGCATAACTCCGTCGCTTGCCAACCGATTTGGAAAATTCTTTTTTTGTTGGAAAGGGTATTCTATCCAAATGGTCCCATAGCCAAATTGGGATCTGATGATGGAATCTTGGCGAAATCGAGGGAACTCTTCAAATTGTGAAATTTATATGAAAATGTGTTGCGATTTTGCTATTTTCTACAACAAATGAAGCATTTGCGTTTGATAATAACCATTCTACCATCAGATCTGATGATGAAGCCAAGAGTCACGGAACTCCATAATGAGACAATGTACCATAGTCGTGTTTGGGCTTGTTGTAATTGTTACGGTATGCACTTTCCATGTATCAAGCACATGTGAACCACTAAAAAGTGAAAAATAAATACTTTTTTGCAAAAAATAAAACCGACTTAAAAAAAAAACAAAAAAGTGAAAAATAACTTTAGCTTCTGAAGTCGGTGACCTTTGTTTGATTGCTTTAGTTTTTTTTGTCACCGACTTCAGAAGCTAAAGTTATTTTTCACTTTTTTGTTTTTTTTTAAGTCGGTTTTATTATTTCTTGTTCTCATTCTTTAAATGCAATGGTTCACATTTTTAGTAATTAAGCATAACTTTTAATATTTTTAAACTACACATCATCATACTCGATCAGTATTGATTCGGATTGAAAAATCTTAACAAAATAATGAATAGAAAGAAAGAAAGAAAGAAAAATATTTATTTGACGTCAGTTAATAAAGCACACACACAATAATAAAAAAGATACAAAACAATGAGTAGGACATAGTAGAAATGTGCTGTGTGCCTCACGGTGTGCGTGTGCGCCAAAAAGGTCCATGAATCATAATCACATTAGTGCTATACCATTATCTATTACATAACAGGCTCCTGTTATACTATTTGCTTTATCACTGGCTAAATACAAAATGAGATTGGCAACTTCTTTAGGATCAGAGGCTTTCTTTAAAGCAGTTATTTTGGCACATTCATCAAAACTTCCGGAGACTGCATTGTGGACGAGAAAATTTGTGTGGACAGGTCCTGGATTAACAGCATTCACTCTCACACCTAACGGCGCAAGTTCAAATGCAGATGCACGAGTGAAACAATCCACTGCCGCTTTGGAAACACAGTACGCTGGATACAAAAAGCCAGTTCTGAACTCTGTACTTGCTATGCTTGACATATTTATGATACAACCTTTGGTCTTCGCCAAAAGCGGAGCAGATAAAGACGTCAGGATGACCACTGAACGTAGATTGGTATCCATAACCTCATCGTAAGTTTCAAGAACACTGCCATCGGAAATTTTCCCTTCTTTTATCGTGCCCGCAATATTTACTAATACGTCAATTCTTCCAAAATTTTCAATTGTTTCTTTGATTATTTTCTCACCGTCTTCGCGTTTGGAAACATCTGCTATAATTACAAGTGCTTTGCTGCCGTATTGTTCGCATTGCTCCGCGGTGGTCTGAGCTCTTCTCTCGCTGTTATCTACTATAACGACTTGGGCTCCTTCTTCAGCCAAGAGTAGTGCTGTAGCCGCTCCGATACCGGACCCTGAGCCCGTAACCACGACCACTTTATTTTTAAAACTCATCTTGTTAATAAATATACCACTTTATTTGGCTGTGCAAAGGAGACTGTTGCCACTAGCAAGTGTCGCGCTATCTACTTGACCTTGAGTTTTTATTCCGATTAATTTATTATTATATTAATGGACTAGTTGAATGTCGTGATGTGTCTTATAAATTCGTTATAATTTAACATTTAAATCTGATGTGTAGGTTCACTTGTGTTTTAAATAGCTGTAAATGGAGCTTTTACATACCCATCAACCAAGCATTCTGTACATCATGGTAGCAAAATGCAAAAAAATATTACTGGGGTCAGGGGATCGACTTTTGAGGGGGGGGGGGAGGGGGACAAATCATGTTTTACGGTAAAACTCAATATAACACACTCAAAACGTTGTGCCGATGAATGCATTGAATAGTAAGAGGGCCATGGAGGTATCTAAAGTTATAAGCTTAAAACACTAGTATATAAAAAATTACTTGTGATGAACTTGGAACTTTGACCATCAATAGCTCCACAACTGGAAGGTTCTTCAGAAGAAAAAAAATATCGTGATGTCGACGACGGGGAGAACAAATGCCTTTCGGCTTCATGAATGATCTATTTACACCCTTAAAAATCCAGCAAATGCAAAAAAAAAAAACAAAAGAAACCGTCTTATTATGTATTGCACACAAAAAAAACAACAAATATACATATTAATTGCAATAATAATATAGTTACTAGGTGACCCGCGCAATTTCGTCTGCGAGTTAGGTTTAGTTTTATCCTTATTCTTGGAGGTGTTACTTCTAATACCTCCAAGAATATTTGTGTACAAAGTTTCATGATGATCGATTGAGTAGTTTTCGCATGAAAGCGTAACAAACAAACTTACATTCACGATTTTATAATATTAAGGATATAGGATGTACAAAGGCGAGCATAATCCAGAGTTGAGTTTTCTTACAGCAAAACTAATTTTGAAAGCGAGATTGGCAAAAGAGGATATACTCACGTATGCGCCTTTACGTTACATTCTAAATTAATTAAACTTAAAAAAAAAGCTACATACGTTCAATAAAATATAAGTAATCTATACTTCTATACTAATATTATAAAGCTGAAGAGTTTGTTTGTTTGAACGCGCTAATCTCAGGAACTACTGGTTGGAATTGAAAACATCTTTTTGTGTTGGATAGTCCATTTATTGAGGAAGGTTATAGGCTATATATATCATCACGCTATGACCAATAGGAGCGGAACAGGAATGAAAAATGTTGCAAAAATCGGGAATTTTTCTCTCTTATGTGACGCAGACGAAGTTGCGTGGGTCGGCTAGTACTTTAAATTATTCTATCTGTCTGTCCTTTGGTCTGTTACCATTTCACGTCTTTACGGCAAAAACAGATTACGATATTACGATGAATTTGTTACGTACACAGATAAAATATGACAATTTTTGCGAAACAATCTGCGTCCTCCGATTTTTATATGGATTTAGAAAACTTTATGGTGTCATAATGTTTGCAACAAACTACCGGACAACTATAAATCGTAGATGCATTGTTATTTATAAAAGTTGCAACGTAATGATAAATCGAATGAATAATAATATCAGCTCATTTAGTACTGCATTATGATTATTATAGCTAAGGTATCTTTAGTCTGATAATGTGATTTTATCAACCACAATATTATTATTTTACTGCACGATTTCTGCGTTAATATTGGAATAAAATCGGACCAACGTATTAGAAGCATTTATGCATGCATTGTTACAAAATATCTTGCTGATGCTAAGAATACGAATTAGGATTTAGTGCGCAAAACCTCTGCAGGTTTGCACTTTGAAAGATATTTTCAAGAGGGCCGCTATTTCTGAACCGTCATGAATAATTGTTTCGAAAAAACTAGATGGCTCGATTTAAATATCCGATTTGGGTTATACATGCACAAGTGATTTTTATTAGTACTTACTAGTTCCATATGTTAACCGTCAGCGCTCTGCTGTCAATGTCATTCAAGCATCTAGAACTAATAATATTATAATACAATATTGGTACTTTAAAGGGAAAATCAGATATTAAAAAAGTCCACAAGTAAAAATAAGCAAGACAGGTATATATTCTTCATCTCCTTCGCAAATGCAATCTTTTTGTCAGGCCGTGAGTAACAAAAAACTGAGGACCTACTTTTGTCCATAACATTTGAACATGTCATGTCTGTCTCTGTTACTGATTGAATGCATAATCGGGTAGGTCGTACATTTTTATGCACAATGTTTTACCGGAATAATTATAAAGTCTTCCAGTTACCGTGTAATTTAATAACTCTTGGAATAAAGCAGCCTGTATACTGCTCTTACCGCTATAATTCAGGAATGCGATTAGAAAATAAAGTAGTCATAGTCACTGGTGCTGGAACCGGGATTGGAGCTTCTACAGCGTATGCGTTTGCCAAGGAGGGCTCCAAAGTAGTCCTCGCAGATATAAACAAAGACAACGTTTGTAAAGTCGTCAGTAAGTGCAACGAACAGTTTCCCGCCAATGCAGTAGGCTTTGATTGCGACGTGACCAAAGATGATAGAGTTAAAGCACTGATTTGCCATGCAGTCGAAAAATTTGGTGGAATAGACGTACTTGTGAATAACGCTGGGATATTGGGCTTTGGATCACTCATGGGAGCAGACATTATGGAACCCTATGATCGGGTTTTGGCTACCAACCTCCGTGCTTGCGTGTATCTCACTATGTTGGCAACTCCTTATCTAGTTAAGAGCAAGGGTAATATTATCAACATTTCCAGTATCTTAGGCCGAACGTATTCTGGGAACTCCAAATACATGCCGTATTGTATCTCGAAAGCTGGTCTCGATCACTTCATGTATGGTGCTGCCTTGGAACTGCAACCTCATGGTGTTAGAGTGAACAATGTCTGCCCAGGACCCACGAAAACAGAAATATTTGAAAAAGCTGGTGTCAAAGGATCATGGGAAGAGATAGGTGCATCTTTTAAACTTGATAATGTGTCTGAGCCAGAAGAGATAGCTGATTTAATTGTATATTTAGCAAGTTATAAGGCAAGAAGTATAAATGGAGTAAAGTATTATATTGACAGGGGTCACCTGCTCACGGGTTGAAGATTCGAACTGAAGTAAGCTTCTTCTTCACCCTTTTTGTTTTTTTCTCGGATGGGGAATCATCAAATAACTTCACCCACCCTGGGCGGAGCGAGAGGGAGTGTCAGACTTTTACCGACTAAAACCCGTCCATGTTCCTTCTTAGCTGTTTGTGTTCTTCTTCACCCTAAAGTATTAGATGATCAAACTACGGTTTTAATCGACTTTGTAAGATCATTATTCGATACGCACGCGTTGGCTTCATTTAAAGCAGACCGTGCAGTTACATATTCCTAAATTCTAAATAACATATTCCTAAATTGTAAATTACGTATTCCTAAATTGTAAATAACATATTCCTAAATTGGTAATTACATAATCCAAAATTGTAAAAAGACTAACATTTTGTTGGAATTATTTTATCAAAGACCAAAACGAAACGACTTTTATCGGATTGTTGCTTGGATTTACTTATCTATAACTAGCTGTACCCCGACATGCGTTGCTATGCATGAATGCATTGCAACGCATGTCGGGGTACAGCAGCCAACAGCAGCCAGCCCCATACAAAATTTCAACATCTACTGTACCAAATGTATGAGACAGCTGATTATTTTTTTACGATTACGATGGTAGTTCCATGGAGAAAGATGTTCAGTTCAATGGTCTGTGGAACACGCTTTCTATATACCCTTTCTGTTACACGTTGTATAGATTACATATAAGGTGTTAAAAAATTTACTGCAAGAATTTCGTGCACGTACTCGGTATCAAAAAACAAATATATTCCAAAAAAAAAAAACAAGCAGTTTTAGTTTTTACATAAAAAAAACCAATGCCAGTCCAAAGTCTGCAAAATGTGATGGAAAAGTTAGAGTCAGCTGTCTACGTTTGCGCTGTCGCAGGGGTGAACGACCACGCGCGCAGCGCCCTGCACGGTGCAGTCACAGTACAGTCAAGTGCGCATATTCAATAATTTTGTGCGCAGTGAAAATATTGCATATCTTTGAAACGGATCGTTACTTATTTTTTTTTTCTTGATAATATTTTTTATTGGTGATTCCAAACAACTCCTCAAGTTTCTTGCAGTTAATTTGTTAACACCTTATATATTATCATGTTTTAAAATATTTCTACATGTTTCTGATTTTTTATTGTCTTTTTTTTTCTTGCATGTTTTTATTTAATTTTACGATATATGTTTGTATGTGTACTCAATATTATTTTCTACTCATGAAATATATGTTATATTTTGAGATTTAAGTTTTTTTTACTCAACTTATAAAACATTTCTACCACTACCCAAATGCTATAGTGTGGATTTTGCCCGATTGATGGCAATAGGCTCACCCCTATTACATTCACCTACTGATGGTACTACCTGGCGAGATATTTTTATTTAAAAAATGCAAAAGTTACTCTGCCTGCCAGTTTTATCTGTTTCGTTGCTGCCAGTATATGAGCCGCTGAAGGTTCCAAACGAAAGCCCAACTACGACCTGTGCCCGGTTTTATGCGTCAATCGATGCATCTGAACGGCAACTCTTGACATGTGGAACCGGAGATACTGCGCTGGAGAAACGGCTTCAGGGACGAAGTTGTTTTTCCCGGTTGCGGTGCATATGTAGTCTTAAGTTGTCAGTGATCTGACAACCAGTCTTACCAAGAGGTATCGTATTCATCATCATCATCATCATCAGCCTATAATGTTCCCACTGCTGGAACACAGCCTCCTCTCAATGAGAGGGAAGGGCTATAATCTACCACGCGGGCCCATTGCGGATTGGTAGATGTCACATGTCTTCGAATTTTTGGTTCTAGGACATGCCGGTTTCCTCACGATGTTTTCCTTCACCGTTTTGAGAGCAGCGGTGATGAAATAAATTACACAAAGTAATGCGCCTGTCTGGGTTCGAACCCACGACTTACTGTTTGTAAGTCGGGGCCGCCACCACTAGGCCACCGCTGCTCCCCAGGTATCGTATTACCCAGCACTAACTGGGTTCTGGAGGTCAGATAGGCAGTCGTTCCATGTAAAATATTGGTATTCAGCTGCATCTGGTTAGACTGGAAGCCAACATAGTTGGGAAAAGGCGAGGCAGATCATGAGTCGGGTCGCCTTTCGTTTCTTTTTATTTTTATTTAATCTATGTTTAGTTTTCAATAGTTGTTAATAATGTTAATTTTTATGTGTTTTGTCCTATATGGGCTAAAAAATACTTTTACCTTTTTTCTTTATTTCTTTGGTTGCCGCCTCAACGGCTGACTGAATGTCTCAAGATAAAAATTGGCGTATTGTTAACATAATGAGGGTCAGATAGTAGTGCATTACTCATGTTATTCCACTGGCTAGAAGGTGACGAGCAAAGACTTTATAAACTGCCTAGTAATGTTCTTACTGCTGGGACGCCAGTTTTCTTTTTGCGGGAGGGAGTGGAATGTCAGTGGGTAGTCGAATTTTTTACTATACAGGGTTTGTTTTCAAAAACCAGCCAAATCAGAGATGATCCAGCATCGATAATCTTTATTTTCGTGTTGAAATCATAACAACACAATTTGGGATACCTACGGGGATATCACAAACACAGTGTAAAGTTTTTCATCCCCAATAGAAATGTGATGGACCTCCCAACTAGGTGAGTAGTATGTCTAGCAATAGAGAATGGTACATTTCTGTAACAGGTAAGCCAGTCCGATGCATATTTTTATTAATCTTTGAAAAACCCATAAGAACATCGAACCATTTGTAGTTTTAAACATGTTTGGGCAATCACGTTCTAACTGAATTACCTTCATTGTTTTACTTTTGACAATAGTGGACTCCAGTACAGTGGCTGTTCCGAAGGGAAGCCGGTAGATTTCGAGTTGTATAAACCCCTCGCCACTGAATTGTCTAGTGAGCTACTGCCCGACAATTGTTGTCGTGTTTTTCTATAAAATAATGGTCTCAAGATGGCGTTACACAACGCGCTTCCGAGTGCATAGTTGCTGTGAGAGTTACTGTAGGCGCACCACTGCGCTGTCACACAGCGCTGCCTTTTGAGGGTTCCGTAGTCCTGACAAGAGACCCTTATAGTTTCGTCATGTCACTCTGTCCGTCCGTCCGTCCGGGGTTTTGCTCAGAGACTGTTAGTGCAAGAGAGCTGTAATTTAGAAGAAGCTGGTTTGTTTGATAGTACCCCTACATGTGAAATGAAGATGATTTCTTTTTTTCCCCTCGTGTGGAATATCGAATAAGTCTTTAAAAATGACGTAGGGGTAGCCAATACTATTTTTCAATCGAATGTTCTATTTACGAAATATTAAACTTCAAAGTGCAAATATTTGTTCAAGTAAATCCCCTCTCAAAACTAAACAGCTTGAAAAATCTGGAAATATTCATGATGACGGTAAATTTTATGAATTTTAAATGAAAATTATAGCGGTTATAATAACTTTATTAGTTTAGCAGTAATAGTCGATGAACTTGGGTGTTGGATAATTTGTATAAAATACAAAACCCTCAGAATAAATCGTTCTATATTGTGATAACGGGCTACTGCGGAACCCTATAGGTACTGCACGTGGCCCGACACGCACTGGGCCGATTTTTTTTAGACAACCGGCGGTCAGACTCCACCGAAAAAACCCAGCTACCCAGGGAAGACCCAGCTGGACACGACAAGCGGCAGAGGTGCTGACTACGACGCATCTACTGTGGATGTGTAGCTTCCTGTCTCAAGCGCATGGACCTAAAAAGAAAGGCGGACGCCGTCTTCTTTAACAATAACTGAAGCACCCATAGTAAGTCAGTGCACTAATGCTGACAGGTGCGCACGCACACATTCACACCATAGTAAGTCTGCCGTCGGCAATTACGTTTTGAACGATGCTACGTGTGCCCGCTTGTTATTTTGCGTAATAAATCGTAATAAACAATATCTGTCACAAAAACTTGTAATAAAACCAAGTGCAAGGGAAATCTTATTGAAATATTGTTTAAAAATGGGTAATTTTTCATCATCTGGCATCCCTTTACACACGCACACATAGTTACGCAGCCGCCATTGTGATGCTTCAATTTTTTCTTAATGAAGTTACGTCCGCCTTTTTTTTTAGGTCCATGCTCAAGCGCTATAATAATATGGCCATTTGGGCGAATTTTATTATCTCCATTGAAGAATTCGATGTTTGTGGCATAGATGGTGCTGTCGTACTTTTTGTTTAATGTTGCAACCTAAACTGTTAACCAAATTGAACTGACTTCATTTCGGAACAAAAATTGAAGGTTTTGAAAAAAAAATCGAATGTAGGTTTTTATTACTTTTATTTGATGAGAATATTCAACACTCACGGTTCATTGGATTTATCAATTTACTTATCGCCTTTATTTAACTATCTTACACTAATTTTGTTTCATCTATTACACTGAGAGTGCTGCTGCGGCTGCCGTGGCGTAGAGTGCGTCAGGGATGTTTGCAGATAATAATATTGATGGTTTTGCCGCCATTATTAAAAATAGATGTGCATCCCTGATGACTCGTGTTCGCGGCAGCACCAACAGTATTCTCAGTGTGTTCGCATATCGGTGGGATTCCCCGATGATGCGGAGATGGATACGACTCCATGCTGAAATTTGACTGTATATGTTTATCTTTGTCTGTAACCTACTAACACTAGAACTAAGTAAAATTGTTACTAACCCTATGGACCGTCTGAAATAAAAAGTTTCTATTCTATTCTATTCTATTACTATGTGTAGGGATTAGGGATTCTTCATTTATCAAATGTAACACCGGTAACTCAAGATTGTATTACTTTCCAACATAAACCTCCCCTAAAGTTTTCTACTCTATTCGGTTCTACCCTTGTCGCATCCAAGTAGTGCTTGCTGTTTTTATAACGTCATCCTTCCCTCTACGACGCTGTCTCCTTGTCCTTAGTTTGTACTGTCTCAGGCACTCTGTTAGTTACGTTCTGAGACCATTTGTACTTTTTACTCCAAACCATATGGGTTGCCCACCCGTATTTAAGTTTCTTATTACAATAAGTAACATCAGCAACTTTAGTTCGGATTCTTATAATATCTATGTAGTTTTAGTTTATATTTAAACCATGCTTGCTTATCCCACTCAAGTATAATATACATATATTCCAGGAATACTGAAAAAAGTTTAGGTGACACAGGATCACCTTGCCGTACTCCTCTTTAATCGGAAAGTATTCTCCTTCTTTTTCAATTCCTATTTTTGTAGAGCAAGATCCAAAAAAAAAAAAAAAAAAAAAAAAAAAAAAAAAAAAAAAAAAAAAAAAAAAAGGGACGCCAGACCTAACTTATTTTCTCATTTACAAAATGTGTGGTCTCAGAGATGCCAACACATTAAAATAAGTAAAGTCTAGCGGTCTTGGGATCCTGGACTACCTATTGCTTTCATGTGTTTGTATGTTGATAATGATGTGTCTCTATTTACTATCAACATCTTGTGTTCTCAAGGCTTCCCATATTTATGCGTGGTTTAATGAGTCAAATGCCTTGTTATAATCCACGAAGGCGAGATAGAAAGTAATACTTTACTCACTACATTTCTTTAGGACAAGTTTTATGGTGTGGATGTAATCTATGGTTAAGAAGTCGTTTCGAAATCCTGCTTGTCTTTTGGGTTGATTTTATCCAAAATTTTAGTTGATACACGGTCGAACAGATCTAAATTTAAAAAAATATATTGTTCATTAAAAAATCAACACTGAATAACGTGAACAATGAAATGGCTATTATAGCGAATATTTAATATCGTAAATACGCGCTTTGCCGTGGAGTTGCGGACACCAGCCTGTTGTACAATACAATATTTCATATTTGATCAAAGTTTGAATCTCAAATGATAAAGCTTTGCACTCAAGCAACTTCTAATCATTGATTCATCGCTATCTCCAAATCCATGCCATAAAACTGTTTGCACCAGTGCATTTACACCATGAACATATAATCCGGGCCGTATTTCTGACTCGTCGCCCGTAAACCCGGCTGGCACTTTTCCTGTTAAAGTGCATACTCGCAATGCACTCTTGGTGAAAATCACTATCAGTAAATTTCGAGCCAAAGAATTGTCATCAGCCGATACTTCAAAACATTTGTTGCATGCACGAAGATCGACATATATACCGCTTCTGATTCTTCCAGGCCTGAGTTCTACAAGGTCCACCCGTCCCTTATAATTAGTCTCAGGATATTTTAATGACCATCTAGGAAAATTAGGGTCGTACTCTGGTGGAAGAATTATTTTTGGATTTCCACGGTTACGCTCAGACGCCTTACGAGACTTATGATTGGACGGAAATATAACCGTCTTCTCGCTCTCGTCTGAAGAATAATCTACAAAATAAAATAAAAACAGTTAATAAACTCTGATAAAATGTCATGATTGATTTACCTAAGGAGAACAACAGAACTGTAACTTCCTTAAGAATTCCGTTGGAGTGAATTTATAAGGAACAAGTGTGCATTACTTATTAAGCTGAATAATGTGAAAAACTACGAATCTGTTAATGTTCGAAATTCTGCAGAGTTTAATCGTAAATTGAATAATCAGACTCGTAATTTAAAAGCTACCGGGTTGAAACTCATCACAAACAGTATTATGACCAAGCAACGCACCAGCAACGCCAACGTATAAGCAATAAAATGGAAATGGCGGCCTTTGCTCTGATTTGTAAGGGAATAGTTCGCAATAGTGTACAATTATGGCACAATAAATAATATGGTGCATCAAAGAGCATAAAAATTACGAGGAACAAGTATTGTGTGAATTTTGTCAAACTCGAACGAACTAGTCCCGGCGTGTCTGCATAAAAATGGCGGATGCAAACATAAAAGGAGTATCAAGAAGATGACGAGAAAAATACAAAAATCAACCAAGATAGTGACAATGAAGAAGATAAACCAGAAAAGCAAAGTAGAAGAACAGACAGAGAAATTCGCAAACCAAAAAATCTAGAAGAATATGATTTGAACATAGCCTACTGTTTATGTGCAGGTGAACCTGTAAACTATAAAGAAGCCCTAAAAGATAAAGATTGGAAACAAGCAATAAATAAAGAGTTAGATTCACATAATAAATTAGGAACTTGGGAAATTAGTGAATTACCAGAAGGAAGCAAGGCAATAGAAACGAAGTGGATATTTAAACAAAAACAAGATGGGACCAAAAAGGCGCGACTGGTAGCTAAAGGATTTCAACAAGAAGGTCAAGAAGGGTACTATGCACCGGTAGCAAGATTATTGATTGTGTGCACTAGGCCTAAAATTATAATGTCTGTACAATCCTTATTCTACATGATTAAGGTCACGCGCCAAAAGATCTGTGTACATTTGGGAGGATGGATCAGCCTGGATATTGCCCTCAAAGAAATAGAAAGAACTATTCTCACCGTTTGTAGTCTCACTCTCATCTGTGTCCAGTTCACTTAGAACATATGTGGCATCATCTGAAATAAAATGCAAGTTGCTAAACTTTCATAAAAACAAAATATCATGCCTATTCAAAGTGAAAAGTAGAAGTGCGCCATTGTTTTACAAAGCGTAATGTTGGGCCACTGTTCCTCAAAGATTCCTATGAAATGAAAATAGCCGATTGCAACAGACAAATCATACTTAAAAGGCGGAACGAATTTTAAGTGGGTCTGCCGTGTCTGCCTAAAATTATTAGGACTTATATTGTGTCAGTTTGTAGTAAAAGATGTGTAATTTTAAAAAGACAAGGTAGAAGATCTTTTGACCATTCAAACAAAAATTACGACAAATGCCAAAAAGAAACTGAAGGAAACGCAGGAGCTAGCACTAGCGAGCTCGAAAAACGCGTTTTTTTTTTGTTCATTCATACAAAATAGAATGTGTATGTCACCGTAAAATTGTCAAATACGTTATATTGTAATCTCTCTAGCGAGGTCGTAAACTCTCAAAATATTGTCAACTGAACATACGGAAGTATCTCTGCCCCCATAATCGGGATTTGGGGCAGCCCCACGTTAGGTTAGTTAGGTTCCTATAGACCCTGCACTCGGGGCTCCGTCGACTACGCTTTTTAGGGGAATATAAAGTGTTTTAAGGTTAGATAATATTCATCGGTATGTCTCAGGAATGGTACATTATCTTTTCATGAGAGTGGTACCATTGGGCAAGGGGGACCCCTTCTTCTCCCCTTCTCCTCCACATCGCATGCATTTCACGAAAAATGATGTGTTTTATTGTAAGCAGTATGTTCGTTTGACAATATTTCGAGAGTTTACAATCTCTCTCGTTATTTTACAATCTAACGTGTCTGACAATTTTAAGGTGACATGTACATCTCCTGGATCTTCCCTCGCAGAAATAAAAATCGATTTTCTTACCGTCTGAAGTTTCATTGTCTTGTTTCTTCGAATCGTCTGGAACATTGTCATTACCTAAAATAAAATATTCCAGTTTAAAACATATCTACATAAGTATATCTACCCAAAAAGAAAAGCTGAGGTACGACATTGTAGCTCAAAACATTTGACAATGTCGGGAAGCTGTTCCTCACCGATTCGAATGAAATTAATACATTACTGTATTAACAAGCCATTGCTTGGGATCAACAACAGGAAAATCCACGTTCACAGTTTTAAGCGCGTGGCTAAAAACGTAAGTAATATCGCCATTTTTTTTAAGTACAGACTATACTACAATTATTTGTCATCAGACCTGTGGTATAAGCGCCAAAAGATCACTTTGGCTCTAATATGAATCTATCTTCAGAAATACTAACTGCAGCTTGGTTTCTCCTTATCCTGTTCTTGCTTGTTCGAATCCTCTGCTTCCCGATTTCTCTTGCTGTTTAGATATTTTATGAAGTTTACCGCTTCGTTGTAGCCATCTGCAATCAATTATGTTAAATAAATGAGCTTTTCTGTCAATCACCAGTTTTTAATACGTCCAGTTCCTATAACAACGGTACCGATAGGATTGCTGTCCCAACAGGATGTATTTGCTCAAATACAGTGTCAAAGGACACCGACGCTTGAACGATTACCACACATCCAGTGCATCAGTCTGAAGCCCCCGAATTGTCAACAATCCCTAAACGATAAAGCCAAAATATTACTCACCGCCGCACCTTTGGTTCTGGTGATAAATACATTTTTATGTAGTGATAGGGTTCCCTATCCATTAGCATAAAATTTTAAGACCTAATATAACAAGCAAGCAGCATGCAGCAGGCAGGGTTTCTGTGACGGCTCCGGCGCTGCGGCCCTCCGGCAGCCCTACGCGTGCTTATCGTCGCAGACTACTTTCGCTCACCACCCCAGCTTCGGCTTGTTGGCCCGCTTCGCCGGCCAGCCTCAGCCGCGGCGGCTCGCTCGCAGCCGCCTGCTCCTCAGCCTGCGGGCCGCCTCGCCCCTACGCGCCTACGCGATTTTAAATAACACTCTAGGGGTAGGACAAACAAGACTACGTGAAGTCGGTTTTGCAGCAATTCGGTTCTGTCACTAACTTTTGTTGCACAGCATATTAATTTTTAACCAACAATATTATTTGATTGTTACAGTTATTTTGTTATTTATATTAATTGTATGCCTAAATATTATTATGCTAATAGTCATTAGGCCTACTAACGTTATGCTAATAGTCATTAGGCCTACTAACGTTATGCGAATCAAGTTTATGCCAAAACAAATTAGTCTTTAACATGATTATGCCAACATAAAAGGTATTCCAAAAAAAATTATGCCAAAGTATTATTATGCCAAAACAAATTGTGCCAAAATCGTTATGCCGAAGTATATTAGGACAAAAAACATTATGCGAAAAGAAGGGATCCCGTAGTGATAGTAACAAGATGTTTGATTGGATCTTATATGGTGGCAAGCTGGCAGTGCCGAGCTACAACACATGTGTCGTCTGCCATTAAAAAAATCTTTATTGATAAGTCCTGTATGGGTTTGCTAACTATCTTGTAAATAATAATTATTTATACAATATCGCTGGACATTCACACACAGCGCCATCTAGCGCCTCACAAAGGAAGGCTGATGTCGTGGACACCAGATAGTTGATATAATACATAGATACTTTTTGTTTGTAAATACATACTTATTATACATATACAGCGTACTTACTTGTATTGTACTCCACCTTAGCCATAAAACACTTCCAATTTCTTGAGTATTTTGAATCATTTTCAACTCGCTGTTGTATGCATGATGGTTTTTCTACAGGATATGCCACGATAACCTGTCTTTTTACTTCATTCCGCCATTTTATCCAGGATTCCGGCACGCATATGTATTTATCAATATCGGCATACGGCAATTCTTCGAATTCAATCACATGGTAAGGCATGGCAATATTATATTATTTTATTTTATTATTTTTTATTTCAAACGACAAAGATAAGTATGAATACTCTGGTACGGCTGCCGAATGCAATATAAAAACATATGCCGTCACAGATAATACTTATCACTACATTGATAATTCTAATTGCTGCTACGTCGATAATACTTAAACCCAGTGACGGTATTAAACAAAGGACTTTTGCTAACAAGAATTTGAGTGGCATACTAGCTATAACTAATAACTGACAGTCGGATGAAAAAAACCCGACTAATAAAAAATTACGCTCTAATTCTTGGGGTTTATATGGTAAAATGTACTCCTCCTATTCTTGATGTCGGTTAAAATGTAGTAGGCTACAGTTACCCAGTTACCCAGGCCATAACAGCGAATAGATTGCCACCTTATTCATCAAAACCGGATAAATTGTTTAGGCGCTACGACGGAACAAACGTAAATACAAACATACGTAGACCGCTAAAATCATAACCGTTCCTCTTGGATTCGCCGCAGTTTTGTAAAAATATCAAAAAGAATGTAACAGTGAGCTAAGTGAGAAAATTGAGGTTCCTCTATCGTGACTCGCAAAGGGTTAGTCTTTTGTAAGCAAGCGAAGCGAGCTCGTAAATTAAAGCGTTTGGGACAGCAATAAGTGTTATTCTTTTATTTTGAGGTTGTGGATAAGGGGTTAGAGTGTACGTAACGGGGCAATTAGAAAAAAAGCTGCCAAGTGCGAGTCGGACTCGCCCATGAAGGGTTCCGTATCACAATTGTGTAACTAGATCTCGTTCAAACTAATTTTCGGTGGAAGTTTACATAGTAATGTACATCATGTATTTTTTTTAGTTTTATCAGTCTCTTATTTTAGAAGTTACGGGGGGGACACTCATTTTTCCACTTTGGAAATGTCTCTCGCGCAAACTATTCGGTTTAGAAAAAAATGATATTAGAAACCATAATATCATTTTTGAAGACCTATTCATAGATACCTCACACGTATAGGTTTGACGAAAATTTTTTTTTTGAGATTCAGTTCTAAGTATGGGGAACCCCCAAAATTTATTGTTTTTTTTCTACTTTTGTGTAAAAATCTTAATGCGGTTCACAGAATACACTACTTACCAAGTTTCAACAGCATAGTTCTTATAGTTTCGGAAAAAAGTGGCTGTGACATACGGACGGACAGACAGACAGACATACAGGCAGACAAACAGACAGACAGACAGACAGACAGACAGACAGACCGACGGATAGACATGACGAATCTATATGGGTTCCGTTTTTGCCATTTGGCTACGGAACCCTAAAAAGATAAAAATGTAGCCAAAAAAAATATTAGTTTCACAAATCATTCGATTCGATCAATCGATTTTATCGTATAAAACACCTAAATATAAGGCTTAAAGTGTCTTGACGTTTTTTGTCTCTGACTAACCGTTGGTCGTAAAAACGATATCGAAGGGATTCCGTTCTCTCCGACTGCATAGGTTAGGTTATGTTTCAACTGTGACCAAGTACGTGTGAGCCGAGCGAGCGTAGCGAGCGGTGCCGCAGCCGGGGCCGGCGAGCGCTACCTTGAATTTGGTCGCAGTAAAAAAATGTGGTCCTTTCTTCAAAAGACCACGTCAGTCACTAATATCTGCATGATCCTCATGAGAATTGAGCAAGATTATGTCTGTACTTCAAAAGAGATCAAGACCTCTGAGTTTATTTCGACTGTTTCTTCTCAGAGTAGTCAGGTACGAGACTCCGGCCCCATCTAGTTTAAAAAAATGACGTGTAAAAGTGTTTGTGAAAACCGAACCGAATACCGTAACTACATATCTGTATGACTTGTTTAAAAAAATTTGAGAGTAGAGTTGCAAATAACGATAATGTTGAATTCAAATGTTAGGTAGTGACCTGCCTGATCTGGGTTTATTTAAACATCACTTTAAATTGCATAATTTAATAAGAACAGTAAAAGTTTTACAACAAATAAATCTATTAAGAACTTTGACAAAAATCAAATTGGTAAAAAAAACATTAAAACTAACTTAAGTAAATATGTAAAAATAAGTTACGAGAGGATAACATAATCAAACCAGAAAGTTTTTCTGTGTCCATGTAATGAAGTATCGCTAAATAATCCGATATTACAATACTACATTTCTTATAACTTAGACCATAGAAGTCTAGTTTCTTGTTGAGTCTACTATACTGAAAATATCCTAAAAAACACATAAAATCTATAACCAAAAGCATGTCTAGTTAAAGGCTTTGTGCAAATAAGACAGCTTTGCACTTAAACATTTTCTAATAGTTGATTCGTTGATATCACCGGGATCATGTGATAAAACTGCTTGCACCAGTGCATTTACACCATGAACATATAATCTAGGCCTTATTTCTGACTCGTCGCCTTTATACCCCGCTGGCACTTTTCCTGTTAAAGTGCATACTCGCAATGCACTTTCGGTAAAAATTATCATCAGTAAATTTCGAGCCAAAGATTTGCCCGTATCCGATACTTCAAAACATTTGTTGTATGCACGATGATCGACATATATTCCAGGTTTCCGTCCAGGTCTTAGATCTATAAGGTCCGTCCGTCCCTTATAATTAATCTCAGGATATTTCAATGACCATCTAGGAAAATCAGGGTCGTACTCTGGTGGAAGACTTATTTTTGAATTCCTACGGCACCGTTCAGACGGCTTACCAGGCGTATGATTGGACGGAGGTACCATTTTCTCGCTCTCGTCTGAAGAAGACCCTACAAAACAAAAAATACAGTTAATAAACACTTGTAAAATCTCAAGATTGATTTACTGAAAGAGACCAACAGAACTGAAACTGTTCCTTATGAATTCCGTTGGAGTGAATATATATATTCCCACGTTACCTCGGCTTCCTTAGTATATTAAATTATCTTGCTATTATTTACTCTTGCCATTTTTCTCTTATTTTACACAACGCAACCTTACGTTTTCCTATCCAGGAAACCGTAACGTTACACCGTAAAACTGTAAAATGCATGCGACAGAACTTTCCTTGCGCTCTGATTGGTTAAGAGGCCTGCGGAGCATGCGTAGTGCATATAAACGTAATACCAAAATAATTTGTAAATCAAACGTATTCTTAAAGTAGTGTGTATTTATTTCGATTGGATTACAGATTATCTTGGTTCCTTGCCGCCTGCGTCACTTATGGAAGTGTTACTCTGAGTACAATATGTGAAAATGTGGAGTATCGTGTGAGTCACGACTGACCAGTTACCTATTACGCTAGCGTAAGGGTTACTAACAAAAACTATTGGTTGCCATAAGAATATACTTAGCATTTCTTAGTTATGTTTTACACTTTTGAAACCACATTCAATACACTTCAATAACTATGAATTCCATAGTCTGATTTACTATATCTTTCAATCCTGTCTCTTATCTAATATTGATCCGAGGCATTGGACTGCTATATGTTAAGGAATTCATTTATCATAGTCAGGGGAAGGTGACCAGCCTGGAGACGAGTCCTACCGGATCGCGCGGGGCGGGGCGCGATCCCTTCTCCTTAGGGAGAAGCTGACTATAAATACTAATAAATAGCACGAATTAGGAAAACGAAAATTTTATCAGCCTAGGGTAATTTAGGAACAGTCACAGTACCATTTACCAAGGGGGACCCCTCCTTCTCCCCTTCTCCTCCACACCGCGTGAGTTGACTACCATCGCTTGCATTTCACGAAAAATTATGCGTTTTATTGTAAGCAGTATGTTCGTTTGACAATATTTCGAGAATTTACAATCTCTCTAGTTATTTTACAATCTAACGTGTCTGACAATTTTAAGGTGACATGTACATCTCCTGGATCGTCCCTCGAAGAAATAAATATCGATTTTCTTACCGTCTGAAGTTTCATTGTCTTGTTTCTTCGAATCGTCTGGAACATTGTCATTACCTAAAATAAAATATTCCAGTTTAAAAACATATCTACATAAGTATATCTACCCAAAAAGAAAAGCTGAGGTACGACATTATAGCTCAAAACATTTGACAATGTCGGGAAGCTGTTCCTCACCGATTCGAATGAAATTAATACATTACTGCATTAACAAGCCATTGCTTGGGATCAACAACAGGAAAATCCACGTTCACAGTTTTAAGCGCGTGGCTAAAAACGTAAGTAATATCGCCATTTTTTTCAGTACAGGCTAAACTACAATTATTTACCATCAGACTTGTGGTATAAGCGGCAAAAGATCACTTTGGCTCTAATATGAATCTATCTTCAGAAATACTTACTGCAGCTTGGATTCTCCTTATCCTGTTCTTGATTGTTCGAATCCTCTGCTTCCCGATTTCTCTTTCTGTTTAGATATTTTATAAAGTTTACTGCTTCGTTGTAGCCATCTGCAATCAAATGAGTTAAATAAATGAGCTTTTCTGTCGATCAGCAGTTTTTAATACGTCCTATTCCTAAAACATGGTATCCGATAGGATTGCTGTCCCAACAGGATGTATTTGCTCAAATACAGTGTCAAAGGACGCTTGAACGATTACCACACATTCAGTGCATCAGTCTGAAGCTCCCGAATTTTCAACAATCCCTAAACGATAAAGCCAAAATATTACTCACCGTCGCACCTTTGGTTCTGGTGATAAATACATTTTTATGTAGTGACTAGCTTCTGCCAGCGGCTTCGCCCGCGTGAAGTTTCAAAATTGGGGTTGAGTGAGAATATTATAAACGTAAGAGTAAACAAATATAATAATAACAAATCTCCGAACTGCTAAGCTATCGGGAGTTACACGTGTTATTGTGAGTCAACTATAAAAGATAGACATATGCTGTCTTGGGATATTTTTTATATAATTTTATGTGGAATATTTCCGTTATACATGATTTCTATGTAGCTTTAACCATTAAGGCTGCACACGCGACGGAAGCTAAAAAAACCAAGTAACTTCTCCCGTTTTCCCAACATTTCCTTTCACTGCTCTGCTCCTATTAATGGTAGCGTGATGAAAAGTATACTATTACCTGCTCAGGAGTATGTAGAATAATTGTACCAAGTTTCGTTAAAATCCGTCGAGTAGTTTTTTTTTTCTATAAATAACATACAGACAGACAGACAGACAGACAAAAATTTTACTGATTGCATTTTTGGCATCAGTATCGATCACTAATCACCCCCCGATAGTTATTTTGTAAATATATTTCATGTACAGAATTGACCTCTCTACAGATTTATTATAAGTATAGAAGATAGTAACAAGATCTTTGATTGGATCTTATGTGGTGGCAAGCTGGCAGTGCCGAGCTACAATAAATGCGTCGTCTGCCATTAAAACAATCTTTATTGATAAGTCCTGTATGGGTTTGCTAACTATCTTCTAAATAATAATTATTTATACAATATCGCCGTGTCCCAGCAGTGGGAACATTATAGGCTGATGATGATGATGATGATGATACAATATCGCTGGACATTCACACACAGCGCCATCTAGCGCCTCACAAAGCAAGGCTGGTGTCGTGGACACCAGATAGTTGATATACTACATAGATACTTTTTGTTTGTAAATACATACTTATTATACATATACAGCGTACTTACTTGTATTGTACTCCATTTTAGCCATAAAACACTTCCAATTTCTTGAGTATTTTGCATCTTTTTCAACTCGCTGTTGTGTACATGATGGTTTTTCTACAGGATATGCCACGATAACCTGTCCTTTTACTTCATTCCGCCATTTTATCCAGGATTCCGGCACGCATATGTATTTATCAATATCGGCATACGGCAATTCTTCGAATTCAATCACATGGTAAGGCATGGCAATATTATATTATTTTATTTTATTATTTTTTATTTCAAATGACAAAGATAAGTATGAATACTCTGGTACGGCTGCCGAATGCAATAGAAAAACATATGCGGTCACAGATAATACTTATCACTACATTGATAATTCTAATTGCTGCTACGTCGATAATACTTAAACCCAGTGACGGTATTAAACAAAAGACTTCTGCTAACAAGAATTTGAGTGGCATTTGAGTGGCCTACCTATAACGGTATACCGCCGTTTACCCGAATTTTATTTGCCCTAATATCATTTGCCATAATAGTCAACAGCCATAAAATACTTATTTTTTTATATATATATTTTTTTTCTATATTCGCACTCGTAAATACACATTCAATTAATTTACTCGTTATCTATTTATTCTTATTAACCATTTGTTTATATATTGTTTGAAACCGTTTATTCTGTAACGTACCCTCTCAAGGTTCATTGGAAGACCAGCGTCAGACAGCTTCTACACCTGTCTGGCTTGAATGCTGAAATGGACCTTTTTGGCGCAGCCGTGAGGCACACAGCACATTACTACTAAGTCCAACTTATTGTTTGGTATCTTTTTTATTTATTATTGTGTGTGTGCTTTATTAACTGACGTCAAATAAATGTTTTTCTTTCTTTCTTTCTTTCTTTCTTTCCATAATATCATACGACATAATACTCATTTGCCCTACTCTCATTTGCCATATTAGTCACGTGCCAGAATCAGTGTTTCCCATAAAGTCACTTACCATAGCATCATTTGTCATAATCATTGTAAGCCCTAATTATCACATGCCCTAATTATCACCTGCCATAATTATGATATGCCATAACATAATTTGCCATCGACATTGGGTGTGTAACGGTTGTTTATATCAAGAGAAATTGGATGCAATTGGGACTTTAGGGCACCCCGACTCGGACAGGTTAGGTTAGAAGGGGATGGCGGGGTCGTGTGAGCGAGCGAAGCGATCGAATAGACCCCGCCATCCCCTTCGTGGTTATTTTTTTATAAACCACACAGAAGTAGGAGCCCCGCGAAGCGGGGCTCCGTCGACCTAGCCCACCATCAACCATGCACAGAAAAAAAAAAACCATGCACAGAATAAATAAGTTTGTCTAATACTTGTTATGCCATTTAAATATTATGTCTAATAATTATTATGGCACATAAAAATAAGGCAAACAATACTTATGGCATTCGTATCTTATGGTATCTAAAATTCGGGCAATTAAAAGTATGTCATATGTCTTTTAGGGCAAATGAAACATTCGGGCAAATGAAATTCGGGTAAATGAAATTCTGGAAAATGATGATTATGGCATTTAATCTTCGGGCAAACAATAGACAACCACCTATAACTAATAACTGACAGTCGGATGAAAAAAACCCGACTAATAATAAATTACTTATTCATCAACACCGTATAAATTGTTTAGGCGCTACGACGGAACAAACGTAAATACAAACATACGGAGACCGCTAAAATCATAACCGTTCCTCTTGGATTCGCCGCAGTTTTGTAAAAATGGCAAAAAGAATGTAACAGTGAGCTAAGTGAGAAAATTGAGGTTCCACTATCGTGACTCGAAAAGGGTTAGTATTTTGTAAGCAAGCGAAGCGAGCTCGTAAATTAAAGCGTTTGGGACAGCAATAAGTGTTAATCTTTTATTTTGAGGTTGTGGATAAGGGGTTAGAGTGTACGTAACGGGGCAATTAGAAAAAAAGCTGCCAAGTGCGAGTCGGACTCGCCCATGAAGGGTTCCGTATCAAAATATTGTGTAAATTGCGGTTTACGATTTATAACGTATTAAAAAAAAACAATTGACTATATCTCGTTCAAACTAATTTTCGGTGGAAGTTTACATGGTAATGTACATCATATATTTTTTTAGTTTTATCAGTCTCTTATTTTAGAAGTTATGGGGGGGGGGGACACAAGATCTATCCATAGATACCTCACACGTATGGGTTTGAGATCCAGGTCTAAGTATGAGGAACCCCCAAAATTTATTGTTTTTTTTTCTATTTTTGTGTAAAAATCTTAATGCGGTTTACAGAATACACCTACTTACCAAGTTTCAACAGCATAGTTCTTATAGTTTCGGAAAAAAGTGGCTGTGACATACGGACGGACGGACGGACGGACGGACGGACGGACGGACGGACGGACGGACGGACGGACGGACGGACGGACGGACGGACGGACGGGACAGACAGACAGACAGACAGACAGACAGACAGACAGACAGACAGACAGACAGACAGACAGACAGACAGACAGACAGACAGACAGACAGACAGACAGACAGACAGACAGACAGACAGACAGACAGACAG
Organism: Xestia c-nigrum; assembly: GCA_916618015.1. Classification (NCBI taxonomy): domain Eukaryota; kingdom Metazoa; phylum Arthropoda; class Insecta; order Lepidoptera; family Noctuidae; genus Xestia; species Xestia c-nigrum. The sequence goes on from OU745263.1 coordinate 2,944,539, forward strand.
ACAGACAGACAGACAGACAGACAGACAGACAGACAGACAGACAGACAGACAGACAGACAGACAGACAGACAGACAGACAGACAGACAGACAGACAGACAGACAGACAGACAGACAGACAGACAGACAGACAGACAGACAGACAGACAGACAGACAGACAGACAGACAGACAGACAGACAGACAGACAGACAGACAGACAGACAGACAGACAGACAGACAGACAGACAGACAGACAGACAGACAGACAGACAGACAGACAGACAGACAGACAGACAGACAGACAGACAGACAGACAGACAGACAGACAGACAGACAGACAGACAGACAGACAGACAGACAGACAGACAGACAGACAGACAGACAGACAGACAGACAGACAGACAGACAGACAGACAGACAGACAGACAGACAGACAGACAGACAGACAGACAGACAGACAGACAGACAGACAGACAGACAGACAGACAGACAGACAGACAGACAGACAGACAGACAGACAGACAGACAGACAGACAGACAGACAGACAGACAGACAGACAGACAGACAGACAGACAGACAGACAGACAGACAGACAGACAGACAGACAGACAGACAGACAGACAGACAGACAGACAGACAGACAGACAGACAGACAGACAGACAGACAGACAGACAGACAGACAGACAGACAGACAGACAGACAGACAGACAGACAGACAGACAGACAGACAGACAGACAGACAGACAGACAGACAGACAGACAGACAGACAGACAGACAGACAGACAGACAGACAGACAGACAGACAGACAGACAGACAGACAGACAGACAGACAGACAGACAGACAGACAGACAGACAGACAGACAGACAGACAGACAGACAGACAGACAGACAGACAGACAGACAGACAGACAGACAGACAGACAGACAGACAGACAGACAGACAGACAGACAGACAGACAGACAGACAGACAGACAGACAGACAGACAGACAGACAGACAGACAGACAGACAGACAGACAGACAGACAGACAGACAGACAGACAGACAGACAGACAGACAGACAGACAGACAGACAGACAGACAGACAGACAGACAGACAGACAGACAGACAGACAGACAGACAGACAGACAGACAGACAGACAGACAGACAGACAGACAGACAGACAGACAGACAGACAGACAGACAGACAGACAGACAGACAGACAGACATGACGAATCTATATCCTAAAAAGAAAAATATAGCCAAAAAAATATTAGTTTCACAAATCATTTACTTTCTCGATTTTATCGTATAAAACACCTAAATATAAGGCTAAAAGTGTCTTGACGTTTTTTGTCTCCGACTAACCGTTTGTCGTAAAAACGATATCGAAGGGATTCCGTTCTCTCCGACTGCATAGGTTAGGTTATGTTTCAACTGTGACCAAGTACGTGTGAGCCGAGCGAGCGTAGCGAGCGGTGCCGCAGCCGGGGCCGGCGAGCGCTACCTTGTATTTGGTTCAAAAGACCACGTCAGTCACTAATATCTGCATGATCCTCATGAGAATTGAGCAAGATTATGTCTGGACTTCAAAAGAAACCAAGACCTTTGAGTTTTTTTCGACTGTTTCTTCTCAGAGTAGTCAGGTACGAGACACCGACCCCATCTAGTTTAAAAAAAATGACGTGTAAAAGTGTTTGTGAAAACCGAACCGAATACCGTAACTACATTTCTGTATGACTTGTTTTAAAAAAATTGAGAGTAGAGTTGCAAATAACGATAAAAATAAAATAAAATAAATAAAAATATTTATTTGACACTTAGAATTAAAAACACATGTTATAAGCCAATCATAATAAGTAAGCACACGAGTGTTTGTCCACAAATCTGATCCTAACCCCCAAACTAGGCCTCAACCTGTATTTTAGGGGTCAGCGTTCAGCCATGGATTCCATTATTATTCTAACAGCTTTTGAGAGTGTCGCAACAAAGTTGACAGCCAGAGTTATTGCCATTTGGTAACACATATTGATAAAAAATAATAATATAGGAACAACAATTACATTTAAAGTTACAGTTTAAGGAATAAAAATAAGGTAATAATGTTAAAAGTTTAAGTGTGTATGTTTGAGTGTGAGAGTGAGTGAGTGAGTTGATGAGTGTTTGTGTTGTGTGTCAGCGTGCATGTGGTGGAAGTGTGTTGTCTGTGCGTATGAGAGTGAGTGAGTGTCTGGTTTGGTTTGCACCTTTGAATGAGTGTAAGAACGGAAAAAAGTAAGAATACACACAGTGCAAATGGATTTGATGCAAATTATATTATGTATGTAAGCAGACTTTCAGTCTCCTGATAGTCCATCTTTTGGAGCCAGTCTACTAATTTCTTCTTCATTTCCTGCCGACACATTTTAGCAATGTTTAGATTTTTGTTTGCGAGATTGTACAGTTTGCTGCTCAAGCTATTAAATTGGTGTTTGGCAAATGAGGTCCGGCAGGGTATAGTAGGATATGGAAGATTTGCTACGCTTATTGGCGTCAGGTAAGGCAACACTTTTTTGTCTTCTCTGGGTGGATTTGAGCACATAGAGCTGGCGGATAGTCAGAACTTTAAGCTCAGAGAATAATGTTGAGGTGGGGTACCTGTACGGTTTCTTGGTAGGCTAGCTAGCTCTACATAGGGCTAGGTAGACTAGTTTCAGATTTTCCAGTGTTGCAGAATCCCTAAGGGTCCTGAATATATGTATAAGCCGCCTAGTTCTGGCAATGATCGAGCCAATCTGCCTGTCCCACCTCAGTCCATCATCCATCAGCACTCCTAAATATTTTGCCGATAATGTTGAATTCAAATGTTAGGTAGTGACCTGCCTGATCAGGGTTTATTAAAACATCACTTTAAATTGCATAATTAAATAAGAACAGTAGGTAAAAGTTTTACAACAAATAAATCTATTAAGAACTTTGACAAAAATCAAATTGGTAAAAAAAAACATTAAAACTAACTTAAGTAAATATGTAAAAATAAGTTACGAGGGGATAACATAATCAAACCAGGAAGTTTTTCTGTGTCCATGTAATGAAGTATCGCTAAATAATCCGATATTACAATACTACATTTCTTATAACTTAGACCATAGAAGTCTAGTTTCTTGTTGAGTCTACTATACTGAAAATATCCTAAAAAACACATAAAATCTATAAGCAAAAGCATGTCTAGTTAAAGGCTTTGTGCAAATGAGACAGCTTTGCACTTAAACATTTTCTAATAGTTGATTCGTCGCTATTACCGGGACCATGTGATAAAACTGTTTGCACCAGTGCATTTACACCATGAACATATAATCTAGGCCTTATTTCTGACTCGTCGCCTTTATACCCCGCTGGCACTTTTCCTGTTAAAGTGCATACTCGCAATGCACTTTCGGTAAAAATTTCCATCAGTAAATTTCCAGCCAAAGATTTGCCCGTATTCGATACTTCAAAACATTTGTTGTATGCACGATGATCGACATATATTCCAGGTTTCCGTCCAGGTCTTAGATTTATAAGGTCCGTCCGTCCCTTATAATTAATCTCAGGATATTTCAATGACCATCTAGGAGAATCAGGGTCGTACTCTGGTGGAAGACTTATTTTTGAATTCCTACGGCACCGTTCAGACGGCTTACCAGGCGTATGTTTGGACGGAGGTACCATTTTCTCGCTCTCGTATGAAGAAAAACCTACAAAACAAAAAATACAGTTAATAAACACTTGTAAAATCTCAAGATTGATTTACTGAAAGAGACCAACAGAACTGAAACTGTTCCCTATGAATTCCGTTGGAGTGAATATATCCCCCCACGTTACCTCGGCTTCCTTAGTATATTAAATTATCTTGCTATTATTTACTCTTGCCATTTTTCTCTTATTTTATACAACGCAACATTACGTTTTCCTATCCAGGAAACCGTAACGTTACACCGTAAAACTGTAAAATGCATGCGACAGAACTTTCCTCGCGCTCTGATTGGTTAAGAGGCCTGCGGAGCATGCGTAATTCATACAAACGTAATACCAAAATAATTTGTAAATCAAACTTATTCTTAAAGTACTGTGTATTTATTTCGATTGGATTACAGAATATCTAGGTTCCCAAATATATATTTTTAAATCTCGTTTTTATATCATTTTTATACCTTTCAAAATGTATATTCGGGAACATAGATATTCTGTAACCCAATTGAAATAAATTACACTACTTTAAGAATAATTTGGATTTACAAATTATTCTAGTATTACTTTTGTATGAAATACGCATGCTCCGCCGGCTCCTTAAAAATATTTGTAATTAAGGTTATGTTCAGTGAGTGACACTAACCTTTATAACACTTAAACGGTATCAGGTGGCATCAAGAAAATTATTCCTGTCGCGATCTTGGATTTTTATTTTGATTATCAGCGACCCCGAAACCACGAAAACGACACCCATGATGAAAATAATAAAATTTATGCAATGTTCGGTTGACAATCATATTCGAGAGTTTACAATCTCGCTATATAAATTACAATCGGACGATATTTTCAATTTTACGGTGACATATCTACACTATCTACACTAATATTATAAAGAGGAAAACTTTGTTTGTTTGTTTGTTTGGTTGTAATGAATAGGCTTAAAAACTACTGGACCGTTTTTTAAAATTCTTCCACCATTCGAAAGCTACATTATCCACGAGTAACATAGGATATATTTTATCCCCGTACTCCCACGGGAACGGGAATTACGCGTGTGAAACCGCGTGACGTCCGCTAGTACCTAATATTCTGGGTGTCTAAGTGCAAGTCCTACGCGTGTTCAATCACAAATGCCTTACAATTATTGTGTTCGCGGTGACAGCAGCTCGTAGTCCGGGAGGTAGCGGTGCAAATAAAAAAGCCCTAATAAACCGACTGATATTGTTGTAATCGAAGGTTGATCTTATGTTACAATAAGTGAATCAATCGTTACAGTTTTTTTATAAATTTTATAATTTACATATACTGAACCTAAAAAAATCTCAGAACTGTGATGGAAAGGGTGTTCGCGGGGTAGGTGAATTAAACCACGAATCCACGTTAGCAAAAATATAATTACTAGAGATAATACCCAAAATACAATGCTACCTCCCGGACTATTACTACCAGCGTGCGGACTGCGAGCTTTCGCCTTGCGGACGGCATGCTTACATCTCGCTTGCGGCGCGCGGGCCGCGCGCCCTAGCCTACATTCGAGGCGACGCCGGTCAGGAGCTGTGCTGGTGCGGTGCTGGTGTGGTGCTTGTCAAGTGTGCCACAACCTTAAATCTTACCATCGAAGTTATATAGCTAATTTTGGCATCTTTTATCGAAATAGAAACCTGTGCCATTGGCAAAAGTTCACTGTAGCTCTGATATAAATCTATCTTCAGAAATACTTACTGCAGCTTGGTTTCTCCTTGTTCTGTTCTTGCTTGTTCGAATCCTCTGCTTCGCGATTTCTCATGTTGTTAAGACATTTTATAAAGTTAACCGCTTCGTTGTAGCCATCTGAAGTCAAATAAATTAAATAAATGAACTTTTAATCGATCAGTAGTTTTGACGTGAAACGTCTTTAACAACAGTAGGTAGGTACCATACACGGGGTACCATGTCAGAAAACCCGACTGTAACGTAACCAATTGATGAGTGTATGTCAAAACGCGTAAGTGACGTATGTTCAACTGTGCTTACGACCTTTGGGTCGCGAAGTTTTAAGCGAGCCGCATTACACCTCTTCTCAGCGGTTTCAGAATTCCACAGCTTTATTCTACTTGGCACCGCTAGACGCCGCATGCTTGGTTCTCCGCTGAAAGCGCTTTAGGTACTGTCAAAAATGACAATGAATTGAATACCACAAAATTCTTGCAATACTTTATTTGCCACAAATAGTATGAATTGTTACTAGAAGATGGTAAGGAATCGGGTTGGAGTACAGGTCGAAACATAAACATAACCGGCTTTAAGGCGAGTACCTACATGCTACCTGCACCTAAAGAAAGATAGAAAGAAAGAAACCTCGCCATGGCAGAGGACTTTTGGCAGCAAGGGGTAATGTTTCGTCGCTTCCGCGGACCAATGCCACACGATCGCACTAAGTCAGTGCCCGAGTGAAGTGTATTTGAACTAACATAGTTTTAAATTACATTATACACTAACACGTTGTACTATTATGATAAATTTATTAGTCTGTAAGGTATAGGTATACCGTGTTTCCGAACGATATCCATTAACTTCGACCGGTCATTGTACTCAACATTATGACCAAACCCTGAATCGCAAAAAAAACACCTGGGGCCTAATTCTACTATTTTAATAAATTCGAATTCGAATTCCAACACGATTCCATTCTCATCCCATTGTCGTTTTGCTTAAAGTTCGTAATCTGCTTAATTCATAATGGTCGGTCAATGGTCTTGTAATAAAATTGTGTTTTAATGGCATTGTCGTATTGTTATTATTATAAAACAATCGGACATGCTCCCCGGGTTGAAGTAGACTTCAAAGAGGAAGAGGGCAGATATTGTTGAAGCCGCGCCAAATCGTCCCTCTCTTCGTCTTCAGATCTGCGACCCTCGTGATGCCGTCGCTGCCGGGGTACACCTGCGTGCCTCCTCAGCCACCGCGCGCCTCCAGGCGCGAGTAGGCATGCCGTGCATAGACAACCATGCTTAGAAAGAGGTCAAATCTTTCCCAGTGTTCCAAAGGAGCTAAAAGATTGAGGATCATAAGATCTCAAGAATCTACCGAAGAGCGTTAGGATAGACTTGATGCTGTTCGAGACCATCAGGCTGCAACTTGCTCCGTGGAAACCTCTTGGGATCGCGAAGTACGCCTGCGTTGTCAGCGTATTTACGCATCTACATCCAGGTCTCTAGAGACCAGTGAAGAATAGATGCGCGACTGAGTGCTGATCGTGAACGTCATGCATGTGCTTAGTCTCCAAGTGACTGCCGATGCCACCATACAAATCCATAATGTCGGCCACGCGACTCGTGTACGAACTTCAATGGATTTATATGGCGGCAGTCGCTTGGAGACTAAAATCGTCGAGTATCGAAGACTTTTACACTATCTATAACTCAGTAACAGCTGAACCGATTTTCTTGAAAATTGGTTGGGAGGTAGCTTAGGACCAGGAGACGGACATAGGATATTTTTTTGTTTTGTTTTTACTTTTTAGATTATAAATAGGTAGTGAGTTGGTAGTAGGTAGGTGCTAGGCCAATTCGAAACTTGAAATTTATTAATATTCATAGTTTTCAGGACAATGTCTTCCGGGTCAGCTAGTTTTTAATAAAACCTTGTTTTATGTAATTTATTATGAACTAACCCAACAATAACTGTCACAAGGTGACAGTTATTAGCAGATCAATGTCAATTGTGATGAATTGTTTTATTAAATAATGTTGTTTTGCAAATTCGATTTGTTAATGGATGGAGTGTGTGGAGGCGTTAAGTGATTGTATAGAGAAGTTATGTCAGGCAAGGCCGTGTCCTAACATAAATCTTAGGTCTATGTTCACCGAGAAGATGACAGTCTGATTACCTAAAACAGCTGTTTAAAACGCATTTTTGTATGGGATCACGTCACAGTGACAGCTGTTTTTGGATAATCAGACGGTTATCTTTTCGGTGAACATGGACCTAGTCGCGCGTCTGTTGCATTCAGTTTGCTTGGCGCGTTCCGTGTTTCATAACAAATGAGCGACGATCACGTTTTGATTCGTGGATGAAAGTTTGTATGAAAGACAATCAGTTTTAAAGTTAGGCTCTTAAAATTGTGTGTTTAGGCTGACAGTTAATAATTAATTTGTTTTGTTTTTTTTTTTTTTTTGTCTAGGTGTTCTGATAATTTTGGCCCCCCAAAATGGTTTAAAAAAGGGATAAAAGTTTGGATGAAAGTCCGTCAGTACATGCCGTACATACAGTTTTAAAGTTAGGATCTTAATTTTTTTGTTTAGGCTGTCGATTGAAAATTAATTAATACTTTTCTCAGTGTTTTTTATAATTCCACCCCAAAAGGTTAAAAAAGGATAAAATAGTCTGGAAAATCCTTATTTTTCGAAGTAAAAAACACAAATTGTATTATCTAGGCGTATTGTTAAAAGCTAACGCAACGGTGTTGTTAGGAGGTTATTGGGTGGGCACGCCACGATAGCGGGCACGCCACGATAGTGGCGGTAAGTCCCCTCTTTGAGGAGTGGCTGGAGAGGCGCCACGGCGTCCTCACCTTCCGCCTGACGCAGGTCCTCACCGGACACGGATGTTTCGGGAGGTACCTGCACCGAATCGGACGGGAGGAAACGCCCGGGTGTCTCCATTGCGAGGATCGACCGGAGGACACGGTGGAGCACACGGTGGAAGTCTGCCCTGCGTGGGCGGAGCTCCGCCGTGTCCTCGTGGCGGCGATCGGCGGCGGCGACCTGTCGCGTCCGGCCCTGGTTCAATTCATGGTCCGGAGCGAGACGGAATGGGAAGCCGTCGCCTCCTTCTGCGAAGCAGTCATGCTAGCGAAGGAGGTGGCGGAACGAGAGAGGGAGAGATCCTCTCTTCCCGGCCGCCGCGGGAGACGCAACGGGCGTCGGGGGTCACGTGGTGGCTACCGGCCACCGTAGATGCGGGCCTGTGGACGGCTGGCTATGGGCTAGCTAGCCGTCCGGCCGTCTAACGACGACGACAGGCCGTGTCAACGGCGCGTTCGTGTTCCACGCGTGCCTCAAAGAGATGTCAGCAAAAGGAGAGGCCGAAGCCTGCCGGGGTTGCGGGCCTGTTCGAAAGAGATACCGCGGCCCCGGAACGTAAAAGGCGAGGAAGGAACATGGATGGTTTTTAGTCAGTAAGAGTCTGACACTCCCTCCCGCTCTGCCCATAGTGGGGGGGGTCATTTGATGATTTCCCATCCTTAAAAAAAAAAAAAAAGGAGGTTATTGAGGGAATAAAAGGGCTATGGGCACAAATGTATGGACTCTGGTCCTGGACCCAATAGATATAAATTAGTTTATTATTATTAAGTAAGTAAGGTACATAGAGCACAATTAGTTTATGTTTATTAAGTAAGTAAGGTACACAGAGCACGAATAGGTATGGCGCTTGACCTGGTATGTTGTCCGATCGGAGTACGCGTACCTCGACTGTTAAATCATTTTGTGATTAAAACTCTAAGTATAACGCCCGAGTCCCTTTAGTTTTTTAAGTTAAAATCACTAGTATCATGAAAAATGACGTTATCACGTAAAATAATCGTCCGTAAACCGTTTTTTTTTTTTTTTATCAGTGGGTTCGTTTTCTGGCTAGAAATTTTAATTTTACAAATTTTAATTATGTATTTTGTATCAAACTTTTCTCGAGACTCCTTGTGAGTAATACCAATTATTTTCCCAAAAGCAGCCTCAAGTGTCGTCAAAATCAGTTCAGTCGTTTCGGAAATTAGCCGGAACGAACAGACAAACATAGACTGCTAAATTCAAATTCAAATTCATTTATTTTGTGAACACAGGGTACATCCATATAGAAGATGAATAAGATCCGAGCTGTGCCTCGCCAAAAGGCATACAAAATATTAAAGGATCAGGAACATAATACAAAAAAAAAATCGTCACAAGAAAAAAAACATTACATTTAACAATTCAAAAGTACAATCACAAATAATTATAGATAAAGTTAAAATTAGATAAAGTGACAAATTAAATAAAGGAAAAGGAACGAAAAATACAAAATAAAATGTCAATACTAGCAATTAATTAATACAACAATAATCAAGATTAACAAAATAATTTATCATTTTCACTTAACATAAAATCATAACCATATAACATACTCATTTTGGTGTGGTTGCGCGTTGCACTTGGAGATTAATTTATTTTTAAAGTTTCGCTATCATAATTATTTAAGAAACTTCAAAAATATAAGTCAATAAAAAAAATAGTGGGCACATTTATTTTTAAATTTCTTTTATTTGTATACTTTAATGTATAACTAAGGTTTTTGTAGTAAAACATTTGATCTCAAGATTAAAGTTCACACAAGAACTGTACGTTGCTGTCAAACTAAAAACTACGTATACTTAGTACAAACGTGATGACACTGTTCAAAACTTTAACAGTATTCCATTGTCCACACTATAATTTGCGCCCGTGACACCCTTAGCCTTATCACTAGCTAGGAACATTATCACATCAGCTACTTCCACTGGTTCAGAGATCCTCTGCAGAGCAGTAGCGTCGGCATTGTCCTCCCAAAGCTTTTCAGTCACCAAGCTCTGCAGCATGTTGGTGCGGACTGGGCCTGGACTGACAGTGTTCACCCTGACTCCAGAAGCCGCGAGTTCTAACGCCGCTCCGTGCGTGAAATGGTTCATGGCAGCCTTCGAGATACAATACATCATCATCTGTGGTACTTGTGCGTACGTTTCGGCCAGTATGCTCGAGATGTTAATGATGTTTCCCTTAGTCTTCACCAAGTATGGCGCCGCCAAGCTTGTCAAGTGCACCACAGCCCGCAGGTTGATGTTCAGCACATCGTCGTACGTTTGCATCACGTCAGGACTTGTGAGCGATGTGTTTTTCAATATGGCTGCGTTATTGACAAGGACGTCGAGTTTCCCGAATTTATCAACTGTCTTTTTGACGATTGTTTCTGCTTCGGCATCATTGGCCACGTCGGCTTTGATAATGAGAGTCGGAGCGCCATGTTTCTCACAGCGTTGGGCCACTGCCTTGAGTCCGGTTTCATTTCTCCCGACGATGGCGACGCTAGCACCTTCTTTTGCGAATTGTTCAGCGGTGGCTGCACCGATTCCAGCACTGCCTCCTGTGACGAGGACCACTTTGTTCTTGAAACTCATGTTGCACGACTGTTAGGTACGAGGTCTAGTAACGTATTGAAGGCTCAGCGTGTTGCTCAGTGATCTAAATACAGATACAGAACCGCCAGTCGACTACATATACGAGACATGCGTCATTTATGGTACACATGAGGCAGGTAAGTCAGTAAACAAGTTGGTATTTTTATTATTACTTCGGAATAAAAACTCGTACGACTGGTATATGATTTATTATAAAAGTAATTTAAAAATATTATAAATAGTACACCATCGGTGTCTGGAGCAGGATCCAAACCGATGGTTATTTATATACCTACCTACTAATAAATTTTCGATTCTAGTGATTTATCTACTCTAACATTATAAACAGGAAAGATTTGTGTGTTTGAATTTTTGTATGTAATGAGTAAACTTAAAACTACTGGACCGATTTCAATTTTTTATTTGCTGTTTGAAAGCTACATTATCAATGTAGTAACATAATCTGTATTTATTACTAGATAAACTTAGAGATCCTTATAAATTTCTACTAATACCAACCCAAGGTGTAAAAAAATGCCGTAAAATGTAAAGACATTTTACGGCATTTTTTTTACACCTTGGGTCATCGCATACGCTACGGAAAGTATTGATGATAGAACAAAAAAGTGTTCTAGAACACATAGTACAACATTTGGACAAATTGAGTCATGTACGTTTTAATTAGCAATTTAAGGCCTACGCAGACGGCATGGTAAGGGATTTCATATTTTACCAACGGGACATTCAATCGTAGTCATATAGAATACGACATAAATTGCTATGCTTTAAAATGATGCCGTGACATGCCGTGGCATCTAAAGGGATTTCCATTGAAAGACGGGCCACTGTCGTATTTCTCTATTAATATGTTTTAATGTCCATTGGCAAACATTTAAATTAGCATACATAAAAGTTAAATTATCTTTATGAATCCCATAATGTTTAAAAAAATGTCCACCCGCCGAAGCCAGGACGGGCCGCTAGCTATTAATCACTAGAGTCGTATGTTTTTTTTTCTGTTGCTAATAAATTATTAGCAAAAACATAAAAATTGATAATCTGCTCTTTTTGGAAGGTGGTTAAAAAGTCGCTCAAGGTCATTCGGATTATTTTTTTCTGGCCCACTCCGTTCCTTCTGTCAGAAAAAAAAGTCTTACGTAAACTTCGTATAAAAACATATGGCAGTGCCTTTCTTAGTTAAGCTCTTCTGGGAGCACTAGTAAAGAAGTTGGCGGTGTGATACGTGAAGATTTCTTATCTAATCGAGTCCTACGTACTTACAGTGCTGAGTCGGAAACAGGACCCACATCAGTGGCTCTTGTCTCTTCGAGACCAACATGGCAGATAAGTACAATCGTCAATTCTCTTGCCCTTAGCTTAATGAGGTATTTTCTTTTAAAAATCTTCCCTCTTCGCTGGATAGATGGCGCTGAACATGGTAAGTTACTGCAAGGAACTGAACGTCACATCATTTTACTTGGATGTAATGGTTATATTCGGAAGCTTAAGCAGATGAAACTGTTAGTCAACGAGCGTTGTATCCCAAGAGTTTTGACTTTGGCACCTAGTAACGTAGGTAGTCAGTTCAACGCCATCTACAGAGTTCTTGGAAAATGTTTTTTTTTTACTCGAAAAGAAAACCTTTCATTAAGGTCGGCGGCACAGCTAGTCTTGCTCTTCCATACTTCTCTGCCATTCATCATCTCCTCAGACACCTCCTTCCTTGCTACATCATCCTACACATACATACATAGCCGATTCAGTACTGCTGCCAAACAACTTTGGCATGGATGTCTTGATAAAGGAAATAATAATTGGTACCTACTCAATTATACGTCGAGTTCCATAAAATGCTGTAATTAATCACTAGATTGTCAGGGCCACCATTGTGTCATGTAACAAAAAAATACCTATAATACCTGTTTAGCAAACCGTTTAACTGACATAATTATTATAAATAATCTTCTAATTATAAGTGTAGACGGAAAATAGGCTGATAAAAACAAAAATATACAATTTTCCTCTTTATAAAATTAGTGTAGAAGTGTAGATAACAACTCTGTCCTTGCAGATACACCATCAACAGGAAAATATTATTTTAAAATACTATCCTGTTGTATATCAAATAATTTATTTATAAAATAAAACCGAGTTCCAAAAATACAAAAAAGTGAAAAATAACATTAGACCTTTGTTTGATTGGTTTAGTTTTTTTGTCACCGACTTCTGAAGTTAAAGCATTCATTTCAAGTAGGCCAGTTAGAGGCACTTTTGAATTGTCGAAACAAAGATGAAATTTAAATCTAGCTACGTCCATTCCCTAGCGTAGATCTCTATGGAAAAGAACGGGCAAGAAACTCCATGGACTCGGTAGTCGATGAATACTTGCTATTAGAGTTAATTTCGGAGATTTATTGAATTTCTAAACTTCTGCTTTCTAAAGGTTATGTAAGTACCTACATTATACAGGGTTATTTTTAAAACACCAACCACATCCCAGGAGTATATTATTACTAATATCATAAACAACATTTTTGTTCAACGAATTTTTCGAAAACAGGCAAAAAAAAACGACTTTTCATAGAAAATTCATCAGCTGTGCGGTCATATGTATGGACATTTGTTTTTTTTTGTCTATATGAACCAATAAGACCAAACCCTGAATCTCTAAAAAAAACAGTTTTTTTTTCCTACAATATGTTCGCATAAATCGTCCAAATGTATGGAACAGCTGTTTTATTTTGCGATTCAGGGTTTGGTCTTATGGTAAAAGTTGTTCATAATAATGAGTACCCCTTAAAATATTTCGTGTATGAATAGATACACCTGATAAATTCCCCAGATATATGTATGAGTACTTATTAGACAAAGGTTTTTTTGGGAAACCTTAGTTTTCTAAACTCAGTTCCGTGCTAATTGAAACAAAATAAATCCGAAAAACCTGCATAAAAATCTTCAAAACTGCACTTAGTAGGGTCATTATCTAAACTTGCACAAGACTATATTGTTGCTAAGAGCCTCCAATCTTTGTAGAAGAGCTTCAGGGTAAGTGGCACTGTTGTCGTCCCAGCTAATAACCGACGTAAATATTGCCAACAGACTTAATATTAAAACGATGTAAAGTGAACGTTAGCAAGATGGCGGTTATACTTTTGAAAGGTTTGTCTTTAAGATAATTTTAGTGTTATGTCACAGAATATCTAATAGTTATTACTTTTGGCTTATGGTTATGGGTAGACGGTGATGAGGTACTCTTAAATGCTACAGCATGAATTGATAGGTAATAAAAAAAACCGGTCAAATGCCGGTTGGAGTCGCACCAAGGGTTCAGTATAATCTTGTAGGTATTTTGTTATTGGCAGGTCACATTGCTCGCAGAACGGACGGCTGATGGGGCCGAAAAGTTCTGGAGTGGCGACCGCGAACCGGAAGACGACGCGTTGGCAGACCTCCCACTAGGTGGACCGATGACCTGGTGAAGGTTGCGGGAATCCGTTGGATGCGAGTCGCAAGGGACCGGTCAATGTGGCGACACTAGGGTGAGGCCTATGTCCAGCAGTGGACGTCTTTCGGCTGAAATGATGATTATGATGATGATTTTGTTATTAAACTACATTACTCGTAACATTAAGCATTAAGTCTGTAAGTACTTTGTGTGTAAGTACTTTGTGCTTGAAGTATTAAATAAATAAATATCCTTTTACATGGCTACTTCTGGTTGACCTAGAATTGTCAATTTTGGAAGCAAGGCCTTAAAAAAAGGGAAAAATTCTGAAAAATATAAAGTTGCCCATATCTTTTTATCGTGTTGACTTAGGACCTTTATTTTTTGGACCTCCCCGTTCCAACTATGTCGTGACGATTTATTTATCGTTGGCAAAAGTCATGGACTACAGTAATCGTGTCGTCCTATATGTGAACACCTCCATTTAAATACACAAGCCACGACACTTAAAACTACACGATTATCTATCGTCACGACATAGTTGAGACGGGGCCTAATAGGCACTATAGACCTCAGTGTCTGGTATTTTCAACTTCCTAGGTCCATCCTAAAACTGATCTGTTAAGGGTTCCTTTTTATACTTTTTGATGTACAACATTATTAATAGCTAATTCCGGTCAAGTGATTGCCGAGAATCGGGCCTCCCACCTCCCTTCTCGTAAGAATCTACAGGAGCTAAACGCGAGTTTTATAATGCCTGAAAGTATGCATATAATTCACAGCAATAAACAAAAATATATGAAATTCTTCAGGATATATTACAGCTAATATGTTAGTGTTTTAAAAACATAATACAATTAATTTTACTCGATAAAAAAATATCACGAACTTAACTATACTAAAATACACGCGATCGCATGCATTTTAGTAAATTCTGATTTTTTGGCAAATAATTCTACAAGCAACATATAAGAATCATAGTGTTTTATTTGTTATAGGGTTTTTTATGTATAACACAGTCGAGTCGAGTCGAGATGGGAAAAGGCTTGGCAGATGATGATGAAATAAGAATAAAGTCATTCTCATTAGTGTACCAGATCAGCTCTAGTTGTTTAGTTATATGTGTAAGGTATACGTCGGCCTCTTGGGCATTACCTGTTGGGTGTTTTGAAACTGAGTAAGAGGAATTATTTGCCCAGCAGTGGGATAGTACACGCTAGATGTATTAGATTTATTTGGGACAAGCCCGCCACACACGCCAAAACCACTGTAACTCCTGAAAGTCGGAATCAACAGTGGCGACCACCAGAAAAGCGCCGAGCCAATGAAGCTCGACGAAGTCCCAGAGAATGAATTTAACTGTCTTGGATCCCGCAACGAAATTAATCAGAAAGTAGGAAAGAACTGTAATTTCCACTTCCCTCCACATCAGCAGGAGACAGAACGAAACAAGGCCAATAGGCACAAAGGGACGTTTACAACTGGCATAGGCCCAGTTGCCTAGCACCACGGATAAATGTTAACGTTAATGGGTTCTAAGTAGAGAGCTGTTATATTTGATTCCAATAATAGGTATGGCAAAAACGCTTAAATTGATGTATTAGATGTAAATAATAATTGGAAATAGTTATCAAATATGTTTTTTTGCTTATTTCAAAGACTCCAATTTATTGACCCATGGCACTTGGGGTCCCATATTACCTACTTGGGGTCGGCACAACACATTTATTTTCTTCTGATTTGACTATCCAAAAACCATTAAACATTAGATAAACAAAATGAACCGAAAAGCGCCAAAAACATAATAATGTAAGCGACGCTTAAGCCAAGGCGATACCAAGACGGTCCTCTAAGGAGATAGTGCTCGGGGGTCATCGCAAACAAATGAGGGGTGTAAATCCTACCCTCCACCCCTTTCGTCCCCCGTCTTGCCCCAAACCCCACAGGTAGCACTTGCTCAACCCTTTCTTGGCTAACATATGGCTGGTACCCCTTAGATTTGCGAGAAACTGGATAAGAAGTTTTTTGGGGCATTTTATTTACTCTCAGAAATGTTAGTCCCCGTGGGAAGACTTGATTGGTAAAATTTGAATGGGCTCCGACTGTGAGTCGTTCTGATCTGCATTAGAATTTATGATTTGTTACAGAATTCTAAACTACTGGGCTTGTTTGTTTCTTTTTAGTTTTTTTTTCATTCAAATTAATTTTTTCACGCATTTTTTAAAATTAGTTTTTACGCAGTCGGGTATTTTTGTTTTGCTTACATTTTTTATTTTATACTTTTTAGTTACGAACAAAAACTTAAATCAATAAGTAAGAAAATTAGCGACAATGATTGTTTTGTTAAACAACTTAAAATTATATATTCTAAACTATTATTTAAAATGAAAAATGATAAGTGGAACCTAAAGATGTTTTTAAAATACCTATTCAACGACACCCCACTTGACATAGTTCATCGACTTTTTAAATCATTTTGACAATATGGCGTCTGGTCGTCGCTGTGGTGAGTTTTGAGTACAGTCTTTAGTGACACTTGCAAGGTTAAGACGAATAGATTCACGTAAGAATGATCAAAATCGGCCTACGCATTTGGTCTCTAGAACGGCACATAGAAACAAACATAAATACATACATAGACTGATAAACACATTACCCTCCTTTGCGTCGCGCAGTCGGATAAAAAAAAGGTTGATGTACGGTCAGTTTCTAATGGGGGCAACTTAGTTTTGGATGGATGGGATCTTCTTCTTAGCCTGACTAAATCTTAATAAATGTGTTTGGTCCAAAATTCAGCTAAGCGAACTCCGCTCCCTGATGCAGTCGTAAGATTGTCAAGTATGCAGGTGACAAGGCATGCTCACAAGGCTGAATGTTTGTTGACCATCAGTGAGTAGGTACGCGGTAGAACATACTCGTAAAAAGTCGTTTTGTATGCAGATCTTGATATCTGAGTGATCAGTATTATTTATTTAAATACCACATTGTTTAGATTGTTTAATATTCTGCACATTTACCTGCCCTCTAGCCAGATAGAAGATAGTTTTAAAAGTTATCTATGCTACAATACTAATATTATGACGGGGAAAGATTTGAATTATTATAATTATGTATTGTATGTATAATGGGCTGGTGTCCGCAACTCCACGTCAAAGCGCGTGTTTTGCTTATAATCCACCACGCAGGCTTAGTGCGAGTTGGCAGATGTCACGTGTCTTCGAATTTTTGGTTCTAGGACATGCCCACGATGTTTTCCTTCACCGTTTTGAGATCAGTGGTGATGAAATTAATCACACAAAGTAATGCGCCTGCCTGTGTTCGAAACGACGACTTACTGTTCGTAATTCCGGGCCGCCACCACTGGGCCACCGCTGCTCTTTTGTTTGTAACGAATAAACTTAAAAACTACTGCACTGAATAGTAAAGGTTTTTCAGTAATGGATACTCATACTAATGGACTCGCTTATAATAGCTAGCTCATTATCAGCGAGTAACATAGGCTATATTTTATCCCCATACTTCCATGGAATCGGGAACTACGCGAGTGAAACCGTGTGACGTCCGCTCCTGTTTTTAATTATTTCAGCCACTATAATTATTTTAGCCACTATAATTATTTTAGTCACTATAATTATTTTAGCCACTACAATTATTTTAGCCACTATAATTATTTTAGCCACTATAATTATTTTAGTCACTATAATATTTTTAAGCCACTATAATTATTTTAGCCACTATAATTATTTTAACCGCTATAATTATTTTAGCCACTATAATTAGGATCGTGGATGTGTGACCATCATTACATACGGAGTTCTTTCCGTGCCTCGGATAGTACATCATCCGTTGGTCCCGGCTGTCATTTGTAGATCGTTGTCAATTGAGTTGTCAAGAGCCCGATAGTATGAGAACCAGTCTTTCCAGAAGGGTATTGTATTACCAAGTTACAGCAGTTACTGGGTGGTGGATGTCAGATAGGCAGTCGCTTCATACCGTGCTTCATGTCAAACACCATCCTAATAAGTGAGTATGGAAGTTTATTACTCTTTCACGCAAAAACTACTGAACGGATTTGGATGAAATTTTGCACACAGATAGTTTATAACCTGGATTAAAACTTTTTATCCCAGTAGTAAGATTCCATGGGACAATTATCAAACTACAAGCGGGCGAAGGCGCTGACAGAAGCTAGTACCTAGTCTTTTCCCTGCAAACTATGTTGGGGTCGGTGGGGGTATACCAGTATTTTACATGGAGCTACTGCCTTTCTGACCGCTACAATTCAGTTAGTACTGATACCCCTTGATAAGACTGGTTGTCAGACTTTTTGGGCCACTGCCTACCTGTAACACCGGTCAAAGATCTACAAATAGCAGCCGCGACCAACTGCTTAATGTGCTTTCCGAAGCCATCTACAGACCAACCAAGGCAAGCACGGCTTAACCCACAGATTGACCCGAGCGGCAGTTATTATTTAGCCACGAGCTTCTCTATCTCTAAACAATGGTGTCGATTCTGTTGTGCACAAACTAAACTTAATTTAGGCTATCACTATCTTTTTCTCACTAATAAAACGAGAAAGAGACAGACGTAATTTAGAGCTGTCAAATTTAATTCGAACTAATATTTCCATACAAATGAAGGGTGCACGTAAAAACATGTCGACTAAAATCACGGTGAAGCGCAAGGCATAAACTAGTTTGACATCTCTAACTTAGTGCATAGCTATAGCCGTCCTTTTCTCACACTGCCTTTTAGTAAAAGATAGCAATAGTTTAAATTAAGTTAAGTTTGTGCACAACAGAATCGACACCAATACCTAGCTTGAACTTAAATACTATTTCCAGATAGAAACCATACACATTATATCTTTTACATAACGATTAGGTAATCTTGATGTATTACTTGACTTCAGGATTACAATTTATAATTATGCATCTGTTATTTACTACAGTAATTACATGACATAACCTATTGTTTATTTTTTGCCTGCAAAAATGCTTAATAACGTGTCTATTATCTATGTCCTCCAAGGCCAACGTTATCATCATCTGCCTAGCCTTTTCTCGACGTTGGAGTTGGATACCAGTCTAACCAGGATGCAACTGAATATTAGAAAGAAAGAAAGAAAGAAAGAAAGAAAGAAAAAACATTTAGTCGTCGCAAAGTCATGACGTGCATACAATATTAACAAACAGAACGCAATTATACAAACACAAACATTTAGACTTAAACCGAAGATTAACACAATAACAACTTTAACATTATAATAATTGCAAGACAAAGACAATAAATAAAAAAAATTGCACGTCGTGTGTGCGACAAATAGGTTACCACTCAGCATGATGCTGTGCTATGGGGAACCCACAGAACAGCGCTGGTTTTCAGTGGTCACCTGTCAAAACGTACGGAGGCCAATACTGCTATATTTGATTAAACAAGTTAGAACTTAGATAAGAACATTATCAGCATTAAAAATAAAAACAAAAACATTTCAAATAAAAAAAATATAAAGGTACAATAGAAAACCGACTGAAGGCTAAACAAAACAAACAAAACATGACGGGTTTTTTTGTCTAGTATTATACATGGAGCGACTGCCTATCTGACCTACACAACACAGTTAGTAGGTACTGGGTAATACACAGTGACGATTCCGCAAAAAATCAACGTCATAGGGAGTAAATAATTAGCCGGTTGACACTCGACACCACTCGTCCTGGGGCCTAATTCTGCTATTTTAATAAATTCGTCACTCCAACACGATTCCATTGTCATCCCATTGTCATTTTGCTTAAAGTTCGTAATCTGGTAAATTCACAATGGTTGGTCAATGGTCTCGTAATAAAATTGTGTTTTAATGGCATTGTCGTATTGTCATTATTATAAAACCCTTAGTACAAATGGTTTTCGAAATCTACTACTAAATGCGAACATTTATTCATGCCAGATTTCATGTACGAGATTATCATTCTATGACATTTCTTTTAATGGAGTGTCAGTGAAAAGTCATAATGGCGCCATTATGTTAATAGAATTAACAAAATTGTTAAAATTTGACAGAACTTGATCATTATGAAATCAATGATCGACTACTCTGACACTATTGTAATAGCAGAATCGAGGCCAAGTCGGTAAAGCGGATCTGAAGTCGCTATCCGCATAATTATGTATGAAATGAAATCCGTTGGCTGGACGCACAACGCCGGTAAAGAAGTATTCACTTCAAAAAAGTATACATGGGCACGGGCTCTCAAAACGTTAAGGGAAAACATCGTGAGGAAACCGGAATGTACTAGAACCAAAAATTCGAAGACATGTGACATAAACCAAGCCACACTGGGCCGGCGTGGTGGATTACAGCCCACAGATTACTCTCTTATTGAGAGTAGGCCGTGTCCCAACAGTGGCAACATTAATAGGCTGGTGCGATGATGTTTTTAAATATCTGTTATATATAAAAGTGGATATAGTAAAAGCCTCTTAAAATCTTTACATTAGTTCAGAAAAGTTTATTTCTAATCCATCGTTATGCGATCCAGAGACACCTCGTAGGGGCACGCGGTTAAGACAGTTGAAGTGTTCGGACGTCCCGTCGGATTTATAGGCGGACTGTATTGGTTCCGTCAGGTTAACCTGTACCTACACTACCCACTACCTCTACCCACGTTATACACACTGTACCTGGTAGCTCATGCTCATATTGTATCGCCAACAAAGTATGGAATTAACATCGTTGCTCCACGGGGAAGAATACTAAGAATAAAGGGTGTAAAAAATCTCTAAATGAAGCCGAAAGGCACTTGATCTCCCCGTCATTGCATATTTTTTTGTTCTACACCATACCTTAACCTTTAAACATCTCCACGACCCCCGTACTATTCAATCCATCCATCCGCACAATGTTTTAAGTGCGTTACATGGAATTCTACCATAAAACATGATTTTTCACCCCAAAAACAAAAGTTGTTTCCCAGCAATTTGCGTAAAGTTACTTTGTATGTACAGAATGCTTGGTTGACGACTTCATGATGAGGTTGTTTAAGCCCTATAAGCATCAGAAAAGTGATTAGTTACGTGGTTGAACCAAAATCAAAAAGGTCTAACATTCCCACAAAATATTGATGATTCAGCTCACACCTAACATCGCCATCGCCTCGTAATCTAATACGCGCAGCAAGATCAATCATAATAATTACTCCATAACGTTGCCCCAAGAATAGACGACAAATGTCGCAAATATGACAGCTACGACAGATCCAACAATTTTTTATCATACAACACTGTCTCAATTCCCAAGTCGGGAGCCAGGGAAGTAATAGATAGCTGGTGCGAAACAATCCTAACGGTAATTGGGGTAGATGCCTCGTGAGGATCTCTGACACACTTGACATATGACGATATTGTGTAAATTGTATACCCATATTTTGTACGTGACTGAAACTGGTGATGCCACCCTATTTTGGATTGTTTGGATGAGAAATGCTTGCGGGATTTTCAGTTGTTTTTTTTTAATTGTGAGTCGCTAAAAGTATTTCTCTTATCAAGAGTCGAGGAATTGATAAGCCATTTTCACTACTTTTCAATTTTGCACTTTTATACAATCACGAATACCAGTATTAACTGGGTTTTGGAGGTCAGATAGGCAGTCGCTCCATGTAAAATACTGGTATTCAGTTGCATCCAGTTAGACTGGAAGCCGACCCCAACTGAGATGATGATGATCATACATTCACGAGTACGAATAATACCGACTAAACCAGTCTAAAATACTCGCGAATAGTGGCGAGTGGCTCATCAAATTTAAGTCCTCGACTGTGCCTAACTGTACTGCAACTTCCTGTCATAAGCATGGCACATTTGACCTATTTTCTTGATGGGCCAAGGAATAGGTTACACTGTTTTAATGTGTGAATTAACGATAGCCTCAATAAAGGGTGTAAAACACATCTTCACGATGCCGAAAGGCACTTATTCTCCCCATCATTGCGATCATTTTTATGTTCCACACCATATCTGGGAACCTTCTAGTTACGGAGATATGGGGGATCATAGTTACAACTTTTTGAGAAGTTTTATTTAAAATACAAGTTTTTTTTGTAAGATTTTGACTTTTAACACCTCTAGGAACCTCGTACTATTCAATCCAACCATCAGCACAATGTTGTTAGTGCGTTACATTGAGTTCTACCACAAAACATGATTTATAACCTCAAAAAAAAAAGTTGTTTCCCAGCAATAATTTTTACGTAAAGTTACTTAGTTTGATGTACAGAATGCTTGGTTAACGGCTTTGTGATGAGGTGGTTTACACCCTGTATATAAGGCGTAAAACGATCCCTTCATGAAGCTGTCAACCAAGAAAAATTCTGTACATCAAACTAAGTAACTCTCACTATACGCAAAACTGATTGCTTGGACACGACGGTGTTTTTCTTGGTGTGAAAAACAATCGTTTTACAGTAGGACGTAGGACTCATTGTGCTGATAGATGAATAAGGTCATGGTAGTAATCAAAGTGAAGTTTTTGAAGTTAGAATTAAAAAACTTGGTATTTTTTTAGTTGTGTAAATGTTGAAATGTTTATCTCTAATATCTCTGAAACTAAATGGTTACCAGGTATGGTCTAGAAAAAACAACTGATCGCGATGACGGAATGAACAAGTTTCTTTTGGTTTCGATACGGGTTTACAGTTACACCCTTTTTGACTGGTTAACAGCTTGACAAGCCGTAGCATGAGTTGGCTTGGTATTGAAGAGGCCTTTTAATTTGTTGTTTTTTTTTACTCTGGACGCTCTTATTGTGCACGTCTTTCTACATCGTTCTCACATATGTATGTAATCTCAACATGAAAGATGTAACCAAGATTTTGTAACAACATTTTTTATTGAAAAGAGTGTCCATGGAGTTTCTTGCCCGTTCTTCTCCATAGAGATCTACGCTAGGGAATGGGCAACTACAGTACTTTCTCAAGCTATTATGCCTTGTGTCTGTGACTGTAGCTTAGCATTTTTTATTTCGTTTTATCGACATTCAAATGGTCTATGTGAAATAAATGATTTGAGTTTGAGTTTGAATTTTTAGAGCCTTTATCCAGCTGTGGACTGCCAGAGGCGGATGACACAGGACCCTGAGCAAATGGCTGAAGAAACCAAGATCCCGCATCATCTTTCGACCAGCCCGCATAGCTTAGCCACCGTAGAAACGAGTTTTTACGAAGAAAGAAAGAGAGAATCGAAAAAATTGATAGACTTCTATCTGTCATCGGAAAAAACAAAAGAACGAAGTTATTCAGCACATGACGCCAGTCCCCGTGATGCGACTTGTGTAGCGACGATCTTGCGCGTGTGGAAACAGAACGCGACACTTGAGTGCAGGTCGAATCGCTTCACAAGACGTCGTGACCGAGTGTATGATGATGGTGAAGCTATTTGAAATTAGATGAGATTGTACTTACATAAATCTTCTTCATCTATTACCTAGCATCGTTGGTGTGGTGGTGGCAAATGCTACCGCAGAACTGGAGGTCCTGCTGATTATATTCCCAGGTAGGGCCAAGTTTTATTGAGCATACGAGTAGCAGCCACGCAATCTGCATTATTTTGTGCCCAGTTGATGACTGAGAACAAAACACAACTGTAATTAAAAATGTAAATGCATTATTAGGTACCTCTGGACCACCCTTTTGAGTTTACATGCGTGATGTTCCTTAATACTATAAGAAACAACACACGTCCGTCACAGGCTAATGCCCGCAGCGTATAGACACGAATAAATATTGTTTGTTGGTATCATAAATAAGGCCCGGGACAGACGTCGGGACGCGTCACCTTTTGATACATTTCTACTGTCGTTATTAATGACAAGTCATCGGTGTCCTCCCGGCGGACGAACTCAGGGTTGCCAGGAAAATAAAAGACTAAGAAAAAGTAACAATAAGTAAAAGATAAAACGTACCCACGTACTATGAATAAGTACCAATAAGTGGTATTATTTTAGTTTAAATTGTAATGATTATAAGGTCCTATTTTCAATGCAGCCATTATTTTTTACATTGCGCGAGGATTTTTGAACGATTTAAAAAAAAAATCTGAAGTTATGAATTCCAACAGCATTTTTACGTTCTGTCTGAATTGAAAGTACCTAATCGGCATCATTCACTTCGATTCGGACGACGCTACCCAACATTGTATTCGCTTTTATAGCATCGTTTCTTTCCAACTGACTCAAGCCAATTGCTTGTCAATTAGTATAATCAAACCTTGTCAATAAGTAAAGTGACACCTCGTCTTACTTTACTTAATGGCCAGTTCGACACATTAAAGTCGAACTGGCCACTCAATACTTGAAAAAACTAACCCAACTTAAAATACGGAAAGGCAGCAGTATGGCGCAGCCCTATTCTGGAGGCCTGCCCAGCATAATAATAGATCGAGAGGGAGGCATATCGTACGTTCACCACCCTTTAATATCATGTGAGAGTTCTGCTAAATTTATCAATGGCGGAACATTGGGACCAGCACTCGACTTTGTGTTAACTATTCAGTCTGCGAAGGCGACATTGATATTTGTTTGTACAGGGTGTAAATAATCACGAAGCCGTCAACCAAGCATTATGTTCATCAAAGTAATTTAAGTAACTTTACGCAAAATTATTCTGTTCGTCAAACTAAGTAGCTACGAAAATTATTGCTGGGAAACGACTTTTTTTTGGGGTAAATCGTGTCTTGTGATAGAACTCGATGTAACGCACTCAAAACACACTCATTGTGCTCATGGTTGGATTGAATAGTAAGGGGGTCGTGGAGGTATTTACAGTGTATAGGTAAGTCTGACAACCAGTCTTGCCAAGTGGTATCGTATTTCGCAGTATTAACTAGGTTGTGGAGGTCAGATAGGCAGTCGCTCCACGTAAAATACTGTTATTCCGCTGCATCCGGTTAGACAGGTCAAGCTGACCTCAATATAGTTAGGAAAAGACCGGGCAGATGGTGAGGATCTACTGTATAGTTGGCAGAGGTAGGTTCTTTTTAAGACGCCAGGACATCAAGCTACTTACTACAATCTGTGTTTCTTAAACACATTTTCAACTTTATCGCTAAAGCGTTAGGTTCAAGGTTTCAGGTTTCAAATTTGACAGTTTTATGTAGCTTGATTGATTTGCTGGCGTCTGTACATAACATACACCATAATATACTGTAGTCTAGAATACTCAGGTTAAGTATGGTGGACTTTGTAATTAAGGTCAAGCATCCTGTACTTGAATCATGGCAACAGTTTTGCATTCTGTATCATCATTAGCCTACTGTCGCACGCAACTGAACTCGATTGTCAGCAACTCTCATCCAGTTGCTACCAGTCACCCTGCAAAGATCGTCAGTCCACGCTCGCCTGAGGGTGTCCCACCTTACGTTTGCCGATTCACGGTCTCCACTGAAGAACACGTCTACCCCGACGATCATCAGTACTACGGCTAATGTGACCGGCCCATTGCCACTTCTGCTTACTTATTCTGTGAGCTATGTACACAACTCTGATTCTCTGGCGTAGCTGTTGTGAGTCTTCGAGATCATGAGATAGTCAGGAGAATACCATGACCCCCTGGTGAAATGAGATAAAGCTAGACAATCTGTATAGCTCCATCTCATACTGAAGTGACATTAAAGTCTTGTCTGACAAGAAATCAGTGTGAAAAGTAAAAATCGTGAGAAAGCTGACGATTATCTTCTAGTAGGTACTGTCATTGGGAGTAAAAGTTATTCTTTGGTCATCTTGAATAGCGTTTACAGAAATGTTCATCCATATTTTAAAGGGTGTTGAAACCCCGTCAAACTAAGCAACTTTCAATTAGACCAATAGCGTTATAACAAAAAAACAACTTTTTCATACAAAAGTTCAATATCGAGTCCCCTCAAATGTATGGGACAGGACATTTAATTCACCGACGTTAAAGCTGTTACCTCACCCATACGGTAATTTAAAAAAAATAGCTGCCTGTCATTTCGACCGTGGAGGTAATGCAGCCAAGTCGGAAACAGTGTTTTCTTAATAACTGAAGCAAAATTTATTTGCGCAGGAGGTTCTGAACACTTGGTATCCTTACACGTACCCCATACACCCTGTATAGTGTATACGGCAGCACACATTTAATAAAAACAAAATATATCAGTAGTTCTAAAAATAGTGAAACAAAGCGAATCTCCAATCGCAATTCAACTAACAGCGCCACTCATTCAATGCCACGAACAATCCACAAACCTTTAAACCATACAAAATATTAAATTACAACGAAAATTCACGTACGAAATCTTGTAGAATGGAATTTATTGCCTCCTATACGTTGTTTTATTTATAAGAAAGCATGGGCCGCGCTCAGGGAGATGAAATTACGTGATACCATTGCGAATCAAAGTGATATACAGCGTTGTGTGTGCGGCACAATCAGTTACCTGAGTGTTTGTTGTTTCATTTGAGCCTGCTCGGTCAATTGACGACGACTTAAATTATTTTTATAACACATTTGCTCGTAAAGGATCTCTTATTTCACCAATTTCAATATCGTAATGGATCTCATTACGTACTTGTGCGGTAATGTAAAGTAAATCGCACGGTTTATCGGGATGCTCCGTCTAACTAAAACGAACGGTACTTTTTTAAATATTAGCAAAGAGTTTTTATATCAGAAAAGTGGTCAACATTTTTGATTAAAATTGACTTTGGTAGATAAAATATACTAAATAAACATTGAATTCTTTAATTTAATTAATTTTGACGATAAAATACAAACATTTATCTGTATCAAACTTCGTATTGATCGAAGGTATAGAAACACAAAAATATTTATTTACTTAATTAGTAGGTAATACTGGCTGTTTTTTGTGCATTTAATTTGCCTTAAAAAAGCGCTGATACGCGCGCATCGCAAGTGAATAAGTAAAAATTATTACGCGCGCTTTTTCTTTTCGCTGTATTGTTTTATTTATTTCCTCGCAAATATGTTATCAAACGATGTATGACATACGTGCGCTTTGATAATTACAGCCTCTGCTTTCTTTTAGCCCTCGCCTGCGGCTCGAGCAAGCAATATCGCCTCGGCTGTGTTTTTCAACTTACCGCACTTATATTATTGAACACATATACCTAGGATTTTTTTTTAGAATTGAATAAATAAATTATCGTTTTAATTTACTTGAAAAATACCTACCACTTAACCACAAAAGAGGATCAAATATTGTTTTTGTATACCAAATAATAATTTAGTTTAGCAAACATCAAATTATCGTGTTACCTTGAATTAATTAGATTGTAGAGGATCAAATAATTACATCCTTTTTTTTATTTAAACTTCATGCAAAATAGGGGTAGGTACCAAACCTAACTTAGATAATAATCATGCAGAATTACCTACATAATGTCACAAGTCATTCTATACCATTTAGCATTTCAGTCAAATAATATGACATTTTATATGTCACAAAAAACATTATTATACGTTCTACATAATTATTGACCTGTTGATCGTTACAGGTAGTGGCCCAAAAAGACTGACAAGTCTTACCAAGCGGTATAGTCATATGTGGTTTTATATTCTTTGGGTATAGTATTATTATAGTATTCAATGCATAAGAGGTGTGTTATGTAATGACTTTACATTAGCATAATTAGTAGCTCACTGCTGACCATGGCTTGTCCAATTAGCCCTAAGGCTAATAAGGCTGCAGCTTAGGGCGCGAGAATCAGGGGGGCGCGCTGAAATCAAGTCTACGCATGCAGGCCCGGGCTGGTCATAAGGGCAAATGGGCCGGATGCCTGATAGGCCGGTGTGGCCGATTGGCGGTCGACTTTCTTTTGCTCTTTAAAAAAAAACCTCGCAATAATTACGATTAAAATAACGTCGTCTACCGTCAAGCCGAAGACCTAATTCAATATACTTTTGGACTCTGTAGCAATGGTACCCCCAGCTCAGATTTTTTAAAAGTTTTTTTTTAAAAATGCTGAGCCGGGACGTTATAAATTGTAAAGTAACTCTACGTTCAATCAGTCACAAACTAAATATTTTAAGACTTCTTTGTTTCTTGATAGTGTGGTAAGTGCGTAGGTAACGTGTCAGAGTTTTTATGCCACCCATAGTTAATTTATTTATTTGGTACACCAAATATACAAAGAATTAATGTGGAACAATGAAAATAATATTTAAGTGCTGGTACGTATGCCTAATACGCAGCATTCACATATTAATTTATAATAATTCCTAATATAGAAGTATGTAAAGTTTTGGTTCATTACTATTATAATAATAAATTTAAATAAGCTAAATAAAAAAATAATCCTCAATTTGATTTTTAAAACGAAAAGTTTAACAAACGACGAAACGAAACGCAACAAAATACCGCGACAAGAACTGTCAAAGTTAACTTGTGAAATTGTCGTTAGCCAAAACAAGAGTTTATTTTAATTATTTCACGATGGATAACCGTTTGTACGAGACCAAATTACCAAACCATAAAATCTTTAAGGATCTAAAAGACAGTTTGAGTGAAAATCCTAGTGGAAAGTTGCAAAATTTGATCGAATTGAAGGATGATGTGTTTTACGTTTGGAACTCGAAAGAGAACTGTTTATTGAGTTTAAATCTGAAGCATTTGGAAGAAAGTGGTGACGAGACTCCTTATCAGGTATTGTAGTACTTATATTCGACGTATTTTAATTGTTTTACCTGAGTATTTGATACCGGCATGATTTTTTGCAATAAAACATTTTGAGGTTATGTTGTCTTGTTATGAACACATAATAGTTTGTTTTCGTTCCTTTACGAAGAAAACGCTTGTAATGATAGGATTTATCAAATCTCGGGAGATATGGTACGTTTTTAAACTACAAATTTATATGAAATCAAAACAGTTTTGATGTGTAACATTGAACAACCAAAGATATTTCTTTCTGGCCTGTTATGGCGCAATATCCAATAACTATAGATAAGAAAACAGTTTAAATTTACGAATAATACTTCAATCTCTTATTTTTAGTTGAGCACTACATGAGTTTTATCTATAAATAAACTGTCATAAGTGCATCACAGATTAAATTGAAAGAACCACAATGTCCGCTATCCACTTACCTGTTATGAAGTGGAAATGACCGGCATAAATGCAATAATTATCGCAAAGAGACACTCAGTACCAAGTGAAGATAAGCCTGAATGTCTCGCACAGAGCTGAACAAATCAAATTTTTGAATTACTTGTATGAAATCCTATAAAACCTTGAACATTTATCCACCTCAAATCATACAAATATAGATAACATTATTTATGCAATTGAAAAAGAGTTTCTTTTGGTGTGGTCGGTTCTTTCGGCACGAATAAGTGTGCGTTCACATTTAATGTAACAACTGTGTACTATAATAAGTATAATGATGATTTACACACAGGGTGAATTCCATTCTTCTTAATTGATGCCTCAGATTTTGTCCCTTGTAGATATCGACCTGAGCAACCTGGACACTTCTGTAATTTGCCTTAGTTGTCCACAATGAGCTGGAGATATATCTGCTATAATTCTTACTTATGTATTTTGCTTTGAAAAAATCTGGTTCTTCCTATAAATATAAATAAATAGCGCTGGACATTAACACACAGTACCACCTAGTGACCCACTAAGCAAAGCTTGTGTCGTGGACACTTGATAGCTGATATACTACATATATATTTTTGTGTTTGTAAATACACACTTATTATATATTAAAAGATCTATGACTCGGAAACAAATGTCTGTGCTCATCACACAAACATTTACTCCTACCGGGATTCAAACCCAGGACCCTAAGTACGTAAGACAGCGTCACTACCACTACGCCAATCGGGTCGTCAATATAATCTATAAAAGTGCAATACTTAAGCAGTCAAAATGTATGGAACAGCTGTTGTAAAAATTATAAAGAATTTCACCGGACGGTATACAGTATGTATACGCTATCACTAAGAAAGAATACAACAATATGTGTTTTTATTTTCAGGTATGTTATAATAAGAACATCAATATTCCTTCATGCAAATGATATCACGATATGGTCATACATTTTGTTGACCCAATTTTCGACTTTTCCCATGGCTTCTGAACTGGCAGCTTTGCATTCTTAGTTTGGTAAGTCTTGCATAATAATTTTATTGAAGCTGTAAATCCATGCGAAGCATTTTCCTGGCTACTTTCAGGTCAATCTGAATTTTTCGTGATTTAAGTAGATTACTGAGGTCAAAATATCTTTTTTGGTTGTCTTATCAGTGAAAATAAGTGTTAAGCAAATAGACTATAAACCGTAATTGACCATGTATTCAGATCAGACTATTATTCTTGGAACATTGTACAAAAAAAAATAGATGGTGTATTGGCGCAAGGGTTGACAACTTTTTGACACAGTTGACGCAGTGCCATTGACTCCTGCACTGCGTGTTGTGGGTTCAATTCACTTATGGAACAAATACATATTTGTATGGCCTACATACAGGTAGTGTTCTGGGACTGGCTGTTAGTGAGTGTATGTGACTTTTGATGTTTGTAAACTCACCAACGACGTAGGAAACATTTGTATGTGAGGCAATGCCTAAACCAAAAAATCCTACTATTTTAAACAAAGTTTTTGACTGTAACATCTTGTAAGCCAACTTGCATGATCAAGCGGAGAGCAGTGGTGGCCCAGTGGTGACGGCCCCGACTTACGAACAGTAAGTAGTGAGTTCGAACCCAAACAGGAGCATTACTTTGTGTAATTTATTTCATCACCACTGCTCTCAAAAACGGTGATGGAAAACATCGAGCGGAAACCGGCATGTCCTAGAACCATAAGTTCGAAGACATGTGACATCTACCAACCCACACTGGGCTCGCGTGGTGGATTATAGTCCATACGCAAAATATGCGCTTTGACGTGGAGTTGCGGACACCAGCCCATTGTACAAATACAATTGTACCAATTGATTATGATCAATCGGTTTTCTGTTTTGTGCTGTCTATGTTGTTAGTTTAAATACTAGCGTAGCTAAGTACTGTATTTTTACTAACATTGCGATTTAATTTTGTGAACGTAGATAACATGAATTATTATTTCGTTCTTCTCTCATAAGTGACGCAGACGAAGTTACGTGGGTCAGCTAGTGTACTTATATTTACATTTATGAAATTAATTTAGGTATTTATGAAGGGTGTAAAAAAACTGTTAACAAAACCGAAAGGCACTGGTTTTCTTCGTCTTCGCGATAATTTTTTTGTCCTAGAGTCTAGACCAAGGCTGCTCATTTGCTCAACCTTGTTTGAAGGTGGGCTACGGCTATCCACGCAAGCAAGCAAGGGCCGAAGTCTGCCGGGTCTACGGGACTGTTCGAAAGAGATACTGTGGCCCCGGGTTTTAGTCAGTAAAAGTCTGACACTCCCTCCCGCTCCACCCAGTGTGGGATAAGTTATTTAAAGATTTCCCATCCGAAAAAATTAGTTAGCCCGTATTGTCCCACTCCTGAGCAAAGGCCTAGACCCATTCCTTTCACTTCTATTCTTACATTAGGTATGCGCTCCATCGCTCGTTAGACTTCTGGACGTTAGTCAAACACCAAGGAAAATGTACATGTCCATAAGTTTGTGTTTTAAGGGGATGGGTAAATTGCCCGTGAGGCAGTTTTCCGTGCGTCTTGCCACTTCTTTCTCTTATCTCGCCTGGAAGGAGACTATTTGGTAGATGTATTCTTGGACATAGTATATTTTCTCCCCGTCTATGTGCACGCTTGATAAGTGAGCTGTTGGTCATGAGCTTAGTCTTTGACAAGTCTTCCTGTAAAATTGCCTATAGTGACTTATTTGAACCGATTTCTGATGACTGCTGAGGCTGCAAATATACGTCGACTTGTTTTGAAATACTGAAATCTATTTTCAAAAGACCATCGGCTGCAGATCATTTTTAGCGGGCCAAATCAAATGCGTTGGCGGGCCATTTTGTGGCCCGCGGGGCTGCGGTTGAGCCTTGTTCTAGACCGTACCAGAGGGCCTACTCCCTTTGGCCCCCAGGCTGGAACGGACAGGGGCTGCCTTCAGGCGGCTCCTGCCCAACCTTGGGGGGCCGAACGCCTCCTGCCGCAGGCTCTACGCGGGAGTCGTGCGGTCCATGGCCCTCTACGGGGCCCCAGTGTGGGCGCGTTCCCTGAAGCGGCGTGCCGCTCATCATCTGAACGCCCCAAAAAGTGGTGGCCGTAAAGATGGTCCGTGGGTACCGCACGATCTCTCGCGAGGCGGCGGGCCTGCTTGCCGGATTGCCGCCGTGGGATCTGGAGGCGATAGGCGATAGGCGTCCTCACCGGACACACGGATGTTTCGGGAGGTACCTGCACCGAATCGGGCGGGAGGAATCGCCCGGATGTCTCCACTGCGAGGATCGACCGGAGGACACGGTGGAGCACACGGTGGAAGTCTGCCCTGCGTGGGCGGAGCTCCGCCGTGTCCTCGTGGCGGCGATCGGCGGCGCCGACCTCTCGCGTCCGGCCCTGGTTCAATCCATGGTCCGGAGCGAGACGGAATGGGAAGCCGTCGCCTCCTTCTGCGAAGCAGTCATGCTAGCGAAGGAGGTAGCGGAACGAGAGAGGGAGAGATCCTCTCTTCCCGGCCGCCGCGGGAGACGCAACGGGCGTCGGGGGCCACGTGGTGGCTACCGGCCACCGTAGATGCGGGCCTGTGGACGGCTGGCTATGGGCTAGCTAGCCGTCCGGCCGTCTAACGACGACGACAGGCCGTGTCGACGGCGCGTTCGTGTTCCCGCGCGCCTCAAAGAGATGTCAGCAAAAAGAGAGGGGCCCGCAAGGGCCGAAGCCTGCCGGGGTTGCGGGCCTGTTCGAAAGAGATACCGCGGCCCCGGAACGTAAAAGGCGAGAAAGGAACATGGATGGTTTTTAGTCAGTAAGAGTCTGACACTCCCTCCCGCTCCGCCCAGAGTGGGGGGGTCATTTGATGATTTCCCATCCTTAAAAAAAAAAAAAAAAAAAAAGGGCCTACTCCCTGACGTTTCGTTCGTTTCGGATCTATCCGCCTCTCTCACTCGCACTCATCTGCAGACGTTCGCGAGAGAGACTGATAGATTCGAATATTCGGACGAAGCGTTTGGGACTAGGGCCTCTGGGAACTTTCTAGTTACAAATATATTGAAAGTCAGAGTTCCAACTTTTCTGAAATAGGTAGGTACATAGGTGTTTTAACATTTTTACTTTTAACAACTCCACCGCGACTCCCGTACTATTCGATCCATCCCAACACAATAATTGAGTGTGGTACATTGGGTTATACCGTCAAACGTGATTTTTCACTCCCAAAAATAAAGTCGTTTCCCAACAATATTTTTTGCGTAAACTGACTTAGTATGATATACTTACGGAATGCTTG
This sequence comes from Xestia c-nigrum, assembly GCA_916618015.1. Lineage (NCBI taxonomy): Eukaryota > Metazoa > Arthropoda > Insecta > Lepidoptera > Noctuidae > Xestia > Xestia c-nigrum. The sequence continues at coordinate 2,978,239 of OU745263.1, forward strand.
GTTGACGGCTTCGTGATGAGGTTGTTTACACCCTGTATGTGTGATATGGGTGAATTTACTTCCCACCTCCTGGTGTATCGTTTGGATAGGTACTAATGAGTTCACTGACGGTCTGCAACTTTTCACCCTTAGCATAATCTGCCTATAATATTCCCACTGCTGGGACACACGGCCTCGTCTCTAGGAGAGAGAATGGGCTATAATCCATCACATGGGCCCAGTGCGGGTTGATGGATCCCTTTCACCATTAGGTATGCCTTAAGTAAAGTTTTATATACCTATTTTGGTTTGGATACACATTATAGGTCTTTTTGAAAAAAAAGGCGGATAAGAAGACTGACCTCCAACGCAAAGTTTAAAATATAGAAGAATATACTAATAATAATATTGTTCACCAAAATTTTAGGCAGTTGTATTACAAAATTACTAACTAGCTGTTGACTTTGTTCGCGTGGAAATTCGATTTGTAACCACTCGTTACATGCCGAGGTTCCTCCGTGCCTCGAATAGCTCGTGAACCCGTTGGTCCTGTCATTTGTAAATCTTTGACAGTCGTTACAGTTGGCCCGAAAATCTGACATCCAGTTTTACCAAGGCTATCGTATTACCCGGTAATATCTGGATTGTGGAGGTCAGAATTCAGATAGCCAGTCGCTCCATGTAAAATAATGGCATTCAGCTGCAGTTAGCTGCAGACTGCATTTTCATCTGGCACGTATACGTCTATTCTTGTACAAGGACAAGTTCTACTTGTTTTCGCCATAGTAAAATAGTTGGGCTTAGCAATAGTGGGAATTATTATCTTAAGGCGATTACATGACCTATACGCGAGTTTTATAATGCCTAAAAGTATATGATTCACTGCAATAAACAAAACCAGAAAAAAATGAAAATGATATTCTTCAGGATATATTTATGCTAGCATGATAGTGTTTTGAAAACATGATAAGTACAATTAATTCTACTCGTTAGAAAAAAATCACGAACTCGTCTCTAAAAATTTCTTTGAACCAAAAAAAACCTACTAAAATACATACGAAAATTCCGATTTTTTGGCAAATTATTCTACAAGCAATATATTAGCATTCAGATCGAGTTTTAGTTTTTAGTCCAATTTTTTGTAAATCGATAGAAACCACTCATTTCGCACTATTTGGCCCGCAGTGACTGACGTAACAACCACTTTGTAGTGCAAGCTGATTAGAACTTTATTCTAACAGCATTTCAAACGAAGTTTGAACCACCACATATATACGTGCTATATGGTACACCTCTGCTGATATTAGAGTCGTGATGTTTATTCATTAGATCCAAGCTATTGCACATATATGTATAAGCTGCTGAAAAAATCTTCTAATAGAAAAACCCCTCCAACAATGAGGAGAAAAACTCAAAGGTCGACATAGATGTCGCTAGCGTCGACTCTGCCTTGCCAGCTATAATTTTTAAATTCATAATGTATTCTTTTTGGACTGTTTCACAATTAAAAGTAAAGTAGCGTAAAAGAAATTTAATGTATCTGCAGTTTTGATTGTAGGTTAATCAATAAATAATTTTAAGGTTATATAGATAAAATAATCGATATTCTCATCGAATCTATTATGATGTATGTTTTTAACTTTATGTTTAAAAGCATACCTACGACCGAAATTTTATTTTTAATGTCTACCCAAAGCCTGGCACATCTCTCAATGACCCACAATATCGGTGCCCATCTAAACATGTGGCATTGCTTTTTCGAGGGCTTGTAGGTACATCAAGCATTAATTTCCTCTGGGACATTTTTATTAAACGTTCTAAAGACGTTCGAAACTTTTGCGGGTGCTGATTCTACTTTTGTTTTTGTAAAATAAAATATTGCAAACACTGCAGTTTTCTTTAAGAATTTAGTATAAATACTAAAAAAAATAACATAGTTGTTATGTCAAAAAAATTATCTACTATTATCCACGAGTTATTATAATGGCAATGGTAGAGCAGCGGTGGCCCAGCGGTGGCGGTTCCGACTTACGAGCAGTAAGTCGTGGGTTCGAATTCGAACCCAGGCAGCCGCAATACTTAGTGTAATTTATTCCATCGCCGCAGCTCTCAAAACGGTGAAGGAAATCATCGTGAGAAAACCGGCATGTCCTAGAACCAAAAATTCGAAGACATGTGACATCTACCAATCCGCACTGGGCCCGCGTGGTGGATTATAGCCCAATCCCTCTCATAGAGATGAGGCGTGTGTCCCAGCAGTGGGAACATTAATAGGCTGATGATGATTAGAATCAATCACACATAACGGTATATTAACTTAAGCCGAAATAATGATCAGCTGTATTATGAACAGGGCACAATACAGAGTGCTTGGTTTCTTTAAAGTTTTGGATTGTCAACGCTTTTTCCCAGGCTTTTCGACGTTTTGGATCTTTTGGAAATAAATGTCTTCCTTGATTTTTGCAGTCTGGAGCACAACACGGCGTCATATTTATAGCATTTGTTTATTTAGAAATCGCAAATTAGTATGGATTTTGACATGTGACAGGGCGAAATTAGTATCAAATTAGGCAGAGTTGATAATACGACATCTGGTGGGACCAAAAGGCAGTTTTCACCCCATTGTTTTTCATCCCCACTCGTGATGAGAACTGTTTGGATCATATATTTTTGAAATCATATCTAGCTACTACTACACTAGTTTTAGAGGCACATGTAACGGACCACAAACCACTACTTTTAAGTTTGAAAAATCCCAATCCCTCCCACAATGTAAATGCAACTACTACCATAAACCACAAACCTATTGTAGAGGAGTGGATTTTACGGTAATATATGAGCTCGAGAACATAAATGAGGAAATTAATAAATTCATCAGTATTATTAAATCAGTAATATCAAATCATTCAAAACAAGTTAAAATCCCAAGACGAAAGAGAGTCATGTGTGTCTTTTAAAATGTATAAAGAATTGAGATAAAATGCACATCACAACGAAAAAATCACCTTGTTTTAAAAACGACATATTCTCGGTATCGTATTTTTTGTAATAATTTACTAAGGAAACTAAAAAAGTCGTATCTTGTTTTTGTAAACCATATATTAACTGTATTTCAAACTCTGTATGGTTTTTGGATAAATAAAATATATATGATTATTATTATTGCCCTGACCGTGGAATTGAACCTAGGACCTCATGCGACTGCTGAAAGTCGCGATTGCGACCAATCACATGAAAAAATCATCTTTCGTCCATCCTCGTTAAGCTTTTACCTCAAAACTATCGTCATCAAAATAGCATATATAAGTGTTCAAAAAACACTTACACCCTAAAATCGCTGAAACCCCAAAGAAAATCAATTAACCAAATTGATGAATAGCAAAACAAAACAATGAACATGTTACCGACGACCATTGAAAAGAGCTTTCGATTCGACCGCCATTAATCTCACTTGAAACGTTACCACGGAATTAATTATCCTCTGACCATACGATTTAATGGGCTTCCTGAGGGACCCTGAGGTTTCCGATTAAATCACTACATCTCATTGGCCGATTTATAGTGACCAAAGTGCCCAAGATTTAGTGGGAGCTGGATAAGGTCCATTTTGGGGGTAGAAATATGGGTATGGGTGAAAGTTTCAGACTCGTAGGTCGTCTTCGAGATTTACCTTCTTATACATGAAGAAACATCGGCACTCTGCTGTTAAATTTGTTACACCATGTCATATAGCATTAATACGAATAAGGACTTCAACAGTTTTCACCAAGAAATTCAAATTATTTTAACAAATCATCTTCTTTAAAGAATCTTAGACACCAACAGATAAAACCATCCTAAACAGCTCGGTCTAGAAGCATAATATTTAGATGAATGTCTTTAAAACGAAGGAAAGATTTTTCTTTAATCATTTGTAATAGGGATGAAAGTTTGTACGGAATAATATGTTCGTAATAGATAAAAACAGGCAAAACAAGCAATACAGAATCTCAATATAAGATAATAATACTTACAAAAACTGCCACTGCAGATACAATAATGTAGGTAACTCTAACTACATATAGGTACATTTACGTCCCTATACACACATAGCTTTACTTCCATGGTCTTTCCAGCCGGATTTATTGTTTCGGATCCGGGTCTTCGGACCGAGTAGCCCTTTGCCCTGCCCGATTGTTAATCTGAACTTAGGTGTACTTTTCACCTTTGCCGTTTCGGGCCAAGACGGTCTTAAATCGCTGCGAATGCCCAGTTACGGGGTGGTCTCTATATGGCTTTTAACGCGGAACTAGATTTTTCTTCGCTGAACAGGGAAAACATTTGAATGCCGTTGAATGGCATTATGTTGCCTTTTCCTGCATCATTCAAAGCATTGTTTACCTGAAAATGAAACAAAAGAAAAACTGTTACTTGTTCTCCGGATTCAATTACAACTTGGAAAAGTATGATTCCTATTAAAAGTCTTTCAGCAGTCAAAAGACAGAGACCTCCTTGTTGGTTTCTCAAAAACGTGACTAAAAGAAACCTTATAATCACGTGTTTCTTTATGCAGCCATTAGAAATATCGGGAACATCCTTAGTTGACCTAAACTGGGTCCATTTAGAGCCCAGACAGTATACATCGTGTAACATTTTAATTAAAACCAACTAAAGTGACCCACTTAAACCTTCGATTTAATCAGTTACTCAATAGGTAATTTTGGGGGCACTACACCTGGGCGGAACAATTAACTTGACCCGCCTCCCATACATAAATGTGTAAAGCAAATATTGTCACAATTACGCGATAGCATCAGCCTGTAAACATACGGACGAAGAGTGGTACCCTTCGGCGTATATCTTGAGGCTCGGGAGCCCCGTGTGGCAATCGAGATACAGGCTCAAGTCTCTAGAATAAGCGAGGGAAATCTTAAGGCCATTTTCACTTAGAGTGACAACCTGTGCCACGACCTCAGGCAGTTCGATTGCTTGCACATCTTTCCTTCGTGTTTGTACCGTCCTTGGTCGCTGTCGCGTCGCTATGACTTGTACATGCTCTTTAGATTGTAACTGCTTAAATAAAAGCTCAATTTTCAACACATAGCTCAGCAACAAGATTTGAAGCCGAGAATCGAACCGCACAGTAATACAATAAATATTCCAAAATAAATTCACGACGAACTCCTTCAGTTCTTAAAATAATACCTAGCTAATAATTATCACAATTCTTATGATAATTTCAAAAAATCCTTTTTAGTAAACGATGACTCAATAATTTAACAAAACATAAAACACTTACAAATTTTAAGTGAATAAAAACAAATTATATACGTAAAGGTCAACATCTCTAGCAACATAAAGTAATAAGATAATTAGCTACTATAATATTGTGTATAAAATGTGAATAAAAAGCCTGTTCAAATCATGGAACAAGTCTTTTGTTACTCATTTTTGATCTTCCAAATTAAGCACCAACGAACTATTTGTTAACAGAAGTTTCAAACACCCTAGATACCTCATAATTAGATAACGTTAGCGGCGAAATACTACTCGTAAATCAAAGGTCATCGTAACCATGCATCACATTTCTTCAAACCAATCCTGCGGTGTGAAAAATATATAGCGCTGAAAGTCTACAACTTGAAGCTTACACTCTAAGATATTTTCCTCCGTACCTTAAGATCGTTTTATTACCAACCCGGATGGACTTCGGGGATGGATGGTGGGGAATGTAAATTTACTGTACGGAACCGGACGCGAGGAGGTGAGCATCGGATTGTTTTGTTTTTGGTCGGGCCGCATTAAGGATGGCCGCATTTCACACCGATTTGCAACGCAGAAACAAACTGGATGGCACAAAGGTTACTTTCCTGTATCCATTGTTATAGTACGTAAATATCTTTTAGCGAAATTATGGATAACTTTTTGAGTCAATTAATTGATAGATCTGATAGTATTGCTTCTCAGTGACTGTTTTACACGGCATCTTTAAACTTAGTTGTCAACTACATTCCATCTTAACTTTTTGTACTTTTTGATTCGCCTTGCTTTTTTTTTAATACAACTTTTATTTGCAAAGCAATGTCCTGAAGAGTCCAGATTTTTGCAAAGGCCTTATCATTCGCCTTACACTTCGGTATAACAAGACCGCCCCACTAGTTCTTAACGCAGTTCCAACCTATTCTAAACTTAAAGACTCATCGTCAAGGTTTAAATTCACACAAACGATAAAGGTAAAGATTTGGGAGGTGAACTTAAGACAATCGCGTGTTCGGAAGCATTTCGCCGCGGCCTTTGTTTAGACGTGTTAGATCGATGTGCCTAATGTATGTGGATTGAACAGCGTGGGTTTAATTTGCCGCCTGTCCATTTGTTCCGATTGTGGCCTTATTTATTGTGTACCAAGGATTGGTTTGTAATTAATGGTTTGTGTAGAATTTTGCATCTGTTTACCGTATGGTTATGTGTGGTTTTTTTGGAAAAGATCCACCACTTCCACTCGTTTTGAGTTTTCGTATGTCCATCTATATTGTTTGCGCACACTTCTTTCTTTGAACAGGGGTCAATTACATTCCAAATAAATCAACTCATGACCTGTGGCATAAAAGGTTTAAAACGTGCGTAATAATGATGTTTTATTCACAAACACAGTTCGAATAAGTCTAGCCAAATGATTCAAGTTATTTACAATTGACGCTTTATCTCCTGTCGAATAAAGTTTTTAGTGTAACGTTTGATTGAACTCACCAAACTTCTCAAAGCTAAACTAGAACCTTACTATCCGAAAACTAATCAAACTAAACCACACAAAATCTATTAAACATAACAGTATCGATAGTCCTGTACGGATTACCCTCAAGTTGCCGGCCCAAGGCACATCGGTTCTTTGTCTAAACCGATTTCTACGGGGTACCCCAAGGAGGTATCTTGGGACAGGTGTGTTCTTGCAAGGATTTTAATTAATAATGTCTCGATAGTGTGTGGCTTGTGTGGTGTTGGGTGGCTGATTTATCGAGGGTACAATACAGAAGGGTAGAATGGTAAACTTTGTTTAGTAGCCCTGTAATCATGGAAGACATTGGACTAAGAAAAATATAGGGAGTTTATAAGACTTCGTCGTGACTTTTTGTGTAACATTGTGTAAAGTAATTAGCGTGAGAAACTGTTGGTAAGGTATAAATAATAATGATAAAGAATCTTATGTATCATTTTCAATAGGTGTAATTTTTTTTTATTTTAAAAGTAGTTTTCTGGTGAATGTTTTAAATAGCAGGATATAGCGTGATATTTTTTAACCTAATTCTAACTTAAAAGAAATAACTAGATAATAATAACAACGTGTGATGAAAGAAAGAAGTTAGACATGACAGTAATGTAAAGGTCAGAACCAGATATATATACGTACTAGCTGACAACTTCGTCTGCGTCACATAAGAGAGAAAAACGAACGGAAAAAAATTCCCCGTTTTTGCAGCATTTTTCATTCCTGCTCAGCTCCTAATGGTCGTAGCGTGATGTTTTATAACCTATAGCCTTCCACGATAAATGGACTATCCAACACAAAAAGAATTTTTCAATTTGAACCAGTAGTTCCTGAGATTAGCGTGTTCAACCAAACAAACTCTTCTGCTTTATAATATTAAGTATAGATTACCCCAAAGTTAATAAAACCACACCCCTCTCTCCAAATAACCAATACTTATAACCACATAACTTTCACTTAAATCGGAATATCGACACAATGGTCTTAATAACCCAGCAGAAGATAAACAATTCCCACTGAGACGATATATCTTGGGGCCCTTTCTAACGAACATTCTGGAATTAACTGCACATTGCTGACGTCATAAGTTATTAGTTGTATCTCATGTGTATTGTCTGATGTGCCAATAGTTAGATTAATTTGTACAACCAGCGATATTAAGGGGTTTCGGTTAGGGAAAGTTCGGCGATAAGCTGAGGTCAAAGCGGTAACGAAGACTTTGGTATGTAGGAGCATGATAAAATTAGCTTTGGCAAGCCGAAACTAAGCTAACAGTTGTAGCTTATTTAGTTAAGCAGTTACTGTTATGATTGGCTTCCTAGGTAAAGGTTTTTAAAGTAACAGATGATTTTCATTGATAACTTTAATGTACCTTAGGAAAGGTCTAATTCCTCATGAAGATATGACGAAAATTTCAATAGTATTTCGAAAGAAAATACCATTCCAAAACTTGAAGAACCAAAAAGCTTCGCACACAATTTATGCTCCTTTCCGCACTAGATTTCTATCTAACATATTAATTACTAATAAAACTTTAAAACGTGCACACCCGTGTGAGTGTCTCAGGGCTCTCTAAGACGGCTCGCCTCCCACCTCCCCCCTCCTTACCACCCACCCTCCTCTATGTCCGTACATGGTTAGTGTGAATATGTAAGCCCACGGGTGTTCATTAACTCAGCATGTTAAGCCGATGATCGTAGATAGTGTTTGTGGTCGCTCCATCGGGCCCGATCGCGAAAAGACGCTGAGACGGATCAAAGGATAAAATAACTGTGAATGTGAAGGGAATAAGATTGAGAGACATCAGCCGTTTAAATAATGTTACAGGATTTCGATCACCTCCAAAAAAATAAAATATTTTCTATAAGAATTTAAGGCAGGCGTAAGATAATTGTGATAGCCACGATTTTAGTGAAAAATGCGTCATTCCCTAACAAAATTTTAAGAAAGGCTAAAGAACTTACAGCTTACAAATTGATCCCAGCATTTAATTAAATCACACAAACTATAAATATTTATTTAAAATCCAGCACAGTTGAGCGTAGCAGCGCGTTCACCTTGCCACTCCACATTTACACGAACAAATCTAAAATGGCGTCATGTAAAACGTACATCGCGGTGAACACTTGAAACTCGTTCTTTTCCCGCCTCGGAGTGTCGTTGCCGACATTAAATCTTAATAAATCCCTTCATGCATCACCATAGCAGGTCCTTTGATTTTTCACTCGGCAAACCACGTCTGCGTGGTATCAAAGAAATTCACAACTCTTTTCAATGCGCGTCGATATAATGTTCACAAAGACCACCTTAATTGATCCCCCTGCGCCCCATTCCACTTTTGAAATATTTAAAACCGGTCAGGTGTGAGTTGGACGAACTTTGATGGTTCCAAAGCTATAGAAAAGAAAAAAGTCAGACTAGGGGTGGAATTGCTTTCATTAATAACTGCATATTGTTTACCACGTTAGAGGAAATCTTTGTAAGCCGCAAATTATATTTGAGGATATAGAACAACATTAACGGCGTACTATTTATTTGGGGAATTGATTTATATCAGGAAATTTGCAGGAAGTTGCATTAAGCAATCGAACAGATAACCCGCTAACTAAATTCAGTGGATACTTTTAAAAAAGAAACGAATTATTCCAACCATTCACTGTACCCAAAAAAGAAAGCCAAAGGGAGACGAAGAATGCAACGACGGGGTTCTCAATAGAGTGGACAGTGTACCTTCAATTTACTAATACAAATAAGCGCGACTCGGTCCTTTAGACCCCCGACAACCGCTATAGGCGACGCTTTTAAAAGGACCTTGCCTATTGTGTCCGACCCTCAATCGTGGTCTCGATTATCGGAAAGAAAACACTCATCTATATTTTAAATAATGATCAGAGTACAAGAGACCCTTGGACGGGGGAAACAACGGTTGTGATGGATTGTGCGGGATACGGGCCAATAAAGGCTTTGTGTAGTTGTCGCCTTGTGAGTACAATATGGGTTTGATGTTTGTGAATTATTGGAGGGAATATTGCCACGACATGGACTGATTAATTGGCAGTGGGTATACTATTATCAAAATAATTTGAGGTACGAGTACTATCTATACCTTCTCACTGTTAAAGTTATGTATCGTCTTCATTATCCGCAATGATGAGTATATCCTCATTTCACAAGTACGTATCACCATTAACAGGCACATAATTATCTAACAGAAAAAGAATATTATAATCACAACAAACAGCAACTATCATCAGTAAGATAATCTTTCAAAAATTCTAAAAGCGTGCGAAACAAAACCGGCCGTGTAATGAACCCCCATACATCATTAACTGGTAGTGTAGGAGCACGAAATAGATGCATAACAGAAGGTCTGCTACATTCAGCGACCGAAAACGCATGCACACATAGACACGCTTCCCGTACAGCGATTGCAAGTGCACCCGCTGCAGGCATTTGTTGGAGATCGCCGTACGTTCGCGTCTCAGTGTGCGTGCGCCAGTTTTCGCTCGATGCATGTACCCGGCCTTCTTTGCTTATCTATTTCGTGGTAGGAGTGTCACACAAACAATCCCGCTCCAGTTTCGCGAGGGACTGGTTGATAGTACGCAGTAGTGGATTCGTTACAGCGAGAGTCTAGTGGAGACCATTGTGAGTCGAGGACGTCTGCGCCGTTGTGTCCGAGATGTTGGTAATTGCCCCCGCTGCCTACGGTTGGAGGGAAAAAATCTGGATGCGATTGAGAATTTTTAAAGCTATTTCTTTTTTTGCAATGATTCATTTGGTTGGATATGCTTTACAACCATGAATGCTTCTGACTTGGATGTATTTACTGAATGTAGCGTAGGAGAGGTGTAATAACTTGCCCACATGTTTGCTTTGATGTTTGTCATGACCAAATTATAAATTCAAAACTTATGATATTATACCTGTGATATATGCGAGGTATATTATACATACGGTCATAAATCGCTGTTTTTCAGTGGTCTATAAGGTCCGAAAACTTAACTTTTCAATTGAATGTCACTACAAGAGTTATAAAGTCATTACTGTTTTACGATATGCACTTCAACGCTTATACCACACTAGTTTATTCTCCAAAGGCCTTGAAGGTCATCTAACTTGAAGATATGGGAGGACCCATTCATTAATTTTACGCCCTAACCCCTTCCAGAGACATAAGCATCCCTTAATAAACCGCGACCGATGTCTTGCTCTGTTTATATGCATATAATAGCGTCCCAAATCTTCTTATTGTTCCCGAATATGGTTCAGAGCATCTCATGAACAGGTAATGTCATTATTTATTGGCACTAAAGGAGCATCGAGGTTAAAGACAAAGAGTCCGAATAGTTCACAGCCTCTTGTTATGATAGTTAGGGAACTATGTGAGTTATGGCCACCTTCATTGATTCGACCCTCGCTCATACAGAGGCCACATTCCAGGGATTATGCATCTCATCAAAAGAAACTTCAGTTTATAGACATTGTAGTAAGTTTGGGAATGTCTTTGTTGGTGTATGGGGTGACTTTGGTTAAGTAATGTCTCGTCCAAGCGTTCACTATGTTCAGTTTAAATGCTGATTAGTACAGAATTTTAACGCTTTGGAATATTAGCGAAGCCCTTATTTCTTTTAAAAAAAGACGTGTGTCACTCGGGGACTGTCGCGGTAAAGCTATTGTATTTGTGTTTTACGGGGAGTGTTAGGTTATTTTCGTTACGGAACTTCTGGATTCGGTCTCCATGCTCAAGGCCCGGGATAGAAGCTATGCAATAGCATAAAAGTCCTTTTCATCCCATCTATTCGAAAAAGACGACTTGGTTCGCCTTTAAGTGCACCCAAAGGTGGTGTTTTCTATAAGAAACTTTTAGCGGGCAGTAATGAGTTTTTAATCCTCTTTATAAGTGCGCCGCAATTATCTTTGCCGCGCACTTTTTGAATTTGGAACATCTTGTGTTCAGCGCCCAAGAAATCGAACGCAAATATTGTTTGAATAAAGACTGGCTGGTGCGACGGCCCATAGTAGCGCCGCGCGCCGGCTGAATACAAAAAAAAAAAAGAAATAAAATTAAAAACGCGCGAACTATAGCCCGCGTTTTCGTCAATTTTCACGGATTGATAGAAATTCATGATTTTGTTTTGAAAAATGAGTTCTTCAAGTGACAGTGAAAGTATAGAATTAACTCCTGATAGTATTAGAACTGACGCAAGAAATGTGATGGATAATCTACTACCTGCAAAATCCCGGGAGAAATATATGAAAGCTTATGGTAATTTTATTGAATGGAGAAATTCAAGAGGCGCCAAGAATTTTTCAGAATCTGTGTTTTTGGCCTACTTCCAGTACTTAGCCAAAACTAAACAACCTTCCACACTTTGGAGTACCTACTCAATGCTAAAATCAACAGTCAGTTCTAATAACGACGTAAAACTGGACACATATTCGAAATTAATAGCGTATCTGAAGAGGATGTCTGATGGATTTAAACCTAAAAAATCCAAAGTGTTCTCAGTCAAAAACGTGGAGACTTTCCTTAATGAGGCACCCGACAACATCTTTCTTGCCGTAAAAGTAAGTAACTATGTATGTATATATGGTGGATTAGTAAAGTATAACCAGTGTTTTAAAATGCGCATTTTATTGTAACCTGTACTTCGATAGATAGGTACTTGTCTTATTCACATTCGGTTTTGTTACAGGTGGCTTTAATTTTCGGAGTACATGGAGCTTGTCGTGGCAATGAACTTTTAAAAATAACTGTTGATGATGTCGAAAATCACTCGGATAATTTACTGTTAGTAAAGCTGACAGACACAAAAACAAAAATTGACCGATCCTTCGTAATCCGAGGAGAATACAAAACTATTGTACAGAAATACCTGGACCTGCGTCCTGCTGATATAAAGACCAATCGGTTTTTCATCCGTTATCAAAATGGCAAGTGCTTCAAACAAGTTATGGGAAAAAATAAAATTTCTTACATGCCACAAGAAATCGCTACTTATTTGAAGTTACCAGATATCAAGCTATATACAGGACATTGTTTTCGTCGCACTTCTGCTACCCTGTTGGCAGATTCTGGAGCGGACTTAACTGTTCTCAAGCGACATGGAGGATGGAAGTCGAGTGCTGTAGCAGAGGGATATATAGAAGATTCCATTGAGAACAAGGCGAAAACATGTGAACGCATCGTGGAAAACATTAAATTGCAACCTTCAGTTAATCCATCCATGCCACTGTCGCCGCGCCCATCTACATCCAAACAAAGAGATTCACCGTCACATTTTCCTCAAAATGAGCCACATTCTGACATTATTTCAAACACGCAGAATAAAATTAAATCTACAACAATCTCTATTCCTAATAAAACTGTAACAATTAATTTTCAAAATTGTGAAAATGTCTCAAATGTAAATACAAGTTTTTAGTTGTTTTATTATTAGATACTACTTAATTTCAATTTAGTTGTTACTCTGTTTCATTAAATATCAATATTACAATAAAATATGAGGCGCCTTTTATTTTCTCATAGTGGGTGATGAAAAGTAGAGTGTATCACTCGGGCGCAAAATATATTTTTGGCTCGGGCGACGTACTTTGAATCCCTCGCTACGTTCAGGATTCTACTAAAGAATCCCTCGCTACGCTCGGGATTCTACTCTAGAATCCCTCACTTCGCTCTGGATTCAAAAAAGCGCCCTCGCCGTAAAAATATTATTTTGCTCCCTTATGATACAATCTACTATTACAAATCTTTTCTCTTATCTTTTGTGCATTCCACTTGCCTTTGCCAGTTTTTGCAAATTCTTCCATAATTTCGTATTTAAAAGGTAGGTAGGTCATCAATCGTGTATCGAATGAATTGTGGGGCTCTCATATTATTATGAACCTAATAAAATCAAACTGGGAGGACTAGAGTGGCGTCGGGTTTGACGAGAGCCCAGCCATCTTGAAGTCAACAATGGTTTTCCGACTTGTTCTTTGCGTTGCACCGTTATTAAAATCTCGTGAAACAATCGACTTGAAAGCGCACTTCCGCGGGCTATGTACAGACTTGTTGACAGGATCGGCAGGATTTCTAGTGAGGTAGGAATTATTAAGACTAGTTTTAATGGGTGGTTTTGCTCTCGTAGTCTTTTCCTCCACGTTTATGGGATTAAAACTAGGTACTTTCCGGCACAGAAAACTATGCAGAAAACATCGATCTCATCATCATACATCGATCGTTTGCTCGCTTGCTGAGTGAAAGAAGAATAAAACAATAAACAAATATGCGCACTTATAATTTCGGCGAGTAATCCTTAGTTCATGTAAATAACAATCTACGGCTCAGTCTAGTCACAACTAGTAACAAAAAATATATTATAGTTAAGTTCGGTTCTTGCTTTATTGACAAAGTTTTTTAGTCCTGCCCATTTTTATTTGTTAACTACTTCTCATCATCATCTATCTGCCTAGCCTTTTCCCAACTATGTTGAGGTCAGCTTCCAGTCTAACCGGATGCAGCTGAATACCAGTAAAATACTGGTATTCAGCTGCATCCGGTTGGAGCGACTGCCTATCTGCCTCCACAACCCAGTTAATACTGGGTAATACGATACTGGTTAACTGCTTCTGACCCCGTATTCACAAACGTTCGACTCGTTTCCGAAGACGATACGACTTTCCGAATCGGAAGCGAGTCGAATGGTTGTGAATAAGGGGCCTGAATTACTAAATACCCAACACAGTATTATCAGTAGGTCGACAGTACTCGTTTTCTTAAAATATTTTGCATTTTTTCCAACACGATCACTACATAATCTGTACCAGCACCAAATGCATGGAGTATTAATACCGGGCCTCACCGATGGTGACTCCGAACGGATCATTAAAGGATAATTATCATGCCACTTCACAGGAAACTGAAGGGTTCCCACTCGGAAATCTGATTCTTTCTCTATTTCTGCCTCCGGGGAGATTTTTTCTCGGATAATGAATTTGGCTGTACTTGATAATAGGTGCTAAGACATAATTTCGAATGAATGAGATACTTAGTCTGCTTTTATTTATTTAAAAGTGGTTGGTTGATTTGTTATAAAAAAGCCTGAAAATAAATTACTCAAATGTATTGCCTAAAATATCAGTTTGAGTTTGGCATAATTTTGTTCCCACTATTTTGAGACACAGGCTTCCCAGTAAAAAGGAAGTTTGCCATAATCCGCCACGTGTTTCTAGATCGGGTCGGGTATTTCTTTAAATTGTTGCTCGTATTTTTTCGCGATTCTGAATCCAAGATTGAAGATATTTCATCAAAAAATCTTTAGACCTCACTTGTAACCATCATTATCCTAGCCTTGTGCCAACTATGTTGGGGTGTCGGCTTCCAGTCTAACCGGATGCAGATGAATACCAATATTTTACATGGAGAGACCGCCTATCTGTACTCGACAATCCAGATAGTACGATACCACACGTGTAACCAAAGACCAATAATTCCCACTACAAACTCAAAACCCGATGAATTTGAAATCGCTGTAAAACTTTTATGACGTAACACTACCGTCTCACGCCCGATGCGTCGAACCTAAGGCATCCGGCAAAAGGTCCCTTGAAGGTCCGAACCGAAGCTATGCATCATTAATGAACGACCGGCCACATCTATTGTGCACTATTTAACCACTACCCACCCCGACGGGGATTTCGTACCAAATTAAACTCGTCTAACAACGATTGTATAGAAAATAATACTGGGAAAACTCTTTGTCCGAGCACACGGGCGAACGGTGCAAATAAAACTATTGTTACAAGTGGTATTAATTAATGTGTATGGTAAATTCATCTGGAAGGTTTCGGCTTCTGAAGTGGGTGTATATTTGACTTCGTCTATATCGAAAGTGACCCGTGTGAATTAAGGGTTTTTCGCTTAGTTAATAAATTAGTTTGTTCCGTGTTTCGGGGTTGTCTTTTTTCATTTTAAGTTGGCGTGTTTGTGGGTATGTGGTGTTTCTACTTCGGTATGACTGGAAATATCGTTTTCGCAAAAAAACTACTACTACGGCACTAGTCTTCCAATGTTATTAGTATACTACGTAGTATATTGTGATTAAGTTTTCTGAAGAGCGATGTGTCTCATCTATCCGTAATGCCAATTCTCAGTCTATTTGCACTGTTTATTTGCTTTCAATTAAAATAAAATCAGAAAAAAGAAAGAAATGCATACAGCCAGTGTTTTCTCTGGCTACACCTCGATTTGTCCCGGGGATATGTACCTACCTACTCTCAGTGAATAAACGCAGCAGCATGTTATCCTTGGATATTTCTCCATAATTAAAAAGTAGGGAATTGCTCGCGACGCTCGGAGTTGGAATCGGGAGATTTTAATTATGTTAGTGAACCGGCTCTTTGTCCTGGCTCTGCGATAGCTTTTTTGCGATACCCCCAGACTTTTTTCTGAGAAGTAAGCACTAACTAGGGACTTCACAAATAAAACATGAAGCACTGAAAATGTTGGATGTAACAAAGTTAACGATTCAGCTTTGTGATTTAGAGGTAGTTTTGCTTGCTTTGATATCTGCTACCAGTACTTATGAGACTCAAGTCTATATAGCACAGTAAATTATGTGACCACAATGAAATTCAACATTAACCAAAGTCAACGTATCAGAATCAAGACCCAAAATACTGTCCACAATAACATTCCTAAATAAAACATAGTTAGTTTCATTGTTCCAAACGTTAACAAATAAACACCGTCTGATTTCAGTTTAGCAAACCGTACAAAAGTTGTAACAAAATCTCATTCCGCACGAACAAACATTTGAATTTAACATGAGTAACGTGTATTTGATTGTGAGACTTGTTAGTTTTCATTAACAATCGCATGTACCGTTTACAGCATCAAACAAACAACGGATTTTGATTCTGAAACATTTCGTTCTATAATGTAGGTACGTGAAAATTTTAGGCATGTCCCGGGGAACATGTTTGCCATCGTCCATACCTCGGACCTCTCGCGCGTAAAATTACTATCACCTACACCTCAGGTAAATATGTTGGCAAGAAATTCGCTTTGAACCCTTTCAGCCCTTTGTTGTTCAACTAAAACTATTCTCAGTTAATCCCAGGATAAACAGTGCTTGTTAATAAATTAACGCGTTATTAATATATGTTACTGTGACCCTATGGTTGGCAGGTGTCCCTTCAGGGTATGTTCTCTATTCTGTTTCATTTTACAACAAAGGTTGTGAGTTAAGAAACAGTAATTTCGGGTCAACTGTAAATATTGTAGCCATTCCGGTTTTTGTGTTGTTAATAAATTACAATATGGTCGGGTGACGTGTTTGTTTTGCTCTCATTATGTTGGGATATCTTTGTGAAGCATTTCTCTCGGTCAAAGACAAATCTGTGGGGGCTTTGAAAATATGGGCTTCCTTCGGACAGGCGGCTGTACTAGTTCAAAAATGGGCCTAAACTGATAGCACTAAGTTATATTTCTTGAGATAGAGTTTTGTAATCATGCCCTTGTAATCGTGAAAGTGCTCGCTATTTATTAATTTATCTAAATAGGGAAACAAAACATTATTAACTTAAATGGAACCCATATTTTTTTTAATAATGTGTTAATTGCAGTATTTGCACTGTATTGTCCAAAAAAGCTATCAAAGTTTCAAATGTACTTTGGGCTGCATCAATTGGGTACCCCAGTACCCCGTTTTCGAACATAGATGCTTCCAAGGGGGTGTGCCTACATTGTGAAACTGACTGTATATTCAACCAAATAGTTTCAACGTCCAAATACCAAACAACCATTCTACTTTCAAAAACCGCAAAACAATACCATCTTGGAGACAGAAACTATCCACCAATAACAGCACACCATAATTAACGACATCACAAACCCTCATATTGCAATCCCGAAAAATAATCCCGCCGAATCTCCTTTCATCCTCAAATGTATCCTAAGCTAATAAATAGAAGGCGAAAAACTCGGTCAGGGGGTGGAGGGAGATCTAAGTGAGTGCTTTACGTCATATCCGAAATCCCGGTAAAGTGAGTCCGGTAAAGCTTGGCAGTGTTCGATGGTCCGCTCCTCGCGATCTCTGTAATAGCAATAGCTTTGTGTTAAAGCTGCCCGGAGTGAAGTCTTATTGTTTGGTGCAAAAATTGGCGAATAACTTGGCTGATGATTTGGGAGACATGTTTACTTCAAAAATTTTTGATTTTGGACCGTTTTTTTTTCGGATCAGAGTTAAGTTTTCAAATTCTGTAACGTTGTTGAGATTCTTTGCTAATTCTAATTTGTACTGGACCGTCTGATTTCTAATGTATAATAGTTGATATTTGGCTGTATCTGAAGTAGAGTGATATTCCTCAGTATCCTCTTTGTTTAAACAGAAGTTCTGCGTGTAGCCCGAATCTAACTTGTGTTAGTGAAGTGTAAGTCTCCGCTTATCTCCTATATCTTACGTCACGCCGTTATATCGGCGTGGCTTAGCGCTTTTTCATCAATCCTGCTTTATTACGGCGGATTCGCTTTTGTCTACGGCCGGATGTCGGTCATTTAGCCTGACCGTGCCAGTCTCTATTACACCCATCCGATTTCATTCGTATCTGTCGTCCGGAACCGCCCGGAATCCGTCTTCGGACGTCATCTACCGTTTACTTTCGGACGAATTCCTTTTTTTCCGTCTCTCTTTTTAAGGCACTTGATGTATAACCACCCGCCATTGTCAGTTTGTTTTCTGTTTGGCAATTTTTAACGGGATTACACTCCCGACCCCTGGTCTGATCACGTCTCTGCAGCTGCCCGTCTATTTATGAGGCAATATTTTATGGAATATTGAGTAAAGTGGCCTTTAATCTACTAATATAATGGGGTTTAGCGGAAATATTACCACGCGTTCAATTGTGCTTCGGTTTTCTATTGTTGTGTCCGAGTCTTGGTTTAGTGGGCGTCTTGAGATTATTGTCAACTAGAAGATCGACCGTCTATTTATTTAGAAATATGAATTGCTTTTCTCATACTTTTCGAACTGAACTTTCATAATTCACCTTTCCTCAAATACGTTCTAACTAACATTCATAGTTTAAGTTTAAACTTTCATCAGAATAATGCGTATCATGACCCGTTCACTCTCATAGTTGAGGCTAATATCAACTTTATTTCAAACCAATTTATCCCAAAAACATTTACTAACTTCGCCAACAAAAAAAACACCTATTCAGTCTTTACTATCCACGCCCCGATAGCTATCTCTGGCAGAGTTCCCAATGAAATGGGATTAAATCATGCGATATTAGCGTTGCTTCGTCCACAGCACTAAATAATCTTCCTTTTATTAAACTGGAGATAAATGATTATACAGTCGACTGTCCCTTGTTTGTCCGTAAATAGGAAAGTGGAATTTTTCTCAGGAATTAGAGGGTGTATTTCGTGTCGATCTTGGAAGAAAAGAATGTCGTGAAGGGAAATGTTGGCATCTGAAGTAGTAAATTGGCCTCGTAATTGATAGCTATTGGGTTTGTTTATCCTGTTTCTAATACTGGACATTCCTTAGAGGTTTATGTCTGTTTTATTTTCGGAAAATAAAGGATAGGTTACCAAGAAATTAAAATATTAGTCGTTATATACATGCTAGTTTTTTTCTATTCAATCTAGGTACTTCTCTAATACCCTATCCAAATTTCTTCATTTATTAAGATACTCAAGCCACCGCATGTCCTTTCTAATATTGCTATTTTGTTAAATACTGTGTGCTGCATCTGCATAGTCTTCACTGAATAAAATACATTACGTTGCGTACGTTCAATAAGTTATAGAATCGGGAGTTGCTTTGGGAAAACCATGTCAATGCATGTTATGCAAAATCATCATCTTCGTAATCTTGTCCATGTTACTTGTGTTCGGCACAACACGTTCTTTTCTTCCATTCTCCTCTGTCAACCGTTACGCTATTTATACTACTAGTTCTATTATATGCTATCCTTGTACATATTGTGCTAAATACTTCGTGTTAATTCCGGGAAAAGGACCACTGTTAGGACCAGAAACAATCTCACGCCCGCGAAAACATGCACATGCGAAAATGAACATGCCATCCAAATCGATACTCAACACGTGTTTCGCCCCTCCACGAGACATCCTCAGATGTTAACTCGATAAATAAAGTGTGTAAACAGACTCTTAATGAATCCGAAAGGCACTTGTTTTTCTAGACCATACCTGGGAACCTTGTATTTACGGAGATATTGGAGGTCAAACCAAGTTTTTCACAAATTATTTTTAACTAGCTGACCCACGCAACTTCGTCTGCGTCACATAAGAGGGAAAAAGCTACCTACTACTACTTTTTTTTTTCATAAGAACCTTCTCCTGACAATAACGAACACAACAAAAAAAGAATCAGCCAAATCGGTCAAGCCGTTTTCATGCTATGTCGTGACAACGGAAAACGAGTTTCATTTTTATATAATAGATTTTAAGGTCATAACCTTACTATAAATACCTCCTTAACCTATTAACTATTCAATTCATCCATCAGCGCAATGTTTTGAGTGCGTTACATTGAGTTAGCCGTAAAAAATGATTCTTCACCCATCATAAAACTCGTTTCCCAGCAATAATTTTTACGTAGACTTAGTTTGATGTACTTAGTGTGATGTAGTCCTTGGTTGACGGTTTTATGAAGGGGTCCGTTTAGGTACATCCTGTATTTTGCATAACATTTAATTTCGCCAACAATTACACCGAGATAACCAGTACCACTTCTATCATCTCGAGTTATTTCCTGCATCGCGTGCCCATTGCCCATTATATCGGTGACAAGGCTTTAGTTTTGAGTAATTGTGTCCCCGACAGCCTCGTAAGACGAAGATCACGTAATATATGGTCCTGGGTGATACTTTCCATTCATTGTACTGTCATTTATCATGGGTTCAATATTTACTTTGTGTTCTTTGGCTGTAGTTTGTTTGTTTGTTCGTTGTGTAATTTTGGTTTTACTAACTCGTCGTTCTTCACTAACCGACTCATCATTTCAGCCGAAAGACGTCCACTGCTGGACATAGGCCTCCCCCAAGTGTAGCCACATTCACCGGTCCCTTGCGACTCGCATCCAACGGATTCCCGCAACCTTCACCAGGTCATCGGTCCTCTAAATCATTTTTTTGGACTGAAAATTAATTCTGACATTTATTGTTCAGTCGGTCTTGATTCAATACGATTTTTTTATATATTTCATTAACTGTAAGGATAGTACTCGTAGCAGGTGGTGTGTTAAAGTTTCTGCCAACCCTTGTGCAAAAAAGGCGTGATTTTATGTGTATATGTAGTTCTATAGGCTGCTAATATTTGCTTGTCGAAGGAAATGAGGTTACAAAAAAAATTATAGTTCACAAACATCATATGTTTCCTAGGTCATCCAATGTTTTCACTCGATCTAGCCGTTCTTATCACCTACATGCATGAGTGTGAATTTCTTTACAACAATTGCATTGTTATTTTCCGCCATAATACCTACACAGTGTTACCAATATATAATCGAATGTGTCGTCCAACCACTAATGGTATTAGCCTTATTAATCATTTGCCATTCGCTCCTCGTACTAGAGATGGGCGATTGTTACTGATTTCAACAATCGAATGGTTTGATACTACTAATATTAACAATCGAATGCAAAAACAATCGATCGCTAGTTCTCAAATTCGAATAAAATCGCTAGTTCATTCATTTACTTTACTCGTGCCATACAAAATTGGGCTGTTTAAACGTACACTAAAGTTCCTCTTTCAATAAAACTAGTAACTGATTTGCGAACCGCTAGTTCATTCGTTCAATTTGCCAAACGAAATTGAGCATTTTTCTCAGTGCATAGAGTTTAGTTTTAGATGAAGTTACGGATATTCGAATATTTGAACTGACTGATTTGCGAACCGCTAGTTCATTCGTTCAATTTGCCACACGAAATTGAGAATTTTTCTCAGTGCATAGAGTTTAGTTTTAGATGAAGTTACGGATATTCGAATATAATTATGAACTGACTGATTTGCGAACCGCTAGTTCATTCGTTCAATTTGCCACACGAAATTGAGTATTTTTTCTCAGTTCATAGAGTTTACTTTTAGATGAAGTTACGGATATTCGAATATAGGAACTAGTAATGATGAAATTTGAATCAGAAGGAACGAGACAACGCAATACGTTCTTATTCACTTATCATTCGTTTATAAATACGAATGAATTGTAAGGTTATTCGAATAATTTGAATGACTTGTACAATCGAATCATTCGAATAATGTCATTCACAATCGCCCATCGCTACCTCGTACTGATGCTAGACAGTGGTACTCAATCTTTTAATTCCTTCTTGGAATTTGTATTTTGTTTCCAACTATTGTTTGCGTGTGGTCAATCTACCTAATATTAGCTTGGAACGTTTATCTTCAAGGTTAAGCAGCTCTAGCCAAGGTCGATCCGTGAGTGGTTGCCCATCTATTGCATACCAATATCCCTCCGTGCCTCAGATAGCACGCAAAGCTATTTGTCTCAGCTGACATTTGTAGATTTTTGACAGTCGTTACAGATCGTCAGTGTTCCGGAAGTCTTACGAAGACGTGTCATAATATACAACATGTAACTTTAAATGCGCAAAACCTCAGACACCCCAAATGATTTTAGTTTAAAAAGAATTAAAATATAGGATTACCTACTTCTTTTTATCCCGGTAGTAAGATCCCATTGGACAATAATCAAACTTCACGCGGGCGAAGCCGCTGGCAGAAGCTAGTAATAAATAAATAAATATCGCTGGACATTACCACACAGCGCCACCTGGTGCCAAACTAAGCAAAGCTAGTGTCGTGGAC
The DNA here is from genome assembly GCA_916618015.1 of Xestia c-nigrum. Taxonomy (NCBI): domain Eukaryota; kingdom Metazoa; phylum Arthropoda; class Insecta; order Lepidoptera; family Noctuidae; genus Xestia; species Xestia c-nigrum. The sequence goes on from OU745263.1 coordinate 3,000,807, forward strand.
ACTAGATAGTTGATAAACTACATATATACTTTTTTTTTGTAAATACATACCTACTTATTAAGTTATTACACATAAAGGGTGTAGAACACCTCTTCACGAAGCCGAAAGGCACTGGTTCTCCCCATCATTGCGATTATTTTTGTGTTCTGCACCATACCTGGGAACCTTCTACTTACGGAGATATGGGGGGTCAAAGTTACAACTTTTTGACAAGTGGTTTTTTAAACTTAAGTTTTTTTTGTAAGATTTTGACTTTTAACACCTCCACGACCCTCGTACTATTAAATCCATCCATCAGCACAATGTTTTAAGTGCGTTACATTGAGTTCTACCACAAAACATGATTTATAACCTCAAAAAAAAAAGTGGTTTTCCAGCAATATTTTTTGCGTAAAGTTACTTAGTTTGATGTACAGAATGCTTGGTTGACGGCTTTGTGATGAGGTGGTTTACACCCTTTATAAACAAAATATTTTAATGAATATAAAAATACTCCACAGAACTTTGACAAGCATTCCTTGTCGCGTATTGTCACCTACTCAGTAGCAGGAAAAGATATTTGATTAGCCACCGGCCGCTAGGGGGCGCCACGGAGGGTGGCTGGACATATGTTATTTATCTAGATGTGACCTCCGCGGCTTATGAGGAAATATCGGTTTCTTTCACACAATTTATATCTATGACTGTTCCAGGGATTGTGGAGGAATTTCTGTGCCCTCGATTTTTCTTTGTGATTATTTATATAGATTTGTGAACGTTAAAGCTTTACTTCTGTTCTAATATGAACTAAAACTCCTTATTCAGAAAAAATCGTTCATCAAAACAATATTTAGTCAAATACTTATAACTTAATTAGCTTTAATGTTGATTTTAAATAAATAAATAATTTAACGAACTAAAACTATGAAAAACTGTTTATTAATATACACACTCACGACTTTTTATGTACCTACTGTATAATTCAGTAAATTTAAATTTATTAGCTGACCCGCGCAACTTCGTCTGCGAGTGAGGGTTAGTTTTTTTTTAAATAAAAAGTATCCTATGTTACTTCTAATACCTCCTAGAATATGTGTGGAAAGTTTCATTATGATCGGTTTAGTAGTTTTCGCGTGAAAGCGTAACAAACAAACTTACATTCACATTTATATAATAGTAGGGATGGGGAAGTAGGGATTGTAGTCACAAGTAAAACTTTTTGTTAGTCAGTCGTCATGTAATCTCCAAACAAAACTAGAAATAAATAGATTTTACAAGCTACTTTAGTAACATTCTCCTTGAATTTCAGCCCTATATTTACTTATCACTCATCTAGAGTATTTAATTCTCTCCACCCCAGTTGTAAGCAATACTAATAGTAACATTGCGTCCAGGGAAATATGTTTAAATAATTCGATACGCGTACCATTGGGGGAGAAATTGTCTCTTAGTGGATACAACGACGAACTGTCATCGGAAATTATTAAAGATATTGGGATAAATTATATGTATTCCATAAATCAATTGTACAAAAAACACTTTTATACCTCTAAAATAAAACCGTTTTTGAAACTAGATGGGGTCGTAATCGTATTAGTCAATGGTAACTGGGTTATAGAGGTCAGATAGGCACTCGCTGCATGTGGAATACTGTTTTTTTTCAGCTAACTAAAACAATGATCTTAAATTATACGGATTCGAAGGCCATTTACAAGTTTCCGCAGATATATACATTCGAAGCAAAAACCAAAAAGAAAATCAACAAAAGAAAGAGGTTGATACAAAATACTTATTGTAAGTTTTGAAAAATACCAACACTATCGAATAATATAAACCACAAACAAAAATGTTATGCAAAAGAGAAAAACTAAATTAATAAAAAAAAACACTACAGTCAGACAAATTAACTACTTATCCATAAACACAGTATTCAGCTGTATCTGGTTTATATGTAGACTGGAAGCCGACCCCAATATATTAGGTAGTTGGGAATCTGCTAGGCAGACTACTGAAGAGACACCGAAAGAAAGTCAGAGGTCTGTCATTTCATAATAATTTTCAACTCATCTAAGGACAATCATCATCATCATCATCATCTCAGCCGAAAGACGTCCACTGCTGGACATAGGCCTCCCCCAAGTGTCGCCACATTGACCGGTCCCGTGCTACTCGCATCCAACGGATTCCCGCAACCTTCACCAGGTCATCGGTCCACCTAGTGGGAGGTCTTCCAACGCATCGTCTTCCGGTTCGCGGTCGCCACTCCAGAACTTTTCGGCCCCATCGGCCATCCGTTCTGCGAGCAATGTGCCCTGCCCACTGCCACTTAAGTTTAGCAATTCTTCGAGCTACGTCGGTGACCTTGGTTCTCTTGCGGTTGTCTTCATTTCTGATTCGACCACCACTCGAATGGTCGAAGGACCATAGTACTTAATAATTACCTACTGCGGTACGGTTACGGTGGTATTTTGATTTTTATGTAAGTATATATACGATTACTTTAATACAACATACTGTTTTAAAACAAACAGTAATCGTGGGGTTCGTTTCCTTGAAAAAGTATAGGTCCCTCAGCTCTCATCATTTCCCAATGCACTTTTACCTATGAATATTTAAACAATATATATGTCACCGTCTCTAGCGATATTGTAAACTCTCGAATTGTTGTCAAACGAACATACTGCTTACAATAAAAAGCATTATTTTTCGTGAAATGCATGCGATGTTAGTCAACTCACGCGGTGTCGAGTTAAGGAGGGGCCCCCTTGCCCAGTGGTACCACTCTCATGAAAAGATACTGTACCATTCCTGAGAAATATCGATTTATATAACCTAACCTTAAAACACTTTATATTCCCCTAAAAAGCGTACTCGACGGAGCCCCGCCACGCGGGGTCCCTATTTCCGAGTACAGGGTTTAAAGGAAACTAACCTAACGGGGGGGTGCCCCAAGTTCCGATTATGGAGGCAGAGATACTTCAGTATGTTCAATTAACAATAATTCGAGACTTTACAATATCGCTAGAGAGAAACACGTTACATTGTAATATAACGTGTTTGACAATTTTACGGTGACATATACGTTATTTCTTCTCAGGGTTCTACAGAACCTGCCGGGGCTGCGGGACTGTTCGAAAGAGATACCGCGGCCCCGGAACATAAAAACAGTAAAAGTCTGATACTCCCTCCCGCTCAGCCTAGAGTGGGAGAAGTTATTTGATGATTTCCCATCCGTAAAAAAGGGTTCTACAGAAAACTTGAAAAAAATATCTTCTAGTGTAGAATACACTAAAAGATATTTTTATTTCCTTTGATGTGTCTAGTTTGCCAAGTATTGTAAGCTTTACAACCCACAAAACTATGCTCAATTTTCAATTAAAAGTAGGAACCCCGTTCAACGTCGCCCCTTTAAAAAAATAACCCTCAAACCATACAAATACCCATCTATTACCACCTACAATACCATTGATATACAATTCACTTACATTCTAATAACTAATATCGTAAAAGGTCGAATACCCATGACAATTGACAATCGTATCGCCTCTGTCAACCATAATTAATGGCCGTTTTCACCAAGACTAGGCGACTCATTTATACATGCCTAAATAGTATTGCTTTGTTGGAATTTCAAAGCTGGTTTCAGCGCTGAGAGTTCAAATTCTAACAGTGTAATGATATTGTAAGTGAATAATGGGTTTGATAGTTTATATTAGATAATCATAGGTTACACCCTTATCGATTTATGTGTCGGTTAAATTACTGACATCACGAAATTACTGTCATTTGGTTTGTCTTCGTGTTTGTTTATTGAAAATGGTAGGAAAGGTTTGATCGGGGATAATGTTGGGTTAGGTGCGCCCTAAATTATTGACATATTGTTTTGTTAGTTTTTTTTCTTGAATGGAAAATAAGGGGAAGATATAATTGCCTGATCTAAGCTTGGTTATGAAAATTATGTCAGGAGGCAAATTCTTGTAATTAATTAAAAAACCTTTTTTCTGGCAGTCGGGTAGAAAAACCAATCAAAATCTTGTCGCAATCTCATCTCATCAGTCAACAAGGTAGACAACTGCTAAACATTTTTAAGTATATGACTATAACTACTATCAGAATATAGACGTTATAATAGTAGTTTATGCGACTGTGCATAATGAAAGGCATTACAACACAAGTGTCGGTTTCACACGAGTGTTGTAATGCCTAATTATGTATAGTTGCATACACTTCTTTATCTACCCAAATATCATAAGGGCTCTATTATGGGTTCAGGGACCATAGGGAAATGACCTGCATTGTTACTTGGCCCTTGATTTTTGTGCCAACAGGTTATTAGTTGCATTCGTCGCTGCATTTACGATATCTGGCGGAGTATTCATGTCAATTTCTGAGTCACTATCACTCATTTTCGACAGAAATAAAGAACTTATCAGAAAATTTGTCTACTCGTAACTGGATTACTGGAAATAAAAAGCTAACGAAAAAATGACATCTCGAAATGGCGGCGTTTCGGATATCTGTCATTTTTTTAAAATGATAGGCAAACGAACAAAGTCACTATTCTTATATCACTCGAGATCAAAATGTCGTGCGATTTATAATTAAAATCATACTGTTTTGGGGTTTCGTATCGATATCTGATTTAATGTAGATAGGTACTAGAATAGTACACTCACTTGAATTTGACACCTGTTCCAAATTTAAACTTAAAACCTACTGTTTTCAGTAGGTTATGAGTTCATTACAGTTCCGTTTATTTCTGCTGGTTGGTAATGCTGGTCATTGCCTATGGTTTTTGAACGCATTGAAGGGTTTATGATATTTGGGTAGATAAAAATAAGTACAGGTATTGCTCCGCAGATACATCTTCTTTATCGTGTGGTTAATGTAAATAAAAATTCTAAATTCTAAAAATGGACTTAATGGAAATTACCATAAAGTCCATTTTAAGAATTTAAGTATTTTAACGTGATTCATATTATGTTCTGCTGAAGCGGCCATTTTAGGCCCGCTGGTGTCAGTTCTTATAGCCATTGGCTTTAGATTTGGCTTTACAGGCCGTCGAGAAATATCTTAATCGTACTTAAAATGGGGAAGTTAACTATTGGATTATTGGATTGGCAAATTTTCCGGTTTAAAATATTTGTTTAAAGGGTCCTTCATAACATCGCTTCATTAATAGGCACTATCCTATCATAATTAGATAATAAACTCAAACTCAAAACTCAAACTCAAATCATTTATTTCAACTAGACCTTAACGGCACTTTTGAATGTCGAAAAACGAAAAAAAAAAAGGCTACAGGCACAGACACAAGGCATAATAACTTGAGAATGTACTGTAGTTGCCCATTCCCTAGCGTAGATCTCTATGGAGAAGAACGGGCAAGAAACTCCATGGACACTCTTTTCAATCAAAATGTTGTTACAAAATCTTGGTTACATCTTTCATGTTGAGATTATACATATATGTGAGAACGATGTAGAAAGACGTGCACAATAAGAGCGTCCAGAGTAAAAAAAGAATTAAATCAACAATTTATAAAATAAAGCAATTCAAATGATCCATGGCAGCTAAGAGATGACCAGTCCCGACTGACAGCGCCCGTTCACGAACATGACGCATGGGTCAGCGCCATTCAATTCAACCATATTGAAGGGAACTAAATGGCCCGACCCACCCGCCACCATCAGCAAGACATCTAAGCGAGCATGACATTCTCTCAGCCACCAAGGCTTATTCAAGTCAATGAAAGATAACTAAATGCAAATGGTAGCTTTACAGTACATGGTACTCACACATGTGCTATGCAATTATACAATACTAAGAGATGGAATCTATACAATGCAAGAATATTTTTACAATCTTCTGCAGCTACCACAATAATGTTGTTCAATAAGTTTGCACCTATGGTTGCGGAGCAGGACCAGCATTTAGCCAAGCATTTTTATCCTCAATGTAATCTCCCAGCTTATAATATGCTTGCCTACATAGTGTGCGTTTTACACAAGATTTAAATTTCGTCTCATTCAGTTGTAGAATGTGGGGAGGTATTTTATTGTAACATTTTAAACAGTACCCCATGAAAGATGAATCTACTTTAGCAAGCCTGAAACCTGGCTGAACTAGTTGGTAGTTTAATGGAAGGGTATGGACAATTGGACACCCTAATCGATGCACGGTATAATTTTAAAGCGTTGTTTTAACTTAATGTATACAAACATATGCAATATTTTGCATATACATTTTATGTTATTAGACAATGAACGACACTTTTCATTTTTGAAGTGAAACAAATTTAGTGTAACATTTTTTCGTTACGCGTCACATTTTTCCGTTACGCGCCATCTTTTTCTTATCCCTACCACGCGTGATCCGAAGTATGCTTTTTCCAGCGGAGTAGGGATTGGTAAATGTCTCCAATGTATTTTGCGGCCCGTTTTGAGTAGTTACATTTTTTTGAAAAATAACGTCATAAAGAAGTTTCACTTCTTACGAGTGTACGCTAGTACACGCACACATTTTTTTTCTTTAAGTAAGGGTTACCAATATAAGATTAGCCGTTACGGGTAGTCAGTGACGCAAAAAGTATAAAAACCAGTCTTGTATTGTACAACGGGCTGCACAACAAATCGCGTATTTTTCGTATGGGCTATAATCCACCACGCGGGCTCAGTGCGGGTTGGTAGATGTCACATGTCTTCGATTTTTTGGTTCTAGGACATGCCGGTTTCCTCACGATGTTTTCCTTCACCGTTTTTGACAGCAGTGGTGATGTAATAAATTACAACAAGTAATGCGCCTGTCTGGGTTCGAACCAGTGGTGCCTGTTCGTGAGTCGGGCCCGCTACCACTAGGCCACCGCTGCTCTCGACGATCAGTCTTACTGAGTAAGTAATATACAATGTTAGTATTATATGTATAATCGCATAGCCCATATTGTGTGAGTACTATGTACTAGAAAGCTATCATTCACTGGAAACCTACTTTAGTTTTTGACTTGAATGTGCCCTGGCGGTTGAGAGTATGTCATGCTCACTCAAATGTCTCGCTGATGGTGGCGCGTGTGTCGGACCATTTAGAATTTCCCTTCAAAATGGTTGAGCTGAATGGTGCTGATACATGCGTCATGTTCGTGAACGGGCGCTGTCAGTTGTGACTGGTCATCTCTTAGTTGCCATGGCTTACTTGAAAAAAATACTTTGTTTTTACTATGGACACTTTTAACGTGCACATCTTGCTACATTGTTCTCACATAATTTACCATCTCAACATGAATGATGTCACCAAGATTATGTAACAAAAATTTGATTTAAAAGAGTGTCCATGGAGTTTCTTGCCCGTTCTTCTCCATAGAGATCTACGTTAGGGAATGGGCATCTACAGTGCTTCCATAGTTTTATTTTCATAATCATATTTTCATACTCATTTTAATTTTCATCTTTGTTTCGACAATTCAAAAGTGCCTGTTATTGGCCTACTTGAAATAAATGCTTTGATTTGGATTTTGATCGTATTACCCAGTATTGACTGGGTTGTAGAGGTCAGATATGCAGTCGCTCCATGTAAAATACTGGTATTGAACTGTATCCGGTTAGACTAGAAGTCGACCCCAACATAGTTGGGAAAAGGCTAGGCAGATGATGATTTTAAGGATTACCAACAAGGAGAAGAGTACCTGCAAAGATATTAGAGGCATTTGCCAAGGTTTCAAAAACAGTTTCTGTTATTAGCAACAAAAGCAAATCGTTTGTCCTGATTGTCTATAAGCGCACAGCACAAACCACTGGACGAATCAGGCTAAGCTATTATGATATAGGCTAGAGGATGCCTTTATCAGAATAGCTATATGTATGCAAAAATGTTGCCTGAAAAGGTTTTTGGAAAAATTAAACCCTTAAGAGGCCTCTAAAGGTCGTGGCTCACTTGACAAGCACCGCACCAGCACCGCTCCAACCCAGCAATTTACTTGCCATTCAAATTAGAGCATTAAATCGTGTGTCGCATAACATATTTTTTAATGTCCATATGAAAAAGCTTACGGCGGGTGGTCAACGCGCTTGCCGCTACCATACGCCTCGCCTGGCGGGCGGCGCGGCGTCCGCGCGCGGTCCGCGCGCCGCAAGCGAGGGGACCGCGCGCCGTCCGCGCGCCGCAAGCTAGGGGACCGCGCGTGGACGCCGCGCCGCAAGCGAGGGGACCGCGCGCGGACGCTGAGTGGCCCGCGAAACAACGTCATTGCGCCGTCGTGCTTCTCTACGTCGTGGGTACTCTTTGTATAATGTATGGCCAGTTACAAATTTAGTTAGAGAGCCCACGACACTAAACCTAGTTCGGTTAGACTCCCAGATAATATCTATATATATAATTGGTCACGATGCTGCAATGCATAAACCTGGCGGCGCTATTAAAAAACCATTACTATTATAATAAATAATAAATAAAATAAATAAATATCACTGGACATTAACACACAGCGCCACCTAGTGCCACACTAAGCAAGGCTTGTGTCGTGGACACCAGATAGTTGATATACTACATAATATATACTTTTTTGTTTGTAAATACATACTTATTATACATACAAACATCCGTGACTCGGAAACAAATGTTCATACTCATCACACAAACATTTGCTCCTACCGGGATTCGAACCCAGGACCTTATGAACGCAAGGCAGCTTCACTACCACTACGCCATTCGAGTCGTCAAATGAAATGATAAGACTCCCAAGTTATGTGAAATTCAGTACAAATCGAAAGCTTGCTGACACCGAAGTAGCACAAACTAGTTGCTTAAGAGCTCTGGAGCCAATCCGATTATTCCCAAAGACGTGCAAGTCCTACGCGTGTTCAATCACAAATGCCTTACAATTGTGTTCGCGGTGACAGCAAGCTCTTATTCCGGGAGGTAGCGGTGCAAATAAAAATGCCCTAATAAACCGACTGATATTGTTGTAATCCAGAGACCATGATCTTATAAGATCAACCTTCGATTACAACAGTATCAGTCGGTCGGTCGGTCGGTCTGTAACCAATCGTTACAGTACACCGGCTGAAACTATTTAAAAAAATAATTTACATACACTGAACTTTAAAAGAATCCACGTCAACAAAATATAATTACTAGAGATAATTCCCTAAAATACAATGCTACCTCCTGGACTATTACTACCAGCGTGCGGACTGTGAGCTTGCGCCTTGCGGACGGCGAGGGGACCGCGCGCCGCAAGCTAGGGGACCGCGCGCGGCCCGCGCGGCGCAAGCGAGGCGACCGCGCGCCGCAAGCGAGGGGACCGCGTGCTTACACCTCGCTTACGCCGCGCGGGCCGCGCGCCCTAGCCTATATTCGAGGCGACGCCGGTCAGGAGCTGTGCTGGTGCCGTGCTGGTGCGGTGCTTGTCAAGTGAGCCACGACCTTTACAGTCCACTAGCGCCGCCAATCGAAAAAATGTCATAACTCGTAAATAGAATCAAAAATACAAAATGTGGTCTATTATTACTGTAGAAAAGGCAATAACGTAATTTTATAACACATTGTCAACACTTGAAATATAGCTGTTTAGCTAAATCGTGCATTCAAAACATAAACGGCCGTTTTTGTTACAAATGCACGATTTTGCTAAACAGCTATATTTCAAGCGTTGACAATGTGTTATAAAATTACGTTATTGCCTTTTCTACAGTAATAATAGACCACATTTTGTATTTTTGATTCTATTTACGTGTTATGACATTTTTTCGATTGGCGGCGCTAGTGGACTGTAAAACGCCCCTTAAGGGGTTGCCATAGTGGTTGAAAGTTTTAACGAAAATCTGTCACGAGGCATAAATGATGCGGTTCGGCTAGCTATATCTAGTTTTCTTAAAAACAAAAACTGTATTGTCTATTTTTATTAACTGTCAGTATTCCATGTAAGTACTAAATAAATGAAAAAAAAAACAATAAGTACTTAATCCTGTTATGCATACTCAATTAGAGGTGACCGCCATGTATACAAATATCATTGAGTTAACTTAGCATGCTCACGCACATCATGTACATGTGTATAATTTAAATTACGTAACTTATTCAGTTCAAATGCTATTTTTGTAGATTTTAGTTCCGTATTTGTGTCAATCGTATTTATGTCGGTGACGAACGAGACTTACGGACATAGCCAATGTTGTAAGTAAGAAAAAGTAAAGAAAAAGTAAAGCAAATGGTCATATAATTATACCGTAGACAAATGGAAGAAAGTGATGGAGTGGAGACCACTGACCCTACCTTACCGTGAGTTTATTTCCGACCTCCAAACGGGCGAATCCGACCACAGAAATATTATATTATATCTATGAATCCGACAAAAGCATCCATTACTGATATTATAAATGCGAAAGTAACTCTGCCACTATTTGCTACCATTTCACGACTAAACCGCTGATTGGATCGTAATGAAATTTGGCATGGAGACATATTTCATCGTGGGGAAGAACATAGGCTATAAAGGGTGTAAAACACCTCTTCACGAAGCCGAAAGACACTTGTTCTCCCCGTCATTGCGATCATTTTTTTGTTCTACACCATACCTGGGAACCTTCTAGTTACGGTGATATGGGGGGTCAAAGTTACAACTTTTTGACAAGTATTTTTTTTAAATACAAGTTTTAATTGTAAGATTTTGACTTTTAACACCTCCACGACCCCCGTACTATTCAATCCATCCATCAGCACAATGTTTTAAGTGCGTTACATTGAGTTCTACCACAAAACATGATTTATAACCTCAAAAAAAAAAGTTGTTTCCCAGCAATAATTTTTGCTTAAAGTTACTTAGTTTGATGAACAGAATGCTTGGTTAACGGCTTTATGATGAGGTGGTTTACACCCTGTATATTATCACGCTAATATATTACGCGGGTGAGCAATATTGCATTATGTCTATATGTGACGCAGACGAAGTTGCGTGGGTCAGCTAGTTACTCTATAAAACAAAACACCCATAAACTATACTAGTTCAATAGAAGCAATTTAATTAGAAAGCGTACCATCAATTACTATGACACGTTTGACGTGAAGGCGCGGCCATACATCGGCGATAGCCAGTAATTAGTGATGGCTTCCACGACTTGCGGATAGGGCTACCATTAGTAACGAAAAATTCTGATAAAAAGCTAGGCATTTTTTTAATATTTTCTGTAGTGTCATTCTCTACAGAAAATAAGTAACCTCCAAACCTCTGTACCTCCGTACCTCCGTACCTCTCGTCTGTTGGATGCGAGTCGCAAGGGACCGGCCAATGTGGTGACACTTGGGGGAGGTCTATGTCCAGCAGTGGACGTCTTTCGGCTGAAATGGTGATGATGATGAAGTAATCTTGTTTACTTTTCGAAAAATCTACTACGAAAAAAAACTAAATCTACTTTGGGAGACCGCTATATTGGATTTAAACTGACAGTACTTAACGGACCATGCATTGTCATCCGAACTAAACTTGTATGGATCATTTCATTTCAGTCGGTTGGGTATAACTTTTAATCTTTTCAGATGCAAGATTTGACCTAAACAAACATACGAACATTGCTATTTAAATAAAAGCTTGTATAAAAAGATTAAACTAAGTCCAGCCACAAGGCGTAATATACAGGGAGAGGATTATAGTTGCCCATTTCAAAGCTTAGATTTCTGAAGAAGAATTGACAAGAAACTCTATGGACACTCTTTTAAATCAAATACAGTACTAACTGGGTTGTGGAGGTCAGATAGGCAGTCGCTCCATGTAAAATACTAGAATTCAGCTGCATGAGGTTAGACTGGAAGCCGACCCCAACATAGTTAGGAAAAGGTTAGGCAGATGATGACAATATTCTTACAATCAATCCTTCACCTGCCCCAATCAGACTTCAAATCTTAGACTTTAGTTCGACGTCGTATTTCTGAGTTACGAAATGGTAACCCTATTTGCGACTAATTGACGACAATGTAACGATGTTTACTGAATTTTTGTCTGAAGATAGGAGCGGTTATTGAACGTCATTATGGCAGTCATTTGAAACGCTAATTAGTACGCCTCATCATGTTATCGCTGCTCGGATATCGTCAATGACAGTGAATGTGAAGAAAATATCATTAATGAAACTCTTATTTTGGCCCCCGACACGATGATTATTTTCATTCGAAAGGTCTTTTCTACCTTCGTTACTTCGTTTTACATTGTGCTGTGATTGTGAATCATCATCATCTTCCTGCCCTTGTCCCATTTTATTTGGGGTCGGCGCAACACGTTTTCTTCTTCCATTCATTGATTGTTAATCATCATCATCAGCCTATAAATGCTCCCACTGCTGGGACACAGGTCTTCTCTCTGTAAGAGGGAATGGGCTATAATCCACCACGCGGGCCTAGTGCGGATTGGTAGATGTCACAAGTCTTCGATTTTTTTGGTTCTAAGACACACCGGTTTCTTCACGATGTTTTCCATCATCGTTTTGAGAGCAACGGTGATGAAATAAATTATACAAAGTATTGCGCTTGCCTGGGTTCGAACCCACGACTTACTATTCGTAAGTCGGAGCCGACACCAAAAGTACATAAATTACCGCTACACAAACAATGTCTACAAAAACTTACGGATCCTAATCGAGACTTCATCAACGAAAAATCCTATTCATGAAACAATTTCTGCACGAGCTTAAAGCAAGACATAGCTGTTATGACTAATTATGATTATTACACCAAAAAACTGCATGCTACCTACATACAAACATCGCACATGATTCCGTTGCATATTAGATTTAATGGCGCGCTCCGAATGTTTTAATCACAATTTAAGATGGGTACCCGCTGCTTGAATGGGCGAACGATGTTCGGGGTTGTGGCGAATGTTTGGCGATTATATGGCACCGTTGTTCTTTGGATATTTTTATCTGTACTGCGTTAAAACACCGAGATCTGGTAGAACCTACCTTAAGCCAAAGTTAAGTCAATTCTGTTAACGTGTCGCTGGCAATGTAAACTAATTGGACCCGAAATTGGCACTTTCAGTAGCGTCCATCAGCTCCTAGATTATGCAAACAACAGGTCTGTCAAGGCACGATATTAAGTGCCTAATAGTTTGTGGAACTATACCACTTTTACACTTGCCAGTGGGTCCCCTGGGTTGGTGGGCTGTTCAATAGAGATACCGCAGTCCTGGAACACAAAAGGCTAAGAAGGCACGTGGGTGGGTTCTAGTCCGTACAAGACTGACACTCCTTTCCAACGCGGCCAGAGCCGGAGTGGGATCATTTGATGATTGCCCCCCACCCGAAAAGAAATCTCCACTTGAACAGGTTTCACTTGACTCGGCAAATCATGAGTCTTGAACTCTAGGTATTCTAATCAGTAGGTAGTGATAATAATAATGAAAAAATAAACTATTATTGTCATTTATGTATTAAACAAGCAGTACAAGTACGTAGCAATCGATAGGACTCGATAAGATAAATTTGACAGCCATTCTCGATAAAATGAGTTTTTGACTTCATAAAAACTCATTTTATCGAGAATAACTTGACAGTTATCCTACTAATATTATAAATGCGAAAGTTTGTGAGGATGTATGTTTGTTACTCTTTCACGCAAAAACTACTGAACGGATTTGGATCAAATTTAGCACACAGATAGTTTATTACCTGGATTAACACATAGGATACTTTTTATCCCGGTAATAAGATCCCGTGGGATAATTTCAAACTTCACGCGGGCGAAGCCGCTGGCAGAAGCTAGTATTGTTATAAAATTTATCTAATCGAGTCCTATCGATTCCAACGTACTTGTACTGAAGGTCTGATTGAGTGTATTTTGCACCAGTCTCAAATATAAACATTCCAATGGCTGAAAAAAAAAATGTGCAGTAGCTGACCAAAACTAAATAAAGCGGTATTGCTAAACCAACTTCCTGATATGCAACAGGGCAACAGACTTTTCTAAGACAAGCCATAAACAACGTAAATCAAACAATGAATTATGTTGAATTTTCAAAATGCGACGTATTGAGAATGCAAATATGTTACGCAATTTAACCTACATTAATATTGTCACCTTTCCAAAAAAATACATAATTACAAAAAAAAGATAGCTACATCGGGACGACACCTTAATCAGCGCTCTCACTGAGCAGGCGAGGTTCCCTCAAAGCGAATAAAGATATCTATATTCATTAAAATTTAAAACGCGAGCGGGTTATAAGATTCAAAAGGAGGGTGTAGAGGACGCGTGTTCACCCTGTATGTATAGTTCAGATAGGACGCTAATTTATATGTGAGAGCGAAAAAATTACATCACATACCAACAGCAGGTTTTGATACGAAAATGGGTGGTGGAAAAGTGGTTTCTGGCTATTGGAAGTTTTAAGGCCTAGGGTTCGAGAAGATGCTTGCAGTCATCACGCTGTGGACAGGATTTTATGACTGTTATTGAAGGTATCATTAGGTTAGGAGCTCGTGGCTAAATAATATCAGCCGCTCGAATCGATATCTAGGTTAAGCCATGCTTGCCTAGGTTGGTCTGTGGATGGGTGACCACCTTTACATACCGAGTTTCCTCCGTGCCTCGGAAAGCACGTTAAGCCATTGGTTCCGGCTGTCATTTGTCCATCTTTGACAGTCGTTACAGGTAGTGTCGCCAAAAGTCTGACACCAGTCTTACCAAGTGGTATCGTATTTACCAGTATTAACTGGGTTGTAGAGGTCAGATAGGCAGTCGCTCCATGTAAAATACTGGTATTCAGCTGCATCCGGTTAGACTGGAAGCCGACACCAACATTGTTGAGAAAAGGTTAGGCAGATGATTGAAGGTTACTATCATGAAAGTAGAAAGAGATCTTGTCATTTGGTCCTTTGATATGTTATAGGTACATACTACTTAAATTGTTGAAATTCCAAGCGAGTATAAGCAGTGATAGCGTAGTAGTGTGACCATCAAGCCAAGTCAAAAGTTTCCAGCTCGAACCCAAGCCACCTCTATTTTTCAGATTCTTGCGCGTATTGTATAATTATCACTTGCTTGGGTGCTTGGGTGAAGGAAAACATCGTGAAGAAATCAGCATGTCTGAGGGATTTCTCTCGAAGGTATGTAAAACGAAGTCCGAAGCCCAGATGCCATAAAAACTCTGAAAATAAAAGAAGAATGGTAAAACAAATATTAAGCATCCTCACATTACTGACAACTGAACACTCTCTCTCCCAAATTCCTGAGCTCTCTAAAAAAAATCAGTATCGACTTCCAATATTACTCTCTCAAATTCCTGAGCTCTGTAAAGAAAATCAGTATCGACTTCCAATATTACTCTCTCAAATTCCTGAGCTCTGTAAAGAAAATCAGTATCGACTTCCAATATTAAGAGGGCACTATCCAATTCGGCAGCTTAAATTCAAACAGCCGCCCCGCAAACCGTCGGCAATAACAATTACGATTCGGAATCACGCACCCATCATTACGCGAACATTTTATCTTAAGAAAACGCAGCGCCTCCCAAACCCTTTAACGTCTAATCGTGAATTATATACGGTAATAAAATTCTTTAATCAAAGAAAACAACCGAGCGCCCATTAAGGCGTGAACACGTCGCCACCTCGAGTCGTTACAGCGAATATTTACATACATGTGTCATTACCTTACACCACCCACCCCCCACCATAATTAAGCGTATAACGGAATCTTAGCGTCTTATTACGCGAACGTAACGATATCCTTTCAGAAAATTGTAACTGTGTCGTTATAACCCCCCACCTTTCCCCTTTTTAAATGATCGCCTACGTTTGCCACTCAAAAGTTGGGAATATCCTCACAGGGAAGCTAAGAGCACACACGAAACTTAAATGTGAAATATCCTCTAATGAATCAGACAATATTTTAAGGCGTGGGAGGCAATAAAAACACCCCGCCACCCGCTAATGTACACCAACACTTTGTCTCAGTTTAGGGATGGGGTGATTTGGGTAAATAAGTGTCGATGTGGACAGGAGATAGCGCGGGGAGGACGCTTTATATCGATATCTAGGATTAATTCTAATGCTTTACGACGGGTGTGTGACTGCTTTTTTGTATTTCCATAATATCCTTCACAGAAAAATATTCCAGATACGTAAACTTACTATGTAATATGGCGTTGCACGATCTTCTATGATGTAACGAGCTGGACTAAACAAATAACTGATACACATCCACATTTGCCCTGAATCGAATGAGCTGCAGGGAGTCATGGAAAAAGGCATTTTACTTGAAGTAAGATAATGCTCGTTGTCAATACAGTATACTTAAGTACTAAATAATAAAAAATAATGCATAATGAACCTTGAATTAAAGCTAAAACGAAATAGCAAAAACTGGATGATGATGATGATGATTGAGTACCACACCCAGCCAGGAGCAAGCCTGACCCGGACAAGCCGGATACACCAGGGGTACGATTTTGTAAGGAAAGACATGCTCTGGGATGGGAGACGATATAGCAAAAACTGGAGTTCAAAAATAAATAAAAAAGGTGAACTTCAGATTAAGCTGCACGTAATAAAAAACATTTTTATGGCCCATAAAAACTATCGACACGCCCCATCACTAATGTTTCGGTCATACTCGGTTTTTGCCACAACGGGGGTCGAAATTATGTCAAGATGCCGATGGTGTAACGTCGTTGAACACAATACGTTTCCAACTAAAGACACTGAGAATACTGTGTCTATTTACATACCCGCTTTATACATATAGTAGTGTATTACTCCGATTTTTTACGGTTTGCTGGCGAACTTGAAGATTAAATATCGATATAAAACATCGTGAGGTAACTGAATGGACATCCTAGTCAACGCGCACTGGGCACGGGTGATGGATTATGGCCCATGCCCTGGTAACATGGCTGATTGTGCACATGTTTATGCAATATGCATCGTCGTCTTACTGCCCCATAATGAATTAGTTGAGAATAAAATAAATCATTAAGTCCATATAAAAAAATCGCCAAAGTTAAGCAATACTTACATGTCTTTTTTAAACTTTCACGATCAGAACACATTATAAAACTTAAGAAGTCTCCTCGCGACCACGGCTGGTGCAATCCGGTCGAAACGTCGGGATTAAATTAAAGGTTAATTCGCGACAAATACCCATCTTCTTAAGTTTTATAATGAATACTTACATGTATTGTGTTCAGTACATGTTTTGTTAAATTGTCAAAATAATACATTGGCAACCCCAGTAACAACAGTAGTGAAGTAACAGGTTATGGATAGCAAAAATGCTAAGTTACAACTAGTGGTCCTTAAAGCCGCACTAAAAAGAGAAAACGCAAAAAAAAAACATAAAACTATCTAGTATTTCAGTATAAAGTAAAATGTGAACTTAACCTCACCATACATAGGACGGACACAGACATTATTATTATTGGTTATTCAATCATCTATCGATTTTACTCATGCAAACACAACTTTCAATGAGGGATTTTCTTTTTCAACTCTTCCCTAGTGGCTGGATAGATGGCGCTAGTCTGACTACGTTACTGCAAGGAACAGAACGTCACATATTATCACTTAGACCTAATTATTATATTCGGAAGCTGATGCATACGAAAGTTTCAGTCAACGAGCATATGTAACGTGTGTTTTTTCAAGCGTTTTGGCTTTGGCACCCAGTAACGTAGTCGGATCAACGCCATCTGTTGAGTTAATTTAAACTATATATTTTTTTTAATTGTCAAAATGAAAACCTCTCATTCAAAAGGACCACAATACTCTCGACAAAAATCTCATCTTCGAACATCCAAACATAGGTCGTTGTACATAAGACGTGCAATAAAAACCATGACACCATGAACGTACAGTGTACCATCGTGGGGCATTGTGTACAACATACGAGCCAGTCCCGAGAGGGCGTTTTGTGGTTACACTTGCGACTGACTTAGGCCTACAAGTGTTTGCAGGAAACTTTGTTTCATTAATACATGTACTTGTGTTACTGTTACAGAATTTGACGAGCTTTTGCCAAGAATATAGTCTTTAAAATCTTTTTTGTTTCTTTCAAAAACAGTACTGGTTGAAAATACTGGCGTTCTCTCATCATGCCCTACCCATTATCTTTTTTAAACTTTCACGATCAGAACACATTATAAAACTTAATCCCGACGTTTCGACCGGATTGCACCAGCCGTGGTCGCGGGGAGACTGAAGTATTGGAGGTACCGCGACAGCAAAGTGAAGGCGTTTATTCAAATACCCTCACTCATCTTCATAAATGTTAATTAGGGCCGGTTCACACTAGGACACTGTTAGTGTAGTGTGCTGTCCTAGTGTACCCAGTCGGCTATCAAGTTTTCACGCTGAATTGTCTTGCTAAGAAACCCTCTGGCCTCTCCTACTAACGGTCCATGATTCTCCACTCATCGCATGTTCTCATAATTTTAGATTGCATGTATAGTGCAGCCTTCACGAGTCTAAACTTAACGTCACAACAGAAGTCTAATGCACCTAGCGTGTGCCCGCTACCTCTTTAAATTATCAAATGACCCCTTTCTGGGCGGAGCGGAAAGGAGTGTCAGACTTTTACTGACTTAAACCCATCCATGTTCCTTCTAAGCCCTTTTTGTTCCAGGGCCGCTTTATCTCTTTCGAGCATTCCCGCAGCCCTAGCTTTCACCTTCTTGCTGATAAGGGCTACTTCTACTACTGCATGAGGTCCTATACGAGATTCATGGATACTTGTTTGAACAAAATCAAGTTCCCCACAACAACAATCCGTGTGTATCAAACGAACAACTGCCAACATTTTGAGACAAGATGATTTATTGATTCCAGCGCCCACCCGGGATCGCAGAGTTCGCGATTAGATTTGCCCCATTTCATTATCATCGCACTAATTGGATTAGGGAATATGTGTACGTAAACTTACTGTACTCGGGCGTAAATATGACACTCCGATCTAAAAGAGATTGTTAACGAATGCGAGTTTTATATTGGACTTGATAAAAGGCCGTTACGGCTGTAAATAAATTTAAAGTCTCTAAAATCTCCAATGCTTCGAATCGTTGGTAACGGATCAATTGGATTTAATTGGCAGTCCTCTTTGTTGTGACAGGCAGTAGTTTGTATCTTTGTTATGCACCACACCAGCCCAGTTCGGGATCGTAGATGTTACATTTCTTTAGTTTTGTCATTCTAGGACATGTCATTTACCTCACAATGTTTTCGTTCGCCGTTTTAAAATCAATGGTATTGAAATAAAAAAAAACAAGAAGTAATCTTGCCATTGTATAACATAGTTGTTATCGCAGGAATTACCTGAATGATTCTGGTACAAAAACTCGGAGCTTGGCATAAGCATAGAGAGGACTATACCCAGCAGTGGGCTGAGGATGAAAATGACCGCTCCTGCCAGGGTGCAAATCCACACCCTACAACTCGGAAGTCGGGTCCGATACCAATGGACCTCCACGAATTGAGCCACAACTTCGGCTCTGTTTATATAAAGCAGCACCTGAGTCGAAAAAAAAACCATACGTAATGAATCAGATGAACTTAAAAACGCTGCCGAACTCAACGTTATTCCTTGTCAAAAGTCAGTGCTAAGCGATCAAAGATACCAATTAGGCAGGCGAGAGCGATATGACGCGATCGCTGCCGCTTTTTAACGCGTGCTTACCGCGGATCGTAAACTGCGTTAAGTGTTGTGTATGGCACCTAAGTTAGAGGGGAAACTAGATTGCTATGAGTAATAGGATTTTTTTTGGCAACAAAAAACACTTGGGAGAAAAGTAACACTTTGAGAGCGTTAAAAGTTCAAACCTGACTTGTTTATGTAAAAAATTTAACAGCAGAAACTGATGTTCTAGCTGGACATGGACGTTTTATAACCCAGCTCCTCGATATGGTATGAGATAGATTAATAAAACGATGATCGTATTCCCATTTCATCAAATATATACCCTCCTCAATATAGGTAATGCGGAAAATGATAAACCTACTTCAACCATATTTCTTATATCCCTGCTGGCAATTCCCAGAAGACCTATAATTAATAATGATACTCTGCTACCCAATCACGTGCCGGTAGATCAATAAGTAGATATAACAAAGTCCATACTGGTTGCAACAAGATACTATACAGGGAGTAAACTACCTCATCACAAAGCCGTTAACCAAGCCTTCTGAATATCAAACGAAGTAACTTTACGCAAAAATTATTGCTGGGAAACAACTTTTTTTTTTTTTTTTGAGGTTATAAATCATGTTTTGTTGTAGAACTCAATGTTACGCACTTAAAACATTGTGCTGATGGATGGATTGAATAGTAAGGGGGTCGTGGAGGAGAGGGGCCCGCAAGGGCCGAAGCCTGCCGGGGTTGCGGGCCTGTTCGAAAGAGATACCGCGGCCCCGGAACGTAAAAGGCGAGGAAGGAACATGGATGGTTTTTTGTCAGTAAGAGTCTGACACTCCCTCCCGCTCCGCCCAGAGTGGGGGGGGTCATTTGATGATTTCCAATCCTTAAAAAAAACAAAAAGGGGTCGTGGAGGTGTTATAAGTCAAAATCTTACAAAAAAAACTTGTAAATCTTCTCAAAAAGTTGTAACTTTGACCCCCCATATCTCCGTAACTAGAAGGTTCCCAGGTATGGTGTAGAACAAAAAAAATGATCGCAATTATGGGGAGAACAAGTTCCTTTCAGCTTCGTGAAGCGGTGTTTTACACCCTTTATAATAGTGAAAATAGTAGTTATTTAGAAAAGTGTACATGTCCTAATCTATTCTCATTACAGATTCAAGAAATCTTTTAAATTTTCAGCGTTGACAATCGCTGCCTTATTTCCACCGACTATTTTTTTTCTGCCACGCCATCTGCTGTTGTAAAATATGAGCTTTAAAATGGGAGTGGTACGTACTACCCAGTCAGGATCCTATCGGGTCTTTGTTTATTACCATTGTTGCTTTATCTTCAATATGAGCAAATCAATTCTACGTCGTGTGCGTGTCCAGCCGATTTCATGGCCTTCTATCGCCCTCCACACTTCAGGTGTCTCATTAGACTGAACAAAAGTATCGGATCAAAGCTTAGTTTTTGTATGTGCATGTTTGATTTCACACAGTTTTTGCTAGGTGATTAAAGTGATTGAAGAGTGAAATGATTTTCACCCTTGTGTTCACAGCGGATTTTTAAATGGTACTGAAGTGTTTATGTTCTTTCTGATTTGTGTTAATGCTCTGCGTAAGTTTATTTAGATAATAGTGAAGATTTTGTTTCAATATAGTTTTGTTTCTCATTTGCAGTAATCATCAGTATTTTTTTTTATGATATGGAGTGTTTCAAAGTTTAGATAGATAGAAGCGTTACTTTAAATAAATATTCGAACCCAAATGAACGAAAAATAATTAACCATTCTCAAACTGGATTGAACTCTTTACAATTTGGTTTTGAGAAAAGCTTTTGATACAGTAAACATGTATCAGTAAAGAGTATACATGGTTACGTAGATACTTCTAAAGTAAATCTTACATAGTCTATCATATATCTATATTTTGTATCTACATTGTCAATTGACAATGTACCATCACCACTCAACACACATACAGAATCTAAAACCGAAAGCACTTACCGAGGGGTTTAGACATTATTAGCGGCACAGAATTTATCGAGCAATATCAGCTAAGTAACAGCGCACAAAATGCCCAATTAAAATATTAATTACACTGAGTTGTGACACTTTGGCGGTCTGCGCCCGTTCTTACGCTTAATAGCAGGGGGTGTTCTTCAGCAGGTTTAAACTTTAAGCTTTTATGTACTTATCGCCAGCCGAATATTTTCGACGTAATTTTACTGCGAAATATGTTATAGGTGTTTTTTCTTCTTGTTCGAGCGATGTTGTGTGTACGCAATTAGTGCAAGGGAGAGTTTCGGAAGTGTTACAGCGAAACTTTTTGAAACGGGTCATGGAGAAATTAAATGTCGCCATGTGTAAGGAGTAGATGTTATTGCTGTTGAGGAATCACTGGAGATCTTGGCACCTTAAGCAACAATAAGTAAGCGGTATGGAAAAGTAATCCCTGGAACTGAATTATTGAATACAGCAGATGAATTTGTTTACGTGGAGTCTTTTAAAGTATTAACACAATCGATAAAAGTCATACACGCTAAAACAGTATGTTGTTTGATGACTTTTAAACTGCCAATTTGAACCCAAACCTGCTATTCTCACAAAACATACCAGCACACATTCCCAAAACAGTGGATAACAGTAACTAAACACACTTCATCCCCTGCCTCTAAATATTAAGTGTTAATAATGCCGGTGACACCCCCCTAAGATCAAAAATTCACCGATTCGTTACGCACAACTTGACACGAAGGGGCGCCCTCGATCCTCAAACCCGTTACTTCTACAGATCCGATATTGGGATTGGGATGATATTAATCTTAGACGTTTGCCTTTTGTTCAGAAGTAACGGATTTAGGGATAAATTGAGCAAACTGATTTAAATGTTAACCCCAGTTTGCGATAGCTTTTAACGGGAAATTGATTTGTTGAGTCTCGGTTTTGATCGGAGCGAAGAATTCGTTCGTTTTTGGGGCTGATTGGTTTACAGAGATCTGAAAAGTCTGCAATTAAAATATTCTCAAGTGCAAAGCTATCGAAGCGTTTAAAATTTTAGACATCTTCATTGCAGTTTATTAACGTTTCATTCTAACGATCGGCTTTTGTTTTCAGGTATGCTACATCCATTATCTGCCTATAAATGAATGATGTGGACACAAAGGTATGTTCTACCAATCTAAGATTAATCTCGAACTGGGTGCTATGATTGCCCATGTACGAATTGTAATCTATTCCGTCTGGACAGACAATCAAGGGGAATCCAAGGATTAACGTTACAAGAATAAAGTACATATCCGTTCGTAGATATGACATATAAAGGGTGTACGAAGCCGAGAGGCACTTGTTCTCCCAGTCATTGCTATGATTTTTTTTGGTCTAGAGACTATACCCTTGTGACCTTCTAGTTACGTAGATATTGGGGGTTAAAGTTTAAACTTTTTCAACACCTGCACGACCCTCACACTGTTTATGTGGTCTATCAGCACAATGTTTTGAGTAGGTTCATTGAGTCATATCGTAAAACGTGATTTTTCGCCCCAAAAAATGTAGTTTTCCAGGAATATTTTTTGCGTAAAGTTACTTAGTTTGATGAACAGAATGCTTTGTAGCAGGCTTCGTGAAGGTTCTAAAGGGTGTAAAACACCTCTTTACAAATCTGAAAAGCACTTGTTTTCCCCATAATTGCGATCATTTTTTTGTTCTACACCATGGAACCTGGGAATTAGGGAACCTTCTAGTTACGGAGATATTGGGGGTCAAAGTTACAACTTAATGACTAGAGTTTCTTTTTAATACAAGTTTTTATTTAAAGGTTTTTACTTTAAACACCTCTACGACCCTCGTACTACTCAATCCATCCATCAGCACAGCGTATATAAATGCGTTACATTGAGTTCTACCACGAAACATGATTTTTCACCCCAAAAAAAAACGTTTCTCATCAAATATGTTTGCGTAAAGGTACTAAGTTTGATGTACAGAATGCTTGGTTGACGGCTTCGTGATGAAGTGGCTTACACTCTGTATTTACAGTCTGTAGAGCTCTAAAAATGTTTGTCGTAGTAGATCATCGTCTCCTGTGCCTGTTGAACACTGTTTTTGCTAAAACTGACTTTGTTATATTACCGCCGGGATTCGTACATACGTTTGTTTAATTTACAGAAATGAGAGTCCTACCAATACACACTTAATCACATACATTTATATTCACCCCCTATATTCACCCCCTTCTACCTCTGTTAACGAACACAATCAATATATAATGCAATCAAAACACATAATTAAAATTGCTCCCGAGACATTTGCATACGAAAACCTCTATAATTGATCATTCGTGGGCCCCCACGTTTGAAGACAATGATGGGGGAAGAAGACTAAACAAATTAGGCCTCAGGAAAATAGATAGAAAATAAAACATTCCATGTTATTGTTTGCTAGGCTCTCGTGCGTGGAGCGGCATTATAAAAAAAAATATTTTGAAAATTCTTTGTTTGGATTGAATCAAGGAAGGATTCATCAATGTAAGTACATCGAAGTTTTCATTAAACCTCTGTAGAGTGCTTTAAGAAATTAGTTCGAACCCAGACAGGCGCATTACTATGTGTAATTTATTTCATCACCACTGCTCTCAAAACGGTAAACGAAAACGTCGTGTCGAAACCGGCATGTCCTAGAACCAAAAATTCGAAAATATGTGACATCTACTAAACCGCACCGGGCCGCGTGGTGGATTACAGCCCATACGCAAAATACGCGCTTTGACGTGGAGTTGCGGACACTAGCCCGTTGTAATACAATACAACAAGAAATTAGTTGTTTATTACTTCGATATAGTTACTTGATTCGTTGATTCATTTTTAAATTAATTAAGTACTGAACAATTTGATTTGATAAACCGCCTGCAGTGAATCTTTTGTGTATAATAGTGAGCGGATTAACTGTTGCCTAATCAATAATAATAATATAGGTAGACAAAAGAATGCTGAAACACAAAGTTCAAACATGGGATAATATTGTGAATGGGAATTCACAGCGAATCCATATTTTGCTTGCATTGCTTTACTATATTTGTGCGTCCTCCGTAACAAGGCTATAAGAGGAGCGATTGTGAAAAAAAAATGTGTAAATGGATCTATTAAGTATTATAAGTTCAAGAATATCATGGACTTAGTTCTAATAATCGAAATACATTTGACCCAAACATAGATCTGGTATATAAAACGTAACTTCACACTAAGCAATCTTCAATTACTTCTCTTATTGCTAACGTTATTCAACAATTTCTGTCCGACTGCTGGGCAAAGATTTTCCAAATCTCTCACTTTATGGTCTTTTGGGATCACTTTTATGAACTCCTTTTTTATCAGCCCATACTGCCTCACCGCCAGGCAAAGCCTTCCCTCCAATTCCTCTACCGTCCACCATTCTGCTACTTCTTTCCAATTCTCAATTAGCTCCTAACAATCTCACAATAAACAGCCTCCCATTTCGCTCCGTGTTCGCTTCGCTCTCGCTCCGCTGGCTCCGTAGCTCATCGGCTAGACAGTCGCGTCTGCAACACTCGCGACTGTCTGCGACGCCAGCGGCGACGTTTTCAAGAGCACCACTGCACTCGTTGAAAAATTAATATACCGCACGCATCGTCGGTGTGTTATGTGTGGTTCTGTTTATTTGGTTGTTGGTAGTCATTTAGCTTTTAGATATAGGTTTATGGTAATGTGAATTCTGTCACGTACTTTCCTGTAGAGGTGCTGCAATAATTTGATTTTGTTAACAATATGGTAAAAAAAATCTGGAACCGATTTCAAAATCGCAGAGAAAGTTTTTTTTTCGCAATTTATCACTTACTAAAAGTGTTCTAACAATGAATAGATACAATGACAGCTATTCAATTATTTAATAACACCTTGTATAGAATCTTTCAATCAATAAAATCGCTGCTCCAATTCGGGCCCAAAATTGAGGGATAACTATTAACTCCCCATAAATAGCAGCAAGGGCCACCGATAACACCTTATCGAGTTGTTTAAGGGCGATATCGGGCCGATGATTATACCCTGCGGGCCGCCGCTAGTTAATCAAACCTATTATAGTTCGCCTCTGATATTGCCCTTACAATTAAGTTATAATGACAGCGTGATCTTCGTAAATGGGAATTATGATAGCCGATGCTTAACTATTGGGTCGATCAAGTAATACTATGTCACTTAATTCAGGTAAATTCACAAATGAATTTGTTGTGGAAAGTTTTGATTTCATTGTCTGTACCAATTCCTAAATAGTTCTTTATTTAATGTCTGGTCAGAAATTATTCACGTCAGCAAAATTAACAACTTTAAACTTAATACCAAACATAATATCGAGAAATTCGGACATACGAGCACCCAGAATTAATCTAAACAGGTACCAACAATTCGTACCAATATACGGGTGGTGTAACGTTCAACCCTTATCCAAACATCGCCGACGGTGACCAATAAACACGAAACAGAATTTAATATACACCACAACAAACGTACAACACACATACATATTTTCGTCGAAATAATACGACAGTAGTAATTGAATCGGCCTCAGGCATACTCGGGGTGCGTCGTTAACGTTCCTGGGGAGTATTCTGTACTGCTCTACCCTAGATATGCACTAGAATGCTACTACAAAACAAACGGGAGAACGAGACGCCAAGATGAAAAGGAAGACTAGAGCGAGCAGGACGAAGATAGGGAAAGTGTTTATTATAAACAAAGGATAGAGTCTTATTGGTAGTAAGGTTTTAATAGACTATTGGACAAACGTGGGTGAAAATTTCACCTCGTATGAAGACACAAATTGTTAGAGGGTCCCTAATGCCGATGTTTAGACGATTTTGCTCTGAGCGTATTTAGATAGCCTTTGATGTTTTGTGGCGTTTGGGTTTGACCGTTAATTAAATGTAGATTGTATCTGCCTGTCCGGTTCAATCGTGTTTTCGGTTATAGTTATATTCTTTTTGAAGTATTGTTATCGGTTGATAGTTAATCCTTTGGGTGGGGTATCTTAATGAAGTAGGACGTCGACTTCATTAGTATTGTTTATTTACCATTCCCCTGGTCGCGTGCTTTGCTTATCATAAGCTGCTTAAAGGCATGCGTTCTCTTCATTATTTTCTCCTTTATTATTCCCCCTACTAATAGGTGTCCTAGATATGCCTCTAAGAATCTTTTTAAGACAAATTATACTCGGTAAATTTGCGATATTTGTAGAAACATCAATCTTTTTCCCATCATAACAATTCGAGGCTCCTACTGTGACATAGAAAATAATGGCCGCAATCGTTTCTTAGCACTCACTCCATGTCAAAGAGTGATTGTCGACGATTGAACGATGGACCCGTCAAAAGACCATTCGGTCGGCATACTATCCATCATAATACCCATTTCGCACACCCATCGCCATTTTACCAAGATCTCCCACCCTTCCCGAATTATTCCCTATTCTGGACGGACAAAGGGGACTTGCTTAGTGAGGTGAGGGTCTGAATAATTTGGATGGTTTCCGGATGAAATTATTTTCACTACTGGTCCAGTCTGACGTTTCGATCTGTTCCTAGATGGATTAATTTGATTATATCAGAACAGATGTTTCTTAGATGTATTAAATGCGATGGATTTTGGGGATGATGGCATGGAATATTGCTTATTGAGACTTAACCGATTCCTTTGTGCTTTGGATTTTTTCCTTATAAATGGTTAGTTAAAGACAGTCCTTCCTTATCGTGTGGTTAGTTGCCGAACCTGGTGTCAGACTTTTTATGCCGCCCATGGGTCTCTGACTTGGCTTAAAGACATTATATTCTAGCCAATAATACAATAATTATAGCTTTGAATAATTTATCTCATAAATCCTTCGTTCTCTCTTAATCAAGAACAAAAGATCTATTAAAACAATACAATCAGATTCACCTGATATTCAGTAAGGGGCTGTCGAGAAAAACGGTCGCCCGTAAGGTAAAACGGACAAATTTAATTATGCCGTTCGGAAATGGACTAGAAAATTGAATGGTGGGTAGGTACAGACTGGTATTTGTGGGAAATGTGAGAGTGTATCAGATCGAAATTAATTAGTTTTAGGGTGTTTCTTGTGTGTCTCCTTTGTTAGTGTTGTAGTTAGAAATGGTGGTGTAAGAAATTAAAAGAGAGTTTCGGTTTTATTATACAACGTTACTTTTCAGTCGTTTTAATCCCTTTAAAGGCGGATAGCACTCATGAAAATGAACAACTTTTACTATGGGATCAACTATGAAATCTCGAAAAAAATATCAGCTGTTGCAGCATTTTTCCAAGTTAGGCGACCAATAATGTACTCGTATGAAGCAGCAGATTTTTTTTTCGAGATTTCATAGTTGGTCCCATAGTAAATGTTGTTCATTTTCATGTGTACTATCCGCCCTTAAAGGGGTTAAAACGACTAAAAAATAACGTTGTATAGTCTTGTTCCTGTTTTTAGATTTAATCGCAAATTGTGGTTTTACTGCTGGTTATTTTGTGTTGTCCTTTTTTTTAAGATATTGTTGAATGATCCTAAGCGTAAATCTACACGGTTCTTTACAGAATCAAAAAACATTCCTTTTCTGCCATTTCTGCGTAAATGTCTGCTTTCTTTGAGCATGACTGTCTTCAATTAATGAGTTAAGGCAATGTAATACCAATTCCGACTATTCCCATAACATGACTACATTGAGTTAGCTCGCTAATTCTCCGCCTCTCAAATACCAAGCAAGGCAAATAGTCGAGCAATGCGTTTGATTACAACCACTGGCTCGAGATGGTAGCCAATTGAGGAATACCGGACTGATGGCATCGTCTTGTCAATGAGATATGAAGCTATTCCGTTTACCTGTTGCAGCAACAGACCGCGATGGAATGATGTGAGCCAATCGCGTGTTGCTTCCATATCACCTCACATATTATAGAATGTGCTGTCTCGAGCACGAATATTACAGCACAGCAAAATACAAAGCAATTTTTTTGAGAAATATCAAGATATAATTTATTTTACGGGTCCCAAAATCTATACTATCTATACTAATATTATAAAGCAGAAGAGTTTGTTTGTTTGTTTGGTTGAACGCGCTAATCTCAGGAACTACCGGCTCGAATTGAAAAATTATTATTGTGTTGGATAGTCCATTTATCGAGGAAGAATTTAGGCTATATAACATCACGCTATGACCATTAGGAGCGGAGCAGGAATCTAAAATAAAAATGTTGCAAAAACGGGGATTCCAGAGCCTTGTTTATATGTTCCACTAGTCTGTGTACTTGTTCAATAGTACCATGCTTTCGACGAAAACCAAACTGATGGTCAGGAAGTAATTTTTTTGCAGCAATAATCGGGGATAATCTAAGCAAAATCATTTTCTCCATGATTTTTGAGGGTATGGGTAGCAGGCTAATAGGTCTGTATGATTGCGCCTCAACCGGGTTTTTTCCAGGTTTTGGAACCATTATAACTTGGGCAATTTTCCATTGAGGAGGGACCGTCCCTCTTCGTAGGATAGCGTTGTACAGGAAAGTAAGAAATTTAATCCCTTCTTTTGGCAGCTCCCTTAGGATTTTTCCTGTTATAAGGTCGTAACCAGGAGCTTTATTTGGATCTAAAGCCTTAATTGCTGTTTTTGTTTCTTCATAAGTGATCTTATTAATGGGAGGATCGAGTTGGTGGGTTTGGCTCAATAATTCTGTGACTTCTTGGATTTTAGAGGAGCCTGTATCGGGATTTGGTATAAAGACCTGTTTGAGATGTTCAGCAAATGTAGCAGCTTTATCCGCATCGCTAGAAGCCCATTCTGAGTTACTTTTACGGACAGGAGGTTGATTATTTGTCGGGCGTTTAAGTGTTTTAGTGACTTTCCACAAAGAATAATTTGTCTCAGCTGTGGCATCAAGGTTTTCTAGAAATGTTTGTGTGCCTTGGTTTTCATTGTGTTTCAGCAGATTTTTTAATTTTGTTTGAAGATAGTTTAGATGTTTTTTATCAGTAGGATGTCCTGTTGCTTGCCACTTTTTACGAGCCTTTCGTTTATCAGCTAATAGTTCTCGTACAGCTGTTGGGTAATCTTGTTTAGAGTACGAGTCTGCGGCAACTGGGGTAGCAGACCAGGCAGCTTGTTGAACGCAGCTATTGAAATGCTCTACCGCTTCTGTTATGTTGTCATCCGTCTTTAGAGGAATTTTTAAATCTATTTTTTCTGCCAGTAGCTGTCTGAAGAGCTCCCAGTTAGTTTTATTGGAGTGTAGCTTGCAAGGTTTAGGTACCACTGTGATTTTCCTTTTAAGTACTATTTCTACCGGGGAATGATCGGATGATAGCTCGGTGCTCGTTTTGCTTGTTATAAAGTTGTTAGGGATGCCTTTTGTAATACAGAAGTCAAGCAAGTCTGGTACTTTATTCAAGTCTGTAGGCCAGTATGTAGGATCTCCGGGGGAAATAATATTTAGTTTTAATTTCTCAATGGCCATTAACAGCTGTCTTCCTTTCGTAGTTATAGTACGTGAGCCCCAGTAGTGGTGTTTGGCATTGTAATCACCTCCAGCTATAAATCTGTGGCCCAGTGTAGAGAGGAACCTAATATAGTTTTCTAACTTAAGTTTATGTTTGGGTGGACTGTATACAGCTGAGATTGTAAAAGGTCCCACCCAGTCTTCTATGACGACATTTGTAGCTTGTATTTCATCTGTGCAGTAATGTACTGTTTCATGATGTTTGATATTATATCTTATTAGAACTGCACTCCCAGCGTGTGCTTTGCCATCGGGGTGCATTGTGTGATAGGTTTTATAGTTCTGGATATTAAAGTGGCTCTTTTTGGTAAAATGTGTTTCCGTAACTAGTAGAATATCTATCTTTTGTGTCTCTAAGTATGCCTTAACCTCAAGGGTATGTTGTGACAGCCCATTGGCATTCCATAGGGCAATTTTTAAGCAGTCGAAGTTGACAGCTTGGTTGTGAGGGCTAATATTAGATTTGTTATGGTGGTCAGTTGCTGCATCATTTGTTTCATGAGGTTCATTAATTCAAGCATGTCATTTTGGTTGGTGTGATTTGTCTCAGTTATGTTATTGTGCAGAAGATTCTGATTGCTTAGTGCTTCTTTGTATGACTTGTGTTGGCTATTTATAGGTTCTTTGCTCTCAGATTTTTTATTTTCGGCGATAACTCCCTGTTCCTTGCTGCGTACATAGATGTTTCTGCGTTCGGGTGCTTTTGGAAATTTAAGATTTTGGAGCTCTCTGTAAATTTTACAACCTTTATAATTTGCCGGGTGATTTCCCTCACAGAGGACACATTTTACACTGTCTGACCTGGTTTTCCTTGAACATTCGATCGAGAGATGGTCTCCGGCGCATTTAATACATTTAGGGCTCCGGCGACAGTACTTTTTTGTGTGTCCATACTGCTGGCATTTGGCACACTGTGGTAATTCACGTTTAGGTCGAGGGGGTTCAAAAGTTATGATGCAGTTCATGAGATTTTTAACCTCATAAATGCTCTTATTGTTTGGGCTTGTTTTTAATTCGACTATAAACAGTGGCAGTGGCTTTTTGGTTGCTCTTTGTTTGATGTTCCATATATTGGTACTGCAGTGTCCTATTTCTTCTAACGCCGCTTTGATTTCTTCAGGTTCGGTTGAAGGGTGCATGTTTTTAAGGACCACTTTAAAACTGCGTTCATTCTTGGGTTTGTACGTGTAGAACTCCGTGTTTCTAAGTTCTAGTTGGTGTACAATAATCCTGTATGTATCTGGATCTTTTGGCTGTATTTTAACTTGGTCGTTGTTAATAACTTTAAGATTATACTTATCAAGGGCGTGTTCATTAAGAATCTTAAGAAGCGGCTGGATGTTTCCCACTTTGTCAACAAATATTGGTGGGGGCTTATTTATCTTTTCAGTAGCAGTAGTTTTCTCCTCCTCAGAGTTATCAGCATCTAAGCCAGCAAACCTGTTCCTTGTCGGTATTGGTGGATTCTGGGACAGCCAGTAAGTATCAAGTTTTGTTTGTTTTTGGTGCCCATTCTTTTCTGGACTTGAATTAGGCCTCTTTTTTCCAGTGACTTGAGACCAGTTAGCATCGTTGTTTCCACTGAATCCGGGAGCTATGTCTGGCGTTGTGAGACAAGTATTAGGGTAATCACCAAGTGATTGAGTTCTGGGTCTAGACTCAAACATTCCTTTGTGGAAGATTTGTTGTGTTAGAGTTCTATTGTTTAAATTGGTTGTTTGGTTGTTTGTTGTAGAGTTATTTAATTGTTCATTCATTTCAATTCCCACGAGTAAGGACGATATAACAGTCACTACCTGGGGTGACGCCTATTCCCAGGAGAAGGCAAATACAACAGTGGTTGCCCGTTCCACTGAGGTTGGCGCTAGAAACTGGTTTCCCACCAGTCATACATCCTCTCGGCACGTTGCCCACCTTAGGATTGGGGTTATTTATTGATTTATGAGTTGCGAGGTCTTCTTCCTCGAGGGCCAGACAATTAAGCCAAGCCTCGTAGATGTTTGTGAGTTCAGAGGCCATTTCCTGCCTTTGATTGGTCACGTCGAGTTTGTTAACCGCCGCTCGATACTCGGCGTTGTTGCTCGTTTAGCACCACCCGGGGGACACGTGTAGGGTGGGTTAGGAAAGATGGTAAATCCTACGGACGCGAGCAACTTTCGTCCCCCTAAAATCCGTCGTCCATCAAAACAATACAGTGTCGCAGCATTCCTGGATATATCTCAGGCATTTGATCGAGTGTGGCATGACGGACTTCTTTTCAAAATAAAAAAAGACCTACCTATAAACTTCTACAATCTAATAAAGTCATATCTAAGCGACAGACACTTTTTTGTAAAACAAGGCGAAGAGCTTACGTCTTTATATGCTATCAAAGCTGGAGTTCCACAAGGCAGCGTCATGGGTCCCATGTTGTATCTGCTTTTTACAGCTGATCTCCCTACGACCGATGGAGTAGTTACTGGAACATTTGCTGATGACACAGCTATTCTATCAATGGACAATTCACCAGACATTGCAGCACAAAAGCTTCAAAACAGCCTCGATCAAGTATCCAAATGGCTCAAAGACTGGCGAATCAAAGCCAATGAAACAAAATCTGTCCAGGTTACTTTCACAAACAGGAAAGAAACATGTCCACCAGTCACTCTCAACGACATACCTCTACCGCAAGAGGATCACGCCAAGTATCTGGGATTATATTTGGATAGACGCCTAACCTGGAAGAAGCATATTTTCACAAAGAGACTAGCTATGGGCCAACAGTTGCGAACCATGTACTGGCTACTAAACAAAAAATCACGTCTGTCACTTCAAAACAAACTATTGCTTTATAAATGCATAATAAAACCTATATGGACATATGGCCTCCAACTCTGGGGAACAGCAGCAAAATCAAATATTGAAATAATACAGAGATTCCAGTCAAAGATACTAAGAGTAATAACGAACGCACCTTGGTATGTTTCAAACATTAGACTCCATCACGATCTCAGCGTCAAAAGTGTAATTGAAGAAATCTCAGAAGGGACAAAAGCCTACAAGAAGCGAATCACAAATCACCCAAATACGCTGGCTGTCAATCTAATGAACACCCAAACAGTTGCTCGTAGACTAAAAAGAAAGATTCCTCAAGACCTCTGAAGAGCACAAGATTAAACGGAGCAGTCACTGGACGGCTTTCGTGCAAGCCTTTTAATTAAAATTTTACACATATTGCTGAATGTCTGCAAGATAGATCGCAATAAAAAAAAAAAAAAAAAAAAAAAAAAAAAAAAAAAAAAAAAAAAAAAACGGGGATTGTCTTTTCCTTTCGTTTTTCCCTCTTATGTGTCGCAGACGAAGTTGCGTGGGTCAGCTAGTACTACATACGTGTCTCAAAATAAATGTCACAATGTCGTCGATTAACCATGATCATGGCTGCGCTTTATAATTTTAAGATCGTCTTTATCTGCCTAGATTTTTCTCAACCATGTTAGAGTCGAGATTCAGTCTAACCGGATACAGCTGCATCTGCTCAAGCAGTATTTAGATGGAGCGACTGCCTATCTGAGCTCCACAACTAAAATATCTAGATATCGCATTGTTTGTGAGTAGATGGAGTATACTTCAATGTACTCCAAAATTTTACTCAACTAGCTACCGGGTAAAATGAGGTGAATAGGGATCCAGGGGTGAATGGAAACAAAAGTTTGGAATGGATTTTAAAGTTGAATTCACATGATATGGTACCAACAAGTACTCTATTGTGTTAACTAAATTATACTTAACTAGCTGACCCACGCAACTTCGTCCTACTACTACCTACCTACTACTACCTACCTACTACTACCTATCTACCATTTTTCCTGAATTTTCTTTGCTATAAACCTCACAGAGCCCAAGACCTTTCTAACGAATGCAAAACCGTGGAAATCGGTTCGTGCGTTCTGGAGTTATAGCGTCAGGAAGGAAAACCTGACTTATTTTTATATAGTAGATTATAAAGATACCTTATTAGCAATATACAATATAATTTCAGCGATAAAATTCCTTTCAAAGTTTTGTTTCCATTCACCCCTCATCGCTATTCACCGGTAAGTTGATTTTGAGCTTCATATATTTCGACGCTGTTGCAAGCGCGATGATCGCAATAACAATCACGGAACACTGAAAAAAAAAAGTAGTTGCCACAATCAAGATTTGGTTTAGATTGACTAAGTAACTTGTTTGCATCTGAGCCTATCAAGCACAATGATCACAACAACTACTTTTATTTGATTGAGATATCTTGGTTAGAGTTATCACAAAACCTATTTGCAGCAATCAAGTCAAAACATAGTTCCTCCAACCAAGTTTATTCAGTGTACCATATACACGCACACATACACAATAAGTTGATTGCCTTAAACAAGTAGCTTGTTCACCCTTATAAAGGAACTTGTTTATACTAACCAAGTAGCTTGTTCACCCTAATAAAGTGGCTTGTTTATACTAACCAAGTAGCTTGTTCACCCCAATAAAGTGGCTTGTCCATATACACGCACACATACACAGTAAGTTGATTGCCTTAAACAAGTAGCTTGTTCACCCTAATAAAGTGGCTGGTTTATACTAACCAAGTAGCTTGTTCACTCTAATAAAGTGGCTTGTTTATACTAACCAAGTAGCTTGTTCACCCTAATAACGTGACTTGTTTAAACTAACCAAGTAGTTTGTTCACCCTAATAAAGTGACTTGTTAACACTAACCAAGTAGCTTGTTCACCCTAATAAAGTGGCTTGTTTATACTAACCAAGTAGCTTGTTCACCCTAATAACGTGACTTGTTTAAACTAACCAAGTAGTTTGTTCACCCTAATAAAGTGACTTGTTAACACTAACCAAGTAGCTTGTTCACCCTAACAAACCTAATAAAGTGACTTGTTTATACTTGCCAAGTAGCTTGTTCACCCTAATAAAGTGACTTGTTTAAACTAACCAAGTAGTTTGTTCACCCTAATAAAGTGACTTGTTAACACTAACCAAGTAGTTTGTTCACCCTAATAAAGTGACTTGTTAACACTAACCAAGTAGTTTGTTCACCCTAATAAAGTGACTTGTTAACACTAACCAAGTAGCTTGTTCACCCGAATAAATTGGCTTGATTATACTTACCAATTAGCTTGTTTGCCCTAATAAAGTGGCTTGTTTATACTTGCCAAGTAGCTTGTTCACCCTAATAACGTTACTTGTTCAAACTAACCAACTAGT
This sequence comes from Xestia c-nigrum, assembly GCA_916618015.1. Classification (NCBI taxonomy): domain Eukaryota; kingdom Metazoa; phylum Arthropoda; class Insecta; order Lepidoptera; family Noctuidae; genus Xestia; species Xestia c-nigrum. The sequence continues at coordinate 3,036,151 of OU745263.1, forward strand.
TTGTTCACCCAAATAAAGTGACTTGTTAACACTAACCAAGTAGCTTGTTCACCCTAACAAACCTAACAAAGTGGCTTGTTTATACTTACCAAGTAGCTTGTTTGCCCTAAACAAGACTCTTGATACATTTAATCATGTTTCTTGTTCGGGGTTATAAAGATAATCTTGGCTGCTCCAAACAAATTAGATGAATGTACCAATCAAGTGGAACTTGATTTATAATGTCACATAATGCTAGCTCAGCATTCGGTATTTTTGTTTTGTAATACCAGAGACTAGTAAAATGTAATACCGAATGTTGATTTAGTATTGTGTGACAATTAAAAATCAAGTTTCACTTAATTGGTACATTAATCTAACTTGTTCGGAGCACACAAGATTATCGATAAAAACCCAAAGAAAAATATATGTCAAAAATTGTTAGGTAACCTACCTATCTCCTAAAAAAGTTTGTTATCCTATAGTAGGGAAAATTAAATTAAACGATATAATTATTATACAATCATAATATATTGTTAGGTAACAGACAGGTTATATATACAGTGAGTTACAGACAAAATCTTACATGTATTAGACTTAAATTAAATTTTAATTGTAAAGTATATTTAGAACGATATACCTAAGTTATATAAATTGTGTATATACTCTCATAAAAGAATAACGCAATTAAGGTTAATTAGACAGACAGATAGTCTGACATAATAATACTGAATAAACATTATTATGGTATTAAAGTTTTTGATTAAAGTTACTGATACCAAATAAAAAACTAAAAAATAATATTTACTGTTTCTGCGCATTAAAATCAAGTATTGGTTAACGAAAAAAACTCTGTCTAAAGAGTGGACAAAACAGTGACTTCCAAAAAATGATATGAAAAAAGAAAAAAACAATATTAATTTAGTTTTTAAGTACCAAAGTTCCAACGCCTGATTAGTTTTAAACTAACAGGAGATGAAATCGAAAATCAAGCGTGATTCCCTAGCTTATTTCATCAGCCGAGGGTTGACAGGTAGTCTCCCTGCAGCTGCTTTTATCCCTTGCCATCCCTGCTGGATCAGAATGACCAACAGGACACCTTAAGTGAGCTACGGGACTAACACATCACACCAATAATTTTAATGAAATCTCCTCCAAAAACACCGTGTGATATGATTACTTATTGTACTATAGACGTTAAAGGTAGTTCAAATTTAATCCTACGTAAGGTCGAAAATTTCAATTGTTGAATTCTTTTATACGAAAACGTATAAAAACCCCTTCGTGGTATCCATACAAAACATACAACCCCTGAGAATCCCTACAAACCAAGGAAAGAACAAAAGCAAAAGAAGAACAAGCTAAACCACATACCTACTATACTAAATTATATTGTTTTATTTTAAAGCGGACTACGAATTGTTATATATGTTTTCCCAGACATAAGGACATTTATATTACAAGGTATCGGAGAAACTAGCTTATTGTAGAACAGTACTACCATTTCTGTTGCTTCAGGTTCTTTAACCTCATAGGCAAACAAATGATCGTCAAAACTCACAGTCTGAAATAAAGTTCCCTCAAACATCAGACTAGTGGAATCATATAAATATATGCTTTTTACTTTTAAAAAAGTAACCAACTCATCATTGTAGGTAGAGTTCACTAGTATAGTGCCCTCAGTGTAGCGTGTCGAAGATACAGTCGCCCAAGTTACTTTGGTGATACTTTTGTTGGGACACAATTGCAAGAGAGTTTGTAAGTATCTGACTTTGAAAGATAACACACGTTTAACCGGTCCAGTTTTAAGAATATCACTCAATTTTCCACATATAAAAATTGCATTTAGATTAAGTTGATGTTTCATACTTAATGACCATGTTATATTTCTGCGATTGTACGAAGCTCTAGCAGCTATTTTAGAAATTCTATGCTTTGCTTCGAATCTCATTGACCATAAAGACACTAGAGGACCAAACTTTTTAAGAGCAGAATGGTAGTGAATCATATGATGAAACTTTGGTTTTAAATGAACATGGGTAACTGACATGTACATCTGATTAAGCTCAGCAATTGTGGACTGCAATAATTCGTCAGTACCTTTAGCAAATGCTGTACATAAAACTATTTCAAGTACCTTTCTTAACTGTAGATATAAAGCCCAAGTGTCGTCTCCTCTAGGAACTAACTCTCCGACTAGTAACCCAAAGTATCTTAGGAAAGTCAGCATCTCTGAAGCGGAGAAACGAACGTTTCCTTGAATTAAGTGTTCCATGCTCAAAGAACATGGTTGATTTTTACTATCAGGGCCATACGCAAAAGCATGTAATCGTTCATTGAGAAAAAATAATGAAAAAAGTTTGAAATGTCGAATGTACTGAAGAAGAACAAAGTTCATCACATACTTGGCAACCCCTTCTAATATATCATGCATGCAGTCGACACCGACCTGATTAAACAAATCGAAACCTTTAACGTCAAGCCAAATACATCTTTCCTTGATACCAGTTTCTGCAACATTGTTGGTAAGTAAATCCGATTCATAATTTGTCGACGTACGGAGCAATGTTACATCTTCCCAACATTGACTTTTCATGACCTCTTTTCTGGTTTTACATATTCTGCATGCGAAATTGGCTGAAAAACTTTCTACGAAACCTGTCATCGAGTGGATGCCTAGATTATCCCCAATAATTAGCCCAAGCTCAAAATAGATGGTACCTTCGTATCCAGGTATGTCAAAATATATACCGGCTTCGCTAAGATAATTACATTCATCTATGATACATCGAAAAATTACCTTATTACCAAATAATGCTCTATCTGACGAATGAAATAACAAGGTGAGAAATATGTTGTTTAGTATAGAAGAACGGGTAGGTGGAAGACAAGGAATGGACGCGTATACAGCCCCTAATTTATGTTGACCTGAACGACTCCCCAATACATTACCAGTCTCATAATCGTCGAAAAAAATGAAAAACGGAATAACAGTTTTATTTGAGCGCGCTCTTATTCTGCTCTGCCAAAATGAGCCCTGGATAAAATTTTCAACAGCAGCACCTGACTGATTATTGATGAGACAAGTCATGTAGTTCAAGGTTTCCGATAGAATATTTTCCAAACTGAAAAATTTTTTTAGGACTTGTCGAAGGGGAATAAAATGTTGCTTGCATGCAACAGGTACCATACGCGTTACACCGGCTCGTTTTACACTGTCAAACCTCTGACCAATTATGACTTCTTGTGGTTTAATATAAGTATCTATGTTATTAAAGTATTGTAAGCGTTTATGTTCAGTATTAAATTGGTTCCATGGTGAAGTAATAAGTGGCAAAAGATTGTTTGTCAATGTATTGATACTGGTAGAAGAAATCGAATTTTCTGCGGACAATAATTTAAGGCGCTCCGTAATAGCCGGTACAACAGAATTTGACAAAAACTCTTCAAATCCATTTATTACCGCCTGTACAGCATTTCTAGGTAAAAGTGGATTGGCATATAGATTTGCTATAAAAATTGACAATGATTTTTCAACGGTAGTTTCAATACTAGAAGCATCAGCTACAACTGCAGCAGAATTTTCAAAATAATCTTTATTTGCAACTGCATCAGTAACGGCGACATCCACCTGAACATCTAACTCAGGTATCGACTCTCTGGGTAAATAAGTAGCATTCTGCTGTGACAGTTGAATTGGCACTATACCGACTTCCGAATCAGAGTTATGCTCCCGAAAAAAATGACGTCTAAAAGAGTTCAACAATTGAAATTTTCGACCACAGTCATTTTCTATGCATACATATATTTTGAGGTCTTTCTTGCTATGAATACTGTTAAAATGGAATTTAAGTGCAGCAAAATTTAATAATTCTGATCTACATACGAAACATTTAACCATTTTAAGTAGGTACGTAACTAGTTAATTACAAAGCTATTTTACAATCGCTGAGCAATGACTCAGCAGCAGTCGATCCTTTATCAAACTGTGATGTGATTTTATACAGTCCTCGTTGGATGAAGTACCATGTTGCATACGAGTCAAACGAATATTCAGCATTCAAAGCCCATATAGCTTTGAAACAAGTATCAACTGCCGCTAATATATTTGTTCTTTCGTATACAGCGCAATCATTTACAACAATCAAGAATGTGGTTATTTCCGATAAAGAAGGGCCTACAATAATGCAAAATGGCTGTGGCGAAAAACCTTTATCCATGAGTTTCTGTTTCCTCCTGTGTATTGCTTCTTTTATTTCATTATTCCTTATATGGGTTATGAAAGCGTCACGTGCCTCCACTTTCGTTGGCTTCCAAGCTTTATTTGTCTTTCTTTTGCCAGAAAAACTCACAGTTGAGCGAAGAAGGAGCGGTATGGCCATAAATGCCACTAAATTTGTAACTTCTTCATCGGGATCTAAAATAGAGAAAACAAATTGTCATATTCTGTCACTACTTAATCAAGAAGAACCGTGAGAAACTCTTCCTTTTTGTAATAAAAAAAAATACACTTACGATCGGCAAGCTCAGCAATTTCCGTATAAAAATTATCTTTGGTTTTTCTCTGGTTTAGCAATCTGATGATGTTTGTCTTCAACAGTGGGAAATTTAATAGTAAATTTTTGGTGTGGTTTGGATGAGAAACTTCAAAATCATGCTCCAACTAGAAATAAAAAAACACATCAATATTGGTGGACATTAAGGCACAATGGTCCGCTTTAAGGACTAAGTGCGGAAACCTAAACCCCATAACTAGAAGTGTCCGACTGCGGACTTTAAAGACAATCCATTGAAAATAAATATTTAAAACATCTGTGAAAATTTCAACTCAACAGACATACAGATAGACAGACAGCGGAGTCTTAATAATAGGGTCCCGTTTTACCCTTCTTTGAGTCAGTACCCTAAAAAGACTAGAAAAAAGTTTTTGATACCAGTAATACACATTTCATCCAAAATAACAGGTAGGTAAATGTGAGTAAATAATTATAAACACTTACCAAACAATAACCTAATGGCGTTTTCAGTGCTGGAAAATCATCAACATATTTCTCGATGGTCGGCCCTGTTTCACCAGCATGTAAATTTCGGATTCTATGTTCACAAGTTCGTTTCCATTTTTCCTCAACTATGTACCATGGATCAGATGAGTGTTTGAGCCACGTTATATCCTCCTCAACAGAAGTAGAAGTGAAAATTTCATCAGGCTCGTTAGAAAACGTTGAAGGTAGCGGTCTTGGTGATGGGCAAAAAGTTGAATTTAATGGACTTGACTCCCTGCTTTTTTTTGCCTTTACAGCTAACACTCCATGCCTTTGAAAGCGTTTCCGGGTGTTAAGGATCTGGTTTACTAGTTTGCCTCTCGCCTGTAGAGTGGTACCATTTGCTGTTTTGCAGGCTGGAATATAATATGTGGTTGACCTCTCCCCAGGGAAGAGTTTTTTTATTTCAGAGCACCACTTGTAGTATAAATCACCCCGAATTGGTATGTTTTGAAATTTTTGTAGAATTTCTTTTGCTATAACAGAAGCTAATAGATTTCGAGCACTGTCTCCAGGAAGACTGTCACCTGCATGAACCAGCAGACCTGCTGTCTCTAAGTTTTGTGCGAGTAGAGTCTGCAATACCTATAAACATAAAATTCAGTTGCTATAAATTTCAGTTAAAACAAAACACATTGGTGTTAATTCCTTAACATAAGAGATGGCTCACACCGAGACGCGATGCGACGCGACTCTGCGCTCACATTTAAATAACGCGACTCAAAATATAATATTATTTACTACACGAAAAGAAACACATATCATTGTGAGCCGCAGCCTGAGGCCGCCCGTGGCGACTTGTCTCTACTATTGCAAATGGTAAACTGTGCTGCGTGGCGTTACTAATTGTACTTTTATAAATATTTAGATAATTATGTACATAAATGAATACTTACACCACTGTCCTGTGCAGTTTGGGATTGTGTTGATGGACTACAGGCAGGTGTTAAGTCATACACAACCCCAGCTGTACCAATGCTTTGCTTATCATTAAAGACTTCCAAAGCTGTGGTTGAGATATCAAGGCTCTGAAACAACAAAACAAATTAGACTTCATTAAGGCTTACTTTATTCAAAAATGAATGAATACAATGTTATTGTCACTTACTACAATACTCGCATCATCTGAAGGCTCTTTGCCTACATATTCCGCAAACCACACCCTCCAGCAACGTAGAAATAGCACTCGTTGGCCTACTTTGGGGACCAGTTCTTTGATGGTGTCTGGCGTAAGGGCAGCTAATGCCTCCAGAGTAACTTGATTATCTGAAAGTGTATAATATTAACTACTTATTAGTAAAGTTAGTCCGAAAATTATTACCTTTTTTTTATATAAATATAACATGCTGATCATGCCCACTTCGTTGGGCGGTGACCGTGTCTACCACCTACCACCCACAACCTGATCAACTCACAAACTTAACAAATGAACGGTTACACTGATGTTTTTATTGTTATTTATTGATTGACATTAATTTTCTTCCTTATTAAATAAGTTCTAGTTCCTTATTAACTATTCTGGGCGAAGATTAATCCAAAAACACAAAAATCATGAAAATTGGTCCAGCCGTTCTTGAGTTTTAGGTGGTGTAACTGAGGGCTCGTACACATAGCGATCCGTTTTACAGGTCCATTATTTGATGGCGTATGGAGTTGCATGAGCGAGTTCACACACAAAACAGTATTCCGGATTCAGTAATCATGTCGCTCCGGTCCAATTCTGATCTGTTAAAACGGACCAATATGTGTAGGTACGCGCCCTAACCCTAACACGACTTTGTTTTTTTTAAATATATGTTACAGGCAAAACTCTTATTCAGTCAAAACCACTTTTGACTGGTGTCAGTCAGAACCTTTAAATTAAAATGCGATTTCTGCATTAAAAATTTGTTGAAAAAAACCTTAACCTAATAAGTTTCTATGGAAATGTTTGTTTAATTCGTTTTGACTAGTCAGAAGTAGTTTCGACTAAGAATTTTGACCGTGACATATATTGAAAGATATATAACCCATATTACAATCTGTACAAGTTTGGGACTATATACTAATAGGACTAAATAATGTGTGAAATGTCCAATAATGTTCATATTTATTTATTATGAAATCAATATTTTTATTTTACTATAAGTAGGTATTGTTCGCCTAGAACTAAGATCTTGTGATGCCCACCCCCCTATTTACATTTATGCTAAACATAATGTTTGGACTTGCCTCTGACTTCCCCCTGCTAACTTGGTATGGCAATTCAACTTTAAAGTTTTTGTTGCATCTCATTAAAATCACTAAAGTTATTTAATTGTTTCTCTCACTCTATCAAATTTTAAATAAAATATTTTTTTACCATGGATATTTCACACATCACTATCAACACCATACTAAGCTAAGCTTGTACAGACAGACACAGATACAGTTACACAAGGCAACGGCAAGGAGTGTATAGTTTGAATGTTTGATGCATATCCCACTGTACTTTGGGAAAAAGGAAGTTGGTATAATACATACTTTTTTTTTGTAAATAAATATTAGATACATAAAATATTATAATAAAACCCAGACAGCGAACAAACATTAATGTTCATCAAACAAATGTTTGTTCTCGGTAGGTATCGAACCCACCGCCCACAGCGCAGAAGGCAGCGCTGCTGCCAACTAAGCTATGGGGGACTACTAACATGATCAACAAGTTAGTTATGCATAACATGGTCTCTCAACTAGGTTGATGCATACAAACAGGTTAATCCTGTTTTTTCTTAAAGGATGCTTGCCTACCTATCAAAATGTAAAATTTTCATTTCAGATACTATGTATCTTTAATGTGTTAGTAAGCAAAAAACCTTAAATAAATAATCTAAAACAAAACATAGGCTTTTTTGCCACTAGGATGGAGTTTGGCCCAAGTACTGCCGGTCTTACACATCATGTCCTCTGCAACAACGGTTAGGTGGCTGTTATGCCCCTGTGCATGCAGGGATGTGGTCATCACTAATGCGCTAGTAAAGTGCCTACAGTATCACAGCAACGCGCTATGAAAATACATCATCATAAAACCGTTGTTCGCACACTTCGCTATTCGTATTCGCGTTTTTTCGACAATTACGACGAAGGGTGGAGGCTCTATTCACCTTTAACTGGCTATTTATAAGACGAATACGCTATACGACTAACGAAGTGTGACAATGTGTCAGACGCAGTGAAAAAAAATGAGGTTAGAAATGAAATTAATTATTTGTACCTACCTAAAAACGTGCCTGCAAGCTCAGAGAGGCCCCAAGTTGTTAAAAGCTCTAAAACTTCGTCCATTATAAACACCACAAGCGTGCACGCTAGATAAAATAATTTTAGTTAGGATGCATCACAAACACAGCAAATTGTCAATAAAATTTAAAGACAAATACTTACCAGAGGTATCCCACAAATGAAATAGGTATAAAAAGTGTTGTGTCTAGATTTGATTCTTGTTTTTCACGGAAATTAACTCACTCATTAAATGAATCTAGATTAGAATTATTGATATTTTTCACAGAAAATGAACAAAAAAAACGGCTGCGGCTGGCGGCTGAGTGACGGCTACAGAACAAATACGCGGCGGCGCGCGCCCGCGTCGCGGGCGCGCGCCGTACGAGTCGAGACGAGAAAGAACTTGCTTGAGAGTAGATAGAAAGTCAGAGATGGCGCGTGCGGCGTGGCGGCTGGCCGCTGGGCTGGAGGCCAGGGTTACCAACTCCTAAAAATATTTACCCCTAAGCTAAAGGCAAAAACTCCTAAAATTGCCACGTTTACTTGAACATCCCACTCATTTTTTTTTATTGGTTTTAGTCATAACAAAAAATTACTTGATAACGCAGCAGTTCAATTACAATATCTAAATGCAAAACTATAGATCAAACTGAACAATAACCAAGCCAAGGTATTTTATAATTTCTAGTAAACGTTAACAAAAGTCTATCTATACTATACTTAGGAGTAGAAAAAAAATCATTTGTTTAGGGTTAACACTGGCACTAGTGACAGTTGTTTATTTCTTTATATTTTATATAGTTGTGTTGTGCAATGTGCACGCTTTGTGTAAACATCTTCTTGGTGGAAACTACGGTGGCCACCCGTACTACAGGGTGAAATTGAATAGATGCGACAAATTTAAATATTCAATAATACGTGTTGTCAAGAAAATGTATAAAATATCAAATGTAAAATTAAAAAAATAATAGATTGCAGTGTTACGAAAACCGTTAAAATAATAAAAGTATCAAAAAATCTCGTCCGACTCATCGCAGTGCTCAATATAGCGGTCATTTACCTAATTTTGCCTTATTTTTTCTTATTTATTTTGCATATTACTGGAATACCGATAATTCGTACTCGAATAAAGATAATAACATCAATGGATCTTTTGAAAACGATAATCGCGTATTTTTTTTAATGATTTAGATTGTAGAAAAGACAGTATATAATTACTGTGTTACTGTAACTGAAGCTCCAATTTCATTTTGTCGCATTTATTAAAATTCACCCTGTATACCTATTAATATATAGTATCGTACTTGATTTCAGGAAATTGTAATAAATATTATAGAAAAATACTGTATTTTTATCCCTGATTCAACTGTCGCGCTTTTTTTTATAAACTTTGACTGGAAGTCTGGCTGGAACGTACCCGTGCAGCGCTGCACGGAGTATTTCAGAACGAAACGCATTTGCGGTAACAAAACGTCAACTGTCAAACTGTCAATAATTGTTTAACTTCTGCTGGTAAAATAAAAAAAACATGGAAGATGTTATTGACAAATATGGAGCAAAGTGTTACAGTACACTTACCTAAGCGGGATTTCTTTTTAGATTGCATGATGTTTAAAAATAAATTTGTAACTTTTTTTTCTGAATTTATATTTACTATATTTTTGCAGCTTTTTTGGGAAAATACTAGGTATATTTGTCCAAAATAAAGGTGGCAACCCTAGTGGAAACCCGCAGTGACTGGGTTAAGACAAACAAGCTTTTTGTTTATGGCAAACACGCAGCTTTATTAGGGTAAAAACCTTACTTGATAGCTGCAATCAAGTTGTGTTGGAGTATTTTTAATGATTTATTTGATAGATACAACCAAGAAGGTTGATTGGGGCAAACAAGCTTCTTGTTCAGAGCAAACACGCACCTTTATTAGGGTAAACACCTTACTTGATAGCTGCAATCAAGTTGTATTTGATAGATACAACCAAGAAGGTTGATTGGAGCAAACAAGTTTCTTGTTCAGGGCAAACACGCACCTTTATTAAGGTGAACTATCAAGTCGGATAGAATTTATCATTTAAACTTGATTAGGGCAAACAAGCCACTTGTTTTGAGCAAACATTCTACTTTTTAAGGGTGAACACCCTACTTGGTAGCCGCAATCAAGTTGTGTTGGAGTATTTTGACCGATGTTTTTGATAGATACAACTATCAGACTTGACTAGGGCAAACAAGCGACTTGTTCAGGGCAAACACGAACCTTTATTAGGACAAACACCGTACGTGATAGTTGGAATCATGTTGTCATGTAGTTTGTTTGTATGATGTATTTGATAAACACAACCAAGCAACTTATTTAGCTCAAACATTTAGCGCAAGATTAGACCAAGTTGTATGATTAATACAATTAATTGCAATGATAGATGCTATCAAGTCACACCAACTTAATAAAGTTTCAATAATCTTTATTGAAGTAATCAAAATGCTTGATTGACACAGCTAACTTACTTTGTTACAGTTAACATTTTTTGAACTTGTCTCTTTTTTAACTCTTCTACTATGATGTCTTGTTAAGGGTAATCGAGAAACTTGTTTGAGCGCTCAATCAAGTGAACTAGTATTGCTGCAATCATGTCGTGATGATCAACTTAACTAAGATTTTGATTGATCTAAACAAGATATCGTCAATCAAGCTAAAAAGTCACTTGATTGAATTGCATTTTTTTCAGTGAAGATAATCCTGTAGTAATATTGTATGTTGACCTAAGTTGGGTATCCAAGGTCCTTGTTCACCAAAAAGATGACGGTCTGATAATCTAAAAACAGCTGTTAAAAACAGATTTTTGTATGGGAACATGTCACAGTGACAACTGTTTTTAGATAATCAGACCGTTATCTTTTCTGAGGACATGTACCTAAGTGTTGTCCTATAGTTGTTTCCAGTGTAAGATGATAATAGTGGGCTTTGGCCGTTTTACTTCTTTGTCTTCATAGAAATCTGTACTTTTCATTATCCATGCCTTCAATCGATGTGTTCTTCAGATAGGTCTGTTGTGAAACTAGTGCGTATGCGTGAGAACCAAGGTCACCTACGTAGCCCAAACAATCGCTAAACTTAAGTGGCAGTGGGCAAGGCACATTGCTCACAGAACGGATGGCCGATGGGGCCGAAAAGTTCTGGAGTGGCGACCGCGAACCGGAAGACGATGCGTTGTAAGACCTCCCACTAGGTGGACCGATGACCTGGTGAAGGTTGCGGGAATCCGGTGGATGCGAGTAGCAAGGGACCGGTCAATGTGGCGACACTTGGTGGAGGCCTATGTCCAGCAGTGGACGTCTTTCGGCTGAGATGATGATGATGATGATGCGTGTATGACCCGATTTATGAACATAGACGAAGCAAAAACAGTATGTCGGAATCGTAGCAGGTGTCGTTCTATACAGGGTGTAAACCACCTCATCACGAAGCCGTTAACGAAGTATTCTGTACATCAAACTAAGTAACTTTACGCAAAAAATATTGCTGGGAAATGACTTTTTTATGGGTGAAAAATCATGTTTGCTGGCAAAACTCAATTTAACGCATTTAAAACATTGTGCTGATGGATGGATTGAATAGTACGGGGGTCGTAGAGGTGTTAAAACGTTGTATTTAAAAGAAAAACTCGTCAGTAAGTTGTAACTAAGACGTTGTAAGACGACCCGATTGGCGTAGTGGTAGTGACGCTGCCTTACGTTGTTAGGGTCCTGGGTTCGAATCCCGGTAGGAGCAAATGTTTGTGTGATGAGCACGGACATCTGTTTCTGAGTCATGGATGATTATATGTACAATAAGTATATATTTACAAACAAAAAAAAAGTACATAATTATGTAGTATATCAACTATATCTAGTGTCCACAACACAAGCTTTGCTTAGTGTGGCACTAGGTGGCGCTGTGTGTTAATGTCCAGCGATATTTATTTATTTAACTATGATCCTCCATATCTCCGTAACTAGAAGGTTCCCAGGTATGGTGTAGAACAAAAAAATGATCGCAATGATGGGGAGAACAAGTGCCTTTCGGCTTCGTGAAAAGGTGTTTTACACCCTTTATTTCTACCTACACACTTGGGAAAAAGGCGACGTGAGTTTAGATACTCAAACTATCGTTTTCAACTCAACTCAATTCATTTATTTCAATTAGACCATTACGGCACTTTTGAATGTCAAAAATACAAAACTAAATCAAAGCTACAGTCACAGTCACAAGGCATAATAACTTGAGAAAGTACGAATTAAGTGTAGTTGCCCATTCCCTAGCGTAGATCTCTATGGAGAAGAACGGGCAAGAAACCCTATGGACACTCTTTTCAATCAAAATATTGTTAGAAAATCTTGGTTACATCATTCATGTTGTGATTATACATACATGTGAGAACGATGTAGAAAGACGTGCACATTAAGAGCGATTGTCGAAGTCACACACTTGTTCGCCTCAAGTAGTACAGCATCAAACGATCTGTTTACTTCAGTTCCACACACTATCACTTGATCGCAGTTCACAACAGATTAGGAACTACAGTTAGATCTTAGTGACTAACTCCCGTACTTGATACTCAGATAAATTGTCTACGCGAATTTAGTTTCTAGCTGGGTTTATTTAGAATTTTGTGTGTAGCGTGAAGTTGTTAGAGATATTTAGGAATTGATTTTATATATCATTTTTGAAAATTATTCAAACTGTAGCTGAAAGAGCGTTATCAAGATTAAAACACGCCATGTCCTATTTATTGTTGTTGTACTTCCATATAGGTTGTAGCTAGGTTTATTTTATTTTATGTTTTGTTTAGCCTACACAAACACTAATTTATAATTTCCAACACAATAAAATACTCATTTCTTATATATGTCACCGTAAAATTGTCAAACACGTTATATTACAATATAACGTGTTTTTTCTCGCGATATTGTAATGTCTCGAATTATTGTCAACTGAACATACGGAAGTATCTGTCTGTCTGGCATGAACGTTGTAATGGACCTTTTTGGCGCAGCCGTGAGGCACACAGCACATTTCTACTATGTCCTACTCATTGTTTTGTATCTTTTTTATTTATTATTGTGTGTATTAACTGACGTCAAATAAATATTTTTCTTTCTTTCTATATTTGTGCATTAAAAAACAATACTTAACTGAACAATAATATGTATCAAACATTTATAAAAAGGAAGACCCAAGAACCAAGTGAACTATGATAGTGAAATAGGAACAGCATTTTCGGTTCTAGACTGATTTTCATTTAAGAAATACCTGTATGTACTCGTATCATAAAATGATATTATAATTCTTTACGAAAACCTCCAGACCCCACAAAACTTGGAACAGCGTAGACACTGACATCTTAATCAAAACTCCGGCCCCCACCGAAAAATACAATAAATCAGAAACATGCAAATCCTGCTAATAACATGCACAAAACCGAAAACCATTTCACGGTGCCGAAGCGAGCTGAGCAGTAATCCAGGAATATTTTATACCAGTACGCAATGTAGGGGGAGATGGACTCGCGGGTGCTATTTCCATGCTGATGTTTAATAATTGATAATACCCCGCGAAAAACGCACGGGTACCGCACCCCGTGTATGGTTATAGAGTTGTTGTTACCGAAAGATTTGTTTATTTGGATGAGAGAATACTTGAATAAGATAAGGCAGACTTGTTTTTGCGATAGATCAGTTCCATGACAGCTTCTTTCTTATTAAAAAATACAGAACAAGGTAAATAAATGCACATACTATACACATTTCAACACACCAATCAACTCATTCAGATCGTAATCTAAAACCGCACCATAATAATTAGCAAGGCAGTGTGTAGTCACGTGTAGTGGAAGTCAAAGTAAAAGAACGCACTATAGAAAAACGCTTTAAGCTTGACTCGCGCTAGACCGATCGGAGCCGAGTGTTGACCGTGCAATTTTGTATGGTATGGACACACTCACGCTTCCGAGCTGCTACCGAGCAACGGTCAATGGATTGTGCTACGGCCGACATGACAGTCGGCTCGAACCCGGCACGGTCTAGCTTGTCTCATCCTTTACTGTAAATTTTTTGTCGTATGATAGTTTGGTACTGTCAATTAGTTTCGTTTTTTTTATTGTTTATTAAATAAAGAACAAAGAAAAATATAAAAACAAGAACATCACAAAAACCTCAATAGGTTTGTCTGGATGTTGATCCACTTATAAACTAGACTATAAAATAATCATACACAGTTTAAAACAATTTGTAGGGAAGACAGGTCATAAAAACAAACAAGGCGCGGGTCGGACGCGGACTCGTTGGTTGAGCATACCTGCTGTCACACCAAAACATTCAACACACACTCTACCACTCTATACAAATCTCATGCTACCTGTTAGGTAGCTCCCGGTATCCTATTATCAAGCTCCTCAACTTGTAAACTGAGCAACTCAATCGATAATCATCTGTATACCAACAAAATTTGCAAGGAGATCGCACCAACATTTATACGTTATACAGTATGTATAATTTTGATTGAAACGTATGATACTCGTAAGGGTGATGGGAGAATGGGGATGAATTTTGTATCTTTTGTAAAGAATATTATGATTGGCAGTGACTGAGGAAGGGGTGTCAGTGGAAATATCAGATTGTTTCTTTATTTTGGGTGTTATTAGGGAGGAAATGTTTTTTTGAGATCAATGCTTAAGTCAACGAATGCTGCTATAGACTGATTCAGATAGTGCAAATATTGTCATGAACTTAAAATGAAAATATGACTTAATTTTGTGGTGTTAAAATTTATTTATACAAAATCTGCCAAAACTCATCTTAGCCACCTCGTAAACATTGGACACAAATTCTCCATAATTCCCTGTCAAAGAAAAAACAAAATATATTCCCCAGCACACATAACAGTCTTCTAATTATATTTCAAAATTCCTCACGTAATTCCAGAGATATTTTGACCTCGGCCTCTCCGAAGGCTTATTATTTTTCCACAGGTAATAAAATAAATGATTTTCCCTTTTTCATCACTAGGCAGTAATCCTGTTGAAGAGACCCGACGCCAGTGTTCGCGTTTTATTTAACACCGTCGCCGGTAATAATTCCATCTGCATATATATCGGCCGTGAGAACGAGCCTTACATAGATTATTTGTTGAGGGATAAGAACGGCAGTACTTTGTCTTGGAACCCGCTTTTTGGGCCTTTCTGTGTTAAATTCGGGGTGAAAGATACGTCTTTCGCTACTCAAGACCTGACAAAAATGTTTGCCAAATTATTTCGGCTGTATCTTTTGAATAACTAAACGTTTTATAGAATTAAGGAACTGTGTGGAAATTTTGTAAATAATTCATTGGTGTGAACTTAGAACGGGCTTTTCATTCTTCAGCAGAGGTAATCTAATTTCTAAGAAATAATGTAGCTTTACTGCAATTACAAACCATTCAACTGCAGTATCATCAACATCTTTACAAGCCTTATAATGAGGTCACATACAACATTTGACAAAGATCCCAAGATCCGTCAAACCGTAAGTCCCAAAAGGTTTTCCTCCAAAATTTTCTTCCGCATCTTCAGACCCTCTGCCATCTTTGGTACCCGGATAAGCGTGTCTCACCGCAATTGAAATGTTTATAGATACAATAATGCTCCCGGATCAATCCCCTGCCTTCCAAGCTGGTTGTTTAATTTATTTTTCCTAGATACCCCCGTGTTTGTAACACGGCGTCTTATTTGCAAGACCTTGTTTGTGTGTTTCGTTCCTTGTTTGAAATGCGGGAAGGAATAAATATGTTTAGACGGATCTTGGGTACACTGGGAGGTGAATTAGGTGTGTACCTTGTTCCAGTTTTGTTGAAGAAGGCCAGTTACGTACTGAGTTGGTAATTGGAACTGTTTAGTAATAATATCTTTCGAACTAATTTCAGTTCTATTTTAAGCAGTTAAGGTTAATAACTAAACTTACATTGTCACTAACGGAATGTCTTCCGTGATTTCAACTGTTTAAAATATTTAGGTTGACTTTCATTGCTATTCATCTTTAAGTAGAATAACTACTAAGTACCCGGAAAGTGACACCGGTAGAAGTATTTAAAGGGGCCGGCGGAGGATGCGTCGTTCATACAAACGTAATACCAAAATAATTTGTAAATCAATTACGTTTGTATGAATGACGCATGCTCCGCAGGCCTCTTAAGGATGGTTTCCATCCACCTGTTATTTATTTATTTATTAAAACTTTATGCACAAGTAAAAACTGTACAAAGGCGGACTTAATGCCTTGGGCATTTTCTACCAGTTACAGTTTTATTCCATTTTTTTAAGTTGATTAGTCCATTTGAAGGTTGTCTGAAAGAAATCGCTATCAGCAATAAGACCGCTATTGTAACCATACAGTTAGCAATATTGTAAGAGCTGTGTAACAATTTTGTATCTATCTACCCTTCAAACTTTATAAAAATATCATATTGAATACCCTCGTACTAGCATGAAACGGGCTCGTTAAAAAAATATTGTATATATGTGCAAATTGGCAACGCGCGTTTTCGCTGAAGAGTCCTGATGAATAACTAATGAAGCGACCCTGCCTAATGACGATGCATTTATTCTGGCCGCAGTGAGAATGTTCGGTTCCGAAGTCGGCTTTTTAAGTGGTAATTTTATTGGGAGCATGATTTATTTAAATATGTAGACCTCTTTGCAGATGCACAGAGATCTGATGGAAGTTCTTACTTGTTTCCTACAGTCGAAAGTTTTGGTTTTCGGGTTAAAAGTTATTGGTGAAAAGAATCTGTTGGTTAAGCAATCACTGACGTAGGGTTATGTTGGCGAATCGTTCGTGGCTGAAAAGTTCTTTGGATAAAAAGTTAATAGTTTAAAGATAATGTTCACCAATGGTTCATGGACCAATCGACTGTTGCTGACTGCTGTAAAACCATTTCAGACTCCTTTAAAAGCTATGTAAAACCTTCTCTAAAAGTTCGTATTTTAAGGAAATATTATAGTAGGTGACGATAAAAAAAAACTTCAGTTTCGGAACTTTCTCCTCACCTTATTAAAGAACAATGTAACTGCCATTTTTAGGTTTTATTCACACGGTCACACCGACATGAATTATCAACAAAATGTTACCAACATTTATAATAATAATAAAAACAGAACCACTAATCATGAAGTGGACTTGAAAGAGGAATAGGAAATCCACGCCAGCCTCCGAGTGTTAACGGCGTCTAAGCACGAGAGCTCTCGTCACTTAGACGACACTTCAGAAACGGATCCTAGTACGAAATATTAAATAAACGGTAAATGTTGTAGTAGGGAATTAAATGCAAATCCAAGGATATTGAGACTGACCACATATTCAGATGACTCCGATGAATCTTAAAAAGCGTCATTGGCTACTTAAGCTTCTTCAGCTGTTTTTTTAAGAAACGTTTTTTGATCTCGCATTCTGTATTTTGCTAGTTCGATAGTGCGTACATTTTCCCTTTGATAACCACAAATAAATCGGTCATTGCCTCTTCCCGAAATCTACTCACAAAAATCTTAAAAACGTATATTTACTTAGAGACAGAACCAGACTAGGTTACGACTAGGAAACGGCTGGGTTTAAAAGTTCCTTTTGAAACGTTTTTATGCAATGCTTTATTAGAAAAGCATTCTATCACAATGTTCTTCTAAATAGAATGGTTGGCTTTGGTTTACTCCTTTTTATTTCATATCATTCCTTACACAATCGATCCATCGTTTCCTTGGTCTTCCTGTCTGTCAATCCGTCAACATTTATATTCATCACTCTTTTAGTCACATGCGATTCGTCCTTCACCATCACATGCCCATACGAAGACAAGATTCCCTTTCAACTTTTCTGTGACACGAATTGTGTCTAAAACAAGCTTTAAGTAACAATAAATACTGTCCCTTCTTCAACTAAAAACACTGACCAAACTTCCAACCATTCTCCAGATCCCGAAATCATATTCCGCGACCCCTTTCATTTACAACCACTATCACTAACAAATCCTTTGAGTACTCAATCGTTAATACTACTAATTCGAATCCTCTTACATTGTACCATAGGCAGTGATGCAGACAGGATCCCGGTCAATTATAAGCTTTGATCATAGTTGCGGATGCTATGACATGGGTTCCTGCCTGACGGGTCCATGTGAGATCACTAGGTCAGAATATTCTTTGAGATTAACAAGAATGGATTGGCTTGGTTAAATTGGGAAGGTTTCGTATTAGATGGCTTTAAGTAGGGTTCACGAGGAGTCTTCGGTATTTGGTTGTCAATTAATTTGGTGTGTAATTTAGGAGTTTGTTTGTAAAAATAAAATAATGATGGAAGTCGGTTTACACATTCATTTTTCGACGTTTAACCGTCTTTCAACTGTAGTCAGCGTTTATGTATAAACCCCTTATAATTAATTGACTTTTTCTTTTTATCGCTCACATACTTGTAATGAATACTGGATAATTATGCGTTTATTTTTAAAGTCGTAACGTATAACAAGGTTTATTATCCAATTGCAAAAAGCGTCATCACTCATCAATATCCCCTTTATAGTGAATGTCAGTTTAGTGGCTTCTAGCTTTAACAAAACAGTAAACGACGTTTAAAATTCTGAAGTCGTCATCATCGTTGACGGTCGTGGTCCACGCCACTGCTGAGTATAGAATTCCGAAGTATTCAAGAAAAATGTATTGTATATTTTCTTGCAATAAAACAAACCAAGATGTCATTCATCACTACCCTCAAATTCTCTACCACGACGCCATGATAACAGAACAATTGGAAATTCTAGAAAACTCCCACTTTTCCTGAGAGATAGCGGGCAAACCCATCCGACCCGACCAGGCGAACCTACCAATACATCATTCAACTTGGCCGGGACTTTTTATACCGGCGACATTATCAAAATTGTGGGGGTTGCCACCTCCCGTGTTTCACCTTAATGAGGCTCCCCCACTGTCTCCCGATTTTACAACTGCCGATAACACGGTTACATTGAATAATTGTCGTAATTTAGTCGCTTGTTACGCAAAAACATGATACTTGGGGTTTTATTACGTATCCTTGTGGTGATAACGTGTATCGGGTATAGGGATAATTACCAGTGTTTTGGTTGCTTCGTTCTGATTTGGTGGGGGAAATGGAATAGACTGGCGGCTGGACTTCTTATAGGTCTTGTCAGTTGTAAATCAAATTGATTGGCTGATCTTAATCTATAAATCAAATCAATTGATTGACTGTTATTAATAGTGGTTAAACTGTTACGAAATTGGCTGTGCGTTAGAACATTTCTCTAGTGGTAATAATATTACCTAGTTTAAAATCACCAATACCAAATTGAGATTCTTTTTCACACATCCTTTACAACCATAATTGAAAATAAATATAATTAAAAGGCATTTGAATATCTCCAGCCTCTCAGATAACATCCCAAAAAATGGCAATAGCGAGTAAAAACTGAACTTATGTAATACCAACAATGTCTTTGTACACGTCAGTCGAGACAAACCTTGTAGCTTACTAATGGGCACGACTCGCGAACCTACCTTTATTATTTACCACAGAACACAGAATCAACAGCGTCTAGAGATGACACTACGAAACAAAATCGTGGCAGTGAAAGTGCGTTCAACACAGAAATACTGCCACGGACTGTCGTCAAAATTGTCAGTGTCTAGTCATTACTGTTGTAGTTCGAGTATACGGTGATTCATTGAATGAAAAGTGTTACAAAATTCCGCCTCTAGCCACAGTCGTCAAGCAAGGCGTCTCTGTAGTCTATTTTCTTCGATTTTTGTTTTATTATTTTTACACTTTTATTTAATTAGTTTGTTTTCACAGCCAGAAGGCGTCGCGGCAGACCTCGTAGTATTTGGCGGGACGAGCTGGATAAAACCAATGACCAGTGGTCTACATTGACCCTGAATAGAACCAACTGGAAGTCATGGAGACAGGCATTTGTCCAGCATTGTGATGACACAGGCTCATGGCACGTATCAGTTGTTCGTATCTGACCGTGACATGACTCGCGCCCTATCAGAATACCACGAACGCTGTGATATATTTTAAATGTCTGTAACATTTCATTCCATCTCACATGGTTAAATACCATATGGCCTCGTACAAAATCACATTATAAAACTTAAGAAGACGGGTATTTATCGCGAATTTACCTTCAATTTAATCCCGACGTTTCGACCGGATTGCACCATCCGTGGTCGCGGGGAGACTGAAGTATTGGAAGTACCGCGACAGCAAAGTGAAGTCGTTTATTCAACTACCCTCACTCATCTTCGTAAATGTTAATTAGGGCCGATTCACACTAGGACAGCACACTACACTAACAGTGTCCGTATATTGAGGCGATTTCACTTGACGAGTACACTTAGTGATCACTGGATTCCAAGCTGAAGAGAGGTAAATTAAAGGTAAATTCGCGATAAATACCCGTCTTCTTAAGTTTTATAATGTCGTACAAAATCAATTAAGTTTAATGTATGTCTTATTTCGTTTTTTTTTGTTATATTTTATTTCTGTACTCTGTACTCCGTTAGTTACCTACCCGACAATTTTTCGCATTGGCCTTACCCTCATTTGAAATATGTTCGCTACTAATAGGCCACTTGTATGTTTTAATAACGCGAATGTTTCCTCTGTATCATTATTATATCGGAACGCGAATTTTTCAATGCTTTTTGTTGAGGTTTTTTTAAGTTTAAAAGTGGATCGCAATTTTTGCTTTGTGTAATAAGTTAATTCTGGAGGAAATAACATTGATGGCACTCTTTTGAGTGACTGTAATTTAAATAAAAACCGACTTTAATTTGTAACTTCTAATTACTGGTAAAAGTTTATAAGTTTTAGGCAGGCTTCCGTGATGAGAAGTTATTCATAAATACTCCCAGATCTATCTTAAAACATTGGATAAAAACTCTAATAAATGTAAGTCGTTTAGACTGTTAGGGAATAGTTTTTTGTTGTCTGTTGGGGCTACTTTTGACCTCAATCAGACCTGATGGAAACGGGAGAGATCAGCGATAGACATGCCCAGAAAAGGTCGTTTTGAAGGCCAAGACCATGATCGAAACGGCAAATACATAAGTAAGACCAGAAGCCTAGCAAAAGTCTATTTACATTCGTACTTACTGGTACCGAAGCCCCTTTAAACCACAGAAAGCTGATTTTAGTAATCAATATTCAAATGTTTATTGCGTGGTGAACTTAGAAACTAATAATTTTATGAAATAATGATGGGCCCTTAGCCCTAGAGGGAGGTGGCGCTACTGTGCCCGTGTTTACTTCGGCTCCGTAGTATTTTTCCAATTAAAAATATATAAAGTGAATAATTAAACAAGTCAAGTGCTAAAGTCAGTGCAACAAACCTAAACAACAGTGAACATTATAAAAATTCCAAAGAAAAGTGCATTATATAGACTAAATACCGGCGACAAAACATCAAAACAAGAACTGTGTGCATTGTGACAATACAAATAATTTTAAAGTGGAAATTAAACTATCGACATCTCAGAAGGCCACCCCATGAAATATTAGTGCAAAGAAGGAAGTAAATACTAAAAAAGTGGACAAAGAAACTATTATAACCTATGAACGAAATTGCAAATCATCACACACACATTTTTTGATGTTCACGCCATCTAGTGATAACTGGCCGAACTAACTAGACGTTCAACAACCTGCGTGCGCGCATCAGTTTTGACAGCGCCAAGGAACATCTGCATTTGGATTGTAGTACCACCATTCACCACTAGAGGTCATCACAAGTACCAAAACATGGAAAATATTATGAAAATTCTGAAAGAAATTCAAGGCGATCTAAATAGTCAAAAGCAGGAAATGAAAAACATGCAAGAAAATATTACTAAAGCTATAAACGACAATATTAATCAAAAATTTACAATCATGGAAATTAGAACGGATAATCTAGAAATAAAAATAAACCAACAACAAAAAACAATAGACTATTTAGAAAGACAGGCTAGAAAGAAAAATCTAATATTCTATGGAGTAGAGGAGACCGAGCATGGATATGAAGAGTTACAAAACATATTATTGCGTTGTATAAAAAACAACATGAAGATTCACATCGAGAAATTTGAAATAGAACTCGTGAGAAGACTTGGAAAAAAAGGAAATAAGGCAAGACCCTTATTAGTAACATTTACAACAATGGGAAGGAAAATTGAAATTCTAAAGAACAAAGGAACATTGAAGGGCTCACTCATTAACATTAAAGAAGACTTTCCACAAGAAGTTCTGTTGAAGCGTAAGGAACTACAAGAGGAAGTGGAAAAAGAACGTAAACTCGGGAAAAATGTTGTACTACGCTACGACAAAATAGTAACATTACCAGGCAGCCCCAAAAATGAGAATTACGTAGACAAAAACACACGGAAACAAAAAAGGAATCTGTCAGAATCCCCTGACCACCAATCCACCGTAGTCAGCGAAGACATTGTCAAACAGTTACCGAAGAAAAATAAATCAAACAATATAACCTCTTATATGTACAACGCACCACCGACAAAAGGGTCTGAGTCAAGCTCGACGGAGATACACTCATCGTCAAAAAACGAGTAAAGAAAGCCCCTCTACATCTCCCAATACGGCTTGTCACCGCGGGAGATAACGACTACAACCCTCCACCTCCACTACAAAATCTCTACATTTGTACCTACAACGCAAAGTAGCTTCTATCTGATGAAAGACTACTAGACTTTAAGAGAGCGATATCAAAAATAAAATACGATATTATTGGCCTTGCGGAAATAAGAAGAACGGGATATAATATTATTGAAGAAAATGAACATATTTTCTGCTACTTCGGGGAAACAAAAGGACAATATGGAGTCGGATTCCTCATCAAAAAAGAATATAAGCCTAACATTGAGAGCTTTATTGGAATCTCCGAACGCATCTGCATTTTAAATCTAAACTTTGACAACACAAAACTCACCATTATACAAGTGCACGCGCCCACAATTGATGCAAGCAACCAAGAAATCATTAACTTTTACAACCAATTGCAGGACGCACATTGTCAATATAAAAACCAGAAAATAATATTAGGCGATTTTAATGCCCGTGTTGGACAGCGTGTACCAGGCGAAGAAAGAATAATGGGCAAATACTGTTTTGGAAATAGAGACAAAAGAGGTGAAAATTTGCTCCAGTTTTGTTGGGAAAATAAACTATACATTACAAATAGTTTATTCAAAAAGAACAATAAAACTATGTGGACATGGCTCTCACCAAAGAAAAGAAAAAGTCAAATCGATTATATACTTACTAATAGAAAGGACAACATATCAAACTTAGAAATTATATCAAATCTAACGTTTCCCAGCGACCATCGACTCTTGAGAAGCACACTACGGCTTGCACCGATAAAGAAAAGTAGAGCAAATTTCAAAAATAATAAAACTAATCTCAGCACTTCAGTTGAAAAAGAACAGTTCACACAAACGTTAACCACAAATATAAACGAAATTGAACTAGAAGAAAATGAAAATGTAGAGTCCTTAAACAACAAAATTAAAAAACTAATAATCACCAGTTTAAATTCAATTCGACAGATACCAACACCAAAACGGGAAACCATCCCTAACCACATAAAATGTCTTATTACCAGAAGAAGTGAATTGACTCAGAAGAAATACCTAACAAAAGAAGAAAAAGACGAACGTACATACCTCTACAAAAACATCTATAAACTAATGAAACGGGATCGCACAGAACGCAGAATAAAAGAAATTAAAACACAATTAGAATCAACAGGTAGTTTAAAGAAAGGACTGAAAAATCTTATTACCACTAAACGATGGATACCATGTATAAATGATGATACTGGCAACAAAATATTATCAAGGTCTGGTATAATAGAAAAGGCAACAACATTTTATAAAACATTGTACTCAATACAAGGTACTACTCCAGAAATCGAAGCGACTAACCGGAACTCTACTGCTCTAGATAGATTCTCTACTTATGAAGTAATAAAGAAAATCGAATCTCTTAAATCTGGCAAAAGCAACGGGCCAGATGGAATCCCAAATGAAGCACTTAAATTGGGTAAAATGATACTGGCACCATACCTAACAACCTTATTCAACAAGATTTTAAACGATAGAACGATTCCGAAAGAATGGGCACAATCAGACATAATTTTACTATACAAGAAAGGAGACCCTGCCGATATTGGAAACTACCGACCAATAAGCCTACAACCAAATATGTACAAATTATTTGCTTCATGTCTTGACGATCGTTTAGCAATGTTCATAGAGAAGTTTCAACCGCCAGAACAGGCAGGTTTCAGGAAAAACTTCTCAACAACAGATCACATCCACACTTTAAATTTGATTATAGAGAAATATACAGAGCACAATAGACCACTCTACCTGGCATTTATCGACTACGCCAAAGCCTTCGACTCTATATCACATAAGAGCATGTGGAAAGCTCTACATGAATGCGAAGTACCGTCGGAGACTATAGATCTCATAAAAGACATCTACCACAAAAGCAAAAGCCGTGTAAAATTAGAGAGACAAGGCCCCGAAATAAACATTTGTAGAGGCGTCAGACAGGGTGACCCCCTGTCACCTAAAATATTTATAGCCGTGCTCCAGAGCATAATGAAAACTCTGAACTGGGAAAAGAAAGGAATTTATGTAAATGGGAAACTCCTCAGTAATCTTAGATTCGCGGATGACATCATACTCTTCTCTGAAACAGCGTCTCAGTTACAGGAAATGATTAATGAGCTAAATGATGTAAGCAGTAAGATCGGCTTAGAACTGAATGCTACCAAGACTAAGGTCATGACGAACCACCATTCTATGCCAATACGGGTCAATAACAATACACTGGAATACGTTCAAAGCTATGTTTACCTGGGACAACAAATATCTTTCTCTAAGACAAGACACGAAGACGAGGTTAAAAGACGAGTTACGATAACCTGGAATAAATTTTGGAGCAATAAAGAAACACTAAAATCAAAACTCCCTTTAAATCTCAAGAAAAAGGTGATGGACTCATGTTTATTACCCTGTCTTACCTATGGCTGCCAAACATGGATATACAATAATAATACTAAACACAGAATACAAGTTTGCCAGAGAGCGATGGAAAGGAGCATACTAAACATACAAAGAAAACACAGGAAAAGAAACACAGAAATCAGAAAAACAACAAAAATTATAGATGCTTTGGAACATTCTCAAAAACTAAAATGGAAATGGGCGGGTCATATTGCACGTATGGATAAGGAAAAATGGACACAGAGAGTAACTACCTGGCAAGGACCAACAAGCAAAAGGAAAAGAGGTAGACCGAAAGAAAAATGGGTTGATGAAATAATAAGAAAAGCCGGTGAAAACTGGATCACAAAAGCAAAGGACAGACAAACGTGGAGAAAAATGGAGGAGGCCTCCACCCGTTGAGGGGTCCATATTGAAATAGATATATAGTAAATTTAGACATCCGAATTATTATTTTACAAATTTTAATTGAATGAATTGTAATAATTTTGTTATTTTATGCATGCACATTTATGTATTAATTATTATTTAGTTGTATTAATTTAATATTTTAGACATCCGAATTATTATTTTACAAATTTTAATTGAATGAATTGTAATAATTTTGTTATTTTATGCATGCACATTTATGTACTATAATTAATTAATTAATGTTTAATGATATTGTTAATTTTATGATATTTTTGTTTTATAAGTCATTCATTATGGAAATAAAGAGGCTATAATAATAATAATAATGATGGGCCCTGTCCAGGACAGTAAAAATAATAGCAAACAAAGTAGTACCTACTTTTTTTTATTTTTTAGGATGTGAAATCATCAAATGACTTCTCCCACTCTGGGCGGAGCGGGAGGGAGTGTCAGACTTTTACTGACTAAAACCCATCCATGTTCCTTCCTCGCCCTTTATGTTCCGGGGCCGCGGTATCTCTTTCGAATAGGCCCGCAACCCAAACAAAGTAGTACTGAAACCAACTTCTGTCCAAATCATAAAATATTGATCCAGATCGCCGCTCAAACCAATTAAGCTACCAATCTAACTTCAATAACTTAATATCGTTAAATACTATAATTTTTTCGCCCCCACCTGCACCCCGCGGGCTTAATAAGGCGTTGGTCGTTTGACGCGAATTTTTACGCTACGTTCTTTCGAGCAGCCGAACCCCACTTTTACGGTTTTCATTAATGAAGATGGCTCCGGGGCTGATCGTTCGAGTCCCTGTAAACCTTGATCATGGGGTGATGTTTAATGCCTATTATTTTTTAAGATTGCAACTTGTGCTGTAGGTATTGCGATTGCACTCCTCATTTGAATGCTCCTGGGGGTATGGAAATCAATTGTTTTGTGGGCCTCGTGTTTTGGTGTGCAATTTATTGAATGGTTTTTGAAAGTTCGTGATTTTTCGTTAATTATGACTGAATTTTATGTTTTTTTGTAAGCAAGCATTGTAAAAAATGATGTACTTCAGGACCTTATACACTAAGACTAATATTGCAAGGGTAATTTATCATCTCACCTCTAAATAACGCGCTCTCAAAACTTCGCTTACAAAATTCAAAGTAACATTTTTTCGGCCCTTCGCTCCTATGTTTACGCAAATAGGCATTTGAAAATTCCTCCAGTCCTCCAATTGAAGCCGCATAACAAATTGACCGTCAAAAAAACAAATTCAATATAAAAAAGAAACGGCCTTTCAATTATTCACGAATTGGGAACGAGTCCCTGTCCACAGCAGATCTTTATTCAAATCTGATATAGGCGGCCATCTTAGTAGGTTTGCATCGCAAATCGGTACCCAGTTCTTTTTTTGAATTCGTACTCTTCACCCCAAAATTGCCAGTTTGATTGCTATTTTAATGCCTTCCCATCTTTTCCTTTGGAGAATTATCTTCCAAATTTTCGGATAATAAGCGATGGACGAATATTTTTTTGGATAATCGGAGGCAGCTGACGTATCTTTTTTGTTCGGCTTGTTAATGTTGACAAATAAGAATGTATTTAAGACACCCAACAGATGTTCGTTTCAATTGGTTTTTTAAACGCAGAATAATATAGGCCCATGTTATTCTAGGTTTGTGTAATTTATTTCACCGCTACTGCTCTCTAAAACGGTGAAGGAAAACATCGTGAGGAAACCGGCATGTCCTAGAACCAAAAATTCGAAGACATGTGACATGTACCAACCCGCACTGAGCCCGCGTGGTGGATTATAGTCCGTACGCAAAATACTAGCTTTGACATGGAGTTGCGGACACCAGCCCGTTGTACAATACAATGTTATTCTAGACAGATATCTGAATGGTGACGCTTATTTTAGTGTTTAATAGGGCATCAACAATGTAAATACTCAAAGTACTTACCTAGTTATTTTACAAAGAGCGTAACCTTCCGACTATCACTTCGTTTAAGAAACAGTCAAACTAATACGGACCAGCTACGGACACTAGACTGAACACTGACAGCTGCATAAGGTGCTCCAGTTCTAAAAATACTTTTTAAGGTCAAATTCATTCCTAGACCTGTTTGAACTTGAAGGGTAACTGCATATGTATTACTGTCGCGAATCATATTTTCATCATGCACTGGCCTGCAAATTGCAAAAAAAACGCAAGAAAATTTGAATTGACTCTGGGTCCGGCGCCGCGTTCACAATTAAGTACTGAACTTTTATTTAGTGCACTGGTTCCCAACGTGTGGTCCACTGGTGGTCCGCAGAAGCCTCGACTATGGTCCGCGAAAGATTAAAATGTTATTCGTACTCTTTAACACAGAAGTTTTCTGCACAGAAGATGCAAGCACAACCCAACCTAATTGAACCTATCAGAGGCAAAATTCTACTTTTTTTGGAGAATGTCATACTAAATGATTACTAAATTATTCGAGTTCAATTCGTTTGCTTTTGTTTCCATCACTATTTTAATTCTAAAAGGTTCTCAGCACATTATCCCATTTTTGTAATGTGTAAGTTAAAGATTCACTTCCCTAGTTATAATCCTGTCCATGTTTATCTAGGACCATAATTATGGTCCCTGTTAACAATAAACATACCAAAGTGGTCCCTGGCCTAAGAAAGGTTGGGAACCACTAATTTAGTGTGTGAATTAAAAAAAAACGATTTTATTTATTTCAAGTCTGTTATCATATCACTTCTTCTTATATCCCAGAGTCTATTTTTTCCTTCATAAAACATGAGACTGTCTGTCAAGATGATGAATGTGCAAGCGATTGTTATTTCTGTTTGATCTTGATTAATTAGTGATTGCAAACAGAATGCGATATTACGACGCTGATGGGGTGCGATTACTCCTCAAATTGCTTGTTCAGGGTAATCTAAACATCGATACATCGGTGTTTGGGCGTGTTGAATAATTAGTAAACAATTATCACGATTAAATCTGTAGGGATTAGAACCAGTTTTGAATAACATATATTATCGTAATGAGTTAAAAATACTGGGTGTGTTTTTTTGCGTTTTGGTCTAAAATTACAGATCGAAGTGTAAAGTGCTTTATTTGCATTTCCCGCTGTAGGCTTTGAGTGTTCTAAAGCATTATCACCTCGCTGTGAGAAGAAGTTTGCCGTAATCCGTAACCAGTGCGAGTTGGTGGATGTCATATGTTTAAACAAACAAACGTGTGTGTTGGTGGATAGATCTTCAAATCATATTTGACCTAGGACGAAACCGCACGTCACGGCGTGAAAGCTTTCATACCAAGCTTTTTTGTGTGTTCCATCCTGTTGCATCTAAAAATACTTGTTAGACGTTGTATTTTTATTGTTAATCTTGTTCTGTCATTTTGCATGCACGTCATGTTTGACAAAAACATATTTTACTTTCTTTCTTTTCTGTTACCAAATATACAGCGCACCTACTTAAAATTAACAAGAAGTATCAATAACAAGCAACTTTATCACACAATCGTCTCGAAGCTCCCACGGACGTAATCGCCCGCCGGTCTTTAAGACAGTCTCCGAGGGGAGGGCGGGGGTGATGATGGCATTTTTTTTTCAAGTCGTCAGATAGATTGGATGACACTCGATCTCCCCAAGAGAGCGAAATTAAAACAGCGGCGATGAGCCAAGCACGAAACGGCCGGAGAATTATTTTCCGTTGAGTGATTCTTGGCCATAAAATTTCTGATTGATCAATTCATCCGGTGTTTCCATTCCGCTATAATGAAGAGTACGTTGCTGGTCGGCACTTTTTTTCGTCCCCCGTCTCTATTTTTCCGCCTGTTTTCGCTTTAGTGGGTGCTTTATTAATTTCCTTCGCGTGTTTTTTCGGTCGTTGTCCCTGAATTTGCATGGCGTTTTTTTCGATAGTCGAAAACAGATTTGGGGCATTTGTTCCGATGTTTTTGTTGGCATTGGAATCGTATTAGCGTTTGCGTCATTCGCATTCATTGTTTTCTTAAAGATATAGAATACTGTGTTCAATTAAGAAGAAATTGATCTTTAACACCCTAGCTCTTCAATGTTTTTAATTTCACTTTAACCAGCATTTGTCATATATGTGAAGCTGGTACACATCCTGTCCTATAGAAACAATATTCAAAAAATTACGTCTGCCAACATTCCCTTCTCATCTCAGAGACATACAAATCCGAATAACGGTCAAACATAAACGCATCACAAACTTGATCTCCGCTGCTAAAGTTGTCACTCTATTAGCTTCACGCAAACTCGTCAGGATATCGAAGTAAATTTAATTGCAATGTCCGACGCCATATATAAACATAACATCACGCCTGTAATCTCGTAGAGGTACCCCTTGGTAAGACTGGTTTTTGGGTCACTAACTATACCTGTAACGAAGTGATCCACAAATGACAGCCGGGACCAACTGCTTATCGTGCTTTCCGAGGCACGAAGGAAACTCGGTATGAAATGGGTGGTCACCCATCCACAGACCAACCTAGGCAAGCACGGCTTTATCTAAAGATTGACCAGAGCGGCTGACATTTTTTAGCCACGAACTCCTTTATCCCAATGCTTCATCACCTGTCTGGCATGAATGCTGAAATGGACCTTTTTGGCGCAGCCGTGAGGCACACAGCACATTTCTACTTTGTCCTACTCATTGTATTGTATCTTTTTTGTTTATTATTGTGTGTGTGCTTTATTAACTGACGTCAAATAAATATTTTTCTTTCTTTCTTTCTTTCTTTCCAATGAGGCAGCTTTATCTCCGCTTCCAAAGTTGTCATACGATCAGTTTCATGCAACCCCGCCCGAAAGGCGAAGCAAATTTTATTGCGGTCCTTCACGATATTAAGAGGAAAAGGGGGATAATGGACACCGATCCGACAGACAAAGCTTCGACGGCCATCATTTCGGTCACATTTCATTAAAAACAACAATAAGCACGATAACGACTGTTCGGGTGGTCTGCGGACGATTTTGATCACAATTTCTTGCTTTTGCATTTGTGTGTCGAGGAATTTTATGTGGTGTGTTTAGTGGAAGATATTCGGAATAATGTTTGCAATGTTATTCATTTATTTATCCCTAAACGGAACATCTTACAACAATTACACTAACGGAGCAAAACAATAGTGCAAGTACTTTATCATGTTTGCTAGTTGCTAATAACAGTTGTAAGTTATAATTTTGTCTTGAGTTTTTTATTATTCTTGTTACACATCAAATAAAAATCTTATTAGGTATTATCACCTAATATTTCTTAGCTGCGTAAATGTTTCAATAACTTCTCACAATTCCAACGACAATTTTTTCTAATGCAATTGAGCCATACCTTTCGCATACATTTTCGACTTCTTTCTAGTTTATTAAAAAGCTCCAAAAATATACCTGATCCGAACACCAATTCCCCCTCATTACGGGAGCCCATTCAATTTTAACGAGATCGTATACGCCGTAAAATGCCTTTGATGTTAATCTATAACGTGGCTCCTCGATCTACCGATAAATAACGAATAAACAAACAAAAGAAGGAAAAAGCGAAAGATGGGCCGTCTCGCCCCACTCTCCCCTCTCGGTATAATTTCATTATTTGCTACGAGCACATCACTTTAAAATATTCTCAATCTATACGGGTACGAGGAGCTGACGCCGTTATTACCCACTAGTGCTTTTTTTCAAGGTTTGGCTCCTTTTGTTTTGACGGCTTTTTTTAAATAATTTAATAACGACGCTTTGTCTTCTGATTTGATTTTTGTGTTTCTGGTCCTTTGTGGTTAGTGTCCCTGAGCTTGATAAATATATAAATAAATGACAGCCGCGACTAACGGCTTAACGTGCTTTTCCGTGCTTGCCAAAATACCTAAGTTGTCTAAAATTAGCTTGCCAAGACACAACTTAAAAACCCAACGCAAACTCAATATCAACAAACAAATCGACGACTTTTTTCTTCACATTTCACCTGTAGGTGTCGCCTCCCTAGAGGGAGGGGATCGCCAAGAAAAGATGTGTTTTTGTCGTGTTTTTATTAGTGAAAAACAATGATGAATTAGCGGGGACGCGCTTATTAGTCGCAAGCGATTTTCTCTTCGAGGGATCTGTTGGAAATTAGAAACCAATTATAGAGAGTGTTAGGTTTTTAATTTTTTGTGTTAATTGATTTTTTTGTGGAAACTTTTTTTACAGAATTGATTTTTCATGGAAGTGTGTTGTTTACTAATTAACAAGTTACGTAAAATGAAACGTATGACAGTTAAAATGTGTCAGTTGGCAGTCAATTTACTTAGCTATCAATTTTTTATTCTATGACGGTTTTTCTAATAACAATTTGAATTGCAAAAATCCTGTTAATTGCTGCCCTGAATTCTATAATAGAAGCCATATTTTATATAAGTAGTGATTTCATTCATTATAATAAAAAAGATAATCGTGTATCTCTTGGATATTTTTTTACTTAATCACATCTATTTTTAATGTGGCAAGCAAAACTGAAAACGAATATTCTGATAATGTCTAAAGTGATCTGTCAATGATCTGTCAAATGTGTGTCGAACGTGTGTTCCTAACAGTCATGTCATGACATTTAGGTTAGGTTAAACACCTTTGCTCTCACCTTAAAAAAAAACCTAAAGAAAATAAAACATGCAGAACCAAAAGTCTAAGCGAATTTAATGTACATTTTTCACAGTTCACGTTTTACTAGACAATGGCCCGTGCAAAATTTATATTAACAAGTCGTGCAATATTGGAGTACATCATCGGGAAAGTTCGGGCGATTCCGTCGGACGTTCTTATTTTAAATTAAATTGTTCGCCAGGTCTTGGTGGGACATTCGGGATTAATTGGCGGTTGGTCAGGTATAGGTAAGGTAGGGAATTAGAAGTGAAGCTATTGTATGGAAAGTTGAAGTACTCGTATATAGCTGTACCTAATGATATGGATGAATTGTGTGAGGAATGACATGAAAGATAAATGAGTAAATAATGGTGTGATAGTGGACGGGAAGAGCCAAAAAATTCCGTGTTGGGCCGACCCCTAATAACAAAGGACAAAGGCAAGAAGACGACGATTAAATGGATAAACTCAAACTCAAACCATTTATTTCAATTAGACCATTTCGGCACTTTTGAATGTCAAAAATACAAAACTAAATCAAAGCTACAGTCACAGTCACAAGGCATAATAACTTGAGAAAGTACTGTAGTTGCCCATTCCCTAGCGTAGATCTCTATGGAGAAGAACGGGCAAAAACTCCATGGACACTCTTTTCAATCAAAATATCGTTACAAAATCTTGGTTACATCATTCATGTTGTGATTAGATAGATAGATAGGTAAAGTACTCATGATAGAATCTAAAAACTAATATACATATGATATTCATGAATAGTTCATGATTTAGATTTCCAATTGAAGACAAGCATTATGAGAAACATGATCATTGTTTGATTTAGAAAAAAAATCTTTCATATTTAAAGATACATAACTGGCTTTTTTCCTGTCTAAAAACATTCTTATTAAGCAAGTTACAAGACTATTAGTAAATATTTATCGTAAAAAACCATAAAGATACATTCGTCGTTATCGCTTAGCCACATAGTAGTTTCCCGAAGCAGTTTCCTAACGGAAAAGACCTTTCCGAGTACTTTATATCAGGAAACTTATGGGTAATAAATGTATTCTATGTTATAGAAGCTAGATACATGTCGAAGTAAGTATAGTATTTGTAAAGAAACAAAAAGGAGACTATGTACTTTACAATTTGCATGGCTCCTTAAATTCAGCACGTCCAACATTCTACGACGATAGAATTTGACATACTTAGGTCTATGTTCACCGAAAAAGATAAAGTCTGATTATCTACAAACAGCTGTCACTGTGACATGTTCCCATACAAAAATGCGTTTTAAACAGCTGTTTTAAATAACCAGACTGTCATCATCTTGGTGAACATGGACCTTAGTGTATTCTTCAAAACAATATATTTCACAAACCATCATTTGATCACAACGCTTGAAGTCTGGGTCGAGGTGCATGCAACACGAGAAGAGTACCTGGACGAGTATGGGCGACCCAGCTGTGGGACACACACATATTTAAAATAACACAATTCCACGCCGGTAATCCCCAAAGGGTTATTGACGCTGCCTTACGTTCTTAGGGTCCTAGGTTCGAATCCCGGTAGGAGCAAATGTTTGTGTGATGAGCACGGACATTTGTTTCCGAGTCATGGATGGAGATTTATATGTATAATAAGTATGTATTTACAACTGTAGTATATCAACTATCTAGTGTCCACGACACAAGCTTTGCTTAGTTTGGCACTAGTTGGCGCTGTGTGTTAATGTCCAGCGATATTTATTTATTATTTATTCAGAGGAGTCCCTAACTAATAGCATATCATTCGCCAGTTATGTTTAATCACCAAGTAATTTAGGGCGAGCCTATTGCCATCAAACTGGCGCAAATCTGCTACTGAGAAATTCCTGAAGGAGAAACCTAATGACACAGCTCTACCCGGGAATCGAACCCTGGACCTCAAGCTCAGCAGTCGTGTTTACCACTCATCATCTTCCTGCCCTTGTCCCATTTTATTTGGGGTCGGCGCAACACGTTTTCTTCTTTCATTCTCCCCTGTTAGACGTCACGGCATCATTTACTCCTTTCTCTTTCATATCAGTCTTTACACAATCCATCCATCTTTTCTTTGGCCTTCCTCTCCCCCTCCATCCATCAATACTTATGTCCATCACTCTTTTAGTCACATGCGTTTCATCCCTCCTCATTACATGTCCATACCAAGCCAAACGACTTCCTTTCAATTTTTCAGTAACAGGTGCCACTTTCAAACTTCCTCTAACATATTCATTTCTTACTTTATCCATTCTTGTCACTCCACACATCCACCTCAACATTCTCATCTCCGCTACATGCAATCGTTTTTCATCCATCTTCTTCACCACTATAACGTTGAATTGTTATAAAAGCACTAGTAGTAAAGCTGATGTAATTGATTCAAGCCACCTTTCAATCTCCTAAAATAAATTATATGTACCGCAAAATCAGCCAACGATTCAGCCATTTATAAAAAAACTTCCTTCACTATCATAATACCTAATCCCTTCAGTTGTTCAGTAAGAAAACCTGCCAGTTAATAAACAATAGCTTATTACACGAACAAGTCATATCGTTCGGGACAGGCCAGACGTGTTCGTTAATATGAAAATTAGCCGGAATGAGGCGCTCCAGGAAATTGGCTGCACCTCCCTGCTAACGTGGGAACGTAGTGAAGCGATGGTACAGGATTTTGGAGTAGAATTCTAGATTAAACGTTGAGTCCTATTATGCTACGATTATGTTGTACTATTCCACACAAGTTTTTCTATGTGTTTATTGAACATAAGAAGATATGGTATTCTGAGAAAGAAAGAAAAAATATGTATTCATCCTATATATGTATATGTCACCGTAAAATTGTCAAACACGTTATATTACATTATAACGTGTTTCTCTCTACGATATTGTAAACTCTCGAATTTTTGTCAACTGAACATGCCTCCATAATCGGGACTTGGGGCACCCCCCCGTTAGGTTAGTTAGGTTCCTTTTACACCCTACACTCGGAAATAGGGGCCCGCGAAGCGGGGCTCCGACGACTACGCATTTTAGGGGAATATAAAGTGTTTTAAGGTTAGGTTATATTAATCGATATAATCTCAAGAATGGTACAGTATCTTTTCATGAGAATGGTACCACTGGGCAAGGGAGACCCCTCCTATCCTCCACACCGCGGGAGTTGACTACCATCGCATGCATTTCACGAATAAAATAATGCGTTTTATTGTAAGCAGTATGTTCGTTTGACAATAATTCCAGAGTTTACAATATCGCTAGAGAGATTACAATATAACGTGTTTGACAATTTTACGATGACATCTATATATATAAAAATGAAACCCGTTTTCCGTTGTCACGACATACCATGAAAACGGCTTGACCGAATTGGCTGATTCTTTTTTTGTTGTGTTTGTTATTGTCAGGAGAAGGTTCTTATGAAAAAAAATGTAGTAGAAGGTAGGTAGGTAGTAGTAGTAGGTAGGTAGGTAGTAGTACGTAGGTAGGCAGTAGTAGGTAGTAGTAGGTAGGGAGTAGTAGGTAGGTAGTAGTAGGTAGTAGTAGGTAGCTTTTTCCCTCTTATGTGACGCAGACGAAGTTGCGTGGGTCAGCTAGTATATAATAAAATTGATATGGAACCACCACGCGGTTTTCCGGTACCGAATGAAAGAGAACCAGCCTACAATCAAGGGTCAATCGATGTAATTATGAGTACATTACAAAAAATAACAAAGATTCGCATCGGAAACGTAACCTTCCCCGTTTTAGAAGTCGGTTAAAAATCTGGAATGAGACGCTTCAGGAAATTGGCTTCACCTCGATGCTCACGTTGGAACATAGCTATATATGCATCGATGCTACAAGATTTTGTAGTAGAATTCTGGATTATTTCAGTCTTCTGGGAATGTATGAGATTACTGCTGTATTAGCTGGTGCAATCTGGAGATAATTAATATTTGTACACTGGTTGTAATCATTCATTTCTGAGATTTACCTTTCACAACATTTTACAATGAAAATTTCGGCTGGTTTGTTAAAGCAAGTAAATTTGGACTGTCAACACGTGGAAACAGTTTCTCGAAATAATACATGCTTTTCCGTTCTTAGAATTTAGTTCATCCTAACCTCAAAACATTGTGAATACCGTACAAAACCTAATAACACCCACTTATACCGAGAAAAAGCAAACAATTTAAAATTCGTTCGAAACATTCATTAAAAATCCTAAAACAAGAAAACTGTAGACCGACAAGTTAAATATATCAAAGTATCTCGCCTCTTCCGAGAGAAAAACGGTTTCCCATAACGTTTACCAAGAAAAATTACATATACGGAACTAGAACGTCACAAAGAGTACGCAGAACAACGTAGTTACGTCGTTTTTCTTTTGAACACCACCCAGAGCGGCCATAATGGCTCGCTTTGACTTACTAGATGGAATTTTTAATGCAATAATTTCGATAATTTATCGCTAGATAGCGCTCCTTTGTGGTAGGGGCGGTCGGGGGTGGGAACACAAATTGGTTTTCTTTTTATCAGTAAACATTAGAGTGGCCGACTCGATTGACCTCCGGCTGTTGTGAAACACGGATGCAGAAGATGTTTAGCTTGTTTGCTGTAGATATATAAATATTGAGAAGACAATATTAGAAAATGAACTATGAATAAGACTATGGAATATGACGATCAATTCCTTGAATGCAGCAACCTCTCAAATAATTGGTCCTTTTCGGCCGTGCATAGTAGGATTTCTAACGAGACAGCGGCGAATATTTCCAAAAACAAACTTATTAAGACTTCCACACCATGTTTGATATTTGATACAGCTCTAATATTACTGCAACTGAAGACCCAAAGTATTGAACATCGAAAGGACCAACTCCCAATCCGAACTCCAAGCCCCCTAGCCAATGTGTCCCAAAACTCTAGCTTTCAATTCAAAAGCGTCACTTTTGAGGCTCCGCAGAGCTCGTAATTAAATACGTGACGTTATTTAGCCCTGGCCTCTCCCGGTAATTTGCGGTAATGGAAAAGATGGCCGCAACGATTTCGCGAACGGTTCAGCGTTTATTTTTTTCATATTAAAAATAATATCCCATGTTTAAGTTGGCGGAAAATTTTGTTTGTGCTGTATTGTTTAGGAGTAATGGCGTTTTGTTTTGGATGTCTTTGGCTTTTACCGAATCTAAATTGGCTTCGAAAGCCTTGTTTATAAATTCATAAAACAGAATCTGTTCAATTTTTTATTTTCCACGTGCCCACGTCTTAAAAAAATAAGTGAAAAGAGGATACTGAATGAAACACCAATACTTCTCATGTATTTTCTACTGCATGCATAATTTAATTTAACACATGCAAAGCCTATTCAGTTTTGAATATAAGAGCTAAGTACCAATTTAGCAAAAGCGGACACCTGGCATGAGGCGCTCATCTATTCTAGCATCTTTTTACCGTTTTCCCAACTTGGATTGAATCGGCTTCCAGTCTAATCGGATGCAGCTGAAAACCAGTCTTTTACATGGAGCGACTGCCTATCTGACCTCCACAACCCAGATCTTGGATACCACGATATCCCTTGACAAGACTAGCTGTCAGATTTTCCCACAAAAAGTAAGACTACCTTCAAAAATACGATACAAAATCTTTAAAGCTGTACGTCAGTGTTATGCTAGGTCCTACCCATAGCTAACATTACGCTGACAAAATGGCGCCGTGCCAGGATATCGGCTCGGCCGTGTGCGCTGCTTAGATAGCGTCGTATTAACTATATGATGAGATAATTTGATACAGGACTTGGGAGAGGAAGACAAAAATATTGAGAGGATGGTTTTTTTTCGGGTCTAGGCTGATAGGTATACCACAAAGCAAATGAAGCGATTGGGGACTATGTCTTCAACCAAATAGAACGATAATTCCTGTGACATATTTCACGTATAATTTGATTGTTTTTACCTGACTGTGGCAAAGCTGAAAGGAAGTTTTTATTTTGATAAAGAGCGGTCTATGTGTTAGTAATATTTTTGTGTTCCACCGGCAATACAAAAACCGAACTGAAAGGACCCGTGATACGCTTTTAACTGCCTATTTGTAGTTGGGATTTAGATTTCAACTTTATTTATTGCCCTGGTACAAGTCACTAATAAACCTTCTGCTTATTTGAAATATAATAAGCACGCATACAAAATCAGCACACTCAATACGATTTAAAATTACAATAAAATTTAACATAAACCATATATTCTAATGTAAAACCAAACCAAACCCCAACCATTTCTTGCCCAAAACTCCCAGAGTGTCAAAATAACCAAGTGCTCGCCATTAGAATAACTAAATAAGTTTTTAATCCAAGCTAAAGTATTGGTCATAATATTCAGAGGACGCTCCCGATAACGTTGTCTGGCAGCCAGCCA
This sequence comes from Xestia c-nigrum, assembly GCA_916618015.1. Lineage (NCBI taxonomy): Eukaryota > Metazoa > Arthropoda > Insecta > Lepidoptera > Noctuidae > Xestia > Xestia c-nigrum. The sequence goes on from OU745263.1 coordinate 3,074,935, forward strand.
GCGCAGAACGTGGTGTATCGTGTATTAACATAATATCGCTCATATTTTTGCTTTAGAGGCAAATGGATGATCTGGACTAAGTTATGGATAGAGAATGATGATGAACTGGCGAAATTTGGGTGAGTTGTTAGGTACACCTCTGCTTGTTTTTGAAGGGTTACAGGTACGATGTTATGTTATGTGATGATGAGTTTGACAATGTAAATGGCAATTTAGCTCATTTGGCGACGAGTTTGTCACTTTTAGTGACGTCCGTCAGGGGCTGTCCATTAATCATGTGAGGCTCGAAAGGGGGGGGGTCCATAAAAAATCACGAAATATCACAAGGGCGAGGAAGGGTAAAGTATTATATCACGTGTACTTATTTTTTCGGCAAGCGCGCGATACTCAACCGAAAAGCGGCGTTACATGTATAACTGCAACCTTTCTGTCTACCTCTGAACGTTTATTATAGTAGTCTTTAATTTTCTATAATAAAATTAGATGATACTTATACCAGTATTTTTATAAATAAAAAAATAGATTCTTTGCAGGTACGAAAAAATACACGTGATATAGGGGGGAGGGGTAATCTTAAACCTTACCACGTATCATCAAGGGGGAGGGGCGGGTCAAAAAATGGCAAAAAGAATATCACTTGATTGGTGGATGGCCCCTTATCAAGTGCCCCATCGTTTGTTGAACAACACCACATTTACACTCCAGAGGCCCCACTCCCTAACGCGCACGTCTGCAGATGAGTGCGTGTGAGAGACGCGGATAGATCCGAATATACCGACGAAGCGTTAGGGAGTAGGGGCTCAGGTCTCAACCTTGCTGAAATGGGGTTAAGTTTTTCAAACATTGATTTGGTAGCTTTGGTAGTTTAGTAAATATCAGTGGATATGAAAACAGTAATTATCCATATAAACATATTTAGTTCTTTTGACGTTCGTGCTTCGTTCATCAAAAACTAGACTAAAAGCATTATACTGAAACTATCTTTGAACGAACTAACTAACTGGTTTTGTACTAATTTATATAAGTACCTTAGAAGTTTTTGCCAATCAATCCTGTGTAGAAATAAATAGCCGACCAAAAATAGTGAGAATTAAAAAAAAATGTGAGAGTGAGTGTGTTAGTGTAAATTACTAATATTACATAAACAATAATCATTATCTATTATTATAATCAAGGCTATAAACTTCCCCATTCAAATCGGGTTCCATCTATCTGGCAGAATCTTGTTGCTCCGAAATTCATTTAGCATAACACACTTGGCATAATTTTCTTTAAACGAATATATTAAAGGCATATTTTTTTTTAAATATACTTATTGTTTGGGTGAATGTGTGTATGACCGAATTTCGAATGGCATACTTTTAAATGGCAGTTTTTTATTTGGCATAATTACCTTTGGCATTGTTCAAATTTCGCATAATTTCGTTTAGAATAATGTTTATTTAGAACGACGATTATTTGATATAATTTCACTTGGCATACTATGAAGATTGCAGAATTTCATTTGGAATAATTTTATTTGGCAGTATTGCCATTTTTTAATGCCACAAAATAGCATTTTAACCTTAATTTAAAATTAAAATATTATCTTAAAAAGTCAATATGTTGTGCTAGAAAAGTTAGTGACAGAAACGAATCGCTCCAAAACCGACTCCACGTAGTCTTGTCTGCCCTACCCCTAGAGTGTAATTTAAAATCGCGTAGGCGCGGAGGGTCGAGGCGGGCCGCGAGCTGAGGAGCAGGTGGTTTTAACACTCGCCGCCGCGGCTGAGGCTGGCCGGCTTAGCCGGCCAGCAAGCCGAAGCTGCGGTGGTGAGCGTTGAAACACATCTGCGACGAGAAGCTCGCGTGGGACCGCCGGGGCCCCGCAGCGCCGGAGCCGTGACAGAAACCATGCCTGCTGCATGTTGCATTCTCGTTTGCTGCATGCTTGCAAGCATGCTTGCTGCATGCTTGCTGCATGCTTGCTGCATGCTTGCTGCATGCTTGCTGCATGCTTGCTGCATGCTTGCTGCATGCTTGCTGCATGCTTACTGCATGATTACTGCATTCTTGCTGCATGCTTGCTGCATGCTTACTGCATGCTTACTGCATGCTCATTGCATGCTCATTGCATGCATGGTATATGCGGGTTCGCATGTTTGCTGCATGCTTGCTGCAGGCTTGCTGCATGCTTGCTGTATGCTTACTGCATGCATGGTGTATGCAGGTTTGCATGTTTGCTGCATGCTTGCTGCATGCATGGTGTATGTTTGTTTGCATGTCTGCCTGCTTCTTACAGGAAAATAAAAACCACATGATCTCAATCTACTGTTTTAATAAAAGAAAGAAAATTATGTTTATTTAGCCGTTAAACCCAAAACATTATGATTTTCACCTGCAGGCCACGAGTGCCATACGCTCGAAAAACATAAAGAAACACATAATATCGTCGAAAGATTTTGCACTAGTACCAACTAAGTAAAATTATTGTATATTTTATTAAATTAATAACACTGGTATAATTGAATAACGTATAAAATTTATAAAATATATTCATAAAATACATGCAAAAATTACAAAATAGGGAAATGGATAAAATTCATAACAGTAATAAAATTAGTGACGTAAATATACTAAGAAAAAACAATAAAATTGTACAAAATTAATAACATTGGTAAAATTGGTAAAAGTGATTAACTAATAAGTTAATCACTTAAAAACAATAATTAATACATGCAAAACGATAATTAATTGAGTTAAATAAAATATGCCATTCAATGACTATTGATATGAAATTTATGCCAATAGATGATTCTAACCCTAAACTTTCTGCGATAGGATGGTTCAACGTTTAATGTTTATGCATATGAAATTTATGCAAAACGATGATACTGACCTCCAACTATCTGCGACAAGATGGTTCGACTTTTAATTTTTATGCATATGAAATTTATGCCTTTAGATGATTCTGACTTACAAAATTATGAGTTTGAATGTATGATAAATGCGTGTCTGCCAAACGATTTTCTGCGAAATGAAGTTTATGCTATCAGCTGTTATGCAAAGTAATAATATGGCATAAAAAGTTCTGCTATAAAGGGTGGACCCATTCAAATCGCCATCCTACCCACTCCCCATGAAATCTTTCTACCGAAGAAAAAAACACATTTTCTCTCCTGAAACTTTTTAAAACGCCCGATGCTCCGATACGTTAAAAATAGCGAAGTAGCGCCGAACGTTTCATTTTCCAAACTTTTAATCTCAAAGTGGCCGTGAAAGAAAAATGGCGGCGTTAAGGAAATCGCCAGATTCACCTATTATCAACTCCGATTTGAATAAAGGTGTGTTCATGGGTCTTAGGACCAAGAATCTACATACATTTTTGTTTTAATTTTGTGACTTAGTACTCCAGTCTCCTTCAGGTATAAGCTATCTGCTACTCCGAAAGTATTGCCGGAGTACAGTTCCACATGACAAGCCAGATCTTTATAGATCGGCTTGCCGAAGTGTCTTCAGCTTCTGATTTAAACATCTAAAGAGCAGTCTGCCAACTACAATAGTGTCCAACACTGGGATGTCTAACTCAGCTTCAGAAAATCAGAACTGTTTATCAAATTTTAATAACCACACACAACTAAAAATCATCTTAAACACACACCTTAATCCAATCTTAGCCAAAATATTTGTACACTTCACAATTATAGCGTAACTTTTGAGCTAAACTGTAAACGGGACTTAATCCGTGAGCAAATCCACATCCTACCACGTCTTTGAGAAAGCAATTCACACCTTGAAACGCAGGAGACAAAGTTGAAGTTTGCATGTGGAAGTGAAGGTGGTTATACGCAGCGATACGAGACGAATTGTTGCAGAAGAGTCATAAAAACTAAGATATTAATGTATCATGGGAGGCATTAGACGGTCGCTGGATCGATTCCTATGCATAAAAAATGCTAATGGCCCTGAAGAGAGTACGTTACGCTGGAGTTGGCTGATTTATGCCGCGAGTTTTGTAACTATTCGCGGTTCGATGTCGTACCCTGGTGTTTTTAGGACAGGTGGACATTATACAAGTTGGGAAGAAGCCGCTAATGGTGCTTGAGAAAATTTTCCTTTGTTGCTTTTTTTTGGAGATTGGTCTGCGTGTTGGTCAAGGCGTTTTTTTAAGTGTTGGTACAGGGATCTTTATAAATTAAACGGCAGTAAAAGCAGCAGTCCAGTTGCATAAATTACTCACGATTTAATACAAAGACAATTTAAATAGCTTCTATTACGTTGAACACACAGATTTTAAAATAATCCGCGTAACGAGTCTCCAATATGCTTGATCACTAAAAGGAAGGTGATTTTCATCAGAATTGTGTTTTTCAAATATGCAGCTATAATGATCATCAGTATGTATACCTGGAAGAGTGTAATGTTTTTATTTTTTGAGAGAATTCGAATTTCATTTTATTTGACAGTTCCCGTTCACGCTTAGTAATAAATAGACGATTTATGTGAACATTTTGGGATGCCCTAATTTAAAAACTCATCGATACGTTTCGAAGACGGATAAGAGAAAAGTATTAAACTGAAAATAATGCAAAAAAGTTAAGCTTTAATTAACCCATTACAGCATAACGTCCGATAAATCGGACGGAATTAATTTGAGTATAAGTGAAAAGAAAAAAAAGTATTGATTGTTTTTTTGTTTTTGAATGAATGTTGAATATATATTTATTACACTGAGAACTCGGTTTTGGTTGATTGATTGACATATCGACTGTCATCTGTCATTTTCGAAAGAGGTGGCACGCGGGCGGACTGTTTTGAGAAAGGGGTAAGTAATAAATTGTTTATTATTATTTATTTTTATGATAACTGATTTGAAAATTAGTTGTTATTGTTCTAATAGTAATAATAATTTAGAGATAATATTGTTTTTTATGAGAAAATTGTTAGATTGCTGCTTATTCTATGTGTTTTTGTTGCTGTCCGTTTTATCGGACGCTATGCACGGCAGGCTCTAAGGTGTGATTTTTTTTGCTTCTTACAGATTGGCGTTACATGAAATTTAGCAAATTTTGGAAAGCGACGATGTAGATAAGCCAGGGAGAACCTTATTTATGTTGGGCCACCTATGGAACAGAGTGGTCAGGACGTAAGGTAATAGGACTTGGGGTACCGCGCCTCTAAGAGATGTCAGTAAAATAAAAGGGCTCGCCAGGGCCGAAGCCTGCTGGGGCTGCGGGACTATTCGAAAGAGATATCGTGACCCCGGAACATAAAGGGCGAGGACATGAGAACATGGATGGGTTTTAGTCAGTAAAAGTCTGACACTCCCTCCTGCTGCGCCCAGAGTGGGAGAAGTTATTTGATGATTTCACACCCGAAAACAACAGAGGTAAACAATAAGTGGGATCAAGTGGTTGCAAATCTTAGATAATGGTGGTGGCCAATTTTTGCCTACTTTATAGATGTATCGGTGGTGATCAGTTGGCTACTTGCGAGGTAAAATGGAAAAATGGTTGTGACAAAGAGACACAATCTTTGTTCGCATTCAGGAGAAATTTATAGCTCTCAGCTTGCTAGGCTCGCATGGACCGCAACCACATCAAGGACAAAGGCCTGCTAAACCGTTGTCTACCACAATATACATATTATGGGAAACAGCATTGGATTGTACCTATTAGCACATAACGCCAGTGCAAGCAATCAATGCAATGTGGAGAATAAGCTAAATTCAAAGTGTCTCAAATGCGATGTAGTCGTCCATACTAAATGTTTTATGAATGATTATGTGATGGGTTTGTCATCATAACATGTACTTAACGGATACTTAACTTAACGTCTTAGTTAAATATATGTGTTTTCTAATAAATATCCGCTTTTTTCATTTCCGTCTATACCTTTCTAGGGTTAGCACCAGGGGCCGCCGTGCATAGCGTCCGATATATCGGACAGTCTATAAAAACAAAACTATAGTAAACCTGGTTCTTTTTTCCTAACTAAGCTATGAATTTGATCTAAATTAACCATTACTTTATAAGTAAATCCAATTAATTGCTTTATTCAACTTTATGCTGTAATGGGTTAAAAACAAGTCTCTTTATAACCCTCTCTTTTTTCTCTGGAAACTTTCTTGCTAGAATAAGCACATAAAAACATGCCTACCTTCATACCGTAGCCAACCAATAGCACCCTAACTCCTGTTTTGCATCCTTTTTTTCGGATGGGAAAACATCAAATAACTCCTCCCACTCAGGTCTAAGCGGAGGGAGTGTCAGACTTTCACTGACTAAAACCCATCCATGTTCTTTCCTCGCCCTTTATGTTCTGGGGCCACGATATCTCCTTCGAACACTCCCGCAGCCCCGGCCTTTTCTGCATCCTAAGGCACCGCTCTAATTAAATCTATCTCAACACCTTTCCTTCGAGCACTTGCCTTACTTCCTGTACTCTAATGAGGATTGAAAAACTTAAGATACAAACTTTAAAGCAAAGACCTCTTTATTTAATGTCAAGGGTCATTTAGTAGCTCCTAGAAAATCTTCACAAAGGTGGACGGGGTTTTTCATCACAGTTTCCTTGTAGTACTAAATAAAAGAGTAATGTCTTTTTTAATTCTTTAATAATAATTGTAGGATTTGCACGCGTTTCTGGAGAGAAAATATCAGTCTTTCTTTTTTCTCATTTTTCCACCATTTATTAATTTAGATTACGTCCGCTCAAACTAGTTATTGAGGTTATGCTGCATATACTGTAGCGTAGCATCATGAACTATTGCTACGGCGTAGTAGTCTACGCCGTAGCGGTCTACGCAATAGCTACAGTTGATTTCCTTAGAGCTTACTTTCTTTGCGTTTGACAATTAATAACGTCTTTTGCAATGATCAATAAAATTTCGAACAGATTACCCAATTTTCGAAATCATTTTTTTCTGAATACTTCAAAGTGATTTTGGAAGCAACATTTACACTACGCGTCTCAATGATATTTATATCTTAGTTAAGCAATAAGTGTTACTTATGTCTTTCTTATTTATTTTATTCGGATATCTACAAGAACCAAACAAATCACCTATTGCCAAAAGTCCCTAGCAATCCCGTTTTCAACGCAACTTGCAACCACTAGCGCCATCCAGCGCCGAGTAGCGGTACTAACTTTAATAATGTGTCGACTTACTGGATTTCATTCATAATAATAACTAGATATAGAGTATGTAAGGATCATTAGCAGGTACGCCCTACCCCTATTGGAAAAAATGCGTTTATTTATGTATGTAAGTACATAATTATGTTAAATAAAAAAAGTGTTGAAAGGTTGCTTCGAATGAAGATAACTTAATTGCAACTTAATATATTACTAATATTTATAACTTATTGTCCTAAGTTTAAGAAAGTCTGACAACCAATCTTACCAAGCGGTATCGTATTACCCAGTACTAAGCTGGGTTGTGGAGGTCAGATAGGCAGTCGCTCCATGTAAAATACTCACCAAAATGGTTGGAAAAAGGCTAGAAGACGGCTTTTGATTACCTAAAACTGATAATGCTGTTACAAAAACGATCTTTCAGCTCTATTTCATATTCTACATAAATAATTTCAACAAAATTTCAAAAAGATAAACTAAAAACACGAGTCTGCCTATAAAAACTGACCGCCCGCTCTTAATCCAAAGGCGATTTTCCTTTTTAATCCTGCTGCGAAAATTTTATATAAACGCTTAGCATCCTCCAATCTTTTATACAAACGCATCATTAAAATTCCACCCGTGGAAGAATTAAAATGAAAAAACACAAACAATTATTTGAATACATGCACCGCACCGCACTGGCAATCTTTGCGAGCCTCCTCAGTCACGTAAAACAGAATGGCGAAAAAAAAAATTTATACATATCTGGCTGGGACACCGATCGCGATACACGGATGTACGCGGCTTGAATAATTTAATTCTTTTTTCATAATATTATTATTTTATTAAATATGGCCGAATAACCCTGCCGCCGCGCGGGGGTCCCTTAGACACCCACCTTTGCTTAATTGTTCGAGGTTCAGCTATGTGTGTACCTATCAGGAATTTTAATACGTAACCACAGTAATCCCCGCTCTTATTTTTATTGTAGGTTTTTGTTTGTGAATTTGCATACGTAATTTTTTTGGTGGGTATAAGGTACTTTATGTTTAGATGTTATTATTTTGATATTAACCGCACTCCCTGGATCTTTAGTATACTTAAAATTCCGTTAATGTTCGATTGTGTTAAGTATGACTACTGGCTATCCTGTATTCCTTTGACTTATCCAATGAGATAAGATCTATGTACTTGCTCAATTATTGATTTTGATTATTTCCAACCCGCAGTGTTGCCCTTGCAAAATAATAACCTTCCTCATCCTTTCCACTACTCTTTATTTAATTATTGTGGTCTAGTAATTATTCATCAATATTTGACACAAGAAAAGTCATACTGTAAGACTATAATCCGTATTTCAACCTTTAAAAAAAATCCCTTTTTTTTTCGAAAAACTGCTAGGCCATATTTTAGGCGTGAAATTCGAAGCCATTATCGCGTCGCGTAGGATACGCTTCGGAACTGTCGGAGGTTTTCGTCGTCTGAATTTATGCCCGCCCCGCTGTGACCGCAGCGTGCGAGTTGGTCATACTGTGGGGTCCCAGTGATGGGGGTGGGATACCAAATAAAAAGCAGTCTTTTTGAAGAAAGTTTTTGCCTATTAGACGGAGACATAACATCCTTGAAGCTCTGAAGACTAAATAAATGACTTTTCATTTGAATCTCTAGTCACCTCATCCGTTTATCGCTTTTTAGTGTTTTAAGCGGTGACATGTACTAGTGTGTTAACTTTATTTTAAGTTAAAAAAGAACTTCATGAGTGGTAAGGTATGAAAGTGCCTTCAAAGTGTTTGGTATTGTCAAATGTATTACTGGTGCGTAAGACATTTCAGATGGTCGTCTGGGATGGTATTCAATAGGTATAGGTACTGAATATTGCCAAAGATAGCGATTACCACTAGATGGCCGATAGTAATTCACTTCTAAAGAAAATGATGCAACGACTTTTATTTTATAAAATGTATATATATATCTAGGGAGAACTACAGGGGGTTGCGGGACTGTTCGAAAGAGATACCGTGGCCCCGGAACATAAAGGGCGTGGAAGGAACATGGATGGGTTTTAGTCAGTAAAAGTCTGACACTCCCTCCCGCTCCGCCCAGAGTGGGAGAAGTTATTTGATGATTTTCCATCCGAAAAAAAAAGGGAGAAGGGGGAACGCTCTAAAGGGTGTTTTAAACGTGATAAAAACCATACAATATTTTAAGTTACTCTTACAAAAAAAAAGTTCCCACATTTCCGCTATCGCTTTGACCCCAACTGAACGCTACCGCGTGGGTCAAAACGTTCCGGGTTCCATTCGGTAGGGTTAACCCACTTTGATTCTTTTCGATAATCACCCGCTAATGCACTGTGGCCGTTTCGGGTTTTTCAATGTTTTAAATAATGGCCGAAGAGGGTGAACTTCTATTGTTTTCCGTGTAGATATATTTCTGTCTTTGGGTATACTTATTCATTTTGAATGTGGTACGAGTACAGTTTGACTTTTAATCATGTTGATATTTTTCGAATTACCTATGTAGTTGGTAGTAATAACGAAAATTTAACAAAAGGTCTTAGTAATTGTAAATTGTAAATTAATTGTTGTTGTGACGACTCGAATGGCGTAGTGGTAGTGAAGCTGCCTTGCGTTCATAGGGTCCTGGGTTCGAATCCCGGTAGGAGCAAATGTTTGTGTGATGAGCATGGACATTTGTTTCCGAGTCATGGATGTTTGTATGTATAATAAGTATGTATTTACAAACAAAAAAGGTATATATGTAGTATATCAACTATCTGGTGTCCACGACACAAGCCTTGCTTAGTGTGGCACTAGATGGCGCTGTGTGTTTAATGTCCAGCGATATTTATTTATTTATTTTATTTATTGTTATATTTTCGTTTTTGTCTTTTTCATCGAGAAACAATAATGTGGTTCTAAACGATGGGAAGTATTTCTCCGTTTCTATGTTATATGCATTTGTGATACACACAAGCAAACGTAAGTATTTGTTTCATTATTTCTTCCTTTTCTTTATGAACCATATCAATAATCAGCATCTATTAACATTTCAACAATCCACAATACACCCTTCAACAGTTCAGGACCCACGCTCCATCTCCCAACAACAAAGATTCAAATCCAACGCCAATGACAAACCTTTGACCACCCGAATATTAATAGTCCATTATAGTACATTGAACAGTTTGTAACAGGGGCTGTGCCTGGCAAGTTTGCGCGGCGGTTAATGTACTGGAAACAGTGCAATAGTTAGTATCGCGATTAGACTATTAATATCTGGTTTGGATGGTGCTTCGTTGTGCATTGATTTAGGTCTGTTTTGTTTTGTAAAGGGTTGAGATTTTTCTGTATGTTCCCAGCGTTGAGAGTTGTAAATTGTGAACTATTTTGTCTGTAAAAAGGCTATTATTACTTTTTTACAACCCATGACCTATGCACAAACAGAAGATTTACTTGTTGTCTGCAAGTAAACTGCTGACATGTTGTTTGCTTTTTTTCTATGTAAGTCGTAATTTTAGTCATTTACTTTTACATTTCTCTTAATGTTAATTTATTTATTTTAAGTAGGTATTTATGCACCTTCTAGCCTGAAACACAGGTTCCACCTAGTTCAGGCAATAAGCAACAGTGCTCTATTTTACTTGTTTCTGATACTAATTGTAAGTGTGCCCCTTTTGATGAATAAACGATTATTATTATTATTATTATTATTATTATTATAATTCATCATCTGCGTAGTTTTCCAAACTATGTTGGGGTCGACTTCCAGTCTAATCGGATGCAGCTGAATACCAGTACTTTACATGGAGCGACTGCCTATCTGACCTCCACAAGAACTACGATATCCCATGGTAGGACTGGTTGTCAGACTTTCGGGCCACTGTCTACCGGGTATGACTATCAAAGTCCTACAAATGACAGCCGGGACCAACGGCTTAAGGTAATGCGTGGTCACCTACCCACGGGCCAACCCAGGCAAGCACGGCTTAACCTACAAATCAAACCGATCGACAGTTATTATTTAACCACGAGCTCTTCCAAAGATAGTTGGACGGTTCACTAGTTTCTATGGATGATTTTTATGATTCCTTTCTTGTCCCAGAGCAGGCCAAAGGCGCCTCTATTTACTGCTAAACTTCTTCTTAGCGTGGCGGTGAAATATTCATCAAATATTTTTGACCTTAAACTGGACACGAAGACTTTGGTCTTCGTAACGATAGATGAATTGTTTGAGGAGTCACATTATAAAACTTAAGAAGACGGGTATTTATCGCGAATTTACCTTTAATTTAATCCCGACGTTTCGACCGGATTGCACCAGCCGTGGTCGCGGGGAGACTGAACACTATAAAAAAAATAACAATTTTAATTAAAAAAACAGCAACATCCATCAAAATAGAAATCCCAAAAAAAATATATCAAAAAACAAAAACATGTTCATTATGAGAATCCACAGCAGCGCCGATAACCTAACTATCTCCCGAGACGAAGGAAAAAATATGATTAGGAAAGTTTTTTAATCAATAAAAGGAACAAAAAATAAAGTAGGAAGCGTTCTCGGCTTCCTGCCTCGGTCGGATTTTTTCGTCTTATTTCTCATTACACCGGCGCCTTGCCTCGTTTCCCCTGACGTCATAGTTATAATCATTTATCGTTTGACGGCCGCCCGCGGTCCGCACAGCGCTTATTTCTAAAGGAAATTGAAAAAGTTGCCTTGATCGCGGAGTGTGAAATAGAATCGAGATCGAGTCTCAGCGCAGCTTGTTTGACTTGATTGATGGCTTGTTTTAACACTCAAATGTACGATATCTTGTAAACCGAGGTTACATACACGGTCTTAACATGATTTCGTAAGTGGTAACATATTTGGCGTATGTGTTGCGGCTTTCATATTTACGAATTCCTCATTAAAAGAAATCGTTTAATCGTCCCAAAATTTTAGTTTAAATGTGGTGCTGTTCTACAAACTATGGGGCACTTCACATCGTGTCCTGCTGTTTCTTCACTTCAGGAATTGACGGACGCTACCGAAAGCACCAAACTAGAAGCGCAGTTCTGGAAAATTTAGATTGCCATTTACACGTTAGTAAAAAGAGAAGGCTATGCGTCTTAAGCAATTACAATTTTGCAGTTGAGTTAAAACAAAACATCAAACTGACGTGAACAGACTTTTGAATCCTAAGAACGAGTCTTCAAGTCGAGCTTCTTATGAATTTGTTCCTAATTATACTCCTCAACCTAGTAATCCACGTGTGAAATGCGCACTCGTTAAGACCTCTCTTTGTACCGTCAAAAATAGTATTGATTCCCGTCCTGATGTTCTTCGTCTCACCTTACCATAAAGTAGATCCATCAATCTTCTTTTTTCTTTCCAGAAACTCCTCTTCCTCATCCCACCATCATTCCATGTGGAGCGGATCATGACCAGCGCCTGCGGGAGCCGGATCTGCGTATGGGGTTCACGAGGAGTCACCATCGCCGAGCTGCCTGCAAGATGGGGGAGAGCAGGTCTCTTTGATTCTGGAAAAGAGACTGTGCTGTGCAAGTAAGAGAACCTACTTTACCGTTTTTGTGTGCCTATACATATTTCTTGTTATTGATATGATGATTTCGTATTGACATACCAATGAAGGACAGCTGATGAAATAAAACGGCTGAGTCTAAAGAAACTGCTTGTTCCGAATAAGAGTGGATATGCGGTAGTTTATTCAGGCCGTTCTTATTTCAAAAGAACTAATTATTGTTTATCTATTTTAATAACGACAGTCATAAGGTAACTTACTTGCGTACATCAAGCAGTTACTCGCTTATCAAAGTGCTTTTCAGTAGAAGTATCTTGAAGCCGTTACCTATAAACAAATCAGCGCAGCAAAATCTTTCCACAACACCATAACCATAAAAATAACTAATAAATTCGCCCCTAACAAAGTTTTAAACAAAGCTCAATATAGTGCAACAAATTTCAACTATAAAATGAAGGCTTAACCACGTCTAGTGAAGAAACTAAACACCTGAAATCTAATAAAGCCTGATAAGTTCCCGAGAAAGCTGGCACGTAAGCATCGTGTATTTTCTACTATCACGGTAAATTTTGTAACCTATTAAGCTCCTCGAAGCGGCTATAATGTTAGCCTGAGGTAACGATTAAGACATAGATTATTGTTTAGGTGACAACATGTAGATGGGGCTGTTCTTTTAAGGAAGGAACTTAAAAAAGTATACAACAAGTGTATTCAAATGGAGACTTTTAAAGGTCTCCATTTGAATGTGAATGAATGATCATTTTCAGAGGCCCTACTCTCTAACGCTTCATCCGTATATTCGGATCTATATGTCACTCACGCGCACGTCGGCAGATGAGTGCGAGTGAGAAATACACATAGATCTCAGAATTGAGTACCAGTCAAGAGAGATATTTGCAATCGGTTAAAATAGAAATTTAAAGCTAAAGATGGACAAACACCCTGAAGCAAATGAAAGTATGTGAAAATATCATAACTTTTATCACCACAAAAAAGTCGCAAGAAGGAAGATAACGCTCGGATATTTCAAAAAGAAATGTTGTGGAATAAGACCCTCATACTGCAAATGCGAACTTCTCAGAAGCAAACACCAATTAGGCACAAAGCTGCCCCAATACCCACCACAATATAGTCTAAGTGTTTCGCGCTCGGAGTCACCACTCTTTTGTACATGTTATTAGGCAGCTATATCTCCAAATTTGCATATTTCGGCAGTAAAATTAATTCGAAGATTTGCCCGCATCCACCATCCAGACGGGTGCTCAAGGGGGTGGCTTTTGTAATGTTTTTGGATTTCTGCATTAGAATTTATACGTACCGATATGTATTGTGGCTTCGTCCCTAAGACGAGCATTATACGAGTCGATGACTTTCAATTAAGTGTTTCGATTGAGCGCCGACCAAGTATCAAAATTGTTTTCAAGTTTATGATAAGTAGGTTGGAGGATTGATTTAATTTTTATTCTCTTAGGGGAAGCAAGTCGTTTATGTTGATGGCAAAGATTGTAACTGTTCAAAAATGTTGCTTTGCAAAATTTTCAGCTTGTAAACTTTTTTCTGCACAGCCTTGCGTTGGGACACTATACTGAAGTGATTTTATTCGCTGTCGGGTGTAATCTATTGTTTATCAGTGGGATCTCCCTAATAACTATTTCTATCTTTCTTGTCTTATAACAATTCCACTAAAAACCATTATAAGTATCTATATTGTTACCACAAAATCAAGTTTACATTAAATCCTTAACCCCTTCAGTTTCTTAACCACCCAAAACCGCCTACAAAAAAAAAAACTTGCAACAGCACCAAGTTCAACCAAATACATCTTCCACCCCGTCTGACTTACGGTAATAGCAGTTACCAGTCCCAGCACAGCTCAGTACCCGTTCGTATTAATCCTTACTACTAATATTAGCAATAAACGGCCCCTTTCGGCTAATTATGCTAAGATGTTCAGTCTTGCCGTCTGCACCGAGGATTTGAGTTTTACACTTTGTTTATACACCCGTGTACATGGATGATAGCGTGATTTTTGGCACGGCGTTGAAGTTTTGTGGAGAATAAAGTTTGGGATAGAATCTTGGGGAAAATTGAGATCAAATATTAAGACTACAAGTACAAGTCCACGAATTTTTTACCCGTAAACTGGTTGTGACGATGCATGAAGAAGAACTATCTCCACCATTGGAGGTTACCTGATGCTCCAAGCTACTGAAAGTGTCAAACTCGTAGCCACATTTTGTGTCGCGTCAATTCGAATTGTTATCGACAAGCTAAGAAGAATTATGGAGCCTTTCCTAATTATATTAATAATATTTGATTAATGACACCCAAAATGTTTTCTATCATTGCCAGTAGGTACTCGTATATCCCTTCTGAAAGTGATATTTATACCATTATTTCGCTACATAACAGCAAACTGTTACCCCACAAAGAAAGACAACACAAAATCATGTATTAAACCAAACCCTATTAACAATCACAAATTGCCTTTACCTTTATAATAATCTTTGAACACAATTTTCCCAACTAATTTACTCTGTGTCGCAACATCTTCAACTCGAGTGGGCTCGTATATTCTTTGATAACCCCTTATCGCCGCCGTTCGGTGCATTTCCCAGCTTCCGAAGCGAATCTCCCGCTAAATATAATGTTGGAATATTTACTGTGTTTGCTTCTGTTTTGGTTATGTAAGTTCAGGTATGCGCTGGGAGTTTTATTTTGTGATGGTAAAGTATAGTATGTTTCGTGTTTGGTTCTTTGGTAACTGATTTATTTCCTCTATTGATTAGGGTATTCTCATTAGTGCCATTATTTGAATTAACAATAATTTCTTTAAAAGCTTTTGATTCAGTGTTGTGGTTTTTTTTCAATGGAATCTTTGAAAAGCCATGGCAAGTTATTCGGAAAACGGAAAATCGTGTTAGATTTATGTTTTAATCTTTATATCCAACCTAATTTGGTAGACCATTTATCACCCTCTACTTAATCATTGAGACATCATCATTTTCCCACCCTTCTTCCATTCAATTAGTGGTGGGCGAAACATGTTTTTTTTTCTTCCATTCTCGCCGGTCACGGCATCATTTCCTCCTTTCTCTTTCAAATAAGAGACATGGTCCAATTCATATAGAATCACTAATAACCAAAGCACCCACTTAAAAAAACCTATCCTAGGTAAATTAAAAACCTAAAATACTGTTTAAAACCTAACAAATAATGAAGCGTCCATTATTGGCACAGACAGACATCAAACAGCAGTCGATCCTCTTTAAACACAAACGAAACAAGTAGATTCGCACGGGAATAGAACCTGCGTCCAAGGAAGTTTGTTTGATGTTAGTTCGAAAGTAAGGGATTGATTCTGTTTGGGCTTAACGGGCCTTTGTGTCTGGAGTCTAGTAAAGACAATTTAATTACAGGATTTTTTTTTTGTTCATTAAAAAAGTCTAAATAAGTTTATCTTGGAAAACACTGAACTTATAAATGAATTCAGCAAAGTCTGAACTCGCCAATCTGCCTTGATCTCTGTATGAGAACAAGCATTAGTCCTATAATGCGAAAGTAACATCCCGTGGCACAATTATCGAACTCCACGCGGTCGAAGCCGCGAACAAGTATGCTAGTAAATGTCTGAATTTACAAACTGAGACAAAAGAGTGAAGTGTGAAGTGACTGATCCATCAGCAACTGCACAAACCAAAACATCTAAAGCAAATGTCACTTTAAAGCACCATAATCTACTACCATAACCATCACCGACAAATCCCATACATTAACCCAAGATCGATAGATAGCGATACATCGCATGTAATCCTTCAACCGCGTCGACCTACCCACAAACCGAACGATCCTGTAAGTCTCAATTACTGGGTAACCCTGATTTACCCGACGACCGATCCAATTTGTAAACGGGACTCGATCGGAGAAAACTATTCACGACATCCACACGCAAAAACAAACCCAAACTGAATGAGACAAAGCCGAATTTGGGAATGTAATGCAGAGAGATCACCTTCCAAGTCGATATTGTCTAGTCATGCGAGTGATGACCATGGACAATGTTTTTGCACCAAATTACGCTTTGATTACAGGGGTTAGGGTGTCTTTTGGAATGGCCCTGTTTGACATCGGTCGACCCGACCTGAACCCCAATTATAGGCCACAAACTATTTTATCTAACACCCGTGTGACAACACTAATCTTATTAGAATCTATTGGAATCGAAATCGTGCCAAGAAAGTAAGGAGTAGATGTCGCACAGTCGCGCAGTTTCATTTCTAATCATTTGAAATTTTATTCTAATAATTTGGCCTAGTGGTGGTTGAAGTATTTAAAACTGCAATAATGGATTTTATTTGATTGGTCACTGATGATCGGATACTACTAACGATCGGTCGCAGTCTTTATTGATGATGGCCCCCATCCAATTTAGTCGCACGAATAGACAATCTTGACCGCAGAAGACAGTTTGTTTATCCCAAAAGCCAGAGACACTTCCAACGATCCAAATTTTAATAAATATTGTTTTGTTTTCTTACGGCTGGTATTTTATCTATCACGTCCATCTCAGTCCGCTTCCACACTAGCCCTCACGTCTCCAGCGATCGGGATTGATTCTCTTACGGCGTGATCCGGGCTTTTGGCTTAAACCAATTTGCCGGTTAATCCGAGGTACACGTACGGACGCTTCGGGACCCCAATACACCCAGCTTATACCTCCTTATTCTTTGTCTTTATGGGAGATTTTATTCTTATCGGTGATTCTGGGTGGATTAATTTTTTTGGTGTGTAGGATTTTGGGGACCTTGTTGCGATGTTGTAGTGTGTCAAGTTACTTGTTTAAATCTTGTAGCCACTTGAATTTTTTTTAATCAATGATCGAATGGGCTGAATGATGTTCGTGACTCTCTCGATGCAGAGTAGAGGTATATGAACACCTCTATATCCTCGCCGTTCTTCCATGGACCTGGTAGCCAAAAATTCTGGGTGACCACTTGCTACGATCCTTACATACTTTTGTTTCGTCCACCTTCGTACACCTGGTCATTAACGTACTCCGGATACAGCTACACCGAAATTTAAAAAAAAACGAATTAGGTCCTTCCAGGACGGACAGTCTCAACCACAAAATAGGAATCCCTAGATATAATGCATAATATTATCTAGGGATACCTACCTACTGCCAGAAAACTATTTAAATATCCGAAACAGTCAAGTAATACGAAGCATGTCAGCCAACAAAAACACAATGTTGACTATCTTCCAAGCACAAAAACAAACTTATCTAAAACCCTAAGCCAAACTATCACACAAAATGACCATCAAAATCTTAGCCAAACTTTATTAAGCAACATAATCTCATAGACGCCTCAATAAACAACTAAGAGACCGATATGCAAATATCTAGCCCCCGTCCAGTTTGTACGGGGCTGTTTGAACACGACTGGACATGGATAGCCAGTGTAAACATGTTTGAGGGATGTTAGGGGTAGTTATTGAGTGTACCACTAAATATCTTTGTATGGTGTAGTTCTTAGCTTAGGGGTAGATTGAATGACGAATAATAAATTATGACCAGGAGTGAAGTTGGGCCATTGATTTTAGTTTTAATGATGACTCGTGTGATGATTTTATATTTGAGAAATATGGAAGAAAAAGACATTCTACGCTGCTCCCAAATACATTTGGATACAAATACATTACAGCAAAGAACGAAGATGACGACAACTGACAACAAAAAGAATTGTTGATCGAAGTTGCAAATGCAATTAACGTACGTACGTAAC
Organism: Xestia c-nigrum; assembly: GCA_916618015.1. Lineage (NCBI taxonomy): Eukaryota > Metazoa > Arthropoda > Insecta > Lepidoptera > Noctuidae > Xestia > Xestia c-nigrum. The sequence goes on from OU745263.1 coordinate 3,093,343, forward strand.
GTAACGTGTAAATCTTTTACTGACATCACTAAGTAGTCTATCAACATCAAAAGATTTGCCAAAATCTTCAAAAATGTCCAAACCGCAAAATTCAAGATAAAATCACGACATTTCCTCCCTAAAACCGATCAAACGCCATAAAAAACTGAAGAAAAAGAAAATCCCTTTCTCACGTCGAACCTAAGTACCTTAATCGCCCCCTATTGTGTGTACAACGATTTGCGGGTAGATCACAGAAAGATTCCCTTTTTTATCCCTTTGGGGAGTATCCTTGCCACTGGACCGTGTTACCGGTATCGATAACAAATTGGGGATGCAATTCTTAAAGGGTTGAAAGGATTTGGGAGTTCCTTACAAGATAGGGGTTATATTGAATCTTTTGTCAGGTCCCGGTGGATTCCGGTCAGGAATATTATGAGTGTAGGGGACTTGTTGCTTTTAATATTTGTCTTGGTAAATCGTATCAAATAGTGTATCACGACAATTATTTATTTATTTATTTTATGACAGGTAGCTTCACAGCTTACATACGAACATTACGCCAATTACGAAGTACATAGAAAAAACTTTTGATTAGCCGAGAGTGACTCGAATTAATTGGCATTAAAATATGTAGTGTGTGTCTGTGTGCGTATGGGTACCTGTACGGTGTCTGTAAATGTGTGTATGATATTATATACCTGTGACTAACTGGCACTGGTGGCGGCACTGAATATCCCGCGTTTGATCCAGGATTAAGATTATGTCTTTTTTATGTTGAATTTTGGTTGAACCACACTGATCTTGACCTTGAGATAGTTAAGATGACTTATGATTTGCTTATGTTAGATGACATCTTACTTTCCTACAAACCAACGGTACAAATCACTAATTATTATTGTATGCTGGATTATTTCGTACCTACATTTCTAGAATAAATGAAAACGAAGCGAATTTCCATTTTCATTTCTAACAAAGCAAATCGCGCAATATCACTACCGGGAATATCAAAATGCTGGAGAGAGCTTTGATTAACCAGCAAAATCATGCACATAGCTTTAAAAGAGCAGCCAATAAACCACCTGGCAGTAGTTGTGTATAGTAATTAACGGCGGTTGCAATCCAACTGTTTAATTCCGAACAACGCAGCAATAAACGTAACGGTACCGGACCGGGCCGGTGCCTGACCACCCACCGAAACGGAATGCGATGAAAAAGGCACGATGTCCACACACACTTGAGGAGGGAAATTACAAACGGCGGTGGCGTCCGCCGACCGTAATATCATTCCGCACGAGTCTTGAAAACGAAATTAAATTTTGCATGAAATGGTACAATATACAAAGAAAGTGGCCGGACAAAGGCAGAGTGGCGCCCAACGTGGGCCACGGTTGGTTAGCCCCCGTGAGCCGGACTTATCGTGGCCGCGTGTGTAATTTGTTTCTAATCATATTACATTTTTGTTTCGTCTGTTTCTTTGTGATGCGGCTTCACTAGGTAAGATTTAATTTTAATTAACATTTTTTCGGTTGTGTTTATATTGCGAATTTGTTGCGGTATTTAGAACTGACACGTTCTACAAATAAACTTTAAAGAAGTCAGTAAATTGGTCAATACAACTCGTCTCAAAACATCCAGCCGAAGACACACATCGACATAATCGGATAGAGAGTGTCAATAATTCACACCATATCAAAATTATATGGACCCTAGATTTTTACCCACACCCATCTAACATTAGAACTACGTAGCACCTCCTCCATTATTAACAGCACCCGAACTCGGCCGGTTAATTAGCCCCCTTCATAATGTACAAACGGTTACAGAATACCTCTAGAAAATTTACGCACTCATAAATACACACCGTCTGGCACCCGGACGGTGATCTCAGCAATTTTCAGTTTTCGGCAAGCACCTTAATAATTCAGAACGTAGGCGCGGCCGTAGCAAAAATGAATTCTCTAATGTGAATGGAACTTAGACTGGCGCCCAACCGGGCCAACGGCAAAATAATTAAAGCATAGCATTAAAAATTCTTCCAGTGAGCTTCCACTGCCCGGATATGTGATAATATTAATACGGCCAGCCCCGGCTTTTTGGTTCGGACGGTCTTAGGTCTGACTCCTGATTATTAAAATTATAATTGTGAATAATTTAACGCTCAGACATGTGTGAATTAATTTTAATTAACACATGTATGCTGATGAGTGCGGACTGCGGACGGTTTTGTGTTTGTAAGGACATTGGAAAACTCTTTTATTTGTAAGATGATAAATAATCAAAGTGCTGTCATCGTTTTAATACAAGTAGATAGCATTTCTGGAACGTTTTCACATCATGTTATAAGTTTTAACAGATTGTTGTCACAAAATTTCGTAAGTGGCACTGTTTGTCGTAGTCAGAAAGGTGCATTATAACACTGTTTTCCTGTTCACTTCTAAGTTTAACAATCACGGTATTTGTTACTCTTTATTGTCAACTGCAGTTATTTTCGAATTGGGTCACCCAAAAGAATTATTACGCTCCCCTCACCTAATGTGGGCAGATACAATTCTTCAGTCCAAATCCTCTCTTACTAGCATCTAATGCTAGAACCATTTCTACACAAAGAAAGTTCTAAAATATACAGCCAACAAACTCGAACTTGGTCTAGATTTAGTGTTATTTCGCTACGGACTAGCTTCTAACTTACATTCGGAATATATCGGTAAGGAACTCTTAGTTGAACTGTTAGCACAATGGATGGGGCTCCTTTTGATGATGTTCTAAGTTTCTTGGTAATGCAAAGAAAGTTGTGTTTGAGTTTTATTTTCTCTAGATGTGAAACTTCTACTAAGACTGTATTACTAACTAATATTATTACTAACATTCAATGTTCGTTAAATCAACCACACATCCGAACATTTGTTGAACTGAATTCTTAAGAATAAAAATATTTTTATAGTAGTTTGAGTAAACGTGCACATTTCAGTTGTTTCTTTAGGTTAATTTCACACAGTTTCGCATTAAAAATTGTTGAGAAAAACTTATGAAACCTAACCCGGTGACACGTTAAGAAATGCTACAACAGTAAAGTCCAAAACAAAATATGCACAAAGTCGTCCCCAAACACCACAAAACCCTCGAGAAAGTCCGCACTAAAATACGAACTACCTGAAAATTGACCACTCCAATATTTCTCTCGCACCTACGCATTGTCACAGGGCAAGTCGTAAAGCCCGTAAGAAGCATGGAGCAAGCCACAGGCGTCAGTCCAAACGTCAGAGCAGCCGTGGCCACAAACCACCGCCTTGCAGAAATAACCTTTTGCGACAATCGTATGCATGCGTGGTTTGCCTTGCCTACGTAAGCTCCGAGATCTGTGGCCGCCCTTAGCTTAGCCGGTGATGAATTAAAAAGAGGTTTTGTTTGAGACCGAGAGGAAGTTGCTGTGGAATGGATGGAAGTAGTAACCGCTTCTATTTGTTCTGATGTGTGTGGTTTTGTGTGGTTAGTGCAGTATCCATTTCAAGTATAATTTTTTCTGCATGTAGTCTTCGTTGGTATGGATAAAACAGGTGCAATCGACCTGGTGTTGTGACTTTGTGAGTAGTAACACTTTAACCTTGAGCTTTTTGAGTGGTCAATAGAATACAAGGCAACCTAATACTAGTTTTTTTCGTGTCTTCAATGCATCAGCACAATGTTTTGGATGCGTTAATTCGAGTCCTACCGATTGTCATCCCGAAAAAATGCCGTTTACCACCAATAATTCTTGAGTATACTTATTAAGATTTACAGACTGCTAAGTTGACGGCTTTGAGAAGGGACCGTTTACGCCTTGCATAAACTGACAACAAGACATTATTGAAAATAGATGAAACTTTCAGCCAAAAAGACCAATCTACCAAAACTCCCACCAAAAAGTTCACATAACACATTCAACCTCACCCGAACACTAATCAAACTCAGTATTGTAGCAAGCTTGGCGTAAGCCCTGTACCTGTCATTTAGCTACCGGATTACCGACCAATTAACGGAATTGGGTGAGAACTCGTTAAATAATCCAGTTAGCCGATCGGCGGCGGCGAGATCAAAGCGGGGGCAATGGGGTGCATCGATAGCTTGCTTGCACCCTCTGGCTTGTAGAGTGTTCGTTTTTGTTTAAGATTATGTGTGAGTTTAACTTCACCTAGATTTATTTATTAAAACTTAATGCACTATTTATAATCGTAAAAAGGCGGACTTAATGCTTTGGGTATTCTGTACCTATCTTAAGGTTAGGTGTTAAGTTTGGTAAGTGAAACTTCATATTTGATGTTTTATCTTCTTTAAAAGACTCAAGTAGCTAACAAAGATCTTCTCGCCCTTCTTTCTCGCTTTCTCTCTCCAATGTACGAAATGTTTATCGGTTAAAACTGTAGATAAATGGCTTCTTTGACATCCCATTTTAGATATTATACTATACATATTGTGTTCAAATTTTCCATTGAATTCTCTCTCTTTTCAAATGACATTATCAAATTCCATATTCTTCAACGTAATGCCATCCATACCTTTTTCTGCAACTCCTAAAATATTTAGAAACCCAAAAGTAATCATAATCCACACTTAGCATCAAAAATACATTACTTAGCGAGGAGACTTAATCAATTTTGCTCGCATAGCCGCTTCACAGGTGACATTAACATATTTTTGCGATGGCCATGTTGTTTCAAAGGGTCTGAATTTCAAAAATACGACTCCCAACACATATTCTCATTAAGTTTGGAACATGTAAGGAGTGAGACTGAATACTAATTGAGAACTAAGAGTGATGAGAAGAGAACCGACAGACGGGTAATTGGCAAATAACTTACAGACACCGTTTTGTGCCTACTGAGAGGTTGGTAGGTGATTCTGGCGGGGAGAATGCTGTCAAGATTTGTTTTTTTTTGGCAGAGAGTAAGTTTTTATTTTTTGTTAGGTTGTTTTTGATGTAATAAACCGGCTTCTCTGGATCATTAAAAAAATACAGGTAAATCTCTGCTTCTTTTGAGTTCACATTGATGACATACTCGTATCAGTATTGGCAATTTTCTCCAAAGTCTTAAAAATTATTTGAAGAACCTATACTTCAGTTTTGTGTTAAATGAAAGTCGACTATTATAAGAAAGTTAGGTTTGTTTTTTGATGCTACAGATATTTTGCACTGATTATTTTATTGTTTTATTGACAAAATTGTTATACACGAAGAAAAGCGAAGATTGTCCTCGATGGTGCACGCTTGCCAAAGAGTAACTCAACTGCTGTTTATTCAAGACTTGAAAGTTCCCAAGCTACAGCTATCGGAAAAAAATAACGACAAAGCCTTAAATAGATTTGGCAGGACTTAAAAAATCTACGCTCATTAATACTATCTCCGTGATCATGTCGCATCTGCATTATCAACTCTATCGCTCACCGTCGAAGGTTCTCGCGTGGGGTGTTGGCTCCGGGGGCGAAGCTATGGTGTTAATTATACGATTTTCTTTGAAATAAGTTAATAAATATTGGATAAGGCCCACCCTCGCTGCCCTTTTAATGAACCCGCTCGATACCTGGCGATGTTTTGCTGCACCGATCATGGGAGATGTGTTTCCTTAGTTGTTATTTTGAGCTCTGGCGGTTTTGTGAACATTTTGGGGGCGGAAACTTAAAGTTGCGTCTGTCTTGGCGTCATCGAAGATGACCAGGTGATCATAAGATAAGAGATGCCTCGTGGTGTCCTAAATGTGGCATAGGGTTCTTTACTCACAAAACGACCAAAGTGCAATCACAAATCATTTTGGATAGCATCATACATAACTTTACCATTTGCTCATATAACGACCTTGAAAGGCTTGTAAATTAATATCCACTACAGCAGTAACGTGATGAAGCTTTACAGGAACTGATGGACACTACTGAATGTTGCCAAATTCTCAGTCATGTCATTTAGATTCATCCATCGACGTAATATGAAGCATTAAACTACAAGAGTACTTTTACTTCATTCCAGATAAGACAGTCGTCCAAATCAAAACACCCAATTAAAATACATCAGACAGAAACCTAATAAAAACCCATATTCATAACTCCATTGAGGTGTGTAATAAATTCGGAGAGAGCTATCATAAAAGGGATGGTACAGTACACATCTACATTACAAATCGGCCTCATCTCGTACAGTGATCGACACTGACGCGTTATTAGAGCTGCTTATCTACCCGCATCTTGTCATTCAGTTTTTACGATTCATATTCATTGTTTTTGAGAGTGCTCGCCGGGTTAATGTAAAGGGGGTGATGTAGTTGGAGGAACAGAAGTACCAGGGTGATATGTTGGTTGAGAGATGTATGTGTCTCTTGGGGTCTCGGTGTTGTCATTTTCAGGGTGACAGTTAGAAGTTGTAAACTTGCTTCGCGCATATGGTATGGTTCTGAGTCGACTCTGCAGTACAGAAAGTTAAATTAACGTGTATTCCGTTACAAAGGCAGTTTTTGTATTTTTTTTTAAATCTGCTTTAAGGTTATTCCCTAAAATTATCGCAGACTGACAGTTTCCATCAACTTCCACTAACAGGAATAAATACGAAGCAAAAGTCTCTACGTGTTTTAGGACCATACAATAACTTCCATTGACTCATTTCTTAAAGAAAAGTTCTACAGATGTGTTCGGAAATAATTGAAACATAAAAGCATTTCGCTTAAATTACTTCCGCAACAAAACAGCAAACTAATTAACCATCCAATCTTCTGAACCTTTCCTGCATACACGAATTTATATTTCTGTCCCATACATTTTGCTTATGAGAACACCGATTCGGTTCGACATTTTCGTATAAGAGCCTGTAAAAACTCCATACGTTTGCACCGCATTTTCGCCAACACTTCCAAACTGTGGCGCATTTGAATATAACCCTTATGTGGGGAGTTATAAAGTTTATGGACGCTTTTAAAAAAGGAGTGTAGAATTTTGCAAAGTGCTACAGAGACTGAATACGCGCTTGAATTATTTAGATAGCAATCGTGGGTCCGTATTCTGATCGTTTTTCTCATCGGTATCGGATAGGAGCACTATCTTTGTCCTTGTCTCTTCTATAGTGATAGAGAGGGATGGGTTTATTCATAGGTGGGGCCTGCTTTTGTTTCGTTTATTCATAGCATGTGTCATGAAAGTGATGTCTAATACGTTTGGGGTTGAGCGTAGCGTTTCAATGTTGGCTTGAATAATGTACCTGAGGACCTCGGAGTATGTCTGTGCCTTTGCCTTCGCCAATATTTTTGATAAATGATTTGAGGTGCGCAGATTTAATACTATTCTTTTTAATCATTACTGCTATGATCTGTACGTTTTATATCTTCTGTAAATTGTTAGGTTTTTGGACTTAACTAAACTTTCGTCTGTCAGTTCATTTTTGTTTTTGCAAATTGACCGATAAATACGACTTTAAACTACTATGTAATAGGATCTATTGGTATTAGGAGCTGCTTCGTTATCTTAATTACAATTAAATATCGAATATCTTTACAACCATTCGATTTTATCATTACTTTTGCAAGAAGACCTGCATATACCACACTATCGGCTTCCTCCTCTTCATTACAAGTTACAATCCCTACCAGCATTAACATCTAAAACACTAATCACCATACTAAAATCTTTCGTAGCATCACTTCATAAGTCCACATACTCCATACAACTGTCGAATGATCGCAAGACATTTTTCCCCGTTGCGACTGGCCAGTACCGGGCTTCGTAAATTAAAATGTGAATAATTAACACCGACCTCCCCCCCTTCCCCCCTACTCTACATGCCACCCTCAGACCTCCCCCCCACCACTCCAGTCACACGCCACCCAGATGTATTAGTTTTAAGCTCTCAGTTCGTATGAACGCGATTTAGGGTGAATTCAAAAGGCAGATAGTTGACCCCCTCTAGTATAATAATCGTGTGCGACGTTTTTCGCGTTTTTAGTTAATACGGTCTTGGGTGGGCGGGTCCGTGTATGCGAATTTGGTCTTTGTAGGCATTAGTGTAGTAATCTTGGTTCGTTTTATAGATGGACATGTTGTAAAGACTTGTGTATCTCCTGTCTCGCTAATCATGAAAATTTTATTAGATTGAAATATTCTTAACTCAGTGAACTTATTATATTTCACAGAAACCAGATTATAACGAGATCATAGATGTACTCAATTATTAGTAAAACTATTTATGGGCCAATCAAACTTGGAAAAACTGCGATGGTTTTTTCCTATTGAAAAGTAGTGTGGCGTGGTGATTTAGCATGTCAAATAAGACAGCACTTTAATCATTTTCAGGAGCTTTTGTTAAAAATGACAAATTCTTATTTATTTTCTTTATTTATTTAAAACAGCTTAAACTATTTTTACAGGGTGTACCCTAATGCAACAGCTAAGAACTTATATTAATAACCTTAACTATATACTTACAACCAAATTAAAAAAGTAGTTCGGTAGTAGTTCGGTAGTGTATGTGAAACTGACTAATTTTAAGATCTTAATGTACCATATACTCAGAAATAAATATATCTTATCTTATCTTAAAAAAAAACCTTTTTTGACGTGATAACGTCTTATAAATTGATAATACCAGCAACACTCATGAAAAATAGTAACGTTCCATAGTAACGTTCCACCTGTTTGTATTACATAAAATAATGATTATGACGTTATCACGTAAATCTATCGTCCGTAAACCGACTTTACAGACAACCAATTTTTTGACTGAAAGTTTAGGTTAGTCAAAAAAATATACGTTGTTCATTGAATTTCGTGACCTAAGCAAGACCGTTCCAATGCTGAATAATTTTTACTTATTCAAATAGCAAATTTCCAAACATACGGAATCCCCACAAACACACAACCGATCTTTACCAATCAACACCCAATTTCAAACAACGAACGAACTTATTACGTCATCAACGTACACGCAATCAGTGACGAATAAAACACGGGGCCAATCAGAGGGCATAACTAATTCAATTTGCGAACGCGGCCGAACCGCGGCGGAAACGCACGAAGTGTTCGACGATCGTTAATATTGATCAGTATTATCCCGGATCGACGATTTACGTGAAACACCGGACTCCCACATCGCTATACATTTAATTATTAAAAGGTTTACACGGATATAGGTCAACTGGAAAAGCCAAACAAAAATAAACAAAATACCCATTATTTTGTTTATTTTTAGGAACCCCATCAATGTCGTCTTCAACACTCTTCATGCTGTTGAATTCCTAGGTTTAACAGATTCAATGGCGTAGTAAGTATAACCATAAGTATCTGGTTGACTGCCTCGGTGATCTAGCTACTGCTGAGGACGTGGATCTTGGGCCGAATTCCCGAGAGCAAAATGATTTTGTGTTTTTCCGCCTGAAATTTCTCAATAGTCTGGATTTGTGCCCAGTGATAATATTTAAGTCAGCAAATGGTGTATTCATAATGGATGTATGAAATATCGTTGACGAAGCCGAAATACACTTTTCCCTCGTCATTGCGATTATTTTTTTTGTTTGGACTATGCCTGGGAACCTTCTTGTTGAGATATTAGAGGTAAACCCGTAACCATTAAACGTGATATTTCACCCCAAAAAAATATGGTTTCCCAGTAATTATTTTCGCGTAGAGTAACTTACTTCGATGTACAGAATGCTTGCTTGACTACTTCTTAAAGGGTCTGCTTACAAATTTTATTATTGAGTATTTGGTAGGTAGGTATATAATATAGGCCTCTCGCAGGTCTGCTGGAAGAAATTTCTTATGAAATAAGCAGTACCTTTCTGCTCTTCTTTCTTAATATAATGTCCTACTAAGTATTTTGTGTGTACATAAATAAATAATAAATAGGTATTCTTTTATTTTGCATCAGGTGTGATCACTTTGAAAGAAAGGAAATCAAGCGCTACCCCATCCATATTTCCAACATCCACGGCGTTCCTCGCGAAAAATGTTTGTTGTTTCCGGCGTAAGGTGAAAAGTCGGGGTTCGGATGGTGAAAGCCATTTTCACCCCAAATATTTTATTGTGATCATTTCGTTTGGTGCGTTGATTACCGGTGCTGACTTGATGCTGTTTACCTGTTCGTGTATTGATGGTTCTTCGTGTAAAGGAAGGAAATACGACGATAAAGAAAATTAAAGGTTCTGGGGAATTTACTGTCCAAGAGGGTGTAAAACACCTCTTTACGAAGCCGAAAGTCACTTTGGTTGGCTTCCCCGTCATTGTGATATTTTTTTTGTTCTACACAATACCTGGGAATCTTCTTGTTACGGAGATATTGGGGGTCAAAGTTCCAATATTTTAACAAGCTTTAGGTAGATTTTTTTAAATCTACCTATTGGTCTCTTATCTACGGGGATATATATGCATACGTATGTATATGGGTGACAAGCAAAATTTAGCCACACTCTACAGGTCGCAATTATGAACCGATTGCTTTCAAACTTGGCCAAAATATCGAAGAGTTCAAAACTTAGGCTAAGTTCGTGAATGGGCGGAATTCGTTCATGGAGACGGCGGGGGGCGCTTTTTCTAAAATCACTTTTTTGGCCATAACTTTTTTCCTAAGGAAAATTTTTGAACCGTTTTTCATTGTTATCATTCTGAGCAAGAATACTAAAAACTTTAAATTCAAACTTTTTTGATGCAACCCCTAAATTGGGGAGGGGGTTGAAATTTCCAAAATTTTTGCGAAAAAAAATCATATCTCGGAAACAGTAAACATTTTGAGCGTCACAAATATTTTTTTTAAAGCAAATTGTTTACTCCACAATTGTTACCTTTCAAGTATAGCGATAAAACATAGTTTTCGAAGTAAAAAATTATAACAAAAAAATTGAGAGCGTTTACATGCTAAACTCGTAAGTGTGAGAGGATTTAAAAAGGGTAAACTTTCCATTACAGGACGATTTTGAAATCAAGTTTTTTTATTGTAGTTTGTACACATAAGTACAACTCTTTATACAAATTTTCAATAGTCGGACGCTCCAGCACCTTCACCGAAATCTACCTCCTCCTGGGGCTTGCCGGAGGGATTTTTAAATACAAGTTCTTATTTTTTTTTTATAGTTAAGACCTCCGTACTATTCAATCCAGCTCAATGTTTTAAATATCGCTGGACATTAACACACAGCGCCACCTAGTGCCACACTAAGCAAAGCTTGTGTCGTGGACACTAGATAATTGATATACTACCTAGATATATACTTTTTTGTTTGTAAATACATACAAGACTTATTATACATGTAAACATCCATGACTTGGAAACAAATGTCCATGCTCATCACACAAACATTTGCTCCTACCGGGATTCGAACCCTGGACCCTAAGAACGTAAAGCAGCGTCACTACCACTACGCCATTGGTGTCGTCAACGACACGAATGGCGTAGTGGTAGAACATTGAATTCTACTACAAAACATGATTTTTCACCCCAAATTAGTTTCCCAGCAATAATTTTTGCGTAAAGTTACTTAGTTTGATGCACATAATGCTTGGTTGACCGCTTCATGGTGAGGGTGATAGATGTGTTTTTAGTTACCTATACTGCCTTTAATTACCAATTTGTAGAAAAGAGAGGACGGCCTAGAAGGACATACTGACCTTATTGGTAAGGTTCTTCAGAAAGATCAGGTACTCACTACCAGCGTGCGTGTATGAGCAGATGTATGAACATTCTTCTCTTCGAAGTCCAGGTACTCTAAGTAATTTATACAGCGTTTGTTCCATAATTGATCTGAGTGGACCTGCTCCTTATTCTAAAGACGTATATCAATGGAAACTGTAGAATCCGTCTTCCCATACCCCAATGTATTTGGGGCCGGTGCAGTATGACTTCTTCTTCCATACTTTTTATTACTTGGCGTCTCAACGTTCAGCTACTTTCTGGCAATGACATCCTTCACACAGTCTCTCAATCTTTTCTTTCGATTGACTTTTAACTTTATCATGTCATGATTAGAGTTGGAATTAACAAGCAAATCAGTCTCTTAACCTTCATGAACCACTTTAAAAAACAAAACACTATACGATCCGTCCGTCTCTTTCAAAACCACATATCTTTTAACACCTCTATGGTGTTCCTTCAGCAATCCTTTAGAAAGGCTTCTCATCCGTCAGCGAGGCGTTTGCTTGACAACCTTACTTCAAGCTTGACAAACAGTCTCAGGTACCTGGCAGGACAACTCAAGCCTGTCCAACGTGGAATATTTTACATCGTGCACGTGCATTTTCTAATCTTCGGAAGAGATGGAAGCTTTTGGGAAGAAAGATGTCGCTTTGGACCTTGGGTACTAGTTGACGTAAATGTCAACGACGACGGGAACCGTTCTTTGCCCAAAACGTAGGCAAAGACACCCTTGGTTTAGACATCCCTTACAAACAAATATTGTGACATGATTGTCGAACAATTTCGTAAGTAACTAATTATTATCTCTTTTACCTGTAAATGATGAGAACATATTAGTATTTCTTGGCGTTTTCAGAAGGGAAAAAAAGATTTGAGTACGTAGTCGGAAAATAAAACCCTCATCTAGTTTTAAAAAGTTTATTTCCTGACGCTAATAAAATTTGGTTGAAATCAATTCACAAGAAGAAGAATGCAATTTTAAAAGCACTTTGTATACTTTTCACAAAGAAGCATTCTATTAAGAAGCCTCTTGACTTAGCAAGTTAGCTAATAATAAATATTTAACTCGACGTATAGTCCGAAAATCTGAAGTAAGACTCTTCGACGCGTCACCACCGACAGCGGTCAAAAATATGACAAAAATCGATCGTAACATTTAGATAACAACGCACACCACATTTAAATGGTCCAGTCCTCATGCATAATTGATAAAAATAGCTCACGCACGATGATCCCTAGCATTAAATACGTTATAAATAATAGAAAGCATGTTTAAAGCCCCAGAGACATGCCCGAACAACGCATGCATATTAACCATCACGCGCAAAAATAGAATAAATTAATCATTCTATTTTTCTATTCAAACTCCCCTATTCATTAGTTGGTGTTACTTGGGAAACTCGATAGGGAATCACGCTTAAATAGTGTCTCGAAATGTGAAAATGTTGTTGTTGATTTTTGTGTCTAAATAAGTTTATAGGCGATGTAAGAAGTCTTGATCCTTGAAATTTTCAAAATCTTATTACGAGTCTCAAAGATAACTAGCTAAATGAGGGATTTCTATAAGGTACACTTCTGCTAAACCTTTTGAAGATTACAGGCGTGATTCAAATTAAAAATTGTAATTCAGTTTTTTTTTTTTTATGAATACAATAAAATGAAAAAGTCAACCAGATATCTACTTAAAAAAAATTGCTTGATTTCAAAGCCAAAGAAAAGCTTACTCTTGAAATAAAATGTATAAATAACAAATATTCACACCTCTTTTCCCGTCAATTTCCATTACAAAAAGCGAGCATGTCGAAATTTATTATAAACCATAAATATCCCTTGCTCCCGTCACATATAAATTTAAACAATAATAAATTAATATGTGCCGACAAATGGTATGTGTTCGCAACTCATCTATAAAGTGTCGTTAGGCCACCACACACGTATAAAATTGCCACCGTATATTATATTCGGTTTGTTTAATTAAAGCGAGCACGGGAATTGAACCGACGACCCCGTGTAGAACACGATTTTTTATCACATATGTAAATATATCGTAAATTTTACGGACGGAGTTCTATTGACCTGTGTCGTATTGGGTTAAATATTTTATTTATATAATTAAGACATGTATGTAGTGAAGTGTACATAATAAATAATTCCTATTATCGAAAGGTTTGGAAAACTACAGAAGATGCTATTTGACATTGTAATATGATTATTGTTAGTTTTTAAGCGTTTGGTAAAAAACTGTTACTTTGAATGTATTTCGGAATAAATAAAATCCTTGTGCGTTAATAAGTTTCAAAAAGTGATCAAAGGAAAAGCTTCAGTGTTAACTACTGGTACAGTTGATCGGATTTGTAGGAACAACAAACTATACTTGTGTAACGAAATCTTGTGTTTTACAAAAGAGATCTTGAAATGTATTTATTACCTCTCTTTCTGTTCAATCACTTTTCTGAGATCCCAATCCAATGCCACCGAATGCAAATTTGATTAATTTTTATAATTATCTAGGCAAAATTAAAGAATATGGTTCGAGCTTACACTGGTTTTTCAATGAATGTTGATCGATTGCTTAGTCCATAAAACGCTGCCTTTAAAATTAATATTTATTATATTTGCCTTTCAATAAAATTCATCGAGCTTCATTACCATAACACACAAAACCTTTTGTTCAACAATTCTCGATATATTCACGTATTATCGGTGTTAGAAACAGCCAATCGCACAGACCACCGACCGTTCAAATAATCGTAAATTCACCAACGGACAAAATATAATAAATTGCCGATGAGATCTGTGCGTACACTTCAACAAAAAAAATCTGCGTGTTAAAAAATCTAACGTACTTCTTAAGTCAAGGGAATAAAGGTGAAATTGGCACGTTATAGGGGTTCAGGGAAAGAAGAGTGGTTACCGATGAGTCTATATTTGCACTCTGAACCCTTTGTTGTCGCCTTTTTTCGGTTGTTTCCGAATAAAGGCTGATAGAACACGTTTTTCAAATCATTAAACAGTTTCGACCGCGGACGCGGTTGCGGGCAAAAAGGAGGTTTGTGGCCAAAAAAAGGAGCTTGAATAAAAATTGCGAAGCGTTGGCCTGGGACGAAGTGATCGTTGTTTCGCCACGATAATAATGTAGTGCGACGAGCTGTTGTTGATGCTGTTTCTTTGCCACGAGTTTTTTTAAGCAAGGAAAGCATAGCGTTACTTTACAGATGGATATTTACGTAAGTAAAGTTTTTTTAAAGCACTGGAAGAGAGTGACTGATAACAGTTACCCAAGGTCTAACACAAATCATACGTGAAGGGAGAAATTTTCAATTTGACTAATACTGTCTGAACTAATTATATTATCGTCAGACTGTCTGTTATTTATCACATTTATTAAACTAAGCCTGTCTACATAGGTAGCCCTTTTTTGGTGCACCCAAATCTATCAGATACATTGAATGCGATGAGCACATTTAATCTGCGTCCAAGTACTTCATAAAGTCAACACTCTGTTACAATGATCAGCGGAAAAACTGTTCCATCTGAAAGTGATGAGCACATTTAGTTGTACTCATCTTGTAATGCCAATAATCTAAAAAAAAAACAACGGGTTGCAGTCCGGGAGTGCCAGCAGAAATGAAAACTTGAACATTAACGTAGTGCATTTTTGATATTTTAGAATGGTTAGGGAATAATTTCGCACGAATTGCTTTAATATCAGTATAAAAATACTATCATTTACGTGGTAAAATACAATATTCATTTATTGCGCTATCGTACACAAACAAGACAATTTATATTACATTAAAAATTTTACACTTCAGAACTATTTTTATTCTTATTATTTATTGTACACAAAAATAATAAAGAAAAATATACAGATAATTGGACTATATAGCTTATGTACAACGGCGAGCTTAACCCAGAAATAGATTTTCTTACAGCAAACCATATTTGTGTTGAGAGATTTGCAGGAGAGGATAACTAATGTGCATAAACAATAGAGTTCAAAACTTAAATGAACTATTACAATTATTTTACATTAAAAAGTTTCTCTGTCAGAAAAATCAACTGAAGTTTCCAATATATTTATTCAGAGAACCAATGTCAAAAAGTTCAACTGTTACTGTCCATAGACCAAACATTTTCGTCTTACGAATTTTCGATCAGATCACGTGTCCTGACGCGAGTTTAACATTTTTTACCCATCCCAAATAGTGCACAACGCCGCTAAAGAAGTTTAATTTCAAAAGTTAAATTGTCAAGTATCAAAACCACTCATTCCAAAATTTTCGCAGCCAATACTTTACGTCACACGTCGGTTCGACACTTGACGCGGCGTTTTTCTGCCAAACGCGCGAAAACGACACACTCACCAAATCGCTTTTGCTAACGTTTGGGAAACGTACGCTGTGTTCCGAATCAACTGTTTGTTTTAACAGATAAACGCGGTTTATCGAGTGATTGGGACTCGGTTGACTTGCGAGTTTTGAAGCGGTATAAGTAGCATTCTTTGACCATTTTACTGCCGTTGAAGAGCTAAGGATCCTTCAAGAAAGAAGCGTGAAGATTTTAAATACAGGCTTTTCATTTTTAATTACAAACTCAGCAGGCTTCTTAAGTTAGTTACTGTTAGTCTGCTGAGCAAACCCTCTCACCATGGCCAAGCCGTGGTTTAAACAACTGGGGTTGTTTAAACCACGGCTATTGTGGACCACTGGTCGTTGGATTTGTCTCGTCCCGCCATCTCTACGAGGTTTGCCGCAACCAAGTAGTATTGAGTCAAGACTTCTGAAAAATAAAACTGAAACTTTCCCATAAAACCTTACAAATCTTCTGAAACAGGGTCATTTTGCTGCTTATTCTCATAGTTTATCTCCAAAACAGAAGAACCGACAAGCAATTTCACTACCAGTTTTGATAATGAGCACGATTTGCGTCAATTATTTCAGGAACCCGCCGTCACCATTAACATAGACTATATTATTCAGCGGAGGGCTTACCATTACCTCATTTGCACCGTGTAATTAGCAGCTAATTACGTTTATAGACGTAATTTGTTTAATAATACTAGCCTAAGAAGTAAGATCAAATTAAATTGATTCCGTGTCAACATTATCATCTGCCTAGCCTTTTCTCAACGGAGTCGGCTCCCAGTATAACCAGATGCATCCGAATACCAGTATTTTACATGGATTGACTGCCTATCTGACCTCCACACCCCAGTTAGTACTAGGTAATTCGATACCCCTTGGTAAGACTGGTTGCCAGAGTTTCGGGCCACTGACTATCTGTAACAAAGATCTACAAATGAAAGCCGGGACCAGTGGCTTGGGGTCCTTTCCGAAGCACGGACGAAACTCGTTATGTAATGGGTGGTCGCTCTTCCACGTTGTAACCTAGGCAAGCGCAGCTTAAACTAAAGATCGACCCGAGCGGCTGTTATTAGTTAGCCACTAGCTCCTCGAGTTGTAATCCGTGTATTGTAGATAGATAGATAGATAAATCCTTTATTTAGTGCACACAAAAGACATAGCACAAC
The DNA here is from genome assembly GCA_916618015.1 of Xestia c-nigrum. Taxonomy (NCBI): domain Eukaryota; kingdom Metazoa; phylum Arthropoda; class Insecta; order Lepidoptera; family Noctuidae; genus Xestia; species Xestia c-nigrum. The sequence continues at coordinate 3,110,490 of OU745263.1, forward strand.
ACACAGAAGTATAATTAAATGATACAGTTCACTTACGTACTTATAAAAAACAAGATGTAAATATAAAAAAAAGAAAACAAATTTACGAAATAAGTATAGTAACACCGTGACATACCTACTTCAAAAAAAAATAACATGTAGGTCTGCAAGGTGCGGTGTGCGTCTCAAGGTTGCACCAAATGGGAGTCCAGCTCAGCATGTGTCAGGCATGCACCTGACGCTGATATTCTGCTGGATCCCTGTAGTGACTTACGGACGTCGAGCAGACGAGATAAATGGTGTTGTGACAAAGAATTCATGCGCGGAGTGAAATTATGTAAGTATACCCACTATCATCTTAAATAAAGTATTTTATAGAAGTTTACGTTACTGTGTTGGAAACGTTCTTGTTTGTCTTGTCACAAATTGCGAGTAGCCAGTGCCCAGCAGTTGCCAATAACCCTGACTCGACATCCAGTACTAAATCTTTGGGGTCTGCATACTATTTAATTCTTTCTGATGACTTATAATAACGCCCAACTGGTATCCAGAATATCACCCACTGCTGGATATAAGCCTCCCCTTTCTTCTGCCATACTTTCCGATTCTGGCCATTCCCTAACCAGGTGTTTCACGCGCTTGCTCCATCGGCCAACTCCGCATCTAGCTAGATGTCCTGCATACGTCCAATTGAGGTGCACCACCCGTAATTATATATAGGGTGACGGGTAATTAGTGTACGATACTTAAACAAGTGGTGGTGCTCATACCAATAACAAACAACTTTTATTATGGTACCAAACCTGAATCGCGCAAAAAAAAAACAGTTCACTACATTTATGTTCGCCTAATGTACTGAACAGCAGATTTCAGGCTTGGTCCCATAATAAAAGTTGCTTGTTATCATGCACACAATCACGTGTTTAAGTATCGAACACTAATTGCCAGTCACCCTATATAGTCAAGTAAACCGTTAATGGTAAATTGGCAATTGAAACATAATCTCTTTTATTCATAATGATTTCCAAAATCGAGCTCCAAATATTCAAAATACCACTTTAAACAAAACCACTCGGCTTACTTTCCTATAACTTACAACATAACTCAAAAAACAATACATTACACAAGCCCACAGCCCACCCCATTTTAAAAGCCCAAACAAGAAGAACAATATCTTCCGTGACATAAAATTCGAAAAAAAGTTTAATGGGACCAAAATCCTGGCTCCAATAAAACATAAAATACCCCAATATATTAGACGAAATTGATATTGTATAGATGATCCGTATTATAACGGGTGGTTTGAGCACAGTACCCTGTTTTGCATATAGAAAAGCGATTCTTTTTTTGGTGGGAGATTTTGAGGAACGGTGGAAAAAGTGCAGTGGACTGCGTGCAAGAATTAATGGTGTGAAACTTCGGACCGGGCCGTCGTGGGATCTGGTTGTTCGCCACCTAAATTTATGTACGTTCACGATTCCGTAGCTGGCTGGTTTTTCGGCGAATTTTTGCTGATCATTTGTTAGCGTTTGAGCATTGATTAAATGTAGGGGGTTCCATATAGAATTATGTAGCGGCTTGTTATATTGGACGCCATTTCTAAATAACAAAATTGGATTCAATCACTATAACCTCACTAGGTTATAGAAAGCACTCCTCAAATGTTTTACAGACGTCAGAATCTCATTTTTTTCTTAAGTAGATCGATTGCAAAGATCATAAATATGTGGCTCCCTAATTTGAACTGACACAATTTGTCTTCCCTCTATACAGCTCCACAAAAATTGTAACCTAATTGTGGCCACAAAGGCAGACCATCGATCACGGAGCAAGCCGTCATCGCATTCAATAAGAATCTGCATCAAACGATTGCCACAATCAATCCTCATTTGCGGAGACGCCGAAAAAATCAGCCAACGAGAAGCCACAGATGGTGGAGTATTTTTAATAGTCGCGAAGAACTCGCCAGTCACCAACAGACAAATCTTCTGTAATTAATGACTATGAGGGTACTTTTTTTTCACTCCGATACCAATAAAGGAGACATTACTGAAGGGACAAAACAAAACATTGCGCCCGGTGTCGAACGAAAGGAGAATTTATCATCTAGACGGCACCGGCAGTCGGCGCACCCGCCAATGTCCATTTGGATAATGCCCAACGCGATTAAAAATATAAAAATACCCCCACCCGACCCCTGTGGGGAGTGGGGGGATTTGACGGAGGACATCGCGCTGAGGACACAAAAGGATTATAAATGAGAAGGAATTTTAGATAATATTTGTACGTTGGATGTGGATTGTAATGTCGGTAGAGATCGGCCGGCGGGGCCGCAACCCCCACAGTGGCGCGGGGAGGAGGGGGGGCGCCTTCCGCGATCCGCACCTAATGAGTGTTTGTATCAATTTGTTAGTATTGTATTTGAATATTTTTATACGTTCGTTACGATTTTAATCCCTTGTGGTTGTGGCAGACTGGATCGATGCTTTTTTTTAATTCTCGGCCGTTTGATCGCCGGGTGCGTTTGTGTTGATTAAAGGCGTTGTTCGAGGTTTTGGGGACCCATGTCTCGACCGCACTCTCTTTTTATACTTTTTACTTGTGTCCGACAATTTGTATGAGTGTAGAATATTAAAAGTGTGATTATGTTGTGACTGCCTGTTCCACGGTCATTACGAGCGATGAGGCCGTTACGACAGTAGTTCATTGTTCACATAACGGGCCCTAACTTTAACTAGGCACTGAAAATACCGAAATTTCCTAATTCCACCGCGCGTTATAAAAAAATAATTAATTCTAATTACTCTGTAGGCCTTAAAAAATACAATTCGCTCGTGTCGGACCCCACGATAGTATAAAGGGTCAGATAAACATGGAAAAAATATAATTCGTATTCATAATTAATACATTTAAAAAATATTATATTTTCCAGGCGTTTTTAGACTACGAAGGATGAATCCGAATGAGCGAGAAAAGAATAACACAGCTCTGAGCGAGCGACACTCGGTGTTTTCAATTCATTATCTCGAAAACAAAAATTTCATTAGCCCCGAGATTTCCTTTTTAAATTTAATTATTCATATTTAAATTAAACAAAATATAATAGAGGTCCGCCAGAGAAAAAAGCGGCTTTATCGTATCATATTTTATTAACCGAATTTATAATTCTACGCCGATTCGAGTAAATCCCCTACAGTGGGTAGACGGAGGGGGTTGTACGCCTCTCCCTGGGAAATATTTATGAATGCCAAGCAGAAAAATCCACAATAATATTTCAGGGTGGACGTCGGCCGCGGTCTTTACTTGCCAGCCCCTGATCTATTTAAAAAAAGGCCTCCCGGAAGGACAAAAGGGCTGCGGGGTGCTCGTAAAAAAACTGGACACGTATAGAGGTTACCGGCCGTCCGGCCGCTTTGTCTGATTCTTATTTTTTACCGGATCGGATCCTTTTCGCCGTTTTTTATCGGTTTTTGTTCCGGAGACACTACGGAATGGGTCGGATACCCCGTTTGTTCTAATGTCATCCCATTTGTAATTTTTACGTTTCACTGTATGTGTATTTTTTTTAGTTGACCGCCTAATGGTTACCCTTTTCTTTGGTATGTAAAAATTGTTTGATTTATCTTTTGGTAGCTGACCAGCGACGGGTTTCTTTAGGTCCTATTTTTATTGTATTCGTTCTATATTCATGTGTATCCAGCAGAACTGTTTTATTCAGGACACTTTTACAGAACTGATTACTAAAGCAAGAGCATCATCATTTTCAACCCCATATCCTTATTCATTTAGGGTCAGCGAAGCATGTCTAACTCTTCCAAACTAATATTATTCGTCGTCTAATTAGAAACCTTTCGTGCCATATCATCCCGCACACAGCCCATTCATCGTTAATGCAAGAGCTTCGGTACAAAATGCACAGTCAAAATTACAATGTTACCACTACATTTTCCAATACCAGCGTGAAGTCCCGAACGATTAGCGTCAAATTGGACGTGTAGCATGCGCCGCCGTGCTGTGCGGTGCGCCCCAGTGCGCCCAGCCTATTGATAAACTTGTAATGTGAACGACGTTAACGCTTTCTAAAATGTTGGGAAGATCTCGATAACCTTTTTAAACTTTCACGATCAGAACACTTTATAAAACATAGGTATGGAAACGTGCATTTATCGCGAACTTTTACCTTTAATGTAAACCCGATGTTTCGACCAGATTGCACTAGCCGTGAATTTCAATCGCGAAGACGGCTTCAGACTCTCTTCCGCTTGAAATCCAGTGATCACTAAGTATACTCGTCTAGTGAAATCGTCTCAATATACGGACACTGTTAAGTGTAGTGTGCTGTCCTAGTGTGAACCGGCCCACGAAAGGTTTTGGTTTACTTTGAAATTGATTATATGAGCTCTTTATATTTTTACTTCATACTTTCATGGGTTTAGGACTAGTCCTAAACCTAGGAAGCCTAGGCTTTCTTAGCTTGGCATTTGGGGTCTGGAATAGACCGTGAAAGGAAGTTTTGAACTAATAACTGAAATGTGTTCTATTACTGATACTGAACCACCCAATTATTTTTCGCACTAGTTAAAAAATATTTCAGTAGGAGCCATGGTTTAATACACCGAAAATAATAGAGAACATAAATATGCGGGCATTGTGTATTAAAGACAAATGAGATTAGGTTCAGGGCGATTTCTAATAACGAAAATGATCGCGATCACAAAATCTAGACCAACGTGGTCAAAAGCTGTCAGTGTCATCGTTACCGTGTAATATTTTACACTAATAGTTATTGAAAAGTTATTTTCATTCAACTAAACAATTGTATCTGGTGTCGAGGTTTTAAAGAAGAGGTTTTCTCCGATCAAACTTCAGAAACCAAAGTCTAAGTACATGGAGAATCACATTAAGCGGAAGGTTTTAAAGTGTCCACCTCAACCGGTAACCTATATCACAATCAGCTGTTGTTCCGGTGGATAAATCTGGGGAGTATTTTTGTTTCCTTTTATTGTATAAATAGCTCACATTAGTTTATTAATAGCTTTCATGGAACACTAAAATCATTATTCTGATCAATCTGGCACTTTTTTTTTTTTTGTTGTTGAACTTAGGTTCAGTGTCAGGTATCACTTGTTAAATAAGTAGTTGTGTAGTTTGTAATAAGTTAATATAGTAACCATCTATCTATTTAATCAACTAAGTACAAAACAATAGAGAACATTGATTATTCTTTATAAATTTTTAGCAGTTTTTAGTCAGGTCCAGTAATTTTATTTCAAGAGTCCTACCCACTTTATGAAAAAAGTAAAAGACATAAATAAGTGTAATTTCAACTTAATTTAAATCATCTTATTGAAATATTTTTGTAAGACACATAAGCCTACCTCAGTTACCAGTTTATTTATCACATATTCCAGTCTATTCTCATTTTCTCCTTTCATTTCTAGCTTTTCTAATTTTGTACATCCAATTAGTTCTCACCATTCTTTGTACTTCTACTTTCAGTTCTATTCCCTGAAACCATGCCTGTGATGACCCGTAAGGCTACTACCCAGGAGTTGCAAGCTAAGTTGAGAACGGCCCTTGATGAACTTAAGGAATCAAACAGCAAATGTCAGCAGCTGTTATTGGATAGAGAGGAACATGAGGTTGAAATCGAGAAAGTCGTTCACAAAAACACTAGCTTGAAACGGGAACTCGTTGACCTGCACCAACAGTACATGGAGGTTGTCGATGAACGGGACAAACTGCGGGTGGTCACAGATGGTTTCAACGACTGCAGTAATTATTATGAAACGGCTTTATGTAAGGTTAGGGACTTAGAAGATGAACTGCTTCATGCCAATAAACAAATAATTGAGTTTCAGAAACAAAGAGAATGTACTCAGATTAGGGAAACAGATCATCTATATAATCAATTATTAAATTCCAATTGCAACCCACATTCTTTAACAACAATAGATCTTACTGAAGATTCTATTCTGAAATATAATTGTAGCAGTTATAAAGTTAGCCAAAATAAAATAAAAAAATATGCTAAACTTAATAGAATAATAAAGAAATGCAGTAAATTTAAAAAACAACAAAAACATAGTTCTAACATCAATAAAATAAGAAAAGAACGTGTTTTTCTCATTAAAAAGTTAAACAACTATCAAATTAAATTAGAGGATAGTAATAGTAGTTTATGCAACTGTGCATAATGAAGGGCATTACAACACGAGTGTGGGTTTAAGAAACGAGCCGAAGGCGAGTTTCTTAATAGCATCACACGAGTGTTGTAATGCCTAATTATGTATAGTTGCATACACTACTTTATCTACCCAAATATCATAAGGGCTCTATGATGGGTTCAGGAACCATAGGGAAATGACCTGCATTGTTACTTGGCCCTTGATTTTTGTGCCAACAGGTTATTAGTTGCATTCGTCGCTGCATTTACGATATCTGGCGGAGTATTCATGTCAATTTCTGAGTCACTATCACTCATTTTCGACAGAAATAAAGAATGGGTTACTGGAAATAAAAAGCTAACGAACAAATGACAGCTCGAAATGGCGGCGTTTCGGATATCTATCATTTTTTTTTAAATCATAGGCAAACGAACAAAGTCACTATTCTTGTGTCACTCGAGATCGAAAATGTCGTGCGATTTATAATTAGAATCATACTGAATTGGGGTTTTTTTTTTTTTTTATCGATATTTGATTTAATGTAGGTGGTACTAGAAGAGCACACTCACTAGAATTTGACACCTGTTCCAAATTTAAAACTCATAACGCAACTGTTTACAGTTGCGTTATGAGTTCATTACAGTACCGTTAATTTCTGCAGGTTGGTAATGCTGGTCATTGCCTATGGTTTTTGAACGCATTAGAGAGGGTTTATGATATTTGGGTAGATAAACATTTTTATGAAATAGATACTCAAAACTTACAGTCTGAGATTCAAACATTAGAGCATCAACTTCAATCATGTTATTCCATGTATGTGAAATCGCAAAAACAAATAAAGGAACATATCCTAGCTACAAACGAATTAGTCAATAAGGATAATAGTAATGCAGACAGTGAAGACATGATGACCTTCAATAACACCCAATGTACATCACAAAGGGAATCCAGCCCGGACACTTTCTTGCCTGAGGTAACAGAGGACTCGACCCGGTTGGGCAGTGTTCCGGGTTGTATCCCCATTCTAGATTCACCACACATTGACCAAGGTTCATCAGTGGTAGGACAAACAGAATGTAGTTCTCCCCCTTGTTGTAGTACACATTGTGGTTGCTTTATTATGTTTTCTGATAGTTTAGGGAAAGGCTTGGGAAAATTAGTTAGTAATAATCTGAGTCATTCTACTCAAAATTATTGTACACCTCAGGCTTCATACAACCAGATAATGGCATCCATAATTCGGAAGGAATTCGATCCTAATGATATTGTAACTATATTTGTTGGTAATAGTTTGAACGTAAAAATTGATGAAATCACTGACAATGTCACTCAACTGTTGAAACTAAATTGTAAGAAAATCATTCTGTGTGCCTTTCCATATTTTGAAAAGTTGTCAAGCAGGCAAAATCATTATATTCATAGTCTTAACAATCACATGTGTTTACTAGTAAGTCACTATTGTGACAAGTTGACGTTTTTCGACACTAACAGTTTCGTCCAGAAACTGAAGTCAACGAGGAATAATGCGTACCTGCCTATTAGTTTTAGACGTCAAATAGCTCGGCTATTAGCTTTTAATTTAAACTCAGACATATGTGGTATGTCGCAGTCTTTTGTAAATAGTTCCACGGAAATTAGTAATTATACTAATTGTAATTATACACATTTTAGCTTAGATTTAAACTAGTCAGTAAGACAATGGAAGGTACGAATGATAATTTAGGCAAACTTGTCAACTCTAAGGTATCTTCTAGCTCTCAGTTAATTAATTGTCAAAAAGGGGTTAAGCAGAATTCCTTTACATTATTTCATCAGAATATTCAGGGTTTTTCTTCCAAACAATTAGAAATCGAACTATTTTTAGAAAAAACCAAATTTGATATTATCTGTCTATCTGAACATTGGATGAAGGATTACGAAATGCAATTTAATTACGAGAATTATAGTGTGGGCAGCTGCTTTAACCGGAAGTCTAAGATGCGTGGGGGTTCATTAATCTTAGTTAAAAATTGTGTTAAATTTAAGCCTCGTAATGATATTGTCGATCTTTCGGTTGAACATAGCATAGAATTGTCTTGTGTTGAGCTAGATAAGTATGTCATAGTGTGCGTTTACAGACCCCCTAATTACCTGAATTACTCTATCTTTGAGTCAGTAATGGAAGATACTTTGGCAAAACTTGTAACTGGTAGTAAACTAATAATTATCTGTGGTGACTTTAATATCAATATTTTAGAGAATAATGTAAACAGCAGTAGATTTTTAAATCTCTTTAAATCATTTAATTTGTCAAATGTTTTTTCAGAACCAACCCGAATTACTACAAATACTGCTACATGTATTGATAATGTTTTTTGTGGCTGCGACTACTTGGATAAATCCATCGTAAATTACCTTCCTTCAGATCACAGCGGACAGACTGTTGCTTTCGCGTATAATAAACATTTACAAAGAATCCAGATTCAAACTAGACAAATAACACCCAGCAATTTAGAAAAGTTTAATAATAATTTAATTAGCAAGTTAAATATACCAGGCCATATTGGAAACAACGTAAATGAATTGTATGAAGAATTCTTTTCGGTAGTGCACACCGAGTTCAATAATACTTTAAAACAGAAAACTAAGACTATTGGCCCAAAGTTTATTTTCAGTGACTGGGCAACACAGGGTATTAGGAAAAGTAGGGAACGATTGTTTGAGCTGTACGGCCTTAAGCCTTATATCAACACAGAAACTTTTAGTAAATATGTGGCTACTTACTCGAAAATTTTTAAAAACTCTTGCAAGATAGCCAAGTCTCTTTTCATTAGCAATAAAATAAAATCAGCCGATAACAAAATCAAGACGGTTTGGAAAATTATCAACAGTGAGACTAATAGATCTAAAAAACCAAGTAATGACATAACACTAGAGACCTCACATGGTCTCGTGAGCTCTAATAATGAAATCGCTCAAGAATTTGTAAATTTCTTTACCAGTATCCCACTTAAAACTACTGAAACCTTAAATTCCTCTCCCTTGCTCTCTATGGATTTATTGAAGGCGAACGTTTCAGCCTGTTCAAATGAATTTAAATTTCATCATGTAAACCCCATGACAATAATAAAAGCTTTTAAGCAAATCAAGATCAAATTAACCGAAGATCTATGGGGTATGTCTATCAAAGCTTGTACCTCAATTGTTGAAACTGTAGCGCCGTATTTAGCCTCAATATTTAATTTGTGCGTGGATCAAGGGGTCTTCCCGGATCTAATGAAATTCAGTAAGGTAATACCACTTTTTAAATCCGGGGACACTAAAGACACCAACAATTATAGGCCCGTATCCGTGTTGCCGGTTTTTAGCAAGGTGTTTGAAAAGATAATGCTCAATCAGATGCTTAACCATTTTAACACCAATAAAATCTTACACGAACATCAGTATGGTTTCACCAAAGGACGTTGTACGACTGACGCCGCTGTCACTTTATTAAAACACATTTTTACTGCGTGGGAAGAGGCACAAGATGCCATAGGAATCTTCTGTGACCTCTCGAAGGCATTTGATTGCGTAAATCACGAAACCCTGATTTTGAAGCTTGAGCATTACGGTTTAGGTAAACTTGCGCTTAGTTTAGTAAATTCATATCTTAATGATAGACAGCAGCATGTACAAGTAAAGGGTGTAAATTCGATGGGTTTAAAAGTAAAAATGGGTGTACCACAAGGTTCGATATTGGGTCCCTTCCTCTTTTTAGTATACATTAATGACCTACCCCATTTATTTAACAACCATCCGCAAATGGTGTTGTTTGCTGATGATACTTCTTTAATATTTAGGATAAACAGACGTGCCACAAATCTTGACGACGTAAATAGCGCCCTACTGCAGGTTCATAACTGGTTTACCGCTAATAATTTAGTACTAAATGGGAAAAAAACTAAGTGCATAAGATTTGCTTTACCAAATGTCAAAAGTAGTGATTGTGACATAGTATTGAATCAAGAGAAACTTGAATTTGTCAATAAAACGGTTTTCTTGGGAATTACGCTCGACCACAGGCTACAATGGGGTCCTCATTTAACATCTCTTGCAGGCCGACTGAGCTCAGCAGCGTATGCTGTTAGAAAAATCCGTCAATATACTGATGTTGATACGGCGAGAATAGTCTATTTTAGTTATTTTCATAGTATTATGTCATACGGTATTTTACTATGGGGACGGGCTGCAGACATCGAGTCTATTTTTATTCTGCAGAAAAGAGCCATCAGAGCCATATATGAATTACGTAGACGCGATTCTCTAAAAGAACTGTTTAAGGAAATTAATATCATGACAGTACCTTGTCAATACATCTATGAAAACATTATGTACGTTAGGAAAAATCTGCATTTATTCAGTAAAAGAGGTGACAGACACCACTATAATACTAGAAATAGGGACCAACTAGTTCAGCCAGGTTTCAGGCTTGCTAAAGTGGATTCATCTTTCATGGGGTACTGTTTAAAATGTTATAATAAAATACCTCCCCACATTCTACAACTGAATGAGACGAAATTTAAATCTTGTGTAAAACGCACACTATGTAGGCAAGCATATTATAAGCTTGGGGATTACATTGAGGATAAAAATGCTTGGCTAAATGCTGGTCCTGCTCCGCAACCATAGGTGCAACCTTATTGGACAACTATTGTGGTAGCTGCAGAAGATTGTAAAAGTATTCTTGCATTGTATAGAGTCCATCTCTTAGTATTGTATAATTGCATAGCACATGTGTGAGTACCATGTACTGTAAAGCTTCCATTTGCATTTAGTTATCTTTCATTGACTTGAATATGGCTTGGTGGCTGAGAGAATGTCATGCTCGCTTAAATGTCTTGCTGATGGTGGCGGGTGAGTCGGGTCATTTAGTTCCCTTCAATATGGTAGAATTGAATGGCGCTGATCCATGCGTCATGTTCGTGAACGGGCGCTGTCAGTCGGGACTGGTCATCTCTTAGCTGCCATGGATCATTTGAATTGCTTTATTTTAAATTGTTGATTTATTTTTTTACTCTGGACGCTCTTATTGTGCACGTCTTTCTACATCGTTCTCACATATATCTATAATCTCAACATGAAAGATGTAACCAAGATTTTGTAACAACATTTTTGATTGAAAAGAGTGTCCATGGAGTTTCTTGCCCGTTCTTCTCCATAGAGATCTACGCTAGGGAATGGGCAACTACAGTACTTTCGCAAGTTATTATGCCTTGTGTCTGTGACTGTAGCTTTGATTTTTCTTTCAATTTTTTGACATTCAAAAGTGCCGTAATGGTCTAGTTGAAATAAATGATTTGAGTTTGAGTTTGAGTTTGAGTTTGAGTGGTACCGATTTATCATAGCTGTGTCAGTTCCGTAGTATTTCGCCACTATGACGACCCGAATGGCAGTGGTAATGAGGCGCCCTTACGTTCTTTGGGTCCTGGGTTCGAATTCCGGTAGAAGCAAATGTTTGTGTGATGGATGAGCATGAGAATTTGTTTCCGAGTCATGGATATTTATACGTATAATAAGTACGTATTTACAAACAAAAAAAGTATGTATGTAGTATATCAACTATCTGGTGTCCACGACACAAGCCTTGCTTAGTGTGGCACTAGATGGCGCTGTGTGTTAATGTCCAGCGATATTTATTTATTTAATATCAACACCTACTGCGCAGTCTCTACAAATTCAATCAAATCTTACCAACTTTTAATATGGTCCGAAATACAAAAAAGTACTAAATAAGTCTACCCACAAAATGGCTCATTTCGCCTTACATTTCACCTCACCTACAGTTCCGAATCACAGGCCCCATTTTAATATTAAACAAGTAAATCCGACAAGAAGGCGAGTTCTAAACGCACGATTAATCCAGACCGCGTTCCCGCCAAAAATGAGGAGAAAAAACAAAATGGCCGGCGAATAATCAAATTATTAGAAGGCCCACGTGAGGGCACCGCGGTCTTACCGCTTATTTATCATAGATGTAATGGATGTTACCGGATTTTTTTTCGGACGATTTTATCGGCTTTGTTTTTACAGGGTAGGGAACTGAGTTACCGCTTTTCTTTGTTGCAGTACAGACAATTTGAATTGCAATTTTGTTGCCATTTCGATAACTTTTAGACACTAACAACACACACCCTAATTTCTTACTTGATCGTCGCTAAGTAATGAAGTCTGCTGAGATGACGAATAATAGAGTAAGTACGGAAGAAGAAGACATCCTGCGCTGAACATATAAATTGAGATAAAGGCAGAGGAGATGTCGATTCGTATAAGTTTTCGATGTAATCATCGCCATTCGTGGCCAATAAGGGTTAGCTTCGAAGACGAATCACGTTTGTTTCAATTATTTCGGTTAAACGCGACATCTGCCCCCGTATTCACAAACGTTCGACTCGTTTCCGATTCGACAACTCGTTTATCTGTCTTCTTCTGGCATTACGAAAACGACCAAGATAGACATACGACTTCTCGAATCGGAAGCGAATCGAATGGTTGTGAATAAGGGGCCTGAAGTTCCGCTTATTTCGGTCGTATCGCTAACCTCGACAGACTTGTGTTGCGCGTGTAGCTTGAGCATGGAGATCTGTTCAGTGAGTCGCTCCCCGCTGCGCTTGTAGCGCTCCAGCTCTCCCACCAGCTCGCGCTCCGCGGGAGTAGCAGAAGCTGACGCGCGAATGTTGCGCGAAGTGTTGTGAATACGGGGACTGAACAGAAACGATACGAATGATGTCTTCGGTTTAGGCCCGGACTCCACCAAAGCGGAGACGAACAGAATGTAGACGAGACCGACCAATCTCATAAATTGATATCCACATCGTGTCTCTCGGTGTCTCATGAGAGTGCTTGAATCTTGCACATCTCTCCGCACCTCTAGTCTCCGCTTTGGTGGAATCCGAGCCTTATACGCGGAAAAAGGCTCTTTTGAACTCTGGCAAAATCAGTTAACAAATTTCGTCGTTGTCATCTCACTATAAAATGACTCAATATCTTTTCGGCCATCGACATTTACTTCACTGCTTCTACTACAATCATCTTTGCTTTCTTTGCAGGAGTTACTCCCTGGACGAACGGTTCCTGTATTGTCAGGGCGAAGTGCGGCGAGTACACTGGCATCCAGGGTCCCTATCACATGTCTTGGTGCTGGGATCTGATAACACTATCAGGTAAGATACCTCATACATTGTTATAACATTCAACATGTATAAAAATATGGAAAATCTTGACGACAATAAAGCGACACGATTATTTAATTTCGTTTTGCAATCAGCTAATGTTTTGTGTGATGTGAAAGTTAAATTGATGATTTGTAAAAACGGTGATATCGATGGAGGATAATATCGATTGTGTCACTGTTTTCTATAGAGTTCTCAAGCCGAAATCTACAAATGATACTTCCTTGAGGTTTGAATCTTCATGTCGTCTTGATAGACGCACCTGCATGATGCAGTTGTAGTTGAACTGTTGTGTCACTGTGAGAGGAATCGCATAGCCGAAGTACCTATGAGAATGTTTGTAGATCTTAGCTTTAGTTGCAACTTCTATTTTGCAAATTATTATTTAAATACTTATGCTTTAGGTGCATTCTTTTGAGGTCTCCAAAAGCGAGCAATGTTGGTTAAACTTGGAAATAACATGTCAGATAGATGCTATTAATCTCTCTCTCACACACACACTTGTGTAAGTATGGCTCCAACACTTTCCGACCCAGTTCATCAAATATAACCTCCTCTCCCATTTCAGGCTCTACAACATAGCCTTGAAAAAAGGTCCCAAATTAGTGCAGATCCTGTCCATCGGCATCAAGCCTTCGGGCCAGCTAGCCGGCAGGAACATTCTGGACAGTTTGGGGGATACTGCAGTGGACTTTACGCCTATACCGGACTCCGAGACCCTGCTGATATTGAGGGGGAACGGTGATGTCTATATGATGCAGTGTGAGCTCGATCGGAAAAGGTGAGCTTTTTATTTTATTTTTATTTGGAAGAACAAACAATTACATAATAAAGCTTACTTACATAAAACTTAAAACTAATAATAATGTAATCAGCAGCATTATTCACAGAATAGAAGCAAAAATAGTAACTTTACGCTTCAAAGAGAAGTTAAAACGTAACAACGAAAAGTAAGTGCGTTGATGATGACAGTAATTGTTTCAACAGTCATTCAATAATTCTAAGAGTAAGAGGACAAGATGTCTAATTCTTTGGTTGCCTTGTGAGTCGAGTTTCGGAATCCTCCACGTGTTGCACAGAACAAATCGTTGTCAAGAAAGTGTTTATTATAGTTGTCAACAAGACGCTGCAGCGGTGCTCGAACACCAGCATTCGTTCGACATGCTCTCACTGCAAACAAACAACGGTTGCTTACGCACTGCACGCAAATGTACTCTTCAAGCTATTTTTTAACTCATGTATCCTTTGATAAACATATCGCATATATATTCCGTTAAAAGTTACCCAAGTAACACATCAAAGCAGTATATCGGCCCGCTTACAGCATTTCTGTGTTGTTTTAGCATTTTGAGTTAGCACTATGATAGCATTACAGACGTTTATACGGCCACTGTAATGCTTATTTGGGCACAAATTGTATGGCTTGAGGTCATAAATAAGTTCACACTTAGTTGTTTAATTGCACTACAGTCGCATTATATTAACATAATTGTGACCAAATAAGTTGCGAATCGCATTAAAGAAGCATTATTGTGGTCAAGTAAGTTGCCAATGGCATTACAGAAGCATGAGACTAGCATTAGATTGTTCTAAAAGAATGATTGAGGCTATTTAAGTGTTCACAGTTAGACCTTAAATAAACCCTACATCATTGCAAATACATCTGTAATACCATGACACAAATGTTATAATACAATAACGTTGTAACTTAAGTATTTTGCCTAGCAATATAATATGGACGGAGACGGTCAAAACTGAGTGAATGACACCATACTTGTTTGCATCAAAACAAAATGTATTATACTGGATACGTTTTTTACTCCTTTCTTATTTAACGCCTTCAAATTTTAAACGCAATATAGTTTACTGTAAATGCATAACTTTCATTCAAAATTTTCAAGCGCCCTCAATATTTTGTGGTTTTGATATAAAATGTAGTATAAAGATATGTGTCGAATAACCAAAGCAATTGTATATTCTTAGTATAGAACAAATTTTCCATAATTAACGTAATAGTATTGGTTGGGCACATTACATTTAAGCTATATCATTATAATATGGGCCTATTGCTTTTATAAATTGTTCGGAATGATAATATTTTTTGGTTATAAAATATTTACAAAATGGTGTCGGTTCACAATAGCTCAGTGATACCCTAATTAATGCCGCCAGCAGTATAAATTCTCACACGTGAACAATTATTAAGCCAGAGGCCAGAGAGAAGACTTTTGATGAACCACTGTAGTGCCGTTGGCTATAGGGTAGTTTTATATGGGTTTGGGCAGTATACATTTAAGCTATATCATTATAATATGGGCCTATTACTTTTATAAATAGGTCGGAATGATAATATTTTTTGGTTATAAAAAATTTACAAAATGGTGTCGGTCCATAATAGCTCGGTGATACCCTAATTAATGCCGCCAGCAGTATAAACTCTCACACGTGAACAATTATTAAGCCAGAGGCCAGAGAGAAGACTTTTGATGAACCACTGTACCATTGGCTATAGGGTTGTTTTATATGGGTTCACCGATATACCAGATGATTTAAATTGTCCATAATTTAAAAAAACAGAATGACGCGAATGACACACACAGGAAAAGTAGCTTCACGGACAACCGTAGTTCAAAATCAAGAAGTCATGAAAATAAAAAATCTACCATAAATATTGTTGTTTTGTTGATCATACAATATGTACAGTCAGCAAAACAGTTAGGTATGCAGGCTAGCAACCTTCTTACGACTATTATAAATGTTAAAGTCTGTAAAGATCGATTTTTGTTATTCTTTCACGCAGAAACTACTGAAAGGATTTGGATGAAATTGCAAACAGATTGATTATAACCCTTTTCCATTTATAATAGTAGTAAGAAGATTGCTAGGCTGTAAACTTAACTGATTTGCTGACTGTACTTCTCCCCGATATGGCCGACAAATGGTTTTACAAAAACATTAAAGTGAACGTAAATAAAGCTTTACGCATTACAATAGCTCACAGGTGATCTTTACAAATGCAAGCATTACATTGGTTCACGTTTATTCTGTTCACCAGCATTAGGCTTTTACTTGGCACTTAAAAGTACAAAAAAAGTGCAAAGGGCACTAAACACAGCCCTAAGCAGTATACCTGATTTACGTGGCATTATAATGGTACACGTTTATGCTATTAAGCGGCCATAGGCATTATCTTACTGCTTAAATGCTATTGTAAACCCTAAGGCACTAAGAACAGCTGAAAGCTGGATGCTGGATTTACGTGGCATTATAATGGGTCACGTTTATGCTCGTAAACAGTCTAGCATTTATTTGACTACTTAATATGCTATTGTAGTGCCAAATGCAGTAAAAACAGCTGAAAGCAGGACAGCTGCATTGTGGTTTGATGCACTAAAACTAAAGGCTTTACAAAAGCATTTTTTTGTGCCTTTATCCAACCATTATACATCGTAAAGCATCATAATGGTTTTGAAATGCCAATATAAAGCGTCGAGATGCTCGGTGAACTTTTATAAGAGTTTATACGGGCCTTGAGTTTTACATAGGGATACTAGTAGTTGTTTAAAATGCTTCCCGTGTTACTTGGGTATGCATCGTTTGATTTAAAATATTAATCGAACCGAAAGACGAAGGTTTCGTGTTACGACATCGCAATGTTTTGTTTTTACTTTATGTTAAGGCTGATTTACATTGATCCAGTAGCTGGATTCAGCTTCACTGGATTCCAGCGCAGGATTGGCATTGACACTGGATCAGACCGTTTACATTCAGTCCAGTAGACAGTCTTACTTTGTTCAGGTACATCACGTGGTGCGCGGCGTTCGGGCAAAGACACTGAATTGAAAAAAAAAGGAACGTAGTCCATTCCGATCCAGCGCTAAATCACAAGAGTTAGTAAACGGAACAGAGTATATAAGCTTCATACAACCGCGCGAATCGAATGTAAAAACTTGGTATTTATTAATAATGGTTGTTTATTATACTGTGGGTATGAATAATAGGTAAGTAAATATTTGATTAATTTGTCTTCACCTATTGTGACAACCCTACCAAAATAGGTAACAATTTTGCACGTTCTTAAGAAGCTTATACTCTGTTCCGTTTACTTATGTGGCTGGATACTGGCCGCTGTACTGGATTGTAACATGTTGACATTAACCCAATGCCGATCCAACGCTGGAATCCAGTGAAGCTGGATCCAGTGACTGGATCAATGTAAATCAGCCTTGAGTCGGTAAGGGAAGGGATGCACAGAACCGGGAACAGTGGTAGAAAAAGGAGAGACCTATACCAAGTAGTTAGTGATTCCGGGCTGATACGATGATGATGAGACGGCACTTACGCTGCTCAATCTCCCCCCCCCCCTCTCGTGGTCACGAGCGCAATATTGGAGCGTGGAACTCAGGGTTCGATTACAGAGTCGAGTCGACAAAGCACTGTTGTTGCGTCGGTGTTTTTCTCTGTAGCAGAACGGGCGTCGGAAATTGGCACAGTGGTAATCCCATGCCTTGGGAAGCACGTTACACCATTCCTGATCTCTCTTCGATCTTCTTGAATTGCCGCCCCATTCAACATAAAATTGTTTCTACATTTCAGCCCCCTGGCACCGAAACTATCAGGTCCTCTAGCAATGTACCCTCCTGCTGACGACAACTACGGCTCAGAGTCATGTTCCATCACTGCTCTAGGAGGAGGGGACACTCCCCCCCTGGTGGTGGTGGCGACCTGCTCCGCGGCGCTGTACCATTGTCTGTTGCTGCCTAATGTAAGTAGAAACTGTCTGCTCTCCTAGCTGTCTTTTTTGTGCCTATGTTGGAAACATTCATTATGAGTTTCTCCAAAGCATGCCGAATCTGTTTCTGTTATGGTATGAGGGTAGACGACAAAAAATACTAATTAGTTTGTTTGCTAAATGTCCAAAAAATATTGAATACATATTCTTTTCTTTTTTCACGTAACTAAAATTGAAGACATACAGTGCGTCGAAAACTCGTGTGACGTCAAATTTCGGTATATTTTTTACCCGAAAATGACGTCACAAACTCCCACTCATCGCATCGCATCGCATCTTTGATGCGTTTTTTCTTTGTCATTTTTTTATTAACTTGATAAAACAATAGACACATGTCCCATAGTATTCGGTAATCTAACTGACGAACTAAGGTCCATGTTCACCGAAAAGATAACCGTCTGATTATCTTAAAACAGCTATCACTGTGACATGTTCCCATACAAAAATGCGTTTTAAACAGCTGTTTTAGATAATCAGTCTGTCATCTTCTTGGTGAACATGGACCTAAACCGAATCACATTTTTTGAAGTTAGCCGTCATTTCGATTACTGGTCATGATAGCTGGCGATCGAAATGCGAATGTCATCATATATCTTGGATTTATCCTTCAGGAATACAGGCTTGATGATGTTTATCTTACACAAATTACCTTTCTCTGCTAACAGCCATCAGAGAAGGAAGATGGCGACAGTCACGCCCTTTACGTGGTCGAAGCTGTAGAACTGAACATGGTTCTCAACCCAGACGATGATTTGCAGTATTCCTATCCCGTCCACTTGTACCCGGTAAGTTACAATATTGTATGAAATTTGAAAATTGACTTTAATGCCTGCGCCTAATGTTTACTTTCCTTTACACCTTTAATATTGTATGACTTTTTCAATAGCCCGCATGTCGATACTAACACTTTCACTTTGTACTTGAGCTGGCCAAGTTATGTTGTGATTTCTGAAAAGTAGCTTTTCTACCTGCACATAAGGTTAAGGTTTTACTTGCACTGTATTTCGATGCCAAAGTCTTAAGGATGATGGTTCAGGGTAGCCCCAGTTTTGTGGGCAATTTGCAGACCAGTGCTAGGTGGTATGTTGATGAATAGTATATTTTATAACGAGGGACTAAACGAAGCCATTATATACCCGAGGTGGTTTGACTCCCGCGCTTGCGAGGGAGGCAATTAAAGCGAGGGCATGTTAAATTGGCGTTTAGTCTCGAGGTGCAAACTGTACTTTTCATTTCGAGTGCGAGAAAAATTGTCATTTAAAACTGAACAAAAATTGTGAACTGAGCAGTCAGTTTTTTCTTCTACGAGTATCAGGTCAGTCACAGTTTAACAATTTAAAACACAACACAAACTCTCAACATTTTCACAATGAAGATGATCCACACTCCACTCTGTATTCTTGATACTGCAGCGGCTAGCAACAGAGGCATTGCACATACTTTTCAAAATCAACGATGCACACAAACAACCATAAATTTTTCTCGCGTTGAAGAGTTTATTTGTTTTTTTTTTTTTCAATAAACCGCTTTCTATTTGCAAGCCCATTCGAAATTTAAATAAAACCTGATAAGTTACTTTTGTGACCATGTTTCGGAGTAAAAGATCGTTCCATTTTCAAATTACTTTTAACTCCCTAGGGAATAAACGGTCACTTTAATCCCGCTTCGTAGGGCTATAATGGTGTACTTTTAGAGCATGAGAAGTGAAAAATATTATTTGCGACTGTAAGACGTATGTCTTTGACCTTGAAAAAGACTTGATTGGAGGTTGTAATGATGATTTTGGTGATTATAATTCTGTAACTACATTTGTCTTAAAATCGCGAACGATATTTTCATCAACATACAACCTAGTACTAGCCTGCAAATTGCGAAAAACGTAAGAAAAAATGAATTTCGCGGGCTGTTTCGGAGCTTCTACCTTAATTCACTCGCTTCAACCGCTCACTAAACCCCGCCACCCCCTTCGAACCTAACCTGTCCAACTCAGGGTGCCTTTGTGGCACCCTGAGTTGGACAGGTTCGAGCTGGCGTACAGACACGTCAGTGGTACATACATTAACCTGGCTTAGTGCAGTGTGAAGTATTAATAGAATAACAGATTAACTTATACCAATGACGTATTATAAATAGACGCGTCATGCATGAACATCACGGCTGTCTAAAACAGCGTAAATACTGTCGGTAGCTAGATAGCTACATAAGCCCGGTTCCTATAAACAACGGTTCGTTATTGGTCAAAAGGTACCATTCGTTTTTGAGTTACGAGTAACGGACGGTTTTTGGCGTTCCTATATTTTTTTGCGTCAGCTACCTGCGACGAACGGATGGTCGTTACCCACTTACCAGAGCCCTCCATCAACACGTGTTCGACCCTCCTTGCGTTTCGTTAGTACAATTAAGAATGTTTAGAATCAGAGTAAATCCTTGTGCTTATTGCACATGATATAACAAATTCCTGCCTGCATACAGAAAACTTAGCTTTTATGTTTATTTTATAATTTTGCTACTAAAGAAACAGCATTATTTAATTTTTTTAAATATTTTGTGTTATTCTGCCACTGGAGTGAACAAAACGCGATTGAGAGCGACTGGCTTGACTTTATTCATAGATAGATGGGAGTCTCCAATGCTGTGATATTGGATGAAACTCCACATATAATTAAATCGTATTTTGTGTGTATGTATGTCTACTAACACTAGTACTTAAGACCATTGTTACTAACACTATGAGCGCAGCCCGAAATAAACGATATTATTATGCATTTCAGTGCCATAATAATTTTTAGAATATTCAAAAAAAAAACTATTTAAGTAAATAAACTTTATTTCAATAATTTGTCTCTCAATAACTAATATTAATAAAGCTACTTAAAATATTCCCTATACCTAAGCCAGTGTCCTTTATTAACAGTAATTTCTTCAGACTTGCTGATATATGGATTTTCTTACTTTTCGTTCTTGTCAAAACTATCATGATGATAAACTGAAATAAGATAAAAGTAATTATTAAACAATGCCAGTGCACATTACTGTAACACAGACAAAGTTGCAATTTTGACACCTCAGCTTAGCGCTATAGGTACAGATTGTTATTACTTACTTATTAAAGAAATATGAAATCAGTGTTGCTCTTTCTGTGTAATTTTGTTCTTCAGTAGTATTTGGTACAGGCACTACCTCTGCAGTAGGAATTTCTACCTCTGGCGGTACATCTGATATACTGTTCAATCAACAGATGTTATGCAACACACCAGTAGCTATGATTACTGCATTGGCTCGTAGCAGACTCAAACGCAATGTCAAAGCTACTACTGGAAATCTCCTTTTCCACACTCCAAAGCACCTGGAATCAATAAAAAATAATAGTTATCTTTGGGATAGCAATAACACTGTCCGACATGGAGCATGAGACCAAGAGACCCGAGACAAGTCAGAATGAACAAACCTTTCAATACAGTTTCTAGTTCGAATGTGGGCTTCATTATAAAGCTGTTCCCCTCTACTTTGAGGGTTTAACAAAGGTGTTAATAGGTATGGTTTCATTGGATATGCGCTGTCTGCAAGCAGCCATTTGTTTCCGTATAACCCACTTTCACACTGAGCTGAAAAAAAAAGCAAATTTAGGCATAGGTACTGAATTCAATTCGAATCTTATCATTATGATTTACAAGGTTTGATGAATTAAAAGAAATACCTACCTAGAAGATACAACAAAAACTTACACGGTGATGGAATTCTGATGTGTGTACCATCAACTGCTCCAAGAACCCGTGGGATGCGGGCAATTTCATAAAAATCTTCTTCTGTATCTGGGTGCATGTATATGTATTTGTTGTATAACCGTGCTATAGCACAGCTTACATCAAATACTATACGACAAGCCGAAGATTTAGATACCCCAACAAAGTCAGCCACTGTTAGTAGCATTGTCCATAATGCATAAAATCTTAAAGTTAATAATAGTTGTTGAAGAGGATGCCATGGTTCCTAAAAGAAAGATATTCCATATTAATGTTATAAGAGTAAAATGCGTAATTAATTATGGTTTTTTGGTTGTTTCAAATGAATATTTTAAGGTTAGTTTGAGAAATACATACCTGGCTCCCTTCACTTTTAAATGCGGATTAATTTCGACGAGTAAACTTTGTACAGACGGCTTATCTAGCCGAAATCTAACTTGGAATTCACTATTATCCAAGATACTAAAATGATTGACCCTCGTTTTGTAATTCCGTTGATTAGAACCACTTTCTTCATCTGATTCGGAGTTGCTCCAGTCCGATAACCTTTCTAAATCACTTAAATCACTATCTGAACGAGACATTTTACAAATATTTCAAGAAAATAACGCAGAATAATTAAAACTTTTGTGGACAACCGACCCATGCTGTGCTCTCTTAGAACATTGGAGCCTGCTCGAAAATTTTGTACGGAAACTAGCGCCAGCTATCCCTGAGGATGAAATTATTTACTGGTTGGGTTGCCACTTTATAACAGTGATAAGATTTAATTGAAAATAACAATTTTGATAAATTAGATTGAGAAACCATATGTATTTAATCTACACCAATCTATGTAAATATAAAAAACTAAAAGAATTAAATCAATCAATGATAGAAACGTATTTTATTCATGGTTACACTATCAACCATCTGTCACCAACTGACAACTGTCATAGCATGCAATAGAACAGCTATTTTAGGCAGATTGTCAATAGAACGGGTAGCCTGTTGAGAACTACCACTGACTTAGGAGCTGCAGATCGTAAGATCAAACCTCGGTCACGACACACTTTTTGTATTTATTTTGTTCGTTTTTGATTTAACCACCACGGATAGAGAGCGCTGCTTGTATGATGACGGAAATACTGTTGAGAGTACCGTCTATCTCATTATATATATTGTAGTCTTTGAACCGACCGAAATCGGCCGGTAAACAAATTGTAAACGACTCGTAACTTTGACAGCACGTTGACGTTTCGTTATTATTATAGGAACACCATCGCTCGACATCTGCGTACATTTGGGTTACGGATCGTTATTCGGAACCCTCCCATCCGTAGGTACTGATGTATCGGTAACTTATTAACGAAACGTTTTATATAGGAACGGTTTTGACATACGTCTCGTAAAAAATTTAACTGTCCGTAAGCAAAACGACTCGTTTCTTGTTTATAGGAACCGGGCATTAGACGCACGAAGAAAGGGAAAGAAAATTAAACGTCATCTACGGATTTTTTGTTGTTAGAGAGAGATAAATATATTTCTTTAATTCCGTTGTCATCTTCCCTTAACGGCACTTGACTTACCTCAGGCGCCAGCCGCCATTAGAAGGCATAAAAAAAAATATACTTTTTTCTTGATACTTACGCATGAAATGATACTTTTCTATCTTTCACAGTTAAAGTATAGTTTTTACATGTCCTAAAAACACGGGACGGCATTTTTTTTTCGTTGTTTGAGGAAGTTATACACAAAAGTTATTTTAATGAAACTTACTGCCGCGGCACTGGTTGATACGTGACTAAATGAAAGCCCGGCAATTGCCTTGCATTCATGTTGCCACTACAGAGCGCGGGCAATGTATCTATAGTTTTATATATCATTGACTTATACTGGTTTTATTACCACTTAGACTTGACACCATGAAAGTAACTGTGTTGTAAGTTCCACACTTGTTTATTTCCAGTGCACAAACAACACATACGCATGCGTACACGCAGGTGGCGTGCATGCGATCACTCTGCCTATGCTGGGACATCTAGTGGACTATGCGCTAGCGGATGAGAGTAAGAAACAGTTTTGTATTTTGTTTCATCTGTATTTTCGAAGGCCTTTTATTCAGTGTGCAAGTCATCCCCTGCTTTTTAGGGTTCACCGTTCAGTTGCCAAATAACGAAAAATGGAACCCTTATAGATTCGTCATGTCTGTCTGTCTGTCTGTCCGTCCGTCCGTATGTCACAACCACATTTTTCCGAAACTATAAGAACTATGCTGTTGAAACTTGGAGAAAAATAGAAAAAATACATACAATTTGGGGTTCCGCATACTTTGAACTGAAACTCTTTTTTTATGTTTATTAAACCCATACGTGTGGGGTATTTATGGATAGGTCTTCAAAAATCATATTGAGGTTAGAAACCTCATATAAAAAAATAAATTAAAAAAAAAAAAACAGAAAAACCAGTTATATGCCCACATTAACCCTGAACCTAAAAAACTGAAAGTCATCATCTGCCTAGCCTTTTCCTAACTATGTTAGGTTCAGATTCCAGTCTAACCGGATACAACTTAAATACAACTTAACTTACCTGTATTTTACACGAAGTGACTGCCTATTTGACCTCCACAACCCCAGTTAGTACTGGGGATTACGATGCCCCTTTGTAAGACTGGCTGTCAGACTTTTTGAGCCACTGATTACCTGTAACGACTGTCAAAGGTCTATAAATGACAGCGGACTAACAGCTTAACGTGCTTTCTGAGGCAAGGAAGAAACTCGGTATATAAGAGTGGTCACCCATCCACAGACTACCCTAAATCCAACCAAAAGAACTTTTCCCAGCAGTGGAATGATGCTGGTTAACAGTAAAAGTAATATTCCGTGATTGCAGCGGAGATGGAAGCCGTACTATCAGCGATGTGTTCTCGCTCCAGCATAGCGCGTCACCTCGTATGTACGGGCACCGGGACCGATGTGTCGCCGCCTGTAGGACTAGCTCTCACTTCACCGCCGTTACCGAAGTTGTTGGTGCTTTGTGCTGGCTGCAATCTACTTGCTAGGTAAGCAAAATTAATATCTCGTTCCCTCACTACGCTCAGGATTCTAGTTTAAATTCTCTCGCTTCTCTCAGGAGTTCTCCCGTTCCGTTTGGCGACCCTTGTAATTCAATAGCGTGAGCCCTTTGTTCTCCTTCTAAAGCCGCGTTGACTCGACCCATATCAACCCATCCGAGTGCGCTCGGATTATGGGTCGGACCGATGCGATACTGTCCGAGCATACTCTGATCATGTCAACACGGTTTTAAAGTTCTTAAAAAAATGCATATGGACTATGAAAAACTATGTCGAGAGAGAACATAATTAAATAACAATTCTTACCTCATAGAACATTGGAGCCATTCGACTTAGAAGAACAGCTATACAAGGAGCTGCAGCTAAAGAACCCGACGCTAGAACAAGATGACATCAACAATATACTGAAAGAGGTATTTAAAAATAAAACTCCTTACGCTGTGTCTTCTGTGAAATCAACCTCTGCGCTGCTAGCGCGACACCGAGCATGTGAAAAATTGAAGATGTGTATTGATTTCTGGTTCTGGCCCAACAAAATTAGAAGATTTGCATTGATTACTGGTTTTGGCCCAAAAAAATAGAAGATGTGCATTGATAACTACTTAGTTTCGGTCTAGAAAATTAGAAGATGTATATCTGATTACTAGTTTTGGCCCAACAAAAGTAAAAGGTGTATATTAATTACTAGTTTCATCATCATCAGCCTATAATGTTCCCACTGCTGGGACACGGCCTCCTCTCAATGAGAGGGAATGGGCTACAATCTACCACGCGGGCCCAATGCGGATTGGTAGATGTAACATGTCTTTGAATTCTTGGTTCTAGGACATGCCGGTTTCCTCTCGATGTTTTCCTTCACCGTTTTGAGAGCATGATTAAATAAAATACACAAAGTAATGCGCTTGTCTGGGTTCGAACCCACGACTTACTGTTCGTAAATCGGGGCCGCCACCACTGGGCCACCGCTGCTCTCTATTACTAGTTTTGGCCCAAGGATATTTCCACGGCAGAGAGTGAAAACAGCCATTTTTTTTTTTAGCAGTTTATGAATATTTTTTTCCGCTAAAATCTTTGATGAAGGTAGAACTAAATTGTTTTGATGTTTAAATCCACACTTCTGACCGTACTTTTGAGATATGACGCATTATTGATGACCATTCCGTGTTAATTGAAAAAAAGGTGAAAAAGTGGTTACAAAAACTATAATTATCTAACAGGCTTATTGAAATTTTCGGAAAGTACTCGAAATATTATTCTAAGTACACTTAATGCCTTGTGTAGAACTAAAATTGACCAAACATAGACGAAGATATGTCCATTTGTAAAAACTGTGTGCTATTTTTTCCCATTTCTCTCCTTATAATAACGCTACGTCTAAGTACCAAGTTTCTCCTAAATTTCGTTAAGACGCGTGAAATTGGATGTTTTTTTTTTGTTTTAAACGATGAAGGTAAACTTTTATCCGCTTTAAAAGTTTGTAACGCAAGTTACCGGTAACTTGCGTTACATGAATGTAACGACAATTACCGACACACTATCATTCTAATTGCCGTCACGATGACTCAATGCTGCTGAAAAGATGAGAAGAAGAAAAGAGTAATTAAAGAGGCCGGAAAATATGATGAATATAAAGAGAAAGTAAAACATGCTTGTCCTATAACTTCTAGCAGAACTATTTTGACCAAAGTGCTCAGGTAGTAAGACTTTTCCGAAAATTATACGTGTTGACTCAGGATGAAGTGCTAAGTTTCCGCTGGGTGCAGCCACAGATGACAGATAACTTACTCCATACAAAATGTTCAATACCTACCGCTATAATAGCCTACACTTTTAAGTCAATAGACGCTGCGAACGAAAATGTACCTCACCTTACAAACGTAAAGTGGGTTTTGCTTTGTAGATCGCGCAGTCGCATGGATATTGCGCATTGCTAGGGCTGCCTCTGTCGACGAAGATGTTAGTAGGGATTTTTAGTAAAGTAAACCTACGTTATAAAATAAAACATGTTTAAAACGTATCAGAATTTATAATTATTTTAACGGAATATATAAAAAAGACTTGTTAAAAAAAATTGCATAGAGGTGTTTTATTTTGATGTAATGATTAATATGTTTTTCCCTTCTTTAAATTCCCGATTGTTAACGTAGAGAATATTCGAAATCGGTCAAATAGTTTTAATAAGTTATCTTTGGGGAATATGCGTAGGTACGTACGCGCCGCTCGGCTGTTGACAACCCACTGCGCTATGGGTTACCGGTTGCCCGGCACTCGGTAGGTGATTAGCGCGTGTAAGTACATGGAGTGTAGTATCTGTAATCTGTGGTGCAGCTTCAAGTGACTTTGTTTCGCTGTGGATATCAGGTGAAAAAAAAAACAGATTGTTCTTGTTTCTGATGGTCATCATCGTGACAAAACGACAGCGATCGTTTACATGGACCGACTACTGGAAAATTTTGCCTGAAAATGTGGAAGAAGTGCAGTTCAGTGGTCGGATGGCCCAGCTTCTCAATTTAAATATAAATTCGTTGCCCAATGCATTTGACAGCCCGAAAAAAACATAATTTGCCTCTGAAATGAAACTACTTTGGTACGCCACATGGGAAAGACCCTGTTGATTAAATTGGAGGAGCATAGAAGAGGCTGGTGAGGAGCACAGTTCTACAATGGAAAACGATTAGCGAGCAGTTTGCAACAGTTGCCAGTGAAAGATCTCGTAAAAAAAAATCGACTGAGAAAGTGATCGTAGTTCCGCCGCAAAATTGAAAAAAGTCATGACTTCTTCAATTGGAAAATGGCTTGCCAAGGCTCCTGCCATCCCTAAAATATTTCATAACCCTTCTATTTTTGATGAATGCGTTATATTTTAATGATTTATCGACGTGAATTGCTCGTTTAGATCGAAAGTAACGAAAGTTACTATTTGCGTGTAACGCAAATTTAAGGAATATTTTTTACCGCAATAAATACTTTATCTACTGATTGATTTCATTTTGATTCCACAATAACCCTGAAGTTAATTAAATCGGAGAATTATCAATTTACATTAATGTCACAAAACGTTGTGGCTACTTTATGTAACGCAAGTTACCACATCATTATACTGTGTTGCGTCGAGGATATGGTAAGATTTCGAACTATGTTCATTGCAATTGAATAAGGGTACAGTTTAGTTAGTAATAACAAAACAAGCTAAAATAGTTGACTATTAAAAATGTCTTTAAGAGATGTTTGTATTACAATCCAGCTCTCTAATTGTAACGCAAGTTACCGTGGAAATACCCCCATCAAAATTAGATGTATATTGATTACTAGTTTTGGCCCAACAAAATTAGGAGATGTATATTGATTACTAGTTTTGGCCCAACAAAATTAGGAGATGTATATTGATTACTAGTTTTGGCCCAACAAAATTAGGAGATGTATATTAATTACTAGTTTAGGCCCAACAAAATTAGAAGTTGTATATTGATAACAGTTTTTTTTTTAATAATAATTACAGAGACAGAAATTGACCTTCACGTCGATTGTACAAGAGATTCTTACCAGAGATGTCTCTCAGCCAATTCTGAAAATCAGCAAGAAAGCGGAGCGTAGTCCTAAGGAGTGCTTAGAGGTAACGTAAAATATATTAATCTATAGCAGTATGAAGAAGGAAGTGTACAGTTCTACATCTTGCATAGAAAATGGATTATCCTCCGACCAGATAGGTTTTGTTTCTGGTGGGCTAGTTGCCCAATAGAGAAGACAAAAAAAACGAATTAATCCGTCAGTTACATTATCAGAAAGTTATTTTTTTATTTATTTAATTTGACTTGTTTTGTTAATTATTTAACGTCTTGTAAAACATTGGTCTCCCTATCAGAAATATGATCACAACATGTTGTAAATGTTCCAGTTCCTAACACAAGCGACGCTGAAGCTCCGCGGCGAGTACATCTCGCGCCAGCAGCGAGCTAGCGACGCCATCGCACGCAAGCTGCACGCTCTACGCTCGCTCAGCTACCAGCATCAGGAGTGGCTGCAGGACTTGCAGGTTAGCATATAACTTGCCATCGCACGCAAGCTGCACGCTCTACGCTCGCTCAGCTACCAGCATCAGGAGTGGCTGCAGGACTTGCAGGTTAGCATATAACTTGCCATCGCACGCAAGCTGCACGCTCTACGCTCGCTCAGCTACCAGCATCAGGAGTGGCTGCAGGACTTGCAGGTTAGCATATAACTTGCCATCGCACGCAAGCTGCACGCTCTACGCTCGCTCAGCTACCAGCATCAGGAGTGGCTGCAGGACTTGCAGGTTAGCATATAACTTGCCATCGCACGCAAGCTGCACGCTCTACGCTCGCTCAGCTACCAGCATCAGGAGTGGCTGCAGGACTTGCAGGTTAGCATATAACTTGCCATCGCACGCAAGCTGCACGCTCTACGCTCGCTCAGCTACCAGCATCAGGAGTGGCTGCAGGACTTGCAGGT
Source organism: Xestia c-nigrum (assembly GCA_916618015.1). Classification (NCBI taxonomy): domain Eukaryota; kingdom Metazoa; phylum Arthropoda; class Insecta; order Lepidoptera; family Noctuidae; genus Xestia; species Xestia c-nigrum. The sequence continues at coordinate 3,139,886 of OU745263.1, forward strand.
TAGCATATAACTTGCCATCGCACGCAAGCTGCACGCTCTGCGCTCGCTCAGCTACCAGCATCAGGAGTGGCTGCAGGACTTGCAGGTTAGCATATAACTTGCCATCGCACGCAAGCTGCACGCTCTGCGCTCGCTCAGCTACCAGCATCAGGAGTGGCTGCAGGACTTGCAGGTTAGCATATAACTTGCCATCGCACGCAAGCTGCACGCTCTGCGCTCGCTCAGCTACACGCCTCACACGCCTGTGTTAGGTTGATAATGAGTTTCCGTAGGTGCGCCTACAGCGTTGTTATAGCGCTGTTATCTTCACGACACCTCGGCGGCCCCCCCCTGGCGGTGAGACTTCCGGTTACCCGGAGGAGGCCCGGCGGGACACAGTCAGCGACAGAGGTGGCGACTCCGACGCACCTACGGCGGATGTATGCTCCCGGCCGCCCCGCGCGCCAGAGCTAGCCGGTTACGTTACGGACGGGGGACCGATATGTGTGTATAGGCGGTAGTGTGTTGTGTGACACCGCCCATGATTGCGATTGGAAGCGAGCCCGCGCTGCGTCCCGACGCGTGTGTCTACGCGAATGTGTAGAGATGCATGTATGTTTTTAGTTACGCGCCCTGCGTATATTAACTTAGCACAGGTCGCGTAGCTAGCTAGGTGTGTGTTGTGAGTGTGGATTCATAATGTGTAGGTAAGCTGCGTGTAACCTGGAAAACAGCTTATCCAGGCGTCAAATCCGGTGGGGGGGGTCAACGTCCGCTACCAGGTCGCGGGGGAGGGGGCGCCTCGCGTCAGGGGGGCGCGCATGCCAGGGCGCAATGTGCGTGACGTGCGGCCAAGCAGATGCAGAGGCACAAGCGAACATTCCCGTCGCAAGGCGCCGGATGAAGGCGTCCAGGCTCTCGATCCCGAGGTCCCGCTGTATGACGTCATTCCTCACGTAGCGAGGAGCATCGATGATGGTCCGCAACACAAAGTTTTGTTGCGTGCGGAGAAGTTTCTTGTGACCCTCGCTCGCGAGGCCATACCAAGCGGGGGCGGCGCACGTCAGAATCGGGCGTATAAAAATTTTATACACGCCCAGCTTGACGCGCGCTGGCAGTCGGGAAGAGAGCACCGGGCGGAGCTGGAAGCAGGCTACTCCAGCTTGCGCCGCGACCTGGCGGACATGTTGACCCATGATGAGCCGACGATCGATGGTTACCCCCAGGTATTTTACCCGGGGCGACCACGCGACGTCAGCGCCATGTAAAGTCAGGGGTGGTGGGAGGGGCACTAGTCCAGTGACCATCGCCTGCGTCTTACCCACGTTAACCGATAGCCGCCACTTCGACAGCCATGCAGGCAGCAAATCTAGCGCGCGCTGCATCTTGACCGCCGCGTACTTCGCGTTAAGCGAGATAGTAATGTACGCGGCGTCGTCGGCGTACAGCGCGAGCATCGCCTCTGGCGTCGTGGGGATGTCGTCGGTGTAACGTGAGTAACACGCTGGCGACACACAGCTGCCCTGGGGCACGCCAGCCAGCACCGGACGGGCACTGGAGAGCGCTCCCTCGACCACCACGCGAAAGCTTCTTCCTGAAAGAAAGGACTGGACCACTTTTACGACGCGACGGGGCGCGTCAGACGTGGACAACTTGTACAAAAGGCCCTCGTGCCACACGCGGTCGAAGGCCTTCTCCATGACGAGGAGTACTGCTATCGAATACTCCTTCTTGTTCACGGCCTGGGCCATGTGGTGCAGTACTCTCGACAGCTAAAGCATTGTGCTGTGTTCCGACCTGAACCCGAACTGCTCGGGCCTCGGGTCGATGTGCGGCTGGAGATGCCGCAACAAACGGTTTTCAAACACCTTGGAGGTAATCGGCAGCAATGTAACAGGCCGATAGCTCTCCGGCTTCAGTATGTTTTTCCCCGCCTTGGGCAGCATAATGACGCGCCCCTCCTTCCATGAGGACGGAAACGTCCCGGTGCGCAGTATCGCCGTGTACTGGCGCGCGAGTGCCGCTACCATACGGAACGGCAGCTGGCGCAGCGCTGTGTTGGTGATACCGTCGGCACCGGGGGCCCACTGCCCCAGGCGAGAAAAATATAGGGTCTTCCTCGGGAGCTATCGGCGCGGCGAAGTAGTCCCCGAGGTGTTTCTGGCATCCGGGTAATGGGTAGGCGCCTCCGGGCCGGACACCGTATAACCGTGGGCTTCCGCGTCCGCGTAGAGTCGTCTGCCTCCGTGTTTGTCCGGGCGGAGCTCCACGCTGGGTGCTTGCAGTTGAGGTCGCCGGCAAGCAACGTCGCGCCACTGTTGGCCTCAAGAAGGGTCCTCAGCTCCTTAGGGTCTAAGTTAGCCGAGGGCGCCTTGTAGCAGGCGTACAGTGCGATGTCCTCGCCGGCGACATGGAGCTGCACTCCCATCGCGGAGAACGTGCCGACAGACGGCACAGGAAGCTCTTGATGTACAACCCTACGCCTCACCAGTACCGCCAGACCACGGTGGGGGGCGTTGAGTGCCGACCTCTCATCTTTCCTGTAAGCGAGGTAACCTGGGACTTTGAGTCTGATCTCCGGTCCCAGCATCGTCTCGCTTACTAGCGCCATATCGACGTCTTGTTCCTGTAGTAGGCGGCGGAGGGGGGCGACCTTACCTCTAAGGCCGCGGGCATTCCAGTGAATTACCCTCAGCGGTTTATCCATAATATTGGAGGAGTGAGGTCAGGCCGTCGAGGATAATCGGGCCCACGTCTTGTCCCTGTCTTATGGCCTTCATAAGGTCCATCAACAGGCGAATTGCGCAGGCTGTGAATTCTTTCGATTTCGTCACCATTTTCGTTGACGTCGAGGTTTCAGCGCCGGCAGCTGGACCGGTGCTGGTCGGCCTCTTGGGCCGTTGTTGTTGGTGGTGGTGGGCCGGGGGCCGCGCTATGCCGGCGCCGGCTGACAGCCCACCACTCTTCTTTTGTTGTAGCTGCAGTTGGGTTGGAATCACAGCCTGCGCCAGGGACGAGGTAGTGTCGCCCTTGTCGGTATCTTCTTTTGCTGCGGGGCGGGGGTCGGATATCTTACCTTTCCCTCCTCTCTTCTTCCCCTTCCGCTTCCTCCGCCGCTTGGAGGAGGAGGGGGGAGGCTTTTCCCCTGGTAGAGGGCCCGTTGGCCGCAGGCATAAGCGACGCGCCTTCACTCGGTCCTCTGTGGAGGCCACACTTTTCGTTGCCTCTCGTGACGGCGACTGTACCCGCTCGCCTGTTGCGGATCTCGGCTTGGGATGCTGACCCTCGCAGTTAACGCACGTCGCCGGCTCTTCACGTGGGCGGGGACGGTCGTGCTGCGTGCCCGTCGCCACATCGGACACAGGCGAGCGGCCGGTGCCACTGTTGCGACGAATGTCGGAACTTTTGACACCGGTGGCATTGTGGCCTTCTTTAATGACTAGTTCGTCGGTGGTGCAGGTTTATATAGCGGTTTGACAGATGACAGTGTGTGTCTTCACCATCTCATGCTTGTATGTGGTTGTAACCTTTGTTGACACGTTCTCACGTCGAATGTTAGATGTCGCTAGTAGTCTGCAGGTACTGTTTATGTTATCGATGATTGATCTTATGTAAGCTGCGATCTACTCGAGTGGCGAAGTGTTGTGCATATTATCCGGTAGATGGCGTGAAACGTCGTGTTGTACGACCTTTTTTTGTAAGATTTTAATAAAATCCATCTGTTGTTAAATGTTTTGAGTGCGTTACATTGAGTTCTACCACAAAACTTGAATTTTCACCCCAAAAAAAAAGTCGGTATAAAATTACTTAGTTAAATGTACAGAATCTAGGTTCAATTCGAAAATACGAAAGGCTAAAATCGTTACGTTGTTTGTCATACCTACCCACATTTAAGATACCTAAATCTAATAACGTCTATAGAACAAGGACGTGGGAATGCATACTACCATCAAATTATTATGAATCTGCAATGCAACAAATGTGAAAAATTATTCGAAAGTACTGAAGAGATACTTTCTAGATTGTGGCACAGTCTAGGAAGGGTTTTTTCAGTGCCTTTACTACATAATAATCTATATAATATATAAATCAATCCCTATTTCCCTTGGTCACGCCATCACGCGTGAACGGTGGACCGATTTCACAATTTTTTATAACATGTGTTTTTCTGTCTCGTTAAGTGTTATTTTCAATTATTATTACTAACTACTAAACATTATTATTTTTATTTTCAGAAAGAGATAGACGACGTCCAACTCGATTCTACGGTCCTCAAAGAAAAGTGTATGTTAGCTGAAAAACATCAGGATGATCTCAAATACAGGTATTGAGATTGTCTTTACTATTTATTCGCTCGATAGGACCCAGATATTGGGAGTGGACTGTAGTAAATTAAAGAGGCGAATACTTTAACACTTTATATTATATTAGAGGTCGAAAATAGCTTATATTTGAAGCGGGGCACAAGAGTTTACACTATTAAATGTTCCTGTTACATAAGGAACGTACATAACGTATTAAGACGTGGGAAACGTGGGACTCATTTACTTATTAACTTGTTACGACACTAGGTAACTGATAAGAACTATGAATCTACTTTACATCTTTGACAATCTGTCTGATATGGAGCTCTTCCTTGACTTCTTGAAGACTTCTCCTTGATTCACTGGTTGAATGAAGTTATTACTTATTTCTATTTGTTCTTATTTGACTCGATTATCGATTAAATAATCGGTTCCCCTTACATAGATTATTACGCCATTGCAAGTTGTGGGGGCACTATTGCGTCTCTCAGGGACCTTTATTCAATCATAGCCCGTGAAAATGGACTTTCCCATTAGCTGATGCAATAGTTTAACTTATTGCGTAATATCTCCCTTTGGACAAGTACTGACTTGACCAATATCCCCTCCACAAAAGCTGATGCAACATCACAAATCATTGCGTAAGGCTTAAGGCCCTTTAGTATATAATAGTTCGGGGGTAGACAGACATATAGGTCCCCGTTATTTTCCTAAAAACTACTTATACTAGAGTTACATTCTTATGAAGGGCTCGTCGTCCGTTACAACAGGTGAATTATTTTTTTGTATTGTATTGTACAACGGGCTGGTGTCCGCAACTCCACGTCAAAGCGAGTATTTTGCGTATGGACTATAATCCATCACGCGGGCCCAGTGCGGATTGATAGATGTCACATGTCTTCGAATTTTTGGTTCTAGGACATGCCGGTTTCCTCACGAAAACTATTTACTCCGTCAGTTAGAGTATTGGAAAATAATAGAGACGTATTTTATGTTTTTGTAAATCAATGAATATTGACAAAGATAAAACGCATACTCGGGAGTGAGGGCTCGTGACGTCAGAACTAGCTAAAAATGATACCATGGCGTGATTTATTGAGTATTTGAAAAGCGCCGCATCTTCGTCAATTTTGATTAATGTAACAAAAGTAAAAATACGGGTCAAATGTTTGTTGATAATCTAAATGACGGACTAATTATTATTTTTATCTACCCAAATATCATAAACCCTCTCTGCCTGGCAATGACCACATTGCCTATGGTTTTTGAACGCATTACCAACCAGCAGAAATAAAAGGAACTGTAATGAACTTATAACCTACTGAAAACAGTAGGTTATGAGTTTAAATTTGGAACAGGTGTCAAATTCAAATGAGTGTGCTATTCCAGTACCACCTACATTAAATCAGATATCGATACGAAACCCCAATTCAGTATGATTTAATAATTATAAATCGCACGACATTTTGATCTCGAGTGACACAAGAATAGTGACTTTGTTCGTTTGCCTATTATTTAAAAAAAAAATGACAGATATCCGTAACGCCGCCATTTCGAGCCGTCATTTGTTCGTTAGCTTTTTATTTCCAGTTAGTCAGTCAAATTTTCTGATAAGTTCTTTATTGCTGTCGAAAGTGAGTGATAGTGACTCAGAAATTGACATGAACACTCCGCCAGATATCGTTAATGCAGCGACGAATGCAACGAATGACCTGTTGCCACAAAAATCAAGGGCCAAGTAACAATGCTGGTCATTTCCCTATGGTTCCTGAACCCATCATAGAGCCCTTATGATATTTGCGTAGATAAAGTAGTGTATGCTACTATACATAATTAGGCATTACAACACTCGTGTGATGCTATTAAGAAACTCGCCTTCGGCTCGTTTCTTAAACCCACACTCGTGTTGTAATGCCCTTCATTATGCGCAGTCGCATAAACTACTATTGTCGTCTACCCTATTCGCTAATTCAGTTGTTATTTACCGTTACAGATGTTCAGCGGTAATACGCAACATTCGCGCGTCAGCTTCTGCCACTCCCGCCGAGCGCGAGCTGGTGGGAGAGCTGGAGCGCTACAAGCGCAGCGGGGAGCGACTCACTGAACAGATCTCCATGCTCAAGCTACACGCGCAACACAAGTCTGTCGAGGTAAGCGAGCGCGAGCTGGTGGGAGAGCTGGAGCGCTACAAGCGCAGCGGGGAGCGACTCACTGAACAGATCTCCATGCTCAAGCTACACGCGCAACACAAGTCTGTCGAGGTAAGCGAGCGCGAGCTGGTGGGAGAGCTGGAGCGCTACAAGCGCAGCGGGGAGCGACTCACTGAACAGATCTCCATGCTCAAGCTACACGCGCAACACAAGTCTGTCGAGGTAAGCGAGCGCGAGCTGGTGGGAGAGCTGGAGCGCTACAAGCGCAGCGGGGAGCGACTCACTGAACAGATCTCCATGCTCAAGCTACACGCGCAACACAAGTCTGTCGAGGTAAGCGAGCGCGAGCTGGTGGGAGAGCTGGAGCGCTACAAGCGCAGCGGGGAGCGACTCACTGAACAGATCTCCATGCTCAAGCTACACGCGCAACACAAGTCTGTCGAGGTAAGCGAGCGCGAGCTGGTGGGAGAGCTGGAGCGCTACAAGCGCAGCGGGGAGCGACTCACTGAACAGATCTCCATGCTCAAGCTACACGCGCAACACAAGTCTGTCGAGGTAAGCGAGCGCGAGCTGGTGGGAGAGCTGGAGCGCTACAAGCGCAGCGGGGAGCGACTCACTGAACAGATCTCCATGCTCAAGCTACACGCGCAACACAAGTCTGTCGAGGTAAGCGAGCGCGAGCTGGTGGGAGAGCTGGAGCGCTACAAGCGCAGCGGGGAGCGACTCACTGAACAGATCTCCATGCTCAAGCTACACGCGCAACACAAGTCTGTCGAGGTAAGCGAGCGCGAGCTGGTGGGAGAGCTGGAGCGCTACAAGCGCAGCGGGGAGCGACTCACTGAACAGATCTCCATGCTCAAGCTACACGCGCAACACAAGTCTGTCGAGGTAAGCGATACGACCGAAATAAGCGGAACTTCAGTTAACTTTTGTTTACCGTATGCCACTGTTTTGTGAGGTCTTGAGGCTTCTTAGAATTTGTAATTTTGATTTAATTCAGTAGCTTTACAAAAATCGAGGTGCGTTGGGTGCGGAAACAATAGCGTATATAATTTTATTTAAAAGAAAAAGGAAATGGCGACGACAATGACCAAATTGTGGGCCTCTCATTGGCTGCCGACAGATATCACGTCATTTTGAACCAATTAGAAGCCTTGGAGATGATGTGATGCGATTATGGCCCCCACCGTTGGGGTTGCTAGATGGGGCGAAGGGTTGCTAGCGTAAACAGCCACATTGGTATATTAAAAGGAGGAAGATACATTCTGCGCTAACATTGCAATCAGAAAACCTGGACTCGGTGCACGACTACATGCAACGATCATTATAACCTATAGAGTAGAAATGTTAGTTATTTTGTTTGAAACCAATTCCGCCAACTGACAGCTACTCACATCTGCGTTCCCTGCGCTGTGATTAGCTGACCGAATGTCAAAGATGTCTAGAGATGGGGGTAATGCGCATGCAAATTTTATCGATATCGATAACCAATGCATCAGTATAGTAGTAATAGTGAATAATACTTGCATGTTTTCTTATGGAAATCACTGATTTTTTAAATTAATTTATTTCGTATAAATTCTTCTGACCGCTTGTATCTCATTAAGTCTTCCTTTTGCTGAGGAAAGCTAGGCTCATCTTTCTCTCCTTCTATCATAATAGGTTTCACAAATATTTTTTTAATAAAATTTGATTTAATTTACTCGAAATCAATATCGATACAAACCTTGATTCTTGGTATGCAACACTATTAGTGATAAGAGCATAGACTAGAAAGAGATAGTTTAATACGGATTGCGTTATGTGGAAGCAAGACGCATAGACATACATCAATTGTTTCACTTTGACATGTCCAGTTTGACTTGAGCCGTGAGAAAATTTAATATAAATTACTTTTTTACCTTTATTTTACCGATTAAAGGTTATTTCGTCTGTTTTATAATTTGATTTTCTGCTGTTTTTTCCTCACCACCGAATAGAACAGCACGCCATTGTGAAACCATTTGATCGAAATTTAATTTTGCAATGAAGACACGTACACACAGATCCAATACTGGTTTTGTACTGATTTACTGACAGCGAGCATCAATATTTATAAGTGACAAATCATATAATAGTTGCGGAGGCGGCTGGCCTGACACCACTCTAAAGGTTATATACTCGATGACTACATGCTACGAAACTCACACATCTATGATTTGTGTCATCACAGTCACCGATAGACAAAACGGAGACAGAAAATATTAGTCGCTAAATATTATATATTATAGTCGGTAAATATTGACGCTGTCGTGCGAGCGAAATCACGTTAGCCCATGTACGTATCGTGTCTCCCACGCATGTTTGTAATATCTATCTCGTAATCACAAACATGGCGAACAAATTCGAACGGGCACAAATTAAAAAATAATAAGAAAAATGTACTTACGAGTGAAATGTGATGCCGTGTGATTTATTTTTTCTTTTAGAGTGGTTCATGCACCCGATAAAGGCACACAAGGCCTAGCGAATTGAAATAAACACGCACGCACGTCTCACTCGAAAGTTACTCGTATTGCGACTGAGAACAAATACGGGGTCTTAATTTATGCGGTCCATACGCTAACGTCTAGTGACACATCCTTCGCTAGTTTTATTTTAATCAAAGGTATGCAACCAACTTGTTTTCCTAATAATGGAAACAGACGCTTTGTAATGCAACCTACACAGTGTGTAAATCACCTCATCACAAAGCCGTTAACCAAGCATTGAGTACATCAAACTAAGTAACTTTACGCAAAAAATATCTATAATCATGTTTTGTGGTAGAACTCAATGTAACGCACTTAAAACATTGTGCTGATGGATGGATTTAATAATAGGGGGGCCGTGGAGGTGTTAAAAGCCAAAATATTACAAACTAGCGGACGTCACGCGGTTTCACCCGCGTAATTCCCGTTCCCGTGGGAGTACGGGGATAAAATATATCCTATGTTACTCGTGGATAATGTAGCTTTCGAATGGTGAAAGAATTTTTAAAAACGGTCCAGTAATTTTTAAGCCTATTCATTACAACCAAACAAACAAACAAACAAAGTTTTCCTCTTTATAATATTAGTGTAGATAAAACTTGTATTAAAAAAAAAACTTGTCAAAAAGTTGTAACTTTGACCCCCCATATCTCCGTAACTAGAAGGTTCCCAGGTATGGTGTAGAACAAAAAAATGATCGCAATGATGGGGAGAATAAGTGCCTTTCGGCTTCGTTAAAAGATGTTTTACACCCTTTATTATTACTATGTCTGTTACGAATGTAGCCCAATTCTTATTTTCAGCTGGAGAAATGGCATTCTGAATACAAGAAGAAGGACATAGCGCTCGGCAAGTCTCACAGTGATACCATCTCCTCGATTCTGCAGCAACAGTAAGTAATCATAATTAAGTGAAAAGTATTTATTAAAACTGACTAGCTTCGCGTTTATGCCCATTTTCCAGCAAAGCGGAACTAACTAACAGATATGTGCAAGATTAGATCAATCACAGAAGAAATTGGTAAATTCCTGCACGTCTTCTCTCCGCTCCGATTGTTTCTGTTTTAGTTGAAACTAGACCATTTTTAACTTTTTATATCTCTACTAGCTGACCTACGCAACTTCGTCTACGTCACATAAGAGAGAAATACTAAAGGAAAAAAAATCCCCGTTTTTGCAACATTTTTCATTCCTGCTCCGCTCCTAATAATCGTAGCGTAATGTTATATAGCCTAAAGCCTTCCTCGATAAATGGACTATCCAACACAAAAAGAAATTTTAAATTCGACCCGGTAGTTCCTGAGATTAGCGGGTTCAACCAAACAAACAAACAAACTCTTCTGCTTTATAAAATTAGTTTAGATAATTATTTTTTTGGTATTCATTCAGAAGTCGTAATGTGGGAGATAGTTTTTGTTTAAATCAGAATGAAAATAGAATTTTCATATCATGCATTCATTGACTGATCGATTAGACTACACTTAGTATATGCTTTGATTATATCTTATTATTTCCCATTTCAGAACCGGACAAATATCAACGCTCATTGAAGAAACGAAGCTACTCAAAGACCAACTCAGCATTGTTTAGATTTACTTTAGTTTTTAGTATTAATAATTATTTGTTTTCTTGTTTGTAATTAAATAATCCTGTCATTTGCATGTCTTATTCTCCAGTCTCGAAACATACAATATAGCTCCATTTTTCCTTTTTTTGCATCGACTAAAGATTTCCTTTGTTTTTTATACTTTATACTTTTTTCAACTGTTTGAGATTTTTTTTGCCTTCGCTTACCTATACTCAATGTTTTGTCACAAGATTTGACTATAAATTATAATATAGTACATATTTGAAAGCCATCAATTAATATTACTGTTTTGTCTTGAAGATAATACAACGTGAAATTATAATTTACTCAATACTCAATACTCAATACATTTATTGCATTCCACAATGTGAACTTAGGTGGTAGGTACATAAAAATACATAATATAGTTTTGGAGCATTGTGGGCCCTGTCGGGCATAACAACATAAAAATTAAAAATAAGGAGGAGGGCTATTATAAATATTTGTTCACAACTTCAACATTAAAGTTTTCTTAATATCTATGATTAATATTCTGTAGGTAGGTGGGCTTATAATTAATTGCATCACATTATTTTTGCGACTTATATATTGAATTTATGCATCAATATTTATTTAATTTATACATGTATTATTATTATTTGTATTTACTTATTTATTTATTATATGGCTTCTCAACAATGAGCACACTGTTTCAATGTCATTTGTACATCCCAAACTTAAATCTAAGCGCCTCATCACTTATAGAAAAGCACAGCATGCACTACATTATGCGGAGATAAATATACAGTTAAATCATTAATTAAAACAATAAATACATAGTTTGGTAAAATAATTATGCAGGTTACACTTAAATATTTAAATTAAAATAAATAACATGGATTAAATTAAATTACAATTGATAAAGTTAGAAAAAAAAACAAAATTGGAACAAATTAGATTAGAATTTATTAAATTAGAAAAAAATAAATTGGAATAAATTAAATTAAATTTGAGTAAATTAAATTTGAATTAAATTGTTTTATTGTAGACTAAATTATTTTAATATCCAAGGTTACTAGTTAGAATTATTTTATTAAAGGTAAGTATAAAAAATATTATTAAGTTATTATAGATTTTTGGTATTATTTTTTATTTATTAAATTTAATGATTATTTTTGTGTAAACTTTTTATTTTGTTATTAGAACTGACTTTCATTTAATTTTGTATTGTTTCTCAATAAAGATATTACTATAAATACATAGTGTTTATTTATTTGTTTTCATTATTCACCTGTGGGAGCAAACATACATAAATTAACGCCGTTTTGCTATGGAAGTAGGCAGAAACTTCAGAACGCACCTGCTACGATCCCTACTCCTTTTGCTTCGTCCACATATGTCTTGATGTCACAGTGTCTCGTTCTTTACACGTATCAATCGGATGCAGACCCACCGTACTCCTGGCCGTACCCCTAGTGTTATGGTGGGTTTTTTCAAGTTAAACTAAAACCACTGTATGAAGTGAACGTAGTGCTGTACTGGTGAAGATAAATAAATAAATAAATATCCCTGGACATTACCACACAGCGCCACCTAGTGCCACACTAAGCAAAGCTTGTGTCGTGGACACTAGATAGTTGATATACTACATATATACTTTTTTGTTTGACATACTTATTATACATATAAATATCCATGACTCGGAAACAAATGTCCATGCTCATCACACAAACATATGCTACTACCGGGATTCGAACCCAAGACCCTAAGAACGTAAGGCAGCGTCACCACCACTACGTCATTCGGGTCGTAGATACAATACTGACAGAATGCCAAACCTGCAGCAAAATGACACTGGCGTGAGAAGGGCGACGACCGTCTCGCGCCAGCACCAGGCCGTAGGCCGACGGAGACCCGGCACTTCGGGGACAGAAGTCAAGGAGTGTTATTTAATATGCGAGCGAAGCGAGCGCGCCTCAAGGTCTCGTCGCAGGTTCTGAATTTGCTTTCATTATCTCCAAAAGTCTTGCTAGCTGGCATGAGGAGCGTAGGCCGAAGGCGGCGTGGCGACGATGACGACGAACTTGTGTCACAACGCTAATACCTGGTGGTATCGTTGAATTTTAACCGTAATACCCAGTATTAACTGGGTTGTCGAGTTCAGAGACGCAGTCTATCTACGTAAAATACTGGTATTCAGCTGCATCCGGTTAGACTAGAAGCCGACCCCTGTACCACAAAGGGTACGGTGGGTCTGCAGTCGTTTCAATCTGGGGCCCAATTCTATAAAATAACCAACTTGTCAATAGTGTGTCAGTAGTGTCTCAATAGACTAATCATTGACATTTGGAATTCTACATTTTTTATGGTCATTGACTTACGACTGTAATGCCATTGAAACACCATGGAAAGACTATTGTAATAATTAGTATCCTACTCCACTATAATCTGTCAAAGTCATCATGATGCCCAAAGTTACGGTAGTCTGTAAATATTTTAAGTGTATTTGACAGTTGTGCCTATCGAACTGCCACACTATCGACACACTACTGAGACACCGCTGAAACGCCGTTGAAGTTTTTGCAGAATACCAAATTTGCAACAGTGGCAACATAATGTCTGTAGTGTGTCAATAGTGTCAATGGCGTGTTGCTTAACGTTAAGTTTCAGAATTGGCACCCTGGTCGCACGCAATCCTGGGTAAATTCAACCAACGGGAAAATGCTCACTCACTTAAGCTGCATTCAATATAGGACCGTATCAGCATTGTCTAGAGAAGAAAATCGTGTCACATCACGCGATCGCCTTTAAACAATGGAAATACGATCCTATTTCAATGCAGCCAGTCAATTGGTCGCACATTATTCCGTTGTCTGGTTGAAATGGGTTTTGATTCAAATAAAACAAAACAAATTATTTGTTAAAATTGAGATTCTATTCAAAGTTTTAATACAAATAATATTTTTAGACATTCAAATAATGAATGTTAGCCCATAATATAGGAATGGCTTACTTTACTTTTATTATTTAGCGTCATAAGACCGTAGTAATAATAAGTGATAACTAACTACTTTTTTTTTATAACATCTTATATTAAAACAAAAATCTAAAAAGTCAAAACATAGGCGGTAGGTATAGGTACCAACTTTCTAAAGCCCGCTTACAACACCAATCAATAATATAGTTCTAACGCAAAATGTAGCTTTGAAACATCGTTGCATTTCTTTCAATCATTTGTAGGAGTCAAAGATATGTATTATAATATTTATTGAAATATGTTTTAAATGGAGTCTGTGAAAATTGATAAAACAAAATGGCTGTATAATCGTTACGTCGTTATATATGCTTGGCTTGCAAGTCATACAGCCCAGAATGGGGCTCGATTGTCTAGATTCACTCGAACTTTGAAGATATTCAGATTATATTGATCTGGAAACAGCAGCATTATAGCGCTAAACACATTTAGTGAATTGTGATGCAAGCGAATGAATATAACAGTCGAGAAGGAAGCTGAATAATAAAAAACGCTAGAGAAACCCGAAATAGGGAATATTGCGAACAATAGCGAAGCGTCGAAGTTCGTAATATCTTCTAATTCGGGATTACCCCAATTCATAACATATTAAACCTTAATAATCTTGATCAGTTCTGTAACCGTTTAGGAAAGTCTAAAAATCAAACAGGGATGACGCAACTCGATCTGCATAGCTCCCTCTCTTTCTTGCAACAATTATGATCATTGCTGGAAAGAGACGGTACTTTGCAAATTGAGTAGTGCCATCTCTATTGAAAATTCTCTAAGCGACTCAGTAAACACTTAAAACATAGCTGTCTTTAAAAACACAAACATACCAAAACACAAAAGAACTACACGCACTTACAAAACTAAATTAAAACTGCAGTCGATAGTGACTCTTAAGTCCTAAACGTAAAGTTATAATTAGAATGACTTAGTTAATCAGGGGTCCCCAGAACATTTTAGACACCCTCTTTTCGTCATCAGAGCAGAAGAATTCCTTGCCGAGTTTTACAAACTCTTTTTGAGATAGCTTTCCATCCTGTGAAAGGAAAAAAGACACATTTAAAATAATGAGAAACATTCCGTTAAAATTGTTTTTTTTTAACTATTTAAAAATATGGAACAAACTACTTTAGTTGACAAAACATATCCTCACACTAGCAATCCCCAAAGAATTAGGAAGAGGTCTAATAACTCCCACATTTCGCTAGTTAAGTTCAAGTCCCATTTAAGATCACGACCCTAATGCCATCAACCGGGCACAATTCGAAACTCCATGGCTGCTACTGAGAAATTCCTTAAGGAAAAACCCAATAACACTTTGCTCCAGCCGGGAATCGAACCCCAGGACCTCATGCTCAGCAGTTGCGCATACAACCACTACACCAACGAGACAGTCATCATTATCTGCCAAGCCTTTTCCCAACTATGTTGGGGTCGGCTTCCAGTCTAACCGGATGCAGCTGGATACCAGTATTTTACATGGAGCGACTGCCTATCTGACCTCCACAATCTAGTTAGTACTGGGTAATACGATACCGCTTGATAAGACTGGTGTCAGTCTTTTTGGGCCACTGACTACCTGTAACGACTGCCAAAGATGGACAAATGACAGCCGGGACCAACGGCTTAACGTGTTTTCCGAGGCACGGAGGTAACTCGGTATGTAAGGGTGGTCACCCATCCACAGACCAACCTAGGCAAGCACGGCTTAACCTAAAGATCGACCCGAGCGGCTATTATTATTTAGCCACGTTTCTTTTCCTCCTCTCCTTTAACCGGATGCAGCTGAATACTAGTATTTAGTAAACTTATATTGTCACTTACGGGATATCTTCCGTGATTATTTGATTTTTTATTTGATTTTTTTTGTACCTACTTGTTTTTTCTTCCGTGATTTTTTGTTTTTTTTTTGTTATCACGGAAGATATCCCGTAAGTGACAATATAAGTTTAGTTTTAAGCCGTGAAAGCCTAAAACAGTGTTTAGTATTTAGTAGGTACTCACTTAAATAAAATTAAATATGTGTGAATAATTCTGCTTACCCCGTTAACGTCTATGACAGCAAATGCGACGGCTGCCTTCTCGTTGTCAAGTCCTAAACACTGGAAGAACAACTTGAACTCGTGCACCGATATAAAGCCAGATTTGTCCTTGTCCACTGCCTGAAAATAATCAAATATTTTTGAAACAATTATTTTTATACTAGCTGACCCGCGCAACTTCGTCTGCGTCACATAAGAGAGAAAAACGAAAGGAAAAAAATCGCCGTTTTTTCAACATTTTTCATTCCTGCTCCGCTCCTAATGGTCGCAGCGTGATGTTATATAGCCTAAAGCCTTCCTCGATAAATGGACTATCCAACACAGAATTTTTCTATTTGAACCAGTACTTCCCAAGATTAGCGCGTTCAAACAAACAAACAAACAAACTCTTCTGCTTTATAATATTAGTATAAAAGAGAGCTTTCGGGTTAGTTTGGACTAGTTTCGAAAATTTTACGAAGGATTTAGTCATCATTTATGCATTTACTAGCCGATACCCTCTTCCCCTGCGTACTATTTTGTACTAAAACCTTACTCTTGAATCATTTTATCTATTAAAAAAAAACCCGCATCAAAATCCGTTGCGTAGTTTTAAAGATCTAAACATACATAGGGACAGACAGACGCGGCGGGAGACTTTGTTTTATAATATGTAACGATTGCTCTAATCACGATCAGGCACCATGTCGTGGTGAACTTAGGTTGTACTATTCTTGCAAATTGAACTACTTCTTAAAATACCGAGTGAAATAACAACCATCACCAATTTGAACCCGACAGGGTCCATAATTGCTTCGATATTTTAACATACCATCTGTTACATGTACACATTATGGAATGCAATAAAGTATTGAAATCTACGTTTTCTCATCATCATCATCATCATCATCAGCCTATAATGTTTCCACTGCTGGGACACGGCCTCCTCTCAATGAGAGGGAATGGGCTATAATCTACCACGCGGGCCCAGTGCGGATTGATAGATGTCACATGTCTTCGATTTTTTGGTTCTAGGACATGCCGGTTTCCTCACGATGTTTTCCTTCACCGTTTTGAGAGCAGCAGCGGTGATGAAATAAATTACACAAAGTAATGCGCCTGTCTTCGGGTTCGAACCCACGACTTACTGTTCGTAAGTCGAGGCCGCCACCACTCGGCTACCGCTGCTCTCCATTTTCTATAAGCTTGTAAATACTAAAATCTAGGTACTTTACACGCTTAAAACGAAGGATGCAATTGCGATTTTGATATTTAAGCACTCTAATTGGCTGTTCAGATAAAGCACAAAAAGAATAACTTCAGTGGCGTATAATGAAAATATTCGAGCATTAACTCGGCCTAGTTATGGGTCTATACACACCTCAAATATTTCCAATTTTCCGAAATAGACCAATTTATAGACACCCGTAGCTCTCCCTTCAGAGAGTAACAGCAAGACGACAGGCGCAATGTCCATGTCTATGTGTGTAGACCACTGGTTCCCAACCTGTGGTCCACAGGAGCCTCGACTACGGTACGCGAAAGAGTAAAATGTTATTCGTATTTTTTAACTTGCACAGAAGGTACAAGCTCAATCCAACTTAATTGAACCTATCAGAGGCACAATTCATTTTTTTTTTAGTTTTCGAGCTCAATTCGATCGCTTTTGTATCCATCATCACTATCTTATTTCTAAAGGTTCTCATCACATTATCCAATTTTTGTATAGTGTGAGTTAAAGATTCACTCCCCTAGTTATGATCCTGTCGGTGTCCATGTTTATCTAGGACCATATGGTCCGTGTTAACAATAAACATACCAAAGTGGTCCCTGGTCTAAGAAAGGTTGGGAACCACTGGTGTAGACCAATGATGAACCTTACCTTGAACAAGTATGGTAGCCAGCGATGGGCCTTCTTCTTGAGCGACTTGTCGTTGAGCACGTGATGCATGTCCTCCAAGTACTGCTCCACCGTAACGAAGTTGTACGGGTCTATGGCTCCCCATTGTTCCTCCCAGGTCATCTGTTTCGAGAATAGAACATTATGTAGGTATAGGTAGTCTTTTAACGGCTATTTTTTCGCGCATTTGCCATCTCTATCACAAACATAGTAATATTTGCCAAATCAGTGGATATAGGGATCTAGAGAATTGACTGGACTTGACATTACGAATTATTTCAGTTAGTATATGGATTTTCCTCTCAAAAAGAGGAAGCCTGTGTCCCAGCTGTGGGGCAATTACCAATAGACGTATTATGTTTATTCTGTGCTAGGATTTTAGTACTGTTGCAGAATGTTTATTTTCCTAAAAGTTCCGTCTTTAGAAAGTCGACGCTAACGAACAGCAGTGTGAAAGACTAATATTCTAAAATACGACCTTTTACCAATTACTATATTATCGCCGGGGTTATCTGTAGGTATATACTTATTTAGGTTATAATGGGGATATTTAAAACTCAGTAAGCTGACGACTCTGATAGTTATAATGCACACCAAAGAAAATTTTTAACTAAAACCAACTCTAACAAGTAATTAACTAAATGAAACTTCCCAATCATAAACAAGACTAAAATTACCTTAATAATACTAGTAAACTCCTCAGCCTGTTGCTCGGTGAGGTGTCCAAGCGACTTGAACCGCTCCGCGAAGAGAAGGAAGTCGTTGAATGAGATCAGACCATCCTTGTCTACATCCAGGATGTTGTGCACTGTGCGCATTTTACGACGCCAGAACTCCGACTAGAAGCGGATATAAAGAAATTATTATTTTAAAAGGTAAGCCTTTTATATAAAGGGTACATAAGTACTTGTTCTCCGTCATTGCGATGATTTTTTTATTCTACACCAGACCTGGGAACCTTACGGAGATATTGGGGGTCAAAGTTCTAACTTTTTCACATATTTTTTTTCAATCCAAAGTTTTAAAGGGCCGGCGGAGCATGCGTTTTTCATACAAACATAATACCAAAATAATATGAAAATCAAGCATATTCTTAAGATAGTCTGTATATATTTCGATTGGATTGCAGAATATCTATGTTCTCAAATAAATATTTTGAAAGGAGAATGATATATGTATAGAAGAGATATGAGGAATTTAAAATTTCTTTAGTAAAAATATTTTTCTCATAACTCTTGTTTTAAATCACTGGAGGTCAGATAGGCAGTCGCTCCATGTATAAATACTGCATGCTGTGCATATAAATACTGGTATTCAGCTGCATCCGGTTAGACTGGAAGCCAACCCTAACATAGTTGGGAAAAGGCTAGGCAGATGATGATGTGCGTACTGTATAATTAGCACTTGTTTCGAACATCGTGCGGAAACCAACATGCCTGAGAGATATTTCTTGTAAAGCCAAGACCCATGAGCGGCTCTAACACCAGACCCCGTATTCACAAACGTTCGACTAGTTTCCGATTCGACAACTAGTATATCTGTCTTCTTCTAGCATTACGAAAACGACCGAGATAGACATACGAGTTCCCGAATCGGAAGCGAATCGAAGCGTTGTGAATACGGGGGCTGGTTAGGCACGAACCTCACGATAAAAAAGAAAGCCAAAAAACATATAGTCGGGGACTCGGAGGGCTTACTAAGGTTTTAACGAATTTTAGTATCCCCATTTTTTATGTGCACCCTTCTATGTGGCGACACTTGGGGGAGGCCTATGTCCAGCAGTGGATGTAAATGATGAAGATGAACAAAGAATCAACTCACTCGATCATATCCTTTGCACTCGGTATCAGAGTCTGAATCCGACTCGCTATCAGATCGTTTCCGTCGATCCTCCTCTGGACGCCCATGGTGTTTGCTGTACCGTCGCAGAATGGACCCTCGTTCTGATTGGAGCTCCCGGTCTCGGGGCAGATCGCCTAGGTAGCAGACATTGCCGTTGCAGGCTGACTTCGTGTGGAGTAACTGGAAGGTAATGAAATGGAGGTTAAATTCAAATTCAAATATATTTATTTTGGGACAACTGGGTCCAAGGGTTAGTTATATAAAAACTTAGGAACTATTGTTAGTACAACACTCATCAGAAAATATAATCCAAAAATAAAAATAAAATACCCCTGTGTTGAGACACCCCGCCCCGTCAAGATAACCAATGGGGAGATACCTTCCTAGTAATCCACCGAAAATACAGTCGAGAGCGCAATGATTCAACTATCTATCTCACCAGCGTCACTCGTCTCCGCCGCGTCGTCGTCATTTACGTTTCGCGTTTTATTGTAGACTTTACGTTTCGCGTTATATTGTAGTCTTCCGGTTTCTTTACAAAACAGTCCTTAAAAAACTGCAACTAGGTATTTCACTCGACGAAAACGTCCAAGTTGGATAAGTTTCTTCCTCAATGCCGTTTTTAAACCAGTCGCAACGACGACCGTTTTCTTGCGTTTCGTCCGTCAAAAATTCGACAACGACCCACCACTAGTTGACAGAAGAGAATAGAAGAATTAAACGTGTTGCGCCGACCTCAAGAAATATGGAATAAGGGCAACAAGATAATGATTATTTCCTCTGACTTGGCCTATGCCTCTGACTTGGGTATCATAAAGTTTCGTATGCAACCCGAACATTAGGTCGGATAGATATCTTTTTCGGCGTTTAATTAAGCTTTAAGCAGTGAGAGACTCCTTAGGTCCATGTTCACCGAAAAGATAACATCTATTCAAAAACAGCTGTCGCTGTGACATGTTCCCATACAAAAATGTGTCTTAAACAGCTGTTTTTGGATAATCAGACCGTCATCTTTTTAGTGAACAGTTGTCAAAACTTCATAGTTGTTTATTTTTCTGAGTTACCAGTATTTTAAATATCGAATAAACATACACAATTTAACCATTTTAACCAACACACAAGTTACCAACACAAAGCTTATCATTGAGTTGACAACCACAGATAAAGTACACCCAACATACGTACTTTATTAACTTGAACAGTTCACATAGACATCGACATTCGAGAGCGATGACCGCATTATGCAGTACGGCCGTGTGCAAGCGCAGTTTATGTGCAATAATTGTGGATAGATTATATTGTGCATCGAAAATATCAATGTTGATACTCGTAGATACTAGGGTTTATTCATAGACATTTCTGAGAGTGAAGAGACGTTTAATGGTCAATATGGTTAAATGTTTATATTTCCAGGGCACCAAATTAACGTGCGCTTCGCCAACAACATGCCTCTTCCTTCCCTCCCTCGTGTTGCAGTACTGTGCTCCCTCCATCCCAGAGTGCTTACCTATAGCACTACAGAAAGAGAATTTAATATAATGACGTTAAGAAGGTCTATAGCTGGGTCAGACTGGAAGAGGAAATCAGGGGACATTGCGATGCCGGGGCTGCGGGACTCTTCGAAAGAGATCCTACCGTGGCCCTGTAACATAAAGGGCGAGGAGGAAACATACTATGAGTTTTAGTCAGTTAAAGACTGACACTCCCTCCCTCTCCGCCCGAAGCGGGACGAGTCATTAGTTGATTTCCCATCCGAAAAAATAGGGGACTATGCGATGTGGCATAGCTTGGGATAGGCCTATGTCGATCAGTAGACTGAATTGATTGAAGTTGAAGCAACGTTTATAAATGAACCCTAATGTGTTAGGTTTAGAGGTAGAGTTACATTGTCCAGACTGCGTAGCTTATGCACCCTAACTAAGTGATCGTTGCAGTGGCCTTGCAGTGTATTTATAGATTGCTTGTGTGCGCAGGCGCATATTATGATTCTATAAGTAAATGCATGTCACGGGATAGTTCCACGATGGAACGAAATAACCATCAGCAAATACATAAAAATGTATGAATTACTTAATTTACTATCTCCTAAACTTTTAATTATGTCGATAATTATGTAATTAAAGTACCTACTTAGGGGGCGTCCATAAATTACGTGAGGTGTTTTTTTTAATTTTCTGCCCCTCCCTTCCCCCCTGGTGAGATCTCGTGAGATTTTATTCAACCCCCTCCCCCACCCCCAATTCTCACGTGAGATTTTTCAAAATGTGGGTTCTTTGTCTTATAGACGTATCTTTTGACGTATGCGTTATTAAAATCTTGATAACTCATTTTAAATTAGTAAGAGCATGCACTGAGTTGAGTAAAACATTTACAAGAATAAACAAAGCAAGTGAACCTGTCCGTGTATCGCTGCTACTCAGCTCGTACGCTCTCGTTCATCGAGTCGCGCGTTCGGCTGACAGTGGCGCGAAAACAAAGAACGGGCTACACTGCACCGTAAATTCAGATTAAATTGAGCTATTTGGTATAAAACAAATATGGTGGTTTGACAGTCAGTAGATGTATATCGTCGAAGTAAGAATGAAATTATTTTCTTTCGAACGAATTAGTTTCTTTCGAACGAATTAGTGAATGATCATAATCGTATTACGATATACGCTTAAGATTAAATCTTAAGCATGTACAATCTGGATTAAATGGATCAAAATAGTATAATATTTATTTGTTTCAATCAGAAAAAAAATTGCGTGGTATTTGCCGAGACCCCCCCTCTCTCCAACGTAAGATTAGATGAGATTTGACTCGACCCCCTCCCCTCATTAAACATCTCACGTAATTTATGGACGCGCCCTTACGCGAGACGGAATGTAGTACCTAATTAATTAGATACTTCCATGGAAAAAATTAATTAATGAGAATGAATATTGAATAATATTTACAACTCAGACTTGTCAATAAGAAACTGGAACGACTGGTTTATACTTAAATTGAATTTTGTCGTAGTAAGTGACACTTAGTTTTGACATTTATACATTTTATGCCATTGTTGCACATTGACATTTTGTATTATTTTAATGATTATTTTATCTTTTTTATTTTGTTTTATAAGTACTTGATTTGAATTTTGACGTAAAGTGACACTTAGTTTTGACATTTATGATGTTTTTTTTTCTGTTTTTTTATTTATTTTTTTATATTAATGATGATTTTGTTTGCATTCAAGTAGTATAATTTAAAAGATTTTTCAATTTTTAATGTCAATGACCTCTATAAATATTTGTACGTCTTCGGGCATAACATAGCGCGCTTGTTATCTTTTAAAACCACTATTTATTGTACCTATGTTAACAAATGATTAAATGACTTATGACTTATGACTTAACGAATTCGTTTTCCTGTTGATCGATACTGTTTACATTGTATTTATAACTTTTGATAATAAGACGATGATTACAATATTGAGGTGTTATCAAACACGTAGGCCTGTACCTCATCTTTACGCCCTTATTCCGTTTTACTTAAAGTCCGCACAACACGTTTTCTTGTTCCATTCCCCCTCCTGTCAGACATCACGGCATTATTTACTCTTTTCTGCTTCATATCATTTTTTCTCACACAATCCATCCGTCTTTTTTTAGCCTTTCTCTCCCTCGCCATCGATTAACATTACGTATTACTCGTCCCGTACCTACTAAGCCTAAATCTCACGCACAGACTGACGGAAAAGATTTAGGAATCATCAAGAATGCTAGCGATGATTGACTCCATAAAGAACACTAGTAGTCGCATGGCATATGCAGCCCTTGCTTGGAGTTCTACAACAATCCACCAATGAAATATCATTGGTGGAAGTTTATAGAAGTCCGTTGAGCAAAATAAAGTAACAAAAACGAATGCATTTTACCAATTTGATCATAACATGTTACAGTGGAGAGCAGCGGTGGCCCGGTGGTGGCGGCCCCGACTTACGAACAGTAAGTCGTGGGTTCGAATCCAGACAGGCGCATTACTTTGTGTAATTTATTTCATCACCGCTGCTCTCAAAACGGTGAAGAAAAACATCGTGAGGAAACCGGCATGTCCTAGAACCAAAAATTCGAAGACATGTGACATCTACCAATCCGCACTGGGCCCGCGTGGTAGATTATAGCCCATTCCCTCTCATTGAGAGGAGGCCGTGTCCCAGCAGTGGAAACATTATAGGCTGATGATGATGTTTCATTCTGTAAAAACGGTCGTTGACCTTCCAGCACAGAAGTTCATTGAACAAACAAACAAATCATACATTGTATACAATCATACAAAACGACTCATGTCAATGCGGGTGATCCCGGGACCTCGCCACAACGATTTGCGAATTAGTTATTTAGTTCACGGACAGAAATCATATCATTCTGTTGAACTGTTGACTGATACTTTAAATAAATCGAGATGAATGGTCTGAGGGGTCTACGTGAGCTCTGACAGCTCTGTATTCGGAATGAAAGGGGTCAAATGGATTTGTGGGGTTAAATGGCACATTTGATCTTGAATCTGTGTTATGGGTGGTAATTTAGTGAAATGAAACTTATGAATTAGAAGACACCGTAAAATAGGACGGCCGAGGTTGCGTATTCTTGGGAAAAACATGGTGAACACAAGCAATTAGCCAACAGTTTGATATCCATGTCTCCTGTCGACAATCAAGGGCTGACATTAACTGTATTGAAAACTGCCAATCACGAATATCACGACAGAGTAGTCTTTTAGAAAGAAAAACACTAAACTAGTAAACTATTTTGACGACTGTGCGTGTGCAAAGGCCAAGCTATTTTTCAGTTAGATTTCTGGTCCTACCTTTTTGTAAATCTGCAACAAACTATAATCAAATTGATTTTAAAAGTTTAATTCGGCCATTCAAATGCTACAAATACCAACACAAATGATTGAAGGGAAAGATTTCCTGCCGTATTCCGGTATAACCAGTTCCATAGGAATATGCGCTAGTAGCTGCAGGTAAAGCGGCCCTTCATAAAACTGTTATAAAAAATAATCAAACACTGTTTGATAGCGATGCCGATGGAATATTATAGGAGATTAATTAATACACACTACACACCAAAATAATTTCTATTAGGTACGACGAGGGCTATAGTCCCATGCTAAGTTTGATCATAATCATCATTGATTGCGTTCATGTAGTTTACAAGTTGTTACAAAGTATATAAATACACAGCAATATAAATAGTTTAAACTTAAAGTGCTACAGTGTCACAGATTGATTTAGAGAAGATTGAGTAAGGAGTTGATATAAGAGATGATAGATTTTTGATACAAAAGAATAGAAAACAGCCTGACCTTCTTTACTTATAGAGAACTTAGTTTCCCATTTTTAATGGCCATCTCAAGCAATTTCATCTTCCAATCCATTCATCTTTTCTATAAACCAGAGATGATAGTTTGGATTTTGCCTACATTATCTGTTACCCACATAAAGGGCCTCTCAATGTTACACACAGTAGCCTCGAACAATTTTCTACAGCACATGATCGGTGCCGGGGTTAATGACCCACAGCGCCGAGGGCGTTAAGTAACACTTACCTACTTTATGTAATAGAAAACAGGTTTGTGTTGGTCCAAATTGAGATGTTAAGGGCCAAGCTACGCAATCTTAGACTGACAGCATTTATTTCCACCATATAATGCCCACGCGGCTTCTCCTCACAGGACGGTACTACCAAAATAAAAATGATCCAGGTTATATTGACTGTGTGCCAAATTTTATCCATATTCATTCAGCAGTTTTTGCGTAAAAGGGTAATCGACATCCATCCATACACAATCATTCACATTGTATTGTAATAGTAGGTATAAGTAAGTACATAAGTAAGATAAGATGAAATCTAAATAATTATGTTGATGTTACCGTTAGAAACTGTAAGGATCTGCAGTGGGTAGGTATGTCCTCTGAGATCGTTCGTAGCGGCCATTTTGCTAGCTTTGGTCGGTAATGTAGGAGCTCTTGGCTAAATACTAATGGTCACTGGTCTCGATCTTCATGGTAAGCCAATGCTTGCTGAGCACAATCAGTAGATGATTAAAAACAGAGATCCCTCGTATTTCAAAGAGTACGTTAAGCTGTTGACTGTGAATGTCTTTCGCAGGTCTTTGACAGTTGTTACGAGTAATCTGAAGCCCGAATATCTGACAGCCAGTCTTCCCACCAAGGGGTATCATGGTACCCAGTTAGAACTGTGTTGTGGAGGTCAGATAGGTAGTCGCTCTTTGTAAAGTAAGTACCTGCGATCAGCTGGCATTCGGTTAGACTGGAAAAATAATTCAAAATAGTTCAGAAAAGGCTGAAGCACATGACGATAGTTCGCCAATGAACATAGCTTATATAAAATAGTAAAACATGTAAGTAAATAGGTCACTGGACTTTCAACCTACAGAAATTAATAGGTTGTTGATAATGATTACATAACGGACATGTTTTCCACATGTTTGTTGCTACTCATAATACGGCAATTTATAAACTTAATGAGTCATTGTATTCAAACAGCTGTAGGTTTTTTTTGGTTATTGTTTGACAACAATTAAACCATAATTGTTGCGACATAGGAACTTGTACGTAGGAAAAATGACTGTGATTGGAAGATTAGAAAGGATTTCAGTAAAGGAGATTAAGTGAATAAGGCTCATGCACGAATCCTTATCCTGAGGAAATACCTAAATGTTCTAGAACCAAAAATTGGAAGACATTAACTTGACTTGTTTACCAATCCGCACTGGGCCGACGTGGTAAGTTACAGCCTCAGCTCAGACAGAGCTGGCCCCGGTAGCCCGTATCTGTGAGACCGTAACAGTCTGTTATTGCTGGGTATCCTGGACTTTTAGAGCTCACCGATGGCTTTCCTTGATCAATATAGGTACCTAAGCCCTTTTTTGTGGATCTGAGACCTAAGCAGAAAAGTAGCTGGAGTTGGAAGGGCCAGGGCTAGGCTGACATAATATCACCTTAGCATATATAGCTCACTAGCTGACCCACGCAACTTCGTCTTCGTCACATAAGAGAGAAAAACGAAAGGAAAAAACAATCCCCGTTTTTGCAACATTTTTCATTCCTGCTCCGCTCCTAATGGTCGTAGCGTGATGTTATATAGCCTATAGCCTTCCTCGATAAATGGACTATCCAACGCAAAAAGAATTTTTCAATTCGAGCCGGTAGTTCCTGAGATTAGCGCGTCTAACCAACCAAACAAACAAACAAACAAACTCTTCTGCTTTATAATATTAGTATAGATAAACACTTATGAGCTTGTTATGTATCTATCTATTATATGTATATTATCTGGCTGTATATCCGTTCTCCAACATAACAGTTCATGTCCTTGCGAAGGGCCAAACACTTTGTACTTACGATTACCATTCACGACAAACATCATATTATGTACAGTCGATTGTATATAAAAAAACGGCCTCGCACACGTACGCCACATAGCAGTACATAAACAAAGATACAATAATAACATACAATTATTTCAAGGGTGTGGAAGTTAAGTAATTTTTATCTTCGAACCTTTGATAAAAGTTAGTCAAAATAAACATAACTTGTCTAGTCGGCTATGGAATCTTGAATTAAGTTATTTATTCATCATCTGCCTAGCCTTTTCCCATTGCAACTATGTTGGGGTCAACTTCCAGTCTAACCGGAAGCCTGAATACCAGTATTTTACATGGAGCGACTGCCTATCTCACTGGATTTTATTAAAATTAATAAAATATTTATTTACTAGCTACCCACTTAAATTAAAGATGACTTCAAGAGTGCAACTCCTGAACTGCATATCTACGTAAAAATGCAATTTGATATTAATAAAAAGCTGCCAACTGACAATGCTGACCTAATATTGAGATCAAACAAACGTCGTCCTTGTGCTTAAGCGAATAAGGACCGTAATATTGTAACCGGCCGGTCACTAAGGGACATTGAGATAATAGGTTATCAGTTTATCAGTAAACAAACCACACTGTTACTTAATATGCTTAACTTTAATGAGTTTCATTTGTCAATATAATTAGGTGGATATCTTATTTTTTTGAGTACACCTAAAGGGGCCTGCGGAGCGTGCATATTTCAAACAAACGTAATACCGAAATAATTTCACTTTTACACCTATTAAGAGCAAGCAGTTTTTTGGTTAACTTAGTTTACCGTAGGTCTGTATAACTGCTTGCTTATTATGGGTGTAAAAGTAATACCCTTAATGAAGCCAAAAGTCACTCTTTCTCCATGTCAATGCAACATTTCTTTTGTAAACAAAGTTAACAAAAATACATCCATCATGACGACCCGATTGGCGTAGTGGTAGTGACGATGCCTTACGTTCTTAGGATCCCGGGTTCGAATCCCGGTAGGAGCATACGTTTGTGTGATGAGCACGGACATTTGTTTCCGAGTCATGGATGTTTATATGTATAATAACCATGTATTGACAAACAAAAAAGTATATATGTAGTATATCAACTATCTAGTGTCCACGACACAAGCTTTGCTTAGTGTGGCACTAGGTGGCGCTATGTGTTAATGCCCAGCGATATTTTTTTTTTTATCCCTTTCCGCCACCTAAGTAGTGCTTGCCTCCTCGATAAGAAGGCCATGAGACGGATCACGGGAGTACAATCTAACCTTTGCACACCATACAAGGATACTGGGATGCGATAGCACCCTTTTTTTTTAGTATGGGAAATCATCAAATGCCTTCTCCCACTCTGGGCGGAGCGGGAGAGCGGAGTGTCAGACTTTTACTGACTAAAACCTATCCATGTTCCTGCCTCGCCCTTTATGTTCCGGGGCCGCGGTATCTCTTTCGAACAGGCCCGCAACCCCGATGCGATAGCACCCTACAACGGCATGCAAGAGTGAACTGATAGATAACAAAGCATTTAGAATTCCTAGTTTGAAAAAGTCCTGTTATTATGTGTGCCTCTAAAACCAAGACAGATCATATTATGACCTGCTAGGAATGAAGTAGGTACTGAACTGAATGATGATAATGCCTAAAGAAACTTTAGAACCAATACTTACATAAGGGTGTAAAAAGACTCTTTAACAAAGCCGTCTTTGTCCCGTTTATGGGACGATTTTTTTGTTCTAGACCATACCTAAAGGGTCAAAGTTCCAACTTTCCCACATTTTTTTCTTAATAAGGTACTTACATTTATATTTTAAACACCTCCATGACCCTGGTACTGCAATCCATCCACCAGCACAATGTTTTGAGTGTGGCTCATTGAGTTTTCTCCTAAAACGTGATTTTTACCCCCCCAAAAAAAGTTGTTTCCCCAGCAATAACTTTTGCGTAAAGTTAATTAGTTTGATGTACAGGATGCTTGGTTGACGGTTTCGTGACGAGTCTGTTTACACCCTGAATATTGTCATATATTATACGGCATGAGGATGATGATAAACCTAAACACTTGCATCTACGGTAAGATCTTATTATACTTTCTAAGCTTTCTGTCATATTTTCGAAAGGTTTTCCGGGTCTTCATTCAAATTTGCATTCCCTCTCAATTGCATTTATTTGAGTATTTTCTTGATTTTTGAATGACCTAAATCAATTTTGGACCAGCCCTATTTCAACATCCTGTTAATTTTCTCCAGGCATACTCCCAAACATCGCGCAAATCCAATTTTCTTTTATTTCAACAAAGTTAGATAGTTTTTGTCCTAGACACCATAGCTGTGCCCGAGCAAGTTACGCTCCAAGTAACATGAATGCAACGCCAATTGTTGGAGTCAATGACATTTCACATTTAAAATCTAACTAACAACCTATTTAATAAAACCATTTATCATCTACTCACTTTTAATTTCGGGACACTGGTTATTGACAAAACTGCTGCATTCCTCTCGAAATTAACCACAGATCTTAAACCCAACCGCACGATCGACATCGCCATTTTGTTAACAGTTCTCAATTCAAATAGTTCACATAAACAAACAACTTTCTTTTTATTTTTCAAACAATTATTTCGACATCTCCGAACGCATACGAACGCGCGCGATGCACTTCTCGATAGCTATTGGACTGAATTGAATTTGGAACGCGCGGGTGGTTTTAATCGGAGTCCGTGGCCCTTCGGAGGAGGAAAGGGAGGGAGTGTTTATGCCGGTTACATGTGCTTGTATTTGGGGTCTATGACCATTAAGCAATACAGCAAGTGCAGCGCTTTACCTATTGAGAAACAAGGGCTTAATTTGAAAGTCTAGCTAGAGTTCGGTCCATTAACTAAGTATTTGAGATTGCGAGTGGATATAACGCAGTTTTTTTCAGGGATCCCATCGACGTTTGTTTTGGTACTTGACTTTAATTTCTCTATATTTTCAACCAAAAAGATCCATCGGGTTAACAACCTGTTGTTCCTCCGTTCTAAATTGATGACCCCAATCGGTCTCGTTGGAGTGTCGTTCCTTTTGTATGGAAAATCGGAAAAATTCCACCCTGATCCTCTAAAACATCTTCTGGGACCAATCTAACCCAACTATCAAAAATACCTTTATCTGTGTTGTTCTTGAATTCCATGCAGTTTCTAGACCAATAAACTGTTATTACTGCCCTTACTTGTTTCATGATGACAGGGGCAATTTTTCAACGACAGTTTCATAGATAGAAAACTGGTCTTCAATGATCTGGCTACTGATTTTTCTCTTGATGTGGCAAATGGTGAAGAATTTTTGCAATGATAGCCGAAAATAATCTGAGGTTTTCCACAAGCAAAGGAATCCAAAAATAAACCACAAAAGAAAGTGCTAACTTAAATGCAGCAGCTTTAAGTGCACAAACAAAACAGAACGCTCATAGTAACAAAGAAAACACATAATTTTCTACTCTACTGCTTTGTGATAAGAGCTAATTTACTAACACGAATAGATAAACGTGAATCTGTCATATCGCAATAGATAGGAAGTAGACAGTTGAGACAATATTAGGAGATTATAAGACCGTGGTCAGATGGAACAAATAGTTTTCGAAGGAAAAAGGATTTAAGTTTGGTAGTACGATACTCGTAGCACGTAGCATCTAATGGTACTTAATTAGAGCATCGGGCGTATGCATACGGATATGAGAATGCAAAAAGATAGAAAAGACCGCGATGAGTAGACCCTTAATGTTTTACCAGATAAATATTTTTTTAAATACAAAGAAGAACGGTCACGTCCCATATAAAAAAAAACCCAGATCTGACAGAAAAGTGACATATCTCAGTTTTTTTGTTATTATTTATATAATTTTAGTTAATTCATAACTACTTACTTTTCTACGTCATTTAGTTACATATATTTACGAATTGTGTAGATACGTAGGCATTTTGTATTTTTTTTGTGTAAACCCTGAACGAAAACATAAGGCAATATTTTGGTGTTAGCCATTGATTTCGAATATAAAAACTATATAATATGATTATATAAATAATAACAAAAAAACTGAGGTATGTTACTTTTCTGTCGGGTCTGGGTTTTTTTTGCCTGTTCTTCTTTTTACTGCAATTTTTTTACTTTAAATACCTCCACGAACCCCGTATTCGATCCACCCATCAGCACAGTGTTTTGAGTGCGTTACATTGAGTTATACCCCAAAACGTAATTTATGACCCCAAAAAAAAAGTTGTTTCCCAGCAATAATTTTAGCGTAAAGTTACTTAGTTTGATGTACAGAGTGCTTGGTTGACGGCTTCGTGATGAGGTGGTTTACACCCTGTAGATGAAAATACTCTATTATAACGTGTAGGTACACCAAAATAAATAACAGATTTACAATACAGCACTTATAAATAGGGTTCTAGGGGTACCTATACAAACAGTGTAAATCTGGTGCACGTAACGTAACGGGGCACTGAGAAAAAAAAACAAAAGCTTTGCCAAAAAAGTGTTATTTTTGCAAATCGTCTATTTTTCGATTCTATATCGTATGAAACACCTAAATGTAAGACTAAAAGTGTCTTGGTGTTTTATGCCTCCGACTAACCGGTTGTCGTAAAAACGATGTCGAAGGGATTCCGTTCACTCTGACCACCTAATTAGAACCTACCTTGAAATTGGTCTCAGTTAAAAAACTGTGCTCCGTTTCGTATCCTCGTGGTATCCACTGACCAAAGTTCTTTATCCTCCATAGAAAAGGGAGGATCCTCAGACCAGACAAGTGTTCTCTGGTGGGCTACTGCCCAAAAGTTGTTATCGGGTTTTAGGTAGATTTCCTTTTATTTAAAAAAAAATCTACCTATTGGTATCTCACCTACGGGGATATGTATGTATATGGGTGACAAGCAAAATTTAGCCACACTCTACAGGTCGCAAATTATGAACTGATTGCTTTCAAACTTAGCCAAAAAATCGAAAAGGTCAAAACTTAGGCTAAGTTCGTGAATGGGCGGAATTCGTCCACGGCGGCGGGGGGCGGTTTTTCTAAAATCAGTTTTTTTGCCATAACTTTTTTCCTATGGATAATTTTTGAACCGTTTTTTATTTTATCATTCTGAGTAAGAATACGGACAACTTTATATTAAAACTTTTTTGATGCAACCCCTAAGTTGGGGAGGGGGTTGAAATTTCCAAAATTTTTGCAAAAAAAATCATATCTCTGACAACAGTAGGTAAACATTTTGAGCGTCGCAAAAATATTTTTTGAAAGCAAATTGTTTACTCTACAATTGTTACCTTTGAAGTTTAGCGATAAAACTTATAGTTTTCGAAATAAAAAATTATAACTAAACAATTCAGGGCGTTTCCATGCTAAACTCTTATGAGAGGATTTAAAATGGGTAAACTTTCGATTATAGGACAACGATTTTGAAATCATATTTTTTTTGTAGATTGTACACATAAGTACAACTCTTTAAACAAATTTTCAATAGTCGGACGCTCCAGCACCTTCTCCGAAATCTACCTCGTCCTGCGGCTTGCCGGAGGGATTTTTTTCTAATGATCCTAGGTCCAGGATAACTCTTTGAGCGCGTTGGACAATTTCGATGTTAGTTGTTCATGTGTTATTTGTAGTTTTCCTGACCGTTTTCGGTCAAACTTAGCAGAGAATACGCGATCGGCGCGAGAGATATTATAGTACACAAGTGTGTGCGCAGGCACAGATTACACTCTCTGTTCCTTTATTCTCTAGTCAGGTGGGACGGCAATCCGACATGTCTACTATTATTTGTAACTAGCTGACCCACGCAACTTTGTCTGCGTCACAGAAGAGAGAAAAACGAAAGGAATATATCTCTGTTTTTGCAACATTTTTCATTCCTGCTCCGCTCCTAATAATCGTAGCGTGATGTTATATAGCCTGAAGCCTTCCTCGATAAATGGACTATCCAACACAAAACAATTTTTAATTCGAGCTGGTAGGTCCTGAGATTAGCGCGTTCAACCAACCAAACAAACAAACAAACTCTTCTGCTTTACAATATTAGTATAGATAAGTACCCATGTTGCTGTAGGTACCTAGTAAGTATTGTTTTGTAGTGCCGCTACAGGGTAACACAATGGGCGGCATTATTGCTAATAGCGAACACCAGTTTCGACCTTCATCCCGGTAGACTTGAACCTTACTTAGTCCCAACTATACTTAGTCTTATCTTCACTATACTTAGTCACGACTCCAGACTATTGCAGAAAAATTCTGGTTGTTATAATCCAATCTCCCGGGAATCGAACCTACAATAGCGCACTTAGAAGTCCCACCAAAAAAGTACAATAAAACAAGATATTACTAAATAGTTACTTTACAAGTAGAATCATAATAAACAAGCCAGGTCTGCCCACAGCGTTATCATTATCATACAGCGCCGTCCCTACGCACGGGTCACCACGTAGGCCAAACAATTGCAATTTAGGTTAATTATAACTACTATTTAACTAGTTGTCGAAACTTGTTCTACGATAACGAAAGATATAGTACTTTTTCCTTATTTATTTAACGTATAATTACTTTTAAACGTGTTGATTCTCACGTAAACTGTATTGCGATGTTAATTTTGTTTGTTGATGTTTTCGTGTTTACAAACAAATGGTGTTTTGGTTGAAGGATTTCCTTGATAGATTTGAGAGTCAAGGTCATAAAAGACACCTACTTACTTACATTATTTACTGTAAAAAACCCGGCTTGTCGTAACATAACATCGCGGCTATAATATCTGAAGGGATAGGCACAGGTGTAGGCACGTTATGTTTAAGACCCTCATACAGGGTGTAAACCACCTCATCATAAAGCCGTTAACCAAGCATTATGTACATCAAACTAAGTAACTTTACGCAAAAATTATTGATGGGAAACAACTTTTTTTTTGTAGGTTATAAATCAGGTTTTGTGGTAGAACTCAATGTAACGCACTTAAAACATTGTGCTGATGGATGGATTGAATAGTAGGTACGGGGGTCGTGGAGGTGCTAAAAATAAATAGTGGTGGTGTTTAAATTAATATTTTCAAAAAAAAACTTGTTATTATTTAAAAAAAAGCTTGTCAAAAAGTTGTAACTTTGACCCCCCATATCTCCGTAACTAGAAGGTTCCCAGGTATGGTGTAGAACAAAAAAAATGATCGCGATGATGAGGAAAACGAGTGCTTTTCGGCTTCGTGAAGAGGTGTTTTACACCCTTAATAATGATGTTAACCTTTTCCCATCAACCGGTCAAAATCCGCTACTACAGACAAATTCCTAATGGAAAATCTGATAACTACACTTCGCCCGGTTGGGAATCGAACCTACAGTACCTCATGCTCAGGTAACGCTTGCAACCATATAATAGACACTAGAAGCAGTCTAACGACAAGTCCTAAATAATTCGATGACAAGTGCATTCTAACAAACGGCACCGGCCCACGCGAGATGATGCCTGTGTCCCAACTTCCCAAGGTCTTGGTTTTATTCAGAACTAGCTGAACCACGCAACTGCGTCACATAAGAGAGAAACACGAAAGGAAAAAAAAACACTCGTTTTTGCAAAAATTTTCATTGCTGCTCCGCTCCTATTAGTCATAGCGTGATGTTATAGCCTATAGCCTTCCTCGATAAATGGACTATCAAACGCAAAAAGATTTTTTCAATTCGAGCCGGTAGTTCCTGAGATTAGCGCGTTCAAACAAACAAACTCTTCTGTTTCATAATATTAGTATAGATATAGATACGTGGCAACCG
This sequence comes from Xestia c-nigrum, assembly GCA_916618015.1. Taxonomy (NCBI): domain Eukaryota; kingdom Metazoa; phylum Arthropoda; class Insecta; order Lepidoptera; family Noctuidae; genus Xestia; species Xestia c-nigrum. The sequence continues at coordinate 3,174,358 of OU745263.1, forward strand.
TTTTATTTATTTATTTTATTTTATTTATGAAAACTTTATGCACATAACGTACAAAGGCGGACTTAATGCCTTGGGCATTTTCTACCAGTCTACCTTTTATCGTCAGTGTTCTTAATCCAGGTGTTCGTTAGTCGCGATCTCATGGCGACATGGAGAGAGCGACTGTCGCAACCCCGTGCAGGGCACGCCACGATAGTGGCGGTAAGTCCCCTCTTTGAGGAGTGGCTAGAGAGGCGCCACGGCGTCCTCACCTTCCGCCTGACGCAGGTCCTCACCGGACACGGATGTTTCGGGAGGTACCTGCACCGAATCGGGCGGGAGGAATCGCCCGGGTGTCTCCACTGCGAGGATCGACCGGAGGACACGGTGGAGCACACGGTGGAAGTCTGCCCTGCGTGGGCGGAGCTCCGCCGTGTCCTCGTGGCGGCGATCGGCGGCGGCGACCTCTCGCGTCCAGCCCTGGTTCAATCCATGGTCCGGAGCGAGACGGAATGGGAAGCCGTCGCCTCCTTCTGCGAAGCAGTCATGCTAGCGAAGGAGGTGGCGGAACGAGAGAGGGAGAGATCCTCTCTTCCCGGCCGCCACGGGAGACGCAACGGGCGTCGGGGGCCACGTGGTGGCTACCGGCCACCGTAGATGCGGGCCTGTGGACGGCTGGCTATGGGCAATAGCTGGCCGTCCGGCCGTCTAACGACGACGACAGGCCGTGTCGACGGCGCGTTCGTGTTCCACGCGCGCCTCAAAGAGTGTCAGCAAAAAGAGAGGGGCCCGCAAGGGCCGAAGCCTGCCGGGGTTGCGGGCCTGTTCGAAAGAGATACCGCGGCCCCGGAACGTAAAAGGCGAGGAAGGAACATGGATGGTTTTTAGTCAGTAAGAGTCTGACACTCCCTCCCGCTCCGCCCAGAGTGGGGGGGGTCATTTGATGATTTCCCATCCTTAAAAAAAAAAAAAAAAAAAGGTGTTCGTTAGTGTTCCTTCTATCTTGTATACAAAATAATGTTCAATTAGGAGAGCGGCGGTAGCCCGGCGGTGACCCGGTGGTGGCGGCCCCGACTTATGAACAGTAAGTCGTGTGTTCGAACCCAGGCAAGGCGCATTACTTTGTGTAATTTATTTCATCACCACTGCTCTCAAAAACGGTGAAAGGAAACATCATGAGGAAACCGGCATGTCCTAGAACCAAAAATTCGAAGACATGTGACATCTACCAACCCGCACTGGGCCCGCGTGGTGGATTATAGCACACACGCAAAATACGCGATTTGACGTGGAGTTGCGGACACCAGCCCGTTGTACAATACAATAAGTTCAATAACTCCAACGCCTGAAAAAAAAACGCTTACCTTTTAAAGATAATTCATCTAACAGATTTCACGAGTGTACGGTCGAGCAAACCAATTGGTTTACAGTTTAAAACCTACAAATTACATTGTAAAGTGTAAACCAAATAGCTTGTTCGACCGTACTATCACGCTTGTTGTAAAAGGAGGTCAAGCAGTAAAAGCTTAGTCAAATAATAAGAACAAAACAGTACTTTTCTCAATGGAAAGTGCTGTGGTTGGACTTGGGAGTTATTCCAAATACTTCAAAACCAAGATTATTTCACAGACACGTCTGCAATTTTGCTGTCACTAAGCATTTCACTATTCGTATTAAAGTCTTGTGTTTTTCATCAAATGAATAGTGGTCCGGACATATTGATATCAAAATAGCGGGACCACTTTCTTTGTAGAATATTTTAAAATGTTTTGGGTGTAGAATTTTACTATGAGAGTATGAAATAGTAGAAATATTGTAGTATACAACGTTATTTTTGACGTGATAACGTCTTATAAATTGATAATACCAGCAACACTCATGAAAAATAGTAACGTTCCATAGTAACGTTCCACCGTTCCACGTGTTTTATTACATAAAATAATGATTATGACGTTATCACGTAAATCTATCGTCCGTAAACCGACTTTACAGACAACCAATTTTTAGTCGTTTTAATCCCTTTAAGGGCGGATAGTATTCATGAAAATGAATAACTTTTACTATGGAACCGACTTTGAAATCTCGAAAAATAAATCAGCTGCTGCCATAATTTTTTCGAGTTACGCGACCAACAGATTTTTTTTTCGAGATTTCAAAGTCGGTCCCATAGTAAAAGCATTTTCATGAATACTATCTGCCCTTAAAGGGATTAAATCGACTAAAAAATAACGTTGTATACTATTTACCATGATATTCGCAAAACCTGGCGTGGTCCCGTCATTAAGACGTTCACGATCAAGCTGTTGACTTCTTGGCTACGGTGCTTAGGGCATTTCAATATCGCTACGTACTATTCTCTGCTTAGCCTGTTCCCAACTATGTGAGGGTAGGGTCGGCTTCCAGTCTAACCGGATGCAGCTGAATATCAGTATTTTACATGTTTCAAGTATTTTATCATTTGGAACTAAAAAGTTTTTGTTTACGTGTAGAATGTTTGTTTTTAAGAGGCCGGCGGAGCATCCGTACTGCATACAAACGTAATTCCAAAATAAATTTAAAACGAAACATATTCTTAAGATAGTGACTACTTATTTCGATTGGATTACATAATATCTTTTAGAACTTCTTCAATGACAGGGTGCGCAGTCAGCAGAGTAAGAAAAATAAATACACCGTACTGTGTCTGACAAATGACTATTAATTTATTGATCACAATAAACAATATCAACTTGATGATTGTTTTATAAACAGCAAATAATTTCCAATTGATAAAGTACAAGCTGAACATTACAACGGGACGTCGTCCATGACAGATAATAATACCAAAAAAACAAGTTAGAACAAACAGTGTTGCAACATAATTATACATTTGAAATAACCTCTGAAAGTAAAGGTGTTGTCATGTTAATACAAAAACACAAACATTAACAATATCTAGGTTCCCAAATATATATTTTTGAATGGACACTGATTTAAACAAGAGTTACGAGAAAAATAAGTTTTCTATAGAAATTTTAAATTCCTCATATCTCGTCTTAAGACCATTGTTGTCCTTTCTAAATAAATATTTTGGGAACATAAATATTCTGTAATCCAATGGAAATAAATACATACTACCTTAAGAATATGTTTGATTTACAAATTATTTTGGTATTACGTTTGTATGAACGACGTATGCTCCGCCGGCCCCTTAAGTCCATATACTAGTGTACTAAGGTCCATGTTCACCAAAAAGATGATGCTCTGAATAACTAAAATCAGCTGTTTAAAAGACATTTTTGTATGGGAACACGTCACAGTGACAGCTGTTTTTAGACAATCAGACTGTTTTCTTTTCGGTGAACATGGACCTTAGTCTTACACTAGCTTCTGCCCGCGACTTCGTTCGCGTGAATTTCCTGCTTGCAATATTTCTTATTGCTGCTCCGCTCCTATTGGTCATAGCGTCATGTTATATAGCCTTCCTCGATAAATGGACTATCGAACGCAAAAACAATTTTTCAATTCGAGCCCGTAGTTCCTGAGATTAGCGCGTTCAACCAAACAAACAAACAAACTCTTCTGCTTTATAATATAGTATATAGTATAGATTTAGGTGTTTCATACGATACAATCGAGAAAATATACGTTTTGCAAAAATAACACTTTTGGCAAATTGTTTGTTTATTTTCAGTTACTTAGGTAAGACATAACCAGCCAACCAATTGCTATTGGGTTTACAGGTCGGGGACTGTGGGAATCGAAGCAGGGACTTCATGCTCAGAAAGTCGATAGTCGCCCTTGCAACGACTAGACCAACGAGGGAACACAAAAAAAAAGTAATCAAAGATTTTATAATTACTTATACCTATTCATTAAAACCTTTTTACAGATACCAAATAAACATAACACATTTGTTTAACTCTCTCATTTTCAAAGCACTTCACTTTATAATATACTTAGGGCCAGTTTCACCGGTTGCGGATAAAGTGTCGGTTAGCCTATTAGGAACTTATCTGCCAGATAAACTAACACTTTTGGTTTCACAGGTGGTGTTTCGGATAGCGATATCTGGTAGATTTTATCCGGAACCGGTGAAACTGGCCCTTACTGAAAAAGATCTTTTATAAGTATGTTGAAACACGGGACCGATCAATGTACCTAGGCCTATGTCCAGCAGTGGACGTCTTTCGGCTGAAATGATGATGATGATATTGAAACGCAGCCTACAGTCAGTACTTGCAAGGTCGACTTGCGGCAACTATTTACATGGTGCATCTTCCTTGCCCATTAAAATGCCTATAATTTGTGTGATAGTCTGGCTGACTTGATTGATTAATAAAACCTTAACTATGATTCAAATATACATTACAATTTTAATTATAGTATGTAAGTCAGGGAATAATTGTTAAGCAAATTGACTACCAAAAAGGTTGTTAACCCACAATTGGGTTGCAGACAATCTACTTTAAAGTAATCTTGACTCTTTGATAAAAAACCCTGAAAGTGTTTGTTTCAACTCCTCGTCAGTTTGTGAAAGTTGATATTCAGAGCCAAAATAATTGACAACCATACTCACTCGTTCGGAAAGTGGCAGCTGCTTTGCTTTACCCTTAAACCGCTAAAAGGCTTCCATTCGAGTTAGTATTTTTGTACCAGAAGAATGTTCTTCACGGTCATCTGTCAGTTGATACGCATCGTTAGGGCTCTGTTGTTTAGTTCAAAACATCTCGTCTTCTGAATCGGTGTCAATTGGCAATGCTTTAGTCGTCTGTGTTGAAATTCCAGGTTTATTTTTTTTAGTTTCCATTGTTGTTCCCACGAGTAGGGTACATAGAAGGTCCACGCCGGGTGACGCCCATTCCGGGGGTAAGGCTATATACTACGGAGGTCGCCAGATATCAGTAGGGTTTAAACGACTTCGCTGTCGGGTATAGTGTTCCTTCTCGCGGGGCAAGCCCCTCGGCCGTAGTTTTGCACGACGTACCTCAGTCACGCCTTACTGAGGTTGTTGAAGTGCAGAGTACGTGGCGGTTACGGTATAAAAGTTGACTGGCGCTCAGTCCCCTGAAATTGCTCCAACTAAAGATGAAACAACCATTGATTTTGCTTTATAGCAAAAAACTATACTTTAATTGACGTAAATACATAATGGAAATTGATTTAAAGTAATTAGATAGGTAAATAATAAAATTCATGTGAAAAGAATTGTTATAAATCAAAAAGTATAATACAATTGATTTAAAAGAATAGTGAAATATAAAAGTATACTAAAATTGATTCAAACAAAGTTGTAAAATCAAATAACTAGTAAAACAAAATTGATTTAAAAGAATTGTAAAATTTATAATAAAAAGAACTAAAAATATTTAACAAACTGTCAAAAATGTTGATATAAAGGGTGTAAAACACCTCTTCACTAAGCCGAAAGGCACTTGTTCTCCCTATCATTGCGATATTTTTTTTGTTCTACACCATACCTGGGAACCTTATAGTTACGGAGATATGGGGGGTCAAAGTTACAACTTTTTGACAACTTTTTTTTTACATAAGTACTTGTTTTTTTTTTAGTAAAGTTTTGACTTTTATCACCTCCACGACCCCCCTACTATTCAATCCATTCATCAGCACAATGTTTTAAGTGCGTTACATTGAGTTCTACCACAAAACATGATTTATAACCTCAAAAAAAAAAGTTGTTTCCCAGCAATATTTTTTGCGTAAAGTTACTTAGTTTGATGTACAGAATGCTTGGTTAACGGCTTTGTGATGAGGTGGTTTACACCCTGTATTACTCATGTTTAATGTTGATTGATATACTTATGAGACAACGAAAAGGATTTTCTTTTATTTACTAATGGTCGAGTCTATTGGGTTGGAATTTATAGACGGTTTCTAAAAAAGGTGTATCAGTCAACATGACACCAATTTCTCCATTTGTTTTTTTAATTTCCATCATAAAATTACTCAAACTTTGCCACAAAATAATGATATCTTATTATGGTCGTGATAAGCAAGCTAAAACTTAATAAAAATAAACAAATTATGTTTTCGTTTCGGCAGCCCTAAGTGCGGATATTTCGGATATCACTAAAATTTCCAATATCTCCTAAACCTAACACATTGGTTAATGTGTTAGGTTTTGGAATTAATACTACACATAATAGAAAGTATCAAGCAAGTTTTTGATGTAGGAATGACCGCCTACTACAGCGGTTTAGATGAATAAAAAAATGAAAACGAAAACAGAGAAAAAAAATCATATCTCTCGACCCATTCATACTAATGCAATAGGAATTGGTAGAACGGTCGGCAATTATACCAGTTTTCGATAGAATAAATAAATTCTGTAATAAGTACTTCCATTAAATTATAATGTTTTTTTTTTAAACTCAAGTCTTAGCAAACCCGTAGTTTTACTCTAATCGTCGGAATTGTACTCAATCGGTGACTGTCGAGGGTAAGTATAATAATATATGTAATAGAGCTCGTACTACGTACTTGTGTATTCTTTGACATACAAATAAAATGAAAACTTTTTTTTTGTATAAAACAATAATTATTCAGAATAGACATATTATCTAAGTAATATTAATATATTGAATACAGCTATTTTACAACATAATTTAAAGTTAAGCTTTCTTATACTCAATCCTTTCCACTTTGACCTCGTCACCCAGCAGTTTGTAGACGTAGGTCACCACGGTTGAGCTCTGGATGTCCATCAGTACGAATGATGGGGTGGCATTCCTGTAATTAAGAAGTCAGAGGTTAGAACTGATGCTTAAAAAATAACATTGTTAACATAAATGGGATGTATTCATATTTTTGCAGATAATTTTTCTTGACAGTTTTCTAAGTGAAAGTCGAATTATTTATCTGTCTAATACCTTTTTTTCGTCAATAACCGCACAAAAAATTTGCTAAATTTTTACAACCGATCGTAAGATGCAAAAGGAAAAGAAAAATATCTTGTACCTTTAAACGAGTAATTCTTGTGTATATGTATATATCATACTGTATTTATAACCTGAATCTCCAACGATTTTCCATGGAATTTAGTATACAAGGGGTTTCAGAGGCGATGAATCGATCTAGCTAGGTTTTTTTTTAGAAAACGTCACCATAAAAGAAATATAATTATGTTCAATTAAGCACTTTGAGCACCAAACTTCAAAACAAAGGAAATTTAATTATTGAACTGATTCTACACCCATTAGCTAGGACAGTTTCGTATGGAGAAGGATGGGCACCAACTCCATTGTAACTGTTATAAAATGTTTGTGATGTTGAGCAAAGTCCCTTTGAAAAACCTCTTTGTAGGATAATTACGTTGTAAATTACCTAATTAAATATCGTGTTCATTAATGGTCAACCAGTTTTCATCCTTATGCGATGAGTTAAAAGTGTTTGTGAGTGTAGTAGTACTAAAATCCATGTTCACCTGAAAAGACAACAGTCTGATTATCTAAAAACAGCTGTCACTGTGACATGTTCCCATGCAAAAATGTGTTTTAAACAGCTGTTTTTAGATAATCAGACGGTCATCTTTTTGGTGAATATGGACCTGCCATCTGCTTTTACAACTGTATGGTACAATATCACAATCATATGTTGGCAACTATGTTGGGGTCGGCTTCCAGTCTATCGAGATGCAGGTTTATTCCGGTATTATACATGGAGCAACTGCCTATCTGACATCCACAACCCAGTCAGTACTGAATGGTACAATGTAAGTAACAGAAAATGGAACCACAGGTGCATCTAGTTAATGATGTCACTGCAGTCGCAAGAGACCCCTTGCAATAATTGTCAAATAGAAAACAGCCAAAATGACAGCTTCTTGCAAAAAAATATTTAAAACAGTACAAAATATTACCTGAACAGTGGACTGTAAGCCCCAGTGGCTGATCCCGGATTAATATAAAACTTGTTTTCATGCTCGTAAGCCTCAAAGCGATGTGTGTGGCCAGATATTAGGATATCTACGTCAAGCTGCCTCTGGACTAGCGCAAGAGATTCTTCATCACCCCATGGTACAACCTGGTGACCATGGATGAGACCGATGCGGAACTGGCCAACAGTTATCACTTTTTGTTCTGGGTATGTGGAGTTCTGTAAATAATTTTTAACATGGGTAAAACATGGAATAATGATAAGTATTAAATATTACATCATGGAATAAATTTTCTTCCGCCTTTTTTTTTTTTTTTTTCAAAGTAGCAGCCACGCATATAACCTATATTAATCGAGAGCCAGTATCAATAAAAAAAAGTTTTGTAGTGGGTAAAATTTTCTTAAGGGTCTTGTGTCTGAGATTATCAGCTATCAAGGTTTAAGTCCATTCACAGATGGCATCTTCAGCACAACTTGGATTTGATCGGACATGCATAAAATATATGCGATGCCCGCGGCTTCGCTCGCGTAAAATTATATACAAAAAAAACCTTCCTCTTGAATCACTGTATCTATTACAAAAACCCGCATCAAAATCCGTTGCATAGCTTTAACCCTTAAACAAATGCAGCGCTGTGCAAGACTTATCAAAGATGTTAAAATGGATTTAGCTTACATTTAGAAGTAGTTTTAATGTTTTTAAAATTATATTATTATTTATTGTTTTTTTTAGTGGGAATATATTTCCCTATATTTGTTTAGGATATATTTTGTTTTAATGGTGGGAAATCATTTCCCTGTATCCTTTACTGCAATGCCTAGTTGTACTACGTGACTAGTTGTTGCATTTGACTTTACTTGGTTTTTGCAGGTACATAAATATTAAAGAAAAAAGACAAAGTCATAGAAATTAGATGGTAATTTATTGCACAAAAAGTGATAATCACGAAATGGAAACAAAACAGGAGCCTCATATATTGGTTACATGGCGAACTTCAATCAGATGAAAATTTTTAAAGCACTCTTGCTCACTCTCTCTCTCTCTTTTTCTCATTAATTGTCTTCTTTCTTTTAATTTTAGATTGCATGCGAGACATTTTGAAATTCTTACGTTCCTAAAAATAACAATAATTTTAATTCATTTTTTTTATTTTAAAATTAAAATTATGAACAAAAAGATAAAGTCAAAATTTTATATATATTGATAAAACAATGAACGCGAAAGGGATATAGGTAATTAGTTTCCCACTTAGTAGTTACGGAAATGGATATAGGGAAGATATTTCCCACATAGTTTAGACATGCAAAAATAGCACTAAGTTTTCTTTTTATACACTGTTTATACCATCATTATATCAGAAATATAGTCTACTTGCAGAAATAAGGACAGTTGTATACGTTCAAGAATTTTTTTGCTCGTCAGACGAAAAACACTTCACAAAAATTCTAATTTAGAGCTAAATTGGCGGAAAAAACGAACCTCAAAGATTGAACTGATTTTGACGTTTAGGCATGTGACATTTAGGAAGAAAGTGTTGCCAGAAAATAAAAAAATATGGTTTATTTTTTGATGGATCGAAATAATTTCAAGTAACGATTATCGATTATTAATAAAATACCAAAATGTAGAACATTGCCGGGTGGGAAATAGTTTCCCTATATTTGAATAAGGGTTAAAGATCTAAGCATACATGGGGACAGACAGATGCGGTGGGAGACTTTCTTTTATAATATGTAATGATTGATAGCTGGCATCAGTACAAACAAGTTTTGTCTAAGACAAAATGTTCGAAAGTGTCAAGTTTCCTAAGTATATTGTGTTGTGATCGCTACCTTGCACAATTTTGAAAGCTTTCATCTCAGAAACTTGACGCTTTCGAAGATTTTGGCCCCGAAATAAATTGTTTATATTAATACCAGCTATTGATTGAGGTCTTGTGCCAGGCCGCTACTTTGAAAAAAAAATAAAAATGACAGCAGAAAATCCAGCCACGCGTCATACAAAAATGTTTGAAGCCCTTTGTCAATTAATTGTGGCTTTACGCCAATAAGGAAAGAACTTTAAATCTACCATTTAGTATAGAATTTTATTTGGGTGACCTTTACCTACCTGCTACCAGTGGGATAAAATAAAATGTATGAATTAATACTATTAAGGTTTTTAAGGTTTTTTCCAATTTGAATTGTACAAGTAAGTTTTGACCTACAAGACAGGCCAACAACAACTGCTACTGCCCAATTTGACAATTTCATATTCCACATTGAAGAAAATTTCTGTAAAATTATGTTTACTCAGGTCAAAACTTAAAAACAAAAAAAAAACAGAATACAAACCTCATCAAAATCTCCTCTAACAACATGCACATCGCTGGCTAATGTCTTAAGATAATCATAAGACTCTTTCGTGCAAAGATTGCCTGTGCACAAGATGTGCTGTATCCTGCCAGGTAGGAGGAGCTTCTTGAACTTCGGAGGCAGGCTGCTGCAGCGGTGCGGGATGTGCAGGTCACCGAGTACTAGGACAAGCTGGGGATATCATAGAGAAAATGTGTGAGGTTAGTTATTAATCGGTTTGGTTAATTTGATAACCTGTATCAAAGCAGTTTAACTCCTGAGGATGTACCTAGGTTAAAAACTAAGGTCAGTACTAGAAATGGTTCTTAATTAGATCCTAAATTTTATTATATTTATTGTATCTTTGACATTTTGTTTTATAAATATTTTTGTTTGGAGTTTGAAGACATTAGTATTACATAAAGGATCTCTATGCTCTGAGAGAGCTATGAAAGCTGATGCATTCCGATCGGCTTATTGTAAATCAATTGAAAAAAGTGGGTGTACGTTTTGTACAAGTTCCGTGTTGGCAATCAATGCTGATAAAAACTACTTACCATGATGTTATTAGAGTACGATATTGTTACAGAAAACCGTTAGTTACGGCAGCAATAATTGCGATTCGAGGAAGTATGATTGAGAAGAAATACAAGCAATTAATACTGATTACAGCAATCAGAAATCGGAAATCGTTCGACCAATACAATTACAAAGCCAATGGGCAATGGTTGAATTTGACAATTTTGACAACTTTGACATTAGTTAGACTTGACACTTGACAGATGTGACAAATCATGAGTTGCGTTTAGTTTTTCCAACATTAACTTTTTTGAGCGCCTTGTACTCATTTGAAGCAAATCAGAAAAAAACTCACTAAGTCGTTGTAAATTTAGTTTAGTATTATTTAATTATCTTTGAGACACAAAATTATTACGAAATTTATTCATCAGTTTTCCACATTCACGAGTTCCAGCATGCTTTGCTTTTTTACCGTTAAAAGAAAAAGAACTAAATACTCTATGAACAAGTGATGTCACTTTGAGAAACTAAGGTTTAGCCCCACAAAATGAAACAACAGAAAATCGTTAATTCTATTTTACCGTGGGCCATTTAATTAATTGAGCATATTACAAAACTTTTTTCAAATGACCGTGTTGATTGTGCGTTGCATCATACTTTTATTTAACAACTTACAAACCTAACGACGACTAACGATTACTAATTGATTTATTGTAAGAACACAAATCATGCAATTTTATCAAGATTATGTAGAATAGATAATGTACGTTGCAGTTACATAATATTTTACTGTGATTTCTTTTCAACGTCATGAGTTTTCAGTAGTTTGTTTTTTGTATTATCAGCTCAACACTTCACATTCGTCTATAATCTCTATGGTTCAGGTGCGGATAGAAAAGAAAATTTCATGGTGTTGTGGGTGACACATATACGTAGAAAAAATTTAGTTTAAGTTAAACACAATTGGCACCAACTGCAGGGAAATGGAATCAATGGAATATGAGCTCGCTAGGAACCTTACTCTGTTGTTCTTCGTGGAACGCCTACTCGACAAAGGCGAGCCGCGCACGTTGCACGATCTTTCCTGCCAGTTTGGTGCCAAAGGATTCACCAAGGAGATGCGACAGATCGCTGGCGGGTCGCAGTCGGGCTTGAAGAAGTTCCTGGCTCAGTACCCGGCGTTGTTCAGCATAGACGGGGACTATGTTGATATCAACACGTTCCAGAAGCACACCCTCGGGGCTGGCGCATCGTCCAACAACGACTACATCGAGGAAGCGAAGGAGTACTTCGCGGGCAAGATGGTCCAGTACGGCGAGGGCACCGAGGTGCCGATTAAGAGCCTGCTCGGGCACCGCAGCCAGGCCTCCCCGCAGGTGCGTCACATCTCCGGTCAGAGAATCAAGGAGTTCAAGGACTTCCTGTTGAAGCATCCGGACACCTTCCAGATCATCGATGACAACGTCGTTCTAGTCAGTGAGAATCATAGAAGAGGTAACGCACACACAAATTCTGAACAATTCCACAATTTACCCGTAGCTAATATTAATACAGACACTGCCCAACAGTTGTTAGACTATGTTGCACAGTGCATAGAGGCTAAAGGCCCCGTGATGGTCGACCAGCTCTTTCACTTAATTGTGTCACGCTTCCCACAAGAGTATTGGTACCAAATGTTTAAGTCGCCCGCAGATTTGAGCGCATTCTTAAAAATATTTTCAGACTCATTCCATGTTCAATCGAACTTGGTGACACTTATTAGTAAACCAAAAATACCTGTTATGTATCTTAATGCAAAAGCTAAAGTAAAGACTGATGTACCAAAGCCTGTGGTTGAGGAGAAGCCCGTGTCCCCAATTCCCCCCACAGTTGAGAGTCCAACTCCATCAGATGGCAAAAATAGTCCGGCAAACAACAACAGAATACTCAGTCCTATTGAATCTCCCCGAGGACCTCAAGCTAACATTGCAAACCAGACTTTGAAGCAAAGAATCAATTCTATTGTCATAAAGAATTTGGCCGAAAACATGGTCCGTGACAGGGTCAACAATCATTTGAATGCGCGGACTGCTGAAGAAACTAATGGTACTCCAAGTTTAAGAAATAATGTGATGGGTGAAGCATGGCGCCAAAAGGTGCTCCAGTGCACAACTGTCATAGCTAATGTAAGGGAATGTGCCACACTAATTGAAAGCATAATGGTGCCTAAACGCAATTCAAAGAACATTGTTTCCTTTGACTGCGAAGGAATAAACCTTGGCCTCAAAGGAGTATTGACATTGTGTCAAATAGCCACCATGAATGGTGAAGTGTACATACTAGATATAATGGCATGTCCAGGCATGGTTGTGGAGGGTAAAATTAAGGAGTTATTAGAGAGTGAAAATGTTGTTAAAATTATACATGACTGTAGGAATGATTCAGTCAATTTACACAATCAATTTGAGATTGTTTTGAAAAATGTTTTTGACACACAAGCTGCTCATGCTGTTTTACAGTTGCAACAACAAGGTGTGCCTGTTTACAAAGTCAAGAATCTTAGTCTCAATGCCTTATGTGAATTGTATAATGCACCTATGAACCCCATGAAAGAACAATTGAAGAATGTGTACCGCAGGGACCAACGTTATTGGGCAAGGAGACCATTGACTAAAGATATGATCATTTATTCTGCTTCAGATGTTCTATCTTTGGTCAATCCAGCTATTTATGCTTACATGTCAAGCAATATTAAGCCTGACAATCAGCAGCTATTTGAAGAACTGAGCAATGAGCAAGTATTTATGCATATTCAGCCAACTGAAGTTAAATTGCGCAAGAGACAACGAAAAATCAACACAGAAGTTGGTGAATTGAAGCAGAAACTGGCTGAAACAACTAAGAATATTGTACTGAGCAACAGAGAAATTAGACTACTCAGATACATTGAACTCACTGAAGAGGAAAAGGAGAAACTGAAGGGTTGTCACAAAATATCCAAGAAATTGGAAAAACTAGAAGCTATTGGACAGGATAAGGACTCTGATTCAGATGATGATGAAAGAGAAAATGAAATGGCTAGCTTAGAGTCAAACCCCTCAGATCCAATATCATCCCCACACTCCACACAGCCACCAAGTCTCACAGAATCCATGCAGATGATGGATGAAATCTTATCTGACACAAACATGGATAAAGTAGAGAAAATTAATCGCCTTGAGGCTATCCTGTCGGCTGTCGCCCCCTTGAGTGGAGAGTTGGAGGATAAATTCTCACAAACAATGGAACAAACACTGCCATTGCTCAAAAATAAGGATTGGTCCAATCTAAGCCAAATTTTGAACGGAGAGCCAGACAGGAAAAGCTGTAACTGCAGATGCCATAATTCCACTTATGATGAAATTAAGTGCAATGCCAATGATCTCAATGAAGCTAAGAAAACCGAGATTGGCTCGCAAACTCTTAGTACAGGGGACATTGTGATCACGCGGATTCACTTCAGGGAGGAAGACAAAGCAAACGAAAGGATTCTTGATGCCTCTCCTTTGAGCAAAAGGCTGGGCATCAACAACATGTCTTGATCGACACTCAGGCTTTTATTGTACTTCCATTTTCTGAGTGCCACAATTTAGTTTCGGAACTGTTTATGTATGTGATCATTTTATATATTTTTTAAGTTTGATGGTATTTCGTCCGGCCCCCGCGCGTCATAAATCACTTATTACTTTGAACTAGTTTTGCGGGGGTATGATAGCGGCGGAATTGTACGAGATAGAATAAATTAAGCGTGTTCTGAGGTCGTGCATTGCCAAGTGTGTAACGCCTACGCTATATGTTCATTTGAGCGGAGACGAACGCGTACAGTCGAATAAATGCAACAGTAATTCGCATAATACAGCTACTTAATTCCTTCATCTGGAAATGACAGTATTTGCTGTTTTTCAAGTTTTATAGTAATTTATTTTATGTTGGCTATTGCCTGTTAAGTATCCCAAACTTAAATGTGATAGATTTCAAGGCCTTTTTCTCGATCTACTCTGAATTGTAAATAAGATAAATTTTGATAAGCATGCATAATCTTTTAAATCTTGCGAATCATGTTAAGATCGAGCGTTTTTCCGTTATCTTTAGTAAATCAAGTGTATATACCTATTTATTTATTTATATGCTATGTTTAGTAGCATCGACACTACTAAACCTATATCGAAGATGGCAATAATAGGTGTATACAATAAAGTTTTTTTTTATTATTGTAAAATATTTATAAAACGTTAGATTTACTAGTAGAATAATTATTAATCACGGTTAAAAAAATATTAAAAAGTGGTATAGGGTTAGTGTTATTGAAAGAGACGTTTTATCGTAGTACGAGGTGCTTGGAGAAATCGATTTAAAACTTTATTTCACGTAGAATGTTATAGAGACATACGGTAGATCATGTTTGTTACGTAGATATGCAAATTAACGTTAAAACGTACTTGTGATGGATAACCGGAGAGGTTATATCCTTACTTTTGTTTTAAAAAATGTGCCTTCGAGTCATATCCGACGAATGCCTTTATATTCAATTAATATATGAATTAGTAGGTTTTTATACATATTTAGTAGTCATTCTGTAACACGAAGTTTAGATGAGATTTGTTGTTTGTGAATAACACTTTGGTATACAAGATTTTATATTGAACTAAACTCACACACTAACTAGATAGGTAGTTCTCAGAATCTATTAATGTTTTCGACTTATGCCCACTTCTGGGTTTACGAAAAGCTTCGTATTAGATAAACGAAAATATTTCTAATCATGTTGAATTCATTCGAATAGTTTATTTTTGTGTTATGGTTAAGTAGAAATGTGTTAAACTTAAGTGATATTTTAAAATGCTTTTTGCTTATTATTATAGCAAAACTGTTGCTTTGTATTGAATTTGTACCTTACTTTCTACACTGAACCAAAACCAACTGTTACTGTAGGCATGCCGCAAAAACATAGTCTTCCTGCACTAGTTTCAAAACTTTGACTAAACGCAATAAACACGTGTGATAAAAATATATTTCGTAGTTAGGTATTATTAAAAAAGCATAATTACATATCACCTTTGAACAAGTCAATTGTTTTGTGCAATGAGCCATGGCAACGTATTTTGCCAGATTTACGATTACTAAGTGCAAAGATGTTCTTAGCGCATCGGGCATTCAGTTTCATGAAACCGAGTTGGCGGCATGTTTACAGTTCAGCATATTATCGTTGTTTACATGAGGCTTAACAAATAGGTCGCGATACCCAGTGGTATGCGATTACGTGTAAAATAAGCGTAACTTACGTGATTTTTATTGTTGCTTGTTTTGTAAAATTATAAGTACATGATACAATTTTTTCTTGCTCTCTCAATACGGTCTCCGAGGATCCATCTTGTTAAGCCTCATTAAATACAGCAATAATTATGTACCGGTGTAGATACTCCATCTTGTATTAATCATCAGTATTGTATCCTTTATTTTGGAAAATCCACGCGCTGTTGAAATCGTTAGTAAATGCAAAGAATGTCCACTGTTTGTATTTGCATTTTCCGTCACATATACTCAAGTTTACCTCCTTTTATTTGTATCTATAAAATTATTAGGCACTTTTATAAGCATAATAAACTGTATTTTAAAAGATTTTCGGCCATATTTGTTGTTCGACGTTTAAATTATACATTTTGTGCCTTAAACATTTGCACAATTTACTAAAATGTTCTGTGTCGATGACACATTTTGTATCGTTTATGTAGAATGTTTATTAGTGCCACTAATAATTTTTGTACTATTTGTAAGGAGCATTTTGTTAGTCAATATAAGCGTAACCACTTTCAGTTATTTTTTTAACTTATAAAATCTTTAGAAACTTTTATTTTACCCTACTTACAAAAAGTATAATTGCTTACGACGTGAAAGTCGGTAATATTGTAATGTAGCAAATCGACGGTTAACTCATTTGCGCATTGTTTATGTTTATTACGAAATAAAAAGTTGTAAAATATCTGTTCTATTATTTTCCCATAACCCAATTTGTGTCATCATTCATCATCATTTCTGCCGAAGGACGTCCAATTTATGTCACCGATTCTCAATTTGGCCCAAATGTTTCAAACCGGCAGGCAAGAACAAGGTTGTCGATTCAAGTAGGTAAGTAAAAAAAATCTCATCGATGATAATGTTTTGGATGCACCTTGACTGCCTACCCACTCTCAACGTACTTAGTGCATCAACTGTGGGAAAAGTGTCAGTTTTATATTGTGAACACCGAATTGTTTTAAGTGGTTGTGAAAGTGTCACTGACTCTGGCAGAGCCACCATCAGGGATTTTCATTTTGAAAACACAAAAAAATTGTCGCTAATTAGTCGAAATTTGTCGCCAAATATCAGAATTTGTCGGTCACTGGTTCAAAAGATATAAGGGTTTATAGGTGGCCGATCTGGAGAGAGTCTCCCCAGCAGGGCCACATTTATATCTCAAAAACTAGGGCACCTAGCAAATATCTCTTTTCTCCCATAATTTGTCGCCAATTAGTCGGAATCAGTCGCCAAATATCAGAGTTTGTCGGTCACTGGTTCAAAAGATACAAGAGTTATTAGGTGGCCGATCTGGAGAGAGTCTCCCCAGCAGGGCCACATTTATATCTCAAAAACTAGGACACCTAGCGAAGATGTGTTTTCTCCCATATTTTGTCGCCAATTAGTCGCAATTTGTCGCAAAGTTACAGATTTAGTCGGTGTGTAATTAAAAAGATATTAAAGAATTCAATTTCCCCATACAGTGGTACAAGCGAGTACAAAATACTTTATGTAGTTTCTAGACAGTATCTATGAAAAATTAAATAAAATAATAAATAATCTAAATTTACCTAAATAATACAGCAATAATAGTAGGTACGATGACTGTAACTTCATGTAATTATGTGGATATAAAACAACGTAATTGGACTTCATTGAGTTTCTACGGTACTTGTAGTAGATACAGCTAATGACGTCGTATCGGGTCGGTCGCGGTCGTGTCGGTGGCGAAATGAAGAATGTAGCTGTCGGTGACGTGTCGTCGAGTAGATAGGAAGGTATCGATCGGCATAGGTATTGGTTTCAAGCAGAGTCGTCCAATGAAGAAACACCCATTGAAATTTTTATTGAGAGATATAATCCATATATAGGTACCTAACTAGCTGACCCGCGCAACTTCGTCTGCGTCACAGAGATATAGAGCCAAAGAAATAATTTTCCCCGTTTTTGCAACATTTTTCATTGAGGCTCCGCTCCTATTGGTCATAACGTCATAATATTATCGGTCATAATGTTATTAGCCTAGACTAAAAGTGAAAAAAATTTCAAAATCGGATCAGTTTTACCGGAGATTACCCCTAACATCCAAAGTCACAAACTGTATCTGTTAATAATATTGAATAAGTACCTACTTATAAATGTTACAAATACCTATTTGTAACATTTTCTGAAAGTACAATAATTTTAAGGTAATAAATCATTTTATATTTCGACAACAGAAGTTTTATTATTCTAACCTCAATTAAGATAAAATAAAAACTCAACCCGTCCATACCCACAACACAACACTCGCAATCACCTCAAAATACACACCAACACAACACACATCAAACGAACTTTATGGAAATTCATTTTTATATAATAAAATTTGATTACAATTGACAATACTTTTTCAACGTTTAAGTATTTTAAACATTTTACTAAAGGTACGACATTTATTTATTATTCTAAAGTTAATTAGAGCTTAACATTGTAAAGTGGTAAAACAGTTGCATGCGACTGTACATCTTTCACCAAATAGACCAAGAGCAAGGTTTAATGTTTTCAAAGAAGTTTAAGCCACTCTAACCTAGTAATTTAAAACATAAAAACATGAATTAAATTGAGAATTTATCTCTCTCGGACATTTCTAAAGACTTTAGACCGATAAAACTAGAAGTATATTACACATATTAATAGAAATATTTTTTTCTTGGTATTTTTCGTGAACTCTTCGACCTAGCTCTTGGACTATACCTTACTAATTGAACTCATTATATCTCCTAAACTAAGATCCGATTAAATCTGTGACTTGGCGACAAATTGCGACTAATTGGCGACAAAATATGGGAGAAAACACATCTTCGCTAGGTGTCCTAGTTTTTGAGATATAAATGTGGCCCTGCTGGGGAGACTCTCTCCAGATCGGCCACCTATAAACCCTTGTATCTTTTGAACCAGTGACCGACAAACTCTGATATTTGGCGACTGATTCCGACTAATTGGCGACAAATTATGGGAGAAAAGAGATATTTGCTAGGTGCCCTAGTTTTTGAGATATAAATGTGGCCCTGCTGGGGAGACTCTCTCCCGATCGGCCACCTATAAACCCTTATATCTTTTGAACCAGTGACCGACAAATTCTGATATTTGGCGACAAATTTCGCCTAATTAGCGACAATTTTTTTGTGTTTTCAAAATGAAAATCCCTGATGGTGGCTCTGCCAGAGTCAGTGACACGTTGTGAAAGCAAAATGTTCGATTTGGCACCGGAGAACTATGCGGGTACCTATTATAAAACGATGTTTTAATATTTATACCAGCTTCAACAGGTGTGTACTACGCAGCAATGCCGTTTGCATAATACGGTATAGAATATCAATGGCATTGTCTAATTAATATTCTTACGTCTTCGTAGCTCATTATACGGCAAATAGAAAGTTCGACAGAAACACATAGGTACAACAATTATTGCAGTGAATCCGCACGCAATTTCTAGGATTGTTTTACGATTAAAATGAACAAACTGTGATTCAATAATATGTCGTTATTAAAATATCATCTTCAATAATCAAGATCTTAGTGCTAAGAATAAGTGCGTGTTATCTTATTGCTTTTAAAATAAGTTATCCGCCAAACACCTGTCTTAGTGAATCGGAACGCAATACCTAACGGATTTTGAAACGTCAAATGACGAACGCGTTCCATAAACTGCAGTTTTAGCATTTATATTACGAGACTGTATTTCTGTCTTTGTCTTCTGAGACCATATTATAGAGATAGCAGCAACAGTTTGCTCAAAAGTTTTGTCTGAGCTTGGGAAACATTGGGGATGACAACTCGTTATGTCAAATTTGAATTTTGAAAACATTGCACAAACACTTTAAAGTTCAAATAAAAGTTGAAAAGTGATTTAAATCATGGAAGATTTCGATGTATTTACTAATGAGATCAACTTTACGAAGCCTTTGTTCAAAAATATACTGAATAAATATGTGTATGACGTGCCTCCAACTCCTAATGGACCCAATTATCAAAGTAAGTGTTTACAGATTTTTACATTCCCATAATTTCTATTATATTCCACAAAACTACAATTACGGCTTAAATATAATATCTAGTGCAATATTAAAGATATTCGTAGACACTATCTATTGTGTAATCTGTCAAGTTATTCCTAGACAAAAGACCTTTGTTTTTTTTTTCTGTAACTGATTGGTGTGTAAAGATAGTCATTTATTCTGGCTTTCAAGGTGGTAGGAAACTTATGGCTGAGGAATGTCTAGCGGACAATGATGACGTGGGGTGCGCATTCCACTTGAGTGAGGCATCATCAGCAACACTCAGAACTATGACTGTATATAGAGATGAACAATTGAAGGCTGCTGGTATGTATAATATGGATAGTAGCTTCTTATATCCATAGACAATTACATCAAGCCTGTTTTACTAAAGGGGTAGGCACATAGATTTTTACAGAAAGTGGTAAACATTTTCAATACCTATAAGTTTTACAGTTTAATATGAGAAAGAAGAAACAAAAATAATAGTTTAAATATTTAATGTCTTTGTAATTCCGGCTAGGAGCCCATTGCCATTGACTCAATCATTTTAATCAACAAATCCAGGGTGACAGTGAAGAATGATGAATGAGGGAAATTAAACACTAAACCATTATGCTCTAAAATCCTAAACCAATTAATTACTAAACCAGATGATTACTTCTATAAACCGTACATAAGTTCTGTTATCTGAATGGTTTGAGAGTCTTCATCATCTTCCTAGTCTTTTGCCAAAGATGTTTAGGTCCGCTTCCACTTAAATGGAGTAAATGATGCATAGTTGTTTCTCTGGTCCTTTTATTGTACATTGATATAAGTTTATTATGTAACACTAATTTTATTTTTTATTTTAGGAAATAAACTGCACAAAATCACAAGTTACATAAAACCTGTAAAAGATTTAATAGATTCAAATCCTATGTAAGTATTGCTGACTGATCGTGATGATACGTCGTAGTGGCGCAAAATGAAACGTAGTGGACTGTATAACAAGATATATTGAGAAATTGAATTAAAATACAATATTCGGTTGGAAACTAATAAATAACAAATAATCACATTTTAGAGTGACATCATTTTATTTCTCGTATTTTTCTCAGCAAATTCTTTTATTTGAGACCGCCATCATCATCTTTGGGAGTCCACCATGTTTGATTTAAATGACATCACTTAACTAACCACACATGGTCATCTAAACTTAACATTTATGCAACATTTACATATATGTATAATAAGTAAGTATATATTTACAAACAAAAAGTATATGTAGTATATCAACTGTCTGATGAGGACACAAGCCTTGCTTAGTGTGGCACTACATGGCGCTGTGTGAAATGTCCAGCGATATTTATTTTATTTATTTATTTCAGCTAAATTGGCAACCAGGTAGTGGGTCAAATTTGATTAGTGAAGTATTAAGAAATCTATTGTAATTTTTTTAGACCAAAGAATGAAGCAAAGATTTTAGACTTGCTATCAGATGGTACGGACGACATCAAAAATGTTTTGGAATCATTCGCAATAGAAGAGGACGTGCCATTCTACAAGAAATATCTGCGCTTCTCCAAAGAGAATAATGTTGACAACTTTCAGAAGATTCTGAAAGAATTACCTAAAGGTACTGTGATCTATTGTTAATTCTTTTTTTATAATATTGTAACGATTTAGCTTGTATTAGTTTAGGAGGTAGGAAGAGTATATATAATCTTAAACTTTGTTTATTCAACATTATTTAAATAAGTTTGATACATGTTTCCGATTATATCTTGGGAAAAGGCTAGGCAGATCATGAGGCTATGCTGTAAAATTCTAATTACATCAATTAAGACTCGGATTTCAATACGAAATAAATAATCTTCTCCTTCCTCCTTTTTTTCCTTCCTTCCTTCTTCTTCTTCTCTTCTTCCTTTTCTTCTTCTCTTCTTCTTCTTTATATTTTTCATCTTCATCTATTCTTCTTCTTCTTTTTTTAATTTCTTCTTGTTTGTGTTTGTATTAATGCGTTCTTTGTTTACCTTATTAATATTGTATGCACGTCATGACTTTGCAACAAATAAACATTTTTTCTTTCTTTCTTTTCTTTCTTTCATTTCAGAATGGACTGTGATACAATTAACTGTACCATACAATCCCAATGAGAACTTGAAGTCACTGTTCGAGTACAGAACTGACGTGGACTCAATATTCTTGAGCATGTTCACCAATGATTACTTGGAGGATGCAGGATTGGGTCCTATGACTGTGTATATACCTGCTAATGTTACTAAAGGTGAGTTTTGTATAGCAAAGTAGAACACACAGAATCACAAATAATATTTTTAAGAGGTAAAATTTGTTTGTATGTAGGGGATAATGTTCGGAATTACTGATCTGATTCCGTAAATTCTTTCACTAACAAGAAGCTACATTATCCCTGAGCGCTCTAAGTTACATTTAAAACGTTACTGTGTTTATTTTTAACCCCCGACGCAAAAAAGACGGGGTGTTATAAGTTTTACGTGTCTGTGTGTCTGTCTGTGGCATTGTAGCTCCCCAAAGTGTGAACCGATTTTGATCCCACAACAACTCCATCAATACGGGTATCTAATGAAAAGGCTTGACTAGTAGAATACTATATACAACGTTATTTTTTAGTCGTTTTAATCCCTTTAAAGGCGGATAGCACTCATGAAAATGAACAACTTTTACTATAGGACCAACTATGAAATCTCGAAAAAAATATCAGCTGTTGCCTACATTTTTCCGAGTTAGGCGACCAATAATGTATGAAGCAGCTGATTTTTTTTTCGAGATTTCATAGTTGGTCCCATAGCAAAAGTTGTTCATTTTCATGTGTACTATCCGCCCTTAAAGAGATTAAAACGACTAAAAAATAACGTTGTATAATACATTTCAAATCCAAGATGGCCGCCACCACAAAATGGTGAATAAGTACTTTTTTTTGTTTGTAAATACATACTTATTATACATACAAACATCCATGACTCAAAAATGAAATGAAATGAAAAATCCATGAAAAAGTCCATCCATCCATCCATTCCTCCATCCATCCATCCATTCCTCCATCCATCTGAAATGTCCATGTTCATCACACAAACATTTGCTCCTACCGGGATTCGAACCCGTAACCCTAAGAACGTAAGGCAGCCTCACTACCACTTGCGCCATTCGGGTCGTCGAGCTCCATTATAACGAGTGAAAAAAAAACGCACGCACACATAAGACGCGTACGTTCGACGATCTACAATAAATGCCGAATGGTCGTGAACGTTCTTGTGCTTAAATAATAATTAAATATTAATCTTGAAAGAGACGAGGGTGAGATTCAGGGGTTTAGCTACCGCCGTACCAGCCGTATCAATGATATAATAATAATAATAATAAATAATAAGGTGGCAACACTAAACGTCAACAGACGTCTTGATATTTGGTTCCTAATTTTGTTTATAAATAATTTATTGAAATAGTTTTTAAATAGTCTGGAACCCTTTTAATATATTCAATAACTAAATTATTACCGCACAAAATAAAATGCAGCCCATAAATAAGCAAAAACACAGAAGAAAAACCTGATCAATAATGACGTATGTCAAACCAAATAACGATATCGGAAATCCAGTATTTAATTCAAGACAATGTTGACGAGAGCCGCTGCTCGACGCGCACGCCTACCGCCTCCGGACCCGTCGCTCAGCTCCGCCTCGCCACCGCCGGAACCCAGCCCCATCGTGAGTGCTGTGACACCGGCCGTGGCAGTTGCGTCGAGTTCGAGCGACGAGTATTTCTCTCCGCCCACGACGCCACCACCTGTTCGTCGACGGGGAGGACGCCGGCCGCCGGACGGCTTAGGACCTCGAGGCCCACCGGCTTCTGATAGGGTCCCAGCTCCCGGCGGAAGTGTGCAGCGCATGCGATGGACGCAATCTAACAATGAAAACGTCATGCGCGCATACTATGGGGCTACAGAGGGGGGAAACAACCTGACCGCGTACCGTGTTAGGATGCTCTCTCTGTTTCAGGTGCTTGAGCCAGCTGTCAACGTGTCGGCACAACGACTGTCGGATCAGGTGCGAGTCATCCAACGTAATCGTATGTTGGATGACACCGTACTTGATCGCTTGCGAACTGAAATGCATAGTAGCCATGTCATTGCCACGCCGCCCTCGCAGGCTGTGGTTCCACCATAGTCAACCACAATAACAAATCGCGATGACGACGTGAGTAGTGACATGATTACTAATGTAGGTACCCAGTACAGTGAGGATATGAGGAGTGCTTTGGAGGGTGCGATTCGAGAATATCGGTTCATGACACCAGAGCTTAGACCGCGTTTACCTCGCTTGCCCATGCATAACAAAAATAGGATGCTGGTGGCTGTTCTGGATTCGCAGTTGTCAAATTATTTTGATAATTGCGAAGACCTCACCGATGTTCACTCAGTCCTGTATTGTGCGGCCGTAGCGGCATGTCGTGTAGCTCGTGTCAAATTTCCTGATGACAGAGCTACACGGCCAAAACCAGCCGTACCGGCATGGCAGTACAGGATTGAACAACGTATAGGTGGGGCCAGAGCACTCATCGGCAAATTGATCTGCTTCAGGGAGGGCAATACTCGCCCTAGAGTGATGCGTTTTGTGAGGCGGGCGTTCTCGGGGACTGATATCAATCCTCGAGACTACATGTCCCGTGTCACAGAGCGCATCGACTTCCTGAAGCAGAAAGTGTATGGATGGGCAAGCCGTATACGTAGGTATAAGCGGCGGGTGGATCGATACACTCAGAATCGCACATTCCAAAGAGATGAAAGGTGGGTTTATAGGGCTTGGGAGCGACCGGACCAAGGTGTGGCTGACACGCGCCTGCCGGATGATGATGCAATGTGTTCGTTCTGGCGCAGCATCTGGTCGGTGCCTGTCAGCCATGCTGAGGGTGAATGGACTCGGGTGGTTGAGCGAGCGTGCGATCCAGTATCAGAAATGGGGGCAATTACTATCAGCCCCCAAGACGTAGCTTGTGCAGTCCGTCCGTTGCCTAATTGGAAATCTTCAGGGCCGGATGGGCTGCACAATTTTTGGATAAAATGGTTCACCAGGTCGCACGCTCGCCTGGCGACCCTGTTCCAGTCAGCCTTAGAGTCGGGGTCGCTGCCAGAGTTCCTGACAACAGGTATAACCCACCTGCTCCATAAATCGGGTAGTACTGCGGAACCCAAAAATTATAGACCGATTACCTGTCTCCCGACGGTCTATAAAGTTCTTACATCCATTTTGAGAGCTAAAATCACTAAACATATTGACGAAAATTCTGTTATGTCAGCTTCTCAGAATGGATGTAGGAACGGGTCCCGCGGTACTAAGGAGCTACTCCTCATTGATATGGCCATAAGCCAACAGGTTCGTCGTTCCCGAAAGGATCTGTCGACATGTTGGATAGACTATAAGAAGGCCTATGACTCAGTGCCACATACATGGCTCATGAGGGTGCTAGAGTTGTATAAAGTTGATGCAACTCTGCGCACCTTCCTGATGTCGTGTATGGGGCAATGGAGGACAGTCCTTCGCTATCCAGGATGTCGGCAAATTCAAAGGAATAGCGAGCCGATAAGGATAGAGCGAGGAATATTTCAGGGCGATAGTTTGAGTCCACTTTGGTTCTGCTTAGCCTTGAATCCTCTTAGCACACTGCTGGAGGATTCAGGTCTAGGCTATCAGTTGCGGAAAGATGGTCGGGTTATATCTCACCTCCTTTACATGGATGACTTGAAACTCTTTGCCCCAAACGATTTTCAACTGATGGAGCTACTGAAGGTAACTGAAACCTTCAGTAGCGCCATCAGGATGGAATTTGGTGTGGACAAATGTGCGGTCATGCATGTAAAGCGAGGAGAGATTGTGGAGTCTGTGGGAACCCAGCTCTCAGATTCCATAAATCTTAGATCCCTTTCAGCAACTGAAACCTAAAGTATTTGGGTATGTCGGAAGCGCTGGGCATCAATGTGGCTGACATGAAGCAATCGTTGAAGGAGCGCTTCTTTGGCCGCCTGAAAAAAGTATTTAATAGTCTTTTATCGGGCGGAAATAAGGTGCGTGCCTTCAACGGTTGGGTCATGCCAGTTTTGATGTACTCTTTCGGCATACTCAAATGGACTCAAACCGAACTAGACGCCCTGGATACGAAGGTCCGTAAATTGCTGACGGCATTTCGAATGCATCACCCGCGTTCTTCAGTTATGAGACTGTATATCCCGCGAAAGTGTGGGGGTCGTGGCTTTTTAAACGCTAAGACTCTCCACAATCGCGAGATATGCAGTCTCAGGGATTATTTCCTAGAAGCCGACGTGGGGATGCATCGAGATGTGGTCGCGATGGACAAGGGCCTCACCCCGCTCTCCTTGGCTAAAGAGAACTGGCGCAAACCTATAATACTTACTACTGATGACCGCAGGAAAGAATGGCAGGGCAAGGAGCTTCACGGGCGCTTTTACCGGGCTCTTCATGGGCCCGACGTAGATTTTCTAGCGTCCGTGTCTTGGTTACGTTCCGGGGACCTCTTCGGAGAAACCGAAGGTTTTGTCTGTGCAATTATGGATGAAGTTATGATGACGAATAACTACCGGAGATTTATTGTGAAGGACGGTACGGTTGACATATGTCGGGCATGCCACCGTCCAGGCGAATCAATCCGTCACATTATCTCCGGATGTTCTCGTCTAGCTAACGGAGAGTACTTGCATAGACACAACCTTGTAGCCAGGATTATCCATCAGCAACTTGCTCTAAAATACAATCTTGTGGAATCGGAAGTGCCCTACTATAGGTATGTGCCCGACCCAGTTCTCGTTAATGGCAGTATCACACTGTACTGGGATCAATCCATCATCACTGACAGGACTGTTATAGCTAATAGACCTGATATAGTGGTGATGGATCGATCAGAGCGGCGCGCAATGATTGTTGACATAACGGTCCCGCATGATGAGAACCTCGTGAAAGCCGAGAAAGATAAACAAATCAAGTATCTTGACTTGGCTCGCGAGGTTGTCGACATGTGGGAAGTGGACTCAGCAATCATTGTGCCGATAGTCGTGTCAGCGCATGGCTTAATTGCCAAGAGCCTCGACCAACACCTGAGGAGGCTCTCGTTAGGCAGCTGGATCAAGGGCTTGATTCAGAAAGCGGTACTCCTGGACACGGCCCGTATTGTTAGGAGGTTCCTCTCTCTGGAGCCCTGACCGCCGGTAGCTTGGACCCTGTTCCCGATACCGGTGGGCTACAATTTTTTATATTTTTAAATGTTTTTTATATATTTTTTATATTAATATTTAAAAATGTAAAGACTTTGTTACAAAATGAATAAAGGGAATAATAATAAATATCGTTGGACATTAACACACAGCGCCACCTAGTACCACACTAAGCAAAGCTTGTGTCGTGGACACTAGATAGTTGATATGTTATAGGCAATGTGTATAATGCAGGCATTCTATACATTTCCTAGGTATTGTATAGAATGCCGGGGTCGTCCAGGCAATGTGTGAAATGATATTGAATGTTCAAACTATTTTACACTTTACCTAGGAAATGTATGGAATACCTAGGCATTGTATAGAATGCCGGTTGACGCATAGGGATTCGGGATTTTCTTGTATAGCGTCATGTTTTTCCAAAGGATGCTTTTCAATCTGTTCATTTCTTTCATTTTCGAATCCAACAGGGTTACTTTGTGCTAAATTAATTACTTTTTCAAGTTGCTGTTCGGTCTCTACATTAGCATCATCAAACGGCAAACAAATACCAACCTTGACTTTTGAATCAAATAGAGCTTCGTATGGTGTTCTTTTTATCATCTCAGCCGAAAGACGTCCACTGTTGGACATAGGCCTCCTTCTAGTGTCGCCACATTGACCGGTCCCTTGCTACTCGCATCCACCGGATTCCCGCAACTTCACCAGGTCATCGGTCCACCTAGTGGGAGGTCTTCCAACGCATCGTCTTCCGGTTCGCGGTCCCCACTCCAGAACTTTTCGGCCCCATCGGCCATCCGTTTTGCGAGCAATGTGCCCTGCCTACTGCCACTTATGTTTAGCAATTCTTCGGGCTACGTCGGTGACCTTGGTTCTCTTGCGGATGTCTTCATTTCTGATTCGATCACGCAAGGAAACTCCGAGCATAGCCCTCTCCATTGCCCTTTGGGTGACTTTAAGCCTTTTGATAAGGCCCATTGTGAGCGACCACGTTCTTTTTATACCTTGATGAAAAGCCCTATTTTTCATAAGCTGAACAAATCGCAGGCCATCACTTCAGCGATCAGTATTATTATCTTGAAGGCAAGTTGTTTCATCATCAGAGACGTAGTATTTGATAACAGCGTTGAGAGCATTTACAGGGAAGATCAACTTACGGGTTTGTCCAACAGTGATTACGTCGTAATGTTTCAGCAACCAATAATCACGCGGAGTTTTCTTGTCTAACGTTTTCGCTGTACTTATTTCCTCCAACAATTGTGTGTAATGTAAATCATCAATAAACACTCGATTCTTTGTAGAAGCCGATTCTCTTTTAGTAGGTACGCAATTCTAAGTAAAACCTTTCTTTCATTAGTAAGTACCGCTGATCAGTAGCCATTTTCCATTAAATAATCACACAAACAATGAATGATCACACTCTCAGTTTAGAACCAATGCATAAACTAAAAAAATACGTCTTAACGAACGAGTTGCAACTTATTTACGGGGTAGTCCCGCACGCCGCGCACTCGCCTCCTTCCCGTGGTTGTTCATTATACACTTTGCCTGATGCGCTTCGGGTATTTTATACAATACCTAGGCAATGTATGAAATGAATCGTATTATACACATTGCCTGAACGTTTTAGGCAATGTATACAATGCCTAGGCATTCTATACAATGCCGGATTATACACATTGCCTATAACAGATATACTACATATATACAATTTTTTGTTTGTAAATACATACTTATTATACATATAAACATCCCCCATATGGGGCCCCCGAGTAGCAAAAAATCACTAAATCTTCTCCCAACCTCTTATATTCTTCATAAAACATAAAAGGAAAATATAACTTGTGGTCTAGAAAGCTCCAATATATCGAGCTCGCTTTTCGATGAAAATCTAAACCCTTTCAGGATGCAGCAATTTTCTATTTTCAACCGACTTCCAAAATGAGGAGTTTTTTTTTTGTGTTTGTTACCTCAGAACTTTCGACTGGGTGAACCGATTTTGATGATTCTTATTTTATTTGAAAGCTGGTACTTTCCGTGTGGTCCCATTTTAATTTGCTGAAGATCTGATGATGATCTTCGGAGATACACAATGGAACTCTTCAAAAATGTACGGCAAATCTGCAGTGATTGCTGTTATCGCTTGTAAGTTTATTGTTTATACAACATCATGACGTAACATCATGCCTGTATGCTTTGAGGGGGTACGCAGATGTGTACAATGCTCCCAGATTTCAGAGTTAGGTGTATCAATTTCCATTTATTGGGGATAAGCCTATTACCGTGACATGTAGTGTTTTTATTTTATTGTATTGGCAAGGATGTACTTCAAGGGTAGTTTGATGAGAATTTGGTTAGGTTCTGAGTATGGGATCCATGACAAAGGAACGGAACTCTTCAATTCTTAGGAACAAATTTACGATACTCGGCCTAATCTTTTAAAGGCTATCCGAATATTTGAGTCACCTACCATAACGTCGTTACTAACCGACTTCAAAGAGGAGGAGGTTCTCAATTCAATGTTTCCCGATTACTCGAAGATAATACCGTAATTACTGGACCGATTTTGTTTTTTAATTGTCTGAAAGGGTATACTTCCCAGAAGGTCCCATAATCATCAAGTCAGGATCCTTCTCAGAACTCTTCAAATTGTATAGGTGTCACCGTAAAATACGTTATATTGTAATATCTCTAGCGATATTGTAAAAACTCGAAATATTGTCAAATGAACATACTGCTTATAACAAAACGCATTATTTTTCGTGAAATGCATGCGATGGTAGTCAACTCACGCGGTGTGGAGGGAAGGAGGGGTCCCCCTTGCCCAGTGGTACATCTCTCATGAAAAGATATTGTACCATTCCTGAGAAATACCGATTATTATAACCTAACCTTAAAACAGTTTATATTCCCCTAAAAAGCGTAGTCGACGGAGCCCCGCTTCGCGGGGCCCCTATTTCTGAGTGCAGGGTTTAAAGGAACCTAACTAACCTAACGGGGGGGTGCCCCAAGTCCCGATTATTGGGGCAGAGATACTTCCGTATGTTCAGTTGACAATATTCGAGATATTACAATATCGCTAGAGAGAAACACGTTATATCTATACTAATATTATAAAGCAGAAGAGTTTGTTTGTTTGTTTGTTTGGTTGAACGCTAATCTCAGGACCTACCAGTTCGAATTGAAAAATTCTTTTTGTGTTGGATAGTCCGTTTATCGAGGAAGGCTTTAGGCTATATAACATTACGCTATGATTATAAGGAGCGGGGCAGGAATGAAAAATGTTGTGCAAAAACGGGGATCTTTTTCCTTTCGTTTTTCTCTCTTATGTGACGCAGACGAAGTTGCGTGGGACAGCTAGTTGTAATATAACGTGTTTGACAATTTTACGGTGACATAGGCACACCAGAAGCGATTTGGGCAGTTTTAGAAAGAGTACTTTCTCGGAGTGATCCCATTTCAATTTGGTATAAATCTTATGAAGACCTTCGGAGATAGGCAACGGATTTACACGCACAATGGTCCACCTCAAGGACTAAGTGCGGAAACCTAAACCCCCGTGATGATGATAGGCAACGGAACTCCTCAATAAATTATAGCAAATGTACTGGGATTGCTAAAATCTCATGTCTGTCTTTTGTTTACACCAGTTCATAACAAAAAATCACGCCGGTACGCTCTGAAAGGGTATGCACATGTAAACCACTAAAAAGTGAAAAATATAAACTTTTTCGACTTTTGAAGCTAAAGTTATTTTTCACTTTTTTTGTGAGAAGTCGGTTTTATTTTTTGGAAAAAAGATTTTTAGCTCTTCATAAGTCATATAGTCATGGTCACAGTTTTACATATATTTTTGGCTCACTTTTATTCGCTCACACATTCTCTGTATTAAAATGAATGACATCTAAATCAGGGTGCTATCTTTTTGGTTTTGCAAAAATAACTTGTTATTTTCTCCTTTTTTGTGGGCTTTGCACTCGGGTTCAAAAGGCTTCCTAAAAATTTATACACTACCTACCTACTAGGATTAGCTACGCCACTGGCGAGATATGTGTTAGTTATTAATATAACTTGTTCAAAAATTCCAGAAGGCGAGAGACCTCTATTCACCGAGCTGTACTCGCTACTAGATGAGAACTACAAGACTATAGATAACGCTCAGTTTCTGAACAACAAGCGTCTTGTGCAGAACTACTGGAGCCGACGAGAGGACATCGATTTACGGATGAAGGTAACACTTGCGAAATATTCTCAGGGGTTATATGAAAGTACCTAGAAAAATACTTAAATAACAAGTTCTACAAAATCACTAAATATGGTTACTGCTGTACGAAATTAAAAGAAAAGTTCGCGAACCGGAAGACGTTGAGTTGGCAGACCTCCCCCTAGGTGGACCGATGACCTGGTGAAGGTTGCAGGAATACGTTGGATGCGAGTCGCACGGAACCGGTAAATTTGGCGACACGAGCGGGGAGGCAGTGGACGTTTTATGACTGAAATGATGATGAAGATACGAAATTAAAACAGTCTGTTTCTGTAAAAAGTTTGAAGACGAGAAGAAGAATGATATTTTAAATATAACATAACATCACGCTTGTAATTCTCGAAGGGTTAGGTAAAAGTGTGCTTAATAGTACACTCACATTTGGCTAGTTATTTTTAAGTCTCATGCGGGTATTGATACAAGCGGGTACAAAAGTAGACTCCGTGGCTACTATCTTAGTTTTTTTTTTTCGTTTGGGAGGAGTCGTTTGATTATTATCAAATAACTCCTCCGCTCCGGAGGGAGTGTCAGACTTTTACTGACTAAAACGCATCCATGTTCCTTCCTCGCCCTTTATGTTCCGGGGCCAGGCATCAGTCCCGCAGATCCGGCAGGCATCGGCCCTTGCGGACTCTTCTGCTGTCATCTCTTTCGTGGCTACTACACAGAAATTTTTGATGGAGGAAATCCAATAACACTTGTCCGTCCCGGGAATCAAATCCAGAAACACATGCTCATCTTCATGGCGGGCAAAGTAAATACAGTTTTTCCATTAGATCAAAAGCAAAACGATGTTTAGATCAGTAATATCATAGCTAGCGAAATAAAAGTTCACAAGACATCTCTACTTATCCCTTACAGAATAACAGGCTTGATGTTATATCATCATCAGCCTATAATGCTCCCACTAGTGGGACTCGGCCTCCTCTCAATGAGAGGGAATGGGCTATAATGCGGCCACACAGCGCGGATTGGTAGATGTCAGATGTCTTTCGATTGTTTGGTTCTGGGATATCGGTTTCTGATGTTTAAGCATTGACAACTTTTTAGAAATCTGTCTAAATCTCGAACCGTAATACAAATATTGACAGAAGCGCGGTACGGCTTGCATGGTTAAATGACATCATTTATACAATTGATTCGTCCTCCATGTAAATGGCGGAGTGCAATGCACTCTACTTCGTTAATAGCTCATTATTTTCATTATGAGTCCTTTGGAGTCTAGTTTATTCACCTGCAGTGTGCCACTGCTGGAAAAAACTAGTTCACGAACGTCTTTTCTCTGTTTATCACCAAAATTAACCGACTTCTAAAAAGGGAGGAGATTATGTATTCGGCCGTCAACTTTTTTTTCATATAGGTATGTACATGAACACCAATTTCCCCCACAAAGTCAATGAAGGATAAAAACCGCTTTACGAAAATAAAACTCACTTTTTAATATATATTTTTTTGGGAAAAATGTATGAAAAGAAGTCAGTAAGGCAGTTGTTCCATGTCAAATACTCGTGGTCAGCTATTTATACAAATCAATAAAATTAAAATGTCCGTTTGTAAATCAAAATACTCAACAGTTTTTACTGAAAGTATGTACGAAACTGATTGATTGTAAGTATATTTAGTAGATCTGAGGCGATCAGCCCCCGTATTCATAACGCTTCGATTCGCTTCCGATTCGGGAAATCGTATGTCTATCTCGGTCGTTTTCGTAATGCCAGAAGAAGACAGATATACGAGTTGGCGAATCGGAAACGAGTCGAACGTTTGTGAATACGGGGTCTGGTCGTAGGCTATATTTTAGTCTCACACAAACTACGCGAACGTAGTCGTGGGCAACAGCTAGTATCACTACATATTATAAAACAAAGTCTTCCGCCGCGTCTGTCTGTCTATTCGCGATAAACTCAAAAACTACGACACCGATTTTCGTGCTGTTTTCACCCATGGATAGAGTGGTTCTCGAGTAAGGTTTAAGGTTAAACCTCAGGCATCAGCTAGTATCCAATAAGAGTGGTTGTTGACCCCAATATAACTGGGCCTCGATTCTGCTATTACTATAGTGTCAACTTCAACTTCAACTCTTAGTTAATGGCTTTTGTGGAAGAGTCACCACAATTTTGCCAATATCCCGTACATCTAATGATAGACCATCAAACGAAGGAGATAGTACAGTGACGAAATTTGGACAGTATTTTATTAAAATCTCAAATCTGAGTATCTGACTAATTTTCTATTTTACACGCAGAGTTTTTTTTTATTACCAGAGGAAAGAAGAAAAGATAAAATATAAATAATTACATGCATAAATAAATAGAATATTGTAATTTACAACTTAATTTTATTAATTTCAATGAACTTACTTAAAATATGTACAAAGCGGGTAAACACAAGGGAGAGGAGACATTTAGTGGAGGTTGGACGAGGGATATGAGATGGGATGATATCGTACAAAGATAATCGTAATTTAGGACAGCAGAAAAATAAATGGTCCACGCTTCCTTCATCGATCATTGAAGTCATAATGATCAAGTTCTGTCAAGTTTTGACAAGATTGGTAATCTACTAATATAATGGCGTCATTATGACTTCTCAATGAACAACCACTGACACTCCATTGAAAGAAATGTCATAGAATATTAATCTCGTACATGAAATCTGGCATGAATAAATGTTCGCATTTAGTAGTAGATTTCGAAAACCATTTGTACAAATGGTTTTATAATAATGGCAATACGAAAATGCCATTAAAACACAATTTTATTACGAGACCATCGACCGACCATTGTGAATTTAGCAGATTACGAACTTTAAGCAAAATGACAATGGGATGAGAATGGAATCGTGTTGAAGTGACGAATTTATTAAAATAGTAGAATTAGGCCCCTGGATGGAATGCAGATCATCAGTTGAGTGAACTAAAAAAAAAATATTATCATTTACAGAGTGTAATCAATGTGATGGACAAGGAATGGCTTGGAGGCTGGGGGTGTTTGCTCACCGGCAAATTAGTGGACACTACTTTAAAGGAGAAAGTTGTCAAGTTAGTTGACACCACTATACAGGATTGGGGGTAAGATCTAATACTTCTATACTAATATTATATGCAGTTTTTTTTTGTTTATTTCTACGATTTAACTAAAGAACTACTCAACCGATTTTGAAAATTCGTTCACCATTAGAAAGCTACATCTTTACCGAGTAACATAGGCTATAAATTATATTGATATCATGCAAATTACCCAAGATAACACAATTTTCGCCGACGAAGGGTGCTAGTCTTCAATAAATTAGCCACCATATGACCATATTAACCCTTACTTTTAAGCAGTGAGGATTTTTTAGTCAAAGTGGGTTTTTTAGCGACTGTTCCGTTTGTTTATTGATCGTAAGCGCTACTGCTGGGCATGAAGTCCTAGGTTCGATTCCTGGCTCAATCAGAAGTGTTATGGGGCTATCCACTACGAATTTCTCAGTAGCAATCCAGGGCCTGGCTTTGTGCCCGGCTGATGGTAATGGGCGCGTCCCCTATTACATGAGACGAAAATGAGGTGTTAAATAAGATAAGCCTCTGCCTAACCTGCAATATGTTATTTTATATTCTCCGTTTTTTTTTTCAGTTTCATCAGACTAACGCAAAAACAAAAAATCCTCCTCTACAACCTGATAGAATGCTCCCCAGTGTTGCAATCACAACAAATAAAATCCTGCATCAGAAGAATATTGACCGAGCATGGCAACATTGAAGACGTTCGGCAAGTTTTGAATATCGAATGTGGCAGTTGCAGCAAAGAGTTTAGATTTCTTAACGAACTTTGTTTGAAATGTTTGTCGAAGAGTTTTGAGAAGATCCATCATTTTGGTCTAGTCGATGGTATTAGGGCATTTTCTCAGGCTGCAACGAAAGTCAAGGAGAATGAAGAATGGGGTCTGAAGAAGGCTAAGAGACATCCGGTCATACTTATTGTGGATGAGGTGAGTTCAGCTTTATTTCTATAGCTATAAAAGTTTAAATCAATTTATTACTGTTAGCCTGCATCATTCCACTGCTATCCCATGACTTCCAAATTCTTCGATCCAGGGCCAATGAAGACCACTGGTCGTTGGTTTTGTCCAGCTTGTCCCGCCATCTGTAAGTCGCTCCTCTATTTGGATTACCAGAAAAATTGTTCGCCCGACGCAAAAACTACGGGGTGTTATAAGTTTGACGTGTCTGTGTGTGTGTGTATATATGTTTGTGGGTGTGTGTGTGTGTGTGTGTGTGTGTGTGTGTGTGTGTGTGTGTGTGTGTGGGTGTGTCTGTGGCATCGCAGCGCCCGAACGGATGAACCGATTTTGATTTTGTTTTTTTTCGTTTGAAAGGTGAATTAGTCGGGAGTGTTCTTAGCTATGTTTGATAAAAATCAGTCCAAGATGGCCGCTGCCACAAAATGGCGGCTTACATATTTATTCAACAACTCCCTTAGTATGGGTATTAAATGGAAGGGCTTGAGTAGTAGAATACTATACAATATGATAAATTAAAAATCCAAGATGGCCGCCACTACAAAATGGTGAATTCTATTTTTTTTTTTACTTTTACACATCTTGTACTTTGTGTCGGGGGTTTTTTTTAGGTTGTTGTTTGTGAGATATCTCAGTCTCTTCTGTATCTTGTGGTAAGTGCCTGGTGTCACAGTTTTAAGCCACCTACAGCTACGGCTACGGCTTCAGACTTGACTTTACAAGCAGTAGCAGGTTTAGTAGCCTGGAGTATGTAGTGGTGTCCGGCAAGGAGTTCACTCCCTGCTACGATGAGTGTGCTGGTTACACCTTTGCTAAACCTTTCGTTAAATACAGGCGTTATGTTATGGTTCCCATTTTTATTTCTGAAGTGTAATGATGAACAAATGAACTGTCAACCCACGTTTGTTGCTATTGGTAATATATGCCCGAAAGGGGCGAAGGAAAAAAAAAAACGTCGGGATTCAATTAAAGGTAAATTCGCGATAAATACCCGTCTTCCTTAGTTTTATAAAAAAAAAAGCTATTTGTAAATGGTCAGTTAGATTATCGAAAAATATTTGACCATATTTTTTCTTTTGTAACGTTAACCAAAATTGACGAAGATACAACGCTTTTAAAATTCTCAATACGTTGTGACGTCAGGAGCCCCCAGTCTCGAGTTTTGATGCGTTTTGTCTGTGTCAATATTCATTGATTTACGAAAAACAAAAAATACCTATTCATCATTTTCCAATACTCTAACTGACGGACTAAAAAGATTAGCAATTTATTGATGGTGGAAACTAGCCTATTATCTGTTATTCCATATTTTCTTAAGTAATTTATGAACTGACAATATATTTTTCCATACATTTCAGATGCTAGACACATTTCCCTGGGAAACCCTCCCCATACTGAACCAACACCCCGTCTCCCGGATGGAGAACATACACTTTCTGTACTATTTGTACAAGATACACGAATCTAACGTTATCGACGGGTATTTCTCTACCAAGTGTGATGTGGGCAGATACGTCATCAATCCAGGTAATATCATCTACTATACTACCTAGAGGATCGAAGGATACTAGTAACATCCCATGGGACAATTTCAAACTTCACGCAGGCGAAGCCGCTGGCAGAAGTTAGTAGCTAATAATTAGAACATCCATTTGTTCCAACTTTATAGGGTGTAAATAACCTCATCACGAAGCCGTCGACCAAACATTCTGTACTAAGTAACTACTACATCAAACTAAGTAACTTTACGCAAGAGTTATTGCCGGAATACTTAATAAGACATTAGTACTTTTTATTTGGGGCCAAAGGATTTTTAAAAAATAATTCTTTTGTGGAGCCAAAGGATTTAAAAAAATAACTCTTTTGGGCACCTGACTTCGACTTTTTTTACTTTATTTCCGCTGGATGTCACTGGTGGACAGCGACTCGACTGAGTCGCTGATTTTCGTTGTCCACCAATGACGGATAGTGACTCGACTTAATAATATTATTCTATGTAACCGTAACCGCCATTTTTTACCATTTTTATTACGTTATATAAAGACTAGTTATAGATGTAGGGTTTTAGGTATAAGGTTCTGAGTAAAAAACGAAGTAAAGTATATTGTAATCAATGTTTAATAAAAGCTTCCACTAATTAGATTCTCAGCCCAATTTAAACAAATGACTCTTTAATCTGACTCATAATATTCCTACCCATTTTCTACCACTATTTTCTCCGCTCCTTCTCATACTAAACAATAAACTTACAGAGAAGAACCTGGACCGCATGGAGAACCGCATGACGTCGTTCGTGCAGTACTGGTGCCCGCAGTGGCAGGGCCACGTCGGGGAGCCCCCCTCCCCGCAG
Source organism: Xestia c-nigrum (assembly GCA_916618015.1). Lineage (NCBI taxonomy): Eukaryota > Metazoa > Arthropoda > Insecta > Lepidoptera > Noctuidae > Xestia > Xestia c-nigrum. Next base: position 3,212,256 of record OU745263.1, read on the forward strand.
GACTTCATACAGTACCTCAGCGACGCGCATGTCTTCTTGTGAGTATTATTACAGTGTTACACGAATATTTTGGCGTTTAAATGACATTGACAGTGCGCTCCTGTCAAACTATCACTTTTTTTTTGTAGCTTAATTGCTGGGCAAATGCCTCCTCTTTCTCCTTCCAAATCTCTCTGTTATTTGTAAATTCAGGTCATGTTTGCCCTGTGAACATTGTCACACCATCACCAACTATTTTCCCTATCACTTGGTTTTGTATGGGGCAGTTATTTTTTTTTGCAATAACGTAGCTGTTTCCATGAACAAACTACAGAACTTTCACAGTTATTTTGCCTTGTGACTGGGACTGTAGCTACATTTTAAAAGCTTTTATTTTTTAGTTGTACCTGTCCCGATGTTTCATCATCATCATCATCATCATCAGCCTATAATGTTCCCACTGCTGGGACACGGCCTCCTCTCAATGAGAGGAGATGTTTGTCTGTCTGTAATCAAATCTTGCAAGTTAAATATGATCCACTTCCCGGTTACCGATTGAGCTGAAAGGAGATCACCCATTTTTGGCTATTTTCAACCAAAATAAACTTTGAAACTTGTTATAGAACTTGAGTGGCATAATAAAGAATGTTTAAATCCATAAGCTCTATTTAACTGTTGCTATAAAAAAATACCCCAATCTGACCCTATCTCAGATATTTTGTGGTTAAATAACTTCTCGGTTAATTGACTTACGAATTAGGTGTAATGATAAAAAATGTTAATTATGTTATGTTTTTATTTATGTTTGCTCGTTTATACTTTGTTTATACTTTATTTATTTTTTATTCTTAGCCATATCTGACCGTGGCATCACTTTGGGCCCTATCAGAATGTCAGCGCTGTGACGTTTTGTTTTAAATGTTACAGCACCATGCTGAGATAGAAGCCTTTTGGTCTTGTACAGGACAAATTCTGTTTAGTATTTTGTTTGTTTTTTCTTATGATTTCGTTATTTTTATTTATTTTTTATTCTTAGCCATATCTGACCGTGGCATCACTTTGGGCCCTATCAGAATGTCAGCGCTGTGACGTTTTGTTTTAAATGTTACAGCACCATGCTGAGATAGAAGCCTTTTGGTCTTGTACAGGACAAATTCTGTTTAGTATTTTGTTTGTTTTTTCTTATGATTTCGTTATTTTTATTTATTTTTTATTCTTAGCCATATCTGACCGTGGCATCACTTTGGGCCCTATCAGAATGTCAGCGCTGTGACGTTTTGTTTTAAATGTTACAGCACCATGCTGAGATAGAAGCCTTTTGGTCTTGTACAGGACAAATTCTGTTTAGTATTTTGTTTGTTTTTTCTTATGATTTCGTTATTTTTATTCTCTCATTATGTTTACTTTAAACTAGTGTTATAATCACAATTTTACCATTTTTTTTTTATTTTTTTTTATTTATGTGTTGTCCTGTCGGGCTAATAAATGCTTTTTCTTTCTTTCTTTCTTCTTATGCTCTATCCAAATAAAAAGTTTATTTTTTGCTTGGCCACTTTTGAAAATAGCCCAAAAATGTATGGAGGCTTAGTGATCTCCTTTTACACGCATATAAATATGTATATCGCGTGACCATGCAATATTATTATGTGATGATGGAGCTGGAGGGTGGCCATAAGAACTCTGTAATGAAACGACGCAACCCCATCGAATTTGGATTCGCTTGAAATAAATGCTTTTATTTTGAAGCAAGCTATGTTATGTTTCTGGCTATAATGTAACCCCTGCTATAAGACATAATGTTGTAGATACTGCGGGCACGGCGACGGTTGTCAGCTGGCGGCGGGTGGGTGTGGCGGGGCGGGGGTGGAGGGGGCGGCGGGGAGCGCCGTGTGCATACTGTCGGGCTGCGGCTCCGTGCGACTCACTACGTCAGCACCCCGGGCTCCGCCCGCCGCCGCGCATCATCATCTGCATATAGCGGGATGGTGAGTTTCTTCAATCAGCAATAAATAATGGGTATAAATCAGTGGTTCCCAACATTTCTTAGACCAGGGACCACTTCGGTGTGTTCATTGTTAACAGGGACCATATGGTCCTAAATAACATGGACACATACAGGATTATAATAACTAGGGAAGTGAATCTTTAACTCACGCTATTCGAAAATTGGATAATGTGATGAGAACCTTTAGAATTAAGATAGTGATGGATACAAAACCGATTGAATTGGGCTCGAAAAATTTAGCAATCATTTAGTATGAGACTCTAAAAAAAACATTGAATTTTGCCTCTCATAGGTTCAATTAGGTTGGGTAGAGCTTGCTTCTTCTGTGCAAGTTGAAAAGAACGAATAACATTTAAATCTTTCGCGGAACGTAGTCGAGGCTCTTGCGGACCACCAGTGGTCCGCGGACCACAGGTTGGGAACCAGTGGTATAAATAAACATACCCTTAAAGAAACCGAAAACCACTTGTCTTTTCCATAATTGCGCTTATTTTTTGTTTTGTACCATACCTGGGAACCCTTTTTTTTTTTTTTTTTTAGGATGGGAAATCATCAAATGACCCCCCCCACTCTGGGCGGAGCGGGAGGGAGTGTCAGACTCTTACTGACTAAAAACCATCCATGTTCCTTCCTCGCCTTTTACGTTCCGGGGCCGCGGTATCTCTTTCGAACAGGCCCGCAACCCTCGAACAGGCCCGCAACCCAACAGGCCCGCAACCCTACCTGGGAACCCTTCAGTTACGGAAATATTAAAAGTCGATCAAATCGATTAAAACGGCTCTATTCCATGGAAATAGTCCCGGCCACGAGTAGCTATACATTTTGTAAACACACAATGACCAGTGGCGTAGCGTAGGGGGGGCGGGGGGTGCGGCCCGCCCCGGGCGGCACTTTTATGGGGGCGGCAAAATTTCACATTAAACAATAAAAATATTTGAACCATTTCATATTTGTATCGCAACTACAAATGTGGACCGATTGAAAAGAGCACGGAATTTTTAATTTAGGTACTTATTCTGTGACAATTTCGAGGATCCTCTTCGTTTGAATGGTATTTTGTAGCGACTGCTGGCAACACCGTCTATACTGACTCGCGGAGATTCTCTGTATCTTCTATATATATAAAAATGAAACCCGTTTTCCGTTGTCACGACATAGCATGAAAACGGCTTGACCGATTTGGCTGATTCTTTTTTTGTTGTGTTTGTTATAGTCAGGAGAAGGTTTTTATGAAAAAAAAATGTAGTAGTAGGTAGGTAGGTAGTAGTAGGTAGGTAGGTAGTAGTAGGTAAGTAGTAGTAGGTAGGTAGGTAGTAGGTAGTAGTAGGTAGGTAGTAGTAGGTAGGTAGGTAGTAGTATGTAGGGAGTAGTAGGTAGGTAGTAGTAGGTAGGTAGTAGTAGGTAGCTTTTTCCCTCTTATGTGACGCAGACGAAGTTGCGTGGGTCAGCTAGTTTTATAATAGTAAGGAAGTACGTGATGCTTTGATAATTTAAAGAAAGTTTTATTGATGGATTGTCAGTCGTCCATTTTACATGTAGCCGAGTGCAATTAAACAAAAAATACTCATAAGGTGGAACGAAGTTTATAGTAGGCGGATTTTCATGGGACTTTATTGAGTTCCTAGAGTAGTGAAGAAGAAAGTTACAAAAAAATTTCACCGCTTGCCAATTTTTTTTTTATTTAATTTCTTTTGGAATGTTTTTTTTTATAGCGAATAACTACAAATTCGATAAATTCATATTATAGAGTAATAGTGAGACCTGCGTGCATCTATTAAACTAATTTGGTCTGTGTCTTTGTTCATTGTTGTCGATGTACTGCATTTATTTCAAGTACTTTTTGAAAATTTCCTATTTTTTTCAGTTAAGTATTTTTAAAATATCGATTAGTAAGGCCTAGATTTCTTTTGAAATTGGTAACTGATGATTTTTAACAGATAATCAAACAAAACATATTTACGACTGGGGTGAATAAAAATTCATTCACAATTATCAGAAAATAGGCTATTTAAAAGTTAAAGAAGGCTATGTTTGTGGCTCAATTTAATATCATATCGATATCTACAGGCCTTTTGTCATGTTTTATTTTTTCACCAGTATCCAATATTTAACAAGTATCCTTACATATTTTTCTCATTAGATGGGTAATAAAATAAGGACTTAGACAATAATTTGCATACTGACTTTCATACCAGTATTTGGGAAAAAAAAAACTTTCATTAAGATACGATTTCCTAGAATTTCTGTATGAATTTTAAGTCACTGCACTTATGAAAGTGCTCTTCATTAATATTTTCTGGTCCAGTTATCTGAGAAAAAGCATCAATTACCAATTTAAAAAGAAATCTTAGTCTTAGATATTTTAGAAATAATTGCAGAAACACGAAATTTTCAAAAATTACTTGAAATGTGTATTGCACCGACACCAATGAACAATAAACAGGCCAAACTAGCATTTAATGAACGAACGTAGGTTTTTCTATTACGCTATGAACTCGTTGAATTTGAAGTTATTCACGAACGATTACAAATATGTTTTCCAAAGGGAATTAAAAAAAAAAAGTTGCTAGTGGCGATTTTTTCATAATTTTCGTTTTCACTCCTTTAGCAACTCAATAAAAAAGTTCCATGAAAATCCGCCCACTTTAGGCTTCGTTCCACCTTATTGTCTAAAATTGCACTCGACTAATTTACGTATCTCATATTTATGTTACGTTTTAACGTGAAAATGTCAAGGTGGCCAGCGAAATTCAAATTTTCTTACGTTTTTTTGTAATTTGCAGGCCAGTGCTAAGTTGTATGTTGATGAAAATATCGGTCGCGGCTGTAAGACGTGTGAAGTTATAGAATTAATCATCAAAATCATCAATACAACCCTCCAAGTTTACAATATTTTTTACGTGGTTGTAAAAGTTAGATAAACTTTTTACTAAAAATCTTACCTTTGCGTATAATGCAAAATAATAATGACTATTCTTGCCAAAAAAATCTCCAGAATTAATCTAAGTATGTAATGTATTGTATACATCAAATTGAAATACCTAAATAAAAGGGCGTCAAAATTGTTACCGCCCCGGGCGGCTGACACCCACGCTACGCCACTGACAATGACATTCGGATTCGCAACCTTTGGATCAAATTAAAAAATGACAACGTCAGCGTGATCCTACTACAAACTGGCGACCCAAATGTTAACGTCCCATGATGTCAGATGCGTTCCAGTACCAAAAAAACATAAGACGACAGTGCTTTATATCGCCAAAATATAACCGGACCAAGTGGAATTGCTCGTTAGTTTCGTATTACAGGTATGATAATTTAAATTTATTTGAATTGATTGAATTTGGGAGTGTGTTGTTGATTGAATTGTCGCTACGTATATTGGTAGAAATTGTTTGTTTACAAAGATTATAGCTTGTCGTGGCGCGGTCTATACGGACAAAAACTCAGAACTATTTGCACAAAAAATTGTCGGGCAGTATTCATATCTAATAAATATATGAACCTACTGTAACCGAACTAAATAAAGCCTTTTTTTATTTATTCTTTCGAATGGAAAATCATCACATGACCCCGCCCACTCTGGGCGGAGTGGAAGGGAGTGTCAGACTTTTACTGACTAAAAACCATCCCTGTTCCTTCCTCGCCCTTTACGTTCCGGGGTTGCGGTATCTCTTTCGAACAGTCCCGGAGCCCCGGCAGAACTAAATAAAGCCTGAATTTTAATTTTCAGTGCCTTTTTCTCGATATCACTACATATTTATAAAACGAACTCCTCCGCCGCGTCTGACTGTCTTTTCGCGATGAACTCAAAAACTACTGCAACGATTTTCATGATTTTTCACCAGTAGATAAAACGGTTCTCGAGAAAGGTTTTTATATTTTATTTGTACGCTGGCGATACCGCGGGCACAGTTATTTTGAACAATATAATTGCTAACAAAGCGAATTCCTCACTGTGTCATGTTTTTTCTAATTGGCAACAAAACGTATCTGTCACCGTAATAGTAGTTTATGCAACTGTGCATAATGAAGGGCATTACAACACGAGTGTGGGTTTAAGAAACGAGCCGAAGGCGAGTTTCTTAATAGCATCACACGAGTGTTGTAATGCCTAATTATGTATAGTTGCATACACTACTTTATCTACCCAAATATCATAAGGGCTTTATGATGGGTTCAGGAACCATAGGGAAATGACCTGCATTGTTACTTGGCCCTTGATTTTTGTGCCAACAGGTTATTAGTTGCATTCGTCGCTGCATTTACGATATCTGGCGGAGTATTCATGTCAATTTCTGAGTCACTATCACTCATTTTCGACAGAAATAAAGAACTTATCAGAAAATTTGTCTACTCGTAACTGGATTACTGGAAATAAAAAGCTAACGAACAAATGACAGCTCGAAATGGCGGCGTTTCGGATATCTGTCATTTTTTTTTTAATCATAGGCAAACGAACAAATTCACTATTCTTGTGTCACTCGAGATCAAAATGTCGTGCGATTTATAATTAAAATCATACTGAATTGGGGTTTTTTTTTTTATCGATATCTGATTTGATGTAGGTGGTACTAGAATAGCACACTCACTTGAATTTGACACCTGTTCCAAATTTAAAACTCATAACGCAACTCTGTTTTCAGTTGCGTTATGAGTTCATTACAGTTCCGTTTATTTCTGCAGGTTGGTAATGCTGGTCATTGCCTATGGTTTTTGAACGCATTAGAGAGGGTTTATGATATTTGGGTAGATAAAATTGTAAAACCCGTTACATTGTAATGTATCTAGTGCAATCGCGCACATAATCACAAAATTACGGTTTCACTTCGTTAGATTATAAGCAGTATGTTCGTTTGATAATAATTCAAGAGTTTACAATCTCACTAGTTATATTACAATATGACGGTTTTTACAAATGTGACCTACTATAACACTGTTGTTACAATTTCCAGTCCGATGGTAGTGGGCATGTTGTGGGAGGTGACAGACCTGGAGGTGGACAAGGTGGTCAGTACGTTGGTGTCGCTCTACGTGCCGTCCGACGCGCGGCTTCCCTGGCACTCTGTGGGCAAGGCCAAGTGGAGCAACCGGGTTTTAGGTGAGAACTATCTTATTAAACACTAGCTGACCACGTCTGCGTCACTTATGAGAGAAAAACTCACTTAGGTGGAAAAAAAATCCCCGTTATTGCAACATTTTTCATTCCTGCTCCGCTCCTAATGATCGTAGCGTGATGTTATATAGCCTAAAGCCTTCCTCGATAAATGGACTATCCAACACGAAAATAATTTTTCAATTCTAGCCGGTAGTTCCTGAGATTAGCGCGTTCAACCAAACAAACAAACAAACTCTTCTGCTTTATAATATTAGTACAGATAAGTATAGACTATTAGCACATACAGGATGGGATATTAACGCACAAGCAGTAAAATACCACGGATTTAGTAAATCATTCTACCCAAACACTGTTTTAAGCACACAGGTTTAAAACTAAACTTTAATTGTCACTTACGGGATTTCTTCCGTGATTATTTTTAGCGTCGAAATATCGGGAGCTCAAAATAATAAATAATCATGGAAAAGTGGGGGCATTCTATATAGCTGAATGAATTATTTTGATGTGCTCCCACATCAAAATAATTCATCGGTAATTTAGAAACAAACAGCTCTTTCATACATTTTTATCGCCTAGGCATTGCAGTTTTGTTTTCTGTGGGAGGTTCGGAATAAAAAAAAACAAGAAAGTTTGTAAGAAGAAGATATATTGCGCTGACCCCAAATAAATTAGGATAAGGGCAAGAAAATTATGATTATGATGGATAGATAGATAGATAAATCATTTATTTAGTGCACACAAAAGACACACAGAAATACAATTAAATGAAACAGTTCACTTAAAACAAAAGAAAAACATATTTACAAAATAAGTATAGTAACACCATTACCATGATGGGAGGTTCTCAATGATGTACTGAACTTGTGGTAACCATTTTACCGTCAGTGTCTCTCCCACCTTGTATTTCTCTTATTCTCCTCCTCGTCTCTCTATCTTCTCTATTCTCTTCGTTCCCTCATTCCTGAGCTTCGCGACCACATATGACACATCTCCAAGCCAAGCGGTCTCCTGAGTACTCCTGACCCCATATTCACAACGCTTCGATTCGATTTGGATTCGGTAAGTCGTATGTCTATCTCGCTTGTTTCTGCTATGCCCAAAAGAGATAGACATACGACTTGCGGAGTCGAAATTAATTCCGAGCGTTTGTGAATACGAGGGCTGTAGTGTTTACCACTTGGTACAGTCACGAACACCAATATGTATACACTTTCCTAAATTTAAAAGCAATATTCGTGAAAACAAACGATTGAAACATGGAGATAGGATCTTTTTCAGAAAAATATGAGTTCCAGAATACTATGTTCGTAAAGACATGACATTTTTAATCAAAACAGTAGGAGAAAAACACTTTAAAAGCGATTAAGTGTTTACATATTATTGTTTGTGACTGTACAGGCTGCCTTCTTGATCACCTCTGACCTAACCGGTGCTCTGTCTGCCATTATAAAGGGTGTAAATAAACCCTTAACTAAACCGAAAGGCGATTGTTCTCCCCATCATTGTGGCCTTTTTTTCCACATCATACCAACCCCGTCTCCGTAACCTTCTAGTTACGGAGATATTGGAGTTCAAACTTGCAAATTTTTCACGAGATTTTATTTCAAACACTAGTTTTTAAAGTCGTTAAGACTTTAAATACCTTTATAACCGGTTCACTATTAAATGCGTCCATCAGCACAATGCTTTGAGTGCGTTAAATTGAGTTTTACCGCAACACGTAATTACCCACCCCAAAAACATTTCTCCCAACAATAATTTTTGCGTAAAGTTACATAATTTGATGTACAGAATACTTGATTGACAGTTTCGTGAACGGATCTGTTTATCATCATCATCAGCCTATAATGTTCCCGCTGCTGGGACACGGCCTCCTCTCAATGAGAGGGAATGGGCTATAATCTACCACGCGGGCCCAGTGCGGATTGGTAGATGTCACATATCTTCGAAATTTTGTTTCTAGGACATGCCGGTTTCCTCACGATGTTTCCCTTCACCGTTTTGAGAGCAGCGGTGATGAAATAAATTACACAAAGTAATGCGCCTGTCTGGGTTCGAACCCACGACTTACTGTTCGTAAGTCGGGGCCGCCACCACCGGGCCACCGCTGCTCTGATCTGTTTATTTATAGCTAACCTTTATTTTCAATTTCAGACACTACATCATCAGAACAGAAATCCCACGTCCCCCCGGAGCGGGACCTACTCCGTTGTGTATGTCGCGCGCGCGGGTCTACTAACTACGTGATGATAGCCAGCAGTGTGGTGGCGCGGGGACTGCCGGTGAGGATACGGGACTGAACGATAGCTTGCTAGGTAAGACTAGTTCCTGATTATGTTAGCAGACATCATTAGCCTAAGCGAGGCTTACTACGCAAGTTATAAATAAAAAATATCGCTGGATATTAACACACAGCGCCATCTAGTGCCACACTAAGCAAGGCTTGTGATGTGGACACCAGATAGTTGATAAATATTACATATATACTTTTTTGATGACGACCCGATTGGTGTAGTGGTAGTGACGCTGCCTTACGTTCTTAGGGTCTTGGGTTCGAATCCCGGTAGGAGCAAATGTTTGTGTGATGAGCATGGACATTTGTTTCCGAGTCATGGATGTTTATATGTATAATAAGTATGTATTTACAAACAAAAAGTATATATGTAGTATATCTAGTGTCCACGACACAAGCTTTGCTTAGTGTGGCACTAGGTGGCGCTGTGTGTAAATGTCCAGCGATATTTATTTATTTATTATTTATTTTTGTTTCCATTTAGTGCGTGTAGCCATTTCATTTTACTTAAGATATTGTAAGTTATTTAAAGTTTAGCATACCAGAAATGCTAATATGAGGGGACGCTTATATTAACATTTTTCTACTGTTTCTTCATTTTTACTGTTATATCATGTATTGTAACGATTATGTACCATCTAGCCCCATTATGCAAATAAATAATTTGATTTCAATTAATTAATGACGGTATTCTTTGTTTCAGATACCCGGTTGTATAAAGAAATGACTGATATTAATAATGATAGAAAGTATGTATTATTATTAGTAATTATTATTGTAAGTTATACTGAATAATGGTTCTAAAAATGTAAAGTGTTATTTCGAGCAATTAACGTACAATAAAATTTATGTACCTGCCCAAAAACTTCGTTATCCAGTCTAATGGTGTGCCAAATGGTACCCATATCTATTCAGCTACTGTTGAAGTAAATAAACCGTCAACCAAGCATTCTGTACATCAAACTGCTGCTTGAGACTACGTCTATAATTTTTTTTTTAAACGTCGTTTGATACGCGTGGGGATTTGTTACTGCAATTCTCAGCTCAAAGACTCAACGTATATCAAAATGTAATATTCTTTAATTGTTTCATGTTTGTTTAACAAGTATGTTTGTACTTCTCGAACTGTAAGCCTTTGTGTAACTTTTCACTCTCCAACAATATGGAATTGTCAATTTGGTTGAATCTAAATAAAGCAATGGTATTGAAACATGTGTAAATATTCTATACAACATGGTTTGTTATGATAAAAGTCAAATAAAACTATATTTGTTTTACTAATGTCTTTTATTGTTTCTACACACGTGACGTGATTCATGTGTAGTTTCGAGAAACATGCGTGTGCGCATGTTAAACGTAAACTACACAGAGCACATAAGAATAATTTATTTGCATAAGGTGACTACAGTAGCTAAACGCGAGTTTTATAATGCCTGAAAGTATATGATTCACTGCAATAAACAAAACCAGAAAAATATATGATATTCTGCAGGATATATGCTAGTATGACAGTGTTTTGAAAACATAATACAATTATATTTTGCTCGATAAAAATAACACGAATATTTATAAAAAATCTTTTACCGAGTAAAATCCATACTAATAAAATACATGCGACCATTCTGATTTTTTGGCAAAAAATTCTAGAAGCAACATATTAGCATCATAGTGTTTTATTTTTTCAGTCCATACAATAGATTTTTTGTAAATCGTTCGAAATCACTAATTTCGCACTATTCGGCCCGCAGTGACTGACGTAACAACCACTTAGTAGCGCAAGCTGATTAGAACTTTATTGTAACAGTATTTCAAACGAAGTTTGAACCACCACAAATCGAGTTGTTAATTTAGCTCCTGTAGTCCCATTAAGACACAAGTGTTACCAGTTGGTTAAAGGCTTAGGCACAAACCATATTTTGCCAGTTTAGGGCATGCAAATATAATTTTATAATGCGTATTTATGTGAAATTAAATAAGCATTTCCATTTGAGTGAATTAAAAGTAAAGATAATATTTTTTTTATTATTTTTTAGTAGCCTGTATTGTCCCACTGCTGGGCAAAGGCCTCCCCCATAGTCTTCCACTCCTCTCTACGGCGGCTCTCTCAGTCCAATCTATCGCAAACGCTTCTAAGTCGTCACGCCAGCGTTTTCTAGGCCTCCCTCGGCGACAAGTGAAATAATATATAATTTTAAATAAAAATAGAAAAAACATCCTTAACACAAATTGAACACGAAACTATTACCTATATCCTAAGGCGCGGGACAAATACAAAGAGGCGACGGGCGCAGGCGCGGCGCGGGCGAGGTGATGGCGCGGCGCCGGCGCAGCGCAGAACAGTCGAGTGAAGCGCGCCCGCATATAGCATAATGTTTAGCATCTTCTCTCCCGGTGCAATGTGCATGCCGCTGCTAACTGCGGGTGCGCCGAGGATCAGAAGCGGCGCCCGCACCACGCCGTCTCAGTATGTCTCCCGTCACACTTCTTCTATTCATTTTGTATGAAATATCAAAGAAATGGCGCCGCACTACCGCCCGACGCCTCTTGTATTTGTCCCGCGCCTAAAATTAAATTTTGTGTTGCAGAAATTCTTGGAAACTGTAAAAAACAATTTTCCGTCAACCATTTAAGTACGCATTTACAAAATATTTTTGTGAGGACGATAAGTGGGTAATTATTATTGCTAGATTATAACTACTTCGACTGCCTCGTAGGTTTAGTGATCGCAATCACGACTGTGAACGCAAGGTGCTGGATCTGATTCCCGTGTTAAGCAAATTATTATTGGGAGTTTCCATCAGGAATTTCTCAGTAGCCACGGAGGTTCGATTTGGGCCTGGTTGATGGCAATAGGCGCGCCCCTTATTACATGGGACTCAAACATAACTAGCGAAATAGGTACAGCTCTGCTTAACCCTTCTTGTATTACAGGCGTGATGTTATGTTAATTTACATCTACTTTATCGGTTTATGTAAGACTAGCTGACCCATGCAACTTCGTCTGCGTCACAAAAGAGTGAAAAGCTCACAAAAGGACTAAATTTTCCCCGTTTTTCTTCCGGTCCTATTGGTCGTAGCGTGATGTTATATAGCCTATAACCTTCCTCTATAAATGGACTATCCAACACATTTTTTTTTCAATTCGAACCAGTATTTCTGAGATTGTTGCGTTTAAACAAACAAACTCTTCAGGTTTATAATATTAGTAAAGTACAGATAAGAAAGACTTAGGAGGAAGAATTCATGAAGAATTCCTGTTAAAAACTGATATTTGGGGAGGTATCCAAGCGTATAAGTATGATCTAGCTTTTCTTCGGACTGTGTTTTTTTGCGGCTACTGCAATACAACCCGGTTACAATATATCTATAACTTTTACAATACACTATCTCGAAAACTGGTTTTTTACGCACTATGATTAGGTTCAAAATGCAGTGTTTTTCACACACGTGCGTTTTTGCTTTTTTATTTCACACGTGTGCGGAAGCAAAATTGCCACAGATAACTATACATTACTTAGTCCAAATTGGTGTATTGCATAATTAAAAAAAAAACATTCATAAAGTCAGACGGGTTTTTTATTTTTATTGCAGTTCTCGGCTCAAAAACACCCTCGCCTACGGCTTGTGTGTTAATACCGCCTTGAATTACAATAACAAACTTTCTCCACTTGTGTCAAAATGTACTATTTCTTTATTTTCAACCGACTTCCAAAAAGAGGAGGTTCTCAATTCGTCTGTATTATTTTTTACTTCTTTGTCGGTACGGTACGGTAAGCACTTTCGTTGCCGAAATATGTTGTGATATTTTCGTGCTATCAACATTATGATAATATGTTGATAGCACGAAAATATCACGACACATCGACGCCAGGTCCAGAGATATAATGTAACCGGGTTGTATCATTATTTTTTCGTGATCTCTCCGCGGGTTGTTTGGGATGTCTATGTCACCGTAAAATTGTCCAATACGTTATACTGTAATACCTCGATATTGTAAACTCTCGAATTATTGTCAAACGAACATACTGCTTACAATAAAACGCATTATTTTTCGTTCAATGCATGCGATGGTAGACAACTCACGCGGTGTGGAGGGAAGGAGGGGTCCCCCTTGCCCAGTGGTACCACTCTCATGAAAAGATACTGTACTATTTCTGAGAAATACCGATTAATACAACCTAACCTTAAAACACTTTATATTCCACTAAAAAGCGTAGCTATTTCCGAGTGCAGGGTTTAAAAGAACCTAACTAACCTAACGGGGGGGTGCCCTAAGTCCCGATTATGGGGGCATAGATACTTCCGTATGTTCAGTTGACAATAATTCGAGAGTTTACAATATCGCTAGAGAGAAACACGTTATAATGCAATATAACGTGTTTGACAATTTTACGGTAACATCTATATGGCTTATGAGAGATTTTCTTTTTCAACTCTTCCCTAGTCGCTGGATAGATGGCGCTGGTCTGACTACGTTACTGCAAGGAACAGAACGTCACATAATATTATCACTTCGGTCCAAGTGATAATATTATATTCGATGATTATATTCGGAAGCTTATGCAAACGAAAGTGTCAGTCAACGAGCGTATGTGACGTGTGTTTTTTCAAGCGCTTTGGCTTTTACACCCAGTAATGTAGTCGGATCAACGCCATCTATCGAGTTCATGGAAACTATTTTTTATTGTCAAAAAAAAAACCTCTCATTGGTAATAGTGTAATTTATAGGAAATCGAGGCTGTAGTGTCCATGTCCGCTACGTCCCTACTGCGCAGGCACACTCTCCCGTGCGCGCTGCACGTTGGCTGCGCGCGCGCGGCGACGTCGGCTGGACGGCGGCGTACGCTCCTTGGACTCTGCCTGCCGTGTTATCAGCTGGGGAGAAATACAATATTAGAAAGAAAGAAAAAGCATTTATTAGCCCGCACAGGACAAAATTATCAATTAATAAAAATTAAACAGAAAAAAAAAATATATAAAATAATAAAGACAACTAGCACCTAGTTTCACAGGTAGGACCAGTACATTTTTTTAATGTTTATGTGAATGCGATAAATTCTGTTGTTACCACTTACCTCATCAAGTTTAATGATATCGATGATCTCAAGCACCTTCTTCTCCAAGCTCTTGATGTACAGGCGCGCGTTGTTCACGTTGATGTCAAACCGTCTGCCCAGCAGCTTCAGAAGAGGCAGCGAGTCACACTCCGAAGTTCTGGGAAAGTTTTTAAAATAACGAAGTAGATAAAACTTGATCAATATTTTTAATATAACTGGGAACATGGCGTAAGTAGTACTATAGGAGCGCCTGTGCCTGTGTCTTAGAGGCGTGATCTAACATTTTATTCAAGTAAGTATTAAGTTTGATGATCACTGAGTTGATCCTTTTGAAAAAACATGACTTTTTAGTGGCATCCCCATAGCTAGTGGCGCTGGAGTCCGATTAATGTCTTATAACTGGTGTAAACTGGGTAATACCGATTATTATATTAAAACTTTTTAAAGTAATTACAGTTTCTTTCAGATATATGTCCTCTATTTGGCGTAGGCCTTCTCCATATCCTTCTAGGTAGTCTTCACCAGCGCCAACGGACAGATATGGGGATATCTTCTAAAATTCTCTACTAAAACAGACTAATATTTTTAGGGTTCCGTAGTCAACTAGGAACATTTATAGTTTCGCCATGTCTGTCTGTCCGTCTGTCCGTCCTTGCTTAATCTCTGTGACCGTTGGCACTAGAAAGTTGAAATTTGGTACCAATATGTGTATCAATGACGCCGACAAAGTGGTAAAATAAAATAAAATTGGAAAACAATGTTTTATTAGGGTAAAGTGGGAAGTGATTCTTTTTTTAATTTCAACTTTAACGTGTGATATATTTTTGGAAAGGTATTCAAAAATGAATGGGGGTTTACTAAAATCATTTTTAGATAATGTCCATAATTTCGGAAATAATCGCTCCAAAAGTAAAAAACAATGTGTCCCCCCCCCTCTAACTTTTGAACCATAAGTTTAGAAAATATGAAAAAAAATCTGAAAAGTAGAACTTTATAAGGACTTTCTAGGAAAATCATTTTGAACTTGGATGGAAACAAGTTTTTGTACAAAAAAAGACAAAAAATTGTACATAATAATTTCAGGACTAAGTTTGTAGTAGAATCGTATATGCAAGCATTTTTTTAACTTCGTTTACATATGTGGCGGTTATCCGCCTTGTCACATCACTATTGTATTTAACTATTGTGTTACAAATTACAACACTGGCTGTCATTTTGACAGAGAGACTTGGTTTTGCCGCTAATACTAGGCTAGAAATAATATTGTACAATCTTGTCCGTATCTCAAGAATTACAACAGTTAATCCGTCATACGTCGTTTTATTCCTAAGTCTACGCTCCAGACTACAAACAAGGGAGTTACCAGCCAGCACTGCTGGTTAACCTCCAAATTGGTGACCACCGCGTTCGAAGAACTGCAAGGAGCCAACGGCGTACATTCCAAAGGATTTTTCTGACGTTCCTGCCTATTCATCGTTGCCTGAGTGATTGGATTTTGTCACGGTGAAGTCTGTGCATGAAGAGAAGTGCATTCATCGTGTTATCCGAGGCATTTTCGAAAAAAAAAAAAAAATCTTCGATAGTTACTAGTGTGGACGAGAGATATCCAACGCCATTTATAAGACACCATTGTGCATGATCTCAACCTGGGCGATATTATACCTTGATGCATGTTTATTTTTTTAACTGCTGACTGCCTCAGTGACACATAAGCTGGCATTTACGAAGATCGATACGAATTGTTTCCTCTGGTGATTTTTAATATTTTCCTCTCAAGAACTAACATTGTGTGGTGTGTTTTGACTGTTGCAGCATTTTCCCGAACATTTACTTACTTAAGTTAGGTATTGGTTACGGTTCAACTAAAGGACAGTTTTGCAACAAATAATCCAAAATAATTTGTCCTTGCATTTTGGGACTAAATAATGCTACTGTGTGTTTTGCTTGTAACATATTAACTTTAGGATTAAGTTTTGACCATTTTAATTAAGTTTAAGTGTATGTGTTTTTGTGTGTGTTGCATTGCTTGCCCCACGTTACATGGTATATGGTTACTTTAACTCATTTCCCAGTCTGGTATATGGTATTCAAAATTGATATTTAATTCTTTTTATCTTAACATTTTTGTGCCTAACATTTACTAATCATGGAAGAGCTACAAGCTGAGTTGGCTAAGCTAAGGGCTGAGAATGCTGCCATACAGGAAAGACTTTCTAACACAAACAGCGGCCATGACCAAAAGGTTGAACCAGCCACAGCGCAGGTATGTAAAGTTAGTGTAAAACTGCCACCATTCTGGTCACATGCCCCTGCAGTATGGTTTGGACATGTAGAAGCTCAGTTTCATTTAGCAGGCATAACATCAGACACAACTATGTACTGTCATTTATTAAGCCAAATTGATAGCAAACTTGCTACAGAGGTTGAAGATATTGTAACTAATCCTCCCAAAGACGGTAAATACCAGTTGCTGAAAGAGACCATTATCAAGCGAGTATCTGTTTCCAAAGAACAGCGAGTCAGGCAGCTTCTTAGCATCGAGGAGCTCGGGGATAAAAAACCATCCCAGTTCCTTCGACACTTAAGATCTCTAGCTGGAACGTTACTCACTGACGACAATCTACTTCGTGAGCTGTGGCTACGTAGACTTCTCAGTCATGTTCAAACGATCCTTGCTGCCCAGGCTGAACTCGGCTTGGATAAATTATCGGAATTGGCAGATAACATTCTAGAGGTGTCTGTGACCACTGCTAACTTATGTGCAATTTCAGGTGGTTCAACCCCTCTCGGCGCTCCCCAAGTAACACTGAGTTCCCTATTCAACCGACTCGAAGACTTATCTAAGCAAGTTGCTGCCCTGTCTTCAGGACGATCACAGCGACCGTCACGCAATCGTTCTTCGTCCAGCAAAAGGTCTTCTCGTGGGAATTCTTCAGACCAGCCAGGTAAATGTTGTTGGTACCATAAAAAGTTTGGTACAAAGGCGGCTAAATGTATTAGCCCTTGCGATTGGATGTCGGAAAACCGGGAGAGCAATCAGTAGCGGCGGCAACTGATTGCGACTCTACTCAAAGTCACGGCCGCCGACTATTCGTCACCGACAAAAATTCTAAGCGCCAGTTTCTTATAGATACCGGGTCTGACCTCTGCTGTTTTCCTCATCGCTGGCTCCCTGTTCAGAGGAAACGCTCTGACTATGAGCTCAGCGCCGCTAACGGAAGTAGCATTAAGACCTACGGCACTGTCAATATGACGTTGAATTTCGGTCTGCGCCGTAGTTTCGTTTGGCGTTTCGTCGTCGCCGACGTCAACAGCGCTATCATTGGCTCGGATTTTTTAGCGTATTACCACTTGCTGCCCGATTGCCGCACCAAACGACTAGTCGATGGGACTACCGGTTTATCGGCACTCTGCACTGCTGCTATTTCCGAACAATCCAGCGTCAAAGCCGTTGTTAAAAAATCTGCATTTTCACTACTGCTTTCAGAATTCCCGGAAATTACCAAACCTCCTGGTCTTCCGAGAATTATCAAGCACAATACCGTGCATTACATTAAAACCACGGACGGTCCCCCTATCTCTTGTAGACCTCGTCGCCTCGCTCCTCAGAAGTTGGCATCTGCCAAAAAGGAATTTGAGGACATGGTCCGCTCCGGTACCGCGCGTCCTTCCAAGAGTGCTTGGTCATCTCCTCTTCACATGATCTTGAAAAAGGACGACACCTGGCGTCCTTGTGGCGACTATCGCAGTCTGAACGCCAGGACAGTTCCGGACCGGTACCCCGTTAGAAATATCAACGATTTTGTCAACAGTCTTAATGGAGCGACGATATTCAGCACCCTGGACTTGGTGAAAGCATATCACCAAATTCCAGTGGCAAAAGATGACACCCCAAAAACGGCTATCGTTACCCCGTTTGGCCTCTTCGAGTTTCCTTTTATGACCTTCGGTCTAAGGAACGCTGGCCAGACCTTCCAGAGATTCATTGATGAGGTCACACGGGGTCTCGATTTCTGTTTTCCTTACGTGGATGACATCCTCGTCTTTTCTAAGGATGAGGCTATCCACAAGGAACACTTACGAATACTGTTTCAGCGCCTTCAGGACTACGGTGTGGTGATTAACCCATCGAAGTGCGTTTTAGGTGCTAAAGAGGTCGTATTCTTAGGCTATTATATTACCCCTGAAGGTACCCGACCACCACAGAACCGCATTCAAGCCCTCTTGGATTTTTCTCCCCCGAAAACCGTTCAAGGAATGCGTCGTTTTCTTGGCATGCTTAATTATTATAGGCGTTTTGTTCCCCAGGCTGCAAAATTTCAGGCTCCTCTCATTGATGCTGTCGTCGCTACTAATGGCCAAGGTGCTAAACCATTTTTATGGACACCAGAACTACTAGAGCATTTCGAAGCCTGTAAAACCAGTCTTTCTAACGCCACTTTGTTACAGCATCCCGCCTACAACGCGCCCCTTGGACTGTTTACTGATGCATCCAGTGTGCATATTGGTGCCTGTCTACAACAGCAGGTAGATGGTATGTGGCGTCCTCTCGCGTTTTTCAGCAAAAAGCTGACCCCGCGACAAACTGAGTGGCCTGCCTACTACCGAGAGTTACTGGCGGTGTACGAAAGCGTACAGCATTATCGCCATATACTCGAGGTGCAGCATGTGACAATTTTCACAGACCACAAGCCGCTGTTGTACGCTTTCGTACAACGCCGGGAAAAATTACCTCCACCTCAATTAAACCAACTCTCGTTCATCAGTCAATTTACGACAGATATCCGATATATCAAAGGTGAGCACAACGTCGTCGCCGACGCGATGTCACGCGTCGACGCTATTTCACTAGATCAAGATTTCGAGGCACTTGCCATATCGCAGGAATCGGACCAAGAGCTCGCTGACTTGCGTACTAACGGCTCATGTCTTCAGTTGACTCCGGTCATCATTCCGGGTACCGACATTTCGGTCACCTGCGACGTCTCTACCGGCAAGCCTAGGCCCTATCTGACCCCTCCATTTCGTCGTGCGGTGTTTGACAAGCTTCACAACTTGAGTCACCCCGGCGCACGTGCTACTACACGTCTCGTTACAGACAGATATGTCTGGCCGTCAGTCAATAAAGACTGCAAAGAATGGGCTCGCGTTTGCCAATCCTGCCAACGTGCTAAGGTAACACGTCACAACTCCGCACCATTGGGTAATTTTTCCCTTCCATCTGGCAGGTTTGCTCATGCCCACATTGATATTGTGGGTCCATTGCCCTCTTGCGATGATTATCGTTATTGTCTGACAGCCATTGATAGAGTAAGTAGGTGGCCCGAAGTTTGGCCCATGCGTGGTATAACCGCCGAAGAGGTTGCGGAAACTTTGGTTCGCGAGTGGTTCTCTCGTTTTGGCGTACCTCGGGCCATTACAACTGACCAGGGTACCCAATTCGAATCCGACCTATTTCGCCGTCTCACACAACTTTGTGGAACCAAACGCGTTAGGACTACGTCCTACCATCCTGCTGCAAACGGGATGATCGAGCGGGTGCATAGACAGCTCAAAGCTGCACTTATGTGCCATAATGACGCTTGGGTTCGGGCACTTCCCATGGTACTTTTAGGTATGCGAACTGCGTACAAAGAGGACCTAAAAGCCTCTGCTGCTGAAATGCTCTATGGAGAGCCTTTGCGACTCCCTGGAGAGTTGTTAGTTTCATCTGCTGATTCTCACAGTGCGTTAGAAAATCCTGCAGACTTTGTTGTACAACTACGACGCATTATGTCGTCTGTGCGACCAACTCCTGCATCGCGCCATTCTGAACCAGCCGCTTTCGTTTTCAAAGGTCTCTCTTCCGCGTCGTATGTCTTTATTCGGGATGACACTGTGCGTCGTCCTTTACAGCCCCCATACACAGGTCCTTACCAGGTGCTCGAGCGCTCGGACGATGGAAAAACGCTTACCATCAACGTCCGGGGCAGGACTATGGTTGTCAGCGTGGATCGTGTCAAGCCAGCTTTCATCGAGACCGAGTCGCAGCCGTCTAATCAGGTGTTGCCACCTGCTCAACGACCGCCTGCAGCTCCAGTTCCTGTCCAGCAGCAACCACCACCTCAGCCATTAGCTCAACCTACTAGTTTTTCGTCAAATAAACCCTCGTACACTACCAGGACTGGGAGATGTGTGCGATTTAAGACTTTTGATGATTATGATGTTAGTTAAGATTTTTTGTGGTTTGTCTCACTCCGTGGGGGGGTGGTGTGGCGGTTATCCGCCTTGTCACATCACTATTGTATTTAACTATTGTGTTACAAATTACAACACTGGCTGTCATTTTGACAGAGAGACTTGGTTTTGCCGCTAATACTAGGCTAGAAATAATATTGTACAATCTTGTCCGTATCTCAAGAATTACAACAGTTAATCCGTCATACGTCGTTTTATTCCTAAGTCTACGCTCCAGACTACAAACAAGGGAGTTACCAGCCAGCACTGCTGGTTAACCTCCAAACATATTTTATTATCCTGAACGTATCTTTTTTAAACAAAAAAATAATTATAAAAATCGGATTGGATTGAACACGTATTGTGACGGACGGGAAACTACGGAACCCTACACTGAGCGTGGCCCGACACGCTCTTGGCCAGTTTTTTGGTTCTAGCAACATTGGCGTCTAAATAAATATTACTAGTGCAAAAATATATGTTTTTCTTAACTTTAGGTTATGTTACGAAAAAGTAGTGAGTATCTAAATTTTAGAGTTTCAATTTGTAGGAAAATGAATTAAGGAAAACAAATGTGATGCGTCTACCCCAATTATCACGAGTCCAGGGTAGAAAATTTGTTGATGATGATGATAAAGTTACTAACAGAGCCAAAGCATGTATCTGCTGCAGCAGCGTGGCCAGCACTTGCGAGCTCTTGTCGCAGGTGGCGCGCGCGCAGGCCGTGGCTTTGCGCTTCTCGTCCAGGGTAGCTCGCAAGGACTCTATGCTGTCCTGTTGCTGGAACAGCTTCGCTTGGTGCTTGGCGTTTTCTTCCTCTGTGGTAGCAAAGGTTTTATCAGTCATTAGAAAACATTGATGAGAAGCGGCCGACTTTGCTAGACTATAAATGTGCCTATACATTCAGGGTCTAGTAAAGTCGGGAATGTGGACGGTGAGCAATGGGCTAGCTCGCCGTCCGTCCGACTTATGACGACAGGCCGTGTCGACGGCGCCAGCCGAACGTGGATGGGTTTTAGGCGCGGGACAAACACGTATGGCGTATTGCGGCGGCGCGGGTGCGCGGGAGGGCGAGATAGGGGCGCCATTTCCTCGCCCCCCGCGCACCCGCAGCTGCGCCACGTGTATATGACCCGCGCCTTAGTCAGTAAAAGTCTGACACGCGAAAAAAAGAAAGTAGACCCTTTCTTTTTTTTTCGCGTGTCTAAGTGTAATGTGGCATATTTTTCAACGACTTTGAACAGAAAGTATTCGTCAGTTCATGTTATTTAATGATAATATGAATCTTCCTATGCCGGTCGGTTCTGATGCCCGGATTTTTTACACTTAATAGGATTGCGTTTGGCCGCAACTCACCGTAGCATGCTTACCTAGAAAAAACCGATTCACTCGTACTTTGAAGAGATCCAGATTTATAACTACCGAACTAGTAAAGATGATACTACTGAAGAAGATGACTTCAGAGATGATTGTTATTAGAGATGTAAGCCATATATGCCGTAGACTGGATGGAAGTTGGGGGAATAGACTGCTGAAGTGGAGACCACCGACGGCACGGAGGAACCGAACCGACTATGAACTGGATAGCCATGAAACCCTGACATGAGCCACTAAACCGCCAAAAGTGGAGAGAAGATTTGGAAGAGACCTACACTCATCTTTATATGGCCAAAAGTTGAAGAAGAGAGATGTAAGACATAGTTTTATTGTCGTTGCTCACGGTTAAGCTACTGGTGTACGTAACTTTGCTTTGAATGAAACTAGTAGGAGGGATCATCAACTGCGTTTTATGGCCACGCTGGTGGTTGGCAAACAAAGTAGCCGCGTAACTGAAGACTAGAGGAAGTTTGCAGGTGGTCCCGCATGTTCTATAAAGTGATGCATGACTGATACATAAACCCGTCGCTGAGTAGCCCGCCACATTATACCTAAACCACTGTAACTCCCGATAGCAAGAATCAACAGTGGCGAAAGCCAGAAAAACGCCGAGACAATGAAGCTCGACGAAGTCCCACAGAACGAATTTAACTGTTTTGGATCCCGCAACGAAATTAATCAGAAAAGTATAGCGGAGGAGTAGGAAAAAAACGTAATTTCCAATTCCCTGATCAGTCAGGAGACAGATCGAAACAAGGCCATTAGGCACAAAGGGACGTTTACAACTGGGATGGGCCCAGTTGCCAAGCACGAATAAATAAGCACCACGAATAAAATTAACATTAATACACACATCAAAAGTGTCTAGGGATCAACATATATTTTTGCAATAACTTTTCTCCTGATTGATATTAATTAAAATTTTCTTTAAGGATTCATCAAATAAAGTGTTTTCGTTTGTCACAGTAACGATAAACCAAGTCACCTTTGCATTAATAAAGAAATTTGCCATTTTCCTAATAAAGGGATTTTTGACATTTGAACCACTAACACAAAAGTTCGAAAAAAAGACTGAAATAACAGTTTTCTTTAAAATTTTATTGGGTAACTTAAACAATTAATAATCCGTGTTTCTACCGCGAACACTAACAACACAAGAACATCGGTTTGGCATACTCAAAATGAGTTCATCCAAATCACGCTGTGGAATGGCCGCCCATGTTCGTTGCAACAAAAAAAAAAGGTCTTCTTGCGACTGGATACCCTCCATATTCGGCAGAGCTCTTCTCTGTAGCATATCCCATGCATGCTCAATCGGATTCAAGTCTGGCGACTGAGCAGGCTAGGGCAGGACATTGATGTTAGCTGCGGCGAGAGTCTGTCTTACAACTCTTGCGGTGTGCGGTCGTGCATTATCATGCATTAACTGAAATAAGGGACCGATTTGCACTTGTAGAGGAACGATGACGTCTGATACAATCGTCTCAGCATAAATTTGAGCGTTGAGGTTGCCTCTGATCCAAATCAACTCAGTTCTTCCGCCGATCCAAATACCCGCCCATACCATGATGGTTTCACCACTATAAGGATGGACTTCCTGGCAGGATTTTAACCGCTGTTGGCGTCCAGGGGTTCTCCAGTGTCGTATACGTCTTGTATCCGGTCTCATACCAAAACGAGACTCATCAGAAAAGCACACGAAACGCCATTGTTCTTCTGCCCAATTTCTTCGGGAATGAAGGTTCACTTCATGCAAGCGGTTTCTGACTGTTTGGTCGCTAATTAAGTTCCCTGAAGAGTGATGAAGCCTCACGGCTAACATCATGGCGGTTATTGTTGGAGCTCTTCGAGTTAAGATTTGAATGTATCGGTCTTGTCTCCGTGTGGTGCAGCGATACCGTCCTCCATGGCGCTCAGCCACGGTACCAGTGCTTCGGTAACGTGTCCAAAGTCGACTGATAACACTCTGACTTGTATTCAGAGCTAAAGCCACAGTACGTTGCCGGGAACCAGCTTCTATCATTCCCACGGCTCTGAGCATTTCTTCCCTGCTTAAATGACGTCGCCGCTCCATAATAACGTTGGTTTTAATCAGTAGTAGGGAAACAGTAGCACTAATAATGTCTTCAATGCGTGGTATGTTTTTATAGGGAAAATATTGACAGCTGATTTTCATCTTTTACTCGAATTTGATTCACAGTTCCTGATTCAAATTATGAAATGCACCAAAAAGGATCCATATAAATTTATAAAATCATAAATTTATTACAAAGCCACATCTCAATCTCAAGAAATCCGCATAAAAATGCTTGATCCCTAGACACTTTTAATAATAATAAATAATAAATATCGCTGGACATTAACACACAGCGCCACCTAGCGCCACACTAAGCAAAGCTTGTGTCGTGGTCACTAGATAGTTGATATACTACATATATAGTTTTTTGTTTGTAAATACATACTTATTATACATATAATGAGACGTGTCTTTTGATGTGTGTAGGTCCTAAGTTGTGAGCTGTTATATTTTATTCCAGTAACAGGTATGGCAAAACGCCTGAAAACGTCGTTGTGTAGCAGTGGCAGAATAACGGGCGCTGTCGGTTTTGGCGGGTCATCTCAGTCGCCATGGTTTATTTGAGTTAATTATTTTGTTTTTGAGTTGTATTTTATTTTTGCTTTGCTATGGACACTTGGTCATCTTATTGTTTCCCGTCGTACCGTATGCATCATTGACCTGCACCATCAATGGTGCAGATGAAACGAATTAGTTTATATGTATATGTCACCGTAAAATTGTCAAAAACGTTATATTACAATATAACGTGTTTTTTCTCGCGATATTGTAATGTCTCGAATTATTGTCAACTGTGAACATACGGAAGTATCTCTGCCCCCATAATCGGGACTTGGGGCACCCCCCGTTAGGATAGTTAGGTTCCTTTAAACCCTGCACTCGGAAATAGGGGCCTCGCGAAGCGGGGCTCCGTCGACTACGCTTTTTAGGGGGAATATAAAGTGTTTTAAGGTTATGTTATATTAATCGGTATTTCTCAGGAATGGTGCATTATCTTTTCATGAGAGTTGTGCCACTGGGCAAGGGGGACCCCTCCTTCCCTCCACACCGCGTAAGTTGACTACCATCGCATGCATTTCACGAAAAATAATGCGTTTTGTTGTAAGCAGTATGTTCATTTGACAATAATTCGAGACTTTACAATATCGCTAGAGATATTACAATATAACGTATTTGAGAATTTTACGGTGACATATATATGTCACCGTAAAATTGACAAAAAAAAGAATGCACCATTTCTCTCATGAAAAGATAATGCACCATTCCTGAGAAATACCGATTAATATAAAACATAACCTTAAAACACTTTATATTCCCCTAAAAAGCGTAGTTCGTATTTCCGAGTGCAGGGTTAAAGGAACCTAACTAACCTAACGGGGGGGGGGGGGTGCCCCAAGTCCCGATTATGGGGGCAGAGATACTTCCGTATGTTCAGTTCACAATAATTCGAGATATTACAATATCGCTAGAGAGAAACACGTTATATTGTAATATAACGTGTTTGCCAATTTTACGGTGACATATACATAAAACGGAACCGCAGATTGGGTATGGTCTCATCTGCACCATTGAGATGACACTATATACTATCAATGCGGTTGTATACCAAGTCGCAAATGCCAGCATGGAACCCTTCTAAATTTATATCGGACTACGAACAATCGGTTATCGGTGCCGTAATCTCACATAATATTTCGTCTCAACATGAATGATGTAACCAAGATTTTGTAACAATTATTTTGATTTAAAAGAGTGTCCATGGAGCTTCATGCCTATTCTTCTCCATAGAGATCTATGGAGAAGAATGGGCATATGTCTTGTGACTGGGACTGTAGGTACATTTAATGTTCATTTTTGTTTCGACAATTCAAAAGTGCCTGTAACTGGCCTACTTGAAATAAATGCTTTCGATTTTGAATTAGAAGGGCGCGAGCGCCTAGATAGTGCGCCCGTGTGAGTGATTGCTATAAAATGTGCTAAGGCGCTATCGCCGGCCTCCCCGGCCAGATGTCGGAAGCCTGGTGAGGTTGAGAAGACATGCTGCGCCAACCCTTTTCTCAGCTGATGAATATTCTTACCGATGTTAACCTTCAGCATCTTAACGTTATCGCTGAGGTTCTTCAGCTCGGTGCAGACCTCGTTGATGTAGTTGAAGAGCGCGTAGTTCTCTTCCTCACGGCGAGTGAACTCCTGGATCAGCTTGTCTACGTCATCTTCGCCTGCAAACTCCTGAAAATTTGTGTGAGTGGGGAATGTATCAGAAATAAGCTGGAGGAATATGTGTTCCTACCTTTAGTGCGAATGAGGATAATTAAATTGATTATCTTCAAACAGAATTAGGCTTGGGTTCTACTATAAGGAAATTCTCAGTAGCAAATACCAGCCCATACTCAGGTGTGGCCGGTGTTAATAAGTTCGCTTCTTAGATGCTTTTGATGATGACTTCAAGCATAACTTTCGAAATATGTGAGCTATATTGTGGATGTTTTTGGTTTAATGTAAATTTTCTAAGACGGGACGTCGGGACGCAAGTGGGTCAGTATTGCATGTGTTTGCAAATGCGCATTATTATGACACTCAAAACAAACTTCCCCCATACCCTTCCTCACCTTGATAGCGTCGAGGATGTTAACGTAATTGTTGTAGATCCTCATCTCCTCCTCCTGTTGCTCCAACTTCTTGGCCTCAGCCTTAGCGTCGGCCGCGGTCAGTCTGACCGTGCCCTTCGTTCGCAGGAACTCCTCCAGCTTCAAACTGTGGTCTAACTGTCGCTGGAGTTCACGGACTTCCTATAAAAAAAAACAATTAAGCATAATCAGCATACAGCAAATCCACTGTTGCACATGCCTCTCTACAGGCACGCTCTTTGAATTTATCCTGGTTAGGTTACCAGGATAAATCTTGCAGCTACTGGCCACTATGAAGAAATCGTATTTCCACTTAGCCTGGTTACCTTAAATACGCCACGCAGTTGCGAAATACGGTTAGTAGTGGGTAATTCGATACCCCTTGGTAAAACTGGTTGTTAGACTTTCGGGGCACTGACTGCCTGTAACGACTGTCAGAGATCTACAAGTCACAGCCGGGACCAACGATTTAGTTTGTTTTTGAGGCACGGAGGAAACTCTGTATGTAATACCATCCAAAGACCAACCTAGGCAAGCATGGCTTAACATAAACATCGACCCCCAGCGGCTGTCATTATTTGGTCACGATCTATTCATCAAAATCAAAATCAAAATATTGTATTTCACATAGGCCTGGATGGACACTTATAAAACGTCGAAAAAGGTGCACGGTTCGCGTTGGTCGATTCCATGGAGAAGAACCGGCAAGAAACTCCATGGTTACTCTTTTCAAATCATTTGGTATTACAATATTATTATGTTTCATTACAGCATTAGTACTAAAGTATGGGGGGACAGCGTAGGCCCGACAATAGGTCGTTGCTTGCTATACAAAATATGTAAAACAAAAGGAATATTTAACAAAAGTTAAACAGCATCCGGGAATCTAAAAGGCCTTCAATAAATCATCATCATCCTTCTGCTTTTCCTTATTGATTTAGGATCAGTTCTTCTTCACAAACAATTCATCTCTGCTTACCTATTCTATTTCCTAGGTTAGGTACTTACCAAGCAATGTTTCCTATAATCATTAGCGGCCTTATCCTTAAGCGCGTCTAGCTTGGAGCACCACTCTTCACGCTGGTCGTAAGTCGAGATTGCTTGCTCCAGCAGCTCAATAATCATCGCTTTCCCATCCATTAGGCGTTTGATCTGGTTCTTCCAGAGCGTGTTGAAGAATTGACTGGGGGAGAATATGATATGTAAGATATAGCCACACTTTCGAAGTAGGTTTAAGAAGATCTGTATTAATAGTTGTAACTTGAATAAATAAAGAAATAAATGATTGGTGAGTTCTTGGATTGTGTCGTCGGTGTAGTGGTCACTACTCACTAGCGCCTAGCGCGGACTAGAAAGAAAGTGGAAAAACACGTGTATGTGATTTTGTGCTTGTTCATGATAATAGGCTGTGGCCCTTTGTTACGTGTATTGTTTAACGAGATGCTGTCCGAAAATCCAAGTCCAAAGCTCTTTTTTGCGAACGGGCGGGCACTCCCTGCTTCGTGGGACTTAGGTATTCCTGGTGAAATTTGGTTATATCTACCCTGTTCCCTGCTTCGGAGTACCTGCTAATTTCTTCAGGCTCTTTAGATTTACATTGGTGTTCCATTATAATATTATCTTTGTTGCCCAATTGAGTCCATCATTCTTATCCTGGTGATCTTATCAAACCAATCAGATTTAGAAATATAACATGTGAACCCAATTTGTTATGAAACAGAGCGTGCAGTCTCGTTGTGTGCATATCACGACGATCCTAGTGGGTAGGTACTTACAGAACTTTAAGTCTCGTCACGCTTTTTTACCAAGGGGCATATTCCTCGAAGTCGGATCGAATTCATTCATACAGTTCTAGAATACTTTACCCTACATAAGGTAGGATTCATCTACTAGAGTCTAGGTTCTAGACAGCAGTCGAGCGAAAAATCGCAATTTCCCTGCCGTAATTTCAATCACATTTAGCCTTAAGAGCCCTCTTACAGTCCACTAGCGCCGCCAATCGAAAAAATGTCATAACTCGTAAATAGAATCAAAAATACAAAATATGTTCTATTATTACTGTGGAAAAGGCAATAACGTAATTGTATAACACCTTATCAACACTTGAAATATAGCTGTTTAGCTAAATCGTGCATTCAAAACATAAACGGCCGTTTGTGTTACAAATGCACGATTTAGCTAAACAGCTATATTTCAAGTGGTGACAATGGGTGACAATTTTTTCGATTGGCGGCGCTAGTGGACTGTAAGAGGGCTCTTAACAACAATGGTCTTAGAATACAAATTCGTAGATGTGGATTTGATTTAAACTTTAAAACATGCATCGTAGACATTAGTGATTTTAGAATTGCTTTTAATTGCTACGAGCGAGCGGTGTATTCTTTGTCACTAGTCGGTGCCGAAAGAAATATGAGAGAAAGAATAAAAAAGACATGAGAATGTGAGTGAGAGGTAAGAAGGAAAATGACGATCTTCCACACAAACTATTATACATAGACTATTTAATCCTGGAAAGAAATGACAAAGACCTGGTTTTCTAGAACCAGCGGTTGAGACTGTTTCTGGCTAGAGTCTAAATGAATGTTTTATTGAGTAGGTTGATTGATTTTTCCATCTACATATCTTGACCGTAAGTGATCCCATTATAGATAAGTTACAATTCCATAGTTACCGATCCCTCAGCAGCCGGTCTATCTCAAGCCTCATTGAGTAGTTCTCGCTGTTGACTGTGTTGAACTTTTTCATCGCGGTGTCCAGGCGGTTCTCTAGCTGACTGATCAGGGTCTGACCGGTCAGCACGTTGGCGTAGGCCTGGGGTTGTTGAAAATAGTGGAGTTTAGTTTCAAAGGTGATTTGTATGATAGTTTATCATAAAGGGTGTAAAAACACCCTTAACGAAGCCGAAAGGTACTATTACTCCTCATCATTGCGATCGTTTTTTTTTTCAGAACCGTATAACTAAGATGATCAACCACACAAACAGAATCGACAAGTGTGGCCGAAAAAGGGGAGATTTAGTCCCAGCAGTGTGTGATTCCGAGCTGATAAGATGATGATGATAATGACATGTGTAAGTATAATAAGCCACTGTTTTAGGCTTTCACGGTTTAAAACAAAACTTATATTGTCACTTACGGGATATCTTCCGTGATTATTTATTATATTGAGCTCCCGATATTTCGACGCTGTTGCAAGCGCCATGATCGCGGGTCGACTCGATCATGGCGCTCACGGAAGATATCCCGTAAGTGACAATATAAGTTTATAATAAGCCAGTAATGATTCTACTACTAGGACACAGACCTCATCTCTGCGACAGCATGCTTAGTTGACCGCAATCTACCACGCGGGTCCAGTGCGGGTCGGTACGTACTTGATATCAGTGCCGCCCTTAGTGCCAGTTAGTCACAAATATATCATACACTCATCACCACACACATTCACAGACACCATACAGTTACCCCTAAGCACACAATCACACAACATATTTTAATGCCAATTAATTCGTACCACTCTCGGCTAACCATAAGTTTTTCTGCGTAATTGGCGTAATGTTCGTTTTATTTTTTCAAATTAATGTGCTGTAAGCTGTGAAGCTACCTTTATAAAATTAATAAATAAATCGCTCGACGTTACACACAGCGCCATCTAGTGCCACACTAAGCAACGAGGCTTGTGTCGTGGACACCAGATAGTTGATATACTACACCGATACTTTTTTTTGTTTGTAAATACATACTCATTATACATATAAAACATCCATGACTTGGAACACAAACATTTGCTCTTACCGGGATTCGAACCCAGGACCCTAAGAACGTAAGGCAGCCTCACTACCATTGCGCCATTCGGGTCGTCGTATTGTCAGAAGGTTCTAATGAAAATAAAAAGTAGTAGGTAGGTAGTAGTAGGTAGGTAGTAGTAGGTAGGTAGTAGTAGGTAGGTAGTAGTAGGTATGCCGCGGGCATCATCTAGTAAAATATAAGAAAGTAATTACAATTTCAAACCCGGTGACTTTGTTTCTCAACGACTTGATCTCCTTTTGCACTTGTTTGAGTAAGAAATCCAGTTCCTTGGTGGTCTCCCGATGCTCCTTCACTTCTGTCGAGTACTTCTCGTGGTCTTTCAGAAGAGCCATCAGCTTCTCCCGGCTTCTGGCGCCTTCCATGAGATTGGAGGTGCTTTTAGTGAACTGTTTAAGTAAAAATTTGGTTAGATCATCTCCTCACTGCCATTAAAATTTCTTTGTCAGCTGTTCGGCAGCTTAATTAAATATGGTTCTAGACCTCAAGCGAACTTATCGTTATTTGGCAGAGCCTATCAAACTTTAGCACCTAGTAAGTGTTACTTCCTCGGAATCATTCGTATCTATGGTATTAGCCTAGTAGGCAAAAAACAAAACAACAAAACATCAACAACAAAACTACATCAGTTGTACATCTTTCGCCTTTTTCTAGAATAATAAAATTGTAATCTACATTTACACTAGTATTATAAAGAGGAAATTTTTCTATTTTTGTGTGTGTGTGTGTGTGTTTGTAATGAATAAAATCAAAAGATACTGTGCCGATTTCAAAAATTCTATCACCATTGGAAAGCTACATTCACCCTGAGTAACATAGGCAATATTGTATCCCCGTACTCCCACAGGAACGGGAACTACGCGGGTGAAACCACGTGACGTACGCTAGTAATTTATACATATAGTGTCAAAGTCAAAGTCAAAGTCAAAATAATTTATTTGCAGTAAATGTGGTACAAAAGGTGGTAAAAAAGCTTTTAGTGCGATGACACATTTCGCCATAAAAATAGCATGCAAATATTAATAAACACAAAACTATTAGGTATACCTGTTTCTAATTTTAATTATCTAGACACAAAACAAAACAACAAAAATAACAATTATAATTATACCTACATATTACAAAAGAACTCTTAACATATTAAAGTTAAGATATTTTAGACACAAAACAACAAAATAACAATTATAATTATACCTACAAACTACAAAAGAACTTTTAACATATTAAAGTATTTAAGTTATTCAACAAATTGTTAGCGCAGTAAAATTTATTCTATAAATATAAAAACATACAAATAGGTAATTCTCTACAATTCAATTCGATAGTGATATGACTGACAATTAGTTTTTTTTAGAAATTCTGCTATGGAACAAAAGCTATGTGAAATGAGCCATTTTTTTAAAACTTTGCAGAATTTCCTGTACGGTAGTTCTGTAATAAAATTTGGTAGTGAGTTAAAAATTAGTGGAGCCATATACACACAATTACGTCTGAATAATTCAATTCTAGGTACAGGCATTGTTAATAGATACTGTGTAACTGTACGTTTATTAATATTGTTTTTAAATTCAAAAAGCGAAGAGTTAGTTTTGACAAATTTGGCAATTTCATATATATATATACAAGGAACTGTAAGAAGGTTTTGTGATTTATACACTGGTCTGCAGGAATCAGTCCAGTCCAAATTGAAAATTGTGCGGATGCATTTTTTTTGTGCTAACAGAACCCTAGTTATTTCAGTGGAGTTACCCCAGACAATGATACCATACCTGATGATGGAGCATACATAGGCGTGATACACCATTATCGCAGTTTGTCTGGAGGTTTCATCTTTAACCTTTTTTAAGGCAAAAACAAATCTGTTTATTTTAATACAAATACCATTAATATGGTCCTTCCAATTCAAGTGTTCGTCAATTGTAATGCCAAGAAATTTTGTATTATGAATTTGTTCTATTGCTTGATCTTTATGTGTTATTTTAAGGTGTAGATAGTTACTCTTATATGTTTTGAAGTTTAATATTTTCGTTTTTTCTAAGTTGATTTTTAAAGCGTTTAAATCTAACCATGCAATTATTTTATTTAAAATGTTGTTTATATTAGACTCCTGTGATTCACCATTTTTACTATCTATAATAACTGTTGTGTCATCAGCAAACAGGACACAATCTTGGTCTATAGCTTGAGGAAGGTCATTTATATACACAAGAAATAACGGAGGCCCTAAAATGCTTCCTTGTGGAACACCAAAGTAATTGTTTCGTGGTTGGGAATCAAAGTTTGTGATACTATTCACTGTGTCGTCGAATTTAGTGATTCTTGTTTTTTGAGTTCTGTTAGACAGGTATGATTTGAACCATTCTAAAGCCGAGCCTCGAATACCCATCCTACTTAGTTTGTCAATTAGAATAGAATGTTTGACGAAATCGAAAGCTTTACTTAGGTCTAAGAACAAAGCAGAAGTTGTAATTTTCGAGTTCATGTTATTTAATACGGATTTGACTAAGTTAAAAGCAGCAAGTGATGTGGATTTGTTTTTCCTAAATCCGTATTGTTCTTTTGCAAGCATATTAAATTTATCCAAAAAAGAGAGGATTCTTTTGTACATAACTCTTTCAAAGACCTTTGATAGAATCGGAATCAAAGCAACAGGGCGGTAATTGTTTTTATCTGTTTTAGATCCCTTTTTATACAATGGTTTTATAACAGACATTTTGAGTTTATCCGGAAAGCAGCCTTGTT
Source organism: Xestia c-nigrum (assembly GCA_916618015.1). Classification (NCBI taxonomy): domain Eukaryota; kingdom Metazoa; phylum Arthropoda; class Insecta; order Lepidoptera; family Noctuidae; genus Xestia; species Xestia c-nigrum. Next base: position 3,245,551 of record OU745263.1, read on the forward strand.
CTAAAGATAAATTGATTATGTAGGAAAGGGGTTCAGCGATATAAGGAGCAATTTGTTTTAGTAGGTCCGTAGAAATGTCATCATAGCCGGATGATTTAGTGTTTTTTAAAGTCTTTAGTATGCTGAAGATTTCAGCGGGATCAGAAGGATTCAAGAAAATGCTGTTATCGTTACTTTTAATACTTGGGTTAGTAGTTTTAGGAGGTTGTTGTGAGGTAGCACTGTTTTCAATAATATCAATAAAGAAATTGTTAAATTTACTTGCGATTTCCGAACCGGACGTTGATGTAACATCATTGTCAATTATACTATTAATGTATTCTCGAGACCTTTCGTTACCTGTACAACGTTTAACAATATCCCATGACGCTTTTCCCTTATTTTTTGAATATGCAATGTGCTTTAGATTACATAAAGATTGTAGATTATGAATGCATTTTCTTAATATATTAGAGTACACCCTAAATTTAGTTTTATTATCACTAGTTTTGTTTAAATAGTATTTATATCTTAATGTACGTTTAGTAAGACTACTCATTTTAACTCCTTTTGTAATCCATTTTAATTTGCCATATTTGAACTGTTTCTTCACTCGTATGAGAGGGAAGCATAATTTATAAAATAAAGTTAAAATATCATGAAAGTTATTAAAAGCATTATTCGTATCGGAAATGTTGTAGACTTCGGAAAAAGTTAATTTGCTGATATGGTCGACAAATTTGTTGACATTATCTTTACTTAGGTCATTTACGGTCATGAAGTAATAGCTAGATAAAGGTTTTTGATCATATTCAAATTTAACAACCTGCGCTGTGTTATGATCAGATAAACAAGCATTGTGCGTGGAACCTACTATATTTGGAATATTACTAATGATGTTATCGATGCATGTGTTTAGCCTAGTGGGCTCTTTTATGTGACACCGCATACCATAATTTGAGAGGAGTTCTTTAAATTTTATACTATTACTGTCGTTACTAAGAAGGTTAATATTGAAATCACCTGCTATTATTATTTTACTTTTTTTATATTGTAGTTTACGTAGGGTTTTGTTCAAGTTTTCAAAGAAGATATTTACATCAGACGTGGGTGTTCTGTATATACATAATATGATCGCTTGTGTAGATTTAATTTCAAGCCCACAAATCTCATATTGTTTCTCAATGCAGAATTCATTTACATCTTTCAATTCGATGCTTTGCAGATGATTTTTACAGAGTATGCATGTACCACCTCGCCGCTGATCAGGCCGTGAGTACATCGCACCAACATAAAAATTATTTAGTTTCAGATATTTTTCTTCCCCTCTTATAACAAAGTGTTCGCTAAGGCATAAAACATCTATATTTATATTAGATTCATGCAACTCATTAACAATCATATCGATCTCTGGCAGTTTGTTTAAAGCTCCTGCAATATTTTGATGCAGTACTGAAAAGCAACATCTGCTGGTTTTTTTATTACTATTATTTTTTACTATTTTTTCTTTGTTTTTTAATGAACCTGGAATATTGTGGTGAAGCGTAGTGTTACATGGTGTGGCCTCGAAAAAATGTTTTGCTTGGGGTGTTATTTATTTTGATTTTAGAAAAATAATAAGGAATTGTGCCTTTCTTTGGTATAGCTTCTTGAGTATTATTTGGAGGAGTTTTCTGACTAGTTTTAGTAATAGTGTTTAAAGCGAAAGGTCCTATGCACGTGTTTGCGACAATATTTGTAACGACTTGCTCTTTATATGATAAAAAATTGTGTCTGTAGTATGTTGTGTCTATGAAGAAGTTAATTTTTTTACAAGTTTCATATAAAAAAACGCTTTTTGCTATTGAAATGTCTCTCAATTTCTATAAAACTACAATTTACAAAGTTTTGTGACATGTTTTTTAGTAGATTATTTAATAACATTTCATTTAAATGTCTATTGCGCAGAATGCTTAAAATGATAACATTGGAGTTTTTTATGCATTTCAAAAAAGAGGCTAATTCTATAATTATTTTATTCGGATTAGTGTCACTTTCACCAACACATAAAACTATAAAATTGTCTTTACAATCACTTATTTTCCAATTTTGTGTCAATATGTCCTCTGTCGTCGCGTAAGGCTTTATTAGTGATGTTATCCGGTATTTTTGATAAGGAGTGTTGCTTCTCGAGTTTATTAGTGTTGAAGCTAAATTGGAACATTGTTTCCCACCTAATATTTGAATTTCTGGTTTATTATCCGAAATGGTCGAACATGTGCTGCCATCTATTGGCTCATAATGTGAAATCGATTTCTTATCGGCACACGGCACATTAGCACCTTCTAGTTGAGCTCGGCTTGTTGAATTTGGTTGAGCGGCGGTGATATTATTATAAGCAGCATTCTCATGCAAGCTAATATTATTGTTCTTCACTTTAGAGGCAGCGCCACCTAGGTGTTCTTTGTGCGTTAAATTCAGCTTGGTAGAACTGGTATCAGAATGCGGGAGTTTCTTTTGTGTATTTAAATAAAAGTACTCTGTGGTATTTAATGGAGACACTTGGTTCAGACTGCTACTGCAGCTTCTGTTTGACTTTCTTGTTTGTGCTTCCGATGAACTGTTTTCATGAAATAAATTGTTATCACGAAGTAAATTATTTTCACGAAGTAAATGGTTTTCCCGAAGTAAATTCTCTATTTTGTTCTGAGCGTGTTCTAGCTGTTGTTTCAGGTCTTCTATTACACCATGAAGTTCTTCAGAGGCCTCATTCCTTGTTGACAAGTCTGGTAAACTTTTGCACAGATTGTTGTCAGCTGATAATGTTGACTGGAATGAATCATTAAATGATTCATTTAACAAAGACTTTTTTTTTCGGATAGTTACATTTACGTAATCCATTTCGTCTAATGCAGGAACAATGTGAATAAAATAAAAAATAAAAAACAAAAAAATAAAAAACAAAAAAAACAAAAGAAACAAAAAACAAAATGAACAACTGGTCGTCACTGTGGCTCGAACCCGAGCAATATTGGTTGTCGACGAATGTGCGAAGAAGTGTAGGTGTGTTACACAACTTGCTAGCTGACCTCATCTATTTCAAGCGAAATAGTCGTATACTTAGTTGAAATTCCGGTCGTTAAATGACGCTTACTTGAGCGCGTCAGTTTAAAATTTTGAATTTAAAGAATTTTATGCACGTCTGTTTTATTACAGTTCCTGGCTTTAAAACACATAAAGTTCACTTGGTTTTGGATATTTATGTTATTAACTTGTTTAACGAAGTTTTTTAATGGTAGTAGTTGTACACATTTGTTGACAGATTTGTTCATGAATGTGTAGGGACGCCAAATTTTCAATTTAAAAACAGTTACTTAATTAAGTATTCTGTTATTTCCACTGTTTTTAAGTACAATTATGTATTGTTAATAGTCACTTTGCACTTAAATTCAACTCTGCACTTTACTCAATTCACAAATATTAGTTTAAAGAAAGTTTATCAAGATGTTTGGGTAGGTAATATGTTTTTACGGTTTTTCACATTCACATAATCACATTTCTTTCCACAAACGTTTTGTAGTAATTATTGTTAGTTTTCACACACTTCACATATAATTTAAGGAACTTTTAGACGAAATAACTATTTATTTTCTTATTATATTACGGAGCTATTGTTTACGCTGGCAGTGGCGCCATCTCTCTTGCTATGCATAGATATAATTATTTTTATGGTGCTATGTCTATGGCCCAGTCCACGTTGATTTTGGGTTTTCACCAACAACCTAAACACATCACTGCCGAACTCCTCCCGATATGATCGTACATCATCATCTCAGCCGAAAGACGTCCACTGCTGGACATAGGCCTCCCCCAAGTGTCGCCACATTGACCGGTCCCTTGCTACTCGCATCCACCGGATTCCCGCAACCTTCACCAGGTCATCGGTCCGCCTAGTGCGAGCAATGTGCCCTGCTCACTGCCACTTAAGTTTAGCAATTCTTCGGGCTACGTCGGTGACCTTGGTTCTCTTGCGTATGTCTTCATTTCTGATTCGATCACGTAAGGAAACTCCGAGCATAGTCCGCTCTATTGCCCTTTGGGTGACTTTAAGCCTTTTGATAAGGCCCATTGTGAGCGACCACGTTTCGGTCCCGTATGTAATCACTGGCAACACACATAGACATAGACTTTCGTCTTGTGACACTGCGGTAAGTTGGACGAGAAGATACCGCGCAGCTTCCCGAACGATGCCCAGCCGAGTCGGATTGATCGTTACATACTTCTTTATGTTTCATCCACGTTTATACTGTTTAGGTGTACCTTGAGTTCCATCATGATCTTCTCTAGGTCCTGGTTGAGGGTGTTGATGATGTTCTTCTGCATCCTGAGGGTCGGCTGCACGCTGCTCAGCACTGTCGCACGGTCTATCTCCATCACCCTAAACTGTAATCAATTTAATGAATATTTAATGTTGTAACACAGTTCATAAGAGTCGAAGAAGGACTTTGAGCGTGAAAAATTCGTTCATCGACTCTTACGAACTTGGAGGGTTGTATCGATGATTTTGATAACTACAATTCTGTAACTTAATACGTTTTACAGTCGCGACCGATATGTTTATAACATAAAACTTAACACTGCCCTGCAAATTGCAAAAAACGTAAGATAATTTGAATTTCACAGGCTGCCCTGAAGCTTTCAACGCGCGCGTGGAGAGCTACCCTGGATTGGACTTGTTTCCTGATGAACGGAAGACGATAATGTTAGAACGTTTGTGGTTCTGTGAGAAGACTGAGTAAAATACTACTTAGCTTAGTATTAATGGCTTATATGTTGTACTACAAGATACCATTTTCTATACAGTGAGCCTCATAGACTGAAGGGTGCCGATGAAAATAGTTGTAAGTCAGGCTAGCTGAAGCGACGATCTTCGGAGAGAATCGAATTGAATAGCAATTAGAAAGGCCAATGCCGTCTATGTCCAGTAGTGGACTGCTGTAGAAAGATGATGATGAGGTTCAGCTCTTGTCCTTAGGGCGGTGACTACATCGATAGCACCATCAACCACCTCTTTTTTCACCAGGCTGGGAATTTGTTTTACCTGTCTCTGCAGCTTGGACAGTTCATCCTCCGCGATCTTCTCCATCTCCATGTCATCAGCAGGGGCTATCAAAGCGGCCATCTTGATTTTTATATTCTTAAAACTGTTCTATGAATTGTTTATAATTTTATAACACACTGACGATTGTTTGTTCAGCTGAATTTCAGTTACGTTGGATCGATACTGTCGCTTGGTTACGGACTGAAATAGTGTTGATATTTGGTGTAACATTATCATCAAGTCTGTTTCCTAAGGAGGTACGCAGAGTTGTATAGAATACCCACATTATGACAGGTAGTAGTTTTCGTGTCATGGCCTAATTGGAGGCAATTTTATTGCAAGTGTCTGCTAATGACAAATTACGGTCAGTGTCGCCTTAGGGTCTTAGTCTAAAATTTCAATACACGCACACACTGTGTAACTACACTGTCTGACCTGGGGTCAAATTATAAACCCCATGAGTCGCGCTTGCGACCTCTTGACCAACGAGATGGTTCTGTAGTCAATCAAATGAAGGTAAATACAATAATAATTGAGGGTTTAAGGTGTGAAGTGCTGTTGTGGGATTGTCCCTTCGTTAGTGTGGACCAGTCGGAAAAACAAATCATCTAGACGTACAAAAGTATTTCGTCCAATTTGGTGAAAACAGTAAAGGGTGGATACGGTTGAAGCCACACGAAAATGGTCTTTGGAGACTACCCATAATTTTTGGTGAAATTTTGATCCCCATTCAAGTTAGCAAGAAAATGCTCTTTTTACACAAAACATTTTTTTGATGCCAATAATCGATCCTGTTTCTAATATCATTCTCTTGCCCTTATAACAATTCATTTGAGGTCGGCGCAGATGTCTTGTATATTTCGTCATCTCACCAGCCACTTCCTTTCTCGCCGTATGATTTTTCACACAGTCTATCCATCGTTTCTTTGGTCTTCTGCTACTCAAATACCCATCCACATTCATACTCAAAACTTTTATCACGACATTTTCCTCATTCCTCCGCATCACATCGATTATCATGACAATCGAGTACCATTCAACTTTTCAGTCACCGGCGCCAATTTCAGACTTCTTCTTATGTACTCATTTCTGACTTTATCCATCCTGTCCCTAATACTGATCAAACAGTTTTAACGGGCCAACCTAAGTTGGAGCTTGGAGCGTACTAAATTCTGTCTTGTATGTGTGGTGAAATTAGATTTAAGAGAGAAGTTATTTTATTAACTGTTATAATTATACAAGAAGAAGTTATTTAAATAGGTTTAATTAATATTTTCACTTCTCATGCACACATATAACACTCTCTCTCACATATAATAGACCTTAACACTTCTATAAAAAAGCAAGATCAGCTTGACTCAGAAGTAAACAAATATATTGTTGACATCCAACAATGTGCGTGGAACAACACACCGCAATTAAAACGGAAATATAAAGGATTTATCTATCCTAAGGAAATTGTGGAATTACTATCTGAGAAAAGGAAACAAAGGAAGCAGTGGCAGCAAACAAGGTGCCCGCGAGATAAAACAACATTAAATAACCTAACTAAACGATTAAAGAGGAAAATTGTACAATTTGAGGATGAATCTCTGAGTGCCAACCTTCTGCAGCTAACCAATGAGAAATCAACGGATTACTCCCTTTGGAAAGCGACAAGAAATCTAAAAAGGCCGATTACACAAATACCGCCCATCAGAACTAGCGACGGAAAATGGGCCATAAATAATGACCAAAAAGCGTTAAGGTTTGCTCAACACTTGGAAGAAACTTTTCAACCCTATGAAAGCTCGATCGAAATACCTGTGAGTGAAAATTTATTACAAAACCAAAGAATTAAGCTTGTGACACCTGCAGAAGTAATGAGAGAAATACAAAATAACATTAGCTCGAAAAAGTCTCCGGGTTACGACCTCATTACAGGTGAAATTCTAAAACACCTCCCGCGCAAAGCCATAGTAAAGCTGACCAAGCTTATCAATGCTGCATTTATCTTAAAACATGTACCTGAGTCATGGAAGGTTGCTGAAGTCATTATGATTGCAAAGCCTGGGAAACCACCCCATGAAGCATCATCATATAGACCTATTTCTCTGTTGCCCGTGTTATCAAAACTATTTGAAAAACTGTTATTGAAACGGTTAAAACCAATAATAGAAGATAAAGACCTTATCCCAAATCATCAATTTGGCTTCAGGGAAAAACACTCAACAATAGATCAGATACATAGAATAACTAACATCATTGAAAAAACGCTTGAAAACAAGGAAGTCTGCGCCACCGTGTTTTTAGATGTCGCGCAAGCTTTTGATAAAGTCTGGCATAAGGGTCTAATATTCAAGCTTAGACGCATGCTACCAGAATTTGCAGATATCCTGGAGTCGTACATTACTAACAGAATGTTTAGAATACGGCAGGAGGACGCATATTCCGAGCTAAAAGCTATAAAAGCTGGTGTACCTCAAGGAAGTGTGCTAGGCCCAATTTTGTACTTGTTATACACATGTGACATCCCAGAACTGGAAAACAACACCATTGCGACCTTTGCAGATGATACTGCAATTATGGCTACCGGATTAAGCCACAGAGAAGCAGTAGAAAAAGTTCAATTAGCTGTGAACAAAGTTTATGACTGGACACAAAAATGGAAGATCAAACTGAATGAGTCAAAATCAATTCACATTGACTTTACAAACAAACACATGGACTATCACCCAATCTACATAAATGGTACGCAAGTACCTTATGCTAATACAGCCAAATACCTTGGCATCACTCTCGACGCCAAGTTGCGTTGGAAAGCTCATGTGAAAAAGAAAAGACAGGAACTCGATATACGATACAAAAGTATGTATTGGTTACTCGGAAGGAAATCTTGTCTATCAGTACATAATAAAATAACCCTATACAAGCACATTCTGATGCCAATTTGGACGTATGGCATCCAACTTTGGGGCTGTACTAAACAAAGCAATGTCAAAATAATCCAACAATTCCAAAATAAAGTGCTTAGGGATGCCGTCAATGCACCCTGGTACATAAGAAATGACGACCTTCATCGTGACCTTAAAATGGATTTCGTCGCCACCATTACCCAAAAATTTGCTGAAGCCCACGAACACAGACTTCATCGACACGTGAATGTTGAGGCAATCCAGCTGCTAGACAATACAGACCTAGTGCGTAGGCTAAAAAGAACTAAACCTTTTGAATTAGTGTAGTGTACAAAGTGAATGAGTAATAGTAACAATGTTGTGCTATACATATAACACATGAACATAGTGTTTTATAAATTATATTAGACTCTAAGAAAGTGCTACGGACTTGTGTAAAAGTGCAAATGAACACTATTCTTAGTTTTAACATATTCTATCACGTAACATATTAAGTTAGAGTTAAATTGCTTATTAGTCTTTTAGGCTAGATTGTAATGAATTATTAAGAATTTTGTTCTTAATATTATAGTACAAAAAAAAACTTCTCATGCTCTAAAAGTACGCCGTTGTATCCCTACGAAGCGGGATTAAAGTGACCGTTTATTCCCTAGGGAGTAAAAAGTAATTCAAAAATGGAACGATCTTTTACTCTCAAACATGGCCACAAAAGAGTAACTTGACAAAGGTTTTATTTAAATTTCGAATTGGCTTGCAAATAGAAAGCGGTATATTGAAAAAAAAAAACAAATGAACTCTTCAACGTGAGAAAAAGTTATGGTTGTTTGTGTGCATCATTGCTTTTGCAGTAATGTATGTACTAATTATCTGTGGAGTGTGGATAATCTTCATTGCGAAAATGTTGAGAGTTTGTGTTGTGTTTTCAATGGTTAATCTGTGACTGACCTGATAGAAGAAAAACTGACCGCTCAGTTCAGAATTTTTGTCGTGTGTAAATAAAGTTCAGTTTTAAATAACCATTTTGTTTTATTTTTCGTGAAAAGTAGAGTTTGCACCTCGAGACTAAACGCCAATATAATATACCCTCGCTTTAATTGCCTCCCTCGCAAGCTCGGGAGTCAAACCACCTCGGGTATATAATGGCTTCGTTTAGTCCCTCGTTATAAAATATACTATTTTGTTACATAAATGGTGGTACAACATTCAGTCTTGTCAGAACTGCCCTTTCTCCTTGTAAGAACCACAAGAACCAAGGTGTGCGGAAATACATCCTTTTTTACGACACCTTAAATTTAATATGCTCAAGAAACCCAATCCGTGGGCATATTTTTCTCAGCAGCTACTCAATACATAATTCAAGGTTTACTTTTTACGAAAAAAACTGGTTTATTTTAGATGCGATTTTTATAGGATCACTATGAGATCATTTCCTGACGTTTACTAACAATAAAAATAAATGTTTCGACATTTTGTTTGACCACTCTCTTTGTATCACCTTGATTATGTGTAGCTGTCCTTGTCTTACTTGGGGGTTTAGTGTTACCTTTCTGTTGCCGTCTCGCTCTGACGCACGTGTTGATTTACACCAAAGATTAGATTACAGAGAGGACGATTGTGTGGCGGTGTTGTTTCTACATACGCGTACGGATTTTTGTATTAATACCTATGAAACTGACATGGAATGCAGTGTGGATAGATTTATCAAAACCCTGTTCTTAAAGTTTGTAGAAATACTTTTATTATGGGAGAAAATGTCTGCTGCCTGTTTGCGGTTTAACTTTTCCTCATTTTTTTTAAAGCTTTCTAGTATGGACATTCTTAACTAATGATATGGTACCTGTTTTGTTCGATACCGTTTATGTTGCCTAATTATTTTATCTTATCGTAAAAAATTGCATTTGTCATTATAACTTGATAATGTATAGAATTAATCACTCGGCTGACTAATAGACTCAATGGTCATTACCTATCAATTGTTAAAAAGAGATTTATTTAAATAAAACTGGATTTGTCTTCCAACACTTCAATTTTTATTTTCAGTTGAACAAACACACATTTCATTCAGTACCTAAACTTGTAATTTGTTCTAAAGTTAAATAAGTCTTAGTTTTTATTTTATTTTATTTATTAGGGATATAAAACAGTTACAAAATGCATAAAATTCTTAAAAACTAGAGAACACAAACATGTAACCCACACCAATATCCACGTCTTTACAAAAGAATAACAGACTGTGGTAGATTTTAAAGAATACAGAGCCTTCTGTGACGGCTGTATTTAGTGTAATATATATTAATTTAATTTAATGTGTTTAGGCCTATCTAATTCAGCTAAACTTATCATAATTTTATTTCATTTTATTACATACATATAACTTTAATTCCATTTAATAAATAAACAGGTAATTCAATAATTGATTCTATTCAATTTAATTTTGATTGATTTAATAATAATAATTAATAATTTTAATTCAGTTCCGTTAAATCGATTTAAATATATTACAAATAATTCAATTAAGTTCAATTCAAAATAATTCAACAGAATGCAAAACAACGCAATGCAGTTAAATGATCAATTTCTTTTTACTGCTTTTTTTGTTTCTTTCGTGTTTATTACTTCGATCACTAATATCTTCTTGTATGAACACAGACCAATATAACTACATAGTTACAAACAATCATATGTTAAATTGATAAACTATCATTTCTACCTACCTCCACATCTCCCCGCTATCATCATCTATGTCCGTGGCGGGTTGTTCTACCTCGAAGCAGGGCTGCCAGTTGTACGATTTTAATCGTACTCCTACGATTTTTTGGCATTTTTACTCATGTACGATCGCTAGACCACGATCGTACGGAAAATGTACGATTTTTATTACCTTACAAGTCCGGCATCATTTCATAATAAACGAATGTGCTCCACTGGCAAGTATGAGCTTCGGGCAATTCTCCAACAACCTAACGCATACCTAGATCATTAACTTGAATGAAGACTCTTTGTAAATTTATTTACAGGCTGTATTTGCTTGCATTTTTACAAAACTTTTTTTTTTTTCGGTACCTAATAATTGTAACTTGTCAAAAACCTGCTTTTCTCGTCAGTAATCCAACAAAAACTTAGAAACTGTTTATAAAATGAAACACTGAAGGGAACATTAATAGCCAAAGAAAAAAAAAACGAAAATTGCACGAAGCCAACAAAAGAAATATTAAACAATAGGACCACAGAAAATTTTCTATTATTGAACAAATTTTAGTTATTTTTAATAAAAAAACCTAGTACTTCTAGGTTGTACGATCTTTTCATTCAAAATTTCCTTGGCATACGATTTCTTTGTAGTTGGCGTACGATCACACGTTTTTTGCACCTGGCAGCCCTGCCTCGAAGGTTTCGCAGGCATTCTGTTGTGTCCGCACCGTTGTCGAGGCAACATCTATGCCGTGCGCGCCGCGAGTGTATCGACAAAACAGTGCAGTGTTGTGAGTGCCAGTGCAACGGAAATGTTACATTCGTGAACAACCAATTGTTATAATGGCATTTAAAAAGGATTTCGACATTAACAAGAGCATATTCAAAATAAAACTCCCGAAAACCACCAAGTTCCAACAAGCCATTGACAAAATATTCAAAAAGAACAACTACACCAAAATAGTGCAAAGTTAGTTCCACTAATCGTTTAATAGACTCGTCCGATTAAATGGCTGGTGAAGTTAGTGCAAATATTAGTAGAAGTAGAAAACACAATACTGAACCAGAACCACCGGATCGCAACAACTCACCCAACTTTATAACAGACGAAACTGAATTTGTGGGCGCAGGAGCCATAAGAACATCAACACCTCTAAACAAGCACAGAAGGAGTAGAAGTAAAAGTGGAACGAGGAAGACTCCTGTACCACTGAGCTTTTCAGACGAACATTTTATTGAGGATCTAGAAGCGTATGTTAGAGAAATGTCAGCGACTAGACAGTCAACAGGAACGATGGACACAAGCCAGGAGCCAGACCTCTGGGCTCAACTCCAGCAGAAGGAGTCTGATTTACTCCTTGCAGCAGAGCTAGGGAAGGCCCTTCTGGACAAGAACGAGGAGCTGAAGAAAGAACAGGAGCGCGTGACGGAAGAGTACTCCAAAAAAGTTGAGGTAAGTCAATCAATTTCACTGTTTGTTACTGATTCAAGCACGCGATGTGCACTGATATTTTTGCGGTCGTTTCCACCGCTCGATTTTCAACTTTAACTCGATCTTGATTAGGTTTTGATTGTGTTTTCGTTGTGGTTGTTCTATTTTTTAGAAAGACTGGCCGGTGTGCGGTTGTTGAAAATTGTGCAATTTATACTCTTTGTTTATGTCCTTTCATTTACTGACGTCGCTGATGTATAGTTAGACTGGAGCGACTTTTTCGGTGTTATTGGATCACTTTCATTTTGTTAGATGTGTTTTATGTTATCCTCATATTTATCTCGATATAAAATGGACACATACAATGTACAGAATAGAGAATTGAGATCACTTGAGCCAACAGGTACCTAATAGCAGATTAGTATTGTCTTACCTATTCGTTTTTTTTAAGTTCTCAAGACCACAACTACAATACATTATGTTAATAAATACCTGGAAAGACTTTATGCAAATTAATGACTAATTACTAGAACTCATTACGCTTTTTTTTAATTAAAACCATTAGTAACACAGAATTTTCAACCAATCGACAAAAATCGGGCATTTTCGTAAGAACTTGACCATGCATTATTTCGTCAGCCAAACCTTTTACATATTCAATTCCAAAAAATTGTATTAATTTGCAACGTTTGCTTTACAATGTCCTAGTTTTTGTAAGTACCTACTAAAGAGCAACTTAAAAAATACTTTTATTTTCTCTGGGCAAAACTGTTTTAGGTTTAAACGTCTTTAAAATCACAGGTACTACTTAAGATTTTTTACAACAGTTGCATTGGAAATGATATCGTAATTGGACGATACAATAAAATATGATTTCAATTGAATATGTTTGATTATATTAAATCGAAAACCATACAATTGATAATTTGACTGATAAACTGATTGATTGATAAACTAAAGTTTTGTCCACGTGAACTGTGTTGGAAAGTGCAAATTAGGCATGCGTTGCACTCCCGTGCATGAGTGCCATGCGTAATATTTAAATGTTGTTAGTGTTAATCTCCCAAATTGTCATTAGTTCATTGTTATTACTTCCGAAGACTTGATTTGTTAATAAGTTGCAAAACCTAGAGGCATGGAAATAAATTAACACAAACCCAAGTCTAACCGTGCTTGACGCAAACCACTATTTTAAATTACTACTCAATTATCGATATTTATGTAAAATAAGATAACAAGTCTTGTGAACCAGACAATTAACATTTTTTTTCTAAATGGCAGAACAGTCACGATTATTTATTTTTATGATTTGAGCACGTTTCACTTGATCGAGTCAATTTTCATACGTCAATTATAATGGCATGATTGAATAACGTGAAAAATGCGGATGAGGTAGGTACAGCTTATCTTATTTACTGATTAGATGAAAACATGACTTCTTTTTGCACATTTTTGTATGCGTGATGAATTGATGAGATACTACGGAAACTACTTAAAGTGGCGTTCGAAGTTAAATAAATAACGAGTTTTGGTATAAACAACAATATCAAAAGAAGGAGGTAGCGCCGCCCTTTTAAAAAAAACTCCTTTTTTGTTTTATATAAAGAGTTCGTAGGCAAGGCAAATTAGTTTGTAAAAATAATTTTGCTTATATGTATAATGTTAGGAAAGTCTTTTCAATCAATCAATCAATCAAACACTTTATTTCGAACAAGAGTCCATATGGCTTAGTAGCGAGTACTTAGGAGCTATGTTAGTACAACAATAAGAATAAAAATCAATTCAAAACAACATCACACAATAGCCCAATTAGACCTTCCAAATCAGTTAATTAATACCTACACTTTAACCTAATTTAATATAATCCAATTGATCGTTTCGTTTCGTTTCGATTTCGTCTGTTTTCGTTATTTATCGTTTTTCTTTTCGTCCTCGAACTTGCACCTACAGTGTATTATCTCTGCATCACCCTAAGGTACACTAGTAGAAAATGCCATAGGATTGATTGATTGATAGGTTGATTGATTGATTGATTAAGTCTGCCATTGTGCATAAATAAATAACCATGGCTTGACACACTATCATGTTTGCTCAAAATACTAAAATTGACAGAGCTACTTACAGAAAACCAACTTCAAGTCACTTCAGTAGCCTATGATTAAAAGATCGTATTTAAAAAATGAAGCATTTGACTTGAAAGTGTGACCAACAACGCTAGTTATCAGAACAGAAGCATTAAGTCATTATTTCCTCGTTAACCTCTTCACGGTAGTAACCAGTGCGTCATAGCAACACTCAATCGATTTACTGGATTAAATGTCAGTATGCATACCGTACCACATGTTGGAAGACCTCCCTCTAGGTGGTCCGATGACCTGGTGAAGGTTGCGGGAATCCGCTGGATGCGAGTCGCACGGGACCGGTCAATGTGGTGACACTTAGGGCGATTGTGCACTACAAGGAATTTTACTGTCCGGCAGTCCGATTTTTTACGGTCCGATATGGCACGCCATATAATATATATACTAGTTTGTGCACTATACGTAATTTTACAGTCCGACATTTTACTTTTCCCCATTCCGGAACGGAACTGCCGACGTTCCAAGAAACTCATCGTTCAGAGTAATTTCGCGTGCGTGGCTTGTAGTTTCAAAGACAGAGCCACCCTAAACTGAGGCGTATCATCCGAGTAAAGACGGACAAGTGCACAAGCCAATCATCCGTTTTTTTCATGCCATTTCGGACCGTAAAAAATCGGACTGCCGGACAGTAAAATTCCTTGTAGTGCACAATCGCCCTTAGGGGAGGCTTATGTCCAGCAGTCGACGTGTTTCGGCTGAAATGATGGTGCATCTTAGCAAATCATTATTCTCCAATAATACAATATTTACCTTTAGAAAATTCCAGCGTCAGTCACCACTAACATCATTGTCTTATCTTACAAAGTTCTTATCTTATCATAGTTGATAGTATTGATACATCGGTATCATACTGAGATGTACAGGTGTGTATCAAGGTGAAATTTGAACTAGATGTTGATATGAAATCGGTTGATCAAATTGGAATTTACCATCTTCATACTCAGCTGCATCTGGTTAACTTCAACATAGTTGGGAAAAGGCTAGGCGAATGATATTATAATCACGTGAAGACTGAATAACTTTGCATAAAGCCACATTGGCTGTTTGCCCTTGATTTGCTGTTATAATATTTTTATATCGTCTATAAAATTATGAGAACAGTCTGGTCAAATAATCACCATGACCGTGAAAGTCAACCATCGGCTTCACTAGTGGTCTCGTAGGCGTGGGTGTCGGGTGTTGATTAATGTGGTTTAAGCCTTAAGATACATAAATGTCAATAAATGAGTACGACAAAACTACACAGACATGTAATGCAAGGCGGTAGCGAGACTGAATGGTCAGGGTGCACCGTCTCGCCTGTCTTATGCTCCGTGATTGCTGTTCACTAAATGGTACCGAGCGGGTGTTTTCAAGTGTGCGTTGTTTTTTAGTGTAGGTATAGCATCACGTTGGTCAACTTAGTAGGTTGTTGTCTGCGTAACTGGAGTAACCTGTGAATGCCTTGAATGTAAATCATCGAGCCAGAGAAATATCCATTGCAACATGGAGATTCATTATAAAGAATCCGTAACGGCCGAAAGTTGAGGGTATATGCTGATCCCATTCAGTGCATACACTTGTACCTTTAAGTTCTCTAATTTTTCACTCTTTGTGGAGGACATTTAAATTCACCCACACCGATATGTGCATTTCACATTGAAACGATATCAAATGTTGCACAATAAGGAATTTTATCTAGAAAACTGCAATGCAGATAAGTTGACATTCCATGGAAATATTCTATAACAATGTGGTTTAGAAATATCAACGTTAGTTATTTTGCGTAAGCTTACTTTTGCTTCCTACATCAATTCATTTGTTGCATATTTTGCGCTATTCTATAAAAAAAACAATATTGAGCGATGTGGTAACAAGGTCCGTTTAAAAGTTTTAAAGGAAATGAATACAGAAAAAGGAGGCTTATCAACTCTATTGCCCAGGGAACCGAATCCAAGGTCCAAACACTCTAACCGCAGGACCCTCCAAGCTCAGTTTTTTACGTTTGCCGGCCCCTAGACCACATAAACTTGGGTTAACCCCAGTTTAGCTTTATACTACTTAAAATGCATTACAAAACAAAAAAAAAACATGTAATTAAGAACCCAAATTACCCATAAAAGCAAGATGTTTACACCGAAAGTAATCTTTAACACCGAAAGTAATCTACATAACAAAAGAAGAATCTGTGTAACAAAAACCCCTTCCTACAACTGTAGCTACCTTCAAACAGATGAACATCGTTTTTGTCCTACCTGCTTCACTTGACAGTCAGCTATCGTAAAGTTTTTTTGTACCTTTCTGACGGTAAAGGTTGATGATTCAATCAGGAGCTTGTCTGTTCTTGTGGTTATGGGGTTTGACGATCCCACCCCTAGATGCTGTTGAATAGTGGTTTGAAGTAGTAATTTGACTATTTCACTGGCTCAGAAATTGGCTGCAAGTTTGGCGCCAGTTTCTTGTATTGTGCAGACAACATACTGTACACGATATGAAGTGTACCGCCGTTGGTGGAACAAAACACTTTTTGCCATCTAGGGTGCAGTCATATTGACACTTCACGTAAGACTGGATGTCTAATAATCAATCCTATAAACCCGTTCCCTATTCTACATGCCTATGTGAGACAGACAGATCTACTAATAGGCATGTTGCGTATCTTCGTGGTAGTGCTGATCGAAGATAGGGCTACTAAACGTAATAGAGAATTAAAAATATAGATTCTAAAGTTCCTGGCCACCCATTTTGCTTCACGTTTTCGCTTCAAATGCCCGAACTAACCTACAAATCCAACAATAACACTATTATAGACATTATTATACGTGGATCTGACAGCCAGTCATTGTTCACAATAACCAGGTCAATAAGTTTGCCGAATCGGGCGCGTCTAGCCAGAAGTCTATTGTACACTCTAACCTCAATAACTGATAATGATTTAACTGTGTTATCTGCGGAGATGCTAATCTGTTGTTGAACTGAATGTGTTTATAACCTTGGTTAATAAGATGATGATTAGAAATGTTTACCTTTAAGGCGGGCCCTAGTTCAACAATCATATTGTGTTATGTTGTTATCATTTCAATGATCTCATGGCGCAATATCGGCAAGATTTAATGTAAGAGATAATGATTATCTATCGCTTAGTTGTCTTCTTCTTTTAAAAATCCCTCCCCCCTCCCCTTTCTACTATTTTATTTTGGTTCAACCCAACATGCCAGCTTCTTCCATAGCCATCAGCCCACACGTCAGTAGTTACCTTCTTTCCAACCAAATCATATTTCAGACAGTCCATTGGGCATTTCATTGGACATCCCATAATATTATTGATATAGTCATCACTTACGAACCTCATAAAATACTCCTAGCGAAATATGCTTGGCTTACTAATAGGTTCAAGGCATTTTGAGTGGGCAACGAACTCACAACATGACTTACCAAGCGTATCCTTTGATACCTACAATAAACCTTCCTATAGATAGCTATCGGAAACCAATTAATTAAAATTAATGAATATTTTCTTTGCAATAACGAGGCAATAAACCTCTAGTGTGATAAAGATCGATTGATTGTGGCTCGTAGTTGGATACATGCAGAGTCTTAAGATTCAGCTTCGCTGACTACCGTCAAACCTTGGATACATCTGTTCAGCGGTTCAGCCTCTTGCTGTCCACTGCGGAATATATCTGGCTGGTGCTACGGTCTCGCTGAAGTATCAACATCCTTTTCTCCGCCTTTTGTATCCAGTCGGTTCCATGGCTATTACCCAGTTATTGACGCGCAATTGTCATGTCATTCACAGCCATTTTTTACTCTTTGAGTAAGTCCTCGTCACCTTTTAGTGTTATGCTTTCCTGTCCAATCGAGTCAATTTAGTTTCAAGCTTTCCTGACAGTGCAAGTCTCATTCAGGTTTTATCCGCGGTTCTTTTACTGTTGATCTGCCAGCACTACTACTAATCCATACCATTCAGCATCGTTATCTTGCTCTTATCCTAATTCATTTGGAAGTCGGTGCAGCATGTCCAAACGTCTCTATTTTTCGTCATCTCATCAGACACTTCTTTTCTTGTCATATCATTCTTCACGTAATCTGAATAGATACCATACTTGTATCATGATTTGCCCTTATAGAACCTCGGGCCGAAATGTCTGAAAACCAGGGTTACCAAGAGGTATATTACCTAGTACTAACTGGGTTGTGGATGTCAAATAGGCAGTCGCTCCATGTGAAAATACTGGTATTCAGCTGCATTCGGTTAGACTGGAACCCGACCCCAAAATAGTTGAGACAAGGCTAGGTAGCTGATGGTATAACCTTTGGATGCTTTTCAGTTAAATAACAGTCACTCCATACATTGATAAAAAACAAAAAAAAACCTTTCAGAATGTTAGGACATTGTTAGGATCTAGTTAAACTTGAACTCAACAATGAAAACGAACCGATCAATAGATAACCTAAGCACTTATCCATGTAAGTATATAATAATAGCTAGGTACGTAGTTAGCTCGATAAGTGTTTGTTACCAATATGAGTAATGCCTGAGTCATGGCGTAAAAATTAAGTCAATAACATAGTACTGTATTACTAAACATGAAAATACTTTCATCATACGATAATGTTAATTAGTTAGTCAATGATAACGCTGGGTGATTTCCCACGTTTCAAATAAACTTCCACTGGATTGCAAAGGTCAGATAGGCAGTCGCTGCTTGTAAAATACTGGTATTCAGTTGCATCTGGTTAGAATGGAAGCCGGCCCCAACATAGTTGGGAAAAGGCTAGGCAGATGATGAAATAAAGTACCACTACTGAAAAAAACTAAGCTTAAATATACCAGGACTATTAAACCAGTATGTATTTCGTCCCTCGATGAAAGTTCGGAGCCAGTATTTTAATAAAAGGTGTTGTCTCAAGTTTCGCTTTCATTTGTTTTGTGACTGTCCCACATACGTTCTTTTGTAGGCTATATCAATATTAGTATCATGAGAGAATTGAATCCACGTCTTGTAGTGTGAAGCAAATATTGCTCAGACATTCTGCAAATTGAGGAGAAGAGGATTGGGGGGGGGGATTGAGAAGTTTCTTGTCGCTGACGGTCGGTCGCGCACGGTCGGTCGCATACGAATATACATTGTGTTTCATATAGCATCATACTGCGATGCTGACGTCAGCTGTATTTTGGTCTCGCTGACGTCACGACCGACCGTTCGCGACCAACCGCCAGCGCGACACGAATTCAGGCCTTAGGGTGAACATTTTATCAACAAGGTTTGGATGAAAAGAAAAACGATCTGAATGATTATCAATAAAACACAACGATTTTGGATGATGAAAGACTGACATAATATGCATAATAGGGAATATTATGCAAGAAATACAAAACTCTTGTTATTTATTAAAAATGCCTTGTATTGGCGCTTATAAACATTATGGTGCGCATGTTTAAGTTTCTAATACATCACTTATTTTACAATTGATTGTTTTATGTAGCATGTTTTTAGTGAAACGGAACGCACGCTCAAAACACGTCGTCCTCGATAACGGCGGTTATTTGAAATGTAGGTAAAGTTGCACTACGATTTTATTACAATATCGTTATCGCAATTTTTGCTAGAATAATATTAAGGCCAAAAAAATTGATGTGAACGAGGTAGATTTTGATGAATGACGTCAAAGTATGTTCGCGACAATCATGGACGTTTGAACTGTCATAGAAAATTGCAGGAGTTTAGTATAATTATTAAGCGACAAGCAGTAGTTGAAATTAACTTTTAATACTTTTCTTGGGTTGATAATAGTGTAATTAATTGATTTAAGTGAAGAAAAAAATACATGCATATTCCCCATTGGCTGACTCATAAATCCTTCCTTATTATACTAATATTATTAATGTGAAAGTAAGTTTGTTTGTTACCTTTTCATAAACCATTGAACGGATCACCCTGCATAAACGTTGTCAGGTGACAATGCTGAAATGACTCTCAGTTGATCAAATTAAAAAAGAGCAGTAGTTGAACTTGATATTCATTTGTTTTCCAGTTTTTTACCTCCTCCAATACGTATCAAATCTCTGCCACACGTTGCCATACTGCCCATCGAATGGAAACATGTTAAACTTGCCACAGCGTGGTCGCTTGACCCCTGGACCGGTGGAACCGGTTCTTCATTAGGTACGACAGCCCTTGCCCGCTCACAAACACTTCCTGGAGATGTGTGCAGATTTACTAACTGGTTATCTTGTTGCTATTTGAGTACGCTGTGGTTGTTGGTGCAGTAAGTAAATGGGCTGGTTTATTGTTATTTTAGTTTAAAAAATGGGTTCTTTGGTTTTAAATGAATCCCTTTTTGTTGGTATAATGATCGCAAGCACTACTGCGGAGTTCGAGGTCTCGGAATAGATTACTCTGGAAGTATAGTAAAAGATTTTCCAACTGGTTTTTTTCAGGAGGTTGGATTTGAGCTTTGTTGATGGCTAAAGGCTTCTATTAAACGAGATTTGAGTATAAGTGTCAAAATGTGGGTGTTCTATAAGAAGACCGATTTCTTATCCTTCAGGTAAACAGAAGTGACAAAAGCAATTTCTTCTTTAAAACTGCTTTGAATAGCTTGCAAGTTACTAGCCCGTTTTTAGGTCAACAAGCATTTTAAAGACTCGGAAATCAAACCTAAAACTTCCTCCATTTAATATGTAACATGTCATAACATCCAAAGTACTCGAAGACAATTACAGCCACGCAGCATGCTATGGAGATATTTGGCAACACAACATACCACCAGCAATGATTACTACGGAAGCTGAACACGTAACAATCCGAATTCACCATGGTTACCTATAGAATTACGCCTCATGCACGGCCTCGGACGATACCACAGTTTGCGTCAAGCCACACACGCGTACGTGCCAAAGCTTTAATAAATTTACATTGCAACTTGACAGAATAATAACTAGTGTCCAACTGAAGTTTCGACTTCAGCCATATTCGGCTTAAAAAAATCTTCCGCCTCAAATCATCGGTTTCTGACTAAATGAGCAGAAGCAGAATGTAGTTTTGGTGAATTGATCGACTCGGATTTCGGTCAGACACTTCCAATTTTAACCACAGTCCCTGTTGCAATACACGCGTACCGCCTGACCGTACAGTTCGTGGCCAAACACTTAGAACTATGGTAGCTATTATAAACGATAGTTTTTTGAGGTCATTCGACCATACGGGTAAGAATTATGGCGATTTTGACCTCTAGATTAAACCTACGGCTATACCAGATTGCTATGCGTATGTAGTAAAGTATAACATCTGATATGAAGTTTTCATTGTTCAACGACCTTACGGAGATTTTGAAAAAGGTTTTAGTTGATCTTGGTGGAGAATTAGAGAAAAATGAAGAACTAAAAGATGATGTGAAGATCAGTGTGGTTGTAGATGGTTATAAGAATTGGGGAAGACCAAAGAAATGCTAGATGGAATGTGTTAGAGATGACACGGTTAGAAAATAATGTAATGCTGAGATGACGGCTAACTTCGACCTCAATTTGACCTATATTTTGAATTTTTGCATACTTTGGATTGAAACAAATACCTATACACAATGCACAATGACATAATTTTTATCTCCAAAACCTATTATTTCTATATTCTCTTCGAAGCGCATATAATGGCAGACAAACAGACTGGTTGCGATATAATTTTGTATATACTGACCTATCTGTAATGTACCTCTATTGTTTTAGTTCTCAATAGATAATATGAAATGCATTGCATTGTCTTGCTCACAGAGATCCGAGTATGATTGGTAAATATAAGGTAGTTTGATGATAAAATTATAGGTTATGAATATTTTATGTTTTTTTTTGTATATTTAGTTACAGTCGTAGCATGTCTTCTTTCTTAAACTGTCTAGAAGATTCAGCTTGCAAAAATAAATAATGTTCTAACCGTGGCTGTCGTTTAAAGGTATTGGTATTTGGATCTGCATAAGCGATGGACGTCCAATCAATTAATGAAGTTGCTAAGCACTCCATCAAGTAATTAAGTTGCTATGCATAGAACAGGAGCAGGTATGGTAATACCACCATTGTTTTAGTAATATTTTTCCCATTCCTGTTCTCTGGGTTACTCTTTAGCTTCGAGTATATTGCTTAGACATTTTTTTGTAAAATTCATAACTCGAGCAGCAGAAAACGCTAGTAACAAAACTGATATTTCCTTACTTATACTAATCGCCAAAGATGACCAACAAAACCAGCCAGACTATTGACCCAAATACAAAGCCAAAGAGCACATTATCCTTAAGCTACATGACCTAACATTCAATGCTGTCTCATCAGCATGCAAGAGGGACCGATGTTGCGGCAAGCACGTAAAACTTCGGTGACTCATTGTGACCAAATTTTCTGGTGCTGTGATTGGTATCGATAGAGTATTTATCGTTTTTTGAAGTTGTAGAATAAATCTGAATTTTAAAAGAGGAGAAAGGACAGTTGTTCCATTTACAGAAAAAAAACGTATTCAATCAAGCTAAGGGAAGTCAGAATCTAAGGCAACAGATGGGAATAGAACAATAACTGAACTGTACCGAGAATTCTAAGGAAATTCCAAATAATTCGAACTGTATCATGAAACACAATAAGAAAGACTACTAGACGAGTCCTAAATCATACGTACCCAAGATTTGCACACTCTTTATTCTTTGCTATTAGCTCTTCAATCTTCGTTAGCAAATAAGCTAATTTCGTCTATTTTGTTCCTTTATGAGGAATTCGGTCTTCACTATCGTACTAAACTACTTCGTCGGTATTTAAAACCACGAAGCAATCCGTCAGTCAGTCTGCACAAAGTGAGAGTGGCGTTTTGAGGGCACGGCCTTGTACCAGCTCAGCCGACGAATCCGATGCATTTGAGTAATTAGCTTTTTGTTCAATATCTTGTGATCGGAAGTATTGTAGACGTTTAGAGATTAGGTTAGATGATGTTGGTGTTCGGGGTGTTTATGTTTTTAGAAAGTGAATTGGTGTTGTTGTAAATGAAGCGATAGTACCTATAGATTAGATGACATTATCAATAGTTACTGTTACCTGCGGATTGACGTTAGGGCAGAAAGGTTTTGAAATGGTAAGCAAGTACCGGATGATGCAGTGCTGGAAGGCCTCCCATAGAGTGAATCCCAGAGTGAGGACCGAACTGATGTGATGCACCGTTTGAGGGGAGGCATATGTCCGAAAATTAACGATGATGGATGTTATGACAGTTACCTTCTTACTCATATTGTGCAACACCCATCAAGACATAGAATTAACAATTTCAGATTCAGCATTAAAATGACTAAACAGACGATTTGTCGTAATAAGACCTTATGAATTTGACGAGTTTTTGCATCAATAAAGTCACGCTTTTGACGAGACAGCAGCGAACAAGGTCGGCGGTCAAAATGAATGGCTAATGGCTTCGATGCTAATCCGCGACGTTCGCAAGTTGTGCTGTGGTTACATGGTAAGGTTGCGATTGAGAAACCGAGGAAACGCGAGTAAGTGCCGGGGAAGGTGACGGGAAGATTAGACGAGGCTAATGTCGTTTGCAAATTATCTGACTTTTAATTTGTACGTGTATTTCGCGTGTGTTAGTGACTGGTGAAACTAGTCATACACTCCTTAACTTACAGCTCAATTCAAATACCAATGTTAAGCGCAGCTAAACCAGTAATTACATTCGAATATCTTCATTTTAACGACTTTGAACATGCGGCTTTTAGCGGTCACTTCTAACTTATAAATAATTGAACTGTCGATGCGTTCAGCGTGTCTTGGCCCCCGGCAAAGTTGGAAACTGCATTTAAAAACGCTTTTAATATATTTATTGGCATTTTGAAGCTCATTTCGGGACCTGTTTAAGTGCTGTTTGTCATTTTAGGGAAATTATATTTTTCAGCTTCGCCTTTAATGGCATCCTACTTGCGGATGGCTCTAGTTCTGACGTCTTACATGTGGCATCTGCCATCGCTGGTGACGGAGGTAGGAGGAGCAAATGTGACTGACTTAAACTCAACCGCCATTAGTGGTGGTTGCTGAGAAAAATAGTTGCAAGTGCCTTCACTGGTGTCAGACCGCGGGGGATGATCGTTGACGATGTCCACGCTGCTCACAGGCCTTAACTAAACCACACTTTACCTCCTTCTTTACCACTAAGTATCTAATAATGTTATAAATTATTGTCTTTGCAAGTTGCCTATCTACAAATATCAAGCTACACTGGCCAAGTCTTCAGCTCGTCTAGACGTTAATTAGGGAGATTCCGCACACATGCGACGACAAGTCGTAACTGATAAACTTGACATAACTGCAGTTTGCATTGACGTCACAGGTGATGGGGTTATTGTTTGACTAACAATAACTACCTATTTGTTATTGTCATAACTGTACTTTGTTTGGTAATCATAGAATGTTTGACATGAATTCGTTTGTAACAGTGTTGTTGTATGTTATTACTGACAAAAATATTTGACTTTGTTTAAGGCCTTCAGTGTTTTTCTTAAAGAATCGGTTGGCAAATAAGTTGGCAGATCTTCTGACTTCCGGCTACATCACATAGATAGGCATGTAAAACACGTGTACGTGTGAGCCTGGAAATACCCTGGAGAGTAACCAATATACCACGAATGCACGAGGTACACGCTCAACGACAGCGACTGCGCATAAAACAAATGAAAGAAATTGCTTTCAGAACATCACGACTCACTGCGAGACTTGCGTATATTCCCGCGAAGGAAACAAATGACCGCGTATCGCTTGACGCAAGTAGCGTCGTCTAAAGACGTGAACGGGGTTTAAGAATGTAATGTCTCATGTTTTTAATACTTACATCAAAACATGTACAACGGATTAACATCAATACTGATTGGCGTCCGCAAAAATGGGGAAGTTGTTAGCACAAACGACTAACTCTTTTCTAATCTCAGCACGAACTTATTCACAAAGAACTTCACAACTGAACGACCCAAAATATCGCTTAAAATAATAAATCAATCTTTTCGACCTACTTTCCGAGTTTTACCAAAGAACTGCTCTAGATAACCTATCCTTGGCGTGTCACGTCTATATAAAACATAAAACGGTTTCACTAACATAAATGTTGAGAGATCGGACTACGTTGTTATCCAATTAGTAACAGTTAAGTGTTAGGTAACCGACCTGCGTTTTAAACACGTGTTTTAAACGATACTACGCGATTGTCTTATACAATGATCTTTTTTTCTGTTCCTATATCGTAAAACGGTACAAATGTGACGAATCGTTGCGGGTGCCCTGACCGCGTCGATGGAATTTCAGTTGTGAACGTTTCTGAAGGACAAAAGAGTTTGGATTTCAAGGCGAATGACTTGGTTTTTCCGTACAACCTTCAAGTTTTAATATTGGGGAAGCATAGGGTGTTTTTTTAATGTATTTCAGTCGGTAGGCAAACAAATAGTCGAGCAAACACAGCCAGTTTTATTCCACGTTGTTGTAAATGTATAAGTTGCCAAACTTAGCTATTCTTTTATATCAGTCTTTGAATATCCAATGCTAAAGTGGAATCCCAAGAGACTGGAGGTTTTCTTGAATCACAAGTTCAAAAAACGAAACTGATAATTATTATGTACCCGGAAGAAATGAATCATGAGAACATGGACATACCCTTTAGTTTTGATAAGGCTCACATGGCAGAAACCGTAATTACAAACGAATTCTGCTATTTTTGAACAGAATCAATCTTCATAACAATAAATGTGTATCAATGGATCATCATAATATCACCTCAATGTTTAGACAAACATTGATTCAAATATAACGTGTATAACAATGCTTTCATAATAAACACAATGTTGATATTATTCGTTCAGTCAAAAGAAGGCGTATGAAACATGCAAGCCTGGTTGCTAGGCGCATAGACCAGGGAATCACGATACAAAAAGAGGTAGACACGAACTCAGCAGTCGGTGGAATAATACTGGCAATGATGATGATTATGATGCCGATGAACGTGCTAGCTACTTTTTATGATAACCTGCTTCTCAGAAAATTAATGATACTTTCAGGTTCCTCCCAGAACAGTTAGGGAGTTGTATTGTGTAGCAGATTGAGATACTTACTTACATCTTGAATATTTACCGCGATATTTATCACTTTAGGCTTCCGTACCTATCCACAGGTTAAGGTGAAAGCGTCAATTTAAATACCCTTTATTTAAATTGCCTCCACTTATAACATTTGTTTTTGTGAGTATATTCTGACCCACTGCTCCGCAAAGACCTCCCCCATTTCTTTCCATCTCTCCCGGTGTTTTGCCTCCTCTGGCCAGTCAGGCAGGAATGATTCCAAATCGTAATGCCAGCGTTTCTTGGGCCTGCCTGGGTGACGACGACCGTCTTCAGGCATCGATGACGATTCTTGCCTATCTGTCCTGACCCATTCAGAAAATGGGACCGCATTTTAACCTCGCCGACTTATCACCAACGTCAGCAATACCTGTCTTGGAGCGTATTATGGTGTTGCGTATTCGATCGCTGATTTTGAGATTAAAAACTGTTACGCTCCTTCGCTCTTTGGCAAACCTTGAGTTTGGACTTCTGAGCCTCCTTCAAAGACCAAGTCTGAGCGCCTGAGCATATGCGCCTATAACAATAAATTAAGGGGGCTCCATTATGTTACGATGTGACGGAATCCTTAATGCGCAAGTCGCATTTGGCCGGTTTTTATAGACTGTCCAAAGGGAACTTTGTGATTTAAATATACAGAGGTTAATAATGCGTGGTATACACCATCTACTCTTTTCCAAAAAATAGACAAAACAATCTAGACCAATTAGGAAGTACAAACGCCTAATTAAGACAATTAACTCCTAAAGCCGAGTATCACGATTTTCTAAAAAGTTTACCTGTGAAAAATGTGCGTGAAAATCAGTAAATATGTTTGTTTAAATGTCACAGCCTTCCCTTGAGTGGGGTCAGGTGGTCACCCTTGACGCGACCTCGGTAACCCTTAGGTAATAGAAAACTTAGTACACGAACGAGAAAGTTGTATTTATAGCTTGGTTTTACTTGTGCTGTTACGACGAATACGACGATCCTTCTTGTAGCTACGCGTCTAAAACCGAGCTGGTTTGAAATGTTTAGTTTCGCTTCTAATAGTTGACTTGTCGCTTTCTGAATTATTTTGGTTATGCGATGGGCAGATTTGCTATATACTTTAAAATTAATATTTTAATCGTGATTTCGGTCTACCGCATCAAAAATATGCGGTTTTTTTTAATGCATGAGGTTGTCGATTTAACCAGGCTATAATGTGGTGCCTGAATAAATTATAGGTCTCCAGGCTAAGGCATAAAACTTGCGATATATTAGTATTTGTTTGACTGTCTCGCAGCAACAACGAAGCAACAAATAAACGTTTTGAATAGAGTCAAGTCTAAGTCGAAAAATGGCGTCGGCTTCCAGGGTTAATTTCAAGATTCATTTTCATAGGGACTTGTTAAAAAGAAAATTAAATGTTTCTCGCTATTAATTAATAATTTTGAATTTAACTAGCCCTAAGATTTTTTTAAGTAACCTGGAGCTCCCAAAGCGGTTGTAACACGAAACAACAATTTAATACGAACGTGTAAGTAAAACATTTTCGTAGAGAAATCGGAAGCGTGGTTACTTTCATATATTATGTGGTTATCCAACGATTGCACGCTTTAATTGTATTTGTTGTACAAAAGAAATTGTTTACTCACTTCATATTAACAGGTAAAATTGTAATCTACTTCTTTTTTGCACTGAAGACTAACAAAATAAAGTATGCATTGAATGTCTAGAAGACTTAGGTCAAACATATAAGTTAATGCATTTAGGATATGACCGCCCATTGTGACACTCGAAAATATGCCTACTTACCTTTTCATAGATGTAATTTTATGGTATTCTATGTTATTATTATTTTCACTGTTGGAAATTCAGCTCTCGGCGCTAAGTCTAGCGTTATAAAGCCAACAGAGCGAATTTATTTAGGGATCCATTTAGGTATCTCATAGTACTAGTGTAAAAAGGCATAATCATCGCATATCTTTGCATATATTGGAGTACCAATATTTAAAACTCGTGGAAAACTATTGCATTCCTACAACGTTTCATTTGTAGTACAATTCCCAGCAAGATTTTTTTTCGAAGGACCGGTAAAGCAGCTCAATAAGGTCAGAGTGGCTGCAGAAGTCGATCTGTGATCTGGGAACCAGTCATAATCTGTATCTTATCAACAACGTTCGAAGTATTTTTTTTGTAATTCCATCTGTGTGATATCACGAGATGACTTCCATCTTGCTAGTCTTGCTACAGATACTGTTTATCATTATCAGAGATCGCATCGCACGATGCGCATAACTTCTTGTTTATCACTTATCATTATCAGTATTACGCTTTCGCAATTCTCTTGACAAGTAGTTCAGGTCCTTAATCACGATAATATTTTTAGCACACCTACTACCTATTTAGTTAGTAAAGAATGTATTTAATTCCTTTTTGCAGTTAGTAAAAAAAGTTTGATTTCTACGGCTGGTAAAATTAGGTATTTAAATCACTACTTATTTTAATAAAACTCAATTCGACTCGTCTGTCTATCTGTTCGCGATAAAATCAAAAACTATTGCACTGATTTTCATGCAGTTATCATCAGGAGTGATTCTCGAGGAAGATTTTTTTACGCGAGCAAAGAAGCCAGGATTAGCTAGTATAAAATAAACTACAGTTCATACAAATGGTATAAATTTTGTTGAAATGTACTTATACCATACGGGCAGACTTTCTTGTTAGCAATTAATTTTATGTACAACTGCATACTTTTAAATACAGCAGCGTAATAATAAACCTATTGTTTACGGACACAATTCAACAAATATTATAATTCGTCTAATCAATCACTTGTCTATGTAAGCAACTATAGCTACTGTAATTTTGTACTTAGCAAGTCATTGAGTAAATATATGTAAATTGATTGTATTTAAAGGAACGACAGCTGCATGTCTTGGCATAGTCTATTGTTAGTGAAACTGCATGCAGAAATATCTTCAAATAATATTGTGATGAGATATCCTTGCCTCAATTAGCATGGTATTCCACTTGATGTGAATTTCATCGAACCTTTGCCCTTTTTAGATAGTGGCAATGAACGATACAATGTCGAAAGCAAAATAACAATAATATCATGCTTGGCAGTAAGATGGAAGATAAAAGAAAAGCTGCATGGAAATATTGTGTCCTCATCATCATTTCAGCCGAAAGACGTCCACTGCTGGACATAGGCCGCCACATTGACCGGTCCCGTGCGACTCGCATCCACCTAGTGGGAGGCCTTCCAACGCAACAATTGTTTGAATGAATTGATTCTAATGAATTAAGGAAATATTTTGTGAGGGGATAATATGAATGAAAATGGAGTAAATGATAACACAACAGTAGAGAATGAAAGACGAAAACAATTTGCCCCGATAGCTAGGCAGAAGAAACTTGTCAGTGATTTATCATCAAAAGACCAAACTCAAACCACTTCATCTCTCGTCCGACCCAAACGTTTCTATAAAAATTGCAAGCTAGTGTTTGATACACCTTTCAAGGAATCCCATATCAGTTTCTCCAATCAAACTGCCATCGAAATAATCAATACTTGGCAAATATGTCATAATGTTCCGGCAGTTAAATAGGCCGATCAATTTGTTAGATATGGAGTGGCTATAACTAGGTTCCTTTTATGGTGAAGTATGTGGGCTGGCAGCGTATGGTCTTATAGATTAACCGGTTAATTAATTTCGTTTTTTTGGGAGACTGTTAATGTTTTAGCTATAAATATCTTTTATGGCCTGTAGTTGCTTTAGTATCCTTTTCACTTTGTTTTTGTGTCGATGGTATCGCACCATCATCATCTGCCTAGCCTTTTCCTAACTGTGTTGACATCGGCTTGTTGTGTAATGATGCGGCTGAATAACAGTATTTTACATGGAGTAACTGCTTTCGATTTTTCTGATATTCCAAACGGCAGCCTCATTTTTTCGTTAAATTTGGCAGAGAGATGCAAAAATGACTCAAGCAGAGTCATTTTTGCATCTATCTATCTATATCATCTTTCTGCTTCTGCCCCATGTTACTTGATCGAGCCACTAATCATCAGAGTGTTATTACAGTCGTGAAATATTTGTCGGAATGACTATCAAAAATCTTTAGATCATCATCATGTAACAGGAAAAGTAGAATTTAATCACTTACCAATAATCTACGCAAATTCTCGCAGATATCGCGTGGGTTGATACGGAATAAGAAACTCTTATGTAAATACAAACATCTCTTACACATAATTTGTAGTTGCATTCCTCAGACGTCGGGTATCGTGTTAATACGTGGAAAGATGAAAATCTTTAGTTATTGCTCTTGAAGAATTGGCAGCTGCATCCACCTGTAGGAATTTCATAATAAAATGTTACAAGAAAAACTTCTGCAGCTTGCACAGGTTTTATGTCAATTGTTTCTCCAAAATATGTAATTTCTTGCATAAGTCTGTTGCGACGATAAGTAATTGAGATTTTTTAGGGCATTTAATACTAATTGTCAATCAGCCATAGACTACATTCACATTTTTACCATTACTTTAATGATAGTGTTTAGTTTTATGATCAAATGGCAGATTCAGTCTGCAATTGTTTTGAACCCTATGTCTTTTCACAGTGGTTTATTGTCGTGTATACCAAAATACCAAATTTTATCGTTCATCAATGTCGTGGGTATGGCCGTACCTTGATTCGAATCTGCTTGTGATGAAATGAAACATATTAAGAAGATCCTCTGGTTCAATGATTATATTTTTTATTTTATTTTGTATGTTGCGCTTCCAACATAGTATAACTTCCTCTAGTTCAAATACTCTGAAATTATCTGATTGCGATCTATTTCAGTCATTCTTCGATTCTCGATCAATTCCAAAAAGTATTATTTTGTGTACTTACCGACGTTATTAGAACATGTCACTCATAACAAACACAGTTGATTGACATTCTTAACATACACCGTTTCTATTTTGTATTGTTTGGTAAATTCGTATTGTAATTTGAGAAATTGAGACAGTTGCTCAATTCTTTCGAACAAACTAAGGTTTTTTTACCAACAGTATTAGCATATAGTCGCATATCTTCATGCTATGGATCACGGCAGTGGAAAATCGTTTGAATAAAATTTGAATGAACAATGGATTTCACGTCAGGTAGTTTACGTAAAGCAAAGTTTGCTTCAAATGAAATTTATGTGCCGTCCAGCGAAAGTTAATTGAAATAGGGCTGATTTCGGGGTGTGCGTGTCGATGGTGCAATATGACATAGTGCAACATTTGTATGGATAATTAATAGTAGTAGCTTTATAATAATCCACTTTATTTGAAACTAGCTGGTGTCTGCAGCTTCGCCCGCGTACAAATTAAATACTAAACTTTTTTCGAGAACCACTCTATCCCTTGGAGGAAATAGTAAGTATGAAAATCAGTGCAACAGTTTTTCAGTGTATCGCGAACAGACAGACAGACGCGGCGGAGGCCTTCGTTTTATAACATGTAGTGATTTTATCGTATTCTAATTTACCGTGCCTCACCGATCGTCAGATTTCTCATCTGCCTATTATTTTCGTCGGCTTTCAGTTTAATTGGATGCAACTGAACACCAGTTTAAATGGCGTGGAGATGATCAGCCTCATGAACAACAGTCTTGTGCTCTTTTAGTACCTACTTACAAAGTCTAGTGACAACGCACATATCTTATAGAAGTACGTCTGTTCTCAAGATAAAACTTACTACAATATAGATTCCTTTATCGATAGCTATAAGAGCATGATAAACTCTAAATAATCTGTATTTATCTCGACATGTAACATCAATCGCGTAAAACAAGAGATGATTGTAGAGAAATGACACATGCGTGTTTTGTTATGGATTTGAAGATGATTTAAATAAATGAGAGTGTGTGATTCATACGAATAAGGAAGATGTGAGGAAAATTGTGAGTGTGAATAAGCAGGTCGCGATTTCGAGGAGGCCGAAAACACGATATATGATATTATGGCTAGATAAGCGGTGACTATACCTACTGAAATGACAACTAATAGAGCTTCTGCAGGAGATCAGATAGATAGTAGCTCCAGGTAAAATACTGGTATCTAACCGCTTTCGATCAGACTGGAAGCCATTTCTACAACAGTTGGGACTAGGCTAGGCAGATGATGATGATTGATCTTTAATCGTGGCGTGTAAAGCTTTAAGTAAACTGTGTCATACCCTTAGAATGCCCATGTGTTTATGTACTGATTGGCTCAGATTTAGCAAAATTATTTATTTTATGCAAGACCATGACCTGTTGTGCTCGTTTCACAAGCTGATAACGTTATTAGAAAAATGGGTAATGCAAATAATGGATTAACAGTTTCAGATAAAATAACAAATCAACAGTAAAGAGTAGTATGTCAAGTATTTGGCTCAAAGTTAATATAATCATAATCCATTCGTATTTATCAAAATCAAGCAATATCCAATTGCAAATAACTAAAATGAAAGTGATGATTGAATCTATGTACATAATTGAGTACATTAATCAGTGAGTACATTACATAAGTGACTAAATGTTGTTAATAGCGTGACGCTAATAAGTTTTGTTAATCAGGAAAGGCAGTTGCGTGTTAATAGGGATGGGATTGGTTGCAAGAAACGAAGACGAAAGAGTGAAGGCAAATATTTAAGAAATACGAGAATCTGCAGACGTTAATTACTGAAACATAACATTTACTGAATAATCAGCGTGACTGTCGATAGGGGACAATTGAAGACAAAAACTTGCTGCACTGACGCCATGTAACATGGGGCAAGAATAAAAAGATGGTGAATCTTATGATCTTACAGATTTCAAAAATCTTTAGCAACCACAGTTAATGACATTACAATATGATACCTAATTTCCTTTATGACAGGATCGTTGTTTCAAGTCAAGGAAGTAGCCCTTATGATAGTGTCATCTATTCCTCCTTTTTATTTTTATTCTAATGGATTGTTAACTTTGAACATTCTTCTCAGCAGCACTTATCACCCTTTAGGAGTCCCACAGGGTAACATTCTAGGCCCCATTATTATTAGGTATAGGTACTAGATACATATGAGTGTTACATCTATTATGAAATACCATTGTAAATCTATCATGTCTTGATGATTAATGCTAGCTGAGATCGTAATTATTACCTGAGTCATTAAACCTGTAAAGCCTTTATAAAAGATGACCAACACGTAGCGTGGGTGCTTTTAAATGTCACATTGACTGCTTAATAGCCTCACCTAGCTAAGAAAACAGCTTTTTGTTCGACATCGTCATAATATCGATAGTATATTGAATCCTTATATAGACAGGCCATGACATTAAAGTCGATAACTACTACATCAAAAAGATTATTGTAATTGATGATGTAAAGCCTGGTTTGATTAAATTGCTTCTATATAATGAATTGCTAGACCATATATGACTAACAACACCTTGTGAACCTTGAAGATTTACATTCGATTCCGCAATCTGCGAAATTGTTAAATGGCTTTTTATTTTGGAATTCTAGTTTTAGGTTTCTTATTTCTTATAAATTGTTATTTATAGTTGGTTAAATCTGTGCCTACCATTTCCTGAGTAACCTTATTGGGACTTTCCTTTTCTTGAATGCCGCATCCACTAGCCAGTAAAATGTGCTAATTGACTCCTGAAACTAATTCGTTTCTCATTGGTTTCTGCTTTATCTCTTCAATTCATCTTCATCTTCAATGCAAGATTGTTGCAACTAGTTTCACAAATACATTTATTTAAACGCTACGGCACAAATTCTCCTCTGTCTACTGCCTCTTGAAATAAAGGTGTGGTATCGTTTGTCTGTTGTTATTATTCCGTCTTGTTCATTAAATTCTAGGCTTGCGCATACGTCCATCACTATTCGGAACAGAGGCGCGTGCGCAGGTTTCTCCGCGTTCCCTACATGGCTGGGGCCGTGAAATCTATTGGTTTACATGACATGTTATCTTGCGTTTTAGTTTAAACCATAGAGGTTTTATAGTCTTTGGTTTAAACGCTGTTTTTGTTGGGTTATTCTTTGTGTGGCGTAGAATGTGTGTTTTAGGTTGGTCAGAAGTCATGATGATTTAGGAGATGCTTTGCTAAAGGTTAATTTTTGCGATAGTTAGGGTATAAAAATTATATTAGATCATGGTTTTCAAAGGTCACGTAAACATTTCATTAAACGTCATGACAAGATTGCCTCTATTATTAAATTCTTCTTCTGAGCGTGTCGACGACAATCGAAATTCTGTTTAAGCTTTGGTGTCTTCAGTAGCTTTAGCTACCATCAGTTCCTCTAACGTGTATTACTTGTTTAAACAATCTGCAGTGCTTACTTGAGAGCAGTAAATTGGTAGCATAATTTCAGTAGTTATAATCCAAAAGTAACATGGCAGATGTTGAAGAACGTACGAAATAGTACAAGCCAGAGGCCAATAATGATAGAAGGTGTCTTCTGTTGTCCTAATTCAACGGCAATACGGAAACAACTGAAGAAGGTACTATACATTCCGCGGTATTAAAACCTACCCAGTAAGTAAAGCAACCTATAGTAGTATAACTAAGAATATGACGTCCAAACACACTTTCACTTTATTTCTTCCATTTTTTTAATACAATAACTTTTTTAACAGAACATACGACGCTGTTTGACATTTAGCTGCTAGGGATTACCTTGAAAATATCAATACTTCGTTAGTAGAATATGTATTTTATGGTCGATAATAGAGAAATATGAACAATATTAATGATACAAGTGCCCTTGAACTAGTCGAGGTGACATTATGTCGATATTCTATGGGTTGTGATGTATGTGGAAGTTATAATGGTGTTTTTCGAAGGACGATCAATATTGTGAAGTGTTTGGGCGGAAAATTTGATGACTGCGTCATTGTAATTGGTTGTTAATTCAAGTTGATGTGAACATTATTGAAGAGAAGGTTTGCTGAGTAGAGAGTATTTTTTCAGGAGATCTGATCTATTTATGGTGAAGATCTCTCTGATCCTTATTGGTAATCTTCCTCAGAAAAACCTTGTCTGGTACTTGTGTGAACTGCGTGGTATCGTTAAAGGCGTCGTTTTGTAGTTTCTCCTGGGAAAAAATCGTGGGTTTATGTATGTTCAGTGCAGTCTGTAGTACAGCATAAAGTATTCAAAAAATAAAAGACTCGTTTTTACATTAGTTAGCGTTAAAGTTTAATTTCCGATCTACTACAGATTTGACGGTAGTCAAAACAGACTTCTTAGATTTCGTCGACTCTCATTTCTGTTAATACTTAGCAACTTCGATCTTTTTCAACGACAACTTCTTGGTAATCGCAACGGATTTCATACAGGTTTGTCAAAACATAATTCTCTAATGGAAAAATCGTGTCGTCATTTCGCCATGTAAAACTGCCCGTATGTCCTTGCAGAAAGTATATTATTTTGATGACATCATTGTTTTACCTGATAAATATGGAGAAATTACTCGAGAGTGCCAATTTAGCGCTGACAAATTATGTGTTTTTTACTAAACGGCGTTCATAAGCACAGAAAATGAAGTGTTCATATTTGCCTTATTTCAATATTTAGTCGAAATTCGCTGATGGAAAAGCCAATAACACTTTTTCGGTAGGAGTTGTGAGTCTGGACATGATCAGTTGATGAGATTAGGCTCGTAATATATAATCAAAGGGTAGTGATCTTATGTCATGTCAAAATAAATTCACTCACACAAGGACATAGGGGTACTCACACTGTATTACCACAGCCTACAAAAATGCATTCATTATTTAGCCAGTAGATAAATCTGACATGTTTTTAAAGTCTTCCGGACGTGTTTCACATGGGTAAACCTGGTGTCAGGGACCCTGTGTTCATTGTATATGGTTGTTAGGCACAGTTATAATCGTTTCATCTGTGTGAATTACCTTCCTCGATTATTGCTCTGAATTTTTGTTTTATGTTTTTTCTCTCTATTTGGTATCTGCTGCTCTGGGCTTATGTAATAGTTATTTTTGTACTATGGCCTCGGAATCTCGGAGTAGTAAGTTTTGAGTGGAAAATCCGCCGCCGGATTTGTGCGCGGTTGACATCAATTGACTGACCCCCTATTACATGGGACCGATTATAGATACCTGTTCAAATGTTGGGTACTATTAAGTACTTTACACTTCTGCATAATCTTTAGAGGATTATAGGCGTAATGTTATATTATGCTGTAGAACAGTGGCTCCCAACCTTTCTTAGACCAGGGACCACTTTGGTATGTTCATTGTTAACAGGGACCATAGGGTCTTAGATAAACATGGACACCGACAGGATTATAACTAGGGGAGTGAACCTTTAACTCCCACTATACAAACATTGGATAATGTAATGAGAACCTTTAGAATCACGATAGTGATGGATACAAAAGCGATCGAATTGAGCTCGGAAAATTAAAAAAAAAATATGAATTTTGCCTGAAAGGTTCAATTAGGTTGGGTTGAGCTTGCATCTTCTGTTCAAGGTAAAAAGTACGAATAACATTTTACTCTTTCGCGGACCGTAGTCGAGGCTCCTGCGGACCACCAATGTTCCGCGGACCACAGGTTGGGAACCAGTGCTGTAGAAGAAGGAAGTATGTGTGTAGTTTCAAACGTACAGTCATCGAAAATTTTAGGAACTACGTCAAGGTTTTTTTAATCCTCTAATGATTAGCATAAAATGTAGCTTTTAGTTTTTGTGATGTTCAGTTGCACTTGGGTTAGAAAAGCACAGTCAAGTGTTTACAACATAACCTTAAATAACAAAATTAAAGACACACAGTCAATGGCACTAAATTATTTACTTTTAAAGCAACTTATAATTGGTAAGGTCAGCACAACACAATGCGAATAATCAATGATGCGTTACATTGACATTTTACATTGCAAATAAATTAAAATTGTTATTTATAAGACGACCTTTAAAGCCAGTCCACCTGTCATTCTCTATTAGCAAATAGCTGGCTAAAATGGCTAAGTATAGCCATAATCCTGCTGTCATCATCATTTACTTACATAAATATCTAGGTAATTATATGTCTATGACCGGGTCATATTATGTCTTATTGCCTATTGTTCTGCTGTCTTAATTATTGTAGCTTTTGAAGGGAGAAAGGCATGGCCATGAGATTTTATTTCTTTAATTAGTTGCCCTTGCGGTACGGACATCAGTCGTTCAATTAATAGTTTGTAAACGTTTTTGTAGTTCAGTGAATATTTAGAACAATTTTGTTCTTTTTTGCATTTCTTAATTGTTTTTAGCTTTCGTTGGTCAATGAGAATGATGATAGAACTGTCGTTTGTATGGTAATTTATTTAAAATAATTTTGGGTTTGTATTTTTTTTTAATGTTAAATATGAACGGTAAACAATTGTTGTATTAACTGTTTTACTCTGACCCAGTTTCTGTGTTATTTCACAGCCTTGTTGGTTTCTTTAATTAATATAAAACTCCACTTACTTCTCAAGTTATTATTGTGGTTAGAAACATTTTATAAAAACAGTCGCAAAGAAGATCTAAAGCGATTGCAATTTAAAAACCGTTCTGTCTGTTGCAAGTTAAAAGTAGCAGTAGAGATACATTAAAAACCAATTTGCGTTCTCGAAGGATCGAGTTGGAGGTCCATTATTTTTCTCAAGTGTGTCCCACAAAAAAAACATCATTAAAAGCTCCCCAAGGACTACTATCAAACGTAGCTTGCCAAAAGCGCAGTTCAATTGCGTAGAAAAAACTTGAAAAAAAGTGCGTTTAGTCGCATATGTCGGAAACAGATGGTTGTAATGCAGTGTGCGGTCGCCCTTAACAGTACACCTGGCCGACAATATGGAACTCATTGAAGGGGCTGATCTATAAGTGTTTTTTTTAAAGGGTAGTAATTTGAAAAAGGTGAGAGTTATGCCTGTAGCTGTTTTTGGGTTGAATTGTGTTGTTTCCGTTACTGTGGATTATTTTCGTAAAGTGCCAGCTGTTTTTTATTCAGTGTAATAGACTAGGTAGACGATTTGACCCGTATTTTCACTTGTGTTACGTAAGTATTTCAAAATTGACGAAGATATGACGCTTTTATAACAATACGTCACGCCTAGGTATGATTTTAAGCTAGTTCTGACGTCACGAGCCCCCACTCCCGAGCTTTGATGCGTTTTATCTTTGTCAATATTCATTGATTTACAAAAACAAAAAAAGCGTTTCCATTATTTTTCAATACTCTAACTGACGGACTAAATAGATTTATAATTAATTTTTTGATACAGTCTTCATGCCTATTCTAAACGATGAAGAAAAATGATCTCTTTAAAAAATGGATTAAAAACCAATTCATTAGTAAATGAATTATTTACTGATATCAGAGATGTTAATGATGAATGTCAATTTCATATTGCCCAGAAAATTGACGAAACAGTTGATTGATTTCTGATATTTACCTAAGTTTCGTTACGGATTGTAACAAAACTAATGTTACGGGTTACTTCGCGGTTTAACCAGTTTTGTTTCGCCACCGTGAAAGGGTTTTGTCCAAAATAGTTAAAAAACGAAGATTTTTACGGTTATTTCAAACTAGCTGACCCACGCAACTTCGTCTGCGTCACATAAGAGAGAAAAATGAAAGGAAAAAAAAACCCAAACATTTTTCATTCCTGCTCCGCTCCTAATGGTCATAGCGTGATGTTATATAGCCTATATATAACATCACGCTATATATAAAAGAATGTTTCAATTTGAACCAGTAGTTCCTGAGATTAGCGCGTTCAACCAAACAAACAAACAAACATACAAACAAACTCTTCTGCTTTATAATATTATATAAGTATAGATGTAGAAGTGTTATGTTTTTTTTAAGGAATATCTCTACGTGTCAGCCATTTTTGTACTTACTGATATAGGCACTGTAGAATATACAGACATGAGGCTGCTACACGTCTATCTACTTCAAATGAAATAGCATTTGACAAAAAAAAAATGAGGCACATTGCCCCCAAAAACTAATATTTTGTTAATTCAACATACTTTGTAGCTTTATGCAGCCTGCCTAATTTAATGTTGATTGTAAGTTTAACCTTAGTGAATATTGGAATTAATTGGATAAAAATAGTCGGTGCCAATTCTAAGTTAGTCTGCGGAGCTTACCAAAGCTTTCGACATCTTCTACATGATGTTTTATGTGTTTAAACTTCACAGTATTAGTTCCAGGTATATTCTCAAAGATATCCTTTATTCTAAGCTACTTTTTTCTTTTTTCTATCTCCTTTTTTTTTTTTAAGGATGGGAAATCATCAAATGACCCCCCCCACTCTGGGTGGAGCGGGAGGGAGTGTCAGACTCTTACTGACTAAAAACCATCCATGTTCCTTCCTCGCCTTTTACGTTCCGGGGCCGCGGTATCTCTTTCGAACAGGCCCACAACCCCGGCAGGACCCGCAACCCCGGCAGGTTTTTCTATCTCCTTCCTTGTCTTCGAAATCAAAGAAATAC
Source organism: Xestia c-nigrum (assembly GCA_916618015.1). NCBI lineage: Eukaryota > Metazoa > Arthropoda > Insecta > Lepidoptera > Noctuidae > Xestia > Xestia c-nigrum. The sequence goes on from OU745263.1 coordinate 3,285,342, forward strand.
CCATCAAAACGAAAGTTCGTTTTCAATAAAATGGTCTTTATCGTTGTATCATTGTTAATCAGCTGCATAGTATATACAATCAAACACCAAACAAAGGGTTTTCAAAATCGATAACTCTTTGTTATTTCATCACGACTTGGCGTTAAGACGTCCACCAGAATTGTCGCAATGTTCTCGCTTGATTTGCGATGATGAAAAATATCCAAAACTTTGCTAACTAGTCCAAACTAATCAGATTATCGTATTGGCAATAATTTGGCGTATACTTGAGATAGAGGTTACAAAATCTCAGTAATAGATGAACTTAGTACTAGTAGTGGTTCTTTGACATCTATTTTTAAAAACTTAAATTCACTCGCTGGACCAAGAAAAGTTTGTAATTGCACTAAAGTTTATCTTTATATCGGATTCGGAAGTGAGAACTACGGAAAGACAAAACATTACGCCTGTAATCTTCAAACGGTTGCACAGAGATGTACTTAAGGCGATTACATGAGCTAAACGCGAGTTTTATAATTACTAAAAGTATATGATTCACTGCTATAAACAAGACCAGAAAAATATATGATATTCTTCAGGATATATACTAGCATGATAGTGTTTTGAAAACACAATACAATTAATTTGGCTCGATAAAAAGAAATCACGAACTTACCTCTAAAAATATCTTTCAAACAATAAAAAACATACTAATATGCATGCGCTCATTCTGACTTTTTGGCAAATAATTCTACAAGCAATATATTAGCATGGTACTGTTTCAGTTTTTTAATCCAATCAATAGTTTTGTTGTAAATCGATCGAAACCACTCATTTCGCGCTATTTGGCCCGCAGTGGCTGACGTAACAACCACTTTGTAGTGGAAGCTGATTAGAACTTTATTCTAACAGCATTTAAAACGAAGTTTGAACCACCACAAATAGAGTTGCTAATTTAGCTCGTCTAAGCGCCTTAATAAGTACACCCAGCTTATCGTCTAGCCGGGTAAGAATCATTTTTGCTGATGAGAAATCCTTTCGGCCGCACGGTTTTGGCTTAAGAAATGTCAAAAAACAATCTAAATTAAGTTATGCGTTGAGAGACTGCTATGAGAAAATATCCGTGGAATGTCCTACTATCAAGGAACACGTATAATGTTAGGGGTTTTTTTTGCTACCCCAGACAAGACCATACACAGGGTCAGTTGCTCAGTTGCTATATTCTCAAGTGACCGCACCACATGTTGGAAACTTCATTATTTAAAGACACATGTCTTGCATTTGGTATGGAAACGATACACATGCCCAGGACTTCATATTGCTTAAATACCAACTTCTAAAACTAAAGTTATTTTCAAACTAGCGGAGTTTTTTTATTAATGTTGTCAGAATGTATATTTTTGCTGCCTCAAATAACTGCTAACTGAACTGTTTTTTTTCTATAGTGACTGTTTTAAAAAGTTATTTCAGACTTATCCATTCAATAACGCTATGTTCGAGATCAGAATTAAAACGTGACCTTAAGTTTCGAAATAAGCCTGTGGACGGTTAGCTATGGGCTAGCTAGTCGTCCGTCCGTCTAATGACGACAGTCCGTGTCGACGGAACGTTCGTGTTCCACGCGCGCCTCAAAGAGATGTCAGCATTCGTTGCAGCTGTTCGAAAGAGATACCGTGGCCCCGGAACATAAAGGGCGAGGAGGGAACATGGATGGGTTTTAGTCAGTAAAAGTCTGACACTCCCTCCTGCTCCGCCCAGAGTGGGACGAGAAGTTATTTGATGATTCCGCATCCTAAAAAAAAAAGCTTTGAACTAATGAAAAGGCTGGCATAGCTGCTAAAATTGATGTTCAAGAATTTTAGCGTGCCGTAATAATTATCGTGCCGTTTTACGAGACATCTGTGTATGTTCTATACACAATAAAGCTAAAGATTTTTTTGTTTGAACGCGCTAAACAATAGAACGAACAATTTTTGAGTTTGATAGCCAAATTCTTGAGAAAGTTTATAGGCTTAAAATGTCACAATGATTGTTTTTTTTTATCCCGGTGACATTTAACAAAGTTTAAAGGCTACGACCCAAACAAAAAGAGAAGTAGCGGAATAAACCAGCGAGTATGTTATAAAGTCTTAAAATATATAGCATTACAAGGCTTCATGATGTCACAATTCGTAACAAGAACGAACAAATTTATTAAGATGTTTTAAACATCAAATTCTCATTAAACTATATCAAACCTAGTCCTGATTAGACTGACACTCAACAGCACTTATCAGCAATCCTTTGAAGAAAAAACACAAGTATCTTTACTCAATAATCAACATTCTTCAAAACGTTCCCAAGCTTTAGGTCTCTACCTAGGTATCCTGACATTGTTCCTACAAGTTAGACCTGTTACGTGCTCACAGGCATCAGTCAAGTTTTTATCAGCGTGGCCTTTATTGGCCCATTGTAATGGCCGAGGCTGGCATTTGACGCAGAAATAAATGACCCTGTTTAGTACAAGGACGTTTATTTTATACTTCAGAGTGAATTACCTTAGTTCTGTAAAGTAATTTTCGTATAATAAAGCGGTGTATTTTTAATTGGTGGGATGTGGGATATGACCTCTCGGAGTTAAGGTCGTCTGATTGCCTTCATAGTTTTGGGGGTTGGTGTCTTGCGAGCACATTTTCTTGCGCGGAGTAGAGTAGCCTAAACTGGCCGCTTAAGCAGAATGATAACAGGATATTAATTTACGATTTACATTCATCATCATCATCATCACTTCATCAGCCTGTAATGTTCCCACTGCTGGAATACTGACTGATCTCTATGAGAGGGAATGGGCAACAATTCACCACGCGGGCCCAGTGTGGATTGGTAGATGTCACATGTCTTCAAATTCCTCACGATGTTTATCTTCACCGTTTACCGAATCACATTACAATTCGTAAAATGGTAAAAAAGTGAGAATTCATTATGTTAACTGCGTCTGTGACCATTTTAAGAATTTTATTATAACCCGCAGGTGGTTTGCGAAAATACTGGATTGGAATCTTTATTTCACTTCTAAATCTCCGCTTTATCTACCGACAATAAAGCTTCTTATTATCAATTCAAGTTTTTTCAATTCATTTACCTTTTACCCAAATTATTAATGTCAGCATCATTTTCTAGGTAATTTTTTACCAGTAACTTTTTAGGTGTACCTACATAAAAAATAGTATGTCCTATCTATCTATTATTAATTCATTACCATTAGTCCCCAAAACATACTTAGTCCAGAGAGACTCCAATATAATCACCTCTAGCTTGCTGACCCCGGGGAAATCACTAACATGTGACCTAAATTAATAACTAATACCTAGGTCTAACTTATTCAAGTATAAGTTTTTTCTAGCGGCTTCGAACCTGTAAAGAAACTCACCCAAGGAAAAGTTTACAATTTAGCCTATGAGACTCGGGGATAATGTAGCTGCTCTTCCTTTTGGGGAAAGAATTTTCTGAATCGGATCAGTAGTTTTAAAGATAACCCCCAACATACAAACTATTTTAATGGCATCTCGCAGGTCGACCAATGAGGCTGACTACTGCTTAACCGGACTATCCTGTGCCTTGAGTGTTGCTACCGCGGCCCCGGAACATAAAGGGCGAGGAAGGAACATGGATGGGTTTTATTCAGTAAAAGTCTGACACTCCCTCCCTGTTGAGGTTTTTGCTGGGGAGGGCAGCAAAGGGACAGGCTGGATCTGAGTGAGATCATTTTTAGGGTTCCGTACCTCAAAAGGTAAAAACGGAACCCTTATAGGATCACTTTGTTGTCCGTCTGTCTGTCTGTCTGTCTGTCTGTCAAGACCTTTTTTCTCAGGAACGCGTGGAGGTATCAAGCTGAAATTCATATCAAATACTCAAGTCTATGGTCTCTTGGAGCTGTGAAAAAATCAAACTTCTAAGTCAACGCGATCAAAAGATACTCCCGTTTATGCCGCAAATTTTCGACACTCGCAAGGGAATCAAAACCTACAGGGTACTTCCCGTGAACTCAGAATCTTGAAATTTGGTACGAAGCAACGTCTTATAACACAGATAAAGGAAAAATTGCGAAAAACATAAATTTTTAGTTACATCATATAATAAAAATATTTTTAATAATTTTAAACTTATTACCCCTTTACTCATGAACGCGTAGTGGTATTATATTGAAATTCTTAACAAATACTCAAGTCTATAATATCTTTAAGCTGTAACAAAATCAAACTTCTACGTCAACGCAATCAAAAGATACAGCAATTAAAGCCGCATATTTTGAAACTCGCAACTACTCGCAAGGGAATCAAAACCTAAAGGATACTTCCAGACGACCTGGAATCTTGAAATTTGGCATGAAGCAACGTTATAAAGTACACATATAGGAAAAATTCCGAAAATCTTAAATTTTTAGTTACATCACATAATATTTTTTTTTTTAATAATCATAAACTTACTAGCTGACCCAGCAAACGTTGTTCAGCGATTAAAAAAAAAACCGGCCAAGTGCGAGTCAGACTCGCGCACCGAGGGTTCCGTACAAACCTGTAGGTATATAAGTAAAAGTTATGGTATTTTTATTGCTAAATGAAATCCATAACATAACAATGTGGAAAGCTGACGGTACCTTGTCAATACATATATGAAAACATTACGTATGTTCGGAAAAATCTTCATCTCTTTAAGAAGAGAAGTGATAGACATAATTTTAATACTAGAAATAGGCACAATTTGGATCAACCTCGGTTTAGATTGGCTAAGGTACGAAATTCTTTTATGGGGAATTGTGTAAAAATAATAATATAATTTTTATATATATAAGAATTTCGTACCTTAGCCAATCTAAACCGAGATTGATCCAAATTGTGCCTATTTCTAGTATTAAAATTATGTCTATCACTTCTCTTCTTAAAGAGATGAAGATTTTTCCGAACATACATAATGTTTTCATATATGTATTGACAAGGTACCGTCAGCTTTCCACATTGTTATGTTATGGATTTCATTTAGCAATAAAAATACCATTACTTTTACTTATATACCTACAGGTTTGTACGGAACCCTCGGTGCGCGAGTCTGACTCGCACTTGGCCGGTTTTTAGTTAGGGTTGGGTTCAAACTACTAGCTCAGGATCATGGGCTGGCTCGAGCAAGGGACGGGGGGGGGATTTACCTGTTTATAAAATTAGCATAACAGAACGGATGACCGATGGGGCCGAAAAGTTCTGGAGTGGCAACCGCAAAGCGGAAGACGATGCGTTAGAAGACCTCCCACTAGCTGGACCAATGACCTGGTGAAGGTTGAGGGAATCTTTTGGATGCGAGTCGCAAGGGACCGGTCAATGTGGCGACACTTGGGGGAGGCCTATGTCCAGCGGTGGACGTCTTTCGGCTGAAATGATGAAATTAGCATAGATATTGAACTTATAGATAGTTGGTCCAATATTTTTCTAGTACAATGCAGTATTATTTTAAGTTTCCTTCCGAATCGGTTGAATTATTGTAAAATCGTCCAAGGCTTAACACCCAACACGCACGATTTAATTCTCAAACAAATAACTCATAAGTGTTATATCAACCTCAATTGTTAGGCAATTATCAATCGTAATGTGTCCTGATTAGGTTTAAAATTACATGTATCAATATCGACACTTGCGATTATTTGCACGCGATTTTGCTAATTTGGGGTAAGTAGTAATTATAATTTAGTGTATCCTTAATCGAAACCTGATATTGGGTATTACAAATGTAGTACTATTATGTTTTTAATTTCGTTTCCCTTCGATGATATCTATTAGGAAATAGGACTGCCTCATTAGACTAGTGCAGCCGAAAACGCGACTGCTTATCTAGAGGTCCCAGGTTTGATTCCAGGAACGGGCAGAGTGTTGCCATCAGGAAGTCTCAGTAGCAAAGCAACGAAGTATTTTTGCCCGGTTGATTGTAAAAGGCCCGCTCCCCCAAACTGTCGAAATGTGGGTGTACTTTTTAGGGACTCTTGGTGCCCGCGCCTTCGTCCACGTACATAATAAATACTAAGCTTCCTCTTGAATTACTCAATCTATTAAAAAAACCCGCATCAAAATCTATTGCGTTGTTTTAAAGGTCTAAGCATACACAGGGACAGACAGACGCGGGGGGGGACTTTGTTTTATAATATGTAGTGATGTGAGGAAGCTTCTTGAAATACCCTAAATGGGGCCAGCCTAGCGTGGCTCTAAATTATAGTAAGAATGACCTCCTACCATAAATTACTAGGTCTTTTCTTCCGTTGACCTCAAAAAGTCAACAGTAGATACAATACAATTCATTTTATTCAACCCTAAAAGTTCTTTGTGCTAGAATTTACAATAGTAACCTACTTTTAGTGGTATTTTGGAAAAGGAAATAGCGGAATTAAATAGTGTAATCGTCTTGATTCCCAAAAGTTTTCTTACTTTATGGATCGTTAGTCATAGGTACATACATGGACAGGTTCACTCAAATCTGTGTGGTCCTTTCTTCAAAAGACCATTTCAGACACTAATACCTACATGATCCTCATGTGAATTAAGCAAGATTGTGTCTGGACTTCAAAAGAGACTATGACCTCTGAGTTTGTTTCGGCTGTTTCTTCTCAGAGTAGTCAGGTACGAAACACCGGCCCCATCTAGTTTAACAAAAAAATTGTCGTGTAAAAGTGTTTGTGAAAACCTACTTACAAAATAAACATTATTTATCATTTATCATAGCCATCCACCTACCATCATAATCAGTCTATAATTTTCCCACCGCTGGGACACGCGTCACACTCCTCTCTATAAGAGGGAGTGGGCTATGATCCACCACGCGGGCCCAGTGCGGATTTGTATAGATGTTACTTATACCTATGTCTTCGGTTTTTATTTTCTAGTTTCTTCACAATATTTTCTTTTACCTACCTTAGGTTTAAGCTTTTGATTACGTTTATGAAGATTTTGTCTGCTTTGTGGGTAATAATCTGTAAGCTGAGCACGAAGTCTCGGGTTAAATTTCCAGTTTCGGCATTGTTATTGGGTTTTTCTATCTGGAATTACGTAGTAGCGGTTGATGGCAATACGGTCACCCCTATCACATGGGACTGAAAAAATAACTGGCGAAATGGGTGTATCATTAGATACACCTCTGCTTAACACTTCGGGGATAACAGGCATGATGTTATGTTGTGAATTTCTTTGCAGCAATTCTGACTCTCGATTTGTGCCTGTTTTCTGGCGAATAGTGGGTAAAATTGTCAAATACGTTATATTGTAATATCTCTAGCGATGTTGTAAAATTTCGAAATATTGTCAAACGAACATACTGCTTACAACAAAACGCATTATTTTTCGTGATATGCATGTGATGGTAGTCAACTTACGCGGTGTGGAGGGAAGGAGGAGTCCCCCTTGCCCAGTGGTACAACTCTCATGAAAAGATATTGTACCATTCCTGAGAAATACCGATTATTATAACATAACCTTAAAACACTTTATATATTCCCCTAAAAGGCGTAGTCGACGGAGTCCCTGTTTCCAAGTGCAGGGAACCTAACTAACCTAACGGGGGGGTGCCCCAAGTCCCAATAATGGGGGCAGAGATACATCCGTATGTTCAGTTGACAATAATTCGAGAGTTTACAATATCGATAGAGAGAAACACGTTATATTGTAATATAACGTGTTTGACAATTTTACGGTGACATATAATACATCTGCGATATCATTTCGGTATTACGGCGTTAACATCATCTGCCTTTTTCCCAACTATGTTGGGGTTGGCTTCCAGTCTAACCGGATGCAGCTGAATACCAGTATTTTACACGGAGTCACCACCACAACCCAGTTAATACTGGGAAATACGATACTTCATAGGACTGGTTGTCAGACTTTTTGGGCCACTGACTACCTGTAACGACTGTCAAAGATGGACAAATGACAGCCGGGACCAACAGCTTAACGTTCTTTCCGAGGCACGGAAGGAACTCGGTACGTTAGGGTGGTCACCCATCCACAGACAAACTTAGGCAAGCAGAACGCAATTGCACCTATATTACAGGCGTAATATTAGCTGCAATTAGGCGGGTCTTGTCATCATTTTCGTCTTACCTTTTAACAGCAATAACGAATATTCTGTACGTATCGATCGGAATGACTCAATTTCTTAGTAAGCTAACGATTTATAAATGGTGAACGGTAAAGAACTGGCGGTGGCCACGCCTCTGACCTTCCACTTTCACTGTCATTACTATTGTTAGTGCGATCGATGAATATTATTGTGTTCTTGTTAGTTAGTCCATGTTTTTTATAGGTAAGAGTTATTTATGTCTGTTGGTTTTATTTTCGTAAACAACGTGTTACGTTAAATGCGCATAACCTCAGACACCCCAAATGAATTTTAATTCAGTTGACTTTCTGAGAGAAAAAAAAACATTTAAAAAAATTAAAGGTTTTATGTGCTGTTTTTGTTTTATTGGCAGTTTGATTTACTGGCAAGAACTATTATTATCCCGCGTATGAGTACATTTAAATTAGATGACAACCATTTGTGTTTGTTTGTTTACCTATTTTGGCGGGTTTGCGCCCATGATGGCTTGACTTTTATTAATAAATAGACAGGGCAACATTTTAAATGAGGACTTTTTGAAAAAATTTGGTAAAGATATTTTTTTTTTTTTTAAGTGGTTTAATTGATTCTGCTCGTGATTCTGAACAAACTATTTTCAGGTTTTGCGCATTGATTTTAGACGTAGATTTTTATTTTTATAAAATGGTTTAAGGTGGCGCAGGAGAAGAGTACCTGGAAGGATATGGGCCTTTACCCAGTTGTGGGACACACGAGATTACTGAATAATAAAATAAAAAAAATATTTATTTTCATACACCTACTACAAGCTATTTTACCGTAAAATTAATGAATTTCCATTTAAACTTGAATCTTCTAACTCTAATAGGGATTGGAATGGAGAAAATTGTGTCTCACTTTTATAAAAGAAACATTTCTCTTTCAAAATTCTAAACCAAGCAAAACGTGGTTGAGGTTTCTGCTTCTGGTTGTCTGATAAGGAATGTATGATATTGATGTGGCTGTAGATTATAGGTAAATTGATAACTTGTAGCAATAGATTTCTGTGGCAGTTAGAACACAATTTTTGCAGCTTATCGCCGACAAAATGGCAATATAAAAAAAAGATTGGTTATTTTCTGTGTTGCTAGTAGGAAAAATAAATTAACCTTTTTCTAACACGATATTCGTAACACCCAAGCAATATCCCATGATTACTTAGCTGTATATAAAATAGCTAACATTACAAGTTATATTGCTCACATACTTTGTAATAACAATTTCTTGCTCCAAGATTTTCAAATTAGATGTAAAATTGAATAGTTTACTTGATGAGTAACTGATGTTCGCACATTAATATGAAGCATCAATCATACGAGAAATAAGCTGATTTACTAAGATACTCCACATACCGCAATATAACTGGGGCAGTAAGTAATAAACTGTATACTGTTGCTTTCACTATTACACGATTCGATATGAGAAATAACTTCGTATTCTTTCATAATTTCTTCTTTATCATTGCTTTGTTTCCTTACGAAATAATAAATATTACCACTCTCATTGGCCAAGTGGAAACGGCCGGGGAATTCCAAGTTGTAGATGGTGGGTACGATAGTTCGATGCCTTGGTAGGGAGGCTATTTCCTCTCATCACTGCTCTCTGAAAACACATCTTCAGAAAACCGGCAAGTCCTAGAACCAAAAAACAGATATCTGACCACAACTGATGATGCACATAGCAGAAGCCTGTATCACAGCTGTGGCAACATGATAGAATGATTGTGCTCTCATGCAGCCGTTCACGCTGTGTCACTTTCACCCAGCGGATTCCTACCACCAAAATCAGGGAATGGTCCACCTTCTCCTTTTTCTTCTGCAACTTTTGGCCACCCAATGGCGGTTTTGTGTACACGGCTATCGAGTTTCTTCCGGCCACTTTACTGAGATCGATTAATCGCCTGCTTTTAATTAAGGGACAACCCAGCACATGTTAATCAGTTAATTCAGTTCCAGAGTAGATCTTGTTTCCTATCACCTAAAAACCACTCAATGACAAACAGCACAAATGAAACGAAAAGCGGAAACCCCAAAACTCCAACAATACACACATATGATCCGTTACTAGGCTGCCATAGACGCACACACCTAATTCCCATAGGTTCAGTGACACACAGTCGCACAATGAAAAATGGAATAAAGTGACTTATCGTGATTTTCCGTTTCCAGTTACTCAGTCCGATGACCTCGGCAGAGGTTTTTAGTCTAAAGTTTCTCATGCGCTATCGGACAATCAGTAATGCTGGAATTGAAGGCTCGCTATTGTTCGGCATTTGACCTTTTTACGTGAAATTGGCAGTCGTTTGACCAGTTAGCGGAGTCATATTGCTAATAGGTGTTAGTTGGATGTTTTAAATACAATTATTTCAGGGCAAGCTAACAATTTTATCAGTACTGGACCCTCAAGACGATGAATAAAAATATCGAAAGGAAACAGACGTTCGAGAACCAAACAAAACGAAAATATATGCGTTTAGGCGCCGAATGTCCAATTCGCAAAATGTCCAGCGGTCGAAAAATGTCCAATTCACAGAATGTCCAGTTCGCAAAATGTCCTATTCGCAAGTTATGGTACATCATCCACTTTGAGTCCTTCACAGAGAAGACATCTGAGTCCCAACTGTGGGATGATGGACTGATTAAATATATTATAGTTAAGCTTGCAGCTTATACGTAGCATACAATCATTGCATCTTGCTAAAATAATCAAAAGTGCTAATATATTTAAAGGTAAAGTTACTTCTCATAACAATGCACTGAGGTGATAAGTGTCTACTGACGTAAAACGTGTTAATATATATTTTATTTTTAACACGTTACTGTTAAGTTAGCAGTGCTAACTGTAACTTACAACTAAGTGCAGTTTGAAGTGATTCGGTGTAACATTGAAAAAAGGATTCCTTTTTCTGAATGATGGGCTTGTCTTTTCTAAAAAAGATGTGTCTCATGGGGTTTCGTGACTGCAATAAATACAAAATTTCATCCCTTGTATAACCCTGCTAGGGGAGATTTACTTACATAGAAAGACGCTCTTCGGCAATTCGATACTTCTAAATACAGGTGGTTATAATCAGGGGCAGATTTATTACGTTGGCTGCCAGGCTTACGAAAGATTGCCGCCCCCCTATGTACTGTAAAACATGAAAAATTAAATAAACTATAGAAAATAAATTAACCTTGGAATAAACAAGTAAGCAAAGATTTATTTGCAACACTTCTAATAATCGGAATCGCCATGAGTAGATGTAATTTATGATGGTATATTTAGGGATGCTATATGGACACATTTTTGAGGTTTTATACGTAGGTGCGTGGGCAACTACTAATAAAAGACCAATTTTTGCCACCCTAGGCCCGAGCCAACTCGGCATATAGGGATTAGGGAAATCCACCCTGGTTATAATAAGACAGTGCGTAGTCTATCAGTAAATTGAAGATTTTTGTTAAGTAGAAGTCATAGATTAACTTATAGGAAAATAAAATGCAGGACCATCAAATCTCTCTGATTTTACACTTTGGGCAATTGATTTGAATTAAATTTATGTAGTTTATGTTTGAATTTTTGTGTAATTTTACTACTTTAATTTAATTTTATGTGATTTATGTTTTAATTTTTATGTTCTTTTATTTAATGATTTTATTTTTAATTTTTTGTGATGTGCTTGCATTTTACGGATTTTAATGAACTGAAATAAATGAATTAATTATATTGATTTTCTTGTGTTTTTTTTTGTTTCATTCGCATCATCATACAATCACACAGCCTAACTATCTGTTTTTTGGTTTTCGTTCGTGTTTCAAAATCCATGAAAAAGCTTTTCATCACTAACTCTTTCTCATATATTCCTTTCTTTCATGCTCACTGAAGCTAGAACGTAATTAATAAAACAATTTTCAGCTTCACACATATTCACATTTTGGGCACAGACCTAGATTTAACCGATAACCTTTTAGCTAATTCTGTTCGCATGTCCAGGTCATTGAGCTGACGGGTTGGTTGCATGCTTCACGCTATCTACGCATACAGAGTAGGCAGGGCTTCAGGCAATGATTAAAATAAGTGAAGATGAGAAGTGGTGGTTTCCGGTATAGGTTTATTTTTAATGCTCTTAGCATCTTTTAAGATTCATGGCAGCAAGCTCTTGTTTATAAATAAGCTATTTGCATGGTAATCTGGAGTTTGAGAGCTCTGTTTATTTACAGAAAAAAATAACCTCTTATATAGTAACTCTTTCCAGGAGGGAGTGTCAGACTTAAACTTACTGACTAAAACGCATCCATGTTCCCTCCTCGCCCTTTATGTTCCGGGGCCGCGGTATCTCTTTCGATCAGTCACGCAGCTCCGGCTTATGCAGTAACCCTTACGAAATATCTTGCAGCATTATGCTTAAAAAGAGGTTTTATATTTTAAAATGAGTTCAATTGTTCATCTTCTTTTGTCTCTTAATTTTCAGTTTTCTCTTCTAATTCAAAAATTAGGCACCTTTTGTTTCTTTCTTCAAAAACTATGTTTTTCTCTAAACACAGCATGTTTGCTAACTAAACATTTTAACGCTATTGTCAGTGCTCCAGTTTCAAAGTTACGTGTGTATAATTGTCTAGTTTTGTACCAGTCTAGGCAAAGACCTAGATTTCGGTAACCTTTCAGACTATTTGTCTGGCTCTGTTGGCCGGACCATAGCAAATCGATGACTGCCATTATTTTTTTAGGCTTGTCTGTTATAAATAGACTATTAAGAAGTCTATTAAGTAGTCCTTTGAATTTTGGTCATATCTTCAATTTGACTTTGTTTTGTTGTTTTCCTTTGTTTTCTTGTTCTTTGACGACTCGAATGGCGTAGTGGTAGTGACGCTGCCTTACGTTCTTAGGGTTCTGGGTTCGAATCCCGGTAGGAGCAAATGTTTGTGTGATGAGCATGGACATTTGCTTCCGAGTCATGGATATTTATATGTATTATAAGTATGTATTTACAAACAAACAAAAAATAAAAGTATATATGTAGTATATCAACTATCTAGTGTCCACGACACAAGCTTTGCTTAGTGGGGCACTAGGTGGCGCTGTGTGTTAATGTCGAGCAATATTTATTTATTATATTATTATTTATTTGTTCTTGTATCAACGGTATAATGTATTACAGATATATTGTTCGTGTTTGTAAATAAGGTTTTGTTACTATCATGTAACAACAATCGAGGACCAGAACACAAGCTGTTTCTCACTACTTTCAAAATTACACTGAAACTATCGGCATGATAACCTATTTGCCTGATTTTGAGATTATATGAAGTGATATTTAATTGCATCCTATCATACTGGAAGCCACCCTTGGGAAAATGCAAGGCAGACAATAATGACAGAGTGATATCCTAAAGCAATTGATTCTCATAGCCATTCTCAATGAAATAAGCCATAAATTGTAAAGTAAAATTAACCTCATTAGACCATGACAACTTTCTTCCTAGTCACTGCATGCCACAGGAAATGGTCATCCTTTGCAAGAACACCTGGCTTGAATTCTAAGAGACTGCATATAATTATATGTTTAAAAGGTAAATACAATTGTGTACTTGTCGCTATGGAGTGTGCAGTACTTTACTGAAGTAACGTCAATGACCCGACAATGTAGGTACTATAAGTTGCAAGTCACACCCACTGCGAAACTCGTTTAAAATAATTAACTATGGTTATTATATGGCTATTCTAGCTTTTTGAACTTAGTGTTTTCATCGTAGAGTTGTTCCATTTCACATTGAGAAATTCCTGATGTAAAAAATCTGTAACACTTTATCAAACCTGGAAATACAAGCCTGGACCAGTAATTAAAGAAAATAAAGAAAGAATAGAAAAATGTTTATTTGACGTCAGTATATTAACCACACACACAATAACATTAAAAAAAATACAAAAAAGGACAAAATACATAATATGTACTGTGTGCCTCACGGCTGCGCCAAAATGGTCCATTTCAGCATTTATGCCAGACAGGTGATGCTGTCTGACGCTGGTCTTCCAATGAACCTGGTCTTCTAATTTAACTAGCAACGACATATACATACAAAGTAGTTTAAAATTCAAGCACTCTGTTGTTGGTTTTTCAAATATCTGTTTGTTTGCTCATGAAAAGGCGATAGACAATTTTAACCGTAACAGTATAAAGGTACGTGAAACGTGTTATAATTATAATGAATGATGGTTATTTCATGCATACGATGGCATTAGTACTGGTTTACATTTTGTACTAACGTAATTAGTGCAAAACGTTGCTGACAGGTGGTAATTGCAAAATATTCAAGTTAGTAAGAAAATTATTAAAAAAATTCAAGTAAAATTTGCTCCCTTTAAAACAGTAAATAATGCAATACAGTAAATGAAACAAGCAAGTGTTCATGTGTTAAGTGTTATGGTTATGAAGGAAATAATTATTCAAAGACTTATTTAAACAATGATATGAACCAAAAGTGTAAAACAGAAAATTATTCGGCATGTGACGATGCACAGCATCGGTGAGAGGGCGCTGTATACTTCCCGTTAGTTTTCAGCCAATCACAGCTCTCGAAGTCACGTGGTTCCGGTAGTCACGTGGTCCCAGGTGGCGTGTTCGCTAGTGGCGGACTTTTACCTCATAGCGTCGTTACTTCTCGAGCAAGCAACATCTAAATTAGAGTTTGCTGCTAGTTTTTAGTACTTTGAATCTTATTTTAGTTTAATTTTAAGTACTTAGCGTTTGCATTGTGTCGTATTACGGGCTGGTGCCCGTAGCACCACGTCCAAGCGCGTATTTTACGAATGGAGTGCTAAGTGTTATAAATAAATAATTAAATAAGTGAAAATCAAATAAATAGTGTAATTGTGTTTCGGATCAAGAAGTGCAGGCAAGTGACGACTTGTAGTCTTCATGGAGCCATAAACGCCGGCTACCAAGAAGCAATTCGAGCTCTTCATAATTTGATCCTTCAGGTTCTGAGGTAAAGCGACGGAAATGCGGTGAGTCATCAGACATTTCTAAACTTGTGAACCAAGTGCTGTGCTAACGAACCTTTTAATGCAAAATGTGGGTGTCCGCAGGCAGATCGACTCTGACTAGCGGCTCAGGTCCCCAGAACCAGTTTCTGGACCTAGCTCCACGTTACCGTTGGATTTTAAATTTAAATCTGGTGGCTGCCCCTAATATGTTCAGTGGAGTTCCGCGATTAAATTTAAGCATTCTTAAATTGTTGAAGCGTTACAAAAGTTCGGTGATTCTTCGTGGAAGGTTGTGCGCTACGCATACGCCTTGAAGATTCATAACGCTGCGCCTAGCTTCGTCAAGCTTGCTATTAACGATGAACTTCGACAGTTTGTTAAGGGTAAAGGTTACGGCGAATTCCGCGAGAATGGTACAGCCCTGAGTAATGCTTTAATTTCAAAACGCGAGTTACTCAATCAAAGCTTACAAAGTATCAGCGAGTGGACAACTTATGGTGCGTCATTTACAGCCTCTAGCATGGTTATAAAATTTCGGAATCATAACTACCCTCGTAAAAATTCCTCAAAAATAGTAGGGAAATCATGCAGCTAGTTTACAGAAAACGAGCTATGTATTTATAGAAAATCGCCGGGAGCGTACCCTTAGCGAATTTACAAATAAGAACCTTCGTGACGGTCTGCATAAGATCCCTCCAAGTTCTAATTGCCTATTTGACGAAATTAAACTGCCTACATAACACGCATACATTCAGAATACAGGGGGCATGGACAAATGGCTACGTCCTTGGCACTTTTACGGAGGCTGTCTCCGAGCGTATCGGAGGCAGTGGCAGACGCTGCGGGCTCCGAAGGCCCTTCCCGAAATGGACGGGAATGCGTCAACCATTTACCTCCAAACCACCAGCCACTTCACTTTTACGGAGGCTGTATCCGAGCGTATCGGAGGCAGTGGCAGACGCTGCGGGCTCCGAAGGCCCTTCCCGAAATGGACGGCGATGCGTCAACCATTTACCTCCAAACCACCAGCCACTTCACTTTTACGGAGGCTGTCTCCGAGCGTATCGGAGGCAGTGGCAGACGCTTCGGGCTCCGAAGGCCCTTCCCGAAATGGACGGGAATGCGTCAACCATTTACCTCCAAACCACCAGCCACTTCACTTTTACGGAGGCTGTCTCCGAGCGTATCGGAGGCAGTGGCAGACACTGTGGGCTCCGTAGGCCCTTCTCGGAATGATCACGGGAATGTGTCTGTCATTTACCTCCAAACCAAGACTGATTCATCCATCAGTACGAACCACAATCGCTAGAGATGTCAATCAAGCAATAATATTTTTCATTATTATATATTTATATATTATTATTATATATTTATTTTTTTGTTCAAGGCGTTCTAGAAGTGGATCATCGGGATGCCGGTCCGAGTTTTTTCTCAACAATCTTTCTTACAAACTCGAGTAGCCCGTGGCTAATTAATCCGCCCGGGTCGATCCTTGCGTTGGGCCAGGCTTGCCTAGGTGCATCTGTGGATGGGTGACCACCCATTGCATGCCGAGTATCCTGCGTGCCGTGGAAGGCCCGTTGAGCCGTTGGTCCCGGCTGTCATTTACCTATCTCTAAAAGTCTTGCAACCAGTCTTGCCAAGGGGTATCTAATTACCAGGTACTAGCCGGGTTGTGGTTGGCAGATAAGCAGGCGCGGGTTGTGGGGGTCAGATAAGCAGTCGCTCCATGTAAGGTACAGCTATTTGGCTGCATCCAGTTGTACTGGAGGCCGACCCCAACATGGTTGGGAAAAGCCAAGGCAGATGATAAATGTTTCTTACAAACAAGAGCGACGGGTTCAAGAGGCCCATATTCAACTTGAAGCACCTAACCCAGAACATAGTTCCGAAACCATTCAGACTGGTCTCTAATTTCAGATATCCCATTTTTAACAAAAGGAAGATTGAACGGTGAAGCTCCACCTATCCTCAGCAAGTCAGCATAGTTTCACGTAAACCTACAGTGGTCTCTCAGACTAATTTATTGTTCTGCAGATGAACTGGCTACCGTTCGGCCAACCTTGCGCACGAAAAATTTCTCGGCCTTGGCCAACTGGGTGGGCCAAGTTCTACCATCCAAAAGCACGCGAGTCGTAGTCTACTTAAGTCCGTTTTCTATGACTTGCTTACGTGTTCTCTCGTGGCTATTGGTGTTCTTATAGGCGGGGTCAACTCGAAATGTCATGTCCACGTCACCTTTCTCTCGCTTGATTCAATGAAGAATCGAAGAGAGTTTTTATTTTTTGTGGATTTTCGTTTCTGTCCGTCTGTAAGATAGAGGAGACGGTGGCAGACGCTTCGGGCTCCGGAGGCCCTTCTCGTAATAATGAATGCGTGTACCATTTACCGCCAACCACCAGCCACACCATTTTTACCACGGAAAAGTATTTACTGCTCCGTGATTTTTACGGAGGCTGTCTCCGAGCGTATCGGAGGCAGTGGCAGACGGGCTCGGGAGACACATAGTCTCGAAGTATCTGAAATAGTGTGTCACAACTTTGGAAAAGCCCTTAGTTTGGAGCAGCTTGCACCCGGAGTTGATACACCAGTTCATGACCACTATGGGGAGCACAATTGAACGATCTTTTGGATTCAGGTTATCTCGCGGAAAACAGGTGGCAGAATGGCATCTTCTTAGACCAGCTCTAGGATAATTGTGTTTTCGCAAATTAAGGGTTCCCCCGATAGACCTCTTTGCCGCCAGAGAAACCAGGGTTGTGAGTCAGTATGTTACCAAAGATTGTTCAGACTCAATTTCGCAACGCCTTTAGTTGTCAGTGGCTATTTCATCTGGCTTGGGTGTTTCCGCCTAGACTCCCGATCCCTAGAGTTCTTTACCATCTGAACTCGGCTCAAGGCGTTTTCGTAGTGGCTCCAATGTGGAAGAGAGGTTATTGGTTACTGGATCTTCGACCTCGAGCACTCTGCTCAAAACCTAGACGGAGTTCGAGTGGATCGGAGCACGGGCCTGTGTCCCTAGCATTCAAGACCTAGAGCTCTGTTTGGAAGTTAGCGGGTGAGGCGAAATAACTAGGAATTGGTCAGAAGCTGAAAGGTCCCTGCTCCAATCTAGCTGGGGAGAATCCACTCTGGGCACTTATATACTGGCCTGGTCTCTGTGAGTCAAATGGCGTATAAAGCAATTATGATTTCGGTTGTTCCAGTAATATTAGTTTGATGAGATTATTAACATTCCTATTCACTGAGGAGAGATTGATTAGCGTAAACCCACCATACTGTTTACTAAATCTGTAATTGTGATCTTTAGACGACCGACCTGTATCGAAAATTTGAATTCCGACTTCTTAGTACAACACATTCTCAAAACTATCTCCTTGCAGTCTCCTAGAGCAGAGAAGTCTCCTTTTTTGGGATCCTAGTGAACTGATTGCTTGTTTGCAGACGAATCCACCAAATAACGTCACTTTATTCAAAGCGTCAAGACGATGGGCTTTTCTGTTTTTGAAAGCGTCGAGAAAACGAGTTCATGACCTTATGCTACTCAGGGTCTCGCCAAGTCACTATATTGATCAGGGTGATCATACCATTCTGTATCCTGTGTTTGATCACGCTAACGAAAATATATGCCCAGTTATTCGGTTTGAGAAAATTTTGGAATTAGGAATACCAGGACGCACACGCGATTTTTCTTTTTTTTTTGTGACAATTCGAGGTTCCACGCAAACTGCATCACGAACATTGATAGGTAATTGGACTAAAACCTTACTAAAAGATGCAGGAACATCTGCATATCTTGTAAGTATGCGCTCAGTCGTAGTTTCCTTAAATTGGTACGAAAATGTTCCAGTTGGAGAAATCCCCTCTCGTGGTAATTGGTACTGACCGAATTCTTTTGCCAAATATTATTGTAAACAGAGGTCAATAGCTATAACCAAGTCCGAGTAATGTTTCGAATAATTTTGAACCAATCAATGTAAGATAAAATCGATGGCCTCTATATCGTGGTTTAGCTGATTGATTCTAGTTTTCTAGATTATTACATTTTCCAAACTGGAAGTACCACTGATCTGTATAGTATGATGATGATCTAGATGTTGCTATGTTGTTATGGATTTATTTTTCAGGAAATATTATCATATTCTCACATAGCGTCGTTGTGGTCACCAGGAGTTATAAACACGTCTCTCACCGATGCTGTGCATCGTCACATGCCGAATAATAGTGCAAGTTTTACATAAAAATAAAACTTGTATTATTTAGCAGAGACGATGCACAGCATCCATTTGAGGTCTCCTGGTGAGAGACTTCTATGAGGTAAAAGTCCGCCACTAGCGAACACGCCACCTGGGACCACGTGACTACCGGAACCACGTGACTTCGAGAGCTGTGATTGGCTGAAAACTAACGGGAAGTATACAGCGCCCTCTCACCGATGCTGTGCATCGTCTCTGCTAAATAATACAAGTTTTATTTTTATGTAAAACTTGCACTATTGCGTGCATGTCCATAGCGATCTCAAAGCATTTATTTCTAATAAAGCAGTTACAAATTTTGACAAATTTCAAGGAGTCGGTCAATAAAAAACACTAGAGAAAAAAGAAGCTATAGTTGCTACGCATACATTCTATTTCGGACCGCAGAAATCCAAACAGTAACCATCATTATAACGCATTTGTTGATGATTTTAAAACAATTATTTCACCAGTAGAATTCATTCTAATTATTATACAAACCTAAACTCTAAAATGACAATTCCAACACAATCATTACAGATATACATTACCTTAATGCAAATCCAACAATCTAACAAAAACAAGATCCGGTATTACACCTGAAATTGACAAATTATTATCCTAATGACGGTTAGGACAATCATTTTGATCAAATCGATAGACAAGGTCGAGTGAACGTTGCGATTCTAGTAATCGTTTGTAGTTTAGTTCACTAGCCTTTAGTGGCAATGAAGGAAGCAAAAACTATATTTTATATCCTTTAAGAGTCTGTTTCTAAGCTATAAATAATGATGGATGAAATAATCATTTATTTTTACAAACAGAAGTAGTTTAGTAAAATTAGATTGTGGCTTTTGTACATTTCACAGTGTGACTGACGATGGTGCCGAGTGAATTATCCCTTTTTGTGGTTAATTTTAAACACGGTCGTTAGTCGTCAACTTAGGTTTTCTTATCTACGTCTCTGTTTATTCTAACTGATCTAAATTCATGAATCTTTATTTCTTCGTCTATAGCGTCATCTTTCTTGGCTTCCTTTTATTAGTCTCCTCCAAATTGTTAATCATATGTTTAGGAATACTTTTTCTAGTCTTACCTCGGTCTTGATTTAAATTCCATCTGGGCTAACTAAATGCGATTCAGTATCAATATTCCTTAGACGGTCTGCCTTCCGATCAAAGGATACTAGTACCTATTCCAAGTTTTCCTCCACATTATCCTCCCTCCTGTTAACCATAACTGGTTGGCAAGTCGTGGTCTCCGCCAGCCTTTGTGTGCAAGTTATGACATTGTCACAATTGCCTCTATGAATGACAATGTGGGAAAACCCTCGTGCATGACTTATGTCGAAATTACTTTAACAAAAACTTACTACGATTGAAAAACTACTTTTTCCTAAAGACAGTGAGTCAGGTATTGTTATTTAGTTTCTTGCGGTTAAATTTTTGATCTTCCATGTATAACCGCGTCGACTTGTGAATACAAACCACACCTTTTCAGATAGGAAGTATATATCTCTCTGTGGGTATATCTTAGCCTGATTAAAGTTTGCTAGAACCGAAACTAGTCTTTAATTCTTTAATTCATAATTATCGCCCTAAAAACTATCTAACTTGTATTAGTATTTGTCAACGGCTATTGTTACAATTTTAGTCGCACAGGCAGTGTGGGAAACGTGAATGAGTGCTTATTTCTCGTTCATTTCCTCATGCTGTGCAATCGCAGCTATTATCTGTCGCAATAGTTATTGTGTGCCTGCACTTATTTTGTCGTCGGCTTATTGATGTGGATTTTATATTCTTTTTTCGTCAGCATTTTGTTTTTCTTTTGTGCTCCGTTTTATAAAAGGTGTAATATGAAATTCAATTTGTGTTCTTAATATTAATTGAACTACTTTTAATTTATTTTATTGGTAGTTATAAATGTTATGTGTGTTAATAAAATTGATTGTGTTTGCTTTTAATAAATTTTTCGTAAGCGTGTGTTGCCACATACTAATAATGTAAGCAATTGTGTTAATAGATTTTTAATGGTTCTTCTTTTTCATTGGTTTAGTACTAATTCCAGGGATACTCCAAATTGAGGTGGACGTTGAAAAGGGAATTTTTCACACTTAAGACAATCACTGATCTAATATAATAACCCCAATATACTTTGATTCATGCCAATAATACCTAGAATTACTTACCTAGCTATTTTCGTTTGGCTAAGAAATAAATCAGCAAATATTTGCACGAGTTAGATTATTTATGCAGACGAGGCAAAGACGATTTATGATGACGAGTTGGGTAAACATCGTAATTTAGATTTGGCTGATTGTAGACAAGAAAATAGATTTTCATCTAGAACGACCGGTTTATTTATGTTAAGTTGAATATTTTTATAAATGCGAAATTTGTGAGGATGGATGGTTGTATGTTACTCTTTCACGCGAAAACTAATAAACGGATTTGGGTGAAATGAAGAAGTTTATAGCCTGGATTATTTCGACGACTCTATTGGCGTAGTGGTAGTGACGCTGCCTTATCTTAGGGTCCTGGGTTCAAATCCCGGTAGGAGCAAATGTTTGTGTGATGAGCACGGACATTTGTTTCCGAGTCATTTATGTTTATATGTATAATAAGTATGTATTTACAAACAAAAAAGTATTTAGGTAGTACATCAACTACCTAGTGTCCACGACACAAGCTTTGCTTAGCGTGGCACTAGGTGGCGCCGTGTGTTAATGTCCAGCTATATTAACAAACAGGACATTTTTTTCCCGGAAGTTTGATCCGGTGGGACAGTTACCGACTTTAACGTAGGTGAAGCCGCGGGCATAAATAAGCTAATACTCGTATTTTAGGAAGCGAAAGGAATTCTTACATTTGTCTGTCACGGACTCACTGCTAAACAGATATGGATAATATGTGACCACAGATCTGGGTTAGGCCAAAGGATATTTTTATCCCACGGGCAAAACATATTTATATTTTATTCGGTGTTTCAAAGAAAGAAAGAAAGAAAAAGTATTTATTAGACTCACACAGGATACAACAGAAAAAAAAGATAGAATAGACAAAATTATATTAAAAAGGATACAAGATAAATAAAGAACAAACAAAAGAAGTTACTAAAATAATGTTTTTAAAGACTTGTCTGATTTTAAAACTACTTTCTGCGTTTCAACTGGCGAAAAAACAGTACAAATCAGAAATTGCTTTTTTATTCCTTTTTAAAATTCATATTTCATATCAAATAATGCAATATTCACACGAGTGTTGAACAATCGTAAAACTAAACATACGAATGAGCTGCACACAAAAACTACCTTTTCGCTACTGATATAGAGTTTAAAGTAGCTTTGGCAGTAAGAAGTTTTAAAGCTACGTGCATACGACGTGAAAAGATATCTTAAGTCGTTCAGGATAAGGTTGATATTCCGTTGTTGAGTGAGAATCAGAAAAGTAAAATAATTCCACAACTCGATGTCACTGTCACTACTGGTAGAATTTTAATCAGTACGTTTGTATTGACATGCAATGTTGTTGGTCAATGTTAACCAACGAATTTGTTCATTCAAAGGTACTTATCGGCATTTTTCACGGCATTGGGTGTAGGAATTATTCAAAGAAAATGGAAAAGACCTGGTTTCCCGTTCTTCAAAATATTGACATTAATTTACTGGCACTTACATCTATTGTCTTAGCCTCTTTTAACTAATGTTACCACTAAAAACGCACTTGACCGCATTTTTCCCTCGCCAAAAATCTCGTAAGAAAAACTGCAGTTAAAAAACCGCGAGGAATGTCTTAGTTATGTCAGGTTTAGCGGCTAACCGCAGTTATTGCGTGTCAACCTGTGTAGATAACAACGTTATTGGATTAACGTAATGTTAACGTTAACTGTGACGGTTGTGTTTCATCTCTTATCTTTGGTTTAGGAGATTTGATGTGATTATTTAAGTGGTTATGTGATAAGAATGTTATGGAGGCTAGTTTTTTTTTGTTCTAGAATAATTTTGGTTTTAAATAGAAAATTGGAGTTTTTTCACAAGACGCTGTTTCAAGTTAAGTCATGATTAACTTCTGCTGTCCATGGAACATTATTTTTGGTGTTAACATTTTGACTTTAAACAATGTTTCTGTTTCCCTTTTATTCGCATATTTTAATGGCAACATTTTTAATCTTCACTTTTCTTTTTGCAGGTAAGAACAATGCTTTTATTCAGCCTCCGACCACATTTTACTCAGTAAGTAATTTTAGAATAAGAACTTATTACAGCTGTCGTTTTCAAGGAGACTTTGAAATATAAATAAGTGTGTAAGAGCCAAGTGTTGAAAGAAAAAAAACAGTAAATGTGATATGTTTTCTATTAAAGTGTTCTTAGTGAACGTTTCATACGACAAAGTAACTGTAAAGTGCAGTTATATGATCTTCTTGACATTTTTATTATTGGTTTACGGTTATCTATGATTTATTGCCTTTTACGTATAACCTGTACGATGTTATTCTGTTTGTTTATTTGTATTTAGTCCAGATACTTAAATTGATGATCTATTCCCGATTCATCCGGATAAATTTGATTAAATATTGAAATACCTATGATATTTTCCCCATTCATCCGAAGAGTAAATGGTATGTCCGATTCATCCGAGAGTTTTAAAGATAGTTATTAATAAAAAAAGTGATGGAGGGTTGACAAATAAAACAAATATTTTAATTATGTAAATATATATTATTTCTTTGTAAAACTTTAAATAGTAAGATGTAACATATAATATAACACCAGTAATACAGTACCATAAAAATCAACTTTAGGACTTATCTATTATTCTTCCTGTATAGGTTTGATACGTATAAATCTGGATATACAACTATTTGTTAATTCTTTTTTAAGGTGTAAACAGTAACAAATTTTAATACAATATTTTTAATTACTACATTAGTAATAAAGTGTTACAAAATCAACTTTAATGCCTATTGCCCTTTTTGTAAGTATAGGTTTGATACTACAGATTTGGATAATAATATTTTTTAAGTAATACACACAAAAATCAACTTTAGGACTTATCTATTATTCTTCCTGTATAGGTTTGATACATATAAATCTGGATATACAACTATTTGTTAATTCTTTTTTAAGCTGTAAACAGTAACAAATACAATATTTAAATTACTACATTAGTAATAAAGTGTTACAAAATCAACTTTAATGCCTATTGCCCTTTTTGTAAGTATAGGTTTGATACATACAGATTTGGATAATAATATTTTTTAAGTAATACACACAAAAATCAACTTTAGGACTTATCTATTATTCTTCCTGTATAGGTTTGATACATATAAATCGAAAGCCTATGATGTATAAATTTCAGACTTTAATATTAATAACTACGTTAAGTTGCAAATTTTTTCTAAGCAATGACCCAAGGTAATTTCACAATTTTGATGCTGCGTAATTATATGAGCGAGGCGTTTATCAAAATCTATGACATTTTTGTTTCTATATGAAATTGGAATACCCTGTTCAAATTGTTTTATTTTGAGATCAAATTCTTTTATATTTTTCAATAGGAGATCTAAAAATTTAATAAATGACGGTTTTGCATTCGATATTCCTTTATTTAACTTTGAATGCCACCCTTCTAAATGATTTGTGGTCCTGAATCTTTCACCGTAGAATGACCATTTTCCGAAAAAACTAGATTCAATCCAGGCGTTCACAAAGTAGTCATTAAAAGCTAATATTTGCCCGTTATTGGAACAATCTTCCATTATATATAAATAACCATCACTGATTAAGTGTTGTGGCAGAAGTGATAAAGCGCCACAGATTGCAACGTGAGCTTTATGTACGGGATTTTTATTTAATTTTAATTCTTTTGCTTTTTTTCTTAGAGCACTTTTAAAATGAAAATAACAACCTACAATTTTACAATTAGGCATTATTTTTTGCATTGCGTTCATAGCTGCTGCCTCGTAATCAGATTGAAATTTTTTTGGATTCCAATCCGGCACTTGCGACTTTATTATTTGAAAAAGGATTTCATAAGTAGCCTGTTTCTTATTTGATAATAACGCGTATACCAGCGGGACAACGTTAGATGTTTCTTCGGAACTACCCAAATCTCCATGGATTGTGTAAAGTTGGTAGAAGGGCTTAGGACATATTTTAAACGTACCATCTGCAAAAATATGTTCAACTGTTGCTAGTAAGTGCTTCGCATTATGTGTTCCAAATACTATGATTCTGTTCCTTTGGTCTGTATAGTCAGCCAGCAATATTTTGTCTTTATATGCATCTGGGATTTCAACGGCAGAAGCAGTTTGAAATGTGGTTCTTTTCACTCCCAGTGCTTTATTTCTGGAATGGTATAAACTGTTCTTTATTGATGTAAACTTCGGTATTGTTGCTACTAGGTCGAGGCCAAAATCAGCGAGCGAAGACATCTCATTGTTGAATAACGTTGGTATTGGGTCTGATTTCGTTGCAGCTAATTTTCGGCATTGGTTCAGTTGTTTCTTTATTATGTTGGCAGCAAAATTTGGTTGGCATGTATGAGGATCATCACTCACAAGTAGATTGTTTTTTGTGACTACACGTCCACGACATTTCAGAGTTTGCCACTTCACACAACACCAAACAGTTGTACCGTTTTTGTTTTCGCGTTTTTTGTTATGCTGATAGCCACCACGCAATAAAAGAAGTCCTCCTCGTTCTGATTGCTCAAAAACTAATTGAGTCTGACTGGAACTACTAGGTTCACAAGTAGAATCCATGATAAACTAATCCAAATCGTAGGCAAAACAACAAATCCGAGACGATCACGAGCAAGGGTCAAATGTTCAGAAAGTGATTACAGTAAGTGATAGTAGAGATGTTTCCTGATCGCGAGCGAAAAGTCAACTAAATTTTCATTTATGCAAAATATGTGACATAATTTTTAAAAAGAAGGGTGGTTTTGCGTTATGATGCCGACAAAAGCAAAGTTAAAAACTTTTTACATTGTATTTTTAAAATTAACAATTACATTTAAATAACAATATTTTAACAAATACTAATCCATTCCGAAAACTCTCACCAGTGTTATCTATCCCATCATAAAACCCCTTTTATGCAATATAGAGCTCGTATTTTTAAATACCTACCTGACGCTCTGTAGCCCTTTTGTTCGGTTGCCGACTGCAAAATTCTCGTAATAAGAACAATTGGTTAGGCACACTTATTAACATTTTTTGTTAATATATAATGGAAGAAGGGAAAAGGTATTATAAAAATATGGTATCTACCTATATATATATATATATATTTTACAGGTTGGTCGTGTCACCTGGCCGACGACAAATAAAAGATT
The DNA here is from genome assembly GCA_916618015.1 of Xestia c-nigrum. Lineage (NCBI taxonomy): Eukaryota > Metazoa > Arthropoda > Insecta > Lepidoptera > Noctuidae > Xestia > Xestia c-nigrum. The sequence goes on from OU745263.1 coordinate 3,311,989, forward strand.
TTGAATATTAGAAGATATTATTTTTGTAGTAAGTAGGTAATGTTTTTCTTTTTAGTTTTTTTTGGGCATTTTAGATAATGTAGGAATAGATTCGTACACTTTATCTTATAAAAATAAATTAAAAAAAACCGACTTCCAAAAAGTAAAAATAATAAACCTTCCCGACTTCTAACACGTACTTAGAAGTCGGACAGGTATATTCAATTCTGAGAAGTCGGGAAGGTTTATTATTTTTACCTTTTAGAAGTCAGTTTTTTTTTAAATTATTTTTATTTCTCACTTTTTAGTGTTGTAAGAAGGGTACAACACGAAATTTCAAGCGAGAATTCGTTACGTATGTAGGTACTTCTTCTTCTTTTAAAAGTCGGTTAGTCTCTATCTACATTCGTATGCAAAGTTACAACACGATACGTGCAGTAGAAGTTAGTGTACATCGTCTCGCAAGTTCGAGAAATCGACCGATTGTCTCCGCCTGGAAACTACTGGATCGATTTCAAATATTCTTGAAATGGGCCCACTCGGAATATATTTCGGGTCGAATGTAAAAAGAATCACGTCAATCGGTCAACGCGTTTGGGCGCTATCGATGTACAAACACACAAAAAAACACAACTCGGCAGTTGAGACCCTCCTCCTTTTTGGGAAGTCAGTTAAAAAGTGAAAAAATATTGTAAAAAAGTGAGTACTTGTATTTATACATACATATAATTTGTAATACCTAATACAGTATATTAAAAATATGAGTTAATATATTTTAAAATATTTTTTCTGCTATCTATACTTTTTCTTGTCTTATTTAAGGATATTTTCATGCCGGATGAAAAGGGAATATTTTTTCGGATGAATTGGTAATTATATAATTATAATTTGGATTTCGGATGAATCGGGAATATTTTTTCGGATGAATCGGGAACTAAAATAATTCGGATGAGTTTTGCGGATGAATCGGTAATAAATCAAATTGATTGGTAAATCCATTCTGGGCATTACAAAATTGTCACGAATGACGGGACTAAATATTATAAAATCGTAACTTACTTGCAATAGCACTCTTGTTGCTGGTAGCTGTTCTCTTGCAATAAGCAACTGATTACTACCGGGTAGTTCGTGTCTTACTTATAGTTTTTCATTTTTCATCCCTAGACAGACATAGGCTCGTAGTTTTTGGGAGTTTATGAAATTTCTTCGAATATCTATAATTTCCTAAATCTCTTTGCTTAATTAATTATCTCTTTTCTCTTTTATTATTAAGTAACAATTTTGAGTTGTGGGTGATTGCAGTAAACATAATACCTCAATTGTTTGAGGATATCGATATCGATTCAATAAAATTGTACCACTACATTAAGATAAAATCACTTGGTACAGTTTCATTTAAACTTAATTCTTCTGAATTAAGATTAAATGAAACTGTACCAAACTTCAATGTGATGAGGTAACTATTTTTACGGCCTGCTCCTAGCTACGAATACTTATAACATTTTCATTGAAATTACTAGAGCGTTGCCACTTCAGTATAAATAACAAAGTGCTACGTCACATGTCATGCATTTTGACGTTTCTCTATTGATATGAACCGCCATGTTGTGTTAATGCTTGTGTTCTATTTTCAAATGAAAAATCCACGCTATGTTGCAGGCCATCACTAAAGTTTATTAAATTGTATTAAAAAAATGAAGTCAACTTGTCAGGTGACGTTTATAAATAGCGGGAATTTTGTGTTTGTATTTCGAACTGCTACACTTGTATTTCAGTTGAGTTAATATTTGAATTATTGTTACTCTGATGTTAGTAGAACTTCGTTTCTTAGATGCTTTTCTGGTGGTCACTACTGTTGATTCTAGTATCAGGAGTGGTTACAAGTAGTGTGGAATGCTAGTCACATTAATAAAAACACGAACTTTTCAACATTGCATCATAAATTGTAATTAATAAAATATTTTCAAGCTGAAATCTTTTTTAGTTGTAAGAAGTCCAATTTTCGCTACCTCTCATATATTCTATGCTCTATAAGAATGTGCAAGGCATCCATGTTGAAACTCGTGACAATCACACGGAGGAAGCACGTCGTTACGGTGGCCATAAGCGATGGTGACAGAACCCATTACTGTATGAGCATGTAAACTTTCACAATACAATTATAGATACATTTTTTGTTGTGGTTTCTTTACCTCTGATATAGGGATCTACGCAAATGTTGTAATAGTGTATAAATAAAGCTCAGGGGCCACACATCCATAAAAACCGGTCAACTCCAGTATTCTGTACTAAAACATACGAGTAATAAAGGGTGTAAAACACCACTTCACGAAGCCGAAAAGCACTTGTTCTCTACATCATTGAGATCATTTTTTTGTTCTACACCATACCTGGGAACCTTCTAGTTACGGAGATATGGGGGGTCAAAGTTACAACTTTTTGTCATTTTTTTTTAATACAAGTTTTTTTTGTAAGTTTTTAACTTTTAACACCTCCATGACCCCCGTACTATTCAATCCATCCATCAGCACAATGTTTTAAGTGCGTTACATTGAGTTCTACCACAAAACATGATTTATAACGTCAAAAAAAAATTGTTTCCCTGCAATTTTTTTTTGCGTAAAGTTACTTAGTTTGATGTACAGAATGCTTGGTTAACGGCTTTGTGATGAGGTTGTTTAAACCCTGTATTATGATGATGATGATGATTGAGCACCACACCCAGCCAGGAGCAAGCCTGACCCGGACAAGCCGGATACACCAGGGGGCACGATTTTGTAAGGAAAGACATGCTCTGGGATGGGAGAGGAAGCCCGACCAACCGCAGCCAGTCGAGCACAATCGACCGACTATGCAGCCTAGAGCCAATATAGGAATAGTGGTAAAGACAGGTACAATCCATAGGAATGAGCATTGGTGATTTAATCTTCGTTTGATTGTTCTCTTCTGGCATTGGAGAGGCATGTTGGCTTCTGGTGATTGCGATGAAATATTATGTTCGCGTATATGTTTCATCCTCCGTAGTATGTGTTTCGCTGTCAGTTTCGCTAAGCTAGTAGATTTCCTGGGTGCCTGATCTGATTTTTTCTCTATCTGCTGCTAGCTGAATCCATTCTTCTTTGTTTATATTGAAATATTCCATGTCTTGTTGGAGTGACTCGTTCCATGTACATCACAACACAACCACAACACAATCATCACAATTTTACCATTTTATTATTATTATTATTTTATTTATGTGTTTTCCTGTCGGGCTAATAAATGCTTTTTCTTTCTTTACATTTATATATATATATGTTGGTCTTCCAACTTTTAGCTGTTTTGCCTTGTATCTGATAGCTGCATTTAGTTAGTGCGGCTTTGGTCGCCGGAGGATGTGCCCGAAGTAGCATAACCGTAGGCATTTTTTTTTTGTTTATTGTTTTTCCCATAAGAATTTCGCGTTTCTTTGTTCGAAGGGTTTCGCGTACTCTTTATCATATCTTTAAGAATGAGTCTTTCGTATCTTCTGAGTTTCGATCGGTTTGCCTTTGTGAGTGTCATCACGTCATCTGCAAATGACAATATAATAGGAGGTTGAATCTCATGGTCATGGTCTAGATGAAGGCATTCTGTTTCTTCACTTATATTGTCACTTACGGGATATCTTCCGTAAAACAGTGTTTGATTCTGTTTCTTCTTCTAGTGTTTTGAGAACATCGTCCATTACTATGGTGAATAATCGTGGGGCTAGCGGGCATCCCTGTTTGACCTCCTTGTCTTTGTGCATCCTTTCAGTTTGCTGCCCAAACCATTTTATGCAAGTGGATTCGTTCATGCATGCCTTAATGATTCTATTTGTTAGAAATTAGTTAGTTCTGGTAACTAAAATGTCTCTAAGTTAGTTTAGGTCCAGCTTATCAAGTCTTTTCGATATCTAACTCCAGAATACTCTCCATTCCTCGTCCAGAATTCTCCTAAGTGTGTACATATGGTCGTTTGTTGACCTATTGCGAAGGAAAGCTGCTTGGTAGTTTCTTGGTTCTTCTATTGAAGTATCCAGTTTGCTTAGAAGAAGGCGCGCACATTTCCTATATCCCACGTTATACATGGATAGCTTTCTGTAGTCATTAATTCTGCCTGGCTTTGCTTTTTAAGGCACTGGAAGTTGGATCGTTTTGTTCCAAGACATTGGGAAATTATTCCTTACCCATGATGCCTGCATGTGCTTTATAATTCCCGATAGCATTTCTGTTGGCAAGGCTTTGAACAGCTCTGACACCACCTTGTCGGTACCTGGTGTTTTGCCGTTGCTCATGTTTTTAATGATGTCACTTATTTCCTCTTCTTATAGTTCTTCTTTTACGTCAGATGGGTTCTCTTTCGGTAGGAGTTCTATGCGTGGGCCTGCTGACTTTTTATCTCTTCTTCCCACCTTGACATGGGTATAAAACGTTGTTTGTTGTTGCGCTTCGTGTTCATTTTATGTCTCCTGTAAAAATCGTGTGTGAATCTCATTCGTTGTGATGGATGTGTTCTGCTTGGACTTCTAAAGAGTACTTCGCATTTTTTGCTTCTTCTTTGTTTCTTGTGTTTTGCAGATTGTGTTTTGCTATGCTTAGTTGTTTGATTGCAAGTACTTCTCTGGGGTAACAATTTTTGATGAACTTGGCCTTTTGCGAGCCCGATTCTATGTTCTCTGGATGTGGAACGCGAGGCCATGGCGTTTGGTAGAGCCACTAAGGTGCCTGTTGTAGTGGTTTGAGGTAAATAATCCGGTACTCATGTTTGTTTCCTGTGGTTATGCTATGTGTATCCCTTTATTTTTCAGGGTTTTGTCAATGTTATTTTTCTTTGAACGTGTGGTGGTGCCTCTGACATTACAGGTTGCTATTTTGATACTACTAATATCTGTTATAGTTTTAGGGCAGGGTGGTGGTCCAAGTATTGCATATCCGGTGGGGTCAGCTTGTTCATCAAGCGATATCGTTGTGTTTACACCTATCGTGTTGCGTAGTGTGCAATTCTGTTGCAGAGTCTTGAGAGTTAATTATTATGCTAAGAAAGCTGTCATAGTGGTTATTCTGATACAATTAGTTAATCGTGGCTAAGGCGTGTTGTGGATCTCTGGGTCGGTATGTAATGGGAGCGCTAAGCCCGGCTTGGTGTACTGTTACATTGATGTGGTAGTACTCGGCTGCTGCAATGATGATATCTTCAGCACCCCAGACGCCATCTTTGTATTGTTGTTCTTTGGTTCGCGGTAGTAGGCAGGTTTCTCGAGAGTGCTTGTGCTATGTTCGGCCAGGTCTTCTTATCATGTGGTGGTCGAACGTCAGGAAAAATATGGCGTTTACTTGATGCGCTATGGCTCTTAACAAGCAATTTCCGTCGCCGATCATATGGACTATTTTCATATTTAAATTTGGTGATAATGGATCCTGTTTGCCTGCTTGTGCTGCTCCATTCTTGTTATCGTTGTTGTGGCTTCAGTAGAATTTGATATGTGTTGCTATTTTTGCTTTTTTGCGATTCTTTATAATGTGGGTACCCTTTTGGTGGTTTAACCTGCGGAAAATGTTATTATCGTACCTGTAAAAAGAGCTTATTAGCTAATGACACTTTAGCAGATTTTATATAATCTCGCATTGTTTTGTGTGTTTAGACGCCGCTTTGTTAGTTCGTTAATGGTCTGGTTACGCATTTTTTTGTTTCGTAGGTAATAGGAGAGAGCAAGGTTTTTTCTGTTGGGCTATATTGTTCTGTTTTTTGTACAGGGTTTGTTTTTTTGTTAACGCTTTCAAGTTTAGAGACATGTGTTCGTTGGGACACAGAATGAGGCAGATTAAAATAATTTAGCAGACTATTCTTTTGTTTTATGGCGTAACGAATTTTTTTCTGTCCTATTCATTTTAAGAGTTCGGCTTCCGTGTTTTTTGCTTGAGAGTTTTATGGGCACCAGATGTAGCAGGCAAGTGCGCAGACCGAAGTCTTAGGAGCTATTCTCAGTGAACCTATTATATAATAGAAATCCGATTTTGTGTTAATTTACACAATATGATAATTTTCGTGTGTTTAGCAAAGACGTGCGCAATTTTGGCTACGATTCCAGTAATGTTGAAGCCAGGCCACTTATCATGTTTATATTTAAAAATGATCAGGTGTACTTTCTACAAAGCATTACTATTATGATTCTTAACATAGAAATAGGTAACACGCGCTTTTAATAGTAGGTAGGCGAATCGATTATGTGGAAGCCTGGTTTTATGAATAGAGGAATGTATCATGCACAGCCTTTAAATAAATGGTATTCCTAGCTAGGTAAGCTGGGAAACCTCAGAATTGTACACAATTGACTGCTGGTTGGCTGAAAAATAATCTGCGTTCATTCAAGATCAATAAATTAAACGAGTTCACCGAGTTTCTGCTGCACCGCTACAGATGCTGATGCTGCAACCTCTGCATCACCGCCAATCTCTGCGCACTGCTCGCGGTGGTATTTTAGGTGTAGTGGACAGGGTACCTAGCACTGCACTGTGACACTTCTTGGATGCGCAAACGTTTCGGCAATTATCTTGGTAATCTTATTTAGGTTCACGATACGCCACTGCACTTTTTGGTTCAGAGATCCCACTGTTTGCAAACACTCGCGATTATATATTTCAGCACGACTAGTATTAATAGTAGGTAAGTATATAAAATACTAGCAAACCAGTATCCACACAAAAGGGCGGTAAGGTTGACGCTCGGCTACGGCGTCCGTTTTTTTTTGTACCAGATGGGCAAGCGGACCCCAACACACACGACCTTACCCGACGGCGGCCAGTTAGCTTCTCCAGGTTGTTTAAACCCTGTATTATGTAGTAAAATAGCAATAACACTACTACACAGTTAAGTAGGTACTACACAGATACACAGTTTTGGGAGTACAAATTTTGAGTAACAGCTGGATTTCGGGTGTGAAATCATCAAAAAGCTCCTCCCGCTTTGGGCGGAGCGCAAGGGAGTGTCAGACTTTTACTGACTAAAACCAATCCATGTTCCGTCTTAGCCCTTTGTGTTCCAGGGCCGCGGTATCTCTTTCGAACCTCCCGCAGCCCCTCACTAATAGCCCATAGTCTTGATTTGTGCCCGTAGGCCCACCCCTAGTAAAGGACTTGGGTGTCGTAGGTACAGTTTGGCACAATAGAGTAAGGAAAAAATGAGGGCATTGTGAGCGACATTCTGGCAACCCTGAGCAGTGACAAGCCAATGACATTGCCGAGTTTGACAGAAAACGTGGTATTGCCAGGTACAAAATTTGAAATTCCAACTGTCACCGCGTCAAACTCTTTTTTGCCAAGCTGTATATTGGTAGACCGCTGCGTATTCCTTCGGGGACAACCGGTATTATGTTCATTCTTAAACTTGTAAGCCAAACCTTTTATAGCAACCTTGAGTTCAGCCGAGCTCCGGTTACACGGAGACGCAAATTAGATATAATTTGATCTATTTGATATTGAAATTCGATTATATTGTCAAGTCCGCGGTTAGCGGTACGTTGACATGGTTTTGACAAGGTATCAAAGTTGACAATGTGTTGAAATTGATATGATTCAACATTGTTTGAGGTAGATATTTTATTAACATGATTTTTATTCTAAGTATTATCTGGGTTGTGGAAGACAGAGAGCAGTCGCTCCCTGTAAAATACTGATATTCAGCTGCATTCCGTTAGACTGGAAGCCGACCCCAACATAGTTGGGAAAAGGCTAGGCAGATGTTGATTAAGTATTCTTCTAGGCAGATGTTCAAAACTTTGTAACTTTGACCCCCCATATCTCCGTAATTAGGGGGTTCCCAGGTATGGTGTAGAACGAAAAAATGATCGCAATGACGGAGAGAACTAGTGTCTTTCGGCTTCGTGAAGAGGTGTTTTACACCCTTTATATTTAAGCAACAAAGTAATATTTAAAAAATGTTAACCAACAACGCCCGTCAGTATTTCTAGCATGTTAGCAACATCGACAACATTAGCATGGAAGAATAAATAAGTAAAGCTTAGGTTTCTCAAATAAAATTATTATCTCCATACTTTCTATCCTCTTCAAGAAAAATCCTGCAATAGCCCAGTTATAATAAATAAAAAAAAATAAAAAATATTGTCAGGCATCAAGGCCCATAGGGTGTTAGTATAGTATTACATTTTCCTTAAGGACTATGTTAGTAACAACCAGGAACAGTATATAGTTATAAGATTCGCGACTACTCCTAAATTTTTCAAACAATACTCAAGGAAAAACACGTTTGCCGATTTTCCCACCAACTGATTTCGAATAAAATTATGCGGAGCCTATAAAAGTATTGAAATATTTTTATCGTAGGAATGCCTAGCATTACTTAGTATTCTTTGCGCTAATTATATTAGCATACAATTAGTTTCGTTGTCCTTAAATTGGTACCGGACTTAAGGTTGCAGTGTTTAATTATAGTGCTACAGGGCTGGTTTTAGAAGGGACAAATTACAAATTGATATTTGTCAAGCCAAGATATCAAGCGGGGTTGCATTTGGTGTTCCAAGAATCTTGTTGGTTTTTCTTTATAATCCTATATAACAATACCGGATGACCTAAATGTGATGATTGTCAATCACACCAATCATTTGGGTGATAGTTTAATTTCAATACAGGTTAATATGTCAGTATTAACAGCTACACACCATCATCCTTTGACACTATTAAGTGTATAACTTTGTCTTTTTGACACTTTTGCTTAAATATGGGCCCATATTAAAGCAAAAGTGTCGAAAAATGTTGAATGACTATGTTTTACCCATTCCTACTTACTTCACAATTACACATAAAGGAGATCGGGTACATGCGGTCCAACTTGCGTCGGTGAACGAGACCTATATTTTCTTAAAGCTGATGTAAAGAGCATAACTTTTTGTTACGGCGTCAAAAAAATCCTGTATGGACAAAAAGTTATTGACCATTTAAAATGATCTACGTAATTAACGATTGCATTAATTACATACAACACTAAGGTTGTTTTCACCCCTATTATGTCTAAATGCGTCTCTGTAACCCTATGTGATTGTTTCATAGTGTTTGTTAAACGTATGTAAAGGTGTTTAGATGTCAACAATAAATTGATAGGAATTTATAGCCAGTGTCACTGCGGTAGATTTACTCTGGTTCCATTATGAAGCTTTGTGTTATCTTGGGCCATGTCTGATATGACTATCAATTAGTTTTTTTAGCCTATTATTACGTCATTTTGTATTTTATTTAAAGTTCGTGATTAAAATAAGTACTGAGTCAGAATATGTGTGTTTTTTATCATTTGATATCGCACTTAACATTTAGGTATAAATTACTAATTAATTGATTTAACGTAGTAAGAACCTACTTAACATGACCTACCTACCTAAGGGATATCTACACCATAATATTATAAAGAGGAAAACTTTGTTTCTTAAGGGATATCTACACCATATAGGTATATAATATAATATTATAAAGAGGAAAACTTTGTTTGTTTGGTTGTAATGAATAAACTCAAAAGCTACTGTGCCGATTTCAAAAATTCTTACACCATTGGAAAGCTACATTCACCCTGAGTAATATAGGCTATGTTTTATCCCCGTACTCGCACGGGAACGGGAACTACGCGGGTAAAGCCGCGTGACGTCCGCTAGTTCTCCAATAAAAACATTAGGAAAAAAACAATTTTACATTTTACCGCAAAATAATCCGTCAAAAAATTCAAAATGGCGGCTGAATGCATTTGACATATCGATACAAATAAATGATAATCATTTATTCAATTTGTACTTCATTTTAGACAACATTTAATAACATGTAGTATCAAGTGAAATGTTATCCCGTTAGGAATTTAAGGCAGCTGCCTTAAATTCCATACAAGATGAGGTAGGTCCTTTGTTGGTCTTTGTGAAAATGTCAGCATACGCACCTTGGCGCGTGCGTGTGACAGCTGTCAACGTTTTTGTCTAATAATGACAAGAGCCATGTTCCCTTGGATCTAAAGAGTACTGTTGGCTTTTTTTTACTGTTTGAATTAGGTTTGTACCTACAGCTGTTCCTGTTATAAGTTGGCAAATGTGTTGGACTAGCTTGAGCAAGTGGCATTTTCTTTCAAGATAGGTTAATGTTTTTAACTGGATTTAGACAAAAGAAAAGGCTGCTGCCCAGAAATGTTTATTTTTTTCTACTTAGCACCAAGATGTTAATTGATTTCTTAACTTGAAATGATCAACGGCTGTAGTCTATAAATACTTACATGAATTTGTCCAAGTAGTTCAATTAAGTTAATTTCAAGGCTGAATACTTTTGTTTTTTTCTAGTTCTAAAACAGGCATCAAACTATTGCCAATTTTGTTTGTTGATTTTATTACGATTTGGCATGGTAGTCCTTGTTTTCTCCGAAAAACTTGTTACTCTTATTACTTAACTTATAGCTGACCCACGGAACTTCGTCTGCGTCAATACGAAAGGAATAAAAATCCCCGTTTTTGCAACATTTTTCATTCTTGCTCCGCTAATAATAATCGTAGCGTGATGTTATATAGACTAAAGCCTTTCTCGATAAATGGGTTATCCAACACAAACATATTTTTTCAATTCGAGCCGGATAGGTCCTGAGATAAGCGCTTTCAACCAAACAAACAAACTCTTCTGCTTTACAATATTAGTAAGTAAGTATAGATAAACTCACAATAGTAGTTAACACAATTTTACTTAAAAAAACAGTCACATTACTAACCTATTTCTTCCTACTTCGTAACGGTCTATTTCTCCACCATTCTCACGAAAGAAACATTTTTTTTAATACCTGTCAATGTGACGTTTTATAACTATACTTAGGCTTCCATGTTGCCTATAATTGACATTATAATCATCCTGTATATCTATTGTTCTACACAACAAGCTATTAATTTTTCTTTGAAAGAAAATCTTTTAATGAATCATTGAGTTTCGTAATCGCATAAGGAAATTCAGTTTATGTAATTTGTTTTTTGCTGTTTTCTGTGGGAAAGTGTGATCTAATCAATTAATGGATCTGCCTGAGACTCATTTATGAGGTTTTTACTTACTTAATTAGATTTATGGGCAGACGATATTGTTGCCATTGGGGGAATTTTCTGGATGAGGTTGGCACAAGAGCGTGGAGCTTGGCACACACAGAATCCTATGATAATGCGTCTTTCATACAAACGTAACACCAAAATAATTTTTGTAAATCATATATATTCTTAAGGTTGTGTGAATTTATTTCGATTTAATTACAGATTATCTAGGTTCCCAAATATATATTTTGATTGCCCAATGATATAAAGACGAGATATGAGGATTTTAAAATTTCTATACAAAAATTATTTTTCTCATAACACTTTTTTAAATCGGTGTGCATTCAAAATATGTATTTGGGAACCTATATATTCCGTAATCCAATCAAAATAAATACACAATACCTTAACAATATGTTTGTTTTATTTTGGTATTACGTTTGTATGAAAATCACATGCTCCGCAGGCCTCTTAAGGTGTATTCTCAATTATAAGCAACAACAGACTTATAAATAGTTTATAACATTTGTAACGTTTTCTCACGTCAATATTTTCATACCTATTGGCAAAAACTTACTATGTACGTATTTAACATACACAAGACTTACACTTGAACCCAGACCAATTTAGGTCTAAGTTCACCAAAAAGATGTCGGTCTGATTATCTAAAAAAAGCTGTTTTAAACACATTTTAGTATAGGAACATGTCACAGTGACAGCTGCTTTTAGATTATTATCAGACCGTTATCTTTTCGGTGCACAATGGACCTTAGTGTTTAGTCTTCAAAATAATTTTCATTGAATTGAACCAGTCCATTCAAATTAAGGTTTGATTTAATTAAGTTAATTGGAATATAGGTAGACTAGCTGACCCACGCAACTTCGTCTGCGTCACATAAGAGAGAAAAACGAAAGGAAAAAAAAAACCAAATTTTTGCAACATTTTTAATTCCTGCTCCGCTCCTAATGGTCGTAGCGTGATTTTATATAGCCTATAGCCTTCCTCGATAAACGGACTATCTAACACAAAAAGATTTTTTCAATTCGAACCAGTAGATCCTGAGATTAGCGCGTTCTACCCAAACAAACAAACAAACAAACTCTTCTGCTTTATAATATTAGTATAGATTAATATAGGTAGGTACTTTAGCTTAGAAAGAAATGTACGGACGCTCAATTTGTTTAAGAGCTTTGAAACTTATTGGCATTTTATCAACGTCCCGTAAGAAAATATGTAATCAGATCTCCCTAACTTAATTAATATTGTACTCAAAGATAACTGACATCTGTATACCCTCCAATCTATATTATTTTGGCGCCAATTAAGATAAAAGCTCCTTCTTGAGCTTCCTTTTACAACTTCCGGCCGACACTTGAGCTCCAAGTTGCTTCCGGTTTGGGGCCGTTAAAATGGCGCTGTTAAAAGCTTGTTTATTGTGATAATTTTAGTAGTTTGTACTTGAACATAAGAATAATTTATGTACTGTAGCTTATTTAGGCCTGAATTTCTACTACGCGTATGTCGGTCACGGACGGTCGGACAAGTATGGTTTACATTTTACAGTGTAATTTGTGGGTTAAACTGTGAACCAAATAACTTTTTCGACCGTACGTTATCGAGAAAGACAGATCGTCAACGTCTCAGTACAGAACACAATGTAAATTCGGGCGCGACCAACATCAGCGTAGCAGGAATTCAGGCCTTATAATTTACTTAATGGATGAGGTCTTTATGCATTTGTAGAAAGTTTCGTCTTAATATTCGTCTGTTGAAATAAATTCTTGCTTATCATTTGAAACATAATGCGTTATCCAGCATAACCTAGGATGTATAAAATTGTGTATAAGGCTACCGAAACGTAGGCACAATTAAACTGTACAATAAAGGGTATAAAACACCTCTTAACGAATCCGAAAACCACTTGTTTTCCCCGTCATTGCGATCATTTTTTTGTTCTACACCATACCTGGGAACCTTCTAGTTACTGAGATATTGGGGGTCAAAGTTTCAAATTTTGACAAGTTTTTTTTTTAAATGCAAGTTTTTACTGTAAGATTTTTACTTTAAACACCTCTACGACCCCCGTGCTATTCAATCCAATGCACAATCAGCACAATGTTTTAAGTGCGTTACATTGAGTTCTACCACAAAACATAATTTATAACCTCAAAAAAGTTGTTTCCCAGCAATATTTTTTGCGTAAAGTAACTCAGTTTGATGTACAGAATGCTTGGTTAACGGCTTTGTGATGAGGTGGTTTACACCCTGTATAATGGTCCTAACTTCAAAAAAAAAAAACTACATAAAAAAGAACATCAATTTACAGCAATATTAAAAACATATGCCATCAAAAATTACGCCCCATACACTTATGCACCAATCTCTGTTCTTTATCTTCATTATATCAATAGCACGTGTTACCACAACAGGGATCAGGGTTCTATTCCCCGGTGACGTATTTTTTATCAAAACATTGTGGGTAGGACAGCTGTTCGAGCGGAAGGAAGTTGGTAGGTGGTACGCTTTTGTCTATGACAAATGGCGGAGTTTTTAAAATGGTAAAAATAAGTTTAGGGGGATGAGCATCTGTTTTCTATATGAGCTTTGTATTTTAAAGTTAGGATGTTTTAATTAAAGGTTGTGTAAAAAGTTAAATATAAATATAAAATATAAATATATCGCTGGACATTAAACACACAGCGCCATCTAGTGCCACACTAAGCAAGGCTTGTGTCGTGGACACCAGATAGTTGATATACTACATATATAAAAGCATATACCAGCATATGCTAAAGCATAAAGCATATGCTAGTTAAAAGGATATACCTATGCATGATTTTTTTATCACTCTTAACAAAGCATATGAACATCAGAAATAGCAAATTTAAATTATTTTTCAATATATTTATAAAAATACAAAGTTATAAGCACTGTTAATTAGACAGAGAGATCCGATACCTTTCATGACGTCATTCGACATATCGACATTATTATCCGTTTATCCAGAAAGAGATAGAAACAAATGTTTTATTAGTTAAAACTTTTATGTTGTTTGGCCGTTTTTGGTTTTTATTTTCACTTTTTATTATTTTTATGGTAATTTTACATTCTGTTTCAAAATAAAAACAAGAAAATTAATGCATATTCCCTATTGAGTTAGTTATAAATATAATAAACCATAGATATAACATAATATCATGTTGATCCTGAAATGTAAGTATTTCCTTTAGAGGTAGATAGACGTGTAGGTTACCTAGATATTTGACGACTCGAATGGCGTAGTGGTAGTGAGGCTGCCTTACGTTCATAGGGTCCTGGGTTCGAATCCCGGTAGGAGCAAATGTTTGTGTATGGACATTTGTTTCCGAGTCGTGGATGTTTATATGTATAATAAGTATGTATTTAAAAAAAAAAACAAAAAAGTATTTATATAGTATATCAACTATCTGGTGTCCACGACACAAGCCTTGCTTAGTGTGGCACTAGATGGCGCTGTGTGTTAATGTCCCGCGATATATAGTAGGCCCATTTCATCTGTCACATTTGACATCTGTCAGTTCTAAGTAAGGTTACCTTTTTTTGCCATTATTACAATAAATACGAGTATATGTATAATCGTAATTGAAAAATGTTCAACCATTGTATAGTTCTAACTTCGAAAAAATGAATAATATTTTATGCCAGCCGTTACAAGGTTACGTTGTTGTATTTGGATGAAGAAAAATAAAATAGCAAAAAAAAAAGTGATGTGGTCTATTAACTTGACCCTACTGTAAGAACAGAAGTATTGCTTACTTTTCAAGTAAGTATCTGAAACTGAATAGGATTTTCGACAAAGAAACTGGTACACGTGTTTTTGAGTTTTTCCATCAGGAATTTCTCAGTAGCACCCCCGGTGTGTTGATTTGTGGTCGTTTGATGGCAATAGGCTCATGGCACTTCAAAATATTATTGGCGAAATGTGGGTGCATTATTAGGTACACTTCTGCCTTAGTCTTCAGGGATTACAGGCGTAATGTTATTATCATGCTTTTATGGACTTAAGGTTTCGATTTCACAACCTATACGGATGGGGCTATCTGTCTACTAGATAAATTGCTGAAAGAAACAAATAAGATATAAACTGCAAGATAAATTACCGGAACTTACTTGGAAGTGGCCGTGAACCCAACAGTTATACAGAAGGCAAACATCTTTAATACATATTGTTTTTTGTTATAATTCATGAAGTCTCTTTCAGTATTTGTCAATGTAACTGCGTTGTTCTCTTAAACTACGCATCATATCTTCATCGATGATTGATGCAGTTTTCCTCTTCATTGACGAGGTATCTGGAAGCTGTAAGTACAGTATAAAGGGTGTAAAACACCACTTCACGAAGCCGAAAGGCCGAAAGGCAGGCATTGTGTTGATGAATGGATTGAATAGTACGGGGGTTGTGGAGGTGTTAAAAAAAAGTCTTCCAAAAAACTTGTATTAAAAAAAACTTGATAAAAATGTTGTAACTTAGACCCCCCATATCTCCGTAACTAGAAGGTTCTCAGGTATGGTGTAGAACAAAAAAATGATCGCAATGACGAGGAGAACAAGTGCGTTTCGGCTTCGTGAAGAGGTGTTTTACACCCTATATACTTAACTACAAACAGTAACACAACACAAAGCAGCGTTAAATCACACAAGTCACAACATTAAATAAACAAATAATCATAGGGGGTTGGCTTCCAGTCTAACCAGATGCAAATGAATGTTTTACAATAGAGCGACTGCCTATCTGACCTCCACAACCCAGTCAGCACTGGGTAATACGATACCCCTTGGTAAGACTGGTGGTCAGACTTTCGGGCCACTGAGTACCCGTAACGACTGTCAAAGATCTACAAAACTCGGTATCTAATGGTTGGTCACCCATCTACAGACCAACCTAGGCAACCGCGGATTAACCTGGAGATCGTACGAAAGAACACTAAATAAAAGGTCCCATTAAAATAGATGGACAAACTTTTAGGAATCATTCAGACCACCAAAATAAGGACAATGGTAAAAAAATATAAGAAAATCGCATTAGATACTTACAAGAGAAATAAATCAGCTAACGAAAATAAAATAAAAATGTAGGTTACCCAATCCATAAATACATCCATGTCTTTGTTATCTCAGTGTTTATTGTTTTGCTTGGAAATCTTTGGTTAAACGTACTGAACGCTGTATATTTTAATGAGACCTTATAACACGACATATTTCACCTCACTTTTCCTCGGTCCGAACACAGCCTCATTCAGATTCAGGTCCGGTATGAGGGCAGCCTCCGACTGACTCACAGAATGACATCATCAGTTAGTCACTGCTATACCTGCTGTAACTGTACTGCTATAGAATGTAGAAGCTATGGACACGGCCTTGAGGAGTGGTGGAGAAAGTTTGAAGTATTCGCTAGGTGACTTTAGTTGTGGTGGCCATTTTGAATAAGGATGTTCATTGTTCGAGTTTATGTAGTGTTAGAATGAAAAGCAGTTTCTTAAGTACCTAATCTTTTATATTTCTAATTCGTGGTTAAATCCAAAGCGCGCGAACGTCAAAAACTGTCTTCTTTTTGACAGTTCCCAAACATTTGAGCGGGGACACAAGTTTCGATTCCCGCCCGAAGTAGTGCTGCATCATTCACATCGTATGACCGTTTTTCTTGCTATTAGTAGATATAAGAACAACTTTCTTTATTAAATTCTGGAAAATGCAGTCGCAACCATGCGTTGACCCCGAATAAATGAGGATAAGGCAAGAGATTGATAATGATGATATTTCTACCTTGCTTGGACACCTCCTCCAAGCATCTAAGTGTAGTGGACTTGTAATCAGTAAAGTAAATGGGTGTATGGTTGCAGAAAGCTTTAGCGTTGAGTTAAGGAAATATGTGTTTCTGGTTTTCCACTTTTCCTTCCAAATTGGTTCTTACTTCACTCGTCTTTCAATTGTTCATATTTTTATGATTTACCGTTACGGGAGAGTCCAATACGATGCATTACCAATACCTTTCAGTTAAACTTGCGAAACTGTAGGAATAGATCACAAAAAAAAACAGTGTTTTGTCCCTAAAAGAGTTATTTATCCGTTTTTCTAATCTAAACAATCTGAGCGTTCTTTGTGGAGGAGATTGATTGAAAACTGCGGAACCAATTGTAATCTATTGCCTATTCTATTAAGGGTATCGGACTGGCCAATCTTTCCGGTTGTTGGTGTTATTGAAAGCTGTAATCTTTCTAAACATCAAACTAGCTTTTTTGGGCAAGAAATCAAAAGGTAATGGACTGTCCAGGCATCGATTAAGTAATAGATTTTTGCGATTACCACATAACTAGGCATAATATTTAGAGCAGTGGTTCCCAACCTTTCTTAGGCCAGTGACCACTTTGGTATGTTCATTGTTAACAGGGACCATAAATGGTCCTAGATAAACATGGACACCGACAGGATTATAACTAGGGGAGTGAATCTTTAACTCACACTACACGAAAGTTGGACAAAAGCGATCGAATTGAGCTCGAACAATTTAGCAATCATTTAGTAATTTTGCCTCTGATAGGTTCAATTAGGTTGGGTTGAGCTTGCATCTTCTGTGTTAAAATTACGAACATTTTATTCTTCGCGGACCGTAGTCGAGGCTCCTGCGGACCACCAGTGGTCCGCGGACCACAGGTTAGGAACCACTGATTAAGAGAAACCCAACAGAAACGATGCTGATAATATCAAGGAGTAATTCTCAAGGAGGCAGTGCAAGCTGATGATGTTCAACTGTAGGCCTGCAGTTACTCAATTATTAATACAAAATTGACGTATATCGTGATATTGCCATGCCAACAGTCTTTGGGGCACATTACCAGTCAACAGCGATGGCGATTGAAATGTGTTTTTGAATATTGCGTTAGTTTATAAAAAGTACCTAAGTATTGCAAAATGCATTTCTGATGTATGCTTTTCGGAACAAAAAAAACCATAACAACATAATAGAGCTATCACATTCACCTAATCAGGAATGCACCATGCATCTGTAAGTGCACTTCCATGCATTTATTAATAGTGTGTATTAGCATTCATACCAGCTTGTTGTCGGTGTTTCTAAATATCATTACGTATGCTGCCAGTGTAAGTGCTCCTTTGAAGTCTGCTGCTAATGTGTTCATGTTTGTCGATGTACTGGCTGGAGTAGGGTTCCTATTTCAAAATTTGAAAAATAACTGACAAAAAGCTGGCCGTTCCAGGACTTTTTAAACTTTATTTTTTCGATTGTCAGTTGTTTCTGGTTTTTCTTAGAACCTCCTTCTTCGTTGTTTAACGGGACAAGCCCGCCACACACGCCCAAACCACTGTAAGTCCTGAAAGTCAGAATCAACAGTGCCGACCACCATAAAAACGCCAAGACAATGAAGCTCGACGAAGTCCCAGAGAATGAATTTAACTGTCTTGGATCCCGCAACGAAATTAATCAGAAAGTATAGCGGAGGAGTAGGAAAAAACTCTCCTTCTACGTTGTAAAGTTCGAACGAATGACAAGGTATGGATAGTGCGGAGGGCTAAAAAGTTGGACGATTCAAAACAAATTCTGACGGATGGTAACCCTGGTCGGAAGGATAACTTTTGATGTTGGATTTAGCTTTGATTTAAGTTGTGAATATCGTCAGTTTGCGTTGTATGTATGTTTGGAGTTGTTACAAGAATTGGTTTGCGCTTGAATGTGTGCTTGGAGGAGAATCGATTTGTTTGAATGCAATGTGGTTGCGTGCATTTCTAATTTGACGCCTGGGTTTTCTTGGTAGGTTTGACAAGAGAGAGTGGTACGATTGGTCGGTGATAAGATTCTGATTGGAAAATACAACTTTATCTTTTTGCGCCGAATTCAACATCGTCAATCAGCTTATAAGTCGTTTGTGGATGGTCTTACTAGCTTGATCATCGGGTACTCTCACCGAATTACTTCCAGCCTTACTACAATTTCGGGTCAATACTTTTTATTTTCTTTCTTGCCATATCAGATTTCATACAGCCATGTCATCATCATTCTCTTGCCCTTCTCCCAATTTATTTGGGGTCGGCGCAGCATGTCTTCTTCTTCCATACTCCTCTATTTTTCGTCATCTCATCAGACACTTCTTTTCTTACCATATCCTTCTTAACACAGTCCATCCATCGTTTCTTTCATACAGCCATGTATAACTTTCATATTGTCTTTTTTTCTGTTCTTTTTGTTTTTAAGCTGTATTACTTCCGTTTCTTCAATTACAAATCCCGATAAGTACCGTACAAGTAAATCGTTCAACAAAATATCATAGACAGTTACCAAAACAGTAGTTCGGTAAGGCGTTGCGAATTAGAATTTGGCGTGGCCTTCTTTCGTGTCCGTATGTAGAACGAATAGCGCCGGCGATCAGAATTCCGTTTGTTATAAAACCAGTTTTACCGCCTTTAGTATAGAACTTACTAGATATAGCTCTGCTGTTGGTGGATATGTCACCGTAAAATTTTCAAACGCGTTAGATTGTAAAATAACTAGAGAGATTGTTAACTCTCGAAATATTGTCAAACGAACATACTGCTTACAATAAAATTATTTTTCGTGAAATGCATGCGATGGTAGTCAACTCACGCGGTGTGGAGGGAAAGTGGGGTCCCCCTTACCCAATGGTGCCACTCTCATGAAAAGATACGGTACCATTCCTGAGAAATAGGTACCGATTAATAGAACATAACCTTAAAACACTTTAAATTCCGTTAAAAAGCGTGGTCGACGGAGCCCCGCTTCACGGGGCCTTTATTTCCGAGTGCAGGGTTTAAAGGAACTAACTAACCTAACAGGGGGTGCCCCAAGTCCCGATTATGGGGGCAGAAATACTTCCGTATGTTCAGTTGACAATATTTCGAGTTTACAACATCGCTAGAAAGATTACAATCTAACGTGTTTGACAATTTTACGGTGACATATACGTTGAATACTTCAATAATATGAATTTTTTTCAAGATAGGAAGTAATCATTGCATTTCCTACATAACATATCATCACGCCTGCTATTTCCGAGGGGTCAGACTGAGGTTTCCCGAGATACACCCACATTTCGCCAATTATGTTAAAGTCTCAGGTTATAGGAGCAAGCCCCTTACCATTCCCATTTACTACAATGGAATATAAAACATCCTTGTGTTTTATCCTGCTCCCTTACTATAAAGGGTGTAAAAAACCTCTTCACGAAGCCGAAAGGCACTTGTTCTCCCGGTCATTGCGATATTTTTTTTTGTTCTACACCATACCTGGGAACCTTCTAGTTACGGACATAAGGGGGGTCAAAGTTACAACTTTTTGACAAGATTTTTTTGTAAGATTTTAACTTTTAACTCCTTTACGACCCCCGTACTATTCAATCCACCCATCAAAACAATGTTTGAAGTGCGTTACATTGAGTTCTACGACAAAACATGATTTGTAACCTCAAAATAAAAGTTGTTTCCCAGCAATAATTTTTGTGTAAAGTTACTTAGTTTGATGTACAGAAATGCTTGGTTAGCGGCGACGTGATGAGGTGGTTTACACCCTGTATAATTTATGTTTTCTTTATCTTTAAACTATAAACATTCATTTTAAACAAAATTTCTATTAGTTGTTATTAAACCATTTAATTTTAATTAAGTATTATTTGCTACACGTACTGCTATAAATGTTCCTAGCGATTAACCCTTTTTTAAAACTTATGTGTCTACTTGTGGGCAGCGTTGTGGGTTACGTTATAACCAAATTGCTTCTTTGTTAAAATAATTTTAAGTCCTTTTAATGTAACTGTTTGGTGTTCTTTTCAATCTATACTATATACTATATATAATATTATAAAGCAGAAGAGTTTGTTTGTTTGTTTGTTTGGTTGAAAGCGCTAATCTCAGGAACTACGGGCTCGAATTTAAAAAATCTTTTTGCGTTAGATAGTCCATTTATCGAGGAAGGCTATAGGCTATATAACATCACGCTTTGACCAAGAGGAGCGGAGCAGGAATGAAAAATGTTGCAAAAACGGGGTTGTTTTTTCCTTTCGTTTTTCTCTCTTTTGTGACGCGGACGAAGTGGCATGGGTCAGCTAGTAAAAAATAAAATAAAATATACATAGGTACATTCATTGTAACCACAGTTGTAATAGAATACACTGGTATTGCGTAGAACAATAACTAGCGAGGTTTATATCACTCAATAATTCAGAGGCAGCTTGCTGTTTCGTACTTTGTTCCACTCAATCGATAACTCTAGCTTTTTATGTTCAGTTGTATTTAACTTGAATATAATTCTGCGGTTTTGTTATAAAGTAAAATACATGTTGTAGGTACCTTGTGGTTCTGTTTTGTAATACCAATAACTTTGATTGATTAACAATTGTTTTATATGGGAACTCAAAACAAATAGTAAATATGGTAATATTCTGTTTTTAGTGTTAATTTCAAATTATTATCGAGGATTTGTTCTTTTTGAGGTTTAGCTTTAATTATATTGTGTTTATTTAAGCATGTTTCTTTGATCTCATCATTCGCACTATATTGGTATTGGTTTTAAGTCTTACCAGATGCATCTGAATATCAGAACTTTACATGGAGCGACTGCCTATCTGATCCCTACAACCTAGTCAGGTAATAGGTAACACAAACCCCACATAGACTTAACCGTCACACCATTTGTCTTTTTTAAACTTTCACGATCAGAACACATTATACGGACACTGTTAGTGTAGTGTGCTGTCCTAGTGTGAACCGGCCCTAATTAACATTTATGAAGATGAGTGAGGGTAGTTGAATAAACGCCTTCACTTTGCTGTCGCGGTACCTCCAATACTTCAGTCTCCCCGCGACCACGGCTGGTGCAATCCGGTCGAAACGTCGGGATTAAATTAAAGGTAAATTCGCGATAAATACCCGTATTCATATGTTTTATAATGTGTCACACCATTTATCATGAAGCAACTTTTTACCAATTCATTTTACATGCAACGTCTGCATTGATCTCTCAAAGAATTCATGCATCTTCATTGAGCTGTACTCGTGTCCCAAAAACGCAAGTGACAGGTTTACAATCACTCACACATATCAGTATAGGTATCTAAATGTAGCCTCCGATGTCCTCAATGACATTAGATCGTGTTCAAATCTAGCTTTCTATTTGTTCGTGATAGGTTAGTTCGGAATGGTGAAGATTGTTATTTATTTGGCCATTTGTTTGAGACAAAATAAAATGTAAAAGTAGCCCATGTTTCTCTGATTGCTAGATAACGCCCCCAGGTAATCTTCCAAAAGATTAACATAAAAAATAAACAACGATTAAATCAAATAATGTTACACTTGTTAATCAGCGCCTTGTCTTGACGTTGGTTGTCTATGCTAGTTCTCTCTGAGTCTGACAGCTCCTAGCTCCTGTCATTTTGGCGGGAACTTGTGTTGCCCTAGTTTATCTCTATTACAATAACCAACCTCAAAATGTGGATGTTGAAAAGGATACAAATTATAAGGAAAAACCAGTTGATCTTAATTCCAAACTTAATTCAAATCGCTTGTGAGGTTACAGACTAAAGAATATCTGCATACTGGAAGGTATTAAGACGAGCATCCAAACCAACTGGCTACCGAAACCTATGTCAAAGGAGCGTCATCTTTGGCAAAGTTGGCATTATGGCTGTCCTCTAGTGGAATTACGTACAACATGGATTAAAAGATTAATCTCTTTTTGTGCGACCTTAACTACCGAATGTTACAGGCTGAAAAGAAGATTGATTCTTTTCATATCGGTTTTCTACAAGACAATACAACAGCATTACAAAATTATTTGTTACCACAAGAAGGCTCGAAGATGATCTCAACCTCTCAACCATGCTGCACCTAGCATATAAATTCAGCCAAATGATGCTTTACATCATAATATGAATCACCCTAACAAACCACATTTATGTATTACCTTTTGTAATTGTGTGTGGCAATCGGAAGAGGCGACAAACATGTAAATATGATTATGCTATATCAAAATACGTGACATTCTCTGTTCCAATTGTTCACAATTCTAATTTTGTGATAATTATTGGTGCATGTTGCTTTATTTTGATAGGGTTCACTTTCAGTATCATTTAATTTAAAGCTTTGGCTGTCTTCAACATTCTCCCCTATTGACATTTTTCTGAAATCCTGCTGAATCCATTGTTGAATCGGTACGGGATAGAATCAAATTTGAAGCTAAATATTTTATCATAGCTGACCCACGCAACTTCGTCTGCGTCACTTAAGAGAGAAAGAGGTCACAAAGGGAATAAAATTTCCCCCGTTTTGCAACATTTCTTATTGCTGCTCCGCTCCTATTGGTCATAGCGTGATGTTATATAGCCTATAGCCTTCCTCGATAAATGGGCTATCCAATTCGTTCAACCAAACAAACAAGCAAACAAAAACTCTTCTGCTTTATAATATTATATTATTAGTTTAGAGTATATAGATATCACTGCCCTCATCTATTTCTCAATTTTCCATCATCAGCAATCCCATCACTGTCAGTACAAAGTAGGTACTAATTACAGTCATTTGATATGAAGTGATAATTACAAAAGACTATTGCAATACTGAAGTAGCCCAGTGATTGGCTGAGTAATATTATTATAATACCTATAATGTAATGTATGTGCAAGGCTTTTTACTCAAGGCTTGTGAATGACGTAAACGCTTTTGAGTTCATTAATTTTAATGAAATGGGTGGAAATTGTAAAAATTGTTTGCTTAGCTGCGAAATTTAATTTAGCAGTATTTTTGATGTCCACCGAGTACAGCGTCGATTGTTCTTTGATCTATCGGTGCTTGTTCGCTTTACGTTTTCTTTATCAAGTATTCCTTTTGTTTATTAGTCGCTATTAAGTATATCTTTAACCAAATCATCTACGTTTGTTTAAATACTATCATAAGCGACAACATAACCCAAAGTTTATATCAAAAAATAAATGAGTATTTTAGCCGCTTCATCCTTCCTCTAACACTATATTCATAAATCAGAAATTATGCTTGTTCTGAGACATGATGGATGATTCCTACCTCCCCAGAAAGTAACACTGCTTGTAACCTTCTACCATTCATGAACGAATGAAGTATTTACCAAGTCCACGACTTAAGATCACTATGATGTAGCTACGTATGTTTTGCCCCTCAGACTCACTTGTCATGATCACTTGATCACGACTATGACTGCATGAGGTCATGAACATCCGTATGGAGCCGTGGGCACAAAGTCAAGAGTTACGAATGATTCAAACGCTGGTTGAATTTAGCTTATGTTTGCAAACTTCAGAAAGAAAATTGAAGGAGTACATGGTTTCTTGTGCGTCCGGGCAACTGATATGAGATGATTTTAAGTTGGCTAGTGAAATTCTAGCTGAATACTGATCAATTCAATTGACTGTTTGCGCCAACCACACTTTAATTCGGAACAGGTCACTTCTTCGACCCTTGATGATGATGGCTGGGATTTTCCTGAATAGTGTTAATTATTTATGAGTCATTGATTCTAGTTATCTTATCTCTATTATCCTTTTTATAGAAATAGACATAGCCTAGTCAGTCAAGTACCCATTATGACTAACCTCACAAACGTGCTTAGCAACGAAGGTAAACTCGATCATGAACAGGTTTCATAACTTTATGACTAATCCAAGAGATCGCGAAGTAAATATAAATGCAAAAAGGATCTCTCACGTATAACCACAACATAAATGATGTCATCTTTGGAAAATACTTATTTTGCAAGAAAGACTCACTGTTATTCTTATTAGGAGATTTGGGTGGGGCCGTCAATATAAGAAAATATGTTTGGTCAACTTTTACAAATTAGTTTAACAATATTTCAACACAATCCCTGTTTCTGTGTAGTTTTCAACTTTGGTCTGGGTATTGTTTTGTAATTTAGATATCTCAGCTTATTTTTTTATCTGGGACATTGGACATGCTTACAGGCAATTTTTATTGCAAAATCATCAAACACAACAGGGTCTTAATTTTCAAAGATGGATTTAACATTTATTCGATGCAGGGTAAAAGGCACCATTAATATTTCTGTTTGTAATCAACCATTTCGGGTTTCTTTCGTATTACACTTGCGCGCCGTCTCGACACGGCCTGTCGTCATAAGACGGAGGGACGGCGAGCTAGCCCACAGCTCACCGTCCACAGGTCCACGCCTGCTGCCTTTATCCAGCTTTTCAAATTAAAGAGCTCTAAACACAATCTCTTTTTCATCTTGCTTATTCGGTTCTTGTTTTAAGCGCAATTTAACAGTGTATTCCAAATGCTGCGTGCCAATCTGGCTAACAGACAGAACAATACAGTCGGCTAAAATCGAAAGTTTAATCCTTACTTCTCACGCGATCTTGTGCTGGTTTCTTTGAACCATTCGCACACAAACTAGATAGGAACAGAAGGTTATCTTCATTCGAAGAGCGAAAACGCACGCACACATTGACACGGTTCACGTACAGCAAGTGCAAGCGCACTCGCGACCGGCATTTGTTTGAGTACGAACGTGTATATGTGTGCGTGCGGCTATTTCGATCTTATGTGTTCCTCTATTCTGCGATTCGCGTATGTTCCATTCATCCGTTATTTTAGTGAGCAGTCATCATGGATGATCTGCTTCTAGTACCGTTTTTCTAAAGCCTAGATTAATCGATTAAGGAATCGGTTGCGCATGAGTCGATTTTTGGTTGACTGGGCGCGGTGTTCCGTTTTCAGTTTTTTTGCGATAATATCCATAAAGATCCTGATATAGTTCACTGATTCGTTTTTGCCAGCTGAGTTTGTCGTTTATGTACCTACTGAATGAAATTATTTAGCAGTTCTAGTTCAACAATGAATGTGTATACTTTTCATCTTAGTTGGCCCTCCAAAATTGGTATTATTACTAAATGTTTGTTAATAAATACTTTGTTAATAATCAACCTGTTATTTGGTACTTTAATTTCTATATTTTTTCTTTACATTAATAAATTCTAATCTCGTCGCTAATTTCTAAAATAACTCAACTTTTTACACAAATGAAAACTAAATTTAATACCAAATTAAAACTCCAAACCGTGCAGAAATCACGTCCTTCCAATAAGAATACAAAGAAAAATGGCTATTTTAACTTTAATTTACCTGAACGCTGATCATTTTGGTTGCTTTGTGTATAATATAAAAAGAACCATAGACTAGCATCTAGCATTCTATCAAAGTAATTCGGTAATACTAAAGCTAGACTTTAAATAGATTTCTAAAAACTTTCGTAGAATTATTTATTTCCTTTTAGACTTTCTTGACTTTTAATGAATCTCAATATAACCCACTTGCAAAGCGTTGCGTATTTCTACAACTGTCAAACAGATTGACAGAAGGTTTTCGATACCTTATGTCATTTTTGACATTTCCATCACCGAATTTCATTTTGTCTATGATTTCAGCATACATGAAGTTCGAAAAGATCAATAGCCGGAATATAATTCAAAAACTACCGATAAGTTAAATGAACTACAAAATTCTAAAAGCCAGGTGTAAAATTGCCAATAAAACAACAGTTATGTATCGAATGATTGGTTTAGCTGACCTGGTTCTCAAATTAATGTATCTGTGAAACATAGTCTGTGCTCACAGAATAGTTCAGAAGGTCAGCTTACAAAATAAGCTCGCTAAATAATAAATGTTCGATTCGATCGACGTTCGGTTCGATCTTCAAGGTAAAGCAACCCTTGCCGAGGTTGATTTACGGATGGGTGACTATCGATTATGTACCGAGTTCCCTCTGTGGCTCAGAAAGCACACCCTTAGTGCCAGCTGTATTTTTAAATATTTGACAGTCGTTACGGGTAGACTAGCTATGCTAGTATCTTCAGCAGTATCTTCTGTATTTGCAATGCCACAACTAAAATATTTTGCCACAATTTGTGTAGTCAGAAAAAAAGTCAAAAACTGACAAACGAAACTGCCATAATTTCAGTGTTTAGTAAACTAATGTACCGCCCACGTATGCATGTTATTTGACTCAAGTCGTGGGGCAAGTCGTGTCGCAGGTCGCATAACCTCTAAGCTGTAGGAGCATCTTACGTACGCGTCTATGTATGTGTGCTCCTGTTTTCACCTATTGTGTGAAGCGAATCTTCTGCTTTTATCATGTTCTGTGTTCTGTGAGTCATACAGGTTGTTTACCCGACTGTGCCGAATAAGGTGTAGTTATGTTTGGTAGTAGACTCGTAGGCTCAGCATTTGGTGCATGTGGGTTAGGATTATGGGTGGAGAAAAGTATGTTAATAATGGTTTTAGGTACTTTTGAGTCTTTTTGAGCACAATGTTTATGCAGCCTATTATTTTGTATGGCAAGAAGTAGCTTCAATTCTCTGTTGTGTCGGAATAAAACATTTGAATACAGGATGAAGTGATGAACTTTAGATACTTATGATATCTTTCATAATTATTAGAAAACTACGAAAGAAGAAGACAATGCTGCGCCGACGGCAAATGAATTGAGATAAGGGCAAGAGAATTAATGAATGATATCTTTCGTCTTTACCCAATCATATTTGGATTTGGCTCCTTGTGTCGCTATTTGGCTGGTTTTGGACGAACTATTAATCTGGTTGAGAATTTACAGTGTTCCGTTTTAGTTCTCCGGGAAGATCAAGTGCTTGTTATTTAGTATTCAAAATTGTTTCTCAAATCTAGCTGCAGAAAAACTTAAGCCCCGACACCGGTTCAACATTAAAAACGAAACTTCCTAATTTTTTTCTCATTTGTCACTTCCCACGATTTCTATAATTTCGTCTCATCCTGCACAAACATCATTTTGAAGTACAATAGCGTCTTAACTAGCTATAATACCATCCATTAAAGTTGACCTTGCATTCATGTCTCCAAAATATAATAAAATAATCTGATTTCGAAAATCTGCCACAATTTTCTTGTCATCGGATCACTTTCGCTTAGCCTAGTTTCATTGTCTTGTCAGATCTTTATTTCCCATCTTGTCATTCAAATATCATCCTTCTGTGAGAGACAATAGAAGTTATGAAATGTTTAGTCGTTTAGAGCTCGAAAAATTGCGACAAAGAGCCGTCAATCAAAGGAGAGCGGAGATGTTTTGTCTCTGTCTGACTTGTATATAAACAAGTAGCATTGTTGATGGTCTGATTATATAATGAATGGGGGCAGAAAATGTAACACGGACAGCCTACAGGCTATGATAGGCGATTGTCTTTATGATCTTGCAACCAATTGTTTGCCGAAAACAGAAAACTAAATTGAATGGGAGTCGTCTGTCTTGGTACGGACATTTGATGAGGAGGGATGCAACACAAGTGACAAGTGTCCATACAGGAGGAGGAAGACTAAAGAAAAAATGGAAAGATTGTGAGAGGAACGATATGACGGAAAAAGGAGTAAATAAGAGGGTGACGATTGACAGAGGATAATGGATGAAAAAACGTATTGTGCCGACCCCAAATAACATAAAACAAGGGCAGGAAGATGTTTTGTTTTTAGTAGGACCTGAACCGGTGCAATCGTTTCTTTTGACTTCAACGTCATTGTCATAAATAAGAAAGCTTATGTCAATACATTTTTGACGTTTTCAGCATCGTTAATCATTGCCCTTTAGTAGCTTTTAAATTTTCGTCTACTCTGCCTTTTCCCAACTATGTTCGGTTCGGCTTCCAATCCAACTGGATGCAGCTGAATACTCGTAGTTAGGAGTTAGTCAGGAGAGGTACGTAAGGGTGCACAGAGGGTACCAAGTGGCTGTGGTAGGTTGGGGCTGATCTGAAGGATACACCCGCGAATCTGACGTACATCGTTCTTCTCCATAGAGATCAACGCTAGGAAATGGGCAACTACAGTATTTTCTCAAGTTATTAGGCCTTGTGTCTGTGACTGCCTTTTTTTTCTTTTTTTTCGCCTTTTTTTTCGTTTTATCGACATTGAAAAGTGCCGTAATGGTCTAGTTGAAATAAATGATTTGAGTTTGAGTTTTGAGTTAACATAGCACGACTGCCTAACTGACCCCCACAATCCAGTTCCCTTGGTAAGACCAGTTGATTCAAAATGTCCTTCTGTTCGTAATTAAGTAAGAGAAATGTTCCAATAAGATTCGGTTCTGAACACAAACAGATGCTACCTATAAAAATACTCGAACTTGATGGCCCATCAAACATAGCTGAAACAGCCAACGACTGTGTTAAAGTCGTAAAATAAGATGTCTCTCCCAATATAAAAGATGAAAACATTACAGCAGCAATAAAAATGTTTCATGAAGGCCGTAGATCTCTTAATAGATTTCTCAAAGGACAGAGTTTTCGGATAGCCTAAATGCCTATAAATACATTACGCAACGATTGGATTTTGCTATAAATAATACTGACGATGAAACATATACGTGAACATAATATTCTTCTTAAATAAGTCGTCAAAACCGAATAGAATCGCAACCATCAGAAAAGATTCTCCAATTAATGAAGAGACCAGTGATACGAACGTCAGAACACCAAAGCTCATTCCTATGGATTGTACCCGTCTTTACCACTATTTCTATATTGGTTCTAGGCTGCATAGTCGGCTGATTGTGCCCGACTGGCTGCGGTTGGTCGGGCTTCCTCTCCCATCCCAGAGCATCTCTTTCCTTACAAAATCGTGCCCCGTGGTGTATCCGGCTTGTGTGCTGCTCAATCATCATCATTGAAACATAATATCATGCCAGTAATCCCAAAAGAGTCAGGTAGAGGTGTACCAGATAATACACCCACAGACCCACAATCTGGTGACGAAGAAGTTGTGTGGTAATCTATCGTCATGGTATGTGTGTGATGCGGAAGAATGACAAAAGTTTTGAGTGCGAATGTGGAGGGATATAAGAATAAGGGAAACCAAATAAACGATCGATGGACCGTGCGATGAAAAGATATGGCTAGAACTGCGGTGCCGACTAATAGATAATATGGAAGAGAAATACACAACATCAATTATTTTATAACAACTGACCCATTTCACAGAAAACACAAGTTACTCAGTGTGATGAACATTAGACAATGGTGTCGATTCTGTTGTACACAAACTAAACTTAATTTAGGCTATTACTATCTTTTTCTCACTAATAAAAGGAGAAAGAGACGGACGTAATTTAGAGCTGTCAAATTTAATTCGAACTAATATTTCCATACAAATGAAGGGTGCACGTAAAAACATGTCGACTAAAACCACGGTGAAGCGCAAGGCATAAACTAGTTTGACATCTCTAACTTAGTGCATAGCTATAGCCGTCCTTTTCTCGCACTGCCTTTTAGTAAAAGATAGCAATAGTCTAAATTAAGTTTAGTTTGTGCACAACAGAATCGACACCAATATCACTATGATATCTAAACACAACAGCAATAAATATTTATGAGACACATTCGAATTCCAACCCCATGTTGTGGCCACAAGTGAATGTTCTTCTCAAGAATAGGTCAAATTGTTCACATAAACCGGTGACCAGTCACTAAGGTAGCTGCCACCAATGTCAAACCTTCACTTTGTAACCCAATGGCGGTTGCGGAATACGAAAAATTTGAAAAAAGAAATTGCCTACTGTATCTTGTGGTGGATCACTGAATACGGCTTTAAAAATCAATGTGGTGTCTCCTTTATCACTTTTAAACCTCCGTTTAAGAATTATACAATCTTGAAGCCAACAAATAGGTCAGAAAATTCCCATAAACAGGTGACCAGTCACTAGGTAGCTGGTGTAGCTACCACAAATGTCAGCCCTTCACTTTATTCCCTACTACTACATTTACAAGGAATGTAGCACCAATTATATTTTACATGTAATTGCTTTGGTATTTATTTTGTTTCTTGTCTGACGCGTGTAGGATAATTGGGGCGGTTGCCTTGTTATTTATTCTTGATCTATTAGTAGGAACTATTAAGTAGTTAACGTGAATTAAATACTGAAGCGAAACGTAAATAGATCATGCTCAGTTTATTGGTCTTAAGTTCCATGGCATTCGTTAGTGTTCATAAAATCCTGAAATATCTGGTAAAGGATGAAAATCTCGTTTTAGAAATATCCTGTAGGATTTAAAATTGAACAGTTGAGTTTTTTCTTGATTTCAGGTTTTGTCTCCATGTAAAAGTTGTTACTAATGAATACTATGTAAAATTAACGTTCAACAAGGTAAGGGTTGGCTTCGCTAAGGTTATTTTATTATCTTTTTTTTGGCTTTCAAAAGGCAACCGGTCTTTGGGGATAAGACCCAGTTAGGGCCGAGATGGTTTAACATTGTGAGGTGGTATAACCCACACTCTACACACCCCCCCCCCTCTCCCTCTCTCTCTCTCTCTCTAATGTTTAACTATCCCGGTGGTCACCACCCGCATATGAGGACACTTTACAGATTACACATTACAGAGGAGGCACGGATTCCTCTTAAAATACCTCACTGGAAGCCCCTTTTTTCGGATGGTAAATCATCAAATGAACAAAACAGCAACACTCTGGGCGGAGCGGGAGGGAGTGTCAGACTTTTACCGACTAAAAACCATCCATGTTCCTTCCTCGCCGCGGTATCTCTTTCGGACAGTCCTGCAGCCTCACTGAAAAGAACACGCAATTTGTTTTTGTGAAGAAACATAACTTTTAACATTTAACCACTTACTCGTAGTATCTCCATTTTGCTACTATGGAAAAACACCTCAATATCCGTTATTTCTAATTCTAATTAACAAGTTGCAATTAATTCGTCACAGTATTTACCGGTCTTAGTGTTTCCTTTCAACACGTCACAAAAACCATGTCATCATCATCATCATCATCAGCCTATAATGTTCCCACTGCTGGGACACGGCCTCCTCTCAATGAGAGGGAATGGGCTATAATCTACCACGCGGGCCCAGTGCGGATACAAAAACCATGTAACAGATCTAAATGGAGTCAGATTACAGTTATTGACGGCAAACGGGCATGTCAGACTGGTCATGTATCCTATTGGTCGTAAAAACATGTTGGGAAGTGTGTATCCTATGTATAGCGGCGAGACGGTAATAAAAGTCGGTTTAAGACCTATAAAGATGTTAGGGTATTTGTTACTGTGTAGGATGATGACAGAAGTATTAACATTTTTTTCAGGGCCATAGTTAACGACACTATCGCAAAGAGTAACCATGGAGTTTCTTGCCGGTTCTTCTCCATGGAATCGACCAACGCGAACCGTGCACCTTTTTCGACGTTTTATAAGTGCTCATCTAGGCCTATGTGAAATAAAATATTTTGATTTGATTCGAACTTTCGTTCGGTAAAATAACAATTAAAAAAATCGGTTTCAATAACGATGCTTGCGGGAAACGTAAGTCTCTGCATTCATGATGCGATCCTAGATGTCGAGAATGCAGACCCCGCAGTGACATAAATCAAATCGACCGTAGTCCCAGTTTTTCTAGGCGTAATTTGTCGTTCTCTATTTTGTCAATGGTTCAGTATTCAAGAAGTGTGATTCCGATTTTCATATTTGGAAAAAGGATATAGGTAAGTGACAGATACATTAAAGAAGAAGAAGACGTACTGGGGTAGAAACAATTATATTTTTTACTTAGAATATCATTGTTATATCAATATCATTTTTATTTAGAATAGAATATCATCACCCTTACCTACCCCAACACCTGCTTCTAAGCAGGTGTTGGGGTAGGTAAGGGTGAGGAGATTGTAGTAAAAGAAAGAACGGGTTCTCCTACTTTTAGGCGAATTTCTAGTTGAGATACCGCGGCCCCTGAATAGAAAGGGCTAAGAAGGAACATGGAAGCAAGCATTAGAAATAAGCATCACCTGTGTACTATTATATATATAATGGGCTAAAATTACCACTCAGTGGTTACCAAATAGCAGGAAACGACAACGCGGCAGGCCCAGAAGGAGATGGCGGGATGAGCTAGACTCTTTCGCAAAGGATTGGCCTACAATCGCACAAGATCGCGAAATGTGGAAGGAGGGAAGGGAGGCCTTTGCCCTGCAGTGGGACAATGTAGGCTCATAATGAAATAATGAATGTGTACTATTTCTGTTCCTTTCTTCTTTCCTATATCGACTGTGTACATCAATTGATAAATAAATAAAATGTATGGGTTTAAGACAGTAAAAGTCTGACTGTCTGGGTCATAATTATGATTTGCTATCCGAAAAAAGAGGCGAATTTCTAGGTAGAGCAAGGTTCCTCGTAAAATGCTAGATTCTCGCACTATATTAATGTCTTAAGTCATTACTAAAACAATAACCATTAATGAGTACATAAAACGTATTTTTGTTTGATCAAGAACGCAATTATGTATGATTCAGAAAGGAAATGCTTTTTGCACATTTTTATTAACTTTTGCAACCTTTTAACACTTCGTTTTACATACTTGACATTCACATTATGTAGTATTCTGTTTCAATACCGTTCTTTCTTTTTTAATTTTATGCAACAGTTTGATTAACCCACTGACTACCACTTAGCTTTTTAAATGTGCGAGTCACGCTTGTAAGTTGTAATGAATGATTGTGTTTCGTCCCGTATAGGTTCTGTTAAATCCTTTAATTAAACATGACAAGGTGGTGTTCATAGAGATGGAATTTCCATGGTTATATACAGGGTGTAAATCACCTCATCACAAAGCCGTTAACCAAGCAATCTGTACATCAAACTAAGTAACTTAAAGCAAAAAAAAATGCTGGGAAACAACTTTTTTTTTGAGGTTATAAATCACGTTTTGTGGTAGAAATCAATGTTACGCACTTAAAACATTGTGCTGATGGATAGATTGAATAGTACGGGGGTCTTGGAAGTGTCAATAGTAAAAATCTAACAAAAAATACTTGTAATTAAAAAAAAAACTTGTGAAAAGTTGTAACTTTGACCCCCATATCTTTGTTACTAGAAGGTTCCCAGGTATGGTGTAGAACAAAAAAATGATCGCAATGACGGGGAGAACAAGTGGTTTTCGGATTCGTTAAGAGGTGTTTTACACCCTTTATAATTGCCTCGTTTGGCTTCATTCAAACAAAAACCAACTGTATCACTTGAGCAAATTGTATCAAAGTGAGTTTATGACATTACTGAATTTTAGCTGTTTTAATGAATGTTTATTTAAAATATTATTTACCTGTGGATTTATAGTCACGTGAAAAGAGCACATGGAATGAATTGGAAGAGGCCTTTACCCAGCATTGGGCAAATATTTAGAATATGGAGATTTTTTTGGGGCATAAGATTTACTGGGATTTAAACCACTTGTGACGCATAAGCAGCAGCACATGTAAGCTTTTTCCAAATATTGTTGGATGTCTGCTTCCAGTAACCTACCTACGATTTAATTTATAGCGTACCAAAGGACCAACATCTCGAATGAACCTACTGCATCTTCTCTGCTCTGTGGTTCAGATAGTCGGCGTCAACTTGATCACAGACTGACCCACATAGTCGTGAAGGCTGCGCTATGAATTAGAGTGTGATGTTTCATTTCGTTTGTTTTTTTTTGTTTCTTCCGAAGGGCAAAGGGCTTTGGTAATCTGATGCAAAAAGAACGATAATAATCTGCTATGTACTGTAATGAAAAGTTGTGTCAATTTGCTTGGATTAGTGTCTGGTAGAGGACAGCAAGATCAACGATTTAAAAGCGTTTCCTGATAGTTTTCAGGTCTTCCCTGCAT
This sequence comes from Xestia c-nigrum, assembly GCA_916618015.1. NCBI lineage: Eukaryota > Metazoa > Arthropoda > Insecta > Lepidoptera > Noctuidae > Xestia > Xestia c-nigrum. The sequence continues at coordinate 3,346,735 of OU745263.1, forward strand.
TATATACTGTTTGATGCAGCTTGACTGACTTTTAATCCTGTCATGTTGGAATAAAAAACTACTGTAGACAGAGTTCACCAACCTGTTTGCCAAGTTAACAGATCAGTATTGGAAGACCCTAAAGACCGAATACGGTGTCATTCTGCACACATAGTAATAATCAGATGGGTCCCTCTCTCGCATAAAATTAGGGACGGAGTAGGAGTTAAAATAGATAAAGAAGGGATGAATGGAGAAATAGGTCAACTACGAATAGTGAGATATGAGAAGTTATGAGTCTGATAAAAGCTCTAGGAAAGCGAAAAACGCACCAACAGCTTATGAAGCTTTCACTCGAATTCGTCGCATGCGCTTTTTATCGGGTTACATCTTGTACACATCATAAACTGGGCATATAATACCATTGCCAATGTCGTACTCTGAGATGGTGGTATATTATTAATAGGTACCATTACCTCTTTCTATGTGAAGGCAGAAAGCTGAATATTATGTACCTAGTTGATCTTTATTTTGCAATGACGACATGTCAAACCTAACATTTCTGTGCGTCTATATAAGTGGCATAGGAATAAACAATGTACAGGGTTAGGTAAAGGTGTACCTAATGATACGCCGACATTTTATCAGTTTGTTTAATAGGACGCGAGGTTAATACCGCTTCAAAATCCATTTATATAGTTTGAAAACTATTTAAGCTTTAACACAGGCACATTTTTGTACTCATACCTAAACAAAGATTTTGTGCACTTTTGTGGTAGTATTTACAATCTGGTAACATTAAACTTAACCACAGAAACTGACAGTGTATCCCTAACTTTCAATTTCTCTTCGTCTTAACCATACTTGAGATATCAGTTATCAACTCAGTCGTAATACAATCAGAATCGATTCAATCATATTCGATTCGATACGATTGTAATCTGTAAATGTATTCTGAGTAAAATTAAAACGCAATACTATATTGTTATTTCAAAAATAGACATGGTTGCCTCATGAAACCATGATAATTCATCATAGAAGCTTCCCATATTATCATCTTTAAAAATATATTCCTACAACTTATAACTAAACCAGTAAAGATGTATGTTCTTTACTTTTTCAGCAATCCGGTGTTCCGGAGTTCCGACTATGATTGCCGAAGCGCAATTTTTTTCTAGAAGATCTGTACTTACGTTCCTGAAGTATACATACATAAACACATAAACTTCGCTTTTTTCCTTTAGAGGTTGGTAGAATCCACCGCTACGATCCTTACATACCTCCTTTATTCTCGACGTCCACGTTCATACGGCGGACGTCGATTGCAAGTACTATACGCACTTGACCTTCTAGGAGAACCTCACCAATAAGGCACTGCATGTTCTTCTAGAGCTTTCCAGTCACACACTCTCTGGCGTCTTCTCTTTCACAATAAGTTTCGTATAGCATTATAATAAGCCTATATTGTTCCACTGCCGGGAAAAGGCCTACAGTCGCATTAGATCGCGAAATGTGGAAGGATCCCTTCTTCCACATTCATTCATCAGGCTAATCCTTTGCGAAAGAGTCTAGGTCAAGGAGTTTCGTATAAACAAAACGATATTAAAATAAAGCCAGCTATACGTTGCAGTCATAATGAACATAAATCAAAGCCAAGGAAATTAACAGCAGTATCGCAATCAGTATTGACAAGTAAATTGCTCCGTATTACTTTGATACCTGATAGTGGGTTTAAAATATCTAAACCCACTATGAACACTTTTGCAAGAATATTTAAATAACCGAGTGGTTAAGAATGTATTTGCCCTCCCCGACCCTTGCTCGAGCCAGCCCGCGATGCTGAGCCTGTAGTAATAAAACAGTCCCTAAATAATGACAACCAGTCCAGCCTGTCCCTTTGCTGCCCCCAGCGACGCCCTAAGCCGAGGTCCGTACCCCACAGGGGGTGCCCTTAGAACGCTGTCGCTTAGTTTATAGTCATTTTTGCCCTGGCTGGAGGCCTTACATTCAAGGCCTTGCCCGGTTAAGCAGTAGCCAGTCTTCTCAGACTGAACTGCGAGATGCCCTACATTTGTGTTCAGTATTTTACTCGTAGTTTCCTTTCTGAGTTTATTGACAATTTAAAAACCTCATGTATTTCTACGATGTGTATCAAAAATAATCAGCTACACTACACATCCAAAACTCATCATCTCCTAGCATTTTTGTAACATCGTTGGGGTCGGCTTCCAGTCTAACCGAATGCAGCTGAACACCAGTATTTTACATAGAATGACTGCCTATTTGAGCTCTACAAACCAGTGTTGGTAATGGGTAATACTATAATAAAACAATGGGGGTCCCACCCAGTCCACGACACCCATGAATATGTTCAAACATATCTGTTAGACGCTGTATGAAGACGCGATCAGAAACTAGTCTTGGATATGTTGAGAATAAAAACATTTATACTGGTATATTCATTTTTACGTTATTCTTCGGTTAGCAGTTCGCAGTATGTCTTGTTCCATGTTTTCTTTCGCTTGTATGTTTGGATAATTGCAATTCTAAAATAAACCAATGAACGATTGAAAAGTTCAAAGTATTCAAAACACGTGTTTCAGTAATGAAAACAAACTGTAAAGCCAGTCAAATAACGGCTATCCGGTAGTTCAATCACGTGATGAATTCGTTGAGAGTAATTGAAGAAACGAACCTGCCGCTTCGGTTTTGTTCGGGTATTTTTTAAATGTACGTCGTACGTAGATAGACAGAGATACCCCAGGTTTGTCTACTGCAACTTTTGAAAATAGTACCTAATATTCCTTCTTTACAAAGAAACTGGATATCCACGACACAAAACCGTCTAAACTGGAGAGATTTGGAAGAGATCTACACTCAGCATTGGTTTGAATAAGAAGAAATTTAGTTCTGAGATGTATTTAGTTCTAAGATGAATCTGGATGGGTATAAGACTAGAGAATGAACAAAGAAACGATGGAAGGACTGTTTGAATGATGATTTGTCTAGAAAGGATGCGACTAATGAGATGACAAATAATATAGAGGTACCTAAGGAAAAAGATGAAATGCTTCGCCGACCCCCATTAAACTGGGATTTAATAAGGTTCTTTACATCAGGGACTTAAAAACGTCTTCAAAAAGCTTACAGAATTATTAGTGTTACATGTTAAATTGGTAACAGAATCAAATATATAACACTTATAAATGTGTTTTCAATGTGTTAACCCAAAACACTTACAAAAGTGTAACCGTAACATATCTGTAACAGATATAAAAGGTTTAACAGTGTTCATAAGTGTTTAACAGGTAAACTAAGCGTTGCCGTTGGATAGCCGTAATCATGGTCGCAGTCTGTTGTAAAACTGACTATTTTAGATACACATATTAACACATATATTATTACGGTTACAGTTTGAGTCCCTGCTTTACATCATAGCTTAAGATTCTTATATGTTCACACTTTACATATTCACGATGAAAACGAAAACCCTAGGCACACGGGTTATGCAGCCTATGCAACACAATCCGCCAATGACGGCGATGTCCGTAATGCGATATCTATTGGCTGAACTTGCGTAATTCTATGCAATATAAGTGTCTTTACGCCTGTCTAGTGTCGTGTTATGTAGCTCGGTGATTTAGGTAAGGGTGTTGTGGATGATAAGATGACGGATGATGAGGAGGGATAAATCGCATGTGATTAAAAGAGTGATGAATATAAATGTGATGCGTTGATGGATTGAGAGGGAGAGGAAGACCAAGGAAACGATGGATCGATTGTGTGCGGATGAATGGATAGTTTGTAGATAGATAGATTGTGTGATTGGAAAGAAAAGGGTATTATAAATGATTGCGTGAAGATTGACAGGGAAAAATGGAGGAAAAAACGTGTTGCACGAACCCAAGTAATATGGGGCAAGGCCAAGAAGATGATGTTGTGGATGATGAGATTTTTTTGGAAAAGGCTACGTGGTGATGATTGGTGTTCTTCAGAAGGGTCAGGAGCGTAGCGAGCGTATCGTCAGGTATGAAGGCTGTTTGAGGCAGACTTCATGATCGCGTCTGTTGTAGTTCGCATACATTGTCACTATTTGTCAGGAGACACTCTTCTTAGAAGCTCTATTCTAACTCAATCCTTTGTGTAGCAATTTACTGTGGTTGCTTACTCAAAATGTGTCATTCACCAAATCATGAAAATGCGAGTGTGACTAATGACTGTTCACACTTTGACCAGTAACGTAATATTTCAAGCTTACTTTGCTAGTTCGTCCATCATTGTGTAATATTATGTGTGTTTCCGTCACAACAGCAAGGCTCCGAACAGAGTGTGTTACTCAATATCACACTGCTATACGTGTAATGTAGATTGATGACTGTGTTATATTTAATAAGATAGAGTAGTAGTAAAGGACAGTTAGGACCTTTTTCGAGGTACTATTATTTATTTATTTTATTTTTATTTATTTAAACTTTATGCACTTAATGTACAAAGGCGGACTTAATGCCTTGGGCATTTTCTACCAGTCTACCTTAGGATGATGCAGAGATTAAACTGTAGGTGCAAGAGTAAAGAAAATTATGAAGACTATAATATAACAATAAATACATATATACATACTTACAATAAATTATAAAAAGTGAGGAAAGACCAAATACAATAAAAAAAAAAATGTTGATGAAGAAAACAAACAAATTAAATGTGGGATAAGTCTGCCAACTTTTTATGTAAGTGCTCGCGAGGATTTAGTGCTTGAGATTCTAGATTGTTTGTTTAAAACAGTGTCAGGTTTACCAGGTTTGCAAACATTTTTAATTAAGAAGTTACTTTCTTTAGTAGGATAAGCTTTTCATAAAAATCATTTTTAGTATCGTAATTTTATTTGACTTAATCTTCCGCAAATGATTATTGTGTCATCTCTGTGTCTTCCTTTTCTAGCCTGTAATCTGCTTCTATTTCTATATATGCCTAAGACATCTGCATTCATTGCTAATCCCGTGTTACTTAAAAAGCGAAAAGAAAACAGTTTGTATGTGAATCATTTAGCAAAATCATAATTGCCCGTTGTTATAAATGAAAAGCGGTTTAACCAACATTTTCACATTTTTTCAACGCCTTTATTTCTAGAAATACAAAGAAACCGCCTTCACAACCCGCTTCAAAAAATGCAGCTAACGAAGCATTTATCTAGAAACTAGCCATTAGTCCGTGATTACCGCTGGTGCCCATATATCAAAGGCTTTCTCGTCCGGTGCTTACGGTGCGCGTACGCAGCTTCCTTAGGATATTCTGTGAAAATCTTACAGGTTTTTGTTATAAAAGGATCCTGGCGTAATGTAGGCGGAAGTGGATCATGGGAACCGTTGACTGCCTCGTTGGTTGAGTGATCGACAGCGCGACAACTGAGCATGAAGTCCTGGGTTCGAATCCCGGGTCAGGTAAAGTTTTATCGCGTTTTTTTGATCGGGAATTTCTCAGTAGCAGCCACAGGGTTTAGATTTGAGGCCGGTTGATGTCAAAAGGCTTGCTCCCTATTACAATGGGACTTAAAACAAATGGCGGAAAGTGGGTGCTCTACTAGGACACCTCTGTTTATCCTTTCAGGATAACAGGCGTGATGTTATGTTTATGTTGATCAGGATGCAAGATTTTCAAGTCCAAAATTTAATTTCATCTACCAGCAATATTTTTGCTACAAGGTCACTTGTTTTGATTAACAGACGGTGGATTTGATTGGGGTATTAACACCACGTATTAATACCTTGCATTTGGTATTTGGTGAATATTGTCACCAGTAAGTTTACATAAGTAACAATGTACTCATTTCCTATACTCTGTTGTTACTTTCATCGTCTTTGGAATGATAAACAAAAACAGCGCCAAAGATTGGAGAGCATTCATTTTCTACACTTCCGTTATTCAATTTGATCATAATTTGATGATCCTCTTCTAACTGTGTTCAATATTGAATCAGAACATCATTTTGCGATGATTTTTGCTCATTCTATAGCGTCCAGAAGGTTTTGCACCGTACAGTCAACAGGGCATGGTGGACACGATACAAGTGGCTCATATTTTGTGGAATGTTGGCAACGACAAAAGGGCTAAGGCATATGAATCTCCACCCGAACATATGCTTCTTGATGCTGATGTTGAAAGTAATATTCATCACTTCCAAAAACAGCCTTTTCCTAAACCCAAGTACAAATAACCCCAGCTGTAAACACGCCAATAAAAACACAAAAATCGAACAATTGTGTTTGTGCGTGATTGTAGCCGTATTGTTAGCCGATAATGCTATCGATCAGCACTTAAAGCCGAAGATATACGACGGTAACGTGTTACACGTGCGCTTGATATTGAGTGACGGAGTTCTTGTGCAACTGCCTTTAGCAATAGGCAGATGGAGTGGTCGAAGAGGGAAAAGGAGAGGAAGAGTCAGTGGGAGTAGTCGAAGAAATAAGACTAGTTTTTAATAATGATACTAATGTTTGATTAGCAGATGTAAGAAAGAGACATTAGTAGGTACTTACAGGAATAAGGAGGAAGAAAGATGGGTGGAGAGTGTTGCTTGTCTTTCTCTAGTCTTAAGTAGTGTAGATGGAAGGAAAGGTACTATATAGGAAGGGAACTAGGCTAGAAAAAAGATAGCGTTATTTTTAAGCATCTGAAACTGCCAGGTTTGAATACCCGAAGTCTTTATCGTTCAACAAATCTTGCAAAACAGATCATGTGACAGACTAAACATCAAAACAACAGATAAAATCAAAATCTTGCAAAAAACCTGATTCAATCTACCCTATTAAGCTCATCACGACCAAAAACAACCTATCTACACCATCAAAATAAAATCATCTTCATCCATGACATAACACATTACAAAAGCCAACTTTTTATCGACAAAATGAACTAACAGTAAGCCACTCGCAGTTAACGCAACAGTTAAAGATAAGCCTGTTCCCAGCACGACTGGAGATTAACTAACTGTTACTGGAGATCGTGACTGTTAAGTATGGATGCTGTGGAGGTTATGGTACTGGCTGATGTTTTTTGTATCATCTTTCATCATTGGAGTTCTATTGAATCGTGGATTTTCGGAAATACTTTGGTCGGTCGAAGGGATTGCGTAAGGCGATCAAGTTTCTGGTTAGGCATAGCTAAGAAATCGTGTTTAAAATCAGAGTCAGAAGTGTTGTAGTCTAACTAATCTTATCTTTAATATCAAGGAACAAAAAGTCGGTAGGTAGTTAGTCATCCAATTCAGGTTATAAGAACACCTTTATAGAGCACTAGCTTCGCCCGCGTTGTGTTCGGTAATTGACGGGATAGTACTACCGGGCTAAAAAGTATTCTATTAAACCAGGATAAAACCTCTATCTGTGTGACATCCAGAAATTCATACATTCCTCACAAACTTTCGCATTTATCATATAAGTAGGTTATACTGGTGATGGGTGGGCATACCCTTTTCAGCAGTAAACGACCCTAACAAAAAGTGAGGGCCAGTTTCACCGGTTCCGGATAAAGTGTCGGTTAGTTATCTGATAGTTAATACTATCTACCACTTAAAGGCTGGTTATAACTAATACTTTATCTACCAGATATCGCTATCCGACACCTGTGAAACCAAAAGTGTTAGTTTATCTGGCAGATAAGTTCCTAATAGGCTAACCGACACTTTATCCGCAACCGGTGAAACTGGCCCTAAATGTCAAAATTAAATGTTTTGACATTTACTTTGCTTCCTGTTCCTCGGAAACGAATCTAGCAGTATAAAACTATACCCGGCAATTTTCAAAATGAGTAGGCATTGTTCAGTAACAAAAATGATGAGCAATTTTAGTAATTTTATAGATACAATCGAAACACTTCTTTGTTCCACAAGGACATCGCTTTGTTCTTGATTTCTTTCGAACCGAGTTTATAGTTCCGCTTACAAGAATACGTTAAAACTACGTAGTTACTACGTTATACATAGTAGAGCGCAATTGTCTTATATTTGAGATTGAATTGATTGAATGGCTACCAATATACAAGCATTATTTTTGGTGTCGTCTACTGTTATACAAACCGGGCAAGAATCTATTGACAGTCTTCTTCCCTGGCTTTACTTAAGACATTTGGAAGAGCTATAGTTAGGTACCTGACCCATCCATGACTCTTAGGTCCAAAACCGATTTAACAAAAATAATTCGAAAAAGGCAAGGCAGATGGTAATGTTTTTCCAACTCTAGTAAATGATTGTATTAATGCAGACCAGCGGTATACAGGGTGTAAACCACCTCATCACAAAGCCGTTAACCAAGCATTCTGTACATCAAACTAAGTAACTTTACGCAAAAATTATTGCTGGGAAATAACTTTTTTTTGAGGTTATAAATTATGTTTTGGGGTAGAACTCAATGTAACGCACTTAAAACATTGTGCTGATGGATGGATTGAATAGTAAGGGGGTCGTGGAGGTGTCAAAATTTTAACAAAAAAACTTGTATTTAAAAAAAAACTGGTCAAAAAGTTGTAATTTTGACCCCCCATATCTCCGTAACTAGAAGGTTCCCACAGGTATGGTGTAGAACAAAAAAAATATCGCAATGATGGGGAGAACAAGTGCCTTTCGGCTTTGTGAAGAGGTGTTTTACACCCTTTATAAAATTAAATAAGCCTCTTTAAACTTTGGTTTTTTCAACATGTCTTTATATATTTGATTGATGATGATAATGCTACTTCCTGATTTATTAACCAAATATTTGTTTAATTACAGGTAAACCAACACTACATCTCCAATTAAGATTGCGTAAGTCAGCCAAAAAACTACTCACTTGGAAAACCCAATGTATTAACAATACAAACTTCTAAAAAACGTAATTCTCATAATTTAATTGTTTCATTAGTGGGTAATTGAATTAAAAGCTTTTTTCTGTTTCAAAGTTCGTTGATCTAACTGCGAGCATACACGGCATGGATATTTAAAACGTTAAGTTGTTTGTCATGTAAGCTTAAAACTTTGCTTTTGCATTGGCGTTTGTTTATCTTCAGTTATTGGTAATGCACTTCCACTTTTAGATCCTGGAATATCGTATTCCAGAGCATGGTAATTTGCTTTAGGAATTAAAAACAAAAGTTGCCTTAATTAAGTTTAAGTTTCGACACAGTAAGTAGTTGGATGTCAATTCAACCCTTCATATTAATTACTGTTTGACTAGCTGCAACTAATTTTGATTTTAATTTTATTTCGGATGTAAGTTTAGAATAAAGGCACACCATTCTACGAATATTGTAAATTCCCTACCGTTAAGCAGTTCATGAAACGCCTTTCGCGTTACTTCGACACTGCTATCGAGCATAGGAACCCCCTAATCGCATCGGCCGCCCGGTACGACCCATCGCGTGTTAGCTCCGTCCAACGTCCGCGTCACACCCTAGTCGCCCCGACGATCCGATAACTATCTTGCAAGAGAGTAGGAAAGATACCAGTACAGTTCGTAGAATGTACAAATACAGACCGAAGACATTCCGACCTCGCCGCAGAGGTCCGGCGCGTAATCCCAGTTCAATCCCTCCCCGACCCTTGCTCGAACCAGCCCGCGATGCTGAGCCTGTAGTAATAAAACAGTCCCTAAATAAGCCTAGCCCTAATCCAGCCTGTCCCTTTGCTGCCCCCAGCGACGCCCTAAGCCGAGGTCCGTACCCCACAGGGGGTGCCCTTTTCTTATTGCTGCTCCGCTCCTATTGGTCATAGCGTGATGTTATATAGCCTATAGCCTTCCTCGATAAATGGACTATTCAACGGAAAAAAAAACAAATCGAGCCAGTAGTTGCTGAGATTATCGCGTTCAACCAAAAAAACAAACAAACTCTCCTGCTTTATAACATTACTAGCTGACCCGCGCAACTTCGTCTGCGTCACATAAGAGAGAAAAACGAAAGGAAAAAATCCCCGTTTTTGCAACATGTTTCACTCCTGCTCCGCTCCTTATGATAACAGCGTGATGTTACATAGCCTAAAGCCTTCCTCGATAAATGGACTATCCAACACAAAAAGAAATGTTCAATTTGAACCAGCAGTTAATGAGATTAGCACGTTCAACCAAACAAACAAAGAAACAAACAAACTCTTCTGCTTTATAATAATAGTGTAGGTATACATGAGTAAATCTCAAAGCCCAGAGCTTTTAGAACTTATAGAAGATACAAAACCCCAGTTTCTCAACAAACAATTTAAAAATCTTCCTCATTTTGCAACACACACACATGGTCGTGAAACAACGTCCCTTCAACAATAAGATGTCGCAAAGCAATCAGCAGTTGGCAGCACGAGCGGCCTTAATTGATGCTGTCGTGCTATAGCGCAATAAGGATTTCTATTCTACTTGCATTTCTCACGTTGGATCGTAAAATGCAAACTAATGATGTTTTTTGGGTAAAATATAACATAACATTACGCCAGTAATCCTGGAAAGGTTAGGCAGACTAATGGTACACCCACATTTCGCTAGTTATGTTTAAGTACCATGTAATAGGGAGAGTGCCTATTGCCATCAATTGGGCACAAATACAGAATCCGTGGCTGCTACTGAGACATTTTTGATGTAAAAACCCAATAATATTTTCCCCGACCTGAGAATCGAACCAGGACCTAAGTGCTCAGCAGTAGCGCATGCGACCACTGGACCAACGAGGCAGTAAGGTGAAACCGTAAATAAATAAATATCGCTGGACATTACACACAGCGCCATCTAGTGCCACACTAAGCAAGGCTTGTGTCGTGGTCACCAGACAGTTGATAAACTACATACATACTTCTAGTATGTATAATACTTTTAGTTCATAAATACATACTTATTATGGGTACATATAAACATCCATGACTCGGAAACAAATGTCCATGCTCATGCTGTTAAATTATATAGAATAGGCTGGAGTTTCTGTGAGTATAAAGGAAAAAAAAAAATATTTTTGCGTAAAACACCTCTTAACGAAGCCTTGGAAACCATGATAATTCATCATAGAAGCTTCTCATATCATCTTTAAAATATATTCCTACAAGTAATAACTAAACCAGTAAAGACGTATGTTCTTTACTTTTTCAGCAATCCGGTGTTCCAGAGTTCCGACTATGATTGCCGAAGCGCAAACTTTATCTTGGAGATCTGTACTTACGTCCCTGAAGTATAAAGGGTGTAAAACACCTCTTCACGAAGCCGAAAGGCACTGGTCCTCCTCATCATAGCGATCATTTTTTGTTCTACACCATGCCTGGGAACCTTCTAGTTACGGAGACATTGGGGGTCAAAGTTACAACATTTGACAAGATTTTTTTATAAATACAAGTTTTTACTGTAAGATTTTTACTTTAACCGTCTCTACGACCCCCTTTATATTCAATCCATCCATCAGCACAATGATTTAAGTACTTTACATTGAGTTCTACCACAAAACATGATTTTTCAACCCAAAAAAAGTCGTTCCAGCAATCATTTTTGCGTATAGTTACTTAGTTTGATGTACAGAATGCTGGGTTGACGGCTTTGTGATGAGGTGGTTAACACCCTGTAGGTAGCCTAGATGTTTTGATGAGCAGTTGATATCCAAACAGGACCCAGATAAAATTATGTTGTATCTCATGATTATTATCTGACAACCAATTGTCTTGTCAGACGGAGAAAAGCGCGACATCTTGGCGAGACCGTCAGATTCATATGCATGTTGTGTAAAATTATCCCTTGCTTCGGTACCTTAACGAAAAAATCGTGAGGAAACGCATGACTGGGGGTTAACCATGACGTCCTAAAGCAGGATTGTTTGAATGTCACTGCTTACTTATATATCATTGTTTCAGTGTGGTAAAGTGACGGAGCTATAGACTACGTCTAGCTCTATCTCTTTCTCACTCTGGAACAAGATTAGTACAATTCTTCTATAAGACGTCATGGTAGACCACGAGACAGATGTTTTTTGAGACCATGTAAAGCTTTCAGAGGCGTTAATCTCTGACAGCATGCACTAACGACTCGAAAAGAAAAAATATAATAATTACTCAATGACGTACCATAATTTGAAGTCAAAACAGTAGCAATAGTCACGGCCAATGCATTAAAATCTCGGAAAAGACTCGGCTCTCAACTTTCCCTTAATAATTGCACTGTACTTGAATTCGAACAGTTTGTGCGTAAGAATTAGTAACACTCTTACTGTTTGGGTAAATCATTAAGATTTCTGTGATGTAAGTGTTGTGTGGGATGACGTCATTATTGCTCGTATACATAAATAGGTAGATATACTACCGTTTTTGCAACATTTTTCATTCCTGCTCCGCTCCTAATGGTCGTAGCGTGATGTTATATAGCCTAAAGCCTTCCTGAATAAATGGACTATCGAACACTAAAATAATTTTTGAATTTGAACCAGTAATTCCTGAGATTAGCGCGTTCAACCAAACAAACAAACAAACAAACAAACTCTTCTGCTTTATAATATTAATAATATATATGCTAGCTGACCCACGCAACTTCGTCTGCGTCACATAAGAGAGAAAAACGAAAGGAAAAAAACAATCCCCGTTTTGGCAACATTTTTCATTCCTGCTCCGCTCCTATAATGCTCATAGCATGTTATGTAGCCTATAGCGTTCCTCGACAAATGGACTATCCAACGCAAAAATAGTATTTCAATTCGAGCCGGTAGTTCCTTAGATTAGCGCGTTCAACCAAACAAACTCTTCTGCTTTATAATATTGGTATAGATTATTAGTATAGAGTATAGGTATAGATATCACTGCCCTCATCTTTATTTCTCAATTTTCCATCAGCAGCAATTCCATCACTGTCAGTACAAAGTAGGTACTAATTACAGTTATTTGATATGAAGTGATAATTACAAAAGACTATTGCAAAACTGAAGTATGCCAGTCATTGGCTGAGTAATATTATTATAATACTTGCTTTATAATATTAGTATAGAAGTATAGATAGTATAGATAACATAACATGACGCCTCCAATCCCTGAAGGGTGAGGCAGAGGTGTATCGCGAGTATGTTTTACGTCCCATTTAATACGGCCAATTGTCATCAACCGAGCACAAAAATGGCTGCTACTGACAAAATCCTGATGGAAAACTCAAATCACACTTTGCCCGTCCTGGAAGCCATAACCAGAACCTAATGGTTAGCAGTCACGCTTGCGACTTCTAGACCAACGAGGCAGTCAGTCTTGAATTGGAACAGTTCATCATCTGCCTAGCTTTTTCCCAACTATATTGGGGTCGTCTTCCAGTCTAACCGGATGCAGCTGAATACCAGTATTTTACATGAACCGACTGCCTTTCTGACCTCCACAACCCAGTTAATACTGGATAATACGATACCCCTTGATAAGACTGGTTGTTAGAATTTTAGGAACACTGACTGCCTGTAACGACTGCCAAAGATGGACAAATGACAACCGAAATACACCTGTGATTTCAACTATCAAGCTAGCTAGACTACCACGGTTCATAAAACAGACAGACAGAAGGACAGCCGGACATACGGACAGTGGAGTCTTAGTAATAGGGTCCCGTATTTACCCTTAGGGTACAGAACCCTTAAAAGTACATACTTCAAATAAAAAACGACCTTACGAGCGCACTGGAGCAATGACCACAATTACGATAAAAACATACAAATCTCTACTTAATTGATTTTTAATTACACAGAAGTTAATGTAACAAATAAAATAATTACACAACGCAACATGATGTGTGAATATCTCAGTAATTGTGGCAGAAACTATTTCTATTGGGATCGAGAAAGCGGAAAACAGTAAGTTTTTCACTTTTACTTCTCAGCTTCTCAGTATCGTATGCGGTATATTACCGCTTCATTAAAACTGATAAATGAGGAATATAATTAGTGCTGAGAGACGCGAGAAGTTAATGATGTGGTTAGTGTTGATAGGTAATTGAAATTAGCATTTCGTTACGAAGTATTAAGGCCGTAAGTTCTTCGTCTTGCCCCCCCCCCCCCCCGTTAGGTTAGTTAGGTTCCTTTAAACCCTGCACTCGGAAATAGGGGCCCGCTCCGACTACGCTTTTTAGGGGAATATATTTCATGAGAGTTGTACCACTGGACAAGGGGGACCCCTCCTCCCCTCCACACCGCGTGAGTTGTCTACCATCGCATGCATTTCACGAAAAATAATGCGTTTTGTTGTAAGCAGTATGTTCAGTTGACAATGTTTTGAGATTTTATAATATCACTAGAGATATTACAATATAACGTATTTTACAATTTTACGGTGACACCCATACTAAGCTAAGCAATTACGACCATAAAACTTTTCAATGAAAATCTCCCAATGACAGCATTTTCGGCGTTTCTCTAAATATATCAGTAAAATAATAACACGTAACAACAAAACTGATCCACATATCACGCTGGTTAAACAAAATGTTTACCTAATACAACATCATAGTTTACAAGAAGTGTTAAATGCTAAGTAAATTGATGATGTTTCGCAAAAACTATGTTCTACGTGTTACCAGCAGTATTTGGTAACCATATTATCCGTTATCCAATGCAGGCGTGGGATAATGTTAGTCCAATGTTGTTGTTGGGCTTGGACGTAATGTTGGCTTTGAAGATCACAAAGATTTTTCATATTGAGGTCTTGGTGATGAGAAAGAATGAGGAAGAGGCGAGATGGATAATAAAACATATGATAATGCCAATATTTCTCCAAATTGTTAGACATGGTGTCTATAAAGTATAATCATGCTGTGCTAGTTTCGAATCCCATGTAATTGGGGGCGACCCATACTCCGTAGCTGCTACTGAGAATTTCCTGATGGAAAAACTCAATAACAATTCGCCCAACCCGGGAATAGCACCCAGAACCCTATGCTCAGCAATAATGGTAATAGGCAGTCAGGACAAGATAATGAAGATGACTGATATTAAGCCAAAGATATATGAAAGCCTACCCCAACATCTGGGAATATGCAAGGCACTAGGCAGATACAAAATGTCCTAGAATGTCCTAATCATCCGGAACCTCATAACTTGGACACATTTGCCCATGAATGTCCCATTATACTTTATGTAAGACGTGAGAAACCACGTAATCAGCGCGTACAGTCGTCCATTCAAGTTGTCTCGGATTTCACACCGAGATTACAGTGATAAGGCCCGCAACTTGCGTTGATAGGTGTACGTGAGTTTGAGCTAAATGAAGTCTTGTATGAAATTAGCATGTTTAGTTGTCCATTATTTTAGCTCTCTCCGCTATGTGGCTGTTAATTAGGAGTCGTTTTACGGTAGAACTGTTCCGGATTTATAGTTTCCTGGTAACTTACTCTTCCAAACGTGCTGCAGGCTCTAAAGTGCAGTATGGCTATTATGCGCCTAAAGTATCATGCTTGACAAACGGGCTTGTAACAGTAATTCATTCCAATTCTATACTGAAAAGCCATGTTAGTGCCTATCAGTAAAAATGAGGATCTTCCATCCCGCATTTATCTTCACCCTTTATCAGATCTTCATTACTAATCCCAAATGTATCTTATGCACTCGCTTTAGTGTACTGAACCGAGGGGTTCAAGCTGTTCGTTGTCTATCAGTGAATCAAGATGACCCCTAAAAGTACATTTGGTCAGAATTTGAGAATAGAACACCATTGACTAGTTTTATCATCAGTGATGCTGATGTTGCAACTAGATTTATTAAGAAACTCAAATCTTGAATCTGCAGTGCTCGGTACTCCTAAGCAACAACTTTATCAGATACAATTTCGTATAAAAGAACGTGTTACACACGTTTACCGTAACATCGTTTGCGAAATTACTTTAAAACAAGTACTTATGTGAGCAAGCATTACAAAGAATAATTGCAATGACAATAAACATTGCATAAAATCTTTAAAGGCATCATCATCTGCCTCGCCTTTTCCCAACTACGAGTATGTTCATGTTGGCTTTTGTACGGAGCGACTGACTATTTGACGTCCACAACCCAATTAGTACTGGTCATGAAATCATGAGTTATAATCATCATAATCATCTGTCAAGCCTTTTCCCCAACTGTGTTGGGGTCGGCTTCCAGTCTTACCGGATGCGGCTGAATACCAGTATTTTACATGGAGCAACAAATCATTTAGCATAATACAAAGGAGATAGTTTTTTTTGGGCCCACCTGGTCGTTGCATTTATTATTCATAATAACACCAAAAAAAAGTAACCATTTTACTATGGTATTAAACGAAATATTACGTAGAAATGAAAACGGAATCTTAAAATCATAATAAATAAGCTATGTTATGATATATTTTTGCGAGTGAAATCATTCCTGTTGTGGTCAATGTCATTTGACAGCAAATACTTACGTGAATAGGGGCGTTTTCTGTTTACTAAAAAAAGTACGGTACCTACCCGCTGGTAATCACATGTGCTATATAATTATTATAGAATCAGAAAGAATATAAAAATATAATATTATTAAACTGTGAGCATGCTTAATGCTATTTTTAAAGGTTTACACTAAAATCGCATAGATGGTTTAAATAATGAACGTGGCACGGAACGTTATAAACAAACTTTTTTAGTGATTGACAGACAACTTCATTATTTTGACATTTCGTTTTTCTGTTTATTTTGGTTTTCGTAAGTGTTTTTGCAGATTTTTCGTATTTACTCCGGTTAGACAATGCTTAACTTATTTAACCACTGGAATCTAGAGGTTTTAAGGAAGAAATCAATGTAAGTTTCATTATTAAATGCTACAATTTATGTGGGTGGCCTAATCCTCGAACAAAAAAAATTGTCTCCTTTGAATACTACTTACAAAATCAAAATCAAAATCAAAGCATTTATTTCAAGTAGGCCAGTTACAGGCACTTTTGAATTGTCGAAACAAAATTGAACATTTAAAGTAGCTACAGTCCCAGTCACAAGACATAAAAACTGTAAAAGTACTGTAGTTGCCCATTCCCTAGCGTAGATCTCTATGGAGAAGAACGGGCAAGAAACTCCATGGACACTCTTTTAAATAAAAATATTGTTACAAAATCTTGGTTACATCATTCATGTTGAGATGGTATATTATGTGAGAACAATGTAGCAAGATGTGCACGTTAAAAGTGTCCATAGCAAAACAAAAATAAAATACAACTCAAAAACAAAATAATTAATTCAAATAAACCATGGCGACTAAGAGATGACCAGTCACAACTGACAGCGCCCGTTCACGAACATGACGCATGGATCAGCACCATTCAGCTCAACCATTTTGAAGGGAGCTAAATGGTCCGACACACGCGCCACCATCAGCGAGACATTAGAGAGAGCATGACATACTCTCAACCGCCAGGGCACATTCTAGTCAAGAACTGCCGTAGGCTTTCAGTGAATGATAGCTTTCTAGTACAAAGTACTCACACAATATGGGCTATGCGATTATATAATACTAATATTGAATCTATACAATGCAAAGATAGTTGTACAATCTTCAGCAGCTCCAACAATACCATTTAATGCTATCAATTTTTGCGCCCCTGTCCTTGTGGAGCAGGACCAGCATTGAGCCAAGCATTTTTATCAGCGATATAATCGCTCAACTTGTAATATGCTTGCTTACATAGTGTGCGTTTAATGCATGTTTTAAATTTTGTCTCATTCAGTTCAAGAATACTTTGTGGAATTTTATTATAGCATCTCAAACAGTACCCCATGAAAGATGAGTCTACTTTAGCGAGTCTAAAGCCTGGCTGAACTAATTGTTCCCTATTTCTAGTACTGTAGTTATGTCTGTCACCTCTTTTACCAAAAAGAGAGAGAGATACACACAGAGTGCCCAGTCACATAACTAAAATACCAGATTGATATGACACCACACACACACACACACACACACACCACACACACACCACACCACCACATTGATTTTGTTTACTACCTATGTTGACAAATAAACATTCTGATTCTGATTCTGACTGCTCTATACCTAACGAATGCCATACATTGAACGCCGCGTGGTGGTCCATTATGTGTAAAACCTATAGTCGATTGTCTCAGGCCTTAGGCCTCTGGAATGTATGCATTCTATTGTGATTCCCAGCTGGGTATAGGCCACCCTCAAAGCTCAGGTCACCTTGGGTATCGCAAAAGGGCAGTAGGGGTTGGTGACCAGAATCATGGCAATTGGAATGAAGCTATGCGGTCAAGAACCTATTCAGTTTGCGTGTTAAGTAGCATTATTAAGACTTTTTTTAAAATACCCGATCAGTATCCATCGTGGACAAAGATAACTAAAAATAGCTAAACCACTGCTTTAGAAAGATTGCAGTAACAGTATAGATTAATTTTAACATTTTTAACAAATCTTACTGGCTGTCGGCCGTCCTGATATCTCTGGACTTAAGAAAGATTGCTGGAGGAACAGTATCAACTTGAATATTTCAAATCATTTTTGATGGCAGTAGCCGATCCTAATAACTGCCTTGATTACCTAAAATAATTTTCGACAAACTGATCGCAAGTGCCGCTCCACGGGCCAGAAACTCTAGAAAGAGTGATATTCTGTCAACGAAAACGGTGTCATTTGATTGACATAAGTATGTTACCAAAGAGATTTATTTAAATCGAATACATGATCCAAATTTTTAGTAAATTTTCTCAAAACTAAATTTAACTTATGCCATTCCTGTTTGACGTCGTTGCAGATAATATATTAATTGCCGATCTTGTGTAGACCCTCAGAGATGGCCGCCCGTCAGCCAGATAGACCTAATTACTTTACCTATAACTTGAATAACTTGAAGAAAGCAGTTCGGTTTGACTTGATACGGAAGACTGTAACAAGCCGTCATATAATCTACTGAGAATCAATTTGTACATTTCCTGAAGAACTTAAGCCGTTTTTGCCTGCTCATTAAGTAACTTAATTCTCATGCATGTAAGCTAATTATAACACTTTGTCAAAGTGTCTGCCATTCTCAGAAAATGGGGAAATCATGGGAAAATGATCGTGTCACATTGTAATGGATAGATTATTGCACTCACTACCGAGTTCGATGAAAAAGGTAATTGAAAATTTGCTTATCCAATCTGTTTTAAGAGACTTCAAACTTTTTGCGTAGATTGCGATTGGGTAGTGACTAACGTAATGGGTATTTTAAGCCTCATTTGTCATAATTAGGATTATTTAATTATCTTTGGTTTGATCGTTTTCAAGATCAGGAGGTCAACCACAGCCATGGATTAAGCCTAAAACTATCGCTTGGAACAAAATATTGTCCAAAGTGTCGTCGAAGTTAGAGATGCTTCGCACATGTTGTTCCTGAATCGGTACAGGCCAGAAATGCAAAACTAATAAAAAAAAACACTTAGACCAAAATGGGCACTTATAAAACATCAAAACAAAATTGCTTGGTTTGGGTTGGTAGGCAAGAAACTCCAGTATGTTACCCCAAGAGTAATCAGTGATCGGCTCTATCAATATCTACAACAATTGACTTGAGAACTCCCTAAACTAGCCTTTCAACATCACACCAGTGACCAGTTGTCACTCCACCATCAATGAACTCCACTCTGACACGTCTCTAAAAAGCAATGTTAATTACAGTTAATTACACGTATCTATTACAAACGGTTAACACCGATAGTTAACTGATGTAAGTCGTAGTTAGTAATTACAGACTCGGCTTACAGGCTGTGAGGTTGTAATTACTGTTGCGGTAGACTGTAGGAGATGAGATCTTGTTATGTTCTTGAGTTATCTTTTGATGGTAGTTGCTAATGGATTGTTGAGATAGTATGGTACGTTTTTTTGTTATTTGGGACAAGCCCGCCACTCTATTCCAAAATCATTGCAAGTTCAAACCAGAATCAACAGCGGTGACCACCAGAAAGCGCCGAGACAATAAAGCGCGACAAAGTCCCACACAAACAATTTAACGGTCTTGGAAACCCGCAATGAAATAAATCGGAAAAGAATAGCGGAAGAGTAGGAAAACCATAAACGTCACTCCATATCAGCAGGAGACATGACGAAACAAGTCCAATTAATTCGGCGATGGCAAACAGCAGGAATCTTTTTGGCAATCGAGAAGACGGGAAGACCCACTCAGACGATCTCAAGCTTTCGGTTTTTTAAGCACCATAGTAATCAGTAGAACTTGCAAATCCGCTATTAAGTCGTTAATCTGTGAGAAAAGTTATTAAACTTGTAGCGGAGGGACCGCTATGAAGATTAGATCTTTAGAAGCTTTTCCAAGCGTACCTCTTCTATGGAAAGCCTATACAATGCCAGGTCAGTTTACTCTGGAACTATGGGACATGAGTGCTTTGTACATCTTGTCACACGTCGAAGAATTAAGCTGCTTTCCCACTAGAAGTAGAGCTCTCAATGTATTAAAAGTTTATACTTTATCAGGTCAACTTATATTAGATTTACCTTGGGTGTACTATCGAGTTCACTGATGGTCTGCCACTGTTCACCCTTATGTCCTCAGTTATAAGGTTGAACTTGGTCGACCATCACTGATCTCTGTAGTATGCTGAGAAAATTGTTGCATTCCGTTGGCAGTGAGGACGGGAAACTTTGAGATATGATCTAACCTCACGTTGTTGTAGTTGTTAATTGGTTTAATGTTAATAATCTACTCTTAAATGAAAAAAAAACTAAATGTATTAAGTTTACGATACCCCATGTAAGACAAGTGGAAACTACTGTACTAATTAAGGATGAAGAGCTGAAACCGGAAGATAGCACAGTGTTCTTAGGTATAACTTTGGATGCCAAGCTTCAGTGGGGCCCGCATATAAACAAATTGTCGAAAAAACTTAGCTCTGCAGCATACGCCGTTAGAAGAATTCGTGACTTAACTGATTTAGAGACAGCTCGTTTAGTTTACTTTAGTTATTTCCATAGCGTGATGTCGTACGGTATTCTCTTGTGGGGCAATGCCGCCGATATTCAAACAATATTTGTTTTACAAAAAAGGGCAATTCGTTCAATTTATAAACTAAGTCCCAGATACTCCCTCAGAGAAAAATTTAAGGAGATTAATATTCTTACTGTGCCCTCTCAATTTATTTATGAAAACCTTTTGTACGCACACAAAAATATTAATTTGTTTAAAAAATACAGTGATATCCACAACATAAATACGCGGAACAAACACAAATTTGTTGTTCCTGCAACGAGGCTCAAAAAAATAGGGGGTACGTTCAGATGCCAATGTATACGTTTTTACAATAAACTTCCGAGCCATATTCAAGCACTAACCCTGAATAAATTCAAATCGTTTATAAAACAGAAGCTATGCCTGAAAGCTTTCTATCATGTCAATCACTATCTCGAAGATAAAAAGGCTTGGGATTAAACTGCTCCAATGAAATTTGCTCCGTGAATGTTGAAATTTCGGACTTCGCTGGTTTATTGTTGATTCCTTTATTTTATACACTGTGACATTGAATGATTTGACATGAATACTTAGTTCAGTATTTTATTATTTTTTTACCTTCTTTTTATTTTTTATTTTATTGTATGTGTGTGTATTTGACATGAATATTTATTTGTGACTGACATTTAATGAATTGACATGAATACTTACTTCAGTATTTTATTATTTTTTACTCTTTTTTTTGTTTGTCTTATGTGTGTATTTGACATATCGTATTTTTATTGACATTCGTTTTGTAAATTATTATTTATTTTATTTAATAATTGTGAATGTGAGGACCATGTGGGTCACATTTTGTTTTTTTTTTTTCCCACGACTGTCTGGCAGTTTGAGTTCTATAAGCGACCTACCCAAATGTCCTTTCTTTGGTATTGTTCGTCGTTCGTTGAGCTCCTTGAGTTATAAGTCGAGCTACACGATAACTGACAAATGCTTGCACTGACTGGACAGGTCCACTCAAATCTGTGTGGTTCTTTCTTCAAAAGACCATCTCAGACACTAATCTGCATGGTCCTCATGTGAATTAAGCAAGATTGTCTGGACTTCAAAAGAGACTATGACCTCTGAGTTTGTTTCGGCTGTTTCTTCTCAGAGTAGTCAGATACGAAACACCGGCCCCATCTAGCTTAAAAAAAAATGACGTGTAAAAGTGTTTGAGAAAACCTACTTGCTGAATAAATATCATTTATCATTTATCATTTATCATTTATCATTATCATTTATCACGGTTTAGTATGGTTTGGTGAGAAAAATATGATTTTGAAGTGGTCTTGTTAGTAGCCCTTTCAATAGAAGATTAAAATCATCTTCTGGAGTGTAAATGTGGTGTTGGTCGTGGTGGTACCAAGTTTCAACAGCACAGTTCTTATAGTTTCGGAAAAAAGTGGCTGTGACATACGGACGGACAGACATGACGAATCTATAAAAGGTTCCGTTTTTGCCATCTGGCTACGGAACCCTAAGAATGAACCTTAAAACCGATACAACACATTCACAATGCTCGCCCAATCTGTTTCTCACACAAAAACAGTTGACTGCGTATGCGCATGTCGCAATGAAACAATATGCAGTTTTTGCGGAAGCCATTGCCCAAGCGCTTCGTGTGACCTTTGTGTCGTGGTGTAAGGCATGGGAGATAAGGTGCTGGAAGGTTCCAAGTTCCATTCCATGGTGTGAAGAATTTTGATTGCTTTTTGTGAAATGTTTCTAGAGTAATGCGGAAATGTTGACTCTCATTACTAGAAGGGTCTACTTAAATGAGGAAATATGTAGAAGTATCTCGTACTTAATTAATTAAAGCCAGAGGCTAATAAAGTGGGAGGTTTATTCATAAACGGTAATTAAAGTTAAGTAATTTAGCGGCCGCATTTTTCCAACCTCGTCCGAATAAATGGACCCAGTTTTATTCAAACAGTAAATTGCATCGAAGTAAAAATTCTTACTTCATTTTTCAAGTTTTCTCTTCTTCATCATCTTTTTGAACCTTTGGCCAGCCAATGCTGAGTGTAGGAAGGTTCCAATTCTCTCCACTTTTTGTGGCACTTTTGTTTTGAGTCATGGCTGTTACTGGGTGTCTTGCGAGAACTAAAAGCCCGAACGGTAATAAAGTTAATAAATATTATGATTTTACAACGAAAAGGCACAGGATCTAAAACAAACAAAAAAAACACATTTCTGAAGCCAACGACCAAAATGCCTTTTATTTTTTCGACGGACGAAACTTTAAACCTATTTATTTGTCAAAATAACTCATAAAAGAAACTTTTTGGTCATTGGCTTTTCGAGCCACAGATACTCAATCTTTTCCCGCTATCGCCATCGCTCATAACTTACAAACTTTTTTAATTGTATTGGCAGCGCCGATTGTAATCAGCGGTGTCCCTAATTCATGCCCAGGAATGTAGGCCGCCTAGTTCTATAGATGAAAGTGCAGTTACTGTAAGTATAGTCGACAAAAGAGTTTTTAATCAAGAGAGTAATCAAAATAGTTGACTAGTGCAGAGAATATTGGTTATTGTGAATAGTTTTTTTTTGTAGAAAAAATTTGACTACGATTGTATATCTATACTAATATTATAAAGCAGAAGAGTTTGTTTGTTTGCTTGTTTGTTTGGTTGAACGCGCTAATCTTAGGATCTACTGGTTCGATTTGAAAAAATATTTTTGTGTTGGATAGTCCATTTATCGAGGAAGGCTATAGGCTATATAACATCACGCTACGACCATTAGGAGCGGAGCAGAAATAAAAAATGTTGCAAAAACGGGGATTTTTTTCCTTTCGTTTTATGTGACGCAGACAAAGTTGCGTGTGCAGTTAGTTTTTAATAAACTAACCAACATTTATGTTGTAACTTATGCAAAAACATTTGAATATGGTAGTACAACATACTTATTTATAATTTCGTGACATACAGATACAAAATAAAAGGATTAGCTCATCAACTCGTCACGTTGAAGTGAAGTTAGTCATTTACAGAATACAACGGTTCTCAAACTTTGTTGTGATTTCAGATTAATCTTAATTGTGAACACATTTAGGTGCAGTTTTTTTTTGATTTATTTGTTTTTGGTCTGTAAAAAGTTATCGATGAATTAAAGTCTTGATTGATCTGAATATTCAAGTTAATATAAATTATTTACAAAAGCGCTTTCGACAAAAGTATCAAAACGTAATTTACTGAAGTGAGAATGTCCCTTTGAAAACTGCAGAAATTATGGTATGATGAACCTAATTAAATTTTACCAAGGAATTGTAAAAGTTTGACAAACCATGGTCCACTCAATTCGTTACACTTCCTGGCCATTTATTTAGTGTTTAGCCTTGACTTTTGTGCTAAAAGATGGCTTTGAGATATGACAGCCCAATGCCACAAGCTGGACAAAATGTGCAACATTCTATGTTATCATAGCAGTTGGATAATTTGAATAGTTTCTTGCTATAGTAAACCGTTTTCCGGGGATTAGTCAGAATATTTGTAAAACCGGTGTAGTTTTGTTAACGTTTTTAATGGTTTTTGCGAGTTTTGAGCAATTCTGGTTAGTCTAGATCAAAAGCAGATAAACGGGCAACTATTTCTCAAACCTGTTCTTACCGGAAGTACAAACATATTTAAAAATCTAATCTAGCACTGAAAATCTAAAGTTTAATTGTTGTTTTAGAAGTAGATACAATAAAGGTATGTCTTTTGTCTTAGAAAAGGAGGCTTTAGTTTTTACAACAGAGTTAAATACAATCAAACTACCTTTCTTTAACTCTCCGTAGTTGGTAAACCTGTAAACAATATTACAGCCAAGTCAAGCTATTTCAGTAGGTACCACCAAATTGAATCTTATTTAAAACAACAGACAATACATTCTCTATTATAGATCAAATCAAAGTATTGGTGCATTATTAGTATCAGTGAAAGTGTATCAGACAAGACAGACAGACGGTTGCGTAGGACCTATGTATGTGTAGGTATGTATGCTGTCTGCGCGCGAGTCGATGTATTGTATGCTATGAGTACGTGCGCCTGAGACGGACAGGGGCGGATTTTTAACTATAAATAATTATATTATTAATAGAGGTTGAGACGAATACCTATCTAATGCTTATTAAGTAGATAGGTATTCGTCTCAACCGTGGACACCTATTTTTGTTTTTGTAAATCAATGAATACTGACGAAGTTAGAACGCATCAAAACTCGGGAGTGGGGGCTCATGACGTCACAACGCACTAAAAAATATAGCACGGCGTGACGTATTGAGAATTTTAAAAGCGTCATATCTTCGTCAATGTTGGTTTATGTGACAAAAGAAAAAATACGGGTCAAATATTTTTTGATAATCTAAGTGACGGACTAATTAGAATTTTTCGTACCAACCCGTATTTTTTCTTTTGTCACATAAACCAACATTGACGAAGATACGACGCTTTTAAAATTCTCAATACGTCACGCCGAACTATATTTTTTAGTGCGTTGTGACGTCATGAGCCCCCACTCTCGAGTTTTGATGCGTTCTAACTTCGTCAGTATTCATTGATTTACAAAAAAAATACGTGTGGAGTCCATTGTTTTCCAATACACCCATTTTTTTTGTAAAGTACATAGCAATGTCAAATATGTTAAGCATATGTTTTTACATAGTTAAATCCGTACCTGCTTCATGATTTTATATGACAGCGTAGTGACTGACAGTCTGATCTTGCGCATGACACGTCATTACGCGCACGTGTAATGAGCATCCTAATCAATTATAATTTAGATTTAGACTAGTGGATTTCACCTCTCAATCCTAAACATAATAACAAAACAAAAGACAAATATTAAAAAAAAACTTTCATCAATCACGATCAACTCACATTTTGTAACTTCACGCCTCTTCACTACACTATTTAAACCACAAAATTGAATGCCAGACATCAGAAAAGAAATACCAATTTACCCATCACAATAACTCGTCCTAGACAATACGATTTTCTCCGTCATTCACAACAAACCTTCTTGAATTGTTATTGTTAAAGTAAAAGTTCGCAAGAGATGAGAAAACGCCCCAGTTCATATGTACCCATCGTTATTATAGCTTGGTATGGTTCAGAGGTTCACATAAGTTGTCAACTTGTACCTGAAACTGGGTCAGTGAGCTTCTTAACAATTACTTTCGACAACCCTAGTTTCCATGTAGTTTCTAATGTCAAAATGATTCTGACTTTGGGTGAGTAATTAATTGTTGTTAAGATTGTTATATGAGGTATTCTTTTGATGAGTTTGGGATTTCGCTGTGGTTGGAGCGTAGATCTACATTATGCTGGATTACCTGTTTTTTTAAAGGTTTTTCGCGTTTACATCTCTCGTAATGTAAAGTCAATATTTATTTAAAAAAACTTAGTTCTTAATTTAATACTCATGGCTGTAATAGTGATGTTTTAGAAACGCAGCTTAGTCACACAATTTCACTTTGGGCTAAGAACAGTTCAGCTTGAACCATTTATGAAATACGATTAAACTGTAGAGAGCTATAGGTATCAAAACACGTTACTTGTACTAGATCCCGATTGATAAAGAATAAAAGCAAGTATTGTGGGACCTTCATTAAGAATTGAAGTTGGACACAAAACCTAACAAGGCGCTGATCAGACTGTCACCAAATGGAGTCCAAGAACTGGAAAACTAAATGTTTATCATCCGGTTGCGGCAGCGAGATTGGCAGACGATATAGTTGCTGTCGGGGGAAAATCCTGGAAGAGTATAGCACAGGAACGTGGAGATTGGCACAAAAAAGAGAGGCCTATACCTAGGGTTGCCATCCCTAAAATTTGACAACCAGGACAAGACGCATGAAATCCCCAGATTGTATAGCCTAGAACCCGGACAACAGGTTTTTTTAAACAGTGTACTTAAAAAGCAGTTAAAAATCTAATAATATCACCTTTTTATTTATTTTTAGACATTAAAACTAGTCATCTTTTTTCATCATTTTAAATGTACCTGACGGCGAAAATAAGCAAGTCGGTGCGTCGAAAGATGCTCTATGGTTCGTCGGTTGATCACAGTGCGTGTGTCAGGTGACCCAAGACTTTAAATTTTTAAACCTGGACTACAAATGAAGCCCCGCCCAGACATTCCCCGGATGTTCTCTGAACTAGGATAAATACGGGGAAACCCGGACGGATGGCAACCCTACCTTTACCCAGCATCATCATCATCTTCATCATCCACAGCATGAATTCAACCAAAGTTGAATTTATGCTGTGGATGATGATGATGACAATGAAAAAAATAACCAATAGTTGCTAACGGTGTCAGAAAGTCAATCGATGCTATGTTATCATCACAAAACACAATATTGTAAACGTTGATGTCATTCTAATAACAACGTTAATCGATTACGCAGTAATAATTAAATATTCGTGGGCCGAAAGAAGAATCATCTTTAATTTAACAACATCGTGAGGAAACCGCCATGTCCTAGTACCATAAGGAACCAAAAATGTAAGACATGTGACTTCTACCAATTCTTACTGGGCCTGCGTGGTGGATTATAGCCCATTCCCTCTCATACAGAGGACGCCTGTGTCCCAGCAGTGGGAAGGTTAATAGGCTGATGATAATGGAAATATCGGGAACGTAAAAACAATTAATAATAATAATAATATAATAATAATAATCGTTTATTCATCAAAAGGGGCACACTTACAATTTAGTATCAGAAACAAGTAAAATAGAGCACTGTTGCTTATTGCCTGAACTAGGTGGAACCTGTGTTTCAGGCTAGAAGGTGCATAAATACCTACTTAAAATAAACAAATTAACATTAAGAGAAATGTAAAAGTAAATGACTAAAATTACGACTTACATGGAAAAAAAAGCAAACAACATGTCAGCAGTTTACTTGCAGACAACAAGTAAATCTTCTGTTTGTGCATAGGTCATGGGTTGTAAAAAAGTAATAATAGCCTTTTTACAGATAAAATAGTTCAACTTATATATACTTAGTTTTCTATTTAATCTATTGTACAGAAATGGGCCTAAAAATGTAAAGAATCTTTCCACAAAGACATGTTTGGAGGTTGCTTTAGAAATGCATACAATATCATTCCGTCTCTTGTTAGTATTGTCAGCATTGTACGTGAGCATGGTGTGCTGTTTTAATACCAGGTGCATAATAAATAGCTGGCGCACAGTCAGCACGTTGCAGGATTTATACAGCTGATCTGTGGGAAAGTAAAAGGGATGGAAATTCGCCACCTTTAAAATTGCTCTTTGAGCTCTTTCGAGGGGTAGCAGGACAGTTTTTGATGCGCCTCCCCATGAAATAATACAGTAGTGAATTATAGATTGACATAGCGCGAAATAAACTTGTGTGATCAGTTTAGGATCTGCAAAAGTTCGTATTTTTTTAAATACATATATTAATTTGCGCACTCTTTTAACGAGACTTTCAATATGATACCTAAAAGAGAGTGTGTCGTCAATTATAACCCCTAAGTATTTAATATTACTGGTTTTGAGGATAGAAGGACAATTGCAAATGCTGACTGGCCGATTATCACATTGATGGGCATATACATGGAGGTTCGTGAGTGTGTGAGACTTGCGCATGGAGAAGTGGATGTATTTTGTCTTATCAGCATTTAGTGTTAGTAGATTGCTTTGAAGCCAATTAGTCACAGTATTAAAGCCAAGTTGAGCGCTTTCAAACAGTTCGCTACTGTTTTCAGCAGAAAATATTAGCACTGTGTCGTCAGCATATGATATGATTTGGCCGTGATTGATATTTAGGTTACACAGGTCGTTAATATAAACCAGGAAAAGGGTAGGGCCCAATATACTTCCCTGGGGAACACCAAATCCAGTATTTTTCAGCTCGTCGCTCGTAAAATTGTCGATCCTAACACACTGGTATCGATCGTTTAAATAGTCAGCAAGTAATGTCAGGGGCGTGCCCCTTATTCCTATGGCCTCTAGTTTCCTCAGAAGCACAGAAATAGAGACAGTGTCAAAAGCTTTCGCTAAATCAAGGAAGACTCCCATGACCTGGTTGCCTTTGCCCAGCTCTTCTTAATAAAATACGTCTAAGATTGAAACAAATATGTGGCGCTCTTAGGCGCCTTCATAATCAATAGAGTTGATATACCTGTATTCGGCTGCAAGTTTAGCTGGACATGCTGCGTCTCCCGTCTTGTGGTTGGCTTGTTTTTTAAAGCGCATGCATGTAGCACATTTTGGACCATCGGCTTTTTTTGCGCAGTCTTGGCTAGAGTGTCCTTCTTCACCACAATGGCCACAAGTCGAGACAGTGACCTTGCATGTCTTAGATGCATGACCGTACTGCTGGCACTTGTAACATCTCGTTACCAGAGTGAAGTCCCGTACCGGACAGGACGTCCAATTTATAAATAATCTGTCCTGCGTGATGAGGGCCTTGCGGATAATGGCTGAAACTTCTATAATATAATTACAGGTCTCAGCATCTTTCCTACCAGATTTGTGGCTAAGTTTAACTGAGGTCATAAATGTTTCTAGGGTCATAGGCAGTTTGTCCGTTATGTTCTGCTCGTAAATACATTTATAAACTTCATTTTCGGCCATTGATGCGGGAACTCCTAGTACAATAATACGAGGTTTGCGTTTCCGAGGTTCGTCGACGGTAAGGCCTGACGAAGCGATTTGGACTGTTTGCTTGAGTTTATCAAGGTCATCCTTAGTCTCAGTGCTGATAATAAGTCCTCCTTTTCCTATTTTACGTACGCCTCGTACTTTCAGCTTCATTTCTCCAGGGCATACGATTTTTTGTACCATGTTCTTGGTTTCGTCACTGGTCTTGGTATTGTCGCATGGAAAAATCGCCACGGAGCTGAGATTATTAGGGCGAATAAAGCTGCTAGATCCCTTCTTAACCATATCGGCAAAAGATGTAGATGCTGCTCCTTGCCTCGTACAGGACTCCTGAATCGTGCGGTTCATCTCTGCTAAACAGTCCGCTAGGTCTCGAGCTTCGGTCATAGTTTTTAAGGCAGTATGGGTTTGTATTGCTCTTGATTTCAGCGACTGGTATTGGACAGCTAATTGAGAAACACCATGACTGACTTTCCGGCAGAGATTTCCAATTCTTTGCTTCTGTTCAGAATTGAGTTTTCCTTCAGAAGCAATGCAAAATACCTCATTCAGGTGATCCTCAATGGACCCCAACCAGTTCTGAATTTCTGCAGTACTGACTGGTTCAAAGGCTTCCTCTTGGTGCTGCTTTGGTTGTTGAGGTGGTCTCGGTGTTGGTGTCGACGGAGGGCTGCGTGGCGTCATCCCACTTCGATTGAAGGGGCTGCTGGCCATTTTTCAGATTATAACACTTATTTTGTAATCAAGTCAGTCCATTATTCTGCGTTAAAACCGCTCACTGTGTTGTTTTATTATATCAAGCTAATACACTAAAACTGGGTCAAATTTAATGCAAGCGTTAATTTATTTATTTTTATACTGCATTGATGTGCACGTCTGTATGCGATGAGTGCCAATCAATCAAGCAAAATTAGAAACATGGTAAATCCCGCTTTCAGTGTTAATGATAAGACTTTGACAGATCAGCAGATCACTTTCTAGACCCACACATTAAGGCGATTACATGAGCTAAACGCGACTTTTATAATTACTAAAAATAAATCATAATCTTCAGGATATATGCTAGCATGATACTGTTTTGAAAACATAATACAATTAATTTGGCTCGATAAAAATAAATCACGAACTTATCTCTAAAAATATCTTTCAAACAATAAAAAACATACTAAAATGCATGCGATCATTCTGATTTTTTGTCAAATAAATCTACAAGCAATATATTAGCATATTACTGTTTCAGTTTTTTAATCCAATCAATAGTTTTTTTGTAAATCGATCGAAACCACTCATTTCGCACTATTTGGCCTGCTGTGGCTGACGTAACAACCACTTTGTAGTGCAAGCTGATTAGAACTTTATTCTGACAGTATTTCAAACGAAGTTTGAACCACCACAAATAGAGTTGCTAATTTAGCTCGCCTAAGCGCCTTAAACCAGGCGTTTCGTATCAACGTTCAGATTGATCTAAGACTTTAACTTAATCTATATTATTATGGTAGATCCGGCCGTTTGCTAGATAAAGTGATCCGGTGCTAATAGAAGGAAATTGTAAATTATCATGTCTTGCCACTTTGTATTATCCGATAGCTTGACTGCTCGGGTTAATATCCGTTTAATGGTTAAAGATATCGATCAACGTAGCCTGATAGTAGTGTTTTTACTGGACATGTAAATGTATAAGAACATTTATTTAATTCAATGAGCTAAGAATGTACTACTTAGTACATTTAATTCACGAGCAATGAAATGTTCACTTAGCAAAATTCGAAAACGGTTTTCTCTTGTTTCAGATGTTTGGTAACAGAGCGTAGCCATGTATAAACATATGTGGTGTAGCTTTCAAAATATTATGTTCGAAAACGTAAAACAATTGTCTTTTTTAAACTTTCATGATCAGAACACATTATAAAACAAACGAAGACGGGTTAAAGGTAAATTCGCGATAAAGACCCGTCTTCGTTTGTTTTATAATGTTTATCAAAACAGTAGTCGAAAATGGATATATCGAAGATTTTTTTCCTTTGATTTTCAATTACAGTATTTATTTTTTTTCTATGAAGAAAAACTCTACTAAGAAGTTGCAGGTTTGATTTTTCTTTCATTGAGGACATTTTTCCAAATTTTTCGTAACTTAATATAATTTGTGTGTTTATCCTGAACTTCCCAAGTGCACAGACCTACCTTCACCTACCTATATCTATTGTTAAAACACATCAATCACGAAACATATCTCTAGCCTCAACAATTTCAGCTTCAAAACGAAGAGCATTTACTTCTATAGTTTTTATGACAGTTGCCCCAGTTTTAAAGCGTTGAAGCTTTTTTGCCAATTGCAGCCCATTACAAAGATAAAGCCCACATCGACTTACTTTCAGTATCGGTCACCGACTCACTCTCACTTGCTCAATAATTAGGTAGACATTCATGAATATTGAAAGTGAATTGTAAAATACGCTGAGTGTTCACCTGGGTTTGGTTTTATGGTAAAGCAATCTTGGGTTCTTGTGACAACACAAGACATTAGTTTGTGGTTGTGTTTTTGCAAAATATGTAGATTCGTCACTACCTGTGTCTTTGTCTTTTTTAAACTTTCACGATCAGAACACATTATAAAACAAATGAAGACGGGTATTTATCGCGAAGACGGCTTCAAACTCTCTTCAGCTTGGAATCCAGTGATCACTAAGTGTACTCGTTTAGTGAAATCGCCTCAATATACGGACACTGTTAGTGTAGTGTGCTGTCCTAGTGTGAACCGGCCCTAATTAACATTTAGGCTGGTTTTATAGTCACGCCGCTAGACGCGCCGTTGGACAGAATTTGAAACGCTACTACCTACTACTCCAATACAAATTCTGCCCAACGGCGCGTCTAGCGGCGTGACTATAAAACCAGCCTTATGAAGATGAGTGAGGGTAGTTGAATAAACGCCTTCACTTTGCTGTCGCGGTACCTCCAATACTTCAGTCTCCCCGCGACCACGGATGGTGCAATTCGGTCGAAACGTCGGGATTAAATTAAAGGTAAATTCGCGATAAATACCCGTCTTCATTTGTTTTATAATGTACCTGTGTCTTTTCTATCATAAAAGTGCAGCTTTTCTGGACAGACACAACAAAGAGTGAACATAAATTTCAGATCCTTTGGTTCTGAACGTTTTAACGGGATTGAAGGCTCTAATTTTGTTGTATTCTCCTTTTTTGCATTTCGACGTATTTTAATGTTCAGTTAAGAATAATTTTATTAACCGATTTCCAAAAGAAGGAGGTTCTCAATTCGTCGGAACCTTTTTTTATGTATGTTCCCCGTTTACTCGAAGATGGTTGAACCGATTTGGATTATTTTTATTTTGTTTGAAAGGGTATATATACTTCAAAGGTGGTCCCATAATCATCAAGTCAGGATCTGATGATGGGATCCTGGAGAAATAGAGAGGACTCTTCAAATTTTATAGGCACACATCAAGCGATTTGGGTAGTTTTCGAAAGGGTACTTTCTCAGAGTGGTCCCACTTCAATTTGGTGAAGATCTGATGATGAACTTCGGAAATAGGCAACGGAACTCCTCAATAAATGGATTGGGATTGCTGAAATCTCATGTCTATCATTCTATTGTTTACTCCAGTTCATAACATAACATCCCGCCAGTACGCTGTGAAGGGGTAAGCGCATGTGAACCACTAAAAAGTGAAAAATAAAAACTTTTTTGCAAAAAATAATTTACAAAACTACGAATATGCTATTACGATATAAATGCATTCTGTGGTCTGCTGTTTTTGTCTGCAACTCTTGTATTTGTTCTATATGGCAAACTGACTTATTATAGCCTATATAGTTGTGTAGGTTATTGTTTCTGATAATAGGTATTGACTTCTTGACTGCTACAATCATTTATATTGATTTCAGTACAAAAGCCATATAAGAAAATATATTTAGCCTATAGCATAATACTGTAAACAATGGCTGTATAACCTAATGTGTTAACATTTCATAGTTACTCACAATTTTTTATGTTATCATTTTAATGGTGATACTCAATTTCACTAGCTTTTCCTTCAATCTCACAAAATAAAAAGTAACCTCACGAATCATCATAAAACTAAATCTTTTCCTTAAGTGAATCAAATATTTCCCATAGACAACTATAATTAAGTTTATTTGCGATAACGTGTAAACTATGCTTTCTAATAGCACACTTTACAACCAGAGACAATGGATGAGAATCAAGATGGCTACCGGAAATGCTTCGTTCACATTGTTCTTCCGGCGCGGAAATGATAAAACCTTTTTTGTTAATTCTTGTGTTTCAATTAAACCGTTCAGTGCTTTTTAATTAAATTGTTTACTTTTATATGGTATAAGTAAATTATGAGGATGTTGACGTAGTTACTTCAAGACCTATCCTTATCATCTTAGATCTAGCTTTTTCCTATGTTGGAACCGTGTTCCAGTCTTACCGGATTTAGCTGAATAGGCTGTATTTTACATGAGGCGTCTGCCTTTCTGACTTCCCCGACTCAGTTACTGGATACACCCCTTAGTTGGACTGGTTACTATTTCAACTTACAGAGTCCAAAATAAATTGGTCCTTTGGTCTATACAGGGTTATTTTTTGTTTATACTAAACCCGAAAAGGGGTCATTGTACTCATCATTTTGAACAACTTTTTCTATGGGACGAACCCTGAAATCGCGAAAAAAAAGTCAGCTGTTCCCTACATTTATGTTCGCACAACTCGTCAAAATGTAGGGAACAGCTGATTTTTTTTTCGCGATTTCAGGGTTCGTCCCATAGAAAAAGTTGTTCAAAATGATGAGTACAATGACCCCTTTTCGGGTTTAGTATAAACAAAAAATAAGGTTGTATACTTTCCGTGGTCGTATTTTTATCCCAGACTCAGTTACAACGAAAACGATTTGATTCCTTGATTCCCTTTTTCTTTTTTTGATATCATCCATCCATTTGCAGTTAATGGTAACGTTTGATGCTTGTAAAAAAGACAATTAATTTCAAATAGAGACAAACGATACAGGCACACTACAACATTTACTGATAACTAAAACAATAGGGGTACCCTATCATTTTGGAGACTTGACAGACAATTTACAACCTACTTAATAAACCTGTAACTCATTATCTTCTCTTTCTTCTCCCCAGGAACTAGAACAAGAGAAACACCTGCTGAGACGACGGCTGGACACGACACAAGGAGAATATGAGGCACGGATGCTGGAGCTGCAGAATGACATCAAAGAGCTCACGGCGAAGATCGACTCTAGAGATAATAATGTCAAACAGGTAAGTTATTGTTAAGAAACAAAGAAGGTCTTAGAGAAATTAAGGTACCAAACGGTCGAAATAAGTCAATTAGACTTAGTACTACCATCCCCTTCATTTTAGTGCTGGTCCTTATTTCCAGATATTCATCAAACGTTACTTTGGAAAGGACCATTAAGCTTAACTCCAATTAGCTTAGCATTGTGATTTTAATACCAATCTTTACATAACGTAGTGTCCCTTTTCATTATAACAATATCTAAAACCTCATATATCATCATTCAATAAGTGAGTTGTGCACCCAAAATTGTATGATCTGCAAAATGACGACCGTCTAGAGTTCTATACCAAGTTTCATCCTACAAAAATAATCCTACCTTATTGGCACTTTCGGTATGTAAAGAGCTCTTGTGCATAATGTCTCATTTGTAGACTCAGTATACAGGGTGTAAACCACCTCATCACAAAACCGTTAACCAAGCATTCTGTACATCAAACTAAGAAACTTTACGCAAAAATTATTGCTGGGAAACTTTTTTTTTGAGGTTATAAATCGTATTTTGTGGCAGAGCTCAATGTTTCGCACTTAAAACATTGTGCTGGTGGATGGTTTGAATAGTACGGGGGTCGTGGAGGTGTTAAAAGTCAAAATCTTACAAAAAAAACTTGTCAAAAAGTTGTAACTTTGACCCCCCATATCTCCGTAACTAGAAGGTTCCCAGGTCTGGTGTAGAACAAAAAAGGGGGCGTCCATAAATTACGTGAGGTGTTTCTTTAAATTTTCTGTCCCTCCCCCCCCCTGGTGAGATGTCGTGAGATTTTATTCAACCCCCTCCCCCATTCCCCAATCTCACGTGAGATTTTTCAAAATGTGAGTTCTTCGTCTTGTAGACGTATCTTTTGACGTATGCGTTATAAAAATCTTTTCACTTCTCATGCTCTAAAAGTACGCCGTTATAGCCCTATGAAGCGGGATTAAAGTGACCGTTTATTCCCTAGCGAGTAAAAGTAATTTAAAAATGGAACGATCTTTTACTCTGAAACATGGCCACAAAAGAGTAACTTGACAAAGGTTTTATTTAAATTTCGAATTGGCATGCAAATAAAAAGCGGTTTATTGAAAAAAAAAAAACAAATGCAACTTCAACGCGAGAAAAAGTTATGGTTGTTTGTGTGCATCATTGCTTTTGCAGTAATGTATGTACTAATTATCTGTAGAGTGTGAATCATCTTCATTGCAAAAATGTTGAAAGTTTGTGTTGTGTTTTCAATGGTTAATCTGTGACTGACCTGATAGAAGAAAAAACTGACCGCTCAGTTCAGAATTTTTGTCGAGTGTAAATTTGTTCAGTTTTAAATGACTATTTTTCTCGCACTCGAAGTGAAAAGTACAGTTTGCACCTCGAGACTAAACGCCAATATAATATACCCTCGCTTTCATTGCCTCCCTCGCAAGCTCGGGAGTCAAACCACCTCGGGTATATAATGGCTTCGTTTAGTCCCTTGTTATAAAATATATTATAGTAGCTCGTTTTAAATTAGTAAATATGGTGGTTTGACAGTCAGTAGATGTATATCGTCGAAGTATGAATGAAATTATTTTCTTTCGAATGAATTAGTGAATGATCTAAATCGTATTACGATATACGCTTAAGATTAAATCTTAAGCATGTACAATCTAATGGACCAAAATAGTATAATATTTTTTTGTTTCAATCAGAAAAAAAATTGCGTGATATTTGCCGAGACCCCCCCTCTCTCCAACGTAAGATTACATGAGATTTGACTCGACCCCCTCCCCCCCTTAAACATCTCACGTAATTTATGGACGCCCCCAAAATGATCGCAATGACGGGAAGAGGGGGGGGGGGGGGTTAAGAGGTGTTTTACACCCTTTATAGTCTACGCTTTGTCTATAATATCTGAATTTCACATTTTTATTAAGCAGATGCTATTGTTGATTCACCTTATACAACATCTTAGTCACTGCTATGAAGTAATTCACTTACAACATACACTCTTACTCAATAGAGACCACACCGATCTCCCATGCATACATAATTAAGTAAATAGACCATAAATCTATTAGGTAAATAGGTATAAATTCAAATGACTCATATTAAAGATCTGATTTGGATGCACAGGTTGTAGGTTCTACGTAACTGAACGAGTTTTGTTTGTAAATCATTTTAGGAATAGAAATTAGTTTACGTAAAAATGAAGCAGTGTTTGTTTCCTTTATTGAATTATTTCAGCCGAATGTCATCATCATTTCAGCCGAAAGACATTCACTGCTGGACATAGGCCTCCCCCAAGTGTTGTCAAATTAACCAGTCCCGTCCCAACTCGCATCCAGCGGATTCCAGCAACCTTCACCAGGTCATTGGTCTACCTAGTGGGAGGCCTTCCAACACAATATCTTCCGGTTCGCGGTTACCACTCCAAAACTTTTCGGCCCCATCAGCCATCCGTTCTGCGAGCAATGTGCCCTGCCCACTGCCACTTAAGTTTGGCAATTCTTCAGGATACGTCGTCGTTGACTGGTAGATAATGCCTTGTGGCATTAAGTCCGCATACGTACCACTCCTGTAAATGAAGTTTAAATAAATAAATAACCTTGCTTGGTAAAGGGGTAAATATGAGAAGAAAGTATTCATGGGAAATAGTCAATTAGGCCGATGTGAAATGTGATATCTATTAACAGAAAAAGGTTTTCAAAATAACAAAAACATTAAAGAAGTTACGGGACTCTATGGGTATCTTCATGTTGATGTCGAGAAACTATTAAAAAAACTGACCAAAGTAATTGAACTGGCCTAACGCCTATATTATCTAGTTAGAGAGAGTTACGACATGGCCGTTTTTTGTACAATTTCATGGGTAATTTGCTTAGCATTTTTTTGGCAAAGTGCTTCGTACCTAAATACCTGATGGAAGTTTTATCTACAAACTAGCTGATCCACGCAACTTCGTCTGCGTCACGTAAGAGAGAAAAAGGAAAAAACGAACCCGTTTTTGCAACATTTTTCATTCCTGCTCCGCTCCTAATGATTGTAGCGTGATGTTATATAGCCTAAGGCCTTTCTCGATAAATGAACTATCCAACACAAAAATATTTTTTCAATTCGAGCCGGTAGTTCCTGAGATTAGCGCGTTCAACCAAACAAGCAAACAAACTCTTCTGCTTTATAATATTAGTATAGATAGATTAGCGGTTGTAGGTTTTCCTAGGTTTATAAAAGCCTTCCACTTAAATGCAACTACAACCAACTGAAGAACATTATCCTAGTGTATTAAATTTAAATCGCACATCATCATCATCATCATCCTCTATCTAGCATAGCCTTTTCCCAATTATCCAGTCAGTCGGTTTCCAGTCTAACTGGAAGCTGTTAAAAACTAGTATTTTACACAGATTGACTGCCTATCTGACTCCATAACCAAGTTAGTACTGGGTAATACGATGAGACTGCATGGCTGTCGGAATTTCTAAAACCAAAAAATTAAAGTGTAAACCTCTAGAGGTTCACACTACAAATTGTTTGGTTAGACAGATTATTAACTACTTGACTAGTACATAATCTGTCTAATTTACACCATAAGGTCTCAATAGTTCATCCAAAGGACCAATCTACGGCCTTCAAATTGGTCCTTGTCTCATACGCCTCCACCTAATACAACTTTAAATATTACTAAGAATGTTAGCTATAATTCAGATTGACATTCGGGTAAGTATATAATAAATAGTGTCATTTATCTGCTAAGTCCGAACACCTGCCCGTAATAACTTGTGCATTACGCATAATGACTGTTTTGCAATACTTGTAATGTAATGTCATTTGATTGTCAACCTGTCGTTAGAGCGAATTATTGGATATCATTTGAAATAGTGATTTAATGTTCAGAACATAAGAAGTTTTATTAGTTCCAATATTAGTATCATCGGTTGCTGGCAATAAACTCACTATTGCTTATATCGCACTTCATTATTTGAAAAAAATTGGGTTGTATATACGCTGCTGTAACTCTTTAATTTAATAAGAATATCTAGAAGAATAAGACTATTTGTCTTAGGCCTAGACTAAGCTGAACTTTCAACTCAAAGTAAGATCTCAACATTTTGATAGCCAGTCTCACTGAGACGTTTATTTCATTACCCGAAAACTGGTTCGTGGAGGTAAGATAGGCAGTCATTCTTTGTAAAATACTGGTGTTTAGCTGCATCCGGGAAGACTGTAGGTCGATCCCGCAGTTAGTCGTTAGTCGGGAAAAGACTAGGCAGTATGAAGAAATAAGAGTCTACTGTCTATCTTTAGTGAGATGCCAACAAGTTCGGCAGCACCATAATCAACTTGCCAATCACCAATCCATCTACAAAGAAAATTAATTATATAGCAATATCTTACAAGCTAGTCATTAGGAAGCTCATGCTCAACATTTGACGTTTTCAGGCTAATACGATGATAACTGTAATTATTATTGGTACTGCCATCAGCGTTAGAACACTTTATGTAAGTTATATTATGTGCAAGAGTAATTAAGCAGGTAATATATTAAAGTATTTTTGTAGTAGGTAGATTACGTGAGAGGGTAATATAGTAAGCTAATCGTGAGATGTAGTCCATAGCATAGTGAGATTATGAAATCCTGAATACGGAAGGTACATATATAAAAGTTATTTAAGCTAGTTAATTTATAAAACTATCGGTATTAGCTATAATACATTATGTGCATTGTAGATCATAATATACAATAATGAAAGCTAGATGATGATGATGATGAAATATTTATTGCTCTCATGTGGTGATATTAATAAGGATACTATTAAGGCCAGTACCTAAAATGAACCCTTAGGGCATAGCAATGTTTGCAGTCAATGACTGTAAACATTGCTGTGCCCTAAGGACAAGTACGAAGTAACTGCAAAAACTAGAGCAGTTTCCTAAACTGTCGGTAAACAAATAAATACATAGATAAAATCTATATTTAACTTTAATAGCCAGTGCGTAGGAGTCTTGAAAAGCTGCGTGAACAACTTAAGCTACAAAATCTAGCCTGTGTTAGAATTTGGTTCAGATATCCTATCTTAACAGACAACAATAAAGTCTTTAAATATTAGCACTATCAAATTGTTTCACAGTGTATAATGCAAAATGGCTACAATTTAAAACAATGAGCGTGTCTCCTTGACCCTACATTTGGCACAAAAAGGCTTTGTGTCCAAACTTCGTAGTTTCGATGTAATTAACATTGAAAACGTGCATTACCACTATTAGTGAACTGAGTCAAGGCTTCGTTGAGGTGCCAGTGCTAAAGTAAATTCTGTCAACTCAGAATTTCGAAAAAAAAATCAAATCAATTAAGAACAACTTTGAAGTGTCATAATAATATCAGGTGGTTTGGACGGAGAGAAAGAGTCTACAATCAGGTAAAAGAACACAAGAAATTCTACACAAAAAGAATACATCAAGTCTGTCTACCTTTTTTTTTCGCATGGGAAATCATCAAATGACTTCTCCCATTCTGGGCGGAGCGAGAGGGAGTGTCAGACTTTTACTGACCCATCCATGTTCCTTCCTCGCCCTTTATGTTCCGGGGCCGCGGTATCTCTTTCGAACAGGCCCGCAACCCCGGCAGGAAGTCTGTCTACCTTAAAGAGTAAAACAGAAATCCAAGCTGGAAGTGCACCGGCGTAGATATAAACATTTTTAATCGATCATGTTTTTATACACGTTGGCCGTACAGATATTGCAGTTTTTTGAGGAAACAGTCAGTGTTTTGTTATGAGGGTTTAAGAGGGGTTGCATAGTTATGAACTGGCCACACATCCAAACGACTGCTGTTATTGAGAAATTCCTATTAAGCAAGCAAAATAACGAACTTTTCCAGGCCTGATGATGGAACCAAGGACCCTCAGACCACCACATGACCAGTCCGTATTAGACCAACAAGGCCATTTTTAGGAAATACTGTAATTTCTAGTATCCCTTTGAAAGTATATGTGTGTCTATGTGTCAATGGCTCGTCATGCACGGAAGAACACAAGGATTATATGATAGTAGCCATGAGAAATGACATTGACAAAATACTTAAACTACGTGGTTGAGTTTTATTCTGTTATTGTGATCAAGGGTTACATTACTGGGTCTTTTAACGTTTTACCTATAAGAAATACGTGTATGTAATTGTATGTGTCGTATAACCCAGTTCTGACTGGGTTGTGAGTGGAGGTCAGATAGACAGTCGCCCCATGTAAAATATTGGTTCAGGTGCATCCGAATAGACTGGTAGCCGACTCCAACATAGTTGGGAAAAGGCTAGGCAGATGATTATAAGTAATATTACATTTATATTTGGTCGCATTGGGAAGGAGAAGTTGAATCCAAGCCGGATTTCTGCGATGTGTCATGGCAATGAACCCACAGGACCTACCGTGCTTGACGTGGTATGACCAGATGAATGAATTTCGAGACAAAGCAATACGAGGATGTTAGATCTGAGTAGTTTCTACCTTCCTCCATAGAAAAGGGCAAAGGCTGACTCAAAGTTGTTAATGTACCTTTCTTTTTTTTTTTGGGATGGGAAATCATCAAATGACTTCTCCCACTCTGG
This sequence comes from Xestia c-nigrum, assembly GCA_916618015.1. NCBI lineage: Eukaryota > Metazoa > Arthropoda > Insecta > Lepidoptera > Noctuidae > Xestia > Xestia c-nigrum. The sequence continues at coordinate 3,388,138 of OU745263.1, forward strand.
GTGGAGCGGGAGGGAGTGTCAGACTCTTACTTACTAAAACCCATCCATATTCCTTCCTTGCCCTTTATATGTTCCGGGGCCGCGGTATCTCTTTCGAAAAGGCCCGCAACCCCGGCAGGCTTCGGCCCTTGCGAGCCCCTCCCTTTATGCTGACATCTCTTTGAGGCGCGCGTGGAACACGAACGCGTCGTCGACCCGGCCAGTCGTCGTCGTTAGACGGACGGAAGGCTAGCTAGCCCATAGCCAACCGTCCACAGGCCCGCAAAGTTGTTAATGTACCTAAGTTTATTTTTTCGTTGCTTGCTTATAAAGAAACTGTGGTCTATAAGAGAAGTAAATTGCTAAACCAAAAACAAACTAGGATTACGACAAACCTTCTTTTGTGTAATAACATAACAATAAGAAAACCGAATCTTTCGAACGCTTACAACAGCACCTTAGCACGACCGAAAGTACCGAAACCTTACTTTTGTTCAAAAAACGTGACAGGGCTTAATTTTGCTGTTCCTAATCCTATTAACATGCTAAGGATTACCCTAATGTCCTTCAACAGGTTTCGTTTAACGTGCATATTGTTAACTAACTTATGTTATTAACTGCTTGTTAATGTCTGAACGGAAAATAAATCCGTTTAGGCATGGTTGATTGGTCATCATCTGATTTGACGTTATTAAGGTCTGTTAGTAGAATATTGCATTAGTTCTAATTTGTATTTCAAACAAGACTCATCGTCTGTCTAGCTTTTTCCCAACTATGTTGGAAACGGCTACCAGTCTAGTCGGATGCAGTTGAGTACTAGAATCTATACTAATATTATAAAGCAGAAGAGTTTGTTTGTTTGTTTGTTTGGTTGAACGCGCTAATCTCAGGAACTACTGGTTCAAATTGAAAAATTATATTTGTGTTGGATAGTCCAATTATCGAGGAAGGCTTTAGGCTATATAACAATACGCTACGACTATAAGGGGCGCAGCAGGAATGAAAAATGTTGCAAAAACGGGGATTTTTTTCCCTTTCGTTTTTCTCTCTTATGTGACGCAGACGAAGTTGCTTGGGTCAGCTAGTTTTTTATAAAGCGACTGCCTATCTCACCTTCACAACTCAGTTAGTACTGGGTAATACAATCCCCCTTGGTAGGACTGGTTGTTAGAGTTTCGAGCCACTGACTACCTGTAACGACTGTCAAACAGTGGTAACTTAGGTAAGCATGGCTTAACCTAAAGATTCACCCGAGCGGCTGTTATTATTTAGCCACATACAATCTCCACGAGGTAAAAACATTTTATAAAGAGAAATTAAAAAGACTTTCGTCCAACAAATATATATGTAGGTACCTACTTTATAAGATTTCTCTATCTTTTTCTATTTAAAGTGCTAGACTTAGAATTAGACTGTGAAACGTTACTTATCTATAACTATTAGAAACAAGCGCTAATGGCGAAGTAATAATCTCAAGATTTCTAAACACTTTCTTCACATCACTTACAGCCGATGCAACATCTATTTAATACACATTATCAAGAACTTTGAACTCTTCAGCAATAAACATGTGTTGTCCCAAATAAATAAAATTGAACATAACATAACACGTACGTACATCCTCATTAGAATTACGAAAGTACGGAGAATTTGACAGTCGACCTCTCACGTTCTCACATTTTTTCGAGTATCGGGTTTTTTTTGCTTAGTATTGAAGTCAAAAAGAGTTTCGTCACTCGTGTCGGTTTCGTCCATTGACAATTGATTGGTGCAAAAAGCAGCCCTTTAGTGATGGACGGGCTTTCACGAAACGTGCGCTAGGCTGTGTAAGCGTGACCTGGTTTTTGGGTATAATAAAAATAGTAAACTTTAATCCCAGATTTGAATAAAGAAAAAAGAAGCAGAAGGGCTTTTATTTAACTGGTGCCCTTAATCCATGGAACTTAGTAAAAACTGGTCCTTTTATCCCGAAAGGACCAAATATTCAACCTAAGCCAAAAATTATGAAGAGTTTTAGATTCAAAGACATGTAAGTTACAACATGTGTGGTGGGACAACAACCTACTCATTCTCACAGACAGCCTGACTCCTATTGATGGAAACTTTTGAAGCTGAATAATATTATATTCTAAGTAATAGAACATTACAATGTCAGTAGCATACAAGAAACTTATCTACAATTTACAGACATCTACACCCAGGTCTTACTCCGACCCTGATTCGCAACAATAACTATGATATAATTTAATTTAGTCACATCACATCGTCTTAATGTAATGAGTTCGACAAAATGATTGTAACATTTGTTACACAATAACTGACTCACATAATAAGTGGCTGGAGGAGTTGCCAACTTATCCAGCCAGCCATCAACCTTGGTTCCAAACAATCTGATCTTGATAACCTCGCTCTCTTGTCGATTTCGGCTGTTTTATAATATTTAAGTAGCCACACTACAAACATATTTTACAGTATAAAATTTGAAGCTGAATTAAAAATAATTTTTAAAATCCGAATCGAAGGACCATTTCGTTAAAACTTGTTTTTTCCTTTTTCCTAAAGATGGCGTCGGAGTTGGCTTCCAGTTTAAAGTAATGCAGCTGAATATTACATAGAGTTTAGCATATTATTTTACACAGAGCGACTAATCAGCTGACCTCTCCAACCTTATTCCTAAATATTAAAAATAAACAAGGTCGAAATTCGAAAAACATCACAAATATTCCCACAAAGAACATTACTTTTTCCGTCCAACAAATTAACACTGAAAATAAACTATCCTTTTCCAGGAAATGTCAAATATAATACCGTAGGGTACGCCAGGGTACGTTACGCCAACGAATATAGCCTGAAAGTCAAGGACACAGCGACATTACATGTTAGAATTACGCAATTCTAGGGAATTTATAGTCATCGGGCAGGCCCCTAAAAGCTTTCAGGGCCAATTAGCCAATTAGCACCACACCCTGTTGAAGCACTTTACATTTGATTGTCTAGCAGTCGTTAGTCATTATGAGCTATCTTTCTTATCTATTTGACTTAGAGCTTGATAAAAACTTAGGAAAGTGGATTTTAAATAGGCTCTTTGTGTGAGTCAGGCTTTGTTCTCTTTTATTACGATTTTTGATTAAATGACCTTAACATATGTTCGCATGAGGGCCGTTTTGGTCGCGGGCCTGTGGACGGTGGCTAATGGGCCAGTTCGCCGTCCGTCCGTCTTATGACGATAGGCCGTGTCGAAAACGCATTCATGTTCCACGCGAGCCTCAAAAGATGTCAGTTCATAGGAAGGGCCGATGCCAGCCGGGGCTGTGGAACTGTTCGAAAGAGATACCGCAGCCCCGGAACACAAAGAGCTAAGAAGGAACATGGATGGGTTTTAGTCATTAAAGTCTGACACTCCCTTCCGCTTCGCCCAGAGCGGGAGGGGTCATTTGAGTCCCATCTAAAAACTAAAAAATGGCCATTTTGGCTCTTTTATTTTCTTCATAATTATGAAGAAAATAAAAGAGCCAACTCTTTCTTTAACGGCGGACTTACGGTTTTATTCCTTTATTGGTATATATGTTATGGACGAAGTGATGAATTGGGCATTATATATAATGCCCGGTTATTATGAAAAATGGCCAATATAAAAGTGCAATTTGATAAGAATTATTCAAATAATCAAATTGACCGGGCATTATACATATTGTCCATCACCTTTTGGGCAGAGTAATACAAACATATTTAATTACTATTTCTTTATTGTTATGGTCATAAATATTGAACCATTTAAATAATCAGACTCAATATTATGATTAATCAAATCATATTAAAAATATAACATAAAACAATAAAAAAATTTTTTTTTACAACATGTCTATGTCCAATATTGTTTTATAGAATTACTTATTATTATCCTACTTATCCTACTCATCATCATCATCTGCCTAGCCTTTTCCCAACTATGTTGGGGTCGGCTTCCAGTCTAACCGGATGCAGCTGAATACCAGCATTTTACATGGAGCGACTGCCTATCTGACCTCCACAACCCAGTTAACTATAGGAAAACAATACCACTTGGTAAGACTGGTGTCAGACTTTTGGGGCCACTGACTACCTGTAACGACTGTCAAAGATGGACAAATGACAGTCGGGACCAACGGCTTAACGTACTTTCCGAGGCACAAAGAAACTCGGTATGAAAGGGTGGTCACCCATCCACAGACGAACCTAGGCAAGCACGGCTTAACCTAAAGATCGACCCGAGCGGCTGTTATAATTTAACCACGAACCTTTGCCTTTGCCTTTTTGGCTTGGCGATAACTACATTATCAGACTTCCAACCATTTTTACAACCACATCTACTATAAACGTTTGTGATGAGAAAATAAACATATATATTATAACCTTGCCCTCCGCATTTAGAGGACATTCTGCAACACTTTCTCAGCGAAATCTCTGTCTCTGGAACATCTTCAGGCAAAATAAATCTTAATTTCGTAATGCAGTGTTAACACAGTCGCGTTGACACTGAGTTACGAAACTGAAACTCATCCGCGTCCGTCAATATTCGCTTACATTGCAAAACTAAACAAAAACGCTTGAAGTCAGCCGCACGAGCCGCGCGCTGCATGGCGGTCTCTGATTGGTCAAAGCGTGCTACGCTATGCATGCTCCCCGCCCTCACACCGCGTCAAATTTGGCTTTATTATCAAATTGCCCAATTATTATTTAGCAATATAATAATGACCGTGCAATGTGAAAAATAATGAAGTTAAGATAGTATTAATCACTTAGCCCGATAGAGATAGCCATTATTCATAATGCTTGAACATTATGTATAATGCCCGCATTAATCACCTGGTCCATAACATATATACTCGTACATATTTTGTTAACGTTTCGAATAATATTATTTGAATATAAAAAATAGTAGCCCACTGGTATCAGGAACAGGGACCATAATAGCTAGATTTATTATCACTGGTTTTTCATGTGTCGTTAATAAGTGTGAAATTTACAATTAACTCTCCATTCCACTAAACAATGACATTCACAACCTTCATTCATTATGTCTCCCATCCTCACAGACTGACCATGGACATGTGTCCTTTCCTCTTTAAACTAAAAGCCATCAGATTCTTCTAGTTCAAGGCATTATGTGGAGACTTTCGTGGTCTTCCTACCAGGATGCCATGGCTTAGTTTCCGTCCCACCACATCCTCAGCAATTACCTGTGTTGGCAATTGCCATCCAGCCGAATAGTTGAGTAACGAGCAACGTAATTTGATGTATACTGTTAAGTAAATATTGTTCTGCGTAATAACTTGATAAGCATCGAAAAGATTAGAAGATGCATTCAACTTGGCAAATAGAAGCTTGTTATAAAAATATGAAATAAATGACCCTATGTAGTTTGTAGTTCCAATTTTCACCTTGTGGTTTTCCAAACGGATGTACATTAAGCCAAAGCAATTGTAAAATAGAGGCCATAATAATATTAGACTTTCCTGAACTATGTTGTTTTACAATAGATTCTTTAAAAGGAAACAATATTGGGGGCCAGTTTCACCGGTTGCGGATAAAGTGTCGGTTAGCCTATTAGGAACTTATCTGCCAGATAAACTAACACTTTTGGTTTCACAGGTGTCGGATAGCGATATCTGGTAGATATAGTTTTAGTTATGGATCTTGCAAATGGTTATTATCAGATCGAAATACATCATACCACTCTTCAATATTTGCTCAATCATGACAATAACACCGATTTAAAACATAAGCAAACATCTTACAGCAAAAGACAATGTTGAAACGCGTCATGCCTTCTGATCTGACGTCCTTCCAAAACGGCTCGGAAAAAACTCTTTCGCAAATTATATAGATGATATAATGATCTTTAAAACAAGCGAATAAAAGTTCAGATTGGTGTAACTTTATGCTGTTACGCCTATTAATAAGATTAACCATGCTTGAGGTTAGGAACAATGTAGTTTAGAAGAATGGTTAAATGTTTGATTGCGGTGTCAGTAAAGTCTGTTATTAGTCATTTGTTTCGCTCGTTGTGTGTTTACTGGCGAATTTCGAGAGCCTCGTATAGTATATCTAGATTTTGATTAGATAATGTTACAGCGTTTTTATTTCTGGGTATAGACGGTTCATTTTTGCAGATAGGTTATATGCAGCTCATAAAAGCTGATAGGAAATGTTTCACAGAAATGATTGTGATCAATATCACTATCATTGTTTGTTTAGTTAGGAGTTAGTTTGTTATATTAGATAGCTGGTTATAAAATAATTAGTCATAGCTATGTAAATAATTGTAAACCATACCTACATAGAGTACTAGGGAGACGGAAAGGACGGTGAAGATTATGTCACCTTTTTTTGAAAGGGACTTAGGCATTAGCGGGACCTAAAAACTCCTAAAAAGATTCTCACGGGCCTAACTACTAGTTTTGTTTCTTGGCCAATCAAGAAAAGTGCGACGTTGTTAAAAATGTTGATACACATTTTAACAAATAAACATTAAAATATCATTTGCTTACATATCTCATGATACGCATTATGAATGGTTTAGTGATTCTTGCAAACAATAATTTTCCATGGATATAAATAAAATAACTAGAACCGCTGTTTTGCGCTTTTTATGATTCTACGTATCACAACCATGAAAATGTTTTGACCTTGGGCTTTATGTATCACATAAATACTTCCAGATATGACTCAGTCGTACAATACCTGTGTAGGTATATTTTTGAGGTATAGGTTCTATTTTAGGCTTTTGCCATTTTTCGTCAGGTCTAGAAAACAAGAAAAAGACAGGAATATGTACAACAGTGAGCATCTTCACAATTTCGTAGTACGTACTCTTTTCTTTTTTGGATGACCTAGCGGACGTCACGCGGTTTCACTCGTGTAGTTCTCATTACCGTGGGAATACGGGAATAAAATATATGTTACTCAGGGTGAATGTAGATTTGCACCGTACGCAAAATACGCGCCTTAACGTAGCGTTGCAGACACCAGCCCGTTATACAATACAATACAATGTAGCTTTCCAATGGTGAAAGAATTTTTCAAATCGGCAAAGGAATTTTTGAGTTTATTCATTACAAATTAATATACTTACACACACAAAAATACAAATTTAATCCATTTAATTGTAGTCAACCAAAGATCATCAGCTCCCGTCTATGTAGATGATTTCTGTCATCAATTATTTGTTCCATTTAAGTTGGCTTTCCTACGCTATCTATGGAAAGAAGAATATAAATAATTGCATTCATCACTGTACAAATACTCAAAAATATATGCTATGAACGAATCAAATTGATTAGTTACTTCAATTTGAGTATGAAATTAGATTTTAGTGTGTAATAATACACAAGTAAAAAAAACGATAGTGACTTAATACTTAATGGTACCCATATTGCACCATATTGTATTAATCTCTAATACTTTAACGTAAGTCGTAACAATTATGTAAACTTAGTGGTTTCTGCATGGCTGAGCCATGCTACAGCTGGCTCATGGCTTCCAGTTCTTTCGATCCAGAGCTGCCACCACCACTATCAACCACCGGTATTTGGATTTGTCCAGCTGGTACCGCATTCTGAAGACATTTTAATTATAAAAACTTCATAACAATACTCATACGCATACATAAAGCCAAGTTAGAGGCCCATTGGCAGCATAAAATAGGCACGAAACATACGCTAAAAAAAAAATACTCATCTTAAAACTTTGTCCACAGCGCGATGAAGAAAAACAGAACCTAATAGCAGAGTTGACAGCCCAGAACTCCAGACTGACGGTACAACTTAAAGAGTCATCAGCCACAGAAGCACTCCTACTGGCCCAACTTGAGGGACTAAAGGACCAATGCTCGATAAGGAAGACCAGCTTACAGGTATGTTTTTTATGCGTTTTTATTGCATCGGAGAGCCATCCTGGAGACAAAGCAGTAATGTCTTATGTGCATGTAATTATCATATCATCCATGCCCGCAAAAAAAAGTAACAGCTTACTTACATCACTCGATTTGAGAGGTAAATAGTGAGATAGTCAGAAATAATATGGTCAGTATCTTGTGCTGATATTTTATTTCAGCAACAGTCAGAATTACTTAATTTATAGAATTCGTTCCAACGTTGGTCAAGAGAATTTTTGCTTGTCTTACTAGCGTACAAATGCAATTGCAGTTCACTAATTAATAACCCTGAAGTTTAAACCTTAAAATCTGTTAATTGGTGAGTGGTGCATAGTATGCTAATTATGCAATCCTAAGATCTGTCCGTGGGGCAAGCGTTGTGAATCTGTCTTTATTTTGTTTTTATCGTCGTATTTGACCAATATCTCACCTGACTGTATAGGCTATGGTATTGTGGTCAGTACAAGTTTTTGCAAAAGTATCATAAAGAAGCTAATCATACTCATTTTCCAACAGGACCATGTACAAAGTCTGGAATCCTTGAAAGCAGAGCTAGCGATGGTGACAGATAAGAGGACAGATCTGGAGAGAAGGCTGACCGGATCACTAAAGGACAAGGAGAACCTGATGCAGCAGCTTGATGAGGCCAACGATAGGATCGTGGCCTTGGAGAGGCAGTTGAAAGAACAGGTATGGTGAAAAAGACAAAGGAGTTTTTTTTTAACCAGAGTAATATTGACAAAGGGACTGATGCTATTGAAGCTTTGGGGTTAGGAATTCTAATGATTAAATAAATAAATACACTAAGTAAACGATTGGAATGTGTCATGAGTAATGTAGAACATACTTTCAACAATAAACATTCCTAGATAAACTAATGTCTAAATCTTCCTAAGCTCAATGACATAGTCCATTTCATAAACATGTGTGTAATTAAACCCTGTCGTAAACTGTGTACAAACAATTTACTTAATTACAAAAACTTATTACATAATGAATTCTCCCTTGCCCTGTTATTAGAAGTCATAAATTTTATCTAAGGTCTTATAATGAGTGTAGCTTTTGGAGTGGAGGAGAAGATACTACTAAATCAAACATTAGTATGAAGGTCCACGGTGTCGCGGTCAGTAACTCTGCGTAAAGTCCAGGAATTAGGTAGGCGGTAATCTTCGGAACCACTGATCTGATTCCAAAAATTCTATCACTAACAGCAAACTACATTATCCATGTATCCCCAAGTGTTTTAAGCACATTTACGTTCCCGTGAGTACCTACATTGCGTACACAACGGAAGCAAAGTAGATAGAAAAATTGATCTTTAGAATTTTACGTCACTTCTCGTACATTTGTAAGTACAACGTTTCCAATAGACTCTATTCCGTTTCGTGTTCCAGTGAAGGCTTTTTTTTGGCTTTATTGAAGCTAAAATAATTGTATTCTTGGATTATTAGAAAATAAACATCGTTCTGTATTTTCTATACTTTCAAAACAAAACTTGTTCAATCATCTGATTCTATTGTATCATTGCTTTTTACTTCGCATTGATTAAAGTCATATTCATTATGACCTCCACAGTAAGCAACAATAGTTTATGCTGTATTGTAATATTGCATTATTGAATTGACTTTCATAAATCTAATGATGTCGGTTACAAGATCGGACGTTCCTAATGTGATTGTGATCTAAATGGAATGATGGATGTGCAGAGTGCAATGGATTCAATATCTCAAGTGACTTGCTACAAGGACTTCCGTTACTGAAATAAAATGTTGATGCTTGATTTGGACCAACATTCACTTTACAGCTTGTGTTTCTGTATGTTACGTATCTTTTGTGTCATCATAAGCAGTGTGTTTTTGTACGGTTATTTTGATAACCTTCAGTTTCTTTTCCTTTATTTTTAAAAGATTGCGTCAGTTTGTTTTTCTAGTTTTTCTCCTAAATACTCAATAGTCATTCAATTTTAAATCTATTGCTATTTTTATAATCTTGTTGCTCAAGCGAATTGAAACGACGACGGTAACATAATTATTTCTAAGTTATAAGTTTGGGATTTTGTCAAAAGCAAGATGTTCTTTTGAAAATCTGATTCTTAGTCTGTTTATCCTATGCTATTCTTCTTTTCTTTGTCGTCCTTTCATTTTTATTTCGTTGCCTCAGTTATGTTAATGCGTAATATGGTAACATGATTTCCTGTGGAACTTGCGATATAATTGAATTGTGAGAAATATCATCAGATTTGTATGGCTTCGTAAGTAGTTGTATGGGAAGTGCTCGACGGATCGCCTTATTACGTAGGTACTAAGCCCTTACTTAGGTTTTGTAGTTGGCGACGACGATGCGAATAGACATGATGAGTTTGTTAAAATATCTCCATATAACAATGGAAAAGAAGCACAAGACAAAGATAGAAAATGATCCCTAAATTAACATATTTAAAATCACTGAAAAAGACTTAAGAACTGAAGAATTTTAATAACTTAATAACGAGCAGCTGAACAAATCAAAACTTGGTAGTTATGAAAATGCAATTCATATTTATTTTACTTGCTGCAAACTTTTTCACTTGGCTATAAAGTCAGTTCTCCAAATCCAAAATCTATTGACAAAACAAATCAAGCATATTACCCAATTAGACATTTCATTCAATTCCAACCCTAAACAAACTAATCCTTTCACATCGTAATATCCGGCGGATTAGCCATGAACAATGGACAGTAATTAAAAACTAATCTCGACCCGAAGGTCTTGCTGTTGGGCAATGCTTTGGGCTCTGATCTGTTCGTCATGGTTTTCGTATACGGAACCTTATCAATGACGCTTTGTGTAGCTGTAGAGTAACGTGTGGCTTTAACTATTGCAAGGTCTTTTTAGGTCTTTGTTTCTTCTTTTGTTGATTGGAATATTGAAGTTAAAAAATACTTGAGTATCTGAAGAGTAAAAGATTTTTTATTATCATCATAATAACTTATTCTTCCACTATTAGCAGTTTTATGGGCTCAGGAGTTTCCGTAATTACAAATGTAATGAACTTATATTGTCACTTACGGGATATCTTCCGTGATTATTTGTTATTTTGAGCTGCCGATATTTCAAAGCTGTTGTAAGCGCCATGATCGCGGTTTGATCGGTATTTTATTGTTCATGGCGAGGAAGATATCCCGTATGTGACTAAACGTTTAGTTTTAAACCGTGAAAGCTCAAAACAGTGTACGAATGTAATGTTTTACAATAAAATCAATTACCGTTTTTACAGTTTATCAATTTGTTTCTTGCGAATCTGGTTCATCTTATCTATTGCAACATTGTCAACTGTAATAAATAGGGTAGACGACGAAAAAAATCTTATTAATCCGTCAGGTAGATTATTAAAAAATATTTGACCCGTATTTTTTCTTTTGTTACGTAAATCAAAATTGACGAAGATACGACGCTTTTAAAATTCCCAATACGTCACGCCTAGGTATAATTTTTTGCGAGTTCTGACGTCACATTTTATCTTTGTCAATATTCATTGATTTTCAAAAACAAAAAATGGGTTTTCATTGTTTTTCAATAATCTAAATGACGGACTAAATAGATTTGTAATTTTTTGATACTGTCGTCAGTTTATTATTTTGCAATAGTTGATCAGATCTTTTGAAGTTATATCATGGTTATTGGTATGCGTAGTTGTAAACGTTACAATGTTAGCATTGTCGATATTTTCCCAAAGAAGTAATACTGTACACCGATTTTTCATTGTTCTTGCAATTAACTTACCTTTATAATCGTATGAACGTGACTATTCGCAGTCCAGTATAAGTTGCACAATGCGTTGCTCAGCTGGTATATTTTCCAAGGTTTTCTTGTTTGTTTTCTGAACACCTGTTTTTAGTACGTACTTGCTATTCTGTACATATGCCCCACAACCTTCACTGGCTTCTTTTGAAGTTTTTGAAACAATATCCTTTTTAATTTTATTGTAAGCAGCCAGTCTGAATTTTAAATTGTTGACTGGTTCCATTGTAGCATTTTGTTTTTTTGTTGCGGCTTTTCGACGTTTTATGAGTGCCTATCTAGACATATGTGAAATAAAATATTTTAATATAGACTGGTTTTTTGTTATTAGATTTTAATATCTTCTGTTAGTAATAATGAAATTGCTTGCTCTTTGTCATTCATTATTGGCAGTTTTGTTGCACCCACCGCTGTGTTTAGGTCTCCTCTCTTTCGCTCCATGCCTACCAGGTCCCGCGGTTCTTCATAGATAACTCATACCAAATCTAAACCCTACTCAATTGTACTCATCCTCAATTTTCTTCCAGGAGCATCTCTACCAGAACACTCTGAAAGAACTGGAGCGCCTACAAAGGTCCCACGATACTCTAGCCGAGAGGATTGGAGCCCCAGACCCCATCGACACCACAGACACAGCCAGGTCTCTCCATGCGGAGATGGAATCTGAACCAGAAGACCAGGACGATGGCTGGCTGAGGAGTGAAGCTGTCCAGGTGTATAAACAGCTGAGAGCGCTGGCGCTACAGCTTAATACTGGACATGATGATGATTCAGGTATGTGGTGATATAGGAATGTAATAAATAGACTTTCAATTTCTAGTGGTCGCTAATGGGACACAGATCACTCTTCAGAGAGGGAGAGTGTCAGTGTTTCATAGAAGTGCAGAGGGCATAGCGAATCCATAAAACACAATCAATTACAATTATTAGGCGATATTATCGATAGAAAATCAGTCATCTTTCAACAATAGTGCATTCAATGCCCATCAACTCGTTTCCTTATTTTTTATTTAATAAGAGAGGTAATTTAATTAATAGAATTAACTTTACCCACCTTTTATCATCAATATCCCTATAATAGTTGTGTATTCATCAAGGTATAGTGGTAGATTCATCAAGGACTTGATTGTAACAACGTCCACATTTTCGACTTCTACTGCCTGTAATAAACTTTCTATTCACCCCAAGTAGTTCAGTGTATCCAAACCAGAAAATCGTGATCAACACCAATTTCATGTACACCATGATACATAAAAATCGAAGCTTTCAGACTTCGTATACGTCAAACAAAATACCTAATAACCTCAATAACTAGTTTGGACATCACGCGACTCCATCGATCGGTGTTGTATTTGGATTAACTGCGCACAAATTATTTGTGGTTATGAACATGATTTTTTCAATGGTTTGGCATAGCCGTTTGTGTCAAATATTTCGTCCTGCGAAATACTGCGTTTTTTTTTCCTTCTCCGTGTGGTTAATGACTGGTGTTTTAATGCCCCCCTTGACTTGGTTGTACATACTACATCATCATCATTCCAGTCGAAAGACGTCCACTGTTGGACATAAGCCTCCCCCAAGTCCACATTCTCCGGTCCCGTGCGACTGGTCCTGTACATACCGTCAAGAAATATACCTCAGGCATGCTAATTTAGACCAGGGTCGATAATTTTATAAACGAAAAAAAAATATAGTAGGATATAAATTGAGTTTGAGTTTTTATTTTTCCTTTCATTTTTATCATATTCCCCTCCTTTTCTAATGGGTTCCATCCTACTATATTTTTTTTTCGTTTTTTACCATTTTTGAAGGCATCGGCCCTGGTCTAATTTCTTAACGATGTTTTCCCTTTCCCGAAGCAAGTGATAATTATACAATACGCACATGAAAAAGGATACAATATCACGATCATTTCTGTCGTCAAGTACCGCAGCATGATGACATTCGTAACATCACTTTTTGAAAGGGCTAAATGTTATTAATTGTCCAATCCGCACTGGGACCGCGTGTTTGCTCACGGCCCACTCCTAAAGAGTTAGTAGGTCTATGTCCTTGCAGGCGAAATGTGATAGTTATGAAGCCTGATTAAATGATATGTTGTTGGTCTTCCCATGGTCCAATTTATTTAAATAACAGAGCGTATATTCATATTGAGATGAGCAGCGGTGGCCCAGTGGTGACGGCCCTGACTTACAAACAGTAAGTCGTGGTTTCGAACCCAGACAGGCGCATTACTTTGTGTAATTGATTTCATAACCACTGATCTCAAAATGGTAAAAAAAAACCGGCATGTCCTAGAACCAAAAAAATCGAAGACGTGATATCTACCAATCCGCACTGGGCCTGCGTGGTGGATTATAGCCCATTCCCTATCATTGAGAGGAGGCCGTGCCCAGCAGTGGGAATATTAATAGGCTGATAATGATGATGTTATTACAATTCGGAAATCTTCTCAACAACTTTCCGAGCTAAAAGTGTAATCATAATCATAAAGTCTTTATATTTTTCTCGACATCATGAATTACAGGCGCTGGTTAACATTATTTACAATCTTAGATAGAGAAAGGTGTCTGATGTAGGAAGATCCTGTGGTACAGATCACCTCTCCGGCTTAGATTTAACATTTATATAATGCACAAAATTAATTCAAGAATTGAATTTAAAATTAAATCAAAATATAAAAAGATAAAACTTTAACAAATAGATTAAAGTAAGAAATTGACATAAAAATAGGAAGATACCTTAAGCACTTCGCACACAGACAATGAAGATGAGACTGTGCCAACAATAAGATATTATTTAATGTCCTTTTCATCCGTATTCAGAATAATTCGGTTCTCTATAATATGACATCAGTCTAGCTTGTATTGATACAAGTGTTAAGTTAGTTATACACCAGTCATAAGTAGCCACCAGCAGCAGCAAAAATAATGAATAGGTAGGTAGGTAAAAAGAACATTAAAAATCATAGAGAAATGCGTCATGTTCTAGGTATAGGCTATTAACATTTGCCACCCCTGTTATTGCGTCATTTTTAACTAGAGTATTTTTGTTAAATCACATTTTTATAAAGCCTATGTTCAATCGAGGTCATTAATAGAACACATTGACCAGAATTCCATATCGTTATTCGCAATCATATTCTCATTAAGACCGTCTAAGATAACATTTTGATTTGAAACCTCTTTGCCTGACTCTTTCATCTTCCTTTACCGCCTCAGGGCTCTTCGATTTTCTAAAATTGCAACTTCAGTATTTATTTAAAAAGTTGGTTAACTAAATAAATGGTCCACAAGCACACTTCCTGCACGGAACGGCATAAATATCCAGTTAAATGTAGCCTCAGCTCGCGTGACCGTTTTGTAGGGCAATGATACTGTGGATGAATGGCAGAAGGTTCGATTTGGACGAAATTGTGTAGAATCTCAATTATTTTACCAATGTCTTGCCTTCACAACACGTCTGTACGTACATCCGGGAAGAAGAGATGGGTAGAGTATAGTAATATTTCCTCAGTTATGTTAAATTTAGACTTCGGACTACTTCTGTAGAAAATTCTAATTGAAACCCCGATTACACATTTCCTGACCTGAGAATCAAACTAGTCCTCTCTCAAAGTCACAGTAGGCTCAGTGACCACTTGACCGAAACGAGGCAGCTGGCTACTTTTTTTTTCTTTTCATTTACTGTCTCTTCTCAAAACTTAAGTTGTATTTTTCTTCCCATCGAGTATTGTGGGATTTCTTTCTTATAATATCATTTTCACAGTCACTCAAACAATCCGTATACTTGGACCTAGTTTTAATAATATTATGTTGATCAAAGGTACTGTTTATACCTCTATCAATTCTTCTTTTAAAAACATCCCTTTGCCTCAGGTTCATAATAGATAATGTGACATAGCAAAAGGGATCTTATGGACAAAGATGACAATTGCTATGTTATTGATACCGACTATAATGTTAATTCATTGGATGAACTCACTACATAGATCCGTGTTACCATCTGAACTGAAGGTGACATCATTGATACCTTCGTTAGGTTGTAGGTGAAATCATCGTCAAGACATTACTCTGCCCCCAGTGACGTGATTTGTTTCGCAAACTGTGAAGGGAAGTTTGTTACCTTACCTTAGATTTGACAAAACAGCTGTATTTTCTGCTTTGATTGACATAACTTTTGATTCATTACATTGTTTTAGTATCCCAATTCCTATGGTAAAAAAGTTGAACGTTATGCAGTTTTTTTATTATTATTTTGGCAACCTGACCCACTGCTGGCAAAGGCCTCTCCCAATTAATTCCATTGGCTCTTACCTCGGTTGCACTGTTGTACACCTTTCAAAGTGTATGCAATTTTAGACCTTGCTGCAGAGCAAAGTCATATCTGTGTCGGTTCACGGTACCAACCATCATGTTAGCAATTTATTTTGAAACAGATTTACTGCAGCTTATTTTTCAAGTGGAAACACATCGACAGTATACGCAATTCTGCAGACAATTGTGTACGACCTTCGTAATCGGTTCCTGGATCGTTGTTTTACGGAAACATTAGAGCACTAGACGATGTATGAGAAGCATTAAAATTCGATCCGAATCACGATCTTAGTTAGATTTCTTTGTGTAATAGTAAAATAATTACATTGTAAAACGTGGTTGCTCAAAAGCCTCATTTGAATGTACGAAAGAGAATCGATTATTTATCTGGATAGTTGGGGATGCAGACCATTCTAATTCAAATTCATTAACAGATTCCTCTGTATGTCAATATTTTCAATAACAAGGTTGGAAAATTAAGGCAAGGCATTAAGTCCACTTTATTTACTCCTAGTCTTCATAAGGATGATCTTACTTATTCTCTGCATTCCTCTTATACTGAAAGCTCTTCATCACTCCCATGTCAAATCGTGTGCTCTTTATTTTCGGCATTATTTACCAACATGCGGAGTTTCACTGCCGGAATGCCGTGGGTCGAGGTGTTATGGCGTACCAGGCTCCAAGCTGACGTGACGGTATATGACATCATTCAAAACATCGCGAAGCTATTACTGTTTCAGTAGCTTTTCGCTTGACATTTCTAGAACTGTTGGGAAGGTCAATTGGCGTCGCTACAGGGGGTTAAGTAATTGTATGAATACGTATGTTGACTGAAACATAGTTGTGATGGGAATAGAGCATTGTCACGTTATTCTATATTTACTTAAGTAAGGGTAAACCAATATTTTCTGGAGTTTTGAAACGGGGCTCGTGCTATTCCCCTCTGCTGAAAAGCTGAAAACTAATAAAATATTCGTTTTCAGCGGCATCTGGTAGCACGAAGCCGACATTAACGTACCTAATTGGAAAAAGAGATTTATCCAATTAAGACAGATCCTAGTAAGATTCATTATTTCCAATTACCTAGTTATCTTCATTTACTACTTCTATTTGTCTTCCTCATTGTTAAAGGTAGGTATCAAAGTCAAAATAATAAAGAATATTATTCTTTATTATTTTACCTTTTGCCTGCACTTTTACTAACAATAAACGCTAAAACGGTTTTGGGGTCGGTTGCGCATTATATATATCCAAAACGGCATCTCTAACAATAAAATATTTTTAAAACCCGGTCAATAACTTTTAGAGACAGTTTTTATTTGATCGTCAGCCGAAATCAGGTGTGGTGCAAATAGCGGGTTCTTTCGTAACCATTGCAGTTGCTTACCAAATCAAATGCACTTTACAAACAAGTGCAGTTTTTTCGTCAATGCTTTCTCGGTAATTGTTCTTGAATGTTCCATATTACATTGTTCAATACCATTTAATATTGTAATCAGTTTCTGAGTAATATTTTGTCACTACTTCTATCTTGTCAACGTCGAATTCTGCTGTTTAAATCAATATGAGAATTTGGGACAAGCTATGGCAAGAAATAATGTTTCAATACATCATCTGCCTAGCCTTTTCCGGCTTGCAGTCTAACCGTTTGCAGCTGAATACCAGTATTTTACATGGAGCGACTGCCTATCTGACCTCCACAATCCAGTTAGTACCATTGAGCTAAGTACTGAGTAATACGGTACCCCTTGGAAACTGGTTTTCTGACGTTCGGGCAACTAACTAGGTACCTAATCGATAGTGAATAACGTTTTCATACGATAAGGGACTACTCACATCTATTCAGCTCTATTCAGCTTATAAAATCGTTGTTTTCTATGGGCATAAGCTGCTGAATAAGTCTGAGTAGTGCCTTAGTCGGATACTTAAGTACTACCATCTTTCGGTTTTGATAAAAATCTTCTGAGTTTAACTCATAGGTTTGGACTTGTTTTACTTTCAACTGTAGCGATCATAATTTCTTACCAAAATCTCCCCCACAAATGGTTTTGCTTTGCCTAGTCATCGTCTGATGAAACTGAATCATTGCACTTTGACGACAATGCAGACTCATGAACAAAAAATACTGCACTATTACATTTTCTACTTCTAAACCACAATTTAATATCGCAAATTACTTTTCTAACTATTAAGAAGTCATCATCGATGGAGGCAGTTGATCTTGTTGTAATATTTCCGCGATTTGATGCGGCGTGGACAATACGCGAAATTGTGAACACTTTAGCTATGGGAAAGTGGTATTGTAAGAGAAAGTGGTATCATAACAATGTGCTGTTATATTTTCCTGGGATGTAGATGTGTGTGCAATTAAGAGTTTACTGGTCTTCGGTGCGTTCACCATGAATAAGAACGAAATGACGATAAAGCTAGAAAAGGGGTAACACGACATAACGGATAATAGAAAAAGAAAACGTCGACTAAATGTTCTCAAAACGGTTGGTAATTAGCGTACGATACTTAAACAAGTTTGATGTTTAAGTAAGAGTTACCATATGAGCTCCTAAATAAATCCTAGAGATACTCGCTGCAAACACAATGGAAGTAAAGTATGTAATCGATTTAACCGTGGAAGTCGTCTAATACCTGACAACAATATTTTGGCTACCGTTGAATATTCTATCACTCGATCTTTAGGTACTTATTGTAATAACATCTGTTATGGATAGTTAGTACAGTCATATGGCATTGTTCTTTGTTAGTTTTACAACAATCAAGATAATTTTCTTGACATTTAATGAAAACATTAAACATGGTCAAGATCCGTGTGAAATAGGTACGTCAACTCGATGAAGATTCAACAACTAAATAGGTATAGTTCCTCTTAGGGTACATGTGTCAACTTCTTCTTTACTTATCGATGTAAGTAACTCAAATTATGTCAGACCAGTATACTACATATGCTTCAAGGTGCAAGTAGAGGTGCAGGATGAGCAGGACAGGAGGGGGAGCAAATCCTGCAGAGATGCTCCACGCTGGCATTCTGTTTGGGATGGACTGAAAATACCCCATTTGACCAAATTATATTTTAAGCGCGGCGGCAAACCTGGGCCACAAACTCATGTGTCAACCTAGCACGTTTTAAATATTTGGTCTCTTGATCTTGTTAATAAGTGTAATAATTGCTCAACATCTTGCAAAGGAGCTTATTGTCCATTCATATAGTGTGTATTAATTATAAAACATCGTGGCTGGTGCGATCCGGTCAAAGTCGGTCGGGCTTATATTAAAGTTAAAATTCGCGATAAATACCCGTTTCCATTTGTTTAATAGTGTGTATTATTGTTACTATATTGCTAACTCCACCATTCCGCCTTCCAGGGCTCCATTCCGACCTCTCCCTCACATCCCTGGACGGTGAGGAGGGCGAGACGCTGCGTCGCGGCGCCCTAGCTGCTGCCTGCGCAGACGCCGTCGCCGCGTACGCCACGCTCGAAGGGTCACGTGTGAGGGACTCCATAGCGGCGCACGCGCGTCGGGCGCTGGAGAGGGAAAGGCAGATCGATGAGAAGAATGAGATTATTGCTGATTTGTCTTCTAAGGTTAGTAGAATTTGTTTTGGAAATATCTTTTTGATCGAAATAGAGGAAATTGAAAGTTACGTTTTTTCGGACTCATCCACCATTCTTTACTGATTATTTTTTTGTTAGATCTAAGACAGTAAAGCGTTTTCTCCCTGATTCGTCTACCTTCATACTGTCGAGGAGTCCGGCGGCATAGTTGATTCTGGTTTGTTGCAAAGTAATACCTTCTTGTCTAGGGCAGGACATGACCGAACTCGGATCCTTCATAAATTCAGCCATAAAATAAAGTAGTAGTAGTTTTAGGTCCATGCTCACCAAAAAGATCTGATTATCTAAAAAACAACTGTTTAAAACCCTTTGTTTAAAACACATTTTTGTATGGAAACATGTCATAGTGACAGCTGTTTTTCGATCATCAGACCGTTATCTTTTCGGTGAACAAAGCAGCTCGTTCATGGATTGGCACTACCACTAAGAGAGTGGGAGTGGGTAGTGGGGAGCGGTGGTGAGTAGGGGCTATAGTATTAGCAGCAATATTAACCAGAAGGTAAGGGACTACAAAATGCCAAGACATGTTTCATGGTTTCCGCTACTTACATGCCATATTTGTACCTTGTTTTTAGTCAAAATATGAAGATTTTTTTCCAAATAAAACATCAAAAATTCTAAGGTCCGTGTTCACCGAGAAGATAACAGCCGATTAGATAATCGTCCGTCATCTTTTTGGTGAACATAGACCTAAAACGGTCAACCACGTGTTAAATTCAATCACCACGCAATGACACAACTATGAGTAACAGCTACCGTTAGCCATAGTTGAAGGACAACAAAAAATGCCAACAAAGCATTTTCAATAAAGCATTGACTGATACGCATCAATTTTACCGTAAGGACATCGCAATATTCACAATGACCGATGATAGAGCATTTTTAGTGGACATTGATTAAATTTTAAGCTTTGGAACTAGTTAGTTACCTACAAAATTAGTAATAGCATTAACAAACAACACTAACAAACCAGCCACTGCTGGGTATATGCCTCTCATTGCTTGTGCCAATTTCCAAGTCCCAATGCCACCCTCATCCAGGCCTAACTATATCATCTGCCCTTGGAATGGCAACACTTCTTTTACCAGACTTTGGAGGACACCCGGTCACAAGGTTTACTCGACCTGTCACCTTCCTTTGTACCTTACTTGCTCTCCTGCCCTACTCAATTAAGTTTCATAACTTGACTTCTAGGCTTTTTCTACTTCAAATCAAATCACAAAACCTAGGTCATAGAGTAAATATTCGTCTTACACACGCGTAAAAGACAATGGTGTCGATTCTGTCGTGCACAAACTAAACTTAATTTAAACTATTGCTATCTTTTACTAAAAGGCAGTGCTAGAAAAGGACGGCTATAGCTATGAACTAAGTTAGAGATGTCACACTAGTTTATGCCTTGCGCTTCACCGTGTTTTTAGTCGACATGTTTTTACGTGCACCCTTCATTTGTATGAAAATATTAGGTCGAATTAAATTTGACAGCTCTAAATTACGTCCGTCTCTTTCTCGTTTTATTAGTGAGAAAAAGATAGTGATAGCCTAAATTAAGTTTAGTTTGTGCACAACAGAATCGACACCATTACCCTCCTTATGACTTTTCCGTAGTCACGAAAAATTTAAAGCCTAAAACTGTCAGACTTTACTTGTTTAACCGACTCTGTTATTTCAGCCTGATTTCTTAAGTATGTAGATGTACAGTCAGCAAAACAGTTAGGTATGCAAGCTAGCAATCATCTTACGACTATTATAAATGTAAAAGTCTGTAAAGATCGATTTTTGTTTTATTCGTTTCACGCAGAAACTACTGAAAGGATTTGGATGAAATTGCAAACAGATTGATTATAACCCTTTTTCATTCATAATCTAGTAGTAAGAAGATTGTTTTGCAACTGGCTCTGAGAACCTAGGTAATTTGACATATTTTCCGCCAGTATTTTGGTAGATTGGGGACAATACCTAATGGAAATATGCTTGTTCCTATATTACAGTTACCAAATAAGGCTGTAGGTACAAAATACTTCTGCCTACCCCGTGGCGGCTAAAGATGTGATTAAATGTCGTAAGATCCAACAGCAGACAGCCACAGTCCATATGTAAAAAACTGTTAAAGCGAATCATAGCTTGTCCAGTGTGGTCAAAGCTGGGGCATTGTATAAAAGCCCACAAGCCATTCATCACCACGCAACCCCATACGAGCTGTCGATTTCATCGATACAGTTAACTTTCGATACCAATGTATCAGCTACAGTTACTGCACGTTAGACCAATTGAAATACCGTTTGTGCTCTAAACCGATTTAAATCGATTTAATGCGAAATCGATTCGGTTAGATCGATGAACGGTTAGCGTTTAGTGTTGTAGTTGAACGATTCATTTTTTATTTTGAGGTAAACAAATCTTAGTAGATTATGGACTAGAGAACGAATGAGATAGATTTAAGACATGGTTATGTAGGTCCAAACAGGCTGAAGATTTATGGTAGATCTATCATAGATATGTAGAATTTTCTTATGTCATTTCTATACTAATATTATAAAGCAAAAGAGTTTGTTTGTTTGGTTGAACGCGCTAATCTCAGGAACTACCGGCTCGAACTAAAATATTATTTTTGCGTTGGATACTCCATTTATCGAGGAAGGCTTTAGGCTATATAACATCACGCTATGACCCATAGAAGCAATAATAAATGTTGCAAGCGGGAAAAAAGCAGGCGATGCGTTGCGATATCAAAACTTTACGCGAACGAAGTCGCGGGCAGAAGCTAGTCACATCATACAAGTATCACGCCCGTGATCTTCATAGGTTTTCAGGCAAAACTGAACCTAGTATACCAATATTAATCCAGCTATGTTTAGCCCCATGTAATAGAGAGTGAGGTAGGTATTATCCAGGCACACATATCTAGACTGGAAATTCTCGATGGATAAATCAAATTGACCGAAAAATTTGAAAAATGAGATGAGAAGAGATATTGGAAGACTTTGTACTTCCTATAGGCTCTCTGGATTACACCTGCTGAGAGTAAAGTTTAAAAATAGCCAAGAATTAAATACGACATGTCAAATTGGCATTGAAGAAGACAATTAGATCAACTTATAAGAAAACAAATGTATTGTCTTACCAGGCAACAAACAGTCTAATTTGTGCGTCAAAAACAGAAGCCAAGGTTATCTATCGGTAATAAAACGTGATCGTCTAACAGACTTATAAGGATTATCTCGTAAGGAATTTAAGTGGTTTCCTTCGTTAGTTGTCAGACTGTCAGTCATGTGGGTTGTAATAGGATCTGAGCTTGCGGAATGTGACAAGCTTAATTACCGCAAAAAAAACTGCTTGTGGTGTTTTTGAACAAAGTTCTGAACTTCAAACTGAATGAAAGATGACTTAAGTCATTGATCATCATCAAACGATGATGAATGACCCTACCTTTACGTGGAGGGCATTTGATGTAAAGTATAAAACAATCAAAAGTTGTATTTAAAAAATAAACCGGACCCGCAATGGTTCCGTTACATAGAAGGTTCCTAGGACTGGTTTAGACTCTAGAACAAAAAATCGCAATGACGGGAAGAACAAAACAAGGCCTTTTCAGCTTCGTTTACTTTTACACCAATGAGGTAGACCTGACCAATTAGGATGTAAGATACTTTGTACCTCGATAGACCATTGCCTGTGTGATCATTTCTAATCTCTACTAAAATATAATATCTAAATTTTGTGCAGTTACTGCCTCGCTATAACTCCAATCGTTTATCTGATAAGCATTATCTTCAGACTGCAAAGCAATTCCAATTTCGTAACGTGCTGTACCAATAAAGACTCTCTCTGCTACGCTTCAATTGAGAGCAATGATAATATCGGATAATTGATAATTAAACTAAGTGCTGCTGATTGGGGAATGTATGCTGAAATCTGTATTGATCAGCTATATTATCTTGAGCTTTGTGTGCGTGATGATGAAAAACACGGTATATACCCAATAGCCTAGTTTCCACCATCAATAAATTGCAAATCTATTTAGTCCTTCAGTTAGAGTATTGGAAAATAATGGACACATATTTTTTGTTTTTGTAAATCAACGAATATTGACAAAGGTAAAACGCATCAAAACTCGGGAGTGAGGGCTCGTGACGTCAGAACTCACTAAAAATGATACCAAACAGTGACGTATTGAGAATTTTAAAAGCGTCGTATCTTCGTCAATTTTGGTTTATGTAACAAAAGAAAAAATACGGTTTTAATATTTTTTGAAAATTTGACTGACGGACTAATTAGATTTTATCAGTTAACCAGCCTATTATGGTCGTTGATAATATGGGCGAATTTCATCGAGTTCCAGAGCCGTGTGTCAATAAGCATGACGGCAGTATAAAAAAAATTCAAATCTATTTAGTCCGTTAGTTAGATTATTGAAAAATAATGGACATGTCGCATCCTAGGGTGGCCGAGATGCGAAGTATCGGGTCTTCTTTACGATCCGACATAGTTTCAAATAGATGTGGGCATTGACGTGGGCACTCGAACGAAAGATAATTTAAATTAAAATAACTTTATTCAACCAACGGTTTTACAATACGAGAAACAAACACGTGCGTTGGTACTGAGCGTCTGCCAAGGCTGTCGGAGCTCGACTGTCGCAACACTCCGTCCCTTCTACAGCCTTCACTGCATCCCCTCTACCGACGATCGTGTCCAAGCGCTAGGCGCTTGCGTTTCCGGTATTGTAAGTTCACAATACTAATTGATAGATGGCGCTGCTAGTTGCACTATGGAGCCTTCAATCCACGACACGGCCATCCCTGACTAGCACCCGTCCTCGGGTGTAGTACCTGTGGACAAAATACTCCGAGAGTAATCTCGCTCGGCTATCCTGCCAATCGTAACAAAGTTGTTTCTACATGGTACTCTATTTCTCCTAAATCTAAGTACTAAAATCACCTGTCGTGATTGACAATGCCCTGTTATTAAGGTTTCGTACACAGTGCTCCCTGCACAACATGATTCATTGTAAAAAATCCGATCAACAAGGTAATCAACGGAAAACTATTTCCACAAATCTGAAACTAATTTCATAGGCAATGCATACTCAACTCATCAAACTTTCGTCACAATCTGTGCACCAACACAGATCAGAATCGCACCAACGATTCATTGCATACTCACTGCCACATGTGCTACAACACATGAGACACTCTGTACACCAACACAGACCAGAATCGCACCAACGATTCTCAAAACTTCTTGCGCAAAATGTGCTACAACACATAAAGCGCTCTGTGCACCAACACAGACAGAAATCGTACCAACGACTTCTCATAGAGCCATCGCCACATGTTACTCATGAGGTGCGGTCAAGAGTTTCGAGTATGAGTACACACGCCATTCTTAATCGGTTGTTTCACTACCACTGTCATCAACTATGACATCTAACTCTCGAGGCACTTGGTGATCGGGGATCTTTCTCATACAGACTAAAATCTTCGAAATAACTTTACTGAACCTTGACCTACACTACACAGTTGTAGTAACGACAGCATAAATATGCTCACACTTTAGTCTGGACGTCTAGACTGTACAGAATTAGCTCTCAGCAGTCATAACAAAATGAAAACGACTCACCAGGTTGACGAAAAACCCCAGGTGCTCATGCGGCAATCACACACATGTCCACGCGAACGTTGATCAAGAGCTGCGCTCGCTGCATCACCGCTGCTAGTACCGCCATTCAAATTCAGGTAGCCTTATGTCCTTACTTGAACCTCCTGGTATATGTCCTCGTGTGATGGTAACCCTGCAAACAAATACTCCACAACAGAAATATGTTCCACTCGGTCACTCCTGACCACATCTTTAAGGAAACGCATAACTTGATAATAATTTTACAAAAAAAAAAGTTATCAATAACATAAGATTCCTCTAAGTCTCAATCATAATTACTCAGCTAAACTCAACTAAATCAACTTCGATCACATACAACGCTCATGGCCCGGCTGCCGCAGCAGCTAGTGACACTCATGCCACCCATATCGTCATCACTTCATGTGATACGACCACACACATCATAGAGTCTACGACTCCCAGGTCATTACAAGACCAAAACAACAATAGTCTCCATTGAGACCCAGGTCCCCGCCATACCACCAGCTGCCCATCGCCCCCTGAACAACTCACAAGTGAGTTGCAGTTACGACTACAGACAAGTGCGTACAGTGCGACCAAATAGCCATGGTATGTGTCTACTACTCGGTGGAGGTACTTTCATCACCGTCCTCTACGTTGAACTCATTAGGTACACTACTTAGAGGCATCTTTCGTATACGATCGTGAGCGTACTTGTACGTTCTATTACCATTCAAAGATTTCAAAAGATAGCGATCACCATCAAGTACGTCCACAACTTTAAAAGGTCCCTTATATTTAGGGTCTAACTTAGTCTGATTCCGTTCTTCATTTTGAATTAAAACTAAATCACCAACATCAAATTTTACCAACTTAGCTAACTCATCATTATGAAAATAAACACCAACATTATTCAATATCGACTGGTACGTGACCCGCTGGCATCTTTCTTAACCTACACTGTGCTTTATTTAGTCACGAATTTATGACGATCATCGTCCAAAATCTCAATCACTAATTTAACAAGCAACAGTAATTTCCAGGAACATTCAGTTCCAGAATCAAAATCAAACTTAAAACACTCACCAAAGTGCTTTACGGTTCCTGATGGGGGCTCGACAATGCAAAGGTCGACTCACTTCACCACCAGTGCTGTAGCACTGTACCAGCACTGGCCTGCTGTCCAGCGACTGGCGATGTGACCCAGCGTGCCACACTTGAAGCACAACATTGAGCCGTTGCTGGCCTGCGGGGGGTGCGAGGGCTGCCCAACGCCTGTAGCAGCCGGCACAGGCAACCACTTCT
The DNA here is from genome assembly GCA_916618015.1 of Xestia c-nigrum. Classification (NCBI taxonomy): domain Eukaryota; kingdom Metazoa; phylum Arthropoda; class Insecta; order Lepidoptera; family Noctuidae; genus Xestia; species Xestia c-nigrum. Next base: position 3,414,684 of record OU745263.1, read on the forward strand.
TGATGGCGATCGACTTCGTCCAAAAAAAAACAGCCTGTGATAACACACCACGAGCACGCATCGGACTCGGTCTATCGGTATCGAATTCCGGCGACACTATCTTATTATTCACTGGCTAGGTTCAAAGAGATTGTAAACGATACCAAGTCTTTGTCTTGCATTTCAAACAGTAACCGTCACTAATCACACTCGTCACTGATTGTCTTTAACACTAAAAACGACGTGTATCCCGGTTTTTCTGTTACATGGTAAATAACACTTGTTTAGTGTCTGTTTACGAGCACCATGATCACTGATAAACTAAAGCTATTGCGAGTGGGTGTTTATAAGCACACTAATCAATCTACCCTCTTTCTTGTTAATTTTTTTGCACTCGGTACCCGACACACAAAACTCATCGCGAATATTTTTACCCGACTACGGCGAAGCCAAAAAGGAGGGTTATGATTTTATTTTTGGCACTTTTTCGGTTACACACTTGATACCGATTGTTATTGACACTTTATGCGCGAAATACGCGGGGTATGATCTCATTAGCACGGTTTGATCTCAATTCAGATGTTGAGGAGCCATCAGCGTCCGAAGTAAGTTCTCGTCCCATCGTGACGTCATCGCTGCATTTTCCGTATTTTCTTTAGCTCGAGTGAATCCCAATTCTGATGTCGCATCCTAGGGTGGCCGAGATGCGAAGTATCGGGTCTTCTTTACGATCCGACATAGTTTCAAATAGATGTGGGCATTGACGTGGGCACTCGAACGAAAGATAATTTAAATTAAAATAACTTTATTCAACCAACGGTTTTACAATACGAGAAACAAACACGTGCGTTGGTACTGAGCGTCTGCCAAGGCTGTCGGAGCTCGACTGTCGCAACACTCCGTCCCTTCTACAGCCTTCACTGCATCCCCTCTACCGACGATCGTGTCCAAGCGCTAGGCGCTTGCGTTTCCGGTATTGTAAGTTCACAATACTAATTGATAGATGGCGCTGCTAGTTGCACTATGGAGCCTTCAATCCACGACAGACACGTATTTTTTGTTTTTTGTAAATCAATGAATATTGACAAAGATAATACGCATCAAAACTCGTGACGTCAGAACTAGCTAAAACGTATACCCAGGCGTGACGTATTGGGAATTTTAAAGCGCCGTATCTTCGTCAATTTTGATTTACGTAACGTAAAGAAAAAACATAAAGAAAAAACTCATTTTTTTATAATCTACCTGACGGCCTAATTCGTTTTTTTTTTGTCGTCTACCCTATACTCAACTGAAGTATCAATATTCCTTGACATTGATCTGACAGCTCTTGACCACGGCTTAGATCTCTTGATCGCGTTATGTTTGATTGTGAAATTCGCCTTAATAAGATAATACTTCTGTCACTGTGAAAAGTGTCTCTGTTGCTGAAACACGGAATACATTCGAATTTAAACCACCCTTTTACCTTAACAAGCTGAAAAGACCTGCATTTAAATCCAAGCACCCAGAAAAATTACAATTGAATCATAAACCCAATCCAATCTGATTAGAACTTTATTCTAACAGTATTTCAGACGAAGTTTGAACCATCACAAATAGAGTTGCTAATATTTAGCTCAACCCCTTTTGTTTTTTCTGCACGCCAGTTTATGTTCACAAATATTCCATTATACGTTCAATAGATACCCGGAACGCAGGTTCGACAGTGCACTGCAATGCATTTTGCGTCACCCAGCGTTACGACCATTAATTTGTTACGCAAGGAGTTTAGCTCATTTGCTGTTTAAGCGTTATGTAAGAAATATTCTTCTGTTTAATACTACGTGACCATTTTAGGGGGCTACGTGCGTATTGTGAACCATCATCAGATTAGGTAGGGTGAACTTAATTACATGCTACTTTAAACCTCAATCACACAACTAATGTAGGTACGTCTATGCTTTGCATAATTATGTCACTGTAAAATTGTCAAACACGTTAGATTGTAATCTCTCTAGCGAGGTTGTAAACTCTCGAAATATTTTCAACTGAACATACGGAAGTATCTCTGCCCCGATAATCGGGACTTGGGGCACCTCCTCGTTAGGTCAGTTACGTTCGCGTTCCTTTAAACCCTGCACTCGGAAATAGGGGTCCGCGTAGCGGGGCTGCGTGGACTACGCTTTTTAATCGGTATTTCTCAGAAATGGTACAGTATCTTTTCATGAGAGAGGTACCATTGGGCAAGGGGGACCCTCCTTCCCTCCACACCGCGTGAGTTGACTACCATCGCATGCATTTCACGAAAAATGATGCGTTTTATTGTAAGCACTATGTTCGTTTGATAATATATCGAGAGTTTACAATCTCTCTAGTTATTTTACAATCTAACGTGTTTGACAATTTTACGGTGACACATACTTATAAACAGTCCGTAACGAAATGCCAGAAAAAAAACCAGTTTGTTATAGCCGTTATAGGTCCCTAACTACGCATTTAAGTTTTGGTTTTTATACGTTGCCCCACTCTCAGAATTTCTCCTGCACTGCGGGTGAGCTAGAAATATTTAAACTCACAAACACAAGCAGTCAGAAATCAAGCCGGGAATCGAACCACACAGCGCAGCAGCCAATCGCTCAACCACTGCGCTTTTATACTTCGTGTCATCATGAATAATGATTTGAAAATGAATATTTGCTTACTATAGACTGTAGCTCTTGTGTGCAGAGGTGCACAAACACTATTGGTAGATACCTATTTAGAACCTATAGATCAATATTATCTTATTTCAATTCAAGACCTCTAAAACTATATATTTAAAGCCAAACGTAGTTTTGTCATTGCTTACAAGCTGATCTTTAAACCTATCTGTTTTAACCAAGGTTAGCCTAACAAAAGTCTAGATCTTGATGTCGTGAGTAACTCGCCCACTCCCACGCGTGGGCAACAAATAGGCTCTTACGACCATCCTTGGGCAATACATGTGTGGAGTATAAAATAAAAACTGGTTCTTGTCTTATGGAAGGATTTGGAAACCGGTGAGATCATGTAGTGGAACAATGAGGACATTCTGTGGTCGAAAGGAGTCGAGATTTCAAGCTTGATAAATAAGCGGCTTTTTTTATGTAAATGCTTAAAAAATGCAATGCAACTGAAATGTTGCTAGCACATTAGTAGGTAAATAAAAGAAGCTAAATCTTTTTGATCATACTTTTAATCATCTAGTTTTCACCTTTCTCAAATATAGGCACATAGGCACAATATGCCTTGCATAGTTGCATACACATAGTAAATACTAGCTTTTTCTCTTGAATATTTCAGAAAATTCATGACAAAAACCACTTTGCAGCCGACAGATTTTATATTAGTTTAGTGTTAATTATTGATGTAACGTTATTAACCCAGTTTGACGACCACGTCCCTTTTTTTTAGGATGGGAAATCATCAAATAACTTCTCCCACTCTGGGCGGAGCGGGAGGGAGTGTCAGACTTTTACTGACTAAAACCCATCCATGTTCCTTCCTTGCCCTTTATGTTCCGGAGCCACGTTATCTCTTTCGAACAGTCCCGCAACCCCGGACGACCATGCTCCTTGAATGTTAGTTTCTAAACTCACCATATAATAAAATGATGTCCACTCCTAAAGCCAATATTCTTAAGTTCCCAACATTTTCGGTCACGTCCGGTCTGTGGTCATTTATATGTATAACGTCCCTTCATTAAACTTTCATAGTTCAATTTATACACGTTAGCAATTAACGGTCAAATTCTAATATAAACGAAAGTGTGTTAGACTTTTTATATAACTAATTATATTTATAACCATAATGACCTTAACTGTAGTAGACATATGCGTAAAGATTACGTACCTCATTGCTTTAATTGTATGAATATTTTAAAGCACCGTAAAACGGTTTTTCGCGTAACTGTAATGGTTGAAATCTAATTAATATGGAGCTCGATTAGTATACTTACAACGTGTAAAGAGGCGCTGCGCGGTGCCCTCACCAAAACATTCTGTACAGCAAAGCAAGTAAAAATGATTCCTAGGAAAATCCTTTTGGGGTGGTAAATCACGTTTTACTTTAAAATCGAATATAACGCACTCAAAACTTTGTGCTGATGGATGCATTGGATGGAAAATAGTCCATGGAGGTATTAACAGTAAAGATATTACTTTAAAAACCAGTATTTATAAAAAAAATTAGAAAAAGTTGTAACTTTGACCAATAACATCTCCGTAACTAGAAGATTCCCAGGTATGGTGTATAACACTACAAGCTACTGCTGGCCATAAGATTTTAGGTTTAATTTAGGTGTCGTACCAATAACTTACTTCATCGGGCAAAGTCTATAATTAATGAGGTTTTCCATATATGGGTGTTTTTGTAGCAAACCATCTATGCAGGACAGTAAATCTACTTACTTATCCCAATTTAGAAGTTTTGTTTAGGTACTTGATTATTGCACAAATAGACGCATAAATCAGTCTTTAGTTATCTAAAGACTGATTGACGCGCGCACTATACTGAAAAAATATGCAACCTTGGATATCCACAACCAATTAAAATAAGCAAGGTCCTACAAAACTTATCAGATCTTGAGACGAAAATACCCAGTTCTAAACTATAAGCTTAGGTCTTACTCTTAATCAAAGCCAGCGATCTAGAATTCGAGACTAGACTGCAAGTTGACCGCATGGCGTGACCGTAGTGACGTAGAAACACGTCACAAAGGTCAATCACCCTAGCTCAGACGTTTAGTAGAATTCGCGCCTTTTTGTACCGACGCCATTTTGATTCGGTATTTAAAATGAGTGATTGTTAATTTAGTTTTTTTGAGGTTATTTTAGTGTAGTTGCTTAGAAGTGGTAGGTATTTGTAAAAATAATGGAAAAGGTTGATGAACTTATTACAATGATTCATGGGTTTAGCGCAGCATTTGAATGGTAAGCTTTTGCACCATTGGCAGCGATGTTATGTCCCAGTCCCATGAGAAATCTATACTAATATTATAAAGCAGAAGAGTTTGTTTGTTTGTTTGGTTGGTTGAACGCGCTAATCTCAGGAACTACCGGCTCGAATTGAAAAGTATTTTTGTGTTGGATAGTCCATTTATCGAGGAAGGCTTTAAGCTATATAACATCACGCTACAATCATTAGGAGCGAGCAGGAATGAAAAATGTTGCAAAAACGGGGACTTTTTTCTTTTCATTTTTCACTCTTATGTGACGCAGACGAAGTTGCGTGGGTCAGCTAGTAGGTAATAATATGGTCAACATACCTAGCAAAAGACAGTTTTAGATCTCGATATTTATGATAAAAACCTTAATGTGACTAGTGATATAGAGTCTAAGAGAAACCGTTTCGCAATTTTTTATGTAGGTACATAGGTACTTCACGCTCGAAGTACCAACTGACCAAGTGTTAGTCTTCATGACTTGGCCCTTCGAGCGTGAAGTTCCGACGGTTATCCTGACCATCCAAGTACACATTCAAATTACAATTCCAATTAAATTCGATACTTCTAGATCGGTCCGCCATTTTTTTTGGTAATTTTCATACTTACTCAGTTTCCGGAAATGGTGATTCTGAAATGTGTCTTGTCTAATACTGGAAAAAACCTTTTCTGTATGCGTGTCGATTTTAATTTATCTACATCGTGTATGGTCAATCTATCTATAGCATTCCCGCTGCTGGGACAGAAGTCTCTTCTCTGTGAGGGCGAGTGGGCCATAATACACCACGCAGGCCCACTATGTGTTGGTAGTGTCACATAATGTTTTTGAATTTATGATTCTAGAACATCAGTTTCTGCGCGGTGTTTACCTTTACCACACTTTTTATAAACTTGCAACACCATAAACCGCATAATCATACCGCTAATATGTCCCAAGCCTTACAACAAAGAGAATTTATTCTTTTTTACACGTACTTTTAATTATGTATTAAGGCTAGTTCTCACATTACCTATGATCTACCTATAAATGTGTGAGTAACATGCTATGGCCCACTTTCTTTTTTTTTATTTGGTCATTTGTTGAGTTATTACTGCCGCGATCATTTTTGTTATACTCGTATTCTGTTATTGTTCTGTTCAAGGTTGAAAGTTTAGAACCGTTTTGTGGTAACTGTTGATGAAGTGTTTTATGTTGATTTTCTTTGTCTTTTATCATTTCGCGGGTTTATTGGCGATGCAGCTTCAGGTCCTCAGATCCGCAGTGTAAGGACCAAAAATATAATTTGGAACATGATGATTTATACTGAATATTGAGAGGCATTATCTGCCTCGCCTTTTACTAACCATGTTGAGGTCAGCTTCCAGTTTCAATACCAGTATTTTGCATGCCTGGAGCGACTGCCTAATAAGTAATGACCTCCACAACCCAGTTAGTACAGGGTAACACCATACGCCTTTGTAAGATTAAGATCTAGCTTTAATCCTGCCGGGGTTGCGGCCCTGTTCGAAAGAGATACCGCGGCCCCGGAAAATAAAGGGCGAGGATGGAACATGGATGGGTTTTAGTCAGTAAAAGTCTGACACTCCCTCCCGCTCCGCCCAGAGTGGGAGAAGTCATTTGATGATTTCCCATCCTAAAAAAAAAAAAAAAAAGATCTAGCTTTAATTAGGTACTGTCTATGATCTGGAATGACAACCTGGACCAAAGGCTCAACATGCTTTCCGACACATGGAGAAATCACGATACATAATGGTTGTTCACCCATCCATAAACTGACCTTAGCAAGCGCTTTTTAACATTGAAGATTGATCCGTACGGCTGTTATTATTTAGCCACGAGCTCCTCTGAATACTAAAGAGAAGGTTTGACTCTTCAATGTTCCAAAGTAGATTTATTCTTTGCATTTTTAGAACTGACACATTTCTATAAAACCCACTTCCAAAGTGTTAAGATTCCCTAAATTATAGTATAATAAACTACCATAATACAACATACTAAATCACAAAACGATGCTGTATAATGCGCAAGCGCAGACAATAGTGGTTGAACTGCGCCCGGGCAGTACGCGGAACGATCGGGTGATGCGGAAATATAGGTACCGTGGGAAATACGGAGAAAACATCGTTCGTGAGAGACGTTTATGAAATATTGTTGTTGTGAATGAAAAGTGTGTATATCTGCAATGTTGGTTAAGCTATTTGTGTTTGAGCATACGTCATCTTCGTCTTCCATAAAAATACAACAGTAGGCGAGTACAGGAGCTAAACGCGTGTTTTATAATGCCTGAAAGTAAATAATATACTACAATAAACAAAACCAGAAAAATAAATGATATTCTTCAGAATATAATGTGCTAGTATGGTGTTTTGAAAACATAATAGGTACAATTAATTTTACTACATTAAAAAAAACTTATCTAACTTATCCCCAAATTTCTTTTAACAATTAAAAACCAGACTAAGATACATACGATCATTCTGTTTTTTTTTGGGCAAATAATTCTACAAGCAACATATTAGCATCATATGTGTTTTATTTTTTTAGTCCAATCTAAAGATTTTTTGTAAATCAATCGAAACCACTCATTTCGCACTATTTGGCCTACAGTGACTAACGTAACAACCACTTTGTAGTGCAAGCTGTTTAGAACTTTATTCTAACAGTATTTCAAACTAAGTTTGAACCACCATAAATAGAGTTGCTAATTTAGCTCCTGTAGTGCCCCTTACGTTCGCGTCCCTTTAGGTGATACGGGAAGTTTTAGCAATAGTTAAGCTTCTTCTAAAGTTAGTTCTACTCATACCTTAGAAACAGGCTCTTTCTAAGTATGTATATGTCATGTCATGAACAATGTCACATGAACAACCTCTTTTCGCCTCAGATTTTTGTGATATATTACAGTTAAGTAGCAATCTGCATTCTGCTTTCTTTAAAGGAATCAGTCACGGACTCGTTAGCATTTACGCATGCCCATGTTTTAGAAAGTTTTCAACGTTAATTTATTTTAGTTAGGTGTAAGTACCTATCTAGGTACATCCTTTGAGGAAATCTGTGGTCATTTGATTGAAATAAAATGTTCCAGGAACAACCAATGTTGCATTTACAAACTCTTTGTAAATTTTTGAAATAAGGCATCTAGGGTTTGAGAGAAAAGAAACTTAAAAGCCCACAAACTAGTTTATTGATATCAGTGTTTTTTTTTTCATGAAAACTAATATCACTAACATAAATATATTTCTTCTAATTTCAGTTGTCGGTTGCCGACGTGGAACTGCGCGCGGCTGCTGAGGAGCGAGACAAGCTGCTGAATGATGCCAACTACAGCAGTCTGCAGAATGACGAAGCTGTCACCAAGGCACGCCAGGAGAGAGACGAGGCTATGGAGAGGAAGAAGGCTGCTGAGGTAAGGGACACAGAGATCTGAGACCCTCAAGCGAATTGCCGCAAAACTGCTTAAAAAATCGTCATCATAAGCCTATTAATGATCCAACTGCTGGGACACTGGCGTCCTCTCTATGAGAGGGAATGGGCTATAATCTACCACGCGGGCCCAGTCCGGATTGGTAGATATCACATGTCTTTGAATTTTTTGGTTCTAGGACATGCTTCTTCATCACATTTTCTTTCACCGTTTTGAGAGCAGTGATGATGAAATAAATTACACAAAGAAATGCGCGTGCCTGAGATCTAACCCAAGACTTACTGTTCGTAAGTCGGGGCCGCCATCATTGAGTCACCGCTGCTCAAGCAAAAGAATCAAGCAGTAGCAAAACAGAATGTTTATAGAAATATAAACCACCTCATCACAAAGCCGTTAACCAAGCATTCTGTACATCAAACTAAGTAACTTTACGCAAAAATTATTGCTGGGAAACAACTTTTTTTTTTGAGGTTATAAATCATGTTTTGTGGTAGAACTCAATGTAACGCACTTAAAACATTGTGCTGATGGATGGATTGAATAGTAACTGGTCGTGGAGGTGTTAAAATCTTAACAGAAAAACTTGTATTAAAAAAAAACTGGTCAAAAAGTTGTAACTTTGACCCCCCATATCTCCGTAACTAGAAGGTTCCCAGGTATGGTGTAGAACAAAAAAATGATCGCAATGATGGGGAGAAAAAGTGCCTTTCAGCTTCGTGAAGAGGTGTTTTACACCCTTTATGTAATAAGCTCATGAGTCATTTATAAGAACTGCACTAGATCGGTACCACTATAACTTATTTTATTTAGCTGACGACCCTACACGATCCCTTAGTGATGTGTAAGTGTGCGGTATAGTATGCAGACACAAGAATGAGTCGAACGAAACTACTGCAGTTGAGGTAATGCAGATGTATTGCTTATATGCGCTGGTCCTTAATGAAATAGGCAAATACCGCCACATAATTCTACTTTATAGACAAAATAATAACTTACCTCACCTAACCTTACTTCTATAAATAAATCAAGTATTAAAGATTTGCTCCCTTCATCCTTGTATGGGCATTACTCCGGATGATAAATGTGCAATTAAAAATTTTTCAGGTTTCCCTTGCCAAGACCAGGGTGGAGCTGATGCAAGCCAACAGTCAGCTGTACGAGGCTGTTCGCCAGAAGGTGGACCTTGGGCAGCAACTGGAACAGTGGCAGGTATGTTATAAAACGTGGACATAGCACTTAAGTGCTTACGTTACAAATATATTCAATTTTTCTTCAGCAAGGTACTCGTAGACTGAAACATTTTTCTGCACTCAAATTGCATAACAGACCTCTATCACAATCCGAAGGAATGTAAAGGAAATTCGAAAGCCATTGCTTCATATTATGTTTATTAAATTCAATAATTACGTTTCAAACAAATCATCTGCTCAACACAGTAAATAATACAAATCAAATTTGGATTGAGAATGCAATAATCCCGCTGAGAATTTTCGTTCTTCGCGAAAAAGCAGCAAAAATGATCCATACTTTCTGCACTTTTCTACAATATTGAGCAATTCACACACAGCGCCATCCAGTGCAACACTAAGCAACGAGGCTTGTGCCGTGGACACCAGATAATTGATATACTACATAGATACTATTTTTGTTTGTAAAGACATACTTATTATACATAAACATCCATAACTCGGAAACAAATGTCCATGCTCATCACACAAACATTTGGTCCTATCTGGATTCGAACTCGGGACCCTAAGAACGTAAGGCAGTTTCTACTACCGCAACGCCATTTGGTTCGGGATTAAGAGGAAGGTAAACGTTTTTGAAGAGCCGTTTTATCTTGCGTATTAAAAACGTGCTTTCCAGAATCAGTCGTGGTCTACTAACTCCTAATCATAAGTTTTGGATCTGACAGTTTACTCAAAATTAACGTGAAGTGCTTAAACTTTTTTTTGAGAGGCTTGACTAATTTATTTTAAAAGCATCGTTAAAATGACTACCTATTAAATTTAAATTTGTGGAACTAAATGAAACAAATGCCGCGCCGCTGAGATGCTTTTCAAGTTTAAGGTCATAAGCTGCGTTATCATATTTGAAGGAATATTGGATTTAGACGTAGAAGACTTCTTGGTCCTTTGATACATATATTTAAATAATTATCTCGGTAGCACGTCATATAGGGCCCTCCCCATCAGATTTATTTGAAATTTCTTAGCTCGGTACCTAGTATACGACTGAATTAGGTTAATAGTTCCAAAATTTTACTTAAAAGTCTCTTTTAATATTTCAGATGGACATGCAAGAACTCATCGATGAGCAGATGAAACATAAGTTGACCACGCAAGAGAAGCGAAGGAAGCTTCCAGAACAGCCACCACCTGCCTCCAGAGCCTCTCGCCTCCTTGGATTTTTTCACCGGTGATCTGTTGTACCCCACTCTTGGTGCGCCTCTATGAAGCCATAGACCACTCGACCATATCAACACTCTACCTTATCATCATCAAATATTACCATCCATCGACATTACCAGCTGCCTACAGTTTATTTTTAATACTTTTGTACAAAAATCTATCAAAATTGATCGCAGCGACCGCCATTTTGGCTTACAGTACGGACGCGTCCGAAATCACCGAGTTTTTAGGTTATTTTCTAATTTTATTTTATAAACCGTGTGATGTTTACACTATCGCAGTGATAGTTAGTGTCGTAGTTAGATTGTTTATAGTTAGTTTACGTATATTTTTTAATGTTTTATTGTGTCTTTTTAGTTTTTCACTGTAAAATGGCTGGTATAAGCATTTGGGCATTCTTGTAACCCGGTAGGGCGGATTTAGTACAACAGATTAGTTTATTTAGACGGACAAATCCAAGAGATTTAACATCTTTTGTCCTGGTCTCGACTAACGATATTTTAGATACGATTCGATGTGAAACGAATATGAACTCTAACCTAAAAATAAGTCGTGTTAATCCGCCATTTTAATACGTCAGCCATTTTAAAACTTAACTTACCTACATTGCTTTATTTGTAAATAACGTTTTAATAATTGAGATTACCTGAACTATGTATGTATAGTTGGTACTTATAATACGTAAAACTTCACTTTAAGTGAGATGTTTGGTGCACCTAAAGTGTAAAATTAGTTTTATCGCCTGTTTCTACCACGGAGGATACGAATTAGGTAGTTTTGCGATAATTTAATAGAAATATCTTTTTGAAAGAGGCTGAGCAATACCCAAGTATCTACTTAAAATTAAAAATTACACGGATTGGTTTTGAATGATCTTGCTAGCTTGAAGGGCTAAAAGCCCGATGCAGGCAAAATTATAATTGGATTTTTCTATTAGAAAAAATCTTACTTGATAGTAAGCAAGTTGAAACGATTGGTAGACCTCTTCAGACATTGTCTATAGGGCCTCGCAGTGATTAATGAGAATGAATTTTCCTAGCTGCACCATTGGTATAAAATTAGATTCATCAATAAGCATAATAAGCGAGATCACGGAAGTTTAATATTAGGGTTGCCTTAAAAAAAAACAAGGTTTTTTTAACCTAGTATTACTCAGTCTCTTTAACTAAATAAGTTATTAAAAAGTGGTAAAACAGGCCTTTAGATAATAGAAATAGATTGCTAAATAATAAAGAACATTTAATAGCCATATTATTTACAATACAGTTTACTAATGTTTTACAGAACACTGGTAGACTCCACTTTGACGTCTTTTGTTTTCATTGTCCGGTAAATTTTGACATTGTCTATGGATCTAATTGACATTAAGCTCGTTTACCTCGGACGGTTTGGCATGTTACACCTATACTATGTACGAGCATAAATATGTATACACTTAGCAAAATAACAAAAACGATAAGTAATCGAGAAATATCGATTTTAATTTTGAGATAATATCTATATCACAATAGTACGATTCCCAAAATATAGTTTGATGTTTTTACCGGTAAAGTTACGTTAGAACATCCACTTATTTAAAATCTGTACAGAAGGAGAAAATCCGTTTCAAAAATAATGCTACGTGCATATATTTATTAGTGCTCTTTTTGTACACCCATATTTCACCAGTTATGTTTAAGTTACATGAGATAAGAGCGAGCCCAATGCCATCAAATGGGCAGATTCAGATTCCTTCGACTTTGATTGGATGTACAAATTCAAATTCTTGACGGAACGGAAAACCAAACAACACTTTTCCTGACCTAAAAATTGAACCTCCTGACTAAACCATCGTGGAAGATAACCCCAGGCCTAATTATACGTCATTGTAAACGTGGTTTCTTTGAAAAAACTTTGTATAAAAGGTGTTAAAAAAATAACTGCAAAAATTTCGTGTACGTACTCGGTATCAAAAAAACAAATATACTCGTATTCCAAAACAAAAAACTTTACTCAAGCATTTTTAATTTTCCAAAAAAAAACATTAGCAAAAGTCAAAAGTCTGCAAAATGTGATGGGAAAGTTAGAATCAGCTGTCTACGTTTTCGCTGTCGCAGGGGTGAAAGACCACGCGTGCAGCGCCCTGCACGGTGCAGTCACTCTAACGGAGTATTCGTTAGTAGGTACAGTCAAGTGCGCATATTCAATCATTTTGTGCGCAGTAAAAATAATGCATATCTTTGAAACTTATTTAAAATTTTGTCGTGATTAGTTTTTATTTGTGATTCCAAACAACACCTCAAGTTTCTTGCAGTTAATTTTTTAACACCTTATACATATAATACTTACCCAAGACATTGTCACACTTTTCCGGTCAATGTCGACATTGACCAGTATGCGAATTAAACCTGATCTGGTGGAATTTCTAGAATAATTTGTGTGTAGCATAATTCACGGTTTTAAGTAAAAAATATCACATATTTAAATATACCTATATTTTAAATTGTTTTGCAATAGTAATAGTAGTTGGTACTCAATTATTGTTCTGTGCCTTAAAAGTACCTGGCCTTTTAAAGTGCCTTTTTCTATAGAAATGTCAATTGTATTTATTAAAATACCGATACAGCCTTAGAAAATATTCTGGTGAATTTAAACTATGGTCATGAAAAAAAAACTGCAAGGAAAACGAAATAAATTTATTGTTGGCCGAGCAAGTTATGGTATTTAGTTAAATAAATTTATCTAAATTATAAGTAAAAGAAAAAGTCAATTTAAGTACTATCGATAAAAAATGGTCATCGCAACTTGGGTGTGGCAGTGAGCACAGCCAAGTTTAACAACAGTTTTCTAAAAAATACTTCTGTAAATAGCAGTGATTCCAGCCAAGTTTGGGTACAGTTTACTTTATCTATTTAGGTTTAAATAGAGCACATTTACCTCCATAACAATAAAACTCTGCAAAATTAATACAGCTCTCTTAAACATTGCATTTCTGCAAATTAAATAAATCATCTTTGTGTGCAAAATTTTTCCGTACTTTTGTCAGTAAGAATAGATTCAGAAAAAGAGTTTGTAATATATACACACGCTGTTTTACAAATAAAATAGTAAAATGCCTTATTTATAAACATGCTCAAGTATATAAAATAATATTATATTGCTCACATAAATACATATTGAATATTTGTTTTCTAAATAAAATGTATAAACCTTTAAAATATAACATAGTGCAAAGCATGTATGGTTATTAAAAAACTTTCTCATGTAGTAACTTTATTGTCAATACCAAAATTTAAACATGGTTTTACAAAAATATGTTTTGCTCTGTTCAGATCCAAAATAAATTCCTAAAAGATCCAAGGGAAAAAAACTATTATTTTAAGTATATAAAAAATATGTAATGAATTGTGTTTAATACTAGAATGAGCTTCGAAGTTGACAATGAAATAATAGTAATTCATACAAACATTTTAGTCTGTTTTTCAATATCCATAGATTAAAAAAAAATGGCAAAAATAGAATACCGACTAAACACCTACTGAATTCCAACTTCATCCGGTAGGGGCGCTGGTGTCAGCGTATTTTTACCAGGACATTATTATTTTCCATTTTTCTGTTTTCTATGATATTATTATTTTGCTTAGCAATGCAATAGGATAACGAAAAAGCAATTTAATTATTGCAAAATGTATTGATATGTATATAGTTGCACGATCAACTTTATACTCTAATTCATCGTAATTAGATTTAAAATTGTAATAATTTCCCTCACTTATTCGGAAGAGATATTATTGTACTTAATTTATTTTTAAGACTGAACTAATAATTATTGAAATATAATATTGATTTTAATAGTTGCTGTATCCGAAATTTCATTTGCAAAACATTTAATTTTAACAATAATATTTTTCTGTAATTTTACTTTATTTTCTATTAAGCACAAAACACTGTTATGGCGAGTAAAACTTCTTAGTCATTCCATTTTTCTATAAATTATTTGGACTTGTTATATTACCTGCACGAACAACCGAATTTCTTCACTTTCCATTCAAAATATTTCGGTTTTTATTTCAGTCCCAGTTGATTGAACAAAATACTTAACTCTCTCTTTGAAACATTTTCGTTTTTTAACATTTAAAAATGGTTTATTGTTTAATAGAGAGTAAGTTAAAAGTAGTACCTATTTCATATTAATAGCATTTCATCACAGAGAAAATTTATTATAAAAAAGGTTGTTTGTTTTGTAAGTAATGTAATAAATCCATTTGAATTATGTATAATGTACTTTAATACATAATTATTTTACTACATGAGTGCGAGTGTACTTAATAAACACATTTTCATAAAAAACTTAAATAATCGTAATTTATAAGATCTTAATAGTGACTAGAAATATCATTATAAATAAATAATTAATTATGTTTATGGAATTAATAAATAAAGAATGAGTTAAACTGTAATTTGTATTTTTATTAATTTTGACTGAAAAATTCTGAGGTAATCGAGTCGTGGTTTGGGCATGTGTTGCAGAAGAAGGAAAATGTCGTGAAAAAAGTTTTGAATATGAATGTGGACCATTATAAAAGTACAGGAAAACCAGAGAAACAGCAGATGGACTGTGTGAAGGATGATACCTAGGGCTAGGAAGGAGGTTACTGCTGAGATGATGAATCTATACTATGTTTGTTTGTTTGTTTGTTTGTTTGTTTGTTTAGTTAAACTCGCCAATCTCAGGAACTAACGGCTCGAATTGAATAATTATTTTTGTGTTGGATAGTCCATTTATCGAGGAAGGCTTTATAACATTACGCTACAATCATAAGGAGCGGAGCATGAATGAAAAATGTTGCAAAAACGGAGACGTTTTTTTCCTTTCGTTTTTCTCTCTTATGTGACGCAGATGAAGTTGCCTGGGTCAGCTAGTTACATTGTAAAATGTAAACCAAATAGCTTGTTCGACTGTACAACGGGCTGGTGTCCACGTCAAAGCGCGTATTTTTCGTATGGGCTATAATCCACCACACAGCCCAGTGCGGGTTGGTAGATGTCATAAATGTCTTCGAAATTTGGTTCTAGGACATGCCAGTTTCCTCACGATGTTTTCCTTCACCGTTTTGAGAGCAGTGGTGATGAAATAAATTACATAAAGTAATACGCCTGTCTAGGTTCGAACCCACGACTGTTCGTAAGTCGGGGCTGCCACCACTGGGCCACTGCTGCTCTCTCTGCCTTACCTTTAGTTGATTACAAGCGAGTGGATATTTCGTCGATTTCTCAAGCGCGAAGTCATGGTAAACCCAATAGCTTGTTCGATCATACAATAATGACACAAGGTTCGGCAGACGTGAAACTGTCGTATTCAAGTCATAGGCATTATTTAGCGCACTTGTACTAAAATGGAGTTGAAAGGCCATACATACCGTGTAAGATGTGAATCTTTAAACTACACCGTGTGGTGTAGTGTTAATTATGTTATTCAGCGGAAGGCATTCCTGAGCATCCCAAAGATAAAATAGGATTCTTAGGCCCCGTCCCACCTATGTCGTGACCTTTGATTATGTACATGTATATAATCAAAGGTCGTGACAACAAATAATCGTGTAGTTTTAAGGGGCCGGCGGAGCATGTGTTTTTCATTCAAACATACTCGTAATATGAAAATCAAACATATTCCTAAGGTAGTGTGTATGTCACCGTAAAATTGTCAAACACGTTAGATTGTATTGCTCTAGCCGCTAGAGCAATACAATGTAACGTGTTTGTCGAGAGTTTACAATATCGCTAGAGTCTAGCGATATTGTAAACTCTCGAAATATCGTCAAACGAACATACTGCTTACAATAAAACGCATTATTTTTCGTGAAATGCATGCGATGGTAGTCAACGCACGCGGTGTGGAGGGAAGGAAGGGTCCCCCTGGTACCACTCTCATGAAAAGATAATGTACCATTCTTGAGAAATACCGATTAATATACCTAACCTTAAAACACTTTATATTCCCCTAAAAAGCGTAGTCGACGGAGCCACGCTTCGCAGGGCCCCATTTCTGAGTGCAGGGTTTAAAGGAACCTAACTAACCTAACCCCCCCCCGTTCGGTTAGTTAGGTTCCTATAAACCCCAAGTCCCGATTATGGGCAGAGATTCCGTATGTTCAATTGACAATATTTCGAGATTTTACAATATCGCTAGATATATTATAAACTAACGTGTTTGACAATTTTACGGTGACATATGTATTTCGATTGGATTACAGAATATCTATGTTTCCAATAAATATTTTGAAAGGACAATGATATAAAGACGAGATAAGAGGAATTTCAAATTTCTATAGAAAATTTATTTCTCTCATAACTCGGTGTCCATTCAAAATATGTGTTTGGGAACCTATATATTATATTCTGTAATCCAATCAAAATAAATACACACTACCTTATGAATGTGTTTGATTTACAAATTATTTCTATAACGTTTACTATATGAAATACACATGCTACGCAGGCCTCTTAAGTGTGGCCTGTGTATTTAAACGAAGGTGTTCACATATAGAACGATTACTGTCGTCCACGACGTTTGACAGACAAAAAACCAACGATAAATTAATCGTCACGACGTAGTGTGAACGGTGCCTTACGCGATCACGAGCCAAATGTAGCCGACGGGCATAGGGTTTGGGCCTCTGAGTTAAAGGCCTTGCTAAATTTCACACTACTTTAATAAACAAAACACAAAACGGGAACAAATAATGTCAAAAAAAAAACAAGAAGAACAAATGGAAAATCCCCTTAGAGGTTAAAATGGCCGGCGTTCTACGAGAGCGGTTTGAAACACGCCGCGTCATACACGTATCAGTATTACCAGTAGACTTGATCCAGAATGCAACAAAACTCTTTATCCTGTTTGTCAAGCTCACAAGAAAAGTCAAAATTAAAGAAGACAAATACATTTCAAAACCAACTAAGCTGTCAACCTGGACATCTTACGAAAACCATTTTGTTTACAAGGCATTTTAATCTATTATTTTCTTTTGTATAGTATTTTAGTAATCGTTTACCAAAATGCCGCCCCAAACGGAGCGGAAGCCGCAGCAGGTGGAACAGAAGGTAGCGGACCCTGAAGCAGAACTCAGCAATGCCGTGAGAACTGTAAGGAAGAATTCTTCTTTTTGAAAATACTTACGACCTGTAGAAAACATGCGGGACTACCGATAGAAGTGAAAACTAAGTAAGTAAGCAATCTATATCTGCTACGGGTTGTGCCCCGCGCGTTTAAGATGTGCTACGCCGTAGCGGATCACCTACGAGTGCTACGCCGTAGCGGATAACCTACGAGTGCTACGCTTGGTGACGGTGACGCGAGTTCCATGATTTTTGTTCACCTAAAAAGTGCTCAACGCGCCTAAAGAAGTTTTAACTTCAAAAATCATGCATGTGTAGCGGAAATGAGATCTTCGGAGTGGATAAAGTAAGGAATGAGTATATTAGAGGATGTTTGAAAGTGGCACCTGAAATTTATTGGAAGTCGCTTGTCTTGGAATGGACATGGAATGAGGAGGTGACTAAAAGAGTGATGGACATGAATGTTGATGGATGGAGAGGGGGAGAAAGGCTAGAGAAAAGATAGACGAATTGTGTGAGGAATGATACAAAAGAGAAAGGAGTAAATTAATGATGCCGTGACGTCTGACAGGGGAGAATGAAATAAGAAAACTTGTTGCACCAACCCCAAACCGAATAGAACAACCACGATGATGTGGTTTAATCAACAGTCTATCGCATGACTGGACGACACAACAACAAAAACAACATCCAACAACAATAACATTTAACAACATCTAACTTATACAGTTACCAGCACACCAAGTCACCAGAAACTGTCTTTCTCCAAATGATTATAAACCATAAAATGTTGATGTGTATAAGTTCAAAATCGAATAAGAAAATTTGACAGTTTGCACTGACTTGATGTGGTAGTTACTGTACCAGTCTCTAAGCTAAGACCGAAGTCCGAATAACATTTCTGAGCGAAACTGGCCGTGACTGGAAACTCTTCTTGGCGAACAAGCTAACAAAGATTGAAGACTGAAGTATCTGCTAGAGGCCAGTCCTTGCAGCAGTCTGACTGATCCGTGTATTAGGATTAAGATCTGGATCGGAGCTTTGCTCGTTTTGTTGTGGTGTCGTTTTTTAAAATTGAAACCCAGTTATAAATCGCCCTCAAAACCCCTGCTTATTAAATTTCATGAAAATCTTTGGAGCCGTTTCCAACATTCCATTATAAATATGTGTCACCGTAAAATTGTCAAACACGTTATATTACAATATAACGTGTTTTTTCTCGCGATATTGTAATGTCTCGAATTATTGTCAATTGAACATACGGAAGTATCTCTGCCCCCATAATCGGGACTTGGGGCACCCCCCCGTTAGGTTAGTTAGGTTCCTTTAAACCCTGCACTCGGAAATAGGGGCCCCGCGAAGCGGGGCTCCGTCGACTACGCTTTTTAGGGGGAATATACAGTGTTTTAAGGTTATGTTATATTAACCGGTATTTCTCAGGAATGGTGTATTATCTTTTCATGAGAGTTGTGCCACTGGGCAAGGGGGTCCTTCCCTCCACACCGCGTAAGTTGGCTACCATCGCATGCATTTCACGAAAAATAATGCGTTTTGTTGTAAGCAGTATATTCATTTGACAATAATTCGAGACTTTACAATATCGCTAGAGATATTACAATATAACGTTTTTGACAATTTTACGGTGACATATCCATTTAAACAAGAATTGCTCGATGGATAACATAACATCACGGGAATCCGCTGGATGCGAGTCTTACGGGACCGGTCAATGTGGCGACACTTGGGAGAGCCTTATGTCCAGCAGTGGACGTCTTTCGGCTGAAATGATAACGATTATAACTTCACGCCTTCAAGTTCAACCTTTCAGGAAATACATTCCTGAAACGTTAGGCACACTCCACCAATTACGTTTAAGTTCTAATGTAATAGGGATCGACCCTATTGCCATAAACCACCAGAACTCCACACTAGCTGGCTGCTACTGAGAAATTCCGGGTAGAGAAACTCAATAACACTTTGCTTGAACTGGTAAAAGAACCCAGGACCTTATGCTCAGCAGTGGCGTTGGCCACTACACTTACAACAACAAAAAAAATAGACAATCAATTTTGTATTATACAAAAGAAAATTGTGGCGACCGCGAACCGGAAGACGTTGGAAGACCTCCCACTAGGTGGACCGATGACCTGGTGAAGGTTGCGGGAATCCGTTGAATGCGAGTCGCAAGGGACCGGTCAATGTGGCGACACTTGGGGGAGACCTATGTCCAGCAGTGGACGTCTTTCGGCTGAGATGAGGATGAGGTGAAAGCAAACTTATTTAATTACTTAGTAAGAAAAGAAGTGCTAAGAAGAATCTTCCCTGGAGAAAACCTTCACCAATAGATTTTCTCTGCCTAGACCTCTTTTATCTCCCATTATTTTAACAAGACCTAACCCCCAGCATATCTTTAATACACTGTCTGTTACTTTCAACAGTACCTGAAGCTAGCTCCGCAATGCAGCGTGGAGAAACGAGCTGGTGGTATACCACAGCTGGCTCCACAGGAGAAGCAACTGAATATCTTGACGTATGAGCTGAAAGAAACCCTGCTTTGCATCAATGTTAGTTACAGTTCATTTGTTTTTGCCATAGACAACCAGGAGCCCATGGCAAAATAATAACAGCCGCTCGGGTCAATCTTTAGGTTAAGTCGTGCTTGCCTAGGCTAGTCTGTGAATGGGTGACCACTAATTAAATACCGGGTTCCTCCGTATTTCTTAGGGGAAAGCACGTTAAGCTGTTGGTCCCGGCTATCATTTGTAGATCTTTGACAGTCGTAACGTTAGTCAGTGGCCCAAAAAGTCTGACAACCAGTCTTACCAAGGGGTATCGTGTTACCCAGTAATAACTGGGTTGTGGAGGTCAAATAGGCAGTCGCTCCATATAAGTACTGGTATTCAGCTGCATCTGGTTAGACTAGAATCCGACGTCAACATAGTTGGGAAAAGGCAGATGATGAGATAACCAATCTCAACAAGAGGTATTCCCCAGTACTAGGTTGTGAAGATGAGATGATCAGTTACTTCTATAAAATATTAGTATTCAGCAGCATTCAGTTGCAGTCAAGGCAGATGATGAAGGTACGTTCTAAAAGGTATACTTACTGACGGTAAGGTTAATGCCAAAGTGCTGGCTTAAACACCATGTAATACCAGAGGCCCGAAGTTTATTTGATGAACCTACTTTTCAGATTGTTAAAAATCTGGGTGGACGAGTGTGTCTATAGATCCATTTTTATCTGATCAATGAGTTATTTTATAACAGTGAGGGAAATTATCATTAACAATTCTGTCGGAAACATATGTGCGTGATCTGCTTGAAAACCTTTTGCTACAACTGCCCGTTTGCTATCGAATATCAATTTTCAACCGACAACCTTATCTAGGATAGCCTAGCCAAACCTATCCTCAAAGTCTATCCTAGCCTCTAAAACTCGCATTTACATTATCCACTCATCTTCAGCTTGCCCGAAAAGGCCAGCATGCAGTTCGCGACAATTACGTGAAGAGCGGGACTCACAAATCTATCGTGGAGTATGAGCAGCTAGAGAGTGAACTGAGGGATGAGAGGGCCCAGCAAGCTGAGCTGGACTGCCTCAACTACCTCGCGCAGAAAAATGTCATCGAACTGACCAAGAAGGTTCCTACTGAGGCAGACGTGAGTACTCGAAAACCCAAATAAGGGACACGACGAATTAATTCAGCTTGTAGGATCTCCGACTTCCGAAACACAAACTAATAAGAAATTTATATTTATGGGTGCATACAGACTTCAAATCTTTAATAAAATTTTGATTACTATCATTTGGTTTTCAATTGAAATAAACCCCTCGATTGGCGAACTCAAGAAATAGTCTGTCACACCAGGACCTTCCAAGAAAAGTAAGCGCTTCTACAATCTTGGTATAGCTTCAGAAATGGGAACACATGATGGTGAGATGGTGAGAATATACTTAGAGCTGTTACACCCATCCCCTTTTTTCTGAAACATTAACATTAGCGATGCGTAGACTTTTTCTGGTTAAACTGGATACTGTGACTTTCTTAAAACTCGTCCTGTTAATAGTCTCATAATTCCTATTAAATATACAGGAACTAGGAATGATAGAGAACGCCAACAACCGCCTCCGACGTATGGAGAACAGACTAGACCTGGCCACCAAGAGGTTCTGTGTAGTTAATACGGACAACCGAAGAGTGAGAGAGGAGATACACAGACTGCTAGTTGAGAGGTAATTGCTGTTATTAGGATAAGACCCACCGTCCAAGATACTTAATTCACGGTCAAAAGTAACGTGTACCAAAAGAGTAATTGAAATCAACCAAATGTTTTTATAACGTACCTGATTGCAGAGGAGGTCGTGGCAAAATAATAACAGCCGCTCGGGTCGACCTTTAGGTTAAACCGTGCTTGCCTAGGTTGGACTGTGGATGAGTGACCACCCTTATATACCGAGTTTCCTCCGTGCCTCGCAAAGCACGTTAAGCAGTTGGTCTCAGCTGTCACTTGTTCATCTTTGACAGTCGTTACAGGTAGTCGAAAAGTCGAAAAGTGGTGGTTCAAAAAGTCTGACAACCAGTCTTACCAAGTGTTATCGTATTTTCCAATATTAACTGTGTTGTGGAGGCCAGACAGGCAGTCGCTCCATGTAAAATACTGGTATTCAGCGTCCGGTTTGACTTAAAGCTGACCCCAACATAGTTGGAAAAAAGGCTACTTTATTTTGTAACGTACCTGATTGCAGAAGATGAATTTCTCGATTAATGTAACGTTTTTTAAACTCATACTTTACCAAAACATTAATGTGCTAGTTGTTGTTCATTTTTATTAATCAAATCACCCACAAATAATGTAGCATTCTGTCATTGGACAAATTTTTTGAATTGGTTTAATTGTTCCGGATATTACCCCTTACATATAACAAACTTACAACCCACCTCTTTATAATATAATTACTAGCAACCCGACCCAGCTTCGCACGGATTCATAATTATACATACAAACTTAAAAACCGTCCTCTTGAATCGTTCTATCTATTGCTGAAAACTGCATTAAAATCCGTTACGTAGTTTTGAAGATATAAGCATACAAACAGCGGTAGCGACTTTATTTTGCACTATGTAAAGGTTAGTTTAGATGGGGCTATATTTTATGGTCTATGAACTAATTTGATACTTTTTCCCTACCTAGGAACGGCTTCAACATCCAATGGAACCGAACGATAGGGAAGCTGGTGAGGGGAAAGATGTACCTCATGGATATCTTCGAGATAGCTTCCGTGGCCTTCGGGAACAGAGACGAGTGCTGTCGGAAACTTGAGGCACTGAAGTGGAAAGGATTGTTCCAACTGAATAGGGATATTTCTGTAAGTATTTTTAGGAGTTCGGTGTGGTTTTACTTCATTTTACAAAAACCACATGCTTGTTAGGGTACTGTATGCGAATGGCAACCAACTGGGCCTTATTATCCTCGTAGAAAGCTGGCTACCGGCGCCGATCTGTCAGCGCTTATCGGAACCGGTCTGCGCAGGTGGTCGGTCCAAGCAGTCTCATGCATTGTGCCGAAACAGCGCCGATATCCAGGTCGGAACTTGCCGGCAATTTCTACGATCAGCACTATACAAAAGCCTCAACTGACCGTCCGTCTGAGCGTCTGTCTGACAGCAGGCTGTATATCAGGATCACTAATCTGTAATAGGTAGACGATTGAAATTTTCTCAGAATGCGTATTTCTGTTGCCGCTATAACAATAAATAATAAAAAAAAAAAAAACCTAGATATTACCCATTCATACAGGATTCTAACGATACCACGTACATCTAAATCGGTTTAGGCGTTTAGAAGTTATGGTGGAATAAAGAAACTCACAAACATACATACATGCATACATACATGAACCCAGAAAACAAAACTCTTTTTTTTGGGCAGTCGTATAATAAAAATAAATTTAAAATGAAAGGGGCCTCCCCTACTACGATGTTTTATCATCGAATACAGTACAGTGCAAACACAACACTGCGCAATGAATGTTCAACACTCGACGGCTCCAATAAAAGTGACTAGTTAGATTAAAAGAGTTGGGATTGAGAAAGCTAGACCATTTTATTAGTTTTTACCCTGAAAATGTGTTCTATGTAACATTGCAAAACTAGGTATACTTCTTACTTATGTTATGGCACAAAGCAAAGGCTTCATATATTTTTTTAAAATTTTTGCAGGAGATGCAATCTTTCGAAGGTGAATTGAATCATCTGGCCAAACTTGAAGAGTTCCTGCGAGTAAAAGGTTCACGAAGGATTTGTGAAGCAGATGAGAAGGAAGAAATGAAGCGCATAGAGGAAATGCATGCTTGCGAGAAGAACATCGCGAGGCATGACGCGTTGCTTGAAGCGATATTTGTAAGAGAAGCACTTCTTACTTAGTTTAAGTCTCAAATACATTAACTGATGTACAGTGAGCTGCATCAATTAAGTAACCCAGTACCCTGGGCCCAAGATCAGACGTCGGGAAGCTAACTATACCTGTCCCATATTCAAAACCAAACCTATCCACAATTGGGTAGTTTTGCCGCCGCGGCTGCGGTCAGTAATAATTGGTTTTTCCCATTTTCTAGGCATACGCTGGTTCCGAAAGTGTGTCTAAAATCATCAACCGTTTCCAAATTCGAGAGATTGAGAACTTCTCCTGTTTCATACTACTGTGCGAAATTCTGCAAGAGGCTATCTTTCTCAGAAGACATGTGGACCTGTCAAGACAAAAGATTTGTGAGTTTTTTGGAGCAACTTTTTCTGTCGCTTTACATTTAGTACCTACTTAAGTAAAATCTAAGTGCAATTAGACAAAACATACTCAAAAGGTGGAACGAAGTTTCTAGTGGTCGGATTATCATGGGACTTTTGTTATTGAGTTCCTAGAGCAATGGAGAAGAAAGTTAAAAAAGACATTCACTGCTGACGCCCACCTAAAGACAAAGGATTTTTTAATACCCGAAAAAAAAACCCATTTCTGACTTACGCGCATCCGAATGACAAAAGTTGGTAGTCAAATTATGCTAGTCCAAAATTTCAGTTGATCAGCGCGATCTAAACGAGGCGCGAGAGGAAACCCAAGACAAAAGAATAGCGAACATGACGGCGCAATTAGAAGTCTTGCGTGCTGCCACGCAACGAAAGCAAGAAGAAAATAATTTATCTGATGCTACCACACTCAAAGTGATGAAAGGCATCGATGATCTTGTTAGGTAAGCACCTAAATGTATGATTTAGGTACTAGGCAATGTAGAGCCTATGCAAATGCATAAAAAAGACTCTCCAACATCGAAGGAATCCACTAGCAGCCTCACTATTCCGGACACCCTGAATCGCCTGAAGAGATGGAATATCACAAACAAAGACAAAATTACAAAGAGTCAATCCCAGTGGGGAATTAGCTCTTCATGGCACTCAATAAGGAACACATCTGTTCATAGGATGGCATGTAAGAAGAGTACAAAAAAGGTTCTCGTCCTTCTTCTTTCGGCATTTACCATCGCTAAATCTGGTTCTGGTCCGCTCTAAGTTGAGCGGGTTTTTGCCGAACGCACCAAACAACATACATTTTTGCCGCTGACCTGTGTGCGTGTGTGTTTTCCTGTGTCTTCATCATCAGTCTATAATGTTCCCACTGCTGGGACACGGCCTCCTCTCAATGAGAGGGAATGGACTATAATCTACCACGCGGGCCCAGTGCGGATTGGTAGATGTCACATGTCATCGAATTTTTATTTCTAGGACATGCCGGTTTCCTCACGATGTTTTCTTTCACAGTTTTGAGAGCAGCGGTGATGAAATAAGTTACACAAAGTAATGCGCCTGTCTGGGTTCGAACCCACGACTTACTGCTCGTAAGTCGGGGCCGCCACCACTGGACCACCACTGCTCGTGTCTTGAAAACACGAGCAGCGGTGGCCCAGTGGTGGCCAGTGGTGGTAGGATCAAACCGCACCGACAAGTGCGGCTCCGGCCACCGCAGTCTCAAATTACGTACTAAACTATGTCTCAGAGTCCCGTGTTCCCAATCTGATCGAATCTTTACGCAATCTCTCTCAGGATAGCAAAATGCGACATTAATCCACTGATGTCCCTCCTCGGTAACCACAAGGAGGTGACCAGGTGGAACGTCTCCAAGTTCCTAACGATCTTGGAAACCGAAGTCAAGAGTCTCATTCAAGTTGTATACGGTGCAGTCAAGGTTTGTAAAATACAAATATTAAAGTATCAAGTAGGTAATTCTGTTCTAGTCTGGTCGTAATGACTGCCAAAGATCTGCGAATGACGGCCGGGACCTTCTGGTTATTTTGCTTTCCAAAAGGGTTTATCTTGGTAAGCAGTGGATGTCCTTCCACCAACGGGACAACTTCGAAAAGAATTACTGATCCTTAATGATAGACTCGTGCCGCTCACCACTTATTAATTTTAGCCAATTTTTTTCTTCAGCCCCCAGCCCCAACTCCAAAAGGCCGCAAAGGCTCAATAGTGCCAACGACGAAAGTTGTAGCAGATCCGTACATAGAGCTCATAAGACCGAATAGGATTGAGAAGCTTGTTCCATACCAGCCGTGTGCTTAGTAAGTTTGACATTAAACTGATCTTGGTATTATATAAACAGTACGTGCTGTTTATACCAAGAACAGTTTTGAATATTTCTTATGCAATTTTTGTATTCAAATGGATTCTCTCTTCATTTGCAAATATGAGTGCAATGAGTGAGGGTGTGTTGATTGTTGCCAATATATAATATTTGCTTTCAAGTTTTTCAGTAGTATCCGCGTGTAAATAGTTGTTTATTCATTCTTGAAGGTCAATTATTGCGATTAAATTATTGCACTTGTATGTTCAAGAAAATGGCATCATATAAATGAGGCTCAATTTCAGTTATTTTGCCTCTGTTAACATCAACTCAACAACGACCTTAAAGTGTCAATTATTATACTACATCACTGTGATTTTGACGGAGATGCAAAATCATAGGTTAAATTATATTGGTAAACTCATAACCCTCTGTTTGAGCGTCACCGCAGTCCGGCAAAAATAACAATGCAAAAGACTTGAACTAAGCAAATAGTCAGAGATGATTTCGTGGCTCATCTGACTTAGCCCAAGAAAAGATATACTCGTATTATCCCCAATAAGAATAAATAAAGGAGGCAGCAGAATTTACTCTCCGAACAAGCCTAGACTACTGAGAATACTAGTAGTATTCACTATTTCAAATATTTTATTTTCAGTTGTGTTGAAGACTACATAATGAATCTGGTATTCGAGACACCGGCGGTGCCAGCAGACAAAGAATACGTCGATCATATCTTCCATCTCGAGGACGTTAACACCAAATTCGAGATCTATACTCTCACTATTCCTGCGTAAGTTTACTTTATCTTCATCATTGCTCTTATCTTGAGTTTTGAGTCTGACTGTAGATATATGAGTAGAGGAAGACCAAAGAAACGATGGATAAGGCACGAAAGGATCTGAGGTGTCTGATGAGATGACAAGTAATAGAAAAGTATGTGTTGGTGAGCGAGTGGACTGTATTTAAGAATGTGAATGAAACGATGTGATGGTGGCTATTAGAATAAATATTTAATTAAATTAGAAAAACTAGAGAAATTACAGCGAACACAAAGGACAGCAAAAGTGACACAACGTCAAATTCAGTATGAAAATAACCAAAAAAAAACATATTTAAAAAAGGTAGTAGTTTATCCAGCCAGTCGCCAACAGTATGGAAGAACAAAACATGTTGCACCGACCTCAGACTAATTGTGTAAATAATGTCCTGCTTTTATTCCAATTTATTTGGAGTTAGCAGAACATGTCTTCTTCTTTCATACTTCTCTATGTTGCTCCACAGGAACAGAACATACCAAATCCATGACTTACCGTAATGACACAACACAAAACGGTTACTTTATCGCGGACAGGGCCTACCGTTTGTTCTGAATGTTTTGGTTTTTGTTTTCAGAAAACGCCACCCATACCGAGGAAAGAAAGACTGATAAAGAAGAAATGAGTAGGTACTATTTTCGCTCAACTGCCAAGGAAGTGTTTTCCGCGCGTACCTATCTTGTTTCTTTGTAAAAAATTATAACCTGGAGATTCGTCTCACCAAACCCAAGTGGCCTTTGATGATTATAATTCTGTAATTATATACGTCTTACAGCCGCGACTGATATGTTTATCAAAATACAACTTAGCACTGCCCTGCAAATTGCAAAAAAACGTAAATAACCATAATGAAGGATCATAATACACGGTGTATGGTTCTGGACCCGCCATAGCAAATTCGCATAATGAGAAGGTCATCTGAAGTAGGAGGAAGTATGGTTTAAATAATTAGACAAATGACCTCCTTTAGATATACAGGTTGGAATTTTACAATGCTACCTGGAGGGAAAGTAGGTGCTCTAAATACTGGAGATAGCAATTTTTTTGTTTATAAAAAGAAACAAATATGCGTTCACACATTTTATAAATTCGCTTGCCACACTTTGGAATCGAACCTTCGATCAATAACAGTACTATTATTGATCAAAGAATCGAACCGACCAAAGTTCGAAAAAATAACATGCTGTTCTTTTTTTAAATCAATTGATAGGGCCAACCACATGGATTAAATCTCTCTAACAAACATGATAAATAAAATTAAAGGAAAACCATGAAATCTAAACAACAGTTATAAATTCAACATGAGCACTTTAGTCATGATTTTCTTTAAATTTCATTTATCATGTTTGGGAGATTTAATCCATAATTATGAATGACCCTATCAATTGATGTTGAAAAGGTACAGAATGTAATTTTTTCGAACTTTAGTCGATCCATACCAGGTTCGATGCCCGAGTGAGGCAAAATAATTTTCGAATACCTGTGAATGCAGATTTGTTTCTTTTAAAAATAAAGGAATGTCTCCTTTGAGTAAAATTTGCTATCTACAGTATATAAAGTACTTTCCCTCCAGGTGACACTGTAAAGATACCTGCTACAATATTTGTAGTTGGGTTTTTTTATTACTTTTAATTAAATGTAACTTGTTTAACTTATATTGTAATCAACGTTGAATATTAAATCTTAATCAATATTTGAACGTAACAGCTAAGCTCTTTTATTTTAATTCTGAATTCTTTGTGGATGTATACCTAGTATTGTAAATTGATAAATAAATGTAGTGAAGTTTTCCCGTTGGTTTTTTATTATGAAAGTGGTTATCTTAGGGCGCGTTCAATTTAGATGTTTTGGGCAACATTGTGTGGCGTCGATATGCGCTGCGGTGCCGGCGGTGCTTTGTGTGAAAACGAACGTCCGTACGCAGTACAACAAACGCACTGCTTCGGCGCCGCAGCGGCGCGACACGAAACATCTAAGGTCAATGTTCACCGAAAAGATTACGGTTTTATTATCTATAAACAGCTGTCACTGTGTTACTGTGACATGTTACCGTACAAAATAATGTTTTAAACAGCTGTTTTTAGATAATCAGACCTTAATCTTTTTGGTGAACGCGGACCTTAGTTGAAAGCGCCCATAATCTGATTTATCTTAAAATTGAATCGAAGTATAGCATTAGGGCGCTTTCAATTTATGCGTTTCGTGTCGCATCGCTGCGGTGCCGAAGCGGTGCGTTTGTCGTCTTGCGTACGGACGTTCGTTTGTTTTCATACAAAGCGCGCGGGGCGGCAACAGTGCGGAGTCGATATCGCTGCGGTACGGACGGCGTACGTTTGCCGCACCGCGCGCTTTGTATGAAAACAAACGAACGTCCGTACGCAAGACGACAAACGCACCGCTTCGGCACCGCAGCGGTGCGACACGAAACGCATAAATTGAAAGCGCCCTTAGGACGTAGTTGTCAAGTTCGTTAATTTAAAATATAGTAGAATTGTTATTCATGGGATGGTAACATTTTGAAATTTAGTGTACATGCAACATTACATGTGTTTGGCTGTTTTCTGGCAACACTGTTAGGTTGTGGTGTTGGCAGCAGAAAAAAAAGTGCCGTAAATCTTGCAAATCTATTTTAATTTACATGAAACAGAGTAAAACTCAAATGAAAAGGTGAGTGTTATTATTTCATTCTATTCTGACAATGGCATGTAGTCGCATGTATAAGTCGAGTAACGATATAATTATTAAAGTGGACGTCAGAAAACCATAAAGTTTTGAACGTTTTTGCCTGGCCTGAGAGTGCATTATGAGTAATAGTATTCCTTACAACTTTACTTCTTTAATTAAACCTTGTCTACATAAATAGTAATTTTGTGGCTTACTTCATATTTCATCGTTTTATTTCCCAATAAATATTCAAATTTTGTGTAAAACTATGGGGAAACGTAAACTTTGAGCTGGGAACACTGATGATGTGTTTCCCTTGTTTGTGTGTGTGAGTGATGTCTCCGCCATTGAATTTCATTTTAGCCGAGAATTGAAATAGGTTGTACCTTTCACAAATCGGCAAATATCTTCATAATCTTTCTTCTTTTGCCTGTTCTATTTAGCTATATTCCGCGCACCACAATTATATCAAATGGCAGACAGAGACACAGATGAGTTAAACATCGATAATGTAATAAAAAAATTGTTAAAAGGTAAATGTTGATACGGTTTGAAATAAACAAAGTTACAAGTGTTTCAGCTTACAATCAGTGAAATATTTAAAATATTAGTGTAGAAAAGTGATGAAAGTGTGAAAAAGTTGTGTTTTTTACGTGTTTGTGATATGTTTACGTTTGTTTTCAGTTCGGGGCGAAAAGCCTGGAATGAATGTACAGTTAACGGAAATAGAGATCAAAGGGCTCTGCTTGAAATCGCGGGAAATATTCTTGTCACAACCGATATTACTTGAATTGGAAGCGCCGCTAAAAATTTGCGGTAAGTACTTGATCGTTTGTCCATTTTCTAACCAATACTGCTACTTTCCAATGCTACCTTCCACTTTCGAAACGATGAAACTGCATTTTTAGACGTTTATGTCATTGTTGAACTTTATAAAAGGTTAATGTCGTTGTAGTACACTGTAATCTGAAGGTATTTTGCCGAAAACCATATAATTACCCTCTGTTGGGTCAACATCAGGTATAACATGGTACTATTTGAGTAACTATTTTTGAAGTTGTGTGTTGGAGTGGTCGCCCCTTTTTGGGACTGATTGAGTGTCAAAACATGTACTATTTTATCAGACATTTAATGTATTGTATTTTACAAAGCAATACTTTTAGCTAGGTATCGGAAGTCAGTTTGAGAATTATAGTTGATGCCACAAAAATAATTCATACATCCATTGGCTTCAGGTTCTCCTTTCACAACATTGTAAAGCCATTGCTAAAATAATAATCTGAAGGTCATATTATTGCACTTGATAAGGCCAGGGTGATTTGTGTTTACCTTATTGTGCTTTTCTACCAGTTA
This sequence comes from Xestia c-nigrum, assembly GCA_916618015.1. NCBI lineage: Eukaryota > Metazoa > Arthropoda > Insecta > Lepidoptera > Noctuidae > Xestia > Xestia c-nigrum. The sequence continues at coordinate 3,445,977 of OU745263.1, forward strand.
TTTTAGTGTTGTGTAATGTTCAAGAGCAGGTCTGTGAAATCTGAGATACTACGCTCATGAGCAGACAATTGTTTTCAAAATTGTGTGTTTTTTCAAATGGAACTTACTGTTGTCATCATAGATATATATGTAACTAGATTAGCAATTACCACGCCAAGGCGTTGCCACGGGACATATGTACAAATACATATGCGTCGCTAACGTCAATTCAGTGTTCTGTTAGATGCCTACGGAAGTGACACAGGACAAAAAATGGGTAAATGCGTATTGAAAGAGTGCGATTTAAAATCACAAACACATAATTAATTAACCGGAATTACTTTCCATACTTAATTTTATTGTTTCTAAGTTTTTATAATGGTTTTTATCAACGTAAAAACGCAATTTATTAATTTACATTTTGAATTTTGACAATTAGGTTCAGTGTTACCAGTAAAACTTAGTTTTAGTTTCCAACATTTGTGGGAGAATTTTTAATTGATGAAATAAGTTCTTTGTATTTTTTTTATAACAACGCTGTAGGGTGCCTAAAGATGTAACACGCCGTGTTTAGTGGGTGAAAATAATCCAATAGCTGAAAAAAGAGACTGACTAGCTACCTGCTAAATTACCTTTCGTGTAATCGCATAATAATAATAATAATCATTTTATTTTCAAGCAACTAAGGCCCATAGATAAAATACATAAAATAACATTAAACAACAATATAGCCCATATTGTGTGAGTACTATGTACCAGAAAGCTATCATTCACTGGAAATCTATGTCATTTCTTGAATTGAATGTGCCCTGGCGGTTCAGAGTATGTCATGCTCGCTGAAATGTCTCGCTGATAGTGGCGCGTGTGTCGGACCATTTAGTTCCCTTCAAAATGGTTGAGCTGAATGGTGCTGATCCATGCGTCATGTTCGAGAACGGGCGCTGTCAGTTGTGACTGGACATCTCTTAGTTGCCATGGCTAATTTGAAGGAATTATTTTGTTTTTACTATGGACACTTTAAACGTGCACATCTTGCTACATTGTTCTCGCATAATATACCATCTCAACATGAATGATGTAACCAAGATTTTGTAACATTAATTTTGATTTCAAAGATTGTCCATAGAGTTTCTTGCCCGTTCTTCTCCATAGAGATCTACGCTAGGGAATGGGCAACTACAGTACTTTCACAGTTTTTATGTCTTGTGACTGGGACTGTAGCTATATTTAATTTTCATCTTTGTTCCGAAAATTCAAAAGTGCCTGTAATTGGCCTACTTGAAATAAAATTAATGCTTTGATTTTGATTTTTCTCATTTTCGAAGCACTTCCGTGATCAAGACAAAATAGATCCAAAAAGCGAATGTGTATATAAATTAATAAACGAAATAATAATGTTATAAAGAGAAAAGGTTTTTATTGTTTGTTTGTGTGTTTGTTACGATTTAACTCGAGAACATCTCACCCGATTTTAAAAATTATTTCACACACAGCTACACCTTTAGCCAGTAACAAAGGCTTTAATTGTTTTCGCGGATGAAGTCACAGGTGAAGTGCTAGTTAGTTAAAAACTTCTAATATATCCAAAAAGAAATATGTAATTCGAATATTTTAAAGTTAATTTAATTTATAAATGTATTAAATATTTTTAAGGCTTAAAAAAGTTGGGTAAAATTTCGCATGAGTAGGCCACCCCATCCCACCATTGCTAGTTTATATTGCCGTCTTTGTCTAATTAAGGCGACGGTATTGTTCTTGTGACTTGTGTAAGCGAGACAAATATACGTTCACTTTGAAATGTTAGTGGTTTCAAAGCTACGTCGTCGCGTTTAAATGGTGGTTACACTTTTTTTGACAATTTTGTTGAGGTTTGCATCTCTAGTATATATAGCTCAATGGTTGTCATTGTTTAAAACATGTTGCAAGATTCTGACTCAAACTCAATAAAAAAGGATTCATTGTATTATTCTAGACCCTCTGGTAGTAGAATCACTTGACTTGTTTATTCATTTGTAACTCATAGCTAACAGCAATATCTTGTGTATTATTCATTTTATTTTACTCAATTCACAAATTCCATTACACAAGTAAGAAAAGCCTTTTTAGTGACTGTCACAGATATTTGGATTTGCATTGTAATCTTTGTTTTAATAGCAAACATACATTTTCTAAATAATTTTATGAAACTAAACAAGAACACATAGTATTAGGTTACCTTGACTGGGACCAGCATGTTATATCTTAAGCCCCAAGTAAGTCAAAACTCCATGGCTGCTATTAATATCATTGACATTGCAAATACCTAAACATCAGATAATATAAGACAAATTCTCCCCAATTCTAAAACAAAGGTGTAGTTATCAGTTTCATTAGTATCTTATCTACAACATTGATTAATGAAATCAGTCTTTTCCGTAAGTCTTACTCATGTTTGGTGTAACAAACTGGTTTTTTGTTAGTAATTTTGGTTATTCATCAGTTCAATGATAAGTTCAATTAAATTTAAAATGACTGGTGGAAGGTTGTGAAACCTCTTATCAATATAAATCTTGATAACTCATATAAAAGCATAGAATTTTTACAGTAGCTATAATTATGGCTAGTCTGAAAGTCAGATATCAAGTCCGACCAAAAATTTCAGTCTGTGTGGTTGGTCATGTGTTGTGGTTAGGTTGGGGTAGAGGAATCGTATTTCGTTCCCATAGTAAAACCCAGGAGAAACTAGGTTTCCTATGGGACCGAGGCAGTCACTCTATTTAAAACATTGGTATTCAGCTGCATCAAGTTAGCTTTTGAGCTATATTTTCTAGTGTCCATTGCAAAGGATATAAGTTAATTTCCCATGTATCTAGAAAGTACCATTCCATATCATAGATCTATGAAAAACTAAAATAACAAAGTGAAAGTTTAGTGACAGTAATCAAACAAGTACCTAATTAAAATTCTGCACGTTTATCAGATATGATTGTTATGGATTCTAATTGAATTGTTTTGAACTTAGTGTTTCATTCAATGAATTTCATTCAAGTAATTTCAGAAAATGAAGCTTGTATTTTGTTGGAATTTCGATGGTCTAAAAGTTCTCATACCCAGCTCATTTGACCCCACTAGTTTAGTTGTGGAACAGTTCAGTTTCAAAATGCAGTCATAGCCATAGCCAAAGGAGTACATTCCTTTATACAACCTTTCTAAGAGGAACTGGGCCGTAATACACCACGAGGCTCAACTGCGGTTTGGTAGACATCATGTTTTGTTCAAAGTTATGGTGTCCTCATGATATTATTCTTCACCGTTCTGAGAGCGGTGGTGTATGAAATAAACCCAAAAGGTAACACGCTTGCATGGCATCTTTGTTAATAATATCTAAATCTCCCTTTTCGTCTACAGGTGACATTCACGGGCAATACTACGACCTCCTAAGGTTGTTTGAATACGGAGGTTTCCCTCCCGAGTCGAATTACCTGTTCCTCGGAGACTACGTGGACCGTGGCAAGCAGTCGTTGGAGACCATCTGTTTACTCCTTGCTTACAAGATCAAGTACCCAGAGAACTTCTTCCTTTTACGTGGAAACCACGAATGCGCTAGCATCAATAGGATTTATGGGTAAGTCACAATCAGTAACACTGTATTTTTTAGTTGACTGCCCCACTAGTGGGCATTGTTTATTTACATAGCTAAAATACTAACAAAAAATGTTATTAGTATGTATATTGTATATTTAGGTTAAGGTATTTATACTTAATATTAAATAGGCAAATCAGTCTGATCAACTAGATAATCTTGATCTATTCCTAAAATGCCATCAAAGAACTGTCATGTGATGGTTTTTTATTTCATTTTTACTGTTTCTACATATTCCATTACAGCAGTGGTCCCCAACCTTTCTTAGGCCAGGGACCACTTGGGTATGTTCGTTGTTATCAGGGACCATAGGGTCCTAGATAAACATGGACACCGACAGGATTATAACTAGGGGAGTAAATCTTTAACTCACAGTATACAAAAATTGGACAAAAGCGATCAAATTGAGCTTGAAAAATTTAGCAATCATTTAGTACTAGCGGACGTCACGCGGTTTCACCCGCGTAATTCCCGTTCCCGTGGGAGTACGGGGATAAAATATATCCTATGTTACTCGTGGATAATGTAGCTTTCGAATGGTGAAAGAATTTTTAAAAACGGTCCAGTAGTTTTTAAGCCTATTCATTACAACCAAACAAACAAAGTTTTCCTCTTTATAATATTATTATTATATTATTATATTATTATTATTATAGTGTAGATGAGATTCTCAAAAAAAAATTGACTTTTGCCTCTGCTAGGTTCAATAATTAGGTTGGGTTGAGCTTGCATCTACTGTGCAAAAAACTTCTGTGTTAAAGAGTACGAATAATATTTTAATCTTTCGCGGACCGTAGTCGAGGCTCCTGCGGACCACCAGTGGTCCGCGGACCACAGCCGGGCTAGCATGGGCAGGGGATAAAACTTTTCTCCACCGGTTATATCCACTGACAATGGACAAGTCAGTAGAAATGACAGGTGGAGAAAATTTTATCCCCTGCCCATGCTAGCCCGGCAGGTTGGGAACCAGTGCATTACAGAAAAGCGGTTTGTTTAGCTCCTTTCAACGGTTTAGGGCTCTTAATTCGAATTGTACCTCCTTGTCAAAAAATGTTTAAGGACACTGAATATTTCAAAATCGAATTATACAGCGTATATTGAATACATATGCAAATTTTACCTAACATTTGATGGATGAAACATGCGTATGTCGGGTCTAGGGTCACCATTACTCACTCAGACAAAGGGATCCCTCAATTTCACTACCTGCCTCCCAAATTTCAAGGAACGCGATTATTGCCATACCTTTTGCGGGCCGGGAAACCCCGTGTGTCCCTTGTTAAAGCCCAAGCCCTGAGATATTTATCTGTAACATACTATTCAGCCATAAAAATGATAATATAAATATGTTAATTACACGTTTAAAAAAAACATGTGCGTTTTGATAAAGCATTTATCTGATTAGCATTGAATCACCAAAGAAAGATATTTACAAAAGACACGTCAAATATACACGCAAAAAAAATTAAAGTGTGCAAAATACCTACCGTATTTTAGTTTATTGAACTCTTGCATGATACTACATCATAGACAAAAGAAACCATTATTCCATTTTTTTTTCTAGCCATAGATACAAACATTTTGTATCGCATAACGTCTTCAACAGCTGTAGTTGTATCATACATTCACGTTTTTATGTAAATTAAGGATGAAAATGTTTGCATACTCAAACACTTGGATATTGACATCTAGACATGCTGAATATATTGTGATAAAGAACATTGCATGCTTAGCTAATAATCACTACGTGCCAAGATATGCTCACAGCTTATCTCTCGAGAAATGGAAATTAAAATCAGAAGTTACAGCATATAATCGCCTGTATTTCTGCTGCGGGTAATCAGAACTAGTCAGAAGTCAGAACGTCTGAAAAACAGTCTTACCACGCAGTATTGTGTTACTCGGGCACTGGGTCGTGGAGGTCAGATAGTCAGTTCTCCATTCATACTTGTGTTCAGCTGCAACCGACGAAGTTTAGGCAGACGTTGATGAATCGCTATCTCCATTTCTCCAAGTCCTCTTACTAAAGGGCTTGAACGCATGTTTTTAATTAGACCCAAGAGAAACTTGTTAAAGGATTAAGATTAATTAGTAGTCCACTCTTAAATCGTGCGTCGTAATAATTAGCTTTATCGTTAAAGTTGAATCTACTTTAATAGTCTTTGTAATTAACTCAAAAGCCTTGTTGTCCATTTAGGACAAATATAAAGGTCACATTCGTAGAATGAACGTCGATCTAGAACTTATACTATAAACTTTAGAATTCTGTTTTAAGGTGAAATCGTCTGAGTGGCCCGCGAAATTCAAATTTTCTTACGGTTTTTGCAACTTGCAGGGCAGTGCTAAGTTGTATGTTGATGGAAATATCGGTCGCGGCTGTAAGACGTATGTAGTTACAGAATTATAATCATCAAATTGCAAAAAACGGAAGAAAATTTGAATTTCGCGGGCTACCTTAGAGCATCAGGCTTAATCATACCGATTACATAAATTCATGGTGTTTTAAACAAAAAAACAATGAATGAAGTCTGTAAAAGATTATAACGGCTACAAAAAATGGGAGTGGGGTATATCGCAACCCCAAATAAATTTTAATAAGAGAATGATAATAATGTATGGTGTCTTTTGAGCTCGTGGCTAAATAATAACAGCCGCTTCGGCCGATCTTTAGGTTAAGCCGTGCTTGCCTAGGTTGGTCTGTGGATGGGTGACCACCCCTTTTTTTTTAGGATGGGATGTCAAACCCATCCATGTTCCTTCCTCGCCCTTTATGTTCCGGGGCCGCGGTATCTCTTTCGAATAGGCCCGCAACCCCGGCAGGCTTCGGCCCTTCAATGTGCTGACATCTCTTTGAGGCGCGCGTGGAATACAAACACGCCGTCCACACGGACGGTCGTCATTAGACGGACGGACGGCTAGCTAGCTCATAGCTAACCAGGGCTACCCTTACATGCCGAGTTTCCTCCGTGCCTCGGAAAGCACGTTAAGCTGTTGGTCCTGGCTGTCATTTGTCCATCTTTGGCAATTGTTACAGGTCAGTCTGTGGCCCAGAAAGTCTGACAACCATTCTTATCAAGTGGTGTCTTATTAGCAAGTATTAACTGGGTTGTGGAGGTCAGATAGGCAGTCGCTTCACGTAAAATACTGGTATTCAGCTGCATCCGGTTAGACTGGAAGCCGACTCCAACATAGTTGAGAAAAGGCTAGGCAGATGTTTTAAAACGTTTGTCAACTTTGTAAACGTTAATGTAGACTTGATGGACTTTAGCCAAGAAATGGTACTAAAACAAAATCAAAGTTATGAAATAAGTAAAATTACGTAAAGAGATTGTGCATAACAAGATTCAAGTTACCAAAAAGAGCATTGAAACGTACGTTTTTGTGCAAATATTTTGGTTAGGCACGTAATTGGTTAACTGACTCATGACAAAACGTGTTACTTCGGTAAACTGAAAAGGAAAAACGGTCAAAAGACGCAAGTTTTAAAAATGTTACCTTATTATTAGTTTAGATACGTCAAAACACCAGAAATTCTAGTGTTATGGTGGACAAAGCAGTCTTGGCTTTACCTAAGAATTTGTTATTAGAAGTACTATGCTCTAGCAGGAAACGCAACGAGCTTTTTTCCTTCGTAACAGCACCAAATATGGCGGGTCTAGTCTACTAGTCATCTGTTCAGTAAAGGCAATATAATAATAGCAAACCACAACAAGCCAAGATCTTGTATTTTCAATCATTGTATTTTCTTGAGCTGATCGCTTATTGGCACAACACATTGAGGAAATATGCTCTCTGTCATATCCATAAGCGGTTCTACGCCTAGAGTTATATGAAAGCCTAATGAGGAGAAAATGTCTAATGCATTGGTCGATTGACTAGCGAATCTAGCTTTGTATCTCCATACATGGCTAAACGCTACTTTCATGTCCATTTCTTTCTTGCAACGAGGTTTTCTTGCTACATTCATCGTTCATCTAAGTTCAAGTAAACAAGTTTTTGTCGGATTTCTGTCGTCCAGATTCTCTCTTGGTTTAAGATCAGGCCAAAAATAAACGCGTCTTCGTTTCGAAAGCTATTTATATTTTTAGGGAAAAGTAACATCCCACCCTCGTCCTTAATCGATACGCCCAAAACGAATTAGTAAACGATACCCTACCAGAAATACTTGTCCTTGAATCTCCCCTACGCACGGCGAGGGAACCACTCGCATATGTTTAGTGCGAGTCATGGGAAGTAAGCACGAATCCGTCATGCCTTGACGATTGTCTGAAAAAACCTGTAGACTGCCGTATGTCTACGTAGTGTGCACGTTGTCGTATGTGCCTTTGAACAGGTTTGAAGGGCTTCTGGAGTGAGACTGGCACTCCAATTAGTTCAGAAGGCAGTCCTCACTGGTTTACCTAAGTGTGTGAGTATTACGATGTCTGTGTCACAATTTTGATCGCAGATCTCGTATTCTTGAAGAGTTTTCGAGATGTACTATATCCTAAATAAATTGGCATTGATGTGGCTATCTTTCGGAAAGACTTACACCTGTAACTCTTTCCCTGGAGTTGAAGGTCTCATTGAATGCACTTTTTATGACGAACAAAGACTTGAAAGACATCAACAGTTGTTAATTATGCATGTTAGAAACGACGCTCTTTAATTTCAATTCTTTATCCAAAAGCCTTATCAGGCTGCTGTCAAAGGCTGATGCGTATTCGTAAGACTGCGTTGACATCATCATCTTATAAAAGTGGATGTACTCATACTTGTTTTGGCAGGCTGTGACTTAGTGAGCACAACGCCATTTTATAAAAGATCTTGTCGAATCTCGAGTTTGTCTTTACTACTGTACGCCCAGCGATCAATATCACGAAGCTTTTTATTCTAGCTTATCTGACTTCATCAGTTCAAAACAAAGATGATTTTTTTTATCTGATTACGCATAGTGGTTAGATTTTAGCTGTCTTCAAAAAAGGAGGAGGTTACTCAATTGGGCCGTATTTTTTTATGATTCAAAACTTTTTCAAACAGAATACTTGTTGTTGTTGAACTTAACGCCTCGGGTCAAGCTTAAAGCTTTTTTGTTCCAGTCCATTGAACTTCAGTTTGTTTTTGCAGACATCTTTATTCTTTACAAAAATCCGCGTTCCTGTCAATATACAGGCGTAGCTATTTTTGAATACGAACTAGCAGTATCTACAGGAACTCCCTTGTAATATATAGATACTAATATTATAAAGCTGGAAGAGTTCGTTTGTTTGTTTGGGTAAACGCGCTAATCTCTGGAACTACTGGTTGAAATTGGAAAACTCTTTGTGTTGGATAGTCGTTTGATAGAAGATTTTTCATTTGGTATTTTAAATTCGGTGATAGGTATTTGCTTGCTAACTTCCCTACTTATGACAAAATAGTTTCTGTGATCGGCCACGAATGAAACCGAGAACATCATCCACAGCCAGCCCCCAATGCAGCCCCCAATGCTAGATATAGGCCTCTTTTTGATGTTTTTAAAGGTACTGCTAATATTACCAACGAATTTAAAGAAAAAACTCTCTCACATCTATGAATCAAGCCCCATGTTTCCCAACTGATCGGAATCAGTCACCCTACCACTCGTTAGCTTTAACAACATGTTTGGTAAACACCAATGAGTCAGAACTCTGATTCATTCAGTACGAGGTCGATAAGCTGTCAGCAGTCAAGTTCGAGGCGTTTGGCGACATAAGACCACTTTAAAGTTCGATAACAAACAACATTTTAGTTTTTAGTCGTGACTTCGTGAGTAATTGGGAGGCATTGACATGTGTATGAAGATTTAGTTGGGTTGGTGATAGTCTAATTTGCGTTTTTTTTCCCCTCACAGACCTTTCTAGTCCTTATTACAAGTTCAAATGCCCCTCGGATATAACCAGAGTATCACTGCAGATTAGGCACGGTTAAACTTGCGCCGAAATTTCCCAATGGCGTCCAGCGATCGATTATTTGGAATATTTCTTTGACAGTAAATTAGAGATTTGCCTCGCTCAGCTTCAGCCTAGCAATTGAGTTTCTCGAATTGCATGATAAAAAAAATATCTTAACTATGAATTTACGATTAAGACAATCAAAACCGAAACGTTCTGGAATTTCTGCTAATAGACAAAAGGGTGTGAGTTTATTTTTATGTAGAACTCGAAAATCATACGTAACAGCACTCCTCCTGTCACAATATTATGCTATCACCAAAAACATATCAAATTGCGCCGAATGTCATGTTCCATTTGATGGAACACCTACGTCTCAAGCGTTCTGATTGTAAATGCATCTTGTCTGACAAAGATGTAGTACGAGATATTTCCGTACTTGATCGATGAAGTTGCTTGTGGTGTCAAGCACCGCGTTTTGAGGAAATATCTTAGCTGAAGGGAAAAAATATCGTTGCTATTCAAATTCATAGTACCCTGATTAAAATAAACTCAAATATAAACAGTTTCTGAGTATTTTATTACTTTAAAGGGATATAATAGACAATCTATACTAATATTAAAAAGAGCTAAAATTTGTAAATAATATTCGGAACTACGTACTGATCCGGTTTCGAAAATTTTCACTAACAAGCTGCATTATCCCCGAGTAACATAGACTACATTTAAAATGTTCCCGTGGGTGAATTTGTACATAACGAGAGCGATACCGCGAGCAAAAGCTATATCTAATAATAACTAGATAGTGCCTGCGCAATAGAATCATAGTTACCTATTGATTTGCACTCAATGAACTCATATATCTATTGTTGTTACGAATATGTCGCTCAGAAAGACGGAAGGAAGGAATCAAGTACGCAGTTTTGATTCAAGGAGGTCCTCATAATAATTTTATGCTTACAGAATTTTTCGTAATGACGCGTGACGCCTCTACCTTATCAGGCTATTCACCAGATAAAGCCTTATCAACTAAACATGATAATTCCATTGATTGATAGGGATAATCTTGACGAACACAAACAACAGTGTGATGCTATTTATTGTGAAATATTTTTAGATGATGTACAAATATTTCTATTACACCAGCAGACGATAAGGTTTTTTTCTAGGAATTGCTTCTCTGCGAATATCATGTTGGAATTCCCGGATTCTTTACCAACAAAGAATCCGAAATGATTGTTTTGAGGCAGAAACACTTTTCATCAAGTCAATTTTAATTAGAAAATGCTAATAGCTTTTCAAAGTTCCAGATTATACGATGTTTTTTTTTCTCGAAATTGGGGATTGAATATAATCTGGGGGAATTACTTGTAACAGGAAAACGCCTGGCCTCAGTTTAAATAAAAAAAATATTTTACCTTCTTGATTTGAATAGGAAATTTAATAAATCTGTCGTAGACTCCACACAAGGAAAACGCATGTGTAGGCTACTTACTATTCTGAACATATCGTAAGCACAATCGAGGAAAAAGTTGCAGATAGGCAGGCATGCGACCACTCCTTGTCAATTTAAACGATATTTTTACAAGAACTTCCTCGTTCCAACTTTTTCCTTTTCTTGAATGGCTTTGGTATCTTGGACAGTTTATAATGTACCTACCTACTACCTACCTAGCTTTTGTCCGTGGGTTCGCTCACGTAGAGATCGGAAATTGTCGGGGACGTAATACCTGGACTAAAATAAAGATCCTTTGTTCTAACGGTCATGGTCTGCCACTGTCAATTTCATCAACACCCTTTCATCCGTTGAGGCTCGGAAGGAACATACAGATCGAGTAACTTTCGACCTATACTGTATAATGTAGTATGGATTATTTTAGCAGTTCTCATGGCTAAAAACCCCATTTATCATTAAACATCATTTGGATCGCGTCAGAAATAAATAGGCGAGTAATAAATCATACTTACGGGCATTAATTTATATGCTAACAATAGATGTGCCAACAAAATGATCAGTACTTACGAATTAACGAGTAAAATGAGAGATCTTTGAATTGAAATAATTCAACAATATTTCTGAATAAATATTTTAATACACATAATTTTCCCGCGACTTCGCTCGTGTCATGGTCAAAAAAGATCCCACGAGAACAACCGGAATAAGAGTCATTTCCTAACTTCCTAAGCAAATTTTGGTCTATCCACGTGCCTCTTATTTAAATCCATTCAGCCGATAAGTCGTAAAAAGGGACATACGGGCACACGAGTTATTTTCGCATTATTGATCTACTACCAACGCATTTTTAATAAAATACTGATTGATACATATCCCAATAACTAGAGAGAATATTGATATAATTACCAAAAGCTTTTAACATTTTCGGGGAGCGCAACAATTTTATGTATGCCCCAAATACCAGCCGATCTACCCAATATTCATTGAATCACGCAAACGACCGGATAAAAGAGGTTGACTAATGGGATATTCAATCTGACTACCACAAAAATTGATCGAACTTTTGTTAACCGCGTAAATTGTCGATGGCGAAACGGCAATTTATTTTGAGTATCTCAGTAAATACGGAGTGAACCGATAAATGATTTACACTCGGATTCACTCTCGAAGTTTCCAATACAAATTCAGGTCATATCCAGCCTGTATCATAACAGAATAAAGGCATGTGCAGACAAGGGCTTACCCTGTTTTTTCCTTCTGTTGTACCCTGTTCTTTAGCCTATTTCACCCGGGAATAGTCTAGCTTCCCAACATAGAAAGAATTTTTAAATCGGTCTAGTAGTTTTTGAGTTAATTTGTTACAAACATGCAAACATATAAAGCTTTTCTCTATAATATTATAGTAATAGGTTTAACATTATCCCGATGTGTTTAGCCAGTCTTATTTCGAGATTGCAGTGCTGCGGAGCTCGGTTCAGAGCAGATAGGGCCAACGTACTGTGCTGAATAGATTTTGATAGCATCGAACTGTATGGTCTCTGAAGGACAATAACCTCACGTTTGTTAGCCAAGTCTTTTACCCTGCATAAAGCTGTGGGGATCAACTTGTTTATTTGTAAACCAAACATGTTCCGAACAGATCATCCTTTCTCAAACACAGACTTTCTTAGTACATATTGTTTTATTCAACGACCCTCTTTGAAAGCTCCCTGATCAGAAGATTGAAAAAAATGGAATTCATTTCGACAGCTCTTTTGAGATCTTGCTTAGAGATGCAATGTTGAAATTGCTTCACGAATACCAACCTTATTTCCGGGTCGCTAGCATAATGTTACTGGCTTCGTAATCCTAGATTATTGCCTAACAAACACAAACAATAACGGAGATTAGTAAACACGGAAGAAGAATTTTAACCGCGTTTACTTACAAAAAAAGCGAATTCACCAGTTTAATTACAATGGGCAATAATAACAAAATCGCTTACAACCATTTCCCGTACGTTGGCACTTGCATAATTGTGTCAGTGACTCATACCAGTCTGCAATAATCGTTTGCCGTGTTATAAAAACATTAATAACTAACAAATTATGTGTAGTTATAGCTTGTGGAAACAAAAATAACACCGTTTTCCCCCCGAAGGGTAGAAAACGAATATTTAGGTTCCAGCCGAAGCTTGACCCACTTGTGAGAGAACATCTCGGATTTTACGTGTGGCAACACTGTTTTGTACCAATGAGCGCCCTCTATGTCACGTGGAGGGAGGCTACGATCACCTTCCCCTCCCTCGCCGCGCGTACTTCGCAGCGCCGGGCGCTTGCGCTCCTCAGTACTCATAAGCCAGCAAGATTGTTAAATCTTAGTGGGTCAAGCTTCGGCTGGAACCTAAATATTCGTTTTCTACCCTTCGGGGGGAAAACGGTGTTATTTAGGTGTCCGAGCCTTCGCTTGACCCACTTGTGAGAAGTGTTTATTTTCTGCTGGCGCTGCGTTCGTGACGTACTGTGATCTAAGAGCTGGGTGTTCGGAAGCTGTGATGAACATCCCAAAAATGAAACCCATTCAGAACGTTAATTAGTCTTTAATGTAGTGGAATGTATAGGGAGTAAGTGAACAACAAAACAAGCTAGGTAAAGAATAAACAAGAGTTATTATAATTGAATGAGCAACAGCATTCAGAAAATACATAGCTCCGACACGCGGATTTTGAGTCCGAATGACCCGGTTAGTAGGTTTAGAACACAATTTATAATGATGCATTAATAATCAGAATATAATTATAATTAGTTAGGTCGATTAGTTTTTATAGCAGGTATTTAGCTATAATGGTGAGAAAGAATCGGCAATGTTAACCGTAGCTTGGTAGGTTTCTTGACGACTTACAGTTTCTTTAAAATAATGTCTGAGGAATGTGTCCTTACTTTGCCAGTTACCCCGCTTTAGTATTTCATCTAAGTCCATTTGATAATTCTTCCAATTGGCGCTATTGACAGCTGACCGAAGGCTGCCGGGCGAGTCTTGAATATGAGCATCCTTAAAGATTGTTCTTATCCATCCGGCTATAACAGTACGGGAGGCAGTACCGACTTTCCCTCGCGTAGTAATAAAAAGACTTGTAAGATTATCTTTACTTGATCTGCGCGGTTCTGATACGGTTATAAGCGTTTCAATCCAAAAGACAAGATTCAACCTGTGGACCTCATTACGCGACAACTTCCAGCCTGATTGGCGATATGTCGCACAGTCGGTCTTCGATCCAAATTTGGGCCAGAAGGTTAAAGAATCGTCCCCTCTATCGAAGGAATCAGCGCTGATATCTAAGAGAGTCAGGTCGTGGACTCTTCGTCCTGTAGCCAAGAGTAGTAGAGCTGCTACATGCCGAGACACCTGGAATAGACTGTCAACATTCACAGAGTAATGTTGAAGATATTCAATTAACTCCCCGACTTCCCAAGTTAGGGATTTCCGAGGGGGAGGTTTACTTAGTGCTACGGCCTTCAGGATTTGACGGACCAAAGGATGTTTGTTGAGCTCGTTTGCATTCGTAGGATTGGCGAATGTAGTAACTACTGATTTATGGACGGCTATAGTACTCGGTGCTAGTCCTATTTTCATATGTAAGTGACAAATAAACTTAGCAAGATCGTTCGGTCCTGGGTTTACAGTATTACAGTTATTCTGAGCCTGGGACCACTTTCGCCATCTTTCCCAGGCGGGTTTGTAAGTTTTTAGTGTTGATTTCCGCCAGGAAGACTCAAGTAGCTTTTTGTTTTCGTCAGGCCAGGAACTGATTAAACTGGACCAGCCTGAACTTTCCAGACCTGCAAAGATAGTTTGTTCGCTGCTGCAGGGGGTTTGTTGGTCACGAGATCTACTAGGTGTCTGCGGGAATGCCAAATTGTTAGAGGTGGGCACAGAGCTCGTTGCCTCAGCTCGGCCTTCCAGAAGGTCTTCTCCCATTTGGGTACTACTAGTAGATATACTCCTGCACTTCTCTGTAAGTGTCGTAGGACGCGAGGTACTAGAGCAGGTGGTGGGAAAATCCAGCCTAGTTCGTAATTCCATATTCGGCTGAACGCATCCACGTACGCGCAGTTCTTGTCGTGCGCAGTCTCGCTGACATAATTCTTCACAACCGCAGATCTTTCGCTTGCGAAGAGGTCTATTGAAGGAGTTCCAAATCGCCGAAAAATCACCTTTAGGATGTCTGTCGTTAGGCTCCATTCGGGCAATTCGTTTTCTCTGGATAGACTGTCGGCAATAAGGTTGTATCGACCAGGGATATACCGGGCAATCAGATGTATGTTGAATGAATCTGCGAGGTGGAAGATCTTGAATGTTGTTTGGAGGAGTCTTAAAGACTTCGTACCCCCTTCCTTTGTTATATAAGCTACTACGGTTTTGTTGTCTGTTTGAACCATCGCTGTTTGATTTGCGAGTTCGGGACCCATTATCTTCAGCACTTCTGTTAGCGCCCATAACTCCTTCTGGTTGCTGTGCCATTTGCATTGCGTTTGGTTCCAGAGACCGCTTAGCTTGACTCCGTTGACCGTAGCTCCCCAACCCAATTCGGCTGCGTCCGTACTTACGAATATGGTAGGATCTTGGTGATGTATTGGCGATTTCCGCGCTATGTTCTTTTTCCACCAACACAGCTCTTCTTTCACGGATGTGGGCAGCGCATGTCGTTTGTTGCGGTTTACCTCTGGGAGCTTGTTCGCTTCTATCTGGAGCAATCTGCAATGAAGACGTCCGTGTGGTACTACGCAGGAGGCGAAGTTGATGTTTCCTAATAAGACTTTTGCTGTTTGCCACGTCCACCAGTTCCTTTGTAGGGTCTTTTCTAGCAGAGTACTGTTTCTGGCTATTTTGCAGGCCGTGAGGCTTTTGGTGTTGTTGTGGGTATTCCATACCAGTCCTAAATACTGCAAACATTTTGTAGGGGTCAGCACAGACTTTTCCTGATTTACACACCAACCCAGCTTGATCATTTGGTTCGTGACATACTGGGTTTGTGTTTTTAGAGTGTAGGGGTCCGTATGCATCAGTAAAAAATCGTCCAAATAGACGATCATTCGTATAGATTGTTTCCTGAAACAATTTGCCAACCAGTTAGATACATTAGCAAACGCACAAGGAGCAGTTGCTAATCCGAAAGGCAGACAGGTCATTTTGTAGGTGAAGCCAGCGTAAGAGAAAGCTAAGTATCGGCGATGACCTTGAGCAACCGGAATATGAAAATACGCTTGAGATAAATCAATTTTGGTCATATAATCTGTGGCATTTAAGCATTCTGGAATTCTATGATGATTTATGAGACGGAATTTAGGAGGACGTAAATATGAATTAAGTTGTCTTAAATCCAAAATTGGTCTATTTGAGCCGTCTGCCTTCCGTCGGAGGAATATATTGGACAGGAAGCCTGTATCGTCATGACACTTGTGAATTGCCCCTATTTGTTTTAACTTTCCGATTTCTTTCGACATGTCTGTCGAAACCTTGATTTTGTAACGGGCACAAGTGTCCCTGTCAAGTCGATAAGATGGCGGACGTTTTATAAATGGGATGCGATAACCGGATATTATTGACAGGATACAGCGTGGAGCACCTAGGCTTTTCCACTCGTGATATTTAGTACTGACCTGTCCGGCTTGAAATTTAATATTTTTTCCCCTCATATCTCCTTCTATTTTTCGGCGGTGCCAGTGGTCGCTGGTTGGAGGTGCGAGTGGTCGCTCTATCGGGGTTTCGAAAGTTCGGCTTTCGAAATGGCCGCTTCTCTCTGAAGTCTTGTTTGGTTTTGGGTTTAGCGACAAATTGTGTGGGTTTTTTAAATTTTCCCGGGAACACCTTAGATATACCACCCTGGTCTTTAATCAAGTCGGATAATTGTGGTTCTGCAAATAGGTGGGTTGTGGAAGGTGGGATGGCATGCAGTAAGTCACTTATAGTTTTATTCTGTGGCTTAAAAATGGCTCTTCTTTGCTCCAGTACTTCTGCCCTTTTCCCACAAGTGTACTGAAGCAGAGCATCTGAAACTTTTCGGAATGGAGCTTTGTCTTTTATGGCCAGGTTCTTTGTGAGGTACGCTTTTACTTCTGGAGGCGCGCTGGTACAGGCCTCTGTAAATTCCTTACGCTGTTGCAGCAAACCGTGAGTTATAGCTCCTAAGCATTGGTCCATTTTTTCCAGAACTGTGACTAGTTGCCACTGAGGTGAAACTGTTGCTAAGTGTCCGTTTAGTTTGAGCGCAGTGAACACAGGCGTTGCTTGGAATTGTTTCTGGACCTCCGCGTATCGAATATTTTTCCAGCCGTCAGATTCCAACTTTTGGCAGTGGGTACCTTCTTCTACTAATTTCTCAGACGCCTTGCTGATTTTTCCTTCGCTCTCTTTCGTCTCAGGTGCAAAGTCAAGAAGAATTTCTTCTTCTCCATCTTCTTCTTCTTCCTCCCCTAAGGGTGGCGCGTTCCAAGCTTCCTCTGCTTCGTCGGCTGACGAGTCTGCCTCCAAAGGCGCCTGAATTTCAGTCTGCGAGGTCGACGGCGGCGGGCGCGTTAGGCCATAGGTGAGTTCGCACAGCCTTCCTAAGATTTCATTTTGTTGGCGCATATAGTCCTTTAAGGAGTCCGCTGAGAAGCTTTCTGTGGTTCTAGGGACTTTAGGGTTCGGTTGAGGTTCTGGGCTGCAATTTCTCTTGGAAACACGCGATGAATCCGACGAGGCGTTATTTTCTTCTGCCTCAGCTTTTAGAGCATCCGAAGTTTCCTTGCGTGATATGAAGTATGGCTTCAGGGGTGGTAGGGTGGCATCAAATCCATTTTGAACGCAGGCTGGATGAATTTTCGTCATGATGGATAACGGTTGATAGATTAGAGCTAAACCGATTGGCCACTCAAGCAGTTTTCTTTTCAGCTTTCTATAACGGCGTTCACTGAGTGAGTTACCGCAGCGGAAAATTTTAGCTAGGCGCACTGTCGGTATTGCGAAACGTAGCCTTGCTTCGGTGTCAGGCGCTAAGGTTTCGCCGAACAGATCCCTGTAGTTCACGGTATTTACCACCCAGTCTCGCCAGTTAGCAGGGTACAATGCATCCAAAGTTTCTAGTAAGCTTTGGTAACACCTTTCATCGGCAGTAGGCGGACGCCAGTTTACCAGGTCTCCCATTGTGGTTGTCATCTGCAAGCAGACAAGCGCAAGCTCAAGTAAGCAAGAGCAGAATGCATAGGCGACGAGGTGTGATTATGTCGCCTGGGCAGACGACGACGTCGCCCGAATTAAGAGTTCCGTAGGCGCCGTCGTCTGTTGGCACAGACGACACGTCGTCTGCCAATGCGACAATGCAAAAGCATTTTTAGATATTAATTACACCTCCTTACTAGGGCTTTCCTAGTAGGATGTAGGCGTGAATTCATACCTATAGGTTTAAGGTATACACCAAATCGGGGCTTTCCCGACTAAGCGAATCACGAGAAACAAGTGAACAGGGCTGTCCTGTTTTGTTTCAAATATTGTAATGAACATACCTTGAATTTTTAGTGGATAAAATATCCAAAGTAGTTGTAGTAGTCTTTTCACTTCGTAACAGTGTTAACACGTAAAGAATCCAAAACGTACTGAGGAGCGCAAGCGCCCGGCGCTGCGAAGTACGCGCGGCGAGGGAGGGGAAGGTGATCGTAGCCTCCCTCCACGTGACATAGAGGGCGCTCATTGGTACAAAACAGTGTTGCCACACGTAAAATCCGAGATGTTCTCTCACAAGTGGGTCAAGCGAAGGCTCGGACACCTAAATACTGATCTTATATTGTCACTTACGGGATATGTTCCGTGATTATTTATTATTTTGAGCTCCCGATATTTCGACGCTGCGCTGTTGCAAGCGCCATGATCGCGGGTTGACTTGAGAATGCGGGTGGATGGAAAATATTTTTTTACGAGCAGACTGTCTACCCTCTTTCATTGTCTTTTGCTACGTGCACTAGTTAGCACTTTAGTTTTAAACCGTGAAAGGTTAAAACAGTGTTTAAAAATACTGATTTCATATAATAAAGTAGAAGATCAAAGAAGCGATGGATTGTTTGTGTGAAGGATGATATTAGCAGTCACCTCATTTCTATCCATATAGCTAGAAAGGAGGTGTCTGCTGAAATGAGTAATAGAGAAGTATGAGAGAAAAGGAGACACTAAGGCCGACCTCAAATAAATTGGTATAAGTAAAGGAGAATCTTGAATGCCAACGGGTAATCTTCGATTGTTTTTTGGGATCGTTCAGGCCATTTTTTTTATGCTTCTTCTTTATCTTTGGATTATTATCAGATGGATGGACTGTGTTAAGACGGATATGGTAAGAAAAGAAGTGTCTGATGAGATGACGAAAAATAGAGGAGTATGGAAGAAGAAGACATGCTGCGCCGACCACAAATAAATTGGGATAAGGGCAAGAGAATGATGATATTATCAGTTGGATAATTATACGCAATTAATTCGAAAAATCAGAGGTGTGAACTTATATTGTCACTTACGGGACATCTTCCGTGATTATTTATTACGTTGAGCTCCCGATATTTCGACGCTGTTGTAAGCGCCATGATCGCGGGTTGACTGGAGTATACGGGTGGATGGAAATTAAATTGAATATAAGTTAAGTTTTAAACCGTGAAAGCCTAAAACAGTGGTCAGAGGTGTGTCTTGAGTTGTTAGATGCTGAGATAAGGTTATTTAGGCATCGTACAAGACCAATTTAGTTTTTATGCCTTAAATGTTTTTATTTATTTAAATTTAATTGTGTTTTTCTTTAAGCCTATGAATTAACAGAAAAGGTTAATATCTATGTGAAGCCTTACTTCATTTGAATTAATAAATAATGGTGTCGATTCTGTTGTGCACAAACTAAACTTAATTTTAAGCTATTGCTATCTTTTTTTCTCTAATAAAACGAGAAAGAGACGGACGTAGATAGCATTAGCCTAAATTAAGTTAAGTTTAGATAGCATTAGCCTAAATTAAGTTAAGTTTGTGCACAACAGAATCGACACCAATGTGTAATAAAATGTTCCCAAAGATTAATGAAGGAAAACTTGACACCTACGCAAGCGAGATGAATGAAGGTGTACAGCTACGTATTAATGTTAGAATTGCGAAAGTAACTCTGCTTGTTTATCGGTCCATCTGTATGTCTATTTTCGGCACCCGTAGACCATGAAGTCGATCAGGTAATTTAATATGTTATTAACTGTCTCCCACAACATTCCACTATTACCTGTGAGAGATACTGACGACCCGAATGCCGCAGCGGTAGTGAAGCTACCTTACGTTCTTTGGGTCCCGAGTTCGAATCCCGGTAGGAACAAATGTTTGTGTGATGAGCACGGACATTTGTTTCCGAGTCATGGATGTTTATTATGTATAATAAGTATGCATTTACAAAAAACAACAACTATCTGGTGTCCACGACACAAGCCTCGTTACTTAGTGTGGCACTAGATGGCGCTGTGTGTAATGTTCAGCGATATTTATTATTATACTGGCCAGAAAAAACGGTTTGGCCAATCTTTAATATACAAAGGATGTAGTATAGTAATTGTCATCATCTATCTGCCTGCCTAGCAGATCTGCACAGATATTCATCTCGATTACAACGCTTCGATTCGTAAAGTCGTATGTCTATCTCGCTCGACTTCGTTATGCCAAAAAAGGATAGATATACGACTTGTCGAATCGAAATTCATTCCAAGCGTTTGTGAATACGGTGGCTGGTCGGCCTCCAGTCTAACCGACTAAGACTACTGTCTGACTTCTTAAATGCAGGTAAATACCAGTATATTACATGGAGCGACTGCTTATCTGATCTCCTCAACCCAGTTAGTACCGCGTAATACGAAAGACCTTGGTAAGATTGAGTGTTAGACTTATTGACCAATGGCTACCTGTACCGACTGTCAAAGGTCTACAAAAGACAGCTGGGACCAACGACTTATCATGCTTTCCGATAAGGAAACTAATGAGTGGGCAAATATGCTAAAGATCGACCCTAGTGGCTGTTAATATAATTTTAATCTCTATAGTACATTGCCGAGAAATCATTTCCGACCACAATGCGGGCGAAACCGCCGACGAATTCTAGTTACTATTCTAATAAATTCTCTTTTGTGATTCATCTCCCAGCTCAACGACCTACTTTATTTTGCCTGTGATATTTAATTTACGTAGGATTTTTAGTATAGAATAATAAAGTATATTCGTACTCTCGTTTTTGTCTTTTGAGCAAGATGTGTACGTGGGCGTTTATTCACTAGTGTGTAATGCCCTTTAGCCACAGTTGTAATAAATATTTTTAATCTAAAGATTGGATTATTTTTAACAGATTGTTTTTGTGTTTTATTTATTTACTTCCCACTTCTTTTATTTATCACTGTGTGTTTTTCTATAAATGATTACCTATATAAATATATCAGACTAAGATACTATTCTTTTCTTGTCCCATAAAAAGTGACTAGACATAGAATTTCATAATGTATCATGTTTTTCTTTGGTTTACCTTTGAAGTATCTCAAATACGGCCATTTGAAATCAAAACTTTACCCTTCTTTGATATATTTCTCAACTTATTTCCCTAGAGAGGCCTAGATAGATAATAGGTACAATAATTTTATGTTCTTTCGTCTTTAATGAAATACCTACGATGATCTAATGCGGCCTTGATAGCACGTTTCTCCAAATTCACGTTTTCCTACTATTTAATGCTTACTCATAAATAAACGTTGGTTTTAATCTCAACTAGAACAACTAAGGTCTAGTTCAGACTGCACCTTTATTGTTAACTAGCTGGCCCACGCAACTTCGTCTGCGTCACATAAGAGAGAAAAAGCTCACAAAGGGAATCAAATTTCCCCCGATTTTATAACATTTTTCAATGCTGCTCCGCTCCTATTGGTCATAGCGTGATGTTATATAGCCTATAGCCTTCCTCGATAAATGGACTATCCAATGCAAACAGATTTTTTCAATTCGAGCCGGTAGTTCCTGAGATTAGCGCGTTCAACCAAACAAACAAACAAACTCTTCTGCTATATAATATTATTCTGCTATATAATATTAGTATAGATTCGATATCAATAAGTCTGATATGAAGTATAGAAAACTACATGCTGTACCGAGCCCAGGTAGAAGACTGATGACTATGGTACTGCCTTCGTTATGATTATAAGGAGGGATGCCTCGATACGCCTTTTTGCCGATACGATACCGATACTGTTATAAAAATATCGGTGATACTGATACCGATACGCTTATTGAATTCAAAAAGGAAGGTAGAATAAATAAACACAATTAATTAATAGTTTTAGTAATCAAAATTAACATTAATAAGATTTTTATTTAAAAACAAAGTATTCTTAAGTTAACTTTGCCTGCAAGGGCAAAGGCGATTTCGCAAGTCTGTTTGAATAAGACCTGCGGTGGAAAATAGTCTCTCAGATGCGACAGAACACATTTGGAAACTAAAGTACTTCGGCGCCATTTTTTTTTTCAAATTTAGGTATAAAACGTCATTTTTAAAGCGCGAAATTTTAAAAGTATCGTTGAATCTGTCATAAAAATATCGCCGATACCGCCGATATATTGGCATACCCGAAGTATCGCCGATATATCGGTATCGGTATCGGATACATCCCTAATTATAAGTAAGTACAATATGACATGTACAGTAATCTGTATTGGTTTTCATTGTAACGAAGGTATGCAAAAACAATAGTCCTCCGGGGTATTGTCAAAGTAGGCATAATAGGCAATCGGTATTGTAGGTGATTGCGGTGAAAGGCTTATTTATTTACCCACTATTTATCATTCTTCAAGTAGAGATCAGAATTACGTAAGTAGTATAATTGATATCTCTATATTACTTACGTAATTCTGATCTCTTCAGGTTAGCTATTTCACCAGTTCGATAATTGTCCCAGGTGATCTAATTATTGGGCCAAAAAGATATCATATTAACACATCTAATAGGATAAGTTTTAGCCATTCAGGTTATAAACTTTTTGTGTGCTAGATTTCATCCATCCGTTCAGAGAGTAACAAACATTCATACTCGCATTAAGGTGAAGCTTCAGTGTAGCCCGCGGAATTAAATTTTTTTTTTTGCAATTTGCAGCAACGACTTTGACCTTGAAAAACAAATCGTTCCTCGACTTATATTCGAACTTAGAGGGTTATGTAAGTGGTATTGATGATTTTGATGGTTATATTTTTTTAACTAAGTACATGACATACATTTTACAGTCGCGAACGATATTTTCAACTTTACATAACATACCACGGGCCTGCAAAATGCAAAAAACATAAGAAAATTTGAATTCTGGCTACCCTGACGCTTTCAACTCAATTTTGTTTCCAACGTTGATCGGCTTTGATGTGTATAAGTCCTTACAGTGAAATGCGGTTATAATATGTTATCTTGTGGTAAACATGTGTCAAACATCAATAAATAATGTATGGATGAGTCAGTATTTGTGTATGTATTTATGTTGTATATGCAGCTAGAGAGCTAATGAGGTTTATTGCTTCAAAATGTTTATGGATCTCCAATTTGATGGCGGTGTCAGTTGAATTTTGAGTTTTGATAAAATACGCTGTAGTTTCTCATTCTCTTATTGGAAGCCCTCGTTTCTTCAGTTATGTTTAAGCACCTTGTTATTTAGGGCTAGGCCATTGCCATCAATTGGGCACAAATCCGGTTTTTTTTGGTTCAGAAACTGGTTTTTTGACCAAAAGCCTAAATTTTTGTTCGGTTCATGTATTCAGCGAAACTTATGATTGTGTTTCATGGTTCTGTAGCTCCATTGATATGATTGATATTTAGTCACCTTAATTACCACTTTACTACAATTTACCATAAAGGAAAGCCAGATTTTATCAGTTTGAATGGCAGCCAGCTGACCTTTAACATTGATATCATCATAAAGAGAAAAGCCAAGCAAAGAAACCATTAGCCATAATAGCGGTAGCGAGCCTAATTCCCCATTTCCAGCATTCATTACCACGGTAATGTTACGCCAGAACACCTACCTCAAATGTGACGTCACGCCATGACGTCTATTTGAACTCCTGCCAACCTAAAATCGGGAATGATGACTGAATTTAGTATTTACATAATTTTAGCGTACAAACTAATAGGTATAAGTGATGACGTGATAAGAGGTAGAAAGCTAGCGGCTGGAGAGCCCTACGTGTGTGTGGGGGTGGATGCATGTGTTATGTCATGCCATCCATACGGAAACGTTTTCTAGCAACTCAAAATCAAAATATTTTATTTCACACTAGCTGATCCACGCAACTTCGTCTGCGTCACATTAGAGAGAAAAAGCTCACAAAAGGAATTAATTTTCCCCCGTTTTTGCAACACTTTTCATTTTTGCTCCGCTCCTATTGGTCATAGCGTGATGTTATATAGCCTTCCTCGATAAATGGACCATTCAACGCAACAATTTTTTTTTAAATTCGAGCCAGTAGTTCCTAAGATTAGCGCGTTCAACCAAACAAACGAAACTCTTCTGATTTATAATATTAGTATAGATAGGCTTTTTTTTTTTTGTTTTTTTTTTTTTTTTTTTTTTAAGGATGGGAAATCATCAAATGACTCCCCCCCACTCTGGGCGGAGCGGGAGGGAGTGTCAGACTCTTACTGACTAAAAACCATCCATGTTCCTTCCTCGCCTTTTACGTTCCGGGGCCGCGGTATCTCTTTCGAACAGGCCCGCAACCCCGGCAGGCTTCGGCCCTTGCGGGCCCCTCTCCTTTTGCTGACATCTCTTTGAGGCGCGCGTGGAACACGAACGCGCCGTCGACACAGTGGCCGGTAGCCACCACGTGGCCCCCGACGCCCGTTGCGTCTCCCGCGGCGGCCGGGAAGAGAGGATCTCTCCCTCTCTCGTTCCGCCACCTCCTTCGCTAGCATGACTGCTTCGCAGAAGGAGGCGACGGCTTCCCATTCCGTCTCGCTCCGGACCATGGATTGAACCAGGGCCGGACGCGAGAGGTCGCCGCCGCCGATCGCCGCCACGAGGACACGGCGGAGCTCCGCCCACGCAGGGCAGAATTCCACCGTGGTATAGATAGGCCTTAAATATAAATAAATAAATATCGCCGGACATTACATACAGCGCCATCTAGTGCCACACTAAGCAAGGCTTGTGTCGTGGTCACCAGACAGTTGATATACTACATATAAACTTTTTGTTTGTAAATACAACTTATTATACATATAAACATCCATGACTCGGAAACAAATGTCCATGCTCATCACACAAACATTTGCTCCTACCGGGATTTGAACCCGGGACCTAAGAACGTAAGGCAGCCTCACTACCGCTGCGCCATTCGAGTCGTCGAGGGGGTCGGGTCCTTGATGGGCGAACGTCGAAAAAGATGCACGGTTCGCAATGGTCGTTTCCATAGAGAAGAACGGGCAAGAAACCCTGACTACTGTTTTCAAATAATTGAACTAGCTAATGCCCGCGGGTACAACTGCTTGAAGATCGGTAACTGTCCCGCGTGATCATACTACCGACCGGGATAAAAAGTATCCTATATGTTAATCAAGGGTATAAACTATCTAAGTGACAAATTTCATCCAAATCCGTCCAGTAGTTTTCGCGTGAGAGATTATCAAACATCGATCCATCCTCACAAACTGATATAGAAACTAGTTGAGTCGTTGCGGTCCAGCTCTGCGATTTGCGGTCTGTGGTCTACATAACTTTACCTTTATTTTACATATGAATCTAATATTTAATGCACAAGTATCTTTGCATGAAGATTTAATTGACTGTATTTCCGTATCTGACAAAAGAAATCCCAAAATCATATTTACGCGCTAGAATGGTTTATTTTATTATGGGTTTATTGCACACGCAATAATATAAATAAGTTGTATTCCTGGCTGATGAACTTTGTGGTAAATAAGTCATAAATAGACTACCAGGAAAATAAATGAGAATCATATAAATGCAATAATAGTTCGAACCTTACAATATGTTTAGTGTTAATTACTATTTTTTATTTTCATCCATTTATTTACCAATGCTATCACGTACTTAAATACTTAAAACCAGACACGACTTTACACTTTTTTTTATTTCTCACGAATGTTTTGTTTTGTCCTACAGATTCTACGACGAATGCAAACGGAGATATAACATCAAGTTATGGAAAACATTCACAGACTGCTTCAACTGCTTACCGGTTGCTGCGATAGGTGAGTCCAGAAAACAATTTATACAGAGTGAAAACAGACTCTTCGCGAAGCCGTCGACCAAGCATTCTGTACATCAAATTAAGTAACTACGCATACATTATTGCTGGGAAACGTGGTGAAAAAAAACTGGTTGTCTGTAAAGTCGGTTTACTGACGATAGTTGAACGTGACAACGTCTTAAGAAAATACTGGTGGAATGGTAGCATTTTTTGACACCACATTCACTTTTCACTGCACTTGATAGTCGATCAAAACATGTAAATGTACTATAGTATAGCAGCTGTCCACGCAGACGCATCGCTCAAGTAGGAGAGAGACGGATGTTGAACGCTGCCGAACGCAAAGGCCGATTGTGCTTCTTTGTTACTCGTTCCGCGCTCTCGCTTGCACTTCAAGCCTTACATGGAACGCCTCAGTCAAAGCGAGGTAACGCCGCATGAGTCATGTTTTTTTTCGTGCGTGCAGCCGGCTCTATCGAATTATAAGACGTTGTCACGTCAAAAATCATGTTTTGTGGTAGAACTCAATGTAACAACGCACTTCAAACATGTGCTGGAGGATAGATTGAATAGTACTGAGGCCGTGGAGGTGTTTAAAGTAAAAATCTTGCATTAAACCTTCGTCTTGTCCCGCTTGGAGTTCAATTTGGCCCATGGGATCACATACTACCAGGATATAAAGTATCCTATACCGGGTGTAAACCACCTCATCACAAAGCCGTTAACCAAGCATTCTGTACATCAAACTAAGTAACTTTACGCAAAAAATATTGCTGGGAAACAACTTTTTTTTTTGAGGTTATAAATCATGTTTTGCGGTAGAACTCAGTGTAACGCACTTAAAACATTGTCCTGATGGATGGATTGAATACTATTCAATCCATCCATCAGGACGGGGGTCGTGGAGGTGTTAAAATCATACAAAAAAACTGGTATTTTAAAAAAAATGTCAACTAGTAACTTTGACCCCCCATATCTCCGTAATTAGATGGTTCCCAGGTATGGTGTAGAACAAAAAAATGATCGCAATGATATAGAGAACAAGTGCCTTCCGGCTTCGTGAAGAGGTGTTTTACACCCTTTATGTTAATCCAGGTTGTAATCTATCCGTGTGTTAAATTCATCCAAATCCTTTCTTTAGTTTTTCCATGAATGAGTAACAAACATTCTCACTGTATTTTATTATTATTAATTAAAGAGTAAGATGATGATGAAGAAAGCATAATCATCTTACAATTATCCCATTGCTGGACCACGGGCCCATCTCTAGCAAGGAGTGGTCCGTTACCCACCACTCAGGTCTAGTTACTTGATAAGGAAGAAAACGTGGAGAAAAACGTGCAAAGAAAATTACTGCACTGATTAGTTTTCAACAAAAACATCGCGTGCGATTAATCGCGTAGCTCGCTCATTACCTATACCCATTACACTCCATCACTTCCAAGTATCAAAGTGTGGCTTCTGCCTATGGGATAGCTACCTAGCTATAGGAATATCTAGCCGCCATGTTTGTTGCAGTGGGGCAACGATGGTGAAAGCTGGCTTAAACGCTTCTAAGATCGTAATATGGTACTTGACTCTATGCACGGTATGTCTAGGCTAAGTCGAAGGTTTATTGCATCGGCCAGAACACTTTCAATTTAGGCCTAAGTTTTGATCGTCTAAAAACTCCATTTCAGAAATGATGTTGACTTAAACTGGAAATATTCAATAATTCCATTCTTTTCATTAAGGATGTCTTATGATGGAATAGCCAGGCCCAAAAACAAAACACTCAATTACCCGTCTTTTAAACAATATTCTGCAAGTTCCAGTATTGCCCTCGGCGCTCCTTGAGTGCCAAAAACAAGTCCTAACAAAACTCAAAACTTGCTGCTTCCACATTCTTCCCACATTACAACACAGCTTCGCAAAAATAATGCCAAAAAAGTTCGCAAACCAGTACTGTTGCAGTTGCTACGTCAAAAACCGGAATTTGACAACACGCCAACAAAGTACAGGAAAAAGGAGGGAAAGTTTTTGAGTCAGAACTCCTCTTGAGTATGTTTTAAGTAGACTTGGATATAGCTTCAGATATCTCGATTTATGTGTCTGAGACAGATCTAAATAGAACATTAAATAACTTAATATCCTTCAGACTATAATAGTATGTCATGAATTTTATGACATTATTTCGTACCAACGACCCTGTCTGACATTTTCGCACATTAACGTCAGTTTTTCATTAAGCTTCGGATTTCATACCCGGATTATTTACGGTACGGTTATCAACACAGCTTTTAGTATACCCTCTGCTGGATTAAACATTGAACTTATGGATATATTGTGGTGTGACGTAGGAACCTCGCGGGCTGAACAAATAAGTTTAAGCTAATACACAGAAACAATATTTTGAGCAATGACTGTTGACACTTCAACGCTATGACGTCCAAAGTCCAAACAAACTGTTTGTTTCGGAAACTAGAACAACATAAAAGAAGTAACCACCAATTTAGTCTTGCTTTTTCTGCAGCTCGTTTAAGGACTCTCAGGCACAAAACAGAGACAAATATGGATCTTTTAATATTGACGTGACGTCACAGGTACACCATCCATGTTAAACTGGTTATTTTTTAAGCCTGGCCCGTATTTGCATGCCGGTTCAGTTCGGCGATTGATCTAATTAGTCGCTCAGCCAACCGTGACCCGCTCAACAGATAGGCACTGAATCCAGCTTAAAATTGTTTGTTCGTGGACATTGTTGGGAATGTTTTTGTATTCAAAGAGTTGGTACTAAAATGATTGAATCTATTGGGTGTTATAAGCCTTTGCTTGAATACTCGTGGCCCCGTATTCGATTCGGGAAGTCGTATATCTATCTCGCTTCGTTACACCAAAAAAGGGTAGACATACGACTTGTCGAATCGAAAATTCATTCGAAGCGTTGTGAATACAGGGCCTGAAATTCTTTCGAGAAACTGCATGAAGCGAAAATGGTAGTAACGAAAGCTGGTAAAACTGCTAATATAAGGCTTCTTAACCGCGTAGGTGTTCATGTCTGTAAGGAGTGGATATAATTCAACTGATAGACCAGTGAAACATTGTCGGAAATTGTCTAACACAATTTTTTTTATTTTTCATTTTGAGGCTATGCAAATGCACACATTTTTAGCTCTAAGTCTAATTGCTGAAAAGGAACTGAGTAATTTCTGCTCTAATTTAGAAGGCCACGCAATCGAAAGGCACGGACCAATAATCTAACTCCCTACAAACTTCAGACCGAACCAAAACATCGACCTCGAAACTCGAAATATCCTATGTCCACCGCACTCCCATTTCTGTACAATTTCGCCATAACCTTGTTACTCCTGAATTCCCTATAACATTGTACATGCGTAGATCGGTTGACTCGCTCACCGCAACGCGAAGGTCGAATATACGCCGGGGCTATATTTATCAGATCACGCTACACACTTTTGATGCTATAGTATTTATAGTCGGATAGTAATCATATGGATACTGTATAATGTTGTGTTTGAGACACCTGTCTCTTAAATGGTGTTTATTATTTTTGGACAAACTTTGTTGCTTGATCGATGAAGCGTAGTGTTGACGTTTTGAGAAGTAAACTGAGTGAAGTGAATTGCCAAACTCTGTCTGCTGTTATTCTTATCACCCAAAAGACGTCCTCTGCTGGACCTGGTCGGCTCCCCTAAGCGTTTCTGCAACGCCCGGTCTTGTGCTTCTCGTATGATGCTATGACCCCATTCTGCGTTGATTCTTTGTAAAAACAAAGGACCTTAAAAATAAAAGAGCGTCATGAAAACTTTCGAAGTAGTTGCCCTGTTAACTTATCACTGAATGAAGGTTGGAATGCCGTAGCAGATAAGCAATGCGGCTTTAAGATCCACTATTGCACAACCCAAGATTTACTCATCTATACAAACAGTAGTCTGCAAAAGCAAGTCTTTTCCTCCACTAATCATCCACTATAATTTGATTTGTGATGACCCCGTATGTCTTTGGCCACGTTATATCGTTTGCTGTCGATTTGAAACAACGCTTTGTCGGTTACTATAAGGTTTTCCGAATTCGTGTTTGAATAAATAAAAATCATGACCAAAAGATTACGAATATTATTGACATAACAAATATGTTAATCTCTTAACAATCACATGCAAATTGTACAATAAAACTGCGAGAAACACGCAAACTACATCAGTAAACTGTACTGTTGCTAAAGTGCTCGTATTCTGAGCTGTTGAACACAATAAAGACTATCAGGAGTCGTGTCAAGTGTCTATTTGAACAGATTCCGGTGCCGAGAGAACAATTGGTACGGACATCTTTGATCTTATTCATTAAGACAGTATTGTTTGCATTGAAAATAAAATCCAAGTCTTTGTAGGTCTGCCTCTCCAGGCAGACCTACAAAGCTTTACATTTAAAGAATGGAACAGACTCGACCTACTTCGCAATATAGACCGATTGCACGATTGATATACCCTCTGTCCAGATTTTTAATGTAGCTATTGCTATCATATGCACTGATAAATATGCATGTTTTACTTGCAACTGGCGTGCTGTGCGTGTATGACTAGATGGACGCATGTAGAAAAGGCCAAAGGAGTATTTAAGGATCGCAGATGACGAAAGGTCATGAAGGTGAAATCCCAACTCCAATTTCCGAATTTTAAAGTTAACATATTCTTACAAGGAATACATGTCGGAAGTCGTAATAAATAATGAGGAAAGAGAAACCAGAACAATAGCATAAATCAAATCTGCCAAAAGATAATGTTTTCAAGATGCGTACGAACATCTCACGGTCGCTGACAAGTAAAAGTGAATAAATTGGCGACCCCACGCCGGAACTAGCAATAAATACCGAAAGATTTATGTAACCAAGAGTGGATTAACATAAGATGCTCCAATGTTTGTTTATTGGGTACTGCATTAATGAATGAGAAGCTGTTGAGGAATATTGATGGCAGATTAAAAGGTTCGAGACGATTTGCATTTTATAGTATCGAAAGATCTTCCATCCGCGACTTTGCACAGAATATTTGAAAAGTTTTAGCTGAAGATGGTATAATCAAATAGACCGTCGAGTTTTCTCCCAGTAACTTTAAATAGAAAATGCGACTCCGAGAACAGATTGCAGTCTCTTCTTCAAACGTTTTTTAAGTTATGATAACAATATCGCCCTTAATACTGACTTCGCGATATTTAGCCCAACGTGACAATTTACCTGAATTTGTTAGTCTGGAAACCTTAAACAAATTGCGACTTTGAATGCGGTCTGAGAAAACTTTGGAATTCACGATGAAATTCATTACAACAGCGAAATTAATGAGCCGTAGAGAATTGTTCTCAATTTAACATTGTGAGTGCTTACTTGATTAAAGTTTTGGGAATCAATTGTTGCCAGAGCGTTTTTGTTCAGAGTTATATTTGCTTTGGTTCGAGTATTTTTGACAAATTGTATGTGTGGTTCTTACTGATAAGTAGTGTTGCACCTTAGAACAAAAAACACGTTTCATGGAAACGAGGTTGATGTATTGAATCTAAATATGAAAATGGAACAAAAGATAAATCACTCCCGAACACGGCAAATTATAAAAAAAAATAGTTAAGCCTTCTCCAAACACAAAATCAAAATCAAAGCATTTATACACAGATTTACCCAACTTTGCCATTTCTATCTTTCAATCAACTCCGGCTTACACATTATTCCAACATATTCCTCAAATTACCATATCGAAACAAAAAAGGCTGGGGAAAAAGTTTCTTCAACTCAAAGAAATCTAGATATTGTGTGGAGCACATGTGATGAGAGACTGATAGAATGAATTTCTATGCATTTATTTGCGTTGCAATAAGGCTAGTACATGAGGGAACTGCATATTCAGAACCGCAAAGACTAAGAGTATAGACGCATAACTACCATGAATTCGATACAGGCATAAGTTTAGAGACACAGGGTTTTTTTAGTTCAAAAAACTGTCATTTCATATTTTGACCGTGTAGGGGTAGATCATCACCATCAGTCATAGATCACTTTTGTCACAGCCGTTCTTTCTAATAATTAGCGGCAACAATTTCTACGCAGAGGGGTGTGGGCATGGACCTAAAAAAAAAGGCGGACGCCGTCTTGTTTAACAATAACTGAAGCACCCATAGTAAGTCAGTGCACTAATGCTGACAGGTGCGCACGCACACATTCACACCATAGTAAGTCTGCCGTCGGCCATTACGTTTTGAACAATGCTACGTGTGCCCGCTTGTTATTTTGTGTAATAAATCGTAATAAACAATATCTGTCACAAAAACTTGTAATAAAACCAAGTGCAAGGGAAATCTTATTGAAATATTGTTTAAAAATGTGTAATTTTTCATCATCTGGCATCCCTTTACACACGCACACATAGTTACGCAGCCGCCATTGTGATGCTTCATTTTTTTCTTAATGAAGTTACGTCCGCCTTTTTTTTTAGGTCCATGGGTGTGGGTCTGTGCCTCGTAGGTATCAATCATGAGGAGCTCGTGGCTAAATAATATCAGCCACTCGGGCCGATTTTTAGGTTAAGCCGCTATGCTTACCTAGGGTGGTCTGTGGATGGGTGACCGCCCTTACATACCGAGTTCCCTCCGTGCCTCGGAAAGCACGTTAAACAGTTGGTCCCGGCTGTCATTTGTCCATCTTTAACAGTCTGACAACCAGTCTTACCAAGTATTATCGTATTACCCAGTATTAACTAGGTTGTGGAGGTCAGATACTCGCTCCATGTAAAATGGTACTGGTGTATACTGGTATACAGCTGCATTCAGTTAGACTGGAAGCCGACCCCAACATAGTTGTGAATAGGCTAGGCAGATGATGGTACGTATCAATCATGAGAGATTAACTCAACGATTTACGGCAATACCCTCTTGTGAGTGTCATATCAATTCTCGAGATCAGTGAACTTGTCACCAAAAAATGGACATAAATATTTATCATTGCAATCTTCAATACGGTATCGGTCAATCGTCTGCGGTTAACAGGTGTTTTGATTTAATCATTAAACAAAAACCCTGTACAAATAGTGTAGGTACTTACCTTCTCGGATTAAGAGATATAGTATTACAACCGAAAATTCACATTTTCTGCTTCAACGACACCTATATTCAAATGAAACTGACTCAAATCTACATTTTGTCTCTTTTGTGTTCTGTTGCGAGCTCTGTTTCCTCCTATGACATCCGTTCTATATTTCTATCAAAAGTAGTATTTACTGACAATGTACAGCGGCACAGTTGCCATGGCGACAGACTTATGCAAAACCACTGCAGTGCAAATCATGAACCGTATTCCTGTCGGTTGTTGACCTCAAGCCGAGTTCAAAACTAGGTGGCGTTATGGAAGTAATGGTGACTTGGTAAATGAGACACGTTCAAAACTTTTATTTGGGTTAATTGGATGAGAAATATGAAATTCAGGAGGTTATTTTTAGGTGGACGAAAATTTAATTTTGTTCGCATTATTCTGGACGTTGCATATCAGGGTTTTGAAAGAATTTAGCTATTAAAAATAAGATAAAAGCTCCGGAATTGCTTCTGAGCTCTCCAAGTTTTTAATAAAAACTGCCTAATTTCGCGATATTCTTTCATTATCGAGATATGCCAAAGTTATGATTTGATTGCAGGGCGATTGTTGATCGGTATGTGGTCGTTTCGTGTGTATGTAGGCGTATACGTTTATTCGAAGTACAGGTTGAATGGCACTTCAGCTTCAACAACTTTTATTTACTTCTCATTTTTTCGCTAGCATTGTGTTTCGAGACATATTCAATCATTGGAAACGTATCTATAAAAGCAGTCTCCTAATGTTGGGGATCAAAATACTATTATGGTGAATGTAAATGCTTCAAGAGAAAAGCCTTTTATTTTTCCTTGATAATGTTCTGACAATGTTACCTGTTTACGCCATCGTCCCGGAGTTAAGATTTAGCTGGTAAACAACACGGTAATATTTTAGCTATATCCTTGAAAGTTTCGCTTTGTCTGCTACTTTTAAAACTAATCTTGAAACGCAGGAAATGTGTACCATATTTTTGATATCTTACGACAAATTTTTCATGTTGGTCTCCAAAAGTAACTAAACTCTTTACTTGTATATTTTTTTGGCAAATTGTGTTTTTTCCACATCAAAATATCGCTAAGCTTAATTTCATAACACTCATATTAGCAACAGATGCTACGTTTTACAACCACCCAAAATTTGTCAGTCAACAGACACGTTCAAGCCCATTTAAATAATTACTTTTTAATGTCTTTCCTAAAAAATAGTCATTGAGCTACGTCTACCTCCATTGAGACATTTAAGATCGTCACGTTCCGATTGTTGCGAAAGTTGGTCCCTCCCAACTCCCAAGAACCTAAGGATATGACTAATTTGTAGTCTTTGATAACAGAATTGTGTCAGGCTTTCTAGGACATTAATTCTGCGACGCAATTAAATGTAAGTTCGGCTTATAGAGGCGGATGGTGCTAAAAGCCGGGCTTAATTTCGTTAAACAAAAGCTGTTTTGCAAGCCGGGCTTGTAAGCTTGTCAATCGAATTTGTGTCGAACCTACTGAACTGTGAAGTTTCCTATTGAATTGCTCCCCTTTGCTGCCATGGCCTATTTTTTTCGTGAATGAGTGATCGATATTGCTGTATATAAATAAATGATTCTTAAGATGGGAAATTATTAGGTCGACGCATATTGTGTTTCCTCCAAAAATTGAGCACTCAAGTCGGTATTGGTAAATTTTGCGTTTCACCTTATACTCGCATCTTACTCAGTGGGTATTCTCTACCCCTGAATTACTAGGATTTATAGGGAAACTGTTGTGCTAACTTACACTAATTGCTTATTTAATTTTCGCTAGCAGTTTCGTTAATTTGCGAAATGTTAGTTGGCGAAGTTTCCTTGCTATTTAGGTACTTTTGATTTTGATTCAGTTAATAACTAAGTATATTTGAATGAACAAAAACTTCAAAAGCAATAAGTACAAACTAGGTATCGATTACAGTTATATTTCCCTGTAAGAAGTGTTTTTGTTTCGAGTCGCTTTACCGAGACGTCTTACAAAAACAGGATATTCGATTACTCAGAACCGATTGCTTACACACAGAGTCATGTGACGATGCTTGCGGAAATAATCGCGATCAATGTAGGTACCTATTTTTATTTTGTATAAATTTTCTGGTTTTCTTGATCAAATGTTCTTGTTTGCCTTCATAGCCAGCATGAAATGGTAACGTTTTACTTTGGTCCGGTTTAATTATTTCCTTTAATTTTGGTTTCGCCTTTGAATCGTGAAAACAATAACCTTGTTTTAAGCTTCCTTTGAACCATTCACTCGGCCATACCCCTACAATTTCCGGAACCCTCAAAGTGCAAATAAACCGAAAGATATTTCTGCTCTTGCTCCTCTAGGGCTGGTCACGTTCCTCCCTTTCGATTTCCGCCCCGTGGCTCGCATACGAAACGCTGCCTAACGAACCACGATGAGCAATACAATAATAGCCTCGAATCGTTTGGCAACCCTGATTGGCGGGAATGGTCGTAAATGGGAGGACCACGACAATTTTAGGTTAAGGTTTAGGAGGTAGATTGAGTGCTCGGTTTTGTATCTGCTCTGGATAAGACATAATCGTAAGTGTTATGAGGTCACTGTTGCTCTTAGCCGATTAGAAATGTCTCCTTCAATTATAATAGCAGATAGATGTAAGCTAGTATTGTTGTGAACGCCCTGTACTTTAAACCTCGCTTCACATTGGATTGAAATCCTAATCCGCGTTGAGCAAACATGGTGTGTGTTAGAAGATACCTTTGCACTGCACTGGGTCAGTATTCGGCAGATTAAGAAGGAAGGCAGAATTGAAAATACCAATACCTATGGTATCTTTATAGTCACGAGGCACGACACGCCCTTATAACGTAACATGTATAACAAAAGTGACGTAGAGTCTACACACAAAGATAGATCGTGATAGTTTCACTAGCTTGACTGATAAGGAAGAACCTTCAGCCTTCAATAAGAGCACAAACGAACAGACACGCCACCTATAATGATCCCTAAGAGCCACTCAAAGACCGATTAACACAATGAACAAAAGAAAGAAAAAACTTCGAAGAATTCTAATTGCCAAGAAAGTTCTATGAATAGGAAAATTGAAATTAAGTTTTAATGGCATGAGTAAGAGTTTTCTTAACGAAAATTAAGTTGGTTTATGTTTACTTTACGTAAAATAAATGGAGCTTTACTTAATATTCGGAAAATTAACATTTAAGCCTGGTTGTGACCTACTTAAGTAAAATTATGATTACTCAAGAACTTCTTTAGGAATTTCAAACCGCGGTAGAATTACCAGAATTTGCTGAGCGTGCTTCAAAATAACCAGAAACTTTTCACTCACTCGAACATATGTACTTACTTATTGTTTGCAGAACTGCATAGCAATAGTTTTGGCACATCATTTTTGATATTTGAGGAAATAAAGATCAAGGAACGCACTCGAAGCTACCTTAACCTCGTGCATCCTTCCGAATGATAAGCAAATTGTGAGAAAAACATCAACAATAGCAAACAAAACTGTCGCAAAATAAAAATGATACGAACCTATTTCACACGTACTTCAATATTTTTGACAATGACAACTTCGAAGAGTGTTTAAAACTTGCTCGAAAAATAACTTCCTTTTAATCGACTGTCTCCAATTAGAGTTCATGCTGCGCCGACCCCAAATGAGTTGGGATGAGGGCAAGAGAATGATGATGGGCCCTCTATTTTCGTCATCTCATCAGACATTTCTTTTCTTGACATGTTACCACAATGACCCAATGCATAACCCAAACATGGCTATATTTTGTAAATTTTGTAATCACTAAAGTTGACCGTCAATTTACAGAATTAGTTTTCTACGAACCTTTATGAGTTAGAGTGGATTTACTATTTCCAGCGCAATAACAATTTATAGAAGGTACCTAATATCCACCAATTTCTGCTAGTAATACGCATTACTGAATATGTGCCTCGAAGGTACGCCACAATGAACGCTCCTTAGGGATATGCCGTAATGGCAACATTACCCGAGTATGTTCCAAATAACCTTATGTACGTTTCAGATACCTTCGAAATACAATATTTACCCAACATCTACGATACTTATACGTATTAATGTAGTGTGAACGTGAAAATGTGTATGAGACAGGTATTATTTGCACCTAACAGACATACCTTTCTGTCCCAAACTTTTCGAGGGCACCAATATCTATATTTGACATTCGAAGAAACTTTTCAAGATCAATAAGGGTTGACAAGGTCGTAAGGCTTCTCGAATAGGTTTTATTGAAGCAGAGACTTGATTTATTTTGCATTTACCCTGGCTGGCTTTTACCCTATGAATAAACAAAGTAATGTAGATAATGGCGAGCGAATGTTACATAATGCAAGGTATGTTGATTCGAAAGCTGGATTTACGAGCCTAGTTCATGGCCTAGGTAACCTATGATTTACGTCATATACCATGGTTCATAAATATTCCTAACTGTGTAAAACAAAAGAATTTTATACATGGAGCATCGGGTCGACCGATATGTGATAAACAGAATTCTGATTCTGAAGTTTTTTCTAAAAGCCTGAACAGCTTACAGAGAAGCTGTCAAACTCACGTTAAATGCAGTAATTGACTCATCAAAGTAACCAACAACTAATCCAATCACTCGGCATTGGCTTTGACAGCAGATTATTACGTTTTTCAGATTCAGAAACCGATGCAATTTTATAAATCTTTTTTGGTCTGGCAATCACAACGACCGAAATGAAATTTCACAGCAGTGTGAGTTTTTATCACTGGCAGAACCTACTCTATTGCGGTAAAGAAAACTTTGTATGTAAATAGTGTTTCCCATTGTGGTTCAGTTTCAGTGAAAATGAAATTCCCTATCGAATAGGCCCTCGAACCTACAGATGACGAACTCGATCAGGTTTATTGAAACGTGTCTACAAAAACGAACAATGATTAATGTAAGTCCGGCTTTTAACACGTAATCTTAGTAATGGGTAGCAGATAGATATAAAACGTAAGTGTAGGCTGTCACTAGCTTGTTTACGAGTGTCAGTAGTGTAGTTCAAGGTCGTCACTAGCTACGAGTAGTAGGTGTAGGTACTATGTTACACAGCGATACCTATCTCTACTGACGACCTACGCTTCTTTGTCGAGGGTGGTTGTTAATAGAGGGTGTGGAGGGATATTAAGGAAAGTGCTTGTTTATTCGCCTGTGTCAGGGGTTTTTTGGGATAGGACCAAAAGACTGTAGTTTATTTTAAACACTTACCTACTCTGATTTGACTCTAGTTTTACGTATCGAAGGTTAAATTAGGGATTTATTTGGAAAAAATTGTCGATATATTGTTGCATTGTTTGATAAAAATTATATGACTAAGTGGCGAGTCAAATTAATTGTTTTGTTACCTACCTATTTGGAAAAGGTAACTGGAGTATTTCTGGATTGGTGTTATAAATAGGGATTCAATATTTTCCTTGAAAAACCAAGCATTCATAAATTAATTTATAGACATAATGATGCAAACTAAAATGGTTAAGTAAATAAATATTCGTTCTTTTTATTCTGAACAAGTTATTTTACAATTTACACAAAAAGGTTTGTATACTTACTTAATTAAATTAATTCATCTGATTCCATTCATTTTATGTCAATAAAAACTGCCCAAACTGGTTTAATTGTTCAAACACTTCTATCTAATTTAGTAAAAGCTACCAACCATCGGTTGTCAATCGCCTTTTTATACCACCTTATCGTACATTTCAATCAACCCCCAGGAACATTTGTTAATCTGAGCTAGAATATTCTAACAGATGGTTACTGAGTTGGTTTGGTAGAAATTTATTTAGCAAATGTTTGTGTAGACTTCACACAATTTGATGATTAGAATTAGTTTTTGGGAGTACCTCTTGCTGATCGTTTTTTTATTGGATTGATATTAACATCAAATATTTATGCAATGTATGACAAGACCTGGTATTATGAACATGCCAAGCTTTAAGAAGTATTTATTCCATCATCTGGTGTCAAGCTACTGAATTACTAAGAAAATTAATTCTCCCCCAAGCAGTGTTATTGAGTTTTTCGGACATGAACTTCCCAGATGATCCCCTATTACACGGGACTTCTTCTCTTCAAAATGTGTACTAAACGTTATCTGTGCCCTCAGTCTAAACCTTCTGGAATCACAAGAGCGATGTTGAGTCATGTTAATTAATCATAAATCACTCATGTTCCTCCAAAATGTATACTCATAACATTGATTTTGAAAATCTAACGATAACAATAGCAGTTCGTAAGTAAGCAATTCAAACGTTCAGTGTTCAACATTGTAGCACCGTCTTGATTGCAATATTGCGTTACTTATAGGGCCTGCGCAGACGACGGACTTATTGTGCGTGACGGACAAAAAGTCTGCGACAAATTTTGCGTGATTAATGTATTTGACTACTTATTTGACCTTTTTTGTCGACTAAAAGGCGATCAGTAGGAGCCTTTCCATCAGTAGATCCTTATAGTGGACAAAACGTAGTGAAACACAATTAAACACGCAAAATTTGTCGCAGAGTTTTTGTCAGTCACGCACAATAAGTCCGTCGTCTGCGCAGGCCCATAGTCTGTACTAATTGAGCGCATCTGTTCGCTGACAGGTTCAAGGCCTCTTAAGGTTAGCCTGGGCTATTTCGGGATAGCGTGTGGCTAGAGGCAGATGTGACGGCGGACACGTGACCAGCAAGGCTAACATCATTTGCAATAAACTATTTTTATACAAACAGTCTTGCGAGAAGAGTTCCTGTGAGGAAGATTGTCTATCTACTCGTTGGCTATTTTGTGAAGTGGTAATGTTAAAGGTTTGCTGGTAAGGAATGTCTTGTGGCAAATCACATTTGCATGCACGGATCAGCAATGTCGAGTATCTATCTCAATCGTAAAAGGCGTAATTCGATGAAGCGAAGAGTCCAATCACAAGCATCTGCAGAAATTCGCATCAAAAGCACCTAGAGTGTAAATGACAGAAAGGGAGAAATAGATGCAAGAAAATACTGATCCTGCCGTGCGAGTTAAATGTGATTTCATCCTAAGTCTTCAGCATTGTACATGCATTTAAATAAACAAAGCTTTTAAGAGAGATGCTCTAAAACTATGTAGTTAGATGAGAAAAGCAACAGTCTGTGAATACTTACAGGAGAATTCCAAATTAATTTTCCTTAAGAGAACGTTAAGCCTGCTTTCCATATGAAGCTCGACCCAATTTATAACATTTTACGCATTGCTGGAGCCCATTTTCCTGTCCCTTAGGGCTTTTGCTGTAAAACCTTTTTTACAGAAGAAAATACATTTTTAATTTCGCAAACAATCTTGTTTACGGTTCGTACTGTAAAAACAAAAGAGTACTGGCAACTGTTGCCATAGACTAAGTTTTGCCTGCCGAGTTGTTTGTCCAAAGTTGGTCATTTTCGTAACAAACAATTCACCGAGGTATATTTTTAATGGACAGAACTGAGAACTGTTTTGGGTCACTTTGCCTGAGGGGGGTATAAATAAAGAACTTTTTTAGTATGATTTCCTTGATCGAAGTTTTTCTTGGACGTTTTGAATGGGACTAAAATGGTACGTTAAACGTGAGCCATGTAACTTTCGAGAAAGAATCCTTGCAAATGATTCTGATATCGAAAGGGGCAATGTTTATTTAGGGATTCATACAATTTCTTACCTGCTTGAAATTGCTTTTCCAAGAAATGTAATTTTTAGATACCATTATTATGTTTTCATTCGTATCGTTTCAAAACCGCTGTAGGCGAGAAAAATAGAACACGGTGGTTTTCAAACAAAATAAAACATTCATGTTGTATTTTTATATCATGTTATGAGTAGGTACTTCTACAGTTTTCTTTTACAATTTTTTATAGAAATGTACACGAGGATTTAATAATACTTCCTCATCCACGTAATCATTTGATGAAACAGACAGGTCCTATTTGTCTTGTGTTATTTCAACATAAAGACGTATCGCTACACATCTTGATATTTAGTAGCACATTCCATGCAATATCTTAAACATCTACATCCGTACAAGATAATCGTATTCAATATCGTGTCCATATCTTAGTCAGGCCTCAATAATATATTCTAGCCATTAGAAAGGTCTATGCCAGCGCTAAGATAAGCGATAACAAGATCTATAGATCAGAAAGTGCCTCCTCGTCTGCACTGAACTACGTCATCACTCCCTCCCATTTATTACATTTTCTATTTAGAATAGAAATGTGAAAATTAAATGTCTGTGTCAGCTGCAGTGGATGAAGGGTGATTTAATGGCATACCTTGACCCCTTGGGAGGACCCGAAACTTTAGTTATTTTACATTCTGGTCTTTTCATTTCAACTTTGTCAAATTTAACCCTTTGCGTGGGTGCTACTTATTACATCAATCATCCTTACAATTTAGTGTTTGTGGTCCCAGAACAATGCCGGGCGATAGCATTCAAACTGATTTAAGACGTTATCTTTATTTAATTTTGAATGTCATTGTTCTAATCAAGTAGTGATAATTATTTTTTCAGAATTTTCCGTTTTGTACATTTCGTCAATTTGTCAAAAGAGGCCTGGATCTCCCAGTATTTTTTAAGAAAATACCCGATAGAAAACATCCGGACACAAGTTTTAACATGGAATCAGCGGAGTCCGTGTTTGATCTCGTTTGATTTTCTGTCACGAAAACTGTTTCACATCGAGTCCCTTTCTACACTATCAATTTTAATAACAATATGTCCAACCTTTAATTTACTGAATCGACTCATAAAGATTTCAAACCGTGTCACTCTCTATAACTGGCACATATCCAGATGTAAGAACATAAACGGGTGGACCCACTCTTGTAGTTTTATTTTCATGGGCCCCCAGGTGGCACATATTATTATGTTGCTGATAAGCATCTGTTACGGGAAACTGGTTTTAACTGCTGATAATATTTTATTGGCAGCTAACAATAATATGACGAATACTTACTGTTCTTTGTATTTACGTTTTGTCCAATACATTGGAAAAACGATTATTTAATAAACTTTGTCTGAAATAGTCTACCTACATAGTTACATTGTCTGCACCCCGTGCCAAAAGAGTTTCGTATACCAATCGAATAGTCTCAACTGGCATTTCTATTAAGCTGGGACCAGGAAGAACTTCCTTGGCCATTTCCCAAAGTCTTTCGCAACCTGACGCCTGTACATGGCGGAACTATTTAGTTTCCATGGCTGGTAGATGGCAATAAATCTTCCCTATTACATGGAACATAACCGTCGAAATTTGGACGTGCTATAAGTACATCTCTCTTTAACCCTTCGCGGACAAATACATGACACAATCACGCAACTAACTAACTGTACTTTATCCATGTCAATCGTTTACTACAAACAGTTCACAGTTGAGTGGACAACCACAAAAGAGAGCAACTGTTCAATACGACAATCTGATTATGACACTGGATAGAAATGGACACAGACTGGGCTTTATCAAACCACACTTAGAGCAAAAACTAGGTTAGGTAGCTCGCCTCACTTGCAGCAAAAACTGGGTTAACTTAGACGAGCGAGGACTAGGGGAAACACTGCCTGTAAATGGAACCTTGGCATAGAAAGATAGCGGCAAAAAGTAATTAAAACATTTAGTTATTTGATTTTATCATCAGAAAAGTATTAACTATGTCGGGATTCGGTAGTTGTTTGTGCAAAAATCCTCTGAAGGAAGTCACAATATTTTTTTTTACCAAAGAAAATTTGTTTTTTTTTATCCCCCTGCTATCAGAATTACACAACTGATGTGCTATTATATTAAACTTGCTATCAAACGGAATCGAGTACTACATGACCTCTCAGATGCTATCAGCAACAGGAAATTGAATATCAACATTTCTCTTCATCCCGATAACAAGAAGATAATAATAATCACAATGTTCAATACCATGTAAATATCGTCTCTATTTATAAAGATCTTATTTTAATCCAACGACAGTCAATATGTAAGAGCTTTTGCAGCCTTACTAAATATCGATTAAAATTTGTATTCGAAAGTCATGGTAACTTCAGCTAAACTT
Source organism: Xestia c-nigrum (assembly GCA_916618015.1). Lineage (NCBI taxonomy): Eukaryota > Metazoa > Arthropoda > Insecta > Lepidoptera > Noctuidae > Xestia > Xestia c-nigrum. The sequence continues at coordinate 3,489,345 of OU745263.1, forward strand.
GGTGCCTTATTTGTCTCGTACTTATCGATTTAAATTCGTCTGACTCGTAAAACCAAAACACTGCGGGTCTGCGTCCTAGCCGTGTCACTACGTAACTGCTACAAAACATTTCGATAAAGCCTATAATCACCCACGCTGCGATATCCACGTGCCACCGAACTATCAGCAACTCGTGTCGTAATATTTTTTTTAACATTCGAACAATGAACTTCAATTCACCAGTGTGGGCTTTGGTGTTGATGTGAAATGAATTAGTTTTGTTGACAGGCGTGGGTATGCTAGGAAACCGTATTATAAAAGTAAGTAAGGTATGTTTTGAGTGGCTTGATGAACACTATGCTTAAAAAATCGACACGTCGCCCAAACCAATGCTTTAATATAATCATTGCAAAGCAACGATCACTGACGCAAATAAAATTTACGAATTCAAGCAAAATTGCAATCTGCTTTCATTAGCGAATCCAAGCATGAAAATACGGCCGTCTCCGAAAAAGGTCACCTTATAAAGAGGTCACAAGGGCTAAAAAAATATATAAGTAATATCGTAGTCTATGTGCAAAACTGGAATATAAATGGAATAAAAATGCAATAAAAATGGAACGGCCCTACTTCGGCGCGAAGCTGCAAATCTTCAAGAATTTAATGAGAAATATTATAATATCGATCACCTTCCAATCTCAGCGCCCCTTATGAATCACAAAGATTCGCTAGAGAAATGTATACTCAGGCTCTTATTGGCTCTTTGAGATAACGATCCGTAAATTAAGCTTGATACTCGAGACACGAATTTAGTTACAAACTTGCGAAGTTCTCAAAATAGCAAACTATGATAGAAAAAGTTGGGAGCCATATTGACTAAAAATTTAAGAAATATTATTTGATAACCTTTAAGTGACTTTAATACCGATTACCCCTGGAAACTGCCACACATTGAGATTGATGCCGAAAAAACGAGCTTAAGAGCCATCGTTTTTATGAAGACGATATTTTATTTAAGAAAAGTATTCCTTTAACATCTTCTACAATGTAGAATTGATCCATCGCAAAGTATACACATGACAAAAGAATCCGTCAGCTTACAGATGCCGTGCCCCCTGTTACTTCAAAACATCTCTTTGCTGTACATAACTAATTTTGAAGCAGCAAGATAAAAAGTCACATGGTAAACCTTCTATCAACCGGAACTTTACGTCCGGAGTTAGATTGTATAGGACTCCCCGTTGAAACATGTCTCGGCTCTGATCTGAATTTGACCGTACAATATGATTCTAAGTCTGTGGTAGTGTAGTAGTGTAGTACGAAAATGTTCACGAATCCGTTTACATCCACATCATCAGTCTACCTCAACCTTGCTTAGTTAACTCGGAGTGTAGTCTTCATGGATCCAAATTCGCAAAGGTCTGAATGGAGTACATAATATTGCAGAGTGTAACATCGTGTAGACACTCGGCCCACGAGAGCCCGCCGTTGTTTAACGAGCTCGATATCGTTAGCTGGAGAAATATTTACACAAACGCTCTCTTTTCTTGTGTGTGCACAGTCTTTGTGGTGTTTCTTTTTTACACCATGAGAATTTTGTCTGTCCAACATTTTTGGACCCGTAGTTTTGTGATCCTAATGCCGATTAATCAAGACTATGTTTAGAGGTAAAACAAAAATAACCGTTATCTTCTTTATTTGGGAGAAATGAAACCAGAAATAAAAATAACGAAAAACATTATTAATTGTGCGTGTAGATTTGATGTTATGTTAGCATAATACAGGTAGGCGAGGCCTTTTTCGCAATTTTGCTACTGATAAAGATGATAAGCGACTAATTCAGCAGGATCCTTATCAATCAAGGTTAAAAACATAAACTATCAAGGTTATAATGTTAACCTTAGAAATATTTATGACTTAGCGTCATCTTTCTCAAGTTTAACCAAAGTTCCACTACCGAAAAGACTCGCATCATGTAAGGATATAAATAATTAAGAAGGCAATTTACGGAAGGTTCGGCAAATATAGTGCCCTATCCTAATGTAGAATCGATAATAAGGCATCCATCCTAAACCCGGGAACCTAATAGGAAAGGGTATACAATAAATTCAACTTCAGTTACTTATATATACTGAAGAAATTAAAAATGTAACAAAATTAGGTGAAAACGGTGAAATAATAATAATACAGCTACTTGTAGATGTACACAAACGAATTTTCCCTTGGGCATACGAGGTTAACCTTCCCCGTAACAAAACAAACAGCGACTGTACTGCATAAATAATGATGTTTTACAATAAACATTTCTAATTATACCCAGCCATAAAGAATTGTTAAATGTACTGCAAATATTAAACAACCGGATGAAAGAGGATTGTAAAATAGTTTCAAAACGTTATGACATCTAAAGTTCTAACGGTTAAAAGGTTCCTTTCAAGACGGGACATCGCAGAAAATTGAGGGCGCCCTTTTACGAGGTGGTCTATGTTGTACACTTAGAATTTTCTGCCCTATTTCTTCCCTAGAGTGTTGTTAAGTGCCCCACATGCTAAGCAGGATAATGTGGAGATTTGGTAAAGGTTGAGTAGATGTAGCAGCTACTATGATCGAACCACTGGGACCGCTCAGGACGTATCCTGAGCGATAGATGAAGAAGAAAAAAATGACTTCTAATATGTCACGTCGATAGCGATCATTATTAGAGGTGACGATACGGCAAAGATGGTGTTGGTAGCTTTTATTGTCGTGCGACAAAAAACACGCTGAAATGTGGACATAGAAAATGTTACCATAAGCATCCAACACAAATCCTAGCCCAGTTTTGATTGTTACTAAAAGACTAGACACAAGAATGAAGTAACGTCTTCAAATGGTGTTCAGAATCTGGGTCACGTGTCTTGAAAAAGAGTCGGCTACTGCAACTCGTTGGAAGGAATGGGGTGGAGACACCCACTCCTCACGAAAGGGTTCCTTGGTAAAGAAGCCACAGAAGTTGCACTCCATGAAATAGTAGCAGTTCGTGTCACGAAAACTTCAAATTTTGCTGTCCCAAAACTTCCACGGCGTCATAGGTTCTCTTTCTCTGCTTATTTTGGGGTACTGCAGAGGGCCGTAATTATGATATGAAGTACCCTGAAAATACAGTAGTATCACGGAGTAAAATTATATTTTCTTTTGTCGTATTGTGTGGCGTAGTGCCTACCATTGACATTATGTAGACATATACGGCTAGTAACTGCTGATACACGTCGTCGCACACGTTCGCAAACACATTAACTACCCAGTTGTTTACTGTACACAATGCGTTATTAACAGGCCCACTCACACGCATCAAACGTGTCTCTGGGAATTGAGCCTTCTTTTCCTGCTTATTTTGTGGCGCTGCTGCAGTGATTACGACTTAATATACCTATGGACCATGACAGATGTGTGATATGATACCCACGTTATTTCGCCATGAAATCTCTGTTTTCAACGAATTTTTACTGGAAAAGAAAAGCCATATTTTTGCTCCGATTCCATGAATTTGATTAAAGGTTGAAAAAAATTGACGTTGGGTTATCTTGATTACTTTTTGAATATGCAAATCCGTGTGTGACAATTCTGAGCTATATTCACATGTTGGTATTACGTAGAAGCTTAAAATGTGTTGTTCGTGCTTTGAATAAAACACGAGGAGTTTATCGCAGCGTTGCGAAATGTGGAGATGACAATAGAAAAACTTTTGAAACACCTGTGAAGCAAGTGCTGGTGAGTTTCAGAAATTCTGCTAAAAGCAAAATGTAAAGAACTTTTGCCAAAACTGCCTGAGAACTTTGCTACTGCTTTATTAATATGAAACGTTCTACGGAAGAAAAAAAACCTGAAAGAACAAACTTCATCAAGTAACATTTTATAATGGAACATATTATTAAAAATAATTTTGAATACAGGCAGCAAGGGACCCAAAAAAAGAAAATTAAGTATCACACTAATTAAAACAGGGTTTTACTGTCTTAAAAACGAAGCACTAAAGAAAGAAAGTGATAAATTACGTGAAAGCGTTTTCTTTGCAAAGTTGTCCCTGAAACGATGACGTAAAAGGATGTTTGCTTAAGCCACCGAGCTATTTTTACTTGGCCAGCACACTAATTGAGCCAAGTCCCTGCTTTAGATCATTAAATATGACCGCTAAGCGTGTCGTATTCATTTCGCAAATTATTTTTAGACGCATGACTCTTTTGGAGATAATTATCATGGAGTCTCTTGGGATCCCTTTTGGCGTACTTAATATATTTAATAAGTTCCAAGGTCAGAGAAAAGGGGATGATAATAAAGTAATAAAACCCTATGTAATTGAATTCTCTTGTGGATATTGCTGCTGAGAGATAACGTACAAGTCTGGTCTAGAATAATGAAGACGTTACACATCGCTGGGTTGTAGGACAAGTGAAGTTCGAAATCAAAGAGATTGTAAATGTTTCTATTAGTATTTAATGCGATTTATTTCTTCGTACTCAGGTCAGAAGCACGAGACGAACATTCTTTATAATGTTGTGTTATAACTTCGAAGCAGAGCAACTAAAGAAGCCACATTAATCTCTAGTTTACAGCATATCGATGACTACGAAACTTCAAAACCCTGCAAAATGTACTTCTTCAGCAACACCAACCTTTCCTAGTCTACATTGATATTTAGCTACGAATCCGTTCCACTATAGTTAATGTAGATAATTAATTACTAAGACAGCCCTGACATTAAGACCCCGAAGAACACACGTAATTCATGTTTCTATATCAGTCAGCAAACATCCGGAGGAAATGGCTTTTCTCTTCGGTCTAGAAATTCTGTTATATGATAAATATAGAAATTGTTATTACAGCAACGGTGGTTTCATATCCTATCTATAAATGATCTAGTATGGAACAATAGGTTCGCTTTCTGATGTTATGGAATTTGAATTCCATACTACTATCTTTCATCGGTGTAATAAGCTGCAAGGCATGTCTTGACATTGCGTTGAGTAAAATGTCGATATCGCTGTTGAATCTAGAACCGACGTAAAACAGGTTGGTTTTTTGGACGCAGTGGCTAGTCAAACAAACTGAATGTTAACTCGTCAAATCCGAGAACGTAGCCTACATTCTTAATTCAAAAGCAGCTTAGGAGCTATAACCCAATTTCGCGGTTTACCAAACATTAATATTTCTGCGAAGCGTACTGAACCCGATTTTGAAGTAACATCTCTATAAACTAAACAAGTATTACACAACGATTCAAAACAGAACGTGCACGTGCGAACTTCTTATAATCATATGATTCATTGACCATAAATCATACAGCTTTAGGGTTGAATTTAAAATTTTCCACAAAACAACAACTGAAGAAGAAAATAGCTTATTCGTGTAGTTTCGTAGATTTTATAGCATTTTGATCGTCCATTTGTCACGTATCGATCAGCACATCTGCTTAAAATCCTAAAGTTGATGCCGATTCAACCAATGGTGAGGCGTTTGATGTTTATAATGGATATTTTCTCTGTAATGAGCTGTAAACAGACGAATTGAGATCTATTACAAGATAAAAAGTACTCTGATTGTACAAGGTGATTTCATCAATAGCTATGCCCATTGCCCGGGAATTGCAGACATGTCGAAAAGTCAAAACTAAGATGCTGTGTCTACAACAGCTTGTTCAGACAGTTTCAAACACAACATCAAATTCTCTCTCCGTCTCCGACATATAACATAATTTCTGAACTCTGAAGGCTATTTACTTAACATTAAACGTTATTACTTCATCATATTTCCCTTTAAACGGTTCACTTATCTTTTCCTTTGTAGCATTCTATAGTTCGTTAAACCTTGAAATTAGTGATTTGGCATGCTCTACATAATTTGTATTGTTAGCGCTACCTAAGCCTTGTTCATTACTAAACAAATGTGTGCTTTGTAGAAAGGTCGTCTTCATTAATGTACCGGCTGATTGAATACTGTTCGATATAGTCTTACATTGGTGTCGATTCTGTTGTGCACAAACTAAACTTAATTTAGGCTGTTGCTATCTTTTTCTGTCTAATAAAACGAGAAAGAGACGGACGTAATTTAGAGCTGTCAAATTAAATTGGAACTAATATTTCCATACAAATGAAGGGTGCACGTAAAAACATGTCGACTAAAAACACGGTGAAGCGCAAAGCATAAACTAGTTTGACATCTCTAACTTAGTTGATAGCTATTGTCGTCCTTTTCTCGCACTGCCTTTTAGTAAAAGATAGCAATAGCCTAAATTAAGTTAAGTTTGGGCACAACAGAATCGACACCATTGTCAAATTATGATCTTTTTAGTACTTGGTACGTAAATCAATTTTAGTACCCATAAAAACTTGGCACGGCACCTTATTTCCTTTTGATAGTGCTCGTTTGGGTGCTGTAAACTAAGTTTCTTCTCCTCTATTTAGTTGTTAAATTGCCAACACGTGTTCCTAGTTTTTTCAAATGTCTTTATTATATTCCTTACTTTTAACCTCACCTCACTTTCATCATCCAATATTGGATCTGAAGCCAGTTCTATTAAAGTTGTAATTAATCTCCATTTCATTGACACAGTAATTTCATAAACTTGACAATCTACTATGAAATCTAAAACGTGAAATGTCAGGTCTTGTTCCACAAAGGAAGCAATTTACAGAATATACAATTTGTATAATCATCGTTTCATCTAGTCCATTTTACCCTTTATGTTACCATTGCTTTATAAATTAATTTAGCCGTTGGTTTACTTTTTTTTAAATTAAATCTTTATAGGACACAAGTATGTACAAAGGCGGACTATGCAGCAAGGTTATAATATTTTTGTCATGAACTGGAAAGTCTTTCCGAACGTCAGGTTGGCAATCCTCGCACTGACTGTGTTGACTCCAACACCATATTGATAATTTCCTCACCCCTTCCTGCCGGGGTTGACGGGTAAACATTTCCATCCTTCCATCCATTTCCTGTAGATCCCTATGAATGTCACGGTCACTAGGCACACCGGTAGCCTTGGACTATATTCGAACGTTGGATATTTGCGGTTTTATTACTCATATCCCTAAAAAACTTTGGACAGTTTTGTCACTTGGTACGAATACGTCGCAATGCGGTGTGGCTTATGTAGATATCTACCTTGACTTTATGCTTTTCTATGGAAACTCGTATGTTTTGTTGCTTGTATTCCACCGTTGATATAGGAAATTTATTTTGAGAGACACGGAGATGATAGGCTAGTTTCCACCATCAATAAATTTCAAATCTATTTAGTCCGTCAGTTAGAGTATTGGAAAATAATGGACACGTATTTTTTGTTTTTGTAAATCAATGAATACTGACGAAGTTGACGCATCAAAACTCGGGAGTGGGGGCTCGTGACGTCACAACGCACTAAAAAATATAGCACGGCGTGACGTATTGAGAATTTTAAAAGCGTCGTATCTTCGTCAATTTTGGTTTATGTGACAAAAGAAAAAATACGGGTCAAATAGTTTTTGATAATCTAAATGACGGACTAATTAGAATTTTTCAGTAAACAAGCTTATTCGTTCGAAGCAGTGACAGTTTTTAACGATACTTTAAAATTCACTATAGTTTTATAATGTTTATTTTAAGTTAGCTACCAAGGCTTAAAACTACAAGATCACCATCAGTTTCCTATTGAATCTCTGCCTCGTCGTACTTTCAAATGCTCGTTCTAACTTCTTGTAGACAACTTATAAAAAAACAACAAAAATATTTACAGCTCTTATCAATCAAAACATAGAAGCTCGTAGCACGCCAACAGTCGCTTGTTTCTCCCTGCTATCTCTCGAGTATCATTGTCTAAAGTGCCGACGGGTGGGGGAGGCGCCTTGCACCATGTGCTATGAAACCCACTTCCTCTCCACATGGTTACTGAGCCAGAAACAAATGACGGGTGTCTTAAAACGAAGGAATAGTACTTTTGGGAGCCAGTTCATGGAAACAATCTGACTTTGAATTTAGAAATGCCTTATTTTCTTAAGAGTAAGGTCCATTTTTATAGTTCAAATGATTGGTCCTAAAGCTTTCCGTACATTGTGTTGATTACGTCATAGGTTGTGTGTAGTGTCAATTGATTGATTGCCAATGATCTTTATGATCTTCGATGTTTTGTTCTGCTGTGAGACAATGTCTTTATTACGATGTAATATCATTGTTCTTCTGGTTTAATATTATTATTATTAATAAATTAAATAGCCCGAGGCACCTCCTGCATACATATTTTGGTTGTCTTGCAATTAAATAACTTGATACAAATCCTAACTATTGTCTTTTTTTTTCTTATATCAGGTGTAATTGAATAGACAATGGTGTCGATTCTGTTGTGCACAAACTAAACTTAATTTAGGCTATCGTTATCTTTTTCTCACTAATAAAACCAGAAAGAGACGGACGTAATTTAGAGCTGTCAAATTTAATTCGAACTAATATTTCCATACAAATGAAGGGTGCACGTAAAAACATGTCGACTAAAAACACGGTGAAGCGCAAGGCATAAACTAGTTTAACATCTCTAACTTAGTGCATAGCTATAGCTGTCCTTTTCGCGCACTGCCACTAAGTAAAAGATAGCAATAGTCTAAATTAAGTTTAGTTTGTGCACAACAGAATCGACACCAATGTCTTTCTAGGCCACTAATTTCAAATCCCTTCAAACTTCAAATTTCCTTCGAGATCTTCATCATTCGGTTTTTGAGACAAACATTCTAAAAGAAACACTATCTGATCTGTCTGGATGTTTTGGAAAGCGTTCCAAGTTCCAACTGACAAAATCAACTCTATTTTAGTCCCCAGTCCTAAAGCGAGTCGGTGAGGTATGTAGATGGTATATCTTGAAGCTCTGACGTCATTTGATTGCGAAGTTCTGTTCGCTGTAACTGATTGACAGCCAATGATCTAAATTATGTTCTACAGTTCATCGACTCTGATGTTTCCAGGAATAGGCTAAGGGCCAAATACGACGTTATATCTTGTTACCAAAACAAAAACACTGGCCCGTTGAATAAATAAAACTCGTCCCAGTATGACGTATGGCTCCCGTTTGAAGTACTGAACCCGTTCCGCCGCGCCACTTTCTTTCACTACTACTGACGTCACCGCCCACCCGGCTTACGAACCGAGAATGTCAAATTTAAAACGTTGAATGATGCATGCACTCTGGCTTTGTTGAATTCGCAGTTTGTGATTATGTGTGGGGTTGATCAGGAGATACAGTATTGAATATATGGTTATAAACCTGAATATAAATCCCGAATCATCTTTCCGCATGTACGCACTTAGCTCAAAAGACCAAATTAGCCTTAACATTGAAGTTACCTTATTAGTTCGTGGGCTTTAGCAAACACCCCCGGAATACAGAAATAGTAAGCGGTTATGTTAGTATGCCACTGTGGCTTATTTTCATGTAACAAGCTTATGAATATGAAAGTTGAGGCTTCAAACGAGGGCGGTTGCTTTAGGCGTTTTGTTCTGTACCTGTTCAGTGTTCGTCAGGGGAGCTTTGTTTGATATGTGGAGGCTATAATTAGCTTTAGTTGTATGCTCTGAAAGTCGTAGGCAGGTGGGAGTAAACGTGACCTATTAATGTTAGTTTAGACTACGTTAATAAGATTGAGGGGTTGGAAAAATTTCAACGCTGGTCGCGATCAAAACGTGTAAGCTGCGTTCCTGTTATTGTCACCATTGCTAAGGAATATTGACACTGGCTTCTCTTAACGCATTTTTGATCGTGTCCAGTTTTACTGGTTAAATTCGCCCTAGTTAAAACAAGCCCCCTTCAAAATGTAATCGACCCGATTGGCGTAGTGGTAGTGACGCTGCCTTACGTTGTTAGGGTCCTGGGTTCGAATCCCGGTAGGAGCAAATGTTTGTGTGATGAGCACGGACATTTGTTTCCGAGTCATGGATGTTTATATGTATAATAAGTATGTATTTACAAACAAAAAAGTATATAAATGTAGTATATCAACTATCTAGTGTCCACGACACAAGCTCTGCTTAGTGTGGCACTAGGTGTTGCGCTGTGTGTTAATGTCCAGCGATATTATTTATTTATTTTAATCAATTCTCATTCTATGCCTTCATACGCCTGTATCCTTGGCAGTACTCACTAAAAATCCCCAGACGAGAAAAACAAAAAAGCCGAACCAGTGACACATGTATCGTAAAACTACAATAGAAGCGCGCACGCAGATCGATCAGATCGACTCGCGTGCGCGTGCACGTGGTCGAGCACATTGAGACCGACGCCTACGCATTAGCATACACTCCCTTCTCAATTGAAACGCATCTACTGACGCTGAATTTAAATGAGTATTGAAAGGACGGGATGTTTGCTTTGCAGAAGGACTTAGAATGATATGAAAATGACTAGATCAGTCGTTGATGAAAGCATTTTTTTAGAAGCAGTTGAAAGAATACAAAATTTCAAGAAGATTAACCACTACGTAACGTAATGCATATTACATGAATAAAGAAAGACTGGTAAAGAATCGCTATTATGCCCTTCAAATAAGATGAAATAGTTCTAAACCGAAACACAGACCATTAACCTCACAGAAGATAAATTCCTAGAACAACCTTGTCATTTGCTAATTGTTTCTTAAGAGTTATTAATACGTTAGCTCAGTTTAAAAATGTTCCAGTTTAGTTGTCCGACGTTCGATCGTAAATAAAGCAATTAGTTACTCTATGATAGATCACGTGTTTGGCTCACACGTGATATATGCTAAACAAAACCCAGATGATTCATCTTTTATGACATAATAATTTAGAGGTCAGACTCGTGTCTTTAGTCTCCTTTACTCTGACGGTCACGCCACACAACCTAAGGTATTACTTGACCAGCATAACTTGAAACTTCAGGGCGGCGCTGCTTACTTAGAAAAACGTCGACCGACTGTCAAATCTAGTTCATTTCAACGTAGTTCCAAATTCCACCGCGTCTCAAGTAATGTTGGTCGTGTAGTACTTGTTAATGGTCTACTTAAGTGCTGTCAACTGTTATAGAGCTCTTAGCATGCGCAGGTTGAGTGGATGCCACTTAGATTAACAAAATGGCTGACACAGGACATTTAGTCCTTAAGCGCTGTGAAAGGTTTTATTCCTACAGATGAGTACTTGCCACTCAAAAAAATAAATTCAAACTGCGATAAATGTTCTGATTAGACGAAAGTACTGCAATTCAGATTATGTGAACTGGGAATCCATAACTCCTGAAATTAGAAATGAAATTGTACGCGACCAGAACAACTAAACCGCTTCAGGAGCTGCCAACGTCAAATAGACAGTATTCAAAAGCTCTTAAACATGATCATCATGCTGATTGTATTCAGTCAAATTGACCCCAAATACCAAGATTGTTTAATCTGCCTATAATTTAGTATAATGTCAGAACAACAAACTGTGAACTAATAGATTAACAATGAATATCCTAACTCAAAAGTAACAATTAATGTTGCTCCAAAACTTTTCAGCCTATTCATCTATCAACTACAAGGACATTGACATGGCTAACTTCGAGATCTATTAATTAACAACCTAGGTCGTCACTAGACCGTCTGCTAACCTTACAATAACCCGTTATTTATTTTGAATATATAAAATAACATTTGACACACGTAAACACATTTTTATCAAATTAATTTTGCGTGGGGTGCGACGAAGGAGATTTGGCACGTATCCAGATAAATACGATAGCTTTATCGAATTTGAAGCAATAGTACAGGCGTTTTTTTTCGTGGATCAAATCCTTTTTTAAACAACACGCATTCTTTCAAAAAAGGTCAAATTTGGAACAATTCACCAGCACCTTACATGACCACTACCCAAAGGCATTAAAACTGACAGAATATATTCGAAAGTATTTGAGGTTAACTCACTCCAAATTTCGCGCATTATTCTGCGTCAATGGCACGCAATTTTGGGAGACACTATTGATCTTTTGCGTACGTGTAACGTGTGTACGCCACACGTACTAGTATCCTTGCGATTAGCTTTTGCCACGATTTCATTCGCCAACATTGCAGTTTACTGTAAAATACACGTGAAATGTGAATAAACCGAGAATTCTAGCCTCCGACCTTGCGTAACTTTGTTAAGCCTCTTGATCGCGTCGATAACGTCTTGAAAAATGCTTCACTCCCTTTTCATTTATAAGGTCTTTCTTATCTCGTTAAGCTCCTTCGATAAACCTTGTGCGAAAAAACACGCATTTTTAAGCACCTTCAAGTTATTTCTCAAGACTTTGCCATCAATTTAGCGAGATGAATAATTTCGAGCGTATTTTCATTCACGAAAACACTACATTATAGATGTCGGCTCACAGAGCTAAAGGATTACGTACCCCAAACTATAGTTTAGGGTTCCCTAAAGTGGTATTGTACGAAACATTTATATTTCGAGCAGAATGTAGGCGTATCTTCTCGGCAATATCGTTTGTAATTTATTTAAACTACGACCTCACTTGCAAAATGGTTTCTATATTCAGAGCAAGCGCCATGTTACGGCTCCCAGGTCTCAAGTTAATGAATTTAGCACTTCTGCAGGAATATACTTAAGTCCTCTCCTAACTTTTATGGGTATCGTTCGTGTTTATGATTATGAAAGTACGCTTTTTTCATGTTTCTTAATAGCTTGAGTACAGTGAGTATCTTGTTTCAAACGAGGCTTGATTTTAAGCAGTACCTTTAGATTTGCAACCTTGGTTAGTATAACCACATTTCCTACAATGCTTGATTATAAATCTACCATTCAGCGCTGGACCCGCGTCGTGGGTTATATCCCATTCCCTCTCATAGAGAGAGAGGGGGGGGGGGGGGCTGTGTCCCAGCAGTGGGAACATTAATAGGCTGATGATGATGATGAAATCTGTCGTCAGTCCTCTTGTTCCAAAACGTCGAAACGTCGTCGTCGTAGTATGCAATTTTTAAGCCAAATTTATCGTAGCAATTATTCATGTGTGCATTATGCTTTAAAGGCCGTGGCATTGAATGCTGGGGGAGGTGATAAATGGCTTGCAGTCCCCTGCGGCATTCAAGTAGCAGGTTCTACATCTGCTGTATATTTCTTGTAATTGTGCTGTGCCAGAAGTTGAAATATTTGTTCTGTAGATGTTATTAAACTAGAAATACCTTCGAAGGTTGTCGTTTCCTGTTTTCCTATACACTCGAAAGTTCTAGGAATGTTTATTTAGGCAAGCGAAGTACCCAATCGAGAATCATCCGCTCCAATTTCCAGAGAAGAGCCTCTCCAAGCTTCGTACTTCGATTATTCGATACAAAGCAGTTGCTAGGGGCACACGAACACAAATTGTACATCGATTTTCAATTTTGGACCCAAATTGGAAACTTATTTTTCATTTATTACATACCCTACAATATTAGAGGATGAAGCAATTTTTTCCGTTACGAATCTAATTTGGTCGTTTGTGTACCTATTTGTCAATCTGTGTTTTGTAAAATTCGGGATCGAAAAGGGTCTATCTATTGTGATACTAACTAATAACTTTGAAAAGGTCCCAAAAGAGATTAGTTGGCTCACTGGAGCGAAAACCGTCCTTTGTAATCTAAAAAGGACACACTAAGCTATGTAGTGCACTATTCTAAAACTAATTAGGTATATCTAAAAGATTTTCTAGTTAACAAGAAAGGTGACCTAAGACTGTATCGAATTTTCAACGCCCTTCACGTCGTTTGACTTAAATTGCGAAGATAGTCTCGATCTCAAAAAAGACGCGAAAATAAACTTAAATAACAAATAGTTTTTCATCTGATCACTAACTCTAAAAAAATCAATAAAAGGTTCTTGTGTATGCAGACAGTAGGCGGCCACTTTATTGGCTTCTGGGGACCGTGTCCAATTGTTGTATCTATCTAGAAGCCCTGTTGCATAATAGCATAATTTAAACGTCGTTGCATGATCATGTTGATATTTGGCGCCGGACTGCCGGCGGAGATAACCCTATATGTACCGTGCGCAACTCGTCAGATAACTTTGCTGTACTATCAAAATTTTCATTCATTAGTCTAGTTATCCCAAGCTCACGAGTGACTAGCATGATGAATTACTAATGGCTGAAATACATAAGTACATAAATGCACGACTTTGACAGAAATTAGAGCATACAACCTGCTAAGATCCTGACATAGTCCTTTTGTTTTTGTTTCTTTATTTCAATAAACAATTTCAATATGAAGAGTATAAGCCTCTTAACGAAGCCGAAAGGCACTTATTCTCCCCGTCATTGTGATCATTTTTTTGTTCTACACCGTACCTGGGAAACCTTCTAGTTACGGAGATACGGGGGTCAAAGTTCCAACTTCTTGACAAGTTTTTTTATAATTACAAGTTTTTACTGTAGGATTTTTACTTTAACCACCTCTCCGACCCCCGTACTTTTAAACGCATCCATCAGCACAATGACAATGTGTTGAGTGCGTTGCATTGAGTTTTACCACAAAACATGATTTTTCACCCCAAAAAAAAGTCGTTTCCCAGCAATAATTTTTACGTAAAGTTACTTAGTTTGATGTACCTACAGAATGCTTGGTTAACGTATTCGCGATGAGGTGGTTTACACCCTGTATGGCCTAAATCAAGTAATATGAACAGATTAACCTTCTAAAAAGTATTTTTAACATTAAACATAAAATAAAAAAGTTATGGTTTTACGTTGGCGGTACATAAGTTTAAGACGAAACATCCTATCAAGTCGTACGTCAGTACCTACCAATACGGTTAGTGTACTCCTCCAAACATTATTTATTTACAAAGAAACCTTCCAAGACGGTGTCGACGCCCTCTGATCGTTTCTCATGAATCATAATATTCTCATAATCGATCCTCACATGCGACGCGACTGAAGCTGTGCAAATATATTTTTTAATAAAAGAACTTTGGTCTTAAAAATGTTGAACTGTTTTTATTTCTCACGGGCTGAGAAGAAATTTTAAAATGAAGTATAGCAAGAACACATACATAAGAATCGTCTCTGTTTACTTATATTATTTAAAGTATGGGACATTGTTTTCTTAGTGCTACCGCTACCTCTTTGCTATAGATAATCATAGAAGTCCTTAACATAATCTCTCTGTAACATATTTGACTGCTGGGACACCGACCACCTCTTTGTTGATGGAAAACGTAATCCACCACGCGGACCCAATGAAGGTTGGTGTATATGCGGAGGAGCAGCATTGTAGTGTTCGCATAAAGTATCCTTGACTTTATTTAAAGACTAAATGATTCTCAAATGCTTTATCTAGTATTTCCTTGTTCCAGTTGACGAGAAGATATTCTGCTGCCATGGCGGTTTATCTCCAGACCTGCAGGCGATGGAACAGATCCGGCGGATCATGCGGCCCACTGACGTGCCCGACCAGGGCCTGCTCTGCGACCTGCTGTGGTCCGACCCCGACAAGGACACCGCCGGATGGGGCGAAAACGACCGCGGTGTCAGCTTTACATTCGGAACTGAGGTGAGGGAACATTCCAGAGTTTTTGAAGGGTTTCTGTATGATTTGTTTGTGTTTGGGATCCTTAGCTGCAAGTATTGAATAGTTTCATGAAAAGGAAGATATTCTGTTTCAACTCCATATTTCTTACAACCGAACAATGTTTGCCGCATCCCCCCAGAAGTGTAAATAACGCGAAGAATATCTATTGTAATGTTATAAAGCAGAAGAGTTTGTTTGTTTGTTTGGTTGAACGCGCTAATCTCAGGAAGTACTGGTTCGAATTGAAAAATTCTTTTTGTGTTGGATAGTCCATTTATCGAGGATGGCTTTAGGCTATATAACATCACGCTACAATAATAAGGAGCGGAGCAGGAATGAAAAATGTTGCAATAACGGGGATTTTTTTTCCTTTCGTTTTTCTCTCTTATGTGACGCAGACGAAGTTGCGCGGGTCAGCTAGTCTAGTATAAACTCGAATTATCTATATGTGATGAAGTCTCGAATGGTATAGCTTTTTCCAAGAAAAGACTCACTAAACTAAAATAGCAACTCATCCTAAAACTAAAATCACTTCGACTAATTCACACGTGTAAGAGAACGTCCCTGACCTCTTTGACCTGGACAAAAGTTTACCACAAAATCGCTGCGGGTAGGCTTAAAGTTCGACAATAAAGCGGTCCCCAAATGTTCGCGACTATCACGACGTACGAATATTTCAGTGTTGAAGCTTATTCTGTGCCTTACATAGTCTTCCACGTGCCAAATGAAAAGCTTATTGCTGCGGTACGAAATGCAGTATATGGTTGCCAAATTAGGACTACGTTGAATTGACTCACTGTTCTTAGTGTTCATGTTTGGCAAGGGTAGTTGTAGAAAGTTGCACGTATTCTGTAAGTTGTTGTCCGTTAGCAGCTTCTCTTAGGGGAAGTTACTTGCTTTACTGGCATTGAAGAGCAATATAATATGGGAATAGTTCAGTATGAACACCTTATAACTGTGTCAAAGAGCGAAATTCTGCAGCTGCATTTTGCTGATGTTCGATTGGCTAATCATTTTTTTTTTTGGTACCGCGACCAGTGTATTTATTTCCCTTAGTGCGTAATTTTGAACGTAGAGTTTACTAAGAATAATTGCTGTATTTCATTATCACGGACCGCAACAACAACGAGGAAGTAATTAGGCGCTGTCAAACTAATTTACATGTTTAACTTCAACGTAATTTATGCGGCGTGCTCAAGTGTCGTTCAAATCTGTTTTGAGTTTTAGCTCCTCCTAATTTTACGATTTTGTCTTTCGTATCTTCTTAGTTTTATTTGCTAGTGTACCTCGCTTTGTGGACGCAACGTTGAAAAGTGTTAGCGGATAATCAAAATTTATATAAAGGTTCTCAATGTTTATCATGTTGCTCTACTAAAAGTAACCTTCGGTGTAGAATCACCTTCAACAACATAATAAATACCATAGTTTCCCTGATAGCAAGAAAACTGAAAAGATGTAAGCTAACATTTGCAATTTCTTTAAGAAATATCTTTTTATTTAAATTATCACCATTCTGAGAAAAACAAATAAGCAAGCCCTATCTTAGACAAACAAGCTCAAAAGGTGATCTCGTGGTTACACTCTTATCAGCTAATGCAGTGCGCCTCTAGCCGCTCACTGCTGGGACAACGCGTCCGCATGCCTGACCTCTACGCACTATCTGTCTGTCACTGATTATAATGTTTGTGCTAGATTGTGTAGCAGTAGCACTAGACTGATTTACCACGTGACAGATTTGATCCTGAGAAGAGGGGAGGTGGCCCTCTTCTTCATTGTTGGCCAGGTCATTCAGGGCACAGCCTGTACCCTGTGTGGGTAGGAAGGTGCTCCAGCTTATCATATCTGTCTGTCACTGATTATAATGTTTGCACTAGATCGTGGAGCACCAGAAGAAGAAGAAGAGAAGAGGGATTGCTGAATAGGTTTATTGAAATTTGAACTATTGTGTCTTTTGCCATGTTGACAAGTGTGCAATCTGAAAGATACGAGTACTATTATGTTGTCTAAGAAAAACAAAACCGTGGTACAATAGAGTTGATGAATTTTTGCAATAGACTCCAGTGACTGATTTCTACACCAGTTCCGTAGATAGCGGCATTGCAACCTGTCGTCGCTTTCATATAATTACATAGAAACACCATCGTTAATCCTCTCATTGCAATTGTGCAGCCTTGCAGCTGCGATTTGTGGTTGTAGTTCGGAAGTGACTTTAAAATGGCAGATCTATCGATAAAGACCCCAAGTTTATCTCCTACGTTTCTTTACCCATCTTCTCGTTTACATTTGCAGGTGGTAGGCAAGTTCCTGTCAAAGCACGAGTTCGACCTGATCTGCCGCGCGCACCAGGTCGTGGAGGACGGCTACGAGTTCTTCGCCAAGAGGCAGCTCGTCACGCTCTTCTCTGCACCCAACTACTGCGGCGAGTTTGACAATGCAGGTCAGTATACTATCACTAACATTTTTGCAGTTGTTACGGGTCTACCGTTTGACTGATTTGGTGCGCTGTGCCTGGGGAGAGTGGTAGGCAATGCCACCGTCTATGCCTGTTATTATAATTGATATCAGTGCCTCAGTATATGCTACCACTTGGTACGAGCCTAAATCCCAGTATCGGGAACTTACACCCTCAGTCTATCGAAGGCTGTGGCTGTAGTGTTGTGCCTCTGCATATACTACCACAGCCTCGATCCCGGTATCGGGAACTTACCCCCGAATTTAGGATACTCCGGGCTTTCCTTTTAGCCTTAAGGCGATTACATGAGCTAGATTAGAAACTCTATTTGTTTTGGTTCAAATTTCGCCTGTATAACCGTTAGAATAAAGTTCTAATCAGCTTGCACTACAAAGTGGCTGTTACGTCAGTCACTGCGAGCCGAATAGTGCAAAATGAGTGGTTTCGATCGATTTACATAAAATCTATGGATTGGACTAAAAAAATAAAACACTAATGTTTGTATTTATATTTTTTGTACATAATAAAGAGTATTCTATTCCATCAGGATATAATATGTTGCTTGAAGAAAGAAGGGTAATACCAAAAAAATTCGTGAGAAGAGATAAATTCGTGATTTTTTTTGTCGAGGAAAATTAATTGTAATTGTGTTTTCGAAACACTATCATACTAGCATATACCCTGAAGAATATCATATATTTTTCTGGTTTTGTTTATTGCAGTGAATCATATACTTTTAGGCATTATAAAACTCGCGTTTAGCTCATCTAGTCGCCTTATAACCGTTAATAACTTTAACAAAATAGCGACAATACTATGTTAATTTCAAGTTTCCAATACATTTTTTTCTAATTCCAGGAGCCCTCATGTCAGTGGACGAGACACTAATGTGCTCGTTCCAGATCCTAAAGCCGGCGGACAAGCGCAAACTGTACTCCGGCCTCAACATGGGGCGACCTAACACGCCGCCACGCGCACAGCCCAAGAACAAAAAGAAGTGAGTCCACACACACACACTGTACTGTTGCACTAACATTGTACACATATACCGAATAGTAAGTACGCTGTGCTCGACGACCTATCTGAAAGCACTATTATGACCGCTCTTCCAATGAGGGCTGCGTATTTTCACGCCATATTTACACCATACCTCCAATAGGAGTTCGAATGAACACTCCATACTTACTACTCAGTGTAGACATATACGATGGAAATTATAGGGAAAATATGGGTGTGAGTTTGGTAATAGGGCATGGTAATGGATACGTAATAGGATACGTCGTAATTTTGGCAAACGACCTTACGAGTGGGCAGTGTTGTTGCTAATCTCCGTAATTGAATTTTGTTCAGTGGCTTTTTATGTCGAATTATTTTTGTCGAGCCTCTTGATGCAATTCATCGTTTAATTTGATTGCATGAATAGTTCGTACGATTGTTTGCCAACTAGGACGACCCCCTTTTGTCTAGAGGTGATGAGTCAAGTTCTACTCGTCACATAAAAATAATTATGAGCACCACGTATTGTTAAATTACGTGCCTCGTTTATGTTTTCAATTTTACCTACAATTCGCTTCTCTAGTATTGCCAAATTGACTGGTTTACCGCTCAAGTGTTGCCAGATTAATAAATAATAATAATTAGCCAAAATCATTTTAAGTTCTTATCATTGCTATATTGCCAGACTATGCCAAATTTAGTTATATTGAGTATGAATTGAATTGGTTATAATAATGTGAAATTGTATGCGAATAATAGTTGTGTAAGTCATGTAATGCTAACAGCTGGGGCTTTAAAACTGTAAGTGTACTATTTTAAGTGACATGTAAAAAATAAAGCATTCCCCAATTTAATTCGGTAGTTTGAATTTCGTAAATAATAATACCTAAGGAATTGATACACCCTAGACACAAAATTAAAAGATTATTAGTATTAGAGAGCGGTTTTGTCATCTGGCAATACAGTCTCAGACACACATACTGAAATCTATATACATAGTACATACAATACACACACAGTACAAAAGGGGATTGAAGCCGACGGTGGTGGAAATATGTTTCTCGGTGAACTAGAATATGTTTAAAATATCGGATTTTAGGAGTATTATACCCCTTAGACCCGATATTTTGCGTTTTGTTAACATATTTTCTTTAAGGTCGTAGTGAATTGTAAAGAACAAGGTATTTTTGCTTGCAAAGGAAATAGTATCCTTAAAGTATCGAATGAAGGGATATAATCTTCATATTTCAATTCTCCAACACAGTGTTGCGTTGGAGATGTTTTCCTCGATGATGAATACAAAAAGTACAAAGTAGTTATTGGTTACAAAAAAGATTTTTGCACTGTAAACCATAGATAGTTGCGTCAATAATCTTGAAAAGGACCCATTGCACCATATTTAAAGGTGCGCGCTACCTACCCTGTTAGAATAGATATTTGTGTTACTCAAAAATTAAAATTATCATGTTTTATAATCACAGAGACATTATATGAAGCCGCTACACAAAAGGTACCAAAAGATGTGTGATGTTTGAAAAGCATCTTGACATAGATTAACAACAAACATTTTTTTGCACTAGTAACATTCACTGGGGTTGCATACTCGCACAAAACTAATCATCTACGAAAAACGCCTAACGATTTTGTGATACGTTAAAAACGTTTGAAATAGGAGCCTACATAAAAATAGAATTTCATTGAAATATGAATAACTGTTTTGGGAGAATTGTGTGCACAGACTAAAATCACTAAAACACTTTCAATTGTTGACTTCTTATGGCGGCGCGAGGCGTAGGTGGTGTGTGGTAGTAGGTACTTTAAAACACTTAAAGACTCGTAAAGGCATTCGACAGGATTGAAGTGAGCTTAAATTCAATAAAGAACCATGGGCATTTTTATATGAACTCTGGACGTAACAGAATTGAAGTATATTATATTTCAAATGGCATCAGCCCCCGTATTCACAAACGTTCGACTCGCTTCCGATTCGGGAAGTCGTATGTGTATCTCGGTCTATTTCGTAATGCCAGAAGAAGACAGATATACGAGTTGTCGAATCGGAAACGAGTCGAACGTTTGTGAATACGGGGTCAGGACTTCATTTAATTCTAAAACAACGTGTACCTAAGTCGCTCGAGAACAGAAATAAAAATATTTTGCAAAATTTTGGGAAAGATTATATTTCAATTGGCTGTAAGCTCTGCTCCTAGCGATTTTGGTACCTGTTTTTTTATTTATTCATTTATTGAAACTTCATGTACAAGAGTAGTACTGCGGATTTGCAATAGTATGATTTGGATTGAGCTATGATTTGAGTTGTACTTCAATTCTGTTGAACTTACGACAATTTGCCCAAGATCTTTTGTGATATTTCTACATAATCATTATTGTGCATAAAATGTCACTTTTCCGAGGCTCTAGGATTCATACAAATTGCCATACATTTATTCAGAAGATAGTGGATAGTTGAAGACACTAGTCTGGGTCTACATAGTACTTGTCAAGAGATGTGGCGCAGATTTTTAATAAGAAAATGTGTCACATTTCTTGTCTTCGTAAGATTTTATAAGACTCGCGCCGCCAATCCAGTGTATGTCTGTCCTAGTGTTACACCATTATCATTGTTTTTATTATTTTTTGTTTCTTTTTTTTTGGATATCAAAAACCGTAAAATGTTTTAAAAACTTTCTGTATACAATGTAAAGTTGAAATAAGTATAAAAAACTACATTCCTGCATCAAAATTACCATCATCTCACGTATTTTTGTGTTTGTTCCCGATCGCCAGTTAATCGCCCCACCCTGCGCCCGCGCCGCGCCGTCGCCGACTCGCATGGACTCCCACGTACCTACTTACCTACCTTACAAATATTATTAACTTAGACAGCGATAAGGCAATTTATAATGCGACAGTTTGCTAATGTTACCTTCCATTGCGTGTTTTGACTTGTAAAACAGACGTTTGCAATAACGCGCAATGGATGATGATTTTTGGATTCTATTTTATACGGAGTAGTAATGACTCGTTTTACGCATTAGAATATTCTATTGAATTGTCAAAATTCAAAAATGTGTAATGGCTTTGCTTGTCCAGTCGTTTTTTAGTAAAACTGTAATTTCAGGGCCATTCATTTATATGTCGTAGTCTTAGATAAGGAGCCAAACGATTTCAGCTTTACTTTCAGATATTCATTCTTTGTTCACTGAATGAAAAACTAATATGTCGTATTATTCCTTTTCGCTTGTCCATAATAATACAACAGAATACATTTTGTACGTTGTTCTTTATGTGTATGAAATTTTTAATTGTCAAGTATTATTTTAATTACCCGCTCTCTGAAGTTAAATTGTTCACAGATTATGTTAAAATGTTCTAAAGAGAGCGAAACCAGGTTGATATTAATAGTTTACTTTGTTAAAAAGTTACAAAATATTACTAACCGTAGTAACATCTAAATTTTATAAATAAACGAGGAATAGTCCTTCCAAAATCTCGTTTCGATCTCTTTAGAAACTTAAATTTTAACTTTAAATGTAAGTCGATATCGCACGTATAATATTGATCAATTGCTGGACGATTGTCCCTTAGACAAGTGCGTTAGGACTACACTTAAAATCTGCCGTAAATTAAAATGTGTCCATTTGGGCTGGTAATTGCCTACCTAGTTCCACCGTCATTGATTAGATTGGGACTTACAACGTCGGTAACGCTCATTAATTAATACTATGTTTATAAGGCCTTATGGTAGAAGTAAAATAATACTTGTTCTCAACAATTTACAGTCTCATTTACTGGTCACATTTTAATTTACAGCAACACCAGACAGCCACATTTCGTTTCAGTCGCAAATGTGGCTAGAAAATAAGTCTAATGTTATTTTTTATCATTAGAGTTTTCAGGAGGTAGCAAACAGCTAATATCGTTAAATATTTTTTATTCCCAAAATGGCGGTCTAACATTCGGCTATAGGGCTCCGGGCGATTCAAATGTGGAGACGGATGCACTAGAATGCCGCGTATAATGATAATGTTTGTGCAAATGCGTGTATGTATGACTGCTCCCAGAATGCTTGTGTCGTATTCAATATTCAAACAATAAATGTAAGGTAACGCCCGCGGCTGCAACTTCTACGTCTCACCCCCTCCCTCCCCATCGTCCGACATCTTGTCACCCCCCTTTTTATTGAGATTATTTCATTGACCCCAGGGTGATGCGTAAAGATTCTTGTCGAAGTTGTGCCGCAGTAAGGTTTAATGATGACAGAATTTCAATGGTCGAGATATTGGAAGTATGATAAGTAGTAAGCATAAATATCGTAACGAAGCCGTAGTTTGTTGATAATATTATGAACAAAACGCCCACAGCATTGCACCCATTTGGTAGAAATTAGCTTAGTACCTACGATGCTAGAACTATTTGATACAAGTCGATGTACTTAGCTGTCATCTAGATTTAAAGTATAGTTTTTTATTAAGTTTCATGTAACTTCTAAGTAATAAATTCATTTTCAAGTTGCAATAGTGTTTTTATCTCTGTAGTACGTGAAATAGCTTTCTTACCATGCATTTATAGTAATTAGTAATGTTAGAAACTATGAATTATTTATACGCAATTCCTAGAGTTCCCGGCCGATATTAGTTAAGACATACGAAGCGCATGGCCCTAAGGATCCTTCAGAAACGTTCGGGGCCGATTCCAATAGTGAAATTGAACGCGATCAATGTAATAATCGAAACGGCTGTCAGTGTCAATAGAAGTTGACATTGACAGCTAAATGTGGTCGATAGAAGTACTAATCGCGTTCAGTTTATTGTTGAAATTCACCATTATATGCTAAGTTTCCTCCGAGTTTCAGAGGTCCAGTTAGATTCAAAATGTATTGGTAAGTAAAACGACCTTTATTACTTAGGAATCGGATATAAAGCATTTAAATAGGAGCCAAGTGGTCAATATGTGGGCGTATTTAGATGTAAACGTTACACCGTCCCCTCAGGTCGGTCTATAGGACTTTGTGTAGCATTGCTTTGTCGCCCGACTTCTTATGCGGTCCTAGTTCGCACTAAGCTTCGAGCGAATGATGTGGTCGCTTACATATGTTTAGAACAGCAACCGACGACTTGAACCGTTGCTAAACATAGATTAGAAAGACTACCTAAATAAGAATCAAATAATTTCACTGACTATGTATGCTCTGTAACATCAAGTTCAAAAAATATTGTAATCAACGGCTAATGTCGTCAGTGTTGCCAAACTCCACCGATAGTTACCATACGGAAAAATAAAAAGGTCGCATAAGAGTATGAGGGTAGAAATAACTGAAGGTTTTCTTTTATTTGATTGCTATTGAATGTGTTAGACTGATACACGCGGCTGACTGCCGATCAAATTGAATCATTGATCTATGTATGAAAAGAATTGTACTTATATTAATTTCTTAAATAAAATACTTCTGAAAAATTTAATGTTTTATTTATTGTGCCCCGACTCTGTCCACTAATCACATCTACTACTAAACTGCATTTAGAAGATCCTTCAAATGTTTTTCTACTTTTCATTGACGTTGACTAGCAGCGTGTAATAAGAAAATGAAGTCTTTATAATCTGGAAAGAAACAAAATAATATTGGAGTTATTTACAACAACTCATTAGAAAGTACAAGTTTCTTCTAACTGTTATTAAGATAAAAATTCAAATACATGGCAACCCTACCCAGTATTGCCACATACAAAAATAAATACATACAACAACAAAAGTATGCAGATCCATGGGCAGAAACCGGCCAGCCCTCACTATGACTGGTCGTCTGTTAGCCAGCAGTATGTTGAGCAGAACTCTTCGCGGGCGGACGCCCATCGTGTGCCACATGCTTTGGTAAGCTGCTGTGGAGACGCGGTCCGCCTGACATGACATAGTCGAAAAGAATAGGTAAACATAAAAATATTATAAGCTTGAAGATCAATACACAACTCATTACGAATCTGGTTGCCCACCAACCCGTCAGTCAGAACGTCATCATCAGCCTACAACAGTCCACTGCTGGACATACGCCATCGCAAGCCACTGAACACGATTCTCGATAAATCGTCCAGTTGCTACCAGCCATCCTGCGAAGATCGTCGCTGACCTCAGGGCGTCCCACTTTACGCTTGCCGATTCGCGGTCTCCACTCAAGAACACATCTACCACAACACAATCGTCGGTTTCTACGGCTAATAATTATGTCGACAAATCTGGTTCTCTGTCTGATCACCTTGTCCACAAGTCAGAGCAGAATCCTAGTTGGCCGCATAGACTCATAGAAAGATACATCCTACGTTAGCGGTGCACCACAAGAGCTATAATTACTTGCATTCTTACCTGCAAAATTATCTGGTTTCCAAAGTAGCAGTAAACGAATATGTCCAAAGCCACTGCTGCTAGATACTCCACTGTTACCATGTCGAACTTCTGTGGAACAGAAAATAGTCGACCTGAATAACAGCTTTACATTAAGTGTGGGCCGATGATAAAGCCTTGTGGAAACCCCCACTCAAAAGTGATATTGCATTATGAAATCTGACTCGGGGTTGACTTAAATATACAGTAGGTAAATCTACTCGTGTTAGATCAGGGAAAAGAAAAATATTCACCGTATCATAAACTTCTTTTCCAAAAGCAAGTCCACGATTGGGAAATCACATGCTTCCCATGAGACGGTTTTGTTGCAGACTGAACAAGCGCATAACTGCTGAGCTACACAAATCAAGCAAGCAACTTAAACAGAATGAGGTTTGATTGCACAGAAAAAACCCTAATTTACTCTAACCCTCTTACTTCTGTAGCAGCATACAGCAACGTGCACAGATACAGAGTGACTTGTACGACTCGGAGAACCAGGAGGGGTGACACGAACTTCTCAAATGTCACCTTGTATTGGTTCACTACTTGGCCGAGAGCGGCGCAGTCGCGGAGTGCGGACACGGTCGCATCATCGAACTCTGAACTGTATATGTCTGAAATGTTCAAAATTGTCATTGAAAAAATACCTTATCTAGCAACTTTGTAAAAAACAAAAGAATTCGAAACTAAAAATGTTAAATATTCACTTTGTCCAACTAATCGATTGGGCCAAATTAGTAGGGCAGGCTGGAATAACTACTTCTGCCGGGGCTGCGGGACTGTTCGAAAGAGATACCGTGGCCACGGAACGTAAGGGGCGAAGAAGGAACATAGATGGGTTGTAGTCAGTAAAAGTCTGACACTCGTCTGACAAACGGGAGGGCCGTTGATGATATCGGAAAAAAAACGCTGAATAACTTTGAATGCTCTTTGCCCTCAAAGGCCTCTCCTTTCTTTTCACAGGCCCCTCTATCTTTTGCAATTTCTAGCGACGCCGACGAGGTCGGCTATACAATAATCTGGTTCAGATCCGGCTACCAGAAGATCTATAACGAAATTCTTATTTAAGTTATATGTTTATTTCCTTGTTATATAATTGTGCATTGTTGCAATATTATAATGCGGTGTTTTTGTTTATGTAATTTTAAATCTTTTTATACCATGTAATTTCAAATACAATTTATTGTTTATGAATAAAATGACTAATGACCAACTTCGCTGAGAATCGAGACGTCGATGGCCTCCCTGCCAGATCCATTGAAAGACGATCTTGGACCGTTAGTTTAGTCCGGATGGTTCTTTGAGCCTCACAATTGCTAATTGACTTACCAAACTGAGTTCGCGAACCCACGAAAGGATTTGCCTGAAACAAACCGTGATATTTTCAATTGATTTATCAACCATGATGTTTTAATGTCTTCTAAAATAGTAAAAAAGTTTCATACCACTTTCTCATCATAATGGTACTCCGACTGCTTTAATTCCGACACATTGTAGATATAGTGATGTTGCTCATCGTCCTGTATGCTTGCAAATGTTGCGACCAACGCTGCATGTTTCACCCCGTGTTGCAGCAACGCGGTGTAGCGCGCGTTGCGAAGGCTGCAACATAGCAGGTCTAGTTGCCCGCAGATCAGGATCGAGTTCGAGGCGAAGAAAACTCCTGTTTTATCAAATAAGGTGTGATGGTATGTCTCTTTGGTATGGATTGCTCATTTACCTATACTGTTTAGACCCAATGGGTGGTCAATGGCCATGTCCAATGCAGCTTCGGAAGCGTTATTCAGATCGTCAAGGATGTACCTAGGTGTACGGGCATTTGGACCACACCAGCAGATGGGACATGGTTTGATTAGGAGCACCATACTCATAAAGGGAGTTGGATGAATCAATACTCTCCAACCAGGCCACTGCAGGTCACGACCTCGAGGTGGAAACAAATCGGTAAGTAAGATTTATTTTCTCAATGCAAACCTTGAACAGCCATCAGAGTCATTTCATCAGATGCCGCTGCCCTGAATTAAAAAAGAATGACGGTTCATCAATTTCTTAATTAGTCAATAATTTTAGGTACCTACTTACCAAACTGCCCTAGAGCAAGCCCGACAAACAGCTGCGCTACACAAGAGAGCAAGAACGTGAACTCGTAGAAAGGAGAACGGGTCACGCCAATGTAGATCCAACCCTGGATGGGTTCTTTTGTCCACACTAAAAACACCATGTTTAATATAGAATAGAATAAAATACATTGTGAATGTACCTACATCATACACCTAAGTTAACAGATATTATGTAAAAATGTTAGGTACTTCTTCTTATTCTTCACAGCATCTCAGAATCCACTTCTGGACATATGCCATATGTTAGGTACACAAGATACATATTACTTACCTAGTTGTAACTTTATAATAAACAGGACAGAAACAACTTAGGTTGGTACCGATTTGATTACTTGGAAGAAGCCTAGCCTAGCTACGTTCGACTGTGGACTACCATCAGCGGCATTAGCATCAGGGTTTTTGCCTAATTACGCCACAACATCCAGTTCTCTGTAGTCATTGAATAGTCCAACTCACACAACATTTAACGTCCATCCCAAAAAGAAAGGTCCATCCAAAGAAGACTTACCTAATTAAATCGTCATACTTACAGTGCGTTATTACAGGCAACGTTGCATACACAGTGACACTGAATAACGTGCAAGCAGTGTAAATCCTCGCAAAACTTCGGGCCTTCAAGCAGCACTGAGCCATCGTCATGTTCGTCAGCCCCCTCGCCGAATGATGCTTGAAGTTCTTATCCATATACTCCAGTAATTTGTACAGATCTTTGCGATACACGGCATAGTACGCAACAATTACTAGAGACACGATAAGAGGTAGAGAATCAGCAATCGTTGCCAAACTGGACATTATATCCAGCCATTCGGTGTACAAATGTACCGTCAACATCATCGGAATATGTGTTAAAACGAATAGCACTATCCCTAAATAAATGTCATTGATGAGGAGCCTTCGTTCATTCGAGGTATTGGGGAACAGATCCCAGCAACCAGCTATCTTCAATGGTATTTCAATGTAGTGAATATACCGCTGAGATTTTTCTGAATTTAAAGTGGTTTTGGGATCTATTGGTGACATTATAGATGTTGTCCTACTGAACTTCGAACTGAAAACTCTAAGCTTGTTAAGTAGGTGCTTATATGCGTTTGTATGATTTAAAGAACCTGTTACACTAGACTGACGGAAAATATAAAGCGAGACGACACAGTAGGGTTCAACATCAAAGTCACTAGTGTCAGTATTGTAGAGAATGTTTTGTCCTCTCTTCTTGATCCGAAGCTAATTAATTGCTACTAAAATTTTACTGATTACTTATAGTCTCAAAACTTCAAAAGCTCAACGTAAAACGGGCTTTACAGACCTAAAGCCAAGAACCGAATGATTAATGTTCTATCTAGTTTTAACAGAAATATCTTTTAATCTATCCACATTTAAATTCAAATTATCCATCTCTTGACAACCCCTTCATCACATATGAAAGGGTCTTATCATCAGCTCAAAAAGATTAACAAGCAGTGTTTCAAACTTTGCTAATTTAAATTCTGTCAAGTAATTATTATCGGAAACATGTCCAATTACTTAGAACAGCTAATTGTCCTCAGTTTGACAAGTTTGCGAGTTCGTAGTTTGTAATTATACCCTAATGAAAACAATTAGGCAGCCATGCCATGTCCTCTAGTGTTTATATTATGCCAAAAATATATGTATACTAGGTACTTTTGATATTTCATTTATATAGAGTTTATGATACAGCTTTAAGGTCCATCTTCACCAAAAAGATGACGGTCTGATTATCTAAAACAGCACATTTTTTTTTGGGAATATGTCACAGTGACAGCTGTTTTTAGATAATCATACCGCTATCTTTTCGGTTTACCTAAGTAGGTATATACGCAATAAATAATTAGCAGTTAATTCCCGTTTAACTAACACTGCAGCGGTGGCCCAGTGGTGGCGGCTCCGACTTGTAAGTCGTGGGTTCGAACCAAACAGGCGCATTATTTTGTCTAACTTATTTCATCACCACTGCTCTCAAAACGGTGAACGAAAACATCGTGAGGAAACCGGCATGTCCTAGAACCAAAAATTGACATGGTGCATTCCCTCTCATTGAGAGGAGGCCGTGTCCCAGTAGTGGGAACATGATAGGCTGATGATGATGATGATAACTAACACTGAGGGCCACCTCAAAGAATCACTATTTTTTATTTGGACGACCCGAATGGCGTAGTGGTAGCGAGGCTGCCTTACGTTCTTAGGGTCCTGGGTTCGAATACCAGTAGGAGCAAATGTTTGTGTGATGAGCATGAACATTGTTTCCGAGTCATGGATGTTTATATGTATAATAAGTATGTATTTACAAACAAAAAAGTATATATGTAGTATATCAACTGTCTAGTGTCCACGACACAAGCTTTGCTTAGTGTGGCACTAGGTGGTGCTGTGTGTTAATGTCTAGCGATATTTATTTATTTATTTATTATTACTATCGTAGGCGCGGGACAAATACAAGAAGCGGTGGTGTGGCGCGGACGCAGCGTGGTCGCGGCGCCACTTCTTTGATATTTCATACAAAATGTATCGAAGGTGTGTGGCGCGAGACATATTATGTCACCGTAAAATTGACAAACAAAATAAATCGAATAATTCGAATAATTAATCTCTCTAGCGATATTGTGAACTCATGAAATATTGTCAACTGAACATACGGAAGTACCTATCTCTGCCTCCATAATCGGGACTTGGGGCACCCCCCGTTAGGTTAGTTATGTTCCTTTAAATCCTGTACTCAGAAATTTCCTCCCCCCCCCCCCGCGAAGCGGGGCTCCGTCGACTACGCTTTTTCGGGGGAATATAAAGTGTTTTAAGATTAGGTTATATTAATCGGTATTTCTCAGGAATGGTACAGTATCTTTTCATGAGACCACTCTCATGAAAAGATACTGTACCAAGGAAGGAGGGGTCCCCCTTGCTCAGTGGTACCACTACCACTGAGCAAGGGGGACCCCTCCTTCCCTCCACACCGCGTAAGTTGACTAGGTACTATCGCATGCATTTTACGAACAATAATGCGTTTTATTGTTAGCAGTATGTTTGTTTGACAATGTTTCGAGAGTTTCACGTGTTTGACAATTTTACGGTGACACATACATAGGTACTGAGCCGGCGTGGTGCGGACGTGGCGAAGGCGCCGCGCGGCCGCCGCTTCCTCGCCCTCGGCGCACCCGCAATTAGCAGTGCCATGTGGCATGCACAGGGCGGGAACAACAAGACGGCCAAAATGCGTGACAATTTAGACTTAAAAGACTAGAATTCGCCAGCGCCTCGCCTTTCCGACACCGTTAGCGCGCCGGTTCTGCGCTGCGCCGGCGCCACGCCATCACCTAGTCCGCGCCGCGCCACCGTTATAGGTACGCCTCTTGGATTTGTCCCGCACCTTACTGTTAGAATTTTAATACAAAAGTGTGCTTTAATTTGATTTAACAATAAGACCCGGTCAGTCTCCGTCCAGTCTCCACCAAGGCGGAGCGGAGACTTAATTTAGGCGTGCTAGCGGAAACGCATCACCGATACATAGGTAGGAAAAAAATGCAGAATGTCTAAAACATTTACTAAGTAAACAAATTACAAATATATTTCCACAGTACTCATTTAACAATAAAAACAACATTGGCATCTCGGAGATAAGCGTTAGTATTTTAAAATCGCTGCTTGCGTCCCTAAACTTCCTTTGATGCCTTCGATTCCATATCTCCTCTGAAAAAACAAATTTACAAAGACTCAGTAATTCTTCCATTCTTTTATTGCTTGCTTACTGAACCTAGCCACAGATATTATAAACCTAGCATAGGGGGGGTGACCATGATCAAACTTATCGATTTCGCAACGCCTTGAGCCGGTCTGAAACAGCGGAAACCCAGGTCCAGTTGCGCCATGTTATCGTATTTTATTAACACAAAACATTGTTTGCTAACATAAAAGGGTGTGGCGTAGGTACCTTAAAATGTTTGCCGCGAAGAACAGATAACATTGTTATGAACACATGTTTTGTTAGAAAATGCTGGGCACGATAGATCCGGCATAATGTTGACTCGCATCCACCGAACCGAAAGGAGACGAACTACTTACGTCTTTTTCGTATTGTGGCACGCGTCTTTGTAACCGGCTCAAGCCGCTTGCGCTCCGTATTTATCACACTTCACTATTACCCACTGCAATATATACAGCTTGGAGACATACATAGTAAATATAGATAGACTTATTTTGTATTTAAGTTCACCGAAAGAATACTATTTCAATACCTAAGGTGAGACAGTGCCAGCTACCTCACCTTTGAACAGGAAGCGATAAGCAATCAAATCGTATTTTCTCGCTTAAAAACAAAACAAAACTACAATAGATGAAGGTTCTATCTCTAAAAGAGATTGCAGATTCAATTGCTCGATTGATTGATCGCTGACTGTTTACGCTGCCGGCGATGGCCGGCGAGAATTTTCTCTAACAAACAACTCGTTTCTAGTTGCTAGCTCTACTCGGTTCAAGCCAATAATTGCCGGTGGGTGCCCTCGAATGCCTCAACTACTAGTATTTCACTCACTTCTCCTTAGATCTCCTCTGGGCGATCTTGTAAATCCTGCGTAGTTCGAGCAATGCTCTCATGATGACCACCAGTTGCTGTTCGAAGTCACTTGGCTCCACGTCGACAGCAAGACCTATCCCAAATAACGTGTTTTATCATAGTAGGTTACACTTGATAATGATTGGGAGACTTTACCATATGACTTCTACTACGAATAGGCAGATTCATGAATTTTACATAGATAGCATTCATGTAGGTAACTATACTACACCGAATCAACATCACCACAAATAATTTTCACTAGCTGATCCCGACCCAAGGCCCTGAGGCGATGTAGTTAGTCTTTACCGTGGTCTAAGTATGCGATGTATCTAATGCCGTTGAGCAGTACCTACCGAGCTGAGGTGATTCTGATCCACTACTCTTACGTCAGCAATTCGGCATAGGTACTACTCTCAGACATTAAGCTGGTAAAATTACGTATACCTAGTTATCAAAAGAACGTAGCAAATTCTTGATTTATCCCTGCTTAGACCACAAGATGGGCACATACATACGTATAAGATAAGACGCACCAATTCAAGTGTTATTTCAATATAATTACCCTTTTGCTTGCAGATCTTAGCGTAGAGGCTCCATATAGCTGATTGGACGTGGCAGACCTCGACATGACGCCGCGCCGCGGTCTCTTTCAGCCGGTTCAGAGCTAGCTCCCATTTAATCACTTTGTTCCGGATCTTGTCGTAGCGCCACTGAAGAAATATTTATATTAGAAGTTAGGTAGTTTGTTGATGCCTTTATGAAAACCAGCTCTTATATCCAGCAGAAAAAATTAAACCGAAAATGATTTGATCATTCAGTCGGTTGGTGCAAGTTTCTAGATAGCGAGGTTGTTAACATTGGAAGTGACTACACCGTTTGAACGCGGAATCTACTTGAGCCGGCCTATAAAGAGCTTATGTTCATGTTACAAAAGCGAAAAAAGACGTCATTCTCTTCGTTGGTTTGGCCATCGCAAGGTACTCAATACGACAAATTTATGGCGCATTCGTACCTGCTACCTAATCAGCTCAAGCCGATTCAAATCGGCCATCTACGTTGACTTGCAAGGACTTCCTTGCAAGTCCACGTAGGTGGGTGCAAATTGTTTATTACGAACCCTCAGATTAGCGAGCGTGTTGTTGAGCCCCATGATGAAGAGTTTCTTCTCCTCCGTTAGGGACGCGATCTCCTGGCGAGCGTTCTCCAACATCTCTAGATCGTGCTCTTGACGGTCCGCCAACGTAGATTTAGCCGCCGCTAGGAACATTTATTTAATCATCCTTATTATTTTTAAGATGTAGACCCAAATAGGCCGGGCCGTAACGCACTGGATCAACTCAGCATGTATGAAATAGCGATAAGTCACTGGCACAACTTAAGACCCACGTATGCCTAATGCCTATTTACAAGTCCGTGATAAGAGTATTAGACCTGTCGTACTGTATGGATCGGATGGGGGCTATCGTGCATAAATTCACAGCTAGCGGCGTTCGTGTAGAGTAAGCTCTTCCGAAATCTCAGATAGCATAGTGGTCGGGCTTTATTTTCACGACTCTTTACTCATTTTCACGATTGCGGTCAAGATTGAGCCATTTCTGATTATTTATGACTTGAAGATTTTAAGTAGCAAGATAAAACTCATTTGTTCTTGGAGGAAGAATAATTTTGAAACTTTTTCATACTTGCTAACTTTAAAATACAACATACAATACGGACAATATTCTATGTATCCGAAGTGCACTACATATGCAGTTATACGCAATAAAATATATTGTTTATTTTGTGGTTAAGTATAAAATAGAATATACTAGCTGACCCACGCAACTTCGTCTGCGTCATATAACAGAAAAAAAATGAATGGAAAAAAAACCCCGTTTTTGCAACATTTTTCATTTATATGTTCCGCTCCCATTGGTCATAGCGTGATGATATATAGACTATAACCTTCCTCGATAAATGGACTATCCAACACAAAAAGATTTTTTCAATTCCAACCAGTAGTTCCTGAGATTAGCGCGTTCAAACAAACAAACAAACTCTTCAGCTTTATAATATTTATTAGTATAGATGACAGGACCCTACTCGCCAGTGGCGCCATCTGGTGAACTCAAAAACGATAGCCCTCATTCCGGGTACGTATCATAATCCCGAAAGTTCATAATAGGTACCTATGATTGAAATACCGACGTCCAAAACATCGAAATTCAAAATACCGAAAGTTTTAAATGCCGATAGTCGTTATATCGAAACACAAAATACCGATGTTCAAATGGCCGAAAGGACGAAATCCCTAATGGACGAAATACCGAATTGACGAAATCTCGAATGAACGAAATACCGATGGTTGTAATACCGATGGATGAAATTCCGAATTGACGAAATCCTGAATGAACGAAATACCGATGGTTGAAATACAGATGGATGAAATCCCGAATGGACGAAATTCCGAATGGACGAAAACTTTTATTTAGTAACGTATTATTTGACAAAAAAATTCATTATTTATCGTTTTATGTCATAAAACAACGTTTCAAACAAAGATATTAATTGTGGAATTCCAAAAAAAAAAAAGAAATAAAGAAATAATTATGGTTTCCTATAAGCACAAATTTTGTGACAGAAATGAATCGCTGCAGAACCGACTCCACGTAGTCTTTTCTGCCCTACCCCGAGAGTGTAATTTAAGCGCGCGTAGGCGCAGAGGGGCGAGGCGGGCCGCGAGCTGAGGAGCAGGTGGCTTCAACACTTGCCGCCGCGGCTGAGGCTGGCCGGCTACAGCCGGCCAGCAAGCCGAAACTGCGGTGGTGAGTGTTAAAACCCTCTGCGACGATAAGGTCGCGTGTGACCGCCGGAGCCCCGCAGTGTCGGAGCCGTGACAGAAACCATGCCTGCTGCATGCTCCATGCTTGCATACTGCATGCTTGCTGGTTGCATGCTTGCTGCATGCTTGCGGCATGCTTCCTGCATGCTTGCTGCATGCTTGCTGTATGCTGTATGCTGCATGTTTGCAAATCGTTTTTCTCGGAAATGGTGACTATTTCGGGATTTTAAACTTTCGGGATTTTGAACTTCGGTATTTTAAACTGTCGGATAAATGAACTCTCGGGATTTTGAACTACGGGATTTTAAACTCCGGGATTCTGAACTTCGGGATTTCAAACTTTCGGTCTAATGAACTTTCGGGATTTTAAACTTTCGACCAAACAACCATTCGGCGTTTAAATTTTCGGGATTTCGTCCATCGGTATTTTAAAATTCGGTCTTTTAACATTCGGGATTATGATACGTACCCCTCATTCCACTTGGACCTAATGGTTATATTCGTAAGCTTATGCAAACGAAAGTGTCAGCCAACGAGCGTATATGTGAAGTGTGTTTTTCACGCTTTTCGGCTTTGGCACCTAGTAACTTGGTAAATTCAACGCCGCCGTCGCCATCTACCAAGTTCTTGGAAACTATTGTTTTTTTTTTAATTCTCCAAAAGAAATCTTCTCATTGGTGTTATTATTGAATACGAAACTTTTTAAATTGGAGTTGCAGCAGCAAGTACTTAAATTGGAAGTACATAATTCGCTTCTCACCTAAAGCTTCATAACGGTTGAGCACGTCCAAGGGTTGTTTGAACTCAGGATAATTATTCACCACCGACATGAGGTAGTCCTAAATAAAGAACATTTTATTACTTGCATATGTCGTAGGATAATTTGATACTTCGAATCTTCGCGAAAATCCTAGGGGTTTTGCGAAAACGCGGATAATTAGACATAGGCGAAAAATTATCAAATCTTACTGGACAAAGTCAGGATTTTTGCGAAAATACTCGTTATTATAGCAATATTGCGAAACGAAACGCTGGCTGTTATGAAATAAGAACGCTGATTGGTCGGTCAGCGCGTTCAATAAGAGATCGTCTCTGATTGGTTGACGTCTTAAATGTCAATCATTTAGGAACCAATTAGAAGTCAGCCAGCAAAATTGTAGCCAATCAGTGTTGAGCACATCAAATCTTACTATAGTAACGAGTATTTTCGCAAAAATCCTGACTTTGTTCAGTAATATTCTACATATATATGTATGTATGTTATAGGTAAATATTTACAATAGTAGTTTATTTTGTTTTTTTTAATAATATGTGTATGTATTTGTATGTTATATGTTTATATTAAATAGTCATAGTTTTGTTTTAAGTTTTAATTTAAATTTTCTTGTTTGACTTTTCTACACACTGTGTCTACATTTCTTATCAGACTTTCCTCTCGCAGGTCTGCTGGAAGAAATTTCTTTTGAAATAAGCAGTACCTTTGTGCTCTTCTATGTTAATATATTGTCCTTTTATGTATTTTGTGTGTACATGAATAAATAAATAAATAAATAAGATTTGATAATTTTTCGCCTATGTCTAATTATCCGCGTTTTCGCAAAACCCCTAGGATTTCCGCGAAGATTCGAAATATCAAATTATCCTACGACACATATACATACAAACCCTTGATACAGAGAAGGAGAAAGCATTCACAATGCTTGCCCACTGTTTGATATCGTAACCCAGAAGTGTAAAAAAGTAAGTATTTACAGTAGTAGTGGTGTTCGGGACACCACTTACACCCTATTTGACAATAGACTCGTCACGTATTTAAAATGATAACGCTTTCTTTGGCATGGGACGATTATATTCGTCTTGTATTGCCCCATCCCTCTCTCGCACTGGATCTCTCCAAGGCTGAATTTCCTTCAGAGTTGCGTTGAAGCGGAGTTAATAGAGACGTTATTTACCATTTCATTTTGACTTAAACTTTCACGGTTTAAGACTAAACTCAAATTGTCATTTACAGGATATCTTCCGTCGTCTTCCGTTTCCCGTAAGTGACAACATATTAAGTTTACTGGACTTTTCAAACTTGCCTCGTAAATAGTATAGTCCTTGACTTGCTTCTCCATCATCTTCTTGACTTCTTCCATCTCGATGACTCTCTGCCTCATTGCTTCAGTTTCCTTGGTCTTTCGCTCTAAGGTTTCGTTGTCAGCTTGCATTTTACGCTCAGCTCGGTCTCGCTTCTCCTGGTTCTCTCTTATGAACTGGAAAATAAAACTAGGTGGGTTTTTGCTGAAGAGCTTAAGGTTTCATGTGTTTACGATATTTGAAAGGGAGAAAATCATAATTTTAGACGCTTTATCATTCATCATCATCTGACTGGCGTTATTTCAAATATGATGAGGTCGATTCTAGTGTAAACAGACCTGCACACCCAGGTACTGGGTAACGCGGCGATGTAATTAATACATTACAATAGTCTTGATGTTGACTTTCAAAACTAATCTTGAAACAGATAGTGATTTTGGAACTGAAGTTTTTTATTAGAAGTTTAGAAGATAAAGCAATCAATGAACTCAATATGTACCTTATTAAAGCTAATAAAAGACTCTTTAAGCAGGTTCTCTTTCTTCCGCAGGTCTTCCCATTTGGCATCCATAGTTACTCTGTTTCGCTGCTCGTCTTCTCTTTTGAGCGCAAGCTTCGTGTCTGCTTCCATCAGGTCGCGACGGGCTTGCTCCATCAGGACTTGAGGCGTGGGCCGTGCGATATCCCATACTGGATATTTTCTAGAAGAGTATTGACCTTATGTTAAGGTATGGTTATGTGGTGAAGTGGCGACGAGTGAATGAGGTACTTGACGAGTTCAAAACAATAGCTCTTCTCCTCCCATTCGTACGAGAATAATATCTGCGTTTTTTGAATCATCACGACTCACTCAGGATGGTGGACAGCAGAGACAAGATGTGAATACAGCCTAAGATTTGTGATCTCTGATTGAGCCTGATTTTTAAGGAGTTGAGAGGCAGTTTAGGGATGTCCCGAATCAAGACATTATAAGACTACTCACTTGACCATGGTTCTGCTTTCCATCATGGATTTGAAATACTCCGCAGTGCACTCCACAGGCGGGCCATGTGGGATGGCAATGGGTGCCAAATCCTTGTTTTTATTAGGCATGATTAACAAAGAATGTATACTATTTCAATATTTAAAACAAATTAAAAACTTTTGTTTGTTTTGCTTGAGTGGAGATCACACCCGTTAGTATTTTTACCCTTTTCTCACACTCACACGTTACTCACGTCAATATTGTTTGTTGCCTAGCAATGAATCTGTATTCAAATCTGACCAAAATTCTACCAAATGTTGCATTGTTTTTTAATAGGGCAATTGCTGTTCGACCACGTTCAGTTGTGTTCCGATTTAAAAAAAATAATTAATGGCATTTAGTGAAGTGGTCTCTTTCTGGCTTGTTGTGAAACGTATGGTGATATCTCTTTCGTACAGTGCACGTGTAGTTAGTTAGAACCGTCATTGTCTCATTGAATAGTGACTGTCATCTGTCAAGTGTCACGATCTGTCAGTCAGTGAAATCATCTGCTGGGGATTCACGGGATTTCACTTGACCACGATTCCTTTTTCCTCAGAAAGGTTAAATTACAAAAGAAAGTTATAAATTAAAGAAATTAGATAAGTTAAAAGTTTAATATATAAACACAATCATTTCACCTCAACGAAAAATGGAGCTTAATATATCTTTCCTCACCGGCGTTGGCTGTGGGCTTTGCCTCGGATTATCGTTATTCGCACTTAAAAAGTATTTTACAGCGTGTCCTAAAGCTGCGAAAGCTCTAATAAAGGTGAGCATTCCAATTTTTTATCATGGTTTGTCTTTACGACGACTCTGACCTCTGTGTTTTATTAGGTATTTTATAACCTACGGTAGCCGAATCAGTCTGTTGAGTGTTTCACGTTTTTGTCCACGTTCCATAATCGTAACTATATGTTT
The DNA here is from genome assembly GCA_916618015.1 of Xestia c-nigrum. Taxonomy (NCBI): domain Eukaryota; kingdom Metazoa; phylum Arthropoda; class Insecta; order Lepidoptera; family Noctuidae; genus Xestia; species Xestia c-nigrum. The sequence goes on from OU745263.1 coordinate 3,528,188, forward strand.
GAACTCTCAAACACAAATCCATCTATGAACATCTAAATCTATAATAATCTACCTTAGATGCAATTCTTGCATCAGCAATAATTTGCCTTGAATTTTAAGAAGACATTGTACCTAATTTGCAACCTAATAAAGTATTGCTGTAAATTGCATTTCAAGTCCATTAAAGTACTCTCGAAACATGAATGTAAGAGATGTAAGACTGAATTAGTTGAAAGAGCTTGCAATTAATAATTTGTTAATTAGAAGTCAATATAGTTAAACATAATTTAGTATAATAATAAATTGTCTGTATAGGCAACATTTTACTAACATGAACTCAATTTGTTACAGTACAACTCAGCTGAAGAATTCAAATTAGTACTAGTAGTACGAACTGATCTTAACATGAGCAAGGGAAAGATTGCTGCTCAATGTAGTCACGCAGCAGTTGGAGCCTTTGAGAAAGCCCAGCGAAAAGACCCTGAAGCACTTAAGCAATGGCAATACACTGGACAAGCAAAAGTAGCTCTTAAAACAGACTCCTTAGATGAAATCAAACAAATCTGTGACAACGCAAAGAAGATGGGACTCATAACATCATTAATTCGGGATGCTGGTAGGACACAGATTGCTCCTAACTCCATCACAGTACTCGGTGTTGGTCCTGCACCTAAAGATATTATTGACAAAGTCACTGGTCATTTGAAACTGTTGTAAACACTTACCATGAAGATTTTTGCATTTAATTTAAGTTATATAATAAAGTACAATGCTGTATGAAGTCATACTTTTCAAGAGTCCTTTTCTTATCATGCTGATTGGTGCATTGTGCAAAAGTACAATTGAATAGATAGTAATCAGGCACGTATTCAGGGGGGGGGGATAGTTGGGATTTATCCCCCCCCCCCCGAAATCCGACTGCAAATAAACGGGATCATATCCACTGCGGAGTATGTAAATTATATATATGTACATAAGAGAAATTTTATATGAGTGTGCTCAGAAATGATTATGTCCATTGCGTTCATAACCTTTTTTTTTATAAATAGAAAGAATACCAATCAATAATAATCTTAAAAAAAAACCTATCCAATTTAAGGTGGATGCAAAAATTGTCAAGCTCGCTGTGCTTGCTTTTCGAATCCTACTATTTCAAATTTATTGGCTTTTCTGGATAGATCGGCCAAGTTACTCCTTGAATCTATACTAATATTATAAAGCAGAAGAGTTTGTTTGGTTGAACGCGCTAATCTTAGGAACTGCCGGTTCGAAATGAAAAAATCTTTTTGTGTCTGATAGTCCATTTATCGAGGAAGGCTTTAGAAATATTGCAAAAACGGGGATTTTTTTACTTTCGTTTTTCTCTCTTATGTGACGCAGACGAAGTTGCGCGGGTCAGCTAGTCTAAAATAATTATCTGAGTCAAAGTGCAAAAAATTTCAAGCTGTTTTCATGGAATTGAAGGTGCATTGTGCTGGCGCCCATGCACAGTTCTCAAGGTTTGTCCCCCTGTTTGGAAATATAATAATCCCTGGAAAAACCAAACTCCGGATAATGAAAAGGAAGGTCCAGATTCCAATACTTGAATACCTGGAATAACCCTGAATAAACAGTTTTGTTTGGCCTTGAAAGGCATTATTAGTAGTTTTTGCACATAAGTAGCGTACCTATGTCAGTAGGTTTTGGCGCCCCGTGTTCCATAGGTCTCGAAACAACTGGCTAAGTAGATGTACCTACTAAATCTGCAACGTTCTTAAAATTAACCATGTATGTAGATTAATTGACAGCTATCAATGTTATTTATAATTACATCACGGCTGTAATACCCCCGGAGGACACGGTGGAAGTCTGCCCTGCGTGGGCGGAGCACCGCCGTGTCCTCGTAGCGGCGATCGGCGGCGGCAGACCTCTCGCGTCCGGCCCTGGTTCAATCCATGGTCCGGAGCGACACGGAATGGGAAGCCGTCAACTCCTTCTGCGAAGCAGTCATGCTAGCGAAGGAGGTGTCGGAACAAGACAGGGAGAGAGCCTTTCTTCCCGGCCGCCGCGGCAGACGCAACGGGCGTCGGGGGCCACATGGTGGACGGTTAGCTATGTGCTAGCTAGCCATCCGTCCGTCTAATGACGACAGGCCGCGTCGACGGCGCGTTCGTGTTCCACGCGCGCCTCAAAGAGATGTCAGCATAAGGGGAGGGGCCCGCAAGGGCGAAGCCTGCTGGGGTTCGGGCCTGTTCGAAAGAGATACCGCGGCCCCGGAACATAAAGGGCGAGGAAGGAACATGGATGGGTTTAAGTCAGTAAAAATCTGACACTCCCTCCCGCTCCGCGATAGGGAGAGGGGGTTACCTTACCAGTTATGTTTAAATCCCATGTAACGGGACGACCCTATTGCTATCAATTCTCCGTGGCTGCTACTGAGAAATTCGTGATGCAAAAACCCAATACTTAAGTAACACTTTCCCCAAGTCGTGCTTGCGACCACTACACCAAACGAGGCAGTATAATTTAATTGGACCTCACACCTACATTTACATAGCGTAAAATACGGACAACCGGTAGCACAAAAAATAAAACTGACTTAGAAAAAAAAAACGTGAAAAATAACTTTAGCTTCTGAAGTCGGTGACCTTTGTTTGAATAATTTAATTTTGTTTTGTAACGGACTTCAAAAGCTAAAGTTCCTCGAAAACTGATTCTCTTCACACTACGATTAAGTTCAAGGGTCAGTGGGTAGCCTTAGGGGCGGATTTTTAGGAGTTGGAGTATTTCCTTAGGGGCGCTATGAGAAGCAAAGAAAAAAAAAAAAATTTTTTTGGTTAAAAAAATTTTTGGGACAAAATTTTTCGAAAAAATTTTTTTTTTCGATTTGGTACCATACGCTTATAGGCACCATGAGCCGTGCAGAAAACAAAAAAAAAATTTGGGTTAAAAAAATTTTTGGGACTTGGAAAATTTCTCTTCTTTTCACCTTGAGTAGGGTTAGGGGCAAACATTTAGAAATTTTTTAAGACCCAAAAATTTTTTTAACCCAAAATTTTTTTTTTGTTTTCTGCACGGCTCATGGTGCCTATAAGCGTATGGCATCAACTTCCAAAAAAATTTTTTTCGAAAAAATTTTTAAGTCCCAAAAATTTTCTAAGTCCCGCGCCATAGCGCCCCTAAGGCTACACTCCAGTGCAGTCGCAGTGTATTTCACAAACGTCCGTTTTTGCTATATTTTCCACACGTGTGCAGAAAGCAAAATTGCCACAGATAACTATGCTTATTTAAAACTAATAATATTTACTTTTAAAAACAAATTTACATTTATTTGTGCATTACTTTATTTTATTTCTTCAAAAGTGTATTGGAAAACGTCGTTTGATACACGTGGACATTTGTTATTGCAGTTCTCAAACACCCTCACCTACGGCTCGTGTGTTAATACCGCCATGAACAAACTTTCTCCACTTGTATCAAAATGTACTATTTTCACGTTTTTGTTTTTTTTTTCACTTTTTTGTGGTTCACCGTTACAATTACAACAAGCCCAAACACGACTAGGATACATTGTCTCAATATGGAGTTTCGGTGCCTGTCTCTTGGCTTCATCATCAGATCTGATGGTAGAACGGTTTTTAATGAACGCAAATGCTTCATTTGTTGTTGAATATACCAAAATCGCTGTACGGAAGAGTTCCCTGGATTTCGCCAAGATTCCATCACCAGATCCCGACTTGGTGACTAAGATGGGACCATTTGGAAAGTATGTATACCCTTTTCAACAAAAAAAGATTTTTGAAATTCGTTGGCAAGCGACGGAGTTGTGCGCGAATAAACATTAAAAGAAAATAGAAACATACGAATTGAGGACCTCCTCCTTTTTTAGAAGTCGGTTAAGTTGTCTCACGGTACCTTGTATCTCAAAAAGAAAACACAATGTTTCTGTTCTAAGTATCTATTTATTTATCTTTGTATTTCAATTACTGTAAGAAGGCGGCTAATTTGAAACATATTAGGTACAATGTCCATAATATATTTTAAATTACATAATTATTTAAAAATGAAATTAGGAAAATACTTAAAAACAATCAAATCTTAAAATAAATCCTATAACTAAACGTATAAAATTATTTATCAATATAAATTGTATTGTCTAAGTGTCACCGTAAAAGTTTCAAACACGTAGATTGTAAACTCTCGAAAGATTGTCAAACGAACATACTGCTTACAATAATAAAAATAATACTAAAAAGTTTATTTCGGAACAGATTATACAATATAACGCATTACTTTTCAGTAGATTGTAATCTATCGAAGTTAAACCGTAATATTGTGAAATGTATGCGATGGAAGTCAACTCGCGCGGTGCAGGAGGGGGAGGGAAGGAGGGGTCCTTCTTGCCCCATGGTACTAATCTCATGAAAAGATAATGTACCATTTCTGAGAAATACCGATTAAAATAAGTACCCTAACCTCAAAACACTTTATATTCCTCTAAAAAGCGTAGCCGACGGAGCCCGGGACCCTATTGCTGTCTGCAGGGGTTAAAGGAACCTAACTAACCTAACATGTCCCGATTATGGCTGCAGATATACTTCCGACGCATGCATTTCACAATATTACGGTTTCACTTCAATAGATTACAATCTACCGAAAAATAAAGCGTTACATTGTAACTATGGCTGCAGATATACTTCCGACGCATGCATTTCACAATATTACGGTTTCACTTCAATAGATTACAATCTACCGAAAAATAAAGCGTTACATTGTAACTTGTAAGCAGTATGTTCTGTTGACAATATTTCGAGAGTTTACAATCTAACGTGTTAGACAATTTTACGGTGCCTTAAGTATCTTCAAGATCTAATCACTCAAACTTAATGAATCTTACAGATGGTAGGTAGGTAAATCAAATATCTTATGGTGGTTTCAGATTAACATATTTTCAGCGCGAATGCTTGCGCCTTATATTATGTTTGCGAAAACGCCGCCGCATAAGCGCGAGTACGCGCGTAATGTGGCGGCGAGTACGAGTTCATACGCGCTACAAAATACGCCAGTCTGAAAGCACTAAGGCCCCATAGGCATGGACATAAGAAATTAATAAATCTACAATAAGTATATTATCAGAGATAGCACCTACACATAAATTGCACAGATTACTTTCATCTGCTTTTCCTTCTCGCCTTTCTAGATATTTATCTATGAAAGCGAGACATTTTATAATTGATAAATATATCTGGATATTACACACAGCACCATCTAGTGCCACACTAAACAAGGCTTGTGTCGTGGTCACCAGACAGTTGATATACTAAATAAACTTTAATTTATTTTTACATAATAATGTTTTGTTTTCAATTTTAACACTGTCAAGTTATGGAGAGAGTTTTAAGTCAAGCTAAACTATATTTTACTGGGATATTGATTCCATATTAAGTTAAAAAAAGTTGACGGAATCCATTCTGTTTAATCAATAGTTTATTTGAAACACTGGGCTGATGGAAGACTTGCAGCATTCATATTGCGAGTATATAAAACTATACATACATACTAGAAATATATCAACAATACATATAAGATAAAAATTGCTGCAAACGGCATGGTTTCTTATTTTCTAGCTTCAACTAACATGATATTATAAAAAAACAAATTCTAACTACAAAATTAAGTATAAAGTTAACAATAAGCCTAAGATATATATTTTTTTTATAATTTTTAACAGTTTTTTTTATTAAACTCGTCTTACCATAATTATTTTATACACTTAGCAAAACATATTGACATAAAAACATTTATCTAATTTTTTAGAGCTGTCTAGAGTCTGTTATTTCGCAAAGTGTATATTATTTATGTTACAGACAAAAAAAAAACAATGGCATAAATTGTAACATTAAAATTTGAAATTATTTTGTTGTTGAAGTTATAGTAATAAATTGAATTAAAATATTATATATCAGTCTTCTTTAAAGCCAATGATGGTGCTATTTCACTATTACATTTGTGTGATTTAAAGCATTGTTTTCAACATATTATACCTGCATAATTTCCACGTTGGAGTAATTTAAGTATCATATCAGGTATAGGTAGCAAATAATAAGATAATAAGAATCAGAGAAATAAATTGATAAAATCAATTGCTACAATAATAAAATGCCATCATTATCAAAATATGATAAGAAACCGTGCTGCATCGGTTCGGTGGCCAGCTAAATTGTATACCTGTATGAATATGGATAAGATTTGTTTCAGGTAACATGTCTACATCCCACAATGGACCATTTTAATTTAGCATTGGGAGATAAGATTCATTTTTGCTTGCCTTTTGGTTAATCTCATAGAGCATTGCATCAAGTGGTTCTTACTGTCTTAACACTTAATATTACATCTTAAGTTAGGGTGGGACCAGAGTGTTCATTTTTGAGGTAACTGAAGGTGCAGTGCCTATAATTTGGTTTCAATGAAATATTTGAGATGTAAACTCAAGACAACTATTATTTAACTGCGGTGTCAACCATTCCTATGCAAGAGTTAGTATTAAACAGGCTTAAATAGCAAATAAGTGTTAAAAGGGGCTAAGTACAATCGACCAAATAGTTACGACTACAGTCAAGTTTCAATCAGCATATTATAATATATTCATATGATTCAAATAAGGCACTGCTTGTACTTGTAAAGTTAAAAAGTCATGATTGTATCAAAATACGAAGTGTCAACTTAAAACTGGGCATATCAAAAATGAAAACATAATAAAAAATAGACTTCACACTTACATACGGTAAATGTGAAACAATAACTATACTAAAAGATTTAACTCATTCGATGTGGCTACCACCGTAGAAAAACTGTTTATTTGTCATCATCGTTTGACGCGGTTGACCAATCTTATGGTTTAAATCTTTATAGGTACTAAAAAAGAACAACTTACAATCTAAAAGGTACAATTACTATTGTGACTTTATTTTGGACTTTTCCATCTTTTTGATGGCTTCCTTAAGATCAGCGATGGGCTTATCGTAAAGGCCAGCAGCTTCTGGATCGTTCTTTCGGCATTCCAGGGCCAGCTCCATCATTTCTAGCATCATTTTGAGACCGCAGATCGTCGCTCTTGAACCAACGATTTGTAACTGCGAGGCAGATAAGTTTCAAGTTGTAAATCGATTCTAAATGAATGTTGTTTTTTTAAACTAATACACTAAAATTGAAATATAAACAAGTGTAGTAAAAAAAGGTGTTAAAAATTGGCCAATGGGTACCACTATGCTTAAAAAACTTCATACTGACGAACACAGAACCGTCTCCTTTTTTGAATTCGGTGAAAAATACTATCATCCTATTGAACTTACCGGAGGCAATTTAAATACTGTGTCATCAAATTCCATGAGATTCTCCAACTTTATCTTCTTCGTCTTGGTTGCTTCGATCTGGTTTGAAGGGATTCTCTTCTTGCCAGTCTTATAGACGCCCTCGGCTGTCTCATCCTTGTGCATATCTCGTCTAGGACACGCACATACCCTGGCTCCTACCTTCTGACGACCATAGACGCGACCACTACAGGGAAACGGAAAAGGAAGATGGTAAAATTGGTAATGCTGGAAGGTCATCAATTAAAGGCTGATAATAATCCTCGACAATATTAACGCAGGAAACTTCACTAGCAAAACGCGGATTGGCTTGGATTATGGCAATATATATGCCAGAAAAAGGTAATATGCATAATATTCAATGGAATTTTAATCGTTATTAAAATGGCGAATAAAAAAAAAATTCTCACCTTTCATCCTCCAGGGTAAAAATGATGGCAATAGCTCGTCTGTTGATGCCGGTGGCGCAAGAGTTCTTGCAAGAGAACTGGTATGCGTGCGAACAAGGCTCTGGACTGTTCCTGGTAAACTCCACCAACACAGAATACCAGGAGTCGGCTAAGTCTACATTCCCGCAGTAATGCACGCCCTGGGTTCCAATTTCTCTGGAGGAATGGAGGACATTCTTCGCAATTTCTCTTTGTATGCCTGAAAGTAGAGTTTTGTGAAAATTGTGGTACTTATGTGCTCTGAGTTTAAGATGAGATTGTTGAGTGCCAATTTCTAAATTTGCCTGCATATTTAATTATTTTGCAAAGTGTACATTTTCTACAAAACTAAGTGACATACTGAGGGGGTTATCGAGTATAAATAAAATGAGGTGTGGAAAACTATAAAGAAATCGACAGCATTTGCCATGATTAAAAATAGAATATAACTATTAAGAAACAAATTGCATACATTGATATAAGAATCTGAAAATGTGCTTTGAGAATCTCATTACAATCAACATTACACTGGTTTAATTCTTAACAGTTGCGTCACTAACCAGCATTTGAGCTTTCATGGAAGTGCTGAACACATCGGTCTACGCGTTTCTCAGCCTGTGTCTCATCGGAGAAGACAACAGTAGCGCGCACGAACATGTGAGGTGCCTTCATGTAGTTCCAGTTGAACTGGATGCTAAAGTTGCACTTCATGTCCACATATATACGACACAGCTGGTGCGAGTACTGGGGACAAATTGGGTACGGTCAAAATTGTCTGTATTGCAAAATAATAAGAAAACAGACATGGAACAGTCCATCCATGTTTTCATATTTGACATCTAAAACGCTGCACTATGTGTGGCTCCACCTGCACTCAGAGGGACCTTTCCGAGGCCACCCCCAACGCTGTCGAGGTAGCAGAGTACTGGTCGACAATAATTTAAAAATAAAAAGGGGAAATCATCGACACAAAGAAGAAGATCTAAAACGCTTGTCTGGGATTCACCATGGGACCCAATTGTGTACAGCGCTCATAAACAAGTACCATAGTAGAGTTTATATTCAATTTGGTTAGCAAATTGAGAAAAAGCTTAATTAAGAACACCAATAGTAAAACTAGCCTGCCACTTACACGCTAACATTCAATCAATTTAAATACACACCTTTTCGCTTGTTTGTTTTCAATACACATTGTATAAGACCGCCATCATTGCAAGGGGACACTTACCAGGAATGTCTTCTTGTGAACATCATTGCTGTTCACTTCTACGACGAAATTTAGGTCCCCAGCATAGCTATTCCTTTCCGGGGGGCCTCGGGGTGAGAACTGAACAAAAATAATGATTCATTCAAAATCAAAAATATATTAACATTATTTAACAGTAAACGATTTTTATTTTTTGTCCCAAATATATGTTAAAACAGATAACTTTTGAGAAACAAAATAACAAGAACTATAATTATGTTTTTGTTAATAATAATACTTTAAATCAATTTAAAAAATGACTTACAGGAGTTACAGAAAAATCAATTTGTGGGCACGGTTTGCAGGCAACATCCATAGTATCAGATTCCGGGGATGGAATACTTGTGAATGATGATGGAATATCATCCAGATGAAGACTGTATTGACCCATACTACCAATACTACCAATATCCCTGGAAATTGAAAAAAATGTTAGACATTCTATTTTATGTATTAATAGGGGAAGATATCACAAAACTTCATGGAACATCATCTGCCTCGTCTGAGTAGCTGTCCCGTTAGCTTCTAATAGTTTAACCAGATTCTGCTGATCTCCATAACACAATTATTCAGCAACAGAATACCCCTTTCGGAAAACTGGTGGATACACTTTTAGGCATCTGACTACGAATGCAACTGCATTATAACAGCACTACACTATTCCCCTCATTGGTTTGTATTGTACAACGGGCTGGTGTCCGCAACTACACGTCAAAGCGCGTCTTTCCAGTGCGGGTTAGTAGATGTCACATATCTTCGAAGTTTTGGTTCTAGGACATGCCGGTTTCCTCACGATGTTTTCCTTCACCGTTTTTGAGAGCAGTGGTGATGAAATAAATTACACAAAGTAATACCTACGCCTGCTTGGGTTCGAACCGACGACTTGCTGTTCGTAAGCCGGGGCCGCATCACTGGGCCACCGCTGCTCTAAACCCCTCATTGGTTTAAAGCATGGCTTAAATTTGAAGAGCTAAGCCCCAATTTTTCCTTGCTTCTCATAATAAATTCATTAAATAAAGTGAAGAAAAAAACTCTGTCCGTGATTATTGAGTCAAGAATGTTTTCTAACTACATTCATACCTGTAAGTGCATACTAAACATACATAAAACAATAATACTCACAACATCAATTCCTGTTCAGCCATTGTTGGGTACTCTATGTCGTAGACATTCATGATTATTTCTAGAACAATGAGAAAAAATAGATTTAAGTACAGAAACCACAAAAAATATGATGTTCAGTATCTGTTGTATGAAAATGCATGGAAAGTATGATGTATGTCAACGGCTGCACTTATTGGAGTCTACTTGATCTATTTCATCTTATTTATCAAGAATTCAAAATGTCAATTTTGTAAAATATTCTGACAAAGGACCATAAAGCTTTTCTTCTATGAAATCAGTGTATAAGACTAACAAAATTGAAATATTTCAAATTAAAACAAATGAACAGAAATAGAAGGACCTAAAATTATGTTACTTTTAATGTATTTTGTTAATGATTACACTAAACATTCTAACTCAATTTTACACAGGGGATCAATTACACAGCCTTAATAGTCTTTAGTTGAATTTAGGACTTGAGGCAAGGCCTGTTTATCAATTGCCTCTACCTCTGGTATCCCACGATTTTGGTACTTGTCGCTCTTCACTACATTATTATAAAACAAAGTCTCCCGCCGCGTCTGTCTGTCCCTTATGCTTAGATCTTTAAATCCATAGTAATTCAAGAGGAAGGTTTAGTATATAATTTTACACGGGCAAAGACGCGGCATCAGCTAGTTATTCATATTTTATTCCAAATAAACAGGGACCAATGAATGCATCTGCTATCTTTAGACTTTGCAAGTTGGGAAGGCATTTTGATATAGTTACAGGGCAACACTTGTTCATAAGAAATTGAATATATACCGAATCCATCCCTAAGATGGCCTACTGACCAGAAGTTGTACTTTAATCACATTTTCTTATGTAATTCAAGTTCATTACTCTCTAGATTTAGGGATTAGGATACCAGAAGGCTAAGAATTATTCTGAATGTTTAATAAAGTTCCTTATACTTAACACATTAGCCTAGTCGCAATACATTTTACATTTAATTTGCAATTTATTCATAAACTACCTTTTAGATGCTAGAAAAATGACTCAACATATTTTTAGTTTAAATATAACTCTTAGGTAATATCTGATATTGGTATCACTATTGTTTATGTCAGGGTTGAGATTATTACGGGACCAGGAGTACCCTATTTTATATAATCAGCCTACAATCTTGATCACATCGTTATCACATTAAACCTCATTGGTTGGCTGACCAAATTAACAACCAATCAATATTGATGTCCATAAATAACAGATAAAAGTGTACATGATTTCAAAATTAGAAGAGAGTTCTGTTTAGGTACACATTGATAGGTAAATGATAAGAAATATAATGATATCACTGCCCATAATATTTATACCTACTACTACAATCTTACATTAAAAAATGCGTTTTGTTTCTTGTTGCTTTGTCCATTGTTTTTGTGAGAATAAGTTCGTGGTTAGAGGATCACCATCTTGTCATCAACAATCACTGATTTGATATAATTTCACCATTATTTTAAAATTAACCCAAAAAAGTTTTTAGAGAAAACTTTAACCTTTTGGCTGGGTTATCGTTTTACTTTCGTTGCTACGCCGATGTACTGCTGATCAAAACGTTAATGACTGACAAAAGCTGAAAGAAACATACTGAAAAGCAAAATAGGATAGATACTAACCTAGAACTTGGGAATTTCCTATATTAAAAACATTCGATATTTATTTAATTAACTGCACGGATATCACTCAATAATCTGAAGAAAGTTAATCGCTGAGTTCGATCGATTTCGTTTCATAATTTTGACTTGGGTTTTTTTGTGATAACTTTTTTTGCCTACCGAAAACTTTTTCCTACTTGCACTTCACAGAAGTTACGACAAAGACTTACGAAGTCATTCCTAATACGATGAAACTAAATAAAAACTAGATTGTGTTCTGAAATCTTTAATCGTCTGCTATTGATAACGTAAAATTAGACAAAATGTGATTTTCAAACTTCAGTACAATTTTATTGTGGTGAAATAGTACAGCGTAAACTTACCTAAAATTAATAAAACAACACGAATTCAAAATAAACCAGCTCTCAAATGTTTATGTTCGCACAAACAAAAACGGTTAGCACATTGAAAAATAAAACTTAAAATAACAGTACAAAATTCGCGATTCGCGAGTGCACTCCATTCAACGCTGACGCAAATTACATAGTAGTTTTTGCCTAGGGGTGGAGAGGGGTACTTATAAATTACCATTTTATTTACCTGATTTTTCTACCTTCAAATGCATTTAAAGATTTTGGTATCACTATATCGGTTCTCAAGCGTTATTATTGTTTAGAGGACCGCAATATGTGATGAAAACTAATCTAATTAATAGTCACCCAATTAATGACACGATTTAATTGCTTAATATTTGAGAGCTCCAGTGTTGTAAAATTAATACTGAAGTAGTAGATAATTTCAAAAGATGGCAAGATAAAATTTATTTAAAAAAAATCCTGTCTGGTGTTTCTATTACAAAAAAAAAACAGCATGAGCATTATTTCTTTTATCTTGAAGCACGTTCCGCAGTCAATCATTGATATTTTAAGCATCGCACTCGCCACTAAAAGTGGTTGATCAACAATGTGATCAAAATCTTAAGATAAACATAATTAATGACTTTCACAACTTAAAAATATCATTTCAAATCACTCATATTTTGAGGAACAGTAACGGAATTAAAAATTCATACAACACCATCACTCCACAAGCAAAAAAGTAAAAAAATAAGTTGCCATAACCAAAAATCACGAAAGAATGAGAAAAAAAATACTTGAACTCCGCTTCACTTGTGTTTTTTTTCTAATTTTACTGTCATTAGGCCGATAATTTGATGCATATTTTGTATGCAACAGTTATTTTGACTTGTTAAAGTGCTCTATTATGTACCAAATCATTGCGGGGAATGCTTTAAGTGCGTCTATAAACTAAAATCAATAACAATCATTGACCAACAAAGGTACGCTTGTGTTTGCTTTTGCTGAGCATATAACCTGTGTTTTGTGCTGGCGTCCGGTTGGCGTCCGTCACAATTAACGCGAGAATGTTTAATATGCGTTGTATGGTTGCAATATCAATGTAGAAATGAGTTTTAATGCAATCGTGTACTATGCTATTGTAAGTGGTTGTTGTTTTAGTTACCAAGATGAATTATGAAGCCGAAAGAGCCATGAATCAGAAGCGATTGCGAATGGAGGGCGAACCGGGCCACGGTGTAGTCCAAGGGAACGGTTTGCCGCTAAATTACATAGGTAAGTGAACTTTGAGCGCGAAACATGGAGGAAATTAGTTATATGTCGGAAGTTTTAACGTTGTTGTCATTGTTGTAGATAATGGTCATCAAATACCCTATCAGCCGTATGCTGGCGCGTATAACACTCATTATCCGCCTCCGGAAGCGTTTTCGCCATATGGGCCTCCGCCCCCGGGGGGCTATGCCCCTCAGAACCTGTCGTACGCGCCTCCTGCGCACCAGAATTACCCGCATCACCAGAGTTTCCCTCCACAACAGCCTCCACAGGCGCAGCTACACATGCCTCAGTCCCATATGGGTAAGTTTGTATATCAATTTTTTCATAATATTTTTATTTAATAAAAATGTAGCAAAACATTGGTAACTTATAGATCATAATAGATTTTGTGTGATAGAGAATAGAGGTCATATTTGAGTGTTTCTTTTTGACAGATTTTCAAGGTTGTTGACATTATTTTATCTATGGAAGGTGCATTGTTCAAATTCATTTTGCAAAAATGTATTTAACATTCAAGTTAACTTATTCAAGTCACTGTTCGCTGTTGAATAATTTAGGCTTTTGATCTATTAGGCAATATACCTAAATGTAAATATTAATCATATTTAAAAAACAAGTATTTATAACTCTGTTTTCTCTCTGTTAATGTCTTTCATTATGAAGCTATACTAAGTACAAAACTTTTATACTTACAATTGAATTTATTTGTATGTCTTTGTGTATTGTGAGTTGACTGCACTCCTTTAGTTCAAGGTTATGGAGATGTGGGGGTGCACAAGCCGGCGTGGCCTCCCCAACCACACTTGCTGCCGCCGCTTGACACCCAGAAACCTCTTGATGTAAAGCAGCTGAAGTCTGAGATCAAACTTGAGCCAACAGATGCTCAGAAACGACCGCATCCTGAGAATGAGATGATGGTATAATATTAAAATTATAATGACCTATTTTTGTGTCAAGTTATAATTTTATTGCTTTAATACAATAGGCGTTTAGTGCATGCATTATTTGAGCTTTCAGTATTAAATTACAATAATCTGTGTGTAAAAAAAATTAAATACAATGCTCTAATTTCCTTTTTCTTACAGCTTTTTTTAACTAACTTTGTCAACATATTGTTTTTGTTGCACATTTTAGGTGTTACTAACATTTGTGATTTATTCTTTATGGCAATACTTCAGTTTGTTTTTGGCAACTATAATGTCACTGTACCACCTATTTTTTGTGTATTATTTATTGTTTATGGTTTCAATAACAAATCATTTGAAGTGCTGCAAGAATCTTATGGCACTCCAATATCCTTTACCCAGGTCTTTTGTAAACTACTTTTATAAAACAAGATGGCGGCTTTAGTTCCGATTTTGGCCACGCGCCAAAAGAATCTTGTACAGCACACAATGTTCTATTCTTCTTTCTTTATAAATGTGTATTGTAATAATGTGTGTATATGTTTAATCAGGCTCTACAGGCACGGCAGAGAGAGTTCAATGTCCACATTCCCAGTACTTTGGTTAATATTTAAACATCATATTTTAGAAGTACAGTAGAACCTTTTCTTATGTAACAGCACCCTTTATTACGAGCAATCTATACTATGTAACATAAAGTTACTGACACATCTTTAGTAGTGTAGTGTTCAATTTTGTTAAAATTATGGGCTTGAAACAATGTTGTAAAAAGTTCGTACATCCAAGAGTTTCGGTAGATGGAATAGTTTAATGATTGTCGATTATTCACAAGAGCTGCGATTCTCCATGCAAATGTACTCCCCTTTTTTCTTCTCGAATAATACATTTAAAGCAAGAATTTTTTTCCCATAAAATCAAGGTCTAAGTACTACATGTCTTTGTCACTAACTTTTTTTCAAGATTAATAAGTAAAAAAAATAATTACCCTCTAAAAATTGCCCTTAGAGGTAATTGTTCTGGTACCAGACGAATTCGAAAAGTTTCTACCTTAAACGAAATTGATAGGGACCCAGATATACTATTTCTCAAAAATGTCATGTGCTTATAAGTTTGTGAACATACCCTGGTTCCCATGATACAGGAAAAAATCCAATTGAACGGCAACGTTTTAAAAAAAAACAAAAAGAGTTTTCAAGGAGAATAAAAGGAAATACGAAACATCGTTCTCGTCAAAATTTACGCGATATAATCGGTCTCAGCTGCAGCAGTCTCTATCACACTTTACGCCCCCGTAAAGTAACAAGATGGCGGCTTTAGTTCCGATTTTGGCCACGCGCCAAAAGATTCTTGTACTGCACACAATGTCTGAGCTGCAGCAGTCCCTATCGTACTTTACGGGGGCAGGCTTGACGCAGCGCGACGGCAATAGTTTTTTCAAAAACCTTTTTTTTAACTTCTCGCAGGCCCTGTTTCCTCTTAAGAGCCCTCTTACAGTCCACTAGCGCCGCCAATCGAAAAAATGTCATAACTCGTAAATAGAATCAAAAATACAAAATGTGGTCTATTATTACTGTAGAAAAGGTAATAACGTAATTTTATAACACATTGTCACCACTTGAAATATAGCTGTTTAGCTAAATCGTGCATTTGTAACAAAAACGGCCGTTTATGTTTTGAATGCACGATTTAGCTAAACAGCTATATTTCAAGTGTTGATAAGGTGTTATAAAATTACGTTATTGCCTTTTCTACAGTAATAATAGACCACATTTTGTATTTTTGATTCTATTTACGAGTTATGACATTTTTTCGATTGGCGGCGCTAGTGGACTGTAAGAGGGCTCTTAATAATTTAAATCAACAATCATCATTCTATCCGTCTCAAGTTACCCATTTAACATTCACTAACATTTTATGATTCCTCATACAATTCTTTGATCTAAATAAATTCAAATTAAGCTGAGTAAATAACTTAATTCTGAACAAATTAGATTTAAATTCTGCTAGGAGAGAGAACTTTGTGAAACAGTTTTTACTGATGATATGTGTGGCAACCACAGAATAGATAAAAGAGGGTAGAATAGCTTTGTGGGCGGGGCAGTCGCGGCGCTCATAAGTGAACGCTCATATGTCAACCGATTGCTCATCGGTCACCGTTACATGTGTGCGTGAGTGCACTTCAAGCAAAGTTTTTGCGTTAGTGTAACAATCAAGCAAGTAAGCTCGCGATCTTAGTGTGAGTATTTGATTGGTAATGCATGTACGTATGGGTCTCTGGCTTGTAGTGGAGTTAAAGAATGGGAGTCAAGCGGTCACACGCGTTCTAATACAAATCAAGAACTATTTCCTTTCTAACTTTTATCTGTTCTGTGGTACCAACATACTAGTTTCTGCTACGAAACAATGCTGTACCTATTATGACACTTCTGGCAATGAGGGCTATCGTTATTGAACTCAGCAGATAGCGCCACTGTCGAGTAAGGTCTTGTCAGTAATTCTATTTAACGTGAATATTAGTAAAAATACGTGATATAAAAGCACGTAACGCTCGAAGACTATGTCATCTGACATTTCGTAAGATCTTACTACACGAAAGCTTTTGGCGGCGAATTCATGCGCGATAACCCTCATTGTCTTTAAGGTCTTAAAGGCATAGCCTTAGTCCAAGCCCAAATGAGTGCTTAGCTGAAATTTTCTGACGACATCGAAAAACAGACTTAGTTTTTGGGGTCATTAAGTTTGCACTTAATGGTTCAAGGGGTTGATGTGTATACAGCTGCAAAGCTGTATACACCTCAGCTGTATAACCTCGTAAATCGCGCTATTCTAAATCGTGTTCTGTTACACTTAAGCCACTCACTCAGTGGAAATAAAGTTGATTTTGCAATATCATCAATTAATCCTCTGCTCTGAAGTCCTATCGGGCTTAATGTCGTCACAAACTGTTCCATTCAATAGGGTAATTGACCTGTTACATACAAAAGGTTCCGCTGTACTTAATAAACTCTAATTCATTTGAATGAATGATTGAATGGAATTACTTTTTGTCGCAGGGTGGGGATCTAGACCAACCTAAAATAAAGATAAAGACCGATATATTCAAGCCAGATGACTTACATAGACAGGATAAACCTATTGGTAAGTGTTTATTGGTATATTAACAGTTTTATGGTATCAAGTATGGTCGCAAGTGCTACAGCCGAGCGGACCTGGGTTCAATTCCCAGCTTGGGCAAAATGTTATTGAGTTTTTCCATCAGGAATTTCCTAATAGCAACCACAGAGTTTGTTCACAATAGCATATGCAAGAAATTCAAAACTTAATTGAAAACTATTTAAAGTTTCACAAAGAGGTTTTAAAGTAAAATTATTATATTAAGGGTAAAAAATTAGATGTAAACAAGGCGGATAGAGGGAAATGACGTCAAACTCTATGACAGGAATGGCAGCGACCGTCACGGACCGTTATGAACTGTCATAGAAAATTGTAGAAGTTTAATTCTTTTTGAGTGACTAGCAGTCGTTGAGCTTAACCTGGATAGTACTCTATTTTATTGATTTAAGTGAAGAAATGCATGCACATTCCCTATTGATGGCAAAAGCCTGCTAACACTTTGGTAATTACAAGCGTTAAGTTATGTAACTATTGTTATTTACAATTTAATGTTTCCTTGAGATACTTACAACAAATCAATTTAATTTTAGATGTCGGACAGAAATCTTTATCACTGGAAGTGTCACAGAAACCTGCTGAACTGCTCAATAAAGGTACTTACTTTACTTTTTATTAAGCTTTTGTAACATAATATTTGCATTTTTCTTGGCGAAATTACGATCACCATGAGAAAAAGACAATCACCATTCCTGTTCTAATTTCCAGATGATGGTCACCCAATCATCGGAGTTGAAAACAAGTTGATGGATAAGCCAGTCGGTAAGTGCGTCCTCGATATTTTAAATACAGTGGATTTCGGGTATAACGACGATGACGGACCACTCTATTTTCGTCGTTATATCCGGAAGTCGTTACATGCAAATGTAAAAAGAAACAGACTACGTGTCTGTATCTCTATACACACGTATAGTTTATATTCATTTATTATTGAAAATATTTGCATGCAATATTTTATATGCAATGCAAGCATGTACATTTCGCCGAAATAACTGGCAAAATGTGCGTGTACTAGGTACAGCTCTTTTTTTTGTAGTATGGGAAATAATCAAATAACTTCTCCCACTCTGGGCGGAGCGGGAGGGAGTGTCAGACTTTTACTGACTAAAACCCATCCATGTTCCTTCCTCGCCCTTTATGTTCCGGGGCCGCGGTATCTTTCCAACAGACCCGCAACCCCGGCAGATTAGGTACAGCTCTGCCTTACTCTTCGGGGATTACTGGCGTGATGTTTTCCTCACTCTAGTAAGCTGTAAGCTTTGGATAGATTCCCTTTGTTTAAATGTATAAAATACTAGCTGACATCACGCGGTTTCACCCGCGTATTTCTCGTCCCGGGGATAAAATATAGCGTATCTTACTCGCTGATTATGTAGCTATCCATTGCTGAAAGAATTTTTCAAACTCAAACTCAAAGCATTTATTTCAATTAGACCATTACGGCACTTTTGAATGTCAAAAATACAAAAGAAAATCAAAGCTACAGTCACAGACACAAGGCATAATAACTTGGGAATGTACTGTAGTTGCCTTGATCTTTCCTCTTTCTAATATTAGTATAGATTTTCAATGAGTTTTGTTTCATCTCGTACACAGAAGCGTGTAAAGCCGAAGGTGCGGCGGAAGGCGTCGTCGGCGACTTGCAACGCGCGACCGAGCCCACCACGCTCACTGACAAGAGGTAAACATTGTGTATATTACTTTATCTACCCAAATATCATAAACCCTCTCTAATGCGTTCAAAAACCATAGGCAATGACCAGCATTACCAACCTGCAGAAATAAACGGAAATGTAATGAACTCATAACGCAACTGAAAACAGTAGGTTATGAGTTTTAAATTTGGAACAGGTGTCAAATTCAAGTGAGTGTGCTATTCTAGTACCACCTACATTAAATTAGATATCGATAAAAAAAAAAACCCAATTCAGTATGATTTTAATTATAAATCGCACGACATTTTGATCTCGAGTGACACAAGAATAGTGACTTTGTTCGTTTGCCTATGATTTAAAAAAAAATGACAGATATCCGAAACGCCGCCATTTCGAGCTGTCATTTGTTCGTTAGCTTTTTATTTCCAGTAATCCAGTTACGAGTAGACAAATTTTCTGATAAGTTCTTTATTTCTGTCGAAAATGAGTGATAGTGACTCAGAAATTGACATGAATACTCCGCCAGATATCGTAAATGCAGCGACGAATGCAACTAATAACCTGTTGGCACAAAAATCAAGGGCCAAGTAACAATGCAGGTCATTTCCCTATGGTTCCTGAACCCATCATAGAGCTCTTATGATATTTGGGTAGATAAAATAGTGTATGCAACTATACATAATTAGGCATTACACACTCGTGTTGTAATGCCCTTCATTATGCACAGTCGCATAAACTACTATTTCAACACACTTGCTCTTAAAGTAAGGCTTATTACACCGTTCTTAGGGCCTTGCAATAAAAAAAGCTTGCGCGCTATTTCCCATAATTTTCGTATTATGTTTGTATCGCATCTCGCCGGGTTAGAGGCAAAACCAACAATCGGGATTTTTTGCAGTTTTTCACTTTAAATATACCATTCGAATTGGTGTTTAATTATCGTGAGCAACAACTTGCTCACTAGACACTCGGCTGATTTACGCCCTCGCCTACGGCTTGGGCTGCAACCCACAGTCTCGTCTATAATGAGCAACTTAGCTCACTTGTATCAAAATGTACAATTAAAATACTTACACTTAATTCTTATTGAAATGTCTGTTTGCAACTCCACCGTCAAAGGTGTGTATTTTGCGCAAGTAATGTTTATACACATTGTAATGACTAAACAAAAGAACATCAATACAGCTATACAAATAATTGTATTAACTTAACGTAGTATCTCACATAAAGGATGTAAAACACCTCTTAACGAAGCCGAAAGGCACTTGTTCCGTCATTACGATAATTTTTTTGTTCTACACCACATTTGGGAACCTTCTAGTTACGGAGATATTGGGGGTCTAAGTTACAACTTGTTTTTAAATACAAGTTTTAATGTAAGATTTTTACTTAAACACCTCTACGACTACCGGACTTTCCAATCCATCCATCAGCACAATGTTTTAAGTGCATTACATTGAGTTCTACCACGAAATATGATTTTTAACCCAGCAATAATTTTCGCTTAAAGTTACTTATGCTTGGCGGCTTCACCATATTTGGGAACCTTGTAGTTAATGAGATATTGGGGGTCAAAGTTGCAAGATTTTGACAAGTTTTTTTTTAAATACCACTTTTTATCGCATGATTTTTACTTAAAATATCTTTACGACTTCCGTACTATTCAATCCATCCATCCGCACAATGTTTTAAGTGTGTTACATTGAGTTATACCACAAAACATTATTTATAACCTCAAAAAAAAAAGTTGTTTTCCAGCAATATTTTTTGCGTAAAGTTACTTAGTTTGATATACAGAATGCTTGGTTAACGGCTTTGTGATGAGGTGAAATACACCCCGTATGTGTGAAAACTGTCTCCAAATAAAATGCGACAAGGTTATGAAGAAGAACACTGAAGAATGCTCACAAAAGTCCTTTTTTACTTAACTATGAAAGGCTACCAAGATTATGTGTGGACCTTAAAAGAGACAATAATATATGACCAGTTTGTTTCGGCTGTTATCTTCTTCGTGTAGTTTAAAAAAAAAAAAAACGGAACCTATTTGCTAAATAAATATGATTTGTCTACTGGTCATTTATTTTATGGACTTACGTGACTACTGAAAGATTCCACATTAGAAATGTATACAAAAACAGGGGGGCCTAAAATGCTAGAGCGGCCATTTTATTTATTTATTTATTTATTTACATGTCGTACAAATTTGAGATAGGTTTAACAGCGGGTCCCAAACTAGGCACAGCCTGTATCTTGGTGACCCAAATACAATGCATTACCCGAGGTTATTATTATACAGTGTTCTGCTAGCGCTACAAATGAACTTTAAGTAAACAAACAAATTAATTGTTTTAGGAATAATTAGAATGAAAAACAACAAAATGAAAAATATAAGTTACAAATTACAAACAAAATGACAAAAAACTGATAAAAGAAAAGAAAAATTAAAAATAGGAATACACATGGTTGCAAAAACAACAGTTAAGGTGAGTTTTTGTGGGAGTGTAGTGTGAGTTATGTGGGGGTGTGTGTTAGTGAGTGATGGTATTGCAACAAAAGAATTATGTTAACATGAGCCACAGAGTAGGCCCTCTGTTTCCTCGTAAGTTTGGCTCAACAACCATTCCATAAGTTTGGATTTGGCTTCTATGTAATTGTTGGGTAAACTGAGACTTTTACTTACAGCGTTAAACACTCTTATGGGCAAGTATGACGAATGCCGGGCCGCGAAGAGGGTCTTTACTTTTGGAAGGGGGATTCTTTCCGCTATTTTCCTGCCACCTCTACTGCAACTAGAGCGGATTTTGTTGTTTTTTGCGATTTTTAGAACTGACCCAAGGATATATAATTGGCGTACGCGAAGAACCCCGGACTCCCTGTACAGTTGGTCCGTAGAGAAACGACGTGGCTTTCCCAAGAGCACCTTGAGAACGGCTCGTTGAGCGCGTTCCAGCTCCAGCATGCACGATTTTTCAGCGCTACCCCAGACCTGAACACAGTATTGGAGGACAGACTGGCACAGAGAGATGTAGACCTGAATACAAATGTTCTTTGGAGCACTGGCTCGCAAAAGTTTAGCTATGTAAATGAATTTACGAGTTTTTTTAGCGAGTGTTCGAATGTGTGCTTTGAAATTCAGGTTCTGGTCAATTATGACGCCCAGGTATTTTGTGTTTTCTACTCTGACAATGGCATTGCATTTACACACGGAGGTAGAGACAGATGCTGCTGTTGAGACACTGCACTTGTCATTATGCACTTTTATTGAATCAATACTCGGCCTAGTACGTCGATTGACATGAAAGGTCAAGAAATTCGTTTTCGTTAAATTTAGTGTTAGGAGGTTTTTTCCCAGCCATGTCGTTATAATGCTCATCCCCCTTTCAGCCACAGACACAGTCTCTTCCCAAGTAGCTCCATGAAAAATAATAGCAGTGTCGTCAGCGTAGCAGATTACTTCCGACTGTGCAATGTTGAGCCTCAGAATGTCGTCCATGTACATAATGAAAAGGGTAGGCCCCAAAATGCTTCCCTGAGGCACCCCAAAGGCAACCGGGAGGCTGTCGCTGAGGGTTTCTCCAATTTTCACACGCTGACGACGATCTGACAAGTAGCTTTTAAACCAATCCAAGGGAAGGCCTCTGACACCAAAGGATTCGAGTTTTTTAAGTAGTATAGGAATCGATACTGTGTCAAAGGCCTTGGCGAGGTCCAGGAAGACTCCAGCTGAGCGATGGCCTTTTGAGATGTTTGTGGAGATAGTGCTGGTTAGGAGACTCACAGCCTGCTCAGTAGACTTTCCCCGACGAAACCCAAACTGCCTGTCCGAAAGTAGAGAATTTTTCTCCAGAAAGCTTACAAGGCGGCTGTTTACAAGTTTTTCCAGGATTTTCGATGTCACACATAGCAATGATATAGGCCTATAGCTATCTGGCGCACTTTTGGAACCACTTTTGTGTATGGGCGTAATAACAGCGGTTTTCCAGCAGGTAGGGACGACTCCAGTGTACATGCTTAAGTTGCAAATATGTTTTAGGGGTTCCAGTACATATTTCTTTATGCGTTTGAGGAGTTGTGGCCTAAATTCATCGAGACCTGGAGCACTATCTTCTTTGAGATTATCTATAATGTCACTTATTTCTTGATTATCAGTAGGACGTAGGAAAAGTGAGTCCCCCGGTGATATTTTACCTCTAGCATCGATACTTTGCTCGTCTCCCGCAGACTGCTGCCTATTTAAGATGTCGGTTGCAAGGTTCTGGCCAACTGAGACAAAAAATTCATTGCACTTATCTATGGATAATTTTTTGTTATCTTTATGACTTAGCAGTTCTTGATTGTCGCATGTTCGTTTCGGAACTTGGCATATTTCTTTTATAGTCCGCCAGAGCTTTTTTGGTTCTTTGCTATGTTTTTCCAATTCATTTCTGTCGTGGGCCGCTCTGCGCTGCCGTAGGATGTCGTTGTAATGGTTTCTGTACCTTGAGTAGACAATTTTAAGCGCTTCGTTCTTCGGTTCCTGCTTTGTTTGAGCGTGAAGAGTATCTCGATGACGAATGCATCTAAGAAGGCCTGGCGTTATCCAAGGCTTTAAATTAAATTTTGAACGACTAATTTTTACTCTGGTGGTGTGTTTGTTGATAATATCTGTTAAGGTCTTATTAAACAGAAGCACTGCTTTGTCAATATTACTTGTGGAGTTAACGTCAGTCCAGTCTAACTGGCTCAGTTCCTCAGTCACCATGTTGTAGTCAGTTTTAAGTCTGAATTTATTTTTGTTTTTGGTATTGGGATTACAGCTATAGATTCCAAGCAACACTATGTGGTGATCCGTTACCGAGGCCTCACTCATTTTAGGCCAATTTAAACATTCTTAAAGTGTCTTTTTTAAACTTTCACGATCAGGCCCCTTATTCACAACCATTCGACTCGCTTCCGATTCGGAAAGTCGTATGTCTATCTCGGTCGTTTTCGTAATGCCAGAAGAAGACAGATATACGACTTTCCGAATCGGAAGCGAGTCGAATGGTTGTGAATAAGGGGCCAGAACACATTTTAAAACATAGGGTATTATTCTTAAAATGGTGATAGACGCAGTTAATATTAAGAATTTTTACTTTTTGACCTTTTTACGAATTGTAAAGTATTAGGGCAGATGCCAAAAAGCACTTATTAGCCTGTCAGATAGATTTCCAAAAAAATGGTATTTTTATATAATTTATTAAAAAACATTTATTTTATTTTATCATGTAACCCTAAAAAATAAAGACGATACAGTGCGAAAGAAAGAAAAAGCATTTATTAGCCTCAAAATTATCAGTGTTTAAAACTTACTAATAAAAGTTAAACAGATAAAAAAAAAAATAAAATTAAAAGAAACGAAACTCGTCCTGTGCGAGGCCAAAAGGCTCCTATCTCGGCATGGTGTAACATTAAAAAAACGTCACAGCGCTGGTATTCACATTTTTTACCGGAAAGTGACGTTACAAGCCCCCATCGATCTTTGACGCATTTAATCTTCGTCAATTTTTATTCATTTGATAAAACAAAAAACACGGACCTATTCAATATTTTTATTTATTTATTTATTTAAACTTCATGTACAAGAGTGGTACATAGGCGGACTTAATGCCACAAGGCATTCTCTACCAGTCAACCTTTGGGTCTTTGTGTGTGATAGAGTACAATAAAAATAAAAATACCATTTATAAGCATAAAAATTAAAACTCATAAATAGGTAAGGTAGGTAGGTGGTAGGTGTGTAGGTTTCGATAATATAACTGACGGAGTAAACAGAATCATATTTTTTAGTCGGGAATCATCTCTTTTTCATATTATTATCCTATGGTTCAGCTAAAGCGGCCATTTTAAACCCCCAGTTCCAATTTTTAAATCAAATTTGAATTTTGTTCTAAAATCAAGCTTTCTTCTTTTTTGTTGATGCTGTCCATGATTTTCAGATAATAAAGATGAGTACCAAATCTTGAATTTACATTGGTTGTTACAGTGAAGAGGACCGGAAACCGTTCAGCAGTCCAGAGCTTCCCAAATCAGGCTCTATACCTGGGAAAATACCGACCCCCGGCAGTGAGGTACACTAGTTTTATACTAATTTTTTAATTGAACCTTTTTTTCATCGTCATCATCAGCTTCATCATATCACTTCGTGTCCTGTGAGTTTAGTAAAGATTAATAGCAATATCGACTGTGTGTTTTGCATTAGTAGTGCTTTAGAAATCAAACTAGCTGAGTATTCCTTGCTTTTGATAAAGTAATAGTAATTTTGTTTCCACTATTTTTCTGTTTTTTTTTCCGTACAAACAGATAATTTATAGCTGTTGTTGATCATAAGCGCCTCTTAATTATAACTTAAGAAACTTAATAAGGTTTAAACTGGAATGCGGGTGCTTGTGAAATGTAACTTCTATAAGGACGAGATTTGATCGCGTGATTTGACTTCGACGTGTTCCCATCTCTATAATATATTTCATTTGTAGTTTGACAGTTACGCGACTGTGACAGAGATAATGCTTAGCCAATGTACGTCTTAATTAATATCTCAGTTAAGTCTTAATCAGTAACTTATTAATAGTTCATACACATATCGCGATATCACTGCACCCGTTAAATTTTGAGAATAAAATCGTCACTATCGACAGCCCAAAAAGAGGGGGCGACCGAAGGGCTCCACCAACAAGCCGAAGGCGCCTGGGGCCCCGCGCACGCCGGGCCCCTCGCCGCCGGGCCCCCGGCCGCAGGGCCCCCGGGCCCCCGCGCCGCGCTCGCTGCCTCCGCCACCGCGCCCTCGTGCGACGGGCTACCAGTACGCTATCAGACCGTTCAGGAAGGATTTCTCTGGGATACAGTTTAGAAGGTTAGTTGTTAAATATCACGTCTGTCTTTTTGTTAGTCCCTTTATCATCTGCCTCCCCCTTTAAATATCAACTTTTATTTAATTTTCCTTGTTAGTTGGCATGTGTGGGTCAAATCTTGCAACTGAGTTTTAAAACAGGTCTCCCCAACCGATTGAGCCGAAATTTTACACACTTCTTTGGTTCTGCTGACAATACATCATCACGATAGACATGACCTGCCCCCGTATTCACAACGCTTCGATTCGCTTCCGATTCGGGAAGTCGTATGTCTATCTCGGTCGTTTTCGTAATGCCTGAAGAAGACAGATATACGAGTTGTCGAATCGGAATCGAGTCGAACGTTTGTGAATACGGGGTCTGAACCTGCAGTTAAGTCGAATCGGATGAGTTTGAATATCAATATTTTTCATGGAGCGAATATAAATTGACTCAAAATCAAAAAATCTAAATCAAAGCATTTATTTCAAGTAGGCCAGTTACAGGCGCTTTTGAATTGTCGAAACAAAGATAATAATTAAATGTAGCTACAGTCCCAGTCACAAGACATAAAAACTGTGAAAGTACTGTAGTTGCCCATTCCCTAGCGTAGATCTCTATGGAGAAGAACGGGCAAGAAACTCCATGGACACTCTTTTAAATCATATAGTTGTTACAAAATCTTGGTTACATCATTCCTGTTGAGATGGTGCATTATGTGAGAACAATGTAGCAAGATGTGCACGATAAAAGTGTCCATAGTTAAAACTAACAAAAACAATTCAAAAGTAAAATAATTAATTAAAAAATAAAAACAAAAGCCGTGGCAACCAAGAGCTGACCAGTCCCAACCGACAGCGCCCGTTCACGAACATGACGCATGTATCAGCACCATTCAACTCAACCATTTTGAAGGGAACTAAATGACCCGACACACGCGCCACCATCAGCGGGACATTTGAGTGAGCAAAATTACGGGACTAAATTACGGGTCTTATACCGAAATACAAATTCCAAATCAGTTGAGGTATGGACAGCCGTTAGAGGTAGTCAGTGGCCCAACAACTCTGACAACCAGTCTTACCAAGGGAATCGTATTACCCAGTACTGACTGGATTGTGGAGATCAGATAAGCAGTCGCTTCATGTAGAATACTGGTATTCAGATACATCCGGTTGGACATGAAGTCGACCCCAACATAGTTGAGAAAAGGCTAGGCAGATGATGAGTTATTTAGCGATAAAACCTATAACATTTTGGCGTTTTGTAGTATATTCTATCTATCCTTTCCAAAGGCGGTGGAGCGACGATTGCCTCGACTCTTCCCACATACCCAACGAGGTTTACTTCGGCGATGTGCCGGTGTCCATGGAGGTTCTGTTCAACTATTACGACGCCAACGCCGAGCGCGAGAGGCTGGCAACCCAGGCGGCACAGATCGCTGCGCAGAAGGCCGCCGCCGCTAAGTTGGCGGCTGCGAAGCTGCAGGCCAGGGGACTGATGCCGGCTACCAGTGAGGTTAGTTTAATTAGAAGCCTCCTTTACCGCGATCATAGGCATGAAGACAGTATAAAAATTACAAATCAATGGTACATGTTCACTGAAAAGATAACAGTCTGATTATCCAAAAAACTTTATTACAAAAAATAAAACCGACTTAAAAAAATATGTGAAAAATCGCAATGATGTGGAGAACTTGTGCCTTTCGACTTCGTTTAGGGGTGTTTGACACCCTTTATTTGGGCAGCCTATATTATAACACTAGCTTACCCAGGCAACTTCCTCTGCGTCACATAAAATTACAACATTTAGAATGTTTTTCTGTGTTCAGGTAACAACGGTAGATTCGTCATCTTCCGACGACTCGTCGGGCGAGTCTGGCAGCGATTCTGAAGAAAGTGACGAGGTACGTACACACTACGATCATTTCTCTACATCAATCGTTATTTTGGTTTTTAACACCGTATCTTTATATGGCGGCTGTTTTTTTTGTATGCAGATTAAGTTTAAACAAAAATTCAGTTTCAACTCAGCTTTTTCCATAAACCTACCATTCTTGTAGTTTCGTTTTTTTTTCTGAAACAAATCACTCTGTATAATGTGTCCCTTGTTGTAATGGCTAGTTCAATGGACTACCATATAGTGTGAAATTAAAGCAATTATAGTTTTATTATACCGTAATATTATCTTCATTATACGTTAATTTATTGCCACATTTATTGATTCTGCAGCTTGGACTTCATTATTCAGCAAAGGTTTTTCAACATCATTAAAATTTTAAACCCCAAGAATATCATACGCCATTACATTAGTCATCTCTTCGATCAAGAATACACTCGATTTTGGATTATTAGAAAGGCTTATTATAGTAGTTTATGCAACTGTGCATAATGAAGGGCATTACAACACGAGTGTGGGTTTAAGAAACGAGCCGAAGGCGAGTTTCTTAATAGCATCACACGAGTGTTGTAATGCCTAATTATGTATAGTTGCATACACTACTTTATCTACCCAAATATCATAAGGGCTCTATGATGGGTTCAGGAACCATAGGGAAATGACCTGCATTGTTACTTGGCCCTTGATTTTTGTGCCAACAGGTTATTAGTTGCATTCGTCGCTGCATTTACGATATCTGGCGGAGTATTCATGTCAATTTCTGAGTCACTATCACTCATTTTCGACAGAAATAAAGAATGGGTTACTGGAAATAAAAAGCTAACGAACAAATGACAGCTCGAAATGGCGGCGTTTCGGATATCTGTCATTTTTTTTTAAATCATAGGCAAACGAACAAAGTCACTATTCTTGTGTCACTCGAGATCGAAAATGTCGTGCGATTTATAATTAGAATCATACTGAATTGGGGTTTTCTTTTTTTTTTTTTTTTATCGATATCTGATTTAATGTAGGTGGTACTAGAATAGCACACTCACTTGAATTTGACACCTGTTCCAAATTTAAAACTCATAACGCAACTGTTTATAGTTGCGTTATGAGTTCATTACAGTACCGTTCATTTCTGCAGGTTGGTAATGCTGGTCATTGCCTATGGTTTTTGAACGCATTAGAGAGGGTTTATGATATTTGGGTAGATAAAACAATATACATAATCGAACATCAGCCTCTTATATTTCTTAAATAATAGCTGCTACTAGAGCTGCTACTAAAAAAATCGAAAAAAAACAATAATATTGCAAACGTATTTCAGTGAGATTTGTAATCTAAACTTGAATTTGTGATATTTGTCAACTATATTAAACGTTATATTTGAAATGGTAAGTATTTAAGTGTTGCCAGTTTAACGATGAGTTCTTGGTGGCCATATACAAACTTGTTTAAAATTATGAGCAATAGGGTGTAAAGTTCCTCAACCGCAACAGAAAAGGGAGTATTCTCCTACCGGACTGGTGTGTAGTAGTAGTAGAATAGTATGTTTATGCGACTGTGCATAATGCCTAATTATGTATAGTTGCATACACTACTTTATCTACCCAAATATCATAAGGGCTCTATGATGGGTTCAGGAACCATAGGGAAATGACCTGCATTGTTACTTGGCCCTTGATTTTTGTGCCAACAGGTTATTTGCATTCGTCGCTGCATTTACGATATCTGGCGGAGTATTCATGTCAATTTCTGAGTCACTATCACTCATTTTCGACAGAAATAAAGAACTTATCAGAAAATTTGTCTACTCGTGTAATCCAGTTAGTAAGTAAAGTAATCCAGTAACGAGTAGACAAATTTTCTGATAAGTTCTTTATTTCTGTCGAAAATGAGTGATAGTGACTCAGAAATTGACATGAATACTCCGCCAGATATCGTAAATGCAGCGACGAATGCAACTTATAACCTGTTGGCACAAAAATCAAGGGCCAAGTAACAATGCAGATCATTTCCCTATGGTTCCTGAACCCATCATAGAGCCCTTATGATATTTGGGTAGATAAAGTAGTGTATGCAACTATACATAATTAGGCATTACAACACTCGTGTGATGCTATTAAGAAACTCGCCTTCGGCTCGTTTCTTAAACCCACACTCGTGTTGTAATGCCCTTCATTATGCACAGTCGCATAAACTACTATTAATAATTATCGTGATTTAGGACCTATCAGTTTAGTTCGTATATGATGGTATAAATGTCGCCATAGTTATCAAGGTATTGTCGATCGAAGTATTGCCCCGGTCCCACCATGTCATGACAACAGATAATCGTGTAGTTTTAAGTGTCGTGGCTTATGTATTAAATGGAGGTGTTCACATATACGTTTGCTAAATAAAAGCAATGATAAATGACGTCACGACATAATGGGGACGGGCCCTATCACTCATCAGCACACCCATCCCATAACTCACAATCAGCCGTACCGAATGAAATGAGCGCCTACAACAAACAGGATGCGCCGCTGAAGCGCGGGCCGGGCAGACCGAAGGGCACCAAGAACAGTCCGCGCCCCCCCGGGGGCGGCGCGACCCCCCGCGCGGCCGGGACCCCCGCCACGCCGGGGGGCAAGCGCGGCCGGCCCCCCGTGCCGCCCGAGCTGCGCCAGCCCGGCATCACCGACATGAAGAAGTTCTGTAAGGCGGCCGGGATACGGTTCGACTATAAGAAGCTTGTTGAAGGTACGTAACTGGGCTATGCTTCTATTACCGTTAAAGGTTCCAGAAATGTATAGAGCCTGGGCCAGCACTATGTATACTATATATAAATATCGCTGTTTATTACAGTAACCGTTTTTTATTGTTATTTTTTTTTAATTTCACTTCGTTTCAATGTACATTCAAATTAACTTGATCAAGGAGAGCAACTCAATATAAAATTAAACATGGTGGATCAGAGCAGCATAAACGAACAATGTCATTTTGACAATGACATTTGATTGAATACATCCAATCCGAAATAAAAGCAAAGGCAGACTCAACTTCAACTCAAAGACGTCTCTTCTTAAAACTGTCAAAGTCGGCAAACGTCATGTCACACAACTGTCATGGCTGCCCTCAAAATAGGGTTATCTTATTAAAAAACTTAATTTATGTACGCCTGTACCCCTCTTCAAATTAATTTATTAGTACTTTTATTAAGTTCCTCTATTTATCAATGTAGTGTACAGTTTGGCAAAATAGAGTAAGGAAACAATGAGGGCGTTGTGAGCGGCATTCTGGCAACCCTGAGCAGTGACAAGCCAATGACATTGCAGAGTTTGACAGAAAACGCGGTATTGCCATGTAGAAAATTTGTAATACCAATTGTCACCGTGTCAAACTCTTTTTTGCCAAGCTGTACATAGTGGTGGCCCAAAGTGGTGGTTAGTCTAAAATTTAAGGGTGTGCTACAGACCATGAAACAGAACAACTTTTTCCAAAGGACCACCGTCTTGATCGCAAAAAATAATCAACGGCCCCATACAAAATTCCAATACCTAGTCGACCAAATCACAGACAGCTGAATTTTGTTTTACGATTACGATGGTATCGTGGTCCCATGGAGTAAGTTGTTCAGTTTGATGATCTGTAGCACACCCTTAAATTTGACCAGGGTGCAAAGCGACACCTTGTATATGTCCATCTACCATTGATGCCTTGATAAAATTGTTAAGGAATAAAATCTTGCTCAATGTGCAGTTGGTAACCATTTATGGGCAGTATGCACATAACAATGATAACGTTTAGCCGTTCTCATGTTATGCACCTATGATCAATTTATTGTTTTCGAAGTAGTCATTTTTACTTCTAATAAAAATTAAAGGCAAATATAATTGGAGAACTTGCAACGTCTAACAAGTCAGAGTGAGTAAACAACCAAAAATCATCGTTGTATTCCAGGTTGCACAAAAAACAAGGAGCGCGTCCAAAAGATGTTAGACCTCCTAGTGGCTGCCGGACTGGACGGCAAGCCCACGCTAGAGAAGTGCCAAGCGCTGAAGAAGGCCAAGGTCGAGAAGAAGGAGCAGGAGAAACAGGCCAAGAAAGAGGCCAAGGTTAAGCACAAAGAAGTCGTTGGTGAGTACCGAGTGAAGAGATACTTTTGTATGACTGTTGTGGCATTGTAATGAGGTATAAATTTGAATGTTTCGGCGGAGTTTTTTTTATAGATTTTGCGTAGACATTTTATGTTTCATAATTCTTATTAATTTATCAAATGATTTATTTGTCTGTGTTGTTCCAGCGGACAAGGACGGCTCAGTGTCCCGTCGAATGACGCGCGGCGCGACAGGCGTGAAGCCGCGCCAACGTATCGTGATCTCGTCGGACGAGGAGGACGACACGCCGGCCGCGCGCCGCACGCTCTCCAAGCTCCGCTCCTCTGTCAACGACGACACGGACTCGGACTAGGTACTACTACCACATCTAGCGTGTATGTTACGTGAAGCCGCGCCGACGTATCGTGATCTCGTCCGACGAGGAGGACGACACGCCGGCCGCGCGCCGCACGCTCTCCAAGCTCCGCTCCTCTGTCAACGACGACACGGACTCGGACTAGGTACTACTACCACATCTAGCGTGTATGTTACGTGAAGCCGCGCCGACGTATCGTGATCTCGTCCGACGAGGAGGACGACACGCCGGCCGCGCGCCGCACGCTCTCCAAGCTCCGCTCCTCTGTCAACGACGACACGGACTCGGACTAGGTACTACTACCACATCTAGCGTGTATGTTACGTGAAGCCGCGCCGACGTATCGTGATCTCGTCCGACGAGGAGGACGACACGCCGGCCGCGCGCCGCACGCTCTCCAAGCTCCGCTCCTCTGTCAACGACGACACGGACTCGGACTAGGTACTACTACCACATCTAGCGTGTATGTTACGTGAAGCCGCGCCGACGTATCGTGATCTCGTCCGACGAGGAGGACGACACGCCGGCCGCGCGCCGCACGCTCTCCAAGCTCCGCTCCTCTGTCAACGACGACACGGACTCGGACTAGGTACTACTACCACATCTAGCGTGTATGTTACGTGAAGCCGCGCCGACGTATCGTGATCTCGTCCGACGAGGAGGACGACACGCCGGCCGCGCGCCGCACGCTCTCCAAGCTCCGCTCCTCTGTCAACGACGACACGGACTCGGACTAGGTACTACTACCACATCTAGCGTGTATGTTACGTGAAGCCGCGCCGACGTATCGTGATCTCGTCCGACGAGGAGGACGACACGCCGGCCGCGCGCCGCACGCTCTCCAAGCTCCGCTCCTCTGTCAACGACGACACGGACTCGGACTAGGTACTACTACCACATCTAGCGTGTATGTTACGTGAAGCCGCGCCGACGTATCGTGATCTCGTCCGACGAGGAGGACGACACGCCGGCCGCGCGCCGCACGCTCTCCAAGCTCCGCTCCTCTGTCAACGACGACACGGACTCGGACTAGGTACTACTACCACATCTAGCGTGTATGTTACGTGAAGCCGCGCCGACGTATCGTGATCTCGTCCGACGAGGAGGACGACACGCCGGCCGCGCGCCGCACGCTCTCCAAGCTCCGCTCCTCTGTCAACGACGACACGGACTCGGACTAGGTACTACTACCACATCTAGCGTGTATGTTACGTGAAGCCGCGCCGACGTATCGTGATCTCGTCCGACGAGGAGGACGACACGCCGGCCGCGCGCCGCACGCTCTCCAAGCTCCGCTCCTCTGTCAACGACGACACGGACTCGGACTAGGTACTGGTGTATGTTTTTACATTGTGGTCTAGTCAATAAGAAGACAATCATCAGCATCAGCTATAACCACAAATATATACAAAAAATCGACTTCACAACGTGGGCTAAAGTCGGCGCACGCACATACTGACGTAGAGCAATCACAGCTGAATGCCAGTTGCGTTTGTGCTTGCAATATTGTCTACGCCCGTGCCGTTGCGTATGTTGCGCCGGGTTCGCTCCGTCCTGCTAAACGAAACTTTGTTTGCTAACATAAAGGAGGCGTGGCCTTACATGTTAAATGTTTGCCGCGACGGACGAATGACACCGTTTAGTCGACACATACAATACGCGTTTTGGTGCAATAGACATATTATTCCTAAGCAGACATACATTTAGAAATGATATTATTAAGATTCTTAAGGATCAGCAAATGATACAATCATTGTGTAAAACATATGGAGCCTCCATATGTTTTACACAATGATTGTATCATTGTTAATAGACTGGGGACCCGTATGATATATCACGCATTATTTTCAGTATTGTTTTTGTTTTAACTATCTTTTTTATCTTTTGTTTGTTTGTATATCTTTTCCAAAATATTGTATCTTTATTTTATTTTTTTTTATTTTTTTTCTAACTATTAGCTTCTATGCCATTAATATAGCCCTGCTACATTACAGTTAACGTTTGCTAACAGTTTGTTTTTGTTATATAGCATTGTAATCTGTGGAAAATGTTGTGGGTAGTATATTTGGTAAGTTTAATTTTAAGACAACACTGTTTATACTTAATATACTACTGTTTGTTTTCCCAAATTGAATAAATAAATAAATAGACATGTTATGATGACAAGTTTTGTTAGATTTGAGTGCCCCGGCTATAGTGTTCGTGCGTTTCACTCGGTCGGAACCGAACTTCTATAGTTATACATTACTCTTAATATTATTTTAAATTACGCATTGCGCCCGATCTTTGGTATCTTTTTTTTTTGTAGGGTGGGAAATCATCAAATGACTTCTCCCACTCTGAGCGGAGCGGGAGGGAGTGTCAGACTTTTACTGACTAAAACCCGTCCATGTTCGTTCCTCGCCCTTTCATGTTCCGGGGCCGCGGTATCTCTTTCGAACAGGCCCGCAACCCCGGGATCTTGGGTATCTCAAACATTGATGAAGATTGCAACCATAACGAAACCTCAATCTTACCTCTGGATTCAAAATGAGGAAAAAATCCTTATAAACTGATACCGATATCCATCGCGTCCGCAATTGCCTGCGCATTAAGTCAAGGTTATCACATAATATGTGTAATAAATCAACTATCATTGACAAGTGACAGGATTTCAAATTTCGAATCGATCAGATCTGTGGAAGTTGTTTTTATCTCTTCATCAATTTGAAAAGCGGTGATCTGATCTTCAAATGGCTGAACAGATTTTCTTCAAACATAGCTAAGAACATTTTCGATTAAGACACCATTCAATCGAAAAAACTTCCTCTTTTTTGGTTAGGGGGTAAAATAGATATTGTCGATTTAAAAGACAGAGAGAGGTATAGTAAAATCCGGGGCTGCGGGACTGTTCGAAAGAGATACTGTGGCCCCGGAACACAAAAGGAACTTGGATGGGTTTTAGTCAGTAAAAATCTGACACTACCTCCTCCCAGAGCGGGAGGAGTAATTTGATGATTTCCCATCCGAAAAAAAAGGATACTAAAATCGCGTCTCTGGATATCTAAATCTATATTTAGAGATCAATTAAACCACATCATACTTATTCCATTATTAATTGTTCCAGGTAAACCTTCCCCTGCCTGGTAAGACACAGTACAATATACTTGCAGCAGGCAGCGACACAAGTGACCTCTAGAAAGTGCTTCGACGGAGGTCCGGACTTAAGATAGCGTAGTGTATGCGTGATTACTTCCTACTAATGTTAGTGCGTCGGTTAGCGGTGTGTGGTGCGTAGGTGAGACAACATGGCGGCGCGATGAGATGGACTCAAACTCAAACTTATCAAAGTCAAAGGCACAAAGTCAAATAATTTATTTGAAATATATTTTTGAATGGTAAAAAATTAAAAATTTTAAGGCATAATAATTGTGAAAGGACTTTAGGTGTGGTTGGCATTTCAAATAGACAAATGACAGGCTCTTTTGAAATAATAAAAACAAAAATATGAAGCTGCAGTTAAGCCACAAGGCGTTAAGAAGCTATTAAAGAAAACGAATCGGAAACAAAAGTTTAACTGGTGACAGGATAAGGCCGAGTGCAATTAGCCGGAAAATAATCAAAAGGTGGAAGGAAGAACGAATTTAACAGGTAGTTATCAGATTTTTATGGCATTTTGTTTAAATTAAGATCCTAGAGGTGTGGAGAAAAAAGTTGAAAAAAAAATACAGTGACAAAAGTCATAAAATTCGGTATGAAATTTGCTAAAAAAAATACTTGCATTTTATCGATAAAAATTGACAAATAAACCAAATCGGCGTTTAATAGATGCACACAGGTCACACACTTACGACTCCACTATTTATATTCGTCGAATTTCAAATGATTCTTAAACGAAGTTCCACATTTTTTTTGTGTAATTGCACTCGACTAATGTGTGCAATCGACAAAAGAAACAGGTCATAATCTTGGTCTGTCTATTTTTTTTAGGATAACTTGAGTATCCAGATTCAATGACGAGCATTTCAAAAGGAAGTGTTATTTTGTGCCAGCATTTCCTTTCGTCACAGTTTGCGTTCAGTCCAGTTAAATGCAGCTGAATATTAGTATTTATGTGACAGACAAGCATTATGTCACTGTCTCGTGGCTAAATAATAACAGCCGCTCATTTCGATATTTAGGTTAAGCCGTGCTTGCCTAGGTTGGTCTGTGGATGGGTGACCACCCTTAAACACCAAGTTTCCTTCGTGCCTCGGAAAGCACGTTAAGCTGTAATTGGTCCCGGCTGTCATTTGTCCATCTTTGACGGTCGTTACAGGTAGTCAGTGGCCCAAAAATTCTGACATCCAGTCTTACCAAGTGGTATCGTATTACCCAGTATTAGTTGGGTTGTGGAAGTCAGATAGGCAGTCGCTCCATGTAAAATACTGGTATTCAGCTGCATCCTGTTAGACTGGAAGCCGACCCCAACCTAGTTGGCATAAGCAAACAACAACGATTTTACAAATAAATACATATTTGTCTTTTGAATACCTGAGTCATACATGTGTGTTTTTTTTTTGAATAATTAAACGTGCTTCCCCATTTAAACGGTGGTGATTGGTTGACAATACAACCGCAGACAGCCGATTGGTTACACAATTATCTCAATAAACGGCTCTTGAATCTAATTTCATCGCGACGTCATCACATGCTGAAGATTGGAGTTAGCAGTCAGCATGTTTAGTGCAATGAACGAAGTGTAGCCAACAATAAGTTACGGTCAATGACAATAGAGTTTACAGTTGCATAATTTATGATCAGTCTTTATTAGGCGTAGAGTAGGGATAGGTGGTTCACTTGTTAAGCGATAAACGCCCGTATTGTAAGACATTTTCTGGGAAAACACGCTTCGATTGTTTGTCGCCAAATTCATTTAAACAATATCGTTCTAATTTGTTGAAATGAAGAATGTTACTGTCAAGGATATTTTAAGAAACAACTAAGATCATACCTAATGTCTACCAAGTAAGGTACATTTTTCAACTGAGAATACCAATGTTCTTGAGTGATGTTAAGTCGAGAAAATGTCTTAGGACACAGACGTTATTGAAAATCAAAGCTGAATAATGTTTTCCAGAGAAAGTCTAGGTGAAGAGTTAACTTATAACTTGACCTCTATTTGAGAGGCATTAAAGTATAGTTTACGGTGTATTTACAGGAGTTTTGATATTAATATTAAATTGGGAATGTTTCTTTAATTTTACGATACTGTGTCATATGCCTACTCAAGTAAGGGTGAAGTTATATGTGAAAGTGTGTATTGATAATATTGCTTTTATGTTTAAGTCTCGCTGAGACAGTCCACTGAGGTCGTCATTCCATATATTGACGCGTCAAACACAGCTTATACGAACCCCTCTAGAGATTCAGTGGACGCCAGCTTTAAGAGCACGTATACAAGTTGGCAACGTCGGAAATAGCTGTCAAAAATTTTCTGTTTTTAAATAATTTGGCAGTATTACTGCATAGAAATAAGATATGGCTAACTAGCGAATTAGAATATTAATAGAAAATTGCAAAAACACTGATTTTTGTGTTGTAACTGTTTCAGGTGTAAAAAAGGCAATTGGAAAGTTTCTAAATACTTTTTTTTAACATCTAAAACTGATTATTCTGTGTAACGATATTATTTCACAATAAATATTTTAGTTCTGTAGTTAGCCATATTTTAATTTCCATACAGTGTTATTGCCAAATTAATTAAAATAGGTAAATATTTGACAGCTATTTTCGATGTTGCCAACTTTCTGTATAAATGCTCTCAAACACAGGTTTCCTATTTCTTTAATAAAACAACAAATTGCTGCATGTTGACTTGAATCGCGAACAATCACAACATATTCGATCTCTCATTATTTTATTATTAAAATTAAAAAAAAAAACTGCGATTGAGAAACACTAGTCATAATAATATGAAATTTGAGAAAAAAGACAAATTGGCATAATAATTCTATTTTTTTTAATCTGGCAGCTTTATTTATATCTTGATTTGAAATGGATTGGTTTTAGAGAATTGCGTGTTATAAAGACAGTTTCCACCAAGCGGTAATTCCTCGCGCACTTTTTGATGTCAATAAAGGAGTCAGTATAGTGTATATGACACCAATAAATTGACATACTTTTATGACACCAATAAATTGACATACTTTTTTTTTTTTTTTTTCTTCACTTTCGACATTGGCAGAATAGTCGACATCGGCTTCAATTGCCATTCATCAAAAATAGAATAGAATAGACATACTTTTTATGAGCTGTCAAAACTCGGTTCTCTCATAGATTTTGTTTGGTCAACTCAATGACTCAACTATTTATTGATTTCACTGTTTTTTCAACTCAATGACTCAACTCAACGTTTTTTTAGAGGGTGTTTTGGAATTATTTTTTTATGGTGTTATCTACCGTATTGCTTGAAGTACCCAGCACCCGCGACGATGGGTCGAATTTTATACCGAAGCGAAGGCGCAAGCGCCAGAGAACGCGTACTTAATTCAAATTTTCTAACGTTTTTTGCAATTTTCCGGCCAGTATCAGTCTGTATTTCTGTAATAATAATAAAATATGTTTCGCGGCCGTAATACGTAGTTATGTACAGTATAATTAACAAGAAAAATCATTAGATTACCCTTGTAAATTCATTTAACCCCGTTGACTGACTTTCACCTAGACACTGACCTGCTAATTACAAAAACGTAAAAAAAAAAAAATTCGGCGCGCTACCCTGGAGGTTCCCCCTTAAAAGCAATACTCCATTAATACCTTTATTCAGTGATAATAAAAAAGTACACGAGCAATTTTTCGCTTGGTGGAAACTGACTCAGAGAAGTGGCTGTATTACAAACGGGAAGGCGGTCCCTTAGTGAAATATGGATATATTGGTAGGACTAAAACCCCTCGCCTACTTTAAGTAGTGGTAGTAAAGCTTAAGGCACTCAATATTGTTCATTTGTGCCTATAATACTATTAAAAAAAAAAACTATATATAATTCTATGTGTGTGAATCTTACATTTTAGAGTAACAATTTTCATTTACTAGCAGAATGTGTTGTATTTTGATTGGAGTCAAATTTTATACTCTAGTTTATATAACAAATAATTATTATTAATTATCAATAAATTGGTAACACCAAGACGTTTATTAAATTTAGATGTTGTATATATTAAAGAAAAATACATAATATTGTGTGTCCTGCGTTATTTTTGTACAGGTTTGAGATTTGGACAGGATTTGTATGAGATCTGCTTTGTACATATGCGAGCGAGTGAGTGAGGGAGTGAGAGGTCCGAGGTTACCGGGCTGAGGGACGTTGTCATTGTGTTATACTTACGTGCGCGATATTCTCCATTAATATGCAATCAAAGGTGCGAGATGACCAATTTTTAAGTACAGTATCATTTGCCAAGACTCTAAAAAGTTTATATAAGAAATGAGTCTGTTTAAGGGCAATTGTTTTTTTTTATTGTGATGATTTTATGATTATTCCTTTATTGACAGCTAGGATTTATACTTAGCCGAAGAACGAATTTATATTTTTTATTTATTACTTTATCGGATTTAAGAATCTCAGTGAACGCAATGTTTTTGATGGAGGAAGGTATCTTTGTGTTCAATTGAATAGGAGACGCAAAATTAAATGATTTTCATAATACCATGTATAGTGTATCTGTGCCCTTATAAAATATAATAGTTGTATAATTTAGCAGATGTTTGATAGCGTCAGTTAATATAGTTAAATCGCCTTAATCAGACACCAATAATGCAATACTTTTTTATATTTAAAATATGTACTTTTGAGAGAAAATTTTATTGTGTGTTTCCGTGATCGTTTATTTAACATTATTTTATAAGCGTGCAAAATTATCTGTCTTAAATTTATAACGCTGGCGTTCAAAAAGTTAAATAGTATTTTTAAAACAATAAACAGTGCTTACAATAAAAAAAAAATCGGAAAGTAATTTTTAATGAATGATAAAGTGCGGAAAGTATCACAATATCATTAAAAATATATGAGTTGTACATATTAGATGTAGAATAGGGTTAAGTTTTATTATTACTTTTAAGATATAATAGATATTTGTATTTGTAAGATATATTTAGATGTGTTTCTTTTTACCATATAACATATAATTAGTGGCCACGTTAATTAGGCTTTTTATAATTAAATAAAACGTTGACTTCCGCCTTTACAGTCAAAAGGATGTTTAAATAATATTGCGCTGTAATTTTTAAACTATATTTTGTAAGATTATGGAACTAAATAGCATTTAAAAGGTTTATTTTAAATATCTGCTAGGGCGTCTCCACACTGATCGACGCGGAGCTGCAATTTGAGAACGCTTTAATAAAAAACCCTATGAAAAAGGATTTTAGTTATTTAAAACGGACCTAAGCAGCTATTGTAGTTTCCGGGTAGGTCAGTCTATAGATACCCTTATACAGTATCAATTAAAAGTATTTTGCGTAACTTCACATACATGAGTATGAATATAAAAATACATACGTTAATCTATAAAAGTATTATTTTTCAGCCATAATTACAATAAAAGTAAGTATGTTTGGGTTGGATTCCATTCTAATTTAATACAGCAAAATTCCAGTTCAACGGAGCCACTGCCTATCTGTCTTCCACAAACCACTGGGTAATTCAAACTCCTTTGGCAAAACTGGTTGTCAAACTTTCAGGCTACTTGACTACCCGAAACGACTGCCAAAGATCTACAACTGACAGAAGTAATAATGGAATAAAAATCGTATCTTTTTTATATGTTTTATCAAGCTTTGATACCGAGGAGCTCATGGGTTAAATAATAATAGCCACTGTGGTCGATTTTTAGGTCAAGCCGTGCTTGTCGCGGTTGGTCTGTGGATGGGTGATCACCCTTACATACCAAGTATACGTACACGTTAAGCTGTTGGTCCCGGGTGTCATTAAATGACTTTTTGGGCCACTGACAAAGATCTACAAATTTTGTAGATTTTTGTCAGTGGCCCAAAAAGTCTGACAACCAGTCTTACCAAGGGTTATCGTATTACCCAGTACTAACTGGTTTGTGGAGGTCAGATAGGCATCGCTCCATGTAAAGTACTAGTATTCAGCTGCATCCGCATAGACTGGAAGTCGACCCCAACATAGTTAGGAAAAGGCTAGGCAGATGGATATGCTTTGACACCGATACTCATCAGGTCTGTAAAGTTTTGCAAATTATGTGAATTTGACCCCGTAGTCTGCGGCCTATTTAGCGCGGCCGAATTATATTTAGTCACCTATATATTAAAGTATATTATATTTAGTATAAGAGGACATGCTTTTCGTCGGCACACAATGTTTTTTTTATTTATATAACTAATAATTTCCTTGCCAATACATGAGGCATATAGATATTTTCTTATTTACTCAATTTATAGGCGTTTACCGAATATGTAATGGAATGGATGTCAAACATTTTGTACACGATTGGCGTATTTTAGCATAGGATTTTCATTATTGAAAAATCTATTGACTAATTGAAATATTTTCGTGATTTGTTCTGAAGTTCATCAATTTGATATATTCATTTTGAGTAACTCAACAACGTTTACCAATTAAATCAAAACAGATTTGTAAGTTTAAGTCAAACTAAAATGGCTAAAATGTTAGCCAGTTGTTGACAAAATGTTATAAATGGCAATTATATTATTTTTAAGCGAGGAAAATGTGAATCAAAAACATGGCACCTGTAAGTTATTTTGTAATTATATTGGATCACCGACAGCCTGAATCAAATGTAAACAGAATGGATTTAATTTTAATCTTTTGAACGCCATTGTCACACATACGTGACAAACATATACGTGCCCTGTACGTTAATGACATAAATATGTGACAAAGTGGTACATGAAATTGTGGCTTGAGGTGGAGGGCATGCACGATCAAAAGGTTAAAAGACATACAAATGTATGGAAACTTGGAAAGACGTGTTATACTGAATGGCAATAAATCTTGATGGTTAAAGTTCCTAGAGCTTGAATCGAAACTGTTCTGATTATATTTGAATGCTTGATTCCCTTTTACACTTAAAATTAACTAAACAAAGGGTTTGAGGAACGTTTTAGTTCAACTCGTCTGGGAAGTTTGTGTTACAAGGGAGCTGGCTTTACTTGGAGAAACGGGTATGGAACATAAAATAACGGTATCTACCATTCACCCAAAGTGGAATTCCCTGTCTGCGTTGGTGTTCCCAAGTTCATATGACCCCAATATATTTAAGTG
Organism: Xestia c-nigrum; assembly: GCA_916618015.1. NCBI lineage: Eukaryota > Metazoa > Arthropoda > Insecta > Lepidoptera > Noctuidae > Xestia > Xestia c-nigrum. The sequence goes on from OU745263.1 coordinate 3,570,751, forward strand.
GCGAGTTAATAGAGGCTTCTTTTCGGTTGGCTCGTTCCATCATCGACCTCATCTCTGTCCTCAGGATTAGATGGGGGTGACGATCAGACTCATTTAATTTAAAAAAAGAACTGATTTGAATAGCGAAAAATGTTTGATCAAAATCAAATTCAGCTCTCGGCACCTTGGTCAGACTATAATGTCTAGTAAAATAAATGGTTGTGTCGTGATTTTTGTCTTAATGGGCTTCCTCATATTATTGTCTTTAATTCGTGTTAGGTAGTTTACTTTAGAAGGGTTTCAATATAGTATCATTTTTGGATTGGATTCTTCCAATGGGGTAGGCAACTGTGGAACTAATGGCGCTAGCACCGCTTGAACCAAAACATCGTCATTGGTTGAAAATCTGTCAATGTCGTTTTATATTTCAAAATAGTTTGACCTCATTGGTCATTCTTTCTATGCGGTGGACGCGCCATCTACAATCAGCTTTAACTTGCCGACTCCATTAAGTCTTCTCTTGCATATTGGTCTTTTAACATAAAAAGGAACAGCGGGCCTAAAAGATAACGGATGTAAAGCTCCGTCTTTGTCTCACAATAAATCATCATCATCATCATTTCAGCCGAAAGACGTCCACTGCTGGACACAGGCCTCCCTCAAGTTTCGCCACATTGACCGGTCCCTTACGACTCGCATCCAACGGATTCCCGTAACCTTCACCAGGTCATCGGTCCAATAATAATGAAACATAATAATTCTGTTAATAAGAAGTGGTGAAAGACCGCTTTTATTTCAGCTGTTTTGTTTTACCTAAACAAAAATCACTAGACGATGTCATCATCTCCCACAGCGAGACTTCAACCACTGCTCGAAATAGGCCTCCCTTTGGTAGGCGCTCATTGTTAGTTGTGCCAAATACACGTGATTCTTTAAAAACGTTTTTTTCCGAGTCGGTATCGTGCTCGATAGACTCCAGACACACGGCTCCTGGTGCATTCCTTGAGAACACGTGTGCCAAACGTCTTTACAACCGGTTTCACTCCAGAAGTCCCGATCTTATAAACCGGTTTCAGACACCTTTGACGCGAAACAAGTTTTCACACACTGTTCTTTTACCGGTTTTGAAAAGAAAGTACTCCATAATATCGTTATTTTGTGTGGCCATACACTTCTCCAAGCGGTGGTAATGTAAATATAATTAATTGGATTGTGATTGAGAAGTAATGTATCAAAATTCTAAATTATCGATGTATGTAGGCGAACGAACATTTTTGAACCTTATTTCTTAGGGTATAAAGTTGAAAAATGATCGTTTGTGAGTGTACATATTCAAGTAGCTTGCAGTTGTTAGGTTGTGTGCGAATATGTACGAGCATTTACGGTGATGGCCGATGTATATTATTTGCAGTAAGAGCGTTTTGTATAAATACATTAATTCGGATGTAGAATGCCATATTGTGATTAGTTTGTTAGCTACACGAAATATTTTTCAAATAAAAATATCTATGTATACATTATTTTCATTGTTTTATTTACAAAATGGTTATATTTTTTTTAGTGTGTATTATCCTTAATATATTTTTGAGAATTTTCCTTAAATTCCCTTAACCTCAGCAAGTCTATAATATGTGTTATATTCTTGTTCTTAATGACCAAATTACCAAAGCACAACTCAACCGGTTAACATAAAATGTGTCCGTTAACCAGTGAAAATAATCGATTCACTCGAACGCATGCAGTTGACGATCTAACTATGGGGCGCTCTGTATGTCACCGTAAAATTGTAAAACCCGTTAGATTGTAATCTATCTAGCGAGATTGTAAACTCTCGAAAGATTGTCAAACGAAAATACTGCTTACAATATAACGCATTATTTTTCGGTAGATTATAATCTAACAATATGAATCCGTAATATTGTGAAATTCCTGCATTGTCGGGACTTGGGGCACCCCGACGTTAGGTTAGTTAGGTTCGTTTAAACCCTGGAGGCAGAAAAGGAGCCCCGGCGGGGTTCCGTCGACTACGCTTTTTAGGGGAATATAAAGTGTTTTGAGGTTAGGTTATATTAATCGGTTTTTCTCAGGAACTTTTCATGAGAGTGCGGTGGTGCCATGGGGCAAGGGGGCACACCCCTTTCATCCCCCCCTTCCACACAGCGCGAGTTGACTTCTGTCGCATACATTTCACAATATTACGGTTTCACTTCGATAGTTTATAATCTACCGAAAAATAGTGCGTTATATTGTAAGCAGTATGCTCGTTTGACAATCTTTCGAAGTTTACAATCTCGCTCGATATATTACTATCTAATGGGTTTTACAATTTTACGATGACATAGTTAATATACTTTTTATTTATACATACAAACAAAAATCAACGAGGAACGATATACCCAACACTCCTGGTTCGAAGACAACGCATTCAGTAAAGCTTTCCGAAATGCCGGCATAGAATTTTTTTTCAACATGATTCTGGTTCAGAAATCAGAATGATGTACTGAATATAAGGTAAGCGTTCATGTGTCGTTATCCCTTCCACCCATTATAATGTAACACTTAATTGAGTATTAAATTCCTGTCCCACAAGTAGGTCGCTTGGTACTGAAGTTTCAGGAAAATTCAATAGACATCAATTTTCCTTACTCATATTTGTTCAGTTTATTCCTGACCAGATTTCAACTCACGGGAGATCATAGACATAAGGAAATCATCTATACTTATAATAAATCTGTAGAGAAGTCAATTCTGAACATGAAATATATTTACAAAATAACTATCGGGGGGTGATTAGTGATCGATACTGATGCCAAAAATGCAATCAGTAAAATTTTTGTCTGTCTGTCTGTCTTTCTGTCTGTCTGTCTGTCTGTCTGTCTGTCTGTATGTTATTTATAGAAAAAAAAACTACTCGACGGATTTTAACGAAACTTGGTACAATTATTCTACATACTCCTGAGCAGGTAATAGTATACTTTTCATCACGCTACCATTAATAGGAGCAGAGCAGTGAAAGGAAATGTTGGGAAAACGGGAGAAGTTACTTGGTTTTTTTAGCTTCCGTCACATGTGTAGCCTTAATGGTTAAAGCTACATAGAAATCATGTATAACGGAAATATTCCACATAAAATTATATAAAAAATATCCCAAGACAGCATATGTCTATCTTTTATAGTTGACTCACAATAACACGTGTAACTCCCGATAGCTTAGCAGTTCGGAGATTTGTTATTATTATATTTGTTTACTCTTACGTTTATATCATCACGCTATGACCCACATAAAACATAGGATACATTTTATTCCGGTAGTAAGATCCCATGGGACAATAATCAAACTTCACGCGGGCGAAGCCGCTGGCAGAAGCTAGTCGCTAATAAAATCACAACAATTATTTTCGTCCGGATTTCCCATTTAACTGAATTATGAACCAAAACAATTGTTTTTTCATCAGACATTTCCCTGTGATATTATTGCTTCAGTGGGTAATTTGGATGAGTGTACGGTATTACTCGTTTTCTGATAAGGTAGCTGTGGTTTAGACACGCAGGTTCGGCATGGACAAATTGCGCAATTATTTTTAAGAATGTTAAGGTGTCATGTGGAAGTATTTTCCAGTTATCTCCAAGTACTTTGTCATTGTCATCATATATTTTAAGTGATCATATTGATCCGAGTAATTTTGTTCTAGTTATTTCTGGTCAGTTATGTCTAAGATTTGTCGGTACTCGAAAAATCTGATAACCAGTCTTACCCAGGTACCAGTACTAACTGGGTTGTGGAGGTCAGGCAGTCGCTCCATGTAAAATACTGGTATTCAGCTGCATCCCGCGCGTTAGACTGGAGCCAACCCTAACATAGTTGGGAAAAGGCTGGGCAAAACAGAATGTCTAAGATATGGTGTAGCTGTTATAATTATGGTTTCTGAAAAAAATAAACTTTTCAATTATTAAAGATAAATCATATAAGACAAAAAAAAAAGAAATTAAAAAAAAATAGAATTTAAGAAAAATAATTACAAGGAAAAAACAAGCGCGTTTGAAATTTAATAAAGGTTGGAAACAGGCGGGGCCCATTTGAATATTTAATTATGAAATGGAATGGGCCTCTGCTTTGGAATAGTTTTTTTGCTTTCACAATTTTGAAACCAAAATGTTTTAAGCTTCTATTTAAAATTTCTAACTCTACGAGTACGTCCCTATGAGGTCGTGTCTTAAAAGTGCATAAGCTTTGAAACCTTCAAATATAATACGGTGACTTTCGAGACATTTCAATTTAGTAGCAAAGTATTAACAACAAGGTTTTATGTGAGTTCAACCTTTTTTGAATAACTACCCTTTTTTAACCCTGTTAGTGGTTAATTTCAATAAAATACGAAACACGTCTTCCATCAATTCTGTTCAAAAAAGTTTACACATAATTTCAAGTAGATTGGCCCAAGGAATCACGTTGTCTCATACAAACTTTGCCCCCTTTTTTCCCCTTAGGGGTACAATCTTGGAAAATTCTTTCATATCAGATGCCTACAGCATATAAAGAACACGACCTGCTAGTTTCAGGTCTCTACGATCAGCGGTTTAGGCTGTGCGTTCATCCATGAGTCACTAATGCTAAATCGTCAGTCATTAAATCGCTATTTTGTGCGTATTCAATATTCAACTCAAAAATCTAATTCCAAAGAAACTGACAAATTATATTTACGTGTATTAGATTTGAAGTATAAGTAGCAACTTTTAACACTTTATTGGATTTTATTATATAGGTGTATGAAGTTAATTCGATGAGGGGCGATTGAACTTTCAAAGCCAGTCTGCATTTGCTATTACATAGTTTTATTATGTAAGTACACGTCTACAGCAGTATTGAATGGGTTCCCTTGGCAACGGGCGGGCATGAACTCGCGCCCTATCGATCCACAGCCAGACATCTTTGCCTTTGGTCTAAAGCTACTGCATTGGTTCTTAAAGAAAAAGTAGATACTATTTTTTGACTAAACGTGGAAGTTTTGGTAGTTGAGGAGGGGTAGAATTTTAATTAGGCTGTTGAGGTATCTACCCATAAGGTTACATTTATTTGCTGGGTAGGATATAGCGACACGTGGTTTCAACTTATTATTCAAGCAAAAATTGATCATAAGTAGGTATCGCAGAATAGTTATATACTGAGTTTTCTCTGTGCTTCGACAAACACGATAAGCCGTTTCTTAGGGACCTAACTAAGGGCTTTAACTCAAAGAGCAGTGGACTGAATAGATTTTAGAGAATTTGCAAGTTATCCTATCCTATAAATACCTAATATTAAATGAAAAATATTTAAATATTTGTATTGAACGTACGAATGTAATAAGTAGTATGTAGGTAGGTAGGTAGGTACATACTAGGTACTTATTACATTCGTACGTTTAGTTAAAACAGTACACTCAGATGGTGTTTGACTCATATGCTTAGTAACCTAATGCTTACTAACTAACTCTTTGGGCTGACTGTACTTTCCTTCTTTTCTCTTTATCTTCAAGAAACACTCATATTTTCCAGCTATATTGGAATGCGTAATTCGGATCTGCGTCAATGTTGTTACCTAAATTCGGTACCTACGTGAATTATTGAGGGAAAACTACGAATTATTGGTTGAAATGATTGATGTCAAGAGTTACTAATGGTGAGATCATTGGATCGCGTGATGGTTTTAAAGTTATTCGATTACACATCATTTTAACTGTCGACAGCTTGTTCAAGTGAAATTGTCTCATGCCTTTCTTAGGGAAAATGCAGTTTACTTACCTAGAGTATTTGTTGTTCCAGTAAGAAATGAGTAAAGCTATTCAGAGGATTGCAATCTTCTGTCGGATTTTTTCAACACTCGTTCAATATGAGTTAAGATGTCCCGGTATAGATGAGACCTGTGATTTCTCATCCAAAAATAGTCGTTCCCCAGCATCTTTTATTGCGTAGATTTACTTAGTTTAATGCTTGGTTGACAAATTCTTACAGGATTCGTTTACATTTTGTAGGATGCAAGTATACTAACAATTTAAAAAAAACTTTTACGTCTTTAGGCACGAGAAATTTCTGACTGATACAAAATATACCATAAGACAAGTACTTAAAGTCTAGTCAACAGAATGACATCTCAATCATAATTTTTGGAGAATGTGAAAAAAAATTGACCTAAAAAGCACTTGTTGACTAGACTAATATGCACGTACAGACTTGGGTCAGTGGATACGAAACGGGGCACTATTTTTTTACTGCGACCAATTTCGAGGTGGCGCTTGCTCGGCTCGCGCGTATTTGGTCACAGTTCTTACCTAACCTAACCTAACCTATGTGGTCGGAGTAAACGGAATCCCTTCGACATCGTTTTTACAATAAACGGAGACAAAAGACACCAAGACACTTTTAGCCATAAATTTGAATAGGTACGATTGAATCGAGAAAATAACACTTTTAAGGCTACATTTTTTCAAGTCTTTTTTTTCTGTGCCTCGTTACGTACACGTTATCCCAGACTTGCACTAACCGACTGTAAGCTTCATGGTCTAACTTTTTTTTTTTTTTTGGGACAAGCCCGCCACACACGCCCAAACCACTGTAACTCCTGAAAGCCAGAATCAACAGTGGCGACCACCAGAAAAGCGCCGAGACAATGAAGCTCGACGAAGTCCCAGAGAATGAATTTAACTGTCTTGGATCCCGCAACGAAATTAATCAGAAAGTAAAGCGGAGGAGTAGGAAAGAACTGTAATTTCCACTTCCCTCCATATCAGCAGGAGACAGAACGAAACAAGGCCAATAGGCACAAAGGGACGTTTACAACTGGGATAGGCCCAGTTGCCTAGCACCACGGATAAATATTAACGTTAATGGGTCCTAAGTTGAGAGCTGTTATATTTGATTCCAATAATAGGTATGGCAAAAACGCTTGAACGCACGGAAATTTGCTCTAGTTTCCACAAGGTCCGTATAGTAAATAACTCCGGATGTAACCTGTACACTATCCAACATAATATTGCGTTCATTTTGCCAAAGACTACACTCCCACAAAATGTGATGAGCAGATTGTTCATATTCGCAGTCAGATGTTGAACATTGACAAAAAGGCGAGTCAACAAGCTTGAAGGAAAATAATTTACTCTTAAAGTTGCCATGGCCCGTGAGAAATTGGGCAACACAGTCATCAACCTCCAGCCATGTCCTGTCCAGCCGCTCACGAACGGATGGAAAGAACTGGTGGAGGTGCCTGCCCTTGATGGAATTGTCCCACCTACATTGCCATTCAGATAAAAGTTCCTCCCAGACGTCGGTCTGTGGTTTGAATAATCTAGAAATCCTAGCACGATCACGTACGGTTAAAAAGTCTGCGTCCGTGGTCTCACGCGCGTTATAGTACATTGCCGCCCGCCGCTGCACCTCAAGATCGACTGGAAGTACACCCGCAAGCACCGGAAGAGCTTCGGTACTAACCGTCCTGTACGCTTTGCATAAGAATATCAACGCCAAACGCTGGCTTTGAAGCAATTTACGTCGCACCGCTCCTATGGTGGCCCTATCGGCCCAAACAGGTGCCCCGTAGCACATACAACCCAAGTAAGTAGCCACGTAGATGGTCTTTAAAGTTAAAAATGATAATCCCCACGTAGATTTGGATATCCTCGTTAAGGAATAAAAGTTCTTTTTAGCTTTTTCACCGACATTTTTTATGTGATCTACGAATGAAAAATTCCTCTCTAAGACCAGTCCAAGGTAGCACACGGACTGCTTTCTTTTCACGGGAACGTTATTAAATTTAATGCTCGGCCACGATTTAAGATCACCTTTTAAAATTAGTTGAAATGTTTTATGCGGTGCAAAGGTCAGACGGTTTCGATCGCCCCACTGAGATATTAATCGTAGGCAAGTGTCAGCTAAATTCTCGAGTCCAGCCCGGGTACTTGACTGAATGAGCAGCAGGCCGTCGTCCGCGTAACCGGTTAATGAACAGCCCGGTGGGAGTGGGAGCGCGAGGAAATCATCAAAACCTATATTCCATACATACGGAGAGATTACCGAGCCCTGTGGACATCCCATGGTAAGGGACTTTGACATAGAATGATGTCCGAGTTTTAGTTGCGCGGTACCATTTAAAAAGAATGAATGAACAAGATTATATATGTTTTTGTAGCAGCCACGATTTTTCATTTTAAGTAGTAGCATCGGCCACCAAGCGTTATCAAAAGCCCCGGAAATATCTAAAAAGATTCCAACCACGTACTTGTGTTCAGAGTTATTAACAATTTTTCTAACAGAAAGTGCCGCGTCAACAGTAGATTTACCCACGGTTAATCCGAATTGGTTGTTATGAAACTTTGGTCCGTCCGGTAGCAAACGCGGAACGATAAGGCGCTCCAGGAGTTTTCCCAAATTTGGTAGTAGGGTTAAGGGCCTGTACGACTTAGGGTCGTCCGGTGGCTTATCACCACTTTTTGGAATTATTCGTATAAAGCCACATCGCCATACGCGAGGAAAAACGCCTTCCGCAATACATTGGTTGAAAACAGATAGAATGGCGTCGCCCGCTCTTTTACACGCTTCTATTATCATCCGATTAGATATTTTATCTTCACCTGCTGATTTTTTAAGAGGCAGTTTCCTGACAACAGTAATGAATTCGTCAATGGATGGAAGGTCTGACGCTGGTGATTCAGGTGGCACAGCAGCCCACGCTCTGATCTGTTGATGGTAGTCATTGTCATTTACCGGCGAATCATCAGGTATCAGAGTATTTAATAGAACTTCGGTCGTTTCCTCAATACCGGTGGTGTGTTTATTATTTACTTTAATGTTTTGGATAAACGCTAGGTCGACCGATCGATTAGCTTTGAACTCATGATACAAAGGAGACCACGGACCTTCTTTATCTAATTTTTCTACAATTTTTCGCAGTAAATTACCCTTAGATTTTTCAGTCGATGCTCTGTAGCGGGACCTGGCAACTCTAAACGCATTTAAAGCAATGGTATATGGTTCTCCGGTGACTTTTTGTTTTTTAAGCTTGTTTAAATGTCTACGCGCTCGGCGATAGCTTTTACGTTGTTCAATTAAGTAGTCACACCACCAATCACATCTACGGAGGTTGGTCATAGATGCGCGACCAATAGCGATGTCAGCACAGTAAGTGAAGGTGCCTGACATAATTTCAGCACTTTCTTCAGCTGACAGCCCATCACGAGTGAAGTCTTTGGCGTGACTTGCAAAAAGCGAGCCAAAGAATTCCCAGTTCGCGCCTTTACTTTTATATCTAAAATTACCAGTGATATGAGTCGGACCTTGAGTAGACACCGGAACAAATTCGTACACGATCAGGCGATGATCACTGCAAGACGCATCTGGTAAGACACGCCACCTATCCAAGCGAACGTCTGCACTAGAAAGTGTGACGTCAATACATGGTCTAATGTCAGTTGTAGCAAGTTTGCAGAACCTACCAGCTAATGGTAGATTATGCAACAGGTAATACCGACTTCGTCCCGTTCCTAATTAGCCCGAGTTCGGCAGGCAGACAGGTAAATAATATTTATTATTATAACAGTTTTATCGTCAATGACAGGAAGTTGGTGTACTTACCTATATGTATACACCTGACGCAGACCCGTTGTTTTAAGTGTTTTTTTTCTTGTGTTCACCATCTGTCATGTTTTGAGTCAATGATGCGTTGCCAATACTTAATACTACTTACTACAATACTACTTAAACATATGTGCGGTCGAACCAGCTATTTGGTTTACACTTTACAATGTAATTTGTGCGATAAACTGTAAACCTATTAGCTGGTTCGACCGTATATTAATATTGTCGTTTGCATATCTCAGAACTTATTTGTATTACAACATTTGTATTGTAACTGCGTACATAATAAAAGGTACTGTGTGTTGAGAGATTGGCCGGAGAAAATTGCACAGAAAGAAGAGTGGAAGGTTTTGGTGACCTCTGTTTATCAGTGGAACAATACAGGTTGTAAAAAAATGTTCTTCTTCTTCTTCAACTCTTGGCCACCCAATGCTGAGTATAGGTCGCTTTGTGCTACTATGCTATCCAGTTTCAAGAGACTTTAAGGAGATCGCCAGTACACCAAAAAATGAATAACTGTATTTTATATAATTTATTTTATTCATAAATGTAACCGTTTACATTCCACATGTTAAAAAAATTTTAAATATTTTCCATGAAAACAAAAAAAAACATTTAAAAAAGTACTGTTACCCCGGTGTCTGGAGCAGGGCCCAAGCTACCGGTGGTTACAGGTTAGGTTAGGTCTCTAGAACGTGTACGTCCTCACAATGCGAGCCGAATTTAGGAGTACTGCTTTCTGATCCAGCCGCCCAGCGAGAGCCTCGAAGGATATTCAAATTATCTTTACAATGTTCTGAAATGTATAGGGTGAAGTTGCAAAATATCTTAGACGGCGTCTCACAGCAGTGTTTGAGAAGCCTGTTACAACCCTACAATATCCCCAGAATTTCTAAAAGTTATGGTTTTAAAGTTATTAAATGTGGCTCAAAAGTTAAATGTGGCTGATGCCCAACTCAAATGGGACTGAGCAGGTCATGTCTGCCGCTTTCCGGACAAAATAGCGGGAAACTGTTGTCCAGAACTGACACAGTCAGGCGGTGTCGCAGCAGGCCACGAAGGAGATGGCGGGACGAACTGGACTGGATCCGATCAGGAAGGAAGACGGGCGGGTTCGCGACTAGTAGAAAGAGTTCAGGAAGGCATTTTGCCCAGGAGAGGGACAGAGTAGGCCCAAGAAAAACAAATGATATAAAAAAGCTACCTCACGTAGGAGGTTTTGTCAACAATCCTGTGAATTGGTCAACAAAAATATACTTCGTTTGTTGTTCTATCGACTCTCAAACGTCACTCTCGTGGAGGGTCGTTAGCATTTAGTTACGGTCTACAATGATTGCAGCTTTTTATCCGTGAGACTATGTAAAAAACGGCCTTCCGAAGCATGGTCATTGTCTAGTCAACGACATTGACGTTTTTATATCGTTCTATAATAAAGTAAGTATCTACTGAAACGTTTTCAGATATCTGGACCACCGTTTAGGTTAGCAGTGCGACTGCTAAGGATAAATTGCTGCGTGATCTTCAGGTCCGGCAGTGATCGGCATAATGTTCCATTGTCTCATTACGAAGTTTCTAATAGCAGTCTGAGACTGGATTGGTGCCCAGCTAATGGCAGCTTGCTTCTTAGAAAATGGGACTACCTACATAAATGGTGATATGAGGTTTCCCCTCAATGGTAGCTACATCCTGTTAGACTTAAAGCCGATCCCAACATATCTGGGAAAAGGCCAGGCAGATGATGATGAGGATTCTGCTAAACAGAAATTCAAACGTAAAATCTTTACAGTGATGATTCCCTTATATGAATCCTGAGGTCGCAGTATCTGCTCCTAGTCCTGCAGATCACAATTGCTGGAATACAGGTATTTCTGTATGAGTTGAGTGACCTATAATCCATAACGTGCGCGCAGAAGGCTGAGCAACGACGTTTCAAATTTCGAGCCCATAGACAAAATTGAGTTTATTGTCTCGGCTGAATATTGAGTGAGTCATCAAAGCATGATTTACTCAATGATTGAAATAATTCGTTCAAGTGGTTACAATGATTGATGATAACCACTTCAAATGATCACTTATTTCTTGTTGCAGATCTTATCGACACTGCTCTAGATTAGCCTTTCAATGAATATCTTAAGGTTCCGTACCCAAAAGGTAAAAACCGAAGTCTAAAGGACTCCACTGTCAGTCTGTGTGTCTGTAAACCTCAGAATAATGACTCTGAGCTGTAAACCGTCATAAACAGTTGAAATTTTCATAGATGATGTATTTTTGTTGCCATTATAATAACAAATACTAAAACAGAAAAAAAAAACATTTATTTATCTGGGGCTCCCTCCCATACAACAAACGTAATTATTGAAAATGCTTCTGAATCCTTCGTGCACGAATTCGACTCGCAGTTTTCCGGTCGGTTTTATGTGCTGTTGTTGAATGAAGTAATAAAAATCTAAGTTTACAGTTATTTCAGTTTAGCTAATAAATTGTGCCTTTGCAAACTCGGCTAGTTATAAAAGGTATGAGTATGAGTAATAACTCCCAACTACGGCTGCCGTGAGTCGCCGGCAGGTCGCCCCCAGGTTCTTGAACTCTGGCTAACGCTTTACGTAACTCCCTCGCCCGGGCTGATTACGTATAAACCCTCATTTTGAGGTTAGATGAAAATTTTGCACGCGATGGATTTTGTTTAGGAAGACTGTGAAGGGAACATTTTGATCAATGCAGTTCAGTGCAGTCAGCGAGATTGTATCAAAGAGTTCGGCTAGCTGTTTGTTGCTCCGCCGCCGGCTGAGCTGCCCTTGAGTTCCGGTCCTTGAGGTTACCGCACAACGCTGTTTATAATGTGGCGCGTCACGGCAGGTTCGCGTGCTGATACCCAACCGACCAATCGCCGCGCTTATCCAAGACACACCTCCGCGACGCTCCGCCGGATTTAAAATTGGATCGGCTGCGCGCGCAGTCGACTCGGTATTGAGCGGACGTCAGTGTCAGTTGTCAGTTGTCAGTCGCGGACGACGGGCGCGTGTTGTGTACGTGTTGTATTTCGCGGAGCTCCGAACATGGCTCTGCTCAGACGGTTAGCGGTGAACGCGCCCCGGAAAGTACGCGCGCTGTCCTCCTCGCCCCCTTCGCGGGACGACCTCGACCTCAACTTCAACAGCCCCAAAGATGCGTTCAAAAGTAAGAAGACGAGCGAACTTGTGCGGGCGTATTTCGTGTACCAAATATGCTCTGTGAACTGGCTGGTCGAGAACAATGATATGGTGAGTAGATCGCAACACCTCAGCTGTTGCTTACGTAAGATCTGCATAGCAATGTTTACTCGCCGGCTACCGAACAGCTCGAAATTAACTTCGGTTAGCGTCCTTGCGTCTTGTAATCTTGTTACATGCTAGTGATTGATGAGTGTGTATTTAGATTTACGCGGCGTGGCTTTCTCAGTTAACAGTTCTCCCTTAGAAATGGAAATTTGGGAGTGTCTGGGGAATAGAGACGTCGTGGGCGAGTAACCAGGACAGCATGTAGGTCGGGGAAGGGCGAAGGGAAGCGTGTTACCTAACCGTGAGAGAATGAATGGGTGGAAGGAATGGATTTTTGATCGGTGGTTATCGCGCATGCGTGCCACCGGGCCAGCCCCGCGCGGTGCCGGCGGCCGGCGCGGATCTGCTGCCGGCAGTCAGTCGTCGGCGTCGCGTGGCTTGCGACGTAGACGTCTGATTCTTTAAGCACTTGACACGGCATCGTAAATATCAAAGTATCTATAAGATGTAGGTGGTACATGACCGGCCATGAGTGCCGTTTGATATTTTGTTGGTGCAGAACCTGTTCTTTAACAGCCCAATTTTCTAAGGACACAAAACATAGAATTAATGAATTACCCACCAGAACAAATTGGAGTAGGTAGGTACACTCTGAAACTATCTGTACTTAGTTATTTTGAGGACATTGTGGGCTTCAGGGTTTTTCCGCACAAATTAATGTCAAAAGTAATCAATAAATGACTGGACTTTCTACCGGCAGGTTTCCTTTAATGATCAACTGTAACTTGGTAAAACCACATGGCATGTGAAGGTAGTTGTAACTAGTTTACCTTAAACGCAATTTCTTTCTCTTATTTAAAATATTACTGGTTATTTAACTATTAACTAAGTATAAAGCCGGGTCCATATCCTTGTCCTAAATTACCTACGCGTTACACACGTCTGGACTCGGCTTTAGATGCATATGATTTCCTAGCTGCTAATTTGTTTGTGAATTTTAAGAATTTCGGTAGGTACCTATACTTAGGATCTATTAATTATTTTCATGAGTATTTTTGATTAGTCTTAAAAAATGAATAAATAAATGATAAATAAATAAAATAAATAAACATCATTGGACATTAACACACAGCGCCACCTAGTGCATTAAAAACATTTGCTCCTACCGGGATTTGAACCCAGGACCCTAAGAACGTAAGGCAGCGTCACTACCACTACGTCAATCGGGCCGTCAAATAAAAAAATAACGCTATACAAGAATGACCTAACGTCTGTTTATATATACCTATCTAAATAAGTATTATAAGAACATAGTTCAAAGTTGTATGTTTCGTTTTCAAGTAACCAATCATCAAGGAAATAATTGTAATACTTCCAGCGCATGTTTTTCCCGGTTGCTGGCCAAAAACTGACCACTATTTTTATCCCAACAGTTGACCTTATATTGTCAATGAATTTATAACCAAATATGGCAAAGTAAAACAAAAGGATTATGATGATTTTACCTTTCTCTGAAAGCTGGTAAATATTTTTTTAAAAGGAACCTCCTTATGACCAGCAACCATTAAGAAGATTGTTGTAGATACCACACCAAACACACATAATCGTGACAGAATGACTGCAGATTTTATCACGCAAGAGTACCTACTTACGTCCCTCCCGAATCCCTCTTCCCGTGACGTACCTATAAGGCGCACAAAAACCACCTGATTTCGCGACAAAATTGGACAAAAGACGTTACTTACAGTTACAAGTTATGCAATTCCCAATACTTAGTATGACTTACTTCAAGAGAGAATCATGTCGTGAATTTGGACTCAGCGTCAAAAATCGACGACAAAAAAAAATACTCTCAAATTGCGCGGCTTCTGATACTTTACCTTATATGACTTTGGATGATTTTTAAGAAAATATCCTGTCGGAAAAACAAAAAAAAAACCCACAAAAAAAACCCACACTAAAAAGAACCACGGAAGAATAAACCCAACCCGGCCTGTTAGAGGGTGGGCACTAATGATGCCAATCCGATTTATTATTTTTCGCATCAATGGATTATCTGGATACACATCGTTAATTAAATCCATTGTTATTTAGTTCTTATGTGATTTAGATCTGCAAACACAAAGTGGATAGATTTTGCGATATACCTATGCTTAAAATATTACATAGGTTTGCTTTTGGTATTTAGTTTGCTGAATTTAGTTACGAGTATGGCACCGCGAAGTCAAAGAAAATACAAAATAAAAACAACTAACAACTGCATCGATATAAATACAGGGATAGGCAGTAAAATCCAACATTGCCATTAAGCAATCTCATAATAAAATATGTTATAGAATCTACAGTTAGACACACAAAAATCTCCAGTTATTAGTAAGTCAGTATTTTAATTACCTGTAAAGCAATAACGTTGTATGAAATACTCTAAACCATAATTACGTTAAATAAATTTGTTTTAATAGAACGGTATAGCGATTAGAAATGTCTTTCAGTTGAGCTTTGGATCGTAGTAATTATTTGTAGGTATTGGTCTTATCTAAACACTTCTGAACATGCAACAGGAGGTAAGATATAGGCAGTCGCTCCATATATTTAGCTGCATGCGGTTAGTCTGGAAGCCGACCTCAACATAATTTTGTAAAAGAAGAAGATGATGCATGAATCCAAAATCCAAATAAAATTTTATACTTCACTATCTTAAGCTGTATTTTTGTTTGCCAAACAATCAGTCATATCCCTTAATTTTTCAGACTGATCGTAGATTTTTTATTTTTGCCCAAAAAATAAAAACCTCATTTTTGTCAGCAACGCAGCACTTGTATAACGTGATTTAATTTACTTAGTTAAGCCTTCCGTCATTTACTCCGAGTAATCGGTCATGGCCGTTGCTTGAGCATAATCTCTAGCCATAAAGCTAGTCTTCAGTCTTGCGACAGACTTCACTAATCTTTTTATAACTTTCACGACGTCCTGTTATGATTTTCTGCTTATATACAAGTTAGAGTGTTGGTCTTTACTCGTTTTATCTGTCGTTTGTTACTTCATCGTTTTATTCTCTGCGTTTACGTCTTTCTGGCATTATGGCAAGTCTTTTTGAACTATCGAACTCTGCCAAAATGGCGGCGCTTTCCACCGGTCTTTTTTACTAACGTAATGGCGGGGTGGGGCGGCCATTTTCAATTTGTCGCAACGCAATCGTTCAGACATTGTGTGGGCCTTCTTTATAAAAGCTAAAAATAAGGGAAGCAGTTGTCATGGCCATTTCTTAATTAAGATATAATCGGTAAAGCAGGTTATCTTTTCCAGCATGTTCTTTATAAAGGAAAGATAATTTCCAAAGAAAGAAAAAAGTGATTGATGGATGACTGAAAACTCTGTGAGTTTTCTTACTGCTTGATAAATGCACAGACATAAACACATAAAGATAAGTAGTAAGATCCAGCATTACCATAAAACATTATACATAAATGTTATCTACAGCTAGAGATATGTTTTCAGTGTGGACTGATTAAATATTTAATAGTAAACAAACTGTTAGGGAAGCCGGTTGAATCTGAAACGTAAGTAGACATACGACAGACATGCGGGACGTACTGTTATCATTTATTGGTCATATCTTTTATTATTCGTGGATTTGCGTTATCTTTTCTAGTCATATGTTGCTTGCATTTGCTCAAATCAGAGTTTTGAGAGCAAAAAAATTGGAAATAGGTTTTTAAACTAGGTTTTATTAAACTCAATTTCGTAGTAACATTAGCATTGGAAAACAAAAGTCTTACAAACTAACCATAAAAAGTGTGATTTACGGTCGGTAACATCTATTCTTGGACAAAATAAATTACAATGTAGTGAGGATTTAAATGGCATTAATTCATCCTCATATTGTTTTGTCTTAAAATAAAATATAGTAATAATAGACTATTGAATTTTTGTAGATACAATGGCATGAAACTTAGATAGAATGCCCAGGCTAGAAGGACATACACTGATATTATTGGTGAAGGTCTTCAGTAAGTTCAGGTGCGTAGTATGTATTATATATTATACTAGCTTCTGCCAGCGGCTTCGCCCGCGTGAAGTTTGAAATTATCCCACGGGATCTTACTACCGGGATAAAAAGTATCCTATGTGTTAATCCAGGTTATAAACCATCTGTGTGCAAAATTTCATCCAAATCCGTTCAGTAGTTTTTGCGTGAAAGAGTAACAAACATCCATACATCCATACAAACAAACTTTCGCATTTATAATATTAGTAGGATTATCTGTGGTAATACCTACTTACAACCGGCGGCGTTCGTGTTACATGACAAGATATACTCGTATGAACGTGGACGAAGTGAAAAGAGTCCGTAAGGATTGTACCACGTGACCCCCTGTAATTTATGCATACTTCTATGCATTTTTATTTATTTTTTTAAAGTTTATGCACAATTAAAACTGTACAAAGGTCTCAGGCATTTTCTACCAGTCTACCTTAGGGTGATGCAGGGATAAAATACAGTACTTAGCTGCAATAGCCAAAAAAAGACTAGAAATGATTTATAACTAAAATATATAAGAATAAATACATACATACATATAGCAAAACCTTAGGGTAATGCAGGGATAAAACACAGTAGCTGCAATAACCGAAAAAAAGACTAGAAATTATTTATAACTAAAATATATAAGAATAAATACATACATACATACATTTAGCCAAATATATAAAGTTAAGAGAGATCAACGAGAGAACAATAAAAACTACAACAACTTAATGTACTTTGTGTTTTTTTTTCTTTAATAACATTCTTAAAAGTCGGTAGTAAATATGTTTTAATAAAATACATGTTTTAACTGATAGTTATTTGCATAATGCTCTTAAAATGTATACATTGACGTAAGAAGGTAGACAGCTACAGTACATTAACAAATTATAAAGTTATTTGATTACTGTCTCGTAGTCAGGTAAGTAGACATCGCTATAATGCTATAATAGTTGTTTTTTTGAATGTAAGAATTTTATAAATTACATTAGTATTATAAATGAAAAAAATAAGAAGACAAACGTAGCAACAAAATTGATGCGAAACTAGTTATTTTACAACATTGCTATTTCTATGGGTACAACGGTGGACCTACAATAATATAAATAATAATATATATATAATACACAATTACACATATTATTGATTACTTAACACCACGCTTATTGCACGTGAACTATTCGTGAAATAATTAACCTTAAGGTGTATTGAACTCAGAAAATCAGGAAAATGTAAGATTTATGTGGTTATACATAGCGTGTATTATTTTATTAAAATTGTTATATTATATAAAATGATTAACACAGAAATACCAATTTATAAGGATAATAAACAATAATTGGGTATTTTGTGAAAACAAATAAATTCATGACAAAAATATGTGAAGCCTGCACTGTCTCATCTACGTCAAGGCCTCATTGTTCAATTTACCTTTTTGAACATATTTTCCTATTGATGCAAAACATCAGGAAAACCAATAAAAATTGGTTGTCATATTTTGCGATTTCTGAAAAACCATGGTGTCATCTTTTTGTGATACACAAGTAACTATATCTTTTTATGTATACCTTATTTGTCTTCTTAAGTTGGTTAGTTTAAAAGTTTTTTTTTTTTTAGGAATGACCACTCGTAGTTGCAACTCGGTAAGGTTGCTTAACTACTTAACCGAACTATCTAAATAATAATTAGTAACATAAATGTTTCGATTTTCCGTCACAAATATTGTTTCGAGTCAGCTAAGGCATTCGACCAGATATCCATAACCTTATCTTTTCTATACCTCGATGACATGGTGGTGATTTTTCTCTTTGCACTCTTCACGTACAAAATCTTCGGCAAATAGAATCCAATATCCATTAACTGGCATTACATCGCGACCTCGCTTGCGTCAAACATGTTTACAGTTCAGTCGGTCAGTTATGGGTACAATACAATGAAACCACCGATAAAATACGTTCATTGCATCTCGAGCGCTGGGGAACCGCTGCAAACTTCAAACGCTAGAGATTTAGGACGTAGATGCTTAGTTAGATCTTAGGTTGAGGACACTGCACGTGAAATACCACAGTATGACTGAAGATAGCATTATAGTATCTGGCTACGAGAATGAGGAACACATGAAATAGAAGAAGAAACTATTGGAAGAGAAGAAGAAAACTGTTGGTAAAAAAGTTACGAAATGCCTATCATTTCGTTACTTTGACGAATCTGGTAGAAAGAAGAAGGAATAAGTATAATTCTGTAAAATAATTTCTAGATTAAAGGAAGCAGTGCAAAGGTAGCTCCA
Source organism: Xestia c-nigrum (assembly GCA_916618015.1). Lineage (NCBI taxonomy): Eukaryota > Metazoa > Arthropoda > Insecta > Lepidoptera > Noctuidae > Xestia > Xestia c-nigrum. The sequence goes on from OU745263.1 coordinate 3,589,907, forward strand.
AAGCGCAAACGTGGTCGCTCATAATATAATAGAATACTCTTTTTATGTACACCATAAAAATAGAAATACAAAAATTTAAAACACTTTACACAAGGGGTGACACAATGGGCGGTCTGAAAAAATCACCCAAAGGGCAATAGAAAGGGCAATGGTCGGGTTTCAAAAGAAATGAAGACATCTAGAGTACCAAGGATACCGATGTAACCCGAGGAATTGCCAAAATTAAGTAGCAATGGGCAGGGCACATTGCTCGCAGAACGGATGGCCGATGGGGCCGAAATGTTCTGGAGTGGCGAGCGCAAACCGGAAGACGTTGCGTTGAAAAGCCTCCCACTAGGTGGACCGAAGACCTGCCCCCGTATTCGCAAACGCTTGGAATGAATTTAAATTCGACAAGTCGTATGTCTATCCTTTTTTGGCATTACGAAAACGACCGAGATAGACATACGACTTCCCGAAGCAAAATTGAATCGAAGCGTTGTGAATACGGGGTCTGGCGGAGGCTGCGGGAATCCGCTGGATGCGAGTCGTACGCCTAGCAGTGGACGTCTTTCGGCTGAAATGATGATGATGATTGATCCATATATAGGTTCTTAAGCAGTGAAGGTACACAAGACCCAACCTAAATCTCAAGTTGTACCTAATGATCTCAATATTAATCTAGGTTTGTGCATTTGTAACCACAAGGAAAACCACACGTTCAATAGATTGTCATCGTTGTGATTGTGGTCGGCAAGTCATGACAGTTGTGCTTGACCACAACCACTCAAAGGTGTGTATTAGTTTTAAGAATCCATGACGGATCAAAATCATGTGAGCGCCGTATTTATGCGATAATTGCGCGAATTGGACGCACCCAAGCTTTGCGCTGAATTGGCTCGCATGCACACACACTGAGATTTACAAATCAGTTTGAATTGTTAGATGACAATGAATGGGAAAAATTCTTACCTTAAAAAGTCATCATCTCCAATTACCTATACGCTGACCAATATTACATCTGAAATCTCTTTATCTAATTATTTGAGTAGGTTGTGTTTATTCTTTAAGGGGATTGAAAGGAATGAATGTAGAAGTAGGTATATTCGTTCTAAAGTTACAATAATTTCTTTCATTCAGCACATTTTTATGTTGTTTCTATGCTATGCTTCATCATTGTCATGATTACAGGTAATTACAGCGTTACGTTCACCGGTTTGCGCTAATTCGCTTAAAATTGCTTGGGTTTTTGTATTCTGTTCACAGTTTAAATCGTCATTGTGTATTGAGAGATCCTTGTGGGTCTTGTTGTAACTTAAACGCCTTTATAACCTATAACTTTTAGTAAGTTATCGCTATTGAATGCGTTTAAGTTATTTTAGTGGCTATCTAACTAATCTAGTAACATGTTAATAAAAAACCTGAAATTCTAGCAGAAAGCTTGAATAAATGTAATAAAACAAAAAGTTACACTATTATAAATTGCAAATCCTACAAAATCAAACATGTCTGCCGAATAAAAACCGTGCGAAACCGGTTCTTACTGGTTCCTCTAGGTGTTTACCATGTGCACACAGTAAAAAACCAGATACTATGCTATTCAGATTCGTGACTATTATTATGTTAGCACTTAATTTAGATTTTTCCACTTTTTATAGGTGTGGACATTTTTCCATTGCGTAGACTTGTTTGACAGTTATCTAGCTAAGTAGTTGTCATTTCCGGACAAAAAGGACGAACGACTAAGCAAACACATTTTGATGGCATGTCAACTTTGATGGCTCGTAAAATTCCTTTCACTAGAAGTGCTGAAAGCAATAGATACAAGAGTAGACAAACATAAAAATACCTAAATCATGGGCACTCTAGAGCACCTGTGTACTTCCTCGATAGATACCATTCTTGCTGTATCCAATCATTTCAAAAGAGTATGAGCTGTTCTCGATGATAAGACATTAAGGTAACCACCAAATTGGAGACAAGTTCTTTCAGTAACATGGTAACATCATAGTCACAACTTAAGAACATTAGGTCAAAGACTTTGTGTCGAATGTTTTGTTACTGGCCGAAAATCATCATCATCATTTCAATCAGACATCAACTGCTAGACATAGGCTTCCCCAAGCGTCACCACATCCACTGCAGCTTAATTCTGCTATTTTATTAAATTCGTCACTCCAACACGATTCCATTCTCATCCCATTGTCATTTTGCTTAAAGTTCACAATCTGCTAAATTCACAATGGTCGGTCAATGGTCTCGTAATAAAATGTCGTGTTTTAATGGCATTGTCGTATTGTCATTATTATAAAACCCTTAATACAAATGGTTTTCGAAATCTACTACTAAATGCGAACATTTATTCATTCCAGAATTTCATGTACGAGATTAATATTCTATGACATTTCTTTCAGTGGAGTGTCAGTGAAAAGTCATAATGGCGCCATTATGTTAATAGAATTAACAAACTTGTCAAAATTTGACAGAACATGATCATTATGAAATCAATGAACGACTACTCTGACACTATTGTAATAGCAGAATCGAGGCCCTGGTGTTGTGCTTGCATCTAGTGGATTCCCAAGAACATGTTCAATAACTTCCAACGCCTTTCCAAAGTTGTCGAACTCTCTTCGTGTTTCATTCGGTTCTAATCATACGTTATCAGATCTTTATACATTGCATCCTAATTGAACAACTATTAGCACTTCGGCTGGCATATCAGCTGGCTCAGTATAATGGAGTCGTGAGCATATGGCGCCAAGACTCGGAATATTTTGTAAGTCAATGAGACAGTTGGATGTCCTTACGACCTCTGCGTCTTTTATTTTGTCCTGAGAATTTTCTGTCAATGTTATAAAAATGCAAACTAAAGCGTTGGTGCAGGGCATAGGATCTTGCTTGAGTCTTAGGTATCTACTTTTATCCATAACGTTTGACTTAAAAAAATATCCCAATTCAATTGGGGTTGGTGCTGCATATCTTCTTCTTTCATACTTGTCTATTACGTACTCGTCATCTCAATAAACACTTCTTTACTTGCCAAATCATGCTTTGCACAGTCCATCATATTTAATATAGGTACGTTCAAAATTCACTAAGTATATCGCATTACTAGATACAATTTAATAAACTAAACGTTTATCTACAATATTACATAAATTGTCATATTATTCTTTGATGCAGACTAAACAATATAGTATTGTACGATCAACTTTCAATCAGAGAATTTAATATATATTTATAGCATATGAGCATGACCAAGCAATGATAAATAGTTATGAGAACTAAGGTTAAGACGTTGCTATGTTTAAATAACATTAGTTGTTTCAATTTATAACTTTCCTTTTAAAAATAACGTCTTTGTTATCGCAAGGTATGCGTTGAGAACAAGTACGTAAAGCCTATGAACCTATTGAAAAATGTAAAGAAGGTAAATCTAACAATGCGGATACAGAAACAACGAAACCGGAATAAATAAAGAAAAGGGGGCTCGAACTAAGAAGTTACATCTTACATAACAGGGACTCTGGCTGTCAATGAACTTCGCACACACCATAAAAACCCTGAAACTGGTTTGCAAACGATTCAAGAATGTTAACCGTCTTTAAACAACATCACTCAATTTAAGAACCTATAAACCCGCTCATAAAGTAGACAATGGTATGTAATGCAATTTTGAAAAACAAGAGGCCTGACATTCATCATAGCTAAAAAAAGCAGCAGTGTCAAGGTGAATTCAGTCTTATCTGTGGACAATACAGTTCTATTTCGGATGTATTGGGTACAGGGCTGTCACTTGCCGCAAGAAAGTTGCACTGTATTGTAATTTGTTTGATCTACGTTTATCGAATGTTGCCAGCGTAATCCCCGTGACCTAGTTAGAAGTAGCGGTTAGTGACCTCAATAAAACTATTGTTCTTAACGTTATCGCAATTTTTATTCATGTTATTTTGTGGATGAATAAATTTAACGGTAGAATCAGCCGTTGTACTTAGATTTCTATCCGTGTATATTTTGGCAATGCTTGTTTCTATGTAGGAGAATAAAAACTAGAATGCTTATTGATTTACACTCGACAAAAAACAATCCAAACGAAAGTTTGGCATGATTTCAATTGCATTGCCTTGCCAGCACATCACTCACATGTAACTGGCTATTTTTCGTCGAGAAAAGGCGGATATGGTGACTCTTAAAATTACGATATTACAGGAACCTGCCAACCTTTACATAAGCTTTCAATAATGAGCTGTAAAGAAATATACTCCCCATTAAAAAAAAAAAAGTACTAGCCGATTGGCTATAGCTCTTTTAGCGTTTACACGCGTATTGAATGAATCGTACAGAAATGAATCGTAACTGAAAAAAATATTCAGCTATAATTTTGCTCTAATGGTAGTTACTATTTTGGGAGACAATACTAATAGTTACATTAAAGAGAGTAACAGAGAAAATAATCGAGATACCACTTTGGCAGAGAATTCAGAAAAGTCAAAATCAAAAAGGAATTAGAGGAGTCCTAGTGGACTTGAAAGATTAGGATACTCAGCCGTAGACAGAGTCGTCTGCGTTAGATAATACGATAAAATATGAAGTAGGTACAAAACATACTGATCTGAGAGTAACAAGATCATCTCACAAGTCGCCTGTTACGGCGACAATAGTCAAAGGAAGCCAAATATTCTCACAATAGGAAGTCGTTAAATAATCAACATAACATAACATTGAGTGCACCTGCTTGCTTTCCCATACTGTTGAACTTCGTGACTTATGTGACTGAAGACATCAACATCTGTTCTTATTTTAATTAAGTAGTGTGTCCTATAACAGTTGAAAACAACCAAAAGAGTCTTCGGAAGCCTAGAGGCCTGTTTTTGGTAACCAATTGAAATGAAATGACAAATTATTTAAGTGTGATCAATTTATCAAAATTCGGATAATACGTAGAAGTAAAATCAAAAATTAAGTCCACCATTCAGTAAGCATAAACGCTTTGTGGACGTTAAAAACGGTTGCATCATTAAAACCGGTCTTTGATTCTTTGAATCGTCAGCTGTCAGCACAATTTGTAAGTTAGGGAAACCGTCAAAATTGGTTCTTTTTGAAAATTGTACAGTTAATTGGACGTAGTTAAGCAGAAAGGACCTAATCCACATCAAGTCAATTTTTAGTAATGAGCGTTTGAAGTTTCAGCTGTAATTGCTCTAAGAGGAACATTCTTTTTTTTCAAAATGTATTTTTTTTATTCTAGTAGTCTAATACTGTAATTGTTAAAGTAATAAAAACATTATTTTTTTCAGTAGGATTTGAGATATTAAGCAAAATGTGGGCTGAGTCCTTACAAAGAAAAGCAATGTTTAAAGAAGTCGTAATTTGTTTTAATTCAGCAGAAAAAACTCAAGCCACAAAATAATTTATTAAAAATAAACTTAAATAATTATGAAAAAATAATGTATTCAATCAGCTTCATTATGTTCTCTTTGACATAGAAAAAAATAAAATAAACTTAAAAACGGTACAGACATGGGCATAGAGAACTTCATTATTCTTCCTCCAAATCAAAATCCAATTTTAGTCCATATCCATCTACATCTTAGTTTATGTCCGTTCCTGTGAGGTTATTATAAAACGCGTGGCAATCTTCGGTATCAAATTATACATAGATTTGAGATCTGCTAGCTTTGCTTCGGCAATAGCCTTTTCTTGAGGCCACAGACCTTCGAAATCTTCTTCTGACAATTTGATCAAAACACCTTTGATCTTTTTCGATACATCTAAGGTTTGAATCTCTCCACTGTCTGATATCATGGTAATTAAGTAGGGATCATCTTTTTTTAGAATAATTTATTTTGTAATCAGCCAGATAATTTTATTTTTATTTATACATATTTTACGATTTATAACTTTCTTCTCAATTTTCTTACTGCTTAAAAAATCTTGACTTTTCATTCTAGTTACGTGAAGAGGGTTTTTATTTTTAGTGAAATTCATGATTTTTATACATTCTTCTGCAGTATAAACTCTTTCATGATTCTTTAGCTCACATTCTATTTTACTAAAGTCTGTGTCGTTAGGGAGAAAATAATGTCCAACTCTAAATATTTAAACGTGATTGTTTTTAGGCTCGAATGTCTATTCAATACAGTTTTCAACGGTTTTCAACAGTTTTTTGGTGTAGAAAACTTAGTTCTTTGGAGCGATTCCTGTGGGGGATAAAATAGAAACATTCAAATAGTGTTGAAAACTGTACTGAATAGACATGCGAGCCTAAAAACAATCACGTTTAAATATTTAGAGTTGGACATTATTTTCTCCCGAACGACATAGAGTTTAGTAAAATAGAATGTGAGCTAAAGAATCATGAAAGAGTTTATACTGCAGAAGAATACATAAAAATCTTGAACATCGCTAAAACGAAAAACCCTCTTCACGTAACTAGAATGAAAAGTCAAGATTTTTAAGCAGTAAGAAAATTGAGAAGAAAGTTATAAATCGTTAAATAAAATAAAATTAACAGGCTGATTACAAAATAAATTATTTTTGAAAAAAGATGATCCCTACTTAATTACCCTGATATCAGACAGTGGAAAGATTCAAACCTTAGATGTATCGAAAAAGATCAAAGGTGTTTTGATCAAATTTTCAGAAGAAGATTTCGAAGTCCGGTGGCCTCAAGAAAAGGCTATTGCCGAAGCAAAGCTAGCAGATCTCAAATCTATGTATAATTTGATACCCGAAGATTGCCACGCGTTTTATAATAACCTCACAGGAACGGACATAAACTAAGATGTAGATGGATATGGACTAAAATTGGATTTTGATTTAGAGGAAGAATAATGAAGTTCTCTATGCCCATGACTGTACCATTTTTAAGATTATTTTATTTTTTTCTATGTCAAAGAGAACATAATGAAGCTGATTGAATACATTATTTCCTCATAATTATTTAATTTAAATTTTAATAAATTATTTTGTGGCTTGAGTTTTTTCTGAGGAATTAAAACAAATTACGACTTTTTTTTAAATTGCTTTTCTTTGTAAGGACTCAACCCACACTTTGCTTAATATCTGAAATCCTACTAAAAAAAAAATAAGTTTAATTTACGTTAACAATTACAATATTAGACTACTAGAATAAAAAAATACATTTTGAAAAAAAAAGAATGTTCCTCTTAGAGCAATTACAGCTGAAACTTCAAACGCCCATTACTAAAAAGTGACTTGATGTGGATAAGGTCCTTTCTGCGTAACTACGTCCAATTATTTTGTTTTTATTACTTCCCCGCCTTTAGTCGTGGATAATTTTTAAAATTTAATACTAGTATATTTTTAACATATGCACTTGTTACAAATTATAAATACGAAAGTCGTTTCAGTTAAAATATAAGTGTATGAGTCAATCGCTAAATCTTTTTCTTATAAACGACTTAACCTTCTTGAGTCAATTTAGGTTATTAAGAATTGTATGGATGTTTCATATAAAACCGTTTTTCTGAAATAGCCTAAGTGTTTTGAATCGTTTCTAATAAACAAAAACAGAAGTTTGTTAGCAGTTAATCTAAAACACAGAAACGACCCAAATTGTTTAAGTCGTTTCAGTGATTTTTAAAGATTAAATTGTTAGGCAAAATGTTATTCTCAGAAAGGACCCAAACTGTTTGAGTTTTATCTGAAAAATTATCTTTAAGAATACGTACATAGAAATTGCATTACTCAGAAACAATTCAAGCAGGTTGGGTTCGTTCAGCAAATTATTTTTTTGTGCTCTTCATACATGTGGGATGAGTCGGGGTAGTAAAAAAAATTGTTTCCATATACATTTCGAAAATAAAGTCTTCACTGTATGATAGATTCGACCCTCAGGAGTACGATGGCATACTTAACTCAATTTCGACCAAACTGTGGGTTAGGTCCTTTCTGCTTAACTACGTCCAATTCTGTTATGTATAATGTGTAGTAGGCACAGAGTTTAATGATGCATTTTGCTGTTCTTCGAAAATAGAGAACTCGATAAAGTTAAAAGGCAAGACCAGATAGCATGTCTTGGTCTGTTAATGGATATACCTAGTTTAATTTGTTACTTGTGCGTGGTATTTGTGTTTATCAAGACATTATATGTCATGACATGTGTGTTATTATTTCGCCCAGGAAAGTCGGTATGGAAACTAGCAATTTACATGAATATTTTCTTTTATCATTCTAATTGATACTTTTAAATCAGCTTTTTACTACTAGTCTATCATTCCAAATGCTGTTTTAATTGCTTTAATGAGTATCTCAAAAAACTTCAAGGTCTTAACAGAAACCTGTCTAAATCCAATGTTACTAACATTGGATTAGTAACAAATCTATAATGCTCTTAACTATTGCTCTCTCCTCTAAATTATATGTCGACATTCTGTCTGCTAGATTCAGTTGAATAATATGTTTATAAATAGTGCAAGATCATGACGCTACGCTATGCATTTCTTCACGACTATTTTTAACCGAATTAGATATACGCAAAACAGAATATGTTTGCATAGATCTGTTCTCCTAGGTCACGGACGGTGGAATTTTGAGTGCCATAAGTTGTAAATACCTATAGCAATGCCTCATCCTCACATTACACTCCACCATCATTACGCCGAAAAATGTCCACTTCAGAACTTTGGACTTACAGAATAAATTTCACAACGGTTTATGCTGTATGTTTTCTATCTAGTGGACTCCCGTGATCTTTTATTTTGTAGGTATTTAAATAAAAATGTGGGGACTAATATACGACCCATGCTTCTGTTTACCCTGTTGATTTCCTTAAAACTGGCTCTATGTGAGATTCCATGTACCTAATTAATGTTCTCATTAGCTTCTACAACAACTTCCCTACTGTCTTCGTTGATGTTTATATCTTGCATCCAAACAAATTCCTTACTTCTTTATCCATTTTGTCAAAAATATTTAGCTTCTTAATGCTACTCAGGTTCACTAATTACCGTCTGTTTTTAAGATTTTTTTCTCCGTTCTCCTATATTTGCTCTACTGCGTTTCTTGGCATGAGTCTTGTCTTAAAATGTGTTGTTTCCGATACTTTGGTTGCATAACGTTTATCTGTTTCCATAATGCAAATGATTTAAGTAGTGGGTGTGTTATTATTATTAGAATCCACTCAAGGACTTTTAAAGACAGCTTGCCACAATTGTGAGAAAATATTGTTTGAAATTATTGTCGAGTTCATTTATTGTCAAGCTGTACAAGCTCAATTTTTCTCTCAATAAGACTTAAGCTTCTCCGAAAATTTTCTTCTTCGTCAAAACCTTATGTAAGTCTTAAAATGAAACTAAAAACGAACAAAAAGCCTGCATTAGCTTTAAAAGACACCACAGCTACAGTCGTACGAGATTTTCTGATTTTCTAAAGAAACTCAAACCGTTTTCACGTGGGTTCTGGCGAAATTAGAACGTCGAATAGAGCGGTTTCAGTGAAACAGTCTATTGAAGTTTTATGAAGTATTTGCGTTTTTAGAGGTTCAAACTCGTTAGTCGTCACTTTAATGTTCTTCGTTTGATTGGCTGTTTCGGTTGCCCTGAATGTATAAAGTTAGCTAAGAAATTTGTTCTGTGTTCCGGGTTTCTGAAGACCTGTTTTGGTCTGACTGCTGTTATTTCATTTATCTCTATGACTATTCTAACAATTTCTACCTAAAGATAATCAGGCATCATCTTTGGGAAAACCATTCCTCAAGTCTCGTAATGTTTCAATCACTTTCAAATCAGCGACATCAGTATATTGTCGAAGATAGATGATTCTTCGTATACGTATCTAAACGTTTATCTCGCTTTCATTCATATCCAATTGTGACGTCATCATAATATTACGTTTGGTTAGTCTGTACCGGACCGGTAGCGATACTGACAATCCTATTATGTATCTTATCTTCTTGATCGATATTTGAGTAGAGATGAGATACCATTCTTCTAGATTTGTTCGGATATTTTGGGTTTTTTGACTCGACGATATTTGGATTGTGTAAGGAATGATTTAGAAATAGGAGTAAATGATACCGTGACGTATGACAGGGGACAATGAAAGCTGAAAAAAGTACGACAGAAAGACCCCAAGTAATAGAAGATGATATGATTGTAAAATGTATGTTTTAGCTGTGCCCTTTTCGACATAAGGGTACGTATTTCCTTTTTTGGAAGAAAGACACTAAAATATTCTTCGCAAAGGCAAATTCCAGTCAAAAAAAATATTATAATTTCGGAGTCCATATACAGGGTGTATTTCACCTCATCACAGCCGTTAACCAAGCATTCTGTACATCAAACTAAGTAACTTTACGCAAAAAATATTGCTGGGAAACAACTTTTTTTTTTGAGGTTATAAATCATGTTTTGTGGTATAACTCAATGTAAAACACGCAAAACATTGTGCTGATGGATGGACTGAATAGTACGGGGGTCGTAGAGATATTTAAAGTAAAAATCATGCGACAAAAAGTGGTATTTAAAAAAAAAATGTCAAAATCTTGCAACTGTGACCCCCAATATCTGCGTAACTAGAAGGTTCCCAGGCATAGTGTAGAACAAAAAAATGATCAGAATGACGAGGAGAACAAGTGCCTTTCGTATTCGTTAAGAGGTGTTTTACACCCTATATAGTGGAAGTAGCAACAAAATAAGGAGATTATAAGTATTTTAATTAATATCAATTGGTATGGTATGGCATTAAAAAAACTTTGAAATGGTTACCCCATCAACTTCAATTTTCACTTTTTATACCATCGTTGTTTTGGAGCCCTCGACGATGCCACTTCAATTAGTCATGTTCTAGCTAAATATCTAGCTGAATTGATCTAATTCTAATATTAATTGTTTCACAATTAGTATGACATGATTTACCTTCAACTGAATTTTTTAATATTTTTGATTCATTATCTTCCTTTTGAGTCCACACAGGGTTTTTCTTTTCTACCGTCTCACTTTGACCTAATTTTCTCGCCGCGTCCGTTGCGATAAAGATACCTTTTGTTCGCAGTTTCGCTCGTTAATCCAATTTAGGTGAGCCCCATCTATATTTCAACGCATTTGTTTCAGAAAAATGTTTTAATATTTTATTCTTTGGCGGAGTTGAATTATTTTTCACTGTGTACCATAATCAATCTGTAATGCTCCCAAAAAAAATAATGGCTTTTTGTATTGGTAATTTATTATTATCAAGTAGTAAGTCTATTTATTCCTCTTCAAGCACCATAATTGGCTTGCTTGATACTAGATAAGTATACCAATGAAATAATGAAGGATTTACCTTAGTTATAATTACGGTAAATCCTTCATTATTTCATTGGTCCTTATTTTCAGCAAGGTTGTTTATAAATAAAAATTGTTCATACAAGGTAAATAGGTACACATTTTGACCATTAATTAGGCCACAAAATATGATTTGAACCATTATTATTTTATATACACACATATTTGTATATATTTTCAGTTATTCATAAAGACTATGTAAAATAACATTATAATTCCATTATAAACTAAGAATAATAATAAGAATCCGGCGGGAACCTGTTTTTTGTACTTTTAAATGTTTAACAAAAAAAAAAGTTTTTTATATGTAAAAATATGAAGAATTAAATATATACTTAAATGAAAAAAGAATTGTATAATATTGTGTAATAATAAATAGATATTCAATTACTCATACGGGGAAGGGGAAATCTGTTGATGAATCTAAAAAACTTCATCATTCTGTCGCATGTCGGTATTTCCCACTTGTTGTATTGATAAAATTGACTTAAAATAGAAACAAAACCTTCTGGTATTTTTTGATCATCCTCTCAAGGCATGCGCATTTCGTCTGACTCATTTTTCATTCAGACGGTTGTCCTGTAACTTTCAGATAAAAATGACAGCTGTCAGAAAAATTACGACAAAACTTTTTGGTAAGGTCTCGATAGTGATTTATATCTTGCACATGAAAAATCACACAATCGATTACCGGAATTATAAATGCTGTAAGTTTCTTCAAAATCAGTTCAGGAATATTCCACTTTATTTTTATATAATTATGTAATTTTATACCATAACACACAATCCAACAATATTTATTACTATTCTTTATTGAATAAAAATGGTCATGTTAAATTACAAAGCCATTGTTATTGACATACTGTATAATTATTAATACTGAAACACACATAAGGTGCGGTCAATTAATTGTTTAAATAACTAGGTACTTATTTACCTTAAAGGTACGAATATAATTTATAAATAGCTGTGCTAAAATGTAACTAGTATCGGAGGAAGCTACATATTGCTCATTATGGAACCAATTCATTGCCAAAGGACCATTTACCTTATGGTAATAAATGATCAATTAAAAACATAAAAAAAAAGAAAAAAAAACATTTTTCTCAAGGGAAAATCTTGTCAGCATGTCGATGGTAATCCAAATTGTGTCAGAACTGAACCATAAGTTTATCCTCCCAGTGAGGGCGGAGGGGCTGAAGGTTGAGTTCAATCACCCAACCGTCAGCCAGTGAGGGTTGGATGACATTCCATTTTCTCTCACTGAGAGACAGTTTGTGTCACCTAACATGATGTTTTTATAAACCCCGACGCAAAACGATGGAGTGTTTGTTATAAGTTGGACGTGTGTGGTGTGTCTGTCTGTGGCATTGTAGCGCCCGTTTTTTTTTTTTGGAAGGTGAATTTGTCTTGAGTGTTCAGCCATCTTGGACAGATTTTTTTTCAAACATAGCTAATGTTTGAAAAAAAATCTGTCCAAGATGGCCGCTCCCACAAAATTTCGGATTACATATTGATTCAACAACTCCCTCAATAGGGGTATCAAATGAAAGGGCTTGACTTAGAATACTATACAATTAATACGTTTCAAATCCAAGATGGCCGCCCCCGTAAAATGGTGATTACTTTTTTTCACAACTCCCTCAATATGGGTATCAAATGAAATGGCTTGACTAGTAGAATTAATTAAATGTAACTTGTTTAAAAACATTGTGCATTTTTACCTTGAGCTCCTAGCAACACAGTGTTATATTCTACTTTCTACTGTTATAGTTGTAGTATGATGAATCTTGGCACAGTCTGAAGACTTTTTCAGTAAAAAAAACTCGTCAAAAGGTGTGTCTGTGTCACATTTTCTGTATTTCGTGCCAATTCGGGAACAAGAGAAAAAATATACACGTGAAGAAGCACGTGAATTCGGTATTTTTGTAAGGTTGGAAGTATTGGAACATATTGCCGTAGTGTCCGTTTTTCAATAGCCATTGTGCCAGATTTTTTACGAAGCCTGGGTCGTCTTTGGGGCGGATAACAGTAACGCTGGCGCCAATCCTCAGACAAGCCAGTAGCGCTGCCGCCAGTCTTCAGACAAGCCAGCAATGGCCTGGCCCGTGTTGTTTAGATGACGCCATTGGATTTATTTCGTTCAAATTCAAATTCAAATTCATTTATTTTGTGAACACAGGGTACATACATATAGAAGATGTTATCTACACTAATATTATAAAGAGGAAAACTTTGTTTGTTTGTTTGGTTGTAATGAATAGGCTTAAAAACTACTGGACCGTTTTTAAAAATTCTTTCACCATTCGAAAGCTACATTATCCACGAGTAACAGAGGATATATTTTATCCCCGTACTCCCACGGGAACGGGAATTACGCGGGTGAAACCGCGGGACGTCCGCTAGTAATGAATAAGATCCGAGCTGTGCCCCGCCAAAAGGCATACAAAATATTAAAGGATCAGAACATAATACAAAAAAAAACATTACATTAAACAATTCAAAAGTACAATCACAAATAATTACAGATAAAGTCAAAATTAGATAAAATGTCAAATTGAATAAAGGAAAAGGAACGAAAAATACAAAATAAAAATGTCAATAGGTACTAGCAATTAATTAATACAACAATAATCAAGATTAACAAAATAATTTATCATTTTCACTTAACATAAAAACAGATTCAATTTGGAGAGAATTAAAATTAAATCAAATCAAACAGTAAAAAATAAACAATAAACAATTAACAATTATTTATTCTATTAACAATGCGCTCAACCAGACATTAACACTTTAAAAAACTGTAAAAACTAATAAAATAATAAAATCGTAGTGTACTCATTTTAAGTCCTAAAATTCCCTTACTGAGTAAAATGCGTGTTCATTAAGAAATTTAAATAATTTATTTTTGAATTTAACAATGTTATTGCAGTCTTTAATGTCCTTCGGAATTTTATCATAGATTTTAGGCGCCATGACAAATGTACTTTTCCCATACAGAGCAGTTTTACATTGCGTACTTAGTTTTGTAAATATTCTTGTTCTGTTGCGTGATCTCGTCGTTCCTGAATCATTCTTGTGGTGTGCACACGGGATAAGCACCAGCGACTGGCACGATGCATTTACACGCGTACTCACAAAAAATAGGCCAGTGCTCTATTTCTGCCAGTGCTGGCAGCTAGCACTGCCTTGTCTTGAAAACTGTTTATACGAGACCAATAACAAGCCAGCGCTGACCTGGCAGCCAACACTGGCTTCGTCTAAACCTGGCTTTATTTACAAAAAGGCTAGCCAGCCAGCCAGGCATACTGAGACAGTTTAGATTTTAAATCGCCTAGACTTCCTTTTATGAACCTGGTGCCCAAAATAAGAACAATGGACCTGTCTTTTTAGAACCTCAGTGCAAAGGTGACTCATTCTTTAAGGATTCATTTACTGCTTGCAAAAGTCATCCTATACATTTTATGATGGAAAGGCGTCTGAAGATTCATGAATCGATTCGGTTGAGCATTCATTAACTGAAACGAGTTTATATTAATGTATAGGTATAGTCAACTTCACGTCGCCGGTGTTATCACTGACTTTGAGCTGGCCTGCATGGTCCGGAGTTCTAAAAGAATAGGAGACCACATTATACTGGCTTTGTTACCAATAACGAACAGTTTCCTGTACCTACTATATCAGTAACTTACCTATCAATATTTTTATGGAATTTTGTTTACTACGACGTAACCCGACGCACGGTATTCAAACAGTGCTGGACTTAGTAAACTTGTCTGTTTTAGCAATTTTTCACGCAGTTTTAGATTATGTAAGGTACATGTGTGTTTAAAATTATTGGCAAGCCAAGGCGAAAAGTAAATTTGGCAAAAACGAAGAAACTAGTTTATTTCTTATTTTATGGCAGTTTATACCCTGATACAATATGGGACAAAAACATTATAAACAAAATCAAAAAAGATTTATTGTTTTTTGGGATCACCGACAGCAGAAGTCTCGTTAGTTACGTCTTGTAGAAAGATCTGTGGATGTAACTTGCTTACGCTTTACAAGTAATGTAAGGACATGGAAATAACGGTTTATTCCTACTCATCCGCTATACTTTCTTATTGATTTCGTTGCACGATCCAAGACAGTTAAATTCATTCTCTGCAGGGACTTCATTGCCTCGGCGCTTTTCTGGTGGTCACAATTCTAGCTTTCAGGAGTTACAGTGATTTGGCAATAGTGTGGCGGGCTTGTCCCAAATAAAAACAAAAAAAAAATGAAAGGACATGGGTGAAGCTTTATTAGACAGATAAAATTAATCTGACCAACAATCCGTTGCTGAAGTTTTTAAAATTAATCTCACCAACAATCCGTTGCTGAAGTTTTTCTTCCCAAAGCTCACTTTTTCTGTCGCTTATCTCTTTTCTCAGTATCTACTGGACGCATCTTGTCATTTTATCGACCCTAATTCGAGACTCTTGGAGAACGGTTGTAAAAAACTTCTTAAAAGTTTTTAACATAACATTTGTGTATCCGCATAACTAGTTTTCGTCTGACTACAATATGACTTTGGGTGAGGTCGTATGAAGGACGCCTTAGTTAGATGATACACAGCGTACCTATTACTATGTAGATAAAGACCTTTTTATATAATAAAAGTTTATTTTAAAGTAACCGTGTAGATTTACCTAAAAAAATTATACAAAGTGAGTCATCATTCTCTTGCAAAAGCACTAGAAAAAGTTATTCCATCGCCTCGTTTGTCTAAAATCCTAATGCATAATACCCAAAAACAATTATGGCTTTAATTTAATCCAACAAATAGAATTTCGTCATCGAAAAGAATTGTCCACCTAGCATTAACTAACAAGATTCGTAGTTATTTCAGTAGTAACCGTCTTGAAGTACTCAAAATAACAATAACTCGTATGCGAAATGCTCATAAATTACGACTTCATGAGTCATATTATTGTTCAATACTGCGACTGAGCGAGGCAAGCTCATTATATGTTCATTGCCAAGGCTACTCTGTTGAGAGAGCCGGCCCCCGCCATTTCTACACCTATTTCTTACTGCACATGCTTAGCTAATTTACCGAAAACCTATGTATATCATCACTATGTTCGTCATTTCCATGCTTATATCCCGATTTATTAGGGGTCAACGCAGTATGTTTTCTTTTCCATTATTTTCTATTACTATAGTCGTTTTCACATGAGCCACTTCCTTTTAAGTCAAATCACCTTTCACTCAATCGATCCATTGTTTCTCAACATCATCGTTATCCACTGAGCTGAAAGGCATCCACTTGTGCACATCTTGCTACATTGTTCTCATATCACCATCTCAACATGAATGATTACAAATCAAGATTTGTAACTACATTATGATTTAAAAGAGTGTCCGTGGAGTTTCTTGCCCGTTCTTCTCCATAGAGATCTACGTTCTACGCTAGGGAATGGGCAACTACAGTACTTTCATAGTTTTTATGTCTTGTGACTGGGACTGTAGCTACATTTAATTTTCATCTTTATTTCGACGATTCAAAAGCGCGCCTTTAACTGGTCTACTTGAAATAAATGTTATGTTTCTCATTTTTTGACTTCTGGACTCAACCTTCCACAAGCATTCCCATTTCCGCTGCCTTCTTCAGGTTATCAGTCCACCTTGTGGGGACCTATTCACACTACGCCTTCGGGTATACGGTCGCCACTCTAGAATCTGTCAGCTCCAACGGCCATTCGTTCTGTGTATGTTGTTTTACTTGGCATAGCATATCAGACGATAAATATTACCACCGCTGGGCCTTCTGTCTGTACGAGGAACTGGTTATTATCCGCCACGCGGGTCTCGTTCTGGCAGATCGATGAGACGCAAATGGCCATCTGTATTTAAAAGACTCAGGAAAGTGAAGGTGAACATACGCAAATTACCGTTTTGGCATCGACTACGAATACCTTTGTCTGTCTTAGTTACACTTTCAATTTACTCTCCGCTTTTACATAATAAATGTCGAAGGAAAATTTAGTCTCGTTAGAGTTCATATAAAAATAGCTTATCTTGATGATTAATGAGCAATCTTTGTTATCGGAGTGGACGTCATTAACATAGTGGAATCGTATCGTTGTAACTAAGGGGTCCATCATAGAAACTGAACGTGATCAGCGTATGAACCGCGTTCAAGAGTTGTTAGTTTCATCACATGGTTTAATTTCGTTGCAGAAATTCGTCCTAAACCGTTTTGAACTCCAAAGTTGTTTTTTTTTCCGTTAGGTTGTAGGCAAAGTAACACTTTTAGTATGACTTTCCAAGTGGATTCCCTCCTTATTTATTTTCCTATCGTGCTGAAATGTTGTACTTGTGAAAAGGGGTTATTATGCATGCCATGTGAGCAAGCCATGCAATATTTCCAATACGAATAATCTGAAATTGCGCATTGCAGAAGTTTGGACAATCCGTAGGCGTAGTTTAGCTACCAGCCTGCGGGGGCTGCGGGACTGTTCGAAAGAGAAACCGTGGGCCCCCAACATAAAGGGCGAGGAAGGAACATGGATGGGTCTTAGTCAGTGAAAGTCTGACACTCCCCCTCCTGCTCCGCCCAGAGAGGGAGAAGTTTTTTTATGATTTCCCATCCGAAAAAAAGGAGTAACTAGCAGAACTTGTGTGCTTCTTGGTAATTCTTGAATTTTAACGATGTTGTGAAATCAACACAGAAATAATTCAAGCCTATTTAAGCATGAATTCATAATCATGCTTAAATAGGCTTGAATTATTTCGTATTTATATAAGTAACAAAGTGGAAGTAACAAAGGACAATGTTAGGAAGAATCCGAAGAATAACTAAGATACATACATATTTCATGAAAATGGCTAAATCATTATGTTTAATTTAAATAGAACTGCCAAAAATGTAAATTGGCAATTCCTTTAAACTGCCAACGATAAAGCGATATGATCCAATGAGGCAGCTCTAAACGAGTTCAATGAATTTTGGATTTTAGAGCAATATAAATAAAATTACTATTCATTTGACGAGCATGTATAGCGTGGGAAGATG
Organism: Xestia c-nigrum; assembly: GCA_916618015.1. Taxonomy (NCBI): domain Eukaryota; kingdom Metazoa; phylum Arthropoda; class Insecta; order Lepidoptera; family Noctuidae; genus Xestia; species Xestia c-nigrum. Next base: position 3,608,222 of record OU745263.1, read on the forward strand.
ACCTGTGTTTTTATGCTCATCAGCAAACTAACTTGTATGGAACCAGTATTTAAACAGCTGACATAAGTTTAACAACTCTCATCAATCGAACATGTGCATTATGACAACGAATTAAGGATGATATTTGCATACATTACTGCTGTTTGGCTGGAAATAGACTTCTTATAACCTTGACAATGGATTGGATGTTTTTGTATTCAATACCGCGAGGTTAGACTCAAAATGACAATGTTGTCGGTGCATACACCAACATTGCTGTCGATCGAAACGTAGTTTGATCGCAGGTCAGTGTCATGCGTGTCGAATGCCTTCGTTAAGTCTGTAACTATGAAATTCATAAATTGGTACAATGTACAAGTGAATCTGAATTGTTATATAAGTAATAGGCGAATGCTCCCGGTGAGGGAGTGCCGTCACATTGTATTGGGGTTTTTTTAAGGTACCGCACTCGCTTTGTCAGCAAATATAAAATTAAATTTTTCATCAGGAATTTCTAACCAGCAGCCACAGAATCTGGATTTTTGCCCGGTAGATGCCAATAGGTTCTTCCCCTATTACATGAGACTTGCAGAACTTTCAAATTGTGTGTGTACTATTAGATACACCTCTTTCTAATCCTTTGGGATAACAGGCTTTTCTTTTGTTTTATTTTTCCGATGGGAAATCATCAAATGACTTCTTCCACTCTGGGCGGAGCGGGAGGGAGTGTCACCTTTACTGACTAAAACCCATCCATGTTCCTTTATGTTCCGGGTCCACGATATCTCTTTCGCACAGTCCCGCAGCCCCGGCAGACTTCGACCCTTGCGGGCCCCTCCCTTATTAGAAACACCTCTGTCTTATCCTTTGGGATAAACAGGCTTGATGTTACGTTTAAAAAAACAATAAAATTTTCCATCATCGTAATCACTGATTGACTTGATGGACTTGACATTTTGTTTATAGCTAATTCGCATTAACGTGACAGTTTGTCACGTTAGTTAGATAGATAGATAGATAAATAATTTATTTAGTGCACACAAAAGACAAAGCACAACACAGAAAAATACAATTAAATGAAACAGTTCACTTAAAACAAAAGAAAAATATATAATAATACTGTAATAATAAATTGTCACTGACAATACAGGTAATTCACCCCTTATTTAGACCCTCGATTCCCTCAGCTAGATCATCAATTTCATTTACAAATTCACATGAAATATTGTCATCAGATAATAATTTTCCTGCTTTTATAATTCCATTAACAACTCCAAACTTTTGTACATCTTAATTTTACTTTGTTGAAGACAGGTAATCTGTAGAACTTGGAAAAGTAATGGATACTTTTATACATTACTCGTTTCTAAAAATACTTGCTTAGAAATGCGGGCTTTTATCTTGATTGAAGGAGAATGAAATAAATAAATATTAATGGAAGCGATGTTAATGTAGAAGTAATGGAATAAGTTTATAGTAATGTCTGTATCTGTCTGATATTTATTTAGGTATACTAATGTTATTCTACCGCTGCCATCGTTTTCTTACCTGCACGCCATTTACAAGGAATTATTGACATCTTATACGGTACAAAAGTTTTTGCACTATTAGCTACATATTATTTATTACTATAATAATCACTATCTCTACATATTATAAAACAAAGTCCGTTCTTGAGGAAGGTTTTGCACTACTTATACATATGTATAATTAAAAGGAATCCAGAAATGAATTAGGACAAGGGCAAGAAAATGATGATGATGATGATGATGAATTACATAAACTTGCAATACTGAAAGGACGAGATTGATATGAAGACATGTTTTAAATGAAAGGTAATATGGCTAAGAAGGATATGAAAAGTGAGAGGAGGGATGTAAAGAGAAAGACCCACGGAACGAAACGAAACGTTCGCGTTTCGAATTGAACGAAATCAGAATAAATTGCGAATAGAGTTGAGAGATTGAGTGCAATTTAGTGAATTGTCGACATAAACCCTAATGTCACTGGCACCATTTGCACTATCTTTCGAAAAAAAAACAGAGACTTTTAAACATAGTTCTAATGTAAATTTTCTCCATGTCCCCAGTTGATGAAGCGGATGCGGCAAGTGGTGGGCCAGCGACTGTTCGAGGTGTTCATGAAAGCCACCTTCTACGGCCAGTTCGTGGCGGGCGAGGATCAAAACACTATTAAACCAACCATCGAGAGGTAACATTCATACATAAGAACAAAAACTTCCACACCCTAGGTATCACTGACAGTCCCCTGTGCAGAGCGTGCATGGAGGCGGAGGAGACGGTGACGCTTGTGCTCCTGGAGTGCACAGGCGTTACCAAGATTCGCGAAGAGACCCTGGGAACGCCAAGATCACTTGCAGATGTCCTGAGGAGACCGGGAAGTTTAATCTGCTTCGGGAGGGAGGTGGGCTGGTTGGAGTAATCGGCCACCATGGCTCACGCACAATGGTCCATTTCAAGGACTAAGTGCGGAAACCTAAACCCCCATGATAGATGATAGATAGAAGAACAAAAACTCACGCCTTCTTCTTTCGGGAAGGCGGAAACCAGGGAAGTGGAAATTACTGTTATTTTAACGAAAGTAACCAGAAGGGAGATCTAGGGAGGAGTAGGCTCCTTCCTAGACTTTCTAATTAATTTCATTGCGGGATCCAAGACAGTTAAATTCATTCTCTGGGACTTCGTCGAGCTTCATTGTCTCGGCGCTTTTCTGGTGGTCGCCACTGTTGACTCTGGTTTTCAGGAGTTACAGTGGTTTGGGAATAGGGTGGCGGGCTTGTCCCGAAAAAAAAGGTGGAAATCACAGAACACTACCTTAAATACTCCTGAAACGGAATCTTAATCATAGATAAAGTAAATAAGTAGATATTAGGCAAAGATTCAAATCTTTAGTATTGAGAAGGTAAAGTATAGTATAGTATAGTAGTCTTACAAGGGTACACCATCTTGCAATGTGCAACTAGAATTCCACTCTTTCTAATTAAAAGAAGTTAAGTAGTTAATGAATCTTCGCTCTTAAGCGTAAAATTCTGATCCTGAGTAGTTGTAAGAAGAAAAGTACAAAATATGGAATGTGGGAAAGGTAAAATATCGAACAAAGAAATCAAAAACTTTTGAAATGGTAGGAGGCGTTGAAGCAACTATGGAAATTAAGACACTAAGCTGATCTAAAATAATTAGAAATAGACGCAAGAAGTGAACATTCATATCATCACAAATGTATGTTGGATTTTTTTTTTATTAATACAGGTCCTCTGGTTACAAGGGATTCCTTTATGAAGAAAGAACATGATTAATTCATCTCTAAGGTGGTAATAATACGCGGGAGACGCAACGGGCGTCGGGGGCCACGTGGTGGCTACCGGCCACCGTAGATGCGGGCCTGTGGACGGTTGGCTATGGGCTAGCTAGCCGTCCGGCCGTCTAACGACGACGACAGGCCGTGTCGACGGCGCGTTCGTGTTCCACGCGCGCCTCAAAGAGATGTCAGCAAAAAGAGAGGGGCCCGCAAGGGCCGAAGCCTGCCGGGGTTGCGGGCCTGTTCGAAAGAGATACCGCGACCCCGGAACGTAAAAGGCGAGGAAGGAACATGGATGGTTTTTAGTCAGTAAGAGTCTGACACTCCCTCCCGCTCCGCCTAGAGTGGGGGGGGTCATTTGATGATTTCCCATCCTTAAAAAAAAAAAAAAAAAAAAGGTGGTAATAATTATAGTGACATATAACACAAACATAATAAGTTTACGAGCAGCAATTAGCAATAACGCATGAGTAATGACACGATTTTAATTGTTGTTTCATTGCTTGGTTACAAATGAGCTGATGAGATTTAATTGAAAAAGTCCCTTTGATAATTCCTTCGTTGCTGGTTCATCATAGTTGTCTTCAAGGGTTTCACTATCAGTAATATCATAATCTGCAAATATGTGACAACGAGTTTTATTGTTTTTTCTTTCTGTCTATCGATGGTATCGATTGTATATGTATCTATTGTTGTTTTGGCCTTATTATTGGTGCCTAAAGTTCCATTAAAATGGTTATTATTCTTATCTTCTTATCTTCATCTTAATTCTGTTCTATCACCTTAACAACAACAAAACCTCAGTTACCTACAGTTATGTTTTGTTCTTCTTCAATCGCAAATCGACTTAGTCTACGAGTCTCTGTGTCGTCCTATTTCCTAAAGTGTCATAAATTGTAAAGATCCTTGTCACACCTATGTCGCAAATTATAATAATCCAATGTCACAAATTAAAATAATTTTCTCTCGCAAATTAAAATAATCCTATGTGACAAAGGTTCAAAATGTCGCAAAACGTAGAGAGGGATTTTATCATTGAACTAATATTAACGTTTTTAAAATTTCAGATTGCGCTCCTTCGGAGTGAAGTCAATCCTCGATTACTCTGTAGAGGAGGATCTGTCACAGGAGGAAGCTGAGAAGCGAGAAGTGAGGTAAATATTACATTACATTATTATAATACTACCTTCTTTCACTAAAATTATGAAACCTCGCGATCTGCACAGAGCAATGAGCAGAAGTTGGGGCAAGCTTTTTTCTTGAAGAAATCTTCTGCGGGACCAAGATTGGTCGTGGCCGCACTAGTGTTCAAGTTCTCGTAAGAGCTTTGAGACTGTCATATATTTTTAGTCCTATATTTTATGGGAGCCTGGTAGTTTTTTCGTGAAATCTTATGCAAGCTGTTGTGTTATATTATCGACTATAACATTGAAAGGTACTGTCAATAAATCAAGTACATTTGATTTGACGACTGATGTTATCCGGCTATCAGAAACCAGCAGGGGTTATTTTAACGATGTATCTGTACATAGGGTGGTACGAATAACAGTTAAATCAATAATGACAACGTCGCGAAGTATTTCGTGTGCATGGAAAAAAACACATGAAATTGTGGGGTTGTAAAGTTTTCGTGATCGCGTGATGTGAACTTTAATCCCCAATTAACATTTTGATTTTATTTTTTATTGGATTTGTACTTTCAACAATTTGAATGTACCGATTTTGTATGCATTTTTATATAATGTGCCGTTCCCTCGCTACGGAAATATTCACTTATGAAAAGTGTTTTCTGAAGAATTGTTGAGATATGATATTCAACCCGCCTGCCTTCAAGTGAACAGGGGGTCTAAAATGGCCGCTTTAGGTCCATGTTCACCAAAAAGATGACGGACGATTATCTTAAAACAGCTGTTTAAAACACCATTTTGTATGGGAACATGTCACATTGACAGCTGTTTTTAAATAATCAGACTTATCTTCTCGGTGAACATGGACCTTAGCAGTATATAATTTGAATGACGTTAAAAATTTCAAATTCTTAAAATGGACTTTATGATTATGACTTTAAAGTCCATTTTAAGATTTTTTAACGTAATTCATTTTTGATTCTGCTAAAGTTTCCATTGTAGGCCTACAATGGAAACTTTTACACAGGCATCTTCTGAGCACGCTCGTTCCATCATAAATCTCATCCATCGCTTTCCGTTAAGCGTTATCGAGGTCTAGAGGCCTATTTAAAAAAAAAATATTTCAACTAGGTAAAGAGAAAAGAGAAAAATATAAATTTCAACAAGTTCTTTGCAAATATTTCACCAGTAAAAAGCACAGTAACTAATAACAAATATGTAGTGACTACTTCATATCGATTACAAATGACAAAAGAACATGTAAAACTACACGTTCTGAAATAAATTGTTTTCCCGTCTCTGGCAATCAGCATCAGTGACATCTCAATTAACGCTGTTTCTATTCTATTTGTAAATAGAATGCAATTAAACTGACTGAGAATACGTTAAAATGTAATGTGTGTTAAAATGTTCTTGTGTTAAAATGTTACTTGTGTTAAAATGTTACTTGTGTTAAAATGTAATGTAGTGAAAAAGTTTTGCTCCGAGATATACAGGGTGGAATCTCTCAGAGCGGGGTAGTAAGGGGAACTACATTTACCGTTACAGCTATACGGAAATGATCTTCGCGACTATCCATAAATTGTCGTGAAACTTAATCCCCATTCACAGATTTAAAACAAATACTGTTAGCAAAGTAATTGCCCTTTTACACAAAATATTGTTGACCCATTTTGGAGTTCCAAAAAGTCAGAAATTGCACAAAACTTTTCCTATAAACATTTTGAACTTATTTGAAAATTTAACAGAAAACCGTTTTGATTAATCGATCCTGTTTCTGACAAACTCCTATATTGGACTTACCATCGTAGGATTGCAGGAAATCGCAAATATATAAAATATACGACCATACGTGCTAAGTTACGTATGTGGATCATTTTTACGTTTACTGACAGATCGATCGGTCTCACATTAGCTGGTTTTCGGAAATAGGAATAATTCCTATCTCAAGTCAAGTGATTGATAATTATTATCAATCACTTGACTTGAGATTTGACAAAAGATTTCATCATTTGTTCAGGCTTTCAGAAACGAACTTTTCAATTCATCAATAATAAAACATTCGATAAATGCTAAATGATTTTAATACTTACATCTCATGTCCGTTACGCACAGTTAAAAAAAATATTGCAAAAAATCTTCCATACAACAGTGTAATAAGTACCTAATTATTCCATGCATTCAAAATGTCTGGAACACCAGTTTTTTTTTAATACCGACACAAAGTAAATGCTGTAAATTCATGTGATAAATCAATGCTCAAAGTTTTCATCACGATATTCCTTACGCCGCGTATTGTCAACCATTTCATTCTTTTACTAAAACTCGTAAAAACATGCTCGCCACTCACAATGTGAGAAACACAACAATTTCATCGTATATCGGTTACGGCCTTTACGTCATGACGTGTGCCTTGCATGGCAACGAATTCAAGGCAAAGATCAAGCGTAAATCGTAAGCTGAGCGAGAACGATGCCTGAGGCCAATGGGAAAAAATGAGGAAAAAAGTACGGCAAAAAAGGGACTATTTGTGTACTGTCTGTGGTACTGTGAAGATAATTAGTGATGAAAATGAAGCATAGTATACAATAGAAATAGTATCTGAACCAGTAAAAGTAAAAGATATGACAGATAAGACAATGTGTAGCTGGACAAGGCTATTTTGGAGCGCAGTGAAAATAGGAACTAGCACCGCCATTTTGTTTTTTCAATTTGTTTCACGATCACAACAAATTAAATTTATCGACATCATTGGAGTTTCAAAAGGTCCATAAATCACCGTAAATACTCGTAGGAACCTGTATTGAAAAAACGTTACCACTTTTAGTGGTTGACAAATTGATTAAAATATTTTAATTCTAACCTGACCCAATTACGTTTAAAGTACCTAATTCAATTAAAGTCATCAAATAAATTAGAGTGTTAAAATTTAATCTTTTATTCCTATTCGGACTATTTTCATAATTGCCAAATATTTTATCTGTGTCAGTAATGTAACCTTTATTAAAATTTTAAATGTTTTGACAGAAACAGCAATTGTACACCCATATCTACATGTAACAGGTCAAAGTGTGAATATAATTATGTAACGACCCAAGATACGGATATTATTCTGTAGTTTAGTAATAGAGTTAGAACTGTCAAAAGTTATAATTCATAACTTTTCTTTCTCAGACGGTTCTTTCTTCGTTGAAATTTTTGTCTATGGTATTAAAATGGTTGCTTAGGGTGAAAGCGTCAGGGTGGCCAAAAAATTCAAATTTTCATACGTTTTTTGCAATTTCCAGGGTAGTGCTAAGTTGTATGTTGATAAACATATCGGTCGCGACTGTAGGACGTTACAGAATTATAATCAGCAATACAACCGTCCAAGTTCATAAGAGTCGAAGAAGGACTTTGACCGTGAAAAATTCGTTTATCGACTCTTATGAACTTGGGAGGGTTGTATTGATGATTTTGATGATTCATACAACTTAGCACTGCCCTGCAAATTGCAAAAAACGTACGATAATTTGAATTTTGTGGGCTTCCTAATTATTTAAACTCAAGTGAGGACTTTAACTTGACCCCCGTTCCCACTATGTCGTGACGACAGATAATCGTGTAGTTTCGTGGCTTGTGTATTTAAATTGAGTGGTGTTCACATATTCATATTTCACAGGACGACACGATAACTGTCGTCCATGAGTTTTGCCAACTAAAAGTAAAAAGTAGTAACAGGGCCATAGGCATGGAAAGAAAGAAAAAAAGAAAAAGCATTTATCATTTTTTTTTTATAAGTATTTTATTATTATTATTTTTATTTTTTTCATGAGGGTGAAACTTCCATACATTGGCTTCAAACAAAATTTTCGTAGATAGTGCTGCCATCTGTGTGTTTAGGTACACCAACTTTTCAACTGTCATAACGAGAACAGCTATTTTAGACTACTTGCTAGTAAAGTAGATAGCCTAGCGGTGACAGCGGCTTGCCTTGTGACTAATAGTTCACAAGCTCGAATCCTCAGAATTTCTTTTTGTATTTATTTGGTTGAACAAAAACTAACAGCGCCATCTAACAGTTTGGGTACACAGTTTCAAAAACGAAAACCAGAGTTGCGCATCTATCTTGTATTATAAGTGTACTATCTATACAGGGTTATTTTTTGTTTACACTAAACCCGAAAAGGGGTCAGTGTACTCATCATTTTGAACATCTTTTTCTATGGGACGAACCGTGAAATCGCGAAAAAAAAATCAGCTGTTCCTACATTTATGTTCGCATAACTCGTCAAAATGTAGGGAACAGCTGATTTTTTTTTCGCGATTTCAAGGTTCGTCCCATAGAAAAAGTTGTTCAAAATGATGAGTACAATGACCCCTTTTCGGGTTTAGTATAAACAAAAACAAAGGTTGTATAGCCATAGGCTCGCAGTATTCGCTTATCTCTAGGTACCTAATCCATCACTAAAATTATAATTCTTCTTTCGTCATTCTCGCGTCTCAGAGGCATAGTGACAAACGCCTTGGCTTGCCATAAGCGATTGTCATGAAAAACGTTTACCTATCATGTGTAGTCTTTGTTGTGATAATGACTAACCTTCTGCTACTTTGTCTTCACTACAAATAGACGTCACGTTTTTCTAATAACCATAGGTTGTGCTTAGTTAAGTAAAAACGGGTTGCGGTTTGGACGTAACATTTATTCTAATCGCGTATATAAACTAATATTATAAAGCAGAGAGGTGCGCGTTGAGAGTTGATCAGGGAGTTTGTTTGTTTAGTAGTTGAACGCGCTAATCTCAGGAACTACTGGTTCAAATTGAAAAATTCTTTTTGTGTTGGATAGTCCATTTATTGAGGAAGGCTTTATGCTATAAAACATCACGCTACGACCATTAGGAGCGGAGCAGGAATGAAAAATGTTGCAAAAACGGGGATATTTTTTCCCTTCGTTTTTCTCTCTTATGTGACGCAGACGAAGTTGCGTGGGTCAGCTAGTGATTTAATATACTTAATAATTGAATCACTGTAGGTCAAGAACTACATGGTCAATGGCGGCAATATAACGTTCTATCCCCTTTCATGTTACTTGTCTGTAACAACCTTTTTGGAAAACATCGAAATTCGCTCAAAAAACTGAACTCCAATTCCGTCATCATCATCATCATTAGCCTATTATTATTATTATTATACCCGCATCTGTGACACAGACCTCCTCTCTATGATAAGGAATGGGCTTTAATCCACCACGCGGGCCCAGAGCGGATTGGTAGATGGCCTGTGCGGATGGTAGTATGTCTTCGAATTTTTTGATTCTAGTACGTGCCGGTTTCCTCACGTTGTTTTCCTTTAACGTTTTGAGAGCAGTGGTGATCAAATAAATTACACAAAGTAATGCGCCTGGTTCGAACCCACGGCTGTTCGTAAGTCGGGGCCGCCACCACCGCCGCTCTTTAGTTCCAGTAGATAGTTTTATTTATAATCTTTTGTATTTTTTACTTTTAATATTTTTTTATTAAATTGTTCCCCCCTTATTTCAGTGGCAGTTTAACCAGTGAGCGATTGACGGAACTACTAAAACAATCAAGCAATTTTCAAAACCTAGTCGTTGCCGGGTCTTATTTTTTTTCTTTTTTTATCATTTCACTAGTTTTGCGTAGCGTGACGAAAATATCTGTGGACCAAGGTCCTGTTTCGTTGAGCCTTGTCACTCGTTGACGGCCGTCGACAAGGTATTTTTGACATGTGATAGCTGTCATTATGTAACTGTCATTATAACGTCATATGACGTGTGACGTTTCATTGTGGTTGACCTCGCGTTTTGTTTTTACGATCGTTTCATTATTTTTCTACTTACGTTTTAGTTCGATCATTGTTCTTGTAAATGGTTTCTTTATGTGAAACATTGTATGGTAGTTGTATTTGTTTTACATAGTGTTTTTTAACATTGTATTTTATTTATTTTTCATTTGAGTAAAGTAGGGTAGTTATTTTATTTTGAAGTATCTTTTAAGTTTTCTTTGTTATTCTTTTTTAACACAGGAACGATGACCCTACCTGTAGCCTACATGGAGTCTCATAGACCCCATGATTATGATCTAAAAAATACATCAAAACTTATTTGCAAAGATAGGTTCTTGTACTTTTCTACAACGTTAACGTATAGACAAGTAGCATAAGTCAATATCCCTCATGTAATTACAACTAACAGAAGCTAGATAGGGCTTCATTCGATTCAGTCGACAAATGAGAACACCCCTTACTGACGTCACTATCTAATTTGTGAACATATTTAAATTAAACTAGTCAAATTGACTTTCTGACGTACTGTGAGAGTATGCCCGATCTTCGGAAAGGTCAGATCCGTAGTAAGTACCTACACGTAAACAGCGTGTTTAAACGTGGACGAAGGAAAATGAGTAACTTTTTTTTTAATGTGAAATCCACAAATGACTTCTCCAACTCTGGGTGGAGTGGGAGGGAGTTTCAGACTTTTACTGACTAAAACCCATCCAATTCCTTCCTCGCACTTTATGTTCCGGGGCTACGGTATCTCTTTCGAACAGTCCCGCAGCCGGAAGGAAAATGAGTACATACCTATGTTAGGATCGTAGAAAAAAAGAAAGAAAGAAAAACATATATATTTAAAAATTAAAAGAATCGAAACTCGTCCTCGTCCATCGAAACGAGGCCAAAAGGCTCCTATCTCAGCATGGTGCCGTAGCAGGTCTCGTCTCTCTGTTGTTTCTGCTTATCCCATGAGCAAAAGCATGAGTTATAATATCTGAATGGTGTTTTCTGATGATGAGAGTCATGATCAAGGTGTGTAGATGTTTAAAATGGTGATTAGGTTAGGAGGAGAACCAGCAGAACTCCTGTAGGAACCAATTCTTTTAGCCCAGCGAAATGATACCATCTCTAATTGGTTTTAAAGTATAATAGATAAATTAATGGATTATAGATTTACAAGCTGTTCCGTTGATTTCCCATCAGCAAAATGGCGAACTTCCGTATCCTCATAATTTTTTTTCTAAAATCCTTATTAACATTAACATTTTCAGCTTTCAGGCGAGTGTACTCTAGATTTTTTTAAAACTTTTATTATTAATAAAACACTTTACATTTATTGTACAACACGTAAACATACCACACAAACCATCGTGGGTTTAATAGTGGTATGTCAGATTAGATTAATAGATTTTCTACTGTCACTAATCAATTAGATAGTTGGTGCCACGCCGCCGCCGCCGTCTTAATAAAACCTCACTTTAATAATAATATTCACAAACGCTTTAAAAATCACATGTTCATGAATAAGCAAGAAAGAGAACATTAAAATAATAATTACATAATCCATCTTCACTATTTTGTACGTGGATCGGTGATTTCATGTGGGTAGTTTTATATTTGTTTGAAGTTTTAAAAGTTGAAAAATGTTCGAGATGACCCAAATGGCGGCCATTTTCATGAACAGGTCAATGACTGACAAAACTGCCTTGTACCAACCTCAATGATACCAGAAACTATGATATATAATAATTAGCAGCTCTGCGGACCTAAACTGACTTTATTGTCATCATAAAGTCCATTTTACAACGTGATTCATATTACGTTCTGCTAAAGCGGCCATTTTAGACCCCTAATTCTGAGTATTGGTCCGTCGAAAGTTACGTATAGATATTTTATTTCTTCGTGTTGTAGGCACGACATACAGGCTGTAAACCACCTCATCACGAAGCCGTCAACCAAGCATTCTGTACATCGAACTAAGAAACTTTACGCAAAAATTATTGCTGGGAAACAACTTTTTTTTTGGAGTGAAAAATCACGTTTTGTGATTTAACTCAATGTAACGCACTCAAAACATTGTGTTGTTGAATGGATTGAATAGTACGGGGTTCGTGAGAAGCTTAAAGTAAAAATCTTCCAATAAAAACTTGTATTTAAAAAAAAACTTGTCAAAAAGTTGCAACTTTGACCCCTAATATCTCCGTTACTAGAAGGTTCCCAGGTATGGTGTAGAACAAAAAAATTATCGCTATAACGGGGGGAACAAGTGCCTTTCGGCTTCGTTAAGAGATGTTTTACCCTTTATAATATATTGTCCCAAAACTTCGCTTCTAGAGGTCTGGCCTGTACCGGTACCTAATTCTTCTTCTTCATCGTGTGGTCAGTGCTAGTGTCAAGAGTTTTATGCTGCCCATGGGCCTCTGACTTTACATGCCGTCGAGAAATATCTCTCCGGCATCCCTAATTCATGGTCAGGGTCCCTGATTTATGGTTCTTTAACCAATGATTCTTTGATCTTCTCTTCTATCTATACGATTGTACATCTTATGAAATGACTAAGGCCCCTATTAGTGGCCATGTAAATGGAGGCGCCAGTCTTATAAATGCCGAGGAGGTAGTATAAAAAAAAAAACTCAACCAAATCAGAACAAAACTTGATGATTGAAGCCTCCTTTTAAGCAAAGAAAAAACCTGTATTGGAGACTTCGCTCTTTCATAGCTGGATCATTTTGCAATACAGGTACATTAAGTAGTATTACTTTGGACTTGGGTGACTCCAGCAAGTAAAACACGGTGTGGTTTCTGATGAAAAGAACAAGAACTTGTGATGCTAGTAATCAGTGGTGATTGTAATGTACTTAGTCTTGGTATGCAAATACTAGTATATCATATGCGTAGATGCGTAGAAGCTAACCTACAAATTGATTCTGCCAAATACTTTGCAACAATGTAGAAAAAACGACGGAGAAAGCGCAACCGAAAATAACTTTCAATGAACTATTAAGATGACCCAGATACGTCAAGTCGCCGACTAGAGCATGCAAATATTATACAGCTTTTATCTTCCTGATTTGCACCGTATTCATAAAGAAATTAGGTTGATATTGATTTGGGTAGGTTTGCATGAAGCGTGCCAATAATTTGATAGTGAAAGTGGATTCTTAGTAGTTTATTTTTAATTTGATGATGTTAGTCATTTGTTAAGAATATAGGTTAATGAACGATGGGATCGAGTTGAGCTGAAGAATCGTTTATAGATCGATTGATATTATTAGCATTACATAATTATATTAGCTCATTTTAACTAACTATTTATGATTCATAAGAGAATGAGACACGTCTGGATCTAGTCTCAGCTAGACGAAAATCTGTTAAAAGAAATATTACTTAGAAAAAAGATGCAAATGTGCATCATTCATTTGAATGTACGAGTATTTTAATATACCACGAAGGTTTAAATAATCCTCTGAATGGCTCTTAGACTGGATCTCTAGATAAGGCATCTAATTACTTTGCGTGACCCTGTACTTATTTATGTAGACCGGTTTCCCAGAATATCCAATTAGTGTCGTATCTCCGAGCCCCGAATTCCCCAATTACTCTTAATACAATCTCTCCGTCTAAAAACACCTTATCGTGACAGGAGCGTTGCAGAGCTTTGAAATTCAGTTGTAGGTTCGGTAACCATTTCGAAATTTAAAAAAATCTGTCGAAAAGACAATTGAAATATAAGTCTAGAGATTATTTTCTTTCGGAAATCCTTGATCTTTAACCGACTTCCTAAAATGACGACGTTGTTAATTCGACTGTTTTTTTTTTTAAATTGAGAAGTTTTTGTTCATTGAATATCAAGTAGATAATAACTTTACTTGCGAAAGATAGTGGTAAAAAGTCAATTAAAAAAAAAAATGTCACCGACTTCCAAATATCTATACTAATATTATAAAGCAAGAGTTTGTTTGTTTGTTTGTTTGGTTGAACGCGCTAATCTCAGGAACTACTGGTTCGAATTGAAAAATTATCTTTGTGTTGGATTGTCCATTTATCGAGGAAGGCTATAGGCTATTAAACATCACGCTACAATTATTAGGAGCGGAGCAGGAATGAAAAATGTTGCAAAAACGGGTTTTTTTTCCCTTTCGTTTTTCTCTACGTGATGCAGACGAAGTTGCGCGGGTCACCTACTAAGTAAATAAATTAATAAAGCTGGACATTACACACAATCACTAGTCAACCTCGGTGCTTAGCGCCACTCTAAGCAACGAGGTTCGTGGACACCAGATAGTTGATATACTACACAGATACAAATTTTTAGTATGTTTCACTTTTTGTTGTATTTTTTGGAAGTCGGTTACTTTTTGCAAAATTTTCGAAAAATTTAGTCAAAGTCTGGATTGCACAAAGTCCGGCCCAATGGGCAGAAATCCGCCAATTTCCCTTAGTTCCAGGATTTTGTGGCTTTGGCCAGTTGCCAGTGCTACTGCACTGTCAATCTCAATGTAATGTAATACATAATCTGGTTAGTCATAGGTACTCACGAGAGTGAACCGTCATGTTTTATAACAGCAATGAAAGTGTCATCAATTGATGAATGACTACTGCAGTTGTCACGAGTCTCGTGAATCGTGATAGTCATAGAACTGATCGATCAATAAAAACTTAAATTCATGACAGATAATGTATAAACGCTGTGTCATGTAAGTTTGTGTAGATTATGGAAGTTCTCCATTTTTAACCAATCGGAAGACCCTTATCATTTTGATTAAATGTACTTAAATTGATATGAGTATTATCATGATAACGAAAGTCTAGACAATTGACCTAAGATTTTCATGTGAGATTTCCGTACGTTTGGTCATTTGATAGCTTTTTTCTCTGATTAGGAGGTCTGTCCACTAACTACACCACTGTAGATGGGTGACCACCCTTACATACCGAGTTTCCTCCGTGCCTTGAGAAGCACGTTAAGCTGTTTTTCCCGGCGGTCGTTACAGGTAATCAGTGGCCTAAAAAGTCTGACAACCAGTCTTATCGAGGGGTATCGTATTACCCAGTATACTGACCGGGTTGTGGAGGTCAGATAGGCAGTCGCTCCATGTAAAATACTGGTATCAGCTGCATCCGGTTAGACTGCGAAGCCGACCCCAACATAGTTAAGAAAAGGCTAGGCAGATGATAAGATGGTCTGTCCACAGTGCTGGCTGACCATCGCATCGATCGACGTAGGTTTATCGATTTTTTTGCCAGTTCTTGTGTTCGAATCAGACATATTAGGAGTGCATACCATTTTTTCTAAGAGATGAATGAGAAAATCATCTTCTCATCGCTGGCACTCCAGTATTTGAAACTTTCTTGACCCAAACTTCGGCTAATCCAAGGCATCATCGATGGTAGAATAACATGTTTGATCTAAACGTATGTTTCTCGACGAACAACAGTTGCAGTGCAAAATTATTATAATGTCGACTGCGTACGACATGTAGAAGTACCAAGTTAATTTTGAAGTCTCCTTTTAGTATCCATAATACACAAATAACGACCCCGAAGTGTGTGGAATGAATTCCTGAGCATGACATGTGTATTTATAGCGAACAAACGATGTAGTGTGCTGAGTTTTGAGTGTTTCTGTAATGGCAATATTTCATAGATGATGATTGAAATGCTTTAGTAAATTGTGGTTGATGAGCTAAGGTTTTTTTTTCATTGCCTGTCCCACTTCTGGGCAAGGGCCTCCCCTATTCCTTTCCAACTCTCCCGGTGTTTTGCCCATCTAGCCAATCAGTCAGGAGTAAGCAGGATTTATACTAAGAAGAAAAAAAAATGGGACTTACATAAGCTCGTTCGCCTTTCGGTCATCTAACAAGACAAGGCCCGTCTCAAAAAAACTTGATAGTTTTCTAACAAGAAGCTCAGCTTTTTGATAAGTAAATCTCCTCCTAACAGAAGCTCTTGGTACACATATGCATCACTAGACTGAACTATGTTATACTGAACTTTAAACGAATGAAATTAAAAACAGTGTTCAGGTTATATTAGTTTTAAAAAGACCTCAAAAAGTTTCAGATCCACCAAGTTAATTCGGAACCGAAAAATCTAAACACAAACCAAGTCAACTGTACTCTTAACCCTCCCTAACCCCACTTCACGGTCTTTGAAATATGTAAATATCACTGGAAATTACACAAAGCGCCATCTAGTGCCACACTAAGCATCGAGGCTTGTGTCGTGGACACCAGATAGTTGCAATACTAGATAATTACTTGATTTTTTGTTTGAAAATACATTCCTTTTATACCTACATATAAACATCCATGACTCGGAACCAAATGTCCATACACATCATACAACTCTAACGTCATCTTCTCAATTTCCAGTGCTTCAATATCAGCATGTGGCGACAAGGCAGAGGAGGGTCAACTGAAGCAGTACCACGTGGAACAGAGGTTTGCCGACCGGCGGTACAAGGTCACCAGTGCCAGGACGTACTTCTACCTCAATGAGGCCTCCTGCGAGAAGAACATGGAGGCCTTTTTGAAGAGTATCGATGCTGTTGCTGGTGAGGACTTTTTTGGTATCTTATGTTGTAGGGAGATGGTTGATTTTTGTTTGTGACTGATTTCTAATGGATATAGGCCGAATCAAGGTGAAAAAATTGGTCGCGTACGATCACACAGGTTTTTCTTCCTTTGCCTTTCCTGTATTTCATTTCTTGTTCCGCAATTGCTTAGTTAAATTATATTATGTTTATCGCGAATTGATACGGCTTATATTCCAGTAGCATGACCACTGTAGATTCATTAAGGGTTTCTTTGAATCGACAAATCTTTTGTTCATTTTGTCGGTTCTATTCTACGGTGCTCATGCTACGCGGGGAGATGTCCACTTGTGCCGTTCATGACTTCTCTCGTCGAATTCTAATCAACTTTTATTAATTTCAAATCCGTATGGTATTTTCTTGTCAGTGAAATCTTGAAATATTTAGTTCTTGAATGCTTCTTGACAAAATAAATCATCGTCCTGCTGTCTCTAACCTAATTCATTTGGGGTCCGCGCAATATCTGTTTTTCTATCCATACTCAGTACCTACTCTTCTACCTTTCCAGCCATATCATCTTTCACTACCTATCCGTCGTCTCCTATATCTCTCTCAGATTTTCCTCTCGCAACAAGTATGACAAATAACGCGTAATGATATTATGTAACACGCACGATGTTTTTCTGCGTAGCACACTATTGTTAAATTGGTATATCCGCACTTGAGTTTGGGTCTTGATTGACCGCCAACCAGGCCATCATGATCTAGAAGGGAGTTCGTTGTAGCAATAAAAATAGTCATACTGGTCCTAATTCTATTGACTTCAGTTCGATTTTAATAAATTCTTATTTTAATTCTATTGTCTTGTCACCTGCTATGGTTTTCGTTGCCAAGCATCGATCTCTAATCTACACTAATGTTATGATTTTTTTTTGTTTTGTTTGTTTCAATTTTACTCTAAAAATACTCGACCGATTTTGAAAATTCTTTCACTATTAGATAGCCTCGTTTTTACTGAGTAACATACAATATAAATTATATTGATATCATGCAAAATAACTGAGCTATCACAATTTTCGCGGACGAAGTCGTGGGCGTAGTGCTTGTCACTAATTATAAAGTTAGTGATCAATGTTGCCAAGATGTCAAACTATATTTTTTTAATTTATGCTGTCGGGTTTTTCATTTGAATCTGAATTCTACGTTATGTTGGTAAGATTATTTTTCGATTGTGCTAAATTATCTTTACTTTTTTTTCAGGCATCACCAAAAGCACAGGTTTGATGGCAATCAAACTTACCGCTCTCGGCAGGCCACAGTTACTTGTAAGTTGATCATTATCATAATCTGTATATTAATGTTACTATGTACGTACACGCTAATCTCCGAAACCATCCCACCGATTTCAATAAATAGCTTGAAAGTTATGACAGTTTTAGACTCCATAGTGGCGCCGTGCAAGGCAGGACAGGATCGCTCGTTTTAATTATGTTTGTACTGCTTTTTAAAATGTGTTAATACACTATCGTCAAAAGTGCGCTGATCATGAACGAAATGTACATAATAATATCTTTAAAGCCTTTTTAGTAGCTTTAATGCATACGTACGTATTACCATTAGGTACCCACCTATTACGATTTTAACGTAGGCAGTGGTCATTGAGGTGCCTGTGGATTAATCGAGTAGTAACACCCGCTCATATCGATCTCTTCCGTGTAAAATACTGGTATTCAGCTTCATCAGGTGTAAGCCTAATTTTACCTAAAACTCTGTTGCCTGTTTGAATCAGATTTTGCTAATCACTTCAAGGGTTTTAACTTTTATGCACGCAACCCTTATAACATCAGCTATGTGCCAGTAAAAGTTCTATTAAAATCGGTCCAGCCGTTTCGGAGATTAGTCGCAACAAACAGACATAAAAAATGTCATTTTTTGTTGTAAATATTGTATGCTAAAATTATAGATGCATTCAGTAATTAGAGGTTATTTTGAAATGACAAACATACACTTTAATTTTATTTATTTGTAGTAAAGATAGAGCATACTGTGTGTTTTTTTCAATAACATCATAGGTTGCGTAGAGGCGAAAGTAAATATCCTTTTAACATAAAACCTTCTATCTTCCAGCTGCAATTATCAGAAGTGATCATGCGCGCACGCAACTACATGCAGCAGATCGGCGGCGGCACCGGCAACGTGCTGACGCACCACAAGACCATCGAGGACTTCCAGCGCTACTTCGGAGACCACAGCTCCAAGCCCCAGGTCCAGGAGTTCATGAAGAAGATTACCTCGGATAAGGAGGGGTGAGTAGACCACGAATGTGGATTGAAAATTACGTCAAAACTTATATTGTCACTTACGGGATATCTTCCGTGATTATTTTTAATGATGAGCTCCCGATATAAGTCCAATACAAGCCCAATATAAGTTTAGTTTTAAACCGTGAAAGCCTAATACAGTGTTTGAAAATTACGTCTGTTAGGATTTCAAGGAATATCAAAAATTTGGTACAGAATGTCTGATGGTATTAAGTTTATACTTAGGTAGCCTATGTTTCTATCTATACTTTATACTAATATTAAAGAGGTTTGATTTGTAAGTTGTATGTCTGCGTGGAGAGGTAATCTTCGAAACTATTGACCCTACTTTAAAAATTCTTTCACTGAAGTTACATACTCTCTAAAGGGCTTAGCCCAGTTACACGACTCCGCTCCCATTCGGCAAAAAGAATATAATTCAAAAATGGGCTTTAAGTATTCATCTTTAAGTTATATTTATTATTTATTTATTTATTCATGTACACACAAAATACATAAAAGGACAATATATTAACATAGAAGAGCACAAAGGTACTGCTTATTTCAAAAGAAATTTACTTCCAGCAGACCTGCGAGAGGAAAGTCTGATAAGAAATGTAGACACAGTGTGTAGAAAAGCCAAACAAGAAAATTTAAATTAAAACTTAAAACAAAACTATGACTATTTAATATAAACATATAACATACAAATACATACACATATTATTAAAAAAAACAAAATAAACTACAACTACTTTATAATTTACATTGGCAACATAAATTAGCAGACACCTCGTTGTCAGCGGGCTTACCGCCGTCAATGCCAATGTAAAGTATATCTAAAGCGGAATACATAAAGCCCATATTTGAATTGTATTCTTTTTTTTGGGTGGAAGCGGAGTCGTTTATGTGGGCTACGAGCTTTAGTGTTATAGGCTAAATTTAAAACGTTCCCAATGTTTAAATTCCGAACATAACAGGAGTGAAGCCACAAGCAAAAGCTAGTATATAATATATTTACAACTTGGTTACCTTTGTTGTAACTTAGCATCCACAAAAATCATCATATCCTAAAAATGATTTAATTATACATATGTTACCCTGCGGCATGCCTTCGAACCTTAGAAGAATTAAAATAAATTTTCGTAAATTAAAACCTTCACCTCTTGTTTGAAAATTATTTACTCAAAATAAATCAATTTTCTTGTTTAAAAGTTATTAATTTATTAGCGTGGTACTCAATGTTACTTTCTCGCTCATAAAAATTGTAGTTACAGTCGACGAAATCTAAGAAGTCCGTTTTGACAGCTGTCAAATCCATAGTAAATTGACACCGCCATCGGATATTGAACTTTATTACTATTAAACAAATTTCAAAACGGGCCTTTTATTTTTTGAATACTTTAGATGTTTTACTTTTTTACTCAATTCTGGGTTAAGCTCGTCTATGTACTATCGAGTTCACCGAGGGTCTGCCACTTTTCGCCCCCATGCCCTAAGAAAGAAAGAAAGAAAGAAGAAGCATTTATTAGCCCGTACAGGACAAAACACATAAAAAAAAATGTTAAATGTTCTTTATGATCTTACTGTAAAGAGTATGAATAGTCTTACCGAGGGGTAGCCCAGTACCAATTCTGGAGGTCAGGTAGACAGTTGCTCTATGTAAAATACTGGTATTCAGCTGCATCCGGTTAGACTGGAAGCCGACCCCAACATAGTTGGGAAAAGGCTAGGCAGATGATTACAATAAAGAAACAATCTTCGAGTAGCCATACTCTGATACAATACAGAACAAGTATTCAGAGTTATATTTGATAATTTCAGTGTGGTCCACATATTCCCCTGGGACCGGTCAGTGGCGCCATCTTTTAACGTTATTGTAAGCGCTGTCTCGTAAATGTTGCCAGTGTGTTTACTGCACTACTTCCTAATGTCATTACAAGTGGCTGCTCAGCTATTTCCATCTCTCTCTCACACAATAATAAAAAGCGAGACACCAATTGGCGAGTTACCATTTCACACTTCATATCGCCTCTCGCTCGCAATACATTTGTCTGAGTGAGATGTATATGTCACCGTAAAATTGTCAAATACGTTAAAATTGTAATATCTCTAGCGATATTGTAAAGTCTCGAATTATTGTCAAATGAACATACTGCTTACAACAAAACGCATTATTTTTCGTGAAATGCATGCGATGGTAGTCAACTTACGCGGTGTGGAGGGAAGGAGGGGTCCCCCTTGCCCAGTGGCACAACTCTCATGAAAAGATAATGCACCATTCCTGAGAAATACCGATTAATATAACATAACCTTAAAACACTTTATATTCCCCCAAAAAGCGTAGTCGACGGAGCCCCGCTTCGCGGGGCTCCGTCCGAGTGCAGGGTTTAAAGGAACCTAACTAACCTAACGGGGGGGTGCCCCAAGTCCCGATTATGGAGGCAGAGATACTGCCGTATGTTCAGTTGACAATAATTCGAGACATTACAATATCGCGAGAAAAAACACGTTATATTGTAATATAACGTGTTTGACAATTTTACGGTGACATATACATCATGTATTAGAAAAGTGTGGTTTTATACAGGGTGTATGACCTCGTTACGAAGCCGTTAACCAAGCATTCTGAACCTCAAACTAAATAACTTTACGCAAAAATTATTGCTGGGAAACGACTTTTTTGGGGTGAAAAATTTATGGTTTGTGGTAGAACTTAATGTAACGGACTCAAAATAATACGGGGGTCATGGAGTTGTTTAAATCCTTACAATAAAAACAAAAACTTGTCAGCAATTTGGAACTTTGACCCCCAATATCTCAGTAACTAGAAGGTTCCCAAGTAGGGTGTGGAACAAAAAACAATGCACTGACGGGGAGAAAAAGTGCCTTTCGGCTTCGTTAAGAGGTTTATTTACACCCTTTATCTAAGGATTTTTTTCTAGCTATAGACCATTAAATTAAACATCTTTCTCCATCACGCAACATTAAAATCGCGAAATAAGATTGCTGTCCAATAAAAATTTGTTACTTAACCTTTCTGATACATACATGCTGTTTTGTCGTGGCCAATGCTAATACCCTTTAGTATTTGGAACTTTGTGTGATCTGTCGTCATGTGCCGTTCGTTGATTGCTATTATTGTTGGTTCACATAATGAATATTGGATTTTTGTAGGCTATTTGATAACGAATCCTCTCCTGTATTTAAATAATTCTTGTAATCTTAAAACGTTTTATATTTATATTAGGTACAGCTTGATATAATATTCTTGGTGATAATAATTACTTGAATTACATTAAAATTAACATCTCACTCTCGCAAAATTGCCACCGAATTTCACATAGCTGTTGTTTTTAACAAAACATGGAGACAGATAATTTTAGACCATATCATAATAAAATTACACCATTCATACACACACCCACACCCACCCACACACCCATAAACACACACACACACACACACACACACACAAATACGCCTGTTACCCCAAAAAGCAAGGTAATAAACCTCATTTTTTTTGTAAAACTTAACAAAACCCTTAATTTCCAGAATCGTCCACTTGTTCCCCTGGTCGAACATTCTGGATGAAGACATGAACCTCTCCGACTCTTTCCGAGTCCCCGACCCGAAGAGCGGTCAGATGCGTCGTCTGATCTCCCAGATCTCGCCCAAGGAGGAGGAGATGTTCCGCAACATGCTGCGGCGGCTGAACCACATCATCAAGATCGCTAACGATGCTGATGTCAGAATCATGATTGATGCGGAGCAGACGTACTTCCAGCCGGCTATATCTAGGATCTGCTTGGAGATGATGAGGAGATATAACAAAGTAAGTGGATTCTCTGTTCTTTCTTATTTTATGTTTCTTCGATGCTTCGCAGGTTGATGATAGAAAGATCTGCCCGCGTGGCATGAGCGCCTTGGAAACGGGTTTTGTCGACAAAAATCGACAGAATGACAGATGAACCAAATAGATCTGTCATATTGTCGATTCTTTCTTCGAAGAACCCCGTTTCCACGATGGGAAGCAACAAAAGTATTGTTTAAGAAGGAGGTAGACATTAGGAAAGAGAGAGAAAATACCTCGCGATGTTTGAAAGGCCGACCGACCCGACAAATTCTATCCAAACTTCGACCTTCCGTAGAGGTTAAGCTTTACATGATGTAAATGAGCTCACACTAACCTTTTAGAACTTAAGAGACTGGTATCAAGAGCCAACTTTAAAGGACTTGAGTTCCGGCTAACCATCTGTATTAACCATCCTGTCTCTCCCGCAGGATAAATTCCTAGTGTTCAATACGTACCAGACGTATCTGAAGAACACCTACCAGGAGATCCTCACCGACTTGGAGCAGGCGCAGCGACAGAACTTCTACTGGGGAGCCAAGCTCGTGCGCGGCGCGTACATCGAGCAGGTAAGGGAACAAGGATCAGGGAGGAGGAGGCTTCAGTTTCTAATAACATAAATAGCCTATAATGTTCCCACTGATGGTAATGAGGGCTGTTCCCTGTGGGACCCACGATGGGTTGTTGTATGGGATACGTGACAAGATTTTTATGCCTGTACTTTTAATTGTCTGTATAGCTATTCAACTTCTTTCTTTACCGTGTGGTAAGTGGCTAACATAGTGTCAATTTTTGTAACCCCCATGTGCCTCTGAGTCCTTTGTCTTGGCTCTACATGCCGTCAAGATATATCTCTCAGGCATGCTGGTTTGGTTTCCGATTCAACTACTGAATCAAATTGAAATAAAGGGTGTAAAACACATCTTAACGAATCCGAAAACCGCTTGTTCTTCCCGTCATTGCGATCATTTTTTTTGTTCTACACCATACCTGGGAACTTTCTAGTTACAGAAATATTGGGGGTCAAAGTTACAACTTTTTGACAAGTTTTTTTTTTAATAAAAGTTTTTATTATAAGAGTTTTACTTTAAACACCTCCACGACCCTCGTACTATTCAATCCATCCATCAGCACAATGTTTTGAGTGCGTTACATTAAGTTCTACCACAAAACATATTTTTTTTACCCCAAAAAAAGTTGTTTCCCAGCAATAATTTTTGCGTAAAGTTTTTATTTATTTATTATTATTAGTTACTTAGTTTGATGTACAGAATGCTTGGTTAACGGCTTTGTGGTGAAGTGGTTTAAAAGACTCTGCTTTTGTCGTTAGGATGAAGATCTTGATGGTGGCAATTCGTTTCTCATTGGATGAACTGGTTCCTTATAATTTTAAACCGGATACACGAATTAAAATTAATTGTCATTAGCGCTCGCCACTGTCATTTCCACAGCTCTGTCAAAAGTCCTTCTTGTAATCAGATTTTTAACTTTACATCTTATTTCCAGGAACGCGCCCGTGCTGCGGCGATGGGCTATGACGATCCTTCCTGCGAAACTGTGGAAGCCACCACCGTGTCCTTCCACAAGTGTCTTAAGGAGATCCTCAGCAGGGTCAAGGTTAGCTATCATCATCATTATTCTGCCGTTGCATGAATAGTTGTGGACATGATTCCTTAAACATCGTAACACCCATGACCAATAGCGCTGAAAAGGTCTCAAGACCTTATGATTATAAAATGCAAAAATTTTAACAGTCACTTAATCTTCATTGGTTTGCTGTGATTCGACGTCCATCTTTTAAATACGTTTAATTTAGGTCCGTGTTCACCGAGACGATAACAGCCTGATTATCTTAAAACAGCTGTCAATTGGACATGTTCCCACACAAAAATGTGTTTTAAACAGCTGTTTTTAGATAATCGTCCGTCATCTTTTTGGTGAACATGGACCTTAATATAGTAAAAAATATAGATATATAGTTAAATATAGTTTTATGTCACATGAAAAGTGTTTATTGTTAGGATTTGAATCTTAATAAACCTTCCATCGCATTTATTTTTATACTTGCATGATCATTTAGGGATCCAGAGTCATAGAGAGGTTAAACAGATGAAGGGTTAAAAGACTTCATTAAAAACTTTGTACGTTTTCCTCAGGGCCCCAACAAGGAGCGCCTCGGTATCATGGTGGCCTCCCACAACGAGGACACCGTCCGGTACGCCATCCACCTCATGAAGGAGCACGACATCAAGCCCGAAGACAAGGTGGTCTGCTTCGGTCAGCTGCTCGGCATGTGCGACCACATCACCTTCCCGCTAGGTAAGTTCCTCCACTTTCTTCTACTCACCGAACATACAGGGTGTAAACCACCTCATCACAAAGCCGTTAACCAAGCATTCTGTACAACAAAATAAGTAACTTTACGCATAAATTATTTCTGGGCCACAACTTTTTTTTTTGAGGTTATAAATCATGTTTTGTGGTAGAACTCAATGTACCGCACTTAAAACATAGTGCTGATGGATGGATCGAATAGTACGGGGGTCGTGGAGGTGTTAAAAGTCAAAATCTTACAAAAAAAATAAAAAAAAAATTGTCAAAAAGTTATGACTTTGACCCCCCATATCTCCGTAACTAGAAGGTTCCCAGGTATGGTGTGGAACAAAAAAATGATCGCAATGATAGGGAGAACAAGTGCCTTTCGGCTTCGTGAAGAAGTGTTTTACACCCTTTATAAACTGGACAGGTCCACTCAAATCTATGTGCTTATTACTTCAAAAGATCATCTCAGACACTGTTATCTGCTGAGTTCTCATGTGAGTTGAGCAAGCCCAGACATATCTGGGCTTCTAAACAGTCAGGTACGAAACACTGGGCCCATCTAGTTTAAAAAAACGTGTAAAAGCCTACTTACAAAAGAAACATCATTTATCATCAAAAGAGGTTGGAAAGGGAATAGTTTCTGATTTGTATTGAACGCGTGTCGCCGCTTCCCTCCCACTCTTTAACTCCACTACAAGCAAGAGACCCATACGTACGTGCATTACGCACACAAATCGAATACTCACACTTAGATAGCGAGCTTGTTATTGTTTGTCACACCGACGGAAAAATTGTGTTTGACATGCACTCACACAGGCTTCGTGCGTGCGTTGTCACAATAAGAGCGCGACTGTTGGTCGATTCACATATGAGCGTTTAGTAATATGAGCGGAGCGCCCGCCCCTCCCACAAGGCTGTTGTAACCTCTTTTATCTGTTCTGTGTTTCTACTCGACCTCGTCGATGATAGCCATATTTACGTTAATAGAGCTAGGTCTTGAAAGGAGACATTTTTTTTGGGCCCACTCGATTCTTGCATTTATTATTCATATTGCACCAAAAAATAGTGACCATTTTATTATAGTAAATAAACGACATAGTACATTGAAGTCTAACCGGAAGACCACGAATCGGTAAACGTAAGGTGGGTCACCCTCAGGATCGTTAAAGTGCATGAGAATAAACTGGATGAGAGTTGCTGAGAATCGAGTTGAGTGGCGTGTGATTGAAGGGGTCTATGTCCAGCAGTCGACTGCTGTAGGCTGATGATGATGATGATGATGAAAAAAATTGATTCACGAGAAACGTTTCACTAATTATAAATCATTTCTCGTATTCAGTCTATCAAATCATGAAAATCGTACCAAAAACTTTAAAGTAGTACAGTCAAGGACGAGTGACTTTGTTTTATACTTTTTTATTATTAAACAGTGAACTACGTTAGCTAAAAATACCGGAAAATAAATCTAATTGGGCAATATCGCTCGTTTGTGGTTATTGTAAGATTCACGTTTTCAGTATCGAATTTCCCAGCATTCCGGTTAGACAAGGCTTAGTGAATATTACCACTGTAATCTAGAGACTATAGGGAAGAAATCAATATCTGTTTCATTGATATATGCTTCATATATGTGGGTGGCCTGTTCTCCGAACAAAAATGTCTCCTTTGATACTTCAACAGCGTTAGTGTGATCTCTCAAGGTCAGGACGTGTACATTGTGTGGTTCCACCTCTTTACTTGCATTTTGATTTCTAAGACCAATATTTACGATTTCTTTCTATTTTTCCAGGTCAAGCCGGCTACTCCGCCTACAAATACGTGCCATACGGCCCCGTGGCGGAAGTCCTGCCTTACCTGTCCCGACGAGCCAACGAGAATCGAGGCTTCCTCAAGAAGATTAAGAAGGAGAAGAAACTCATCCTCAAGGAAATCTTCCGCCGCGTCTTCACCGGCCAAATGTTCTACAAACCCGTCGGGCACTACACGCCCGTGTAAATATACACCTTAAGCCCACGTGTTATAGTCTAATTTACTTTGCGGGATGTTTGGAGCCAACCATGTGACGCGGGTCAGTGTGAGTAGTCTAGTCGCTGTATGCGTTAGCGCGGGGTGCGCGTTGTGTGAGTCGACGCGATCTATCGATAAAAATAATCGATTCTCCACGGGACTCTATTGATGTTCTTTTTATCTGTGGTCAAAACATTTTATCGATAAAATCACGTCGAGTCCCATCCTTGGTAGTGTTTGTCTGTGATTGTTGGTAAGTCGGTTGTCTAGGAATAATTCCCTTAAAACCTATTTCGAACAGATATTTCTAATAAGAACACAGTTTTTGTGTAGGTAAATATTAAAAAACTATTATAGGTAATTTAATCGAGTTTGATAAATACAACTCAGGTATCATAATCTTGTCATTAAAGTTAACGAGGATGTAATTATTATCATTAATTAGGTTTATTTATCAGGCTCTTTGAATACCAAATTGTTAAGCTTAGAAATGATCATTTGAAAGAGGTTTTATGAACCGTTGGAAAGAAGAGGGTTGCCAGACTGTGACGGTAAAGAAAAAAATAATTGTGGCGTAACAGATAAAAATATCAAAATAATACAAGATTATGAAAAACTACAAAACATGTACATAAGTAAAAAAGTAGCGTCTGGTATGCTACACTCATTAAAAAGGATCTGAAAAACGACTAACTGAAATAAGTGAGAAACCTTATTTCAATTTATTTGCATACTTATCAATAACCATACAATGTACTTACTATATCTTGTATTTATTCATAATATTAAACAGGACAGGAATTGTAAATATTTGTATTAATGTTCATAAAAATAACTGTCAGCGTTGCTTGTACCTATGATGATAATGTACATAGAGCGATACCAAGGAAAAGTAGTGAACAGAAAGAAACGTGTACACAATGGCCCACGTGCAACCAAGCTGGCCTGGGTTGAAGAGGGCCATGTGATCTTCTGTTTCTTTCTATTTAAAATACTCTTCTTCGTTTGGTGCTTGCTTTTGTGTAAATCTACGTATGGTAAATACCTCTTTATCCGTTGTTTATATCGACAAAAACAAAACAAACAAGCTGAAAAAATCAAAACTTGTCCATGATTTTGACATTAATGATATGGCAACACTGACAACAATGTTCATAAATCGAATGAAATGTAACAAAATGGCGAACAGTATTGATTGTTTATGCTTCTTACAGTATTTTTATTTAATAATGTATGTATATTATTTATCGACGCTTATATCTAAAGTGTTAAAAATCGAACTTAGATCGCTGTTTATAAAATGTAGGATGTTAAAATATTTAAAATAACGATAAAAAATCGAATGTGTTGCAGTCGTCCTTGAAAATTAGGAATTCAATGAAATATTTTGTTCATAGGACAGGGTTCTGCAAAACAAAACATTGATTAGTAATAGTTTAGTTAATAACTGAAAACTGTTCAATAAAAATAATTGTGAAACATGAAAACTCCACAATTTTTAGGAAAAGTCTTTGAAAACACAAAAAGGTTCTTGTCGTAAAAATTGTAAGTACCGCGTTCCCTGTGGACTTATGAAACGCGAACTATGCCATAATATTCGCTCATTTGGCTAGCATTTACACAATATTTTTGACAGTCAAAATGTAGAAAATAAACTCCAAAAACACTTAGAAAACTAGTCATTTTCACTAGTTTACTATGAAAAGTTGACGCTTAACTATACTAAGCCGATGAGTTAATGCATTTTCATAGTTCCACGCGTACTTTTCTTAAGTTATAATCAAGTTTTATGTTATTTATTGTGTAATATAGGTAACCCCCCCTGTTTTGTCCGACACCCCGGGTTTCTGCAGTCGCCTTACGATTATCTATGTGTGTAAACATGTAGGTACTTTGAGTAAGACTACCTGTTTATAACTCCCATAACTTTGTCTTTTTAGCTACGGTATAGTTTTAAAACTTAGTTGGAAACCAACTGATAAAATTACCAAGGAACAAGAAAATGTTTTTTTTATAAATGTAACTCCATCATTTGATATAAATTTTGTATGTATTTGTTTTGTGAGTAATACCGTAGCTACGCTCAGTTCCTAGAACTAAGATAGGTACATAGAATCATGTCCTATTTTATAACATTTGCCGACGTCTTTTTTTCCAAAAGTTAGTCCAGCAGTGTTACTAAACGGTGTCAAAGTCCTGACAATTCACAACTAAAACAATAATATTTGTTGAATTAGTGTTAGTGCAATCAATGTGTATTCATTTTAGAAATGGAATGCATGCGGATTTTAGTCCCAAAATTGTGTTTTGTTTTTGTAAGCGTTTATTTCGTCCATGATTTTATTTATTCGTTTGTAAACTGTTTATAATTTTCCCGTGCGCTAATTAATGATTATTGTGATGCTATTTTTAGATTATTTTACGGATAGACTTTTAATAAAGACAAAACTTGTTTTGATACGTTTCTTTTATTTTGATTTTTCCTCTTTTTGACCTATTTTCCATTTTCCGTTGCTTTTACATTTTGTGGCGTTAAACTGACATGAGTGACTGAGAAGCTAAAAAGATAAATATAATTTCAAATATAATAATCAGTAGAATATTGAATGTAAAAAGCTACTGATATAGTGAGCGACGTAGTAAATTTTTCAGAAATAACGACCTGTTAGGTGCTTATTTTAAGGCTTTTACCGTCAAAATTATTTGTTTAGATGTCAATTATGTATTTAAAAAAAAATTGCATGTTATAAAATGTACCTACCTATCATTTTTTTAATTAATAAAAACACTCGAGTGCTTACAATGTCACGAAAGAAATTGATGTTAGACTGAAGTCATTTTTTTGTTGATGTTTAAAACTTAAAATTTACAATATGAAACTTGAAAATCGAAGAACAATGGTGAAAATTTTCTGTATCGAACAATTTTTTGTACGTTTTTGTCAGCTAGAAATAAAACGATTATTGCAGACAATAATAGTATGATATGATAATATGATGTGTGTTATTTATTAGTATTTTTATCCTTAACTTATTATTAATGAAAAGGCAAAGATGGTTTCTGCAATCAACTATTCGGTACAGACGCACATCAAAGTACCCAAAACTGTGAAATTTTCTTAATCAACTTTGAACATTATGCATTAGCGATACAATTGAATTCCTATTAAAGAAATTTGACAGGTTGCAGTAGGCTTGATGAGCTGGCGTATATCATTGACAGTAAATGATTCAATTGGTGTTTTTCATCTACGGCTACAAAGAATGTCAGTTTGGAGAAAAATGGGACGCTTTTAACCTTATCGACTACGAATATTAAGTCATTAGGTACCAACACTTATGCTGCACTATAGAAGTACTAATTCACGAGTAATGCAAGATTTAGTAAATGTATCAAACTCACAGCTACCAGTGTTGTATTAGCCATACAAATGAAAGTAGAAAACGATTTGAATTAACTGGAAAATGTAATTTGAATATATTTGATTGTAGAAATGATCCCTGTCGCTAGTGCTATGTACCTACTATCAAATTGTAACGAATGTAATGTTCCCTGTTTCGTGGTCGTCAAATAATACAAAACAAGGCAAGGCATTAAAAAAGACTAGGCTCTTTCTCAAGTCATTTTACAGATACAAATTGTTGACAGCTGCAATCCAACAACATCTTTACTGTTTCGAGAATAAAGCTCACTGTTGTTCTGATAGATTTGTGAGTGAAACTAAGCTTATTACTAGGAAATTGTATATTGCTGAGAATATGACAGTGAAAGTCTGCAGCAAAATCGAAGTAAACATTTTGTAAAGGGTTCCAAGTTACTTCACGTCACTCTAAAAT
The DNA here is from genome assembly GCA_916618015.1 of Xestia c-nigrum. Taxonomy (NCBI): domain Eukaryota; kingdom Metazoa; phylum Arthropoda; class Insecta; order Lepidoptera; family Noctuidae; genus Xestia; species Xestia c-nigrum. Next base: position 3,639,271 of record OU745263.1, read on the forward strand.
TGAAAGTAATTGCAACTCGCTAAGGTTGCTTGATTGCTTAGCCGGACTATCAATTCGACGTCTATTCTATTCTATTTTTTGTTGATGGCAAGCAAAGCCGATGTCGACTATTCTGCCAATGTCTAGAGTGAATTGGAACGGCAAGTGTGTATTAAAAAAAAAAGAAAAAAGTAAGAAGAAATTAGTGTTACCTATGTTGAAAATGAAAAGAGTGTCAAATTTTATCATTTCTGTTTCGAATCAACTTTACTGCAAGCTTCACTACTTTATTTATCTGATAGATTTGAACGCAAGCAAGAACTTTAGAAGGTATCAAATGACGACGATGGGACGGGGTTCCTAGTCTTAGACAGCATTGGAAACTTAAAAATAAAGTGTTAATGTTGATGACGTGTGTTTCATTTTTAATCGCAACAAAACGGAGCCAGGTGTATGTATAATCTTACTCTAGTGTAAGAACTTGAGTTTATTCCTGAAGGTTTCGTGTTTATGAATCCAGTTACTCAGTTTACTCATTTAGACGCTAAATATCTATACAGTTTTCCAATAATTAACATCGAATTTCTAGTAAAATAAAAGAGAAGAATAAGAATAACAATGATTTGAATTAAAATAGGAAAACTGTTGTTTTCAGAAAAGTATCAAGTAAAATTAATTAAACTAAAAAATGGTTGGTTTTCGAAAAGTCAGCTAAACGTTCAAAATCGAAGAACCGCAACAGCTCGGTAACCATCTAGTATTGACCTCTAGTCAACTGTACCTAATTTGTTGCTAATGACCTCTTAACTCCTTTAAAAAATAGTTCGATTTGTCCTGTCACCCCGGATAGCCAGGGCGTAGCTATCGCTGTATCAATGATATATGGGGCCCCCGAGTAACAATGGCCCCTGATGAGGAAAAAAACACTAAATCTTCGCACAGCTTCAAATATTCTTCATGATACAAGAAAATATTACTTATCACGGTTCAGAAAGCTCCAATTGTCAGGATCCTATTTTCAGTCATTTGTTTGACATTAATTTTTCAAAACACTTCCACGAAAATTGGTTCTTTTCGCACTACGATTAGGTTCAAAATGCAGTGTATTCCACACATGTGCAGAAAGCAAAATTGCCACAGATAACTATACCTATACTTAGTCCAATCTGGTAAATGCATAATTAAAAAAAAACGGCGTAAACATTTTTTGAATATTCAAATTGTGTTTGTAAATTATCATAGATAAACATGATTCTTTAAAACAAATTAACATTTATTTGTGTTCTAAATTCAAAAATATGTATGTAAAATGTTTTTTTTTTTATATTGGGCTGTTTAATATAAGTTTCATACCTTTGCTTCTCTTTCAACCTGGCGAAAGCAAAGCTCGAAAAAAAAAATTATACTCGTAAAATTTCATGACACAAATATTTTAGGTTCTTTCATTTTATTTCTTCAAAAGTGTATTGAAAAACGTCGTTTGATACACGTGGACATTTGTCATTGCAGTTCTCGTCTCAAAAACACCCTCGCCTACGGCTCGTGTGTTAATACCACCTTGAACTACAATAACAAACTTTCTCCACTTGGATCAAAATGTACTATTCTCCTCTTAACAGGCTATTTCGCACTCAACCCGATTGCGGCCAACGACCCCCGAAAAAAGTGATACAGGGCCCCACTAAGACTAGCCACTGCTGTATAGTTATAACCAGCGCTTAGTGAACGTCAAAATTAACAAAAGACGGCCCCCTAAAACGACCGCACTTCGCCACTGTTAATAACACCACCATCATTTTTTAATATTTTAGCTGGGAAGAAGAAATATCGGAACTAACTGTTCAGCAAAAAATATCGTTTATATAATTATTAGCAAGGTTGTCGAAATAGATCAAATAACAAGGCAAATTCAGTCAACAATTATTTATTCTCATATTTTCGTCGTAAACACAGCTTAATATCCTAACATTCACATCCAACATCGTTATTTATACTTATCGCGTACCCAAATAATATTGTCTGATCATTTTATGACATTTCATAACCAAAATAACAAGTTTACATAAATATAATTAATTTACAAATTGACGTCGACGCCGACGTCAATTAGTTTACAAAATAATGAAATTGTAGAACATTTTGTAAATAACTTGAAATTGGTGAAATTGGTTACTTCGTGTAATTTAATTACTTTAGTTGTCGTCTGTTCCGAAGGCGTCAAACTTCTTGCCTACTTTAGACAGGCTGTTGGAGGAAATTATTCTTTTGTCTCCAAATTGTCTTTTTAGTGCCAAAACAAATAATTGGTCAAGTTTAATAAGGGCTTTTCATATAAAATAACAGTACAAAGTGTTTTAAAACAATGGTACTTAATAAGAATCCATGCAGTTTTTTTTCTTTGGGCTTTGTTTATGTGACAGTGACACTTGCGACGAGAGGTTTTGGTCATTTGGTGTCCCTTAATTAAAATATTGATATCCTTGACCTTAATTTAAAACTAGAACGAGATTGAAAATCACATGATCTGCCTCACTTGGGCAAATCCTACATATTGGTTCCACAGTTTCCTGTTTTGTCATATTTTCTTAGTTTTGTAAAAGGTAGTCTATCTTAATTAAGTTTAGTGTAAGGGGTATGATAAACAGTGTTCTTCAAACCCTGTAGAAAAGAGAGGATCTTCCGACTCGCGGGTTACCTAGTGTCCTACAGTAATGTTGTCAGGTTTTCCTAAAGTCTGATGGTCACGGATACCTAACATTATTTGCAATTCAGAATTTCGGTGTTAGATCATCCTTGGTGGCATGGATGGAACTGTTCCTAAAAGAAAGAAAAAAGAAAGAAAGAAAACTATACCTACTAACCTACCTGTTTTGGGTACTAAGTTGCTGTAGTACTTTTTGTAGTGCAGCTAAGTGAAAATCTAGTAGTCAAAGTTGCCATCAATACCATTACAGCATCTTTCTATACGTCGCGTTGTAAGTCTTGTCACATAAACGCAGCCCAAAGATCAACGTTCAATCCCGATACGATCAGTCTAATAACATTTTAACGACTTTATCCTAAACATTTATAAAACATTGACTTTAGAGTATTGAACAGTCAGTCAAGGATTTAATAGGTAGGTATTAAAATAAAATATTTTTTTTATAAAAACAGAATAGATTAGGGTTAGGTCCTTATGAGATAGTTTAGTTATGAGGTTTGTATGGCCGTGGCTTAGGGAGCTGGGGACTGTGCAGAAATAGCAAACGTGCTGCTAGGAGCACGAGCAGCAGAGAATAAGGCTCGGTGTCCTCCAAAGCGGAGAGGAACGAAGCGAAAAGATGTGCAAGAATAGGCTAGACGACAGAAAATGGGTCCCCTATGTTGTTTCGAACGATTCAGTAAGATTCTGAAAAAATTATTGAACCTTATTTTTTATTTTTTTACGTAAACCAAAATTGACGAAGCTAGGAGGCTTTTAAAATTCCCAATACGTCACGCCTAGGTATTATTTTTAGCTGGTTCTGACTCTCGAGTTTTGATGCGTTTTATCTTTGTCAATATTCATTGATTTACAAAAACAAAAAATACGTGTCCGTTATTTTCCAATACTTTAACTGACGGACTAAATAGATTTGCAATTTTTTGAGTCTGTCGGCATGCCTATTCGACCAATCATAGGAACTTAATAGACGAGAGACGCGATGTAGACTTCAACCACTCCTTTCTATTCCACCTCTATTTTAATGTAACCTACATTCATTGCAAATAAATGATTTGATTTGAAAATGTGTTAGGTTGAATTTTACACATCTCTCCGCTCCATCTCCGCTTTGGTGGAAACCGGACCTAACGCCTGCTTTGTAGAAAGAAAGCGTGGTAGTGAGGCTGCCTTACGTTCTTAGGGTTCCGGGTTCGATCCCGATAGAGGCAAATGTTAGTGTGATGAGCATGGACATTATTTCTGAGTCATGGATGTTTATGACAAGTACATATTTACAAAAAGTATCTTTGAAGAATATCAACTATCTGGTGTCCAACGACCCTAGCTATGTTGCTTAGTGAGGCACTTGATGGTGGGGTGTGTAATGTCCAGCGACATTTATTTATTTACTTAAGAGGCCTGCGGAGCATGCGAATTTCATACAAACGTAATACCAAAATAATTTGTAAATAAAACATATTCTTAAGGTATAGTGTGTGTTTATTTTGATTGGATTACAGAATATATAGGTTCCCAAACACATATTTTGAATGTACATTGATTTATGGGAAAAATAAATTAAATTTATTAAATTCCTCATAATTATCTCGTCTTTGTATCATTGTCCTTTCAAAACGGTTTTTTGGGAAAATAGATATTCTATAATACAATCTAAATATATACACACTACCATAAGAATACGTTTGAAATTATTTTTATTTTGGTATTACGTTTGTATGAAAAAAGGACGCTCCGCCGGCCCCTTAAGCTGTCGTTAACTGCTGTTACTAGTTGACTGAATTACTAACAGCTAATCAGGTTACTTGATTGTGTTTATTGTAATTTGACTGGTCGATACAATTTTCGCTCAAAAAACCGGGAGTTAATCTGAATATATTAAATAAATAAATTTAATGAATAATAATAATAAATATTGTCTGGCCAGTTAAATTAAACTTATTTCCGTTATTTATGTTCATGACCCTCTTCCGGCCTGTGTGTTCTTGCATCTTTACTTCCATAAGTCACGGCCGACTTGTGGCGTAAGATAACAGATATTTCTCTACCACAGTATAATATGAAGTTACAACTTATACCTAAATATATGACGTGATCAAATAGCTAACTTACAAAATGCTTTTACCATTCTATATTAATTTAAGTTAAAGCAATGAAAAACTCAGATAATAAAAACTGTTTTTGCAAAAAATAAAACCGACTTCAAAAAACACAAAAAACTGAAAAACAACTTTAGCTTCAGAAGTCGGTGACCTTTGTTTGATTGATTTAGATTTCTAGCCAGAGCAGCTTTCAAATAAAAAAGAATCATCAAAATCGATTTAAGAGTCCAAAGTTCTGAGGTAACAAAAAAAAAACAGTTGAATGTTGTTTGTTTCCGAGTCATGGGTGTTTATATGTATAATAAGTATGTATTTACAAAGTATATATGTATTATATCAACTATCTAGTGTCCACGACACAAGCTTTGCTTAGTGTGGCACTAGGTGGCGCTGTGTGTTAATGTCTAGCGATATTTATTTATTTATTTATTTTATTTATCCTCTCTTTGGAAGTCGGTTGAAAAACAAAAAGGTTAGAACTCATCGGTCGCAAAACGTATCTCACGCCACAATAAATCACAAAATATTTATCAAGAAGTAGAAAGGTAAATAGATCTCACTCCTTTATAGAACAGTTAGTGCTTCTCAATAGTAGACAAATAGTCTTTTAATTAACAGTATAATGTCGTAATGTCAATAAACTGCATTGTCCAGTGTCACAACATGTCAATAAATATGATACATCATGCGACGTTTCTTTAAAACGTCGATCACACGTTGCGACGTTTCTTTTAAACGTCCTCGCCGAGTCGCCAGCGACGTTAACTGATGACGTGGCACGCGACGTCGTTGACGTCAGGCTCGTCGATGTCGTCTGACGTCGTCGGTGCCAGTGCCGCCAGTTGCGTCGCTGTTGGTCTTCGCTAGGATCTTGGGCGGTTCGCTTCCCCTGTAAATCAGAATAGATACCTATAAAGGGTGTAAAAAACCTATTTTCACTTCTCATGCTCTAAAAGTACGCCGTTATAGCCCTACGAAGCGGGATTAAAGTGACCGTTTATTCCCTAGGGAGTAAAAGTAATTTAAAAATGGAACGTCCTTTTACTCTGAAACATGGCCACAAAAGAGTAACTTGACAAAGGTTTTATTTAAATTGCGAATTGGCATGCAAATAGAAAGCGGTTTATTGAAAAAAAAAACAAATGAACTCTTCAACGCGAGAAAAAATTTTGGTTGTTTGCGTGTGCATCGTTGATTTTAAAAAGCAATACCTCTGTTTGGCAACAGAGGCATTGCTTTTGCAGTAATGTAGGTACTAATTATCTGTGGAGTGTGGATCATCTTCATTGCGAAAATGTTGAGAGTTTGTGTTGTTTTCAATGGTTAATCTGTCACTGACCTGATAGAAGAAAAAATTGACCGCTCAGTTCAGAATTTTTGTCGAGTGTAAACTTTTAAATTACTATTTTTCTCGCACTCGAAGTGAAAAGTACAGTTTGCACCTCGAGACTAAACGCCAATATAATATACCCTCGCTTTCATTGCCTCCCTCGCAAGCTCGGGAGTCAAACCGCCTCGGGTATATAATGGCTTTGTTTAGTCCCTCGTTATAAAATATACTATAACGAAGCCGAATGACAGTTGTTCTCACTATCATTGCTATCACTTTTGTTCTACAACATACCTTATTAGTGGTCAAATTATGACAATTTTTTGACAAGAAAGTAACAGGAAAAGATCAATAATATACAAAATGTTTGTTATTCATCCAAATTTATTTTATCACCTTCAAAGTATACACTTACGCCAACGAATAATCCTATCATCAAAACATTTTTTAAACGCTGCCTGTTTCCGGATTTGAGTTCAGTTCTCGCCGCGAATTCTTTTTTTTTCGGTTTTGGTTCAGTTGGAAGGCGCCACTCCGAAGCTTGTTGACTAGTTTGCATGTCAAACTGGTAAACCCACGTCTTGTTACCAGTAACAATGCTTTCATGAATGTTGGGTCGGAATTGACTCGTTCTAGCATAACCTCAGCGACTCTCATGTAATTGAGTTTATGGTGAAAATTCAGGTTTTGTGGGACTAGCCGAGCGGTAACATGTTTCACACTCAAATGATTAGTTGAAGTGGTACGGATCGACTCGTGAGATATAGAAAGCTCGGTGGCTATCTCTCTCAAAGTTGAATGAGGATTTTCGTTCATTATTTCCTTCATTTTTGCGATGTTAACTTCAGTTGCAGACGTTGATGGCCTACCATCACATCTCGACCGCTTTCGAACGCTTTGTTCCACTCATAGGCACGTGTTTTTGATAAAGTCGATTCACCGTAAACCTTCTGTAACATTTTCAGTGACTCCGAACACGAAACTCCATTGGCGATGCAAGGGTCAATATTTGAGAGGCTCCAAATTCATGTCTTTGAAAATTTCTTGAGAACGTGTGTACGTATTTTAAAAACAAGTGTTACTTTTAATAGTAAAAGAATCAACGAAAATGTTGCTCTAAACCACGATTGTAAAAAAAAAAAAATATTTAAAAAAACCCAATAAAATTGTCATTTTTTCACGTGTCGCCTTCGGCACACGTGGTCTATATTTTGATGATATAAAAAATTGTGACTTCATGGAGCTATTTGCTGTTGAGTGCTGTAATTATACATAATGCCCGCGTCTCTGTTTGTCTGAGTTGCCAGTACAGTTATGGCACAGATTGACGAACATTACGGTTGCGTGGGGTGTCGATGTAACTATTATTTTTGTTTTGCTTTTCTATTTATTTTTATTTATATTTGCTCGTTTATACTTTGTTTAAACTTTATTTATTTTTTATTCTTAGCCGTATCTGACCGTGGCATCACTTTGGGCCCTATCAGAATATCAGCGCTGTGACGTTTTATTTTAAATGTTACAGCACCATGCTGAGATAGGAGCCTTTTGGTCTTGTACAGGACAAATTCTGTTTCGTATTTTGTTTGTTTTTTTTCTTATGATATCGTTATTATTATTTTTTTTATTATCTCATTATGTTTAGTTTTAACTAGTGTTGTAATCACAATTTTACCATTTTTTTTTTTTTTGTTGTATGTTTTGTCCTGTCGGGCTAATAAATGCTTTTTCTTTCTTTCTTTCTTTCTTTGTAATCAATCTTCATATTCTTGATAAAATTACCAATGCCCGCTAAGTTAATAAATAAAAAACTCATGTTCAAAAAATGTGCGTCATTGTCCTACGCTATGTTTGATTTTAATATTATGTCGAGTAAGAGACGGGAGGGGGGGAAACTCGTGGCTGGGCGAACAGACCTCCCCGCACCACAGTCGGGCGACGTGCTTTGGTGAAGATACACGCGCTGGTTTTTTGCAGGTAAGGTTTTGAAATTCATTCTCCAAAAAGTTTCATTGCAACCGTCATTTACATTTTCATTTATTTATCCGTCAAATTCTATTGTTACTCTATTCATTTAGCAAAAACGTATGAAGGTTTTGTGTACATACGCAATTATAAAACGTTTTTTGAAATACTACATGTGCAAAACATGTTTTTACAAGCTTTTTTCCGATTTATCATTTTTCTCAACGTCATTGTCCTGAATTTGTACTGCCAGGATAATGACGCACGTTGAGAAGAATGATATTATGTGGAATGATAATGACAAATGTTGAGGATAATGATGGAAGTTCGTAATATATGCATTTGTTTGAGGTCTTTTCTCTTCTGGTTTCTGTGATTGAATAATTAATACTATCATGGAGCTCAAGTATTACGTTTTAATAATTTATATAAATCGTCATATTGTTGATGATAGACGATTTTTGTATATGTTATGGACCTAGTGATAAATTGAGCATTATACATAATGCCCGGTCATTATGAAAAGTGCCCAATATGAGAGTGCAATTTGATAAGAATTATTCAAATAATCAAATTGACTGGGCATTATACATATTGTCCATCACCTTTTGGGCAGAGTAATACAAACATATTTAATGACTATTTTTTATTGTTATTGTCATTTAACTTAAAATAAACTAAATATTGAACCATTTCAATTAATCAAGCTCACTATTAATTACACTATTGATTAATTATCATGGACTTCTACATTAAAAATCCACTAGTTTTTGTGTTAATGTCACCGTAAAATTGTCAAATACGTTATATTGTAATGTCTCTAGCGATATTGTAAAAAATCGAAATATTGTCAAATGAACATACTGCTTACAACAAAACGCATTATTTTTCGTGAAATGCATGCGATGGTAGTCAACTTACGCGGTGTGGAGGGAAGGAGGGGTGCCCCTTGCCCAGTGGTACAACTCTCATGAAAAGATATTGTACCATTCCTGAGCAATAGCGATTATAATAACCTAACCTTAAAACACTTTATATTCCCCTAAAAAGCGTAGTCGACGGAGCCCCGCTTCGCGGGGCCCCTATTTCCGAGTGCAGGGTTGAGAGGAACCTAACTAACCTAACGGGGGGGGGGGTGCCCCAAGTCCCGATTATGGGGGCAGATGTATGTTCAGTTGACAATAAATCGAGAGTTTACAATATCGCTAGAGAGAAACACGTTATATTGTAATATAACGTGTTTGACAATTTTACGGTGACATTAACACTGAGTTACGAATGTAAAACCCACCCGCGTCCGTCCGCATTCGCTTACAGTGCAAAACTAAACAAAAAAAATAGTGCTTGAAGTCAGTCGCACGCTGAATGGCGGTCTCAGATTGATCAAAGCGTGCCACGCCATGCGTGCCTCCCTCCCCGCCCTCACACCGCGTCAAATTTAGCTTTATTATCAAATTGCCCAATTATCACGTAGCAATATAATAATGACCGTGCAATATGATAAATAATGAGGTTAGGATAGTTTTAATCATTTAGCCCGATAGAGCTGGACATTATTCATAATGCTCGTGCATTACGTTTATGTATAATGCCCGCATTAATCATCTGGTCCATAACATAATATATTGGAAGATTTTAAGGTTATATATGCTACATATGAAGGTCCCCAATGCATGGCCTTATATGAAGATAGTGTAGACTTAAAGATTTTTAATATATATGACACAAACAACAGCCTTAGATACGATGAAGTATATATTTCAAAGCAGGGGCAGCTGTACAGTTTATTTGAGGAATTAATAAATGATGATGGAAACATCCTTATGGATAACAGGCAAAAATGGTCCCTGTGATCCTTTTCAAAATGTTTTCAAGTATTTATAGGTACCTACTATTTACGCTCAGTGAAATATTTATGAAGTGCATGACTTTCGTTAGAGTAGTCTGTAGTGTAAAAGGCAGTAGTATTAAAGAGGTACCTCGTTGTTGTAGATTAAATGCCAACTTACGTATAAAATAAATTTCCTGCAAAATAATACTGCTCCTTTAAATTCCAGATTAAGTATAAGTAATTGTCGTCACATTATAATTATATTACGTTGGATCAAGATAACTTTAGAAGTATTTAATACTGGTAAAGTATTAATAATAATATTAATAATTTTTCTTTCATTAATTAGTAAACTCATATTTACTAGAGGTATATTAAATGCAGAAATAACCTATCAGTATTTCTGAAATGGACGTAGACACGACGTAGTTTATATTTCAGACAACTTTTGAAAATAGGGAGCGCAATACAATTCGAGAACCAATTTCTTTTTTCTAGATTAATAGAAGACTGAGCCAAGACTGAATCTTTAAGCATCTATAAGTTTATTAAGTTAAAAAGATGCCACCTAAATCAAAACAAGGCAGAGAAGATAGACTAATTAAACAAAGACTATGTCAAAAGCGACGGTATGCAGAAATAAACAATGATCCCGTATTGCTAGCTGTAGAAAAAGAAAAAAGAAGACAGAAATATTTAAAAAAGAAAGCAAAAGAAAAGCTTCGTAGTAAATAATCATTTTTTTTAGGTAGTAAGTTGTTTTGTTTTTCAATAGAAACATCTTTTTGCATTATTTTGATCATATTCAAAGTGTTTCTTTTCCAGGGTACGAATTAGAATTGTTATCTTTTATTTTTTTTCTTGTTTTGTTTTATAACCATAAATGAGGCTGTTAATTGTAAAAAAAAAAATGTTAATAAGTATTAATATTGTGAAAATGAAAAATTAATCAATATGTTTCATTTATTTTTGTTAGACTTGTATAATTCAGTCACCGTATGATTGTAAAAACCGTGAGTTTATGGTTCGTTATAGTCTGGTTATGAACTAACAGTTTTTACGATCCTACGGCGATTAACTTTTACCTAGGCGTTTACAGAAGTACAAAACAAAATTCATGAGCATAATCATTGTCCTCAACATATCGTCATTTTCATAAGCTTGAAAATCATTTTTTTCACATTACTTCATTATCCTCAACAATGGTTAAAAGGAATATATTAATATCTCTTTAAATCCTTCTTTATCTGGGGTAAATCGGATAAAAAACTTGTAATCTGAACATTCAACAACAACCTATTAATACTATTAAAAAATATGAGCGATGCACGCAGGTTTTCAAGAATCCACAAAATTTACTCAAAAATAATATTTTCTGAAGATCCACCCGCAAAATTTAAGACATACTCTTTGTTCAATGTTTTTGTCCATAATGAAATTCGCTATAATACACACTAGACATGATATAACTAAAAACAGCACTGTATTTTTAATATATAAATAACAGATGCAACTCAAACTCCGCGCCAAAATGGAAAACAGTTGTGCCAATCTAAAAACAACAAAAAACAACAAGAAATAGAATTTGGAACCATAAACAAATCATCCATTTCCGATACTTTTTTGACTGAATGTACAAGTTTTTATTGTAAGATTTTTAATTTTTGCGTCAAGTTTCTTGGTTTCATGTAAAGAATGCTTGGTTGACGGCTTCGTGATGAGCAACATTCGAAGTCCTCAACCATACCTGTATAATTATAGATACCATCATCATTCTCCTGCCCTTCTTTGTTTGGGTCGGGGCTTCTTACTTTTTCTCTACTACCCGTCATATCATCAGACACCTTCTTCCTTGCCATATAGTTCATCCATTATTTCTTTGGTCTTTCATATACAATAGATACTTTTGTATTTGATTTGCTGTAGGCGAGTCTGATATTATAATATCTGCATTAGCTGGTTTGGAAGTCTTTGAGGCTGATGCACTCTTGGCAAATCCCTCTACAACTTTAAAATCCACCAGATAATTGCTTTTATGATATTGGGTGGTAAATAAACTAGGCGTCTATTGGATAGTAAGTGGCCCCTGTCGCTTTTGGATATATTATGTACCTATACCAGATGCAATACAGATTGTCATCATAGGAAAAGGGATGATATAGCATGGTGTTGCATGTATCTAGTCGTGATACAGTACTATCGCTGATAGCCCCAAAAATCCGCGCAGGACCCATCCTCCCCCTCTTTTTCTGTTAACAGGGGTCAGATAATGCAGGGCACTGACTGCGTCTACCTCCTTGAAAGAGGTATTGAACAAAAAGTTTTTACTCGTTCCAGAAAATAGTATTGACCTAACTCTATGCAACCTAAGCTACAATACAGTGTGGGTCACAAAAGCAGGAAGTAGGGCAGTGGCCAAGCCTGTTAATTGTGATCGCATCCATCGTTTAACACCCACCTCTGCGCAACCTCAGCTCCAGCATAGTGTGTGTCACCAGAGCAGTGAGTAGCGCTGCGGCCAAGCCTGCCAGCTGGGTGCGCACGCAGAGCAGCTGCCGCGCAATGCATGCAAGTGCTAGCCCGGAGTGACGCGCCGCTAGGATCATTGACCATGCGCCCCGCCAGCCGGGACCTCCTATGCAGATGCCAGACTGGGGAAGAAGAGGTATTAGAGGAAGTTATTTTTAGGGTTAAGGATGTCCAATGGTACAAACTGAACTGGTCTGGTCACTGCAAGGTTACAGTGTGTCACTGTCCTTTCTACAACTTTAAAAACCCATACCTGCAGTACATCCCAAAGCGCAGCACAAGCGCCCCACGCAGCGGCTGCAAGCGCTGGCAGCGCTAGATCCGTCTTAGCGGCTCTCCAGCGCAATAGAGCGAGCACAAGCGACGCGTGCGCTGCTCCCCCGCCTGCCGCGAGGGCGCCGCGCCTTCCTCGAGCTGCCGCCATGGAGAGGGTGCCTGCAGCGAGGGCTTGCAGGACCCCAGTCCCGCACAGAGAGCGCCAGGCACACCACCACCCGTCTACACATACTCCGTACCACTGAAATTGATTGTTTGTCTTTGTATCATTTGTTGGCGTTGGTATATTCACTTTTGGAGGTATAGTTGATCAGACTGGAATATGAAGGCCCGGTTTCTACCAAATTGGAGAAGAGAGGATAAATGCAGATACATGCAAGATTCGATTAATCATAGGAAAAATAAAAGACGTTTCTTAATATTTGGTTATCCTTAATAGCACAAGTATAATCTGCCTATCATGTTCCTACTGCTAGGTCACACGGCCTCCTTCTATGAGAGGGACAACTTATTTAAAATTCCATTCTAAAGTATTTCAAAGGGTTTTGTTTATTTTTAATTATGGCACTTATATTTTATAGCTTTACCTTAATATACGACGTATAAATAAATCCCTGTTGGAGTCCTATAAACAGTCCCATGGGCATCCCGAGCACGGCCCGAGGGTCCCCGAAGACAGAGCGTGCGTCGGGCGGTGGCGCGGGCGCGGTGGGGGCGCCGTACACGCCTATACCCACTGACAGCAGAGCCAGGAAAGCCCACATGGCAACCAGTAGCATCCTGCCATCGGCGTCTAGAACTGTGCCTGATAAGGTCTGCATATCTGGACAGCCAGCCGCCCCGCAAGTTCGCTCCTGGAAAACGAAAAATAAAATAATGAAATGAGTAAATATTCAATAATTATCAGGTACCGTGTTACGTAATTACTGGGTTGTACAGGTCAGACAGGCAGCTGCTCCCTGTAAAATACTAGTATTCCATTGAATACCTTATAACTGGATACAGTTGGTCTGGAAACCGACGCCAACATTGTTGGGAATAGGTGAAGCAGATGGTGAAAACCAAAGTTCAACAGGAACTGCAATTTAACAATAATGACGTAAAAGAATAAAAATATTGTGCAAAGAAGAACTCACCTCATAATCATCTTCCAAAAAGTATTCCTCAGGCGGCGGCCATCTTGGCACAGATACGTTGGTCGGTGCCGCAGTGACCGGCTTTGCCACCTCCTCAGACCATATTAACAGAGCGAAACCCAGGAGTAAGGACCCACACACCAAACCGAGGTCTTGAGCAGCCCTTAAAGCTCTGATTGCTCTTCTGAGGGCAACTTTTCGTCTAGCCTCATCACCAGCTGCTTGGGCTAAAGACGTCGCTGATGCAGACAAAGCTAGAGACATTGGTGATAGCGTCACGCCACAAATTCCGTACAATGCTAGAAGAACAGGGAGAGGAGTCTCCACAGTGTGAGCAGTCAATAGCACACAGACTAAAGTGTGTGCGATCGCAATCACTAATCTCGTGCCAGTCTTTTGGAGAATGAGAGGAGAGAATGGAGCGACAACTGCTGCTGCCATGTGCATTATTGAGAGCGGCATGGCTCCAGCTTCTGCACCAGCAAATGCAGTGAAAGGCAGCAGGGCTGTCGCACAAAGCCCACTGGATACACACAGTAGAGTGAACCGGTTCACCAGCGGTTTGGGCAGCTTCGGTGGCTGCCTTGCCAACAGTCTTCGAACTGATGCCGCTCCGACGGATGATGTGGCCGAGTCCCTTCGGCGAGGTCCGATGCAAGACCCTGCAATCCGGATTGGAGTTTTCTGCTTCTTCCAAGGCCATTCTTTCTTGTATATTGTGCTCACTGGGATCTGTGAAAACATTTTTGTTCCTTTACAATCCGAGAATATTAAAGATACGTCTGAAAACTACCTTTTGTAGTTTTAATATCCTCTCTTTTGTATCCCTGTTCATGTTAAATACTTACGGCACGCTTTAGGTAATTTAAAATCATTTTCGAGTTCAAATATTTAAATCAAAGCTGTAATTTGTAAGTGATCGGGAAGTACTATAAATTGGCATTCATAGTTACGATTCCGTTTCCTGATCCATTTTTTATTTTAATCAGATAGTCCCAAAACTATTTAAATGGGTATAACTAGGGGCGAATTTCAGTTGTTATTGCTATCGGCACATCTAAACTGCGTTCAATGAAAGAGTTTTGATAGCCCTATCAAAAGAATGGCAATAAACAAACAAGAGAAATTAGGATAAAGCAATATAGAAACTGATAGGACTTGAACGCAGTTCAGATATGCAGATTTACCGGTAAAATGTGCCCTAAACTGAGTAAAGAAAACTATTAATCAACTAGGTACATAACTATTTCAGAGTAGTGCAACGTACCGGTGCGAGTATAGTGCGGTGGCGGTGCGGGTCGGACACGGTCCGCACGGCCGCGCGGACGGGCGTCGGACGCGAGCGCTCCGTCAGGTCCGGTAAGCTGCCCATACGCAGGCACCGGCTATACACCGGCCGACATACTATCCGGTTTCATATCCTAGTTAGAAAAAAATACATTAAGGTTATGAAGTCAGCAAAAATAATGCAATACACGATGGTCTGTTTTCAGAAGAAAATGCATGAGTTCCACGTATAAAAACTATGTATTATGGATGGAGACAGAGAGAAAGTATATGAAAAAGGGGGGCAAAAGTGTCAGAGAAGGTCGAAGCTCATCTATAAGCATCATCGACACGACACTAAAGAAGACTGCCCCATTGTTAGTACTGTAGATCAAGATAACCTATCCTTAAGAGGCCTCCGGAGCATGCGAATTTCACACAAACGTAATACCACAATAATTGGTAAATCAAACATATTCTTAAGGTAGTGTGTATTTATTTCAATTGGATTACATATTAATTATATAGGTTCTTAAACACATAATTATTTTGAATGTACACTGATTTAAACAATAGTTATGAGAAAAATAAATTATACATAGTTTTAAATTCCTCATATCTCCTTTTTATTTCATTTGTCCTTTCAAAATATTTATTTAGGAAAATATGTTTTCTATAATACAGTCGAAATATATACACACAATCTTTAGAATATGTTGGGTTTTCATATTATATTGGTATTACGTTTGTATGAAAAACGCATGCTCCGCCGGCCCCTTAGTGACAGAAAGGACCTTTGTATTTCTGTGACATATATTTTATTAGTGTATCTTTTGTTGGAGATCCAAATAAATAATAAATAAATAGCGTGATGATTGACAGAGGAGAATCTATACTAATATTATAAAGCTGAAGAGTTTGTTTGTTTGTTTGAACGCGCTAATCTCAGGAACTTCTGGTTGAAATTGAAAAAATCTTTTTGTGTTGGATAGTCCATTTATCGAGGAAGGTTATAGGCTATATATCATCACGCTATGACCAATAGGAGCGGAACATAAATGAAAAGTGTTACAAGAACAGGGAACATTTATTCTTTTTGTGAGCCTTTTCTCTCATATATGTGACGCAGACGAAGTTGCGTGGGTCAGCTAGTAGAAGAATAAAACGTGTTATGCCGACCCCAAGGTAACATCAACAAGATCAGGAATGATGCTCAGGAAGTTTAAAATAAAGTCAGCAGAAGAAATATTTATCATCCACAGATACAGTCAGTGAATTGCTTCCAAAAGCTTTTGCAAATTCAATAACTAAGCAAAAAAGAGTTATCGGATAAAAGTGAATAAAATCAATAACAAACAAGTGCGTAACCGTGCCTTCATACAACGACGGTTGATTTATATATCGCTAGGAATTGAGCCGATTCCACTATACCGTGAAATCGTTTATCGACGATATTTAACCAAACATCTCGAGTGATTTACAAGGGTAAGTAAAGCCAGGGAACCATGAAATAGATAGTTCAGAAGCTCCGTACAACGAGTGAAGACGCACGCAGAAATAGACGCGTACGTACGGCGATCTCACCAAATGACAGTCGCAAGTGCGCTTGCACTCGCTGTATGTGAAGCGTTAGAGACGTGTGCGTGGAAATCTCAAACTAATGCAATAGGGATGCACACTGTGGAACGAATGGCGCTAGCATAGCTGGTTCCAAGCATCGTCATTGGTTGAAAATCAAGGAATGTCATTTCATATTTTAATTAGTAGTAGTAGTTAGTCTAGTGGTTGCAAGCGCGAGAGCTGAGCGTGGGGTTTGATTCCCAGTGTGTTAATGGGTTTTTCAATCAGAAATTTCTCAGTAATGATAGGCTCGCCCACTATTAGACAGGTCTAAAACACAACTAGCGAATAATGGGGCCACCACTATAGGCATGACCTCTGCCCACAATACATGACCCATGCCGTGAAGAAATATCTCTCAAGCTTGCTGGTTTCCCCACGATGTTTTCCTTCACCAAAGCACGTGATAATTATACAATACGCACATTAATTCGAAAAATCTGAGGTGCGTCACACTACCGGGAATTGACTACTATGGCCAGTTTTTTTGAAATAACAAACTGGAGCCTACCCTTTTTTTATTTTTTTTTTTAGTATGGGAAATCATCAATTGACTTCTCCCACTCTGGGCGGAGCGGGAGGGAGTGTCAGACTCTTACTGACTAAAACCCATCCATGTTCCTTCCTCGCCCTTTATGTTCCGGGGCCGCGGTATCTCTTTCGAACAGAGCCTCCAGATCCCATGGCGGCAATCCGGCAAGCAGGCCCGCCGCCTCGCGAGAGATCGTGCGGTACCCACGGACCATCTTTACGGCCACCACTTTTTGGGGCGCGTTCAGATAGTGAGCGGCACGCCGCTTCAACGAACTGGAGCCTACCCTACTGGAGCCATCCTGTAGGACCAACCTGCCCCCGTATTCACAACGCTTCGATTCGCTTCCGATTCGGTAAGTCGTATGTCTATCTCGGTCGTTTTCGTAATCCTAGAAGAAGACAGATATACGAGTTGTCGAATCGGAAACGAGTCGAACGTTTGTGAAAACGGGGTCTGAACAAGTTTGCCCTATTGTCACGCGCCATAAGACTCTTAAATATAATTTCAGTTGAGGTAGATATATTTCACTGCAGCCTGATGCAGTTCACAGGAGTTGCACTGAAGTGCATTGAGAATGATAAAGAAGATTGTTTAAATTGTAGGTATTTTTTAAAATGTAAGTCTGTTAATTGTTTTTTTTTTATTTGTAAGTGAGTTAGAGGTATGTGTATTTTGGTAGTAACATCGCATTGGCGTTATAGCTGTTAAGGTGTTATTTACATAATCCCTATTTCCCTATCCCTACTTCCCTATCCCTATTGTTATATAGATGTGAATGTAAGTTTGTTTGTTACGCTTTCACGAGAAAACTACTGAACCGATCATCATGAAACTTTGTACACATATTCTTGGAGGTATTAGAAGTAATAAGGGATACTTTTTATTAAAAACAAAAACCAACCCTCCCTCGCAGACGAAGTTGCGCGGGCCAGCTAGTTTTAAATAAATAAATAAATCATAAATAATTAAAACCGACTATGGCCACGCGCTACTAAACATTAAGTACCTCTATATCCGCAAGATGAGCGTAAAATAAATCATAGACTTACTAGCCCACCATCAGACAGTTCTTATCTAGTCGGAGAATCGTCCTTTTTTCTATGTCGTATGAGGAATTTCACTTTTACCTCTAAATGCACCTCTATCTACCAATCAGCCTTCTGTACATCACTTTATAGTAAAGCCTTCGGTGTTGAAATATAGGGACTTCGGGAGGCGTGAACCGAGACCAATTGAATTTTAGACAGTTGAGTTAGCATGGCATCGAGTATGTCGTACCAATAAATCAGTGTGTTAAGCTAACCGACACAAACTTTGATTTAGTCGTACCGTAACACATTTTTTGAATAGGACTCTGATCAGTTTTTATCATCGCCATTATTTTAGTTTTTACCTGTCTGGCATGAATGCTGGAATGGACCTTTTTGGCGCAGCCGTGAGGCACACAGTTCATACTATGTATTTTTGTCCTTTTTTGTATATTTTTAATATTATTGTGTGTGTGCTTAACGCACTGACGTCAAAATCCGTCAAATAAACATTTTTTCTTTCTTTTTTCTTTTAGTTACAAGATAAGGGTTTGGCTGAATTATTTATGATCATTTGAGGTTGGAGTTTTTCCATCAGGAATTTCCCAGTAGCAGCCACGCCACACCTCGTCAGCTATGATAATCATAATGTAAAAGGGGAAAGCCTAATTCAGTTCAAACTCTGTGGCTGCTACTGGGAAATTCCTCTCATATGCCGAAGGGCCTTATCACAGTAGTGAGTTGCGAACTCGTTGCGAACTCTCGGCGAGCTCGCTGCGCACTCGCCCCGCTTTCCACTCGCTCGCAACTCGCTAGTGTGATAAGGCTTTCAGGGATTATAGGCATTTCAGTGTTTAGTTTACTACGGCTGACGTACTGTTTGACATTCCTTTGTTTTAGTTACGTGTTCTTTTTTAAATACCATATTTTCAGCTCGGAAGATTGATACAAGTCATTCTATTCCATTTTTATTCCGCAAATTATTCTAACCTAACCAAACACCAACTTACATGAAACAACGAGAATAAAAAATAACAGCTAGTTTTTAATAAATAATTTAATCAGAGGTAGTAGTACTCGTAGTTACCTAACCGTGAATGGACTGTACATACAACTTTCATTAATGAATTGGGTCATTAAATTGTTGGATTTTATTGCATTGTTATTCGTTTAAATTGTTACAAAGCGTTCAAAATAATTCTACTTTTCATCTATACTTCTATACTATAATATAATAAAGCCGAAGAGTTTGTTTGTTTGTTTGGTTGAACGCGCTAATTTCAAGAAAAACCGGGTCGAATTGAAAAATTCTTTTCGCGTTGGGTAGTCCATTTATCGAGGAAGGCTATAGGCTACATAACATCACGCTATGACCAATAGGAGCGGAGCAGCAAGAAGAAATTATGCAAGCGGGATAAAAGCTTCCGTTGAGCAGGCGATGCGTTGCGATATCAAAAATTCACGCGAACGAAGTCGCGGGCAGAAGTTAGTCTTTGCTAAAATCTTTCAAGCCATTTGAAATCACACACAGAAACGAAGAAGCCAATTAAATTCAAGAAAACCCATTTCCCAAAAGAGTGTGTTTCTTTGTTAGTTGTCCCATCTTTGGATTCCTATGAAAGAGATCTAGATATCTTCACGATGTGGTACCCTTCCTAAAAGCACCTACGATCGAACCCGGGGGTACTGGGCTGGCAGTTTCGACAGAGATAACAACAAAATCGCTAACTTTCGATCGCTGATTACTAACAAATGAATTCGGTTGCAATAATGATGCTTGCGAATAATGAAAGTCTCTACATCCTAGACGTATTTCTCGTAAGCATAATTATTGCAACAAACGTATTCGTTAGTAATCAGCGCTCGAAAGTTAGCGATTTTGTCGTTATCTCTGTCGAGACTGCCGGCCCTGGGGTACCCAATGTTGAACCTCATCTTACATGTAGTACTTTTTTTATCACGGTAGCATTTTCCCCTAGAATCATTTTCGGCTCCGAAGCCGCGAGCAAACGCTAGTTAAGAGATAAATCTTCATTAACTAAGACGTCAGCACCTCGGTAGTACCTGAACATTTACCCACGCTACCTAAGCAAACTAATCGGTTGCTAAATAAACAGTTTATCGGCTCAAGGGCTAAGTGATTCGCTTCGACCCCTAATCGGTCTGCATGAGTGCTTGGGTACCACCAGGGCTGGGCTAAATCTATACTAATACTAGCTGACTCGCGCAACTTCGTCTGCGTCTCATAATTTGAGATTTAAACTATCCTATCTCTCAAGTTGGATCGAACTGCACATGGTGTGCGAATTTTATTATAATCGGTTAAGTGGTTTAGGAGTCCATTGAGGACAAACATTGTGACACGAGATTTATATATATTAAGATTTATATATATTAAGATTATAAAGCAGAATTTGTTTGCTTGAACGAGGTAATCTCAGAAACTACCGGCTCGAATTGAAGAAATACTTTTGCGTTGGATAGTCCATTTATCGAGGAAGGCTATAGGCTACATAACATCACGCTATGACCAATAGGAGCGGTGCAGCAATAAGAAATGTTGCAAGCGGGAAAATAGCTTCCGTTGAACAGGCGATGCATTGCGATATCAAAACTTCACGCGAACGAAGTCGCGGGCAGGAGCTAGTACATGTTATATTTAATGATAATACTAATTACTTCTTCCCATGTAATTAAAATATGAAATCTTGTGTTTCTTATTCATATCTATACTTTACACTTTACATTATATAAATTTTTAGATTTTTTTTAATGTAACGAATTAAATTAAAAACTACTGGACCTATTTGAAAAATTCTTTCAGCTATGGATAGCTACATTACCAGCGAATATTATACTGTATTTTATCCCCGTACTCTCACGGGAACGGGAACTACGCGGGTGAAACCGCGTGGCGTCCGCTAGTTCTTACTAATATTAAAGTTTGCAACGATGGATGAAAGTTTGTTACGTTTGCACGCAATAAGTATAGAACGAATTTCGATAAAATTTTGCAAAAATATAGCTTCTATACACTGAATATAAATTATAAAATGAAACTGTTAAAAAAACCGGTCAAATACGAGTCGTACCTACTTTCATACAAAGGGTTCTGTAGCACCGAACAATATTATTATAACAATATTTTTAACGCTCATTACACTAAAAATACCCATGTTAATAAAAACCAACATTAGTGCTGCAGTTTCACAAAAAAAAACGTCTTATATCTTGAAAGCCAGTTTTTTTCGTTAAAGGTTCTTCTACGTTCCACTAACCTACATTTATTCAGAATTTTCCTCTTTATATACTACAGCCCAAGGCTCATAAAATACCAATCACAAATTACATTTTCAGGAAATAATTGTAATATTAACCCAGCCCTAGGTGACACCGACGAATGTTTGATCAAACATTGGTGGATTGGTGATCTAATTTCAATAATACTTGTGAAGAAATCTTTTGCTCTTTTGGAGAGAACATTTTGTGTGAGAGATTGTATTGAATTAGAGAGATCATGTGGCATTGAGGTTGAGGAAAATACAATTTGAGGTGACTTGTTAAAGCTGCACACTTAGATATGGGAACAATCTCTTTTATTATTCATGGAGACCTCCATGAATAATGTACAATGAGGGTTGATTTTTATAAAGTTTATCCGAGAAATGAACCTGACGTAGGTCTTAACTTCCGTCAGTTTTTTTGGAAAAACTGTCCAATGTATTCCTTGGATAAAAGATATCTGATGTTGGAAAAATCTGCCCCGAAAAGGAGAGATATTTTGACGATACATTATACTTTCCTGATTCTCTCCGTCATTGGGATCTTTTTTTTTGTTCTAGACTATACTTGCAAGCCTTCCGGTTACGTAGATATTATTGGGGGTCAAAATTCTAATATGAGATTTTTACTTTAACACCTCCACGACTGCCGTACTATTCAATCCATCCACCAGCTCAATGTTTTGAGTGCGTTACATTGAGTTCTACCACAAATCATGATTATGCATGTATACATTTGTTTCCGAGTCATGGATGTTTATATGTATAATAAGTATGTATTTACAAACAAAAAGTATATATGTAGTATATCAACTATCTGGTGTCCACGACACAAGCCTTGCTTAGTGTGGCACTAGATGGCGCTGTGTGTTAATGTCCAGCGATATTTATTTATTTATTATTTATTTATTCACCCAAAAAAGAAAATCGTTTCCCAGCAATGTTTTTTGCATAAAGTTACTTAGTTTAATGTAAGCACGTAATACAGTGCATTACGTACTTACAATCAAACTAAGTAACTTTGAACCAACGGCTTCGCGAAGACTTCGTTTACACCCTGTATACAAAAGCACGGAGAATCAATACCTCTTGAAACTTCTATTATGCAAATATTAAATGAGTTGCACAAGAAAAGTCAATGGTTGAGTCTGAGACACTTCACCGTATAGATTTCGATTTAGATTTCGAGTTTGCTTGCCTTTGAGTCATTATCATAAATGCTCAACTTTTTACATACTATGTATTTTGAGATTAGCTCCTAGTTTATGCAATGTGTCCGCTTATCAACTAGCCATATTTTAGGTACCTATAAAGGGTGTAAAACAACTCTTACCGAAGCCGAAAGGCAACTGTTCTCCCTGTAACTGCGATCTTTTTTTTTTCTACACCATATCTAGGAACCTTCTAGTTAGGGAGATATTGGGGGTCACAGTTCCAACTTTTAGTCAAGTTTTTTAAAGACTAGTTTTATTGTAAGATTTTGACTTTAAACACCTCGACGACCCCCGTACTATTCAATCCATCTACCAGCACAATGTTTCGAGTGCGTTACATCGAGTTCGACCAAAAAACTTGATTTTTCACCCCCAAAAAGAAAGTCGTTTCCCAGATTTTTTTTTGCGTAAAGTTAAGTTTAGTTTAATGTACAGAATGCTTTGTTGACGGCTTCGTGAAGAGGTTGTTTACACCCTGTATATATAGTGACAAAGTAGAAATCACACAGATATAAGGTACATACACAAAAAAGAACGAACTAGAAAATCTAACATTATAAGTCAATCGTAAAACTTTTCAAAAATTTCAAGTCCGAAGCCCACAACTTCATTACAGTTTAAGCTGTGTAGGGCTGTCTGTGGGTATCGACCAGTATGCTACAAATAGACGATACATCGCTTTGGAGCTTTTGAGTACGAATGTGGATGAGTTTATGAGTAGAGGAAGACCAAAGACACGATAGATGGACTGTGTTAAGAATGATATGAAGAGATGACGAAAGTCAAAATCATACAAAAAACTTTTTAACTTTCAAAAAAATATCTTCTCTAAAAGTTGTAACTTTGACCCCCCCATATCTCCGTAACTAGAAGGTTCCCAGCAAAAAAATGATCGCAATGATAGGGAGAACCAGTGCCTTTCGGCTTCGTGAAGAGGTGTTTTACACCCTTTTGCGTTTTTAACCTCAGACACCCCAAATGATTTTTAATTCAATTAACCTAATTCTGAGAGAAAAAAAAAATTTAAAACATTCAAGGTTTTATGTTCTGTTTTAGTTTTACTGGCAATTATATTTAAGACTGGCAAGAACTGTTATTATTTCGCGTATGAGACCATTTAAATTGGACGTCAACCATTTGTGTTTGTTTGTTTACCTATTCCGGCGGGTTTGCGCACGTTATGGCTTGACCTATAAATAAATAGATACGGCAACATTTTTAATGAAGATTTTTTGAAAAATGTGACCTATATCAAAAAGGTGAGAAATGGTTTAATTAATTCTGCTCGTGATTCTGATCAAACTAATTCAGGTTTTGCACATTAACTGTAGCCATAAAATGTAGCCTATGTTACTCAGTGTGAATGAAGCTTTCCAACGGTGATAGAATTATACAAATCGGTCCAGTCGTTTTTGAGTTTATTCGTTACAAACATACAGAATGTAAAATTAAGGTCACTTTTAACCTTATGCGAAGTGAGAGGAATACCGTTGTAGGATGCGAGTTGTTGTTGAATTTTACAGAATGGGCCAGCTGCTGAGCTCAAGCTGTTTTCGATTCGGAGATAGTGTAGTGTTTTGGGTAGCTCGGTTTGTAGATTCTCCCCAGGCTCTGACTCTATTTATTTATTTAATTAGGTTCGCCAACAGTTGTTACAGATGTTATACAGTTAGGATCATACAAGTAATTGTGTCTTACAACTAACTGCACAACAAATTACAGGCAAACACTACATGCAAATTTTACATGAGCATAATTGGCTAAGTAAGCCAAACTTTAATTTATTTAGTGCATAAGTATTAGTGTTTAAAGAATCACCGACCCCACAGTCAAACCATGTCAACGGTGTTGTGGGGCTTAGTTTTTAAGTATACTTACTTTGTTTTTGATAAATAAATAATAAATAATAATAATAATAAGTATTTGTTAACCTAACCTTTCAGGAATTCATAGGCGTTATATTACAGTGAATAGCTTTAAACCAAACACACTACACTCATCAGTACATTCGATTCCAATCTCAATTTCGCCTTTGTTCCCTTCCATTTCCCTTATGTTCAATATTTTTCTAAACTGCCAATTATCGTCCTCAGACAATATAAACAAAGAGTAAGTACCCAATTTCCTCCCAAATTCGTTAAACTCACTGACCTCTATAGCTGAGACAATAACCAGACTATACAATTACACCACTGCCCGGCAGAGGCATTAAATGTTGGTATTAGGGGTCGCAAACCGCGTTTATGGTTGGTCGACCAATGAGGATACAGATATGACGGTGTGAATGTGTGTAGACCAATGAGGAAACAGACCGATAAGATATGACGGTTGAACAACTTCCACGTGGAGAAAGAAAAATAAATGAATTTTAAAACAAGAACTGCGGACCGTCACTGATCTAGTGGTCGCAAGTGCATGCTGAGCATCAGTGCCTGGGTTTTATTTCCTTGCTTATTGAGTGGCTAAACAATAAAAGCGGCTCGGGTCGATCGTTAGGTTAAGCCGTGCTTGCCTAGGTTAGTCTGTGGATGGGTGACACCCTTTCATACCAAGTTTCCTCCGCGCCTCGGAAAGGACGTTAAGCTGTTGGTCCCGGCTGTCATTTGTTTATCTTTGACAGTCGTTACAGGTAGTCGGCAGTCTTACCAAGTGGTATCGTATTTCCCAGTATTAACTGGGTTGTGGAGGTCAGATAGGCAGTCGCTCCATGTAAAATACTGGTATTCAGCTGCATCCGGTTAGACTGAAAGCCAACCCTAACATAGTTGGGGAAAGGCTAGGCAGATGATGGGTGTTTCTATCGGGAATTTCTCAGTATTTTAATAGAGGTCATACTCTCTAAGCACGAAATACGTAGTTTCGGCCGAAGTAACGGTTGTTTCATACTCCGTATCATTTACGGAGATATGATGCAGTCGCTCCATGTAAAATACTGGTATTCAGCTGCATCTGGTTAGACTAAAAGCCGACCCGAACATAGTTGGGAAAAGGTTAGGCAGTGATGATTCTTTAGGAGCCTGAACTAACAATGAATGACAACAAGATCATCTGTCCTTACTTTCAATGTGTACTCAAAACTCATGAATTCGAAATCATTAGGCAGTAGGGTTCCTTTTAGAGTATAAGCAACTTTCGGATAGGCCCTGCATCTACGTTGACGGATTTAGAGAGCAGACCCCAGTCACGGAATCTGGATTTGGGGCAACGGGGTCGCCCCTTCTAAATACGACTTAAAAACTGGCCAAATGTGGCTGTACTATTAGGTTCTAGGCCAAGTTACCAGCTTGGATCCTGTTTCCGGAATATTTAAGAATATATGAAATTTATATAAACAAAACAAAATAATATTATATTATGTAGAATTGTACTTACACTCGTTATAACTTAAGCATGTAGAAATCTAATACCAATTTAGGGTATTACTGACAAAACTTGATAAGAACTCGGGTTGTATAAGACAATGTACGAACAAAATTGTAAAATTTGCTAGCGGCGTAAACACTATTAATTCGAAGTTTATATTTCTTGCCTGTTACGACGTTTGCGGTAAAGATAAATGAAATACTTTTCATTTACGCCCCAAACTTAAAGAAAATCAAAAATGGCGGATACAGCCATAATTTTTGGATGGCTAAATCCAAAAATTATGGCTGTATCCGCCACTTTTTTGCGAGTATCGAAATTTTAAATAGACCAATCGAAAGAGGACGAAAAACTAAATATGACTGCATTAAAAAACTCACTATGGTTTAAATGGCGGTTACGCCCTTCGAGCTTAAAGGTATCGAATTATGTCGCATGTAACTTTGTGTAGTCGTTTCAAAGGAAGTAAAGTCCCCATTGTATGATACAATACAAATGAACATTCTATCTGTTCTGTTCACAATTCCATTTAGATGTAATTCGCAGTGTGTTCTAAATGAAAACACAGCGGTAGGTAAAATAAAAAAACGAAATAATCATTGCTCCGAATATAAGTAATATGTAATCATTTTTTTTCTTGAACAGTAATATGAATAAAACGACAAGAAATCATCAAAGCAAAAATAAAAATCAAAGATGAAACAAAGAAAGAAAAAAAGTTCCATAATCATCTCGTAGCACCTCCGTAGCAATTTCGTAGCAATCTCGTAGACTCGTGAATCTCAAAATATAATCCGCAATAACTTGCAAATGGGAGAACCTGAAGACCCTCAGCCAGTCAGTAATAGACTTTATAAATTGATGGTATTTGCTTCTGTATCAATAAAGAATTAATAGGTCATTAGGAGTAAATTCCCGTGGCACGTCGTCCGTGGGTGTTGGCAAATTATAATAGATTGCACTCTATAGAGTGTGATTAGGGAACGAACCTTTATTGAATTGACGTCCTAGTTCTTTTAAAGTGTACAACTATAGACTCGCTCTCTTCAGGCGAGATTGACGTTAAGAGTAGACAATATATCCTTCAAAAAGACATGCGAGGGCAAGAGAATTTAAATACGTGAATAAAAGTCATAAAAAAACTCATTTCTTCTTGATTATGTATGACTGAGAGACTGACAAGGCAATCTGTGTAGCTGACCTCTTTGCCACCCTTTGAGATCATCTATCTTTCTGCATATTACTCTAAACGTATTTAAAACATCATCAAATTGTGTCACTGGCATTTTTAAACAAACAGAGGTCAGTCGCTGAGGCAATGTTTTTGGTCAGATTTTGAGACCAAGTGTTTAAACAAGTTTAAATTCGTTTATCACAGGCACTGATACTAATGGATATCTATACGAATATTATAAAGCAGAAGAGTTTGTTGGTTTGTTTGGTTTATCTCAGGAACTACGGGCTCGAATTGAAAAAAAATCTTTTTGCGTTGGATAGTCCATTTATCGAGGAAGGCTATATTATAACATCACGCTATGACTAATAGGACCGGAGTAGCAATGAAAAATGTTACAAAATCGGAGGAAATTTGATTTCCTTTGCAAGCTTTCTCTCTCTTATGTGACGCAGACGAAGTTGCGTGGGCCAGCTATGTTACCATCAAATTGTAAGTACCGTGTGATTATAACTTATCTCGCAAGATTGTGAACCGTAACATACTGGTTACAATGTTAAGCATTATTGCTCGATATACTATAATCTATCGAAGTGGGATCGTACAATTGTGAAATAGAGTAGAACGAGGCCTTCGCCCCAGTAGTGGGAACATTACATGCTGATAATGCGTATGCTTATCCAGTCGGGAAAGGGGTAATAATACATTGAAATTAATTGATTATAAGTAGGAATGAATTTGATGAGTGTCTGAGATTAGACGTCGCATAGTTGATGTTTGCTGTACTAATTAACTTAGCTTGTGTTAAGCTTGTTGTAATATTATACGTAGGTACTAATGGTTCTTATTCGCCTGAACGAGCCAGCTTTAGTAATTAGGTTTGAGTAATGGTTAAGCTATCTTGAAATGTAATTTGTCTGCGTAGGTAATGCAAGGGATGAATAAACAGATAATTATTCCGTCCTAATGTTATTAACGAGTTGCTCATGTTTTTTTGATTACTTTGTTCGTGAGTCAATCAGCTTCTGAATTAAAGGAAATGTAGGTTCATCCTCTTATTTTTGTATTTTTTTTTTCGGATTGCAAATCTTCAAATAACTTCTCCCACTCGTGGCGGAGCGGGAGGGAGTGTCAGAGTTTTACTGACTGAAACCCATCCATGTTTCTTCCTCGCCCTTTATGTTCCGGGGCCATGGTATCTCTTTCGAACAGTCCCGCAGCCCCGAACAGTCCCGCAGCCGCGTAGGTTCATCGTACATTTAACTTTTACATGCAATTTTCTAGATAAAATAATTTCTCTCTTTAATTTATTTAAAATTAGCTGACCCACGCAACTTCGTCTGCGTCACATAGGAGAGAAAAACGATAGAAAAAAAATCCCCGTTTTTGCAACATTTTTCATTCCTGCTCCGCTCTTAATCGTCGAACCAGTAGTTCCTGAGATTAGCGCATTCAACCAAACAAACAAACTCTTCTGCTTTATAATATTAGTATAGTATAGACTAGTAACACCATATGTAATTATGTATTTAGATATAAGTCGTTTATAGTCTCTCGCTTCAGTAGACATAGGTTACGTAAAAAATGAGAGTTTTATTTTGTGTGAAACGTAAGTTAAGTTTAATTTTATTAATAGCCCATTCCCTCTCATCAAGAGAGGCCGTGTTCCAGCAGTGGGAACATTATAGGCTGATGATGATGATGATGTGAGATTATTTTATTAGATTAATATATTTTATAACGAGGGACTAAACGAAGCCATAATAAAACCGAGGTTGTTTGACTCCCGAGCTTGCGAAGGAGTCAATGAAAGCGATGGTATATTATATGGTATATTTACTCTTCACTTCGAGTGCGAGAAAAATAGTCATTTAAAACCGAACAAATTTACACTCGACAAAAATTCTGAACTAAGCAGTGTTTTCTTCTATCAGGTTAGTCACAGATTAACAATTCAAAACACATCACAAAACTCTCAACATTTTCGAAATGAAGATGATCCGCACTCCACAGATAATTGGTACCTACATTACTGCAGCGGCTAGCAACAGAGGCATTGCACATACTTTTCAAAATCAACGATGCACATAAACTACAATATTTTTTCTCGCGTTGAAGAGAATTTTTTTTTTTTTTCAATAAATCGCTTTCTATTTGCAAGCCAAATCGAAATTTAAATAAAAACTTTGATAAGTTACTGTTTTGTTACCATGTTTCAGAGTAAAAGATCATTCCATTTTTAAATTACTTTTTACTCCCTAGTGAATAAATGGTCACTTTAATCCCGCTTCGTAAGGCTATATTGGCGTACCAAGCCATGAGACGTGAAAAATATATTAATCTAGATACTTTGTTAGGTCGTGAAAGAAATACGTAGTAAGCTGAGGTTGCCTGCTTGTATATACTCGTATCTAGACTTGAATAGACTGGGTGGGTGGGTGGTGTAGGTATTCTGCTAATTTAAGCGTCAATCTACTTTTATGTTAAAACCTAAAAAGCGTAGGAGTGGCGGCGCGTGTCCTTGTGGGACGTCAACTGTTTTGATCACAAACGAATATAAATTGCCCTTGATTGCTCCACAGCATTATCAAGACTACAAAGACGAATGGAAATCCATCTTTTCTGCTTTTTCAGTTTTTTATGCATTTTTCATTGCTTTTCTCTCTTTACTTATTTTATGAGAAAGTCAGTGTTTGTTCATTTGTCAAAGTATTGTTTTCAGAACCTGATCATGAAAATAAGTCTCTTATTTTACATTTCATGTTGTTTAAACAAATAGTAATGGTATAGTCAGGACATAGGTTATTAATGTCCAAATGTCCTTTCTTTGGTATTGTTCGTCATTTCGTTGTGATTGAGCAATGTCTGGATTTTAAAAGAGACTATGACTTCTGAGTTTGTTTCCTTTAAAGTTTATGAAATTTACTATCATTATGATTTTTTCTAGGTATTTCAAGTTTGGCTTTTAGATGGGGGGACGCCCTACCGGAACAAATTATTTTCGGGTCGGCGTGATATACACACCTTTACAAAATTACAGCTTTCTAGTACTAACAGTCTCTAAACAAAATCTCGGACGGACGGACGGACAGACGGACATGAAGAAACAATAAGGGTTCCTTACAAGGACTACGGAACCCTAAAAATTACGTGTAAAAGTGGTTTAAAAAAAAACCACTATGGTTATAAAAAACTACTTGCAAAATAAATATCATTTATCAATGCTGTATCCTATCTTATACTCGTATATTAATATTATAAAAATGTGAATGTAAGTTTGTATGTAACGCTTTCACGCAAAAACTACTCAACCGATCATCATGAAACTTTGTACACATATTCTTGGAGGTATTTGAAGTAACATAGGATACATTTTATTAAAAAAAAAAGCTAACCCTCACTCGCAGACGAAGTTGCGCGGGTCAGCCAGTAATTAATAACTGCAGAACACTGTTTCTTGTAAGGAGTTTTATCTTTATCAACCAAATTGCTACCTCTTTGTCTTTGAAAGTTGTCCTCCAAATTCAACAAACATTATTTGTTACGAACGCCATTGTTGCCATGGCCTCGCTGATTACATAAAACAATATTGAGGCCTTCAGAGGGGCTTATTTTTTTGCTAAGTTTATCCTCCTTACAAGAAACGCTTACTAAATCATTCATAGCAACAAGGAAAAACACTGCGTATAGCAGGCGCCCCAAATAAAGTCCCTTCAACTGGTCCAAAATGGTTACCTATCTTATATTATGTAGTATACTATTTAGGCAAATGTGCTATGTGCCTAGGAAACAGAACTTTCTCCATATGGCTGGGAGCCTTGTCTCATTTGATTTAAACTCATCTCAAAACAATACAATCACCGTGCGTAGTATAGGCGCCCTAAATTAAGCTTTTCAATAGTAAAACTCGGGTAAAATGCGTACGATATATGTAGGTGTGCAAATAAGACAAGATATTCTTATTAGACATGTTCTGAAGCCTCTTTAAATGTGATACAACCTCATTTCAAAATAAAGCGCCAGTCAAATCCCTCATAGCAAAAAGGAACACACTTCGTATTGAGCCTAAACAGTACGTTATCCTTGTGTTAATACTCCTTTCAATTAATCTTTCAATTAATAAAACAACTAATTCAAAACAAAACGCCTATAGTATAGAACCGTTCATAGTAACAAGGCACTGCGTATCGAAGACGCACTTTATGAAGCCTTCGCTTTTATCGAGTACAACTGGGCCAAAATCTATACTAATATTAGAAAGCAGAAGAGTTTGTTTGTTTGTTTGGTTGAACGCGCTAATCTCAGGAACTACTGGTTCGAATTGAAAAAATATTTTTTGTGTTGGATAGTCCATTTAT
The DNA here is from genome assembly GCA_916618015.1 of Xestia c-nigrum. Classification (NCBI taxonomy): domain Eukaryota; kingdom Metazoa; phylum Arthropoda; class Insecta; order Lepidoptera; family Noctuidae; genus Xestia; species Xestia c-nigrum. Next base: position 3,670,962 of record OU745263.1, read on the forward strand.
CGAGGAAGGCTTTAGGCTATATAACATCATGCTACAATTATTAGGAGCGGAGCAGGAATGAAAAATGTTGCAAAAACGGGGATTTTTTTTCCTTTTGTTTTTCTCTCTTATGTGACGCAGACGAAGTTGCGCGGGTCAGCTAGTAAATAATATACATATAGATAGATATCTCTTCTTTCATTTATTTCAAAGTAAAATAAATTTTATTTGCATAGGTTGCAGGTATTAAATAAAATGTAACAATAATATCAGTGAGTCTTGTACAATCTATCTACCAAAATCTTCCAAAACAAAGTGCCTGTAGTAAAATTTATAGCAAGAAGTCAACGCACTGCGTATTGTAGGCGCGCTAAACGAAGCTTATAATGGGTAAAACTGGGCCAGAAATGCGGACAACGACGGGGATTGAATCAGCTAACACGTGGAGACGCCCACTCTAAAATACTACAACTGTTGATATGTTTTCACGGAATAGACGATAACCGGATTAAGTATCTCCTTTTTCTAGTCTATGTAATTAATTTTATAGATTTTTGCTTTTCGAAATATTATTAAGAAAATAGATGCAAAAAATGTGCATCATCCTTAAAAAAGGCACAAAAAAAAACTGAAATATTCATGAAAATCCATACGTGAATCCACATAGAAACCACTGCAAGTACTTACAAAAAACAACCACAAAACTACTCACTTTGAAGACACATATGGCTTCGAAAAGCTTTTTCCAAATTCACAACACGAATTTCATACACTACGTTTCCATGCTAACACTTTATATCACTTTCACTAATTACAACTGCAGCAAAACCGTTACAAAATAGTTTTTTTTTTCTTCTTATTTTGTTACTGATATGATTTATCTTTTGGATATGTTATTGTCTGAAAGCTAGCTAATGTTTTGCTCCGTCTCCGCCTGTGGGTGACGCTTGAAACGCGTCAGAACACTGAGCTCGCGGCGTGGAGTGGGATACTTAGGGTGACCAAGTAGTCGGAGGCTGGAGGATACGTCTGGGAAAATATTTGTACGAGAAATAGAGTGAAATTGTATTTGCAATTGAAATTGGTGTGTTGCTGCTACGCCTGATAGTTTTGAAATGTATCAGCGATGCATGTAGCGAACTATCTGTGTATAAGTATTAATATTTAACTAGGTGTTCATAATTTACAATTTTATTATAATATACATAAGAGGAAGAGTGTTAGCGTCATATAGAAATATGTAGAAGATACAAAGATGAAATAATCTTGCCTTAACCTTCATTCAGCATTAGGCAGCATTCGAGCCTCAAGTCAAATTTATACAGGGTGTATTTCACCTCATCACAAAGCCGTTTACCAAGCATTCTGTATATCAAACTAAGTAACTTTACGCAAAAAATATTGCTGGGAAACAACTTTTTTTTTGAGGTTATAAATCATGTTTTGTGGTATAACTCAATGTAACACACTCAAAACATTGTGCGGATGGATTGATTGAATAGTACGGGGGTCGTAGAGATATTTAAAGTAAAAATCATGCGATAAAAAGTGGTATTTAAAAAAAAGCTTGTCAAAATCTTGCAACTTTGACCCCCAATATCTCCGTAACTAGAAGGTTCCCAGGTATAGTGTAGAACAAAAAAATGATCAGAATGACGAGTAGAACAAGTGCCTTTAGTATTCGTTAAGAGGTGTTTTACACCCTTTATAGGGGGTGAACTTCTAAGTGGGCGTGGATGCCCAAATTCGGCGCAAATACGGGTGAAGAAGTTTAGTTCTCAGCGAAATCGTGTTCGAGATTCCTTTGAATATTTTTTGGTTTTTCTCATAATTTCGAATTACGCCATCCATCCTCGTTCTCGAAACCGGCTCTAACGAATTCGATGAACGTACAGTTTATGGCGGTTTATAGAGGTGAAAAATCAATCTTGCTGGGTCTCATGTCTGAGAAAATACGTTTTCTCTATTTTCATACGAGCAGAGTTCGGTCGCTCTTCTTGCACCGCATGCTCTATCATCTGCGCACTTGATGATCTATTTACTTTTACAGTGATCGGAGTTCGCGTGAAACATGAAATTGTAATAAAAGTACCTAAATTCAAATTAATAAAAACTAGCAATTCTTTTATTATAAACAGTATACGCTTTTTTAACAAGTTGCCAAAGTAAGTTATAGAACTGACCGATGGAAAGTTCAAAAACTATATTAATCGTGTCTTTATGAAAAAATCATATTACATAAATCAAGGACAAATAAGTATGGCTATAGTTCGTCCTGTTCCCTCTCATTGAGAGGAGGCCGTGTCCCAGCAGTGGGAACATTATAGGCTGATGATGATGATGATGATAGTTCGTCCTTTGCATGCGGCTTAATTCCCTGGTAGCTCATAAACGGCACAGATTTGTGGATGTCTCTAACTATTCTCAATCTCAGTTTTCTTTTTTTTATTCAGATTTTTACAATAGTTTTCAAATCATTTTTCGCTCAAAATAGTACTTACCTTTCTACAGTAACTTTTTTACCTATTATTAGTGAATGAGTGAACATTATAGTTGATTCCTAGATGCTCTTCTACTTTGTTAAATATTTATCTTGTGTTTACATTTTTTGTATCGTAAGCAACGACCTGTTGTAATGACCTATTGTATTGTGGGCGTACGTTTTACGCCCTCCATATTTTAGTACTAATGCTATAATATTATTGTAATAACAAATGATTTGAAAAGAGTAACCATGGAGTTTCTTGCCTTTTCTTTTCCATGGAATCAATAAATGGCACTCTAGGCCTATGTGAAAAAAATATTTTTATTTTGATTTTGTTTTTGGGCTAAACACATTCGCACTTATTGCCATAGAGAAGTTAAGAAAAGGTCATTCATTGTGTTTTTCCAGTGACATAAAAACTACCCTGTTTTCTTTAATCGGTTTTATTATTTAACTTCGAACCCGTTAAAAATACCCATCAAACTACCAAAAAATCTTCAAAACAAATCCACAAACTGCTCAACAAAATCCGACACTTATTAATCACATCAGCCAAACAAATGAGCATCAATTTTATTGCCGCAATTAACATTAACTCAACCTGTTGATACGGGCATTATCCCTTGATTCTTTCCATCATGGCCCCCGTACTGTGTCAGGGTGAGTCCAGCGAGAGGGAGCTCGTACGCATGCGCGCAGCCCCGGACCGTCTGTCTGAAGCCTGAGAGCACATATTAGCTTATACCTATGTTTATATGAAGCTAGCAAGTTAGTGCAGAAGAACCATGGATGGAGTGAAGGAATAAGGTCAAGATCGTATGCATATGAGTTGGTTAGCGCTGTTGATGTTAAGTTCACTGTCACACTGAATAGTAAAATAAAGTATACTTGGGGTATACGCACATTAGACCCTGGTTCTGCGATGTCAAGGTCATTGCATCAATAAAGCACTTCTCATGCTCTAAAAGTACGCCAATATAGCCCTACGAAGCGGGATTAAAGTGACCATTTCTTCCCTAGGGAGTAAAAAGTAATTTTAAAATGGAATGATCTTTTACTCTGAAATATGGTAACAAAACAGTAACTTATCAAAGGTTTTATTTAAATTTCGAATGGGCTTGCAAATAGAAAGCGATTTATTGAAAAAAAAAAAACAAATGTATTCTTCAACGCGAGAAAAAATATTGTAGTTTGTGTGCATGGTTGATTTTGAAAAGTATGTGCAGTGCAATGCCTCTGTTGCTAGCCGCTGCAGTAATGTAGGTACTAATTATCTGTGGAGTGTGGATCATCTTCATTGCGAAAATGTTGAGAGTTTGTGTTGTGTTTTGAATTGTTAATCTGTGACTGACCTGATAGAAGAAAAAGTTGTTAAGTGGTGATCAAATGCTGGAAACAATCTGGTGCTGTTTGATTGTGCATTCTTTTCAGCTCGTTGCATAGATACCATTTTCTTGTCTTCGGACATTCTGTCTCTATATACTTGAAGTCTTTCTTATGTATGGCAAGAAAAGGATGTGGCGGTGATAGGACTTGATTTAATTTATTAGGAACCATAAATAACTTATAAAAATCATATGTTATGGAGATGAGGATCGGAATTTTATGTACTATAACTATTTTATTTCTCATATAGTGTGAACCTAGTCTGATTATATCATATATTTATTTCCCTTACATCTAAATCTACTACATTATCTTTGTTATAATTATATTCTAGTTAAGATTTTGATTAAATCCGCGTGATGAGCAGTAGACATAAAAACAAGAACATTTTCTAATTTATGAAGTTCTTGCGATATATTATCTATTTTATCGATATAATCACAAGAATAGTAAAAACTTTGGAAAAGATGAGCATATTAAATTAAATCGTTTTCTCTGGTAACTTCTGTTTCACTAATCTTTTTTACTAATAATTCAATTTTATTCTGATTATCTATTATCCAACATTTTGAATGTTCAGCTATTCAGTCTTTTGATAAACTAACGTGCGCATTAAGTTCTGAAGCTAGCCTATTTTCATTATCTTGCAGCGATTTAATAGCCTGATTATAGTGCAATATATCTGTAGATATAATCCAGATTTTTAGTAATACTTTTTATAACAGATCCAAGACCTCTTTCATTACGAACTATCTCAAAATTTTCTAAATGTCTAAGTACATTATCACACATTACACACACATTATCTAAGCACATTATTTTAGCTTAGTTTTCAGATAAGTCATATGGAGCTCGAATAGGAATCTCGTATGATTATTCAGTTCAGGACTTACTAAATTTAACTGATTATTAATAGACTAGTTGACCCGTGCAATTTCGTCTGCGTCGCATAAGAGAAAAAAAAACGAAAGGAAAAAATATCCCCGTTTTTGCAACATTTTTCATTCCTGCTGATGTTATATTTCATTCCTCGATAAATGGACTATCCAAGACAAAAATAATTTTTCAATTCGAACCAGTACTTCCTGAGATTAGCGCGTTCAACCAACAAAACAAACAAACAAACTCTTCTGCTTTATAATATTATATAGTATAGATAGTAAGATTTAACTATTTCGTGTATATCGTCAAAGTCAACATAACGTAGGTATGAATAACGTAAGGTAAGAATGATAATGGGGCACGATTTTGGCAGGGCCGAGTTTTAAAGGCCATACCTGGTCCACTATCAAGACTTTCCAGCATTGCTGGAGTCAGTAGAAAGAGGAACATCAGATTGTCCTGCAACAATAGGCTTGTTAACTGAAAAAATCTAATTAGTCCGTCACTTAGATTAAACAAAATATTTCACCCGTATTTTTTCTTTTGTTACATAAACCAAAATTGACGAAAATACGACGCTTTTAAAATTCACAATACGTCACTGTTTGGTATCATTTTTAGTTAGTGTTGACGTCAGGAGCCCCCACTGACCCAGTATTGATGCGTTTTACCTTTGTCAATATTCGTTGATTTACAACACAAAAGTACGTGTCCGTTATTTTCCAATACTCTAACTGACGGACTAAATAGATTTGCAATTTATTGATGATGGAAACTAGCCTATTGTGCGGTTTTAGGGACTCTCTTATGTCTAGTTATGGCAACTGGACCTCTCTTTTTCTTCGTATAAATGTGAATAGGGATGCCATTCTCAACTACGTCGTGAGTATATCGAGGAGCTAACTATTGCATTGAAGCAATCGGATTTTTCACAAAGATCTGTTGAGGTTTGTTTGCGATTTTAATAAACACGTTTATGACAAGACAAAGAGCAGTCTTTGTGGGTTCCCTACTTGTTTTCGAAAGTTGATGATTCGATTTTTATTATATCGAACACGGTGTGTCGATAATTCAGTTGTACGATGTTTTATTCCGTCGATGCGTTATTGGTGCGATGTAACGTTTGTGCGAAAAATCCTGTTACGAAAAACCCTACAACGATTGCTCATTTGTTCGGTAATTTATTAGTTCGAAAGTATGTCGGTTTAAAACGCCTACTGTTGTCCTTGACATTTAATTAATAATCTTATGTTGCATTATAGACGTTAAGGAAATACATTAAATACCATAAACATAATATATCTTCACGTCAACTTTCCTAAATTGAGGAAGACAGGTAACAAATTCACCACGTTTAGCTGTGGCATGGGCCAAAGATAACGTAGACAATATCAGTGATCGGTTGCTAGCCAATCGCCTGATACCCTCAAAAGCCAAAACTGTCATACCTCACTCGTCTATTTCGATATGCAGCATGGAAAAGAAAGCAACTAGGGCATTCTAAGTTTTTTTTTAATCCTCGCCCACTATGGAAGCAAAAACGTCATATTTTTGCTTCCGTACTGCTTTCGTTTTGCTACACAACACCTAAAATACTCATTATATTTTAATAAAAAATCATACAACAACAAAATAATAAAAAAGATATAATATAAACTTGAACATAATCAGCATAGATCAAGAAATAAACAAAACATTAGGTAATCGTAAATAAAACAATTTATTTTTTTACTTTTTTATTAATCAAAACAATAGGTATAATAATTTATTATTTATTAATATAATATTTTTTTCTGAAAAATAATAGGATTAAGTACTGTAGGTATGCCAATTTATGTTAGGATTTCATTTTTAGAATAAAATTGACAGTAGGTAACATAGATACAATTTTTTTTTGTATATTTTAATTTAAGTTATTTAGGTATATAAGTTATTTAGGTAGGTATATAGATTAGGATTATTTTAATATATTTACTTGATGTAAATAATAAACAAGAATTATACATTTTTTTCAATAAAAGGAATGTATTTTCTTAACTTCTATAATGCAACATAAGATTATTAATTAAATGTCAAGGACAACAGTAGGCGTTTCAAACCGACATACTTTCGAACTAATAAATTACCGAACAAATGAGCAATCGTTGTAGGGTTTTTCGTAACAGGATTTTTCGCACAAACGTAACATCGCACCAATAACGCATCGACGGAATAAAACATCGTACAACTGAATTATCGACACACCGTGTTCGATATAATAAAAATCGACTCATCAACTTTCGAAAACAAGTAGGGAACCCGTCTTTGTGGCTGTCGGAATTCTACCAAGTACAAAAGCGAAACTTGTGCCAACACTTGACCAACAACCTTGTTTTTTGTGGGAATTTTTGGGTCCTATGTTTTAAAAATATACAAAGAATTATTATAGGGCGGACATAATGATTATTTTGATATGTCGGGGTATCAGGATTTATTCTGTTAGGCTCGAGCCTTATATTGGCAGAAAATGAGTTTCGTGCAATGAAAACATACTGAATGCGATACAGTGTTTATTACTTATTATATATGTCACCGTAAAATTGTGAAATACGTTATATTGTAATATCTCTAGCGATATTGTAAAGTCTCGAATTATTGTCAAATGAACATACTGCTTACAACAAAACGCATTATTTTTCGTGAAATGCATGTGATGGTAGTCAACTTACGCGGTGTGGAGGGAAGGAGGGGTCTCCCTTGCCCAGTGGCATAACTCTCATGAAAAGATAATGCACCATTCCTGAGAAATACCGATTAATATAACATAACCTTAAAACACTTTATATTCCCCCTAAAAAGCGTAGTAGACGGAGCCCCGCTTCGCGGGGCCCCTATTTCCGAGTGCAGGGTTTAAAGGAACCTAACTAACCTAACGGGGGGGTGCCCCAAGTCCCGATTATGCGGGCAGAGATACTTCCGCATGTTCAGTTGACAATAATTCGAGACATTACAATATCGCGAGAAAAAACACGTTATATTGTAATATAACGTGTTTGACAATTTAACGGTGACATACGAGTATACATTGTTTCACTAACAAATTACTTGAAATTACACTTTAACACTATTCACAATAATCACGAATATCCCCGATAGCAAATGGCTAGAGGTTGTGAGCTTGCCCGCTCACGCGCACGTTCTCAGGCTGATTGCCCCATCGTTGTCGGCCACCACACCACTATCACTTGTCAACAATGACCTCACTACCGCCATCTTGTGACGAATGTTAGAAGTTTCTTCAATCTACGGCTTCCGCTGCGACATATAAGTACAAACATGTTCAATTTTGAGACGCGAGTGCTACCGGAAAAGCGGGCATGTAACACTGAGGGGGCTGATACTTCCATACATTGGCTTCAAACAAAATTTTCATAGATAGTGCTGCCATCTGTGTGTTTAAGAACACTTACTTTTCAACTGTTTGACAGCTTACAATTGTCATAACGAGCATACCAGATATATCATAACAGCTATTTTAGACATCTTGTCAATAAAGTAGATAGCCTAGCGGTGACACTGGTTGCCTTGTGAGTAATAGTTCCCAAGTTCGAATCCTCAGTCAAGAATTACTTTTTATATGTATTAGGTTGAATAAAAACTAACAGCGCCATCTAACAGCTTAGATATACAGTTATAAAACGAAAACCAGTGTTGCGCATCTATCTTGTATTATATAGTGTACTAGCTTTTGCCCGCGGCTTCGCTCGCGTTAAGAAATATTATTATTAATTAGGTATAGTTTTTGCGGTTTTACTTTTTCCAAACTTTAATTACAGTTCCATCAGTCAAAAATCTCAAAAGATTTTTACAAACTTTCATCTCTTATTTTATACCCTTAGGGGTAGAATTTATCAAAATTCTTTCTTAGGGGATGCCTACGCCATAGTAGCTTTATGCATGCAAAGTCACAGCCCGATCGGTTTAAATTTGACGTTTCATCCCCTATATTATCCCCTTAGGGGTAGCATTTATCAGAATCCCTTGTTAAAAGCTGCCTACGTCATAGTAGCTTTATGCATGCAAAGTCTCAGCCCGATCGGTTTAAAATTGACAAAGTTTCATACAAAGATTCATCTCCTATTTTATTCCCTTAGGGGTGGAATTTATCAAAATCCTATCTTAAGAGATGACTACGTCATAGTAGCTTTATGCATGCAAGGTCTCAGTCCGATCGGCTTAAAATTGACAAAGTTTCATACAAAATTTCATACCCTATTTTATCCCCTTAGGGGTGGAATTTATCAAAACACATTTTCAAAAGATGCCTACATCATAGTATCTCTACGCATGCAAAGTCTCAGCCCGATCGGTTTAAAATTGACAAAGTTTCATACAAAGTTTCATCCCCTATTTTATCCCCTTGGGGGTAGAATTGGTCAAAATTCTTTCTTAGTGGATGCCTACGTCATAACATCTACCTGCATGCCAAATTTCAGCCCGATCCGTTCAGTGGTTTGGGCTTTGCGTTGATAGATCACTATGTCAGTCAGTCAGTCAGTCAGTCACCTTTGAGTTATATATTTATTTAGATTTAGATTTAGAAGAAGAAGATTATCTATGGTAACACTAGACTAGAGTTAGAGAAACGTCGAGATATGTTCGATTTGATCTTCCTTATAAAATTAGTATTGGGCTCTTTAAAATGTCCCGAGTTGCTCAGCAGAGTATCCTTCTATGTGCCACGAAAACTACCGAGAAAAAACAATAGGAGGTTGTTCTGCATGCCAAAATGCAATACTAATTTAAGACAGCATTGCTCGTTGTATCGAATGTATACTGTTTACAAAAAATACGATGATGATATTGACTTATTTCACACATCTTTGCCTACCCTGAAGAGAATCATAAATTCTGATTCAAATTCCAATTGAGTTCGTCCTATGTATTATTATTTAATTGCAGATATTATGTTTTTGAGTTGTAGTGTGTAATTATTTTTATTGTACTTTTAAATCTAAGTGTCAGTAAGTTATTTTTAATTGTTTTTTTTCATTTGTTATTTTTCTTCTGTTTTTCTCATATTTTCTTTTTTGGTGTGTACTCAAAAATATAGTGCATGTGGTGCTCTTCTTTAAGTGTTGTACTGTGTGCAAAAATGTAATAGTGCACTCATTGTTGAAGAGCCAAATAAAATGAATAAATAAATAAATGAACTAGACAGGCTGACTTGTTAAAAAGACATGTATTAGATTCAAATTTTCTTCGTTTTGTCTGTTTTTGTCGTTAATAAAGAGCGTAAAAACCTCTTATAGAAGTTATCCCCGTCGATGCCAATTTTTTTTTACACCATTCCAGAAATTCGGGCTCAAAGTTCAAATTTATTTTTATTTTTTTCATACGTAAAATGTAAGTTTTTTTTTACTTAAAACCCCTCCACAACCCCCGTTCTATTTAGTTCATCCACCAGCACAAAGTTTCGAATGCGTTACGTTGAGTTGGACCACAAAACATGATTTTTCACCCCAAAAAGAAGTCGTTTCCTTGGTTGACGGCCTCGTGATAAGTCTTTTTACACTCTGTATTTAAGTGTTTTTGTATTTTTCACATATTTGAAATGAGAACGAAATTATACTACCTTAATTCAATGTCTATTGTCTTGTGCAGAATATGGCCCACCTCTTTTTCTGCCCATTCTGCTACATATTTCCGGATTTAAACAAAACCAAAGACATTCAATCCAATACATGTTAGAACTTACTTAAAAATCGTCCTCTCTAGTGTTATAATCATAGTGTCATGTGTCTTGGTAAGCTCAGATAGTATTCGTAACTATATCAACATTTGTAGCTATATTTTTTTTCCAAAAAAAGAAACAAATATAATTATGTACTAACACTAGATGTAAGTAGGTATTACTAACAAATTGGATTTTATGATCTGTTAAGTAAATTTGATTGATTGGTTCATGGTTGATAAAATTATCCCAAATAGCCGCTTTTATAATTCTTTGTCGAAATCGATGTTCGGAATATTTTTGTAAGTATTTCAAAATTACCAATGTCCGCTCTATAAAGAAAATGTTTTAATCTCTTTGAACGAAATTAATAGTAGATCTGTACTTACAGGTGGACACTCAAAGTAGATAAAGTCAGCCTGTATACATTGTTTTGTTTCTATATAAAACATAGATAGATATAAGCGTACATAATAAGCTAATTGTTGATAGTTACACATGAGCGAAGAAAACTGCAACGTCATAGTACACACGTACTATATGTTACCATACTTACAGTATTTTCTGAAACATTCCCGAAAATAAAAGAAATCCATTCAACATATTTTCACTAAACCGTGTAATTGTTATTGTTGGAAAAAATGCAGGGTACTTAATTGTGTTAAGCAGTTTAGAAATAAACTTCATACATGTTTATGTATGAAGTTTTATTTGACTTAACTACGTATTGATGTTGAAAGAAAGAAAGAAAGAAAAAGCATTTATTAGCCCACACAGGACAAACACATCAAAATTAACAGTATAAAAATTACACAGAAAAAAAAAAAACAAATATATATTTAAAAATTAAAAGAAATGAAACTCGTCCTGTACGAGGCCAAAAGGCTCCTATCTCAGCATGGTGCTGTAACATTAAAAAAACGCATTTCAGTAAACAACATTTAAAAAAAAACACAACAAAGGGTTTTTATACGGTGGAGAGGGGCCCGCAAGGGCCGAAGCCTGCCGGGGTTGCGAGCCTGTTCGAAAGAGATACCGCGGCCCCGGAACGTAAAAGGCGAGGAAGGAACATGGATGGTTTTTAGTCAGTCAGAGTCTGACACTCCCTCCCGCTCCGCCCAGAGTGGGGGGGGGGGTCATTAGATGATATCCCATCCTTAAAAAAAAAAAAAAAAAAAAGGGTTTTTATACGGTACAACCGTATAAAAACTCTTTGTTCGTCAAGTTAATCGGAAATGTTGTAATGTTGGAAACTGTATTTTAGGCAAAGAAGTTATTCGTCGTGCAATGGAGCGCAGCATTCTAGTCGTCAAACTAACCGACCATGTGCGCAACACCACACTGCGCTCCAAAACAAAAATTACTGACGTTGCTCAAACAGCCGCTAAGCTGAAGTGGGACTGGACTGGCCACGTCTGCCGCATGCCCGATGAGCTGTGGGCCAAAATTACCACTTTCTGGAGCCTTGATACAGCCAGGAGGCGTCGCGGCAGACCTCGCAGAAGACGGCGGGACGAGCTAGACAAAACCAATGACCAGTGGCCAACATTAGCCCAGGATCGAATCAACTGGAAGTCATGGGAGAGGCCTTTACCCAGCAGTGGGATGATGCAGGCTAGCAGTAATAATAATAATAAGTTATTCATCATCATCATCATCATTTCAGCCGAAAGACGTCCACTATTGGACATAGGCCTCCCCCAAGTGTCGCCACATTGACTGGTCCCGTGTGACTCGCATCCAACGGATTCCCGCAACCTTCACCAGGTCATCGGTCCACCTAGTGGGAGGTCTTCCAGCGCATCTTCTTCCGGTTCGCAGACCAACTCCCTCAACGACCAACGACTCCAGAACTTTTCGGCCCCATCCTAGGTCCTAGGTTTATCCTTGTACTTGAGATTGTTTTTTTTTGTTTTTATTACTAATGTAATACGTACGTCGTAAGAAAAATTGGTCATCAAAGCTAACTTGAACAACGAAAGTCGTCCCTTTTCAACACCGAAGCACTTTTTGTTTATGATATTCTAAGTAGTTAGCAACGCTTTTGTGGGTCTTCTACTGTTACACCAAGACTATTGTTTCAGGAAAACACGTGCGTTTTGTTTTCAGAGTTCACCACTTCTGAGCCTGAAGTGTCATTTTATTAAAATCAAGTGCAGTCGACACCTATCAACATGTGAAACAATCATTAACGGGAAATTCCTACAAGCATAAGAAAACGTTGTCAACCTCAAGTACGTCGAACTCATTATCTCTACAACTATAAATACCCAAACACACTTCTAATATCATCAGATTCCTCTCAACTTCAACATGATCGGGACACTACTGCTCGTTACTGTACCGCTCATCCTCTACGCGGTCTACCTGTTCTCCAAACGGAAATTCCAATACTGGGAGAAAAAGAATGTTCCACATCAAGCCCCAACTGCGATTTTCGGTAACTTCGCCGAATATATCTTACAACAGACGTATATGGGACATCTTGCACAGAAATTATGCAAGAAATTCCCGAACGTCCCCTACGTCGGCGCCTACTACGGCACGGAACCGACCCTCATCGTACAAGATCCAGAACTCATCAAGCTCGTCATGACCAAGGATTTCTATTTCTTCAGCGGCCGTGAAGTGTCCAACTACACCCACAGGGAGCTGTTCACACAAAACCTCTTCTCCTCCTACGGCGACGAGTGGAAGGTGATGCGACAGAACCTCACTCCACTGTTCTCCTCCGCCAAGATGAAGAACATGTTCCATTTGATCAACAAGTGTTCTCACGTGTACGAGAACGTACTCGACAAGGAAGTGATGAAATCCGAATACATCGAAGCGAGGGGCCTCGTGGCGATGTTCACGATGGACTGCATCGGATCATGCGCATTCGGCGTCGACACAAACGTGATGGAAAAGAAAGATGACAATCCATTCAGAAAGATTGGTGATGTTATCTTTGATACTCATAGGTTTAGAGCATTCAAAAATGTTGCACGAGCTATCTGGCCGACCATCTTCTACGCGTTGGGATTCAAGTCGATGCCGACAGAGGTAGAGCATTTCTTCACCAGCTTACTGACAGGAACTTTCAAAGGCCGGAATTATACGCCGTCGTCGAGAAACGACTTTGTTGATCTCGTGTTGAAAATGAAGAACAACCATTCAATGACGGGCGACAGCCTGAAGAACATGAATGCTAATGGAGGAAAGAAAGTTAATTTGGATGTAGACGATGATCTGTTGATAGCGCAATGCTTCTTGTTCTTCGCTGCGGGATACGAGACTTCGGCAACAACTTCAAGTTACACTTTATTTGAGTTGGCGAAGAATCCTGAAGCTCAAGAACGTGTTCTGGAAGAGGTGGACAGTTACCTGCGTCGTAACAATAACGAGTTGAAGTACGAGTGCGTTTCTGAGAATCCATACATGGATGCGTGTATTGATGAAGCTCTTCGACTGTACCCAGTACTAGGAGTGCTGACTCGCGAAGTGGTGGAAGACTACACGTTCCCAACAGGGCTGACGCTAGAGAAGGGCCTCCGAGTGCACCTGCCAGTGTACCACTTGCACCACAACCCGGACTTCTTCCCCGAGCCGGAGCAGTACCGTCTGGAGAGGTTTCTGGGCGAAGAGAAGCAGAGCATCAGGCCCTACACATACATGCCATTTGGTGATGGTCCCAGAATCTGTATCGGTAAGTACATTTTTTTAACTGCTTTATGTAGTAAAGGGTATGAAACACCTCTTCACGAAGTCGAAAGGCACATGTTCTCCCCATCATTGCGATCATTTTTTTTGTTTTACACGATACCTGGATACCTTATAGTTACGGAGATATGGGGGGTCAAAGTTACAACTTATTGACAAGTTTATTTTGTAAGATTTTTATTCTGAACACCTCGACGACCGCCGTACTATTCAATCCATCCATCAGCACAATGTTTTAAGTGCGTTACATTTAGTTTTACCACAAAACATGATTTATAACCTCAAAAAAAAAAGTTGTTTCCCAGCTATATTTTTTGCGTAAAGTTACTTAGTTTGATGTACAGAATGCTTGGTTAACGGCTTCGTGATGAGGAGGTTTACACCCTGTATATAGTTCGCAATCTATCCTCTTATAGATAAAAGGCATGTGTCCCAGCAGTTACAAATAAGCTGACTGTACTATGAAAACAGTATACCTCTGTTTATGTCCAAGTAAAGATGCTAGCAACAGTAATATGGGAAAATTTAAAGAAGAAAACGCAGTTTACGTTAAGTTTTGTGTACCAACTGTTTTATTATGACTATTTGTGTTGTGCTCTCATAAAATTTAGAGAGCACTTAGCTAATCGGGAGTAAATATTCTCTTCCAAATGTGATAAGTACAATACAATCTCAGTCAAGCATATAAAAATTTCAAGATAAGATAGACGCTGTTTTAGCGCTTTCAAATTTAGACGTATCGTGTCGCGCCGCTGCCGCGCTGCGGCGCCGAAGCAGTACGTTTGTCGTACTGCGTACGGACGATCGTTTGTTTTCATACAAAGCGCGCGGCGCGGCAACCGTGCGGGGCCGCTATCGACGCCGCACTGTTGTCGATTTTTTTTTTCGTAATGGCGTCTCGCAGTTCAACCTAGAAAGGTTGTCGTCTGTTTAACCGGACTATCCTGTTGGTGCCTTGAGTGTAAGGCCTCCAGCCAGGGCATAAAACTTACAAACTAAGCGACTACACGCTAAGGGCACCCCCTGCGGGGTACGGGCCTCGGCTTAGGGCGTCGCTGGAAGAGGACAGCGAGGGGACAGGCTGCATCTGAGTGATGTCATTATTTAGGGACTGGATTTGGACTACAGGTTCAGCCACGCGGGCTGGCACGATCAAGGGACGGGGACTGTTGTCGAAATATCTACTAGGATAATATTTATAACATTAGAACACATTCATGAACAACATGACAAATTTTTACAAGAGGCATTGATGGCAACAACAAAAATCATAGCAACATGGCCTTGGCAAGATCATCAGATCATCTTGGCAATCTGGCAAGATTGTCATTATCAAACAAACAAATAAGTAGTACCTGTCTGTTATCAAAGGTTTTCTTTGTAAAAATAAGAAACATTTGGACATCAAAAAGTTAGTTTTTGTATTTAAATATTATTCCTTTGATCCATAAACTTTAAATCCAGCCCAAAACAACAAAAAATAGTATAATTACTTTTTTTAAACTACCCTTATAGGGGTGAAAGGGATGTTATTATTAAGCGAAAATAAGTACGAAATCCACACGAAAAAGTCGCGGACTTCGTATTTTATTAATATCATCTGAAAATCAGTCTTCAAATGCAAAAGCTTATAATTTTTATCACACTCTGTTTTCTTGTTTACTTTCAATAACTAACCTTAAATTGTCTTATCAGGGATGAGATTCGCAAGAATGCAAATGACGGCTGGTCTGATAACAATACTGAAGAAATATCGAGTGGAACTAGCTCCTAGCATGAAGAGACAATTGACATTCGAACCCAGAGCCATCGTAACGCAACCAATTGGAGGAATCAGGCTCAAGTTCGTTGAAAGAGAAGGATGGGAACAAAGGCTGCTGAAATCGCCTCAATGTTAAAATATTAAGTGTTTTAAGGTCCGTGTTCACCAAAAAGATGACGGTCTGATTTTCTAAAAACAGCTGTGTAAAACACATTTTAAACAGCTGTTTTTGATGTAGGGGATCATGTCCCTTAGCAGTGTGAACATGGACCTTGGTCATCTGTCTTTCGCCTAATTATTTGCTAGTTTTGATCCCACTAAGTGATTCCTGAATAAAATCACTACATATTGTAAAACAAAGTCCCCCGACGCGTCTGTCAAAAACAACTGCACCGATTTCCATGCTGTTTTCACACAGTCGTTCTCGTGGAAGGTTTGAAGGCCCACCATCACTCACTAACACACACCCCCACATAACACACACTACACTCCCACAAGAACTCACCTTAACTGTTGTTTTTGCAACCATGTGTATTCCTATTTTGAATTTTTCTTTTCTTTTATCAGTTTTTATCATTTTGTTTGTAACTTGTAACTAATATTTATCATTTTGTTGTTTTTCCTTCTAATTATTCCAATACCAATTAATTTGTTTGTTTATCTAAAGATCATTTGCAGCGCTAGCAGAACACTGTTTAATAATAACCTCGGGTAATGCATTGTGTTTGGGTCACCAAGATACAGGCTATGCCTAGTTTGGGACCCGCCGTTAAACCTATCTCAAATTTGTACGACATGTAAATAAATAAATTAAATGAAAAAATGAAATTTTAATTTAATGTATAATTTGAACTGAATGATATATTTTCCAAATTAGTATCGAACTTTGCTTGTTATAGATTTACCGTAAATATTTGAAATAGTGAACTAAAGAGTTAGTTTAATGACTTTATATTGTGTTACCTAGTGTCATTAATGTACATAAGTAGTCCTGTCAATATATACATTTCAAATAACAAAAATTCCCGAAGGGACAAATATTGGTGGCGGGTTATTGACCCGAATAACTTTTGTTGCACGCATAGGATCGATGGGGATTTTTTAAACTTTATTTGTAATGGTAAACCCCACCTATCCACCAATATTTGGCCCTCCGGGTATTTTTGTTATTTGACCACTATTTTTATGTCTAAATTGACCGGACTTAAGTTATGTCTATAGATATTTAAAAATTGTATATGTAGGTACCCACAACAAGATATGCGGCTTATACATTCAAATTAGTTAATGATCTCTAATTATTTGAAATCCACTTAATTGTAAGTTAATCAAATGTCCAGCATATTATGCTTTATAGCTGTAAATGAAGGTGCAAGGATCTTTTGGCGCGTGGCCCAAAACAGAACTACCGCTGTCATTTTGGTTTTTCAACACTTCACAAAATATGATAAATGTTTACCAGCAGCGCCATCTTGACATGGATAACCAAGCGCTAAAAGGTCCTTGTAACAGTGTACATTTGAAAAATAAAACAAAGTCAACACTTGAAATGAATTCCGTTCCTGTATTGTTGTTTGTTCCATGTTCCTTCCTCGCCCTTTATGTTCCGGGGCCACGGTCTCTCTCTCGAACAGTCCCGCAGCCCCTCTGGGTTCCATTCGTGGGTTGGGCAAAAAGTTTGCGCCTGAGTAATTCTCGGTCTTGTCGTATTGCCTTCCCATTATACTAAGAGAGTAAAGGAACAGAGAGTGTTCCCGTTTCTGAGCACGCACTTGTTCACTTTAACATTTCCGGCCCTGCAATCGGCTTATCTCCGCTGATATTGGCCACCGCGGCCGGAAAGTGATCGGAAAACGATATTTGGTACAGAATAATTGTTTATTTTGGATAATAAAAATAGTGACACTTGGCTTTATGCAGATACCTAGCAGTACGCCTACCTAGGCACTGCTTACTCATTAATACGCACTATAATAACACTCTACCTGGGTATAACGATTCATTCGGAATATGATAAACCGGACGACAATCAGTGTCAATTAATGAAATAATGACAACTTTTAATTTTACTTTAACTTTGTAAAGTACCTTGTAGGTCACGTCAAGTTCAATGATGATAATTCAGACAATAATTGCTTCAGTAATTATTTTTATTATAACTAATATAATGACCATTTCCTCATAAGAACAAACGAATGCCAATTCGGCTTAGGAAGTAATTTTCGTAAAAGCACAATTGAATCCAATTGCTTCTAAAGGTCGTAGCACACTTGACAAGCACCTCACCAGCACCGTACCAGCACAGCTGTTGCCCGGTGTTGTCTTGTATTTAGGCTACGGCGCGCTTACCAACGGTGGCGCGACGTCAGCGCGCAGCCGGCGCGCGGACGGCGCGTTTCACAGAGTACTTTTCACGCGGTCCACTCGCTTGCGGCGCGTGAACCGCGCGCGTACGTAGTCGCCCGCAAGTCGAGTCGTATGGTAGCGGCAAGAGCGTCGACTGCCCGCCGTAAGCATTTCATATACATTACAAAATAGACTATGCATTACATCATTTAATGCTCTAATTTGAATGGCAAGTTAATTGCTGGGTTGGAGCGGTGTCGGTGCGGTGCTTGTCAAGTGAGCCACGACCTTTATTCAGTGGCAATAAAAAACTTTGTCTACAGATAGGCTAGTCATAAATCGAAGGCAAATATACCGAAGTAAATAAGCCGGGTATATGTATACTGCCTAAGTCCACAGCTAAACTTAACCCCCTTTATATCGCTACGTCAAAGATTTTGTGGGTGGAATGACTATTGGCATTGGATGGGCACAATATCATAGAGATTTGATAAAAGACAAGAGACTTGACGTCACACATAAAAACGAAGACACTGCTTTATGTAGGTATCATAAATATTTATTTATTTCGATTTTAAGAAAACTTACAGCTAAACAGACAGTGAGTAATAGTTTAAACAAAATATGGCCAATTACAAGTTTCCACATGTAGTATATAAATAATATGACATACAAATAGAAAGAAAGAAAACATATTTATTCGGCACATTCCATAAGTGCACACAACAAATAAAAAAATAAAATAAGTGAAGACAACATAAAAAACTTAAATGTATTCTGTAAAACTAAAAACAAAAAAAATAAAAATAAATTGTGCGTCTCACGGCTGCGCCAAATAGGCCCAGTTCAGCAAAATGCCGAGCAGCTAGCGCCCGACGCTGGTTTTCAACTGGACCTGTCATGGTGACGTTACGGATATAAAACAGTTTTGTGCTTACTTTGTGTTACCGTTACTAGGTAGTGTAATTGAGCATGTAATGTATATATTTATAGATACTTGAATAAAATAAATTGGTGTGCAAAATAATAAACAAATAAAACTACATGTTAATAAAAATTGGGATACAATACAAAAAACCAAAGGTTTTTAAATAAATAAGACTTATTTGTAACATCAAACAGAAGAGTTACTAAATATGAGAAGGTACCTTCTAGTTATCAAACTCTGCCTTTTACAATATCACCAAACTTCACATTCGACATTTCACACAATAATGCAAATACATTTGCCGGAGTAATCATCTGCTTTCTTTTCTTTCTTTCTTTCTTTCCTTTGTTGGGGTCGGCTTCCAGTTTAATCGAATGCTGCTGTACACCAGTATTTTACATGGAGCGACTGCGTCTATCTGACCTCCACAACCCAGTTAATAGTGGGTAATGCGGATCCCCTTGGTAAGACTGGTTGTTGGACTTTCTGTAGCTGTCAAAGATCTATAAATCCAGCCCAGACTAACGGCTTGTCGTGATTTCCGAGACGCGGAATATAATCGGTATGTAATAAGGCATGCATCCAGGCAGGCGTGGCTGTTATTATTTAGCCACGAATTCCTCACGATCTACAAAAATGTAGATACATTTTCCGGAATAAATTCTTTAAATGTTGGTAACAACCAAAATCCGTTGCGTTCGAAAGGACTTCGCAGCCACAAAGATAAACACGAGAATAATGATGATATCTAAGTTGGTGTAAATTTAGTAAAACACACTGGAGTGTGATAACACGAATCATGGCTTTTGTATCAGGATTGGGAAACCATAGAATAAATACCATAAAACTATTTAGTTTCCTTTACTTATACACATTTTTATATATTTTTAAAAACAAAAGTATCCCGGATTTAAGTTATTTCTGTGTAAAAGCGGCATGACCCAACCGTTGCAGGCACTTTATTTATTTATTTAGTACAGTAAACCATTATCTGCCTAGCCTTTTCCCAACTATGTTGGGGTCGGCTTCCAGTCTAACCGGATGCAGCTGAATACCCGTATTTTACATGGAGCAACTGCCTATCTGACCTCCACAACCCTGCGACCTGCGAGCTACAGTGCGACTAAATGGGACATTAAAAAAAAAAACAAAAAAGGTTTGAGCAAAAAATTACCATCACATAAGTAAGAAATTTAACAATAAAATCTAATTCAAAATTAACAAAAAGAAAAAATTAAATACCAAAAAATTTAATTGAAGAATAAATAACACTAAAATTAAATTAAACTAAAATCAAATTAATTTAAATTAAATCAAAATTAAATCAAAATTGGATCAAAATCAAACCAGAATTAAAATCAGAATCGAATTAAATTAAATAAAAAATGAATATGAAATAAAAATCATAACTCAAAATAATAACATAATAAAATTAAATCATAGATACATTTAAAATCGAACCAATAATCACAATTAAATAAAAAATCCAATTACACAATTTATGTTTTGTGGAGCAAAAACAAAAAGCAACTTTGTTTCCGCCTGACAGAAGACTACCTAGCACCTTATTCAGGCAGCCTAAGAAGCGCCCCCTCAACGTTTGTTTCACGTCGAGAGTAATAATTGATGCGTAATGATTCCGACATACCCAAACACATGTTGGGTTCTGTTGAGGAGAGGGATCTAAGGTGGATGGCATTCGAGAGTTGAGTTCCCACGGATTCAATAATCTCCCCTCGATTTACATGCAATTTTTTCCACAATAAATTCTATTCTGAAAAGAAGTTCTATTAGTGCGATTGTGAGATTTTATAGTATTACGTACATAATCCTCTTATCGTGCTTGTTTCGTCTTTTTATCTTCAACGAAAAAGTCAACAAACTATAAAATTGGGCAATAAAAACCTCATAACAACTACGAGTAGTCAAGCGAAGTCCAAAATTGCAAACCTCAATTTGAAAAGCTTTTGAATTTTTTGTAATATACAGAATAACGTTTAGTATTCTACCTAAGTAAATATTTAATGGGCTGCATACTCTGTTGAGAATTGAATGCTCAGCAGTGCGACAAAAAAAATAAAAACGTCAGGCTTGCATCTCGTTGCTCTCAACCGAAAGGTGCGAAAGTATTTTAAATGTTTCAGTTAAGAATTATTGATAAGCTTAAAGTATTGCGCTATTAAAGTAAAAGTACCTATAAAATGGTACACATTCCAACACACTACACACTCATTCACACATACACACGCCCACTCACACACGCACCCACTCTTACACAAAATATACATCCACACACTCATGAACACACTTATGAACACACATTTATACTAAACACACTGCCATAAACACGATTCTCATTTTTTATTATTTTTTCTTTTTTCCTTTTATTAATTTTTCTTTTTATTGGTTTTTCTTTTTTAAAATGTGAAACTTATACCTAATTAGCACAGATAAACAATTGTTAATTAATTCGAGGAAGAGCGAGGTTTATCCCATCACAAGTATCTTCGGATTACTTTCTGGGAAGCCCCGGCAACTTAACTGTATAGATTTAAGATAATAAACACATTTTTTTTAATGTTATTGGACGTGAACCTAAGTACGTGATAAATTGTACGGTAAATACTTTCCTATTTTCTCTTGAAGGGAGCAGAAGCTGTCGCTTGATCTTATTTCTAAAGGCTTTGATCTGTTAAGATACCATTCCAACACTGGTAAAGGAGTGTACCTACAAAATCAATCACGAATATAAATAAAGTTAGACGCGGTCGATGTCACGTGACTTTGGTGTAACATTTGATGTTTCTTTAAACTTAACTGATGTGCGGCTGTTGTGCGTGAGCGTTATTAATACTGAAGATAATACAGAAGGTTTGTTCTACAGGGAGTAAATTTTACATTTTGATACAAGTGGAGAAAGTTTTTAATTCCAATCGAGGCGGAATTAACACACGAGCCGTAGGCGAGGGTGTTATTGAGCCGTGAACTGCTATAACAAATTTTAATGTCCTCGTGTATCAAACAACGTTTTTCAATACACTTTTGAAGAAATAAAATAAAAGAATGAAAAATACATTTGTCTTGAATTAAAAAAGCACGTGCCCAGTGCTAGAACCGTCTTCAAGTAGTTTCGTATTTCTACGGCTTCTAACAGGTTACCGAAGGGGCGACTTCAACAAAGCTGAGTCAAGCAACTTCGGAGCGGAGAGATGTGCAGAAATCGCCCTATCACATTGGTTGAAATCTACATTGCGTCTCTCGTCTGTCTTGTGATTGGTGGAATCTTCGGACATTTTCAATAACTTACTATTCGGTTTCGGTAGGTTGCTATCTCGGTCTGTTTGATATTATGCTAACAGACGGTTAGAAACAAATCTTTCTTTGATCTTTCTACAACGTGTAACGTTAAATGCGCAAACCCTGAAAATTGTTAGAATCACGGGCAGATCAATTTAACCACTTTTTAATATACGAGAAGGTCACATTTTTCAAGAAAAAATTCATTAAAAATGTTGCCCTGTCTATTTATTATAGGTCAAGCCATCATGTGCGCAAACCCGACAAAATAGGTAAACAAACAAACAGAAATGGTTGTCGTCCAATTTAAATGGTCTCATACGCGGGATACTAATAGATCTCACCAGTAAATCTAATTGTCAGTAAAACTAAAACAGCATACAAAAAGTTAATTTTTTTTTCATCCCCCCATCTCGGAAAGAGTATTTTTGCTCTTCGATATCTGAGTGCAAAAGCCGTTTTTATCGTCTTGAGGGTAAAGTAAATTTGAATTTAGAACATCGTGTGCACTAAGCATGTGAATTCAAAACATCATTAAACCTATTTACTTCTACCTCTATGGTGCCGAATTTATCATATATATATTTTTTTATTTGTTAAGAACTCAGACTCTGAACCTTCTTGGTGTACTTTTTTTAATATGTTTTGCGCGCGCCATTTCGTTTTCTTTTCACGTCATATTGTTGACACCTTAGGTTAAAAACCAGGCATCCAACTTGAAAACAAGTGAAAAACCTAAAATTACCACTAATTATCTAGCGACGAGGAAGATTATTTGACGCCAACAGAATTATCTGAATTTGTAAATAATGCGCATTTTTTCTTGCGTTTTCATTTCCTCGCTGAGGTGGGATGAAAAGTTACGTCTTACACTCGAGTGCAAAGATTTTTCATCTCGTTCTCTTTTGATTACCTCGCTAACGCTCAAGATTCTAGGTTTTGAATCATTCGCTGCGCTCGTGGCTCAATTTTATAATCTTTCGCTTGCTCGGTCATCAAAATTGAGCACGCGGTTAAAAAACAACTTTGCACTCTTGTATAACAAATAACTATTAAATGTTTTTTTTCTCTGTTTTAGGTCAACCGAATTAAAAATCATTCGGGGTGTCTGAGGTTTTAACGTTCATTTAACGTTACACGTTGTATAAATCAAGTGACAGGTAAGTTTGGTGCGAGTCGCACGGGACCGGTCAATGTGGCGACACTTGGGGGAGGCCTATGTCCTGCAGTGGACGTCTTTCGGCTGAAATGATGATGATGATGAAGTGACGAGTATATGATGCAAATAGGATATTTCAACTTTTTGCTTTCATGAAACACCGATAGCTGGTAGACGTGGAATATTAACTGACGCTACCGCACGTAGCGTTAACGTTAGGTACGCTACGCTAAGCGTTAAAAAACGTAACGCTAAATTAACGTAAGTAAGTTAAAGAAAACGGGCCTTATGGTAATAATTTGGATAATCCATCCAGCTCAAGGGGTCAAGGATTAGCGAGCCAGCGATACCAGGGTCGCATAAAGGGGAAGACAGCGTTGTAGGTTTACTCAGGACTTAGTTATTGGGAGTCTATTGTCTTCTTCAGAGCTTACAAAACAGTAATTGAAGTCACCGTAAAATTGTCAAACACGTTATATTACAATATAACGTGTTTCTCTCTAGCGATATTGTAATATCTCGACTTATTGTCAACTGAACATACGGAAGTATCTCTGCCCCCATAATCGGGACTTGGGGCACCCCCCCGTTAGGTTAGTCATATTCTTTTAAACCCTGCACTCGGAAATAGGGGCCCCGCGATGCAGGGCTCCGTCGACTACGCTTTTTAGGGGAATATAAAGTGTTTTAAGGTTAGGTTATAACAATCGGTTTTTCTCAGGAATGGTACAATATCTTTTGAGATAGAGAGTTTGTACCACTGGGCAAAGGGGACCCTTCCTTCCATCCACACCGCGTGAGTTGACTGCCATCGCATGCATTTCACGAAAAATAATGCGTTTTGTTGTAAGCAGTATGTTAATTTGACAATATTTCGAGTTTTTACAATACCGCTAGAGATATTATAATATAACGTATTTGACAATTTTACGGTGACATATACAAGCACATTCTACTGATGTAATGACCTTGACATCGCAGAAACATGGTCTAATGTGCGTATATCTCAAGTATACTCTATTTTACTATTCAGTGTGTCAGTGAACTTATAACACCAAAGTTAACCAGATCATATTATGCATATGATCTTGCCCTTATTACTTCACTCCATGGTTCTTCTGCATTAACTGCTAGCTTTATATAAACATAAGCTAATATATGTTCTCAGACAGATTATGTTAATAGCTGGATAATCCGGTCATAATCCTGCAAGGATGATGAACCCAGCGATACCAGGGTTTCATAAAGTGAAAGTGTAAAGATTTAGTCGACAGTCCACCAACCCCTTTTTATATTTTTAGAGTGTACAGTACATCTCTGAAAACAAAGCCTTGAAGCTATTGATGCAATGACCTTGACATCGCAGAACAAGGGTCTAATGTACATTTATCCTATTTTACTATTCAGTGTGACAGTAAACTTATAACACCAGCGTCAACGAATAAGATCAAGATCATATGCATCAGAGCTTGCTGGCTCTTATGCATATGATCTTGACCTTATTCCTTCAATCCATCCATGGATTGAATAGTACGGGGGTCGTAGAGGTGTTTAAAGTAAAAATCTTAAAATAAAAAAAGTAAGATTTAAAAAAATGTTGTGTTTATCAATATTCCTTATGGTTTCTCGTATTTTTCAGGATGTGACACAGTACAGAGGTCGAAAAGGTGTTTAAAGTAAAAATCTAAAAATAAAAAAAATAAGATTTGAAAAAATGTTGTGTTTATCAATATTCCTTATGTTTTCTCGTACTTTTCAGAATGTGATCTTTAGTAGCTAGTTTATTAACAAAGACATTCAAATATTGACGAGCAATAGACCGGACAAGGCGATCAAAATCGTAATCCAATACTTGTTACTACTTGTTACTACTTGTTACTACTTGTTACTACTTGTTACTACTTGTTACTACTTGTTACTACTTGTTACTACTTGTTTCTACTTGTTACTACTTGTTACTACTTGTTACTACTTGTTACTACTTGTTACTAAGTTACTTGTTACTACTTGTTACTCCTACAAATTGTTCTGTCTAGCTTGTCAGTTAAAATTCGAGTGTCAAAATCGGAAGTGTTCGGGAGGGAAGGGGGTTATTTATTTATTATTATTATTTATTTACTATCTGCAACTATGCCAGGTGTGTTCAGAGTCTAGAAATTAAATGTCATTCTGACTGTTTGATATCTACATACTTACTTAAACAGATAATGTAAAGAAACAATGTATTTAAATCTATCTATCTTCTATATATCTTCTATATAAATAAAAATGAATTGTTGTTTGTTAGTCTGATTAAAACTCGAGAACGGCTGGGCCGATTGAGCTGATTTTGGTTTTAAAATGTTTGTCGTAGTCCAGGGAAGGTTTAAACGGTGAGAAGTAGACAGGTAGGTAGGTAGGTAGTAGGTAGGTAGGTAGTAGGTAGGTAGGAAAAAATGCATTGCAACGCATGCCGGGTACAGCTAGTTATATAATAAAGAGTCACAGTGACTGTCGTTTCTGCTTTAGGTACCTTAATAATGTAATTATTGTAGTCACTAATGTCAAAGAGATAAAGGAAACAGCCGGCTTAATTTTGTACAATTTCTCATTTCTAAAATAAGTAAATAATATCTTCTTCAGCATCATCCGCGGTGGATAAGGGGCCACTTCTCTCTCTCTGAGAGGAAGCCGGTGTCCCAGCAGTGGGAAGCTTTAGGCTGATTGTGTAATGCTACTAATCACTATCACTACATATAATAAAACAAAATCTGCGTCTGACTGTCCGTATGTACCTATGCTTAGATCTTTAAAACTACGCAACGGATTTTGACGTGGGTTTTTTAATAAATAGAGTGATTCAAGAGGAAGGTTTTATTATTTAATTTTGCGCGGGTGAAGCCGCGGGCATCGGCTAGTATATTAATAATTTTGTAAGCCAATCAAATCCACAGAAAATGAGTGTCCGATTCAAGTAAGATTTATAGCTGAATTTTATTCAGCTATCACCACATAAATAAACAAAGAAATTTTGTTCAAGATTGACAAAAGGGTGTAAAAAACCTCATAAAAAGCCGAGAGGCACTAGTTCTCCCCGCGTCATTGCGATATTTTTGTTGTTCATCACTATACCTGGGAACCTTCTAGGTAGGGAGATATTGGGGGTCAAAGTTACAACTTTTGACGTTTTTTACTTTTGTGTTGATAGGTGATCTTATATACCGACTAGCTTCTGCCCGCGACTTCGTTCGCGTAAAGTTTTTATATCGCAACGCATCGCCTGCTCAACGGAAGCTTTTTTCCCGCTTGCAACATTTCTTATTGCTGCTCCACTCCCATTGATCATAGCGTGATGTTATATAGCCTATAGCCTTCCTCGATAAATGGACTATACAACGCAAAAAGAATTTTTCAGTTCGAGCCCATCGTTCTTGAGATTAGCGCGTTCAACCAAACAAACAAACAAACAAACTCTTCTGCTTTATAATATTAGTATAGATTTTATTCCGTGTCTCGGAAATCAAGATAAGCCATTAGTTTCGGCTGCCATTCGTAGATCTTTGGCAGTCTTACCGAGGGGTTCCGTATTACCTACTAGGTTGTTAGGGGTCAGGCAGTCGCTCCATGTAATGTACTGGTGTTCGGCTGAATTAGTTTAAACTGGGTTGGGAAAAGGCTAGGCTGATGATGACTATGGAAAATGTATTGTGTGAAATACAGCAGGGGTGGGCCAGTAGTGGCAGCCCCGACTTACGTACAGTGAGTCGTGGGTATGAACCCACACAGGCAACCCGCCGACAAACTGTTACGCAGTTTGGTGGGTACATAAAATGTACAAAATGTTTGGTCCTTATTAAATGATTTATTATTATTATTATCTCCTTTATTCACTTAGCATCTTACTTCATACATTTTTAAATATTTCTTAAAAAAAACCACATGCAAACAAGAACAAACCTTACAGTGTTAGGTAAAAGCCACATCCAGTCACCGTTTATCTGTGTTTCACATATACTTGTTTATATTTGATATTTAATCTACCTTCAAAATATTTATAAAATCGACGTCAAATTTTTTGTTATACCCCAACTTTTTATTCTTTTTAAGTGTCTAGTATTAATATTCTCATGTAGGTGAATAGTGTAATTCTTATGAGAATAAATGATCTCAAACGCCATTGCATTTGTGCGAGCGATACACATTATATTTACGCGGGAGTGACAGAGACAGGTAATAACAGGTCATTGTACGAAATTCTTCCTGCTCCGCGACGGGACTTTAGTGTCAAACATAAAGTTTGTAGCGAGCGGTGCTCGGCGCCTTTTATAGTCCGGTTAAGCAGACAACAACTTCTCTAGGTTGAACTGCGAGGTGCCATTCCGAAAAAAAAGCATGGCGCCCAGTAGGACCGCTGCGCCCGTGTGAAACGCACACCCTGTACCATACTGAAATAAAAGGATATACAGGGTGTAAAAAGGTGTTTTACACCCTTTATAATGATCTTTTTTTTACTTTTTTTTTTGCAGAGGTGTGATTATTCCCACACTGAAAACATCCCCAAAGGTTACAGCATTCGAAACGACCGTTCTGTAAGCTCGTTTTCATGTTCCATGTGGTAATTTTTAGTTAAGAGAGTCATTTAAGGCGATTACATGAGCTAAACGCGAGTTTTATAATTACTAAAAGTATATGATTCACTGCTATAAACAAAACCAGAAAAATATATGATATTCTTCAGGATATATGCTAGCATGATACTGTTTTGAAAACATAATACAATTAATTTGGCTCGATAAAAAGAAATCACGAACTTATCTCTAAAATATCTTTCAAACAATAAAAAACATACTAATATGCATGCGATCATTCTGATTTTTTGGCAAAAATTTCTACAAGCAATATATTAGCATGGTACTGTTTCAGTTTTTTAATCCAATCAATAGTTTTTTTGTAAATTGATCGAAACCATTCATTTCGCGCTATTTGCCCGCAGTGGCGTCAGCCACTGCGGGCCAAATAGCAGTAGTAGTAACAACCACTTTGTAGTGCAAGCTGATTAGAACTTTATTCTAACAGCATTTCAAACGAAGTTTGAACCACCACAAATAGAGTTGCTAATTTAGCTCGTCTAAGCGCCTTAAGCGAAATATTACCGAAACGAAAGGTCGAAAAGGAAACGGTCTGAAACCGGAACAAACAACAAGTCAGGGACGGAATTCATTTCAAGTGTT
Organism: Xestia c-nigrum; assembly: GCA_916618015.1. Lineage (NCBI taxonomy): Eukaryota > Metazoa > Arthropoda > Insecta > Lepidoptera > Noctuidae > Xestia > Xestia c-nigrum. The sequence goes on from OU745263.1 coordinate 3,699,811, forward strand.
GACAGAAATAACAAACGGCAAACTTTGACTCTTTGACTTTAATTAATTTTGTTTTATTTTTCAAACGTACACTGTTACAAGGACATTTTAGCGCTTGGATAAACTTGACAAGGGGGCACTGCTGGTAAACATTTATCACAGTTTGTGAAATGTATTGAAAAACCAAAATGGCAGCAATAGTTCTGTTTTGGGCCACGCGCCAAAAGATCCTTGCACCTTCAATTACAGCGTATAGCATAATATGCTGGACATTTGATAATCTTACAAGTAGGTATATATCATATAATCAGAGATACATTCATGGGTCTTATGATCATAATCTAATTTGAATATATAATAAGCCGCATATCTTGTTGTGGGTACCTACATGAAATATACTATTCTTACATTTATCTTTATACAAAACTTATTTACATTCTTATAACTAGATAACATTATTATGTAAGTAGATGTAATGATGACGTCAGAAAACGAAAACTCAAATTTACTTTTTCAAATATTTACGAGAAATTGATAAACATTTGCAAAACCCGATAGTAATTTGGGAAATATATTTTAACTTCAGTTCTTTCATTATAATTGTCTGTAAGATCTAAAATTAAAAGAATTCATGACCGTTTTGGTTAACACCAATTGACACCTGAACAAAATGCCTAAATATTGCACAGTTGCGGTTTACAACTCTAGGGTGCGGTTACTGAGGTGACGACCAATAGAAAAGTGGTGAAATAAGAAGACATGTTGAATTTACCCCAACATTAATTGGGATAAGGGACGCCTGCCTAGGGGCCAACAATATGGCAAGTAGCTAGGGCTAGCAAACCGTTTATGGGAACCCTAACATTATGAAGAATAAAAGGACAAACAAAGCATTTAGGCTTGTTTGAAAGTACCGATACTATAAAGCAGTTGGTGCTTAAAATCTCGACTCTGAATGAAATCAAAATCAAAATCAAAGCATTTGTTTCAAGTGGGCCAATAACAGGCACTTTTGAATTGTCGAAACAGAGATGAAAATTAAATGTAGCTACAGTCCCAGACACAAGACATAAAAACTGTGAAAGTACTGTAGTTGCCAAAGAAGTGGTCAAAGGGCAACAGTTTTATTTATTTAGCACTATCAGATGCCTGCGGCTTCGCCGGCGTACTAATTCTATATTTAAACCTTCATAAAGAACCACTATATCCATTGGTGAAAACAGCATGAAAATCGAGGCAGAAGATTTTGAGTGTGTAGTGGGGTGAAAGAAAGATGACTTAAAATGCTATATATTTTAACATTAAGGCGATTTCAGCAGCCTTTGTTCCCATCCCTCTCTTTCAACCAGCTTGAGCCTGATTCCTCCAATTGGTTGCGTTACGATGGCCCTCGGTTCGAATGTCAATTGTCTCTTCATGCCAGGAGCCAGTTCCACTCGATACTTCTTCAGTATTGTTATCAGACCAGCCGCCATTTGCATTCTTGCGAATCTCATCCCTGGAAAAGACAATTTAAGGTTAATAATTGAATTTAAACAAGAATAACTTGCGACCCACGGATGCCCCTCAAGTTAAAGGGGAAAATGTACAAGTCCGTGATTAGACCTGTCGTATTGTATGGATCAGAATGCTGGGCTGTGAAGAAGATGGATGAAAAACGATTGCATGTAGCGGAGATGAGAATGTTGAGGTGGATGTGTGGAGTGACAAGAATGAATAAAGTAAGGAATGAATATTATTAGAGGAAGTTTGAAAGTGGCACCTATTACTGAAAAATTGAAAGGAAATCAAGCCTTGGTATGGACATGTAATGAGGAGGGATGAAACGCATGTGACTAAAAGAGTGATGGACATTAGTATTGATGGATGGAGTGGGAGAGGAAGGCCAAAAAAAAGATGGATGGATTGTGTAAGCACTGATATGAAAGAGAAAGGAGTAAATGATGCCGTGACGTCTGACAGGGGAGAATGGAAGAAGAAAACGTGTTGCGCCGACCCCAAATAAATAGGACAAGGGCAGGAAGATGATGATATTGAATTTAAACAAGAAATCACAGTATGGTGAAAAATATAAGCTTTTTGCATTTGAAGACCGACTTATAGATTATATTATTGAAATACGAACACTTCGCCCGCGGCTTTTTCGCCTTTCACCCGTATAAAGGGTAGGTTTTGAAATTTAATTACAACGATCTTTATTGTATTTGGGCTAGGTTTCAAGTTTATGGATCAAAGGAATAAGTTTATTTTTCAAGAAACACAATTTTGAAAAAATATACAAACATTGTTGATGTCCGTCCGTCAGTGTTCGTTATTTTTATAAATAAATATTTGATAACATACAGGTTTATTTCTTTAATTACGATAATCTGGAAAGCCAAGGCCATGTTTCTATGACTTTTGTGGTTGCCATCAATACCTCTTGTAAAATTGTGTTATGGTGTTCATGAATGAATGTGTTCTAATGTTAAAATATTATCCTACACATTACACGTTCTCGAAAACGGCTCTAAAAGTTTCGATGAAAGTTTCAATGGTGGTACAGGGGTGAAAAATGGAGTAATTCAGCAACTCAATGATCTAGCTTGATGTTCTGGGAAAAAATGTTTCCTCTATTTTAGCCACTACAAATTTTAATGACGCAGGTATCATTATCTTTGTTAACGATAACCCACGACATTACAATGTACATACACAATTCCAATGTCAAAACTAAAACAGCGTCTATCTTATCTTGAAATTTTTATAGGCTTGAGTGAGATTGTATGTTCAATCACGTCGGGTATCGACTTATTACAATTGGACGAGAATGCTATACTCCCGATTTGCTAAGTGCTCTCGAATTTTTATGAGCTTATTATTAAATTACTCCTTTTTTCTCTTCCAATTTTTACTCGGTTTATTACCATTGCTAGCATCTTTACTTCGACATAAGCCGAGGTATACTGTTTTACGAGTAGTACAGTCAGCTTATTTGTAACTGCTGGGACACAGGCCTTTTTTCTATAAGAGGATACATTACGAACTATGTATTGCATAAAGCGATAAAAAAATTGCTCTTACCGATACAGATTCTGGGACCATCACCAAATGGCATGTATGTGTAGGGCCTGATGCTTTGCTTCTCTTCACCCAGAAACCTCTGCGGACGGTACTGCTCCGGCTCGGGGAAGAAGTCCGGGTTGTGGTGCAAGTGATAGACTGGCAGGTGCACTCGGAGGCCCTTCTCTAGCGTCAGCCCTGTTGGGAACGTGTAGTCTTCCACCACTTCGCGAGTCAGCACTCCTAGTACTGGGTACAGTCGAAGAGCTTCATCAATACACGCATCCATGTACGGAATCTCAGAAACGCACTCGTACTTCAACTCGTTATTGTTACGACTTAGATAACTGTCCACCTCTTCCAGAAGACGTTCTTGAACTTCAGGATTCTTCGCCAACTCAAATAAAGTGAAACTCAAAGTGGTTGCCGAAGTCTCGTATCCCGCAGCGAAAAACAAGAAGCATTGCGATATCAAAAGATTATCGTCTACGTCCAAATTAACTTTCTTTCCTCCATCAGCCTTCATGTTCTTCAGGCTGTCGCCCGTCATCGAATGGTTGTTCTTCATTTTCAACACGAGATCAACAAAGTCGTTCCTCGACGATGGCGTATAATTGCGGCCTTCGAAAGTTCCTGTCAGCAAATTGGTGAAGAAATGCTCCACTTCTGTCGGCATCGCCTTGAATCCTAACGTGTAGAAGATGGCCGGCCAAATAGCTCGTGCAACATTTTTGAATGCTCTAAACCTGTCAGTATCAAAGATAACATCACCAATGTTTCTGAATGGATTGTTTTCTTTCTTTTCCATCACGTTTGTGTCGACGCCGAACGCGCATGATCCGATGCAGTCCATCGTGAACATTGCCACGAGGCCCCTCGCTTCGATGTCGTCGGATTTCATCACTTCCCTGTCGAGTACGTTCTCGTACACGTGAGAACACTTGTTGATCAAATGGAACATGTTCTTCATCTTGGCAGAGGAGAACAGTGGAGTGAGGTTCTGTCGCATCACCTTCCATTTGTCACCGTAGGAGAAGAAGAGGTTTTGTGTGAACAGCTCCCTGTGGGTGTAGTTGGACACTTCACGGCCGCTGAAGAAATAGAAATCCTTGGTCATGACGAGCTTGACGAGTTCTGGATCTTGTACGATGAGGGTCGGTTCCGTGCCGTAGTAGGCGCCGACGTAGGGGACGTTCGGGAATTTCTTGCATAATTTCTGTGCAATATGTCCCATATACGTCTGTTGTAAGATATATTCGGCGAAGTTACCAAAAATCGCAGTTGGGGCTTGATGTGGAACATTCTTTTTTTCCCAATATTTGAAGTTCCGTTTGGAGAACAGGTAGACCGCGTAGAGGATGAGCGGTACAGTAACGAGCAATAGTGTCCCGATCATGATGAAGTTGAGAGGAATCTGATGATATTAGAAGAATGTGTGGGTATTTATAGTTGTAGAGATAATGAGTTCGGCGTACTTGAGGGTGACAACGTTTTCTTATATTTGTAGGAATTTCCCGTTAATGATTGTTTCACATGTTAATAGGTGTCGACTGCACTTACTTTTAATTAAATGACACTTCAGGCTCAGAAGTGGTGAACTCTGAAAACAAAACGCACGTGTTTTCCTGAAACAATAGTCTTGGTGTAACAGTAGAAGACCTACAAAAGCGTTGCTACCTACTTAGAATGTCATAAATAAAAAGTGCTTCGGTGTTGATAAGGGACGACTTTCGTTGTTCACGTTAGCTCTGATTAGCGATTTATTTTACGTCGATCGTATTTTACATAATTTATGGATGCCCTAAGGTAATAAAAACCCAAAAAAAAAAAACAATCTCAAGTACATAGATAAACATTGTGCCTTTAGGTATTATAAATAGATATTAAGATTAATAGAATTAATCAATGATAATAACTTCTTTGCCTAAAATACAGCTGTGGTACCATAGAAAACTCTTTGTACGTCAAGTTAATCGTAAATATTGTATTATGAAAATACAACATCAATATGTAGGTAAGTCATGTTTATGTTAGCAACAAGTTTTTTTTTTCTAAAGGATAAATATAATTAAAGTGCCTTGCTTACACGGTTTAGTGAAAACATGTCGAATAGATCCCTTTTATTTTCGGGAATGGTTCAGGAAATACTGTAAATATGGTAACAGATAGTCGCGCGTGCTATGACGTTGCAGTTCTTTTCGCTCATATGTAACTATCAACAATTAGCTTATTATGTACGCTTATATATATCTATGTTTTACATAGAAACAAAACTATGTATTCAGGCTGACTTTATCTACTCTGAGTGTCCACCTGTACAGCTCTATTATTATTATTTTTTCTATAGAGCAGAAAGTGGGAATTTTCGATTACAAAAAAATATCCCGAATATATTCGATTGTGACACACAATTAATGTTGTGGTTCCAAATTTTTCAAAAGAGATTTCAAAGAATTGTGAAAGCGGCCATTGTGGATATTATTATTATTATAGGGAGGTACAACCTTTTGGTTTTCTACACACGGATGTTAAACCTCGTATTATACAACATTTTAAAGCAGACTGGCGCGTGTGGACAATCCATATTGATTTAATTAATGTTTCCAGCAGCATTCTCGCCGTTCATCAACAATGTTGATCAACTGTTGCTAAACAAATGTTTAACATAAATACGAGGCTGATTCATATTACGTTCTGCCAAAGCGGTTATTAAAGACCCCCTTTTTTTTTCAAATCATCAAAAGACTTCTCCCGGCGGGATGATTTGTTAAATCGTTTAATCTTTTCATTGGTCATGCAATGTTGCTGTTTTGTTATCTTCAACGCCAAGCACCCTTGCACACGCGCTGTTTTCAGCCGCCTAGCTTGTTCTGAATGATAAGCTCAACCACGGCAACTCCTTTTTTTTCGGTTGGGAAATCATCAAATGCCAATCCCACTTTGGGCGGAGCGGGAGGGCGTGTCAGACTCTTACTGACTAAAACCCATCCATGTTTCTTCCTCGCCCTATGTTCCGGGGCCGCGGTATCTCTTTTAAACAGGCCCGCAACCCATTAAAGACCCCCTGAGTTTACCATGCGGGCGTATGTCACTAAGCAGGCCGATTTGTTACTTAGTACCTAGTAATAAGTATTGACTACGCATATAACGGTCGTTTACATCTCTTTGCTTATGAAAGACCACGCCCACTTTGAAAAATTCACCCTGTATTATATAGGGTGAATTTTTTATATATCTGCAACTATGCCAGGTGTCTTCAGAGTTTAGAAATTAAAAGTCATCCTGACTGTGAGATATATCTACATACTTAAACAGATAATGTAAACAATCAATGTTTTTAAATTACAAAATAACAAGTCACGGTGAGTGGTGGTTGTGCTTTAGTACTTGTTTACCTTTAACGATTTTATTATGGTCTCTAATGTCAAAGAGATAAAAAAAACAAATTTTCACAATCTTTGTCCAAAACAGGTTATTTGATTCCATGTAGCATTACAAATAGAAAAGCTGAAATGTATGGTAATTATTTGTTTTTTCTGGAAAGGAAGGAATCGTAGCAAATGCCACCCCCCCCCCTCCGGTGATAACTGAGAAACAGACTTCCCATATGTCCCCTCTAGTAATTTTAGAAAGGGAACACTCGTCACAAATCGTCACCCCGGACAACAGGGCTAGAAGGGACTATTTATTGGGAATAATTCAATTATCACTTCTCTTCTTCGGTGTCTCAGACAAATAAGCCAATCAAATCCATTCTTATCTTCACTAATTAGTGTTTAACTGAAGAAATATTTCTAGCCGAATAGGATTATTCAGCTATCGCCACATACGCGTGAGGTTCAATGAACCAATACATTTAATTGAGGATTGGCTGATTTCCTCGGGGATATTTCTTTTTATAGGAATGAAATACCTTTCATCCAGAAAAAAGTACTGTTTCCGTAGTCAGGTATACAAAAACGGATATAGGGGGAACTTATGCCCGTTTCTTTACATTGTAAATGCAGCATTCGCAGCACATACTATTCGGTAGAATAGAACAGAACAGATAGGTTTTATTCTAATTCTCAATTCGTCATTTGATGATTCTTTTTTTATTTGAAAGCTGGTGCTTCTCGTTTGGTCCCATTTTAATTTGCTGAAGATCTGTTTTTTTTTTTTTTTTTTTTTATTTACGGCCTCCAGCCAGGGCGATAATGACTAAAAACTAAGCGACAGCGCTCTAAGGGCACCCCCTGTGGGGTACGAACCTCGGCTTAGGGCGTCGCTGGGGGCAGCAAAGGGACAAGCTGGATCTGATTGTCGTTATTTAGGGACTGTTTTATTACTACAGGCTCAGCATCGCGGGCTGGCTCGAGCAAGGGTCGGGGAGGGATTGAACGGGGATTTTGCGCCGGACCTCTGCGGCGAGGTCGGTAGGTTTTCGGTTTGTATTTGTACACTCTACGAACTGTACTGGTATCTTTCCTACTCTCTTACAAGATAGTGATCGGATCGTCGGGGGCGACTAGGGTGTGACGCGGACGTTGGACGGAGCTAATACGCGATGGGTCGTACCGGGCGGCCGATGCGATTAGGGGATTCCTATGCTTAATAGCAGTGTCAAAGTAACGCTTGGAAAGGCGTTTCATGAACTGCTTAACGGTGGGGATTCTAAGGTCTACGTGAAGACTGTCGTTACGGACGTAAGGGGGGGCACCGGTGATTTTACGGAGAAATCGGTTCTGCAAGGTCTGCATCCTGTGGATATGACGCGGGTGGGCATGAGCGAATACTATGCAAGCATAGGTCATGATGGGACGGATGACTGCGGTGTAAAGACGCAATTTGCACTTGAGTGACAATTTGCTCTTCCTAGTGATCATGAAGTGGAGCCGGCCCATAGCAAAGGCAGCCCGGTCACGAGCTGCTTTGATGTGGGCCTTGAACGACAGATGGTCGTCAAGAATAACTCCAAGATACTTGGCTTGCTTCTCCCAGGGGATAGGCTTACCGAACATAGTGATGGGGGGACCTGGCGAACGCTTAAGGCGTGCCTTATAGTATAAAACTGCCTGGCTCTTTTCAGGATTAACTTCTATTCTCCACTTACGGAACCAAGCGCCGAGCGAGTCGGCAGCTTTCTGGAGAATGCGGCGGATGTTATCCGGAGAACGGCCAGTGTAGTAGATCGCGGTGTCGTCAGCAAATAGGGCTGTTTGAACCTTCTTGTTCATCGGAATGTCACTGGTGTACAGCGTGAACGCGAGGGGAGAGATAACGGAGCCCTGAGGGACTCCGGCGCGGATCGGATGGGGAGAGGATAACGTCTTACCCACACGGTAGCGGAAGGTACGGTTTGACAAAAAGTCTCGTAAGATGAGCACGAGACGGTCAGGCACACCGAGCTGGTATATCTTGTATATCAGCCCGTTGTGCCAGACCTTGTCAAAGGCTTTCGCGATATCGAAATACATCACCCCGTCATCGCTCCACGCTGGAAACCAACGCTAATGTGTTCGACGATGCGGTGGACTTGATGTATACAAGAATGTTCGGTCCTGAAGCCGAACTGTTCTTTCGGGATGAGGCCCTTTGTCTCGGCATAATCTCTGAGACGCTTATAAATAAGCCTTTCATAGATTTTGCCGAGAGCACTCAGGAGACTGATCGGCCTGTAGCTGGGCTGGGCTTTCGGTTTCCCAGGTTTGGGAATACCTATAACAGTGGCCTCTTTCCACGTTTGGGGGAACATATTATTGCTCAGGGCGCCATTGAAGATGGCAGCCAAAAGGACTATGAGCCTAGCGGGGAGGGCTTTAAAAATTCTATTTGTGAAACCGTCGGCGCCTGGGGCTTTCCGAGGCTTTAACTTATCTATAATATCTGGTGAGGCGTGTAAATAGCCTGCACCTTTGTGAAGGTTACAAGAAACTTCGAAATAAGTACGAACCTTCGTTAAATGTGTAATGGCGGACCTCAAAATAATTTCCCTATTGATGAATCCTCGACAAACCAATACCATAGAATTTATTAGCAGCAAACAGCCCACGTACCTTGGCAATCCAGAGATCCCACTCAGACCCAGGAAATGGGAAGAATCCTCGTTCCTGCACGCGTGATCGCTTGCAGGTATAGGCTGCCGGCCGGCGAACCAAATCTTGGTAAATCCACCGGTGGAACGGTTAAAACTCCAAAAATCAACAATGCACTATAAGTTCTCAATGAAGCACAGATGCAGGTCCATTTATTTCATGCGTATCATCAAGATTTCACCAACAACGGGAATTTTTAAAGCGGAGCGACGAGGCGCGCTGTCCGAGCTTTTTTGAACGGCAACAGGAAGCGGTAGTCACACGCTAACGCCATCTATTGGCCCTTGCGAGAAAACTCAAGAACGTTTCGATACATGGGCGCTGCGTCAACAAAGATTGGTGCGAGGATTCATCAATTGAGAAGTTAAAATATTTAATTAAAAACACTAACACATTCTATAATATAGAGAAATCCTAAATTATTATTACGTTTATTTTTTATAGGTATTGAAAAAGCATTGACGCTTCACCATGCTCGGGGGCTTTGGAAGGACGCAAGTGCTTTCAAAAAGAAAATGTAAAGATTAATAGTTATATTTACTGACCTAGATTATGATCAAGAAAATTTAAGCTCTACGACTGAATGCGAGAAACAAACGATATAAATTATTTAATATATTTCCTAAATCTTTAGTCTATGATTATCGTTTACGAGTTAACATGTATTGTGTTGGAATAGGATATAATTTAGCGACGGCACGTTTAAAGTTACCGAACTTCGTCTTTGCCATGGCAACACGAACGACATTATCCGTGCCTTTATAAACCTCAGTTATAACTCCTAATGGCCAACTTAGAGGAGCTGAATTATCCTGTCCCACGAGTACGACAGTTCCAACTTCTACGGGTTTGTCCGGAGTTGCCCATTTTTGCCTGACTTGCAGCGTATGCAGATACTCTAGGTGCCATTTCTTCCAGAAGGATTGGACCATACTATCTAACAACTGTTTGCGCTGTGACAAATTAATGCGCTGACCAGACAAATCGGCTGCCGGCAAGTACTGCAGTGGAGTCGACATCAAAAAATGAGCGGGAGTAATAACTTCGGGATGGGGATCGGAAGACAAGACGCTCAGAGGGCGCGAGTTCATAATGCACTCTATTTGAATGAGTACAGTTTGTAACTCCTCATAAGTGAGAAGCTGACTTCCGATCACGCGATAAAGATGCGTTTTTAATGTTTTAACATTCGCTTCCCACATGGCGCCAAAATGTGGGGAGCGCGGTGGGATCATTTTCCACATTATACGGCGGGTTGATAACTCATGTAAAAGAGACGAATTGAAACTTGAATTTAATAAGAATCTATAAAGCTCATCTAGTTGGGCCTTAGCACCAACGAAATTAGTAGCATTATCCGAATAAAGATAAGATACTGGTCCTCGACGCGAGATAAAGCGTTTAAACGCGGCCAAAAAGGCATCAGAGGTTAAATCAGAGACTAACTCTACATGAACGGCCTTGGTTACCAAGCACACGAATAAACAGATATACGCTTTCTGGGCGTGTTGGCCTCTGCGACGAGTGAGGGTTATGCGTATAGGACCAGCATAATCCACTCCAGTGTGGACAAACGCCTTTGCTTCCGATACTCGGTATTCCGGCAGGTCTGCCATCACTGGAATGGGATGCGTCGGATTTACCCGGAAACAAGTGTTGCATTGTCGCAACTTGGACCTAATGACAGTCCTGGCATCTAATATCCAAAATCGCTGTCTTAGAATAGACATGAGTAGTCCCGGTTCAGTGTGACAATTCATCACATGGTAATGACGTATTATTAGATCTACAATATGGTCATGTTTGGGAAGTAAAAAAGGGTGCTTAGCGTCAAATGGAAGGTGCGACTTCGAAAGCCTTCCACCAATGCGTAATATTCCCTCTTCATCCAAAAAGACAGCTAAACTTTGGAGTTTCTTTGGAAGCAATTTCCCAGTTTTTATGAGCTTAATGTCATTTGCAAAATGAACAGATTGCACCGCACAGACTATCGCTCGTTCCGCAGCTGACAAGCCCTGAATAGAACGAGGTTCGCAATGAACCTTTGGTCTAGCGAATTTCAACACATAGGAAACAATGCGCAACAATTTATCCCATGATGAGGTACGTTGAGCAAGTTGACATAGAAGGGGTTGTTCTACTTGCGTGGTCACTGTTAAGACATTTGCCTTGTGCTCGGGAAGTTCCCCACAATTAATAGGAGAGAACGGTTTGACGGGCCAATCCTCAGGAGCACAACAAAGCCAAGAGGGGCCGTCCCACCAAAGTTCATGTGACATTAACTGAGAAGGAAGGATGCCACGAGATAAACAGTCGCTTGGATTCTCAACACCTGCCACATGGTAAAAATGTTGAGAACCCAAGTTCTCCTGACATTGAGCGACTCTATTGCTGACAAAGACTGACCAGCGGTGCGGAGAAGAGTGTATCCAAGATAAGGCTATCGTGGAATCCGAAAAGGCGTAAATTCCTGCAATAGGAACACGTAAAGCGTAAGTATCGCGAACAGTTTTTACCAATTTTGACATGAGCACTGCGGCACATAACTCCAGGCGTGCAAGAGTTGTGACCTTGGTAGGTGAAACCTTTGATTTCGCACAAAGTAAGCGGACTATGACACCAGATGGACCAGTAGAGTGTATATAAATCACACACCCGTACCCACCCATACTAGCATCAGCAAACGCGACAATACGAACGGAACAATCATCGGTAAAACCCACATGGCGTGGTATGCGTAATGTATCTAGCAATGGAAACTCTTGCATGAGAATGGAGAAACGTTTAAAAATGTCGTCAAGAGCGGGATCATCCCAACCAATATTGCTCAGCCATAACTCTTTGATGAGCAACTTGGCATAAAAGATCACGGGGGCGACTAAACCGAGAACATCAAATAAGCGTGCGACTATCGAGAGTATATTTCTCTTAGTACATTTCTCAGCCACTTGAGCGGAAGTGAAGAAGAAATTATCCTGAGAAGGTTCCCACGAAAGGCCTAAAACCTTAGACACATCATTCCCAGCGTGAAAATCGAGGGACTTACGATGCGAGTCAGGAAGACTGTTTAAAAGAGCGGGTGAATTGCTACACCATTTTACAAGGTCAAAATCGCCCGATTTGAACATTTTTATAAGATCATGCGATAGCTGCATGGCGGTTTCTTCATTATTCACAGAATACACCAGATCGTCCATATAGAGACTGGTCTCTGCTACTTTAGCAGCTTCGGGATAATGCGGACTGTCGGAGGCCAGCTGTCGCACAATGCGCATAGCTATGTAAGGACTCGACTTAAGTCCGAAGGGTAAGCGATTAAAAGCAAACGTTAGCACAGGTTCGTTCTCATTGAATCGAAACAAAATGCGTAGGTATTTACGCTGGTCAACGGGTACACCAACGCGTAAATACATTTGTTTAATATCCGCATTTATAGCGATGGGAAATAATCTAAAATTTATTAAAAGAATAAACAAATCTGTTTGTAAATTTGGACCAATATGGAGTACATCATTTAAAGATAACCCTGTATGAGTCCTAGCGCTAGCATCCAATACAATGCGCGGCATCGGTTTGTCTGGCCGAACGACAGCGTGATGAGGGATATAGTACCCGTCATCAGAAATGGCAGATTCGTCGACTTGACTTAAGTAACCATTGTCAATGTACTCTTTGATCACTGCATTATAATTTTTCCGCAACATCGGCAATTGGCGGAGTTTCCTTTCAAGCGCAATAAGTCGACGATACGCGGCGGTGCGGGAGTTACCCAACTCGGCGGGATCCTTACGAAAAGGTAACGCGACGGTATAACGTCCCACATCGTCCCGTGATACGGTCGAGGAAAAAATATTCTCACATTCGGTTTCCTCAGGAGATAAAAAACGTTTATTCTCAACTTCTTCCAATTCCCAAAACTTTTGTACTAAATCATTGAGAGCCAATGCCGTGAAAGGAGAGGAATTCGGTAAATTTAAATTATCACTATTATGTGGAAAATCCCCCATAAAGACATACCCGAATGTGGTCAATAATGCAGGTGGGGCGCGTGAGCCAAAATCGACCCTATTCCCCAAGTAAATGTACGGAAACAGTTGAGCGCCCAACACTAAATCAATAACCTCTGGAATATTCCAGCTTAAATCTGCGAGCGGAAGCGAGTGGAAGTCTACATGGTTATCCCAATCAACATGGTGCGATGGTAGCTGGTCCGTAATGCACTCAACTACTAACGCATGAATAGTATATTTTTGATCCGGATATACGCGAGACTCGATATCTAAATGTACGTATCCTATTATCGGTCGCGATATAGAACCAACTCCTTTAACAAAGGAATTACTCAAAGGAATTATCAGTAAATTAAGTTTTCTACAACAAGCTGTAGTTATTAAATTATTCTGCGAGCCATTGTCAATTAGGCACCTCACTATTGTTTTGTGACCCGCACTGTCACTTTTAGCTCGCGCATAAACCTGAGCTGTCGATAACAGCACTATCGCCTTAGCCCTCGCTGCATCAGCTGCAAATAACACGGCCGAATTGTGTGCCGAAGACGCTGGCGTCACATCACACGAATCAGACGCAATCACCCGTGCGGAAATATCGACCTTATCACAATGAACATAAGAGCGCGGCACCGCGACGGAAACCGGAGCAGACAAAGATGTACCGGGGGTCGAGAGGAGCGAGGGAGGCGCGGGGGGCGACGCGACGACTACATTGCAATTCGTCGCTTTAACATCATCTGTTTGCGGTTTATTTTCTTTAACAAAATGTAATAGTGTATGATGGCGTTTTTTACATAAGTCACAGAGTGATGTTGACTTGCAGTTACTCAATCCGTGCAATGTGCTCAGACAATTCGCACACCCACGTTTGGATTTAATAAACTCGAACCTTGTTCTAGGAGTCAACGCGGATTTAAACTTAGCGCAGTTATACAAATGAACATGAGCGTTATCATTACAGTACGCGCAGCATGGAACCGCGGTCGCGGATGAACAAGCGGACGAGTCAGCTGACTCGCTCACAACAAACGCTTTTGTCTGTGTGCGTGACTCGCGAGGCGAGGAAGCGGGGTTCCTATTAAAGTTTCTCGCGTTCGAATGAGACAAGTTCGAGCGTGCCAATATCTTTGCCTGATCTTGAACGAAGCTTATCAATAATTTCGTAGTGGGAATTTCAACATCTCGAATGGAAAGTTCAAACGATTGAATAGTCTGTGAATCGATTTTTCTCATTGCACAGTGCAAAAGAATAAAATCAGCAAGATCCGTGATCCCAAGTTGTTTCAAGGCAGAAATAGATGCACTAAATGTTTCTATGAAAGAATCGAGACTATTAGCGTTATATGAACAATTTTTTAAATCTAATATGTTATTTAAATAATGCGTACCTAGTGAGCGCTTTTCTTGATATTTTTTAACCAAACTATCCCATAGAAACTGGTAAGTCTCACCCGTAGGCACAATTCCAGCGGTAACCTTCAATGCGTTGTGCGTAAGTCTACCTACCAAGTATTGCACACGCTGCGAGTCAGTCAGCAGATCATTATCATGAATATTCGACTTGAACGACTCGTAGAAAACAGGCCAATTCTCAGTTTTCCCGTCGAAAGACGGCAGCGCGATAGGAGGCAACTTTATTTTAAGCGGCTCAAAAAGAGTCTTCGAGTTACTACTGGGTGTCGATAGCGATTGATTACTATTTATTTTATTCCTAACACGTTTAATATGAATATACAAATCTTCAAAGGACTCGAAACAAGCATAGTCGACACTTGAACCAGGTTTTATACTAATGTTAATTTGATTAATTTGATCAAGAAAAGATTCGAATCTATCTCGAATGTTATCAATTGTCTCTGACTCAGCCATAAAACTTTCATTTTTCCTCGAATCGAACGACGATATATTTTTTGATAAATCATACAATCGATTAATGCGTTTAAATAACAATTCTTTCTTTTCATGAAGAATAGTTAGCAAATCTTCCGGCTTAAGTTGTTTATCAGTCATTTTGCTAAATAACAAACGAAGACAATAACAGAAATAATACCTATCAGGCGGTTTGCAATAGTAACGCACCTACCAACTATGAGTAGGTATCTATCTAATTATTATTACGCCCAAAGCCGAGATGAGTTGGTAACTACCTACCTATTTACATATTATCAAAGCGAATTTTTAAATGCGGATACCTACACAGAATGAACTTTACCAATAAATACGTAATGTCGTTCTATGTAAAGTAATAAATAATTGAACAGATTTACCAACAACCACGTAAAATCTATTGTCAATTATGCTGCGTTCTAAAGGCAATAATTTACTTACCAAAAGTTTACGTAAGTAAATAAAATACCTATTGTGCGTTTTGAACCTATGTGATTTTCACCAAACAATTACGCAAAAATCCAGCTAATTGGTTAATAATCCGGTATCTGAAGGACCAAAATATATGGTGAGGCGTGTAAATAGCCTGCACCTTTGTGAAGGTTACAAGAAACTTCGAAATAAGTACGAACCTTCGTTAAATGTGTAATGGCGGACCTCAAAATAATTTCCCTATTGATGAATCCTCGACAAACCAATACCATAGAATTTATTAGCAGCAAACAGCCCACGTACCTTGGCAATCCAGAGATCCCACTCAGACCCAGGAAATGGGAAGAATCCTCGTTCCTGCACGCGTGATCGCTTGCAGGTATAGGCTGCCGGCCGGCGAACCAAATCTTGGTAAATCCACCGGTGGAACGGTTAAAACTCCAAAAATCAACAATGCACTATAAGTTCTCAATGAAGCACAGATGCAGGTCCATTTATTTCATGCGTATCATCAAGATTTCACCAACAACGGGAATTTTTAAAGCGGAGCGACGAGGCGCGCTGTCCGAGCTTTTTTGAACGGCAACAGGAAGCGGTAGTCACACGCTAACGCCATCTATTGGCCCTTGCGAGAAAACTCAAGAACGTTTCGATACATGGGCGCTGCGTCAACAAAGATTGGTGCGAGGATTCATCAATTGAGAAGTTAAAATATTTAATTAAAAACACTAACACATTCTATAATATAGAGAAATCCTAAATTATTATTACGTTTATTTTTTATAGGTATTGAAAAAGCATTGACGCTTCACCAATATCCTTGACCTCTTCCGGGATGATGGCGGGGAGGGGGTCATCGGGATCTTCAAAAGGGGGAAGCGATGCTCTACGTTCAACTTCTGCATCCACCTCATCGAGCTGCTGCTTGTCTACTGGTAGAGTGCTTGGCGAACATTGAGATTCCAAGCTGTCGGCTAGGCATTCTGCTTTTTCAGAGTCGTCAAAAGCGACGCTCTTATTGGGACGGATGAGGGGTGGAGAAGAGACCTCTTCCGAGGTGCGCAACTTCCTTTGAAGCTGCCAGAAGGCTTGATGAGTGGGCTCGAGTTCGCTTAGCGTTTTGTCCCATTGATTTGAGCGAAACTCACTAGTGCGTTTCTTTACAGCACGCTGTAAGGAACGCATGTGAGCCTTGTTCGCATCGCAGGGCCAAGAGCTGTAGGCACGTATGGCCGCGTTCTTCTCGTTTATCAGTTCACGGATATCGTCGGGAAGTATCCAGCGGTGATCACTCATCGCTGGTTCTTCACGAGAACAATCCTTCAGTACGGATTGTACGTGTTCTGTAAACGAGTTGATTGCAGCCTCGGTGTCTGCGACTGAGACGATATGGTCGGGAATACCATCTAGAAGTGGTGACGTTTCGGATTTCAGCATATCGCTTACTTTCCTCCAGTCGGTAGTGAGAATAGTGGGAAGGGGCTGGCTGGGGTCAATGATACCCGAGCGAGGAATTAAGTGCATGAGCACTGGACGGTGATCGGAGTGGAGCTCGTGTAACGTCTCAATCATGTGTAACCGAAGGTTCACATTCTTGAGCAGCGCTATATCGAGAACGTCGGGAAGATGACTGGGAATATCTGGATAGTGCGTGTGCTCCATAGGAGCGACCGCGTCGAAACTAAGAGATTGACCTAGATCGTAGAGGACTTTCCCTCTCGGGTTCGTCATTCTACTGTTCCAGGCCGGGTGTTTGGCATTAAGATCGCCCGCGAAGATCACGGAGTCCCTCAAGCCGAAAAGAAGGGTGAGATCGCTAACCAGGAGGTTATGATCTTCCCATGTATTAGTGGGGGAGTCAGATTAGAGTCAGAGACTAAATGTACCGGTTGATGACCGGTCATAGCAAGCCGACAGATTGAAACCTCAAGTAGGGACTTTAAAGGAGGGGGATCGATGGGAATACAGTGCAATTCCTTGCGAAAGTAAATGAGGGTGCCACCCTTGTGACAACGTAACCTATCATTGCGAACTATGTAGGTAGTTGGCAATCTTGGGGTCGCGGTGGCTGGGTTTAAGAAACGTGTCCTGGATGAGGAGAACGTCAACGTTATGGTCACGGAGGAAAGCGGCGATCTCGTCGCGCTGTCCTCTCATGCCATTGGCGTTAAAATAACCTAATCTAAGGGACCGGGGTTGGGTGCAAGAGGGATTTGGTGTAGTATCCATTACGGCGCGAAGTTTAGGTTGCGTAAGGCTGACTTGATGTCTGGGTAGGCATCAATAATGTCGACGACTTGCTGAAGGTCCGTTGCAGCTCTGAGCTCAGCGAGCATGCGGTCGGCCTCAGCGGTGCAAAGAGGTTGGAACCCCATTAAGTATTTCATGTTAGATTCCTGTGAAGCAGGAGCGCGGGTTGGAGCAACGGGGGCTCGGGTTTGCGGAGGGGCCTGAGGGGCGGCCACAGGAGTGGGCGCTGGGACAGGGTTGTCCAAAAGACCGGGCATGGGAGGGTTGGGTTTTCCCTTCGCGAGGGCAGGGAACGCCTGCTGATGGTTCAGCATGTTCCATGGAGACGGCCTCTGCGGGCTGAGACGCTCTGGGAGGACCTTTGACGGGACTTTGAAAGAAGAGGGAGCTTCCCTCTGCTGACGTTGGTTGGCGCGATTGGCCAACTTGCCAGTGGACTGTTTCGGGGCTTTGGGGCAGCCCCTGTAGTTAGCCGGGTGGCCAGACTGTCCGCATAGCACGCAACTAGGCGGCTCTGTGCAGAGACTCCTGTCCTTGGGACGGGTACAGTCTGCCGTGGCGTGGTCGCCGAGGCACTTTACACACCTATGCGGTGCGTAACAGTACTTTTGGCTGTGGCCGTAAAGTTGGCAGCGATGACACTGCCCTATGACTTTGAGTTTTTTAGGCCTCTCAATGATGATGCCCGAGAGCGAGCATACTGATCGGACCTTGAAGATAGGGTGGGGGCACCACCCATTCAACCGGGTCACATATTACGAGCACCATATCGTACTCGTCACCCCCTTGGGATCTATTCTTATGAAGGCGGTGGACCGCCGAAACGGGGATACCCTGGGAGGTAAGATCCTCCAGGATGTCTGAAGAGGGAATCTCCTTGGGGATCCGCTTAATGACCACACGGGTCGGCTTCTCCTCAGGGAGGCTATAGGTGTGGAAGGCGACGTTCCTTCCACGAAGCGCGTGAACTAAATTACGGAAATCCGTAGACGTGGGGGTCTTGACTTTAATACCCTGGAGGGTAGAAGTCGCGTTGGTGTATTGAATCTTGCGATCCACACACATTTTGGAAATCTCTGTCCACCTGGATTTCTCCTGGATGTACAGAGCGAGTGGCTTCAGCTGCTCCTTCTTCAAAGCAGCAGCTGAAGCCACCCGCTCTGTCTTGAGGAGGGGGCTGGCTGTGAAGCAGCCATAGGGCTTGCAGGGCGGCTGACCGGAGCCGCACCTTGCGATAGAGAGGTAGCCATAGGGCTAGACGGGCGGCTACCCTGGGGGGCAGCTTGAGGAGCGATAGTGACTGACGGGGACGGGGAGGCTAGAGGAGAAGGGGAGGCGCATTGAGGGCTGTTACAGCCTTCTTGGCCTTCTTCCTCTTGCCCTTTTGCACCAGCTGAAAGTCCTCTGATTCCGAGGACGAGGAGTTGGTGCTGGGAGACTCAGGAGAGCTCTCAGGGGCAGAGGCGGCGGACTCAACAATCTCCATATCAGAGGAGGAGGGTTGAGTGATCGGAGCGGGGGAGGGCGAACGCGACGGGCTTGGCCTAGGTGGCGTACAAATGGCCTTGCGGAGGGCCCTAAAATTGTCCTTCTTAAAAGGAGTAAGGAGGTCCGCGTATCTCTCCTTCATATACGTACTATCGTCAGCTAATAGGGGAACTATTAGCTGACGATAGTACGATCGAATCGAACGAATCGAACTGCGCGTTAAGAATAGTATTACGCGCTTTAGCCATTTTGGCATGGGGAGCCTAAAATCCTAATATCCTAAAATATGGTAAGCTAACTAGGAGCTAACTACCTAGTCCCGAGGAGACACGTGAAACGTGAACTCCCCGGGCAGACAGTTCCCCGTTAAAAACGAACCCACCCTTGTGTTTTTCGTAGTGCTAACTGGCAAGCAGAAAAACACAAACAAACTTGCCAGCGACACGACTGTCTGAGAATTGCCTGAAGGGCCTAATCTGATGACCTATCTAACGATACCAGTACCTAGCTCCCCGGGTAGGTGCGCCCGGGGATGTGTGGCCTCTCCTGAACTTGTGCGAACAGGGAGGTGAGTACCTAAGGTGTGCCCTAAGCTTGTAAACCTGTCGCCAGTCTTATTGTGCGACAGGGCCCTAGTCCCGCAAGGGGCTCTAGTGCGAAGGGGTAGACACTCCCAACCGACACTAGGTGTGTTGCTGTGAACGAAGTCGAAGACTAGGTTTGACGAGGGAAGCCCCCAAGGCCAAGGTCCTAGCTCCCGATACCAATGGGATGCCTCGCCCTGAAGGGGTCCGGCGGGTAGGATTGGGTCACCACCCTCTTGACTTCGTTAACACCGTTAGGTTTCCCGTCAAGAACCACAAAACCGTGGATTTTCCCTGAAGGGGCAACAAAAACGCGGACGATAAGGAAATATAGTCTCGAAAGAGACTGAGCTGACTTTTTTGCCACTGAGTGACACCGTTGAGTATGTGTACTAATACAAGTACTAGACACAAACTAACGATGCACTACGGGACGGTAGGCACTGGGCCTTGATGCTCGGCGAAGCGGCGAAGCTGCGACGAACAGGACGGGAGGCGCGGAGGGGCGCGGAGAGTCGACGGAGCGGGGCGTAGCGCACGTCTGCACGCTGCGGCGGCCGAGCGTCGAATGCTGAAGATCTGATTCTGATCTTCCCAGATATACAATGGAACTCTTCAAAATTAGACGGCAAATCTGCAGTAATTGCTGCAATCGCTTGTAGGTTCATTGTTCATACTACAACATGACGTAACATCACGCCTGTATGCTCTGAAGGGGTACGCAGAAGGGCACGCCACGATAGTGGCGGTAAGTCCCCTCTTTGAAGAGTGGCTGGAGAAGCGCCACGGCGTCCTCACCTTCCGCCTGACGCAGGTTCTCACCGGACACGGATGTTTCGGGAGGTACCTGCACCGAATCGGGCGGGAGGAAACGCCCGGGTGTCTCCACTGCGAGGATTGACCGGAGGACACGGTGGAGCACACGGTGGAAGTCTGCCCTGCGTGGGCGGAGCACCGCCGTGTCCTCGTAGCGGCGATCGGCGGCGGCGACCTCTCGCGTCCAGCCCTGGTTCAATCCATGGTCCGGAGCGAGACGGAATGGGAAGCCGTCACCTCCTGCGAAGCAGTCATGCTAGCGAAGGAGGTGGCGGAACGAGAGAGGGAGAGATCCTCTCTTCCCGGCCACCGCGGGAGACGCACCGGGCGTCGGGGGCCACGTGCTGCCTACCGGCCACCGTAGATGCGGGCCTGTGGACGGTTGGCTATGGGCTAGCTAGCCGTCCGTCCATCTAACGACGACGACAGGCCGTGTCGACGGCGCGTTCGTGTTCCACGCGCGCCTCAAAGAGATGTCAGCATAAGGGGAGGGGCCTGCAAGGGCCGAAGCCTGCCGGGGTTGCGGGCCTGTTCGAAAGAGATACCGCGGCCCCGGAACATAAAGGGCGAGGAAGGAACATGGATGGGTTTTAGTCAGTAAGAGTCTGACACTCCCTCCCGCTCCGCCCAGAGTGGGAGAAGTCATTTGATGATTTACCATCCTAAAAGAAAAAAATAAAACCGTCGATCCCGCAAGGATCTGTCAACATGTTGGATAGATTATAAGAAGGCCTACGACTCGGTGCCACATTCATGGCTCATGAGGGTGCTGGAGTTATACAAGATAGATGCAACTCTACGCGCCTTCCTTGAGTCATGTATGGGGCAATGGAGGACGGTCCTTCGATATCCAGGATGTCGACAGATCCAGGGGAACGATGAACCTGTACGGATTAAACGGGGAATATTCCAGGGCGACAGTCTGAGTCCACTTTGGTTCTGTTTAGCTCTGAATCCTCTAAGCACATTGCTGGAGAATTCAGAGCTAGGCTATCGTTTGAGGAAAGATAGTCCGGTCATATCTCACCTGCTTTACATGGCTGATCTGAAACTCTTTGCCCCCAACAAATTGCAACTGATGGAGCTACTGAAAGTAACCGAAACTTTTAGTAGCGCCATCAGGATGGAATTTGGTGTGGACAAATGTGCAGTCATGTATGTAAAGCGAGGGGAGATTATGGAATCCGCGGGACTTCAACTTTCGGATTCCATACACCTAAGACCCCTTTTCCTCAACCGAGAGCTATAAGTATTTGGGTATGTCGGAAGCGTTAGGCATTAACGTAACTGACATGAAGCAATCGTTGAGGGAGCGCTTCTTCGGTCGCCTAAAGAAGGTATTAAATAGCCTTCTTTCAGGTGGGAACAAGGTGCGCGCCTTCAACGGTTGGGTCATGCTGGTTTTAATGTACTCTTTCGGCATACTGAAATGGACTCAGACTGAACTTGACACCCTGGATAGAAGAGTTCGTACACTGCTGACCGAAAACCGGATGCATCACCCACGGTCATCGATGATGAGACTGTACATACCGCGGAAGTGCGGGGGTCGAGGCTTTTTAAATGCGAAGACCCTCCACAACCGCGAGGTGTGCAGCCTCAGAGAAGATTTTCTAAAAGCCGACGTGGGTATGCACAGGGATGTGGTCGCAGTGGACAAGGGACTCACCCCGTTGTCCATGGCTAAAGAGAACTGGCGCAAACCTGTGGTACTTACTACTGAGGACCGTAAGAAAGAATGGCTACCGGGCTCTTCATGGGCCCGATGTAGATTTTATAGCGTCCGTGTCCTGGCTACGTTTTGGTGACCGCTTTGGGGAACCTGAAGGTTTTGTCTGTGCGATTATGGACGAAGTTATGTTGACGAACAACTACCGGAAATATATTATGAAGGACGGGACGGTTGACGTGTGTCGGGCATGTCACCTTCCGGGTGAGTCCATCAGACATATTATTTCTGGTTGTTCTCGTCTGGCTAACGGCGAGTATTTGCACAGGCACAATCAAGTAGCCAGGATTATTCACCAGCAACTTGCCTTGAAATTTAATCTTGTGGAATTAGAGGTACCGTACTACAAGTATGTGCCCGACCCAGTTCTCGTGAAAGACCATGTTACGTTGTACTGGGATCAGTCTATCATTACTGACAGGACTATTGTCGCCAATAAGCCTGACATAGTGGTGATAGACCGATCAGCGCGCCGCGTAATGATAATCGATGTTACCATTCCGCATGACGAGAACCTCGTGAAAGCTGAGAAAGAGAAACAAATAAAATATCTCGACTTGGCGCATGAGGTTCGCGCCATGTGGAATATGGACTCGGTTATCATTGTGCCGATTGTCGTGTCGGCCAATGGCTTGATAGCCAAGAGCCTCGACGAACATCTGTCGAAGCTTTCTTTAGGCGGTTGGATCAAGGGCCTGATACAGAAGGCAGTACTCCTCGATACGGTTCGCATTGTGAGGAGGTTCCTGTCTCTACAACCCTAACCACCAGTGACTTGGACCCTGCTCCCGACACCGGCGGATCCCTATTTTTTATATTTTTAAATGTTTTTATTTGTTTTTTAAGAAATATTTAAAAATGTATAAAGTAAGATGATAAATGAATAAAGGAGATAATAATAAAATTTATTTCAGACCATCGAGTCCATATTTAAAACATTACAATTTTTATTGTTCATACATAAAACACACACATGAAAGAACACAAAACATACATAAAATGAAAAGATACACACATACATTATAATGAGAATTTCATTATAAATATCTAAATGACGCACGATGTTTGGTCATCCAGTGCCACATCATTGGACTGTCCATTCTGTCAGCCATGATAGTCACCAAGCTGTTAGAACTACCGCGCACTCGCCGCATCAGGGAGGCTATTCGTGATCGCATAAGAACGTAAAAATCAGGCACGCCGTACTCCGCAAACATCCCTGATGCACTGCAGAAGCGCGGTAGTCCCAACAAAATTCTGAAGGCGTTCATTTTGAGTGTGTAGTGGGGTGAAAGAAAGATGACTTAAAATACTATATATTTTAACATTAAGGCGATTTCAGCAGTCTTTGTTCCCATCCCTCTCTTTCAACAAACTTGAGCCTGATTCCTCCAATTGGTTGCGTTACGAAGGCCCTCGGTTCGAATGTCAATTGTCTCTTCATGCCAGGAGCCAGTTCCACTCGATACTTCTTCAGTATTGTTATCAGACCAGCCGCCATTTGCATTCTTGCGAATCTCATCCCTGGAAAAGACAATTTAAGGTTAATTATTGAATTTAAACAAGAAATCAGAGTATGGTGAAAAATATAAGCTTTTTGCATTTGAAGACCGACTTATAGATTTTATTATTGAAATACGAACACTTCGCCCGCGGCTTTTTCGCCTTTCACCCGTATAAAGGGTAGGTTTTGAAATTTAATTACAACGATCTATATTGTATTTGGGCCTTAGTTTAGTTTTGGCATTTAGTTTATGGATCAAAGGAATAAGTTTATTTTTCAAGAAACACAATTTTGAAAAAATATACAAACATTGTTGATGTCCGTCCGTCAGTGTTCGTTCTTTTTATTAATAAATATTTGATAACGAGCTTATTATTAAATTACTCCTTTTTCTCTTCCAATTTTTACTCGGTTTATTACCATTGCTAGCATCTTTACTTCGACATAAGCCGAGGTATACTGTTTTATAAGTAGTACAGTCAGCTTATTTGTAACTGCTGGGACACAGGCCTTTTTTCTATAAGAGCATACATTACAAACTATGTATTGCATAAAGCGATAAAAAAATTGCACTTACCGATACAGATTCTGGGACCATCACCAAATGGCATGTATGTGTAGGGCCTGATGTTCTGCTTCTCTTCGCCCAAGAACCGCTCCGGACGGTACTGCTCCGGCTCGGGGAAGAAGTCCGGGTTGTGGTGCAAGTGATAGACTGGCAGGTGCACTCGGAGGCCCTTCTCTAGCGTCAGCCCTGTTGGGAACGTGTAGTCTTCCATCACTTCGCGAGTCAGCACTCCTAGTACTGGGTACAGTCGAAGAGCTTCATCAATGCACGCATCCATGTACGGAATCTCAGAAACGCACTCGTACTTCAACTCGTTATTGTTACGACTCAGGTAACTGTCCACCTCTTCCAGAAGACGTTCTTGAGCTTCAGGGTTCTTCGCCAACTCAAATAAAGTGAAACTCAAAGTGGTTGCCGAAGTCTCGTATCCCGCAACGAAGAACAAGAAGCATTGCGCTATCAAAAGATTATCGTCTACATCCAAATTAACTTTCTTTCCTCCATCAGCCTTCATGTTCTTCAGGCTGTCGCCCGTCATCGAATGGTTGTTCTTCATATTCAACACGAGATCAACAAAGTCGTTCCTCGACGATGGCGTGTAATTGCGGCCTTTGAAAGTTCCTCTCAGCAAACTGGTGAAGAAATGCTCCACTTCTGTCGGCATCGCCTTGAATCCTAACGTGTAGAAGATGGCCGGCCAAATACCCCGGGCAACATTTTTGAATGCTCTAAACCTGTCAGTATCAAAGATAACATCACCAATGTTTCTGAATGGATTGTTTTCTTTCTTTTCCATCACGTTTGTGTCGACGCCGAACGCGCATGATCCGATGCAGTCCATCGTGAACATCGCCGCGAGGGCTCTCGCTTCGATGTCGTCGGATTTCATCACTTCCCTGTCGAGTACGTTCTCGTACACGTGAGAGCACTTGTTGATCAAATAGAACATGTTCTTCATCTTGGCGGAGGAGAACAGTGGAGTGAGGTTCTGTCGCATCACCTTCCATTTGTCACCGTAGGAGTTGAAGAGGTTTTGTGTGAACAGCTCCCTGTGGTTGTAGTTGGACACTTCACGGCCGCTGAAGATATAGTAATCCTTGGTCATGACGAGCTTGACGAGTTCTGGATCTTGTACGATGAGGGTCGGTTCCGTGCCGTAGTAGGCGCCGACGTAGGGGACGTTCGGGAATTTCTTGCATAATTTCTGTGCAAGATGTCCCATATACGTCTGTTGTAAGATGTATTCGGCGAAGTTACCGAAAATCGCAGTTGGGGCTTGATGTGGAACATTCTTTTTCTCCCAGTATTGGAATTTCCGTTTGGAGAACAGGTAGACCGCGTAGAGGATGAGCGGTACTGTAACGAGCAGTAGTGTCCCGATCATGATGAAGTTGGGAGGAATCTGATGATATTAGAAGTATGTTTGGGTATTTATAGTTGTATAGATAATGAGTTCGGCGTACTTGAGGGTGACAACGATTTCTTATATTTGTAGGAATTTCCCGTTAATGATTGTTTCACATGTTAATAGGTGTCGACGGCACTTAATTTTAATTAAATGACACTTCAGGCTCAAAAGTGGTGAACTCTGAAAACAAAACGCACGTGTTTTCCTGAAACAATAGTCTTGGTGTAACAGTAGAAGACCTACAAAAGCGTTGCTACCTACTTAGAATGTCACAAATAAAAAGTGCTTCGATGTTGATAAGGGACGACTTTCGTTGTTCACGTTAGCTCTGATTAGCGATTTATTTTACGTCGATCGTATTTTACATAATTTATGGATGCCCTAAGGTAATCAAACCCCAAAAAAACAATTTCAAGTACATAGATAAACATTGTGCCTTTAGGTATTATAAATATATATTAAGATTAACAGAATTAATCAATGATAATAACTTCTTTGCCTAAAATACAGCTGTTGTACCATATAAAAACTCTTTGTACGTCAAGTTAATCGTAAAGAAAATACAACATCAATATGTAGGTAAGTCATGTTTATGTTGGCACCAAGTTTTTTTTTCGAAAGGATAAATATAATTTAAGTCCCTTGCTTACACGGTTTAGTGAAAACATGTTGAATAGATCCCTTTTATTTTCGGGAATGGTTCAGGAAATACTTTAAATATGGTAACAGATAGTACGCGCGTGCTATGACGTTGCAGTTTTTTTTCGCTCACGTGTAACTATCATTAATTAGCTTATTATGTACGTACGCTTATATCTATCGATATTACATAGAAACAAAACAATGTATACAGGCTGACTTTATCTACTCTGAATGTTCACCTGTATAGATTATATTTTTTTTCCATAGAGCAGAAAGTGGGAATTTTCGACTACATAAAAAAATATCCCGAATATATTCGGATTCAAATGTTTTTCTTCCAAATTTTTCAAAAGAGAATTTCAAAGAATTGTGAAAGCGGCCATTGTGGATATTATTATTATTATAGGGAGGTACAACATTTTGGTTTTCTACACACGAATGTTAAGCCTCGTATTATACAACATTAAGATTTAAACAATGTTTCCAGCAGCATTCTCGCCGTTCATCAACAATGTTGATCAACTGTTGCTAAACAACTGTTTAACATAAATACGAGGCTGATTCATATTACGTTCTGCCAAAGCGGTTATTAAAGACCCCCTTTTTTTTTCAAATCTTCAAAAGACTCCTCCCGGCGGGATGATTTGTTAAAACGTTTAATCTTTTCATTGGTCATGCAATGTTGCTGTTTTGTTATCTTCAACGCCAAGCACCCTTGCACACGCGCTGTTTTCAGCCGCCTAGCTTGTTCTGAATGATAAGCTCAACCACGGCAACTCCTTTTTTTTCGGTTGGGAAATCATCAAATGCCAATCCCACTTTGGGCGGAGCGGGAGGGCGTGTCAGACTCTTACTGACTAAAACCCATCCATGTTCCTTCCTCGCCCTTTGTTCCGGGGCCGCGGTATCTCTTTCAAACAGGCCCGCAACCCATTAAAGACCCCCTGAGTTTACCATGCGGGCGTATGTCACTAAGCAGGCCGATTTGTTACTTAATAGTAATAAATATTGACTAAGCATATAACGGTCTTTTAAATATCTTTGCCTATGAAAGACCACGCCCATTTTGAAAAATTCACCCTGTATTATATAGGGTGAATTTTTATAGGTACTATCTGCAACTATGCCAGGTGTCTTCAGAGTTTAGAAATTAAAAGTCATCCTGACTGTGAGATATCTACATACTTAAACAGATAATGTAAGCAATCAATGTTTTTAAATTATAAAATAACAAGTCACGGTGAGTGGTGGTTGTGCTTTAGTACTTGTTTACCTTTAACGATTTTATAATGATCTCTAATATCAAAGAGATAAAAAAAACAAATTTTCACAATCTTTGTCCAAAACAGGTTATTTGATTCCATGTAGCATTACAAATAGAAAAGCTGAAATGTATGGTAATTATTTGTTTTTTTTGGAAAGGAAGGAATCGTAGCAAATGCCACCCCCCCCCTCCGGTGATAACTGAGAAACAGACTTCCCATATGTCCCCTCTAGTAATTTTAGAAAGGGAACACTCGTCACAAATCGTCACCCCGGACAACAGGGCTAGAGGGGACTATTTATTGGGAATAATTCAATTATCACTTCTCTTCTTCGGTGTCTCAGACAAATAAGCCAATCAAATCCATTCTTATCTTCACTAATTAGTGTTTAACTGAAGAAATATTTCTAGCCGAATAGGATTATTCAGCTATCGCCACATACGCGTGAGGTTCAATGAACCAATACATTTAATTGAGGATTGGCTGATTTCCTCGGGGATATTTCTTTTTATAGGAATGAAATACCTTTCATCCAGAAAAAAGTACTGTTTCCGTAGTCAGGTATACGAAAACGGATATAGGGGGAACTTATGCCCGTTTCTTTACATTGTAAATGCAGCATTCGCAGCACATACTATTCGGTAGAATAGTACAGAACAGATAGGTTTTATTCTAATTCTCAATTCGTCATTTGATGATTCTTTTTTTATTTGAAAGCTGGTGCTTCTCGTTTGGTCCCATTTTAATTTGCTGAAGATCTGTTTTTTTTTTTTTTTTTTTTATTTAAGGCCTCCAGCCAGGGCGAAAATGACTAAAAACTAAGCGACAGCGCTCTAAGGGCACCTCCTGTGGGGTACGAACCTCGGCTTAGGGCGTCGCTGGGGGCAGCAAAGGGACAAGCTGGATCTGATTGTCGTTATTTAGGGACTGTTTTATTACCTACTACAGGCTCAGCATCGCGGGCTGGCTCGAGCAAGGGTCGGGGAGGGATTGAACGGGGATTTCGCGCCGGACCTCTGCGGCGAGGTCGGTAGGTTTTCGGTTTGTATTTGTACACTCTACGAACTGTACTGGTATCTTTCCTACTCTCTTACAAGATAGTGATCGGATCGTCGGGGGCGACTAGGGTGTGACGCAGACGTTGGACGGAGCTAATACGCGATGGGTCGTACCGGGCGGCCGATGCGATTAGGGGATTCCTGTGCTTAATAGCAGTGTCAAAGTAACGCTTGGAAAGGCGTTTCATGAACTGCTTAACGGTGGGGATTCTAAGGTCTACGTGAAGACTGTCGTTACGGACGTAAGGGGGGGCACCGGTGATTTTACGGAGAAATCGGTTCTGCAAGGTCTGCATCCTATGGATATGACGCGGGTGGGCATGAGCGAATACTATGCAAGCATAGGTCATGATGGGACGGATGACTGCAGTGTAAAGACGCAATTTGCACTTGAGTGACAATTTGCTCTTCCTAGTGATCATGAAGTGGAGCCGGCCCATAGCAAAGGCAGCCCGGTCACGAGCTGCTTTGATGTGGGCCTTGAACGACAAATGGTCGTCAAGAATAACTCCAAGATACTTGGCTTGCTTCTCCCAGGGGATAGGCTTACCGAACATAGTGATGGGGGGACCTGGCGAACGCTTAAGGCGTGCCTTATAGTATAAAACTGCCTGGCTCTTTTCAGGATTAACTTCTATTCTCCACTTACGGAACCAAGCGCCGAGCGAGTCGGCAGCTTTCTGGAGAATGCGGCGGATGTTATCCGGAGAACGGCCAGTGTAGTAGATCGCGGTGTCGTCAGCAAATAGGGCTGTTTGAACCTTCTTGTTCATCGGAATGTCACTGGTGTACAGCGTGAACGCGAGGGGAGAGATAACGGAGCCCTGAGGGACTCCGGCGCGGATCGGATGGGGAGAGGATAACGTCTTACCCACACGGTAGCGGAAGGTACGGTTTGACAAAAAGTCTCGTAAGATGAGCACGAGACGGTCAGGCACACCGAGCTGGTATATCTTGTATATCAGCCCGTTGTGCCAGACCTTGTCAAAGGCTTTCGCGATATCGAAATACATCACCCCCGTCTTCGCTCCACGCTGGAAACCAACGCTAATGTGTTCGACGATGCGGTGGACTTGATGTATACAAGAATGTTCGGTCCTGAAGCCGAACTGTTCTTTCGGGATGAGGCCCTTTGTCTCGGCATAATCTCTGAGACGCTTATAAATAAGCCTTTCATAGATTTTGCCGAGAGCACTCAGGAGACTGATCGGCCTGTAGCTAGAGGGCTGGGCTTTCGGTTTCCCAGGTTTGGGAATACCTATAACAGTGGCCTCTTTCCACGTTTGGGGGAACATATTATTGCTCAGGGCGCCATTGAAGATGGCAGCCAAAAGGACTATGAGCCTAGCGGGGAGGGCTTTAAAAATTCTATTTGTGAAACCGTCGGCGCCTGGGGCTTTCCGAGGCTTTAACTTATCTATAATATCCTTGACCTCTTCCGGGATGATGGCGGGGAGGGGGTCATCGGGATCTTCAAAAGGGGGAAGCGATGCTCTACGTTCAACTTCTGCATCCACTTCATCGAGCTGCTGCTTGTCTACTGGTAGAGTGCTTGGCGAACATTGAGATTCCAAGCTGTCGGCTAGGCATTCTGCTTTTTCAGAGTCGTCAAAAGCGACGCTCTTATTGGGACGGATGAGGGGTGGAGAAGAGACCTCTTCCGAGGTGCGCAACTTCCTTTGAAGCTGCCAGAAGGCTTGATGAGTGGGCTCGAGTTCGCTTAGCGTTTTGTCCCATTGATTTGAGCGAAACTCACTAGTGCGTTTCTTTACAGCACGCTGTAAGGAACGCATGTGAGCCTTGTTCGCATCGCAGGGCCAAGAGCTGTAGGCACGTATGGCCGCGTTCTTCTCGTTTATCAGTTCACGGATATCGTCGGGAAGTATCCAGCGGTGATCACTCATCGCTGGTTCTTCACGAGAACAATCCTTCAGTACGGATTGTACGTGTTCTGTAAACGAGTTGATTGCAGCCTCGGTGTCTGCGACTGAGACGATATGGTCGGGAATACCATCTAGAAGTGGTGACGTTTCGGATTTCAGCATATCGCTTACTTTCCTCCAGTCGGTAGTGAGAATAGTGGGAAGGGGCTGGCTGGGGTCAATGATACCCGAGCGAGGAATTAAGTGCATGAGCACTGGACGGTGATCGGAGTGGAGCTCGTGTAACGTCTCAATCATGTGTAACCGAAGGTTCACATTCTTGAGCAGCGCTATATCGAGAACGTCGGGAAGATGACTGGGAATATCTGGATAGTGCGTGTGCTCCATAGGAGCGACCGCGTCGAAACTAAGAGATTGACCTAGATCGTAGAGGACTTTCCCTCTCGGGTTCGTCATTCTACTGTTCCAGGCCGGGTGTTTGGCATTAAGATCGCCCGTGAAGATCACGGAGTCCCTCAAGCCGAAAAGAAGGGTGAGATCGCTAACCAGGAGGTTATGATCTTCCCATGTATTAGTGGGGGAGTCAGATTAGAGTCAGAGACTAAATGTACCGGTTGATGACCGGTCATAGCAAGCCGACAGATTGAAACCTCAAGTAGGGACTTTAAAGGAGGGGGATCGATGGGAATACAGTGCAATTCCTTGCGAAAATAAATGAGGGTGCCACCCTTGTGACAACGTAACCTATCATTGCGAACTATGCGGTAGTTGGCAATCTTGGGGTCGCGGTGGCTGGGTTTAAGAAACGTGTCCTGGATGAGGAGAACGTCAACGTTATGGTCACGGAGGAAAGCGGCGATCTCGTCGCGCTGTCCTCTCATGCCATTGGCGTTAAAATAACCTAATCTAAGGGACCGGGGTTGGGTGCAAGAGGGATTTGGTGTAGTATCCATTACGGCGCGAAGTTTAGGTTGCGTAAGGCTGACTTGATGTCTGGGTAGGCATCAATAATGTCGACGACTTGCTGAAGGTCCGTTGCAGCTCTGAGCTCAGCGAGCATGCGGTCGGCCTCAGCGGTGCAAAGAGGTTGGAACCCCATTAAGTATTTCATGTTAGATTCCTGTGAAGCAGGAGCGCGGGTTGGAGCAACGGGGGCTCGGGTTTGCGGAGGGGCCTGAGGGGCGGCCACAGGAGTGGGCGCTGGGACAGGGTTGTCCAAAAGACCGGGCATGGGAGGGTTGGGTTTTCCCTTCGCGAGGGCAGGGAACGCCTGCTGATGGTTCAGCATGTTCCATGGAGACGGCCTCTGCGGGCTGAGACGCTCTGGGAGGACCTTTGACGGGACTTTGAAAGAAGAGGGAGCTTCCCTCTGCTGACGTTGGTTGGCGCGATTGGCCAACTTGCCAGTGGACTGTTTCGGGGCTTTGGGGCAGCCCCTGTAGTTAGCCGGGTGGCCAGACTGTCCGCATAGCACGCAACTAGGCGGCTCTGTGCAGAGACTCCTGTCCTTGGGACGGGTACAGTCTGCCGTGGCGTGGTCGCCGAGGCACTTTACACACCTATGCGGTGCGTAACAGTACTTTTGGCTGTGGCCGTAAAGTTGGCAGCGATGACACTGCCCTATGACTTTGAGTTTTTTAGGCCTCTCAATGATGATGCCCGAGAGCGAGCATACTGATCGGACCTTGAAGATAGGGTGGGGGCACCACCCATTCAACCGGGTCACATATTACGAGCACCATATCGTACTCGTCACCCCCTTGGGATCTATTCTTATGAAGGCGGTGGACCGCCGAAACGGGGATACCCTGGGAGGTAAGATCCTCCAGGATGTCTGAAGAGGGAATCTCCTTGGGGATCCGCTTAATGACCACACGGGTCGGCTTCTCCTCAGGGAGGCTATAGGTGTGGAAGGCGACGTTCCTTCCACGAAGCGCGTGAACTAAATTACGGAAATCCGTAGACGTGGGGGTCTTGACTTTAATACCCTGGAGGGTAGAAGTCGCGTTGGTGTATTGAATCTTGCGATCCACACACATTTTGGAAATCTCTGTCCACCTGGATTTCTCCTGGATGTACAGAGCGGGTGGCTTCAGCTGCTCCTTCTTCAAAGAAGCAGCTGAAGCCACCCGCTCTGTCTTGAGGAGGGGGCTGGCTGTGAAGCAGCCATAGGGCTTGCAGGGCGGCTGACCGGAGCCGCACCTTGCGATAGAGAGGTAGCCATAGGGCTAGACGGGCGGCTACCCTGGGGGGCAGCTTGAGGAGCGATAGTGACTGACGGGGACGGGGAGGCTAGAGGAGAAAGGGGAGGCGCATTGAGGGCTGTTACAGCCTTCTTGGCCTTCTTCCTCTTGCCCTTTTGCACCAGCTGAAAGTCCTCTGATTCCGAGGACGAGGAGTTGGTGCTGGGAGACTCAGGAGAGCTCTCAGGGGCAGAGGCGGCGGACTCAACAATCTCCATATCAGAGGAGGAGGGTTGAGTGATCGGAGCGGGGGAGGGTGAACGCGACGGGCTTGGCCTAGGTGGCGTACAAATGGCCTTGCGGAGGGCCCTAAAATTGTCCTTCTTAAAAGGAGTAAGGAGGTCCGCGTATCTCTCCTTCATATACGTACTATCGTCAGCTAATAGGGGAACTATTAGCTGACGATAGTACGATCGAATCGAACGAATCGAACTGCGCGTTAAGAATAGTATTACGCGCTTTAGCCATTTTGGCATGGGGAGCCTAAAATCCTAATATCCTAAAATATGGTAAGCTAACTAGGAGCTAACTACCTAGTCCCGAGGAGACACGTGAAACGTGAACTCCCCGGGCAGACAGTTCCCCGTTAAAAACGAACCCACCCTTGTGTTTTTCGTAGTGCTAACTGGCAAGCAGAAAAACACAAACAAACTTGCCAGCGACACGACTGTCTGAGAATTGCCTGAAGGGCCTAATCTGATGACCTATCTAACGATACCAGTACCTAGCTCCCCGGGTAGGTGCGCCCGGGGATGTGTGGCCTCTCCTGAACTTGTGCGAACAGGGAGGTGAGTACCTAAGGTGTGCCCTAAGCTTGTAAACCTGTCGCCAGTCTTATTGTGCGACAGGGCCCTAGTCCCGCAAGGGGCTCTAGTGCGAAGGGGTAGACACTCCCAACCGACACTAGGTGTGTTGCTGTGAACGAAGTCGAAGACTAGGTTTGACGAGGGAAGCCCCCAAGGCCAAGGTCCTAGCTCCCGATACCAATGGGATGCCTCGCCCTGAAGGGGTCCGGCGGGTAGGATTGGGTCACCACCCTCTTGACTTCGTTAACACCGTTAGGTTTCCCGTCAAGAACCACAAAACCGTGGATTTTCCCTGAAGGGGCAACAAAAACGACGACAAGGAAATATAGTCTCGAAAGAGACTGAGCTGACTTTTTTGCCACTGAGTGACACCGTTGAGTATGTGTACTAATACAAGTACTAGACACAAACTAACGATGCACTACGGGACGGTAGGCACTGGGCCTTGATGCTCGGCGAAGCGGCGAAGCTGCGACGAACAGGACGGGAGGCGCGGAGGGGCGCGGAGAGTCGACGGAGCGGGGCGTAGCGCACGTCTGCACGCTGCGGCGGCCGAGCGTCGAATGCTGAAGATCTGATTCTGATCTTCCCAGATATACAATGGAACTCTTCAAAATTAGACGGCAAATCTGCAGTAATTGCTGCAATCGCTTGTAGGTTCATTGTTCATACTACAACATGACGTAACATCACGCCTGTATGCTCTGAAGGGGTACGCAGAAGGGCACGCCACGTTAGTGGCGGTAAGTCCCCTCTTTGAAGAGTGGCTGGAGAAGCGCCACGGCGTCCTCACCTTCCGCCTGACGCAGGTTCTCACCGGACACGGATGTTTCGGGAGGTACCTGCACCGAATCGGGCGGGAGGAAACGCCCGGGTGTCTCCACTGCGAGGATTGACCGGAGGACACGGTGGAGCACACGGTGGAAGTCTGCCCTGCGTGGGCGGAGCACCGCCGTGTCCTCGTAGCGGCGATCGGCGGCGGCGACCTCTCGCGTCCAGCCCTGGTTCAATCCATGGTCCGGAGCGAGACGGAATGGGAAGCCGTCACCTCCTGCGAAGCAGTCATGCTAGCGAAGGAGGTGGCGGAACGAGAGAGGGAGAGATCCTCTCTTCCCGGCCACCGCGGGAGACGCACCGGGCGTCGGGGGCCACGTGCTGCCTACCGGCCACCGTAGATGCGGGCCTGTGGACGGTTGGCTATGGACTAGCTAGCCGTCCGTCCATCTAACGACGACGACAGGCCGTGTCGACGGCGCGTTCGTGTTCCACGCGCGCCTCAAAGAGATGTCAGCATAAGGGGAGGGGCCTGCAAGGGCCGAAGCCTGCCGGGGTTGCGGGCCTGTTCGAAAGAGATCGCGGCCCCGGAACATAAAGGGCGAGGAAGGAACATGGATGGGTTTTAGTCAGTAAGAGTCTGACACTCTCTCCCGCTCCGCCCAGAGTGGGAGAAGTCATTTGATGATTTACCATCCTAAAAGAAAAAAAGAAAACCGTCGATCCCGCATGGATCTGTCAACATGTTGGATAGATTATAAGAAGGCCTACGACTCGGTGCCACATTCATGGCTCATGAGGGTGCTGGAGTTATACAAGATAGATGCAACTCTACGCGCCTTCCTTGAGTCATGTATGGGGCAATGGAGGACGGTCCTTCGATATCCAGGATGTCGACAGATCCAGGGGAACGATGAACCTGTACGGATTAAACGGGGAATATTCCAGGGCGACAGTCTGAGTCCACTTTGGTTCTGTTTAGCTCTGAATCCTCTAAGCACATTGCTGGAGAATTCAGAGCTAGGCTATCGGTTGAGGAAAGATAGTCCGGTCATATCTCACCTGCTTTACATGGCTGATCTGAAACTCTTTGCCCCCAACAAATTGCAACTGATGGAGCTACTGAAAGTAACCGAAACTTTTAGTAGCGCCATCAGGATGGAATTTGGTGTGGACAAATGTGCAGTCATGTATGTAAAGCGAGGGGAGATTATGGAATCCGCGGGACTTCAACTTTCGGATTCCATACACCTAAGACCCCTTTCCTCAACCGAGAGCTATAAGTATTTGGGTGTGTCGGAAGCGTTAGGCATTAACGTAACTGACATAAAGCAATCGTTGAGGGAGCGCTTCTTCGGTCGCCTAAAGAAGGTATTAAATAGCCTTCTTTCAGGTGGGAACAAGGTGCGCGCCTTCAACGGTTGGGTCATGCTGGTTTTAATGTACTCTTTCGGCATACTGAAATGGACTCAGACTGAACTTGACACCCTGGATAGAAGAGTTCGTACACTGCTGACCGAAAACCGGATGCATCACCCACGGTCATCGATGATGAGACTGTACATCCCGCGGAAGTGGGGGGGTCGAGGCTTTTTAAATGCGAAGACCCTCCACAACCGCGAGGTGTGCAGCCTCAGAGAAGATTTTCTAAAAGCCGACGTGGGTATGCACAGGGATGTGGTCGCAGTGGACAAGGGACTCACCCCGTTGTCCATGGCTAAAGAGAACTGGCGCAAACCTGTGGTACTTACTACTGAGGACCGTAAGAAAGAATGGCTACCGGGCTCTTCATGGGCCCGATGTAGATTTTATAGCGTCCGTGTCCTGGCTACGTTTTGGTGACCGCTTTGGGGAACCTGAAGGTTTTGTCTGTGCGATTATGGACGAAGTTATGTTGACGAACAACTACCGGAAATATATTATGAAGGACGGGACGGTTGACGTGTGTCGGGCATGTCACCTTCCGGGTGAGTCCATCAGACATATTATTTCTGGTTGTTCTCGTCTGGCTAACGGCGAGTATTTGCACAGGCACAATCAAGTAGCCAGGATTATTCACCAGCAACTTGCCTTGAAATTTAATCTTGTGGAATTAGAGGTACCGTACTACAAGTATGTGCCCGACCCAGTTCTCGTGAAAGACCATGTTACGTTGTACTGGGATCAGTCTATCATTACTGACAGGACTATTGTCGCCAATAAGCCTGACATAGTGGTGATAGACCGATCAGCGCGCCGCGTAATGATAATCGATGTTACCATTCCGCATGACGAGAACCTCGTGAAAGCTGAGAAAGAGAAACGAATAAAATATCTCGACTTGGCGCATGAGGTTCGCGCCATGTGGAATATGGACTCGGTTATCATTGCGCCGATTGTCGTGTCGGCCAATGGCTTGATAGCCAAGAGCCTCGACGAACATCTGTCGAAGCTTTCTTTAGGCGGTTGGATCAAGGGCCTGATACAGAAGGCAGTACTCCTCGATACGGTTCGCATTGTGAGGAGGTTCCTGTCTCTACAACCCTAACCACCAGTGACTTGGACCCTGCTCCCGACACCGGCGGATCCCTATTTTTTATATTTTTAAATGTTTTTTAAGAAATATTTAAAAATGTATAAAGTAAGATGATAAATGAATAAAGGAGATAATAATAAAATTTATTTCAGACCATCGAGTCCATATTTAAAACATTACAATTTTTATTGTTCATACATAAAACACACACATGAAAGAACACAAAACATACATAAAATGAAAAGATACACACATACATTATAATGAGAATTTCATTTTAAATATCTAAATGACGCACGATGTTTGGTCATCCAGTGCCACATCATTGGACTGTCCATTCTGTCAGCCATGATAGTCACCAAGCTGTTAGAACTACCGCGCACTCGCCGCATCAGGGAGGCTATTCGTGATCGCATAAGAGCGTAAAAATCAGGCACGCCGTACTCCGCAAACATCCCTGATGCACTGCAGAAGCGCGGTAGTCCCAACAAAATTCTGAAGGCGTTCATTTTGAGTGTGTAGTGGGGTGAAAGAAAGATGACTTAAAATACTATATATTTTAACATTAAGGCGATTTCAGCAGTCTTTGTTCCCATCCCTCTCTTTCAACAAACTTGAGCCTGATTCCTCCAATTGGTTGCGTTACGAAGGCCCTCGGTTCGAATGTCAATTGTCTCTTCATGCCAGGAGCCAGTTCCACTCGATACTTCTTCAGTATTGTTATCAGACCAGCCGCCATTTGCATTCTTGCGAATCTCATCCCTGGAAAAGACAATTTAAGGTTAATTATTGAATTTAAACAAGAAATCAGAGTATGGTGAAAAATATAAGCTTTTTGCATTTGAAGACCGACTTATAGATTATATTATTGAAATACGAACACTTCGCCCGCGGCTTTTTCGCCTTTCACCCGTATAAAGGGTAGGTTTTGAAATATAATTACAACGATCTATATTGTATTTGGGCCTTAGTTTAGTTTTGGCATTTAGTTTATGGATCAAAGGAATAAGTTTATTTTTCAAGAAACACAATTTTGAAAAAATATACAAACATTGTTGATGTCCGTCCGTCAGTGTTCGTTCTTTTTATTAATAAATATTTGATAACGAGCTTATTATTAAATTACTCCTTTTTCTCTTCCAATTTTTACTCGGTTTATTACCATTGCTAGCATCTTTACTTCGACATAAGCCGAGGTATACTGTTTTATAAGTAGTACAGTCAGCTTATTTGTAACTGCTGGGACACAGGCCTTTTTTCTATAAGAGCATACATTACAAACTATGTATTGCATAAAGCGATAAAAAAATTGCACTTACCGATACAGATTCTGGGACCATCACCAAATGGCATGTATGTGTAGGGCCTGATGTTCTGCTTCTCTTCGCCCAAGAACCGCTCCGGACGGTACTGCTCCGGCTCGGGGAAGAAGTCCGGGTTGTGGTGCAAGTGATAGACTGGCAGGTGCACTCGGAGGCCCTTCTCTAGCGTCAGCCCTGTTGGGAACGTGTAGTCTTCCATCACTTCGCGAGTCAGCACTCCTAGTACTGGGTACAGTCGAAGAGCTTCATCAATGCACGCATCCATGTACGGAATCTCAGAAACGCACTCGTACTTCAACTCGTTATTGTTACGACTCAGGTAACTGTCCACCTCTTCCAGAAGACGTTCTTGAGCTTCAGGGTTCTTCGCCAACTCAAATAAAGTGAAACTCAAAGTGGTTGCCGAAGTCTCGTATCCCGCAACGAAGAACAAGAAGCATTGCGCTATCAAAAGATTATCGTCTACATCCAAATTAACTTTCTTTCCTCCATCAGCCTTCATGTTCTTCAGGCTGTCGCCCGTCATCGAATGGTTGTTCTTCATATTCAACACGAGATCAACAAAGTCGTTCCTCGACGATGGCGTGTAATTGCGGCCTTTGAAAGTTCCTCTCAGCAAACTGGTGAAGAAATGCTCCACTTCTGTCGGCATCGCCTTGAATCCTAACGTGTAGAAGATGGCCGGCCAAATACCCCGGGCAACATTTTTGAATGCTCTAAACCTGTCAGTATCAAAGATAACATCACCAATGTTTCTGAATGGATTGTTTTCTTTCTTTTCCATCACGTTTGTGTCGACGCCGAACGCGCATGATCCGATGCAGTCCATCGTGAACATCGCCGCGAGGGCTCTCGCTTCGATGTCGTCGGATTTCATCACTTCCCTGTCGAGTACGTTCTCGTACACGTGAGAGCACTTGTTGATCAAATGGAACATGTTCTTCATCTTGGCGGAGGAGAACAGTGGAGTGAGGTTCTGTCGCATCACCTTCCATTTGTCACCGTAGGAGAAGAAGAGATTTTGTGTGAACAGCTCCCTGTGGTTGTAGTTGGACACTTCACGGCCGCTGAAGAAATAGTAATCCTTGGTCATGACGAGCTTGACGAGTTCTGGATCTTGTACGATGAGGGTCGGTTCCGTGCCGTAGTAGGCGCCGACGTAGGGGACGTTCGGGAATTTCTTGCATAATTTCTGTGCAAGATGTCCCATATACGTCTGTTGTAAGATGTATTCGGCGAAGTTACCGAAAATCGTAGTTGGGGCTTGATGTGGAACATTCTTTTTCTCCCAGTATTGGAATTTCCGTTTGGAGAACAGGTAGACCGCGTAGAGGATGAGCGGTACAGTAACGAGCAGTAGTGTCCCGATCATGATGAAGTTGGGAGGAATCTGATGATATTAGAAGTATGTTTGGGTATTTATAGTTGTATAGATAATGAGTTCGGCGTACTTGAGGGTGACAACGATTTCTTATATTTGTAGGAATTTCCCGTTAATGATTGTTTCACATGTTAATAGGTGTCGACTGCACTTACTTTTAATTAAATGACACTTCAGGCTCAGAAGTGGTGAACTCTGAAAACAAAACGCACGTGTTTTCCTGAAACAATAGTCTTGGTGTAACAGTAGAAGACCTACAAAAGCGTTGCTACCTACTTAGAATGTCATAAATATAAAAACATATGTTCATAAATAAAAAGTGCTTCGGTGTTGATAAGGGACGACTTTCGTTGTTCACGTTAGCTCTGATTAGCGATTTATTTTACGTCGATCGTATTTTACATAATTTATGGATGCCCTAAGGTAATCAAACCCCAAAAAAACAATCTCAAGTACATAGATAAACATTGTGCCTTTAGGTATTATAAATAGATATTAAGATTAATAGAATTAATCAATGATAATAACTTCTTTGCCTAAAATACAGCTGTTGTACCATATAAAAACTCTTTGTACGTCAAGTTAATCGTAAAGAAAATACAACATCAATATGTAGGTAAGTCATGTTTATGTTGGCACCAAGTTTTTTTTTCTAAAGGATAAATATAATTTAAGTCCCTTGCTTACACGGTTTAGTGAAAACATGTTGAATAGATCCCTTTTATTTTCGGGAATGGTTCAGGAAATACTTTAAATATGGTAACAGATAGTACGCGCGTGCTATGACGTTGCAGTTTTTTTTCGCTCACGTGTAATTATCAACAATTAGCTTATTATGTACGCTTATATCTATCGATATCACCTGTATAGATTATTATTTTTTTCCATAGAGCAGAAAGTGGGAATTTTCGACTACATAAAAAAATATCCCGAATATATTCGGATTCAAATATTTTTCTTCCAAATTTTTCAAAAGAGAATTTCAAAGAATTGTGAAAGCGGCCATTGTGGATATTATTATTATTATAGGGAGGTACAACATTTTGGTTTTCTACACACGAATGTTAAGCCTCGTATTATACAACATTAAGATTTAAAAAATGTTTCCAGCAGCATTCTCGCCGTTCATCAACAATGTTGATCAACTGTTGCTAATGCGGTTATTAGGCTTTAGACTCGCTAAAGTAGACTCATCTTTCATGGGGTACTGTTTGAGATGCGATAATAAAATTCCACAAAGTATTCTTGAACTGAATGAGACGAAATTTAAAACATGTATTAAACGCACATTATGTAAGCAAGCATATTACAAGTTGAGCGATTATATCGCTGATAAAAATGCTTGGCTCAATGCTGGTCCTGCTCCACAAGGACAGGGGCGCAAAACTTGATAGCATTAAATGGTATTGTTGGAGCTGCTGAAGATTGTACAACTATCTTTGCATTGTATAGATTCAATGTTAGTATTATATAATCGCATAGCCCATATTGTGTGAGTACTATGTACTAGAAAGCTATCATTCACTGGAAACCTACTTTAGTTTTTGACTTGAATGTGCCCTGGCGGTTGAGAGTATGTCATGCTCACTCAAATGTCTCGCTGATGGTGGCGCGTGTGTCGGATCATTTAGCTCCCTTCAAAGTGGTTGAGCTGAATGGTGCTGATCCATGCGTCATGTTCGTGAACGGGTGCTGTCAGTTGTGACTGGTCATCTCTTAGTTGCCATGGCTTATTTGAATGAATTATTTTGTTTTTACTATGGACACTTTTAACGTGCACATCTTGCTACATTGTTCTCACATAATCTACCATCTCAACATGAATGATGTAACCAAGATTTTGTAACAATATTTTGATTTAAAAGAGTGTCCATGGAGTTTCTTGCCCGTTCTTCTCCATAGAGATCTACGCTAGGGAATGGGCAACTACAGTACTTTCACAGTTTTTATGTCTTGTGACTGGGACTGTAGCTACTTTAAATGTTCTTCTTTGTTTCGACAATTCAAAAGTGCCTGTTATTGGCTTACTTGAAATAAATGCTTTGATTTTGATTTTGATTGATTAAAGACCCCCTTTTTTTTTCAAACCATCAAAAGACTCCTCCCGGCGGGATGATTTGTTAAATCGTTTAATCTTTTCATTGGTCATGCAATGTTGCTGTTTTGTTATCTTCAACGCCAAGCACCCTTGTACACGCGCTGTTTTCAGCCGCCTAGATTGTTCTGAATGATAAGCACCACGGCAACTCCTTTTTTTTCGGTTGGGAAATCATCAAATGCCAATCCCACTTTGGGCGGAGCGAGAGGGCGTGTCAGACTCTTACTGACTACAACCCAT
This sequence comes from Xestia c-nigrum, assembly GCA_916618015.1. Taxonomy (NCBI): domain Eukaryota; kingdom Metazoa; phylum Arthropoda; class Insecta; order Lepidoptera; family Noctuidae; genus Xestia; species Xestia c-nigrum. Next base: position 3,741,809 of record OU745263.1, read on the forward strand.
CCATGTTCCTTCCTCGCCCTTTGTTCCGGGGCCGCGGTATCTCTTTCAAACAGGCCCGCAACTCATTAAAGACCCCCTGAGTTTACCATGCCGGCGTATGTCACTAAGCAGGCCGATTTGTTACTTAGTAGTAATAAGTATTGACTACGCATATAACGGTCTTTAAAATCTCTTTGCTTATGAAAGACCACGCCCACTTTGAAAAATTCACCCTGTATTATATAGGGTGAATTTTTTATAGGTACTATCTGCAACTATGCCAGGTATCTTCAGAGTTTAGAAATTAAAAGTCATCCTGACTGTGAGATATCTACATACTTATACAGATAATGTGTTTACATTTAATCAATGTTTTTAAATTATAAAATCACGAGTCACGGTGAGTGGTGGTTGTGCTTTATTACTTGTTCACCTTTAACGATTTTATTATTGTCTCTAATGTCAAAGAGATAAAAAATAACAAATTTTCACAATTCTTTGTCCAAAACAGGTTATTTGATTCCATGTAGCATAACAAATAGAAAAGCTGAAATGTATGGTATTATTTGTTTTTTTCTGGAATGGAAGGAATCGTAGCAAATGCCACAGACTGAGAAACAGACTTCCCATATGTCCCCCTCTAGTAATTTTAGAAAGGGAACACTCGTCACAAATCGTCACATCGGACAACAGGGCTAGAGGGGACTATTTATTGGGAATAATTCAATTATCACTTCTCTTCTTCGGTGTATCCGACAAATAAGCCAATCAAATCCATTCTTATCTACCTAGTGTTTCACTGAAGAAATATTTCTAGCCGAATAGGATTATTCAGATATCGCCACATACGCGTGAGGTTCAATGAACCAATACATTTAATTGAGGATTGGCTGATTTCCTCGGGGATATTTCTTTTTATAGGAATGAAATACCTTTCATCCAGAAAAAAAGTACTGTTTCCGTAGTCAGGTATACAAAAACGGATATAGGGGGACCTTATGCCCGTTTCTGTACGTTGTAAACCTGACTATGTTTATGCAAAATTTCAGGATGTCCAGTTCAGAGCTTTTAGGCGTGAAAAGGTAACAAACAAACTTACTTTGGAACTAATAACGGCTTATACATATTATACAGTATAAATGGTGTAAAATACCTCTTAACGAAGCGGAAAGGCACTTATTCTCCTAGTCATTCCGATCATTTTTTTGTTCTACACCATACCTGGGAACATTCTAGTTACGGAGATATTAGGAGTCAAAGTTACAATTTTTTGTCAAGTTTTATTAAACACAAGTTGTATTTAATAAATGCTTGGCAAAAAGTTGTAACTTAGATCACAAAACGTGATTTTTCATCCCAAAAAAAAAGTTGTTTCCCAGTAATAATTTTTGCGTAAAGTTATACAGTTGATGCACAGAATGCTTGGTTGACGGCTTCGTGATGAGGTGGTTTACACCCTGTTTAGTATATCCATCACAAACGCACTGGAATTGAAGATCCACGTCAAACAAAGACTATCATTATCATCACCCACTGCTGGATATAGGCCTCTTGCTTGTGCCAAGCTCCACGCTCTTGTGCTAGCCTCATTAAGGGTATTCCCGCGATTTCAAATAGTTTACACAATTAAAAATAGTAGCTAAGGTAAAGAAATCCGAACGTGTCGTTTGTCGTAGCAGAAGGAAGTATTCACACGCAATTTCGGGTTTTCGTTAGCGTCCAACCGCGGCTTGCGCTCGCCAAAACTTGTACAAATATCAAAAAGGGATTACAGGGCATCGAAAAATTCGTCCACATCGCTGCCAACAGGAAAAGTGCCCAGAAGGCTGGCAGCATTACCACGTTGGCTGGCAATGCTGATTCAATTCAATTTATATGACAAAGTTAAAGATCTATAGTTCTACAAGTTGTTGTGTGTTAATATTGAACTGTTTTCCATGATTAACCGACGCCGTAAGATGACCTATGTAAATTGTATTTGTTAATTCAATTCTATTGATTGATCACAACAGAATAAACATGTTTTTAACCGACTTCTAAAAAAGGAGGAGGTTCTCAATTCGGATGATTATATATTATTTTTTTTATGTTTGTTCGGGCATAACTCCGTCACTTGCCAACCGATTTGGAAAATTCTTTTTTTATTGGAAAGGGTATTCTTTCCAAATGGTCCCATAGCCACCAAGTCGGGATCTGATGATGGAATCTTGGCGAAATCCAGGGAACTCTTCAAATTTTATATGTAAAACGTGTTGCGATTTTGCTATTTTCTACAACAAGTGAAGCATTTGCGTTTGATAAGAACCATTTTATCATCAGATCTGATGATGAAGCCAAGAGTCACGGAACTCCATAATGAGACAATGTACCATAGTCGTGTTTGGGCTTGTTGTAATTGTAACGGTATGCACTTTCCATGTATCAAGCACATGTGAACCACTAAAAAGTGAAAAATAAAAACTTTTTAGCAAAAAATAAAACCGACTTAAAAAAAAAACACAAAAAAGTGAAAAATAACTTTAGCTTCTGAAGTCGGTGACAAAAAAACTAAAGCAATCAAACAAAGGTCACCGACTTCAGAAGCTAAAGTTATTTTTCACTTTTTTGTGTTTTTTTTAAGTCGGTTTTATTTTTTGCAAAAAAGTTTTTTAATAAAATAAAACAATATCGACAACATTTAAAGGGAACAGCGCTATGACTTCCAGGAAGCGTAGGTAATTATTACATCAACTAAACAAAAAAAAAAAAAAAACACCGAAAGCTAAGTTCCGAAGTTCAAGGTTCTTTGCTTTTTTTCTGATCTTCTTGGAGGTCGGTCCTATACAGTGTGTAAACCAACTCATCACAAAGCCGTTAACCAAGCATTCTGAACATCAAACTATGTAGTTTTACGCAAAAAATATTGCTGGGAAACAACTTTTTTTTTTGAGGTTATAAATCATGTTTTGTGGTAGAACTCAATGTCACGCACTTAACACAGTGTGCTGATGGATGGATTGAATAGTACGGGGGTCGTGGAGGTGTTAAAAGTCAAAATCTTACAATAAAAACTTGTCCTTATCAAAAAAAAAAACTTGTCGAATAGTTGTAACTTTGACCCCCCATATCTCCGTAACTAGAAGGTTCCCAGGTATGGTGTAGAACAAAAAAAATATCGCAATGATGTTGAGAACAAGTGCCTTTCGCCATCGTGAAGAGGTGTTTTACACCCTTTATTTTAGCAAAAATTTTTTTAAGTTTATGCTTTTTCGTTGAGATATTCGGGCAAATAATCTTACTACATCCGTGTTGTTTTGTTAAACTTATGATCGAGTTTTTGTTATTATTTATCTGTGTACCCACATAATCTGTGCGCTCTAACTATAAATTATTTTAGTGTTTTTCTCAGTAACTGAATTAACTATGTAATTCTTATGAGAAATAAAGTTGTTCTTGTTCTTAAACCTAAAAATACACTCGAGAGCAATGAATCCGGGTCACTTAAAGAATGTTAAAAATCTCGGAAACTAAAAATGATAGGTTAATGCAATAAATTGTATTTAATAGACTATGTAATACTCCTTAAATGAAAGAAAAAAAAAATGAGTCACCATACATTTTATTAACACAAAATTACATAAAGAAAAAAACTGCTGATCTCTCCTTAAAACAAAAATAGGAAACATGAAATTTTTGAACTTTATTACGATTCTCTTGAATTTTAATACTTCGTATTGCCTCCTCGTGCTTCCATTACTGCGTTTACGCGGTTTGGCATGCTGTACACCAAGTTCCTTATACGATTTTGGGGAATATTCTCCCATTCCTCTGTGAGAGCAATTTTGAGCTCACGAAGCGTGATTGGGGGAGGGTTTCGTTGTTTTACGCATCTGCCTAGCTCGTCCCAAGCATGCTCGATCGGGTTGATATCCGGGCTGCGCGCTGGCCACTCCATACGAGTAATGTTCATCTCTTGAAGGTAGTCATTCACAATCCTACCTGTATGAGGTCGGGCATTGTCATGCATAAATATAGCATCCTCACCTAAATTGACCATAAATGGACCAACGTGATCATTGAGGATTTCTTCCACATATCTTCACTAGTTAAAGAGCCGTTTTCTATGATCACCAGCTCTGTGCGACTTTCAGAAGAAATTCCGGCCCACACAAGTACAGACCCACCACCGTAGGCTACTTTTTCTTCGATGCATGCTTGCTTGAATCTTTCCCCTGGTTTTCGATACACTCTGTGTCTTCCATCGTGCTTGTAGAGCATAAATTTTGATTCGTCGGCGAACATAACTTTTGACCAATCTTCAATACTCCAATTTACGTGGCTCTGGGCATATCTTAGTCTTGAAATACGATGCCCACGCTCCAGTTTAGGGCCGTTTGCAGGTCTAAGGGGTTTTAAGTTAGATTCAGCAAGCCGACGTCTTACCGTCCATGCACTTGGGTTACTTCCTTTGAGGCGTCGAAACTGATTTGCGAGTTCAGTTCCTGTGAGAAAGCGATTTCGAAGCATGGTGTTCACCAAGTATCGGTCTTCTCGTGCTGTGGTACACCTGGTTCTGCCCGTTCCTGGTCTGCGTAGGTTAGAACCAGTTTCTTCGTAACGTCGGAGAACTCTTTGTACTGTTGACAGCGACACACCGACAGTCCTGGCTGTATCGCGCTGACTCCGGCCGGTTTCCAGCATTGTAAGTATTCTGGTGTATTCTTCAGGCGTAAGCGACATAATTTCAGCTTGAATAATGAATATAGAGCACTATCAACATGGTTTATGTACCCACATATATGACAGATTACAAACAAAAGCAAAACCAAATGCTGTAATTTCGTAGTTCCATCTTCGAAAGTGGCCCTTTTTCAAATTTGATTTTTTATGATATAACTTTACAATAACTAAGAAGTTTTAATACCTTCATTTAAGGAGTATTACATTGTCTATTTAATACAATTTATTGCATTAACCTAGCATTTTTAGTTTCCGAGATTTTTAGGATTCTTTAAGTGACCCGGATTCATTGCTCTCAAGTGTAGTAATGAAAATCTAATCTTTACTTAAAATTTTAAAGCTGAAGAGTTTGTTTGTTTGTTTGAACGCGCTAATCTCAGAAACTTCTGGTTGGAAGTTGAAAAATATTTTTGTGTTCGATAGCCCATTTATTGAGAAAGGCTTTGAAACATCACAATACGACCAATGGCAGCGGAACAGAAATGAAAAAAGTTTGCAAAAACAGCGATTTTTCGAATTCTAGATCTCTAGAGACAAATGGAAAACGTGATGCGCGAGTGACTGCTGATCATGAAAGTCACGCATTGTCTCGCGAGTCGGAGACGTTCACGGATAGAGAATTGCGCTTGAGTTCTCAGCGTATCTACGCATCTGCTTCTAGGTCTCTAGAGACAAGTGGAGAACGTCAACATCCCGTTGTTTTCCCGTCCCCGGGCTCTTAAAATTCGACATCAAACGTTTCAGACCTTCGCTTTTAACGACCCCGTTGTCGCTGGTATAAGAAACAGGATCCACGTACGAAGTCGCGGGCAGAAACTAGCTATACATATAAAATCGAGTCTTACGGGACCGGTCAATGTGGCGACACTTGGGGGAGGTCTATGTCCAGTTGTGGACGTCTTTCGGCTGAAATGATGATACATAAAAACATCCATGACTCGGAAACGAATGTCCATGCTCATCACACAAACATTTGCTCCTACCGGGACCCAAAACCCTAAAACTGAAGGCAACCTCACTACCACTACGCTATAATATATAAAAAAAACGCCCCACACTGTCCAACATGATAACATAAGAGTAAACATGGATTTCCCCGAAAGGTCCTTCTCCATAGGGAACGACTAATCTAAAGCGTGCTTGATGTTTGAAGTGCCCATGTGGGTAAGTTTATGTGAAATACAATAATTTTTTAGTTCAAAATGAAGCGTCTGATATCAGCTTTACGATACACGCGAAGTACAACGTGTTACGCTATCAGAGATATCAGAGGGCAATGTAATGTGCGTAATGTTTGCATCTCACCTCGATCAAAATTATTTACATCAATTAGTATCGATATTAAATCGTTAGTAAAGGTGATACCGCGATAAGTAACATTAATGATAGATAGTAAATATACCTATTTATGTACTGGGCTGTCAGGGGCCCGAGTTTTCACTAATATAGAAATGAAATTAAAATGTAAAAAAATATAACTACTTAATAAAAAGTACCTATACTTTATGACAAAAAAAAAGAAAACGAAATATGACCTGTGAGAGCACATACTATTCGGTAGAATAGAACAGAATAGATAGGTTTTATTCTAATTTTCAACCGACTTCCAAAAAGAGGAGGTTCTCAATTCGTCTTTTGATGATTCTTTTTTATTTGATAGCTGGTGCTTCTCGTTTGGTCCCATTTTAATTTGCTGAAGATCTGATGCTTATCTTCCGAGATATACAATGGAACTCTTCAAAAATAGACGGCAAATCTGCAGTAATTGCAGCATTCGCTTGTAGGTTTATTGTTCATACTACATCATGACGTAACATCACGCCTGTATGCTCTGAGGGGGTACGCAAAAGTGTCAATACACCCAGATTTCGACAGTTAGATGGGTTAAGTTCCATTTAATGGGATCCTGGAGAAATAGAGGGAATTCATTAAATTTTATAGGCACACCAGAAGCGATTTGGGTAGTTTTAGGAAGATTACGGTCTTGGAGTGATCCCATTTTAATTTGGTAAAGATCTGAATAATATGATGATGATGGTTACGATATAAATGATAGCAAATGTACTGGGATCGCTGAAATCTCATGTCTCTCTATAGTTTACACCAGTTCATAACAAAAAATCACGCCGTTACGCTGTGAAAGGGTAATCACATATGAACCACTAAAAAGTGAAAAATAAAAACTTTTTGCAAAAAATAACTTTAGCTTCAGAAGTTGGTGACAAAAAAACTAAATCAATCAAACAAAGGTCACCGACTTCTGAAGTTAAAGTTATTTTTCACTTTTTTGTGTGAAGTCATGGTTATATTTTTTGCAAAAAAGTTTTTATTCAACGCCACCTGGAAAGAAAGTACTCTAAATACTGGAGAGAGCGAATTTTACTTGAAACATTCCTTTATTTTAAAAAAGATATAAATCGATGTTCACAGATTTTCGAAAATTCACTTGCCACACTCGGAATTCAGACCCACTAAAATTCAAAAAAATTACATCCAGCATCCGAGCCCTGGCATTGCCATACAACGTGGCAATGCCGCCAGTCTCTTGGATACATTACCGATTGACAGCGTCAACGTTCCAACTGTTTTATGACACGTTTGTGTGGTTAGATAGTTCTTGTAATAGAATAGTTCAGATTGTAACTTTTAATTAAGGTTTTATGTATCATGAAAATTTATTTATAAGTGGCAAACAAAATATCTTCGTAATAACGCCCCTACGCACTTGTATCAAGGGTGTAAAAATACCCTTAACGAAGCCGAAATGCACGCCCTGTTTTTGCGATTTTTTTTTGTTTCAGACTATACCTGGGAACCTTCTAGTGACGGAGATATTGGGGGTCCAAGTTCAAACTTTTTCGCAAGTTTTTTTTTAAATACAAGCTTTTAGTGTATGATTTGTATTTTTAAGTCCTCCACGATTCCTGCACTATTCAATCCAACCAACAGCACAAAGTATTGAGTGCGGTACATTGAGTTTGCCGTAAAACTTGGTTTTCACCCCAAAAGAAGGTCGTTTTCCAGAAATATTTTTTGCGTAAAGTTATTGAATATGATGTCCAGAATGCTTGGTTGACGGCTTCGTGATGAGGTTGCTTACACCTTGTATAACACACCCTGTGTGTGTGTGTGTGTGTGTGTGTGATTTGTGTTGCTATGATACTAGATAAGTATATACCGTTCATAACTACAATCAAGTCTGTTAATTATTCAAGGTGATTAGGAACTGATAAGTTTTAAAATAACATCGATTATAGTGTTTAATTCATTTCATAACACACTAATTAACAAAATATAGCACCTGTAGTTTAGCACCGAAAGGGCATGTAAAGGTGTACCCAATCCAATAACACCCATAATATTTCATCAGTTATTTTTAAGTCCAGTTTAAAAGGGGCGAGCCTAATGCCAACAACCTATTACAAACCCAGACTTCAGGCTGCTATCGTGAATTTCGTGATGGGAAAATCTTTGACAGTATGACCAACCTCGGAATTGAATCTAGGACCTCAAGCTAGCGTCTAGCTAATGGTAAGCTAGACGACAGATAACGAGATAATAAAAAAGGCGACGAAAAATAAACTACTGCGTATTTTAATAATCTGAGAACAAATTAGTGCGCACTTGGCACTCTATGTGTATAAATATAATTAATACGGAGTGTCGTTAGTTAAATCGACCGATTGATTTAAATATCTTTAGTAGAAAGTGGGTCAAGTGCAAGAGTACAATCGATAAGTACCCAAGAGTAGATTCGGGGTCACTACACGCCCTGCACGAGCGTGTAGTAAGGCCTTAATTCCTGCCACACTGACGTCGGCGTCGGTCACGCGCGGTCGGTGAGAAAAACAGTATCTACGGTTCCCTGCACGGTGTTATATAAAAAACAATGTATACTAAAGTCCGATCGCGGAGCACGAAGAATTTCGTACAATGACCTGTTATTACCTGTCTCTGTCACTCCCGCGTTAATATAATGTGTATCGCTCCCACAGATGCAATGGCCGTCGTCCTCAGGGATTGTAAACCTTTTGAGGTTTAAGGTCATTTATTCTCATAAGAATTATCTACACTATTCACTAACAAGAGAATATTAATACTAGACACTTAAAAAGAACAAAAAGTTGGAGTATTACAAAAATTTGACGTCGATTATACAAATATTTTGAAGGTAGTTTACAAATCATTGCGAGCAAAATGTTCCTTCGATACATGTAAACAAGTATCTGTGAATCACAGATTAACGGTGACTGGATGTGGCTTTTACCTAACACTGTAAGGTTTGTTCTTGTTAGCATGTGGTTTTTTAGTTGGCCTTTAGTCACGACAAAAAATCCAGACGTTAGTAATTTTTATTTCTGCCGAATTAGTAATTGTAACTCGATTTTTATAACCAAATACTTAATATAACATCTAAATACATAATTTACATAGTAACAATAATTTATTTTATTAGTTGGTAAAGGACATGGCTAAATGGAAGTATGGGCGCAGCCCCCGTATTCTATAAACATGGAACCTTGCAATATGTAATGCTGAATAGTTGAATATTACTATTTCATATGAAAAAAGTTTCAGGAACTTGTAATATCTTTACAATCCTGAAAAAAATCATTTGGTTATTCCTACGTCAATAGGTATAATAAAACTGCAAAAAAATTACATATTGCTATGAACTTTTACCAAGGCGTTTGAATATTTCTTTTGAATGCTTAACGATATTTTTGACTAGCGACACGCCTCCATGTCGCACTGTGGTACTTGAGTATTAACGAGTATCTACAAAGAGGTAATAATTACCTCTTTGAAGATACTCCTACATACTCAGACTGTAGATACACAGACTCATACACGGATTGTAGAAAGCACGTAATTATTAAGTGATTTCTACAATCCGCGCAAAAATCACTCCCACTGTACCTATACACACTGTACATATAGGTACAACAGGAGTGATTATGTATTATACTATAATGTATCCTACCTAGCAGAATTGTTTATCTGTCTCAAATACAAAAATGTAAACCTAGTTGTTTGGTCAGTCTGTTAATCTTAATATATATAAATCTCGTGTCACAATGTTTGTCCTCAATGGACTCCTAAACCACTTAACCGATTATAATAAAATTCGCACACCATGTGTAGTTCGATCCAACTTGAGAGATAGGATAGTTTAAATCTCAATTTACGCAGACGAAGTTGCGCGAGTCAGCTAGTATTACTATATATTTTCAAATATGTTTAACATATCAACCATTTATTTGCATATTGTCTGCGAAAACTTTCTGCCGAAAGAACCAATCTAACTACTAGTGTCAACCCCTTCAAAATCTGTTTGTTGAGACATCCGTAGGCAGACAGACTCACAGACAAACGCGCCAGAGGGGCTTAGTTTAGTGAGTAGGTACGTGGTGATGGCTGAATCTTGCCTTTTTTTTTTTTTAGGATGGGAAATTATCAAATGACTTCTCCCACTCTGGGCGGAGCGGGAGGGAGTGTCAGACTCTTACTGACTAAAACCCATCCATGTTCCTTCCTCGCCTTTTATGTTCCGGGGCCGCGGTATCTCTTTCGAACAGGCCCGCAACCCCGGCAGGCTTCGGCCCTTGCAGGCCCCTCCCCTTATGCTGACGTCTCTTTGAGGCGCGCGTGGAACACGAACGCGCCGTCGACACGGCCTGTCGTCATTAGACGGACGGACGGCTAGCTAGCCCATAGCTAGCCGTCCACAGGCCCGCATCTACGGTGGTCGGTAGCCACCCATTCCGTCTCGCTCCGGACCATGGAAACCAACCAGAGCCTGACGCGAGAGGTCGCCGCCGCCGATCGCCGCTACGAGGACACGGCGGTGCTCCACCCACGCAGGGCAGACCTCCACTGTGTGCTCCACCGTGTCCTCCGGTCGATGCTCGCAGTGGAGACACCCGGGCGTTTCCTCCCGCCCGATTCGGTGCAGATACCTCCCGAAACATCCGTGTCCGGTGAGGACCTGCGTCAGGCGAAACGTCCCTGAGGGAGGCGTGTGTCGAAGCGCGGCGCCTGTACGCCAGGCATCGCAGGCTCCGCATCCGCCCGCCGGATGCGGAAGCCATTGAGGCGGAGCTGTACGAGGGATACAGAGCGGCGAAGACCGCCCTCCGGGAGGCTGTCCTGCGGGCCAGGGAACTGGCCCGCTCGGAGATGCTGGAGACTCTCGACAGAGATCCGTGGGGGCGCCCTTACAAGATGGTGCGGAATAAACTCCGCACCTGGGCCCCCCCGCTGACGCAGAGTCTCCGGCCCGACCTCGTGGAGGACGTGGTGAGCGCTCTGTTCCCCTCGCGGGGGGAACATCCGCCCCCGCCTATGGCTCCGCCACCTGCGGTGTCGGACCCAAGCGACGACGACGACACTCCGGAAGTGACTGGGGTAGACCTGAGAGTGGCGGTAGGTAGGCTCAAGGCCAAAAATACCGCCCCGGGACCCGATGGCTTGCCTGGCAAAGCCTGGGTCCTGGCCTCGGATGCGGAGGCTCTCGGGCCCCGACTGAAGGGGTTCTTAAGCGCATGTTTGGAGAGAGGCCAGTTCCCGCTTCGTTGGAAGACGGGGAAACTGGTCCTCATCCAGAAGCCGGGGCGCCCTGCGGACTCTCCGTCCGCATTTCGGCCCATTGTGTTGCTCGACGAGGTGGGCAAGCTCTTTGAGAGAGTCATTGCAAACCGCCTCGCCGAGCACCTTGAGGGGATGGGGCCGAATCTTGCGGAGAACCAGTTTGGTTTCCGCAAGGGGCGCTCTACAGTGGACGCCATCATGCGCGTGAGAGCCCTCACAACGGGGGAAGCGATATCCTGGGGCGGGGTTGTTTTGGCGGTGTCTCTCGACATCGCCAACGCCTTCAACTCCCTGCCCTGGAGCTGCATCATGGAGGCACTCCGGTATCACCGGGTGCCGACCTACCTCCGTCGTGTGGTCGGGGACTATTTGACGGACAGGGCCGTCATCTACCCCAGTCGCTGCGGAGATTGGAACCGGCGAGAGATGTCGTGCGGTGTCCCACAGGGATCGGTTCTGGGACCGCCCCTGTGGAACATCGGTTACGACTGGGTGCTGCGCGCGGACCTCCCAAGTGGTGTCAGCGTCGTCTGCTACGCAGACGACACCCTGGTGCTGGCACAGGGGAGGTCGCACGAGGCGGCGGCCGACAATATGACACGCGGGGTTGCGATAGTCGTTGAGAGGATCCGGCAACTGGGTCTCGAGGTGGCATTGCACAAGTCCGAGGCCATGTGCTTTCATGGGCCTCGGAATGCGCCACCGTCGGGATCCACACTGACGGTAGGAGGGGTATCCATCGGCGTCGAGTCGACGTTGAAGTACCTAGGACTCGTCCTCGACAGCCGGTGGAACTTCGTGGAGCATTTCCGACGTTTGGCCCCCAGGCTGGAACGGACAGGGGCTGCCTTCAGGCGGCTCCTGCCCAACCTTGGGGGGCCGAACGCCTCCTGCCGCAGGCTCTACGCGGGAGTCGTGCGGTCCATGGCCCTCTACGGGGCCCCAGTGTGGGCGCGTTCGTTGAAGCGGCGAGCCGCTCACCATTTGAACGCGCCCCAAAAAGTGGTGGCCGTTAAGATGGTCCGTGGGTACCGCACGATCTCTCGCGAGGCGGCGGGCCTGCTTGCCGGATTGCCGCCGTGGGATCTGGAGGCGATAGTCCTCGCGCGCCTGCATGAGTGGCGCGCGGAGGTACTACGCCGGGGGGAAACTCCGCTGCCGCGGCAAATTGCCGCTCAGCGGACTGACCTCCGGCGCGATCTCATGGCGACATGGAGAGAGCGACTGTCGCAACCCCGTGCAGGGCACCCCACGATAGTGGCGGTAAGTCCCCTCTTTGAGGAGTGGCTAGAGAGGCGCCACGGCGTCCTCACCTTCCGCCTGACGCAGGTCCTCACCGGACACGGATGTTTCGGGAGGTACCTGCACCGAATCAGCAGTCATGCTAGCGAAGGAGGTGGCGGAACGAGAGAGGGAGAGATCCTCTCTTCCCAGCCGCCGCGGGAGACGCAACGGGCGTCGGGGGCCACGTGGTGGCTACCGGCCACCGTAGATGCGGGCCTGTGGACGGCTGGCTATGGGCAATAGCTGGCCGTCCGGCCGTCTAACGACGACGACAGGCCGTGTCGACGGCGCGTTCGTGTTCCACGCGCGCCTCAAAGAGATGTCAGCAAAAGAAGAGGGGCCCGCAAGGGCCGAAGCCTGCCGGGGTTGCGGGCCTGTTCGAAAGAGATACCGCGACCCCGGAACGTAAAAGGCGAGGAAGGAACATGGATGGTTTTTAGTCAGTAAGAGTCTGACACTCCCTCCCGCTCCGCCCAGAGTGGGGGGGGTCATTTGATGATTTCCCATCCTTAAAAAAAAAAAAAAAAAAAGGATGCCGTGGCGCCTCTCCAGCCACTCCTTAAAGAGGGGACTTACCGCCACTATCGTGGGGTGCCCTGCACGGGGTTGCGACAGTCGCTCTCTCCATGTCGCCATGAGATCGCGCCGGAGGTCAGTCCGCTGAGCGGTAATTTGCCGCGGGTAGTTTCCCCCCGGCGTAGTACCTCCGCGCGCCATTCATGTAGGCGCGCGAGCACTATCGCCTCCAGATCCCATGGCGGCAATCCGGCAAGCAGGCCCACCGCCTCGCGAGAGATCGTGCGGTACCCACGGACCATTTTTACGGCTACCACTTTTTGGGGCGCGTTCAGATAAGGAACGGCACGCCGCTTCAACGGACGCGCCCACACTAGGGCCCCGTAAAGGGCCTTGGACCGCACGATTAATACTTTTCTTTTTTCAACTCCCTCAATGTGGATATCAAATGAAAGGGCTTGACTAGTAGAATAATGTAGACTAGGAAACTAAAACTGAAAGAGAATGAGAAATATTACAATAACCCTCTGCAACTGACGTGGCTCAATTTTAACAATTTTACTGACGTGGTAGTACACGAGACACCATTTCAACTGCAAATATTTTCATAGAATAACATTGTGTAGCTATTTTATTTATATTTATTAGATGGTTATAGCCTATTTTTATGTTAAATGAACTTTAAATATAAAAACAATTAGTATTTTCAAAATTAAACGCTGTTTATTGACTTCGCACAAATCACTCCATGAATCTCTACTTAAATATTAATGACCTAGAAAAAATTACAAAATCAACTTTTTAAAATTTTACATTATACATAATAAAAATTAATAATTACAATAATCAGTTTAGAAAATATGATAAACATTCATTGGTTGACCTCAAAATTAGACGGTTTCAAAATCACAGTTTTTTTTTTACAATTATTACATAATGGCTTGGAGTGCTGAAGGTAAATTGGCTTCGAACAATCACAGCAACGGACAAATGGACTTATAGACCAGTTTTCTGCTACTTGGTGGAACAGACCAAACTGCTGGTGGTGGAGGAGGGGAAATACTTACCTGAAACCCTAGTGAGTCATGCGTAGTTTCCATGGCAAACTTTCATTGTATGTCTTGTGACTTGTCTGAAGATTTTTGGCGTTCAACTACTGTGGCAGTCTTATAGCACTTCTACTTTTAGCTCTGGACCTTATTCACGTGAAATTACATCTTCTTCAAGGTGTAGGATTTCTGGCTCAAAAGTTGGGTCTTCATTTTCACCATCAGAATCGCTAAACGCATGTTCAATTGCCTGTTTCAGTCACTGTATTATTTGATCTTCGTGGCCTAGAAAATTCCAGCCGACATTCTTATACAAGCAGAAAACGTACCTGGCCTGGGGTAAAGTGGTGTATTTACGTCAGCCATCTAAAAAAACAAGTTTAAAAAATACAAAGATATCTCCTTTACAATATTAGTATGAAAGGATAGATACTCGTATGTATTAATTATGTAAATAAAATCAAATTCTAAAATAACACGAAATAATACAAAAAAATACCTTATTGTAAGATAAACTAAACTTAATTACTGATGTGGTTGTTTAGGAAACACTATGAAAGCAAGATCATTTTACTGAGGTGGTAGACTAGTAGACACTTACCTTAACACTGATGTGGTAGTCTCGTGGACACCTTCCTCCCGCTACGCTCACGTGCGCTTGCTACGACCGCCCTCCGTACACAGGCTGACGCGCAATCTTACTATAGAAAGGTACTAAGAGCGGCGGCGCTCACATTTAAAAATTAACAGTAACAAACCAAATTTTATTTTTCACGGTGTCTGTTGGACTACCACGTCAGCCGCAGAAGGATAATATAACTACACGCACAGCATGCAGAATTTTTATTCGAAAATTCCTTGAAATTATTACCCTATTGTGTTGGGCGTATTTTAATTTAACTTGTTTGGTCAAAGAATCAACGTCGAATGGAAATGCTGACAGTCATCCAAGCAATTTCCGTGTTGACAGCAATGCGGACGAATTTATAAAATCTTTGATTTTATCTGCTGGCTATTTATTCCCGTTGCAATAATGTTGCTGCTGTCAGAGAGAATATAACTGTTGAACGCTATGCATATGCCGTGAAGGCACATAATCATATACCTAGTACAAACAAATACACCATAGCAATTAGTAAGCACACAGATTATATGTATTTAGTTGTAATTGCGCAATGTTACTAAACGAGCGTGAAATACTTGTGAGAAAAGTAAATTTGCACAGTCGGGATGATTTGTTAAATAGTTTAATCTTTTCATTGGTCATGCAATGTTGCTGTTTTGTTATCTTCAACGCCAAGCACCCTTGTACACACGCTGTTTTCAGCCGGCTAGCGTTCTGAGTGATAAGCTCACGACACTATTCTCAACCACTGAAACTCCTTTTTTTTTCGGATGGGAAATCATCAAATGACTTCTCCCACACGGGGCGGAGCGGGAGGGAGTGTCAGACTTTTACTGACCAATACCCATCCATGTTCCTTCCTCGCCCTTTATGTGCCGGGGCCACGGTATCTCTTTCAAACAGTCCCGCAACCCCGACAGGCTTCGGCCCCTTTACTTTGCTGACATCTCTTTGAGGCGCACGTGGAACACGAACGCGCCGTCGACACGGCCTGTCGTCATAAGACGGACGGACGGCGTGCTAGCCCATAGCTAACCGTCCATTTTTTTTTTTTTTTTTTTTTTTGACGCTGGGAAGAAATGCATTACGCATACCCTCCCATCGGGGGATGAGAGGGGTATGTGGGACTCCCCGGTCTGACCCGGTATACCCACTAAAACGACCCAGCGACATTCCCGCTTCGTCCAAGTGGCGGGGGACTGGGAAACCGGCATAGCCTTTACGTCCAGTCCTCCGCCGACGATTGCCCTTCATGGCGGGCCCCTCACATGGGCCCGGGAATGACTGACGGAGGTGGTGACGGGTGCAATGCGGGCGAAGGCACCCCCGTGCCTGTCACCCGCCCGTCGCCACCATGAGGAGGGAGAGGACGGTGCCTTCTCCGACCCCTTCTTCGTCTGCGGAGCGGCGCAGCGAGAGGGTCGTCCTCCCGCACGCGCTCCGCCTCCTCCTTTTGCGAGACTACGTCCTCGCAAAAGGAGGCGACCGCTGCCCAGGCCTCCTCGCTCCCCAGCATGGCGTTGACGACGCCGGGAAGCGAGAGGTCCGGTCCGATTACCGCGGTCAGACCGCGGCGCAACTCGGACCAAGCTGGGCACACCTCCATAGCTAACCGTCCATAGGCCAACCACTGCAACTCCTGGAATTTACAATTTAGCAACCACTCTTAAAATCCCATAACAGTTTGTGAGACTGAACCCAAGCTAGCAAAATAGCTTCTCGTGTTCAACCCCATGATCTATTTACTTGAAAGTTTAGAATAGATTCAGTTATTAAATTATGTGGTTGACCTGCCACTGCCCAAATGTTCGGAGGTAGAAAACGTCGTCGGCTAATAATATGGGCTATAAAAAGTTTTATGTAGGGATGTACAGTCACGTCTAATAATATGTAAACACTTAAGATTTTTTTACTCGTAAGTTGAGTTTCTCCTAATGTACTGATTAAAATTTAATGTTATTACGTACATAGTATTATGGAACTCATATTTTATAAAAAAGATCCTATTTCCTAGTTACCATCGTTATTTCTCGCAAAAATAGCTATAAAATTAATGGTAGTGATGCTGCCTTACGTTGTTAGGGTCCTGGGTTCGAATCTCGGTAGGAGCAAATGTTTGTGTGATGAGCACGGACATTTGTTTCCGAGTTATGGATGTTTATAAGTATAATAAGTATGTATTTACAAACAAAAAAGTATATATGTAGTATATCAACTATCTAATGTCCACGACACAAGCTTTGCTTAGTGTGGCACAAGGTGGCGCTGTGTGTTAATGATTTAATTTTTCATGTTTTTTTTTTTAATATTAAGATAAGTGTATACATATTATTAGACGTGACTACGTGTTGATTTAATGGGCTCAATTCGACATACGGGCGAATTCGATTGATATATTTTAAACCACGTTTATTTAAAAAAAAAAAACTATTTTAATTCAAATTATCATTGGTCATTTTGATGATTTCTTATCCGAAAAAAGGTAGACAGTAATACGTAAGTAAGTTATAGAAATGGGGCCTTAATCCCATTGAATGAATTTTTATGTAAAATAAAATTAACTTGGGTAACCATAAAATATGATTTTTCTCCCAAAAAAAAATCGTTTCCCAGATTGATATATTAGTTGACGATTTCGACCGGGCCGTCGGCGTCGCCAACTATCCGGTGGCCAGCTGTCTGGTTGGCCGACTGTCCGGACAGTGTGACGGGATTCTTTCGCTATTTAGGGCGATAAGACGGAGGCCAAAGAGCATCCCCCCCTACCGAGGCAATTTTGATACCATGCCTGGTATAATATGACAAGATTTGTCCTGCTCGTGAAGTCGGCGATCGGCGGCGGCGACCTCTCGCGTCGGCCCTGGTTCCATCCATTGTCCAGAGCGAGAGGGAATGGGAAGCCGTCACCTCCTTCTGCGAAGCAGTCATGCTAGTGAAAGAAGGGGGTAGGTAAGAAAGGACATGAATGGGTTTTAGTCAGTAAAAGTTTGACACTCTCTTCTGTTCCACCCAAAGCGGGAGGCGGTTATTTGATGATTTCTCATCCAAAAAAAAAGGGTATTAGCCTGCGATGTTGGCTGCGGGACATGGCATAATAACGTAAGTGAGTTATAGAAAATGGGGCCTTAAGAGGCCTGCGGTTTGTTTATACAAACGTAATACCAAAATAATTTGTAAATCATACATAATCTTAAGGTAGTGTAGCTGCGCGTGTGTTCTACTTGGGGTGACTGAGGTCGGTAAATAAGGCGAAGACTGACTACAGAATATTACTCAGTATATTAAATTAAAAACTTTACAAATGTAGGTGCAATGGTCAATATGGCGATTTCGATCGATATATATTTGTGATGGCGCACGGGGTTCTCACGATGTTCGCGCTGCTGTCCCTTGATTGGCTCACCGGTCGTCGCGTCATCGCAGCGCAGCCAATGGCAGCGGTCGACTAGTGTTGTCCGTTTAGTAATTTGGTGTAGTGCGGCAACAGGTAGTGTGTATTTATTTCAATTGGAAAACAAAATATAAAGGTTCCCAAACACATATTTTGAATGTACACTAATTTAAACGAAAGTTATGAGAAAAACGTTTTTTTTAATTCCTCATATCTCGTCTTAATATCATTATTCTTTCAAAATATTTATTTGGGAACATAGATATTCTGTAATTCTATCTTAATAAATACCTAAAAAATAAAATAAATATCGCTGGACATTACACACAGCACCATCTAGTGCCACACTAAGCAAGGCTTGTGTCGTGGTCACCAGACAGTTGATATACTACATATATACTTTTTGTTTGTAAATACATACCTACTTATTATACATATAAACATCCATGACTCGGAAACAAATGTCCATACTCGTCACACAAACATTTAACGTAAGGCAGCCTCACTACCGCTGCACCACTCGGGTCGTCAAAAAATATATTATGTCACCGTAAATTTGTCAAACACGTTATATTACAATATGTGTAACGTGTTTCTCTCTAGCGATATTGTAAACTCTGGAATTATTGTCAACTGAACATACCGAAGTATGCTCTGCCCCTATAATCGGGACTTGGGGCACCCCCCCGTTAGGTTAGTTAGGTTCCTTTAAACCCTGCACGCGGAAATAGGGGCCCCGCGAAGTCAATAAATAAATAAATAAAAAATGTGTGCGTGTACTAGCGTACACTCGTAAGAAGTGAAACTTCTTTATGACGTTATTTTTCAAATTAAAAAAAAAAGAAAAAGCGATATAGAGCGACTTTGTTTTTTATAAGAAAAAGATGGCGCGTAACGGAAAAATGTGACGCGTAACGAAAAGTTACACTAAATTTTTTTCCAACCCCGATAAAGAAGTTTCACTTCAATAAATAAAAAAATAAATAGGTAAATAAATAAATAAAAAATTAAATAAATAAATAAATAAATAAATAAATAAATAAATAAATAAATAAATAAATAAATAAATAAATAAATAAATAAATAAATAAATAAATAAATAAATAAATAAATAAATAAATAAATAAATAAATAAATAAATAAATAAATAAATAAATAAATAAATAAATTAATAAATAAATTAATAATATGCATGTATTGTGTGCCTCACGGCTGCGCCAAAAAGGTCCATTTCAGCATCTGAGGTCAGGTGCGGGGTTGCGGGCCTGTTCGAAAGAGATACCGCGGCCCCGGAACGTAAAAGGCGAGGAAGGAACATGGAGGTCAGGTGCGTAGTACAGACTCGCAACCGGCGTGCGTGTTTGACTAGATGTATGAACGTGAACGAGGCTCAAGAAGTATAAGGTCTCCGACAAACCTCAGCAAATTGAAATGGGACTATTCCGTTAAAGTACTCCTCCAAACATTACCCAAATCGCTTCGAGTGTGCCTGTGAAATATGAAGAGTTCTCTCTGTTTTTCCAGGATCCCATCATCAGATCATTGTATTGTACAATGGGTTGGTGTCCGCAACTCCACGTCAAAGCGCGTATTTTGCGTATAGGCTACAATCCACCACGCGGGCCCAGTGCGGGTTGGTAGATGTCACATGTCTTCGAATTTTTAGTTCTAGGACATGCCGGTTTCCTCACGATGTTTTCCTTCACCGTTTTTGAGAGCAGTGGTGATGAAACAAATTACACAAAGTAATGCGCCTGCCTGGGTTCAAACCCACGACTTACTGTTCGTAAGTCGGGGCCACCACCACTGGGCCACCGCTGCTCTCTCAGATCCTGACTTGATGAATATGGGACCACTTGGGAAGTATACCCTTTCAAACAAAAAAAATATATATGAAAATAATCCAAATTCGTTCAGCCATCTTCGTGTAATCGGGGAAGATACAGGAAAAAATCCGACGAATTGAGAATCTAATCCTTTTTAAAGTCCGTTAAAAATCACAATATTTACTACATATTTGGACTAAAGTGACCAGTTTGTGACATTAGACCTTCTAGACCACTGGTTCCCAACCTGTGGTCCGCGGACCACTGGTGGTCCGCAGGAGCCTCGACTACGGTCCGCGAAAGATTAAAATGTTATTCGTACTTTTTAACTTGCACAAAAGAAGCAAGCTCCTAGCGCCTCCTAAGCGCTATACCAGTGCGAGTCATATGGTCTCTTTCATCTTGACAGTTGATTTTAGGTGGGGTGTAATGTCAAAATAACATTCAATGGGATCTAAAACTCAAAACAAGTTCTTTGCGCTCTAATGACTGCCACTTAAAAAAATAAAAGAGCAATTATATTATTAGGTGTAATGTGTAGTGTTTTGTTAGTAAATGAAACGTTTACAGTTGTTACATTGCAGAAACTATAAATACCTAGTAAGTATTTAGTACTCTTAAGTGGGTATTATCTTGACATTCAGCAAAGTCATTGTTAGCACTCAAGGGGATTCCAGCGTCATTCAGGCACCTAGATACAAGGTGAGATATATGACAATCACTGCCACAAATGTCGGCTAACGTAGATGCTCATCAAAATCCCGGTAGGAAAAAATGTTTGCGTGATAAGCATGGACATAACCGAACACAGAACCAGACTCCGCAATTGCTACTGAGTAATTCCTGATTGGATGATCCAATAACACTTTGCCCGTCCCGGCAATCGAACCCAGGACACACATGATACATCAAATATTCACGAGAATGAAGTCGCGAACAAAAGCTAGCATATTAAATATGTATTTACAACCAAAAAGTATAATTATGTGTTATTAACTTCCGACATCACGAGTGAAAGGGATAGACGCTGTGATGAGAAGTAAGGAGCTAGTGCGCGTACACATACGCACTCCTGACGCTGAGTGACGTATAGGTACGTATGCGCGACTGACTTGTCTTTGAAGAGTGGACGACCGCGGGCGGCCTGTGTTTTTGCTATCGGCGGCGCGTAGGCGATTCATGTTTGAAAGACGATATGAACTCAAACAAATAGGTGTTAGAACTTAGGATTATCACTATGTGAAACTCAACAATATGCACCCAATTTACCTAGTTGTTATTATGAATGGTCAATCAAGCTCCTAGTATAATACTTACATGTGACTTTGCCCACGTGACAATGAGATCTCTTGCTAAAGTTCGAACATTGTTTAAGGTTGAATGATGTAGGTAGATATTGTTATAATTATCAATAAATAATTTCATTGATTAGTTTTTTATCTTTGATGTGACTGTGAGTGTGAGGCTTGTTGTTAGTTCATCAAATAAACAGCCAATAAACAATTATTGTTTATTGGCTGTTTATTTACAATAGCGGTCAATAGTAGATACAATAAACATTTAAGAATGTTTTTGAATAAACGTATCTACATATTGCAATATTGCTTACTCCCCTAAATTTCATCCTGATCCGTGCAGCCGTTGTGGCGTGATTGAGCAACAAACATCCATCCATACATCCTAACTTTCGCATTTATAATAGTAGTAAGATATATAGTATAAGTAAGTATAAGTATATAGTCTATTTGTTATTCCAGGCTA
Source organism: Xestia c-nigrum (assembly GCA_916618015.1). NCBI lineage: Eukaryota > Metazoa > Arthropoda > Insecta > Lepidoptera > Noctuidae > Xestia > Xestia c-nigrum. The sequence goes on from OU745263.1 coordinate 3,763,550, forward strand.
TAATCTATCTCTGTGCCATATTTCATCCTGATCCGTGCGGCCGTTCTGGCGTGATTTTGAGTTACAAACATCCATGCATCCATGTATCCAAACTTTCGCATTTATAATAGTAGTAAGATGGGACAAGGTGGAAAAAGGAAAAAGTTATAAACTTGTAAAAAAATGGAAAATAAAAAAAAAGAATATACGCGTAATATGGATAAAATGGAAATGAGTCCTATTAATTACACTGAGCCACCCGAAAAAAAATATGCAGTGGTTAATTTTTCCCATATTTCTTTAAGGCTGTGGTTATCTGCTAAATTAGCAGCTCTATTCGCGGTGGTTCAAACTTCGTTTGAAATACTGTTAGAATAAAGTTCTAATCAGCTTGCACTACAAAGTGGTTGTTACGTCAGTCACAGCGGGCCGAATAGTGCAAAACTGAGTGTTTTTTATTTAATTGTAGCCTAATAAATCATTAGATCAAAATTCCAAATGTACCAGTTGTGAAGAAAATAGCGACAAATATTTGTGTATAAAAAAAACGAAAACTTAATGCCGTTTAGGAGTGGTTACGAAAAATCAAAGAAAAAATGCTTTGCTTTGAACATTGTTTTTGTATAGTAATAATTAAGTTAGATTTATTTTAATTGTACCAATTAAAGTTTAAAGTCTAATAAGGAACATATAATTTTATTGCACATTTATACTCACTCATCAAAGAGGAGTTACATGGACAAAACCTCTCGTTAGCAGATACCACCCCCTTAATGTGGAATGCTTTTTATTTTTGTTGTCTTTCCTCAAGTTTTGGTTGATCTTATTGCTGAGTTTTGATATTTTGGGACGGTTAACTTTATTTTCTTTCTGTTGTAATAATTCCTTCCTTTCTTGTATAACTGGTATGTCTCATCTGAAATTACTCTTTTACTCTCTGCGTTTGTTTTCTTTGTTTCTGTTTTCAATAGGTTTATAATCTTCTCATAGTGTTCCTGAATCGACAGTGGTTCCTTTGTTGAGTGAAAAAGCTGAGTGGTTTTACCAGTACATACAATGACTGAATTATTTGTACGAAATTGCCTTTTGGTCTTTATTTTTATTCCTGTTAGTTTTGCACGAACCTTTTTTTGGTCTGAATTGAAATTCAGATGGTGTATGATGGGTACATCTTTGATGATTTTGGCCTTATTTGACATGATAAAATCAATATCGTTTTCATGGAATCCGTTTGGCAGGTCATTGTCCACTTCTTTGTTTTCTTTTGTTATGAGAACTATTCAAGATACTAAGTTTGTATTCTAGAGCAAAAGAAACTAGTCTGGATTTATTTTTGCTCCTTTGTCCCTGTTCTTATTATCCCACCGTATATTTTTCTCTACTGAAGTCACCCATTACTAATTAATATTTTTGTTGCATCTTTGCATAGTAATGTTCAGGTCTTCATAGAATTTTTCTATATTTGTTACATCTTCCTTCTTATTCGATTCAGTTGGAGAGTATACCTGTATGATTGACCAGTTTTTTTTCTATATTTAAAGGCAACTTTATGTTCAATATTATTATTATTTCAGGTATTCCTGTTATTTCTTCTACTCTATATGCAAGGTTCTTTTTAATTAAATAACCCACCTCATATTGTCCATGTGTTTCACCTTTAAATTATAAAATACAGTTTCCGAAATCATGCATCCCTTCTGCATAATATATCTTCTCATTTCGTTGATACTTATTATATCCCACTTTATGTCTGCTAAGGCAAATTCGAGTTTCAGGCGTTTCTCAGTAGTTCTTAGTCATGATCAAGCGTTAAAAGTGGTTATGTGTAAATCCGATGTAACTATGTGCGTCTTTAGAAGGTCGTTGTCTTTTCCCCCACGAGGACCAGTCGGCTTGGAAGAGGAGGTTTCGTTTCTTTGTTTCTTATTTGGTTGGTGTTCCCGATCGCCGGTGTTTAATTGCTATTGTTTTGTTGCAGTTGGGCTGTTTGAAAAGGAGTTAAACCGAATCCTCATCATATCAAATGCAATTTTTCTACTGATTGATGATGGGGTTAGCAATTGCTGTTTTCTTGGTTGAACGTTTTCTTGCCAGGTTGATGTTTCTCTCTTCCTTTTATATTTACTGTTTGAGTTTTCCTAGATCACGAGTTTATCATAATTTATGCTGGCTCTCCTACCAACTGCATCAAAATTATTTGAAAAAGCCATAATGTGCTTTTTGTGAAAAATATAAAATATTTAATGACTGTCAGAATGTTTTTTAAAAAATCGGTCCACAACCCTCGCCGTCTATAAATACATACAAGAAGCCCTCGATATTATTAACTCCAAAAAATATGCAATATTACTGTTGGACATGACGAAAGCTTACGATAGAGTACAATGCGACATCTTACTAAACAAATTATATGGCATAGGGATCCGTGGTAAATGTCATGAATGGTTTGCATAGTGCTTACAACATAAAGAGCAAGTCGTGGTATTGGAATATTTTAACCATAGATATAATATTTCTGTGATTTTAACCAAAAAACTAATGAAATAGAACTGTTCCGAACTGAAACCATACCAATAAACGCTTCAATCCCACAAGGTGGGCAGAGTAATAGGCTGTTTCCTATTCTTAGTTTACGTCAATGACCTCCTCCTCCTCGGATGATGTCTATTCTTGCTTCATCTGAAATTGATCTCAATTAAATTCAATACTTGACGCTACAACTCATTGGATGACGGAAAATAACAAAAATAAACGATGATAAGACAAAAATATTGACCTTCCACCCAATACAAAAAAAAACCTATAAATATAAACTTCAGTTTCAAAAATTACAATTTAGTGACAGTTAAAAAATTCACCCTATTAGGATTAGACATAGACACACACATAAATTGGAAGTTGCATTATCCAGAAAGTACGACAAAAATTGGTAAAATTTTCATACGCTCTTCGGGAAATAAAAAAAACCACAGACATAAAAACTGCGTTGGTAGCATCTACGCGTATGCATGGCTTAAATACGGCGTCATATCATGGGGAATAGTACAGACTTGCCCACACTATTCACCCTCCCAAAAAAGCTAATATTAGGATATCAGTAAATGTTGAACAAACGGATAGCTGTAAGCCTCACTTCCAGGAACAAAAAAATTTAACCCAACCGTAAATCTGTACGTAAATACCCGAATTTCTACACAAAAAGAGAAGACATTCAAAATAAAATTACTAAAAAAAATGGCCATGACGGGTTAAGCATTGAACATCTACAACATGCTGGACCCCACTTGCCGAGATTGCTGGCTATGCTGTTCAACCTTTGTCTGAGCCACTCATATCTGCCTGATGAGATGATTAAAACAATTGTTATACCTATAGTTAAAAATAAGACAGCTGATCTATCAGATAGGACTAACTACAGACCTATCTCTCTTGCTACAGTGGTATCGAAGGTATTTGACAGCATGTTGAATTCACAGCTGACCAAACACATTGAACTTCATGACAATCAGTTCGGCTTCCGGAGCGGACTTTCCACTGAAAGCGCAGTTCTGTGTGTTAAGCATGCTGTCAAATACTATACCAAACGTCATACTACAGTTCACGCATGCTTCCTTGATCTTTCGAGGGCCTTTGACCTGGTTTCCTATGATATACTATGGAAAAAGCTACTTAACACTAGTCTACCACCGGAACTCATCAACATCTGCAAGTACTGGTACGGTAATCAGGTCAATGGCGTGCGATGGTCGGGAAGCATGTCGCAATTGTACAGGTTGGAGTGCGGGGTGAGGCAGGGGGGATTGTCCTCTCCAACCCTTTTCAACCTGTATATGAATGATCTGATTGTTGCACTCAGTAGCACCCGGATAGGTTGTCACATAGATGGAATTAGTGTAAATAACATAAGCTATGCTGATGACATGGTGCTACTGAGTGCATCAGTATGTGGCATTAAAAAACTGCTTGCCATTTGTGAGGCGTATGCCCAGCAGCATGGTTTGAAATATAATCCACTCAAAAGTGAGGTCATGGTGTTTGAGGCCAGAGGAAATAGTACAGGTAACGTATTTCCCAACATCACGCTTAATGGTACAGCCTTGCGTAGGGTGTCAAAATTTAAATACCTAGGACACATGCTTACCTCTGACCTCAAGGACAATGAGGACATTGAGAGGGAACGGAGGGCGCTGGCAGTTCGGGCGAACATGATAGCCCGCAGGTTTGCACGTTGTTCGACAGAAGTCAAAATTACACTGTTCAGATCTTATTGTACATCATTCTACACGTGCAGCCTGTGGGCAGACTATTCTCAAAAGTCGTTCAGTGCTCTCCGAGTTCAATTTAATTATGCGTTCAGGGTGCTGATGGGGCTGCGACGATTCTGTAGTGCATCAGGGATGTTTGCTCAACACCGCGTCGACTGCTTTTACGCTACGATTCGTAAAAGATGCGCTTCCCTGGTGCATAGAGTACGTGGCAGCGCCAACAGCATCCTTAACATGATCGCAAGTCGTCTGGACTGCAGTTACATCAATCACTGCAGCGCCATATCTCATGGGATGGCGCAGCTCAGTGATTGTTGTTTTTACGTTCGTGTTGTATTTACTTTCTTTTAATAATTTGTTTCTCTGTGTATTACTAACACTAGTCTATAAGAACATTGTTACTAACAAAATGGACTTGGTCTGAAATAAATTAAAATTATTATTATTATTATATATAAAAATCTACACTAAAACTCGAGAACGGCTGGACCGATTTGGCTCATTTTGGTTTTGAATTATTTGTGGAAGTCCTGGGAAGGTTTAAACGGTGAAAAGTAGTAGGTAGGTAGTAGTAGGTAGGTAGTAGTAGGTAGGTAGTAGTAGGTAGGTAGTAGTAGGTAGGTAGTAGTAGGTAGGTAGTAGTAGGTAGGTAGTAGTAGGTAGGTAGTAGTAGGTAGGTAGTAGTAGGTAGGTAGTAGTAGGTAGGTAGTAGTAGGTAGGTAGTAGTAGGTAGGTAGTAGTAGGTAGGTAGTAGTAGGTAGGTAGTAGTAGGTAGGTAGTAGTAGGTAGGTAGTAGTAGGTAGGTAGTAGTAGGTAGCTAGGTAGTAGGTAGGTAGTAGTAGGTAGCTAGGTAGTAGGTAGGTAGTAGTAGGTAGCTAGGTAGTAGGTAGGTAGTAGTAGGTAGCTAGGTAGTAGGTAGGTAGTAGTAGGTAGCTAGGTAGTAGGTAGGTAGTAGTAGGTAGCTAGGTAGTAGACCTACTACTACCTAGCTACCTACCTAGGTAGTAGTAGTAGGTAGGTAGTAGTAGGTCAAATACATATGCCATGTCGATAAAAATGTATGATATGTTACCAGAGGAAATAAGAAATATAAATAATTGAAACCTCTTTATTAATAAATAATTAACATTATTTCTCTTAAATAAAAACTATTATAATGAGAATGAATACTTGAATGATAGATTTTGATTAAATATATAAATAATTAAATAGGTACAAATTTATCGCCAAGACTCGAATTAAACCAAAGAAAATAGCTGCCTGCCTACCAAATAATAGAAATATATGTTTGTTAATTGTATGTTATTGTTTTGTGAGTTTTAAATAATTATTTTGTTTTTTATGTATAATTTAATTTTAATTTTTGGCTGTAACTGTGTACGACTGACATATAACTTCTAACTTTAAGAATTTAAACATTTGTATTTCTTTATTTTTTTCTTATTTTTTATTGTTTTGTTTATCTAATATTTCGGTTTCGTGTATTATAATTTTTAGCATGTAAGAATTAGATTTTGCTGTGCCCTGACAGGATCTACAACGGTTCTTGGTTCTTAGCCTTTTGTTAACACCATGTTTTACCTTGTAGAATGCAAATAAATGAATATGAATATGACCAATATCGGTTTGGGCTGTGCGTTGATTTTCAGACTTTGTCACGCCATTTCTCCATTTTATTTGTTGAGTTTTGAAAAATCTGAAACCCGTCTCTACTCATTTATCAAAAGAAGTACTCTTCTGAAGTTTCGAATGAAATAGTCTAACTAATCTTGTTTCCCCATACAAACTTTGGAGGCCCGTTTCACCCCCATAAAGGGTGAATTTTGGAAAATCCTTTTATAGTGCACCCTTAAACCATATAAGAAACCTACTTGCCAAATTTGGAATCTGTAAACCCAGCGGTTTGGGCTTTGCATTGATATATCACCCAGTAAGTCAGTTTCCCATTTTATATTATAGATTATAAACAGATAGAAGATATATAAGAAGATAGACAGATAACGTAATTAATTATATCATACGCGTTTTGCTTCCTCACGCTCTGCTACCATATTAGAAAATGGGATGCGGTTGGAGGAAAAAAACACTTATGTGTAGTGCAACAGAAAAATATATTTTGTAGACTAACATTACTACGGTTGCTAGGACACATTAAGCAGTAGACAAGATGTCGTTTATATTACTACTAGCTTTTGCCCGCGGCTTCGCCCGCGTGAAGTTTGAGAATTGTCCCATGGGATCTTACTACCATCTGTGTGCGAAATTTCATCCAAATCCGTTCAGTAGTTTTTTCGTGAAAGAGTAACAAACATACATCCATCCTCACATACTTTCGCATTTATAATATTAGTAGGATATAACTTATAGGTTTGCAACCTGTCACAAAAAGTTCATTTTGTTTTTTCATTACAAATAATAATACTTCCATAGATATAATAAAGAAGAATACTTCCAACTTTAAAAAAATGGTAGATACTGTAATTCTTTTCTCACAACATGTTTTTTTCAAATGTAAGGTCGATAAACCACTGTTCACGCTTCTACTTTCTCAAGTTTAAATTTATTTCTTCCCGCTTCGAACGAATCGTCTCTCCTCCCAGGCTTCGCGTTTGACCACCTTCAGCATGATGCCCTGTTCCAAGGGCTGGATCGTTATGACCCTCGGATCGAAGGTCAGGGTGTTTGGCATGCCATCAGCCAGTTCCACTCTGTACTTCTTCAGGAACGTGATGAGACCAGTCAGCGATTGCATCTTTGCGAAACGCATTCCTGCAAAAAATATCACGATCAGACGAATATCACGATTAAGAAAACAGAAGACACGTGCTGACCCCTAATAAATTGGGATAAGGGCAAGAGAATGATGATTGTGCAACACATCACACAGAAGTCAACGTTTTTGAATTGCAAAACCCAAAACAATTAATACGTTGTCAACTCCAGTCTACGAAGCTACAGTCCAGCCCCAAGGTAAAAAAAACAGAGACATGACTGTAGTCAAAATCGAGAGTCTACTCCAAAAGCGTAGATCTCTGTGGAGAAGAGAAGACACAGTAAGCAGTTTCATGGATACTCTTTCAAGTTAGGGCCACGGACCGGGGAAAAAGATAATCGAACAACATGCTTCTAAATAGATTTTGGATAAAAACGTCGAATGTTTTGAAAAACTACATACAATAATCTGCATAGCAATAAGTAACGAGTTCCGTTTAAAGGAGACGGACTAGATAATACTAACTTTGTGTGTAAATAGTATTGACACTATAATTACCTATACACAACCTGGGTCCATTTCCGAATGGTAAAAACGAGAAAGGCACGACATTGTCTTTATTTTCAGGCAGGAAACGTTCTGGCTTGTATGCTTCTGGCTCCGGAAAGAACTCAGGATTATGATGCAGGTGGTAAACAGGAATATGGACGCGTACACCTACGTCCAGTTTCAAGCCATCAGGGAAGACGTAGTCGTCCATGACCTCGCGAGCAAGGTTCCCCAGGACGGGGTACTTCCGTAGGGTCTCGTACATACAGGCCTCCAAGTAAGGTAGCTCAGACACGCACTCGTACTGCAGTTTGTTGCCGTGACGTCGCAGGAACTCGTCCACCTCCTCGGCAGCTCGTTGCTGCGCTTCCGGGTTCTTCGCTAACTCAAACAAGGTTAAGGATATAGTAGAAGCCGACGTATCAAAACCCGCTACGAAAAAAATAATACACTGCGCCACCAACAAGTCATCGTCCACCTTCAAATGCACCTTCTTACTATCGCCAGTTATTGCATTACTTAAACTATCTCCAGTTAGATATTCCTGTTTTTAAAGTCAGGACCAGATCCACGAAGTCGTTCCTCTGCGATGGCTGATAGTTTCGGCTTTGAAACACGTCTTTCAACATTTTTGAGAAGAACTGGTCTATCGATGAAGGAAAAGCTTTCAATCCCAGTCCGTAGAAAATTGACGGCCAGATGGACCTAAACATGAGTTTTATACCACGATAGTTTGAAGTGTCAAGTAATTGATCAGCTATTATCTTAAACGGGTTATTATCTTCAGTTTTCATGGTGTTGGACTCCACACCGAAAGCGCAGGAGCATATATTGTCCATCGTGTACCTTGCAGAAATTCCTCTGATTTCGATGATGTTAGACATGCTTGTTTCCTTGTCGAGCATATCTTCGAAGTCGATACCACACTGTTCTATCAAATGGTACATGTTCTTCATTTTTGCGGAAGAAAAGAGAGGAGTCAGATTTTGTCGGACAACCTTCCATTTGTCGCCACCACTGAAGAACAAATTCTGTGTGATAATTTCCTTGTCAATGTGTTCGGTTATTTCCCTGCCGTTGAAGTAGTAAAAATCTTTGGTCATCACTTGTTTTACGATCTCAGGGCTGTTCAGGATGAGAACAGGCTCCGTGCCGAAGAAAGCTCCAAAATAAGGTTGATCGATGAACTTTTGACAAAGTCTTTGTATCACCTGTCCAGGATATTCTTGTAGTAAGATATATTTTCCGTAATTGCCCAGAAGGGGCAGGGGTTTAATGTAAGGCACATTCTTGTCTTTCCAGTAACTAAACTTTTTTGTCGTAATTGAATATAATAGAGTACAGATTATAGTTAATAGAGACGCGAACACGAGTAGACCGATCATGATGCTGACCAGGACACTGAAAACTGTGGGTGTGGAGATAGATGCGATCGTTTTATACTATATGTTATCTACGTGATTTGACAGGGTAGAATACGTCGACTCACGCTGATTAACGAAATGTCCAATTTTAAAGTCCGAATTTTAATGATTACTTAACGATTGACGTTGATTGCTAAACAACATTAGGGGAACACGGGGGAATCGGAGTAACCGTGTAATAAAAATTACCCTAATTTACATGTAACTAATGAAGTTAGATCCAGATTTATTTTGACATAGTGTAGAAGGATACGACAGATCCACATGTGATAGTCACATCGCTATTTAATTTTATTTATGGTGCAAGTTGGTTTATCGTGAGTAATAACGTGATAGTTGGTAAATTGTGACTTTGAAACCTAATTTATTTTAAGTGTTGCATTTTTTAACGTGTAACTTTACGATTAGAAAGTTGGATAGGCAAAAGGTGTAGCAATCAATTAAAATTACGATAGCCAGTTAAATAACTAATAAAGCTGATATTTTAAATTGTTTAAATTTATTAGTATTTCAAAATAAAACGAAAGTAATAAAATAATCACACACATTGTCTCAATGTGCGTTTATTTGTGTGTGTAAAGGCACAGTTATAGGGCCAGTTGCAGACGGGCTGTGTTTTAATTTGAGCTTTGTACACTTACCGTTCTCAGTAAATTAGGATCCGTGTCGAAAATCATTAGCATAGATACCTCTTTGAATTTGACCACGATGCAAAGCGACATCTTGTATGACTATAAAATAAACGGTGTTTTGAGAATTAAATGAAAACTAAAAAAAGAGCAAGTAGGGTATTGGATTCTCATTACTACACCTTATAATTGCTATTAGTTCGTCCAAATGCCTTGAAAAAGGTTTAAAATTACAGCGAATAAAAAGAAAATCGACTTCTCCCACTCTGGGCGGAGCGGGAGGGAGTGTCAGACTTTTACTGAATAAGCCGTGCTTGCGTAGGTTGGTCTGTGGATGGGTTACCACCCTTATATAACGAGTTTTTTCCGTGCCTCGGAAAGCACGTTAAGCTGTTGGTCTCAGCTGTCATTTGTCCATCTTTGGCAGTCGTTACAGGTAGTCAGTGGCCCACAAAGTGTGACAACCAGTCTCACCAAGTGATATCGGATTAACCATTGATTTTGGAATTGTGAAGGTCAGATAAGCATGTAAAATACTGGTATTCAGCTGCATCCGGTTAGACTAGAAGTTAGTTGTGAAAACGATAGGCAGATGATGCTTGTGTTAGTAAAACTAAAACGTTTTAGGTTGCTGTCCAAAGTTCATCACTTTGTCAATAATATTCGGCTCTACTCTTTTCCTGTGAACACTGTCAGGGCCGTAGGCAGGTTGGGAAGATGCGAAATCTCGGATAACTATAGAGAAACAAATTTACCATGACGGAACGTAAAGTTTTCGAGCTAGCTTTACTCTCTCTTACTCCATACGATTCTGTTTGCATAAGTATAAACAACACTACGAGTAATCCGAGAATATTCGAGCTCGCTTCGCTCACTCAGATATGTTCTTTGCGTTTATAAGCTTTTTTTAAATCCATTGCTATAACAAAAGACAAAAGAAATCCTATATGATTCAAGATAGGCGCTAAAGGACAGTGGGCAAAAATGTATGGGGGTGCACCCACGTCCACCACAACTTAAACTATTACTAGCCTCAGACAAAATGAGGGCGTTTGTTCCACAGACAAAATGTTATCTTTAACTAGAGATAAGTTTCTTAAAAGCACTTAAATGCAAATCATCTCGTACCTACCCTTATGGAAAAAAACGTTGTATCGTGACAACGTTGGATGACTATATTTATTTTTATCTTTAGCCTTGATAACCTAAGCAAAGACTTGACTATATTTACGATAGCCAAACAAAATCGTAATCTATTTGTAAGGGGGTACTCGAAGGCGACGGTAAATCTCGGGGAGCTCGGGATCACCGGGGGCCTCCGGCTTAAAGACACCGCGACGGGGTCTCGCATGCTGGAGATCCCCGGCGAAGCCAGTGGCTTGTCCGCTGACGCTCTGGTGGAAAAGCTGAGAGCGTCCCTAAACGCGGACGAGGCCCGAGTGTCCAGGCCCGTCAGATGTGCAGACCTGCGCATCATGGGTCTGGACGACTCCGTTACCGAGGAGGAGGTGGTGGCCGCCGTCGCTAGGTCCGGGGGGTGCTCTGCCGAGCAGGTCAAGGCACGCAACCTTCGTCCGGACCCCACGGGAATGCGAGCCGTTACGGTGAGCTGCCCCGTGACGGCGGCGAAAGCCATAGTGGAGGGCCGAAGGTTTTTGGTGGGCTGGGTCTCAGCGCAGGTGAAACTGCTGAGCCCAGACCTCTGAGGTGCTACCGCTGCCACGTGGGACACCACGTGTCAGTGCGGTGCGCCTCGGAGGTTGACCGCAGCGGCCTCTGTTTCCGCTGCGAGCAAGGCCTGCGCTGCACCTGCCAAGCCCAGAGCCAGAGGCAGGGGAAGGCCCTCTGCCACCTCCGGCAACGCCACCGTCGCCGCCGCCATTGCCGTTGCCGCCACAGCCGCTGCCGCTGTCGCCACTGCCGTCGCCCAGAGCACGGTAAGTTCGCCTGCGGAGGGGCCCTCACAGGGGGCCCGGGGAGAGAAGGCGACAATGGAATGCCAATAACGGCCCCATTACGCCTCCTCCAGGCGAATATCAACCACTGCGCCTGTGCTCAGAATCTGTTGCTTCAGAGCATGGCGCAGTGGTCGATTCACATCGCTGTGGTCGCTGAGCCGTACTTTGTCCTGCCCAGGGAAGACTGGGTGGCGGACCTTGACGGCTCAGTGACCATAGTTTCATCGGCCGCCGCCGGTACCCCGACCCTTGTGGGAGTATACTTCTCCCCGAGCCGAACTCTCGCCGAGTTCCACAACTCTCTCGCAGAGTTGAGTGTCGTCGTCGGAAACCATTCCCTCCCCGTGCTTGTCCTCGGGGACTTCAATGCCAAGAACTTGGCTTGGGGTTCTCGTTGTACAGATGTGCGGGGAAGGATGGTGGAGGACTGGGCCCTGGAGAAGGGCCTGGACGTCCTTAATCGGGTTTCTGTTCCCACGTGTGTGCGGATGCGGGGCGAGTCGGTGGTGGACATCTCGTTCGCTAGCCCCACTCTGTCGCCGCGTGTCGTTGACTGGCGTGTCATGGAGGGGTGGAGACATATTCCGACCACCGGTACATCCAGCCCTCCCACCACCCAGTCCTCAAGCGGGCCAGTCCAACAGGCCCCGAGTGGTCCGCGTTGGGTGCTGAAGCAGCTGGACCGGGAGCTCCTCCTGGAAGCCTCGATCGAGCCTGGAGCCCTCGAAAAAAATCTATGATATTTAAGAGGAGCTTGTCGCTAAATAATGATAGTCACTCGATGAGAACTTTAAGTTAAGACGTGCTTGCTTAGGTTGATCGGTGGATGCGCCCACCCATTATATATCGAGCTTCCTCCGTGTCTCAGAAAGCCAGTTCAGATGTTTGTCCCTGCTGTCATTTAGAGATTCATGACAGTCGTTACAGGTAGTCAGAAATCTCACAACCATAATTTACCACCCTTGGTAAGACATGGTTGTGAGATTTCCTTATACTAACAAGGTTATGGAGGTCAGATAGGCAGTCACTCTTTGTAAAATACTGGTATTCAGATGCAACTGGTTAGACTGGAAACCAATACCAACACATTTGAGAAAAAGGCTAAACACTTGTATTCAGATGGTGAAGAATGATGAGTTTTATGACTATGTAGGTAGAAGTTCAGTGCTTAACTCACATTATTTATTATTCCAGAAAATAACTTTACAATATAAAGACAGGACTTTTACAATTAATTAGGAAAATATATCGGGCATGTATCAAGAATCAAGGGCAGCAATTCAAGCAGAATTATTTTTTTTGTCGCATAAGAAATCTCAGCAAATGACCCCTTCCGGTCTCGGCGAAGTGGAACGGAGTGTCATTCATGTTCCCTCCTCGCTATTTTTATTCCAGGGCCACGGTATCTCTTTCCAACAGTACCGCAGCCCCAGCAGGATCAGGATCAGGGCCCTAGCGGACCCTTCCTTTTTACTGACATCTCTTTGAGGCGATCGTGGAACACGAACACGCCGTGACACGGCCTTTCGTTGTAGGACGGATGGATGGCGAGCTAGCCCATTGTTCACCGTCCACAGGCACGGGTTCACTACAGGAACATTAGTGCACCCTTAGTGAAAGGTTATTTTGCACCTGTTATATTAGTTTTATAACGTAGCCAAATTCAGTTGTTCTCCCTACCATTACGATATTTTTTTGTTCATATGTCGTACTTGGGGAACCTTCCAGTTACAGGGATATTGGGTTCAAAGTTTGAACATTATCACAAGTTGCGTTTTTTAATATTTTAATAAAAAAAAGTTCTTAGTATTATTACTTGACTCTAAATACCTCCATGACCCTTGTACTAGTAAATGCACACACCAGCACAATGTTTTGAGAGTTACTTTAAGTCTCATCGTAAAACGTGATTTTTCAACCCAAAAAAAAACAATTCTGTTTTCGTATACCTAGTCCTCTCCACGAGAAGCTATAATTTTAGTAAACGTGCTTTCGACTTTCCAACTCTTAGATCAAATTAAAAAATGACAGCCTCAGCATGATCTTACTTCAAAATGGCGGCCCAAATGTTAACATTGCGGGGACTATAGTCACTTAGTTTGATGTTTGAATGCTTTGTTGATGGCTCCATGAATGGTCAGTTAGACCCTGTAGAATGTAGCTGCCTTTCTTTTAAAGATTCCGTATACTAGAGATCCCGTTGACGCCGTAGGAAGGACATAGATGGATAGTAACTAATTAATATCATTCTACCATGTCTCAGATATCTCTCGCAGTAAGCATAAGGCAGTGTGTGGCATAACACTTGTCAATGACGGGTTCTTGCCAAGGTTTATGGCCTTATCTGTTAGGAAACACACCTACTAGATTATATTCGTATTTTTATCTATAAATTAAGTCGTAAGTAGGGTGACTAGTGAAATTACAAGTGATAGAGAAGTAAACAAGTGATTACCATATTGCGCAACCCCAAATATATTGGAATAGAGGACGGATTGATAATGAAGTGGTCATAACTTGTATGTTTACAGTTTTATCTTACCTTATTATCTTTATGTTTATATACTTACCTACCACTTAACGTCACGCAAAGCCCTGCAAATAAAAAATGGTTACGAATAATAACGATCCGATTTTCGACCCATGCGACGTAAAACATTACCGAATATCGTCGTGCTTCTAAGCAAAACCAAACAAAGCCAGCCAAAACCAGTTTACATTATTAGAAACAGAAAATCAAATTCATATTACACATTCCCTAATCAGTAGTTGTTGTCAGTTTAATTATTAACTAAAGTAATTCGATTTTTTACGAGAACAAAGGTCTTCGCACATTAGACTGCCTCGACGCCAACTCCACTGCGGCTCGACTCAAAGTAAAGCATCGAAATGTGTTCTTTACATCGTGTTTTAAGGTAGAACATTGAAGGGTTCATATCACCTTGATCAGTATCGCCTATTTGGGATTCTTTCCATTGAACACTTACTAAAGCACACACCTGTTGTTAACCTGTAGACATCGTATCGACATTGCCTCTCTTCGGATCAGTTTGTCATCAGCAGTTGAGTGTCACACCACATGTGGCAAGCCGTCTTAACGGGTCGCCCTGCTTACGGTGCATAAACCACCCGTTTACGCCTTTGCGGCGTCTTGTCGTCAGTGCGGTGTTTCGTAGCAAGTGCAGCGTCCACCCGGTGATGCTGAACTGATACGGTAACATTTTGGTTGACGACTAACTGAGACCATGCTGATTCGGTGCAGTATTTACAAGTGTGCGTTGACCTTTGGAGTAGTTCTGTATGTGTTGGTTTTATCAACATGGTGCAAAAGGAGCCGCGACGGCCCGCAGTTGTCAGCAACGCGGTTACCGAAATGACCGCCTTTCTTGTTCTCGCGGCATTATTAGCTACAATATTTTACTTATTATATTTATTATCTAAAAGAAAATTCGATTACTGGAAAAACAAGAATGTGCCTTACGTTGAACCAGTACTCCTTCTGGGCAACTACGGAAGATACATTTTGCAACGAGAGTACCCTGGTCACATGATACAAAAACTTTGTCAAAAGTTTAGTGACCAACCTTACTTCGGAGCTTTCTACGGCACGGAACCTGCTCTCGTCGTGCACAGCCCCGAGCTCATCAAACATTTGTTAACTAAAGATTTCTACTACGTCAACGGCAGGGAAATATCCAAATACGCCACACGTGAAGTTGTCACCCAGAACCTGTTCTTCAACGCCGGAGATAGCTGGAAGATTGTTCGGCAAAACCTTACTCCTCTCTTTTCATCTGCAAAGATGAAGAACATGTATCATTTGATAGAAAAAGTCTCGATAGGTTTCGAAGACATGCTTGAATATGAACTTGGCATTTCTGACGTCCTCGACATGAGACAGACTGCTGCCAGGTTTACCATGGACGTCATATGCTCCTGCGCTTTCGGAGTCGAGTCCAAAACCATGGGCATAGAAGATAACACCCCTTTAAATTCATGGCACACGAAATATTCGAAGCTTCACACTACCGTGGTTTCAAGATAATTTTCAGGGCTATTTGGCCTGCAATTTTCTACAGACTAGGGCTCCAAGTTTTCCCCTCAACAATTGACCAATTCTTCTCGAAATTGTTGAAAGGAGTGTTCGAAAGTCGAGACTACAAGCCATCACCGAGGAACGACTTCGTGGACCTGGTCCTGGCTTTAAAGAAAGAGGATTATATAACTGGGGACAGTTTGATCAACGCTAAGACTGGCGGTGACGAGAAGATACAAATGAAGGTAGACGATGAGTTGATGGTAGCCCATTGTATTCTGTTGCATGTGTTCTTCGCGGCAGGTTTCGAGACGTCTGGGACCACCATGAGCTTTACACTGTTTGAGCTGGCAAAGCACCCGGAGGCGCAGCAACGAGCCGCCGAGGAGGTGGACGAGTTCCTGCGACGTCACGAGAACAAACTAAACTACGAGTGTGTGCATGAGATGCCTTACTTGGACGCTTGTATTTCCGAGACCCTTCGGAAGTACCCCGTTCTTGGGAATCTTACTCGAGAGGTCATGGACGATTACGTACTCCCTACGGGCTTGAAACTAGACGTAGGGGTCCGCATCCTGACTATTTCCCGGAGCCGGAGAAGTTCATGCCAGAACGGTTCCTGCCTGAAAATAAAGACGATATTAAACAGTACACTTACCTCCCATTCGGAGCGGGCCCCAGGCTGTGTATCGGTAATTATAATTTCTTTGATATTTTAAATTATGCAGGGTGTAAACAGCCTCATCACTAAGCCATCAACCAAGCATTTCGTACATCAAACTACTAACCCTAAGTAAAAAAATTTGCTGCGGGAAATGACTTTTTTTTCTTCATTAAATCAGACTGCTTGGTAGGACTCGATGCAACGCAATTAAAACATTGTGCTGGTAGATGGATTGAATCGTTTCTGTATTCGGGGTTAAATCTTCAACCAGTGCGTCCTTCCTAAGGCTTGCGATGCAAAAATGTGGGAACTCAGGGTACGGTTGGTACATAAATTCAAGGGCGCTCAGCGAACTATGGAACGGGCTATGCTTGGTGTCTCTCTGAGGGATTGCATCCGGAACAAGGTGATCCGATAGAGAACCGGCAATGGTCTGGTCATATCAGCCGTGGAACCGGTCATCGTTGGGGGTAGGTTAATGATGCTGATGATGACTAGAACAAAAAGTGTTATCTTATGATAACACTTTTGACGCTAGTCATCAAACAGATAAATAGGTTAACTTCGTAGGGGGTCATCTGTTGTGTTAGCAGAGACTGAGTTAAATGGTTTTATCTACGGACGAGGTTATCAATTCAACTTTGGCTACTCATTGCGGAAAGTTTATTTTTAAGATTATTTTCAAAGGTCAATGTTATTTATTTCTGAACCCAAAAAATTGGGTTACTGCAAGTGCTATTGTATGAGCCTTTTTAGAAACAACAAAGATCCTGTCACAATTACACTACGATGGCTAATTTTTTTTTTGTTTTTTTTTTTGTGTATGGCATCTCGCAGTTCAGTCTATGAATACTGGCTTCTGCTTAATCGGGCAAGTCCTGTGGATGCCTTGAATTAAGTGACTGCTTACATAAGAACGCACTTTGACAACTTTCTGCTCTGAGCCGCACTCTGAAAATCTTGCAATGCAATTATATTTAGGGTTTGTTGTATTAATTAGTTGAACCCTACTCTATCTGTGGTAATAACATTTAGTTTGTGAGTACTACACTATTTTTGTTTATGATACTTGTAAGTTTGTCTATGATTTCTTCTTCTTGTGAAATCTCTCGTCATAAAACTACGTACAACTTATCCAAGTATATTTTATTAATCACATCAGGGATCAGTATAAAAGCCTTTTGGTCTCGTACAGGACGAACTGTTATTTTTTTTTACGATTTTTCTCATTAAGTTACTTTTTATTACTTACAATTTTTTTTTTGTATTCTGTCCGGTCGGGCTGATAAATGATTTTTCTATCTTTCTTTCTTTCTTTCTTCTAAAGGAGGATTGGGCATGTCGGAAAAACTCTGTGTTTAGGGTTCTGTACCCGGAGGGTAAGCAATGGCATCGGCATCGGCATCCTATTACTAAACCTCCGCTGTCCGTCCGTTTAAAATCTGTCAGCTGACCCTGGCATTTTTTTTTTTTAAGATGGGAAATCATCAAATAACTTCTCCCACTCTGGGCGGAGCCTGAGGGAGTTTTAGACTTTTACTGACTAAAAATCAACCATGTTCCTTCCTCGCCGCCCTCTATGTTCCGGGGCCGCGGTATCTCTTTCGAACAGGCTCGCAACCCCGGCAGGTTTCGGCCCTAGCGGGCCCCTCCCTTTATACTGACATCTCTTTGAGGCGCGCGTGGAACACCCGTCGACACGGCCTATCGTCATTAGACGGACGGACGGCTAGCTAGTCCAAGGCTAGCCGTCCAAAGGCCCGCGTCTACGGTGGCCGGTAGCCACCACGTGGCCCCCGACGCCCGGTGTGTCTCCCGCGGCGGCTGGGAAGAGAGGTTCTCCCTCTCGCGTTCCGCCACCTCCTTCGCTAGCATGACTGCTTCGCAGAAGGAGGTGACGGCTTCCCATTCCGTCTCGCTCCGGACCATGGATTGAACTAGGGCCGGACGCGAGAGGTCGCCGCCGCCGATCGCCGCTACCAGGACAAGCCGGCCCTAGCTCAAGATCAGTTATAGGTAGACAGTGGAAATGTTCACATATTCTGTTGTCGGCGTTGTCGCTATAATCCAGTAGCGCTAGGTTTGAAGTTTCCAACATATTAAAGTTGTTTGTTTTTCCATTTGCCCAACTAACTACACTCGAGAGCAATGAATCCGGGTCACTTAAAGAATCCTAAAAATCTCGGAAACTAAAAATGCTAGGTTAATGCAATAAATTGTATTTAATAGACAATGTAATACTCCTTAAATGAAGGTATTAAAACTTCTTAGTTATTGTAAAGTTATATCATAAAAAATCAAATTTGAAAAAGGGCCACTTTCGAAGATGGAACTACGAAATTACAGCATTTGGTTTTGCTTTTGTTTGTAATCTGTCATATATGTGGGTACATAAACCATGTTGATAGTGCTCTATATTCATTATTCAAGCTGAAATTATGTCACTTACGCCTGAAGAATGCACCAGAATACTTACAATGCTGGAAACCGGCCGGAGTCAGCGCGATACAGCCAGGGCTGTCGGTGTGTCGCTGTCAACTGTACAAAGAGTTCTCCGACGTTACGAAGAAACTGGTTCTAACCTACGCAGACCAGGAACGGGCAGAACCAGGTGTACCACAGCACGAGAAGACCGATACTTGGTGAACACCATGCTTCGAAATCGCTTTCTCACAGGAACTGAACTCACAAATCAGTTTCGACGCCTCGGAGGAAGTAACCCAAGTGCATGGACAGTAAGACGTCGGCTTGCTGAATCTAACTTAAAACCCCTTAGACCTGCAAACGGCCCTAAACTGGAGCGTGGGCATCGTATTTCAAGACTAAGATATGCCCAGAGCCACGTAAATTGGAGTATTGAAGATTGGTCAAAAGTTATGTTCTCCGACGAATCAAAATTTATGCTCTACAAGCACGATGGAAGACACAGAGTGTATCGAAGACCAGGGGAAAGATTCAAGCAAGCATGCATCGAAGAAAAAGTAGCCTACGGTGGTGGGTCTGTACTTGTGTGGGCCGGAATTTCTTCTGAAAGTCGCACAGAGCTGGTGATCATAGAAAACGGCTCTTTAACTAGCGTAAGATATGTGGAAGAAATCCTCAATGATCACGTTGGTCCATTTATGGTCAATTTAGGTGAGGATGCTATATTTATGCATGACAATGCCCGACCTCATACAGGTAGGATTGTGAATGACTACCTTCAAGAGATGAACATTACTCGTATGGAGTGGCCAGCGCGCAGCCCGGATATCAACCCGATCGAGCATGCTTGGGACGAGCTAGGCAGATGCGTAAAACAACGAAACCCTCCCCCAATCACGCTTCGTGAGCTCAAAATTGCTCTCACAGAGGAATGGGAGAATATTCCCCAAAATCGTATAAGGAACTTGGTGTACAGCATGCCAAACCGCGTAAACGCAGTAATGGAAGCACGAGGAGGCAATACGAAGTATTAAAATTCAAGAAAATCGTAATAAAGTTCAAAAATTTCATGTTTCCTATTTTTGTTTTAAGGAGAGATCAGCAGTTTTTTTCTTTATGTAATTTTGTGTTAATAAAATGTATGGTGACTCATATTTTTTTTACTTTCATTTAAGGAGTATTACATAGTCTATTAAATACAATTTATTGCATTAACCTATCATTTTTAGTTTCCGAGATTTTTAACATTCTTTAAGTGACCCGGATTCATTGCTCTCGAGTGTATTTCAATTTGTGTATGTTTAGGTACTTGCGTAGGGAGAAATTTGGCTATTTGTCTTTCGATCACTATTAGACGAAAAGAAAATTATAATTGAAAATGTTATTTTAATTATAATAACGAAGTAGTAATACATGGGCATTCTGTGTCATCTCTGTCCACGGGAATCCTTGTATTTATCTAGTTCCTTACTCGTTACAATTATTTACAATCGGCGAAATAGGTGTTTCGCGTTTTAGAGTACTGCAGCTGAACGTGCTTTCTAAAACTCGGTATGTAAGGGTGGTCACCCATCCACAGACCAACCTAGGCAAACGCGGCTTAAAATAAAAATCAACCCTGTTATTATTTAGTCACGAACTCGTCACCATATAACAAAACTCTATCATTGTGTTTCAGGAATGCGTTTCGCAAAGATGCAGGTGATATCAGGAGTCATCGCAGTTCTGAAGAAGTACAGAGTGGAACTGGCTGATGGTATGCCGTACAACTTGACCCTCGATGCCAGGACCTTCCTCACACAACCTTGGGACCAGGGAGTCATGTTGAAGCTGATTAAACGTGATGGCTGGGAAGGAAGAAATTTCGTTCGGGATCAAAACAAGGCATAAGAACTATCCATTTAATACCTTCAAAAGAGCCATTCTGGTATATACAGGGTGTAAACCACCTCATGACAAAACCGCCAACCAAGCTTTCTTTACATCAAACTAAATAACTTTACGCAAAAGTTATTGATGGGATTTTTTTTTTTTTTGGTAAAGAAATATGCACGTTTTGTGGTATACTCAATGTGACTTACTTACTCAACACATTGTGCTGATGGATCAATTGCATAGCACGGGGATCGTGGATGTGTTTAAAGTAAAAATCTTGCATTAAAAATTTGGAAGTATTTAAAAAAAAACTTGTCAAAAAGTTGGAATTTGACCCCAATATCTCCGTAATTAGAAGGTTCCCAGGTATAGTGTAGAAGAGCAAAAACATGTCCGCAATGATGGGGAGATCAAGTGCCTTTCGGCTTCGTTAAGAGGTTTCTCACACCCTTTATGTACCTACCTATACTGAGTTCGTGTCAATGCATAATATAATGTATGTATATGCTAATGTTCTAAACGACAGACATTCTCAGCATATCTAATTTAGACGATTACAATTTATTTATGATGTTCGTTTATATTATACGGTAATGTATGAATCAATTTTATTTTGGTGCATCGCAACGTCCTTGAATGACATTTGTGTCAATAAAGTTTTTATTAGCATAACAAAGAAAGACTGTGAACAAACAATCATGTGTGGTCAAGGTAGGTATAACCAAAAAATAAAAAACAAACAATAAAGATAAAAGAGTTCTAGTTGTAGAACGTATTCCTATAATGTACGTAATATAGTTATCTTACAAAGTAAACAGTACTATTAGTATAGACAACAAACTTTATAACTACAAAAATAACACTTAACGTATGGGCTTATTGGACGATTCGCTCGAATTTAACTCGCACAAAACGTGCGAATCGACTCCTTTAAAACATATTATTTTTTCTGTAGTCGATTCGCACGAATTTCATTTATTGGCGTGCGAATCGACACCCTCACAAATATGTAGTAGGCTATTCGCACACATATTGTTTTTTTATGAAATGCAGTTAAGATAAAGTACACTTGAGCACAGAAGTAGTAAGGTCAAATATGTTTTTTCGTAATAGATAGAAAATAAAAACAAAATCTATAATCAACAATATCTGTATTAAAATTAAAACTAAGTACTAAACATCTTCTAAGCTTGTGGTTTGAGGATTAAAAATAAGCAAATATCGATCACAGAATAATAAATAAGTGTCACTAACAAACTACTACTCCACTAACCGCGTAATAAAAACAAAAATGTACCAAAAATTTACATTTTTTTTTACATTACACAAACATTTACTTTTTTAATAAGGTATGTATATATATAATTAACAACTTTTTCTTATATTTATTATTGACGAACATTTGATACACACAACACTGTGTCACATCACAATAATTATCTTAAATTACCGTCCAGCACGTGTACTTTCTACAGTTACAATACAAAACTAAACCAAATGTAGACCTTTGATCAACCCGAGTGAGCGTGATAGCATATATATAGCTTTCTCTTTCATTTTATCCTGTAATAGGCGAATTTTTCCGTCATGTTTATATTGTTTTGTATTAGTAAAAATGTAGATATGCCACGTTTTAAGTAATTATTATTATCACTTATTCCATACAGATCTTTCTTACTTTCAAGTAAATATCTGCTGTTTAAACTTCGATAATTTTTTATTTTTATTTCAGTGAAAGCTGAATACGACTGTACTTTATTTTTTTAAACCTTAAAATGAAATGTGTGCGAATAGTCTACTACATATTTGTGAGGGTGTCGATTCGCACGCCAATAAATGAAATTCGTGCGAATCGACTACAGAAAAAATAATATGTTTTAAAGGAGTCGATTCGCACGTTTTGTGCGAGTTAAATTCGTGCGAATCGTCCAATAAGCCAACGTATGTACCTACATATATTATACTAGCTGACCCGCGCACCTTTAAGGCCAAGGCCGCGAAGGTTAGTATTTTTAAATAAAAGTATCATATTATGTTACTTCTAATACCTCCAAGAATATGTGTATAAAGTTTCATGATGATCGGTTGAGTAGTTTTCGCGTGAAAGCGTAACAAACAAACTTACATTCACATTTATAATATTATAGGATACAACGACCTCAATGGACACGTCAAAGTACTCCTTCGTGTCACTGTCATCCGGAAACGTGGACAGAAGACTAATTATTTGGCTAATGAAAGAGCCAGCTCTGGTTACGCGAAGTGGAGACGCGCACTCGGACCCCATGATCTGAGCATTTCGACCACAAACGGCTCAAAGCTGTAGTTACCAATAAGGTTACAGTATTTGCACCGTTTGAGGACCTCAGCAGCCATAGCAGCAGCGCCAGGAAAAATAAATATGCAAATAGGTACTAGTTAAAAAAGCTAAAAATGGAGTTGGGCAGGATTCCCAGCAAGGTGCAGTGATTTGGTGGTTAAAATAAAAATAAAATGTAGCCCACCGCTACGTTATCGGGAATAGGTTTTTGGTTTTACAATATTATTTGGTTTCAGCGTTTGTAGTTACCTACATTACTAGGGGAGGACAGCGTAGGCCCGGCAATTAGTCGTTGCTTACTCAACAAAAAATTAAAAACATGATAAAAGGTTATCAAAACGTTCATTAAGTAATTCCAGTGACTTTTAATTTTGATATCAATTTTTAAACTGGCATTATTATATGGTCACTAACATTATCATTTACTGTATACTCAAAACAAAATCTTTTAAGCTTTTATGATGTGACAAGGTTACCGATAGACAGGCAAACAGACAGAATTGATTTACTATCGCATTATGTTATTATAAGTCATCCGTCTAGCAACAATGTTTATTTATTTATTTATTTATTTTATTTGGCTCTTCAACAATGAGTACACTATTACATTTTTGCATACAGTACAACCTTAAGTCTAAGTGCCCCATCACTTAAAGAAGAGCACCACATGCACTATATTTTTGCGTACACACCAAAAAAGAAACAATATGAAAAAGTGGGAAAAAAAAATCAAATGAAAAATAACAAATGAAAAATAACAATTAAAATATAACTTACTAACACTTGATTTAAAAGTACAATAAAAATAATTACACAATACAACTCAAAAACATAATATCTACAATTAAATAATACATAGGACGAACTCAATTGGAATTTGGATCAGAATTTATGATTCTCTTCAGGGTAGGCACAGATGTGTGAAATAAGTCAATATCATCATCGTATTTTTTGTAAATGTTGGGGACTTCTAGTCTAACCGGATGCAGCTGAATGCATGGAATTTACATGGACCGACTGCCTATCTGACCTCCACAATCCAGTTACTACTGGGACATACTGGGTAATACGATACCCCTTAGTAAGAATGTTAGTTAGACTTTCGAGCCACTACTTGCAATGACTGTCAAAGATCTACAAATGAGAGCTGGGATCCGTGCTTTCCGGGGCACGGAGGAAACTCAGTATGCAATGGGTGTTCACCCATCCACAGACCAGCCTTGGCAAGCGCGGCTTAACCTGAAGATTGATCCGAGCGGCTGTTATTATTTAGCCAATTCCTTAAACGCTCCTTATTATTTTAAAATGGAATTGTTATTTATTAAGGTAGAAATCGTCTGTCATGTTAAATCTGATTCATTTGATGTGTTTACTTTTGACGGATTGTAAAGTGCGCCGCAGATTTTCTGTCGCCCCTCCGTGACCTTCAAATACGACGAGTATTTACTCAAGCTATGACTATTAATTAAAAGAACAAGTATTGGTACAACTGGGTTGTACCAGTTGCACAATCCGTGCCACGAAAGATGAGACCTGTCACACCACTTGCAACGAGTGAAACTTTGTGAAATCTTGATTATACCTCCAGGTAAAACATTAAGAAGACAAAGTAGGAAGATGGTTTACGACGTGTACACCTATATGTCAAAAGAAGTATTTCGTTACACAATTAACTCGTATACATGTAGTGTGACAGGTCTCATCTTTTATGGCACGGACTGTAATTGGTTTTATTTTCACAACAACAAAATACCATGATTTGTACCGTTGTAGGTACAAGTATTGGTATCTTGTTGTTATGAAAATAAAACAACTAATGGTTTATAATAAACAGTGATTTATGGAGCAGCTAAAAGCAAAACATCTATTTTTGGTAGAAACATGGCATACAACATGACAAAAAAACAATAATAACAGAAAAACACACTGCGCTGTGTGTTTACAAATATTTATTTAATACAACAGAGCGAAACACAAAAAAAATATGTGCTTGTATAGCTATATTTAAATACACTCCTGTTTAATAATTAGGCTTATTTGAATAAGTATGTTAAGTACATTATACGGTAAATACCACAGGCGTTTGATAAAACAAAGTGTTTAGACGGATACGATTTGCAAATATGTACTTCTTTGTGATTTTTTGTTTAAGAGGTTTTGAGAGGTCAAGGAGAAAAATAAACGTGTTTCGCGCAAAGGCATATGTTTTTTTTGTAATATCAGCAGGTGGCCTACTGATGGCCGCCACGACGCCTTCTTGTTAGCGTGTGGAAGGATGGCAATCTAAACTGTGTCGAACCAGAGCTAAGCTACTAGTTTGGCGCCGACGGTTGCATCCATCAATTACTGTAGTGAACGAACAACAGGACTCGCAGGTCACGATGTTAAGTGCCCCATCGTATGTGGAACAGCACCACATTTAAATACAGAGCAGAGTATTTATGTCTTTTAGACACTTACTTGGTTACACTTGGACACCTCTGATTTATAACAATATGCCCGATGAGATTAAAAAGCTCCTCTATTAAAAAAAAAAAACTATGCCTTCTTAACAAAAAAATGTTATTACAATGTAAACGACTATCTAGAAGAAAAAGATATTGTATTTTATTAACAGAATTTATTTGTTCAATATACTTACAATATACTTACATCAATTATAATGGATAATATAATTACTATGATATATGACATTATTAATTTGATTTCATTCATTATTTCATTTCCTTATTCCATTATTATTACTTGTTAATTACTAATTTAAGTTTAATTATGTGTTTTTATGTGTATATTGACCATCTTTAGTTTTTGACATTGTAATTAAATAATCTCTGACATATGAATAAATTCTAATCTCCTGTGTAGGAACACCATTTCTTTACATATTGGCGCATCTAGCATGGTATACAGTCAGTGTACCTTTTTTTTTTTTTTTTTTTTTTTTTTAGGATGGGAAATCATCAAATGACTTCTCCCACTCTGGACGGAGCGGGAGGGAGTGTCAGACTCTTACTGACTAAAACCCATCCATGTTCCTTCCTCGCCCTTTACGTTCCGGGGCCGCGGTATCTCTTTCGAACAGGCCCGCAACCCCGGCAGGCTTCGGCCCTTGCGGGCCCCTCTCCATTTGCTGACATCTCTTTGAGGCGCGCGTGGAACACGAACGCGCCGTCGACACGGCCTGTCGTCGTCGTTAGACGGCCGGACGGCCAGCTATTGCCCATAGCCAGCCGTCCACAGGCCCGCATCTACGGTGGCCGGTAGCCACCACGTGGCCCCCGACGCCCGTTGCGTCTCCCGCGGCGGCCGGGAAGAGAGGATCTCTCCCTCTCTCGTTCCGCCACCTCCTTCGCTAGCATCACTGCTTCGCAGAAGGAGGCGACGGCTTCCCATTCCGTCTCGCTCCGGACCATGGATTGAACCAGGGCCGGACGCGAGAGGTCGCCGCCGCCGATCGCCGCCACGTACAGTCAGTGTACCTTACGAACGTTTTGTAACAACCTCTGAACCTGTGTTATGCAAATAAATGAGTTGTATTTGTATTTGTTAGACTTGAAATCAAACAAAGGCGTATTTACTCTGTGTAAATTATTTCACTATCACTATCGTCAAATCAATAGAGAATCTTGGGGCATGTCCTTACATACGATACCGCACGTCCGCGTGGTCGAGCGGGGGAAGCAAAGCAAATGTATCGGTGAACCGCGCAGAAGGACGGTAAGCGCCGCTCGTCGCCGTAGTGGTATGTACTATTAGTTGTAACTTTTGGTTTTGTGTAGCAGTAGTGCTACGAAAATCTAGGAGCTACGAGCTACGAATCCTCGTAGCAGCGAACGTAGACCCTTGAGACTAAAACTGTAATTGATTGAACTTCACGGGTTCTAGTTCGTTGCTCTAAATGAATTTCAGGGACTTTTTTTAAAGGATTATAAAATATATGAATACGGGTATTTATCGCGAATTTACCTTCCTTCCTACCTTCTTTTTCCTTCCTTCCTTTTTTCTTTTGTTTTCCTTTTTTTTAACAAATTGGTAATCGTAGAATTTTGATCACAAAAATATATCTATATCTCTATTGATTTATTAAAAGCAAACGTTTCAGCCTGTCCAAATGAATTTAAATTTCAGCATATAAACCCCACGACAGTCATAAAAGCTTTTAAACAAATCAAGATCAAATTAACCGAAGACCTATGGGGTATGTCTATTAAAGCTTGTACCTCAATTATTGAAACTGTAGCACCGTATTTAGCCTCAATATTTAATTTGTGCGTGGATCAAGGAGTCTTCCCGGATCTAATGAAATTCAGTAAGGTAATACCGCTTTTTAATTCCGGGGACAGTAAAGACACCAATAACTATAGGCCAGTATCCGTGTTGCCTGTTTTCAGCAAGGTGTTTGAAAAGATAATGCTCAATCAAATGCTTTGCCATTTTAACACCAATAAAATATTACACGAACAACAGTATGGTTTCACCAAGGGACGTTGTACAACTGACGCCGGTGTTACTTTATTAAAACACATATTTACTGCGTGGGAAGAGGCACAAGATGCCATAGGAATCTTTTGTGACCTTTCGAAGGCATTTGATTGCGTAAATCACGAAACCCTGACCTTGAAACTTAAGCATTACGGTTTAGGTAAACTGGCGCTTAGTTTAGTAAAGTCGTATTTGAATGATAGACATCAGCAAGTACAAATAAATGGTGTCAATTTTACGGGTTTAAAAGTAAAAATGGGTGTACCACAAGGTTCGATTCTGGGTCCCTTCCTCTTTTTAGTTTATATTAATGACCTACCCCATTTATTTAACAACCACCCGCATATGGTGTTGTTTGCTGACGATACTTCGTTAATATTTAGGATAAACAGACGTGCCACTAATTTTGACGATGTAAATAATGCCCTACTGCAGGTCCATAACTGGTTTACCGCTAACAATTTAGTACTCAATGGGAAAAAAACTAAGTGCATTCGATTGGCCCTACCAAATGTCAAAAGTAGTGATTGTGACATAATTTTGAATCAAGAGAAACTAGAATTCGTCGATAAAACAGTTTTCTTGGGAATCACGCTCGATTCAAAGCTACAATGGGGTCCTCATTTAACATCTCTTGCAGGACGGCTGAGCTCAGCTGCATATGCTGTTAGAAAGATCCGTCAATTTACTGATATTGATACCGCGAGGTTAGTCTATTTCAGTTATTTTCATAGTATTATGTCATACGGTATTTTACTGTGGGGACGTGCGGCAGACATCGAGTCTATATTCATTCTGCAGAAAAGAGCAATCAGAGCCATATACGAATTACGTAGACGCGACTCTCTGAGAGAACTGTTTAAGGAAATTAACATCTTGACAGTACCGTGCCAATACATCTATGAAAACATCATGTACGTTAGGAAAAATCTGCATTTATTCAGTAAAAGAGGTGACAGACACCACTATAATACTAGAAATAGGGACCAACTCGTTCAGCCAGGTTTCAGGCTTGCTAAAGTAGATTCATCTTTCATGGGGTACTGTTTAAAATGTTACAATAAAATACCTCCTCACATTCTACAACTGAATGAGACGAAATTTAAATCTTGTATAAAACGCACACTATGTAGGCAAGCATATTATAATTTGGGGGATTACATTAATGATAAAAATGCTTGGCTCAATGCTGGTCCTGCTCCACAACCATAGGCAAACTAACTGATTCCCAGGTTACGTTATTGTGGAAGCTGCAGAAGATTGTAAAATATCCTTGCATTGTATAGATTCCATCTCGTAGTATTATATAACTGCATAGCACATTTGTGTGAGTTCTATGTACTGTAAAGCCACCATTTACATTTAGTTATCTTTTTCTTTTTTTTGACTTGAATATGCCTTGGCGGCTGAGAGATTGTCATGCTCACTCAAATGTCTCGCTGATGGTGGCGGGTGTGTCGGGTCATTTAGCTCCCTTCAATATGGTCGAGTTGAATGGCGCCGATACATGCGTCATGTTCGTGAACGGGCGCTGTCAGTTGGGACAGGTCATCTCTTAGCTGCCATGGTTAATTTTAATTTCTTTTTTTTACACTGTTGATTTAATCTTTTCTCTGGACGCTCTTAATGTGCACGTCTTTCTACATCGTTCTCACATATATGTATAATCACACATGAATGATGTAACCAAGATTTTGTAACAATATATTGATTTAAAAAGAGTGTCCATGGAGTTTCTTGCCCGTTCTTCTCCGAATGGGCAACTACAGTACTTTCTCAAGTTATTATGCCTTGTGACTGTGACTGTAGCTTTGATTTAATTTGTAATTTGACATTCAAAAGTGCCGTAATGGTCTAGTTGAAATAAATGCTTTGAGTTTGAGTTTGAGTTTGAATACTTTTTGCGTGTACTAGTAGGAACACATCTAACTAACCCGTCGGGAATGTTATGTAATTAAAGTATTGCACGTTTATACTAAAGTATATCAAGAAAAAGCATTACCTACTTATATTACCTCATCTGTGCTAGTCTCAAAGGTTAAAATTAATTAAATCCTTTTATAGTTTTTCTCTGAGTTTTTGTGTATTTATTCTTTACACGAGTTTCGTTTAAAAATTTCCACTCCCAAAACTAGTACCTACCATCCCCGGGGTGTAGTAGGAAATGTTTTATAGACCAATAAAGAATTGCTATCGTAAAAACACGACATCTGCAGCTGCTGTGACATTTTTCGAACAGTGCCGTTATTAAATCGATGGCTTTAAAACCAATCCGGAAAAAAGTCCCTGAAATTCGTTTAAAGCAACAAACTAGAACCCGTAAAGTTCAATTAATGACAGTTTTAGCTCAAGGGTCTACGTTCCCTGCTACGAGGATTCGTAGCTCGTAGCTCCTGGATTTCCGTAGCACTACTGCTACACGAAACTAAAAGTTACAGCTATAAGTACATACCACTAGTTGCGATAGTTAAATGCTATTTATTTATTTACTAGCCAATCCAACTAACGTTGTCTTCTCAGTTACTACTACCTACTACTACCTACCTACCTACTTCTACCTACCTACTACTACCAATCTACTACTACCTAGTTACTACTGCCTACCTACTACTGCCTACCTTCTACTATCTACCTACTACTACTACCAACTACTACTACCTACCTACTACTTCTCACCGTTTAAACCTTCCCTGGACTTCCACAAATAATTCAAAACCAAAATGAGCCAAATCGGTCCAGCCGTTATCGAGTTTTAGTTCAAACCAATTTTCGGTAGTAGTTTACATAGTAATGTACAACACATATTTTTTTAAGTTTTATCATTCTCCTATTTTAGAAGTTACAGGTACACATACATTTTACCACTTTGGAAGTGATTAAATTCGTAAAAAGTATTTTATTTTTTAAGAAAATTTAATGAAATGTGTACGGTAGGTATGCTGCAGATGAGCTTGTAAATATCTATCTTTCTTCAGCTGTGTAACAAGGTATAACAATGGTGGATATTATTATGATTAATAGACAAAAAATTATAAAAGGCTCCCAGGTAACAAATAACGAAACTTCGTTAGGATAATTGTTGAGTCTATTTTAATTCGAATACGGTTCATGCAAGCGGGATATGGTACGATGTACTTAAGGTGTGAGCGAGACAACAAAAAACCCCATAAACGACATTTTTTTTTTATTTAGGTGGCCCCTTTACCACCTGTGTAGTTTTGAGTATCGTGGCTTTTGTATTTAAATGGAGGAGTTCACTCAGGACGACACGATTAACTGTCGTCAACGACTTTTTTTGTCGTCACGACATGGTGGTAACGGGGCCACCTAAATTTAAAAAAAAATTGCGTGTAAGGGGTTTTCTTTGTTTCGCTCACACCTTTTTTTTTTTTTTTTAGGATGGGAAATCATCAAATGACTTCTCCCACTCTGGGCGGAGCGGGAGGGAGTGTCAGACTCTTACTGACTAAAACCCATCCATGTTCCTTCCTCGCCCTTTATGTTCCAGGGCCGCGGTATCTCTTTCGAACGGGCCCGCAACCCCGGCAGGCTTCGGCCCTTGCGGGCCCCTCCCCTTATGCTGACATCTCTTTGAGGCGCGCGTGGAACACGAACGCGCAGTCGACACGGCCTGTCGTCGTCGTTAGACGGACGGACGGCTAACTAGCCCATAGCCAACCGTCGTTTCGCTCACACCTTAAGTACATCGTATGATATCCCGCTTGCACGAACCGTATTCATATTAAGGAGCTTATCAAAGCAACGTTATTTGTTACCTGGGAGCCTTTTATCATCTTTTTTGTCTATTAATTATAATAATGCACATAAGTGTTATACCTTTTTGGAAAGCTGAAGAAGTGTAGATATTTATAAGTACATCTGCATAATACCTGCGGTACACTTTTCTTTAATTGTCCTTAAAGAATAAAATACTTTTACGAATTGAATCCTTTTTCTAGCCTTCAATCTAGTTTATTATTTTGTTAATTATTGTGTCATTTTAATTTTGATTTTAATTTATGTTTCTAATTTTATTACTAAATGTGTTATGATTTTAATTCAATTCTAATTTAATTTAATTTTCCAATTGTATTACTCATGTATTACTTAATGTGTGTTGATTTTAATTTTATTTTTAAGTGCTACTATAATTTTGTTTTGTTTGCTTGGTTATACATTTTATTATGCATGCTGTGGTCTCCTGTAAGTGAAGGAGTACACCTACGTGCTACTTTTGTCGCCGATTCTTTTTTTCGTGTTTTGTGTATATTCTTTGTTGGAGATCCTAAATAAATAAATCTACGAGTACGACCCAGTTTGTTAAGTTACTTGCGATTTTCTTGTTGATAATAATGAAACAACTTAGCTACTTCAAAAAAAAGGAGGCACAAATTATAAAATAATTGGACAATAGACAAACATCTCGTCAATTTTATGAAAAAACTTTAAGCTTCTTTTTTTTTAAACGGTTAAGTTTGTGGTATAATGTTTGATAGTCAAATCAGTCAGAAATGATGCACACTTCAACCCCTTAATGGATCTAGGTCGACTTAACCAGTAACCCTGTAGATATGAGAAAACATGTACAACATAACCGACAATTTCAAGCTATTGTACAGTTGGAGAACAGAATTTAGAAAAGTGTAGAGTACTTGTGTTACAAGTACTTAATTAAAAATAACAGAAAATGTTCATCATCATCTCATCATCCTCACACTGATTTATGTTTTGTGATCATAATTATTCTTATTCGCGTCCATTGCAGAGCATAACGTCTGAAGAAAAAGTTCTATTTTCTTTCAGCAAAATTGTCCCAGCAGTACATTATTGCTATCAATATATAATTGTTTTTTTGCTTCATACAATATTGTACTAGTATTGCTATTGATATTGTATTGAAATATTCTAATCATGTTACTATAACTTCTACGTCAAACATAATATCATTGTAATCTCATATTATGTCAGATTTATACCGAGTTTCCTTTGTGCATCGGAAAGCACGTTTATTGTGTAATTGTATTGTGTAAGTATATTTTGCTCTTTGTCAGTCAATTCTGACCTATTGCATTACCTCATGGGGTGGGGCGAATGAAACTCTGTTATTGCCCATTGAAAGAGCTCAAAGAGCTATTCTCAAGGTGGCTTCTTGCCGCCCTTTCCTTTTCCCCACTAACCTCCTGTATATATCTTGCGAAGTACTAACAGTTCGACAGTTATTTATTATGAGCACAGTACTAAAACAACACGCAGCACTACCATACAGCACTGAATTTACTAAAAAAAGACGGAATGATATAGTTTGTCCTCCAAAAAGTCCAAAACATGCTTTCACGGCAAGTTTTATATGTTCCTCGGACCGCTACTCTATAACAGGCTAAATGAAAAAGTAAACATCTATTCTTTAAATGGAAATAATTGCAAGAAAATCCTTAAGGAAGCTCTTCAAACTACATATGTTCTATGAAGATACAGAGAATTTATTACTTGTGCTAAAGTAAACATTGTTCATAGAATTGTTATTTAAACTATGTAGTTAACTAAATTAAGATAGTACTATTTTATATACCTTTTCATATTAGTACCGATAACCTTATTATCATATGTGATTATTAAATCAATTAATTTTACCTCAAATTGCCTGAAATACAGGATTACCTAGTTCAGGCTCAAAACATAGTGTGAACTTGACATAGATTTAAGAAGAACTGTAAACGTTTACCTTATATTTTTGAATAAACTTTATTTATTTATTATTGGTCCCGGCTGTCATTTGTAGGTCTTTGACAGTCGTTAGGTAGTCAGTACCCAAAAAAGTCTGACAACCAGTTTTACCAAGGGGTATCGTATTACCTTGCAGGAAGGAACCAGTGTGTTTCATCCGGAGATACCAATGACGCAGCTCTATGTGTCCCGGCTACTTCACACCACGAAGGTAGAGGAGATCGTGGAGTACGTCCGAGCGAAGATCAACTGGCCAGTGAGAGTCAAGAAGTTGGAGTCGCGCCACAACACGAATTTTAAATCGTTCGTGGTGCGATTGATACCTTCCTCAAGGAAGAGTTTTCGCCGAAAGGTGTCGTGTATCGGCGATTCCGCGGAAGGCTACGCGACACCACGCAGCGCAACATGACGCCGTCTCTTCGTGTTCAGTAGAATAAAATACAATAAAATACTTATTTTTTTTATAAATGTATATATATTTTTCTATATTCGCACTCGTAAATACACATTCAATTAATTTACTCGTTATCTATTTATTCTTATTAACCATTGGTTTATTTGTTTATATATTGTTTGAAACCGTTTATTCTGTAACGTACCCTCTCAAGGTTCATTGGAAGACCAGCGTCAGACAGTTTCTACACCTGTCTGGCATGAATGCTGAAATGGACCTTTTTGGCGCAGCCGTGAGGCACACAGCACATTACTACTAAGTCCAACTTATTGTTTTGTATCTTTTTTATTTATTATTGTGTGTGCTTTATTAACCGACGTCAAATAAATGTTTTTCTTTCTTTCTTTTCTTTCTTTAGTTTTATTTATGTTTTTGTGGTTTTAATCAATATGTATGTTAGTCTGTAAGGTATATGTGATATGGATCTTTTGTTACCCGAATTAAATGGTATTCAGCTGTATCCGGTAAGACTGGAAGCCGGCCCCAACCTAGTTGGGAAAAGGCTAGGCAAATGATGATTATTTTAGTTTTTAGCTATCTTCATTTCAATTATAATAAAAAATATTTGCGGTTTTTTTTTGTGCAAAACTAAATCGTATTCTGAATTTGAAGTATGTTTTACGGCGTTTATGGCGTTTTGTGTAGCTGTGAGTTATTTCAAAACATTGTTGTTGGCTGGGCTTGGCTGTGCTAAAATTAATGGATTGATATTATTAATATTAATATTGATTTATTAGAACAGCCTTATTTGTCTGTGTCAAAACAGGCGAAACCAGAAATACATTTATTTGACTAAATCTAATTTATATTAAAGGTTACATTTATTTTTAGGTTTATTTGTGATTAAGCTAAATATCAATGACGCACACATACATGACATTCACATTATTTTACAACACTTTTTTTATCAGTATATGGATAGATATAAGTTGGTTGGTTTCTCATATATTTTTTGCCTTATTTCTTGTAGTCTCTTATAAGTGAAGGAGTACACCTACCTAATACTTTGTGTTTTACATTAACTAAAAATGTTTTGTATATATATTTTGTTGGAGATCCTTAAATAAATAAATAAATGATCAGTAGATCGCGACGTTACCCTCTCAACGTTACCCTGCTGGGTGAGACGGTCAGTCGAGTCATTGAGGTACGTAATCTTGGTCTGAACATGAATGTTGGGTTAAGATACGAAGCGTGGCAGAGTCAGTGCAAAATAAGTAATAATTATAAAATAAGGCCGTATCTGTCGGAGGAGTTGGGTATTAAACTGGTGGAGTCACTCGTGCTTTCTAACCTAAACTACGCAGATACAGTAATAGGCCCTCGGCTGCTCGAAAGAACTGAGCGACTGATCCAGAGGGTCCAAAATGACTGCGCTCGATTCTGCTTTTCAATCTCACCAAGAACTCACTTAACGCCATTCTTCAATAAGCACTCCATCCTCAAGATGAAGTCCCGGCGTAAGTTGCACCTGGCATGTATACTTTTTGGAGTAATAAAGTACAGGCAGCCGACCTACCTGTACAATAAACTGAGCTGGATCGCTAGCAGAAGAGAATGTGAAAGGAGGCAGTGCTCGCAGCGACTCTCCCCTCTATCGCACAAGACAGCTGCTTTTAGGGGAAGTTTCAGATACGCCGCATTCAAATGCTGGAACAATATTTCCGGCCGCCGCCGGTAAGAAATGTCTTGGTAACTTCAGAGTTCGACTGCGGCAGTTTCTTATCGAAGAGCAGAAAAAACTGGGTATCACTGTTTTGAATACGTCCATTATATAACTGATTGTGGTACCTATTCTTCCCGAGACAATCTGTCTGTCTGTAGTGTGTGGTCGCAAACCTGTGAACAAGAGATTGCATTGTTTATATATTGCATTGTTTATTTATAGATTGTTGTTTATGGATACTCGTATTTAGTTGACCGATAATTGTAATTATAATACCTTCTCATGATATTAACCTATATTTTACTATTGTACATCTAATTTAGTCAAGTCAAATCGTTTATTCTTATTCACACGAAAATCAAAATCAAAATCAAAATATTTTATTTCACATAGGCCTGAATGGGCACTTATAAAACGTCGAAAAAGGTGCACGGTTCGCGTTGGTCGATTCCATGGAGAAGAACCGGCAAGAAACTCCATGGTTACTCTTTTCAAATTATTTGGTATTACAATATGATTATGTTTCATTACAGCATTAGTACTAAAGTATGGGGGGACAGCGTAGGCCCGACAATAGGTCGTTGCTTGCTATACAAAAAATGTAAAACAAAAGGAATATTTAACAAAAGTTAAACAGCATCCGGGAATCTAAAAGGCCTTCAATGTTCACTCATTCACAAATAATAGGTAAAAAAGCATCTATACAAAGGTAAGTAAATAAAAAAATAAAAAAAAATAGAATATTTAATTAAAGAACTAAATTAAACAAGTGACACAAATATTGTAATCAGTGCTGTAACTATTCTGAGCAAAATATGAGAAAAAAAAAATGATTTGAAAACTACTATAATAATCTGAATCAAAAGAAAAAGTATAATGAGATTGAGAATAGTTACAGACATCCACAAATCTGTGCCGTTTATGAGCTACCAGGGAAGCCGCATGCGCAGAAGGAATCATAGCCAAACTTCTTTGTCATCAACGTAGTCCTTGATTTTGTAATATGCTTTTTTCATAAGGACACGTTTAATTTAGTTCTTGAACTTTCCATCGGTCAGTTCTATAACTGACTTTGGCAACTTGTTATAAAAGCGTATCTATACTGTTTATCACCTACACAACTACAATATTATTATAATAAGATTATTCATCTAAGCACCTACATATATGATATAACCTAATAAGTATTAAAACACACGTCAACGAACAAGAACATTTCTATCACAGTAAACTTTTGGTAAAATATTTTATTTAAGTTGATATACTTACGTAATTTCACTCCGCGCATGAAACACTTTATCACAACACGAATTTATCTCGTCTGCTCGACGTCCGCACGTCACTACAGGGATCCAGCAGAATATCAGCGTCAGGTGCATGCCTGACACATGCTGAGCTGGACTCCCATTTGGTGTAACCTTGAGACGCACACCGCACCTTGCATACCTTCTTTGTTATTTTCCTTTTTTAATTTTTTTATTTGTAGTCAGTCATGGTGTTACTATACTTATTTTGTAAATATGTTTTTGTTTTGTTTATGTGAACTGTTTCATTTAACTGTGTGTTGTGCTTTGTCTTTTGTGTGCACCAAATAAATGATTTATCCATTTATTTATTTATTTATTAAAACATATGCTCAAGTAAACACTGTACAAAGGCGGACTTAATGCCTTGGGCATTTTCTACCAGTCTACCTGAGGGTGATGCAGAGACAATACAAAGTAGGTGCAATAACCGAAACCAAAATAGTTAAAACATAAAACTGAAATACAATAATAAATACATATACAGGGTTATTTTTTGTTTATACTAAACCCGAAAAGGGGTCATTGTACTCATCATTTTGAACAACTTTTTCTATGGGACGAACCCTGAAATCGCGAAAAAAAAATCAGCTGTTCCCTACATTTATGTTCGCATAACTCGTCAAAATGTAGGGAACAGCTGATTTTTTTTTCGGAAAATAGGTTATATTACTCAGTTAAGACCTAGCTTTTTAAAGGTGAAATATTTTTTAAAGTCTGTCCAGTAGTTTCTGAGTTAAATAGTAACACAAACAGACCAAAAATTAAATCTTTCGTCGTTATAATATTAGCTAAGATACTTTCATAATGACCCCTCTACTATTCAATGCACCCATCATTATAGTTTGAGTGTGTTACATTGAGCGCCACCTTAAACCGTGATGTTTCACAAATATAAAATAGACGTTTCTCAACAAATAAATTTGCGCAGAGGTCTTACTCGTATCTTGGGGTACTGTCCCTTTCCGAGGAGGATTAGCTTTAAGCCCACCGTAAGTGCTCGAGTCATTGATCTTCATTCTCACCCGCAATATAAGTGATAGGGGTTCAATCGGGGTTGTTTTAAGGTTCGGATTTGACCTCGCGGGTTGAATAATGATTCCGGGTTGCGTACTTTCGCGATCCTACCACGTTACTTTTGCAAACTTTTCCGTTATACGTGTACATCAATGGCAGGCCTTAAATCTTCTGGAGCATATCCACTGCATGCAAAGTACTGGTCGCTACTATTAACTTATGTAAAAAACGGCTATGTTTGACCTTGGACACGCTATAGTTTATGTAATTAATAACGACCTGTCAACGTGGCGTTGCATGGAAATTAGATAAAGTGCGACTCTAATACGACACCTCTAGTTCTCAAAGTGGAGACCAGCGAAGCAGAGTGAGGATGTTTTTTTAGGATGGGAAATCATCAAATGACTTCTCCCACTCTGGGCGGAGCGGGAGGGAGTGTCAGATTTTTACAGACTAAAACCCATCCAAGTTCCTTCCTCGCCTTTTATGTTCCGGGGCCGCGGTATCTCTTTCGAACAAGCCCGCAACCCCGGCAAAGTCTTTGATTCAACCAATCACATTCGTTGAAATCCACATGCGTTTCTCGATTCTCTTGTGATTAGTTGAGTTTTGCACATCTCCGCTTTGCTCAATTCGTCTCCCAGCTGGTGGAATCCGGGCCTAATTAACCCACTTAACACCTTCCAATGGCGCGGACGAGCGGCGCTTACCGCTTCCGCGCGGTTCACCGATACATTTGCTTTGCTTCCCCCGCTCGACCACGCGGACGTGCGGTATCGTATGTAAGGATATGCCCCAAGATTCTCTATTGATTTGACGATAGTGATAATGAAATAATTTACGCAGAGTAAACACGCCTTTGTTTGATTTCAAGTCTAAGAAATACAAATACAAATCATTTATTTGCATAACACAGGTTCAGGGATGTTACAAAAAGTTCGTAAGGTACACTGACTGTATACCATGCTAGATGCGCAAATATGTAAAGAAATGATGTTCCTACACAGGAGATTAGAATTTATTAATATGTCAGAAATTATTTAATTACAATGTCAAAACTAAAGATGGACAATTAATCATAGAAATATTATTATTATATCTATGGTCAATATACACATAAAAACACATAATTAAACTTAAATTAGTAATTTACAAGTAATAATAATGGAATAAGGAAATGAAATAATGAATGAAATAAAATTAATAATGTCATATGTCATAGTAATTATATTATCCATTATAATTAGTCGTAAGTATATTGAACAAATAAATTCTATTATTAAAATACAATATATTTTTCTTCTAGATAGTCGTTTACATTGTAATAACATTTTTTTGTTAAGAAGGTATAGATTTTTTTCTTAGATAGAGGAGCTTTTTAATCTCAACGGGCAATTTGTTATAAATTAGTGGTGTCCAAGTGTAACCAAGTAAGTGTCTAAAAGACTTAAATACTCTGCTCTGTATTTAAATGTGGTGCTGTTCCACATACAATGGGGCACTTAATATCGTGACCTGCGAGTCCTGTTGTTTGTTCACTACAGTAACTGATGGATGCAACCGTAGGCGCCAAACTAGTAGCTTAGCTCTGGTTCGACACAGTTTAGATTGCCATCCGTCCACACGCTAACAAGAAGTAGTGGCGGCCATCAGTAGGCCACCTGCTGATATTACAAAAAAAAAACATATGCCTTTGCGCGAAACAGGTTTCTTTTTCTCCTTGACCTCTCAAAACCTCTAAAACAAAA
Organism: Xestia c-nigrum; assembly: GCA_916618015.1. Classification (NCBI taxonomy): domain Eukaryota; kingdom Metazoa; phylum Arthropoda; class Insecta; order Lepidoptera; family Noctuidae; genus Xestia; species Xestia c-nigrum. Next base: position 3,802,781 of record OU745263.1, read on the forward strand.
AATCACAAAGAAGTACATATTTGCAAATCGTATCCGTATAACACTTTGTTTTATCAAACGCCTGTGGTATTTACCGTATAATGTACTTAACATACTTATTCAAATAAGCTTAATTATTAAATAAGAGTGTATTTAAATATAGCTATACAAGAACATTTTTTTTTGTTTTGCTCTGTTGTATTAAATAAATATTTGTAAACACACAGCGCAGTGTGTCTTTTGTTTATTATTATTTTTTTGTCATGTTGTATGCCATGTTTCTACCAAAAGTAGATGTTTTGCTTTTAGCTGCTCCATAAATCTCTGTTTATTATAAACCCATTAGTTGTTTTATTTTCATAACACACAATAATGGTAGATACCATTATTGTGTGTTATGTTGGTTGTTGTTATATAAATCCAATTACAACAGGTACAACCCAGTTGTACCAATACTTGTTCTTTTAATTTTATACTCATAGCTTGAGCAAATACTCGTCGTCTTTGAAGGTCACGGAGGGGCGAAAGAAAATCTGTGGCGCACTTTACTATCCGTCACAAGTAAACATATAATAGTAGATTGTATCATAAGGGAGCAAAATAATATTTTTACGGCGAGGGCGCTTTTTTGAATCCAGAGCGAAGTGAGGGATTCTAGAGTAGAATCCCGAGCGTAGCGAGGGATTCTTTAGTAGAATCCTGAACGTAGCGAGGGATTCAAAGTACGTCGCCCGAGCCAAAAATATATTTTGCGCCCGAGTGATACACTCTACTTTTCATCACCCACTATGAGAAAATAAAAGGCGCCTCATATTTTATTGTAATATTGATATTTAATGAAACAGAGTAACAACTAAATTGAAATTAAGTAGTATCTAATAATAAAACAACTAAAAACTTATATTTACATTTGAGACATTTTCACAATTTTGAAAATTAATTGTTACAGTTTTATTAGGAATAGAGATTGTTGTAGATTTAATTTTATTCTGCGTGTTTGAAATAATGTCAGAATGTGGCTCATTTTGAGGAAAATGTGACGGTGAATCTCTTTGTTTGGATGTAGATGGGCGCGGCGACAGTGGCATGGATGGATTAACTGAAGGTTGCAATTTAATGTTTTCCACGATGCGTTCACATGTTTTCGCCTTGTTCTCAATGGAATCTTCTATATATCCCTCTGCTACAGCACTCGACTTCCATCCTCCATGTCGCTTGAGAACAGTTAAGTCCGCTCCAGAATCTGCCAACAGGGTAGCAGAAGTGCGACGAAAACAATGTCCTGTATATAGCTTGATATCTGGTAACTTCAAATAAGTAGCGATTTCTTGTGGCATGTAAGAAATTTTATTTTTTCCCATAACTTGTTTGAAGCACTTGCCATTTTGATAACGGATGAAAAACCGATTGGTCTTTATATCAGCAGGACGCAGGTCCAGGTATTTCTGTACAATAGTTTTGTATTCTCCTCGGATTACGAAGGATCGGTCAATTTTTGTTTTTGTGTCTGTCAGCTTTACTAACAGTAAATTATCCGAGTGATTTTCGACATCATCAACAGTTATTTTTAAAAGTTCATTGCCACGACAAGCTCCATGTACTCCGAAAATTAAAGCCACCTGTAACAAAACCGAATGTGAATAAGACAAGTACCTATCTATCGAAGTACAGGTTACAATAAAATGCGCATTTTAAAACACTGGTTATACTTTACTAATCCACCATATATACATACATAGTTACTTACTTTTACGGCAAGAAAGATGTTGTCGGGTGCCTCATTAAGGAAAGTCTCCACGTTTTTGACTGAGAACACTTTGGATTTTTTAGGTTTAAATCCATCAGACATCCTCTTCAGATACGCTATTAATTTCGAATATGTGTCCAGTTTTACGTCGTTATTAGAACTGACTGTTGATTTTAGCATTGAGTAGGTACTCCAAAGTGTGGAAGGTTGTTTAGTTTTGGCTAAGTACTGGAAGTAGGCCAAAAACACAGATTCTGAAAAATTCTTGGCGCCTCTTGAATTTCTCCATTCAATAAAATTACCATAAGCTTTCATATATTTCTCCCGGGATTTTGCAGGTAGTAGATTATCCATCACATTTCTTGCGTCAGTTCTAATACTATCAGGAGTTAATTCTATACTTTCACTGTCACTTGAAGAACTCATTTTTCAAAACAAAATCATGAATTTCTATCAATCCGTGAAAATTGACGAAAACGCGGGCTATAGTTCGCGCGTTTTTAATTTTATTTCTTTTTTTTTTGTATTCAGCCAGCGCGCGGCGCTACTATGGGCCGTCGCACCAGCCAGTCTTTATTCAAACAATATTTGCGTTCGATTTCTTGGGCGCTGAACACAAGATGTTCCAAATTCAAAAAGTGCGCGGCAAAGATAATTGCGGCGCACTTATAAAGAGGATTAAAAACTCATTACTGCCCGCTAAAAGTTTCTTATAGAAAACACCACCTTTGGGTGCACTTAAAGGCGAACCAAGTCGTCTTTTTCGAATAGATGGGATGAAAAATTATTCAGAATTAACATGACAGACAATTTCTTCTTTAATAATTTACAATTCCATTTTTTATTATTAAGGATAATTTAAGAAATTGGCTAAACAAAAACAGCCGCTCGAATCAAACTTCAGGTTAAGCCGCGCTTGCCAAGTCTGGTCTGTGGATGGGTGATGAATGGATGGTGAACACCCATTGCATACTGAGTTTCCTCCGTGCCCCAGAAAGCACGGATCCCAGCTCTCATTTGTAGATCTTTGACGGTCATTACAAGTGGCTCGATAGTCTAACTACCATTCTTACTAAGGGGTATCGTATTACCCAGTATGTACCAGTACTAACCGGATTGTGGAGGTCAGATAGGCAGTCGCTCCATGTAAATTCCATGCATTCAGCTGCATCCAGTTAGACTAGAAGTCCCCAACATTGTTGCTAGACGGATGACTTATAATAACATAATGCGATAGTAACTCAATTCTGTCTGTTTGCCTGTCTATCGGTAACCTTGTCACATCATAACGGCTTAAAAGATTTGGTTTTGAATATACAGTAAATGATAATGTTAGTGACCATATAATAATGGCAGTTTAAAAATTGATATCAAAATTAAAAGTCACTGTAATTACTTCATGTACGTTCTGATAACCTTTTATAATATTTTTAATTTTTTGTTGCGACGACTAATTGCCGTGCCTACGCTGTCCTCCCCTTTTTTTTTTTTTTTTTTTTTTTTAAGGATGGGAAATCATCAAATGACCCCCCCCACTTTGGGCGGAGCGGGAGGGAGTGTCAGACTCTTACTGACTAAAAACCATCCATGTTCCTTCCTCGCCTTTTACGTTCCGGGGCCGCGGTATCTCTTTCGAACAGGCCCGCAACCCCGGCAGGCTTCGGCCCTTGCGGGCCCCTCTCCTTTTGCTGACATCTCTTTGAGGCGCGCGTGGAACACGAACGCGCCGTCGACACGGCCTGTCGTCGTCGTTACACGGCCGGACGGCCAGCTATTGCCCATAGCCAGCCGTCCACAGGCCCGCATCTACGGTGGCCGGTAGCCACCACGTGGCCCCCGACGCCCGTTGCGTCTCCCGCGGCGGCCGGGAAGAGAGGATCTCTCCCTCTCTCGTTCCGCCACCTCCTTCGCTAGCATGACTGCTTCGCAGAAGGAGGCGACAGCTTCCCATTCCGTCTCGCTCCGGACCATGGATTGAACCAGGGCCGGACGCGAGAGGTCGCCGCCGCCGATCGCCGCCACGAGGACACGGCGGAGCTCCGCCCACGCAGGGCAGACTTCCACCGTGTGCTCCACCGTGTCCTCCGGTCGATCCTCGCAGTGGAGACACCCGGGCGATTCCTCCCGCCCGATTCGGTGCAGGTACCTCCCGAAACATCCGTGTCCGGTGAGGACCTGCGTCAGGCGGAAGGTGAGGACGCCGTGGCGCCTCTCCAGCCACTCCTCAAAGAGGTGACTTACCGCCACTATCGTGGCGTGCCCACGCTGTCCTCCCCTACGTTTGTTTTATTATATTTGCAAAGTAATAAATGATTTGATTTGATTTCTTTTACCAGTTATTAGACGCCATTTGGTGACAGAGTCCACCTGTTATCACTGTACCTTGCTAGGAATCCTGCCCAACTCCATTTTTAGCTTTATTAACTAGTATTTGTAAGTTTATTTGTCCTGGCGCTGTTGTTGTGGCTGCTGAGGGCCTCAAACGGTGCAAATACGGTAACCTTATTGGTAACTACAGCTTTGAGCTGTTTGGGGTCGAAATGCTCAGGTCATGGGGTCCACTTCGCGTGACCAGAGTTGGCTCTTTCATTAGCCAAATAATTAGTCTTCTGTGTACTTTTCCGAATGACAGCAATGCGAAGGAGAACTTTGACGAGTCCATTGAGGTTGTTGTATATACTATGTAGGTACATGATACGTTTTGTTTTATTTTTGTAATTATATAAGTTTGCTGTCCATACTAACAGTATTGTTTATTTTGTAAGATATACTATTTATGTGAGATTGAGCATTATATTACGTACATACAACAAACAACAACAACAATAACTAGAACTATTTTAGTTTTAATGAGTAGGTATTATTGTAATTGATACCTACCTAGACAGTCACAGTCTTTTTTTGTAATGCTAGTAAAAACTTTATTAACACAAATGTCATTCGAGGACGTTGTGATGCACTAAAATAAAAAAAACAAACAACATAAATACACTCGAGAGCAATGAATCCGGGTCACTTAAAGAATGTTAAAAATCTCGGAAACTAAAAATGATAGGTTAATGCAATAAATTTATTGTATTTAATAGACTATGTAATACTCCTTAAACGAAAGTAAAAAAAATATGAGTCACCATACATTTTATTAACACAAAATTACATAAAAAAAAAACTGCTGATCTCTCCTTAAAACAAAAATAGGAAACATGAAATTTTTGAACTTTATTACGATTTTCTTGAATTTTAATACTTCGTATTGCCTCCTCGTGCTTCCATTACTGCGTTTACGCGGTTTGGCATGCTGTACACCAAGTTCCTTATACGATTTTGGGGAATATTCTCCCATTCCTCTGTGAGAGCAATTTTGAGCTCACGAAGCGTGATTGGGGGAGGGTTTCGTTGTTTTACGCATCTGCCTAGCTCGTCCCAAGCATGCTCGATCGGGTTGATATCCGGGCTGCGCGCTGGCCACTCCATACGAGTAATGTTCATCTCTTGAAGGTAGTCATTCACAATCCTACCTGTATGAGGTCGGGCATTGTCATGCATAAATATAGCATCCTCACCTAAATTGACCATAAATGGACCAACGTGATCATTGAGGATTTCTTCCACATATCTTACGCTAGTTAAAGAGCCGTTTTCTATGATCACCAGCTCTGTGCGACTTTCAGAAGAAATTCCGGCCCACACAAGTACAGACCCACCACCGTAGGCTACTTTTTCTTCGATGCATGCTTGCTTGAATCTTTCCCCTGGTCTTCGATACACTGTGTCTTCCATCGTGCTTGTAGAGCATAAATTTTGATTCGTCGGAGAACATAACTTTTGACCAATCTTCAATACTCCAATTTACGTGGCTCTGGGCATATCTTAGTCTTGAAATACGATGCCCACGCTCCAGTTTAGGGCCGTTTGCAGGTCTAAGGGGTTTTAAGTTAGATTCAGCAAGCCGACGTCTTACTGTCCATGCACTTGGGTTACTTCCTCCGAGGCGTCGAAACTGATTTGTGAGTTCAGTTCCTGTGAGAAAGCGATTTCGAAGCATGGTGTTCACCAAGTATCGGTCTTCTCGTGCTGTGGTACACCTGGTTCTGCCCGTTCCTGGTCTGCGTAGGTTAGAACCAGTTTCTTCGTAACGTCGGAGAACTCTTTGTACTGTTGACAGCGACACACCGACAGTCCTGGCTGTATCGCGCTGTCTCCGGCCGGTTTCCAGCATTGTAAGTATTCTGGTGCATTCTTCAGGCGTAAGCGACATAATTTCAGCTTGAATAATGAATATAGAGCACTATCAACATGGTTTATGTACCCACATATATGACAGATTACAAACAAAAGCAAAACCAAATGCTGTAATTTCGTAGTTCCATCTTCGAAAGTGGCCCTTTTTCAAACTTGATTTTTTATGATATAAATTTACAATAACTAAGAAGTTTTAATACCTTCATTTAAGGAGTATTACATTGTCTATTAAATACAATTTATTGCATTAACCTAGCATTTTTAGTTTCCGAGATTTTTAGGATTCTTTAAGTGACCCGGATTCATTGCTCTCGAGTGTAATAGGAATCGTCTAAATTAGATATGCTGAGAGTGTCAAGACGGTCTGTCGTTTAGAACATTAGCATATACATAATTTTGTCACCGTAAAATTGTCAAACACGTTAGATTGTAATCTCTCTAGCGATTTTGTTAACTCTCGAAATATTGTCAACTGAATATACGGAAGTATCTCTGCCCCCATAATCGGGACTTGGGGCACCTCCCCCGTTAGGTTAGTTAGGTTCTTTTAAACCCTACACTCGGAAATAGAAAGAAATCGCATGCATTTCATGAAAAATAATGCGTTTTATTGCAAGCAGTATGTTCGTTTGACAATATTTCGAGAGTTTACAATCTCTCTAGATATTTTAAAATCTAACGTGTTTGACATTTTTACGGTGACATATACAAGAATTGCTCTTTTGAAGGTATTAAATGGATAGTTCTTATGCCTTGTTTTGCTCCCGAGTAAAATTTCTTCCTTCCCAGCCATCACGTTTAATCAGCTTCAACATGACTCCCTGGTCCCAAGGTTGTGTGAGGAAGGTCCTGGCATCGAGGGTCAAGTTGTACGGCATGCCATCAGCCAGTTCCACTCTGTACTTCTTCAGAACTGTAATGACTCCTGATATCACCTGCATCTTTGCGAAACGCATTCCTGAAACACAATGATAGATTTTTGTAATATGGTGACGAGTTCGTGACTAAATAATAACAGGGTTGATTTTTATTTTAAGCCGCGTTTGCCTTGGTTGGTCTGTGGATGGGTGACCACCCTTACATACCGAGTTTTAGAAAGCACGTTCATCTGCAGTACTCTAAAACGCGTAACACCTAATTCACCGATTGTAAATAATTGTACAGGTCTCCCAAAGTGATAATGCGCATAGAAATCTTCGTCGCTGTTCGGAAACGGTCGTATTCGCCGAGCGTCGGACGACGATACGTATATGTCACCGTAAAATTGTCAAACACGTTATATTACAATATAACGTGTTTCTCTGTAGCGATATTGTAAACTCTCGAATTATTGTCAACTGAACATACGGAAGTATCTCTGCCCCCATAATCGGGACTTGAGGCACCCCCCCGTTAGGTTAGTTAGGTTCCTTTAAACCCTGCACTCGGAAATAGGGGCCCCGCGGAGCGGGGCTCCGTCGACTACGCTTTTTAGGGGAATATAAAGTGTTTTAAGGTTTGGTTATACTAATCGATATTTCTCAGGAATGGTACAGTATCTTTTCATGAGAGTGGTATGATTCAATGATTCGGGTGTTTCCGGGATCATACGACAATTAGCGAAGATCTGCATGCGCATAATTTGGTAATGCTGTAATATTCTGTAGGCGACGTGTTAAGAACTAATTAAATACAAGGATTGCCGTGGACAGAGATGACACAAAATGCCTATGTATATCAGTTACTACTTGGTTATTATAGCGGCAACAGAAATATGTGAACATTTCAACTGACCAGCTATGACGGATCATGAGCTCGGGTCAGCTGACAGACAAACGGACGGACTGCGGAGGTTTAGTAAAAGGGGCCGGTTAGTTACCTTCCGGGTACAGAACCCTAAACACAAAGTTTTCCAACATGCCCTAATCCTCCTTTAGAAGAAAGGAAGAAAAATCATTTATTAGCCCAACAGGACAGAACACAAAAAAAATGGAATAATAAAAAGAAGTCATGAGAAGAATATAAAAAAATACAAACAAAATTTGTCCTGTACGAGACCAGAAGGCTCTTCTATTGATCCTTAAATATAATTGCATTGCAAGATTTTCAGAGTTCAGCTCAGAGCAAAGAGTTGTCAAAGTGCGTTTTTATTTGAGCAGTCATTTAATTTTAGCCATTGCAGTGTAATTGTGACAGGACTTTAGTGGTTTCTAAAAAGGCTCATACAATAGCGCTTGTAGAAACCCAGTTTAAGGGTTCAAAAATAAATTAGATTGACCTTTGAAAATAATCTTAAAAATAAACTTTACGCAATGAGTAGCCAAAGTTGAATTGGTAACCTCGTCCGTAGATAAAACCATTTAAAGCAATCTCTGCTTACACATCGGATGACCCCCTACAAAGCTAACCCCTTTATCTGTTTGATGACTAGCGTCAAAAGTGTTATCATAAGGTGACGCTTTTATGCTATGACTAGCGTAAAAAGTGTTATCACAAGATAACGCTTTTTATGCTAGTCATCATCAGCATCATTAACCCACCCCCAACGATGACCGGTTCCACGGCTGATATGACCGGACCATTGCCGGTTCTCTATCGGATCACCTTGTTCCGGATGCAATCCTTCAGAGAGACACCAAGCATAGCTCGTTCCATAGTTCGCTGAGCGCCCGTGAATTTGGCTTATTCCACTAATCCCCCTTAAGAGAATCCCCCTTAGGGGAAAAAACCCTAATGTAAGAATAATCCAGAAAGTCCCCTTTTAATTTTGAGTTATTCCACTATTCCCCCCTGAGAAAATCTACCTCAAAAACAAACCATTATGTAATAAAATCCAAAAATTTAAACGCTAATTATTTTCAAAAACTGAATCATAAAAAAAAGAATGAATTTATGTACCAACCGTACCCTGAGTTCCCACATTTTTACATCGTAAGCCTTAGGACGCACTGGTAGAAGATTTAACGAATACAAAAACCGAAACAATACAGAAACGACACTCAAAATTTAAGGGCTGTTTAACACTTGAGCAGCTTCAAAACTTTTAACGGTGTATGGCCAAGCGAAAGTTTTGTGTATCTGTTAAATATAAGTGCTACTTATATTTTGAGTGACGTTTCAGTATTTGGCCGTTAGTCTTTAGGCTCTGTGGAATACGGAATGAGAAGACCCGACCAAGATTCTCAAATGCTGCCCAGCCAGCGCATATGTTATGATGTTGTTTAAACAAGAAAATCCACGCAATTGCAGCAGTTTGCAGCAGTCACAACAGATTTGGTGTCTACATTTGAAGAGTTCCATTGTCAATCTCCGAAGATCAGCATCAGATCTTCACCAGAAATAAACGGGACCACCGTGAAATAGATAGAACACAAACAAAAAATAATCATCGAAATCTGTTCACAATTGGTGAAGAAATCGCTAAACATACGCACGGCTCTTCTGGAGTATTTAGGATCGATCCAGCATCTCTTTTTCTTCCATCCGTCTCAAGTAGTCGTCATCTCTCCTTCCAGCCATATCGTCTTTCATAAGTCATCATCCATAATTTTTTTTCCTAGTCTTATAGGTATCCAGATTCCTCATCAATATAACAAGTTTATCTAAAAGACTCGTAAAAAGCCGAAAGGCAATAAATTGTATTCTCTCTACCATTGCAATTTTTTTTTTGTTTTAGACCATACCTGGGAACCTTCTAGTTATGGATATATTGGGGGTCAAAGTTCCAAGATATTTTAGGTAGATTTCCTTTTTTTATAAAAAAAAATCAACCTATTGGTCTCTCACCTACGGGGATATTTATGCATACGTATACTATATGGGTGACAAGCAAAATTTAGCCACACTCTACAGGTCGAAATTATGAACCGATTGCTTTCAAACTTGGCCAAAAAATCGAAAAGGTCAAAACTTAGGCTAAGTTCGTGAATGGGCGGAATTAATTCGTCCAGGGGGGGTGACGGAGGGGCGGTTTTTCAGAATCACTTGGCCATAACTTTTTTTCTATGGTAAATTTTTGACCCGTTTTTCATTTTTATCATTCTGAGTAAGAATACGGACAACTTTAAATTAAAACTTTTTTGATGCAACCCCTAAATTGGAGAGGGGGTTACAATTTATAAAACTTTTGCGAAAAAAAATCATATCTCCGAAACAGTAAATAAGCATTTTGAACGTCGCAAATATTTTTTTTAAAGCAAATTGTTTACTCAACAGTTGTTTCCTTTAAAGTTAAGTGATTAAGACTTATAGTTTTCGAAATAAAAGAATTGAAGGCGTTTCCATGCTAAACTCGACATGTATGTAATCAAAGCTAAACTCATAAGAGAGGATTTAAAAAGGGTAAACTTTCCATTACAGGACAATGATTTTGAAATCATATTTTTTTGTGTAGATTGTACACTTAGGTACAACACTACAAATTTTCAATCGCCGGACGCCCACGGTTTACGAGATTTAAAATTTCTATACTAATTAGACGTCAAAGTTAACATTTCATGTGCCGTTGCCAGTAGAAGTGTATTTAGTACATGTTTTTAGATATATTTTATTTTTGCGTATTCACATACTTTTGGTGATAAAAAAATTGGCCTCTTAATGACTCCCCTGTACCCTGAATAAAAGAGTATACATTTACAAATATAAATATGGGTGAATCCATTTTCGGAATCTACCTCCTCCTGCGGCTTGTCGGAGAGATTTTTTTAAATACATGTTTTAGTGTAATATTTTTACTTAAAAAACCTTCATAACCCCGTACTATTCAATCCATCTACCAGCACAATGTTTTAATTGCGTTGCATCGAGTCCTACCAAGGAGTCTGATTTAACGAAGAAAAAAAAGTCATTTTCCGCAGCAAAACTTTTTGCGTAGGGTTAGTAGTTTGATGTACGAAATGCTTGGTTGATGGCTTAGTGATGAGGCTGTTTACACCCTGCATAATTTAAAATATCAAAGAAATTATAATTACCGATACACAACCTGGGGCCCGCTCCGAATGGAAGCTAAGTGTACTGTTTAATATCGTCTTTATTTTCAGGCAGGAACCGTTCTGGCTTGAACTTCTCCGGCTCCGGGAAATAGTCAGGATGGTGGTGTATGTGGAACACTGGGATATGAACGCGGACCCCTACGTCTAGTTTCAAGCCCGTAGGGAGTACGTAATCGTCCATGACCTCTCGAGTAAGGGTCCCAAGAACGGGGTACTTCCGAAGGGTCTCGGAAATACAAGCGTCCAAGTAAGGCATCTCATGCACACACTCGTAGTTTAGTTTGTTCTCGTGACGTCGCAGGAACTCGTCCACCTCCTCGGCTGCTCGTTGCTGCGCCTCCGGGTGCTTTGCCAGCTCAAACAGTGTAAAGCTCATGGTGGTCCCAGACGTCTCGAAACCTGCCGCGAAGAACACAATGCACTGGGCTACCATCAACTCATCGTCTACCTTCATTTGTATCTTCTCGTCACCGCCAGTCTTAGCGTTGATCAAACTGTCTCCAGTTATATAATCCTCTTTCTTTAAAGCCAGGACCAGGTCCACGAAGTCGTTCCTCGGTGATGGCTTGTAGTCTCGACTTTCGAACACTCCTTTCAACAATTTCGAGAAGAATTGGTCAATTGTTGAGGGGAAAACTTGGAGCCCTAGTCTGTAGAAAATTGCAGGCCAAATAGCTCTGAAAATTATCTTGAAACCACGGTAGTGTGAAGCTTCGAATATTTCGTGTGCCATGAATTTAAAGGGGTTGTTCTCTTCTATGCCCATGGTTTTGGACTCGACTCCGAAAGCGCAGGAGCATATGCCGTCCATGGTAAACCTGGCAGCAGTCTGTCTCATGTCGAGGACGTCAGAAATGCCAAGTTCATATTCAAGCATGTCTTCGAAACCTATCGAGACTTTTTCTATCAAATGATACATGTTCTTCATCTTTGCAGATGAAAAGAGAGGAGTAAGGTTTTGCCGAACAATCTTCCAGCTATCTCCGGCGTTGAAGAACAGGTTCTGGGTGACAACTTCACGTGCGGCGTATTTGGATATTTCCCTGCCGTTGACGTAGTAGAAATCTTTAGTTAACAAATGTTTGATGAGCTCGGGGCTGTGCACGACGAGAGCAGGTTCCGTGCCGTAGAAAGCTCCGAAGTAAGGTTGGTCACTAAACTTTTGACCAAGTTTTTGTATCATGTGACCAGGGTACTCTCGTTGCAAAATGTATCTTCCGTAGTTGCCCAGAAAGGGTACTGGTTCAACGTAAGGCACATTCTTGTTTTTCCAGTAATCGAATTTTCTTTTAGATAGTAAATATAATAAGTAAAATATTGTAGCTAATAATGCCGCGAGAACAAGAAAGGCGGTCATTTCGGTAACCGCGTTGCTGACAACTGCGGGCCGTCGCGGCTCCTTTTGTACCATGTTGATAAAACCAACACATACAGAACTACTCCAAAGGTCAACGCACACTTGTAAATACTGCACCGAATCAACATGGTCTCAGTTAGTCGTCAACCAAAATGTTACCGTATCAGTTCAGCGTCACCGGGTGGACACTGCACTTGCTACGAAACACCGCACTGACTACAAGACGCCGCAATTACGACAACGCGTCGCTCTGCTTACGGTGCACAAACCACCCGTTTATGCACCGTAAGCAGGGTGACCCATTAAGACGGCTTGCCACATGTGGTGTGACACTCAACTGCTGATGACAAACTGATCCGAAGAGAGGCAATGTCGATACGATGCTTACAGGTTAACAACAGGTGTGTGCTTTAGTAAGGTAAGTGTTCAATGGAAAGAATCCCAAATAGGCGATACTGATTGAGGTGATATGATCCTTTCAATATTCTACCTTAAAACACGATGTAAAGAACACATTTCGATGCTTTACTTTGAGTCGAGCCGCAGTGGAGTTGGCGTCGAGGCAGTCTAATGTGCGAAGACCTTTGTTCTCGTAAAAAATCTAATTACTTTAGTTAATAAACTGACAACAACTACTGATTAGGGAACGTGTAATATGAATTTGATTTTCTGTTTCAAATCATGCAAACTGGTTTTGGCTGGCTTTGTTTCATTTTGCTCAGAAGCATGACGACGATATTCGGTAATGTTTTACGTCGCATGGGTCGAAAATCGGATCGTTATTATTCGTAACCATTTTTTATTTGCAGGGTTTTGCGTGACGTTAAGTGGTAGGTAAGTATATAAACATAAAGATAATAAGGTAAGATAAAACCGTAAACATACAAGTTATGACCACTTCATTATCAATCCGTCCTCTATTCCAATAAATTTGGGGTTTGCGCAATATGGTAATCACTTGTATACTTCTCTATCACTTGTAATTTCACTAGTCACCCTACTTACGACTTAATTTATAGATAAAAATACGAATAGAATCTAGTAGGTGTGTTTCCTAACAGATAAGGCCATAAACCTTGGCAAGAACCCGTCATTGACGAGTGTCATGTCACACACTGCCTTATGCCATTACTACGAGAGATATCTGAGACATGGAGTATCCTACCATGTCTCAGATATCTCTCTCTCATATTAATAAGTTACTATCCATCTATGTCCTTCCTACGGTGTCAATGGGATCTCTAGTCTACGGAATCTTTAAAAGAAAGGCAGCTACATTCTACAGGGTCTAACTGACCATTCATGGAGTCGTCAACAAAGCATTCTGTACATCAAACTAAGTGACTATAGTCCCCGCAGAATGTAAACATTTGGGCCGCCATTTTGAAGTAAGATCATGCTGAGGCTGTCATTTTTGAATTTGATCTAAAAGTCGAATGCGCGTTTACAAAAATTATAGCTTCTCGTGGAGAGAGGACTATACGAAAACAGAATAGTTTTTTTTTGGGTTGAAAAATCATGTTTTACGATGAGACTTAAAGTTACTCTCAAAACATTGTGCTGGTGTGTGCATTTACTAGTAGGTCAAGGGTCATGGAGGTATTTAGAGTCAAGTAATAATACTAAAAACTTTTTTTATTAAAATATTTAAAACGCAACTTTTAAGGTATTTTCATGATTAATGAGAGTTAAAAAATATATTTCATAACCAACAATAGAAATTGAAACAGTTCATGCAAGTTGTAAAAATATGATAATTTTTTTATTGATTTTGACAAAACCTCTGTTGTCGGTAACTTTTGTCGGAGGTTCAGTATTCTATTCGGAAGTTTAGTTTTGTTATTCGAAGATCCATTTTGTTTTAGGAAAAATGTAATTTGGACATGCTCTTATTTGTTTGTTAAATTGTTTTTTTTTCGTTTATAATTTGATTTTTTTGGCGGTAATTTTTATAACGCTGGTTACTTAGAATAATAGTCAGCCAGAAATTTCTGGAGATTAATTTGTTTTTCGGAACCAATATTATTTCCCTTTCATTGCTTTTCTAATGTTACATCCTTCTGTAATTTCTTTTTTTTTTCAAAAATTATCGAGTCCTGGTCTATTACGGGGGTGAGCAATATTGCATTTCGTCTACCCACGGAACAGAGAAAAACTATATTTTTCAACTGTTTGACAACTGACAACTGTCATAACATGCATTGTAATAGAATAACTATTTTCCAATTATTGTTTGTAGAACTAATAGCCCGTCGGTGTCGGCTACCGCCTTTCGAACAATGAGTCGCAGTTCAAGCCTTAATAATAAAAGGTGAAATACATTTTTGACTTTGTTTAATGCTGTAAGATTTTCGATAGTAACTTTGGTTTGCACGTTCAAAACCCACCCGGTTTTCATTTTTCGTAACAAAGCATTTTGTTTTTTTAAAAGCTTTAAGATTTCCAAATCATTGTTTTATACATACTTTTTTTTAACACTTAAACGACAGTTTCGGAATCATTTATTTCAAATAATGAATCTGTAAACATGGCGCTTAAGCACAGAATCCTTTTTCTACTATTTCTTATATTTTCGTCTGTGTCTGTGTGTCTCTACGTAGCCATTTTGTTATAGTATCACGTGCTAATTATAAAACCAATGTGGTTTGATTCAATGCATAAATTAATATTGCGCATAACTTAGAGGAGATTTTTATTTTTATTTCTTTGTAATCGGTTCTGTCCATCAAAAGAAATATGACCTTATCATCATAATCTAAGGATACATGCAATGACATCTATTGAATCAAAATGGTACTAACGAATAAAAATCACAAAATAGAGAAGAAGAGAATAGACAACATGACCCTGCTTTAAAAATCTACATAGCCGGTACCGGTAGAGTGTCTGTCCGACCGCTTTCCATGCATATGTTTTAGCAGTTTAACTTCGTACTCTATAAATGGCGTTGTTCATTTGACTCCATTTTCTGAATCGTGGTGTTATGATTTTCCGTGACAGAATGATACTTACATTTGCCTGTGTCAGATGTCTAAAGTTTGGTTTTTTTGGAAGAGGTCTCAATTCAACGCCCGTTTTTCTTTATGTATGTACCTATATTATGGCTGAGCAATACTCAGATGACCTGATGAAAGTTGCAAGAATCCGCTGGATGCGAGTCGCACGAGACCGGTCAATGTGGCGACACTTGAAAGTCCTATGTCCAGCAGTGGACGTCTTTCGGCTAAAATAATGATGAATGATGTAAATTCAAATGGAGAAGGGCAGGACACGCGTTTTAGAAATCGAAACAGAAGTTTTGGTCGTCTATCCTGGATGAGACTGGCACAAGAGCGTGGAGCTTGGCTCAAACAAAGAGAGGCCTGTACCCAGCAGTGGATGAAGTCGCATAACTTTATCCAGAGAAGTCCAATTTTCGTTAAAGTTACCCACTTCTGATTTTTCGTTTTCATGTCCGTATTTTATAACAAGCTGCTGCCCGCGACGTCGCGCGACGTCTGCGTGAAGGCTGAAGGCTCTACAGCACTAAAAATACCTAAGATGCCAGTGTCGCTTTAGCATTATTTAAAGTAAACAACTTTTATAATAGCATTAAAATGGTATGTCTGTAGAGCGAGATGACTTTCGGGGCCCGCTCACACACCCAAGAATTCTGCTGGTGCGGTATACGACTGATCTCCCTTATTTTGAAAAACATAAGAAGAATATTTTGGCGATTAATGTAAACCCATTCGAGACAAAATAAATTGTTACTTACTTGAATCTTTACTAATATATACTTCTATACCAATATTATAAAGCAGAAGAGTTTGTTTGTTTGTTTGGTTGAACGCGCTAATCTCAGGAACTACCGGCTCGAATTGAAAAATTCTTTTTGCGTTGGATAGTCCATTTATCGAAGAAGGCTATAGGCTATATAACATCACGCTGTGACCAAAAGGAGCGGAGCAACAATAACAAATGTTGCAAGCGGGAAAAAAGCTTCCGTTGAGCTGCGTTGCGATATCAAAACTTCACGCGAACGAAGTCGCGGGCAGAAGCCTAGTATTAAATAAGCTGCAGAGTTTGTTTTTTTTGGGTGGTTGCGGTATACGACTGATATCCCCTTACGCACAGCGAATGAGTTCTTCTAAGCTGCATACCACTCTACCGAGAGACTCTGGAAGCACCCCTTGTCCACCTCTCTCTTCTGGTAGAGTGCCTTCGCCAAGACTTAGAAGGACATCGGAGAATCCTTGAGCACGTGCATTGCCGCCGAGCCGAGCTCTCATATTAATGGTCAAGCGCAGCGTACGAACTCGTGACTAAAACGAAGATCGTTTCAACGAAGCATTCACCTCGTCAGCCCTCGATTCCCGTCACCACGGGAAGCGTTTGCCGGAAATCGCCACTGAACAGAACTGTGACACCACCCATCAAATGATCGTTCCTGCGGATGTCCTGCAGGGTTCTGTCCACGGTCTCAACTGCCTTCCTATTGGCCATCGTGCACTCATCCCATACGGTCAGGGAGCAATCCTTGAACACGTGTCCCTTTTCGTTGTTACGTGACACACCACAAACAGGCGTTTCAGCGGTCTCTTAGGTCCATGTTCACCAAGAAGATAACAGTCTGATTGTCTAGAAATAGCTGTCACAGTGACATGTTCCAATCCAAAAATGTGGTTTAAACAGCTGTTTTTAGATAATCGTCCGTCATCTTTTTGGTGAACATGGACCTAAATCGATGGGAATTTTAAACATGGCATGTGCTGTCTTGCCACCCGAAAGCAGTGTGGCAGCGATTCCCGACGACGCTACAGCAAAAGCAATTTTGCCTTGCCTTCTGACCTCTGCAATAATAAACAACTAACATCGCCAACATCATGATCAAATTTAAATGATTAATTTCCAAAAAGTGTTAACCTATAACTTGATTTGATTTTTATGAAATCACATCGATGGCGCTGTTTCAAAATGGTTTTTATACTACTAATATTCATTAAACTATGTTTCTCTGCTCAGGTTACTTAAATGGCGTAGTTATTATAGTGTAAAGCTAGATAATAGCAAGACAAAAAGCAACATTTAAATATGAGTCGTTAGATTACACGCTGTCACAGAATGCGTAAGAAAAATAAAGATTCACAGCTCGCCCTCCGAAGGTGATAGCAAAAAAAAGCTTCCGTTGAGCAGTGAGCAGGCGATGCATTGCGATATCAAAACTTCACGCGAACGAAGTCACGGGCAGAAGCTAGTATTATATAAGCTGCAGAGTTTGTTTTTTTGGTTGGTTGAACGGCTAACTTTAGGAACTGTTGGTTCGTCTTACGCAGACGAAGTGGCGCGGGTCAGCTAGTAATGTATAATTAAAACACTTACTGAATCAGTAAATGAGGTAAAAAATCTACCCATTTTATTATCGATTCGGGTCGAGTATCATTGGCATAGATACCTCTTTGAATTGGACCAGATGCAAAGCGACGATTTGTACAGTCAAGCTTGGATTGCAATACTTAAGATAAAAAAAATATTGTCATACAACGTTGTAATATTGGCAGTCTTGTAAACATGCACATGCAATAGAATATTTCGAAGATACTTCTATAATCCAAAGTTTTATTCGATGGATAACATGCACTTATCTGGAAAATAAATACTTATTTATTTTTAAGGTTTCGTAGTAAACATAAAACCTTTATAGTTTCGTGTGGAGAAAATGCTTCTCGAGACTTTTTTTGTACAACTTAGAACAAAACAAGTAAAAAGTCTCGAAATTGAAAATGTGATCTGTGTACATCCACTAAACGTAGGTATATTATATAGTACTAGCTGACCCACGCAACTTCGTCTGCGTCACATAAGAGAGAAAAACGAAAGGAAAAACCGCCCCCCTTTTTGCAACATTTTTCATTCCTGCTCCGCTCCTAATGATTGTAGCGTGATATTAAATAGCCTAAAGCCTTCCTCGTTAAATGGACTATCCAACACAGAATTTTTCAATTCGAGCCGGTAGTCCCTGAGATTAGCGCGTTCAACCAAACAAACAAACAAACAAACTCTTCTGCTTTATAATATTATATTAAATATTAATATTATAGTATAGATATACTCTGTTTATTAGTTCATAGTTCTCTTTGAAAGCCCCAGTTTTCTTTTTCACATCAAAAGGGTATCAAACACCTCTTAAGGAAACCGAAAGGCACTTGTTCTCGTCATGTTCCGATATTTTTTTTGTTCTACACCATACCTTCTAGTTACGGAGATATTGGCAGTCAAAGTCCCAACTTTTTAACAAGTTATTTTTTAAATACAAGTTTTTATTGTAAGATTTTTGATGAGTGCGTTACATTGAATTATACCACCTAAAGTAATGTTTCACCAAAAAAAAAAGTTGTTTTTCAGCAATAGTTTTTGGGTAAAGTTACTTAGTTTTATGTACAGAATGCTTGGTTGACGGCTTCGTGATGAGGTGGTTTACACCCTGTAGGTAACTAGAAACGAACGGGCATTTAAATGTTCAAGAAAATAACATTTATGCGTAAATTCAGTCGCTAATATTATCAGAAAATCATCTCACAGCTGCTAGATGAGAATGGGGTTGTTTCCCCGGAAGATATGCCGCAAGGTGGCGCTGATTGTTTGTTACCTGTCAAAAGTTTTTGACTTAAGCGTGTAAAATTGTTTGAACGATTTTTTAAGTATTTGCGTGTTTTTTTTACTCAATTGGTGCTGCTGCACAAAGTATGCTACCTGACATATCACCCAGTCGAAGAGGGAATTGAATAAAATCTTTTTTGCAAAAAATATAACCGACTTCATACAAAAAAGTGAAAAATAACTTTAGCTTCAGAAGTCGTAAGTTATTTTTGATTGATTTAGTTTTTATGTCACCGACTTCTGAAGCTTAAGTTGTTTTTCACTTTTTTGTGATTCATATGTGCTTACCCTTTCACAGCGTAACGGCGTGATTTTTTGTTATGAACTGGTGTAAACAATAGAGACATGAGATTTCAGGGATCCCAGTACATTTGCTATCATTAATTTTATTGAGGAGTTCCCGTCGCCTATCTTCCGAAGTTCTTCATCAGATCTTTACCAAATTGAAATGGGATCACTCAAGAACGTACTCTTCCTAAAACTACCCAAATCGCTTCTGGTGTGCCTATAAAATTTAAGGAATTCCCTCTATTTCTGCAGGATCTCATTAAATGGAACTTAACACAACTAACTGTCGAAATCTGGGTGTTTTGTACACTTCTGCGTACTCCCTCAGAGCAGACAGGATAAACAATGACCCTACAAGCGATAACAGCAATCACTGCAGATTTGCCGTACATTTTTGAAGAGTTCCATTGTATATCTCCAAAGATCAGCATCAGATCTTTAGAAAATTAAAATGGGACCACACAGGAAGCACCTTTCAGCAACAGCTTTCAAACAAAAAAAGTACCATCAAAATCGGTGCACCCAGTCGAAAGTTCTGAGGTAACAAACACAAAAAAAAAAATCGATAACCTCCTCTTTTTGGAAGTCGGTTGATAAAATAAGCTACAGTCACTTAATTTTTGCTTTTAATGATTTAATGATAAACGAATTACTAAGGTATTAGTTACATGTTACAAAATGTAAGTTCTTTGAAAAGAACCCATTTGATTGTTTCTTCACATCTTACGACAGAAATTTCAACTTCGACAGTGTGTGTAACAGTCTTGAATCCTAGATGAAATTTCCAGAAGAGGTGTTGTTTTTAGTGTAGCTACACATCATTTTTTAGTTTCAGCACCTTTTACCACTGTTTTTTCATGCAATTTCTTGGAAATGTGACAACGCCCATTTTTTTGCATGTAAAGACTACACAACGACCCATAATATTGAGAAAAGTCACAAAACAAAAAGATTTTTCTTAATTTCTATGGAGTTTGACAGTTTGTTTGTAACAAACAGTCAGCGCCCTCTACGTGGAACTATTTGACAGTTTTCTTCCATGCTGTTTAATAAGTTTCTTAAAATGCAACGCTGTGGGATATTGGTCCAATCTTCCACTAACGCAAGTTTCAGGTCTAGGAGTACAGCTGGGGCGGGGTTTCGATTTCTTACTAACCCCCTGAGCTTGTGCCATGCGTGCTCATCGAATGCATAATTTGACCTGTATTTGTCCTGACGTTGTTGTAAACACACGTCATCTCCTCGTTTAAAATAAAGTTTTTAATAAGTAAGCATAGACACGACGCAACGGTACGAACACGCGTCTTGCGAGCTAATTATGTAACTCGACGCAAAAAAAGGTTGCTGGCAAACGACTTTTTTTGTGCTAATCGATAGAATATTAAACAGGTCATGCATAGAGGTTTGACTTTTGTTTGATTGATTTAGTTTTTTTGTCACCGACTTCTGAAGCGTTTTTTCTGAAGTTATTTTTCACTTTTTTGTTTTCTCTGAAGTCGGTTTTATTTTTTGTAAAAAAATGTTTTTATTTTTCACTTTTTTGTGGTTCACATGTGTGTTTTTCACAGCGTACCGGAGTGATTTTAGGTTATGAACTGGTGTAAACAATAGACAGATATGAGATTTCAGCAATCCCAGTACATTTGCTATCATTTATTGAGGAGTTCCGTTGCATATCTCCGAAGTTCTTCATTAGATCTTCATCAAATTGAAATGGGATTACTTCGAGAAAGTACACTTCCTAACACTACCCAAATCGCTTCCTGTGTGCCTATAAAATGTGAAGAGTTATCTCTATTTCTGCAGAATCCCATTATCAGATCCTGACTTGATGATTATGAGACCACACGAAAAGCACCAGCTTTCAAATAATAAAAGAACCATCATAATCGGTTCACTTAGTCGAAAGTTCTGAGGTAACAAACACTTTCGAAATCTGGGTGTATTTTACACACCTGGGTACCCCTACAGAGCATACAGGCGTGATGTTACGTCATGATATAGTATAAACAATGAACCTACAAGCAATTGCAGCAATCACTGCAGATTTGCTGTGTATTTTTGAAGAGTTCCGTTGTATATCTCCGAAGGTCAGCATCAGGTCTTCAGCAAATTAAAATGGGACCAAACGAGAAGCACCTGCTTTCAAACAAAAAAAGAACCATCAAAATCGGTTCACCCAGTCCAAAGTTCTGAGGTAACAAACACAAAAAAAAAAAAAAATACAGACGAATTGAGAACCTCCTCTTTTTGGAAGTCGGTTGAAAATCAAAACCTGCAAATCTAGTTTTTATTACTAGCTGAAGACTAGAAGGTTCCCGGGAAAAGAACCAAACTAACTTTTACACATTTCTTATTAGATGTTGTCTGATTGTTTTAAATATATTATGGTAATCTTATTATGCATACATATTCTGTTATAACAAACATTGTTCGGAAGTAAAACAAGGCTGTATGCAGAACCACGTCCAATGCGGTGATTTGACATTACTTTCTGTACGAAACGACCGGGCCACCTAAGCGTTTTTAATCTCCAAATGAAAATTATTTTCGTGATTGAAAAACCGGCTTTAAACTGGTTTGTACAGCGACTAAAAATATAATGTTGTTAAACAATCCTCTTATCAGTTCAATCGTTAGGTAATCATTTAATTCGGTTGGAATTTGAACATCGTGCATCGCGACAGTCACCGTGAGTCGACAGGTCCTGTATGTAGACAACAATATAAAAACGATTGCATCTATCTCCCCACCCACAGTTGTCAGTGTCGAAGTCAGCATCATGATCGGTGTGCTTGTGATCGCGTCTCTAATAACTATAATCTGCACTCTATTATATTCAATTACGACAAAAAAGTTCAGTTACTGGAAAGACAAGAATGTGCCTTACATTAAACCACTGCCCCTTCTGGGAAACTACGGAAAATATATCTTACTACAGGAATATCCTGGACAGGTGGTACAAAAACTTTGTCAAAAATTCATCGATCAACCTTACTTTGGAGCTTTCTTCGGCACGGAGCCTGTTCTCATCTTGAACAGTCCTGAGATCGTCAAACAAGTGATGACCAAAGATTTTTACTACTTCAGTGGCAGGGAAATAACCAAACACATTGACCAGGAAGTTGTCACTCAGAATCTGTTCTTCAGTGGTGGCGACAAATGGAAGGTTGTCCGACAAAATCTGACTCCTCTCTTTTCTTCCGCAAAAATGAAGAACATGTACCATTTGATAGAACAGTGTGGTTTTGACTTCGAAGATATGCTCGACAAGGAAACCAGCATGTCTGACATCATCGAAGTGCGAAAAACTTGTGCAAGGTACACTATGGACAATATATGCTCCTGCGCTTTCGGCGTGGAGTCTAACACCATGAAATCAGGAGAGAATAACCCGTTTAGGTTAATGGCTGATGCAATATTCAGCAATTCAAACTATCGTGGTATAAAACTCATATTTAGGTCTGTCTGGCCTTCAGTTTTCTACGGACTGGGATTTAAAGCTTTCCCTCCATCGATAGACCAGTTCTTCTCAAAAATGTTGAAAGAAGTGTTTCAAAGCCGAAACTACGAGCCATCGCAGAGGAACGACTTTGTGGATCTGGTCCTGAGTTTAAAGAAAGAGGAATTTTTAACTGGAGATAGTTTAAGTAACGCAAAAACTGGCGGTAATAAGAAGGTGCATTTGAAGGTAGACGATGACTTGTTGGTGGCGCAGTGTATTGTGTTTTTCGGGGCTGGTTTTGATACGTCGGCTACTACTATGGCCTTAACATTGTTTGAGCTAGCGAAGAACCCGGAAGCGCAGCAACGAGCTGCCGAGGAGGTGGACGAGTTCCTGCGACGTCACGACAACAAACTGCAGTACGAGTGTGTGACTGAGCTACCTTACTTGGAGGCCTGTATGTACGAGACCCTGCGGAAGTACCCCATCCTGGGGAATCTCGCTCGTGAGGTCATGGACGACTACGTCCTCCCTGATGGCTTGAAACTGGACGTAGGTGTCCGCGTCCATATTCCTGTTTACCACCTGCACCACAATCCTGAGTTCTTCCCGGAGCCAGAAGCATACAAACCAGAACGTTTCTTGCCTGAAAATAAAGACGACGTCGTGCCTTACTCGTTTTTACCATTCGGAAATGGACCCAGGCTCTGTATAGGTAATTATAATGTTAATACCATTTACATCAAAATTAATATTTTTTTTATCTGGTCAGTTTACTTTAGACGGAACAAGTAACTTGTTGCCGTGTAGATTATTGTACTTGGTTTTTTCAAGACATTCGACAGACAGTTGTTCTATTATGTTACTTCCCGGTCCGTAGCCCTCACGCGTCTTCTCTTCATGTGTATTTTCTTCCTGTGTCTCCTCTTCTCCATAGAGCTCGCTTTGGAGTAGATAACTACAGTCATGTGTAGCTTACTCTAAAAGTGCCTGTAACAGGACTGATTAAAATAAATGCTTTGATTTGACAACGTTTTAGTGTTGAGGGTGTTGCAATTCCGATACTGTGGTGACTTTTGAGAAACGTGTTACACAATCATTATTCTCTTGTCCTTATTCCAATTTATTTGGGGTTAGCACAACATGTCTTCAGTTTCCTTAAAAAGTAGTAATAATAATCTTTTTCAGGAATGCGTTTCGCAAAAATGCAATCGTTTACTGGTCTCATCACGTTCCTGAAGAAGTACAGAGTGGAACTGGCTGATGGAATGAAAAAGGCCCTGACCTTCGAACCTAGGACCATAACTATCCAGCCCTTAGAACAGAAGATCATGCTGAAGGTGTTCAAACGCAAAGGCTGGGAGGAGAGAAAATTAGTTCGAAGCGGGAAGAAATAAACTTTTAAAACTGAGGAAGTAGAAGTGGTTGATCACCCACACATTTGAATACGTAATACGAAAATAATTATAGTTTCTACAACTTGGTAATAAATAGTAGAAAGAATATTATTGTTTCTAAAAAATGTTGATGAATGCGATGATGATTTTATGGTTGTCAGGGACCTGTAAGGGTCGCGAAGCCAACTTGCATTTAATTATGATCTCATTTTCGGTATCAGCGCCCCTGAAAATTATGAAAATGACACCCATGATAAATGTATGTTATTTCTTTCATAACGAAATATTCAATTCGCATTTTTAATCGTAATATTGTTTGGTTTTTAAAGAGCCTGAGTTTGGCCCTGAAGTACCCATCCCAGTAAAATAATTTATGTAAAAACACAAAAAAGTGAACCTGAACACAAAAAACGGTCACCTTTGTTTAATTGATTTACTTAGGTTTTTGTCACAGACTTCTGAAGCTAAAGTTATTTTTCACTTCTTAACTTTTACTGTTTTAATTTTTGCAAAAAAGTTTTTATTTTTCACTTTTTAGTGGTTCACTTATGCTTACCCCTTCACAGTGGAGCGGCGTGATGTTATGTTATGAACTGGTGTAAATAATAGATAGTTCCGACGATTTGAGACCTCCTTCTTGAAGTCGGTTAAAAAGGCCGTTAGCTAACTCACTTAATATTTAATAGGGTTGCCCTTTTCCTAATATCTCTTTGATGAACAAACGAACTGTGAATCTTTTTACATTAGAAAAAATGTTGAAGATCACGATGCATGACGATTCAAGACTTGAACAGCTGAAGCTTGGTGAGTTTTAGAATCATCTGCGACGATAAGCTTGCGTGGGACCGCCGGAGCCCCGCAGCGACGGAACCGTGACAGAAACCGTCCCTGCTACTGGTTGCATGCTCGTTTCCATGCTGCATGCATGGTGTATGCTTGTTTGTATGCTTCTTCTAGGGACTATGAATTTTCTGTAATGTTATAGATGAGTTTTTCATGTGCTAAAAGACGATTCTGACTGTAAGCTTTCCCCGATACATGATAGTTCTACATTTAAATTGTTATGGGTAATTTATGCCTATTATTTGACTTACAAAATTATGAGTTTTGAATTTATAATAAATGAGTGTCTCGCTAAACGATTTTCTGCGAAATTAAATTTATGCTACCGGTTGTTATGCAAAGTATTAACTTCATCATCATAATCACCGCCCTTGTCCATATTTATTTGAAATCGGCGCAGTATGTAAATACCTAATGTGTAAATCGTAGATTCGACAATAAATAACCATTGATGTACTTTATGGAAGTTGTTTTTTTAATACCTTATTCATATACCTACATGTAATGTGCCGGGTGTGTTATATACAGGATGTAAACCACCTCATCACGAAGCCGTCAACCAACCATTCTTTACATCAACAAACACAACACAATACGAAAATTAATTGTTGGGAAACGACTTTTTTTTGGGGAGAAAAATCAAAAATGAACAATCTTGTTTTGTGTAGAAATCACAAATCATGATTTTTCACATCCCACTTAATGGAAAGGAGGTCGTGGAGGTGTTTGTGTGATTTTATTTTATTTTGTTTAAAGTAAAAATCTTACAATTAATTTTTTATTTTTTTTGTTTGAGGCTTTTATGTTACTGGGGTACTTTTCAGGTCAGGGTTTTTTTGAGGTATGTCTATTTATTTTGAGACTTTTACCTTACCAAGGCAAAGGTACGTCGGCCTCATCATATCCTAATCTAAGTATAACTATTTGTTACACATTATTATAATATTATTAATACAAATGTTATTGCGTAAGCGAGGGACAGCGATGCAGCAACCATTTCATAAATCAGTTTCGCTTCTCCCGAATTAAGTGTACTTAGATAATATTCTAATGAAAGTCCCAACATTAACTCCCGCATCACTATCTCCCTCTCTCTCCTGTTCTTTTCACATTCCACACCAGCAAATGTTGGACGTCTTTGACTTTACTACACACTTGGCAATTAGGGAAATCGACTTTTTTCATTAGGTATCCAAAGAACACCGGCCACAGTGTTAACAATTTTTTGTTGAAATTTTATTTAAGCGTCTGTCCATGAAAATATTTAAAAGTATAGAGTTTGAATTCCTGAACAGTTTTGTCGTCTGTTATACTTTAATAGGAAGTCAGAAATTAAAGATATTCCAGTTTGAAGTTTTAGAGGTTATGTATGTCTTGTCAACAACAGATAAGTGTAAAAATAAGTACCTACTTAAGTACACACACACGCAAAGTAAGGGTAGATCCCTTACTAGCGTGTAACATACGCAATGGCGAATAAATATATCTGTCACCGTAAAATTGTCAAACACGTTATATTACAATATAACGTGTTTCTCTCTAGCAATATTGTAATATCTCGAATTATTGTCAACTGAACATACGGAAGTATCTCTGCCCCATAATCGGGACTTGGGGCACCCCCGCGTTAGGTTAGTTAGGTTCCTTTAAACCCTGCACTCGGAAATAGGGGCTCCGTCGACTACGCTTTTTAGGGGAATATAAAGTGTTTTAAGGTTAGGTTATAATAATCGGTATTTCTCAGAAATGGTACAATATCTTTTCATGAGAGTTGTACCACTGGGCAAGGGGACCCTTCCTTCCATCCACACCGCGTGAGTTGACTACCATCGCATGCATTTCACGAAAAATAATGCGTTTTGTTGTAAGCAGTATGTTCATTTGACAATATTTCGAGTTTTTACAATATCGCTAGAGATATTACAATAAAACGTATTTGACAGTTTTACGGTGACATATCTAGTGATTTTAAGTCACCCATGGGTTTAACTTTAATTGTCATTTTTTTAATTGATTAAATACTTATTTCTGTGAACTATACCACCGATTCCTCAAATAATTAAAAAAGCATTTTATTTGTCTACTCATTTCACTGTCAAATTGACAACTATCATTTTTACCTGGAAATAATTAGCTGTCTCTCATAGTTATTGTCTTCATTTTAGATTTCGACTTTCGATTAATTCTGTTAGGTGCTGAACAGCAAGTTGTGTTTTATTAATAAAGTATAAATTGCCTTCGGATTTTGTTTCGTGCTTCTTGATATAATTTCCATGAGATTTTCAAATGATGGTACATCCCAACCAAAGTCACAAAAAACCTGCCGACTTAGATCGGTCAGGACAAATCGCCAGTCAGGATAATATTATCGTATTTAACTACATACGAGGGGGAAAAATAGGCAATCATTTTGTATAATTAAGAACTCCCAACACTAGGTAGCTATGTGCCATGATCTTGAGTACCGAAATGTATGTATTAGGCGAATGATACCAACACAACATGCGCCTATATCTGTGGTTGCTATGTTGTAAACTGTAGGCGCGACACAGCGCTGTTTTCTTCACAGTACCTCGACAACGGTCCGTCTCCGCCGGCTAAGGGAAGTCCAGCGGGTGATAACCAGCGACAGAGGTGCCGACTTATGGCAGCATACAATTTCAAATGCTGTAAAACAAATAACCTAATTTCATGTCATCTCATGTTACATTTAAACTTCGTTTGCTGTGATAACATTTAGTATAACGTTAAATTAATTAACTAATTAATTGTTATTCATTATTAATAATAATTTAATAATTATAAAATAAGTTTAGTTATAATTACTATTTTTTATTTGTTATTATTTTATTTGTCAATTAATTAATTATTATTTGTTATTATTATTAATTAATTAATTATTATTTTATTTATTGTTTAATTAATTAATTTTTCAACTTTTCCCATTTTTTATAGATGTTTTTAAAGTAATAGCTTCACATTAAACACCTCCACAACCCCACACTTTTAAATCCATGCACCATGCACAATGTTTTGAGTGCGTTACATTGAGTTTTACGTGATTCAATACAGTTTTTATTTATTTGTGTTGATGTACAGAATGCTTGGTGTACGGCTTCGTGATGAGTCTGTTTACACCCTTTATAAATGGGTAGTAAAATATAAATATGTAGTTGAAAAAAAAACATGCCATCACGTACTAAAAAAGTGCTAATTCCAAGTGCACAGTTAGACTCATCAATATGACTCAAAACTCGAGGGGTTTGCTAGTAGCCACTGAAGAGTTCCGCTATCCACCTTCTGGTTCCATCATCAGATCAGACCCAAAATATCAAATTATAGTGTTGTCAATCAAACTAAAAATAGGTACGCACAAAGTTTCACTTCGCTAAGACAAATAGGAGCTGATTAAAATTAACTTCAAAGATATTATAACATGGTTAATCGGGATCATATTTGCTACTATGGCTGCCATCAGACGCATCACCGCAGTAACCACGCCCAGTTGATCTATTCGATAGCATGTATCTGTCATGATATTAACTTCACGCGGCAGCGGCAGCAGTCACGACTGAATGCAGTTACCCGTAATATCAATACTGACTTCACAAACCATAGCCAGCGTGAAGCATGACTGAACAAAGTCGAACGTACAAGTATGCAGTTGAATAAATCGGCGCGTAGTCGCTTGCTGCAATGCAGTTACTCGTAATATCAATACTGACTTCACAAACCATAGCCAGCGTGAAGCATAACTGAACGAAGTCATACAAGTATGCAGTTGAATAAATCGGCGCGTAGTCGCTTGCTGCAATGCAGTTACTCGTAATATCAATACTGACTTCACAAACCATAGCCAGCGTGAAGCATAACTGAACGAAGTCGTACAAGTATGCAGTTGAATAAATCGGCGCGTAGTCGCTTGCTGCAATGCAGTTACTCGTAATATCAATACTGACTTCACAAACCATAGCCAGCGTGAAGCATAACTGTACGAAGTCGTACAAGTATGCAGTTGAATAAATCGGCGCGTAGTCGCTTGCTGCAATGCAGTTACTCGTAATATCAATACTGACTTCACAAACCATAGCCAGCGTGAAGCATAACTGTACGAAGTCGTACAAGTATGCAGTTAAATAAATCGGCGCGTAGTCGCTTGCTGCAATGCAGTTACTCGTAATATCAATACTGACTTCACAAACCATAGCCAGCGTGAAGCATGACTGAACAAAGTCGAACGTACAAGTATGCAGTTGAATAAACCGGCGCGTAGTCGCTTGCTGCAATGCAGTTACTCGTAATATCAATACTGACTTCACAAACCATAGCCAGCGTGAAGCATGACTGAACGAAGTCGAACGTACAAGTACGCAGTTGAATAAATCGGCGCGTAGTCGCTTGCTGCAATGCAGTTACTCGTAATATCAATACTGACTTCACAAACCATAGCCAGCGTGAAGCATGACTGAACGAAGTCGAACGTACAAGTACGCAGTTGAATAAATCGGCGCGTAGTCGCTTGCTGCAATGCAGTTACTCGTAATATCAATACTGACTTCACAAACCATAGCCAGCGTGAAGCATGACTGAACGAAGTCGAACGTACAAGTATGCAGTTGAATAAATCGGCGCGTAGTCGCTTGCTGCAATGCAGTTACTCGTAATATCAATACTGACTTCACAAACCATAGCCAGCGTGAAGCATGACTGAACGAAGTCGTACATGTATGCAGTTGAATAAATCGGCGCGTAGTCGGTTGCTGCAATGCAGTTACTCGTAATATCAATACTGACTTCACAAACCATAGCCAGCGTGAAGCATGACTGAACGAAGTCGTACAAGTATGCAGTTGAATAAATCGGCGCGTAGTCGCTTGCTGCCGTCTGATGGCAGACTAAAATATGGCGACATTGCCGCCAAAATACCTCTTATAGGTTTGGTTCACACAACAAAAATAATTAAATTCGGAAGCAAACGGTGAGTGAAAAAATTCAAGACGTGTAATCTATCTAGTATAATGATTTTGGTCAACTTTAGATAGGATCTTGAATTCCTTTATCTTTATCAGCTTTATCGCCTGAGTAGAATCTGGTCCTCATGCGACAATGTGACCTAATCATTAGGTAACATGCATTCAAATCAATTGCCGATACAAAACCACTTATTATTTTATCGCTAATCATTTATAATTGTATCAATAAGATATCAGTAATTATGACAGTCCAATGTGATACGAAAATACACGCAAAATAATGTGAAAGTAGGGATCTCATTGTAAAACCTTAATGTCCAGCAATATTACGTACATCATTCTGCTTTTAATATTTCTCAATCACCATCATTTCAGCCGAAAATAGTCCACTGCTGGGCCTATGCCCAGCAGTGGACTGTTTTCGGCTGAAAACAGTGCTAGTTCGGACTCGCATCCAGCGGATTCCTGCAACCTTCACTTGGTCATTGGTCGACTTAGTGGGTGGTCTCCGGATCGTCTTCCGGTTCGCGGTCGCCACTCCAGAAATTTTCGGCCCCATCGGCCATCCACTCTGCGAGCAATGTGGAGCTGTAATTCTTCGGGCTACGTCGGTAACCTTGGTTTTTTTCATTTGACCATAGTCCAATATTAAGTACTTTAAGTGTAGTGAAAAACAGTGAAAGTCTAAAACAGTGCATTATACAGGGTGTTCGGTAATATTATACAGGGTGTTCGGTAATTAATGGATAACTTTGAAGTAGCTTTTAGTAGAACCTATGAACACTCAGAAAAAAATACAAAAAAAGACGTGTGGCACTCGGGGACTGCCGCGGTAAAGCTATTGCATTGCATTTTTTATCAATTATAATTATTATTATTTTTTTTTTCCGCTCGTTGCCGGCTCGAGGACCAAACGCAGACTGAATGTTCAGGCTCTGCTTCCCATCACGATGAAATTATGAATTTTATAATGATGGTTCTAGAACATAGAAGAATAAAATGGTTACAAAGAAGATCTAACATCAAATGTATATGTCACCGTAAAATTGACAAGCACGTTATATTGTAATATCACTAGCGATAACTCTCGAATTATTGACAAACGAACATACACTGCTTCCATTAAAACGTATTATTTTTCGTGAAATGCATGTGATGGTAGTCAACTCACGCGGTGTGGAGGGAAGGAGGGGTCCACCTTGCCCAGTGGTACCACTGTCATGAAAAGATACTGTACCATTCCTGAGAAATATCGATTAATATAACCTAACCTTAAAATACTTTATATTCCCCTAAAAAGCGTAGTCGACGGAGCCCTTTCTGGATTCGGTCTCCACGCTCAAGGCCCGCGATAGAAGCTATGCAATAACTCAAAAATCATCCGCAGATGTAGTAGACCAGGGTCGATAATTTTTTAAACGAAAAAAAAATATAGTAGGATGAAACCCATTAGAAAAGCAGGGGAATATAATAAAAATGAAAGGAAAAATAAATTATGGGGAGTGGGGGGCTTTTAAGGGGAAAAAATGGTTTATCTCGATTTCCGGCAAAACTACAAGTCCTATGGAAAAAAGTTTAATGGCAAAGTTGTAGGTAATAAAAAGATCTATAACTTTAAATTGACAATTTTTTCACATAACCTCAAAATTTAGGTGAAAAATTCAAAAAACCAATTTTTTGGATTTTTATATTTATCTTTTTCAAACAATTTGTTTTGTTTATGAAATTTTGTGAAAACTTACCTTATTATGTCCTTAATGCACTGTTATTTATTTGATTTTAAATATTTATTATTTCGCCTTATTTTAACTTAATTTAAAAAAATCACCCTAATTTTCAATCGAAAATTCTCGTGACAAAATTTTAGCTTTCTCCAAAAAGTCGGGTGGCTTTTTGTTCGTTGAAATCTCTACTTTCTGATTTGTATAAAAAAAAATACAGTACTATGGTAAATTTTCTCAGAAAAAGCAAAAAATTGAAAAAAACTAATTTTTGAAATTTTTTTAATCACTATTTACAATTTTGAGCTATTTATTAAAATGTACACTCTAATTACTCAAAAAACGTAAAATTTCATGTTACATTGATACACGAAAAAATTGCAATTTGAAATATACTACTATAATTCACAAACAAGTAAGTTCATAAACTTAATATTTAATAAGACATCTACAACATTTTGAAAAAGTTGTAGAATCTTCTTTAAATAATATTTCTAGATGCCTAGTTATTGCTTTTTTAAGATAATTTATATACCTGAGTGACCTACGGTAAATTTTAGGCCATTGTAAGGTATTTCATAGAGAAGTGGAGACGGACCTAGGCCCTCCTAGGTCCGTCTCCACTTCTCTGGGCCTTACTACATACCTGCTATTTCGTAGCAGTTGTAAAAACCGTTACACAGTATTCGTGATACAGAGCAGTGTATAACATCGTACTTTATTTATTTTTCCTTTCATTTTTATCATATTCCCCTTCTTTTCTAATGGGATTCATCCTACTATTTTTTTTTAGTTTTTTACCATTTTTGAAGGCATCGGCCTTGGTAAGAATGGAGGGCCATATTTTTTTTTGCTTCAGTAATTTCTTCTTCTTTGTACTTACTATAGCAATAATTCACTATTTAAGGCAGATACAATTATAAATTGTACCATTTTCAATTGAAACCGATATTATTTTAAAATTATTGGTCACTCTATGTATGCATATACTTATTTTTTTCTACTTCAAAATAAATGATCTTGCTTATTTAAAAAAGCTTACTATTTACTATCTATCTACCACAATAATTAGTGTATAATATTAAAAAAAATACAATAAATAGATGAATTTTGTTCTTTTCTAGTCGTGGTGTTCAATACAATAAAATAAGTCAAAAAAAATATTGTTTTTTCTTTCTGAAATGCTTAACTTAGGTACTACTTTTATGACAGATTTTTTTCTAAATGGCCGTAACTTCTACTATACTTAACTAATTTCAAGGTTATCCATTACCGGACACCCTGTTTATGTCACCGTAAAATTGTCAAGCACATGATATTGTAAACTCTCGAAATATTGTCAACTGAACATATTACTAATATACTTTCAATAAAACGCTTTATTTTCGGTAGATTGTAATCTATCGAAGTGAAACCGTAGTATTGTTGAAATACATGCGACGGAAGTATCTCTGCTGTCATAATCGGGACTTGGGGCACCCCTACGTTGGGTTAGTTAGAAAAAAAAAAGGTTCCTTTAAACCCTTTTTTTTTAGGATGGGATGGGAGAAGTCATTTGATGATTATCAAATGACTTCTCCCACTCTGGGCGGAGCGGGAGGGAGTGTCAGACTCTTACTGACTAAAACCCATCCATGTTCCTTCCTCGCCCTTTATGTTCCGGGGCCGCGGTATCTCTTTCGAACAGGCCCGCAATTCCTTTAAACCCTGCAGACAGAAATAGGGGCCCTGCGTAGATACTCGACTACACATTTTGGGGGAATATAAAGTGTTTTGAGTGTTCACAATATTGCGGTTTCACTTCGATAGACTACAATCTATCGAAATATAATGCGTTATATTGCAAGCAATATGTTCGTTTGACAATATTTCTAGAGTTAACAATCTCTGTAGTTATATTACAACCTAACGTGTTTGACAATTTTACCGTGACATATATATGTCAACTCACGCGGTGTGGAGGGAAGGAGGGGTCCACCTTGCCCAGTGGTACCACTCTCATGAAAAGATAATGTACCATTCCTGAGAAATATCGATTAATATAACCTAACCTTAAAACACTTTATATTCCCCTAAAAAGGGTAGACGACGGAGCCCCGCTACGCGAGGCCCCTATTTCCGAGTGCAGGGTTTAAAGGAACCTAACTAACCTAACGGGGGGGTGCTTCAAGCCCCGATTCAAAATCAAAATCAAAATCAAAGCATTTATTTCAAGTAGGCCAGTTACAGGCACTTTTGAATTGTCGAAACAAAAATGAACAATTAAAGTAGCTACAGTCCCAGTCACAAGACATAAAAACTGTGAAAGTACTGTAGTTGCCCATTCCCTAACGTAGATCTCTATGGAGAAGAACGGGCAAGAAACTCCATGGACACTCTTTTAAATCAAAATATTGTTACAAAATCTTGGTTACATCATTCTTGTTGAGATGGTATATTATGTGAGAACAATGTAGCAAGATGTGCACGTTAAAAGTGTCCATAGCAAAACAAAAATAAAATACAACTCAAAAACAAAATAATTAATTCAAATAAACCATGGCGACTAAGAGATGACCAGTCACAACTGACAGCGCCCGTTCACGAACATGACGCATGGATCAGCACCATTCAACTCAACCATTTTGAAGGGAACTAAATGGTCCGACACACGCGCCACCATCAGCGAGACATTTGAGAGAGCATGACATACTCTCAACCGCCAGGGCACATTCAAGTCAAGAACTGCCGTAGGTTTCCAGTGAATGATAGCTTACTAGTACATAGTACTCACATAATATGGGCTATGCGATTATATAATACTAACATTGAATCTATACAATGCAAAGATAGTTGTACAATCTTCAGCAGCTCCAACAATACCATTTAATGCTATCAATTTTTGCGCCCCTGTCCATGTGGAGCAGGACCAGCATTAAGCCAAACATTTTTATCAGCGATATAATCGCTCAACTTGTAATATGCTTGTTTACATAGTGTGCGTTTAATGCATGTTTTAAATTTTTTCTCATTCAGTTCAAGAATACTTTGTGGAATTTTATTATAGCATCTCAAACAGTACCCCATGAAAGATTATGGGGGCAGAGATACTTCCGTATGTTCAGGTGACAATATTTCGAGAGTTTATAATATCGGTATCGATAGAAACACGTTATATTACAATATAACGTGTTTCTATCGATACCGACAACTTAGACAATTTTACGGTGACATATATATGACTCATTGATCTTATGGTCGCAAGCCAGTAATCGGGCTTGCGACCATAACATCAACGAGCATGGGGTCCTGGGTGCGATTGCCACGTCGGACAATTCCTTATTCGGGGGTTCTTTCTGCTGGATATCGGCTGGATTTCTACCCAGTTTATGGCAATAACCTTGCCCTTATTATAAGGGACTTAAACATAACTGGCGAGGAAGAGTGAGTATACTATTAGGAACAATCTATTTGGTTTACAGTTTAACGTACAAATTACATTGTAACATGTAAATCAAATAGCTTGTTCGACCGTACATTTCTGCCTAACTCATCAGGGTTTAGACACGTGATGATATTATGTTATCTTATGGCACGTTGCTGCAAGTCATCCCAATGAACCGCTATTACCGTCTAGTTACATAAATACTTAATTAAGTACACATAAGTAGTTCTTATTTACTTTACTAAATTATATGCGCACTTAAATTGCGTATAATAAATATCTGATCTTGTAACATCGGGATTCGTTGTTAAATAAATAATAAAGTTTAATAAAGATTCTTTGAAATAAATGTGCTTTATTATTTTAGCAAGTTGAGGCGCAACCACAGATTATGTATATTAAGACAAAACCACAGATTAGATATCGACACTAGATGTCTATACTTTACATCTCCCTTTCTTTGTAAATAAACTGAAAACATCTAATGGTTAAAACTTACAAATTCACTCAAAATTTTCATTATAATTGAATACCTTTACATTTTAAAATTACAGTATTATCTCGATATTGTAACTCTATTATATGTCTGGCACTCATCATTATACATAATATAGGAACATCTAATCATTATCAATCAGGCTCTAATTAGTAATTACCATGAACTTTACAGTATTCATTTTCTTTAGTTTTACTGCACAAGTATTAATTATAATATTAAGATGCATTATACAAAACAAGAACAGCCTATTGCAATTAGGTATCACATGTTATGATTAAAGATCAAGTCTATTTATTGGTTTAATTATCCTACCAAATCTTGACGTTCGTGGTGCTGTCGCTGGTTGAGCTGGGTTTGACTTCTGCACATGATTTGAAGTTCTTGGTGATGTGTGTGTTGGTGCTGGGAGTGCCTCAGGAACAGCAGGTGATTGATCTTGTGCTGGAACCTGTTGTTTTGCTGGTTCATCTGTGTATTTAGTTTCAGGTACTACCACTCTGTTGCTGGTTATGTCTGCTTGTGTCTTATGCAGATGACTGAAGTTCCTTCGGTAGATTTGGCCTTGGTCTGTTTGAATTATTACAGATCTTGGTAGGCCTTTAGGCTTTTCTACTACTTTTGCCCCTTCCCAATGTTGATGGGCAACTTTGTGTCTGACTTTATCATTGATTTCGAATTTGACTGGTCTTGTAGTATGTTTGTTACTGTAGTTAACTTGGATCTTTCTTAATCGTTGCAGTTCTGCTGTGACTCCTTGCATTATTTTCGGTTTTAAATTATTATCATTTGTGGGTATTGAAGTTCTAGTGATTCTGCTGAAAAGACGTTGGTTAGGTGAACCTAACTGATCATTTCGTGGTGTATTTCTCCAATTTAATAAAGCAAGTTGAACATCTGACTTGTCAATGCTGCATTTTCTTAGTATATTTTTTGCTGTTTGAACTGCTCTTTCAGCAAGGCCGTTGCCTTGATGGTGATGTGGACTGGATGTGGCATGGTTAAATTTCCATTCTTTTTGAAATATCCTGAATTCTCTAGACATGTATTGTGTTCCGTTGTCTGTTTGTAGCTCTTCTGGTACTCCATGTACAGAAAACCATCTTTTAAGTTGTTCAATTACTTCATATGATGACTGACCTTTTAGTTGTTGAAAATCTAAATATCCAGAATAACTGTCACAGATTACTAAGTAAGTTCTTCCTTTCAACTCAAATAAATCTGATGCAACAATTTGCCATGGAAGTGTAGGAATCTTTTTAATCAGCACTGTATCTTTAGAATTATCTCTTTGGGTTTGTTCGCAAACGGAGCAACCTCTGACTAGTTTCATAATATCATCATATTGTCCTTTCCAGTAAAGGAATTGTCGGGCTCTTCTCAAGCAGCTTTGTATTCCTAGATGTCCATGATGAATACTTTTTAACATTTTAGGGATTTGTGATTTTGGCACCACAATTTTATCACCTTTGAAGATAATTCCTTTGAAATAGCTTAATTCTTCTTTAAAGTTAAAATAATGTTGTAGTTCTGTAGGAAGATCATTGACATGCTCTGGAAATCCTTGCATTATTGTCTTAAGAAGTAACTGTAGATGTGGATCTTCTTTGGTAGCAATATTTATTTCTTCTCTAGCATCTAATGACATTGGTAATATAACAGACACTTTTAAGTTATCTTCTTGTTCATATTTTAGGTTAGATGCATCACAGTCTCGACTAAGGAAATCTGCTAAGGGTATTTCTGAACCCTTTTTGAATGTGACCTTTGGTGAGTATGGTGTAAGGTTGAACATTATACGTTGCAGCCTTGCTGGAGCGGATTGTATGTTTTTCTTGAAAATTGTCTCGAGTGGTTTATGGTCTGATTCCACCGTCAGTTCTTTACCATAAATATACTCATGGAATTTTTTACACCCAAACAGTATAGCAAGTGCTTCTTTCTCTATCTGTGGATAGTTTTGTTCAGATTTGGACAGTGCTCTTGCTCCATAGGCTATTGGTTGTCCTTCCTGAAGAAGTGCAGCTCCAAGATTTTTAGAACTTGCATCCACAGTCAAAGTTACAGGTTTGTTTACATCATATAGTCCGAGTACTGGTGGACTCTGAAGTACTTGTTTTATTTTATTGAGTGCTTCTTCATGATGGATTTCCCAAATAAAACTTATATTTTTATGTAACAAATCTCTAAGTGGGTTTGTCAAGTCTGACATGTTGGGGATAAATTTGTTTAGATATGTGATCATCCCTAGTAGTCTCTGTAACTCTGTTTTATTTGTTGGTGTTTTCATTGCTTGTATGGCTTCTACTTTGTCTGGGTCCGCTTCTAATCCATTGGCTGAAACATCCAGGAACAGTCCTAGGAATTTTATTCTTTGTGCTTCCATAATGCACTTATTTTTGTTGAGTTTGAAGCCTGATTTATTTAGTACTTCAATGACCTCACTGACTGTTTTGCGCAGTTCCTCTCTACTTTTAGCATGTATAAATATATCATCGATGGATACTCTCACATTTTTAAACTTGCTGAGTAAATTAGTTAAAATTTCTTGAAATATTTCAGGTGCTGATGATACACCAAAAGGGAGTCTCTTGAAGGAATATCTTCCCCATGGGGTAGCAAACGTTAATACTTTTTGTGTTCTTTCTGATAGCTTAATTTGCCAGAATCCTTTTGTACAATCTAATAGTGCAAAAAATTTAGAACCTTGGATGTCAGCAGAAATCTCTTCTATAGTGGTAAGTGGAAAATGACGTCTGAGGATGTTTTTGTTTACATCTGATGGATCTATACAAATTCTTATCTTACCTTTTTGTCTGACAACTACCATAGGGCTAACGGCAGGAGTTGGCTCTGTTTCTGGTTTGATGACATCTAACTTTACCATTCTGTCAAGTTCTTGCTTTACCTCATCTCTTATGGCGTATGGAATTCTTCTTGATGGTTTAATCTCGAGTTTTGGGTTCTCAATCAGGTCGATGTCATACTCGTAATCCTTATAACAGCCTAAGCCTTCGAATATATCTTCTGTGAATTTGCTTTCTTTCAAAGTCTTGATTCTCGC
Organism: Xestia c-nigrum; assembly: GCA_916618015.1. NCBI lineage: Eukaryota > Metazoa > Arthropoda > Insecta > Lepidoptera > Noctuidae > Xestia > Xestia c-nigrum. The sequence goes on from OU745263.1 coordinate 3,841,366, forward strand.
AATAAGTCCTAGTTCCTCACAGGTATCAAGTCCTAGAATTGGCATAACTGTTTCTCGGACTACTTTGAACACAATATTTGATTCTTCATTTTTTAGTTTACACAGTAGTTCTACTTCACCTAGAACTGCCATTTTATCATCTGTGTAACTTATTAAATTTCTTGTTCGGCTTGCTTTCAGACTTGCTTTTATTTTGTCCATCAAGTGCTTCGGCAACACATTGCACTCTGCTCCAGAATCTAGTTTGGCGATGAAGTTCACGTTGCCAACCTGTATATTTTCTGTCCAGTTTTTGTTTTTGCCTGAACTTATGGCTGATATATATATCTCATCTTCAGAATTTGAGCTTTCTTCTAGTACATTCACTCTATTTTTCTGTTTGGTTTCATATTTCTTCTTCGATCTGCACATTTTAGCAAAATGACCATTTTTATTGCACTTAGTACACAATTTATTAAACGCTGGACATTCTCTACTGCTGTGGTTTGTACCACACCTTCTGCAGTCAAAATTCTTGTTTTGTTCTTTTGTGGCGTTTTTATGTTTCACCACTGAGACTCTATCTATTTTACCTTTACCTTCAAATTCGTCTAGTTGTTTGGAAGCTTGTTCGCTTGTTTTACAGATAGTTATCGCTTTTGTCAAGTCAAGTTTATCTTCAGTCAATAATTTCTCTCTCACTTGATTAGATCTAATTCCGAATACTATCTTGTCTTTCAACATTTCGTCGAGTAGATTGACGAATTCGCATTTGCTTGCTTGTGTTTTTATTCTGGTCAAAAACTCGTTAAACTGTTCGTCTTCGTGTTGTTCAATCTTGAAAAATAAATATCTTTCAAAAGATATGTTTGTTTTTGGTGCAAAATACTCTTTAAACCTGTTTTTGATGATTTGCACGTTGTTTTTATCTGCGTCGCTGAGATTGAAACTGTTGTAGATATCAATCGCATCTGGGCCTATTACTGCCATAAATGTTGCAGCTTGGACCTCTGGTGGCTTTTTATCTAGTTGAATCGCAATGGAGTACCACTCAAATTGTTGTAACCAATTTTTCCAGCTCGTTGATTTATCCGAGTCAATTTGTAGGTTAGCTGGTGGCTTTATTCCAGACACTGCGTCATTCGTAGCCATTTCAACTTTTAAATTTATTTCCTTTTCGTTTTTTAGCACTTTATTATCACTTCTGACACCATGTAACATCGGGATTCGTTGTTAAATAAATAATAAAGTTTAATAAAGATTCTTTGAAATAAATGTGCTTTATTATTTTAGCAAGTTGAGGCGCAACCACAGATTATGTATATTAAGACAAAACCACAGATTAGATATCGACACTAGATGTCTATACTTTACAGATCTACCTATGTCCATTGTTATGTCCGGTATTTTTCCGACACGTATGAGAACATCTTTGATGGATGAAAGATTTATGATTGCATAATTTATGCAGCCAAGCATTGGCGAGTTAAGTCACATAGTTTTGACGTAGTTTTGTTAATAACACTATCTGCAAACTGAGCTAAAAATTGTGGCACTGGGAGCCGTACCATCCTTTTCTCGAAGCAGTTCAGGCTATATAAATTGGCAAGTAAGTACATAGTTAATCATCTGACCGGTCAATGTGGCGACAATTGGGGGAGGTCTATGTCCAGCTGTGGACGTGTTTCTGCTGAAATGATGATAAAGCAGTGAAGTTTACATTTTGAATTTTGCTTTTTATACGACTAGCTTCTGCCCGCGACTTCGTTCGCGTATATTTCCCGCTTGCAACATTTCTTATTACTGCTCCTCTCCTATTGGTCATAGCGTGATGTTATGTAGCTTGTAGCCTTCCTCGATAAATGGACTATCCAACGCAATTAAACTTTTTCAATTCGAGCTAGTAGTGCCTGAGATTATCGCGTTCAACCAAACAAACAAACAAACTCTTCTGCTTTATAATATTAGTATAGATTAGATACTGTTAGCTTGCATCATACTGAAGCTCCATGCCTAGTATGGATTACTGGCCAGCTTATCCTGCGATCTTCTACGAGGTCTGCTGCGACAATTTTTGGCTGTGTACTGTGTCAACTCTACATGGTAAATTCCACATGTCTTGAACCCGACAAAAGACTATCGGGTGCATGCTCTTTGCACATGATTCTTGTGAAAATGTCTAGTAAAAGTTAAATGTCACTGTATGCATCAAGAAGCAGGTTCGTTTGAAGAACGGCTGCGAACGACACGAGGCTCTCACCAGTCACCTGTCATGGTGGCCCACTTTTCTACCCATCCAAGTGACAAGGGGCACTACTAAAAACCCGTTAACCATGCCGTATGTTTAGTTGAGGAGACACAGACCGCGACCTCGCGAGAAGTCTTGGTTGAAACACAAACTAGATAACTACAGAAGACCCAGCTGTAAACCAGAAAAAGTGAACTTCGGCAATGTTCGGGTTTCCAAATTAGCACGAATGTACCAGAGCGTCCAGCCATAAGTTTTGAAAATAATTTAGAATCACATTGAGTTTTCAATTTATATTTTTAAATAAATAAATATAAATATCGCTGGACATTAACACACAGCGCCACCTAGTGCCAGACTAAGCAAAGCTTGTGTCGTGGACACTAGATAGTTAATATACTACATATATACTTTTTTGTTTGTAAATACATATTTATTATACTCGTACATATAAACATCCATGACTCGGAAACAAATGTCCGTGCTCATCACACAAACATTTGCTCCTACTGGGAGCTTTTGTCTGTTTAGATTAGAGTCTAGTCTTATAAAAGATCTCTAACCATTAGAGCAAACAGGGATTTGTTACAACACTACGTATCACCAAATATAAACGACTCTGCCACCTAACGGTAGCGTGTACGGAATTTAAACTACAACGTAGTTTTTGACAATTGGGGATAAAGTAACTTCCCGTTAGTGAAAGAATTTTCAAAATCGGATCAGTAGTCCTGAAGATTAACCACATAAAACTTATACCTCTTTCTGATATTAGTTTAGGTATTATGCTTCCTGAAGGGCATACTTTCTTTCAAAGATCTGTAACTTAAACGAAAATATTTCACTCTTACTGAACGTCTGCCTACGTGTATTATGTGTGCGTGTATTTGGATCAATTTCAATCCTTCTGATCCCATTTATTTAGTGATTAAAGGCAAAGACATAGCGAGTAGTCGAGTATCACCGAAACTCGCACGTGTAACTCGTGAACTTGAATGACACTATAACAACAAGTCATTTTAAAATTCGGAGCTAGTTGTTATGTAAATATTATTGTTTGATTGGCATTGATGTATTGATAAAAAAACATGGCTATGACAATCACATTTTTGTGTATTGATGATGGCTTGGTGATATGATAGCAAGTGTAGCAATGCGTTACTTTAAGGAATCTTATGTTATCTTACTTCTTATCTGAATGAATGGACGAATGGATGTTGTTTTATATCTCCTCTCATTATTTTATTTAAATTTGCGTCACAACGCGAGACCCATGTTACCGCTTAGGGAGACGGCCATTTTGTGGCGGCAGCCATCGTGGACTCATATTTATCAAACATAGCTAAAGACACTCCCGACGAATTTACCTCTCAAACAAAATCCACATCGGTTCATCCCTTCAGGTGCTATGATGTCACAGACAGACACATGCCACACACACACACAATGTTTCAAACAGTGAAACCTTTTGAATTAATTACTCCCTTTTGACGTCACGTAACCCTCTTTCTGACCTGACCCGAAGTATCGTTTCTAACCTGACCCACCGGGTCGGGTCTAGTAAATAATAACAACCGTAGAGCATTATTTTTTTATATTTTGTTGGAAAAGTAATTCCTAAGTACACAGGGTGTAAACCACCTCATCACGAAGCCGCCAACCAAGCATTCTGTACATCAAACTAAGTAACTTTTTTCAAAAATTATTGCTCGGAAACGACTTTTTTTTTGGAGTGTTAAATCATGTTTTGTGGTACAACTCAATCTAACGCACTCAAAACATTGTGCTGTTGCGTGATTGAATAGTACAGGGCCGTGGTGGTGTTTAAAGTAAAAATCTGACATCTTAACTTTTTTTTAATTCCATGTTTTTAAACATGGAATTAAAAAAAAGTTGAGAAAAAGTTGGAACTTTGACGCCCAATATCTTCGTAACTAGAAGATTCCCAGGTATGGGAATGACAGGAAAAACAAGTGCTTTTGGGCTTTTTACAGCATTTATTCAGATAGTTGATAGCCTGGATGCACACACCTGTTTACAACATCTAAAGAAAGAAAGAAAGAAAGAAAAATATTTATTTGACGTCAGTTAATAAAGCACACACACAATCTTAATATATATAAATCTCGTGTCACAATGTTTGTCCTCAATGGACTCCTAAACCACTTAACCGATTATAATAAAATTCGCACACCATGTGCAGTTCGATCCAACTTGAGAGATAGGATAGTTTAAATCTCAAATTATGAGACGCAGTCGAAGTTGCGCGAGTCAGCTAGTAATAAATAAAAAGATACAAAACAATGAGTATGACATAGTAGAAATGTGATGTGTGTCTCACGGCTGCGCCAAATCTACATTTCTCATTGATGGAGTTAAATAGACATTTGGGAATAATATACGTTCTAGATTATTTTGTATTAGTGCAATTCTTATCTGGACAATAACTTGAGACATAATAAAAATATCTTATCAATGACTTTTATTACATTTCCAGTTTATATCTTATCGTTAATTGTTCTTTTTTCGAATTCGAAACAATCTTTCTATCTTTTTTTTTTTGTTTGTTCTGGCAAAATCAGCCAGGACTGACGAAAAATCACATGACACCACTACAGATTCTACAGTTGTGGATTTGTTGATTATATAAAGGGTCTTATGATTTCAAATCCATCTACATGCAAATCAATATTTTATATTGTGAGAAAACACAACAAAAAAAAATGATTCTTAAACAAACAACTTGTGAACAACATTTATTAAGCTATTGCATAGCTTCTATCGCGGGCCTTGAGCATGGAGACCGAATCCAGAAATTCCGTAACGAAAATAACCTAACACCAAAGAGTATGTAAACCTATAACACCTCATGTCACCCCATGTCAGACAATGACAATGACAAGCTAGTTTTCTTTTTAATATATTGCCGTAACTAGAAGTTGTAGGTTGTATACATTTGATGTTAGACCTTCTTTGTAACCATTTTTTATCAACTTATGCAAGTGGCTCGGCTTCCCAACACAATGATATTTTGAATTTCTGCGTTTGGTTCTCGAGTCGGCAACAAGCCAAAAATAAAATACATAAATAATTATAATTGCATAAGTTGATAAAAAATGCTATGCAATAGCTTTACCGCGGCAGTACCCGAGTCCCCGAGAGACTTTTTTTTTAGTATATAGGTACTACATTGCCTCAAACGAGTATTTTAATGATTTACATTACGACATAAACTTCATCATCATCTTCCTAACCTTGTCCGAATCTATTTGGTCGGTGCAACATGTTTTCTTCTTGCTTTCTCCCCTGTCAGACGTCACGGCATCATTTATTCCTTTCTCTGTCATATCATTCCTAAAACAATCCATTCATATTTTCTTTGGTCTTCCTCTCCTTTTCCATCCATAGACATTCATGTTCATCACTCTTTTAGTCACATGCGTTTTATCCCTCCTCATTACATGTCCGTTACGACATAAATAGTCAAATGAAAACTGATTCTTCTAAAGTTATAAAAATCATGTTTTATTTTTCTTCTCTCTAGGCCTTGTTTTAGATATAAAAAAAAAACAAAAGTGATTTATGAACTGATATTTAAAGTAGTTACACTACTTAGGTCCATGTTCACCAAAAAGATGACAGTCTGATTATCTAAAACAGCTGTTTAAAACGTATTTTTGTATGGGAACATGTCACAGTGACAGCTGTTTTTAGATAATCAGACTGTCATCTTTTCGGTGAACATGGACCTTAGGTCCGAGTTCACCAAAAAGATGACAATCTGATTGTCTAAAACAGCTGTTTAAACACATTTTTGTATGGGAACATGTCACAGTGACAGCTGTTTTTAGATAATCAGGCTGTTATCTTTTTGGTGAACATGAACCTTAGACTTACGGTACCGGGAAACTACTGTTTGTTCGTGCAGATTTCTTGGCTTTTAATACTTACCAGACCTATTAAGTGTGTTCTTTATTTAAACTTATCTATAGAACAAACCGTACGTGTCTATGGTGAAGTAATAGAGATAAAGAATGACAATCACAAACATAAGTTAATCGTCACTTGACTGTCAATGAGTAGTTTATAGTAAACATCGTGCCACCATGGCCTTTTACACAAAAACATGCATGTTTTGTGTTTTTTTTTTGAGGGATTTTTAATAGATTGCTCATCGATGAAGATGACGAAAGACTACACTGGAATATTGCTTCTGAATTGAAATCTCTTTTCTACCCAAATGTGGCTAGGCTTCAGGCGTTAGGACGTTCAAAACTATTTTATTTTTAAGGCTGATGGGCGTAGTGACACGTGATTTTTATTAGAAAGAAAAATACTTAAGTGCAGGTTGTAAAAACTTATATTAACAAATAACTATATACATAAAAAGTCAATAAAACTGAAATGCGTATAAAGACGGAAAATATCATCACACATGTGCACCTTTCCACACCCCTAATTTGGTATTTTGCTTTTAGCTCCCCCTAAAGTAAACCTTACAACAAACTAAAATTAGGCAATGAAATCTGCTGTCGACTTATAATGCGCCCAAAAGACTGGGTTGTAATTTTTTGTGGCAACGCTTTGTCTCTGGGCAAGTTAAAAGCCAGTCCGTTACTACCTTATTACTTAATGTCCGATCGCACGAATTTCCTCTCCTCCCAGCCTTCTCGCTTGATCATCTTCAAGATGATACCCTGGTCCTTAGGCTGTGTTAGTAAGGTCCTGGGGTCTAAAGTTATTGTCTCAGGCATACCATCAGCCAGTTCCACTCTGTACTTCTTCAGGATCGTAATGAGACCTGACATCACTTGCATCTTTGCGAAACGCATACCTAGAAAACAGATTAAAATTAAAAAGAAACCTGTTAAATGTTTGAAGGCATAGATTTATAAGAATTTTGTCTAATTTATTTTAGGAAAATTCCTAATCAGCCAAGACCGTTTTACAACGAAATAACAGGTGTTATCTAGGATAAACACAAACAGTATTGAATCACTTCATTCAGATGGTCTTTTAATAAAGGTGGATCAATTTTAGTAAATTAACAGTCATATGAAATTTCAGAATTTAAGACTCAGACTGGTACAGCCATTAATATTTCTGTAGGTCCAGGTTATAGAGCAGGGACTTTGAAGCAACTATCTAAGACAAATCTTAGGTCCGATCCTGTGCTAGAGGCAAGTTACAGTACATGATACAGATGTATCGCAGCAAGTATCCCACCTAGCAGCTTAAGAGACTCAATTACCAACTTTGGGTATAGATATTGATGCATATATAAGTTATTAAAATTACCTATGCACAGTCTGGGACCTGATCCGAATGGGAAGAACGTGTAAGGTTCAACATCGTCTTTATTTTCTGTAAGGAAACGTTCTGGCTTGTACTTCTGCGGCTCCGGGAAATACTTGGGATTGTAATGCATGTGGTACACTGGGACATGGATGCGGACCCCTACATCTAGTTTCAGACCCGTAGGAAGGACGTAGTCGTCCATCACCTCGCGGGTGAGGTTCCCTATCACGGGGTATTTTCGCAGAGTCTCGTGCATGCACGCGTCTAAGTATGGCATCTCATGCACACACTCGTAGTTCAGTTTGTTCTCGTGACGTTTCAAGAACTCGTCCACCTCATCAGCCGCTCGTTGCTGCACCTCCTGGTTCTTCGCCAGCTCAAACAGAGTGAAACTCATGGTAGATGCCGATGTCTCAAAACCTGCCCCGAAGAACTGGACGCACTGCGCCACTAACAATTCATCATCCACCTTCAGTTGCACCTTCTTGTCACTGCCAGTCTTTACGTTGCTTATACTGTCTCCAGTAATATAATCATCATTTTTTAAAGTCAGGACCAGATCCACGAAATCGTTTCTTGATGACGGTTTGTAGTTTCGGCTCTCGAACACTCCTTTCAACAGTTTCGAGAAAAAGTCATCTATCGTTGGAGGAAAGACTTGAAGTCCCAGTCGATAGAAAATTGCAGGCCATACAGCCCTGAAAATTATTTTAAAACCACGGTAGTTTGAAGCTTCGAATATTTCGTGTCCCATGAATCTAAAGGGGTTAACTTCTTCTTTTCCCATGGTGTTGGACTCCACTCCAAAAGCGGCCGAGCATATGCAGTCCATGGTGTACCTCATGCAAATCTGCCTTATTTCTATGACATCAGACATGCTAACTTCGTAGTCGAGCATATCTTCGAAGACGATGCTACACTTGTCTATCAAATGGTACATGTTCTTCATCTTTGCGGAAGAAAAGAGTGGAGTTAGATTTTGCCGAACTATTTTCCATCTGTCGCCGCCACTGAAAAATAGAGTTTGGGTCACCAGTTCACTTTCAGAGTAATTCGTTGATTCTCGACCGTTAACGTAGTAGAAATCTTTAGTTAATACATGTTTGATGATCTCGGGACTCTGGACAACGAGAACAGGCTCCGTGCCGTAGAAAGCTCCAAAATAAGGTTGGTCAATGAACTTTTGGCAAAGTTTTTGTATCACCTGTCCAGGATACTCTCGTTGCAGAATATATCTTCCGTAGTTGCCCAGTAGCGGCACTGGCTCAGCGTAAGGGACATTCTTGATTTTCCAGTACCCGAACTTTCTCTTTGATATTAAATATAATAAATAAAAGATTATTGTCACTAAGGACGCGAGAACGAGAAGAGCGTTCATGTTGGCAACCGTACCACTGTCAACTGTGGATAGCTGGCATCTCTTGTTTCAAGTTGATAAAGCCAATACGACCAGTTAAAGGAAAGCCAATCAAAGGATTATCTGTTTCATTATACCTACCCAAATGATAAGAACGCAGATTATAAAGATATCATATTATTACATATGTTCGTGTGTTGTAATAGGTATTCAATGAAAATATCTAGTTTTAGATATCGGAAGTGATTTTAGGGGAATAGGTTGTAAAGTTCCTCATCCCTGAATGTAAAGAAAGGGTCCTCCGAATAGACGGGTGTTGTGTTTAGTAGGTTATTGCCTAACGGTTGATGTGGGGTATATCCTTATCTCGGGGATAAAGCTGATGAAAAATCTGATTGCGCGATTCAGGACTTTTAATTTGTAATTGACGTCACAGATGTCATTAGCGATCTTATTATCAATTTGATTATTTTTGCTACATTTCAAACCGCATTTTGTCACGAAATCAATTTGATTAATTTCTTCATTTATTACGGCTTATTAAAATTGAAATTAGAATAGTGAAAAGAAATACCGCCCAAACAGTACAGATCTACGTTCAACAGTTGACTACATGTAAGTAATAAACTTGAGCCTAAGAAAATACGTGCACTCTTACCCCTTTCTTTTTTTTTTTTTTTTAGGGTGGGAAATCATCAAATGACTTCTCCCACTCTTGGCGGAGCGGGAGGGAGTGTCAGACTTTTACTGACTAAAACCCATCTATGTTCCCTCCTCGCCCTTTATGTTCCGGGGACTCATCATCTACATAACCTTTTCTCAACTCTGTTGGGGTCAGCTGCTACGGAATGCAGCGGAATACCAGTTCATGGTGCGATTGCCTATCTGACCTCCACAACCAGTTAGCACTGGGTAGTACCGTACAGTACCCCTTGGTAAGACATTGTCAGTCTTTAGGGCTACTTTTTTTACACGAATAAAGTGTGTGTTAAGTTGCAGCCCACCAGAAGTAAACCGATGACAAAGTTCCACAAATGACAGTCCAACCACTCAACCCTAACACGGTTTATTCCAAGCCAGCGGACCCGAAATCATGTTAGGAACTTGTTCTGAAAGTAAACCCTCCTCCTAACCTGACCCGAAGCATCGTTATTATCCTAACCTGAATTGCATTAACAAACGATATACATTTTAATAACAAAAATAACAATCACGTACTTGTTGTTTGGACCTCAGGTGCCATTAACTCAGGTGCCGTTAAAGCGGGTGCCCAATGTGGCCTAAGTCACTTTAACATAATCTGAACTTTATTATAACACCATTACTTTTTAGTACATGATGCGTTTATAATAATAACAATAAATAATAAATTTGTTTTATTCAGAACAACATAGGCACCATGTTTGTTAGTAAACACAATAAATAGACTTATACACTAGGATTAGTAACAAATTAAAGAAGAGAAGTAAAACAGGTAGGTTCATGATGATTGGTTCATGTGTTTGTTCATGTGTGTGTGTGTGTGTGTGTTCATGTAGACAAGTGCACTTTACAACGACTTGTTCAGTAAACATCATCGTCGTAAGGTTTACTTTTGGGATTTAAAAAAACACCTGGTTAAGAAAAACTGAATGCGTAAGTTTATCATTCTAAAGTTACGCATGCGAAATCTTTATAGTGTGATGGATTTAGAGTTGACATCGGAAGATACTGCAGTGTTGTTTTTGAGGCATAAAGGTCGTAGCACACTAGACAAGCCCGCACCGGCACCACACCAGCACAGCTGTTGCACGGTGTTGCCTCGAAAAGAGGCTACGGCGCGCTTACCACGAGTCGCCATCGTCAGCGAGGCGTAAGAGCCATCGCCCACGGCGACATTTTGTGGCGATGCTGTCATGCGTCCGCATCGACACAGCGAAGGGGTCGCTAGCTGTGTTCCCTCATCCAGGTATGGTGTAGAACAGAAAATGATCGGAATGACAAGGAGAACAAGTACCTTTCGGCTTCGTTAAAAAGTGTTTTACACCCTTTATTCAGTCAACTTTTGTTTTGCAAAAACTTTTTTGCAAAAAATAAAACCGACTTCAAAAAAAAAACAAAGAAAGTGAAAAATAACTTTAGCTTCTGAAGTCGGTGACCTTTGTTTGATTGCTTTAGTTTTTTTGTCACCGACTTCAGAAGCTAAAGTTATTTTTCACTTTCTTTGTTTTTTTTTTGAAGTCGGTTTTATTTTTTGCAAAAAAGTTTTTCTTTTTCACTTTTTAGTGGTTCACATGTGCTTGATACATGGAAAGTGCATACCGTTACAATTGCAACAAGCCCAAACACGACTATGGTACATTGCCTCATTATGGAGTTCCGTGACTCTTGGCTTCATCATCAGATCTGATGGTAGAATGGTTTTTATCAAACGCAAATGCTTCACTTGTTGTAGAAAATACCAAAATCGCAACACGTTTTCATATAAAATCGGAAGAGTTCCCTCGATTTCGCCAAGATTCCATCATCAGATCACGACTTGGTGGCTATGGGACCATTTGGAAAGAATACCCTTTCCAACAAAAAAAGAATTTTACAAATCGGTTGGCAAGCGACGGAGTTATGCCCGAACAAACATAAAAAAAAAAAAAAAAAAATAGAAACATCCGAAATGAGAACCTCCTCCTTTTTAGAAGTCGGATAAAAAAAGAGTAATTCAATTTATGAAGTTCCAAATACTCCTTCAGAGCTAATTGTTTATGATGTCTGTGCTTTCTCAAATTATTTATGATAACCTACGAATGATAATAAAATATTATTCAATTATCCATGAAAAAAATTCGAGATAATGGATTGATAATGAGTTGTATTACGCAATGAAAATGTTTATCATCTGCGTGTGTTATTTTATTATTTTAAAATCATTAATTAATAATGGAACTGTAGTTGTTTCAAGAGTTGCAAGCTCCTTTCTTAAAATTAGAGAAAAAATGTATTCATAATTATGTCATTGTTATCTTAGCTTACGGCCGTTTTCTAATAACTTACTTACGTACAACTGTTGGTTAATATACCTACTTCCGTAGCTATCGGTGTTTCTATAAACAAAGAATATCCTATCCGTGTCACCTACATGTCACTAGATTCATAGATAATCAAAAAAGGTTTTTTCTTTGTCTCCCTGTACTAAGCAAAATGTCAAACAGGCAGAGATAGCAATCTACCGAAACCGAGTAGTAAGTGAAAGTAACCGCTTACTTTATCTTAACTAACTCTAACTTGAGTTTTCATGGCCATATTATGTAATTAGAAATACAACAGAAGTATGTTGAAACACATGGATTAAATATGAATTTTTCATGGACATCATTTATTTAGTTTGTGACGGATTTATAAGTTTGACCTAGAGGCAATATTTTTCAAGAGACAGATAAGGCTATACAAGAGAGCAGTGGCGGCCCCGACTTACGAACAGTAAGTCGTGGGTTCGAACCCAGGCAGGAACATTACTTTGTGTAATTTATTTCATCACCACTACTCTCAAAAACGGTGAAGGAAAACATCGTGAGGAAACCGGCATGTCCTAGAAACAAAAATTCGAAGACATGTGACATCTACCAACCCGCACTGGGCTCGAACGAAGAGCTTACACATACTAAATGCTAATATGCTAGTAGTCATTATGCCTGGTTACATTATGCGAATGAATTTATGCCAAAACAAATAAGCTTTCAAGATAATTATGCCAACATAAACTGTATGCCATCAAAAAATATGACAAAGGATTATTTTGGCGAAAAAAATGATGCCGAAATAGTCATGCCATAGTATATTATGGAAAAGAACAAAAAAAAGGGTATTAATCGGTTTCAAATATAGTGATACATGCAATTATTTGTGATAATGGAAAGATATTTGTTCTATTACGTAAAAGTATTTTTTATCACTAGAATGATTTATTTAATTTGATAATCATAAAATATATGTCGCCGCAGGAGTCTCTATCTGCTAAGATTTAATCTAATTAATAACACTCGTAAACTATTCCATTGTAATATTGATGAACCTGCCATCTCTGCTTTGGCAGTTGGCATTAACAATTATTTACAAAAATCATTATTCGATTGAGAGAAGGGTTAAGCGCCATCTATTGGCATTTGTATTAACTAAGACTTAAATAGATCTTCGAGTGACAATTTAAGAGATTAATTAAACAAGTTTAGCTAGAACTACAGTTAAAATTAAGATAGCTAATATTTTATAACTATTGGGATTTTACCAATTTGTCATAGCTCGTCCGTGGACTACGGTTTCTTTGATTGTATGGCAACACTCCACATGTGGTGGATGTCGCCATACAAACGCGCTAAGTACAATTTTAATGGTCAATAAGTCAATTTATAATTCTAAACTATAACTAAATCAGTTTTACTGAAACTAGCTACAAACCAAAATAAGTAACAAGATTATTTACAAAGCAATCTATTAGTGGAAGACTTATTCTTTGTATTAATTTGACGTGTCTTCCGTTTTGTCGGAAATGGTTTAATAACAAGTGTAAAAAGGAATTGAGCTAGTAATTAAGCTTAAACTTAATAATACCTTTGCATTTGTGAATATTAGTATTGTTTAATTATTACAATAATTAAGTGTGAAGTATTCTGATATTGTTTGTAAGTTTTAATGACCTTACGATGTAATGAATTACTGTACTGAGGGAGTGAGCAACTTCCGGTCACTCTAGAGAGACGCGTTGAAGACGCCGTGTGTCTCGTGGAGTAAAACAATTGAATTATTAAGAAAATAGTAATGGCTTTTAAAGTAAACATTACAAGCTTGTGTAAATGAGAAATGTAATATTGGTTGAAAAGAGTGTAAGGAGTTTCTTTGTCCGTCCTTCTCCTTATTAACAATATGCGAACGGGCTGCTTGACTCAGAATGTTTATTGTGCCTGTACCTAAATGGTTTCTTAGAAATAAACGTTTGGAGTTTGAGTAAAATGTGGTGTGTGATTTCAACTACCCATCTACCTATCTACCAACAATGAAGAATCACATCGCACGGCGATGTGATGGTTATTATAGACTGCAAGACATTAAGTATGGCGGCGAATGGCGCCAATATTCGAGGACTGCTCTTCTCCAGGGATTCCCTGTCGTGATATATATGTTATCTTTATTCATAACTAGCTGGTGCCCGCGGCTTTGCCCGCCCGCAAATTATATACTGAAACCTTCCTCTTGAATCACTCTCTAAAAAAACCGCATCAAAGTCCGTTGCGTAGTTTTGAAGATCTAAGCATACATAGAGACAGAAAGACGCGGCGTGCGACTTAGTTTTATAATATGTAGTGATAATGTCATGTCATTGTCAATGTTATAATATCTTTAAGTCTAACCTGAGTTTCCATCGAAATATGTCATTAGAAATACACCTTTACACTATAGAAATATACAACTGTCGACACATTTAAAATATACTAGCTGAACTTCGCTACTTTGTCTTCGTCGCATGAGAGCGCCAAGGGAATAAAATTTCCCAGTTTTTGAAACATTTTTAGCCATGCTCCGCTCCTATTGGTCGTAGCGTGATGCTATATAGCCTATAGCCTTCCTCGATAAATTAAATATTCAACACAAACAATTTTTTTTTAAATTCCAACCAGTACCTAGTTCCTGAGATTAGCGCGTTCAACTAAACAAACAAACTCTGTAGCTTTATAATAATTAAGTATAAATTTCAATGTTCAGTTGGAGATGGCGGCCATACCAAATATGAATTCGTCATGAATCATTTACTTCATATTCGGCGGGTTACTAAGCATAACCCGAAGAGCCAACATTGTTCAAGAGAGAGATAGGCTATACAAAAACAACGTAGAGATTACAAAGGTTTTTAATACGACCTCAACAAGTTAAATGTTATCAGGCTTGCTTAAATCTTATTTTGCTCTCGGACAAATCTTCTCCCATCGCTACCTTCGCGTCTAACCATCTTCAACATGATGCCCTGGTCCTTAGGTTGCGTCAGTATGGTTCTGGAGTCCAAGGTAAGGGTCTCCGGCATGCCATCAGCCAGTTCCACTCTGTAATTCTTCAGGATAGTGATGAGACCCGATATTACTTGCATCTTTGCAAAGCGCATTCCTGAAAAAGGGAGAGATCTCGTTGGTATGACTTACAATAAAGATTTTTTCGATATAAAAGAAGAACACTGAACAAGATATGATGGTGGGTGATGCCCACTAACCCATTAACATGTTAGCCATAACATAACATCATGCCCGTAACCCCTGAAAGGTAAGGCAGAGATATACCTAATAGACACACAAATTTATCCAGTTACATTAAAGTCCTATGTTAAAGGAAGCGACTCTATTGGATTCAATTCAATCTCTTTAGTATTATAAAGGGTGTAAAACACCTCTTAACGAATATGAAAGACACTTGTTCTCCTCATCATTCTGATCATTGTTTTGTTCTACACTATACACACTACACACAGTCACAATCACAAGGCATAATACCTTGAGAAAGTACTGTAGTTGCCCATTCCCCAGCGTAGATCACTATGGAGATGAACGGGCAAGATACTCCATGGACACTCTTTTAAATCAAAACATTGTTACAAAATCTTTCATGTTGTGATTATACATATAAGTGAAAACGATGTAGCTCAATAATACTTTGCCCGAGGGACTAGAACCCAGGACCTAATGTTCAGCAGTCCTGCTTGCGACCACTGCACCGACGGGACAGACACACGCTAGTCATTTTCGTAAAAATTTCGGTCAGTAACCGAACAAACTAGGTGAAGGTGACTATTTGCGGCCTCCCCCTTCAGAGTATAAAAGAAATTATAATTACCTATGCACAGCCTAGGACCCGTTCCGAACGGGAAGAAAGTGTAAGGTTTAATATCGTCTTTATTTTCAGGAAGGAAACGTTCCGGATTGTACTTCTCTGGATCCGGGAAGTAATCAGGATTGTGGTGCATGTGATAGACTGGTAGGTGGATACGGACACCTACGTCCAGCTTCAAGCCCGTAGGGAGGACGTAGTCGTCCATAACTTCGCGAGAAATATTCCCCAGAACGGGGTATTTCCGAAGGGTCTCGGTCATACATGCTTCCAAGTAAGGCATCTCATGCACACACTCGTACTGCAGTTTGTTCCCGTGACGTCGCAGGAACTCGTCCACCTCCTCGGCCGCTCGTTTCTGCACCTCCTGGTATTTCGCCAGCTCGAACAGAGTGAAGCCCATGGTAGACGCAGACGTCTCGAAACCCGCTGCGAAGAACTGAATGCACTGCGCCACTAATAATTCATCATCCACCTTCAATTGAACCTTCTTCTCAGCTCCAGTCTTTGCGTTACTTATACTGTCCCCAGTTATATAATCCTCATTCTTTAAAGTCAGAACCAAGTCGACGAAGTCATTCCTCGGTGATGGCTTGTAGTCTCTGCTTTGGAACACTCCTTTCAACAGTTTTAAGAAAAAGTCATCTATCGTTGGAGGAAAAACTCGAAGTCCCAATCGATAGAAAATTGCAGGCCAAATAGCCCTGCAAATAATTTTGAAACCTCGGTACTTTGAAGCCTCAAATATTTCATTTCCCATGAAACTGAAGGGGTTATTTTCTTCTTGTGTCATTGTGTCGGACTCCACTCCAAAGGCAGCGGAGCAAATGCAGTCCATGGTGTACCTCGCGCTGATGTGTCTTATTTCGATGATATCAGACATGCTAACTTCGCTGTCGAGCATGTCTTCGAAGACGATGCTACACTTCTCAATCAAATGGAACATGTTCTTCATCTTTGCGGAAGAGAAGAGGGGTGTTAGATTTTGTCGGACTATTTTCCATCTGTCACCGTAGCTGAAGAAGAGAGTTTGTGTGACCATTTCACATTCGGAGTACTTAGACGATTCCCTGCCGTTGACGTAGTAAGAATCTTTAGTTAACACAAGTTTGATGATCTCGGGGCTGAGTACCACGAGAACAGGCTCCGTGCCATAGAAAGCTCCGAAGTAAGGTTGGTCGGTGAAATTTTGACAAAGTTTTTGTAACACGTGACCAGGATACTCTCGTTGCAAAATATATCTTCCGTAGTTGCCCAAAAAGGCCACTGGTTCAATGTAAGGCACGTCCTTCTTTTTCCAGTACCCGAACTTCCTTTTAGATATTAAATACAACAAATAAAATATTAGTGACAATAAAGACACGAGAACAAGAAGAGCGTTCATGTTTTCAAACGTGTTCGTGTCGACTGCTCTGAGTCTGGATAACGTTGATAATTAATAATGACAAAATAGCGTAAACATCTAGTACTTTTATATCCACAACACTCGAAGTAATGCACTAGCAACCGAACAGACCGGAATACTAATTATGTAAGTAAGTATTGAGATAAAACATTGACGATTGCACTTTACTAAAACAGCACGTTCCTTTGATTATTTTACATGTGTTTACGTACGTTTGTAACGCTGATCGTTATGAGTAGAGTAGAATACAGTATTTCAAGTAGAAACAAATTATTGAAATCTGAACTAAACGAATTCAAGGAATACATGGTTACGCGAGCCTGTGGACGGTGAGGTATGGGCTAGCTCACCTTCCGTCCATCTTATGACGACAGGCCGTGCCGACCGGCGCGCTCGTGTTCCTTGCGCGCCTCAAAGGGATGTCAGCAAATTGAAGGGGCCCACAAGGGCCGAAACCTGCCGGGGCTGCGGGACTGTTCGAAAGAGATACCGTGGGCTCGAAACATATAGGGTGAAAGAATGTGGATGGGTTTTAGTCAGTAAAAGCTCCGCGCAGAGCGGGAGAAGTCGTTACTTTGATGATTTCCTATCCGAAAATAAAGGCATGGATGCATGTTTTGCCTCTGCTGCTAATCTCGCTATCGAAATAAGGTTTGCTGTAAGAAAACCCAATTAATGTAATTTGTATGTAAATTATTTTGTGTGCAACAAAAATAAGAATAAGTATGCTTTTGACAACAGTTAACTGTATTATTTTTGTATAAATCTGTGAATGGGGATCAAAATTTCACCAAAAATGATGGATAGTCTTGTAATACTAGTTTCGTGTAGCTATGACGGTTTAGGCTATTCCTCTTACATTAAATGTTTCCACTCTGTAAACGATATGGTTTAATTCAAATACTACATTGGTTGTTGTCGTTTTTTACGGGATCTTTTTTGTGTATTTATAATTATTGCATTACTTTATTAACTGCTCCCTGAGTTCGTCACAACACACTTAAAAGATAACAACGTCGTAAGCAAGGTCATACTAAAGTTATCCAATTAATAATTAAATCAGTATCTAGATTTTTTTTTAATCGTTCTTTGTCCAATGATCATTCTTCACCAACTACGATCGAAGTTTCATCACGTTCAGAATATATCCCCAGCAAGGCTTGAATTAAATGTTACAATAAAGTTGTTGTATAGATTTCTGTCATTTGTTTGTAATCCATCGCTCGCACGATAAGTTTATTTCTGGTTTGTGTCTAAGAATATTCCCCAGACCATGTTTATAAGACGTCTGAATATTTAGTCAACATATTAGTGAATAAAGTACCTACAAGTGGATGTTATGGATTGGCTCCCAGAACTCAAACTCAAACTCAATACTCAAATCATTTATTTCAATTAGACCATTACGGCACTTTTGAATGCCAAAAATACAAGGAAAAATCAAAGCTACAGTCACAGACATAAGATAAGCACCTAAACAGTCACATGCAAAACGGTTTATAGACAGGTTTACGAATCAAACACAAAGGTAGAATGCGAAAAATGTCTCCTCTCTTTCTTTATCTTTCCGCACGAACCAACGACTTCCCCCTTCTCAGTCTTCACGATTAGTCATTTTAAGCATGATACCCTGGTCCTTAGGTTGTATCAGTATGGTTCTTGCGTCAAACGTGATGATTTCTGGCATTCCATCAGCCAATTCCACTCTGTACTTCTTCAGGAACGTGGTGAGACCTGACATTATTTGCATTTTTGCGAAACGCATTCCTGAAATACGAATTGTGATATTAATATAATAGACCTCATAGAAGCACAGCTTAAAATTTTGATATTGCTAGAACACAGGCCTCCACTAATACAGAAGATTTGGATCATGATGATTCACAGAAGCACAGATTAAATTGATTGGTTATATGAAATATTTACCTATGCACAGTCTAGGACCCCCTCCAAACGCTAGATACGTATAAGGTTTGATATCGTCTTTATTTTCAGGCAAAAACCGTTCTGGTTTGTACTTCTCTGGCTCTGGAAAGTACTCTGGATTGTGATGCATATAGTATACTGGGATATGGATACGGACACCAACATCAAGTTTCAAGCCCGTAGAAAGAATGTAGTCATCCATGACCTCTCGGGTAAGGTTCCCCAGAACAGGGTACTTCCGCAGGGTCTCGTACATACAGGCCTCCAAGTAAGGCAGCTCATGCACACACTCGTAGTTCAGTTTGTTCTTGTGACGTCGCAGGAACTCGTTCACCTCGTCGGCCGCCTTTTGCTGAACTTCTGGATGCTTCGCAAGTTCATACAATGTAAAGCTCATGGTTGTTGCCGATGTTTCAAAACCCGCTGCAAAGAACTCGACGCACAGTCCCACTAACAACTCATCATCCACCTTCAACTGTATCTTCTGATCACCACCAGTCTTCGCGTTGCTGATGCTGTCCCCAGTTATATAATCCTCTTTATTTAAATTCAAGATCAAGTCAACAAAGTCATTCCTCGAAGATGGCGTGTATCCTCGACTTTCGAATACTCCCTTTAGCAATTTTGAGAAAAATTGGTCAACCGTTGAAGGAAACAGTTGGAAACCCATGCGATAGAAAATTGCAGGCCATAGGGCTCTAAAAATAATTTTAAAGCCCCGAAGGTGTGAGGCCTCGAATATTTCGCTCGCTATAAATCTAAAGGGGTTATTCTTTTCTGGTGTCATGGTGTTGGTCTCCACTCCAAAAACGCACGAGCATATGCAGTCCATGGTGTACCTCTCACAAGTGCGTCTTACATCGATGATGTCAGATTTGCCTATTTCATAGTTTAGCATGTCTTTTAAGGAGAAACTACACTTCTCGATCAAATGGTACATCCTCTTCATCTTTGCGGAAGAAAAGAGTGGGGTTACATTTTGTCGAACTATTTTCCATCTCTCGCCGCCACTGAAGAACAAATTCTGCGTGGCCGCTTCACTTGCAGCATAGTTAGTCGATTCCCTCCCGTTGACGTAGTAAAAATCTTTAGATAACACATGTTTGATGATCTCAGGGCTAAGCACCACAAGAACAGGCTCCGTGCCGTAGAAAGCTCCAAAATAAGGTTGGTCAATGAACTTTTGACAAAGTTTTTGTATCACCTGTCCAGGGTACTCTCGTTGCAAAATATATCTTCCGTAGTTGCCTAGAAGAGGCAGTGGTGTAACATAGGGCACATTCTTTCTCTTCCAGTAACTGAACTTTTTGGTAGATATGAAATATAATAAAGAAAATATAACAGAAATAGCCCCGAGAACGACAAGGGCGTTCATTTTAGCACCCGTGTTGCTGTCAACTGCGGGGTATCAGCTTTCGGTAAAAATATATCACAAAGCAAACCTTGGCATTTAGCCGACTAGAGTGCAGATTTTAAAGATAAAATATGAAATCAAACTACAAACATTTAATCTAATCGTTTCTATTAGATTAAATGTTTGTAGTTTGATTTCATATTTTTAGATTAAGTAGACATTTCATGGAGGCGAAGACTTTGCTGCTATCCAATATGTATGTGAAGACAATGAATAAAAAATATAATTATCGACCGCATGGGTCATTTGAAGGTTAAGCTACGCTTGCTAAGTCCATAACACATTGAGACCCATATATGTCTCGGAAATTATTCGGAGATATTTGACAGTCGTTGACAGACAATCAGTCTTAAATGGGTACCGTGAAGCCCAGAAAATATATTGTGAGATCTCCACACTAAAAAGTTACCGTTCCAGTTCCTACGAGGTGTATGGGAATCTTTTTTTGCGATTGACATTGACACCTCGGTTGTATTAGGTTTATGTTTTTTTTTTGAGAAATTGGTTTTTCCAAAATTTTATATGCGACGAAAAATATTTATTATATCCACAAACTTTTGAAAAGTTTTTAGCCAAATCTTCTGTGATTTTGGCGGCAAAAGATTATCTATTATGCCTTTTTGCTCGGGGTCACTAATGTTTCACCAAAACTCCATCGACAAATTTTCATTTTACAACCAACGTTTCGTATACTATTTATGTCACAAATAACTTATTTCGCAAATGTTTTATTTTAAAAACATTCGTTTAACAGAAAAATATTTAGCAAATACTTTTTTTATCATCAATGCATCAGATCATTTATACATTTCTGATTTAGATACATTTGGATAAACCACGTTTCTACTAAATGATTTACAGGCTAGTATTTTATTATTGTTCTTTTTAAGAAAAAGTTTAGGAAAAGCATAGTTTTATCACAACATGCAAACAAGCATACTCCATGCATGCAGCAAACAAGCTGCAAATATGCAGCAAGCATGCAAGTAAGCAAGCAGCAAGCATGCATGCAGCAAGCATGCAGAAAGCATGCAGAAAGCACGTAGTAAGTATGCAGCAAGCATGCAACAAACGAGCAGCAAGCATGCAACATGCGACAGCCATGGTTTTTGTCACGGCTCCGGCGCTGCGGGTCTCTGGCGGTCACACGCGAGCGTATCGGCGTTTTTTTTATTTTTATCGTGGTTTTAACGCACCTACGCGGGTTTAAATTACACTGTAGGGGTAGGGCAGAAAAGACTACTTGGAATCGGTTCTGTAGCGATTCATTTCTGTAACATAATTTGTGCTTATAGAAAACTAAATTCGTTTATCATCTTTTTTTTAAATGGCACAATCAATATGTGTTATAGTTTTTAATCCAAGCGTTGTTTTATGAGATAAAATGAAAAAATAATGAATTGTTTGTCAAATAAGTAATACGTTATGAAATAAAAGTTTATCGGATAATTATTTTGTTAAGTGAATTGCTGAAAATTGCTGTGAACTGTTTTAATTTTTTTGTTTGCTAAGGTAGACTGGTAGAAAATGCCCAAGGCATTAAGTCCGCCTTTGTACAGTTTTTACTTGTACATAAACTTTTAATAAATAAATAAACATTATTTGTTAAAATTGTTGTATAATGATAAAAAATAACAAATAATGTTTTTATTACGACCACGACGATATCGAACGCTTATACTCGTAGGACGAGCTCAAGAGAAGGGTCCTCGGCAGAAATTCAGTCCCTTCGACCATAAAACGATTCAGCTGCAAAACAACCTAAGCAGCAGAAAGGGGGAAAGTAGAACCGTCGCTGTGAAATCCTTCCGAGGTATCCGGTACAGCCAGCGCTATCCAGCCAAACAAAAGTGTGATAAGGACGGCTTCACCTTAGTTCAGAAGAAGAAGAAAAAGCCTACTTGACGCAATCAATGCGGGACTGGACTGTCGGGACCAAATATGCTGCTGCGTCCAGCAATACCAACGACGTTGCTTTATGTGTCCCGACTGCATCACTCCACGAAGGTTGAGGAGGTCGTCGAGTACATAAAGATGAAGACCAGCTGGACCTTGAGGGTCGAGAAGTTGGAGCCGCGTCACAACACTAATTTCAAGTCGTTTGTGGTGCGAGTTCCGACACTATATCTCGACAAGTTTCTCAAGGAAGAGTTTTGGCCGAAGGGTGTTGTCTACCAACGTTTTCGCGGTAGGCTACGTGACACCGCGCAGCGTAACACGACGCCGTCACTTCGCGTCTTCGTAGTTTATAAGTTATATTTTGTATATATTAGTATATTTTATGTTGTAATGTAATGCTGTGTATTTTATCTATGGGCCTTATGATGCCTGAAAATGAAATGATTGATTGATTGATAAAATAATTGAAGGCGGCGTTAACAGAGGGGTGGGACAGAATTCCTCAAGGCACCGTCAAAAACCTGATCAGATTAATGAAGAATCGAATGCAGACTATGATTTAGAGCTAGGGTAGGCAATAATAAGTGTTCACTTTAGTAACTAAAATTATTAATTAAAGCGGTTTGTAATGGCAACCCTGAAATCAATTTTGGGTTTTAGCAACATTCCTAGAGTTTGTCTCTGGCTTTTTCTCTCTCTCGTTTGGCGGGTTGAAGCGCGTGGGCAAGAAAATATAAGTTTCTTCGTCATATTGAAACCGTCATGATATTTCAACATTATAACATCAGTTTCTTCGTCTAATCGTGAGTGTGCTATTGAATCGGTGCTCAAGCTTGCATGATACCTGGAGTCAGCCGGACCGACAATAAGGAAGGTAACTTGTACAGCGACTGGGTAAGTCTGACGTCAGTACTGGGTAGCTGGAAGGGTTCCTTCGTGAAGGTTCTGGTGTCGAAGACATCGTCCAGGGAGCAATCAGGTGAGTGCCTATTCGAAGCACACCCTTTTATCGTACCAACATTTTGTCGACTTTTTCGTTCGGGCTTTGTCGTTGCCGCCCCCAATTTTAATACAGTCCATTTAATCTCTCGCAATACAAATCATTGGTCCTTCGGCCGGATCGTTGTGAAAAGCATCCTTTATCGAAGTAGTTATATCGTATTTTCGTATTTTGTTAAATCATAATCTAATTTTAGTTACTTTCGAAGGTACATCGAAAATAATTATTGAGGTACCATGACGGTTTGGTGAGATTTTTATCGTAGGGTTTTTTAAGTTGGTAGCTTTGGTCGCGTCGCCGCGTCGCGGTCGGCCGTAGACATTGCCTTTTCTGTACTTTATGTTGGCAGCTTTACAAGACTGTCAAAAGTGACAGATTCGTAGCTGGCTGTCATTTGTCATTGTGAAAACTTTGTTTTTATTATTAATTTCTTGTCTTTTATTTTATTTTGTTTCGTTACTGTTTACAACAATGCCGAGTGATAGTCATAATAGTGATCAGGATATGTCGGAAAAGGGCAATGAAGGTGCAGATGTCAACAGAATCGCGCGCGATTACGCTATGATGCGATTAGAGTTTATGGATAGTACTGATTTAGTAGGTTACGTAGATCAGGATTTAAACGACCTAGCAAACGATTTCCATAATGCACAGCGAAAGCTTCTTTCATCGTTGAGTCCGTCGTTACGGAATACTGAATTGCAGGTTATGGCAACATTCGAAAATAAATTAAAATCAGTTAAACTTAAAACTCGCGTTCGAGCGAAGTTATCGCAAGTTGATTTGAAGCCTTCTATGACTGTAAGTAGTGAACCAATGTCAGCTAAATTGCCTAAAATTAACATAAAACCCTTTGATGGCAAGTTTGAAAATTGGATATCGTTTATACAGTTGTATGACTCACTCATTCATAAGCGTACAAATATATCAAATGTTGAAAAGTTACATTATTTGTTGTCAAGCGTCCAAGGGACAGCATATGATTTGATTAAGAATTTCCCTCTCACAGATGACAGTTATGTTGACTCCTATAATATTTTGTTGAAGCATTACAATAAGAAATGCCAAGTTGCAATGATGTATTATGACAAATTAATGTTTTGTGAGCCAATTAAAACTAAAGCTGGTCCTGAATTGGAACGGGTTTATCGGACATTTTCAGAGAACTTGTCAGTTTTGGAAAAGTATAATTTGCCAGACAAAAACTTTATGTTGTTCTATTTACTATGGTCAAAGCTGGATAAGTCTACCCGAGAATTGTTTCAGCTGGAACATAATTCATCTGATATTCCAAAGTATGAGGATCTTGGATCATTTATTGAGAAACATTTCAAGGCATTGGAAATTGCCAATGTTAGGACCTTGACCAGTAGTAATTCTGTTACTTCCAAACCTGCAAGTCAAAATAATAATAAAACCAAATCAAAGGCTGTTCTTGTCGTATCAAACTCGACTTGTGCCTTTTGTTCTGGCCAGCACAGTCTCACCACATGTGAAGGGTTTTTAAAATTGGATGCTCGTTCTCGTTTTAATTTTGTGAAAGAAAAAAACCTTTGTATTTTGTGTTTCTCAAGTAGTCACAGAGTGAAAAAATGTAGTGTAACTTCTCGTTGTAAAGAGTGTAACTACTCTCATAACACATTACTGCATCTTAGTAAAGAGCCTGTGCCTCCCCCCGTGGTGACAGAAACTGATAATAAAAGTAATAACACAGTTTTAACTTCCATTGCGGGGGCTGAAAATTCTACTGTCTTATTTTCAACTGCTAAAGTTCTGATAAAGGATAACACTGGTCAATTCCAACCGATTAGGGCCTTATTGGATTGTGCCAGTGCATGCAATTTTATCTCAGAGCCTTGTGCAAAAAGACTAGGATTAAACATAACCTGCAGTCAGCAGTCAGTCAGTGGAATTGGTCACTCGGTTGCCTCACCTCATGGATTGTTATCTTGTGAGGTCAAGACTCTTAATAAAAGTCAGATATCAAATTTCAGATTAGAAGCACTTGTTCTTCCTTCGATTTGTGCTGATCAACCATCTCAGCCTGTCGATTTATCGGGTTGGTCTCACATAAATAAATTGGATCTCGCTGATCCTGGGTTTGCAAATCCAGGACCTATAGATATGCTGCTCAGTGCAGACGTTTTCGCTTCGGCGCTCTTGCCTGGTCTTAGACGGGGTAAGCCTGGTCAACCAAGGGCATTGAACACCGTCTTTGGTTGGATTGTGATGGGTGGTTGTTGTGATGTTCGTGCGATCCCCACTCACAATAAAATTTCTCGTTCTCGTTGTCGTAGCAATGATTGCCTTATCGTGTCGCAATCTTTGTCAAATTTGTCGTTAGCCCTTAAAAAATTTTGGGAATTAGAAAATGTTAATTCTCCTGCCAATCATTTCTTGTCGAAGGAGGATCAATTATGCGAAGACTATTTTATCAAAAGCTATTCTCGTGATAGTAAAGGTCGATTCGTAGTGCCCTTACCTTTCGTCGATCCTACGAACAAGCCTACATTTTCAAATTCTCGTGAGATTGCTCTCAAAAGATTACTCTCGTTAGAAAAGAAATTAAACTGTAACCCTAATTTTCGAAAGGCTTATGCCTCTTTCATGGAAGATTATGAAACTAGTGGCCACATGGAAGAGGTAGAGCCTCCGACATGTAAAAATGGTAAATTTTATTACATGCCTCACCATGGTATTCTGCGGCCTGGGTCTGTGACCACTCCTCTTCGTGTTGTATTTGACGCTGGCGCCAGGGACGCACGTGGAGTATCGCTAAATGACACTTTGTTGTCTGGGCCAAAGCTGCAGACAAATATTTTTGATTTGTTAATTCGCTTTCGTTGGCATGAAGTTGTGTTCACTGGTGATGTAAAGCAGATGTATAGGAATATTTTAGAGCACGACGAGGACATGGAGTACCAACGCATTTTGTGGCGCTCCACTCCTGAAGACCCTGTCCGTGATTACAGGCTTCGTACCGTCACGTATGGAGTGTCGTCGGCTCCATTCCAAGCTCTACGCACTATTGCCCAACTGGCCAAGGACTCTGCTGCTGATTATTCTCGTGGGTCTTCGGTGCTCAGCCGTGACATCTACGTTGATGACGTGGTTTCAGGCGCAGACTCTATCGAATCGGCTCTACTTGTGAGATCCGAACTTATAAAAATATTGTCGTCGGGTGGTTTCCATTTGAGGAAATGGACCTCCAATCATAAAGATTTCTTTGCTGATCTTGCTTCTTCGGAACTCTATTCGGAGAGTTTCAGATGCTTTGAGGACATCTCTGATGTTTCTCTCAAAATCTTGGGGCTTTTATGGATGCCTCAGTCTGATAGCTTTCAGTTCAAGGTTACCGACAACGTAGACCAAAGATGTACGAAACGAACGATCCTATCCTGTATAGCTCGTATATACGATCCTTTAGGATTCCTCGGCCCTGTTACGTTTCATGCTAAATATCTTATGCAGCTTCTTTGGACTTCTGGGGTCTCTTGGGACGATGATTTGCCGGAAGCTATTCAGTCTGAGTGGTCGCGCTTCAAATCTCAGCTGCCTTTATTGGCATCAGTTTCGATTCCTCGTCGCATGGTTCAGTCTTTCATCACAATGCAGCTTCACGGTTTCGGTGATGCTTCCGAGCGTGGTTACTGTGCTGTGGTGTATTGTCGTGTCGTTGACGCGGAAGGCTTCGTCTCTGTTCGTCTTTGTTGTGCAAAGTCTAGAGTTGCACCTCTTCGCAAGCTGTCTATTCCTAGACTAGAGCTCCAGGCTGCAGTGTTGCTGTCAGACTTGTTACAATCTGTAGTGGAGGCTCTCAAGCCATTTCACAATGTCACTGAACTCTTCGCCTGGTCTGACTCCAGCGTCACTCTGACTTGGATTAAGTCGTGTCCCTCCAAATGGAAGACCTTCGTGGCCAACAGGGTCAGCCACATCCAAGAAATTATCGCGCCTGATTGTTGGCGTCATGTGAGTACCTCTATCAATCCTGCTGACAGTGGTTCTCGTGGAATGCTTCCTGCGGATCTTGCTGCTAATGAAGTCTGGTGGAATGGTCCCTCGTTCCTTGCAGACCCCGAGGAAAACTGGCCGGAGTCGTCACTATCGTTTGACAAAGAGGACACCTTGCAAGACGAACAAAGGATTTTCAGCCTTCTGACTGACATTGATGTCAATTGCGTTGACAAATTGATAAACAAATTCTCGTCGCTTTCAAAGCTTAAACACGTCTTATCGTACTGCTTCCGTTTTGTACAGAACTCGAAGAATTCTGTTCCTAAAAATAAACTTGTCGGGCCTTTGCAAGTCCATGAAACTAATAGAGCTTTCCTGTTTCTAATAAAATATGTGCAGCAAGGTGCATTCTCGCATGAGATTGAAAACCTTCAAAGGAGTTCCCCTAACTCTCTTCCAAAGGGGTTGCGCAAATTGTCGCCTTTTCTCGATGAAGCGGGTCTTTTGAGGGTGGGCGGTCGCTTGGCCCATGCTGACGCCGAGTTCAACGTCAAGTATCCTCTGTTATTGCCGCGCAGTCACCGCCTAACCGTTCTCATTATCGATGAATATCATAAAAAATTCATGCATCCTGGCGCGCAAACATTGCAAAACTTGCTTGCGCAATCCTTTTGGATCTTGTCGCCGAAACGAGCTATTCGTTCTGTGATTTTGGGCTGCTTAAAATGTTTTCGTGTAAACCCTACACAAGCTTCAGCTCCTATGATGGGAAACTTGCCGTCATATAGAATAAACCAAATAAAGCCTTTCTCGGTTGTCGCTGTCGATTATGGTGGACCTTTTGATATCTCTCTGGGTCGTGGTCGTGGATTAAAAACCTATAAAGGTTATATCTGTGTTTTCGTTTGTACCTCTACTAAGGCGATCCACATAGAAGTCGCTTCGGAACTGTCAACGGAGGCTTTCTTGGCTGCGTTAAAGCGGTTTATGGCACGCCGTGGTCAATGTAATCGCGTTGTCTGCGATCAAGGGCGAAACTTCGTTGGTGCCAGTAACTACCTTGACAAGCTCATGCAGAATGCTGCTGAGTCCCAAGAAATCGAGTTTTCGTTCAATCCTCCTGGAAGTCCTCATTTTAACGGACTTGCCGAAGCTGGTATTAAGTCGGTTAAAACGCACCTTTCTCGTGTCGTTGGTACGCAGCGATTGACGTATGAAGAATTTTATACGGTCCTGACACAGGTAGAATCTATGTTGAACTCTCGTCCCCTCACCCCTCTTAGCTCAGACGCTAATGACCTGTCTGTCCTAACTCCAGGTCATTTTCTAACTCTGGAACCGTTGTCTATTGTTGCTGAAGAGAATTTCGTGGATCAGAACATAAGCGTCCTCCACCGTTGGAAGTTGATTCAAAAGATTCACCAAGATTTCTGGCGTAGGTGGCAAAAAGAATACCTTCACACACTACAACAGAGAGCTAAGTGGAATAAGAATCACACAAACGTGACTGTAGGTATGTTGGTCTTGATCATAAACGAGCAAGTCAGTCCGTTGAAGTGGAGCATGGGTCGTATCACAGCCCTACATCCCGGTGCTGATGGGGTCTGTAGAGTGGTGACTGTGAGGACTGCTGCTGGTCAATTCAAAAGGCCAGTCGTAAAATTGTGTCCACTACCTATCCTTAGTTAAATAACCGTCTATCGATGAAATAACCCTTCGCTGTCGTTAGTATTTAAGATTATTTTAAGTTTGTTGTTTAAATTTCATAAATACGTTGTATTTAGGTGGGCGGAATGTTCACTTTAGTAACTAAAATTATTAATTAAAGCGGTTTGTAATGGCAACCCTGAAATCAATTTTGGGTTTTAGCAACATTCCTAGAGTTTGTCTCTGGCTTTTTCTCTCTCTCGTTTGGCGGGTTGAAGCGCGTGGGCAAGAAAATATAAGTTTCTTCGTCATATTGAAACCGTCATGATATTTCAACATTATAACATCAGTTTCTTCGTCTAATCGTGAGTGTGCTATTGAATCGGTGCTCAAGCTTGCATGATACCTGGAGTCAGCCGGACCGACAATAAGGAAGGTAACTTGTACAGCGACTGGGTAAGTCTGACGTCAGTACTGGGTAGCTGGAAGGGTTCCTTCGTGAAGGTTCTGGTGTCGAAGACATCGTCCAGGGAGCAATCAGGTGAGTGCCTATTCGAAGCACACCCTTTTATCGTACCAACATTTTGTCGACTTTTTCGTTCGGGCTTTGTCGTTGCCGCCCCCAATTTTAATACAGTCCATTTAATCTCTCGCAATACAAATCAATAAGAATTGACGGAATTAATTACTTTATGGTTTTAACAGAATTGTTTTACTTTTTAAATGACTAAGCACAACACATAATTATCCTATTTTCTCTCTATTTTCACACAATTAATTTTAAAAGTAAGTTTAGTATTCACCATGAAAAAAATAAAAAATAATACCAGCCTATTACTGTCCCACTGCTGGGCAAAGGCCTTTTCTCAACAGAGAAGGCAAGAACATTGATCTCCACGTTTGCTCAAGACGCGTTGGCGACTTATTTATCAAAATAATAGATCTATAACTAACTGCCCTAAAGATAGTTGACTAAGATAATTAAATAAATATTCTTCTGATCATTTATTTAAGTAGGTCAGTACCTAATTATGTCTCATGTGACCATGTGGGTCATGTGGCAGACCTACGGACGTCTATTGGACTTAATATTCTGAATACGGAGTAACTTATATTCTTTTGAACTTCGCGTGGCGCAGCTAGTTGTGAATAAATGCATTTATATTAATAATATTTAAAGTGATAAGTAGGAATTTATAGATTTATTTTTCGAATAGTCTGTCGTTTACAAGATATAACCTCTAAAACTTCAAACTGGAATATCTTGAATTCCTGACTTCCTAGAAAAATATTAAATAAGACAAAACTCTTCAGGAATTCAAACTCTATACTTTTACATAATTTTCATGGGCAGACGCTAAAATAAAATATCAACAAAAATTTGTTCGCGCTGTGACCGGTGTTCTTTTAAACATAGTTAAATACATACTTTTCATTGTATGTAGTTATAAATCTTCAATGCATTGACGTTGAACGAAGTTGCCATTGTGGTTGCTGGCGAGAATTTTGTCTTGCGATAATTTGATTCAGCGTGTCAGGGAAACTTATCGTGCGTATGATACATTACTACTACTGATATTTTGCCTAAACGATAATAGCGATCATCACAACATTACAGCACGAGTATTGAAGCAGAAACTCAATGCACTCAAGATCTTCATTGTAATGTATGTTTTCGTTGGCGTGTGATGTTGGATGTACTCTGTAGATAACAGCAGAACGATAACGTTGACAGATAAGAATCAGGTGGTGGTCGTCGACAACAGCTGGATTGTTCTGTATTGATTTCTTTTTTGTTTCCAAAGAAAACAGCGGCGAATAAAAACACACACACACACAACAAACAAACGCACACACGCACACGCAAACGGACACAAGTACAAAGTGCATTGCAATGTTATAAGTAGGTCCTGCAACTCTATCAAGCAAGTCCATCAAATAATAATACATTTGCAAGTATGTCACAAAACGTAGCGACTTGGCTGTAGTTGGTTTTGAATCTTCTGATGCTATCGATGAAGTTTAATCTGGATAATACATTGGCAGCAATGAGCCGGTTTGGAAAATCTTTTCGTGCGACATACAATACACGAACGTCATCCTACTTGCACTGAGGTCTTAATTGTGTATCTGGAGAATGGACAACATGGCTTATTTTACCACCAGCGTCAACACTGACAAATTTATTTGTGACATTCGCAAGTGATCAAGTGGCAAGAGCACTGCTTTATTCAGAGTTGCCGAGATATTTTGTATAGACCGCATCATCAAAAAATTGCAAAGTCAGAAATAGGGAAACCTGTTCCTGGATACGTGAATATAGGTAAAATATGTTCAACCGTTAGTCAATATTCGAGACCTAATTTCATTTCAACATTTACGAACTGTTGATGGTAATTATGTGGCGTTAGAAAATAATGCTCATTGGCATCAAACTCTTAATGTTGCTGTAACATTAATTCTTCACAAGTTCATCAAATACAAACATTGTTTTCTCAAAATTTCAAAATAAAGATCAAGTACAAAATAAATAGAACAGGAAAACCAAATTTACCGGTCAGTGAAGAAAAACAACGAAGCGTTTGTATCACATGATGACACGTGCTAGAGGTATGCAATTTAAACGCTTGTAGAGAATCAGTTTGGGTAAATATGAAAAACAAAGTATGTATTTAATCCATACCATTATATAAATGTGAAAGTAACTCTGTTTGTCTGTCTGCTACCTTTTCACGACAAAACGGCTGATCGGATCGTAGGTAATGAAATTTGGCAAGGAGATGTATTTCAACCTAGGGAAGGACATATGCTATATATTATCATGCTAATTACTTACGGGGGTGAGCAATATTGCATTTCGTCTATAGCTTTCAACTGTTTGACAACTGACATAACATGCATTGTAATAGAATAACTATTTCAGACAAATTGTCACGAGAACAAATAGCCCGTCGGTGACGCCAACCGCCTTCCGAACAGTGAGTCGCAAGGTCAAGCCTCAGTACAGAAATAAAGTACTTTTTGATTTTGTGTAATGCTGTACTTTGGTTCCCACGTTCAAAAACCACCCGGTTTTAACTTTTTGTAACAAATTATTTTGTTTTTTTTTAAAGCTTACATATTTCCAAATCATTGTTTTATACATATTTTTTTAACACTTAAACGACACGTTGGGAATCATTTATTTCAAATAATAAATCTGTAAAAAACGCTTAAACTGTTAAAGGATCGCACACAGATTCCTTTTTCTACTATTTCTTAAATTTTCGTCTGTGTCTTTGTGTCTCTACGTAGCCCTTTTACGTGTAAATTTTAAAACCAATGTGGTTTGAATTAATGCACAAATTATTATTGTGCATAACTTAGAGAAAGTTTTGATTTTTGTTTCTTTGCAATCGGTGCTCTCCATCAAAAGATATTTGACGTTTTTAAGGAGAACTTATCATCATGATCTAAGGATACATGCAATGACATCTATGAAACCAAAATGGTACTAATGAATAAAAATCACAAGATAGAGGAGAAAAGAATAGTCAACATCACCCTGCTTTAAAAATCTATAACAAAGCCAGTACAGTGTCTGTTCGACCGCTTTCCATGCATATGTTTTAGCAGTTTAACTTCGTGCTCTATAAATGGCGTTGTTCATTTTACTCCATTTTTTTAATCACGGTGTTATGATTTTCCGTGAAAGAATAATACTGGCACTAGCCCGTGTCAGATGTCTTTTATTTTGTTTTTTTTTTTAGGATGTGAAATGATCAAATGACTTCTCCCACTCTAGGAATGACTTCTCCCGTGTCAGATGTCTCAAGTTTGGTTTTTTGGAAGAAGTTCTCAATTCAACGCCTGTTTTTCTTTATGTAGATACCTATATTATGCCTGAGCAATACTCAAATAACCGAATGATGAAGTCGCACGAGACCGGTCAATGTGGCGACTTGATAGGCCTATGTCCAGCAGTGGACGTCTTTCGGTTGAAATAATGATTAATGATGATAATACAAATGGAGTAGGGTAGGACACCTAGCAAGGCGCGGTGGTGTCAGGTGGAGTAAAGCTGTTACCAAGTGGCATTCTAGAAATTCAAACAGAAGTTTTGGTCGTCCAGCGGTGAGATAAGCAGACGATATTGTTGCCATTGCGGGAATATCCTGGATGAGACTGGCACAAGAGCGTGGAGCTTGGCACAAACAAAGAGTGGCCTGTACCCAGCAGTCGGTAAAGTCGGACTATGGATGATGATGATGATGACGCATAACTTTTTCCAGAGAAGTCCGATTTTCATGATTATTTTTATTAAAAAGCGTGTTTAGCAAAGTTTGTCCCATTTTTTATTGAAAATAGTTGTGTTCGAATTCATGTGCGTATTGTATAATCATCGCTTGCTGAAACATCGTGAGGAAACCAACATGCCTGAGAAACATTTGGCATGTTAAGCCAAGTCAGGCCCATGGGCAGCATAAAAACTCTGACACCAGGGTTAGGCAACAACACGATAAGGAAGGAAAAATCACTTGCTTCGTTGAAAAAAGACATCGTGAGAAAACCACAGCATGCCTGAGAGTTATTTCTCGACGGCATGTAAAGCCAAGACAGGGGACCTTGGGTGGCATAAAAACTCTGACAAGAGGTTAGGCACTAACCACACGATAAAGACGAAGATCGTTTTGGGGCTTATTTCGTAAACCTTTTTGACAACTTTAGACCTGTCTGAAGTTTGACTGTGATCAGTTACAGCAGCTATATCGTGTGTCGGCTCATTTCATGCACCTTGATATAAACTTTACACCTAGCTAGAGTATGAGTATTATCGGAGGCCTGACGATGGAGACGAAAGGCAGTCACAAGAGGTCCGCAACACTTCAAATCTGCTCTATCGTGTTTAAGGCTCATTTCGTGCATCTTGATAAGGAACTTTAAACCTAGCTGGAGCATGACTGTCATCGATGGTCTAACAATGGAGACTGACGGTAGTAGCAAGAGATCCTCAACAGTTAACAGCAGCTAAATCGTCATTGGGCTCACTTAATGCACCTTGGTGAGAACTTTAGAAATTGCTAGAATATGACTGTCATCGAAGGTCTCATGAAGGAGGCTTGGAGACGAAAAGAATTTGCAATAGGTTTTCAAGAGTTTACAGCATCTACATCGTATTGTGTTGACCTGCCTGGAGTATGACTACCATTGAAGGTCTGACTTTGGAGAAGGAAGGCAGATGCGAGAGGTCCGCAACAGTTTGAAGCAACGTTAACGTGTCTCGGCTCATGTCATGCCACTTGATGAGAACTTTCGAACTAGCTGGAGTATGATATTGTCGAGTGTCCAAGGATAGAAACGTAAGGCTGTCGAGGGAAGAGTCCTTATTTGGAAAAACATAAGTTGAATATTTTGGCGTTTAAAGTAAACCGATTCGAGAAAAAATAAATTGTTACTGACTTCAATCTGTACTAATATTATAAAGCTGCAGAGTTTGTTTGTTAGGTTGGTTGAACGCGCTAATTTTAGGACCTGTTGGTTCGTCTTACGCAGACGAAGTTGCGCGGGTCAGCTAGTAATATTATAAATGAGAATGTAAGTTTGTTTGTTACGCTTTCACGCGAAAACTACTGAACGGATTTCGATGAAATTTTGCAAACAGATAGTTTATAACCTGGATTAAAACATAGGATACTTTTATCCCGGTAGTAAGATCCCATGGAACAATAATCAAACTTTACGCGGGCGAAGCCGCTGGCAGAAGCTAGTACTATATAAACCTTTCTCTTGAATCACTTTACCTGTTACTGAAGACTGCATTAAATCCAATGCGTAGTTTAAACAATCTAAGCGTACAGACAACGGAAGCGACTTTGTTTTAAACCAAAGAAGATATGATATACGAGAGTAGAAGTACAATACACAAGGTTTTAAACAAGACAACTATTATTTACTGAATATTCATTTATTTTAATGGAAATGAAAATTACAGTTACAAGTAAAATACCATTTAAGTAGTACATCGTTATCAGTCAAGCCTTTTTCCAACTATGTTGGAGTCGGCTTCCAGTCTAACCGGATGCAGCTCATTATATCATTTTACATGGAGCGACTGCCTATCTAACCTCCACAACCAAATAATATCAACAAATAAAAAATAAGTCCAATATTATTACAATAATTTAATAATCTATTTTCTGGTTATGTACCTAAATTATGTGTTTATGAAAACCAGTGCACTTAACAGATAGATCACTTATGTACATTCCTTTCTTGATTGAGGCAAGTAATAAGAAAACATGAAAAATCAAGAGAGGCATTTTATAAAATCTTAATTTTAGGTTTATCAATCAATTTAGATCTCACCGACAATGTCCTTTTTGTTTTCGTGTTTACATATATCTATAGGTATGAAGTTAGGTATTACCTATAAGAAAATATAACGCGCCTACCCCAAATAAAAATGGACACATAACAGGGCCCTGGCTGCCATAAACTCGACATGGCATTCGTCACTAACATGATTTTTGCAAACAAAACTCTCTCTACTTTTTTACAAAAATGTAGAAACGATAACTCTTTTCTTATTACGTTTTCAAATGTGTGGGTGATGGACCACTTCTACTTCCTCAAATATAAAAGCTTATTTCTTCCCGCTTCGAACAAATTTTCTCTCCTCCCAGCCTTCGCGTTTGAACACCTTCAGCATGATACCCTGTTCCAAGGGCTGGATCGTTATGGTCCTAGGTTCGAAGGTCAGGGTCTTTTGCATGCCATCAGCCAGTTCCACTCTGTACTTCTTCAGGAACGTGATGAGACCAGTCAGCGATTGCATCTTAGCGAAACGCATTCCTGAAAAAGATTAATATTCAAAATTAGTTCACAAGAATTTTTACGACCCATTTTTAAGGCGACTACAGGAGCAAAACGCGAGTTTTATAATGCCTAAAAGTATATGATTCACTGCAATAAACAAATCCAAAAAAATACACGCTGAAATGTTAGTGGTTGTTTTCCCGAAGCGAAATGAGATTGTATCGGTAATACAATCGATTAATATATAAAAAAAAATAGACTCAATAAATGGCAGATTAACAATGTGATAAACAAAACTTGAAAGCGACTTGAACCAACAGTAATAACTACGCGGAACGCGGGCCGGGCCCGGGGGGTGTCCAGAACAGCCGTGCAGTCGTTGCACTTCGCGTATAAATCAGCTGATCACTTCTCCTGACTTTATACAACACAAAACCCAATAAGTTATAATAATAATTTGATAAAAAAACGTTTTTTTTTTAAGTTTAACTTTGCTTTTCGATAGTGCTACTGATGGGTAAGCGTCCTGCCGCGGGAAAACAACCATTAACATTTTACGCTGTGTATGATATTCTTCAGGATATACGAGTATATGCTAGTATGATAGTGTTTTGAAAACCTAATACAACTTCTCTTTCACTCGATAGGAAAAAATCACGAACTTATCTCTTAAAATTTCCTACTAAAGACATGCGATTATTCCGATTTTTTGGTAAATAATTCTACTAGCAACATATTAGAATAACAGTTTTATTTTTTAGTACAAACAATAGATTTTTTGAAAATCGATCAAAACCACTCCTTTCGCAGTATTCGGCCCGGTCAGTCACTACTGACGCAACAACCACTTTGTAGTGTAAGCTGATTAGAACTTCATTCTAACAGTTGCTAATTTAGCTCATGTAGTCGCCTTAAAGAAGCAGAAGATATACTGCGGGACGGCCCCTCATAAATTAGGATAATGGCCCGAGAATGATGATTGTGTTTCACTGTAAATGTTTTGGAATCGCAACACCCGAAACACTAAAACGTTGTAAACTTAAACTAAAGTAAAGAGTGTTAAAAACAAGGAACCTACACATGACTCTAGTTGTCTACCCCAAAACGTAGATCTCTATGGAGAAGAGAAGATACAGCAAGCAATTTCATGGACACTTTTCTGGCCACGGATCAGGAAATTACATAATAGAGAAGTATGTTGGTACTTCTAAATAGATTTAGTATGAATACCGTCGAATGTTTTGAAAAACTATATAGATTAATCTGCATGGCAACAAGTAACTAGTTTTCATTTACATATATTTTATATAAATGATAACTTGTTATATAAATAGTATTAACATTAAAATTACCTATACACAGCCTGGGTCCATTTCCGAATGGTAAAAACGAGTAAGGCACGACGTCGTCTTTATTTTCAGGCAAGAAACGTTCTGGCTTGTATGCTTCTGGCTCCGGGAAGAACTCAGGATTGTGGTGCAGGTGGTAAACAGGAATATGGACGCGGACACCTACGTCCAGTTTCAAACCATCAGGGAGCACGTAGTTGTCCATGACCTCTCGGGTAAGGTTCCCCAGGACCGGGTATTTCCGCAGGGTCTCGTACATACAGGCCTCCAAGTAAGGTAGCTCAGTCACACACTCGTACTGCAGTTTGTTGTCGTGACGTCGCAGGAACTCGTCCACTTCCTCGGCAGCTCGTTGCTGCGCTTCCGGGTTCTTCGCTAACTCAAACAATGTCAAGGCCATAGTAGTAGCCGACGTATCAAAACCCGCTGCGAAAAAAACAATACACTGCGCCACCAACAAGTCATCGTCCACTTTCAAATGCACCTTATTATTACCACCAGTTTTTGCGTTACTTAAACTATCTCCAGTTAAATATTCCTCTTTTTTTAAAGTCAGGACCAGATCCACAAAGTCGTTCCTCAGCGATGGCTCGTAGTTTCGGCTTTGAAACACTTCTTTTAACATTTTTGAGAAAAATCGGTCTACTGATGAAGGAAAAGCTTTAAATCCCGCTCCGTAGAAAAGTGAAGGCCAGATGGACCTAAGTATGAGTTTTATACCACGATAGTTTGAATTGCTGAATATTGCATCAGCCATTATACTAAACGGGTTATTCTTTCCTGATTTCATGGTGTTAGACTCCACGCCGAAAGCGCAGGAGCATATATTGTCCATCGTGTACCTTGCACAAGTTTTTCGCACTTCGATGATGTCAGACATGCTGGTTTCCTTGTCGAGCATATCTTCGAAGTCAAAACCACACTGTTCTATCAAATGGTACATGTTCTTCATTTTTGCGGAAGAAAAGAGAGGAGTCAGATTTTGTCGGACAACCTTCCAATTGTCG
This sequence comes from Xestia c-nigrum, assembly GCA_916618015.1. Classification (NCBI taxonomy): domain Eukaryota; kingdom Metazoa; phylum Arthropoda; class Insecta; order Lepidoptera; family Noctuidae; genus Xestia; species Xestia c-nigrum. The sequence continues at coordinate 3,879,487 of OU745263.1, forward strand.
CCACCACTGAAGAACAAATTCTGTGTGACAACTTCATGGTTAATGTATTTGGTTATTTCTCTGCCGTTAAAGTAGTAAAAATCTTTGGTCATCACTTGTTTGACGATCTCAGGACTGTTCAGGATGAGAACAGGTTCCGTGCCGAAGAAAGCTCCAAAGTAAGGTTGATCGATGAACTTCTGACAAAGTCTTTGTACTACCTGTCCAGGATATTCTTGTAGTAAGATATATTTTCCGTAATTGCCCAGAAGGGGCAGGGGTTTAATGTAAGGCACATTCTTGTCTTTCCAGTAACTAAACTTTTTTGTCGTAATTGAATATAATAGAGTAAAGATTATAGTTAATAGAGACGCGAACACGAGTAGACCGATCATGATGCTGACCAGGACACTGAAAACTGTGGGTGTGGAGATAGATGCGATCGTTTTATACTATATGTTATCTACGTGATTTGACAGGGTAGAATACGTCGACTCACGCTGATTAACGAAATGTCCAATTTTAAAGTCCGAATTTTAATGATTACTTAACGATTGACGTTGATTGCTAAACAACATTAGGGGAACACGGGGGAATCGGAGTAACCGTGTATAAAAATTACCCTAATTTACATGTAACTAATGAAGTTAGATCCAGATTTATTTTGACATAGTGTAGAAGGATACGACAGATCCACATGTGATAGTCACATCGCTATTTAATTTTATTTATGGTGCAAGTTGGTTTATCGTGAGTAATAACGTGATAGTTGGTAAATTGTGACTTTGAAACCTAATTTATTTTAAGTGTTGCATTTTTTAACGTGTATCTTTACGATTAGATAGTTGGATAGGCAAAAGGTGTAGCAATCAATTAAAATTACGATAGCCAGTTAAATAACTAATAAAGCTGATATTTTAAATTGTTTAAATTTATTAGTATTTCAAAATAAAACGAAAGTAATAAAATAATCACACACATTGTCTCAATGTGCGTTTATTTGTGTGTGTAAAGGCACAGTTATAGGGCCAGTTGCAGACGGACTGTGTTTTAATTTGAGCTTTGTACACTTACCGTTCTCAGTAAATTAGGATCCGTGTCGAAAATCATTAGCATAGATACCTCTTTGAATTTGACCACGATGCAAAGCGACATCTTGTATGACTATAAAATAATCGGTGTTTTGAGAATTAAATGAAAACTAAAAAAAGTAGGGTATTGGATTCTCATTACTACACCTTATAATTGCTATTAGTTCGTCCAAATGCCTTGAAAAAGGTTTAAAATTACAGCGAATAAAAAGAAAATCGACTTCTCCCACTCTGGGCGGAGCGGGAGGGAGTGTCAGACTTTTACTGAATAAGCCGTGCTTGCGTAGGTTGGTCTGTGGATGGGTTACCACCCTTATATAACGAGTTTTTTCCGTGCCTCGGAAAGCACGTTAAGCTGTTGGTCTCAGCTGTCATTTGTCCATCTTTGGCAGTCGTTACAGGTAGTCAGTGGCCCACAAAGTGTGACAACCAGTCTCACCAAGTGATATCGGATTAACCATTGATTTTGGAATTGTGAAGGTCAGATAAGCATGTAAAATACTGGTATTCAGCTGCATCCGGTTAGACTAGAAGCCGACCCCAACATAGTTGTGAAAACGATAGGCAGATGATGCTTGTGTTAGTAAAACTAAAACGTTTTAGGTTGCCTTACAAAGTTCATCACTTTGTCAATAATATTCGGCTCTACTCTTTTCCTGTGAACACTGTCAGGGCCGTAGGCAGGGTGGGAAGATGCGAAATCTCGGATAACTATAGAGAAACAAATTTACCATGACGGAACGTAAAGTTTTCGAGCTAGCTTTGCTCTCTCTTACTCCATACGATTCTGTTTGCATAAGTATAAACAACACTACGAGTAATCCGAGAATATTCGAGCTCGCTTCGCTCACTCAGATATGTTCTTTGCGTTTATAAGCTTTTTTTAAATCCATTGCTATAACAAAAGACAAAAGAAATCCTATATGATCCGAGATAGGCGCTAAAGGACAGTGGGCAAAAATGTATGGGGGTGCAGCCACGTCCACCACAACTTAAACAATTACTAGCCACAGACAAAATGAGGGCGTTTGTTCCACAGACAAAATGTTAATCAAAGTCTAGACTAAAGAAATCTATCTTATCTTTAACTAGAGATAAGTTTCTTAGAAGCACTTAAATGCAAATCATCTCGTACCTACCCTTATGGAAAAAAACGTTGTATCGTGACAACGTTGGATGACTATATTTATTTTTATCTTTAGCCTTGATAACCTAAGCAAAGACTTGACTATATTTACGATACTCAAACAAAATCGTAATCTATTTGTAAGGGGGTACTGGTTAGGGCACGCCACGATAGTGGCGGTAAGTCCCCGGACACGGATGTTTCGGGAGGTACCTGCACCGAATCGGGCGGGAGGAAACGCCCGGGTGTTTCCACTGCCAGGATCGACCGGAGGACACGGTGGAGCACACGCTGGAAGTTGCCCTGCGTGGGCGGAGCACCGCCGTGTCCTCGTAACGGCGATCGGCGGCGGCGACCTCTCGCGTCCGGCCCAGGTTCAATCTATGGTCCGGAGCGAGACGGAATGGGAAGCCGTCACCTCCTTCTGCGAAGCAGTCATGCTAGCGAATGAGGTGGCGGAACGAGCGAGGGAGAGAGCCTCTCTTCCCGGCCGCCGCCGCCGCGGAGAGGCGGGGACCACGTGGTGGCTACCAGCCACCGTAGATGCGGGCCTGTGGACGATTGGCTATGGGCTAGCTAGCCGTCCGTCCGTCTAACGACGACTTCAGGCCGTGTCGACGGCGCGTTCGTGTTCCACGCGCGCCTCAAAGAGATGTCAGCATAAGGGGAGGGGCCCGCAAGGGCCGAAGCTTGCCGGGGTGGCGGGCCTGTTCGAAAGAGATACCGCGGCCCCGGAACATAAAGGGCGAGGAAGGAACATGGATGGGTTTTAGTCAGTAAAAGTCCGACACTCCCTCCCGCTCCGCCCGGAGTGGGAGAAGTCATTTGAAAGTTTCCCAACCTAAAAAAAAAAAAAAAGGGGGTACTGGCGGCATCGGGCGATGCGATTTCGTGACTGTACTAGTTTGCCATCTCTCTTTGTGAGTAAATAATAGTACATTGTTACCCTAGGGGTGAAAGTAACTAGTAACTTATTTAGTTTAGATTTTGGCGTCGGAACATAGTGAGGGCCCTAATAATTCGAGGGACTAAATAAGTCTTTTACCCGAGGTAAACACTGTGCTTTTCATTACGAATACAAGGAAAATAAAAATTTAAACATGAATTAACTCGAAAAAACAAATAAAGATCGGATTGCCACTTTCCTACGTATTTCGTTTTTTATTTTGCCGGTCAGTCTGCTATTCAGCCGTTATTGTTTATTTTCATCACTGAAAAAATGGTAAAGGTTTTACCCAAACTTATGTTATTTTAAAGAAATAGTTTAAACAAAAATTTAAATAAAAAATACGTGTCTCCCTAAAACTTAACTTTACGTTATTTCAATTTTAAATCGCGGTGTAATTGAGTATAGAACGTTGGAACATGGTTCAATAGAAATGTGAAAATAGCTATCAGTTGAAGCGATTCTCCCTAGGGCTGAAAAGTATTACTTTCACCCGCACCCCAGGCAACTTCAGACCTACTTTTCGAGTATGAGTTATGAAAAATCTTATAACACAAAATAAAGATTTAAAAAAATCTATGATATTTAAGAGGGGCTTGTGGCTAAATAATGATTAAGACGTGCTTGCTTAGGTTGATCGGTGGATGCGCCCACCCATTATATATTGAGCTTCCTCCGTGTCTCAGAAAGCAAGTTCAGATGTTTGTCCCTGCTGTCATTTAGAGATTCATGACAGTCGTTACAGGTAGTCAGAAATCTCACAACCATAATTTACCACCCTTGGTAAGACATGGTTGTGAGATTTCCTTATACTAACAAGGTTATGGAGGTCAGATAGGCAGTCACTCTTTGTAAAATACTGGTATTCAGATGCAACTGGTTAGACTGGAAACCAATACCGACACGTTTTATAACGAAGCCAAATTCAGTTGTTCTCCCTACCATTACGATATTTTTTTGTTCATATGTCGTACTTGGGGAACCTTCCAGTTACAGGGATATTGGGTTCAAAGTTTCAACATTTTCACAAGTTGCGTTTTCAAATATTTTAATAAAAAAAAGTTCTTAGTATTATTACTTGATTCTAAATACCTCCATGACCCTTGTACTAGTAAATGTACACACCAGCACAATGTTTTGAGAGTTACTTTAAGTCTCATCGTAAAACGTGATTTTTCAACCCAAAAAAAAAACAATGCTGTTTTCGTAAACCTAGTCCTCTCCACGAGAAGCTATAATTTTTGTAAAAGTGCTTTCGACTTTCCAACTCTTAGATCAAATTCAAAAATGACAGCCTCAGCATGATCTTACTTCAAAATGGAGGCCCAAATGTTTGCATTCTGTGGGGACTATAGTCACTTAGTTTGATGTACAGAATGTTTTGTTGACGACTCCATGAATGGTCAGTTAGACCCTGTAGAATGAAGCTGCCTTTCTTTTAAAGATTCCGTAGACTAGAGATCCCATTGACGCCGTAGGAAGGACATAGATGGATAGTAACTTATTAATATGAGAGAGAGATATCTGAGACATGGTTGGATGCTCCATGTCTCAGATATCTCTCGCAGTAATGGCATAAGAGAGTGTGTGACATGACACTCGTCAATGACGGGTTCTTGCCAAGGTTTATGGCCTTATCTGTTAGGAAACACACCTACTAGATTATATTCGTATTTTTATCTATAAATTAAGTCGTAAGTAGGGTGACTAGTGAAATTACAAGTGATAGAGAAGTAAACAAGTGATTACCATATTGCGCAACCCCAAATATATTGGAATAGAGGACGGATTGATAATGAAGTGGTCATAACTTATATGTTTACGGTTTTATCTTACCTTATTATCTTTTTGTTTGTATACTTACCTACCACTTAATGTCACGCAAAACCCTGCAAATAAAAAATTGTTACGAATAATAACGATCCGATTTTTGACCCATGCGACGTAAAACATTACCGAATATCGCGGGCTAGAGCTGGGCTGATTAGAGCTGGCAAAGCACCCGGAGGCGCAGCAACGAACAGCCGAGGAGGTGGACGAGTTCCTGCTACGTCACGAGAACAAACTGAACTACGAGTGTGTGCATGAGATGCCTTACTTGGACGCATGTATTTCCGAGACCCTTCGGAAGTACCCCGTTCTTGGGAACCTTACTCGATAGGTCATGGACGATTACGTACTCCCTACGGGCTTGAAACTAGACGTAGGGGTCCGTGTTCACATCCCAGTGTTCCACATACACCACCATCCTGACTATTTCCCGGAGCCGGAGAAGTTTAAGCCAGAACGGTTCCTGCAGGCCAATTTTTTATTATTGTGCCCATTTATTATACACCAAAAGTATGTGAATACGCAAAAATAAAATTTATCTAAAAACATGTACTAAATACACTTCTACTGTCAACGGCACGTGAAATGTTAACTTTGACGTCTTATTAGTATAGAAATTTTAAATCTCGTAAACCGTGGGCGTTCGACTATTGAAAATTTGTATAAAAAGTTGTACCTAAGCGTACAATCTACACAAAAAAATATGATTTCAAAATCATTGTCCTGTAATGGAAAGTTTACCCTTTTTAAATCCTCTCTTATGAGTTTAGCTTTGATTACATACATGTCGAGTTTAGCATGGAAACGCCGTCAATTCTTTTATTTCGAAAACTATAAGTCTTATGACTTAACTTTAAAGGAAACAACTGTAGAGTAAACAATTTGCTTTAAAAAAACATATTTGCGACGATCAAAATGTTTATTTACTGTTTCGGAGACATGATTTTTTTTCGCAAAAGTTTTGAAAATTTCAACCCCCTCTCCAATTGAGGGGTTGCATCAAAAAAGATTTAATTTAAAGTGGTCCGTATTCTTACTCAAAATGATAAAAATGAAAAACGGGTCAAAAATTTACCATAGAAAAAAAGTTATTGTCAAAAGTTATTTTGAAAAACCGCCCCCCGTCACCCCCCATGGACGAATTAATTCCGCCCATTCACAAACTTAGCCTAAGTTTTGACCTTTTCGATTTTTTGGCCAAGTTTGAAAGCAATCGGTTCATAATTGCGACCTGTAGAGTGTGGCAAAATTTTGCTTGTCACCATATACTCGTACATACGTATGCATTATTTATGCAAACGTATGTATATGGTGACAAGCAAAATTCCGTGAGAGACCTATAGGTAGTTTTTTTTTTATAAAAAAAGGAAATCTACCTAAAATATCTCGGACCCCCAATATCTCCATAACTAGAAGGTTCCCAGGTATGGTCTAAAAACAAAAAAATATATTGCAATGGTAGAGAGAATACAATTGCCTTTCGGCTTTTTTAAGAGTCTTTTCACACCCTTTATAGATCAACTTGTTATATTGATGAGGAATCTGGATACCTATAAGAGTAGGAAAAAAAATTATGGATGATGACTTATGAAAGACGATATGGCTGGAAGGAGAGATGACGACTACTTGAGACGGATGGAAGAAAAAGAGATGCTGGATCGATCCTAAATAATTCAGCAGTTTAGCGATATCTTCACCAATTGTGAACCGATTTTGATGATTATTTTTTGTTTGTGTTCTATCTATTTCACGGTGGTCCCGTTTATATTTGGTGAAGATCTGATGCTGATCTTCGGAGATTTACAATGGAAGTCTTCAAATGTAGACACCAAATCTGTGGCGACTGCTGCAATTGCGTGGATTTTTCTTGTTTAAACAACATCATAACATATGCGCTAGGCTGGGCAGCATTTGAGAATCTTGGTTGGGTCTTCTCATTCCGTATTCCACAGAGCCTAAAGACTAACGGCCAAATACTGAAACGTCACTCAAAATTTAAGTAGCACTTATATTTAACAGATACACAAAAATTTCGCTTGGCCATACACCGTTAAAAGTTTTGAAGCTACTCAAGTGTTAAACAGCCCTTAAATTTTGAGTGTCGTTTCTGTATTCGGGGTTAAATCTTCAACCAGTGCGTCCTGCCTAAGGCTTACGATGTAAAAATGTGGGAACTCAGGGTACGGTTGGTACATAAATTTACGGGCGCTCAGCGAACTATGGATTGCATCCGGAACAAGGTGATCCGATAGAGAACCGGCAATGGTCCAGTCATATCAGCCGTGGAACTGGTCATCGTTGGGGGTAGGTTAATGATGCTCACGATGACTAGCATAAAAAGCGTTATCTTATGATAACACTTTTGACGCTAGTCATCAAATAGATAAATAGGTTAACTTCGTAGGGGGTCATCTGTTGTGTTAGCAGAGACTGAGTTAAATGGTTTTATATCTAGGGTCGAGGTTATCAATTCAACTTTGGCTACTCATTGCGGAAAGTTTATTTTTAAGATTATTTTGAAAGGTCAATGTTATTTATTTCTGAACCCAAAAAATTGGGTTACTACAAGTGCTATTGTATGAGCCTTTTTAGAAACACCAAAGATCCTGTCACAATTACCCTACGATGGCTAATTTTTTTTTTTTTTTTGTGTATGGCATCTCACAGTTCAGTCTATGAAGACTGGCTTCTGCCGATTAAGCAAAAGCCAGTCTTCATAGACTGAACTGTGAGAAAGTCCTGTGGATGCCTTGAATTAAGTGACTGCTTACATAAAAACGCACGTTGACAACTTTCTGCTCTGAGCCGCACTCTGAAAATCTTGCAATGCAATTATATTTAGGGATCAATATAAAAGCCTTTTGGTCTCGTACAGGACGAACTGTTATTTTGTTTTACGATTTTTCTCATTAAGTTACTTTTTATTACTTACAATTTTTTTTTTGTATTCTGTCCGGTCGGGCTGATAAATGCTTTTTCTATCTATCTTTCTTTCTTTCTTCTAAAGGAGGATTGGGCATGTCGGAAAAACTCTGTGTTTAGGGTTCTGTACCCGGAGGCTAAACCTCCGCTGTCCGTCCGTTTAAAATCTGTCAGCTGACCCTGGCATTTTAAAAAAAAATGGGAAATCATCAAATAACTTCTCCCACTCTGAGCGGATCCTGAGGGAGTGTCAGACTTTTACTGACTAAAAACCAACCATGTTCCTTCCTCGCCGCCCTTTATGTTCCGGGGCCGCGGTATCTTTTTCGAACAGGCTTGCAACCCCGGCAGGCTTCGGCCCTTGCGGGCCCCTCCCTTTATGCTGACATCTCTTTGAGGCGCGCGTGGAACACCCGTCGACACGGCCTGTCGTCATTAGACGGACGGACGGCTAGCTAGCCCAAAGCTAACCGTCCAAAGGCCCGCGTCTACGGTGGCCGGTAGCCACCACGTGGCCCCCGACGCCCGGTGCGTCTCCCGCGGCGGCTTGGAAGAGAGGCTCTCCCTCTCGCGTTCCGCCACCTCCTTCGCTAGCATGACTGCTTCGCAGAAGGAGGTGACGGCTTCCCATTCCGTCTCGCTCCGGACCATGGATTGAACCATGGCCGGACGCGAGAGGTCGCCGCCGCCGATCGCCGCTACCAGGACAAGCTGGCCCTAGCTCAAGATTAGTTATAGGTAGACAGTTGAAATGTTCATATATTCTGTTGTCGCTATAATCCAATCAGTACCATCCGAAGAAGTACAGAGTGGAACTGGCTGATGGCATGCCGTACAACTTGACCCTCGATGCCAGGACCTTCCTCACACAACCTTGGGACCAGGGAGTCATGTTGAAGCTGATTAAACGTGATGGCTGGGAAGGAAGAAATTTTGTTCGAGAGCAAAACAAGGCATAAGAACTACCCATTTAAACCTTCAAAAGAGCAATTCTTGTATATGTCATCGTAAAAATGTCAAACACGTTAGATTGTAAAATAACTAGAGAGATTGTAATATCTCGAAATATTGTCAAACGAACATACTGCTAGCAATAAAACGCATTATTTTTTGTGACATGCATGCGATGGTAGTCAACTCACACGGTGTGGAGGGAAAAAGTGGTCCCTCTTGCCCAATGGCACCACTCTCATGAAAAGATGTTGTACCATTCCTGAGAAATACCGATTAATATAACCTAACCTTAAAACAATTTTGTATTCCCCTAAAAAGCATAGTCGACGAAGCCCGATTTCTTTCTATTTCCGAGTGCAGGGTTTAAAGGAATCTAACTAACCTAACGGGGGGTGCCCTAAGTCCCGATTATAGGGGCAGAGATACTTCCGTATATTCAGTTGTCAATATTTCGAGAGTTAACAAAATCGCTAGAGAGATTACAATCTAACGTGTTTGACAATTTTACGGTGACATAATTATGTATATGCTAATGTTCTAAACGACAGACCGTCTTGACACTCTCAGCATATCTAATTTAGACGATTCCAATTTATTTATGTTGTTCGTTTATATTATACGGTAATGTATGAATTAATTTTATTTTAGTGCATCACAACGTCCTCGAATGACATTTTTGTCAAAAAAGTTTTTATTAGCATTACAAAAAAAGACTGTGACTGTCTAGGTAGGTATAATTACAATAAGACTCGATAAAACTAAAATAGTTATTGTTGTTGTTGTTTGTTTTATATACGTAATGTAGTGATCTTACAAAATAAACAATACTATTAGTATGGACAGCAAATTTATATAATTACAAAAATAAAACAAAACGTATCATGTACCTACATACTCGTAGTATATACAACAACCTCAATGGACACGTCAAAGTACTCCTTTGCATAGATGTTTTCCGGAAACGTGCACAGAAGACTACTTATTTGGCTAATGAAAGAGCCAGCTCTGGTTACGCGAACTGGAGAGTTTGTTTGGTTGAACGGGCTAATCTCAGGAACTAACGGCTCGAATTGATTGTAGTTACCTACATTAGTAGCGACAGCGTAGGCCCGGCAATTAGTCGTTGCTTACTCAACAAAAAATTAAAAACATGATAAAAGGTTATCAAAACGTTCATGCAAGTAATTACAGTGACTTTTAATTTTGATATCAATTTTTAAACTGCCATTATTATATGGTCACTAACATTATCATTTACTGTATATTCAAAACGAAATCTTTTAAGTCGCTACGATGTGTCAAGGTTACCGATAGACAGGCAAACAGACAAAATTGATTTACTTACGCATTATGTTATTATAAGTCATCCGTCTAGCAACAATGTTGGGGACTTCTAGTCTAACCGGATGCAGCTGAATGAATGGAATTTACATGGAGCGACTGCCTATCTGACTTCCACAATCCAGTTACTACCGGTACATACTGGGTAATACGATACCCCTTAGTAAGAATGGTAGTTGGACTTTCAGGCCACTACCTCTAATGACTGGCAAAGATCTACAAATGAGAGCTGGGATCCGTGCTTTCCGGGGCACGGAGGAAACTCAGTATGCAATGGGTGTTCACCCATCCACAGACCTGGAAAGCGCGGTTTAACCTAAGTGCGCCGCAGATGTTCTGTCGCCCCTCCGTGACCTTCAAATACGACGAGTATTTGCTCAAGCTATGAGTATAAAATTAAAAGAACAAGTATTGTTACAACTGGGTTGTACCTGTTGTAATTGGATTTATTTTCATAACAACAAGACACCATTACTTGCACTTGTGTGTTATGAAAATAAAACAACAAATGGGTTTATAATAAACAGTGATTTATGGAGCAGGTAAAAGCAAAACATCTATTTTTGGTAGAAAAATGGCATACAACATGACAAAAAAATAAAATAAACGAAAGACATACTGAGAGTTTACAAATATTTATTTAATACAACAGAGCGAAACACAAAATAAATTTGTTCATGTATAGCTATATTTAAATACGTTCGTGTTTAATAATTAGGCGTTTTTTGAATAATTAAGTTAAGTACATTATATCGGTAAATACCACAGGCGTTTGATAAAACAAAGTGTTTATACGGAAACGATTTGCAAATATGTACTTCTTTGTGATTTTTTGTTTAAAAGGTTTTGAGAGGTCAAGGAGAAAAAGAAACCTGTTTCGCGCAAAGGCATATGTTTTTTTTGTAATATCAGCAGGTGGCCTACTGATGGCCGCCACTTCTTAGCGTGTGGAAGGATGGCAATCTAAACTGTGTCGAACCAGAGCTAAGCTACTAGTTTGGCGCCTACGGTTGCATCCATCAGTTACTGTAGTGAACAAACAACAGGAATCGCAGGTCACGATATTAAGTGCCCCATCGTTTGTGGAACAGCACCACATTTAAATACAGAGCAGAGTATTTAAGTCTTTTAGACACTTACTTGGTTACACTTGGACACCACTGATTTATAATAAATTGCCCGATGAGATTAAAAAGCTCCTCTATTTAAGAAAAAATCTATACCTTCTTAATAAAAAAATGTTATTACAATGTAAACGACTATCTAGAAGAAAAAGATAATGGTGTCGATTCTGTTGTGCACAAACTTAACTTAATTTAGGCTATTGCTATCTTTTACTAAAAGGCAGTGCGAGAAAAGGACGGCAATAGCTATCAACTAAGTTAGATATGTCAAACTAGTTTATGCTTTGCGCTTCACCGTGTTTTTAGTCGACATGTTTTTACGTGCACCCTTCATTTGTATGGAAATATTAGTTCGAATTAAGACAGCTCTAAATTACGTCCGTCTCTTTCTCGTTCTATTGGACAGAAAAAGATAGAAATAGCCTAAATTGAGTTTAGTTTGTGCACAAAAGAATCGACACCATTGTATTTAAATAATAGAATTTATTTGTTCAATATACTTACGAGTAATTGTAATGGATAATATAATTACTATGACATATGACATTATTAATTTGATTTCATTCATTATTTCATTTCCTTATTCCATTATTATTACTAATTTAAGTTTAATTGTGTGTATATTGACCATCTTTAGTTTTTGACATTGTAATTAAATATTATAGTCTCTGACATATGAATAAATTATAATCTCCAGTGTAGGAACATCATTTCTTTACATATTGGCGCATCTAGCATGGTATACAGTCAGTGTACCTTACGAACTTTTTGTAACATCCTCTGAACCTGTGTTATGCAAATAAATTATTTGTATTTGTATTTGTTTGACTTGAAATCAAACAAAGGCGTGTTTACTCTGCGTAAATTATTTCATTATCACTATCGTCAAATCAATAGAGAATCTTGGGGCATGTCCTCACATACGATACCGCACGTCCGCGTGGTCGAGCGGGGGAAAGCAAATGTATCGGTGAACCGCGCGGAAGAACGGTAAGCGCCGCTCGTCGCCGTAGTGGTATGTACTATTAGTTGTAACTTTTGGTTTCGTGTAGCAGTAGTGCTACGAAAATCCAGGAGCTACGAGCTACGAATCCTCGTAGCAGCGAACGTTGACTCTTGAGACTAAAACTGTAATTGATTGAACTTCACGGGTTCTAGTTCGTTGCTCTAAATGAATTTCAGGGACTTTTTTTAACGGATTATAAAACATATGAATACGGGTATTTATAGCGAATTTACCTTCCTTCCTACCAATTTTTTCCTTCCTTCCTTTTTCCTTTTGTTTTCCTTATTTTTTAACGGATTGGTAATCGTAGAATTTTGATCACAAAAATATACTTTTTGCGTGTACTAGTAGAAACACATCTAACTTACCCGTCGGGAATTACCAGCGTGATGTTACGTTGTGAATGTTATGTAATTAAAGTATTGCACGTTTATACTAAAGTATATCAAGAAAAAGCATTACCTACTTATATTACCTTATCTGTGCTAGTCTCAAAGGTTAAAATTAATTAAATCCTTTTATAGTTATTCTCAGAGTTTTTGTCTATTTATTCTTTACACGAGTTTCGTTTAAAAATTTCCACTCCCAAAACTAGTACCTACCATCCTCGGGGTGTAGTAGGAAATATTTATAGACCAATAAAGAATTGCTATCGTAAAAACTCGACATCTGCTGCTGTGACATTTTTCGAACAGTGCCGTTATTAAATCGATGGCTTTAAAAAAATTCTACGATTACCAATCCGGAAAAAAGTCCCTGAAATTCGTTTAAAGCAACGAACTAGAACCCGTAAAGTTCAATTAATGACAGTTTTAGCTCAAGGGTCTACGTTCCCTGCTACGAGGATTCGTAGCTCGTAGCTCCTGGATTTCCGTAGCACTACTGCTACACGTAACTAAAAGTTACAACTATAAGTACATACCACTAGTTGCGATAGTTAAATGCTATTTATTTATTTACTAGCCAATCCAACAGACGTTGTCCTCTCAGCTACTACTACCTACTACTACCTACCTACCTACTAATACCTACCTACTAATACCTACCTACTACTACCTACCTACTACTACCTTCCTACTACTACCTAGTTACTACTACCTACCTACTACTGCCTACGTAATACTGCCTGCCTACTACTACCTACCTACTACTACTTACCTACTACTACCTACCTACTACTACCTACCTACTACTACCTACCTACTACTGCCTACTACTACCTACCTACTACTGCCTACTACTACCTACTACTACTACCTACCTACTACTACCTACCTACTAATTACCTACATACTACTACCTACCTACTACTACCCACCTACTACTACCTACCTACTACTACCTACCTACTACTACCTACCTACTACTACCTACCTACTACTACCTACCTACTACTACCTACCTACTACTACCTACCTACTACTACCTACCTACTACTACCTACCTACTACTACCTACCTACTACTACCTACCTACTACTACCTACCTACTACTACCTACTTACTACTACCTACCTACTACTACCTACCTACTACTACCTACCTACTACTACCTACCTACTACTTTTTACCGTTTAAACCTTCCCAGGACTTCCACAAATCATTCAAAAACCTACTAAATAAATACTACGAATAAAATACTTTTTACGAATTGAATCCTTTTTCTAGCCTTCAATCTACGAGTACGACCCAGTTTGTTAAGTTACTTGCGATTTTCTTGTTGATAACAATGAAACAACTTATCTTCTTCAAAAAAAGGAGGCACAAATTATAAAATAATTGGACAATAGACAAACATCTCGTCAATTTTATGAAAAAACTTTAAACTTCTTTTTTTTAAACGGTTAAGTTTGGGGTATAATGTTTGATAGTCAAATCAGTCAGGAATGATGCACACTTCAACCCCTTAATGGAAAACTTCTATTTTCTTGTGCCTCGGAAAGCACGTTTATTGTGTATTTGTATTGTGTAAGTATATTTTGCTCTTTGTCAGTCAATTCTGACCTATTGCATTACCTCATGGGGTGGTTCGAATGAAACTCTGTTATTGCCCATTGAAAGAGCTCAAAGAGCTATTCTCAAGGTGGCTTCTTGCCGCCCTTTCCTTTTCCCCACTAACCTCCTGTATATATCTTGCGAAGTACTAACAGTTCGACAGTTATTTATTATGAGCACTGTACTAAAACAACACGCAGCACTTCCATACAGCACTGAATTTACTAAAAAAAGACGGAATGAAATAGTTTGCCCTCAAAAAAGTACAAAACATGCTTTCACGGCAAGTTTTATATGTTCCTCGGACCGCTACTCTATAACAGGCTAAATTAAAATGTAAACATCTATTCTTTAAATGGAAATAAGTGCAAGAAAATCCTTAAGGAAGCTCTTCAAACTACATATGTCCTATGAAGATACAGAGAATTTATTACTTGTGTTAAAGTAAACATTGTTCATAAAATTGTTATTTTTAACTAGTTAACTAAGTTAAGATAGTATAATTTTATATACCTTTTCATATTAGTACCGATAATCTTATTATCATATGTGATTATTAAATCAATTAATTTTACCTCAAATTGCCTGAAACACAGGATTACCTAGTTCAGGCTCAAAACTTAGTGTGAACTTGACATAGATTTAAGAAAAACTGTAAACGTTTACCTTATATTTTTGAATAAATTTTATTTATTTATTTATTATCGGTCCCGGCTGTCATTTGTAGGTCTTTGACAGTCGTTAGGTAGTCAGTACCCAAAAAAGTCTGACAACCAGTTTTACCAAGGGGTATCGTATTACCTCGCAGGAAGGAACCAGTGTGTTTCATCCGGCGATAGTAATGACGCAGCTCTATGTGTCCCGGCTACTTCACACCACGAAGGTTAGGCAGATCGTGGAGTACGTCCGAGCGAAGACCAACTGGCCAGTGAGGGTCGAGAAGTTGGAGTCGCGCCACAACACGAATTTTAAATCGTTCGTGGTGCGAGTTCCGACTCTTGATATTGAGACCTTCCTCAAGGAAGAGTTTTGGCCGAAAGGTGTCGTGTATCGGCGATTCCGTCGAAGGTTACGCGACACCACGCAGCGCAACATGACGCCGCGCGCCGTCTCTTCGTGTGCAGTAATTTTATTTATGTTTTGTGGTTTTAATCAATATATATGTTAGTCTGTAAGGTATATGTGAAATGGGTCTTTTGTTACCCAAATTAAATGGTATTCAGCTGTATCCGGTAAGACTGGAAGACGACCCCAACGTAGTTGGGAAAAGGCTAGGCAGATGATGAGTTATTTTATTTTTTAGCTATCTTCATTTAATTATAATAAAAAAGAGCCGGTAAATTATTTGCGGTTTTTTTTTGTGCAAAACTAAAACGTATTCTTAATTTGATGTATGTTTTCGTAGGCGTTTTGTGTAGCTGTGAGCTATTTCAAAACATTTTTGTAGGCTGGGCTTGGCTGTGCTAAAATTAATGCATTGATATCAGGCATGCACCTGACACATGCTGAGCTGTACTCCCATTTGGTGTAACCTTGAGACGCACACCGCATCTTCCATACCTTCTTTGTTATTTTCCTTTTTTATTTTTTTTATTTGAAGTCAGTCATGGTGTTACTATACTTATTTTGTAAATATGTTTTTCTTTTGTTTTAAGTGAACTGTTTCATTTAACTGTGTGTAGTGCTTTATCTTTTGTGTGCACCAAATAAATGATTTATCTATCTATCTACTGAAACAATGCACAAAATCTTCTATTCTATAAAAATCTCATATTAATTAATTTTCTGATCGAAAGTTTCCGTTTCCCGTCATGGCTTTCATTTTCATATTTTGTTTACACTTTAACCTTTACCCTGGTATGGACTAAAGTAAACTAGGGTAAAGGTTAAAGTGTAAACTTTTGTTCAAACTCTCGGACGTCACGCGGTTTCACTCGCGCAGTTCCCGTTCTCGTGGCAGTACGGGGATAAAATATAGGTTATATTACTCAGTTAGGACCTAGATTTTTAAAGGTGAAATAATTTTTAAAGTCAGTCGAGTAGTTTCTGAGTTAAATAGTAACACAAACAGACCAAAAATTAAATCTTTCCTCGTTATAACATTAGCTAAGGTTCAACTTTCATAATGACCTCTCTACTACTCAATGCACCCATCATTACAGTTTGAGTGTGTTACATTGAGCGCCACCGTAAACCGTGATGTTTCACAAATATAAAATAGTCGTTTCGCAACAAAAAAAATTGCGCAGAGGTCTTACTCGTATCTTGGGGTACTGTCCTTTCCAAGGAGGGTTAGCTTTAAGCCCACCGTAAGTGCTCGAGTCATTGATCTTCATTCTCACCCGTATTATAAGTGATAGGGGTTCAATCGGGGTTGTTTTAAGGTTCGGATTTGACCTCGCGGGTTGAATAATGATTCCGGGTTGGGTACTTTCGCAATCCTACCGCGTTACTTTTGCAAACTTTTCCGTTATACGTGAACATCAATGGCAGGCCTTAAATCTTCTGAAGCATATCCACTGCATGCAAAGTACTGGTACTATTAACATAAGTAAAAAACGGCTGTGTTTGACCTTGGAAAACGCTATAGTTTATGTAATTAATAAGGACCTGTCAACGTGGCGTTGCATGGAAATTAGATAAAGTGCGACTCTAATACGATACCTCTAGTTCTCAAAGTCAAGCGAATCTCACGTCGCATTGGCTTTTATGAAATCTGTTGATGCCAAAGACCCAGATTCCACCAAAGTGGAGACCAGCGAAGCAGAGTGAGGAAGTCTGGGATTTTTTTTTGTTTTTTTAGGATGGGAAATGATCAAATGACTTCTCCCACTCTGGGCGGAGCGGGAGGGAGTGTCAGACTTTTACTGACTAAAACCCATCCAAGTTCCTTCCTCGCACTTTATGTTCCGGGTCTGCGGTATCTCTTTCGAACAGGACCGCAACCCCGGCAAAGTCTGGGATTCAACCAATCACATTCGTTGAAATCCACATGCGTTGCTCGTTTCTCTTGTGATTGGTTGAGTTTTGCACATCTCCGCTTTGCTCTATTCGTCTCCCAGCTGGTGGAGTCCGGGCCTAATTAACCCACGTTACACCTTCCAATCGCGCGGACGAGCGGCGCTTCCCGTCCTTCCGCGCGGTTCACCGATACATTTGCTTTGCTTCCCCCGCTCGACCACGTGGACGTGCGGTATCGTATATAAGGATATGCCCCAAGATTCTTTATTGAACCTCGACATGGTAAACGCGGAAGTCGAACGTAGGGTCTCCCTTCCCCCCTACGAAGACCCTGATGATCCTCTACCTCCTGTCACAGCTAAAGAAGTGTACGACATCATTAAAGGACTTAAGCCGCGTAAAGCACCCGGATCCGACGGAATCACCAATAAAGTGCTCAAACTCCTCCCCGGTCAACTCATAGTTTTACTGGTAGCCATCTTCAATGGTGCCCAAAGTAACAATTTCTTCCCCCAAGTATGGAAAGAGGCCACTGTTATCGGAATTCCCAAACCCGGTAAACCCAAGGCGAACCCCTCGAGCTACCGTCCTATCAGTCTCCTGAAAGTACTCGGAAAAATCTATGAGAGACTTATTTATAAGCGTCTCAAAGATTTCGCCGAAGCTAAGAGCCTCATTCCCAACGAACAGTTCGGCTTCAGGACCGAACACTCGTGCATTCAACAAGCCCACCGCATCGTCGAACACCTGAGCGCTGGTTTCCAGCGTTCGTCGATAACGGGCGCGTTGTTCTTCGACATAGCGAAAGCTTTCGACAAAGTCTGGCACAACGGCTTATTATATAAGCTGTATCAACTAGGTGTGCCGGACCGTCTCGTGCTCATCTTGCGACTTTTTGTCGAACCGCACTTTCCGATACCGCGTAGGAAAATCGCTCTCTTCACCTCACCCTGTCTGCGCTGGAGTCCCTCAGGGCTCCGTCATCTCTCCACTCACGTTCACGTTGTACACCAGTGACATCCCCAAGAGCAAAAAGGCTCAGTTAGCCCTATTCGCGGACGACACGGCTATCTATTACACCGGTCGCTGTAAAAACGCAATCGCCAAAACCCTCCAAACCTCAGCCAACGTCTTAGCCACTTGGTTTAGGGAATGGAGAATCGAGGTCAACCCCGATAAGAGTCAGGCCGTTCTTTTTTCGAGACCGCGCAAGAAAGTCACTTCCCCTATTCCGATCACTATGTACGGCAAGCCTATCCCCTGGGAGAAGCAAGCCAAATATTTAGGAGTAATACTCGATAACCATCTGTCCTTCGGGCCTCATATCAAAGCAGCTCGCGACCGAGCTTCTTTCGCGATGAGTAGACTTCATTACTTAATAACGGAAAAGAGCAAATTGTCTCTCAGGTGCAAATTACGTCTCTATACCGCAGTGATCCGTCCCATTATGACTTACGCTTGTGTCGTGTATGCTCACGCCAAGCCTAAACATCTCTATAAGATGCAGGTCCTTCAGAACCGTTTCTTACGTAAAATCACGGGAGCCCCCTATTACGTTCGTAATGATCGTTTACATTTAGATTTAAAAATCCCCACAATAGCCCAGTTTATAAAGCGCCTGTCCAAGCGCTTCTTCGATTCCGCAATCAAACACCATAACCCCCTGATCGCAGCGGCCGCCCGATACGAACCCTCGCGAATTAGTCAGATCCGCCGCCCAAGGCATGCATTAGTTGAACCCGATGACGCTATTACCCTCCTCCAAGAGAGCAGGAAGGAAACTAGCACGCTCAAGAAACACAGACGCAAACAGCCGTCATTCCGTCCTCGCCGTCGAGGCCCGTCGCGATGCCCCGATTCAAACCTTCCCCGTCCCTTGCTCGTGCCAGCCCGCGTGGCTGAGCCTGTAGTCCAAATCCAGTCCCTAAATAATGACACCACTCAGATCCAGCCTGTCCCCTCGCTGTCCTCTTCCAGCGACGCCCTAAGCCGAGGCCCGTACCCCGCAGGGGGTGCCCTTAGCGTGTAGTCGCTTAGTTTGTAAGTTTTATGCCCTGGCTGGAGGCCTTACACTAAAGGCACCCACAGGATAGTCCGGTTAAGCAGACGACAACCTCTCTAGGTTGAACTGCGAGATGCCATTCCGAAAAAAAAAAAAAAAAAAAAATTCTTTATTGATTTGACGATAGTGATAATGAAATAATTTACGCAGAGTAAACACGCCTTTTTTTTTTTTTTTTTAAGGATGGGAAATCATCAAATGACCCCCCCCACTCTGGGCGGAGCGGGAGGGAGTGTCAGACTCTTACTGACTAAAAACCATCCATGTTCCTTCCTCGCCTTTTACGTTCCGGGGCCGCGGTATCTCTTTCGAACAGGCCCGCAATCCCGAGAGTAAACACGCCTTGGTTTGATTTCAAGTCTAACAAATACAAATACAAATCATTTATTTGCATAACACAGGTTCAGAGGATGTTACAAAAAGTTCGTAAGGTACACTGACTGTATACCATGCGCCAATATGTAAAGAGATGATGTTCCTACACAGGATATTAGAATTCATTCAAATGTCAGAGATTATTTAATTACAATGTCAAAACTAAAGATGGACAATATCATTGAAATATTATTATTATATCTATGGTCAATATACACATAAAAACACATAATTAAACTTTAATTAGTAACAAGTAATAATAATGGAATAAGGAAATGAAATAATGAATGAAATCAAATTAATAATGTCATATATCATAGTAATTATATTATCGATTATAATTACTCGTAAGTATATTGAACAAATAAATTCTATTATTAAAATACAATATCTTTTTCTTCTAGATAGTCGTTTACATTGTAATAACA
This sequence comes from Xestia c-nigrum, assembly GCA_916618015.1. Lineage (NCBI taxonomy): Eukaryota > Metazoa > Arthropoda > Insecta > Lepidoptera > Noctuidae > Xestia > Xestia c-nigrum. The sequence goes on from OU745263.1 coordinate 3,899,626, forward strand.
TTTTTTTTTATTAAGAAGGTATCGATTTTTTTCTTAAATAGTCTCTTAATCTCATCGGGCAATTTGTTATAAATCAGTTGTGTCCAAGTGTAACCAAGTAAGTGTCTAAAAGACTTAAATACTCTGCTCTGTATTTAAATGTGGTGCTGTTCCACAAACGATGGGGCACTTAATATCGTGACCTGCGATTCCTGTTGTTTGTTCACTACAGTAACTGATGGATGCAACCGTAGGCGCCAAACTAGTAGCTTAGCTCTGGTTCGACACAGTTTAGATTGCCATCCTTCCACACGCTAACAAGAAGTAGTGGCGGCCATCAACAGACCACCTGCTGATATAAAAAAAAACATATGCCTTTGAAACACGTTTCTTTTTCTCCTTGACCTCTCGAAACCTCTTAAAGAAAAAATCACAAAGAAGTACATATTTGCAAATCGTATCCGTATAAACACTTTGTTTTATCAAACGCCTGTGGTATTTACCGTATAATGTACTTAACATACTTATTCAAATAAGCCTAATTATTAAACAGGAGTGTATTTATATATAGCTATACAAGAACATCATTATTTTTGTGTTTCGCTCTGTTATATTAAATAAATATTTGTAAACACACAGCTCAGTGTGTTTTTCGTTTATTATTATTTTTTTGTCATGTTGTATGCCATGTTTCTACCAAAAGTAGATGTTTTGCTTTTAGCTGGTCCATAAATCACTGTTTATTATAAACCCATTAGTTGCTTTATTTTCAAAACACACAATAATGGTATCTTGTTGTTATGAAAATAAATCCAATTACAACAGGTACAACCCAGTTGTAACAATACTTGTTCTTTTAATTTATACTCATAGCTTGCAAATACTCGTCGTATTTGAAGGTCGCGGAGGGGCGACAGAAAATCTGCGGCGCACTTTACAATCCGTCAAAAGTAAACACATAAAATGAATCGGAATTAACATGACAGACGATTTCTACCTTAATAATTAACAATTCCATTTTAAAATAATAAGGAGCGTTTAAGGAATTGGCTAAATAATAACAGCCGCTCGAATCAATCTTCAGGTTAAGCCGCGCTTGCCAAGGCTGGTCTGTGGATGGGTGAACACCCATTGCATACTGAGTTTCCTCCATGCCCCGGAAAGCACGGATCCCAGCTCTCATTTGTAGATCTTTGACAGTCATTACAAGTAGTGGCTCGAAAGTCTAACTACCATTCTTACTAAGGGGTATCGTATTACCCAGTATGTACCGGTAGTAACTGGATTGTGGAGGTCAGATAGGCAGTCGCTCCATGTAAATTCCATGTATTCAGCTGCATCCAGTTAGACTAGAAGTCCCCAACATTGTTGCTAGACGGATGACTTATAATAACATAATGCGATAGTAACTCAATTTTGTCTGCCTGTCTATCGGTATTGTCACATCGTAACGACTTAAAAGATTTTGTTTTGAAAATACAGTAAATGATAATGTTAGTGACCATATAATAATGGCAGTTTAAAAATTGATATCAAAATTAAAAGTCACTGTAATTACTTAATGAACGTTTTGATAACCTTTTATAATGTTTTTAATTTTTTATTGCGTTGACTAATTGCCGGGCCTACGCTGTCCTCCCCTACGTTTGTTTTATTATGTTTGCAAAGTAATTAATGATTTGATTTGATTTCTTTTACCAGTTATTAGACGCCGTTTGGTGACAGTCCACCTGTTATCACTGTACCTTGCTAGGAATCCTGCCCAACTCCATTTTTAGCTTTATTAAATAATACTTGTAAATTTATTTGTCCTGGCGCTGCTGTTGTGGCTGCTGAGGTCCTCAACGGTGCAAATACTGTATTAACCTTATTGGTAACTACAGCTTTGAGCTGTTTGGGGTCGAAATGCTCAGGTCATGGGGTCCGAGTGCGCGTCTCCACTTCGCGTGACCAGAGTTGGCTCTTTCATTAGCCAAATAATTAGTCTTCTGTGTACTTTTCCGGATGACAGCGATGCGATGGAGAACTTTGACGTGTCCATTGAGGTTGTTGTATATACTATGTAGGTTCATACGTTTAGTTTTATTTTTGTAATTATATAAGTTTGCTGTCCATACTAATAGTATTGTTTATTTTGTAAAATCACTATATTACGTATATACAACAAACAACAACAACAATAACTAGAACTATTTTAGTTTTATTGAGTCTTATTGTAATAGATACCTGCCTAGACAGTCACAGTCTTTTTTTGTAATGCTAATAAAAACTTGATTAATACAAATGTCATTCGAGGACGTTGTGATGCACTAAAATAAAATTAATTCATACATTACCGTATAATGTAAACGAACAACATAAATAAATTGGAATCGTCTAAATTAGATATGCTGAGAGTGTCAAGACGGTCTGTCGTTTAGAACATTAGCATATACATAATTAAATTAAGTAAAATTGTCAAACACGTTAGATTGTAATCTCTCTAGCGATTTTGTTAACTATCGAAATATTGTCAACTAAATATACGGAAGTACGAGTATCTCTGCCCCCATAATCGGGACTTGGGGCACCCCCCCGTTAGGTTAGTTAGGTTCCTTTAAACCCTGCACTCGGAAATAGAAAGAAATCGGGCTTCGTCGACTATGGTTTTTAGGGAATACAAAATTGTTTTAAGGTTAGGTTATATTAATCGGTATTTCTCAGGAATCGTACAACATCTTTTCATGAGAGTGGTGCCATTGGGCAACAGGGACCACTTTTTCCCTCCACACCGCGTGAGTTGACTACCATCGCATGCATTTCACGAAAAATAATGCGTTTTATTGCAAGCAGTATGTTCGTTTGACAATATTTCGAGAGTTTACAATCTCTCTAGTTATTTTACAATCTAACGTGTTTGACATTTTTACGGTAACATATACAAGAATTGCTCTTTTGAATGGTATTAAATGGACAGTTCTTAAGCCTTGTTTTCCTCTCGAACAAAATTTCTTCATTCCCAGCCATCACGTTTAATCAGCTTCAACATGACTCCCTGGTCCCAAGGTTGTGTGAGGAAGGTCCTGGCATCAAGGGTCAATTTGTACGGCATGCCATCAGCCAGTTCCACTCTGTACTTCTTCAGAACTGCGATGACTCCTGATATCACCTGCATCTTTGCGAAACGCATTCCTGGAACACAATGATAGATTATTGTTATATGGTGACGAGTTAGTGACTAAATAATAACAGGGTTGATTTTTATTTTAAGCCACGTTTGCCTTGGTTGGTCTGTGGATGGGTGACCACCCTTACATACCGAGTTTTAGAAAGCACGTTCATCTGCAGTACTCTAAAACGCGTAACACCTAATTCACCGATTGTAAATAATTGTACAGGTCTCCCAAAGTGATAATGCGCATAGAAATCGTCGCTGTTCGGAAACGGTCGTATTCGCCGAGCGTCGGACGACGATACGTATATGTCACCGTAAAATTGTCAAACACGTTATATTACAATGTAACGTGTTTCTCTGTAGCGATATTGTGAACTCTCGAATTATTGTCAACTGAACATACGGAAGTATCTCTGCTGCCATAATCGGGACTTGAGGCACCCCCCCGTTAGGTTAGTTAGGTTCCTTTTAACCCTGCACTCGGAAATAGGGACCCCGCGAAGCGGGGCTCCGTCGACTACGCTTTTTAGGGGAATATAAAGTGTTTTAAGGTTTGGTTATACTAATCGATATTTCTCAGGAATGGTACAGTATCTTTTCATGAGAGTGGTATGATTCAATGATCCGGGTGTTTCCGGGATCATACGAAAATTAGCGAAGATCTGCATGCGCATTATTAATTTGGGAATGCTGTAATATTTAGCATTCCCAAATTAAGTCATTTAATTTTAGCCATTGCAGTGTAATTGTGACAGGACTTTAGTGGTTTCTAAAAAGGCTCATACAATAGCGCTTATAGAAACCCAGTTTAAGGGTTCAAAAATAAATTAGATTGACCTTTGAAAATAATCTTAAAAATAAACTTTACGCAATGAGTAGCCAAAGTTGATTGATAACCTCGTCCGTAGATAAAACTATTTAACGCAATCTCTGCTTACACAACGGATGACCCCCTACGAAGTTAACCTATTTATCTATTTGATGACTAGCGTCAAAAGTGTTATCATAAGATGAGGCTTTTATGCTATGACTAGCGTAAAAAGTGTTATCAGAAGACGCTTTTTATGCTAGTCATCATCAGCATCATTAACCTACCCCCAACGATGACCGGTTCGACGGCAGATATGACCGGACCATTGCCGGTTCTCTATCGGATCACCTTGTTCCGGATGCAATCCCTCAGAGAGACACCAAGCATAGCCCGTTCCATAGTTCGCTGAGCGTTCGCTGAGCATTTCCCGTAGCAAATTTTTTTGCGTAGGGTTAGTAGTTTGATGTACGAAATGCTTGGTTGATGGCTTAGTGATGAGGCTGTTTACACCCTGCATAATTTAAAATTTCAAAGAAATTATAATTACCGATACACAGCCTGGGGCCCGCTCCGAATGGGAGGTAAGTGTATTGTTTAATATCGTCTTTATTTTCAGGCAGGAACCGTTCTGGCTTGAACTTCTCCGGCTCCGGGAAATAGTCAGGATGGTGGTGAATGTGGAACACTGGGATGTGAACACGGACCCCTACGTCTAGTTTCAAGCCCGTAGGGAGTACGTAATCGTCCATGACCTCTCGAGTAAGGTTCCCAAGAACGGGGTACTTCCGAAGGGTCTCGGAAATACATGCGTCCAAGTAAGGCATATCATGCACACACTCGTAGTTTAGTTTGTTCTTGTGACGTCGCAGGAACTCGTCCACCTCCTCGGTTGCTCGTTGCTGCGCCTCCGGGTGCTTTGCCAGCTCAAACAGTGTAAAGCTCATGGTGGTCCCAGACGTCTCGAAACCTGCGGCGAAGAACACAATGCACTGGGCTACCATCAACTCATCGTCTACCTTCATTTGTACCTTCTCGTCACCGCCAGTCTTAGCGTTGATCAAACTGTCCCCAGTTATATAATCCTCTTTCTTTAAAGCCAGGACCAGGTCCACGAAGTCGTTCCTCGGTGATGGCTTGTAGTCTCGACTTTCGAACACTCCTTTCAACAACTTCGAGAAGAATTGGTCAATTGTTGAGGGGAAAACTTGGAGCCCTAGTCTGTAGAAAATTGCAGGCCAAATAGCCCTGAAAATTATCTTGAAACCACGGTAGTGTGAAGCTTCGAATATTTCGTGTGCCATGAATTTAAAGGGGTTGTTATCTTCTATGCCCATGGTTTTGGACTCGACTCCGAAAGCGCAGGAGCATATGCCGTCCATGGTAAACCTGGCAGCAGTCTGTCTCATGTCGAGGACGTCAGAAATGCCAAGTTCATATTCAAGCATGTCTTCGAAAGCTATCGAAACTTTTTCTATCAAATGATACATGTTCTTCATCTTTGCAGATGAAAAGAGAGGAGTAAGGTTTTGCCGAACAATCTTCCAGCTATCTCCGGCGTTGAAGAACAGGTTCTGGGTGACAACTTCACGAGCGGCGTATTTGGATATTTCCCTGCCGTTGACGTAGTAGAAATCTTTAGTTAACAAATGCTTGATGAGCTCGGGGCTTTGCACGACGAGAGCAGGTTCCGTGCCGTAGAAAGCTCCGAAGTAAGGTTGGTCACTAAACTTTTGACAAAGTTTTTGTATCATGTGACCAGGGTACTCTCGTTGCAAAATGTATCTTCCGTAGTTGCCCAGAAGGGGTACTGGTTCAACGTAAGGCACATTCTTGTTTTTCCAGTAATCGAATTTTCTTTTAGATCTATACTTATAATAAATCTGTAGAGAGGTCAATTCTGTACATGAAATATATTTACAAAATAACTATCGGGGGGTGATTAGTGATCGATACTGATGCCAAAAATGCAATCAGTAAAATTTTTGTCTGTCTGTCTGTCTTTCTGTCTGTCTGTCTGTATGTTATTTATAGAAAAAAAAACTACTCGACGGATTTTAACGAAACTTGGTGCAATTATTCTACATACTCCTGAGCAGGTAATAGTATACTTTTCATCACGCTACCATTAATAGGAGCAGAGCAGTGAAAGGAAATGTTGGGAAAACGGGAGAAGTTACTTGGTTTTTTTAGCTTCCGTCGCGTGTGCAGCCTTAATGGTTAAAGCTACATAGAAATCATGTATAACGGAAATATTCCACATAAAATTATATAAAAAATATCCCACGACAGCATATGTCTATCTTTTATAGTTGACTCACAATAACACGTGTAACTCCCGATAGCTTAGCAGTTCGGAGATTTGTTATTATTATATTTGTTTACTCTTACGTTTATAATATTCTCACTCAACCCCAATTTTGAAACTTCACGCGGGCGAAGCCGCTGGCAGAAGCTAGTAATAAATATAATAAGTAAAATATTGTAGCTAATAATGCCGCGAGAACAAGAAAGGCGGTCATTTCGGTAACCGCGTTGCTGACAACTGCGGGCCGTCGCGGCTCCTTTTGTACCATGTTGATAAAACCAACACATACAGAACTACTCCAAAGGTCAACGCACACTTGTAAATACTGCACCGAATCAGCATGGTCTCAGTTAGTCGTCAACCAAAATGTTACCGTATCAGTTCAGCGTCACCGGGTGGACGGTGCTACGAAACACCGCACTGATGACAAGACGCCGCAATTACGACAAGGCATCGCTCTGCTTACGGTGCACAAACCACCCGTTTATGCACCGTGCAGGGCGACCCGTTAAGACGGCTTGTCACATGTGGTGTGACCCTCAACTGCTGATGACAAACTGATCCGAAGAGAGGCAATGTCGATACGATGCTTACAGGTTAACAACAGGTGTGTGCTTTAGTAAGTGTTCAATGGAAAGAATCCCAAATAGGCGATACTGATTGAGGTGATATGATCCCTTCAATATTCTACCTTAAAACACGATGTAAAGAACACATTTCGATGCTTTACTTTGAGTCGAGCCGCAGTGGAGTTGGCGTCGAGGCAGTCTAATGTGCGAAGACCTTTGTTCTCGTAAAAAACCTAATTACTTTAGTTAATAAACTGACAACAACTACTGATTAGGGAACGTGTAATATGAATTTGATTTTCGGTTTCAAATCATGCAAACTGGTTTTGGCTGGCTTTGTTTCATTTTGCTCAGAAGCATGACGATATTTGGTAATGTTTTACGTCGCATGGGTCGAAAATCGGATCGTTATTATTCGTAACCATTTTTTATTTGCAGGGTTTTGCGTGACGTTAAGTGGTAGGTAAGTATATAAACATAAAGATAATAAGGTAAGATAAAACTGTAAACATACAAGTTATGACCACTTCATTATCAATCCGTCCTCTATTCCAATAAATTTGGGGTTTGCGCAATATGGTAATCACTTGTTTACTTCTCTATCACTTGTAATTTCACTAGTCACCCTACTTACGACTTAATTTATAGATAAAAATACGAATAGAATCTAGTAGGTGTGTTTCCTAACAGATAAGGCCATAAACCTTGGCAAGAACCCGTCATTGACAAGTGTTATGTCACACACTGCCACAATAAAAGCTCTGACAAAAAAAGAAGAATTGCCCTTACTCAAAATATTAAATCTACTGCCTAAAATACTAACTTTCCGACTACTTTTCTCCGAATAAAAATTACGAAACGACCGAATGAGAAACTGAAATCTTCGAAAAAATAAACATAATTGTTTATTGCTATAATACTTTTCTACCAGCATAAATTACGTTCTACTGAAAACTATCCTTTGTAATTTTAATCTTTAATTGCCTATTATAAATTCATAAATTACCTTTCATATTTCATAGACTGTGGTGATAAAACGCAGAATCACACTGTGGATTTTACCTTGTTACAACGATAGAAACATTTTTGGCCTTCATCACTTTCCCGCGTACAGTTTTTTTGATCAAGTCTTTTCATCGTTTACAAACTCCTCTGCTTCATGCACATTATAGCACCGTTTGATCAACACCCAACTTTTATTACGACGATTCTTCTTGACCGGTACTGATAAACCAGCTCCCTCCTCTTCCTCCTCCGACACAGAACGGTACATGGGTACCTCATTCATATTTCGTAACAATACTAAGTTTCCTTAATAGATAGTAAGAAAGTAGTTTCCTCAGTAGACTTATTAGTTAATTGATATGATAATATTAAACCAATAACAACAAAAACTATTTAATTTTGTAACATAAACAAACAAAACACCCAAGTATCGGTCGTTGCAAGCGCACTGCGCTCGGATACTTTTAGACAAGTGCTACTACTCAGTGAAAGACTTTTTAAATGATTTGAGTTTATCCAGATAATTATTGTTTATGATTGCAACTTTAACCACGTAAGACTTATGAACCTGACTGATTGAAAATTGACTTCTTTTTAATTTTTGTTTTGTTTATCTAGTTGCTAATTGACTTCTTTTTAATTTTTAATTTGTTTATCTAGTTGTTAATTGACTTCTTTTAATTTTTGTTTTTGTTTATTTAATTGTTAATTGACTTCAATTTAATTTCTGTGTTGTTTTATGTTGACATTGTTTTGATTTTATTAATATTTTAATTTATGTAATAATTTGCCTGCCGTAAGGTAGACTGTAGCCGATCTCATCAATTATGTACAATATCTTATACCTGTACCTACATTCAAAGCAAATAAAGATCTGATTCTGATTCTGGATCTTTCTAACTCGCACGCGAAAACAGCCGAACATGACCCGAACCCGATCGCGCGGGCCGAACAGTTAAGGTATTTTCATGATTAATGAGAATTAAAAAAATATATTTCATAACCAACAATAGAAATTGAAACAGTTCATGCAAGTTGTAAAAATATGATTATTTTTTTATTGATTTTGACAAAACCTCTGTTGTCGGTAACTTTTGTCGGAGGTTCAGTATTCTATTCGGAAGTTTAGTTTTGTTATTCGAAGATCCATTTTGTTATAAGAAAAATGTAATTTGGACATGCTCTTATTTGTTTGTTAAATTGGTTTTTTTTTTCGTTTATAATTTGGATTTTTTGTCGGTAATTCATTATAACGCTGGTTAATTAGAATAATAGTCAGCCAGAAATTGCTGGAGATTAATTTGTTTTTCGGAACCAATATTATTTCCCTTGATTCTGAAACATTTCTCCGACATTCGTTTCGCCGTTGATCGGTTCACCGACAGAACGATTCACTTTTCATTTTTTCTCCGACAGAACTTTTCAATGACGAACGATTCGCCGACAGAACGATTCACTTTTCATTTTTTCTCCGACAGAACTTTTCAATGACGAACGATTCGCCGACAGAACGATTCAATTATCAGTTTTCTCCGACAGAACTTTTCACCGGCGAGAGATTCGCCGACACAACTGTTCATCTGCTCCTGGGTTATAAAACATAGGCATTTGACATGTAGACCTGTTTCCGTTTAGCTCCCTTTTTTTTGTTTTGTTTAGGATGGGAAATCATCAAATGACTTCTCCCACTCTGGGCGGAGCGGGAGGGAGTGTCAGACTCTTACTGACTAAAACCCATCCATGTTCCTTCCTCGCCCTTTATGTTCCGGAGCCGCGGTATCTCTTTCGAACAGGCCCACAACCCCGGCAGGCTTCGGCCCTTGCGGGCCCCTCCCCTTATGCTGACATCTCTTTGAGGCGCGCGTAGAACACGAACGCGCCGTCGTCGACACGGCCTGTCGTCGTCAGCCAAGCGTCCACAGGCCCGCATCTACGGTGGCCGGTAGCCACCATGTGACCCCCGACGCCCGGTGCGTCTCCCGCGGCGGCCGGGAAGAGAGGATCTCTCTCTCTCTTGTTCCGCCACCTCCTTCGCTAGCATGACTGCTTCGCAGAAGGAGGTGACGGCTTCCCATTCCGTCTCGCTCCGGACCATGGATTGAACCAGGGCCGAACGCAAGAGGTCGCCGCCGCCGATCGCCGCTACGAGGACACGGCGGTGCTCCGCCCACGCAGGGCAGACTTCCACCGTGTGCTCCACCGTGTCCTCCGGTCGATCCTCGCAGTGGAGACACCTGGGCGTTTCCTCTCGCCCGATTCGGTGCAGGTACCTCCCGAAACATCCGTGTCCGGTGAGAACCTGAGTCAGGCGGAAGGTGAGGACGCCGTGCCTCTCCAGGCACTCCTGAAAGAGGGGACTTACCGCCACTATCGTGGCGTGCCCTCCGTTTAGCTCCCTTAGGTGGATATTGGTACTTACAGAGATGTATGAAAATATCTATTTTTTTGAAAAAAATATGTTTTATTCGGGCTAGGGGCGCGGGCGAGGTGTCCAGTGTTTAATTTTATGTTTAGTATTATATTGTATTATTGATTGTATTTTGTGTATTTGTGTATTTATTTAAAACAATAAACGGAAACAGGTCTACATGTCGAATACCTATGTTTTATAACCCAGAAGCAGATGAACAGTTGTGTCGGCGAATCGCTCGCCGGTGAAAAGTTCTGTCGGAGAAAAAATGAAAAGTGAATCGTTCTGTCGGCGAATCGTTCATCGTTGAAAAGTTCTGTCGGAGAAAAAATGAAAAGTGAATCGTTCTGTCGGCGAATTGTTCGTCATTGAAAAGTTCTGTCGGAGAAAAAATGAAAAGTGAATCGTTCTGTCGGTGAACCGATCAACGGCGAAACAAATGTCGGAGAAATGTTTCAGAATCGGTCTATTACGGGGGTGAGCAATATTGCATTTCGTCTATATTTTTCAACTGTTTGACAACTGACAACTGTCATAACATTAGTAGAACTAATAGCCCGTCGGTGTCAGCTACCGCCTTTCGAACAATGAGTCGCAAGTTCAAGCCTTAGTAATAAAAGATGAAATACATTTTTGACTTTGTTTAATGCTGTAAGATTTCCGATAGTAACTTTGGTGCGCACGTTCAAAACAAACCCGGTTTTCACTTTTTGTAACAAAGTATTTTGATTTTTTTAAAGCTTTAAGATTTCCAAATCATTGTTTTATACATACTTTTTTTTAACACTTAAACGACAGTTCGGGAATCATTTATGTTCATGTTTACAGATTCATTATTTGAAAATAATGAATCTGTAAACATGGCGCTTAAGCACAGAATCCTTTTTCTACTATTTCTTATATTTTCGTCTGTGTCTGTGTGTCTCTACGTAGCCATTTTGTTATAGCATCACGTGCTAATTATAAAACCAATGTGGTTTGATTCAATGCACAAATTAATATTGCGCATAACTTAGAGGAGATTTTTATTTTTATTTCTTTGTAATCGGTTCTGTCCATCAAAAGAAATATGACTTTAAAGTTTTTTTTTTACCTTATCATCATAATCTAAGGATACATGCAATGACATCTATTGAATCAAAATGGTACTAACGAATAAAAATCACAAAATAGAGAAGAAGAGAATAGACAACATGACCCTGCTTTAAAAATCTACATAGCCGGTACCGGTAGAGTGTCTGTCCGACCGCTTTCCATGCATATGTTTTAGCAGTTTAACTTCGTACTCTATAAATGGCGTTGTTCATTTGACTCCATTTTCTGAATCGTGGTGTTATGATTTTCCGTGAAAGAATGATACTTACATTTGCCTGTGTCAGATGTCTAAAGTTTGGTTTTTTTGGAAGAGGTCTCAATTCAACGCCCGTTTTTCTTTATGTATGTACCTATATTATGGCTGAGCAATACTCAGATGACCTGATGAAAAATGCAAGAATCCGCTGGATGCGAGTCGCACGAGACCGGTCAATGTGGCGACACTTGAAAGTCCTATGTCCAGCAGTGGACGTCTTTCGGCTAAAATAATGATGAATGATGTAAATTCAAATGGAGAAGGGCAGGACACCTAGCAAGGCGCAGTGATGTCAGTTGGAGTAAAGTTGTGACCAAGTGGCGTTTTAGAAATCGAAACAGAAGTTTTGGTCGTCTATCCTGGATGAGACTGGCACAAGAGCGTGGAGCTTGGCTCAAACAAAGAGAGGCCTGTACCCAGCAGTGGATGAAGTCGCATAACTTTATCCAGAGAAGTCCAATTTTCGTTAAAGTTACCCACTTCTGATTTTTCGTTTTCATGTCCGTATTGTATAACAAGCTGCTGCCCGACGTCGCGCGACGTCTGCGTGAAGGCTGAAGGCTCTACAGCACTAAAAATACCTAAGATGCCAGTGTCGCTTTAGCATTATTTAAAGTAAACAACTTTTATAATAGCATTAAAATGGTATGTTTGTAGAGCGAGATGACTTTCGGGGCCCGCTCACACACCCAAGAATTCTGCTGGTGCGGTATACGACTGATCTCCCTTATTTTGAAAAACATAAGTAGAATATTTTGGCGATTAATGTAAACCCATTCGAGACAAAATAAATTGTTACTTACTTGAATCTTTACTAATATATACTTCTATACTAATATTATAAAGCAGAAGAGTTTGTTTGTTTGTTTGGTTGAACGCGCTAATCTCAGGAACTACCGGCTCGAATTGAAAAATTCTTTTTGCGTTGGATAGTCCATTTATTGAAGAAGGCTATAGGCTATATAACATCACGCTGTGACCAAAAGGAGCGGAGCAACAATAACAAATGTTGCAAGCGGGAAAAAAGCTTCCGTTGAGCTGTGTTGCGATATCAAAACTTCACGCGAACGAAGTCGCGGGCAGAAGCCTAGTATTAAATAAGCTGCAGAGTTTTTTTTTTTGGGTGGTTGCGGTATACGACTGATATCCCCTTACGCACAGCGAATGAGTTCTTCTAAGCTGCATACCACTCTACCGAGAGACTCTGGAAGCACCCCTTGTCCACCTCTCTCTTCTGGTAGAGTGCCTTCGCCAAGACTTAGAAGGACATCGGAGAATCCTTGAGCACGTGCATTGCCGCCGAGCCGAGCTCTCATATTAATGGTCAAGCGCAGCGTACGAACTCGTGACCAAAATGAAGATCGTTTCAACGAAGCATTCACCTCGTCAGCCCTCGATTCCCGTCACCACGGGAAGCGTTTGCCGGAAATCGCCACTGAACAGAACTGTGACACCACCCATCAAATGATCGTTCCTGCGGATGTCCTGCAGGGTTCTGTCCACGGTCTCAACTGCCTTCCTATTGGCCATCGTGCACTCATCCCATACGGTCAGGGAGCAATCCTTGAACACGTGTCCCTTTTCATTGTTACGTGACACACCACAAACAGGCGTTTCAGCGGTCTTTAAGGTCCATGTTCACCAAGAAGATAACAGTCTGATTGTCTAGAAACAGCTGTCACAGTGACATGTTCCAATCCAAAAATGTGGTTTAAACAGCTGTTTTTAGATAATCGTCCGTCATCTTTTTGGTGAACATGGACCTAAATCGATGGGAATTTTAAACATGGCATGTGCTGTCTTGCCACCCGGAAGCAGTGTGGCAGCGATTCCCGACGACGCTACAGCAAAAGCAATTTTGCCTTGCCTTCTGACCTCTGCAATAATAGACAACTAACATCGCCAACATCATGATCAAATTTAAATGATTAATTTCCAAAAAGTGTTAACCTATAACTTGATTTGATTTTTATGAAATCACATCGATGGCGCTGTTTCAAAATGGTTTTTATACTACTAATATTCATTAAACTATGTTTCTCTGCTCAGGTTACTTAAATGGCGTAGTTATTATAGTGTAAAGCTAGATAATAGCAAGACTCAAAAGCAACATTTAAATATGAGTCGTTAGATTACACGCTGTCACAGAATGCGTAAGAAAAATAAAGATTCACAGCTCGCCCTCCGAAGGTGATAGCAAAAAAAATGCTTCCGTTGAGCAGTGAGCAGGCGATGCATTGCGATATCAAAACTTCACGCGAACGAAGTCACGGGCAGAAGCTAGTATTATATAAGCTGCAGAGTTTGATTTTTTGGTTGGTTGAACGGCTAACTTTAGGAACTGTTGGTTCGTCTTACGCAGACGAAGTGGCGCGGGTCACCTAGTAATGTATAATTAAAACACTTACTGAATCAGTAAATGAGGTAAAAAATCTACCCGTTTTATTATCGATTCGGGTCGAGTATCATTGGCATACCTCTTTGAATTGGACCAGATGCAAAGCGACGATTTGTACAGTCAAGCTTGGATTGCAATACTTAAGATAAAAAAAATATTGTCATACAACGTTGTAATATTGGCAGTCTTGTAAACATGCACATGCAATGGAATATTTCGAAGATACTTCTATAATCCAAAGTTTTATTCGATGGATAACATGCACTTATCTGGAAAATAAATACTTATTTATTTTTAGGGTTTCGTAGTAAACATAAAACCTTTATAGTTTCGTGTGGAGAAAATGCTTCTCGAGACTTTTTTTGTACAACTTAGAACAAAACAAGTAAAAAGTCTCGAAATTGAAAATGTGATCTGTGTACATCCACTAAACGTAGGTATATTATATAGTACTAGCTGACCCACGCAACTTCGTCTGCGTCACATAAGAGAGAAAAACGAAAGGAAAAACCGCCCCCCTTTTTGCAACATTTTTCATTCCTGCTCCGCTCCTAATGATTGTAGATTGTGATATTAAATAGCCTAAAGCCTTCCTCGTTAAATGGACTATCCAACACAGAATTTTTCAATTCGAGCCGGTAGTCCCTGAGATTAGCGCGTTCAACCAAACAAACAAACAAACAAACTCTTCTGCTTTATAATATTATATTAAATATTAATATTATAGTATAGATATACTCTGTTTATTAGTTCATAGTTCTCTTTGAAAGCCCCAGTTTTCTTTTTCACATCAAAAGGGTATCAAACACCTCTTAAGGAAACCGAAAGGCACTTGTTCTCGTCATTCCGATATTTTTTTGTTCTACACCATACCTTCTAGTTACGGAGATATTGGCAGTCAAAGTCCCAACTTTTTAACAAGTTATTTTTTAAATACAAGTTTTTATTGTAAGATTTTAAGTCTAAAGTGATTTTTCACCAAAAAAAAAAGTTGTTTCCCAGCAATAGTTTTTGGGTAAAGTTACTTAGTTTGATGTACAGAATGCTTGGTTGACGGCTTCGTGATGAGGTGGTTTTCACCCTGTAGGTAACTAGAAACGAACGGGCATTTAAATGTTCAAGAAAATAACATTAATGCGTAAATTCAGTAGCTAATATTTTCAGAAAATCATCTCACAGCTGCTAGATGAGAATGAGGTTGTTTCCCGGAAGATATGCCGCAAGGTGGCGCTGATAGTTTGTTACCTGGCAAAAGTTTTTGACTTAGGCGTGTAACATTGTTTGAACGATTATTTAAGTATTTGCGTGTTTTTTTACTCAATTTTTGCTGCTGCACAAAGTATGCTACCTGACATATCTCCCAGTCGAAGAGGGAATTGAATAAAAACTTTTTTGCAAAAAATATAACCGACTTCACACAAAAAAGTGAAAAATAACTTTAGCTTCAGAAGTCGGTGACGGTCGGTTTGTTTGATTGATTTAGTTTTTTTGTCACCGACTTCTGAAGCTAAAGTTATTTTTGATTGATTTAGTTTTTATGTCACCGACTTCTGAAGCTAAAGTTGTTTTTCACTTTTTTGTGGATCATATGTGCTTACCCTTTCACAGCGTAACAGCGTGATTTTTTGTTATGAACTGGTGTAAACAATAGAGAGACATGAGATTTCAGGAATCCCAGTACATTTGCTATCATTTCATCAAAAATACACGGCAAAGCTGCAGTAATTGCTGCAATCGCTTGGTTGTTTATTGTTTATGTAACATAGTGACGTAACATCACGCCTGTATGCTCTGAGGGAGTACGCAGAAGTGTACAATACACCCAGATTTCGACAGTTAGATGTGTTAAGTTCCATTTAATGAGATCCTGCAGAAATAGAGGGAATTCCTTAAATTTTATAGGCACACTAGCAGTGATTTGGGTAGTTTTAGGAAGAGTACTTTCTTGGAGTGATCCCATTTCAATTTGGTAAAGATCTGATGAAGAACTTCGGAAGATAGGCGACGGGAACTCCTCAATAAATGATAGCACATGTACAGTAAGCGTTCATAAGTGCACAGGCACGCTAAGGATCATATTGCTGTGAACGCACGGGCGAGCGTCCGTGCGGCTGTATGTGTAAGCTGTCTCAATACAGTACCTACGCACACCACAGTCACAGAGTCGCCTACTGTCGCAAGTTGTCGCGTCGCTCTCCACGAAACAAAAATATATTACCGTCTCTTTTGTTATACACGCAGCAAACGCATGATCGTATTTGCATTGGATAGCTAAACTTCGACCATATCTACCAGGTGTTGATAGCTGTTTAGGTTAAGCAGTGGTTTTTATTAACATAACAAGGATATTCTAATCACACAAATATAATTGTTGATACCCACTTCTATCTATCGGTATTCAACAGAGCTTACTGAAAACTAATACATAATTTATACTTCGTGAATATGTTTTTTTATGTGACGTCACAATAAATGTAACTCATATTGAGGTTATAGTTTAAGTGTTCATTTTCCTGAAGAAAAGAAGATTGAAACTAAACCTCAATTTAGGAATTATTAATATCGCTAAACATTTTGTTACACGTCTAATTAAAACTAGAACATTAGGGATTAATATTTTGTATAACCCCCATTATTTTCAATGCAGTCAAGTAGACGAATGCGGCTTAAAGTCACCCAAAGGGCAATGGAGAGGGCTATGCTCGGAGTTTACTTGCGTGATCGCATCAGAAATGAAGACATCCGCAAGAGAACCAAGGTCACCGACGTAGCCCGAAGAATTGCTAAACTTAAGTGGCAGTGGGCAGGGCACATTGCTCGCAGAACGGATGGCCGATGGGGTCGAAAAGTTCTGGAGTGGCGACCGCGAACCGGAACAAAATGGAAGTAATACAGTCAAAGTCTAAATATTCCCGTGCGAAACGTAATCGTTCTTCTTTATGTCTTTCTGTCAGGAAGGGCATTTTAGCTGATCTTCTGTGATGCAAGCCTTCAGCGTGGAGGGCACGGCGAACAGTTTGCGGTGACTCCGAGTGTGTCGTAGGTGTGAAACCATTGGTTTCATACTCGCCCACGATATGTTGTCGCTGCGCTTCGCTAATAAGCGACGACCTTCCACTTCGCTGTCTACTTGCAAGGCTCCCTTCTTCCTCATACCTTTTGATCCAGAGACTTACTGCATTCCTCTAAACAAAAAAAATGATGTTAGGCAGCTGTAATAAATACTAAAGTGACTTCATTCACTCTGCATTTATAAATCACTCAAACTCAAACTCAAACTCAAATCATTTATTTCAACTAGACCATTACGGCACTTTTGAATGTCAAAAAAATTGAAAGAAAAATCAAAGCTACAGTCACAGACACAAGGCATAATAACTTGAGAAAGTACTGTAGTTGAAATCCAATAATAAACACTAAATATTTATCTTGCATGATAGATTGAAAAAAAAAACAACGAATTAAGTAAGCCACAGGTCACCAAATAAATGAAAAATTTATAATACCCATTCGTTTTTAATTTTTAATGTTTATGTTACAATTCATAAATAAGTATAATACTCACATTCAGTTCTATTAAGGCCACTTTTATGAAGCGCGGATAATTCGCGATAATAGTCGCCCTCGCCTTAATATTAATATTTGCCCGCATTTTAAGAATCACACCAACAACAATACCGCTATCTATTAAACCACACGTCACTGACCTTCAACTACCACATTATATAGTGTATTATGTATGACTACAACCAAACGACAAAGTTCATTCCGATCAAGTTAAAATATTCATAAAACTCATGTCTACCTCACAGAAATCTAACAAAATTCTTGACTTATTTTTCTATCTACCTCCCTAACTTTACGAAATGTGTGAACAAAGCAAACAAGTTAAAGAATATAATATTTCTGTAGAGTAAAAACTTACAAAAAGTCTAAAAGTAACTGTGCGGGATTTGAACTCACGGCTTACTGATTCACTCTTAATTCTGGACGGGCCCAACCGCTAGGCCATCATGTCTTAGATATTGGTATTGAAATTATGAACTACAACTAGTTGCTGACAATATCTATTTTGTTGAAAGTAAAAGGTCGTAAGTCAAACTAAACGTCAAGCTATTGCTTTGTGAGATTGCCTATCGAATTTTGGTCGGCACTGTACAGACTGGGATCGCTGAAATCTCATGTCCCTCTATTGTTTACACCAGTTCATAACAAAAAACCACGCCGTTACGCTGTGAAAGGGTAAGCACATATGAAACACTAAAAAAAAAAAAAAAACTTTTTTGCAAAAAATATAACCGACTTTACACAAAAAAGTGAAAAATAACTATAGCTTCAGAAGTCGGTGACAAAAAAACTAAATCAATCAAACAAAGGTCACCGACTTCTGAAGCTAAAGTTATTTTTCACTTTTTTGTGTGAAGTCGGTTATATTGGAAGTCGGTTGATAAAATAAACTACAGTCACTTAATTTTTGCTTTTAATGATCTAATGATAAACGAATTACTAAGGTATTAGTTACATGTTACAAAATATAAGTTTTTTTTAAAGAACCCATTTGATTGTTTCTTCACAGCTTACGACAGAAATTTCAACTTCGACAGTGTGTGTAACAGTCTTGAATCCTAAATGAAATTTCCAGTAGAGGTGTTGTTTTTAGTGTAGCTCCACATCATTTTTTAGTTTCAGTGCCTTTTTTTTTCATGCAATTTCTTGAAAATGTCACAACGCCCATTTCTCTGCATCTAAAGTCTAAACAACGACCCATAATATTGAGAAAAGTCACAAAACAATAAGATTTTGTTTAATTTCTATGGAGTTTGACAGTTTGTTTGTAACAAACAGTCAGCGCCCTCTACGTGGAACTATTTGACAGTTTTCTTCCATGCTGTTTAATAAGTTTCATAAACGCAACGCTGTGGGATATTGGTCCAATCTTCCACTAACGCAAGTTTCAGGTCTAGGAGTACAGCTGCGGCGGGGTTTCGATTTCTTACTAACCCCCTGAGCTTGTGCCATGCGATTTAGCCAGGATTATCCATCAGCAACTTGCTCTAAAATACAATCTTGTGGAATCGGAAGTGCCCTACTATAGGTATGTGCCCGACCCAGTTCTCGTTAATGGCAGTATCACACTGTACTGGGATCAATCCATCATCACTGACAGGACTGTTATAGCTAATAGACCTGATATAGTGGTGATGGATCGATCAGAGCGGCGCGCAATGATTGTTGACATAACGGTCCCGCATGATGAGAACCTCGTGAAAGCCGAGAAAGATAAACAAATCAAGTATCTTGACTTGGCTCGCGAGGTTGTCGACATGTGGGAAGTGGACTCAGCAATCATTGTGCCGATAGTCGTGTCAGCGCATGGCTTAATTGCCAAGAGCCTCGACCAACACCTGAGGAGGCTCTCGTTAGGCAGCTGGATCAAGGGCTTGATTCAGAAAGCGGTACTCCTGGACACGGCCCGTATTGTTAGGAGGTTCCTCTCTCTGGAGCCCTGACCGCCGGTAGCTTGGACCCTGTTCCCGATACCGGTGGGCTACAATTTTTTATATTTTTAAATGTTTTTTATATATTTTTTATATTAATATTTAAAAATGTAAAGACTTTGTTACAAAATGAATAAAGGGAATAATAATATCCTTTTATTATCAGGCAACTAAGGCCCATACATAAAATACACAAATAACAAAACAACAAAAACAATAAACTAATACATATTCTAACTTATAAAAACTATTATTAAACACGTAACGTGGTCGGCGTCGTGTTTCGCTGCGTGGTGTCGCGTAACCGTCCACGGAAACGTCGATCACTGTACCTTGCTAGGAATCCTGCCCAACTTCATTTTTAGCTTTATTAACTAATATTTGTATATTTATTTGTCCTGGCGCTGCTGTAGCGGCTGCTGAGGTCTTCAAACGGTGCAAATACTGGAACCTTATTGGTAACTACAGCTTTGAGCTGTTTGGGGTCGAAATGCTCAGGTCATGGGGTCCGAGTGCGCGACTCCACTTCCAGTGACCAGAGTTGGCTCTTTCATTAGCCAAATAATTAGTCTTCTGTGTACTTTTCCGGATGACAGCGATGCGAAGGAGAACTTTGACGTGTCCATTGAGGTTGTTGTATATACTATGTAGGTTCATACGTTTAGTTTTAATTTGTAATTATATAAGTTTGCTGTCCATACTAATAGTATTGTGTAGAAGATATTATACTATTAATGTGAGATGGAGCACTATATACAACAAACAACAATAACTAGAACTAGTTTTATTGAGTATTATTGTAATTGATACCTACCTAGACAGTCACAGTCTTTTTTTGTAATGCTAATAAAAACTTTATTAACACAAATGTCATTCGAGGACGTTGTGATGCACTAAAATAAAATTAATTCATACATTACCGTATAATATAAACGAACAACATAAATAAATTGGAATCGTCTAAATTAGATATGCTGAGAGTGTCAAGACGGTCTGTCGTTTAGAACATTAGCATATACATAATTATGTCACCGTAAAATTGTCAAACACGTTAGATTGTAATCTCTCTAGCGATTTTGTTAACTCTCGAAATATTGTCAACTGAATATACGGAAGTTTCTCTGCCCCCATAATCGGGACTTGGGGCACCCCCCCGTTAGGTTAGTTAGGTTCCTTTAAACCCTGCACTCGGAAATAGAAAGAAATCGGGCTTCGTCGACTATGCTTTTTAGGGGAATACATTTTTTTTTTAATGTTAGGTTATTAACCCTAGAAGCCCAATCTAGGTAATTTTAACCTATACGAAAACTAATAATTGCTTCCTCTTTCGCACACTTCTTTCGATCGCCGTGATTGATCGAACCAACTTAATACAGCCCGCGAGCCAACAGGAGACGTCCGTATTGCTTTGGTAAGTACCTCCATATTGTAGATATCGTAATGTTGTAGGTCAATTTGGCCTATGTTTAGGCTTTGTGTAACTTTTACACTGGTTTTGAGTTTTTGGAGATAGTTATTTTAGGAGGATTTAACGTTATGTTTTAGTTTGTTTTTTAAAAATAAATATTGTTTTAGGTGGAAAAACAAGATGGCGTCCTCTAGACAACTGGGAACTGACGAGATAGTGTAATTTTTAGAAAATATAAGTGACTCTGAGACATGCGACTCAGACTCGGGAGAAGAAGATTGCGTGACTCATGACGAAGTCAATATTGATGAGGACGCTGTATTCGACCGTACTAATGGAAAGCCAGACATGATTTTATTTTATAATCAAACAAAAGGGGGTATCGATTCCTTTGATCAAATGTGTTCCTCTATGTCTACTAATAGGAAGACGAATAGGTGGCCCATGGCTGTTTTTTACGGCATGCTCAATATGTCTTTCGTAAATTCTTATATTACACACTGCCATAACAAGCTAACAACAAAGAAAAACCGCTAAGTCGCAAAAACTTTATGAAAAAATTGAGCACTGATTTGACTCGGCCATGGATGCAACAGCGTCTGGAAGCCCCTACATTGAAGCGTTCAGTACGTGACAATATCACGAATATCCTTCAAAAGGAGCCGCAGCCATTGCCAGAGAATACCACAGAACCAGAGCCAAAAAAGCGTCGCTATTGTGGTTATTGTTCTTATAAAAAACAGCGAAAGACAAATTCGCAGTGTACAAAATGCAAAAGAGCAATTTGTCGTGAGCACAATATTGACATGTCTCAAAACTGTTTATAATGTGATAATTATTGTACGAAACTTGTTGATTGTTTTGAAACATTTATTAATTAGTTAAAAAGAGAAGATTTTATGTTGATTTTTCTTTATATTTTTTGTTTATAAGAAGAAAACCGGAAGGGTCTCATTTTTTGCCAAATTTTTATATGTTTACGTATTTTTGTATTTTCAAAGATATAATAAACAGATATTAATATAATTATGCGTTTTTTGATTTCATGAATAACCAATAAAAATAAATAATTACGAAAACTAGTCAATTTAACATCATAAACTATCCTATACGTGTATTTATTAATGTAGGTAAATTTGACCTATGATTGGGCTTTTTAGATAGCAAAATATGATTGGGCTTCTAGGGTTAAGAAATACCGATTAATATCGGTATTTCTCAGGAATGGTACAACATCTTTTCATGAGAGTGGTGCCATTGGGCAAGAGGGACCACTTTTTCCCTCCACAGCGCGTGAGTTGACTACCATCGCATGCATTTCACGAAAAATAATGCGTTTTATTGGAAGCAGTATGTTCGTTTGACAATATTTCGAGAGTTTACTATCTCTCTAGTTATTTTACAATCTAACGTGTTTGACATTTTTACGGTGACATATACAAGAATTGCTCTTTGGAAGGTATTAAATGGATAGTTCTTATGCCTTGTTTTGCTCTCGAACAAAATTTCTTCCTTCCCAGCCATCACGTTTAATCAGCTTCAACATGACTCCCTGGTCCCAAGGTTGTGTGAGGAAGGTCCTGGCATCGAGGGTCATGTTGTACGGCATGCCATCAGCCAGTTCCACTCTGTACTTCTTCAGAACTGTGATGACTCCTGATATCACCTGCATCTTTGCGAAACGCATTCCTGAAACACAATCATAGATTTTTGTTATATGGTGACGAGTTCGTGACTAAATAATAACAGGGTTGATTTTTATTTTAAGCCGCGTTTGCCTTGGTTGCTCTGTGGATGGGTGACCACCCTTACACACCGAGTTTTAGAAAGCACGTTCATCTGCAGTACTCTAAAACGCGTAACACCTAATTCACCGATTGTAAATAATTGTACGGGTCTCCCAAAGTGATAATGCTCATAAAATCTTCGTCGCTGTTCGGAAACGGTCGCATTTGCCGAGCGTCGGACGACGATACGTATATGTCACCGTAAAATTGTCAAACACGTTATATTACAATATAACGTGTTTCTCTGTAGCGATACCAATTGTGAACTCTCGAATTATTGTCAACTGAACATACGGAAGTATCTCTGCCCCCATAATCGGGACTTGAGGCACCCCCCGTCTCGTAGCGGCGATCGGCGCGGGCGGCGGCGACTTCTCGCGTCCGGCCCTGGTTCAATCCATGGTCCGGAGCGAGACGGAATGGGAAGCCGTCACCTCCTTCTGCGAAGCAGTCATGCTAGCGAAGGAGGTGGCGGAACGAGAGAGGGAGAGATCCTCTCTTCCCGGCCGCCGCGGGAGACGCACCGGGGGCCACGTGGTGGCTACCGGCCACCGTAGATGCGGGCTTCTGGACGGTTGGCTATGGGCTAGCTAGCCGTCCGTCCGTCTAACGACGATGACAGGCCGTGTCGACGGCGCGTTTTTGTTCCACGCGCGCCTCAAAGAGATGTCAGCATAAGGGGAGGGGCCCGCAAGGGCCGAAGCCTGCTGGGGTTGCGGGCCTGTTCGAAAGAGATACCGCAGCCCCGGAACATAAAGGGCGAGGAAGGAACATGGATGCGTTTTAGTCAGTAAGAGTCTGACACCCCCTTCCGCTCCGCCCAGAGTGGGAGAAGTCATTTGATGATTTCCCATGCTAAAAAAAAAGGCACCCCCCCCGTTAGGTTAGTTAGGTTCCTTTAAACCCTGCACTCGGAAATAGCCTTTTAGCCCTGCGAAGCGGGGCTCCGTCGACTACGCTTTTTAGGGCAATAAAAAAGTGTTTTAAGGTTTGGTTATACTAATCGATATTTCTCAGGAATGGTACAGTATCTTTTCATGAGAGTGGTATGACTCAATGATTCGGGTGTTTCCGGGATCATACGACAATTAGCGAAGATCTGCATGCGCATTATTAATTTGGGAATGCTGTAATATTCTGTAGGCGACGTGTTAAGAAATAGATATATACAAGGATTGCCGTGGACAGAGATGACACAAAATGCCTATGTACATCAGTTACAACTTGGTTATTATAGCGGCAACAGAAATATATGAACATTTCAACTGTCCACCTATGACGGATCATGAGCTCGGGTCAGCTGACAGACAAACGGATGGATGCGGAGGTTTAGTAATAGGGTCCGGTTAGTTACCCTCTGGGTTCAGAACCCTTAAACACAAAGTTTTTCCAACATGCCCCAATCCTCCTTTAGAAGAAAGGAAGAAAAATCATTTATTAGCCCAACAGGACAGAACACAAAAAAATGGAATAATAAAAAGAAGTCATGAGAAGAATATAAAAAAATACGAACAAAATTTGTCCTGTACGAGAACAGAAGGCCCTTCTATTAATCATTAAATATAATTGCATTGCAAGATTTTCAGGGTTCGGCTCAGAGCAGAGAGTTGTCAAAGTGCGTTTTTATTTGAGCAGTCATTTAATTTTAGCCATTGCAGTGTAATTGTGACAGGACTTTAGTGGTTTCTAAAAAGGCTCATACAATAGCGCTTGTAGAAACCCAGTTTAAGGGTTTAAAAATAAATTAGATTGACCTTTGAAAATAATCTTAAAAATAAACTTTACGCAATGAGTAGCTAAAGTTGAATTGATAACCTCGTCCGTAGATAAAACCATTTAACGCAATCTCTGCTTACACAACGGATGACCCCCTACGAAGTTAACCCATTTATCTATTTGATGACTAGCGTCAAAAGTGTTATCATAAGATGACGCTTTTATGCTATGACTAGCGTAAAAAGTGTTATCAGAAGACGCTTTTTATGCTAGTCATCATCAGCCTACCCCCAACGATGACCGGCTCGACGGCTGATATGACCGGACCATTGCCGGTTCTCTATCGGATCACCTTGTTCCGGATGCAATCCCTCAGAGAGACACCAAGCATAGCCCGTTCCATAGTTCGCTGAGCGTTCGCTGAGCATTTCCCGTAGCAAAATTTTTTGCGTAGGGTTAGTAGTTTGATGTACGAAATGCTTGGTTGATGGCTTAGTGATGAGGCTGTTTACACCCTGCATAATTTAAAATATCAAAGACATTATAATTACCGATTCACAGCCTGGGGCCCGCTCCGAATGGGAGCTAAGTGTATTGTTTAATATCGTCTTTATTTTCAGGCAGGAACCGTTCTGGCTTGAACTTCTCCGGCTCCGGGAAATAGTCAGGATGGTGGTGAATGTGGAACACTGGGATGTGAACACGGACCCCTACGTCTAGTTTCAAGCCCGTAGGGAGTACGTAATCGTCCATGACCTCTCGAGTAAGGTTCCCAAGAACGGGGTACTTCCGAAGGGTCTCGGAAATACAAGCGTCCAAGTAAGGCATCTCATGCACACACTCGTAGTTTAGTTTGTTCTCGTGACGTCGCAGGAACTCGTCCACCTCCTCGGCTGCTCGTTGCTGCGCCTCCGGGTGCTTTGCCAGCTCAAACAGTGTAAAGCTCATGGTGGTCCCAGACGTCTCGAAACCTGCCGCGAAGAACACAATGCACTGGGCTACCATCAACTCATCGTCTACCTTCATTTGTATCTTCTCGTCACCGCCAGTCTTAGCGTTGATCAAACTGTCCCCAGTTATATAATCCTCTTTCTTTAAATCCAGGACCAGGTCCACGAAGTCGTTCCTCGGTGATGGCTTGTAGTCTCGACTTTCGAACACTCCTTTCAACAATTTCGAGAAGAATTGGTCAATTGTTGAGGGGAAAACTTGGAGCCCTAGTCTGTAGAAAATTGCAGGCCAGATAGCCCTGAAAATTATCTTGAAACCACGGTAGTGTGAGGCTTCGAATATTTCGTGTGCCATGAATTTAAAGGGGTTGTTATCTTCTATGCCCATGGTTTTGGACTCGACTCCGAAAGCGCAGGAGCATATGCCGTCCATGGTAAACCTGGCAGCAGTCTGTCTCATGTCGAGGACGTCAGAAATGCCAAGTTCATATTCAAGCATGTCTTCGAAACCTATCGAGACTTTTTCTATCAAATGATACATGTTCTTCATCTTTGCAGATGAAAAGAGAGGAGTAAGGTTTTGCCGAACAATCTTCCAGCTATCTCCGGCGTTGAAGAACAGGTTCTGGGTGACAACTTCACGTGTGGCGTATTTGTATATTTCCCTGCCGTTGACATAGTAGAAATCTTTAGTTAACAAATGTTTGATGAGCTCGGGGCTTTGCACGACGAGAGCAGGTTCCGTGCCGTAGAAAGCTCCGAAGTAAGGTTGGTCACTAAACTTTTGACAAAGTTTTTGTATCATGTGACCAGGGTACTCTCGTTGCAAAATGTATCTTCCGTAGTTGCCCAGAAAGGGTACTGGTTCAACGTAAGGCACATTCTTGTTTTTCCAGTAATCGAATTTTCTTTTAGATAGTAAATATAATAAGTAAAATATTGTAGCTAATAATGCCGCGAGAACAAGAAAGGCGGTCATTTCGGTAACCGCGTTGCTGACAACTGCGGGTCGTCGCGGCTCCTTTTGTACCATGTTGATAAAACCAACACATACAGAACTACTCCAAAGGTCAACGCACACTTGTAAATACTGCACCGAATTAGCATGGTCTCAGTTAGTCGTCAACCAAAATGTTACCGTATCAGTTCAGCGTCACCGGGTGGACGGTGCTACGAAACACCGCACTGATGACAAGACGCCGCAATTACGACAAGGCATCGTTCTGCTTACGGTGCACAAACCACCCGTTTATGCACCGTGCAGGGCGACCCGTTAAGACGGCTTGCCACATGTGGTGTGACCCTCAACTGCTGATGACAAACTGATCCGAAGAGAGGCAATGTCGATACGATGCTTACAGGTTAACAACAGGTGTGTGCTTTAGTAAGTGTTCAATGGAAAGAATCCCAAATAGGCGATACTGATTGAGGTGATATGATCCCTTCAATATTCTACCTTAAAACACGATGTAAACACATTTCGATGCTTTACTTTGAGTCGAGCCGCAGTGGAGTTGGCGTCGAGGCAGTCTAATGTGCGAAGACCTTTGTTCTCGTAAAAAACCTAATTACTTTAGTTAATAAACTGACAACAACTACTGATTAGGGAACGTGTAATATGAATTTGATTTTCTGTTTCAAATCATGCAAACTGGTTTTGGCTGGCTTTGTTTCATTTTGCTCAGAAGCATGACGATATTTGGTAATGTTTTACGTCGCATGGGTCGAAAATCGGATCATTATTATTCGTAACCATTTTTTATTTGCAGGGTTTTGCGTGACGTTAAGTGGTAGGTAAGTATATAAACATAAAGATAATAAGGTAAGATAAAACCGTAAACATACAAGTTATGATCACTTCATTATCAATCCGTCCTCTATTCCAATAAATTTGGGGTTTGCGCAATATGGTAATCATTTGTATACTTCTCTATCACTTGTAATTTCACTAGTCACCCTACTTACGACTTAATTTATAGATAAAAATAGGAATAGAATCTAGTAGGTGTGTCTCCTTAACAGATAAGGCCATAAACCTTGGCAAGAACCCGTCATTGACGAGTGTCATGTCACACACTGCCTTATGCCATTACTACGAGAGATATCTGAGACATGGAGTATCCTACCATGTCTCAGATATCTCTCTCTCATATTAATAAGTTACTATCCATCTATGTCCTTCCTACGGTGTCAACGGGATCTCTAGTGTACGGAATCTTTAAAAGTAAGGCAGCTACATTCTACAGGGTCTAACTGACCATTCATGGAGTCGTCAACAAAGCATTCTGTACATCAAACTAAGTGACTATAGTCCCCGCAGAATGTAAACATTTGGGCCGCCATTTTGAAGTAAGATCATGCTGAGGCTGTCATTTTTGAATTTGATCTAAAAGTCGAATGCGCGTTTACAAAAATTATAGCTTCTCGTGGAGAGAGGACTATACGAAAACAGAATAGTTTTTTTTTGGGTTGAAAAATCATGTTTTACGATGAGACTTAAAGTTACTCTCAAAACATTGTGCTGGTGTGTGCATTTACTAGTAGGTCAAGGGTCATGGAGGTATTTAGAGTCAAGTAATAATACTAAAAACTTTTTTTATTAAAATATTTAAAACGCAACTTTTAAGGTATTTTCATGATTAATGAGAGTTAAAAAATATATTTCATAACCAACAATAGAAATTGAAACAGTTCATGCAAGTTGTAAAAATATGATAATTTTTTTATTGATTTTGACAAAACCTCTGTTGTCGGTAACTTTTGTCGGAGGTTCAGTATTCTATTCGGAAGTTTAGTTTTGTTATTCGAAGATCCATTTTGTTTTAGGAAAAATGTAATTTGGACATGCTCTTATTTGTTTGTTAAATTGTTTTTTTTTCGTTTATAATTTGGATTTTTTGGCGGTAATTTTTATAACGCTGGTTACTTAGAATAATAGTCAGCCAGAAATTTCTGGAGATTAATTTGTTTTTCGGAACCAATATTATTTCCCTTTCATTGCTTTTCTAATGTTACATCCTTCTGTAATTTCTTTTTTTTTTCAAAAATTATCGAGTCCTGGTCTATTACGGGGGTGAGCAATATTGCATTTCGTCTACCCACGGAACAGAGAAAAACTATATTTTTCAACTGTTTGACAACTGACAACTGTCATAACATGCATTGTAATAGAATAACTATTTTCCAATTATTGTTTGTAGAACTAATAGCCCGTCGGTGTCGGCTACCGCCTTTCGAACAATGAGTCGCAGTTCAAGCCTTAATAATAAAAGGTGAAATACATTTTTGACTTTGTTTAATGCTGTAAGATTTTCGATAGTAACTTTGGTTTGCACGTTCAAAACCCACCCGGTTTTCATTTTTCGTAACAAAGCATTTTGTTTTTTTAAAAGCTTTAAGATTTCCAAATCATTGTTTTATACATACTTTTTTTTAACACTTAAACGACAGTTTCGGAATCATTTATTTCAAATAATGAATCTGTAAACATGGCGCTTAAGCACAGAATCCTTTTTCTACTATTTCTTATATTTTCGTCTGTGTCTGTGTGTCTCTACGTAGCCATTTTGTTATAGTATCACGTGCTAATTATAAAACCAATGTGGTTTGATTCAATGCATAAATTAATATTGCGCATAACTTAGAGGAGATTTTTATTTTTATTTCTTTGTAATCGGTTCTGTCCATCAAAAGAAATATGACCTTATCATCATAATCTAAGGATACATGCAATGACATCTATTGAATCAAAATGGTACTAACGAATAAAAATCACAAAATAGAGAAGAAGAGAATAGACAACATGACCCTGCTTTAAAAATCTACATAGCCGGTACCGGTAGAGTGTCTGTCCGACCGCTTTCCATGCATATGTTTTAGCAGTTTAACTTCGTACTCTATAAATGGCGTTGTTCATTTGACTCCATTTTCTGAATCGTGGTGTTATGATTTTCCGTGAAAGAATGATACTTACATTTGCCTGTGTCAGATGTCTAAAGTTTGGTTTTTTTGGAAGAGGTCTCAATTCAACGCCCGTTTTTCTTTATGTATGTACCTATATTATGGCTGAGCAATACTCAGATGACCTGATGAAAAATGCAAGAATCCGCTGGATGCGAGTCGCACGAGACCGGTCAATGTGGCGACACTTGAAAGTCCTATGTCCAGCAGTGGACGTCTTTCGGCTAAAATAATGATGAATGATTATAATTCAAATGGAGAAGGGCAGGACACCTAGCAAGGCGCAGTGATGTCAGTTGGAGTAAAGTTGAGACCAAGTGGCGTTTTAGAAATCGAAACAGAAGTTTTGGTCGTCTAGTGGTGAGGTAAGCGGACAATATTGTTGCCATTGCGGGAATATCCTGGATGAGACTGGCACAAGAGCGTGGAGCTTGGCACAAACAAAGAGAGGCCTGTACCCAGCAGTGGATGAAGTCGCATAACTTTATCCAGAGAAGTCCAATTTTCGTTAAAGTTACCCACTTCTGATTTTTCGTTTTCATGTCCGTATTGTATAACAAGCTGCTGCCCGCGACGTCGCGCGACGTCTGCGTGAAGGCTGAAGGCTCTACAGCACTAAAAATACCTAAGATGTCAGTGTCGCTTTAGCATTATTTAAAGTAAACAACTTTTATAATAGCATTAAAATGGTATGTCTGTAGAGCGAGATGACTTTCGGGGCCCGCTCACACACCCAAGAATTCTGCTGGTGCGGTATACGACTGATCTCCCTTATTTTGAAAAACATAAGTAGAATATTTTGGCGATTAATGTAAACCCATTCGAGACAAAATAAATTGTTACTTACTTGAATCTTTACTAATATATACTTGTATACTAATATTATAAAGCAGAAGAGTTTGTTTGTTTGTTTGGTTGAACGCGCTAATCTCAGGAACTACCGGCTCGAATTGAAAAATTCTTTTTGCGTTGGATAGTCCATTTATCGAAGAAGGCTATAGGCTATATAACATCACGTTGTGACCAAAAGGAGCGGAGCAACAATAACAAATGTTGCAAGCGGGAAAAAAGCTTCCGTTGAGATGCGTTGCGATATCAAAACTTCACGCGAACGAAGTCGCGGGCAGAAGCCTAGTATTAAATAAGCTGCAGAGTTTGTTTTTTTGGGTGGTTGCGGTATACGACTGATATCCCCTTACGCACAGCGAATGAGTTCTTCTAAGCTGCATACCACTCTACCGAGAGACTCTGGAAGCACCCCTTGTCCACCTCTCTCTTCTGGTAGAGTGCCTTCGCCAAGACTTAGAAGGACATCGGAGAATCCTTGAGCACGTGCATTGCCGCCGAGCCGAGCTCTCATATTAATGGTCAAGCGCAGCGTACGAACTCGTGACCAAAACGAAGATCGTTTCAACGAAGCATTCACCTCGTCA
Source organism: Xestia c-nigrum (assembly GCA_916618015.1). Classification (NCBI taxonomy): domain Eukaryota; kingdom Metazoa; phylum Arthropoda; class Insecta; order Lepidoptera; family Noctuidae; genus Xestia; species Xestia c-nigrum. The sequence continues at coordinate 3,930,360 of OU745263.1, forward strand.
GCCCTCTATTCCCGTCACCACGGGAAGCGTTTGCCGGAAATCGCCACTGAACAGAACTGTGACACCACCCATCAAATGATCGTTCCTGCGGATGTCCTGCAGGGTTCTGTCCACGGTCTCAACTGCCTTCCTATTGGCCATCGTGCACTCATCCCATACGGTCAGGGAGCAATCCTTGAACACGTGTCCCTTTTCATTGTTACGTGACACACCACAAACAGGCGTTTCAGCGGTCTTTAAGGTCCATGTTCACCAAGAAGATAACAGTCTGATTGTCTAGAAACAGCTGTCACAGTGACATGTTCCAATCCAAAAATGTGGTTTAAACAGCTGTTTTTAGATAATCGTCCGTCATCTTTTTGGTGAACATGGACCTAAATCGATGGGAATTTTAAACATGGCATGTGCTGTCTTGCCACCCGGAAGCAGTGTGGCAGCGATTCCCGACGACGCTACAGCAAAAGCAATTTTGCCTTGCCTTCTGACCTCTGCAATAATAGACAACTAACATCGCCAACATCATGATCAAATTTAAATGATTAATTTCCAAAAAGTGTTAACCTATAACTTGATTTGATTTTTATGAAATCACATCGATGGCGCTGTTTCAAAATGGTTTTTATACTACTAATATTCATTAAACTATGTTTCTCTGCTCAGGTTACTTAAATGGCGTAGTTATTATAGTGTAAAGCTAGATAATAGCAAGACTCAAAAGCAACATTTAAATATGAGTCGTTAGATTACACGCTGTCACAGAATGCGTAAGAAAAATAAAGATTCACAGCTCGCCCTCCGAAGGTGATAGCAAAAAAAAGCTTCCGTTGAGCAGTGAGCAGGCGATGCATTGCGATATCAAAACTTCACGCGAACGAAGTCACGGGCAGAAGCTAGTATTATATAAGCTGCAGAGTTTGTTTTTTTGGTTGGTTGAACGGCTAACTTTAGGAACTGGTTCGTCTTACGCAGACGAAGTGGCGCGGGTCAGCTAGTAATGTATAATTAAAACACTTACTGAATCAGTAAATGAGGTAAAAAATCTACCCGTTTTATTATCGATTCGGGTCGAGTATCATTGGCATAGATACCTCTTTGAATTGGACCAGATGCAAAGCGACGATTTGTACAGTCAAGCTTGGATTGCAATACTTAAGATAAAAAAAATATTGTCATACAACGTTGTAATATTGGCAGTCTTGTAAACATGCACATGCAATGGAATATTTCGAAGATACTTCTATAATCCAAAGTTTTATTCGATGGATAACATGCACTTATCTGGAAAATAAATACTTATTTATTTTTAGGGTTTCGTAGTAAACATAAAACCTTTATAGTTTCGTGTGGAGAAAATGCTTCTCGAGACTTTTTTTGTACAACTTAGAACAAAACAAGTAAAATATCTCGAAATTGAAAATGTGATCTGTGTACATCCACTAGACGTAGGTATATTATATAGTACTAGCTGACCCACGCAACTTCGTCTGCGTCACATAAGAGAGAAAAACGAAAGGAAAAACCGCCCCCCTTTTTGCAACATTTTTCATTCCTGCTCCGCTCCTAATGATTGTAGCGTGATATTAAATAGCCTAAAGCCTTCCTCGTTAAATGGACTATCCAACACAGAATTTTTCAATTCGAGCCGGTAGTCCCTGAGATTAGCGCGTTCAACCAAACAAACAAACAAACAAACTCTTCTGCTTTATAATATTATATTAAATATTAATATTATAGTATAGATATACTCTGTTTATTAGTTCATAGTTCTCTTTGAAAGCCCCAGTTTTCTTTTTCACATCAAAAGGGTATCAAACACCTCTTAAGGAAACCGAAAGGCACTTGTTCTCGTCATTCCGATATTTTTTTTGTTCTACACCATACCTTCTAGTTACGGAGATATTGGCAGTCAAAGTCCCAACTTTTTAACAAGTTATTTTTTAAATACAAGTTTTTATTGTAAGATTTTAAGTCTAAAGTGATTTTTCACCAAAAAAAAAAGTTGTTTCCCAGCAATAGTTTTTGGGTAAAGTTACTTAGTTTGATGTACAGAATGCTTGGTTGACGGCTTCGTGATGAGGTGGTTTTCACCCTGTAGGTAACTAGAAACGAACGGGCATTTAAATGTTCAAGAAAATAACATTAATGCGTAAATTCAGTAGCTAATATTTTCAGAAAATCATCTCACAGCTGCTAGATGAGAATGAGGTTGTTTCCCGGAAGATATGCCGCAAGGTGGCGCTGATAGTTTGTTACCTGGCAAAAGTTTTTGACTTAGGCGTGTAACATTGTTTGAACGATTATTTAAGTATTTGCGTGTTTTTTTACTCAATTTTTGCTGCTGCACAAAGTATGCTACCTGACATATCTCCCAGTCGAAGAGGGAATTGAATAAAAACTTTTTTGCAAAAAATATAACCGACTTCACACAAAAAAGTGAAAAATAACTTTAGCTTCAGAAGTCGGTGACGGTCGGTTTGTTTGATTGATTTAGTTTTTTTTGTCACCGACTTCTGAAGCTAAAGTTATTTTTGATTGATTTAGTTTTTATGTCACCGACTTCTGAAGCTAAAGTTGTTTTTCACTTTTTTGTGGATCATATGTGCTTACCCTTTCACAGCGTAACAGCGTGATTTTTTGTAATGAACTGGTGTAAACAATAGAGAGACATGAGATTTCAGGGATCCCAGTACATTTGCTATCATTTTATCAAAAATACACGGCAAAGCTGCAGTAATTGCTGCAATCGCTTGGTTGTTTATTGTTTATGTAACATAGTGACGTAACATCACGCCTGTATGCTCTGAGGGAGTACGCAGAAGTGTACAATACACCCAGATTTCGACAGTTAGATGTGTTAAGTTCCATTTAATGAGATCCTGCAGAAATAGAGGGAATTCCTTAAATTTTATAGGCACACTAGCAGCGATTTGGGTAGTTTTAGGAAGAGTACTTTCTTAGAGTGATCCCATTTCAATTTGGTAAAGATCTGATGAAGAACTTCGGAAGATATGCGACGGGAACTCCTCAATAAATGATAGCACATGTACAGTAAGCGTTCATAAGTGCACAGGCACGCTAAGGATCATATTGCTGTGAACGCACGGGCGAGCGTCCGTGCGGCTGTATGTGTAAGCTGTCTCAATACAGTACCTACGCACACCATAGTCACAGAGTCGCCTACTGTCGCAAGTTGTCGCGTCGCTCTCCACGAAACAAAAAGATATATATTACCGTCTCTTTTGTTATACACGCAGCAAACGCATGATCGTATTTGCATTGGATCGCTAAATTTCGACCAAATCTACCAGGTGTTGATAGCTGTTTAGGTTAAGCAGTGGGTTTACGATCAACGTGTCTTGAGTTCAAATCCCGTTTACATTATACGGTTTTTTTTTGTAACCACTTTAATTAATATTTGTATTTTATGCAAAAACTATTTACTTAGGTATTTATTTTGAAATGGGTTCATGCTCATTATTTATTTTTATAAAGATTTAAATATAAGTTAATAACCATCATAACTATTTATGTGATTGTGTAATATTTTTGCGGTGTTGGAAGGTGGAAAAAAAAGTTGCTGACAGATAACAAAAATTGTTTTATTCGTTACATTTATTCATATAATTAACAACTTTAATAAGATTTGTAACGTCACATTCCTACCTAGATATAAGAAGTTCTCTTGTAACCTTGTTGTGTTTGTGTCTTGTGTCTTGTGTTCATAAGATTTTTTTGTGTATCTGTATACCCACTTTGAAGTCATTTTTTATTAACATAACAAGGATATTCTAATCACACAAATATAATTGTTGATACCCACTTCTATCTATGGGTATTCAACAGAGCTTACTGAAAACTAATACATAATTTATACTTCGTGAATATGTTTTTTATGTGACGTCACAATAAATGTAACTCATATTGAGGTTATAGTTTAAGTGTTCATTTTCCTGAAGAAAAGAAGATTTAAACTAAACCTCAATTTAGGAATTATTAATATCGCTAAACATTTTGTTACACGTCTAATTAAAACTAGAACATTAGGGATTAATATTTTGTATAACCCCCATTATTTTCAATGCAGTCAAGTAGACGAATGCGGCTTAAAGTCACCCAAAGGGCAATGGAGAGGGCTATGCTCGGAGTTTACTTGCGTGATCGCATCAGAAATGAAGACATCCGCAAGAGAACCAAGGTCACCGACGTAGCCCGAAGAATTGCTAAACTTAAGTGGCAGTGGGCAGGGCACATTGCTCGCAGAACGGATGGCCGATGGGGTCGAAAAGTTCTGGAGTGGCGACCGCGAACCGGAACAAAATGGAAATAATACAGTCAAAGTCTAAATATTCCCGTGCGAAACGTAATCGTTCTTCTTTATGTCTTTCTGTCAGGAAGGGCATTTTAGCTGATCTTCTGTGATGCAAGCCTTCAGCGTGGAGGGCACGGCGAACAGTTTGCGGTGACTCCGAGTGTGTCGTAGGTGTGAAACCATTGGTTTCATACTCGCCCACGATATGTTGTCGCTGCGCTTCGCTAATAAGCGACGACCTTCCACTTCGCTGTCTACTTGCAAGGCTCCCTTCTTCCTCATACCTTTTGATCCAGAAACTTACTGCATTCCTCTAAACAAAAAAAAATGATGTTAGGCAGCTGTAATAAATACTAAAGTGACTTCATTCACTCTGCATTTATAAATCCAATAATAAACACTAAATATTTATCTTGCATGATAGATTGAAAAAAAAACAACGAATTAAGTAAGCCACAGGTCACCAAATAAATGAAAAATTTATAATACCCATTCGTTTTTAATTTTTAATGTTTAAGTTACAATTCATAAATAATTATAATACTCACATTCAGTTCTATTAAGGCCACTTTTATGAAGCGCGGATAATTCGCGATAATAGTCGCCCTCGCCTTAATATTAATATTTGCCCGCATTTTAAGAATCACACCAACAACAATACCGCTATCTATTAAACCACACGTCACTGACCTTCAACTACCACATTATATAGTGTATTATGTATGACTACAACCAAACGACAAAGTTCATTCCGATCAAGTTAAAATATTCATAAAACTCATGTCTACCTCACAGAAATCTAACAAAATTCTTGACTTATTTTTCTATCTACCTCCCTAACTTTACGAAATGTGTGAACAAAGCAAACAAGTTAAAGAATATAATATTTCTGTAGAGTAAAAACTTACAAAAAGTCTAAAAGTGCGGGATTTGAACTCACGGCTTACTGATTCACTCTTAATTCTGGACGGGCCCAACCGCTAAGCCATCATGTCTTAGATATTGGTATTGAAATTATGAACTACAACTAGTTGCTGACAATATCTATTTTGTTGAAAGTAAAAGGTCGTAAGTCAAACTAAACGTCAAGCTATTGCTTTGTGAGATTGCCTATCGACTTTTGGTCGGCACTGTACAGACTGGGATCGCTGAAATCTCATGTCCCTCTATTGTTTACACCAGTTCAACAAAATAACAAAAAATCACGCCGTTACGCTGTGAAAGGGTAAGCACATATAAACCACTAAAAAGTGAAAAATAAAAACTTTTTTGCAAAAAATATAACCGACTTTACACAAAAAAGTGAAAAATAACTATAGCTTCAGAAGTCGGTGACAAAAAATCTAAATCAATCAAACAAAGGTCACCGACTTCTGAAGCTAAAGTTATTTTTCACTTTTTTGTGTGAAGTCGGTTATATTGGAAGTCGGTTGATAAAATAAACTACAGTCACTTAATTTTTGCTTTTAATGATCTAATGATAAACGAATTACTAAGGTATTAGTTACATGTTACAAAATATAAGTTTTTTTTAAAGAACCCATTTGATTGTTTCTTCACAGCTTACGACAGAAATTTCAACTTCGACAGTTTGTGTAACAGTCTTGAATCCTAAATGAAATTTCCAGTAGAGGTGTTGTTTTTAGTGTAGCTCCACATCATTTTTTAGTGCCTTTTTTTTTCATGCAATTTCTTGGAAATGTCACAACGCCCATTTCTCTGCATCTAAAGTCGTGTAGACGACCCATAATATTGAGAAAAGTCACAAAACAATAAGATTTTGTTTAATTTCTATGGAGTTTGACAGTTTGTTTGTAACAAAGAGTCAGCGCCCTCTACGTGGAACTATTTGACAGTTTTCTTCCATGCTGTTTATTAAGTTTCTTAAAACGGAACGCTGTGGGATATTGGTCCAATCTTCCATTAACGCAAGTTTCAGGTCTAGGAGTACAGCTGCGGCGGGGTTTCGATTTCTTACGAACACCCTGAGCTTGTGCCAAGCGTGCTCATCGAATGCATTATTTGACCTGTATTTGTCCTGACGTTGTTGTAAACACACGTCATCTCCTCGTTTAAATTAAAGTTTTTAATAAGTAAGCATAGACACGACGCAACGGTACGAACACGCGTCTTGCGAGCTAATTATGTAACTCGACGCAAAAAAGTTGCTGGCAAACGACTTTTTTTTTGTGCTAATCGATAGAATATTAAACGGGTCATACATAGAGGTTTTTAAGAAAAGTCAAAACCTGCAAAACTAGTTTTTATTACAAGCTGAAGACTAGAAGGTTCCCGGGAAAAGAACCAAACTAACTTTTACACATTTCTTATTAGATGTTGTCTGATTGTTTTAAATATATTATGGTAATCTTATTATGCATACATATTCTGTTATAACAAATATTGTTAGGAAGTAAAACAAGGCTGTATGCGGAACCACGTCCAATGCGGTGATTTGACATTATTTTCTGTACGAAACGACCGGGCCACCTAAGCGTTTTTATCTCCAAATGAAAATTATTTTCGTGATTGAAAAACCGGCTTTAAACTGGTTTGTATAGCGACTAAAAATATAATGTTGTTAAACAATCCTCTTATCAGTTCAATCGTTAGGTAATCATTTAATTCGGTTGGAATTTGAACATCGTGCATCGCGACAGTCACCGTGAGTCGACAGGTCTTGTATGTAGACAACAATATAAAAACGATTGCATCTATCTCCCCACCCACAGTTGTCAGTGTCGAAGTCAGCATCATGATCGGTGTGCTTGTGATCGCGTCTCTAATAACTATAATCTGCACTCTATTATATTCAATTACGACAATAAAGTTCAGTTACTGGAAAGACAAGAATGTGCCTTACATTAAACCACTGCCCCTTCTGGGCAACTACGGAAAATATATCTTACTACAAGAATATCCTGGACAGGTGGTACAAAAACTTTGTCAAAAGTTCATCGATCAACCTTACTTTGGAGCTTTCTTCGGCACGGAGCCTGTTCTCATACTAAACAGTCCTGAGATTGTCAAACAAGTGATGACCAAAGATTTTTACTACTTCAGTGGCAGGGAAATAACCAAACACATTGACCAGGAAGTTGTCACACAGAATCTGTTCTTCAGTGGTGGCGACAAATGGAAGGTTGTCCGACAAAATCTGACTCCTCTCTTTTCTTCCGCAAAAATGAAGAACATGTACCATTTGATAGAACAGTGTGGTTTTGACTTCGAAGATATGCTCGACAAGGAAACCAGCATGTCTGATATCATCGAAGTGCGAAAAACTTGTGCAAGGTACACTATGGACAATATATGCTCCTGCGCTTTCGGCGTGGAGTCTAACACCATGAAATCAGGAGAGAATAACCCGTTTAGGTTAATGGCTGATGCAATATTCAGCAATTCAAACTATCGTGGCATGAAACTCATATTTAGGTCTGTCTGGCCTTCAGTTTTCTACGGACTGGGATTTAAAGCTTTCCCTCCATCGATAGACCAGTTCTTCTCAAAAATGTTGAAAGAAGTGTTTCAAAGCCGAAACTACGAGCCATCGCACAGGAACGACTTTGTGGATCTGGTCCTGAGTTTAAAGAAAGAGGAATTTTTAACTGGAGATAGTTTGAGTAACGCAAAAACTGGCGGTAATAAGAAGGTGCATTTGAAGGTGGACGATGACTTGCTGGTGGCGCAGTGTATTGTGTTTTTCGGGGCTGGTTTTGATACGTCGGCTACTACTATGGCCTTAACATTGTTTGAGTTAGCGAAGAACTCGGAAGCGCAGCAACGAGCGGCCGAGGAGGTGGACGAGTTCCTGCGACGTCACGACAACAAACTGCAGTACGAGTGTGTGACTGAGCTACCTTATTTGGAGGCCTGTATCTACGAGACCCAGCGGAAGTACCCCATCCTGGGGAATCTCGCTCGTGAGGTCATGGACGACTACGTCCTCCCTGATGGCTTGAAACTGGACGTAGGTGTCCGCGTCCATATTCCTGTTTACCACCTGCACCACAATCCTGAGTTCTTCCCGGAGCCAGAAGCATACAAGCCAGAACGTTTCCTGCCTGAAAATAAAGACGACGTCGTGCCTTACTCGTTTTTACCATTCGGAAATGGACCCAGGCTCTGTATAGGTAATTTTGACGACTCGAATGGCGTAGTGGTAGTGAAGCTGCCTTGCGTTCTTAGGGTCCTGGGTTCGAATCCCGGTAGGAGCAAATGTTTGTGTGATGAGCATGGACATTTGTTTCCGAGTCATGGATGTTTGTATGTATAATAAGTATGTATTTACAAACAAAAAAGTATATATGTAGTATATCAACTATCTGGTGTCCACGACACAAGCCTTGCTTAGTGTGGCAGTAGATGGCGCTGTGTGTTTAATGTCTAGCGATATTTATAAAAAAAAAAAAATTATAATGTTAATACCATTTACATCAAAATTAATCATTTTTTTATCTGTTCAGTTTACTTTAGACGGAACAAGTAACTTGTTGCTATGCAGATGATTGTACTTGGTTTTTTCAAAACATTCGACTGTTTTTCATACCAAATCTATTTAGAAGTATGTTGTTCTATTATGTTACTTCCCTGTCCGTGGCCCTCACGCGTCTTCTCGTCCAGTGCATTTTCTTCCTGTGTCTCCTCTTCTCCATAGAGCTCGCTTTGGAGTAGACAACTACAGTCATGTGTAGCTTACTCTAAAAGTGCCTGTAACTGGACTGATTAAAATAAATGCTTTGATGTGACAACGTTTTAGAGTTGAGGGTGTTGCAATTCCGATACTGTGGTGACTTTTGAGAAACGTGTTACACAATCATTATTCTCTTGTCCTTATTCCAATTTATTTGGGGTTAGCACAACATGTCTTCAGTTTCCTTAAAAAGTAGTAATAATAATCTTTTTCAGGAATGCGTTTCGCAAAAATGCAATCGTTGACTGGTCTCATCACGTTCCTGAAGAAGTACAGAGTGGAACTGGCTGATGGAATGAAAAAAGCCCTGACCTTCGAACCTAGGACCATAACGATCCAGCCCTTAGAACAGAAGATCATGCTGAAGGTGTTCAAACGCAAAGGCTGGGAGGAGAGAAAATTAGTTCGAAGCGGGAAGAAATAAACTTTTAAAATTGAGGAAGTAGAAGTGGTTGATCACCCACACATTTGAATACGTAATACGAAAATAATTATCGTTTCTACAACTTGGTAATAAAAAGTAGAAAGAATATTATTGTTTCCAAAAAATGTTGATGAATGCGATGATGATTTTATGGCTGTCAGGGACTTGTAAAGGTCGCGAAGCCAACTTGCATTTAATTATGATCTCATTTTCGGTATCAGCGCCCCTGACAATTATGAAAATGACACCCATGATAAATTTATGTTATTTTTTCAAAACGAAATTATTCAATTCGCATTTTTAATCGTAAAATGGTTTGGTTTTTAAAGGGCCTGAGTGTGGCCCTGAAGTACCCATCCCAGTAAAATAATTTATGTAAAAACACAAAAAAGTGAACCTGATCACAAAAAACGGTCACCTTTGTTTGATTGATTTACTTAGATTTTTGTTACCGACTTCTGAAGCTAAAGATATTTTTCACTTCTTTACTTTTTCTGTACTTTTACTTTTTGTTTTAATTTTTGCAAATAAGTTTTCATTTTTCACTTTTTAGTGGTTCATTTATGCTTACCCCTTCTCAGTGGAGCGGCGTGATGTTATGTTATCAGATTTCAGCAATCCCAGTCCATTTGCTATCATTTATTAAGGAGTTCCGTTGCCTATCTCCGAACTTCTTCATCAGATCTTCACCAAATTAAAATGAGATCACTTTAAAAAAGTACTCTTCCAAAAGCTACCCAAATCACTTCAAGTGTGCCTATAAAACTTGAAGAGTTCTCTCAATTTCTCCAGGATCCCATCATCAGATCCCGACTTGATAATTATGGAACTGCCTGGGAAGAGTACCCTTTGAAACCAAAAAAAGTGTAATTCAAATCGCTCCAGTCATCTTCGAGTAATCGGGGAACATCCATAAAAAAAAGGTTCCGACGAATTGAGACCTCCTTCTTGAAGTCGGTTAAAAAGGCCGTTATCTAACTCACTTCATATTTAATAGGGTTGCCCTTTTCCTAATATCTCTTTGTATGAACAAACGAACTGTGAATCTTTTTACATTAGAAAAATGTTGAAGATCACGATGCATGACGATTCAAGACTTGAACAGCTGAAGCTTGGTGAGTTTTAGAATCATCTGCGACGATAAGCTTGCGTGGGACCGCCGGAGCCCCGCAGCGACGGAACCGTGACAGAAACTGTCCCTGCTACTGGTTGCATGCTCGTATCCATGCTGCATGCATGGTGTATGCTTGTTTGTATGCTTCTTCCAGGGATTATGAATTTTCTGTAATGTTATAGATGAGTTTTTCATGTGTTAAAAGACGATTCTGACTGTGAGCTTTCCCCGATATATGATAGTTCTACATTTAAATTCTTATGGGTAATTTATGCCTATTATTAGACTTACAAAATTATGAGTTTTTAATTTATGATAAATGAGTGTCTCGCTAAACGATTTTCTGCGAAATTAAATTTATGCTACCGGTTGTTATGCAAAGTAGTATTATTAACTTCATCATCATAATCACTGCCCTTGTCCATATTTATTTGGAATCGGCGCAGTATGTAAATACCTACCTAATGTGTAAATCTTAGATTCGACAATAAATAACCATTGATGTACTTTATGAAAGTTGTTTTTTTTAAATACCTTATTCATATACCTACATGTAATGTACCGGGTGTGTTATATACAGGATGTAAACAACCACATCACGAAGCCGTCATCAACCAACCATTCCGTACATCAAACTAAGTAACTTTACGTAAAAATTATTGTTAGGAAACGACTTTTTTGTGGGGAGAAAAATAAAAAATTAACAATCTTGTTTTGTGGTAGAAATCACAAATCATGATTTTTCACATCCCACTTAATAGGAATGGGGTCGTGGAGGTGTTTGTGTGATTTTATTTATTTTATTTTATTTTATTTTATTTTATTTTATTTTATTTTATTTTATTTTATTTTATTTTATTTTATTTTATTTTATTTTATTTTATTTTATTTTATTTTATTTTAGCACACACACGCAAAGTAAGGGTGGATCCCTTACTAGCGTGTAACATACGCAATGGCGAATAAATATATCTGTCACCGTAAAATTGTCAAACACGTTATATTACAATATAACGTGTATATAACGTGTTTCTCTCCAGCAATATTGTAATGTAAGTATTGTATTGTTTTTCAAGGAAGAGTTTTGGCCGAAGGGTGTTGTCTACCGACGTTTTCGCGGCAGGCTACATGACACCGTACAGCGTAACACGACGCCGCCACTTCGTGTGAGATAGTTCATAGCTTATAAGTTAGATATCTTATGTGTTAGTTTATTTTTATGTTGTTTATTTTGTGTATTTTATCTATGGGCCTTAAGATGCCTGATAATAAAAATTATTGATTTGATTGATTTGATTGTAATGTCTCGAATTAGTGTCAACTGAACATACGGAAGTATCTCTGCCCCCCTTATTGGGACTTGGAGCACCCCTCCGTTAGGTTAGTTAGGTTCCTTTAAACCCTGCACTCGGAAATAGGGGACGGCTCCGTCGACTACGCTTTTAGGGCAATATAAAGTGTTTTAAGGTTAGGTTATAATAATCGGTATTTCTCAGAAATGGTACAATATCTTTTCATGACAGTGGTACCACTGGGCAAAGGGGACCCTTCCTTCCATCCACATCGCGTGAGTTGACTACCAAAATTCACGAAAAATAATGTTTTTGTTGTAAGCAGTATGTTCTATAGTATGTATGACAATATTTCGAGTTTTTACAATATCTCTAGAGATATTAGGTACAATATAACGTATTTGACTGTTTTACGGTGACATATCTAGTGATTTTAAGTCACCCATGGGTTTAACTTTAATAGACATTTTTTTAATTGATTAAATACTTACTTCTGTGAACTATACCACCGATTCCTCAAATAATTAAAAAAACCTTTTATTTGTGTACTCATTTCACTGTCAAATTGACAACTAGCAATTTTACCTGGAAATAATTAGCTGTCTCTCATAGTTATTGTTTTTTAACTGAAATCTTCATTTTTGACTTGGACTTTCGATTAATTCAGTTAGGTACTGAAAAGCAAGTTGTGTTTTATTAATAAAGTATGAGTTGCCTTCGGATTTTGTTTCGTGCTTCTTGATATAATTTCCATGAGATTTTCAAATGATGGTACATCCCAACCAAAGTCACAAAAAACCTGCCGACTTAGATCGGTCAGGACAAATCGCCAGTCAGGATAATATTATCGTATTTAACTACATATGAGGGGGAAAAATAGGCAATCATTTTGTATAATTATGAACTTCTAGCTACGTGCCGTGATCTTGAGTACCGAAATGTGTGTAATAGGCGAATGATAGCAACATGCGCCTATTCCTGTGGTTGCTATGTTGTAAACTGTAGGCGCGGCACAGCGCTGTTTCCTACACAGCTGACCTCGACGGTCCGTCTCCGCCGGCTAAGGGAAGTCCAGCGGGAGATAACCAGCGACAGAGGTGCCGACTTATCAGCTTATAATTTCAAATACTTTAAAACAAAAAACCTAATTTCATGTTATCTCATGGTACATTCAAACTTCTTTTGCTGTGATAACATTAAGTATAACGTTAAATTAATTAACTAATTAATAATTGACGACTCGAATGGCGTAGTGGTAGTGAGGCTGCCTTACGTTCATAGGGTCCTGGGTTCGAATCCCGGTAGGAGCAAATGTTTATGTGATGAGCATGGACATTTGTTTCCGAGTCATGGATGTTATATGTATAATAAGTATGTATTTACAAACAAAAAAGTATCTATGTAGTTTATCAACTATCTGGTGTCCACGACACAAGCCTTGCTTAGTGTGGCACTAGATGGCGCTGTGTGTTAACGTCCAGCGATATTTATTTATTTAATTGTTATTCATTATTAATAATAATTATGAATTATAAAATAAGTTTAGTTATAATTATTATTTGTATTTGTTAATTAATTAATTATTATTTGTTATTATTTTTATTAATTAATTATTATTTGTTATTATTCTCATTAATTAATTAATTATTATTTTATTTATTGTTTAATTTATAATTTTCCAACTAATTCCCAATTTTTTTTTAATACTTACATGTTTAGTAAGAACTTCACATTAAACACCTCCACAACCCCACACTATTCAATCCATGCACCATACACAATGTTTTGAGTGCGTTACATTGAGTTTTACGTGATTCAATACAGTTTTTTTTTATTTGTTTTGATGTACAGAATGCTTGGTGTACGGCTTCGTGATGAGTCTGTTTACATCCTGTATAAATGGGTAGTAAAATAATAAATATGTAGTTAAAAAAAAAACATGCCATCACGTACTAAAAAAGTGCTTACTCCAAGTGCACAGTTTGACTCATCAATATGACTCAAAACTCAAGGGGTTTGCTAGTAGCCACTGAAGAGTTCCGCTATCCACCTTCTGGTTCCATCATCAGATAAAACCCAAAACATCAAACTACAAATACGCACAAAGTTTCACTTCGCTAAGACAATTAGAAGCTGATTAAAATTAACTTCAAAGATTTGATAACATTGGTTAATCGGGATCATATTTGCTACTAAGGCTGCCATCAGACGCATCACCGCAGCAACCACGCCCAGTTGATTTATTCGATAGCATGTATCTGTCATGATATTAACTTCACGCGGCAGCGGCAGCAGTCACGACTTTATGCAGTTACTCGTAATATCAATACTGACTTCACAAACCATAGCCAGCGTGAAGCATGACTGAACGAAGTCGTACAAGTATGCAGTTGCATAAATCGGCGCGTAGTCGCTTGCTGCAATGCAGTTACTCGTAATATCAATACTGACTTCACAAACCATAGCCAGCGTGAAGCATGACTGAACGAAGTCGTACAAGTATGCAGTTGAATAAATCGGCGCGTAGTCGCTTGCTGCAATGCAGTTACTCGTAATCTCAATACAGACTTCACAAACCATAGCCAGCGTGAAGCATGACTGAACGAAGTCGAACGTACAAGTATGCAGTTCAATAAATCGGCGCGTAGTCGCTTGCTGCGATGCAGTTACTCGTAATATCAATACTGACTTCACAAACCATAGCCAGCGTGAAGCATGACTGAACGAAGTCGTACAAGTATGCAGTTGAATAAATCGGCGTGTAGTCGCTTGCTGCAATGCAGTTACTCGTAATATCAATACTGACTTCACAAACCATAGCCAGCGTAAAGCATGACTGAACGAAGTCGTACAAGTATGCAGTTGAATAAATCGGCGCGTAGCCGCTTGCTGCCCTCTGACGGCATCCTAAAATATGGCGGCATTGACGCCAAAATACCTCTTATAGGTTTGGTTCACACAACAAAGCTAGTTAAATTCGGAATAAAACGGTGAGCGGAAAAATACCAGACGTGTAATCTATCTAGTATTTATGATTTTGGTCAACTTTAGATAGGATCTTGAATTCTTTATCTTTCTCAGCTTTATCGCCTGAGTAGAATCTGGTAGTCATGCGACAATGTGACCTAATCATTAGGTAACATGCATTTTAATGGATTGCCGATACAAAACCAATTATTATCGCTAATCATTTATATTAGTATCAATAAGATATCAGTAAATATGACAGTCCAATGTGATACGAAAATACACGCAAAATAATGTGAAAGTAGGGATCTCATTGTAAAACCTTAATGTCCAGCAATATTACGTACATCATTCTGCTTTTAATATTTATCAATCACCATCATTTCAGCCGAAAACAGTCCACAGCTGGGCATAGGCCTTCCCCAAGTGTCGCCACATTAGCTAGTTCGGACTCGCATCCAGCGGATTCCTGAAACCTTCACTTGGTCATTGGTCCACTTAGTGGGTGGTCTCCGGAGGTTCTCTATCGTATTACCTAACTTTTTAATCCATAATCTAAAATGATATAATTTTTCTGTCATAATCATCATTTGTCCGAATGATAATTTACCCGAACTTTAAAGAATCAGAATCAGAATCAGAATTATTTATTTGTTAAACATAGGTATACATTAAAGATCTTATAAATGCTCTATGCTCTTGCTATGTTTTGTCGTTCTGACATACAAATTTGAATAGAAAAATTAAAACATCAATTAAAATTACAAATAAAATGTCAACTGAAATAAAAGATTACAATTATAAAACGTCAATTAAAATAAAATAAAAATAAAAATCACAAACACTAAAAGTCAATAATATAAATAATAAAAATCCAGTACAATTAAAAATCATAAAAAGAAAACCTTGATAAAATGTTATTAAAAATAGTAAAATCACAAGTCAGAATAATTCATACCAAAAAATTATCATTTAAAAATTCATCAACACTGTAATAACATTTGTCTAGTAGTATCCCCTGAAGGGACTTCTTAAATCTATATAAAGGCAAACATTTAATTCTATCCGGTAGTCTATTATAAATTTTCGGAGCAATGCCAAATAAGCTCTTCGTCAATAGTGCTGTTTTGCTCTTGATCGGACATAACAAATTCTCATACTGGGCACGAATTGGATTTCTTTTAACGGATGAATATTTTTTAAACAAATGTTGATTCGATTTTACAAATACCGCAGTTTCCAATATGTACAGAGCTGGCAAGGTTAATATTTTTAATTTTTTAAAATGAGGAATACAACTATCCGTTGATCTCAGACCACACATTGACCTTATGCATCTTTTCTGCATCCTGAAAATAAGCTCCCTATTAGCTGACTGCCCCCAAAAAACAACACCATATCTTAGAGTTGATGCGACCAGTCCATGATAGGCTATTAATAGTGTCTCAGTATTCACTCTCTTTGATAACTGTAATAGTAAATATGCCGATTTGCTCAGACGCTTACCAATTTCCTCTAAGTGAGGTTTCCAGGTCAATTTAGAGTCTATATTTATACCTAAGAATTTAGCATTTGTAACTTCTTCTACTATACAGTTATTATAAGCAATGTTAACAGGTGGATTCTTACGTCGTTGATGGAAATGGATAACTTTTGTTTTATTTAAATTAATTACAAGATTATTTTTGTCAAGCCAATTTATAATGTCACTAAGAGTACTATTTATGTCATTTTCATAATTATTACGATTACTGTATTCTACAATAGCCGTGCTGTCATCTGCAAACAGTACCATTTTATGATGTATGGTTTTTGGGAGATCATTAATATATATTAAGAAAAGTGGTGGCCCTAATACACTACCTTGAGGTACACCATATTTTACATGCCTTGGTTCTGATATATATTTAGTTTCCATTTTGCTAATAGGACACATTCTAGTGATTTCTGTGCACTGGATTCTATCACTCAAATATGATTCCAGGAGTTTGAGGATGTTTCCTCTAATGCCGTACCCATATAATTTTTGTAGCAATATCTTATGATCCACCAAATCACATAATATCATATGCCATAAAGTTGAAATCCCTAAATGTAATAAGCCCTAAATCCCTTTGTCATAAGTATTACAATCAATAATATATAAATGACATAAAATTGTTTTCAGTAAAAGTCGTAAGTCCTATTCTAAGTAAGTGTTTAATCGTATGTAGGCGTGACCTGCAATGAAAGCAAGCATGCAGCAAGCATGCGTCACGCATGTAGCAAGCATGCGGCAAGCATACAGCAAGCAAGCAAGCATGTAGCAAGCAAGCATGCAACAAGCATGCAGCACGCATGTAGCAAGCATGTAATGCAAGCAAGCATGCAGCACGCATGTAGCAAGCATGTAATGCAAGCAAGCATACAGCAAGAATGCAGTACGCATGTAGCAAGCATGTGGCAAGCATACAACAAGCTAGCAAGCATGCAGTAAGCAAGCATGCAGCAAGCAAGCATGCAACAAGCAAGCATGCAAGCAAGCGTGCAGCATGCTAGCAAGCGTGCAGCATGCAAGCAAGCATACAGTATGCAAGCAAGCATACAGTATGCAAGCAAGCAGGTAGCATGCAAACGAGCAAGCATCATGCAGCAGGCATGGTTTCTGTCACGGCTCCGGCGCTGCGGGGCTCCGGCGGTCTCACGCGAGCTTATCGTCGCAGATGGGTTTAACGCTCACCACCGCAGCTTCGGCTTGCTGGCCGACTTCGCCGGCCAGCCTCAGCCGCGGCGGCGAGTGTTACAACCACCTGCTCCTCAACTCGCGGCCCGCCTCGCCCCTCCGCGCCTACGCGATTTTAAATAACACTCTTGGGGTAGGGCAGACAAGACTGCGTGGAGACGGATTTACAGCAATTCGTTTCTGTCACTAAAACCTAACTTATAGGGTTTTTTTTAGCGACTAAAAATTTATAAAAGAACAATCGGAATCATGTACATTATTTGAAACAATACTTAGGGTATACGACTTTATGTCATGTAAAATTAGGAGATTCAATTATTATAGTATTCGATATTATGACAAAATAGTATTAGAAGTAAAGTTAGTTATGTAAAACATGATTTCGGTGTTTTGAACATTATGGTTACTGAAGTTTATAGCAAACGTCTTATGGATAATGATTTTCGGACAAAAAATTTTAGGACAATCAAGGGAGTACCGTCTCCGGATCGTCTTCCGGTTCGTGGTCGCTACTCTAGAAATTTTCGGCCCCATCGGCCATCCACTTTGAGGGCAATGTGGAGCCGCAATTCTTCGGGCTACGTCGGTAATCATGGTTTTTTTCATTTGACCATAGTCCAATATTATACAGGGTGTCCGATAATTAATGGATAACCTTGAAATAGCTTTTAGTAGAACCTGAACACTCAGAAAAAAAAACAAAAAAAAAGACGTGTGGGACTGCCGCGGTAAAGCTATTGCATTGCATTTTTATCAATTACAATTATTTATTTATTTTATTTTTTCGCTTGTTGCCGGCTCGAGGACCAAACGCAGACTGAATGTTCAGGCTCTGCTTCCCATCACGATGAAATTATGAAAATTATGGTTCTAGAACATCTTATATATAAAATTCTTGTGTCACAATTTTCGTTCCCATACTCCTTCGAAACGGCTTGACTGATTCTCATGAACTTTTGTGAGCATATTGAGTAGGTCTGAGAATCGGCCAACATCTTTTTCTCATCCCCCTAAATGTTAAGGGTAGTCCATCCCTAATTTTATTTTTTTTATTTTTTAGACGAAATTTTTAGTTTTTATTTTTTTATGATACAAAATACAAAAATACATACAATCCTAAATTTACACCATTCTACGATCAACCCTTATTTTTTAATAGCCATTTTACTTCCGTTCGTTTTTCTCTCTTATGTGACGCAGACGAAGTTGCGTGGGTCAGCTAGTAGAAGAATAAAATGGTTAACAAAGAAGGTCTAACATCATTTGTATATGTCACCGTAAAATTGTCAAATACGTTATATTGTAATATCTCTAGCGATATTGTAAAGTCTCGAATTATTGTCAAATGAACATTCTGCTTACAACAAAACGCATTATTTTTCGTGAAATGCATGCGATGGTTGTCAACTTACGCGATGTGGAGGGAAGGAGGGGTCGCCCTTGCCCAGTGGCACAACTCTCATGAAAAGATAATGCACCATTCCTGAGAAATACCGATTAATATAACATAACCTTAAAACACTTTATGTTCCCCCTAAAAAGCGTAGTCGACGGAGCCCCGCTTCGCCTTCGCGGGGCCCCTATTTCCGAGTGCAGGGTTTAAAGGAACCTAACTAACCTAACGGGGGGGTGCCCCAAGTCCTGATTATGGGGGCAGAGATACTTCCGTATGTTCAGTTGACAATAATTCGAGACATTACGTGTACGTAATATGACGTGTTTGACAATTTTACGGTGACATATACAACCTACAACTCCTAGTTACGGCAATATATTAAAAAGAAAGAAAACTAGCTTGTCATTGTCATTATCTGACATGGGGAACACCCCATGTCAGATACCGTGACGAAAATACGAGTAACCTAACAAGGTTACTCGTATTTTCGTCACGGTATTTCTAGTTTCGGTCTCCACGCTCAAGGCCCGCGATAGAAGCTATACAATAACTTAAAAATCATCTGCAGATGTTGGGTAAGAATGGAGGGCCATATTTTTTTTTGCTTCAGTATTTTCTTCTTCTTTGTACAAACTGCTTGCAATCTCGGAAAGAACATGTATACTAAATTTAAAATTAAACGGCACAGATATCTCTATAATACAAGCGTATGCGCCTACCAGCACTGCAAGCGATGATGAGTCTGACATCTTCTACGACCACCTACAAGAAGCTATAGAAAAAAGCTACAAAAATGTCATCATAATGGGCGACTTCAACGCTTGCATTGGACAACGACAGCCGGAGGAAGAGAGAACACTAGGACTATACTGTTACGGCAACCGGAATACAAGAGGCGAAAAACTAGTACAATTTGCTCTTCAAAATAATTTAACTGTAATCAACAGCATATTCAAAAAGAATGCTAAGAATATGTGGACATGGATGTCACCTAAACAAGCTAAATACCAACTCGACTATATTATGTCTAATACAAAAGAAAACTTTACGAACATTGACATTTTAAACCAACTCAATTTCCCAAGCGACCACCGCCTTATCAGAAGCGAGTTCAAAATATCAACAACCAAAAAATGTAGAGTAAAATATAACCTAACAAACTGCCCTTTGAAAACAATAGAAGATGAAAACCTATTCCTGAAAAATCTAAAACAGAGATTAGAAGAAACCGAGTTATTAACATGCGCAGATATGGAATTAGAATTGTATTATTCAAATTTAAAAAAAGCTATCACTGAAATACCATAAAGAAAACAACAAACAAATCTAGACAAATTATATCCGAAGACACAAGACTCCTATTGAACAAGAAGAAAGATCTACAAAATAATAAAGCACGAACAAAAGAAGAAAAACAGGAACTTAGTAACCTATATAAAAATATACACAAAAGAATCAAGAAAGAGTACGAAGCCCACAGACTGAAGATAATAGAAAAACATATATCTGACACTGGAAGTCTGAAGAAAGGATACAAAGAGCTAAATTTGACAAAAACTTGGATCCCGACTGTGAAGAAAAATCGTCTGATAGAGAAATATCCTCGAGGTCAAAAATAATAGAGACAGCCACTAACTTCTACAAAGAATTATATTCTAGAAAAGATATCTCTTCAAATAACCATCCATGTGAAATATTAAGAAACGGACCACCTTCTCATACACCACCACCACTTCAAAGATTCACAAATAACGAAATCCTTTTGAAAATTGAATCTCTAAAGAAAGGTAAAAGCAGTGGCCCTGACAACATACCCAACGAAATAATCATAGCAGGGAGATATGTACTAACACCCTACATAACAGCACTTTTTAATAAAGCACTGGACGCTAGACAGATTCCAAAGGAATGGGCGAAATCTGACATAATTTTACTTTATAAAAAGGAGACCCTGCAAATATCGCAAATTACCGACCAATTAGCCTACAACCATGCCTCTACAAGTTATTCGCCTCATGTCTAGCCTTCTGCAACTGAGGTGAGTTTCTAATCAACATTCGACTGAGGTGTAGTCTGTCAGGCGTCACTATATACAGCATGATTCGCTTATAACTTTCAGAAATATTAGAGCTCTAGTTTTATTTTATGATTAATGGGTTTATCTATAATGAAATAAAAATGAATAAGCTTTCTTAAAACAAAAAACGAGTTTATTATGGAATCATTTATTGAGATCGGTATTTTCATTATTTTTACGCTTAAACTTACAAAACTATTAAAAAAAAAAACTAAATTATAAAACTTCTATAAAACTGTTCATTAATCTTTTAAGCATTACCTTATAGCTCTAAAACAAAAAAATCAACGAGATATCACGGTTCAATTAAGCACAAATCAGTCTCAAAGTTAACCCTAAATCTAAAGCGTAAGTTTACAGTCTTGACATAGTGGAGAAGAACATTGTAGACAAATTGGCTTTTTGCATGCGCAACAGTGGTACCTTGTTTGCCTCTTCAATCTACTGGGGCATATGCTGCATAGTTTCCTTCCAGCAGGACCTGGTAGCTGAGCCACTGGTGGAGGGGGGGCAAATCATTGCCTAAAACTCGCGTTATAGTAAGACGGAGTTCTCTGGGCAATCTGTCATTATAAACGCGTTCTTTTAAGCCAGGAAGAACCAATTCTCTTGCCAAAGATAGTAAAAAGTCCCCTCTTCGCAGCTTGGTGCCTGGACAAGATTGGTATAAGACAAATGAATTATTTCCAGATAAATCCAGAATTCTGTAAAATATAGTCATGGGCCAACGGCGTGTTTTACGACTGCTGCATTTCCTTCCACATAATTAGGGTCTTCTACCGAATCATCAAAATCGCTAAACTCGTGTTCTTCCTCTAATTCTTCAAACCATTCCTCAATCTGCTCATCATCATTTGTATATCTTCCACTGCTGTCTCGTTTTGGTGGCCTACTATCTGTGCTTTGAGTCGCCATCTAAAAAAATATGAATATTATAAGTAAAGCAAATTAAATGTGAGGTTACGTCTGAGAGACACTATACTAAGTATTAATATGTTACTGATGAAACGACTCACAGACACTATGAACCTAAAAAGATATTGGTGAGGTGACGTCTCTCAGAATCAACGTTTATTGCTGTACTTACGTCTGTGAGACACCGGCTGTCGAAAACTCCAAACGTACACACCGCTGCGCTGCCCGCGCCTCACTGACCGTTAGCGCGAGCCGTTACAGGAAGGTACTGAGCGAGACACAGCTACATCACGCCATGTTACGATCTGGCAACGTGTTTTGTGATTGGTGGTGTCTGATAGACTACCACCTCAGTCGCAGAAGGCTAGAACGACGCATAACTGAAATCACTGAAAAATTCCAACCAATAGAACAGGCCGGGTTCAGGAAATCTTTTTCAACAATGGATCATATTCACGCTCTAGAGCAAATAATAGAAAAATATGAAGAACAAAGACGTCCCCTATACTGTGCGTTCATCGACTATGCCAAAGCTTTTGACTCAATCTCCCACGCTAGCATATGGAAAGCTCTACACGAATGCAATGTACCAGTAGAAACCATTGAACTGATACAAGATATCTACAAAAAAAGCGTTAGCCGAGTGAAACTAGATAGAACTGGCCCTGAAATAGACATATGCAGAGGGGTAAGGCAAGGCGACCCGTTGTCCCCGACAATATTTATAACTGTATTACAAGACATCATGAAACAACTTAATTGGTCAAAAAAAGGTATAAATATTAAAGGAAGTCACATAAGCAACCTACGTTTCGCAGACGACATCGTTTTGTTCTCAGAAACCGCATCACAACTTGAAGAAATGATCAACGAACTTAACTACGTCAGTCGCAATATTGGTCTTGAATTAAATATCGAAAAAACTAAAATCATGTGTAACAAATCTCAAAGACCCATATTTGTGGAGAGCCGAGAGTTGGAATATGTTCATGAATACATTTATTTAGGCAAACAGATATCTTTCTCCAAATCAAGACACCGTGACGAATTGAAGAGACGTATTAAAATGACATGGAACAAGTTCTGGAGCCACAAAGAAGTTCTAAAATCTAACCTACCTTTAAAATTAAAAAAGAAAGTTCTAGACTCATGTCTTCTACCTTGCCTCTCATATGCAAGTCAAACCTGGATCTATAATACGTACACAAAAGATAAAATAGAAAAATGCCAAAGAGCCATGGAGAGAAGCATTCTTAACTTGAAACTCAGAGACAAAAAACGACACAGCGAAATAAGAGAAAGAACAAAAGTTATTGATGCGTTAACTCACTGCAAAAAACTTAAATGGAAGTGGGCTGGTCACATTGCACGTCAGGATAAAGAGAGATGGACTAGAAAAGCTACTATATGGGCTGGCCCCTCCGGAAAAAGAAAAAGAGGTCGCCCCCTGGAAAGATGGGAAGACGAACTTATAAAGTTCGCAAAAAAAGACTGGATGAAAACAGCCCAGGATAGGAAAAAGTGGAGTGAGATGGAGGAGGCCTATACTCGTCGAGAGGTCCTTAGTTAAAGTTAAATTTATATTATAAAAAAAAAAAACATGTAATAGTTACTAAGGAATTATAGAGGCTTAAATTAATAAATAAATAAATTTTCTTCTTCTTTGTACTTACTATAGCAATAATTCACTATTTAAGGCAGATACAATTATGAATTGTACCATTTTCAAATCTACTTGAAACCGATATTATTTGAAAATTATTGGTCACTCTATATATGCATATATTTTTTTCTACGTCAAAATAAATAAATAAATATCGCTGGACATTAACACACAGCGCCACCTAGTGCCACACTAAGCAAAGCTGCTAAGCAAACTTGCTTCTTAAAAAAAAGTCAAATAACTAGTCTTACTATTTACTATCTATCTATCAGAATAATTAGTGTAAAAAATTTAAAAAAAACAACAAACCGATAAATTTCGTTGTTTTCTAGCCGTGGTGTTCAATACAGTAAAATAAGTCAAAAAAATATTGTTTTTTCTTTCTGAAACTTAGGTAGATACTTACTACTTTTATGACAGATTTTTTTTCCGTATTTTTTTCTAAATGGCCGTAACTTCTACTATACGTCATTTCAAGGTTCCTTACCGGTCACCCTCTATATGTCACCGTAAAATTGTCAAACACGTGAGATTGTAAACTCTCGAAATATTGTCAACTGAACATATTACTTACAATAAAACGCTTTATTTTTCGGTAGATTGTAATCTATCGAAGTGAAACCGTAATATTGTTGAAATACATGCGACGGAAATATCTCTGCTGTCATAATCGGGACTTGGGGCACCCCTACGTTGGGTTAGTTAGGTTCCTTTAAACCCTGCAGACAGAAATAGGGGCCCCGCGTAGTTGCTCGACTACGCTTTATAAGGGAATATAAAGTGTTTGGGTGTTTTGGTTCTCAGGAATGGTACATTATCTTTTCATGAGAGTGGTACCAAGGGGCAAGCGGGACCCTTCCTTCCCTCCCCATCCTGCACACCGTGCGAGTTGACTTCCATCGCATACATTTCACAATATTGCGGTTTCACTTCGATAGACTACAATCTACCGAAAAATAATGCTATAAATTGCAAGCAATATGTTCGTTTGACAATATTTCTAGATTTTACAATCTCTGTAGTTATATTACAATCTAACGTGTTTGTCAATTTTACCGTGACATATAGATATATATAGGGTGTAAAACACCTCTTAACGAAGTCGAAAGGCACTTGTTCTCCCCATCATTGCGATGATTTTTTTGTTCTACACCATACCTGGGAACCTTCTAGTTACGGAGATATTGGGGGTCAAAGTTACGACTTTTTTTGTTGTACAAGTTTTTTTTTTAATACAAGTTTTTATTGGAAGATTTTACTTTAAAATACCTCCACGAACCTCGTACTATTCAATCCATCCATCAGCACAATGTTTTGGGTGCGTTACATTGAGTTATACTAGGGTATAACTGTTTTTTTTTTTGAATCGTTATTTTTATCCCCAAAAAAAAAAGAATTTCCCAGCAATAGTTTTTGCGAAAAGTTATTTAGTTTGATGTATAGAATGCTTGGTTGACGGCTTCGTGATGAGGTGGTTTACACCCTGTATAAGACTCGTTGATCTTATAGTCGCAAGCCAGTAATCGGGCTTGCGACCATAACATCAACGAGCATGGGGTCCTGGGTGCGATTGCCACGTCGGACAATTCCTTATTCGGGGGTTCTTTCCGCTGGATATCGGCTGGATTTCTACCCAGTTTATGGCAATAACCTTGCCTTTATTATAAGGGACTAAAACAAAACTGGCGAGGAAGAGTGAGTATACTATTAGGAACAATCTATTTGGTTAACAGTTTAACGTACAAATTACATTGTAAAATGTAAATCAAATAGCTTGTTCGACCGTACATCTCTGCCTAAGTCATCAGGGTTTAGACACGTGATGATATTTTGTTATCTTATGGCACGTTGCTGCAAGTCATTCCAATGAACCGCTATTACCGTCAAGTTACATAAATACTTCATTAAGTACACATAAGTAGTTCTTATTTACTTTACTAAATTATATGCGCACTTAAATTGCGTATAATAAATATCTGATCTACCTTATGTCCATTGTTATGTCCGGTATTTTTCCGACACGTATGAGAACATCTTTGATGGATGAAAGATTTATGATTGCATAATTTATGCAGCCAAGCATTGGCGAGTTAAGTCACATAGTTTTGACGTAGTTTTGTTAATAACACTATCTGCAAACTGAGCAAAAAATAGTGGCACGGGGGGCCGTACCATCCTTTTCTCAAAGCAGTTCAGTCGAACCTTATACTTAAGTGTATAAATTGGCAAGTAAGTACATAGTTAAGCATCTGACCGATCAATGTGGCGACAATTGGGGGAGGTCTATGTCCAGCTGTGGACGTGTTTCTGCTGAAATGATGATGAAGCAGTGAAGTTTACAATTTGAATTTGGTTTTTTATACGATTAGATACTGTTAGCTTGCATCATACTGAAGCTCCATGCCTATTATGGATTACTGGCCAGCTTATCCTGCGATCTTCTACGAGGTCTGCCGCGACAATTTTTGGCTGTGTACTGTGTCAACTCCACATAGTAAATTCCACATTTCTTTAATCCGACAAAAGTCTATCGGGTGCATGCTCTTTGCACATGATTCTTGCGAACATGTCTAGTAAAAGTTAAATGTCACCGTATGCATCAAGAAGCAGGTTCGTTTGAAGAACGGCTGCGAACGACACGAGGCTCTCACCAGTCACCTGTCATGGTGGCCCACTTTTCTACCCATTCAAGTGACAAGGGACACTGCTAAAAACCCGTTAACCATGCCGTATGTTTAGTTGAGGAGACACAGACCGCGACCTCGCGAGAATTCTTGGTTGAAACACAAACTAGATAACTACAGAAGACCCAGCTGTAAACCAGAAAAAATGAACTTCGGCAATGTTCGGGTTTCCAAATTAGCACGAATGTACCAGAGCATCCAGCCATAAGTGTTGAAAATAATTTAGAATCACATTGAGTTTTCAATTTTTATTTTTGTCTGTTTAGATTAGAGTCTAGTCTTATAAAAGATCTGTACCATTAGAGTAAGCAGGGATTTGTTACAACACTACGTACCACCAAATATAGACAACTTCGCTACCTAATGGTATCGTGTACGGAAATTAAACTACAACGTAGTTTTTGACAATTGAGGATAAAGTAACTTCCCGTTAGTGAAAGAATTATCAAAATCGGATCAGTAGTCCTGAAGATTACCCACATAAAACTTATACCTCTTTCTGATATTAGTTTAGGTATTATGCTTCCTGAAGGGCATACTTTCTTTCGAAGATCTGTAACTTAAACGAAAATATTTCACTCTTACTGAACGTCTGCCTACGTGTATCAATGTGTGCGTGTATTTGGATCAATTTCAATTCTTCTGATCCCATTTATTTAGTGATTAATGGCAAAGACATAGCGAGTAGTCGAGTATCACCGAAACAAGCACGTGTGAACTTGAATGACACTACAACAATAAGTTATTTGAAGATTCGGAGCTAGTTTTTATGTAAATATTATTGTTTGATTGGCATTGATGTATTGATAAAAAAACATGGCTATGACAATCACATTTTTGTGTATTGAGGGTTTGGTGATATGATAGCAAGTGTAGCAATGCGTTACTTTAAGGAATCTTATGTTATCTTACTTCTTATCTGAATGAATGGACGAATGGATGTTCTTTTATATCTCCTCTCATTATTTTATTTACATTTGCGTCACGACGCGAGACACATGTTACTGCTTAGGGAGACGGCCATTTTGTGGCGCCAGCCATCTTGGACTCATATTTATCAAACATAGCTAAAGACACTCCCGACGAATTTACCTCTCAAACAAAATCCACATCGGTTCATCCGTTCAGGCGCTAAGATGCCACAGACAGACACATGCCACACACATACACAATGTTTCAAACAGTAAAACCTTTTAAATTGATTATTCCCTTTTGAGGGTCACGTTCGGAATTAAAAGAATTTAATTCCGAACGTAACCCTCTTTCTGACCTGACCCGAAGTATCATTCCTAACCACCTCATCACGAAGCCGCCAACCAAGCATTCTGTACATCAAACTAAGTAACTTTTTTCAAAAATTATTGCTGGAAAACGACTTTTTTATTGGGGTGAAAAATCATGTTTTGTGGTACAACTCAATGTAACGCACTCAAAACATTGTGCTGATGCGTGATTGAATAGTACGGGGCCGTGGTGGTGTTTAAAGTAGCTAAAAATCTGACATTAAAAACATGGAATTCAAAAAAAAAGTTGAGAAAAAGTTGAAACTTTGACGCCCAATATCTTTGTAACTAGAAGATTCCCAGGTATGGTAATGACAGGGAAAACAAGTGCCTTTGAGTTTTTACACCATTTATTCAGATAGTTGATAGCCTGGATTCACACACCTGTTTACAACATCTAAAGAAAGAAAAATATTTATTTGACGTCAGTTAATAAAGCACACACACAATAATAAATAAAAAAGATACAAAACAATGAGTAGGACATAGTAGAAATGTGCTGTGTGCCTCATGGCTGCGCCAAATCTACATTTCTCATTGATGGAGTTAAATACACATTTGGGAATAATATACGTTCTAGATTATTTTGTATTAGTGCAATTCTTATCTGGACAATAACTTGAGACATAATAAAAATATCTTATCAATGACTTTTATTACATTTCTAGTTTATATCTTATCGTTAATTGTTCTTTTTTCGAATTCACAACAATCGTTCTATCTTCTTTTTTTGTTTGTTCTGGCAAAATCAGCCAGGACTGACGAAAAATCACATGACACCACTACAGATTCTACCGTTGTGGATTTGTTGATTATATAATGGCTCTTATGATTTCAAATCCATCCACATGCAAATCAATATTTTATATTGTGAGAAAACACAACAAAAAAATTGATTCTTAAACAAACAACTTGTGAACAACATTTATTAAGCTATTGCATAGCTTCTATCGCGGGCCTTGAGCATGGAGACCGAATCCAGAAATTCCGTAACGAAAATAACCTAACACCAAAGAGTATGTAAACCTATAACACCTCATGTCACCCCATGTCAGACAATGACAATGACAAGCTAGTTTTCTTTTTAATATATCGCCGTAACTAGGAGTTGTAGGTTGTATACATTTGATGTTGGACCTTCTTTGTGACCATTTTTTATCAACTTATGCAATTGGCTCGGCTTCCCATCACAATGAAATTATGAATTTCTGCGTTTGGTCCTCGAGTCGGCAACAAGCCAAAAATAAAATACATAAATAATTATAATTGCATAAGTTGATAAAAATGCTATGCAATAGCTTTACCGCGGCAGTCCCCGAGTGCCACACGTCTTTTTTTGTAGTATATAGTTACTACATTGCCTGAAACGAGTACTTTAATGATTTACATTACGACATAAACTTCATCACCATCTTCATAACCTTGTCCAAATCGATTTGGTCGGTGAAACATGTTTTCTTCTTGCTTTCTCCCCTGTCAGACGTCACGGCATCATTTATTCCTTTCTCTGTCATATCATTCCTAAAACAATCCATTCATATTTTCTTTGGTCTCCCTCTCCCTCTCCATCCATCAACATTCACGTTCATCACTCTTTTAGTCACATGCGTTTCATCCCTCCTCATTACATGTCCGTTACGACATAAATAGTCAAATGAAAACTGATTCTTCTAAAGTTATAAAAATCATGTTTTATTTTTCTTCTCTCTAGGCCTTGTTTTAGATATAAAAAAAAAACAAAAGTGATTTATGAACTGATATTTAAAGTAGTTACACTTCTTCGTCTAAAAGAGCTGTTTAAACACATTTTTGTATGGGAACATGTCACAGTGACAGCTAGCTATTTAATTAGATAATCAGGCTGTTATCTTTTTGGTGAACATGAACCTTAGACTTACGGTACCGGGAAACTACTGTTTGTTCGTGCAGATTTCTTGGCTAATAATACATACCAGACCTACTAAGTGTGTTCTTTATTTAAACTTATCTATAGAACAAACCGTACGTGTCTATGGTTAAGTAATAGAGATAAATAATGACAATCACAAACATAAGTTAATCGTCACTTGACTAACAATGAGTAGTTTATAGTAAACATCGTGCCACCATGGCCTTTTACACAAAAACATGTATGTTTTGTGTTTTTTTATGAGGGATTTTTTAAAAATTGCTCATTGATGAAGATGACGAAAGACTACACTGGAATATTGCTATGTGGCTAGGATTCAGGCGTTAGGACGTTCAAAACTATTTTATTTTTAAGGCTGATGGGCGTAGTGACACGTGATTTTTATTAGAAAGAAAAATACTTAAGTGCAGGTTGTAAAAACTTATATTAACAAATAACTAACTTGACACAGACATTAAAGTCAATAAAACTGAAATGCGTATAAAGACGGAAAATATCATCACACATCTTTCCACACCCTTTTTTTCTTAATTTGGTATTTTGCTTTTAGCTTCCCCTCTATAGTAAACCTTACAACGAACCAAAATTAGGCAATGATAATAATCTGCTGTCGACTTATAATGTGCCCAAAAGACTGTGGTTTGTCATTTTTTGTGGCAATGCTTTGTCTCTGGGCAAGGTAAAAGCCAGTCCTTCCGTTACTACCTTATTACTTAATGTCCGATCGCACGAATTTCCTCTCCTCCCAGCCTTCTCGCTTGATCATCTTCAAGATGATACCCTGGTCCTTAGGCTGTGTTAGTAAGGTCCTGGGGTCTAAAGTTATTGTCTCAGGCATACCATCAGCCAGTTCCACTCTGTACTTCTTCAGGATCGTGATGAGACCTGACATCACTTGCATCTTTGCGAAACGCATACCTGGAAAACAGATTAAAATTAAAAAGAAACCTGTTAAATGTTTGAAGGCATAGATTTATAAGAATTTTGTCTAATTTGTCTTAGGAAAATTCCTAATCAGCCAAGACCGTTTTACAACGAAATAACAGGTGTTATCTAGGATAAACACAAACAGTATTGAATCACTTCATTCAGATGGTCTTTTAATAAAGGTGGATCAATTTTAGTAAATTGACAGTCATATGAAATTTCAGTATTTAAGACTCAGACTGGTACAGCCATTAATATTTCTGTAGGTCCAGCTTACTCCTTGTACTCAATTTTATAGAGCAGGGACTTTGAAGCAACTATCTAAGACAAATCTTAGGTCCGATCCTGTGCTAGAGGCAAGTTACAGTACATGATACAGATGTATCGCAGCAAGTAGCCCACCTAGCAGCTTAACAGACTCAATGACCAACTTTGGGTATAGATATTGATGAATATTTAAGTTATTAAAATTACCTATGCACAGCCTGGGACCTGATCCGAACGGGAAGAACGTGTAAGGTTCAACATCGTCTTTATTTTTTGTAAGGAAACGTTCTGGCTTATACTTCTGCGGCTCCGGGAAATACTTGGGATTGTAATGCATGTGGTACACTGGGACATGGATGCGGACCCCTACGTCTAGTTTTAGGCCCGTAGGAAGGACGTAGTCGTCCATCACCTCACGGGTGAGGTTCCCTATCACGGGGTATTTTCGCAGGGTCTCGTGCATGCACGCGTCTAAGTATGGCATCTCATGCACACACTCGTAGTTCAGTTTGTTCTCGTGACGTTTCAAGAACTCGTCCACCTCATCAGCCGCTCGTTGCTGCACTGCCTGGTTCTTCGCCAGCTCAAACAGTGTGAAACTCATGGTAGATGCCGATGTCTCAAAACCTGCCCCGAAGAACTGGACGCACTGCGCCACTAACAATTCATCATCCACCTTCAGTTGCACCTTCTTGTCACCGCCAGTCTTTACGTTGCTTATACTGTCTCCAGTAATATAATCATCATTTTTCAAAGTCAGGACCAGATCCACGAAATCGTTTCTTGGTGATGGTTTGTAATCTCGGCTCTGGAACACTCCTTTCAACAGTTTCGAGAAAAAGTCATCTATCGTTGGAGGAAAGACTTGAAGTCCCAGTCGATAGAAAATTGCAGGCCATACAGCCCTGAAAATTATTTTAAAACCACGGTAGTTTGAAGCTTCGAATATTTCGTGTCCCATGAATCTAAAGGGGTTAACTTCTTCTTTTCCCATGGTGTTGGACTCCACTCCAAAGGCGGCCGAGCATATGCAGTCCATGGTGTACCTCATGCAAATCTGCCTTATTTCTATGACATCAGACATGCTAACTTCGTAGTCGAGCATATCTTCGAAGACGATGCTACACTTGTCTATCAAATGGTACATGTTCTTCATTTTTGCGGAAGAAAAGAGTGGAGTTAGATTTTGCCGAACTATTTTCCATCTGTCGCCGCCACTGAAAAATAGAGTTTGGGTCACCAGTTCACTTTCAGAGTAATTCGTTGATTCTCGACCGTTGACGTAGTAGAAATCTTTAGTTAATACATGTTTGATGATCTCGGGGCTCTGGACAACGAGAACAGGCTCCGTGCCGTAGAAAGCTCCAAAATAAGGTTGGTCAATGAACTTTTGGCAAAGTTTTTGTATGACCTGTCCAGGATACTCTCGTTGCAGAATATATCTTCCGTAGTTGCCCAGTAGCGGCACTGGCTCAGCGTAAGGGACATTCTTGATTTTCCAGTACCCGAACTTCCTCTTTGATATTAAATATAATAAATAAAAGATTATTGTCACTAAGGACGCGAGAACGAGAAGAGCGTTCATGTTGGCAACCGTACCACTGTCAACTGTAGACAGCTGGCATCTCTTGTTTCAAGTTGATAAAGCCAATACGACCAGTTATAAGAAAGCCAATCAAAGGATTATCTGTTTCATTATACCTACCCAACTGATAAGAACGCAGATTATAAAGATATCATAATATTATTACATATTTTCGTGTGTTGTAATAGGTATTCAATGAAAATATCTAGTTTTAGATATTGGAAATGTTTTTAGGGGAATAGGGTGTAAAGTTCCTCATCCCTGAATGTAAAGGAAGGATCCTCCGAATAGACGGGTGTTGTGTTTAGTGGGTTATTTCCTAACGGTTGATGTCTCGGGGATAAAGCTGATGAAAAATATGATTGCGCGATTCAGGACTTTTAATTTGTAATTGACGTCACAGATGTCATTAGCGATCTTATTATCAATTTGATTATTTTTGCTACATTTCAAACCGCATTTTGTCACGAAATCAATTTGATGAATTTCTTCATTTATTAGATATGGCTTATTAAAATTGAAATTAGAATAGTGAAAAGAAATACCGCCCAAACAGTACAGATCTACGTTCAACAGTTGACTACATGTAAGTAATAAACTTTAAAAAATGAGCCTAAGAAAATACGTTCACTCTTACCCCTTAAAGACACTCATCATCTACATAACCTTTTCTCAACTCTGTTGTCAGATGCTACGGAATGCAGCGGAATACCAGTTCATGGTGCGATTGCCTATCTGACCTCCACAACCAGTTAGCACTGGGTAGTACCGTACGGTACCCCTTGGTAGGACATTGTCAGTCTTTAGGGCTACTTTTTTTACACGAATAAAGCGTGTGTTAGTTGCAACCTACCAGAAGTAAACCGATGACAAAGTTCCACAAATGACAGTCCAACCACTCAACCCTAACACGGTTTATTCTAAGCCAGCTGACCCGAAATCATGTTAGGAACTTGTTCTGAAAGTAAACCCTCCGCCTTACCTGACCCGAAGTATTGTTATTATCCTAACCTGAATTGCATTAACAAACGATATACATTTTAATAACAAAAATAACAATCACGAACTTGTTGTTAGGTGCCATTAACTCAGGTGCCGTTAAAGCGGGTGCCCAATGTGGCCTACGTCACTTTAACATAGGTAATCTGAACTTTATTATAACACCATTACTTCTTAGTACATGATGCGTTTATAATAATAACTATAAATAATTGATTTGTTTTATTCAGAACAACATAGGCACCATGTTTGTTAGTAAACACAATAAATAGACTTATACACTAGGATTAGTAAAAAATTAAAGAAGAGAAGTAAAGCAGGTAGGTTCATGATGATTGGTTCATGTGTTTGTTCATGTGTGTGTGTGTGTGTGTTTATGTAGACAAGTGCACTTTACAACGTCTTGTACAGTAAACGCCATCGTCATAACTTTATGACGATGGCGTTTACTGTACAACTTATGCATTCAGTTTTTCTTAACCAAGTGATTTTTTAAATCCCAAAAGTAAACCTTATAATAAAGTTCGTAAGTTTATCATTCTAAAGTTACGCAACCGAAATCTTTATAGTGGGTACTCCCTTGATTTGCCTAAAATTATTTGTCCGAAAATCATTATCCATAACACGTTTGCTATAAACTTCAGTTAGTTAGTAACCATAATGTTCAAAACACCGAAATTATGTTTTACATAACTAACTTTACTTCTAACACTATTTTGTTATAATATCGAATACTATAATAACAGAATCTCCTAATTTTACATGACATAAAGTCGTATGTCCTAAGTATTGTATTGCACATAATGTGTATGATTCGGAATGGTCATTTATAAATTGTTAGTCGCTAAAAAAAATCCTAAACGTTAGGTTTTAGTGACAGAAACGAATTGCTGTAAATCCGACTCCACGCAGTCTTGTCTGCCCTACCCCAAGAGTGTTATTTAAAATCGCGTAAGCGCGGAGGGCCGAGGCGGGCCGCGAGTTGAGGAGCAGGTGGTTTTAACACTCCCCGCCGCGGCTGAGGCTGGCCGGCGAAGCCGGTCAGCAAGCCGAAGCTGCGGTGGTGAGCGTTAAACCCATCTGCGACGATAAGCTCGCGTGAGGCCGCCGGAGCCCCGCAGTGCCGGAGCCGTGACAGAAATCATGCCTGCTGCATGATGCTTGCTCGTTTGCATGCTACATGCTTGCTTGCATACTGTATGCTTGCTTGCATGCTGCACGCTTGCTTGCATGCTTGCTTGTTGCATGCTTGCTTGCTGCATGCTTGCTACATGCGAGCTGCATGCTTGCTTGCATTATGTGCTTGCTACATGCGTGCTGCATGCGTGCTGCATGCTTACTGCATGCTTGCTGCATGCTTGCTTGCATTGCATGCTTGCTTGCTACATGCTTGCAAGCTTGCTGTATGCGTGCCGCATGTTTGCCACATGCGTGCCGCATGTTTGCTGCATGCTTGCTTGCATTGCAGGTCAACGCGTGCATACGATTGAACATTTACTTAGAATGGGACTTATGACTTTTATTGAAAACGATTTTATTTCTTTTGTATATTATTGATTGTCATACTTATGACAAACGGATTTAGGGCTTATTATATATAGGGATTTCAACTTTATGGCATATGATATTATGTGATTTAAAGTTCGGGTAAATTATCATTCGGACGAATGATGATTATGACAAAAAACATTATGTCATTTTAGATTATGGATTAAAAAGTTAGGTAATACGATAGAGAACCCTTTATAGTGTGATGGATTTAGAGTTGACACCGGAAGATACTGCAGTGTTGTTTCTCAGGCATAAAGGTCGTAGCATACTAGACAAGCCCGTACCGGCACCACACCAGCACAGCTGTTGCACGGCGTTGTTGCCTCGAATATAGGCTACGGCGCGCTTACCACGCGTTGCCGTCGTCAGCGAGGCGTAAGGGCCGTCGCCCACGGCGACATTTTGTGGCGATGCTGTCATGCGTCCGCATCGACACAGCGAAGGGGTCGCTCGGTGTGTTCCCTCGCCCAGGTATGGTGTAGATCACAAAATGATCGGAATGACAAGGAGAACAAGTACCTTTCGGTTTCGTTAAAAAGTGTTTTACTCAGTCAACTTTTGTTTTGCAAAAAAAGAGTAGTTAAATGTATGAAGTTCCAAATACTTCTTCAGAGCTAATTGTTTATGATGTCTGTGCTTTCTCAAATTATTTACGATAACCTACGAATGATAATAAAATATTATTCGAGATAATGGATTGATAATGAGTTGTATTACGCAATGAAAATGTTTATCATCTGCGTGTGTTATTTTATTACTTTTAAATCATTAATTAATAATGGAACTGTAGTTGTTGCAAGAGTTGCAAGCTCCTTTCTTAAAATTAGAGTAAAAATGTATTCATAATTTATGTCATTGTTATCTTAGCTTACGGCCGTTTTCTAATAACTTACTTACGTACAACTGTTGGTTAATATACCTACTTCCGTAGCTATCGGTGTTTCTATAAACAAAGAATATCTTATCCGTGTCACCTACATGCCACTAGATTCATAGATAATCAAAATAGTATATTTTATAACGAAAGACTAAACGAAGCCATTATATACCCGAGGTGGTTTGACTCCCGAGCTTGCGAGGCAATGAAAGCGAGGGTATATTATATTGGCGTTTAGTCTCGAGGTGCAAACTGTACTTCTCACTTCGAGTGCGAGAAATATAGTCAATTAAAACTGAACAAATATACACTCGACAAAAATTCTGAACTGAGTTTTTTCTTCTATCAGGTCAGTCACAGATTAACCATTGAAAACACAACACAAACTCTCAACATTTTCGCAATGAAGATTATCCACACTCCACAGATAATTAGTACCTACATTACTGCAGCGGCAAGCAACAGAAGCTTTGCTTTTTAAAATCAGCAACCATAATTTTATCTCGCGTTGAAGAGTTCATTCGTTTTTTTTTCAATAAACCGCTTTCTATTTGCATGCCAATTCGAAATTTAAATAAAACCTTTGACAAGTTACTCTTTTGTGACCATGTTTCAGAGTAAAAGATCGTTCCATTTTTAAATTAATTTTTACTCCTTAGGGAATAAACGGTCACTTTAATCCAGTAAAAAGTACGCCGTTATAGCCCTACGGAGCGCGTAGGGCTATAACGGCGTACTTTTAGAGCATGAGAAGTGAAAAAGGCTTTTTCTTCGTCTCCCTGTACTAAGCAAAATGTCAAACAGGCTGAAATAGCAACCAACCGAAACCGAGTAGTAAGTGAAAGTAACCGCTTACTTTATCCTAAATAACTCTAACCTGAGTTTTCATGGCCATATTATGTAATTAGAAATACAACATGAAGTGTGTCGATACACAATTAATATAAATTTGTCATGGACATCAATACTTAGTTAGTGGCGGATTTATAAGTTTGACCTAGAGGCAATATTTTTCAAGAGACAGATAAGGCTATACAAGAGAGCAGCGGTGGCCCAGTGGTGGCGGCCCCGACTTACGAACAGTATGTCGTGGGTTCGAACCCAGGCAGGAACATTACTTTGTGTAATTTATTTCATCACCACTGCTCTCAAAAACAGTGAAGGAAAACATCGTGAGGAAACCGGCATGTCCTAGAACCAAAAATTCGAAGACATGTGACATCTACCAACCCGCACTGGGCTCGAACGAAGAGCTTACATAGCTTTCAAGATAATTATGCCAACATAAACTGTATGCCAACAAAAAATATGACAAAGGATTATTTTGGCGAAAAAAATGATGCCGAAATAGTTATGCCAAAGTATATTATGGAAAAGAACAAAAAAACAACAAAAAGAAGGGTATTAATCGGTTTCAAATATAGTGATACATGAAATTATTTGTGATAATGGAAAGATATTTGTTCTATTACGTAAAAGTATTTTTTATCACTTGAATGATTTATTTAATTTGATAATCATAAAATATATGTTATCTTTATTCATAACTAGCTGGTGCCCGCGGCTTTGCCCGCCCGCAAATTATATACTAAAACCTTCCTCTTGAATCACTCTCTAAAAAAACCGCATCAAAGTCCGTTGCGTAGTTTTCAAGATCTAAGCATACATAGAGACAGAAAGACGCGGCGTGCGACTTAGTTTTATAATATGTAGTGATAATGTCATGTCATTGTCAATGTTATAATGTCTTTAAGTCTAACCTGAGTTTCCATCGAAATATGTCATTAGAAATACACCTTTACACTATACAAATATACAACTGTCGACACATTTAAAATATACTAGCTGAACCTCGTTACTTTGTCTTCGTCACATGAGAACGCCAAGGGAATAAAATTTCCCAGTTTTTGCAATATTTTTAGCCATGCTCCGCTCCTATTGGTCGTAGCGTGATGTTACATAGCCTTTAACCGTCCTCGATAAATTAAATATCCAACACAAACAGATTTTTTTCAATTCCAACCAGTAGTTCCTGAGATTAGCGCGTTCAACTAAACAAACAAACTCTTCAGCTTTATAATAATTAAGTATAAATTTCAATGTTCAGTTTGGAGATGGCGGCCATGCTAAATATGAATTCGTCATGAATCATTTACTTCATATTCGAAAGAAAGAAAGGTATAGTAAGGTATTCGGCGGGTTACTAAGCATAACCCGAAGAGCCAACATTGTTCAAGAGAGAGATAAGGCTATACAAAAACAACGTAGAGATTACAAAGGTTTTTAATACGACCTCAACAAGTTAAATATGATAACAATTAATTTGCTTAAATCTTATTTTGCTCTCGGACAAATCTTCTCCCATCGCTACCTTCGCGTCTAACCATCTTCAACATGATGCCCTGGTCCTTAGGTTGCGTCAGTATGGTTCTGGAGTCCAAGGTAAGGGTCTCCGGCATGCCGTCAGCCAGTTCCACTCTGTAATTCTTCAGGATAGTGATGAGACCCGATATTACTTGCATCTTTGCAAAGCGCATTCCTGAAAAAGGGAGAGATCTCGTTGGTATGACTTACAATAAAGATTTTTTCGATATAAAAGGAGAACACTGAACAAGATATGATGGTGGGTGATGCCCACTAACCCATTAACATGTTAGCCATAACATAACATCATGCCCGTAACCCCTGAAAGGTAAGGCAGAGATATACCTAATAGACACTCAAATTTCTCCAGTTACATTAAAGTCCTATGTTAAAGGAAGCGACTCTATTGGATTCAATTCAATCTCTTTAGTATTATAAAGGGTGTAAAACACCTCTTAACGAATATGAAAGACACTTGTTCTCCTCGTCATTCTGATCATTGTTTTGTTCTACACTATACCTGGGAACCTTCTAGTTACGGAGTTAAGAGAGCAAGATTTTGACCAGTTTTTTTTTAAATCCTCATTTATAACCTCAAAAAAAAAGTTGTTTCCCAGCAATATTTTTTGCGTAAAGTAACTTAGTCAGATGTACAGAATGCTTCGTTAACGGCTTTCTGATGAGCTGAAATACACCCTGTATAATCGCATAGCCCATATTGTGTGAGTACTATGTACTAGAAAGCTATCATTCACTGCAAACCTACTTTAGTTTTTGACTTGAATGTGCGCTGGCGGTTGAGAGTATGTCTTGCTCAATCAAATGTCTCGCTGATCGTGGCACGTGTGTCGAACCATTTAGTTCCCTTCGAAATTTTTGAGCTGAATGGTGCTGATCCATGCGTTATGTTCGTGAACGGGCGCTGTCAGTTGTCGCACTTTTGAATTGTCGAAACAAAGATGAAAATTAAATGTAGCTACATTCCCAGTGAGAAGATAAAAACTGTGAAAGTACTGTAGTTGCCCATTCCCTAGCGTAGATCACTATGGAGAAGAACGGGCAAGATACTCCATGGACAGTCTTTTAAATGAAAATATTGGTACAAAATCTTTTATGTTGTGATTATACATATAAGTGAGAACGATGTAGCTCAATAATACGTTGCCCGACGGACTAGAACCCAAGACCTAATGTTCAGCAGTCCTGCTTGCGACCACTGCACCGACGGGACAGACACACGCTAGTCATTTTCGTAAGAATTTCGGTCAGTAACCGAACAAACTAGGCGAAGTCATACTATTTGCGGCCTTTACGATGCCCTTTCAGAGTATAAAATAAATTATAGTTACCTATGCACAGCCTAGGACCCGTTCCGAACGGGAAGAAAGTGTAAGGTTTAATATCGTCTTTATTTTCAGGAAGGAAACGTTCCGGATTGTACTTCTCTGGATCCGGGAAGTAATCAGGATTGTGGTGCATGTGATAGACTGGTAGGTGGATACGGACACCTACGTCCAGCTTCAAGCCCGTAGGGAGGACGTAGTCGTCCATAACTTCGCGAGAAATATTCCCCAGAACGGGGTATTTCCGAAGGGTCTCGGTCATACATGCTTCCAAGTAAGGCATCTCATGTACACACTCGTACTGCAGTTTGTTCCCGTGACGTCGCAGGAACTCGTCCACCTCCTCGGCCGCTCGTTTCTGCACCTCCTGGTGTTTCGCCAGCTCGAACAGAGTGAAGCCCATGGTAGACGCAGACGTCTCAAAACCCGCTGCGAAGAACTGAATGCACTGCGCCACTAATAATTCATCATCCACCTTCAATTGAACCTTACTCTCAGCTCCAGTCTTTGCGTTACTTATACTGTCCCCAGTTATATAATCCTCATTCTTTAAAGTCAGAACCAGGTCGACGAAGTCATTCCTCGGTGATGGCTTGTAGTCTCTGCTTTGGAACACTCCTTTCAACAGTTTTAAGAAAAAGTCATCTATCGTTGGAGGAAAAACTCGAAGTCCCAATCGATAGAAAATTGCAGGCCAAATAGCCCTGCAAATAATTTTGAAACCTCGGAACTTTGAAGCCTCAAATATTTCATTTCCCATGAAACTGAAGGGGTTATTTTCCTCTTGTGTCATTGTGTCGGACTCCACTCCAAAGGCAGCGGAGCAAATGCAGTCCATGGTGTACCTCGCGCTGATGTGTCTCATTTCGATGACATCAGACATGCTAACTTCGTTGTCGAGCATGTCTTCGAAGACGATGCTACACT
The DNA here is from genome assembly GCA_916618015.1 of Xestia c-nigrum. Taxonomy (NCBI): domain Eukaryota; kingdom Metazoa; phylum Arthropoda; class Insecta; order Lepidoptera; family Noctuidae; genus Xestia; species Xestia c-nigrum. The sequence continues at coordinate 3,970,648 of OU745263.1, forward strand.
TCTCAATCAAATGGAACATGTTCTTCATCTTTGCGGAAGAGAAGAGGGGTGTTAGATTTTGTCGGACTATTTTCCATCTGTCACCGTAGCTGAAGAAGAGAGTTTGTGTGACCATTTCACATTCGGAGTACTTAGACGATTCCCTGCCGTTGACGTAGTAAGAATCTTTAGTTAACACAAGTTTGATGATCTCGGGGCTGAGTACCACGAGAACAGGCTCCGTGCCATAGAAAGCTCCGAAGTAAGGTTGGTCGGTGAAATTTTGACAAAGTTTTTGTAACACGTGACCAGGATACTCTCGTTGCAAAATATATCTTCCGTAGTTGCCCAAAAAGGCCACTGGTTCAATGTAAGGCACGTTCTTCTTTTTCCAGTAACCGAACTTTCTTTTAGATATTAAATACAACAAATAAAATATTAGTGACAATAAAGACACGAGAATAAGAAGAGCGTTCATGTTTTCAAACGTGTTCGTGTCGACTGCTCTGAGTCTGGATAACGTTGATAATTTATTAATAATGACAAAATAGCGTAAACATCTAGTATAATTATGGCACTTTTATATCCACAACACTCGAAGTAATGCACTAGCAACCGAACAGACCGGAATACTAATTATGTAAGTAAGTATTGAGATAAAACAGTATAATGACGATTGCACTTTACTAAAACAGCACGTTCCTTTGATTATTTTACATGTGTTTACGTACGTTTGTAACGCTGATTGTTATGAGTAGAGTAGAATACAGTATTTCAAGTAGAAACAAATTGTTGAAATCTTAACTAAACGAATTCAAGGAATACATGCTTACGCGGGCCTGTGGACGGTGAGCTATGGGCTAGCTCACCGTCCATCCGTCTTATGACGACAGGCCGTGCCGACCGGCGCGTTCGTGTTCCATGCGGGCCTCAAAGAGATGTCAGCAAATTGAAAGGGCCCACAAGGGCCGAAACCTGCCGGGGCGGCGGGACTCTTCGAAAGATATACCGTGCACCCGGAACATAAAGGGTGAAGGAATGTGGATGGGTTTTAGTCAGTAAAAGCTCCGCGCAGAGTGGGAGAAGTCGTTACTTTGATGATTTCCTATCCGAAAATAAAGGCATGGATGCATGTTTTGCCTCTGCTGCAAATCTCGCTATCGAAATAAGGTTTGCTGTAAGAAAACCCAATTAATGTAATTTGTATGTAAATTATTTTGTGTGCAACAAAAATAAGAATAAGTATACTTTCGACAACAGTTTACTGTATTTTTTTTGTATAAATCTGTGAATGGGGATCAAAATTTCACCAAAAATGATGGATAGTCTTCTAATACTAGTTTCGTGTAGCTATGACGGTTTAGGCTATTCCTCTTACGTTAAATGTTTCGACTCTGTAAACGATATGGTTTACTTTAAATACTACACTGGTTGTTGTCGTCTTCTTTACGGGATATTTTTTGTGTATTTATGATTATTGCATTACTTTATTAATTGCTCCCTGAGTTCGTCACAACACACTTAAAAGATAACAACGTCGTAAGCAAGGTCATACTAAAGTTATCCAATTAATAATTAAATCAGTATCTAGATTTTTTTTAATCGTTCTTTGTCCAATGATCATTCTTCACCAACTACGATCGAAGTTTCATCACGTTCAGAATATATCCCTAGCAAGGCTTGAATTAAATGTTGCATTGAAGTTGTTGTATAGATTTTTGTCATTTGTTTGTAATCCATCGCTCGCACGATAAGTTTATTTCTGGTTTGTGTCTTAGAATATTCCCCAGACCTTTGCACATCGTTAAAAATAATTTTTATAAGACATCTGAATATTTAGTCAACAAATTAGTGAATGAAGTACCCACAAGTGGATGTTATGGATCGGCTCCCAGAACTCAAACACAAAACTCAAATCATTTATTTCAATTATACCATTACGGCACTTTTGAATGTCAAAAATATAAGGAAAAATCAAAGCTACAGTCACAGACATAAGATAAGCACGTAAACAGTCACATGCAAAACGGTTTATAGACAGGTTTACGAATCAAACACAAAGGTAGAATGCGAAAAATGTCTCCTCTCTTTCTTTATCTTTCCGCACGAACCAACGACTTCCCCCTTCTCAGTCTTCACGATTAGTCATTTTAAGCATGATACCCTGGTCCTTGGGTTGTATCAGTATGGTTCTTGCGTCAAACGTGATGATTTCTGGCATTCCATCAGCCAATTCCACTCTGTACTTCTTCAGGAACGTGATGAGACCTGACATTATTTGCATCTTTGCGAAACGCATTCCTGAAATACGAATTGTGATATTAATATAATAGACCAGACCTCTTAAAAGCACAGCTTAACATTTTGATATTGCTAGAACACGGCCTGTGTTCTAGCAATATCATTATCCACTAATACAGAAGATTTGGGTCATGATGATCCACAGAAGCACAGATTAAAATGATTGGTTATATGAAATATTTACCTATGCACAGTCTAGGACCCCCTCCAAACGCTAGATACGTATAAGGTTTGATATCGTCTTTATTTTCAAGCAAAAACCGTTCTGGCTTGTACTTCTCTGGCTCTGGGAAGTACTCTGGATTGTGATGCATATAGTATACTGGGATATGGATACGGACACCAACATCAAGTTTCAAGCCCGTAGAAAGAATGTAGTCATCCATGACCTCTCGGGTAAGGTTCCCCAGAACAGGGTACTTCCGCAGGGTCTCGTACATACAGGCCTCCAAGTAAGGCAGCTCATGCACACACTCGTAGTTCAGTTTGTTCTTGTGACGTCGCAGGAACTCGTTGACCTCGTCGGCCGCCTTTTGCTGAACTTCTGGATGCTTCGCAAGTTCATACAATGTAAAGCTCATGGTTGTTGCTGATGTTTCAAAACCCGCTGCAAAGAACTCGACGCACAGTCCCACTAACAACTCATCATCCACCTTCAACTGTATCTTCTGATCACCACCAGTCTTCGCGTTGCTGATGCTGTCCCCAGTTATATAATCCTCTTTATTTAAATTCAAGATCAAGTCAACAAAGTCATTCCTCGAAGATGGCGTGTATCCTCGACTTTCGAATACTCCCTTTAGCAATTTTGAGAAAAATTGGTCAACCGTTGAAGGAAACAGTTGGAAACCCATGCGATAGAAAATTGCAGGCCATAGGGCTCTAAAAATAATTTTAAAGCCCCGAAGGTGTGAGGCCTCGAATATTTCGCTCGCTATAAATCTGAAGGGGTTATTCTTTTCTGGTGTCATGGTGTTGGTCTCCACTCCAAAAACGCACGAGCATATGCAGTCCATGGTGTACCTCTCACAAGTGCGTCTTACATCGATGATGTCAGATTTGCCTATTTCATAGTTTAGCATGTCTTTTAAGGAGAAACTACACTTCTCGATCAAATGGTACATCCTCTTCATCTTTGCGGAAGAAAAGAGTGGGGTTACATTTTGTCGAACTATTTTCCATCTCTCGCCACCACTGAAGAACAGATTCTGCGTGGCCGCTTCACTTGCAGCATAGTTAGTCGATTCCCTCCCGTTGACGTAGTAAAAATCTTTAGATAACACATGTTTGATGATCTCAGGGCTGAGCACCACGAGAACTGGCTCCGTGCCGTAGAAAGCTCCAAAATAAGGTTGGTCAATGAACTTTTGACAAAGTTTTTGTATCACCTGTCCAGGATACTCTCTTTGCAAAATATATCTTCCGTAGTTGCCTAGAAGGGGCAGTGGTGTAACATAGGGCACATTCTTTCTCCTCCAGTAACTGAACTTTTTGGTAGATATGAAATATAATAAAGAAAATATAACAGAAATAGCCCCGAGAACGACAAGGGCGTTCATTTTAGCACCCGTGTTGCTGTCAACTGCGGGGTATCAGCTTTCGGTAAAAATATATCACAAAGCAAACCTTGGCATTTAGCCGACTAGAGTGCAGATTTTAAAGATTAGAAACGATTAGATTAAATCTTTGTTGTTTGATTTCATATTTTTTAGATTAAGTAGACATTTCATGGAGGCGAAGACTTTGCTGCTATCCAATATATATACTGTGTAATGAATAAAATAAATAATTAGGGGCCGCATGGGTCATTTGAAGGTTAAGCTACGCTTGCTAAGTCCATAACACATTGAGACCCATATATGTCTCGGAAATTATTCGGAGCTATTTGACAGTCGTTGACAGACAATCAGTCTTAAATGGGTACCGTGAAGCCCAGAAAATATATTGTGAGATCTCCACACTAAAAAGTTACCGTTCCAGTTCCTACGAGATGTATGGGAATCTTTTTTTGCGATTGACATTGACACCTCGGTTGTATTAGGTTTAATGTTTTTTTTTTTGAGAAATTGGTTTTTCCAAAATTTTATATGCGACGAAAAATATTTATTATATCCACAAACTTTTGAAAAGTTTTTAGCCAAATCTTCTGTGATTTTGGCGGCAAAAGATTATCTATTATGCCTTTTTGCTCGGGTTCACTAATGTTTCACCAAAACTCCATCGACAAATTTTCATTTTACAACCAACGTTTCGTATACTATTTATGTCACAAACAACTTATTCCGCAAATGTTTTATTTTAAAAACATTCGTGTAACAAAAAAATATTTAGCAAATACTTTTTTTATCATCAATTAATAATATCATCAATGCATCAGATGATATTTAATCATTTATACATTTCTTATTTAGATACATTTGGATAAATCACGTTTCTACTACATGATTTACAGGCTAGTATTTTATCATTGCTCTTTTTTAGAAAAAGAAAAAGTTTAGGAAAAGCATAGTTTTTTCACAACATGCAAACAAGCATACTCCATGCATGCAGCAAACAAGCTGCAAGTATGCAGCAAGCATGCAAGTAAGCAAGCAGCAAGCCTGCAGAAAGCATGCAGCAAACATGTAGAAAGCATGTAGCAAGTATCCAGTAAGCATGCAACAAACGAGCAGCAAACATTCAACAAACGAGCAGTAAGCATGCAACATGCAACAAACGACCAGCAAGCATGCAACATGCGACAGCTATGGTTTTTGTCGCGGCTCCGGCGCTGCGGGTCTCTGGCGGTCACACGCGTGCGTATCGTTGTTTTTTTTTTTTATTTTTATCGTGGTTTTAACGCGTCTACGGTTTGAACGGTTTGAATTACACTCTAGGGGTAGGGCTGAAAAGACTACTTGTAATCGGTTCATTTCTGTAACATAATTTGTGCTTATAGAAAACTAAATTCGTTTATCATCTTTTTTTTAAATGGCACAATCAATATGAGTTATAGTTTTTATTCAAAACGTTGTTTTATGAGATAAAATGAAAAAACAATGAATTGATTGTCAAATAAGTAATACGTTATGAAATAAAAGTTTATCGGATAATTATTTTGTTAAGTGAATTGCTGAAAATTGCTGTGAACTGTTTTAATTTTATTGTTTGCTAAGGTAGACTGGTAGAAAATGCCCAAGGCATTAAGTCCGCCTTTGTACAGTTTTTACTTGTACATAAAGTTTTAATAAATAAATAAACATTATTTGTTAAAATTGTTGTATAATGATAAAAAATAACAAATAAGGTTTTTATTACGACCACGACGATATCGAACGCTTATGGGACGAGAAGGGTCCTCGGCAGATTTTTTTTTATTTTTTTTATGGGATGGGAAATCATCAAATGACTTCTCCCACTCTGGGCGGAGCGGGAGGGAGTGACTAAAACCCATCCATGTTCCTTCCTCGCCCTTTATGTTCCGAGGCCGCGGTATCACTATCGAACAGGCCCGCAACCCCGGCAGGCTTCGGCCCTTGCGGGCCCCCCCTTATGCTGACATCTCTTTGAGGCGCGCGTGGAACACGAACGCGCCGTCGACACGGCCTGTCGTCGTCGTTACACGGACGGACGGCTAGCTAGCCCATAGCCAACCGTCCACAGACCCGCATCTACGGTGGCCGGTAGCCACCACGTGGCCCCCGACGCCCGGTGCGTCTCCCGCGGCGGCAGGGAAGAGAGGCTCTCTCCCTCTCTCGTTGCGCCACCTCCTTCGCTAGCATGACTGCTTCGCAGAAGGAGGTGACGGCTTCCCATTCCGTCTCGCTCCGGACCATGGATTGAACCAGGGCCAGACGCGAGAGGTCGCTGCCGCCGATCGCCGCTACGAGGACACGGGCGGTGCTCCGCCCACGCGGGGCAGACTTCCACCGTGTGCTCCACGTACTGCTTTGCCGCGGCAGCGGAGTTTCCCCCCGACGTAGTACCTCCGCGCGCCAGTAATGCAGGCGCGCGTTGGACTATCGCCTCCAGATCCCATGGCGGCAATCCGGCAAGCAGGCCCGCCGCCTTCGACCATAAAACGATTCAGCTGCAAAACAACAGCAGCAATTGATGATTATTTAAGCAGGAGACTTTCGTCTATCTTATTAACATAAGTCATGGCAAGTTAGAAATTTTTTTAGTTAGTAGACTTTTTGACTGGCTGCGTTAAATTTTCTGAACTTTTTGTCAGTTAACTGATTCAAAAACCGATCTTATTCAATAGGTTGCTGAAAAACGTTGGTCAAAATTACAGAGATCATATTTGGTTGAGCGAACAAGGTATTTTGGCTGCCAAAAACATAGATGAAAATAATTTAAAATTAAAAGTGAAATTGCCGGTGAATTAGCATTTATCCTCAATCATATTCATCTTGGTTATCAACCAAGATGAATACCAACCAAGGTGGTACGTAGTTTTTCAACGGAGACAATTTTTATTTGTTCGGGGATTAGGCCACCCACATGAATTGTGTAGCATTTAATAATGAAACTTACATTGTTGTCTTCCTTATAACCTCTAGATTCTAGGGATTAAATTAGCTACGCATGGGCTAACCGGAATAAATGTGAAAAATGTGAAAAATGTGCAAAAACACTTACGAAAACCAAAATAAACAGAAAAAGTGGTACTTAGTTTTTCAAAGGAGACAATTTTTTTTGTTCGGGGATTAGGCCACCCACACAAGTTGTAGCATATAATAATGAAACTTACATTGATTTCTTCCTTATAACCTCTAGATTCTAGTGATTAAATTAGCTACGCATTGTCTAACCGGAATAAATGTGAAAAATCTGCAAAAACACTTACGAAAACCAAAATAAACAGAAAAAGTAAATGTCAAAATAATGAAGTTGGCTGTCAATCACTAAAGGTTTATAACGTTCCGTGCCACGTTGATTGTTTAAACCATCTATGAGATTTTAGTGCAAACCTTTAAAAATAGCATTAAAAATGCTCACAGTTTAACAACATTTATTTTTATGTTCTTTCTGATCCTATAATAATTATAGCAGATATGATTACCAACGGGTAGGTACCGTACTTTTTTTAGTAAACAGAAAAAAACGCCCCTATTCACGTAAGTATTTGCTGCCATATGACATTGATTACAACAGGAATTATTTGACTCGTAAAAAATATCATAACGTAGCTTATTTATTATGATTTTCAACCGACTTCCAAAACGAGGAGGTTATCAATTCGTCTGTATTTTTTTTTTTTTTTTTTTTTTGTGTTTGTTACCTCAGAACTTTCGACTGGGTGAACCGATTTTGATGATTCTTTTTTTGTTTGAAAGCTGGTGCTTCTCGATTGGTCCCATTTTAATTTGTTGAAGATTTGATGCTGATCTTCCGAGATATACAATGGAACTCTTCAAAAATAGACGGCAAATCTGCAGTAATTGCTGCAATCGTTTGTAGGTTCATTGTTCATACTACATCATGACGTAACATCACGCCTGTATGCTCTGAGGGGGTACCTAGATGTGTACAATACTCCCAGATTTCGACAATGTTTGTTGCCTCTAAACTTTCGACTGGGTAAACCGATTTTGATGATTCTTCTTTTATTTGAAAGCTGGTGCTTTCCGTGTGGTTCCATTTCAATTTGGTTAAGATCTGACGCTGATCTTCGGAGATATAAATGGAACTCTTCAAAAATACACGGCAAAGCTGCAGTAAATGCTGCAATCGCTTGGTTGTTTATTGTTTAAGTAACATAGTGACGTAACATCACGCCTGTATGCTATGAGGGCGCAGAAGTGTACAATACACCCAAATTTCGACAGTTAGATGTGTTAAGTTCCATTTAATGGGATCCTGGAGAAATAGAGGGAATTCCTTAAATTTTATAGGCACACCAGAAGCGATTTGGGTAGTTTTAGGAAGAGTACGTTCTTGGAGTGATCCCATATCAATTTGGTAAAGATCTGATGAAGAACTTCGGAAGATAGGCGACGGGAACTCCTCAATAAATGATAGCAAATGTACTGGGGTCGCTGAAATCTCCCGTCTCTCTATTGTTTACACCAGTTCATAACAAAAAATCACGCCGGTACGCTGTGAAGGGGTAAGTACATGTGAACCACAAAAAAATTAAAAATAAAAGCTTTTTTACAAAAAATAAAACCGACTTCAGAGAAAACAAAAAAGTGAAAAATAACTTTAGCTTCAGAAGTCGGTGTCAAAAAAACTAAATCAATTAAACAAAGGTCACCGACTTCTGAAGCTAAAGTTATTTTTCACTTTTTTGTTTTCTCTGAAGTCGGTTTTATGATTCCGTTTTCATTTTTACGTAATATTTCGTTTAATACCATAGTAAAATGGTTACTATTTTTGGTGTTATTATGAATAATAAATGCAACGACCAGGTGGGCCAAAAAAAATATCTCCTTTATAACGGTAAATCATTATTTATCATCATCTGTTTGCTTCTATCTATCTATCATAGGGGTTTAGGTTTCCAACCAGCCAACCTCCCTCCAGAAGCAGATTAAACTTCCCGGTCTCCTCAGGACATCTGCAAGTGATCCTGGTGTTCCCAGGGTCTCCTCGCGAATCTTGGTAACGCCTGTGCACTCCAGGAGCACATGCGCTACCGTCTCCTCCGCCTCCATGCACGCTCTGCACAGGGGACTGTCAGTGATACCTAGGGTGTGGAAGTGTTTGTTCAGCGAGCAGTGTCCAGTGATGGTCCCCGCCACCAGACGCAGGCTATCTCTGTCTAGACGCAGAAGGCGCCTGGTCAGCTTTGGGTCCAAGGATGGCATAGCTTCCTTGGATTGCCTACAACCTGGTGCCGAGGCCCACCATTTCTCTGCTTGTAATCGGGTGTGATCCTTTAACCAGTTCCTCAGCTGCTTGAAAGGAATGGGCACAATGGGTTCGGGTCCGTAGGGTTTTGTGCTGGATCCTCTTCTGGCAAGTTCGTCAGCCGCATCATTGCCGAGTGCATCTGTTTGCTTTTTCCCACTTATGTTGGGGTCGTTTCCCAGTCCAACCGGACAGATGCAGCTAAATACCAGTACATCGGTAATTATTTAATTTTGATAGTTAATACTTACTCTGAAGTCCATATTTTTTGTTTTGTATAGTGTCACAAAATTTATCTATCCTGCTGACCATAACTTAAAACTAAAGGTGTCTTCACGAATATTCACGAACTATTGTGCACAGGGGCCACCCAAAGGGCAATGGGAGAGCTATGCTCGGAGTTTCCTTGCGTGATCGAATCAGAAATGAAGACATCCGCAAGAGAACTAAGGTCACCGACGTAGCCCGAAGAATTGCTAAACTTAAGTGGCAGTGAGCAGGGCACATTGCTCGCAGAACGGATGGCCGATGGGGAAAAGTTCATGTGACTGTAGTGTTCCTAGTGGCGACCGCGAACCGGAAGACGATGCGTTGGAAGACTTCCCACTAGGTGGACCGATGACCTGGTGAAGGTTGCGGGAATCCGGTGGATGCGAGTCGTAAGGGACCGGTAAATGTGGCGACACTTGGGGGAGGCCTATGTCCAGCAGTGGACGTCTTTCGGCTAAAATGATGATGAGGTTGATGATAATGATGATTGTAGACAGCCAAGGCAACACCATCAACAGACCTTGACCATAAAGATTTGCTCGGAGGACTGCTACAGGCCAATACTTTTCGATAGAACAACGTCCGTCGGAACAGCTAGTTAATAATATTTTAATAATTGGCTTACATAAAAGTATGACTTATTCGGTACGAGGTAGCAGAGAGAAGGTAAGAGTTATTTACTTGTTTGAATATCGGGTTATTCATCCCTAACAAGATTTTACGCAAAGCCAAATAATAACAGAATGGTTAAAATCTCGGAAAAAACATTAACCATGAGGAGCCTTCTTCATAAAGGTATAGTTTAAAACAGTGTTTTAAACTCAGTTCTTAATTAACCTTAAAATATCACTTACGGGATATTTTCCGTGATTTTTATAGATTTTCAGCTCCCGATATTTCGGCGCTGTTGCAATTCGAAATGATCGCGGATTAAGGGACCGGCGCGCGGCGGCGGCGGAGAGTGCGTCGTTCATACAAACGTAGTACCAAAATAATTCGCAAACCAAACATATTCTTAAGGAAGTGTGTATTTATTTCGATTGGAGTACATAACATCTAGGTTCCCAAATATATGTTTTGAAAGGACAATCCATCATGGAATTTTTAATGGCATTAGTGACGATGAAAGAATCTGTTTCCATTCCTTCTTTGTCTTTCGATACGCACACTACTGGAACTCGACACTGTCCGGTATTGTTTGCCTACATGCCTACATGGGGCCTCCATACACATTAACATCTAATTGATACAGTAAACTGTTTTGTAAGTATTTGTATTTTGTATTTGTATAAGTGTCCGGTTATAACGTTCCAAGCTTGTAAAATAGCAGGGCTTATTCTTCTTCATCTTTGTATGGCTTCGATCAAAGTCTGCTGCACCGACAGCGTTGATTTTGTTGGCAGTGGCTTCAGAAAGGTCACTCAACGTGTGGGTGGAATTCCACAAAAGGCTGACTTCTTAGGGTCATGTATAGTGAGCTTAGAATGTGCAGTCAACTCCACTTTCATCTTGCTGCTTGGCCAATATTTTAATATGCATTTATATAAGTGTAAGTGGCCCAAAAGTCTGAAATGTCTTACCAAGTGGTATCATATTACCCAGTACTAACTGAGTTGTGAAGGTCAGATAGGCAGTCGCTCCATGTGAAATTGTATTTACTTGTATTCAGATGCATCCGGTTAGACTGGGAACCGATTCGATTACTATTATTTAATTTATAGTAAACAAGCAACCCGCCCCGGCTTTGCACGGGTGCAATGTGGTGCTAAAGTTGATAATTTACACGTACATCCCTACTACTCCGACTAATATTATAAATGAAAATGTAAGTTTGTTTGTTACGTTTTCACGCGAAAACTACTGAACGGATTTGGATGAAATTTTGCAAACAGATAGTTTATAACCTGGATTAAAACATAGGATACTTTTTATCCCGGTAGTAAGATCCCATGGGACAATAATCACAATTTACGCGGGCGAAGCCGCTGGCAGAAGCTAGTAGGTACTATATAAACCTTTCTCTTGAATCACTTTACCTGTTACTGAAGTCTGCATTAAATCCATTGCGTAGTTTAAACAATCTAAGCGTACAGATTCGACAATGGAAGCGACTTTGTTTTAAACCAAATAAAGAAGCTATGATATACGAGAGTAGAAGTACAATACACAAGGTTTTTAACAAGACAACTATTATTTACTGAATATTCATTTATTTTAATGGAAATGAAAATTACAGTTCAAGTAAAATACCATTTATGTAGTACATCGTCATCAGTCTAGCCTTTTCCCAACTATGTTGGGGTCGGCTTCCAGTCTAACTGGATGCAGCTCATTATCATTTTACATGGAGCGACTGCCTATCTCACCTCCACAAATAAATAATATCAACAAATAAAAAATAAATCCAATATTATTCCAATAATTTAATAATATATTTTTTGGTTATGTACCTAAATTATGTGTTTATGAAAACCAGTGCACTTAACAGATAGATCACTTATGTACATTCCTTTCTTGATTGAGGCAAGTAACAAGAAAACATGAAAAATCAAGAGCGAATTAATATGGCTTTGGCATTTTATAAATTCTTAATTTTATGTTTATCAATCTTTAATTTGGATCTCACCGACAATGTCCTTTTTGTTTTCGTGTTTACATATATCTCTTGTATGAAGTTAGGTATTACCTATAAGAAAACATACTGCGCCGATCCCAAATAAAAATGGACACATCACAGGGCCCTGGCACCCATAAACTCGACATAGCATTCGTCACTAACATGATTTTTGCAAACAAAACTCTCTCTACTTTTTTACAAAATTGTAGAAACGATAACTCTTTTCTTATTACGTTTTCAAATGTGTGGGTGATGGACCACTTCTACTTCCTCAAATATAAAAGCTTATTTCTTTCCGCTTCGAACAAATTTTCTCTCCTCCCAGCCTTCGCGTTTGAACACCTTCAGCATGATACCCTGTTCCAAGGGCTGGATCGTTATGGTCCTAGGTTCGAAGGTCAGGGTCTTTTGCATGCCATCAGCCAGTTCCACTCTGTACTTCTTCAGGAACGTGATGAGACCAGTCAGCGATTGCATCTTAGCGAAACGCATTCCTGAAAAAGATTAATTTTCAAAATGAGTTCACAAGAATTTTTATGACATATTTTTACGGCGACTACAGGAGCTAAACGCGAGTTTTATAATGCCTGAAAGCATATGATTCACTGCAATAAACAAAACCAGAAAAATACACGCTGAAATGTTAGTGGATGTTTTCCCGAAGCGAAATGAGATTGTATCGGTAATACAATCGATTAAAATATAAAAAAAAATAGACTCAATAAATGGCAGATTTACAATGTGATAAACAAAACTCAAAAGCGACTTGAACCAACAGTAATATCACTTGTCCTGACTTAATACAACACAAAACACAATAAGTTATAACAACAATTTGAATAAAAAACCTTCTTTTTTTAAGTTTAACTTTTCGATAGGGCTACTGATAGGTAATCGTCCTGCCGCGGGAAAACAACCATTAAAATTTCACGCTGTATATGATATATGCTAGTATGATAGTGTTTTGAAAACCTAATACAACTTCTCTTTTACTCAATAGGAAAAAATGACCAACTTATCTTTTAAAAATTTCATACTAAAATACATGCGATTATTCAGATTTTTTGGTAAATAATTCTACTAGCAACATATTAGAACAACAGTTTTATTTTTTAGTACAAACAATAGATTTTTTGAAAATCGATCAAACCCACTCCTTTCGCAGTATTCGGCCCGGTCAGTCACTACCATTTTAATATTTCTGTGGTCACTACTGACGCAACAACCACTTTGTAGTGTAAGCTGATTAGAACTTCATTCTAACAGTTGCTAATTTAGCTCATGTAGTCGCCTTAAGGAAGCAGAAGACCTAATGCGGCGGCCCCTCATAAATAAGGATAATGGCCCGAGAATGATGATTGTGTTTCACTGTTTTCTTAAGTAAATGTTTTGGAATCGCAACACCCGAACAACTAAAACGTTGTAAACTTAAACTAAAGTAAAGAGTGTTAAAAACAAAGAACCTACACATGACTCTAGTTGTCTACCCCAAAACGTAGATCTCTATGGAGAAGAGAAGATACAGCAAGCAATTTCATGGATACTCTTCTAGCCACGGATCAGGAAATTACATAATAGAACAACATACTTCTAAATATATTTAGTATGAAAACCGTCGAATGTTTCGAAAAACTACATAGATTAATCTACATGGCAACAAGTAACTAGTTGTCATTTACATAAATTTTATATAAATGATAACTTGTTATATAAATAGTATTAACATTAAAATTACCTATACACAGCCTGGGTCCATTTCCGAATGGTAAAAACGAGTAAGGCACGACGTCGTCTTTATTTTCAGGCAGGAAACGTTCTGGCTTGTATGCTTCTGGCTCCGGGAAGAACTCAGGATTGTGGTGCAGGTGGTAAACAGGAATATGGACGCGGACACCTACGTCCAGTTTCAAGCCATCAGGGAGGACGTAGTTGTCCATGACCTCTCGGGTAAGGTTCCCCAGGACTGGGTATTTCCGCAGTGTCTCGTACATACAGGCCTCCAAGTACGGTAGCTCAGTCACACACTCGTACTGCAGTTTGTTGTCGTGACGTCGCAGGAACTCGTCCACCTCCTCGGCAGCTCGTTGCTGCGCTTCCGGGTTCTTCGCTAACTCAAACAATGTCAAGGCCATAGTAGTAGCCGACGTATCAAAACCCGCTGCAAAAAATACAACACACTGCGCCACCAACAAGTCATCGTCCACTTTCAAATGTACTTTCTGATTACCGCCAGTTTTTGCGTTACTTAAACTATCTCCAGTTAAATATTCCTCCTTCCTTAAGGTCAAGACCAGATCCACAAAGTCGTTCCTCTGCGATGGCTCGTAGTTTCGGCTTTGAAACACTTCTTTCAACATTTTTGAGAAGAATTGGTCTATTGATGAAGGAAAAGCTTTAAATCCCGCTCCGTAGAAAAGTGAAGGCCAGATGGACCTAAGTATGAGTTTCATACCACGATAGTTTGAATTGCTGAATATTTCATCAGCCATTAACCTAAACGGGTTATTCTCTCCTGATTTCATGGTGTTAGACTCCACGCCGAAAGCGCAGGAGCATATATTGTCCATAGTGTACCTTGCACAAGTTTTTCGCACTTCGATGATGTCAGACATGCTGGTTTCCTTGTCGAGCATTTCTTCGAAGTCGAAACCACACTGTTCTATCAAATAGTACATGTTCTTCATTTTTGCGGAAGAAAAGAGAGGAGTCAGATTTTGTCGGACAACCTTCCAACTGTCGCCACCACTGAAGAACAGATTCTGTGTGACAACTTCCTGGTCAATGTGTTTGGTTATTTCCCTGCCGTTAAAGTAGTAAAAATCTTTGGTCATCACTTGTTTGACGATCTCAGGGCTGTTCAGGATGAGAACAGGTTCCGTGCCGAAGAAAGCTCCAAAGTAAGGTTGATCGATGAACTTTTGACAAAGTCTTTGTATCACCTGTCCAGGATATTCTTGTAGTAAGATATATTTTCCGTAATTGCCCAAAAGAGGCAGTGGTTTAATGTAGGGCACATTTTTGTCTTTCCAGTAACTGAACTTTTTTGTCGTAATTGAATATAATAGAGTAAAGATTACAGTTAACAGAGACGCGAGCACGAGTAGGCCGAACATGTTGCTGACCTGGCACTAACAACTGTGGGTGGGGGAGATAGATGCGATCGTTTTTATAATATTATGTTATCTACATATTAGACCTGCCGACTCACGCTGATCGACGCAATGTCCAATTTCTAAGGCCGAATTAAATGATTACTTAACTACTGAACTGATAAGTGAATTGTATAACAACATGTCATATATTTAGTCGCTATATAATCAAGTATAACGCCGGTTTTGAAATCACGAAATATCTTTTATCTGAAGATAAAGTAAACACGGTGGCCGGGTTGTTTTTCAACAGAAAATAATGTCAAATCACCGCATTGAACGAAGTTCACCCGTAGGTATATGAATTGCGATTGTTTTATAACCTAACCAACGTTAATGCACAACGAGATCTATCCATGTTTTAATTAAGGAATGACGTGGTTTAGCTAAAAATTAAAAATAATAATAAAAAAAAAAAAGTTTTAATTAAAATGGGATTGCCAAGTTTACAAAATATGTTGCATTTATAAAATTTTTAGGTTCAACTATTTATACAATAAATACGGGTGAAGTATTGGTCTCCTAGATAGGCTAATATTAGCCTGTGTTAAGGAGAGACAGTGCCGGTCCCCTGAATTGGATAATTGACGAATTATTATATGATATTACATTGTGTTTAAAATTCAAAGTTTGAAACAACATTTGGACATAAGTGTAGTTACTATACAACAGTTATCGAATAATTAAATAAGTTTCAGTTCATACACCCATGTAAATAACAATTTACAGCAACAATACATAAAATATGTGATTAAAGACAATAAATTCAACCAAAATTAAAACTAAAATTACAATCACTATCAAATATACAAACAATATCAAAATTAATTAATATAAAACCAGAAATATATACAATGTTAAAATTTAAATTAAAATAAACATGAAAATCTAATTTAAAATTACATTATTGTTGATAAAAGACATACTTATCTAGAGTGTGTGGGTGTGTATGTGTGTGTATGTCAGTGTAGGTGGATTCTGTTAAGTGTATATGTGAGTGTGAATATGTGTGTTTTAACATGATTATTTTGTGAGGAATAATTCAGTGTCATCATAATTAAAGTCTAAGAGGAGTTTCCGTACAGTTTTTTTTACAATTGTAGAATGGGAGTTCAAAGATTGGGCATTTTGCATTAATTTTATTGTATAGAGAAGGAGCAAGATACACAGAGAATCGTTTTACGAAAGAAGTACGTGGAGGAGGAATTGTGCAGATTCTGTCTTTCCGACGTGTAGAGATATGTCTATAAGGTGTTCTGGAATGTTGTAGTAAGACTATATGTAAAATGTACTGTTGCCGAACATTTAAAACATTCCAGGATTTATAAAGTTCGGTCGTTGGGAATAAGATAGGGCGAAAGGTGGCAACTTTAAGTATGGCTCTATGAGCGATTTCTAAAGGCTTCATCAGTGTCTTTGCAGCTCCGCCCCAGCAGGAAATGCAATAGGTCACTAGTGATTGGCAAAGAGCGAAGTATACATTACGGATAACTGAAGCGTGTGCTACATGTCGCAGTGTTTTAAATATGTAAATAAGTTTCCGTACGCGGCCGGATAGGGTGTTAATGTGTGATTTGAAGTTTAAGTGTCGGTCAATGAAGATACCAAGATATTTTATTTGTTCTACTGGAGTAAGTGATGGGCACTGGCAAGCCTGGTGCGACATACAACTACTCGAGTGAGATTTTATAGACATAGAGAAATTTGGTTGGGAATTTGAATTTATTGAGAAGGTAATAAAATTTGTTTTAATGGTATTCAGGGTCAAAGAGTGTGTGTCAAAGCCATTTTAATGTGATGTTAAATCCTTTTTGTGCAATTGACTGCAGTTCCAACCATGAGTTAGCGGTGAAAGTTATTGCAGTGTCATCTGCATAAGAAACTATTTGGGCATTTGGTATATCTAGGTTGCAGAGGTCGTTAATGAATACAAGGAACAAAGTGGGCCCCAAAATACTTCCCTGCGGCACACCGTATTCGATAGCAACTGTATCGCTAAGGTAATTATCCATAGTCACAAATGGTGAGCGGTTTGTTAGGTAGCTTTTAAATAAATTAAGTGGTAGGCCCCTTACACCTATACATTCTAGCTTGAGTAAAAGGGTCGGAATGGGCACGGTATCAAAAGCCTTTGTGAGGTCTAAGAAAATGGTCAATACCTTTTTATTATTGTCTAAATTCTTCACTATGTTATCAATTAATTTGTGTATTGCGTCATTTGTGGATTTGTTTTTACGAAATCCAAATTGTTGTGTTGACAAAATATTATAATGCTCAAGATAGTGAATGAGTCTCTTATTCATTAAACGTTCGAGTATTTTTGATAAAGTACTAAGTACTGCTATGGGGCGGTAGTTATTTACGAGGCACCCAACGCCGCCCTTGAGAATGGGATGAATGGCTGCCTTTTTGAATGAAGTAGGAAAAATGGCTAAGTCAAAGCAAAGGTTGAACATGTGGCATAGTATAGGTGCGAGGGACGTGCGTGGCGTAACGTTTCAAAAACAGGGTGGAGATACCATCCCAGCCGGTAGCCGCATTTGTTCGTAGCATATTTATGGTTGTTATAATTTCGTCAGGATCTGTGTTTTCCAACACAAATGATTTTTTGAAGTTAGATGTGTGGGGAAGTGAAGGGCGGGTAAATGATTGTTTCTTACTTATACTATCGGCAAGATTCTTTCCTATACCTGCAAAAAATTGGTTTACGTCATTGCAAGACTGTATCGGAGATGATGAAGCTGATAACAACTGTGTGCAAGAGTGTTTAGGTTTGGTAGTATTTGTGATGTTTTTAATAGTTTCCCAGAGTTTTTTAGGGTTATTCATAGCCTTATTATTTCTATAGAATCGTATTTTCTCTTCGCTTTTTTATTAATGCAGCACAAAAATTTCTGTATCGTTTATAGGTGGTACTGATTGTGATGTTGTCAGGCGATTGCTTAACTTTTTTATGTAGAGAGTCACGGTTACGTATACACCTCAGCAGACCCGGCGTTATCCACGGCTTCAGAGTTTGTTTCTTTGCGGGTACCTTTACTGTTGTAGTGCAGTCTTCTATGGCGGTTTTAGTGAGCCTGATAAAGGAATCTGCGGCATCATTTGGATCCGTAATAGACAAAATGGGTGCAAAGTCTAAACCTGCCATAACTGTTTCAAGAGCGTCGTAGTTTATTTTATTTACATATTTTGTGGAATTTGATTTAATAGTAATTTTATTTAGGCAAAACAGAGTCGAATAATGATCTGTTACAGTTTAATCATAGACAAGTGTCAGACAAGTGTGTTAATGTCTCCTGTTATGATTACAGTTTTGTAGTTAGCCAGCGACTGGAGTATTTTATTGAGTGCAGAGAGGAATGTTTGAATATTATCGTTTGCGGGTGATCGGTATATGCAAAGTATTGCTACATCTAAATCTAATTTTATTATTAAACCAGAGGCAGATCCAAAAAAGTCCGGTTCTTCGTAAGCAGATACAAGAGTGGATTTTACATAGACTACCACTCCGTCGCCCTTATTTAAGTGTTTAGTGGTGTGATAGGTGTTATAATTTTGTAGAACGGGAATGTGGTTGTTACTGGAACATTTTAACCAACATTCAGTTAGTACTAGGAGTACGCACTGAATATCGATACGGTGTAATAAGGTTTGTAGATCATCAAAGTTTATATTAATAGATCTAATATTTTGTGAAAGGATTTTCAATTGATACGTAGATTGTTCGATATACTTTTGTGTCTGTTCTGGGGTACATGTGTGGGTATCCGATACAGAAAAGTGATCAACATTAGCGATTAAATCATACGTTTTGTTAGACATTATAAATGTAAGTGTCTGGATGTGGGATAAGAATAAAGCGGTAATTACGGGGTATTATGGCAGTATGTGGGAATATCTGTAGTGTATGTTTAAAAAGTGTATAAAAGTTATGTTTGTGATCGTTGTATTTGTGTGTTGTGTATGGTGTAGAGTATGTCATGTTTAAAAAGAATATCTGTTTTATAATTAAATCAATAAACATAGTATAAAAATGAAGAACACAATTAGCGTAAGAAACATTATTTAGAGTAAAGTTAGAGTGAAACAGGAAGTCTAGTCATGGATTATTCTTTGAATGTAGTTGGTTGAGCTGTGTTTCACTTTTTATAACAATAGACTGACTTTCTGGATCCTTCTTCAGCATGATACGTCCGTTAGAAATCCAACAGAATTGGATTTTGTTCGCCTTAGCATAGTTTCGAGCTAGGTAAAAAAGTCGCTTGGAGGTGGCAGTCAGTTGTTCTGCTATAAATACGGGGGTATTTGGTACCATGCCTAGGCTAGCGGAGCTCAGTTTGCTGTTAGGGTGCTGCTTATTATAAGCTTTGACAGCTGCCAAAAAATTGCTTTTGACGAGGGTATTTGTAATTTTGACTGCTATCGAAGAATTAGAAATTTCTTTTTTTGAGGGTTGACGTAGCACATCGCGTATGTCTGACACTTGTATGTTGAGCTCTAGTTTTTTTGATAACTCCAGGAAAGATTTGTATAGCATTTCCTTAGTTTCATTTGGCCTTTTTGGAACGTTACGTAGTTCAACACTGGTTTTCACCATGGAACGGTCGAAAGACTCAAGCTTGACCTCAAGTTCAGCCAACTTTAAATTCATGGATGTTCGTTCTCTTTCGAGACCCGTTATTTTCAACTCAAGTGTAGTCAATTGATCAGAAATAGATGTCATGGATTTTTCTATCTCGGCATTTGCTGGTCCATGCGAGTGTTTTGTGAGCATATCATACTGTGCAACATATTCTTGATTTCTGTCTTAAATTCATCCAAGCCATCATTCACTTCCGTCGTTGGAGGACAACGCCGTTTACATCTTTGGGTAATATTTGATGTAACGGGTTTAATTGGGTGTCCATCTTCGTCGTTTAATTTTAGTAAGTCCGATTCGGAACGTGATGGAGATTGTTGTTTGTTTGGTGATGTTCTCGGTAATTTAGACATTTTGAGTCGAATATTCTCTCAGTAATATTAGAACAGTTGTTGACGATTTACAAAAAGTGAAATGTCTTAGTCAGATTTGAACCCGCGGCACGTCGGTTATCCGTGTAGCGCCTTAGGTCCATGTTCACCAAGAAGATGACAGACTGATTATCTAAAACAGCTGTTTAAAACGCATTTATAGATGGAACATGTGTCACAGTGACAGATGTTTTTAGATAATCAGACGGTTATCTTTTCGGTGAACATGGACCTAGACCGCTAGGCTAACAGCGCTGTTATTAACTTGACGAAATTTAAGTTCTTTTGGTTCTTATGACAAAAAGTAGACGAGGTCTATGACCGCTATTTTAAAAGCAAGGTCACGCGCGGAGTGTCACTGCCCGATAATCACAACACTTATAACGAACTTTTTAGAACTTGAAGCGTTATTTTTGTTTTATTTTACACACTATGATGTATTTTCACTGATTATTTGTGTTTCTTGTAACAATGTAATTCTGTTTAGCACAAAATAGACAGTCAAAACTAGTTTTGTACTTTTAAATTGATTTTTAAACACAGAGCGTACACAAACACGACGATTTATCTCTAACATCTATACTATATTATATAGGTAATATTATAAAGCAGAAGAGTTTGTTTGTTTGTTTGTTTGGTTGAACGCGCTAATCTCAGGAACTACTGGTTCAAATTGAAAAAAATCTATTTTTATTGGGTAGTCCATTTATCGAGGAAGGCTTTAGGCTATATAACATCACGCTACGATCATCAGGAGCGTAGCAGGATTGAAAAATTTTGCAAACACGGGGATTTTTTTCCCTTCGTTTTTCTCACTTATGTGACGCAGACGGAGTTGCGCGGGTCTGCTAGTAATATTATAAAACTGATTTTCAACGTGGACCGTATTTCAGAACACATTAAATAAAAAGATCCATGTTCTGGATCATACTTGGGAACCTTCTAGCTACTAGTAGTTACGGAGATATTGGAGATCAATGTTCCAACTTTCCCCTATTAGAAACGTTTCCTGATGACAGCGATTCGTAGGAGTTCTTTGACGTCTTAAGCTGACGTAGCCCACGAAATTCAAATTAACTCACAATGGTCGAGAAAAGGTTTTTTTCAAAATCAAAGTTATCCTCGACTTTTATGAAATTTGAGGGTTGTACTTATAATTTTGATGATTATGATTCTGTAACTATACAACATTAATTTTTGTTTACACTAAACCCGAAAAGGGGTCATTGTACTCATCATTTTGAACAACTTTTTCTATGGGACGAACGTTGAAATCGAGAAAAAATCAGCTGTTCCCTACATTTTGACGAGTTATGCGAACATAAATGTAGGGAACAGCTGATTTTTTTTGAACAATGACCCCTTTTCGGGTTTAGTGTAAACAAAAAATAATGTTGTATACCTCGTACAATCACGAACAATATTTTCATCAACGTCCAACCTAGTACTGCCTGAATTTCGCGAGCTTCCTTGGAGCATCCACCATAGTGTCCTTATGTCGTCATTTTATACGTATTACTAGCCGACCCGACAGACGTTGTCCTGTCTACTATGAATATTTAATTCGAATTGACCTACTATCTACCACCTACCCACTACCTACCTACAAACTACCTACCAACTACCCACTACCTACCTACCACCTACCCCTACCTATCCAATACCTACCCAAAACCTACCGACAAAAAAAATAAAAAATAAAAAAAAAACAAAAAAAAAACCTATGTCCTTCTCTTAGTTCTAAGCTACCTGTCCATCAATTTTCAGCCAAATCGATTCAGCCGTTCTTGAGTTATAAATAGTGTAACTAACACGACTTTATTTTAAATATATAGATGTAGTTACTCACTCTTAGTTTTGTTTCATAATTATTTTAGATCTATTAGCAGAATGTCATATAATGTACATAATAAATTCAGTTTCCGTAAAAAATAGTTCAAAAGGTCCGTTTACAAAGCATCCATCAGCACAATGTCTTACGGTTTACTGTAAAATGTTTTTTTTTCGACCCAAAATAAAGTCGTTTCCCAGCAATATTTTTTTGCGTTAAGTTGTTAGTTTACTCGCAAGACGCGTATCCGCGTCGTAGTATTTACTCGTAGTTATGGTGTATTATTTTAAACGCGGAAATGACGAGCGTTTACGATAACACCAGGCTACATACAGGTCAAATTGTATATTAGTTGGACACGCATGGGACACAGTATAATTATGAGCAGTAGGTTGACTTCGAAACACTGACATAATTAAACAAGTAATAGGGGTGCGCCTATCAACTGGCCACAAAACCAGACTCCGTGGTTGCTACTGAGATATTCCTGATGGGAAAACCTAATATGACACTTTGCACGGCTCGGTAATCGAACCCAGAAACTCATGCTCATCAGTCGTGCTTGCGACCACTCAGCTAATGACGCAGTAGAGGATGTACAATACGGGTGCGTACCATTTGATATAATAACAAAAGGTGTAATGATCACATGACCTACTTTCATTTATTATACATTTTTGTATAACGATGAAATTATATTATGAATTATTGATTTAATTTGCGTTTACCTTACTTTATATGGTTTAAGTTACATAATATTCTCTAATGCACATTCATTGAACTAATATTCAGTTACTTAGCATAATTTATTATGCCAACTATAGTAACGTTTAAACTAATTTTGAAACGTCTACATGGTTTTGTTTGCTTATAAAACAATTTATAGTAGCTTTAGGAATTGCAAATATACAAAACTTATAGTGTCAGTTACGGGAGATATCCCGTAAGTAAAAATATAGGTTTAGTTTTAAACCATGAAAGCCTAAAACAGTGTGCAAATATACAACTGTGTTGCTCTGAAAAAACAAAGTTTATTTAAGAATTACTAAAACAGTCATATTTGTTCTGTTTTACACATAAACCATACCAATAAATCCCATAATCTTACCTGAAAGACCAGTTATTATTTAAATTGCCAATTCCCTTTATAGAATTATTAATGCAGTTCTTTAGTCTAGTTTATTTCAATAACGTTTCCAACGTTATTTTAATGTATTTCAGTCTTTCCAATAATTTTCATTTTTATTTGTGCGATATTTCTACAGGGTGAATTTTAATAAATGCGACAAAATGAAATTGTAGCTTCAGTTACAGTAACATAGTAATTATAAACTGTTTTTTCTACAATCTAAATCGTTAAAAAAAATTACGCGATTATCGTTTTCAAAAGGTCCATTGATGTTATTATCTTTATTTAAGTACGAATTATCGGTATTCCAGTAATATGCAAAATAAAATAAGAAAACTTAAGGCAAAACTAGGTAAATGATACTTTTATTATTTTAACGGTTTTCGTAACACTGATCAATTATTTTTTAATTTTACATTTGATATTTTATACATTTTCTTGACAACACGTATTATTGTATATTTAAATTTTCGCATCTATTCAATTTCACCCTGTATACTGCGATAATTTATGTGTTTTTATAATTGTTTCTATCATTATTTATTTTTGCTTTATATGAGTCTTGACCCTGAAATAAATGTTTTTTATTATAATCGATAAAGATTATTTCATAAAATTGATTTAATCAAAAATATTTACCTACGTCGTTTTCAATTTGTTTTCCAATCGTCTTTTATTTGACAGCCTTTTTACATGTTACCATAAAGTATGTTCCAAAGATAAAGTAATTGCATTATACACGCCTGCTATTTTTGTGCTCCCCCCAGATCCTTTTTATTGTTGGTGAATCATATGGATTATAACAGTATTAAGTTTCCTAATATTTACTTATAAATTCCGGAATTGGCTGAAAATGAATTAATAAGAAACCGAAATCAATTGAAAATTATATGAATATGATAACTTAATATGATTCCAGCAAAAGAAGTTTATATAAAATGTAACATTAGATCACATGAAATATCTGTTATTATGCCATACAGGGTTATTTTTTGTTTATACTAAACCCGAAAAGGGGTCATTGTACTCATCATTTTGAACAACTTTTTCTATGGGACGAACCCTGAAATCGCGAAAAAAAAATCAGCTGTTCCCTACATTTATGTTCGCATAACTCGTCAAAATGTAGGGAACAGCTGATTTTTTTTTCGCGATTTCAGGGTTCGTCCCATAGAAAAAGTTGTTCAAAATGATGAGTACAATGACCCCTTTTCGGGTTTAGTATAAACAAAAAATAACCCTGTATATTACACACCCCATCATACTAAACATCACAGCTTTCATTGTTTTCATTGTTTTTTCTGTGAATCAAGTGACAGGGTAGGTGACGCGCGGGTCGTTTTTTTTTGTGTATAGAAACACCGATAGCAACGCAATTAGAAATATAAATTTCCATTATCTCGAATTTTTATCACTCTATTTTGACAACCGATTGATAAAAATCTACGTATGATAACAATATTTTATTATTATAAGTAGATGTTCATAATAAAACTGAGAAACCACAGTCATCATATACTCGTACAATTAGCTCTCTGAGGGAGTATTTGGAACTTTATAAGTTGAACGATTTATACTTTTTTTTTTCAATACAAAAAACTGAATATCGGCGGCATTACTCCTCAAGAGAATACCGTACGACACCACTGTCAAAATAAATAAACTGAACTAGTGCTCTCTAATTCAGGTAAGTCACGAATTTTCCTAACGGGATCTACATGGGAGTCCCACTGAAGCTTGGTATCCAAGTAATGCCTCAGAAACAACACTGCAGTATCTTCCGGTATCAACTCTAAATCCATTACATTAGATTTCGAGTAAACTTAATGCATTCAGTTTTATTTCATAACTAAGTGTTGTTTTTTTAATCCCCAAAGTACATCTAATGACGATAACGTTTACTGAACAAGTCGTTGTTAAGTGCACTTGTCTACATAAACGCATCATGTAGGTACTTATAAGTATGTTATTATAACACAACGACACAAAACAACGTAGGCAACGTACTCGTAGTAGGTACATTCAGATTTCGCTTGTGTAATTATTGATAGTAAACTTAATGCATTCAGTTGTATTTCTTTACTAAGTGTTGTTTTTTAATTCCCAAGTAAATCTAATGGCGATGACGTTAACTGAACAAGTCGTTGTAAATGCACTTGTTGACTTGATGTTAATATAACAGAAACAACGTAGGTACCTACCTAGGTACCTACTTAAATAGTGATTAGGTTTGTGATTGTTATTTGTATTGTCTACTTTTATTATTAAATGTTTTCGTTTGTTTTTCTTTGTGTTGTACTGTGGAAACTTTGGTGTAATTTACCCGAAATACTAATAGTCCGGAAGGTACCGGTTCATTTTACGTAGTGTTTTTACGCCGATCGTTTGCCATCTTGTACAATAGATCTCGAATGACTGATAAATGAAACTAGCGTCAGCTAACGCACCCGCGGTGAACCAACCGTCATACCTGGTGAAAACCTAAAAGCAATCTATTACACACTCTCTAACATCGTGGTGGATTGCTTTTAGTTTTTCATCAGGCGTATTTCATTTACAAGTTCATGCGAGTGGCTGATGCATAATCCCCCTCTACCAGACTCTTTATGATGTAAACTTTTTATAAAACAAGTTTTAACCAGCGGGCACGTGGCGTACTATAACTTAATTTTTTATTTATTTTAACCATTTCCGTAACTTCTCAATCCTACACCCACCGCTACGTGTATGACCTCTGAGTTTGTTTTGGCTGTTTCTTCTCAGAGCAGTCAGGTACGAAACACCGGCCCCATCTAATTAAAAAAAAAAAACCCATTCTCCCTCCTCCAGGTAGATTTTCAAGAAGGATTCACCCATATTTACATTTGTAAATTTATATTCTTTTTTTCAGGGTGGTCATTAAGTGGGCCAATTTTTCATTATTTTTGCTATAGAACGGACAGTTTTCCAGATATAAGCAAATTAAGAATACAGCTACGACTTCATGACGCGCGCTCGATACGCTTACATTTTACATTACACACCCACTTTCTCCTCATGCCAGCTAGCAAGACTTTTGGGCAAATTTATTTTCAAACAACTGCAGTCTGCGAGGCCACATCCGATAACTAACGCTGACGGCTGACAAACAGATAGCTTGGCGCGCTTTTTGGTGTCGCTTCACGTTCCGTCTACAAAAATGAAAAAAGTTATGTTACTTCAATGTATTCATTTGCATATTAATCAGCAATCAATTATTTTGCACATTTATTACACACCTAACGTAAAAATTAAATTATATTTATGTAAAAACATGTACTAAATCCACTTCTACTGGCAACGGCACGTGAAATGTCAACTTTGATGTCTACCGTGGCAAATGGCGTCCTTTTTCCCAATTGTATAGACATTTTAAACAGTTAAATCTCGTAAACCGTGAGCGTCCGACTATTAAAAATTTGTATAAGTAAAGAGTTATACCTACTTATGTGTACAATTTCCAAAAATAAATATGATTTCGAAATCGTTGTCCTGTTATGGATATAATGTAGTTTGGTTCACTAATGTTTTACCAAAAGTCCATTGACAAATTTTCATTATACAACCAACGTTTCGTAGACTATCTAATTCGCAAACAACTTATTCCGTAAATGTTTTATTTAAAAAATATTCGTTTTACAAATATTTATTTGGCAAAAACTTGTTTTATCAAATGATATTAATTCATTTATACATTTTTCATTTTTTACTTAGATTCATTTGGATAAATCACGTTTCAACAAAATAATTTACAGGTCAGTATTTTTTTTTCCTCTTTTTTAAGAAAAAAAAATAAGGAGATGCATAGTTTTTTCATAACATGCAAACAAGCATACTCAGCAAGCAAGCAGAAAGAAAGCAGCAAGCATTCAGAAAGCATAGAGCAAGTATGCAGCAAGCAAGCAGCAAACCTGCAGCAAGCAAGCAGCATGCATGCAACCAGCAAGCAGCAAGCATGCAGTATGCAAGCATGCAGCATGCAACAGGCAGCAGGCATGGTTTCTGTCACGGCTCCGGCGTTGTGGGGCTTAAATTACACTTTAGGGGTATGGCAGAAAAGACTACGTGGAGTCGGTTCTGCAGCGATTCCTTTCTGTTCTTTTTTTATTCAGAATGAAAAAAAAATAAAACGGTTCAAAAATTTTCCATAGGAAAAAATATCTACAGGTAATTTTTTTGTGATAAAAAGTCGATGCTCGCTGAAACGGTACTGTGACCCGGCCTGAACCCGGATTGGAATGGACTAATGATGGAATTACGGTGAATAAAGTGAGAGAACTGTTTATGGACACAGGCCTCGAGCACTTTAGATAAAAAGGGAAGGACGGAAATCAGACGAAAGTGACTGGTAAGTATGGAATTAGGAATTTTAGGAAGTCACGGGAGTAAAGGGAGAAGTTAACGATATGGGAGATTGCAGGAAGGAGCTGTTCAAGAGCTGTCACTATCATGTGACGACTGATGTTATCACAGCCCACGGCTTTGGATTTAATGAAGAGGATAATCTTCTTGATCTCTGCCGGGTCGATTGGGGTGAAGGCAGAAAAGGGGTATATTGGGTCGCATCAGAACAGCAAGATAGTCAATAGTTTTACATTTGGTTAGACTATTAAGAGCGGGAACAGTGACGAAATGGCGATTTTCATCGTCCAAACTAAATGTATTAGGAAGGTCTGAATGCCGCGATCTGCCGATACCTAGAGTTCCAAGGACTTCCGAATATCAACAGGAGGAGAAGAAGTGATATTATGAAGAATGTGGCGGCGTTCAGCGTTTCGTAACATCTGATTACAACGATTGCGAGCAGTTTTGAAGAGGGCCCCATTATCCTCCGACCTATCCTTTTCAAACTTACGAAACGGGCGGTCCCGTCGTCGCATTGCCATTTGAACTCCCCTATTCATCCATGGCGCAGGCGGGCGCTTCAGCTTGACTTTCCTTAGGGGCGTGGGTGTCACACAACTTGACTACGGCAGAATTTAAAACATTAACTTTGTCGTCAACTGGCTTCATTCAAGGGTGTCCAGTCAATATTAGACGCATCTTGTCTTAGGTTTTCAGCATTCCTCCACGCAAAGGCACTGGAATGTAGGTTTGGGTTTAGGAGTTTTAAGGATATAAGACAGGAAAATACGGTCTTGATAGGAGAAACCAAGTGCGACATGTTGACCATATGAGGAGACTAAGCAAGTATTAGAGATGAGAATGAGGTCGAACCAAGTATCATCACCGACAGTGTTGTGATGCGTAGGTTGGAGTGGCAACACGTGCAAACTAGCTGACCAGATGTAAGAGTTTAGAGGATGGAGGGGAGTTATGGACAAAGAGGTTGGTGTTGAAATCCCCCATGATAATGTGATACATGTGCGTGGGTGTGTGTGTGTGTGTGTGTGCATACTCAGAACCCAAAGATTCTAAGACTGATTCGAATTCGATGAAGTAATCAAGGGAAGGAGGACAATACACAACTTCAATAACTAATTTAGCTCCTTTAACACAAACCTCAAGTAAAAGAAACTAACCCGAATCGTTAAAGGAAGAAGTAGCGAGAATTTTGAAGGGAAAATCAGCAGGAAGGTATACTGCTACAGCACAATTCGATCATTCTGCAGAAGAAGGAATCCTGGGGGAGAGTAAGTGGTAGATAGGAGTTCAGGTTTTAGTCAGCCTTCGGAAGTCAACAAATCATCTCGAGTTTTTTAAGAGGAATTGTAAAAGATGGGACTGGAATGTTGATAGGATTCAGAATGATTGGACTTCAGTTTGTGGTGAATGTTGCTTAATGTATTTGCTATGTAAGTTTCAGGGATGTTCAAAACATAGTTTTACAAACATATTTATGGGGAACACACTGTACAATGATATTTTAGCGGATGAGATGTTCCGCTCATAAATTGCAGAAGGAAGTAATAAAATTTATAAATTAAAATGAAGGAATGTGTTTATTGTTGTTATAATCCAGAAAAGCTCTCATAATGAGGGTACACATTGAGAAACAGATAAGAACGCCAAAGCAAACGTATCGCGGGTGTTCGAGGTGCAATAGATAAGAGGATTAGGCGAACAATGGAATGCCAATGAGGGTGCAGGGGTACCGGATACCAATTGATTTGATTTTGAAATTTCTTTATTTTAACATAAACACAACAGATAAATGACATTCAGATCTTATTCTAAAAGCATTATACATTAAGATTGGTGTTTTGTCCAGACTATGGCGCCTATATAAAACATTTACGCATACAAATAAAATGTAATGTATAAAACTTATTCTTATGAATCAGAGGTATCTTAATACTTACGGTAAACAAATGTCGAACTGTACAGCGCGAAGATTAGACACACACGCACTTTTTAACACTTAATATACTACATATTTTATAAAAGGTTGTTACACATAACATACATAACGCTAGAATTTTACTTTGACAGTATAATAATATGTATTAGAAAACGCAAATGAGTTTCGTGTACTGAGTATGATTCGTTGCAAATCTACCCTACATTCAGGCGAACGTAATAAAAATAGTCCGGTCATCTAGTCGCATCGCCTTTGTTATTCGAATAGCAGTAAGTGATGTGGGAGACGGTACCGATGATATTTGTCGATATATTTTAAATTAGTAGATCGTGTTCGGCCAATAGTGGAAATAAGTGGGTTATTATGTTTAGGATTAGTTACCAAATAAAACTTTTTTGTGAGTTTTCTAATGAATTGCTTTAATGTTGGGAAATGTAATTGAGTGTGTAATGTTTTAAGATTTGTCCGAAAGGGTGTATTTAATGAGGTTTTAATTGCTTTGTTCTGAACTACTTGTAGTTTGGAGTAATTACTCTCACATGTGCTACTCCAGACTGGTGCCGCATACGTAATGCAGGGTCTTACTAGGGATGCGTAGATTTTTAATTTGGTCTTTGAGCTGACTTTAGATCGCCGTTTTAAGATTGGATGAAGGCAGTTTAGAGCTTTTATTCCTTTGACGCGGAAGTACTCGGTATTTTTGGTCCAGTTCATTTTATTATCCAGCAATAGTCCAAGATACTTAGTCGATTCACGCCATGGCAAAGAATAATCATCCACTTTAATGCGTTTTTTAGGAACAGATCGCTTTCGTGTGAATATTATGGCTTCGGTTTTTGTGGAATTTAATTTTAGTTTCCATTGGGTAAAGTATAAAACTAGAAGCTCTAATGATAACTGAAGCCTTTCCACTATTAACTCGGTGTCTTTACTTGAAGTAAAAGATGCCGTGTCATCAGCAAAACACGCAAGATGAGTATGGGGCTGCTTAGGCATGTCGTTTATGAACAATATGAATAAATGGGGCCCAAGCAAGGAGCCCTGAGGCACCCCCGCAGGAATAGACCTTGGATTAGACACACTATCTCCAATATGAACACAGAACTTCCTATCCGTCAAATACGCCTGGATGATTTTTATAAGTCCTATCGGTACGTTACATTTGTATAGCTTATGTAAAAGGCCTGCATGCCAGACGGCATCAAAAGCCTTTTCTACGTCTAGCAACATCATACCTGTAGATTCACTCATATTTAAGTGGTGCGTAACATGCTCAGCGACCCTGGCCAGTTGCTGGGCTGTAGAATGAGCTTTTTTGAATCCAAACTGCTCGGGCATTAAAAGGTGGTTAGTAGCGTTTGCTAAGCGCGCTGAGATTACTCCTTCGAGTAGTTTTCCCAAGGATGGTAGGAGACTTATAGGCCGATAACTAGTTGGAGAACTTTCCTCTTTACCTGGTTTCTTAAATGTTATAATTTTGGCTCTTTTCCATGCAGACGGGAAGTAGCCAATTTGTAAGCAACCATTAAATATTTTAGTTATGAATACTATACATTTACGAGATAGATTCTTAAGTAAGCAGTTGTGTATGCCATCGACGCCCGGAGACTTACGACTTTTGAGGTTTCTTATTAATTTTGACACTTCTCTAGGACGTACGAGTCTAGGTGGATTATAGTCTTCCGTATTATTTAGTTTGTTTATTGATTCTTCGACGGCAGTCTCTGTAAGGTTATCACTAATCCAGTTCTTAGTCAAACTCATGTTCTCGTAAAAAGTTTCAGCTAGCACTTCGCATTGCTCGGCAGGGGACGTAGTTAATTGACCATTTTTACACTTCAACGGTGGAATTACTGTAGGCTTATAAGTTAGTGATTTGACAATCCTCCAAATATCAGTAGATGGATTGTCAATTTTAGCCAGTTTGTCGTTCCAAATTTTGTCATTATAGATTTGGATAAGGTTCTTGATTTTAGTGTTAAGGTTGTTTAAATCTTTGTTGATGACGCACTTAATTGCAGGGTTGATTTCTTTTAAAGCCGTCTTCCTAAGCTTGTTTTTATTAGAAATTAGGACTTTGATACGTCTCGGCAAGCTGTAACTCTTAATGGAGGATGGGCCTGATGGAACGTTTACATCGCGACTCGTTTTAATGGTATTTTGTAGTTGATCAACTGCAGCATCAATGCTAGTTTTAGAATTATAAGTTGATGTTTCTAGTGTTATATTCATATCTAAGTAAGACCTGTACCCCGACCAATTAGCCTCCGAGTATCGGTATTGTTTAAAGCTATGACGGGTAAAATTACCACCTACTGTAAAAAGGACTGGGAAGTGATTAGATGATAAAGCTTGTAAGGTGTGAAGTTCAGACACGCACGAAACATTACGGCTGAGAAGTATATCAGGTGTGGACGGAGTATATGCGCTATTGTAATGCACCAATGTTGGAGATGTTGGGCCAAAGACTTGATAATCATGGAGTACCATATGATCAAACAATGCCACACCACGAGAGTTGTTTTGATAACAACGCCAATATTCGTGTTTGGCATTAAAATCACCCATAATTAATACTTTTGGACCTAAATCAAGTAAAATATCCAAATCACCAGGAGCTAACGGAAGGTTTGGTGAATTATATGCGGATATGACAATTATGTTATTGCTCTCGGGTGATGTTAAGCGTATCCCTACACATTCAAGATTATATGTAGGAGGAATAAAGATAGATGTATGAGGAATATCGTTCTTAACTAAAATTGCGACTCCCTGGCCAATACCATTCGGTCTCTTATCGCATCGGTAACAGGTGTATCCAGGCGTATTTAACGTATAATTTTCACCTAATCGTGTTTCACATAGTGAGATAATGTCGACACAATGTTCGCTACTTAAATCTAAACATTCAGATAATTTGGAACGAATCCCGTCAGCGTTCCAGTATAGAAATCGAAGCTCATTTGCATTATTAAACATATTGACCGAGATGAGTAAGTATGAGAATAACTTTGTCCATCATGTTATTACAGACACTA
This sequence comes from Xestia c-nigrum, assembly GCA_916618015.1. Taxonomy (NCBI): domain Eukaryota; kingdom Metazoa; phylum Arthropoda; class Insecta; order Lepidoptera; family Noctuidae; genus Xestia; species Xestia c-nigrum. Next base: position 4,003,128 of record OU745263.1, read on the forward strand.
AATTGGTCTTTTATTGATTTAATAGTTTTAAGGATACCCAGCATTTCTGATGTAGTGTGATCAAGGGGAGCTTCCTGCAAGGGTTGAGCTTTTTGATTAGACTTCTCGGTTGTAGACGTGATTGTAGCCCAGGAGCGACCGTCGACTTTGGAGTAAATTTTGGTTTGACGCTGTTCTTGAGCTGCTTTGATGTTATCTTGACGAGTTTGTAAAAGTTGAAGATAGTTTTGACGCTCTTTACAATGTCGGAAGTTTGCCGGGTGATCTTCGCCACAATTGCAGCATTTAGCAGGCTCCGTGCGATTATTCTTTGGGCATTCGTTAGTAAGATGGGCTTCGGGACACTTGACGCACCGCGGTGTTAAGTTGCAGTTTTTGGAAGAGTGACCAAACGCTTGACATCGATAGCACTGTGTTCCATACAAATTTTTGTTACGAAACTTGACAATGCGAACAGCGCAGTTGCTTAAGGACGCTGTTACTTTTTTCCACGAATATTAGTGTTTTTCAGGTACCATTTTAATGTACAAGCTGTCACAAATGTGAAAATTTCATGGTCTTAATTTAAAGATAATATATTAATCTCCAGATAATTATCAGAAAAAATCTATGACGTCATACAAAATTTTCGCACAAATACGTTTTTCCCATCACAAGAATCGCAGAAAATTAAAAAAAAAGGGGTCAGAATAGGTACCATTTTAGGTCATTTTAAAGCATATTTTATCTTAATAATTAATAAGAAATTGCGGTAAATATAGTCCTTTACTGGAAATCCATTTTTTTTTGTATTCAAATCGCAACATTTTCCAATTACTAGCCAAAGTATAAACATTTGGCGAATTCTTCATACATTTTTCACTCGCGGTTCGTCAATCTGCGCTGAGACGCGCTCCTCAACGGACGGGTGTATCGCTCTGTCGCAAAAAATAAATACGATTTTATTACTAAAAAATATTGTAGTGTGCATGCGTGTGAGTAGGTACCCCCGGTTGTATAGCGTATTCGGAATGAGTTGAAACTTTTTCCAACGACATTAAAGTAAGTACTTACGAGTTCCTACTTTTATTAATAAAGTGTGGTTTAGAAAATATGTTGGGTAAGATCGGGATTTGTGAAATGGATGGGTGGTGTTAAGCAACTCTTAGTAAGGTTAGGATTTGGATGGGTAAGGCCAAGCTGTTCACGATGAGGTTCGGATGTGGATGGGGAGGAGAGTTATGATTTTAACTTTTTTTTTTAGGTGTGTATGTACGAATATGGGGACAAAATCAAAAATGGTGCCCATAGAAAACTGGAACGAGCAGACTTCTATAGACTCTGGTCCAAGAAGCGTTGTTGGTACTAGGATACTCATATCATTTGTCGTGTTTGATGCTTTGCAATTACCGAAGCTCATGGAAATCGCGAAAAAAAGGGGAAAAAAAATAGTACCTACTTTTTGTAAATCAAATTCTTCATTTCTGATTATTATATCATCAGTATAAGAAGTATAAAGCCCTCAACACTTAATTACTGATAAATATAAGCGTAACCTTCACGACTACAACGACAACCATAATCCTTAGAGGGGTAAGCACACATGTTCTTCGCACGCCAGATTACACAATTGCTCGCAATAGTTATTACGAGTTGAAAACGATCTGTTTGCCAAATCTTGGAGACGAAATCTTCACGACTGTAATCCTCAGAGATGTATGCAGCCATGTTCATCGAACGCCGGATTTCACAATTGGTCGCATTAGTTATAATGAGCTGAAAACGATCTATTATCTAGGATTATATTATATAGGATAGGATTGGATAGGATTCAATTAAATGTTCCATATAATTAATAACAAAATGTTCAATCGGAACCCTTACAGATACGTCATATCTGACTGTCTGTCTGTCTATCCGTATGTCACAGCCACTTTTTTCCGAAACTATAAGAACTATGCTGTTGAAACTTGGTACGTAGATATATTCTGTGAACCGCATTAAGATTTATACACAAAAATATAAAAAAAAGAATACATTTTTTTTTCTAAACTCAGAGACACTTCCAAAGTGGTAAAATGTCCCCCCCCCCCCCCCTTTTAATTCTTGTGACCGGGCGTGTGTTCGGTGCAACACTGAGGTGATGATTTTCTTTACGGTAGGCGGTGTCGGTACTGTTGTTTTTAGTTTTTGAACATGGGGCAGGTTTTTTTATGTTGGTACCATATTAGGTGTACTTATTCTGTTACCCTTAACAGGCGTGATTTTATGTTATGAAAATCGCGAAGAAAAAGATACTATTGATAGGGTCAAGCGAGAATTGCAAATTAAAGTCCATCATAGCAAAGCAACAAGATTAGCAGCCCAATCAAAACTAATAGTACCAAGATTCAAGAACTATTACGGGAAACGAACCGTCGCCGTCGCTTATCTAATACCTACTCTGATTAATGAGGTTCCAACAAAAATTCAATCGGAAATAACAAATAGTAACTATAAATATAAGTACAAAAAATTCTTTAACTCTCTTTGAAATGCACCATCCTGTATTTACATGTTATTTACATTAGTTACTACCATCGACGCGATGTCTGAGTCCGACCCGCGCCGTGTTTGTTTTTTATGACCTGTCTACCTTACAAATTGTTATAACCCGTGTTTGATAATTTTTAAATAGTGTAGTGTTAAGATAGCTTATAAGTGGATCAACATCCGGACAAACCTATTGAGGTTTTTGTGATGTTCTTATATTTATATTTTGTTTTGTTCTTTAATTAATAAACAATAAAAAAAAAAAAAAAAGCACCTTCTTTTTTGCAGTTGGTTGAAAATACTAACCTATTATCACGACAACGGTACTAAGTAATAGTAACCAAACGCATTTTCAAAGGTCCAAGTAGGTATTCTTCCGGAGTTAATTTCAATAACATTACAAAATAAAACCAAGGAGCTAAATTATTTAGGTGAAGTATAAAATCGAGCGCTCGGAGTTGTTGAATGTGTGCGTAGTGCGTACGCGTGATGTTGCTGTGTGCGGCATTGAATACCTAAATTTGAGTTCAACGAAAACGGTGCAGCGTCCTTAAATATTTTATAGATTTAAACTTGGAGATGTTGGCACCTGCTTGAAGCTGAACAAGATATGGCGGGCATGATGCATCTCTGCCCTCAGCGACTTTCATTTTGCGAACCTTGGTGTTAGGGAACCCAATAGATGATAGCTCTTCCGATAGGTGTTCTTCAACAAACTCGGGCAGGCCAAAAACTACAGCCCTAGGCATTCTTTCGTCTTTCCGAGAGAAAGTGTGATAGGGAATACTTTCTGAGCAGAGACCCTCTTTTAAAGCTTGATGACCTTCAGATGTGTGAGGGTTTATAGAGATTTTATTATTACCCTTGTACTCCAGATGAAACCCTTTGGTATAGCGGGTAATCACCGTCTTTATGTATGCATGAGTCCATTCGGGTTTTAGAGTAATAAAAATGGGTGGTATCTTACCCGATTTTATGGTTTTGGCTGTTGCATTACGGTTGTGCATTTGCAGTGGATTGGTGGATGCTTCATGTTCAGTAGATAGGTTACTGAATCTGTTAGTGGTGTTGACAGGTGCTTCAGGTTGAAGTCTTGTTGAAAAAGATGGGACTGGAATGTTGATAGGATTCAGAATGATTGGACTTCAGTTTGTGGTGAATGTTGCTTAATGTATTTGCTATGTAAGTTTCAGGGATGTTCAAAACATAGTTTTACAAACATATTTATGGGGAACACACTGTACAATGATATTTTAGCGGATGAGATGTTCCGCTCATAAATTGCAGAAGGAAGTAATAAAATTTATAAATTAAAATGAAGGAATGTGTTTATTGTTGTTATAATCCAGAAAAGCTCTCATAATGAGGGTACACATTGAGAAACAGATAAGAACGCCAAAGCAAACGTATCGCGGGTGTTCGAGGTGCAATAGATAAGAGGATTAGGCGAACAATGGAATGCTAATGAGGGTGCAGGGGTACCGGATACCAATTAGATATTAGTTAATTGATCTGCGCATCTCCGAAACCGCGTACTCTACACAAAAACGGACCGCAGAAACGTGATCAGAGCATGGCAAACCAATTTTTTTTTGTTAGGATTCCACACGCCCTGGATCGCCCACGAGATCGGTGCGTCAGCACCGATGTATCCCTACTACTGGTAGTAGTATCGACGTCTCTCGGGTCGGCTAGTATATCTATATGTCACCGTAAAATTGTCACTACTAATATTGCGTTTAATTGTAAGCAGTATGTTCGTTTGACAATATTTCGAGAGTTTACAATATCGCTAGAGAGATTACAACATAACGTGTTTGTTTCATATAAATGAATCCCTATTTCCCTTGGTCACGCCATCACGCGTGAACGGCTGGTCCGATTTTCCCACTAATTCTAATAACGTGCCTTCTTTAACATCTTTTTCAATACACTTCCTCGAAAACTGGTTCTTTTCGCACTACTATTAGTTTCAAAATGCAGTGTATTTCACACACGTGCATTTACCATGTTTTTTCCGCACACGTGCAAAAAGTAAAATTGCCACAGATAATTGATATACTTAGTCCGAATTGGTTCATTGACATGATTATTTATAACTGATATTTACTTTTATAAACGAATTAACATTAATCACTTTTGAAGAAATAAAATAAAATAATGTAAAATATGTGTGTCATGAATGTCACGAGACTATGATTTAAATTTTATTTTGTTCCGCGCTTTGCTTTCGCCATGTTCAAGGAGAGGCAAAGGTATGAAGCCGTTATACAGCCTAATATAAAAAATAAATTTTAATTTGTGTTTCAATTTAGAACAGAAATTTTGTGTTCTAAATTCAAAAACGTCGTTTGATACACGTGGACATTTGTTATTGCAGTTCTCGGCTCAATAGCACCGGCTTGTACTGCAATAACAAACTTTCTCCACTTGTCTCAAAATGTAATATTATACAATATGGAATACAAAAAAAATGAATATGAATATGAAATGTAGTAGGTAGGTAGGTAGTAGAAGTAAGTAGGTAGTGGTAGATAGTAGTTGGTAGGTAGGTGGTAACCCTAGGTGACAGGATAACGTCTGTCGGGTAGACTAGTAATATATAAAACTTTCTCTTGAATGACTCTATCTATTACTGAAGACTGCATTACATCCGTTGCGTACTTTAAACAATCTAAGCGTAAAGACAGTGGGAGCGACTTTGTTTTAAACCAAATAAAGAAGATATGATATGCGAGAGTAGAAGTACAATACATAAGGTTTTAAACAAAGCTACTAATATTTAGGGAATGTTCATTTATTTTTCATTGTTACATAAATCGAATCTCAGTTTACTTAACACGTTTTGTCTGGATCTCACCCAGTGTCGTTTTTGTTTTCGTGTTTACATAATTATATCTACAGGTATGAAGCTGGTATGAAGTAAGGTATTTACATAAAAGAAAATATAATGCGCCGACCCCTAATAAAAATAGACACATGACAGGTCCCTGGCAGCCATAAAATCGGCATAGCATTCGTCACTAACATGATTTTTGCAAACAAAACTCTCTCTACTTTTTTCCAAAATTGTAGAAACGATAACTCTTTTCTTATTACGTTTTCAAATGCGTGGGTGATGGACCACTTCTACTTCCTCAAATATAAAAGCTTATTTCTTCCCGCTTCGAACAAATCTTCTCTCCTCCCAGCCTTCGCGTTTGAACACCTTCAGCATGATACCCTGTTCCATGGGCTGGATCGTTATGGTCCTAGGTTCGAAGGTCAGGGTCTTTTTCATGCCATCAGCCAGTTCCACTCTGTACTTCTTCAGGAACGTGATGAGACCAGTCAGCGATTGCATCTTAGCGAAACGCATTCCTGAAAAAGATTAATTTTCAAAATTAGTTCACAAGAATTTTTATGACACGTTTTTACGGCGACTACAGGAGCTAAACGCGAGTTTTATAATGCCTGAAAGTATATGATTCACTGCAATAAACAAATCCACAAAAATATATGGTATTCTTCAGGACATATGCTAGTATGACAGTGTTTTGAAAACCTAATACAATTAATTTTACACTACAAGAAAAACCACGAACTTATCCCTTAAAAAAATCTTTTAACGAGTAAAAACTATTGGTAAATAATTCTACAAGCAACATATTAGCATCAAAGTGTCTTATTTTTTAGTCTAATCAATGGTTTTTTTTGTAAATCGATCGAAACAACTCATTTCGCTCTTTGTAGGGCAAGCTGATTGTAACTTTATTCTAACAGTATTTCAAACAAATTTTGAAGCACCACAAATAGAGTTGCTTATTTAGTTCATGTAGTCGCCTTGGGGAAGCAGAAGACATAGAGCGCCGTCCCTTAATAAATTGGGATAAGGGCAACAGAATGATGAAATTATAACACATTTTTCAAAAGTAAATGTTTTGGAATCGCAACACCCGAAACAATAAACGATGTAAACTTAAACTCAAAGCATTAAGTTCAAACGGTCCAGTAAGTTTTAAGAGTGTCAAAAACAAGGAACCTGCACATGACTGTAGTTGTCTACTCCAAAACGTAGATCTCTATGGAGAAAAGAAGATACAGCAAGCAATTTCATAGACACTCTTCTTGTAAGGGCCACGGACCAAGCAATTACATAATAGAACAACATACTACAACTAATAGATTTAGTAATAATACCGTCGAATGTTTCGAAAAACCACATAGAATAATCTGCATGGCAACTGTAGTTGTCATTTATATATTTTTATATAAATGATAACTTTTTATTTTAATAGTTTTAACATTAAAATTACCTATACACAGCCTGGGTCCATTTCCGAATGGTAAAAACGAGTAAGGCACGACGTCGTCTTTATTTTCAGGCAGGAAACGTTCTGGCTTGTATGCTTCTGGCTCCGGGAAGAACTCAGGATTATGGTGCAGGTGGTAAACAGGAATATGGACGCGAACACCTTCGTCCAGTTTCAAGCCGTCAGGGAGGACGTAGTTGTCCATGACCTCTCGGGTAAGGTTCCCCAGGACCGGGTACTTCCGCAGGGTCTCGTACATACAGGCCTCCAAGTAAGGTAGCTCAGTCACACACTCGTATTGCAGTTTGTTGTCGTGACGTCGCAGGAACTCGTCCACTTCCTCGGCAGCTCGTTGCTGCGCTTCCGGGTTCTTCGCTAACTCAAACAATGTCAAGGCCATAGTAGTAGCCGACGTATCAAAACCCGCTGCGAAAAAAACAATACACTGCGCCACCAACAAGTCATCGTCCACTTTCAAATGCACCTTATTATTACCACCAGTTTTTGCGTTACTTAAACTATCTCCAGTTAAATATTCCTCTTTTTTTAAAGTCAGGACCAGATCCACAAAGTCGTTCCTCAGCGATGGCTCGTAGTTTCGGCTTTGAAATACTTCTTTTAACATTTTTGAGAAAAATCGGTCTACTGATGAAGGAAAAGCTTTAAATCCCGCTCCGTAGAAAAGTGAAGGCCAGATGGACCTAAGTATGAGTTTTATACCACGATAGTTTGAATTGCTGAATATTGCATCAGCCATTATACTAAACGGGTTATTCTCTCCTGATTTCATGGTGTTAGACTCCACGCCGAAAGCGCAGGAGCATATATTGTCCATCGTGTACCTTGCACAAGTTTTTCGCACTTCGATGATGTCAGACATGCTGGCTTCCTTGTCGAGCATATCTTCGAAGTCAAAACCACACTGTTCTATCAAATGGTACATGTTCTTCATTTTTGCGGAAGAAAAGAGAGGAGTCAGATTTTGTCGGACAACCTTCCAACTGTCGCCACCACTGAAGAACAAATTCTGTGTGACAACTTCATGGTTAATGTATTTGGTTATTTCTCTGCCGTTAAAGTAGTAAAAATCTTTGGTCATCACTTGTTTGACGATCTCAGGACTGTTCAGGATGAGAACAGGTTCCGTGCCGAAGAAAGCTCCAAAGTAAGGTTGATCGATGAACTTTTGACAAAGTCTTTGTATCACCTGTCCAGGATATTCTTGTAGTAAGATATATTTTCCGTAATTGCCCAAAAGAGGCAGTGGTTTAATGTAGGGCACATTTTTGTCTTTCCAGTAACTGAACTTTTTTGTCGTAATTGAATATAATAGAGTAAAGATTACAGTTAACAGAGACGCGAGCACGAGTAGGCCGAACATGTTGCTGACCTGGCACTAACAACTGTGGGTGGGGGAGATAGATGCGATCGTTTTTATAATATTATGTTATCTACATATTAGACCTGCCGACTCACGCTGATCGACGCAATGTCCAATTTCTAAGGCCGAATTAAATGATTACTTAACTACTGAACTGATAAGTGAATTGTATAACAACATGTCATATATTTAGTCGCTATATAATCAAGTATAACGCCGGTTTTGAAATCACGAAATATCTTTTATCTGAAGATAAAGTAAACACGGTGGCCGGGTTGTTTTTCAACAGAAAATAATGTCAAATCACCGCATTGAACGAAGTTCACCCGTAGGTATATGAATTGCGATTGTTTTATAACCTAACCAACGTTAATGCACAACGAGATCTATCCATGTTTTAATTAAGGAATGACGTGGTTTAGCTTAAAATTAATAATAATAATAAAAAAAAAAAAAGTTTTAATTAAAATGGGATTGCAAAGTTTACAAAATATGTTGCATTTATAAAATTTTTAGGTTCAACTATTTATACAATAAATACGGGTGAAGTATTGGTCTCCTAGATAGGCTAATATTAGCCTGTGTTAAGGAGAGACAGTGCCGGTCCCCTGAATTGGATAATTGACGAATTATTATATGATATTACATTGTGTTTAAAATTCAAAGTTTGAAACAACATTTGGTCATAAGTGTAGTTACTATACAACAGTTATCGAATAATTAAATAAGTTTCAGTTCATACACCCATGTAAATAACAATTTACAGCAACAATACATAAAATATGTGATTAAAGACAATAAATTCAACCAAAATTAAAACTAAAATTACAATCACTATCAAATATACAAACAATATCAAAATTAATTAATATAAAACCAGAAATATATACAATGTTAAAATTTAAATTAAAATAAACATGAAAATCAAATTTAAAATTACATTATTGTTGATAAAAGACATACTTATCTAGAGTGTGTGGGTGTGTATGTGTGTGTATGTCAGTGTAGGTGGATTCTGTTAAGTGTATATGTGAGTGTGAATATGTGTGTTTTAACATGATTATTTTGTGAGGAATAATTCAGTGTCATCATAATTAAAGTCTAAGAGGAGTTTCCGTACAGTTTTTTTACAATTGTAGAATGGGAGTTCAAAGATTGGGCATTTTGCATTAATTTTATTGTATAGAGAAGGAGCAAGATACACAGAGAATCGTTTTACGAAAGAAGTACGTGGAGGAGGAATTGTGCAGATTCTGTCTTTCCGACGTGTAGAGATATGTCTATAAGGTGTTCTGGAATGTTGTAGTAAGACTATATGTAAAATGTACTGTTGCCGAACATTTAAAACATTCCAGGATTTATAAAGTTCGGTCGTTGGGAATAAGATAGGGCGAAAGGTGGCAACTTTAAGTATGGCTCTATGAGCGATTTCTAAAGGCTTCATCAGTGTCTTTGCAGCTCCGCCCCAGCAGGAAATGCAATAGGTCACTAGTGATTGGCAAAGAGCGAAGTATACATTACGGATAACTGAAGCGTGTGCTACATGTCGCAGTGTTTTAAATATGTAAATAAGTTTCCGTACGCGGCCGGATAGGGTGTTAATGTGTGATTTGAAGTTTAAGTGTCGGTCAATGAAGATACCAAGATATTTTATTTGTTCTACTGGAGTAAGTGATGGGCACTGGCAAGCCTGGTGCGACATACAACTACTCGAGTGAGATTTTATAGACATAGAGAAATTTGGTTGGGAATTTGAATTTATTGAGAAGGTAATAAAATTTGTTTTAATGGTATTCAGGGTCAAAGAGTGTGTGTAAAGCCATTTTAATGTGATGTTAAATCCTTTTTGTGCAATTGACTGCAGTTCCAACCATGAGTTAGCGGTGAAAGTTATTGCAGTGTCATCTGCATAAGAAACTATTTGGGCATTTGGTATATCTAGGTTGCAGAGGTCGTTAATGAATACAAGGAACAAAGTGGGCCCCAAAATACTTCCCTGCGGCACACCGTATTCGATAGCAACTGTATCGCTAAGGTAATTATCCATAGTCACAAATTGTGAGCGGTTTGTTAGGTAGCTTTTAAATAAATTAAATGGTAGGCCCCTTACACCTATACATTCTAGCTTGAGTAAAAGGGTCGGAATGGGCACGGTATCAAAAGCCTTTGTGAGGTCTAAGAAAATGGTCAATACCTTTTTATTATTGTCTAAATTCTTCACTATGTTATCAATTAATTTGTGTATTGCGTCATTTGTGGATTTGTTTTTACGAAATCCAAATTGTTGTGTTGACAAAATATTATAATGCTCAAGATAGTGAATGAGTCTCTTATTCATTAAACGTTCGAGTATTTTTGATAAAGTACTAAGTACTGCTATGGGGCGGTAGTTATTTACGAGGCACCCAACGCCGCCCTTGAGAATGGGATGAATGGCTGCCTTTTTGAATGAAGTAGGAAAAATGGCTAAGTCAAAGCAAAGGTTGAACATGTGGCATAGTATAGGTGCGAGGGACGTGCGTGGCGTAACGTTTCAAAAACAGGGTGGAGATACCATCCCAGCCGGTAGCCGCATTTGTTCGTAGCATATTTATGGTTGTTATAATTTCGTCAGGATCTGTGTTTTCCAACACAAATGATTTTTTGAAGTTAGATGTGTGGGGAAGTGAAGGGCGGGTAAATGATTGTTTCTTACTTATACTATCTGCAAGATTCTTTCCTATACCTGCAAAAAATTGGTTTACGTCATTGCAAGACTGTATCGGAGATGATGAAGCTGATAACAACTGTGTGTAAGAGTGTTTAGGTTTGGTAGTATTTGTGATGTTTTTAATAGTTTCCCAGAGTTTTTTAGGGTTATTCATAGCCTTATTATTTCTATAGAATCGTATTTTCTCTTCGCTTTTTTATTAATGCAGCACAAAAATTTCTGTATCGTTTATAGGTGGTACTGATTGTGATGTTGTCAGGCGATTGCTTAACTTTTTTATGTAGAGAGTCACGGTTACGTATACACCTCAGCAGACCCGGCGTTATCCACGGCTTCAGAGTTTGTTTCTTTGCGGGTACCTTTACTGTTGTAGTGCAGTCTTCTATGGCGGTTTTAGTGAGCCTGATAAAGGAATCTGCGGCATCATTTGGATCCGTAATAGACAAAATGGGTGCAAAGTCTAAACCTGCCATAACTGTTTCAAGAGCGTCGTAGTTTATTTTATTTACATATTTTGTGGAATTTGATTTAATAGTAATTTTATTTAGGCAAAACAGAGTCGAATAATGATCTGTTACAGTTGAATCATAGACAAGTGTCAGACAAGTGTGTTAATGTCTCCTGTTATGATTACAGTTTTGTAGTTAGCCAGCGACTGGAGTATTTTATTGAGTGCAGAGAGGAATGTTTGAATATTATCGTTTGCGGGTGATCGGTATATGCAAAGTATTGCTACATCTAAATCTAATTTTATTATTAAACCAGAGGCAGATCCAGAAAAGTCCGGTTCTTCGTAAGCAGATACAAGAGTGGATTTTACATAGACTACCACTCCGTCGCCCTTATTTAAGTGTTTAGTGGTGTGATAGGTGTTATAATTTTGTAGAACGGGAATGTGGTTGTTACTGGAACATTTTAACCAACATTCAGTTAGTACTAGGAGTACGCACTGAATATCGATACGGTGTAATAAGGTTTGTAGATCATCAAAGTTTATATTAATAGATCTAATATTTTGTGAAAGGATTTTCAATTGATACGTAGATTGTTCGATATACTTTTGTGTCTGTTCTGGGGTACATGTGTGGGTATCCGATACAGAAAAGTGATCAACATTAGCGATTAAATCATACGTTTTGTTAGACATTATAAATGTAAGTGTCTGGATGTGGGATAAGAATAAAGCGGTAATTACGGGGTATTATGGCAGTATGTGGGAATATCTGTAGTGTATGTTTAAAAAGTGTATAAAAGTTATGTTTGTGATCGTTGTATTTGTGTGTTGTGTATGGTGTAGAGTATGTCATGTTTAAAAAGAATATCTGTTTTATAATTAAATCAATAAACATAGTATAAAAATGAAGAACACAATTAGCGTAAGAAACATTATTTAGAGTAAAGTTAGAGTGAAACAGGAAGTCTAGTCATGGATTATTCTTTGAATGTAGTTGGTTGAGCTGTGTTTCACTTTTTATAACAATAGACTGACTTTCTGGATCCTTCTTCAGCATGATACGTCCGTTAGAAATCCAACAGAATTGGATTTTGTTCGCCTTAGCATAGTTTCGAGCTAGGTAAAAAAGTCGCTTGGAGGTGGCAGTCAGTTGTTCTGCTATAAATACGGGGGTATTTGGTACCATGCCTAGGCTAGCGGAGCTCAGTTTGCTGTTAGGGTGCTGCTTATTATAAGCTTTGACAGCTGCCAAAAAATTGCTTTTGACGAGGGTATTTGTAATTTTGACTGCTATCGAAGAATTAGAAATTTCTTTTTTTGAGGGTTGACGTAGCACATCGCGTATGTCTGACACTTGTATGTTGAGCTCTAGTTTTTTTGATAACTCCAGGAAAGATTTGTATAGCATTTCCTTAGTTTCATTTGGCCTTTTTGGAACGTTACGTAGTTCAACACTGGTTTTCACCATGGAACGGTCGAAAGACTCAAGCTTGACCTCAAGTTCAGCCAACTTTAAATTCATGGATGTTCGTTCTCTTTCGAGACCCGTTATTTTCAACTCAAGTGTAGTCAATTGATCAGAAATAGATGTCATGGATTTTTCTATCTCGGCATTTGCTGGTCCATGCGAGTGTTTTGTGAGCATATCATACTGTGCAACATATTCTTGATTTCTGTCTTAAATTCATCCAAGCCATCATTCACTTCCGTCGTTGGAGGACAACGCCGTTTACATCTTTGGGTAATATTTTTGATGTAACGGGTTTAATTGGGTGTCCATCTTCGTCGTTTAATTTTAGTAAGTCCGATTCGGAACGTGATGGAGATTGTTGTTTGTTTGGTGATGTTCTCGGTAATTTAGACATTTTGAGTCGAATATTCTCTCAGTAATATTAGAACAGTTGTTGACGATTTACAAAAAGTGAAATGTCTTAGTCAGATTTGAACCCGCGGCACGTCGGTTATCCGTGTAGCGCCTTAGGTCCATGTTCACCAAGAAGATGACAGACTGATTATCTAAAACAGCTGTTTAAAACGCATTTATAGATGGAACATGTGTCACAGTGACAGATGTTTTTAGATAATCAGACGGTTATCTTTTCGGTGAACATGGACCTAGACCGCTAGGCTAACAGCGCTGTTATTAACTTGACGAAATTTAAGTTCTTTTGGTTCTTATGACAAAAAGTAGACGAGGTCTATGACCGCTATTTTAAAAGCAAGGTCACGCGCGGAGTGTCACTGCCCGATAATCACAACACTTATAACGAACTTTTTAGAACTTGAAGCGTTATTTTTGTTTTATTTTACACACTATGATGTATTTTCACTGATTATTTGTGTTTCTTGTAACAATGTAATTCTGTTTAGCACAAAATAGACAGTCAAAACTAGTTTTGTACTTTTAAATTGATTTTTAAACACAGAGCGTACACAAACACGACGATTTATCTCTAACATCTATACTATATTATATAGGTAATATTATAAAGCAGAAGAGTTTGTTTGTTTGTTTGTTTGGTTGAACGCGCTAATCTCAGGAACTACTGGTTCAAATTGAAAAAAATCTATTTTTATTGGGTAGTCCATTTATCGAGGAAGGCTTTAGGCTATATAACATCACGCTACGATCATCAGGAGCGTAGCAGGATTGAAAAATTTTGCAAACACGGGGATTTTTTTCCCTTCGTTTTTCTCACTTATGTGACGCAGACGGAGTTGCGCGGGTCTGCTAGTAATATTATAAAACTGATTTTCAACGTGGACCGTATTTCAGAACACATTAAATAAAAAGATCCATGTTCTGGATCATACTTGGGAACCTTCTAGCTACTAGTAGTTACGGAGATATTGGAGATCAATGTTCCAACTTTCCCCTATTAGAAACGTTTCCTGATGACAGCGATTCGTAGGAGTTCTTTGACGTCTTAAGCTGACGTAGCCCACGAAATTCAAATTAACTCACAATGGTCGAGAAAAGGTTTTTTTCAAAATCAAAGTTATCCTCGACTTTTATGAAATTTGAGGGTTGTACTTATAATTTTGATGATTATGATTCTGTAACTATACAACATTAATTTTTGTTTACACTAAACCCGAAAAGGGGTCATTGTACTCATCATTTTGAACAACTTTTTCTATGGGACGAACGTTGAAATCGAGAAAAAATCAGCTGTTCCCTACATTTTGACGAGTTATGCGAACATAAATGTAGGGAACAGCTGATTTTTTTTGAACAATGACCCCTTTTCGGGTTTAGTGTAAACAAAAAATAATGTTGTATACCTCGTACAATCACGAACAATATTTTCATCAACGTCCAACCTAGTACTGCCTGAATTTCGCGAGCTTCCTTGGAGCATCCACCATAGTGTCCTTATGTCGTCATTTTATACGTATTACTAGCCGACCCGACAGACGTTGTCCTGTCTACTATGAATATTTAATTCGAATTGACCTACTATCTACCACCTACCCACTACCTACCTACAAACTACCTACCAACTACCCACTACCTACCTACCACCTACCCCTACCTATCCAATACCTACCCAAAACCTACCGACAAAAAAAATAAAAAATAAAAAAAAAACAAAAAAAAAACCTATGTCCTTCTCTTAGTTCTAAGCTACCTGTCCATCAATTTTCAGCCAAATCGATTCAGCCGTTCTTGAGTTATAAATAGTGTAACTAACACGACTTTATTTTAAATATATAGATGTAGTTACTCACTCTTAGTTTTGTTTCATAATTATTTTAGATCTATTAGCAGAATGTCATATAATGTACATAATAAATTCAGTTTCCGTAAAAAATAGTTCAAAAGGTCCGTTTACAAAGCATCCATCAGCACAATGTCTTACGGTTTACTGTAAAATGTTTTTTTTTCGACCCAAAATAAAGTCGTTTCCCAGCAATATTTTTTTGCGTTAAGTTGTTAGTTTACTCGCAAGACGCGTATCCGCGTCGTAGTATTTACTCGTAGTTATGGTGTATTATTTTAAACGCGGAAATGACGAGCGTTTACGATAACACCAGGCTACATACAGGTCAAATTGTATATTAGTTGGACACGCATGGGACACAGTATAATTATGAGCAGTAGGTTGACTTCGAAACACTGACATAATTAAACAAGTAATAGGGGTGCGCCTATCAACTGGCCACAAAACCAGACTCCGTGGTTGCTACTGAGAAATTCCTGATGGGAAAACCTAATATGACACTTTGCACGGCTCGGTAATCGAACCCAGAAACTCATGCTCATCAGTCGTGCTTGCGACCACTCAGCTAATGACGCAGTAGAGGATGTACAATACGGGTGCGTACCATTTGATATAATAACAAAAGGTGTAATGATCACATGACCTACTTTCATTTATTATACACTAGCTTCTGCCAGCGGCTTCGCCCGCGTGAAGTTTGATTATTGTCCCATGGGATCTTACTACCGGAATAAAATGTATCCTATGTTTTATGTGGGTCATAGCGTGATGATATAAACGTAAGAGTAAACAAATATAATAATAACAAATCTCCGAACTGCTAAGCTATCGGGAGTTACACGTGTTATTGTGAGTCAACTATAAAAGATAGACATATGCTGTCTTGGGATATTTTTTATATAATTTTATGTGGAATATTTCCGTTATACATGATTTCTATGTAGCTTTAACCATTAAGGCTGCACACGCGACGGAAGCTAAAAAAACCAAGTAACTTCTCCCGTTTTCCCAACATTTCCTTTCACTGCTCTGCTCCTATTAATGGTAGCGTGATGAAAAGTATACTATTACCTGCTCAGGAGTATGTAGAATAATTGTACCAAGTTTCGTTAAAATCCGTCGAGTAGTTTTTTTTTCTATAAATAACATACAGACAGACAGACAGACAGACAGACAGACAGACAAAAATTTTACTGATTGCATTTTTGGCATCAGTATCGATCACTAATCACCCCCCGATAGTTATTTTGTAAATATAATTCATGTACAGAATTGACCTCTCTACAGATTTATTATAAGTATAGATTTTTGTATAACGATGAAATTATATTATGAATTATTGATTTAATTTGCGTTTACCTTACTTTATATGGTTTAAGTTACATAATATTCTCTAATGCACATTCATTGAACTAATATTCAGTTACTTAGCATAATTTATTATGCCAACTATAGTAACGTATAAACTAATTTTGAAACGTCTACATGGTTTTGTTTGCTTATAAAACAATTTATAGTAGCTTTAGGAATTGCAAATATACAAAACTTATAGTGTCAGTTACGGGAGATATCCCGTAAGTAAAAATATAGGTTTAGTTTTAAACCATGAAAGCCTAAAACAGTGTGCAAATATACAACTGTGTTGCTCTGAAAAAACAAAGTTTATTTAAGAATTACTAAAACAGTCATATTTGTTCTGTTTTACACATAAACCATACCAATAAATCCCATAATCTTACCTGAAAGACCAGTTATTATTTAAATTGCCAATTCCCTTTATAGAATTATTAATGCAGTTCTTTAGTCTAGTTTATTTCAATAACGTTTCCAACGTTATTTTAATGTATTTCAGTCTTTCCAATAATTTTCATTTTTATTTGTGCGATATTTCTACAGGGTGAATTTTAATAAATGCGACAAAATGAAATTGTAGCTTCAGTTACAGTAACATAGTAATTATAAACTGTTTTTTCTACAATCTAAATCGTTAAAAAAAATTACGCGATTATCGTTTTCAAAAGGTCCATTGATGTTATTATCTTTATTTAAGTACGAATTATCGGTATTCCAGTAATATGCAAAATAAAATAAGAAAACTTAAGGCAAAACTAGGTAAATGATACTTTTATTATTTTAACGGTTTTCGTAACACTGATCAATTATTTTTTAATTTTACATTTGATATTTTATACATTTTCTTGACAACACGTATTATTGTATATTTAAATTTTCGCATCTATTCAATTTCACCCTGTATACTGCGATAATTTATGTGTTTTTATAATTGTTTCTATCATTATTTATTTTTGCTTTATATGAGTCTTGACCCTGAAATAAATGTTTTTTATTATAATCGATAAAGATTATTTCATAAAATTGATTTAATCAAAAATATTTACCTACGTCGTTTTCAATTTGTTTTCCAATCGTCTTTTATTTGACAGCCTTTTTACATGTTACCATAAAGTATGTTCCAAAGATAAAGTAATTGCATTATACACGCCTGCTATTTTTGTGCTCCCCCCAGATCCTTTTTATTGTTGGTGAATCATATGGATTATAACAGTATTAAGTTTCCTAATATTTACATAAAAATTCCGGAATTGGCTGAAAATGAATTAATAAGAAACCGAAATCAATTGAAAATTATATGAATATGATAACTTAATATGATTCCAGCAAAAGAAGTTTATATAAAATGTAACATTAGATCACATGAAATATCTGTTATTATGCCATACAGGGTTATTTTTTGTTTATACTAAACCCGAAAAGGGGTCATTGTACTCATCATTTTGAACAACTTTTTCTATGGGACGAACCCTGAAATCGCGAAAAAAAAATCAGCTGTTCCCTACATTTATGTTCGCATAACTCGTCAAAATGTAGGGAACAGCTGATTTTTTTTTCGCGATTTCAGGGTTCGTCCCATAGAAAAAGTTGTTCAAAATGATGAGTACAATGACCCCTTTTCGGGTTTAGTATAAACAAAAAATAACCCTGTATATTACACACCCCATCATACTAAACATCACAGCTTTCATTGTTTTCATTGTTTTTTCTGTGAATCAAGTGACAGGGTAGGTGACGCGCGGGTCGTTTTTTTTTGTGTATAGAAACACCGATAGCAACGCAATTAGAAATATAAATTTCCATTATCTCGAATTTTTATCACTCTATTTTGACAACCGATTGATAAAAATCTACGTATGATAACAATATTTTATTATTATAAGTAGATGTTCATAATAAAACTGAGAAACCACAGTCATCATATACTCGTACAATTAGCTCTCTGAGGGAGTATTTGGAACTTTATAAGTTGAACGATTTATACTTTTTTTTTTCAATACAAAAAACTGAATATCGGCGGCATTACTCCTCAAGAGAATACCGTACGACACCACTGTCAAAATAAATAAACTGAACTAGTGCTCTCTAATTCAGGTAAGTCACGAATTTTCCTAACGGGATCTACATGGGAGTCCCACTGAAGCTTGGTATCCAAGTAATGCCTCAGAAACAACACTGCAGTATCTTCCGGTATCAACTCTAAATCCATTACATTAGATTTCGAGTAAACTTAATGCATTCAGTTTTATTTCATAACTAAGTGTTGTTTTTTTAATCCCCAAAGTACATCTAATGACGATAACGTTTACTGAACAAGTCGTTGTTAAGTGCACTTGTCTACATAAACGCATCATGTAGGTACTTATAAGTATGTTATTATAACACAACGACACAAAACAACGTAGGCAACGTACTCGTAGTAGGTACATTCAGATTTCGCTTGTGTAATTATTGATAGTAAACTTAATGCATTCAGTTGTATTTCTTTACTAAGTGTTGTTTTTTAATTCCCAAGTAAATCTAATGGCGATGACGTTAACTGAACAAGTCGTTGTAAATGCACTTGTTGACTTGATGTTAATATAACAGAAACAACGTAGGTACCTACCTAGGTACCTACTTAAATAGTGATTAGGTTTGTGATTGTTATTTGTATTGTCTACTTTTATTATTAAATGTTTTCGTTTGTTTTTCTTTGTGTTGTACTGTGGAAACTTTGGTGTAATTTACCCGAAATACTAATAGTCCGGAAGGTACCGGTTCATTTTACGTAGTGTTTTTACGCCGATCGTTTGCCATCTTGTACAATAGATCTCGAATGACTGATAAATGAAACTAGCGTCAGCTAACGCACCCGCGGTGAACCAACCGTCATACCTGGTGAAAACCTAAAAGCAATCTATTACACACTCTCTAACATCGTGGTGGATTGCTTTTAGTTTTTCATCAGGCGTATTTCATTTACAAGTTCATGCGAGTGGCTGATGCATAATCCCCCTCCACCAGACTCTTTATGATGTAAACTTTTTATAAAACAAGTTTTAACCAGCGGGCACGTGGCGTACTATAACTTAATTTTTTATTTATTTTAACCATTTCCGTAACTTCTCAATCCTACACCCACCGCTACGTGTATGACCTCTGAGTTTGTTTTGGCTGTTTCTTCTCAGAGCAGTCAGGTACGAAACACCGGCCCCATCTAATTAAAAAAAAAAAAACCCATTCTCCCTCCTCCAGGTAGATTTTCAAGAAGGATTCACCCATATTTACATTTGTAAATTTATATTCTTTTTTTCAGGGTGGTCATTAAGTGGGCCAATTTTTCATTATTTTTGCTATAGAACGGACAGTATTCCAGATATAAGCAAATTAAGAATACAGCTACGACTTCATGACGCGCGCTCGATACGCTTACATTTTACATTACACACCCACTTTCTCCTCATGCCAGCTAGCAAGACTTTTGGGCAAATTTATTTTCAAACAACTGCAGTCTGCGAGGCCACATCCGATAACTAACGCTGACGGCTGACAAACAGATAGCTTGGCGCGCTTTTTGGTGTCGCTTCACGTTCCGTCTACAAAAATGAAAAAAGTTATGTTACTTCAATGTATTCATTTGCATATTAATCAGCAATCAATTATTTTGCACATTTATTACACACCTAACGTAAAAATTAAATTATATTTATGTAAAAACATGTACTAACTAAATCCACTTCTACTGGCAACGGCACGTGAAATGTCAACTTTGATGTCTACCGTGGCAAATGGCGTCCTTTTTCCCAATTGTATAGACATTTTAAACAGTTAAATCTCGTAAACCGTGAGCGTCCGACTATTAAAAATTTGTATAAGTAAAGAGTTATACCTACTTATGTGTACAATTTCCAAAAATAAATATGATTTCGAAATCGTTGTCCTGTTATGGATATAATGTAGTTTGGTTCACTAATGTTTTACCAAAAGTCCATTGACAAATTTTCATTATACAACCAACGTATCTAATTCGCAAACAACTTATTCCGTAAATGTTTTATTTAAAAAATATTCGTTTTACAAATATTTATTTGGCAAAAACTTGTTTTATCAAATGATATTAATTCATTTATACATTTTTCATTTTTTACTTAGATACATTTGGATAAATCACGTTTCAACAAAATAATTTACAGGTCAGTATTTTTTTTTCCTCTTTTTTAAGAAAAAAAAATAAGGAGATGCATAGTTTTTTCATAACATGCAAACAAGCATACTCAGCAAGCAAGCAGAAAGAAAGCAGCAAGCATTCAGAAAGCATAGAGCAAGTATGCAGCAAGCAAGCAGCAAACCTGCAGCAAGCAAGCAGCATGCATGCAACCAGCAAGCAGCAAGCATGCAGTATGCAAGCATGCAGCATGCAACAGGCAGCAGGCATGGTTTCTGTCACGGCTCCGGCGTTGTGGGGCTTAAATTACACTTTAGGGGTATGGCAGAAAAGACTACGTGGAGTCGGTTCTGCAGCGATTCCTTTCTGTTCTTTTTTTATTCAGAATGAAAAAAAAATAAAACGGTTCAAAAATTTTCCATAGGAAAAAATATCTACAGGTAATTTTTTTGTGATAAAAAGTCGATGCTCGCTGAAACGGTACTGTGACCCGGCCTGAACCCGGATTGGAATGGACTAATGATGGAATTACGGTGAATAAAGTGAGAGAACTGTTTATGGACACAGGCCTCGAGCACTTTAGATAAAAAGGGAAGGACGGAAATCAGACGAAAGTGACTGGTAAGTATGGAATTAGGAATTTTAGGAAGTCACGGGAGTAAAGGGAGAAGTTAACGATATGGGAGATTGCAGGAAGGAGCTGTTCAAGAGCTGTCACTATCATGTGACGACTGATGTTATCACAGCCCACGGCTTTGGATTTAATGAAGAGGATAATCTTCTTGATCTCTGCCGGGTCGATTGGGGTGAAGGCAGAAAAGGGGTATATTGGGTCGCATCAGACCAGCAAGATAGTCAATAGTTTTACATTTGGTTAGACTATTAAGAGCGGGAACAGTGACGAAATGGCGATTTTCATCGTCCAAACTAAATGTATTAGGAAGGTCTGAATGCCGCGATCTGCCGATACCTAGAGTTCCAAGGACTTCCAAATATCAACAGGAGGAGAAGAAGTGATATTATGAAGAATGTGGCGGCGTTCAGCGTTACGTAACATCTGATTACAACGATTGCAAGCAGTTTTGAAGAGGGCCCCATTATCCTCCGACCTATCCTTTTCAAACTTACGAAACGGGCGGTCCCGTTGTCGCATTGCCATTTGAACTCCCCTATTCATCCATGGCGCAGGCGGGCGCTTTAGCTTGACTTTCCTTAGGGGCGTGGGTGTCACACAACTTGACTACGGCAGAATTTAAAACATTAACTTTGTCGTCAACTGAAGTGGCTTCATTCAAGGGTGTCCAGTCAATATTAGACGCATCTTCTCTTAGGTTTTCAGCATTCCTCCACGCAAAGGCACTGGAATGTAGGTTTGGGTTTAGGAGTTTTAAGGATATAAGACAGGAAAATACGGTCTTGATAGGAGAAACCAAGTGCGACATGTTGACCATATGAGGAGACTAAGCAAGTATTAGAGATGAGAATGAGGTCGAACCAAGTATCATCACCGACAGTGTTGTGATGCGTAGGTTGGAGTGGCAACACGTGCAAACTAGCTGACCAGATGTAAGAGTTTAGAGGATGGAGGGGAGTTATGGGCAAAGAGGTTGGTGTTTAAATCCCCCATGATAATGTGATACATGTGCGTGTGTGTGTGTGTGTGTGTGTGTGCATACTCAGAACCCAAAGATTCTAAGACTGATTCGAATTCGATGAAGTAATCAAGGGAAGGAGGACAATACACAACTTCAATAACTAATTTAGCTCCTTTAACACAAACCTCAAGTAAAAGAAACTAACCCGAATCGTTAAAGGAAGAAGTAGCGAGAATTTTGAAGGGAAAATCAGCAGGAAGGTATACTGCTACAGCACAATTCGATCATTCCGCAGAAGAAGGAATCCTGGGGGAGAGTAAGTGGTAGATAGGAGTTCAGGTTTTAGTCAGCCTTCGGAAGTCAACAAATCATCTCGAGTTTTTTAAGAGGAATTGTAAAAGATGGGACTGGAATGTTGATAGGATTCAGAATGATTGGACTTCAGTTTGTGGTGAATGTTGCTTAATGTATTTGCTATATAAGTTTCAGGGATGTTCAAAACATAGTTTTACAAACATATTTATGGGGAACACACTGTACAATGATATTTTAGCGGATGAGATGTTCCGCTCATAAATTGCAGAAGGAAGTAATAAAATTTATAAATTAAAATGAAGGAATGTGTTTATTGTTGTTATAATCCAGAAAAGCTCTCATAATGAGGGTACACATTGAGAAACAGATAAGAACGCCAAAGCAAACGTATCGCGGGTGTTCGAGGTGCAATAGATAAGAGGATTAGGCGAACAATGGAATGCTAATGAGGGTGCAGGGGTACCGGATACCAATTAGATATTAGTTAATTGATCTGCGCATCTCCGAAACCGCGTACTCTACACAAAAACAGACCGCAGAAACATGATCAGAGCATGGCAAACCAATTTTTTTTTGTTAGGATTCCACACGCCTTGGATCGCCCACGAGATCGGTGCGTCAGCACCGATGTATCCCTACTACTGGTAGTAGTATCGACGTCTCTCGGGTCGGCTAGTATATCTATATGTCACCGTAAAATTGTCAAACACGTTATATTACAATATAACGTGTTTCTCGCTAGCGATATTGTAATATCTCGAATTATTGTCAACTGAACATGCGGAAGTATCTCTGCCCCCATAATCGGGACTTGGGGCACCCCCCCGTTAGGTTAGTTAGGTTCCTTTAAGCCCTGCACTCGGAAATAGGGGCCCCGCGAAGCGGGGCTCCGTCGACTACGCTTTTTAGGGGAATATAAAGTGTTTTAAGGTTAGATTATAATAATCGGTATTTCTCAGGAATGGTACAATATCTTTTCATGAGAGTTATACCACTGGGCAAGGGGGACCCCTCCTTCCCTCCACACCGCGTGAGTTCACTACTAATATTGCGTTTAATTGTAAGCAGTATGTTCGTTTGACAATATTTCGAGAGTTTACAATATCGCTAGAGAGATTACAACATAACGTGTTTGTTTCATATAAATGAATCCCTATTTCCTTTGGTCACGCCATCACGCGTGAACGGCTGGTCCGATTTTCCCACTAATTCTAATAACGTGCCTTCTTTAACATCTTTTTCAATACACTTCCTCGAAAACTGGTTCTTTTCGCACTACTATTAGTTTCAAAATGCAGTGTATTTCACACACGTGCATTTACCATGTTTTTTCCGCACACGTGCAAAAAGTAAAATTGCCACAGATAATTGATATACTTAGTCCGAATTGGTTCATTGACATGATTATTTATAACTGATATTTACTTTTATAAACGAATTAACATTAATCACTTTTGAAGAAATAAAATAAAATAATGTAAAATATGTGTGTCATGAATGTCACGAGACTATGATTTAAATTTTATTTTGTTCCGCGCTTTGCTTTCGCCATGTTCAAGGAGAGGCAAAGGTTTGAAGCCGTTATACAGCCTAATATAAAAAATAAATTTTAATTTGTGTTTCAATTTAGAACAGAAATTTTGTGTTCTAAATTCAAAAACGTCGTTTGATACACGTGGACATTTGTTATTGCAGTTCTCGGCTCAATAACACCGGCTTGTACGGCAATAACAAACTTTCTCCACTTGTCTCAAAATGTAATATTATACAATATTATGGAATACAAAAACAATGAATATGAATATGAAATGTAGTAGGTAGGTAGGTAGTAGCAGTAAGTAGGTAGTGGTAGATAGTAGTTGGTAGGTAGGTGGTAACCCTAGGTGACAGGATAACGTCTGTCGGGTAGGCTAGTAATATATAAAACTTTCTCTTGAATGACTCTATCTATTACTGAAGACTGCATTACATCCGTTGCGTACTTTAAACAATCTAAGCGTACAGACAGTGGGAGCGACTTTGTTTTAAACCAAATAAAGAAGATATGATATACGAGAGTAGAAATACAATACATAAGGTTTTAAACAAAGCTACTAATATTTAGGGAATGTTCATTTATTTTACGTTGTTACATAAATCGAATCTCAGTTTACTTAACACGTTTTGTCTGGATCTCACCCACAATGTCGTTTTTGTTTTCGTGTTTACATGATATATCTACAGGTATGAAGTAAGGTATTTACATAAAAGAAAATATAATGCGCCGACCCCTAATAAAATGGACACATCACAGTTCCCTGGCAGCCATAAAATCGACATAGTATTCGTCACTAACATGATTTTTGCAAACAAAACTCTCTCTACTTTTTTACAAAATTGTAGAAACGATAACTCTTTGCTTATTACGTTTTCAAATGTGTGGGTGATGGACCACTTCTACTTCCTCAAATATAAAAGCTTATTTCTTTCCGCTTCGAACAAATTTTCTCTCCTCCCAGCCTTCGCGTTTGAACACCTTCAGCATGATACCCTGTTCCATGGGCTGGATCGTTATGGTCCTAGGTTCGAAGGTCAGGGTCTTTTTCATGCCATCAGCCAGTTCCACTCTGTACTTCTTCAGGAACGTGATGAGACCAGTCAGCGATTGCATCTTAGCGAAACGCATTCCTGAAAAAGATTAATTTTCAAAATGAGTTCACAAGAATTTTATGACAATTTTTACGGCGACTACAGGAGCTAAACGCGAGTTTTATAATGCCTGAAAGTAAATGATTCACTGCAATAAACAAATCCACAAAAATATATGGTATTCTTCAGGACATATGCTAGTATGACAGTGTTTTGAAAACCTAATACAATTAATTTTACACTACAAGAAAAAACCACGAACTTATCTCTTAAAATTTCTTTTAACGAGTAAAAACTATACTAAAATACATGCGATTATTCTGAGTTTTTGGTAAATAATTCTACAAGCAACATATTAGCATCAAAGTGTCTTATTTTTTAGTCCAATCAATGGTTATTTTTGTAAATCGATCGAAACAACTCATTTCGCTCTTTGTAGGGCAAGCTGATTGGAACTTTATTCTAACAGTATTTCAAACAAATTTTGAAGCACCACAAATAGAGTTGCTTATTTAGTTCATGTAGTCGCCTTGGGGAAGCAGAAGACATAGAGCGCCGTCCCTTAATAAATTGAGATAAGGGCAACAGAATGATGAAATTATAACACATTTTTCAAAAGTAAATGTTTTGGAATCGCAACACCCGAAACAATAAACGATGTAAACTTAAACTCATAGCATTAAGTTCAAGTTCACTCTTCTTGTAAGGGCCACGGACCAAGCAATTACATAATAGAACAACATACTACAACTAATAGATTTAGTAATAATACCGTCGAATGTTTCGAAAAACCACATAGAATAATCTGCATGGCAACTGTAGTTGTCATTTATATATTTTTATATAAATGATAACTTTTTATTTTAATAGTTTTAACATTAAAATTACCTATACACAGCCTGGGTCCATTTCCGAATGGTAAAAACGAGTAAGGCACGACGTCGTCTTTATTTTCAGGCAGGAAACGTTCTGGCTTGTATGCTTCTGGCTCCGGGAAGAACTCAGGATTATGGTGCAGGTGGTAAACAGGAATATGGACGCGAACACCTTCGTCCAGTTTCAAGCCGTCAGGGAGGACGTAGTTGTCCATGACCTCTCGGGTAAGGTTCCCCAGGACCGGGTACTTCCGCAGGGTCTCGTACATACAGGCCTCCAAGTAAGGTAGCTCAGTCACACACTCGTATTGCAGTTTGTTGTCGTGACGTCGCAGGAACTCGTCCACTTCCTCGGCAGCTCGTTGCTGCGCTTCCGGGTTCTTCGCTAACTCAAACAATGTCAAGGCCATAGTAGTAGCCGACGTATCAAAACCCGCTGCGAAAAAAACAATACACTGCGCCACCAACAAGTCATCGTCCACTTTCAAATGCACCTTATTATTACCACCAGTTTTTGCGTTACTTAAACTATCTCCAGTTAAATATTCCTCTTTTTTTAAAGTCAGGACCAGATCCACAAAGTCGTTCCTCAGCGATGGCTCGTAGTTTCGGCTTTGAAACACTTCTTTTAACATTTTTGAGAAAAATCGGTCTACTGATGAAGGAAAAGCTTTAAATCCCGCTCCGTAGAAAAGTGAAGGCCAGATGGACCTAAGTATGAGTTTTATACCACGATAGTTTGAATTGCTGAATATTGCATCAGCCATTATACTAAACGGGTTATTCTCTCCTGATTTCATGGTGTTAGACTCCACGCCGAAAGCGCAGGAGCATATATTGTCCATCGTGTACCTTGCACAAGTTTTTCGCACTTCGATGATGTCAGACATGCTGGTTTCCTTGTCGAGCATATCTTCGAAGTCAAAACCACACTGTTCTATCAAATGGTACATGTTCTTCATTTTTGCGGAAGAAAAGAGAGGAGTCAGATTTTGTCGGACAACCTTCCAATTGTCGCCACCACTGAAGAACAAATTCTGTGTGACAACTTCATGGTTAATGTATTTGGTTATTTCTCTGCCGTTAAAGTAGTAAAAATCTTTGGTCATCACTTGTTTGACGATCTCAGGACTGTTCAGGATGAGAACAGGTTCCGTGCCGAAGAAAGCTCCAAAGTAAGGTTGATCGATGAACTTTTGACAAAGTCTTTGTACTACCTGTCCAGGATATTCTTGTAGTAAGATATATTTTCCGTAATTACCCAGAAGGGGCAGTGGTTTAATGAAAGGCACATTTTTGTCTTTCCAGTAACTGAACTTTTTTGTCGTAATTGAATATAAAAGAGTAAAGATTATAGTTAATAGAGACGCGAGCACGAGTAGACCGAACATGTTGCTGACCCCGCACTGACAACTGTGGGTGGGGGAGATAGATGCGATCGTTTTATATTATGTTATCTACATACCAGACCTGTCGACTCACGCTGATCGACGAAATGTTCAATTTCCAAGTCCGAATTACTTATCTGTTGAACTGATAAGTGTATTGTATAACAACATGTTATATATTTAGTTGCTGTATAATCAAGTATATGGCCTATTGTGAATCACGAAATATCTTTTATCTGAAGATAAAGAAAACACGGTGACCGGGTTGTTTTTGAACTGAAAATAAAGTCAAATCTCTGTATTGAACGAGGTTTACCCGTATATGAATTGTGAAGGGTTGTATTTATAATTTTGATGATTATAATTCTATTACCACATACTTTGTACAGTCGCGAACAATATTTTCATCAACATACAACCCATTTCTGGCCTGCAATTTGCAAAAATCGTAAGGAAATTTGAATTTCGCGGGCTACCTGGGAGCATTATGTGTCCTAATGTCGTCATTTTATACGTATTATGCAGTCACTAACTTTTAGTTTTATTTTATGATTGTTTCAGATCTATTAGCAGTATTTATATGATTGTACCTAATAACTTTAGTTTCCTTAAAAAAATCGTTCACATGGTTACAACTTCACTTCAAATACGTTCATGTTACTGTGTACTTTGGGGCCTTCAGCATTAAGCCTCAAGAATACAAAAATTACCTTAGGAGAGTAGTGATATGTAAGAAATGTTTCCTCTTCACACATGCGACATCGGTGTGTCACGGTGAGAAGAAACACCCCACCTCCACGATTCAAAACGAAAAAGGCATTGATATTGAAATATGTACAGCATGCAAAAAACCGGGCCATGGGGCCAACCAAGCCAAATGCGAGAAGTTTCAGAAGCCAGTGGACCGTCAATTGGCACAGCATGAGGAAAAAAGGAGAAGCAGCTTAACGCAGACACGTATCATTGAGATACCTTCGGGAAAACGTCTCGTACGTGAACATAACCTCCACTTCAAAATTTCCAACGTTGTCAAACAGGAGCCCCAATCACAACCACAGCGCCAGCCAAAAATGCACCTACATGAACACACAACAAACAAGGAAAACAGCATGGAGCTACAAGCAACTATCAAACAAATATTACACCAGCTACAGCTACAACATGAAACACTCATAAAATTCTCAACAAATAATCTGAGAAATCAATATCATAAGTTACGTATGTTGCACCTCAATGCTCAAGGATTGAAAGGTAAATTCCTCGAACTAAAATCCTTAGTTAACCGTCACAAACCACATATAATCGTAGTCAACGAGTGGACTTTTCCGAAATCCGCATGAATCTCCTGAGCTACGAGTATAACAAGATCTCGCACGCGATCGTGTCGCATCTAACTACAGCCATGTATGTGATGCGAGAAATACGCTGGCAGTCAGACCGACGTAACCCCAGGTACCGAAGCAAGAGACCGCCTCATCGAAGGCGTCGCTATCAACCTCACTTATGATCATCTGACCGGAGATTCCATAAAAATTGAGGGGTTATACATACCGCACAGATCAGAGCACTTCGACGCCGCAGCGCTTAATGGTGATCTGAAAGACATCACAACCGAAGCTCCCAACATCACCATCGGAGACTTGAACCTGAAAATGACCACACTCAACCAGACGAGAGACGAAGGGGCGGGAATGCTCGTGCGTGACCTCTGTAACTCTGAGGTCTGCACCACGCATCACACCGGCCTACCGCCGCGACCTAACAGTGCGGGCTATTGCATCCTCGATGCAGCCATTTTCTCCTTAGAAATGCAAGCTTTCAACACCATAACATGCCGACAAACAACACCGACTGTCTCCGATCATGTGCCCTGGCTGCTGGACCTAAGCATAGTGGTGGACAGAGAGAATATACTGGTAAGAAATACCCGCACTATTGCAAACAACGAAGAAACCAGACACCAATTCCAACAAACCCTATGGAATAAAACCACACACCTACCTAAGGAAATCACAACCGACGCAGAATGCGAGGAATATATAGTTCAACTAGAAAAAGCAATCATAGAAACCTTGGATGAGTATGCGCCACTACATAAAAACAACAGAAGAGATCAACTTCCAGAAGATGTTAATGAATTGATCGACAAAAGAAACGAAACAAAGATTAAAGCGTGGCGACTGCGCTTCAACCAGGACAGAATAACGGAACAAAAAGGAATCTACAATCGTCTGAAACGCCAGGTCCAATAAGCACCCTTGGAATGTAACAGTAAAAAATGGACCCGAATAAAAAATGAATCCCTCACATTGTTGGTTGCAACAGCGAGAAGGATACCATCGACGACTTGGTCGACGCAGCGATCGTCACAGAAGCCGAGATAAACAACGAAGATAAGAGCACAGAGAAGACCACACCGTTTCAGCCTCTTGACCCCACCTCCATAGAGGAAATCAGATTTGCACTGAGACGCTTTAAAAATAAGAAGGCGCCTGAAATCAAATCAGACGCCCTCAAACTCGGAGGAGACCCCTTCCTCTTCAGGAACAAAGCGATTGCTGACTACCAGTTACTGACAGTTTATTATCCTAACAGATGGAAAATCGGAGAGTGCATCTTCCTAAAGCAGGCAAAAATCACCGGGACGCCAAATCATATCGAACCATCACTCTCTTAAACATTATGGGTAAACTACACGAACGACTGCTCTTGTCGCGCCTGCGACAGACGGCCGACAGGCTCCAACCGCCGTTCCAACATGGCTTTCCCAAAAACAGAGGGACACTTTCCTTTGCTTCCAGTGCATCCGGCACTGGAAGCAAAAGAAAGTGTGGCCATGGTCCTGACGGATCTTTCGAAGGCTTTTGACTCAATAAACCACGAAGGTCTGACGAAGAAGCTTAATAGCCAACGTCCCGAACGACATCATGAAAGTAATAGAAAATTACTTGAGCGGTCGCAAAACCTACGGACGCTTCAGAATAAATTTATGTAAATTAATTCTATTCATACTAACAAACTCACAGCACACACTACACGACACTTATATAGATCTCTCCCAGACAAACATAGGTAGACTGTGAGTACCTTATTTTATATGGTTTAAGTAACATATTATTCTATAATGCACATTTAATTTAACTAATATTCAGTTAGCATAATTCATTATGCCAACTATATATGTATACTCCTGCGACGTTTGAAAGGCTGATGAAGCAAGTACTCGCCGGATTGATTGGAGACGCATGTCTTGTCTATCTTGACGACATAATCATCGTGGGTCGTTTGAAGATCACAATTAAAAACCTCAACCGAGTGCTGTCGAAAATCAGCCTCGCCAGTTGTTCCTGCTCCGTTTGCACTGGATACAAGTATGCGTGAACTGTCCAGTATCCGTCAAGACCTTATTCCTCTCACCAGTTTAGCATCTGAAGAGCAACTCTTGCGGCAGGAGCTAACTAATCTCTAGGAAATTCCTGGGAAGGTTCATCTTTGGAGGAGAGACTAACCAAAGTAGAAGCGGTGGATATGGACAAAGCACACACCAAGTCAGCGATTGTCAAACTTGAGGACGGGCATCATGACATGGATCAGTGGCTCCGCAGCAATAATGTGGAAATTAAGGAGGTGCCGATATAGGATACAGAGAACCTCTTCAAAATAGTGAGGAGAATTGGTGACAAAGATTCCTACCCCATTGTGAAGACTCAAATTAATTTTGTTTACAGAGTACCGACTACTAACATATCAACCTGTAAGAATCTCATTGTTTCCTTTATGAACAGGTATATGAAAGAGGATTTCATCGCGGTTGCCCGGTCCTACAAGATTCCCCTTCTTCTTGAACATTTTGGAATCACTGGTTTGGGAAGAGTTTTTGTCAATGATCATCTTACTATTAAGAACAAAATGTTACTTTTGCAAACTAAATCTCTTGCGAAAGAAAAAAGCTTCCAGTATGTGTGGGTGAAACACATGAAGATTTTTGTAAAACGAGATGCCACCTCCAAGACTTTTATAGTAGCAACGGAACGGGACCTACAGAAAATGCGTTAATCTATTTCTACTGTTAGGAATCAGAAGTGGTTTTTTTTGTTTTTTTGCTCGCCTATCGTGTGTCCCACTGCTGGGCAAAGGCCTCCCCTTTTTCCTTCTCGACGGCAATTTCCTCCGTCAGGCGTTCAGTGAGTGACGATCTTTGCCCATCTCTCCAGGTGCATTCTAACTACGTGGCTGGCCCACTCCCACTTCAGCTTGGCTGTTTTTTCTCCGACATCTGCAACCTGAGTTACGGAACGCAGGGACGTGTTTTTTACGCGATCTGTACGCTTTCCCGATTATAATGCGTTCCATTGCCCTCTTGCAAATCTTGAGTTTGGACTTCTGTTGTTCAGTAAGTGACCAACTTTGCGCACCGTAGGTTAGGACGGGCAGGATGCACATATCGATGAGTTTTCTTTTCAGTGTCATTGGAAGACTTCCCTTCATGTGTTCTTTAAGGGCCCAGAAGGTCTTCCAAGCATTTTGGACTCGTTTTTCTATTTCTTTATCTTAACGACTTTTGAAAGACACTATCTGGCCCAAGTATCATCGACATATTGTAGCACATGCCCGTCTACCTCGACCCTAAGTTTCGTGCTGTTGGTCATATCCTGGGTTTTAGATTTGTTCATTGAAAGTCCAACCTCAAGACTTGCTGTGCTCAGATCTTGGAGCATTTCTTCGAGTTCTGAAGCAGATGTGGAAAACAACACAATTTCATCAGCAAAGCGGAGGTTCGTTAGCTGATGGCTGCTAACATTTATGCCTCGAGACTGCCACGAAGCGGGCAATTTGTTAAAAACCTCCTGCAGTGCACTAGTGAACAGTTTAGGTGAGAGTGGGTCGCCTTGTTTGACACCCCTTTCAATGTTGAAATTCGGACCAGAAATATGTAGCTTGATGTTTGCGGTGCTACTTCGATAGATGGTGTGAATGAGGTCAATATAAGTGTGCGTTATATTTTGGGACTCCAGGGCATTAATAACTGACTGGTGGTCTATACTGTCGAATGCCTTGGCATTGCCCTCGAAATGGTTATTATTAAAAAAAAACAACACTGTTCACAAATCACGTTTATATTTCGTTGATATTCACAATAACTTAATTTAATAACTTCGAGAAACAAAATAACATTAACTAAAATAAATAGGACACTTCTAATTCAAATTTAACGATAAATAATAAAGAAAATAAATGTCACAGCCCTTGAACGATGTTGCCGCTCCGAGTGACACCCGACAAATGAGATGGGTACGTAGAATCAGTGCTGTGTCCCCCTCGTCAGGGGGTGACGCAGCAGGCGGTCCCAGGGCGATGCCCCCTGCCCGCGGAGGCCATACCGGGGCCCGCTACAGCGTGACCCGTTTTAGGAGGGCGCTACCCCAAGGTCCTACTGGGTGCATGGTAGCAACATGCACCCATGTGTGTGAATGCTCTGATGTGACTGTAGGCGCGCCACAGCGCTGTCACACAGCGCTGTTTTCTTCACAGCACCTCGGCGGTCCGTCCCCTGGCGGTGAGACCTCCCGTTACCCGGAGGAGGCCCAGCGGGGGAGAACCAGCGACAGAGGTGGCGACTTATAGCGCACCTACAGTGGATGTGTGAGTCCCGTCCGCCCCACTAACCAGAGCTAGCCGGCAATAGTACGGACTAAGGAAACGACATGTGTGTTTGGGCGGTATTGTGTTGTGTAACACCGCCCATGTGTGCCTGTGTTGCAGGCCCTAGGGCCGCGTAAATCTACGTGTGTGTAGAGTACGTGTCTGTTCTTGGTACGCAACATGCCCATGCGGCGGAGGGGGGGGGCGACCATGCCTTGCAGGGCCGCATTAAATCCCTGTCCCGACCGGCCTAGCCTTGGTACAGCATGAGTAACGAGGCCAGGCCGTCCAGGACATCGAGCTCGATGCTCTGGCCCTGCCTGATGGCCTTTTCAGGTCCATCAGCAGGTGGATGGCAAGAGCTGTGAATTCTTTCGGCGTGGCGGCAGGGCCGGCAGAGGCGGCGTCTCTCTTGGCGGGGCATTCTGCTAATTTCGTGTGGAGCGAAGGCAGGTCGCCCGCTTTGTTTCCCTCAGGAGCGGTGGGGGGCGCGGGTACTACACCCTTGCCCCCTCGCTTCCTCTTCTTTCCCCTCCGCCGCTTCGAGGAGGGGGAAACTTCTCCCCTGTTGGTGGGCCCGTTGGCCGCCGCCATAAGCGACTCGCCTTGGGCCTCGGTGGAAGCCACGTCTTTGGCCCCTCGGCGGCCGCTACCGGCCGTCGTGAGGCGATAATGGCGGCGGCTGTGCCCGCTCGCCTGTTCGCCCTTATCTCTGCCTGGTACGTCGGGCACTTGAGATTATTGGTGGGATGATCGCCCCCGCAGTTGACACACGTGGCTGGTTCGTCACGTGGTCGGGGGCAGTCCCGCGCTACGTGCCCTTCACCGTAGTGGACACAGGCGAGCGGTCGGTGGCAGTGGTGCGACGAGTGCCTCCATTTCTAGCACCGCTGGCACTGGGCGGGCCCACGTTTGCCCCGCCAGGCTTCAATTTTGACACCTCTCATGTTCAGGAACACGGAGGTGTCGAAGATCCTGCGTACGTCAGGCGTCCTGCTGAGTACGGCGTGAAACACGCAGCCGGGTCGACCCAGGCACTCCTTGATGTGACGAACGTACTCCGGCTGGTATCCCAACGCGCGGAACTCCTCCTCGATTTCTGATGGGGTGGTGTCGGCAGGCAGCCCCCTGATGGCTACCTTGCAGCTTCGCTCCGCCTGCAGCGAGTAAGCGAACCAGGATGTGCCATCCTCTTTCTCCAGGCAGGTCAAGTACCGTTGGACCACCCTATATTCGACTTCACCCACTGGAGTGGTGCGCGAGGTCGGGCGCTGGGGGGGTGGCCCAGCTTGTCCTTGAGGGCCCTGAAATGTGAGGCCTATCCTGGTAGCCTTTCCACCACAAGCGGAGGATACTTCAGCCACTTTTGCGGCTTCGGCTTCGGCTGATTGGCAGCTGAGTTGTCTGCGTCCTGGGGGTCCGCTAGCTGTGAGGGAGAGACAACTTTAGCTATACTCACCCCATGCTGCGTCCCAGGAATCTTCGGCGTCGGTAGTGGAGAGGCATGCGGCGGGTGTCCTCCGACGCTTATAAATAAGTCTTTCATAGATTTTGCCGAGAGCACTCAGGAGACTGATCGGCCTGTAGCTCGAAGGCTGGGCTTTCGGTTTCCCAGGTTTGGGAATACCTATAACAGTGGCCTCTTTTCACACTTGCGGGAACATATTGTTACTCAGGGCGCCATTGAAGATGGCAGCCAAAAGGACTATGAGCCGGGCGGGGAGGGCTTTAAATACCCTATTAGTGAAGCTGTCGGCGCCTGGGGCTTTCCGAGGCTGTAACTTATCTGTGATATCTTTGACCTCGTCCGGGGTGATAGCGGGGAGAGGGTCATCGGGGTCTTCTACTGGGGGAAGCGATGCTCTACGTTCGACTTCTGCATCCACCTCATCAAGGTGCTGCTTGTCTACTGGTAGAGTGCTTGGTGAACTGTCGGCCAGACATTCTGCTTTTTCAGAGTCGTCAAAAGCGACGCTCTTATCGGCACGCCTTTTATAGTGTTTCCAAAACCTTATGTTTGTCTTCCCTTATACTACAACCATGTCTATTTTTATTGCAACTAACGCTGATTGTGTTAAACTTAAACGATTATTGAAAGTGTCACTATTTAGCTGCGTGCGAAACTTAATGCCCCAATTCGCTTATCTCAGTCCAAAACTCCAAAGTCCATTTGACCAAAATTCGCTTTGTTTACGCATCGATTTCTTTTGCGCCAAAATGTGTCATATATTGTTTTTATAGGTATGTTCAACGGCTTGCTAACAGATACGTTTTGAAATGTTTTCTGTTCATTTGAAATGCTTCTTGTTCATGGTTGGAGTTTGGAGCAAAATACTAACTGTCTTGTTCTTCATATTAAAATGAACATACATTTAAAGTTTTATTCTGACCTATCTGTAATAACGAGCACTTACGCATGTGCATAGTTTATATAAAATAGAATGTAAATTATTCATAATGATTGTGTTTCTGAGCTGTAGATAGAGTTTTGATTATTTTCTTTTTGTTGAGAATCTTACATCTTATTGGGATTTGTCATGCATTTCTTTTCATGCATGCATATCAAACTTTTATTTATTATTATTTTTGTGATGAGCTACTTATTTGTAGGTATTGCGTTCTACAATGTATTCATTAAACATCTATCATCAGAATGTTCGTGGACTGCGGACGGAGTCGATCGACTTTTACAGGAATTTAGCTTACTTTAACTGAGACCTGGCTCGTTGATGGGATATTGGACACTGAACTTTTTGACGATAGGTCACCACGCCGCCACACTAGGTAGTGTGGCGGCGAAACCGTGACTACGCAGCCACAGCGCAGACGCGTGGTGGCGGAGTGCTGGTCGCTGTTCGTCGTGAACTAGCTATTGTTGAGAATGTGGACTGGCAACCCAGTGGAAGATATCTGGATAACTGTTCAATTAAGTGCCGGTGATAAACGTACCTACCGACTTAACATAATATGTACTCCCTATCCATGTGAACAGAGTCTAGGCAGTAGCTTCGCTAGTCAATTACATGCTTATATAGATAATCTTGCGGACGTAGTAAATAACCACCCCACAGATACATTTATTATTCTCGGAGACTTTAACATGAGCTCGATAACATGGACGACTTCAAATGATAGAATTAGGTCTATCGTGCCCCAAACTAGCTTGTTTACCCATTTTGTTGATACCATTGATTTTTGTAGCTTACAGCAATTTAATCTTGTTAATCACAGGTACGGCAGAATTCTAAATCTAGTCCTCGCAAATTCTTCATCACCGGCATGTTTAGAACCTCTAACCATCGAGTTAGGGGTTATCAGTAGGGGTGCGATGCCAGAAGTCCTCCACGTGTGCCCGGCAGCTGCTGGTTCCTCTCGATACGTCTGGAGGAAACAGCAGCCGCTGGGCCGGTGCACCCCGGGCGCGGCAGTGTCCTTCCTCTTGGAATGAGAAGAAATTCTCATCCCTTTGGATTGTCACTGCCGCGGCTAATGAGTCTGGCATCACTTGTGTGGGGTCCTACACGGACCAACGGTGGGTTCCTCGGCGTGCCCTCGGTTTAGCAGAGGGCACAGCGGAAGAGTGTGTTACGGCGAGCTTGGTGTGCACTTACCCTGCCACCGAGCAGACAGAGAAGGATGCGTCCTTCTCTGTCACCGTTGGTATTGTAATCCCGTATCGGAGTGCAGTGGATCACGTCTTGCGACTCCGAGTCCTTTTGGACAGGGACCGAGGCTCTTGGCTTAACCGCCTGGACTGCAAGGTAGAAAACCTCTATAAAAAGTTACCCCGAATCCCAAGCGGCGACGCAGCGCGAGGGGATGTATGGCTGACGGGTGTGTCTATTGGACGAATCAGTCGCTACTGCTTATCCTCGTTGGAGTACCTGCAGACTCTTCCGGCGAGTAATAAAAGCTAAAATCTGCCCTTCTAGGTACAGGGGTCTCTGCCTAGTTAGGAGTTTATTTCCCCCATACTCGTGGGTTCAATTATGGATAAAACAACTAAAAACCAAAACGCCGGTAACGGCAAAGGAGAAGAAGAGGAGAGGAGGAATGCGGTGTCGGATTCCGACGCCGCGTTGAGTGAGGTGAGTGCTGCGGGAGGCTCAGGGAGCTCCCGCCGCGAGGGTGCCGGGCATGCTGCGGAGAACGGCAAGTTCTTCCGCAAGCGGTCCAGGCAGGAGGGCGACCGAAGATCGTCCTCAGAAGAGGAGTCCGGCGGAGGGCTTCGGCACACAAGATCCCCACCAGCAAGCGCGGGGGGATCCAAGGCAAGAGGGGGGGTTCTCTGCCTCCGAGAAATCGGCACGGTTGGTCGAGGAGGGGCGCCACCAGTGCTTGATAGCTCGCGGGTCTGGCGACGAGGCGGTTGCACCTGGCGGCTCCGAGGAGGAGCGTAAGGCCAGGTTCACTAAAGAGGTGGAAGCCGCGTTAAAGAGTGTGGCCGTAAAAGTTAAAGTTTCCTCGAAACTTAGGGTCATACCTGCGGCTTCCGCCTCCATCATGGCGGCAGCGGAGGCAAACTTTGGGGGGTCTCCCCCTCCTCCATCACAAGGGGACGAGGTGGCCGGGCTGAGGGCCGACGTGGCCCGCCTGACGGCCGCAATGGAGCAACTCCAGAAGGAGAATGCCAGGCTCCAGGCGGACCTGGTCAGTCTGCGGGAATCTGGCCCCCGCTCGGCATCTCACAAATAGAGGGGCTGAGGCGCAGGAGGCAAGCCAGCCTGTGCCAGTGGAGAACCAGGTCCTGGGCCTGGTTCGAAAGGAGTTAGCTTCCTTCCAGGCGCGGTTTTCCGTCCTGGAGGGAATTGTTCTGCGTCCTCCCCTGGGCGCGAACAAGGCGGTCGCAGGCACGAGCAGAGCCTCGTATGCGACTGCTGCATCCGCTCCGGAGCCGTCCAGTCAGCCCCCCGGCGGGGCTACGTTCAAATCTGCAACACTTCAAATCTGCTCTATCGTGTTTAAGGTTCATTAATTCGTACATCTTGATGAGAACTTTTAAACCTAGCTGGAGTATGTCATCGATGGTATAACGATGAAGCCTAAAGGAAGTTGCAAGAGATCCTCAACAGTTTACAGCAGCTATATCGTCATTGGGCGC
Organism: Xestia c-nigrum; assembly: GCA_916618015.1. Taxonomy (NCBI): domain Eukaryota; kingdom Metazoa; phylum Arthropoda; class Insecta; order Lepidoptera; family Noctuidae; genus Xestia; species Xestia c-nigrum. Next base: position 4,041,246 of record OU745263.1, read on the forward strand.
ACCTTGATGAAAACTTTAGTAGTAGCTGGAGTATTACTGTCATCAAAGGTCTCATGATGGAAGCTTGGAGACGAAAACATTTGCAAAAGGTTTTCAAGAGTTTACAGCATCTACATCCACGTGTTGTATTGACCTGCTTGGGGTATGACTGACATCAATGGTCTGACTTTGGAGAAGGAAGGCAGATGCGAGAGGTCCGCAACAGTTTGAAGCATCAAAAGCATCAAAAGCATCTCAGAGCGTGGCTCATAGAAAACTGTTTCTATAGTATTAAGGAATTTATGAATTATAAGACAAATGCAAAAATTTCATGACATGTAAATTACATTTGACATTTTTATTATAAGTTATTGACATATTATGTAATATAATTTCTTTGGTAATCAGTTTGTATATTTCGTTTTTGAAAATTTGTAATTGAATTATTTTATTTCACATTTGTATTTTGATAATTTAGACAATTCTTGATTTAGCACACTTAATTTGACATTATAAATATTTCAATTATTTCGTTAAATTAGAGTCATTGTTATCGTCACAAAATTTGCATGCCGAATTTATGTAGTTGGCGGAATATGAAGAACTATTTGTATATTGTAAAATCTGTATAAAACCATATTTCAGGCAAAATATATTATGAATCTGAATCTGAATCTGCAGCTTTAACGTGTCGCGGCTCATGCCATGCCACTTGATGAGAACTTTCGACCTAGCTGGAATATGAAATCGTCGCGTGCCCAAGGATATAAACGTAAGGCAGTCAAAGGCAAAGGAAGAGCCCAAAATTGGAAACACAAAAGTAGAATTTTTGGCGATTAATGTAAACCTATTTGAGAAAAAATGAATTGTTACTTACTTGAATCTGTACTAATATTATAAAGCTGCAGAGTTCGTTTGTTTGGTTGGTTGAACGCGCTAATTTTAGGAACTGTTTGGTTCGTCTTACGCAGACGAAGTTGCGCGGGTCAGCTAGTAATATTATAAAGCAGAAGAGTTTATTTGATTGAACGCGCTAATCTCAGGAACTACCGGCTCGAATTGAAAAATGCTTTTTGCGTTGGATAGTACATTTATCGAGGAAGGCTTTAGGCTATATAACATCACGCTACAATTATTAGGAGCGGAGCAGGAATGAAGAATGTTGCAAAACGGGGTTTTTTTTCTTTTCGTTTTTGTCTCATGTGTCGCAGACGAAGTTGCGTGGGTCAGCTAGTTCATAATAACACATTTACTCCAAACAACACGACATTTACACATCAACATACATACATACATCCAACATAATTTTTGTCGAGCATAACTGTTGATTTCGTTTAGAGACCTATCTTTACTTGGTATACATGCCACCGTAAAATGTCAAACACGTTATATTACAATATAACGTGTTTTTTCTCGCGATATTGTAATGTCTCGAATTATTGTCAGCTGAACATACGGAAGTATCTTTGCCCCCATAATCGGGACTTGGGACCCCCCCCCACCCCCGTTAGGTTAGTTAGGTTCCTTTAAACCCTGCACTCGGAAATAGGGGCCCCGCGAAGCGTTGCTCCGTCGACTACGCTTTTTAGGGGGAATGTAAAGTGTTTTAAGGTTATGTTATATTAATCGGTATTTCTCAGGAATGGTGCATTATCTTTTCATTGTGCCACTGGGCAAGGGGGACCTCTCCTTCCCTCCACACCGCGTAAGTTGACTACCATCGCATGCATTTCACGAAAAATAATGCGTTTTGTTGTAAGCAGTTCATTTGACAATAATTCGAGACTTTACAATATCGCTAGAGATATTACAATATAACGTTTTTGACAATTTTACGGTGACATACATAAATTCACAATGTGCGCAGCCGTATCGTTGACTTGGACGCAGGTGTCACTATCTCATTTTATGATTCATTGCGGTAACTATTCGTTTTCAGCGATGATTACATACAATTTCTGTATCAAAACGTGCGAGGTTTGCGCACTAAAACTAATATCTACTTTTTATGAGAATATACTGTCATCAAATAGTGACATCTTAATGTTTACCGGGACCTGGCTACACGACGGCATTTTAGACTCGGAGCTAAGTAGTAATAGTTATTTATTTTATTTTATTTTATTTTATTATTTTCGGAAAACTTTCATTTAATCCTACTAATATTATAAATGCGAAAGTTTGTAAGTATGGATGTTTGTTACTCTTTCACGCAAAAACTACTGAACGGATTTGGATGAAATTTTGCACACAGATGGTTTACAACCTGGATTAACACATAGGATACTTTTTATCCCGGTAGTAAGATCCCATGGGATAATTTTGAAACTTCACGCGGGCGAAGCCGCTGGCAGAAGCTAGTTTAAAGATATAATGTCACGTCACTTAATGTCACGTAACGTAATGTCACATAACGTTATGTCACGTAACGTAATGTCACATAACGTTATGTCACATAACGTAATGTCACATTACTTAATGTCACGTAACTGAATGTCACATAACGTAATGTCACATAACTTAATGTCACGTAACTTAATGTAGCATAACTTAATGTCATATTATAATCATAATTATCAGCCAGGAATCACCCACTGCTGGGCATAAGCCTCCCCTTTCTTCAACCACACGTGCATCCCTGATCCAGGTGTTCCCCGCGACTTTAAGAGTCAGCGCAGACAGAGAGGAATGATCGCGTATGCTCGAGCGTAACTTCGAGGACGCGCGAGCATTTTTGTCAGGTTACTCAATACTCAATACTCAATACTTTATTGCATTCCACATGTATTCTTACAAAAATACAAAAAAAAAAAATACAAAAATATTTATTTCCATAAAACAATATTTCTTACATTGGTTGATGATTGGAGTCTCCTTTTAAGCAAATAATGCCTGTAGTAGGAGACACCGCTCTTCCATAAATTAAGATTATTCTATCTTATTTTCTTAACAATATAATCCTAATATTCTCCTAATATGTTATGAATGTATGTGAGTGGTTAATGGTAAAAGTTGAGTGTTATATAGTGGATGATGATTTGTGTGTGTGTGTAGGCATGTGTGTGTGTGTGTGTGTGTGTATTCTTAGGTGGTAAACTTATAACTAGATCACATGGACCCTGTCGGGCACAGCAAAATAAGTGACTTAGGAGAGAGGAAGCATTTGTAAATTGTACAACGTAGGAGGTAGATACTTTCTGAGATTAATATTAATTATAGTCTAACATTATTATTCATTATGTAATTCCTAATTATCATTATAACAATGTATTCGTCCAAAACATTAATTAATAGTATAAAATAAATCAATCAGTGGTATACAACATAATCAGGTACCTATATACTAAATTAATAAATTAAATAAAAATAAATTTTAATAAATAATCAAACAAAATCAAACAAAAAAAACTTAGTTATGTAAATTATTATTCATTATGTAATTCCTAATTATCATTATAACAATGTATTCGTCCAAAACATTAATTAATAGTATAAAATAAATCAATCAATGGTATACAACATAATCAGGCACCTATATATTAAATTAATAAATTAAATAAAAATAAATTTTAATAAATAATCAAACAAAATCAAACAAAAATTTATAGCATAGTACTGACTAGTTATGACTTTATAAGTCTATCACTTAAATATTCATCTAATGAGTAGTAGCTTTTATTCAGCAAAAATTGTTTAAGTTTTTTTAAGAATGTGTTAATTTTTTCTTCTTTTTTTATTGTAGCGGGTAGTTTATTGTATACTTTTATGGACATTACGTAGGGACTTTTTGAGTGCATTTTTAATCGGGAACTTGGTATGTTTAATCTAGATCGGTGTCTGAGTAGATAGCGTGTCTGAATGTCTTCCCGTTTTGAATAAAATTCTTGATGTTTACGCACAAATTTGCATGTTTCTAAAATGTAAATACAGGGAAGGGTTAAAATGTTATGTTTTCTAAAGTAAGGCTTGCAGCTATCTGTCTGCTCAATGTTTACCAGGATTCTGACCAATTTCTTTTGTAGGGTGAAAAGTGTTTGTACATCTGTGCTGTTTCCCCAAAGAGTGACACCATAGCTAAGCCATGCGTAGGCATAAGCATAATAGGTTGAGAGAGCTGTTTGTAGATTGGTGGTCTTTTTTATTTCACGAAGGGCGTAAGAACATTTAGAAATCTTTGAGTGAGTTTTCTGTATGTGTGATTTCCAGTTTATGTGAGTGTCTATAACTAGTCCGAGTAAGGTGAATTCGTTAACGGTTTCTAATTTTAAGTTGTTGAAAATATAATTTAAAGTCAAAGGAGTTTTTTGGAAAGGGTGGAAAGTTATTAATTTGGTTTTGGAGTAGTTTATCTCGAGATTATGTTCGTTCATCCAGTTGCATGTTTTACTCAGAATGGAATTTAGAGTTTCTTCTATTTTTTCATTGTCTTGGCATGATACTAATATGGATATATCGTCCGCGAATAAGACACATGGCCCTTCAATGATCTTAGGTAGGTCATTAATATATATTAAAAATAGGAGGCATCCTATGACGCTGCCTTGAGGAATTGAGGCGTTAATTGCTTTGCTGTGTGATCGAACTTTTTTTATTTCACTATTTTTATGGTCAAAGTATTCGATTTCTACTAATTGCTTTCTATTCTTAAGATAAGATGTTAGCCATTCGTGAGCCTTTATGCACTTTATTGTAATAACTTTAAAGTTTATTTTTAAGTGCGTTAATAAAATCATCTCCGTTCTGTCTGTGCTGAGCCTTACGGTGTGACTGACACCAGCTTGGCCATCATCATGGATTTTAATTTTGATAACAAAAAAAAAAGGAAGTCGCTAATTTGTCGGTGACTGGTTCAAACTGGTAGCCGATCTGGACAGAGCTTAGCCACAATTATATCTCAAATACTATTGCACTTATGGAAGATCTGTAATCTGACGACATCGTCTACCCAACGGCCTCTAGGACGCCCTTGGCACATGGGAATTGAAAACTCAGCAATCAATGGCCTAGTTGCAAAGAGTTTTGACCAATACCTGAGGAGGTTCTCGTTAGGCACGGAGCCCACTATCGGCATCGTCACGGCTGAGGATTTAGGTGATAAAACGCATTATACATTAACTTAATGGCAATAAAGTAGAAATTTCCATTATATATGATCGTGAGAAACTGAATGTCACATAACGTAATGTCACGTAACTTAATGTCACGTAACGTAATGTCACATAACGTAATGTCACGTAACTGAATGTCACATAACGTAATGTCACATACCGTAATGTCACATAACGTAATGTCACATAACGTTATGTCACATAACGTAATGTCACATTACTTAATGTCACGTAACGTAATGTCACATAACGTAATGTCACGTAACTGAATGTCACATAACGTTATGTCACATAACGTAATGTCACATAACGTAATGTCACATAACGTAATGTCACATAACGTAATGTCACATAACGTAATGTCACGTCACTTAATGTCACATAACGTAATGTCATATTATAATCATAATTATCAGCCAGGAATCACCCACTGCTGGGCATAAGCCTCCCCTTTCTTCAACCACACGTGCATCCCTGATCCAGGTGTTCCCTCGACTTTAAGAGTCAGCGCAGACAGAGAGGAATGATCGCGTATGCTCGAGCGTAACTTCGAGGACGCGCGAGCATTTTTGTCAGGTTCAAGCATTTATGCACTTTATTGTAATAACTTTAAAGTTTATTTTTAAGTGCGTTAATAAAATCATCTCCGTTCTGTCTGTGCTGAGCCTTACGGTGTGACTGACACCGGCTTGGCCATCATCATGGATTTTAATTTTGATAACAAAAAAAAAAGGAAGTCGCTAATTTGTCGGTGACTGGTTCAAACTGGTAGCCGATCTGGACAGAGCTTAGCCACAATTATATCTCAAATACTATTGCACTTATGGAAGATCTGTAATCTGACGATATCGTCTACCCAACGGCCTCTAGGACGCCCTTGGCACATGGGAATTGAGAACTCAGCAATCAATGGCCTAGTTGCAAAGAGTTTTGACCAATACCTGAGGAAGTTCTCGTTAGGCACGGAGCCCACTATCGGCATCGTCACGGCTGAGGATTTAGGTGATAAAACGCATTATACATTAACTTAATGGCAATAAAGTAGAAATTTCCATTATATATGATCGTTGTAACAAACATACCGCTTCGGTAAGCTTGAGGCTACATCGGCAGCTTTGAGGCTGCTTCGGGATACTTCGAGATCCTTCGGTACGCCGTCACCCGTTGCGCCGCCGGTGCCGAGGCAACACTCGGGCACGGTACGTCATGCTTATGGACGCCTCGTCATCCCTAAGAACGTTGCAGCATGCCAAGACATAGTTTCCGACAGTGTGCGCTTGCATGTAGGAATGCCGAAGGATCCCTTTTATTGCCGATGCCGATGATGAGCGCCGGGCCTTAGGCAGCTGGATCAACGACTTGATTCAGAAAGCGATACTTCTGGACACGACTGGTATAATAAAACCCATTGGTTCATGCAAACACGCTGGAATAAGCATAACGTGTATCATCGATCATGTCGATCTTGAGGTTAAGCCGTGTTTGCCTAGGTTGGTCTGTGGATAGGTGACCACCCATTACATATCGGGTTTCCTCGGTGCCGCGGAAAACTTGTCAGTGTCCTAAAAAGTTATGAAAGGCCTTGGCAGATGATGGTCATTCCCGATTAAAAAATAACAGAGCATAATTTTGTAAACTAAATTACGAAGCCGTTAACCAATAATTCTGTACATCAAACCAAGTAACTTTACGCAAAAAATATTGCAGGGAAATAACTTTGTTTTGAGATGAAAGGCGGGATTTAGGGACATGTTAGAAAGAACAAGTAAGGACATTTGAACCTCGTGAAAGCCGAGAAAGATTAGCAGATTCGGTAGCTTGCGAGGTTGTGAACTTAATGTCACATAACGTAATGTCACATAACTGAATGACACGTAACTTAATGTCACATAACGTAATGTTACGTAACTTAATGTCACATAACGTAATGTCACATACCGTAATGTCACATAACGTAATGTCACATTACTTAATGTCACGTAACTGAATGTCACATAACGTAATGTCACGTAACTGAATGTCACATAACGTAATGTCACATACCGTAATGTCACATAACGTAATGTCACATAACGTAATGTCACGTAACGTAATGTCACATAACGTTATGTCACGTAACGTAATGTCACATAACGTTATGTCACATAACGTAATGTCACATTACTTAATGTCACGTAACTGAATGTCACATAACGTAATGTCACGTAACTTAATGTCACATAACGTAATGTCACATAACGTAATGTCACATAACGTTATGTCACAAAACGTAATGTCACATAACGTAATGTCACATAACGTTATGTCACGTAACGTAATGTCACATAACGTAATGTCATATAACGTAATGTCACATAACGTAATGTCACATACCGTAATGTCACATAACGTAATGTCACATAACTGAATGTCACATACCGTAATGTCACATAACGTAATGTCACATAACGTAATGTCACATACCGTAATGTCACGTAACGTAATGTCTCGTAACTGAATGTCACATAACGTTATGTCACATAACGTAATGTCACATAACGTAATGTCACATAACGTAATGTCACAAAACGTAACGTCACGTAACTGAATGTCACGTAACTGAATGTCACATAACGTAATGTCACATACCGTAATGTCACATAACGTAATGTCACATAACGTTATGTCACGTAACGTAATGTCACATAACGTAATGTCACGTAACTGAATGTCACATAACGTTATGTCACATAACGTAATGTCACATAACGTAATGTCACATAACGTAATGTCACATAACGTAATGTCACAAAACGTAATGTCACGTAACTGAATGTCACGTAACTGAATGTCACATAACGTAATGTCACATACCGTAATGTCACATAACGTAATGTCACATAACGTAAAGTCACGTAACGTAATGTCACATAACGTTATGTCACGTAACGTAATGTCACATAACGTTATGTCACATAACGTAATGTCACATTACTTAATGTCACGTAACTGAATGTCTCATAACGTAATGTCACGTAACTTAATGTCACATAACGTAATGTCACATAACGTTATGTGACATTACGTTACGTGACATAACGTTATGTGATATTACGTTATGTGACATTACGTTTTGTGACATAACGTTATGTGACATTACGTTATGTGACATTACGTTATGTGACATTAAGTTACGTGACATTACGTTATGTGACATTCAGTTACGTGACATTAAGTAATGTGACATTACGTTATGTGACATAACGTTATGTGACATTACGTTACGTGACATTACGTTATGTGACATTCAGTTACGTGACATTCAGTTACGTGACATTACGTTTTGTGACATTACGTTATGTGACATTACGTTATGTGACATAACGTTATGTGACATTCAGTTACGTGACATTACGTTATGTGACATTACGTTACGTGACATAACGTTATGTGACATTACGTTATGTGACATTACGGTATGTGACATTACGTTATGTGACATTCAGTTACGTGACATTCAGTTACGTGACGTTACGTTTTGTGACATTACGTTATGTGACATTACGTTATGTGACATTACGTTATGTGACATAACGTTATGTGACATTCAGTTACGTGACATTACGTTATGTGACATTACGTTATGTGTCATTAAGTTACGTGACATTCAGTTATGTGACATTACGTTATGTGACATTACGGTATGTGACATTACGTTATGTGACATTACGTTATGTGACATTACGGTATGTGACATTCAGTTATGTGACATTACGTTATGTGACATTACGGTATGTGACATTACGTTATGTGACATTACGTTATATGACATTACGTTATGTGACATTACGTTACGTGACATAACGTTATGTGACATTACGTTATGTGACATTACGTTTTGTGACATAACGTTATGTGACATTACGTTATGTGACATTACGTTATGTGACATTAAGTTACGTGACATTACGTTATGTGACATTAAGTTACGTGACATTACGTAATGTGACATTCAGTTACGTGACATTAAGTAATGTGACATTACGTTATGTGACATAACGTTATGTGACATTACGTTATGTGACATTACGGTATGTGACATTACGTTATGTGACATTACGTTATGTGACATTACGTTATGTGACATTACGTTATGTGACATTACGTTATGTGACATTACGTTATGTGACATTACGTTATGTGACATAACGTTATGTGACATTACGTTATGTGACATTACGTTATGTGACATTACGTTATGTGACATTACGTTATGTGACATTACGTTATGTGACATTACGTTATGTGGCATGACGTTATGTGACATAACGTTATGTGACATTCAGTTACGTGACATTACGTTATGTGACATTACGTTATGTGACATTACGTTATGTGACATTATGTTTTGTGACATTACGTTATGTGGCATAACGTTATGTGACATAACGTTATGTGACATTCAGTTACGTGACATTACGTTATGTGACATTACGTTATGTGACATTACGTTATGTGACATAACGTTATGTGACATTACGTTATGTGACATTACGTTATGTGACATTACGTTATGTGACATTACGTTATGTGACATTACGTTATGTGACATTACGTTATGTGGCATGACGTTATGTGACATAACGTTATGTGACATTCAGTTACGTGACATTACGTTATGTGACATTACGTTATGTGACATTACGTTATGTGACATTATGTTTTGTGACATTACGTTATGTGGCATAACGTTATGTGACATAACGTTATGTGACATTCAGTTACGTGACATTACGTTATGTGACATTACGTTATGTGACATTACGTTATGTGACATTACGTTATGTGACATTACGTTATGTGAAATTACGTTACGTGACATAACGTTATGTGACATTACGTTATGTGCATTATGTTATGTGACATTACGTTACGTGGCATAACGTTATGTGACATTACGTTATGTGACATTACGTTATGTGACATTACGTTATGTGACATTACGTTATGTGACATTAAGTTACGTGACATTACGTTATGTGACATTCAGTTACGTGACATTAAGTAATGTGACATTACGTTATGTGACATAACGTTTTGTGACATTACGTTATGTGACATTCAGTTGCGTGATATTACGTTATGTGACATTACGTTATGTGACATTACGTTACGTGACATTACGTTATGTGACATTCAGTTACGTGACATTAAGATATGTAACATTTCGATATGTGACATTACGTTATGTGACATTCAGTTACGTGACATTACGTTATGTGACATTACGTTATGTGACATTACGTTACGTGACATTACGTTATGTGACATTCAGTTACGTGACATTACGTTATGTGACATTACGTTATGTGACATTACGGTATGTGACATTACGGTATGTGACATTAAGTTACGTGACATTACGTTATGTGACATTACGTTTTGTGACATTACGTTATGTGACATTACGTTATGTGACATTACGTTATGTGACATTACGTTACGTGACATTACGTTATGTGACATTACGTTATGTGACATTATGTTATGATACATTACGTTACGTGACATTACGTTATGTGACATTCAGTTACGTGACATTACGTTATGTGACATTCAGTTACGTGACATTCAGTTTCGTGACATTAAGATATGTGACATTTCGTTATGTGACATAACGTTATGTGACATTACGTTATGTGACATTACGTTATGTGACATTACATTATGTGACATTACGTTATGTGACATTACGTTATGTGCATTATGTTATGTGACATTACGTTATGTGACATTCAGTTACGTGACATTACGTTATGTGACATTTCGTTATGTGACATTACGTTATGTGACATTACGTTATGTGACATTACGTTATGTGACATTAAGTTACGTGACATTCAGTTATGTGACATTACGTTATGTGATATTACGATATGTGACATTACGGTATGTGACATTACGTTACGTAACGTAATGTCACGTAACGTCGGTTTCGTCACAAAAATGAGTCTACTTCCTATGAGTACTCCCAGTAGTTCTAAGCGTGGTATCTTAAGATTATCTTGATCTTTTATTGGTACTAATCTGGATTTTACTCTGATGAAATGTATATTTTCTTCGTTCACTATGTACACTGCTGCTGCGTATGCTTTCAAAGAAGCATCAATAAAGCAATGTAACTGATATTTTTCTGTATCTGTTACATAACATCTAGGTATGAATGTCTTGCGTATTTCAGCTAACTCTTCCCTTACCTCATTCCATCTGTCATGTAATCGTTCTGGAAATATCTCATACAATTTATATTTCTGTTTCCACAGATCTCGTAGGAATAACTTTGCTGGTAGTATGTTTGGAGTAGCAAATCCGCTCGTAGATTGATGCAATGACCTTTAATACACCTCGTTTATCGTTTGCTTCTGTGTTGACGTCGAACTTCAGTTCTAGTGTGTCTTGTTCTAGATTCCACTTCAGTCCTAAGACTTGACCGCTACTAACTTTATTTGTATCCGGTATCTGTTTCATAAATTCCTTTGCATTGGAACACCAATCTCCTATGTTCATTGAGATTTGTTGAAAGGTATCTTTGGTAGTCGGCTTCTTCTATTGACGACCCGAATAGCGTAGTGGTGGCGACGCTGCCTTACAATCTTAGGGTCCTGGGTTCGAATCCCGGTAGGAACAAATGTTTGTGTGATGAGCATGGACATTTGTTTCCGAGTCACGGATGTTTATATGTATAATAAGTATGTATTTACAAACAAAAAAAAAAGTATATATGTAGTATATCAACTATCTAGTGTCCACGACACAAGCTTAGCTTAGTGTGGCACTAGGTGGCGGTGTGTGTTAATGTCCAGCGATATTTATTTTATTTATTTTATTGTTAAGGTTTCTGTGATGAGGTTGTCAACATGTATGTCATCTGCTATATCTTCACTTAGTTATAGTTGTGATGTATTTAGATCATTTTTGATTTTTGATATTTCATATAAATGGATTCGATACTATGCCAAAGGATGCTCTTCAACATCTCATGCACTGAAGTTATTTTAGTGACTGGTTTAGTGATATCTTTAAACCATAAAAAGCATGTCACATCTCTGTCTGCCTCGTATCGCAATTCTGTGATGTTGAAATCGAATCAGGCCTGTTAAGTCTTCCAACATTAACAGTCCACAGTACAGGCATTGATTAAGGCTATTGCCTTCGCCACTCTTTGCTGAGGCATCGTACACGACCCTAATGTTTTCCATTCTAAGCCGGTTTTTGTATTATTTCTATAATTCCGTTCTTCACTTGATCTTTAAGTGTCTCATGATATGTCTTAAAGATTTCTTTATATAAGCGCTTTACTAAGCTCATCAGTCTTCCGTAGGCTATGCCATAATAAGATTGTAAAGCTGGAAAATATTCGTTTCAGGGCCAGGCAACAGTACATCGACCTTCGATAATACCAGTCGACAGTCATTCTATTGAAGATATTAACAGCTTCTTCTTCTCTATTGGTTTTCAGAGATTCGTTAATTCCGATGGACTCAAGTTCCCATAGGAATGATATATTACCCTGGTCAATAGGTTAGTCTGGTGGGACTAATTTTGTTTCAATTGAGCTTTGAAAGTAAGTAATTACCAATAGCGACTCTGTTGGTTTAGTTTCTTTCCCAGATAGTACTTATCCAGCCGAATTTAGACTTCACTAAGTATAAATTGTCGTTCAGTAGTTTTCTTTCAATCATCATGCGCGAGAAGCAGTAATCGTTGCCAATCAAGATATCTACTTGGTCTTGTAGTGATTCATAATCTGCAAGAACTCTCTCTCTTACTCTTCCATTGACTTAACTCTTCAATGGAGTATGGGACTTCTTTAGTTATTTTTAGTACGACGTTTGCATAGATTTCCTTCGTTCCTTCATGTACGTTAACGCTCGTTATAGTCGTAGTGATAAACTTATCACATAGACACTTTTAGAACAGGATTATTATTATTTTAAACTGTAATAGTCCTTCTATTACACAATAGTACTTAACGGAGATCCGTTCTCTTTTAAATCCTCCTTCCTCTCCTCCTTTTGGAAGTCGGTTAAAAACATAATTACTGTATAATAGCTTATACAATCTCTTACAGTTATTTATGTTTGTCCCTATAACTAACTCAAGTTATGTAGACAAATAATGTAACATCACGCCTAGTAATGCCAGAAGGGTTAGTCAGAGGTGTACCTAGCAGTACTACCCACATTTTGGAAGTAATGTTTAAGTCACATTTAGGGAACAAGCCTATTGGCATCTACCGGGCACAAAGCCAGACTCAGTGGCCGTTACTGAAAAACCCGATAACATTTTGCCAGACTTGGTAATTGAAAATATAGAACTTCATGCTCAGCATTCGACCATTAGAGCAACACAGACTTGTAGCTAGTGGCTTTTAAATTATAATTTAGTTTTGTACAGGCATTTCTATCGCTCTGCTACAACTATGACATTTGATTCCTATTATAGAAAATTGATCCAATTTTAGAAAATGGTTCTTCACAAAATACATTGCATGTGCTTAATTAAACAAATTGAGAATTATTTCAATGTGAACAATGATTCCAGTAAGCAGTGGTTTTGTTACCAAAGCTAAAATTACTGTATCGAAAATCAGCAACTTTATCACAAAAACTCAGAGTATTAATAAATATTAATTAAGTAATAAGTATGACTCTGACGTTATAGTAGTGCTGATTCATAAAACCCATGTTTTCTGATGTGGTATTTTAATAAGTTTAATAAAAAACATCACATTTATGGCACACGGACAAGCTCAAAGGAACCAAGTTTGTAATCAAATGCTTTAAAGTAAAAGCTCAATAATTCCGGGGCGGCGTTCGAATATTGTCGTGCCATACATAGTTCATCTTTAAAATTACAGGTTTCGCAAGTTATTTTCCCCATATAAGACAAATTATTTAATTACAAAACAATAACTATTTAATTCAATACGATATTCTCGTTTTCTTTGTCTTTTTTCTCTTTAAAAACACTCGAGACACTGCAACAGCGTGATCGAATGTAAAATAAATTCTAGTGAAGTAATAAAATTATGAACTCTTTTACAGTACAAAAGGGTAGTCTAGTAGCGTTGCCGTGCCTTCAAATATATATCAACAAATAGAGATTGCGTTACTGTTGCATCTACTATAATAAGCCAAAATTGTCATACCTGTTACCACTACAGTTATACTATGTAACTGAACACGCACTGATTAGTTTTTACAAAACATTCTATGGTCGTCTATATAACTAACGTTTGTTGATTAGGTCTTATTCTGCAATCGTAATTTCACTTAAAGTTGAACAAGGTTCAGTTCAGCCTCGAGCTGGACTTGTGACATGGAGCTTACTTCGTCCACAGAAGGATGGTCTATCAGACAAAATTGTTTTAAATCTTCATTAAATCTGTTTAGTAATTTGGTAATTGTAGCTACAACAATGTTGTTTCTTGTTTTTATTCCGTATCATTTACTGAAAGAGTCATGGATAGGTCAGAGTACCTCTTAATATCGTTGATTATCATTGGCAAGTGATTAAGTAAAATGGATGAACACCATTTACCGCTATAGCTTTTATGTCTTCTGTCATTAATAAATGTATGATATGCTAAAAGCAGAATACAATTCGATTGTAATTCAAGCAAATCACACACCTCAGTAAATAATATAAGACTTTGTTAAACACATATAACTATTCTTAGTTATTCATTAAAACACAATTGTGAATAACAATTGTCAGTTATCCGCAAGTGCAAGTTGTACATTTTATTAATTAGAATATCCTTACAACATCCAATTTAATATAGCGAAAATCATTTCATACGTTATGACAATAAACAAGTAAATACCTCATGTATTTATCTTATCATTACATGGTTTGTACCAACATTTAACACAATCATCTTTCAATGATAATATAAAAGCATAACGTGAATTGAGTGGGTAACATTCAGTTACCCACTCAATTCACGTTATTTATTTACTCAGGGGTAGTCGTTACCCTAACTGACGTAGATTTCTATTGATTTCCAAATTCGTTAATCAATATCGATCCGTTGATCTCTTACATTACTCAAATAAAAAACCATTGAATAAAATATCAGGTACCTCGAGTAATTCAACGACTATGTACGTACTACACTGCAATTAGTAGCATTTCACTATTCTTTACACAAAGTTTACAGTCATCTTTACCGGTCTTGTTAACACACACTACCAGTAACACACACTGAAAGTATTACTTAGCACTTCAAGAGAAATTAAGTCGTCACAACTCACTTGATTATTATAATCAACTCTCTTTTAGTTAGTGGCTTTAGATTCTCACTTTATTTGTTATCATTCTGTTTGTTTATAATTTTACAAAACCCGCTTATTTTACCGCTGACAGTTCGACTCCAATGACATTGACATTGGAAGAAAAGTTGACAGGTTATCGATTTTCAACGAAAATAATCGATAATATCTTTAACTTGTATTTTCATAATTCGAAATTATGAATTTATAACATTTTATCACATAATAAATAATCTCACGTTTAATTAATCATTGCACACAATATCACTTGGTCGTAATCATAAAATCACACCAACGCCATCTCTTGTCGGCTTCAGATATAAACTTATAAGATTTTCTTTTTCTTTAGAGCTGTTGAATATTATTAACTTGGACAACAGTTTTATTTCATCTCAGTTTCATTACATAGTAATTAACAAATACCATTCTGTTTGTTTAATAGTATTTCTTTAGATGGGCTTATTAAGCACTCATTTCAATATTCAACATGCAAGCTGCTATCTTGAGCTTGCAATCATAATAGTTTAAACAAATGATCGTTAAATTTTCCTTTTATACAAGCTGCCCAAATTATACTTAGGGCACCACCACCCTAAAGGCAAGTGATTCATACATGTAAATAGGTGAATGCAGAAGAAGGTGAAATATGGATGAGCATCATACAGTTCTTGTAGTATGGATAAACTTATTTTCATACTAATTCTCTAGGTCACATTGCTGTGGCAATAGAAAAGTAATTATGGTCAAACTGCATCTGAAAGGCAGTTCACTCTAGCAATATTAAACATAACATAGCATAGATGGTTAGCTAAGCTCCTCAAGCTCTAAGATGTTCTTATATCCCAGCATCTCCACCATGTCGTGACGCCCCTGCTCTATTATGTAAGCCATACGGGGTATGTAATATAATCGTGCCTTAGGTTTGCTTACATTAGCAGGCGCACGAATAATATAATGATCTCATCATGGTAATAAATACTTTGAGTATCGTACCTCGCTTTATTGTTCTCGTCCTTATTTCACCTTCCTTCCACAGCTTGTTCACCATCTCTAGCCGCACCCTTCAGCGAGCTGCTAGCCGCTGCTGTTCACCATCTGTAGGTGTTTATGCCCATTGATACTAACTACTTCTGTACCATGGGCGGGGAGAAGGAAGCATCATCAGGGCGGTCAATCCTGCCCATGACTATGCCACTTCTTCTCAAGCTGTAAATAGAAATAAGCGTTAGCGCCACACTCATGCACCATTAAGGATATAAGGGGTTGTTTAGCTCATACATCCCCGACTCTAGCAGTTGCTTAGGTTCAGACTCTCTCTTAGCCAACCCTCGCACTCCTTTGCCCAAGGAATCCCCAGCTCTAGCAGTTGCATTAGTTCAGACCCTCTCTTCGGCCAACCCTTGCACCCTTCTGCCCAAGGATTCCCTAACTTGCAGTTGCATTAGTTCAGACCCTCTCTTGGCCAACCCTTGCACTCTACTGCCCAAGGCATCCCCAACTCTTACAGTTCTTTACTTAACTTTACTTGAACTCTACAGTTCTTTAGGATCTGACCCTCATGGCCGTCCATTCCAACTCTAGGCCTTTAAGCTTTCATAAGCCAGACTTGCCAAGCTGCACGCTCGGTAGATTATCAGTAGGTACGTACCATAATATCTCTTCAGGGGGGAGCCTTTCATAAACTAGCCTTGTCAATCTGCCACGTGCCACCCACGAGGCCAGCTTGACACAGGTTCTTTAGCAGGTGGCTTTCATCAGCCTGCCTTGTCGATCTGCCGCATGCTACCCATGAGGCCAGCTCGACACAGGCTCGATCAGTACAGCGTTACTTGTTCTACATCATATCTAATGATCTACAAGCACCGCCACCAGCTAACAACTTTAGTTTTTTTTTAGGATGCAACTTTAGCCTCATGCAACATTACTCTCATAATAGCAACTACTCAAAAGCTACTTATGGCTACTTAGCTTAGCTCTACTTTAGCGCAACTCAGGGGGAACTTAGGGGGCTACTTAGCTTTCACACAGCACTCTGTTGACGAGCGACTCGTCAGTTCCACTTTTACTTGTATCCGCAGAACACCGAACCGACAAGATTGTCGGTTCCAAGCCATAACATTTGCTTTCTGGCGGGATCTTACTATAATGCACTCTGTGTCTGTGGACCTTACCACAGATAAACATTCTGTCATTACAACGATGAGTAACGATGCGTTGGTATTGCCATGTAATTTCTATTATTTATAATTATTTTATTTACATTCGCGTTACGACGCGACGCCCTTGGCACATGGGAATTGAGTACTGAGCAATCAATGGCTCAGTTGCAAAGAGTTTTGACCAATACCTGAGGAGGTTCTCGTTAGGCACGGAGCCCACTATCGGCATCGTCACGGTTGAGGATTGAGGTGATAAAACGCATTATACATTAACTTAATGGCAATAAAGTAGAAATTTCCATTATATATGATCGTTGTAACAAACATACCGCTTCGGTAAGCTTGAGGCTACATCGGCAGCTTTGAGGCTGCTTCGGGATACTTCGAGATCCTTCGGTACGCCGTCACCCGTTGCGCCGCCTGTCAACTTGTCAGTGTCCTAAAAAGTTACATGTAGTCAGTCTCCCAAAAAGTTATGAAAGGCCTAGGCAGATGATGGTCATTCCCGATTAAAAAATAACAGAGCATAATTTTGTAAACTAAATTACGAAGCCGTTTACCAATAATTCTGTACATCAAACCAAGTAACTTTACGCAAAAAATATTGCAGGGAAATAACTTTGTTTTGAGATGAAAGGCGGGATTTAGGGACATGTTAGAAAGAACAAGTAAGGACATATGAACCTCGTGAAAGCCGAGAAAGATTAGCAGATTCGGTAGCTTGCGAGGTTGTGAACTTAATGTCACATAACGTAATGTCACATAACTGAATGTCACGTAACTTAATGTCACATAACGTAATATCACATAACGTAACGTCACATAACGTAATGTCACGTAACGTTATGTCACATAACGTAATGTCACATAACTTAATGTCACATAACGTAATGTCACGTAATTTTATGTCACATAACGTAATGTCACGTCACTAATTGTCACATAACGTAATGTCACGTCACTTAATGTCATATAACTTATTATATATATAGATAACAAAAAAAAAAGAAGTCGCTAATTTGTCGGTGACTGGTTCAAACTGGTAGCCGATCTGGACAGAGTCTCCCCAGCTTAGCCACAATTATATCTCAAATACTATTGCACTTATGGAAGATCTGTAATCTGACGATATCGTCTACCCAACGGCCTCTAGGACGCCCTTGGCACATGGGAATTGAGAACTCAGCAATCAATGGCCTAGTTGCAAAGAGCTTTGACCAATACCTGAGGAGGTTCTCGTTAGGCACGGAGCCCACTATCGGCATCGTCACGGCTGAGGATTTAGGTGATAAAACGCATTATACATTAACTTAATGGCAATAAAGTAGAAATTTCCATTATATATGATCGTTGTGACAAAAATACCGCTTCGGTAAGCTTGACGCTACATCGGCAGCTTTGAGGCTGCTTCGGGATACTTCGAGATCCTTTGGTACGCCGTCACCCGTTGCGCCGCCGGTGCCGAGGCAACACTCGGGCACGGTGCGTCATGTTTATAGACGCCTCGTCATCCCTAAGAACGTTGCAGCATGCCAAGACATAGTTTCCGACAGTGTGCGCTTGCATGTAGGAATGCCGAAGGATCCCTTTTCTTGCCGATGCCGATGATGAGCGCCGGGCCTTAGGCAGCTGGATCAACGACTTGATTCAGAAAGCGATACTCCTGGACACGACTGGTATAATAAAACCCATTCGTTCGTGCAAACACGTTGGAATAAGCATAACGTGTATCATCATCTGCCTAGCAACACTGACAACACTGAACGAACTAAGATAAAATGCAAATCATTAGAAATTGAATTTAATGCAAATGTTATTGTGTCGCTTTTTGTTCCGCTTTTAAAATTTTTAAAATTAATTTGATTAGAGGTCCTTGTTGTATACGTGGGTACTCATAAGCAAGCGGGCACTTGTACCGTCTCTTTAGTTCAAATATACGCTCGGTTCGAACACACGTCTTTTATTTAGCAGTGGCGACGAGGATTAAAAATATAAACTTTTTACGGTGCAGAATTGACGATATAGTAGTGTCGTATAAACGTGGACAATCGTGACAATGTCTGTGGGAAAAATCAAAGACTTCGATGTGAAAACCGGTAACTGGTCAACATATGTGGAGCGGCTAGAAATGTACTTTGTGGTTAACAAAATAACGGACGATTTAAAGTTGCCTACTTTAATCGCAATAATCGGGGAACAGGTAAGCCTGTTCCCCGATTATCGCCGTGTTATTTACCTGGTGTGTCGTTGTTGTCTACATTAGCGAGTCCTAGTAAGCCATCAAGCTTGTCATATACGGTCGCGGTGGATCTACTGCGTGCACATCTGCAACCGACACCATCAATCTTGGCAGAGAGATATAGATTTCGTCAAAGACGGCAAGTGGCAGGCGAATTGATAGCGGACTACGTGGCTGACTTGAAAAAGATGGCTAGGTACTATGAGTTTAAAACGAACTTAGAAGAAAACCTACGCGATCAGTTTGTGTGCGGTCTGCGTAGCGATCTGATTCGGCAGAGGTTATTCGCAGAAAATAACATAGACTACAACAAAGCGCTACAGTTGGCCAATACCCTGGAGGCAGCCGAGCGAGACGCCGGAGCTGTCGAGGGCTCGCGGAAACAAGTTCCGGACCGGGAACTTAGCGAGAAGATGCACAAGTTAGCAGTCAGAGATTGTTCAGCGTGCGGTGCCAATGGACATAGCTGGCAAAACTGCAGGTACAAAGATTTTGAATGCAGCTACTGTCGAAAAATTGGCCATTTACGAAGAGTATGCATGACGAAGGAATTCGAGCGCCATAAGACATCGTCTAATTCAAACTCCAACGGCGCGCGAGGAAGGTCACGCAGAGGTCGCGCGCTCGGTCCGAGCGGCCGCAGCGCGGAGGACGGCGGGAAGCGACGCAGGGGCGCGGCAGCGGCGGCACGCGGTACACGCGACCGAGGAAACGCCGACGGCGCGGCCATCGACGCTGCCGGTGCAGCGCACTGGCTATGCGAACCAGCAGCGAGTGCCAGCTCCGGGGAGGAACGAGAAGCGTCGGGCGATGACGAGTAGGCAATGTACCAGATGTCTTTAGCGAAGTATAGACCGGTGTGTATGACAGTTAATATAAACGATAAACCATTAAAAATGGAAGTCGATACGGGGTCGGCGTTATCTTGCATAAGCTACTCAACATACACAAAATTGTTTAGAGATATACCTCTGAAAACATGTAAATTAAAGTTAAAATTTTACGACGGCTCAGCTGTCTATCCAATAGGGTACTTAGAGATAAATGTTGAGTATAGAAATAAGGTGAAAAGGTTGGATTTGTATGTAATAAATAAAGGTAGCACTAGTTTATTAGGGAGACAATGGTTGTCTGAATTGTGTATAGAAATACCTAAGCTAAGTAAGTGTACAGAAGTTCATAATATAGTAACAAGTAAAAATAACTTGCTAAATGATTTTATCTCCAGGCATGAGAAACTATTTGATGGCACATTGGACAAGTATACGGGGGAAGAGGTCAAGCTGTACGTGCGGCCCGGAGCGCAGCCGATTTAATTCCGCGCGCGCCCGGTGCCGTACGCGCTGTTCCCGCGAGTAGATGCGGAGCTGGACGCAATGTTGCGTGCCGGCGTCATCGAGCCCGTTGACCGGTCCGACTGGGCCACGCCGTTGGTCATAGCGAGGAAGGCGGATGGCGGAATACGGCTGTGCGCGGATTATAAGGTGACACTTAACAAAGTTTTGTTGGTTGATAGGTACCCGGTTCCAAAGGTAGAAGATTTATTTAGTGGCCTGAGTGGTAATCATTATTTTACCAAGTTAGACTTATCACAAGCATACAATCAGTTAGTTTTAAATGAAACGTCTAGAAACTACACTGTCATAGTGTCATTAACACACATAGAGGACTGTTTAAATACAACCGATTAGTGTATGGTCTCTCTTCTAGTCCCGGAATTTTTCAAAAACTAATGACAAATCTCTTTAAAAGTATCCCCGACGTAATAGTATTTTATGATGATATTTTAATAAAAAGTAAATCGTTGGATTCACATTTAAAAAGTGTAGAACAAGTATTTCGTATTTTGGAAATGAACGGCTTAAAAATTAAAAAAGAAAAATGTGAGTTTATAACAGACCAAGTAAAGTATTTAGGGTTCATAATAAATAAAAGGGGAGTACGAGTAAATCCGGAAAAGTTGAAACCAATATTAGATATGCCTCATCCAACTAATGTATCGGAATTAAAATCATTTCTGGGCATGGTTAATTTCTATGGAAATAAACACTCATATTAACCCTCTTTACGACTTGCTCAAAAAGGGAAGGCACTGGAAATGGACAACGTTACATTCAAAGGTTTTTAAAACAATTAAAAAACTTTTGTGTAGTACAGAAGTTTTAACACATTTTGATATGTCGTCAGAGAGCATAGTAACATGCGACGCGAGCTCGCGGGGGCTTGGCGCGGTGCTGGCGCAGCGCGCGCCCGGCGGGGCCGACGGCGAGCGAGTGGTGGCGTACGCGTCGCGTGCGCTTACCTCCGCCGAGCAACACTATAGTCAGATACATAAAGAAGCTCTCGCGATAATATTTGCGATGGATAAATTTCATCAATATTTGTTTGGTAGAAAGTTCACTTTACGTACGGACCATAAACCACTGGTAACAATTTTCGGACCGCATTCCGGTATTCCCAATACGGCGGCTAGTCGACTACAACGATGGGCAATTAAATTATCAGCCTATGACTTCAATATAGAATATATTCGCACGGACAAGAATACAGCAGATGTTTTGTCTAGGTTGATTAGTAAGCACAAGGAGGGGGTTGGCAGAGAAGAATTAGACACTCCAGAACAAACATACTTGCATTTCGCTGCAGAAGCGTTACTTTTAGACTCGCACAAATTAAAAAAAGAAACGGCTTCGGATAGCATATTAAACAGAGTAGTTAGATATATTAACGATGGATGGCCGGACGAAGTCGAAATGAGAGAATTAAAACCATACGTTAATAGAAAAAAATGAGTTATATTTAGAATTGGGTTGTGTGATGTAGGGACATAGGGTCATTATACCCAACTCGTGCAGAGATAAAGTAATTACGGAGCTTCACGAGGGTCATATGGGGGTAGTGAAAACAAAGGCCTTGGCCCGGAGCTATGTGTGGTGGCCGGGCATAGACGAGGCTGTAGAAGCAGCGTGTCGTGCCTGCACCATATGTGCGGCGGTAGCTAACGCCCCTCCGGCGCACGTACCGCGCGCCTGGCCATGGCCGGACCGCCCATGGACTAGAATACACATTAATTTTTTGGGCCCGATAGTGGGGCAAACTTATCTTATAGTAGTGGACGCTCATTCGAAGTGGATAGAGGCAATTAAAATGAGTAGCACTACAGCGAAAGCTGTAATAAAAGAATTGCGGGAAATGTGGGCGAGATTCGGTTTGCCGAAACAAGTGGTTAGTGACAATGGTCCACCATTTTTCAGTACCGAGTTCAAACAATTTTTAAGCACAAATGGGATTGAACAAATCTTTTCAGCCCCATATCACCCGGCTTCGAATGGGGCGGTGGAAAACGCCGTTAAAATATGTAAACGCAATATTAAAAAAGCGATTAAGTCTAAAACGGACATACACGCATCCTTGTGTAGATTCCTACTGGCTTATAGAAACACACCATACTATACAACCGGCGAAAGTCCGGCAAAGATGTGCATAGGGCGCAATTTGCGCATGCGTCTAGATTGTTTGAAACCAGATCAGAAACAATTAGTAAAGGCTCGCCAAAAGCAGGCGGAAAAGTCAGCTGGCGGAACGGTTAGACAATTCACATCGGGGGACGAGGTCTGGTTTAGAGTTTATAGGGGTTCTGATAAGTGGACGGCAGGGACAGTAGTTGAGAGGACAGGTAGTACGGATTACAAAGTTAGATCTATCAATGGAACCGAAGAACACAGACATGTCGACCAACTAAAGCTTAGAGTGTCAAGAGATGTAGCTAAGATAGTAACAATAACACGTAACAATGGTGACAGTCATCCTGTACGCGAAAGACCTATTAAACGACTCCGCCCTTCGCTAATTTTTCCAATTGACAATGACCAACAGTCTGGTACGCCGGTCGGGGGCTCGAACCCGCCCGCGTCTTCGGCAGCCGAGGGCGCATCACCAAAACCAGCCGGCAATACGGACATTGTGTTAACAGCAACCCCGCTAAAAACGTCTAGCGTGCCCAATTTGCAGGAAATAGATAATCATGGCTCGAACGATAATGTACCTAATGAACCGCCTAATGTTCAGCGTGTACGCAAACCAGTGAGACGATATGGTATTGAGGATCGTTATAAATAGATAAGGAAAGAAGTTATAATTATGTTATATTTAATTTAGTTTAGAATAAGTTGTTTGTTATGTTGTTAAAGTCGTATGATCGTATGATTTTGATTTTTGATTTTGATTGTATTAGTAATAAGTATTCATAGGTATTGTAGAAAATAAGGGTGGAGGTGTTGTATACGTGGGTACTCATAAGCAAGCGGGCACTTGTACCGTCTCTTTAGTTCAAATATACGCTCGGTTCGAATACACGTCTTTTATTCAGCAGTCCTTTCTCAGTTATTTTATTTTTCAATTATAGGATAACATTAAAATAAAATGTTTTCTCTGCCTCTGGTCAAGTTTTATAATTGCTGTATTTGTTAAGATATTGCACAAATTCTTGTTCAAGATTTTGCAGTCGGAACTCCATTCTTTGAATTATCGAATAATCAGGGTTCAATGTTGCCTACTTCAAAACGTAAAAACTGAACCCTTATAGAATTACTTTGTTGTCCGTTCGACTGTTAAGACCCAAATAACCAAACGATGGTCATTTCCGTGGCTTAATAATAGCAGTCGCTCGGGTCGATCTTGAGGTTAACCCGTGTTTGCCTAGGTTGGTCTGTGGATAGGTGACCACCCATTACATATCGGGTTTCCTCGGTGCCGCGGAAAACTTGTCAGTGTCCTAAAAAGTTACATGTAGTCAGTGTCCCAAAAAGTTATGAAAGGCCTAGGCAGATGATGGTCATTCCCGATTAAAAAATAACAGAGCATAATTTTGTAAACTAAATTACGAAGCCGTTAACCAATAATTCTGTACATCAAACCAAGTAACTTTACGCAAAAAATATTGCAGGGAATTAACTTTGTTTTGAGATGAAAGGCGGGATTTAGGGACATGTTAGAAATAACAAGTAAGGACATATGAACCTCGTGAAAGCCGAGAAAGATTAGCAGATTCGGTAGCTTGCGAGGTTGTGAACTTAATGTCACATAACGTAATGTCACATAACGTAATGTCACATACCGTAATGTCACATAACGTAATGTCACATAACTGAATGTCACGTAACTTAATGTCACATAACGTAATGTCACATAACGTAATGTCACAAAACGTAATGTCACATAACGTAATGTCACATAACGTAATGTCACAAAACGTAATGTCACATAACGTAATGTCACATAACGTAATGTCACATAACGTTATGTCACATAACGTAATGTCACGTAACGTAATGTCACATAACGTAATGTCACGTAACTGAATGTCACATAACGTAATGTCACGTAACTTAATGTCACATAACGTAATGTCATATAACGTAATGTCACATAACGTAATGTCACATACCGTAATGTCACATAACGTAATGTCACATAACTGAATGTCACGTAACTTAATGTCACATAACGTAATGTCACATAACGTAATGTCACATAACGTAATGTCACATAACGTTTTGTCACATAACGTAATGTCACACAACTTAATGTCACGTAACTGAATGTCACGTAACTGAATGTCACATAACGTAATGTCACGTTACTTAATGTCACATAACGTAATGTCACATAACGTAATGTCACGTCACTTAATGTCACATAACGTAATGTCATATTTTAATCATAATTATAAGCCAGGAATTACCCACTGCTGGGCATTAGCCTCCCCTTTCTTCAACCACATGTGCATCCCTGATCCAGGTGTTCCCCGCGACTTTCAGGGTCAGCGCAGACAGAGAGGAATGACCGCGTATGCTCGAGCGTAACTTCGAGGACGCGTGAGCATTTTTTGTCAGGTTCAAGCATTTATGCACTTTTTTGTAATAACTTTAAAGTTTATTTTTAAGTGCGTTAATAAAATCATCTCCGCTCTGTCTGTGCTGAGCCTTACGGTGTGACTGGCACCGGCTTTGGCATGGATTTTAATTTTGATAACAAAAAAAAAAGAAGTCGCTAATTTGTCGGTGACTGGTTCAAACTGGTAGCCGATCTGGACAGAGTCTCCCCAGCTTAGCCACAATTATATCTCAAATACTATTGCACTTATGGATGATCTGTAATCTGACGATATCGTCTACCCAACGGCCTCTAGGACGCCCTTGGCACATGGGAATTGAGTTCTGACCAATCAATGGCTTAGTTGTAAAGAGTTTTGACCAATACCTGAGGAGGTTCTCGTTAGGCACGGAGCCCACTATCGGCATCGTCACGGTTGAGGATTTAGGTGATAAAACGCATTATACATTAACTTAATGGCAATAAAGTAGAAATTTCCATTATATATGTTCGTTGTAACAAACATACCGCTTCGGTAAGCTTGAGGCTACATCGGCAGCTTTGAGGCTGCTTCGGGATACTTCGAGATCCTTCGGTACGCCGTCACCCGTTGCGCCGCCGCTGCCGAGGCAACACTCGGGCACGATGCGTCATGCTTATGGACGCCTCGTCATCCCTAAGAACGTTGCAGCATGCCAAGACATAGTTTCCGACAGTGTGCGCTTGCATGTAGGAATGCCGAAGGATCCCTTTTCTTGCCGATGCCGATGATGAGCGCCGGGCCTTAGGCAGCTGGATCAACGACTTGATTCAGAAAGCGATACTCCTGGACACGACTGATATAATAAAACCCATTGGTTCGTGCAAACACGCTGGAATAAGCATTACGTGTATCATCATCTGCCTAGCAACACTGACAACACTGAACGAACTAAGATAAAATGCAAATCATTAGAAATTGAATTTTAATGCAAATGTTATTGTGTCGCTTTTTGTTCCGCTTTTAAAATTTGTTAAAATTAATTTGATTAGAGGTCCTTTCTCAGTTATTTTATTTTTCAATTATAGGATAACATTAAAATAAAAGGTTTTCTCTGCCTTTTTTTTTTTTTAGGATGGGAAATCATCAAATGACCCCCCCCCCCACTCTGGGCGGAGCGGGAGGGAGTGTCAGACTCTTACTGACTAAAAACCATCCATGTTCCTTCCTCGCCTTTTACGTTCCGGGGCCGCGGTATCTCTTTCGAACAGGCCCGCAACCCCGGCAGGCTTCGGCCCTTGCGGGCCCCTCTCTTTTTGCTGACATCTCTTTGAGGCGCGCGTGGAACACGAACGCGCCGTCGACACGGCCTGTCGTCGTCGTTAGACGGCCGGACGGCTAGCTAGCCCATAGCCAGCCGTCCACAGGCCCGCATCTACGGTGGCCGGTAGCCACCACGTGGCCCCCGACGCCCGTTGAGTCTCCCGCGGCGGCCGGGAAGAGAGGATCTCTCCCTCTCTCGTTCCGCCACCTCCATCGCTAGCATGACTGCTTCGCAGAAGGAGGCGACGGCTTCCCATTCCGTTTCGCTCCGGACCATGGATTGAACCAGGGCCGGACGCGAGAGGTCGCCGCCGCCGATCGCCGCCACGAGGACACGGCGGAGCTCCGCCCACGCAGGGCAGACTTCCACCGTGTGCTCCACCGTGTCCTCCGGTCGATCCTCGCAGTGGAGACACCCGGGCGATTCCTCCCGCCCGATTCGGTGCAGGTACCTCCCGAAACATTCGTGTCCGGTGAGGACCTGCGTCAGGCGGAGGGTGAGGACGCCGTGGCGCCTCTCCAGCCACTCCTCAAAGAGGGAACTTACCGCCACTATCGTGGCGTGCCCTGCACGGGGTTGCAACAGTCGCTCTCTCCATGTCGCCATGAGATCGCGCCGGAGGTCAGTCCGCTGAGCGGCAATTTGCCCCGGCAGCGGAGTTTCCCCCCGGCGTAGTACCTCCGCGCGCCACTCATGCAGGCGCGCGAGGACTATCGCCTCCAGATCCCACGGTGGCAATCCGGCAAGCAGGCCCGCCGCCTCGCGAGAGATCGTGCGGAACCCACGGACCATCTTTACGGCCACCACTTTTTGGGGCGCTTTCAGATGATGAGCGGCACGCCGCTTCAGGGAACGTGCCCACACTGGAGCCCCGTAGAGGGCCATGGACCGCACGACTCCCGCGTAGAGCCTGCGGCAGGAGGCGTTCGGCCCCCCAAGGTTGGGCAGGAGCCGCCTGAAGGCAGCCCCTGTCCGTTCCAGCCTGGGGGACAAACGTCGGAAATGCTCCACGAAGTTCCACCGGCTGTCGAGGACGAGTCCTAGGTACTTTAACGTCGACTCGACGCCGATGGATACCGCTCCTACCGTCAGTGTGGATCCCGACGGTGGCGCATTCCGAGGCCCATGAAAGCACATGGCCTCGGACTTGTGCAATGCCACCTCGAGACCCAGTTGCCGGATCCTCTCAACGACTATCGCAACCCCGCGTGTCATAGTTTCGGCCGCCGCCTCGTGCGACCTCCCCTGTGCCAGCACCAGGGTGTCATCTGCGTAGCAGACGACGCTGACACCACTAGGGAGGTCCGCGCGCAGCACCCAGTCGTAACCGATGTTCCACAGGGGCGGTCCCAGAACCGATCCCTGTGGGACACCGCACGACATCTCTCGCCGGTTCCAATGTTGGCGAGTCGGTTTGCAATGACTCTCTCAAAGAGCTTGCCCACCTCGTCGAGCAACACAATGGGCCGAAATGCGGATGGAGAGTCCGCAGGGCGCCCCGGCTTCTGGATGAGGACCAGTTTCCCCGTCTTCCAACGAAGCGGGAACTGGCCTCTCTCCAAACATGCGCTTAAGAACCCTTTCAGTCGGGGCCCGAGAGCCTCCGCATCCGAGGCCAGGACCCAGGCTTTGCCAGGCAAGCCATCGGGTCCCGGGGCGGTATTTTTGGCCTTGAGCCTACCTACCGCCACTCTCAGGTCTACCCCAGTCACTTCCGGAGTGTCGTCGTCGTCACTTGGGTCCGACACCGCAGGTGGCGGAGCCATAGGCGGGGGCGGATGTTCCCCCCGCGAGGGGAACAGAGCGCTTACCACGTCCTCCACGAGGTCGGGCCGGAGACTCTGCGTCAGCGGGGGGGCCTAACTTAATGTCACATAACGTAATGTCACGTAAATTAATGTCACGTAACGTAATGTCACATAACTGAATGTCACGTAACTTAATGTCACATAACGTAATGTCACGTAACTTAATGTCACATAACGTAATGTCACATAACGTAATGTCACATTACTTAATGTCACGTAACTGAATGTCACATAACGTAATGTCACATAACGTTATGTCACATAACGTAATGTCACATAACGTAATGTCACAAAACGTAATGTCACGTAACTGAATGTCACGTAACTGAATGTCACGTAACGTAATGTCACATAGCTAAATGTCACGTAACTGAATGTCACATAACGTAATGTCACATAACGTAATGTCACATAACGTAATGTCACGTCACTTAATGTCACATAACGTAATGTCATATTATAATCATAATTATCAGCCAGGAATCACCCACTGCTGGGCATAAGCCTCCCCTTTCTTCAACCACACGTGCATCCCTGATCCAGGTGTTCCCCGCGACTTTAAGAGTCAGCGCAGACAGAGAGGAATGATCGCGTATGCTCGAGCGTAACTTCGAGGACGCGCGAGCATTTTTGTCAGGTTCAAGCATTTATGCACTTTATTGTAATAACTTTAAAGTTTATTTTTAAGTGCGTTAATAAAATCATCTCCGTTCTGTCTGTGCTGAGCCTTACGGTGTGACTGACACCGGCTTGGCCATCATCATGGATTTTAATTTTGATAACAAAAAAAAAGGAAGTCGCTAATTTGTCGGTGACTGGTTCAAACTGGTAGCCGATCTGGACAGAGCTTAGCCACAATTATATCTCAAATACTATTGCACTTATGGAAGATCTGTAATCTGACGATATCGTCTACCCAACGGCCTCTAGGACGCCCTTGGCACATGGGAATTGAGAACTCAGCAATCAATGGCCTAGTTGCAAAGAGTTTTGACCAATACCTGAGGAAGTTCTCGTTAGGCACAGAGCCCACTATCGGCATCGTCACGGCTGAGGATTTAGGTGATAAAACGCATTATACATTAACTTAATGGCAATAAAGTAGAAATTTCCATTATATATGATCGTTGTAACAAACATACCGCTTCGGTAAGCTTGAGGCTACATCGGCAGCTTTGAGGCTGCTTCGGGATACTTCGAGATCCTTCGGTACGCCGTCACCCGTTGCGCCGCCGGTGCCGAGGCAACACTCGGGCACGGTACGTCATGCTTATGGACGCCTCGTCATCCCTAAGAACGTTGCAGCATGCCAAGACATAGTTTCCGACAGTATGCGCTTGCATGTAGGAATGCCGAAGGATCCCTTTTATTGCCGATGCCGATGATGAGCGCCGGGCCTTAGGCAGCTGGATCAACGACTTGATTCAGAAAGCGATACTTCTGGACACGACTGGTATAATAAAACCCATTGGTTCATGCAAACACGCTGGAATAAGCATAACGTGTATCATCGATCATGTCGATCTTGAGGTTAAGCCGTGTTTGCCTAGGTTGGTCTGTGGATAGGTGACCACCCATTACATATCGGGTTTCCTCGGTGCCGCGGAAAACTTGTCAGTGTCCTAAAAAGTTATGAAAGGCCTTGGCAGATGATGGTCATTCCCGATTAAAAAATAACAGAGCATAATTTTGTAAACTAAATTACGAAGCCGTTAACCAATAATTCTGTACATCAAACCAAGTAACTTTACGCAAAAAATATTGCAGGGAAATAACTTTGTTTTGAGATGAAAGGCGGGATTTAGGGACATGTTAGAAAGAACAAGTAAGGACATTTGAACCTCGTGAAAGCCGAGAAAGATTAGCAGATTCGGTAGCTTGCGAGGTTGTGAACTTAATGTCACATAACGTAATGTCACATAACGTAATGTCACATACCGTAATGTCACATAACGTAATGTCACATAACTGAATGTCACGTAACTTAATGTCACATAACGTAATGTCACATAACGTAATGTCACATAACTGAATGTCACGTAACTTAATGTCACATAACGTAATGTCACATAACGTAATGTCACATACCGTAATGTCACATAACGTAATGTCACATAACTGAATGTCACGTAACTTAATGTCACATAACGTTATGTCACATAACGTAATGTCACATAACGTAATGTCACATAACGTAATGTCACAAAACGTAACGTCACGTAACTGAATGTCACGTAACTGAATGTCACATAACGTAATGTCACATACCGTAATGTCACATAACGTAATGCCACATAACGTAATGTCACGTAACGTAATGTCACATAACGTAATGTCACGTAACTGAATGTCACATAACGTAATGTCACGTAACTGAATGTCACATAACGTTATGTCACATAACGTAATGTCACATAACGTAATGTCACATAACGTAATGTCACAAAACGTAATGTCACATAACGTAATGTCACAAAACGTAACGTCACGTAACTGAATGGCACGTAACTGAATGTCACATAACGTAATGTCACATACCGTAATGTCACATAACGTAATGCCACATAACGTAATGTCACGTAACGTAATGTCACATAACGTAATGTCACGTAACTGAATGTCACATAACGTAATGTCACGTAACTGAATGTCACATAACGTTATGTCACATAACGTTATGTCACATAACGTAATGTCACATAACGTTATGTCACAAAACGTAATGTCACGTAACTGAATGTCACGTAACTGAATGTCACGTAACTGAATGTCACATAACGTAATGTCACATACCGTAATGTCACATAACGTAATGTCACATAACGTAATGTCACATACCGTAATGTCACATAACGTAATGTCACATAACGTAATGTCACGTAACGTAATGTCACATAACGTTATGTCACGTAACGTAATGTCACATAACGTAATGTCACATACCGTAATGTCACATAACGTAATGTCACATAACTGAATGTCACGTAACTTAATGTCACATAACGTAATGTCACATAACGTAATGTCACATAACTGAATGTCACGTAACTTAATGTCACATAACGTAATGTCACATAACGTAATGTCACATACCGTAATGTCACATAACGTAATGTCACATAACTGAATGTCACGTAACTTAATGTCACATAACGTTATGTCACATAACGTAATGTCACATAACGTAATGTCACATAACGTAATGTCACAAAACGTAACGTCACGTAACTGAATGTCACGTAACTGAATGTCACATAACGTAATGTCACATACCGTAATGTCACATAACGTAATGCCACATAACGTAATGTCACGTAACGTAATGTCACATAACGTAATGTCACGTAACTGAATGTCACATAACGTAATGTCACGTAACTGAATGTCACATAACGTTATGTCACATAACGTAATGTCACATAACGTAATGTCACATAACGTAATGTCACAAAACGTAATGTCACATAACGTAATGTCACAAAACGTAACGTCACGTAACTGAATGGCACGTAACTGAATGTCACATAACGTAATGTCACATACCGTAATGTCACATAACGTAATGCCACATAACGTAATGTCACGTAACGTAATGTCACATAACGTAATGTCACGTAACTGAATGTCACATAACGTAATGTCACGTAACTGAATGTCACATAACGTTATGTCACATAACGTTATGTCACATAACGTTATGTCACATAACGTAATGTCACAAAACGTAATGTCACGTAACTGAATGTCACGTAACTGAATGTCACGTAACTGAATGTCACATAACGTAATGTCACATACCGTAATGTCACATAACGTAATGTCACATAACGTAATGTCACATACCGTAATGTCACATAACGTAATGTCACATAACGTAATGTCACGTAACGTAATGTCACATAACGTTATGTCACGTAACGTAATGTCACATAACGTTATGTCACATAACGTAATGTCACATTACTTAATGTCACGTAACTGAATGTCACATAACGTAATGTCACGTAACTTAATGTCACATAACGTAATGTCACATAACGTAATGTCACATAACGTTATGTCACAAAACGTAATGTCACATAACGTAATGTCACATAACGTAATGCCACATAACGTAATGTCACGTAACTGAATGTCACATAACGTAATGTCACGTAACGTAATGTCACATAACGTAATGTCACGTCACTTAATGTTACGTCACTTAATGTCACATATGGTCATTTCCGTGGCTTAATAATAGCAGTCGCTCGGGTCGATCTTGAGGTTAAGCCGTGTTTGCCTAAGTTGGTTTGTGGATAGGTGACCACCCATTACATATCGGGTTTCCTCGGTGCCTCGGAAAACTTGTCAGTGTCCTAAAAAGTTACATGTAGTCAGTGTCCCAAAAAGTTATGAAAGGCCTAGGCCAACGACCATACAGCCTATAGACACCTAATACACGATCTAATGCACGAAAACTATTCTGTCAACTCGCTGAGGTACGAGGTACGCGAGGGGGACGGGGTACTGCGTTCTGATTGGCTTATTCAAGGTCATTGCATTTCACTAGGGATGGGACAGTTTGAAATCAAACAAGAAATTATCGATATTTTTAACTGTAGGTATAATAAAATATATTTTTACATACTTAACTTGCATTAAATTAACTTCTTTATTCTAATTACGATTGAATAATGTAGGTAAAATATATGAACTTAGTAGGCGGCGACGGTTTTTTATAGAAATAAAACAATCTTCGGTAAAATGACGTGAACATAATATTACACTATTCAGAATCAGGATCCAGTTCTCTCGCTTGGTTGTAATTATCCATTTATTTTTTAAATCAGGATCGTGTGGGTATCTTTAAAATTAATAAATTAAAGTTTCACAATTCATCAGATGTACCTATTTGTTGTAATTTTTAACTATAAAAAAAAATGCATAAATAAATAGTTATAGGTTTTTCTTTTGCTTTATCGACAACAGAGGTGGTCGTACAATTTGGAACATCACTAATTGTGTTCACGTAACATCGAGGAAAAGAGATAGCGAAAAACGTACTTTCAACAGAAAGGGACGCAATCATAAAAGGCATCAAGTATGACCAGTATAAGATGAACTCCGATAAATTTTGTCAGAAAATTAATCTTATTTAGATTATGGAACTTTTAAATTACCGATGAAATGTGATACCGTCTTTCAGGAAACTGGAAGTCCGACTTTCTTTATCACATCAACGTATCGTTCACGGGGCCATATTATGTCTATTTTCTCGATCTTTTAAAGGAGTAATGCGGAAGTGTTCACGGCTCACAGGAGTGGTCGTTACTACTTCGAACTCGGTGAGTGACGACGGTTATAAGATTTATACCCCTTATGTGTTGACAGACATCGGTCGCCTGTTATTAGGAGTCTATAGGCTGTATGGTCGTTGGCCTAGGCAGATGAAGGTCATTTCCGATTAATAAATAACAGAACATAATTTTGTAAACCAAATTACGAAGCCGTTAACCAATAATTCTGTACATCAAACCAAGTAACTTTACGCAAAAAATATTGCAGGGAAATAACTTTGTTTTGAGATGAAAGGCAGGATTTAGGGACATGTTAGAAAGAACAAGTAAGGGGGTGTCCATAAATTACGTGAGATGTTTAAGAGGGGGAGGGGGTCGAGTCAAATCTTATGTAAACTTACGTTGGAGAGAGGGGGGGTCGAGGCAAATATCACGCATTTTTTTTCTGATTGAAACAAAAAAATTTTGTACTATTTTGGCCCATTAGATTGTACATGCTTAAGATTTAATCTTTAGCGTATATCGTAATACGATTAATATCATTCACTAATTCGTTCGAAAGAAAATAATTTCATTCATAGTTCGACGATATACATCTACTGACTGTCAAACCACCATATTTAATCATTAAAAACGAGCTACCAAGATTTTTAAAAAGCATACGTCAAAAGATACGTCTATAAGACGAAGAACTCACATTTTGAAAAATCTCACGTGAGATTGGGGGATGGGGGAGGGGATCGAATAAAATCTCACGACATCTCACCAGGGGGGCAGGGAAGGACAGAAAACTTAAAGAAACACCTCATGTAATTTATGGACGCCCCCTAAGGACATATGAACCTCGTGAAAGCCGAGAAAGATTAGCAGATTCGGTAGCTTGCGAGGTTGTGAACTTAATGTCACATAACGTAATGTCACATAACTGAATGTCACGTAACTTAATGTCACATAACGTAATGTCACATAACTGAATGCCACGTAACTTAATGTCACATAACGTAATGTCACG
This sequence comes from Xestia c-nigrum, assembly GCA_916618015.1. NCBI lineage: Eukaryota > Metazoa > Arthropoda > Insecta > Lepidoptera > Noctuidae > Xestia > Xestia c-nigrum. The sequence goes on from OU745263.1 coordinate 4,076,324, forward strand.
TAACTTAATGTCACATTACGTAATGTCACATAACGTAATGTCACATAACGTAATGTCACATAACGTTATGTCACATAACGTTTTGTCACATAACGTAATGTCACATAACTGAATGTCACGTAACTGAATGTCACATAACGTAATGTCACGTAACGTAATGTCACATACCGTAATGTCACATAACGTAATGTCACACAACTAAATGTCACGTAACTGAATGTCACATAACGTAATGTCAGGTAACGTAATGTCACATAACGTAATGTCACGTAACTGAATGTCACGTATTTGAAAGTCACATAACGTAAGTCACGTAACGTAATGTCACATTACGTAATGTCACGTCACGTAATGTCACATACCGTAATGTCACATAACGTAATGTCACGTAATTTTATGTCACATAACGTAATGTCACATTACGTAATGTCACATAACTTAATGTCACGTAACTTAATGCCACATAACGTAATGTCACGTAACTTAATGTCACATAACGTAATGTTACGTAACATAATGTCACATAACTAAATTTCACGTAACTTAATGTCACATAACGTAATGTCACATAACTTAATACATTACGTTATGTGACATTACGTTATGTGACATTACGTTATGTGACATTACGTTATGTGACATTACGTTATGTGGCATTAAGTTACGTGAAATTAAGTTATGTGACATTACGTTACGTGACATTAAGTTATGTGACATTACGTAATGTGACATTACGTTATGTGACATAAAATTACGTGACATTACGTTATGTGACATTACGTTATGTGACATTACGTTACGTGACATTACGTTATGTGGCATTAAGTTACGTGACATTAAGTTATATGACATCACGTTATGTCACATAACGTAATGTCACATTACTTAATGTCACATAACTTAATGTCACGTAACTTAATGTCACGTAACTTAACGTCACATAACGTTATGTCACATAACGTAATGTCACGTCACTTAATGTCACGTCACTTAATGTCACATATGGTCATTTCCGTGGCTTAATAATAGCAGTCGCTCGGGTCGATCTTGAGGTTAAGCCGTGTTTGCCTAAGTTGGTTTGTGGATAGGTGACCACCCATTACATATCGGGTTTCCTCGGTGCCTCGGAAAACTTGTCAGTGTCCTAAAAAGTTACATGTAGTCAGTGTCCCAAAAAGTTATGAAAGGCCTAGGCAGATGATGGTCATTTCCGATTAATAAATAACAGAGCATAATTTTGTAAACTTAATTATGAAGCCGTTAACCAAGCATTCTGTACATCAAACTAAGTAACTTTACACAAAAAATATTGCAGGGAAATAACTTTGTTTTGAGATGAAAGGCGGGATTTAGGGACATGTTAGAAAGAACAAGTAAGGACATATGAACCTCGTGAAAGCCGAGAAAGATTAGTAGATTCGGTAGCTTGCGAGGTTGTGAACTTAATTTCACATAACTTAATGTCACGTCACGTAATGTCACATAACGTAATGTCACATAACTTAATGTCACGTAACTTAATGCCACATAACGTAATGTCACGTAACGTAATGTCACATAACGTAATGTCACATAACTTAATGTCACGTAACTTAATGTCACATAACGTAATGTTACGTAACATAATGTCACATAACTAAATTTCACGTAACTTAATGTCACATAACGTAATGTCACATAACGTAATGTCACATAACTTAATGTCACGTAACTTAATGTCACATAACGTAATGTCACGTTACTTAATGTCACATAACGTAATGTCACATAACGTAATGTCACATTACTTAATGTCACATAACTTAATGTCACGTAACTTAATGTCACGTAACTTAATGTCACATAACTTAATGTCATATTATAATCATAATTATCAGCCAGGAATCACCCACTGCTGGGTATAAGCCTCCCCTTTCTTCAACCACATGTGCATCCCTGATCCAGGTGTTCCCCGCGACTTTAAGGGTCAGCGCAGACAGAGAGGAATGATCGCGTATGCTCGAGCGTAACTTCGAGGACGCGCGAGCATTTTTTGTCAGGTTCAAGCATTTATGCACTTTTTTGTAATAACTTTAAAGTTTATTTTTAAGTGCGTTAATAAAATCATCTCCGTTCTGTCTGTGCTGAGCCTTACGGTGTGACTGACACCGGCTTGGCCATGATCATGGATTTTAATTTTGATAACAAAAAAAAAGAAGTCGCTAATTTGTCGGTGACTGGTTCAAACTGGTAGCCGATCTGGACAGAGTCTCCCCAGCTTAGCCACAATTATATCTCAAATACTATTGCACTTATGGAAGATCTGTAATCTGACGATATCGTCTACCCAACGGCCTCTAGGACGCCCTTGGCACATGGGAATTGAGAACTCAGCAATCAATGGCTTAGTTGCAAAGAGTTTTGACCAATACCTCTTACGTCCGAACCAGCATTGAGTGCAGACGTGTTATCGCCCGTTCCGCAAAAAACAAAGTCTAATTACATTCGAAAGTACAACTTATTGTCTACTGTGATAGTTCCTTTTGGTCCATACCTTGACCTGTCAACCAGTGCCGTGACGTGTGCCCACGTGTCCCCCGCGCGTCTCGAGTAAAAGAGAACTCTGGGCATAATTGCTGTCCTGTTCCTGCATCGCTGCCCGCGCGCGCGGCCCGTGATCACGTTCACGCAATGGTCGCGTGCACCATCGTTCTTTGATGCTAGTACGACGACGCCAGCTACGTATCTGCTTCGTGCTGTGTTTACATCGCTCATACCTACGATATATTCCTGGTTATCGGCTCGCATTGATTATGGATTCATCTATGAACAAATCCATCTCAGATACGGATATAAACCTGGCAGGAAGCTGCAAAACACCGCCTAGCTTCGTATTTCAACGAGCCAAGCGTAGCAGAGAAGATGTTTCGATTGGCCTGCAGTTAGACGATTTTAAGGAGGAGATGAGGAAAATGATGAAACTCTTTAGGGAAAAACGAGAAAGTGAGATTCATGAAATTAATTTAACTCTTAAACAAATTCAGCAGTCGAATATAAACACTGAAAACTCAATAACATCACTGACTAAGCAAAATGAAGAATTAAAAATTAAAATCTCAAAACTAGAGAATCAGACTAATGAAAGTAATCAGTATATAATAGTTCTGGAACAGAAGCTGGAGGAAATGCAAATAGGATGTCGCAAGGCTAATTTCGTTCTGAAAATAGTGCCAAAAAAACCCAGTGAGTCCAAAGAAGACCTTATAGACATGGTTGTTTGTTTGTCTAGCAATATAGGTTGTAAGGTGGACAAACACAATATCAAGGATATTTTTCGAGTACGAGGAAAGAAAAGTGATAACCCTAACTCACCGATTGTTGTGGAAACTAGCTCCACTATCTTGAAGGCTGAACTACTGAAGATGGTGTGACGTTTAATAAATGAGTTATGCGTGCTGTGGTGGGGGATGCCCGTTGGAGGGAGCGCGGGGCAATGCGCCGCGCTCAGTCGAGTACGAGCAGTCCTAGCGACAGCACGCCTAACCCAGTAATATTGGAAACTGTGTTTTATTGTACAACCCTGACACCACCCTGATCGCTGCTGCTGCCTGGTTGCTGCTGCTGCTGCTTGCTGGTGGTTTTACTCCAAACCCTAACTAGCGTCGGAGTGAACACTACATTGGCGACGAGGATAAAACTATAAAAGTGAAAGTGTAAACAGTGTTTGTGTAGTAAGTGTATAAGTGTACCTTATAAGTAAAAATGTAAAGTAACTACACGAGTAAAAGCGCAGTAAGTGCAATTGTAACTCAAATTATATCTGTTTACGAAAATTGGTAAGCAAAAATATTATAATTCTATTGTGAAAAAAAACATGACCTTGGCTTGTGGTCGCAAAAGCGACTGCTAAGAATGGAATCATGGATTCAATTCCCTGGTCAGCCCAAGTGTTGTTGGGTGAATTTCTCAATAGCAGTCACGAAGTTAGAAACTTTACCCGGTTGATATTAGATACACCTTTGCCTGATTCATCACGTATAACCGGCGTGATGATATAATAAAATTAGTTGTTTTTGCTACCTACCTAATAATTCACATTCCTGAATGTTTAATAAAATAACTAGGTTCAATATACTTTATTCTCAAAAAGACAAAGAGCCACTTACATGAGAACTTATGTTAACATAATGTAAATATGTTTAGTCTAGGTAACGGTCACCGATAATCTTAATTCTAAAGTATTCTCAATTTATTTAGTCTTAAAATTACATAATATTTAGATTGAGTAGTTGAGATAAACGTTCAAAGGTTCGTAAAAAAAAAAAAAAAAAAAAAAAAAAAAAAAAAAAAAAAAATTCAAACTAATCATCATATACATACTCATTGATGAATTCAATGATAATATGGTCCGTTTCTTTATTTTAACATGAAATATAATGTTAGATCAGAAAACGTTCGACGGTTCGAAAAAAAAGAAAATGCAAACTAACCATCATATACCTACTCATTGATGAATTCAATGATATTATGGTCCGTTTCTTTATTTTGACATGAAATATAATGTTAGATCAAAATACATTATATATATGTATAACAACATCAACGGATTGTTGACCAAATCCACTCGCAAATAAAACGTGGCTATTGAAAAGTAATTTTCAATAAAAAACAAACACCAAATTCCTCTTCGACTACGTCGAATCAATGATGGGAGACACATGCCATCTATGGTTAAAATTAAATGAAAAACCAAATGACTGTCATAAAATCCATTAAGGGTACTGATCATTATGGGTTACTATTGGAAGAGTATCAAAAATACTTGATGTTTGATCACAAAATGATTTAAAATTCAAGATACGAGTACTCCGATTGGACAACATATCAGATCAAGCGCCATACCTATTCGTGCTCTGAGAATGTATCTTTTTAACGACGTTTTAATTATATGTTGGGTCCAGGACCAGAGTCCATGCATTGGTGCCCATAGTCCTTTTAGTTTAATCGAAATTTATTATTGAAAAAAAAAAAACGTGCCCTACGAGAACATTTCTCGTAAATTGAAAAGAAAGAACATTGTGTTATTTGGCATTGAAATAACTATACAATCTTACATAATACATAAACAAACAGCTTATAATGCCAAAAGGGCCTCAGCTCAGCATAATGTTAGATGGCAACACAAGGTGTGCCACATGACGCTGATTGTCAGCTGCAGCTCACGAGTGCCATTACCATATATAAAAGTACTCTGTATGCCATTCGCTCGACAACATAAACAAATGCAAATTCCAGTTTTACCACCCTTTCGATAATTTCGAAGCTATGGAGGTAAATTACCTCACCTATTTTTAAAACCAAACAAGAGTCATGACTGGCACGAGGGTTAAGGTATGTCGTGCATAAAAGATTAAAATAATACCACCAAATGGTTGCGATTTATACAGGCAAATGAACGAATGAGGTTTTATTAAGTTATACACTTTATATGAGATATAAAGTGTTTCTCTAAATAATTTGTGGCGAATTATAGCATTATTGACTATAAATAAGTAACCACGGTACTAGTGATAGTTTCGTTTAAAACTCAATCCAAATAAATGATGATGTTATTTAAACAGCATTTTCGAGGAGCTCGTGGCTAAATAATATCAGCCACTCGGGTCAATCTTTAGGTTAAGCCATGCTTGCCTAGGTTGGTCTGTGGATAGGTGACCAGTATTATATACCGAGTTTCCTCCGTGCCTTGGAAAGCACGTTAATCCGTTGGTCCCGGCTGTCATTTTTCCTTCTTTGACAGTCGTTTCAGGTAGTCAGTGGCCCCAAAAGTTTGACACCAGTCTTACCAAGTGGTATTGTATTTCCCAGTATTAACTGGGTTGTGGAGGTCAGATAGGCAGTCGCTTCATGTAAAATACTGGTATTCAGCTGCATCCAGTCAGTTGGACTGGAAGCCGACCCCAACATAGTTGGGAAAAGGCTAGTTTAACTATCTTCATGCTCAATGTACAGTGAATTTACTTATAGTTTTTTTAACTTTTATCTCGTATGACCTCATTTGTTGACAGATGGCAACCTAATCAAGCCAATAAATGTTTGGTTAACACAAATTGCCTAAAATTAGGCAAGTAAGATCGCGGAAGGTGCGATACTGATAGATTACGTGGTTAATCGGTATCAGAACATTACTTATGTATAAACAAAGTAATTTGAAAAGGTAAACTATTAAATGAATGGTTGGTACCTGTAAGTTAGCAATAACTCATACATTCTGTTTAGTCAGACATGCCCTTTGTAAGGCTAATAATTTCAACAATAACTGAAGTTTAATTGATCTACCCACACTGTCGTATTATTATATACTGGGTACTTTAAAATCATAAGTAAGCTAAAAAAGTATAACTAACCATCGAACAATATTTATTTGGTACGTTCGGTCTACCTTCCATACAATATTATTTTTTTTTGGTGATTTAAGAAAATTTAATAAAGACAACTGTTGTTTTACTATAAACACACTATTAATATGAAAGAAAATAAAATATTTTACAAATAGTAACTATGATTCAGTTCTATTTGAAATTTGAAAAGTTTTTTTAGTTTCTTTCGTTGTCTATTTGTCAAAACAAATGAGTTATTGTTAAAGTGGTAATTCAGTTATGTCTGAAAGGTACCAGATAAATGGAAAAACTTGCTTGCAGGTCGCTCCATAATGTCTCAAATTTCTCCACTCTCTCCACACTGTGGGGAAAAATGGAAAAGAGGTCTCAAAAAAAAAAAAGTAATAATAAGAATTAGATATGAAACCTAAAGTGCATTTCGGTTGACTGGTAGAGAATGCCTTGTGGCATTAAGTCCGCCTATGTACCACTCTTGTACATGAAGTTTAAATAAATAAATCCTACTAATATTATAAATGCGAAAGTTTGTAAGTATGGATGTATGGATGTTTGTTACTCTTTCACGCAAAAACTACTGAACGGATTTGGATCAAATTTAGCACACAGATAGTTTATTACCTGGATTAACACATAGGATACTTTTTATCCCGGTAATAAGATCCCGTGGGATAATTTCAAACTTCACGCGGGCGAAGCCGCTGGCAGAAGCTAGTAATAAATAAATTTGAAATATTACTGTTGAAAAACTTAATAAAATAATTAATTGAAAACTAACCCTGTATGTGCATGAAAAAAAAAAAAAAAGAGAAATGCAATTGGGCGTTGATGCATAGTCAGCAGTGAAAATACTATTGGTGAGGAAAATAGTGCTGAGTAGACAAAGTTTAATTTTCCTTTTGTTTTCTCAACACGTTTAAGTGTTATCCTTGGAAAACAACAAGCACAGACAAATGACAACAGTCAAATTAGAAAAACCTCAAACAAGAAAATATCAAAGCCCAAGAGCCTACATCTTGGGTCATTTATTTAATTCTCTAGTAAAAGTGGGTCTCGAGTCAATATTTCGAATTGAGTTAAGCGAGCTACACGATAAGTGATAAATGCTTGCACTGACTGGACAAGTCCACTACAATCTATGTGGTTTTTATTCAAAAGATCATCTCAGACACTAATGTGCATAGTCCTCATGTGAATTGAGCAATATCTGTAGTTTAACAGAGACTATGACCTCTGAAGTTGTTTCGGCTGTTTCTTCCCAGAGTATTCAAGCACGAAACAGCGACCCCATTATTTAAAAAAAATACTTGCTAAAGGGTTTTAATAAACCTACTTGCAAAATAAACATAATTAATCAATTGATACTAAAATTCAAAGAAATTAAATTAAATTCCTTAACTTGTCAGTTTATAAACCAGTTGAATTTCATTGGGAATCAAAGAAAATAATAAATAAGACGAACTGGTAAAATTAACCTCACCACTCAAGAAGTACAAAATTTGCGATAACTCGATTACGAGCAAATAAGATAAAATTAAATCAGGTATTTATTTTATAAACAAAAAAATAAATGAATAAATCAAATTTATTGAAACAAACGAATACAAAGTAGCACAAAATAGCACAAAGTAGCACAAAGTAGCACAAAAAAAGCACAAAGTAGCACAATGATGCACGAAGTTGCACAAAGCTGCATAAAGCTGCACAAAGCTGCACAAAATTGCACAAGGTTGCACAAAGTTGCACAAAATTGTACAAACTAGTATAAACTAGTACAAACTAGTATAAAGGAGTATAAACGAGTATAAAAGAGTATAAACGAGTATTTAATAAACGAGTACAAACGAGTACAAAATATAAGAAGCCGCAGGCTTCAAACTAGGCACAGCCTGTATCTTGGTGGCCAAAATAGACAGTAGAGGCAGATTGAATAACTGACTGTTCATCGTGCTGCAGCACTACGAAACACAGGAACCAATTTTATATGAAAATTATAAATTCAATAAAAACAAAGAATATTAATAACAATTTGAATGTCAAAAAAAAAATATATATATATATAAAATAGCAATACATTGTTCTCACATAATGCATCATGCATCATTAACATGAGTGATGTAATCAAGATGTTGTAAAACATTATGATTTAAAAGTGTCCATGGAGTTTCTTGCCCGTTCTTCTCCATAGAGATCTACGCTAGGGAATGGGCAACTACAGTACTTTCACAGTTTTTATGTCTTGTGACTGGGACTGTAGCTAGATTTAATATTCATCTTAGTTTTGAACATTCAAAAGTGCCTGTAACTGGCCTACTTGAAGTAAATGCTTTGATTTTGATTTTGAATAATACAAATTTCATTGTCAGCCAAAAAATAAAATTGTAGAAATAAAACAAAGGAGAAGATAAACATGCGTAATTCAAATTAAAATCATAAGTGAGTATGATGGCAATTAAACAAAAGTCTTAAATCATTCAGAAATAAAATAACAATAACAATCAATGAAATGATTAATTTAAAATCAAAAGAACCATAACCAATCATTCAAATTAAAAATATAAGATAAAATATTGTACTATTGTTTCTTTACTTTTTGTGAAGAAAAAAGAGATGTGACGTTTAATAAATGAGTTATGCGTGCTGTGGTGGGGGATGCCCGTTGGAGGGAGCGCGGGGCAATGCGCCGCGCTCAGTCGAGTACGAGCAGTCCTAGCGACAGCACGCCTAACCCAGTAATATTGGAAACTGTGTTTTATTGTACAACCCTGACACCACCCTGATCGCTGCTGCTGCCTGGTTGCTGCTGCTGCTGCTTGCTGGTGGTTTTACTCCAAACCCTAACTAGCGTCGGAGTGAACACTACAGATGGGAAAGACTTTTAATCTTAAAAACAAGACAAAACTCACTGGTAAGCACCTTTGGCTTAAAACTCATGAAGACACCCCTATCTTCCTGGCTGAGCATCTCACCGCCAAGGCGTCCCGGTTATTTTTCCTTGCTCGTGATTTATCAAGGTCTGGCGCTTACAAGTTTTGTTGGACAGCATATGGTAAGGTTTACATAAAAAAAGACGAACAGTCACCGACCGTTACTATTACGTCAGAGGACCAGGTCCATCAGTTAATACTGAAATCGTGACTACCTAGAAATAAGCTTTATTACTTCTACCTTAAAATAAATACTTCATTGCGACTTCGCAAGTTATTACTAATGTTTACTGCGCTCACAAAATGCTTCACGCAAACTGTTGTTTTTTTTACTTTTAAAGTTATATGTATTACACTAAATTGCTCTGTTATACACACTTTTACACTACACCAGACACTCTATATCCACATTCAATGTATTTAACAGAACCTCGAAACAAATAGATTCCATGCATTATGTTACACACAATTTTTTAAATACGAGTACATTATGATACACTCTTTATATCGGCACACATTTTTATTCATTAATCATACGGTTATGCTACGTTTGAGCTTTTCATTATGTTATTGTTGTAACCACTTCCACTCATGTATTTCTAAACTATTAAATACAACTGATAATATTCTTTATACTCACCTGGTAATGACGTATTGTTCCATTTATTATATCATCAATGGGTGACAGACTAAATACGCTAAATGAAATAGACAATATTGAGATTACGCGCATTATTGAATGTGATTCATCCGATCTTGCTAAACGTATTCAAGTAAAACGAAATGATCTGACGATTATATCCCAAAATATTAGGAGCATATACTGTAATTTTGACAGTTTTTTGGCAACATTGTCTATTCTATTCTATTCTATTTTTGTTGAATGGCAATTGAAGCCGGGTGTCGACTATTCTGCCAATGTCGAAAGTGAACTGGAACGGCAAGTGGGTGTTTTAAAGATAAAAATAAAATAAAAATAAAAAACTACGGTTGATACAGTTGGGTCTTGTTGGTTAGTAGCAGAGGCAACATTGTCTTCTCTTGCCTTTGAAACTGATGTCATTATACTGACGGAATGTAGATTAAGTGACTATAAACAGATACCTCAACTAAACAATTATCACTCCTACACATCTACCCACCACTTATATCAAAATGATGGCGTAGTTGTTTACATAAAAAATACACTTAAATGCAAAGTTAGGGAAGTAAATTTAACTCATGCATCGTGCCTTCAATTAGACGTTCTTAATTTCAATATGTGCATTTACCTGTCGCCGTCAAATATTAATACTGATAACTTCCTCGACTCGCTTGGCAAACAACTTGACTCTTTACCCATTCAAAACAACATTATTATAGCGGGTGATATCAATATTAATATTAGACCAAAAGATTCTGAACCGAGTCAAGAGCTTAAAAATAGATTGAATTACCTTAACATGCTGTCTGCGTATGGTATACTACCTGAACATACTCAGCCTACCAGGGAAAATAACTGTTTGGATCATTTTATGCTGAAAGTACTCACACTGACAGTCCTTATATCTCTTGGATAGTCATTTGAAAGAGAAGTCCGTTGATCCTCCACTCGTTCAACTGTATCTGCATCCTTAAGTACCAAATATAAACCTACAAAACTAGTTTTGGATCGATTACTGAAAAGATAGTTTAAATTTAACTAAAGTTAATTTCCCTACAACGAAACTTTCATAATTATAACAATACTAGTTTTGTTCATCATTTTTACAACATCATCGTCTACAACTTCGAGTGTAGAATCTCCGATCTTGACAGGAATGGGTGTGACATGGGCATTGAGCTGATATAATTCAGAATCTGCAATGAGATGATTGGATGACGATTCGCAGGATTACACTGAAGCACTAAACAGTGAAAATTTAGAATTATGGAAGCAAGCCATGGAAGTCGAGTATGAATCTTCAAACGAAAGGAACTACTGATTAAAAACTTACATTTAAAAAAGGATAACAAAAACATAGTAGGCTATTGCGATTGAGACTGTGAAAATGATATCGAGGACAGAAGATCTTGCACAGGCTACATATTTTTGTTCCAGGGCGCAGCAATAAGCTGCAATTCTAAAAAAACAGCAGACCGTAGGGCTGTCTACAACTGAAGCTGTCTAGCTTCTGCCATTCAAGAAGCTCTTTGGTTGAAACAGCTGGCAGTAGACGAGTTGCAACCAGACTTTAAAGGCACCTTTGACCGTTTAATGTGATAATCAGAGTGCGATTAGTCTTTCAGGAAATGCTGTCTAAGTGTCTACCATGCACGCAGTAAACATAAAGACGTCCGCTACCACTTAAGATAAGATTGCTACCAAACAAGTCATGGTTCAATATAGATGCCCAAGAGACATGGTCGCTGATATTTTGACAAAGGGACTTCATTGACCGTTGCACGAAAACTTCACCTAATCAATGTCTTTAATTTTTAAGCGTTTGCGTCCAGGAGAGGATGTTAAGATGGTGGACGCCTGCGTTTAAGACAATAGCAACATTTGATGTAGTGCGCTTGCCTTTTTTTTCGAAAGGGAAATCATCAAATGACTTCTCCCACTCTGGGCGGAGCGGGAGGGAGAGTCAGACTTTTACTGACTAAATCCCATCCATGTTTCTTCCTTGCCCTTTATGTTCCGGGGCCACGGTATCTCTTGTGAACAGTCCCGCAGCCCCGGCAGGCTTCGGCCCTTGCGGGCCTCTCCATTATGCTGACATCTCTTTGAGGCGGGCGTGGAACACGAACGTGCCGTCGACACGGCCTGTCGTCATAAGACGGACGGACGACGAGCTAACCCATAGTTCACCATCTCCAGGCCCGCGCCTTTGGTTGCCAGGGGCTGTCGTGAAAGCGAAGGAATATAGCCTCAGTGTACCTACAAATATTAATTAGTTCAGACGTGGCGTGAGGTGAGAGAAAGAGGGGGATATCGCGGGGCGGTGATCCGTGCGTGCGCGCCACGCCGCGGGCGAGTCAATTGGGCCTGAGGGCCGGAGCTAGCAGTACACGGGTGAGCAACCTTGACATTATTCAGTGCTCGTGTGTGTGTCTTCAGATTGACCAGATATTCAGTTCATATTGAGTTCCAATACTGTTGTGTGTGTATTGTTTACCAGCGATCAGATTCAGAAATGATACCAAATCATAAACCAGCTGCGAGGATCGGGGTGGCTATAAGGGGAAGTTGGAGGCCACTTTGGGAGGACACCCAGAATGTCATTGCGATTATAATTCAGTAACCGTTATTCAGTTGAAACCAGTGAACATGAATCCAATGTTCGTTGGATTCAAATAATGTCGTACCTGGGCTTATTTCACAGACATAGGGTACTTTAGGTTCAGATATTCGTCACTAAAGGATAATTGGCGACAGGGGCCGTGGCCTGAACATGACTTTTTCGCATGAGGTGACGGCTTCCCATTCCGTTTCGCTCCGGACCATCACTGGATTATGTTCTGCTAAACCGGCCATTTTAGGCCCGCAGTACTGTTTGAGCGGCATTTATTTTCACAATTCTAATTTCAGTTTTAATAAGCCGGAATATAAGAAGAAATTCATCAATTTGTGACGAAATGCGGTTAATATGTAGTAATGTTGAATGCCCATGTCACACCCATTCCTGTCCAGATCGGAGACTCTACACTCGAAGTTGTAGACGATGATGTGTACTTCTGCAGTAGGTATACTGAAAAAAATGATGAACAAAACTAGTTTTGTTATAATTATGAAAGTTTCGTTGTAGGGAAATTAACTTTAGTTAAATTTAAACAATCTTTTCAGTAATCGATCCAAAACTAGTTTTGTAGGTTTATATTTGGTACTAAAGGATGCAGATACAGTTGAACGAGTGGAAGATCAACGGACTTCTCTTTCAAATGACTATCCAAGAGATATAAGGACTGTCAGTGTGAGTACATTTGACATGTTTTCTTTTCTTTTCATAAATAATATGAGGCTGAACAGTGGCAGCTCTTAAAAAAATTAGGCATCAGACGAGACGCCTCGGTGTGGTGTGGTACTAAACCGGAAATCTCACGTTTTCATATAATAATTTATTTAAATAACGAAACATATTATTTATTTTCAGGAGCTGTATAATTTATTAAGATCTTGCAAGAAAGTCTACCTTTCTTCAGTACCAAGAAAACAGCCTATTGGAAAATTTAGCCAGGAGACGACTTTCTAATATCACTATTAGTAACGAGTTAAATGATTATCCAGAAAAATGCATTACTAGCTCACGGTTGTATCAGCGGGCAATGTTTTTGAGTTATTTTAAAATTAATTGGGTAATAAGGCTAGATAGTATTGTTTAAAGTTAAGTACACTAAAGAGCAAAGAATTTGGGTGGGAAACTTATATTATGGGATGTGTTGTAAACTATAATATAATCTAAAATAATTTAAATAAATATATTTTGGTAATGAATATTATATAATAATTGGGTAAGTTTCATACTGAGTAAAATTCAAGGTGTATTAGGTCAAGCTGTACAACTGACCCGAAGGGAAATATAATGGGAAATATGATCGGAAATCGTAAATTTTACATTAATTGTAAACGTTATTTCATATGGGTGGGTCAAAAGTTTTGGCTGTTTCCAGTCTTCTGTTCCTTAGGGAAGTTTGTTCAGTTTCATAGCCTAATCGTGTCTGATAGCCTAATCGTGTCTGCAAAGTTTTTACCAAGCCATTTCTTACATCTTGTATTTTTGTTATTAATTCCTCAACTGATATTGGCTACCAATAACAAATAGTACATTTTGATACAAGTGGAGAAAGTTTGTTATTGCAGTTCAAGGCGGTATTAACACACGAGCCGGAAGGCGAGGGTGTTTTTGAAATAAAATAATGTACTTACTTAAAAATATTTGTGTCATGAATTATTACGAGACTATGATTTTTATTTTCGCGCTTTGCTTTCGCCAGGTCGAAGGGCAAGCAAAGGTATGAAGCTAATAAACAGCCTAATCTAAAAATTGTTTTTTTTTATATATTTTTGAACTTAGAACACAAATAAATGTTAATTTGTGTACTTATAAAAGAAAATATTAGTTTTAAAGAATCATGTTTATCACATTTAATTTATAAACACAATTTGAAGACGTAGATCGCTTATCCGGAATTAAACAAAAAAACATTCTACCTCTGACTCTATAGTCTGATATATTTTTTTTTTAAATTATGCATTGACCAGTTTGTACTAAGTATAGGTATAGTTATCAGTGGCAATTTTGCTTTCATCACATGTGTAGAAAAAACATGAAAAACGCACGTGTGTGAAATACACTGCATTTTGAACCTAATCGTAGTGCGAAAAGAACCAGTTTTCGAGGAAGTGTATTGAAAACTGTTTTGTTATATAGGTACTAACAAACCGAATCTGTAACCTGCAACGATACTGTAAAGTAAAGGAGATATTTTTTTGGCCCCACGTGGTCTTTGCATTTATTATTCATAATAACACCAAAAAGAAGTAGGTAACCATTTTACTATGGTATTGGTGGTGGTATTGGTGGTGGTTATGATATTTTTTGCGAGTCAAATCATTCCTGTTGTGGTCAATCTCATTTGACAGCAAATACTTACGTGAATAGAGGCGTTTTTTTTCTATTTACTACAAAAAGTACGGTACAGTAAGCGTTCATAAGCGCACAGGCACGCGAAGGATCATATTGCTGTGAACGCACGGCCGAGCGTCCGTGCGGCTGTATGTGTAAGCTGTCTCAATACAGTACCTACGCACACCACAGCCACAGAGTCGCCTACTGTCGCAAGTTGTCGCGTCGCTCTCCACGAAACAAAAAGATATATATTACCGTCTCTTTTGTTATACACGCAGCAAACGCATGATCGTATTTGCATTGGATAGGTAAACTTCGACCATATCTACCAGGTGTTGATAGCTGTTTAGGTTAAGCAGTGGATTCACGATCAACGTGTCTTGAGTTCAAATCCCGTTTACATACGGGTTTTTTTTTTGTAACCACTTTAATTTATATTTGTATTTTATACAAAAACTATTTACTTAGGTATTTATTTTGAAATGGGTTCATGCTCATTATTTATTTTTTATAAAGATTTAAATATAACTTAATAACCCATCATAACTATTTATGAGATTGTGTAATATTTTTTCGGTGTTGGAAGGTGGAAAAAAAAGTGCTGACAGATAACAAAAATTGTTTTATTCGTTTCATTTATTCATATAATTAACAACTTTAATAAGATTTGTAACGTCACATTCCTACCTAGATATAAGAAGTTCTCTTGTTACCGTTCATAAGATTTTTTTGTGTATCTGGATACCCACTTTTAAGTCATTTTTTATTAACATAACAAGGATATTCTAATAACACAAATATAATTGTTGATACCCACTTCTATCTATCGGTATTCAACAGAGCTTACTGAAAACTAACACATAATTTATACTTCGTGAATATGTTTTTTATGTGACGTCACAATAAATGTAACTCATATTGAGGTTATAGTTTAAGTGTTCATTTTCCTGAAGAAAAGAAGATTGAAACTAAACCTCAATTTAGGAATTATTAATATCGCTAAATATTTTGTAACACGTCTAATTAAAACTAGAACATTAGGGATTAATATTTTGTATAACCCCCATTATTTTCAATGCAGTCAAGTAGACGTATGCGGCTTAAAGTCACCCAAAGGGCAATGGAGATGGCTATGCTCGGAGTTTACTTGCGTGATCGCATCAGAAATGAAGACATCCGCAAGAGAACCAAGGTCACCGACGTAGCCCGAAGAATTGCTAAACTTAAGTGGCAGTGGGCAGGGCACATTGCTCGCAGAACGGATGGCCGATGGGGTCGAAAAGTTCTGGAGTGGCGACCGCGAACCGGAACAAAATGGAAGTAATCCAGTGAAAGTCTAAATATTCCCGTGCGAAATGTAATCGTTCTTCTTTATGTCTTTCTGTCAAGAAGGGCATTTTAGCTGATCTTCTGTGATGCAAGCCTTCAGCGTGGAGGGCACGGCGAACAGTTTGCGGTGACTCCGAGTGTGTCGTAGGTGTGAAACCATTGGTTTCATACTCGCCCACGATATGTTGTCGCTGAGCTTCGCTAATAAGCGACGACCTTCCACTTCGCTGTCTACTTGCAAGGCTCCCTTCTTCCTCATACCTTTTGATCCAGAGACTTACTGCATTTCTCTAAACAAAAAAAATGATGTTAGGCAGCTGTAATAAATACTAAAGTGACTTCATTCACTCTGCATTTATAAATCCAATAATAAACACTAATTATTTATCTTGCATGATAGATTGAAAAAAAAAATAACGAATTAAGTAAACCACAGGTCACCAAATAAATGAACAATTTATAATACCCATTCTTTTTTAAATTTTTAATGTTTAAGTTACAATTCATAAATAATTATAATACTCACATTTAGTCCTATTAAGGCCACTTTTATGAAGCGCGGATAATTCGCGATAATAGTCGCCCTCGCCTTAATATTAATATTTGCCCGCATTTTAAGAATCACACCAACAACAATACCGCTATCTATTAAACCACACGTCACTGACCATCAAATACCACATTATATAGTGTATTCTGTATGACTACAACCAAACGACAAAGTTCATTCCGATCAAGTTAAAATATTCATAAAACTCATGTCTACCTCACAGAAATCTAACAAAATTCTTGACTTATTTTTCTATCTACCTCCCTAACTTTACGAAATGTGTGAACAAAGCAAACAAGTTAAATAATATAATATTTCTGTAGAGTAAAAACTTACAAAAAGACTAAAAGTAACTGTGCGGGATTTGAACTCACGGCTTACTGATTCGCTCTTAATTCTGGACGGGCCCAACCGCTAGGCCATCATGTCTTAGATATTGGCATTGAAATTATGAACTACAACTAGTTGCTGACAATATCTATTTTGTTGAAAGTAGAAGGTCGTAAGTCAAACTAAACGTCAAGCTATTGCTTTGTGAGATTGCTTATCGACTTTTGGTCGGCACTGTACCTACTTTTTCTATTTACTACAAAAAGTACGGTACCTACCCGTTGGTAATCATATAGCTGCTATAATTATTATAGAATCAGAAATAATATAAAAATAAAATATTATTAAACTGTGAGCATTTTTAGTGCTATTTTTAAGGGGCCGGCGCAGAGCATGCATCTTTCATGCAAACGATTTTTTTTTTTTTTAAGGTAGTGTATATTTATTTTGATTGGATTACAGAATATCTAGGTTCCCAAACACATATTTTGAATGTACACTGATTTAAAGAAGAGCTATGAGAAAAATAAGTTGTCTATTAAATGTTTAAATTCCTCATATGTTGTCTTTGTATCATTATCCTTTAAAAATATTTATTTGGGAACATATACATTCTGTACTCCAATCGAAATATATACACACTACCTTATGAATATGTTTGATTTTCATATTATTTTGGTATTACGTTTGTATGAAAAACGCATGCTCCGCCGGCCCTTTAAAGGTTTACACTAAAATCGCATAGATGGTTTAAACAATCAACGTGGCACGGAACGTTATAGACCCGTTTGGTTATTGACAGACAATTCATTCTTCACTTCCTTTATTTCCTTTTTCCTTCACGATTGACCTATGCTTGTACACTGGACACTGATTTTCATGGATAAAATAGGCCGAATTGTTCCAAAACCGAATTGGGGCACTCCGAATTTACGTACCCCTTGCCTGTCTGCTGTTACCCCTAGAGTGTATATAAAAATCCGGAGGTGCGAAGGGAGGGCCGGGAGCCGTACCAGCTGAGGCTGGTCGCCTCAGCTGGTCAGGCGCCAGGCGACCAGCAAGCCGAAGCTGCGGAGGTGAACATGGGTGCCTATCCTTTGTTACGCAAGGGCGGAGGGGTTGCACTTCCCGTAGCACCGGAGACGTTGCAGAAGCAATCTTTTTCCACTCATACTACTTATATCAAAATTTGTTCGATATTTAAACTTAAGTATTTTTAGGGTCAATTAATGAATGTATTAAATGTTAAAAATTAACCCATTTTTACACGTAGGTATATCAATTTTCGATGTTCAAATAATATATAGGGTGTAAAACACCTCTTCACGAAGCCGAAAGGCACTTGTTCTCCCCATCATTGCGATATTTTTTTTGTTCTACACCATACCTGGGAACCTTTTAGTTACGGAGATATGGGGGGTCAAAGTTACAACTTTTTGACGAGTTTTTTTTAAATACAAGTTTTTTTTGTACGATTTCAATTTTTAACACCTCTACGACCCCCGCACTATTCAATCCATTCGTCAGCACTATGTTTTAAGTGCGTTACATTGATTTCTACCACAAAACGTGATTTATAACCTCAAAAAAAAGTCGTTTCCCAGCAATCATGTTTGCGTTAAGTTACTTAGCTTAGTTTGATGTACCGAATGCTTGGTTGACGGCTTTGTGATGATTATGGTTTACCCCCTGTATGTACCCATCGACATTTAGGACGTTCGATAGTTTGTGCTTCGATATTTAGGACATTCGATAATCTGTATTTCGATATTTGGATCTTTCGATCTAACTTTTGTAGATATGAAGATTTTAGATATATTGGACGTAGGATATTTAACTATTCGATAATATAAAATTTCGTTATTATAATTTTCGGTTTTATGGTCGTCTGATATCTCATAAATTTAACAGTAGGTATTTTAATATTAGATATTCAAATACGTACCCGTATGGACGACGAACAATGTCCTTAAAGTACATAATACTGATTATTACGAATATGACTATAAAAATAGTGTAAAAGATGGTTATGTTGAGAAAATACAGGAAAACTAATAAAAGTACATTAGATGTTTATTGCTATTGACATTATGAAGTTGAATGCTTCGGAATTATGACATTAGAGATAGAATAGGTACTTGGGAATTCTGATTGTTATGATGAAAATTGTTATAAAGAACGTTTTCGGATTTCCATTTATCGGAGTTGAAAATTGAGGTGAACTTTGGCGCACCCATCTAAAACAAAACGTTTTTATTAGTTGCAGCAAAACCCCGTGTCTACTTTTTAACAAATAGAATAATTGTTACTTTTGACACAACTAGTGAGATTAAAAGAAGTCAAATTCTTAGGTTAAACGAAAAATGTTAGGCAGGAGGTTACACATCACATTTAAACGAACCTCATGTTGTTACTTATAACAAGTAGTTTGCAAGTCCTTAGATTAGAGAAATTTTGGTTACTGATAACCATACATTTTTCCACAACCGCAAAATGGAACACGTTGGGTTAGAAGGACTCCCACAAGGTGGACCGATGACCTGGTGAAAGCTGCAAGAATCTGGTGAATGCGAGTCACACGGGACCGGTCAAAGTGTCACTTGTGGAATGCCTATATTTAGCAGTGGATGAGTTTCGGCTGAAATGATGATGAATGATGATGTAGCAAAAATAATCAAATTGATAAAAAGAACCCAGTGACATCAACGACGCAAATCAAAATTCCTTTATTGCGCAATCAGATTTACGATCAGCTTTCTCCCCGAGGTAAGGATATACCCCTCATCAACAAGTAAGCCAGAATCTCATCAAACACAACACATATCCATTCAGAGGATCCTTGCTTTACATTCAGGGATGATCAACTAAAGATATTTTCAATATCTAAAAAAAAATTACCTACCAATTGCAATACATGTTGTAATATGATATCTTTATTATCTGTGTTTTTACCAATTCGGTAGTAGTGATTTTACAGATAATGAAACGAAATAAAAGAGTGCCAGCTGCCCACAGTTGTCAGTAGTACGCTTGCCAAAATGAACGCTCTTCTCATTCTCGCGTCCTTAGTGTCAATAATCTTTTATTTATTATATTTAATATCAAAGAGAAAGTTCGGGTACTGGAAAAATAAGAATGTGCCTTACGCTGAACCAGTGCCGCTACTGGGCAACTACGGAAGATACATTCTGCAACGAGAGTATCCTGGACAGGTGATACAAAAACTTTGCCAAAAGTTCATTGACCAACCTTATTTTGGAGCCTTCTACGGCACAGAGCCTGTTCTCGTTGTCCAGAGCCCCGAGATGATCAAACAGGTATTAACTAAAGATTTCTACTACGTCAACGGTCGAGAATCGACTAATTACTCTGAGAAAGAGCTGGTCACCCAAATTCTATTTTTCACTGGTGGTGACAGATGGAAAATAATTCGCCAAAATTTAACTCCACTCTTTTCTTCCGCAAAAATGAAGAACATGTACCATTTGATAGACAAGTGTAGCATCGTCTTCGAAGATATGCTCAACTACGAAGTTAGCATGTCTGATGTCATAGAAATAAGGGAGATTTGCATGAGGTACACCATGGACTGCATATGCTCGGCCGCCTTTGGAGTGGAGTCCAACACCATGGGAAAAGAAAAAAATAACCCCTTTACCTTCATGGGACACGCATTATTCGAAGCTTCAAACTACCATGGTTTTAAAATAATTTTCAGGGCTATATGGCCTGGGATTTTTTACCGACTGGGATTCCGAGGTTTTCCTACAACGATAGATGACTTTTTCTCGAAACTGTTGAAAGGAGTGTTCCAGAGCCGAGATTACAAACCATCACCAAGAAACGACTTTGTGGACCTGGTCCTGACTTTAAAACAAAATGATTATATTACTGGAGACAGTATAAGCAACGCAAAGACTGGCGGTGACAAGAAGGTGCAACTGAAGGTGGATGATGAATTGTTAGTGGCGCAATGCATCCAGTTCTTCGGGGCAGGTTTTGACACATCGACATCTACCATGAGTTTCACTCTGTTTGAGCTGGCGAAGAACCAGGAGGTGCAGCAACGAGCAGCTGATGAGGTGGACGAGTTCTTGAAACGTCACGAGAACAAACTGAACTACGAGTGTGTGAATGAGATGCCATACTTAGACGCGTGTATGCAAGAGACCCTGCGAAAATACCCCGTGCTAGGGAACCTCACCCGCGAGGTGATGGACGACTACGTCCTTCCTACGGGTCTGAAACTAGATGTAGGGGTCCGCATCCATGTCCCAGTGTACCACATGCATTACAATCCCAAGTATTTCCCGGAGCCGCAGAAGTTCAAGCCAGAACGTTTTCTTACCGAAAATAAAGACGATGTTGAACCTTACACGTTCTTCCCGTTCGGATCGGGTCCCCGGCTGTGCATAGGTATTTCTTTTTTTTAATCAAAATTTGTACCCAAAGTTACCTCTATATATTTAGTCGTTATATTTAGCCTCTTATTGAATGATGCAGATGCATCAGTACCAAGTTAAGCTGATCTAACAAAAGATAGGACCTTTTTAATTTTTTTTTTTATAATTTATCCTCTTTTTTTCAGGAATGCGTTTTGCAAAGATGCAAGTGATGTCAGGTCTCATCACGATCCTAAAGAAGTACAGAGTGGAACTAGCTGATGGTATGCCGGAGACCCTGACCTTAGACCCCAGGACCATACTAACACAGCCTAAGGACCAGGGTATCATTTTGAAGATGATCAAGCGTGAAAGCTGGGAGGAGAGGAAATTTGTGCGATCGGATATGAAGTAGTGAACCAAAAGCTGACTTTTATCTTCGCCAGACACTAAGGAGTTTCACGTAAAATGGAAAAACCACAGTCTTTTGGGCACGTTACCAGTCGATAGTAGATTATCAATGCCCAATTTTAGTTTATTGTTAGGTTTAGTTTTGATGGAGCTAAAAGCAAAATTGCGAATTGGAGGTGTGGAAAGGAGCACACATTATTGTGTGATAAAGATAAACAATTGTTCCGTCTACTAATCAATAGTTTTATTGTTTTTTTGTGTACGTGTTAAGACATTTATTTTTAAATATAAGTGTTAACATCTACATCTATTTATATTTTCTTTATAATCCCTACTAATATTATAAACGTGAATGTAAGTTTGTTTGTTACGCTTTTAAGCGAAAACTACTCAACCGATCATCATGAAACTTTGTACACATATTCTTGGAGGTATTAGAAGTAAAATAAGATACTTTTTATTAAAAAAAAAAACTAACTCTCACTCGTAGAGGAAGTTGCGCGGCTAGTATATTTAATAAAATTCTCGTGTCACAGTGTTAGTTACCATACTCCTCTGAAACGGCTTGACCGATTTTCATGAAATTTTATATGCATATTGAGTAGGTCTGAGAATCAGCTACTATCTATTTTTCATACCCCTAAGTGATAATTTTTAAATTGCTTTTTTTTTTTTATTGAAAGAATGTTTGCGGGGTCAGCTAGTAATATTTAATAATCAAGTATCATAATGCTGCCTTAAACATAAAATAGTTTAGGACGTCGTCACGTCTGAAGTACTCCAAAGATGGTTAGTCTTCAGGCATTCGGGTAGAAAAAAGATCATTCAATTCAGATGCAATATTTCAGTGTAGTCTTTCGTCATTCTCATCATTATCATCCATGAGCAATCTATCAAAAATCCCTCATGAAAAAAACTTAACTTCAATAATTATGTTTCTTATATAAGTCATGTTGGCATAAAGTTTACCACAAACTAATCATTGTTAGTCAAGTGGCGGTTAACTTATACAAGGTGTAAACCACCTCATCACAAAGCCGTTAACCAAGTATTCTGTACATCAAACTGAGTAACTTTACGCAAAAAATATTGCTGGGAAACAACTTTTTTTTTTGAGGTTATAGATCATGTTTTGTGGTAGAACTCAATGTAACGCACTTAAAACACTGCACTTAAAATCTTACAAAAAAAAACTTTCCCATATCTCCGTAAGTAGAAGGTTCCCAGGTAAGGTGTAGAACAAAAAAATGATCGCAATGATGGGGAGAACAAGTGCCTTTCGGCTTCGTGAAGAGGTTTTTTACACCCTTTATGTTTGTGATTGTCATTCTGTATCTCGTTAAGGACTTAACAATAAACATTTATTGTATGGTTTTCTATAATAAATGAGTTTTTAATAAAACAAAAACACAATATTTAGTCTGGTAAGTATTAATAGTTAAGAAATATGCACAGACAGTAGTTATACTGGTACCGTAGGTAATGTAACTACTTTTGATATTTAAGCATTATCATCTGGTTGTTAGAACTTCAATCCTTAGAGGGATGAAAAAGGGGATGAAATTTTCGGGCCAAGTGCGAGTCGAACTCGCCCGTGAAGGGTTCCGTAGCAGATTGAATGAAAGGTAAATTGCTGTTTACGATTTAAGACGTATTAAAAAAAACTACTTACTAGATCTCGTTCAAACAAATTTTCGGTGGAAGTTTACATAGTAATGTCATTGTAATCATATATTTTTTTTAGTGTTATCATTCTCTTATTTTAGAAGTTACAGGGGGGGGACACACATTTTAGTACTTTGGAAGTGTCTCTTGCGCAAACTATTCAGTTTAGAAAAAAATGATGTTAGAAACCTCAATATCCTTTTTGAAGACCTATCCATAGATACCCCACACGGATTGGTTTCACGAAAAAAAAGTCTTGATTTTCAGTTCTAAATATCGGGAACCCTCAAAATTTTTGTTTTTTTTTCTATTTTGGTGTGAAAATCTTAATGCGGTTCACAGAATACATCTACTTACCTAGTTTCAACAACATTGTTCTTATAGTTTCGGAAAAAAGTGGCTGTATACGGATGGACGGACAGACAGACAGACAGAACGACAGACAGACAGACAGACATGACGAATCAATAAGGGTTCCGTTTTTGCCATTTGGCTACGGAACCCTAAAAATGACGTTATCACGTAAAATTATCGTCCGTAAACCGACTTTACAGACCACCATTTTTTTGACATTCTCTCAAACTCTTAAAGAGGATTCCCTAAGTAATTAACGGACATAACAAAAGAAAAATGAACATAATTTCGAGGGGGAATGAAACGCATGTGACTGATAAAGTGATGGTCATGAATCTTGATGGATGGAAAGGGAGAGGAAGATCGAACAAAATTGCTAATTGAATGGATTTTGTGAGGAATACATACCTAATGACAAAGAAAGTAGTAAATGATGCCGTGACGTCTGACAGGGGAGAAAGCAAGAAGAAAACATGTTGCACCGACCAAATAGATTTGGACAAGGTTAGGAAGATGATGATGAGGTTTTTTCACAACTAGCTTCTGACTGCGACTTCGTTCGCGTGAAGTTTTGATATCGCAACGCATCGCCTGCTTTTCTCCCGCTTGTAACATTTTTTATTGCTGCTCCGCTCCTATTGGTTATAGCGTGATGTTATATATAGTTGTTGTTTGGTTGAACGCGCTAATCTCAGGAACTACAGGTTCAATAGAAAAAATATTTTTGTGTTGGATAGTCCATTTATCAAGGAAGGCTTTAGGCTATATAGGGTGTAAAACACCTCTTCACGAAGCTGAAAGGCACTTGTTTTCCTCATCATTGCGATCATTTTTTTGTTCTACACCATACCTGGGAACCTTCTAGTTACGGAGATATGGGGGGTCAAAGTTACAACTTTTTGACAAGATTTTTTTTAAATACAAGTTTTTTTTGTTAGATTTTGACTATTATCACCTCCACGACCCCCGTACTATTAATCCATTCATCAGCACAATGTTTTAAGTGCGTTACATTGAGTTCTACCACAAAACGTGATTTATAACCTCAAAAAAAAAAGTTGTTTCCCAGCAATAATTTTTGCGTAAAGTTACTTAGTTTGATGTACAGAATGCTTGGTTAACGGCTTTGTGGTGAGGTGGTTTACACCCTGTATAACATCACGCTATGACCATTAGGAGCGGAGCAAGAATGAAAAATGTTGCAAAAACGGGTATTTTTTTTCCTTTCGTTTTTCTCTCATAATATGTGACGCAGACGAAGTTGCGTGGGTCAGCTAGTAATATTATAAAGCAGAAGAGTTTATTTGTTTGTTTGTTTGGCTGAACGCGCTAATCTCAGGAACTACTGACTCGAATTGATTTTTTTTGTGTTGGATAGTCCATTTATCAAGGAAGGCTTTAGGCTATATAACATCACGCTATGACCATTAGGAGCGGAGCAGGAATGAAAAATGTTGCAAAATTGGGAATTTTTTTTCCTTTCGTTTTTCTCTCTTATGTGACGCAGACGAAGTTGCGTGGGTCAGCTTACCCGAACTTTAAATCATATGCCATAAATTTGAAATCCCTAAATATGTCCTAAATTGTTAACTAGTATTTTCATTTAACGGCAATTTAGTTATGCAACTGATGATAAAAAAATTAGTTATAATGTAAATTATAAGCCCTTAGTCACTTTTTAGTGTAGTAATGTTGCTTACCTGCGTTTTAGCGTAGGAGACATTACATTTATGGCAACTTGACGGCGTTTTAATTTTTTCTATCTCGTGATTTATAAATAGTAGAGAAACACTGCTTAGACAGAAAGATAGAGATTTTTTTTCTGATTATGATGGTATCAAAAAACGAAAATCGACCAAATGCTAGATAACGGCATTATTGTTTGTGGACAGCAGTATGTGTGTCTAATACATAGCGCCGTAATAGCCCGTAATCTTACGTTTTTGCAATGTATGGGTCAGGTTGTATGTTGATTGAAATATTATTCACAACCGTAATAAACATGACTTAAGAGTTATATTCATTAATCAAATCATCAACAAAATTCATGTATGAATGACTTTATCATGAAATAGTCTATACGTATACAACTTGAACCGACCCAAACCTGACCGACAAATTACAAAAAACGTAAGAAAATTTGAATATTGGGGGCTACCACACTGGAAGGCTTGAATTCTTGTCGCGCGTACGGTCGGTTGTGACGTCAGCGAGTACAAAATACGGCTGTCGATCGCCGCTGATATCAGGGTTGCAGTATGGTGTTATTTAAGACACAATGTATACTGCGCGAGCGACCGTCAGCGCTACAAGAATGTTGACCTTAGAAAGGATGAATAACACACAATACATAATTGTTACAGATAATTTTCTATTATAAAAAGTGTAGGGTGGTTCTCCCCGTCATTGCGATCATTTCTTTGGGAACCTTCTAGTTACGGAGATTTTGGGGGTCAAATTCTAACTTTTTGTTTTTATTCTAAGTTTTTTTTAAATTAAGTTTTTACTGTAAGGTTTTTACTTTTAACACCTCTGCGACCCCCGTATTAACCATCGATCAGTACAATGTTTTGAGTGTGTTACATTGATTTCTACCACATATCATGCTTTTTCACCCTAAAAAAAGAAGTCGTTGCCCAATAATGTTTGCATAAAGTTACTTAGTTTGATGCTTCGTTAAAAATCACGTTTTGTGGTATAACTCAATGTAACGCACTCAAAACGTGGTGCTAATGGATGAATTGAATAGTAAAGGGTTAGTGGAGTTATTTAAAATAAAAATCTTACAATAAAAACTTGTAGGTACTTAAACTTGTCAAAAAGTTGGACCTTTGACCCCCAATATCTCCGTAACTAGAAGGTTCTCAGGCATAGTGTGAAACAAAAATATGATCGGAATGACTAGGAGAACAAGTGCCTTTCAGCATCGTTAAGAGGTTTTACACCCTTTATATGTAACAAAAAGATTCAGATCAAGTAGGTAGATTAAGATTTCTTAAAGTAACGCGTTCTATCTTATCACGAAGCTCTTAATACACGAAACAGATACTGTCATGGCCATATTTTTTTTATCAACATGTCAATGCTGATCAAACAATAATATTTACATAACAACTAGATAACTTGTTTTTGTTGTGTCATTCAAGTTCACGAGTTACACATGCTTGTTTCGGTGATACTTGACTGCTCGCTATGCCTTTAATCACTGAATAAATGGGTTCAGAAGGACTGAAATTCATCCAAGTTTACGCACACATTTTAACACTATCTTTAGCTCATCTTTGGTCGTAAATAAATAACTTACGTAGTATGAAAATGGAAAAAAGTGAAACCGTATAGGGATAGATAACTTATTCAAAAGTTCAAATAATTTATTTTGAGTAAATACATCCAGTAGTTTTTTCATAATACCTATACGCGCAAAGGTCGATTTATGAAATATTACGCGCTCGTTTTCATTATAAATCGTCGTATATTTCACTAAATAAATAAAGAAAAACTATATACTTACATGCATATTAAATTAATTAAACTAGATAAATTATAAACTCCATGCATATTAGCAACGCCCGCTAACGAGATCGAGCCGTCGACTAGTGCAACCTTTACCTAAAGATTGGCCCGAGCGGCTGTTATTATTTAGCCACGAGCTCCTGATGAGATCTAAATAGTAATGTTACAAATCCCTGTTTGCTCTAATTATGAGGTATTTTGATAAGATTAGACTTTAATCTAATCAGAAAAAAATATATAGATTAACATCTCAATGTTATACCAAATACTTTTAAAACTTAAGAGGCCTGATCTGAGGTGGTCTGATGCGAATTTCATACAAACGTAATACCAAAATAATTTGTAAATCAAACATATTCTTAAGGTTCCCAAACACATATTTTAAATGTAAGTACACCGATTTAAACAAGAGTTATGAGAAAAATAAATTAACCATAGAAATTTTAAATTCCTCATATCTCGTCTTTATATTATCATTGTCCTTTCAAAATATTTATTTGGGAACATAGATATTCTATAATACAATCGAAATAGATACCACCAAATAACCATAAAATATGGTTGATTTTCATATTACTTTGGTATTAGGTTTGTATGAAAAACGCAT
This sequence comes from Xestia c-nigrum, assembly GCA_916618015.1. Taxonomy (NCBI): domain Eukaryota; kingdom Metazoa; phylum Arthropoda; class Insecta; order Lepidoptera; family Noctuidae; genus Xestia; species Xestia c-nigrum. Next base: position 4,104,357 of record OU745263.1, read on the forward strand.
GCTCCGCCGGCCCCTTAATAGCTGTTCTCGATTACGCTCGTGCTATTTTGGAAGAACATTGCCGAGGCGCATTTTTTTGCTGGTGTAGTTTGATATGGTCATAAGAACCTATGTACTCGTTTTGAATTGTCCTATAAAGCTGGTCTTCTGTAGTATCTAGTTTGTGATTCAACCAAGAATTATTCTTGCGGAGTCGCGGCCCGAATCTCTTTGACTAAATACGGCAAGGTCACGAAGTTTGTAGGGGTGTCCCTTGTCACTTGAATTGGTAGAAATGTGGGTCACCATGACAAATGACCCTCGTGTCGTTCACAGCTGTTCTTCAAGCAAACCCGTGTTTTGATGCATACGGTGACATAAAAAACTTTTACAAAACAATATACATATGTCGCATCCAGGTACGTAGAACCCTGGCCAGAACGTACTAACTGACATACATAGTGTCAAACTGTTGTGGGCGCAGAGTGGGATACGGGAAAACTAAAGAATTACCTAGCTCCTTTAACTTGTATACAGTTATTGTTACAGAGTCAATTACTAACACTACTGTTCTAACTAAATACTCTGAACTTAAAAGTTAAAAGGAACACGGACTACGGAGCAGTGTCTAGACCGGTTCTCTATCGTATTACCTAACTTTTTAATCCATAATCTAAAATGACATAATGTTTTTTGTCATAATCATCATTCGTCCGAATGATAATTTACCCGAGCTTTAAATCACATAATATCATATGCCATAAAGTTGAAATCCCTAAATATAAGAAGCCCTAAATCCATTTGTCATAATTATTACAATAAATAATAGACAAAAGACATAAAATCGTTTTCAATAAAAGTCATAAGTCCCATTCTAAGTAAATGTTCAATCGTATGTAGGCGTTGACCTGCAATGCAAGCAAGCATGCAGCAAGCATGCGGCACGCATGTGGCAAACATGCGGCACGCATACAGCAAGCTTGCAAGCATGTAGCAAGCAAGCATGCAGCAAGCATGCAGCAAGCATGCAGCACGCATGTAGATAGCACATAATGCAAGCAAGCAAGCAGCTCGCATGTAGCAAGCATGCGGCACGCATGCAGCACGCATGTAGCAAGCACGTAACGCCAGCAAGCATGCAGCTCGAATGTAGCAAGCAAACATGCAGCAAGCAAGCATGCAAGCAAGCGTGCAGCATGCAAGCAAGCATACAGTATGCAAGCAAGCATGTAGCATGCAAACGAGCAAGCATCATGCAGCAGGCATGGTTTCTGTCACGGCTCCGGCACTGCGGGGCTCCGGCGGTTTCACGCGAGCTTATCGTCGCAGATGGGTTTAACGCTCACCACCGCAACTTCGGCTTGCTGACCGGCTTCGCCGGCCAGCCTCAGCCGCGGCGGGGAGTGTTACAACCACCTGCTCCTCAACTCGCGGCCCGCCTCACCCCTCCGCGCCTACGCGATTTTAAATAACACTCTTGGGGTAGGGCAGACAAGACTGCGTTGAGTCGGATTTACAGCAATTCGTTTCTGTCACTAAAACCTAACGTTTAAGATTTTTTTTAGCGACTAACAATTTATAAATGACCATATTTAGATTGTGATTACTTAGATAAAGCCATAATAAATTGTTTGCCGTCTGACCATAGCGGACAAACTGTAACTTTTAGGTGTAAAACTCCAATGCAAAAAGTTCAGATTAAATTTAGACCTATAACTTCTTGCAAATTAAAGAGGTATAATACTTCCCTACAGAACAAGTTAAGTGTAATGAGCCAAGAGGATATTAATATAAATCAATTGTATGATCGTTTCTTTTCATTAGTTCACACGGAATTCAACAAAACTTTTGAAAAGAAGACAAAGAGTATTTGCCCTAAGTTTATATTTAGTGATTGGGCAACTAGAGGTATCAGAAAAAGTAGGGAAAGGCTATTTGAGCTTTACAGCCTTAAGCCTTTTATAAACACTGAAACTTTTAGCAAGTATGTTGCTACGTATTCAAAGATTTTTAGAAATACTTGCAAGGTTGCTAAAGCCCTGCACATTAGCAACAAGATCAAAACAGCGGAAAATAAAATAAAGACCGTTTGGAAAGTTATAAATAACGAGACCAACAGAAAGAAAATACGTAATAATACTTTTACATTAGATACAGCATGTGGTCTTAAAAGCTCTAATCAGGAAGTAGCTCAAGAATTTGTTAATTTTTTTACCGAAATACCAATAAAAACTACGGAGGCTCTTAATTCCTCACCTGAAGCCTCAATTGGCTTATTAAAGGCGAATGTGTCTGGCTGCCTGGCTGAATTTAAATTTAAACACATTAACCCCATGACAGTTATTAAAGCTTTCCGGCAAATTAAAATCAAACTGACTGAAGATTTATGGGGAATGTCTATCAAAGTTTGCACATCTATACTTGAGACCATAGCCCCGTACTTAGCTTTAATTTTTAATTTATGTGTAGACCAAGAAGTTTTCCCTGATTTAATGAAATACAGTAAAGTCATACCTCTTTTCAAATCCGGGGACAGTAAAGATGCCAATAATTATAGACCTGTATCTGTGTTACCAGTTTTTAGCAAGGTTTTTGAAAAAGTAATGCTTAATCAAATGCTCTATCATTTTAACACCAACAGAATCTTCCATGATCAACAGTATGGTTTCACCAAGGGACGTTGTACAACTGACGCCGGTGTAACCCTATTAAAGCACATATTTGCTGCGTGGGAAGAGTCCCAAGACGCATTAGGAATTTTCTGTGACCTCTCCAAAGCTTTCGATTGCGTAAATCACGACACATTGCTTTTGAAACTGGAGCATTACGGACTGGGTAAACTTGCACTTAGCCTGCTAAAATCTTATTTGAGCGATAGAAAACAACATGTTCAAATAAACGGTGTTAATTCAAAGGGTTTGAATGTAAAAATGGGGGTTCCGCAAGGCTCAATATTGGGTCCTTTCCTTTTTCTAGTCTATATAAATGATCTACCCTATTTGTTGAAACACCAATCTCAAAATATGGTGTTGTTTGCTGATGACACTTCTCTAATTTTTAAGATAAATAGACGGGCCAACAATCTAGATGACGTGAATGATGCCCTACTTCAGGTCCAAAATTGGTTCACAGCAAACAATTTGGTATTAAATGAAAAAAAAACTAAATGCATAAGATTTTCATTACCGAATGTTAAAAGTAGTGATTGTGAGATAATATTGAATAAAGAGAAACTCGAATTCGTAGATAAAACGGTTTTCCTGGGGCTTACGCTTGATTCAAGGCTACAATGGGGTTCTCATTTAACATCTCTTGCGGGGCGCTTAAGTTCAGCAGCATATGCCATTAGAAAAATCCGTCAATTCACTGATGTGGATACCGCTAGACTGGTCTATTTTAGTTACTTCCATAGTATAATGTCTTACGGTATTTTGCTATGGGGACGGGCTGCTGATATTGAGTCTATATTTATTCTGCAGAAAAGAGCCATCAGAGCCATATACAATCTTCGTAGGCGCGATTCTCTAAGGGAACTATTTAAGGATATTGGCATCATGACGGTTCATTGCCAATACATCTACGAAAACATAATGTACGTCAGAAAAAATCTGCATCTTTTCGGTAAAAGAGGCGACAGACACAATTACAGTACTAGAAATAGGGACCAACTAGTTCAGCCAGGCTTTAGACTCGCTAAAGTAGACTCATCTTTCATGGGGTACTGTTTGAGATGCTATAATAAAATTCCACAAAGTATTCTTGAACTGAATGAGACGAAATTTAAAACATGTATTAAACGCACATTATGTAAGCAAGCATATTACAAGTTGAGCGATTATATCGCTGATAAAAATGCTTGGCTCAATGCTGGTCCTGCTCCACAAGGACAGGGGCGCAAAACTTGATAGCATTAAATGGTATTGTTGGAGCTGCTGAAGATTGTACAACTATCTTTGCATTGTATAGATTCAATGTTAGTATTATATAATAGCATAGCCCATATTGTGTGAGTACTATGTACTAGAAAGCTATCATTCACTGGAAACCTACTTTAGTTTTGACTTGAATGTGCCCTGGCGGTTGAGAGTATGTCATGCTCACTCAAATGTCTCGCTGATGGTGGCGCGTGTGTCGGATCATTTAGCTCCCTTCAAAGTGGTTGAGCTGAATGGTGCTGATCCATGCGTCATGTTCGTGAACGGGTGCTGTCAGTTGTGACTGGTCATCTCTTAGTTGCCATGGCTTATTTGAATGAATTATTTTGTTTTTACTATGGACACTTTTAACATGCACATCTTGCTACATTGTTCTCACATAATCTACCATCTCAAAATGAATGATGTAACCAAGATTTTTGTAACAATATTTTGATTTAAAAGAGTGTCCATGGAGTTTCTTGCCCGTTCTTCTCCATAGAGATCTACGCTAGGGAATGGGCAACTACAGTACTTTCACAGTTTTTATGTCTTGTGACTGGGACTGTAGCTACTTTAAATGTTCATCTTTGTTTCGACAATTCAAAAGTGCCTGTTATTGGCCTACTTGAAATAAATGCTTTGATTTTGATTTTGATTTTGATTTCATTCGGAATCATACACATTATGTGCAATACAATATTTAGGACATACGACTTTATGTCATGTAAAATTAGGAGATTCAATTATTATAGTATTCGATATTATAACAAAATAGTATTAGAAGTAAAGTTAGTTATGTAAAACATAATTTCGGTGTTTTGAACATTATGGTTACTGAAGTTTATAGCAAACGTGTTATGGATAATGATTTTCGGACAAATAATTTTAGGCAAATCAAGGGAGTACCGTCTAGATCAGTATGTGTCGCGACCACGCCCGAACGATCACTGTCGATCCATGGGGCTGAGGTCTGTATCAAACACCATACCTCTAGACTCAGCTCAACGCCAAACAAAGGCGTTTGTGTTTAATTTTAAGTGCATACTCATCTGGTCCGACACATACATGTTCAAAAGAATCATGTTCAAGGAGCATGCAGACGATAGACTTTTGTCGGACTAAAGAAATGCGAATTTTACTGTGTAGAGCCCTGACACAACCAAAATCGTCGTAGCAGACATCTTAAACAAAAACCAAAATCAATAGTGTTATTAACCCTAGATTACTACTCTACGTCGCAGAGGCGCCCACGTTTTTGATATTTTGCTCTCTCTTTTTATCCTTCGCGCGTATGGCATTCACGTTCAAGGACATCTCAGTCATCGCTAGCACGTGTCGCAGGACGGTGGTTGCGTTACGGTAAGTGGGCTAGTTTTTTAGAAATTACTACCCTTGGCGCTCCAAAGACGTAAGAGTAGCTTGTATGTAAGTTTTGCGGTCTTAATCAAATTGTATGTAAAAAAAAATTTTTTGTTACTTTGTTAGTTTTTTTTAGTTATTTACTTCATAATTTACAATTTATAAGAGAAGTGTATACTTAAAGTTGTTTTTTTCAATTTTTAATGAGAATACTGTTTAATTGCCCAAGTTCCAGAAATTTCTTCCTAAGATTTATTTGATTAAAGATTTCATAATGAAAATATTATAATAATTATTTAAAATTATGTTTTTCACTTTTTAGTAATATACACAATTATAAAAACAGTCCAAACATATCAATCATACTTATAGGTTTTGATTAAAATCATTATCAATATGATGCGCCTCGCGGGCGTATGAGTAGTTTCTTTGTATGTCGCAACATGAGTAGTAATGTAGGGTTAACAAAACGACTCCCATAAAACAGTGAAGGAAAACTTCGTGAGGAATCCGGCATGCGGCATGTCCTAGAACCAAGAAAATTGAAGACATGTGACATCTACCAACTTGCACTGGGCCCGCGTGGTAGCCCATACGCAAAATACGCGCTTTGACGTGGAGTTGCGAATACGAGTCCGTTGTACAAAACAATACAATACAATAACAAAACTACTCGAAAGATATGTTAGCATTGGTTAGCATGCATTTAATTTGGTCGAAATGTGACTTGTGATATAACTCGCCAATGCCTGCCTGCATATTAGAGTTACCTACATAATTTCGACAGTACTGCATCGACGGTCACTGTATCGACAACGTTCCATCGACAGGTTCATGAGTCGACAGTACAATAAATCGACGCCGACGGTACGCTACATCGATAGTACGCCAAATCGATAATACGCTGTATCGACAGTATACCGTAACGATAATAAGTTATATCGACGGTGAAATCATAAATCTTTTATCCATCAAAGATGTTCTCATACGTGTCGGAAAAATACCGACCATAATAAAGGACATAGGTAGATCAGGTATTTATTATATGCAATTTAAGTGCGCATATAATTTAGTAAAGTAAATAAGAACTACTTATGTGTAATGAAGTATTTATGTAACTTGACGGTAATAGCGGTTCATTGTGATGACTTGCAGCAACGTGCCATAAGAGAACATAATATATCATAACGTCTGTGATACACCATACACCATTCATAATAATTGCTTTAGCATCGGAAATTGATTAGAATGCCTCTTACCCAGTAATTAGGTCACATTGTCACATGATGATCAGATTCTTCTCTTGCGATAAAGTTGAGAAAGATAAAGAATTAAATCATATCAAGAGTTGAACGAACGTGGAAGTCAATCACCCATCGTAATCTATATAGATACTAGCTGACTCGCGCAACTTCGTCTGCGTCTCATAATTTGAGATTTAAACTATCCTATCTCTCAAGTTGGATCGAACTGCACATGGTGTGCGAATTTTATTATAATCGGAGTCCATTGAGGACAAACATTGTGACACGAGATTTATATACATATTATTAAGATGAACCAGTGTATTTTTTCGCTAAACGTTTGCTGCCAAACTTAGCTAGCTTTGTTGTGTTAACCTAGCTGCAGCATATAGGAGGTATTTTACCCGATTGGTGTAGTGGTAGTGACGCTGCCTTACGTTCTTAGGGTCCTGGGTTCGAATCCCGGTAGGAGCAAATGTTTGTGTGATGAGCACGGACATTTGTTTCCGAGTCATGGATGATAAGAGATATGTATAATAAGTATGTATTTTACAAACAAAAAAGTATATATGTAGCACATCAACTATCTAGTGTCCACGAGTGTGGCGCTGCAGATATTTATTTTATTTTGCCGCCAATGTTTAATCCCGACTGACCAATGTTATCAAATCTTTGAAGTCAATTTTAATCAATTTCTAATATTGTCGTAACAAAATGAAACTTTGCATGTATTTGTAGTTTGATTGACAACACAATAATTTGATATTTTCGATCTGATCTGATGATGGAGCCAGAATATGAATAGTGGAATTCTGATGTTGAACTAAATATGATTTACAACAGTAACACGGATATATCCACAGAATTGTATGCATTAAAATTATACATATAAGGCTTAAATTCTTCCTACGCTGACGTCAGTCACGTATGTCGTTCGCGCGTACGAATACATTGCGTTATTTTCAACCGACTTCCAAAAAGAGGAGGTTATCAATTCGTCTGTATTTTTTTTTTTTTTTTTTTTTGTGTTTGTTACCTCAGAACTTTCGACTGGGTGAACCGATTTTGATAATTCTTTTTTTGTTTGAAAGCTGCTGCTTGTCGTTTGGTCCCATTTTAATTTGCTAAAGATCTGATGCTGATCTTCCGAGATATACAATGGAACTCTTCAAAAATAGACGGCAAATCTGCAGTAATTGCTGCAATCGCTTGTAGGTTCATTGCTCATACTACATCATGACGTAACATCACGCCTGTATGCTCTGAGGGGGTACGCAGATGTGTACAATACTCCCAGATTTCGACAATGTTTGTTGCCTCTGAGCTTTCGACTGGGTAAACCGATTTTGATGATTCTTTTTTATTTGAAAGCTGGTGCTTTCCATGTGGTCTCATTTCAATTTGGTTAAGATCTGACGCTGATCTTCGGAGATATAAATGCAACTCTTCAAAAATACACGGCAAAAATGCAGTAATTGCTGAAAACTCTTGGTTGTTTATTGTTTATGTAACATAGTGACGTAACATCACGCCTGTATGCTCTGAGGGAGTACACAGAAGTGTACAATACACCCACATTTCGACAGTTAGATGGGTTAAGTTCTGTTAAATGGGATCCTGGAGAAATAGAGGGAATTCCTTTTTATATATTATTTAATTTGGGTAGTTTTAGGAAGATTACGTTCTTGGAGTGATCCCATTTCAATTTGGTAAAGATCTGATGAAGAACTTCGGAAGACAGGCGACGGGAACTCCTCAATAAATGATAGCAAATGTACTGGGATCGCTGAAATCTCATGCCTCTCTATTGTTTACACCAGTTCAAAATATAACATCACGCCTCTATGCTGTAAAGGGGTAAGCACAAGTGAACCACTAAAAAGTGAAAAATAAAAACTTTTTTACAAAAAATAAAACCGACTCCAAACAACAAAAAAGTGAAAAATAACTTTAGCTTCAGAAGTCGGTGACAAAAAACGAAGTAAATCGATCAAACAAAGGTCACCGACTTCTGCAGCTAAAGTTATTTTTCACTTTTTTGTTGTTTGGAGTCGGTTTTATGTTTTGTAAAAAAGTTTTTATTTTTATAACACCATACTACGACGCTGCCGCTGGCGTCAACGGCGCGTACGTTGCTACTATATTTTCTCGCTGATGTACGCGACCGACCATTCACGACCGATATCAGCGTAGGAAGAATTCAGGCCTTTTTTTTTTTTAAGGATGGGAAATCATCAAATGACCCCCCCCACTCTGGGCGGAGCGGGAGGGAGTGTCAGACTCTTACTGACTAAAAACCATCCATGTTCCTTCCTCGCCTTTTACGTTCCGGGGCCGCGGTATCTCTTTCGAACAGGCCCGCAACCCCGGCAGGCTTCGGCCCTTGCGGGCCCCTCTCCTTTTGCTGACATCTCTTTGAGGCGCGCGTGGAACACGAACGCGCCGTCGACACGGCCTGTCGTCGTCGTTAGACGGCCGGACGGCTAGCTAGCCCATAGCCAGCCGTCCACAGGCCCGCATCTACGGTGGCCGGTAGCCACCACGTGGCCCCCGACGCCCGTTGCGTCTCCCGCGGCGGCCGGGAAGAGAGGATCTCTCCCTCTCTCGTTCCGCCACCTCCTTCGCTAGCATGACTGCTTCGCAGAAGGAGGCGACGGCTTCCCATTCCATTTCGCTCCGGACCATGGATTGAACCAGGGCCGGACGCGAGAGGTCGCCGCCGCCGATCGCCGCCACGAGGACACGGCGGAGCTCCGCCCACGCAGGGCAGACTTCCACCGTGTGCTCCACCGTGTCCTCCGGTCGATCCTCGAAGAATTCAGGCCTTATATCTTAATTTAATGATCCGTGTAAGTCTAATGCTCTAAGTTCATTGAATCCCTTTGAATAAATATTTTATAGAAAGTCAAGTCACCTTTATGGTCCATGTTCACCGATAAGATAATCGTCTGATTATCTAAAAACAGCAGTCACTGTGACATGTTCCCATATAAAAATGCGTTTTAAATAGCTGTTTTAGATAATCAGACTGTCATCTTTTTGGTGAACATGGACCTAAAGCGACTACAAGAGCTAAACGCGAGTTTTTGAATGCCTGAAAGTATATGATTTACTGCAGTAAACCAAACGAGACAAAATATATGATATTCGATAGTGTTTTCAAAAAATAATACAATAATTTTTCTCGATAAAAAAAAATCACGAACTTATTTCCAATACAAGCCATACTATAATACAAGCTATCATTCAGATTTTTTTGCAAAAATTCTACAAGCAACTTACATCCATAGATTTTTTGTAAATCGATCGAAACATAGCAAGAGCATAGAGCATTTATAAGATCTTTAATATATACCTATGTTTAACAAATAAATAATTCTGATTCTGACTCTGATTCTGATTCACTAATTTCGCACTATTCGACCCGCAGTGACTGACGGTACAACCACTTTGTAGTGCAAGCTGATTAGAACTTTATTGTTACAGTATTTCAGACGAAGTTTGGACCACCACAAATTGAGTAGCTAATTTAGCTCATGTAATCGCCATAAGAGAGCTCGTGGCTAAATAATGTCAGCCGCTCGGGTCGATCTTTGGGTTAAGCCATGCTTGCCTAGGTTGGTCTGTGAATGGGTGACTTCCCTCACATACCGAGTCTTCTCCGTGTCTCGAAAAAGCACGTTAAGCTGTTGGTCCCGGCTGTCATTTATCCATCTATGACAGTCGTTACAGGTAGTCAGTGGCCCCAAAAAGTCTGACACCAGTCTTACCAAGTGGTATCGTATTATCCAGTATTAACTTTGCTGTGGAAGTCAGATAGGCAGTGGCTCCATGTAAAATACTGGTATTCAACTTCACCTGGTTAGACTAGAAGCCGACCCCAACATAGTTGAGAAAAGGATAAACAGATGATGAATCGCCTTAAGAGAACGTTGTTATAGCACACACCTACACTGATTTATAAAGCAATACACACGTGCCGACATTGCCTGTACTACGTCGCTGTACGCGGTCTATTTCCCAGAGAGTTGCTGGTTTCCTGTAGCGGCTACGGAAGCGGACGACAGGCTCTTTGATAGTTATGTCTTGTGTGTCCCACTCCCAACAATGCTTAGTGAAGTATCTACATAGATAAATGTAGAATAGACGATCGTTTATCTTTTGTTGTCTTTGATAAGGAGATAGAATACTCGTACTTAAGAAATGTGTTTCTTCTTGTCGTGTTGCTGGGGATTTTTCCACTCATGTGTGATAAAGGGCGGGCGTTTTAAGTGCAGAAATTAAATGTCTAAATACTTAAATATTAAATATTTAAATACTTACTAAGTACCTAACAATAACTCTGAAATGGATATCCGAATAGTAACATACCAATTAAAGGTCTCTGCACACAGCCGGCGTGGCGTGGCGGGGCACGGCGTGGCGGGGCACGGCGTGGCGGGGCGGCGACGCTGCGCTGGCGCGGCGGCATCGGTCACACTGCGGGCGCGATCACGTCCCGTCCCGCCGCGCCCATTCATGGTCTCTGCACACAGCGGGCGCGGCGCGGCGGGACGGGACGGCGACGCGACACTGAGCAGTTGTAATGTTCTAGATATTGTCCGGTTACCGTCGCGTCGAGCGGGACGGCTCTGTGTGGCGTCGTCCGTAATATCTAGTACATTACAACTGCTAAGTGTCGCGTCGCCGTCCAGTCCCGCCGCGCCGCGCCCGCTGTATGCAGAGACCTTACGCCGACCGTATAGATTCTCTTCCTATAGATTCCCAAAGTTAATTTTTCAGAACAGTGTTTTTATACTGCCTATGGCCCAAATCGTACAAACATACGTGAGCAAATTTTTTGACATCCATTTTTGTAAAACGATACAAAATCACATTCACGCTCTGTACCGTCCAATGCGACGTGCTCACGCCCCGCCGGCGCGGCAGTGTGACTACCACATACGTAAACCAAACAACACAAAGCGTCGGCGTCCTGAGGGCGCTGCGATCGCGTCCCGCCGCGCCCGTCCCCGCCGCTTCTGACTTGTATTCCCGCTCGGCGCGGCGGCGACGTGGCGCGACGGTAACCGTCGCGTCGAGCGGGACGGCTCTGTGTGGCGTCGTCCGTAATATCTAGTACATTACAACTGCTCAGTGTCGCGTTGCCGTCCCGTCCCGCTGCACCGCGCCCGCTGTGTGCAGAGACCTTAAACCACATCTACTTCAGCCAACTTATCAGCACCTGGTAGGAAAACACAGGACTAAAATAAATACTTTGATATGTCAATGTAAATTTTCAACCCCAATTTGAAACTAGAACGTTTATCAGTATTTCGTGTCAAATTCAAAAGTCCTGTTGCAAAACTCCGCCATAGCGACGACGTTGTCGGTGACTGCGCAGTGAGGTTTATGGAGGCTGAATAGGAGGTGGGAAAAGACTATGTTACTTGCTTGCTACACTCTTTAGAACGGAGGACTTCAGTAAACCAATGAACTTCGTATTCATTTCAAAATAATTGAATGAACTCAATTAATAAACTTTTCAAAGTAACTTCACTCTAACAATTTTTAAAGCGCCTAATAATTGCCCAATTTCCAAAGCGTCAGTCAGACGGAATGTGCTCTAAAAATTCAATCAGGCGCGCGGAGGCAAGTTCAAAGGTATCGCTTACATTCGCATTTTGAACAGAACGCCAGTAATTAAGCAGAAACAAGGGGTCCGAGAATACTTAGCATTTGTATACAAACAATGTATTTAGTTTCCGAGGGTCGGTAGTAACTGAGAACAAATGGAAAACAATCGAAGAAGCAAAAGAAATGCAGATTGGAGTTCTGATAAGTAAGTCCCAACCTATCTAACATTGAAAATGTTCTAAAAAATACTTTTGGTAAAAGTTTTATTCGGTACTTAATTCTTCTGTCGTTTAACACTACTTATGTATAACAAAATTATACTATTAGCTTCTTAAAGAATGGCCGTAGGTACACACCACATATACACATACAGTTGCAAACGGATGTTTGGTCGAGTGGTTTGATAGGAATTACGCCACCATTTCGGTAGCAATTTCCACAGGATTTCTATTTGTAAGATCCCTCCTCTATTACCTAGTCAATGTACTGCAGTGTAAAGAATGATAATATTGTAGATGCAAGTATTCGATTTTTGCTTTAAAACAAAAACATCCAGATATCTTTTTATCTACTGGTGTGAAAGCAAAACAAGATAACATTATTGTTTGGGATGTGAATTATAGTTAGAATAAGATGAACATGTCATGGCAACACCACAGATGTCAATTGGCCAGAGCAAAGTGAATACACGTATTATAATGATTGCTACTTGTTTTATTTAAATAAATGCCAAAGCCTGTTTAAACATGGTGTCAGGTGAAAAAAGCATGTGTATTGCATGAAGAAGTCAATTATAAGAAGGATAGCTTAGTGCAAGTTAAAGTACCTACATAAATGCCAGACGAAGACCAAGAACATAAAGTGACAGTAAAAATGGAGGGAATAAAACCCCAAAAAAATTTGATCCTAACTGGGGATCAAGCCAATTTTATGAAGTATAAACAATTATTTGAGATTTATCTGGATGCAGCAGGCTTGACATCGGCGGAGGAGTCGAGGAAAATTGCCATATTTTTAAATTCAGCTAGTGAGGAAGCTTTAGAAGTTTTCAACACTTTCAAGGTTAGACCGACGAAACTTGCGTCTCTTCTTGACGAGTTTCAGAGATACATACAACCAAGAAAAAGAACGTTGATAAATACATATGAATTTCTTCAATTAAAGCAAGAAGATAGTGAGTCAGTAGATCATTTCATAACTAGAGTGAAAACTTTGAGCAAGCTTTGTGATTTTAATACTTTAGAAGACAGGTTAATTACCATGATTATTATAATAGGAGTAAAAGATAAGGGTCTAAAAGAAAACCTGCTAAGAGAGGAAGAGATTTCCATGAATGAGGCAGAAAAAATATGTAGAGCTCATGAGGCCAGCAGACAACAAATAAAATTATTAGAAAAGAGTGAAGAAGTGCATGCCATTAAAAAAGCTCATACGGCCAACCAACAAAGCAAGACAGAACAAGTTCATCAAAAGTGTTCATACTGTGGGCAAGCACATGTAAAAGGAAACTGCCCTGCATTTGGAAAAAGGTGTGCATTGTGTACAAGGTATAATCATTTTGCAGCAGTATGCAGAAGTTCTAAACAGAAGGAAACTGTGAAAAAGACTAATCAGGCAGCTGGACAGTCAAGGAACAGGAGAATGATGTTAATGGAAGAAGAAGAGGTTGAAGAAGAGTTTGCATTAGAAGGAATATGTTGTGTAGACAGTGTAGGTAAAGTGCAATGGAGAGAAAATATTGAAATCGAAGGAGTAAATTTATCATTTAAGCTGGACACAGGAGCAGAGTGCAATACCTTATCTCGGAGTGACTATGTAAAGTTGAACAAAAATTCCTTACAAGAAAGTCAAACAGTGCTAGTGGTCTACAATGGTGAGAAGATTAAGCCTCTTGGATTTGATACTTTAAACTGCAAAGTAAAAGGTACAACTCATAAGTTACATTTTAATGTGATTAATTTGCCTGTACAGTCAGTGTTAGGATTGAAAGACTGTATTAAGTTGAACTTGTTGAAAAGAGTAGATTTAGTGGAAAAGGAAGATCAATCAAGGAAAGAAGGGTTTGTGGAAAAGAATAGGGATGTTTTTACTGGGTTAGGAGAGATAGGAACTTATAAAATAAAATTAAGGCAAGACGCAGAGCCTGTCAGTAAGCCCGTTAGGCGTATTCCAGAGAAAATTAAATACAGATTGAAAGAAACTTTGGATAGATATGAAACACTAGGTGTGTTAGAAAAGGTTGAGTGCCCTACTGCGTGGTGCAACAATATTGTCATTGTGGAAAAGCCGGATAAATCTCTTCGATTGTGCTTAGATCCTAAAGAACTTAACAACAGTATTGAAAGGGAAAAGTTTTTAATTCCATCTCCAGAGGAAATTTACAGTGATTTATCAGAAAAAGAAGTATTTACTGTTTTAGACCTAAAGGATGGGATTTTTCAGGTTTTGTTAGATGATCCGGAAAAAGTTTGTACTTTTGTCACCCCTTTTGGTAGATACAGATTCTTGAGAATGCCCTTTGGTATATCGTCCGCCCCAGAGGTTATGCAAAAAGTTAGCTCAAAAATATTTGGTGACATTGAGGGGGTTCAGGTGTATTTTGATGATGTTATTGTGGCAGGAAAAAATAAACAAGACCATGATGAAATACTAGAAAAGGTTTTAAACAGGGCTAGAGTACACAAAGTTAAATTTAATCAAAGAAAGTTACAGTACAGATTAGATCATGTTAAGTATGTGGGATTGATAGTGTCAAAGTCTGGTATACAGGTAGATCCAGACCATGTGAAATCTATTACAGAACTGAAAGCACCAAACAATGTGAAGGAGTTGCAAAAATTCCTAGGGATGTGCAATTATTTATGTAAATTCATTCCGCAGTATACAAAAACTACTGAACCTTTAAGGCGGTTGCTTAAAAAAGAAGTGGAGTGGGTATGGGAAGATTCACAGGCTCAAGCATTTCAAGAGATAAAAAATAAATTAACTTGTACACCTACATTAGGTATTTTAACAAAAGAAGGTTCAGTGGTTTTGCAGACTGATAGTTCAAAGGATGGGATGGGAGCATGTCTTCTACAAAAAGGTAGGCCTGTATCTTTTTATTCTCGTTGCTACACTGATTGCCAGAAAAGGTGGGCGCCCATTGAGAAGGAACTTTTTGCCATATGTGCTTCATTAGAAAAGTATCACCAATTTGTGTATGGACGAAAGATTGTGGTTGAAACAGACCACAAACCTCTGGAATCAATAGTCAACAAAGACATCAATAAAATTAGTTGTAGACTACAAAGGATGGTATTAAAATTGCTAAAATATGATATTGAGGTTAGGTATGTACCGGGGCACAAAATGTTTGTAGCTGATTATCTGTCTAGGCACTATATTATGGACAATGCTACAAAAGATCCAACGGTGCAGGAGTTAGTGCATAGTTTTGAACAACAATTAGCAGTTGCAGATAAAAAAATGGCAGAGTTTCAAAATGAAACTTTAAATGATTTGGATTTAAGGCAGGTTGTTACATGGTATAATGAAGGTTACCCTAAAAATGATAGGATGATCACTGGCAAAAATTTGAGTGTCTATTATAAACTGAGAAGTGAGTTACATGTAAAAGATAACATTGTATATTATAATGATCGCATAGTAGTGCCACAAAATATGAGGCAAGGGGTGCTAGAAAGCTTACATATAGGTCATGTGGGGGCAGGTAAATGTAAAAAGAGGGCCAGAAATTTGCTGTACTGGCCAGGAATGTCAATAGACATAGAAAAGTTTATCTTCTCTTGTAATATTTGTGAAAAATACAGAGTTTCAAAGCCTAAAGATTCCCTAATGTGTCATGAGATTCCTGATCTACTGTTTTTTAAGATTGGAATGGATATTTGCACCTACGGAACCAAAGATTATATAGTTGTGGTAGACTACTACTCAAGGTGGATTGAAGTTAAGACGCTGAAAGATAAAACAGCAGGTACTGTAATTCAAAAGTTAAAAGTAATATTTGCTGTTCATGGGTTCCCAAAGGTCATTGTTTGTGATAACATGCCTTTTGCCAGTTACACCTTTAAGCAGTTTGCAGAATCTTATGACATGCAACTAGTACATTCCAGTCCTAGGTACCCACAATCTAATGGTTTAAGCGAAAGGGCAGTTGGAATTGTAAAGAACATGATGAGGAAGTGCAGAGAAAGTAACACTGATTTGAATGATGCTATGTTGAATTACAGAGCCACACCTGTAGCTGGATTAGATTACAGTCCTTCTGAACTTTTAATGGCCAGGAAATTGCGCACTAAATTACCATGTTCTGTGAAAAGCTTAAAACCCTATGTTCCAATACAGGTATATGAAAAAATGTTACAGTTGAAACGCAAAAGTAAATTAAATTATGATAAGTCTGCTATTGACAAAAAGTCATTTCGTTGTTGAGATGATGTTTAAATTCAAAATCAACCAAATAAAATATGGGTGCAGGGGAAGATAGTTAGAAAAGAGGGGCCTAGGTCATTTGTAGTTAAAACTGAGAAGGGGAATGAAGTTAGGAGAAATGAAAGACATTTGATGCATAGTAGTAATGCTTGTAGAAAAACCAATGATTATGCATGTGCCTAAAAGTAGGGATTCACAGATGGTTGTTCAGAATAATGAAGCAAATGATGATCAGTCCTGTTATTCTGGGCAACCTATGTCAACTCAATCAGAAGCCAGTGGTAGTTCTGAGATTATGCAGAATACCCGGTCTGGTCGCCCAGTGCGTCCTCCTATTAGATTTGCTGATTATTCTCTGTATTAATTTTTAAGTTATTATCAGGTACAATTGCTTTTTATTTTGATTTAATTAAGGTAACGTTTATGTCGTCCCATTATTGTTATAATTGTAAAAGGGGGGGGATGTTTGGGATGTGAATTATAGTTAGAATAAGATGAACATGTCATGGCAACACCACAGATGTCAATTGGCCAGAGCAAAGTGAATACACGTATTATAATGATTGCTACTTGTTTTATTTAAATAAATGCCAAAGCCTGTTTAAACAATTATAACAACAAAATAATCTCGAAGAAACATCAGAAAGTGAAAACTCAAACGTGTAAAAGTTTCCAAGCAAACAGGGGTTGCCAACATTGGAAACTTTAACCAAACACCCAAGTTGTAAAGTTGTGGAGGTCATCACAGTTTGATATTCTACACACGAAGGTTTCTATCAGATGAAAAGCGAAACTTATGACTTTTTGATGGTGTAAGTAGCCTTTACGAAGTTTTATTTTATCTTCAACTTTTGATAAATGTTTTATAACTATAGGACCAGGTCTAAACCTTATTTTCTCAGAGAAAAAATAAGTCTACAAGTTTTAATGCAACTTGGAACATAATGTACGGTGTAAAAACATATAATGTGCGGTGCATTCAGTCATCTAAAACTAACATTTCTGATAGGCTGATATTAGGTATCAAGCAACATGAGCTTTCGTTGTATAATGGTAGTTTGTCTAACGGAAACGGTGACCACATATTCAGTAGGTACATCATTGAAAATACGTAGGTAGGTAGGTACGTGAAAATGTCCACAAAGAAAGGACATGGACAAATCCTAAAAAACATATGAAAAAGTGTATATTTTTTGCGAATTTACCTTTAATTTAAGCCCGACGTTTTCGACCGGATTCCACCAGCCGTGGTCGCGGGGAGGCACATACCCCCCCCACGACCACGGCTGGTGCAATCCGGGTGAAAGTTTAAAAAAGGACAAATCCTAAAAATTAAAAGTGTTACCAATAATTATAATTACAAAAAAACATGTTTTAATTTTTTATTTCACTCGATAAGTCGAATTTACCCCTCAACGTTACCATACAATATTAACAAAGAACAAAACAGAGAAAATTAAACTCATAACGGGCCTAAAATGTAAAATATTTGTAACTCAACGTACCTAACTTATAATGTAATCGTTACTTATTAGTTTATTACTTATTTATTAATTTAATAATTTAGTTTTCAAAGTGCATAATTGAGTAGGTATAATTGAGTAGGTAGGTAGGTTTAATCTTACTTC
Source organism: Xestia c-nigrum (assembly GCA_916618015.1). Taxonomy (NCBI): domain Eukaryota; kingdom Metazoa; phylum Arthropoda; class Insecta; order Lepidoptera; family Noctuidae; genus Xestia; species Xestia c-nigrum. The sequence goes on from OU745263.1 coordinate 4,122,534, forward strand.
GGATTAGTCGAAGTTTTTAAAATGAAGTTTAAATTTAATATGGGTATAGATTTTTATTACTCTGGTAACCTCATAGTGACATAAATGTGTGTTGTTATGTTTTGTTTTGTGCCGGACTTAAATCTCTTTGCTTAAAGAGATTATATATCAGCATTTCCCTTCGTCGCCTTATTGCCAGAAACTAATAGATTGTCTCATTTTTAAGAATAATTGTGTCCCAGTATGTGTTAGTTGTTTTTTTAACAAATATAATGTGTTTATTACATGCCTAGGATAGAAACATATACATAATCAACACTAAAATATAGATAAGAGTACTTTAGACGTAGTGATAAAAACAACTTCTTTAAACCCTTGTAACTTTAGTGCAAAACTTTTACTATTAGGAACTTATCTGCCAGATAAACTAACACTTTTGGTTTCACAGGTGTCGGATAGCGATATCTGGTAGATAAAGTAGTAGTTATAACCAGCCTTTAAGTGGTAGATAGTATTAACTATCAGATAACTAACCGACACTTTATCCGGAACCGGTGAAACTGGCCCTTAATGACATAGATTTTAAATTAGTTCATTCTGAGGTACAGGCTCATACAATTTGTGGGCAAGTCCTTTCTTTATCAATTACATGTACACTTTACAGAAGCCAAAAACGTTTAATTAAGAAGAAGATTTTTTCATGTTTATAACTCAGAACTTAATTAAGAAAAAAAGCGTAGGCAAAAAAATATTCTGATTCGTCAAGTTTATCTCTAAAACGCTAATCAACTTGAAGGGTATCTTGATGAGAGCATTTTCGAGTAAACAAGGTTTTTTTATGAAACCCTTCTTTTAGATAATTAAGCCTCTTCTTTATTAATTCAGTGTAGGAGTTATTTGGATATCTTTCTGTAATTAAGAGCGCGCATCCAAAAAGTTGGCAACGTAATTTATCTTTTTTAATTAAATTGACAATATTACAGTATGGAAATAATAAATAAATAAAATAAATAAATAAAATCATTTTATTTCAGGCATTGCACATAATCACACATACAGTTCACCCATAGCAGCTACGTAATGTTATTATATATTAATGATTGAAGATTAAATTAAATTAGATTAGATTCGATTAGGTATTATTATTAAATTAAATTAAATTACATAAATTACTTATTATTAAATTAAATTATAATTACTAATTACATACACACCCACACACTCTAGATAAGTATGTCTTTTATCAACAATAATTGTAATTTTAAATTTGATTTTCATATTTATTTTAATTTTAATTTTAATTTTAACATTGTATATATTTCTGGTTTTATATTAATTAATTTTGATATTGTTTGTATATTTGATAGTGATTGTAATTTTAGTTTTAATTATTGGTTGAATTTATTGTCTTTAATCACATTTTTTATCTATTGTTGCTGTAAATTTTTATTTACATAGGTGTATGAACTGAAACTTATTTAATTATTCGATAACTGTTGTATAGTAACTACACTTATGTCCAAATGTTGTTTCAAACTTTGAATTTTAAACACAATGTAATATCATATAATAATTCTTCAATTATCCAATTCAGGGGACCGGCACTGTCTCTCCTTAACACAGGCTAATATTAGCCTATCTAGGAGACCAGTACTTCACCCGTCTTTATTGTATAAATAGTTGAACCTATTTTTTTTTTATAAATGCAACATATTTTGTAAACTTTGCAATCCCATTTTAAATAAAACTTTTTATTATTATTATTATTATTAATTATTCCATCGATAAAACTGAATTCATGCATATTACTTACATCTTACAGTATTATCATTAAGTAATTAAATTAATTCGTCATTATTATTTCCTGGATACATTATAGTCAGTGCTGAGATTAAACAACTCGGTTCTAGTTACGAAAATTGTGCGGAATACAGTCATTACAATAATATTTTGAGATTTCAACAATCGTGTTCGAAATGAAGCTCTCGACCTTCTTAGAACGGAAAAGAAGTCACCCACTCGGTTTTCAAAGAACATACCAGACGCACTACACCACCAGCGCAGGTTAAACATGGCGCGAAATGCATTGTTGTACTGTACACGAAGCTAGTTGTAAGCTCTTTTCGTGTACTGGTACCAAAGTTGGCTGGTGTAGAACGCCCGGCAGTAGGTATCGAAAAGTGTTGCTTTCACTTGCTTGGAACAATGTGCAAATCGTCTCGCAAGCATGTTGCTTCTGCACGCAATGCTTCTTCTTTGCCGCTCCAAATCATTGTCATCCGTTAACTTTTCATTCAAGACATGACCAAGGTATTTAAAGGTGCTAACAATCCTCAATGTACAATCATTTAAAGTGATGGGTAGTACAGTCTCAGGGCCCTTTCCATACTTAAAAATCATGACTTCGGTTTTCTGAACATTGTACGTCAGCTGGTGAGCAGCTGCATATCGCTCACAAATTCCCACGAGTAATCTAAGACCATTGGCCGAGGGGCTGAGCAGCACCATAATAAAAGCGGCTGACTAGTGAACTAGAATCGGCCCAGATAAAAGTGGCCCAAAAAGTCTGACAACAGTCTGACCAAGGGGTATCGTATTACCCATTACTAACTGGATTGTGGAGGTCAGATAGGAAGCCGCTTCATGTGAGTACTGGGTATTCAGTTGCATACAGTTAGACTGGAAGCCGACTCCAACATTGTTGGGAAAAGACTAGGCAGATGATTATGATAGTTACAGAGGATTTGCTGGCATTAGGATATGCTTATCAAGGTCACCGACGTAACCCTAAGAATTGCCAAACTTAAGTGGCAATGGGCACATTGCTCGCAGAACGGGTAGCCGATGTTCTGAAGTGACGACCGCGAACCGAAAGACGAAGCATTAGAAGACCTCCCACTAGGCGAACCGACGACCTGGTGAAGGTGGCGGGAGTCCGTTGGATGTGGGTCGCACGTGACCGGTCAATGTGGTGACACTTGGGGGGGGGGCTATGTCCAGCAGTGGACAACTTTTGGCTGAAATGATGATGATGATGTTTAAAACATGCATTAAAGATATGCTGATGAGGACATTGCATTCAAAATGTACTATTTTTCCACCATATTTTATCACAAAACCCAAAGCTATTCAACATTTTTCTGAATGTTTTCATATTTCTCATTACCGCGAGTTGCCAACGGCCTTTTTTGTTCGCTGTTCTTTATTTGGGACTTTTGTAGGTAAATATTCGGACTGCATGGATAAATGTTGGGGTGGTGAATGAACTGAATCGTATCTCTGAAAATGAAATGCTCAAATGCAACGTGATAAATGCCTCGTTGTATACGTATAGCAATCATTCGTTTATTTGATAAACATGTTGTTCTCCTGCAGGCTTTGAAGACAGATGTCTGCTGGATGGGCACTCCTCGTTATACCTACAATAAAATTTAGTGTATTTATTTTAATTGTAACTGTGGGCGCTGATCAAATACTGTATACATAGTTATCGCTAATCAGTAACTAATTAGTTTAACAGTAGGAATTCGCGCCTGTTCCGCAAAGGTATCATTAACATGAAAAACATGATGATGGCGCATGCAACAGTGCCAAATATCGAGAACTCATAAAAAAAGTGGTTAGTGTTGATGTTAGAGTAAGTGACCATGTCAGCTTAAAATCTTAAGTCAAAAGTTATCATTAACACTAAAAACGGGAAATTAACCATGTTTACTGGTATTCAGCTGGAGCCGGTTAGACATGAAGCTGACCGCAAGATAGTTGGGAAAAGGCTGGGCAGATGATAATAAAATAAATAAATTAATATCGCTGGACATTAACACACAGCGCCACCTGGTACCACACTAAGCAAAGCTTGTGTCGTGGACACTAGATGGTTGATATACCACATATATACTTTTTTGTTTGTAAATAAATACTTACATTTGTTTCCGAGTCATGGATGTTTATATGTATATGTCACCGTAAAATTGTCAAATACGTTATATTGTAATATCTCTAGCGATATTGTAAAGTCTCGAATTATTGTCAAATGAACATACTGCTTACAACAAAACGCATTATTTTTCGTGAAATGCATGCGATGGTAGTCAACTTACGCGGTGTGGAGGGAAGGAGGGGTCCCCCTTGCCCAGTGGCACAACTCTCATGAAAAGATAATGCACCATTCCTGAGAAATACCGATTAATATAACATAACCTTAAAACACTTTATATTCCCCCTAAAAAGCGTAGTCGACGGAGCCCCGCTTCGCGGGCCCCTATTTCCGAGTGCAGGGTTTAAAGGAACCTAACTAACCTAACGGGGTGGTGCCCCAATTCCCGATTATGGGGGCAGAGATACTTCCGTATGTTCAGTTGACAATAATTCGAGACATTACAATATCGCGAGAAAAAACACGTTATATTGTAATATAACGTGTTTGACAATTTTACGGTGACATATACATATAAACATTTGGAAACAAATGTCCATGCTCATCACAGAAACATTTGCTCGTACCGAACCCAGGACCCTAAGAACGTAAGGCAGCCTCACTACCACTACGCCATTCGGGTCGTCATGATGCCGACTGTTTGAAATATTAGTGATCTCGCCAGTTTGGTTTAAGGCGGAGATTTCTTGAAAACAGCCGAAAAGGCGGTTTTTAAAAGCAGTGTATCTGTTAAATCGTAGGCCCGCAGTGACTGACGTAACAACCATTTCGTACTCCAAGCTGATTAGCACATTATTCTAACAGTTTTTCAAACGTAGTTACACACAAATAGAGTTGCTAATTTATCTGATGTCGTCGCCCTAAATCTCATTTAGACAAAACAATAACTGTTACTGAGAAATTCCTGAAAGAAAAACTAAATAATACTTTTACGTCCACGTTGTATTTCACAAAAAGGGCCCACTTGGATTTCTGGTCATAATTTATACTGTGACACTAACGGTCGTGACCCAATTGCAGTGAAAATGACCTATATCTATGACACACTGACATTTACGGGAGCTTTAAAAATCAATCGCGTTTGACGGGCGAGTGCGTGCGGGTTGAACGCATTAGTAACCTTAATCGTTTGGGTTATGAGTGTTTGTTGTTTGTTTCGGGTCATCATCATCTGCCTAGCCTTTTCCCAACTTGTAGGGGTCGTCTTTCTGTCTAGCCGGATGCAGCTGAATAGGTACCCGTTTTTACTTGGAGCGACTGTCTATCTGACCTCCACAACCCAGTTAAGACTGGTTGTAAGATTTTTGGGCCACTTACTACCTGTAACGACTGCCAAAGATGGACCAATGACAGCCGGGACAAATATACAGATTGATGAGCTTTTCGAGGCACGGAGAAAACTCGGTATGTAAGGGTGGTCACTGGTCACCCATCTACCGACCAACCTAGGCAAGCACGGCTTAACCTAAAGATCGGGCCGAGCGGCTGGTATTATTTAGCCAGCAAACGCCTGTAAAAAAAACTATAGTTTATACGAATTCTCGTATGTTTGCAGATGCAATATGTAATCGTTTAGACTTTAGACTCTAAAGTCAATTGAAACAATTGCGTAGTGCGTCTTGGTGAGTCAGGCATCCTTAAAAGAGTAGTAAGAAAGAATCTAAGTAAAATTATAAATACGTTTTGATGGCACACGGGTAGATTATGAACTGAAAAGCAGCAAAAACTGGTTCTAAAATCCTAAAATTCCTAATTTATATTGCTGTGCCCTAGCAGGGTTCATGTATGAAACCTATATACTTTGTAACAACTTGTAAACTCAATGATGATTATGATTATGATTAAAACTTGTTCTAAAATGTGTATTTATGTACTTATTCTATTGAACGCTAGTCAGTACAGCATGTCTTCTACTTCCATATTTCTCTTTGACTCGTCATCTCTTAAGCCACCTCCTTTCTAACCATGTAATTCTTCACTCAGTCTATCCATCGTTTCTTTAGTCTTCCTCTACCCTTATCCCCATTCAAATTAATACTTTTCTCACGACATTTTTCTACTTCTCACCCATCTCAGGCCCATACCAAGCTAATCGATTACCACATAAATTTCAGTCAGACTAGCACAATTCGTCTGTATTTTTTTTTTTTTTTTTTTTTTTTTTGTGTTTCTTACCTCAGTACTCTCGACTGGGTGAACCGATTTTGATGGTTCTTTTTTTGTTTGAAAGCTGGTGCTTCCCGTTTGGTCCTATTTTAGTTTGCTGAAGACCTGATGCTGATCTTCGGAGATATACAACGGAACTCTTCAAAAGGACACAGCAAATCTGCAGTGATTGCTGCCATCGCTTGTAGGTTCATTGTTTATACTATATTATGACGTAACATCACGCCTGTATGCTCTGAGGGGGTACGCACATGTGTCAAATACACCCGATTTCGAAAATATTTGTTACCTCAGTACTTTGTACTGGGTGAACCGATTTTGATCGTTTTTATTTTATTTGAAAGCTGGTGCTTCCTGTGTGGTCTTATAATCATCAAATCAGTAGCTGATGATGGGATTCTGGAGAAATAGAGAGAATTCTTCACATTTTATAGGCACACTAGAAGCGGTTTGGGTAGTTTTATAAATTGTACTTTCTCGAAGTGATCCCAATTCCATTTGATGAAGATCTGATGAAGAACTTCGGAGATATGCAACGGAACTCCTCGATAAATGATAGCAAATGTACTGGGATTGCCGAAATCTCATATCTGTCTATTATTTACACCAGTTCATAACCTAAAATCACGCTGGTACGCTGTGAAGGGGTAAGCACATGTGAACCACTAAAAAGTGAAAAATAAAAACTTTTTTACAAAAAATAAAACCGACTTCAGAGAAAACAAAAAAGTGAAAAATAACTTCAGAAAAAACGCTTCAGAAGTCGGTGACAAAAAAACTAAATCAATCAAAAAAAGGTCGTCGACTTCTGAAGCGTTTTTTCTGAAGTTATTTTTCACTTTTTTGTTTTCTCTGAAGTCGGTTTTTTAGTTTAAGATAAGTAAGAAACATGTGACAATATTTATCTTTCAACGGGGATAGAGTGAGAGCGGTTTAAAATAGCTTGTAATTTAAGTTTTAAAAGTGTGACAACTATTTGTGATTTGCAAACATTGGTATTTGTATTTTTGAGGTTTGATCAGGATTCAGCTGTAACCAAAGAGCTTATAGTATTTGGTGACAAGATTATTATTATGTTACAAGCCAATAATTGAATATAGTGGGATTGTGGTATATATGTCACCGTAAAATTGTCAAATACGTTATATTGTAAAGTCTAGCGATATTGTAAAGTCTCGAATTATTGTCAAATGAACATACTGCTTACAACAAAACGCATTATTTTTCGTGAAATGCATGCGATGGTAGTCAACTTACGCGGTGTGGAGGGAAGGAGGGGTCCCCCTTGCCCAGTGGCACAACTCTCATGAAAAGATAATGCACCATTCCTGAGAAATACCGATTAATATAACATAACCTTAAAACACTTTGTATTCCCCCTAAAAAGCGTAGTCGACGGAGCCCCGCTTCGCGGGCCCCTATTTCCGAGTGCAGGGTTTAAAGGAACCTAACTAACCTAACGGGAGGGTGCCCCAAGTCCCGATTATGGGGGCAGAGATACTTCCGTATGTTCAGTTGACAATAATTCGAGAATATAAGATAATAACGTTATATTGTAATATAACGTGTTTGACAATTTTACGGTGACATATACAACTTATAATAACAAACAATGATGTCTGTCTGTTGTACACAAACTAAACTTAATTTAGGCTATCGCAATCTTTTATTAGAAGGCAGTGCGAGCAAAGGACGGCTATAAACTATGAACTAAGTTAAGCGGCTTTCAGACTACGCTATAATATAACAGTATATAGCTCATAGCACTATCGCTCACCATACATTTGTTATGGACACATTCACACTGTATTATTGGCTTACTATATGCTATAAAATGGTGCGATACGTTGAGTTCATGCCATGCTATATCACGCGCCGCCCTCTTCCTCCTCTCTCACCCCCGGCCGTCCCGCAAGCAAATGTTTTTCCCCACTAACTCTTTCTGAGCTTGCTATGTACTATAAATGCTTGTGATAAAATCGCGTAATGTTAACGCCATGCTATATAGTCAGTTAATTACCCCCCTAAAATCAAAGTTTGAGTGTTACCTCAGACATATTAGGAGCCATGGATTCTACCCATGTACAACTGTAACATTGTGATACATAATGCGAAAATAAACATACAAACTTCACATCATCTTTCCTTATTATTATTTTTGAAATCGAAAACTTTGTTTGTCATTACAGTTAGAGAGCCGACGTTACTAAACCTAGTCTGATAAGACCCCCAGACTGATGATATACAGGGTGTAAACCACCTCATCACAAAGCCATTCAATAAAATAAATGTCGCTGGACATTAACACACAGCGCCACCTAGTACCACACTAAGCAAAGCTTGTATCGTGGACACTAGATAGTTGATATACTACATATATGTAGGTATATACTTTTTTGTTTGTAACATACTTATTATATATATAAACATCCATGACTCGGAAACAAATGTCCATGCTCATCACACAAACATTTGCTCCTACCGGGATTCGAACCCAGGACCCTAAGAACGTAAGGCAGCGTCACTACCACTACGCCATTCGAGTCGTCAAACCATTAACCAAGCATTCTGTACTTATATCAAACTAAGTAACTTTACGCAAAAAATATTGCTGGGAAACATTTTTTATTTTTTGAAGTTATAAATCATGTTTTTTGGTAGAACTCAATGTAACGCTCTTAAAACATGCTGATGGATGCAATAAATAGTACGGGGGTCGTGGAGGTGTTAAAAGTCAAAATGTTCAAAAAAAAACTTGTCAAAAAGTTGTAACTTTGACCTTTTATATCTCCGTAACTAGAAGGTTCCCAGGTATGGTGTAGAACAAACAAAATATTGCAAAGATGGAGAAAACAAGAGATGTTTTACATCCTTTATACTTAGAAAATACCAACGCAAATCTGAAAGATCATTAATTTCTGTTAAAGGAAAATGACTGCTGCGTTTTCCAAACGGTGTAGAAAGTGGTTGCTGCAGCGATTGAAAGTCGCCCGCAACGACAATTCGGTATTTTGTCAGCAATCACCTGGATCGCCATGCACCGCGGGCTGTGACTTGCCAGTCCGATGATAACTAGGCTACACTGCCGGAAATCAATCATAAAATATATTGTATTTCTGTCAGTGAAAGATGATTTAGGAGTCAGATTTATGTATTACTAGCACTTTTCCCGCAGCTTCGCCAATTTTATTACTTGGCAAAGATGTAGCTTTGTAATGGTGAAAGAATTTTTGAAATGTGTTGAGTAATTCTTGAGTTAAATCGTCACAAACAAAACATCAAATATTTCCCCATTATAATATTAGTTTAGGACTATGTCTAATCAGCTTGTCGAAGACTCAAATAAAGCTTCAACATGATTTACGCCTAGCTGAATGGAAGGTAAGTGTACATAATTGTCTCGCCGACGCTGGCAGTGGGGTGGCACGGCTCAGTAGTCACCCTTCCGAGCGACTGCCCCCGCCGCATGGAGCCACCGCGTGGCTATTTGCGTGTTTATAGGTTAGCTGTGGTTAGCTCTATAACACTATTATTTAATTGCTGGTTGTGAAACTCGTGTTTTTTAGCGAACTTCAGGGAAAGTCTGACGGCTTAAGCAAATTTAAAAACGTTTCGCACAAACATTTTTCTACAGGACTGACAACTTATCATGAAAATCTTAAGATCGAAGATTATTCCTACAATATCGAGATGAGAAAGACAAAAGCATTTAGTAGCCCGACAGGACAAAACACAGAAAAAAAAGGTTGAATTATGATTATAAACAATAAAAAGTACCTAACATAGTGAGAAAAATAATAATATCATAAAATAAGAAAATAAAGATTTTAAATACTTATTGTAACTTTTATTGGCCACCTTTTTAAATAGGAAAGAGTTGATCAAAACTCTAATGATAGTAAAAAGATCTTGTTGGCAGTAACTGTGAGAAGAGAATAGCCACAAATAAAAATTGATTTTCGGGTAAAAAGGCAAGCAACAAAAAAAAGGCAGAATGACTGTCAACGATCAGAGTACGTCGTACAGGTATATTTAACCCCCCAACGCTAACACGTCCGTTTGACGTCCGAACGGATGAACAGACTTTGGTTTGTTTTTTTGTTTGAAAGGTGATTTAGTCGGGACTTCGAGAGTGTTCTTAGCTATGTTTGATAAAAATCAGACCAAGATGGCCACCGCCAATATGGCGAATTGCATATTTATTCAACAACTCCCTCATTATGGGTACCAAATGAAAGGGCTTGACTAGTAGAATACTATACATACACTATGATAAATTAAAAATCCAAGATGGCCGCCATCGCAAAATGGCGAATTAACGAATTATTTTCTATTTGACTTTTAATACGTTGTGTCGGGGGTTTTTTAAATTTTAAATTTAATTTTACTTGTTTAAATTGGGTCTGGTTTCTAGTAACTTGAAAGATTCGTTACTGTATATCAAACAGATACATAAACTCAAATGATCGATATTGTGTTACAAAAGGTTCCAAGCAAAGTCACACGACAATGCCTGTGTCACAATAAATCACGAGCGGTAAGCTTCGCAGGGATCGTCAACTTGGTTTGCACAAGTACTTACTTAAAAGGGTCCTTTGATATATATATCACCGTAAAATTCTCAGAATTCTCTCTAGCGATATTGTAAACTCTCGAATTATTCTCAACTGAACATACGGAAGTATCTCTGCCTCCATAATCGGGACTTGGGGCACCCCCCCGTTAGGTTAGTTAGGTTTCTTTAAACCCTGCACTCGGAAATAGGGAAGCAGGGATCCGTTAGTAAGTAAGTAAGTAAGTAAGTAAAAATTTATTTGTTTAAACATGGTGTACATGATACATTGCATGCAAGATAATAATGTTATACTGAAAAGTTCTACATGTTCAGCCGCATATTGTGGCGTACAAATTGGTAGGAAGAGATGGTGCATAAACCGTGACAATATATTACTTGTTGACTTGTGACTCGTTGACTACGCTTTTTAGGGGAACATAAAGTGTTTTTAGGTTAGGTTATATTAATCGATATTTCTCAGGAATGGTGCAGTATCTTTTCATGAGAGTGGTACCACTGAGCAAGGGGGACCCCTCCTTCCCTCCACACCGCGTGAGTTGACTACCATCGCATTTAGTTCCCTTCAAAATGGTTGAGCTGAATGGTGCTGATCCATGCGTCATGTTCGTGAACGGGCGCTGTCAGTTGTGACTGGTCATCTCTTAGTCGCCATGGTTTATTTGAATTACTTAATTATTTTGTTTTTGAGTTGTATTTTATTTTTGTTTTGCTATGCACACTTTTAACGTGCACATCTTGCTACATTGTTCTCACATAATATACCATCTCAACATGAATGATGTAACCAAGACTTTGTAACAATATTTCAATATGTTGAGTTTGATTTAAAAGAGTGTCCATGGAGTTTCTTGCCCGTTCTTCTCCATAGAGATCTACGTTAGGGTATGGACAACTACGGTACTTTCACAGTTTTTATGTCTTGTGACTGGGACTGTAGCTACTTTAAATGTTCATTTTTTTGTTTCGACAATTCAAAAGTGCCTGTAACTGGCCTACTTGAAATAAATGCTTTGATTGATTGATTTGATTGACTAAGGAGTATCCTATCACCCAGTACTAACTGGGTTGTGGAGGTCAGATAGGCAGTGGCTCCATGTAAAATACTGGTATTCAGCTGCATCCAGTTAGACTAGAAGCCGAACCCAACATATTTGGGAACTTTACTGTTTGGATTGAATTTGAAAATCGGGGTTCCGCAAGGCTCAATATTGGGTCCTTTCCTTTTTATAGTATATAATTATATTTTAAAAAATTTGATACTGTTGTCATTAAATTCTAAGCAGTGAACACAATGATCTTGAATGGTAGATAACCCTACAGATTTTGCAGTATAAAATCGTGTAGCTACCTGGTTCTTGTTTCTTATCACTTCCGTTTCCGAGATCGGAACACAAAACAGTCTTGACCTCAAATATGTTGAACAACTAGTGATAGGAATATGGGCGGGTAGGTACACTTAATACAAAGTTAATAGAATTGCTAGACTTGTTTATGTATGCATTATCAGCTAGAAATACTTAAAAAAAGACAAGTTAGAAATACTTGCCTTTTTTCTGCTGACGACAATCTATAAATACAGTAGCTTTTCGTGACATTCGGTCTGAAATCGCCAACAGGCATTGAGCAAGCGTGGTGATCAAGCTCATCCCTCCTTTCTGTATCAGAGGTGTGCCCTTTTTTTTTTAGGATGGGAAATCATCTAATGACTTCTCCCACTCTGGGCGGAGCGGGAGGGTGTGGGCCGCGGTATCTCTTTCGAACAGGCCCGCAACCCCGGCAGGCTTCGGCCCTTGCGGGCCCCTCCCCTTATGCTGACATCTCTTTGAGGCGCGCGTGGAACACGAACGCGCCGTCGACACGGCCTGTCGTCGTCGTTAGACGGACGGACGGCTAGCTACTTAGCTAGCCCATAGCCAACCGTCCACAGGCCCGCATCTATGGTGGCCGGTAGCCACCACGTGGCCCCCGACGCCCGGTGCGTCTCCCGCGGCGGCCGGGAAGAGAGGTTCTCTCCCTCTCTCGTTCCGCCACCTCCTTCGCTAGCATGACTGCTTCGCAGAAAGAGGTGACGGCTTCCCATTCCGTCTCGCTCCGGACCATGGATTGAACCAGGGCCGGACGCGAGAGGTCGCCGCCGCCGGCAGAGGTGTGCCCTTATGCCCGATATTCGGGACATTATAGGCAGAGGAGCTCGTGGCAAAAAAAGGACAGCCCTCGGGTTGATCTTTAGGTCGTCCATTAATGGGTGACCACCCATTACATACCAAGTTTCCTCCATGCCTTGGAGCACTCTAAGCAGCATTTGTAAAACTTTGAATTTGGAGGAAGTAGTAGCAAAATTTTGACGACCAGTCTTACCGAGGGTTATCATATTGCACGGTAAGTACTTATTGCATTGAATCCCGGTAGGAGCAAATGTTTGTGTGATGAGCATGGACATTTGTTTCCGAGTCATGGATGTTTATATGTATAATGAGTATGTATTTACAAACAAATAAGTATACCTATATGTAATATATTAACTATCTAGTGTCCACGACACAAGCTTTGCTTAGTGTGGCACTAGGTGGCGCTGTGTGTTTATGTCCAGCGATATTTATTTTTTATTATTATAGGCAGCCGCTCCATGTAAAATACTGGTATTCAGCTAAATCCGGTAAGGTTGGAAGTCAACCCCAACATAGTTGGGAAAAGAGACTAGGCATATGACAACAAAACCCCAGAAAACAAAAAACAATAAAAGAGCAGATCGGTAACCTCCAAAAATACAGATACCATCTCTTGCAGGTAGTAAATCGTAAGGAATTCAATAAAACATTAATGAGCTATCAAGGAAAATGCAATTTAATTTAAATAAAATAAATAATCAATATAGGCGGGTAATAAATTAATTACCCACTGACATTGCAAGATATTTCACAATATTCATAATTCTTTCTCGATAATCACGGAAAAATGTAGTGTAATAAAAACAAATCCTTGTCAATGTCATAATTATGTCATCTTATGACACATTCGTTTTCGTAATAAAATATTTACATGGCTAAAAATAGTTACTTTAAAAGAACCGACATTATTTTGACACAACAACAAAATTATTTTTAGTGGATTCTGATTTTGAATCTATTTTTTATTTCCAGTCTTACCAAGGGGTAGCATATTACTAGTACTAACTAGGTTGTAGAGGTTAGAGAGACAATCGCTCCATGTAAAATACTGGTCTTCAAGCTGCATCCAGTTAGACTGGAAGCCGACCCCAACATAGTTGGGAAAAGGCCACGTCGATGATGAATAGGATTTTGATTTTGGGTCTAAATTTTACTTTGCTTTAACTAAACTACCCAATGCGTAAACTATTTTATTAATAGTAAATCGTACAGGGTGTAAACCACCTCATCACAAAGCCGTTAACCAAGCATGCTGTACATCAAACTAAGTAACTTTACGCTATTTTTGCTGGGAAACAACTTTTTTTTTGAGGTTATAAATCACGTTTTGTGGTAGAACTCAATGTAACGCACTTAAAATATTGCGCTGGTGGATGAATTGAATATTACGGGGGTCGAGGAGGTGTTAAAAGTCAAAATCTTACAAAAAAAACTTGTATTTAAAAAAAAAGTTGTCAAAAAGTTGTAAATTTGACCACCCATATCTCCGTAACTAGAAGGTTCCCAGGTATGGTGTAGAACAAAAAAATGATCGCAATAATGGGGAGAACAAGTGCCTTTTGGCTTCGTGAAGAGGGGTTTTACACCTTTTATGTATAAGCAATCACAAGAGTAGGTAATGAATAATGCAAAGTTCATCAGTTGACAATTTCTACACACAAAAATACTCCATTTGACGTAGTTTTTAAGATCTAAATTTTTTGTCGCTTCCTTCAAAGCCTAGTAATTTCCCATTAATAGGTATTATAAATGCGAAAGTTTGTAGTAATGGCTAGATGTTTATTACTCTTTAAAGTAAAAACTGCTAACCGGATTAAGATGAAATTTGGCCAACAGATAGTTGATAACCTGGACTAACACGTTAAATACATTTAATTTTTATTCCGGTAGTAAGATCTCGTCGGACAACTAAGGAACTCCACTCGAGTGAAAAATCGGGCTTATACTATAGCACTTATAAATACTAGCTTATGCTTGAGTTATAATAAATATATAATTTTTGTAAACAAAGAAAAATATCATACGTTTATTAGGTACTAACGAGGAATGTCACTTGGTCGGGTTATATTTTGGCGATATAACCACAGTCGTCTTATGTTTTGTGGTACTGAAACGCAACTGACAACGTAAACATTTGGAATGGCGTTTTGAAGTAAGATCACGCTTATGCTGTCAGTTTTGAATTTGATCCAAAGGTTGCGAACCCGAATGCGTGTTTACAAAATGTAAAGCTTTTCGTGGCGAGGACTACAAATGCGCTTTAAGGAAGCATTACAAATTTAAACCGAATGCTTCATCATCATCATCATCTCAGCCGAAAGACGTCCACTGCTGGACATAGGCCTCCCCCAAGTGTCGCCACATTGACCGGTCCCTTGCTACTCGCATCCACCGGATTCCCGCAACCTTCACCAGGTCATCGGTCCACCTAGTGGGAGGTCTTCCAACGCATCGTGTTCCGGTTCGCGGTCGCCACTCCAGAACTTTTCGGCCCCATCGGCCATCCGTTCTGCGAGCAATGTGCCCTGCCCACTGCCACTTAAGTTTAGCAATTCTTCGGGCTACGTCGGTGACCTTGGTTCTCTTGCGGATGTCTTCATTTCTGATTCGATCACGCAAGGAAACTCCGAGCATAACCGAATGCATAACTACTTCCAAAAATACGTTAAAATACGTAAACAAGTTCAAATATAAAGATATAGTTATATTATACGAGCTACGACGTCAATATGGAGCCGATGATATCAATTCAACAATTTATTATAGTATGCTGAGTGGGATTTAATTATTTTGTGTGGACATTTTATTTGAATATAATTAACATTTTTTTACATTTGAAGGGATCGGTGACGCGGGCGAGTTTGATTTTAATTACTTCCTATGTTTTGGTTCCTTGTATTTTTGTACTTGAATGAATCATGACAGTTTTAGTTTCTAAGGAAATAAAGATGAAATATTTAATTGCCACAGCAACATTTGATTTTTAGCATATTCCTCATTATGATTTTCAACATCATCTGCTTAGCCTTTTCCCAACTATATTTTGGTCGGCTAACAGTCTTACCCAATGCTATCTGACCTCCTCAACCCAGTTGGTACCGGATAATACGATATCCCCTGGTAAGACTGGTTGTCAGACTTTTAGGCCACTGACTACCTGTTCCGACTATCAAAGAACTAGAAATGGTAGCCGGGACCAACGGCTTAACGTGCTTTCCGTGCACAGAAACAAATGGTTTTATTGTGGTTCGATTGACAATATCGATTATTAACATCTAAGTTAAATGTTCCTGACTAAAAATTATGATTCTGGTTAGTTCCTCAGGATTATCGAAAGATATTGGATAGGTACGTCTTTTTTAACCGACTTCAAAAAGGAGGATGTTCTCAATTCGCCGGAACCTTTTTTTATGTATATTCCCCGATTACTCGAAGATAGATGGAGCAATTTTAATTATTCGTTTTTTGTTTGAAAGGGTATACTTTCCAGGTGGTACCATAATCATCAAGTCGGGATCTGATGATGGGATCCTGGAGAAACTGAGAGAACTCTTAAAATTTTA
Organism: Xestia c-nigrum; assembly: GCA_916618015.1. NCBI lineage: Eukaryota > Metazoa > Arthropoda > Insecta > Lepidoptera > Noctuidae > Xestia > Xestia c-nigrum. The sequence goes on from OU745263.1 coordinate 4,138,923, forward strand.
TAGGCACACTTGTGATGTGATTTCGGTAGTTTTTAGAAGAGTACTTTATTAAAGTGATCCCATTTCAATGTGGTGAAGATCTAATGAAGAACTTCGGAGATAGGCAACGGAATAATAAATGATAGCAAATGGACTGGAATTGCTGAAATCTTATGTCTATCTATTATTTACACCAGTTCTTAACATAACATCACGCCGCTACGCTGTGAAAGGGTAAGCACAAGTGAACCACTAAAAAGTGAAAAATAAAATCTTTTTTGCATAAAATAAAACAAACTCCAAAAAACACAAAAAAGTGAAACTAACTTTAGCTTCAGAAGTCGGTAACAAAAAACTAAGTAAATCAATCAAACAAAGGTCACCGACTTCTGAAGCTCAAGTTGTTTTTCACTTTTTTGTTGTTTTATCAAATTAATAAAAAATTACGAAGATAAAACTGCTTGTGGAAGTGGAATCTTGTGACGTCACTTGGTGGTAAAACATGTACCCACAATGGACGTCACGGGAGCTTTCGACGACCCACTGTATCATCCAAATTTTTAGATTTATCTAACAATCTAATTAGATTCTTCTTGTCCTATCAAGTAGATATAGTACAGCTCAGTTTGTTTATGTATCCTTTTTAGAACCCATCGCTTTTAATAAAGGTGGAAAAAGACAAACGTGAAGAAACTGATATGCCATTCCACCAAAAAGTTCGTTGACACTACTCTCTGCGTGCGTGGTGGATTACAGCCCACTTTCTCCACCCGATCTTTATAACCCCATGTTGCCTGCCATCATCAGTTCGGCTGAAAGACGTCCACAGCTGGACATGGGCCTCGGTCCCGTGCGACTCACATCCAACGGATTCCAGCAACCTTCACCAGGTCATCGGTCCACCTAGTGGGAGGCCTTCCAACGTTACGTCTTTTAGCAGATATCTACTTAATTTAAAAAAAAACACGAGTTGAAGCAACTCGAACAATATTTTAAATGTAACTAAATTCTTCTATTTCTGTCTATTCTTTATTCCTTTTTTTTATTTTTCTTTTATAATATTTCACTTGGTAAAACAAATCTCCAAGTTACAATTTTTATTTTGTATTTCCGAAGGAGCGTGTAGCGGAACTTCGTAACAAGATTCCTGGGGGCCTAAAATGAACGCTTTCGCGATTCATAATACGATCATAATACGATGGGATAATAATAAGAAACACATTGAAATTCAAACAATCTTTGCAGACGCAGTAAATATTATGGATTATCACTTTGTGACCATTTTACGAATAGAGAAAATGCAAGAAATACAGTACTCTTTTTATTTACCTATTAAAAATGCCTTGTATTGGCGCTTAAAAACATTAAAGTAAGTACACTTATAACGGCGGGTAGTTACATCAAAATCTTTGTGTCAATTAAAAACTTTTATTTGAAATGTAGGTAAAGTTACTACGTTTTGACGTGATAACGTCTTATAAATTGATAATACCAGCAACACTCATGAAAAATAGTAACGTTCCATGCCATAGTAACGTTCCACCCCCTTTTTTTTTTAAACACAAATGATAAATGATAAATGATAAATGATAAATGATAAATGATAAATGATAAATGATAAATGATAAATGATAAATGATAAATGATAAATGATAAATGATAAATGATAAATGATAAATGATAAATGATAAATGATAAATGATAAATGATAAATGATAAATGATAAATGATAAATGATAAATGATAAATGATAAATGATAAATGATAAATGATAAAGTATAAATGATAAATGATAAATGATAAATGATAAATGATAAATGATAAATGATAAATGATAAATGATATTTATTCAGCAAGTAGGTTTTCTCAAACACTTTTACACGTCATTTTGACGTGATAACGTCTTATAAATTGATAATACCAGCAACACTCATGAAAAATAGTAACGTTCCATAGTAACGTTCCATAGTAACGTTCCACCCCCTTTTTTGTATTACATAAAATAATGATTATGACGTTATCACGTAAATCTATCGTCCGTAAACCGACTTTACAGACAACCAATTTTTTTATTATACTTTAGTATCGTTATCGCTATTTTGGCTTGAATAGATCACATACAATAAGTAAAATTATTTTATTAAGGCCAAAAAATAGATGTAAACAAGTTAAATTGTGTTAAGTAAATGACGTCACATTATGGCCGCGACAATCACGGACGTTTGAACTGTCAGAACTGCAGGAGCTTAATATGATTTTTGAGCGACAAGCAGTTCTTAGTTGAAATTAACTATCAATACTTTTCTTAGGTTGATAATAGTGTATTTTATTGATTTAATTGAAGAAAAAATGATATGCGTATTCCCTATTGTAATGTAATTTATATGTCTAAGGCGACTGGTAAAAAAAAACTGAAATCGCGAAAAAAAATTAGTGTTCAGAACACTTGGACCAGTTGAATGTACTGATCAGCTGATTTTGTTTTCAGGTTTGGTCCCATAGTAAAAGTTGTTTGCTATCATGAACACAATCACGTGTTTAAATTTCGTACACTTAGGTTCATGTTCACCGAGAAGATAGCAGTCTGATTATCGAAAAACAGCTGTCAATGTGACAGGTTCCCATACAAAAATATGTTTTAAACAGCTGTTTTAGATAATCAGACTGTTATCTGAAAAGATAACGGACTGTTTACCTAAAAACAGCTGTCACTGTGACATGTTCCCATACAAAAATGTGTTTTAAACAGCTGTTTGTCGATAGTCAGACTCTCATCTTTTCGGTGAACATGGACCTAATTACTAGTCACCCTATATTATTACCCTATTGGACCGGAGAAGACCTCCCACTAGGTGGACCGATGACCTGGTGAAGGTTGCAGGAATCCGTTGGGGATGCGAGTCGCACGGGACCGGACAAAATGGCGACAATTGGGGGAGGTCTATGTCGAGCAGTGGACGTCTTTCGGCTGAAATGATGATCCTATTATGATTCTGCTAAAGTGGGCATTTTAAGCCCCCAGTTCCTTGTTACAATGTCAATCGTCAATGAAAGATCGTCGCAGGAAACTTCTCATTATCCCTCTTCCCTCTCAACGGAGGTAGTTCCCGTTGACCTTGTTAGAAGAGGTTGTAAACTTTTGCATTGCTGCTTCGAACTTTCTATTAGTAGTTTAATTTAGTGAGGAGGGGAGGGTAGTGATAGTGAAGTGATTTCCTGTGTTCTCGGATTCTGATTTTGAGTCTATCTATACTGTTTGTTTGTGTATTTGGTACAATAGGCTAGTTTCCACCATCAATAAATTGCAAATCTATTTAGTCCGTCAGTTAGAGTATTGGAAAATAATGGACACGTATTTTTGTTTTTGTAAATCAATGAATACTGACGAAGTTAGAACGCATCAAAACTCGGGAGTGGGGGCTCGTGACGTCACAACGCACTAAAAATTATACCAAGGCGTGACGTATTGAGAATTTTAAAAGCGTCGTATCTTCGTCAATTTTGGTTTGTGTGACAAAAGAAAAAATACGGGTCAAATATTTTTTGATAATCTAAGTGACGGACTAATTAGAATTTTTCAGTAAACAAGCCTATTTAACAATAAAACTACTCGATCGATTTAATAAATTCTTTCATTATTAGAAAGTCACGTCTTTGCTGAGTAACGTAGGCCATATTTTGTATGTATTTTGATAGTTACATTAATATTAAATCATACAAGCAAGGACTGAATAATGCAAAGGTTATGGACGTCACAAGAAAATCCAAAATAGCAGAAGGCCATCAGATGACAATTTTTGCACACTAAAAGATTATAAAGCAGAAGAGTTTGTTTGCTTGTTTGGTTGAACGCGCTAATCTCAGTGTGTTGGATAGTCCATTTATCGAGGAAGGCTTTAGGCTATATAACATCACGCTACGACTATTAGGAGCGGAGCAGAAATGAAAAATGTTGCCAAAACGGGGTTTCTTTTTTCCTTTTGTTTTTCTCTTTTATGTGACGCAGACGAAGTTGCGTGGGTCAGCTAGTATTGTATATTCTCGCGGAAACAGCCTGTGTTTATTCTTGAAACTGACGACCCTGACACATAAAAAAAAGTAATTTAATTTCGTTTTTCAGTGACGTTCCTAAAGGACGGCGATACGGCAATCCCTAAGTCAAGCAGACTATTTAGAAACCCTAATATCATATCATAACACCAGCAACATACGGTTAGATTGGAAGCCGACTAAAAATGTATTTGGGACAAGCCTTTCAATATTTTTTTTATTATTATTTACAACAAATAGGAATGTCTATCATCTTTAAACATGAGTGGAGGGTAACTGCTAATACCGCGGCCCCGGAACATAAAGGGCGAGGAAGGAACATAGATGGGTTTTAGTCAGTAAAAGTCTGACACTCCCTCCCGCTTCGCCCCGAGTGGGAGAAGTCATTTGATAATTTGCCATCCTAAAAAAAAAAAAAAAGTGGAGAATAACTGGGTTGTGAAAATCAGATAAGCAGTCACTCCATGTAAAATAATGATATTTAGCTGCATCTGGTTAAACTGGAAGTTGACCCCAACATAGTTGGAAAAGGGCTAGACAGATGATGATAAACTTTAGGCTTATGATTAAAAAACAGGGTCGACGGCGCGTTCGTGTTCCACGCGCGCCTCAAAGAGATGTCAGCATAAGGGGAGGGGCCCGCAAGGGCCGAAGCCTGCCGGGGTTGCGGGCCTGTTCGAAAGAACGGCCCCCGTGGCCCCGGAACATAAAGGGCGAGGAAGGAACATGGATGGGTTTTAGTCAGTAAGACTCTGTCACTCCCTCCCGCTCTGCCCAGAGTGGGAGAAGTCATTAATGATTTCCCATCCTAAAAAAAAAATTAAATGGGATAAGATAAAGCACTATTTACTCAAAGTATAATCCGATTATATATCCGGTTATAAATAACAATGTCTTTGACGTCATTGTAATGTTAAAATGACGAAGAACTATTTAGATGGGAGGATTGCAAATTGCACGTGTTTTGTTGTTGTTTGTTCAATTGTAAGCTCAGCCTTTTGAACAAAAAAGCTTTATCTTTATTAATTGTATCCCATTGCATTTCTAACTGTAGATTTTAATGGTTTTAGGTCCATGTTCACCGAGAAGATAACAGTCTGATTATCTTAAAACAGCTGTCAATGTGACATATTCTCGTACAAAAATGTGTTTTAAACAGCTGTTTATAGATAATCGTCCGTTATCTTTTTGGTGAACATGGACCTTAATGTCATTTAATTTATAATTTTAACCCTATTGATTTATGTCAAAAAAGTACAGGATGTATATCTTTATAATTAGCTGACCCACGCAACTTCGTCTGCGTCACATAAGAGAGAAAAACGAAAGGAAAAAATATCCCCGGTTTTGGAACATTTTCCATTCCTGATCCGCTCCTAATGACCGTAGCGTGATGTTATATATAGCCTAAAGCCTTCCTCGATAAATGGACTATCCAACACAAAAAGATTTTTTCAATTTGAACCAGTAGTTCCTGAGAATAGCGCGTTCAACCAAACAAACAAACTCTTCTGCTTTATAATATTATATAGTATAGATATAGATAATCAGCTGAAATACGTCCACGACATACACTAAGTGCCGCCAAGTCGACTAGTCCTGTGAGACTTGTTCTTTGTGCCCTTTCGAAACATGCAAGTAAATATTATGCAATATCTGCTCATCGATTTATAACCAATCAAGTCAATTCGTTGCACACAGTATAAATTGAATCATTAATATTTCAAGGCTATGAAGCTACATAACTGTTCATTCAATTACATTCAACTCAAAACTCAAAGCATTTATTTCAACTAGACCATTACGGCACTTTTGAATGTCAAATTACAAATTAAATCAAAGCTACAGTCACAGTCACAAGGCATAATAACTTGAGAAAGTACTGTAGTTGCCCATTCCCTAGCGTAGATCTCTATGGAGAAGAACGGGCAAGAAACTCCATGGACACTCTTTTTAAATCAATATATTGTTACAAAATCTTGTATCATAGAGGCCTGTCCAAACACACATTAAATAATCAGCTTTAAACATGACGTTTAATAATCAATTTTAAATGCAAATGACACTATTAACATAACTACGTTGGAACATAAAATTAGGCTACTCTATAACCGGTCCAGAGGTAGACTTGCAAATGAGTTGCAATGATTTGTATTAAACCTTCAAAATTAATTAAGATAACTATCTCTATCGTTGATTTTGAAAACGGAATCTTCATTTGTTTTTGTTTTCATTCACTATTTTCCTGATGATGATGTTATTTCATAGTTTTTGTTACCTTTATGGTATCTATTCTTAACAGATGTTTATTTTAAGAAGTATTTTCCTAATTCTGGAGCTTAGTCTTTCCTAGCCTGCTTTGGTCCACTATGTTGCAAAGCCTCCTCGTCTTTCGTCTTCTCGCAAATCCGCGGGTCATCCCCCCAGTTCTGACGGAATCCTTTATAACCTGCCGCAACCCAGCCTCTCTGTTTCAGAGCACTAGTTTTTTTACTATTTGGGCCCACGATTTGCCCGGATTCCGGCAATCATATCCTTTAGACGTAAATTTAGCCACGGAAACAATGCATATTTGTTGGAGGGTAGTCATATTAGGTTTTTTTTTTTTTTTTTTTTTTTTTTTCTTTTGAATCATTTGCAACAATACTAGACTGACTGATTGGGCCCAAGATAAGCAGATAATATGCAGGCAAAGTATAGTATATGAAAGATGAGAAATGCTCCAAAGAATCACCGAGAGAGAGGCTATCATTTAACCTGCCGGGGTTGCGGGCCTGTTCGAAAGAGATACCGCGGCCCCGGAACGTAAAAGGCGAGGAAGGAACATGGATGGGTTTTAGTCAGTAAGAGTCTGACACTCCCTCCCGCTCCGCCCAGAGTGGGAGAAGTCATTTGATGATTTCCCATCCTAAAAAAAAAAAAAAAAAAAGGCTATCATTTAACCTACGAAGACTGACCTGACCACTGACCTGAAATACCAAATAATTATTAATAAATAAACTAAACTAGACTTTTGGAGACAGTTCAAGGCAAATGTGGCGAGACAAACTTTACTCCTTACCAAAGGACTGATTACTCCTGGAGAGCAGCGGTGGCCCAGTGGTGGCGGCCCCGACTTGCGAACAGTAAGTCGTGGGTTCGAACCCAGACAGGCGCATTACTTTGTGTAATTTATTTCATCACCGCTGCTCTCAAAAACGGTGAAGGAAAACATCGTGAGGAAACCGGCATGTCCTAGAACCAAAAATTCGAAGACATGTGACATCTACCAATCCGCACTGGGCCCGCGTGGTAGATTATAGCCCTTTCCCTCTCATTGAGAGGAGGCCGTGTCCCAGCAGTGGGAACATTATAGGCTGATGATGATGATGATGATTACTCCTACGTCTGTGTTTTCAAGTTGAACAATTATGCTTGTCTAAAAACCGGCTCGGTGTGCCAATATGTGTGTTTGTTTATTCATGATTTGAACAAATAAATTAAGTTAGCTTATCTTAAAATTATAAAAGATGTATCGCCAAAAAGATTTAAAGAGACATTAAGGATTTTATGAATGGCGCTAATTGACTGATCTTCTTGATTATAATATAAAACTAGATAGTAATCTGATACCGATTGATAAACATCTATATTAGTCATTAATCTAGATTTTAACCGAACAACACTAATTCAGAAAAATAAATTCCTTGCATGTTTTATATGAAATATTAATACGTAACACAATGCTTCTTAAAACGTCAAGAAGTCGCGGATATATTTTCAATCAATTATTAGGTGCGGATACATAAATTACTCGATACAATACTTCCTTCTTGACCCTTCTATTGTAACTAATAAGTATTATTGATATCAAAGTCAACAGGTAGGATATGCTCCTTTATTGGTGTAGTCTAGATAACACAATGACTATTGTTATCTATGATTCATTTATCGCTATTATTGAGGTATCTTTTATGGTATTGAAGCAGGTAACTTACCCGTAAAGTGATCACTGCCTCTTATTATTAGACTACAATACCAACGGCAATGCCCAAAAACAGAAACACAAAGTGCAGTTCAAAAAGGGGCCAAGCTCTCCACACTATTCTCAAACTAATATAACTACTGAAAGCCAGAATCAACAGTGGAAGATTCCCGGATGCTGTTTAACTTTTGTTAAATATTCCTTTTGTTTTACATTTCTTGTATAGCAAGCAACGACCTATTGTCGGGCCTACGCTGTCCCCCCATACTTTAGTACTAATGCTGTAATGAAACATAATAATATTGTAATACCAAATGATTTGAAAAGAGTAACCATGGAGTTTCTTGCCGGTTCTTCTCCATGGAATCGACCAACGCGAACCGTGCACCTTTTTCGACGTTTTATAAGTGCCCATCCAGGCCTATGTGAAATAAAATATTTTGATTTTGATTTTTTGAAGCGAAGCCTCGTTAAGAGAAAAATGCCGAAACAATGGAGCTCGAAGAAGTCACACAGTAAGATTTTTATTGTCTTGGATTCCGCAACGAAATTTGACAGAAAAGTATAGCGTAGGAGTAGAAAAAAACCGTACTTACCACTTATCAGCTGTTTGTCATATGGTATGAATTAAAGTATATGAGCATAGCTCATGCTCATATTAATGGGCAACCTTATCAGGCGACATTGCGTAGCGTAATCGTAATCCAATAATGTTGCCTGCTTGGAAACAGGCCTCAAAGAGAGCCATGAGATGTGGTGTCCTGTTTTAATCCACCACACCGACTCAGAGCGAGTTAGCAGATGTCAAAAGTCCTTTTTTAGATTATAATATATATGTCACCGTAAAATTGTCAAATACGTTATATTGTAATATCTCTAGTGATATTGTAAAATCTCGAAATATCGTCAAACGAACATACTGCTTACAACAAAACGCATTATTTTTCGTGAAATGCATGCGATGATAGTCAACTCATGCATTGTGGAGGGAAGAAGGGGTCCCGCTTGCCCAGTGGTACATCTCTCATAAAAAGGTAATGTACCATTCCTGAGAAATACCGATTAATATAACCTAACCCTAAAACACTTTATACTCCCCTAAAAAGTATAGTCGATGGACCCCTATTTCCGTGTGCAGGGTTTAGAGGAACCTAACTAACCTAAAGGGGGGGTGCCCCAAGTCCCGATTATGGGGGCACAGATACTTCCGTATGTTCAGTTGACAATATTTCGAGATTTTACAATATCGCTAGAGAGAAACACGTTATATTGCTTCGATCAATAATTATTGATCGAAGTTTTATTGTAATACTAGCTGACCCACGCAACTTCGTCTACGTCACATAAGAGAGAAAAACGAAAGGAAAAAAACGTCCCTGTTTTTGCAACATTTTTCATTCCTCCTCCGCTCCTCATGATTGTAGCGTGATGTTATATAGCCTAAAACCTTCCTCGATAAATGGACTATTCAACACAAAAATAATTTTTCAATTCGAGCCGGTAGTTCCTGAGATTAGCGCGTTCAACCAAACAAACAAACAAACAAACTCTTCTGCTTTATAATATTAGTATAGATAACGTGTTTGACAATTTTACGGTGACATATACAAATCACAATATTAGTCAATTGGCCCAGTTGACCAATGAGAGGTTTTCTTGATGAGAATTAAAAAAAAAATTTTCAAGAGATCGGTAAATGGCGTTGAACTGACTACGTTACTAAGTGCCAAACCCAAAACACTTGAAAAAACACACGTCACATGCTCGTTGACTGACACTTTCGTTTGCAAAAGCTTCCGAATATGACCATTAGGTCCAAGTGAAATTAGGTGACGTTCTGTTACTTGCAGTAACATACCGAGATCAGCGCCATCTATCCAGCGACTAGGGAAGAGTTGAAAAAGATAATCCCTCATTCAAACATTCATTATGCTGAGTGGATAATGGTGATGAAAATATTGTTTTTATTCCGTATAAGTATCTATTCTCAAATACCAATATTTAGTACAGTTGTCGGTCATAAAAAAAAATACGTTTCACCCAAGAAACTTGCATACGACGTCGTTGTCTTTATTAGGTACCACTTTCTTTTACATCAACTTTATGTCACAAAGGTCAGTGTTCGCTACATAAACATCAACGACACCCCTGGCACCCCTAAACCCCTTCACCACAGACTACATGTTATTAGCCCCAGGTTGGCTATCTCTGCTACTAAAGGAAACTTTTGAAAGGTTCCTCAAAGTACTAGAGTAGTACAGTCTCATGTATGGTCGAACAAGCTATTTGGTTTACAGTGTAACCCACCCATTTTACAATGTAATTCGTGGGTTACACTGTAAACCAAATAGCTTGTTCGATTGTACTAACAGGCTTCATTAAAAGTAAGTGACCAGCGTAATTAGGCATGATTTGTTCTGTGGCTTCTGGGACGGTGAATAATAGAGAAGTATTAGCTGATGCCCGCGGTTTCGCCCGCTTATACAATATATACCTACTAAAACCTTCCTCGAAAACCACTCTATCCATTGGTGAAAACAGAATCAAAATAGGTGCAGTAGTTTATGAGTTTATCGCGAACAGACAGATATACGCGGCGGAGGACTTTGTTTTGTAATTTATTTAGTGATGAGAAGAAGAAATGTTGCGCCAACAAGAAAAATTAAAAATATAAATTTAAAAATAAATACTTAGACATTTTATTTTATTCAACCGATTTCCTTTATAATTCTCGACCAAATTCAAAACTGATTTCCTTCTTGACTATGCTTATATTTGTAAACCAAACATCCATCAAAGATATCTCAATTATTAAATTAATCTAAGCTTAACAAAACGTTCACACATGGCGCTGGCGCTATCGTATCAAGATCAAAAAGCATTACACCTCATTCAACTATTGATGCAATTACCCACGAACAATCTATATCCCGTCAACTACATACATTAATAATGTATTCTAATTTTACGATACCAATCTACAATGCTCCAGGCGTCTCGTAATATAGTTTATATTCACGGAGCCCTGGAGGCCTAGGTCACGCAGTCTCGCAAGTGACACATACGTGAACACGAGACGGTCTCATTTCTCTACCAAGATTGGCTTCGATCTAGTCTGAAATAATTGTCACAGAATATTTAGAGACAGAAGGCCGCCTAGCCAATGGAATAGTACATTTTGTTACAAGTGTAGAAAGTTTGTTATTGTAGTTCGAGGCAGAATTAACACATGAGCCGTAGGCGAGGGTGTTTATGGGCCGAGAACTGCAATAACAAATGTCCACGTGTATTAAACGACGTTTTCGAGAGTTTTTTTTTAAAGGACCACTTTTCGAGAAAATGTATTGAAAATTACTTTTAAAATGTAACATGTTACATTCAACGAAAGCTTTTCGGTAGCTAATGTCAGTTCTTAACTATTTTGACTTTTCTATTACATTTATTGCTGCTAGGATGTCACTCTGTCTTGGCTCTAATGTTGTAAAACACGCCACTTTAGGCTAGTGGATCCAAGTGTTATAGCTGTGCATCATGTCTTGGATAAAATAAAATTTTGGGCTCCCAGTGTTATGGGGTTTTGCACTGCAGGCGGCAAGCCTGCAGTGCAAAACCCCATATGAGACTTACACCCTTTCACATGAGACTTATTTTTTTTTTTTTAAAGTGGGTATACTACAGGTATAACTCTAGCTTACTATTCAGGAATTACAGGCATATACAGGGTGTAAACCACATCATCATAAAGCCGTCAACCAAGCATTCTGTACTTCAAACTAAGTGACTTTTCGCAAAAATTATTGCTGGGAAACAACTTTTTTTTTAGGTCAATCATGTTTTGTGGTAGAACTCAATGTAGCACGCTTAAAACATTGTGCTGATGGATGGGTTGAATAGTACGGAGGTCGTGGAGGTGTTAAAAGACAAAATCGTACAAAAAAAAACTTGTATTAAAAAAAAAAACATGTGAAAAAGTTGTAACTTTGACCTCCCATATCTTCGTAACTAGAAGGTTCCCAGGTTAGGAAGGTATGGTGTAGAACAAAAAAAATATCGCAATGATGGGGAGAACAAGTGCTTTTCGGCTTCGTGAAGAGGTGTTTTACACCCTTTATTATGGTCAACATAGACACGCTTTACGTACACCAAGTGCAAATACACACGCGAGTGTCATTTGTTCGAAATCGCCATACGTACGCGTCTGTGTGCGTGCATCTGTTTCCGTTCGTTGTTTGAAACTGAGCTTCTGTACTTTTACTATTATCTGTGTACAAACGTGTCGGCTTGCTCAGACACAGTATGTCTCAGCAAAACTTGTGGCTAATATATCAATCACGTCAATGTCAATGTCACAAGAGAATATGTCTGGTCAATCGTGGTTTGACATTCATATTTATCAATGGTTAATTATATCATTTTGTTAAGATGGCTAAAATCGTTTATTTTCTAGGCGCAAACTTTGTGATAAATGCTTTCAGAACAATTAGCAGGCGTTAGTCAGTTATTTATTGTTAACTCTTATTTATGCCTCGAGTAAAAATACTGGTAATTAAAATGCAAACAGTTTTGAAACAAAGACGTCACATCATTATTATATGTCCAGTGGCTAAAATAATAACAGCTGCTTAGAACAATCTTCCAGGTTAAGTCATTTGGAGATTTCCCATCCGAAAAAATAAAATAAAAAAGGTTAAGCCATGCCTGCTTAGATAGATCTATGGATGGCTGATCAACCATTGCAAACCTAGTTTCCTCCATGCCTCGAGAAGCACGTTAAAACATTGGTCCGGGCCGTCAGTTTTAGATCTTTGGCAGTAATAGGTAACCAGTGACCCGAAAGTCTAACGATCTCAATGTGAGTAGTTTATTTGAGTTTGTAATGCACGTAGTTATGGGTAACCTGCTCTTGTAGTGGAATTGAAGAGTGGGAGACAAGCAGCGACACGCGTTCTAATACAAATCGAGAACTATTTCCTTTCTTACCTATTGTACCTGTTCTGTGGATTGACATAATGCCGACGGTGTAGACAAAGTATTTTAAAACACAGTCTGAGGCGATCCTCGAATAATATTTAAGCCCCATCCATCCCTATACAACATGTAACGTTAAATGCGCAAAACCTGAAAATAGTTTGACTAGAGTCACGGGCAAAATCAATTGAACCACTTTTTAATATAGATCAGATTTTTCAAAAAATCTTCTTTAAAAATCTTGCGCTGTCTATTTATTATTAGGTCAAGTCATAACGTGCGCAAACCCGCCAAGATAGGTAAACAAACAAACAGAAATGGTTGTCGTCCAATTTAAATTGTCTCATAAGCGGGATAGTAATAGTTCTTGCCAGTAAATCTTATTGCCAGTAAAACTAAAACAGCGTAATTATAAAACCTTTATTTATTTGTTTATTTATTTATTTATGTATTTAGTTATTTATTTATTTATTTATTTATTTATTTATTTATTTATTTATTTATTTATTTATTTATTTATTTATTTATTTATTTATTTATTTATTTGTTTATTTATTTATTTATTTATTTATTCATCTATTTATTTACTTATTTATTTATGTACACACACAATACTTAGTAGAATACCTTTAACTTTTTTTTAAAGTTTTTTGCTCGCTGAATTAGGTCTATTGAATTAAAAATCATTTGGGTGTCTGAGGTTTTGCGCATTTAACGTTACACGTTGTATATCGTTGCGGACAGGTTCATGACAGCATGTAGCATATCTATCACAGGTAACCGTGGTTTATTCCCTATCCACAAAGATTAATGTTCTGGAGCCGGCACGCTCGGAGTAAGTTATGGCTTAGGTTCGTGTTGACAGGCAACAGATTCTGGACACATTGGTTTCGTGTGTTAACGCTTTTGTAATTATGATGGGTCTACATTTGAAGCTGATTTGTTGAGGTTAATGGCGTAGTCTTGCGTGTGAGGTAGCCCTGATTAAACATAACAGTATAACGGTCTGTACAACGTGTAACAGAAAGGGCATAGTCATATGAAAGGTTGTGCTACAGACCATCAAACTAAACAACTCTTTTTGTTACACGTTGTACAATGGGAATCGGGTGGCAGTATAAAAGGTGTAAACCAGCCCTCCACCAAACATTCTACATTTGACTAACGGCTGTTTTCAATAACTTATTCACAGTTATCGGTAGGTTGTTATCTCTATCTGTTTGACAGTTATCTTACTGACGGTTAGAAACAAAACGTCAAAGAAGAGCCGTTTGAACCAGAGGCCCTACTCCCTAACGCTTCGTCCCTATATTCCGATCTATCCGTCTCTCTCGCGCACGTCTGCAGACGAGTGCGAGTGAGAGACGCGGATAGATCCGAATGTACGGACGGAACGTTTGGGAGTAGGTGCTCAGGTGACAGGTCGGTGACGCGAATAGGATATTTCCACCTCAATCCATCCAAACTAATATTATAAATGCGAAAGTAACTCTGTCTGTCTGTCTGTCTGTCTTTCTGTCTGTCTGTCAGTCTTTGCTTCACGCCTAAACTACTGAACCGATTTGTGTGAAATTTGGTACAGACATAGTTTGGAACTTGAGAAAGGACATAGGATAGTTTTTGTGGGCAACTACAGTACTTTCACAGTTTTTATGTCTTGTGACTGGGACTGTAGCTATTTTAAATGTTCATTTTGTTTCGACAATTCAAAAGTGCCTGTAACTGGCCTACTTGAAATAAATGATTTGATTTTGATTTTGATTTTTTATTACAAAAAATAAATTTAAGAGTTCCCTAGAATATCTTCCACATTTCATTTTTGAAGAGATCCCGCGAGATCGGGAACTATGTGGGTAAAACCAAAAATCTGCCGGAAGTCACTATTCCACGCGAACGAAGTCGCGGGCAAAAGCTAGTTTGTTTATAAAAACACCGATGGCTACGAGACGTAGGCATCTGAACTTGCAGTTATACGTAAGTCATCACCTGCCTAACCTTTTCCCAAGAATGTTGGAGTCGGCTTCCAGTCTAACCGGATGCAGCAGAATACCAGTATTTTACATGGAGCGACTGCCTATCTGACCTCTACAACCCAGTTAGTATTGGGTAATATGAGACCACTTGGTAAGACTGGTTGTCAGACTTTTTGGGCCACTGACTACCTACAGGGTGTAAACCGAGGTGGTTTACATCACGAAGCCGTCAACCAAGCATTCTGTACATCAAGCTAAGTAACGTCACGCAATAATTAATCATATTTTCTGGTAGAACTCAATTTAACGCACTTCAAACATTGTGCTGATGGATGGATTGAATAGTTGATCGTGAAGGTGTTCAAGTAAAAATCTTACAATCAAAACTTGGTTTAAAAAAAAAAAACTTGTCGAAAAGCATTTCCGTAACTAGAAGGTTCCAGGTATGGTGTAGAACAAAAAAAAACATCGCAATTACGGGGAGAACAAGTGCCTTTCGACTTCGTTAGGAGGTGTTTACACCCTTTATAACGACTTTCAAAGATGGACAAATGACAGCCCAGACTAACAACTTAACGTGCTTTCCGAGACACGGAGGAAACTCGGTATGCAAGGGCCACCCATCCATAGATCAACCTAGGCAAGCACGGCTTAACTTAAAGATCGACCCGAGCGGCTGTTATTATTTAGAGTCTCTGACAGTAATTATACGTAAATAACTTATAAAAAAAAAACTCGACGCAAAAAATATTGCTGAGAAACAACTACAGAGAGAGATCCAAAGTTGACTGGTAGAGAATGCCTTCTGATATTAAGTCCGCCTATGTACCACTCTTGTACATGAAGAATCTATACTAATACTAGCTGACCCACGCAACTTCGTCTGCGTCAAAAGTACTACCTACCTACTACTACCTACTACCTACCTACTACCTAGCTACAACTACCTACTACTACCTACTACTACCTACCTACTACTACCTACCTACTACTACCTACTACCTACCTACTACTACCTACTACCTAGCTACAACTACCTATTACTACCTACTACTACCTACCTACTACTACCTACCTACTACTACCTACCTACTACTTCCTACCTACTACTACCTACCTACTACTACCTACCTACTACTACCTACCTACTACTACCTACCTACTACTACCTACCTACTACTACCTACCTACTACTACCTACCTACTACTACCTACCTACTACTACCTACCTACTACTACCTACCACTACCTACCTACTACTACCTACCTACTACTACCTACCTACCTACCTACTACTACCCACTACCTACCCCTACCTACCCACTACATACCGACGAAAATAATTAAAAAAAAAAAAAAAAAAAAAAAAAGTATCCTATGTCCTTCTCCTGGTTCTAAGCTACCTCCCCACCAATTTTCAGCCAAATCGGTTCAGCCGTTCTTGAGTTATAAATGGTGTAACTAACACGACTTTCTTTTATATACAGGGTGAATTTTAATTAATGCGACATAATGAAATTGGAGCTTCAGTAACAGTAGCATAGTAATTATAAACTGTTTCTTCTACAATCAAATCGTTAAAAAAATTACGTGATTATCGTTTTCAAAAGGTTCATTGATGTTATTATCTTTATTTAAGTACGAATTATCGGTATTCCAATAATATGCAAAATAAATAATAAAAATTAAGGCAAAATTAGGTAAATGACCGCTATATTGAGCACTGCGATGAGTCGGACGAGATTTTTTGATACTTTTATTATTTTAACGGTTTTCGTAACACTGATCAATTATTTTTTAATTTTACATTTGATATTTTATACATTTTCTTGACAACACGTATTATTGTATATTTAAATTTATCGCATCTATTCAATTTCACACTGTATATAAGATTATAAAGCAGAAGAGTTTGTTTGTTTGTTTGTTTGGTTGAACGCTCTAATCTCAGGAACTACTGGGTCGAATTGAAAAAATAATTTTGTGTTGGATAGTCCATTTATCGAGGAAGGTATAGGCTATATAACATCACGCTACGACAATTAGAAGCGGAGCAGGAATGAAAAATGTTGCAAAAACGGGGATTTTTTTTAATTTCTCTCTTATGTGACGCAGACGAAGTTGCGTGGGTCAGCTAGTAATAAAATAAATACCGAGTGAAAGTTGATAAAGGTACTGAAGCCTAACATCCCCGCAGTGTAGGGGCAAACCCAATAATATCAATTTCAGCTGTAATCATAATACCATTTCCAGAAATATGACTACCCCGAATTTGATATGTATGGTTTTCCTGTTGAAAAAACCATCAATGTTGTTGGGATTCGGTTATTCGGTAACTAGGCCTGAATTCTTTCTTCTTTCTCGCGCTGATGGTCGGTCGCATACGGTCGCGGCTGACGTCACCGTCGCAATATGCTGCTATATAGTAGACAATGTAGGTATACTCGACCTATCGTCAGCGCGACAAGAAAGGTTTTGGTCAAGTTTTGGACAACCCGGTGCGATACTAGTCCTTAAATAGAGTTGCTAATTTAGCTCATCTAGTCGCCTAGATGAGCTAAATTAGCAACTCTATTTGTGATGGTTCTATTGTAATGCTGTTAGAATAAAGTTCAAATCAGCTTGCACTACAAAGTGGTTGTTACGTCAGTCACTGCGGGCCAAATGTGCGAAATGAGTGGTTTCAATCGATTTACAAAAAATGTATTGATTGGACTGAAAAATTAAAACACTATAATGCTAATATATTGCTTGTAAAATTATTTGCCAAAAACTCAGAATGATCGCTTGTATTTCAGTACGTTTTTTTTTTGTTGAAAGAATTTTTTGAGGATTTTTTGAATTTTTAGTTCGTGATTTTTTTGCTATCGAGTCTTTCTGGTTTTGTTTATTTTCGTGAATCATATACTTTTAGGCATTATAAAACACGAGTTTAACTCATGTAGTCGCCTTAAGAGGGGAGGGATTCTGCTATATTTCTATTTACAAATTTTGACAAAATCGACGTTTTGTATTCAACTTTTTCTCCTCAAAAACGGAGCCGATTAAATTATTTTTGACATTGCAATTTTAAGAAAGAGTAGTGGTCCTCTAACCACGGCCGTAAAAATGACGCATTTTTCGACAGTTTTGGACATCCAGACAGACTTAAGTACCTTGATTTTATTACACCGTGGTTTAGTATAGGAGCTGCCGGAGCGGGGTTTTATTTTATACTAGCTGGCCCACGCAACTTCGTCTGCGTCACATAAGAGAGAAAAACGAAAGGAAAAAATATCCCCGTTTTTACAACATTTTTCATTGCTGCTCCGCTCTTATTAGTCATAGCGTGATGTTATATAGCCTATAGCCTTCCTCGATAAATGAACTATCAAACGCAAAAAGAATTTTTCAATTCAAACCAGTAGATCCTGAGATTAGCGCGTTCAACCAAACAAACAAACAAACAAACTCTTCTGCTTTATAATATTAGTATAGATGGGAGCTACTTCTAGCAACAAAATGCTTTACAATTTGGCAGAAGTAACATTTTTTTTTGCAATACGATTTCCCTCTTAATCTGTATGACTGGCCGCCTTTTTTATACAACTGATTGTTGGGTTTTGGTTCAATTCCTTGATCAGGCGAAGTGTCATTAGATGTTCTATAAGGAATTTATTAATAGGAGCCCGGAGTTTGGAAGCTGGTGGTGTGATACCCTCGTGTCTCGGAAAGCACGTCAATTCGTCGCGTCGGCCCTATACGCTTATATCCCTTTTTTTTACGGATGCGGTATTTGAACAGTCCCGCTGGTGCATAAGTCTCTCCGGTCGTGTCAGATTCCCGTCCCTTTGGATACAACATACAGGGTAGAGGATTATTCAATGCCAAGCCGTTTCGAATCCCGAGTGTGGCAAGCAAATTATCGAAAATCTGTGAATGCAGATTTGTTTCTTTTAACAAATAAAGGAGTACTTAGATTACTTTCCCTCCAGGTGGCATTGACAAATTCCACCCTGTATATGGAACAGCTGTTTTTTTATTACCGATGTAAAGTTTATATGTGGAGGTGTTCAGAAATATTTTCTGAATAAGTGGTAACCATTTTAGCATCGATGTCCTTTCTACCTTGTATTTAAAGTGCATACTAAATGGTAAAAAAAGACCTAATGAAACCAAAAGGCACTTATTCTCCCCGTCATTGCGATATTTTTTTTGTTCTACACCATACCTGGGAGCCTTCTAGTTACGGAGATATCAGGGGTCAAAGTTCCAACATTTACGCAAGTTTTTTTAATACACGTTTTTAAAGTAAGAACTTTAATTAAAACACCTCCATGGCCCCCACATAATTCAAACCATCCACACAATGTTTACCACCACTATCAGCACAATGTTTTGAGTGCGTTACATTGAGTTCTACCACAAAAAATAGATTTTCACCCCGAAAAAAGTTTTTTCTTGGAAATTATAAAGTTACTTAGTTTTTTAACGTACAAAATGCTTGGTTGACGGCTTCATGACGAATCTCTTTACACGCTGAATAGGGAACAGCTGTTTTTTTTTTTACCGATGTAAAGTTTCTAAGTGGAGGAGTTCAGAATGATTTTCTGGATATGTGGGAACCATTTTTCTTTTAACCTAGCTTCTACCTAGTATTTAAAGTGCCTGTGTTAACATTGTATAATTATTATCTCCAGTGTACCAGCCTATCAGCCCACTTGACTAATCTGCGTCGAGATTGGCTGCCGTAACCGAAATTCGATCGGGAGGACATTACTATGCAAGACCCGTACCACTTACGCAGTAACACGGGTTTCCTCTATATTGAGAGGACCTTGGGCATAGCTGAACATCACGCCTCTTGCGCCGGAGGGGTTGGTACAAGTCATTGACATATGGAGAGTTTCTAGATTCGCACACCATCGGGTCTTTCATATAGTCGGGCGAGGATATAGACAGAGCTGCTACTTAGAAATTCCTGATCAAAACTCCGAATAAACAGCTAACTCCTAATACTTCGAAAGGAAAGTAACTTCAGAACAAAACAATTTAATTGTATTCCGTTCAAAGGCGATTATTCTCAAACAAAGGCGATTATTCTCTTATAATTTTGCGGTGAGTCCAACACGATTCGTCATTGTGAGGAAATGATACAGTGCCATCTGTGATTTAAAAACAACTCTTTTCAAACCTTATTCGAAATTCAAAGTAAAAACTATTGGAACGTTTTGAAACGGCCACAATATTGTCGATGTAAGTAAGTCAAGTGAGTTTGACGTTTTCTATTTTGTCTCTCTGGTAATGGCCGTGTGACAAGATGTTTGTATCTGTGCCCTTCTTACATTAAACCTGATCTATTATTATATTAAACTTTTCTAAAACTGAATCGCCCCAAAAACCGTCAAAACGAACTTTCCTGTCAAATTAAACACCAATAACACGAAATCAAATCAAATCAAATCATTTTATTTGTGTAACATAGGTAGTAGATACAGTTCTTAAAGTTCTTAGGGCGCTGAGAACAGACGAGAAGACAGAGAAGAGGCGTACAGATATGGTAGCATGCGAATTGTGACAAGAAAGAAAAAGGATATTTATTTATCATACAAAAACTAAATTAGTATGTCAAAAATTTAAATGTCACATAATTATGGAATAATTTGTAACAGTCAATGTTAGATTTACAATTATAGAGGGTTAGGGTCACAATTTTAGATTACAGATTATTTAATATTAATGTTACAATTTGGGATAATTAAAAATTGTCATTCAAGAATTCGTCCAATGTATAATAGCATTTGTGACGTAGCAGCTGGTGCTGGGTACTTTTAAATTTCAGGCATACACAGACTGGCAGGCATATTTTAATTGCGTTGGGTATTTTATTATAAACTTGAGAAGCAATACCAAAGAAACTATTCTTCATCAATGCTGTTTTATATTTCACATGGCTCGAATCCAAACAGTAAAAGTAACCGTATGCACTGGACAAAGATTACGCAAACTGAGTTTGCATACTCCGCAGGCTATCCTAGATATAAAATCATAATTATTTTTAACTTTAAATCAATTTTCCCAGTTTTATAAGCTTCATATGTACGACTGTATCCATAGACAAAAAACCAGCAACTTTAGAATTTATATTATATGGTATCAAAATAGCCCAGCGCTATCGGACTACAGAGAGCTTACTGTGTAGATGATAATGACCGACATAAGCTATACCGAAATGCTTTTTGGGAGCGACTGCTATCTCATCTAGGCTCTCTGTTTGATACCCATGTGGCTGAACGAAGCCACGAAAGTCATTACAAATCATTCATCAATTCCTAGCAAGGTTCAAGGTTGAAACTAATGCGAAAACAATCAAAATATCTTTCACCATCCTTGCGACCTTGAAATACCACACGTTTTATTCTTCCGTGCGTAACATTTTTTCTTCCTAATTGAACGTTATTTATCTTAATGATAGTAGAAACAAAAACATCAGGAAGTATCTATGCCTAGTGAAAGTTTGTTACATTGTGACCTTCGAACAGTAGGAACATTACAATTGATTGTTGCTACTGGTCGTAGATACTGTGGTTAATTATTTTTAATCCTGCATGTACGCTATTGTTCTAAAGATAATGTTTTTTTCTATTTGTTTTTACAGAGCTAAAAGTCAGAGTTGGCGTCTTGAACTGTTGATTTAATCGATTATTACCATCTGCTCAGCTTTTCCCAACTGTGTTGATGTCATCTTCCAGTCTTACCGGTTGCTGATAAATGCCAGTCGTATGGTCATCATCATCATCATCATCATCAGCCTATAATGTTCCCACTGCTGGGACACGGCCTCCTCTCAATGAGAGGGAAGTCGTATGGTATATGAAGCAAATGTCAGTCTGACCTCTACCTCCCAGTTTTTGGTCTGGTCTTCCCTTTGCAATGATTGGTAACACGTGGAGGGATTTCGATATTGTAATGGGTGGGTACCAATCCAAGCAGGGACCTCAACAATTTTTTTTACAAACGGTGTCTAAAACTGAATGCCTTTTCATTAATTGTTCACGCAAGATCAATCGATTTGCCAAATTATGAACTTCAACACGGTTACATTATCTCTAGCGTCGATGATTTTAAAAACAATAAAAGTCCAAACGTAACAATGAATATTCAAAAACGTGCACTTTTGTTATCTATAGATGTCGTGATATTTTCGAGCTATAATTATTGCTTTATTTTTGAACATTTATTGGACTTTTACTGCAACAAAAGTGATCGACGCTAGGTCCAGAGATAATTTAACTGGGTTGTACTCTTGGACGACTTGAAACACTAGGTATGTAATAAACAATAATATTGAAACGCTTCTTAAGGCTATGGTATCTGCTAAATTAGCAACTCTATTTGTGGTGGTTCAAACTTCGTTTGAAATACTATTAGAATAAACACTGTTTTAGGCTTTCACGGTTTAAAACTAAACTTATATTGTCACTTACGGGAAATCTTCCGTGATTATTTATTGAGTTGAGCTCCCGATCGATATTTCGACGCTGTTGCAAGCGCCATGATCGCGGGTTGACTGGAGTATGCGGGTGGATGGAAATTAAATTGTTACGAGCAGACAAATCTGTCTACCCTCTTTCTTTGTCTTTTGCTACGCGCACTTTACTTTGAACATTTTTTTCGTATAGTAATAATAAAGTTTGAATTATTTCAATTGTACAAATTAAAGTTTCAAGTCTAATAAGCAACATGTATATTTTTTTGCACATTTATATTCACTCATCAAAGAGGATTCACATGGAGAAAACCTCTTGTTAGCAGATACCACGCCCTTTTTTTAGGATGGGAAATCATCAAATGAATCTCCTACTCTGGGCGGAGCGGGAGGGAGTGTCAGACTCTTACTGGCTAAAATCCATCCATGTTCCTTAGTCGTTATCTTCATTGTTGAAGGTCGTGTCTAGTCTGAGGTATCGATATTGATGAGGTTTTGATCACTCGGTGCACTATACTCTTCCACGTTTTCCTGTCCTCGGCGGTCTTAAAAGCTTCGGCTATTGATGGGCCAGTGAGCGTCCTTACTCGGTCTGACCAACGGGTAGGTGAGCGACCGCGTGGTCTTTTCCCGTCTACTTGGCCAACTAACATGAGCTTTTCGAGGCTGTCAGGGTTTCTACGAGCGACATGTCCAAAATACAACAATATAATATACAGTTGATTTAATATGGAATCCGTTTTTTTTTAAATACGACATAACCCACAATCCAACTACTGTTTGCTGTGAGATAAAAGCTCTTTCAGTGTCAAAAAAATTGATCCCTATCAAAGTACACACAGTACCTACACAGTACATTCAAGCATTTACGAGCGAATTTCAATGGAACAGTTCATGACAGTAACAAAAATCTAAGCAAACATTAGGAAAATCAAACATCAAAGTAAAAAAATCTCGTTTGTATTCCTCTAAAAAAAAACGTTATTTTCACCGCAGTTCGCGGGAAGATGTTGTTATTTGTAGCTTTGACGCAGAGGTCTTGTGTCGATACACAGTCAGGGCACGTCCCTAGTCCCTACTTATCGATTGCCATATTATTCCCATCTCCAATGTTACGGGTTGCGGGAAAAAGAGAATCTGTGAGAAGGAAATATCAACAAGTTATTTTATGACTTCTTTTGACATTTGGTTCCATAGCAACCTCTAATTGACAAAGTAAATTGCCTGTCATTTATCAGTTATCAAACGAACAAAGGAAAGAAAATAAAATGCTTTTTCGTGTTGTACCTACTATTTTTCTTTTCGCATCTTTCGATCTTGGTATTGATAGTTTTTAAGGTTTTAGTAAAATGTTATGTTATTCGTAGGTTTGTTGATCACCACATACCTAATGTTACGCAGGGAACTAAATCCATGTTTTCATCACTTACCTTATTTTGAACTTTCTACAATGCTCAAGCCTTTTCCCAACTAGGTATGTTGGCTTCCAGTCTAATCGATTTCAGCTGCATACATGCAAACTCGTGCGACCATAATCATAACCAAATATTAACCATAATATAATTATATATTATTATTATCATAATATAATATTGTTCACGGACCATAATCATCTCTCACTCACTGAACCTGGCACACACTGAGCGCCGAATACTGTATATTTTTCTTTTCTTTTTTGTTCTATCTTGGCTTATCTGTGTATTTATTTATTGTTACCAGTATTACTTTCTCACACAATGAAATACCTATTACTTATATTTTCTTCTAAAGTACGAACTCATTTCATTAATTTACTGGATAACTATTTATTGTATAACCATTTATTTATTATTTATATATTATGTTTGAAACTGTTTTCTGTCTGTCACTAACCCCTCAAGGTTCATTGGAAGACCAGCGTTAGACAGCATCACCTGTCTGGCATGAATGCTGAAATGGACCTTTTTGGCGCAGCCGTGAGGCACAAACTATGTATTTTTGTCCTCTTTGTAACTTTTTTTAAATATTATTGTGTGTGTGCTTAATGTACTGACGTCAAATAAACATTTTTTCTTTCTTTCTTTCAGTATTTTACATGGAGCGACTGCCCATCTGACCTCCACAACCCAGTTAGTACTGGGTAATACGATACCCATTGGTAAGACTGGTTGATAGACTTTCGGGCAACTACGTGTAACGACTGTCAAAGATCTACTATTGACAACCGGGACCTACGGCTCAACGTGCTTTCCGAGGCACGATGGAAACTCGGTCCGTAATGGGTGAGCACCCATCCACGGTCTAATCTAGGCAGATCGTCCCGAACGACTTTTATTATTTAGCCACGAATTCCTTTTGAACTTTTAAACAGTAATTTTAGTGACAAAATAGGATTTGAAAAATCCTTGACTTTACCGTAATACCCTACCAAAAAGATCAATTTGATTGCGTCAGTGCATTCTATATATATTATTACCTAATTCCACAAGTGATAACCCGGATAATGTCACATAGATAAGCGTGCATCTTGTTTGGCCGCGTCATTGCTGACGTGTGACAGCCAAGTCTAAAGGCAAAATAAAAATGTTCCGCCCACCCAGAGTAATGTTTGACGACCCGAATGGCGTAGTGGTAGTGAGGCTGCCTTACGTTCTTAGGGTCATGGGTTCGAATCCCGGTAGGAGCAAATGTTTGTGTGATGAGCATGGCCATTTGTTTCCGCGTTGGATGTTTATATGTAGGTATAATAAGTATGTATTTACAAACAAAAAAGTGTATTTGTAGTATATCAACTATCTAGTGTCCATGACACAAGCTTTGCTTAGTGTGGCACTAGGTGGAGCTGTGTGTTAATGTCCAGCGATATTTATTTATTTATTTAATTTAAATGTAATTTAATATACAGGATAGCGAGACTAAATTATACGTAACATAACATCACGCTTTGTAATCCCAAAAGGTATACTCAGAGGCGTACGTAGCAGTACAAACACATTTTACCAGTTATGTCTAGGCGACTACTGGAGCTAAACGCGAGTTTTATAATGCCTGAAAGTATATGATTCACTTCAATAAACAAAACCAGAAAAATATATTATATTCTTCAGATATATACTAGTATTATAGTGTTTTGAAAACATAACACAATTAATTTTACTCAATGTAAAAAAAAAACACGAACTTGTCTCTAAAAAAATATTTTAAAGAGTAACAACCATACTAAAATACATGCGATCATTCTGATATTTTGGCAAATAATTCTACAAGCAACATATTAGCATCATAATGTTTTATTTTTTAGTCCAATCAATACATTTTTTGCAAATCGATCGAAACCTCTCATTTCGCACTATTTGGCCCGCAGTGACTGACGTAACAACCGCTTTGTAGCGCAAGCTGATTGAACTTTATTCTAACAGTATTTCAAATGAAGTTTGACCCACTACAAATAGAGTTGCTAATTTAGCTCCTGTAGTCCCCTTAGGCCTCGTGTAATATGGGGGAGCCTATTTCCATCAGCCGGGCACAAATCCAGACACTGCTACTGAGAAAATCCTGAAGGAAAATCCGGGAATCAAACTCCGAACCTCATGACCACTCGACCAACGAGAATCAAATTATAATTAATTTACTTGTAAAGGCTGACTAGTTGCCACGCATTCAGTAACTCATTGCACACCCCCACATATACATTTTTCATCAGGTATTTGCTCTATTATAAATCAGCAGATTAAAAAAAAATACCGTAGTAGTCTGCGATCATCGCATAACCGTGTTCTCCAATGCCCCAATCACCGCACTGACTTCATTCACCGATCATTCTTCGTCCAGTGTATTTCTCTTTGGAATGCGCTTCCCCAGGAAATCAGGATGGCAACCAATCGTTTATCTTTCAAGATTAAAGTTCGAGAGTACATTCGCAAGAAACTGGCAGGTTCATCACAACAGTAGTGTTTTCTCCATTGTTTGTCTTTTTATTTTAGTATATCCGTGTTAATTCTCTTTTTACAGTAATATATAGTTTGATATTTATTTATATATATATATACTAGCTGACTCGCGCAACTTCGTCTGCGTCTCATAATTTGAGATTTAAACTATCCTATCTCTCAAGTTGGATCGAACTGCACATGGTGTGCGAATTTTATTATAATCGGTTAAGTGGTTTAGGAGTCCGGACAAACATTGTGACACGAGATTTATATATATTAAGATTTAAGATTTATAGTATTTTATATATCTTTGTAGTTAACCTGAGTATTAATCAAATTATTTTCAGATGTACACCTACCACTGCTTATCTCTGCATCACCCAAAGGTTGACTGGTAGAGAATGCCTATGGCATTAAATCCGCCTCTGTACTATGTGCTTGAAGTGTTAAATAAATAAATTTCAGTGTCCCCCACACATTCCGGATTTATCATCTGCCTAGGATTTTCCCAGCTATGTTGGGGTCGGCTTCCAGTCCAACCGGACTGGGTTACAAATTCCGGATTGATGTACCGAATACGTGATGTCGTGGTTACCCCTTTTGTGCTTCTATGTCCCTTCCGCCTTCTGTAGTCTTAAATCTTTATTTGTCTCTGTTGTTTGTGGTGCCACTATATGGCAAAAGGTCAATCCTATTCTTATGCCGTTCGTAAGTAAGTTCCTTTGTAAAAGTGGGCGACATTCAGGTGTCTTAGTCACGCGCGGGCGGACTGCGGCGTTCTAAATGTATTGCAACAAGTAATAAACGGACGCCATTGTAGACAATTATGTTCTTATCAATCTTAAGTTGAAATTTTAGATTCATAGCTAAAATATTAGTTCGCTGTGTCATGTTTTGGGCCAGCGTTTCCACATAGCCTGATAGTGTGAATTCTTAAAAAAAAATGCTTGTAACGGAACAGTTTTCTAAAAAACGTTTAATAAATGTATGGAGCCATATTTGTCCGTCGTCTTTTACATGTGTCATCCGTACCTTTTAGATTATCCAATGAAGCAGTTTTACGTGTCCAATGAAGCAGTTTTACGTGTCCAATGAAGCAGTTTTACGTGTCCAATGAAGCAGTTTTACGTGTCCATTGAAGCAGTTTTACGTGTGCTTATGAATAAAAAAAATCATCATCATAATTTCAGCCGATAGACGTACGCTGCTGGAGATATGCCTCTCCCAAGTATCACCACAGTGACGGGGTCCATGCGCAGCCTTCACCAGGTCATGGGTTCACCTAGTGGGAGGCCTTCCAACGCAACGTCTTTCACTTCGTGGTCGGCAATCCAAGGAAGCTATGCCATCCTTGGATCCAAAGCTGACCAGGTGCCTTCTGCGCCTGGACAGAGATAGCCTGCGTCTGGTGGCGGGGACCACCACTGGACACTGCTCGCTGAACAAACAAACACTTCCACCTAGGTATCACTGACAGTCCCCTGTGCAGAGTGTGCATGGAGGCGGAGGAAACGGTAGCGCATGTGCTCCTGGAGTTCACAGGCGTTACCAAGATTCGCGAGGAGATCCTGGGAACGCCAAGATCACTTGTCTTGCAGATGTCCCGAGGAGACCGGGAAGTTTAATCTGCTTCTGGAGGGAGGTTGGCTGGTTGGAGTAATCGGCCACCATGGCTCACGCACAATGGTCCACTTAAAGAACTAAGCGCGGAAACCTAAACCCCCATGATGATGATGTTGATGATCCAGAACTTTTCGGCCCCATCGAAAATCTGTTCTGCGAGCAATTGTCCCTGCCCACAGCCAAGAAAATGCAAAAAAATGCATTATCTCGGGGATAAATGTCGCAACATTTATCCCCGAGATAATGCATTTATGACAGTATGCCAGTATGCATGTATGACAGTTTTGGCTTTGAAAATAAATCAGACTGACTTTATTCCTGATATAAAAAAAATCTAATTTTTTAAATCATCCAGAAAAAAATACGCTCCATTATTCTACGAAACGAGTTTTAACCAGTATGAAAGAAGGTTAGGTGATGTTATCATAAGGGTGCCCTATTAGGTTTCGTAACATCAAGATTCAGAACCGGTCGCGCAGATACCTAAGTTGTCAGGGACGGTCAGAAGATAAGCTGAAAACATTCGGTTTGAACGTTTTGGGACTTATTTTTGGTATTGAGCCGTCTGTGCTTTCATTTTTTCAAAGTTATTTATTCTCTAAACACAAACATAGGTGGACTTAGACATTATTCTACCAGTTAACCTTGCAGATCATCATGTCTAGCCTTTTCACAACTACCTATGTTGGGGTTGGCTTCCAGTCTAACCGGATGCAGCTGAATACCAGTATTTTACATGGAGCGACTGCCTATCTGACCTTCACAACCCAGTTACTACTGGGTAATACGATACCACTTTGTAAGACTGGTTGTCAGACTTTTGGGATCCATGACCTGTAACGACTGTCAAAGATCTACAAATGACAGCCGGGATCAACAGCTTAACTTGGTTTCCAAGGCGCGGAAGAAACTCGGTATGTAATGGGTGGGTAATCCATCCTCAGAGCAACCTAGGCCGGCACGGCTTAACCTAAAGATTGACCCGAGTGGTTTTTATTATTTAGCTACGATATTCTCAAAATCCAGTATAAACAGTGGTAGTTTTTTTAGAATTTCATAAAAAAAAACACCATTTTTATTTGATTACCCTGTTTCTAAGCTCACACGAATTTAGCGTTAGTTACAATATTTCCAAGATAAGGCCTAGCTAGACCATGTCCATAAATTGATATCGTTCGTATTTTGGATACAAGGAACCAATTCCGATTACCATCTAAGTTACCGATTAGAATACTTGTTTGTTTATGAGTTAATATCAAAATGCAGGTTCCGATCAGCTTGTAACAGGAACTAATAGATACTTGTATCTAAGCACGATGCCCAAGTTTGATTGCGCAGTATAACTTTTGTTTCTTGCCCGTTCTTCTCCAGTTTTTATGTCTTGTGACTGGGACTGTAGCTACATTTAATTTTCATCTTTGTTTCGACAATTCAAAAGTGCCTGTTATTGGCCTACTTGAAATAATGCTTTGATTTTGATTTTTGAGTTACATAAACCAAAATTGAAGCAGATGCGACGCTTTTAAAATTCTCAATATGTCACGCCTTGGTATAATTTAGCGAGTTCTGACGTCACGAGCGCATCAAAACTACTGAGTTTTGATGCGTTTTATCTTTGTCAATATTCACTAATTAACAAAAACAAAAAATAAGCGTCCATTTTTTTCCAGCAAATTTGTTTATTATTTGCTTTATTTTTGGTACCTAGTTACTTTGGGCAATCGTTAGTATATGAGCAGAATAGTAATGGCTGTTGACAATTTGTATTTTTTGTCCCATATAAATAATGTATCCTAGGGATACTCGGAACTTCTGTATCTTGCTCTGAACTACTAGTTGGAAATATGATAAGATTCACCATCAGCAACAAAATCCATATCGTGTTTGGACGTTTAGGCATCTCATCATCATCATCATCATCAGCCTATAATGTTCCCACTGCTGGGACACGGCGTCCTCTCAATGAGAGGGAATGGGCTATAATCTACCACGCGGACCCAGTGCGGATTGGTAAATGTCACATGTCTTCGATTTTTTGGTTCTAGGACATGCCGGTTTCCTCACGATGTTTTCCTTCACCGTTTTGAGAGCAGCGGTGATGAAATAAATTACACAAAGTAATGCGCCTGTCTGGGTTCGAACCCACGACTTACTGTTCGTAAGTCGGGGCCGCCACCACTGGGCCACCGCTGCTCGCTTTAGGCATCTAGCAGCACCTAAGCGCGAGTCGGCGTCTCGGCGACCGTCACTTGAATCAAATAATCGTTCCTTACATGAACCATATGAGACTGTTTCGTGTGTCGTCCAACACAGATTTGTTTCTTATTTTTTATATTGGACGACAATCAGGATACTTTACCTGATAGTAAGACGATGTCATGTTGTCAGCGGCTGAAAACTCTCAAAGATTAAGAAGAGCATGGTTTAGAATCAGTTTTGATGAGCTGTGACGTGAATTTGACCAATATGAACGTTATGCTGCACATTATTTAGTCCATTATGCCTTACCGGATTTATTCTCAATGTCCACTACGTCTGAATATCCGTAACATTTAACTCTTCGCATGATAAGACATATCCCATATACTTTTTCCGGTACAGCTTACAGAAATAAGTTTTATAAAAAGCTACATAGTCGTAACTTTACAATGACCTCCCTTGTATTATCACACATGATTACTAGAGGTCAGGGCAAGTAACTCGAGTGACACAATCAGATAACAATCAGAGGCTAATAAAATACAATATCATTGCCAATATGAGACATATTTGCTTGTTTCCGGCGTCAAACGTGACTAACATGACCACCTGGTACATGGATTTATGATATCATGTAGTCATTTTAATTGATATGGCTGGTTTATTATGTCTATAAGTATGTTAGAAGTAATTGAGGTTGTTTTAAGAAAATATCTCGATGAATAATGCTCAGTGGCGGCCTTTTTTTTACTTTTTTTCCGGATGGGAAATCATCAAATGACTTCTCCCGCTCTAAGCGGAAGGGAGTGTCAGACTTTTACTGACTAAAACCCGTCCATGTTCCTTCCTCATCCTTTATGTTCCGGGGCAGTCCCGCAACCTCGGCAGGCTTCGGCCCTCACGTACCCCTTCCTTGTGCTGACATCTCCTTGAGGCGCGCGTGGAACACGAACGCGCCGTGTCGGCAAGGCCTGTCGTCATAAGACGGACGGACGCTACGGAGAGCTAGCCCATAGCTCACCGTCCACAAGCTTCGCCTACGGTGCTCAGTGGCAGCCTTTTTTTTATTCAGTGGCAGCCTGGAGGCTGAATTTGTGTTCACTGCATGGTAATAAGCTCTAATATACGTCCGTGCGTTTTCGAACGGTAATTCAGGAATGTACCCATGTACATTCCTGAATTACCGTTCGAAAACACACGGCGACCTATCAAGCTGTATAAAACCATGCTTTTATTTAAATAAATCCTACTACATAATACATCTATACTATGTATACTTATATTGTAAAGCAGAAGAGTTTGTTTGTTTGTGTGTTTGTTTGTTTGTTTGGTTGAACGCGCTAATCTCAGAATCTACTGGTTCGAATTGAAAAAATATTTTTGTGTTAGATAGTCCATTTATCGAGGAAGGCTATAGGCTATATTACATCACGCTACGACCATTAGGAGCGGAACAGGAATGAAAAATGTTGCAAAAACGGGGATTTTTCTTCCCTTTCGTTTTTCTCTCTTATGTGACGCAGACGAAGTTTCGTGGGTCAGCTAGTAAATTATAAATGCGAAAGTTTGTGAATCCAGTAATATCGTCGGTAGTAAAGAATCTAAATGGTATTAGATGACGAAGTTAATTAACGAAGAGGAAAAATAACGATGCTTCGGAAGGCTTTTAACGATGATCGCAAATTAATCGGGTCATGAGCTGAAGCGACATGGAAACGTCACTATCGGTGACTACATAGCGGGTGAAGGGTGGGTTATTTTAATGGGAAGTTAACATACCTACTAGCATTTCTACAAACTCTTATCTATACTAATATTACCTATAAAGCAGAAGAGTTTGTTTGTTTGTTTGGTTGAACGCGCTAATCTCAGAATTGGTTCAAATTGAAAAATTATTTTTGTGTTGGATAGTCCATTTATCGAGAAAGGCTTTAGGCTATATAACATCACGCTAGGACCATTAGGAGCGGAGCAGGAATGAAAAATGTTGCAAAAACGGGGATTTTTTTTTTCCTTTCGTTTTTCTCTCTTATGTGACGCAGACGAAGTTGCGTGGGTCAGCTAGTATTATATAAAAGGTGTAAAAACCTCTTAACGAAATGACGTGAATAATGCCTTACTTGAAGTCCATAATTGGTTCACAGCAAACAACTTGGTATTAAATGAAAAAAAAACGAAATGCATAAGATTTGCTTTACCGAATGTTAAAAGTAGTGATTGTGAGATAATATTGAATAAAGAGAAACTCGAATTCGTAGATAAAACGGTTTTCCTGGGGCTTACGCTTGATTCAAGGCTTCAATGGGGTTCTCATTTAACATCTCTTGCGGGGCGCTTAAGTTCAGCAGCATATGCTATTAGAAAAATCCGTCAATTCACTGATGTAGATACCGCTAGACTAGTCTATTTTAGTTACTTCCACAGCATAATGTCTTACGGCATTTTGCTGTGGGGACGGGCTGCTGATATTGAGTCTATATTTATTCTGCAGAAAAGAGCCATCAGAGCCATATACAATCTTCGTAGGCGCGATTCTCTAAGGGAACATGTTTAAGGAAATTAACATCATGACTGTATATTGTCAATACATCTACGAAAACATAATGTATGTCAGAAAAAATCTGCATCTTTTTGGTAAAAGAGGGGACAGACACAATTACAGTACTAGAAATAGAGACCAATTAGTTCAGCCTGGCTTCAGACTCGCTAAAGTAGACTCGTCTTTCATGGGGTACTGTTTGAAATGCTATAATAAAATTCCACAAAGCAGTCTTGAACTAAATGAAACCAAATTTAAAACTTGCATTAAACGCACACTGTGTAAGCAAGCATATTACAAATTGGACGATTATATCGCTGATAAAAATGCTTGGCTCAATGCCGGTCCTGCTCCACAAGGACAGGGGCGCATAAATGGATAGCATTAAATGGTATTGTTGGAGCTGCTGAAGATTGTACAACTATCTTTGCATTGTATAAATTCAATATCTTTAGTATTATATAACCTCATATCCCATATTGTGTGAGTGCCATGTACTAGAATGCTATCATTCGCTGGAAACCTACGTTTTTTAATTTTTTGACTTGAATGTGCCATGGCGGTTAGGAGTATGTCATGCTCACTCAAATGTCCCGCTGATGGTGGCGCGTGTGTCGGGTCATTTAGTTCCCTTCAAAATGGTTGAGTTGAATGGTGCTGATACATGCGTCATGTTCGTGAACGGGCGCTGTCGGTTGGGACTGGTCAGCTCTTGGTTGCCACGGCTTTTGTTTTTATTTTTTAATTAATTATTTTATTTTTGTATTGTTTTTGTTAGTTTTAACTATGGACACTTTTATCGTGCACGTCTTGCTACATTGTTCTCACATAATGCACCATCTCAACAGGAATGATGTAACCAAGATTTTGTAACAACATTATGATTTAAAAGAGTGTCCATGGAGTTTCTTGCCCGTTCTTCTCCATAGAGATCTATGCTAGGGAATGGGCAACTACAGTACTTTCACAGTTTTTATGTCTTGTGACTGGGA
The DNA here is from genome assembly GCA_916618015.1 of Xestia c-nigrum. Taxonomy (NCBI): domain Eukaryota; kingdom Metazoa; phylum Arthropoda; class Insecta; order Lepidoptera; family Noctuidae; genus Xestia; species Xestia c-nigrum. The sequence goes on from OU745263.1 coordinate 4,172,589, forward strand.
CTGTAGCTACATTTAATTATCATCTTTGTTTCGACAATTCAAAAGCGCCTGTAACTGGCCTACTTGAAATAAATGCTTTGATTTTGATTTTGATTTTGATTTTGATTTTGAGAGTAGTGGAAAGGTGGAAAGGTTACTGCGAAGACTTGTACGCTGACGAGGCAGCTACATCAACAAATCTGCGCCGCAGCATCTCCGATACTCCTAAAGAGCCTGACATCTTAATATCTGAAATCGAATTCTCATTGAAGAAGCTTAAACTTAACAAGTCGGCCGAAACTGACTATATTTTTGCTGAAAACGAAAGGACGGTATATGCATTCTACAAAAGCTGTGCAATCAGATATGGAGAAATGGTCAGTGGATCAGTGATTGGCAGGAATCCATTGTAATACCAACACACAAGAAGGGGTCAACTAAATCTTGCGGCAACTACAGAACGGTGGCGCTCATATCCCACGCTAGCAAAGTTTTATTGTACGTCATTAACGATTGCCTTAAAGCATTCTTGCAGCGGCAGATTCCAGTAGAACAAGCGGGGTTTGTTCAAGGGCGAGGAACAAGGGAACAGATTGCGAATGTTAGACAGATTACTGAAAAATGTCGTGATTTCAACATTACAATGCTGATGTGTTTCGTCGACTACTCAAAAGCGTTTTATTGTGTTAGGTGGGAATGTCTGTGGAGAATCCTATTAGAAATGGGAGTACCCGGACACCTCGTTACTCTTATCGCAAACCTCTACCAGGATGGAAGCACAGTTGTGAAGGTGAACAATGTTCTGTCAAAACCTCTTAAGCCTCAAAAAGCAGTTAGACAGGGATGTATCATGTCGCCGATTCTCTTTAACATATAATGAAATAATAATAATGAATATGAATATATAATGAGACGAGCCTTAGATGGTTGGGAGGGTGGAATATCCATTGGCGGCAGGAAAATCAGCAACTTTAGATGAGCAGATGATACCACTCTATTCGCATCGTCTGAGCAAGAACTAGCTCAGCTCCTCTCTAGAGTGGAGAAAGAGAGTGAAGTGGTTGGCCTTTCCATTAATAAGTCGAAGACCAAGGTGCTGATGGTGGATAGATCTGGTTCGCTGATTCGCTCCAATGAACTTAAAGACCTGGAATTTGTTGAGCAGTTCGTGTACCTTGGCTCTCTTCTCAGTAACGAGGGAGGCAGTGAAAGGGAAATCGCCAGAAGAATCCAGATGTCTAAGGCAGCAATGATTAAACTCGCTCGGATATGGAAAGATCGTAATATATCCCGCAAAACCAAAGTGAGGATGGTGCGTGCGCTGGTATTTTCAATTTTCTGTTACGGCGCTGAATCCTGGACAATTAGAGAGAAGAAAAGGGCAAAAATTGAGGCTTTTGAAATAAGAATAAGAATAATTTATTTAAAAAGAAGGTATTACAAAAGTATACATTTACTCGTAAGTGCAGTAGAGTTATTTTTAACAATTGTATAATTAGTGCTTATAATTAAACTACAATTACAATAATATAACAGTTGCTGCCGTAGCTGGTAACGAAATTGTTAGGTAGCGGCTTTTGAAATGTGGGTTTGAAGGCGGATGCTGCGAATTCTTACGGAACTCCAAATAACCACAAGACTATCAGCTGTTTGCTACCAGCGAATTCTCAAGTATTTTGGACATGTCGCTCGTAGAAACCCTGACAGCCTCGAAAAGCTCTTGTTAGTTGGCCAAGTAGACGGGAAACGACCACGCGGTCGCAGACCGAGTAAGGACGCTCACTGGCCTATCAATAGCCGAAGCTTTCAAGACCGCCGAGGACAGGAAAACGTGGAAGAGTATAGTGCACCGAGTGATCAGAACCTCATCAATATCGATACCTCATACTAGACACGACCTTCAACAATGAAGATAACGACTAAGAAGAAGATATTTTGTATTACAATCGCAATAAATACACACTACCTTAAGAATATGTTTGATTTTCAAATTATTTTGGTATTACGTTTATATGAAAAACGCATGCTCCGCAGGCCTCTTAAACACCTTCTAGTACCAGGTATGGCGTAGAACAAAAAAATATTGCAATGACGGGAAAAACTAGTGCCTCGACATCATCGTTAAGGGGTTTTTAGGGTTCCATCTATCTGGCAGAATCTTGTTGCTCCGAAATTCATTTAGCATAACACACTTGGCATAATTTTCTTTAAACGAATATATTAAAGGCATATCTTTTTTTAAATATACTTATTGTTTGGGTGAATGTGTGTATGACCGAATTTCGAATGGCATACTTTTAGATGGCAGTTTTTTATTTGGCATAATTACCTTTGGCATTTTTCAAATTTCGCATAATTTCGTTTAGAATAATGTTTATTTAGAACGACGATTATTTGATATAATTTCACTTGGCATACTATGAAGATTGCAGAATTTCATTTGGAATAATTTTATTTGGCAGTATTGCCATTTTTTAATGCCACAAAATAGCATTTTAACCTTAATTTAAAATTAAAATATTATCTTAAAAAGTCAATATGTTGTGCTAGAAAAGTTAGTGACAGAAACGAATCGCTCCAAAACCGACTCCACGTAGTCTTGTCTGCCCTACCCCTAGAGTGTAATTTAAAATCGCGTAGGCGCGGAGGGGCGAGGCGGGCCGCGAGCTGAGGAGCAGGTGGTTTTAACACTCGCCGCCGCGGCTGAGGCTGGCCGTCTTGGCCGGCCAGCAAGCCGAAGCTGCGGTGGTGAGCGTTGAAACACATCTGCGACGAGAAGCTCGCGTGGGACCGCCGGGGCCCCGCAGCGCCGGAGCCGTGACAGAAACCATGCCTGCTGCATGTTGCATTCTCGTTTGCTGCATGCTTGCTGCATGCTTGCTGCATGCTTACTGCATGCTTAATGCATGCTTGCTGCATGCTTGCTGCATGCTTACTGCATGCTCACTGCATGCTCATTGCATGCTCATTGCATGCATGGTATATGCGGGTTTGCATGTTTGCTGCATGCTTGCTGCACGTTTGATGCATGCTTGCTGCAGGCTTGCTGCGTGCTTGCTGTATGCTTACTGCATGCATGGTGTATGCAGGTTTGCATGTTTGCTGCATGCTTGCTGCATGCATGGTGTATGTTTGTCACTTTGCACTTTATTTTTTTCGTAAATGAATCCATCCATTTCTAACTTTATTCCACCTTTGTTTGATTTAAACACTTTTAAATAACTTTGTTTAGAATTTTCCATAATTAATATACTTTATCTTTGTTTTGATCAACACAATAAAACATTATGATAACTAATAATACACTACCCCCCACTACAGCGAAAGTAAAAATTAATTGAAAAACGCCTGATCAGAAATATGCAGCAATAAACATTATCGTAGTATTTTTGCGGCGAAAAAAAATGTTCAATAAATTTTATAATTATTACGGTAAGAAATATAAAATTAAACTAACTATGAATTTTCTGTACCTATTGAAAATAGTCTTTCCATAATTATGCATAAGAAGTGTATGCGAAAAGATGATTCAAACTATAAACTTCCTGAGATGTGATAGTTCTGCCATTCAATGACTATTGATATGAAATTTATGCCAATAGATGATTCTAACCCTAAACTTTCTGCGATAGGATGGTTCAACGTTTAATGTTTATGCATATGAAATTTATGCAAAACGATGATACTGACCTCCAACTATCTGCGACAAGATGGTTCGACTTTTAATTTTTATGCATATGAAATTTATGCCTTTAGATGATTCTGACTTACAAAATTATGAGTTTGAATGTATGATAAATGCGTGTCTGCCAAACGATTTTCTGCGAAATGAAGTTTATGCTATCCGCTGTTATGCAAAGTAATAATATGGCATAAAAAGTTCTGCTGTAAAGGGTGGACCCGGGTTTTTATACCCTTAATTGTTATTAACACTATGAGTCTTGTTACTCAAATTATTCAATAATAATAATTTAAGGAGCTCAACGACACAAATACCAATACCAAACAAAAAAACATTTGAGTAAGTTCGGTTCAGTTCAAACATATTACGAGTATCAACCTTATTTTCCCGTGGTTTACCCCATAAAACCGGTTATGGGTGGGGTACATACCTGTACTCACTTGGACGTCACTGAACAATATTTTTCTTCTTTTTTTGGCACCTTTCCAATTCAGTAAATTAATGAAGGTACCTTCTACTCAGAGTGTTTCTCTTTGGTTTTGCAAGGAGGACTAACTTGGTTAGTTAGTGACATTGTGACTCCTGTTCATTCGCATGTGTTTAACAACCAACATGGGAAAATCACATTCAGCCGAAGAAAAACTTCTTCGGCTGAATGTGATTTTCCCATCAACATTAAGTATAGATTTTAGTAAGTCACTGACCACAGTCTGGTAGTCGTAAACGCAACTGCTGAGCGTAAGGTCCCGGGTGTGGCCGTGTGATGGCCCCCGGCCACCGTAGACCCGGGCCTGTGGACGGTGAGCTATGGGCTAGCTCGCCGTCCGTCTGTGTCGACGGCGCCGGCACATTCGTTCCACGCTCGAGAGAAAACGAGACGTCAGCATAAGGAAGGAGTCGGCAAGGGCCGATGCCTGCCGGGGCTGCGGGACTGTTCGAAAGAGATACCGTGGCCCCGGAACATAAAGGGCGAGGAAGGAACATGGATGGGTTTTAGTCAGTTAAAGTTTGACACTCCCTCCTGCTCCGCCCAGAGCGGGAGGAGTCATCTGATGATTTCCCATCCGAAAAATAGGTATTTTTTATGTTCATCTCTGTCTAACACTTCTGGTATTATTAAAAGTCATACCTTAAACTAAATACTTTCCATTACCAAAACACAGCGCTAGTGGAAGTTGTAAACTACCGAATTTATCTCAAGTAGCTGTAGGCAATAAACTCTAGTTAAGTGACCGGCCTCGACTGATTCATGATCTTACCGAGAACTTAGATTAGTCAGTGGCCTCCATGTTATTCTAATTCGAATTATAATCTAAGTATTTTAATATTTTAGGTGCTTGGTACCTTAGCCCTTGACAATCCTAAATCAAAACATACAAAAAACACTTGTGTTATTAGCCAGACAGGACAACACATAAAAAAATGGTAAAATTGTGAATACAACACTAGTATAAACAAAACATAGTGAGAAAAAAAAATACCAAATCATAAGAAAAAACAAACAAAAACAAAATACAAAACAGAATTTGTCCTGTACAAGACCAAAAGGCTCCTATCTCAGCATGGTGCTGTAACATTTAAAAAAAAACGTCACAGCGCAATTTGTACAATTATCTGTCGATTTATCTGCATTTCATCAAAGTTGGTTCACAGTTCCGAATTTAGCACAGACAGAAAGACAAACAGTTGTGATTCTGATTATAATCGGAACTAACTATGATTAAAAATGTTTCCTGTAGCCTTTGGTTTAGTAAAAAGGTCTAGTTTAGGGAACTAGACCAGATTCATGATCTTACCGGGAACTTAGATTAGTCAGTGACCTCTATTTTATTCTAATTTGAATTTGATTATAATAATTTTAACCCTTGACGATCCGAAATCAAGACATCAATACGTACATACATAACATACGTATTACGTAATAAGTGTAACTGAGTTTCTATCAGAGAAAAGATGTTCATCATCTGCCTAGCCTTTTCCCAACTATGTTGGGGACGGCTTCCAGTCTAACCGGACGCAGCTGAATACCAGTACATTACATGGAGCGACTGCCGATCTGACCTCCACAACCCAGTTAATTCTGGGTAATACGATACCACTTGACTGACTGGTTGTCAGACTTTTAGGGCCACTGACTACCTGTAACGACTGCCAAAGATGGACAGATGACAGCCGGGACCAACAGCTTAACGTGCTTTCCGAGGCACGGAGGAAACTGGGTGGAAACTGAGTATGTAAGGGTGGTCACCCATCCACAGACCTACCTAGGCAAACACAGCTTAACCTAACGATCGACCCGAGCGACTGTTATTATTTAGCCACGAGCTCCTAAGAGAAAATATGTTGATGCAAGTTAATTGAAAAGTGAGTCTAGCTCGCCGGCTAATTTATCATGAAAACTATTTAAAAAAAAACTATAATTCTATGCTATGTTGATACACTTATCTGCCTTTCATCACAATTGGTTCTACAGTTCCGAGTTTAGCACAGATAGAAAGACAAACAGGTGTTTTATTCTGATTATAATCGGAATTAACAAAGATTAGATATGTTTCCTGTATCCGTTGGTTTAGTAAAAAGGTTTAGTTTCCTATGTTTGCAATGGTATTACGTTCTTAATCGGACAATTAATAACTTACTATTTCAGTTATTTTATTGTTGCTATTAAGGGTATAGGACTTGCAGGTACAGGAATAGGGAATGTGTGGAGTAGTCTTTAAAGATTTTTTGATTATTTGTTATTCGTGTCTTTGATTCTTTATTAATGAATACTAAGTTCCCTCATTATTCCTCAATCTTCTGTATCACCTTCTTTCGGATGATGTTTCTCCATCTGTTTCTGTGAATGGCGCTGCAATCTGTGGAGTATAGGGTGGTGCGGATTAGTACTAAGTATAATAACCTTATTCACTGGTTCTATAAGGGAACCTACTTGGAACAGTCTACATCTAAGTAGTCTAGCTGATCCTGCCAGGTATACCTGAGCGTAAGAACTAGAGATTGGGAATTTGTGTGAATATGTTCAAAACTGGGAAACGCTGGAAATTATTTTGATTATCCATAGCCAGGATTGTGTTATCATACAAAAGACGTAATAAAATATTACAAAGTAAAGTTGATAAATGGTGTTAATGTGTAAAATATATTTTTTAGAGACTTCTTCTTCTTCTTAGTCGTTATCTTCATTGTTGAAGGTCGTGTCTAGTCTGAGGTATTGAAGGTGAGGTTTTGATCACTCGGTGCACTATACTCTTCCACGTTTTCCTATCCTCGGCGGTCTTAAAAGCTTCGGCTATTGATAGGCCAGTGAGCGTCTTTACTCGGTCTGACCAACGGGTAGGTGAGCGACCGCGTGGTCTTTTCCCGTCTACTTGGCCAACTAACATGAGCTTTTCGAGGCTATCAGGATTTCTACGAGCGATATGTCCAAAATAGTATATGGTGTGCCCTCTGCTCGTTTTGTAGAAACCTGTGCCCCTCATGTGAGTTTCGCTTAGGCCTAGAACATCCAGTTTGTAGGCGTGTTGTTCCTTGTCGATCGTTTCCTTTTTCACGACATCGATCATGCCACGGACATTCCAAGTTGCAAGTGCAATCATCTTCCTCAGCGATCGTGGATCTGCTAGTGGCTTGGTGCCATCACCAGTAGCATTTTGTCCACTTTGGGCCTGGCGAGCCACCTCAGTGTGACCAGTAGCATACTTCCCACCACGAGACCTGGAATCGTCGTGGCGCCGGGTGGTGACCGGATTGCATGCCATATTATCTCTCTGTGCGCTCATTTCATACTAGATATCTTGGGAAAAATAGTGCAGTGGTTTCCCGTTGCCTTCTGCACCAGTCTTTTCGGGGAGTATTTGCCCCCCCAGGCTTCTGGAGCCTCTTCCAGAAGTTGCCTTGCTGGGTGTAAGGTTATACCGCCTATGCTCGGTCGCCATTGCCTCGTCTGTTTAGAGACTTACGCATCAGTAATAAAAAATGCTAGCAGAAAAAAATATTTATGTACAATCCATGGTGTTTCTATAAAAACTATAAGTAAAAAAATTATTAAAAAATATAGGTAAGTACTATGGTATGTAAAGTTTTTGAACCGGAACTGACTAATGAGGATAATTGACGCGAATTATACAATTATCCCAAAAATAAACACAAATTAGGCCACAGATTGTCCACCAAGATAATAATAATTTACACGTGCCCCTAAGACGACCCACTGACCGTGGTTTTTTTTACAAGAGTGACGAACTTCGCATGACTAGACTACGTAAACGAAAATACCTACTTTATAAAATTGAAAACAAATAACAAACTACATGTTGCTTGATTTGCTTGAATTGATTTGAATTACTTGATTATATTAATTGCTAAACGTCCCATTTCGATTTATTGCACGTTTTGGATTTAATCCGGTTTTTGAACATTTTAAAAATAATAATCTGATACCATTTTAAAAGATAGTTAGTTTTTTTCCTGTATGAAGTTGGTTTTATTTTATGTTCAACGCTTACCTAAAATAAACGCCCTTTTGACTTAATTCATATCACCAATTTTTCTCTACAGATTTCTATGTGCCACTGGGTGTTGTCAATTCCGGAATTGTGTTGACAACCGTAATGATTCTGAGAATGTTAGTTTGTCGGTCTGTAGATGATTGATTCTGACAGTCGAGGTGAAGCCACTGGGTTTCCCTAAGTCACAAGCAAAGCCTATGTAGGTGGTGCCCGATTAACTCGACGGAATAATTTCAAATAGGTAGTCGGTAGGTAAATAATTTGGTCTGGGATTTTTGCGGTTTCTTTTAGAATTTAATTAAAAGCACGTATAATTGAATGTATTTTACATAAGGAAATGAAATGAATGTGACTTTAGTTTAATATGAATAGTTAACTAGCAGTAGTCAATAGTCAGACTGTAATGACCCCACTGGACACAGACCTCCTCCAAGTCTCCTTGTACCTTCATAAAAACTATGTGCCTTTTGTTTTTATTTTTTTCATGTCGCCACGGATATCGTGATCAGTGGGTAACACGATAACGAGGGAAACGGATAACGATATAGTGGATACAACTCGCCGTGATCCGTGACTAACGTGATCTGATACTGTGATCGGTGGAGACATACCCCTGTCGTCTCTTAAAATCTCAAACAGGCTTGACGATTGACTAAAAAAAATATGGTTCTGTGTACCGCAGTTAGATTATCGAAAAATATTGGATACTTAGATGTTTTTGTTTTATCAAATTAATAAAACATGACGAAGATAAAACGCGTCAAAGATCACGAGTGGGGGCTTGTGACGTCACTTTCCGGTAAAAAATGCACTGAAATGTGACGTCTAACGAATTTTCGACGCACTGTAGCGTCTTTATTTTTAGTTTACGTGAAAAATAAAAAAGTATGTAATCCCGTAAGTGATATTTTAAGCATGGTTATAGAAGTCGTGAAAGTTTATCTTATACAACATTATTTTTTGTTTATACTAAACCCGAAAAGGGGTCATTGTACTCATCATTTTGAACAACTTTTTCTATGGGACGAACCTTGAAATCGCGAAAAAAAAATCAGCTGTTCCCTACATTTTGACGAGTTATGCGAACATAAATGTAGGAACAGCTGATTTTTTTTTTCGCGATTTCACGGTTCGTCCCATAGAAAAAGTTGTTCAAAATGATGAGTACAATGACCCCTTTTCGGGTTTAGTGTAAACAAAAAATAACCCTGTATATGTCACCGTAAAATTGTCAAATACGTTATATTGTAATATCTTTAGCGATATTGTAAAGTCTCGAATTATTGTCAAATGAACTTACTGCTTACAACAAAATGCATTATTTTTCGTGAAATGCATGCGATGGTAGTCAACTTACGCGGTGTGGAGGGAAGGAGGGGTCCCCCTCGCTCAGTGGCACAACTCTCATGAAAAGATAATGCACCATTTGGCATAGTACACCCCCGCATCGCGGGGCCCCTGTTTCCGAGTGCAGGGTTTAAAGGAACCTAACTAACCTAACGGGGGGCTGCCCTAAGCCCCGATTATGGGGGCAGAGATACTTCCGTATGTTCAGTTGACAATAATTCGAGACATTACAATATCGCGAGAAAAAACACGTTATATTGTAATATAACGTGTTTGACAATTTTACGGTGACATATATAAAAATCTCGTGTCACAATTTTCGTTCCCATACTCCTCCGAAACGGCTTGACCGATTCTCATGAAATTTTGTGAGCATATTGAGTAGCTCTAAGAATCGACCAACATCTATTTTTCATCCCCCTAAATGTTAAGGGTAGTCCACCCCTAAATTTTATTTTTTTATTTTTTAGACAAAAATGAGACAACACACAAAAATACATACAATCCTAAATATTCACCCTTCTACGATCAACCCTTATTTTTTAATAGCCATTTTTTCCCGTTCGTTTTTCTCTCTTATTTATTTATTTATTTATTAAAACTTTATGTACAAGTAAAAACTGTACCAAGGGGACTTAATGCCTTGGGCATTTTCTACCAGTCTACCTTAGGGTGATGCAGAGACAATACACAGTAGGTGCAATAACAGAAAACAAATAGGTACGAAAATATTTAAAACTAAAATAAAATATAAGAATCTTATGTGACGCAGACGAAGTTACGTGGGTCAGCTAGTAACAGAATAAAGATGGTCGCACACTTATCCGCGCCGAAAGAATCGAATTTAAGAATGATTTGTATGAAATCCTATGTAACCTCGCACACTTGGCCGCGTCGAATCGGACAAAATTAAATGGATGACGTTATACGGATGAGAAAAAATTCTTTCGGCGCGGTCGATTCTTTCGACGCGGATAAGTGTGCGTCCACCTTAAGTAACATGCCTATACCTGTCTGGAATGAATGCTGAAATGGACCTTTTTGGCGCAGCAGTGAGGCACACAGCACAAACTATGTATTTATGTCCTCTTTGTAACTTTAAAAAAATATTATTGTGTGTGTGCTTAATGTACTGACGTCAAATAAACATTTTTTCTTCTTCTTTCTTTCTAACATATTTTTGCGAATTCTCTATAATGGACTAATTCGATTTTTTTGTCATGTACCCTATTCTTACTCTTCTAATATCTTCACCAAAAACTATATCCGCCGTCGTCTACTAAAATCCCAAATTGTCACAGCGAGGATATGATGGCCAATATATTTTTTGCTTATGTAGGAGTAAATTATTGGATAAAGTAAAGACGGATCTAAGTCTTTTACTACATTATTATAATATGCATGTATACAACATTATTTTTTGTTTATACTAAACCCGAAAAGGGGTCATTGTACTCATCATTTTGAACAACTTTTTCTATGGGACGAACCTTGAAATCGCGAAAAAAAAATCAGCTGTTCCCTACATTTTGACGAGTTATGCGAACATAAATGTAGGGAACAGCTGATTTTTTTTTCGCGATTTCACGGTTCGTCCCATAGAAAAAGTTGTTCAAAATGATGAGTACAATGACCCCTTTTCGGGTTTAGTGTAAACAAAAAATAACCCTGTATAGTTCTTATAACCAAGGCAGTGGCCCTGGGTTTCCCAATGCCGCATAAGTAATGATTGTCGCTCCGTAACTCCGTATAACCGGTTGACACATATCCAAACAATCGGCACGGGTTCGTTCCGGTTTTAGAGACGTCATTGCAATTGGGCGATGATAGGTTATTTTTTTAAGAATCATTTTAAATTGACTGCACATTGGTTAGTAATGGCCAGTGTTAAAATACCCTAGTGCTACGAATGTAATATTTAAAAATGTTTTTTTTTTTTTAACAGCTTTTCTATAATCGTTAACTGAATTCATTTGAAGCAAGTTTCAGGGTGGGTGCCCTTAGAGCGCTGTCGCTTAGTTTATAGTCATTTTCGCCCTGGCTGGAGGCCTTAAATTCAAGGTATCCACAGGACTAGCCCGGTTAAGCAGAAGCCAGTCTTCCTAGACTGAACTGCGAGATGCCCTACATAAGAAAAAAAAAAAGGTTTCAGGGTGTTGTACTAGAGTCCGGTCAGGTATATAAAAATGAGTGGTCTGTAAAGTCGGGTTCCGGACGATAGTTTAACGTGCCGACGTCATAACAAAACCTTGATGAAATGATTGCATACATACGCTCCGATCGTAACGTTACAATGAGCGTAACGGGACTGAGCGCAACGGGACACGTTTTCGTGCGTGCAGCCGGCGTTCATCGCTATATTAGACGTTGTCACGTCTAAATGTTTATGTGTACCACAAGACAACGTTTTGTACCATTGGAAAAACATTTTTCTTCACTTTTCTTTGATGCCGTACTTCAGTAAACATCCCGAAAAAGGTACTCACCTAATTTTGATATCCGAGCATCTTCTATTTCCTGAAGCCACAAAATTACACGCTTTTCCGACCTACTAATATTTTACGCAGAATAAAAGCGATGGGATAAAATATAATAATTCTTCTCTCTCATTAAACTGTGATGGCTTGCTGGGGAGATAAGCGGGACATAATACGTCACTTTTTACCCTCATCAACTGCGAAGAAACGTGGGCTAACGTGGCTAATGACGCTTTTATACAATGGTGCATGCTGGATACACTTAGTCGAACATTGCTCTTGAAAAGAGGCAATAATCGAATACAAGATTATAGGTATGACGTCAGTATCAAAAATTGCAAATCTTTACAGGGTTTATTTCACCTCATCACAAAGCCGTTAACCAAGCATTCTGTATATAAAACTAAGTCACTTTACGCAAAAAATATCGCTGGGAAACAACTTTTTTTTGAGGTTATAAATCATGTTTTGTGGTATAACTCAATGTAACGCAGTCAAAACATTGTGCGGATGGATGGATTGAATAGTACGGGGGTCGTAGAGATATTTAAAGTCAAAATAATGCGATAAAAAATGGTATTTAAAAAAACTTTTCAAAATCAATTTTGGTTTACGTCAATTTTGGTTTACGTAACAAAAGAAAAAAATACAGGTTTAATAGTTTTTGATAATCTAATTGACGGATTTATTAGATTTTTTTGTCGTCCTCCCTATTTTACGTGGGTACTTTTCATTTTGCGGTCAATTTTTGATGCCATGAGGTAATACAATTTTAATTACGTAACACCACGCTTTTTATTCACTAGGGGTTACAGCCGCCGCGGGAGACGCACCGGGCGTCGGGGACCACGTGGTGGCTACCGGCCACCGTAGATGCGGGCCTGTGGACGGTTGGCTATGGGCTAGCTAGCCGTCCGTCCGTCTAATGACGACAGGCCGTGTCGACGGCGCGTTCGTGTTCCACGCGCGCCTCAAAGAGATGTCAGCATAAGGGGAAGGGCCCGCAAGGGCCGAAAAACCCGGCGTTGCGGGCCTGTTCGAAAGAGATACCGCGGCCCCGGAACATAAAGGGCGAGGAAGGAACATGGATGGGTTTTATGATAACCCATCCCAAAAAAAAAAAGCGTTATGCAGAACTGTACAGCCAGCAAAACAGTTAGGTATGCAGGCTAGCAATCTTCTTACTACTAATAAGTGGAAAAGGGCTATAATCAATCTGTTTGCAATTTCATCCAAATCCTTTCAGTAGTTTCTGCGTGAATGAATAACAAAAATCTATCTGACTGACTCGATAGTCGAGTGGTCGCAAGGACGACTGCCGACCATGAGGTCCTGGCTTCGGTTCCCAGGTCGGGCAAAGTGTTATTGGGTTTTTCTATCAAGAATTTCCCAGTAGCAGCCACGGAGCCTGGATTTGTTCCCATTCGATGGCAATAAGCTCGTCCTCATTTACATGGAACTTAAACAACGTAACTGGCGTTTGGTGTAAAACTTTAGTATCATGCAGATTGTGCGGGTTCGTAGATATCACGGGTTTTCGATGTTTTGGTTTCTCACTATGTTTTTCATAAACGGTTGAGCTTTTGTGATATAAAAAGGCCCATGTTCACGAAAAAGATGACGAACTGATTGTCCAAAAACAGCTGTGCACGAACCGAAAGTACTAGGCGCGCATAGTTTAAGAAGCGGTCGTGAAAACCCAAGGGTGGCGGAGCGCGGTAGGGCGGTCTAAATCTGCATCAGCATCAGCATCCGCTGATGTGAAAAATCCTGCATCAGCAACAACCCTGCTCGAGACAGGCGCCAAAACACATTTTTGTAGGGGAGCATGTCCTTTAAACAGCTGTTTTTAGATAATCAGACCATTATCTTTTCGGTGAAAACGGACCTAAATGAAACAAACTAATCATGTCATTGATAATTTATGTTTATTTTTCAAAATGAAAGGATTAAGAAGGAGTTACTTCATCTTTACTGATATTGGAAACATTTAATATCCATATTATGTGTCCAGTATCCATATATGCAAAAACTTAATAATAAAAGATCACATCATGCAGAAGATATGACGTAATAAGACGTATTTAAATTGTTTTGCAATACTTGCGGTATTGCAGAAATTAATTGTTGTCAGGTGTACAAGTTTTTTATATTAATTTATTTATTCTTAACTAGTTTCTGCCCGCGGCTTTGCCCTTTGAGGTTTGAAAATTGCCCCATCATCATCATCATCATCAGCCTATAATGTTCCCACTGCTGGGACACGGCATCCTCTCAATGAGAGGGAATGGACTATAATCTACCACGCGGGCCCAGTGCGGATTGGTAGATGTCACATGTCTTCGATTTTTTGGTTCTAGGACATGCCGGTTTCCTCACGATGTTTTCCTTCACCGTTTTGAGAGCAATGGTGATGAAATAAATTACACAAAGTAAAGCGCCTGTCTGGGTTCGAACCCACGACTTACTGTTCGTAAATCGGGGCCGCCACCACTGGGCCACCGCTGCTCTCAATTTTTTGCCCCATAGGATCTTATTTTAAATACTTAAACCTTCCTCGAGAACCAATCTATCCCTTGTTGAAAACAGTATGAAAATCGGTGCAGTAGATTTTGAGTTTATCGCGAACAGACAGACAGACGCGGCGGAAGACTTTGTTTATTAATTAGTGATAGTGACTGTGACACGCCCCGGCGTCGTTCAGGCCATTTCAATTTCATTTGAAATGATTAATTGCGTGGTTTTGATTAGGTTGTTACTGATTAATACCTGTTAGAACGGTGATCAAGGCTGCTAAGATATCTCTAAGTGGATTACCTAGGCTGAATTGCATAATTTACCACCTGGCTTAAAACATTTTAGGCAGGACAATAAAAATGACGGCGCGTTCGTGTTCTACCCGCGCGCGCCTGCAAGGGCCGAAGCCTGCTGGGGCTGTGGGACTGTACGAAAGAGATACCGTGGCCCCGGAACGTAGTGGGCGAGGAAGGAACATGGATGGGTTTTAGTAAGTAAAAGTCTGACACTCCCTCCCGCTCGGCCCGAGTGGGAGAAGTTATTTGATGATTTCCCATCCGAAAAAAGAAAAGGAAAATAGGTAATAGTGCCATCATCCATTCTAATATTCAAAACAAGCTTTTTCCCGCGGCTTCGTAAGCGATGGTTGGAAATTATCACATGGGAACGCTTTAAGGCGACTAGATGAGCTAAATTAGCAAGTCTATTTGTGGTGGTGTGGTTTTTCAAACGCTGTTAGAATAAAGTTCAAATCAGCTTGCACTACAAAGTGGTTGTTACGTCAGTCACTGCGGGCCAAATAGTGCGAAATGAGTGGTTTCGAACGATTTACAAAAAAAATATTGATTGGACTAAAAAACTAAAACACTATAATGCTATTATATTGCTTGTAGAATTATTCCTAAAAAAATCAGAAAGATCGCATGTATTTTAGTATGTTTTTTTTTGGTTAAAAGAAATTTTTAGAGATAAGTTCGTGTTTTTTTTTATCGAGTCAAATGAATCGTATTATGTTTTCAAAACACTATCATGCTCGCATAATATCCTGAAGAATATCATATTTTTTTCTGGTTTTGTTATTGCCGTGAGTCATATACTTTTAGGCATTATAAAACACGTGCTTAGCTCATGTAGTCGCCTTAAATATAGCTTATGAGAATTGAGGATAATGTAGCATTCCATTAGTAAAAGATTTTTCGAATTCGGATCAGTAGTTTCGGAGATTACCCCTACATATAAAATCAGAAACATTTACCTCTTTACGTATAATATTAGTATGGATGAATACATACACTCTGTAAGTTACTTTCCAAGCATTCAAACGGCTGATCAGATCTCGGAGAAATTTGACAAACATTGAGTTTGATGAGATTACTCATGGGATAGATCCTCACATACATCTCTACCCTACCCTACTTGGAATACAGGCGTGATGTTTCATTTTCGACTTGACAGTAAACGATATCCCGATCCGTAAAGCCTTTTCGGCATTATTAATACATACGAACATCCGTGTCAGCGAGAGTTTTTGCCATATTTTCCTTGATGTATGACTACATTGTGGTACACCCGTATGAACGTGGTCGAAACACCCCATTGGAAAAGGCAAATAATAAATACAAACCTTTATTCCTAACATTTCATTTAGACAGACACACGGTCATTTTTGTGTATTCATTTATTTGTATACAACAAAGATGCATAGATAGGTAAACATAGCGCCTTCAATTATTATTATCCTTAACTTAGATATGCATCAGTCCAGCCATTATTTATTATCTACGTTTATTTTATAGTATTTTGATACTGGCTGCAGTTTCCTTGTTTTCAAAAAAAGAATTTAAACGATTCGAATGGTAAGTGTTCAAATAGGTGTGCAGTGGCAAAAAAAAACAAAAGAGTATGAAACCTTTTTGTTATTGTTTTTTTTTTCGATGAAATCATTTTCTGAACTGATTTCAATAAATTATGGCTTTGTGGAAAATAACCTTGAAGTAGGACAGTAGCTGGCTAGTTTTATATTATGTCTTTAAATTATTATGATACCTACATGTTTTTTTGTTTCGTAAAAAGTATTGCACCTAAACTTTTCGATTTCAAATATCACTTTGATTTGTTTTTTTCAATTCATGACGATATTTTCCTTTTTTTCCACTTGATACTTTGAAAGCTGTCGTGACAGTTGCCTTCCTACATTTTCTTTTCTCATTTGCAGATCCTAGGTCTTTTCCTAGTAATTGTATTGTTAAGATTTTGTTGAATATTGGATACTTTCCGTGGACGTACGTGCCGCGATTCAGCCAGCACCGTTGTAAAATATCCGATTAAGTTTTTTGGCTTCCAAACTTTTTGCAATGCTCCCAGTGTGCAGTAAACTTTTTAACGGAATTACAACAAAAATGGAAATGAAATTATAAAGAGATTATCGGAGGATTTTTGATAAAAGCTTCTTTTCGGGGTCCAATGACGTTTTCAGACGAGTGCTGTTGGGTATTGGTAAACATTTTGTGGTATTGGGGCGTTAAGTTATGTTATGTTCTGAGAAATCTCCCCTCATTGTTAAGTATATTACAAAAATATGTATGACAGGTCACCCCTATTTTAATTTTGAAAATATTTAATATTGTCATCATATAGAAGACCCATAAAAGTCTGACAACCTGTCTTACCACGGGGTATCGTATTACCCAGTACTAACTGGGTATTCAGCTGGAAGCCCACTCCATCATACGTTTGGAAAAGCTAGGTAGATGATGACATAGAAGGCTCCTAGTCTCCAACTTTCATAAGTGTGGTGCCAACTGTATCGGAGTAAAATGGCTGTGACATACTGACGGACGGACAGACAGACCGCCAGACAGTACAGGTACGCATCTATGGATTCCGTTTTTTGCCACTTGGCAATGGTCGAAGCTCGATTGTTCGATTTGATTAATCTACTCAAAATATCTATAGGTACTTATAATAAATCTGTAGAGAGGTCAATTCTGTACATGAAATATATTTACAAAATAACTATCGGGGGGTGATTAGTGATCGATACTGATGCCAAAAATGCAATCAGTAAAATTTTTGTCTGTCTGTCTGTCTTTCTGTCTGTCTGTCTGTCTGTATGTTATTTATAGAAAAAAAAACTACTCGACGGATTTTAACGAAACTTGGTACAATTATTCTACATACTCCTGAGCAGGTAATAGTATACTTTTCATCACGCTACCATTAATAGGAGCAGAGCAGTGAAAGGAAATGTTGGGAAAACGGGAGAAGTTACTTGGTTTTTTTAGCTTCCGTCGCGTGTGCAGCCTTAATGGTTAAAGCTACATAGAAATCATGTATAACGGAAATATTCTACATAAAATTATATAAAAAATATCCCAAGACAGCATATGTCTATCTTTTATAGTTGACTCACAATAACACGTGTAACTCCCGATAGCTTAGCAGTTCGGAGATTTGTTATTATTATATTTGTTTACTCTTACGTTTATAATATTCTCACTCAACCCCAATTTTGAAACTTCACGCGGGCGAAGCCGCTGGCAGAAGCTAGTAAATGAATATAAATGCATACATGATAGTGGGACATTGTAAATGATTTGGGAAATGTGGAAAGTCACCTAGGAAATGAATAAATTTGGCCATTCTGGTTTAATAGATCATAGAAGACCTCTTTTCTCCAAATTTCATCAGTGTGATGCCATCTATCTCGGGTTAAAATGGCTGACATACAGAAGGACAGGAAGGTTCCGTTTTTTGCCATTTGACAACGCAACCAGCAGTTTGCTGAACTGGGCCTTTTTCAAGCAGCCGTGAGACACACAATAATATCTCTTTTGTTTTCTGTACAGTTTTAAGTTTCTTTATTTACTGTTTATTGTTCAGTTTTTATTTAATTTAATTCCTATTTTTGTTATGTTGTGTTCACTTGCGGCATAAGCCAAATAAATATCTTTCTTTCTTTTTTCTTTCAACCCTAACCCATTTTGAATGAAGCTCGATTGTTCGATTTGATTAATCTACTCAAAATGAATGCACTCACAATAGTGGTACAATATAAATGATTTAGGAAATGTGAAAGTCACCTGGGGATTTAATAACTTTGGCCATTCAGGTTTAAAGTAGGTAAATAGGTCAAGAAAAATAGTGAATACAATCGATTACAATTAATCTTTAATTATTACCTTGTATGTCTGTTGCATTATTCTGCAGATAGCTGTCTGGATATATTTATTTTGCAAATTGGTTTTCACAAACACTGTCTTTTACACGTCCTTATTTTTCAAACTAGATGGGGCCGGTGTTTCGTACCTGACTACTCTGAGAAGAAACAGCCGAAACAAACTCGGAGGCATAGTCTCTTTTAAAGTCCAGACAATCTTGTTCTACTTACATGAGAACTATGCAGATTAGTGTCTGTGATGGTCTTTTGAAGAAAGAACCATACAGATTGGAGTGGACCTGTCCAGTCAGTGCAAGCATTTGTCAGTTATCGTGTAGCTCGACTTTTAACTCAAGGAGCTCAACAAAACGACGAACAATGCCAAAGAAAGGACATTTGGGTAAGTCGCTTGTAGTGCTCAAACTGCAACTGTTGGTCGTCCAGCGGCGAGATTGGCAGATGATATTGTTGCTATTGCGTGAATATCCTGGACGAGGTTGGCACAAGAGCGTGGAGCTTGGCACACCCAAAAAGAGATCTATACCCAGCAGTGGGTGATGTCTGGCTGTGGATAATGATGATGATGAACTCTCTTTTAGTGAATTAAATACTACTATTGATGATGAGCAGCGGTGGCCCAGTGGTGGCGGCCCCGACTTACAAACAGCAAGTCGTAGGTTCGAACCCAGGCAGGCGCATTACTTTGTGTAATTTATTTCATCACCGCTGCTCTTAAAACGGTGAAGGAAAACATCGTGAGGAAACCGGCATGTCCTAGAACCAAAAATTCGAAGGCATGTGACATCTACCAATCCGCACTGGGCCCGCGTGGTAGATTATTGCCCATTCCCTCTCATTGAGAGGAGGCCGTGTCCCAGTAGTGGGAACATTATAGGCTGATGATGATGATGATGATTGATGATGAGAACTCTCTTCTAATGAACTAAACACTACTATTGCAGTTTAAATTATTAAACTTAAAAAGTCACTTACGGGATATCTTCCGTGATTTTTATTTGTATTGTGCTCCCAATATTTCGACGCTGTTGCAAGCGCCATGATCGCGGGTTGACTGGAGTAAATCACAGAAGATATCCTCCTGCAAGTGACTTTTTTAAAGTTTCGTTGCGAACCGTGATAGTTTATTACTGTGAGTTAAACGATTAATTACAGACAGAGAGCTATTAAAGCACTAAATGCATCGATACACGTTATCAATAAAACAGGAAGTTATTTATTCTAGTACTTTAATACGGCAATAGGCGCACAAAATCTATACTACCTGCATCGTGCTCCTTTGTCTGTAATCTAGATTAATTAATTCAGTTTAGATACACGCGGGTTTCCGGTAGCGGTGTTTAACCACTTATTTCATAACTAGCTTCTGCCAGCGGCTTCGCCCGCGTGAAGTTTGATTATTGTCCCATGGGATCTTACTACCGGAATAAAATGTATCCTATGTTTTATGTGGGTCATAGCGTGATGATATAAACGTAAGAGTAAACAAATATAATAATAACAAATCTCCGAACTGCTAAGCTATCGGGAGTTACACGTGTTATTGTGAGTCAACTATAAAAGATAGACATATGCTGTCGTGGGATATTTTTTATATAATTTTATGTGGAATATTTCCGTTATACATGATTTCTATGTAGCTTTAACCATTAAGGCTGCACACGCGACGGAAGCTAAAAAAACCAAGTAACTTCTCCCGTTTTCCCAACATTTCCTTTCACTGCTCTGCTCCTATTAATGGTAGCGTGATGAAAAGTATACTATTACCTGCTCAGGAGTATGTAGAATAATTGTACCAAGTTTCGTTAAAATCCGTCGAGTAGTTTTTTTTTCTATAAATAACATACAGACAGACAGACAGACAGACAGACAGACAGACAGACAGACAGACAGACAGACAAAAATTTTACTGATTGCATTTTTGGCATCAGTATCGATCACTAATCACCCCCCGATAGTTATTTTGTAAATATATTTCATGTACAGAATTGACCTCTCTACAGATTTATTATAAGTATAGATAATTATCACGCCTTGTAATCCGAAGTTAGGCAGAGATGTACCTAACAAGCACACCCACATTTTGACAGTTATGTTTAAGTCCCATGTAATAGGAGGGAGCCTATTGCCATCAAAAGGGCACAAATCCAGACTACGTAGTTGCTACCGAAAGAATCCTGACGAAAAAAACACACTTTGCTCGACTCGGAAATTGAAACCAGGACTAACAGTCGCGCTTTCGATTACTAGACCAATGAGGCAGTCACACTGCAATACTTATTAATAAAAATCAATTGTCTAATAAGACTAAGTACTATATTATGTATCAGCCAATGACCTTTGCCGGTTCCACAACCGACTGCATCATTAAAAACATACTTCTGCGAAAACCATAATTTTTCCCCTTTTCGACCTTGCAAGGTCTGACATCGATTCGTAATAGCCGACTACTGATTCTGTTGACGACCCTATTTTTTCATCTAGCTCGAACAAAGCGTCACGAAGGACTATATTACTAAAACATCGATCTAATTTAATTGTTACCAAGAATGCAAAGGCGGGCGGGGCTTTCAGTAGCCTTCAAGGTTCGTAAGGAAACCAGGCTTGTTAGTAGTCGACGCGCACCAAACCACGGCGCACGCGCCAATGTTACCGCTACAACCTATTTGGACAACATAGAGGTTGTAAAGGAACATCTTAAATAAATAAATTAAAAAAATATCATTAAAAAAAAATCAAGCTATCGTGTTCGATATACAAAAGTCGAAGCGAACGTGTTTGAATTTTTTTCGAATTCCGCGCGCATTATTTTGGCGGGATCTCGTGGTGTTGCAAATTGAAAAATTTGAGGTGATATTTTCGAAGTGTTAAGCAGATTTTGGTGAGTTGTTATTTTTTGTTCAATTAAATAGTTGTAACTGTCGTTTTTAGTGTTTGTTACATCATCATTGTAAATTCAATAATCGGAAGGCAATCATTGTTTTTGTGCAATATTTTAATGGGAAGTTAAAAGGCGAATGATGCTTGCGATCGTTAAAAAAAACCGATTCCAACTTTGGTATGACACCGGCAACATTTTTTTCGTCTACCAAAAAATCTGTGAATTTTGACGCAAATGTGTAGAATATTTTGAATTTTCGCGGAACTAACTGCGCATGTGTATGCGCAAGCTCGGTTCACGTTATTTCTGACCAGACCCCTTATTCACAACCATTCGACTCGCATCCGATTCGGAAAGTCGTATATCTATCTCGGTCGTTTTCGTAATGCCAGAAGAAGACAGATATACGAGTTGTCGAATCGGAAACGAGTCGAACGTTTGTGAATACGGGGTCAGTAGGAATATAGATAACCATAGCAAAATGTATATTTTCTTTTAAAACTTCTGTAACTTCTTTTTTAAACTTCTTTGTAAGAAGATGTACTGTAGTAGAATTAAGAAGTAGTGTACAGAAGTTTTCGTATTCTGATAAAGCATGGACAAACACTCAGAAATATGCAAAAAAAAATCATGCTGTTAAGATCCGCACGATTTAAATTACAATATCTAATTACAAAATGCATTGTTATTGTATGCAAATATGATTAGGAAAGACATTGGATCAAACGGTTGGATAATGCCAGTTAATACATACGTATTATTTATCTTTATTAATAACTATTATATTTTTTTACATACGTTTTATCTTTATTAATACTTAACTGTTATATTTTTTTAACTTCACTAAACAATGAATGTGTTAAGTGTGTAATTATAACGCTTTAATTAAAGTTAACTATATTCTACTCGTATGTTTGTTATAATGGAATTAACTGTATTATTTCATAGTGGACTATGAGACAGCATTGCTGCATTCAGTCGAAAAACTTTAACCAATTTTTTTTTGAATATCTGTAATTCAACACACTTAAAGTACCTACTGGATTATATCCGTGATTTTCTTTTGATTATATGATTCGGTCGTTCACACATTCACAACTGATGAAATACTGGACGCGATTATATCACTACCTAGTGAATATAAATGTAATCTGTAGTTTTTCGGAAAAACGTCTAAAAGGCAATTCTAATTTTCGTACCCTTTCGACCTTCTTGTTGAAGAGTCGCTAATTAGATAGACTAAACTTGAGTGTCATTCAGGGGATGACTAGATAAATGGCAAGCACTTTTAAAACCTTTTGGAAACTAATGTCAATCCGGTCCGGTCCGGTTTTGGTCCGGTCACTATTACCCGGTACTAACTGGGTGGTAGAGGTTATTATAAGCAGTCACACCATGATAAAATACTGGTATTCTTCAGGATCCGGTAAAACTGGAGCCGACCTTCAAATTGTTGGGAAAAGGCTATTCAGATTATGATGAATGTTAATCCGAAAAAATAAAAACAGACGAATTGATAACCTCTTCTTTTTATAATTGTTTAAAAAAGACTCAGTTGAAGTGCAAGTGGGCTGACCACTAGGGTTGGCAACTTTTTTTACAAGAAATAAATTCAGGTCTATGAAGAATAATCAACAGTATTTTAGAAAAATGA
The DNA here is from genome assembly GCA_916618015.1 of Xestia c-nigrum. Lineage (NCBI taxonomy): Eukaryota > Metazoa > Arthropoda > Insecta > Lepidoptera > Noctuidae > Xestia > Xestia c-nigrum. The sequence continues at coordinate 4,195,814 of OU745263.1, forward strand.
ACAGTATCATATTTATTTATTGTTTTAAATACATATTTTTTTAGAGCTTTTCGCACAACTTATATTTTCAAGAACTTCATACGGCTCACCACAATTATAACAGAAGATAAAATAAATGAGGAGCTCATTTTTTATTAAATTTAAAGATGTTCTATTTCTAACCTCCCGCCACTGAACATTCATCACTGAAAAAACTCTTTCAGTAAATGCTGAGGTGGGAAAATTTGTGTCAGTTTCTAAAGTATTACACATAATAATGTGTTTGCATTTTGATCCCGAAAACAGTATTTTGGATACTCAATTTTTGTTCAACAGTAAACAATTTAATACTGTTTAAAACAGTATAGTTGGCAACCCTATGACCACATAGTACCTACGCCATGCGCCCGGAGAGATGAGCACCAATCGTTAGGTCGGAGAAAATGGCCCTTGAGGTAGACCGCGGGAAGGCGATTTGACGATCTGATCTCGTTTGTGGGGCATACATGGTCAGATATTGCACACAATAGAGTAATAGGATAAAAAAAGGGCAGGAGTGATTTCGATATAACGGTTTTCAACTAAGGTCCATGTTCATCAAAAAGATAATGGTTTGATTATCTAAAACAGCTGTTTAACTCTTCAGATATTCGGAACGTAGATCTACACAAGACACAATGGCTTTTTAATTGTGTTTATAATTACGGATTACAAGAGGTTAAAGGACATGTTCCCATACAAAAAAGTGTTTTAAACAGCTGTTTTACATAATCAAACCGTCATCTTTTTGGTGAACATAGACCTGTTTTCTGAACGTGTTTTCGAACTGTCGTAATTTCTTTTGAGATAGCGTGCATCGTATTAACGTCATTTGAATTTTCATATCACTCCCCAAAAGGGGAATCCAATACATCTTTGACTTTTCCATCATCGGTTTTGCTAAAACAAAAAAAAACACTATGTTTAGGGCCCTCAGCCAACTTTACCCCGGTCCTTTTTAGGCCATCAAATATCCATAGTATCTCACAATACAAAGCATTATTATTTGTATTCATAGGTTACCTAAATACCTATCTATCTATTAATTACTTAGCACAATGTAATTACAGTAGGAACACGATCGCTTGCTGTTTGCGATCTCTGGATTATGTTTCGCGACACCTTCACAATCTGATTACGTTCTAGTTTATCTTGTAAGAAGTTTCGTACAAGATAAATTGGAAGTAGGAGACCTTTGAACGATTGTTCAGTTTTCTGTGAATAGTAGTTAACTATTCATGTAGTGTGTGGTCGACATAGCACATCATGATTTAAAAAAAAGTTGATTATGACTGACCTTTTTTCCCAAAGCACATCAAAAAAGGTACAATCGCATTATAATCTACTAACATACTATATAATTTGGGTACTTTCCTTTTCTTTCGTATGGAAATCATCAAATGACTCCCCCCGCCCTGGGTGGAGCGGGAGGGAGTGTCAGCCTTTTACTGACTAAAACCCATCCATGTTCCTTCCTCGCCCCTATGTTTTGTTGCCACGGTATCTCTTTCGAACAGTCCCGCAGCCCCGGTAGGTGCCTACCTAAGATGGAGTTACTTTAATGTGTTAGAAGTACTCAGGATTATTCAAAACACCAGCATCATTTTCATCTCTAAATAAAATGGGATAAGGGTTAGCCTTTATCCCATTTTATTTAGAGTCGGAGCAGCATCTCTTCTTCTTGCATACTTCCTTACTAAGTTAGTCATCTCATCAGACACCTCCTTTTCTGCCATGTTATTTTTTACTGGATGGTTCGAGACAATTATGACACCTAAATTATACAATTGAAAATAACCAAAGCTATTCATTAATTCCTCATCATGATTATCATTTTGTTTGTGCCTATTACTTAAAGATTGTAATTTTGGCTGTGTTACTATTACGACTGACATTTTATCTTCACACTTTAAGTATTTTGACATTTTATTTCATTATTTTTATCTTATTTTTCTTTTTGTTTATGTAATTATTCGTTTTCATGTATATTTTAATTTTTAGCATGTAAGAATTAGATTTTGCTGTGCCCTGACAGGGTCTACAACGGTTCTTAGCTCTAAGCCTTTTGTTAACACCATGTTTTTACCTTGTGGAATGCAAATAAACGAATACGAATACGATTTCATTAAAAAAAGTTTTCAAACACCAAGGACACAATCGTGCCTTTGTTTAAAAATCATACAGCAGTAAAAGGCTTGCTTGCTTGTTTGCAAACCGGCCCGTCCAGTAGCGGGTCAATATCCGTAGCAATGCGATTAGAGGGGACCGTGTTATGCGAGAACGAAGCAGGAACTCAGTAACTAGGTCCTTTTATGGTTGGCTAGTTTCATTCAGCAACGGTTTCATTTTAGAATGAAACTACTAGAATAAAACATAATATTAATTCGTTACTTATATTCTAAAATCACTGATGGAACACATCGTGCGGAAACAGACATGTCTTAAAACTGAAAATTCAAAGTCATGTGACTTCCCCCAACTAATACTGAGACCGTTTCGCGTATCAAAACCAAATCAAAAGTACCTAATTTATTCATATTAGGCTGCACTTTTTGAACGTCAAAGTTAACAAGCGACAGTCCCTCAAAGAGCCATTTCGTAGTGTTTTAACTGTGAAGAAATTATATGACAGGACCAACTCCCCATCAACTCATTTGTCCGTTGATTCCTCTCAAAGAGAGCAGGTATGTATCTCAGCCGTGTTATTTAGCTGATGCAGCTAGGGCTTTTGCTAATTATTCTTTTTATTGAATCGGGATGTTTGCCGAGCGTTTATAATTCCACATGCAGGTTTTGCCATAAATGTCATCTAACATCAAAGCATCTGTCATAGTCTTATACATATAAAAAATACTCGTCGGTGGCACTGCAAAAAACTAGCGAAAATAGTAACACAAACCAGTAGAATAATGTTTAAAAATTTTAAAAAAAAACAATGTATCGAGCTAAATGAATTATAATTAATTAAAAATGTAAAAATGCGTTAGTTTCAAATACAAAGATTAAAAGTGAATTATAACTAGTTCTATTAAAAATTCATTTATGAAAATAAAATACATAAATGTCTGTACCATACTTACCGACACGATATTAGCAATTACAATATCTGTTTGCATAAAAAACGTGTTATTCATGCAGTTTATTTATTACTGTATGCTAAATCAGTTGGTACACCATGTCATAATTATGTAACTATTAATTAATATAATCCGCCATAGTCTTGTCGTCGACTTGGCGATGATATAATGTTACCATGGGGAAATAATACAGGTAAAAACCAATTAAACTCTATTTACTACAAGCTGACATTTCATTCAGATTTTTTACTGATTCCAGGTAAAAAAAAAACATTTATATCACAATCACGAGTAGTAACATGCCCAAAAATAAACTGAAAATTAAACATTTATGGTTTGCGTTCCCTTGCACCTTTCGTCATAATCTCATGGATAATGAGAATTTCATGAATTAATTATATTACAATTATTTATATTAAAAAGAAAATGCGTATAATAATTATAACGACTTAATTAAAGTACCTACTTAAATGGAAGCAAACTAAGCCAACGTCTTCAGCTCCTTAGGGAAACATAACTCTAACTCAACGCTCTCATTCTCCGTGTAGAAATATATCCACCGTCATATAAATTGCCTCTAAAACGAGTACAATTAAAAATAATTGAATTTTAAACTAATTACAATAATTGCTTCATGGGTCTAGGCTGAAAGTACAATTGAACTCAAGATTACTTATTTTATAACTTGTAGCTAATGATGAATCGTTAATTAGAAATATTTTCAATTCAAGAGATAGAAAATCAGCAAATAATAGGTACTTGCGTTCGATCAGTTATGTTTTAATAAGTATTTGATGATAGCCTTAGCCTTGTTTGTGGGATAATTGGCGAGTCTATGCGCCCTTAGCCTAAAAAGCGCGAAGACATGACATGTTATGCCTACATTATTTTAATTTAACCTTCGCTATTAAAGTAAACAGATTTTTAACATAGTTGAGTATTAATTAAGAATACTCATTTTTCTACAATGCTATTCGTTAATAACTATGTTAGTGTCGCGGAAATAAACTGAAAAACAAAAGACTCGTTAAGGAAATTAAAACAAAAGCTACATACCAATTTCCTTCCATAAACCTACAAAACGGCAATACCTACGCGATCAAAATGTAAGGAATGGCAGTTTTTTTTTAAATTGATGATGAAACCTTGGTATTTAAAGGCGAGGGGTGCAGAAAAATCTACTGAATACATAGTGTCCGTTTTAGAGTCCCTCCACCTTCTATAAACACCAAATAAACTATATCCATACAACATTCAATAACATAATACGATTTAAAAACTTACTTGTTCAATTTTGCATAGCGCCATCCAACCCTTTCACTGAATTGGGCAAGCTCGTTTGAAGTTCAAGGTTGCACGCAACTTCATTGTTCGTTGCCTGCAAACATTCTTTATTGCAAGCTATCTGCAATAACTATTATGACGAGACAATTGACGCATGCTTAGCAGAAACTTCCGCAAAGTTTTTATTCAAATCGATCATTACGATCAATTGGTTGGTAGTTAATTAATTATATAAGTGAACACGTGGCTCGTTAATAGGCTAGGCTTTGTAGATTTATTGCGGAGATAATTGAACATGAGAGTCTATTATTGTGCCTTTTAGTACTAGTTAAAGAAATATAGTAGTTAATTAAATCGTTTTTTTACCGACTGAGTATTTTGAGTACTTAGGTCCTTCCTTATCGTGTGATTAGTTGCCTAAACTGGTGCAGAGTTTTAAGGCCGCCCTTGGGCCTCTGACTTAGCTTAACATGCCGTCAATAGTTATTTGTTATACAAGAGTGCAAAGTTGTTTTTTAACCGCGTGCTCAATTTTGATGACCGAGCAAGTGAAAGATTCTAAAATTGAGTCACGAGCGCAGCGAGTGATTCAAAACTTACGAACTTACACGAGGTGAAAAATCTTTGCACTCGAAATAAAAAAAAAAAAAATTACGTGTTGCACACGTAATTTTTCATCCTCCTCCACCTCAGCGAGGAAATGAACAAAAGCAAAAAAAATGCGCATTATTAACAAATTCATTTAATTCTGTTGGCGTAAAATAAACTTCCTCGTCGCTAGATAATGAGTGGTCATTTTAGGATTTTCACTTGTTTTCAAGTTGGATTCCTTGTTTTTAACCTAAGGTGTTAACAATATGACGCGAAAAGAAAATGGCGCGCGCAAAACATATTAAAAAAAGTTCACCAAGAAGGTTCCGAGTCTGATAAATTCGGCACCATAGAGGAAGAAATAAATAGGTTTAATGATGTTTTGAATTCACATGCGTAGTGCACACGATGTTCTAAATTCAAATTTACTTTACCCTCATGACGATAAAAACGGCTTTTGCACTAAGATATCGAAGAGCAAAAATACTCTTTCCGAGATGGGGGGATGACAAAAATATTTCATACTGGTCTCCTTATTACTTAGGTAATCAAAATGGATAAATGAGAAAGGTTACTATATTTTCGAGCCGTTTGGGGTTGAAACTCAGGACCGTAAGGACCGAGTGCTCACAGCCTTTTCAAGGAAATTTCTAAACGCTTAGTTGACACTTCCCGTGACTGGTTTTGACCTAGGCCAGAGGCTAAGCGTATATATAGCCATAGACGTGGCAAACTCTTCAACGCTTTCAACTAAAAGGCTAGCAAGTCTTTTAGTTGAAAGCGTTGAGGAGTTTTATGACGACATTTTTTATATTGTTAAGTTACCTTAGGTCATTTTAATATAGACATGCTAATTACGTCTTATTCAAGTAAATACTGTAGTTGTAAAACTTAGTATGAAAAACAGTCAGAATTTATATTTTATCTACAAAATGTAAAGAAAAACATAACCTAGAAAGGTGTACACTATTCTTTTATGAAAAATTCGCAATGCGGTAAACACAAGTGGGCATACACGTACATAGCTACGAAAGTCGAGTGCCCCAAAATTGCTTATTCTTTATTTATCTCGAATGGTATGTTCCCCCACACATAAATTACTAAGAGGTTAAAAATTGTAGCGATAAAAATAGGTTACTGCTCTATCAGTTCCTTGTTATTTATGACAGAATCGTGTTTGGGTTTAAAAACGAAGCACGTTCCTTGAAGACAAATCCGGATCCTGATGAGATATATTTCCATAAGTATTGCAGACATTACTGTGTTTTATGTAAAGAGAGATTTAGGGCATAATGGCATTATTTAAATTACAGATGATGCTATTATAATATGTGTCAGATGTGATCAGATTGGTCACAATGGAAAATATAAAAGTAATAAGAATAAAAGTAAGCGGTAAAGCCGCTGATAATGCCGAACATAATAATACCTTGGATCAACTAGTTTAAATTTTTAGTTACTGTCCTGAATTCTTAAAGATTTGTAAAGTTTCCATTCACACGAAGTACATACCTTCCTGACTACCTATAAAAGAATAGCAGAAGACAAAACTGTCCAGAAATTCAAGCAAGCAACTTTTACATATTTAACATAGGCAGACACAAAATAAAATCAACAAAAAAATGGTTTGAGCTATCGCCATTGCTCTTTGATACAGGTATACCGGTTATAAATCTTCTTGGTGAATTTATTCTTACTTAGATTCAGTCATATTATCAGATCGACTTATCAATCTTACACGCTTAATTAAATGAATATACACAATATAAATCTTCATCAGGAAAATCTACGACCACAACATGTCGCGTGTTGATTATAAAAAATATATAAATTATAATAATAAAAAAATGTGTCAGTGCCATACATGTTGTTAACAACATACTTTTGTATATTTAGACGACATTAATCGCGTGCATTTAATTTGATGATTGTGGTATGATTCCCATTATTATATAATGAATGGAGCTTTTAAGTATCTTGGCCAGTACAGTTTGACTTTTGAATCATCACCTTCTAGTCATTCTTGAATTGGTTTACAGTCGAACTGGGTGCAGCTGAAAGTATCTAACATGAAGCGTCTGACCATGTCACCTACTTAGGTCCATGTTCACCGAGAAGTTAACAGTCTGATTATCTAAAAACAGCTGTCAATGTGACATATTCCCATACAAAAATGTGTTTTAAACAGCTGTTTTTAGATAATCGTCCGTTATCTTTTTGGTGAACATGGACCTTAATTCAATAACTGGGTAAGACTATATCATTTTAAAATATTGGTCATACACTTTCATATCTATACTTTGTTTGTTTCTTTGGTTGAACGCGCTAATCTCAGGAACTACCGGCTTGAATTGAAATATTCTTCATGCGTTGGATAGTCCATTTATCGTCGTAACATCACGCTATAACCAACAGGAGCGGAGCAGCAGTAAGAAATGTTGCAAAAACGGGGGAAATTGTATTCCCTTTGTGAGCTATTTCTCACTTAAGTGACGCAGACAAAGTTTCGTGGGTCAGCTAGTTAAAAATAAAAACCAATTTGTCAAAATGTAATGTTAAATATTAGTAAAAAAACCTATATTGTTGGAGCTCCTGGAATCTGTGATACAGGATTGTCCTAGTACTGGCATCGAACAATATCACACCTACATTTTTAGTTCTAGATTCATATTATAATTTATTTTCTGGGATTCAGAATAAAGATTTTTTTAATAATTATTTAACTATTTCAAAACTTTTATAAATTTTAATATATTTATAATTATATTTATAATATAATTTACAGATTCTAATTTCAATTACGAACCAAGATAATAATTATGTATACTTATGACATAGCCCATTCCCTCTCATTGAGAGGAGGCCTAGTCCCAGCAGTGGGAACATTATAGGCTGATGATGATGATGATGATACTTATAACAAATTATAAAATCGTGTAGGTCAACTCTCATTCAATTTAGTACCAAGAATGCGGAAACTACATTTTAACAGCTATAATACTACCAAATCTTATGACGCAACCAACGAACCTTAATTAACATAAAATATATACATTTTTACATAAATTAGACTAACTTGGTAGAAATGCGTAGGTCCTTGGTCACGATTAACCGCAAGGTAAACTGTAAACTAGTTCAATCCGACTTAATGAATAATAAACAGAGAACTGAACTTGCATTTTATTGTTTGTCCAGTGAATAGGCTCGCTATTATGTTTTTGTGTGATTTTAAAAGGGTCTTTTGTGTCTTGCATAGTGTTAGAAAAAAATGTACTCAATACTCAAACTTTATTTGCATTCCACAATGTGTAGGTACTTAGGTGGTAAATTAAAAATGAGATCATTATAGACCTTGTCGGGCACAGCAAAAGACAAAGATATAGTAGGAGAGAGCAAGCTTTAAAAATACAAAATATATATATATACAGGGTTATTTTTTGTTTATACTAAACCCGAAAAGGGGTCATTGTACTCATAATTTTGAACAACTTTTTCTATGGGACGAACCCTGAAATCGCGAAAAAAAAATCAGCTGTTCCCTACATTTATGTTCGCATAACTCGTCAAAATGTAGGGAACAGCTGATTTTTTTTTCGCGATTTCAAGGTTCGTCCCATAGAAAAAGTTGTTCAAAATGATGAGTACAATGACCCCTTTTCGGGTTTAGTATAAACAAAAAATAAGGTTGTATATCTAAAATAAATCCAATAATACCATAATAAGAATTCTTTATACATACACCTATAAATTTTTATATATACATTATTAATTATATTTCATCGTTTAAATATAAATTTATACTATAATAGCATTTTTCAGTTATTTTTTTTTAAGTTTTTTTATAAATATGTTTAATTTTTCTTCTTTTTTTATTATTTCAGGAAGTTTATATATTCTTGATTTGTATTAAAACAACAATGCTGATCTTATTTTTGCACTGCATTATATAACATAACATAATCTTCAAATATTTAACAGTCATTGACACTTTAAAGGCTTCATTAACAGGTGTTAATGAAACCTTCGAAGTTTCTGTGGTTATACAACGAGTTAGGTACAGAAGAATTATAGAAAAGAAAAGTTGTAAGTAAACAAAACTTATGTTCTTTCAAATGATTCTTGTTTTATTTGCTTTCAAGTTGACTGGTTTTTCTAATAAAGCTGATTTGATACTTGCGTAATCGTCGCAGACTCATTTTATTTTTTTTATTCCGTTCTCTCTGTGTTTCATATCCCTCCTCGACCAATTAATCCATTGTTTCCTCTCGTGCCTCGGAAAGCGTTTTAAGTCGTTGGTCCTGGCTGTCTTTTTAGATATCTAACAATCGTTACAGGTGGCCCGCAAGTCTGATAAGCAGACTTACCAAGGGAAATCGTATAACCTAGTATAAGCTGAGTTATTGAAGACAGATAGACAGTCGCTCCGTGTAAAATATGTAAAATACTAGTATTATGAATCACCCGGTGAGAATAGAAGCCCACCATAACATAGTGGGGAAAATGCTACGTAGATGACGATGAACTGAAAACCTTATTTTGACAACATCGCAGTGAGTCGCTTGTATTTAGTGATCTTACCACGAGCAAGCATAAGGTCCTATGTAAACTTCTTAGGTAACCTTAATTAGGAACCTCATTATAAGTACTAGAACAACGAACAGTGGACCTTCACACATCAATGACCACCATAACTTGAATCTCGGCAAAAAAGGGAACTGTTTTCAAATGCACTCAACTGTGCTGTAATGCGATGTCAGGACATGTTGGTCTTCCATAGACCCCGTACAGTTTTGCAGTTACTAATCATACGGTCAAGACCGAGTGTCGACCTCGCCATCGATTGTCTTGTGCGGAAGTCTATCGATTCTGATTTATTGCATTGTTATTATTGGTGATCGATTTATCTTATACTGTCTTCAGCTACAATTTTTATAAGGAAAAATTGAATCACCTTTGCTTATGTTTGTAATGGTTTAACTATTAAGTATCACAACTTCTCTTTTGTCATGTCAGTCTGATAGTTCGTTCTCCGTTTTTATCTATTAGATTGCATCTCTCTTCTCGTTTTCAACCTTTGACCACCTAAGGCTGAGTGTTGGACTCTTTGTAATCTCCACTTTTGGCGGTTTTGTGTCATGGCTATCCAGTCTCTTCCAGCTACTTCAACCAGGTCGTCTGTTCACCTATCCGTCGTGTCTTCCCACATTCCTCAGTCCCCTCTATGGTCTCCACTCCAGCACTTTGTTCCTAGTCTTCTTCCTTCCAGTCTATTGCATATATGGCCTGCCCACTTCCATTTTTTTTATTGTACTTACTTCCATTCAATTATGTTGTCAGCCGTACTTGTTTAGTCTAAACCAGTGGTTCCCAACCTATGGTCCGCGGACCACCAGTGGTCCGCAGGAGCCTGAAAAATGGGCCACGATGTTAGATGTTATTTGTAATTTTTAACTCGCCGAACCTATCAGAGGTTCAATTATGCAGAGGTGCTAAATTTTTTTGACAATCTACTTACTTATTCCTATTTCAGAATGAAATATCTCTCTTCTGTCGTTTTTGTATATTTCACTATCTGCATTATGAAGGTTTTCATCCCATTTTCTATTTTTTTGCGTTGTGTGAGTTAAAACTTCTCCCCCCTAGATATACTCGTATTCTTATCGGTGTACATGTTTATGTTGGGCCTTATGGCCCCTGCTAACAAAAAAGACACCAAAGTTGTCTCTGGTCCAAGAAAGGTTGGGAACCACTGGTCAAAACGGTCCAAAATAAATGGACCGCGGTCCGTCCAAACGTGGACTAAAACTCTACGTCCGAACCGACCGGTGGCGGTCTCAAATAAAAACAAATTTCATAAAGTACCTACATTCGGGTGCAAAAGTAAAAAAAAATAAACCTCTTAATCCAATCAATCCGGATTGTTCAAGACCTCACAAAGTCAATTCAAGAATTGCAACATTATGCAACTAAATAGAGGAACAGTAAATTCGTGACCTGCCCCGAGCTACACAGCTGAGCCAGACCAGTATGGTAAATAGTTCATGTTTATAGAACCGCGTCACGGTGGATTGTGCTGCAGACAGTCAGATCGTGATAGAACCTCGGATATGGCCGGGAGATAGAATTTTAAACAAACCATTTTCATGTCGCGGGGTCTTGAAAACAATGAGTAAAGGCACGCGTTGGATTTAAATATTGTGTCTATAATGCTACAGTAATTTTGAGTACAAAATATACAATCGATGAGTATACATACCGATCGGTTAAAATAACTAATGTAATACAAGCTTCTAATTACTGAGAAAATGGGGGGTCAAAGTTCCAACTCTTTAGAAGTTTTTTTCTATTAAATTTGTGTTTTTAATGTAAGTACTTTACATAAAACATTTCCACGACTGCCGTACCATTCGAAAGAAGATCAGCACAATGTTTAAAAACGTATTTTTCACCCCAAATAACGTAATTTCCCAGCCATATTTTTTGCGTAAAGTTACTTATAAAGGGTGTAAAACACCTCTTAACGAATACGAAAGGCACTTGTTCTCCTCGTCATTCTGATCATTTCTTTGTTCCACACTATACCTGGGAACCTCCTAGTTACGGAGATATAGGGGGTCAAAGTTGCAAGAATTTTACAAGTTTTTTTCGCATGATTTTTACTTTAAATATCTCTACGACCTCCGTACTATTCAATCCATCCATCCGCACAATGTTTTGAGTGCGTTACATTGAGTTATACCACAAAACATGATTTATAACCTCAAAAAAAAGGTTGTTTCCCAGCAATATTTTTTGCGGAAAGTTACTTAGTGCGATATACAGAATGCTTTGTGATGAGGTGAAAAGAGGTCCCTGTATAAATAATAAATAAATAAATGTGCTCTGATTTATTATATAAAAACAAAATTGCATGCTTCTAAAACCAGTGGCTCTGGCTGTCAGTTTTAAGCTGGCTCTAAACTAGCACTTTTCACTGACCTCGTTGGTTGTTCAGCAAAGTAGGCTATTGGGATTTTTCATTAGGATATATCCAGTAGTATTCTAGAGTCTGTATTTGGGACCGGTAAATAGCAATTGGCTAGCCTGTTGGTGCTTGGAATTTATCTAAACGTATTATAAAGAGGTATTTGTTTGTATGTAGGCAGTAATCTTCGGAAGTACTGATCCAGTTCCGAAAATTCTGTACCCAACGGGAAGTGACAGTATTCCCGAGTGACATAGACGACATTTTAAAAGTTCCTTTGTGTTAATCTATATCTATACCTACTTAATATTATAAAGCAGAAGAGTTTGTTTGTTTGTTTGTTTGGTTGAACGCGCTAATCTCAGGATCTACTGGTTTGGATTGAAAAAATCTTTTTTGTGTTAGATAGTCCATTTATCGAGGAAGGCTATAGGCTATATAACATCATGCTACGACCATAAGGAGCGGAGCAGAAATGAAAAATGTTGCAAAAACGGGGATTCTTTTCCTTTCGTTTTTCTCTCTTATGTCACGCAGACGAAGTTGCGTGGGTCTAGTTTCCTTATACAACGAAGAACAAAGCGAAGCCACGACCAAAAGCTAGTAGATAGGTAATAACAGTGACGTCCAGGATTTTGTAATAATTAACTTTATTTAAAAGAGTGTAGAGTTTATTATCTACTTTTTGGAACAAGAAACTATATAGCTTCAACTTTCTGACTTATGACCGCCTCTTGGGCAATTATAAAGTGCTAGTAAATTACAACAAATGTTTTAAGTTTGAGTCTGAAAGGCAACTAAAACAAAATTAAGTAGAAGCAACTTTATTAGTTTGTGACTACTCTGAGTAGAAACAGCCAAAAAACAGGTAGGTACGAAACAACGGTACCATCTAGTTAAAAAAAAATGACGTGTATAATTGTTTGTAAAAATCTATTTGCAAAATAAACATATTTTATCATTTAATGCCCATGCACAACAACTGCTATCTCACCTTCATATAAAGTACGGTAGTGAGTATAATAAGTAACTAATATCGTGTCACTGTACGATCATGCGTTATGTCAGTCATCAGTGTATGTAACCTAATAATGTTGCAAACCCATCAATTGTTTGCGGTGAAGGTACAGCGCATACCAAAGAAATGTTCAGAAGGCTCACTTACAATAACGCAAGGAGAAAAGGAAAAAAAATAACAAAAATCTTCTCCTTTAATCCAATACATTTGAGCGCTTTTGTCCACGGTTCCGCTCGTGTTTTGATCAGAGATTATGCCACGGGAACGTTTTAGATATAGCTGACATTTAGAGATAACGTAGCTTTCCATAAATGAAATAATTTTCAAAATCAGATCAGTCGTTCCAAAGATTACATCCAAACAAACATTACCGTTTCATAAATTTGTATTTAGATTTGGCACAGCACATCTCCTTTTTCCATACTATTTCTGTATTCTGCATTTACATTCGTATCACATCACACACCAAAGCAATTTTTTACGTTCATAAGTTTCGCAACAACTGATTTCTAAAAACAATACACTAAACCAAAGGAAGCTTCATCCGAGAATACAGTAAAGTAAAATCTCTCCAAAGATTTTCCCCAGTTACAACTAAACTGATTAATTCTTTTGATCTGTTAATGGTAACAAGAAATAGAGAGATTTGAATACGTTAAAATCTCGTCTTGCCTTTGGCCTTGTTGACTAATCTTTCAGGAACTCAAGGCGTGAACAAGATTACAAGTCTACAATACACTAATTGAAATAATTTTGTAGTATTGGTAACCGCTATAATAAGGGCTATTATACCATCTCCATCATCTGCTGTGATCTGCCTGGCCTTTTCCCTACAATGTTGGGGTTGGCTTCCAATATAAACGGTTACAACTGAAATACCAGAAATTCATATAGAGCGACTGCCTATAAAAAAAAACATGCGCATAAGTTATCCAAAATAAACTTTATCTTAATTGTATAAGGTTGATTTTGAGTAACCGTTCTATGAAAGTGTTCGCTGATGACGACGCGAGTTCCATGATTTTTGTTCACCCAAAAAGTGTTCAAAGCGCCTAAACACGTTTTCACTTCTAAAACGTTCTCTAATTAGGGCTCTTATACCAAGCTCACTTATACAATCATAACTAAAGTTGTATCAGACTAACCCACACTAAACAACGTGAACCTTCACGGATGAGTGAGCACACTGCATCCAGTTGTTCTTCTGTCCGTTTATACTCAGTGGCACCAAGTGTGTGTGGTCCACGGTCACTATCAGCGCGAACGCCCTTGACATAGTCGTGATAATACGCGAATGATACTGTTTTATTACGAATTATGTCATAACTATGTGGTAATAATGGCCTTTTTCTTATGAACCATTGTTATATTTTTAATTATAGACATTAAGACTAGAATATTTGTTTTTTCTTTGAGAAATATCGATGGAATTCGAAGCTTGTTCGTTTCTAGGATTTTACTAACAATATAATTCATCAAGGTATACGATTTTTACCCATAAGTATTCCTGTAAACCCTAGTAACGAGCTAGCAGAATCCAGGTTAACAAGTTCGTAGAAATGCCTCTTTAATCGAAGTTATTCGCCGAAAAAACTCGAAAAACGTTTCCTCGAATTGCAATGGAATTTCAGCTTTTGAAAAAAGCTACAGTACGATTTAATTGCTTCGCAAGGAAAACGTTTTGTTTAGAATGGAATGCATACAAAGAGGACCTATTCCTTGAATTCTTGATATTTCTAAACAAGCTATAGACAATAGCAATATAGACGTGATCTATTTTATTCATATTTTGTCAGCAAACCCATTTAATTGATACATAACATCATGAGGCTGTATAAAAGTAACTAGTTTGCCATCTTTCGGACTCCGCCGCAGTGGATTTAGATTGAAGTCGCTTAGCTAACCATACATATTGATTCAAAAAAAGTGTATATGCAAAATTCCAGCTCAATCGGTTTGTGATAACTTTTTTTTAAATCAGAGAATCGACAAATCTTTTGTTCATTTGTCATTTTGTCGATTCAATGACGGGTGAACAAAAGATTCGTCGATTCTCTTTCGTTTCTACAGGGGTCATAAAACGGGCTGCAAGGTTTGACCCAATAAACAAGAATACAGACTTTGCTAGTTAAATAAAAGACAAAAAAAAACTGTGCCTGTATTATGTTTCTCTAATTCCGAAACATTAGCCCGAGAAATAAAAAAGCCAAGTAGCTTTTCAAATTGCGATCACGTACACACACTTCTTTTACTAATCCTTTTTTGTTTGTTTTTTTTTTTGTCGCATTGCCAAGTGGATTAGGAAACTTGTTTGTAGATAAAGATCTTAGTTCCGTAATAAGTATCTGTTTGATTGATCTGTATCCTGTATGTTTGTGGTCGTGACAATAATTGTGAACCGCGTTATAAAATAATGCCGGAAACTAGATCTTAGGTGACTTTCTGGCTTCGAATGTCGGATTTTGGAGTTGTGATTTCGGGTTTTATTTCCTCTTGAAATCCTCCAAATTGAATCACCATGTAACAGTTACGAGTAACTCATCATCTCCTAACCTTTTCTCAACTAAGTATGTTGCCGACCCGAATAGCGTAGTGGTTGTGAGGCTGCCTTGCGTTCTTAAGGTCCTGGATTCGAATCCCGGTAGGAGCAAATGTTTATGTGATGAGCATGGACATTAGTTTCCGAGTCATGGATGTTCATATGTATAATACGTATGTATTTACAAACAAAAAAGTATATAATGTAGTATATCAACTATCTGGTGTCACGACACAAGCCTTGTTTGGTGTGGCACTAGATGGCGCTATGTGTTAATGTCCAGCGATATTTATTTTATTTTGATTTATGTGCTAACCAGATGCAGCTGAATACCAGTATTTTACACAAAGAGACTAACGACTGCAAACCTGATATCCATAACCCAGTTTAGTACTGGATAATAAGACAGGAATAAAAAGTTTTATTTAGATATCCATTTAAACAAAGCACCATGCCCATGCCTGACGTTCTACTTCATGTGACAGTTTTTGATAAAGCTACAACAACATTAATTTCAATTTGAACCCAGTCATTTTAAGTCAAGTGGTTGCAAGCGCGGTGTAGGAATTAGGGCGGGCCAAATGTTATTGGGATTTTCCATCAGAATTTTTTCAGTAGCTGCCACGAATTCTACAGTACCCGGCTGATGGCAATAAGCTCGCCCCTTTATTATAAAACATAACAGTAATGATGTTATGTTTATGTTATTTATATCATCGAAGAACCCGTAATATATTGATGGCTTCTTTGTGAAAAATCCTACTATTTTTTTTGCATAGAAAGAAATAATGTAATAAAAAAATCCTTGAGCACGAAATTCGTGACTAGAACGCGGAACTGTAGGTAACAATAAAAGGAAAAATGTTTATCGATTTCATCTCAATACGTTTGACTCTTTTTTTTTGCGTATCGATGTATCAGCATAAATTAAAGTCGTATTTTTGTGTCTAATAGAGTAACCACGTATTCTGCTGAACTAAACGGATTTGTTGGAATGCTGTAATGACCATAATTTAAAAATATATATTTAAGAAGAAAGAAATAAAGAAAAAATGTTTCAGTACAATAATATTTAAAAAGTTACAACAAATAAGGGAAAATACATAGTATGTACTGTGTGCCTCACGGCTGCGCCAAAAATGTCCATTTCAGCATTCATGCCAGACCGGTGATGCTGTCTGACGCTGGTCTTCCAATTAATCTTAAGGGGTTTAGTCACAGACAGAAACAGTTTCAAACATAATAAATAAATAAATGCAGGTTATACAATAAATTGAATATATTATTTCTGAAGGTTACCAGGTAAAGTTTGTAAGTTGGGATAAACAAGAAATCTGTCATGGATAGAAACCTCCACTATTACCAAATAGGCCATAATAGGTCGTGGTAACCTCTCGAGTTCGAATCCAAGACACGCACCTGTTATTTTTCGGATCCATGTGTGTATTGTAAAATAATATCACTTGCTTCGATGAAGGAAAACATCGTGAAGAAACATCAGCATGCCTGAGACATATATTTTTTGACGGCATGTAAAGCCAGGTCAGAGGCCCTTGAGCGGTATAAAATCTCTGACACCAGGTTAGTCACGGTTTTATAATTACTAAAAGTATATGTTTCACTGCTATAAACAAGACCAGAAAAATATATGATATTCTTCAGCATATATGCTGTCAGTATAGTGTTATGAAAACATAATACAATTCATTTGGTGGATAAAAAGAAATCACGAACTTATCTCTAAAAATATCTTTCAAACAAAAAAAAAACATAATAATATGCATGCAATCATTCTGATTTTGTGGCAAATAATTCTACAAGCAATATAATAGCATGATAGTGTTTTATTTTTTAATCCAATTAATAGTTTTATTTGTAAATCGATCAAAACTACTCATTTTACTCTATTTGGCCCTCAGTGACTGACGTAACAACCACTTTGTAGTGCAAGCTGATTAGAACTTTATTATAACGGCATTTCAAACGAAATTTGAACCACCATTAATAGAGTTGCTAATTTAGCTCGTCTAATCCCCTTAACACACGATATAGAAGAAACAAGATAGGCTATGCTTTTTCGACGCGGACAAAGTCGCGGGCAGAATCTATACAAATGTCAACGTTTGACGGTTGGTCATGTTTTAAAGTACAGGCGAAGCAGTCTCTAGTTTATCATTACATTAATTGATGTTGAAGTGTAATATCGTAGTACACTTGATAGCCACATGACTGAACCACATTCCGTGTGTCTACTGACCGATATAGGCACTGAGGTTTGTTAAACTGGTGCAGGTTTCTTGACGAGGCTTAGTTAATCAAAGAGACAGAAGTGTTGAGAAGGTGCATGTCTTTAGTTTTGGTATTTAGAACTTTAGGTAGGTTTCAACGCCGTGTCTGGCGTGTGTGAGGAAGAAACATACATGGGTTTTAGTCAGTAAAAGTCTGACACTCCCTCCCGCTCCCCCTAGAGTGGGAGAAGTCATTTGAGGATTACTCACCAGAACTAAAAAAGAAGGTTGGTGAATAGAGAACAGTGAATTATTTGAATGCAGTTATCTTGTGAACAGCTTATCCAACGGCACCAAAAGCGAGAGCCACAGACGACATTGTTGCAATTGTGGGTTAATTCTGGATGAAGTTGGCACAGGAGCCTGGAGTTTCGAACAAGCAAAGACAGGCCTATACTGATTGAAGGCTATTGAAGGCTGAAACATTGCCAACATCAGCACAAAACAAAGTCCCTCGCTTTGTTTGTCCATGTCCCTATGTATGTAAGCTTAGATCTTTAAAACTACGCAACGGATTTTGATGGGGGCTTATATAAGAGATAGAGTGATTCAAAAGAAAGGTTTTTTAGTATATAATTTGTCAAGCGAGCAAAGCCGCAGGTATCAGCTAGTCTTAAATAATTTTGGTAAAATCAATTACATATTATCTCGGAAAACCGAAAAGCCCGATGTGTGTTCGGTTTTACGAAGACATGTGACATCTACCAACCCGTTCTGGGCCACACATGGCGGACATTACATGGCATTTGTGCCATTCTCATGCTGATGCTTATAACGTTTGTAATTCGTTGACAGTAGTTTATATTTCCATCCTTAGTTTCCAGTAATAACATTTTTCACTTGATACAGGTACATTTATATGTATCTAGATAGTTTGAATTAATCTGTTAATGTTTCAATCGTTACGTGATGGAATTATTTGTACTCGGTAAATGAACAGCGCCACTAATGATCACATAAACCGCAATATTAATAAATAAATGAACCAATAGGCCAATAAATGGCAATGCAAAAGTGCAAGTGCCCCAAGTCCCGATTATGGGGGCAGAGATACTTCCGTATGTTCAGTTGACAATAATTCGAGATATTACAATATCGCTAGAGAGAAACACGTTATATTGTAATATAACGTGTTTGACAATTTTACGGTGACATATATAAAATTCTCGTGTCACAGTGTTAGTTACCATACTCCTCTGAAAAGGCTTGACCGATTTTTATGAAATTTTATATGCATATTGAGTAGGTCTGAGAATCGGGTACTATCTATTTTTCATACCCCTAAGTGATAAGGGTTATCCACCCCTAACATTTTAGGTGGTAAGTAGGTAGTAGTAGGTAGTAGTAGGTAGGTAGTAGTAGGTAGGTAGTAGTAGGTAGGTAGTAGGTAGATAGTAGTAGGTAGGTAGCAGTAGGTAGGTAGTAGGTAAGTAGTAGGAAGTAGCTTATTCCCCCACGCAGCTAGATGAAGTTGCGTGGGTCAGCTAGTTATTTATAGTATACTAGCTGACCCTCGCAACGTCGACTGCGCCTCATAAATTGAGATAGTAAGCTATCCTATCTTTTAAGTTGGATCAAACAGCACACG
Organism: Xestia c-nigrum; assembly: GCA_916618015.1. Lineage (NCBI taxonomy): Eukaryota > Metazoa > Arthropoda > Insecta > Lepidoptera > Noctuidae > Xestia > Xestia c-nigrum. Next base: position 4,215,181 of record OU745263.1, read on the forward strand.
GTGCACAAATTTGATTAAAATCGGTTAAGTAGTTTAGGAGTCCATCGCGGACAAACAACGTGACACGTAATTTATATGTCGTGTTTGCTATCGTACCCAAGGATATAATAATGCTGTATGAAGTTACTTATATGTATAGTTGGTATCGTAAATGATTTTTCAACATTTTGTCATTAATTAGGTTTAGAACCTAATTAATGATGAAATGACTTCTAGCTGTAACTTGTGGTCGCACTCCGTGGAAATGATTTACACAAGTCCTAGGAAAATAAGTGATTAATGTAATGATTTTGTACCGAGCTACTAAAGGTAGGTAGGTAGGTATTTCCGTGAATTCATTCATATTATTTTGATTAATCATGCGTTTTTAACTGAAACACGAAACACAGATGTCAACAATGTCAACAAAAAAAAATAATCAGGAAAAAAATCAAGACTATAAAATACAAGATTTTCACACAATCCTGTCTACAAACAAAACCTACTGAATTATATCTTTTGTCACAATTAAAAAAAAAAGATTTAAATACCAAAACCAACTCGAAATAATGCCAATTAATTGTTGATCACTTCCAAGAACAATAGAATTAAAGGAAACTTAGTCATGGACGGTCAATAAAAATAGCTTCAGATAGTCAGTGTGACGAATTAGGACAACGTGCGAGCTGGTCCAAGGTCTGACTGTAATTGAGCTAGAGGATGACTTTCACTTCTTGACATAATAAGCAAAAAACGTAAATTATATTGGTTTGTGCAACAAATCTTAGTAGGCACTACGCTCTTGCTGAATTTTCCGTCCAAATGTATTAAGGGGCCGGCGGAGTATGCGTATTTCAAACAATCGTAATACCAAAATAATTTGTTAATCACACATCCTTAAGGTAGTGTGTATTTATTTCGATTGTATTACAGAATATCTACGTTCCATAACATATTTATATAAAAAGGAAAATGATTTAAAGACGAGATATGAGGATTTTAAAATTAAATTAAAATTAAATAGTATTTATTCATTAACCTCTAAAAAAGACAACAACTTGATGATTGGAGCCTCCTTTTAAGCAACACAAAGCCTGTATTGGGAGACTCCGCTCTTTCACAGCAAGGTTTTGTAACAAAACCGAAAAAAAAAAAAAACATTAAAGAAAACAGAACAGAAAACATAAAAGAAAACAGAAAACATAAAAGAAAACAGAACAGAAAACATAACACAGGGGTGAGGGGGGGTTGTGTGTAATTACTTATTTATTACTTATAAACTTATTTTTACTCTTGTTTAAATCAGTGTCCATTCAAAATATATATTTGGGATCCTATATTCTGTAATCCAATCGAAATAAAAAAACACTATCTTAAGAATACGTTTGATTTACAAATTATTTTGGTATTACATTTGTATGAACTACGCGTGCTCCGCAGGCCTCTTAAATGTGACTGATATAGTATAGTATTTCCTGCACTAAATTTATGATGCGAGTCGCACGGAACCATTCAATGTGGCGACACTTGGGAGAGGCCTATATCCAGCAGTGGACGACTTTCGGCTGAAATAATGATGATGATATACATTTTGAATGAATATGAACTCTTACTGGGGAGTAGCTGGTTGCTAAATAACAACAGCCGCTTGTATCTTCAGGTTAAGCCGAACTTCCCAAGGTCCGTCTATGGATGGGTGACCGTGCTTAGTTTCCTCCGTGCCTTGGAAAGCACTGTGGTTCTGGTTGTCAATTGTAGATCTTTAACAGTCGTTACCCTATCAGAAGACTATTTTTTTTGTTTTGGTGGGAAATCATCAAACAACTTCTCCAACTTTGGGCGGGAGGGAGTGTCAGACTTTTACTGACTAAAACCCATCCATGTTCCTTCCTCGCCCTTAATGTTCCGGGGCCACGGTATCTCTTTCGAACAGGCCCGCAACTCCGGCAGGGCCCTATTAGTAGCCTGTAGTCTAGATGGTTGTAAGCAAAAGATCGCTCCCTATTACATAAGACTTATACATAACTGCCGATATTTTTGATTCTGTAATCAAATTTGAAGTTCACTTCTGCCTGACCCTTCGGGATTTACAAGCGTGTTTAAAAAAAGTTTTCCGATCCACCAGATCATCAAAAAATCTGCTATAGGACACTGCTATTGTCGCCAGAGTCCCACACTGAACCTTTACATCATATACATTTTTTCCTGTAAGTATTAATATTTCGGATAATATAATTCGGATCTCATTGTTGTATATTACACGTTCCCGGATATTTTGTATCCGGTTTTAGGCACGTTTGATATTTCGTCGCTCTCTGGTACCGTCGGGTACGCGGACGTGACAAGAATACATTCATTCATTCGTTCTATGACATTAGTGAATGAGATTTTCCGAAGTTACATCACTATTGTACACTTCAACCAATTTATTAGTGCAGGCAGGAAAACACAGAATTAAAATAAATGAATCAAGTTTGACATATCGATGTAAATTTCCACCACCGCCTTAACGCCACCTGGAGCTGCACACTTAAAGTGGTCATCTCATCATCTGCGTAGCCTTTTCCCAACTACAACCCCAAAGGTCGGCTTCCAGTCCAACCGGATACATCTGAATATCAGTATTTTACATGGAGTGACTGCCTATCTGACCTCCACAACCCAGTTAGTATTGGGTAATACGATGCCACTTGGTAAAACTGGTTGTCAGGCTTTTTGAGCTACTTTATGACTACTTGTAACGACTGTCAACAGTCAACAAATGACAGCCGGGACCAGCAGCTTAACATGCTTTCTAAGGCACAGAGGAACTGGGTATGTAGGGGTGGTCACCCATTTATAATCAAACCTAGGCAAGAACGGATTAACCTAAAGATCGATTCGAGTATAATTTAGTCACCACGAGCTCCTAATACCAAATTTGACATATCGATGTAAATTTCTTGACTAACAACGAAACTTTGAACTGCACACTTAAAGTGGTCATAGTATAATAAGTTGTCAACTGGGATTACAATCTGTACCTATGTAATCCGCATTCTTATGCTATCAATTACTTGGTTTTTCTAGCCGGAACCTTAATGGTATGTGTCCTTTACAGTCCTTGAACTCACAGTTTTAATAGTCGTCATGAGGTTGATAATGTGGTCGATAAAAAACTTATCTGCATGCATTATTGCGATTGTGATGCAGTCATACATACTTGGTTTACTTTTTTAGTATGTATACTTTATTATAAGTAGAAACATAATTGCTAATGGTTTCTCAGTTCCTCAATATACTGATGTTAGTGAGATTGGCGTGCATTATAATTGTATCTGCCAATCTCCTCCTACTGGACCTGGTATGTAGCTGAATAGCTGCTTTTGCTGATCTTTTAGATCTGTAGGATAACGCAGGCAAAAGTAACCAGTTTAATGTTGTAAATAAACTCCGTTTTTGAAAACTTTTTCATCAAATATCTAGATACCTACTTACTATTTATTTATTTATTATTCACAAAAAAAACAAACAGTCGTTACAGGTAGTCAGTGGCCCAAAAAATGTGACAACTAGTCTTACCAAAGGTATCGTATTACCCAGTATAACTAAGCTGGGTTGTGGAGGTCAGATAGGCAGTTGCTCCATGTAAAATACTAGTATTCAGCTGCTTTTGATAAGCCTGGAAGCTGACCCCAACATAGTTGGGAAAGGCTAGGCAGATGATGATAATTCACTAAATCCATAGCTCTTTGAGATTATATCTTAAACTACACAAACAAATCCTACAGCCAATTACGGACCAATATGACAGATGTAGAAATTCTTACACACTGGGTATTTTCGGACTGAAATTCACTGAATTCAAATGAATTACTGATCGCGCCAAAATACACACATCCCTGATAAAAATCTCCGTTACCTAAAAAATATCCTTTCCTTTACAAATTTCTTTGCAAAAACAAATTCTTAACTGTTATCAAAACAAACACGAGAACCACCGAGTACTTACTTAACGTAGGTATCGTGTTAATTAAACGAACCCCTTCACTCCTATGTTGTCTCGCAGCCATTATCTCATTTACCAGCTAAACAATACTATCACCGGTCTGAAACCCGACGCTATAATGCGGGGTGAGTGGAAAACAACACATAAATATAAAACAAAACAATGATGGTACACACGGTGACATATGTAGTATACATATCCAATACAACATGCCCTGGCTTTGTATACATTTCCCGTAGATTAGAGATCTGCTTGGACTGTTTTTAAAGCTTGATTGTGTACCTACGTATAATATCTTTGTTATAAATGTACCAGTTGTTCTTAAATCGATAGAGAGGCTTTCATAGCATCTGATCAGCCTAAGATAAGTCTAGCTGTGTCTGTTGCTAATTTAATTATCATTTTGGGTGCGACCATTATAGCAATAAAAAAAAGACGTGTGGCACTCGGGGACTGCCGCGGTAAAGCTATTGCATAGCATTTTTATCAACTTATGCAGTTTTAATTATTTATTTATTTTATTTTTCCGCTTGTTGCCGGCTCGAGGACCAAACGCAGGCTGAATGTTCAGGCTCGGCTTCCCATCACGATGATACTATGAACCGTGAATGAATGTTCCACACACACATACAAAGACACGCCAGACTTAAAACACCCCGTTTATGCGCAGTCGGCGCTCGGTTATCTATGGATACAAAGAAGGTCTAACATCAAATGTATACAACCTACAACTCCTAGTTACGGCAAGATAATAAAAAGAAAACTAGCTTGTCATTGTCATTATCTGACATGGGGTCACATGGGGTGTTAGGTTATTTTCGTTACGGAATTTCTGGATTTGGTCTCCACGCTCAAGGCCCGCGATAGAAGCTATGCAATAGCTTAAAACGGTATCCACACGCTTAACCAATCGTAGCATTGTTAAACAGATTGAGAGATTTTCTTTTTGCAAATTAAAAAAAATAGCTTCTATGAACTAGATAGATGGCGTTGATCAGACTACGTTATAGGTCCCAAAGCCAAAACGCTTGAAAAAACACACTTCACATACGCTCGTTGACTGACACTTTCGTTTGCATAACCTTCCGAATATAAAAAAAATAGTTCCAAGTTAGATTATGTGACGTTCTGTTCCTTCCAATAACGTACAGAGTTCAGCGCCATCTATCCAGCGACTAGGGAAGAGTTGAAAAAAGGGAATCCCTCATTATTAGCGCAAATAAGATTACTAAGTCCTTACAGTACTTTTTATTTAATGTTGCCGCACTATGCCCAAAAAATTGGGCTCGTAGGGGTCTTTAGAGGTTGGTCCTTTTAATTTTTCTTTTTAGTAAGTATAATTTTATTTCATTGTTAATTATTCCGTTTTGTTTTGTCCTGTGGGAATAAATACTTTTTGGAATAAAACAATAACAGAGATGTCTAAAAACCAAGGTAGAATGAGTCTGACTCACAGCAAATATTATGAAGCCAAGTAAGAACGTGGAAGAATGCATTCCGTTTAAGATGGTAACTGAGATATTCTCGAGATCTAGATTCTAGAGCAAGGCCAAAGACTTGCCGGGTAGGTTACTTGCGATTTTTTGCATAAACCGACGAATGTGAAGTAAACAAGGGCAGGGTAAAAACATAGGTAGGGCTTTATTTTAGGTCGTATAATATTGTTGACTCATTGTGTGTCGCAAGCAGTACTTAGTATAGTTACACTTAAAAACGAAGTATTTTTTTATTTCTTTTTACTTTACTCAACAGTTAAATTAGCTGTACCTACGTACTGCTCATTTAACTGTTGAGTTAATGTAACAGTTTGAGATCTTGGGTTAAATTCCCAGGTCAGTCAAAGTATTATTAGGAATTTCTAAATAGCATACCCAATGGCTGAAACTATGCTCGATCAATAGCCTCTAATACAGGTCTTATGTTGGTGTACCGTCGCCCAGAACGAGAGGAGTCATTTGATGATTTCCCATCCGAAAAAGTAAGGTTACTTACCTCTACCATAGATGATTTAAAACTAGCGTACCTCTAACTAATTCCTCGGAAATTACATGCGTCATGATTAAGATTGTAATGTCACAGCTTTTCGTCTATTGTAATGTACCTACACAGACATTTAAACACATAAGCATCACTCTAAAATTAATGGTTAAGGTCAAATTACAAGCATAATCACGGCCACGGACATTTCGGAAATTGCAAAGTGTCGAATGTAGGTAGGAAGTAATTCGCGTGTTTCCATAAAAAATATGCACCTAACACGAGCTCGACTGTGGAAATATTCATGTAAATGTAAATGACTCTAAAAATACATATTTGCATAATCGCGATATTGATCTATAAATATATATAAAAAAATGTAACGTTAAAGGTGTTATGAATAGGAAACTTACGAAACAACGTTATACATATTATGAAAAAAAAATATAATATATATATTGTGAAAAGTAAGTTACGTTTATATTATGAAGAGGTTTTGTTTGTAAGTTTGTATGTATAGGAGTAGCCTTCCGATCGATTGATACGATTCCGAAAATTCTTTATCCAATGGGAGGCTACATTATCTCCGAGAGTCATGGGCATATTCAAAACGTTGTCGTGGGTGTCGTGGTCGCTAGTGAAAGCTAGTGACTAAATAAAGCAATGATTTTTTCTATTTCAATGGCCCAATTTGATTCCTGTATGTTTCCGGCCAGAGTTTCATAGCATAGAGCGGCCAATTATTGCCACCCTTCAAATAATTTACTTTAGCCCCCAGACAATAGCACTGGCCACTTTTTTGTCTTTTCGAGCCGTTTAAGAGCATAAATCGAACAAATTTAAATATTAATCAGGCGTCTTTATGATTGTCTATTGTGTTTTATCGTGAATCAATCATTTCTTTTGCATAATCTACTGAATAATCTACTGAATAATTAAAGAAAAATGTTGATTTCCTCACCTTGTTGGAATTGATGAAGGATTACGTTACGTGCTTCAACAAATCAGTTAATTGCTTACAGACTAATGAATTAATTGGAGCCCAAGGTTTTATGTAAGACCTAGGACTTCGCCCGCGAAAATTGTTATAGCTCGGCTATTTTGCATCAATATCAATATAATTTATAGTCTATGTTACTCGGTAAAGATGTAGCTTTCTAACAATGAAAGATTTTTTTAAATCGGTTGTGTAGTTCTTGAGTTAATTTGTACCAAAAATATATTCTACTTTGTTTGAAAAAATCTTATCTTTCCTCTTTATACTACGAGCATTAGTTTAGAAGTTTAGATGAACTAAGGACAAAAAAGCTTGTAGCTTCGTAGTCGGCCTTAGTCATTTTAACTAAGTCATGTCATCATAATCATTTCAGCCGAAAGACGTCTACTGCTGGACATAGGCCTCCCCCAAGTGTCGCCACATTGACCGGTCCCGTGCGACTCGAATCCAACGGATTCCAGCAACCTTCACCAGGTCATCGGTCCACCTTGTGGGAGGTCTTTCAACGCATCGTCTTCCGGTTCGCGGTCGCCACTCCAGAACTTGTCGGCCTCATCGGCCATCCGTTATGCGAGCCTGCCCACTGCCACTTAAGTTTGGCAATTCATCGGGTTACGTCAGTGACCTTGGTTCTCTTGCGGATCGAAGTCATGTTTTGTCAACATATTGACATCAAATTATACATTTATACCTGTTTATTATTTAAATGGTGCACAGAAGTTTATTTTATTGAACAATTCCATTTTTTATCTCTAATGATCAGCGTCAGGTCTTCACCAAATTTAAATGGGACCACTACAAAAAAAAAGCCATTGAAATCGGTTCATAATTGGCGAAAAAATCACTGTACATATAACCGAATAAAAACTTGGTGACCTCCTCCTAGGTTTAAAAACATACATTCTATATTTAACTGGTAACGATAGAAACTGTCAACTGGTATGTATATTTCCGTATTGACATAGTAATTGTAGGCACACGTATAATTTTATAGGCGTGGGAGGACAGCCTTCTTAATTAATGAAGACCTTAAGATTTTACGAATAATGTGACATAAATATAGAGGCTGTTTCAATAGGGTCAGAGCCTACCTACGCGGCACGCGGTACTCTCATACAAGCCTAAAGCCTGGCTTCCCCCTATGACCTCTACTAATCATTATGTCATATATCATCGTTTATTTCAGGCATTAATTACTGAAGATACGATTTTTTTTGTAGTTTAGTAATCGTTTGAAGTTAGAACTGTCAAAAGTTAGAATTCTTAGCTTTCCCTCTTTACCGGTTCATCATCTTTTCAGCCGAAAGACGTCCACTGCTGAGGGCCTACTCCCTAACGTTTCGTCCATAGGGACGGATCTATCCGCGTCTCTCACACGCACTCGTCTGCAGACGTGTGCGAGAGAGACGGATAGATCCGTCCGTATGGTCGAAACGTTAGGGAGTAGGGCCTCTGGACATAGGCCTCCCCCAAGTGTCGCCACATTGACCGGTCCCTTGCGACTCGCATCCAACGTACTCCCGCAACCTTCACCTCTTCCACCGGTTCATACTTCGTTAAAATTCTGGATGGCTTATGTAATTATTTAAACGCAAGTAAATACTGAAACTTGACTTTAGATACAAGTGTTGAAATTTTGAGCTTCTTTCTGACTTTCTTTCCTAAAGATTAAAAGTTTTATTAAACTTGGACTGTTGCGATCATTAAGTGAATTCCTCTGAAGTTCGAGCAAAGCTACTGACCCAAAACCACGATAAAGTCTTATTTATTCTTTTTAATGAAGTTTGACTTCCTCGAAAATGAAATGAAAAGTTAATTAAAACTTAACTCGCTCACGTAATAAACAAGGTTAATTTAATTAATCAATCTACAGGGAAAAAGAAAAAGTTTCCTTTACACAGGAAAATGAAGTTGATTCGCGCAAATAGCTACGCCAAAAAACGTGAACACGTGTTATTACGAATTTCACCAAAGGAACTAAACACGATCCGGACAACTAAGGCCTGAATTCTTGTTGCGCTGATGGTCGGGTCGGTCGCGTCGGTAGTGACGACAGCGAGAACAAAATACGGCTGTCGGTCGCCGCTGACGGCAGCGTCGCAGTATGAAGATATATAGAACATAATGTATATTCGTACGCGACCGACCGTGCGCGACCGACTGTCAGCGCTACAAGAATTCAGGCCTAAGTAAACTGCGCTGTCAATGTCATCATTAATTACTATACAATATTAACATTGAAAACTCTAGAACTTAGTTCAGATATGTTGATCGCATCCAATTTCATCGGTGACAATCACCCATAATATTCAATCAAACAAGAGTATCAAAAAACCATACATGATTGATTTCCTCACCCATTTTTCAAAGCATAAGTTTACTGCCTGCCCCATATAACAAACCAAAACCTTGACAACAAACAAAACCAACGACCTAAAAAAATATAAACAACAATTTTCGCACTCCATTTAATTGTGAATGCGTGACATTAATCCATCCATGAAATTATATTATCATCGATACACTTTAACCGACCATGCATTGTCTGAAGGACAGTGTGTAAAACAGTTGTAGGACCGTAGAACAAATGTTGGTAAAAACGTTGAGGTCAACAATTATTGGGTTGATCGCTCAAATACAATGGAGATGCCAGTAGATGGTACTCAATGCAGGTGGAAGGTAATGTCAAAGATTAGATGAAAAAATATGCAACACTTCGGTGGATAGTGAAGTGGAAAAGGAATTATGAATTCTGCCGAGCCTCTTCACAAATACCTATTAGGATTGGCTTCCAGTCTAACCGGATGCAGGTGTATTTAACATGAAGCAATTGCCGATCTGACCTTCACGACCCAGTACTAGGTAATACGATAATCCAAGGTAAGACTGGTTACCACTTTCGGACCAGTTTCTGTTATACGTCGATGCAGAACAAAAAAATACTAAAGGTAGATAAATTAAAGTCAGCTTTCAAGTTTATTCGTGTGTCCGCTTTGTTCTCCTAAACTATGCAATGAATGTTGATGCTACCGCTATCGATATAAAGAAATCATGAAAATTTGTAAAGTCGTTTAAAACCGTAGGAAGCAGGGGCAAGTAGCAAGTAAAATATATTACGGAATATATAATAAGAAATCCAAATTCATCTTCATTAGATGTTAACATTTTTTCAAAACTAATTGGCAAAGATAGCAAAAAAAAAAACAATTATGGACCAATCTATACTTCTACACTTAATATTATAAAGCAGAAGAGTTTTTTTGTTTGTTTGGACGCGCTAATCTCAGGAACTACCAGGTCGAATTGAAAAAATATTTTTGCGTTGGATAGTCCATTTATCGAGGAAGGCTATAAGCTATGCAGCAGGAATGAAAAATGTTGCAAAAACGGTTTTTTTTTTTACTTTCGTTTTTCTGTCTTATGTGACGCAGACGAAGTTGCGTGGGAATGAGAAGAAACGACGTTTGCTAGACATGATTTAAACTTGCAACAAAAATGGTGGAACTTCTAGCGATTTCGGGTATTTGAAGGTAACAAATCGTCACCTTTCTGATCGAGCTACGTAAAATGCAGATTTTACAATAGTTGACCTAGAAGTCTTACTTAGAAACAAGAGATGCTAATTTTGATTAAGAATTCTTCCGTCGTATTTTTGCGATCACTTTGATGACATTCGACCGGCATTGTAATTCCAATGAATTTCGTCATCACACTTGATACTATTTCGTCATCAGTTGGTAGGCCGTTTATCAGTAAATACCTACAGTATCCAAGTACTTGTACAGTGTTGCAATTGGCGAAATTCTTCCCAATTGACGTAGAGTTCGGTCCACAAAATTAGAATAAGGAGTAAATTTACTTATCCTTGAAATGTAAGTCTTGTATACCACATAAACAACACAGTTGAAACTGGCAGAAGTTTTTTAGATGAAAACTAGCGTACACTCGTAAGAAGTGTGTTCTTTATGACGTTATTTTTCAAAAAAAAATACATTGGAGACATTTACCAATCCCTACTCCGCTGGAGAAAGTATACTTCGAATCACGCGTGGTAGGGATAAGAAAAAGATGGCGCGTAACGGAAAAATGTGACGCGTAACGAAAAATAGTTACACAAAATTTTTTTCCAACCCCGATAAAGAAGTTTCACTTCAATAAAGTCGTTTATGATAATACAATCAAACCTGAAGCCTTAACCAACAGCCCCCAAACTGGGCCAGCGTGGTGGATTATGGTACGCTTCCTCCCATAAATAGGAGGCTACTTTTCTTTATTTTTTTTTCTCCTAAAAAAAAAAAATAGGAGGCCTCTGGTTATACTACAAGATCAAGTGTAAATACCTATATGTGAAGGCCTAAGCCATTATAAATAGTGAGAATACTTGTTCAAACACTATAAAAGACAAATCGTGCCGCCTGGTAAATATGTAGGCCAATTACAATAGTAATTCTTACCTAATCCGTACAGATATTAATGATACAAGTTATCAAATGAGCACAATGACGCCCTCTATGTAGCACGTTCATACGTTACGACTACAAGACAAGTTTATGGCTAAACTGAATTAAAATTCAATATCAATTAAAATTGTTGTTAAATTGGAACGATATAGACTTACTTGATCAATTATTATGGTGTATGGCAGTTAATTACATATTTTATTAAAGTATTTGTTTTTATAGTCCAAGAGGATACAAGAGCTACAGTCCCAGTCACAAGACATAAAAACTGTGAAAGTACTGTAGTTGCCCATTCCCTAACGTAGATCTCTATGGAGAAGAACGGGCAAGAAACTCCATGGACACTCTTTTAAATCAAATTATTGTTACAAAATCTTGGTTACATCATTCATGTTGAGATGCTATATTATGTAAGAACAATGTAGCAAGATGTGCACGTTAAAGGTGTCCAAAACAAAATAATTAATTCAAATAAACCATGGCGACTAAGAGATGACCAGTCACAACTCACAACTGACAGCGCCCGTTCACGAACATGACGTGAACATGGACCTTAGAATCATAAATCTTTGGTTAAAGAATTAAACTTTTTACTTCTGCCCTTATTCCATCTTTATTTGAGGTCGGCTCTCCTAGTTATTCTTCTCAAAATATGTATTTTCTTGGTCGCTATGTACTACTTAAGTTATTCTTAACTACGCACATGACAGGTTAAACACTATCACTGGTCACTGTTTTACATATTTTGGTTAAAGTTGATTTAATAAAAATGATCGATACCAATTACGAACAAGGAAGGCATTTAATTTAGCCTTCACAATGAATAGTTATCAATAAGGCCAATTTGTTAGTTTCCAACTTTTAGTTTATCACTTAGTTTTCAACAGAATTGTACATAGTCAGTCTACCTTTGCATCCATGCAGAATGCAATCACTTTACTTGATTTCACCTTCCGATAATGATAACCCACCATCAAAATATATCTAACATTTCTAATTCAAAGAAAGTCTTTTATATCCTACTAAGGCCCATGTTCACCGAGAAGATAACAGTCTGATTATCTAAAAACAGCTGTCAATGTGACATGTTCCCATACAAAAATGTGTTTTAAACAGCTGTTTTTAGATAATCGTCCGTCATGTTTTTGGTGAACATGGACCTAAGGGTGTAACACAGCAATTACAAGTAGGGATAAATATTAGTTTAATAAATAAATAGCCATTTAAACTTCATCTCAATCCCGTGTTTACACAAATATTACCCACTATCATGATAATTACCTCCTAAATTATCTTGCTCAACATTAAACAAAGATGTTGCGCGTGTAAATCTAGCTCGGAGCATGTTCTCAGGTCTTACGAGATGATTTCTTAGTAATGAAAGCAAAAACAAACAGCCATCAGAAGGTTACGTTAATGGTGAAGTTTCGTATTGAATATGGAAACGGGGAATGTGATAACCAGAAGTCGGGTCGGACAATTTAAGTACTCGATTTTCTCACACCAGTTTGCGATAAATAAATATCGCTGGACATTAACACACAGCGCAATCTAAGCAAAGCTTGTGTAGTGGACACCAGATAGTTGAAATACTACATTTATATACTTTTTTGTTTGTAAATACATACTTATTATCCATGATTCAGAAACAAATGTCGAACGTAAGGCGGCCTCACTACCACTAAACCATTCGGGTCGTAAATATTAACATACATCAAAGAATCAAATTCGAAAAGCCAAATGTTAAAAAACGTCAGCATTTTTAAAAAATCTAAAATTTTCCGCAAATGTCTAAAATAAGTTTAACCTTTACAAATGCTATAATGGCATCACAATGACAAGTCACAAGATGCATCGGTCTGCGAAATTCTCAATTGACGTAAAACGCCGTGAAATTAATGCAAACGCGGAAATTTATTTTTATTTTTGGTTAATTAACGTTTTCGAAGACTCAAGTTTACTCAAGTACAAGGGTGAGTTGAAGGTCAATAACTATAGAAAGGAAGTCACTTTCAATTTGTGCAAAAACAAATGAATGAGCCGCTATGTCTTGATTTTCAATTGTTTTGTGCCATGAGGAAAATGTCATGAAGAAAGTTTTGACTATGAATGTGGATAGGTATATAAATAAATAAATATCACTCGACATTACACACAGCGCCATCTAATGCCACACTAAGCAACGGCGCTTGTGTCGTGGACACCAGATAGTTGAGATACTACATAGATACATTATTTGTTTGTACGGAAACATATGCCCATGCTCATCACACAAACATTAGCTTTTTTTTTATATGAGTAGACGAAGACCAAAGAAACGATGGATGGACTGTGTTAAGAAGGATATGGTAAGAAAAGAAGTGTCTGATGCGATGACGAAAAATGGAGGAGTATGGAAGAAGAAGACATGCTGCGCCGACCCCAAATGAATTGTTAAGGGCAAGAGAATGATAATGGCCCTTTGTCCTTTATTGAAATAAAAGTTATCTTACTACTATACTATTATAAATAGGAAAGTTTGTGAGGATGGATGAATGGATGGATGTTTCTTATTCTTTCACGCAAAAACTACAGAACGGATTTGGAGTTTATCACACAGATAGTTTGTAACCTGGATACTTTTTATATAATCACGGTAGTACGATTCTGTGGGACAATACCAAATTTGCCAGCTAATAATATATTATATAATTCAATAGCGATATTCTAGTTTTCTTCAATACCTACAGTACGGATATAAACTGTTTTTTTTTTTATGACAATTAAGGAAAAATGGAATTCATCAACAGCCGAATTTTCCAAAGATGGGCTTTTCTTCAACATTCAAATTTCGGAATGTGATAAAAGATCAAAAAAGTTTTAAAATAAGCCACCTTTCTTTTGAAACACTGCCCGTTCCATTTCTTAGCCAGTTAAACGGAGAACCACTTCCTAATGTAATACAAACTAATCTCAATCCAAACTGAACTAAAAGACAAATTTTCTCCCAGCATTAAATATAATTAGTTTCCAAGAGCTACTGGTTACTTAACAGATTTAGCCGAGTCGCCATCACAATGGCGAATAGAGACACGCGACGTCAAATTCACGTAATTACGTCATTGTTGCCATCTGGGTCATTGTTATGTTTTTATTATCCGAAAATAGGACTCCCTGACAGGTTAATGGCGGCTCCTAAAATATGACTTTTGTTGTTTGTGGATGGATATTTAGGATTGTAGATGCGCCGGTGATTTTTTCTGCCTGTCAGTTTTGTGATAGGTTACTTTTATTTAAGGAAATTTGCAAATTACAGACGGTCATGTATTTGCAACGAGCATGTATTTTATAGAAGAATTGCTGATCAGAGCCTTTAATCAGATTTTATCAACGAATGCACTCATTATCATTATCTTCGGCCTTGTCGGATGTTACTTTGGTGACCACTCAATTAAGCTTTTTCTATCCCATTCTTTTCTGTAAACCGTCACGCTTTAATTTACTCCATCTGCCGATATACTGCCAAGCACAGGCAAGAACCAAATTAAAATTGCAAAACATGTTGCATTTAATTCCAGTTTTTGGAGTCAGTTCTCTGTTCATTCAACCAAGTCTTCAATTGTTTCCATTTTTCGCTAAGCTGGTACGTGGTACACACTACAAGGTTTATTTCTTTCTTGTCTTTTCTTCATGTTGGAAAATAATAACACAAAAGGCAATCCGCGTTCCTAGACATTCAAGAGTAGACCTAACAATGTCAATCTTCACAGAACCGTTTCTCAGCTTTGTGATCGATGCCCATATTTAGTCAATGCACTTTAATGGGTTAATTGGCTTCATTTAATAAAGTTATGATTTTAATTTTAATCGATCATTGATTGTAGTTAAACACTATTATTATCAATTTTCTTTAAGACTATTTTACTAATATTACAACATTCGCGTGATGCGAAAGATTTTGGTTTAAAAATGTAGACACATTTTTTTCTTCCTTCTCTATTTCCTTATTAATATTCTCTTTTTGATGAACTAGAATAAATAAGAAGATGGACTTGACTTAGTTTAGCTTGGCAGGGTTATGGAGGTCAGATAAGCAGTCACAGCAGCATTCGCATAGACTGGTAGCCAGCCCAACCAAATTTTGAAAAGCTAGACAGTTGATGACAATTAAGTAGATCAGCTTAATTGAAAAAAAACGAGCTGATACAATTATATACAGTAGATTCTCATTGAACATACGAGTAATTAAGCTAACATAAACCCTGTATGTCACAACACACGATTAAAAACGGAACACCCATTAGGTAACTAACTGTCGTTTGAGCGGCCTCTGCGGGTCCTTAACTTGTCACATAATTTACACGTTGTTTCCGTTGACATAAGATTATAAACATTCTGTCTTATTATAAGCGAAACGGACCGAGATTATGAAGGCTTTTAGTTATAGCTGCTGCACGTAAAAAATAAGTGACGATTATAGGACCTAGGACCTTGGACTACAACTCGAATTGGTCTATTGTCAATACACAGCATCACACCCCAAGTGAACTGACGATTGTCCAATAGATAGATGTGGGAGACCTAAGACCTGAGGAACCTAAACCAGTGGATGGATTCAATGATTTCACTATGTTTTGACCCTCAGATGGAATCGCGTGCAATATGGTACACCCACCCATTGTGGGCAAGAGAAAAACATCTTCTGGAGGTTCAATAAATATTCAGAGGAGATCGTGGCTAAATTATAGCAGGCGCTTGGGTTGATCTTCTGATTAAGCCGCACTTGCGTAGGCTGGTCCATGTATTACCACCCATTACATATCAAGTAACCTCCGTGACTCGGAAAGCACCCGATAAACCGTTGGATTCTGCTCTCATTAGGAGACCTTTGACAGTCGTAGTAGGTTAGTCAGTGGCCCGAAAGTCTGACTACCAGTCTTACCAGGGGGTGCCGTATTACCCAGTAGTAACTGTGTTGTGGAGGTCAAATAGGCAGTCGCTCCATGTAAAATACTGGTATTCAACTGCATACGGTTAGACTGGAAGCCGACCCCAACATAATTGGGAAATGGCTGGTATTCACTCTATGTCCTTAACTCAAATTCTCCGCTACCCGCTTTATATGCGACGTTGGCTTTATCAGGGGTTCCGTAGATCTACCCAATAAATACTAGCTTCAGGGCGTATTAGAGTTTTTCTTTCAAAATGAGATCAAACTATGTCATGAACGTGATACAGTTTTGGCCGTATATGGCCTGATTGTTTATAATTTGAGGCCGTTTACACATGGCGGTGATTAAAATGTCTGCATGCGCGCGTTATTGATATCATCCGGTGTTGCTATATCGAAGTATGGGTTTGAGATCTTTTGGGCGTGTCGTGTGGGTATTGCAAGTTTGTCACTAGTTAAATATGGAATTAGATCTTTGCCACGGGTTTAATGAGACGGTGTTTGCGATAACTGCGTGGTGCGGAAAGGGCTCGATTAATCTTACTTATACTCGTCGTATTATAAATGCGAAAGTTTGTGAGTATGAATGGATGGATGGATGGTATTTTGTTATTCTTTCACGCGATGGATGGTTGTTTTTTTATTATTTCATCATTAAACGGATTTGGATGAAATTTGGCACACACATGGTTTATAACCTGGATTAACACAAATAATGCTATTTATACCGGTAGCATATTCCCACGGGGCTGCGGGACTGTTCGAAAGAGATACCGTGGCCCCGGAATATAAAGGGCGAGGATGGAACATGGAAGGGTTTTAGTCAGTAAAAGTGAACTGAAACTTCCTTTCTCTCCGCCCAGAGTGGACAATAACCAAACTCGACACGGGCTAAGCCTCGGGCATTAGCTAGAAAACTGACACAAAAGAAAGTTCAGTCAAAAAACATTGTTACATTTGTAAACCCTTTAGGAATGAAGAAGATTTGTTCGCTGGCTACGTCACGTTCCATTATAGACAGTCTAAACCAATGACCATCGGTTTAAAAGCGCTTAGTATATATTCATACGTAAGCTTTTCGTTGACTTATGTCAATTTGTTTAATTTTTTTTACTTGTCATCGTTGCTTTCGCTGATGGAAATTTTATTCACAGTGCGACACGGAAACATGGCTCATATAAGAGACATATTACAAACAACGGATATAAAGTACATAGTTTGTAGTGCCAACATAAGTCTAAAAATCAATCGTTTTTTCCCAGTACCCGTTTTGTGGAGCTCCACGTAAAATCTTGGTATTCAACTGCATTGAAAAATACTCCAAAGCCGACCCCAACATAATTGGAAAAAGGCTAGACAAATGATGATGAATGCCAACAAAACTAACGTTATTTTCTGCTTGTCCACAGAGTAATACAAAATGTTTAAAGGAGGCATTTGGACAAAGCTGTCTGGCTTCTACAAATGGTATGTGCTGGGTCTGGTGTCCATCGGCTACATTCTCGGAGAACTCGGACATTATCTTATTGGTGAGTATAACAATCATTTGTTATCATATTTAGAGAAAACTTTAAAGAAAGAAGAATTTGCAGAATAATAAAAGTGTTATTGCAAAGTGTAACTTGATTTTCCATTATTGTATTGTATTGTACAACGGGCTGGTGTCCGCAACACCACGTCAAAGCGCGTATTTTACGTATGGGGCTATAATCCACCACGCGTGCGTGCGGATTGGTAGATGTCACCTGTCTTCGAATTTTGGTTCTAGGACATGCCGGTTTCTTCACGATGTTTTCCTTCACCGTTGTTGAGAGCAGTGGTGATGAAATAAATTACACAAAGTAATATGCCTGTGATGGGATGGGATTTTCCATAGTGAAAGTTCTGAGTGGTAGCCAAGAAGACTGGATTCGTGCCCGGTTGATGTCGATAGGCTTGCTCCTATTCTAACTGGCAAAATGTAGGTGTACTGTTAAATACACCTCTGCCTAAACTATCACGGACAGCAGGCGTTATGATATGTTTATGTGATTTTGCAGAAACAGGCTCTACGAGAAGTGAACCTGTCCCTAGTTTTAACTTATTTATTATTTAACACTTCAAGCACATAGTACAGAGGCGGACTTAATGCCATAGGCATTCTCTACCAGTCAACCTTTGGGTGATGCAGAGACAAGCAGTGGTCTTGTTTTACTTACTTATCAAGCATAGATCAACAGCCTTTTGCAAACAGCCAATTTCTGACATAAAATCTAAACGTTCTAATTTCTGATAAACGTTTCTAATCATAAGAATAATTTGTGTCTCCATACAAGTCAATAGTGCTATGACTTTGGTATAGTGATAAGCCATTTTTCACAGTGTCATAAATAGTGAACTACCTAGCACGAAGTCTAATTTCTCCAGATTTACTTTTGAATCAGTACCGATATGTGTAATGTTTTGTACTTTTCGGGGCATTGACCTTCTACCACTAAAAATACAGATGATAGAAAACAATAAGAATATTACAAACAGAAAGCAAATCCAATTCCCAACTTATTTACTAAAACCCTGCACGAATATTTATGAATCATGAATTTGTATGAATTCGCGACAAATAAACAGATCCTAACAAGTATCAATCTACATACAGAATGGTAAAAACAAATGTATGTATAAATACATACATTTACATACACTGTGTATGGAAAACAAAGTCGTGGAACGAATGAGAGGTGCATGAATACATCGGTAATGTCCCGGGGGAGACGACTCCGATACTCGTGTTGGGGGTGAATTAACTTCTATACCTGGGAATGGAGTTCTGATAGCATTATATCGGTATTGATCGTGTTTCCCGGTATAGGGAAATTGCCTTTGGTCTAAATCAAAAGCAAAACCAAAGCATTTATTTCAAGTAAGCCAATTACAGGCACTTTTGAATTGTCGAACCAAAGAGGATAATTAAATATAGCATAGTCCCAGTTACAAGACATAAAAACTGAAAGTACTGTAGTTGCCCATTCCCTAGCGTAGATCTCTATGGAGACGTATACTAGGTGGAAGGGACACCAACGCTAAAATTATAACCACGTAGTTAGTATATCATTTTGAAGGACATAAATATTTTTCGTACTGTCTTTCTCACTATTCCTATAGTAGCTCTAGGCTGCATAGTCGGTTGATTGTGCCCGACTGGCTGCGGTTGGTCGGGCTTCCTCTCCCATCCCAGAGCATGTATTTCCTTACAAAATCGTGCCCCCTGGTGTATCCGGCTGGTCCGGGTCAGCGGCTTGCTCCTAGCTGGGTATGGTGTTCAATCATCTGGTTCAGAATGATATACTGAATACATGACAATCATTTAAGCATCGGTTTCGCTATCATCCTGTATTTTGAAATAGAGAATAGTGAAATGAATAATGATGAAAAGTAATACGACCACCATTTTCCATTTTCACAAAGACGTAGAATTCTTGACTATCATATAGGTGAAATATAATATAAGCGACTGACGCGCAACTTCGACTATTGTCCTTCATAAAACATCATTTGGACGTTCCATTTTGATTCATATCTACAGATAGACGTCTATTGCAATACACCGGGAGACATAGGCGTCACAAACGTTGCTACGTCGATTATCGCTCTATCCTGCGTATTATAAGCCTTTTTTTTCCTGGATGGGAAATCATCAAATGACCCCTCCCATTCTGGGCGGAGCGGAAGGGAGTGTCAGACTTTGACTGAACCATCCATGTTCTTTCCTCGATCTTTATGTTCCGAGGCCGTGGTATCTCTTTCGAACAGCCCCGCAGCCCCGACAGAGACAGAATTTAAGGCAGATATTAGTATCCCTAAATCGAAAAGTAGGTATATGGCTATGATCCCACATAAATGGTTCGTAACTTGTCTTGAGGAACCCAAACGCGATCCAAGTCAAAAGTCACGTAGGCCAGCCAATCTTTGTATTAAAAATCAATAAATTCATATTTCATGGCAAAAGAAAACAATGAATGAATGAATTATTAAATAACTGTGCCATAACAATCGTGAGAATCAGAACTACTCGCATTTCATTCATGATCATGATATCTTAATATCTGGCCGACATGATCTTGGATTCTTATGGGAAAAGTTTATTTAGTTCCTCCGTTGTGATTATCTGGTTCGATTTGTTGCATTATTGCTTTAAGAATACCGTTATATAGTTAGAAAATTTTAGTGTTATATTATTGTAATAGTTAAGCTGTTGGTACCGACTGTTATTTGTAGATCGTTAGTCGTTACATGTGGCCCAAAAAGTCTGACAACCAGTCTTTATACCAAGGGGTATCGTATTGTCCAGTAGTTCCAGTACTAACTAGGTTGTGGAGGTCAGATAGGTAGTCGCTCCATTTAAAATACTAGTATTCAGCTGTATCCGGTTAGACTGGAAGTCGACTCTAACATAGTTGGGAAAAGGCTAGGTAGATGATGATGATGATTGCAATTGCTAGAAGGAACGCCTGCCGAGCATAAGATCCTGGGTCCGATTCACGTCTCGGGTGGAGTGTTATTGGGTTTTTCCCATGAGAAATTCCCACACATGAGATCTAGTTAGATCAATTTTTCGCCCCGTAAATCCCCATATCATAACTTTCATCGAAATTTTTAGAACCGTTTTCAGGAACGTGATTACGAAAACATATAATATGTATATCTCTCTACAAATATTGCTCATTTAATATCTGTGCGGACAGAACTATCCCGTAGCCTTCAATCAATACCATTCTATTGAAGGAACTTCTTATCATTTTGATATCTCTTACAATACGATCACATTTCCCTACCCAATTCTCCGGTCTCTTTTGTAACACCCACGGCCCACGGGTAGGTAAGGGGTCCCTTTACTTATTCATGACTTTGACTTGTACATATTATATCTACTGTACTAGTATTCTGCCCGTCCGTCTGTTACCCTTTCGGATTTAAAAACAGCAAAACTATTACTAGTGTTTTATACATAAATCTATTATTCTGCAAAGTTGCATGACCTAATTTAATGTTTACATTGAATATTTAAATCCATTTACGACCTTAATGGCGTAGTGGTAGTGAAGCTGCCTTACGTTCTTAGGGTCCTAGGTTCGAATCCCGGTAGGAGCAAATGTTTGTGTGATGAGCATGGACATTTGTTTTCGAGTTATGGATGTTTATATGTTTATTAAGTATGTATTTACAAATAAAAAAGTATATATGTAGTATATCAAATATCTGGTGTCCACGACCCAAGCCTTGCTTAGTGTGGCACTAGATGGCGCTGTGTGTTAATATCCAGCGATATTTATTTATTTATATTTCATTCTAGAGATTTCTAAACTGTGCAGTTATAGAATACGATAGTTTCCACCATCAATAAATTGCAAATCTATTTAGTCCGTCAGTTAGTATATTGGAATATTAACAAAGATCAAACGCATCAAAACTCGGGAGTGGGGCTCATGACATCAGAACGTGCATAAAATTATACCAAGGCGTGACGCATTGAGAATTTTAAAAGCGTCGTATCTTCGTCAATTTTGGTTTACGTAACAAAAGAAAAAATACGGGTTATTTATTTCTTGACAATCTACAGACAAAGTAGATATTTTCAGTACACAAGCCTATTCTGTTCCGAAACAGATACAACTTAGGAGCAGTCCTCAACTTGGCTATTTCTTAATCACAAAGGGAATACTACAGTAATTTTAAAACGTCAGACGTCATTATATTTTCACAATTTGGGGTTACTTTGGCCCCTAACGGCCGAAAATATTTGATCAAATCCAAATAATTTTATGTAGTAATGCCCCAGGACTATATTGCTACATCAAGTTACTTGTACGTTCTTGTATGGAAAAAGTACATTTAGAAACAAGTGGAGAAAGTTTGTTATTGCAATCGAGGCGAAATTAACACATGAGCCGCAGACGAGGGTGCTATAGAGCCAAGAACTGCAATAACAAATGTCCACGTGTATCAAACGACGTTTTTCAATTCATTTTTAAAGAAATAAATTAAAAGAGTGATAATGATCTTACACGGGGGCGAGGCCGCGGGCAAGAACTAGCTAGACATAAATACTTCTGAATTAAACCAGCATGGATCTCGTGTCCCAGTAACCTAGCCTTCAGACTGTTACAAGCTAAATGTCAGACAAGTCTAGCGCTACTATCAAATATATTTAAGACAATCAGACGAATGTAGTTTTCATTGGACAAGTTCTTCGTGTAAAAGTTTTATGAAGAGATTATTGAGCGAGAAAGATATGTACTTATTGCGTTTGTGCTCGTGGCTAATTAATAAGTAACAGCCGCACGAGTCGATCTTCAAGGTTAAGCTGCACTTGCCAAGGTCGGTCTATGGATGGGTGACCATCCGCTAGGTGACCTTACGTTCTTAGGGTCCCGGGTTCGAATCCCGGTAGGAGCAAATGTTTGTGTGATGAGCATGGACATTTGTTTCCGATGGATGTGTATATATGTATAATAAGTATGTATTTACAAACAAAAAAGTATACATGTAGTACATCAACTATCTAGTGTCCACGACACAAGCTTTACTTAGTGTGGCATTAGGTGGCGCTGTGTGTTAATGTCCAGCGATATTTATTTATTTATTATTATTATTATTACATACCAAGTTACCTCCATGCCTCGGAAAACACGTTACGCCGTTGGTCCCGGCTGTCTCCCGTAAGTCTAACAACCAGTCTTACCAAGGGATACAGTACTAACTTAATTGCGGAGGTCAGATAGGCTGAGATGGCAGTCGCTCCATGTAAAATACTGGTATTCAGATCCATCGGGTCTCCACAGCTTTCTCTCCCCTACTATTTTAATGAACTTACCTAAAACGTTACATGAGGATCTCATTAGATTTGAGTACTTACACATTGTGGAATGCAATAAACAAATGATTAATTAATTACAAGCAAAAGTCTATGATATTTAAATACGAGTAATAAAGTCATCAAATCATGACTTGATTTAAGTGAGTTAAATTATTTGGTCGGAATTCTCAACATTGTGCAATATTACACCAACATTATTTAACAAAAACTATCAACAGTATATAAATAATTTAATCGCTATGCCCAATAATGATCAGTCGAAAAACTGACAAAAAAATGCGTTTCAAATCAGTCAATAGAAGTAAATTAATCGTATCGTAAGATTCGTAAGTCATTACCAAGGCCGTTCAAATTCATTATCATTGGCACAGCGTACGGCCTAGTTCACATGATGCCAGTGATTCGGTCAAGTCAAGTGGCGAGTAGTTTATGACAGTATTGTGCAACGTCTGAATGCTCCATAGAATTAACAAAGCATTTTTTGTAAAAACTGCAGTGTTTTAATTAAAGATTTGTTTCGCGTGCTTCAATTTTTTTTTTTTGGATCGACTATTTGTGAGTTAGTGTCATCTAATGGGCAGTAGCGTAATGACTATATAACGCTTCTCCGAGTTTGCGACCTCAGACAGTTACAAACGTTTGTCACGACAGTAGATCAAATAAATTGTTTCGTGTTTACTAAGCATGTGAAATAAATGAATTCAACACTTGATATTTACATTTACTGTTTAGAAATAATAAACCTTATTTTGGGCTTCGCTACCGTCTGTTAGAATACTTCATTATCAATTGTGAACCAATCAGATTTAGGAAATCATTAGCCGCCGTCGACCCAACGATCTTTAGGACTGACCTGGCTTCTTTGGTCTAACTTTGGCCACCACTCAGTCAAAGCTTTGCTCCATCGACCACCTCCGCGTCAAATATCCTATACTTCCACAATAATAGAACACTTTTTTCGTTATACAACGTGTAGGTAACAGAAAGGGTATAGTCATATGAAAGGGTTTGCTACAACCCATCAAACTGAACAACTTTCTCCATGGGACCACCATCGTAACCGTAAAAAAATAATCTGTTGTCTCATACATTTGGTCGAGTAGGTATTAGAATTCTGTATAGGGCCGTTAATTTATTTTTTAGCGATTATGATGGTGATGCCATAGAGAAAGTTGTTCAGTTTTATGGTCTATAGCACACCCTCTCATATGACTATACCCTTTCTGTTACACGTTGTATATTGTACAATTAGCATAACACCAAAAGGTCACAACTTTGTCCCATCGGCTTTAGTATTTAGGTTAGGATCTAATCAAACATTAAACAGAGTTTGAAATGTATCGAGTGCAGGGTTTGCCCCAAGTCGCGATTATGGGGGCAGAGATACTTCCGTATGGTTGTCGTCCGTGTTGGTTTGACAATATTTCGAGAGTTTACAATATCGCTAAAGAGAAATCTAACGTGTTTGACAATTTTAGGGTGACATATCGTTCAGAAACAATAACTAAACACGGCAAATGTAGTTTTGTAACTATAAACAAAGCAGTGTAGATAGTTACAAAGTGACGGCTAAGCTACCGAGCGCGTTGATTTCTCAATTGAACATTGCACAGCTGGATCAATTCACTTGTGTGTTCTGAACGAGGCTTGCGGTATCATTCATCATCACTAAATTAATTAATTGATCTACTAGCCTATCAATAACAGTAACATATTTTGTAACGTTATTGAATGTACAACTGTATTTAAGGGGACTACATGACTAAATTAACAACTCTATTTATGTGGTGGTTTAAACTTCGGTTGAAATACTGTTAGAATAGAGTTCTAATCAGCTTCCAACAAAGTGCTTGTTATGAACAGTCACCGCGGACCAAATAGTGCGAAATGAGTAATTTCGATCGATTTTCAAAAAAACTATTGATTGGACTAAAAAATTTAAAAATAAGATGCTTATAATTGTGGCTTGTCCTTTCAAAATATATATTTGGGAACCTAGATATTATGTAATCAAATCGAAATAAATACACACTTTCTTAAGAATATGTTTGGTTTACGAATTATTTTGGTACTAGCTAACCCACGCAACTTCGTCTGCGTCACTAAAGAGAGAAAGAGATCACAAAGGGAATAAAATTTCCCCCGTTTTTGCAACATTTCTTATTGCTGCTCCGCTCCTATTGGTCATAGCGTGATGTTATATAGCCTATAGCCTTCCTCGATAAATGAACTATCCAACACCAAATAAATTTTTCAATTCGAGCCGGTAGTTCCTGAGATTAGCGCGTTCAACCAAACAAACAAACTCTTCTGCTTCATAATATTAGTATAGATTACGTTTGTACGAACGACGCACGCTCCGGGTCAAACATTTGAGGAAATCGACGTCGAGGCAGACCGTGGCATAGGTAATGTCACGCACATCGACATAGGTAATGTCGACATTTGATCTTGCGAGGCGAACAAGGTCAGAGATAGCACAAGCACATCTTTTAATTTGTTAGGTATCTATGGTCTAGTTTCTAGGTCAATGATGATTTGATTTTTGTTCACCCAAAAGTCCTCAACGCGCCTAAAGACACGTTTACTTGAAAAAAGCTTAAAGTCCCTTAAATATTTAATTTAAGGATTATTATAAAGCTTTCTTTCAGTAGTGGATATTAATAGGCTTGACACGAATCTGTAGAGCAGTATTTGACACTTAGAATTAAAAACACATGTTACAAGCCAATCATAATAAGTAAGCACACGACTGTTTGTTTTGAGAGTGTCGCAACAGAGTTGACAGCCAGGGTTATTGCCATTTGGTAACACATATTGATAAAAAATAATAATATAGGAACAACAATTACATTTAAAATTACAGTATAAGGAATAAAAATAAAAAGAAGAAAACTGTCCCATGATTAGTTGCTAAGAATTCAATGGTGAAGCCACCATCGTTGTCATTTACTTGTACACCACAACACAACTTCATCATCAGTATCTGAGACATCAAAGAAAGAAAGAAAGAAAGAGAAAGCATTTATTAGCCCGCACAGGACAAATATCACCATCCATCATCATCATCATTTAACCCTCTCTGACAACGACAGACCTCCTTTGAAAGGAGGTCCGTTAAAAGCTCTTAGCTTTATTTATACATGTTTTAAAGTAAATTGTAACGTAGGAAGGTACTCGTGGATATCAACTATGTAGGTACTCGTATAAACCAGAATAATAATGTTCCAATCACGACTTTATTTATCACACGAGTTTGTACAACTGTTAGCTTTTAGTAGCTACGTGTTGTTGTTAGGGATTTGTAAATGAAACGCTTTATTATAAAAGTTGATCCTGTTTTTTTTACAATAAGTTTCATATGTGGCAGCGTGCGTTTATTCTTACGGACCGAAATTCTGAGATTACTCACTGGTACTTTCAAAGATGAAATGGCTTTATAGCTTTACAAGACAAACATCCTTTAAATTGAAACTGGAGCTAGGTAGGTACTTTTCAGCAAAAAAAAATATTTTTTGATGATTTGTACTCGCCATTGATTTTAGATAATATCTTATTTCGTCAAGGTAGTTCGTACTAATAATAAGTAACAATAAGTTCGTGTTAATGAAACGTCGTGTTCCGGGCTAACTGGGCCTCGATTCTGCTATTACGATAGTGTCAGAATAGGCAATCATTGAAGTCATAATGATCAAGTTCTGTCAACGTTTGACAAGTTTGGTAATCTACTAATATAATGGCGTCATTATGACTTCTCAATGAACAACCACTATGACCCCCTTGAAAGAATGTCATAGAATATAAATCTCGTACATGAAATCTGGCATGAATAAAGATTCGCATTTAGTAGTACGAAAATGCCATTAAAACACAATTTTATTACGAGACCATCGACCGACCATTGTGAATTTAACAGATTACGAACTTTAAGCAAAATGACAATGGGATGAGAATGGAATCGCGTTGGAGTGACGAATTTATTAAAATAGCAGAAATAGGTCCCTGGATGTAAAATGGTTGATACTGCTGCCTGTTATTGATCTCTCAGCCACAATTTAAGACAATTAGACACTACGTAGAGTTCTTTTTTCTCGAACCACGAACGCCGACCAGAATCGGCTTCATGTCTTCGGGAAACCGCCATCCAAGCATGCACGCAAAAAATATTACTGGAAAACAATTTTTTTATATTTTTTTTTAAAAGAAAAATCTCATTTTATGGAAAACTCAAAATAACGCACTCAAAACATTATGCTGAATGGGTGGGTTGAATAAAGGGTGTAAAACACCTCTTAACGAATACGGAAGGCACTTGTTCTCCTCGTCATTCTGATATTTTTTTGTTCTACGCTATACCTGGGAACCTCCTAGTTACGGAGATATTGGGGGTCAAAGTTGCAAGATTTTTAAATACCACTTTTTATCGCATGATTTTTACTTTAAATATCTCTACGACCCCCGTACTATTCAAACCATCCATCCGCACAATGTTTTGAGTGCGTTACATTGAGTTATACCACAAAACATGATTTATAACCTCAAAAAAAAAGTTGTTTCCCAGCTATAATTTTTGCGTAAAGTTACTTAGTTTGATATACAGAATGCTTGGTTAACGGCTTTGTGATGAGATGAAATACATCCTGTATAGTACGGGGCCATGGAGGTGTTTTGTTGCAAAAAGTTGGAACTTTGACCTCCAATATTGCAGGTAGGTATGGTATAGATTCTAGACCATACCGCTTTTTTTTTTGTTCTAGACTCTAGAACAAAAAAAATGCAATGACGGGAACAACAAGTGCCTTACGACTCCTTTAAGAGTCAATTTACACCTTTAAACAAAGAAATGATGTCTTGTCAGATAACTTTATAACCATCCCGAAATTGATCGAAACAAACCTAACCATGCAAATCTTTGGTCCTCAGGTACAACGTCGAAAGTAACGGCTGATGATCTTCACTATGGAGACAAGTCCTGTATGCTGAACCTCACCCACGTCTCGCTAGTTGACTTGCCTGTCGTCTGCGAGAACGTCAACTCGAGTGATATGTAAGTACTTTATCTTAAAAACCCTTATATAGTGAAAGCTCGGAGATGGTTAAAAAACCAGTATATACTGGCCTAAGTGTGCCTTCTGGCTCCACTAATTACAGGCGTAATACTTATCTTATAAGAAGCGCTCGCTGCTTTAATGAATTGTCTAACGAGCTTGACATTGACTTATTTTGCACTAAGACGAGCGTAGCAAGAAAACTTTTAGCCAAATCATTTTTTGCGAATGAAGCACCTGCTAGTGGTACTCAAACATACATGTAGTAAAAAAAAAATGTGAAAAACCGTAACTTTAACTTGTAGGCATTAGTTTATCGTATTTTTTAATATATATCTGTGGAGGCTTGTTATTAGCAACTTGATTATATACATTTTTACCTATTATTCTGTTATTAGTCTGTAAGCTTTCTTAAAATAAATAAAATAAAATAAATAAAATAAAATAAAATAAGTCCGTACTATGCTAGGTCAGTCCACGATCAAAGTGTAAATACAGAATTTCAGTCGATTGTACCATTTCGTTTGTAAATGATACTTGTCCTTTGTCGTGAATGAACCAGGAGTGCTTTTAGCGTTTGGGTAAGTAAATTAAAATAAACAAAATACGTAAAAAAATATAAAAACATATTAATAACACCCGAAACACTTGATGTAAGTTTCTTTTTGAAAAAGCCATAAGTCAAGATAACCTAAAGCAACCATCCTACAAATCAATTTGACATCAAGTTATTGATTCCATTAGTGGTGTTTCAAGATTAGGTATGACTTTTTAAAAGGCGACGAACGCTTTTGCTTTTGCGGTATTTTTTTTGTTTTTGTATATCAGTATGGTTCAGTTTCTGAAAATAATTAGCATTTAACTTTTTTTTTTTCATTATGATTCAGTTTTTGAAAATGCGCATGCGTTTAATTTTTTGAATTTTATTACATTATGGTTTGTTTTTGAGGTAGATTCTCTAAGGGGGAATAGTGGAATAACTCAAAATTAAAAGGGGACTTTCTGGATTAATCTTACATTAGGGTCCAGTTTTCCCCCCTAGGGGGGATTCTCTTAAGGAGGATTAGTGGAATAAGCCCACAAAAACATGCAAAAATATCAATATTATAAAAGCAATAGTAACTGCTTGTGATATTTGCACGTACCTACGTCTTATCGGCTGAGGCGATTCCGAAAGTTTGGCTCGCCTAGTTAGGACAAAGGACCCTTTTAGTTCCGGTAGTAGATACCTGTGGGATCATTTACAACCGCAACGCTGATGAAAAGCTAGATAAGAGATAAATCTAATGATGTTCGAGTCACAACTAACAAGAAAATCTTTTATTAGTACCACATTAAGAAGAGCGATCGTAATCACTAAGTTCATGCGGCAATTTCTAAAAGTAATTTATTTCCTCCTTTCCTTCCAAGTTTCCTGATCCTTTAATACAGTTAGGACCAAGAGTTGGGTGGCTGTCAGCCAACTGGCTTTCCCCATAGTTAATCTTGAAACTTCTCGTAATTATGCTATTAACTAAATTAATGTCCACGAAGACCTTGCACGGATCGAAGCACGTGACGGTCCAATGTTTCTATCTACCCTATGGGAAAAAAGCGTGAAATTATGTAATTTACTTTTTTTTACTTCATCGATTTTGTAAGTAGATATGAATAATAATACAGGGTGTATTTCACCTCATCACAAAGCCGTTAACCAAGCATTCTGTATATCAAACTAAGTAACTTTACGCAAAAAATATTGCTGGGAAACAACTTTTTTTTTTGAGGTTATAAATCATGTTTTGTGGTATAACTCAATGTCACACACTCAAAACATTGTGCGGATGGATGGATTGAATAGTACGGGGGTCGTAAAGATATTTAAAGTAAAAATTATACGATAAAAAGTGGTATTTAAAAAAAAACTTGTCAAAATCTTGCAACTAGAAGGTTCCCAGGTATAGTGTAGAGCAAAAAAATTATCAGAATGACGAGGAGAACAAGTGCCTTTCGTATTCGTTAAGAGGTGTTTTACACCCTATATACAGGGTGTAAACCTCACCACGAAACCGTCTAACAAGCATTCTGTTCATCAAACTAAGTAACTTTATGCAAAAATATTGCTGGGTAACGACTTGTTTTTTTTTGGGGTGAAATATCATGTTTTGTGGTAAAACTCAATATAACACACTAAAACATTGTGCTGAGGGATGGATTAGGAACAGTGCTGCCTTACCCCACGAGAGTTATTTTATGTTAATAAGAATATCTGTGTGAATGTTTGTGTAAAGTCTAGAACGGGGTTGCGGGCCTGTTCGAAAGAATGCCGCGGCCCCGGAACATAAAGGGCGAGGATGGAACATGGATGGGTTTTAGTCAGTAAGAGTCTGACACACCCTACCGCTCCGCCCAGAGTGGGAGAAGTCATTTGATGAGTTCCCATCCCAAAAAAAAAAAAAAAAAGTCTAGTACAGGGATCCCCAAACAATTTTGGACAAGTGACCCCTTTTCCAAAATGAACTGTTACCTCAGACCCCCATGGCCAAATTACCTACTTTTAAGATCAACCCCCTTATTCATAATGGTCCACGCAATAGAAGAAGACAGAGTGAGAATTAGCAATGCTTTCAGTTAGCAGACTATTATGAAACGCTCGAACTACAACAATGCTGTTTACTACAAAAATATTAATTATTCTTAGTACACGTAACACAACATAAGCAATACAGAACCTACCTACCTATCTTGAAAGTTTTCTTGTGTTAATTTAATAGGGGTCGATTTTTAAACCTCGTCGACCCCTAAATCAGTTTTCGTTTATGTCGACCCCTAGAAAACCGATATCGACCCCAAGGTGTCGATATCGACCCCAAGGTGTCGATATCGACCACTTTGGGAATCCTTGGTCTAGAAGATGGAGTGAATTATGAATGACTAGCTTCTGCCAGCAGCTTCGCCCGCGTCAAGTTTGATAATTGTCCCATGGGATCTTTCTACCGGGATAAAAAGTATCCTATGTATTAACCCAGTTTATAAACTATCTGTTTGCAAAATTTCATTCAAATCCGTTCAGTAGTTTTTGCGTAAAAAAGTAACAAACATCCATACATCCGTACTCACCTACTTTCGTATATTTAGGTCCATGTTCACCAAAATGATGACGGACGATTATCTAAAAACAGCGGTTTAAAACACATGTTTGTACGGGAACATGTCACATTGACAGCTGTTTTTAGATAATCGGTCTGTTATCTTCTCGGTGAACATGGACCTTATAACAATAGTAGATTAGATAGAGATTAAAAAATGTAAATGACAAATCATAAAAAATCAAAACACATAATAAAATATGAACAACAGCTCAGGAAGTCATAAATGCTTATAAATCTAAAACTGCGCGCCTACTTAAGTTTTAAATAACATAAAAATATTTTATGAGTCACAAAGTATGTTATAATTACGAAGGTCACTCATTAGGTGCTGAGAATATTAATTATATGACAAATTGTTGCCGTGGTCAGGTGGGCAGGAAACTTGTACATAATGCAGGTATATGTATAAGATACCTATGTGCATATGGTATCAGGTCGTTAAATTCCACTGTTCTCGTTACCCATACATCTATACTTTTTTTTTTATTTGTTGTGTGCACTTATGGCATGTGCCGAATAAATATGTTTTCTTTCTTTCTTTCTTTCTTGATACTAATATTATGAAGCAGAAGAGTTTGTTTGTTTTGTTGAACGCGCCAATCTCAGGAACTACCGGCTCGAATTGAAAAATTCTTCTTGCGTTGGATATTCCATTTACCGAGGAAGGCTATAGGCTATATAACATCACGCTATGACTAATACAACTTGTCAAGAAGTTGGAACTTTAACCCCTAATATCTCCGTAACTAGAAGGTCCCAGGTATGGTGTAGAACAAAAAAATGATCGCAGTGACGGGGAGACCATGTGCCTTTCGGCTTCGTGAAGAGGTTTTTTACACCCTTTATATCAATATGAAGAATATACGAGAAGAAGACTGGCTCGTTGGTCAGGTGGTCGCAATCGCGACTGCTGACCATGAAGTCCTGGGTTTCGTTTCCCGGTTCCGGCAAAAGGTTATTTGGTTTTTCCATCATGAATTTCTCAGTAGCAGCCACGGAGTCCAGATTTGTACCCAGTTGTTGGCAATAGGCTCGCCCCTATATCCGACTTAAGTACATTACTGGTAAAACGTGGGTGTACTAATTAAAAAAGAAAGGAAGAAAAACTGTTTATTTGACGTCAGTACATTAAGCACACAAAGCAATAATATTAAAAAGTTACAAAAAAGGACAAAAATACATAGTATGTACTGTGTGCCTCACGGCGGCCAAAAATATCCATTTCAGCATTCATGCCAGACAGGTGCTGTTTGACTCTGGTCTTCCAATGAACTGCACTTCTGCCTAACCCTACGGAGATTACGTTATGTTTTAAAAAAACGATACCATGATATATAAACGATGATGAACTAACGAAAGGGATCTTCGATCAATAAAAGGATACTAAAAATAGCAAAACACAGTCGATCTTAAGCGATTAGATAGTTCGTGCAAACTACACAAACTGTTATTTCAATGGATAT
Source organism: Xestia c-nigrum (assembly GCA_916618015.1). NCBI lineage: Eukaryota > Metazoa > Arthropoda > Insecta > Lepidoptera > Noctuidae > Xestia > Xestia c-nigrum. The sequence goes on from OU745263.1 coordinate 4,248,007, forward strand.
ACTTGTCACTTTTTATCTTATGGTGATGCCATTTAAAACCTCGAAAACTCGAGTTAAGCAAACGCGAAATAAAAACATCAATTGAACTCTTCGAACAATTGACCTACCTCAACATTAGATTATCTATCGGTCATCATATTCAGTAAACTGTGAAGATAAAATCTAAACTATGTAAATTAATTCAAACAGTTATCTGATATTTTTTACCTCTGTAGGTGTGAATACCCAGATCACATAACATATTCATGCTACCAGTAAAAAATGTACCTAACACAACGAATTATGAACATTGCGTTACCAAAAACAGAGTTCACAATTAAATATTCTAATCCAATAATAAATGGGTCAAGACGAGCAAGACGTAAATTATTCATTCCAATTTTAAATATCGATCGGTTCCAACTGTCTGACTAATGAAGATTGGTCGGATCCAACTCCGGCCTTGACACAATAATCTGCTATAAACCAACCCGTACAAAACGTTCTGGGGAATTTTACCGAACATCGCCTTTGTACCTACGGTTGTTAATAAATGAAAGGTAACAATGAGCAAATTACTGGAGTTTTTGTCATATTTTCCTTGTTATTCAGAGAGGTCAGGTCTGGTTTTTTTTTATAACAATTGTCTTTTTTAAATTTTCACGATCAGAACACATTATAAAACTAAAGAAGACGGGTATTTATCGCCAACGTCGGGATTAAATTAAAGGTACTTAAATTCGCGATAAATACCCGTCTTCTTTAGTTTTATAACAGTACTTACTGCACTTATAGCAGCTCGTGGCTAAATCATAACAGCCACTTGGGTCGTTCTGTAGGTTAAGCCGTGCTTAAGGTAGGACTGTGGATAGGTGACCACCCTTACATACCGAGTTTCCTCCGTGCCTCGGAAAGCACGTTAAGCTGTTGGTCCCGGTTGTCATTGGTCGATCTTTGACAGTCGTTACAGGTAGTCAGTGGCCCAAAAAGTCTGACACCAGTCTTAACAAATGATATCGCATTACCTACCCAGTATTAACTGGGTTGAGGAAGTCAGAAAGTCGCTCCATTTAAAATACAGGTATTCATCCGGTTAGACTGGAAGCCGACCACAACATAGTTAGGAAAAGGCTAGACAGATGATGATGACTGTAGACTACGTTGAGTCTAGATAAGTTGCAGTTGTTAGACACAAGCTCGTTTAAATATATAATACTGTAACTACTCATGAAGATGCATCTTTTATTGCTGCGATCATAATACGATGATTCATTATAAACTGCGACTTAGCTTGGTCAGTCTTTAATATTGCTAGGGCTGCCATACATACGATTTGGATGTGAGCACCATGACTTTTTTCGTGGCCACACAACACGTCTAAAGCGCATGCTTTAGACGTGTTGTGTGGCCACGAAAAAAATATAAGAAAGAGAGAAAGAGCATTCTTTCTCTCAAGCCTTCTCTAAATTCTTAAACATTATTCTGTAATATTCGAGCAAATTTTCCAGTTTTGTATGAATTATCTAAAGTTAATCGTAATGTATCTTTCCCAACCAATTCCTATCGTACCCTGTTACTATTCCAAAAATCCTTGTCGTCAAACACGACTCCTGAGCATGTGGTCCCGGATTCAATGGGATTGGGGTTTTCTATCACAATTTTTTAGTAGCAGTCACGGAGTTTGGAGTTGAGCCCGGTTGATAGCAATAAAATTGTCAAACTCTTTAGATTGTAAAATAACTAGAGATATTATAAACTCTCGAAATATTGTCAAACGAACATACTGCTTACAATAAAACGCATTATTTTTCGTGAAATGCATGCGATGGTAGTCAACTCACGCGATGTGGAGGAAAGGAGGGGTCCCCCTTACCCAAAGGTACTCTCATGAAAACATAATGTGCCATTCCTGAGAAATACCGATTAATATAACCTAACCTTAAAACACTTTATCTTCCCCTAAAAAGCGTAGTCGACAAAGCCTCGCTTCGAGGGGCCCCTATTTCCGAGTGCAGGGTTTAAAGGAACCTAACTAACCTAACGGGGGGGTGCCCCGAGTCCCGATTATGGAGGCAGAGATACGTCCGTATGTTCAGTTGATAATATTTCGAGAGTTTACAATATCGCTAGAGAGATTACAATCTAACGTATTTAACAATTTTACGGTGACATATCCAGAACTTTACGAGCGGTGACATAAAACAGATCTTTCATTTAGTCAATTGGTCTCAATTAGACAAGACTATTTAGATTAATATCTGTCTAGTAAACCGTGACAAGCATTTCTGTTCATTATTTTAATTAACTATGATATTGAGAGGGTATTATTGTTAGGTCGCTACCTAATGCAAAAACATAGTGATTAATACCTATGTCCAATTTCCGGCATTAGACTTTTGTTAATGATACCGCCGAGACGTTGAGTAACAAAAAACTAATAAGAATTCATTGATTTGCCATACAAATAAACTTAAACTTATTAGTTACTAACGGGATAACCTAAAAGCCCTTCTACGCCACAAAAAATAAACAACTTGACAGGGCATTTAAGAGCAAATTCGGTCTGGCCAGCCATATAAGGGCACACGCAAGGAAATAGCTTCAAAGGGTCGCCGTTATCGATATCGGTAAGATAAGGAGGAGTATATTATACAGTAACTAGCAGATGAACAATATACTAAAACCTTCCTCTTGAATCACTCTATCTGTCAAAAAAAACCCGCATCAAAATCCGTTGCGTAGTTTTAAAGATCTAAGCATACACAGGGACAGGCAGACGCGGCGGGAGACTTTGTTTATTTATATAATATAATATAATATGTAGTGATATTCTATGATTATTAATTATTTTGAGATCAGGACCTTTCGCCTAAAATTGTTTATACCATTGTGACTTCTGGCTCTCCGGAGAGGGAGGGAGTGTCAGACTTTTACAGACTAAAACCCATCCATGTTCCTTTCTCGCCCTTAATGTTCCGGGGCCATGGTATCTCAATCGAACAGTCCCACAGGAAAATGTTTATACCTGTGATAAGGAACTAGTGTTCTACTTTTCAAAATATCCTATTCGGGCCACAGAAGAGAAAATACCCTTGTACATATTATCACTCTAGCCACCTTAACATAAAGCTAAAACCAAATAAACTTATTATAGGATAAAGTTGCCAAATGGCTACAATTTGGTAAGAATCCACATGGCAGTATTAGGACAGTGTTGGAGCCAGACTAGGCCCATCCTTTATCCTTTAATGTGAAAGCAGTGCCAATTTAAAACCAAAATAATCCTTATTGGTATCATTTACTTCCAGATTTCAGTTAGTATTTTTTTTCGTTGTAAAACTTAGCATTACACTATAATGACGAACATCATAGAACTGAAGGATTGAAAAATACACACATTTATTAAAGTTATTAACTTTGAAATCCAGAAATAAACTTAATGAAATAAATGAAATAAAATTGTTTATTCAGTAAATACGATTTAGGTATCACTTTTACACGTCATCACATGTTAAACTTAAGCTAGATGGCGTCGACATTACGTATCTGACTACCCTGAGAAGAATGGCGAAACAAACTCAGGAATCAAAGTCTGTTTTCAATGTCTGTTTATAAGCCTGTTCAAGTCTTGAATCGTCATCCATCGTCATCTTCAACATTTTTTCTATTGAAAAACGATACATAGTTGATTTGTTTTGGTCGGTTGGTGATATGTACGAAGAGATATTACGAAAAGGGCAATGACCGATATTGCGATCTTAACTGGCACCATTTATAACTGGAGGGCAAAGACCTCTCTTCTACCTTTGACCTCCTTCTTTTGTCAGTTCACAGTGTAATGCGATAGTAAGCCAATCGATTAAAAATCAATCCAGCTCATCCCGAAATCTCCTCAGACCCACAAGAGCCTGCCATGTTTTCCAATATCTGCAAGATTAGGCTAGATGGCAAAAAATACGAATTAGTCCGTCAAATATTTCAAAAAAATATAAGACACTTTTTTTTCTTTTTTCACGTAAACAAAATATTAAGACACAGTGCGTCGAAAACTCGTCACATTGGAGTTGACGCGTTTTATCTTCGTCAATTTTTATTAATTTGATAAAACAAAAAACATGTATCCAATACTTTTCGATAATCTAACTGAATGCCTGAATCAAAAATCAAAATCAAAGCATTTATTTCAAATAGGCCAGTTACAGGCACTTTTGAATAGTCTAAACAAAGATGAAAATTAAATGTAGCTACACTCCCAGTCACAAGACATAAAAACTGTGAAAGTACTGTAGTTGCCCATTCCCTAACGTAGATCTCTATGGAGAAGAACGGGCAAGAAACTCCATGGACACTCTTTTAAATCATAATGTTGTTACAAAATCTTGGTTACATCATTCGTGTTGAGATGGTGCATTATGTGAGAACAACGTAGCAAGATGTGCACGATAAAAGTGTCCATAATAAAAACAAACAAAAACAATTCAAAAATAAAATAATTAATTCAAAAAAAAACAAGCCGTGGCAACCAAGAGCTGACCAGTCCCAACTGACAGCGCCCGTTCACGCACATGACGCATGTATCAGCACCATTCAACTCAACCATTTTGAAGGGAATTAAATGACCCGACACACGCGCCACCATCAACGGGACATTTGAGTGAGCATGACATAGTCCTAACCGCCAGGGCACATTCAAGTCAAAATATTGAACTAAACAGAATAATGAACTAAATAACAGAATCATAGTTTTTAGTCCGAAATCTTTTTTAAAGAATTTATTTGTTTATTTTTTCAATATTTCTATTAATAGTAACATTTGTATAAATTCTATCAAACTCACAGTTGTTGTTGCCTACAAGGCTTCTATGATGCACTTTTGAAAGTCACCGATCAAGTGGTTCCTTTAAGGTCAACACACTTATAAACTTGAAAGCTCTTTTCTTAACGAGTTTTAGGGAAATTCCATGACATCAGATGACATTAGTTTTACCTCAGAATTAATTGAGGTACCCGATAAGAACCACTCCAAAACCGCAAAGTACCCAATGACTTGAAATTGATGGAAAAAAAGAAAATGCAGCTTGTAAAAGGCGCCGGGAATCTTAATTAAAATGTTAATATCAATATTTTGTACGTACATACCTTTACTTAGGGAGTTGTTGACCTGTACCTTACGGGTGTATTTACACTAGACGAGCATAATTATTAGAAACGAGCCTTCCTTTCTATGGTGTAGTGGTAGTCAGTGCAACTTATGAGCAAGAGACCCTGAGTGAGAGAGAGGTCAAGCAAAATGCGATTGAGTTTTGTCATTAGGAATTTCTCAGACCAAAACCGGATTTGAGCGTAGTTTTTGGCAAGTAGGCTCGCTCCCTATTAGTGGCGGTACTTTCATACTTTTACAGAAAGCTTGACTTGTCCTATAACCTACTAACTCTTCATGATCTTAGAGTTTCCGAACATTCTGCTTGTCCTATGAGCTCCTGTTAATTGAGACTTCATTGTAACTGGCGAAATGTGGAGGCGCTATCAAAATCAAAATCAAAATATTTTATTTCACATAGGCCTGGATGGGCACTTATAAAACGTCGAAAAAGGTGCACGGTTCGCGTTGGTCGATTCCATATCGGTAACTAATCTACATCTCTGCGTATACTTTTTGGGATTACAGTCTTCATGTTATGTTATGTAGTATACATGGTGTAAAGCAAGCAAGCAAGGTGCAACCTTGTCACGAAGCCGTCAACCAAGCATTCTGTAGGTACCTACATAAAACTAACGACTTTTTTTGTGGGGAAAAATCATGTTTTGTTGTAGAACTCAATGTAACGCACTCAAAACATTGTGCTGATGAATGGATTGAATAGTACGTGGAGGTGTTTTATGTATAAATCTTGCAATAAAAACTAGAATATAAAAAAAAACTTTTCAAAAAGTTGGAACTTTGAACCTTTATATCTCTGTAACTAGAAGGTTCCAAGGTATGGCGTAGAATAAAAAAATATCACAAAGACGGAGAAAACAAGTGCCTTTCGGCTTCGGTAATAGCTGTTTTCTACACCAGTTATGTAAAGTAAATAATGTAATGATCGCTCAGTGTAAATACAACTTTATATCCGACACTGAAGTAGTGACTTATTAGAATAGTTATAGACCATGATTGGTATAACTAAGTACTGCATTTGCGCCTTACAAAATAATTTGCGCTAAGGGTTTTTGTTAATTATTGGTGTTTACGCCAATTATTGGTGTTTACTCTAAAAAGGAGTTATACTTAGGCAATTGGCACGTTTTAGTTTAACAGATAAATATTAAAGGTCTATATATCTTCAATACATTTCTTTATGATTTAGCAGACAACACACGCTCGAACTAGTGGGTCTGAAGCATCCCTAAGTTTTTAAAACCGACTTCTAAAAAAGGAAAAAAATACATGTTATAATGTAAGATTTTGACTTTAAACACCTCCACGACCCCCGCAGTATTCAATTCATCCACCGGCACAATGTTTTGAATGCGGTACACCCGAGGTTTACCTTAAAACGTATTTTTTCTTTTTCACCACAAAAAAAATTAAAAAAAACTACACATACAGCAATGGAGGTTTATTATCTTTGATGATGAAGAATTCCATCGTGACTTAACATAAAGTTTTAAAATACCATAATGAGTATACCGAACTGTGGATTTAAGTCCCTTTTAAGGTCAATAATCCCCACAACGAAAAATATCTATTATTAGTCCTTTAAGGAAAGGTAATAAATAAATATAAATAAAGGTTAGAAATAACCCTAAATAAACTTTGTAGCTCCTCATTAAACCTGATTAAGAATTTGAAACGTTATCAGTCTGTTATTTAAGATTTTTAACGAAGGATTTTATTAAAGAGCTGTACAGGTTTGAAGAATGCCTGGTTTACTTCAAACCTGAATAACGAACCCGCCCGAACCTGAACCAAATCTGGGCGACTACTTTTAAGCACGAAACCCGTAGTTTCAACCGAAAATACGGGCGTTTCCTACTCCGTATAAATAAATAATAAATAAAATAAGTATCGCTGGACAGCCACCTAGTGCCACACTAAGCAAAGCTTGTGTCGTGGATACTAGATAGTTGATATACTACATATACAGAGTGGAGAAGACAATACGACAATAAATGAAAACACGCGTAATACTAATTCATAGGAATAATTCTACACTATTTAAAAAACCCAAAACCGAAATTAAAAAAAAATAACAGACAAAATCTAACTCTAAGGATACTCTTTATGACTCTTATTGGCCTGGTTTAAGGTCTAATTTGCAGTAAATCAAATTTAGCGAAAGTTTTTAAATAGCGAGTTGGCCCTTGCCAACTCGCTATTTAAAAACTTAAACGACCCCTTGGTCGTTAACCTGTTAGTGCTTCCTTAAAATCAGATACATCATGTAGCAAATGTTGAAGGTGAAAAATAATTTCCTATGACTAAACTACTTGATATTTTCAAACGATTTTTTTTTGTTTGTTAGGAACGTCTTGAGGTATGCGTAGTTTAATTTATTGTCGTATTGTCATCACCACCCTGTATACGGACACAACATTCGTTAGGGGCCCAATTAAGTTAAAATGTATGACAATCCATCTGTCCTCACTCCCGATGTGTTTTAAAAACTCATAAATCCAACAATACCTACGTATTAGAGAGTAGGTTCATTTCAAAGTAGGTACTTAAGGTACCTGAAAAGCTACTTTCGGACGGGTCCCGTATCTTCGTTCAGAGAATACTTGAGAGTAGCCTCGCTGAACCGAACTTGAACGTAACCTGTATAGCTTTTAGACAACGATGATAAAATAAAACCTTTTTTGTTGGATTAAAACTATATTTTCGCCAAGTCATCAATTCAAATTTTAAAAACGACGCTTACTGAGATAGTGTGCCTATTCTCCTTTGCCGGACTACGGCACAAAGAACAGAGGGTTATGATTAAAAAAAAGGCTTAATTAACATTACCTTCCGACATCATCATCATCTGCCTAGCCTTTTCCCAACTATGTTGGGGTCGGCTTCCAGTCTAACCGGATACAGCTGAATACCAGTATTTTACATGGAGCGACTGCGTATCTGACCTCCACAACCCAGTTATTACTGGGTAATACGATATGATACATAAGACCCGATGTCAGACTTTTTGGGCCATTGACTACGATTGTCGAAGATCTGCCAATGAGAGCCGGAACCAACAGTTTAACGTGATTTCCGAGGCACGGAGGAAACTCGTTTTGTAAGGGCGGTCACCCATCCATAGACCAACCTAGGCAAGCAAACCTAAAGATCGACCAGAGCGGCTGTTATTATTTATCCACTAGCCTACACCAAAACCTACAACTTAAAATAAGAATGTTTATCAATCGATTTGAATGTAAACAAGTCGCTAAATACGATAACCGTTATTAAATCGGTAGATCGAACCTAATAATACACCACCATACAATTTATAATAAATTATGACCCACTACAGCCACGACTCACCATCTATAGCCAGTATTCACCAGTTACAGTATTATATTATCTGTGGACAAGGTCAGCTGAATATAATCTCCATATTAATCAGGAAACAATAAATTTTAATTAAACAAGTTCCTATTTACCTACCTTTATAAAGTTTTTAATACACATATAATTACCGGACAATAGGTACAGTCCCGACCAAAAGTCGATAAGCAATCGCACAAAGCAATAGCTTGACGTTTAGTTTGACTTACGACCTTCTACTTTCAACAAAATAGATATTGTCAGCAACTAGTTGTAGTTCATAATTTCAATGCCAATATCTAAGACATGATGGCCTAGCGGTTGGGCCCGTCCAGAATTAAGAGCGAATCAGTAAGCCGTGAGTTCAAATCCCGCACAGTTACTTTTAGTCTTTTTGTAAGTTTTTACTCTACAGAAATATTATATTATTTAACTTGTTTGCTTTGTTCACACATTTCGTAAAGTTAGGGAGGTAGATAGAAAAATAAATCAAGAATTTTGTTAGATTTCTGTGAGGTAGACATGAGTTTTATGAATATTTTAACTTGATCGGAATGAACTTTGTTGTTTGGTTGTAGTCATACAGAATACAATATATAATGTGGTATTTGATGGTCAGTGACGTGTGGTTTAATAGATAGCGGTATTGTTGTTGGTGTGATTCTTAAAATGCGGGCAAATATTAATATTAAGGCGAGGGCGACTATTATCGCGAATTATCCGCGCTTCATAAAAGTGGCCTTAATAGGACTAAATGTGAGTATTATAATTATTTATGAATTGTAACTTAAACATTAAAAATTTAAAAACGAATGGGTATTATAAATTGTTCATTTATTTGGTGACCTGTGGTTTACTTAATTCGTTATTTTTTTTTCAATCTATCATGCAAGATAAATAATTAGTGTTTATTATTGGATTTATAAATGCAGAGTGAATGAAGTCACTTTAGTATTTATTACAGCTGCCTAACATCATTTTTTTTGTTTAGAGAAATGCAGTAAGTCTCTGGATCAAAAGGTATGAGGAAGAAGGGAGCCTGGCAAGTAGACAGCGAAGTGGAAGGTCGTCGCTTATTAGCGAAGCGCAGCGACAACATATCGTGGGCGAGTATGAAACCAATGGTTTCACACCTACGACACACTCGGAGTCACCGCAAACTGTTCGCCGTGCCCTCCACGCTGAAGGCTTGCATCACAGAAGATCAGCTAAAATGCCCTTCTTGACAGAAAGACATAAAGAAGAACGATTACATTTCGCACGGGAATATTTAGACTTTCACTTGATTACTTCCATTTTGTTCCGGTTCGCGGTCGCCACTCCAGAACTTTTCGACCCCATCGGCCATCCGTTCTGCGAGCAATGTGCCCTGCCCACTGCCACTTAAGTTTAGCAATTCTTCGGGCCACGTCGGTGACCTTGGTTCTCTTGCGGATGTCTTCATTTCTGATGCGATCACGCAAGTAAACTCCGAGCATAGCCCTCTCCATTGCCCTTTGGGTGACTTTAAGCCGCATACGTCTACTTGACTGCATTGAAAATAATGGGGGTTATACAAAATATTAATCCCTAATGTTCTAGTTTTAATTAGACGTGTTACAAAATATTTAGCGATATTAATAATTCCTAAATTGAGGTTTAGTTTCAATCTTCTTTTCTTCAGGAAAATGAACACTTAAACTATAACCTCAATATGAGTTACATTTATTGTGACGTCACATAAAAAACATATTCACGAAGTATAAATTATGTGTTAGTTTTCAGTAAGCTCTGTTGAATACCGATAGATAGAAGTGGGTATCAACAATTATATTTGTGTTATTAGAATATCCTTGTTATGTTAAAAAAAAATCTTATGAACGGTAACAAGAGAACTTCTTATATCTAGGTAGGAATGTGACGTTACAAATCTTATTAAAGTTGTTAATTATATGAATAAATGAAACGAATAAAACAATTTTTGTTATCTGTCAGCACGACTTTTTGTTCCACCTTCCAACACCGAAAAAATATTACACAATCTCATAAATAGTTATGATGGGTTATTAACTTATATTTAAATCTTTATAAAAAATAAATAATGAGCATGAACCCATTTCAAAATAAATACCTAAGTAAATAGTTTTTGTATAAAATACAAATATAAATTAAAGTGGTTACAAAAAGAAACCCGTATGTAAACGGGATTTGAACTCAAGACACGTTGATCGTGAATCCACTGCTTAACCTAAACAGCTATCAACACCTGGTAGATATGGTCGAAGTTTAGCTATCCAATGCAAATACGATCATGCGTTTGCTGCGTGTATAACAAAAGAGACGGTAATATATATCTTTTTGTTTCGTGGAGAGCGACGCGACAACTTGCGACAGTAGGCGACTCTGTGGCTGTGGTGTGCGTAGGTACTGTATTGAGACAGCTTACACATACAGCGGCACGGACGCTCGGCCGTGCGTTCACAGCAAAATGATCCTTCGCGTGCCTGTGCGCTTATGAACGCTTACTGTACTTAAGTTTTTCTTTTTATATAACTTTAAGTTGTTAATAATGAAGATATTTCTTGAATTTGTGCAGTCATTTTATTATTAAAATATTGTGTGAAACATTACAGCATATTAACAGGTTCAATGCAATCAAGATTTAGGTAGGTACAGGTCACAATTTGTCAAATTTACTTAATAGATTTTAAACCTTTTCGCCAATAGAATTAGGTTGAAGTTTGATTGGGAATATTTGCTAGTTTTGGGTACCTTCATGTGCTGGCGTCTGTACAACCAAATACAAAACATAAGTTAGAATCAGAGATAGGTACCCACGCGTAATAAATTCGTTGAATTAAAATATAACAAAATCCAAATAGGTCATTCAACATAATATTCACACTCACAAATAAATAAAAATATTTATTAAATCACAGAACAAACTACATTTCAGTTACAATACTTACGGAGAAAAGCTTTGTAGGTATTTCAACTGAAATATAGGTTGTGTTATGGGTCTTGACACCCTTGGCACCATCTTAAAACTCCAGATTTAACAACAGCCCTTAACTCATTAAAAGTCCACAGCCTTTGAAATTAAAAAGTCACAGCTAACTTGAAAGTCGATTAAACGACACAACGAAAGTCTCAATCATTCATGAGTTCAAATGCCGGAAAACTTTGCCCAACCACTTTGTGAACCTTCGGTTTTACATACCTACTGCCTATCCAGTCTAGATTGACTAAATTATTATACCAACAAGGCCGGATAAGCTAGGTTCTTATCAACATTATTATTATATACTAACTGTTGCCCGCAACCTTTATCGGCGTGAAATTATTGTAGAATATGAATTACTTCCCTATTTTAATAGGACTTTGTTAACAATTTGTAGGGTTTTTTTTAACGGAACTCTAATTCCTTTTTGAACCTAAGTTACTAATTGTAACATCAGCTATCTACCAGTAAAAGTCCTATCAAAATCGGTCCAGCCATTTCGGAGATAAACCGGAACAAAGCGCCGATGAACAAAAATTTAATAAAAAGTGTTTATTTTGTGATAAGTACTGTATGTACATGCTTTCATGTAACAGTTCATTTCAGTAAAAAGCTGTTATAAACAGACACTTCAATTGAATTTATTTGTATATATTTAAAAGGAACTATTAAATGTCTGGTCTACGGAACTTTTTGCTAGTACCTACGCGGAAGTAGGAAAAAAAAATAATGACAAAACATGGTAGCATTACATTATCAGGATCTGTTTTGTCACTTCTTGTGGCTCCTGGGTTCTTGAGAAACGTTTTTTGTGGTACCCTGCCGAGTTATAAGCTAGTTTATTTATTCGTTGATCGTGACTTAGCAAGCTGGGTTCTGAAAATTAAAAGGCGCGGCGTAAAAAGCTTGTCGCGTGTTTGGCCAGCGGCGAAGTTGTGCTCTTTTAGTTTATTGACAACCATTGTCAAAGCTATGTAGTAGTTTAGGTGTTTGAAAAGTTGTTTGGTTATCGGTTGTCGTGGTACGGGCATGTAACGAGGTGTCGTGAGGAAAGTTTTAAGTACGATAGTGTACCTATAGGTAGGAAGACAAAGAAGCGATGGATGAGTTCTGTGAAGGATTATATGGTAACAAAGGAGGTGTCTGATGAGATGACGAGTAAGGGACTACGCACACTTATTCAGCTCTATTCAGAAATAAATAACAACGAATAGAAAACAACGATTTTGTATGAGACGCGTACGCGCAGAACGTGCTGAACGTGCGCGTACGCGTCTCATACAAAATCGTTGTTTTCTATGGGCATAAGCTGAATAGAGCTGAATAAGTGTGCGTAATCCCTAATAGAGAAGTATATAGAGAAGTATGGAATAAGGGGACAGAAGGCAGGCAAGGGCAGAAGAATAATGATGTATGATTTTCCGTTGAAAGAGACACACCCCATTTTGGATACAATAAAACATTATAAGTAGCCTAACTCTAAATCTGAATTCATAAAGGTTCATGAGCTCCTAGGCTGTACATGGACTGATACAAGGTGACCTAACCGTACGATATCATGTGTGGTGTCTCGGGACATGAACCTGGTCATGGACGCAAAGAGAAGTTTTTTCTTATGTCTGAAAAATATCAAAATTTTGGAGACCCCTTCCTTGTGGAGGCCTGGGGCAAGTGCCCCTAAATCCGGAGCTGGAGCTGGGCAACCATACTCTACCTAAATAAACCAAACCATATTGTAATAATGGTGTCAATGATGTGTAATGTAATCCCGATTTTTTTCTAATTTTATGCCTAGAGCGTTATTAGTATATCATTAGTCATTGCTTCGTAATTGTTACCTAATTAAATTAATCGTCTACACTAACAACATAGTTTTTGCTACGACTTAATTGCCACAAAAACACGTTTGTTTATCAAAATCTAGTAGTTTTTGCTTGTTGAGTAATATTAATACCTACAAGGTACTAATCACGCGGTTATTTTATAGGGCAGTATCTACCTAAATTAATTCACAGAGGAGCTTATGGCTAAATATGTAATAACAGACGCTCGGGTCGATCTTTAGGTTAAGCCGTGCTTGCCTAGGTTGGTCTGTGGCAATACTGACCACCCAATACTCACAGAGTTTCCTCCGTGACTCGGAAAACACGTTAAACTGTTGGTTCCGGCTCTCATTTGTAGATTTTCGACAGTCGTTATTACCGGTAGTCAATGGCCCAAAAAGTCTGACAACGAGTCTTATGTATCATATCGTATTACCCAGTAATAACTAGGTTGTGGAGGTCAGATACGCAGTCGCTCCATGTAACATACTGGTATTCAGCTGCATCCGGTTAGACTGGAAGCCGACCCCAACATAGTTGGAGCTTTCCTAGGTTGGTCTGTGGATACTGACCTTCCATTACTCACAGAGTTTCCTCCGTGCCTCGGAAACCACGTTAAGCGGTTGATCCCGGCTGTCACTTGTAGAACTCTTCATCTCATCAGTCTTTTCAGGCCTCTGAGTACCTGTAAGGCCTTTTTTCGGTACAAACCCGCCACACTATTCCCAAACCACTGTAACTCCTGAAAGCCAGAATCAACAGTGGCGACCACCAGAAAAGCGCCGAGACAATGAAGCTCGACGAAGTCCCAGAATGAATTTAATTGTCTTGGATCCCGCAACGAAATTAATCAAAAAATATAGCGGAGGATTAGGAAAATGTATCGTAATTTCCAGTTCCCTCCATATCAGCAGGAGACAGAACGAAACAAAGCCTATAGGCACAAAGGAGCGTTTCTTGTTACGACTCCCAAAGATCTACAAATGGCAGCTGGAACCAACCGCTTAACGTGTAGGAAACTCGGTACTTATGTAATCACGTGTAACTCAGTATGTGTGGTCACCCATCCACAAACCAACCTAGGCAAGCACGGCTTAACCTTAAGATCAACCGAGCGGTTGCTATCATTTAGCCACGAGCACCTAAAACCCTACCGAGAACCTATTAATTTATTTAGTAAAAATACTCAATTCAATTCAATTCAATTATTTATTGCATATCACATGTGTTTTACAAGATCTTATGGTTAGAATACAGTTCACATGGACCCTGTCGGGCACAACAATTTATGGTATTTTACAGGAAGTAGCATTGAAAAAAATCGTCAAAATTAGTCAAAAAATTGTAGGTTCAAATAACTAAATAATGCCAAAGGATAAAATAAAAATATAAAATAGAGAAATCGAATAAATAAAATTAGAGTCGGAAATACATCAGGTCATTACAATAATAGTCGAAATACCATCATGTCAACAGATAACAATCAAAACAAAATGTCAATATTATAAAATTAAAGTCAAAATGCCTAATGTCACTAAAATAATAATCAAAATACAGTCATGACAAGCACTAATAATCAAAAATAAAATGTCAACTGTCACTTTTTTATTTATCAACCGAAAGACGTCCACTGCTGGACACAGGCCTCCCCCATGTGTCGCCACATTGACCGGTCCCTTGTGTGCATCCAACGGATTCTAACAACCGTCACCAGGTCATCAGTCCACCTAGTGAGACGTCTTCCAATGCATCGTCTTCCGGTTCGCGGTCGCCACTCCAGAACTTTTCGGCTCCATCGGCCATCCGTTCTGCGAGCAGTGTGCCCAGCCCACTGCCACTTAAGTTTGGCAATTCTATAGTTTGCAATTTTTTATTAATCTCCTATTATACTCCAGAACTCAATTAAGTCAGCCATCAATCCACAGGGATAAAACAAATTAAATCAAGCGCTAGTTATGATCAAATTAACTCACAATTCACCTCAAACCGCGATGCACTTGCATATTGTACGACATGAGACCAATAAACCCAAACAAGTAACTAGTTATTACAACTAAGTTCTAACTTGATTAGACCGTACCCCTCCGGCAATGCCGCCATATTAAATTCATGCTGTTTTGATAACTTGCACGTGGGTTTAACTTAAGGCTGGGTGCAGACGACGGACTGCGATTTAAAAAAAAGTTTCGTTGCCGCCAGTTATAATCGCAAAAGCGGTCATTGACCTTTCCTTAATATCTCTACGTACGAACCAAAAAAATGAACCATGTATGTATCGATTTTCATTAGATAATAATAATAAATAAATAAATAATAAATATCGCTAGACATTAACACACTGCGCCACCTAGTGCCACACTAAGCAAAGCCTGTGTCGTGGACACTAGATAGTTGATATACTACATATATACTTTTTTGTTTATAAATACATACTTATTATACATATAAACATCCATGACTCGGAAACAAATGTCCGTGCTCATGACACAAACATTTGCTCCTACCGGGATTCGAACCCAGGACCTTGAGAACGTAAGGCAGCGTCACTACCACTACGCCAATCGGGTCGTCAATTAGATAAAATGTTTCATTAGACAAAACTTGAACAGGCTTATTCTCGGACTAGCTGACCCATGCAACTTCGTCTGCGTCACAGAGAAAAGCTAAAGGGGAAAAAACCGTTTTTGCAACATTTTTCATTCCTGCTTCGCTCCTAATGGTCGTAGCGTGATGTTACATAGCCTACAGCCTTCCTCGATAGATGGGCTATCCAACACAAAAAGAAGAATTTTTCAATTTGAACCTGTAGTTCCTGAGATTAGCGCCTTCAACCAAACAAACAAACAAGTAAACTCTTCTGCTATATAATATTAGTATAGATTTCAAAGTTAAGAACTTTAATAAATGTAGGTGGGTCACTAACCGGTATTGCGATCTTGTTGAAGCTTTCAGAGAAATTCACTAAAATAGCTTAGCAATTTATTCTAATCTTGTGTCTAAAGAGTGTCCATTGAGTTTCTTGCCCGTTCTTCTCCATAGAGATCTACGCTAGGGAATGGGCAACTACAGTATTTCTCAAGTTATTATGCCTTGTCTGTGACTGATAGCTTCGCTTTGTTGTCGTTTTATCGACATTCAAAAGTGCCGTAATGGTTCTGGTTGAAATAAATGATTTGAGTTTGAGTCTTAGTGCAAAAAACAACTTTTTAGTACAATTCTAGCTATGTGCCCTTTGGACTTCAATACAAACAAACATCTCCCTTCTGTTTTTAGTCCATTAGAGAGAAAAATGAAATGAATTCCTTCCATAATGCTCACCTGCGTTTCATTGGAAACCTTTTTTTGCAAATTTTCTTGCTTTTGAACATTTACTGTCAGTGTAAGGTGAACTTAGATTATTAGATTATAAAATTCGATTTACAATCTACACAAGATTGGGAAAGTATCTAGTGATGCGCCGCGTGTAGCTTCGCGTCTACGCCCCGTAGCCATTTCTTTCTTGTAGCGTTGCTCGTAGAAATTTATTGCTACGGCGTAGCACACATGTGCTACGAACGCATTCGCATATTCTAGCGGTGAATCGTTCAGCAATTAATTTAAAAAAATAATCTTTCGGTGATTCTTGCAGCTTTCTTTTAATTTGAAAAACCCAAGAAGATCAATAAATTCCGATCTTAATATATCAGATTTAGATATTTACTGTACGATTCATAAATAATGCATATATCTAAGGAAAGTATGGATTAGCTTCTAACAAAAGCGACAATTTAATCCAAGATAACAATTTTGTCGTCTAGATAAGGCTTTAGTGCCTTTAGTATTAAAACAATGCGGTGAATGAACTTAGCGGTGGTTGTTATCACAATGCGGTATCGATTTAACGATCTTTCTCTTTCATTATACCTACTGAGTTTCATCTATACTTATCTATGTCTAATAATAATAATATTATTAAGAGGTAAAGCGAGTTGAATGGAGTAATCTCTGGATCTGCTGAACCAATTATACAAATTCTTTCACCAATAGAAATTCACGTTATTTGTGAGTGTCAAGAACTATAAAAATAATATTACTAGAACCAAAAGTGGGCGGGGAATTAGAGGAAAATAAATGTCCATTCCGTGACGGACCGGTAGAAATATTATAAAGAGGTATATTTGTTCCCTCTCATAGAGAGGAGGTAGCTGTGTCCCAGCAGTGCGAACATTAAAAGGCTGATGATGATGATGATGTTTTGTTTGTAAGTTTGTACGTAGGGGATAATGTCCGAAACGCGTCTAATTCTAAAAATTCATTCACTGACAAAAAGGTACATTATATTTTATGGGTGCTTTAGGCTATGAATTATATTTATATCGTGTATAATAAGTATGTTTTTACAAACAAAAAGTATATATGTAGTATATTAACTATCTGGTGTCCACGACACAAGCCTTGCTTAGTGTGGCACTAGATGGAGCTGTGTGTTAATGTCCAGCGATATTTATTATTATTATTATATTTGCTGAGGTATCACAATTTTTGCGAATGAAGTCGCTAATGGTTAATAATGAAAAGATAAAGAAAAAACACAGCTTTTCTAAAATTCTAAATTGTTCGTGTGAACATATTTTGGCAAGCTTGAAATCTCAGCTTCATTAGAAACTACTGGAATTTGTAATGATTCACGGTAACTTGCTAAACTTAATTCTTCGTACGTTTCGTGGTATTCAAACACTTTGTCATTGAAGTTCGTCAAAACACCTTTTCATGAAAGCGCCAGGGTATTCGGTGAAATACAAAATTTGGAAATTTGGAGATCAGTTTCGGGTCGTTTTGAATACAGGCTGTAAACCACCTCATCACGAAGCCGTCAACCAAGAATTCTGTACATCGAACTAAGTTACTTTACGCTAAAAACGTTTTATTTTTGGGTGAATAATTATGCTTTGTGGTAAATCTCAATGAAAAGCACTCAAAGCAATGTGCTAGTGGATGAATTGAATAGTATACAGCCAGGTCGTAGAGGTGTTTAAAGTAAAAATCTTATAATAAAAACTTGTGTTAACAAAAAAACGTGTCAAGAAGTTGCAACTTCGACCCTCAATATCTCCGTAACTAAAAGGTATCCAGGTATGGTGTAGAACAAAAAAATTATCGCAATGACGGGAGGACAAGTGCTTTTCGGCTTTGTTAAGAGGTGCTTTACACCCTTTATTTCAAAAAGTCATTCGATGAGATTAAATTAACTTAGACAATTGTATTTTTTTTACTAGCTTAAGCCCGCGGTTTCGTTGCGTTCGATAATTGACCTACGGTGTCACACCAATGGGATGAAAAGTATCCTATACTTACAGAATAGTTATAAACTATCTGTGTGCTAAATTTCATTTAAATCCGTTCAGTAGCTTTTGCGTGAAAGAGTACCAAACATTCACACACCTATAAATTTTCGTTTTTTTTATACTAGTAGTGTGATGAAAACTCTGTAAAGCCTTATTTTGGTCGCGAATCATAATTTGTTAAACATACAGTCTAAAACTGACCTGCAAATTGCAAAAAACCTAAGAAAATTCGAATTTCACGGCCTACCCTGACCCGGGTACCTTCCCCTTAACACTAGGGACTGCAGGCGTGTCGCTATGCATATTAATAAGCACCTACTTCCTCCTGCGTGTTTTGCCACATTAAAAATGCAATATCAAGGAAAACCTTAGCACCTGCCCCCATATAAAAAGAAAATGCGCCCTCCGGCAGATTAGTAAGAATTAATATTTAAAACTCTGTTAAAATTTTATAGACATACTATTAGCTGACCCACGCAACTTCGTCTGCGTCACATAGAGAGAAAAACGAAAGGGAAAAAAACCCGTTTTTGCAACATTTTTCATTCCTGCTCCGCTCCTAATAGCCGTAGCGTGATGTTATATAGCCTAAAGCCTTCCTCGATAAATTGACTATCAAACACACAAATAATTTTTAATTTGAACCAGTAGTTCCTGAGATTAGCGCGTTCAACCAAACAAACAAACAAACTCTTCTGCTTTATAATATTAGTATATAGTATAGATTCGCCCAACCTCACAATACATGTACAAAGAAACTTGGTAAAGTGGAACCTCGGAAAGTGAGAAACCTCCGTAACTGGAACTCATTCTGAGGTCCTGACATTTATGCCTGGATATCTGAGGCACTGGGTAAGTAGAATATCTCTTAAAGTGCACCAATTTGCAGGTCCATTGATTGTCCCAGTTATCTAGGTAACTGTTAACACAATACGTAATCTATACTAATATTATAAAGCAGAAGAGTTTGTTTGTTTGGTTGAACGCGCTAATCTCAGGAACTACCGGCTCGAATTGAAAAAATGTTTTTGCATTGGATAGTCCATTTATCGAGGAAGGCTATAGGCTATATAACATCACGCTATGGCCAATAGGAACAGAGCAGCAATAAGAAGTGTTGCAAGCGGGAAATTTACGCGAATGAATTCGTGGGCAGAAGCTAGTAAACCATATTTTAATCGCCCTAATTCTATACATAGCCAAAATTCTAAAGTCATCATCTGCCTAGCCTTTTTTCAAATATCTTGGGGTGGACTTACATGTTTTTATACCCTTTTTACAAAAATAAATATCATCTTCACTTAAAATTAAATTAAACGTTTAATATAAACAACTGTTTAAAACGCCTTAATCATTAGCCGAATCTAATTGGATTCTAAAAATAAACGACGTAATCTTCTAATCGGAAACGTCGCCCGCCCATCGTCATCCCTTAGACTTCGATCAAATTCTACCCCTCGCTTTGTTCAATGTTTATTTTCCCACTTTTGTAAGGAATCCGGAAGTCTTTTCATACTTGTATCAAAAGGTATTTCTCAAAATGGTATAGCTCGGGTACGCATTTGCAAGGTCTGTGATTAAATTGGGACTGTTTTAGCATAATTTACTGTTTCCTCTTTATTCTCAAAGTATGGTGGAAATTGTTTTTGATTCTTGATAAGTTTAATTATATTGAATGTTCATAGTAAACGTTGTGTAGGTACCTGCCGAGGCTAAAAAAGAGACCTAACACTAACTTGGGATTAAAACCAATACGCATATAATTATGTTCCCACTGCTGGGACACGTGCTCCTATCTATGAGAGGGAAATGGCCAATATTACCAAAAAGAGGTTATAAAGAGGATTCTTTATTTTTTGTTTGCATATACGTTTTAACTTAAGAACTCTTCAACTGATAGAGGTTATAAAGAGGAAATTTTGTTTATTTTTGTTGGCTTATACGATTTAACTAAATAACTCCTCATCGATTTTAAAAACTTTTTCATCTTTACATCGAGTAACATAAATTATATTGATAACATGAAAATTAGTCGCGCTATCACAATTTTCGCAGACGAAGTGCAAGTCTTAAATAATTTCCGGTTTGCAAAAAACGCGCTATGGACGTGGAGAACTTGCGGACACCAGCCCGTTATATAATACAATATTATGATTGATAAAGTTAGGCATGTAATTGACGAAACACCAGATTCAGCAAAATGTAACGGCATAAAAATCACTTTTGATTGCCAAAATTAGTAAATTATCACCAATAATGATCCCCATTTTATCATGAAATTGGTATCAAAACTTTATTTTTTTTGTTAATGACCACCAGAAATTCAACTGTTATGCTCTTGCATCCGAGTCGAGGGAGACCCGGTCGACGGAGCCCCGCCTGGCGGGGCTACGTCGACCGGGTCTTAAAAAAATAACCACGAGGGGATGTTGGGGTGCTCCAAGTCGGCCTAGGCTAAACTAGTTTGTCATCAAACACCTCATTATTATTTGGTGCTCAATTTACTAAATTTGGTGATCAATTGATATTTTAGGTGATATATTATGTTAGTGGTATTTTCGCCCATAAAGTTACTCTGTCTGTCTTATACCTTTACACGTCACACCTGGTTTAGGACATTGGATAATTAATATCCTACCAATAACTTTCAACCTTGAAGCCACGGGCATAAGCTTGCGACTCAATAAAACCATTACAATACATATGCACCTCCTCCTTCATTTACGCGCACGTTAACAGTTTATAAACTAGATCTCGCCAAGATTTATCGTCAATATAAACAGCATTATGTGACACCAACAATGATTTACGGGGTGTAATAATGATAATAACATAAGCAGATAAATTATAGGCGTTTTACTTGGAAGACATATGGCCTCCTTGACCTTGGTCTATTTAACGGAGTAAACGGCTTTCGCCTACTGTACCTTAGCAATAGTTTAGTGGGAGTGAAAATTAAAAACATAGGAAATTAGGAAATACATAAACTAACTCTAATTAAAACGGTGAAGGAAAACATCGTGAGGAAACCGGCCTACAGCCATAAATTCGAAGACATGTGACATCTAAAAAATCCGCACTGGGCCCACGTGGTGGATTATAGCCCATTCCCTCTCATAGAGAAGAGCCCTGTGTCCCAGCAGTGGGATTATTAAAAGGCTGATGATGATGATGACTCTAATTACCATGAAATATAGCAGTGATACCGAAGTGGTATCACCGTCGGACAGCCGAGACATGGGTCTCGAGTTAGAACCCAAGGCACCTCTGATTTTTAGGATTCATGTACCTACGTATTGTATTAATTGTCACTTGCTTCGGTGTTGGAAAACATTGTGAGAAAACCAGCATCACAGCAGCAGCAGCAGCGCTGTGACGTTTTTCTTTTAAATGTTACAGCACCATGCTGAGATAGAGCCTTTTGGTCTTGTGCAGGACAAATTCTGTTTTGTATTTTGTTTGTTTTTTCTTATGATTTCGTTATTTTTTTATTCTCTCATTATGTTTACTTTAAACTAGTGTTATAATCACAATTTAACCATTTTTTTTATGTGTTGTCCTGTCGGGCTACTAAATGCTTTTTCTTTCTTTCTTTCTTTTATCCCTGAGAGATTTTTCTTGACGGTCTGTAAAGCCAAGTCAGGCCATTGAGCGGAATAAAAACTCGGACACCAAGTTACACACAAACCACACTATAAAGAAGACATTAAACCTTGATCATAGCAAAAGAAATGTCCAAATTCAGGTCTCATAATATGCGGAAATGGAATTAACATATGTAAGAAACTACAAATCAGAAAGATATAACAGGTATATATGAATTCCGGTTGAAGAGAAATAAAAAGATAGTATTACAAGATAATGGAAGAGCTTTCCTCGGGCGATTGATTCGTTTTCTGCAAATCTCTAATTTCCTTTGATTGAATTATCGTCGTATTGAGGATACATCTATTTGCGTATTTACTAGTAAATTGTCTAGGTAGATCTACCTAACCTATTGTGTAGTTATTTATGTATGCAATGTATCCGAAGTAGTTGAAAACGAGTAGTTGCAACCTTTTGTCATTCAGATCTAGGTAATCGGAGAATGCTGGAGATACTTCGACCACTGTCAAACAGAATGCTGATTCGAAAACTATAAAATAAAACAAACAAATTATTATGTTATCTCATTGTCTTCTCATATTCACAAGGACAGAGGCCATAAGGTGCGAAAAAAATTCAACAAAATTTAATTCAGACAATTGATATTTAATTTACGGGAAAAAAAATCTAGAGTGTCCTTAAAAAAAAAATCACCTCAGGATCGTACCACTTGTCTTTAAACTTCTCCCCTGTTCGATCTACTACTGACGTTCAACAATTTCATTGATCAATCTTATTCTTTCTACAGATGCGAGACTCTCTTTCTGAACGGAACCCGGTACTGCGAATGGGGCTACAATGGGCTGGGTATCGACTACCAGGTGCTTGCTGGACCCGCCTTCATGGCAGTCTTTACTGTCGTAGGAGTCGTGCTAGGTGTGGTCGCTGACAAGTAAGTTTCATACTATGTTTTCAAAATATCAGTTATATATTATCAGGCCTATCGTTAATCTGCGACAGTGCCTGTGGTAGGTGTGAGACAATGGTGTTGACGGCCATCAGCCAGTGGATAATTGGGAACTCGACGCGACTTCACCTCACCTCTCCTGCTACCTTATGAAATGTCTCATTTTTGTAACGTATCTTTGTAGTTATTACATTTCGTAAAAGTTAAACGAACGGCTCCGGGCTCGCTACATACTCGTAGATAAGCCCTGACAGGTGTTCGATGTGTAGCTCTAACCAAACTGTAATAGATTAAGTTTTTAGATATTAAAATAAATCAATAGTTAATGCAATAGGTACTAACTGCAAAACTATTTACAACATCGTCTTTCATCTTTCGCCGCAAGAATCGCTGCAGATTGACAGATCCTACGTGAACACCGAGTGGGCTTTTAACTCTTGAATCTGAGTCAATCATTCCTTGTCCTTGTTAAACCTAGTGCACCAACTACCGGTCTTCCAGTTATTCATGGCGATGATCTTCATCCATCGTCTGATCTACGACGATGGCAGCAAATATTAATTCACTTTTCTTTCCGCATAGATACAACAGAGCGAGAATCCTCTCCTTCTGCACCCTAGTCTTCGTCATTGCCATCCTTCTGATGGGAACCGTCAAGGAGTACTGGCATCTCGTCGTTCTACGAATGATCATGGCTGCCGGAGAGTCCGGCTGCAACCCTCTCGCCACTGGGATCCTAACAGACCTGTTCCCCGAGAGACAGAGGGCCTTGGCGCTGTCCATCTTCAACTGGGGGATCTATGGGGGATACGGTATCGCCTTCCCTGTTGGACGGTACATCCCTCAAGTTAATGCTTGGGGTTTGGTGAGTTTCTTTCATGATTATGGTTATTTAATAGTTTTATCATTCAGAAGTTGAAGTCCTTATCCTTATCTTATATTTGTGATAGTTAAAGTGACAGCAGGTTGCAAATATTGAAAGAATAAAATGTGATTTCTATCCAATCAACTGATAACATTATCATTGAAAGGGCACTAAAGGCCGATTTCTAAAACCTACTTACGTATAACTGTAGGTATATGCCTGGGGCTCGTAGCTACCTGTCACTTTATTCATTGTAAAATCAAAGAATGCTTTTCTGTGCGGCTTTGTTTCTAAGGGTCCGTGATTCGGTTGCGGGCCTGTTCGAAAGAGATACCGCGGCCCCGGAACAAGGGCGAGGAAGGAACATGGATGGGTTTTAGTCAGTAAGAGTCTGACACTCCCTCCCGCTCCGCCCAGAGTGGGAGAAGCCATTTGATGATTTACCATCCTAAAAAAAAAAAAAAAAAAGGGTCCGTGATTCTAAATGTCAAACAGACAGAGATATTGTGAGTTATTCAAAATAGCCGTTAATCTGCCTTAGTCCTACCTTACCATACAATCAGCATCTACTTACCAAGTGCTAAAACTGACGCAACGTCCTTTTGTAAACTACTCTAGGAATGATTTCTCGTTACAAATTTTGTGTTTCTACCCGCAGAGCTGGCGTGTGTGTTACTTCGGCGCCGGTATCGTTGGTCTGATCATCACTCTGTTCACCTTCCTCACTCTTCGGGAACCTTCCAGAACTACTATTGGAGAAGAAGGTATGAAGCACCCGCTGATTCAACAATTATTGTTTTAGGCAAATGAGTTTAATTTCTTCTGTCATAATGGAAATCGGGGATGTCATTATATTTAGCGAATTGGGCGTTTAACCTTTTGGAGGCCATTGTCACATATACGTGACAAGCAAGCGCGTGCCCTGTACGCCAAACGACACAAATATGTGACAAAATAGTAGATGAAATTGTGGCTTGGCGTGGAGGGCACGAGCGTGCGTTTATGCTGTAGCGGTTAGGTTAATCTTTGCGAGAATTAAAAAGAAAGAAAAACACCAGATCATTGTTATTGAACATGAATGTATTTAATTCTTCTTCAAATGACTGAAAATGTTATCAGGATGTTAGTACTTAATTTGTAAATCTAGCTAGTCTACATTGAATTCCTTATCATTCTAAAATCTACCTTCCTTAATTTAGGAACAGGCAAAGCTGGCGACAGTACGCTGGAGTCCGGTAAGAAGATGCCCCAGGTGACGATCTGGCACGTGATCGCGCAGCCCAGGATCATCCTGCTGTGTCTTGCCGCCTCTATCAGACATTGTGGTGAGTTTGAATTGATTCTATCTACTACTTATAAAGTTCTTCATAATCAACATTTCAGCCGAAAGACGTCCAATGCTGGACATACCTAGGCTCCACGCATACATTGTCCGGTCCCATGCGACTCGAATCTAGCGGATTCCCGCCACCTTCACCTTCTTCCGGTTCGCGGTCGTCACTCCAAAACTTTTCAGCCCCATCGCCCACTTCGTAAAATTAATATTTTAATCGCGAAATAGCCGTTTTCGTGACTGTTTTTCAAACTCTACATTTATTTTAGAGTATTACCTAAATTAATATTATATTTCTTGGTTTTTGGTTAAATAGATTCCTTAAACTATTCACTGTAAATTATTTTGGTCTAAGTCTTTTAGTTTGCGATCGTCAAGTGTTTTTATCTAAAAGTGTCAAATTAGGTACACGAAATAACTCGCGACAAGCTTACGCGTACGGCGCGGATTTATCCTTCGGTCGCGCGGGCGCGCGGACCAGAGGATATAGCCACTAGAACAAGGAGACTTATGTCTGACATAGTAATAATTCATTAAAGCTATGATTACATTTATCTAATCTACCTACCTGAGTCCGAATGGTACTTAGGTGCGTTAGTACTTAAGTTTTTATTCGTCATCTAAGGAAATAAATCATTTAATTTTGCATAATCGATTAATAATATAAATACGTAGGTAGATACATGGTATGACTAGTTACACCTACCAACATAAAACTTAGGTAACTACTTCACGACAAAACAAGAGCTTTTATAACATCTGTATGTCTACAAAACCCTTATTTTTTATTCAAACACGTTATTACCTTATAATAAGAATTAAAATGCGGAGTTTTAATCTTACAAAGGAGATTTTCAAACGCATTTGTAAGTTTGTAGTTAGTATCCTGCAAGTCACGGCAATAGAATTGTCATGTCGCGAAATACAAGGTCGGATTAATGTACTAAAAGTGCCTTTGCAAGTACTTCGGTCATTCATTGATTGTCAAGCATTCTGAGAAATAAAACA
Source organism: Xestia c-nigrum (assembly GCA_916618015.1). Classification (NCBI taxonomy): domain Eukaryota; kingdom Metazoa; phylum Arthropoda; class Insecta; order Lepidoptera; family Noctuidae; genus Xestia; species Xestia c-nigrum. Next base: position 4,274,383 of record OU745263.1, read on the forward strand.
CTATAGGTACCTACAGTAAAACGGGGTTATTTGGGTTTTTCGGGGCTATTTTGTCCCATACAAACCAAAATGTTTTGGGAATTCCCATTAAAAAAATTTCAGTAGCAGCCAATCAAAGTGTTTCTAGACATTGTAAAATAACTTCAACCATACCACCTACACCAACCGACAGACGATATTTTTGTTCGAAATTCTGGGTCTTCCCAAATAGCCCCCAAAACTCAAATAGCCCCGTTTTACGGTACATAATAAGGAAACTCTATACTTCAAAATCAAAGCATTTATTTAAATTAGAGTTTATACCATTACAGACACTTTTGAATGTAAGAAAAACAAAGACAGCGGAAATACAGACCGACTGTGAAGTCATGCATGCAAACTTATGTACTGTAGATCTCTATGGAGAAGAATGGGCAAGAAACTTCATGCACTCTTTTAAATCAATAGTTCCCAATTTGTCCAAGGAATGCGTCCATATGTAATCGTTATTGTATCTTCCGTAATTATAAAATATCGGCTAGCGGTTTTGGCCGCCATTCTGTGTCCAATTTATTGAATAAAACGTTTTTATAGGCTTCGTTCTTTGGATTAACGTAAGTACCTACTTATTCAAGATTCTTATATATGTGACCGTAAAATTGTCAAATACGTTATATTGTAATATTTCTAGCGATATTGTAAAGTCTCGAATTATTGTCAAATGAACATACTGCTTACAACAAAACGCATTACCTATTTTTCGTGAAATGCATTCGCTGGTAGTCAACTTATGCGGTGTGGAGGGAAGGAGGGGTCCCCCTTGCCCAGTGGCACAACTCTCATGAAAAGATAATGCACCATTCCTGAGAAATACCGATTAATATAACATAACCTTAAAACACTTTATATTCCCCCTAAAAAGCGTAGTCGACGAAGCCCCGCTTCGCGGGGCTTCGTCAACTATATTATATATATTTCCGAGTGCAGGGTTTAAAGGAACCTAACTAACCTAACGGGGGGGTGCCCCAAGTCCCGATTATGGGGGCAGAGATACTTTCGTATGTTCAGTTGACAATAATTCGAGACATTACAATATCGCGAGAAAAAACACGTTATATTGTAATATAACGTGTTTGACAATTTTACGGTGACATATACATAGAGTACCTACCTAGCTGTAATAATACAGCGAGATACCGACTAAGTAGGTAGGTACCTACAATAATATCAGAATAGATTGATGATAAGTACTTATCGAAAAAAACCTTTGAACACTCAAGTACCTACAGGTGTAGCTTTAACTAGGTAGGTACTTACCACTAAATTAAATTATTTCAAACATCACTAGCAAAGTAAAAAATACTTAGAAAATTGGCACTCCATTTTTTTGGCAGTCGTGAAAAAAATACGAAACACGTAAAAGTTTTTGTATTCAGAAATTCCAGGGACGTATTTAGGCCTGTCAAGAGACTGGAGGGGCCAGACGTCTTCGCGTAATAATCTGTCACATTCAATCCTTTGTAGTTGTTTGTAAATGTCTTTGTTTGTTAGTTTATCCAACGTTAAAGTATCTTCGTTTTAGCCTAATTGTATTTGTTACGGCTGAAAGGGACAGGCCTTTTAACTTAAATAATTTTCTTGAAATATATGGAAAAAATGTTTTTGCTTATGAAATAAGTAGGTAGGTAGCTAAATATTAAAGGATTGGTAGAGGCATGATGATGTTTATAATTATGCATTCCGTGGATTTGTTCTCCACTTTCGGACTAATAGTATTTATTATCTTCAACTAGATCACAAGAAGGTCAACAAGTTAAAATCCACTGCCACTTTTACAAAAAGCGCTATAAATCCATAAAAATAATAACATTTTCTCTTTAAAGGTTCCTACGGTTGGGAAGGCACGTAAGAAAATAATGACAAACTAAAATTAAAACGTCTCCTTGTAACAAATTCCTCAAGAAGGTACGAGTACCTACCTAACACACAATTTGTAAACAGCAGTAAATCGAGATCGAAATCATAAAATAAATAATATCGCTAAGTCATCAAGTCGACATTTGCAAACATGGAGTACGAGTATTAAAACGTGAAGAGCGAATGCCCTGAAATTATTTATTGAAACTTTCTGAATAAGTTAAAATAATCTGTACCCATAAAAGCGGACTTAATGCCAGAGGAATTTCCTAATTTTCTAAAAAAAAAAGGTTGGCATCTAAGTCGAACATGATATCATGTTTCCACACGATTTGATGGCAGGAAAAAACACATGTCGTTCATGACTTACATTTTCGTGAGCCAGTGCAAATATGAGTCCACAAATGCATAAGGTTTCATAATGCGTTGCCGCAAACTAAGCCTTCCATTCCTGCATTTTCCATGGCCATAATACTTCTCATAGCGAAGCCGCCTAGTATAGACGGATAAGCCCGTCACTGAGACATTTTATCTTCCTTTGAGCTTATCTAGGTCAGCAAAGAAACTCATTTAATAAAGCCATTGGAAGGAGCATTAGCTGTCAACTTAAATATATCATTTTCTTTATCCCGACGTCCATTTCCATTACAGGATAAGTAGTGAGAAAATTTAAGCTTTACTTTCTTAATGTTGTCTGGAAAAGAGCTGGATTTATATTTTATTTTTAGGGCTTTTTGTTCGTCATATTAAAGTGTGAATGCTTATATAATGTGTCAATTTTATCGCTTCCAGTTTTGGATAAAACTAGGTCTGACAAGAACGAATTCCACCCTGATAGATTCGCTTTGAGATAACCATTGGTATTCTTTCCCAAGAAGAATTGTTCAAGATCCTACCACCTGAAAATCATCAGAAAAAAGCTCTTAACTGAACCACGTCTTTTTTTTTGCAGGAGGCATGTGCTTCGCCTATAATGCCGACCTGTACTACCGTGATTACTTCCCTGATGTGGACCTAGGCTGGTGGCTGTTCGCTGTAACTGTCGGTATCGGTTCCATCGGAGTTGTTGCTGGAGGAGTCATCTCGGATAAGTAAGAAGTTGCTTTAATACTTTGTACGCAGTTTAAGCGTTTGATTCCAAATGCTGAAAATCTAAGATACCTATTTAATTATCTACAAAATTAGCAAGTGAAACGAGTATCATAATAAAACATCATAGCGGTTGTTCACCTACAAATAAATTATCAGTATTTTTGTTGCTTATAATGTACTCCACGCCCACATGTCGCGTCAGTTTTGCTTGATAATTCATTGCACCTATGTTTTTTTTAAAAGGTAACCTGCAAAAGATTTTTGTATAAAAGAAAAAAGCTTCAGCAACATAAAAAAAAACTACGTAGAAACGTAACCTTCGTATTTCGCTCTGGTTTAAACCGAGTGGGCGATATTTTGTTTATCTTCGTTAATTGGTCTGCTCGCAAAAAATGCAATTTCATCGGCACATTCATTTTTTATGTTAATTATTTAGAAGTCAGCATAAAAATTCAATCCTATTCGGATTCTTATATTGGCGTTTTTTATGTCCTGCGTTTGCAATTTAATTTTCAAACAAATAAACACCATTGATCAAATCGAAGCATTTGTTTGCAATTGAATATGGTACACAGAAGGATACAACATACAACAATAGAGCTCAAAATCATATCCTACCCTAACAGGTGTGCAAAACTAGTTTAAGTTATTTTTTTTAACATGGGGAATTGTAATTTTAAAAAATTATAAACAAATTAAAAACTACTTTAAAAAAGTTAAGTCTGCACTACGACTAAGCAGTTGCTTAAGCATTCTAAAATCAATTAAATTAACACCAGCATACAATTGATTTTGAAATGACATGAATAAAATGAAATATTTTTGCGCAGGTATGTGGAGAAGATGGGAGTTCGTTCTCGAGTGCTGGTACTTGCGTTGTCTCAGCTGATCGCTACTCTACCTGCCTTCGGATCCGTCGTGTTTGGACCTCTGTGGGCCATGATCACTCTCGCTATTTCCTACTTCTTTGGTAAGCATATCCAAAAACATATCTCAAGATTAGGTTTACACCAGTTTTGAACCAATATGCTTGTTGATTCCAGCACGTCTCCTTTCCATTTTGGCCGGAACTTGATTTAGACAAAGACTCAGCTAGTGTCTAAAATCAATGAGCTGTTAGAGAAATTGCACTATAAAAACATAGGTTTTCTAAAAAAAAAATGATTCCTTCCAGAAATTAAAGGAGCAAATCCCCTGACAATTAACAATACCAACTCCAGGGTATACCTGTAGGTACGACTACTAAAACAATCTACAAGCGATTGTGGGATCTCAGACCTATGTAAAGCAAGCATCTATCAACCAGACTGAACAAAGTCTAGAAAATTTGAAAATAACCCCACTGATCATCAAATTTAACAAAAATCTTGTTCCTTCCAGCTGAGATGTGGTTCGGCATCGTATTCGCCATCCTCGTAGAAATCGTGCCGCTGTCCGTCCGTTCCACCACGGTCGGAGTGTTCCTCTTTGTCATGAACAACGTCGGAGGCAACCTGCCCATCCTTGTGGACCCCGTGTCCAAGGTCATTGGGTACAGGGAGGCCATTATGATCTTTTACGCTGGATTTTATGGCATAAGTAAGTTTGAGAAACAAATTTCTAAAATTGATGTTTTTATAGAGATATAACGACTAGTTTATAGGCATAAACTAGTCGTTATATCTCTGGCCAGCCTAGCCTGGTGATTATCTTCAATAACGCATTAACACTAAGGAGTTTATTCATAAACGTTGCCAAAAGTTTACTTATGATTAGAGGCTATTAAAATACACATTTTCCAATGTGTAAACATTTCTCTGTATTGCGTTACAGTCGTATGGATCAACCCTTAAGCAGCAAAATAAAACACGCTGTTGGATTTTCAAAATATATACCCTGAGCCAAACGTTGACTTTCCAACAGAGTGCTTTTATTTAGTACACGATTTTTTTTAACAAATAACAGAAGTTTCTAATAACTTCATAGCGACCTTTAAACCGGTTTTTAAGCTCAAAAGTTTCTTTCTAACAATTGTCTTTCTCTACCCCACAGGCAGCATAATGTTCTTCCTCACAATGTTCCTGATGGATGGTCCTATTGAGAAACCAGAAACGACTGAAGAACTCGAGAACAAACGCAGCGGCCTCGACAATAGAGCGTTCACTCAAGATGAACTGCCCGCCAGGCATGCAGGCAGAAGTCTACCTACCGCACCCAGCGAACGACTGTAGATTCTAGACGAATTCTTCGAATAATACACAGGGGACCATGAACTATAGTCAAGAACTGCAAAACGGACTAGAAATAAGTTTGTGGAACGCCCCCAGGGCCGTATTCAGGATGTCTATGGGTGCAATAAAAGTACAAATGGGTACATGACCAGATTTTGTGTGAGATGCCCTCAACGACAGCTCTCAATAATGGTTAATTATTATATTCCAAAGTTATTATATTTTTTGTTGTATTTAATATAATTTGATAAAGCAACACAATTCTTCACAGTTAGATATTTTACTCAAACAATTTAATCTATGCAATCTACGGAAATTCTTTAAAAAGTAAGTAATTTTCATATGACTCGCTCAAAAAGTTTCAAAATTCCGATCCGCCTAATAATGTCGTTAACGAACAAACCATTTGTAAGCGGCTGTGACTTAAGCATGACAAAATAAAAATTTCAAGAGTTTGAGTTGATAGAAAAGCCTTAACATGACTCTTTCAAACAATGCATGTTCCTTTATTAGTAAGCAAAACATTCAGTGCGTAAAAAGTCTTTGACTGCATTTGCCTGTCGGGGTGTAGTTGGTTGATTGATTATTAATTATAATATGCATTGTCGTTAGTACCAATAAGTTATGTCTGAGTATTAAGTTTTAGAATAAATCGTTTTAGTTTAGTTTAAGCTCAGTGTCATTGTGTAATACATTTTATTTATTTGCTTAATATGCAGTATATTGAAATAGTCTGTTTGAAAATTAACTTTTGATGTTGTTAAATACTACAAACAGCACCGCCTAGGCGCCTATTGTCTACTGAATAAGATTGCAGAAACAAAGTTCAATTACACATTGCAGATTCACTTGTGCTGAAAAGTAGATTTCTAAACATACTACTATTAACTGTTATTAATTATCCCAAAAGTTGTTATTTTGCATAATTTTGAGTTTATTTGCATTTACTTGTCAAACCAGTAAATATTGCTACGCAAAATATAAAACATAATGTATTGGTAGGTAAAACAATTGTACCTATGTAGAATGTGTTTGAGTTTTTAAATCTTAAAAACTCCATTGACCATAGAAAATTCGCCAAAGTGAAATAAAATACAAAAGACGTTCATATTTTATGAGATAGGTACATCGATAAATGTATTTTTTTTTCAGTTTATTCATTCTGGTTGTTCAAAAACGAAAAATCCTTAGTGGAATGCAGTTATTATGTGATAATGATCTTTTGTACATATTTATTTCGTAGTTATGTGATTATTGTAAATAAATGTTTAATGTTTTATAAGCTGTTTTAATTCCTCCAGAGTCCAGAATAAGATACTAGCTCATGATTTGAAGTCACTTTAAAAAAAAAACAGTTCACATTTTGTATGAAGCACACAATATAATCTATATTACTTCAGTCAAAACCTTGCTTTTCTTTTGACCTTTATATTTGAAAAGCTTTTCTTTTCTTCTGGATTTCCACATTTTTGTTTCTTCATTAGACAAAATAGATTCTCCACTGACAGCCACAGCATTCACTTTATCTACAAAGAGGATTTATTATTACTTAGTAATATCATACTAATACCATGGGCGTCGCCTAGGGTTGCTTAAAGGCGTATGGCTCAAAGGCTTACTTATCTCAAATTAAGTTACTTGTTACAGAATGCAGGTGAATCATGCTGCATTAATATAATTAGTCTGTTTACTAAAAGCAGTAAACCGAATTTAATGAATTATTTAAATCTAAAGTATAGGTACAGCTGGCCACAGCTTTCAATTATTGTAAATTATTTTTTATAGCTCATTATGAACACCGTAATATAAATCATATGAGTTTATCAATTTTATTCTTTTGAATTTTACTAAAATGTTCATGGAAATACAAAAACTTACCATCTTCATTTATACTTTCTTCCTCGTCAATTTGTCTTCTGTTATTTTTTAGTTTCTTAGATTTAATATTATGAGTTTCAGTGTAGGTATCTTTTACCTCTTCACACGATAAAAATCCTTCAGAACCCTTAAATAGCTTGACACCTCCCTTGACCTTCCGTTTCCTAAAAAAACAAAAAATAATTATTATTAGTCACTTGCTTCTACAACTTGATCGATTATCGATTATCGTTCTCCTACCCTTCTCCCATTTATTCGATTTTGGCATGGCATATTTTTTCTTCCATATTTTTATTCTTATTCTTTATTGAACACAAAAAAAAACAACAAATATACATATTACTTGCAATAATATAGCTAGCCATACTTTGCTATTACTCATCATCTCAGCAGTCATCTCCCAAAACTTGATGTTTAATGAGGAGCAAAATATATTCTAGTAGAAACTTACTTAGTTTCATTTTCCATGTCCACAAATTCTATTTTTTTCTGTATAATTGCAGATACTTTGGCCCCAATTCTCTTTTGCATTTCTTCTGGAACTTTCACATCATTATAGTGGGATGATACTTGCAAATATCTTTCAGATTTTTTTGGTACTTCTTGAGCTGAAAATATGATGTATCAATTTTTTATTATTTATTTAAGTGTTTATGTCCTACAGTACATATAGAAAAGAGAAAAGAAATAGAAAAATAGAACTTATTTCTAACGAAATCTCTTCCAGCATAGGGGCCATCCATACCTAACGTCACACGTTTAGGGGGTGGGAGTGGGGGTCAAGGAAGTGTGACATTTTGTGACAAGGGGGTGGAGTGGTCCTAAATTTCGTGATATCACATTTCCAAATCTTTATACTTAATCTAAGTATTAAAACACGAACTTTCAACTATTTAACAATTCTACATACTTACAACACTTGCAACTTATTTCCAACTGAATGGACATAGGGGTCAAATTGTTTAGTCTGCCACTCGCTCTACTAGTGTTACGCGACGAGTACTGTTATGTTTTTTAAACGTTTTATTTGATGATAATTTTATAAAAATAATTTTAATGAAATTAATTTGGGAACTACTTCTTTAGATCAATAATTTGAAGATGTAAAATTGCAAAATACACACATCAAAAGTGTCTAGGGATCAAGCATTTTTATGCGGATTTCTTGAGATTGAGATGTGGCTTTGTAATAAATTTATTATTTTATAAATTTATATGGATCCTTTTTGGTGCATTTCATAATTTGAATCAGGAACTGTGAATCAAATTCGAGTAAAAGATGAAAATCAGCTGTCAATATTTTCCCTATAAAAACATACAACGCATTGAAGACATTATTAGTGCTACTGTTTCCCTACTACTGATTAAAACCAACGTTATTATGAAGCGGCGACGTCATTTAAGCAGGGAAGTAATGCTCAGAGCCGTGGGAATGATAGAAGCTGGTTCCCGGCAACGTACTGTGGCTTTAGCTCTGAATACAAGTCAGAGTGTTATCAGTCGACTTTGGACACGTTACCGAAGCACTGGTACCGTGGCTGAGCGCTATGGACGACGGTATCGCTGCACCACACGGAGACAAGACCGATACATTCAAATCTTAACTCGAAGAGCTCCAACAATAACCGCCATGATGTTAGCCGTGAGGCTTCATCACTCTTCAGGGAACTTAATTAGCGACCAAACAGTCAGAAACCGCTTGCATGAAGTGAACCTTCATTCCCGAAGACCGCTACGGGTACCACCTATAGTAATGCACAATCGTAGGATTCGATATCAATGGGCTCTTGAACACAGAAATTGGGCAGAAGAACAATGGCGTTTCGTGTGCTTTTCTGATGAGTCTCGTTTTGGTATGAGACCGGATACAAGACGTATACGACACTGGAGAACCCCTGGACGCCAACAGCGATTAAAATCCTGCCAGGAAGTCCATCCTTATAGTGGTGGAACCATCATGGTATGGGCGGGTATTTGGATCGGCGGAAGAACTGAGTTGATTTGGATCAGAGGCAACCTCAACGCTCAAATTTATGCTGAGACGATTGTATCAGACGTCATCGTTCCTCTACAAGTGCAAATCGGTCCCTTATTTCAGTTAATGCATGATAATGCACGACCGCACACCGCAAGAGTTGTAAGACAGACTCTCGCCGCAGCTAACATCAATGTCCTGCCCTGGCCTGCTCAGTCGCCAGACTTGAATCCGATTGAGCATGCATGGGATATGCTACAGAGAAGAGCTCTGCCGAATATGGAGGGTATCCAGTCGCAAGAAGACCTTTTTTTGTTGTTGCAACGAACATGGGCGGCCATTCCACAGCGTGATTTGGATGAACTCATTTTGAGTATGCCAAACCGATGTTCTTGTGTTGTTAGTGTTCGCGGTAGAAACACGGATTATTAATTGTTTAAGTTACCCAATAAAATTTTAAAGAAAACTGTTATTTCAGTCTTTTTTTCGAACTTTTGTGTTAGTGGTTCAAATGTCAAAAATCCCTTTATTAGGAAAATGGCAAATTTCTTTATTAATGCAAAGGTGACTTGGTTTATCGTTACTGTGACAAACGAAAACACTTTATTTGATGAATCCTTAAAGAAAATTTTAATTACTATCAATCAGGAGAAAAGTTATTGCAAAAATATATGTTGATCCCTAGACACTTTTGATGTGTGTATGTGACGTCACACAAAGGCACCTGATTGTCAAAACCTAAATACAGCCCTGCACAAAAGTGAGGTTATAATCATTTAATCGTTACGGGCAATTTCTTAAATGGGTGGTTGAACTGCATACGTTGCATTGTATATTAATGTTACATACTAGGGTAGCTAATAAAATTTTATTCAAATGAGGTGGCAACTTACCGTTGTCACTAACTTCTTGTTTCGTAGTTAGCCCTCGTGATTCATTTATCATCTTATTAAATGATGTGTCCACTACTTCTCTGAAACGTGAAAGGTCCTCATCTTCTGAAGAATCAGACATTATTAAAGTGTAAGTAAAATTGTAAATAGAAAATAGCAACCTAAACAATCCTGGAATTCCTTTTTGTTTATTGTTGTTCACGAAGTTTGCTGTGAAGCTGTCAAAAAAGGAAATAAGATTCAGAGAAAAAAAAACAGATCTCTCTTTACAAGAATTCTAAGTGTTGCATTATGTTATTAGGAATAATACTTACTTATTTTTCTAATGCATTATCAATATTTTACACCATCGTGGCAGTTTAATTTAATACAATATAATATTTTCAGCTCAAAAAAACCGAAAGCAAATGTTTATTATCAGCTAACTTCGTAAATCTGAGAAACAAGTTGTCATGCGCCAATGTCAAATGTCAAAGACATGATGGTTTTACGGCTGAACCGTACAATGTCCAAAATTTCTTGACCCGCGGCAAAATTAGAAACCGAGCTGAAAAAGTACTGAATTTTACATAAGCCACTGCAAGCAGCGCTGCTATAAGGTACCAAGATAAACCGGGATTAGGGTCAAATAAAAAATGTCAAATTTCCAATTTCTCGGACGAAATAGTATAATTTGTTTGATTGTATTACCTACTTCATGTAAGAACAATATCAGCTGAATACTTTGTAGGTTATAATATTTGCTATCGATTTTGTGTTCAGAAACGAGCCAGAGCGAGTAAACGTTGTTCACAATGTCGATCGTATTCCGACCACCTACGGACCCGAATTTATCAAAATTTGTTGAAGACAATGACTACGATTCCCTTACAAAGTACCTTGTGGGCAACAACCACAGGTTTCGCGAGAATATAATAATACCAAGGATCCTTGGCCCTGTTATTATTAAAACAAATGAGGAGAAAATGATAGAATCCACTGTTGAGAGCTGCCCCTTTAAATCAGTGACCAGTTGTGTTATTGGTAAGTTTTGTGCCTAAATATCCATAAATCTCTACTTGTATTTATTATTGGTTTCAACTTATAAGTTTGACTATGTGCTCATAGTCGGAAAATAGTCACACTGCTTACAGATGTAGTAACAGAGAAAATATTATGAGTTACACTCCATAAGGGCATGAATAAGGCCATCACTGGATTTTTTATTAAATAACATACAACTATTATACCTACTACATGGCTTGTCCCCCTATTAAATGGGACTTAAAACCTAACAACATTTTGGTCTACCATAAGGTACACCTCTGCATAATCTCTGCCAATCTGTCCCTTAGGGGCTTACAGACATGGTGTTATGTTATCATACCTACTAATTCTACTTTAGACCTTACAAAATTCTGTTTGCTTATGGCTATTGTTCCCAAATCTGCTTGCAATACAACATACTCCTGCCACTTACCAAAATTTTTACCAAAATGTGATTATAATAGTTGCAACCAACTAGGTTGTTGTAAGTCCCTATGGAGCTATGGCCATTCATGCTTTAGTTGCTGCCAGTTAAGATGGCAACTGCAAACGGCAAAAGTAGTAACTGCCCTTTCCCTAATATCTCTTTGAAAGAACCAAATCAAATGAACCATGTATAACCGCTCCGCCCAGTGGGAGAAGTCATTTGATGATTTACCATCGGAAATAAAAGGCAATTGTTGTAATATGTAGTAATATTTATGTATTGTGAATACTGTTAGCATTCAACTGCCAGGCAAAGACCATGACTTGCCAATAATAAAACAGACGGACAAGAAAGTGATCCGATAAGGGTTCCTTTATTACCTTTTGAGGTACGGAACCCTAAAAAGTGAATGAATAAACCCACTATACATTATAAGTCACAATTTTTTATTTTACTAGCTGTACCCGGCATGCGTTGCAATGCATTTTTTCCTACCTACCTACCTGTCTACTTCTCACCGTTTAAACCTTCCCTGGACTACGACAAACATTTTAAAACCAAAATCAGCTCAATCGGCCCAGCCGTTCTCGAGTTTTAATCAGACTAACGAACAACAATTCATTTTTATTTATATAGATTACAATTTATGTACAATATTTACTACACAGACTTAAAATAATAACAAAAAACATGTACTTATTAATAATATCAAAGTGCATCAAAATAATTCATCTACCTTGCCGTTGTTGTCAAATCAAATTAAGAGCCCTCTTACAGTCCACTAGCGCCGCCAATCGAAAAAATGTCATAACTCGTAAATAGAATCAAAAATACAAAATGTGGTCTATTATTACTGTAGAAAAGGCAATAACGTAATTTTATAACACCTTATCAACACTTGAAATATAGCTGTTTAGCTAAATCGTGCATTCAAAACATAAACGGCCGTTTTTGTTACAAATGCACGATTTAGCTAAACAGCTATATTTCAAGTGGTGACAATGTGTTATAAAATTACGTTATTGCCTTTTCTACAGTAATAATAAACCACATTTTGTATTTTTGATTCTATTTACGAGTTATGACATTTTTTCGATTGGCGGCGCTAGTGGACTGTAAGAGGGCTCTTAATGGTAAACTGAAAAACATTTCCAATAAATATATTTAGTTGTATTGTATAGCTGTATGGTGTCTGCAACTCCACATCCAAGCCCGTATTTTGCGCACGGTAGATATTTGTATTTTTAACACTTATCCCCCCCATGTTGGTGTCATGCAGAAATCCTTCCACCATTCATCCATTCATTCCGTCAATTAATCTATTACAGTAAAAATTATTCTGTTTTCAGGTTATGGACTAGGGATGGCAGTGGGTCTCTTCACATCCTCACTAATGCCAAGTGTAGCGGTCACAGATCCCAATCAGACCCAAACGGCTAGAGAAATTCTGCGAGAAATGAAAACTTCAATGTTCAGTTACGCAAAGAACTTTGCTATACTTGGGGCTGTGTTTTCTGGTGTTGAATGTTGCATAGAGTCGGCTAGAGGGAAAACTGACTGGAAAAATGGTACTTATGCGGGTGGGGTCACAGGGGGCCTAATAGGGTTAAGAGGTATGAGTATTTTTCTTTAATACTTTTTAATTTTTTATCTTAAATCTTGCAATGCAAAAGCATCAATGCAATCCTCCAAGAGTCGATAAACTAATTTTTCAGTGAAAGTTCTTCTTCGAGTCTTATGTACTTGGAGGGTTGTATTTATGATTTTGATGACTATATTCTGTAACTTAAAACGTCTTACAGTCGCGACCGATATGTTTATAACATAAAACTTAGCACTGCCCTGAAAATTGCAAAAAACATAAGAAAATTTGAATTTTGGGGGCCACCCTGACGCTTTCACCTTAAATTGGAAGTCAACCCCAACATAACTTAGAAAAAGATAAGAATGATTGATGTCATAAGCACTAGGCCTTTGATATGGAATGGCAAAGGTTGCAAGATATTATGATAGAATATGTAATGTTAGAAAAACAGGCCAGAATTATATCACCCACACACATACCAGCCACCATTTGATTTTTAAAAGGCATTGCAACAAATAAACAAAACAAATACGTACACGGGGTCTTGCACAGCGCCATCTATATTTTTTCATTGGAAGCTGGCCCTGAAATCACGTCATTGGGCTTTCGAGCAGCTTCCCTCAATTTTTGTATTACACATAATGTGCCAGTGTTCATATTTACGAAATTGTTTTTTCAGGTGGCCTAAGAGCGGGCTTGTTTGGCGCAGCAGGCTTCGCGGCATTTTCGACCGTCATTGATTATTACATGCATCAACGTTGATAATTACATAAATAAAAAATAAATTATATTATATTTAGCCATTTTAGCAATAAACGATTCACTTAGCTATTACTGTTGTCTTTAATCGATTCTTTTATCTGGGAATCAAAGCATTGAGAGCATTTTAACGCTCTTTGCTAAAAACCCGAACCCGAGGTTAGTATTTACAGCAGCTTTCCTACGGGGGATCTTACACGATGAAACTGAGGTCAGTTCGTTCAGGACACGCATCAGCAGTTTCAACAAACAAAACATTTTTTTGTGTTAGCTTCTCATGCCAATAATATTGTAACATTAAGTTGTCCGGTAATTTATGAATAACTTTGAAATGGCTTTTATTAAAACAGAACGTTTTTGTTCCACTCGGGCGGGACCCAGAGGTTAAAAATAGAAAAAAAAACTATCGTCTTAACAGCTTCACTGCCAGCCAGATTGTGAGGGTAGCGTAGTGTGCCAAATGCCGAACTGTTCTTTATAATTTATTTAGTTTCTAAGACATCAGTGATAAGGTGAAAACGAATAAAAAAATTGTATTATTGTTATTTTCGGAAATAAAAATAAAATCCCGCGCCTGCGCAGGCCCGGCACTGCGGTTGAAAAATCCATACGTAGTGCCAAGCCCGCGCCGCGCCGGTGCGTTGTTAGGTATTTAGTATTTTAATTATTTATTTTAAAACCAAATTAAATTTTCTAAGAAGTACAGCCACTTATATGAGTTATAAGATACTAAAATGATACTATGAACTAGTAGAATTAACAATACTATGATGAACTACCCTAATAATGAAAATTTTTCGCTTTGAATTATTATTTTTAGCACGAAGCCAAATACCACAATCACATCATTTATTTACGAGTCATGGATGTTTATACGTATAATAAGTATGTATTTACAAACAAAAAAGTATATAATATGTAGTATATCAACTATCTGGTGTCCACGACACAAGCCTTGCTTAGTGTGGCACTTGATGGCGCTGTGTGTTAATGTCCAGCGATATTTATGTTATATTAAACTAGCTGACCCACGCAACTTCGTCTGCGTCACATAGGTATATGAGAGAAAAAGCTCACAAAAGGAATTATTTTTCCAGTTTATGCAACATTTTTCATTTATGTTCCGCTCCTATTGGTCATAGCGTGATGATATATAGCCTATAACCTTCCTGGATAAATGGACTATCCAACACAGAAAGATTTTTTCAATTCCAACCAGTAGTTCCTGAGATTATAATATTAAAGTATAGATTATATCACGATCAATAAAGATATATTTATATTTTTTAAATGTAAGAATGAATCGGTGAATTGGCAGACACGAGATAAAATGTTAGCTGCTCGTCATAGCCATCCTCCGAAGACTGGTCCTGTTCCTCACTTCCAGGGTCAAATTCGTCGCTCGATTCCAGATCGGAAAAGAATTCTTCTTCGATCTGAATCACGTAAATAACTAGCATAACGAGTTATTTTAGGCCGCGAAGGGCCTGCCTCGTCTGCCATTTAAATCACTTGTAAAATAAAAACTAGTGATCCTAACGATGTGATGCTAACTGCAAAAAAGTAAGAAAATTTAAATTTCGCGGGCTACCTTGAAGCATCCCTTTTTTTTATTATTATTATTTTTTTTTTTTAAGGATGGGAAATCATCAAATGACCACTCTGGGCGGAGCGGGAGGGAGTGTCAGACTCTTACTGACTAAAAACCATCCATGTTCCTTCCTCGCCTTTTACGTTCCGGGGCCGCGGTATCTCTTTCGAACAGGCCCGCAACCCCGGCAGGCTTCGGCCCTTGCGGGCCCCTCTCCTTTTGCTGACATCTCTTTGAGGCGCGCGTGGAACACGAACGCGCCGTCGACACGGCCTGTCGTCGTCGATAGACGGCCGGACGGCTAGCTAGCCCATAGCCAGCCGTTCACAGGCCCGCATCTACGGTGGCCGGTAGCCACCACGTGGCCCCCGACGCCCGTTGCGTCTCCCGCGGCGGCCGGGAAGAGAGGATCTCTCCCTCTCGTTCCGCCACCTCCTTGGCTAGCATGACTGCTTCGCAGAAGGAGGCGACGGCTTCCCATTCCGTCTCGCTCCGGACCATGGATTGAACCAGGGCCGGACGCGAGAGGTCGCCGCCGCCGATCGCCGCCACGAGGACACGGCGGAGCTCCGCCCACGCAGGGCAGACTTCCACCATGTGCTCCACCGTGTCCTCCGGTCGATCCTCGCAGTGGAGACACCCGGGCGATTCCTCCCGCCCGATTCGGTGCAGGTTGAAGCATCCCCTTTTTTTTTTTTTTGAAGGATGGGAAATCATCAAATGACCCCCCCCACTCTGGGCGGAGCGGGAGGGAGTGTCAGACTCATACTGACTAAAAACCATCCATGTTCCTTCCTCTCCTTTTACGTTCCGGGGCCGCGGTATCTCTTTCGAACAGGCCCGCAACCCCGGTTGAAGCATCCCCTTAAATAAGACTAACTATTTAACCCCTTAAATAAGACTAACTATTCTGCTACATAGATAATAAATAGTAAGAATAAAAAAACAAAGACATAGTGCTGCAAACAATAAAGTGAGGTCGGCGCAAAAGTACAAGTCAAGTCTACAAGTCGTAAATCTCGCTCTGCATACACGCTCACACGCACACATTTAAATAAAACCACGTCTCAATAAATGCACGCATGTTTAAGAAACCAGCCTCACTTCACTGTTCACGGAGTTCAGTCTTAACTCTTTATTAGGTCTGAGTATGACCATAAGTGTTAATATAAGCCATTTCAAGATTATTAATGAATCAGTAAGGATTTCATTTCAACTAAGCCGCTTGCTAAACATGTAACAAATTTTGCAAATGGACATGGAACGCAATGCCAAAAGACAGCTATTCAAATTGTAAAGAGAAGAAAACGGAAGTTTCCGTTTAAAAAAAAACAACAAAAGCAACGGTCTTTGTCGTGTTCAGCTTGATTGATTTTTTACATCGAAATTTACGAAAATGTGTATTGAAGTGTGAGTTTTTGATAGATTTGTAGGAAGAAATTTGTGTTAGTAGTCTACCAGTGTATTTATATTAATAGTGCGACATACGATTTGATCAAAATGAAGGATCCTTTTGTTAAGGATTCGGTTATCGATTCGCCGGCCAGGGAGAGTCTTAGAAATGTGGAAGGTTGCTACAACAAGAATATATTCAAGACTAGTTCGTTTGCGAACTCCCGTCGTGCTTTGCAGTCGGGTGCTGATAAGATATCAAGAACATTTCGAAGTGTTAGGAACACCTTCGGGAATCTGTCACAGGTAATTTTGCTGTGTCATATTTTGCGACAAAGAAATAACTAAACCTGCTAGAAATTCGCTAAAACTCAAAAACATCTCTATTGGTAACTAAAATGGTCCTGCTATTCCACAAACTAAATAACCATTTAGTGCTATTTTCTGTTAAATTGACATCGAATGGTATGGCCGAAAATTCCATGGCAACAATAATCGATCTATCCAGTTTACTACATAATGAATAATTAGACCCATCGTATATAAACGGTATTGACGACTATGTATAGGAATATCTATAGCAAAATCTACACAATTTGAGTCTATTCTACTGTATAAAAAATAGGGATATTTTTATTTGTTTACTTTCATTAATATTTATGTTTTTTCATGTTTCTTAAACTCTAAGTTAATGCCCATAAGTCCTAAATAATAGCCTTAAAATTATGGGTAAGTGGGTCGTCTTAGGGAAATTATGATTCACCCTTTCTAATCTAGCATTGCTATACATTTCAAATATGTTGCAAGTGAGTACAGACTCAAAAATCCAGATACAGATTTTTATTGAGATCCAATTTTCATTTCTGCTCATCCCTGCTGTCTTGTTTAAAAATGTAAATGGGTAGGCCAGGGGCCTATAATAAAAATGAATGTGTGTGTCATAAAATAAATGACTAAATGGAATATTTTATAATTCAGCATTTCAGACTGGGAGGCAGTAGGCGTCGTCACCGGCTCACAGAACCTGTGTCTCCATGCAGGGCACCAACCACACCGGTCATGAAAAAGAAACAGGTACCTATAATAAGTAAAGCCAAACATTATATCTTTATTTTTTAAATATAGTCTATTGAAAATTTACTTTGCTGTGTCTGACAAGGTCCATAATTGATGTGATAGTTGAACATACCATCTGTTATATGTGCATATGGAATGCTCTAAAGCAGCAGTCGGCAACGTCTTACTTGTGGCCCGTGAATGTTTTGTGAATAAGACGCTAGAGATATCAAAATAAGTGCATGAACGAACCACCGCAATCAACCGTATAGTGTGGATCCAGTCTTAAGGTGACACTAGTTGACATTCTTTCCATTGAAATTTTAGGAGGGAATTACTCCACTGTTTGACACTGTAGTTGTATTGACATCCAAAATTAAACATGATATCATTTTGTCTCATTATTAATTTTGTCTGTGCAAAAACAGAAAAGTCAAATAAAAAACCATTATAAAGTTATGAACTACCAACCACAGATTCGTTAATTTTAACGCAACCTTGGGCGAAAATTAATAATAAAAGAAGTGTCAAATTTCCAAAACAAGAACAACAACCAAAACAGTCCGTACTGACAACTTTTACTTGTACTTGGTGTACCTGTCAAGGGGTTTTTTTATAAAAATCGATATGCCAAAGGGGATATTATGACCAATTACACATAGGTATATTGGGCTTCTAGTATTAATATTACAAGTGCGGCCTGCCTTTAGTTTTTTTTTGCAACCTTGTGGCCCTTGACTGCGTAAAGGTTGCAGACAGCTGAGCTAAAGTATTGAGTATATACCAATCCTTGAATTATGGTTGTACTACATCAGTGTCTGCTACAGGACTTGTGCAGATTGTGTGGTGTGAAGGTTTAGTTATGAAGGTTATACAATCTTAAGTCTCATAATTATTATTAACTTTCTGGCCCCAATCTAGGTATACAGATCTGTATCCTTTCTTTTTGCTTTGTTCTCTTTCTTGTACTACTGCAAGAGTGAGTGTGTTGTTAGATTTCTGGCCCCAATCTAGGTATACAGATCTGTATCCTTTCTTTTTGCTTTGTTCTCTTTCTTGTACTACTGCAAGAGTGAGTGTGTTGTTAGGTAATCATTGCCTAATCAGCAGTACAAGTATGTAGGAATCGATAGGACTCGATAGGATAAATTTGACAGTTATTCTCGATAAAATGAGTTTTTATGGAGTCAAAAACTCAAATAAATGA
Source organism: Xestia c-nigrum (assembly GCA_916618015.1). Classification (NCBI taxonomy): domain Eukaryota; kingdom Metazoa; phylum Arthropoda; class Insecta; order Lepidoptera; family Noctuidae; genus Xestia; species Xestia c-nigrum. Next base: position 4,293,370 of record OU745263.1, read on the forward strand.
TTACCTGTAATTTCTGTTGTTTTAGTACTCCAACCTGGATTGGTATAAGACACAAGATCAATTGGCATCAATAAAATGTTTTGTTTTGTGTTGCCGATACTTTTTTACCATTTCCATGCTGCAATAGTTAACATAGATCCCGTTACTGCCCCGCTGATAGTTTCCGCTCTGTATAGTCTGTAGTTAATTTACTTTCTTTGACATTTTGTCTGGTCAATTCTAGATCCTGGGCAGGAGTCCTACAAAGCTGTATAGCCCCTTCGGCATAGAGACACCTCACAGCCGGGACTTCAGAATGTCGCCGTACATGCCTGATACACCAGACCATGGGTAAGTTATTCAATCATTTATAAACATAATTTAATATCTACTTACTTATTTATTTAGGTCTTTTCTAAATATTGGTGACCATTACTCATCAGGTAAAAATATTAGGCCAGTGACAACACTTAGCTAGTTTATAAGCCCAAACAATACTCAGGGGCGGATTTCCCTGTAGGCCGAGTAGACCCGGGCCTAAGGCTGCTACGTTTAAAAACAAAAAAATGCGTCCATATAGCATCCCGCAAAAAAATGCATTTATGGCGATAATTTGGATTGGAGAGATTCAGTTGGATGCATCTGAATCGTCATATTCCAAGGTTAATTTAATGTCTACAGGGTATTTAATTTTCATGCGTTACAGCACATAGGGGGGCGGCAATCTTTTGTAGGCCTGGGGCAGCCAACGTATGAAATCCGCCCCTGACAATACTTGTTGATGTCATGGAAAAGGGTAGATGACAAAAAAATCGAATTAGTCCGTCAGATAAATTTCTAAAAAATAGTGGACACAATTTTTCTTATTTAGAAAACTCGTGTGACGTCACATTTAAATACTTACTATTTTTACCCGAAAATGACGTCACAATCGCGGCGTCGTCGTAGCCATCTTTGGCGCGTTCTATCGTCGTCAATTTTTATTAGGTAATTTGTAAAACAATATTTTTCAATTATGTAACTGACCGACTAAACAAAATCATTTTATTTTGTCAGGAATCATTCCTATTGCGTGTGTGATGGATGCTTAGGAAGTATTGCATCATATATATGCCACACACATGCTCAGAAGAAGACGGCAGCCTTGTAAATGAACACACAACTGATTGCCACATGAATGAAATTAAACCCTAAAATACACATGGCATACCACAAGGCACATGTAGAGACTTCACATTTTATTTTGATGATCTCGTCCTGTAAGAAACGCATGATTGAAATCCTTTGAAGTTGTACTGAATTGAATAATTTATTTCAGTTTGTCACCGAAACGGCGCAAAGGCGTGACCCACTCCTGGCATATCCTAGCCAAGAAGAGACCGCGAGCGCTCTTCCACTGAAGCTTCTTACTACATGTAACTAAACGCACAAATATATCCCACCGCTTAATGTAAGACTAGCTTCAATTGGCTGCCTGAGATTGTTAGACACGAAGTTCAATCGTCTAGTTATGTTTTCTTTACACCAAAAATAATGAAATATGGTTGATCAATGTGTTTTTTACATGCAGACCAAATTACTGGCCGGGGGGATCTACTCTTTAAGTCAGTCAACAAAGATTCGAGGTCTGTCTGAAAGTAGCTTTTACTTTCAAATGAACCCTACTCTCTAATATTTTCGGATTCATGAGTTTTGAAAACACATCGGGAGTAAGGACATGACCAATCGTGTTGTCATTCATTTTCAGTTCTGGCCCCTAACGAAACATGTCAGCCGGGCTAGCATGGGCAGGGGATAAAATTTTCTCCACCTGTCATTTCCACTGACTTGTCCCTTGTCAGTGGAAATAACCGGTGGAGAAAAGTTTTATCCCCTGCCCATGCTAGCCCGGCTGTAAGTGATATGGAGTAAGAAACGTCCGTAACTTCGGCCGAAACCAGAGGGGTGAAAGTTCCATACATTAACGTCAAACAAAATTTTCTTAGATAGTGCTGCCATCTGTGTGTTTAAAGGCACAAACTTTTCAACTGTTTTACAACTGTCTTAAAGAGAACAGCTATTTTAGACTTGTCAGTGAAGTAGATAGCCTAGCGGTGACAGCGGTTGCCTTGTGAATAATAGTTCCCAAGTTCGAATCCATAGTCAAGAATTACTTTTTGTATTTATTTGGTTGAACAGAAACTAACAGTGCCATCTAACACACAGAGGTACACAGTTTTAAAAACGAAAACCAGAGTTGCGCATCTGTCTTGTATTATACATCTAGTGTATTATCTATGGCCGAAACTACAGATTTCGTGCTTAGAGAGTAGAACTCCGGGTTCGCGCCCGTATCGGTCTAGCAGAAATAATACTGAAATGAGTGAACATTTCAAAGAAGATTTTATGGCCAAATTCTAATAATGCGCTATAACAAAAAAAAAATAACAAAATGAAGGGAAGTCACATAATGAACCACTGAAATAGAATTTAAGTATTCTCATTCGCCTGTCATTATGCCAATTTATTTGCGGTTGGTGCAGCACGTTTTTATCTTTCATACTTCTCGTCTAACTAGTCGTCTCACGAATTATTTTCTTTCTAGACTAAACTATCATCTTTATCTTATTTTGGTTCTTACCTACTCTTATAACTATCCACTTACATACTATCGAGATTTTCTATAATCCTCCGCATTCTATAACCATTCGACACTTCGAAAACATCGATGAGAGTCGCCGCAACGGTTTCTGTAGGGTAAGATAATAGGACAAGAAGTTCAACAGACTTTCTCTTAAATAATCTTTTTATGAGCTCTTTATTATAATCATTCCTACTCTTTGGATCATTCAGACAAAGCCATGCACCCATTTGAAAAAAATAACTGGTATGGTATCTAGCCGGCCAGCTACATAATTGCCTATTTTGGACCCTATGTCCAACATTGGCCTACAATAATCAAGTTTGATGATAATCAACATGGCTATGACTTGAATATTTTTTTCACAAAGATAGATTTTAGGTAAATTGAGTCTTCATCATGATAAACTTTCGCGTCTAACAATCTCTTTCGCCAGTATTGACGATATTATGTATGCAATTGGTGCTATACTCATAGTATTTTATTATTACTGTAACACATCCGCGATTGGCTTATTCCTGTCGAATAATAACTTATTATAAAGGAAAGTCAGAATGATTAATAATTAGATATTATGTCATGCCTTACAGATGCAGTAATCTTTTACCATCAACTTTGGAAGGCCTGAATTCTTGTCGCGCTGACGACGGTCGATTGGCTGGAAACAGTGCTCGACCGACGCGACGGTAAGCGCTGACCGTCAATCGGCGTAGCTATATCTATGCAAGTCTATGAATGCGCACACAGCTACGCTGACGGTACTCAGACCAAATCACGCGCGTCGACGAGCACTGTTTCCAGCCTAAGAACGTATATTCGTACGCGACAGAGTACAGACAGTGCGCTATCGACCGTCAGTGCGATAAGAATTCAAGCCTTACAATCATTCAAAAAAATGAGGCGTTAGTAATGTCTAGAAAATCTTGGATCATAGTACTAATCATTTTCACTTTCCCATCAAAATATGTATTTTTAAGGTAACTTCAAAATTCCTTTGAATTTGTTCAGTAGAACTATTCGGTGATTTACGTATGTACTTATAACCAATTGAATTGTATTAAGATAACATGTATTATTGCATATATTCAGTATTATGTCGCCAAATTTTATAGCTTTGAGTACAAATCGTATAAGTATACAGTCGGACAAAATGGAGTGGTCAATAAAAAACTACGCAAATACAAGTTACAGAAAGGTAGGGGATTAGGGACATACGGAGTATTTTGTTAGATTAGTAGAAATTAGAACTATCAGTTATTCTTTACATTACTAACTAGTTTAGATATTAAAGAAGATATTTGATAGTAAGACTAATAGAGCATAATTAGGGATGAAGAAGACATTCACCGACCGCATTGGGATAAAGCAGGAAAATGATTTTGCAACTGTTAACAAAAATATTATTATACTACTATTAAATAAGGTTAATTGAAGTCCACTGCTGGACATACGACCCAAATAACTTGGTACAGTTAGGTATTTTTATACTACTCCGTTTTTGTTCGACTTACGCGTACATAGATTTTTTTACACTAATACGCTTCGCTGTGACAATATCGTAGTTGCCTATTACTATTTATACTTAGGTTAAGATCGTGTGTTTATTTCAGGAATCTCCGAAGTTTTTACTTTACTGTCGAATACAGTCCGCGTCATGAGAAAGAATAATTTTGGAAAATTATATGATGAAAGGGTTTTTGTAGATGGCAACTTTTTGAATAAGCGTAAAATGGCGTTGACTGTACTTTTAAGACTGATTGTCTTGTAGTTGTATATTTTTACTTTAATTTCTTAGTCGAGGCTCAAATGTACCCACCTATATTTTATAACGAAGGTATGTATTATTATTTTTAATGTATTTTCATCATTTTTATGTAATGCATTGGCTATGAGACACTGTGGTGTTATTTAATTATATTCGGTTTTCTACAAAACTGTGTATTATTTATTGACTTTAAATCAATCTAACGGACGTCACGCGGTTTCACCCGCGTAGTGCCCGTTCCCTTGGGAGAACGGGGATAAAATATACCTAGCCTATGTTACTCAGTCAAGAAGTGGCTTTCTAATGGTGAAAGATTTGTTTAAATCGATCGAATAGTTTTAGAGTTAAGGGGGATGCTCCAAGGTAACCTGCGAAATTAAATTTTTCTTACGTTTTTTGCATTTTGCAGGGCAGTGCTAAGTTGTATGTTGATAAACATATCGGTTGCGACTTAGGACGTATTAAGTTACAGAATTATAATCATCAAAATCATCAAAACAACCCTCAAAGTTCATATAAGACGAAGGACTTTGAAAAATTCGTTCATCGACTCTTAAGAACTTGGAGGGTTGTATTGATGATTATAATTCTGTAATTTAATACGTGTTAGGGGCAGCGACAGACGACAGACTTTTTGTGTGTAGGTTTGCGACCGACAAAAACTTGTATTTGATTACCTTTTTTGTCCACTACTATGTATCTACTGATGATAAGGATCCTATTGATCGTTTTGACGTGAAACACATCAATCACGCAAAATTAGTCACAGACTTTATCTGTCACACAACTCACACAAAAAGTCTGTCGTCTGCGCCGCCCCTAACAGTCGCGACCGATATGTTTATCAACATACAACTTAGCACTGCCCTGCAAAATGCAAAAGACGTAAGAAAATTTGAATTTCGCGGGCCACCCTAACGCTTTCACCTTAAATCATAAAAAACTCAAATATTTCCTCTTTATAACAGACTAGCTGGCCCACGCAACTTCGTCTGCGTCACATAAGAGAAAAACGAAAGGAAAAAAAAACCATTTTTGCAACATTTTTCATTGCTGCTCCGCTCCTATTGGTCATAGCGTGATGTTATATAGCCTATAGCCTTCCTCGATAAATGGACTATCAAACGCAAAAATAATTTTTCAATTCGAACCAGTAGATCCTGAGATTAGCGCGTTCAACCAAACAAACTCTTCTGCTTTATAATATTAAGTATAGATTACATTATATCCTGAAACCACCTAAACCCAAGGTTCTATTCAGGCGGTGTTTTGGGCGGATGAATGTTGAGTTGAGGAGCTTAGGAAGGATGCATCTTTGATTGATTGGGAGGCTATGTTGGAAGCTTCGCACCCTGGAGTCTTAGCAGGTTCTAATCATCTCAGCCGAAAGACGTCCACTGCTGGACATAGGCCTCCCCCAAGTGTCGCCACATTGACCGATCCCTTGCTACTCGCATCCACCGGATTCCCGCAACCTTCACCAGGTCATCGGTCCACCTAGTGGGAGGTCTTCCAACGCATCGTCTTCCGGTTCGCGGTCACCACTCCAGAACTTTTCGGCCCCATCAGCCATCCGTTCTGCGAGCAATGTGCCCTGCCCACTGCCACTTAAGTTTAGCAATTCTTCGGGCTACGTCGGTGACCTTGGTTCTCTTGCGGATGTCTTCATTTCTGATTCGATCACGCTAGGAAAGTCCGAGCATAGCCCTCTCCATTGCCCTTTGGGTGACTAAGCCTTTTGATAAGGCCCATTGTGAGCGACCACGTTTCGGTCCCGTATGTACAGGTTCTAATAAAATGATTAAATAAAATTGTTGCTGTCACCTGGTGGTATCGTTTAACTTACAAAAACTCAGTGAAAGGTTGCATGGAATAGATGCAATCATATGATATGCAACGGTAATTTAATCGCTGCCACATTCTGGATAGTATAATTTATTCCTCTTCTGCGGATATTTGAAAATTTCTTGGTACTTGAAGTATCGGCAAACTGCGACATTTAGATGTTATAAGCTCTTTCGACCTGGACGAACTTAAATTAACCGTCATTTGACGACCCGAATGGCGCAGTGGTAGTGGCCTTACGTTCCAGAGTTCGAATTCTGGTAGAGGCAAATGTTTGTGTGATGAGCATGGACATTCGTTTCCGAGTCATGAATGTTCGTACTTGCAACATGTAATCACAAAAAAAACTACGTGGTTTATCTAGCTATCTGCGGGCCTAAAATGGCCGGTTTAGCAGAACGTAATATGATCACGTTAAAAAAATAAATTCTAAAAATGGACTATACATTAATTGCCATAAACTTAGACCATTTTAAAAATTTAAAATTTTTAACTTGGTGCATATTATGTTCTGCTAAAGCTTTCATTTTAGACCCCCTTTTTTTTTTTTTTTTAGGGATGGGAAATCATCAAATGACCCCCCCCACTCTGGGCGGAGCGGGAGGGAGTGTCAGACTCTTACTGACTAAAAACCATCCATGTTCCTTCCTCGCCTTTTACGTTCCGGGGCCGCGGTATCTCTTTCGAACAGGCCCGCAACCCCGGCAGGCTTCGGCCCTTGCGGGCCCCTCTCCTTTTGCTGACATCTCTTTGAGGCGCGCGTGGAACACGAACGCGCCGTCGACACGGCCTGTCGTCGTCGTTAGACGGCCGGACGGCTAGCTAGCCCATAGCCAGCCGTCCACAGGCCCGCATCTACGGTGGCCGGTAGCCACCACGTGGCCCCCGACGCCCGTTGCGTCTCCCGCGGCGGCCGGGAAGAGAGGATCTCTCCCTCTCTCGTTCCGCCACCTCCTTCGCTAGCATGACTGCTTCGCAGAAGGAGGCGACGGCTTCCCATTCCGTCTCGCTCCGGACCATGGATTGAACCAGGGCCGGACGCGAGAGGTCGCCGCCGCCGATCGCCGCCACGAGGACACGGCGGAGCTCCGCCCACGCAGGGCAGACTTCCACCGTGTGCTCCACCGTGTCCTCCGGTCGATCCTCGCAGTGGAGACACCCGGGCGATTCCTCCCGCCCGATTCGGTGCAGGTACCTCCCGAAACATCCGTGTCCGGTGAGGACCTGCGTCAGGCGGAAGGTGAGGACGCCGTGGCGCCTCTCCAGCCACTCCTCAAAGAGGGGACTTACCGCCACTATCGTGGCGTGCCCTTCATTCATTTTAGACCCCTGACCCCGTATTCACAAACGTTCGAGTCGTTTCCGATTCGACAACTCGTATATGTCTTCTTCTGGCATTACGAAAACGACCGAGATAAACATACGACTTTCCGAATCGGAAGCGAGTCGAATGGTTGTGAATAAGGGGCCTGGTGTCCTCGAGCCTCATCGCTTAGTGTGGCACTAGATGGCGCTGTGTAATGTTCAGCGATATCTTTTGCTCACGGCTTCGCTTCCTTTATGCACGGAAATCCACTGGAACGTTCTAAATGTCGCCTATAACACTCGGGAAAATTTACTTTCCACTAGTGAAATCATTTTCGGAACCTGATCAGTAGTTCCAAAGATTACCCCTACAAACAAACTTTTACCTCTTTATAATATTTTAAAGAAGTATAGATTAGTACAGCAAAAACCAATGGGATGCATGGGTAGAAACAAAGACTTAAATCGTTCGATTTCCTCTCGCCGTAGTTGTCTCGCAGTGTTTATATTGAGCAGAGTCCGCTCGCACACCTGTATTGTGAGCGTTGAATTACATTTGGAAGCAGGGTCTCGCACTTTTCAATGCTCCTATTCTTTTCTGAAGCTATCGCGGGAATGCTATCATAAGTGGCAGCATCAACGGTGCGATTGGTAAGCACGCTCTGATAAGTGTTTTTTCGGAGGAGCATGGAAAAGTGCAGTGCCAGCAGATAATGATGTAAACCTTAGGAAGGAGGTAAAAGTACTGGGGCTGCAGGACTGTTCGAAAGACATACCGTGGCCCCGGAACATAAAGAGCGAGGAAGGAACATGGATGGGTTTTTTTAGTCCGTGAAAGTCTGACACTCCCTCCCGCTCTGCCCAGAGTGGGATTTGCATCCAATAAAAGGGTTATAAATAAAAGTTTTCATATCCATCATACATATTTTTATTTGTAAAAATATATTCACAGCTCAAACTTATAAAACAATCAGATACTTATAGTAAGTAAGTGGTTTAATCTATACAGGATAGTGTACTTCGCTAGAAGACTTGTTCAAAAAAGTCATGTCAATCTGGTCTATTGAGATTACCGAAGCATTTATGTCAGTAAGTAATCAGACCCCGTATTCACAAACATTCCGATTCGTTTCCGATTCGACAAGTCGTATAACTGTCTTCTTCTGGCATTACGAAAAGGAATGGTTACGTCATACCTGGCCCCTTATTCACAACCATTCGACTCGCTTCCGATTCGGAAAGTCGTATGTCTATCTCGGTGGTTTTCGTAATGCCAGAAGAAGACAGATATAGGAGTTGTCGAATCGGAAACGAGTCGAACGTTTGTGAATACGGGGTCAGGTCTCTTATGAGTTATTTTTGACTAGCCTCAAACTTGTCCAAGTTTTGAAAACATAATCACAAAATGGTTTTTTCTTAATTATGAAAATAAAATACAGACAAAAAACATAATAACATAGGACAAGCAGTGGCATATGCTTTTGTTGAGCGAATGAAAACCTTGCCACTTTTACGAAGTACCTACTTAAACAAAAAAAAAGGTTATATGATAGTTTATGTACAGTTCAAGTAGAGACCAAAAGTTAAATTTTCAATCATAACAAATCAATTTCTTAACAGCCAACATATTTATTTCTATAATACTCAATAAACTTAAAATAAACTCGATTGTCATATTCTAGCATACCTGGGTAAGTAATGCTAACTTAACTATAAATTACAAATTTCGAACTTTACCTCAGTTTACACAACTAGTTCGAGAATATAAAACCTACCTATGCAAAATGGGTGTGTTTCACACTTTAGAAATGATGAAAACATAAGAAAAAAAAATTAAGCAGTTATGCCCAAGGACATTTTGGAATCTAAATCAAAACGTGTTATAATTTTCTTATCTTTAGCATCCTTATAAAGGACTATACAATCCTGGAATTTTGCTTAGTTATAGCACATCGCAAATTTTCCTTTATAAGAATAATAGTAAGCCTATATTATATTTCGACATGTTTATGATTGATAAAGCGCAAGTTGCTCCGTCCTTTGACGTGTTGATCCAAAGTTTTGAGTGTGGTTGGGTCAATGTGGCAACTACCAAGAAATAAACGGCGCTGTAGCGCGTATGTTTGGTTATCCCATAGTACTTAAATACAAATGCTTTTAAAGTCTTATTATTTAAACATGTTTTGAATAGTAGGTCCATGCAGTTATATAAGTTTAAATTCTTTTAGTTAATACAAAGGGATTTAATTGTACTTATTAAAATATTGTAGTCAGTTTCTTTCAAACTTTTTTCTTGTATTAGCAAGATTGTTTTTCATTTCCGTGTCAATGTTTTTTTTATGAATAACGAAGTAATCTTCATAATACCTATGTACATTTATACCTAAACTAAGAAAGAAATAACAAAAAAAAGAACACGAAACCTAAATGATCACTGGCACTTTTTGAAGAGTCCGTCAACGAATTTTAAGAATTAGCTACATACATAATATACCCAAAATATTTTTTGTTTTTATGCAAATACCTACTGGTTTCATATGATGAAAGACTTAATGCTTGCTGATGCTAACGACGATAAATAATAAAAGATTTCGATCTCCGATCTAGTATAGTATCACGAAAAAGGCCTTTTTCGAGTACAAGCTGACCACAGATCACTATTTTTGATATGTTGAGGTTTCCACTCAAATGCTACAACCAGCTAGGACTACAGCCCATTCGAATAAGATGCCATAGACAGAAGACTGGTCACATATCGTGAGGTTTAGACCTAACCATTTGAAGAGATTTGACATCCACCTGGGCCAGCATCGTGAATCCTGGCCTAGGTGCTCCTTCTCATAGAGAAAGTCTCTGCCCATCTAGCGAGAACGTTCTGGATTATGCATATTATAGGCTATTTAGAAGACACAAGACCAATAGTAAAGTTGAAACAACAAATTCCTTGGCAAAAAAGACACTTATTTTGTGTAAGATCCTTATCGAACTAGTCTCTGCGTTTCAGAGTGAGCACAATACAACCGAAAGAACGGATTCAATGTAACTACAAATTACGGGTGTGGGTACTACCGAGTTTGCAAGTTTTCAATCGTAGAAAGTAATAACGTTGAAAAGGTGTCGACTATCGATGAACTCTGTAGCACTATAGACACACCTGCCTTACCCTACGAGAAATACAATTCTGCCCCCGTAATTCACAAATATTCCGATAGTATTTCGATTCGACAAGTGTTTCTATCCTTTTTAAGCGAGCGACATAGACGTACCTACGACATTCCACTTTCCGAATCGAAGCGTTTGAGTACGGGGATGGACTTTATGACTATTACAAACTTATAACTAAAAGCGTTTTGTAGTTAACAAGTTCAGTTAATCATTCAAATTACCAAATATTTTTGGCACCGTCATCGGTTTCTGGAATACTTTATCGAAATTATCAAAATGGTTTTATTTTCTACGATACTTTATGAATCTCTAATATATAGCATATGAACGGACCCGTCAACCAAGCATTCTGTACATCAAACTAACTCTACACAAAAATGATTGCTGGGAAACAACTTTTTTTTGGGGTGAAAAATCAGGTTTTACGGTAAAACTCAATGTTCCGCACTAAACACATTGTGCTCATGGACGCATCTAATAGTAGATGAGTTATGGAGGTATTTAAAATAAAACTATGACCTTAAAACCTAGTAGGTACTTGAAAAAAAACGAATTGCGATCAGTAGGATGCTTTTTAGTAGATCCTCATAGTGGACAAAAAGGTAGTGAAACACATCATTCACGCAAAATTTGTCGCAGTTTTTTCAGTTACAGACCACACAAATACTCTGTCGCCTGCGTTGCCCCGTTGACAGCACGGATTTGGATTTGGAACAAAAGCCGCCATTTTTTTTTTTTGCAAAATGGCCGTGACGACGGAAGAAATATGATGGAACGAGCGGAGCGTGCCCAGAAGATACCTGTTTACTCTTGCTTTGCCATTTTGATTATTCGATACAATTTCCACAGACAATGTTTTACCGCCAACTCCATACTACCAACGTCATTCGAGCGACAAAAAAACCTATGCTGCACTATGAATTCGAGCAAGAGAAGTAAAGATGCCAATAATTGACTAGATTTTTTAGACTTTTTAATTTTTATGGTTATGCAAAGTTAGGTAGGTAGTAAGCTTATTGGAACTTAATCTCTGACCGGCTGTATGCACTCACAGGATTTATATTAAAAAAAGGTAACATTTAGAATTTCCTGTTTATGATACAAAATATTAATTTTAATACATTTCATGCAGATAAATGTGGATTTTCAAGAAACACAGCTGTCAGCAATACTTGACAATCGATAGATATTTTTTATACTAGTTTTATTATGTTCTTATATTGATAGATTAGATACATTGGCGCTATCCTGTTAACAAAGTGCCTTCTAAAAATAATTAGCATATTTTGTGTTCTCTTTTTATCTCACTACGGTAAAACCAAAAGAAAGGATTATGATTTTTAGAAGGTATGCAGAAGTCCAAAAAGTACATGATGTCAATGTTATAAACCCATCTGGACATTTTGAAATTGAGCAGTTTATATTCCAACCATTACTATTCCTATAGATACAAACAGTCTAATCTACTCTTTAAGAAATGCTGCTCAAGTTAAAAACGACCTTACATTGCATACACCGGGTAGTACGAATGAGTATGTAGTCCCTAACTTTTATACGACTAGACAACTACAATTATTATCAAATACCGCTAGGTAAATCCAAAAGACCAACATCAGAGTCGGTTTTCAACAAAGATTTGAATCGCCCGACAATGAGAAGGCTGAAGTTGCACACCACGCTTGAAACGGATCAAATACACTCTTGACAGATATCAGCATGAGTGACCAAATCAGTCGAATCAGTGTCAATCAAAAAGAAACGTGAGCTATTCCATCTTACGATTCAAATCTTTGGGTATCACTAATGACTTAAAATTAACTTACTTAACGAAGCCAAGAGCTTCAATACTGCGGACGAGGATGTCTGTTCGGGTAGTTCTGAAAGAAATGGTAAAATGTATTAGTAACAATTTTGTTCATGTGGGACTTATAAATCCCGTTCACATAGTATCACATGAAGGAATTTAGTATTATATATTTGTAAATAGAGAAGAAAAGCAAACGACTAAATGAGGGATTTTCTCGTTCAACTCTTCCCTAGTCGCTGGATAGATGGCGCTGATCTTGGTATGTTACGGCAAGGAACAGAACATCACATTCGGAAGCTTATGCAAACGAAAGTGTCAGTCAACGAGCGTATGTGACGAGTGTTTTTTTGAGCGTTTTGGCTTTGACACCTTTTAACGTAGTTAGTTCAACGCCATCTACCGAGTTCTTGGAAAATATTTTTTTTAATTCTCAAGAAAACCTCTCATTGCACCTGCTATATTATCAAACGCAATAATGTATGCTCATAAAAATAAATTATTCAAAAGGGATGTGACAATATATCCATTCGCTTATATCCAGTACTTGCTTTTGCCCGCGGCTTCGTTCGCGTTAATTTAGAATTTGACAATCAATTCGGGTTGTACTCTGCTTGTTATATTATATTCAATCATGATTCGATAGGCACTTGTAGCCATCTATTTTTATCATAAAAATGTTTTTGTTGTTTTTCTCGGGAATAGTGCTTTTCTCGGGATGAAAGGTGGGTTACGTCCCTTTCTGTACATTTCACAATATTTAATAATATGCAAAATTTCAGGATTTAGGAATTGTGGTTTAGGCATGAAAAGGTAACAAACCAAATTACTTTCGCATTTATAATATTAGTAGGATATATGTATATTAATAATTAGGAAGGATGAATACCCAATAAATTGGGATAAGGGCAGGAAAATGATGATGTTGATGAATTACCCTAAATTAGCGAATTTAGTTTAGGCTTGGTTTAGTTTCTAAACAACACACAGAAAATCACAAATCGCATATTATCCTGCAGTTATAAAATCAGGTATACATACAGAAGGGCTCTGGAACGTCACCAGCCGTTGATTATGGGTTATTCTTTGTTGAGGTCTCATTTGAGGCCGCATCTGGGGCCTCATGGGGGGCCTCATGAGGCCACGAATTGGGGTACCGCGAATAGATGTCGGACGCATGAAGAGAGCCGTTGGAACCGGCTGTGGGTGGGGATATATCGAACGATTCCGCCACTGCTTGATGTTCCGGTTAACTGAATCTTCGCTGTTATCCGAATCCGTCTTGTTAACGTAAGGCTGCGAGGTACCGGGGTTGACGTAAAGCTGCGAGGCACTGGGGTTGGCGTAAGGCTGCGAGGCACCGGGGCTGGCAAAAGCCAGGGAGGTACCAGGATTGTCGTAAGCTTGGGAGGTACCGGGGTTCACGTAACTCTGCGAGGTGGCGTGGTTGACGAAAGCCGGCGAGCCGTGGTTGCCGAAAGCCGGCGAGTTAGGTTTGACGTAAACTTGCGAGACACCGGGTGTCATAGCCGATCGGTTGAAGATGATAAGCGGGTTCATTCCTATAGTCCTAGTTATTACCGGCTGCGGGGGCTCTTCGGCCGCATTGTTCTGTAGAAATCAATAACCGTGTTTAAAAAAAAAAGAAACTGATGATTTTCAGTTTAAAAGTTAAATTTTACGCATAATTTGAGTTAAAGCCTTGTGTATGCTATAGCGGGATTCTTCAAGAATTCCGTTTTTAATTTACCAATCATACCTTAGTATCGATGATTCTCAAAATGGATCTAATCATTGCATAAAAGGACAACGCCATTTTAATTTTTAATTTTTTTTTTTATACCAGGCTTTACTTCAAATAATGTGTAAAAATTAACTTTTAAACTAAAATCATCAGTATTTTTTTTTGTTTAATCAAATCATCATCATTATCTCGTTCAAATTATAAAAAATAAAGAATGTGATAATCTAACTGTTAAAATTGGGCACAACACACAAATTTACTATTCAATTTTAATAAAATAATATTATTTTGAAGTGATACTGATTCAATGGGGAAGACCGTTAAAAGCTCATTGTAGATGACGCCACCATAGCTGGTCTCAATCTAACCAATGAGGTCAAGGTATTTTAAAATATGAAATGACATTCCTTGATTTTCAACCAATGACGATGCTTGAAACCAGCTATGCTATTGCCATTAGTTCCACAGTGTGCAACCCCATTACATCATACAACACACCACAGTATGGTGTGTGAGAGACGATTGTCAACAAAATATTTTTTTACCACATTAAAACCATGTTTTAGTAAATTAATAAAAATGGCTCACCATAATATTATCCAAGGTGGTATCGGGCGAGTTGGCCGGGGACTGCGGGTCCTGGTCTGGCTGCGACGATGTGTCCACCTTCAGCGGCGGAGCATGCTGGGACAACGCGTTCAGTGTGCTTAAGACGTTCTTCAACAACATGTACTCCTCTAACACATCCTTGCTCGCAGATATCTGCTGCTCAAAGTGGCCAATCATCGAGTTTTGGAATATATCCGAATCCGTCAGCCGCATCATCTGTATCAAGGCCCGCGCTATCGGCTCTTCGAAATGCAAAATACACACGCGCTCCAGAAAATGCTCCACAACACTTTTGGAAAACTTTCGGCCATTGTTCACCATGAAATAGGTGAGATTCAAAAACACTGTTTTGAATCTCGAGAAGTTCTGCGTTATAGACATCGTCGCCATGAACACGTCGCACAGTAGCGTCCGGTTGACCGGGTCAACAGTCAGCTTTAACAAGTCCTCACATATACCCAAATCGACAATGTTTAAATGTAATAAAGTCACTTCTATCGTGTAAACTCGTAGCCTCGTGTCTTCCTCAGACTCACTGTGGGCCTTGACAATGTTATCATAAGCCATCTCGACGAGTATCCGCGTGAGCCTGCGCTTCGCACACTCGTCCACATAACACATTCCATACTTTCTCCTCAGCTCGGACCATTTCCTCAACAACAAATACTCTTGTATCAACGTCCTCTCGTCTAAATGGTTAAGTTTTTCGTTTATTTGTTCCCGGGTTGGAATCATGTGCACAAACCGACACATTCCGTTCCTGCCTTTCCGACAACAATTCATTAGGTTGTAGAAACATACGCAGCCAAACACGACACTTCTGGCTTTGGGAATCATTTCAAAGTACGAATCCATAAGTTGGATTTTTTTAACCACATCTGGGGGATCTGGTTTCGTATCTAAATCGATGTTTTCATGTATGTCTTGGTAACTTCCACTGTCCTCTGTACTTACGCTTTGTTTATAAATTGAAGTTGAATCCGCATTTTGTTTTTCGCAAACGGTAACGTTAGATGTCATCGTTTCAGGGTCTTCTCTAATCTTCGTTGGACAATAGATTTTATTTGGCACGTAGTCTTCCCTCACATGTTGTGGAATATATTCCTCGGCGGGTTGCGGTTTGTAGGCGGCGGGTTGCGATTTGTAGGCAGCGGGTTGCGGTTTGTAGGCGGCGGGTTGCGGTTTGCCAGTGAAGACTGAGCCATCCGATGTATTAACTTTAGAAGATTCAAAACCGCTTATGCTTTCAGCGAACAGAGAAAGGGTATCGTCGTCATCATGGCGGTCATAGTATGGGTTGTTGGAAATGCCTTCCGTCATTACGTCTTCTGTTTCTACTTTGCCCTCTGAATTACGTGATAGATGTCTACTAGGTCTTCTTCTCGGTACTACAAAGTCACCTATAACTTCTTTAGTATTTTCTTTAACTGTAGCATTTGCTTCAACAGAGTTCTTTTTAATTGTAGTACTTTTTTTAGTGACAGCATTTTCTTCAACAGAGTTCTTTTTTACTGTAGTACTTTTTTTAGCGACTGTATTTTCTTCAACAGAGTTCTTTTTTACAGTAGTACTTTTTTTAGCGACAGCATTTTCTTCATCAGAGTTCTTTTTTACTGTAGTATTTTTTTTTGCGACAGCATTTTCTTTAACAGAGCTCTTTTTTACTGCACTACTTTCTTTCACGGTGGCATTTTCTTCGACCGGGTTCTTTTTTACTGTAGTACTTTTTTTAGCCATAGCATTTTCTTTAACATATTTCTTTTTTACCGTAGTACGTTCTTTAACGGTATCATTTTCTTTAAAAGAGTTCTTTTTTGCTGTGGCACCTTTATTAACAATAGCATTTTCTTTAACAGATCTCTTTTTTACTGTAGTACTTTCTTTAACAGTAGCATTTTCTTCTACAGAGTTTTCTATTACTGATGAATTTTGATGACTGGTGTCAGTAATATCATCACAATCTTCACAAAGACTATCTAGACTTATGGCAGGTTTTAACGTTTCTTTTATATGCTGAGTGTGAGTTATAACTCCAAATTCTCTATCCATAATATTGAATATTTTATCTTTAAATTTCACCATATCCGCATTGACGTATTCGTCTTCTGACCCCATCCATTGTATGATCTCCTGGTCTAACTTTTCCAATGTCAAGCTTAGTAGCTGTTTGGTTGCTTTTTGATTAGTAAAACGAATTGTGTTGCATTTTGAATATTTCTCTTCGGTGCACTCTGGAGTACTTTCATCGGTGAAATCTGAACTTTCTTCTATCCTAGTTGACACCCTACTTGACGAGGCGCTCAGATTCAATGAATGTGCACCTAATGAATCAATTAACTGTTCAGAAGTTGTCTCGGTGTCTGAACTTTTACATTCATAAAGATGTGCCTCATTCTGACGTTTCTTCACTTCACTATCTATGTTAGTAAGTTTAAGTACTGGCAATTTCTTGTTAATTCGGACAAAGTCATTGGAACCAAATGAACCAACACAAGTGGTATTGCTCGAACTGGATATGTCTTTCGTCCATGACTTGCTCGAGCTGCTACCAATAGAACTCTTTCGAGATTCTATTAAGCCTGGTGCATCTTCTGGGTTTTGTGTTGTTTTTACTAGAGCCTCTGTTACTTGGTTTTTCAATAGGTCAACTGGTGACGATGTTTCGATAGAAGCCTGTGCATTTTGTTGCTTACCTTTTCGTCCTCTCTTCTTTTTTGGTGTAGGTAGTGTCTCTTCGGTGGGCGGCAACGATATCGTGTTTGCCGGTTTCTGGGTTGCAGGTTGTTTGAGTGTTCTTCTTTTTTTTATTTTGGCTTGATGTACTACCAGTTCAGGATTTGCTTGTGGCACTGTGGGTTCTTGTGGTTCAGGTACAGGTTCAGGATCTGGTATATCGTTACTTTCAGCATTGGTTTCTATTTTTATTTCAATATTAAGTGGTGCAGGGTCTGGTTCGACTTTTAAACGCTTCGCATTCTCCTGCGCTCTTGAATCAGCTAATCTTTTTCTAGTAACTGTAAACAAGATTGTAAGTATATAATTGAAATCTTTTAGTACAGTACTAACAAAAGTTAAAAAAATTATCCCATAACTTACGAATTCGTCGAGCTAACGGTTTTTTAAGAGATAATGGATTTTTTTTTGGAGAGTTTGATGTGTTTCCAGTAGCAAGTGTCTTTGCAGCTGTTGAAGTGACTTCTGAAAACCATATCCATTATTGTGACATGCAAAAAAAATAGATAAAAGTAAATAATGTTGTTTAAATCTCAAAACTACCAGAACAACTTAAAATATAGCAAACCTGCTGTGTTATTTCCACTGACTGCACCGTTATCTAGAACATCGCAGAAAGTAACTTTTTTCTTTCTCCCTCTGGCCTTCGGAATCTTAACAATAATGTTACTGTCTTCTTGCAAAGCCGGAGGTTCTTCTTTGACAGCTTTAAGTAATTGTTGTCTAGCAACTGGAAAAAAGACCAGCATATTAAGTATACAGTAGTTTATATGTATGAATCTATGTATGTAATATACCTACGTAATATACCTGAATTTGCTAGATCTACTTTGCTATTATTGTCCAAATGCTTCGTAAATTGTGGAGGCCGACGGCCTTTTAGAATTGGGACATGTAACCCTTCCTTCTCTGTAATTTAGATAATAAATATGAACAAATTGATAAACTACAGCTTTATTATTAGCAAGAGAACCAACAGCTATAACAGATAGATTGCAGTTGTAACTATAGAAAGTATTGCAGTGCAGTTGAGTTGCATTGTATTGCAGTTGTAACTATAACAAAGAGGCAATTACGAGTTCTTAGATCAAACATTTTAGGATCAAAATAAAGCACAAAAAAACAGAAATTGAGAAAAAAATATAATAAAAGAACTATGCATTTAAAAGAATGGTGGGTTGTTGTCGAATTTTTGAAGGACGAAAAACAACCGCATTTCCAAATCAAGAAACTCAAAGAAAGAAACTTGTTCAACAAGCCTTTACGTCAAGAGTCATTCGTTGAATTGTGTTTTCATTGAGTGAAATAGTTGTAGTTTCTTACAACTATTGTAAGGACTGAGGAACGACACAACAAGTGACTCTAGTGAGAAAGGTAGTTAAATCATGATGTCAACTGTATTTTCATAAATGGTAAAATAGAATATCGCAAAGACTGAAAAACAAAGACTGGTTTGTGCAACGAAGACCGTTTGTACCCAGCGTGTAAAACAGTTTCAGGATCGCAGAACACAAAACGGTCTTTGAAAATAGTTCATCATCGCAATGCCAATCACTAATTTATTTAAAAAAAGTAAATATTCAGCAAAGTATGCAAATAATAGAGTTAGGTGGTGAAGCCAAATGAGAACACTTAACAAAGAATATTAAAGTTCTTAGGCAAATTAAATCTAACTGATTTCTAAGGGACATAGAAATAAAAAATAGTTTGCTGCACATGTGACGCGAATGGCGCAGCGGTGGCGAGGCTGCTTTACTTTCCTAAGGTCCCAGGTTCGAATCCCGGTAGGAGCAACTGTTTGTGCGATGAGCATGAATATTTGTTTCCGATCAAGTATAATAAGTATATATTTACAAATAAAAAAGTATCTATGTAGTGTATCAACTATCTGGTGTCCACGACACAACCCTCGTTGCTTAGTGTGGCACTAGATAGTGCTGCTGTGTGTAATGTCGAGCGATATTTATATTTCAAAATAAATCAGATTAGATTTGACTTTAGATAATAATTTTAAGATTCTTAGGTCAAGGCAGCCGGCTTGTCACATGTACTTATATAAAAAAATATGAATGAAATACAGTTTGTGTATATAGGAGCCATTTTGTCATAAACAATAATTTGTGGATGTTTTTAACTGAACTTGGTTAACAATATGGGACAGTAGCCAAAAACAAAGTGTCTACAGCATTTTTATGAGTCCCATCTCACGTCTAGGATCCAAACTAGTCCTGGGAAATATGATACAAACAATTTACAATGTTAGATTTTATATTTTTTTTACCCAACTCAAAATATTTTTTTAAAGCCACAGGGGCCCGCTTATAGGCAAGAATGGGTGATCAAGTTGTGTGTTATAGTTTTAAGCGATTTTGCAATGCTTGCAAATTGTTGGATTCAAACTTACCTGTATTCTCTAATGGTAAGCTAACTTTTATATTTGGAGGCTTATTTTTAAATAGTGGTTTTAGTCTAAGAACAGATCGCAGTTTTGTACTCTTTTTAATCGATCCTTTCTTTGGTGACATTTTGTTCTAAGATTTAGTATTTGATTTCGGATCAACAAAATATTTTTTCTCCATCTCTGGGAAAATGACAGTAGCTTGGTTAGGCATAGGCACAGATTAAACAGTAATACAGATTATTAATTTAACCATAGCCACTTGGCTTTTCTGCAGGCTTGAATAAGTTTGTTAGATAGGTAATCTAGTATACGTAGATAAAGAACATTAAAAAAATCAATGAAAAGTATGTTTAACCAAAAGTTTTTCTATTAGTAATTCACACTCACGAGGCTCGAACCATAGATTGGACATTAGTGGCTACAATCGAACTCACGAGCCGCGCGGCTTTAGTGGGGACACTGCTTAAAGCAAGTCTCGCTCGCACTGGTACCTAGTAAAACTTGTCTAAAGTGTGCGAAAGCCCAAAGCCCCAAAACGATATACAGTTTGTAGCTTGTGATGGGAACCAAACTATATAAGGTAAAACGATGCCTCGACCGTCTCGGTCGCTAGCTGGCGGAATGTCCCGCGCTTTAGTCGATTACTTGGAATCAATGCTTGAAATACTGTCTTCTTTCATTGATAGTTTACGGAACGCAGCTTCGCACTGACTTTGACTAGAGGTCACTCGGGTCATTTACGTCAAGTGGAAAAAGTATCGGCTACATTGTTACCGGTCTAGTTTCGTAAATTCGATCAAAATGCCTGCAAAATACAAAATTGTTATGATTCGCCACGGCGAAAGCGAATGGAACCAGAAGAATCTTTTCTGTGGATGGTTTGACGCTGACCTTAGCGATAAGGGTAAGTTAAAAACAATAACCCTGAATGTGATGTTTTATTTTTATCATATCATAAAATTATATCTGATCTGCTCTAGGTCGCGAGGAAGCTGTTGCTGCCGGAAAGGCCTTGAAAGCCGAAGGCTACGAATTTGATGTCGCCCACACTTCGGTGTTGAAACGCGCTCAAATAACACTGGGCACAATTTTGAAAGAGCTGGGTAAGGAAGACTTGCCTGTGGAGAAGACATGGCGATTGAATGAGAGGCACTATGGTGGCCTCACTGGTCTCAACAAGGCCGAGACTGCTGCCAAGTATGGTGAAGCTCAAGTATGAATATTATATTAATTAGGTTACTTAATGTTTCCAATTATTACTTCATGAGGTTCATTAATTAATTAATGACTTACTCTCTAGGTATCGATAGAATCGTCCTATTTAAAATTCACAATAAGCCTACTGGAATAACTGTAAACATTCATCTGTTAGCAAAGTATAATAGTTACAAGTACAATAGTTAAACAATGGCGTCAGAACAGTTTGGTCAGGCTTCACAGACAAAGGATTAAAAACCTCTTGTGCTAAGACTTTCTGTTAGCACTCATTCATTTTGGCAGACCTTTATTTGACCTTTTGATAGTAGCTAGAAAAGTCAGACATATTTTTAGATCATTTTATAAGCTACCCACACACACAACTCTGTCTTTAAATAATTTAGAAATTGTTGGCTACTTGCTTTTACATTATGGCATTTTTCTATAGGTACCTAATAATTTTTGAGAACTAAAGAAAAACTCAAGCTTCATTCAACACTATATATTTATGATTTGAATGTTTTTGACAGGTACAAATCTGGCGTCGTAGCTTCGATGTGCCCCCACCTCCCATGGAGAAAGATCACCCTTATCACGACACCATTGTCAATGACGCCCGTTATGCTGGCGACCCAAAACCTGAAGAATTCCCCATGTTTGAGAGTTTGAAGCTCACTATTGAGAGGACTCTGCCTTACTGGAACAATGTTATTGTACCCCAGGTATGTCTAAAAATAGTGCCGATTTATGGTTTTCCTAGTACATGGCAAAGACCTCTTTTGTTATAGTAATTTTATGACAATGGAGCACCTTACTAACACAACGCAAAGTAGTTTTAGGGTTCCGCCCACAAAGATCAAAACGGGGACCCTATTACTAAGACTCCATTGTCTGTCTGTCTGTCACCAGGCTGTACCTCATGAACAGTCACGAACACCAATATGTATGTTACTGGCCAAACCCGATTTCAGGACAAACTAGTTTTGCCTGGGCTAAACTAGACCGACTTGGGGCACTTTTTTTTATAAACCATTGAGTAGCAAGGGCCCCGCGAAGCGGGGCTCCCTCGACTAGGATGCAAGAATTAGCTCAAGTTTCAGTTTAGCCTAGGCTAAACTAGTAACTCCACATTACCACACAAAGACAGTGTAAGGTACCTGGGCATGCACCTAGATCGCCGTTTGACCTGGAACCAGTATATCAAAATCAAGAGGGAAAAACTCAACATACGGCACAGAAACCTGTACTGGATGCTGGGTCGCAATAGCAAGTTATCTATAGATAACAAACTCCTCATTTACAAGTTAATATTAAAAACAACTTGGACATATTATGGCATTCAGCTCTGGGGCAGTGCAAGTAATTCTAACATCGCAATATTGCAAAGAATGCAGAATCCAATATTAAGAACAATAGCGGACGTTCTGTGGTTCACTACCATCTCTGAAATTCAGGCAAACCTAAATATGACTACTGTAAAAGAGGAAATACAGGCCTCTACAGGAAAATACCAAAAGCGGCTGGAAAATCACCCAAACGTACTTGCGGCAAGTCTAATGAAGCGCAGCTATCAAAAACGTCTGAAGAGAAAAGAAGTAGTGGAAAACCCCTGCATAAATACTATGACTAGCTCTCGCCACTGCACCCTGGGGGAAGCACTTTACCTGTCAAAACCTCACAAAGTATCTGCTTATAGTATACTACTGATATATTACTGATAAGCACAGAAAAAAAAAATTGTTCGACTCAACTATCGGCACAATGACTGCCGTACTCACATCCCACATATCGACAACCTCGCGAGCCAGACTAGATACTTGTTTTTTTTATCTTTCTCTGCTTTAAAATATGGTTTCATTATTATTAATAAACTAAAAGTAAACTAGGTTTTGCTAGAACATAAAAAATTAACGAAACTCACTTTATCTCTAACTTATAAAGTGGCCATTATTGCTAGACTTGATCAAAGAGCTATAAAAAGATACTGATGATAACAACTTACTTTTGTTTTGACCAAGTTTCTGATAAAAGCATTATTATATTTTACATTGATAAGGACATTATTTAAATTTAATCTACCTAATGCTAGAGATGAAATACATCAAGTATTATTATATTTTTTCAGATCAAAGCAGGAAAGAGGATTATTATCGCTGCCCATGGTAACAGCCTCAGGGGTATTGTTAAGCATTTAGATGGTATGTATCTACGTTCATTTTTCGCAATGGTTTCTACGTTTCATTCAGACATAACAGAACCCCATAAATTGTTTTTCACGCCTTGGGGTCGTACCACACCGCCACACGTATCAAATCAGAAAGCGATCCTCACCGTATCAACTCGAGCCGCTCAGTATTTTTTTAATGAAATTCCCTACACACACACTAATCGGAATCGTAACGTAATCGCCTCGCCTCGTGACAAGCTCACGAACCGCGGTGCGGTGCGTGGTCGACTTCCAGTCTCCGCGCTTACGGCTCTCCGTACCCTAGCTAACGGCTCTCCGTACCCTAGCTAACGGCTCTCCGTACCCTAGCTAACGTCTCTCCGTACCCTAGCTTACGTTAACGTTTAGATTCAAAATGATTGAACTAGTGCCGCCCAGCCATCAACTAGCGGTCGGCGAGCCGTAAGCGCGGCGTCGCCTAGCTGTAGCCGAGTCGACGTGCCGGAGCTTCTGATCAGCTTACGTTACGTGGACGCCTGTTTGACGCCAAGGGGAAAGGCGAGGCGGTGACGATCTCTTTCCGAGTTGATAAGTGTGCCTTTAAGGTGAAAGCGTCAGGGTAGCCCGCGAAATTCAAATGTTATTACGTTTTTTTGCAATCTAGGTTGTATGATAGACATTTTATAATAATAATAAAACGTTTATTTTAGATAATTTCCAAACCATAAAGCAGCATAGTAATGAAATGGCCAGCGCACAAATAATACAAAAAAACAGTAAAAATCAATTAATAAAATAAATCAAGTAATAGCACAAACAAAGGAAATTAATACAATAATAACATTTGAAAATATTAAAAATTCTATGTCAAAATTAGATATCCTATGCCAAACAATCAAATTAAATTAGAAATTATACAATCACAAACAACACATAACAATAAAATAAAATAATATAACTAATCAGTCTTGTCCAGTAGATTTATACACATCCACTTATGCTGGATCGAACATTCTGCGCGGGAAGCAATCATCCAGAGGATGCTATTGCTACTGTCTCTCACTCGTCTTAATAATGAAGCAACCTTCTTTCGAATTATGGCTGGGTAGCCATCCGTTCGAGCTTCAGCAAACATTAGCGACGCACTGCAATAGAGAGGCAGCCGCATCAGCATCCTAAAGATGTTGTTATATTGAACGCGCAGGACACTAGCAGACCGACGGGTATGATTTACCCATAGACTGCTCACGTAGAACGATTGACAATATGCCTTAAAGAAAGTAATTTTAACTGGAATGGAGCAGCAAGCGAATCTACGGGCAATCATGTTCCCTCGGACTGCCGAAGCCTCGCGCTCCCTCTCTACATCCGCGTCATCGGACAAATCCTAATCAGCATAAAATCATCAATACAACCCTCTAAGTTCACGAGGGTTGATTTAGTTTTTTTTATGTATTTTTTGTAATTTGAATTTCGCGGACTACCCTGGAGCATCAGCCTTAAGGAAATAGATTTCTGTGATTTCCTGTAACAATTGCATGAAACTTGTTTGTCAAAGTTCTGAGGTGAATTGAGTCAAAACTATGAAAAGGATTTAAAATTTAATTCATATGCTAAGTTACAAACTAGTGTTCTATTCTAATTCATTGACTTAGAATATGCCATTTTAACCCATTTTACTGAGTACCACTGATTATGATAGAAATAATTCATGATCTTTTGGTGTAGTAATTAGTTTCTAGTAGACTGTGACAAGGAAAAGGTTAAATGACAAAAAAGTTGATGAAGGACACTTCAGAGGTCAATAAGAAGTAAATGTTTATTATTTCCAGGTCTGAGTGACAAAGCCATCATGGAACTGAACCTGCCCACCGGCATTCCATTCGTGTACGAACTAGATGAAGATATGAAGCCAGTCGATTCCATGATCTTCCTCGGTGACGAAGAAACTGTGAAGAAAGCGATGGAAGCGGTTGCCTCCCAAGGCAAGGCCAAGTAAATTTAAGCAAAACCTGTAATTTATTTTGTTGTAGTCGTTTAATATTATCATGATGGTTGACATTATTATAGAGGGTCTAATTATTTGTATAAATAAATAAGATATTAATTTGTTCTATAAATGACTATTAAAAGTGTTAACGAATCTCTACAGAATGTTAAAATTATTATTCAAAATCAGCTGCTGTATCTAAGAGATTATTTAATGGGCGTATGCCAAGTCATAAATACAAGTTACTACCATAGGGTTGACAATATTTATCAATGTAGAGTGCTTGTGGATAAAGAATAAAACTAATTTAACCAACTCCAACTTTCTTTTTATTCCGGCAAGCTTTCTTTTAAATCTGCCATTACTTCATCCATATTCACGTCTTTCGAGTTTGTATTGCCATCATTTTTCGTGAATTTCTTGCCACAGTATTTTGCGAAAGTCTTCTGCTTGCTTGTAGACAGTACTATATTATCGCTTTTTACTTCGCTAGTACTTTGGTTCTCAACTTCCATGGACGTTGCATTTTCATCGGAATTTCCTTTGGACTTCTTGGTCTTATTTTTCGTTTTTATATCGAACCGAAAATCTTTTGGCAATTTGTGAACATCTATACAATGTTGACGTCGATCATTTGCGTTGGCGAATTTCAGTTTGCATTCTTCTATGTAGCAGCAGTACTGTAAAAGTATCGTCAATAAGTTACATTGCCTACACGCTGATACGAACTTTTAGCTCTTTTTAAACTTCAATCTTACCGAAGGCTTCCTCTCAGCTAGAACTGCAAAGAATGAGTCGTGAGTTTCTTGTACATGCAAGTCCAACAAATGGGGTGACGCTAGAACCTTCTTACACAGAGCACAAGAGTACCGATGTGATGTGTTGTAGTGATTTTCGAATTCTAGTAAAGATTCTGTTGTAAACTCGCATCCAGGAATGCTGCATGTAGATTTTAAGCTAAAACACATAATAAACCTGCTGAGTTTCATTCATCATTGCTCATATAAAGTCAAAATATCGCGCATTATTCGACCTTTAAATTGGGAGAATAAAGGATGATTTTCACCAAATGGTTTGCATCGCATCGGTTCGTATTTTAAAATCCTTAAACGACGTTACATCGTGGAAACAGTATTTATAGTCTATATTACCAAGCTGCGCACAGCAGCTTGACCGCGGGTGTCTTCCGCGACACGCGACCGTAGCCGCCTTCCGCGACACGTGACCGTAGCCGAAAGTATACTACGACGCGTGATCGGCTCCGTTCGCGCCAAACTAACTATTGTCATAACTACATAATATTTGACTAAGCGCAAAAACGGATACGTTCGCTAACGACGATACGAAGCCGATCGTATGCGTCGCCGCATCCGTTCATACTTTTTCCGATCCGATACGATGCGAGCCGTTTGGTGAAAATAATCCTTAACATACTGATGCCTAAATTGGACGTCTTGTCAAAGAGCTGCATTGCAAATTGTAAGTAACGACATCCACTTCTAGAGGGTTACTACTCGGCTCAAATTGATGTTCAAGTCAACTAACGGATCATTGTTCAAAGTCGAATTCAGAATGACCGTGTGTATGTGACCTTGTGTTAAATCTGACTTGTGAATTGAATAGATCAATAAAAACGTTATTTAACGTATGTTTTTGCATATTTGCACAATTGTGTGAAGCAATTGCATCACTCACTTTGTGGTGTGCAGAAA
Source organism: Xestia c-nigrum (assembly GCA_916618015.1). NCBI lineage: Eukaryota > Metazoa > Arthropoda > Insecta > Lepidoptera > Noctuidae > Xestia > Xestia c-nigrum. The sequence continues at coordinate 4,320,406 of OU745263.1, forward strand.
AAAGCCTCTATTTTCTCCGATTAGTTGTTTAAATGTTCATTTCTTCACTAATTTCCTTGGGGAACAATTCAGTACAAACTTTAACCTAAGTGCTATTTTTTTCTATCCTACGAAACACCAATTTTTGTGAGGATTTTTGTCTTTAGTACCGAGAAAACTACAAAAAATATTTGGCTAAATGTTTTTGAGAGGTGTTCAAAGCTTTGTGGGGGCGTCTAGTAAACAGTGATTAGACACAATCTGCTTAGATTGTCTACTTACAGTTCATGGCAGAGATTTTCTTCGTCGAAGTCGTAAACGCCAAGTCTGGGTGGCGGTTTGTCGTTTATAAAAAGTATATCATCCAGTTTACGACGACCGACACCATTCGCCTCTAATTTATCATGGAAGTAACTTCGGCCAACTTCCATCCTAGGAAGAAGATAAAAGAATGAATCCATTTGATGCAACGCGTCCGATGCATACAGGTGGACGCTTACCTTAAAAGGCAGCGCGCAGCACCCAATTCCTCTTAACCTGTCTGCGTAAGCGTAACATATTATGCCCTTACAGCCCCATCCTACTTGTTTCCAGCCTCCGTATTCATAAACGCTCGGAATGAATTTCGATTCGACAAGCCGTAGGTATATGTCTCCGGGGTTGCGGGCCTATTCGAAAGAGATACCGCGGCCCCGGAACATAAAGGGCGAGGAAGGAACATGGATGGGTTTTAGTCAGTAAAAATCTGACACTCCCTCCCGCTCCGCCCAGAGTGGGAGAAGTCATTTGATGATTTCCCATCATAAAAAAGTCGTATATGTCTATCCTTTTTTGGCATAACGAAAATGAGCGAGATAGACATACGACTTCCCGAACCGAAATCGAATCGAAGCGATATGGGGTCAGAAGACCTATGTCGGCCCGATAAACTACAAAGTCCTACCATAATCTTACGTATGTCAAGGTTGATTATAAATTTCTATTTAATCGTTCGAGTACTTATGTAATTATCGCCAGTTTATTTATGTATAAATAAATCGCAAATTCCAAAAAAGTAGATAAAAAAACTGGATTATTGAGTCATATCGCAGATTAGTCTCCTGCAATGATTCGTGTTTTTACACCAGATTTCGTCAGCCTCTAATCAAACATGAGGAGGTAAAATTCCATATTGGTGATTGCGGATTCCTTCTTGTACCTCTAGGAAACTAATAGCTACCCTCTTCAATTAATATAGGTACCTACACGCAACAGTTACATTATACATTAAGGTCCCATTAAAATAGATGGACTTTTAACACAGCGTTCAGCACCCACTTCGCGCGTCGATCCTGGCGTTCTACTTTTTTATTGCTTTTTTTTTTTCGAAATTAAACTGAAACAGCTATATGTACCTACCTAAAACAAAACCTAGTACCTATTCATTAGTCCTTATCCTTTTAAATTCAAATAACACCTCCATATTTACTTAGTCTTGCATGCAAGTATGATAAAACATCTAAATGTAGGTAGGTAGGTACCTACGTAAAATCTAATCTACTTTGTAGGATAGTTAGGTAGGTACTAGGCAGATTATAAACACTCCCCTCGATTGATGAATAAGGTCAAAATCATTTTTATATCAACATGATGTTGGCCAATCTTATCGCTATCACAGTCGAAAATCGAAACGGTACGGTACCAACCACTACTTACCTAGTCTAGATGGCTAGCTACTTCATTAATATCGAAGTCTGAATGGCGAAGAAAAATATTAAGTCATGCTAAATTACCGATAAACTCGCCTGATAGTGCTTCCAATGATGCTCAGTCATCATTATAAGTCACAGTAGCAAAGTTGTACAAATGTTTAGTTGTAGTCTGTGGCTATGTGATGCGCACGTCTGTTAAGTACAAGTGATTACATTATAAATACCTACTAATAATATCAAGGCCAAGATAATTACTTGATTATACAACTTATGTTAGTTTTCGTTCGACAACCTACTGAACAAGGTGCTAAAATTAATTCATGAATATTAAAAATTAATAAAATATTGCCAGGACTTTTCTAACTTGATTTAATTGTGGTTTAGGCAACAAATTACTAAAATGAACGTACGCCAAAGAAAGGTAAGTAACTGTCAAATTTGTAATTATTATTACTACCCAACGATAATAACTGGGATCAAAGGTTAGAGTAATTAGCTGTTGTTACTGGAGTTTTATCTCATTTTTAATAACAGTGAGGTTATGTTTTTATCAATTTAATTCCGCAGTTGTGCCCGAATCTAAAAAACCTCTGTCACTAGAAGTAATTCATTTAGACAAGTAAAGAAAAGTTAAATAAAATAATACTCAATTTAAACTTACCTTGTTACTAGTGTTCCGTTTGCTTATTTTATTGAGCCAGAAGCTGTGTACAATTTAACTACTTTAGGCACACGTATGTTCAGTAAACTGCAAAATCCCGTAAAGCAGAGTGTATTCTTATCAATTTCGAATTTAGAATATATTGGAAGGCTTATTTTACTAGTATTATTGTAGTCATACGCTTGAACCAACCCAAACCGTACTTTTTTTTGATTGAACGTTGAAGGCCCGTATTTTTTACCGTATCCGCTGTATCGAGCAAATATTTTTTCAATTGTGATTCAAAATATTTCCTTCATTAAAAATTATGATAAATTAGTTCAAATCAAATGTGCTTTTTATTGCAAGAATAATTAGATCAAATATAAATAAGAATATTTAGTCGATTACAAGATAGCAAGACACTCTTTCTCGCTCACACAAAACAAGTTTTTAAGTCTTACTAAAACTAGACAATGTGACGGAGGACCGATTGATTGTCATGTCACTTAATCACTTTTTTGACATTACACATTACCTAAAAAAAATATCAGTGTGACGTTGTGTTTCAAGACCTTTCTTTCAAAAAATAAATATAACAAAAATGTCAACGTATCGCTTGTAGTATTCCAATTAGAATAATATTACAATAACTGATTTATTGGTTGTGATGTTTATTTTAAGTCAAAATGGGCAAGTTCAGCACATACAGGTACTTAGAGGTGGGTATTTTGTCTTGTATTCTTGGAATGTTTATATTTGGTTTGGTCGATTTAGGTATTACACACAAGCGGTGATATTTCAAGAATAAAAAAAGCGAAGCTGAACAGTCTAATTTTGTGTCGTTCAGTTTCACATGTATTCTTATGAATTTTCAGTCAAAATTTATAATTAAATCCAGTAATTGCATTCTAGGTTAATTGCAGATCGTACGAGCGAGATCTAATTGCTTCTATATTTCCACACTTTTACGTTGCGCACAGGTTTTTAATATCAATTTTGGTTTGGTCTAAGCCATCACAAAAAAAAGGAAAAATAACTGTGCTTGCTGGTTTTCTGCCAATAATTCCGAGTTGAATGTGCTAGAGAAACAACTATGTGTTGTAATAAACATGATAAATTTTTATGATTTACATTTACATACCAGTAAAATATTTTTAGTATTAATACAGTAAATGTTCTTCGCAACACGATGTGTCGTGAATTGCTCTTTAAAGCGTTGCATTTTCTTTTGCAGTTAAAAGATGATACCTCAGCACCACATATCAATGTTAGAAGTAGGACTATAAAGCACCCGAGGAAATTGAAGAAAGTTTTTATTGGGCTCATAATATTGGCACTATGCATCACATACTTCTTGGGTGAGTACTGGTGTTATTTAAAATTAAATTTAGTATATCAGATCAGATAATATTATTAATCATGTTTTTGGACAACTAACTCATTGTTGAATAACAAAGTCCTAATTCCATTGTAATCAGAACCTCTCATTACAAATGGTGACTCAAAAATGGAATTAGTCTTCATTACACTAAGATTAGAAGAAGAGCAGTGGTGGCCCAGTGGTGGCGGCCCCGACTTACGAACAGTAAGTCGTGGGTTCGAACCCAGACAGGCGCATTACTTTGTGCAATTTATTTCATCACGGCGGCTCTCGAAACGGTGAAGGAAAACATTGTGAGGAAACCGGCATGTCCTAGAACCAAAAAATTCAAAGACATGTGACATCTACCAATCCGCACTGGGCCTGCATGGTAAATTATAGCCCATTCCCTCTCATTGAGAGGAGGCCGTGTCCCAGCAGTGGGAACATTATAGGCTGATGATGATGATGACACTAAGATTGTTTAACTTTAGCAATAAGAATACTAATTTTGGAGGGACAATCATCCTTCCTTCGCACAGTGACCAATTTGTGACTAAATTAGTCATACTGTTGGTTATTATGTAGTTTGACAGTAAATTTTCTGAGACACTTTATTTAAATATATTTGAATGTTAATATCTTATATGAAACACATCAACAGTACATAGACATTTCTAACAAGCTCCATGTAAAACTCAATGTATCAATATTAATGGCTACATACTGTATGTACAGACACCAATACATCAAGCTAACCGAAACTGTAAAAAAATTCCAACCAGCCTTGAACCTAATCTATTAAAGACATTCGACGACAAATTGCTTACAAATAGCTACAAATAGCTTGATGTGGTGTCTGTACATAAACCCATGTTACTTACCAATCCGTGTTTCTAATAAAACAGGAAACTATTAAGAATACTCGGACAACACAATTGTTGTTTGATGACAGATTGGATGACAGTTTGTAAACTCACCCATGATACAGGAGAAATTCTTCTGCAAAATGTATTAAAAAAAGAATAGGGTAGTTTCTACTATCAATAAATTGCAAATCTAATTAATCCATCAGTTAGAATATTGAAAAATAATGAACATATATTTTTTGGTTTTTGTAAACCAATGCATACTGAGAAAATGAAACCAGTTTTCCGTTCTCACGACATAGCATGAAAACGGCTTGACCGATTTGGCTGATTCTTTTTTTGTTGTGTTTGTTATTGTCAGGAGAAGGTTCTTATGAAAAAAAAATATAGTAGTAGGTAGGTAGGTAGTAGTAGTAGGTAGGTAGTAGTAGGTAGGTAGGTAGTAGTAGGTAGTAGTAGGTAGGTAGTAGAAGGTAGGTAGTAGTAGGTAGGGAGTAGTAGGTAGGGAGTAGTAGGTAGGGAGTAGAAGGTAGGTAGTAGTAGGTAGCTAGGTACGCAGACGAAGTTGCGTGGGTCAGCTAGTATAATATAGATAAAACGCATCAAAATTCGTGAGTGGGGCTTGTGACGTCACAACGCACTAAACATTATACCACGGCGTGACGTATTGCGAATTTTAAAAGCGTTGTATCTTCGTTAATTTTGGTTTACGTAACAAAATAAAAAATACGGGTCAAATATTTTTTGATAATCTAACTGACGGACGAATTAGTTCATTTTTCAGGACAAAAGCCTATACTGGGTTAATAGCCTGAAGCATTAGCTTTCAATTTTGTAAGCCTGTTCCATTTTGAAAGTTCATGTTTAAACAAATAAACATAGTTTGTAATTTCAAAATACATAACAGCTTTTCACTGAATGCGTAATTATGGAAGTGTATATTGTACTCGCTTATAATACAAAATAAGGTTCTAGACATTTTTACCTGTCTGTCCCGGTTAATATCCTGTATAAGGACTAACCGAGTCCACTTTTATTTTAGGAAAACGATTACAGTTCCGTAGATACAAATTAAAACCCTTGAAATTACACACATCAAAAGTGTCTAGGGATCAACATATATTTTTGCAATAACTTTTCTCCTGATTGATATTAATTAAAATTTTCTTTAAGGATTCATCAAATAAAGTGTTTTCGTTTGTCACAGTATTAACGATAAACCAAGTCACCTTTGCATTAATAAAGAAATTTGCCATTTTCCTAATAAAGGGATTTTTGACATTTGAACCACTAACACAAAAGTTCGAAAAAAAGACTGAAATAACAGTTTTCTTTAAAATTTTATTGGGTAACTTAAACAATTAATAATCCGTGTTTCTACCGCGAACACTAACAACACAAGAACATCGGTTTGGCATACTCAAAATGAGTTCATCCAAATCACGCTGTGGAATGGCCGCCCATGTTCGTTGCAACAACAAAAAAAGGTCTTCTTGCGACTGGATACCCTCCATATTCGGCAGAGCTCTTCTTTGTAGCATATCCCATGCATGCTCAATCGGATTCAAGTCTGGCGACTGAGCAGGCCAGGGCAGGACATTGATGTTAGCTGCGGCGAGAGTCTGTCTTACAACTCTTGCGGTGTGCGGTCGTGCATTATCATGCATTAACTGAAATAAGGGACCGATTTGCACTTGTAGAGGAACGATGACGTCTGATACAATCGTCTCAGCATAAATTTGAGCGTTGAGGTTGCCTCTGATCCAAATCAACTCAGTTCTTCCGCCGATCCAAATACCCGCCCATACCATGATGGTTCCACCACTATAAGGATGGACTTCCTGGCAGGATTTTAATCGCTGTTGGCGTCCAGGGGTTCTCCAGTGTCGTATACGTCTTGTATCCGGTCTCATACCAAAACGAGACTCATCAGAAAAGCACACGAAACGCCATTGTTCTTCTGCCCAATTTCTGTGTTCAAGAGCCCATTGATATCGAATCCTACGATTGTGCATTACTATAGGTGGTACCCGTAGCGGTCTTCGGGAATGAAGGTTCACTTCATGCAAGCGGTTTCTGACTGTTTGGTCGCTAATTAAGTTCCCTGAAGAGTGATGAAGCCTCACGGCTAACATCATGGCGGTTATTGTTGGAGCTCTTCGAGTTAAGATTTGAATGTATCGGTCTTGTCTCCGTGTGGTGCAGCGATACCGTCCTCCATGGCGCTCAGCCACGGTACCAGTGCTTCGGTAACGTGTCCAAAGTCGACTGATAACACTCTGACTTGTATTCAGAGCTAAAGCCACAGTACGTTGCCGGGAACCAGCTTCTATCATTCCCACGGCTCTGAGCATTTCTTCCCTGCTTAAATGACGTCGCCGCTCCATAATAACGTTGGTTTTAATCAGTAGTAGGGAAACAGTAGCACTAATAATGTCTTCAATGCGTTGTATGTTTTTATAGGGAAAATATTGACAGCTGATTTTCACCTTTTACTCGAATTTGATTCACAGTTCCTGATTCAAATTATGAAATGCACCAAAAAGGATCCATATAAATTTATAAAATCATAAATTTATTACAAAGCCACATCTCAATCTCAAGAAATCCGCATAAAAATGCTTGATCCCTAGACACTTTTGATGTGTGTATAAACAAAATCCTATTCAGGTAGGGAAGTAATGCCTACTATAATAATATTATAAATGTGAATGTAAGTTTGTTTGTTACGCTTTCATGCGAAGACTACTCAACCGATCATCATGAAACTTTGTACACATATTCTTGGAGGTATTAGAAGTAACATAGGATACTTTTCATTGACAAAAACCCTCACTCGCAGACGTAGTTGCGCGGGTCAGCTAGTATTTTATAATAATTTAATCAGTGAACAGCCAGTCCCATCTAAGATTGTCTGGTACTTACCTATTTCCATCAAGTAATCCCCTCAAACAAGCCATATAAGTATATTATGGGGTGTGAATTATGACTATAAAAGGTCATGGTAAAACTGAAGCCAAACACTTGACCCTCACTCACCCTGCGTTTATATAGAGGTTTGTAAATTGTTTGCAACACGAAAGTTGTAAAAGACTAAATTATTATAAAAAAATAGATGTGGAAAACGAGTCAACATGTGAACATTTTTTGTAATACATGTTTTTCACAAATATTTTTCACGACTTATAGTAAAATGGATAGGTGAAAAAACATAGTCATATCTTATAGAAGTCTGGCTCATTTAAGCATAAGGAGGCTGTCTAATGAGCTGATACAAATGTAAATATTTTATTTGCCAGCTGTTTAGTCCATTATTTTATCAGTATTTCATCTTATTTTAATTTGAATGTTTTATTTTTATCTTATTCCAAATCTGATTTTAATGTTAATTTTTAATTTTTATGGTAATTTATTTTGATTTTTAGATTCTAATTCTTAATTCTGCACTTTATGGATCATGTATTGTTATCTGAATTAAATGATTTTATATATTTATTTATTAGCAGCAAGATTATTTAAACACTGGCTGACCCACGCAACTTTGTCTGCGTCACATAAGAGAGAAAATCGAAAAACGAAAAAACCCGTTTTTGCAACATTTTTCATTCCTACTCTGCTCCTTATGGTCATAGCGTGATGTTATATAGCCTATAGCCTTTCTCGATACATGGACTATCCAACCCAAAAAGAATTTTTCAATTTGACCCGGTAGTTCCTGAGATTAGTGAGTTCAACAAAACAAACTAACAAACTCTTCTGCTTTATAATATACTAGCTTCTGCCAGCGGCTTCGCCCGCGTGATGTTTGAAATTGTCCCACGGGATCTTACTACCGGGATAAAAAGTATCCTATGTGTTAATCCAGGTTATAAACCATCTGTGTGCAAAATTTCATCCAAATCCGTTCAGTAGTTTTTGCGTGAAAGAGTAACAAACATCCATACATCCATACAAACAAACTTTCGCATTTATAATATTAGTAGGAAGTAGGATTATATATAGTACTAGCTGTTGCCCGCGACTTCGTTCGCGTGAAAATATTGATGGGTCATGCCATGTGTGAGAGAGACTGCATCGTTGGTCAAGTTGTCGCAAGCGCTACTGAGCATGAGGTCCTGGGTTCGATTTTCGGGAGGGGCAAAGTGTTATTGTATTATTTGTGCCCAGTTGATGGAAATAAGATTTAATGTGGGTTTAGGATTAGATATGTCACCGTAAAATTGTCAAACACGTTATATTACAATATAACGTGTTTTTTCTCGCGATATTGTAATGCCTCGAATTATTGTCAACTGAACATACGGAAGTATCTCTGCCCCCATAATCGGGACTTGGGGCACCCCCCCGTTAGGTTAGTTAGGTTCCTTTAAACCCTGCACTCGGAAATAGGGGCCCCGCTAAGCGGGGCTCCGTCGACTACGCTTTTTAGGGGGAATATAAAGTATTTTAAGGTTATGTCATATTAATCGGTATTTCTCAGGAATGGTGCATTATCTTTTCATGAAAGTTGTGCCAATGGGCAAGGGGGACCCCTCCTTCCCTCCACACCGCGTAAGTTGACTACCATCGCATGCATTTCACGAAAAATAATGCGTTTTGTTGTAAGCAGTATGTTCATTTGACAATAATTCGAGACTTTACAATATCGCTAGAGATATTACAATATAACGTATTTGACAATTTTACGGTGACAGATATACCACTACTTAACAGTGGCGAAGGGTGAAAATAGTGTCAGGGGAAGCCAAAGAAAAAAAGGAGCACTGTTTTTTTTGCTTCCGTTAACTTTTGTTCCCATATTAATTTTGACCTCATTTTCATTATCAGCGACAACAAAAACCACGGAAACGACACCCATGATGAAAAATCCAAAAATTTTCGTCCGCGCCATTTTAGATTTTTATTTTGACTTCATCTTCATTCATTCATCAAAAGTAAGATCAGAAAATGCAGAAGAGTTAGAAAAAAAACAGAAATCATGAAAATAAATAGACAATTACTCATTCTATCTCGCTCCACTATACACACTTTCTTTTTCTGCCCCTGCCGTAACTCCATCATCTTCGGCTTACCTAGGTCCCTACAAAACGGTAAGTACTGCCAGCCGCGAAGTCCATACGATTGGTACCTACCTGTGCTATTAACTTGTGTACGGCCTATACAATTAACTTGCACTGCTGCTAAAGGTCTCTCCTGCTGCTGTTATTGGTGAACGAATGAACAACTACAATGCAAAACTTTATCCCCTTTACCCCTTTGTGGGTTGAAATAAAAAAAAAAAACTAACGACTTACTAACTTGGATACCATGTAGTGACTCAAAAAATAAAATCTTTTTTTTTCACCTCTCAAGGGTTGAAATTCTAATAAAGCCGTTGCGTTAGCTTCCAATCATAAGCCCAGATAACAATTTTGTACGTTTTTCGTCGAAAATTAATTTTCACACACAATTTCATCCCCTTTTTAAGCCTTCGGGGTAGAATTATCAAAAACGCTGAAACACGTATAAATTAATTTTCAATCGTCAGCCTAAACACAAAATTAAAAGATCCTAACTTTAAATCTGACGAACTTTCATATAAACTTGCACCCCCTATTTTATCCCCTTGGGGGTGGAATTGTTCAAAATCCTTTCTTAGCGGATGCCCACGTCTTAACATCTACCTGCATGCCAAATTTCAGCCCGATCCGTCCAGTGGTTCGGGCTGTGCGTTGATAGATCACTATGTCAGTCAGTCAGTCAGTCAGTCACCTTTGAATTATATATATTTAGATAGAAGATAGATATTGTGAAGTAAGTATTACGATATTTTTCTGGTCAGATAGGCAGTCACTCCATGTAAAGTAGTATTCAGCTGCATCCAGTTCGACTGGAAGCCACCCCAACATACTTGAGAAAAGGCTAGGCAGATGTTGATGATGTATTATTTATTAACTTAAAAATAGGTGGAAAATTAATGGAAGAATCTTATCATAATAGTGAAGGTATGTTGGCTGTTATTCTATAGTAAACCATAAAAAGAAATAATATATCTATTTTCACTAGACAACCTGCATGCATAAATAAAATCATGCTGTTGATTCTCAACATTAAGTTTAAAGCTGAAAGTTTGTAATCCAGCAATACGGTTTTATTTAGGCGTTTATGAGCAGTAAACAGGCGTAAATCCAGCTAAGTCTAAAATTCGTGACAACTGCCAATAACATGTGCATGAGACTATAAAAAGGTACTTAGTTTTATTTTTTCAATATTGTCATGGATACTACCTTGGCACCACCTTCTGCAAAAAACGACATAAGTATGTAAGAATTTATAGATGGTCCAAAATAGCTTTCAATGGCCATAATCCACCTTCCAGGCCCAATGCGGGTTGATGATCATGAAATCGTCATTTAACCGACTCATCAACATACAACCTCGCACTGGCCGGTAAATTGAAAAACGAAAGAAAATTTCTTCCTTCACCACATACAGGAAAAGGTATTAATACTATTGTGGAAACCATCTTTATCAGGCTGATGTAAAAGATGAAAAGATAAATTTAACAATTTGATTAAGTAACTTTTAATGGGAATCGTAGATTGAGATAAGATTTCTGCACGGAAAACAAAACTACGAATGCTTTGTGTTGTTAAATCAACCAAAAGATAATTAGCACACCAATCTATGCATCAATATCAAACGGCCAAGAATATCATTACGTTCTTAGCATACCGTACCCACAGGGTAACTAACGGGATGTAATTTCTAAGCCTCCGCTGTCCGTCCGTCTGTCTGTCTGTCTGTCTGTCTGTCTGTCTGTCCGTCTGTCTGTCTGTCAGCGGAATGTATCTCATTCGTAATAAGTAGACCCTAGAGTCCCAAGGCAGTGGAAATTTTCACAGAATGTGTATTTCTGGTGCATTCAAATATTTGTGTGATGAGCATGGACATTTGTTTCCGAGTCATGGGTGTTTATGTGTATAATAAGTATGTATTTAGTATTTACAACAAAAAAGTATATAAATGTAGTACATCAACTATCTGTTGTCCACGACACAAGCCTGGCTTAATGTGGCCCTAGATGGCGCTGTGTGTAATGTCTAGCGATATTTATTTATTTAAATTAAAATTTATATTAAAAGGGGGCTCCGATTTGTAGGGGAGCGTTTAACTTTGTTATATTATTAATGTGTGGCAAGAGAAATACACTTTCTGTCGGTTCAGTCCACTCGCACTTAGCCGGTTTTTCTAAAAGATTCGTCTATGTATTGTTGTCTGTAGAGAATAACATTTGTTCTGCCTTTCGGTCGTAATTGCCTTGACCAGTATTGTCCTCTAGGCCGGTGGTAGTACGGTCAACAAATAACAAGCTATTTGGTTTACATTTTAAACCACAAGTTACATTGTAAAATGTACACCAAATAGCTTGTTCGTTCGTAATACATGAATGATGTACATGTAATGTACTGCATGAATGATGTAACCAAGTTTTTGTAACAATATGGAGTTTCTTGCCCGTTCTTCTCCAAATAGATCTACGCTAGGGAATGGGCAACTACAGTACTTTCACAGTTTTTATGGCTTGTGACTGGGACTGTAGCTACATTATATATTCATCTTTGTTTCAACATTTCAAAAGTGACTGTAACTGGCCTACTTAAAAAAAATGCTTTGATTTTGATTGATTTTGAGTATTGACTTGTGGATCTTGTCATAATGAGCTATATAAATTTACTAGCTTCTGCCCGCGACTTCGTACGCGTGAAGTTTTGATAGCAACGCATCGCCTCCTCGACGGAAGTTTTTTTTCCTGCTTGTAACATTTATTATTGCTGCTCCGCTCCTATTGGTCATAGCGTGATGTTATACAGTTTTATTGGGACAACTTTTTCTATGGGACGAACCTTGAAATCGCGAAAAAAAATCAGCTGTTCCCTACATTTATGTTCGCGTAACTCGTCAAAATGTAGGGAACAGCTGATTTTTTTTGGCGCGATTTCAAGGTTCGTCCCATAGAAAAGTTGTTCAAAATGATGAGTACAATGACCCCTTTTCGGGTTTAGTATAAACAAAAAATAATGTTGTATATATAGCCTATAGCCTTCCTCGATAAGTTGACTATCCAACGCAAAAATAATTTTTCAATTCGAGCCGGTAGTTTCTGAGATTAGCGCGTTCAACCAAAAAAACAAACTCTTCTGCTTTATAATATTAGTATAGAAGTATAGATCTTACGTCGGTAAAACCTTCCTTTATCAATAGCAGTCTATTTAATTTTACACGTGTTGACTGCCGCGTTGGTCGAGTAGTCGCAAGCACGACTGCTGAAGTGTTGAGCATGAGGTCTTGTGTTCGATTTCCGGGTCGGGCGAAGTGTTATTGAGTTTTTCGATCAAGAATTTCTCAGTAGCAGCAACGGAGTCTGGATTTATGCCCGGTTGATGGCAATAGGCTCGCTCCCTACTACATCGGACGTAAGGCGATAACATGAGCTAAACGCGAGTTTTATAATTACTAAAAGTATATGATTCACTGCTATAAACAAGACCAGAAAAATATATGATATTCTTCAGGATATATGCTAGCAAGATACTGTTTTGAAAACATAATAAAATAAAAAATTAAAATAAATATCGCTGGACCTTAACACACAGCGCCACACTAAGCAAAGTTTGTGGCGTGGACACTAGATAGTTGATATACTACATATACATATACTTTTTTGTTTGTAAATACATACTTATTATACATATAAACATCCATGACTCGGAAACAAATGTCCGTGCTCATCACACAAACATTTGCTCCTACCGGGATTCGAACCCAGGACCCTAAGAACGTAAGGCAGCGTCAATACCACTACGCCAATCTGGTCGTCAAAAACTCAATACACAATTAATTTGGCTCAAAATCTAAAGAAATCACGAACTTATCTCTAAAAATATCTTTCAAACAATAAAAAACATACTAATATGCATGCGATCATTCTGATTTTTTGGCAAATAATTCTACAAGCAATATATTAGCATGAAGTATCATGCTAATATATTGCTTGTGTGTTTCAGTTTTTTAATGCAATTAATAGTTTTTTTGTAAATCGATCGAAACCACTCATTTCGCGCTATTTGACCCGCAGTGGCTGACGTAACAACCACTTGGTAGTGCAAGCTGATTAGAACTTTATTCTAACAACATTTCAAACGAAGTTTGAACCACCACAAATAGAGTTGCTAATTTAGCTCGTCTAATCGCCTTAAACGAAACTGGCGAAATGTGGGTGTTACTATTAGGTTAACAGCTCTGCCTAACTCTTCGAGGTTTACAAGCGTGATATTATATTATACAGTATGTTTTCATTTCATATGCATTGTTCTTATGTGAAAATTAAATTATAATAATAACGAAGACTTATTATTACAGTAATTAATAAACCATTTGCGTTAATGACGTAGGTTATTATTATTCTCCCAAGGTTTGATGACTAAACAATACTTGAGAAAAAACGTACTATAAACTGTCAATGTAAAACACCTACACAATTGTAGTCATGTCTGCGTTACAGTTTGTGTTGTTTTAATTTTCACACAATAGTACAGTAATACGGTGTAATATTATAATTATGGACTACAAGGTTTTCGGTTCGACAAATCAACTGATAAAAACCGGCTATCGAAATCGCTCATGAAGGGTTTCTTTTAATTCCCTTTAATTTTTAAGTTAAGGATCATTATTTGAATTAACAAAAATACATCATCTGTGAAAATTTTAAGTATCTTGGTATCGCGGTTCACAAGATACAGCCTGGTGTCAGCTAAACAGAGGGACAGTTCAGGTCCCGTTTTTACTCTTTTGGTACGGAACCCAAAAATCTATTTTATATGCGGATCTCTTATTATAGGGAAAATCTATAAAAAGCGAGGCCATTTTATACTGGAAAGGTGTAGCCCGATGTGTCGCCGTACTCGCCGTGTATACAGTAGCGTTGAACTGTATAAACATAGAGATTCCAACCAGTTGGACTCTTTCCAAGCTCATTATCTCGGACTTAGTGATACTAGCAAAACTTTTTCTTATTTCCCTAAAAATAAATCCCAGCCTCACATCCAGCCAGTGATCCTAATAGATGTTACCGAAAATAAAAATGTCTTTTAATAATGCAGAACTATTAGTCTAAAATATTTAATTTCACATAGGCCTAGTTGGGCACTTATAAAACGTCGAGAAAGGTCCACGGTTCGCGTCGGTCGATTCCGTGGAAAAGAATCGGCAAGAAACTCCATGGTAACTCTTTTCAAATCATTTGGTATTACAATATGATTATGTCACATTACAGCATTAGTACTAAAGTATGGGGGGACAGCGTAGGCCCGACAATAGGTCGTTGCTTTCTATACAAAAAATGTAAAACAAAAAGAATATTTAACAAAAGTTAAACAGCATCCCAGCATTAGTTCCCTCTCATTGAGGAGGCCGTGTCCCAGCAGTGGGAACATTATAGGCTGATGATGATGATGATGATGAAACAGCATCCGGGAATCTATCATCATTGCTTATGATAGTTCAGTGGTACCCATCTGCTTCCAGTCTAACCTGAAGCCGCTGAATACCAGTATTTTACATGGAGCAACTGCCTATCTGACCTCCATAACCCAGCGAGTACTGGGTAATACCAAAACCCTTTGGTACGACTGGTTGTCAGACTTTTCGGGCCACTGACTGCCTGTAACGACTGTCAAAGATCTACAAATGACAGTCGGGACCAACAGCTTAACGTGCTTTCCGAGGCGCGGAGGAAACTGGGTATTTAATGGGTGGTCAGGTCACTCATCCACAAACCCAATAACCCAAAACTATCTTCCTAAATCTCTATTTATTATTTGACGACCCGAATGGCGCAGCGGTAGTGAGGCTGCTTTACGTTCTTAGGGTCCCGGGTTCGAATCCCGGTAGGAGCAAATGTTTGTGTGATGAGCATGGACATTTGTTTCCGAGTCATGGATGTTTATTTGTATATTAAGTATGTATTTACAAATAAAAAAGTATATATGTAGTATATCAACTATCTGGTGTCCACGACACACGCCTTGCTTAGTGTGGCACTAGATGGCGCTGTGTGTAGTGTCCAGCGATATTTATTTATTTATTATGCTCCCTTGCCTGAAGAAGCCGGTGATGCTGGGTTCAGACGTGTGTAATGCGTAAAATGTAACGTAAATTGGGTGGATGGCTCTACGAGCGTTACTGTAACGCTTGTAGTGACGTCCGCACACTGTACGTCTACCATGAGTTTTATCAATCTATACTCGCTAGCGACTGAAGTTAAAAAAAAAAATGAAAACTTTTACACCGCCTCTAGCGGATAGTTGGGTAAATTAGTCAGTCAATCAACAAACTGGTCAAAATACTTACCATTATTTTTTTCTTTTGTTACCTAAACTTAAATTGACGAAGATACGACGCTTTTAAAACTCACAATATGTCGCGGCTTGGTATATTTTTTAGCGAGTTCTGACGTAGCCCCCTACTCCCGAATTTTGATGAGTTTTATCTTTGTCAATATTCATTGATTCCCAAAAGCAAAAAAAAAACGTGTCCATTATTTTCCAGTACTCTAAACTTCTGATGAATCCTATCTTATAATATTATAAATGTGAATGTAAGTTTGTTTGTTACGCTTTCACGCGAAAACTACTTAACCGATCATCATGAAACTTTGTACACATATTCTTGGAGGTATTAGAAGTAACATAGGATAGTTTTTGCGACGAAGTTGCGCGGGTCAGCTAGTAATATGATAAATAGATTTGCAATTTTTTGATACTGTCGTTATGCCTGATTCGTCTGGACCCGGCTTCACGTGTGCTGAATGTGGTTCATGATAAAGTCAAGGGGTTTGATTCGGCGAAATGATATAGATAGGTCTCCTAACAGCCACCTCAGGGTTGTTGGTAAAATTTTGTAGCTTATTAATAGAGCTACCGCACCCTCCCCTATATCACCCTACTGAGTGGGGTGCGCCCTACCCGGTTAGGACCCAGTGACCTAATCCAATTTCAGTACCGTTCGCTCAACCCCTCGACTATGGTTCAACAGATCTGAGACAGGTAGGTACCATAAATGTGGATGTGGTGCTGGTTTTGGTTAATTTTGGCAGTTTGATCTTGAAAACAGATGCCTTCAGCTTAACCTCAGCTTAAAAATATTTATGATCTCAGTCGCGGTCTTTCAGTTCGGTCTTTTTGTATAACCTACCGTAGCGTATGTATGTGGTCCGCGGGGCTAAAGCCTTTTCGGAAACCGGCATGTTTAGCAGGCTGAAATTCGTCAAACCTACTCGCGAGACGATTGAAAACAACTTTTAGACAATATAGACATGGCTTCGAAGTGAGATGGGGCCTATTTGCAGCCGGGCATTGACGCTCTTGAAGAAGAATACCACCACACCCTTGCACCATGGCTGTGGTGTTTGACCCTCGAGAAAGGAAGGGCCTTAAGTACCGGTTTTCCCTCCTTCGGGTGTTTTGCCGTAATTCCGTCATCACCCGGTGCCTTGTTGTTGTTAAGCTGTTTCCGAGCCTTCCTAATCTCGTACAGGCTGACGTCCGGGATGTCTTTGGTATAGTGTCCGGTCAGTCTAGCTTTTGGGTCGTTTGCTAGATTTACAACGAGTTCACTGGTGGACGCGTACATTCACAACTGCCCATAGAAGCTCTCGATCTCTCATAGATATTTTCATAATTTTTAAAATTTATTCATATTTATGGGCGATACATACCGATTGTGCGAAACAATTATTGTGTTAAACAATTTATTCAAAACTAGGTGACCCACGCAACTTCGTCTGCGTCACATAAAAGAGAAAAACGAAAGGAAAAAAAAGTCCCCCTTTTTGCAACATTTTTCATTCCTGCTCCGCTCCTAATGGTCGTACAGTGATGTTATACAGCCTAAAGCCTTCCTCGATAAATGTACTATCCATCACAAAAATATTTTTTTTAATTTGAACCCTTAGTTCCTGAGATTAGCGCGTTCAACCAAACAAACAAACTCTTCTGCTTTATAATATTAGTATAGATTCTTTAGGATTTCTATTTCCGATTCAAAAATAAACTTATTTGCGTTGCGTTTTCATGGCGTGCTCGTGCTCTAGCCTCAGATAAAACGTTCATTACGGGAGGTAATTGAATGATTCAATGACCTGCCGTAATGAACGAATTAGCACATGAATTCAAGTGCCAATAGACATCAATTAGAATAGGAAGAAGCATAATCTGAGATAGGCCGATGTCAAATCTGTTATTTTAGAGTCTAAAGCAAGACTTTTTAAACGTTATATTCGAAATTACTTTGTTTGACGTCATAAAAATATAACGTCGGAAATGACGTTTATTTAGCCGACTGACCAATTAATGCAGTTAGCAATAGAGATGATTCCTTACAAAAAAATATTCGGTTGGTCCGTCAATTAGATTAATTATCGAAAAACATTGAATAAGTACATATTTTTTTGCATCATCAAATTAATAAAAAATTAAGAAGATAAAACGCGCCAAACATCATGAGTGGGTACTTGTGACGTCACTTTCCGTTATAAAATGTGCTCAAATGTGACGTCCCACGATTTTTCCATAAGTATTATTTTTAGGAATTATTTATTTATTTTTATTTATTTATTTTATTTATTTATTTATGTACACACAAAATACTTAGTAGGACATTACATTAAGAAAGAAGAGCACAAAGGTACTGCTTATTTCATAAGAAATTTCTTCCAGCAGACCTGCGAGAGGACAGTTGAATTAGAAATGTAGACACAGTGTGTAAGTAAAGACAAAACAGGAAAATTTAATTAAAACCCTAAAACTAAAATATAGCTATTTATAATAAACATACATACAACTATATAAACACATATTAAACTAAATACTGTTATTGTAAATATATACCTATAATATATATACAGAATATTACAGCATAGAGGACAGGTAATGCTCCTTGACTTGCTTTTTGAAGAGAAATAAGGTTTTAGAGTCACGGATGTTAGGTGGAAGTGAGTTCCACAAACGTACTGCGTCAACAGAGAAGGAGTGAGAATAGAATTCGGTTTTATGGGATGGGAAATTAAGATGATGCCTGAGGTGGGATCTACACAGAGCATCAGGAGGACGGGTAAAGGAGAAACGATCGCGCAGATAACTGGGATAAGCAGGGTTATAAAGGATGTTGTATAAGAGACATAATATCCGAGTATTTCTGCGAAGACGGATAGGGAGCCACTTCAGTTCCTTACGGAAGTGAGAGACATGATCATACTTTCTCAGACCAAACACAAAACGAATGCCAAGATTTTGCAACCGCTCCAGCTTATTCAACAGCTCTTCTGTGGCATCCAAATAGCAGGCATCAGCATAATCAATGATCGGCTGAATCAAAGTTTGAGCTAAATAAATTTTGGTTTTAAAAGGCAAGAAGCTCTGTAAGGATTTAAGCGAGTGGAAAGAAAAATGCACCTTACGACTAACCTCATTCACTTGAGCTCGCCAAGAAAGATTACTGTCAATTAAGACACCAAGATCCCTAGCTGTTTCAGCATAGTCAATGGTCGAGCAGCCTAGAGATAATGGAGTCAGATTTGACAGGTCAAGAGCATTGCGATAGTATCTGCTGCCTATAATCATGGCCTGCGACTTGGTAGGGTTAATCTGTAAGCCGTATGACTTAGGGCCGGCGCCCACTGCCGGCACGGCACGGTGTATCATGGCAAAGGATTTTAATACTGATTAAGTTATTTTGAATTTTATTTCAATGAGTTTAGAAATTATGTTACATTATTTTGATACCATGATGCCGCGACGTGCCGCAGGATGCTGCGGCATGACGCGACACGCCGCAGGATGCGGCGGCATGACGTGTCTTGCTGTTTCATTCTACGGGATGCCGCGGCGCGCCATTGCATCCCGCGAGACGTATGGGCTTTGGGGTCGAGCAATTATGATTGCTAGCTAGTTGAAATAAGGTTGAAACTTGTGCAGCATTTCGGTGGGGCGCAGTCCGGTCGGTGCGCGGGGGCAAGGGAGGGAGCATACTTTATCCCAGTCAACCATAACGACACTACAAATGTTCTCTATGCGACACAACCAACTTCGAATACGCGCGGTGCAAAACTGATGAATGCCAGAGTGGCTGGGCTTTCAGCAGGATCCCACGGCATGCCACGGAACGCCGCGGGATGCCGCAGCACGCCGCGGGATGCCGCAGCACGCCGCAGGATGCCACAGCACGCGGCGGGATGCCACTGCACAACCTGCCGTGCCATGCCGTGCCGTGCCGGCAGTGGGCGCCGGCCCTTATCGGACTAATGATGTATTTTTTTGTCATGAAACCTGTCATAATTATTTTTCAAAAGTTAAGAAGAAAGGCTATACAAAGTTATTCCACTGAAAAATGAAATTAGAGCATTTTTTTTTACTTAATTATAATTAAGTAAAAAAAAAATACTCTAATTTTATAACTCCCACGGGAACGGGAACGGGGAGTATACTCTACTAGCGGACTTCACGCGGTTTCACCCACGTTGTTCCCGTTCCCGTGGGAGTACGGGGATAAAATATAGCCTATGTTACTAGCTGATAATGTAGCTATCCATTGCTGAAAGAATTTTTCAAATCGGCACAGTAGTTTTTGAGTTTATTCATTACAAACATACACACACACAAAAATACTTTTTTTGCTCTTTATAATATTAGTGTAGATATCCATAATTATGTACTTATCCCTCTCTTTGTTTTCAATATTTTTTACTTTTCAATAGGTTTAAAGTATTAATTAAAGTAGTAATACATGTGTGGCTCGCTTTTTGGCACTTTCCGCCTATCCGAGTTAACGCTAATAAAATTTGCACAAAGTTTCGTATATAAATTCGCGTCACTCGATATCAAACGTTACACATAATAGGTATTAGGTACACGTCAACGTTGACGATGTACTTGCATAACGATAATACTGTTTAAAGCGAGGTGTGCATAACCCTAAAGAAAATACATTTTTATTCTCTTTAAATAAACAACGGAAATTAATATATTAAAATATATATACGAATATTCTGCTATTCGTCGCAGAAATGTGTCCTACAATAAAAGTATCTGAAACATTATCAGATAACAAACAGCTGGCTAATTTGACATTTAATAATAATAATAACTAATAGGAATTAAAAAAAAATTACTAATTAATATTTTCGATCCTTTTCATTTTATAAAATATAGTCTATGTTACTCTGGGTGAATGTAGCTTTCCAATGGTGAAGTGAGTTTATTCATTACAAACATACACACATAAAAATACAAATTTTTCCTCTTTATAATACCTATTAGTCTAGATTGAAACACGTAAAAAAAAACAAAGATAATATACAGTATGTATTAAAAATGCTTGTGGTTGAGACCATGAAAGTAAGCAATTTTCTCGACGGGTTGCTCCCGTGGAGAAAATGGCTTATGGCAAAGGCACCGTTAATCGCGAAAAACATATCAGCTGTTCCATACATAACTTCCATGCCTACTCGAAGATTGTTTTATCCGCGCTCATGTGGCGTGGCGACCGGTACTGTGCATCGCTATAAAAGCAACCCGTAAAGACAACTAGGAATGACAGGTTTTCTTTTTGAGTATTAAAAAAAAACATCGTGTCCAAGAACTCTGTAGATGGCGTTGAACCGCCTACATTATCTAGGTGCCAAACCCAAAAGGCTAGGAAAAAAACGAAGTGTCATCCAAGTGAAATGCTGTGACGTACCGTCCCTTTCTGTCACTTATCAAGTTCAGCGCCATCTATCCAGCGACTAGGGAACAGTTTGAAAAGAAAATCCCTCATTTCTATCTGTCACACTTTCTGCAAAGAATCGCATGGCCATTTTGGCAGCACACCAATAAATATTAATAAAAATTGGTTGCCTGTAAAGTCGGTATACGGGCGAAAGTTTTACGTGACAACGACTTTGAGTGGTAAAATAATTTTAATGTGAATATTCATTCGTATAGTAGGAAGAAGGATGAAATGAACCGGTGTGTATGCCTATCTCTCACACTCTCTCTCTCTCGCTCTGTCTCTCTCGCTCTTAGGCGGGCTAACTGTGCTCGAGTGGAAGGGACGCGTGCCTTTCACTTTTTATGTCTGTCTCTCTCGCTCTTAGGCGGGCTAACCATGCCCGAGTGGAAGGGACGCGTGCCTCTCACTCGCTCTCATTGTGAGCGCATAACGTGAGCGGAGCGTAACGCAGTTTCTTGAAGTATCACCCGGCAAACCAATTTATAAGACGTTGTCACGTCAAAAACAATTATAGTCTACACATAGCCTAAGAACAAGTTTCGTCAACGCAGCGATATAATTTTTTTCAATGTCACATTTAATTCTATTGATTTAGCGAAAACCAACTCTACTTTAAATGCTGTAAAGGTTAAAACAATTTAATGGGGGGACCAACGTCTATGTATAATGTATTTTCTCGTTGGATATAATATGGTTTCCAATACATGTCAGTTACAGTTTCGTTTGTTTCGTAGATATATACTTATCTGCTAATTTTGAAGAAAATAAAGTGCAAAATGGTGAATGGGACGGAAACTATAGTGCGTACAGTTTTAACTTTATCAGGTATTTTATCTTTGATTATAGTTTAGGACAGGTGTACCATTGATCACTAATTAGTGTAAAAAGTTTTAAATTAAATAATAAGTATAATTAGTCTATTAATGTATAGATTGTAAATTTAATTTTAGATAATTACTTATATAAATATCAATCCATTTTATTGAAACTCGTGTGTTGTATTGTTTTAAACATTAGATGTTTCAAACTCGATATTTTTCCCGCATGGTGTGGATTATTAAAAATATTTTTGCAAACAAATAAATCTAGCTCTAAATCAGACCAAATGGTTTTTTAAGGATTCTTAAACAGAAAAAGAGTATTGAATAACACAATACGCATAATTTTAAGTAAGCACACATTTTTTATACCTGCATATTTAAACGCTATTCATAGTTCATGGTCACTACTTTATTTATTAGGCTTATAATTATTGTCGTATACAAATATTTTAAATCTTAGATTCGATAAATACAATTTAAATTCTGTTCGTTGGTTATCGCATTTATAACTTCAATGACTGAACCGATTTGGTTATTTTTTTAATGTTTGTTTTAGTCCGAATAAGGTTTTTAAGTAATGAAAATTTGGAAAAGTTGCCCGGAAATTATATGTATGTCACCTTAAAATTGCCAAACACGTTAGATTGTAATCTCTCTAGCGATATTGTAAACTCTCGAAATATTATCAACTGAACATACGGAAGTATCTCTGCCCCCATAAACGGGACTTGGGGCACCCCCCCGTTAGGTTAGTTAGGTTCCTTTAAACCCTGTACTCGGAAATAGGGGCCCCGCGTAACGGGGCTCCGTCGACTACGCTTTTTAGGGGAATACCTATTAAGGGTTTTATCATTAGGTTATTATTAATCGGTATTTCTCAGGAATGGTACCTACATTATCTTTTATTGTAAGCAGTATGTTCGTTTGACAATATTTCGAGAGTTTACAATCTCTCTAGAATTAAGTATATCACAGTGAAAATAATTTATTTTTGACACTAACAATCACCAGTGTAACCTTGGATCTAGTAATTGAATTACATTATTACAGGTGCCAATGAAATACATAGAGGAACTATGCTTCATTAATTGGCAAAACTTCACAGACGTTTTTAATTTATCAACTTCCAAGTGTCGAATTTCACAGCATTCAATTACAAGTATTCATTCATTCGGTAGCACAGCTATTTAACCGACTCTCCCAGAAGGAGGGTAATGTTTTTAATTATGTTTGTCGTACGCGTAGGTTCTCTCAAGCTGTGGCATAAGACGCAATCCTCTACTTCCGTGTCAAGTCCGGTCTGGTCACCTGTCCGCCTATCTAGCCAGGAGACTTCCCATACTAACAAAATATGGTATGGTTGCGCCGTACGCTCGAAACTGCGAACACGTATTTCTTTTTGTTCTGTGTTAAAAATATTTTGTAGCAGTAATTAGTGAAATTTTGTATTGAAAAAGACAAAACGCCAGTGATAGTGACCGTATCTTCAATTTCTCAAATTATAAAACAAAAGTAAACAGTGCAAATAGTTAAAAACATCAAAACGGGTTCTTCACTCCAAGAATCGTTAACCCCCTCAGCCATTGATTCTTCGACAAACAAGTCATTGCCAGATTAGCTTTAATTACACTGTTTAATTTTTCACGGTTTAAAACTAAACTTATATTGTCACTTACGGGATATCTTCCGTGATTATTTATTATTTTGAGCTCCCGATATTTCGATGCTGTTGCAAGCGCCATTATCGCGGAATGCGAACAAAATACAAAGAAAGAGGGTAGACAGATTTGTTTGCTCCTAACAATTTATTTTTCATCTACCCGCATTCTCCATTCCTCTTAACGGATCTAGGTTGACTTAACCGACTGTATACTTAAAATAAGTAAATTATTCATTAAGCATAATGTTAAAACAGTTATATTGCTGTATTCTTCAATGTTTGTAATAGCACAGCACCAATGGCACTCAATACACAATACATATGTAGATACGTGTACCTAATGTGTATTTCAACTGAACAAATAACTTGCATTCAAAACAATATACATTTCTATGGAAGATCATTTTAGTATGTAAATAGTATCTTTTACTTACTGTAAAATATATATATTAAAATATTTTTAGAAAAATAGTAATTGTCAAAGTAATGGTAGTTATTTTTAACCTGTGTAAGTACAAGTAACCTAGACTAAAAGTATCGTATTGTGCAAAGTTCAATCTAGGTCAAACATGTGACGTGATTAATTATTGTAATGATATGTTTAACTTATCCCCTCTAGTATTCTCTAGTAGGACCAATGATCCGTTTATCATTAGTATATAATTATGCCAAGAAAATTAGTTTAAGATTATACTGGCCATATAACAGACGACTATGTAATTTCTTTTAAAAAAAAAAAGAAAACAGTTTGACGGCTAAGAACCCGCGAAAAGTTTTGACAGCTCTGGGGCTGGGAAATTTTGACAGATCACTTTTTTAAAGTTACAATGATGTTGGCAAAAGTAGTGTTAGTGTTCGTCAAGTTCAGCATAAGGTTTTATGTCGCAGGTATGTTTGCGGGCCAGTCGCAGTGGCTGGACGGCCTCGCCAAGAGCCTGGGATACGAGAGCGATTACCATCATGCGGTCATCATCGATGCCGGCTCCTCGGGTTCCAGGGTACTCGCTTATAAGTTTAGAGTACCTTTTACAGGTAAGTGTCTTTATTCCTTTTTAATCAACGACCGAAAAAGAGGGGTGTTATAGGTTTAATTCGTGTATTGGTTTTTTTTTCCGTGCTGTGGGTCTGTCTGTGGCATTTTAGCTCGAAAACGGATGAACCGATTGTGGTTTAATTTTATTTGTTTGAAAGGTGACTTGTTTCTATTTCTGTAATCTTAATATTTTTTCTATGGGTTTGGCAAGGGAATTTAGAATGGATGAAGTGAGGAAGGCAGTTCAAAGTATTGAGAAGGCCATGGGCCTTGATGAAATACCAGTAGAAGTATGGAAGTATTTAAAAGAAGACGGATGTATTTATGTAGGTACTTGGGTACTAATTGCGACACTCTCCTACTATATCTTTGTCTTTTGCTGTGCCCGACAGGGTCCATAATGATCTAATTTTGTAAATTTACCACCTAAGTACACATTGTGGAATGCAAATAAAGTTTGAGTATTGAGTATTGAGTACATAGTTGGCAGACTAATAAATATTTAGTTGATGATAAATTTAATTGAGTAGACAGCAAAAAAAAAAGAATTATTCCGTCAGATAAATTACCCAAAAATTTGACCCGTATTTTTTCTTTTGTTATGTAAACCAAAATTGTCGAAGATACGACGCTTTCAAATTCTCATTTCGTCACACCTTGGTATAATTTTAGTGCGTTCTGACGTCACGAGCCTCCACTCCCGAGTTTAGATGCGTTTTATCTTAGTCAATATCCATTGATTTACAAAAAAATACGTGTCCATTACTTTCCAATACTCTAACTGATGGACTAAATAGATTTGTAATTTTTTGATACAGTCGTCATGCATATTGTATTGTTTGATTAGTTTCCTCATCAATATTGTTGATAAGATAAAACTGATAAGAATAATAACCAGTTAAGTTATTTCCTTTATTGTCATGAATGCATTCAAATCTTAACATAAACGAATCTGCTTTTAGTGCGTGTTCAAATTACACTCAGCAGCGGCACAGAATGTGGCCTAAGCGTGCTAAGTGGTTTTATTATTGAAATGAAATGAAAAACAGGAAAGGTGAAGAAGAATTAACATAACGACCACAAATAAATTGAGATAAGGGCATGAGAATGGATCTTTGAACACCATTAATCAAGGAAATAAAAAAAAACGAAGTTATTGAAAAAGTATGAATATTGAGATGGTTACAAGATCAGAGGAAAACCAAAGAAACGATGGATGAACTGTGCAAAGCATGCAAGCCATATGGCTAGAAAAGAGGTGACTGGCTGAAAATAGAGATCACCATCTGCCTAACCTCTTCTCAACTATGTTTGGGTCGTATTTCAGTCCAACCGGCTGCAGAAACTACGATACACATACGAGTAATTTCCATTACCACTACATAAAACGCGCTGTGTTATCAGTAACCGTTTATCTTGCGACGGTAAACTATTAAACGGTGTTATGTAAGTACTCGTACTTCTATGAGAGTACTAAAGATTAACATGTAGTAACAAGTACTTACCTATGTATTTAATTAACATGTGTTTTTCATGTTTTCATGGACGAAGTCTTTTACTTAAACGTTTACTACTTACATAAAATTAATTTCATGGCGCTTTGCCGGGCATTGTAAAACTACTTATTTGACAAAGAACTGCTTAAATACATATTTATCTAGTTTTGTACATATTACCAATTTATTCAAACTTAAGTTTTTTTTTTCGAAATGAGTTTTTGATGTTATAGCGTGAAATACTTACATGATCGCCTTAGTATTTATCAGCTCAATATTTTCAATGTCTTACCGTAAATCGTGTTTTTTTTTCACCTCAAAAAAAACTCTTTACTACCCTACCAGCAAGAGAAATGTAAACCACCCAAACCAAATGGCAAAAAGCTTAATGGAACAACAACCTAAACGCACATTTAAAAGGCTTAAGAGACGTGCTTCTCAAGATCACATATCATTGGATACTGTAACACGCTCACCATATTTGTACATACATAAAATCTAGCTTTATGTCGACAAGACAAATGGCAGGAAGAAAAGGAGAATAAAAAATATTAAAAAAGTCGTTACCCAGCAATATTTTTTACGCCTTCCATAGTTAAAAATGCTTGGTTGATAGCTTTTTTTTTTTTTTTTTTTTAAGGATGGGAAATCATCAAATGACCCCCCCCCCCACTCTGGGCGGTACGGGAGGGAGTGTCAGACTCTTACTGACTAAAAACCATCCATGTTCCTTCCTCGCCTTTTACGTTCCGGGGCCGCGGTATCTCTTTCGAACAGGCCCGCAACCCCGGCAGGCTTCGGCCCTTGCGGGCCCCTCTCCTTTTGCTGACATCTCTTTGAGGCGCGCGTGGAACACGAACGCGCCGTCGACACGGCCTGTCGTCGTCGTTAGACGGCCGGACGGCTAGCTAGCCCATAGCCAGCCGTCCACAGGCTCGCATCTACGGTGGCCGGTAGCCACCACGTGGCCCCGGACGCCCGTTGCGTCTCCCGCGGCGGCCGGGAAGAGAAGATCTCTCCCTCTCTCGTTCCGCCACCTCCTTCGCTAGCATGACCGCTTCGCAGAAGGAGGCGACGGCTTCCCATTCCGTCTCGCTCCGGACCATGGATTGAACCAGGGCCGGACGCGAGAGGTCGCCGCCGCCGATCGCCACCAATTGGTTGATAGCTTCGTGATGGGTTTACCCCATGTTAAGAGCGGATAAAAACAAAAGAATTCGTCAGCAAAGTTTTCGACTGAACAGCCGCTGTTTGTGATGTGGTCCTCATAAGACAGACGTAGTGTTTACTGAATCTTATAATGATTTTGTGTCATAATATTATAAAGAAAGAAAAAGTAAACATGTTGAGAAAAACAATAAAATAAAAACAAAATTGGTCCTGTACGAGGCCAAAAGGCCATTATCGATTTGAACTGACTGTTTAAGCAAAATGGTTTAGCTTCTGATTGAGATACCAGTGTAATTTAGTTCATACAAAGTAATGCAAAGGGTCTATATTTGCTCACGTAACTCGAATGATACCCATCAGTCACTGCGGTTACCCTGTGTCATCCCACGGCTGGGCAAAGCCCTCTCCCCATGACTTCCAAATGCTTCGATCCAGGGCCAATGTGGACCACTGGCCAACTCGTCCCGCCATCTCCTGCGAGGTCTACCGCGTCACCTTCTGGCTGTGTCAGGGATCTACATCATCGTGGTTATTTTGACCCACAGCTCGTTGAGCATACAGCAGACATGGCAGATGGTCCTTCATTTAAAGTTCAAATATTTAGCTATGATCGGATCATAATGATGATGATACGAGCAAATGAAATGATGTATGTCCCTTTGTCTTTACTATAATCTTCCTATGAACGTTGTTAGGGAGATAGTGACACTATATTACCATGAATAACCGACAAAAAATGACATGTGCAATGTCATTTTCGTCAACCCGCGATCATGGCGCTTGCAACAACGTCAAAATATCGGGAGCTCAAAATAATAAACAGGCACGGAAGATATCCCGTAAGTGACAATATAAGTTTAGTTTAAAACCGTGAAAGTTTAAAACAGTGATCACGGGGGGTCTAGATTCAAAACTTTTTTTTATCTCTAATGACTGTATTTGTCAAGTGCGAGGCTTTTGGCTACCTCTTGTTACTTTTGTGTCAGTTTATTTAAACTGTGCGTGTGTTATAGTTGTGCAGAATAAACATTTTTTCTATATCTATGTATGCTCTGATTCCATGCTAAAGCCCGGTTTCCACCGCTAAAGAGTAATGAACCAGAAAGCTAAGCGAAGCGGACTTCGTTTTCATGAAAAAAAATTGCATTTCCACCAAGAAAGAGTTTAGTCGTCGGATTCCCACCGCAAAAGAGAAATGAAACAAGTATGAGCAGAGCGAGCTCATTTTTTCTCTTTTTGCCCGCTGAGTCATTTCCACTCGACTGTTTATTGGTGAAAACACATGCAAGCAGTTTTCTTTTGCGAGGTAAAAGAAGTCATTAATTGGCCCCCTCCGCTTGCGGTGGAGAAACCGGGCTTAAAAGTGTGGGTCGTCAATTAATCACGGGAATTTTTAGCAACGTTTAACCCCCCTCGGCGGTGAGGTTTTAGAGTACCCGTAGGGGGGGCTACACAAGATCACGTGTATTTTTTGGTAAGAAGTTAAGAAGTTTTAAGAAATTGAGAGTACTATCTTTAAATACAGGTTCACAGGTATAATCTAATTTAATTGCACCGTGATAAAAATGTCCAGACAGACAATTTAGTAATCGGACATTCAAAGAAAAAATAACATTTGATATCTCACTACCCCCCCTCTCCTAGTGATATTTCGTGATTTTTTCCGAACCCCTCCCCCCCTTTTGAATCTCATATGATTAATGGATGACCCCTTATGTCACGATGTGCCTTACACTGTGTTTTGTCTACCCCCACGGGAATGAGGCGTGTGTTCATGTATGTGAGTTTGTTTGTTTAGCACACACAAACATGTCATTAATATTTCATGTACGACCTTGTTTCAGTATTCGGCCAAGGCAACTTGGACTTAGTAGATGAATTTTTTGAGCAATCCAAGCCCGGATTGTCATCCTTTGCCGATGACCCTGCAAAGGTAAGATACTGTTTTTATTTAACTATCTTTTGGGCTTGCTCGTGGGTAATAATACAACAGTCGCTCAGAATATTCTTCAGATTAAGCCGCGTTTGCCTAGGTTGGTCGGTGGATGGGTGAAAGTCTGACAAACAGTCTTACCAAGGGATATCGTATTATCCATTAGTAACTGGGCTGTGGAGGTCAGATAGGCAGTCGCTGGTATTCAGCTGCATCTGGTTTGATTGGGAGCCGACTCCAACATAGTTGAGAAAAGGCTAGGCAGATGATGATAATGAATTTTTAACCCCCAACGCAAAAACGTCGGGTGTATAAGTTTGACGTGTCTGTGTGTGGCATCGTAGCTCCCGAACGGATGAACCGATTTTGATTTTTTGTTTGAAAGGTGAATTAGTCGGGAGTGTTCTTAGCTATGTTTGAAGAAAATCGGTCCAAGATGGCCGCCGCCACAAATTGGCGGATTACATATTTATTCAACAACTCCTTCAATATGGGAATCAAATGAAAGGACTTGACTAGTAGAATATTATACGCTATAATAAATTTCAAATTCAAAATGGCCGCTACCACAAAATGGTGTTTTTTTTTTCACAACTCCCTCAATATGGTTATCAAATGATAGCTAGGGCCAACACCAAACGCTGGGAATACCTTGAAATAATGATCCAATAAGTCGGGGTTTTTTTTTTGAAATTTTGAATTTGTGATGTAAGCAGGCTTTGATTTAAATGTAATATAATAATATCGCTGGACATTACACACAGCGCCATCTAGTGCCACAATAAGCAAGGCTTGTGTCGTGGTCACCAGACAGTTGATATACTACATATATATTTTTTGTTTTTAAACACATACTTATTATACATATAAACATCCATGACTCGGAAACAAATGTCCATGCTCAATGTTCCATGCTTTACACTTACAGGGTGCGATCACAATAGTGCAACTTATAAAGAACGCTGAATTCTTAACGCCGAAAGACAAAAGGAAGGCGACGCCTCTGCTAGTCCGCGCTACAGCAGGACTGCGCCTACTGCCCGAGGAGAAGGCGCAACAACTCTTAGACCAAGTCGCTATAGCTATCAAAGAGTAAGTATAAAATTAATAATGTAAAAAACATAAAGCAAGATAGAAGAATTACGTTATGTGTTACCTCGAGGGACTCCTGGCTAAGGAATCCCTCCCTCATGCACACCCACTCACACACACACACACACAGTCACACACACACACGCACATGCACACACACAGTCACACACTCCCACACCCCCCTCTTTTATACTAAAGTTTACCCCAATGTTGATTATACTGTATTTAAAGTTTAAATCTGTAACAATTGTTTGCTGGTTTAGATGGCGTTGAAAGCGTTGATAGCGGCGACATAGTTGTAAACTAGTAACTAGTGTAACTATCATCATTTCCTTT
The DNA here is from genome assembly GCA_916618015.1 of Xestia c-nigrum. Lineage (NCBI taxonomy): Eukaryota > Metazoa > Arthropoda > Insecta > Lepidoptera > Noctuidae > Xestia > Xestia c-nigrum. The sequence goes on from OU745263.1 coordinate 4,351,298, forward strand.
GTAACAGACTTGACCACAGTATCGAAAATTACAAAAACTTATTTATTATGGACACATATTTTTTGTTTTTGTATATCAATGAATATTGACGAAGATAAAACGCATCAAAACTGAGCGGGGGAGCAGGGGCTCGTGACGTATTGAGAATTTTAAAAGCGTCGTATCTTCGTCAATTTTGGTGTACGTAACAAATGAAAAATATTGGTCATTTAAATTTTGAAAATCTAACTGACTGAATAATCAGTTTTTTTTTCAACTGTCTATGTTCCAAAGAACATTCTTTTTAACGATTTATTCACACCCAGTAATGCTTGTTTCTAGACTGGGCTATGACGATCAAGGAGTGAAAATCATGGACGGCTCTGATGAGGGCATCTTCATCTGGTACACCATCAATCTTCTGCACAGTAAGTTTCCAATACTCTAATGTAACTTTGGTAAAGTTTAGAACTGGACTCGGAAAGTGAAATAATCCCTACAACAAGTAAAATAAAATTTATAAAACCCCTGACACATGTACTAAAAGTTAAATAGAAAATAATTCGTTTTCTTTTCTTTCTTTCTCATCTCATTTCGATAGTTAGCATTCCCTTTCGTTCAGATTCGCCCAAAAAGTCTGACAACCAGTCTTATTAAGGGGTATTGTATTACCCAGTACTAACCGAGGTTGTGGAGGTCAGATAGGCAGTCGCTCCATGTAAAATACTGGTATACAGCTGCATCTGGTTAGACTGGAAGCCGACCCCAACATAGTTGGGAAAAGTGTAGGCGGATGATGATGATTACGTTTAAGATACATTCCCAAATGAAATCACGAAATAATCTCCATCTGTTTCCAGACATAATAGGAGGCGACACGATGGCGGCGCTGGACCTGGGCGGCGGGTCCACACAGATCACGTACCAGCTGAGCGCCGCCGACCGATACTCCTACCCCAGCGAGGACCAGTTCGTGGTGCCGGCCGGGAACAACATCACGCTCTATACACACAGGTTAGATCATTTTAATAGTAGATTGTCTGACAAGGGAGCTAAATAATATTTTTACGACTAGAGCGCTATTTTGAATCCAGAGTGAACACGAAGGATTCTAGAATAGAATCCCGAGCATAGTGAGGGATTCAAAGTACTTCGCCTAAGAGAAAAATATTTTTGCTCTCGAGTCATAAACTCTACTTTTCATCCCCTTCAAGGAGAAAATAAATAACAGGCACTTTTAGGTAATTCATGAATAAGATTAATGAAAAAAATGACATATTGTAAAAAGGCAATTTAAAAATTACACATACCTACCGGAAGTGTCTTCGCTCCATTTTTCCATTGTATGAAATTGCCTTTAAATATTTCTCCCGGGATTTCGTAGGTACTAAGTTTTGTATGGCGTTATTAGCTTCATTCTTATTATTTCAGTAGTTAATGCACTATCACTTTCAGAACTCGACGCAGTAGAACTGTTTTTGTTGGAAAATACAATTAGAATCCGTACCGATTACAAAAACAGGGAAGTAATTAATCGCGTTTTTTTTTTAGTTACCGCGCCTCCCCGCACCGTACAGCCAGTAATTTATACAATGTGCGTTCGATTTCAATGAACCATTCATGTTCCAAATTCAAATCTCATTACTGCCCTCTAAAAAGTCTAGTGGAGGAAAGAGGTACTTTGCTCCCACTTATATAGGAACAAAACGACACTTTTCGAATAGAAGGGATGAAAAACGATACCTCTCCTTTTTGCTTCGCCGTTATCAAGTAATAAAGGGGGGTGGGGAGGGAAATACGCTGTATTCCCATTGACCACACCGCCCGTGGCCCCACTGATGAGGCCAGCAGGAATTAATTAAAATTGGGGAACATAATGTTGTCATATTGTATGAAAGACCGTGATCAGAGATGTCGTACTGTATGGATCGGAATGTCTAATTCCCACTGACTTCATATAGGCTTATTTCATACCTTCATTTTTCTCAAGAATCTTGATCTTTAGGGGTGAGACAGGGTAGTGAGTGGGGTGAACGAAACGACGGTTTTGATTAGTCCCATTAACCCCACCTGTGGGGCAAAGCTTTGGGTGGTGTCACCGGGATACACCAAACTTAATTCAATCATGCGCTGCTACTGCTATGAAAAATTAAAATGACAATGAAGTGACCCATTTTCATAAAAGTACAAAGTGGTTTTTGTTTCATTACCTTTCTATAACAAATGGTCATACAAAAATCAACTTACATTTCATAACGCTAAGATAAATAGTTGAGCAAAGGATTTTTTTACTGTCCAATGCCGAATACTGAAACGCTACTCAAATATTTAAGAGTTGCTTAAGCAGCTCCTAAACCTTACTTTCGTATAGCCAAACGACACTTTTGAGTATCTGTGAAATACAGGATGTAAACCACCTCATCACGAAGTCGTCAATCAAGCATTATGTACATCAGTCTAAACAATACATCAAAAATATTGACAGAAAGCTGGAACTTTGACCCCCAATATTTCCGTAACTAGGAGGTTCCCAGGTATGGTATAGAACAAAAAAAATGATTGCAATGACGGGGAACACAAGTGCCTTTCGGCTTCGTGAAGAAGTTTTTTTACACCTTAAATATATAAGTGCTTCTTACATTTTTACAGTATTCGGGCCGTAAATCAGTCGGTAACATAAGTTAATACAATTTGTTCCAGCTATCTGAACCTAGGGTTACTGGCGGCGCGTTACGGCGTGTTCCGCAGCGAGTCCAGCAACAGTAGCTCGCTGGAGCTCAGCTCCGTCTGCGTCGACCCCATCATACAGCGCGAGCCCTGGACCTACGCCAACAAGAACTATCGAGTGAGGTGAGACTGTAGCTGTAGCTAATATGTGTGTTGGCGGAACACAAGGTGATTCTAATCTATACTAATACTAGCTAAACCACGCAACTTCGTCTGCGTCACATAAGAGAGAAAAACGAAAGGAAAAAGAAACCCGTTTTTGCAACATTTTTCATTCCTGTTCCGATCCTAATGGTCGTAGCGTGATGTTATATAGCCTATAACCTTCCTCGATAAATGGACTATCTAACACAAACATATTTTTTCAATTCGAACCAGTAGATCCTGAGATTAGCGCGTTCAACCAAACAAACAAACTCTTCTGCTTTATAATATTATTAGTATTAGTATACTATCCTACTAATATTATAAATGCGAAAGTTTGTAAGTATGGATGTATGGATGTATGGATGTTTGTTACTCTTTCACGCAAAAACTACTGAACGGATTTGGATGAAATTTTGCAGACAGATGGTTTATAACCTGGATTAACACATAGGATACTTTTTATCCCGGTAGTAAGATCCCGTGGGACAATTTCAAACATCACGCGGGCGAAGCCGCTGGTAGATTATAAAGCAGAAGAGTTTGTTTGGATAGTCCATTTATCGAGGAAGGCTTTAGGCTATATTATAACATCACGCTACGGCCATTAGGGGCGGAGCAGGAATGAAAAATCTTTCGATGTTTTCTCTTATCTGACGCAGGCGAAGTTGCGTGGGTCAGCTATAAATGTTTGTTTTCCGTCTTGTGCCGCCAATCCGTAAATTAACTATAAGGGTGATGTAGAGAGAAAACGTAGTAGGTGTAGCATATCAGAAAATTTTCAAGAATACATTAAGACAGAACATTTTAAAGAATAAGTACATTTATAAATAAAACATAACAAATTGGTCCATAGTGGTCTTCCCCGGGCCGCCGGCAGTAAGCCGTCCGCCGTGTACAAGGTGTGCCACGCGGCCGTGAAGCGCTACGTACTGGGCACGCTGGACTGGGAGCCGCAGGGCCCACCGCTGGGCAGCGTGGCCGCCATGAGCTACTTCTACGACGTCGCCGCCGACGCCGGGATCATCGGTGAGTACTCAAAATCAAAATCAAAATATTTTATTTCACATAGGCCTGGATGGGCACTTATAAAACGTCGAAAAAGGTGCACGGTTCGCTTTGGTCGATTCCATGGAGAAGAACCGGCAAGAAACTCCATGGTTACTCTTTTCAAATCATTTGGTATTACAATATTATTGTTTCATTACAGCATTAGTACTAAAGTATGGGGGGACAGCGTAGGCCCGACAATAGGTCGTTGCTTGCTATACAAAAAATGTAAAACAAAAGGAATATTTAACAAAAGTTAAACAGTATGCGGGAATCTAAAAGGCCTTCAATGTTCACTCATTCACAAATAATAGGTAAAAAAGCATCTATACAAAGGTAAGTAAATAAAAAAATAAAAAATAGAATATTTAATTAAAGAACTAAATTAAACAAGTGACACAAATATTGTCATCAGTGCTGTAACTATTCTGAGCAAAATATGAGAAAAAATTATTTGAAAACTACTGTAATAATCTGAATCAAAAGAAAAAGAATAATGAGATTGAGAATAGTTAGAGACATCCACAAATCTGTGCCGTTTAAGAGCTACCAGGGAAGCCGCATGCGCAGAAGGAATCATAGCCAAACTTCTTTGTCATCAACGTAGTCCTTGATTTTGTAATATGCTTTTTTTCATAAGGACACGTTTAATATAGTTCTTGAACTTTCCATCGGTCAGTTCTATAACTGACTTTGGTAATAGAGATGGGTAACTCAGGAGAGATAGATACAAAATATATGTATCATTCCGTTTCACTCAATCACTCTTTATATCTCTTTGAATCCGAATGTATCAGTGTATCTTTTACAACTTGTTCAATCATCGTCTTTTTGTATCTGAGTGATGTGTATTGTGTGTGGCACACCTACCTAGTGGCCGGCGACTCGGCTCTCTTCGAAAAGTCTAGACGTCTCTTTTGCACCTCCCTGTTTAGAATGATCTGTCTCGCTTTCGCTAGACCGAGATAATGAGTTGACTTACCATTATAAACTGAAATACGTCTGCACAAAATTTTAATTATTATACTGGTTTGATTTTGTCGTGCACTTTCCTTCAAGTGCCTAAAGTTTTATTTAAATAGACTAACTAATTTCAGTCATAAATCTATCGTTATTGAGATCAAGATGGAAAAAAGGGTTAAGCAATTTACAAAATTAAACAAAATAATCAGTTTGATTTATGTACTTTAGTTTAAACTCGGGATCGGGAGTGAATATTTTATTCAATAAATCAGAACAGTATACGTAACGTACCTAAACCAATCTATTGCTAGTAGTTCGTACTGATTCATTGGATTGAATTGTGCGAAGCGAGCCGCGCTGAGCAAGTGAGCAACAGTACAATATCGCTACGTGTGATGCGCGGATTCAAAAGGATACAAAGATATAAAAGAGTGATACATATCCCAGTGATCGAAAGATACATATCAATGTTTTCTTTTCAATGATACATTTTTCCCATGTCTATTTGGTAACTTGTTATAGAAGCGTATACTGTTTATAATAAAAGACTTGCTAGTTTTTGTTAATCTGAATTTAGGTATTACAATTTCATGTTTACTGCGTGTATTTTTATTGTGGAAGTCGCTTCTAATTTTGAAAAGCCCTCGATTTTTGCGGACATATAAAATACATTCAAAGATATAAAGTGATGGCAGAGTTAAGATATCGATCTCTTTGAATTTTTTGTCTGAGTGACTCGCGAGGACCCATTTTATAAATCGCGCGGTTGCCCTTTTTTGTAGTATAAAAATGGAGTCAACGTCTGCTGCTGATCCCCACAGCAGGATGCCGTAAGACATAATACTGTGGAAATAAGCATAGTAAACTAACCTAGCTGTGGCTACATCCGTTAACTGCCTTATTTTCCTAACTGCATATGCAGCTGAGCTTAACCTACCTGAAAGAGTTCTAATGTGCGCGCCCCACTGTAATTTTGAATCTATAGTAATCCTTAAGAATACAGTTTCCGCTATAACATCGAGTTTATTGCCGTCAAGATTTAAATTAAGATCACGTTGTGGTACATTTGGTAAGGAGAATTTTAAACACTTAGTTTTGCTTGCATTCAATAAAAGATTATTAGCAGCGAACCATTTCGAGAGAACGGTTAGACTTTCGTTAACATGTTGGACAAGCGTATCCTTTCTATTTATTTTAAAAATTAGCGAGGTGTCATCAGCAAATAAAATTATATCTGATAATTTGGCCATCATATAAGGGAGATCATTAATGTACACAAGAAATAGGAAAGGACCGAGAATTGAACCTTGGGGCACGCCTATCTTGACTAGAGACCCGGAGGACGTCGCCCCATTTACATTTACTTTTTGCTGCCTGTTTGATACTTTTGATAGATAAGAAAGAACCAGATCAGCAGCTTGACCACGAATTCCGTAGTGGTGTAATTTACACATCAGTGTGTTGTGGTCCACGCAGTCAAACGCTTTAGAGAGATCACAGAAAATGCCAATGGCATCTTGGGACTTCTCCCAGGATTCCAAAATGTGAGTGATAAGTTTAACTCTCGCGTCCGTTGTCGACCTGCCCTTCGTGAATCCAAACTGCTGACTGTGCAAAATCCCATTTGAGTTAAAGTGAGATAACATCTGGTCCAGCATGATTTTTTCATATATTTTACTCAACGCTGGAAGCACAGATATAGGTCTATAATTAGAGGGATCACTCTTACAACCAGATTTGAAAATTGGTACTACTTTACTATGTTTCATTAGATCAGGAAATTTACCGCTATCCAAACATTGATTGAATATGCCTGTTAGGATAGGAGCGATTGATTCAATAATATCTCAATCGTCAAGAACCTTGACGGATATGCCCCATAAGTCTTCAGTATTCTTTATGTTGAGACTTTTGAACGCGTTTATAATAGTAGCAATACATATTGGTTTAAATTTAAAGTTTGGTATATCCGCAGTAAAATTTTCTTTAAGAAAATCTTCAGCTAATGTAGATGAAGAAGGGAGAGATTTTGTAACTTCTAGCGGAATATTAGTGAAGAAACTTTCTAGTGTCTCAGCCACTTCTAGCTTCAGAAATGGTCTGATTATCTATTTTCAAGGACAATTCGGTCTGATCACGTTGTTGTGTCTTTCCAGTTTCTTTGTTAATAACCTGCCACACTGTTTTTATTTTATTATTAGAAATACCAATTTTGTTAATTATTATCTGTGATTTTGCTTGAGCGCAGACACTTTTGAATATTTTTGAATAATTTCTAACATAAGTATGAAAAACTTGATCTGATGTTAGAGATTTTTCGTGATATAAATTGTATAAATTATCTCTGCTTTTTCTTATTCCCGCGGTAGCCCATTCACTAAATTTTGATTTAGAATTGACTTTAACTGTTTTCTACTACACTGACAACTGTACGACGTGTGTCACGCCTACGCTGACAATTATTCTTTCGCAGGTTTTTTTATCGTGATTTCACGCGTAAATAAATGAAACCTGTGCAAACCGATAAATAGTCATTAAAAACAGGCGACAATACGGCGACTGACCAGTGGTATACAGCGTAGTTATCTAATTGTTTCTCGCATCTCTTCTTGTGTCTTGACGTCACTGCGTTTCTCCGCGTCTTTCGACGCCTCTCCTCGTCTCTCGCCGTCTCCTTGTCTCTGTCCTTGATTTCGCGGCGTGGCGCCGCCGCATCTTTCACATCTCGTCTCACAGTCGGTTTTCGAATTGTGAATTTCAAATTCACATCCTGTGTCAAATTCGACATATTCAGTTCTTTAGCTATATGAATCCTTCGTTTAAAATTTAATGTAAATATTCAGTTTGTAAGTATTTGATGTTATGAACTTATTCACAACATCCAATACTTCTATCAAAAATCGGGCTTCAGTGTGTAAGAGCAAACTAATTAGGTTCCATGAACACCCCTCTATTTGCAATATGATGTTGCAGACGTGATGACAGGCGGCACCGTCAGTGTGGAGGCGTACCGCGCCGCCGCACAGTCTGCGTGCTCCTCCGCCAACGTCGACCAGCCCTGGGCCTGCATCGACCTCGTGTACATCGTCACGCTGCTGCAGGACGCATACAAGATCGACAACAACAAGCCCATCAGCGTACGTATCAATACTTGTAACCAACGTGGACCAGCCCTGGGCCTGCATCGACCTCGTGTACATCGTCACGCTGCTGCAGGACGCATACAAGATCGACAACAACAAGCCCATCAGCGTACGTATCAATACTTGTAACCAACGTGGACCAGCCCTGGGCCTGCATCGACCTCGTGTACATCGTCACGCTGCTGCAGGACGCATACAAGATCGACAACAACAAGCCCATCAGCGTACGTATCAATACTTGTAACCAACGTGGACCAGCCCTGGGCCTGCATCGACCTCGTGTACATCGTCACGCTGCTGCAGGACGCATACAAGATCGACAACAACAAGCCCATCAGCGTACGTATCAATACTTGTAACCAACGTGGACCAGCCCTGGGCCTGCATCGACCTCGTGTACATCGTCACGCTGCTGCAGGACGCATACAAGATCGACAACAACAAGCCCATCAGCGTACGTATCAATACTTGTAACCAACGTGGACCAGCCCTGGGCCTGCATCGACCTCGTGTACATCGTCACGCTGCTGCAGGACGCATACAAGATCGACAACAACAAGCCCATCAGCGTACGTATCAATACTTGTAACCAACGTGGACCAGCCCTGGGCCTGCATCGACCTCGTGTACATCGTCACGCTGCTGCAGGACGCATACAAGATCGACAACAACAAGCCCATCAGCGTACGTATCAATACTTGTAACCAACGTGGACCAGCCCTGGGCCTGCATCGACCTCGTGTACATCGTCACGCTGCTGCAGGACGCATACAAGATCGACAACAACAAGCCCATCAGCGTACGTATCAATACTTGTAACCAACGTGGACCAGCCCTGGGCCTGCATCGACCTCGTGTACATCGTCACGCTGCTGCAGGACGCATACAAGATCGACAACAACAAGCCCATCAGCGTACGTATCAATACTTGTAACCAACGTGGACCAGCCCTGGGCCTGCATCGACCTCGTGTACATCGTCACGCTGCTGCAGGACGCATACAAGATCGACAACAACAAGCCCATCAGCGTACGTATCAATACTTGTAACCAACGTGGACCAGCCCTGGGCCTGCATCGACCTCGTGTACATCGTCACGCTGCTGCAGGACGCATACAAGATCGACAACAACAAGCCCATCAGCGTACGTATCAATACTTGTAACCAACGTGGACCAGCCCTGGGCCTGCATCGACCTCGTGTACATCGTCACGCTGCTGCAGGACGCATACAAGATCGACAACAACAAGCCCATCAGCGTACGTATCAATACTTGTAACCAACGTGGACCAGCCCTGGGCCTGCATCGACCTCGTGTACATCGTCACGCTGCTGCAGGACGCATACAAGATCGACAACAACAAGCCCATCAGCGTACGTATCAATACTTGTAACCAACGTGGACCAGCCCTGGGCCTGCATCGACCTCGTGTACATCGTCACGCTGCTGCAGGACGCATACAAGATCGACAACAACAAGCCCATCAGCGTACGTATCAATACTTGTAACCAACGTGGACCAGCCCTGGGCCTGCATCGACCTCGTGTACATCGTCACGCTGCTGCAGGACGCATACAAGATCGACAACAACAAGCCCATCAGCGTACGTATCAATACTTGTAACCAACGTGGACCAGCCCTGGGCCTGCATCGACCTCGTGTACATCGTCACGCTGCTGCAGGACGCATACAAGATCGACAACAACAAGCCCATCAGCGTACGTATCAATACTTGTAACCAACGTGGACCAGCCCTGGGCCTGCATCGACCTCGTGTACATCGTCACGCTGCTGCAGGACGCATACAAGATCGACAACAACAAGCCCATCAGCGTACGTATCAATACTTGTAACCAACGTGGACCAGCCCTGGGCCTGCATCGACCTCGTGTACATCGTCACGCTGCTGCAGGACGCATACAAGATCGACAACAACAAGCCCATCAGCGTACGTATCAATACTTGTAACCAACGTGGACCAGCCCTGGGCCTGCATCGACCTCGTGTACATCGTCACGCTGCTGCAGGACGCATACAAGATCGACAACAACAAGCCCATCAGCGTACGTATCAATACTTGTAACCAACGTGGACCAGCCCTGGGCCTGCATCGACCTCGTGTACATCGTCACGCTGCTGCAGGACGCATACAAGATCGACAACAACAAGCCCATCAGCGTACGTATCAATACTTGTAACCAACGTGGACCAGCCCTGGGCCTGCATCGACCTCGTGTACATCGTCACGCTGCTGCAGGACGCATACAAGATCGACAACAACAAGCCCATCAGCGTACGTATCAATACTTGTAACCAACGTGGACCAGCCCTGGGCCTGCATCGACCTCGTGTACATCGTCACGCTGCTGCAGGACGCATACAAGATCGACAACAACAAGCCCATCAGCGTACGTATCAATACTTGTAACCAACGTGGACCAGCCCTGGGCCTGCATCGACCTCGTGTACATCGTCACGCTGCTGCAGGACGCATACAAGATCGACAACAACAAGCCCATCAGCGTACGTATCAATACTTGTAACCAACGTGGACCAGCCCTGGGCCTGCATCGACCTCGTGTACATCGTCACGCTGCTGCAGGACGCATATGTTGGCTTCTTCACCGTTTTGGGAGCAGTGGTGATAAATAATGTAATTATTCAAAGTAATGCTTCTGCCTGGGTCCGAACCCACGACTTACTTCTAGTAAGTCCACCGCTGCTCTTATGCCAATGTATTAACGGTCCACGCATTATATTTTCGTCTTTCACATTCCTCTATATCTCATCACTCAGCTCAACTCCAAAAATGTAACGAAATCTTCTCATTTCCAGTTGTTCAAGAAAGTGAACGGGCACGAAGTCTCGTGGGCGTTGGGGCTCGCATACACGACCGTCATGAACCGCATCGCCGCCGCGCCTTAATAACGTGACGTCAGCGCCGTGACGTCACCAGTGACAGTCAAGATCAGTAGCAGAACTGGAGGTTACCGGCCGTAGATACAGCACATTCCATTGTAAGACAGAGTTCGGCTTATATAACCAGGAGAGAAACGGGCGTCTTCTAAGATAGAATCGACAAATTTTTTCGATGCAATGATAGACAGAGAAATGATTTTTCGATTCTATCTTCGAAGAAATCCGTTTTTACGGTGATAATGCTACGCGGGCAGAGATCGGAATACGGTAGAGTTTATTTGCCTACACTTCTAGAAATTTAGTAACCTGTAGACTATACCTACTAATTGAACAGTTTTATATCGGAATTTAAACATATTTTTCTATCCACATAATATTTCTCAGTAGCGGCTATAGAGTCAGAATTTGTGCCTGGTTGATGGAAATAGGCACGCTCTCTATTACATATGACTTTAACATAACTGGTGAAATGTGGATTATGGGGGTTATATTATATCCACATGTTACTTACTTCCGTAATTAAGGCAAATAAACTCTAACTATTCCTATCTCTGCTCATGACAATCGATGCCTCAAAAAGTGACGACACTCATCGACGCGGATTTGGCTTTAGCGGATCAGGCTTTATTACGCCGACGCCGATGTCAACACGTCGTTCGAACCTGTAACGCAGGGTCCTGCTTGAGCGACGAATACGACGCGACACGATGCAATGCGTCGCGATGCTACACATGACATTAATGTCCTACGTGTTTTTGGTATTTACTTCTCGAATCATGGCCAAGTACGCATTTTTAATTACCAAAATCACGTAGGACATTATTTTGTCGCGTGTAGCATTTTTCGCGTCGTATTCGTCGCTCAAGCAGGACACTGCGGTCAGTTCACACCGAGACACGACGCGGCACGACGGTACTGTAAGAGGCCAGTGACTTCGTGCTGAGCCGCGAGACGCATCGCAATGAAATGTGTAACTTATCGTGTAGTAAACGAAGTTATATTTTGAGTCGCTCTATTAGAATGTGCCAGCAGCGTCGCGTCTCGGCGCAGATGACGTAATTTTCGCTTTTATGGGTTTTGAAATAAAGCTCTTTGTGAACTGCTCAAGCTGAGACCGCGTTGTTAATTATGGTAATTATTACATCGAGCTCAATGTGTTAAATTTACGCCCGGCTATCGTATATTGGTCCTGCTATAGGACTGGGTCAATGCGAACTTAGTTATTTATGTGGGCGTGAATAAAAGGGATGCAAGAATTTTGCCATTTTTTAACCCCCGACGCAAAAACGACGGTGTGTTCTAAGTTTGACGTGTCTGTATGTGTGAGTCCCGAGCTGATGAACTAATTTTGTTTTTGTTTTTATGTTATAATTATTATATTTTGAATATTCATTGCTATCAGCAATAAATGTTTCAATTTGTACATATTTGTACTTTTACTTATACATAAATATAACTTGAGTGCCTTAATTAAAAGGCTTGCACCAATTAATTTATTTTGAATTTCAATTAATATGATTATATCTTATGACTGTGTAACCTTTTTAATACTTGATTTAAATAATAGAATATCGTACGCATATTATACCCGGAAGTTGCATTTTTAAAAGACATGCAAGCATGCTCGCTTCGACCCAGTTCCTACTGATCTTGACTTATCAAAGTGATTTGACCTGAAACCATTACCTCTTCGGTACTATTTGTGATATAAACTATGTATATCTTAAGTATTATATTATTTCATATCTATTCCAAAGTATTTGTAAATAATATTTCGCTGAAAGCTGGTATTTATATTTTCAATGAAGCAATAGTTCTACGTGCATCGTATAGATCAGGCCATGTTATAACTAAAGCGATCATTTTGTTCGGCGAACCTGAAGGCGTAGTACTCCTACAGGTTTAAGTAATATTATTATAAGTATTCGTGCGCTCGCTTTGGTTAGAACGTGAGCTTAGGATGTACGTTGTAATATTGTTGCCAGTTAGAAAATGTTCGAATTTAAATGTCTTATGACTGAGGCGTAATATGCACTGAAACGGCAATTACACACGAAATAAATTAAATTATCGTTATCCTACTTAAAAAAAAAACCTTTTTACCGAAAATACTTTTACCGTTTCATAGTGTGAAAAAATCTCAAGAAACAAAAAAAAAGTGTTGCGTTGCATTTTGATTTAAAAGCAAACTCTTGCCCTAGCTAAAGTTATAATTTTGATGTTCAATAGGCCTTAACTTAAACTTTGCCTAATGAGACACAATTGTATTAAGTGGCGCCGAACTGAACCGATTTTAAGGTCCGTGTTCACCAAAAAGATGACAGTCTGATTATCTAAAACAGCTGTTTAAAACGCATTTTTGTATGGGAACATGTCACACTGACAGCTGTTTTCAGATAATCAGACGGTTATCTTTTCGGTGAACATGGACCTTAGTATATCAATATTGTATATAAAATATAGTATAAAACTTGAGGTTTCGGTGTGTACTGCGTTTACAAGCTATTCGAAGATATGTTTAGACCTTTATACATAGGCTTGAATATTTTCTACATATAAGAAAAGTTTATAGATCCAATCATTCAAAACGCGTTAACAAACAGTTAGAAACTTACACAAAGAAATTTAAAACGTCGCGACATTAAGAGGCCTGCGGAGCATGCGTAGTTCATACAAACGTAATACCAATATAATTTGTAAATCAAACATATTCTTAAGGTAGTGTGTATTTATTTCGATTGTATTACATAACACATAGGTTCCCAAACACATATTTTGAATGGATACTGATTTAAAGAAGAGTTATGAGAAAAATATTTTTTTTTATTGAAATTTTATATTCCTCATATCTCGCCTTTATATCATTGTCCTTTCAAAATATTTGTTTGGTAACATAGATATTCTGTAATCCAACCGAAATAAATACACACGACCTTAACAATATGTTTGATATTCATATTATGTTGGTATTACTTACGTTTGTATGAAAAACCCATGCTCCGCCGGCCCCTTAAACATCGTAAAACCAGCATGCCTTAGAAATAATACTTGACAGTATGTGAAGCCAAGTCAGAGGACCATGGGCGACATAAAACTTTAACACCAGGTTAACCACCAACCACATGGCACTAACCACAGGTTAGGTGTGGCACTAACCACAGGATAAATAAACAGTATAATTTTTTTTAATGCTGATAGTGAAAGCGTTAGAGCGAATTACACGCGATCAAAACTTAAACTGTTTTCAAGAGTGTGACTGTGTCTGATCGCGGTTTTGATGGGCTGATCGTCAATCAATTTTTTTCAGATTCGTCTTTCCATATCCTGTGGTTAGTGCCAAACTTTGTGTCTCAGTAGTTATGCCGCCCATTGACCTCTTAATTCGCCATTAATCGATAACAAGTAGACACTAACATTATTGTCTCTCGTTTTCGTGTCTTTACTTTTCTTTGTCTGAGTTTCCATAAACGTATATCTTTTAGACAAGATACGCTGTGATTGCACATATTAATTATATTAAAGCAACACAATTGTTTATAATTATGCACAATGTATTTATTATTTAATAATATTATTGCTCATTTTATTTGTAACTTATAGAATGAATTTTATGACATAAGGAGCCGGTAAAAAGAAAATTAAGTGTATCCTACTCTTAAGTTTCTTTTTATAATATAATTATTTTAAGTTTAATAAAAAAGGCCCGCTGACACCACAAATCTTAATCAGTTAAGTGCTAAACGTATTAAAAGCATCGTTCTATTTCAGTCAAACTCAAACTCAAACTCTTTATTGCATTCATCGATCTTTATTTCAATCGTGAAGATGACGAAAACAACGACGTTTTAAATACACAAATTAATAAAAATAAGACAAAATTCATTTAATTCAGGTCATACCGACCCATATTATACACAAAACTTTTGTCAATTTTACAGTCAGCTGATTGATTAATAAATAAATAAAGTTAATTCAATGACAAAAATAATTAAAATATCAGTAGTAAATATCAGGTCAAATCAGTGAATGTCAATGGTACAAAATAAGATAACAACATTAAATTAAATATAACAATGAATTAATGATTTGTGGTGTAAGTAGTCCTATTCTTGTATGTTCACAATAAAATTGGAAAACATATGTGTGCCTGTGACAACTTCCAAGTAAGATGTTGCACATTTAAGTATTGTTGGTTTTAGTTAATTTGATAAGCTTTTAAACAAACCAAAAGCAAATGTTTTCTTTTTAAACGTAAACTAGACGAAGTTTTCGACATCTTTTGAGTTGAAACACCGACAAGTGAATATTAGCATTTTATGGAAGACGCTATAGTTTGTAAAGTGCAAATGGTTACTAAGAAATAATAGAATTTTAGCTTAAGGGGCCGGCGGAGCGTGCGTTTTTCATACAAACGTAATACTAAAATAATATGAAAATCATACATATTCTTAAGGTAGTGTGTTTATATTTAGATTGTATTATCGAATATCTATGTTCCCAAATAAATATTTTAAAAGGACACTGATATAAAGCCGAGATATGAGGAATTTAAAATTTCTATAGAAAATTTATTTTTCTCATAACTCTTGTTTAATTCGGTGTACATTTATTAATATGTGTTTGGGAACCTATATATTCTTTAATCCAATCAAAATAAATACACATTACCTTAAGAATAATCATGTTTGATTTACAAATTATTTTGGTATTACGTTTGTATGAAATTCGCATGCTCCGCAGGCCTCTTAATTTTATGTAATCCGTGTAAATGAGAATTTGTTGTTCAGATAGATTTAATTTCAATAGTTACTGTTATGTTCTGACATAAATGCATTATTATTTTATGTACCTATTATAATTAATAAAGGTTGTATGTGTGATTTAAGTTATTTAATAACTTATTATGTAAGCTCTTATGGTAAGCACTTTCAAATAAAGTATATTCAATGCTATTTTTATGAGGAGATTGTTTTTCTTTTTTGTAAGCTATATACGGGACATTTTGTAGCTGCACTGTGTAGGTACGGGTACCTAGCCGACGTGGTCATATTGGTGTTATATGTAAATTGTACAAATTTAATAAATGTTGGATCTTATCACTGGCCTTTATTATTTCAATGGACCATCGTCACCGTTCTGCTTCTCGTATTCCTATTTATTTGTGTACATGTCTGGGACCATGAGTTCGAGCTATGGGCTAGCTCGCCGTCCGTCTGTCATAAGTCGACAGGCCGTGTCGACGGCGCCAGAGTGTTCCACGTTAGGTTAGGTTAAAACTGTGACCTAGCCAGGAACGAATACATTATATAAAAAAAAAATGGAAAACTGACGATACAAAATATTTGGCGTATTTGATTTTGGGTTAAAACTGTTATTCCAACTGAAATATTATTTGACTAAATAAAAAATATTAAAAGTACTAATTGGTAAACACGTTTAGTTTAACGTTCATTTCCCAAACATTAGGTTTGCGTAACAATTTTTTGTGAATAGATTTTTTGCTAAGTAAGTAATAATTTAGCAAATGAAATTAAGCGAAAAATTTTTTGGGAAGTAAAAATTTCGGTCAAACAAGGGAGACCCAGTCATGATCCCATTTATTTTTAGTCAGAATTCAGGGAGGGGGGATAAGCCTCAACTATCTCCCCCCCTGTATACCTACGTGCCTGGTCTCTGTAAACCATGGACTCTGACTCTTGAGTATTTACCCGTGGTCCCGGTGGACCCATTGCCGGGTCCATGGGTAATTTTAATTACCCACGCCTGGTTCCATAACATTAGAGATTGTTTCTTGCGATGGACTTCGGAATATATCGATAGAAAATACAAATCCATAGCAACAGCATAATTCATATCTCACCGTGCACCGGGACCACGGGCAACGAGTGATTGGATAATTTGACTACGGGTTTTTGTGGGAGTCATTTACATTACTTACAAAATCGTTATACATACCTAGAGGATAACTGTGGGTTTTGTCAACTGTTTGTTGGTTAATTAGTGATAACGCGTTGTTGTTTTGCGCTCATTAGAATTACCTGTTGGATCACATACCTAAGGCATGTCTATTTGCTGTCAAATAATGAGGTAGGTAAATGGCACCGCATGCGTAGCAACTGTAATATTAAACTATGAATACTCTCATGGAGTGCAGTGCAGGGTTGTTACGGATGCAAACTTTAACGTTTTTATTTATTCAATCATATTTTTAGAACAAAAATAAACGAATTTTTAGTTTTACTTGTGACACAACAGAATTGTAAGCTACGAGTTCCATAATAAAAAATCAATGTTTAATAATTAAACTTAAAAAATTGTGAATTATATTTATTCCGACTTCTCCAGATTAGTTTTGTCTATTGTAAAATATGTCCAGATACTGCTTATGATTGGTGGTGACATTTTAATATTTATATCAAAATACACACACGCAAAAAGCTATGAAGTACACAGTAAACACTCTCTTTATCTATAATTTTATTGACAATGAGAAAAAACACAACAAACAAAACCTGTACGATCTTGTTGCCAATATGCACTTTCCTATTCGTCAATTACCGAATGAAGCTAGCAATTACCAAAACAAACTCAAAGCACGTGCCACTGTGGCTCCGCCCCGCCCACTTTATTTACAATCATGTAGTTACTTGTTGATGTGAATCTGCATCCGTAAAAACTCCGCATTGATTGATGCTCATGTGAATGCGGATGCAGATGTCTGAATTAATGCGAATATTCCGCATTTGCGGATGCGGATGCGAATATTCGTAACACTCCTGGTGTATACCACTGCCCAATTAATTTGATTTCCACTTGACAAATATCAACTGTATTTTGTTGTAAATTAAGTTGGTTTCAGAATGACTAGTACGATGCTAAATCAACAAAATGTTTCGGTGTTGCGTCAACTGACATTTTATAGCATTTAAATATCCTCATACTCGTAGACTTTATTGAGGAAATAATCAAATCACGCTGCGCTGTGATGAGTGTTTACCTTAGCTGATGGTATTTATTTATTTATTTTGGATTACCAACGAGCAACATTACAATAACGTATATCGAGTTCCTGTCTTTTCTTTTTGACATGAGTTTTCCAACACAACTTGGCGTCGAGAGTGATGCCAAGGTATTTTGGATGTATTAGCATGAGGTACTTGCGTACCATTTATGTACATTGGGTGATAGTACAAATGTTTGTTTGTAAAGTCAATGTGAATTGATTTTGACTCATTCAGTTTGATCTGCCATTTTGGTATCCAGTCATAAACTTTGTTCACAGCTAGTAAAATATTTTGTACTGCTTCTCTGTGGCTTGATCCGGCAGCCATAATTGTAGTATCATCTGCAAAGGTCGCAATGGTGTTGTTTTCCGGTTCTGGGCGGTCACATGTGTATAACAAGTACAAAATTGGGCCTAGCAAACTTCCTTGAGGTACATCAGCTTTTATAGCTTTTAGCTCAGAATATGCGTGTGCGTCCTCCTGCCGTATTCTGAACATACTGTTAGGAATGTACGACTCTAGGATATCTGCAAATTCTGGTAGCATGCGCCTGAGCTTGAATATTCGACCGTTATGCCAAACTTTGTCAAAAGCTTTCGCGACATCTAAAAACACGGTGGCGCAGACTTCCTTGTTTTCAAGCGTTTTTTCAATAATGTTACTCGTAGTTATTCATGTTCCTGATCTATTGTTGAGTGTTTTTCCCTAAAGCCAAATTGATGATTTGGAAAGAGGTCTTTATCCTCTATTATTGGTTTTAACTGTTTCAATAATAGTTTTGATAACACGGGCAATAGAGAAGGCTTTGCTTCCCAGGCTTTGCAATCATAACGACTTCAGCAACCTTCCATGACTCAGGTAGGTACATGTATTAAGATAAATGCAGCATTGATAAGCTTGGTCAGTTTTACTATGGCTTTGCGCGAGAGGTGTTTTAGAATTTCTTTGCGAGCTAATGTTAGGCTGTTTACAAGCTTAATTCTTTGGTTTTGTGATAAATTTTCACTCTCAAGTATTTCTATCGAGTTTCACTGGGTTGAAAAGTTTCTTTTAAATGTTGAGCAATCCTTAGCGCATAGCCATTATTTAAAAAATGATGAACTAGCGACGGAAAATGGGCCAAAAATATACCAGAGACCAGAAATACGGACGGGCGGTATTTGGGTAATCGGCCTTTTTAGTTTTCTTGTCGATTTCCAAAGGGAGTAATCCGTTGATTTGTCATTGGTTAGCTGCAGAAGGTTGGCACTCAGCGATTCATCCTCATATTGTAGAATTTTCCTCTTTTATCGTTTAGTTATTTAATGATGTTTTATCTCGTAACCACCTTGTTTGCTGCCACTGCTTCCTTTGTTTCCTTTTCCCAGATAGTAAATCCACAATTTCCTTAGGATAGATGAATCCCTTATATTTACATTTTAATTGCGGTGTGTTGTTCCATGCATATTGTTGGATGTTAATTGTTAACAATATATTTGTTTACTTGTAGTCAAGTTGATCTAGCTTTTACATAGTACAAGTTTTAAGGTTTTAAAATTATCTAGATCAAGAGCAAAACTTTGCCAATCTGTGAATTTATTAAACAGTGTTAAATGGCTTTGTTTGAGTATGATTTTTTGACTAAGCATTAGTATAATTGAAGAGTGATCAGAGTTTATATGAAAACATTCCTCTGACGTAATTGGTGGATATGTCACCGTTAAATTGTCAAATACGTTATATTGTAATATCTCTAGCGATATTGTAAAGTCTCGAATTATTGTCAAATGAACATACTGCTTACAACAAAACGCATTATTTTTCGTGAAATGCATGCGATGGTAGTCAACTTACGCGGTATGGAGGGAAGGAGGGGTCCCCCTTGCCCAGTGGCACAACTTTCATGAAATGATAATGCACCATTCCTGAGAAATACCGATTAATATAACATAACCTTAAAAAACTTTATATTCCCCCTAAAAAGCGTAGTCGACGGAGCCCCGCTTCGCGGGGCCCCTATTACCGAGTGCAGGGTTTAAAGGAACCTAACTAACCTAACGGGAGGGTGCCCCAAGTCCCTATTATGGGGGCAGAGATACTTCCGTATGTTCAGTTGACAATAATTCGAGACATTACAATATCGCGAGAAAAAACACGTTATATTGTAATATAACGTGTTTGACAATTTTACGGTGACAGATATATTTGAAAATACCCGATCTATGGTAAGTTTGGGTATTTTCTGGTGGTCAGTGGGCCACTACGTCGGATTACCTGTGCTCATAACTTCGGAATGTGTAGCTTTAACTGCGCTTAAAAGCTGCCTTCCCTTAGTTGTTGTAAGTCTTGATCCCCAATGCTTAGTATTACAATCGCCGCCTAGGATAAAACTCTGGGCTAATAGAACAAAGAGATGGAAATATCGCTCTATTCTTATGGAGTAGAGGACAGTATACGGCTGATATGGATGTGATAGATACTGCTTGAATGTCTTGTTCTTCATATTTACAGCGCACGTAGTGACTAATGTTTTCTTTGATTCCAACCGCGCTACCATCTCAGGCACAGTTGTAAGGGTGGAGCGAATTATATACCATGTATCCTCTAAATCTGACAAAAGATTGCTCAGTGAACTGCGTTTCGGAGACCAAACACATGTCTAAATTTTTTGTGTCTAGGACCGTCTGCAACTCATTTTGATGTTTGAGGAGCCCATTACAGTTCATTTTTGATTATTTAAAACTGCTGTTTTAGTGCTGGATTCTAATTTCTCTAATCTCTTGTCAAATGAGATAATACACTTTAAGATCTGATTAATGTTAACCTCCAGATTCAAAGGGTTTGCAGTTTGCAAAATCTTGGTTAAGCAACTTCCGCATAGGAACCAGCGTTGGTAACTTGCATGGGTTTTGCCACAGACATATTAAATATGTAGATATAATATTCTTTATTATATCTATGGGTTTTACAGTTGACTGGACAGTTGGGTTCTGTGCCTATTTGTCAAGTTTTGGTAAGGGAAGAGACTGTTGAGTAGTTGGTAGGTAGGTACTGCAGGTTTCTTTTTAATATTTTTATTTTTCATAACTTGAATTTGTTTAGCTACTTCACTTCTTCTATAATTGGCAGAGTGAGGTAGACCACTGTGAACACGTTTTAGCTTCTCCTCGGGAGATTTGGTACAGTTGTAAGATGCTTGGCAGTGCATTTTACACACCTTGGTTCTTTTCTGCAGCATTTATGAGTATGTCCATATGCCTGGCATCTCTTGCATTGGGGAATGAGTTTGAGATTTTTAAGTGGGTGTACATTTCAATTTTACACCCTAAAATGTACTTTATACCATAGTTTTTGTTGACATCTTCGTCGTTATTAAATGAGAAAACGAACATGTTGAGGGTTTCTTTACTCTTCCAGCTCAATTTGTTGTCTACTTTTTCTATTTTCAGTCCTTGTGTTGTTAGATCGTCTCAAATTTGACCAGATTGGCAAGAAGAATGTAATTTCTTCACAACAACTCTAACTGGTCTAGCTTGCTTATTCTCGTACGTATGCCAATGGTAGTCTTTTTCTGTTAAAAACCTCACAATTACTCTATAAGAGTTTTCTGTTTTGGCGTTAACTTTCACACAATCCCAATTCATCGTTTTTGCAACTGCCGTAAATGATTCAGCTGTAATTGTTTCAGTTAGCGAGTCGTAAAAGGTTTAGTAGTTCTTAACTCCGTCTATTATTATTGGCAGTGGTAGTGGCACTTTTTTACAGAAGTTTCTTTCGCTTTTTTCAGTTGTTTTTCCTGTTCTGCGCTTGTTTCTGGTTGTTTTTTTGGAGAGAGGGAGGTATTAAGCTTCCTCTTCTTCCCGCTTTTGGTCCTAATACCGAAATGATTAGTTAAAATGGTGTGGATCGACTCGTGAGATACAGAAAGATCGGCGGGTCATGTAAGATGAATGAGGATTTTCAGTCACTATTTCCTTCACTTTTGCGATTTTAACTTCAGTTGCAGACGTTGATGGCCTACCACAGCGAGGCAAATCTTCAATCACATCTCGACTGCTTTCGAACGCTTTGTACCACTCATAAGGACGTGTTTTTATAAAGTGGATTCACCGTAACGCCTTCTGTAACATTTTCAGTGACTCCGAACACGAAATTCCATTGGCGATGGAAAATCTAAGACAAACTCTTTGTTTGATGTTTTTGTCCATAGTGAAATTCGCTATACACTAGATATATTATGATATGACTAGCAACAGCGTTGTTCTATTAGCCCAGAGTTTTATCCTAGGCGGCGATTGTAATACTAAGCATTGGGGATCAAGACTTACAACAACTAAGGGAAGGCAGCTTTTAAGCGCAGTTAAAGCTACACATTCCGAAGTTATGAGCACAGGTAATCCGACGTAGTGGCCCACTGACCACCAGAAAATACCCAAACTTACCATAGATCGGGTATTTTCAAATATATCTGTCACCGTAAAATTGTCAAACACGTTATATTACAATATAACGTGTTTTTTCTCGCGATATTGTAATGTCTCGAATTATTGTCAACTGAACATACGGAAGTATCTCTGCCCCCATAATAGGGACTTGGGGCACCCTCCCGTTAGGTTAGTTAGGTTCCTTTAAACCCTGCACTCGGTAATAGGGGCCCCGCGAAGCGGGGCTCCGTCGACTACGCTTTTTAGGGGGAATATAAAGTTTTTTAAGGTTATGTTATATTAATCGGTATTTCTCAGGAATGGTGCATTATCATTTCATGAAAGTTGTGCCACTGGGCAAGGGGGACCCCTCCTTCCCTCCATACCGCGTAAGTTGACTACCATCGCATGCATTTCACGAAAAATAATGCGTTTTGTTGTAAGCAGTATGTTCATTTGACAATAATTCGAGACTTTACAATATCGCTAGAGATATTACAATATAACGTATTTGACAATTTAACGGTGACATATCCACCAATTACGTCAGAGGAATGTTTTCATATAAACTCTGATCACTCTTCAATTATACTAATGCTTAGTCAAAAAATCATACTCAAACAAAGCCATTTAACACTGTTTAATAAATTCACAGATTGGCAAAGTTTTGCTCTTGATCTAGATAATTTTAAAACCTTAAAACTTGTACTATGTAAAAGCTAGATCAACTTGACTACAAGTAAACAAATATATTGTTAACAATTAACATCCAACAATATGCATGGAACAACACACCGCAATTAAAATGTAAATATAAGGGATTCATCTATCCTAAGGAAATTGTGGATTTACTATCTGGGAAAAGGAAACAAAGGAAGCAGTGGCAGCAAACAAGGTGGTTACGAGATAAAACATCATTAAATAACTAAACGATAAAAGAGGAAAATTCTACAATATGAGGATGAATCGCTGAGTGCCAACCTTCTGCAGCTAACCAATGACAAATCAACGGATTACTCCCTTTGGAAATCGACAAGAAAACTAAAAAGGCCGATTACCCAAATACCGCCCGTCCGTATTTCTGGTCTCTGGTATATTTATGGCCCATTTTCCGTCGCTAGTTCATCATTTTTTAAATAATGGCTATGCGCTAAGGATTGCTCAACATTTAAAAGAAACTTTTCAACCCAGTGAAACTCGATAGAAATACTTGAGAGTGAAAATTTATCACAAAACCAAAGAATTAAGCTTGTAAACAGCCTAACATTAGCTCGCAAAGAAATTCTAAAACACCTCTCGCGCAAAGCCATAGTAAAACTGACCAAGCTTATCAATGCTGCATTTATCTTAATACATGTACCTACCTGAGTCATGGAAGGTTGCTGAAGTCGTTATGATTGCAAAGCCTGGGAAGCAAAGCCTTCTCTATTGCCCGTGTTATCAAAACTATTATTGAAACAGTTAAAACCAATAATAGAGGATAAAGACCTCTTTCCAAATCATCAATTTGGCTTTAGGGAAAAACACTCAACAATAGATCAGGAACATGAATAACTACGAGTAACATTATTGAAAAAACGCTTGAAAACAAGGAAGTCTGCGCCACCGTGTTTTTAGATGTCGCGAAAGCTTTTGACAAAGTTTGGCATAACGGTCGAATATTCAAGCTCAGGCGCATGCTACCAGAATTTGCAGATATCCTAGAGTCGTACATTCCTAACAGTATGTTCAGAATACGGCAGGAGGACGCACACGCATATTCTGAGCTAAAAGCTATAAAAGCTGATGTACCTCAAGGAAGTTTGCTAGGCCCAATTTTGTACTTGTTATACACATGTGACCGCCCAGAACCGGAAAACAACACCATTGCGACCTTTGCAGATGATACTACAATTATGGCTGCCGGATCAAGCCACAGAGAAGCAGTACAAAATATTTTACTAGCTGTGAACAAAGTTTATGACTGGATACCAAAATGGCAGATCAAACTGAATGAGTCAAAATCAATTCACATTGACTTTACAAACAAACATTTGTACTATCACCCAATGTACATAAATGGTACGCAAGTACCTCATGCTAATACATCCAAAATACCTTGGCATCACTCTCGACGCCAAGTTGTGTTGGAAAACT
Organism: Xestia c-nigrum; assembly: GCA_916618015.1. NCBI lineage: Eukaryota > Metazoa > Arthropoda > Insecta > Lepidoptera > Noctuidae > Xestia > Xestia c-nigrum. The sequence goes on from OU745263.1 coordinate 4,375,767, forward strand.
CATGTCAAAAAGAAAAGACAGGAACTCGATATACGTTATTGTAATGTTGCTCGTTGGTAATCCAAAATAAATAAATAAATACCATCAGCTAAGGTAAACACTCATCACAGCGCAGCGTGATTTGATTATTTCCTCAATAAAGTCTACGAGTATGAGGATATTTAAATGCTATAAAATGTCAGTTGACGCAACACCGAAACATTTTGTTGATTTAGCATCGTACTAGTCATTCTGAAACCAACTTAATTTACAACAAAATACAGTTGATATTTGTCAAGTGGAAATCAAATTAATTGGGCAGTGGTATACACCAGGAGTGTTACGAATATTCGCATCCGCATCCGCAAATGCGGAATATTCGCATTAATTCAGACATCTGCATCCGCATTCACATGAGCATCAATCAATGCGGAGTTTTTACGGATGCAGATTCACATCAACAAGTAACTACATGATTGTAAATAAAGTGGGCGGGGCGGAGCCACAGTGGCACGTGCTTTGAGTTTGTTTTGGTAATTGCTAGCTTCATTCGGTAATTGACGAATAGGAAAGCATTTTGAAGGGAGCTAAATGGTCCAACACACGCGCCACCATCAGCGAGACATTTGAGAGAGCATGACATACTCTCAGCCGCCAGGGCACATTCTAGTCAAGAACTGCCGTAGGCTTTCAGTGAATGATAGCTTTCTAGTACATAGTACTCACACAATATGGGCTATGCGATTATATAATACTAACATTGAATCTATACAATGCAAAGATAGTTGTACAATCTTCAGCAGCTCCAACAATACCATTTAATGCTATCAATTTTTGCGCCCCTGTCCTTGTGGAGCAGGACCAGCATTGAGCCAAGCATTTTTATCAGCGATATAATCGCTCAACTTGTAATATGCTTGCTTACATAGTGTGCGTTTAATGCATGTTTTAAATTTCGTCTCATTCAGTTCAAGAATACTTTGTGGAATTTTATTATAGCATCTCAAACAGTACCCCATGAAAGATGAGTCTACTTTAGCGAGTCTAAAGCCTGGCTGAACTAATTGGTCCCTATTTCTAGTACTGTAGTTATGTCTGTCACCTCTTTTACCAAAGAGATGCAATTTTTTTCTGACGTACATTATGTTTTCGTAGATGTATTGACAATGTACCGTCATAATGCCAATATCCTTAAACAGCTCTCTTAGAGAATCGCGCCTACGAAGATTATATATGGCTCTAATGGCTCTTTTCTGCAGAATAAATATAGACTCAATATCCGCAGCTCGTCCCCATAGCAAAATACCGTAAGACATTATACTATGGAAGTAACTAAAATAGACCAGTCTAGCGGTATCTACATCAGTAAATTGACGGATTTTTCTAATGGCATATGCTGCTGAACTTAGCCGCCCCGCAAGAGATGTTAAATGAGAACCCCATTGTAGCCTTGAATCAAGCGTAATCCCCAGGAAAACCGTTTTATCTACGAATTCAAGTTTCTCATTATTCAATAATATATCACAATCACTACCCTTAACATTCGGTAAAGCAAATCTTATGCATTTGGTTTTCTTTTCATTTAATACCAAATTGTTTGCTGTGAACCAATTTTGGACCTGCAGTAGGGCATTATTCACGTCATCTAAATTTTGTGCCCGTCTATTTATCTTAAAAATCAGGGAAGTGTCATCAGCAAATAACACCATATTTTGAGGTTGGTTTTTCAATAAATAGGGTAGATCATTTATGTATACTAGAAAGAGGAAAGGACCCAATATTGAGCCTTGTGGAACCCCCATTTTTATTTTTAAACCCTGTGAGTTAACACCATTTATCTGAATAATACCGTTACACTCCTTCCAGCTCTTCACTGTTTGCTATATTATGTTTTAAGTCTTTGAATTACATTTACAATATCTTGATGTTTTTCACAGTTTTACAATACGCACTATTAAAAACAATAGAGCTCTGGGCGCGCCTCTAAGATTTTTGCTCAAAGAAACGTAAAAAAAAGTAATATTGAGCTTCTGTATTACATAAGTAGGAATTATTATAAATATTGTGGCAAACGCCTCCTTCGTGACTTCATCCTGACCGAAGATCTGTAAATATTTTTTATTTGATGTTATCTACTTTTGGGTGATTTTCAAATTGATCCATTTCATGGGTTTGCTCCTCGGTGGCGACCGGTGGTGATGTGCTGGAAGTCCCGTTTCCGAGCTTCGATTTTGTTGGTGAAATATTAATGTTAAACCTAAAAATAACACTTTGCTATTAAACCTTAACGGAAAAAGATGGACTGGAATCAGTTAAAACCAGAAAGGAAAAAAAATATTGTAAGCGATGTTCATAACATTATCAGCATAAAAACTTTCCTAGATCACAAATTCTACGAAAGGGCACTTTTTGGCTCCAGTACATACTGGTTTTCTCTCGATGCGTTACTTAAATAGCGTGTCACAATCGAAATACTATCTGATTGGTTGCTAATAATTCAGTCCAATAACTGCAGCAATATAATTACGAATGCAACAGTTTGTAGGTAAGTTAATTTTGATTCCAGAAAAACCGAGTGTACTCGTAATGGACTATCTAATTCGCGTTGATTGACCACAACAGAAAGAATCAAACAAAATTTTACATACAGCACAGGCTGCCCAGTATACTGAGGAAACCCCAATGTTGAACAGTTCATACAACTCACCTTTTACACAGCTTGAAGAATATGTTTTTATTGACCACAAATAAAAAGAATAGGAAGACCCCGCTGAGTTTGTTGTACGTTGTTATCAAGACGTACACCCAAAGTATATCCATGGGAATGAAGTCCAGAAACAAACTGAGTCCCATGATTACGAATAACTTCATAAAGGTGACGAATCTAAAAAACAAAGTAAGATTTGAAAATGTTACATTGAACCGTCCGAATGTTGATATGGGTTGAACGGGCTGATTAAAGTACGGAAGAAGATTTGATGCGTCGCGCGCCGTCTCCAAATAAACTGGTAAGGTTCTCATACACCAATTTAGCTGCCGGCTTATGAAACTGTTACATTTAAAATACAACACCAAACAAGTGGATTATAAAAACACACAAGCATGATTTGTTTTCAACATAGGATCGACTCGTGTGCAGTGAATTATGAAGCACAATAAAATTAAAAGTGTTTACCTGTTTGTGCCCTGCGCACTACTTCTAGAATCTTGACATTTGTTAACTGCGCGTTTTGTCATCCATATATTGTAGACGGTCAATGAGAAAAATATGAAATTAACGGAGATTATTACCCCGATTGGTATATCATAGTAAAAACGAACACCAATCACTAAAAAAAACAATGTACAGATATAAATGTATAGACTATAAATTTTTTTGGCTCCGCTTCGAAGACTCGAAGTGTTCAAAAGCCTGTAAACGTCATTGATTTCTATTAAACTCAGCTTTATGGCATTGGGGCATTGGTACTTAGGCGGTTCACCCTCTGAAGATGCGTCCCGCCGCGGTGCGCGGAGCGACGGATTTTACCATTGTATGCAAGTATGCCTACAATGGTAAAATCTGCCATCCCGCGATACGCGACGGGGCGCGGTGCCAGTGGGTGGAGCGCCTTATACTAAACAGATGTATGATATACGTACAAAAAAACAAGCAGTCATCAAAGTTAGGTTTGTTAATGTGCAAACTGGAAAGGTCAATGTAGTCCATTGTAGTAAATACAGCAGTCATTAGCAGCGGGATCCCCCAGGCATACAGACAGTACCACATGAACTTCACTCGCTCGTCTCGTCGGTTTATGTCACACCTCTGGCGATGACCTCTGCGAGAGAGAAAAAGAAAATGGTGAGACCACGTTCACACGGCGCGTATCAGACGAGAATTATTTTATTACTGTGCAGGTAATTTTGGAATTACGCAGAAGTTTCACAAAAAAAAAGAAGAGGTCATTTTTATTTAGCCTATACTGTGCCACTGCTGGGCAAAGGCTTCCCTTTATTCCTTCCATTTGCTCTTATTCCTGGCCTCCTCGGATCAGCCCTCACAGTCCAGATCGTCTCTTTTTGGGCTGGCCTCGGCAACGCCGTCCATCTTACGGTAAACATTGTCTGGAGGTTATTGCTTACAATAAGAACATTTTAATTATTGCATCACACATTCCTAAAAACTAAACTCGCTCAAGGTTAATTTTAATTCATAAAACAACAAAACTATTTAAACTTATATTTATTTTTATTAACAAAGTTAACATTTGTTTGTGTCCTAAATTAAAAAGTATATAAAAACTATTTTTTATATTATGCTGAAAGTTTATTAGCTTCAACCTGCTTCTTCAACCTTGCGAAAGCACAGAACAGAGAAAACAAAGAAAATCATAGTCTCGTTATAAATCATGACACAAATATTTTATTTTATTTCTTCATAAGTGTATTATAAAACGTTGTTTGATACTACGTGACGTGGACATTTGTTATTGCAGTTCTCGGCTAAAAACACCCTCGCCTACGGCTCGTATGTTAATACTGCCACGAACTACAATAACAAACTTTTTCCACTTGTATCAAAATGTACTGTTACAGTAGTGTTAGTGTTATTATCTTATTTTAATTAGAGTTCAATTACTTACCTTAATAACCACCAAACATCAAATGAGATGACGTTCATCCAAAAGACTCTTGAAACCTCCATAAAATACATAATTGGAGCTAAAATAATAAAAATAGACTTAGTTGTGAAAATATGTTATTAGAACTACACTCGCGAGCAACCAAATATACACTCGAAAAAGTTAGGAATATTTTTAACCGAATTCTAAAAACGGAGAAGGTTAAAATAAATTATAATTTATACTTATGTAAAATTCATTTAACATATAATTTCAACGAGTTAAAATTTCGTTTAAGGCAGATCACTCTATTATCACCTGCCTAGCCTTTTCTCAACTATGTTGAGGTCGGCTTCCAGTCTACCCAGATGCAGCCAGTATTTTACATGGAGCGACTGCCTATCTGACGTCCACAACCTAGTTAGTACTGGTACTTGGTAAGACTGGTAATCAGAGTTTTTGGGCCCGTGATGGTTGCCGGGACCAACGTGCTTTCCAAGGCACGGAGGAAACTCGGTATACAGGGTTATTTTTTGTTTATACTAAACCCGAAATGGGGTCATTGTACTCATCATTTTGAACAACTTTTTATATGGGACGAACCCTGAAATCGCGAAAGAAAAATCAGCTGTTCCCTACATTTTGACGAGTTATGCGAACATAAATGTAGGGAACAGCTGATTTTTTTTTCGCGATTTCAGGGTTCGTCCCATAGAAAAAGTTGTTCAAAATGATGAGTACAATGACCCCTTTTCGGGTTTAGTATAAACAAAAAATAAGGTTGTATAATGGGTGGTCACCCATCTACAGACCAACCTAGGCAAGCACGGCTTAACCTTAAGATTGGCCCGAGTGACTGTTATTATTTAGCCACGAGCTCCTCCAACTACAATAATAAAACAAAATGGAAAAAAACTTACTTATAATTTTGCACTGATATATTGTCAATGATTTGTCGGAGAGCGCTAAGACGACATTTGCTAAGGTTGTGACAATGCTGGACAAGGTGTAAGCTATCAGTACTAGACCCATAAGGTTCTGCAGTTCGGGCAACAGACAGTACACCACGAGTACTACCAGCAGGAAGAATGATGATACCAGCGTCACTGGAAATTAGGAATATTAAATCCGGGTGTGCAATATATGGCATAATAACAATCAATTTTGGGGGTTCCCCAAGAACTAACTCTTTTTTTTTTTCATCAAACCCATACGTGTGGTATCTATGGAGTTTTTAAAAATGATGTTGAGGTTTCTAACATCATTTTTTTCTAAACTGAATAGTTTGCGCGAGAGACACTTTCAAAGTGAAAAAATGTATGCCCCCCCCCCCTGTAACTTCTAAAATACGAAAATCATAAAATTAAAACAAAAATTATGATGTACATAAATTACTATGTAAACTTCCACCGAAAATTGGTTTGAACGAGATCTAGTAAGTAGTTTTTATTTAACACGTCATAAATCGTAAACAGCAATTTACCTTTCATTAAATCTGCTACGGAACCTTTCATGGGCGAGTCCAACTCGCACTTGGCCGCTTTTTATATTTCCTCATTTTCACGCTAATGGTCACTGTTCTAACCTACTCTAAGCCATATGATTCACCAACAGTAGAGGGGGGGGGGGGCTGACATACTTACCAGAAAAGGATCCAACACAAAATCTTATACGGACCCGAACCCATTGTGGCCATTCCCTACAAGCAGCTAACAAGCTGAGCTGAGCTGATGATCACACCAGAGAGAAACAGTGTTTGCGCCGCTTGAATTTTACCACCTGTAGTTTCCTCTTTCTTCTTTCTTTATTAATTTGGTTTTCAAACAGCTAGTATATTTATATATACCTGTTAGATGTATTCAGAATAACAAAGTATTATGTGACATTCTAGGGCGTGGAAACGAAGTTTTGATCCCATAGTAAAATCCGGGAAAAACCGGTTATATCATAGGACCGAAACGTTTCGCAGACCTACTGCATTCACATAAAATTCTGCGTCCGGCACGCCTGACATAATTCGCCAAATCTCTGATTAGGCTACAATGACAAACGGCATGCAAGCTACTTACATACTTTTGTACAAGTTACAGGCATTTGCGATTACTCTCACTCACCTACTAGCACAAAATACCGATACACTCTGGTCCATTCCTCTAAATGAACCGTATTTTGTCTGAAGATGAGTTTAACTTGTGGGGTTCTATTAATGAGCGTTAATGTAAAGTCTATGCAATATTCCAGCCTTTCAATGTTATCCCATAATTCCCTTTTATCGGTCGATTGCATCATTACCGCTCCATCCTGTAAACACAAAAAAGAAATCTCTAAAGCCATTTGACGCGGTCTTCTAGAGGGAGTTTTTCGTTAAATAAGCCTATTTTTCGCGGTTGTGGGGACCAATCTCAGCGAAGGCTAACTACGCAGAAGATATTATATTGAACGGATTTCGAGAGTTAGGGAAGGGCACAAACCAAAGGCTTTACGTGCTTTCCATGGTACCGGGTGTCACACCTCGAACTTCCATACTACTGCTACTGAGGGAGTCTTGATGTATTACTCAAGAACACTGGTTAGACCAGGGATTCGGACCCAAATCTCCACGGAACAGACAGGGTCATTATGTGGTAGTTAGGTAATGCAGCTCTACCGCTAGACACACCAAAGTGTGGAAGAAAAAAGAAAAAGAGAAAGGTTTCTCTAAACTCACTTCGCTTTTTTATTTATACACTCGAATAATGATTTAAGAATCTCAAAATTAACACTAAACCTTTACATTGGCAGCAATACAGAGCGTTAATAACATATTAATACGCATATTTATATAAATATAGCTCTATAGAGTCAATGCTTCCCTTTTATTTGCCATGGCTTATTTTATAATTGTTTCTTTTTTACTAGGACACTTATTACGTGAAAATCTTGCTACATCGTTCTCACATAATGTACCATTAAAACATGAATGATGTAACTAAGGTTTTGTAAAATTATTTGACTTAAAAGAGTGTCTATGGAGTTTCTTGCCCGTTCTTCTCCATAGGGTTCACTAATGATTTACAAAAACTCCATTGACGAATTTTCATTTTGCAACCAACGTTTCATATACTATTTAATTCGCAAACAACTTATTCAGCAAATGTTTTATTTTAAAAGTATTCTTTTTACAAACATTTATATATAGATACTCGTACATTTGGATAAATCACGTTTCAACAAAATCATTTACAGGCACAGTATTTTTTTTAACTCTTTTTTTAAGAAAAAGTTAAGGAAATCATAGTTTTTTCATAACATGCAAACAAGCATACATGCATGGAGCAAGCAAGCAGCAAGCATGCAGCAAACAAGCCGCAAGCATGCAGCATGCATGCAGCAAGCAGCAAGCAAGCAGCAAGCATGCAGCAAACAAGCCGCAAGCATGCAGCATGCATGCAGCAAGCAGCAAACATGCAGAAAGCATGCAGCAAGCAGCAAGCACTTAGCGAGCATGCAGTATGCAAGCATGCAGCATGCAACGTACAGCAGGCATGGTTTCTGTCACGACTCTGGCGCTGCGTGGCTCCAGCGGTCCCACGTAAGCTTATCGTCGCAGAGGGTTTTAACGCTCACCACAGCACCGAGTGTTAAAGCCACCTGCTTCTCAGTTCTCGGGTCGCCTCGCCCCTCCATGCCTACGCGATTTTAAATAACACTCTAGGGGTAGCGCAGACAAGACTACGTGGAGTCCGATTCATTTTTGTCACAAAATTTGTCCTTTTATGAAACCATATTCATTTTTTTTTTTGAATGGCACTATCAATATGTTTAATGTCTTTATTTCAAATGTTGTTTTATGAGATAAAACGAAAAATAATGAATTGTTTGTCAAATAATACATTATTAAATAAAAGTTTATTGTATAATTATTTTGTGAAGTGAATTATTTGTTAAATTTGTTGTTGTATAATGATGAAATGACAAATAATGTGTTTGCTACTTGTTGCTTGTCAAGTAAAAGTTTTTGAATGAATGTTTGGTGAACTGACTGGTCACTAAGTTCTGCCTTTAAATGACTATCGATATGAAAGTTATGTCAAAAGATGATTCTGACTGTGAACTTTCTGCAATAAGACGGTTCTACTTTCAATTCTTATGCATAATTATGAAATTTTTGCCTAAAGATGATTCTGACTTACAAAATTATGAGTTTTGAACGTATGTTAAATGAGTGTCTGCCAAACGATTTTCTGCGAAATGAAGTATATGTTATCAGCTGTGTGAGTCTATCTAGCGGTCCCCAACGAGATTTATCAATAAGTGAAAACTTTTCATAAATACTTTATTTTGTACCTTAAGAAAATAAATAAGATATATTTTGGACCTCAAAAGTTTTTGATTAAATGACGTTTCTATGAAGTGTCTTGCTAGCGGGCCTCTTATGTTTTTTTTGTTGTTTTTATACTTATGGATCGCCCAGTAGTGCTTGGAGTTAGAAACTATTATGTACCTTACAAATCTAAAATTTCGTCTTTCTGAGAGCTATACATTAGGAGTAATTCGTTATTTAGACAAAAGTCCGGCTAGCGAGCCCCTTCTTTAAATACTATTCTTTTATATCATACGATAGCATTAGGAGCTTGATGCTATTATGTACCTTTCAAATCCAAAATTTCGACTTTCTGTGACCTATACTTCAGAAGATATTCGTTATTCAAACAAACGTCCATCCAGCGGGCCCATTTTTAAATGCTGTTCTTTTATATGACACAATAGCATTAGGAGCTTGATACTATTATGTACCTTACAGATCCAAAGGTTCGACTTTAATATACCAATAATCATAAGGGGCCCGCTAGCTAGACACTTCATAGAAACGTCATTTAATCAAAAACTATTGAGGTACAAAATAATGTCTTTCTGAAAAGCTTTGACCTATTGATTAATCTCGTTGGGGCCCGCCAGATAGACCCACACCTATCAGCTGGTATGCAAAATAATATTATGAAATAAAAAGTTCTGCTATAAAGGGTAGACCCCTTTTTAGTTTTATTGGATTTGTTTAACCCTTTTCCTGTCCCATGAGCCACATATGGTTCAGAGCGATTGTTTAACTATTGTCTCTTTTCGTGGACAGTGAATGTGTTAAGTTGGTTTAAGTTGTTAATTAAATCATCTTAAAAAACTCTAATTAAACTATTTTCATGTAAAATAATATGCGTCACGGTTTAACCCGGTGTTTCTCTTTTTGTTTGGCTTCTAAGGGTTGTAAGATACTAGATACTCGTACCTTCAAGAAAATGCCTGTAAAATCCAAAAATCCTCACAACTCATGACTTCCGACGAGTTCAAACTAACATTCAAAGATTACATAAAATGGATAAAATAAAATCACAATACCTCTAACATGAAAAAATCGTTCGTTATTTGCTGAGCAGTACAGTGTTCTAAATTTCTTTGATTTTTTATGAAAACAAAATCCTTTTTCGATTTGCTTTTAACACTTCCGTCCCACGAAAACAAAGCAATCTTGGAATAGTCGACGTCTGATATAAGCTTTGAAACTTTCTTAAATCTTTGGAACATTTCCACTGTATTGGTGCAGTGTCCCCTCGGAGCAAACATTTCTCCTTCACTGCAGCATTTTTCGATACACGTATTTGAGGAACAAAATTTTGTCACATCGATTTGAGTATTGTTCATATGTCTATAATTATTTTTGCACTCAATTTCAATGTCTTCATCACTTTTTACAACACTTAACTTTAAAAGAAATAGAAAAACCACATAGGTTAACATTTTATAAAAAAAAATGGTCAATTATTATGATAATTACGTGTAAATACTTTTAACCGTTGAGCCAGTTAAGAGGAAAAATACAACAATGGGATGTTAGCTAGACAGTTCAGTAAGCATTAGGCTAAAATACAGAATTAGTTTACCTACTGAAAAGCAAACTATTTTCCTGGTACTATCAATATTTTTAACCGACTACATAAAAAGGGAGTACTCAATTCGTCGGAACCTCGGCGAGTCAAATGAGGCCAAGAAGTATACGACCCTTTGATTATGCGCACTACCAAGGTGTGGAACTCTCTGCCTGCATCTGCGTTCCACATTTAACCCACCTGCCTTCAAAGTAAGAGTGAACAGGCATCTTCCGAGCACGCTCGTTCCAAATAGAGATCTCATCCATTGCTTTCCATCAGGTGTGATCGAGGTCTAGAGCAGGCCTTTTGTAATTTAAAAAAAAAACCTTGGTATGACCTAAACTGTATTAACATATTGCCCATCTATATACTAATATATAAAGCAGAAGAGTTTGTTTGGTTGAACGGGCTAATCTCAGGAACTACCGGCTCGAATTGGAAAATTATTTTTGTGTTGGATAGTCCATTTATCGAGGAAGGCTATAGGCTATATAACATCACGTTATGACCAATAGGAGCGGAGCAGCAATAAGAAATGTTGCAAAAACGGGGAAATTGTATTGCCTTTGTGAACTCTTTCTCTCTTAAGTGACGCAGACGAAGTTGCGTGGGTCAGCTAGTTCATTATAAATCATTTAGTTCGTCGGGCAAGTGAAAAAATAGAAGCATACAAAAATCGCACGTCTCGACCTAAGCTAAGAAGTCGTCTACTCGGGTACTCACCTAGTGGTGGCCCATCAGTTAGTTTCTCTTCAGTTATGTGTATCGGTAACTAAAGGTTGAAAAAATGTACGTGTGTACCTCTTCATTTCAGCCGACAGACGCTGCTGGACATAGGCGAGTGTCGCCACATTTGTCGGTCTCGTGCGACTCGCATCCAGCGGATTCCCGCAACCTTCACCAGATCATCGGTTCGTGATTGCCACTTCAGAACTTTTCGGCCCCAGCGGTCGTCCGTTCTGCGAGCAATGTGCCTTGCCCACTGCCACTTAAGTTCTTTAGTTTTATTGTGTTAGTAATTACATAAAATGCATAAAAGAAAACCACAATACCTCTAAAATGAAAAAATGTGTACGTGTTAATTGTATGGGGTGAAAAAATTACATTGAGGATCGTCAAACAATGCTTCATGATTTGCTTCTAAAGTCGTAAAAGTTTTGTCATCATATTTCTTAAGTCTTGTAATAGGAGAAATGTAGCTTGTAGTACGAACCATTGGTTTGAATACAATTTATTATTTAGCTTGCAGCAATAACTTTATTTTCAGTAGCAGGTTCCGTCTGCCTAGCCTTTTCACATAGGATTCTAGTGTTATTGCCCTCTCCATTGCTAAGCTAGCATCCCTCGCTGCGTTCGAGATTCAAAATGGCGCCCGTGACGCAAGATACTGCTCTATCCCCGTGCTATATAATCTACTATAAATTTACTCAAACAACGCAGGGATCTGCTGGTCTTGGGGAATGTCAACTTTTCTTAGAATTTTTAGCTCTGTGTGATGCCGGTTTTCATCACGTTTTCCTTTCGGTTTTGAGAGAATTGGTGATGAAACAAAAAAAATACATAAAGTAAACGCTTTCAAATCATGGTCATACCATTAGCCATCATTGCTCTAAATTAGTAGCACTTGTTAATTAAAATAAACAGATAAGGACCTAATGAATATGACGTTAATTAGATGCACGATTGTGAAGTTTTTCCTGCTGTAATCACAATTATTTTATTCGTTAAACTGGCTTTACAAATCAGTTTTATACGTATTATTAGGTTATTTTTTAAAGCTAAGTTGGGACCGGTGTTTCGTACTTGACTACTGTGAGAAGAAACGGCCGAAACAAACTCAGAGGATACTGTATCGTTTTAAAACCATCAAAATCGGTACACCGAGTGTAAAGTTCTGAGGTAACAAACACAAAAAAAATACAATCGAATTGAGAACCTTTTTGGAAGTCGGTTGAAAACAATAATAATAAAATATTTTATTTTTATTTTATCATCTTTATACCATGTTTTTAAGCGAATTCATATTATTCTATTCTAATGGCAAAAAAAATAACATTAAAATAATAATTTAAAAAATATGGAATCGTCACTAAATTAAATCACTCGGGAGAGCATCAAACACCTCATTATTCGAAAGTTTTGTCATTAACAAAATCTTTAATGAGGTCCTGGGATTTTTTTTTCGTCTGGAATTGTATTTGCAGCCACTGAGTCTCGATTTGTGTCCGGCTGATGGCAATACACACGTCCATACAGCGACATACGCGCTCAAAACAATAATGCACTGAGAGTGCTACCACAGATTACAGATACTACACTCCATGTACTTACACGCGCTAATCACCTACCGAGCGCCGGGCAACCGGTAACCCATAGCGCAGTGGGTTGTCAACAGCCGCGCGGCGCGCACGTACCTACGCATATTCCCCAAAGATAACTTATTAAAACTATTTGACCGATTTCGAATATTCTCTACGTTAACAATCGGGAATTTAAAGAAGGGAAAAAATATTAATCATTACATCAAAATAAAACACCTCTATGCAATTTTTTTTAACAATTCTTTTTTATATATTCCGTTAAAATAATTATAAATTCTGATACATTATAAACATGTTTTATTTTATAACGTAGGTACCTTTACTAAAAATCCCTACTAACATCTTCGTCGACAGAGGCAGCCCTATCCACGTCTATTGACTTAAAAGTGTAGGCTATTATAGCGGTAGGTATTGAACATTTTGTATGGAGTGAGTTATCTGTCATCTGTGGTGCTACTGCGGCTGCCGTGGCGTAGTAGTGCGTCCGTCAGGGATGTTTGTAAGTAATAATATTTATGATTTTGCCGCCATTATTATAATGTTGCTGTAATAATATCGCTGGACATGAACACACAGCGCCATCTAGCGCCACACTAAGCAAGGCTTGTGTCGTGGACACCAGATAATTGATATACTACATAATAATATATACTTTTTTGTTTGTAAATAAATACTTATCAGAAATGGATGTGCATCCCTGATGACTCGTTTTCACGGCAGCACCAACAGGATTCTCAGTGTTTTCGCAGATCGGTGGGATTCCCCGATGATGCGGAGATGGATACCATTCCATGCTGAATTTTGATTCTACAATTTTATCTGTGTCTGTAACCTATTATTACTAGAACTTAAGTAAAATTGTAACTAGCCCTATGGACTCCGGCCTGAAATAAAAAGTTTACATTCTATTCTATTACATAGGGCTTGCCAAAATGAGGGTGTGCTATAATTGGGTTCACAATTCTGCTTAACCCTCCAGAGATGATAGGTATGATGTTATATTGTGTACCGGTTATGTATGTATTAGATTTTTGTTATTGGTAGTAGTTTCTGAGTTCTTTAATAGGAAAGAAAGAAAGAGAGAAAAAGCATTTATTAGCCGACGGACAAAACACATCAAAATTATCAGTATTTAAACCTTAATAATAAAAAATAAACAGATAAGAAAAAAAAAAACAAACGAAAGGCTACGTTTAATATTACAGCACTGGTTTTCTGATAGGGCCCAAAGTGAAGGTGATACGGCAGGACAGATACGGATAAAAATAAAAATAAAGTGTAGATGAATATACAACACAAATGTCTGAAGTATAAATAATGCTAACATCTATAAGTATGTTTTCTTCCTTCTCATCATCAGCCTATTAATGTTCCCACTGCTGGGACACATCCAGCACGCGGGCTGGCTGGTAGATGTCAGTCTTCGATTGTTCCTTCTACTTTTATGAATAAAAGGCCAGCCTATAGATGGCAATAAAACTTCAAGAGCTACTGAATTTTCATACTTTATTAAGAACCATTCAATAGGTACAATAAAAATGTTAGTCTAACGCACTTCAATCAGATAACGCTGCGTTCAGTCTCGTCTAAAATGATTAGTTTAAAATCTATTGTTTCCGAGATACACAGTAGGTATATAATAACTAGAATATTATAATAGACATCGAGTTTATGGAAATAATGTTAAGTAATGAACAGATTTTTTAGTCATTTCTATTTTGTTAAGTGTTAGGTAAGCTTGTCTTAAGTTCGCGATGAACCCGAAAAGCACAAAATTACCATAACCAAAGGTTTTTTGTTTTAAAACTGCGTCCCAAAATAAAATACACCACGTCATAAACTATAGAAAATGTGTTTTACTCAATAATGTTGCGATCTTCTCGCGTTAGGATTGGCTACAGTGATCGATTTACCGTACATCTTAAATCGTACCTAATCTGTCCAGTCTATGTCGTTGTAATCAGACATCTACTAGAAGTGATCAATCTTTCTTTTACATTTCTTTCTTCCATAAACTCGATGAATGTATTAAAAATGTTTTAAATAGAGAATCGCTTACTTTAACATGAACCTTAACATTGATCTAATTGCTATTATACATGCTTAACTAACGCATGCAAGGATATTGCAGATAAAAATTGTATCATAATCATCTTCAGAAATTCGAAAACCGTCTTAGGTGTTACAATTTTCTGAAGATATTACTGACGGTTACCAATACAGAATTATTGCACCTTTAAAATATAATGCATTATTAAGTAAACACTGAAGTGATTGTTCGTCATTTAGAGAACCTACAACTTGTGTTTTAGCTTGAGATAACTATCAAGGCTTCAGATTAAAGTAATATGGAGTTAATAGAACTGCTGTGAAGAAAAAAATGAACCTTATTTTGTATACATTTAGGAATTCATTTCAAAATCCAAGGTGTTTCTCAAAGCTCAATCATAGGACTCGCACTGTTAACTGTAACTGTAAGCCGGCTAATGAATATTAGTTATTGGAAGTCAAATATTTGTGGCTTAGTTAATAGTTACCTCAAGCTCAACTAACATGGAAATATTTACATCAAAATCCCTTCTGGGCGTGGTAAACATAGATCTTTGGTATCTTTCACAGCAGAGTCACAGACATTCACTTTGAAGAGGAGATAGCACTATTACATTGTCTTCAATTCATAGAAATGTTCTACAGTAACGTTACAAATTGACACAGCTAAACCATGCTCCATGAAAAGTTCAAGATAGTAGTCAGATATACGTTATTTGATAAATATGTTTCTAAACCCTATTCATTCTATTGAAATACGTACGATAATATGACTGCAAATCTTAATTCTAAGTTGCGGTTTTTATACCGTTTTAACGGAAACAGGGTTTCGAAAAGTTTCGTAAATAGTCGTGGATCTGTGGATGTTACGGGAATACAATAAACTTGGTAACGGTAAGGTGCTGGTTGGTGGTTGGTGGAAGAATTACAGCTTCTTGTACCAGAACAGGTAGTGTTCTCCATCTTCGACTAATAAGTCGTCCACACCTGAAACAAAGAGTTAACGAAGACTGTAAATAATGCAGATGAATCTGGTGATTTCTGAGCAGTCACGGTGGCAAGATTTGATTTGATCGAATTCCGTCTAACAAATCCATCTGGCATCGGGCGCAAGTTCGTCTTTTCAGAAATTATTATAATTAAATTATTTTAAGTATGGATGTCATGAGATCTAACAATATTTGTCATGTTAAAAATCATCTTCATCTGTTAAAATTGAACGCGTTTACAAAGTTTCATGACCACGCTATCAAAGATTGAAGAGTTCTTTCGCGAGAAGGCGATCCTGGCTACAGAATTAAATATTGTCTGTTGGGAGGAAGTGGTCTGAAATTCAGTTGCAAGTTTTCAAGAATACATACTAACAAACGGCAAGTTGAATAAAAGCTTCAAAAAATAGGTCGATGATAGTCCTTACCGACGGGTGCGACAAGCTGGTTGCCGGGCGGGCTGGCAGGATCAGGCTTCTCAGGCAGGCGGTACAGCAGCCAGTAGTGGTAGCCCATCGGCTCCTCCTTGTGGCCGGCGATGGTGTGCACGTAGTGACCGTTGGGCCACTCGCTAGCCTCGAACTTGAACTTGGGGTGCATTTCCGCAGCAATTTGCATCACGTGGAAGAATGATATGTTCCTGAAATTTAATTATTGAAAAATCAGGGATTTGGGAAAGTCCATCAATGCAGAATCTTTTGGGGTATCGACCAACCCACAGAAAGATATCTATAATTATCGAGCTCCTTACGGAACCTGTTATCCTAGTACTTTTTCTTACCTAGGAGCGACCATGTGCAGAGTGTAGTTCTCGGTGACGTTGGTGCCGACCCAGAGCGTGTACGTAAAGGAGACGTTGCGTGCGTCGGAGTCATTGCTGGTGCTGCCTGATTGGTAGGCCAGCTTGAGGGTACCATCACCGCCGTTACTGTCTGGAATGTGAAGATAGTTATCGTTAACTTAAGATTTCTTTGTATGTAAATTTTTTGACATTTGGGACTCGCCCTGATTGACCTGAAGTGGGTTAGAACCCACGGGGATAGATCTTTGTGGTTCATTAGTGTTTTTATTTATTTATTTATTTAAAATAGGTGCACCAACAGTACATACATAAAACATTTATAATTAATGGTCCATTTGGTATGGTTCTAATGTATGTGTTATGGACCAGGTGATTAATGCGGGCATTATACATAATGTTCGAGCATTATGAATAATGGCTTTCTCTATCGGGCTAAGTGATTAATACCATCTTAACTTCATTATTTATCACATTGCACGGTCATTATTATATTGCTACATGATAATTGGGCAATTTGATAATAAAGCTAAATTTGACGCGGTGTGAGGGCGGGGAGGGAGGCACGCATAGCGTGGCACGCTTTGACCAATCAGAGACCGCCATCCAGCGTGCGGCTCGTGCGGCGGACTTCAAGCGCTATTGTTTTTTGTTTAGTTTTGCATTGTAAGTGAATATGGACGGACGGATGGGTTTCAGTTTCGTAACTCAGTGTCAACGCGAGTGTGTTAACACTGAATTACGAAATTAAGATTTATTTTGCCTGAAGATGTTCCAGAGACAGGAGATTTCGCTGAGAAAGTGTTGCAGAATGTCCTCTAAATGCGGAGGGCAAGGTTATATATAGTAGATATGGTTGTAAAACTTGCCTAGGTTGATCTGTGGATG
Organism: Xestia c-nigrum; assembly: GCA_916618015.1. NCBI lineage: Eukaryota > Metazoa > Arthropoda > Insecta > Lepidoptera > Noctuidae > Xestia > Xestia c-nigrum. Next base: position 4,393,299 of record OU745263.1, read on the forward strand.
GGTGACCACCCTTACATACCGAGTTTCCTCCGTGCCTCGGAAAGTACGTTAAGCCGTTGGTCCCGACTGTCATTTGTCCATCTTTGACAGTCGTTACAGGTAGTCAGTGGCCCCAAAAGTCTGACACCAGTGTTACCAAGTCGTATCGTTTTCCCAGTATTAACTGGCTTGTGGAGGTCAGATAGGCAATCGGTAAAATACTGGTATTCTTCTGCATCCGGTTAGACTGGAAGCCGACCCCCAACATACGTCACCGGTCGCTGCAGTTGCGTCGAGCTCGAGTGACGAGTTTTTCTTCCCGCCGTCGACACCACCACCACCACCATCACGAGGACGACGACGAGGAAGAGGACGGCCACCAGCGGGCTTGGGACCTCGAGGCCAACAGGCCTCGAGCAGGGTCCCCGCTGCCGGTGGAAATGTGTCGCGCATGCGATGGACTCAGTCATTTATATAATATTAGACATGTTGTTATATGTTTTACGTTATATTTTTAATGACTTCTTAATGTAGAAGTCCTTAATGATTAATCCAAATAATGAGTCTGATAATTTAAATGGTTAAATATTTAGTTTATTTTAAGTTGAATGACAATAACAATAAAAAAATAGTAATTACATATGTTTGTATTATTCTGCCCAAAATGTGATGGACAATATGTATAATGCCCGGTCAATTTGATTATTTGAATAATTCTTATCAAATTGCACTCTTATATTGGCCATTTTTCATAATGACCGGGCATTATGTATAATGCCCAATTCATCACTTGGTCCATAACATATGTACCAATTAAAGGTGTACACAACATTCATAACAAAATAAAGCAACTATGACTTAAAACTAAAAAAGAGATCAAATAACCGACTTACAATAGCACACTTAAAATAATAAAGTATTAAAGACCAAAATAAAACAACAAAATTTAAATATAAAGACTGAAAACAAAAATAAAAAATTACTTAAGGCTAATTTAAATGTCGGTTTAAATGGGAGCGCAACAGGGTTTTGAACCTGGGTAGGGAACCAAAGAACACATCCAAGTCAGGCAATTTTGAATTGAGTTCGTTGTATTGAATGCACATTCTTGATATTGGTGAGTGTCTCCCGATGTTACTTCTACTGGTTGGTGGTTGAAATAGTCTAGAAATTGGCTGTCTAGGACGGTTATATAGGACTGACAACATGACACGTTCGAGCAACTGTTCGCATTCAATTTGACAATTCACAACCTTATGTAGAAAAACTAAATCATGGACAGTACGACGGTTTCTTAGTGACTCAAGTTGAAAGAAAGCCAGAAGTTGTTCGTATGGACATCTGTGTGGTATTCCTGTGGACATGTAAGCAATATGTCTTGTAAAAGCTCGATGGATGTTCTCGAGGCGTTGCGTTGTGTTGCAGGCAATGTCACTATTAAATCATCAGGTCAGATAACAAGAAGGAAGTTTTAAGTTTTATAGATTAGTAGTGATTAGTGGCGGATTAGCGTCGGGCAAGTGAGGTATTCCTCAGAGTGCACCAAGTGGGTCAGTATGTCTTTTGTAAATACGATGATGGATATTGAGGTACCTACTCCGGGAATTCATAAAGGTGAGATGTTAGTAATCCCCCTCACCTAATGGTTCGTGTCGGTTGTCCAGCAGCTTGTCGGAGCAGTGCGGCGGTCGCACGGCGGCGAGCGAGGCGGGGGTGAGCGCGGCTACTGCGGCCGCCGTGTTGGCGACGTCCCCCCACCCGCCGTCCGCGCGCTGGCGCTCCACCAGCCACTTGCGAGCCGCCGGGAAGCTCCAGTGCTGGTGCGCGCCTGGACCTGACTCCGAGTCTTCGAGAGCCTACGAATAAGTATGGTGTTTAAATTATACAGGTCGTGTTATTCGACTAAATGCGATAGAGAAGATCAGTGCAGCAACGGGATCATTCATGTTATTTTTAATTGAAGAACTGTCTATTCTTCTATTCTAACTCTACTCTAATTAAATTTTGAAGATAAATGAGACGACTATATTATTATATGCTATTCAGATGATGGAGCTGTTGCAGATACATCTGTAACTCTTCCCCAAATATAACTTAACATCACGCCTGTTAACGTCCTCCTCCTCCTCCAAAACTTGAAGGTTCACCTGTATAGCCAGTGCGGTGGTGGTGAGAGTACCGAAGCTGCCGTCAGAGTGCTGCTGCCTGGCCAGGCCAGCCATGGGGCGGCGCACGAAGTGGATGAGGCTGCGGTGACGGTGGTCCTGCACCACGCAGCGCAGCGCCAGGATCACCATCGAGATCGTGTCTAAAAGTGGAGGCGTTCCGGGGATTAGTGGTCTCGATATGAAAATGCATCAGGAGAATTGCCGGTGAATTGCCGGCCATTTTCAATAACTTACTGTTCAATGACAGATCGACAGAGATAGCCAACCTACCGAAGGTTGCTATCTCTGTCTGTTTGACATTTTGCTTGTCGACAGATAGAAACAAAAACGTCACAGAAAATCTTTCTCTTGATTTTTCTACGAATAAAGTGACAGGTAGGTGGTTTGGATAGGATATTTCAAGTTAACTTTGTCCATAGAAACACCGATAGCTTCGAAAAGTGGCTTACTTACTGACAGTTATACGTGTGAGTTATAGAAAGCAGGGTTTAGGGGCCGGCTCAAAGGGCACGCCACGATAGTGGCGGTAAGTCCCCTCTTTGAGGAGTGGCTGGAGAGGCGCCACGGCGTCCTCACCTTCCGCCTGACGCAGGTCCTCACCGGACACGGATGTTTCGGGAGGTACCTGCACCGAATCGGGCGGGAGGAATCGCCCGGGTGTCTCCACTGCGAGGATCGACCGGAGGACACGGTGGAGCACACGGTGGAAGTCTGCCCTGCGTGGGCGCTCCGCCGTGTCCTCGTGGCGGCGATCGGCGGCGGCGACCTCTCGCGTCCGGCCCTGGTTCAATCCATGGTCCGGAGCGAGACGGAATGGGAAGCCGTCGCCTCCTTCTGCGAAGCAGTCATGCTAGCGAAGGTGGTGGCGGAACGAGAGAGGGAGAGATCCTCTCTTCCCGGCCGCCGCGGGAGACGCAACGGGCGTCGGGGGCCACGTGGTGGCTACCGGCCACCGTAGATGCGGGCCTGTGGACGGCTGGCTATGGGCAATAGCTGGCCGTCCGGCCGTCTAACGACGACGACAGGCCGTGTCGACGGCGCGTTCGTGTTCCACGCGCGCCTCAAAGAGTGTCAGCAAAAAGAGAGGGGCCCGCAAGGGCCGAAGCCTGCCGGGGTTGCGGGCCTGTTCGAAAGAGATACCGCGGCCCCGGAACGTAAAAGGCGAGGAAGGAACATGGATGGTTTTTAGTCAGTAAGAGTCTGACACTCCCTCCCGCTCCGCCCAGAGTGGGGGGGGTCATTTGATGATTTCCCATCCTTAAAAAAAAAAAAAAAAAAGGGGCCGGCTCAACGAGTGAGATAATTGCGGCGCGGCGTTTTTCTATACATTCTCTTTTGGGCCATCTCCATGGCTACAGCGAGAGAAACGCGGCGATACTTTTATGTAAAAATAAGTTGAATTGCCGCGATCCGCTTGCTCATAGGGCGGCCCCTTAGAGGCTTAGATTGATCGATCGACCCATGTGAATTTGAAAAGCACACACTTACCAAGACTATGATCAGAGGCAGCATTAGCAATATCCAGAAGCCTCCTGATATGCCGACGCCTCACATGAGCTGCTGAGGAGCAGGCAGCCAGGGTCGCATAGGCGAACTCCAAGTCATGAGGAGGTTCCCGGTGCAGGAGGGCAGCTACCAGGTCGCGGCCGTGGAAGGAGCGCGGATCCTTGCACAGGGCTCCTAGCGCGAGGGTGTAGGCCGCCAGGCGTCCCAGGGGCGGGGGAGACTCGTGGTGTCTGGGAAAACAATAGATGATAATGTTATTGTCCTTCTTAAGGCGATTAGACGAGCTAAATTAACAACTCTATTTGTGGTGGTTCAAACTTCATTTGAAATGCTGTTAGAATAAAATTCTAATCAGCTTGTACTACAAAGTTTGTTACGTCATTCACTGTGGGCCAAATAGCGAAATGAGTGGTTTCGATCGATTTACAAAAAAACTAAAACACTATCACTATATATTGCTTGTAGAATTATTTGCCAAAAAATCTGAATGATCGCATGCATATTAGTATGTTTTTTTTGTTTGAAAGATATTTTCTACACTAATAATATTATAAAGAGGAAAACTTTGTTTGTTTGTTTGTTTGGTTGTAATGAATAGGCTTAAAAACTACTGGACCGTTTTTAAAAATTCTTCCACCATTCGAAAGCTACATTATCCACGAGTAACATAGGATATATTTTATCCCCGTACTCCCACGGGAACGGGAACTACGCGGGTGAAACCGCGTGATTAGAGATAAGTTCGTGATTTTTTGTATCGAGTCAAATTAATTTATAACGCGGGTCCTTGCTTTTAGAAATCGTATGCTACAGAACTATGACAATACAAATTCAATGGTCTACTCACTTAGACATCATGAGGAGTATCTCGATCTCCATTTGCTTGGCCGACAGCTGCATCTCCAGACCTTGTTGCTCGATCTCCTTCCCAGTGTTGTTGGCCAGCTGGAAACATTACGAAAAAATATCTCTTAGGGGCCGTCTCCACGAGCGAGAGAATCGCAGCGATAGTATCGTCCTTGCCACGTTTTTCTATACACTCTTTTGGGGCGTCTCCACGAGCGAGAGAATCGCAGCGATATTAGTAGAATATAATAGATATAATAGAAATACGTCAAATCACCTCGATTCTCTCGCTCGTGGAGACGGCCCCTAAAGGGCTGTATTGTACCGGGTGGGACACTATGCTTAACGATTGATTCTCCTCCAAGTGGACATTAGGTTAGTATCTTTAGGCCTGAATCTCGCTGACGGTCGGTTACGCACAGTCAGTCGCATACGAATATAGATTGTGTTCTATATAGCTTCATACTGCGACGCTGTCGTCAGCGGCGACCGACAGCCGTATTTTGTTCTCGCTGACGTCACGACCGACCGTACGCGAGCGACCGTCAGCGCGACTAGAATTCAGACATTACAGTGAACCGCCACGTTGCATAACCGTATTCTTTTCTTTTTGCTGAATAAAATGGTTAGCATGTAAAAATGATGGGTAATTCATGAAAATGCTCTTTTAAGGGGCCTGCGGAGCATGCGTAAATCAAACATATTCTTAAGGTAGTGTCGTAAAGACAATGATATAAAGACGAGATATGACCAATTTAAAATGTCTATAGGAATCTTATTTATCTCATATCTCTTGTTAAAATCAATTTCAAAATATACATTTGGGAACTTAAATATTCTGTAATCCAATCGAAATAAATACACACTACCTTAAGAATTATGTTTGTTTTACAAATTGTTTTAGTATTACGTTTGTATGAACTACGCTTGCTCCGTAGGCCTCTTGGACCCATAGATTAAAGAATATTGTAAAAGAGCTGTATAACAGTTATGGAGTATCATAGTTATCTATCAACCTATAGTTAAAAAATCGCAATATCGGTCATTGCCCTTTCTCTAATATATCTTCGTACGAACTATAACAAATGAACCATGCATCGTTTTTCATTGGAAACTGAGAGCAGCTCCATGTTATCATAATATTGCATGGTACCACGATATACATAAAGGGTGTAAAACACCTCTTCACGAAGCCGAAAGGTACTTGCTCTCCCCATTATTGCGATCATTTTTTTGTTCTACACCATATCTGGGAACCTTCTAGTTACGGAGATATGGGGTGTCAAACTTACAACTTTTTGACAAGTTTAAAAAAAAAAACAAGTTTTTTTGTATGATTTTGACTTTTAACACCTCCACAACCCCCGTAATATTCAATCCATACATCAGCACAATGTTTTAAGTGCGTTACATTGAGTTATACCGCAAAACATAATCTATAACCTCAAAAAAAAAGTTGTTCCCAGCAACAATTTTTGCGTAAAGTTACTTAGTTGTATGTACAGAATGCTTGGTTAACGGCTTTGTGATAAAGTGGTTTACTCCCTGTATGTGTTCAAAATTTCAGCTCAATCGGTAACCGGGACGTGGATCAAATTTAACTTGCAAGATGCCATGCAGACAAACATCGGGACAGGTGAAACTAAATAAAAGCTTCAAACATATTGAAGATCACGATCTGTTGTTTATATGATATGGGATCACGATGAAGACTTGAACAGGTTTAGTTTTGGAAATTGAGGAGCTCGTGGCTAAATAATAACAGCCGCTCGGGTCGATCTTCAGGTTAAGCCGTAGTTGCCTAGGTTGGTCTGTGGATGGGTGACCACCCTTACATACCGAGTTTCCTCCGTGTCTTGGAAAGCACGTTAAGCTTTTAGTCTCGACTGTCATTTGTCCATCTTTGACAGTCATTATAGGTAGTCACTGGCCCAAAAAAGACTGACACCAGTCTTACCAAGTGATATCGTATAAAACTCAAAAACTCAAAACTCAAATCATTTATTTCAATTAGACCATTACGGCACTTTTGAATGTCAAAAATACAAAACTAAATCAAAGCTACAGTCACAGTCACAAGACATAATAACTTGAGAAAGTACTGTAGTTGCCCATTCCCTAGCGTAGATCTCTATGGAGAAGAACGGGCGAGTAGTTCCCAGTATTAACTGGGTTGTGGAGGTGCGATAGGCAGTCCCTCCATGTAAAATACTGATATTCAGCTGCATCCGTTTAGATTGGAAGCAGACCACACCTTAGTTGGGAAAAGGCTGGGCAAATGGTGATGAGTTTTGGAAAGATAGGTGGCTCAGCGACCTTTATTACGATCACAACTGACAGCAACCATAATTTGGTTTACTTCCATTATACAAGGGGAAAATTTTCGTAATCCTAAGTATCAAAGCCGTGTTAGCTTTTCCCTACCCTTATCTAAATGCAGAGAGATAATCCAACAAACAGACGCGGTAATCCGCGGATTAACAGAGATGCCAATACGCGATACCGAGACGTATCAGTAACACGTCTGATGACGGCTTCAGCTACCTGACCTAGTTGCATGTTAGTTGGTTTGTCGCCAAATGATAGTGATGTTGGCCATGATATGACGCACTCATGATAATAATGGTTGTGTCATCTTAGATCGACTTGATTCCTATGTTGATAACAAAGGTACCTCATGTCTTTAGTACCTGCCTATCGGGGAACCAATCATAGAAATTACGAAATACGTAATATGAAGTAGATTCTTGATCCTGGATAATGTTTGGCATGGACTTGTTACAAGTAATGCATTGCCCAAAAAATACTCATACAACAACTACACTACCAGTAGTCGCTGACCCAAAAATAATTTAAAAAATGTCGATGGACATTACACACAGCGCCGTCCAGTGCCACACTAAGCAACGTGGCTTGTGTCGTGGACATCATATACACCGTGTAACACAAAGGTTACAGACTTATCCATATGACTACACCCTTTAAAAATAGTAAAAAATAAATCAGCTGTCTCATACATTTGGTCGAGTAGGTATTGGAATTTTTTATGGGGCCTTTGATTATTTTATCGCGATGACGATGGTGGTTCCATGGAGAAAGTTGTTCAGTTTGATGGTCTGTAGCACACCTTTCCATATGAAGATATATATATATGTCACCGTAAAATTTTCAAATACGTTATATTGTAATATCTCTAGCGATATTGTAAAGTCTCGAATTATTGTCAAATGAGCATACTGCTTACAACAAAAACGCATTATTTTTCGTGAAATGCATGCGATGGTAGTCAACTTACGCGGTGTGGAGGGAAGGAGGGGTCCCCCTTGCCCAGTGGCACAACTCTCATGAAAAGATAATGCACCATTCCTGAGAAATACCGATTAATATAACATAACCTTAAAACACTTTATATTCCCCCTAAAAAGCGTAATCGACGGAGCCCCGCTTCGCGGAGCCCCTATTTCCGAGTGCAGGGTTTAAAGGAACCTAACTAACCTAACGGGGGGGGGTGCCCCAAGTCCCGATTATGGGGGCAGAGATACTTCCGTATGTTCAGTTGACAATAATTCGAGACATTACAATATCGCGAGAAAAAACACGTTATATTGTAATATAACGTATTTGACAATTTTACGGTGACATATATACCCATTCTGTTACACGTAGTATAATATATCGCGAAAAACAGCACATTTCCTGCGTTTCGCTGCTTAAAATGCCTAAATGTTTGTAGTACTTGTACAGAAAGCCTCATCAAACAGAACCCCTTCCATTTACCTGCAGAGTCAGCATGACATGATGGGTGTCATTGCCCCAGCCCCAGTCAGGCTGGCGGTGCTGCAACAGATACTGCAACGCCTTCTGTATCGCCTGCCCCTCGTTGAGGGTCTCTGTCTCCCAAGCCGTTGTGGTAGTGGTGGTCAGCACGGTGGTGGTGGCTGGAGCCTTGGTGGTAGCCGTTGTTGGGGGCTCCGTTTCTAAAAGAACATGGTAGTTTTCCAATTTTAGTTTCTTGGGAGAGACGTAAGTTAGCTCATGGCTAAATAATAACAGCCACTCGGTTAAGCCGTGCTTGCCTAGGTTGGTCTGTGGATGGGTGACCACCCTTTCATACCGAGTTCCCACCGTGCCTCGGAAAGTACGTAAACCTATTGGTTCCGCTGTCATTTGTAGATCTTCGACAGTCGTAAAAGGTAGTCAGTGGCCCAACATGTCTGACAACCAGTTTTACCAAGTGGTATCGTATTATCTAGTATTAACTGGGTTGTGGAGGTCAGATAAGCAGTCGCTCCATGTACAGTCAGCAAAACAGTTATGTTTACAGGCTAGCAATCTTCTTACTACTATTATAAATGGAAAAAGGTTATACCTAATCAATCTGTTTGCAATTTAATCCAAATCCTTTCAGTAGTTTCTGCGTGAAAGTATAACAAAAATCGATCTGCACAGACTTTTATATTTATAATAGTCGTATAATAGTCGTTCGTATTCAGCTGCATCCGGTTAGACTGAAATCCGATTCCAACACAGTTGGGAAAAGGCTAGGTAGGTGATGGGAGAGACATAAGTTCACAACCTACTTGAACTTACATTATGATCTGCATGTCTAACTTACCAGTTTGACAGTATCCCGCCGCCACGAACATCAAAGCACATAGAGTTATTAAGTAACGCGGGCCCATGGTGGAGATCTGAAACCAAAGAAAATAAACTATCAGTAAAATGTAGAAACAGATTCAATTGTGGGATAGAGTAGGTACCTAACTTTGTCAGAGTTTTTTCGTTTGCAATTATTGAAGTGATAACTTTGTAAGAAGGGAGGGTGGCTCAATTTGGAACAGTAACAAAGGAGTTCGGAAACGAAGCAGTTCCTGAATGACTGCGCGAATCAACGTACAGCCTAAACCGCTAATTGTAGAAACCTGAAACTTGGAGGGTGTATTCTGTGTATGTCGTATGCATCCGATAAAAAGGATTTTCTGAAATTCTTCCTCTAAGGGGGTGAAAAAGGAATAAGGATCTAGACATTGTGGGTCTTGTAGATGCACCAGACCCATATTGTGCACACATTCACAAACAATCAGTAAAAAATAATCTATACAAAGAAAATCCCCACTAATTTGTCGCTGGGGATTTCTGGAATAAATGGAAAATTAAAATATCCAATCAAACAAGCGAAACAAATAAATAGTGTCAAAAGTCGGTTCTGATGTTGAGGATTTAAGAAGTGCTGATGTTCTCCTTCCCAATGTAAAGTAGAAATTTTATTATTAAGGAGACTTTTAACAGTCAATCAAAAACTTTAAACGCATAACTTACGTTCTTAGGGTCTTGGGTGCGAATCCCGGTAGGAGAAAATGTTTGTGTGATGACCACGGACATTTGTTTCCGAGTCATGGATGTTTATATGTATAATTAGTATGTTTTACAAACAAAAAAGGTATATATGTAGTATATCAACTATCTGGTGTCCACGACACAAGCCTTGCTTAGTGTGGCACTAGACGGCGCTGTGTGTTAATGTCCAGCGATATTATTATTATGATTAACTTATTTTTATGTCTATCGTACGCACTTTGGTGTAGTGTCGTGATTGAGAGGCACTTTAGATGGCAGCACTGTCGTCAGATAAGTCACGTACCCAATCTTACCACTGTGATAACGAAGCAGTCAAGAGATGGAGTGGGCAATAGGCAGGGTAGTTAAATCAGCAGTTTGGCGTTGGAATTACTCATTTATCATCATTATTATCAAAAAATATTAAGAAATCTTATGTTAAAGTTGTTGTTTTATTGTATGCAAGTCAAAATTTAAGTTTAAAACTCTACTGAATTACTATTTCATAAATTTTGACATTTGAGGCCAATTGCAACTTAAAAACGCTTTTGATCGCGGCTTCTCTCGCGTTTATTGAGAATTTGTCAATCAATGTGCTTCGGAATTAAAAGTTCCATGTCCTTTTCTGTACACCTGAAACATATTTATGTAAAGTACGATGTTTTATTGTGAGGAAATCGGCATGTCCTGGAACCAAAAATTCGAAGACATGTGACATCTACCAAACCGCACTGGGCCCGCGTGGTAGATTATAGCCCATACGCAAAATACGCACTTTAACGTGGAGTTGCGGGCACCAGCCTGTTGTACAATACAATACATGTTAAAACAGGAGATGTCTGACAACCAGTTTTACCAAGGAGTATTACTCAGTAGGTACTAAGTGTGTTGTGGAGGTCAGAAAGGCAGTTGCACCCTGTATAATACTGGTGTTCAGCTGCATCCGGTTAGAGTGGACTGTGGAAGCCGACCCCAAGATAGTTGTCAAAAGGCGAGGCAGATTACATGAGGACATTTAAACCATCAGCAACATCCTCATATAACAACGAAAGTAGTGAATACGTATTCCAACTTACGATTTCATAAAGTTTCTGAATTCAATAACAGTGCAAACTGCTTGCACGGCCAGACCTCAGCGGGCGACTTCAATTTGAATATGAAATAAATATATTGCACCTTTGGAAACTCTAAACTTTACATTTGACTTGGGAGTGCTATATTCCACTATTATACATATGGACTTAGTTTATTTATTTATTTATTTATGTACACACAAAATACTTCATAGGACATGACATTAACGATAGAAGAGCACAAAGGTACTGCTTATTTCATAAGAAATCTCTTCCAGCAGACCTGCGAGAGGAAAGTTGGATAAGAAATGTAGACACAGTGTGTAGAAAACGCAAAACATAAAAAGTGAAAAGAAAAAGTGAAAGTGATAATTGAAAAATTGTAAAGATTTCAGTCAAAATAATAATAATGGGTGTAAACAACCTTATCACGAAGCAAACTAAGTAACTTGACGCAATAATTATTGCTGGGGAACGACTTTTTTATAATGAAAGTCATGTCATGTGTTAGAACTCAATGTAACGCACTGAAAACATAGTGCTGATGGATGGATTGAATAGTACAGGGGTCATGGAGGTGTTTAAATTAAAAATGTCATTTGTAGATCTTTGACAGTCGTCACAAGTAGTCAGATGCCCGAAAAGTCTGACGACCAGTCTTACCAAAGGGTATCGTATTACCCAGTACTAACTAGGTTGTGGAGGTGAGATAGGCAGACGCTCTATGTAAAATACTGGTATTTAGCTGAAGCCAACTCCAACATAGATGGATAAAGGCTATTCAGATGATGATAACATTAAGTGTAGCAGAAGCCCGCCAGGATCGTAGACGCGTAGTCGCGTAGGCCTGTCGTAGCAGAGAGGCGTAGTCAGACAGGCTCGGTGTAGCACCGCGGCGTAGCTCCTATGTGCAAGATAATACCTTCACCGTTTTTGAGAGCAGTGCTGATGAAATAAATTACACAAAGTAATGCACCTGTCTGGGTTCGAACCCACGACTTACTGCTCGTAAGTCGGGCCGCCACCACTGGGCCACCGCTATTGACATGTAAAGTGATTATTTTATAAAAATGGGACTTCGTCAAGAATCGACTTACTGATTGGTATGGCACTGGATAAACCATCTTTCGTCTATAATAATAATACGTTTATTTTCAGTTAAATTTCCAATCCATAAAGCAACATAGTAATGAAATAGTCAGCGCACAAATAATACAATAAAAAATTGTAAACAAAAAAAAATAAAAACAAAATCAATTAATAAAATAAATCAAGTAATAGCATAAACGAAGGAAATTAATAAAATAATATTTGAAAAGATTAAAAATTCAATGTCAATATAAGATATCCTATGTCAATCAATCAAATAAAATTAGTCTTTGTTAAGATGTTATATTTTACGTACTGCCACGTTGGTCCAGTGGTCGCAAGTACGACTGCTGAGCATGAGGTCCTCGGTTCGATTCCCGGGTAGGGTAAAGTGTTGTTGAGGTTTTCCATCTGGTATTTCTCAGTAAGTCCCACGGAGTCTGGATTTGTGCCCGGATGACAATAGGTTCATACCCTATTACATGGGACATACACATAACTGGCGCAATGTGCGTGTTTTATCAGGTACGCCTGTCTGCCAAACCCTTCGGGGATTAGAGGCGTAATGTTATTTATGTGTGTATGTGTGTTAGGTTTGCTGTAAGAAAACCCAACTCTGGGTTAAGCTCGCCTTTGTACATAAGCTATATTATTGCAAGTATTATGTATATTTGTTGTTTTTTTGTGTGCAATAAAGAATGAGAATAAGAATAATAATGGCTATTCATTTTTAATGAGCACATCATTATATAAGCATTAAAATAAGACCTGAACTTGTATGATAAAACGTGGTATCTATCTTCAAAGAACAGTCTCACAAATTGATATTCAAAGCAAAAAATAATCTTCTAAAATCGATAAAAACTCAGCCCAATTTAATTTAACCTCACTGATTTCCCTTTCAAAGCAAAAAAATATCTTGAAAATCTATAAAACTCTAAATTGCTCGGAGTCTCGATAACCAATACACAAAGTAGAAACATAAACAACGTAGGCTAGATGACCGGGCAATATTTTCCGTCGGCGCCTACGTTTTAACAAATTGTTATTTCCTTGCATGATTTATTCTGCAAAGCTTATTTTGTACCAGGGTAATATGAAATCGATAGAGCCGACTTTGTGATAGAATGTGCTGGAAGATAAATAAATACACTTTTAAGAGGATTCGTTTTGTATCTGCTTAGGTGCGCGAGTATTGAAATTAGGAAGTGTTATCAGACAAGATTGATTCGAAATTGTGTTGTCATGAAAATTGAGACAGACATGTGTTTAGCAGCTGGTATACATCTACGCTGAAGAAAATGCTGTGTTAGGCGTTATTGTATAGAATTGCGTGTGTTTTACTACAGGGTTTGTTAAAAAAAAACATTTTAGGCCAATACAACATCAAGAGAGGAAAATGCCAATATTGCCAATACAACATCTTTGTTTGTTACCAAATAGCTACGTAGTAGGTACTTATATTATTGTATCTTTCACATCGATAGTGCTTGAATTCGGTTGTGTGGTATAAAATTGTTAGAGAAATACCTAATCCTAATATATAATCCATCCATTCAAGACGGTGATCTTTTTTAATGTTTTCAATAAATAAACTCCTAATCCTTTTAAGTATTTACGACAGCCTATTAAAAGCATTCACAATGTACGAATTAAAGTGCCACAAATAGATACCTTCTCAAAACACAAGTATAAGATATCAGAAATACGTGAAAATAAACAAGATAAAAGGTAAGATGGCGGAGTTTGGCGAGGCGTGGGTAAGTGAGTGTGATCGTGTGATACCACTGAATATGTATGAGCACGCACATCATTTACCTGTGTTTATGTACCAGGAAAGCATGTGGGTACTACAGGTTGATGTGTTATGGTGGTTTTAATGAGTTCGGATGGTCTTTTTAAGGAAATGAAGCAGTTTGATGTAATGGGTGTCCTCGGCCGAGGCTCTGATACAGCGAAGGCGTTAACGCTGCGTTGACGTCGCGTAGATACCGCAGTTACGCCGAGTTTTTCTAAATGTACAATAAAATGATCAATGAGATACCTCATGCTGGCAGTTGGTTCATTAAGTCAGTCGGTTCTTGTGTTGCCTTTATATTTCATTTGAGCCTGTAGGTATGTCACATTCGTGCTTCCTTTATACATCAAGAAACAACGAAATCGTTTGTTTCAAACCTTTGAGCCCATGATATATCTCAACTCCTTTAATATTTGTGTATGTAACAGAGACAAATTTATCTACAGTACGCCGCGCAACGATCCGTGTCTGATCTGACGCGTGATTGATGGAACTCCTGAGAAGTGCTGCGATCCTCGTACCTCGAGCGATGAAGAATGGATACTGTAGATCTTTTTCTCTCACTTGGAGAAGAATATTTGAATAATGGAAGTAATTTTTGTGACTAGAGAATTTGTTCATGTTTAATTTAAAACAGGATATTAACGCCTGTTTTTGAATACCTAATCAAAAGTTATAATCAGTTAAATTGCCTTCTAGGTTCATTCCGTCGTTTCGTGCAAATAGAACCGTTCCGCAGAATAAAAATAAATATTACATTTTAGGTTTTTCTTTTATATACACGAGTCACAAATTGTCATCAGATTAATTTAAAGTGGAAGGCACGTTATTATCTTGTTTATTCACGGAGAAAATGACAATTGAAATTTAACAACTGGAAGGTAATGAAAAGTGAAAGGATTGTAATGAACTACGGCGCGATGGTAATGATGTAAGTCGGGTTAGGATGTTAATGAACCGTAAAAGACGGTAATTTAAAACAGCTAAATAAAACAATATAATTTCAATAATCACCGTCATTATATTATATTATATTATATTTCATAATATATATATAAATATGATGGATCAGATGATAGTGACGAATTAAGTATTTTTTAAGTTTTCACATCATTACCATCGCGCCGTAGTTCATTACAATCCTTTCACTTTTCATTACCTTCCAGTTTGTCTTTGTTTTCTTTTTCTGATATATTTGGCTGCACGAAAGTCTCGAATTGCCGTTGGTGTTCAGGAAAACTGGAGGGGACGGAAGGTGATGAAGTGGAGATGAATGAAAAATTCGTCAAAAACCATCAAGACTTCTACACTACTTGCGAAGAGACACAAAATAGATACATCTTTAGACACAACAAAAACAAAATAAATAAACCTCAGTCCCGAATCAAAATGCACTCAACCAGCCCTTTAATTATGTCCATCAAAATTTACAACAAATTACCCAATAATATTAGAGAAGAAAACAAAACAAATGTATTTATTAATAAATTGAAAAGATTTCTAGAATCAAAGGCATACTACACCGTAAAGGAGTTTTTAGATGATAAAATTTAAAAATAAAAATAAAATACCCTTTCTGATTATTATAAAATAAAATACTTACATAAGATATTAAATTAAATATTGGTTATAATTTCATAATTTATTAAAATAAGAATAATAATTTTTAATTAAAAATTTCATAATTCTATGTATACAATTCAATTAAATTACATACTAAATGAAAGGCATAATATATAATGAATATTGATTTGATTAAATCGTAACTCAGCCCCCTTCCTCTCTCCTAATCTTTGCGTGCCCGACAGGGTCCATATTTGATCTTGTACCATTTAAATTTTTACCATCTATGTAACATATGGAATGCAATAAAGAATTGAGTATTGAGTATTGAGTATTCTAACATTTTGTTTAATTATTTCGTTACCGAATACATTAGCCACTCCGTAATAAAATAGGATCAAAATCAATTTGAAAGCCAAACATATTTAGTATTTATAATAATTTGTTTACTACAGTACCTTGTGAAATAGAAGGAATGTGATGAAATTATTTCTGGACGAAGCACTACCAACAATACGAAGATTTCAAATAATTATGACAGCGATAGGCGTACGTCCACTTTGCTCTGTTTGCCGCGGCTGACCGACCAGTACAAACACGTTGTGACCTGCACTATATTAGGGACCGAATAAACCACTACAAAATAACTAAGTTTCCGAGTACGGATGGCGATGATGTTTTTTTTGTGACAATTAGAAAAATAGCTTTTTTTCTACTATTACTAAGTTATTGGTATATTTAAAATACTTAAAGAATAGGTCAGGGGTTTGGTTCTTACAAACCGTATTAATTAAAGCTATCAATTCGACTGTAGACAAATAAACATGAAAACAAACGCCGAGGTCCCTAGTTGGAAACAGAGAGGAATGAATTTAGACGCAGTTTTATTAATAATAATAATAATTTTAATTTATTTCAGACCAAGTCCATTTTGTTAGTAACAATGTTCTTATAGACTAGTGTTAGTAATACACAGAGAAACAAATTATTAAAAGAAAGTAAATACAACACGAACGTAAAAACAACAATCACTGCTGCGCCATCCCATGAGATATGGTGCTGCAGTGATTGATGTAACTGCAGTCCAGACGACTTGCGATCATGTTAAGGATGCTGTTGGCGCTGCCACGTACTCTACGCACCAGGGAAGCGCATCTTTTACGAATCGTAGCGTAAAAGCAGTCGACGCGATGTTGAGCAAACATCCCTGATGCACTACAGAATCGTCGCAGCCCCATCAGCACCCTGAACGCATTATTAAATTGAACTCGGAGAGCACTGAACGACTTTTGAGAATAGTCTGCCCACAGGCTGCACGTGTAGAATGATGTACAATAAGATCTGAACAGTGTAATTTTGACTTCTGTCGAACAACGTGCAAACCTGCGGGCTATCATGTTCGCCCGAACTGCCAGCGCCCTCCGTTCCCTCTCAATGTCCTCATTGTCCTTGAGGTCAGAGGTAAGCATGTGTCCTAGGTATTTAAATTTTGACACCCTACGCAAGGCTGTACCATTAAGCGTGATGTTGGGAAATACGTTACCTGTACTATTTCCTCTGGCCTCAAACACCATGACCTCACTTTTGAGTGGATTATATTTCAAACCATGCTGCTGGGCATACGCCTCACAAATGGCAAGCAGTTTTTTAATGCCACATACTGATGCACTCAGTAGCACCATGTCATCAGCATAGCTTATGTTATTTACACTAATTCCATCTATGTGACAACCTATCCGGGTGCTACTGAGTGCAACAATCAGATCATTCATATACAGGTTGAAAAGGGTTGGAGAGGACAATCCCCCCTGCCTCACCCCGCACTCCAACCTGTACAATTGCGACATGCTTCCCGACCATCGCACGCCATTGACCTGATTACCGTACCAGTACTTGCAGATGTTGATGAGTTCCGGTGGTAGACTAGTGTTAAGTAGCTTTTTCCATAGTATATCATAGGAAACCAGGTCAAAGGCCCTCGAAAGATCAAGGAAGCATGCGTGAACTGTAGTATGACGTTTGGTATAGTATTTGACAGCATGCTTAACACACAGAACTGCGCTTTCAGTGGAAAGTCCGCTCCGGAAGCCGAACTGATTGTCATGAAGTTCAATGTGTTTGGTCAGCTGTGAATTCAACATGCTGTCAAATACCTTTGATACCACTGTAGCAAGAGAGATAGGTCTGTAGTTAGTCCTATCTGATAGATCAGCTGTCTTATTTTTAACTATAGGTATAACAATTGTTTTAATCATCTCATCAGGCAGATATGAGTGGCTCAGACAAAGGTTGAACAGCATAGCCAGCAATCTCGGCAAGTGGGGTCCAGCATGTTGTAGATGTTCAATGCTTAACCCGTCATGGCCGGGAGATTTACCTCTAGTCATTGATTTGATTACCAGCTTCACGTCACTGGCGGTCCATCTAAAACCATTTTTTTCACCGTCCTTAACATTGATCACCGACTGTGAGGACCCCAATGGCGATTTAACAGTAAAATGTTGACGAAACAGATCTGCTATTTCCCCGGCATCGCTTACGCCATCGATACACACAGGTGCTAGCGGTTTGTTGCTTAGTTTATTTGTGGCTTTCCAAAAAGATCGAAACTCGTTTCTCGAGTGATGAGAGGCCAAGATATCCATTTTCACCTGTTCTTCATGGTTCTGACACCATTTCAGTTGGCTCTTAAAGATTTTCCTGGCCTCACACATCTCGTTATAAATGGCACCTGAATTTGGTTTGCCATACCCACACCACAGATAAAATTTCCGCTTAGCTTCTCTGTGTGCCTCGCTAACATGTAAGTTCCACCCTACAACAGGTTTCTTTTTCTTACGTACATAACATTTACTACGTTTGCTACACAGCGCTGCCTCTCTTAATGTGTTTACAATTTTGTTATACAAACTGTCAATGACATGCCTGTGCTGCAAAATATTGCAAGTGTAATCTGCACATTTTATAAACTCCTCAGGAAAGTCTAGAAGTCTTAGGAGTCTCTGACATTCAGTCATGTATTGAGTAACTTGATCTACACTTCTTTCCCCCCATACAACCTCATTTACATTTGGTTTACAGTCTAGTATTTTAGGTGACACTATGCCTAGATTACACTCCATTATTAATGGAAAGTGGTCCGACCACATTACGTCATACTTGACAAACACTCTGCGCACTGACGGCACAGCTGCCTTAGATACTATACAGTGATCAAGCCATCTTTGCGAACCGTGAGCCTCGCTCACAAAGGTAAAACAATTACACGAATTAGAAACGCCCTTCAGCATTTCTACATCAATGCAAGTCCACTCCTGGTCCTCACAAAATAACGATAGTTCCGTATAAAATTGCTCAGTAGGGTGCGCATTAAAATCACCTAGTATATATACACAATCAATGTTACAACTGTCTATGATAGCGCTTACCGACCCAAGGATGTCCGTAAACTCGACTAGATTCGCCGCTGAGTCCACAGGCATGTAAACATTCACCACTAGTACAGACCGCTCAGGTAACACTACGCGTATCGCACATATTCGCGGATTATTGCACTGCACCACTACCACATTAGGAAACACTTTATGCCGCCAGAGTATTCCGAGACCGCCGTGAGGGCGTCCTCGCAACATGCCCGACGACATGTCCACCGCCGAGGTCCCAGTGCAGCTAAACTCTTCATCAATACTACTCAAGTATGAAATATCACTGGGCAGCAACCATGTCTCCTGAAGAGCTATCAAATCACAGGTTTTACAAAGCTCACGTATTCCTTCTACAGAGCGCTTGACACTCTTACAATTAAAAGTACTGAAATTGTAAATGTCACTAGCCATTTAATTTCTTATATTGACCGTTATCAGAAACATTTATTGTCTCTGTCGAAAATCTCTTCTTGAAATGTACAAAGTGTATTAGTTTATTAAATAAAATAACAAATCAAAACCTAATATTATCGATACTCCTTTTAAAGTAACTATGTCTTTACCCATTCTGGTTTAAAAAAAAAATACAGAAATGAAAACCATGGGTAAATTAGTCTGGAAATCGTTTTTGCACGAAACTACGGAACGACCCTCTAACGGTTGTGATTGGTTGACTAAAGTACACCATCCAATTCCCTCATAGTATTTTCCAGCTACCTCATATGAGAACAATTAATTTTGATTTGAGCCTTAAGGAAATCTCTGTAGGTGTTAATTACATTACTTACTTTGAAAGAAAAAGAAACATCCTGGGTAATGTAATTAACGTATAAGTTAGGCGGCTTCTTAATTTTTTCCGAAGTTCAACGGTAGAAGTTTGTCGGAAGTGTGTGCCTAATTTTTTATGAGGTAAACTAAATGGAGCTGGTGTACTGATTGTGAAATTCACTCCAAAGATTATGAACGCAATTAATTTACATAACAGCGTTCATGGGCTTTCAGTGTCATCATTGTTTGCGAATATTGACACTTTTTATTTTGAGCTCTCGATAAGTGACAGTGAAACTAAATTGATACAATTTAGTTTTAAACCTTGAAAGCTTTAAACTGTGCAGCTCTAATGTGCTTAGCGAAATTCACTCTTAGTTAGGTACATGATTATATGAAAGGTTGTTTATTTCGGTTATTCGCGCAGAAGCGTCACAGGTGTGCATTTAGGTGACGAGAGCTAATTTTCCGTCTACTGCACTAATTGAAGAGGCGTCCACGCAGCGACTCGTAAACGCTGAAGCCGTACTTACTATATGTTGTTATATTTTCCCGCTTAATTTTATGCCTGACGGCCATTTTGGCGTTAAGAGTCGCGGAAACTCGACTAAGGGCCTGTTGCCGGCTCTTCGAACGTTTAAGTAGATTTTTTTTTACGTTTGAAGTTTGGATTACGTTTTTTTCGTAAGAGAAGTTTCCCTGAGGGAAATTATTTGAAAGTAGGCCTATGAAAGTCTTGCTTTGTATATGTATCGGATGCTGTTAAACGTGACATGTTTAATTAGCCTACCTAGATTTTTTTTCATCGATCTTTTCTTTCTTGGGGTATTTTTACGTTTAAAAACCAATCAGGGATAATTTAATCAGATTATTTATTTGTGTAAAATGATGCCATGTATAAGAGATGTTTCAAATTTAGGTCAACTCAATTTAAAACATCTCTTTTCAAAAGATCATGATTAGTAACAATTTGAAGATATAGAAAAGGGGCTAAGGGCGGTAGTAAAACTACCTCGTCTATAATGGGTCATTTCAGCCCCATGTATTACAATGTACCTACTATTTAAGATAAGTTCGTAATTTTTTTTTTGAGTAAAATTAATATTATGATGTTATCAAAACACTATCATACTAACATATATCTTGAAGAATATCATATGTAAATAAATTAACAAAATAAATATCGCTGGACATTAACACACAGCGCCACCTAGTGCCACACTAAGTAAAGCTTGTGTCGTGGACACTAGATAGTTGATATACTAATTATGTTTTATGGTTTGGTTTATTGTAGTGAATCATATACTTTTAAGCATTATAAAACTCGCGTTTAGCTACTGTAGTCGCCTTAAGTAAATAGATTACCATCGCATAAAGTTACATTCATACTCCCACTTTACAGAAGATAAATTACTTTTGTTCACGTAATACGTATTCTAACCATTACTTTATCCCTTGCCTACGCACTTACATACGTACATAATGTTATTTTGATCGCTTCTTTATTACAAAAAAATAAATGGTAAAAGATTTGGATATCGATGAATGTAGTTTAAATTTTAAAAATACATTTATTTGATAAGGTTTACAAAACACGAGTCGTGCTTGTCTAGGTTGGTGTTTGGATGGGTTACCCGTTACATACCAACTTTCCTCCAACGTGCTTTCGCACGGAGGAAACTTGATATGTGAGTGTAAGGGTGGTCACCTATCCACACACCTAAGTCAAACACAGCCTTAAAAAATAATAAATAAAATAAATAAACATAGCTGGACATTACACACAGCACCATCTAGTGCCACACTAAGCAAGACTTGTGTCGTGGTCACCAGACAGTTGATATACTTGTTTGTAAATACATACTTATCATACATATAAACATACAATATGACGGAAACAAATGTCCATGCTCATCACACAAACATTTGCTCTTACCGGGATTCGAACCTGGGAATTGCGCAGCGGTAGTATATAGGGTGTAAAACACCTCTTCACCATCATTGCGATCATTTTTTTGTTCTACACCATACCTGGGAACCTTCTAGTTACGGAGATATGGGGGGTCAAAGTCACAACTTTTCGACGAGTTTTTTTTAAATACAAGTTTTTTTTGTATGATTTTAACACCTCCACGACCCCTGCACTATTCAATCCATCCATCAGCACAATGTTTTAAGTGCGTTACATTGAGTTCTACCACAAAACGTGATTTATAACCTCAAAAAAAAAGTCATTTCCCAGCAATAATTTTTGCGTAAAGTTACTTAGTTTGATGTACATAATGCTTGGTTAACGGCTTTGTGATGAGGTGGTTTACACCCTGTATAATTATGTAGTATATCAACTGTCTGGTGACCACGAAGTCTGAAGATTCGTCCGAGTGGCTGTTATTATTTACACTACACACTTTCAACAATATCTTTAACCAAATAAAGTATTTCAAAGTACTTAACAGTGTAAATAAATATCATCTTGAATCAAAAGTAAAAAGGCTGACCTCAACAGGTCAAAGAAAAAGGCAGCGAAAATCTCACCATTACGGATCTATGAGGGTCCGAAAACATGTCGTCCCCAATTTAAAAATAGCCCTACCCGGACCCTACCGGCCGTGACACAAGAGGACTAAGGGATTACCTACATCAGTGGATTGGTCACATTCACCTGTACCTGTTACTGACATATAGTATCACTTTCCATAAATAAGCAGTTATTTGTGACCCACAAATAACTGCTTATTTATGGAAAGTGATACTTTAAGGGGTTGTATAAGTTTAGAAGTTGAGTTTCGCTAAGTCATGGATGAAAAAACTTCTTATTCATACATACAGGGTGTAAACAATCTCATCACGAAAGCCGTCAACCAAGCATTCTGTACATCAAACTATAATAAGTAACTTTACGCAAAAATTATTGCTGGGAAACGATTTTGGTAAAAGTCATGTTATGACATAGAACTCAATATAACGCACTCAAAACATTGTGGTGATGGATGGATTAAATAGTACAGGGGTGGTGGACGCATATTTAAAGTAAAAATCTTGCATTGAAATCTTGTATTAAAAAAAAATGTGTCGAAAAGTTGGAACTTTGACCCCCAATAGGGGAGACCGGGTACAAAAGTAACGGCGGGTCGAAAGTAACAAACGGTCTGTAGGTATATCAAATGGTCGAAACGCTGCTCTGCTACCGTCAGGAGACAGCCAGTGATGCTCCCCTCGCTTATATTTAGTCGCCGCGCTCGCTCCGTGCCGTAAAGTTGTGCTAGAGGACGCCACGTGATTTTAAGAACCAAAAGTAAGTTTTTTGTCATTTACTCATTAGTGTTCACATAGTGTTCAAATGGTGATATCAATGTGACTATTTGCAGTGTAATTTTTAATAAGATTGTTTACACGGTGTTGTTATTGATTTTGGAATAGCAAGTTCTATTTTTATGCAGGCATTCATGAATTAACAAAATCGTGGTTGGGTACAAAAGTAACACAGTACTACGGGTACAAAAGTAACATGTTACTTTTGTCCCCATAATGCAATACGTATGATTCCCTTATTATTTTAAGTTAATTAATTTATTATTTTTATTGTTTTTATTTACTAACAGAATGCCGCGACAACGAGTGAGGAAGACACCAAGAAGGACTACTGACATAATTATGGACGTGCACATAAAAGCGGCTGACGAGCATTTCAAAGAGAATGCCACAATTAGAGCTCTGGCACAAATGTACAATGTTTGCCATGTGACATTGTATTGATACATAAGAAAATTACCATTCAAAAAATGATAAACACAGCTACAAACAACTGGATGCGAAATAATCCTGGTCAAACGCTGACTACATTACATTCCTGGTATTGTCAAAAAAGCATTTCCTCTAGCTGTTACTGATAAATACGAGTATATCATTGCTGCATTCTTCTCCAATCGCAAAAAATGCAATTGAAGAAGAATACTAATAAAGAATGAAAGCCAAAAAACTAATTTACAACCTGATAAGTACAAAACGGAAAAGGAAAAAGAACAAAGAAGACAAGTTAAAAGTAAAAGAAAACATGATCATAACAATAATTCATGTGACGAAGAAGATTGCTTTTGTTTTTTTGTGTGTTTTATAATAAATAAGTTGATTTTATATAGCATTTCATATTTATTACATGCACCTTAACCATGTTACTTCCGACCCACACCGTGTTACTTTCGTCCTGGCCCCGGGGTCGAAAGTAACAATCGTCGTTTTTTTTTTAAAGCATTGTTACTCACAATAAACAGCAAATAATGATGTAAATTTATATACAAATTTGTAGAGCACAATCGAAGGTATTATGTGGCTATATTCATTTCATCATAAATATATTAAATAACGAGAAACCAGTGTCAAAGTACAAAGTGTTACTTTTGTACCCGGTCTCCCCTATCTCCGTAACTAGAAGGTTCCCAGGTATGCTGTAGAACAAAAAAATGATCGCAATGAAGAGGAGAACAAGTGCCTTTCGACTTCGTTAAGAGGTGATTTACACCTTTTAAATACAGAGTATGTAAGGTATTAGAGGAGTATGTAAGGATCGTTAGCAGGTACCCCCTACCCTTAGTGGAAAAATGCGTTTATTTATGTATGTACATAATTATGTCAAATAAAAATAAGTGATGAAAGGTTGCTTCGAATGAAGATAACTTAATTGCAACTTAATTATATTACCAATACTTATAACTTATTGTCCTAACTTTAAGAAAGTCTGACAACCAGTCTTACCAAGTGGTATCGTAATACCCAGTACAAAGCTGGGTTGTGGAGGTAAGAATCTCACAATAAAAACAAGTGAATATTTAAAAAAAAAACTTGTTAAGAAGGTTATTTATTTCGAGGTCAACAAAGGTATTAGCGGAAACCGCCATTTACAATCGCTTTCTTTTCTGGCTTCTAGTCTGGTAGTCTTCTGTAACTCCTAAAATACTCTAAAAACTAATTTTAAAGTATTTCCACGAAACTACTACCGTTGTTCAGTTTAATGATAAAATTCCGGCAGAATTTATTTTGTTTCAGGCTTTCAAAAGTCGCAGCCATTAGACCTTCGGCGTTAATTTACGCGATTTTAAAGGAAGACTTTCATCAAAACTAATAGCACTCAAAGTGGCAATTAAAATGAGAAATGTGTACCATTTATAACTTTTCTTCTTAGAGCATAGACACTGGGATGGACTGTCTGTCTAGCTAAAATATTTAAACTTTCTAGGTTATGGTTTCACAGGAGGTCAGAATTTGGGAAGAGGAATCCTATTATAAATTACTAAAACAATATGGTAAACGGCACGACATGATGTCACAAAATTAGAAAATTGAATTAATGTTTAATAAGGCCGTGTACAGACGAAGTGAGGAGTTGCATAATAATGAGGTGTTTTCAGGGCCAGCTTCCAACAAAAAAATATAGATGGCGTTGTGCAAGAAGAAGAGTATTTTTTTAGCAATTCGGAGCCAGTATTTTATTTTTAAAAGGCAATGAATGCCCATTTATTGCCTTTTAAAAATAAAATACTGGCTAGCAAATGTCTGTGGGAGTTTCATTTGTTCTTTTTTTGGTTGTTGGCAGTAATCTGAATCATCATTCTCTTGCCCTTATCCCAATTTATTTGGGGTCGGCGCAGCATGTCTTCTTCTTCCATACTCCTCTATTTTTCGTCATCTCTGCCGTAATCTGAATAATAGTTAAATTTAAAAAAATGTATTAATATATGATTTACTAGCGGACGGCACGCGGTTTCACCCGCGTAGTTCCCGTTCTCGTGGGACTACGGGGATAAAATATAGCCTATGTTACACAAGGTGAATGTAGCTTTTCAATGGTGAAAGAATTTTTGAAATCGGCGCAGTAGTTTTTGAGTTTATTCATTACAACCAAACAAACAAAGTTTTCCTCTTTATAATATTAGTGTAGATTTAGCGGTTCGACATCGTAAAAACTACAGAGCGGATTTGGATGAAAGTTGGTACATAGATAGTTACTATCCTAGATTAACACGAAGAATACTTTTAATCCCGTCAGTGCGATCCTATGGGACAATTACCGCACTTCACGCGGGTGAAGTCGCAGGCATAAGCTGGAAAATAAATATCGAACTAAGGGCTCCTGTTTACGGTGTACTTCAAACGACGTTGCCATATTTTTATCTTTACTTAATGCAAAACGTTTCTAAACAGCTCCATTTATTTTCAGTAAAACATTATCCAGCACCTATCAATTCATGAGCGACATAAACATAAACGAGATCCATTCCTTAAAGCTACTATAATTTAAACCATCCCCATCAACTTTAATATGAAAAGGCGTTTAGACCGCTTAACAAGACAACTTTTGTTAATTCAACGTTCCTTTAAAATTCTACCAGGCCCCCATAAGGATAAAGATCTCCCCTCTAACGTTAACACATGCAAATTTGCTTATCGACACATGATATGATATGTAAAATATGCATAAGAGCAGTGTCGGCTGAGCTTTCAAATGCGAGGAACAATTTACATTTTTACCTCGCTTCCCTATCTTTGTTACCCGCACATCTTGCCGTGTTTGGCGAGGCTCTAATCCTGAATATGAAAGGAAATACATAAAACTCCTTTCCCATATTTCCTTAAAGTGAAGGAAAGCTGCTTATCCTGCATTCAGGAAATACTACGGGAAAGCACAAAGAAAATATAAAAAAAGATATAAAATCTGTCTTAGACATGTGTTCGATCTTATCCTATCTATAATCTTCTTATCTTTGATATTATTGCTGGAAAGTCCAACTTGATATGAATAATTCAGTTTGCACTATTTATATATTTGAGAGCTAAAACGGCGTTATTAAGGAGACATGAAAATGTCAAAGAAAGGCTGTACCTTAACCCATGGATTTGGTTTTAAACTCCCATCCATACCAAGGTTAGAAATAAAGTATTTTTGAAGCCAAGTTTTTACAACGTGATAAAATATGAGTGAATATGGAGTGAGATTTTAACACCAGATCTCCGTAATCAGGCTTATGAATTATAGCGCCTAACTTTCGGCCTAGACAGATATGTATGATCGTAACTAATAACGGGTCGTCCCCTAATAACACTGATACTGCCGAACAGTGGGTACATATCTAACTAAAACAATTTGTCAGTTGTGTGATTTATTACAAATTACTATCTATGTAAGTACTAGGAGTTCAGAATTTATGAAGATGATACGGTTTCAATTCTGCGATTAATCTTTAGGCTAGGATACACAGCTTGATGGATTTATTAACGGATTCTTAGTCCTATTAATATTTTTAAAGTGACGCTTCCGAAACTTTGAAAACGCGATGGGTTACTTGAGGTCGACGACTCTAAAAAAAAACTATCATATATATTTTTTTGGTTTTGTAATAGTCAGATAATTTAATTTTATCGTGTATATTAAGTATAGAGAGGTATGGAAGGCCGCCTTTGCCCAGCAGTGGGATACGAAGTGGGCCAAAATATAATATATTTTTGATATGAGTCAGGTTATACCAATATTGCGATGGTAACAACGATTTTTCTGCTAAGTTCGATGCTCCTTACAATCTCAGTAGATACATACGAACCAGTTTCTACCCTAACAGCTAATAGTTCATTACAAACACTGAGTGTACTTAAACTGTGAAATCAGAACATTTTCGTGCAAACTACAGCAATTATCGCAAGTGTTATCGGGCAGGTTGGTGAGCTGGATTGTCATTAGAATACTAAGTGGATGCTGTAACCATCGATCTGATCATATCTTGCCAACAATCAGGCCGTAACGGTAGGGAGAAGGCTTTTTTACTGGTGTTCTAGTTAATCCAGTTAGAACTTACGTCTGAGTAATAGAGGAGTATGGAAGAAGTTTTGCTGCGTCGACTACAAATGAATTGGGAAAAGAGCAAAAGAATCATGATGACTCAAGTCTACTTTTAGAAACTACCATTGAGTACTATTCTTTTCAAGCAGTAACGTAATGATGATCTTGATAAATGTAATTAAGAATCAGAGCCTGATAGAGCAAGGATATGTCATCTATCTAGCTTTTTATCATCAGTCTTAGGGTTGGCCTACTACTATTACTTAATTCAATCTGATGCAATTGTCAAATATCTACGAATAACCTCGACAAGCCATGAGTCCTTCACATAAAACCAAGCAAGGATAAAAAGTATCAATAATATCACCATTTTAAACAAAACCACAACAATTTAAAAGTGAGAAGTCAGTGAATTCACGTAGTAGGTACCTATTTTTGCGGTATTACTGTTAGCTATTACGGCAGAAATACGTCGCGTCGCGAGTAACGCCCGGGGGAAATGCCTAGCTCGTACGGCTACAATGGCTTTTGGCGGGGGTGACACCTCTAATGAAAATTGGCTATGGCTTGCGCTTTTTACTCCCATGTGAACGCAGCTTTATAAACGGGATGACACTTATTTAAAATGTTGCTAATGTAAAAAAATATTTAAGAATTTTTCTGCTGTTACTATTGCACTTGAGAACTTTTTCACTTTGGGCAGTCTTTTTGTTGTCATTGCCATAATATTTGTAAAAAGATTATTTTATTTTTATACCTACATCACGACCGGACCCTGTTTTGCACGATATGTCAAAACATTGACATTTCTTTTCTGTTTTATCTATGTTACCAAACGGTGAAGGAAAACATCTTGAGGAAACCGGTCCTAGAATTAACAATTCGAAGACATGTGACATTTACCAATCCGCACTGGGCCTGCGTGATGGAATATAGCCCATTCTCTCTCATTCAGTGGAGGCAGTGTCCCAGCAGTGGGAACATTATAGGCTGACGATGATGTTGATAATGTTGCCAAACTGGCAAACTTATCTAGGGGTTTCGTAGGTATTTCCTAATACATTTTTTTGTCAGATAGGCAGTCTTTCCATGTGAAATAGTGGTATCCAACTGCATCCAGAAGGACTAGTAGCCAACTCCAACCCAAATGTCGATGATAACAAAACGTTTTGCAACGCGCTGAATACCTCATTTGAACAACTTTGCAAATGAAAGGTGGATTGTAGATTTGCCCGCCAAATAAATCGCTTTGAAGCAAAAAGGGTAGACAAAAAAATCGAATGAGTCCGTGATTACCCACGCGTACATTATCAAAAAATATTTGACTCGTATTTTTTCTTCTCTTACATAGGTAAATCTAAATTTAATATAATATTATAAGATACGATGCTTTTAAAATTCCCAATACGTCACGCCTAGGTACAATTTTTAGCTAGTTCTGACGTCCCGAGCCCCGAGTTTTGATGCGTTTTATCTTTGTCAATATTCATTGATTTACAAAACAAAAAATACGTGTCCATTATTTTTTAATAATCTAGCTGACGGACTAAATAGATTTGTAATTTTTGATAGTGTCGTCAAGCCTATTCTCCGACATTTCCACGTTAGAACGTTATTTCTCACCTCAATAGTGTTACATAACTTCCTGCCTGCTCTGCTAGCCTGGTAACCGGCCAATATCTCACGCTCCCAAAAGTTTCATAATAAAAGAGATATCACCTGCCAAAGCGACTATCTAGTTGTTCCTTATAACATTATGTTTTATTCAAAGAAAGGTGTTAGGCGGTCAATAAAATGCCTCATGTGTCATATTTTTGCCTCGTATGGGGAATTTCAGTGACGCATAACAGGTGGGTTTTTTCTACTGGTCGGAATAAAGTTAAATGAATTTATAGACTGCTGCATGCACATAGAGTACTTAAGTTATAGCAATTAGTTGACCCACCTTTACTTTAATCGTTGAGATTTTTCAGAATACGAATCGATAGATTGATACATTTATTGTTTGTTTTTTGCTTAAATAAAAAAATATAAAAAAAAATATTAATTTGCAAAAATAAATACACCTGTCGTAATACCTTCACAATTTCTGCAAGTCACTATTTTCTTGATAGAACCTTTTTTTTTGTTTTAATATCCTTTTATTTTAATATGATTATTCTGTAGATTATTATAGTGATGTACACTGTGTAGGGTTCTAAAGTATTAGTTGATTGTGTTTTGCGATGTTCGGAGAGCGTCTAACTGCTGCCTGGTTTTTATTACTTGATTTCAATTCAAGTAACGTACTAAAATGAACCAGGAAAAAAAAAATTAATGGCCACTTCAAATATGTAAAGTATCTATCTTGCAGAGAAATGCAATTGTCAAAAAATAAAACTAAGCTAAGCTAAGCTATTTTAGTACATAATCAACTATTACATTTCAACAAACAACTCCAAATAAATATTTCAAAACTTTTAGCAATCCAATTTCAAATTTCCACGAGACTGAACGAATTTACCGCACACGTATATACAAAAACAAAAAATATCTGTTTCGAATTTAGTATTCCACCGCTCACTCGGTCCGATCATCAGATTGAACTAATAGCTATAAATCGTGTGTTGTCCATACTCCAGTAAATTATATACGAACCGCCACGGTTACTTGGTATGCAGTGGAATATTATATTGAGGTTTTTTATTGTAAAAATGTGTTTTCATACAACGTTTTAGAAGTTTATCTACATCTCCACATAATATTTTATTCAAAGTATTTCACACCTAACACTATGTACATAGACATGGTAAGAAGCACATTGAACATCAATATCAAGCTAGGAAGGTCTCGACTAATGAAGTCTATGCTCCGTCCAGCACAGATCCAAATGCAAAACCCCGAGAGCTTTCACCTTGAACTCTAGAATCATTTCTCCGCTCAATACAAAGATGGGTTTGAGGAAACTATCCATACGCCCCGGTCGTATGGATAGTCTAAGTTCTTCGAGACACGTCGTACAGATCAGAAAAAGAGGTTCTCCGATCCGAACTCTCAAGCTCATGAAGGAACGGCGTGAGATGATCCTGCAGTCTTTAGACGAGGCGTTGAAATACCGGCAGCTCAATGGACGGATCTAAATTCTTAAAAAGCGACCTCTGCCGATTTAATAACGAGCGTATTAAAGACGCGATCGAGCGGAACAAAGGCTCCAAGGTATTTACAACGCCAGCCGTTGTCGTTCGTTGCTGTATTGACAGAGCCAGCTCACGAAACTGAAGATCAACGATGGCAGGATCTTATACGCCAAGCCGGAGCTACTGAGGAGAGCTTCCATGGACGGACATCCCGGACGTCAGCCTGTACGAGATTAGGATGGCTCTGGAACAGCTAAAAAACAAAAAGGCACCGGGTGATGACGGAATTATGACTGAACTCCTGAATGCGGGTAAAAAACCGGTACTGGAGGATGTCTTAAAGGTTCTGAACTGGAGAGGGCTCGGCACCAATGACAATGGCGAGTACATCACTCAACTTCGGTTTGCCGTCGATATAGTGGTCATGGACGGGACCATGGAGGACCTCAGTACAATGCTCGATGACCTCAGTAGAGCTTCCGAAAGAGTGTGTCTTTAAATGAACATGCACGAGATGAAGGTCATGTTGACTGTCCATGTCACACCCTATCCAGATCGGAGACTCTACATTCGAAGTTGTGGACGATTATGTGTACCTGGGATAAACGGTCCAGTCCGGTCTAATTTCGAGGAAAAAATAAATCGTCAAATCCAACTCGGCTGGGCAGCGTTCGGGAAGCTGCGTGGTATTTTCTCGTCCAGCTTACCGCAGTGTCTCAAGACGAAAGTCTATGACCAGTGTGTGTTGCCAGTGATTACATACGGGACCGAGACGTGGTCGCTCACAGTGGGTCTTATCAAAAGGCTTAAAGTCACCTTTCCAGTAATGACAATAAAGTCCATTTTTAGTTTTTTTTTTAACGTGGCTCATGTTAGGTTCTCTTTTAGGCCCGCAGGTGACGGTGTCGTGAATCCGCTGGATGCGAGTCGCACGGGACATAGGTCAAACCACACACAGTATTAATATCATCCCAATAAAATAAATGCACACTGCGTGCATTTCATTACCGATTGCCTAAATAAACACGATTTCCCGATTGCCCTGTGTGCTATGACATAATGAGTACATGCCGTGGCAGAGCATACACCTATGTATGGTATTTTACATAATTGTCATTCATCATTGCAAAACTTCTGTTTTTTTTTAAGTCGTATATACCGTCAAGTTATACTAGTCGTTTACAACCACACGAACGAATCTAGATCACTGATGCTGAAAACTAGAATTATTTATTTTGTGGAAGTGGGTGTAGTATAAAAATAAATAAGTAAAATAAATAAATAACATTAACACAGAGCACCACCTAGTGCCACACTAAGCAAAGCTTGTGTTGTGGACACTAGATAGTTGATATACTACATTATACACTTTTTTGTTTGTAAATACATACTTATTATACATATAAACATCCATGACTCGGAAACCAATGTCCATGCTCATCACACAAACCTAACCTAAGAACGTAAGGCAGCGTCACTACCACTACGCCATACGGCATTATTTGTGCGGCCTGTACATACGATAAGATCGAAAAATTGATTTAAAAAAAATGAAGGTTGTAGTGAATTTTATAGTCGCTATCTCGCTGAAGGCTGAAGGAGCATCGTTTTTTTACTTTTGCGTAAATATGTTTTAATTATATTTGAAATGTAGTCTATTCGTAATCGGAAAAGTAAAATTTCTGGTTCTCAATATTTCATATATGCGTGGGAAAAGCATTATTTTACCTTTGATTGCTGAATTTTAACAAAAGGTATCTTATTTATAACTATGCACATAAAAAAACTATCATAGTCATAAAAACGTCCACATAGAATAAAAACATACAGTAGTGTAAACACAAGTTTACGTCCCAAATATGGCGGAATAGTGATGTCCCGGCTTATCTGCGAGCGTCGTAAAATTGTGTCGAAAAACTCGCAAAAAGGGTTGTTAAGGCGCCTGTCCATTGGACTGAAAGCTTGGACAGAAATAATCGGAAAAAAGTAGTGGATCTCATGTCTGTGTAGGTACAAAAAAGGATTGTAATTTTTTTGAGCTTTCTGCCGTTTTTCAGTTTTGATTCACTGAAAGTTTCTATCAGTGTTTTTTAGTCTTTAGTGTTTACTAAAGACTAAAAAACACTGATAGAAACTTTACAACTAACAGACGGTCATATGTTGGATGTGCCGGTCGCAAAGGTATTTCAAATAAATATAGTTTTTTTTATATAGCAAAGCAATAAGCAACCCGTGTTTGAGTCTATGACCGTAGCATATGATCAAAGCGGGTCTGCTTAGCACATGCGAGTGTTGCAAAACGTTCGCTAGTTTATTTCGAGGACGTATTAAAAAAAAATAGATTTGATTGGACTACTTTTACCCGCGCGCGCGTATCATGCCAGGATGGGAAAGCTGTGTGTAAACATAGATCTGCCTCTTTTCGACGCTGGACAGTGCTGTATTATAAATCTACGTGTAAAACCGCGCATGAAAAGGAATAAAACAATGTGTGCCTGATATATTGGTTTAAAAAAGCAGTTAGGTATGTACATACGTAGTTATGCAACTAGTTGTAAGGGTTTGCTACTTTTTTCTGCCCTGCGTGGGCGGAGCTCCGCCGTGTCCTCGTGGCGGCGATCGGCGGCGGCAACCTCTCGCGTCCGGCCCTGGTTCAATCCATGGTCCGGAGCGAGACGGAATGGGAAGCCGTCGCCTCCTTCTGCGAAGCAGTGATGCTAGCGAAGGAGGTGGCGGAACGAGAGAGGGAGAGATCCTCTCTTCCCGGCCGCCGCGGGAGACGCAACGGGCGTCGGGGGCCACGTGGTGGCTACCGGCCACCGTAGATGCGGGCCTGTGGACGGCTGGCTATGGGCTAGCTAGCCGTCCGGCCGTCTAACGACGACGACAGGCCGTGTCGACGGCGCGTTCGTGTTCCACGCGCGCCTCAAAGAGTGTCAGCAAAAAGAGAGGGGCCCGCAAGGGCCGAAGCCTGCCGGGGTTGCGGGCCTGTTCGAAAGAGATACCGCGGCCCCGGAACGTAAAAGGCGAGGAAGGAACATGGATGGTTTTTAGTCAGTAAAAGTCTGACACTCCCTCCCGCTCCGCCCAGAGTGGGGGGGGTCATTTGATGATTTCCCATCCTTAAAAAAAAAAAAAAAAGGGTTTGCTACTTTGTAGTGTGGAAGGATTTTTCTAAAGCTCTTAGTTGCTGTATTAGGTACTAAATAAGTTCTGTTTATTCTGTAAACCAGTGTGTCCACAAGAATACTGCCGACCAATTACTGTTCTGCAGTTTGGCAGGAGGTTTGTGTTGTAATTTTTGTGGAATTTCTATGAGTAAATAAATAAGAAATGGTTGCCTATATTAATGAATACATGTACCTTCTTCGAACCTCACCATTCCACATTGTCTATTTTAAAATTAACCTCATTATAATTAAGTACGTCCTAAACTTTTGGTAATCTTAATTTTCATTTTCATAAAAAAACCATTTTTCAAAATATTTCAAAAATATTACAAAAGTACCTAATTTAAACATGCATGTATATTCACATATTCATAGTGTTCATGTCTTCCAATTTTGCAAAGCAAACAAGGGCGCTATTTACAGCGTATCTCAGAAAAAAAGGAAAAAAATAAATCGAGATAAGCCTGCGGCCGTCCTGCGACATTTTGTGAAAAAAAAAACATTTGTATATTTTTATCTTTTGATTGCAGTGTGTGGAGACCTCAACAAGTCTATGGATTGTGGCGGGAAACGAAATGAAACGTCATCAACTAAGAATGGACAACACTTTCGTCCGTTGTTTATGGTTGCGCTGAACTTTTTTTGTTCGTTGTTATTTTTTCTGCGAGTGTGCTTTGTAAGAGAAAAACTGAGATATAGGACGTACTTACATATATCTAACGGTAATGTTTATATGGAGTCTCTGAAACATACCTTAGTTTTATCATAATTGTTATACCATCATATGATAAAAAATTACGACATTAAATTACCATTTTTATTTAGGGAAAAGGAGGATGAAAAGCCTTTTCCAATGTAAAATTAGTAGATTGTATGACAAGGGAGCAATATAATAGTTTTACGGCGAGGGCGCTATTTTGAATCCAGAGGGAAGCTAATGATTCTAAAATCGAATCCTGAGCGTAGCGAGGTATTCAAAGTACGGTCGAACAAACTAACATATTTGGATTACATTATAAAATGAAATTTGGGGGTTTAACTGTAAACCAAAATAGCTTGTTCGACCGTAAATCGCCTGAGGGAAAAATATTTTTGCTGTCGAGTCATATACTCTACTTTTCATCTCCTTCTATGAGAAAATATTTCTCCCGGGATTTCGAAAGGTATTAAGTTTCTTATGACGTTATTTATTAGCTTCAATTTTTATTGTTTCAGGAAGTAATACACTATCACTTTCAGAACTCGACGTAGAATCCTTTTTTTTTTGCAAAAGAAAATAAAATCCGTACTGATTACAAGAACGGGGAAGTAAAACGCGCTCATTCGTTTTTTTTTTTAAATTACTGCGCCTACCCGCACCGTACATCCAACACTTACAAAGAATAATTTATACAAATTACGTCCGATTTCAATGAACGATTCATGTTCCAAATTCAAACCTCATTAGTCATTACTGGCCGCTAAAAAGTTTAGTGGAGAAAAAAGCTACTTTTCTTTCTTTTATAGAGGAACAAAACAACACTTTTCGAATGAAGGGATATAATAGTACCTACGGTACTGCGGCAGCAACAGAAGCATTGATGGACCGCCGAGGCACACCAATACCTAGTTGTGGCCAAGGCACCCACCCTTCTTGTAGGTATTCCTGCTGACTCCACTGGTCAACGGGCAAAATTAAAATATTTTCCTCGAGTTCAAGAGTTCATTTGTTTTTTTTCAACAGACTGCTTTCTGTTTGCGAGACAATTCAAGCAATTTGATAAGTTTCCTCCTTGGTTGGCATGTTTCAGAGTAACAGATCGTTCCATTTTTAAATAACACGACAGTTATAAGTTTACTATGAAATTTATTTGGCCATTATACTCGACAAACAAAGATTCTCATACAACTTTTGCCGGCCGCTGGTAGCATGTATCTGGCCAGTACAACAATTTAGATTAATTTATCTCGAAGAAGGTTGTCAAAATATTGCTTAAACTTCCAAGCCTGTTTGAAAAAAAAAAGGATTTCTGTCGTTAAAAATATCCTACACAAATTCAAATTAGTTTACGTAACAATAAAATTCTGAATACACGATCTTCAACCCCGTATTCACATTCTCCAATAACAAGATCTTCAAAACAACCTTCATAAACTAGGTAGGTAGAACAGACCTGAAACTTTCAGTTCATAGTTTAGCTTAGAAATACGAGGACCCGTCTACCTGAGAACTTCATAAATACATTAACATATACGTCACGTAAATGCTTTCTCACGTACCGAGTATCTTACCTTAAATGGCTTATTTAGTTCTGTATATACAATAGTTATTATTTAAATACATATAGCGTGGGTTTCTATAGTAATAAACGCAGAGCCTTAAATATAATTCTTGAGCTTTAGTTCCACGATCTACTTTTATCATTTTCCCGCTGGGGGCTGTGGGGGCTGTAGGGGCTGTGGGGTCCGCACAACACTTTTTCTGTAATTACACCTGCACCCCACGTAATGAATACTGTTTGCCAATCTGTGCCATGACTTTCACTGGCAACACTGACGAACATAGACGCGGGCGCACATTACTCTTAGAACTCTCACATCAGCCAGCATAAAATCAACGTAAATAAAACTTTTTGCAGTTATTGTTACTGACTACCGGAGTATTATAATATCTGTGCTACCGGCAATTCACCGTCCCGTTACCTAACAGTGTAATGGAATAATAAATAACAGGCTGATGTTATGACAACACGACAAAAAACGTTCATACTACTCAAAACGAAAGCTAACATAATAAAAGTAGAGCTAAGTTTGATGGCAACAAACAACTTTAGAAATATTCTTCAATATTGTGAGTAAACAAATCGTTTCTTCTCGAACGGGTGGAAAGTTGTAAACGATGCAAGAAGTTTGGACACCTACATCAATAATAGGGTAACTTCCGCATTCATGTTTTTGGATATTAAGGTGAGGAGCAACGAGAGCAGATCGAAGATAATAATACATTTACGAAGGTGGGCAAAAGATGGAGCAGCGAAGAGGAGATCGTAGGTAAATAACAGACGCTCAGGTCGATCTTTATGTTAAGCCATGCTTGACTGGGACGGCCCATTACATACCGAGTTTTCTCCGTGCTTCGGAAACCACGTTAAGCAGTTGGTCCTGGCTGCCAATTGTAGGTTTTTGACAGTAGCTCCAGGTAGTCAGTGGCCCAAAAAGTCTGTCAACCAGTCTTACCAGGGGGTATCGTATTACTCAACAGTAACTGGGTTGTGGAGGTCAGATAGGCAGTCGTTCCATGTAAAATACTGGTATTCAGCTGTATCCGGTTAGACTGGAAGCCGACCACAACATAGGTAGTTAGAAAGAAGGCTAGGCTGATGTGAGCGAAAGATAATAACGCTTACAGGGACGTTCAGTCTGACGTGAAGGTTGATACAGAATGGAACAAACTGAAAAGGAGTAACCATCTATATACATTTTTTTTTATTGTTTATTATATAAAGAACAAAACAAAATATAAATATAGGAACATCACAAAAACCTCAATAGGTTTGTCCGGATGTTGATCCACTTATAAGCTATCTTAACACTAGACTATAAAATTATCATACACGGGTTATAACAATTTGTAAGGTAGACAGGTCCTAAAAAACAAACACGGCGCGGGTCGGACTCAGACATCGCGTCGATGGTAGTAACTAATGTAAATAACATGTAAATACAGGATGGTGCATTTCAAAGAGAGTTAAAGATTTTTTTGTACTTATATTTATAGTTACTATTTGTTATTTCCGATTGAATTTTTGTTGGAACCTCATTAATCAGAGTAGGCATTAGATAAATATATATTCGAACAGGTATTGCATATTGCAGTTGGTTTTCTTCTTCTTCTCGCGTCAAAGACTTAAATTTTATCTGATCAGCAGTACAAGTACGTAGGAATCGATAGGACTCGATAAGATAAATTTGACAGTTATTCTCGTTAAAATGAGTTTTCATGGAGTCTAAAACTCATTTTATCGAGAATGACTGTCAAATTTATCTTATCGAGTCCCATCGATTCCTACGTAGTTATACTGCAGTACGCAGTGACCCGGTCACTGGACAACTTTATCATTTGCATCGCTTTAAGAGCTTCTGAGGTATTGCCAGTTTCGTCACATAAAACGCTTGGCGTGTGAGCCGAATAGTACGTTGCTCGGCCGTCACTCCGTTCACCGCTCAGTAAAGCCTGAGTGTCCATACAAAACATATGTAATATTGAGTTGATCGTGCTACGGTGACTCTCGGCTCGGACCCGACACGATCTGGCATGGTTGTCCTTTAATAACACCACCAATTTGGGTTCTCGTTGTTCGTTAACAGATTTTTTATTTTTATTCATTAAAGTTTGGAAACGTTTTAAATGTTCGGTTTGAAACCGAGACTTACTAGAAGAACAACAATATCGTTCAAAATGGCTCTGGAATACAAAGCGCAGGTAAGTACAAACTGTTCAGGATGGAAAAGTGCCTCCTTCACACAAGCAAGTAGGCAAGCGAACAATACACGAACATACCGACTCTATACAAAGAATGCCAAAGACGTCGCCGTGGGTGTGTGAGACTGTGAGAGCAAGTCAACTTTTAATGGAGTTTCCTACAAGTTCTGATGACGCCCAGTTCACGACGCAGTTACGGTAAACAATTGTTACGAACGCCAAAGGCCCCAGCAAAAGCGCGCTGTGTAAATGTAATGTAAATGATTATTATTCTTTATTGTACACAAAATTAAAAGAAATATAGCTTATGTACAACGGCGAGCTTAACCCAGAATTGAGTTTTCTCACAGCGAACCTTAATTCGAATTCGAAATTTTCAGAAGAAACAAAACTTCTTTATTCGCCATACATAAATATGCCAT
Organism: Xestia c-nigrum; assembly: GCA_916618015.1. Classification (NCBI taxonomy): domain Eukaryota; kingdom Metazoa; phylum Arthropoda; class Insecta; order Lepidoptera; family Noctuidae; genus Xestia; species Xestia c-nigrum. Next base: position 4,431,849 of record OU745263.1, read on the forward strand.
TCATGCCGTAGAGGATTATATCTATGTGCACAAACAGTACATTTAATAACTTTGTAATTATGTTTTCACCTCAGCACCTCAAACAAGCAGGTTTTGCTGTTTACAGACAGTGTGCAAAATTCGATTTTGCTGCGAGCGTGAGACAAAGTAACTTTTTAATTAGTTTTTTTAAATACCGAGAACTGTGCAAGTCTACTCACAAAAGTTGAATGATTTCAACTTCACTTTGTTCTGTCACTTTCACTTCGATACGAAAAAAGCGAGAGATAAAAACAAGTCGATTCGAAATTCGATTTTCAAATTCCATAACTAGTAGGCACAAAAAGAAAAAAAACAGTAAAACGTTCGGATACTGACATTGTAAATCGATAACCGTAATATGTATTTTACGTGTTTAGGTTATAAAAAAAAAATGTTGCATTTCAAATAATCGAATATAATTTTTACAATTAAATTAAGATGATTAATAATATTGAAGAAAAAATAGGAAGTTTATTATGTATCTACTTATTTATTTATAGTTTTAACAATCTTTAATATTGAGACAGAATACCGCGAGTGTAGTTTCAGAACGCATTTTATAAAAGTAGCGGGGTCTAAATTTTTATTGTTCGAAAATTCTCTGTTACGCTAGGGCTAGGCAATGTTTAAGTCAATGTACACTAGCTACAAAGTACAATAAAATTTGAATATTAAGATAATAATAATAAATATGTAGATATGAGTGAGTCCAGTGACGAAGTCTGTTATTTATGACCCGAAGAATTGAAGCATAATGTAAAAATGCAGAATAGAACTTCCTGCCGGTCTGCTTTCTGTACATTATTTAATATCTATTTATTATTTATATCTCACTATGTTGTTTGTAGTATGTTGTAGGTGTATGTATGTTGTTGAATGTACTGTTTTGTATTGTTTAGGTGTATGTTCTCGCTGCTGAGGTGAAAAGTTGTATGTGTTACACGAGACCAAAGTTATTTGCATCTCGTGTCTTTGAATCTCTCGCTACGCTCAGGATTCTAACCTAGAATCACTCGCTACGCTCGTGATTCAACCATAGAATCCTTCGCTTACTCGTGATTCAAAATAACCACTCGCAGCAAAAACTCACTTTGCTCTCTTGTTGCACAAATAACTATTATTTTTGCATCCAAAATACAATATAATCACAAAGCATTCAGAACAAAGTATTTAACGCCAGAAAAGGCTGTACATAAGTTGATTTTCTCAGAGAAATATTGAGTTCTATGAGGCTATTCATTCAATTGTGAACTTGGTTAAGAGTTATTCAAGTTAGAGCTCCTTTTAAAACTGTTTGGTCGAGGAAGTACGCTACCGATTTCCTTGTGTTTGTGAAAATGAGGTGTTTTTAGGGCCAGCATCCAAACGATAGATGGCACTGTACTAGACTCGGTACTAAAAAGGTTTTTTTTGACTGAATGGATTTGGCGTTTAATGCCTTTTAAAAATAAAAACTATGGCTAGTATAATTATGTGTGTGGGTGCTATAGCTGTTCTCTTCTTGCTTGCTTGTGAAAACACCTCATTAATGCCAGGTGATTCAATGCGCATACCAGGGTAGCATGACAAAGAAGATCTAGGTCGCCTACAATTAGCAACGGGTGGAACAAGGCTGTCAATGATTACGAATTATGATTTTCATTGTTTTTCTATCGGGGAACCTGACAGACTTCATAAAACTGCTAAAAGCAACTAAGCATACTACGTAAATACAAATGGAGACTAAAATAACGTGTCGAGCTAAACATTGGAATTGGAACATAGTCTTTGTGTACTACCGGGATACAATCTGTCTAAGCGTGATGGATCCCTGCGCCATCCCATTAGTTTGTTTGTTTTCCTTTACGATGATATCGCACTAGCGTTGAACCAGCCGTGGGCGTTGTACTAGAGGCGGAATTTACGAATGTAGACATATTCCACGTAAGAAAACACAGATTATGGGATTTTCCATTGGCAAATAAGACGCCAAAATCCGCCTGTATAATTATTCTTATTTAATTGCAGACAAAAGTTAAATACCAAAACTCGTTTTTTAAATATTTACTCTGTGCAAAAGTAATAAAAAAAAGAAATAAATTCTAAAGATTATTTACGACGACAATTCAAAAAAGGAATCGTTTCACCATGACCGATTATAAAGAATCCATTCGCGCGCCCGATCAATCAATGTCCTTCGGCAAACAGGACGTTAGAAAAAAAAATAAAGCTACGTAATACGTTACGCATTTAATTTTCAATCTGATGACGGAAAAGAAAAGTGACATGTAAAGAAATAATTTGAACGGAAATTTCTAAACACGTACTTATTGAATGTGGACGAAAAATGGTAGCAATGTTTATTGTTATTTATTCAGGGGTAACACAGAGAACTAAGGTCACCGACGTAGCCCGAAGAATTGCTTAACTTAAGTGGCAGTGGGCAGAGCACATTGCCCGTAGAACGGATGGCCGATGGGGCCGAAAAGTTCTGGAGTGACGACCGCGAACCGGAAGACGATGCGTTGGAAGACCTCCCACTAGGTGGACCGATGACCTGGTGAAGGTTGCGGGAATCCGGTGGATGCGAGTCGCAAGGGACCGGTCAATGTGGCGACACTTGGGGGAGGCCTATGTACAGCATCATAATCATTTCAGCCGTTCGAGAGTTTACAATATCGCTAGCGAGATTACGATCTAACGTGATTGACAATTTTACGGTGACATCTGCACTACATCTGTGTATACTAAACAAACATTTGGTGTTCAAGAAAACAAATGAACACTTTGTCTATGTCAGACACAGCAGAGGTTATCATTCTGTGGTCTAAAATGACGGCAGTTTGTTCTAATGCGGGCTCCACATTTGCGCCGCGAACAAAATCAAAATCAGCGCCTTCCGTGAAAGTAAGCGCGGCCACATTCGCGCGTGAATTCAAAAATATATTTTTTTGTATTTGTTTACGTTTGCGTCAAAATGAGCGTCAGCTGGATGAATGAGCTAGAACTCGTATTGATTACAAATTGGATATTAGTAGTATTGATCGAGTGCTAACATGCCGAACCCATTTTATGGGATCCTAAACAAAAAGAAAATAAAAACATGATACATGATGAATGTGTGAATAAAGAAATGACTGAATTACTTTAAAAAAAAAGTCTAATCTCGAGTTACAAGACTTATAAAAAATGGTGAAAGATTATTTAATTAAAGACACGTAATTGTAGTGAGCCAAAGCGCATAGCATCACAGCGATAGCGCTATCTAATCCAGCGTCCATTCTCGACGAGCGCGGAACTAAACTGAACGATTTTTAATGTGGAGGGTCATGTTTTTCGCGAAGAATTCGCGGCAAAATTACGGGCGCGAATTTGACAGTTGTTCCTGGCGCGAATGTGGAGCCCGCTTAAAAAGAAAAACAAAAGACGTTAACGTCAGTTATATTATGTCAAATTAAACACTCTGCCATGAAACTTTATCGAGTTCGAAACTTAAACATTCAATGGATGTTGATCATTTCGATTCTAATACGAACAAACATGGAGTCGTCATGTATTCATACTAAATATACCTTATATTAGATATTGGCACCAACTACATTACAAGTTAATATTATCTAAGAAACTATCGCGGAGTTCGGGGTGCACGTACAAAATATATCAAGCTTTAACATGCTAACGTTGGCTTGTTTATATTTTTAAAGCGCTTCAGGAATATGCGCTCCTAGTACCAATATTGTGACTATGATCTTCAACAGTATTTGTTGAAATAAATAAAAGTATGTAAAAGTTTATTCGATGGTCGCTTTTGAGACGGGCATGCGTATGATAGGCGACATTTAAAAATATTTATCGACTTGAATTTTGTAGTCGAAGTGAATTCTAACCGAGAGGCATTTTAATCCTCTTCCATTTATCTAAATGATCCAACTGATGTTTTACTAGCATTGCTGAATAAGTTCTCCAAAGCAGAGGATCATAGTAAGAACTATAGAAATGCCAATAATGGTCTGAGTACTGACTAAAGAAAGTGGAATAATTGTATCATGTATGCACAACGAAGCGAAAACGACGGTCAAAATGTATGGAACAGCAGTTTTTTTTTAATAACTGATAACAAATTTGGATGTGAAGGGCTCAGAATGATGTACTTAAAGGTTGTCTTTAAAAGATCGCTTTTAGCGATAAGACCGCCCATTGTGTTACCCCTTGTAAAATGTTTAAAACTATTGTATTTTAATTTTTATGGTGTACTTAATAAAGAGTATTCTATCTATCTATCTACTTATTTCGTGGTAACCGTATACACGTAAAATAATCAATGGATTAGACTTTAAAGTAAAGAATCAATCTGCCAAGAAGGCGCATGTTATGGACCGAACTGAACGAATGAAAATCGATGAACGGTTATTTATTCATATCAAGCTTTATTGGGTCAAGGCAATGCGAGGGTTAAAAATAAAACTTCATGATAACGTGAAAAGTTGAACATAGTTTTTCTTTTCTTGGTACCAGGAGGGGAGAAAAGTGAAGAGCTCAGATAAAATTAATAAGAGATACTGAGCGAAATGTGATGAAATGAACGATGAATGTAGTATATGATAACTGGGTATTTTTGTATGTTGTAAAGACGAAGGGGTATTTTATTCAAATAGTGAGTCTGGCGACGATCGACGATGGGGAAGACAAAATAGTTATCATTCGTATTAAGAAACAAATAAATGCACTGCGCAAGAAAGAAACTACATAAGTACACGTACACATAACATGTGTGGACAATTTAAACATGAAGAAGCTACCGAAATATGAGAGTAATCGTCTTCAATAAAATATGGCTTCCAAATCAATATTCGATTATAAATCGAGTCAGCGTATTTCGGATCCGACCACGGCGATACGGTATTTAATATTTATGCTGCGGAGAGTTAAATATCCTTCCTTTTGGCCTTTTCAAGCTGCGGTGGAATTGGGTTCTAGTCTGGTTACGTCTAGCAACGGCTGAATATCAATATTTTAGATGTAGCGAGAGCCATTTGATAGCCAGGAACAAGATAAATTTACTTGTGTTGTTTTATAACATTAAAGGAATTCTATAGTACATTACTGCAGCGGCCAGCAACAGAGGCATTGATGGATAGTATAGGATCCCGCTATACAACGACCTTCACCGAGATGCTTATTTAATGAGACGTATTTTTTATGTTATTAAATATGCCAATAAATATATCCTATATGGGTTGCCCAACAAATTTCAGTCCAGAGTATTTTTAATTAATATTAAAAATTATTTTTTTAAACATTGCACCGGTGTGATTATTAAATAAATTTGATACCAATCGAAAGTTTGAAGCCCATAGAATATGCAAACGTTAGGTTGCCTATTTTTTTCCGGTCACAACCACGGGTTGCCAGGTGTAAACAGGTAAATCTATAAGTACTAGCATTTTGCAACGGTCTGATTATTGAATCAAACTTAGATAAAATGAAAGATTATTTCATAAGGAACACGGTGGTATAGGGTTGCCTGCGAAAAATCAGTCCCGAATTACGGTTGTCGAATTTTAAATAATAAAATATCGCTGCGAGTGAATGTGTGTGAGAGAGAGGTCCCAGACCAACCATCCCATGCGGTAGAAAAGGACGCAGCGTAGCAGCTGTTTAAAGTCCGCCCATTTAAAGAAGGAGAGTGCGCATGCTATTTGTGCTTGGAAATGAAAAGGATAGCGATAGACTCGTATATGCTGTGCATTATTTTGGAGTCATAGATATAGTATTATATAGATGGCGAGAAAGCGTGTCGCTGAAAGGGACAAAAAAAAAGTACTTCACTACATTTAGGGTTACCCTGTTAGGAAAAATGTACCCCATAATTAGTGATAAAATTAGAAATAGGTACCTACACAAAGCCTGAAGTTTAGACCGATGAAACCTGTGTCATCGAAAGCGACAGAAAGAAAACCGGGGAAGGGCGAGTCGGAGTCGCACACCGAGGGTTCCGTATAAACTTACCAATGAAAACAGTTCCCGCAAAAAAAATTTTGTGGAACTACAAATTTTCAGTTTTCGGATTTCTTGGAGATTATATGGGGGTTCTGATGAGAAATAAAAAACCGATGTGACTGCAATGTATTATTCATAAACACACAAATTATTGCCCTTGAAAAAGCACTAACTTATTATAGATATTTCTGATTTTTGATTTTGGTTCAAAACATTGTTTAGTACCATGGTGAATGCGAATTTCGAAGTAATGCATTGCGATTGATTTAATGAGCAGAGTTCTGTGATTCCCTATAAAAGGCTGACTGTCGAAATGGTCATTAATAAATATATTAAATTAAATAACTATTTAATATATTATATTAAATATTTATTATATAATTTAATATATTAAATTAAATAACTATTTCTGTATATTAATAATTAACTACTCCAAAATAATGCATAGCATATACGAGTCTATCGCTATCCTTTTCATTTCCAAGCACAAATAGCATGCGCACTCTCCTTCTTTAAATGGGCGGACTTTAAACAGCTGCTACGCTGCGTCCTTTTCTACCGCATGGGATGGTTGGTCTGGGACCTCTCTCTCACACACATTCACTCGCAGCGATATTTTATTATTTAAAATTCGACAACCGTAATTCGGGACTGATTTTTCGCAGGCAACCCTATACCACCGTGTTCCTTATGAAATAATCTTTCATTTTATCTAAGTTTGATTCAATAATCAGACCGTTGCAAAATGCTAGTACTTATAGATTTACCTGTTTACACCTGGCAACCCGTGGTTGTGACCGGAAAAAAATAGGCAACCTAACGTTTGCATATTCTATGGGCTTCAAACTTTCGATTGGTATCAAATTTATTTAATAATCACACCGGTGCAATGTTTAAAAATTTTTTTTTTTAAATTATTAATTAAAAATACTCTGGACTGAAAGAACACCGGTCAAAGCTCGAACAAATTTTTGTTGATAATTTATTTTAGCGTCTGCCCATGAAAATTATATAAAAGTATAGAGTTTGAATTCCTGAAGAGTTTTGTCTTCAGTCATATTTTTCTAGGAAGTCAGGATTTGAAGATATTACAGTTTGAAGTTTTAGAGGTTATATCTTGTTAACAACAGACTATTCGAAAAATAAATCTAAAAATACCTTAACTCACTTTAAATACATTAATATAAATGCATTTATTTACAACTAGCTGCGCCACGCGAAGTTTAGAAGAATATAAGGAAAGTGGGAGAATAGTTTAAGGACTCCGTATTTAGAATATTAAGTCCAACAGACGTCCGTAGGTCTGCCACATGGCTCACATGGTCACACGAGACATAATTAGGTACTTACCTACTTAAATAAATGATCAGAAGAATATTAATTATTTAATTACCTTAGTCAACTATCTATAGGGCAGTTAGTCTATACTAATATACTAATAATATTATAAAGAGGAAAACTTTGTTTGTTTGTTTGTAATGAATAGGCTTAAAAACTACTGGACCGTTTTTAAAAATTCTTTCACCATTCGAAAGCTACATTATCCACGAGTAACATAGGATATATTTTATCCCCGTACTCCCACGGGAACGGGAATTACGCGGGTGAAACCGCGTGACGTCCGCTAGTTACAGATATATTTTGATAAATAAGTCGCCAACCCGTCTTGAGCAAGCGTGGAGATCAATGTTCGTGCCTTCTCTTATGAGAAAAGGCCTTTGCCCTGCAGTGGGACAGTAATAGGCTGGTATTATTATTATTTTTCATGGTGAATACTAAACTTACTTTTAAAATCAATTCTGTGAAAGTAGAGAGAAAATGGGATATGTGTTGTGCTTAGTCATTTAAAAAATAAAACAATTCTGTTAACACCATAAAGTAATTTATTCTGTCAATTCTTATTATTGCCTACCCTAGCTCTAAATCACAGCCTGCATTCGATTCTTCATTAATTTGATCAGGTTTTTGACGGTGCCTTGAGGAATTCTGTCCCACCCGTCTGTTAACGCGGCCTTCAATGCTTTTATTAATCAATCATTTCATTTTCAGGCATCTTAAGGCCCATAGATAAGATACACAACATTACATTACAACTTAGAAATATACTAATACATATAAAATATAACTAATAAACTATGAACACATGAAGTGACGGCGTCGTGTCACGTAGCCTGCCGCGAAAACGTCGGTAGACAACAACCTTCGGCCAAAACTCTTCCTTGAGAAACTTGTCGAGAAATTGTGTCAGAACTCGCATACGACTTGAAGTTGGTGTTGTGACGCGACTCCAACTTCTCGACCCTCAAGGTCCAGCTGGTCTTCATCTTCATGTACTCTACGACCTACTCAACTTGGAGTGATGCAGTCGGGACACATAAAGCAACGTCGTAGTTGGTATTGCTAGACGCAGCAGCATATCTTATACTGACAGTCCAGTACCACATTGATTGCGACAAGTAGGCTTTTTCTTCTTCTTCTGAACTAAGGTGAAGCCGCCCTCATCACACTTCTGCTTGGCTGGACAGCGCTGTACCGGATTCCTCGGAAGGGTATCACAGCGACGGTTCTACTTTCCCCCTTTCTGCTGCTTAGGTTGTTTTGCAGCTGAATCGTTTTATGGTTGAAGGACCCTTCTCTAGAGCTCGTCCCATAAGCGTTCGATATCAGTCCATATCTGGACTCGACCAGTCCATCGCCCGTATGTATATTCACTTCATTCAGGAACTTTCGAATGATACGCGCCGTGTGACATTTTCGGCCCATTCAGGCGCGAAAACAAGCGTGGTTTTTTCCTCTAAAGAGATACCAGCCCATTATACTACGTTCAATACAATACACACTTTATTATTATTCTATGTACCTATTATAAAAAGACAATTCGTGACACAATACAATGATGTATGTGATGGAAGGACATAACTCTATTTAAGGCTTTTCACGGCCGATAAGGCCTCAAATGAAGATGCGGATTTCAACAAGTGTGCAAACTATTCGTAGAAAACATCGTTTTTGAGGCCAAACGCCCTTCTATCTAAGTGTATCTGGTGGCTACGGGCGACTTATACAGAATTTCTTGCTGAATTCGAATCAATGTTTAACTGAGTTTTGGCAAAAATGTTAGTTACGGCCTTTCACCGTATGACGGTACAGCGCATGTCATTAAGCAGGTTGACAAATAAAATGTCATGTTTTTTTTTTGTTGGAGATGACATTAAAGGTGGACACACACTTATCAATACTAAAATAAAAAAAAGCATGAAATATTTTATTCTCATACGTATGACGTCATTTATTCGTACGATTCGACGCGGATAAGTGTGCTAGGTTTTATAATATTTCATACAAGTTATTCTAAAATTCGATTCTTTCGGCGCGGTCGATTGTTTCGACGCGGATAAGTGTGCGTTCACCTTAAAAGTATATCTTAGCCAAAAGCCATGAAGTCAATCCAGGAAGAAAAAAAGTAAGTCATGATTATTTTTCTCATTCATCATTATTCTAGTCAATTGAGCTCATAATAATGAGGATTTTTTTTAAAGACTTCGTTAGACCTTAAGTTTGATTTAATAAATCTTAGTAAATTATTTCGTAGGCATCGATCACGGTGACATACGTAGACGCTCCATAATTTCATCAACAATTGATTCGCCCGGGTTCTTTGTTAGGCAACCCATATAGGATATATTTATTGGCATATTTAATAACATAAAAAATACGTCTCATTAAATAAGCATCTCGGTGAAGGTCGTTGTATAGCGGGATCTTAGACTAGGAGGAAAGTGTTAATTTGGGCACACATATGGCAAGTTGTGGCCAAGGCTTGAATAGTACTTTTCTCAACAAGTAGTACTTGTTCAGAACTTTTTATTTAAAAATACAGTTGTCAATGATGCACCAAACAACAACAATTTTTCTCGCGTTGAAGAGTTCATTTGTATTTATTTCAATAAACAGCTTTCTATTTGCCAGCAATTTCGAATTTTAAATACCATCATTGATAAGCTACCTCCTTGGTTGCCATGTTTCAGGGTAAAAGATCGTTCCATTTTTAAATAACACGACACATGTGAGTTTACTATGTTGCCGCTGAAAATGACAGATATGGATTTTCATACAACTTCTACCGGCCGCGCTGGTCGCATGTATCTGGCCAGTACAGCAATTTCGATTTATCTCGAAAAAGGTTGTCAAAATAATACTCAAACCAAGCATGTTTGAGAAAAGGCATATTTCTATGCTTGATAATCTTGAACTTCTGAAGTCTTGATCTAATGAATAGTGAGGATAGGTTCTTCTTAATTTTAACTGAACTCATGCTGATGGCAAATACAATCTCGATAGACTGTCAATAAAAGTAAACCCGCACTACTGTGAAAATTAAACTACCTCAAGCTGACAGCCCGTTGTACAATACAATACCTCTTGTTAAACTATGTTTCCCTAGTACTTGCCGAACGAGTAGTTAACATTACACTCTAAATGATTGAATGTGGTGTGTTATCCTAAGTTCTAGGTTACCTACAATATGTGAATTAGACTCTTCAATTTCTGCGGCTGAATATGTTTACTCAGAAATGGAACTTGATCATGCCTCACGTAGTCAGGTGTACCCTTACCACAGAATAGAAAACGACCTTACGAAGAATTCTGTATTTTTGCACGACGAGTACCTATTTTTATTCTATTTTTAGTGGAATTTACAAAACCTGTTTTTAATATTTCTGTGTACAAAACAGTCGGCAAGATTTTTTCCGTGAAGGAGGTCAAACAAATTCTACCCTTTTATCGGGTTCCAGGAACTGTTTGCCTACCACTAAACTCAATCTCGGTAACGACACAAAAATACTTTAAAATTAGACCGACCACTTTCAAAATAAAATATTGATTGTTCTGGTTCAGTTATTTTACCCAAACGATTAAACGCTGGGATTTGTTGCGGGTTGATGCAGCTTTGACACTCCATTGACCATAATGGTCGTCCCTACGCATCCTGTCCAATTTGTCCGTACGGCCTTAAGGAAACTCATAGAGAAGCCATAGTCAAGGATCATTTATTCTCCCATAGACTTACACGGAAGAAGCTACTTTTCTCTTGAGCGGAATCGTAACTAAACTTTTTGAAGACATGTGATGTGAGTTTCATAATATACGATAGCACAAAAAGGTTGAATAAGTTTCGCATTTAGGGACTACGCACACTTATTCAGCTCTGTTCAGCTTATGCCCATAGAAAACAACGATTTTGTTCGCATCGCAAACGCGCGCGTTCAGCTGTACGTCTCATACATAATCGTCCAACTTGTCTATTATTATTGGTATTCAAGTTAAAGTAAATACTTGAGTTCAAGTCATTATGCAAATATTTTATTAGCCACTATAGACAAGTATGGCGGAACGAGCTGGACAAAACCTACGACCAGTGGTTCACATTGGCCCTGGATCGCAAGAAATGGAAGTCATGGGGAGAGGCCTTAGCCCAGCAGTGGGATGACACAGGATAACAGTAACAGTAACCATAGACAAGAATTTAAACGAAGTAAGAACCGCCAGTATTAACAAAACAAAGTTAAGGATGCTTACCTACTTTTGACAGTTTTAACTTCAAGCAATTAGTAAACTGCGGAATAAAAATCGTATTACAACGACTTTTACTCAAGTAATCACTAATACTTGTTTATTACAACCGGTGTAAGTCGCGTCTTAAAATTTTTCTCACAGATATTTTATTTAGAAAAAGAATATTCGCCCAGATGAAATTCTGCTCCTAGAATATTATGAAAATGGCGCGGAAACTACAATAAACAGTATGGCAGTAATACCCTATTGTTTCTATTTCTTAGGGCTTCGTTATGTATTACTAAAGCTTATGTAACCCTGGTACACATGTGCCTGAATAGATAAGGTTTGTTACATTTACGTAGACTAGATATTAATAACGATTATTTTACTGCCCCGGGTAGATACTTAGACGGTGTTTCTGTTATTGTATAATTTTCTTTAATGACATTGTTAGCTCATGGCTAAATAATAACAGCCGCTCGGGTCAATCTATATATGTTAAGATGTGCTTGTATAAGTTCGTCTGACCCTTACATACCGAGTTTCCGCTGTGAAAGCACGTTAGGCTGTTGGTCTCAGCTGTCATTTGTAAATTTTGGACAGTTGTTACAGGTTGTCAGTGGCCCAAAAAGTCTGTCTTTCAGTCTTATCAAGTGGTTTCGTATTAGCCATTACTAACTGGGTTGTGGAGGTTAGATAGGCAGCCGCTTCAAGTAAAATACTGGTATTCAGCTGCATCCGGTAAGACTGGAAGCCGACCCCAACATAGTTGAGAAAAGGCTAGGTAGATGATGAATAATGTTAAGCATTGTCAACATATAAAAACAATGGATCTAGATTTGTCATACGGTGTGGTGTTTCATTGCCAACACATTTTTTCCAAATATTAGCAGTATTACACGTGCTAATGTGTTATTAATTTCACGGTAATGTTATGCGGAAAAAATGTTGAGCCCGTCCTTATTGAGATCCACCCTTCTTCAAAAACCGTATGTCTCTACTGGAAAATCAATTTTCTGGGAATAACAATTCAAATTCAAACCCAAGAACAAAACTCCTAAATCACAATACTATCGTCTAAAGATCTCACCATAGACAGTAGAGTTATTGCAAAAGTGCAATTTCCTGCTGTAGTGTCGGACTGTTGTATTCTAGCTCGCAGTAGGCCGCCGGGAGCAATGTCCGGTGCCGGGCGGACAAGTCCGGACAGCCGGACGGGCGGACGAAACTATCCTCTGCATTTACTTAGCAGGATGTACGGAGCCACTTTTGAATTTTATTTTTGTTAGATTTCGAAAGGTTCGAATTATTTGTTTTGTTAGATAAAGAAACAAAATTACTTGTCAATGAGCATCAAGCATTGTTACTTTACAATTCTGTTTATGTGTAGAATCATTGCAGTGGTCTGCAGTAACGTAAATAATTAATGATTACTTATTGAAAGTTATTAATGATAAGAAAAGCGCAATAAGTTTTTCTTACGTATTGTGTTACTTACTGTTGTCTGAAAAATGTCCTTGTCCGTTTGCTTAAACTTCCTCGAATAAAGGTCGGTGTTAATTTGTTACTGGGGTCTACTCAGGACTTAGCTAGCGAAGAAGGAAGTATTTATGAAAAATACTAGTATTATTATTAGATTATTTTAAGCACACAATGTCTAAAGGCAGACTTATACCATAGGCATGGCCGGTATTCTGAATATTAAAAATATCAAATCAGGCTGGATTAAAAGCCAAGTAGTGGAGCTTTAGGACGAAGTCAGCAATCCGAAAAAAAAAAGAATTAAAATCACAAACCAGCCTTGTTCTACGTTCTGAAAATTCAAAAAAATATAACCGTTGCAAAAAACGCGGGAACAAAGCTGCGCGCTCTTTGGTCGGCCATTCGAATAGTATCGCAGCTCGAGAGCGGGGGAACGGCAGGAGTGGTGCCCACTCGACATAGATTCAGTTGGGCTACCATTGTTGGGAGAAACTCGGGGAAAACACGCTGAAATGTAGATATGTGTGTTTCGAATGTGAGTTTATCTTTCTGAGAAATTCTACTTAGGTACACTTAGCTAGATTTTTACGTGTAGTCAATAAAATGACTGGATGGAGGAACTCGTAGCTAAATAATAACAGCCGCTCGAGCCGATATTTAGGTTAAGCCGTGCTTGCCTAGTTTGGTCTGTGATGGGTGACCACCCTTACATACCGAGTTTCCTCCGTGCCTCGGAAAGCACGTTAATCTGTTGGTCCCGGCTGTCATTGGTCCATCTTTGGCAGTCGTTACAGGTAGGCAGTGGCCTAAATAGTCTGACAACCAGTCTTACCAAGGGGTAACAAAAATAATGCAAATTCAGAAACGGATTACGAGGCAGGCTAATCATATAAGGTGTTAAAAAATTAACTGCACGAAACTTGAGGAGTTGTTTGGAATCACAAATAAAAAATAATCACGAAAAAATTTTATATAAGTAACGATCCGTTTCAAAGATATGCATATTTTCACTGCGCACAAAATGATTGAATATGCGCACTTGACTGTACTGTGACTGCGCCGTGAAGGGTGCCGGGCGCGTAGTCGTTCACCCCTGCGACAGCGCAAACGTAGACAGGTGATTCTAACTTTCCCATCTCATTTTTCAGACTTTGGATTGGCAATGTTTTTTTTTAAGTAAAAACTAAAAATGCTTGAAAAAAAATTTTTTTTTTTGGAATACCTTTGTTTATTGATACCGACTACGTACACGAAATTCTTGCAGTTAATTTTTTAACACCTTATATAATTTTAAGAGCACCGAGGACAAACTACGGTAGAAAGACTGTCGTATATGAGGGGGCTGAACTCTATAACTCTTTACCTACAGTAATCAAAGAATCGAAACCACTTCAAACTTTTAAAAGGCTATTAAAGCACCACCTGAATAATTTATAAATTGTATTTGCATTCTTGTATGTTTTCCGTATCTTAGTTTAGTAGCAAGCGAAACCGTCGCTTAATTGTACCATCATTTGTATGTGTTTCCTCATAGATGTGAATAATTGTATTCTTTTGAGTGAAATAAATTTCTTAACCCGTGATTGTTGTTATTTTTGAGCTCTCGATATTTCGACGCTGTTGCAAGCGCCATGATCGCGGGTTGACTGGACATTGCAGTTGGATGGAGAAAAATGTTAAGAGCACGTAAATCTGTCTAGCCTTCTTTGTCTATTGCTACGCGCACTACTGGAACTCGACATTAAATTATGGCAAAATAAACTAATAGTAGGTATCACCAGGTTTTGTGGAGCACAAAAGTAATAATACTCACGAAAGATATCCCGTAAATGACAATGGTGTCGATTCTGTTGTGCACAAACTTAACTTAATTTAAGCTATTGCTATCTTTTTCTGTCTAATAAATCGAGAAAGAGACGGATGTAATTTAGAGCTGTCAAATTCAATTGGAACTAATATTTCCATACAAATGAAGGGTGCACGTAAAAACATGTCGACTAAAAACACGGTGAAGCGCAAAGCATAAACTAGTTTGACATCTCTAACTTAGTTGATAGCTATTATTGTCGTCCTTTTCTCGCACTGCCTTTTAGTAAAAGATAGCAATAGCCTAAATTTAGTTAAGTTTGTGCACAACAGAATCGACACCATTATAAGTTTATTTAAGTGAGTATCCAACGAAATTCTATCCAATAGTACCGCAGCTCGTTACGGCGGCAAAATGTTACAGATGCAATGCTGAACTGTGGCTGCATGCAACCGTTAAATTTATGGGCGATAGTGCGCCACAGCGGCCTGGCCAGTCCAGTCCACAGATACTTTATTTTTCAATTGTTACTTTTGTTTTAAATAACTAGCAAAGGAAGTGTAATTAAAGGTTTTGTTTTGTTTGTTATTTTAATGGTTATTACTGGAAAATCGGGGATATTGTTGTGGAATATTTAATGTTAGTTCGGTTTTTGATTGATTGACAGTGGTACACTGAGTTGCATTGTATTGTATATCGGGCTGGTATCTGATATAATAATTAAATGAAAATTGTAGTTCATGGAAATGGGAACGCTAGTTTCCTATTACAAAGACATACTCGTAGCATAAGTAGGTATTTACTAATTCCATTTCATAACCGCGACCCATTTTATGTTTATAGTTTACTTAGCTTAAGCCCGTGGCTTTTCCCGCGGTTATTGACTCACGGGATCATATCACCGGGATAAAAAGTATCCTATGTGTTAATGCAGGTTATAAACTATCTGTGTGCCAAATTTCATCCATATTCAGGCAGAAGATTTTGCGTGAAAAAGTAATAAACATCCAGACATCTAATACAGCATAAACTTGCGCATTATAAAGCTCCATTCAGCTTATGCCCACAGAAACCCAACGATTTTGTATGAGACGCGTGCCCGCGAGTTCAGCGCGTTCAGCGCGAAAATCGGTGTTTTCTTTGGGCATAAGCTGAATAGAGCTGAATAAGTGTGCGTAGTCCCTAAATCACCTGTTTTTCGTGATAGTCGGTTAAGTACTGCACGTAATATCTCTTTTTTTTTACAAGTAAGGTTTTATAGTATTGAAGCTTTTTTTTTTCTTAATATTATTATTTTTATAGCGTGTGCACTTGTGGCGTGTGCCAAATAAATGTTTTTTTCTCTCTTTCTTTTCTTTCATTATTCTAAAACTAAAGTTCAGTTTTCAAAACTATAAAAAAGCTGGAAAATTTTAAGGCACTTACTCTGTATTTTCAAAAAATATCTATGTTAATAATGTAGGTATGTCTAATTATGTTTAAGTTGCCTGGACAAGCGCAAAATAAATTACTCAAACAACGAAGTATTTAGAATATAAAATTAGTTAAAAGTTTCCCAGTGGAATATTCATAATGGTGAATATTTTTGGAATATTCCACAGCCTATTAATTTTATATGAGATATCGGTAAGAGAAATGAACTGTCATTCAAACTATTCGACGAGTTATAACAAATTCAGGATGATAGATGAAATAGTGAGAAATAATATAACTTTTCAATAAATTATCCGTTAGTTTGAAACCTGACGGCTTCTGACATCCGAAGGTAATTTTATTTCGTTCAAATATATTTTCTTGGAACTGGCACAAAATGAGGTATCTAATGAGATGACAAATAATAGGGAAGTATGGAAAAATAAGACATACTGTGCTGACCCCAAATTAATTGGGATAAGGGCAACTAAAATGATGATCATGATAAGAGATTTTTTTTTGGGCCCAGCTGGTCGTTGCATTTATTATTAATAATAACACCAAAAAAAAGTAACCATTTTACTGGTGGTATTAAACGAAATATTACGTAGAAATGAAAACGGAATCTCAAAATCATAACAAATAAGCTATGTTATGATTTTTTTTTGCGAGTTAAATCATTCCTGTCGTGGTCAATGTAACAGTTGACAGCAAATACTTACGTGAACTAAAAATGTAGGGTACCTACCCGTTGGTAATCATATCTGCTATAATTATTATAGAATCAAAAAGAATATAAAAAAAATATTATTATACAGTGATCATTTTAATGCTACTTTTAAAGGTTTACACTAAAATTGCATAAATGGTTTAAACAATCCACGTGGCACGGAACGTTATAAACCCACTTTTTTAGTGATTGACAGACAACAATTATTTTGACATTTACTTTTTCTGTTCATTTTGGTTTTCGTAAGTGTTTTTGCAGATTGTTCGCATTTATTCCGGTTAGACAATGCTTAGCCAATTCAACCACTGAAATCTAGAGGTTATAAGGAAGAAATCAATGTAAGTTTCATTATTAAATGCTACAATTTATGTAGGTGGCCTAATACCCAAACAAGAAAAGTTGTCTCCTTTACTAAGAAATTTAAAATAAGATAGGAAAATTAGATAGTTAGTTTACACCTAGTTCTACACTTGGTTTCATGAGGCACCTGAACAGCTTGCAAGCTAAGCCAATTTCGACACTGGAAGTGCACTAGTAGGTATATAGGAGTCTGGTTGTTTCTAAGTAGTTCAAGTTTACGAATTTAATTAGAATGATGTCACGACAGTGTTTATTCACACAAACAAGTGTAGGGAATTGTAAGGCTCACCTACAAATACATACTCACACTGTTTGTTAGTTTATATCAACAAGTAGAGTGATATTAAGAAACAGACTGCGTTGAATAAAATGGTTCATCACTTGTCAATCTGAATATATATTTTAATCTAAATTGGCTGTTGCAGGCTCTTTTACTTAAGTGTTAACCGCCGTAAATGATTTATTTATTTATTTATTCATGTACACACAAAATACATAAAAGGACAATATATTAACATAGAAGAGCACAAAGGTACTGCTTATTTCAAAATAAATTTCTTCCAGCAGACCTGCGAGAGGAAAATCTGATAAGAAATGTAGACACAGTGTGTAGAAAAGTCAAACAAGAAAATTTAAATTAAAACTTAAAACAAAACTATGACTATTTAATATAACATATATATATATATATTTCTTTTTTTTCTTTATAAATATATATATATATTTTTTTTTAATGTTAACCTTACGATTGCTAGCTCATTTGTAAGAATCAACTTCTGATATTTCTTAGTTCTAACTCAGTTTATTACGTCATTAAAAACATGCATTAAGGTATAGCTATCTTTATAGCTGACCTAGATTTCCAGTCCATATATCCTAGTAACGCTAACACTTCGATGGTTCACTGGCCGCCTGCTAAACTACTATTACCTAGTTACGCACTGTCGCATGTATAATCTGTGTCGATATGTGGCTTACGTGCACACAACTACCAGGGGTGCATGTTTGCGAGGCGGGGGTGTAAGATAACTCTGCACATACATAAACCACAGGACGACGCAATTTGGAACGGTAGGAAAAGGGCTAAGGGTCAGTTTACACTGAGCCGCGACGCGGTGATTTTGGCACATTTTTATAGAGCTACCCAAAATATAACTTTATTTACTATACGAAAAGATTCACATTGCATTGTGAGAAATTAGAATACGTTGCTCCATGCAGCGCTGCGCCGCCGTTCGGTCGTGTGCTCGAGTGAAAATTATAATGATAGTTTGGGATATTGTTATGATCAAACTTCTTGCAGCAGCGGAAGAGGAAGAAGAAAACAAAAATAAAGAGGCCTGTGAGGTCGCGATATATCACGCGACGTCGTGCTGCCAACGATTTTACAATGCGCCTCGCCACGTTGCGAATTTGCGATGCGTCTCGTGCGGCGCGAAAATTACTGGCCATTTCCAGTGTCGGCGCAGTGGGCCCATATTGAAAATTAGTGGACATAGGCAACAAAGTTCCAATATCGATGCGTTTTTTTTTATATGACGTGTTATGATATTCCTGACAACTTTTATGCTTATAAGATTTCTTCTTTCTTTCTTTCTAAAGTAGATAAATTGTCAGAAAAAAAATGAATTCGATTTTTTTGTATGTAGCTAATCACGTTTAATTATTTTTCTTCAATTTTACGAATATGTTGGGTGTGTGGCGTGAGTACATGATAGCTAGGGTCATTTTCTATCCACGAAAAAAAAATTAGCGCCGGCCATCTGCGGCCGCGCCAGTAATCATGGTAAAAAACAATATTTTATATGAAAATGTTCACCTTTTAAAATAAATTCAAAGAATATTTTTTATATCATTTGGCTGTTTTGACCTTCTTTTTAGTTAAATATATAGTTTTAATAGCACATAGGTACTTACAACTAGTAATTCTGGTAGAGATTTGGTTATTATTGCATGTTATCGGTAGCACCTGCATTGTGTTGATAACTCATTTGTTTGTGCACTCGGCTAAGTGCATAACAAATGAGTCACCGAAAAATGCTTGTCTCTGATTGGCTGTTATTTTTTTAACTACCTGCACGTTATCTATTGTTGAATAAATATCGTAAAAAGTTTCAGTTTACACTAATATTGTTAATGATAGGTGAAATAAATTAAATTTGTACGGGCAATTGGTTGATATGATCTACATAATCAAGCGTATGTATATTATAGTATAACTTATCGTTCGTGTGATCAATATGAAATGGTGAAGTAATTGTAGCCCTGAAAAGGGCTGTTGGTCATATTCCTAGCCCTGATGGGCTTTTGTGGGAATTATCTAGAGCCAGACCATATTATTTCTTGTTCCAGAAGTGGGTCCGGCAAATTTTCGGACTCTGCTATGAGGCATTCTTCTTCCTCCATAATTTCACTGTCACCGGGAGGCTCAGTAGTCTGTAACAGCTGAATTACTTCAGGCAACAACTCATTATGAACCTTTTCTTTATTTTAGGCCTTATGTAGGATATGTGGAGATTTTTGACAGAGCTTATTAGAAGTCCATGGAGGATGTCTTCTTCGTTATTTGATATTCTGCCCGTTTTCCGAGTGTGCCTCTCCCTGACGATTCTGAAGTCCTTGTTACGGGCTTCCGAAGCTTCTTCAGTTATGGTACCTAAAACGAATAAGCTTGCTTCGTAAGCCCATAATAAGGACTTTAGAAACACAGTGAACAGTAAAAGTTGTCAGGAATATCATAACAAACACGTCATATAAAAAAGTTCGCATCGATATTGGAACTTTGTTACCTATGTCCACTAATTTTCAATATGGGCCCACTGTGCGGCGCGCAGCATCGCGTCTCGGTGTGTACTGACACGCTTATTAAACGAATATTCGTTAGTTTAGCAATTGCATTAATTAACAACAACAGTTGTTAAATTGTAGTTTATGCATTGGTAACGATTACTTACTAGATTTAAAAAAAGTCACTCTTAAATTGGAGAGCAGAAATGCACAGATAAAATATTGATCTTGGTTTATTTACTTATCAACAACTGTATGCCAAAGTCAACAAAAGCCTTATTTAAAGGAAAATAAATAACGTATTATAACGCAAAAATGTAACAAACCAACATTAAACAGAGGACTAACTTTTTATTCCCAAACCTCAGTATTTTTCGCAACCCGTTGGCTAACCACCGAAAGGGTGCGTTACCGCGCAATGCCGCCGATTTCATTTCCGTTGGGAAATGCGGGAGATAGCGGCATGGCGGGCGGTAGCTCTCTCATTATGTTTGTGACGAAAAAAAATCGGATACACACTGAAATATTTTATGGTCCAGCTTTTACATTGACCTTGCGAGTATCCGGACGCGGCGGAAGAATTATGAATTCACGTTTTTTGTAACATGTGTTGTGTCGTTCATGAGAGTTTTTTGGTAGTTTATTATGAAAAGAATTAATAAAACATTGTTAACGAAAAATGGTTTTATTTTTGTCGGCCCCGCTGTCTGTTTTGTTAATTAATTACATCGGTTACGGATTAGCAGATACCAGGCAACCAGAAACAATAATCGGCTGGATTGTTCGGTACACGATAGCGCATGCGAGCAATAAATAAGGCTTGTTGTCCAAGCCGGACAACAGGCGATACGGGCAATCCTGCCGCCTGGGTTCGTGTTTGCCTGTAAATGTATGTAAACCTGGACTAACTAACGTAGCCTACCCTTAATTGTAGTGTGGAACCGTACAATGGTCCTTGATGATTGGAATACGAAGACAATTTTATTTAAATCTATACTGTGCTCTCAAAACGGTGAAGGAAAACATCGTGAGGAAACCGGCATGTCCTAGAACCAAAAATTCGAAGACATGTGACATCTACCAATCCGCACTGGGCCCGCGTGGTAGATTATAGCCCATTCCCTCTCATTGAGAGGAGGCCGTGTCCCAGCAGTGGGAACATTATAGGCTGATGATGATTATGATACTGTAGAAAATATGATAATTGATACAACTGCATTAATTGCGCATTGATTGAAAATGGCTAGCAAATTTTACTCAACTTTTTTTTTCAATCGAACAATTTGGAATGTTGCCTAGTGCTCTTAGGAACTTGTACTCAGATCTTTTCTACAAAAGTAAATGGTAAACTTTCAACGCCAATACAAACTGCGAAACAAAAATCAGTCGGTCTTTGAACTAAACAGGAAGAAAATTAATTATCTCTGTAGTTAAGGAAACAATGCGGGAGTACTAGGGCAACATCACCACTTGAGAGAAAAATGTACGCATTTGTCTTATAGTCAGTAGTCAGGCTTCTGTGAGAGGCACTTTGAGTGATTAATGAGTTCGGATGGAAAAGCTAGACCTTTATTTATATCTTACATGTTCGAAGACTTGAAAGATCTTGGAATACTGGAAATAATTTTTTATGGAGATCGTTTCGTCGGCTGCCGTCTGGTAGGATATGAATCATAATTCAAACCATAAAAGTAGTGTACTTCGATGTTGAAAAGTTTTCGAAACATAAAACCTCCTTTATAAAAAAAACTAGGTGTGTGTTGTCATTTCCGTTTGGGGCATAAATAAATAAGGGCTAAAAAAAAGAATAAAAGACACAGAATGACACAAAAAACCCTCCCGATTGTAAAACGTTAATTACGGGGAGTTGTTTGTTCGTTAAACATTGCTAATTACGAGTCGTCATATACGGGCGGTGCCGTGAAAATAAAAGAAAATTAATTCAAAAAGTGTTAAACGAAGCTTCCGCGCTCTGTTATTTTTTTGTTTTTTAATCAAGAAAAAAGTAAACATGGAAGTTATATTCTCTGTTTTTTTTTTTTCAGCCAAGTTATTTCATCATCCGGTCCTATTTCTTACATTATGATATCATCATCTGCCTAGCCTTTTCCCAACTACGTTTGAGTCGGCTTCCAGTTTAACCAGATGCATTTGAATACCAGTATTTTACTTAGAACAATTGCATATCTGACCTCCACCACCCCGTTAGTGCTGGGTAACACAGTATACCTTGGTAAGACTGGTTGTCAGATTTCCGGGCCACTGACTACCTATAACTACTATCAAAAATCTACATCTACAAGTAACAGCTGGCACAGAGGAAACTCGATACGTCATGGCTGGTCACCCATCTATAAACCAACCTAGGCAAGCGTGCTAAACCTGAAGATTTATCACACTAAGGTCCATGTTCACCAAGGAGATGACAGACTGATTATCCAAAACAGCTGTTTAAAACGCATTTTTGTATGGCAACATGTCACAGTGACAGCTGTTTTTAGATAATCAGACGGTTATCTTTTCGGTGAACATGGACCTTATTATTTAGCTACGAGGTCCTCTTACATCATAATTCTGAGTTACTGTTACTGTTAGCCTGTGTCATCCCACAGCTGGGCCTTTGCCCTCCCCATGACTTCCAAATTCTTCGATCCAGGGCCAATGTGGGTCACTGGTCGTTTGTTTTGTCCAGCTCATCCCTCCATCTTCTGCGAGGTCTACGGTATCGCCTTCTGGTTGTGTCAGGGCTCCATATTTTGTTTATTTAAGAGTTTAAGTTTAATTGTGAGACTAAAGCTATAAATAAATCTGTCATGTCTTTTAGCATCACCATTCTCTTGCCCTTCTCCCAATTCATTTGTGGTCGGCGCAGCATGTCTTCTTCTTCCATACTCCTCTATTTGTCGTCATATCATCAGACACTTCCTTTCTTACCATATCCTTCTTAACTGACTGTGTTAAGAAGGATATGGTAATCCATCGGTTTTGGCAAAAATCCTTAATTAATAATAATAATAATAAATATCTTTATTTCCCAAAATACACACAGAGATTGGACAGTTTACATTTAGAATTAGTGGTAGAACACTAACATTGAATTGATTTAGATGTTTCAGAAATCTGTGCACAATAAATTGAACTCTGTCTCTTAAACTAGGGTATCCCGTATCTTAAGAGACAGTGTTTCACAATGAGGTTCCAAATGATTGACGATTGAAGATATAGGTTCTATCTAGTTATAGGTTAAGGTAGGTTACTGTAGTTTTATTTTAAATAATGTACCTAGGTGGGTGTATGCGAGGGTGAGGGTGAATGAATGTGAAAGTAGGTGTGTAGGTGTTTAGGTGTGAGTGGATAAGTGGAGAATGTGGTGTTGGTGTGTTGATGTGTGAGTTGTATGTGCGAGTTTGAATGGTGAGAGGATAAAATTATGAAAGTAATGCAGTTTTATTCTGTAAAAAGATGAGTCAAGACTAGATAGTTCGATCATTCGGTGAAACAATCGAGCACCAATCAGAATTCATTGCTGATAAACAATGTTCAATGATTGATACCTGACATTATTAGTCAATGATGAATTAAACATTTACATGGATTAATTAATGATTGTCACTGATACCTGTGTAGATTGTGAATTGGTTTTTAATCACTGTTTTCAGCTATCACAGTTCACAAATAAACTTAAAATGACACTTACGGAAGATCTTCCGTGATTATCTAAACTAATATTATAAAGCAGAAGAGCTTGTTTGTTTGGTTGAACGCGCTAATCTCAGAAACTACTGGTTCAAATTGGAAAATTCTTTTTGTGTTGGATAGTCCATTTTATAGTCCATTTTAGGCTATATAATATCACGCTACGGCCATTAGGAGCGCAGCAGGAATGAAAAATGTTGCAAAAACGGGGATTTTTTTTCCTTTCGTTTTTCTCTCTTATGTGACGCAGACGAAGTTGCGTGGGTCAGCTAGTTCATTATATTGAGGTCCCGACATTTCGACGCTGTTGCACGGGCCATGATCGCGGGTTGGCTGATATCGGGACCTCAATATAATGAACAATCACGGAAGATATCCCGTACGTGACATTTTGGAGCAGCGGTGGCCCAGTGGTGACGGCCCGACTTACGAACAGTAAGTCATGGGTTCGAACCCAGGCGCCTTACTTTGTGTAATTTATTTCATCACCACACTGCTCTCAAGATGGTGAAGGAAAACATCGTGAGGAAACCGGCATGTCCTAGAACCATTCGAAGACATGTGACATCTACCAACCCGCACTGGGCCCGCGTGCTGGATTATAGCCCATACGTAAAATATGCGCTTTAACGTGGCGTTGCGGACACCAGACCGTTGTACAATACAATACAAGTGACATGTGATTTTGATTCCTTTTCTTGTTTCGAAATTACAGCTTTCATTTATATCATGTAAATAGAGATGCAGTAACAGAGATAGTCGGAATGAGAAAAAAACGAAAATTAAAATAACAGCCAACTAACCGAACCCTTATTGTAATTATTTTAGCATTTTTTGCTCTTAGTAGTTATCGTGACCTGATGAAAATTATGATGTTTTTATTAAACAAAACCAAACACTAATTAATCATTTTCGTTACGTACTTTTTTTACTGATAAGCACGTGTTTCATAAGACGTTGCCTCCGTTTCAGATTAAATGAACTAAATAAAATAAGAATCATCAAACACAACTTAGGAAAAAATCACTAAGTGGTAAATGTACTTTAACGATGATGATTGGCAAAAGTATGAAACTGGTTCGCGACATTGATATAAAACCCGATAAATCAGTAAGCAGTAATATGAAAAATATGTGTAAATGTTGGAATGAAGGGAAATAAAAACCGTTATCGTTTTTACGGCCAGTGGTTCGGAAATCATACCGGTGTCGACATGCCGAAATGTGATAAATTCTCAAGCTTATCAGTTGGCAGAAGTATGTCAGATGATTGCAGTTTTTATAGGCTTTTCATAGGGTTTAAAGTTGAAGGCTTTTTCGTGGTAATTTAGTAGTAAATTTAACTTGAAAAATAAGATACAAATAAGATACTCTCCTTTTTAGACCACAGGTTATAATTAATTCAGCAATACTCGGACAAAATATCATCTGCCTAAAATTTTCTCAACTATTTTGGGGTCGGCTTCCAGTCTAACCAGTATTTTACATGGAGCGATGGCCTATCTGACCTTCATTACCCGGTTTGTACTAGGTAACCCCTTGGAAAGATAGTCTGTAAGACTTTCCGGCACTGACTACTTGTAACAACTGAAATATTGAGACAAATCAACAACAAACCAACTAAACAACCAACCAACCAACTAATCAACTATCTAGTGTCCACGACACAAGCTGAGCTTAGTGTGGCACTAAGTGGCGCTGTGTGTTAATGTCCAGCGATAAAAAAAAAATAAAAAAATACTGCACTAAAATCTAGGGGGACGAATGTACCTGCAAATTAACGTTTGCGAGTAAATATGGCACACTATTTTGCATTCGGCGATCTGTAAGTCTTCCCAGTCAACCTACATGTTTATAATCCGCTACAAGCAATTCCTTGAGATTTCTCTTCGGTAAAAATTAAAAACCAACTTCCATATTTTCATCGCCATATAATTTAAAAACAAAGTCTTTGACTTTCATTACAGAAGGTAGAATTTCGGGCTACCAGACCAAGCGGTGTCGCAGGCGATATTGGTTTGTTGGTGAATTTAAGATTTCTTTTAGATAATATAAACATGGGAAAAGATGTAAATGTTGGACAATACAAGGTGTCGCTTAAATGCTGGTCACATTAAAGGAGGTATCTATGCTAAATGCTTATGATTCTCGACCTGAATCAATAATAGGTTTTTTTTTAGTGAAAACTTCTTTAGACGTGATGAGCACTTCTTGAGTGAACAAAAACCTATCGGCAGTAGGTCATCTGAAACTATACCTATAACTGCACCTTTACACACATAAATTAACGCACACAGAGACAATACATGTCGCGCGATGGGCGATTCTTCTATTACGTTAGATTTATTGAAATATAGTCTATTCTTAGATATTTCCTTTTCCAACCTACCCGGTGCAAGCGACCTCTTTGGATGATGCTTTATTCTTTTGTGGTCTCTGGTCAGAGACACGACAGAAGAGGCGACTGAAAGGTGCTAGGAAGAATATAATTTGGATTTCGGTCGCGTTATTTAATTCTTATGAGTTTGCTTGCTTGCTTGCTTGCTTGTTTGCTTGCTTGCTTATTACTGATTAAAACACTTTGTAAGAAACATAACGTTCAAGGTTATTTAGTGATTTGTCATTTTTAATATATTTCGCTTCTGGTATCTAAAACTATATTTTTTTCTAACAAATAAGAAAATTGCAGCCGTCGCATGTCTTTTATGACAAGCTCCTGAATTTCGACTAGGACCAAAATTACAGTTTGTATAATAGGACACAAGACAACAAGTTATTACATTATGCAGCCTATTTACTTGCTAACCTCAACAAACTACCCCAAGGTTTCATTAAATAGTTCTGTAGTCTCAAACTCAGACGCCATAAGTTCAGAGCAAGTGGTTCTGCAGTTTAGCAACACATCGCATGTGAACAGTGAATAGCTTGCAGAAGCACCATTAAGTAGGTATCTGGAGTCGACACTAGCCTCTGCTCGTGGCCTCGCCCGCTTTGAGGTCGCAAATATGTGCACTATGTTTTGCCAATATACAAGGTGTTAAAAAATTAACAGCAAGAATTTCGTGTTCGTACTCGGTATCAAAAAACAAATATATTCTTTTTTCAAGCTTTTTAGTCATAAAAAAAAAACATTGCCAGTCCAAAGTCTGCGAAATGTGATGGGAAAGTTAGAATCAGCTGTCTATGTTTGCGCTGTCGCAGGAGTGAACGACCACGCGCGCGGCGCCCTGCACGGTGTAGTCACAAGACAGTCAAGTGCGCTTATTTAATAATTTTGTGCGCAGTGAAAATATTGCATATCTTTGAAACGGATCGTTACCTTCGCCTTCGCCTTTGTACATAAGCTATATGATTGCAAGTATTATGTATATTTGTTGTTTTTTTGTGTGCAATAAAGAATAAGAATAAGAATCGTTACTTACCTATATAAAAAAATTCGTGATTATTTTTTATTTGTGATTCCAAACAACTCCTCAAGTTTCTTGCCGTTAATTTTTTAACACCTTGTATGGCGTACAAAATGGCGGATAAAATGACCATAAACAAGCAATTACAATTAAGGCAGTAATGTCAATAGAATAGATTACATAACAATAATAATTCAATTTAAAATACTTATGTCCCAACGGGCTGGTATCCACAACTCCACGTCAAAGCGCGTATTTTGCGTATAAGCTAGCCTATAATCCACCACGCGGGCCCAATGCGGTTTGGTAGATGTCACATGTCTTCGAATTTTTGGTTCTAGTTTCCTCACTGTGTTTTCCTTCACCGTTTTTGAGCAGTGGTGATAAAATAAATTACACAAAGTAATGCGCCTGTCTGGGTTCGAGCCCACGACTTACTGCTCGTAAGTCGGGGCCGCCACCGCTGGGCTACCGCTGCTCTCATCCTATGACTTAATTCAGATCATGGTCCACTGTGTCTAAAATGTCATCCCCGTGAAAAGGTCACAGACAGTCAGAAAGGTACTATTGCATGTAAAATGTTAGTAGGTATGGATAGGGAATCCTTGTACGGAACATATTATGAGAACTTATAATGAGGTGAACAGGGGGTCTAAAATGGCCGCTTTAGCAGAATCATAATAAGAATCACGTTAAAAAAAAATCTTAAAACGAACTTTATTGTAAATACAATCAATTATAGGTTCATTAATATTCTCTATTAAGCAAGGTCTTTGTCATCTGCCTAGAATCTGCCGAACTATGTTGGATTTGTTGGGGTCGGAATCCAGTCTGACCTCCACAATCCAGTTAGTAATGGGTAATACCGATTGCCAGAGTTTTGGGCCACAAAAATATAGTAACAAAGAAAGATTTAGTTTTGAAACTAATGATATACTTAGACCAGTTTATGACCCAAATGAAAGTGCCTAGCATGTCAGTATCCCAGCAGGTGGCATTCTGCTGACCTCGATAAGAAAAGGCGTGAGTTGATGAAGGGTACAGGGGCAAAACAAGAAATGTCACAAAAACAAAAAGTTGTTTATTTAACATTTTTATTTTTCAAAGTTAAAACTTTCTTAGGTATTACTTAAACTTGTAAACTGTTACTAAGAACTTAAGTATACCTTTTAAAGTCTTAGTTTTAGAAACAATAAATACTTTTATGAAAATAAAAAGTTTGAGAATGATAAATAAAATTATGTAGTTCCCTTTTAGAACATACAAAAACTGGGAATGTCCAATACGTCCCATACAAAAATTGATAAACCTCATACCAAGTAGTTCTTGTTCTGTCCACCTGCTAAATCACAAAATATTTCTAAATAAATGGTTTAGACGACTATTCAGGTGGTTTGTTAAATATATTGAAACAGAAACAAACATATAAAAAGTTGACTGCAAAATTTTTTGAACGTAAGATGGGACATTCCTTCTTACGTTCCGTTTCAACATGGACCTTCCCTGTTTTGTTCCTGTACACAGTTTTTAAATTCGAGTATTACATCTGACTACGCTTGTTTTTACGCTTTTTGTATAATGCCAATAAAAATACGCGGGAAAATGAGAATGTTGCCATCAAAAATTAACTTTTGGATTTTTTGTGACATTCCTTGTTTTGCCCCTGTACCCTTCGTATGTAGATGACCAGTTTGCATGATTATTTCAAATAAAAAATATATGCTGGGCAGTCTGGGGACAATTGAAGTGCAAACTACGTAATGTTGTATATCTGCTAAGGGTTGTGCCCCGCGCACGCCTAAGTGGTGCTACGCCGTAGCGGATCGGCTACGAGTGCTACGAAGCGTTAGGAGACGGTCACGTGATTTCCATGATTTTTGTTCACCCAAAAAGTGCTCAATGCGCCTAAACAAGTTTTAACTTCAATAAAACATTACGAGTATTCCATTTCATTCGGACAATGTTCTCACAAAAAAATCTAGAGCACCATTGTTATATTTGTTGAAATCCAGAATATACTGTTACTAAGCTAAAAAAACTAAGCTTCCAAACATATTCATAAAATCCGTTTTGATTTCAGAGCAAGCACGCAATGTATAAAAAATATGGTGTCAGCATCTGTGCCGTTCTGAAACTTCCCTATGTCATGAAATTATGTTTAAGTATTCAGCGCTCATACCTCGTTTTAGTATTTTACCTGTATCAGAAGTTTTTAGGTAGGTACTGTTTTCTATTCTGTGTTTGCGGTTACAAAACTTTTATTACCATGTGTTCAGCACACCATTCTGAACCCAACCAACTTCTATATAGGGGGTTCATCAAACTAACCCTACTCAAAAATGATTGCTGGGAAATGAATTTGGAGTAAAAATCACGTTTTACGTTGAAACGCACTCAATACATTGTACTGGTGGATGAATGCAATAGTGTAGGAGGTGTATAATAATGCATGGAGGTGTTTAAAGTCTTACATTAAAAACAAAGAACAACAATCTAGAGAAATCATTCGTGGGTTTGAAATCGAACCCAGACATGCGCATTACTTTGTGTAATTTATTTCATCACCACTGCTCTGAAAACGGTGAAACATCGTGAGGAAACCGGCATGTCCTAGAACCAAAAATTCGAAGACATGTGACATCTACCAATCCGCACTGTGCATTATATAGCGCATATGCAAAATACGCACTTTGATGTATACAATACGATAGAAACATGTATTTAAAAAAAACACTTGTGAAAATGTTAGAACTTTGACTCCCAATATCTCCGTAACTAGAAGGTGGAGTTCGAAGATATGGTCTTGAACAAAAGAAAAAGATCGAAATGATGGAGTAAACAAGTGCCATTCGGCTTCATCAAGAGTCTCTTTACATCTATACTATCTATACTAATATTATAAAGCAGAACAGTTTGTTTGTTTGTTTGGTTGAACGCGCTAATCTCAGGAACTACCGGGTCGAATTGAAAAATTATTTTTGCGTTAGATAGTCCATTTATCGAGGAAGGCTATAGGCTATATAACATCACGGTATGACCATTAGGAGCGGAGCAGGAATGAAAAATGTTGCAAAATGGGTGTTGTTTTTTTCTTTCGTTTTTCTCTCTTATGTGACGCAGACGAAGTTGCGTGGGTCAGCTAGTCTGTTATATCATTCAAATTCCATTATTTTAAGGCTGGTGCTCCAACGTTGCCCGCGAAATTCAAATTTTCCTATGTTTTTTGCAATTTGCTGGGCAGCGCTATTGTAGTGTATCGGTCGCGGCTGTAAGACGTATGTAGTTACAGAATTATAATCATCATCAAAATCATCAATACAACCCTCTAAGTTCATAAGAGTAGATGAACGAATTTTTCACGGTCAAAGTCGTTCATCGACTTTCATGAACTTGGAGGGTTTGTATTTTATGATCTTGTGTTGTGCCTGTGACTTCACCCGGGTAAGGTTTGCTAATTGTCGTACAGGATCATCTACCGGGATAAAAAAGTTATCTTTTCTGTTATTTCAGGGCATAAACTGTCTATGTGCCAAATTTCATCCAAAATACGTTTAGGAGTGTTTGCGTGTAAAAGTTACAAACATCCATTTATACTCAAAACTTTCGCATTTACAGTAGTAAGAAATAAAACTGGCATAGGAAAATTGAGAAAATCGAAGTGCCAATACACTATGCATCTGAGCTGTAAGTCTCTCGAGTATAATGATGATTTAGGTATTATCTGGGGTAGATACATTTAACGAGTCTGTGCGTGTATCCAAACGATTCGGTTGAGAACACATGTAAACTGAACGAGAGTTAATAATTATAACTTTTTACAAAAAAAAACCGACTCCAAAAAAAAAAGTGAAAAACAACTTTAACTTCAGAAGTCGGTGACCTTTGTTTGATCGATTTACCTACTTAGTTTTTGTCACCGACTTCTTAAAATAAAAACTTTTTTACAAAAATGTAAAAAAGTTTTTATTTTTCACTTTTTAGTGGTTCACTTGTGCTTAACCCTTCACAGCGTAGAGGCGTGATGTTATATTATGAACGGGCGTAAACAATAGATAGACATGAGATTTCAGCAATCCCAGTCCATTTGCTATCATTTATTGAGGAGTTCGGTTGTCTATCTCCGAAGTTCTTGATCAGATCTTCACCAAAATGAAATGGGGCCACTTTAAGAAAGTACTCTTCCAAAAACTATCCAAATCACATCAAGTGTGCCTATAAAATTTGAAGAGTTCTCTCAATTTCTCCAGGATCCCATCATCAGACACCGATTTGATGGTTATGGGACCACCTGGGAGAATAGCCTTTAAAAAAAAAAGAATATTTCAAATCGCTCCAGCCATCTTCGAGTAATCGGGGAACATACATAAAAAAAAAGGTTCCGACGAATTGAGAACCTCCTCCTTTTTAAAGTCGGTTAAAAAAGAACATTGTTTATACAAAGTATACTTTTCAAAATGTTTTTTTTTGTTTTGGGTTTCTGACATTTATAGAGTCCTGGTTAAGGTCATGTTAAGGGATGCCATATTAATCAGACAGAGCTGAAAAAAATAATGATTTCAAACCCAATAGGCATGACGACATGCAGTATCAAAAAAAATGCAAATCTATCTAGGTCCATGTTCACCAAGAAGATGACAGTCTGATTTTCTAAAACAACTGTTTAAAACTCATTTTTGTATGGTAATATGTCACAGTGACAGCTGTTTTTAGATAATCAGACCGTTATCTTGTCCTTGAACATGGACCTTAGTCCGTCATTTAGAGAACAGCATCAAAACTCGGGTGTGGAGGCCCGTGACGTCAGAACGCACTAAACTTATATCAAGGCGTGACGTATTGAGAATTGTAAAAGCGTCGTGTCTTCGTCAATTTTGGTTTATGTAAAAAAAGAATAAATACAGGTCAAATATTCTTTGATAATCTAACTAACGATGACGAACTATTTTTTTTTGTCGTCTGATCCATATTATATGTATTCCCGCAGACCCCACCGCTCGTCGCCCCACTGGTCGGGTCAACGGGAAATGATTAAAACAATCAAAAATTGTTCCCGTTGGTATTCCATTTTCTTATCATCTAGGTCGTATTACCATCTTGTGTGCACTTACCTGCAAAAAAGAAAAAGAAAATTAAGTTCATCAAACATTACCAAAAACTGGCGATCCACGTGTTTTACGTATCTACTTAATTTAACTGTTAGAGGTTGCAAACCTATAAGTTTAATAAAAACTACATCTTGTTTACTGCTTAACGTGTCCTAGCAACCATAATAATGAAGGTCTAAAAACTATATTTTTCTGTTGCACTACAAATAAGTATTTATCTACCCAAATATCATAAACTCAAAACCATAGGCAATGACCAGCATTACCAACCAGCAGACATAAACGGAACTGTTATGAACTCATAACCTACTGAAAACAGTAGGTTATGAGTTTAAATTTGGAACAGGTGTCAAATTCAAGTGAGTGTGCTATTCTATCTACATTAAATCAGATATCGATACGAAACCCCAATTCAGTATGATTTTAATTATAAATCGCACGATATTTTGATCTCGAGTGACACCAAAATAGTGACTCTGTTCCTTTGCCTATGATTAAAAAAAAAAGATAGATATCCGAAACGCCGCCATTTCGAGCTGTCATTTGTTCGTTAGCTTCCTGAAGCCATCATAGAGCCCTTATGATATTTGGGTAGATAAAGTAGTGTATGCAAATATACATAATTAGGCATTACAACACTCGTGTGATGCTATTAAGAAACTCGTTAATGCCGTTCATTATGCACACTCGCATAAACTACTATTTCTTACTGCAACCGTATCCCATTCTCTAATACTTCACAAATTCCCATCCAAGACCTCCAGTAAATAAACTTGAGGTACTAGGAACTCATAATTGTTCAGAGTTGAAATTCACTTGAACGCTACACAGGTAAGCACTCGGATACGAATGGAGAACGGAGTGCATTGCAGAATCTGCAAGTGTATTAACATAATAAAGGTGTCTCAGTCCGTACTAGAAACTTCGTGGATATGGTATGCTAGTAGCGTGCATGAATAATTGATTAATCTAGTCTGTACTTTTGTGTGTTCAAGAAAAATAATCATATGAATTCGGTATATTGTGTTGATTGAAAATTTTTGTGTCATGTTCTCCGGCATTCATTTAAAAAAGCTTATGTTTATTTTTTATTTTACATGTGGCTTGGGTCGGTGCAGCGTACCATCGATATGGTGTACTGTCGATACAACGTATAATCGATATTGTATACTGTCGATACAGCGTAATATCGATTTGATGTACTGTCGATGTAGCGTACCGTCCATTTAGTGTACTGTCGATTCAGTCGATGGACCGTTGTTGATATAGCGACCTTCGATGTTGTTTCTATCGATATTATGAAGGTAAAAATGTTACTTTGTCTAGACAAAGTTACATTTTACTAGCGATAACGATGATGGAACTTCCAAAAATGTACTGAATTGACGTAAGCTGGCGAAAAGTTCAAGTCAATTCTTAAGTCGGTGTATGAAATACAAAATGTTTCGAGAGCGACGGCCACCAGTATCTACTATGAAAGATTGCGAGTGTTTTTAGGCCAAATTCAAACTGATGCTTCCTTTTTTTATTCTTAACAGTTCTTTAAAATAACGACTAAGAAAGAAACTACAGGCAAACGAATTTTATCGCAGACGTAAAATATAGATTTTTTTCCGCTTTGTGAACTTTAAAACGGTCAGCTAAATTAACTGAATACGAGGTGCAACTGAAAACTATTTGCTGCAGCCTTGTTTCTTAACTTTCAATAAACTTTTTCCACATTTATTGAATTATGTGAAATGGGTGGCTCTATTTTTATTTATCAATGGTTGCTGAAGTGTTCCTTGTAGATAACAATTTGGTTATGACACATTGTCAAAATAAAACGTACCGTACGTGATTAGGCGTAAATTGACCTACTTTGCATAAAACAATTCCGTATTTATGAACACG
This sequence comes from Xestia c-nigrum, assembly GCA_916618015.1. Classification (NCBI taxonomy): domain Eukaryota; kingdom Metazoa; phylum Arthropoda; class Insecta; order Lepidoptera; family Noctuidae; genus Xestia; species Xestia c-nigrum. The sequence goes on from OU745263.1 coordinate 4,466,087, forward strand.
AAATAAACAATAATAACACCTCTCTATGTAAATTGCGGTAATTTCAATGTTTGTTATCCAGGTAGCAGAATGTGTCATGTTATACGGAATGGTAGAATTACCAGGGTGACATGAAAACGGACTGGTAGGTATTCATTTGCATAGCTAACGTATTTTCATGAACGGTCGGACACGCTCTCACATTGTTGAACTCCTATTACGCTGTAAGCCAATTATAATCATCATTACAATAAAACGTTTGTTTTCTCTTTTTGAATAACAAATGTGAGTTTTTGGGCTAGGTACATCAAAAAGGTTATAATGGCTGGTACCCGTATAAAATCATTCAGAAGCCGTTTGTTTTTAGGTACTTAATGAGATTTAGGCTAAATAAATAATGCTCCACACACCCACTTCACCAAAATAATTTTTCTGTAAACAAGAATAAAACCATATTTTTATTTTTGTGTGGATTGTCCTCTCGGGCTAAGAATGCTTTTTCTTTCTTTCTTTGGTCTTTCTGTATAAAAATGTAGACAATGTAAATACACACTGACTCAACGGTCCGTAAAAGGACTTATCACAAACATTCTGTACATCAAAATAAGTAACACCCCGCAAAAACTATTGATTGGGTAACGACTTTCGTGTAAAATCACAGTTTAGCTACGCACTCAAAACATTTAAAACTTAGGTGTATTCCTGCTGTTTTGCCTCACTGGTGGAGCCAAAGTTTGCTGGCCCCACTACCCTGCTCTACAACGTCGAGATCAAGATTAAAATAATGGCACTGATGAGAAGAACCTTGCCTTTCGGCTTCGTTAAAGGGTGTTTTTACATCCGTTGTTTGTTTTATTTTGATTTTATGGCCCATACGTACAGTACGCGTTTTGGACGTGGAGTTGCGGACATCAACCCATCATACAATACAATCACTACATATTATAAAATAAAGTTCCGCTTCTGCCTGGAACTACTGAAACGATCTTCATGCTGTTTTCACTAATGGCTAGAGTGGTACTTGAGAAAAGAAAGGTTTGTACGCGGGCAAAACCGTGGGAATTAGTTACTATGTAATAAAAAAAGCTTTACCTTCGTTACCCTCCGAGCCGTAAAATAACTGTCACCAAATCCTCCGAAGACTTTGTAAAAAAACCGCGACTACGTATCGATGTTTTTGTCACATGCACTTATATTTATATGCTAATTTTGTAAAACATTTTAATCTAGTCTTGATAACGAAGTAATCATTAACACCACACTGACAGGTACTTTAGATTTGTGTCTGATAACGATAACTATCGATATCGTTAACATGAAATGTGTTTAATTAACATAGCACGCCTTATCTTGGCAATTTATGTGTTCCTGGTATCATTGGGAATAATAGAGAGGTTGTAAAACCTGTAAAATACGATGGTCAGATCAGTACAGGGTCGGTTTTATTTCGAGGACGAAAAACAGTTATTGTCGGTTTGTCAATGTTCTACATCTAACTGCGAATAATGTAAACAATCTGGGAAGTATCTACAGTCTTTGGTAGAATGAACGCAATATTAAGCTGAATAGTGTACAGGTTACATTTAGACTTATTTACTATACGGAACTTGTAGAAACTAGAAAAAACCGTGCGTTCGAGCGTTTTTGCTATACCTAGTTATAGGAATCAAATATTTCAGCTCACAACTTAGGATCCATTCATGTTAATATTTATCTGTGGTGCTAGGCAACTGCACTGAGAAAAATTGATTTCTGGCTTAAGGTGTATTCCGCCTTTGACGGCTAAATTGTAATGTCGCGAGGCGATTTTGTAACGCTTACGGTTATTTTGGCTTAGCTAGGCGTTTCCGTTAAAATGGTACGTCTTTTATGATAAACACTAACCGACAAAAATGTCTTACCGTAAGGCAGTCTTGGAATTTAACTTTATACTGTCAATACAGCAGTAATGGACTCCAAAAAACGCTTTAAATTTACGACGTCGAATATGTGGTGAATATCACCGTAATTATGGCAATATTTAACTTAAATTAAGGCGATATATACTTCAATAAAAACTAAACAAACGTAAACATAAGTCATAAACAAACTTTCGAAAGCGTCATAAATAATCTTTAGCAGGGCAATATTCACCTTATAATAAGGCGGAATATACTTCGGTCACAACAATTTAAACGTAAACATAAAGTTTTTCAGCGACGTATGTATTCGGCAATATAAACGGATAAAGTGGCCACATTTGCCCTATCATAAGGCGAAATGTGCTTGGATTACGACGAATCAAATGGTAACCTTAGGTTATATAACGACGTACATATACGGCACACATAAACGTAAATATAGCAATATTCACGTTATCATAAGGCAAAACATGGTCTAGTTACGACTGATTGAACGGTAACATTACGTCATATAACGGCGTACATATTTGGTCAAAGCAACCGTATATTTGGCAATATTTGTCTTATCATAAGGCGAAATATGCTTAGATCACGACGAATCAAATAGTAACCTTAGGTTATATAACGACGTACGTATACGGCACACATAAACGTAAATATAGCAATATTCACCTTATCATAAGGCAAAACATGGTCTAGTTACGACTGATTGAACGGTAACATTACGTCATATATTGACGTACATATTTGGTCAAAGCAACCGTATATTTGGCAATATTTGTCTTATCATAAGGCGAAATATTCTTAGACCACGACGAATCAAATGGTAACCTTAGGTTATATAACAACGTACATATACGGCACATATAAACGTAAGTATGGCAATATTCACATTATACTAAGGTAAAACATGGTCAAGTTACGACTGATTGAACGGTTACATTTCTTCATATAACGACGTACATATTTGGTCAATGCAACCGTAAATTTGGCAACATTTGTCTTATCATAAGGCGAAATATGCTTAGATCACGACGAATCAAATTGTAACCTTAGTGAATTTCATAAATGTACTTAGAATAAGTAGAGCCTTATGTTAGGGTAGTCAGTAATAAACGCTTGTATTGAACAGACGTGTTTGATTCTACCTGCATACTTCATGGCGACCCTGCCACACACGTTTCGGGTACTGCGCTGGCAAGTTATCCGTTAACGGGCGCAAAGTGCAAAAGCGGGGGATTCCTGTGTGCCTTGGTGCACCAAGACAATAGGAATATTATAAGCACGAGTGAAAATTGGAAAAAGTTATTCGAAGACTGAGGATAAGGAGGTTATCATCGCCCAAAACGCTTCAGGAGGCAATAACAGCGCCAGTGAAACAGAGCAAGAAAATCACATAAAACTAAATAACATTTTGATGACGACCTTTTTGGTGCTTTTGCTTATTGTGATTCTTGCAATAATTATAAGAAAATCATACAAAAGCATAACAAATGGATAGACGAGCAAGTGGATTCTGCATTTATAAGAAGGATGAGGCAGCGTCTATCCGGAAGGAGAGACCAAGCTCACGCTGAAGATGTTTAGGCGCATACTCGTACAATTCAATCCGAGAGAAGATTTGTGAGTGCATAAGTGGAAAAAAGTGAAGAAACCGAAGTTGTGAAGTGAAGTGTTTTACGCTTAAGAGTATTGACAATCTTCGATTTAAAAGTATGTGGTAATATTAAGTTCTAACGCAATCCAGGCAGCCAAGGACGAGTCCCCACCATCATCGTCTTCTACCAGGCCTGCTGAGGTTATGAAGGTAAATAAAGAGTACGTACTTCCACAAAATGGGTATCATTTATTTTATATATTTAAAAAGGTATTTTTTAGTACTTTTTGCTGCACATTTTAACAGTAAACAGACTTTTTTTTTTGGTTATGATAATGGATTTGCATAATATTACACGACTGGCACTAGTATAGTAAACATTGTGTAAAAAAGAGTATTTTAGCGTACTCTATTTTTGTTATAGATTATAGAGTACGCCTACTTGATACGAGTAATATAGAGTACAATAGGTACTCTATTTTAGAGTACGGTTGGCAACCCTAATCATAACATACCCTTCACATTAAATTTAAATTAAATAATTAATAAAATAAGTACAATAATATATCTATTTTTTTTAATTAAATTTAACTTACCAATTACTACTTGTTGATATAAGAGTCTGATTACTCGTAAGTTTACTCTAAGTTAGACCTCTGTTTTAGTTTAAATTGTTATAAGTTCTTTTACCTGAAGTTACAGTAACCGGAATGAAAAGGTTCGTCACACCCTTCAAATTTTATTTAAATTAAATAATTAATAAAATAAAAAAATAGTAAATAATAATTGATTTTTATTTAAAGTTAAATTTTATGTTATTACATTTTTCTTACCAATGACTACTTGTTGATATAAAAGTCTGATTACTCGTAAGTTTACTCTAAGTTAGATGTCTGTTTTAGTTTTAGACTGGTTGATTTTGATGTGCCGTGCTTCGCCGAGGGTATAAACGCTTGGAAACTCGCTTGCCCGAACTCAGAAGAACCCGATTACCCATTTTCCCAGAGACGGTGGGACGAGCCGCTCTGCAGAGTAGTTCAGATCAATCTACTGAACACGTCTGCTACTACTGCTGAGCGTGCGCGCCTGCTGGCTGTGGGTGAATGGGAGTCGGGTCTTTGGCTTTATGCACTACCTTCGTCAAACACTGGCACATTGCTCGACGACACCACTTTCCGCCTCGCTGTTGCTCTACGCCTAGGCGCTCCATGTTGTTCTCCTCACCGCTGTCACTGTGGTGAAGTTGTCAACAGCCTCGGACACCACGGCCTGTCATGCAGCCGAAGTGCGGGCCGATTTGCGCGGCACGCGAACTTGAATGACATCATCCGCCGATCTCTTGTTACCGTCGGTGTTCCAGCTTTATTAGAACCCAACGGTTTGGCACGCGACGATGGCAAGAGACCGGACGGTATGTCTTTGTTTCCATGGAAGATGGGTAGGCCTCTAGTGTGGGACGCTACATGTGTCGATACTCTTGTGCCTTCCCATCTTCCTAGTTCATCGTGCTGTGCAGGGGCTGCCGCTGCGGCTGCGGAGAACCTCAAGCGGCGTAAATATAGTAACCTTATTGGTAACTATATTTTCGAGCCGTTTGGGGTTGAAACTCTAGGACCGTGGGGTCCGAGTGCTCACAGCCTTTTTAAGGAAATTTCAAAACGCTTAGTTGACACTTCACTTCCCGTGACCCTAGGGCTGGCTTTTACCTTGGTCAAAGGCTTAGCGTTGCCATTCAGCGTGGTAACGCTGCCAGTCTCTTGGGGACATTACCAGTTGACAGCGTAGAGGAGGAGTTTTTTGATGCCATTTTTTAAGATTTTAGTTTAAGTTAGTTAGTTTAGTTCATTTTAGCAAATTGTAAATTTTACATTAGTTTAAACTTGAAATGTTAATTACGTTCCGGGAATAATAAAAAAATGAAGTTTTAGATTGATATAAGTTCATTTACCTATAGGTACAGTAAACGGAATGAAAAGGTTCGTCACCTTAAAGTCGGTTTTCGCTTTGACTTTTTGACAAGATAAACAGTCAAACAACTTTGATCTGAATAATTTTGAAGTTTGATTACGAATAGTTAAAACATTATTGTCTCTTATCTCAGTTTATTCTGTCTATTCAGTTTCAAAAGGCACGTATCGTCACGAGCACATGCTCGTTACGTTGAACAAATCAAGTTGAAAACTGACGGAACCTTTTCGTTCCGTCAAACCTATTACTTACAATGTAAAATATTGAAAATATTTATACTAAGAACGGTCGACCAAGCTATTTAGTTTACATTTGAACATGCAAGTTTCATTGTAAAATGTAAACCAAATAGCTTGGTGACCGTACCTATATTTTTTATCTTGTTTTAAGTATCTAAATATAGTAATGTAACTTAATTGATTTTCTATTTTGTAATACAGATTTTTTTATTTTTTTTTAATGGTTTTATTGCAATGCACTATCATTCCTATAAGATACAGACGCTATCGGCTTATTATTAGGTTGAGGTTGTAATGTTGGGTTGAGGAGGTACTAATCTATTTAGTATGTTTCTTTAGTAAACAGTTATTATTGAAGTGTTTTATACATTTTCGTTCTATTGATTGCAGAAGCTTACAAAGACTGGGAGAACAGCTTTCTGAGAACAGCAGGTTACGCTGTTCACTGAAGGCACGGTTGGCTGATTTACTATCATGAAGTTCATGTGAAGGATATTAGCTCGCGCTACCTTAGAGTGAACGCGCACTTTGAGCGGCCCAATGCCCTTAATATGAACTAATAAATGATAGTAAAGCAAGTCAATCATGCCCTCAGGGAAAATCGTTACCAGCCGTTAGAAGGCTTTTTTTCCGGTCTTTATAAAACATTTCTGCTCGAAAAGAAAGCATAAATTACCTTACGATACGGCTTACCTAATCGTATGGAACATTCTAAGACAACTTACTAGAAGGTGAATACGACTTAGTAAACGTTGAAAACGCTTAGTGGATAGGTTAAACCACAGTAAGGAAAAACATAAAACGCCTTAAAAGAAGTCGATTACGAGTTAGTAAACGTTGAAAACGCTTAGTAGGCAGGTTAAACCCACAGTAAGTAAAGACGTAAAACACCTTACTAAAAGTGAATTACGACTTATGAAAACATCAATAGCGCTTAGTGCACAGGTTAAACCCCAGTAAGAAAAGACGTAAAATGCCTTACTAGAAAACAATTATTACTTTAAAAATCATTAAAAGCGCTTATTAGACAGGTTAAACCACGGTAAAGAAAGACTTAAGATGCCTTAATAAAAGTCGATTACGACTTAGGAAACGTTAAAAATGCTCAGTGAACCGGTTAAAATACAGTAAGGTAAGACGTTAGACGCCTTACTAGGAGTCGATAAACGTTAAAAGCGCTTAGTGGACAGGTTAAACCACTGTAAGGAAAGACCAGAAGACGCCTTAAAAGAAGTCGATTACGAGTTAATAAACGTTGAAAACGCTTAGTGGGCAGGTTAAACCCACTGTAAGTAAAGACGTAAAACGCCTTACTAGAAGTCTATTAAGACATAAGAAGCAGTAAATAAACATTCAAAACACTTTGTGAACAAAATAAACCACAGTAAGAAAATACGTAAAACGCCTTACTAGAAGTCAATTGGGACAATGATCCGTCGGAAAGTTTTGTGTGTGTGACCCTCTACCGTTTATATCGCCTTACCGGAAGTTAAATGTCATCGTCAATCAGACGATTCTATCTGACTTACCACGTTTATAGCTTTTGAATTAAGGCTTATCTGTTAATAATTACGTCTAAAATACACATTAGAGAGTATATTGCTGCTTATTTTTTGCGCCTTTCGCTTAAGGCGTAAAACGACTCCAACCTAGGAAGGCGTTTTTGGTCGGTTGACTTTTGGTCGTTTTTTCGCCTTCATTACGAATAAATCCGCCCTCGTTACGAAACATTCGGCTTTACATTTTTCTCAGTGTGGGCCTATCCCAGTGGTCAACGGCACTTTGTGCCTATTGGCCTTGTTTCGTTCTGTCTCCTGCTGATATGGATGCAAATTACGGTTTCTCCTACTCCTCTGCTATACTTTTCTGATTAATTTTCGTTGCGGGATCTAAGGCAGTTTAATTGTTTATCTATAACTTTGACAAGCTCGCATCTCGGCGTTTTTTTTGGTCGCTACTGTTGATTGTGCCATTCAGGAGTCAGTGGTTTGGGAACAGTGTGGCGGGGTTGTCCCAAAGTACATACACTACATATTATTGTTTTATTTTGTCATGAGATTTCTTATAGGTAATTGCTGACCACGCCGAATGTTTTCCAATATGTCATTCGAAAATAATCACAATATTATTATGGTTATCTAGCAAGGAAGTATAAAATCTACAGTATGAAAGTAAAATAATTAATTTCAATGACGTACAAAATAACATACCAAATGCAGAATACCTTTATGAAGCTTAGCGAATCTGCCATGTATGCCATTTCCATTAAGCCAGCCGCTAGCTCCGTCCATAAGATGTGTAAAATTCAATGCGATTTGATGAGACTCGGAATTGCGTTCCCAAGTGTTCCTATGATTACGTATAGCAATCGTTTTAAATCCTCCTTTAAATCTATAATACAATTTGAAAATTACTTGGAAGAAAACTTTGATGTTTACTGAAAGAAAATGGCAGCCAATCTTGGCAAAACTGTTATTATTATTATTAAGTAGCAAAAAGACAACGGTCACGCACGACCCATTGAAAATTTACCCAGACCCAACATAAATGAAATATACGTCAGTTTTTTTGTTACTTCAAATATAGCTAAAATCATTTTTTTTTATAATCGAAATCAATGGCTAACACCAAAATATTGCCTTAAGTTTTTGTTCAGGAGACTTCAAAAAACATCGTAATTGTATGAAAAACTACTAACACTATACAATAATTATGGAATTATCCAGGTTATCTAGTTTTAGATTATGTATTTTTAATAACAATAATAATTGTAATTTTATAATTACGTATTATAATACTTTTTTGTAATATTTGTTCTACGACCCACTACATCGTCGAGGTCGATACGTTCTCAGTGAACGGTTGCTGGAAACTTGAACAGATTTTGTAGAACAAATATTACAAAAAAAGATATACATAAAAGCCGCGTTTTCGGACGATATCCATTAACTTTGATCGGTCATTGTACTCATCTATTATAAACAACTTTTACTGTGGAATCAAACCCTAAATGGCTAAAAAAAATCTGCTGTTCTATACATTTTGACCAGTTATCCGAACATAATTGGAACAGCAAATTTTTTAGCGATTCGTTCTTTCATTTTATTATTATTATTAAAATACATAATCTAGCTACATAACAAGGTCACCTGGATAATTCCATAACTATTGTATCGTGAGTTACATGCAATTACCATGTTTTTTCTTAGTCTCCTGAATGAAATCATAAGACAATATGTTGGTGTTAGCTATTGATTTCGAATATAAAAATATATATTTTAGCCATATTTAAAGTAACAAAAAATCTGAGATATGTCTCATTCGTGTCGGGTCTGGGTCACAAGTTACCTTTTTTTTTTCATACTATTTTCCATACTTTACCCGGAATTCAAAGCTATCTTATAAAATAACTCATTGAATATACCGAGCAGTGGGAAAGCATAACACAAGCTAATTAGGTAACTCAAATAAAAACTTGGCAGTCTTTGAGCACTCCTGTGCCTCTCTCGCAAAATAAAAAAACAAAAACTAAAAGCGTGTGCACACATTAAAAACCGATGACGGTCTATGTTCGGTGAGGTGTCCCGCGCACGCTCCGCCAGATAATCGCGTTTGATCAGCGCTCATGCGTGATAACCGCCGGTGAGCGCACGCCTTTATACCTCCGTTTATTTTTATACAAGGTAACGTGCGTATGGTAATGTATATTATTTGAATAAGGAAAGATTTAATCTTTTTTTATTAAATAGCAATAAAGAAAATCAAGCTGTTGGAAAGTAAATGGAAAATATCAAACAAGTTATAATTGGTTGGAAAATCGAGAACAAAGTTGTGTGTAGCCAAATCGAAGAACTAATTAACTAGTAGTATTTACTTAATTTAAAGTTCGCACAAGATCCACAGCAGCTGGTCAGTTGAAATTTCCTGACCCGCTGTGTTTCGTCAACAGTAAGTTTGCCGCATAACCAAAATATTACATGAACTCAATAACAAAAACCTAATCCAAAACGACATTAAATAAATCATCGAGCCAAGTACTAGGATTACATAACATTTCCACAGGTGTTCCGTCCAGTTCCAATATAACCTCACCTGATTGACCGCCGTCCCTGAAAAGGGTATGGGACAAACAGGGGAATACAAAAATGTTTGTCTAAATTGGTCCAAATATTCGCATGTCATCAATGTAATTAAATTGTCGCCTCTTTCACCGGCGACAGCGGATATGCCAGGATAATTGAAGTTACTCCTTTTATTTTCTAACAGCCTGGTACGTTTGGAAAAAGACCAAAATAAATTACATAGCAGCGGTTTTCATGAATCAAACGGTAATTAATCAATGGCTGGGGAGGATAATAACGTTATTTGTTCTTGTTAGGTTATTATTTTTACTTTTGATACAATTTTTATTTCCACTACTAGTCACTGCCATTTATTTTATTTCGGGGAAGCAGACGAATTTGATTCCGATATTCCGATCGGTAAAGTGATCAATCACAAAAATGTCATCAATCACAATTCACGAGCTTGCGATCCATAGCCAATGGATATTAATTTACATATTTATAGAGCCGTCTATAATCAAAATGATATTTCGTATTTTTTTTGCTACAATCATGTCTGGTTATGTAAAGTAGTAAATATACTATAAGCTTTTGCTACGAATGAAGAAACCATCAACTTCCAACGGGGAAAAGGAATCTTCAAATCTCGTTTTAAAGTATAAAATACGACAGCCTTTAACTTAACCATGCAGATCCAAACTTTTAAGTAAAAGCTATGCAAGTATGCAAATCCCACAAATTGCAAGTCTCGTACTTTTAAAAGTCAGACTAAGCGCGCAAGTCTCAAGTAAAAATACTACGAACACTACGACAGTTTTGTGCGGTACGCCGTTAGTCGGTATTGTTGTCGTGTTTCCACGAAGTTTATAAGTTTCTGAAACGGTTCATGTCTTAAAGTTTCGTACGTGGAGTCATGAATTTAAAATTCTGAAAGGTTGGCAGATGAATATTAGCAATTTTAATTAAAATGAGGTTGGTAATACATTGTTATTTAAATACTTAGTTTTACGTAACTTATTTTATTATTCAGATATCTTTTTGTTTCGTCATATTTCAGCAGCGTATTTCAGAGACTTATACGTAAGCAAATAACTTTAAAACATGTATTGCGGCTATTTTGCCTTGAAATGTTTATGAGACAGGTAAAAACACGAACTTCGCGTAGTTTTATGAAGATAAAGGTGTCTACAGAAATCAATAATTTACTAGAAACGGATTAGGTACCAAACCTACCAAACTAGCAGTATGTAATAATTAAAAACAAAATATACAAAAAAATCTCCATCCATTTTTCACTCCAACATTTCTCCGTGATATGAATGCCCGTATCAATAAAGATACAATCTGCATCGTCTGATATGTATGCTGTGTTCGTAGATATCATCATGAATGCAAATTTCAATCAGTTTGAACGTTGATTGCCAATAATCTGGTCGAATTGTGCAGATGCATGGACAGAACACGTCTTGATATCAATTAGTATCTGCAATCTGTGGCTGATGAGCAATCGAGATATATATCAAGAGATATCATTATTGATATGACCCAGTTTCAGACTGTAAAACAGAAGATTTATTTAAAAAACAAATAATTGTGATAACTTATTTCTAGAACGCAACATTGCAGAATACTGAAAAAAGTTTTAATTTTATTTAAGGGCCTTTTTGATGGGATTGTTATTATTATTTTAGCTTAGCTTAGCTTGCATTAGTTTTATTATAATAATTATAATATTGATAAAGGAGAATGGAAGAAGTTAACAAGGGCAGGAACACGATGAGTAGTTTTTTTATTGGCCTGAACTGCCACACTTCTGAGCAAAGGCCTCCCCCATTCCCTCCTTGATTATTATTATTACTTATTATACTAAATTTTGGGACGTTATTCCGGGGTGGTGTAGGGTGTGGGTTATGAGTTTTGCCATCGAGGAGCCTGTACTAACTTGGCGGGGAGTAAAAAACTTCGTTTTAGGTGTTTTCCGTTTTTCACTTATATCCTCTATGCAATTTCCAGGTGGAACACCAGGCATCCAGTCCGGTGAGGAGTTTGATTTTTTGAAGATTAATATTATCCAATATAGTAAATGTCATAGAACATGGTTATGAATATTTGAAAATTCAACTGTTTCTTTTAGTAACTCAGCTAAATATTTGAATCCTATTACTAACGGTTAATTGACAAGTCCTATGACATATTCCCTTGCCCCACGATATTATTGGTGACGTCATTTCCTTACATCTCGTCGAAATGGTCGAAATGGTTTTTTTCTAGCTATTTGTCGAGATGCGCAATTTCCCAAGGCGCCCCCTAGCGGCTGTCACTGACAGATCCGGCTTGTCTAGTGATTCAGACGCGACCGTCTGCCATGCATGGTGCCCTGGTACCACTTCTTGTTTATTCAGCACTGTGGTAATATATGCTTTCAAGTTTGTTTTGAATTTATTGGGGAAGGGTGATTTTATATGGTATTTTTATTTAAAGGCGACGAGTTTGGTACGAAACTTTGAAGACTGGTGATTTCAAATTTCGCATTGAGCTTGTCTTTGCAACCTGATACAACCAGTAAAGATTCTGAATATGTAATGCTATAGTATTGCATCATAAACTATATATTTCTTTTCTTTATGCATTTTAAAGTAACAGGTTATAAGTACGGTAGTTTGAATTCCTGACTCCCACCAAACTTTGTACCTCCAATATTTGTAACATCTCTATACATATTTTAACAGTTTAACTACCTGCACTTTGTGGGAGAAAATGAATCTTATTAAAACAGTTTAAACTGAATTTTAAACTGTTTTAACTGAATTTTCAGTTTACTCAAATATAGAAATTACGGTTGACTATATTATAAAAGAGCAACCTACAAACTGCACCATCGACCGAAATACAAACCCTAAACAATAATTTTAAAACCAATTAACCACAAATCATATTCTTATCGAAACTATCACACAACATCGAACGATTAATTAATAACTAAACGGCCAATTCAATTTAATTGAACAGTTACCATTCAATTTAATTGAACAGCGACTGTCCAAATATGAATTTACCTTTATTTAGCTAACATGTCGATGGATCACAATAGTAATTCCATTAGCCATTAATTTGTCAGTAGTGTTGCCAGTCGGCAAATATTCAGAATGAATTCACAACGAATATTTAATGGATTAAATGTTTATTATGCCTACTAGTTGTACTCGCACTCTGTTGGAATATTACATTTTTATTAATATTTATTTTCTTTACTGTTTCAATCCCCACCAAATAGTACATTTTGATACAAGTGGAGAAAGTTTGTTATTGTAGTTCAAGGCGGGTAATTAACACACGAGCTGTAAGGCGAGGGTGTTTTTGAGCCAAGAACTGCAATAACAAATGTCTACGTGTATCAAACTACGTTTTTCAATACACTTTTGAAGAAATAAAATAAAATTATGTACTCAAAATATTTGTGTCATGAATTATTACGAGACTATGATTTAATTTATTTCCCCCGCGTTGCTTTCGCCAGGTTGAAGGCGAAGCAAAGGAATGACGCTATTATACAGCCTAATATAAAAAATAGATATTTTATATATTTTTGAATTTAGAACACAAATAAATGTTAATGTGTTTATAAAAGAAAATATTAGTTTTAAAGAATCATGTTTATCTATGATATTGAACTTATTAACACAATTTGAATATTCAAAAACTGATTACGCCGCCGTAAAGACGTAGATTTCTTATGCGAAATTAAAAAAAAAAAGCATTCACCTCTGACTCTATAGTCAGATGTGAATGTTTTTTTAAATTATGGTGTGTTCAGTTTGAACTAAGTATAGGTATAGTTATCTGTGGCAATTTTGCTTTCTGCACATGTGCGGAAAAATATGAAAAACGCACGTGTGTGTAATACACTATATTTTGAACCTAATCGTAGCGCGAAAAGAACCAGTTTTCGAGTAAGTGTTTTGAAAAATATATTTTAATACGCACAGAAGAAAAACATAATTTAGGTAGTTCATTAAGCTATTATCTTTTTTTAGGTTTTTGCCTGCATGGAGACCTGGTTTCATAGGGTATTGGGGTCACACAATGGAAGCAAGGAAAGAAACAAACTTGAATTGAATAAGTTGAAAACATATATACATACTTAATTACCTATAGTGTTATCACAGTAAGAGTTTTTATAGAAAAGCGTCCATATTTATACTCCAAGTAATGAAATGAACTGAAAACCAACTTCAATATTCACTTAATTTTCTTTCCGTAACCAACAGCTGTGCGATAAAAAGCATTGCAGTATTGTGAAGTTCAACATCGCGATCGGGGCGAACTGGCGATGTCTAATAAAAAACCTCTCCACTTTAGTCTTCCTTCTTTATTATAGTGCCCTGGTAATGAGCTCTCTAACAATATTGAAGTAAGAAGCTCTCTTCCACTTCAACTCGTCGGTTAAGTTATAAGATAGCTAGTTCAAATTAATATTCTTAAGTTTAGATAGTAATAAAGACCCACCGTAGGCAGGGGTCTGTGACGGTGAGCTATGGGCTAGCTCGCCATACGTCCGTCTTATGACGACAGACCATGTCGATGGCGTGTTCGTGTTCCACGCGCGCCTCAAAGAGATATCAGCATAAGGCCACAAGGCCATTGTGGACCCCTTGTCCGCAATGGGGGCTATCGTTTTTGAGTTCACCAGATGGCGCCACTGGTGAATAAGGTCCTGTCATTCATTCTGTTTGCTACTTTAAAGTACCAATAACTTCATAAAAAGTTTATTTTATTACATATTGTGCATACTTTAGATTCATATTTACAATATTGCTACTAAAATGAGCAAGCATTGAACATTTAAAAATATTTTTTCTTCCAAATACTAAACAAATTAGATGTTGAAAATCAAACTTGTTACTTAAAATCTTCTAGTCATTATTAATCAGGAATGGGACAATTTAGATCACAATTGCGAATATTAGTAAAAATACGTGATAAAAAAAGCGCATTGCGTGAACAATCTATGACATCTGACATTTCGGAAGACCTTACCACAGATGACAGATACTACACTCCATGTACTTACACGCGCTAATCACCTACCGAGCGCCGGGCAACCGGTAGCCCATAGCGCAGTGGGTTGTCAACAGCCGCGCGGCGCGTACGTACCTACGCATATTCCCCAAAGATAACTTATTAAAACTATTTGGCCGATTTCGAATATTCTCTACGTTAACAATCGGGAATTTAAAGAAGGGAAAAAAATATTAATCGTTACATTAAAATAAAACACCTCTATGCAATTTTTTTTAACAGTTCTTTTTTATATATTCCGTTAAAATAATTATAAATTCTGATACATTTTAAACATGTCTTATTTTATAACGTAGGTACCTTTACTAAAAATCCCTACTAACATCTTCGTCGACAGAGGCAGCCCTAGCAATCCGCAATATCCACGCGACTGCGCGATCTACAAAGCAAAACCCACTTTACGTTTGTAAAGTGAGGTACATTTTCGTTCGCAGCGTCTATTGACTTAAAAGTGTAGGCTATTATAGCGGTAGGTATTGAACATTTTGTATGGAGTGAGTTATCTGTCATCTGTGACCTTACTCTACACGAGCGCCCCTAGCGGCGAATTCATGCGCGATAGTCCCCATTGCCGAAGCCTGCCGGAGCTGCGGGACTGTTCGAATGAGATACCGTGGCCCCGGAACACAAAGGGCGAGGAAGGAACATGGATGAGTTTTAGTCAGTAAAAGTGTGACACTCTCTCCCACTCCGCCCAGAGCGGGAGGACTCATTTGATAATTACTTATCCGAAAAAAAAGGGTTTAACAAAGGAGGTCGGTTTAGGTGAGGTTATAGTTTCGGTAGACAACCGCCACCAATGACATTTTTTGTTTCTTTGTTTCGCTAAATAGTAGTAATTTTTTACCAAAATGTACTCGTTTTTAGTTTACTTTGGAGAATGTGTAGGTACAGTCGAGGACTTTAATTGATAAACCACTTTCACTACTTTACAATTTGGCACGTTTATACATTCACGAGCACGAATATTACCGACTAAACCCAATTTGTATTACACGGCTAAAATACGAATAGTGGCAAGTGGCTCACTGCATGTACGCACTGTGTAGGAACATGGTAGATAACAATGTATGGAACTAGGTATACCTAAAGACAGTAATCTAATTTCGTGATCACTATGTAGACATTAGGAAATTGCAGGTGTTAATTCTATCTTAAGTCAACAAACAATAACTTTTTATTTTCATGAACCCTGAATATAAAGTATTACTATTTTAAATGTTTGCAAACCATCCGTATTCCTGAGTAACAATTTGAAGAGCATGTCCGAAACTTCTAGAACCATCCATCGACCTATTCACAACGTTTATTTATTCAGTAGGGCGGGCGACGACATCAATCCAAACAAGAAACACAAATACTCCACAGTTCGGGGGTTCACCGCTAATGGTCAGCCGATCAGCTGCTACCATTAATTACTGTTCTCCTGGTACTTCGATGCCACAGTACTGATTTGTTTATTGATTTTATTTGGGAAAATGAGTACAATAGTAGTTTATGCAACTGTGCATAATGAAGGGCATTACAACACGAGTGTGGGTTTAAGAAACGAGCCGAAGGCGAGTTTCTTAATAGCATCACACGAGTGTTGTAATGCCTAATTATGTATAGTTGCATACACTACTTTATCTACCCAAATATCATAAGGGCTCTATGATGGGTTCAGGAACCATAGGGAAATGACCTGCATTGTTACTTGGCCCTTGATTTTTGTGCCAACAGGTTATTAGTTGCATTCGTCGCTGCATTTACGATATCTGGCGGAGTATTCATGTCAATTTCTGAGTCACTATCACTCATTTTCGACAGAAATAAAGAATGGGTTACTGGAAATAAAAAGCTAACGAACAAATGACAGCTCGAAATGGCGGCGTTTCGGATATCCGTCATTTTTTTTTAAATCATAGGCAAACGAACAAAGTCACTATTCTTGTGTCACTCGAGATCAAAATGTCGTGCGATTTATAATTAGAATCATACTGAATTGGGGTTTTTTTTTTTTTTTTTTTTTTATCGATATCTGATTTAATGTAGGTGGTACTAGAATAGCACACTCACTTGAATTTGACACCTGTTCCAAATTTAAAACTCATAACGCAACTGTTTACAGTTGCGTTATGAGTTCATTACAGTACCGTTCGTTTCTGCAGGTTGGTAATGCTGGTCATTGCCTATGGTTTTTGAACGCATTAGAGAGGGTTTATGATATTTGGGTAGATAAAAAATATTAGATTAGATTAGTTAATACGCGGAAATTTTATTTCACGATGGTTTTGAAAGATAAAGTTTAGGTACGTAATCTATTTATAGACTTTATATCCATTTGTTTTATAAAACAATGCGACTTTCATGTCTGTGTGTGCCCTTAGAATTTTATGTCTATACGGTTTAAACAAACTCGAACAGTATTTATTCCGGAAGGTGAAGGACATTATTTAACTTAGATATAGCATAGAAAGGTTTTTTTTGCATGAAAAGTTATCCAACTGCATATTTACACTTAAATTTATTAATGCAATTAATTAATTGCTGAGTGTAACATTATAACATCAAAGTAAGGACGCCATGATAGCACGAAAACAGAATCATGCACACTCATTATTATCTTTGCAATAAGCGGTCTTCGTATTATCAACACTGTGTTACACAAGTTTCTCACAAGTCGCCGCGCAGTCGCGTAGTGTATTAGACGTTCACAAAATGAGTTTCGAAAATAAAGTAGTGATCGTTACTGGAGGGAGTTCGGGCATCGGTGCTGCTACAGCAGTCTTATTTGCTAAAGAGGGAGCTTCCGTTGCTATCGTAGGACGGAATGAAGCTAAGCTAAAAACTGTCACCGAACAATGCCAGGAACATGGAGTCACAGCACTTGTCATCAAAGCAGACGTTTCTCAAGAAGAAGCAGCAAATGACATCATCAAACAAACCATAGATAAGTATGGAAAACTCGACGTTCTGGTCAACAACGCAGGTATTGTCTACACGGGAGGAATACTCGACGGAGGAATTCTGAAGACCTACGATCAAATTATGAACACCAACTTAAGAGCAGTCGTGAGTCTTACGACCTTGGCAGCCCCTTATCTTGTTAAAACCGGAGGAAATGTTATCAATATCTCAAGCACATTGGGAACACAAGCTAGCTACGCGATGATGGCATACTGCATATCAAAAGCTGGTTTGGAACATTTCTCCAAGACTGCTGCTTTGGAGTTGGCACCATCTGGCGTAAGAGTCAACATAGTTAGCCCTGGGCCGGTTGTTACTGATATTTTGGAATCGGCTGGATTGCCTGATATGTGGGAAGAGTGGGGTAAGCTAACGCCTCTGGGTAAAGTGGCTTACCCGGGCGAAGTAGCGGACTTGATCCTGTTCCTAGCGAGTAGCAAGGCGAAGAGTATTACCGGCGGAAACTTTACGATCGACAATGGTTCATTGTTAAAAAGTAGAGAGTAGTTTTACGCGTTAGTTTGTAATTAGTTTGTAAACGTAATCATAAATCATGTGTCTTTTTTCTTTAAGTGTTTTTTATCTGAAGTACTCAACAGTCAAATTAAATGTTGTTTACGATTCTGTATTTTTTGTCGTTCAATGCCTTGTTTTTTTTTCTACTTAATGATACTCGTATATCAATAAGTTATAATGTAATGTTTGTGTTTTTATAGTTACGTTTGTGACTGTTATAATCTGAAATTTTAACATACGTTCTCTCCTAGTAACTGTTCGGCCATTACCTGGAGGTTTAGCATTCCTAGTACCCTGAAATTTGTATTATTAGCCTATTAAATCTTTGCTTACTTTTGTAGTGTCAGATAATGACAAGGCTAGGTTTCTTTTTAATTCATTGCTGGAGCTAGGAGTTGTATAAATAATTGATGGTAGACTTTTTTTGAAACCATTTTGTTCTTCTAATTATGTTCTAGCACAATCTTGTCAAAATCATATTCTGTAGATGACGGGGAGTCGTGCCTTCATATTCAGTCTACTTTTGGTACTCGACTCGGCATAGAGTCCGGTGATTTTAGTATCAGTCGATGGATTAAAGGCAGTTCCCTCTTCTCAGGCATAAGAGCAGTTTGCTCTTCTTCGCATATTAAAAAGCCATGTCGGTGTAGCAAAACAAGTTGCGCGTCGTTTTTCACCGTCGACGCCTTCAGAGAGTCGCCAACCCTGCGATTTCTAGCTCTAGCGTCTGGCGTCTAGCGTCAGTCGGGCTGGCGTGCCTGACGCAATGAAGACAAAAGACCGTCAGTAAATATTATCACCGTGTTGTAGAAAACATCATCATCTGCAGCAACCTTGGATACTCCGACGGCTAGTGGCCCTCGGACCTATGGTGGCAGCCAACCCCTCCGAGGTCGGCGACTTGGAGGCCTATCTCGAGGCCTTCCTTCGAAAAACCCCTGGACCACTCACTCCAAGGACTTCAACGACTTCCCCCGACTTCATCGGCCTACTATTGCTATCAGTTAAGATCTTCCAGCATCCCTTAGGTAGGGCCTGATAGGTTAAATAACTAATGTTTCTATTATTAAAGCTGTTATTCTGTTAACACTATTATTTTCTTGAAAGCTGCTAACTACTCAAGACCTTACAATTTCCCCCTTCCCGGGAAAATGTAACGTTAAAATACATACAAATCTTATTATCAAGACTAGCTGACCCGCGCATCTTCGCCTGCGTCACATAACGGAGAAAAACGAAAGGAAAAAGAACCCCGTTTTTGCAACATTTTTCATTCCTGCTCCGCTCCTAATAGTTGTAGCGTGATGTTACATAGCCTATAGCCTTCCTCGATAAATGGACTATGCAACAGAAAAAGATTTTTCAAATTCGAACCAGTAGTTTCTGAGATTAGCGCGTTCAACCAACCAAACAAACAAACAAACTCATCTGCTTTATAATATTAAGTATAGATATCAGTGCTGAGTACAACATTATGTCATCAACGTTACGATGAGGCGATAGCACAAAAACAATATCATGCACACTCATTGTCATCTTTGCGATAACCAGTTTTCGTATTATTAACACTGTGTTACACAAGTTTCTCACAAGTCGCCGCGCAGTCGCGTAGTGTATTAGACGTTCACAAAATGAGTTTCGAAAATAAAGTAGTGATAGTTACTGGAGGGAGTTCGGGCATCGGTGCTGCTACAGCAGTCTTATTTGCTAAAGAGGGAGCTTCCGTTGCTATCGTAGGACGGAATGAAGCTAAGCTAAAAACTGTCACCGAACAATGTCAGGAACATGGAGTCACACCACTTGTCATCAAAGCAGACGTTTCTCAAGAAGAGGCAGCAAATTACATCATCAAACAAACCATAGATAAGTATGGAAAACTCGACGTTCTGGTCAACAACGCAGGTATTGTCTACACGGGAGGAATACTCGACGGAGGAATTCTGAAGACCTACGATCAAATTATGAACACCAACTTAAGAGCAGTCGTGAGTCTTACGACCTTGGCAGCCCCTTATCTTGTTAAAACCGGAGGAAATGTTATCAATATCTCAAGCTCATTGGCGACACAACCTCGCTACTGGATGATGGCATACTGCATATCAAAAGCTGGTTTGGTACATTTCTCCAAGACTGCTGCTTTGGAATTGGCACCATCTGGCGTAAGAGTTAACATAGTGACCCCTGGCCCAGTCGTTACTGATATTTTGGAAACGGCCGGCGTGCCTGATATGTGGGAAGAGTTGGGTAAGCATACGCCTCTGGGTAAAGTGGCTTACCCGGGCGAAATAGCGGACTTGATCCTGTTCCTAGCGAGTAGCAAAGCGAAAAGTATTACGGGCGGAAACTTTACAATCGACAACGGTTCATTGTTAAAAAGTGGAGTAGAGTAGTTATACGCGCTAGTGTGTAAACGTTACTATAAATCAAGTGGCACTTTTCATTGAGTGATTTTATCTGAAGTACTCAACAGGAAAATAAATGTTGATAACGATTATGTATTTTTTTGTCGTTCAATGCCGTTTTTTGCAACTCAATCTTAAATCAATAAGTTGTATAAACATTTATATCAAGAATCTAAACGAAATAAATGTACCAATCTGATTGCATATTTTAGAAATTTGTAAAGTTAACTGAGTTGATGTATTATTTATTTATATCATTATCTACAAATGAGGCTATCGATAAATAGGTTTGCTTGTTATGAGATATATAACAAGTGCTTGTTTTTGCTTCGTTTTGGTATGCTTGCTGAACAATGTTTACTCTGTGTAGACTAATGAGTTTATCTAGACATGTAGATAACGTTCTTCTGAGACCTTCAGTTGAGAAGTTTCTTTTGAGACCTCTCTTGTCAGCATGTTTTGAACGAAAGAACGTAGTATTTATTATTTTTTATTTTGTTTTGTGATAATGCATACGTTACATCACATTGCGGACATTACCTACTACCTCGTATATACAACACTGGTAGCGGTAACAATTAAGTACTTAAATAAAGAAGGTATTATTATTCTAAAAGTTAATTAGGTCAACAGGATAATTAATGTTTTTTGATTAAAGTTGTCCATGTAATTACTAAGGTGTTTATTTTTTCCTTAAAATCAGTTAGTAATATGTGATTCGTGCGTCCATATGTGTGGTTCGTTTCAAGCATATTCCACAGAAGCGTGTAGGTACCTCAAATTACGAAGTAGAATTTCATTTAGTTCTTGAATCATTTTTGTAAAATAAAATACCACGGAGATCAATTTGTATTCATAAAACTTTAATTAAGTCACACTCAGTTAGCGGGGACAACTTTAAAATTTAAATAAATTCAGTAGTAAAGTACTAGGAGGGCAGAGAAACGAAGGAATAGATTAACTCGACCGCTCCCTGGATATTAAGCTCCGGTACTTGGTAAAACGTTTGGATGTTCTAAAAATTTATTCAGTGGCAATGCTAATGAGGTGTTTTAAAGCTCTTTCAGCATTGTGCTCCCCTAGTAACTTGTACCTGATAATTTACAACAAGGTGTATTTATTTATAAGGAAAGGTAACTTTTGTTAAAATTGCCATGAGTAGGTGGTACCTACTAGGACACCAGAGTTGTGGCTCACAAAATGTTTGCATAATTTAATCTGGGGTGTAGTGTTACGACGATGAGTTACCATTGCGTCGCTAGAAATGAGTCAATGGACGGCGAAGCATTCCCTACTCTATAACAGTGGTTTTAAAATTGATAACTCGACACTATTATTATATATATCGTTTTGGTCGAATGGTCGCGAGCGCGACTGCTGAGCATGAGGTTCTGGATTCGATTCCCGAGTCGGGCAAGGTGTCATTGATATTTTCCATAAGGAATTTATCAGTAGCAGCTACGGAATTTGGATTTGTGCCCAACTGATGGCAATAAGGGTACGCCCTTTAGGGTCTCTATGCGGCTTAAAACATAACAGGCGCAATGTGGGTGTACTATTATTAGGTACGCTTCTGTTTAATCCTCCGGGGTTCAAGCGTGATGTTATGCTATGTCGATGTCACCGTAAAATTGTCAAACATGTTAGATTGTAAAATAACTAGAGAGATTGTAAACTCTCGAAACATTGTCAAACGAGCATACTGCTTACACAAAAACGCATTATTTTTCAGTAGATTGTAATCTATTGAAGTGAAACCGTAATATTGTGAAATACAAGTTCAGTTGACAATATTTCGAGAGTTTACAACCTCGCTAGAGAGATTACAATCTAACGTATTTGTCAATTTAACTGTGACATCGGCACTAATCCTGAGTATCACAATGAGCATAAAAACAAAACTAAAGTATGAAATGCCTTTACAAAAATGTGTGGACTCATGCTCAACAGAAAGTGTAAAGGGGTCGAAAGAGGGCTGTGTAAAAATGACAAACGAAATACTTCGGACGTCGCGCGTCGAAGCGAAGGCATGGCGAAAAAGTTTTAACAATAAAAACTGGGACAAAAACGAACGACACAGACCAACAAGAATTTTTCTTTAAGCCCAATTCATGGATATTAAAAATTTATTCTTAAAAAAATGTAGATAGGACCGCCATTATTTGAGAGTTGCGAAGAAAAAGCAATATAAAAGGTGAGTTTTCAATTGCCTTTCTCGTATCTGAAACGTTCTCTAAATACGGGTTGTATCCAAATTGTCGTGATTCCTTATTAAACTACAAAACTAAAGTACGTCAAAACTACGAAGTTATAACTGTACAGGTCAAAATATAATAACAATGAGAATACTAACAGCATTTCTTGGACCAGCACTGACCTCGCAACCTCGGTCATTAAAGACATACACAAGCTACATAGTAGATGCACTTCTAATAGGGTTCTAGTCATTAATTACGGAGTTTACCGATTTCCTAACTTGCTCGTTTCTATTGCCAAAGTCCTTCTCTTGAACTTAATAGTGCAGGAGCCAGAGTAATTAAAATTCCTCACTGATTTCACGGTGGAAGTAGTGGAATAAAGAAAACAAATACATGAGAAGTTTAGTGAGGTTTACTGCAGTTGTGCTAATTGACTGCTAAACGAAATGTGTATTTAAGTTAGCTCTTTGTCAAAATACTTCAATATGGTGTTTTCTTTTCTAGTTTTCTTTGTCTGGCCATCTGTCCGTTACTAAATATCACCAGAAGATTTATGTTAATGTTATGTCTTTGTTATAAGTTAAAGCTTTAATTATTCGTATACAAAAAATCTGACTAAATAAAAAAGGAGCGACTAAACCTTTAATATAATAGATCTTCAGACTTGGTTACCTGGTTTTTTGTACGTTATCCAAGAATCCACCGAGATTTATTCAGAAAAAATGCTAAAAATTATTGTTATAAACTCAGATTCCTATAAAATTTGCAGGTTTTCCAACCCGCTGGTAGTCGTACAATATACCATTGATTGCACGTAAACAAATACGTTTAACAATCCATATCCAAACTAAAAGCGTCGGATGCAGACAGGCACAGCTTTTTTTAGTTTTTTCATCGTTTTTGCACACATGTTCGGAATGCTATATCAGAACAGACAGAATGACAGGTATGACAATTCAGTGTAGGACAATGCCCCTCCGAATTTCGGCGGCCATTTTTCGGGACTCTAATGCACATACCAGGGGGGCATAAAGCTCTGCGTCTATGCTGAAATGTTGAGTGAGAATTTTCGCAGAACTTTAAATGTTTTTGCTCTTTTTGTCAATTATATTTTTGATGCTGAGAGGAGAACCCGGTGCTTTGCTCATAAAGGTGTTCTTAAATTTGACATGCTGTTTGTGGCCAACTGATCTTCTAAGATCTCACAATCAGAATGCTCTTGCATTTAGCTTAATTATATCCGTCGCTCTGGATGTGCTTACATAGACGATTGATTTATATTTCATCCAACTTTTTCTTTCCCACCAGAACGTTCTTAAAAGTTTTAATCCTCCAGTTGTCGAAATAAATTTAAAAAATACTACATCACCTTCCCATTCAACAAAAAAATGGCCGCCGTTTTCCTCAACGATAAAAATGGAACTTCAAAAATAAAACTTCGCCCGTAAAAATAAAAAAAAAAGTGGGTAACGTAATTTAAAATGGCAAAGGACCGTCGCCATCCATAACCTGAAAATATTCTTCCTTGTGTGGTACACATACATAAATCTTCATAAGACGCCATCTTGAAAGTGCATTTACCACGTACGTACGTAGGTAATTTCAACGCGTTGCTGGCAACATTTATCATCATTCGTACTGGCAACACCAAGGAAGATGTATCATGTTTGAAAACTATGTGTGCTTAGGTAGCTTAAGGGTCCTTATCTTTTTAGTCAGGTGTTTGTTCATAATTAGTTGGTGGTCGGAAAGAAAAATAATATGGAGTAGAAAGCAAAGAAGGAATGTAATAGAGTTTACCTTTGTGACTTTTCTTGTCTACAGAGTACACCTAGCGCTAATATTTGTTTAAGATTTTCTAGCAAAGCTAAACAGGTTTTACGCTGTGAGTCCCTCATTCAAAAGATGCATTTTCAGCGTAATAATTGCTTTTCTGCGGAACTTAGGATCACTTTTGTGATGTTAAAGTAAGCAGACAGATATTTTTGTAACTCAGTAGCTATCGCAATTCAAACTTTCCTACAGAATGGCGAAATTACGAACGAGAATCAGCTGTAAACACAATTTACTCTCTATTACGTTTACATTCAGTAAATCGTGGTTACACTGTCATAAAACGTTTATTTTATACAGCCCTTTTTTTTTTTTTTTAGGATGGGAAATCATCAGATGACTTCTCCCACTCTGGGCGGAGCGGGAGGGAGTGTCAGACTCTTACTGACTAAAACCCATCCATGTTCCTTCCTCGCCCTTTATGTTCCGGGGCCGCGGTATCTCTTTCGAACAGGCCCTAACAATACAATCTTTATTAACAGCATTCACTTAACTTTTACCTCAACAACGGCATCAAAACGCATCCTAAACTTCATATTCTCCTAATAGCAATTCAAATTTACGATATTACAATACAATTTTAATCTCACCTTTAAAGGCGTACCTTATAATATATTCTTTCCCGTAATTACACTTCCGAAATTAATAACCTGGGATATTTTGTACCTGCGGCCTTTTGTACCCGAACTTTGTGGCAGGGAGTGTAAGATAAAGTATCATAACAGGGGCCTATACGACCCTGGTAAGAGGGGAATTACTTACCGAAACGTAGCCTCTTCGACTGGTTATTATTCTGTAAAGAAAATAAAGAGTTTCAATATTATGCTTGTACTTGGGTGTGGTTTAAGTGCAATTTTGTTTAACACAATGCAATTGAATAACGAGTTGTTAAACAATACAAGTTGTTTACCTAGAGAGAGGCAGTTACAGCATGTGTGTACAAGAAAATACGCGTTCACGAAAATCAAGGAACTTCGCAGAACAATTAAGTTATTTTAAATTGAGATACACTGCCTCGCTGCCGGTACCAGGAGTACAGACCAACTGAGAGCAACATTACAATTAATCCGACTCTCAGCCACGGATTAACGTGACACGAGCCTTAAATCCCCGAGCGGCGTTCGTAAATTAACCCTGAAATTGTACAATACATTCTACCAGCCAGTATTAATACAATTTTCACCACGTTTTCAATTTTCGAAGTCCAATGTGAAATATTACTACAAGCTCCTCTGCCGTTCTGGTATCTTGGTATGTGTGGTGTGTGAATTACAGTGATTGTTCTTTGCATTTTTTTTGTCAAACGTGAATTCTTTAGTTAGTTTTCAAACTTTTCGTTTATTACAAATAGCAATGAGTTAAACTGAAAAGTTACTATGAATGCTATATTTTTACTTGTGTCTAGTGGCGCAATTAGGAAAAATTACAATATAATAAATACAAGGTAAGTATAAAAAGTTTCTCCATTGTGAAGAAACGATATCTAAATTGAGTTCGCATTCAGATGTAAAATGTTTTATGTTACCAACATCATTATAAGACTGAAACAAAGTCGAAACAAATTCGGTATTCACGTGCCGCCGCCTACTCCAACATATTTGTAATCTCATTACGAATTTATAAGTAGAACATGACAGAATACTCATGTATTATCTTTTAAGAAAAACCTCATCTCGAAATATCTACAAGAAGTTATGTTACCGAACATTTTTTTGCGCAAAAGGTAAATTACGATCATAGAACAAAAACTTCCGTCTGGAATAGCCAACAAATCGTGTTTAAGTGCTCATGAAAAATATGGCTAGTTCTGTAATGAGTTGGAAGACCATTCTAGATAAGTTACAGTTATAAAGAGCTAGAATGTGAATTATGCCCGAACATGCCCGCAGAGTTCAGCTAGTTAAGCTTCACACGTGTTTCTACGGTGACACACTGGTAATAAGAGCGGCAAGCAAACCTTTGTACCCGACTACGGCAAAGCCAAATGGAATGGTTATGAATTTAGCAGTCTATGTACGTATTTTCGTATGTTCCACCGTAGCGCCTAACCTATTCATCCGATTTTGATGAATTAGGTGTCAATCGATTCGTAATTATTATGACCCGGGTAACATCGACTACCTACATTTTAACAAGCTTCATTCAGTAGTCGTGTTTTAGTTTTAATACTACTTGTTAAAAGTAAATTTTTAAAAAGGTCTTTGAATGATTTTTACGTGGTTCTTAAGACAAGTGTATTTTCAAAATTAGCACATCGTTAAAACTTGATTAAGAATTACAATCGATATTTTAGTGCACTATCTAAATATGTGTAAAACACCGAAATAATTGTCTACTTTTTTTTTTTTCATTTGCTTTGTCATTTTACAATCCATCATTAATTGGATCAAAAACTGGGAATCTCCTCAATGAAGCCCAGATAAGTGACCGTTGTTTCCTGTCAGCGCGTCGGTATTGACAGAAACATACGATAGCCTTATTTCCCATAGGGCTTCGAAGGCCGAAAGATAATCGTGTCATGAAAAACCCTACATATTTGAAAAAAACGTTGTTGGACTGGTACAAAAAAAAAGGTATCTAGTATTAATATTGGTTTAAAAAAGCGTTGACAATACAGCGTGAATTATTCAAGTGCGCGTGGATGGCCATTCGAAACTACTAGCAATACCGGACATACCGAAACGAGTCTCGAGCCCGATTTTAAAACTAAAAATGCATCATTAGATTTTTGAAAAATCAATATTTCGATGCAGAAATCGAACCCATTTATGTTGGAAATAAAAAAAAAACACTGTATTGTTACCCCGCTCGATAGTGTCGTTAGTAAGGATATTTATATTTTCCATAAACTTAGGAAAATGTTTTTTTTTTTATTTGTGTCCTTGATTCATGACACCCGCAGCGTACTTGATCTTCACAACATAATGTTCTAATTTTTTTTTTTAAATAATTCTTGGAGGTAAAGCAGAAACAGAAAAAGCAAAAAAAAAACTGTGTATTCACCGGAAGTTCATAAGTATAGGGCGAATAGAAACATAAATGGACCAGGGTATTGAAAGCACTTTTCGTCGTAGTGCTTCGTAGTCGTCTTGCTACGAGATTCGTAGCAACGTATAGCAGGTGTGATATAGAATTGTAGCCAGTAAAGCTATTTTCATACAAATCATCCTACTTCCTACCAATATTATAAATTCGAAAGTTTTGTGACTATGTATATGCCATCGTAAAATTGGGAAATCCGTTAGATGGTAATCTATCTATCGAGACTGCAAACTCTCGAAAGATTGTCAACCGAACATACTGCTTACAATTTAACCCATTATTTTTCGGTAGATTATAATCTGTCGAAGTGAAACCAGAAAATTTAGAAATTGTCATGTAATAAAGCGTTATTTCTTATTTTTTTGGGATCTTTTTGTTTAATTTTCAGTAAAATATATGTATTAATTTGATAGCTTCGTCATTTACCATTGCAATGGTTATTTGCGTCTCATCACGTCTCTAGGTCTCTTAAATTCAAAGATATTAACATTTCATTTAACATACACTAGATCAGCCGATTAGAAAAACAAAATGGCTGCCATTCGCGGGATGAGGGGTTAGAAATATTCATAAACGTACACTTATCGATAGAATAGGGTAAATAAATAATAAGCCCTTAAAGTATCGGTATCCAGTAGCGGTAGAGAAACTTAGATATATCAACATTTGTAGTTTACATTGCGAAGTTCAAACAATCCAGGAAACTGAACACCATAGTTTTTTGTTTATTCTAACTAACGATACAAAACAGTTCACATTAGACTTATATGTGTTAATATAAAAACCGACCGACCGACCGGACGTCTCTTCGTGTGCAATAGTTTATTTATGTTTAGTGGTTTTTATAAATATGTATGTTAGTCTGTAAGGTATATGTGATATGGGTCTTTTGTTACCTGAATTAAATGCTATATTTATTTTTTATTTTTTTTTAAAAGCTAAACTTGTGTCTAATATAAAAAAATGCCTTATGCGTCTAATATAAAGGGTGTAAAACACCTCTTCACGAATCCGATTTTTTTTTGTTTTACACCATACCTGCGAACCTTCTAGTTACGGAGATATGGGGGGTCAAAATTACAACTTTTTGACAAGATTTTTTTAAAATACAAGTTTTTTTTGTAAGATTTTAACTTCTAACATTTTTACGACCCCCGTACTGTTCAATCCATCCATCAGCTTAATGTTTTAAGCACGTTACATTGAGTTCTACCACAAAACATGATTTTATAACCTCAAAAAAAAAAAGTTGTTTCCCAGCAATATATTTTAAGTTACTTAGTTTGATGTACAGAATGCTTGGTTAACGGCTTTGTGATGAGGTGGTTTACACCTTGTATAGTTCCTAAGGCCTTTTTTAAATGCTGGTATGCTTGTACACTCTTGTGCTGTACTTGTGAAATGCAATTGATCAATAATATTGTCGCACCGAGGTGCCATGTCTGGCATCACTGTTAAACTTACGATGGTTTGTGTTGGTATGTTTGTTTTTTTTTCAATATAGTTGTTACAGTGTTTCATCATCATTATCATCATCAATATCTTGCACAAACAAAATGGCTTTGTACTCAGTTTGATATAATTACATATTTTTCCTCTAAACTTGTATTACCTACGTATTTTTTAAATAGTATTTTGCACCTACACCGTAGATTAGAAGCTAACGAATGGTTGGTTAACTAGGTATCTATTTAGTAAACCCAAAAACAAAAACAAACTTTTTCAAGTTTTCATCTTCCAAACACACAGTCAGTATGTCACCTATTCTCAATTAATGACGTCACACGCGCGCACCGCAATAAATATTGATAACGCAGTTCCGTTCGGACGACATGCTGCTCTGACGTTTTAGTGATGTTACTCTGCTAGGCTTATGACAGCCTAGTACTTGGTGTGTAACAGCGGTACTGTGGTTTCGGACAACACGTAAACCGTGTTGATAAAAACGCATACATTATTAGATATTATTGGACAATTCAAATTAATTAAGCGTTTGCCAAGTCTTAAAATTCATGGTACGGTCGTCATTCTATGATATCATCATCGCCTAGCTTTTCCCAACTATGTTGGGTTAGCTTCCAGGGCCTCGACTCTGCTATTACGATAGTGTCAGAATAGGCGATCATTGAAGTGATCAAGTTTTGACAAGTTTGGTAATGTACTAATATAATGGCGTCATTATGTTTTCTCAATGAACAACCAGTGAGACTCCATTGAAAGAAATGTCATAAAATATTAATCTCGTACATGAAATCTGGCATGAATAAATGTTCGCATTTAGTAGTAGATATCGAAAACCATTTGTACTATACGAAAATGCCATTAAAACACAATTTTATTACGAGACCATCGACCGACCATTGTGAATTTAGCAGATTACGAACTTTAAGCAAAATGACAATGGGATGAGAATGGAATCGTGTTGGAGTGACGAATTTATTAAAATAGCAGAATTAGGCCCCTGTCTTACCGCATGCAGCTGAATACCAATATTTTAAATGGAGCGACTGCCTACTTATCATCCTATGAAAATCATCATTGATGATAACCTTTATTTATTTAGGGTCCGGCGTAGTAAACAATCAATTCACTTCCAAAACATTGTCTCTCTTTAGACCATTCGTCATTTTAGTTTTCACTTCTTACTAGTTATCTAATAATTACTGAAACTCAACGACTGGTTGACTCTTGTGCTGCCAGCTTGTTGCATATCAATCACAAATAATTTTATCCTTATATTAAAATCTATCCGTGTGAATCGTAATTAAGTATATTATTAAACACACATGACTGAACATAATTAGTTTTAAGTGCATTAACTAATCACTAATTACATTAGCATCCAGCTGATTACAACGCTCGCTTTAAACACCAAATGATCAGGCATTATTAGATTTAAACTCGATTATTTTGTTGTTTGGATCAGCTACAACTGAACGTAGGCAATGAAAATCGTGGAATACGTAAAATATGTTTATACAGAGTCCAAACGAAATCTAAATATGAATTTTTCAGTGAAAACGCGAGAGCGAGCGCGACAGCAACTATCATAAATATTACTCTCATACACACGTTTACGGCGACGCGGCGTTAAATCCTGCGATAGCACTGCCAGCAGCGGCTATAACTCATGGCGGGAAAAATTAAAATGTGTCAAAATGACTCGACCCGCCGACCGCGCCCTATACACGACACGGAAGTTATCAAAAACGCATAGTTTTAGCAATATTTTCCCTCATTTGACACCGTAGCGTGGAACAGGCAACTTGCTTAAGACGCCTGCGAAGCATGCGTATTTCATACAAACGTAATACCAAAATAATTTGTAAATTAAACGTATTCCTAAGGTAGTGTGTATTTATTTTCATTTAATTACAGAATATCTAGGTTCCCAAATATATATTTTGATTTGACACTGATTTTAACAGAGTTATACGAAAAATGAGTTTTCTATAGAAATTTTAAATTCCTCATATCTCGTCTTAATATCATTGTCCTCTCAAAAAATATATTTGGGAACATAGATATTCTGTAATCCAATCGAAATAAATACACACTACCTTTAAAATATGCTTGATTTACAAATCATTTTGGATATTTACATATTACGTTTATATGGAGCATATTAAAATGCTCCGCCGGCCCCTTAAAAAACTGGTTTAATGGCCGACAAGCGAGAAGTTGAATGTCTCGTTTATTTCATCTCACATTTTAATATTTGTTTTTATAATTTATTATGATGACTCCACGTTCTAACATTGTGCTACATATCGCAAAAGTCATGTGTCGCAAATTAATGTTTTGTCGCGACCCAAATAAGTTCTTAAAATATGTGGGAAAAAGGTTTTTTAGCTGAGTAGTGAGTACTGACAATATTTAATCATGCTTGAAATTTAGATAGGTACGGTTTTGGGGGAATTTAATATCTTTGTACATCGCTTATGTCAATACCTACTCAGGTATCTCTTCAAGTCTTCATCTGGCATTATATCGATCTTAAACCTTCAAAAGAAAGGGCCTCATCTGAGAACTTAAAGAACGTTACATTTCCATTTTGTGTATTTTCGATCAGTCAAACAATAAAAAGATGTAACAAACGGTTTTTAAGGTATAAGGCAGGCTAATACCGTAAAAACGAGTTTAGTACATCTGAATTTTAACTAGGTTAACAGAAATGTTCATATTAATCAATGTTCGATATTTTGAGCAATCGATCGCAAGTGCTAAACAGGTGACTGGCTATCGAGTTTTTGATTTTGGGGAGTTTAATAGATTCCATTTTAGGTTAATAGGAGTATAACTTATAAATATCAAGAAAAGCAAGACTTAAAACCTACCTTTACCTTTGTGGTTTTCTATCTGAATATATGTTCCTGTTAAGTATTTTATGTGTAAATAAATAAACAAATAAACATTCCCGTCAATATTGAACTTAAAAGTTTCATCGCAAACTTGCGTCATGTCGACAAAATCCCGCTAAGTTAACTCCCTAATTAATTGCTATTCATTACAGCACCCGAAACCCGATCATTACGAGCCACATAAAACAGGCAACGGATTCACCTGCCAGCTGCCTGCCAATATACACCCCACCCCACTTAAAAGTCGCGGCGAATTCACAGATACTGGCACCCACGAAAATAGAATATAAAATGAACAGATATAAACTGCCAAACGAATATAGGCCGAACAATTTTATGCCTTTGCATAAAAAACAGAACTTTATACTTGTCGAACCTCTCAAGGATGGACGGTTTTAAGACCTTTGCCTGCCTACATTAAAGAATATTTTAAAAATGAACCTATTGATTCGTGTACACAGTGGTCGACATTGGACGATCGGATGTCCATTAAAGTTGATTGATTTCTCTTCATACAACATTAAAAAGAGAGCTTTTGCAAAAATTAAAATGATGATTGATTTGATAACTTAATTTGATGGAACCCTTTTTATGTTATAGGTACTAGCTTATGTCCGCGGCTTCGCCTGCTACAGTATCAAAAAATTGCAAATCTATTTAGTCCGTCTGTTAGAGTAGGTATTGGAAAATAATGGACACGTATTTTTGGTTTTTGGAAATCAACGAATATTGACAATGATAAAACGCATTAAAACTCGGGAGTGGGAGCTCGTGACGTCAGAAATTGCTGAAAATGATACCACGGCGTTACGTACATATTGAGAATCTTCGTAAATTTTGGTGTATGTAACAAAAGAAAAAATACGAGTCAAATATTTGTTGATACGAGTAATGTACAAAATAAAATAATAATTAACTGACGGTCTAATTATTATTTTATTGCCGTTCACGTGATCATACTATTACGGGATACTACCGGGATAAAAAAGTATCCTATGCATTAATTCGGGTTATAACATAGCTGTGTGCCAAACATCCAAGTACGTTCAGTAGTTTTTTCGTAAGAGTAACAAACTTCCATCCATCCAGCTTTACAAACTTTCGCATTTATAATAGTTATTAAGAATAAGATTTTTAAAATATTTCTTTAAGTGGTTAAGTGGTAATTTCAAGATTTTCAAGCCAGTTTCCCCCAACCGATTGAGAAACTGAAACTTTGCACACCCTTTGGTTCTGGTGACAATACATTTTTGTGACGGACGTAAGTTGATCCTGCTGCCAGCAAAAGAGCTCTTCAACGGTAATAGCACGAATATCAAACGTTTGTATTTCGAATAAATCTAATTTTCTTCACTTACACACACTCACAAAAAAAAGAAAAATATTAACACCTAGAACTTTCGTACAGTTCAATGCTCAATACAGAAAGTAATTATAAATAAGAGCCCTAATAGATATAAAACCCATTCATTTCAAAATCATGAATTGGAATTCTCCATTTGCGTGTTCTAATTCCGAAAGTTCGGAACACCGCCATTTTGAAATTAACGTCAGTCAACATAACCAAGTTCTAGGTTCAAATATTTGACGTGCGATGCGTTGCTCCCATCAACTGTGTAACAAGGTTTCGAGGCAGCCAATAATTTGTACACATTCTACCGTATCCCATCTACATACAAACTTAATAGTGGTTCGAAGGCTATGTAAACTTAAATTCAAGATACATTTTACAAAATACGAGCCAATTTCGAAACAGTTATGTCCAAAACGTTTTAAATCAGGTTTTGTAAACTTTAAATAAGCTTAGTAGTGACCGGAGACCCTTTGTTGCGATTATTTCCGTAAAATCCGGGGCTGCGCAATCTGTATTATGTATTACCTCTAATCTTCTTAGAGGTTTAAGTACATACCCTCCACGAGCCTACTGCTTAGTTTTGAACAAAAACAAATATTCCCCGACCTTGTTCGAATATAGAGTTACTCTTGTTAGACTTTGATTGGTCCTATAAAAGTTTTTATACAGCGTTATTGGATTTAGCATAAAACTTATTTACCTGCCTATTTCGGGTTCGCTTGGTGATACAATTTGAATATTATTTTGTTGAAAGGGTTATGCGGCAATATCTTGGGAAGAGGTTTGCTATTAAAATACTTTGATGTGATTTTAAAACATAAAAAGTAAGTCATTGGTGATTTTTATATTTGTGTCTAGTAATCCATATTGTACGGTTGATTTGGTCTTATTACTTTAGCTCATTCCTGCACGTGTTTACCTTACGTGCGATACATACAAAGTACTAGGCTAGCAGGAACTTAAAGAGCACGCGGCTAATAAAACAGCAGGAAAATATGAAAGCAAAATGTAAACAAACGATATTCCCTCGAGACTGGCTGTAGTTTTAGTATGTAGTGCTACCGACAGACGGAGTCGCGATTTATCTATTAGGGAATCAGAGATACGGGACGCTTGGCACAATGCCAGAGACTTATGCATTCATGGGGTGACTAAACAGGTACTGTTGGCAGAAAAATAAACTTTTCAACCGCACTGAAAGTGGGAATTTTAAATTTTCCAACAACGCGCTTCATTGCTTCGTGAATGAAGGATGAATTTTATTTGAGCCGTAACCTGAGATAAGGAAGTAGTATCAATTTATACAAAGAAAAATCGAATTGCTATGCACGCTTAAAAAAAAAAAAGGTTGGCACGTAGTTTCCAACAGTATAAGCTAACAATTTTAAAATCATGGAATCTTCGTATACCGGCAGCATACTAAGGAGTGAGACAAAACGCGAATTTGCGGCAACAGGATAAAATTGTCGGTAAAGATGGCGGCGGGGACGATTCAGCTGCTCGACACGACACAATTGGCGTCTCGCGAGGACCTAACGCAATTGCGCCGCGCTGCTAAAATCACGTATATCCCCAACGAGCTTATTTAGTTTTTTGTTTAAGGATAAATTGGCGGCTCTGAGCTGCCATTGTTACGTATTATTGCTGAAGTAATCATGCTTAAATTGTTGAATGCTGCCAGCTAATAGTGTCAGAAAGGATAGATTAACATTTGCTTCAGTAACTTCTGCCTGGTCATGTTTGCCTGGTACTTTTCATTTAACTTAAAAATGAAACTGAATGTTGGTCTGATCAAAGCTAGCATAGGTAGGTCAACCTAGGCCGGAACTTAGACATAAAACCATGTAGGTTAATAACTGACTGCATGCAGCAGGCAGGTCATCGGGCTATTCACCCATTACGCTACAGTAAATCGATAAACTACCTCTGCACATGATATTTAAAATATTATGCAAATGGATCCTTTTCAGGATGTGGGTTCCAAAATGTCGGTGTGATAACCCAGAATCATATTTAATTATCTCGGGAAAGGTTGCGTATGAAATTAAAGAAACTAAATTAATTAAGGGCTAAAATTCACAGTCCCATCTAAATACCACCTGCCTTTTGCGAAAATTAAATGAAATTCTGACTAAACAGAACATTTTTAAAGACAATGTAGGTCGACTTCTAAAATTAAACTTTATTGTTGTTTGAAAACAAATGTCTATGCCCATAATTTTTTTTTTTCTTGCAAAGGCGAATAGAATCTGCCTCATTCCCTTGGCCTTGTGAACGCAGCGTCAATTAATGACCACGGCAATAGACATACAGCCTTACTCAATTACTGCAGCACTCTAACTCACTTAATGCCGCTGATTAACGGCAAATGGACTTAAATGACGGCAGGATAGACCACCTACCTTGTGTTTAATATTGTCGAGCACAGAAAACGAAGACTACATTTTTGAAGTGAATTCTTCTTTATCTTTTTGAGTGAACTACATATGAAACTCGCGTGACCGTCACGTACGCTTTCCGTAGCACTCGTAGCATGTAGCATGTCGCTACAAGTTTTCACTTTGATCGGCAGTCCCGCCGATGTTCTTTAAAGGTGTTTTAAAACCAATGTGGCTAGACTTCAGACTACGTACATTGGACTTCGATAGATAATGTACAAAAATATTTGGCCCGTTAGTCCAGTGGCTGCAAGCGCAATTGCTGAGCATGAGGTCCTGGCTTCGATTTCCAGGTCAGGCAATATGTCATTGTGCTTTTCCATCAAAAAAGTAAAGAAAAAATACGGATTTATTTGTTTAAGCTGTATGTACAATTTATAGCAGGCGGATTTAATGCCACAAGGTATTCTCTACCAGTCAACATTTAGGTAACTTTAGGGACGTTTAAATAAGACAGCATTGAGCACAAAATGATATAAAAAAACTACCTGTTCGAACGAACAGACGACTAAACTGGTTGTTTCCAATTTTTGATACATTTCCTAATTGAATTTAGAGAATGTTTCATACAATCGATTTGTATAGTGCGAACACTTGTACCATTTATACCTATACTTCCGCATACAGGTACTAAAGGCAAATACAAACTCGTCGAAAGCACGGATCGTTAGTATTTATTTAGTCGCTATTCGGAACTAGGCTTCACGCTGTGACTATAGATTCAGTCAAACGGTCGATAGTTAAAAATGTACCTACCTGTCTCAATGGTTTCAACTCAGTGTACACACGGCGACAAATGTGTCGCCCTGTGTACATGCTGTACAAATATTGAAGTCAGGGATGCCGTTTTCCTGCCGGGGTTGCGGGCCTGTTCGAAAGAGATACCACGGCCCCGGAATATAAAGGGCGAGGAAGGAACATGGATGGGTTTTAGTCAGTAAGAGTCTGACACTCCCTCCCGCTCCGCCCAGAGTGGGAGAAGTCATTTGATGATTTCCCATCCTAAAAAAAAAAAAAAAAAAGGGATGCCGTTTTCTCAAATATTTTGAGTATGACTTTTTCGGTGTTATAGTGGTACTGCGGCATTCCTTATTGCAATCATTTATCATCATAATTTCAGAGGCAAGACAGACTTTTGGACACAGGCCATCATAATTGCAATACCTACTTCGTTACAAATATTTATTTATTACCACTTCACCTGCGAATTCGTCCGCAATTTATAACCTTGTAATATTATGTAGCTAAATGTGCCTGCCGAAGATTTTTTTAATTAGATCATTGGTTCCGTATATTAACCTCTACATACAAACTTACAAACAAATTGTAACTCTAATACTAGTATGGAAGTATAGATAATCTCAATGGGTTGACGTTAGTATAATTATGGCTAGACAGATTCATATTATTTTAATTCTGTATGGTCTCAATTCTTTCTTTTCTCCTTTCGATTCTCCTTCGTTCCAAAAGTTTATTTTTAGTGCCGTCATATTATGCTGATTTATAAGACGCCATTCTGCATTCCCAAGCAGCAAAATTCTGTAACGAATTTATAAATAGTATCCAAGTTTCCAGCCATTTTCCCTCGAACCACAGCACTGATGGCCGCCGTCCCTACACAATAAACTCA
This sequence comes from Xestia c-nigrum, assembly GCA_916618015.1. Classification (NCBI taxonomy): domain Eukaryota; kingdom Metazoa; phylum Arthropoda; class Insecta; order Lepidoptera; family Noctuidae; genus Xestia; species Xestia c-nigrum. Next base: position 4,503,637 of record OU745263.1, read on the forward strand.
CTAATTATTAATTAGCATAAATTTCTGCAACTTTACAGTATCGGGAGAATTGACTTTTAACCCTTTGGTTAATTAAGCACGATCTAGTTTCACCCCCTCGTCTCCTTACCCCTCACCCCTAAGCCCCTCGGGAGTATCCGATGCCAAAGGTTGAGCCCTCCTGAACTTACTTAGAAGATGTTAATGTTTTGAAACCATAGAGGGGTTTGATGGAGCTTCTTTATAGCCCCGTTCTTGGATTTCATCTCAGAATAGTACGCATATTATATTGTAACAATTCCCTATCATCAAAATACCAGTGAACCGTTTTGTTCAACGAAATCGGCTGGCACTCAGCATATTTTGAACGTCAAAAATGACACGAGTCCTCCAAAATGGCCGCCTTTCGCCATTTCCTAGTGTTTAAGCTGGAACAATAAAGTGGTGGACAAAACTCCCTACCAACACAATACAATCTAAATAACAAGCAACAGCAACGCAGCTTAACAATGTAGTGGAAGTGTATGTATGAAGTGGACTTTAAAAGACTATGACCTCTGAGTTTGTTTCGGCTGATTCTTCTCTGAGTAGTCATGTAATTTAATAATAGTGTAATAGTGTTTTGTAAAAACCTATTTGCAAAATAAACATAATTTATATTTAAGAACAACAATACCTTCTTTTTCTTTACCTTTTCTTCTATCTGTACCACATGTAGTGCACGTCTCAAGAGGTTTAAACAATAGATGTTTCACAATAAGCGTTCGACGGCACCAAACGATTTCTAAACTGCACCACGTATTCAATATCATTCAAATCTTTTAGCCAAATACATTATACGGTACTAGCTTCAGCCCGCAGCTTCACTCATGTGGCAGTTAGGAATAGGCTTGTTAACTGAAAAAATCTAATTAGTCCGTCACTAAGATTATCAAAAAATATTTGTCCCGTATTTTTTCTTTTGTCACATAAACCAAAATTGACGAAGATACGACGCTTTTAAAATTCCCAATACGTCACTGTTTGGTATCATTCTTAGTGAGTTCTGACGTCACGAGCCCCCACTCCCGAGTTTTGATGCGTTTTATCTTTGTCAATATTCGTTGATTTACAAAAACAAAAAATATTATTTTCCAATACTCTAACTGACGGACTAAATAGATTTGCAATTTATTGATGGTGGAAACTAGCCTATTATCCTGGGTAAGAAATATCCTATGACCTCTCCCAGGACTGGAAGCCGACCCTAACGAAGTTGGGAAAAGGCTAGGCCGATGATGATGAACTTTGGAGGTGAACGTAGTGTTTTTCGATAAATTTAAAATCTATTAAAGAAATTTGACAGCTTGTAGTAGGTACTTAGTTTGATGTGCTGGCGTTTGTACAATATGTCGTGTGTGTGTAGTTTTTACATATTATGGTATCTTCCTATAATATCGTAGAGAACGCTGCATTCGCTTTTGAATTTTGCATTGTCTAACAGTTTGTGCTCGGTTGGGAGGAATAAAATTGCGTAGTAAGTATAAAGGGTGTAAACCACCTCATCACGAAGCCGTCAACCAAGCATTCTTTACATCAAACTGAGTAACTTTACGCATGGACTACCTGTCTGCCCAGGTTTATTGGCAGTGGCAGCCTTTTCAACATTGCAGATAAGCATTTCTGATTTGATTTGACGTGGTAAGAACCAAAATGTTCGGAGTTAAAACATACAGAATACAGAGGTCATTTCATCATTTTAATATGTAAAAATTAAAAAAAAGTAAGACAGGGTTGTCGTCTGTTAATATTTGTCTCGAGAAAATCAGAACCGTTTTGAATGCAAATTGGGCGTTTTGTAAGTACTCTGTAGGCGTCGCTTTTTTAATTATAATTATTTAGGGTTTCGTCCCTGCTTCTGGCTATTTCGGGAACACGTAATTAATGATGTCAGGGGAGCTCGTGGCTAAATAATAACAGCCACTCGGGTCGATATAGGTTAAGCCGTGCTTGCCTAGGCTGGCCTGTGGATGGATGACCGCCCCTACATACCGTGTTTCCTCTGTGCCTCGGAAAGCACGCTAAGCCCTCGTTCCCGGCTTTCATTTGTACATCTTCGACAGTCGTTACAGGTATTCAGTAGCCCAAAAAGTCTGATAACCAGTCTTACCCAGTGGTATCGTATTACCCAGTGCTAACTGGGTTGTGGAGGTCAGATAGGCAGTCGCTCCATGTAACCGAGTTGCCGACCCCAACATAATTGGGAAAAGGCATGCAGAATAAAGAGAAAGATTAATGTTGTCACAGAACCCATTTCTCCAACACATAACAAGCAGTTTTGAGGACTTTTCTCACTAATTGCACCCAGGGCACTACTTACATGGCAGCTTAAGTTTGGATTTCCAAATTGCATTTCCACATTCCACTTGGAAGTTGGCAAATAATAATTCACAAACTTATTAAGTTAATTCAGCGGTGTATAACTTGCATAATATTCTCAAAGTGGAGCCAGAAGCAAATGAATGGAGTATCGCGTATAATTTTACAAAGCCATTGCAGCCGTGACTAAGATTCCCTGTAGGCGTCTGACAGCTTGGTACTTTAAGTTAAAAGCGACTACGAATTTTCAACTAAATGAACTAAATGAAGAGGAATAAAGTTTTGAAAATTGGATACCAATATTTTCAGTTAAAGGGTTAGAACGACATTTCTTATTTAAAAAGAAAATATCACTGCATTTTATACTACAAACGCTGTACTTTTTCTGGATTTTCTTCAAAAAAGACTATGTCACGAACAAGTCTTAGAGGACTTAGTCTTAGAGGATAGGTGAAAACTAAGTAATCTATATCTGCTACGGGTTGTGCCCCGCGCACGCCTAAGTGGTGCTTCGCCGTAGCGGATCGGCTACGAGTGCTACAAAGCATTAGGTGACGGTCACGCGAGTTCCATTATTTTTGTTCACCCAAAAAGTGCTCAACGCGCCTTAACAAAATTTCACTTCAAAAAACAAACAAAAAGCAATCGCTCACATCTCATAAATTGTGTCCTTTCAATTGCATAACGGACAATGAGACCGCAGCCCCGGTGAGATAAACAGCTAATCCCATGGCAGCAGAACTAAGCTGCCCCCCTCCCTCATCTTGTTAAAAGCTGTACTACCCTTCGACCAGCTTATTGTTGCTCGTTGCTTTGTTGCCAATATTTTTGCTTAGCTAGATAAACTGTTAATCCCGTGGTAGCAGAACTAAGCCGGCCCCCGTTGCTAAGCGCTGCCCAGCCCTTCGACCACTCATTATTAGGATTAGCATTGTGGCTTATATTGCGTATTGTCTTCCTACACTTCAGCTTATGAACAGAGCACCATACACAGAGAAATATTTAGGTACTACCCGATAAAGACTAAGTTAAAGACTTCTGCCATTTTGTTTGAGAAAAAATCGTTGAATACACTTAACAGGTTCACAACTGTCACCAAAAGGCACTTAGGGCCATGTTCACCGAAAAGATAACGATCTGAATATCTAAAAACAGCTGTCACTGTGACATGTTCCCATACAAAAATGTGTTTTAAACAGCTGTTTTAGATAATCAGATTGTCATCTTTTTGGTGAACAATGGACCTTAGATACATAGGTACAAAACGTTTTTCCCACCCGTGCGTGTTTAATCCTTTACTATTGTTGACAACTAAATTATTCTTCCAAACTCATAGTAGAAGCTCATGAGGGTGCACTGATTTATTTCTCAACAAGTCCAAATAAATACGTCCAAAAGATCCAAAAATCAGAGCAGAAGGAACCAGGAAATCATATTCGATGTTTGCTATCGATTTTGGCTTAACAGTAGGTAGTGTAAGTCCGCTGGACCAGTGTGTCTACCCGTCCAGATAAACAGCTAATCCCGGCAAAGCGGCGTTAAACCGCTTACTTTGTGTGAACATCCTACAACTTTTTGTGCGCCTGGTAGTGCCGCGGCACGAATCTTACTTTGTCGTGCAAAAATAATATTGGATCTGGAGATGGATAGGTTTTTATTTACTTTTAATATAATTTTCCTGTTTCCTTTCCTTACAAAAAACTAAAAACGTTTTGATTCGAATCTTTGGTTACGAATTTAATCATGAATCAACATAGCCTCGTTGAAGCTTGCGTGCCACAGCTGAGCATGAGACCTAAGTTCGATTCCCAGAAAAGGCAAAGTGTTATTGGGTATTACCATCAGGAATTTCTCAGTAGCCGCCACGGAGTTGGGATTTGTGATCGGTTGGTGGGAATAGGCTTGCCCTCATATGGGACTTACAAACATAACAGTCAAAATGTTGTCCATTATACTAATAATAACAAAAAAAATTGTACAACTTAAAATTAAATAAAATTATAAAAGTTTCGATAGTAATAACAAAACAAATATAAAAAAAGAAAATATCCATAGCTCCTTTTTACAAAAATTAAATTAATAGTCGAATAAATTAAAAAATTAATATACAATAGCTACTTTTTCATGAGTCATAAAAAAATACCGGCTCTTGTCAATTTTACAAAAACTGGCCTGTTTCAAAGTTAAACAACAATTAGACCACGTCCCCGACCTCTGAATAAATTAAACAGTGCTATATTATTTACGCCAGAACTTAGATAGCCGCATATTTTTCTAAATTAAAAAAGTTCTTTCGCCAAATTCGTCGGCTTCCGCCAAACGTTTGTTGGCGTTTTTGTAAAGGAAAATGTACACGGTTTTACGTAAGTAAATACGAATTTCATTTACCTACACAACGTCTACAATAAGACGATGTTCACAATTTTAAAACGTTCATGTTCTTTCTTCTTCTGATGCGAATAATGTTAGCAAAGCTGAATTTAGAAATCAAGCTTCTCTCGATTTTGGTTATTAAAAATGAAACTGACCTGATTGAAACTTTAGGAAAGGATCGAAGGTTAGTCTGAGTGGCTGTACTTTAAAGCTTTAAAGCTTGGCTTCCTGCACTTATAACCCTGTCACTCCATTTTCAGTAGTCTTTTCATGATTGGATTTCTGAGCAGTCTGCGACTTGCCTTTTGGGGCCTTATTTGTTGGCCTCTAGTAAAGTCCTGAAAGACACAACGCTTTGCTTGCACTTTTACGGACTCTAAGCTCAGTATGGTCATTGACGATACTAATTCATAAACGCGTTACGCTGACTCTAGGTAATATAGGAAAACGGCAGTAAGATAATGATGATCCAATCAAAATATTGAATTGTATTGAGATTTGTAAACATTTAAAGCTTCAGCAAATATTTACAGAAGGCAAATTGAACAAACACACGACAACGGAACAACATCTATCTATATGCCATCAAAATATTTATTTAGTGCAGGGACCGACCCTCGTGCTCCTGTTAATTACATCTTTGCCAAGCAACTCAAACACGAGCACATTATGTAAAATGTAATTAAATACACCCATCACATAACGTCACTAGACGGCTGAAACCTAAAGCGGTTTATGTATAATGAATGTATGTTATCTGCCCGTTCATAAGATCCGCAATATTCAGCCTCACTCATTCATGTCCGCGTCTCAACGTCAATTAAAGCTAAACTAAGGCATCATGGAACCTTTAAATACTAAATAAGGATTGAATTAGGGCAAGATTCGCAATCTAATATTCTCCAGTACCAAAACACTTCGTATAGCTTTTTAGATAGGGTTCGAAATCGCGCAGCAAAAGTAATAATACATAATTTGTAACGGGCAACGAGTGACGCGACCCCGGGGTCAGATAAATGGTTAATCTCATGAATAGTGTGCTTCACGGGATTATATTTTGTCTGTGTCCGCTGCGGTTTTCCATTCAGACGTTTGAATTTCGAGGGTGAATTTACACTGAAGGAAAATACCCGAAAGTGTTCATTATCCTTACTGACCGCTGGACCGCTACTATGTATGGATTGAAATATAGACCTAATTTTTTTCACAGTTCACGTAATATGGAATTGACAAACAGCGCTTCGAAGATTATAATCGCCGTCCGTTATGATCTTTGCAAACCTCATCATTATCTTTTACTGAGAACACGAAAGGAAGATTCAAATATAATAAACCAATAACTTTGAGCGATTCCAGAAATGGATTGTGTTTTGGAACTAATTAGGTAGGTAAGCTTCGGTTTCTTGGAATATGAAATCTAATTAAGTTTGGCATGTACAGTGCCGACCAAAAGTCGATAAGCAATCTCACAAAGCAATAGCTTGACGTTTAGTTTGACTTACGACCTTCTACTTTCAACAAAATAGATATTGTCAGCAACTAGTTGTAGTTCATAATTTCAATGCCAATATCTAAGACATGATGGCCTAGCGGTTGGGCCCGTCCAGAATTAAGAGCGAATCAGTAAGCCGTGAGTTCAAATCCCGCACCGTTACTTTTAGTCTTTTTGTAAGTTTTTACTCTACAGAAATATTATATTCTTTAACTTGTTTGCTTTGTTCACACATTTCGTAAAGTTAGGGAGGTAGATAGAAAAATAAGTCAAGAATTTTGTTAGATTTCTGTGAGGTAGACATGAGTTTTATGAATATTTTAACTTGATCGGAATGAACTTTGTCGTTTGGTTGTAGTCATACAGAATACACTATATAATGTGGTATTTGATGGTCAGTGACGTGTGGTTTAATAGATAGCGGTATTGTTGTTGGTGTGATTCTTAAAATGCGGGCAAATATTAATATTAAGGCGAGGGCGACTATTATCGCGAATTATCCGCGCTTCATAAAAGTGGCCTTAATAGGACTAAATGTGAGTATTATAATTATTTAGGAATTGTAACTTAAACATTAAAAATTTAAAAACGAATGGGTATTATAAATTGTTCATTTATTTGGTGACCTGTGGTTTACTTAATTCGTTATTTTTTTTTTCAATCTATCATGCAAGATAAATAATTAGTGTTTATTATTGGATTTATAAATGCAGAGTGAATGAAGTCACTTTAGTATTTATTACAGCTGCCTAACATCATTTTTTTTGTTTAGAGAAATGCAGTAAGTCTCTGGATCAAAAGGTATGAGGAAGAAGGGAGCCTTGCAAGTAGACAGCGAAGTGGAAGGTCGTCGCTTATTAGCGAAGCGCAGCGACAACATATCGTGGGCGAGTATGAAACCAATGGTTTCACACCTACGACACACTCGGAGTCACCGTAAACTGTTCGCCGTGCCCTCCACGCTGAAGGCTTGCATCACAGAAGATCAGCTAAAATGCCCTTCTTGACAGAAAGACATAAAGAAGAACGATTACATTTCGCACGGGAATATTTAGACTTTCACTGGATTACTTCCATTTTGTTCCGGTTCGCGGTCGCCACTCCAGAACTTTTCGACCCCATCGGCCATCCGTTCTGCGAGCAATGTGCCCTGCCCACTGCCACTTAAGTTTAGCAATTCTTCGGGCTACGTCGGTGACCTTGGTTCTCTTGCGGATGTCTTCATTTCTGATGCGATCACGCAAGTAAACTCCGAGCATAGCCCTCTCCATTGCCCTTTGGGTGACTTTAAGCCGCATACGTCTACTTGACTGCATTGAAAATAATGGGGGTTATACAAAATATTAATCCCTAATGTTCTAGTTTTAATTAGACGTGTTACAAAATATTTAGCGATATTAATAATTCCTAAATTGAGGTTTAGTTTCAATCTTCTTTTCTTCAGGAAAATGAACACTTAAACTATAACCTCAATATGAGTTACATTTATTGTGACGTCACATAAAAAACATATTCACGAAGTATAAATTATGTGTTAGTTTTCAGTAAGCTCTGTTGGATACCGATAGATAGAAGTGGGTATCAAGAATTATATTTGTGTTATTAGAATATCCTTGTTATGTTAATAAAAAATGACTTAAAAGTGGGTATCCAGATACACAAAAAAATCTTATGAACGGTAACAAGAGAACTTCTTATATCTAGGTAGGAATGTGACGTTACAAATCTTATTAAAGTTGTTAATATTATATGAATAAATGAAACGAATAAAACAATTTTTGTTATCTGTCAGCACTTTTTTTTCCACCTTCCAACACCGAAAAAATATTACACAATCTCATAAATAGTTATGATGGGTCATTAACTTATATTTAAATCTTTATAAAAAATAAATAATGAGCATGAACCCATTTCAAAATAAATACCTAAGTAAATAGTTTTTGTATAAAGTACAAATATAAATTAAAGTGGTTACAAAAAAAAACCCGTATGTAAACGGGATTTGAACTCAAGACACGTTGATCGTGAATCCACTGCTTAACCTAAACAGCTATCAACACCTGGTAGATATGGTCGAAGTTTACCTATCCAATGCAAATACGATCATGCGTTTGCTGCGTGTATAACAAAAGAGACGGTAATATATATCTTTTTGTTTCGTGGAGAGCGACGCGACAACTTGCGACAGTAGGCGACTCTGTGGCTGTGGTGTGCGTAGGTACTGTATTGAGACAGCTTACACATACAGCCGCACGGACGCTCGGCCGTGCGTTCACAGCAATATGATCCTTCGCGTGCCTGTGCGCTTATGAACGTTTACTGTACCTTCATGTCAATTACTGCCACGCGCTTTTGCACGCGTAGTCAAACATATACTAAACTAAGCTAGTAATTTTAAACAAGTTCTTTTACATTTTGAGTTCAAAATGTTACATACTACATCCCATTAACACATATAGAGCGCTTAAATAATTAAAATTATCTTATTTTGTCCAACCTTTGTCTCTCATTCTGTCAATAGTTCAAAGACAATAGATACATACTCATAATACACAATCTTGAGTCTTATAAGAGTCGGTTTTCTCCGAAACAAACGAATGCTCAAATCAAAGGCCTCTGTCTACTTTTTCTTTGTTACTGTTACTGAAAACGAGCATGAATCTATTTGAAACACAAAAAGTGCCTAACTATCTATTTATAACTTGTATTCCTACATAATATTGGGTTTACTCCTCCAAAAACACTCGGCTCTCATATAAACACATTAAGGGGTGCCTCAGGGCAGGTTCAAATGACGCACTTTGATCAGCTCCGACGCACGCTGCTGTAAGCAATGTTATTTGGAATAATATTTATTCTGGTACACGTGGACTGGTTATGTGACAATTTTGGGAGAATCAAATATGAGGGTTTATGATGTATTTGTTACGGAAGGGAGGATGTCAAAGTATTTGATCATTGATCATACCATAGCTCGTAAATAACCGTTTTCATGTGATTAGTATTATTTATGTCTTAGATCGACTTACATTTGAAACTAACTGTTGCCAGCTACCTTCGTCTTCGTATAATTATTGTAAAAATATTGGTTTCCTATTTGAATCGGATTCTGTTAACAATTTCTACGGTTTTATTTTTTTGCACGGAACCCTTTTTCTAAGATAAAAGCTAAAGTTACATCAACTCTCTGCCTGTAAAATTTCTGTTAAAATTGGTGCAGACGTTACAGAGATTAGTCGAAATAAACAGACAGATAATCATTTAAAAAAAAACTCATATGAATTCAGTAAAAAGCTAAAAGACGTACGAAATATTACGATTAGGGTAGTTCAAATATTTTAAATGTAATATTTGCACAGCACACCCGCTCAAAACCAAAAACCGTATGTACATTATTGTCCATCCCAATTTTGCGCAAACAAAATACAAGTTAAACTCCACACGTTGAATGCATTAATAATAATTACACGATTAATGCTACCAGGATATCATACCACCAAGCTGATGTAATTACAAATTCATTTGAATTGTGGCCCAAACAGTACTATTTACCATTATGTCTACAAATGGGGTGATTTTGGGTTGCTTTCAAATACACGCGTAGATATTTATATGCAAAAATAGATTAGTTTCATTAATTAAAATTTACTTGGCAGTATTAGAAGCTTCGGTTTCTTGGAATATGAAATCTAATTAAGTTTGGCATGTATCTTCATATAAATTACTGCCACACACTTTCGCTCGCGTAGTGACACATGATATAGGGACTAAAACTAAGCAAGTAAGTTCTATTCCATTTTTGGTTTAATCTGTTATATACTGAAGCCCATTTACAAAAGTTGAGCGCTTAACTAATTAAAATTCATCTAAAAATGTCCAACTATCCTCATCATTGTGTCAATTGTTCAAATATAACAGATACAGGATTAGTTTACAATATAACATAACACAATGCTTTGCAGTTTGGCAGATGTTATATCAAGTAAAAGTATTTTATTATGGGTTAAATAAATAATTGGGGTTGATCCTATTGTCATCAAACGGGCGCAAGACTCCGTTCCTGCTACTGAGAAATTGTTATATTTTTTTTTGCGCTAATCACTCATATTATTGTTCAGTCCTTTCTGATGCAAGTGGGACTAAATCGATATCCGGGCTTTGAGAAACTAGCTCTTATTATTCATCATCATTATCATCATCATCATTTCAGTCGAAAGACGACCACGGGTGGATATAGGCCTCCCCCAAATGTCGCCACATTAACCGGTCCCGTGCGACTAGCATTCAACGGATTCCCGCAACCTTCACCAGTTCATCGGTTTCTCTTATTATTACTTGAGTAAAAATAATTATTTAAGAAACGGCTTTTATTCTGTAGTTAAGTAATTGCTTGAAGTTAGTTAGTTAGAACTGTCAAAAGTTGGAATTTTTAGCTTTGTCTTATTTGATGGATGCTACTTCGTTCAAATTCTAGTCTATTACCTACGTAATTACTTGAACTTGACTAAAGATATCAAGCGTATTCTAATAATGGTTTCAATTCAAAAGCTGTAATTGTAGAATTGGTGTCAGCCTTTCAGTCTTCCTAAAAGGTGTATTCAATTAAATAGTAAATAAACTCTTCAAGGTTTAGGAGGTCTTTCTTATCATTATAAGCCTAGCCTTTTTCGGCTTCGAGTCTAACCAGAATCAGCAGAAAACTAGTATTCAGAATATAAACTTATATTGTCAGTTACGGGATATCTTCCGTGATTATTCATAATTTTGAGCTGAGCAAAGGGGTGCAGTAAGAGACCCAGAAAAAAAAGGAGGCGTTGTGTAGAGGCTTAGGGGGCGATTTGTAATTTCATCTGGGAGAACTCTTAGACACCGACTGAGCTCTCGATTCTCGACTACAACTGTTGAACATCAACTAATATTAATTAGGAGATTGCTACCACTAACTAACTCGGTTTAATATTTCTCCCCGTGTAGTTCATAATATATCTGTCCTGTTTTATTGAATAAATAAAAGCAAAATAATTAAATAAAAAATAAAATACATTAAATTAATAATTTAAAGTAAACCTATAATAGCAAGCTAAGCTAAGATAACAGTTGTTAGTTTTTAGCAGCTATTGCAAGCGCCATGACCGCGGGTTTGTTGATATCGGGAGCTCAAAATTATGAATAATCACGGAAGATATCCCGTATAAGTTTATTGTTAAACCGTAAAAGCTTACAACAGTATTTAGAATAAAGTTTTTACGTAAAGCATAGGTATAAATAATCCGCCATTCTCCGATCAATACAACGTGGTAGCTGCAGCTTATTCGCCGATAATCCCCTGTGTCTGCAGATCCCCTCGGGAAAACTGAGTGCCTTATTAACTGGGATAGACAGTCATTGGTTAAAACATGGATTTTTCCTAACAGACACAAAGGAATAAACAGAAATGATTACGAATATATATAGGGTGCTAACAGACTCATCACGAAGCCGTCAATCAAGCACATCGAACTAAGTAACTTTACGCAAAAATTATTGCTGCGAAATGGCATTTTTTTGGGGTGAAAAATCATGTTTTGTGGTAGAACTCAATGTCTTATGTCTGTGGTAAACCAACACATTCAAAACATGGTGCTGATGGATGGATTGAAAAGTACGGGAGTCGTAGTCCCCAGATTCATGAGGAGGTGTTTAATTAAAGTAAAAATCTTACATTAAAACACGTATTTGAACAAACAAAAAACAAAATCTTCGACCCTAATATCTCGGTAACTGGAAGGTTAGGTAGGTTAGGTTCTCAGGTATGGTGTAGAATAAAAAACTGATCAATGATGCAATTTTTTACAACCTTTATGTTTAATCTTAGACGTAGAACCGAATGATGATCGTCGGGGTAGACGTGTTCTTGAGTGGTGACCGTGAATTAGCAAATGTAAAGGTAGGACACCCTCAGGATCGGTGGTGCGATAATCTTTGCAGGGTGGCTGGTGGCAACTGGATGAGAGTTACTGAGAAGTTGAGTGGCGTGCAATCGAGGAGACATATGTCCAGCAGTGGACGGTCGTAGGCTGATGGTGATGATGGTATTTAAACATGTATGATTGTATGTATGATTACGAAATATTTAGAATACCACCACAGTCATGAACATAAATTACTTCTTCAGACAAGGCACTTAGATTATGTCTGACCAGTAACTTGGAACAGCTGGATAGCTCCGTCATTCACCTTGTCTAAATCTACACTTCTATACTAATATTATAAAGCAGAAGAGTGTGTTTGTTTGGTTGAACGCGCTAATCTCAGGAACTACCGGCTCGAATTTAAAAAATATTTTTGTGTTGGATAGTCCATTTATCGAGGAAGGTTTAAGGCTATATAACATCACGCTACAATTATTAGGAGCCGAGCAGGAACGAAAAATGTTGCAAAAACGGGGATTTTTTTTCCTTTTGTTTTTCTCTCTGATGTGACGCAGGCGAAGTTGCGTGGGTCAGCTAGTCTCTTAATATGCAGATAGTTGTGCAGGGAAGAAGATGAGGCGTGTCATTTGACGGTTGTAAATGTCGTTTGTCAGTGAAGGAACGATGATACCTAAATCATCATCTGCCTAGCCCTTTCCCAACTATGTTGGGGTCGGCTTCCAGTCTAACCGGATGCACCTGAATACCAGTATTTGACATGGAGCGACGGCCTATCTGACCTCCACAACCCAGTTAATACTGGGAAATACGATACCACTTGATAAGACTGCTGTCAGACTTTTGGGGCCACAGACTACCTGTAACGACTGTCGAAGATGGACAAATGACAGCCGGGACCAACGGCTTAACGTGCTTTCCGAGGCACGGAGGGAACTCGGTATGTAAGGGTAGTCACCCATCCACAGACCAACCTAGGCAAGTATGGCTTAACCTAAAGATCGACCCGAGTGGCTGATATTATTTAGCCACGAGCTCCTCGATGATACCCAAATGAATTCCTATAAATATTTTGAATTCATTGCTGGATATTTTATTGTTATTCAACTCCTAAAGCAGGCAAATAGTCATTTATCCCTCTTTTCCCTTGTCTCTGTTTACTGTCAATTGGATTTTTGTTAAAACCTTCGTCACCAATTCACCATTTCGATGTTTTCCGTCTCAATGCAACCTCATTGCAATATCTACTAATTGTCTTTTTTAAACTTCCACGATCAGAACACCTAATCAGATGCGTAGTTGAATAAACGCCTTCACTTTGCTGTCGCGGTACCTCCAATACTTCAGTCTCCCCGCGACCACGGCTGGTGCAATCCAGTCGAAACGTCAGGATTAAATTAAAGGTAAATTCGCGATAAATACCCGTCTTCTTAAGTTTTATAATATCTACTAATTTCAAGTAATAGCACTTTGCACGCGGCTTCATCCGCGAAAATTGTGATAGCTCTGGTTATTTGCATGATATCAATATAATGTATAGCCTTTATTACTGGGTGAAGATGTACTTTCCTAATAGTGAAAGAATTTTTAAAATCGTTTGAGTAGTTCTTGAGTTTAATCGTAACAAACAAAAAATCTAATCTTTTCTCTTTATAAAATTTGTGTGGATAGTATAGGTGGCCACTTATTTTTATTAAACTGTAACACTAAACAAACATAATACCCAACTACCCTGAAAAATAGTGCTGCTAACAATAACCATTCTTCGTATTCAAGCACAGAATGGCCATCAAGTGCACTCGCAAAGAATATAAGGTAATGTGTCGCACCAATGTGCGCTCAGTGGGGAGAACCGGCTGTGATACATGGTATAAGTAAGTAGAGCTAGTGTGGTGCTATCAAGTGCCCGGTAATGGGGATATTGCTGAGACAGTTCATTGTTGTCTAGGTACTTTTGAAGATGGCTAAGATGAATGCAACCAAACGATCGCACGGCGATATATTTAAACGGTGTTCTAGAACTGTCAGTGTCATCATTCATCATCTGCTTAGCCGTTTCCTAACTATCACAAAACGAGGCTATTTGGGTTTTTTGGGGCTATTAAGGACGACCCAGTCAGTCGATAACTGTCGATTGGTGTATGCTAGAAGTTATGTTACAAACTCTAGCAACACGCTGTCCGATGGAAAAACCCCCATGACATTTTGGTATATATGGTACAAAATAGCTCCCAAAATCCCAAATGGCCACGTTTTATTGTAACGTTTGGGTCGGTTTGAAGTCTAACTGGATGCAGCTGAATACCAGAATTTTACAAGGCGACTATTTGACCTCCACCACTCAATTATTACTGAGAAATACGATACCTCTTGGTAAGTAAGACTGGTTACTTTCGAGGTACAGACTACCTGTAACGACTATCAAAGATCTAAAAGTGACAGCCAGGACAGAATCTTAAAAAAGCGGCCAAGTGAGAGTCGGACGCGCCCATGAAGGGTTCCGTAACAGCAAGTAACATAATATAAAAGTTCTTGCAGTTCGTTGTAAATGAAAAGTAAATTGCGGTTTACGATTTATGACGTATTAAAAAAAAACTACTAACTAGATCTCGTTCAAACCAATTTTCGGTTGTAGTTAACTATTTTTTTTAGTTTTATCATTCTCTTATTTTAGAAGTTACAGGGGACACACACACACATTTTACTACTTTGGAAGTGTCTCTCGCGCATTTTGAAAAAAAATATATATTAGAAACCTCAATATCATTTTTGAAGACCTATCCATAAATACCCCACACGTACGGGTTTGACGAAAAAAAAAAATTGAGTTTCAGTTCAATGTATGGGGAACCCCCTAAATTTATTGTTGTTTTTCTATTTTTGTGTGAAAATCTTAATGCGGTTTACAGAATACATCTACTTACTAAGTTTCAACAGCATAGTTCTTAGGCCTCATTTTTGGAGACGCGGCGCGTCGGGCGGCGCGTTGCGCGGCGCGTCGCGCGGCGCGTTGTGCGTTTTTTCCGTTTACGGAGAGGCGGCGCGTGCAGCGGTCTTAGTACAATATTTGTATAGAGAGACGCGGCGCGCGCTGCGACGCGTTGCCCGCGGTGTCGCACGCCGCGTCCGACGCGGCGGTGCACGCGGCGTTGTGTCATCATGTCACGTCACGGATGTCAAACAGACATAAGCTCTTTATGTTTTTCTTCTCGCGGATAAATAAAAATAACAGTATAATTCGCATAAATTTAGTGAATGAATACTTCTGCCAGTACAACTTACTAATAACATTGTTATCTAGTGTTCATGTGCTATTCCAATATTTAAAAAAAAACTGTAAATAACTTTTCAATACACAAGTACCCGAAACCTACAGTTTATAGAAGATAATTATATGGGGAACGGAAAACCAACTTGTGGCTTAACGTCGGTATGTGCGATCCTGTACTCCGTTGCTGTGCTCAACCTATGGTGTTTGTCTGAACTACAGAAGTTAGAACAATAGAATGAGTAACTTGGAATTGGATAGTTATTATGGAGACCAAACTGGCTCATCCCGAAGTGTCGCAATCGTCGAATGTGACCTTACAAACTAGTTGAACGACATAAACGACCGTGCCCAGGTCTTGCTCGCAGGTGCTATCTTTAGATCTAATATTCCAGAGATAAGTGGATAAAACACCACCTACATTGCCATGTTGGTGGCCGCTAACATTGGCGACAAACTAAAAGCGCGCGATTTCGTGAGCGCCGAGCATGTCGGAGGTCGGCGCGTCAACGCAACGCAGGCGACGGTGCCGATAGAGACCCGCCCCCGCTTCCTCGTCGTGCGGCTCGCGCGTCGCGACCTATGGGGTGAACTGGCTGGGGGGAGCGCGAGTTCGTCGAGGCATGACAACAGCGGATTTCGCTTGATCTGCCGGGCTCTGCGAATAGAAGCGCGCTATGTCTACGAGCGCCTAACTAAACTGGGCCTATTTGGCGCAGCCGTGAGACGCACAATATTATTTCTTTTCATTTTTTCTGTATAGTTTTAAGTTTTATAATTGTGTAGTTAAGTTTTTACTTTATTCTGTTTTTGTTGAGTGCACTTATGGCATAAGCCAAATAACCACCACACTATTCACCACACTACTTCAAGCCCATACATGAGTCGATCAAATGGAATGGTGGAACGAGAGGTTGGTTCAATTAAATCCATGTTTTCAAAATGTAAAGCTGACAACTGAGACCGACACATTGCTCTACTGATGTATATCAACACTCCCAAACACACAGGTTATTCACCTGCACAACTGTGCATGTCACGCAAACTACGCACTAAATAACCCACCTTCGGACACCACATTAACACCAAATACAGTTAACACCAGTAAGGTAGAGAAGAAAATTAAAAAACAACAGTTAAAAACAGCATTTTATTACAACAGAAACAATAAAACACTTCCAACACTAGACATAGGTGACAAAATCTACTTTAAACACAAACCAAATAGCACTTGGGTTCCTGGTATAATATCAGAAAAGGATAATCTTCCTCGTAGCTATTTTATCACTTCTCCTCAAGGATCTTTCCGTAGAAATCGCGAACACATATTGAAACCAACTTCAACCTCTCCTCCGTTGACTGTAGCAGTACCTGAAAATGAAAACGCAATAGAAACCAATTATAAATTATGATGAATATAATTAAGTTTTTATGTACAATGTTAATTATCAGACTTGTATTTATTTTCATTTCATTTTAATTGATTTTTAACCTTGAATTGTCAAACGTCACAAGTGTCAACGTCAACCATCAGTTGCGTTCCGTTTCAAACTTTTGTAAAAGTTTTCATGGCTTGACTACTTGCGATTGTGCTAATTATTATTAAAAAAATAAAATAAAAAAAAGGAACCGGATTGGATACTTACTTTGTTTTATGAACCAATTGCTGGCCATGGAATCTTGTCAGGATATTTTCGTAAAACTTAAGTAGTGTTAAGTCTTGTTTTTTAAAAGAAGGAAGATGTCAGATAGGATATCGCATCTAACATTGGCAACACCGACACTTCCTCAATGGCGTCTTGAGCCACATTTTATTTTACATCTGCATCTGAGAATAAAATACTATTAAGGACAACGGTGTTTACTTAGTATATTACGCCTCTACTCCCTGACAAATACCACACACATCATCTATGCAAACTCTTTTGATGTTGTGAAAGTCTCAGTATTGTCATTTGTCTGTAAAAAAAACAGCACAGAGCATCAAGAAGTCTTTGGTCCCAATCCCAACTCGAGAGCTTTTTAGGGTGCCGTAGCCAAATGGCAAAAAACGTTCATGATCACTAGAAAGAGCAAGCTGTCACTCAAGTGCAAGTTGCGTCTTTACACCGCAGTCATCCGTCCTATCATGACTTACGCTTGTATAGTATTCGCTCATGCCCACCCGCGTCATATCCACACGATGCAGACCTTGCAGAACCGATTCTGAGCCTGTAGTAATAAAACAGTCCCTAAATAAAGACAATCAGATCCAGCCTGTCCCTTTGCTGCCCCCAGCGACGCCATAAGCCGAGGTCCGTACCCCACAGGGGGTGCCCTTAGAGAGCTGTCGCTTAGTTTTTTGTCATTTTCGCCCTGGCTGGAGGCCTTAATTCAAGGCATCCACAGGAATTGCCCGGTTAAGCAGAAGCCAGTCTTCTCAGACTGAACTGCGAGATGCCCTACATAAAAAAAGAAAATACGGAACCCTTATGGATTCGTCATGTCTGCCTGTCTGTCTGTCCGTCCGGAAACTACAAGAACTATGCTGTGGAAATTTGGTAAGCAGATGTATTCTGTGAACCGCATTAAGATTTTCACACAAAAATAGAAAAAAAAAACAATACATTTTGGGGGTCCTTGGTACTTAGAACTGAAACTTTAAATGTTTTTTCATCTAACCCATACCTGTGGAGTATCTATGGGTTTATCTTAATGACATTGAGATATGCGAGACACTTCCAAACAGGTAAAATGTGTGTGTTTGTCCCTGTTACTTCTAAAATAAGATAATGATAAAACAAAAAAATATGTATGATGTGCATTACTATGTAAACTTCCACCGAAAATTGGTTTGAACGAGATCTAGTAAGTTGTTTTTTTTAATACGTCATATATCGTAAACCGCAATTTACCTTTCATTCAATCAACTCAAATCTAAAAGAAAAAAAAACATTATGTTACTTGCTGCTACGGAATCCTTCATGGGCGAGTCCGACTCGCACTTGGCCGCTTTTTTTAGTAACTTCAAACCAAGCTTTTTGATTGACGGCCCTACAACGTTTGTTTTCTCTAAACAGCTAGTTTGTTCTCTATTATCATCACGAAGTTGTGATTGGGTAGGTTGTCAATGCTCGTCTCTAATTGGCTAAGCAACGCATCGTAACAATGGCGACATTGGCGCTGAAAATGTGGCATTTGACGGGCAGCAAGAATTGTCAAAGTAGACGATTTATGTGAGAAAGAGCAATGAAAGATTTGAATATTTTTGATTATGTATATTTATTTCTTTTGCGTGTGATTTAAATGCATAACAACAACAAAAAATTGTGAGTTCAACCGTTTTTTCTGTAATATCGAACATAATTCGAAAACTCAAAGCTATGTTTTGTTAAATGCGTTTACCTAGGCAAGATGGTATTTTACTCGATATGAGCTTACAGCAAATATGTTTCATGTCAATGTTAACAGTTTCAAGTGTTTTAATATATTCTTCACCAGTATAGGGACGGACCCTCGTGCAGTATTTCGTAACGTGACGATTTCTACTAAATAGCACTATCTGTAAGACGCGTTAAGAAATTTCGTTCCAAAAAGTACACGTTTATAATTACAAAACATGGCTCATACGACTATGTATAAAACAAATCTGCGACAAAATTTTGAAGGAATTATGTTTTTCCATATTTTTAATAAATTCGTGATTCATAGCTATGATATATACAAATAATGCTATATGAACTACGGCTGCCTCAAACAATACGGTTGGATTTCTTTTTTCTAGCAGTTCCATGCGAAAACCATGTTTTTATCTAGTGTAAATCTGTCAAAGATAAAGAGTATTTTTTTAATGTAGCAAAAGGAAACACTAACATATTCTACTTCAAACTGTAATCATACAACACTAATATACTTAGTCCATTGGGCATAACACCATCCCCCAAAAACTGGCAAAATCTCCATGACATAACGCCGCGTCGCACGCCGCGGGGGACGCCGCGTGCACCGCCGCGTCCGACGCGGCGTCCAACGCTGCATCTCGAGCAAACGCGCGTAAAAACGCTTCTCCGTAAACGCTCTCATACATTGACATATGTTTGAATTTGAAGCGGCCCGCGTCGCCCGACGCGCCGCCCGACGCGCCGCGTCTCCAGAAATGAGGCCTTATAGTTTCGGAAAAAAGTGGCTGTGACATATGGACGGACAGACAGACAGACACACATGACGAATCTATAAGGGTTCCGTTTTTTGTCATTTGGCTACGGAACCATAAAAAGCAGACATCATGCACGAATTTATTTCAGCATCGTATGAAACAAATACAAATCATTTATTTGCATAAAACAGGTTCAGAGGATGTTACAAAAAGTTCATGAGGTACACTGTATTATAACCATGCTAGGTGCGCAAATATGTAAGGACACAGGAGCTTAGAATTTATTAATATGTCAGAGATTATTAAACGTAATTGGAGTTCTGAGGTCGCCCACAAAAAGCTCTTAAACGCAATTAACCGCCGTACCATCGATCAATTACATCTTAAATCTCCACGTAAACAGTAAATCAGACTTGTCCATATCATCACTAACGCACAGATCTGTGGGGTCCCAAATAATCGCTCAGGCGAAGACAAGACAAATGACTGGCGGCGACCATCTATTAGTGTACAGACAGATCGACAAATACAGATGAGGTTGATAAATTATACTTTATTCTGTTTTGTGTTTGGTGGTAAAAAACAACTTCGAATTTTCTGGTTGATTGAGCTCGGATGATTTTTAATTTATTGGATTTTTTGCGCGGGCGTCTAACTATCCACGCAGTGGCATTGGTTTTTGGACAATGAAAACTAACATAACATGACGTAAAATTGGGTTATTTCCATAGGCAAGGCAGTTTATGTAGCTACTAGCTGACCCACGCAACTTCGTCTGCGTCACAAAAGAGAGAAAAACGAAATCCCCGTTTTTGCAACATTTTTCATTCCTGCTCCGCTCCTAATAGCCGTAGCGTGATGTAATATAGCCTAAAGCCTTCCTCGATAAATGGACTATCTAACACAAAAATAATTTTTGAATTTGAACCAGTATTTCCTGAGATTAGCGCGTTCAACCAAACAAAAAAAACAAACAAACAAACTCTTCTGCTTTATAATATTAGTATAGATAATACACCCACGTTTTGACAGTTACAGGCATTCCATGTTTTAACACAGCATGCGAGTCTATTGCTGTAATCTAAGCACAAATTCCGACTCAAAGCTGCTTCTGAGAAATTCCAGACTGAAGAAAGCAACAACACTGTCCTACCAGGGCATCATACCCGGGATAGGGAAGCAAATAATGCAAATCAGATGTAGAATGGTGGAGCACCCCTTGATTGTTAAAACTTTTTTTTAAACACCGAAATTCCCTTAAATCATGTCCTATACCAATAATATTTTAATGAGCATGTAATCGGTATGTAATTTGCAGTCAGATCATACACGGACAATTAATCAGCAACCGTAACTACAACCACTAAACCCAACGCGGTTGTTGGTTCGGCCACACGGCCTGGTAACTCACTTATACGAGCTTTTAGCGCTAAATGCTGCTTAATGCTTTAAAAGCTTTTTATTTGACGTGTGAATGAATAAAATAAATGGATTGAGAGATTCCGATAGACATGCACTTATGAAAGCATATTTTATTTTCTTGTTTTAAATCTGATTTTGTTTACGTTTCGCATTCATTGACGTCTCGCTGAGTATTTTAAATTATTCAAACGTTATACCGTACCGAGTAAAAAGAAGAAAGTATTAATACTGAATACATCTTTCAATATTCTTTATTTTACCTCATTATTTCATATCTCCTCCAGTTAACTTGATATTATATTCAACCCGGATGCACGGATTATTGAACGTCCTTTCTTTACGTACAGTCATTGAATTTCCCCACACATAGGGTAGGTTAGGTGCTTAAATTGTATGTTACACTAGCACTTCACCCGCGACTTCGTCTGCAAAACTTGTGATAGTTCAGCTATTTTGCATGGTATCAATATAATTTATAGCTTATATGACTCGGTAAAAATGTAGCTTTCTATTGGTGAAAGAACGTTTCAAAGACCGATTTGAATACTCTACCGAGAGTAGATCTTGAGTTAAATCATAACAAACAAATAGTAACCAAAAAATAAAATCTTTCTTCTTTATAATATTACAGTAAATTATTATATTAGCAACAATTAACAGTTAGCATTTTCTCATAATTACTGGTATCAATCAAAATAGATATTAAGTAACAGAATTTGGTAAAATACCAATTTTTCAAAATTCTGAAAATGTGTGCGAGTTTCACTTTGGGATTCTGATTCTCTCTTGATTCCCATAGAATTTTCGCCATAAAACATCCGTAAACAAAGTAAGAGCATACTTCATAACCTCTGTTCTCCCGGTCCAAAGTACCGGTTGGATAATGGTGTACCGGTTTCAAACCGGATGCCGCTCGCTAGAGGGTGCAATATCCGTTCCCCTAAGAAGCATCGCGGAAGTTCTGTTACTGTTCGTACTTTATAGTAAACTTCGTTGGGCTATGTGCGCCTAGTAGCACCGGTTGGTTGGTTGGTTAACCGTGATATGCGTGATACAATGTGCTCAGAATGCCTTTCTTTTTTTTTTAAAAAAATTGGTTGTCTGTAAAGTCGGTTTACGGACGATAGATTTACGTGATAACGTCATAATCATTATTTTATGTAATAAAACGAGTTATTCCGGTCTGATCTCCCAAACCGATCCACTGCCAATTATTATTATTTTTTTATTCCTTTCTGATCCACTGTAATTTATCATTCCGTTCTGATCCCCTTTCTTTTTTTTAGTGAAGACAAATACAAATGAAGTACAGTCAATCGAAAAACAGTTCTTAATGTAAAAATAATCAGTTTTTATTTCTATAACTTACAATCATCACAGATTATTAGTATGTTTGGTACTTTAAAAGTTAAACTACTATATAAAATTATCACAGTAATTACATTATGGTACATTGATTTATGCCTGGGCCTTCGATTTGGACAAAACAAAACAATAAAAAAAGAACAATTTGAAAATGTGTAACCAAAAATAAAACTTCAAACACTATCTAAATTATAACAGTAATCATATATTATGGCATTTAAATAACAGACTCTTTTCTTTGGAAAAAGCTTGAAATGAAATAGTTACTACTCTACTTTTCTGTTTAAGTAACTTTAAAATCATCTCACACAATCAGACGTCAGATGCGTTGATTAGGCAATAAAAGAATGAAAAGCTTAATTTAAGATTAAATTTTGACTACCTAGTTAAATCAAATAAGAGAAGAAAATCTGTATTTGATTTGACCAAGTCCGTATTTAGAAAAAAAAAACCCTTACAATTCTTATAGTCACAACTTTTCCAAACAGTGGCCAACTGTAATTTTCCCAGTCATAAGTTGGTCAATAACGTGTTGATACCACTTATCGCATACAATGTCTTTCGTGAGCCATCGTTTTGGATGAGGCATTCCTACATTATATCTATACTATAATATTATAAAGCAGAAGAGTTTGTTTGTTTGTTTGTTTGAACGCGCTAATCTCAGGAACTACTGGTTCAAATTGAAAAATTATTTTTGTGTTTGATAGTCCATTTATCGAGGAAGGCTTTAGGCTAAATAACATCACGCTACAATTATAAGGAGCGGAGCAGGAATGAAAAATGTTGCAAAAACGTTTTTTTTTTTCCTTTCGTCTCTTATGTGACGCAAACGAAGTTGCGTGGGTCAGCTAGTTGATTAATATTTACGCTTTGCAACTTTACGTCCTCTTTCAATGCGTTTAAAAGTTGGTATAAATTTGGGCTTTTTGGTAGACTACTGTTCAGTTTGCTATGCCAGGATTCCACGGCAATTAGTTGTGCGATGGCGTAGATTATAAGCACACCAAGTGTCAACGAAACCAAGTTCCAACCATTGTGTTACCATATAATCGTTGAATGCTTGTATTTCTGTAGACTCTGGACTGTCTTCCATAATGTAACACCAGTCGTCAGATATATATTCTCTTGGTAGTAATGGTAATAATGCCGATAAATTAATTATAGTCCTAAAACTTTGCCGAAACGATAACAATAGTTCTATTGTTTATTATATTGTACACCACGCGCTCCATTTTTTCCAGGAAAAAATGTTTAAAAGGATTCTACTCTGGAGTTCATAAAAAAAGTAAATAGACTGAATATACCTTAAATACTAACAAACGAATGTATATATTACTAGCTTCTGCCAGCGGTTTTGCCCGCGTGAAGTTTGGTTATTGTCCCATGAGATCTTACTAACAGGATAAAAAGTATCCTGTTTTAATCCAGGTTATAAACTATCTGTGTGCAAAATTTCATCCAAATCCGTTCCGAAGTTTTCGCGTGAAAGCGTAACAAACAAACTTACATTCACATTTATAATATTACTAGCTTCTGCCAGCGGCTTCGCCCGCGTGAAGTTTCAAAATTGTCCCATGGGATCTTACTACCGGGATAAAAAGTATCCTATGTGTTAATCCAGGTTATAAACCATCTGTGTGCAAAATTTCATCCAAATCCGTTCAGTAGTTTTTTCGTGAAAGAGTAACAAACATACATACACGCGACGGAAGCTTAAAAAATCAAGTAATTTCTCCCGTTTTCCCAACATTTCCTTACACTGCTCTGCTCCTATTCATTGTAGTGTGATGAAAAGTATACTATAACCTGCCCAGGAGTTCGAAGAATAACTGATGTTATTTTTTTTAATTGGGGTTGAGTGAGAATATTATAAACGTAAGAGTAAACAAATATAATAATAACAAATCTCCGAACTGCTAAGCTATCGGGAGTTACACGTGTTATTGTGAGTCAACTATAAAAGATAGACATATGCTGTCGTGGGATATTTTTTATATAATTTTATGTGGAATATTTCCGTTATACATGATTTCTATGTAGCTTTAACCATTAAGGCTGCACACGCGACGGAAACTAAAAAAACCAAGTAACTTCTCCCGTTTTCCCAACATTTCCTTTCACTGCTCTGCTCCTATTAATGGTAGCGTGATGAAAAGTATACTATTACCTGCTCAGGAGTATGTAGAATAATTGTACCAAGTTTCGTTAAAATCCGTCGAGTAGTTTTTTTTTCTATAAATAACATATAGACAGACAGACAGACAGACAGACAGACAGACAAAAATTTTACTGATTGCATTTTTGGCATCAGTATCGATCACTAATCACCCCCCGATAGTTATTTTGTAAATATATTTCATGTACAGAATTGACCTCTCTACAGATTTATTATAAGTATATAGATAGATATAGAAGAAGATAGATAAGTAGGGATGAACAAATCTAATAGAACCTATACAAATATTTTGTTGCTGACTGTACTAAAAATGTGTCAGGGTATCATCAGATTAGAATAAAATATTAAATTTACTTATTATAATCTTTTACGGGGGATCAGACCGGAATAAAAAATAATTTATAATAAAACTGATCCCCTAGGGTATCAGTTTTTGGGGATCAGAACGGAATAACTCAATAAAACACGTGGAACGGTGGAACGTTACTATGGAACGTTACTATGGAACGTTACTATTTTTCATGAGTGTTGCTGGTATTATCAATTTATAAGACGTTATCACGTCAAAATTACGTGTAAAAGTGTTTGAGAAAACCTACTTGCTGAATAAATATCATATATCATTTATCATTTATCATTTATCATTTATCATTTATCATTTATCATTTATCATTTATCATTTATCATTTATCATTTATCATTTATCATTTATCATTTATCATTTATCATTTATCATTTATCATTTATCATTTATCATTTATCATTTATCATTTATCATTTATCATTTATCATTTATCATTTATCATTTATCATTTATCATTTATCATTTATCATTTATCATTTATCATTTATCATTTATCATTTATCGTTTATCATTTATCATTTACCGTTTGAGATGTTACGTAACAAGGACACTTTTGAGTCGGCCTGTTTTAAAACTCCGCAAAAAACGTCATAATCATTATTTTATGTAATAAAACACGTGGAACGGTGGAACGTTACTATGGAACATGGAACGTTACTATTTTTCATGAGTGTTGCTGGTATTATCAATTTATAAGACGTTATCACGTCAAAAAAAAACAAGGTATTGAAAAATGTAAAAAGTAATAGTTATTTTTTATACAAGAGTGTAAAATCACGAGCACAGCGAGGGATTCAAAACTTAGAATCTTGAGCGTTAGCGAGGGAAAAATCTTTGCACTCGAGTGACGACAGGTAACTTTTCATCCCACCTCAGCGAGGAAATGAATTAACGCAAAAAATGCGCATTTTATAACAAATTCAGTTAATTCTGTTGGCGTCAAATAAACTTCCTCGTCGCTAGATAATGAGTGGTCATTTTAGATTTTTCACTTGTTTTCAAGTTGGATTCCTTGTTTTTAACCTAAGGTGTTAACAATGTGACGTGAAAAGAAAATGGGACGCGCAAAACATATGAAAAAGTACACCAAGAAGGTTCCGATTATGAGTTCTTATCAAATAAAAAAAAAATTACGATAATTTCGGCACCATGGGGGTAGAAGTAAATAGGTTTTATGATGTTTTGAATTCACATGCTTAGTGCACCGGCACCATGGAGGTAGAAGTAAATAGGTTTTATGATGTTTTGAATTCACATGCTTAGTGCACACGATGAAGTAAATAGGTTTTATCTACCCAAATATCATAAACCCTCTCTAATGCGTTCAAAAACCATAGGCAATGACCAGCATTACCAACCTGCAAAAATAAACGGAACTGTAATGAACTCATAACGCAACTGAAAACAGTTGCGTTATGAGTTTTAAATTTGGAACAGGTGTCAAATTCAAGTGAGTGTGCTATTCTAGTACCACCTACATTAAATCAGATATCGATAAAAAAATAAAATAAAAAAAACCCCAATTCAGTATGATTTTAATTATAAATCGCACGACATTTTGATCTCGAGTGACACATGAATAGTGACTTTGTTCGTTTGCCTATGATTTAAAAAAAAATGACAGATATCCGAAACGCCGCCATTTCGAGCTGTCATTTGTTCGTTAGCTTTTTATTTCCAGTAATCCAGTTACGAGTAGACAAATTTTCTGATAAGTTCTTTATTTCTGTCGAAAATGAGTGATAGTGTCTCAGAAATTGACATGAATACTCCGCCAGATATCGTAAATGCAGCGACGAATGCAACTAATAACCTGTTGGCACAAAAATCAAGGGCCAAGTAACAATGCAGGTCATTTCCCTATGGTTCCTGAACCCATCATAGAGCCCTTATGATATTTGGGTAGATAAAGTAGTGTATGCAACTATACATAATTAGGCATTATGCACAGTTGCATAAACTACTATTATGATGTTTTGAATTCACATGCTTCGTGCACACGATGTTCTAAATTCAAATTTACGATACTTTCAAGACGATAAAAACGGCTTTTGCACTCGGATATCGAAGAGCAAAAATACTCTTCCCGAGATGGGGGATGAAAATTAACTTTATCTATCAACGTTGTCGTTGACGACCCAGAGGTTAAGGCCCCGCCTCTCATGCATGAGGTTGTGGGTCAAATACCAAAGTGAGTGATTAAATTCATATTACATTCTAAGTTTGGAAGGAAAACACCGTGAGGAAACCTGAAAATCGCCAACCCGCCTTGAGCAAGTGTGTTGTGGAGTGTGTGGTGATCAATGCTCGTGCCTTCTCTGTTGAGAAGTGACCTTTGCCCAGCAGTGGGACAGTAATAAAAATCAAAATCAAAAAAAAAAAAAAAACAAAAATGTTTATTTCGTTATTACACGTTATACAAAGTTATACAGTTGGTGGCGTCCCCTTTTAAGCATGTAGATGCCTGTACCAGGAGGCGCCGCTCTTTTATATCACACAAGTGTAATAAGTTATAAAAGTGAAAATGAGTAATTAATAGTCTAATTCTAGTTTTATCATAAGTCTGTTAGTGTGTGTGTGTGAGTGTGTGTGTGTGAGTGTGTGTATATGTGTGTGTGTGTGTGTGTGTGTGTGTGTGAGAGTGTGTGTGAGAGAGTTCGTGCGTGTGGGCTTGGGTGCGGGTCTGTGTGTGTGTTTGCGAGTGAAAGGGTGTGTGTGGTTGCAAGGTTGTTTTACATGGAAAGAGATTTGTGTAAATGGGAACAGTTTAATTTCGATTTAATTTTTATTTAGATTTAACAGCAGTTTCTCTGTTTCATCATAACATAACTTGTTTATCCAGTTAACCAGTAACGATTTGCATTTTATAAACGGTTTAGTATAGATGTCTATTTCTTTATTTATTTTGTTGTATAAGTAAGACGAACGTCTGTCGTACTGAAATTTAGCAAATTCTGTTTTTACCCGAGTGGTGCAAGCAACATTGTGTTTTCTTCTTCTAGCTAGGATTTTGGAATCAAATGGTATGGTTTTATGTTTTTTTAGTACTACTTGTATAATATATAATTTTCGGACTGATAATAAATTACTAATTTGGTATAGCTCAAAAGTGGGAAAGTTCCTTTTTTTGAAGTACATTACCTTTATTATTGTCCGTTGGGCTCTTTCAACTTCAAGAAAACGTGTTTTACGTGCGCCTCCCCAAATAGAAATACAATATATTATTACTGATTGGACTAGCGAGATATACACTTCATTTAGAAGGTTTTTTGATTCGCCACTCCTAGGGACTACGTGTCGCAGTGTTTTAAAAATCCAAATAAACTTACGTATTCTCGCAGTAATTTTTTCGATTTGAGGATACCAGGACAAGCTTTGGTCCAACATTATACCTAAGTACTTGACGTGATTGACTTTACTTAAAATTGGACAATTACAATTGCAATTTGCCACACTCCTACATTCATGTATTTTAATGTTGAAATCATGTTCTGGTTGGACATTTTTATATATTGAGAAGCAGATATAATTAGTTTTGCTTGTGTTTAACGTTAGAAGATTAGTTTTTAGCCACGAAGCTACTTGTAACATACCATTTTCCGCGCTGGTTTTGGCTTCAGCCCAGGTTGAGCCGGTGAAGACAATTGCGGTGTCGTCGGCATACGAAAAAATGTTTGCTTTATTGATTGACATATTACATAGGTCGTTTATGTAAATGAGGAATAAGGTTGGTCCCAAAACGCTTCCCTGGGGTACACCGCAAACAACATCAACCTCCCCGCTGACGTAATTCTCTAGCTTAACCTTCTGTTTTCTGTTTGTCAGATAATCGGTAAATATAGCTAGTTGTGTTCCTCTAATACCAATTTTCTCTAATTTTTGGACAAGGATGAGAATAGAGACCGTGTCGAAGGCCTTTTTTAGGTCTATAAAAACGGATAAGCACCTAGTTCCTTTATCGAGTTCTTTTGTAAGTAAAGAAGTTAAAGATGTGATAGCATCTTCCGTAGAAATACCTCGTCTAAAGCCAAATTGGGATGGAGATATAATGTTGTTGGTTTGAAGGTAACTTAATAATCTGCAATTTAAAAGTTTTTCTAATATTTTTGCTATAACAGGAATAACAGAAATTGGTCTATAATTGTTAATATCACCCTCCTTTCCACCCTTGTATATAGGGGTTATTATTGATTTTTTTAAGGAGCTAGGGAAGATGCCTTGTTTAAAACAAAGGTTTGCCAGATGTGTTAAAATTGGAATTATTTCATATTTTACATGTTTTAAATACCTAGTCGAGATATTATCCCATCCGGGGGCACTATCAGATTTTAGAGAGTTAATTATAGAGTTTACTTCATTGTTATCTGTATGCAGAAGAACAAAAGATTTAGAGAGACTAGGTAAAGAACGTAGATATAAATTTAGGTCATTCTGGGTTACATTTTGTTGGATGTCATTTGCAAGTTGATTACCAATATTTGCAAAATATTGATTTATAAAGTTTGCTGATTCCGTTGGTGACGCTTTTAAATTAGTTAATTCAGTATTAGTTCTAGTACATTTATTTGTATAGGTGATGGTTTTCAGGTTTTTCCAAAGTAATTTATTATTGTTTAATGATTTAGTTAGAAGATTTCTTTCATATTTTCTTTTTATTTTTTTTATTAGGTTGTTGCAATGGTTTCTGTAACGAGCATATGTAATTTTTTTAATTTCATTGTGGGGGTCGTCTCGAGATTGTTTTTGGAGCTTATTACGATTTTTTATACATCTTAATATGCCTTCTGTGATCCAGGGTTTAATGATTCGCTTACTTTTGGGGATTTTGTGAATAGTAGTATTTGTTTTTAGTGAGTCAATAAGTTCCTGGATTAAACATTCTGTTACGTAGTTAGGGTTTTCACAGAAAAGCAGAGTTGATAGATTTTTTTCTTTTAAATGTTGTAAGGCACTTTCAAAGTCAATTTTAGAAGTAGTTGTTGGTGTAGTTTGGCGATTTTTTATTTTAGATAGCGATAGAAAGGTTGTACGGTGGTCTGTAATAGTAGTGCGTAGGATAGCTATAAAGGCAGAATGCCGTTTACTGTTTATTTTTAACATAAAGTGGTCAAGACAATTGGCCTCCCTTGTAGGTAAGGTGTGACCAGATAGAATACCATGACTCGATAACATATCCAGGTATGAAGTTCTATTTTTAAATTCATATGATTGTTCAGTGTGTTTAGGTATAATATTAATATTAATGTCACCAGCAATTATAACATTGCTGTTTTGAAAGTTTAGGTTGTCAAGATGGAGTGCCAAAGAGTTTATAAAAGGTTCCGCGTTAGTGTTTGATGGTGAACGATATATACCTAGAATGACATTATTCAGAATATTTAGTTGTAGACATGATGCGTGGCTTATCATTAATTCTGTGACACTGGCTTTTAAGGTGTCCTTGATATATACTACTACGCCATCATTTTGGTTTTGTTGACGAGTAGAAGCAAAGGAGCGATATTTGGTCAAATTCGGTATAGGTTTATTTCGATCAAGTCTGCATTCAGTTAGAATTATTGCGTCTACGTCAAAATTAAGGCAAGACAGATTTGCTATGAAGTCATCAAAATTGCAATATATGCTTCTAATATTTTGGCAAATTATGGTAAGGTCACTTTTATTTATATTACAGTTGTTAGGAAGCTCACTACAATCACATTCTATCGTTTTGGCAATACTTAAATTATCGAGGTCATTTATAGTTTGTAGTGGGTCACTCATTATTATGTTTTAGTAAATGTCACGGTACATTTTAGGATCAGGGAATTATTTATATAATGTGTTTGAAGCCGTAAGAAAATATGCAATAAATCTATGGTTTGTAGGGATGGATGAGAATGAACTTGCGGTAATTTCCTTTTTTTGTAAATATTAGTCCATGTTTGTTTAGTTATTTTTAGATTTTTGTGTCCATATATTGTACTTTTTAAATGACTGCAATGAATTAAAATTAATTCACATGTAAATAAACTTTTAACGGTATAATATGTAAGATAGTGACAATGTGTGTGTGTGTGTTTTTAGGTGTATTTAGAGTAGGAATGAATGATGTAATTAGTGTGGATGTCAAGTAAGTGTAACAGACTTTACATACCCAGTTTGATGAGCTTAAAAAATAAACAAAAAAGTAGTAATAAAAGTAGTGAACATCTTTATGATCATTTAGTCATTGATTGATAATTAGCTGTTGAATTTGTGCTTCGCTTCTAATTATTAGGGTTGGAGAGTCGTCTTCTCTTTTGAGGTATACTCGGCCATAAGCAGTCCAGCAATATTTGTAAGTTTTTGACTTCACGAGGTCTCGCGCAAGGAAGTGCAGGCGTGCAGCCTTTGCAGTGAGTTGTTCAGTGATGAATATAGGGGTATCCTCGTTAGTGCGCATGTCCAGGTGTTTGGCACATAGCTTCGCCTTTTGTTTTATGTTAAATGCCTTACAAGATTTCAGTAAATTATTTTTTATTAGTGTTGAGTTTGTTTCCACTACAATAGGCGTGTTACCTGATTCTTTCTTTGTACGAACTCGGTATATATCACGGATATTCGTCTTGTCTAGTGGACAACCTACTGAGTTCGATAGGCTTGTAACCATATGAATTAGGTCATCTTTGGTTTCGTTGGTCTTCTTAGGAACATTTTTTATTTCAAAATTAGCCTTTCTGCTATCCTGTTGCATACTTTCTATTCTATCCTCCAATATAGTAATATATTTTTTATCCTCTTTTGTTTTTTCCTCTAGGGATTCGATTTTTTTCTTAAATTCATCATTTTGCGCCATTAAAAAGGCGATGGAACTTTCGATATTGCAACTTGATTGTTGTATTCCTTGGAGTATACTGGCATTTTTTTTGAATTCATTCTCTTGGGCCGTCATCATCTTGGAGAACAGTAATAGGCTGGTATTATTAACATTTATTATATAGGTATCAATATTGAACGTGTTTATAAACGTGTGTTGAGAAGTTCTCTTGTGAAGAGGCGATCAAGTCATGTCTGTCCTAAAAATGTGTACATATTCTCACTAGAGCCAAATATTCAAAAATTTTTCACGGGCAAAGTCGTTCGACTTTTATGAACTTTGAAGGTATTGATGCTGATGATTAAAATACTGTAACTACATACGTCTTACAGCCGCAACCGACATTTTTATCAACATACAACTTAGTACTGCCCTGCAAATTGCAAAAAAAATGAATTTTGCGGGCCACCTTGAAGCTTCAGCCTTAATCGGAGACTCGAGTGGTCGCAAATAGCTTTGCAAATATAAAATCGTTCTCCCTTCAGAAAGTTTCATCCAGCTCCATCGTTCTATCTTCTCGTTTAAGAATTACTCGTTTACTCGTTAAAAAACGAATTCTTTAGTTATCTACATTTATTAAAGTTCTTATCATCATAATCAGGCTTATCTTTGGAATCCTAAAATAAGCCTGTTCAAGTCTTGAATCGTCATCTATTGTAATTTTCAACTTTTTTCTCTAATGAAAAACGAAACATGGTTCATTTGTTTCGGTTTTTACGAAGAGATATTAAGGAAACATCAATGACCGCTTTTGCGATCTTAACTGGCAGCAACGTACAAAATCGGAATTCTTTTTCCAAAAAAAAAGAATCAACGGAAATTCTAATCCTGTAAAACCTACAGAGCACTACATTTTAATTGGACAGGTCTAACAGAAAAGCCGGTACAATAAAATGGCGAACAAGGCAAGGTGCAAAACGATTGCAGAAACCACATCGCTTCGTCTCTTCTGTAAACTACAAAAATAAAAGAATGCTAAAGACTATTAGGGAAATTGTTATTTCTACAGAGCTTTGGTAGAATATCTTTGTACGTTTGCTGCAGTAAAGTTGACGAGAGTGGAAAATAGTGGTTGTAGTGTGGCCTACAATGGGCCGTTATGTAAAGCAGACCTTTATCCATCATGATCTGTTTATTGATCATGAAACAAAAAAAAACATTGGTTTGTTGAATTTCGTTGGCTATCTAATGAATTACATAAAATTAAGGGAAATGTAAAACATTTTTTTTCCAAATCTTTCAAGTAAAATGAAGTTTTGCAACGTGAACTTATAAGAAACTCTTTAATAAGTACCAGGACCACATATCAGACAGGAAATAATTACCTAAAAGATGCATTAACCAAAAGTACTGCTGCCAAATAACTCTAAATTGTCCAGCAAATAATCTTTTCTGCATGTCTCAGCCGTAATGAACGGCCGCCAAGCATTGAGCGTTGTTCCCCGACCCAATTGTCCCGGTACTGACGTTGCATACGACACCAAACTGTTTTATTGCGAATAAAGTTAAACTACGCGTCCATTTTAATGTGTTTTGTCGAATTAATGACTATTGCGTTTTAAACTACGTTTCTGAACATGTGTTTGGATTTGTGAATGCTAATTTAAAGGTTTTCTGTATGTTTATGAACATTTATTGTTTGTTGCTCATATCATAACGGTGCGTCTGCTAACTAACATTAATCTCGTAATTTGCTAATTAAAATTCCGATAGAAACAATATGCTTGCCATCAAAAGTTACAATGTAGTCAGACGATTTTGACGGACGCTACCTACTAGTTTGTAATAACTTTTTCAATTAGTTGAGCTGATAGATGTTGTATTTCGGAGATTAATTATTTCTTTCTGCTAAAAATCTAAAAATAGACAGCTATAAAACAACACAAGCCTTTTTCGTCGCTCGTCAGATTGA
This sequence comes from Xestia c-nigrum, assembly GCA_916618015.1. NCBI lineage: Eukaryota > Metazoa > Arthropoda > Insecta > Lepidoptera > Noctuidae > Xestia > Xestia c-nigrum. Next base: position 4,537,231 of record OU745263.1, read on the forward strand.
GTTGTCAAATGTTTTCATACCAAATGCCCCCAATCTAAAAAATAAAGACAGTAACTACAGTCATTAAGACTGCACCATTAATTCTGTAGTCTAAATTGGCCATGCCTTTAAAACATCGCAATAAAACTGAGCTAACGCAAACATCAGTAATGGAACTACCAGGAGAGCAGAGGAAGACGAGGGTCTTAACAATTGGACCTCGGCCAGCGGTGACCGACCCCTGCCGACGATATTTGACATTGTTATTGCTGCGACCACTCGTTGAATATTGAGACCAGATAGGTGTGGGACTGTGGGTGTTTTTATTACATTTATCTGCAGTCTTTTGTTTTTGGAGAAGATTTTATATTGGTCGAATCAAACTTAACAAATTCTACACATCGAAGAATACATTAAAAAACCGGCCAAGAGCGTGTCAGGCCACGCTCAGTGTAGGGTTCCGTAGTTCCCCGTCCGTCACAATAAGTGTTCAATCCAATTCAATTGTAATAATTCTTTTTTTGTTTGAAAAAAGATACGTTCAGGATAATAAAATAATATGTAAACGAGTTAAAAAAAATGCTTGCATATACGATTATACTACAAACTTAGTCCAGAAATTATTTTGTACAACTTTTTGTCTTTTTTGTACAAAAACTTTTTTCCTTCTAAGTTCAAAAGGATTTTCCTAGAAAGTCCTTATAAAGTTCTACTTTTCAGATTTTAATCATATTTTCTAAACTTATGGTTAAAAAGTTAGTTGGTTATTGTTTTTTACTTTTGGAGCGATTATTTCCGAAATTATTGACATTATCAAAAAATGATTTGAGTAAACCCCTATTCATTTTTAAATTCCTTTTCAACAATATATCATACGTTAGGGTTGAAATTTAAAAAAAACACTTCCCGCTCTACATATAGGGGGCTACCCTAATAAAACATTGTTTGTTTCAATTTTTATTTTACCACTTTGTCGGCGTGATTGATACACATATTGGTACCAAATTTCAGCTTTCTAGTGCTAACGGTCACAGAGATTAAGCGAGGACGGACGGACAGACAGACATGGCGAAACTATAAGGGTTCCTAGTTGACTACGGAACCCTAAAAACGTACCTAATAATGAATGAGCTGTTAAACATGTAATTTTAGTGACACGTCATGCTATTTTCTAATTAACTCCTTGTCACAACGAACGTCACGTCATTTCCTCGATAGGTTAGGCACAAGTGTGTATTCGCCATATATTTTAATTATCGTATTATAGAGGGCGAGCCACCAACTGGACGGCATAAAGACTCCGGCTGCTAGACAAGTCAAACTCCGTGGCAGCTTCTGAGAAGTTCTTGATGTGAAAACTCTTTGCCAAGCCAGTAATTCGAACCCGGGATGCATGGTCAGCAGTAGCGCTTGCTGTCACTAGACCAACGAAGGCAGTCAGTTTGTTTGAAGTCATACTCATCATCATCATTTCAGCCGAAAGACGTCCATTGTAGGACATAGACCTCCCCCAAGTGTTGCCACATTGACCGGTCCCGTGCGACTCGCATCCAACGGATTCCCGCAACCTTTACCAGGTCATCGGTCCACCTAGTGAGTGGTTGTTTGTCCTGCCATAATTTATGCTACAGTTTTTATTTCCAGACTAGGCATTTCACGCAACTTCGTCTGCGTCACATAAGAGAGAAAAAGCTCACAAAGGGAATAAAATTTCCCCCGATTTTGTACCATTTTTCATTGCTACTCCGCTCCTATTGGTCATAGCGTGATGTTATATAGCCTATAGCCTTCCTCGAGAAATGGACTATCCAACACAAAACGATTTTTTCAATTCGAGTCGGTAGTTCCTGAGATTAGCGCGTTCAACCAAACAAACAAACAAACTCTTCTGCTTTATAATATTAGTATAGATTTTTCAAGCATATTAAGTTTTTATGCAAAGTAAATTGACAAGAAACCCCAACGTAACTACCAGGACCACATAAGCTGCTAGTAAGTATTATTTTCCAAAATCATAAATAGAACATGACATAAGCCAGCTGCCCAACTACAAAGTTATCTTTTTCACGATATATTTTCCGCAGTAATCTTTTACGCGAGACGATAAACAGATGATACGATGTTTCTTTATTCATTCAAAAAGAAACAAAATATACCGAGAAAAGAAAGTGAAATAAAGCATTATTATTGTGAAAGGATAAACTGCGGAAATAAATAAGTCCGAATAGCTGGGAAGTTGTAATTGCTCACAGTTATTGCACTTTATAACTTTCAGGGTATTTCTTTTGCCTCATTCATTGTGGGTTATTATTTATTGCAACTGGGTTATTATTTATTATGATAAATGATGTTACTTTCAATTTTATTAGTAGTGCGAGATAAAATTACGAATGGTTGCTCGTTACTTCCAATTAAAGAAAGAAAACCGTGATCCTAAAATATATATTTTTCTCGACATCGGTATGTACAGGCGCTTAACATTATGTGCAATCTTAGATAGAGAAAGGTGTCTGATGTAGGGAGGTCCTGTGGTACATACCACCTTTCCGGCTTAGATATAACATTTTCATAATCCACAAAATTAAGACAAAACTAAATTTAAAATCAAGTTAAAATAAAAAAGAACAAACAATTAAACATAGAATAAAGTATGACATGGACATAAAAAAACCATTTGTTGTCATCGAAAACTATTAAGAAAGAAAGAAAGAAAGAAAAAACATTTATTCGTCGCAAAGTCATGACGTGCATACAATAAGAGCATGGCATGCGTGGGGCGTGGTTGGGCATGTATGGTATTAGTGTTTCATCATCTGCCTTGTCTCTCCGAACTAACTAGGGTCAGCTTCTATTCAAACCGAATGCAGCTGAATACTACATATTATTTAATAATATGAAACGACTGCCTATCAGACTTCCACAACCGTTTTATTTGGCGGAACGATACCCCTTGGACATGTGCATTTGAATTTAAAATAATTGGGGAGTGGTAAAAATCTCTTCGTTATAAAATAAAGCTTATTCATGAAGAAAACAACACTGATCGACATAAAAAAAGTTAATTATTGTAATTATTTTTTTTCGTTCTGATGGTAAATCATCAAATGACTTCTCTCTCTTTGGGTGGAGCGCCCTCCCGCTCCACCCAGATAGAGAGAAGTCATTAGATATATGTGTGTTTAGTGTCAGACTTTTACTGACTAAGTAAATAAAACCCATCCATGTTCCTTCCTCGCCCTTTATGTTCCGGGGCCACGATATCTCTTTCGAACAGTCCCGCAGCACCCGGCAGAGCCGCAGCCCAGCAGCTGCAGCCCCGGCAGGAGCATGAGTTCCTGGCTTCGATGCCCGTTTCAAACTTTTCACATCAGGAATTTCTCCAGCTACGGAGTTTGGATTTGAGACCTGTTGATGGCATTAGGCTTCGCCCCAATCACATGGGATTTAGACATAACTGGCGAAATGGTGTACTTTTAGGAATGTCTTTCCCTAATCCTTTAGGTATCACAGTAGTATGTATGTTATACATGTACCAGGGTTCCTATTCGTTACTTAAAACCACTCTACATACATAAAAAAAAAAACAATTATAAAATCCAACCATAGACAAACATACGTCAACCCACTACACAAACATAAAACTCATTTAAACCAAAGATGCAATCGAAACGATTGCGAACCACATTTAATTAAAAGAGATTTAATAATTAAACAAGTGCTGGCGGCTTCCACGATTGCCTGGATTTCGTTATCTTCCAGCTTCCAGCTCAGACTTCATTTAGTAAAATTGAAACAGGCGCAGTTTATTTACTTTTTTATTAATCCTTAGGGCGCTCGCCCAAGACGGCCTTCTGTCGCATTTACAACGCCCGACAAAAGCGATGTAAATCCGCGTTTTAATCGCTACTCTATTGATACGAACGCATTAGTGATGTTGTCGCGCGATAGTCGCAATTACAACGCGCGACAAAACCGATGCAAATCCGCGTTTTAATCGCTACGCTATTGATACGAACACACGACTGTTTCCGACTTCTTTCTTCTTTGCATGTCGATGAAACTAAAATAGGGTTAAACCAGCACCAGAGGAATAAAGAGTGGAGAACGTAAGCATCATTGCGACTGAAGCGAGAGTAGCGATATAGAATCGTTGCTACGTGGGCAAAGGAACACAGCCAGTGGGAGCATCGCGACTGTTTTGTGATAGCATCGCTTCTGTATCGTTACAAAATGCTCGGTAGGCGAGGACCCTTAAATTTACCGACGGCTAAAGTTATTCGGGTCTCGGATTAAGAAATGGTTCCGTAAAGAAACGTTGTTTGGAAACAGAATTTATATTGGATTTCTATTTGTCTGTTGAGAGAAAATTGGTCCAGAATAAATAGTAGATTGTTACAGCTTGATATACTACCCTCATAATACCTTCTTTCTACATTTAAGGTTTTCTTTTTAAGGTTTTATCAAGAAAAATATTCCTAAGTCACAATTTTTCTTTCAACAAACACTTTAAATATTTATAAAGCTGTTTTCCTTTTCTACTAGACCGAATTGAATTTGTAAATGTAATCTAGGCTACGTGCGATATTACCTACAAATACTAGGAGGGTAAAATAGCTAAGAGGTTATACAGATGGGTGTTCATTCTCAAGAAACGCGTGCATGCGACGTAATCGTATCGTGCATCATGCAGGTTTCATGTGAGCACTGCATTCCGTCTTTATACATCGCACGAGATTAAGAATTTAGGTTTAAATTCACGTCAAAAATTTTCGCATAATGAATGACTGATGCCGTTTTTCACAAATATGAAGCGACACACACAATTTTGTTTGATTATGTATAGGTAAAGATACCCAATACATATTGAACCTTTTTTTTTTTTCTTCCCGCTCTGGGCGGAGCGGAAGGAAGTGTCAGACCCTTACTGACTAAAACCCATCCATGTTTCTTCCTCGCCCTTTATGTTCCGGGGCCGCGGTATCTCTTTCGAACAGGCCCGCAACCCCGGCAGGCTTCGGCCCTTGCGGGTCCCTCCCCTTATCCTGACATCTCTTTGAGGCGCGCGTGGAACACGAACGCGCCGTCGACACGGCCTGTCGTCGTTAGACGGACGGACGGCTAGCTAGCCCATAGCCAACCGTCCACAGGACCGCATCTACGGTGGCCCCCGACGCCCGGTGCGTCTCCCGCGGCGGCTGGGAAGAGAGGCTCTTTCCCTCTCTCGTTCCGCCACCTCCTTCGCTAGCATGACTGCTTCGCAGAAGGAGGTGACGGCTTCCCATTCCGTCTCGCTCCGGACCATGGATTGAACCAGGGCCGGACGCGAAAGGTCGCCGCCGCCGATCGTCGCTACGAGGACACGGCGGTGCTCTGCCCACGCCGGGCAGACTTCCACCGTGTGCTCCACCGTGTCCTCCGGTCGATCCTCGCAGTGGAAACACCCGGGCGTTTCCTCCCGCCCGATTCGGTGCAGGTACCTCCCGAAACATCCGTGTCCGGTGAGGACCTGCGTCAGGCGGAAGGTGAGGACGCCGTGGCGCCTCTCTAGCCACTCCTCAAAGAGGGGACTTACCGCCACTATCGTGGCGTGAAGCGGGCCCCTCGGGCGAACACGAACGCGCCGTCGACACGGCCGGTCGTCGTTAGACGGACGGACGGCTAGCTAACCCATAGCCAACCGTCCACAGGCCATCTACGGTGGCCGGTAGCCACCACGTGGCCCCCGACGCCCGGTGGGTCTCCCGCGGCGGCTATTTTATCACTACACAACACAAAATGCCTCTAACTTAGGCTATTTTGTTCATAGGTGTACTTTAACATTGCGATATGAAATTCAGTTTGATAGTTTTGGTTGCACAAAGTGTCAACATCTCACAAATAAAGACTCTTTCTCACAGCACAACATAATTAAATTGGTTAAACTTAAATTACCAATAACTTAAAAACTATGCCATTTAAACTACTACTTCCTTTGTACGATATGTTTAACAAGAGCTATAGAAGTATTATTCAAAATTAATGTATATCCTCAGGAACACGGTGTATACGTGACAAGCGCGTGCCCTGTTCGCCAAACGACACAAATATGTGACAAAATAGTAAATGAAATTGTGGCTTGGCGTGGAGGGCACGCGCGTGCGTTTATGCTGTGGTGGTCAAAAGGTTAAGATTACTGGCGAAATATGGGTGTACTAAAAGGTACCTAAACCTCTGCCCGACCATTTCGGGGCTACAGGCGTGGTTATGTACAGAAGCCATTTCCACATTAACCAACCGACGTCCGACGCACGAATGAATCTAAAGCGAAAACCTGTCAAAAAGTACATGCTATATAATCAAAGAAATGAACCGTATATTGTGGCAATAGCTAATAAATTCCGAACAACAATTTTATGCTCGATTTGGCTTCACCACACAATGAATAGGTACGTGAATTTTAATGCCGCGAAAAGGGAGAACTTTGCCTTGCGTATGTATTTTATATTTTTTACGGTTTTTTGTTGAAAATCGTCGAGTTTGTGCTCTGTGGGTCTGTGGGTGATGCGCAATGCGGGTAGTGTGGTGTACGCATTATATCTCAACGTGTTTTATTTAGTATTATGTTAGAGCAGTGGTTCCCAACCTTTCTTAGGCCAGAGACCACTTTGCTATGTTCATTGTTAACAGGGACCATATGGTCCTAGATAAACATGGACACCGACAGGATTATAACTAGGGGAGTTGAAACTTTAACTAACACTATACAAAAATTGAACAAAAGCGATCGAATAGAGCTCAAAAAATTTAGCAAACATTTATTATGAGAATCTTAAAAAAAAAAAAAAAATTGCCTCTGATATGTTCAATTAAGTTGGGTTGAGCTTGCATCTTCTGTGCAAAAAACTTCTGTGTTAAAAAGTGCGAATAACATTTTAATCTTTCGCGGACCGTAGTCGAGGCTCCTGCGGACCACCAGTGGTCCGCGGACCACAGGTTGGGAACCAGTGTGTTAGAGGATGTGCGTAAAAGTAGCGATTTATCAAAAGTACAATACTCGATGCGGAACTTGCTGGATAAGGTTTCAAGTGCTATTTAGTCGTTTTTTTTTTGTAGCAGAGTCGCCCTATTTCGAAACTTCAACATATTGGGTGAAATTTAAAAATACAGGCTTGGTATTATAGATACTATGTTTTTAAAATAAAAGTTTTTCGCAACGACGTGTCCAAATCTGCTCAGTATATTGTATTTATATTTATAAGCGGTTCATTGCCTAAATACATTATACCAGCTCAGATTATATTCACAGCCGACAATAATCTACAAACAACAGCGAATGTACCAAAATAAAAGCGACATGCGTAGGCCATGTTCTATAAAATACGTTCGCACGAATTAACCGCACCATATATTCCGCGCGGCATTAGGGCGGTTGTAAACGCCGCGACTTTTAAACGCGACATCAGTTTTATTGCGAGTGTGGCTGTCGCGGCACTAATAGCCACGCTTCGTAATCATGCTGAAGGCCTTCGCAGACGTTCGAAACATTTGGACAGAAATCTCCGAATCACATAACTGGTGAAATGTGTACGGTGTACCTCTTTTCTTTCGCTGATAATAGCCGTGACGTTATCATAAACTTCTGCCTAGCCTTTTCCCAACTATGTTGGGGTCGGCTTCCAGTTTAACCGGATGCAGCTGAGTACCAATATTTTACATGGAGCGACTACTTATTTGACCTCCACAACCCTAACTGGGTTGTGGTACTGGGTTATAAGATACCCCTTGATAAGACTGGTTTTCAGGCACAAACCACAAACATAGATATACCTAGATACCGATCGTATGACGATCCGGATGAAAACCAAGCCATTTTTGACCACCTACTATGACGTCATAAAGTACTATTTAGTTATTATACAAACAAGTTACTATTCAAAATAGACAACGCTTTTGTTCTTTATATTTCTAGTATTAAGTAATGCTTAAATCGTGAGCGCGAAGTGGCAACGGGCACTGATTCCGCATACTTTAAGACTCACCAAAATCTCCCATCAAAAATACAGTAAAAGAGCTGTGTTATATTTTTTGGTAAACAATTAAGTACCTACTTACAATCATATTATACTAAACCGTCTACGTATTCCTTTAGCGAATATCTGTCTGTTTGTCTGTGTTCCCCGATCGAGTTGAAGCCGAATTTCCGTCGACACGCCATTATTGTCTTAGTCTGCAGGTAAATAGTGACAATGGCGATGGCGTAATTTGCTTCGTTCACTTCCCGCAATGCATCCACTTAGTACTCAAATGGTTAACCGACGCTGAGAGGCACGTTTCTGTATATTGTGTAGTTGTAGTTCTTGTGTGGAACTTCTTGGCGAAGAAGTTGATTAAATTGTAGTTTCGGCATTTTTCGATACAATAAGAATTTTACAATTGGTTATGAGATGTTGTCTTCTAACTAAACATTGAAGGAAATAAATTAATAATTCGTCAATCCAGTCGAAAGTAATTCACTTTTGAAGTTTGAAGTCAGCAGTAAGGAATCGATAGGGCTCGATAAGGTAAATTTGACAGTTATTCTCGATAAAATGAGTTTTAATGGAGTCAAAAATTAATTTTATCGAGAATGACTGTCGATTTTATCTTATCGAGGTCCTATCGATTTCCTATGTACTTGAACTGCAGATCCGAAAAAATAAAAACTAAAGAAAACGGACCAACCGCAACAGTACCAGGAAGACATGGGTGTACAAGAGATAATAAAAATAAAATTAACGCGTTCGAAATACGACCACTCAGAAAAAAGTGCGTCGTCACGCGAGGTTTAAAGAAAAGGTCAGTCTGTATAAACGGAAGGGCAATGTGGGTCGGATGTGTGGATAGAATGTCGCAGGACAACATAATGAGAGAGGAGATTACGATTCAAAGGGTAAACAGGACTGACGGCTCGCATCAGTATTCAGGACAAAGCAAACTTAAAGGGACAAGAGAAAACAGCTGAAATCTACGGAAAAAGGAACTGAAAACTGAACTTTCATCATTTTCAAACTTGGGACGTACTCATTTGCTAAACATATTTCTCTTTTACAATATGCCTGCAGCAAATGTCGCGGACCATGTAGCAAGACGATTTATTCAGGTACATACATCTGTACTTTCGTTTGGACAGGGCTTTTCTAGGATGAGTGTAAATAATTTTGCGAAAATGTAAAATAAGTTTTGCTGGCGCCAATATTGAAGCAAATGGAATATTAATCAGTCATCACATTTAGATGTCACTCAAGGGCTTATAAAAGGAAAATAATGTAACTTTAAGAAACTTGGCTATTCATAGAAATTCCGCTTAAACCTAAGCCGAAAAATATCACGATCATAAATATTGGTTTAGGCCTTTTGGCTATCACGCTAAGGTTACGCATGTTTCGACTATAAATTGTTTTTATTTTTAGAAACGACATCAAACGTTTCGGGCCCTGCTAATTGTTTTCATGTTAGGTTAGTTACCCTCTAAATGGGTCATAAATTCCGTATTTCAAAAACCACCGACTGAAAAAAGTAAAGAACGCTTATGTTAAATTCTTCATTCATGATGTGGATCTCCTAAAAATTTATAAAAGCTCTATCCCGGTCAGATGAAAGCGAGTTTCAAAGAATTAAATATGAACAACATTCATAAACCTCATTCAACAAGATATATGAACACGAAATAGCCGCGTATATTCGCGGCCCCGTTTATTTCGTGGTATATTAAAAAAATCCTTTTAACATATAAACATGTGCCGGTCGTTCACAGGTTTTTATCTTTTTACACTATTGTCCCGAGCGAAAAACACCCGGCCCGCATGAAATATAGGCACCTTTATACGGTTTATGCCGCCTCTCGTTTACATGAAAAATAACTTTGAAAGTATGTGCACCTAGTACACCGAGTGTTAAACGTGCCCGTTGTGAGATTTATACCTACGACAGTTTTTATTTGATGAATTTTCCAGCGAGCTCGATCGAGAGCTCCAACCTGTTTCAACGCAGTAGCAAAAAAACATTTGAAGTTCAAAATCGAGTTCTTTTTGTTTTATTCGCGTTTTGTTTCTCGTAAAACAATCTCGAACAATAAAGATAAGAATAAAGCACAAATAACCTCTTTTGAACAGATAGGTTTTTAAAAGGCAATTTTATTCTGTGAATGGGCAATACGCTTTTACAAGAGACTTATTTTAAACGCTACGACTAATGCCCTCCGGCAGGAGAATATCCAACCATTCCATTTGAATAAAAAATTGTCTTGTATTCCGTTCAATTCAATAACAAAGAAGATCCTAATGAAACTATTAGCCGAAAAACCTGAAAAATGTTGATTACAGTTAGCTTAGAGAGCTGTAGGGGAGAATAACAAAAGATTCGAATGCGGGCCGAAAGACAATAAGCGGTAGACAATACGAGCCTCGATATTATCGGATTTTCTCTACGCACTAATATTTTCTCTTCGCACTTCTATTTTCCTGGTAGGTATCGCGATAGAGATGTCTGTTTTTTTTGTATTCGTGTCGATTGTTGAGAAATAACGAAGACTAATAATTACGTAATTAATTTTACATCATGTTATTTTAGTCAACAGTATTCAATCAAATTCAGTCTTTTTTTCCAAAGATTTCTATGAAATTACGAGTTGTCAAATGAAATGTTAGACAATGTTTTCTGAGTCCAAAATACGCGCTTTGGACGTGGAGTTGTGGACAACAATATATAGGTACTTATACAATACAAATACACAATGTTTGAAGAATTTGCCATTATTCATCACTTATTGTTTTAATATAACATTTTGCAATGAACTGACAGTTTTTTCACAAAACAAGCAGAAATAAAGATAATTCTTCACATTGGTGACATATTTTTTATCCTCTCGAAAATATTTCAAACGAGTTTAATAAATATTTTTGTTTGGGAGACAACTTTCCTTTGATATCTGTATAAAATATCGGGTGTGGTTAACATAAATCATTTGGCAATGTGGTCGCTATGTCATATATATAGTGGTGTCACGCGATACCGAATAGCTTTCGGCCCATCTCTATTCCGTCCATAGAGATATTCTCTAGAGTAGCGCTTCGGAAAACTCTATAAAATATAAAAACCGTTTATGGTGTTATCCAAACTGTTGCCTCTGAAATAACGCTAGCGATAAAGGGTGATAGTTATTGTATGTTTTTATTACTTTAGGGAAATTTTGTCGCTTCCTTGTTTTATGGTATCCGGGGTAAGATGACACTTTTGTATGTAGTACATAACACCTCGTCCGTATTTCCCCGAAGAGTTAAGCAGAGTATATAATAGAACGTTTAAATTCGTACAACGAGTAACGTTAAATGCGCAAAACCTCAGACACCCTAAATTATTTTTAATTCAATTGACCTAATACTGACAGAAAAAAATATATTAAAAAAAGTTAAAGATTTTATGTGCTGTTTTAGTTTTACTGTCAATTAGATTTACTGGCAAGAACTATTATTATACCGCGTATGGGAAAATTTAAATTGGACGACAACCATTTGTGTTTGCTTGTTTACCTATTTTGGCGGGTTTGCACACGTAATAGCTTGACCTGTTAACATTTTAAATAAAGATTTTTTTGAAAAATGTGGCTTGTATTAGAAAGTGGTTCAGTTGATCCTGTTCGTGATTCTGATTAAACTATTTTCAGGTTTTGCGCATTTAACGGTATAACGTTGTATACAAAACATCACGCCTGTTTTATCTGAAGGGTAAGACAGAGGTGTACCCAATTATAGTACACAAAACGATAGCTATGTTTTAAGTCCCTTGTCCAGCAGTGGACGTGTTTCGCCTGAAATGATGATGATGATGACACCACTTCGCCAGTTATATGTTTAAGTCCTGTGTAATAGGGGGCGAGCCTAATACCATCAAACAGGCACAAATCTAGACTCCGTGGCTGCTACTGATGAATTTCCTGATGGGGTAACCCAACAACATTTTGCCTGACGCGGGAATCGAATCCAGGACCTCACGCTCAGAAGTCACGGCTACCACCACTAGACCAACGAGACAGTTACGACTTTTGGAAACTATTATGTCATGACGGGAACCACTCCGGCGATTTAACGCTTGACACTTGATACATTTTTGTAACAGGTAATCGGGTCCGATGCATATTTTTAATAATTTTGAAAAAAACATTATCGTTTTTGTCATGTTTGGGCAATCACGTCCTAACTGAATTACCTACATTGTATTACTTATGGCAATAGTAGATTCCAGTACAGTACAGTGGTAGGTTTCTAGTAGGATGAACCCCTCGCCACTGCAGTATTAATGGCCACTTTTTACTTATAATTTATAGTATTATTGGAAACTCCATGCTACTGGATATTGAAAAAATAACATGCGGAGCAGTCTTTGGAGACAGCCGGCTACGAGTGCTACGAAAAGTATACGTGACGGTCACTCGGGTTCCATGATTTTTGTTCACTCGAAAAGAGCTCAAGGCCCCTTTTTTTTGGGTTGGGAAATCATCAAATGACTTCTCCCACTCTGGGCGGAGCGGGAGGGAGTGTCAGACTTTTACTGACAAAAACCCATCCATGTTCCTTCCTCGCCCTTTATGTTCCGGGGCCGCGGTATCTCTTTCGAACAGGCCCGCAACCCCGGGGCAACTCAAGGCCCCTAAAGAAGTGTTCACTTCAAAAACTAGGTAGCTGTACCCTAAATAAAGCGCGTTCTATTTATAATGTCTTGGAATGTTAATCAAACACCACTTTGCCATTAGTTTAGAGGAGTGAATAGAAAGAACTGCCTCAGAGAAGATTGATTGGTTCTACGTACTACGTACGTGACTTTTCTTGTTTCTTTATTTTTGTTCGAGTGAGTTTTTTATGCTAATAATTTTATGAAGATAAATAAAGGGTTTAAAAACCTCACAAAAAGGTACTTGTTTTCCCCGTCATTGCGATATTTTTTTTTATTGCACACCATACTTTGGAACCTTGTAGTTAACGGAGATATTGGGGGTCAAAGTTCAAAATCTTTGACAAGTATTTTTTTTAAATAAGTTGTTATTGTAAGACTAGCTGTACCGTGCGTTGCAATGCCTTTTTCTCACCTGTATAATTATCTACTTACCTAACTACTTCTCACCGTTTAAACCTTCCCTGGACTATCACAAATAATTCAAAACCAAAATGAGCCAAATCGAAGCCGTTCTGAAGTTTTAGCGAGACTAACGAACAGCAATGGATTTTTATATATAAAGGTTTTTTACTTAAAACACCTCTACGATACCTATTATATACGAATATCATCATTCGTATCAATATTTTTTTTTTTTTTTGTAAGATTTAAACACCTCCACGACCCCCGTACTATTCAATCCATCCATCAGCACAATATTGTAAGTACGTTACATTGAGTTCTACCACAAAATATGATTTTTCACCCCAAAAAAAGAAAAAAAATTGTATATTTATACCTATTAATAACAGATACTTATATCATTTATATTTTAATATATCATATTTAATGTTTAAAGGATGGCAATTATCTTGATATTCCTGACTTATCCCGAAGAATCATCCCACTGAATATTAATACAACATCAGCTGAATGTTGTTACCGATACGTAAGTAATCTTCTTTCCAATCTATAATGAACGAAAGGTTCAATCATCCAGAGCAGAGCGAAATTACTCGAGACTCCACAGAACTTGCTGCTGCTACATTATTGATTCAGCAAAGTACGGATTGACTAACAATGAGAGCTTCATACCGCTCTGAATACATATTCATCCATTGTTCGCCGAGCCAGAGACAACTTAGTACACAGACGTAGACGCAGATCCATTTATTACATTTCAATTTTATACAAACACCTGAGGACCTGAAGCGGTGTCAATTAAAGAAATGCGGCACGGCTCTACAACGAGATAGCTTTGAATCGTCTACCTCAGAGTGTCAAGTAATTAAATGCACGACTTCCTTCTTATCCATCACGAGGTACCAGGGCTGTATAAAGGAGTAGGAGCGTTCTATTAATGGAATTATGAAGCATGCACGGCCACACAAGTATTTTCGTGCTCCTTACAAAGACCACATCCTCCTCTGACAAAGGCGTCATTGTTTGCTTTGAAAATATTATTTTCGGCGATCCCTTACATAGATTGTAGTTAACACGTAGAGGAAGGAAAATAAGGTTTTCGGGACTCAATGTGACATTATACCGTATTTTTCCTACCCTACTACCGGACTGTTTCTACTTCTGCTTATAGGTAATGTGACCAGTGACGGCGTCGTATAATTTATTTCGGGTCCACGAAATCCATCTACACCGGAAAAACCACAACAAAGAGTATTTGACGAGATTTCAGAATCATGTAAGCCTGCTAGTTGCGAAAGTTGAAAGCTAAACTAGTTAAACACAAACGAGTGTAAACTTTGTGCCCCTATATCTAAAGAATTTATTTCCTCGTACCTAGTGAAGATTATTCTTTTGGAGGAAAAAACGGTGTTGAGTTTTTTGTAAAAATAACATTTTCTTGTGATAACGCGAAGCTTCACAACCATTTAACGCTTGAATGCAATTTGCTTTGAGTGTGAGCGTTCCGACAGTGTGTTCTCATTTAATACAACATATTGGTGCATTGTTGGGAGCCCTTTATATTACCGATATTAACACATAATGTAAAACCTGCTCGCAAATACGCTTAGTCATCGATAAATCGTGGGTTGAATTCCACTTTGTATCGAAAAGCATTAATAAAGCTTATAAAGTCGACTGTGCGGAAAATGCGATTAATATGTTACGTGAAAAACGACTTTTCTCTTTATCAGGTAATTTGGGAACGTTTTTCGTTAGTGTAGGTAATCGAATATTAAAAACCTATGAATATAAATAAATACCAGTGATGAGAAAAGCCGTGTAATATTTCCTGTTTAATGATGAAATTCTCTCTTCATATTTTCAGTATGAATTTAAAAGTAGAAAACTTACTCTGTTCCGCCGGACGGAGGCAACAAAGTTAACTTCTTTGAAAACTTTATGCGAGTATGTTATAGAGACCTCGACTGAAGAAATTATTACTTGAGAGTTATGACTTGGCGAAGATTGCTAGAAAGAGACAGACGATGCCAGACGTCCCTCGCATGCTGCTCCCGAGAGAGATGGAAGAGTCTATCAAGGTTTATTTATGTGTAAGATTGTAGCCAGACGCTTGTGTCGCTTGAAAGGAGCAGAGTTTAAAGTTTACAAAAGTTGGCCTTTTTTGGCCGCATTCAATTTTCACGTGAAGAACAATCACAAAGATTGTAACCAGTTCAAATTTCTCATGTGATAGTACTATTTCGTTATTTACCTTTTTTCGTTGTTTAAACATTAGTTTATTGTTTGTTATAAGCACAAAAGAGAGCCAAAAACAAAAAATTACATATTTTTAAAAGATACAGTCAATATCAAAATGATAGACAGAATTCTACTGAAATCTTCCTTCTGAAATACGACAAATATTGCCCAAGGCCTTATTTAATTAAACACATTGTTTAAAACAAGTTGTTCTGAGAAATAACGTATAAAAACAGACTTTAGACAAGACATGACGCGTCTCTGTAATGAACAAATGACCGCCGGCAATGAAATAACAAGCGACCGTCGGTAATCTGTACCTACAGGACATTTCGAGCTATACAGTCCTGGTAAAACCTGACCTCTCATTACACTAAACTAGTTAATAGTCCCTGCTTCTCACGGTTTTAAGGACTTAAAATATTGAGATTTGTGTATATTTAGGTGGAATATTTTATCCTAAACTATCGGAAGAAATTCTCTAGGTGAAGTTGAAAACTGTAGCAAGCAACGGCGAGATGAATAACAGCCGCTCGGGTCGATATTTAGGTTAAGTCGTGCTTGCTCAGGTCGGTCTGTAGATGGGTGACCACCCTTACATACCGAGTTTCCTCCGTGCCTTGAAAAGCACGTAAACCTTAAGGTCCCGGCTGTTATTTGTCCATCTTTAAAAGTCGTTGCAGGTAGTCAGTGGCCCAAAAAGCCTGACAACCAATCTTATCAAGTAGAATCGTATTACCAAGTCCTAACTGGGTTGCGGATGTTAGATAGGCAGTCGCTCGATGTAATATACTGGTATTCAGCTGCATCCGGTTAGACTGGAAGCCGAGCCCAATATAGTTAGGAAAAGGCTAGGCAGATGATGCAGGTGTATTGTAAGCAAAGAGAGACGGCAGTGGGTGAAGTTGATGATGGACGCAAGAATACCAGCTCAGCTTCATCGATTCTTCGTCGACAAAACCCGTTACAGAACATCGTCGTCATTACTAAAGGAGCAGAAAGAAAGAAAGCAGCTAATAATATCGTTAACAATATGACTGATAAGGGATTAAAACAGTTGGTCAAGCCGATATAAAACGCTTCACTCTAGTGTACGGTTCAGTCGAGTGACTTGTTCATTTTTGTTGCATTCGTTTGATTCTTTCATTTATTTTTTTTACTAGTAGATGAGTGAAAGAAAGGCCGAGTGCCGCTCAAAATCTTTCATCATCATCATCATCATCTCAGCCGAAAGACGTCCACTGCTGGACATAGGCCTCCCCCAAGTGTCGCCACATTGACCGGTCCCTTGCTACTCGCATCCACCGGATTCCCGCAACCTTCACCAGGTCATCGGTCCACCTAGTGGGATTCAAAATTAGTTCAAAATCTTTATTTCACAGAAAACCTTTTTCCTCAAATTCTTTTACTGCACCCCAAATTTTTTTAAATCTACTTTGCTTTTACTGCACCTACCTCTCATCGTTCTCTCAAGAAATACGAACATTAAATTTAAGTACTAGGAGTATATAAAAGCTAAAGCCTTTTGTCAAAGTGACTTTATGCTCTAAAAATCTCGCAAACGTATGCAGAGAGCCAATTGTGGAAGTTTTGAATGGCCTTTCGAATCACCTTGAACAAAGGAACGCTTTTGCTTTATGCGAGTAAGTATTATGAAATTCATGGATTTTGTCTAGAACTAAAGTATAACTAGAACAATAGGACTTAAGAAGATTGACCCCTTTGTCATGTTACCCAGCAACGGGGTGGTGGTGGTCAGATAGAAAGTCGCTCCAAGTATAATTTTGGTATTCAAATGCTTGGTTGACTTCAGGCTTAGTAATGAGGTTGTTTACACCCTGTATATACTGCATACCTATCAGTCTAAAGATAAACGGGGTTAATAATAAACAGTCTACATAATCGTCTGCTAAGCCGTTACTTCAACTTTGCTCGGGTCGAGTCGGCTTCCAGTCTAACCGTATGTAGCTGAATACCAGTATTTTACATGGAGCGACTCCATATCTGACCTCCACAACCCAGTTACACTTTGGTAATACGATACCCGCCTTGGTAAGACTGGTTGACAGACTTTTTGGGTCACTGACTTACCTGTAACGACTGTTAAAGATCTGCAAATGACGGCCAGGGCACAGCTTAACGTGCTTTCCAAGGCACGCAAGAAACTCGGTATGTAAGCGTGGTCACCCATCCACAGACCAACCTACAGACCAACCTAGGCAAGCACGACTTTACCGCTCTGCGTATAATTATCAATATTAAACCAAAATATAAAATATAATTTACTATGCGGCTTTTTGTTCATCATTTCTCTATTAGATATTCTGAGTGGATTGCCTTGAGGGCTTCAACATAATAAATACCAGGGCATCATAGCCAGACCCCGATTAGTGCCATTGTCACCTCACTCGATGTTTTTGATAGTCCCGGCCTAAGTAACGTGAGGGATTAGTTCAGAGCCCAAATGTCGACCTTATCCTAGATTCGAGGTATTCGAATTAGAATATTTATGGAGGTACCACTGTACCAGTTGTATTGAAATAGGTCGCAATGTTTATACATAATTGAAGATAGAATTCAAAATACAGCCTTCGCAGAATTTTACCCTTTAAAGTCTTGTATTAGCCGTAATTGTTATTAGTGTAATTGTTTCTTAGAACGAATATCCGATTTCAATATTAATAATAGGAATGAGGACAGAGAAAAAAAATGATTTTATTTAGTCTGCCATTTGGGATTTTCGAAAAATATTGGTTAGGTGTTTTTTGTTGTGTCAAATTAATAGAAAATGACGAAGATAAAACACATCAAAGATCATAAGAGGGCTTGCGACGTCACTTTCCGGTAAAAAATCTATCGAAATGTGATATTACACGAGTCTTCGACACACTGTATCGTCATCAATTTTTGTTTATTTTGTTCCTATATTTTTTAACCGACTTCTGAAAAGGAGGAGGTTCTTAATTCGGATGTTTCTTTTTTTTATGTTTACTCGCGCATGACTCCGTCGTTTGCCATCCGATTTGAAAAATTCTTTTTTTTTGGAAAGGGTAAGGGGAAAGGCTTTCCATATGGTCCCACAGCCGCCAAATCGGGATCTGATGATGGAATCTTGGCGAAATCGAGGGAACTCTTCAAATTTTATAGGATAACGTGCAGCGATTTTGGTATTTTCTACAACAAGTGAAGCATTTGCGTTCGATAAGAGTCATTCTACATTGGCTTCATTCTGATGATGAAGCCAAGAGACACGGAACTCCATAATGAGATAATGCATCCTATTCGTGTTTGGGGTTGTTGTAATTGTAACGGTTTGCACTTTTCATGTGTACCAAGCACATGTGAATCACTAAAAAGTGAAAAATAAAAGCTTTTTTGCAAAAAAATAAAACCGACTAAAAAAAAACAAAAAAGTGAAAAATAACTTCAGCTTCTGAAGTCGGTGACAAAAGCTTATTTGGAAATCTATCTGATGGACTGATTAGTTTTTGTCGTCTACTCAATACTCTAAATATTAAAAAAAGTATGGATTCACTAAACAGACTAAAAACTATACGGTAAACTGTAACCTACGATAAATACAAAACTCTTAAAGCAAATCACTAATGACGAAAATCCCCAAATCCGCTTAATTGATGAGCTGGTACATACGTATAGCTATCCTACTCTAACGTGTGAAAAGCCTCCTCACCCCCACAGGCCGAATCCATACATCGTTCGTTCGAAGACATTAAGTACCGACGTTTTGCCAACCCGTCTGCCCTGACCCTTATCACTTATTGTTACGATCTGCGGAAGATAAACAGCTGATACCTTCTATTGTTTTCTGATTTCCTGGTACATGAAGACCCCGTAGATTGAGAATGGATCCATCCATTTGTTATCGTTATCCATTGATAGTGAGACAAACAATGGTCCTCTGTAGATAGTCTATATTTGTGTTTGTATCTGTGTTTATCATTAAAAGTACAGACTTGTGTTGAAACAAAGTCCCCAGCTAATTCTATAAACCGTTGTAGAGTTTCTGGTGAGTTTGTTCTACCACTTCTTCTTTGCGTCTATGAAATTTTAAAGTGGCGAAAGGCTGTGGGACTGTCTAAAGTAATTCTGATGTTCGAATAGTGCTGCATATCAGTCAAAATCGAAAAAAAAAAATGTTTATTTTATGTGCCTTAAGTATACCTACGTAAATAATCCGGAAAAGTGGATACCTGAACCACTGGCAAAATAAAACTCATTGTATTGTAGTGTCCGCGACTAATAAGTAATAAGTATGTATTTACAAACAAAAAATATACATGTAGTATATCAACTGTCTGGTGACCACGACACAAGCCTTGTTTAGTGTGGCACTAGATGGCGCTGTTTCCAGCGATATTATTTATTTATTTATTTAACTCCACGTCCAAACTCCGCCTATTTTGCATACAAAAAAACCTCATAAAATAAATCTAAGGTAACTAGACAGCATAATAATTATGTTTAAGGCAAATAATTTGAAACCAGCTACAGTCGTGAGAAAAATATTCTGCGCGCACAAACTATGTAAGCAGTAAAACCGACTTGTTTATAGGCATAAACATGTCTGTCAACAATATGTGCCCTTTCTAGGGACTAGGAGATAAGGATATTATCATCGTCTACGCATTAAATCAGTCCGTAATCTTTCTCCTTACTTCGGTGAACCGTGAACTAAAACATCGAGAGGAAACGGGAAGTCCTAGGGCCGAATATTTGGAATCTAACGTCTACCAACCCGCACCGGACCCGTGTGGCAGATTTAGGTTCACTCCTTTCCAAATAAAGGCGACTTGTACCCCAGCGATGGGTACTGTATACTGCTAATTATAAAACGTAAATATAAGAAGTCCGAAAACAACATGTTTCGGCACAGAATGGTGGTTTAGTATCTTTTGCTTATCTTAAGTAAACTCTGAACTCAGTTGGTCTAATTTAATATCACTCTCACCAAAAAACTTGACTCTGACGGAAATGCACAGCATTTAATACAACCTATAAATCATTATTATGTCTTGTTCTAAACTGGGTTACTAGTTCGGAAAGTGTACTGCATCCCTACAATTGTGCAAACTTCGTATAACTCTGCTAATTGGTCTTGGACTCCTAATAAACGTTGTAGTAGCTCTAATTGGTCAGCGGTGAGTCGGTGACAAACACTTTGAATGCGGACGCGCTGGCATTCAATCAATTAGACTTACCAAGGGATATCGTATTGCACGGTAACTGGGTGGTGGAGGTCAGATAGGCAGTCGCTTCATGTAAAATAAAAAGAAATAAAAAAATAGTAAAATGTGTTTATTATCTTAAATCTATACAGTTAAGTTGCCGGGGCTTCCCAGAAATTTATCCGAAGATACTTGTGATGGGATAAACCTCGCTCTTCCTCGAATTTATTAACAATTGTTTATCTGTGCTAATTAGGTATAAGTTACACATTTTAAAAAAGAAAAACCAATAAAAAGAAAAATGAATAAAAGGAAAAAAGAAAAAAAAAATGAGAATCGTGTTTATGGCAGTGTGTTCATGAGTGTGTGGATGTATATTTTGTGTGTGTAAGAGTGGGTGCGTGTGTGGGTGGGGCGTGTGTATGTGTGAATGAGTGTGTAGTGTGTTGGAATGTGTGTGTGTTGGTGTGTGTGTGTGTTGGAGTGTAAGTATGTGTGTGTGAGTGTGTTTGTCAGTATGAATGACACTCAACCCAGAGTCGCCAAAATGTCTTCAACGGCATCATAATTAAGTGTGAAGAGCCATTCAGTTAATGTCTTTTTGCACTCGTACAGCTGCTTAAGGTAAATGTTAAGAATGCGATTTATTCTATCTAAAAATGCTAGTACTCAGTTCAGAAATCCAATCCCAACATAGTTGAACAAGGGCTAGGCTAATAACGATGATGAGATTTGTAAAGCTGGCACTTGATAGTTGAAACTCACAAAAAAATCTGGCTGCAGTCCCCAAATCCGCAAACCGGTTGGGCAAAGTAATCCTACAGTATGTTTAAGTCCCTCATTGGCAAAAAATTATACACCGGGGCTACTACTGGCAAGTTTCATATGAAAAATCCAATAACATTAAGATATATTTTAAGTATGCAATAAAATAGCAGCTTGAATATCATCTAAGAACCAGATGCTTATGAAATTTATTTTACCCAAAAGTCTTTTGAATTGGAAAACGATAACTTGAAAACTTTTCTGAAATGTCTAGCCGCCATTTCGACATGTAAATACACCGCGTTCGCTTTTCAATTAATGTGCTAATGTTTTGAAAATCGAATCAATTTGAAATGAACATTTGACTGCTCGGCTTTCGATTAATTTATGATCGATTCATATTTGGGTTTAGAGGACTTGCTAAAGTGTCTGTGAGCGTCAATTTGTAGAATAAACATTTTTTTAATTAGAAAATGTCTGCCAGTATTATGAACTTGATAGCAGCCATATATATGTAGTGAAATTGTTTGGAACACTGTTTTAAACTTGAAAGTATAATACTAGTAATAGACACACATGATCGCTTCAGAAGACTGGGCTCCCGATACAGGGCAACTGAAAGTGCTAGTGATTAACGAAGTGAAATTTTACGTGGCATCTTGTTTGATCTTGAGGACTTGAGCTAACAATGTATGACGCATCTCTTTAGAATCCTTGGCACCTGGTAACTCGGGGCCGTATGTCAATATTTCTCGAGGTTTATTTAAGTGATAACCAAACTGATTTCTGGTACTTATTGGTTGGTTCCTCCCGACATTATTAAAAACTGCATTTACTACAAAATCATTTGAGCTCCTTGAGTTATGTTATAAGTCGAGCTACACGATAACTGACAAATGATTGCACGGACTGGGCAGGTCCACTCAAATCTGTATGGTTCTTCAGAAGACCATCTCAGACACTAATCTGCATAGTCCTCATGTGAATAAAGCAACATTGTCTGGACTTCAAAAGAGACTATGCCTTCTGAGTTTGTTTCGGCTTTTTCTTCTCAGAGTAGTCAGGTACGAAACACCGGCCCCATCTAGTTTAAAAAAAAATACATGTAAAAGTGTTTGAGAAAACCTACTTGCTGAATAAATATCATTTATCATTAATTTATCATTATTTTACCACAAAAAGAAGTCTACTTACTTATTTACAACTAAAACGTACCTACTACAAAATGGCGTAATTTTAATCGATGATATTTTAATGTACCGAACGCAACCCACGTTTAATATTCAGGACGCCGATACACCTTATCTAACCTCTAGGGATAATATAGAGGATAGATAAAAGTTGAATTTATAATTGTTTAATTATGAACACGTATAATTTAAGCGATCTGAATGCGAAATGTGTTTAGGTAATGTAGACTAAATACTTTGCAAACAGTGGTTGATAAAATAAAATGGTAAAATGGGGTTGATTTTGGTTGATCGAGGAAGTTAACCGTAACGTACTTAGATGTACGGCTGTATGAAGTTCGAACATAATGAACTACTTGTAATTAACGACATTATAAGTAGTTCGTATCGTAGCTCCGACTTACGAACAGTGAAGTCGTGGGTTCGAACCCAGGCCGGCGCATTATTTGTGTAATTTATTTCATCACCACTGCTCTCAAAAACGGCGAAGGAAAACATCGTGAGGAAACCGGCATGTCGTAGAACCAAAAATTCGAAGACATGTGACATCTACCAACCCGCACTGGGCACGCGTGGTATATTATAGCCCATGCGCAAAATACGCGCTTTGACGTGGAGTTGCGGACACCAGCCCGTTGTACAATACAATACAACTTACATTGTCACTTAAGGAAAATTTTCCGTGATTGTTTATAGTTTTGAGACAATAAATGATCACGGAAGATATCCCGTTAGTGACAATATAAGTTTAGTTTTAAACCGTGAAAGCTTTAAACAGTGTTTATAATTAACAATAATCTTAGATGACAGCGACGCTAAGGGGAAATTTGACGCGCAGTGTCCTATATTATATAGTCCTTTTTTTTAATAGTTTGACAGCTGTCAGTTGAAAACGATTCGCCCTAGGGCTGAAAAGTATTACTTTAAACCCGCTTCTCAAGCAACTTCAGACCTACTTTCCGAGTATGAGTTATGAAAAGTAACTTTTTCACAACGTTCAAAAAGAATACGGTAATAATATTGTTAAAAATGGCGAGCAAGGCGACAATTCATAGATTCGATGTTCAATATTAATATCACGTAATAGCAGGTACGTAGGCAGGAACCTGCAATCTAGACTTATTGGATAACTAGTTTATCTGTCTGGCTTCCATCCTTAACTAACTTAGATTCGCGTTCTTTGCTGTATGATTCAGAATATCGGTTTTTTGTTAAGGAGATTGCGAGAGAGATCGGGAGGCAGGTATCTTCAAAAATATGTTCAGTGAAATATGTTTTAGATCTTTTACCTTACAGGTTTGATACTACACGGGATCACATTTTTGTAATAAATGTATTTCACTCCTCTTGCTCAAAAAGACCGTCATTATAGCGTACCAGAGCGGGCATAAGTATATAATTGCATTTATTGCCCTAGGGAAAAAAGTATTCTTACCTATTTTTTTTTAATTTTCGTCCTCGGTGTTCGAAAACGCATAAGTCTTTATTCATAATTCATAAAGAATCGACTTATTACTGTTCCATTAAAAAAATATACATGTTTTTTTTTTGCAT
Source organism: Xestia c-nigrum (assembly GCA_916618015.1). Classification (NCBI taxonomy): domain Eukaryota; kingdom Metazoa; phylum Arthropoda; class Insecta; order Lepidoptera; family Noctuidae; genus Xestia; species Xestia c-nigrum. The sequence continues at coordinate 4,561,235 of OU745263.1, forward strand.
ATGAATACCCTCAATCCGTACCGTACTGTACCAGTTAATCCACCGATGGATTGAACTTTTGGAATCGTTGTGTAAGCATTATCCGAGTCGTGGTACAGTTTTAGTATCCTAGCCTGAAACATCTTGCATCGGATGGAGTCATTAGCACTAAATCAATTGAATTTTAAAAATAAAACGGGATGAAATACATGCACGTATGTCTGAATTTCTTACTAAACAAAAATTATTGAAGCCAGGATAGCATGTCTTTCTTCAAAACTTCTCTATTACTCTAAAACTAGCTTCAAAACCTCAAAGATTGAATCCAAAACATAAAAAAATACCAATATTTTGTCAGCTACAATCCCTGATCTAAAAACTACCACAGACTGGCCACCTCACCCGTCGCTACAAAGGATGCGTGTAGTCTTTGCTTGTCATCTACAAAGGCGCAACGTGTTACAAGGACATAGACCAGCCTTTACAATGTCAAGCAAGCGTGACAGGAAATTCTGACAAGACTGGAAGCTGGCTTTAGTCTATAACAGAGTTTTAGCCACTGTAGATATTCTACTTGTATGGCGTTGTAAAGCAACCTCCGTCAGTATTTTCGTCAGTGCGCCTGTCATGTGTGTGCATTTTTTTTTCTTTGTTAGATGTCCTTGAAACTGAATTGCAAATCGATTACAAAAACAAATATGTGTTACTGCCGTCTAGAAATCGATTTGACAAAATCTATATGTGCACCTAATTTTCTTTCTGGCAATGATAAATTGGTTATGTGTTCACATCAAACGTTTTTAACCATTGTTGCACTTGTCAGAATTGGATTGCGAGTATTTGGGAGTGATGAAAAGTACATGTTATCATTTTCACTTGTATCTCAGTTCATACATAATATTTTTTAACACTGTTTTAGGCTTTCACGGTTTAAAACTAAACTTATATTGTCACTTACGGGAAACGACGAAATATCGGGAGCTCAACATAACAAATAATCACGGAAGATATCCCGTAAGTGACAATATACTCGTAAGTATAATATTTTTTGTCACCATACTGAGTATTTAATTAATTGATAAGTCTATCAATAATTAAAAAAACAGTTTATTGTCTCCCCTGAAAACTTGATTAGATACACATAGAGGTTTTGGCAAGCGCTGCGACGCCGACGTTTAGTAAGTTAATAGTTTTCGGTGACAAACACTAGCTTATATTTAGAATAGTAAAAAATAATAGAGGTCTGACTGCTACAATAAGATGGTGTCTACTAAATTATCATCTTATATAATATATATAAATCTCGTGTCACAATGTTTGTCCTCAATGGACTCCTAAACCACTTAACCGATTTCAATAAAATTTGTACACCGTGTGCAGTTTGATCCAACTTGAAAGATAGGATAGCTTACATTTCAATTTATGAGACGCAGACGAAGTTGCGCCGGTCAGCTAGTAAAACTATATTTTAATTCTAGTAGCTGACAGCACTATACGATCTCGAGGAGGCCATTTTCAATAACTTATTGTTCGGTTTCGGGATATGTGCTATCTCTGTTTATTTGACATTTATCTTAAAACGAAAAAAAACAAAGAAATATTTTCTGTGACGTTTTGTTTATAACCGTCTGTTATAAAAATGTCGGAGAGGGTGTTTCAAGCTTCCTTTGTTTTTAGAAACACCGATAGCTGCGAGAGTAGGCATATTAACTAACAGTTATACGTTAGTAAGTTATAGAAAACGGGCCCTAGTCACCTACATTGCCACCTATCATAGAATTTTCTCTATTGGTTTTCCTATCTATGATTACCAAAATAATGTTTGAGACATGATCCGATTAGACTGATTTACTCACTAATGTTGTAGAATAGAATAGAATAGAATAGAATTTTATTTTGCAAACATGGGTAATACATAATAGTTTTTAAGATTACATTTAGCTCAGCCACATTTTACCAATCGGCATGCAAACATTTGAAATTATTAATCATTATTATTACACTTATTTTGATCCATTTTAAAGTTGTATACAGTTTATGTGTGAGTGATCACAATATGTTCACCGAAAAGATAACGGTCTGATTATATAAAAACAGCTGTTTAAGGGACATGTTCCCATACAAAAATATATTTTAAACAACTGTTTTTAGATAATCATCTGTTTGGTGAACATAGACCTAAATGAATTCTATTTTCATGTCCCCAAAAAGCCTACAAATTAGTTTTTCATGCCTCACGTGTCGCGATTATCAATTAACAACCAAACTTATTAACACTTTGAAAAGCTAAACACAGTTCAACTTCGAGTAATTAAATACAACACACACGCAATAAAATACCTGTTTTTGATTATTTTTGATCAACGTAAAGGATTTCAACAGTTAGTTTTTAAATACATAAAGGCCCCATGCTCGGTGCACGATTTAGGCACTGCACTCGCATTCTACTAGGAAGCAGAATCTCGTGGCTAAATAATAACAGCCACTCCGGTCGTTCTTTAGGTTAAACCGTGCTTGCCTAGGTTGGTTTGTGGATGGGTGACCACCCATTACATACCGAGTTTTCTCCGTGCCTCGGAAAGCATGTTAAACTGTTAGTCCCGGCTGTCATTTGTAGATCTTTGACAGTCGATACAGATATAGTCAGTGGCCCTAAAAGTCTGACAACCAGTCTTACCAAGGGGTTTCGTATTACCCAGTACTAGCTGGGTTGTGGAGGTCAGATAGGCAGCAGCTCCATGTAAAATACTGGTATTCAGCTGCATCCGGTAAGACTGGAAGCCGACCCCAACATAGTTGTGAAAAGGCTAGGCAGATGATGACTCGCAGTCGACTAAATACTATGGCCCGTTTTATCTACACAGAGTAACCTCTAAATAAATGTTAGAATATTATTGTACTGTTCTATCTGAATCTAATCTCCAACTCCTAGGCCCTAAAAATCCATTAATTTTAACTATTTACTGTTGACTACTCTACGTTAAAACGGACACAAAGAAGTTTCAAATGAATCCTAACTCCTAACTATAAACGCGTCCCTATTCGCAATAACAACACGGTGTGGGGCTATACTTAGCGCTACAATATTGACAAATTGCTCGACTGCCCACGAGGTGACTAGACTCGCTATTTGCCAGGCGAGGACCAGCTGATATTAATGTGTGGTTCATTCATACCTAAACGTTTATTTAGTAACAGCACCTCACACTTATTATTACCCGTTGTAGTGTGTAAGCAACCTTATTGGATTGTAACCCGCCTTATATCATATTATGTACCTAGATGTAATCTTATTAATCGTTTAATCATTATAATAAAGACAGTATAGACTCAGCTCTCGGTGTTTCAATATCTCCTCGAGATCCCGCCTTACACCGTATCAGCAGACATTGGCATTTTATCATCATCATTATCATTATTTCAGCCGAAAGACGTCCACTGCTGGACACAGGCGTCCCCCAAGTGTCGCCACATTGAACCAAAAACCAAAGAAAAGCTTAGTGAATGTGAAGGATTTACATCGCCAACCAGTATTCAAATTCATCAACAGTTGGATAAATCGATCACAGATGGTGTTATCCCTAGTACTAGCAATAATGAAAGAAAAACTGAAGTACAACTTACACAATTAAACTATAATAGTAAACCTAATGAAACTAGAAGGAGTAAATTATGTATTATAAGTAGTAATAAAAAGAATAAAATGTTAGAAATTGCAGAAGATATATTCCCTAACTATAGAATTTGTCACTACCTGACACCTAACTGTGGTGTTAAGTACCTTATCTCTGACTTGGATCTCAAATTAAAGGACTACAATATGAATGACTACTGCTTGATATTTGTCGGGGAAGAAGACTTTCATCGGACAAAGAACTATGTCGAACTAACTATCAGTATTCGTGAAACTCTGTCAAGATTGCAGCACACAAATATCATATTATGTGCCCCTACGTTCAAACTAAATGACTACTCCATAATGTTTAATTCGAGAATTGAAACCTTTAACAGTTTAATGTATTTGGATGCTTGTTCATATAACTATGCATACTTGTTTGACTCTAATTATTATCTTGATTATGATTTTAGTATGTTTAATAAGAATAGTAGCTCTGTAAATAATCGCGGTTTGGCCAATATATTGTATAATTTAAGTTTAATGATTAACGAATTGACTCTCTATAATGACTTAAATACGTGTAATTCTTCTGACAAAGTGACAGTTTTGTCTCACACTGTACCAGGCAATGTTTCGGATGAAAATGAACTGTTTTTTCTCTAATAGATACATTAACATATTGCATCAAAATATAGCAGGTTTGATGAATAAATCAGATGATCTGTTGGTATGTCTAGAGGAGCTATCCAATAAAAAGACAAATGTTGATGTCTTATGTATTACGGAGCATTTTATCATGGAAGGGTATCAAAATTTATTGTATCTACCTAACTATAATTTGGCTGCACATTATTGTAGAATAGAACAAAAAAGGGGGGGTGCATGTATCCTTGTTAAAAATGGGCTACAATGGAAAGAATTGCCAAAAGTAGCTAAGTTATCAACTCCAGGCGTATTTGAGTGCTGTGGCGTGGAACTGACTAGTTATAAGATACTAATAGTGTGTATATATAGAGTTCCGAACTCAAATAATTTAAATTATTGCTTCTACAAACTTGAACTGCTCTTGCAGGAAATTTTACGTAAATGCTGTAAGAAAGTTGTCATCTGCGGAGATTTTAACATTGATGTACTCAAGCAAAATAGTGCAACTAATGATTTTGAATGTCTTTTAATGAGTTACAATCTGAAACTTGCATTGAAACAACCAACTCGCATGGCCAGTTCATCGTGCATTGACAACTTTGCACATAACTTTAACGCATGTAAGACTGAAGTACTAGAGTGGGCATTATCCGATCATACAGCACAGCTGCTTCAGTGTCCAGTACAAAAAAATTGTTGTATTAAGTATTGGTACGCAACTAGAAGAGACTACAGTACGGAAAATATAGTAAAATTTAAAAACCATCTAGTGAATCTTACATTTTCAGAACTATATGACACGGATGACCCAAATATTGCTTATAATCATTTCATTGAGATTTTCAAACTATTATACGATCTGTGTTTTCCATTAAAAAAGGTTAAAATAAATACAATAAGAAGAACTAAGTGGTTGTCAAAAGGGATTAAACTATGCAGTAAAAAGAAAAGGAAACTCCTATGGCAGTTTCGACTTAATTGTAACAGTATTAATAAAACTATATTACAGAATTATTCTAAAAGGTACAAAAAAATTATCCACTTGACACAAAAAGCAAAAAACAACTACAATATAAAAACATCTAAAAACAAATCGAAAACTGCGTGGCAAATTATCAATCGTGCGAAGTTTAACGTACCTAAATCTATCATAAACAAAATTAAAAAGGGTGGCTGCGTCATATCTCATCACAAGGCTATTGCGGAAGCATTTAATGACTTTTTTATTGATAAAATACAGCCAAAACTGGATGTCGAATGCAGACCTGGCCCGTGTACATTAGAGTTCAATAACAAAACTATGTTTATGGCCCCTAGCACACCAGTCGACATTAAAAAGATAATAATGTCCTTAAATAATACAAGCAGTGTAGGATATGACGGGATTGCTACGTATATACTAAAACAGGTTGCGGATGAAATCTGCGGTCACTTGAGTCATCTCATCAATCTCAGCATTAGTGCAGGCGTTTACCCTGATGCTCTAAAAGTTTCTATCGTCAAACCACTATTTAAGAAAGAAGATAGGGAGTTAATGGAGAACTATCGGCCAATATCGCTAATACCTATAATATCTAAGATATTTGAGAAATTTATTTACAAGGAACTCATTTCATTTATAGAAAGACATAATATTATATGCGAGGAACAGAAAGGATTTAGATCAGGTAAAACAATTAATATGGCCATTTATGATTTTTTATATAATGTAACATTTAACGTGGATAAGAGGAATCCGGTCTGTGGCGTGTTTTGTGACATGACGCAAGCTTTTGACTATGTGCATTATGGTACACTGTTAAATAAACTTGAGGCATATGGCATTAGAGGAAATGTCAATAATCTATTTAAATCTTATTTACTTAACAGAACTCAAATAACAAATATAAACCAAATTAATATGAAAAGTAAACATGAAATTGTATTTCAATCCTCAGAACGTATAGTTTCTTTTGGTGTGCCACAGGGGAGTGTTCTAGGGCCTCCTTTATTTATATTATATATTAATGATCTACCGAAAGGCATCCCGCAACCTCTGACACTATTTGCCGATGATAGCACCATAACGATACCTTGTAAAAGTGTCGATACTTATGAAAGTGACATAAATGAGTCTATAAATCTAATGGTAAAGTGGCTAGATGACAATAATTTAAAAATTAACTTGACTAAAACTAAATTAATTCATTTTAGTCAACGGACCAATAGTAAGACTAATTTAAATATATATTACGATGACCAGCCTATAGAAGAGGTAGAAACAACAAAATTTTTAGGGCTCCACATTGACAGAAAACTGAATTGGAAAACACATATTGAAATCTTGTGCAAGAAAATGAGTAAATCTGCCTATGCCCTGCACACTTTGTCGTTTATAATAAGCGTGGATGCATTACTTACAGCCTACTATGGTTTAGTAGAAGCTCATCTACGCTATGGTGTCATTTTTTGGGGCAATTCAACAGAAAAAGACACGGTGTTCAAGGCTCAAAAGAGATGCGTTCGTTCAATATTTAAAATCAAACCTACTGATAGTTGCGTGCCTTACTTTAAAAAATATAAAATTCTTACTTTGCCATGTCTGTACATTTTAGAAGTAGCTGTTTTTGTCAAAACAAATCCTGACCGATTTAAACGACTAGATGAAGTGGTCCCACGTAATAGGCGCGACAACAGCAGGGTGTGCTCCCATACTGCGAGAACAAGCCTCATGCGCAAAAGTGTTTTTTGTATGGCTCCTACCATATTCAATAACTTACCTAAAAGTTGGAGAGAACTGCCCTTGACACTGTTCAAAAAAACCCTGAGAATATTTTTAGTTAATAAAGTGTATTATAATGTTGTAGATTTTCTAAATGAAAAGAACTTTTCTATTGCAATTGAATAATGTAAATGAGTAAATTGTTATTTCGTGATTTCCGTATTGGCATTTATTGATTTTTTTAAATAGTTTTGATTTAATTAGTATTTATTGATTTTAATTGTTTTGATTTAATTTATATTTATTGATTTTAATTGTTTTGATTTGATTTAATATAATTGCATATATATTTTCATCACTTTGAACAGGTTGACATTTGTATTAATTTTTGTTTAAATGACTTTGACCATTCTTGACATTTTTTATTGTATGTTCCATTAATTTTTCCATTGACATGCCACTTATCTGGAATTTATAATTTTATTGTTAACCAATTAACTATTTGCATGCCCAAATGACGGCAAAATGTGGAGGACTTTATTAAAACAGAACATCTATGTACCCATGTTTGCAAAAATAAATGATTTGATTTGATTTGATTTGATTTGAATTGACCTGCCCCGTGTGATTCGCATCCAGCGGATTCCTGCAACCTTCACCAGGTCATCAATCCATCGGTTCGTGGTCGCCACTCCAGAACTTCGGTCCTATTGGCCATTCATTCCTCGGCTAGTCATTTACTGGTAGGAAATTCTTAGTTGTTACATTATTAGATACATTTTGATAGTGGATGTAAAAGTACCCTTACCGAAGACGAAAGGCTCTTGTTCTTCCCGTCATTGCGGTTATTTCTTTTTTCCATTTAAAGTCGGACTAAATTGTTTTCTACTTAGTCTTTACTAGAGTCATACTAATTATTATAAGGATTCTCGTTTTCCGGTCTATTTGTATGTTTTTTAAAATAATATATTCGTTTATTTTATATGCATTACTATACTCATTTATGTGTTGTAATTTTGTGTTTAAAAAATGGTATTTTTATTTTTATTGTACTCACTCTATATAACACACAATACTGTCCAATTTGACCCAAAGGTTAACTGGTAGAGAATGCCTTGTGGCATTAAGTCCGCCTATGTACCACTCTTGTACATGAAGTTTAAATAAATAAATAAATACTTGGGAATCTTCTAGGTACGGAGATATTGGGTGTCAAAGTTCCCATTTATTCAAAACTATTTTCTCAAATAAAAGTTTTCCATGAAATGTTTTTACTTTAAATACGTCCACCACCTCCAATTTAATGTATCTTCATCACAATGTTGCGAGTCCAACCATAAATATGATTTTTCACCCAAAAACAAAAATGTTGTTTCTCAGCAATATTTTTTGCGTAAAGTTACTTAGTTTGATATACAGAATGCTTGGTTGAAGGCTTCGTGCTGGATCGGTTATACCTTGTATACTTATTCTGATTTTTCTATAGACGAAAGCTGAATTGAGCTTATTATGAATGCACTTACAGTCAATAATAGACCAACAAACCCTAATTTTGCGTCACATCAGATACGCTGATAATAACCTATCTTTGAATGCTGTCATATGTGTCCATCTAGGTGCCTTAACCCTTCCACTTGACCAAACCCTTTGGTCGGCTGGAACTGGACCCCATTGGTAAAGACGGGTTGACCTACTTCTGGGTAGACGTGTACCAACACTGTAATAAAAATAAACGATGGAGAATAAACGGTAAAGGGAAATGAAGTGAGGAAACCGGCATGTTCTAGATCCAAAAAAAAATCGTAGACTTGTGACATCTACGAGTATCTATCCGCACTGAGCCCGCGTGGTGGATTATAGACCATTCCCTCTAATTGAGAGGAAGCCTGTGTCCCAGCAGTGGGAACATTAATAGGCTGATAACAATGAAACGTAAAAAAAAGATGTTTTGACTTTCTTCCTTAAAACAATGTAACACAATCAAAACATTGTGCTGGTGGATATATTGAATAGTGGAGAGGTCATGGAGGTGTTCTTGCATTAAAAACACGTATTAAAAAAAAATTACTTATGAGGATATGGAACTTTGACCCCCAATATCTCCGTAACTAGACGGTTCCCAGGTTTAATAATACAATAATGCCGAAAACAAATGATTTTCGGCTTTGTTAAGATACACCCCTTATATACTTTTGCCAACGATACCGTTAAAAACTACACGATTCTAAACCCCCCAAGCTCGTATTTTTTCTTCAGTTGTATAAAATAAATCTGTTGTAATCTCTGAGCTACAGCAGTTTCAAAGAGCAAAGTGTACCCTCAGGAAAGTTCCACGATTACCTACGCAGACTTTTTCGACATAATCAAACTCAAATCCCACCTGAGCAAATCCGCTGACAGAAACTAGTCTAGCGTAATAAACTTAAGTTTTTTACGGCTCAATCACGTCGAGACTGTATCAAAGAAGGCTCCTTTTTAACCGACTTCTAAAAAAGGAGGAGGTTCTCAATTCGGATGTTTCTATTTTTTTTTTTTTTTTTATGTTTGTTCGGGCATAACTCCGTCGCTTGCCAACCGATTTGGAAAATTCTTTTTTTGTTGGAAAGGGTATTCTTTCCAAATGGTCCCATAGCCACCAAATCAGGATCTGATGATGGAATCTTGGCGAAATCGAGGGAACTCTTCAAATTTTATATGAAAACGTGTTGCGATTTTGGTATTTTCTACAACAAGTGAAGCATTTGCGTTTGATAAGAACCATTCTACTATCAGATCTGATGATGAAGCCAAGAGTCACGGAATTCCATAATGAGACAATGTACCATAGTCGTGTTTGGGCTTGTTATAATTGTAACGGTATGCACTTTCCATGTTTCAAGCACATGTGAACCACTAAAAAGTTGAAATAAAAACTTTTTTGCAAAAAATAAAACCGACTTCAAAAAAAAAACAAAAAAATAACTTTAGCTTCTGAAGTCGGTGACAAAAAAACTAAAGCAATCAAACAAAAGTCACCGACTTCAGAAGCTAAAGTTATTTTTTTGTTTTTTTTTGAAGTCGGTTTTTAAGATTAAGAGTTCCCCAAGGGAGACGGAATAGAATATTATATACTCGTACCTTTGTTACTTTGTGTTGGTGAGATCTATACAAATAAAAAAAAGTCTACGTTTGCAATATCAAAATATATATGGAACTTATCATCATCATCATCATTTCAGACGTCTACTGCTGGACATAGGCCTTCTACAGAGTTGCCACGGGCCTTATCAAAAGGCTTATAGTCACCCAAACGGCAATGGAGAGGGCTATGCTCGGAGTTTCCTTGCGTGATCGAATCGGAACTAATAACAAAACAATTTTTGTCTGACTCCCTGTTTATTCCAGCTGATCTTGGAAACTGGTACACCGATTTTGACGGGAGTTTTAGGGGCAAATAGCTAATAATGTTATATGTTATAACTAAATATAAGGGGTATTGAAGATACTTTTATTTTAGAATAAGAATTACGGTTCCTTGAAATTGCTAACAAAATCCGATTCCAAAAGAGAAACAAATTTTATTTTATGCTCGACCTGGCGTACGAACCCAGGGCCTCTACGTACTTACGTTTGGTTCCGCTAGTACTATTATCTATTCTGTGGTTTGATGAGGACACGTCCTTTTTTTTTTGGATGGGAAATCATCAAATGACTTCTCCCACTCTGGGCGGAGCGGGAGGGAGTGTCAGACTCTTACTGACTAAAACCCATCCATGTTCCTTCCTCGCCCTTTATGTTCCGGGGCCGCGGTATCTCTTTTGAACAGGCTCGCAACATGAGGACACGTCCTTACGTAGTCATAATCGTTCCTATGTGTGTACACGAAAAGTCTAAGCCCCTTCGTACACAAGGCTACTCAAATCTTAGATACTCAACGATTTTAGTCTTCAAGCGACTGCCGCCATACAAATACATTGAAGTTCGTAAACGAGTCGCGTCGCCGACATTCGTCCCGCGACTCGCGTCGTGCTAGTCGCACACTACTTGCCGGACGAGATCATCGCTGCATAAGTCGCAGCGATTTCCAAGATGGCATTTAGATTTTTGACATTTTGGAAAAATTGTGATCTGCTTAGCAACTTTGCGATTCAATGTCGTGTATATGGGCCGTGCGCTACTCGATACTCGCTACTTGATACTAATGTGGTGTACAACATTAGTATCGAAGATTTGCGTAGCCTTGTGTACGAAGGGGCTTATAACTGTTTGTATAGTTTATTGCCCCCGTTCTTTATTGATATAGAGTCTTTCGATTGAAACTATAAATAAACTCTGATCATCAATGTATTTGCCAATCTTTCATACACCTGGCTATCGTAAAATAAATATTGTATCATTACTTAGTACCCACTTGGGCAATTCAAGGAAAAGGCTTGTATGAAATCCGTTGATGCCCTAAGCTTGAATTCCTGCCACGTTAAACAGTTAAGTAAATTATTCCGATAATATGTTCCGTGTGTCGAAATACTCGATACACTAATTCCTGGGGATTTTCAGGTTGTATTTGACGTGTTAGGCTTCAACTCCTCCTGCGCTGACGTCGGTCCCACATAAAGCGACACTGATGTCAGCGGCGCGTATGTTGCTACTGATTTTGTCGCTGACGTACGCAACCGAACATGCGACCGACGTCAGCGTAGGTGGAGTTGAAGCCTAACACGTCAAATACAACCTGAAAATCCCCAGGAATGACTATATCGAGAATTTAGACATCGGTAAGCAGAATAATTTACATAACTGTTTTACTAAATGAAAATATTCAAGCTCTTCTTAAAGTCCTCCGTTTTTTATAATATTTACAGTTTTATTATCACCGTTTTTATTTACGACGCCATTAATTGTTTTAAATTACGTGTTTCAGTAAACACTGAGATGATTCATTGGAGTACAATACCTCCTTCATGATTCTGACCTCCTGGTATTTTGTGACTGATCGCCTACTTAATTTAGTATGATTATATCTGAAAAAGGGACCATAGGTATTTTAGTGTCCTTGGTCCCTTTAAAGGACTACGAGATCCGGGTACAAAGCCCTCGGATAATACTGTATGTTTTGATAGACCTGCCATTGCAGACTTCTGTTGCAGGGACGTCTCTGCAGCTAGGATGTTGATACAGCGGGAAGGCACAGAAACAGCTGTCGTCTTCGCCTCCGCTTACATGCCCGAGGCAGAGGAGCCGCCCCCGCACGACCTCGCCCGCCTCGTGACTTACTGCGAGAGCACTGGGCTGGAGGTCGTCATAGGCGCCGACGCAAACGCGCATCATCCTCTGTGGGGCATGGATACACCTAATGCAAGGGGTAAGGCGCTTGTGGAATACTTAACAAGTATTCCACAAGCGCCTTACACAACACCTACCACTAACCTAACCCTACTAAATACAGGCTCCGAGCCAACCTTCGTAAACAGACGCAGTCGAACAATCATAGACCTCACCCTGGCATCGGAGGGGGTGGCGGCCCTCACCACCGGCTGGCAGGTCTCAAAGGAGGCCTCCTGCTCGGACCACAGGTGGATCCGGTTCGACATACAGGTCTGTGTGACACCAACACTGCCACGGCGAAACCCACGGAACACAGACCGTGCTGCCTACACACGCACCCTCGAAACCAAACTTGCGTCAAAAAACTACGAGATGGCCTACGAGGACACGGCGCGGATCGACGAGAGTGTAAGTCACCTCACAAAATCAATGGCAGACAGCTTCCGCTCAACCTGCCCGGAGTCCACTCCGCCCGCTACACCAGGGAATCAACCATGGTGGGGACCGGAGCTGGAACGTAAGCGTGGGAAGGTAAGGTCTGCCCTAAACAGAGCCATGAACACTCGTGCTGATAGAGACTGGGACGCGTACTACGCGGCCAAGAAATGCTATAAAAAATGCATCAGATACAGGAGCTCAACTGGTTGGCGTAAATACTGCAGCAGCATCGAATCCTGCCAACAGGCAAACAGGGTAAGGAAGGTTCTAGCACGGCAGAACCCGACTGGGCCTGCTGCTCTCCGCAAACCAGACGGCACACTTACCACCTCACCAGAAGAAGCAACGCGCGTCCTCACTGAAACTCACTTCCCAGGTTGCGCTTTCACAGAGGCTATCGACTGGACTGAGGCAACCCAAACACCGTCAGAAAATGACTGGCGCTATGCACAAAAAGTCGTTACGCTGGAGAAAATCCAGTGGGCGATCCAAGGCTTCCATCCTTTCAAGGCGGCTGGTCCGGACGGGATCTTTCCTGCCCTACTCCAGTGGGGTGGGATCTCAGTCGCCCGCAGACTGGTCCCTATACTGAGAGCGTGTCTGGCCTTCAGATACGTTCCAAAGGGATGGAGAGAAGTGAAGGTCATATTCATTCCAAAGCCAGGTAAGAGTGACTATACTGACGCCAAATCCTACCGAGCTATCAGCCTAACCTCTTTCCTACTTAAAACCATGGAAAAAATGTGCGAGAGAGAGCTGAGGGACGGCGCCTTGCAAACTATCCCACTTCATATTAATCAACATGCATACAGCTCGGGTAAGTCCACAGAATCCGCCCTCCATCTAGTGGTCAGCCGGATAGAAGAGGCGATTCACCAGAAGGGAAGCTGCCTGGGCACCTTCATAGACATCGAGGGAGCCTTCGATAAAACAAACTTCTCCAGCATCAACACCGCGCTCTCTCGCCATGGAGTGGAACAGGTACTGATAGACTGGATTACAAACATGCTGAGCAAACGAGTGGTGCGACTTGAAGGGGAACAGCAAATGGCCATGATAGCCAGAGGCTGCCCCCAAGGAGGGGTTTTATCTCCGCTCCTCTGGAATCTGGTGATTAATGACCTCATCACTAGACTCAACGAGAACCACTTCTACACAATAGGGTATGCCGACGACCTCGCTATTCTCATCTCGGGGAAAGTGACGGGGACGATCTTCGACCTCACTCAGCGAGCTCTACGTATCGTTGAACGATGGTGCAGAGAGTTCGACCTTTCAGTGAACCCAACGAAGACTGAACTTGTCCTGTTTACCCACAAACGAACACTAGGCCCCTATCGCCTACCCAAACTCTTCGAGACGGAACTCCAGTTAGCCGAGGAGGTCAAGTATCTGGGTGTCATCCTAGACAGTAAGTTAAACTGGAGCAGCCACCTAGACAACAAGACAAACAGGGCCTGCATAACCTTCTGGCAATGCAAGAGGATGATAGGTAAGAAATGGGGCCTATCCCCGAAAATTATACTCTGGATATACTGCGCGGTGATCCGACCCATGATTGCCTACGGGGCTGTGGTCTGGTGGCCACGCACTAAACTAAGTACAGCAGCCATCAAGCTGCAGCGCCTGCAAAGGCTTGCCTGTATGGCAATCACTGGTTGCATGAGGACTACCCCGACTGCTGCTCTCGAAGCCATCTTGGGGCTTCCACCGCTCCATCTGTTCATACAACAGGAGGCGACGATGACGGCAGTACGCCTTAAAACACTTCAACTCTGGGGTAAGAAAACAACACAGCACAATGCGATACTGGAGGAATTCTATTGTGAGTTCCCCTTGGCGAAAGCATACAACGATCGAATACCGAAGCAATTTGTATTCGACAAGAAATACAAAATCCAGCTTCACGAGGACCACCGCTGCGAGGGATTAAACCCCGCGGAACTACGGATCTTCACAGATGGATCTAAAACAGGTACTGGCACTGGGGCGGGAGTCTTCTCGGAAGACCTCAACATCCACATAGCTACACCTTTGGGGGCGCACAACACGGTATTTCAGGCAGAATGCATGGGCATCTCCCTGGCGGCATCGGCCATCATAGCCAGGAAAGTTGTGGGCCACTCAATCCGTATACTGTCGGACAGCATGGCGGTGCTGCTGGCCCTAAACAACCACACAGTGAACTCCGGGTTAATACACGAGTGTCACCAACGCCTGAACCAGGTTGGTAATCTCAATAACATAACCATCCAATGGATCAAAGGACACAGCGATTCCCGCGGCAACGACGCGGCGGATGAACTCGCTAGAAGGGGATCGAGCATGGCAGCGGTGGGACCAGAACCTATCGCACCACTCCCTTTCGGTTACCTACGCACACTGGTAAGGAAACGAACTAGTGAAATACACCACAAGCTGTGGCTTGACCACGGCGAGTGTAGGCAAGCCAAGGAGGCACTTCCTGCCATCGACGGCCGCTTCACCAAACGCGCGCTTAGGTTAACCAAGCCACAGGTGCGTATAATTACAGCCGCCATCACCGGTCACGGCTCTTTTAACAAACACCTCTTTGTCATAGGAGTCACAGACAGCCCCCTGTGCCGCGCATGCATGGAGGAAGACGAGACTGCAGCCCACGTGCTTCTACACTGCCCAGCGGTTGCAACATACAGGGCAAAGTACTTCGGTCGTCCAGGTACTCTCCGCGAGATTGTCGGCAACATCGGGGCGCTGCTGGCCTTCTTTGGGGAGCTGGGATGGATCGAGTGAAGTTCCCACCCGTACGCAAAATACGCGCCTTGCCGTGGAATTGCGGACATCAGCCCGCTATACAATACAATACAATAATACAATAGACCTGCCATTACACACACACACTCGTCCGCGCGGACGAGCGACGCTGACCGCTTCTCCGCGCGGCGCACCGCCAACAAAATCATTGCCGCTCCTCAAGACCACGCCTCTTTTCGAATAGTAAGTACATTATGGGTGCTATTAGTTGTAAAATACAAATAGCAATGTTAATTTATTCTGCTAACTAGTGAGTTAACCACTGTAACCACTGTTACTGAATAGATACACAAAATATCTAAATTATTTGAATACCTGTATGGTTACGCCTAATTTTATAACTTTTTAAATTACTGACCCCACTATAGCTAAGTAACATTCAGGAGAACCCAACCCAAAAAAGAAGCCTCAAAATCGGTCAAGCCGTTTTTCGAGTATTTATCTCCTCAAAAACGGCTTGACCGATTTTGACGAACACACTCACACCGTTAAATATTTAAAGATAGTAATAAATATTATTTATAAGAGCAATTAAAGCCCGTAATCCTTTAGGCAATATTTCAGGCTACAGTGATACCGTCAGTTTCCTCGGTTATTAGGGTGAAGTACCCAATTATCCGCGTGCGTAGATTGCGAACCGTTATTTAATTTATTTGCGGTGATACCACATTAGTTATCTTAATACAAATTAGGTGCGAAATGTGTCAGCCGTATAAATTGCTGGTATTAGGAAGATAAATTACTTTGAGTAATTAAGTTTTGATGAAAACCTTGCTGTGGAGATGGTTTTCCAAACTTTTGCCACCTACCAGGCAAGTAGAAAAGCGAGAAGTACAATTTCAAGTTCATTTTCAACGGGACTAATGATGTAAGAAAATATCGCAAAGGAACCTGGATTTAATTATCCTAAGTCTCAAAGACGCAGAGAGCAACAGCGGTGATAAATGATTGCTCTTTCTCTTGCAAAAAAAATGGTCTCTCGTCTGGAACAATTATAAACTAGTACGCTCTATAGAAGAAGTCAAATATTTTTATTTCAAAGTATTTGCTAATTGGCTAAGAAGAGAACGTAAAAACACATTAATTAATTAGTTACCAAAGTCAAATGTAAAGTAAAACAATACAGGCAAATGATGTCCCTTCAAAATTAAAATACTGTTAATCCATAAAATTAAGAATTCTCCTGGCCAAGCTGTTTTAAATGCTCTCCAATGACTTTTTAAATACGCCGCCTAAACTTCAACTTTTTTAATAAGCCCTCCCAGCGGAAAACCGTTGGATTAACTACCGAAGTTTAGTCGTAAAACAAGAAAAAAGGAATCGTTTGATTGTTTGATCACATCCTCCTTGGAGAATTATGAATATTAAACTGCACTTACCTGAATACCGCTGGCGATCGTCTTCGGAATAAAAAGAAAAATTAAAAAAAGAACACTTTTTTTTTCTATGAATTGAAAGTTCGGAAAATTGGTGAGCGCGCGCGAAGCGTCCGTGCGGCCCTCCGGACTGCCGTAGACTGAACGTTTTGGGAAGTCGGAGGGTTGTTTCAACCCCTCAGTGCAGCGTGTCTGCATGTATGTACTCTTCGTACTGTGGCAATAAAGACCTATTCGTCTAATTTCCGTCGCAGTTTTGACCTTCTTCGTCTTGATTCGGATCGTTTTAGTTATTTAGTAGGTTGAGACTGGATCTTACAAAAAGCTACTTATTTTCTTTCACTGTAAGGTGTATTTTTGTTCGTCGGATGTATCTCTTTTGTGACTTATGTGTCATATATCGCCGGTGCTGATTCACTGGGGTCTGGCATTTTGCACAGAGTATTATTAATGGTATATTGTGTCTAACTATTATCTATGGACTGCTAGAGTAACACCCGTCGTGTGGGAATTACACGATTGCGTTAATAATGTCATGTATGTACAGTTATTGTACATAACATAATAGTTTGTTATCAGATAGGGTATAATACGTATTCCGATAACTGCTTTGCATATGTGTTTTCCATAGAAACGGTCTATAATAAGCAAACTTGTATGTTGTTTGTTTACGTTTGTGCTCTATTCCGCGATTGTTTCAAATTTCAACTTTAATTTGGAATTGCACAAAATTCTGCTTACGATTGTGTTAATCCTGTTTAGGAGACTAGCAGTCACTACAAAGTCGTTATCTCATAGACTTATATTGAAAATTGAACACTAAAAATCCTCGATCCGATAAAGTCAGGATTGGTATTAAAGGGTTATAATTTTGGTCCTTCTCTGTTCCAAAAGAACTCTATGGCTTGCCTGCTTGCCTGGTATCTTAAATACCAGTTAACCTGTAAAGTGGTCAATATTACTCAACATATTTTTCTGTGTGTTTACGAAGAGATTCTATTCTTACGTATTATAACACAGAATCCACCCGTGGCTTGCCAGTAGTTGCCAGTAACCTAATGTGGTTATACCGAGATTGCCAATCGCCTGTCAAAGCGATCGTCCGTTATACTCACGGATATACCAATTACTTGGTACACCCATTTTGGGTAACGGTGCAGGTCAATTTCTATGTATAGTTGTTTGGTTCTCATGAGGGCAAATCAAATTAAATCAAAAATCAAATCAAATCGATTTCTATTTTAAATACATTTTTCAAGGTAGAAGATAGTAATTATTATATAGAAAGAGTAGAGACATTGGAAGCTATTAAAAATGTTCTGCCATCTTTGGCAAACGTTTTTTTTTGAGCTTCGGTCTTGAAACATCTTGCATCAGATGGAGTCACTAGCGATCATTTATTGGAATTTAAAAAATTATAACATGTTTTCTCTCGAAACAGATTTATATTTTTTTTAACATAATGTGAGCATAGAATGGAATTTTAAGCGTGGTTTTTTTTGCCAACTGGACATTCTGCAAATTGCTACTTTTTCGACCGCTGGACATTTTGCGGAGTAGACATTCTACGCCTAAACAAATCGAATATGGGTACTAGGATGTAATAAATTCAAAGGAGTTCTGATATTAAGGTCAGTACCCCATGTTCAAGCTCGTTTGTGACAGCTGACTTGAGCCAATTTTCCGAGACTAATTTAAAATATTAAGTACCAAGTAGGTACTAAAACTGGTAATCCAGATAAAGTAGAAAGACGTCAGAGCATAATTTGTTTCAATTAGACCATTTTCAGAGCACTTTTACAATTTATAGCAGTTGAACATTTGAGTTAGTTGCCCGTTTCTAAGTGTACCTATACAATTATGTAAGTAGGCAGAGTTTTTCCATGTTAAATAAAATAATAAGGTCAAAGGTCAAATAAAATATCTATACAGGATGTTAGAAACCTCATCACGAAGCCGTTAACCAAGCATTCCGTAAATGATACTAAGTACCTTTGGGAAACGACTTTTTTTTGTGGTCAAAAATCGTGTTTTGTGGTAGAACTCAATGTATACAGGTTGTAAACCACCATATCACAAGGCCATAACCAAACATTCTGTACATCAAACTAAGTAACTTTACGCAAAAAATATTGCTGGGAAACAACTTGTTTTTTGAGGTTAAAAAATCATGTTTTGTGGTAGAACTCAATGAAACGCACTTTAAACATTGTGCTGATGGATGGCTTGAAGGTATTTAAAGTTAAAATTTTATAAAAAAAACTTGTATTTAAAAATACTTGTCAAAAAGTTGTAACTTTGACCTCCGTAACTAGAAGGTTCCAGTTATGGTGTAGAACAAAAAAACGGATGGGGAGAAGTGCCTTTCGGCTTCGTGAAGAGGTGTTTTACACCCTTTATGTTGCACTCAAAACATTGTGCTGTAGGTACACCCTTTATTTTGTAAGTTACAGCTAATTACAAAAAGTACTATTGATATAGTAACTTAAAATAATGACGAATTGAAATGCCTGCCTTGTTGGTCGAGTGGTCGCAAGACGCAAGCGAGGTTGGGTGGGCTTGGTTCGATGCCCAGTTCCTACAGTGTGTGGCTTTTCTCAGTAACAGCCACGGAGTCCGGATTTGAGCCAGGTTGTTGGCATTAAGTTCACCACCTATTTATCACATGGGGCTTAAGGCGACTAGATGAGCTAAATTAGAAACTCTATTGGTGGTGGTTCAAACTTCGTTTGAAATGCTGTTAGAATAAAGTTCTAATCAGCTTGCACTACAAAGTGGTTGTTACGTCAGTCTCTGCGGGCCAATTTGCGAAATGAGTGGTTTCGATCAATTTACAAAAAAACAATTGATTGGACTAAGAACTAAAACACAATCATGCTAATATATTGCTTGTAGAATTATTTTCCAAAAGATCAGAATGATCGCATGTATATTAGTATGTTTTTTTTTGGTTGAAAGATATTTTTAAAAATAAGTTCGTGTTTTTTTTTTTATCGAATCAAATTAATTGTATTATGTTTTCAAAACACTTATCATTCTAGCAAAATTTTTCTAGCATAGTAAAATTTCTTTGTTATCATGAATAAATCACGTGTTTAAGTATCGTACACTTATTATCAGTCACCCTATATAGGACTAATAAAGTAAATAGGCAAGCAAGAAAATCTTATAATCATGAGCATTGTTACAACTGCATTTGTTACCGCACTTTTATATAAATGAAAGACTGTTTTAAAATATCTAAAAAATATTAAAATCGAGCTTCAAATATTTAATGAGTGAAAAACGTTGGGTCCTGAGGCTGAAATGTTTTTATAGGATAAAGCCATTACTTCCGCTCGTCTGGACGCTCCACTAAAGGGCTATTAACACCTCGACTTTGTTGTGAAACTCTAGTGAGACGTCTTGGTCGTGTTAAGATTTTTAGAAAATTTTCGTCCTAGCGTTGAGGAGCACGTGACTAAATAATATCAGCCTCTCGGATCTTTAGGTTAAGGCGTGCTTGCCTAGGTTGATCTGTGGATCGGTAACCACCCTTACATACCAAGTTTCCTCCGTGCCTCGGAAAGCACGTTAAGCTGTTGATCCCGGCTGTCATTTGTACATCTTTGATAGTCGTTATCAGTCAGTGGCCCAAAAAGTCTGACAACCAGTCTTACAAGAGGTATCGTTTTACCCAGTACTAACTGGGTTGTGGAGGTCAGATAGGCACTGGCTCCATGTAAAATACTGGTACTAAGAAGCATCTGGTTAGACTGGAAGCCGACCCCAACATCGTTGGGAAAAGGTTAGGCAGATGATGAGTCGTCCTAGCGTTACAACACAGACTTGATTCACTAAAGTTCATGTTCACCAAAAAGATGACATTTTTGTATGGGAATTCCTCATCCGTCATCTTTTCGGTGAACATGGGCCTAATTACTTGTATTGAATCAACTTATAAAAGCAATTGTTATAATTGTTATCTAGTAACAGCTGGATACAAATAGCCAAGGATTTTATTAAATGGCGTGCGATATGCCTATTTTCTCTAGTGGACAAGCGGATGGAACTCTGATTGAGAGCTAATTTAACCTAACCAGCTGAATGGAATAAACTCAACTAGACTGTGACCTGGGTTACATCAGTTTTTACGACGTGTCTCGTGTATATACAACATTATTTTTTGTTTATACTAAATCCGAAAAGGGGTCATTATACTCATCATTTTGAACAACTTTTTCTATGGGGCGAACTTTGAAATCGCGAAAAATAAATCAGCTGTTCCCTACATTTATGTTCGCATAACTCGTCAAAATGTAGGGAACAGCTGATATTTTTTTTCGCGATTTCAAGGTTCGACCCCTTTTCGGGTTTAGTATAAACAAAAAATAATGTTGTATAACCAGTGTATAACACAGCGTGTGTGTACAACATTCTGGTTTTGAAGTAAATCTTCTTTAGGCGTGTTGAGCACTTTTTGAGTGAACAAAAATCATGGAACCCGCGTGACCGTCTCGTACGCTTTTCGTATCCTACGGATCGGCTACGAGTTTTCACTTCTATCGGCAGTACCCAAAGAAAATTGGTTGGAAAGCTGTTTCTTAGGGGTCGACGAACGCGACATAAATGCCGAAATATAAACAACAAAAAAGTCGCCATGTAAATTGCCCCTAACACTACAAGTCTCCGTTTTCCAGGTCAACGAGCATCGCACTTTGAAAATAAATTTTCTTTACATTAGGGACTAATTAAACATTTTTTGTTGGTGTTTTTTTAGAAGTACACAAACTGAAGAGGCTAATAGCGTTTATGCTATGTAGCTGTATACTTATAAAACTGCCAACAATTTGTTTAAAAACCTGAGAGTTTACTATTGATTTAACGGGTTTTCAACTGCACGGTAACTATCACAATTTATATACTGTTTCAACCTTTCACGGTTTAAAACTAAACTTATATTGTCACTAACAGGATATCTTCCGTAATTACTTGTTGCCGACCTGCGATCATGGCGCTTGCAAAAGCATCGAAATAATCGGGAGCTCAAATTAACAAATAATCACGGAATATAAGTTTTACAGTAATTTAGAGATTGCACTTAGAAATAAACTGTCATTTTTAGATCTTTGACAGACATCCGCATTCGGCTACACTGGCAGCCGATCTCAACTCTCCGCGTAGCTCCTAGTAGTTCTCATTATATCTTCATCATCATTATTAGCAGCCTTGTCCAATCCACTGCCAAATTCCTTCAGCGCCATGCATCCCTGGTACCTACCGTGAGTTGAGTTTCTATTGGTTACAAAAAACGGTCATCCTGATTAATTCCTTGAGGTTATTGCTGAACAAAACAGAATATCAGTAGGTACTTTTATATTTGCTTTTCATTTTCATTTATTTTTCTTCGATTTATTTGCAATTTCCTCTTACTCCGTCTCCATGTAGATGTAGGGTCGTATTCACTGAGTGATAATACAAAAACAATATTAGTTCTGCCTTCAAGGTTAACCTAATTTCAGCTGTCGTTCATCAGTCAATGTGAACATTTGACCTTTATGTAGCTCTGGTAATTTGTGTCTTTTTTGTATTTGTTTAGAAAAATAAACTTTTCATCCCCCCATCTCGGAAAGAGTATTGCTCTTCGATATCTGAGTGCAAAAGCCGTTTTTATCGTCATGAGGGTAAAGTAAATTTGAATTTAGAACATCGTGTGCACTAAGCATGTGAATTCAACACATCATTAAACCTATTTACTTCTACCTCTATGGTGCCGAATTTAACATACAATTTTTTTTTTAATTTGTTAAGAACTCAAACTCGGAACCTTGTTTGTGTACTTTTTTAATGGGTATGTTTTGCGCGCGCCATTTTCTTTTCCTTAGGTTAAAAACAAGGAATCCAACTTGAAAACAAGTGAAAAACCTAAAATGACCACTCATTACGAGTATCTACTCGTAGCGACGAGGAAGTTTATTTGACGCCAACAGAATTAACTGATTTTTTTAATAATGCGCATTTTTTTTGCGTTTATCCATTTCCTCGCTGAGGTGGGATGAAAAGTTACGTGTTGCACTCGAGTGCAAAGATTTTTCACCTCGTGCTCTTTTGATTCCCTCGCTAACGCTCAAGATTCTTTCAGTTTCGGTTAAAAAACAACTTTGCACTCATGTATAACAAATAACTATTAAACAAAGTATTTTTTCTTCTTACTGCTTTCGAATTTAAAACCTTTCTGCTTGTCCTTTCTAGTTTTGAAGATTGCGGTTGAGTGTCCTATACTTTCCATAATTTCCGAGTACACCACCATAACATCTGTTCTAGGGTCCCAAACGTCGCTCACACAATTAAACTGAGTTTAATCTAGTGATTAAACCCCAGAGGCCTTGGTGACCCTACCAGGGCGGCAGTAACATTAAATCTGTATTAGTTAAGTTTGATTAATAAAGTTCGTTTCTTTAGCGTTTAACGTTTGCCTCAAGTTTTGGGAGGAACGTTAGGACCATGCGGTGTGTGAGGGGGAGAAAGAGGAGAGGGATCCAGACACCTTTTTGTGTAAATGTAATGAAATAAAAGTTTGTTTTTACGTTTCAGTAATTCTTTGTTTGTAATTTCGAGTTAGGTCTTTTGTTTCGCTTTAAAAGCAGGATTGTTAAGGATTTGTGTGTTTGTTTTGTGTGAAAGGTTGTTGCTAGAATAAATAAGAGAAACAAATAGGAAAGGTTAATGGGTCCGAGGACATTGAAGTAGGGTTTGTAACATTACACATTTGCACTTGTTAGTTATTACATACGTAATGTCGCTTCAAAGGTTTGAATGTCACGGTATTCACCTCTAGCTCTAACCCCCCATACTTCTACAAACCTGGTACTATACAAAAAACAATAATACAAAATGTCAGTTCAAAGTCTGGTCACGTGCTTCGCTTATTTATTGATTGGATTTTAAAATGGCAGCGAGTGGATTACGGTAAGCCGAAGTGGATTTATATTTAGAGTAAAATCACAATATTGAGTATAGATTTTAACAGTAGCATGTTGACATAGTCCGTTTACAGCGTACAAACTTTTATCATAAGATAGTGTAACAACAATCACTTGCTTACATGACCGGATTTAAATTCTGACTGAAAAAAAAAGTTACTTTTGCACTATTTTCTTCTTCCACAAATAATTTTGTTAATTAGAAGAACCATCAACTCCCTCCTACTCAAGCATGTCCCCTATCGACGGTTATTTTGTACCCCAAAGTTCCCCCGTTCAAGTTATATACAAGTCCAACTTAATCTGAATATCTTACGTAATTATGTTTGCCTGGTAAATATGGGTTCTCAGAATCGAAAGACTACCCACGAAGTACACACATACATGCATCGTGACATGATAAAGTTTTGCGGGCTCATGTTAAGAAAGCAAGCGTTTTTTTTTTTAATAATTCTAATATCTGGATGACCAAGGCAACTTTTGCTCGTTTTTTATTTTGGTAAACGACATTTTCTAAAAATTAAACCTAGCTTGATAGATTAATCGCCCCCGTATACTAAATAAATTTCATGAAAATCGTTGAAGCCGTTTCCGAGATTTATACAAGAAAATTGCTCGTTTAAAGGTAATTAATTATTATTATATAAAGAATGGTAGTAATCTAGCAATTATAATTAAAAAAACTATCCGTAGATTATTCTGACTTGGCTACAGTAACAATGACTGCAATTTAATATTTCCGAACAAATTTTCCAAGGCGTCATGTCTTATGGAATCGAGGTTTTTGCGAAGCGCGACAAGCAAAAGAAGTAGTGGGAATAACACAGTGATTTTGCAGTTCGCAGATCATTCTTGATTACAAAGATAAGCTATACATATATTAGGTACTAGCGGACGTCACGCGGTTTCACCCGCGTAGTTCCCGTTCCCGTGGGACTACGGGGATAAAATATGGCCTATGTTACTCAGGGTGAATGTAGCTTTCCAATGATGAAAGAATTTTTTAAATCGTCACAGCAGTTTTTGAGTTTATTCATTACAACCAAACAAACAAAGTTTTCCTCTTTATAATATTACTATAGATATAGATTTATTTAAGCATTCATTTTCCATAAAAGTTTAGACTGTCAGAACTGACACAACTTAACATATCAGTTACGAGATACCTATTGTGGTAAATTAGAAACTCTTTAGACAGTGTATGTCTCTATGTTAACTCGCTAGAGGCCATATAATAAAATGTCATACATGCTGTCTGTGACAATTAATAAATGATATTACGAAATAACAAGATTTCTTACCTATCTTCCGTGATTGTTATTTGTATTTGTTTTTAAGTTTAATTCTAAACCGTGAACAGTGACTGCCAGAACCGACTCCCAATAACAAAATTTAGTTTCGAAATGGCTAGGCAGTGATGATGATGAGGGTCCGTGGCTTAGGCCCACAGTGGTCGATGCACCCGTGGCCGACGCCCCCGATTCGATTTATGAAATTTCTTTATTTTTTTTGTGCTTTTTCACTTAGTACAGTAAATGAGAAAAGTGATTCACCATGTTGATATTATTTATTTATAACTGATGGTAAGTAGGCTAATAAACTAAGCCCCACAAAACCGTTGTCATGGTTTGACCGTGGGGTCGGTGAGTGGGACACTCTTACTTATACTAATGAGATAAATTCAAGTTTATTTCCGACTACCTACCTAGTTCTTTTAGTATTAAGAATTAGTAGCAATGGTGCTTAAGTATTAGGTTAGTATTGTTAGTATAATCATGGTGTGTAAATAAAACAAAAGCAACAAACCTCGATTTTACTCGTCCGCTCATACAAAGGTACCAGGATAACATAACCCGCTAGAACCTAAGTACAAGCCTTGGACCACACTCTTGGAAAACACACATACAGTGGTCACAACGCCGCAAGTCAGGCAATGTCCCGTGGGAGCCAGCTAACGACTTTACTCGCTCACTTATTCCCTGAACTCCCAAGGCGCGGAGCTTCAGGATCTTTTTATGAAACTTCGGATGTCTAAAGTAAAGATTCATGTGTCTGGTATGTGTGGGGTACAGTCTGGAGTCTTGCGAATATCGACGTGGGTGAGAGTTTGAACTTTTTTAACTGCTACAGAAAATGGAAGTGAAAGAAAGAAAATTCGCTAATATGTCTGTCAGAGGTACAAAGGCACCAGGATATTGCAGCCAATAATACGAATGAAAAGTGAAATGATAATGAATCTGTTTGACTTTTTGTGGCTGGCATACCAAGTATTGAGTGATATAAAGGGTGTAAAAGAACTTTTAATGAAGCCGCAAGGCAATTCGTTCTTCCTGTCTTCGTGATATTTTTTTTGTTCCAGACCTTAACTGGAAACCTCCTAGTTATGGAGATGTTAGGAATCAAAGTTAACACTTTTACACAGGTTTTTTTTTTATACACGTTTTTAATGTAAGATTTTTACTTTAAACAACTCCACAACTCCACCAGCGCAATGTTTTGAGTGTAGTATATTGAATTTTACGATAAAACGAGATTCTTCTGCATCCCAAAAAAAGTCGTTTCTCAGGAATATTTTTTACGTCAAGTTACTTAGTTTGATGTACAGTATGCTTGGTTGACGGCTTCGTGATGAGGTTGTTTACACCCTGTACAGTGAGTGATTATATTCTACATCGCAGTTTTAAACTAATACGAGCTATTAACATTATACAGGAATCCGAATACCAACCACCGATAGTAGCTTACCAGACACATCACCCATCTGGCCGGAGAATCCTCCCCATCCTCCCTTTTCTACGGAGGAAGAGGAGCTTTCGACCGTCTTCTTCATAAAATTAAAGTATTTACTTCAAGTAGGCCAGTTACAGGCACTTTTGTACTGTCGAAACAAAGATAGAAATTAAATGTAGCTACGAGTACAGTCCCATTCACAAGACATAAAAACTGTGAAAGTACTGTAGTTGCCCATTCCCTAGCGTAGATCTCTATGGAGAAGAACGGGCAAGAAACTATATGGACACTCTTTTAAATCAGAATATTTTTACAAAACCTTGAATACATCATTCACTTTGAGATGGTACTTTACGAGTATGTGAGGACGATGTAGCAAGATGCGCTCGTTAAAAGTGTCCATAGTAAAATCAAAAAACAATTCACAAATTAAATCAAAAAGCCATAGCGCAAGAGCTGACCATTCCCAACTGACAGCGCCCGTTCACGAAATGACGCATGATAAATGATGTTTATTTGTAAGTCGGTTTTCACAATCACTTTTACACGTCAATTATGTTTCATGTATCAGCACCATTCAACTCATACCTTAAAAAAATAATCGATTCAGTAGTCGTAAGTAGTTATTGGGAACTTGATACAAGAAATTTCTAGAATGAAAATTAATTATTCATTAGAGGAACTAATTTGAATTTCGACGATCAATTCTTCCTTTCGAGTTTATTTAATGTCTTCTTCAGAATACTTTATTCACAATGGATGGGAGTTTTATTGTATAAATTGAGTTAATTTTTACATCCCCATTTTTACTGCTGGAAGAAGCTTAAGTTGTTTTAATTTATTACTGATCAAGAATTACTAATTGGAATAAGATGGTGAAGTTAATATTCATTATCTTTTTATGGTGTTATGTTAATAGTTTATTGGATGTCAACCACTAATGAGGTTACAGTTAACTTCTTTTAGTTACTTTCAACTCATCCTGGTAAGTTAAATGACCCACTTCCCATATTCCGATTGAGTTGAGATTTCACACACATGTTTGGTTTTACTGACAATACATTTTTATGGCTGACATGATCTAATCTGAGCACCCAGGATCCTATTCACACGAACGAGGGAACTCTTCAACGGTTAAAAGTTCGGATATAAATCTTTCTATACGCGTTCAATTTGTGATTTATAAAGATGATCGTAGAAATCATACGGCGCGTGCGTCAAAAGAAAATGTGGCATATTCCACTAATCCCCTAAAAAAATCCCTCCTTAGGGGGGAAACTGGACCCTAATGTAAGAATAATCCAGAAAATCCCCTTTCAATTTTGAGTTATTCCACTATTCCCCTCTGAGAGAATCTACCTCAAAAACAAACCATAGGCTTGTCAACAAAGGAACAAGTCCACAAGGGCCAATGCCTGCCGGGGATGTGAGACTGTTGTAAGAGATACCGTGGCCCCGGAACACAAAGAGCTCCGAACGAACATGGATGGGTTTTAGTCAGTGAAAACCTGACACGGCCCAGAGCGGGCGGAGTCATTTGATGATTTCCCATCCGACAAAAAAATGGCCTGAACCTAAAATTGTGTATACCCTTCACAGTCTAATGAAGAACTGGATTGCTTAAAACTAATGCGCAAAATACTTTGCAACATCATTACTTATGTCCAACTTAAATAAACAAGAATCTGCGCTTTTAGTACTTACTAAAATTATTTAAATAAATTATCTACAGCAATACAGGCTTACAGGTGGCATCTACTTATGTGTTTACCCCTCCTACGAGTGTAGCGAGTCGTAACGCCGCCATTTTGCAAATATGAACGTAAACACTTTACAGCACTAGTGATGAGACACGTGGAGGTTATAACTCGGGGTTTATCGATAAAAGTGATGTATAAAAGTGCTGGGATATGGAGATAAGTTATGTTTTAGTAGTTTTGTATAGTTACTACTTTAAAAAATTGAATTAAAAAACTTTTTTGCAAAAAATAAAACCGACTTCAAAAAAAAAAACAAAAAAGTGAAACATAACTTTAGCTTCTGAAGTCGGTGACCTTTGTTTGATTGCTTTAGTTTTTTTGTCACCGACTTCAGAAGCTAAAGTTATGTTTCACTTTTTTGTTTTTTTTTTTGAAGTCGGTTTTATTTTTTGCAAAAAAGTTTTTATTTTTCACTTTTTAGTGGTTCACATGTGCTTGATACATGGAAAGTGCATACCGTTACAATTACAACAAGCCCAAACACGACTATGGTACATTGTCTCATTATGGAGTTCCGTGACTCTTGGCTTCATCATCAGATCTGATGGTAGAATGGTTCTTATCAAACGCAAATGCTTCACTTGTTGTAGAAAATACCAAAATCGCAACACGTTTTCATCTAAAATTTGAAGAGTTCCCTCGATTTCGCCAAGATTCCATCATCAGATTGTGACTGGCCGATGCATTTATTAAGCAAATACTTTCATAATATTTATTTTAAAATCAACACACGGAGCCAAACACTTACAAAGCTATTAACTTTCTACATTTGGCATTGAAGGACAAAACGTAAAAACTTTCAAGCTCATAAATCCCTTATTTTAATGGGTATGGCTGACAAGCTTCTCAAATGATTCTTTAGAAACTTAAAAATATCCTATTTCTACGAGCGACTCATAATAGATAAGCACACGTGTTTGTAATAAACTCTGGTCATTGGGTAAAACCCGGACCATCACTTAAGACAATTGAAAGAGTCACAAAAAGCATCGACAGGCAAGGCGTGGGATTCTGGAAAAAAACGGTACAGGCAAGAAGGGGCTGGCGGAGAGAGGCGAGGGTAGGGAAGTCGAGACAGTCGGTTGGAGACCGCTAGAGGGTGGAGACGATAAGCTAGGAGTTAAGCTAGGAGACGTAGAAAATACTAGGAGTCTATGTCTGAGTGTGTGGCCGCGAAAGTGTGATAATGTTTGTAAAAGTTTATAATAGTTTGATGGAAAGGTCTGTTTAGATTAATCGAGGTGAGCGAGAGATGGCCTTAGACGCATGGAGAGGTTTGGCTGAGTTCGCGGGATAGACCGGTCTAAAATAGTAAAAGCACTAGGACGTCCTAGGTTAAACTCGGAGAGTTAGCATAGTTTCGGTATTAAGACGCGCATCAACTCCCCGTGGACGAATAATATTTTATAACCTAAAAATAAGTAGGTAGTCATGTTAAGTCTAGTAAAAGTGAGTGTTGTTACGTGAAAGGAGCCAGGCTGCGGCGAAGGCGAAACTACAGTATTCAGTAAGTTAGTTGAAGACTGACCATCTTTAAAGAACACGTGGTAAGTGTTAACTATAATTGAATCCTCGCTTAAATTGCAGTTGGACTGTAGCGTGGAAGGGCTGACAGTAATCACTTATTGCAGCATGACGGAGCGATTGCATCACGTCATCATAATGTATATTATTATCTCATGTATATTATGTGTCCACTTCCTAACCCGTACCTGAGCAAATATTCATATGCTGCGTTTGATCTAGGGAGACGAAGAAAGCCTACCGCTTACACTCTACAACGTACATACAACATGTACATTGTACGCAAATACAATCGACTATTGACGACTATCGACTTCTAACTGACAAATGGAAGGCCGAATCGTAATGTTCGCATTTTGATTAGAACATAGTATATTGTTTAGTAGTGACAGCACCATAATATTCACAAATGGTCTAAAACAAATTATAATGTTTAGTATTATAATACTAACTTGTACTTGTGTTACAAGATAATCAAACGCTGCTGATGAATACTGCTTCCTGTTAAAGTCTAGCTCAGAAAATTGCTCTGAGGTTGTTGGCGTGCATTTCTAAGTGGGGTAGGCATCACCAAGTATCACAACCCAAATTGGTAGCTACGTCCTAAGGAACGCTAGGGACTGTGTCTCGTTAAAACCACACCCGGCCACTGGTAGGCCTATTACTGAATCGTCACTATTTGGCGAGACACATAACCAAGACATGGGGCAGATTAAAGAAATGTGAGGTGACGATATATTTTCCACCTCGGCGTCCACCAATATCAATTGCAATATGTTCTGCTACAGACTGAGTCTACGATACGCTTGTGCATATTGTTATAATATAGTAACTGGGGGTAAATAGCCGTAAGGGTTCTCGTAACAACGAGAGTACGCGTGTAAGTAAAGATAATGAAAACCTGTCTTCTTCAATGGCATTGGCCTCACAACCCAAGTCTTAGGATTGGAAAAGACATGTTAGAAAGTACTTAGGGAACGTGTGTTGTTGGAGTTCGTAGCAGTGCCCTTAGTAGGGCAATGCGCTTAGGTCTAACAATACACGTACGCCGGGCAAACGTTGTAAAACGAATCCATGTACTTGTACATGGGCACGTTTGCGTTTGCAAGCGGCATCTACATTTGGAATCTAATAAAATAACGTAACGAGCTAATTAATAGTTTCTTAAGCACAAGCGTAACGATTCCTTACCAGACTTCTAGCATATATTATATCTTTGCGTCCTCTTGTTTTATTAGCTTCATACTTTATTGGCGTTTTGCCTCATTAGATGTTATATTATTCATGTATATATATAACAGTGAATTCCAATATTAACTTCACCTTGTGTCCCATCCCTGTCCCCTAGCCTCTAAGGAAGGGACAGGGCTAAGACAAATCCCTCATATTTGGAATTCAGTCCATCTAGTCAGTGGGAGGCCATCCAGTCAAAGGTCGAAACCTACAGAGCTTGCGCGGAGGCGGGGCGCTGCTCCTTCCCCTAAGGGGGAAGCTGACCATAAATACTAATAAATAGCATGATTTAGGAAAAACGAAAATTTTATCAGCCTAGGGTAATTTAGGAACAGTCACATGTGGTGCCGTGACCAGGATTCTCGTCATTAAATGTACTGATTCACTTCAGTGCAACGAGAAAGAACAATGAATGGGTTACTACAATAAAAACACAACGTAATTTTATGGTTCTAGGAATTGTGAGAGACGGCGCAGCTAGTGCTTACAACGGCTACAATAAATAACAGATGTTACGATAAGGGTTTAGTTGTCGTGATTGAATCCTTCAACCACTGGTAGCGGGTTCAATTCCCGCATGATTTATCAGTTGATACAATAATATAAATCTGCATTCCATTGTCATGGATTTTGGGTTCGATTCCCGCCTGGCGCAATAGTTGATAAGTAATTAAATTCCTGTGTCACGGTTAGTGGGTTCAGTTACCATATGTTATATATCGAGGTACCTAGAATTAAGTGTAGGTAACGATTTATAAGACTTGTTTGTGTTCCAGTGCAACAGCAATTATGGGTTCGACTCCCTGTTAATGCAAGTATCGTGTGTTAATAATACACGGACAGCTTTCAATTAAAATTGAAATACAATTGTTTACGATAAAATTGAAAGTTTTGTATTGGTATAAGGATGAATGGTAGTGAGTAGAATGGTATGAGTATATATTAATAGTGCTTAGATACTAAGAAGCATAACGTTTAGAAAATGAGAGTTTATTTTCAAGAATTACAATAACGTCATGGAGAGTTAACCTAAAACTTTCCAACATCGTAACGTATGTCATATAATTGGACGAATACTCGTGTGGATTTATTTCAAATTCCAGGATATTTCAATCTTCGTATGGCTGTCACTAGACTTTACTGGTGCGTTGCGTACGGGTTAAAGTTTGATCAAATTCAGCTGACATCGGCTGACTTCAACGGCAGGTGTAGTGTAGCACGGCTCCAGTAACGAAGCTAAGTTTCACTTTTAATGGACACTATAGTTAACCCTAGTCACGTGGTATTACTTTGTTATCACTACTATAACTGTATTATTTTTTTGAGCTACATGACTACCTAAACCTTCCTAAGCAGTTCCAATATTGGTGCCTGATAGATAAAGTTCTTGCACATAATATTTCAATAACGAAGTGTGAACATTACAAAACTGAGTTGTGTAATGCGGTTACGAGCTAATGAGCCCATAACTACTTTGATATCCTAGAGTACCTATGTACATTTCAAAGTTAAGGTCAAGAACCTTATTTGTTTACTCAAGGTGCACGAAATGTATTACGATTTAAATGGTAGATGGACTTTTATTCAACATATCAAGAGCAAATGATAATTAATTAAGAATAGATCAGATAGCATTGATTTTCTGATACAGCCTTCCAATTATAGTTGGATTTCAGAACTGCTCTTTCCTCTTAAAATCGGAGGGGGGCGATTAATTGGAATAAAGTCTAATATGTCTATGTGCGGACTATTTCAGCTACTCCTGGATACGACTACGAACAGCTGACAGCTGGCTAAGCATTAAGGTGCATTGGGAGAGGCCTCTGTCCAGCGGCAGCTGCATAAGGCTGAGTCTAGAACGAGGGAGCACCGCAGGTAGCGTCGCTCTATAGCACAAATACTCTTTTATGAGACTCTGGTATGTAAAAATAAATTATTAGCATGCACAGGTCTTCTGGAGTTACCAGAAACGTGGTAAATGACAAGAGTATTTTGAGGTTGAATAAGTTCAAGTTCAGGAATGATGTGTCGATAAAAGATGCTTCTGCGAAACTAAACAAAATTATTATAGCAGACAATGTGTCTTAATACATTAGTGTTCCAGGTGGAAAATATAGTAATCTGATAGTATTCTGATTAGGCTAGCTTATCAGCTAGATGTGCTTATGCATTCTAGTATTTCATGGAAAGGCACAGATTATCCTATTGTGAAAGATCATACGCTGTACTGCGTCACGCGTCTGATTTTCAGAGGGGGGAATGTGACTGGCCGATGCATTTATTAAGCAAATACTTTCATAATATTTATTTTAAAATCAACACACGGAGCCAAACACTTACAAAGCTATTAACTTTCTACATTTGGCATTGAAGGACAAAACGTAAAAACTTTCAAGCTCATAAATCCCTTATTTTAATGGGTATGGCTGACAAGCTTCTCAAATGATTCTTTAGAAACTTAAAAATATCCTATTTCTACGAGCGACTCATAATAGATAAGCACACGTGTTTGTAATAAACTCTGGTCATTGGGTAAAACCCGGACCATCACTTAAGACAATTGAAAGAGTCACAAAAAGCATCGACAGGCAAGGCGTGGGATTCTGGAAAAAAACGGTACAGGCAAGAAGGGGCTGGCGGAGAGAGGCGAGGGTAGGGAAGTCGAGACAGTCGGTTGGAGACCGCTAGAGGGTGGAAACGATAAGCTAGGAGTTAAGCTAGGAGACGTAGAAAATACTAGGAGTCTATGTCTGAGTGTGTGGCCGCGAAAGTGTGATAATGTTTGTAAAAGTTTATAATAGTTTGATGGAAAGGTCTGTTTAGATTAATCGAGGTGAGCGAGAGATGGCCTTAGACGCATGGAGAGGTTTGGCTGAGTTCGCGGGATAGACCGGTCTAAAATAGTAAAAGCACTAGGACGTCCTAGGTTAAACTCGGAGAGTTAGCATAGTTTCGGTATTAAGACGCGCATCAACTCCCCGTGGACGAATAATATTTTATAACCTAAAAATAAGTAGGTAGTCATGTTAAGTCTAGTAAAAGTGAGTGTTGTTACGTGAAAGGAGCCAGGCTGCGGCGAAGGCGAAACTACAGTATTCAGTAAGTTAGTTGAAGACTGACCATCTTTAAAGAACACGTGGTAAGTGTTAACTATAATTGAATCCTCGCTTAAATTGCAGTTGGACTGTAGCGTGGAAGGGCTGACAGTAATCACTTATTGCAGCATGACGGAGCGATTGCATCACGTCATCATAATGTATATTATTATCTCATGTATATTATGTGTCCACTTCCTAACCCGTACCTGAGCAAATATTCATATGCTGCGTTTGATCTAGGGAGACGAAGAAAGCCTACCGCTTACACTCTACAACGTACATACAACATGTACATTGTACGCAAATACAATCGACTATTGACGACTATCGACTTCTAACTGACAAATGGAAGGCCGAATCGTAATGTTCGCATTTTGATTAGAACATAGTATATTGTTTAGTAGTGACAGCACCATAATATTCACAAATGGTCTAAAACAAATTATAATGTTTAGTATTATAATACTAACTTGTACTTGTGTTACAAGATAATCAAACGCTGCTGATGAATACTGCTTCCTGTTAAAGTCTAGCTCAGAAAATTGCTCTGAGGTTGTTGGCGTGCATTTCTAAGTGGGGTAGGCATCACCAAGTATCACAACCCAAATTGGTAGCTACGTCCTAAGGAACGCTAGGGACTGTGTCTCGTTAAAACCACACCCGGCCACTGGTAGGCCTATTACTGAATCGTCACTATTTGGCGAGACACATAACCAAGACATGGGGCAGATTAAAGAAATGTGAGGTGACGATATATTTTCCACCTCGGCGTCCACCAATATCAATTGCAATATGTTCTGCTACAGACTGAGTCTACGATACGCTTGTGCATATTGTTATAATATAGTAACTGGGGGTAAATAGCCGTAAGGGTTCTCGTAACAACGAGAGTACGCGTGTAAGTAAAGATAATGAAAACCTGTCTTCTTCAATGGCATTGGCCTCACAACCCAAGTCTTAGGATTGGAAAAGACATGTTAGAAAGTACTTAGGGAACGTGTGTTGTTGGAGTTCGTAGCAGTGCCCTTAGTAGGGCAATGCGCTTAGGTCTAACAATACACGTACGCCGGGCAAACGTTGTAAAACGAATCCATGTACTTGTACATGGGCACGTTTGCGTTTGCAAGCGGCATCTACATTTGGAATCTAATAAAATAACGTAACGAGCTAATTAATAGTTTCTTAAGCACAAGCGTAACGATTCCTTACCAGACTTCTAGCATATATTATATCTTTGCGTCCTCTTGTTTTATTAGCTTCATACTTTATTGGCGTTTTGCCTCATTAGATGTTATATTATTCATGTATATATATAACAGTGAATTCCAATATTAACTTCACCTTGTGTCCCATCCCTGTCCCCTAGCCTCTAAGGAAGGGACAGGGCTAAGACAAATCCCTCATATTTGGAATTCAGTCCATCTAGTCAGTGGGAGGCCATCCAGTCAAAGGTCGAAACCTACAGAGCTTGCGCGGAGGCGGGGCGCTGCTCCTTCCCCTAAGGGGGAAGCTGACCATAAATACTAATAAATAGCATGATTTAGGAAAAACGAAAATTTTATCAGCCTAGGGTAATTTAGGAACAGTCACAAGATCATGACAATATTTCTATGGGACCAACTTGAAAGTATACCCTTTCAAACAAAAAAAGAATTTTTCAAATCGGTTCAGGCGTCTTCGAGTAATCGGTGAACATACATAAAAAAAAAAAAATACATACAGTCGAATAGAGAACCTCCTCCTTTTTTAGAAGTCGGTTAAAAATAGATTGAATTTAAAGATCCGACTGAAACAGAATAAAAATGGCGGTTTATCTTGGGTTTAGTTTAAAATATTTAGATGAAATACAGCTGAATTGGCTGTCGCGAAACCGCGAAAGTGATGACAGTATCGTAGTGTATTATTTTTAGACGCAAACATACATTTAAATGTCAAAACAGGGCTTGCTTACCAAAGGCTCTGAAAATGAGCGCCTCAGTAAAAAATCATCAGAAAAAGCTCCTATAACCATTCAATCATCGCAGTTAGTTAAAAATTACCGAACAGGATGAAATCAGTACATCCAGTTGATGTGATTCCTTGAAATATTACGAGTACGAAACGATACCTCCAACATTGACTTAGAAACAACCACCAAGGCGATGTTAATCTATTTATTAATATATTATACAAAAGCCAATGTTCTGCTATCAGACAGTGTCTAGACGTCAGATGTTATAAACACAAAAGGGACCTTAAAAGCCCTGTGGACGTTTGACAGTAATTTGACAGAATAATACGTCGTTACCTCCACCCTGTTCGCAGCCATTGTGCTTGCGAGGTTATTTTGACTTGTTTAAGTAAGATAAGAATATTTGTGAACCTTTACTTTTGTAAAATACTGTAATTTGTAGAACGGTAGAGGCAAATTTTGTAAATTTCGTAGCAAGGGCTACGTTCGTAGCCGTGTGCTACGCTTTCTCGTAGCGACAGTCCCTTTGCTACGTTTTCTCGTAGCGCATGTCCCTTTGCTACGCGCTCGTAGAGTTTCATAGTTCAACAAAAAGGGATACCCGACTATTTTCATACAAGTTGTTGTACAGTGAAACAGCACACAGAGTGTGTCACAGCACCATGCTGAGATAGAGATGCAGCTTTTGGCCTCGTACAGGACCAGTGTCGTTTCTTTTTATTTTTATTTTTTTATGTGTTTAATTTTTATTCGTTGTAAATACTGTTAATTTTTATGTGTTTTGTCTCGTGCGGGCTAATAAATGCTTTTCTTTCTTTCTTTGAAACCAGGATAATATGGTATGACGGTGATTTTATGGAGTGAGAATGTACCAAGTTCTGATTTCCGTGAATCGGCAAGCGTATTGTGAGACGCCCTCAGACTCGAGTGACTGGAGTGACAATCTTCGCAGGGTAGCTGGTAGCAACTGGATGAGAATTGCCGAGAATCGTATTCAGTGGCGTGCGGTAGAAGAGATCCAGCAGTTGACGGTTATGGGCTGATGATGAAGATTAGATTTAACCACGATGTTGTCTTTTTATCACCATTTGATCTATAAAAAAATCTTTGTTGCCACATTTAAACGTATTTTTTCTTTTAATACAAAAAAAGCGTTTATTTCTCACCACAAGCCAAAAAATACAAACAATATTTACACTTATGCAGTAGCCAACGATTTTTTATTGTGGATCGCTGGTGCCTGTGGTTGGTAGTAACAGCTGTAATACAGGTCATCAGGTCCCCACCTGTTTAAAGTTACACATTGAATAGCTTACATCTGGTACGAGGGTAACCTGCATAACATAAAGCGAAATTGAAAAGCTATATAACAACTTTGCCCTATTTTTAGTACAAAATTATCTGTGGCAATAATCCATTTCATAAACTATGATTACTACTACAATTTACACACTATACATCAAACGTAGTAATCCCTATTAAATCCTAGCGATGTACGGCTTAGTACACGTGTTTAATTATTGCTAGGCAATTAACACTAGTGATTACGGCACGGATTTGTGAGTGAACAACACCGGAGTTTATGTTGCCTTGGTAAATAGAACGGAGATGGCGAGAGATCAAAGAGAGGTGCTCAGGTGAAAATAAGTTGTTGCCTTCAGATTGCATCTTTAGATTTTTCTGCCCATAGAGTTTCTTTCCCATTATTTTCCATAGAGATCTAAGCTTTCGATTGGGCAACTAAAATACTTTCTGAAATTATTAAGCCTTGTGACTGGGATTTTCTGACGTTATTATTATTTTACTTTTATTTGAGTTTCAGATTTAATCAACTGGAAAAAAAAAAAAAAAAAAAAAAAAAACTGAATAGAGATGTAAGAGAATAATATAAGATTATTTACTGATACTTATACAACAAATGTCCCATGGATGTTTTGGCGTCGAGTCTGGTTCACATCGAGTCAGCTAGTGCGTATAATAGAAAAGCAACCAAAACAAAAACCGTACCTACTTTTTTTTTTTTTTAGGATGGGAAATCATCAAACGACTTCAGCCACTCTGGGCGGAGCGGGAGGGAGTGTCAGACTCTTACTGACTAAAACCCATCCATGTTCCTTCCTCGCCCTTTATGTTCCGGGGCCGCGGTATCTCTTTCGAACAGGCCCGCAACTACACTGACTAACGAAAAATGTAACACAACTTTTACTTCAGTTTTTCAACAAAAAAAAACATATTTAATTAGGTAACAAGAAAAAATTCACTATCATTAGTGGGATATCACCACAAACATTTTGACTAGCACTGTCAAAATGTTAGCAGATCTCATGTAGAGCCAAGCTCCTAAATATTTGGCTTGGCCATTTCGCTACATACATTTTTCACCTTACGTCCATATGAATGGCGGGGGAGGGCACTACTGTGCTCCCAAATATCTCGTAAGTGACTGTTTAAGTTTATAAACCGTAAAAGCATAATTAATTACAATATAACGGCGCAAATACAATAATTTAGTTGGTAATTATGTGTTTGAGCCGTTTGGGGTCGAAACACTAGGGCCATGGGGTCCGAGTGCCCACCTAGTATTTCGGGAAATCGCCAAACGGTTGGTCGACTCTTCACGTGACGAGAGGGCGGGACTATTTTTTGGGCAAAGAATCAGCATTGCCATTCAACGTGGCAATGCTGCCAGCCTTCTGGGCACTTTTCCTGTTGGCAGCGATGTGGACGAATTTTTCGATGCCCTGTAACCCCTTTTTGATATTTGCACATATTTTTTGTTTCTATTAAAAGCATTCATTTTAAAGATATTAATTGATCCCATACTCAGCAGTCAATAATTGTTACTGATTGATTACCTGATGAAAAAACAACCCCTAGACCACATTACCCACAACTTTCCAGAACACAACTTTTCCCACAACAACCACAATTTACTATTCTACAACAAAAGTTTTCCCCAACACTACTACATAGTATCGTTTGCATAAGGATTTTACGACGTAACACGAGTGAGACGGTGACTTTGCATGCAACGACCCGATTTACAACACCTACAGCTATAGACACGGCTGGCTACTGCTAATATAAGCAACCACAGGTCAAACGTATGTACTAGGGTGGTATGAATATCGAGATACGCTATGTTGTGCTGTGCAGTACTCAATATTAATTAATCTTCACTTAAGGTACTTACGGGACGGGGCTGCGGGACTGTTCGAAAAAGATACCGCGGCCCCGGAACATAAAGGGCAAGGAAGGAACATGGATGATTTTTAGTCAGTAAAAGACTGACACTACCTCCCGCTCCGCTCAGAGTGGAATTGGTCATTTGATGATTTCCCATCCGAAAACAAAAGCACAATATCTGTGATTTTCTTATGTTTCTATGAGCTCCCGATGTTTCAATGATGCTGCTCTATTTATTTGAGCAGCTCCTAAACTTTAAATTTTGAATAGCCAAACGTCAATTTTGAGTATCTGTTAAAATAATATAACAAGTGCTTCTTAAATTTTGAGGGACGTTTCAGTATTCGACCGTTAGCATAGCTCAGGGTTGGCGAACCTTTATGTGTCAACGTGCCATTTTTCTAAAGTAATTTTAAATGAGGTCATAGACGTGCCATCACATAGCATCGCAAGTTAGGGCCAGCTCACAATATAATAATAATAATAAATACTATTTATAACTCGAAACTCTTTATGTACTACAAAAAAAAATTAATGACTTCTGTTGTTGCAGATTAGATGACAAGTAACTTATGTCAGGGTTGTAAAATGTTACTTTTAGCAGAATGCATGCTGCATTAGAGTCATCTGTCAAACGGTTTCTAAACAAGTTTTTAATGTTATTCATCTCTGAAAATAATGACTCGCAGGCATAGGTAGATGAAAATATTGTTAGAATAGTACGAGCCAGCTTCTTCAAACAGTTAAATGTGTCTGGTAACGCATTCCGTGTTTCCAAAATTTTGTTATAAGCATTTCTACTTATATTACTTGTCAATCTTTCGGTTTCATACTTCCAACTCTTTCCTTATTTCAATGAATTTTTGAATCCATATTGAACTAGACTGGAAATCAATTAGCTGCATTTCAAATTCTTCCATTTCCAACCAATCGAATAGAGACAAGTACAGTTTATCAAATGTCGTCACATCAGGGTACATAATGAACTTGGGTGTTTCCGATAATTCCTTGAACTGTTATAAGTGCATTATAAGTTTTTGCATAGATATGTTTTTTGTAACTAGATTAGCAATTACCACGCCAAGGCGTAGCCACGGGACATATGTACAGATACATATGCGTCGCTAACGTCAGTTCAGTGTTCTGTTAGATGCCTACGGAAGTGACACAGGACGAAAATGGGTAAATGCGTATTGAAAGAGTGCGATTTAAAATCACAAACACATAATTAATTAACCGAAATTACTTTCCATACTAAATTTTATCGTTTCTGAGTTTTTATAACGGTATATATCAACGTAAAAACGTAATTTATTAATTTACATTTTGAATTTTGACAATTAGGTTCAGTGTTACCAGTAAAACTTAGTTTTAGTTTCCAACATTTGTGGGAGAATTTTTAATTGATGAAATAAGTGCTTTGTATTTTTTTTTATAAAAACGCTGTAGGGTGTGTTAAGTGGGTGGAAATAATTCAATAGCTGAAAAAAGAGTCTGACTAGCTAACTGCTAAATTTTCCTTTATCTTAATTTTCATTTACCTTTTATGTAATCCCATATTGCCATATATGCCCATATTGTGAAAATTCAAAAGTGCCTGTAATTGTGGCCTACTTGAAATAAATGCTTTGATTTTGATTTTTGATTTTTCTCATTTTCGAAGCACTTCCGTGATCAAGACAAAATAGATCCAAAATCCAAATGTGTATATAAATTAATAAACGAAATAATAATATTATAAAGAGAAAAGGTTTTTGTTGTTTGTTTGTGTGTTTGTTACGATTTAACTCGAGAACTTATCACCTGATTTTAAAAATTCTTTCACACACAGCTACATCTTTAGCCAGTAACAAATGCTTTAATTATTTTCGCGGATGAAGTCACAGGTGAAGTGCTAGATAGTTAAAAACTTCTAATATATTCATAAAGAAAAATTTTATTCGAATATTTTAAAGTTAATTTAATTTATAAATTTATTATATATTTTTAAGGCTTAAAAAAGTTGGGTAAAATTTTGCATGAGTAGGCCACCCCATCCCACCATTGCAAGTTTATATTACCGTCTTTGTCTAATCAAGGCGACGGTATTGTTCTTGTGACTTGTGTAAGCGAGACAAATATACGTTCCCTTTGAAATGTTAGTGGTTTCAAAGCTACGTCGTCGCGTTTAAATGGTGGTTACACTTTTTCTGACCATTTTGTTGAGGTTTGCATCTCTAGTATATATAGCTCAATGAGTTTTTGTGATAGGTGACGTGCCCAAAATATTGTGTCGCGTGCCATTCATGGCACGCGTGCCATTGGTTCGCCATCCCTGGCATAGCTTATGTTGACAAATCACCCTTACTACCCCTACTGCGAATAAAGGCGACCGCGGCTCGTATGTATTTAGCTTTACGTCTGATTTTTATTGTTACGTGCCGACATTGTACCGTTCGTGTGAGAAGCCGGTATTTCTTTAGACGGTAAGATGGCTACAAATCTCATCAAGTATTGCTAAAGTTTATAGA
Organism: Xestia c-nigrum; assembly: GCA_916618015.1. Taxonomy (NCBI): domain Eukaryota; kingdom Metazoa; phylum Arthropoda; class Insecta; order Lepidoptera; family Noctuidae; genus Xestia; species Xestia c-nigrum. Next base: position 4,603,044 of record OU745263.1, read on the forward strand.
ATACTAGTGTACGTCACGCGGTTAAACCCGCGTTTTTTTCCGTTCTCGTGGGAGTACGGGGATGAAATGTAGCCTATGTTACTAGGGTGAATGTAGCTTTCCAATGGTGAAAGAATTTTTGAAATCGGCACAGTAGTTCTTGAGTTTATTCAATACAAACATATCCACGTAATTTTTTTTTTCCTCTTTATAAAGAGTATTAGTTAGTGTAGAAGTGTAGATTATTTTGGTACACTCCGTTGCGCCTAAACTATTCATCTGATTTTGATGAATAAGGTGTCAATCGATTCGTTAGCCCGGATAACATAAGTTTCATTTTAACCTTGTAAACCCTGAATTTAGTTGGTTTCAGTAATCGGGTTTTTTATGTCAAAACTTTGGGCGCGTTGAGTACCTTTCGAGTGAACAAAAATCATGAAACTCGCGTGACCGTCACCTAACGCTTCGTAGCACTCGTAGCCGAATCGATCGGTTGCGAATTTTCACTTCTATTCAGCCCGCATGTTTTTTTTGTGGCAGTATCCTACACAAATTCTTGTTCAATGTTAAATGTGCGGTGAAGCAAGTTTATAGTTAAGTTTTGCACTAAATAAACGAGATTGCATTCGTTTATTAGGTTATTGTAGAATTCCTACTACGTTAGCTTGGTCGTAGCTATCCTGTTTGATCGTGTACCGTCAGCTCACATGACTATAGACGTCGTATTCGTATATAACTTGCAAGCAAAAGTTGATGCTGGTTTAGTTCATGGTTTACCGCATTTGCTACAGTTACGGGACAAATATTTCAGTCAATTTCTTCAACATAATTTATACCTCTTTCAGCCCGCTTTATCTCCAACTATCTCCAAACTACAGTACAGGTACTTAGCGGAACCTCCCAAGTTCTATTGTAAAACACTCACCCGAGTTTAACGCGCAGTTTAACTGATCCGGATCTTAAACGTGAGAGACTTGAACCAGAACTCGCGAGTGCATTATATCCGCTACTTTACTGCGCCGAATAGAAGATGCATTGCATATGAATACACACTGGCGAAATGGGTGAAAAACTTTCTAAATTATTAACAGTAATCAAATAGTTACAGATATAAGTGTAATCCTATCCTACTAAGATTATAAATACAAAAGTTAGTAAGGATGGGTGACCACCCTTACATACCGAGTTTCCTCCATGCCTCGGGAAGCACGTTAAGCTGTTGGTCCCGGGTGTCATTTGTCCATCTTTGACAGACGTTACTAGTAGTCAGTGGCCCAAAAAGTCTGACAACCAGTCTTGCCAAGTGGTATCGTATTACCTAATACTAACTGGCTCGTGGAGTACAGACAGGCAGTCGCTCCATATAAAATACTGGTATTCAGCTGCATCTGGTTAGACTGGAAGCCGACCCCAACATAGTTGGGAAAAGGGAGGCAGATGATAATGAATGAGGATGTTTGTTAATCTTTCACGCAAAAACTACAAAACGGATTTAGATGAAGTTGTGCGCTCAGGCAGTTAAACCTGGATTAACATATTATAGGAACCTTTGTATTCCAGGAGTGTGATCCCGTGCCCGTGGGACAGTAATTGGACTTCACGCGGACATTCAATGCAATTCGAAGACATGTGACATCTACCTATCCACACTGGGTGGTGGATTATAGCCCATTCCCTCTCATTTAGAGGAGGCCAATGTTCTAGCAAAGGGAACATTAAAGGCTGATGATGATGACGACGCGAACAAAGGTCACGGTGCACTATATTTTCTTTTCGAAACATGTTTACACAGAAAAATCTACAATATTCAGTTGTCATATGATTATTCGCAACAATCAGAAATCGGGCAATCTCCAAAGCCTACATCTAAATTCATAATCCATCTAGCTAAGTAATAAAGTGTTTCTAAGGTCTAATAATGACTTTAGCCTACTCCAAGTGAACCAACTACCCAGTAATTGCTCAGAAGTTGTCTGTAGCACCCGTGTGTGTGTCACGGGTATTAAACTTGCATCGAGAGGCTGTAGTGCAAGTTTGAAAGCCGCCGGCTTCCTTTGTTTGCAGCCTACTAATTTATGCCCATTACGTATTGTTCCTAAACTACGTATTATATATGTGATATATTTACGAAATTGGCTGTAATTAATAGGTGCACATACATCGGCTGCAGGTTAAAGTATTCGTGTTCAGGTGAAAAGCTTTACTACAGGGTGTAAACCACCTCATCACGAAGCCGTCAACCAAGCAATCTGTACATCAAACTAAGTAACTTTACGCAAAATTAAAGCTGGGAAACAACTTTTTTTTTTGAGGTTATAAATCATGTGTTGTGGTATAACTCAACGTAACGCACTTAAAACATTGTGCTGATGGATGGATTGAATAGTACGGGCGTCGTGGAGGTGTTAAAAGGCAAAATCTTACAAAAATAATTTGTATTAAAAAAAAACTTGTCAAAAAGTTGTAACTTTGACCCCCCATATCTCCGTAACTAGAAGGTCCAGGTATGGTGTAGAACAAAAAAAATCGCAATGATGGGGAGAACAAGTGCCTTTCGGCTTCGTGAAGAGGTGTTTTACACCCTTTATACTTGGGATTGCTGACATTTTTCGCAGATGTTTCAGCAATTAATGTATTGAACCTCCTCCCCCCCCCCACTGCTGCGTAAAATCCACGTCCCTCTGTGTCATACTTCCCTGGTACGGTCTATAGTCTTTAACAGGTCTTGGTTTGTTAATTTAGTTTTCTAACAACACTAAAAGCGATTGATAACAGAATAGAAATTGAATATGAAAATAGATTTCAATTTTTTTTTATTTATTTATAAAGGCATCAATTCCAAATATAAAATACATCGCTTTTTAAAATTACAAAATTATTGGAAATGTCAAACGGGAATTTGAATTCTTTTATCATTGAAAGGAAATAAAAAAAGAAAAAAAAAAAAAAAAAAATGTTATAAGAAATCTTGTTTGATTTACATGATAATTTGCAGGTTTATCAGTAGTGTTTGTTTAGAAAAGTCGAAAAGTCGGTTCTCCAACAACTTAAAATAACTACAATACAAATAAAAAGTTCGTAGCTAGTTACACGCTGCGCTCACCAAAACGTTTCCCGAATTCACTGTTCAATTTGTTCGAGTGAAGTAAACGATACGTCCAATGGTTTTCCGATTCAGAACGATCCTAAAAATACTTACACATGAAACTATTTTGAGACTGCATTGAAGTGCGGGTCAGTTTTTCACGGTCTATTTCTCGCGTGCTTTGTTATTTTCGATTTCCTGATCAAAAAGGATGCTCTGCAATTGTCATGCCAACAGTTTCAAAAATTGCAAATCTATTTAGTCCGTCAGAGTATTGTAAAATAATGGACACGTATTTTTAGTTTTTGTAAATCAATGAATATTGACAAAGTTATAATGAATCAAATCTCAGGAGTGGGGGGGCTCGTGACGTCAGAACTCACTAAAAATTATCGTTACGTATTCAGAATTTTTAAAGCGTCGTATCTTCGTCAATTTTGGTTTACGTAACAAACAATATAGTGAACATTACATGTAGGTACACTATTTATTAAAGAAAATACGGGTCAAATATTTTTTGATAATCTAAGTGACGGACAAATTCGTTTTTTTTTTGTCGTGTACCCTATACGGACAAGTTAACTTTGAGTGACTTCCTCGGTAGTTCAGTTACAGTGACCGCAAACGCTACTGTAGTCTTAAGACTCTGGGTTCGATTTTTACATCAAGAGTTTCTTTCGCGGCGATACTATCATCCTTGCCTCGTTTTTTTTATACATTCTCTTGTGGGCCGTCTCCACGAGCGAGAGAATCGCGGCGATATTATCGACCTTGCCGCGTTTTTCTTTACATTCTTCTGTGGGCCGTCTCCACGAGCGAGAGAATCGCGGCGATATTATCGTCCTTTCCGCTTTTTTCTATACACACTCTTTTGGGCCGTCAACACAAGCGAAAGAATCGCGGCGATATTATCGTCCTTTCCGCTTTTTTCTATACACTCTCTTGTGGGCCGTCTCCACGAGCGAGAGAATCGCGGCGATATTATCGACCTTGCCGCGTTTTTCTTTACATTCTTCTGTGGGCCGTCTCCACGAGCGAGAGAATCGCGGCGATATTATCGTCCTTTCCGCTTTTTTCTATACACACTCTTTTGGGCCGTCGCCACAAGCGAGAGAATCGCGGCGATATTATCGTCCTTTCCGCTTTTTTCTATACACTCTCTTTTGCGCCGTCGCCACGAGCGAGAGAATTGCGGCGATATTTTCGAATAGAAATACGTTGAATCGCCGCGATTCGCTCGCTCGTGGAAGCGGCCCCTTAAACGTAACTGGATACGAAATATGGTACCTACGCCTTTTCCTAAATTTTAGGCTATTCCCGGCGCGATGTTATGTTACTTTCACGAAATTTACTTTTAATCACTCCAAAGCTAAAACAGCCAAACATTTCCATTTTACATCACAATATTTCAACCAAGCTCTCATCCGCGTACCAAAATCCGAAATTGAAACGAAAACACGTAGTTCTCATTGAAATACCAACAAGTGCTCAACGGGCGAAAATACATAAAAGGGTAGTTGTAGGAAAGTTTCCACGTCAGCATGTTTGCCTCACATTCAAGAGATGAGAGATGCAGCATCCCAGGCTTTATGCCAATCGTAGGTGAATGCTTTATTAAAAAAGTTGTTGGAATATGTGAGTGCTATTTTCGGTACATTCTGTGGAAATATAAGAGTAATGGATGGTGAAGTGTAGTACTCGTATGGTGACGTAACATGCGATATAAAAGCTTTAAAACTTGGGGTTTTTGGTTTCGCGATCTAAGACCGTTTGGACCTCACCTGGAGGGGAACTTCAACTCTGGAGGAGCCACGCCGGCTTTTAGTGTTTCCTTTTACAGTCACTGTAAAGATTAAAACCTCCATGGTCAAAAGACACTGGCAGGCTCTTTAAAAAAACACTGATTTCACAATCAGAAGAATTTAAAAAAAAATGGTAGGCACTCGATAGCCGACAGTTCGACACAAGTGTAACAACAAGTAGTTTGTTCTGGGAATCATGAATTTATTGAATTGTAATCTCTTTTTCTTCTTACCGAGTCTTTAGTCTTTCATTTGCCACGCCTCCTTACGGTACCTAAACGGTAGAGTGGTAGTGTGATAAGTGATGACAGGCACCTGATAGGAGATATTTCAACATTAAGTTTTTGTGTTTTATGTCAAAGCACATGACAACAATCTTTTCACAAAAAATCAAGCCCTGTTTTTTTGTGGTAAATTGTTTCTCCTGATCAAGATCTTCATGAAATTAACCCTTTTCCTGTCCCATGAGCCACATATGGTTCAGAGCGATTGTTTAACTATTGTCTCTTTAAGTGGACAGTGAATGTGTTAATAATATCATGGAGCTTTCGAAACTAGAACAATGAACTGGTAAGTTAGTATCGGTGTCTGTTTCAGTATTGTTCAGCGATATCAACTGAAAGTTATCGAGATTGGCGATAACATGATGCAACTTTGTCAGCTGCTCAAACATCTGGCTGAAGATAATATTTTGATACTTGGGTGTCCTAGTTTATTGAAATTATCTCAAGCTCGCTTAATAATAACAGCCACTCAAATCATTCATCAGGGTAAGCTGCGTTTGCCTAGGTTGGGCTGTGGATGGGTGAGCACCCATTCCATACCGAGTTTACTGTGCCGAAGAAAGCACATTATGCCGTTGGCCCTGACTGTCATTTGTGAGTCTTTGACATTCGTTACAGGTAGGCCCTTCTAAGGGGAACATTTTGAGAGGAACTATAAAGGGTGTAAAACACCTCTTCACGAAGCCGAAAGGCACTTGTTCTACCCATCATTGCGATCATTTCTTAGTTCTACACCATACCTGGGAACCTTCTAGTTATGGAGATATGGGGGGTCAAAGTTACAACTTTTTTTTACAAGATTTCGACTTTTAACACCTCCACGACCCCCGTACTATTCAATCCATTCATCAGCACAGTGTTTTAAGTGCGTTACATTGAGTTCTAGCACAAAATATGATTTGTAACATCAAAAAAATAAGTTGTTTCCCAGCAATATTTTTTGCGTAATGTTACTTAGCTTGATGTACAGAATGCTTGGTTAACGGTTTTGTGATGAGGTGGTTTACACCCTGTATACCATTACCGTTTTCTTCCTGTTGTGATTGTTTTATTTCTAGCAAACTAGCGGATCGCATCGCGAGGGGCACGAACATAATTATGCAAATAAATGTATGAATATAGCTTATTCAAATAAGGACATGAATATGAATATTACAATGAAACATGTTATTACAGTGTTCGTATCGGAATTCAAGTTGTGTGAGCTCAAAAACAGACGTTTCAACATTTGTAGCCTTAGCTTTGTTGAAATGAGACTGGGCGGGTCACGTCTCTAAGATTGGACCGGATAGATGGTCGAAGATAGTCACACAGTGGGTGCCTGAAGACGGCCGTCGTAACCGAGGCAGGCCCAAAAAACGCTTTGGTGACGATCAGGATCTTGGCGGATTGGTCGGCCATATTGTAAACAGGATTGGAAAGCCATGGAGGAGGCCTTTGCCCAGCAGTGGGACAGAACAGGCTGACATAAAAAAACAAGCTTCGATGGATAAGAAGAAAAGATGAATGGATGGTGTAAGGAATGAATGATTTGAAGGAAAAAGCAGTCAATGCTAGCGTGACGTTGGATAGAGGATAATGGAAGAAGGCAACGTGTTGGGCCGACCCCAAATAATATGGGACAAGGGCAGGTAAATGATGATGATGAACTTTAATAGAGTAGCTTTAAACCGTTGAAGCTACTACAGAAAGAATTTAAAAACCAAAATAAAATATTTAAAAAGAATTGCGGCCTTCAATAATATTTACACACTTTTAAAACACAAGTGAGAGGAGGCCGTGTCCCAGCAGTGGGAACATTATAGGCTGATGATGATGGTGAAAACACGTGTAATGCATTATTTTTTACTATGGCGTCAAAGTCGAAAACTATTAGGGTTCGAAGATATACAGGGTGAATTTTTCATTTAGTATTGGATGGCCAAATCTGATACCATGAGGAATAGCGAAAAATGCTCAAAGGAGTCTCGAACTTGATTTTGATGAAAACTGAAACTGTATCATTAGATTTTAGAAAGAAACCCATTGATTTTGGAAAAAAAACTTACGGGAAATTAAAGGAAAGAGTTCAATTTTAATACAATAAATAACGAGGAGCAATTTAAATTTGGGGTTTTTAATATTATATCGTTGTATCCTGAAAGCATTACAGCATTGCCGAAACATAAAAACTGTTTCCACTCCTGCCAACATTTAAATAAAATATATTCATTCGCGCCGTTTTTTTATACAAAATCATCGAACAATTTTTTTTCTTTGGACACTAGGGTTTTTGAGACAAACTTAAATCTAATCGTCAAAATCCATCCAGTTATTTGAAAGATAAGTACCGAGGATAAAGATATTTACAAAGAAACAAGCACAGGATACGCGCAAAATGATAACACTTCCTTGGCAACCGTGTAAAAAGTGATCCGCTTTAAATTGGTAAACTTTCTATGGTTTGAAAGGCTTATACCCATTTTTGCTACGATATATCCTACCTCTTCCACTTTACCACTCCACTACTAATCCAAAACTACTCCTAACTTCAGTGCAGCCAAAAATAAACTACACCATAGTGTGCTTCCCTTCAAAATTATATCTTCAAACTAAACTCTACTTAGCTTACGTGAGAATAAAAGCATAACAGTACTATTTAGTAGCCGTTGCTGAAACTATACAAAACGATAGGGTTATGTCCCATCGAAAGAGGGTTTTGAAACACGAAAGCAATCCTCGGGATACCTCCCTTTCTTATTAATACAATTTTATTAAGAGGCCCGCGGAGTATGCGTATTTCATACAAACGTAATACCAAAATAATTTAAATCAAACATATTCTTAAAGTAAATATTGATTTCGATTGGACTACATAATGTTTAGGTTCCCAAATTAATATTTTGAAAGGACATTGATTTAAACAAGAGTTATGATAAAACTAAGTTTTCTATAGGAATTTTAAATTCCTCATATCTCGTCTTTATATCATTGTCCTTTCACGCCTACAGGACAGTCCAGTAACGTAGACACTCGAAAAAAAAGACCTACGTGTCATTCGTGAAATTGATTTCCCATCCCGTTATCGCTTTCTAAGTAGCCTACCCCTTACATCAAAGTTGAGATGCAGTACAGAGTAAGTTTTAATGTATGTTCAACGTTAAATGGAAAGCTATGTCGCTCGTTCATTCGTTCACGAACGAACGTTGTGGCAAGGTGAGCAGGATGAGATTGAATTAATGTTACAAATCGAGAAATTGTTTGGTAACCACCCAATACTCATATTTCTGAAGTTTAGAGGTAACTTGGTTAATTTGAACTGTATGATTTCAGAATAGGAGTTTCGATGTTGGAATTTAAGGCGACGACATCAGCTAAATAAGCAACTCTATTTGAGGTGGTTCAAACTTCGTTTGAAATACTGTTAGAATAAAGTTCTAATTAGCTTGCACTACAAAGTGGTTGTTACTTCAGTCACTGCGGGCCGAATAGTGCGAAATGAGTATTTTCGATCGATTTAAAACTATAACTTAACTATTTAATAATAATTAATCCATCAGTAGATGTAGTTTAGCATTTGAAATTTTATGTTATATTTTTAATTATAATTATCATTGTCAATAAATGGCTAAACTGCTTTGAAAGAAAATTAAGAGGTATGTTTGAAGATTTTTTTGGTGCATTAAAGTTTGTCAAATTATGTTTTGCGTTCCATCAGTGTATGCAAAAAGGACTTCAAAATATAAAGTTTTTTTTTATTTGTCGAAATTATTTACAGTTTTAGAGATCCACTGCTTTTAAAACTGCCTTTTCGACCGTTTTCAAGGAATCTCCGCCTCAATGAAGGATACAATAGTGCTCGGTAACGTTACTCTCTCATTGAGTCTTGAAATCTATGTCAACCTTGAAAAATTTAGTACTGCTTATTATTATAAGATACTACGTTCTAGCCTCGGCTTCATCCACGTTTTTGTTAAAGTTTGATTCGCTATGGCAAATGGAAGCAATAAGTTAGCAAAGTTTTATCGCAAATGGATGAACGGTATGTTAGCGCATTAAAAACGAACAAACAAATATTTACGTATTTATCCAGGTTGAAACATAACAAATGCATCGGCCCACTCATGCGGTGTCACAGCCCATGAAATTGACAAGTTTTGAAAATTCATAGCTTTTTTAACTATTACCATGCCTTTTTATCAGCTCTTATAGAAAGTTCTTTTTTTTTGCGAATTTGAAGCACTTATGAGTGTTGCTGAAATTGTACTTGTACTACGGAACGAAAGTTGATCAGTTTCATAGTCCAAGAGTGCACGCGAGGTCGAGGCGTTTACTATGGAACCTTGTATGGAAGACGATGAAGGGCTCGTCATTGATTTGTTCCAACCTAAAATTTAATCTCGATAATCGTTGGACCGTTAAGCACATAACCACAAATCTACTTTAATCACCACCTTCCGAAACTTGGCTTTTCCGTAAACAATCGTTGCCAACATGATAATTTCTCCGAAAGGCAGAGGTGGTATAATTTCATAACTCTTGCAAACTTCTACTAAGAAATTGTAATTTCTGAAAGCTACTCATGCATTTTAGTGTTACCCCAAACTTTAATATTCGCCTCTGCGCGGTAATGTGCAACATGTTTTCATATCTTCAAAACAACCACAAAGTGGTGTGTCGCTGCTCTTGTTATTTTACTAAAACGCTGTTTTCAAGGAAATTCAACACGTACTTGAGGTTCTGAGAGGGAAATTGCGATTTTACTTATGCAAAGAAGCAAAACATAACAGTGGTAGAACATTTAATGAGTCTTCTGTTTTTATTTATCTCTTAACTTTATGAATCAGGTTATTGAATTTCGAATGAACGAAATTAAATAAGTAATATTATATATATATTTTATCTACCCAAATATCATAAACCCTCTCTAATGCGTTCAAAAACCATAGGCAATGACCAGCATTACCAACCTGCAGAAATAAACGGAACTGTAATGAACTCATAACGCAACTGAAAACAGTTGCGTTATGAGTTTTAAATTAGGAACAGGTGTCAAATTCAAGTGAGTGTGCTATTCTAGTACCACCTACATTAAATCAGATATCGATAAAAAAAAAACCCCAATTCAGTATGATTTTAACTATAAATCGCACGACATTTTGATCTCGAGTGACACAAGAATAGTGACTTTGTTCGTTTGCCTATGATTTAAAAAAAAATGACAGATATCCGAAACACCGCCATTTCAAGCTGTCATTTGTTCGTTAGCTTTTTATTTCCAGTAATCCAGTTACGAGTAGACAAATTTTCTGATAAGTTCTTTATTTCTGTCGAAAATGAGTGATAGTGACTCAGAAATTGACATGAATACTCCGCCAGATATCGTAAATGCAGCGACGAATGCAACTAATAACCTGTTGGCACAAAAATCAAGGGCCAAGTAACAATGCAGGTCATTTCCCTATGGTTCCTGAACCCATCATAGAGCCCTTATGATATTTGGGTAGATAAAGTAGTGTATGCAACTATACATAATTAGGCATTATGCACAGTTGCATAAACTACTATTGTTGTTTAGTGAGTGAGAATGATTTTTGAATAATGAAGAGCTCGTGATAATACACGTGGTATGGGCTGTCAATTGTAGATCTGTGACAGTCATTACATTACAGACCTAATGGCTCGAAAGACTGATAATTACTAGTCTTACCAAGGGGTATCGTATTACCCAGTACCAGTACTGGGTAATACGATACCCCTGCTGTGGAGGTTAGATAGGAATCGCTCCATGTAAAATACTGGTATTCAGTTAGACTGGAAGTCGACCCCATCATAGTTGGGACAGGCAAGGCATTTTAAGCTGCATCCGGCTAGATTGGAAGCAGCTCTCAACATGAGCGCGAGTAACTGTTTATTTTCTTTAAAATTACAAAAATCTAATAAAACACCATAATTTTATAAGAACTTTATTTGTACTTAAACATACACAATATTTCCTACTCAATTTATTTACAAATCCACCTCTTTTCCTTTAATTTAATTTATAAAATACATCTTGTAAAAGTATAAGTACTAGGAACCCAAAAGTGACTAGAGCCATTATCTTAAAGTCATCGCGTTCAACTGTCGTATCTTTGGAATTGTATGAGGATCACCAGATACGTCGTCACTGCTCCTATCACCTGTAGAAATATATATTAGGCATATTAGTAATAATAGAACAATCATTAACCAAGCTTGCATAGTAAGGTATTCGTATATTCTAGAGAATCTAAACAAAGTGATAATCGCTTTCAAACCATTTCGTAATTCTACCAATTCTTCAAGACATGACATACGTTTTTCTATAGCTTATGTCATTATAAATGTTTTTTACTTTATCGAATGTCACTTTGTGTGTTCTCAGGTTATTATTTAGAAGGCTTTTGTTTAAGGTTATAAGAATTTATGATATTCTGGTTTCGAAGATTCCTTTTCTTATTTTCTGTAAAATGAGTTTTTTATTTTATTTTTATGGTTGCACCGTAGAAACCTGTCAGTTTTCTTTGTTTTCTATGACTTGTACAATTTCTATCAAAACTTAAACACGCATAAACAAAGAAGAATAAAGTATAAGTACTAGGAACCCAGTAGACGAATGTGTTCATAAACTCACAGAAGCAATTAGCGGCCTATGCAGCGTGCACATGCCCATGGGCGCGTAGCTGACAGACTGCAGCATCAGTTGTCGAGAGAAGATCTCCAGCCGCGACGGCAGCACGCCGGTAGATGGCGCTGATGTCATCAGGCGGCACACTAGTCCTTCTGTTCTTTTGCCCTGGTATTATAAATAAGGATAAAGTGTTATTTCATCTTCAAAACGTTATCAGCTCTCAAAACACTGCCCAACAACTTTGTAGCTATGTCACAGCCTACTGGTTTAGTTAGCCGTTTAACCTCTTTACTTTAAAGAAAACTAAGTAACTAACCTAACGTCGGGGTGCCCCAACCTCAAAACATTTTTTTTTATTTAGCAGTACTATCCCACTGCTGGGCAAAGGCCTCCCCCAATTCCTTCCATGTGCTTATTTCCTGTGCCGCCTCGGACCAACCCTCGTGATGCGCGTCCAAATCGTCTCGCCACCTTTTCCTGGGTCGGCCTCGGCGGCGCTGTCCGTCTTTCGGCAACCATCGTGTGGAGACCTTTGCCCAGCGGTCATCGCAAACACTTTATATTTGCCTTAAAATCGTAGAAATAGGAGCCTCGCTTCGCGGGGCTCCTATTTCTGTCCGCAGGGTTTAAGGGAACCTAACTAGCCTAACATCGGGTTGCCCCAAGTCCCGAACTTAAATGTGTTTTTTTTCAGGCCGCTAATTAAACGCCCGCTGATTAGTAAAGTGGCTAGGCGGTTTACTTAACGGCTAATTAAACCATTTGGCTGTGACAGCTATACAAAAATCTTCAGGCGGACTGCAAATTTCGTAACAACGCCTTTCTGTCTATGTCATACAAAAGCCAAAATATACTTGTATCATTGTGGGTGATTGGTAATGTCACTTACCTCGGCTATAGTATAATGTCCCGGCTCGACGACCACGATCATGCGCAGCATGTGTGTCACACACCACAAGAACTGCAGTACTAGGAAGTGCACGCGGTTCGTGGACACAACTGCACAGAAAATTGTTTGTTAATAAAATGACTGAATGTGTATTTATTTTTTGAGCTGTTTGAAAATACTGCTGGTGTCTCCTTCATGTTTTTGTCAAAAAAAAATGAGTTAGATCATAGAAATTGCAGACACTACAAAAGATGAAATTTGTCCTCTTTAGAACTGCGTAACAGTCTATAATGTTTCGTCTTTTCATCAATCATCCTTCCAGATGCCGCTGACTAAAATCAACTTAGTGTCTGATAATTATGTTTACATATCTCGAATATATCGAAATTAATCTATCTGATCTCTACCACTCGTTAAAAAATCGACTCCACTTGTTTACTATTACCGTTTGGGTAAAACGATATCCAATGGTTAGACTGGCTGTCAGGCTATCGTGGTTTCCAAGGCATGCAGGGATCTCTCTAGTGAACTCCACCCGCCCCCTAAACCTAGCAAGCTTTTTAAAAGCTATTAAACAAATCCACTCACTAATCTCCATAATCAGGAAGTACGGCGTCACAATAAGATGCAGCAGCGTGGAGATCAGTATGACAACGAGCGGTAGTCCGTAGCTGTCGTCGATACTGTTGACGACGTCACAGAGCGTGCCGTGCAGCGCGGCCAGACGTCGCACCGCGTCACACGGCGACACTATGAGACGCGGCTCCCCGCTCGCTGAAATTACAGACACTGTTGCGGGTGTAGGCTGGCTTCTCTGAACTCCTGGTCGTGCCACCACGTCTTATTCCAATATTAGGCTCCGTTCCTACGTTATTATGTTGTGACGACAGATAATCGTAGGTTTAGGTGTCGTGGCTTGTGTATTTAAATTGAGGTGTTCACATATAGGACGACACAATAACTGTCGTCTGTGATTTTTCCCAACTAAAGACTAACGATACGGTAATGGGGCCCGGCCTTTTTGTAATCTTACTTCAGCGTAAGAAAGAGATGACGCCTATACTCAAGGTATACGGTCATTTTATTTTTTATTGGATTAAAATAAGGCGAGGCAACAGCACACCACGTGGAAACAACCGGAGGCGCTACCAGGATAGCATAATGTACAGAAGATGATCTTAGATGATCTTTATTAATAAAATAATCTCTTCACGAAGCCGGAAGGCACTCGTTCTCCTCATCATTGCGATATTTTTTTTGTTCTTCTGTGGGGGGTCAAAGTTACAAATTTACTTGTCAAAAAGTGATGTAGAACAAAAAAATGTTCGCTGGTGATGGGGAGAACAAGTGCCTTTCGGCTTCGTGAAGAGGTGTTTTACACCCTTTATATGTAAAAACTGAATGTACACATGAATGCAATGAAGAGTTTGAGTTGGAGTTTAGCAGTGTTCGTTCTCTCTACAAAATGTGTATTTGTTACGCCCAAACAGGCAACGTTCCTACACCAAGTCCACGCCACCAAAGGAGGTCATGCATTAGCTCAACAAATGCGATAGAGAGAGAGAGATAGCTAGATAGGAACGATCCTAGTAATAAAGAGTGACAAAATTCTGTAAGTCACCGCAGCGGTTCCAAACTTTTATAACTTTGGTCCAAGGTGGCGTGACCTCTTTTATCCCAATAATGACGTCAACCATATTCCAGGGGCTAATTCTGCTATTTTAATAAATTCTTCACTCCAACACGATTCCATTGATCCAACTTTAAGCAAAATGACAATGGGATGACCCATTGTCATTTTGCTTAAAGTTCGTAATCTGCTAAATTCACAATGGTCGGTCAATGGTCTCGTTATCAAATTGTGTTTTAATGGCATTGTCGTATACCCTGCTGGGGTTGCGGGCCTGTTCGAAAGAGATACCGCGGCCCCGGAACATAAAGGGCGAGGAAGGAACATGGATGGGTTTTAGTCACCGTTACCAGGATAGCATAAATGTTAAGCTCATAATCTTACCAGTTCTCTTGATGATGACGACATGTTCCCTGCCAGTCATGGTGTCCACCAGCAGACTTACATTAGCGGACCGCTGGTGGCCAGCCGGCGCTACCCGGATAGCATAAATGTTCAGAGGCGATGCGCTCTTAGGTTTCTCCACTGGAAAAATAAAGAAAATGTATTATTCTATTCTATTTTTAATGAATGGCAATTGAAGCCGATGTCGACTATTCTGCCAATGTCGAAAGTGAACTGGAACGGCAAGTGGGTGTTTTAAGAAAAAAATAAAATAAAAAAGTAAAAACTTATTATTGAATGCCTTATTTTATATGAATGTTTGAAAACAGGCTTTACTTGCACTGAAATATTTTCCCCACTGATAATTTCTCATATAAATAAAAGTCACAGTCACCTAAAAAATACCTGTAAATAAATAAAATCACTTCTGTAATTCCCGAATGGCAGAAGGGCAGAAGTGTACCTAACTAAATATTTCAATCCACATTTTGCCAGTTTTGTTTAAATCCCATGTAATAGGCGCGAACCTATTTCCATCAACCGACCGCCAATCCAGATTCCATGGCTGTTACTGAGATGGAAAAACCCAATAACAATTTTCCCGACACAGGAATCGAACCGAAGACTTCATATTCATTGCGACCACTCGACCACTGCACTCGACCTGCAAATAAACTGCGCTTAGTGAACAACAAAACAATAGAAAATATGTACCAGGGATGGAGACTTGTCTGGCGGTGAGCGCGAGCGCGTCGTTGACGGCTGCGAAGCGCGCGCGCACGGACAGCGCCGTGAACGCGAACTGAAGCTCCAGGATCAACACCACGAACCACAGCATATAGAACCCGAGGTAGTTCGTCACCACGTCCCCTGGAATACGACAACGATGATTATTAAAGGGGATGTGACACGTAAGAAGAACCTTTTGTCTGTTTTAAAAAAACTTTACAGTTTTATGTAAAGCTCTTCGTGACCTACAGTGTCAGAAATAAATAAAGCTATAATACAGCATTAAGCTATAATATATAGCATTGTATAGCATCACACGAGTGTTGTAATGCCTAATTATGTATAGTTGCATACACTACTTTATCTACCCAAATATCATAAGGGCTCTATGATGGGTTCAGGAACCATAGGGAAATGACCTGCATTGTTACTTGGCCCTTGATTTTTGTGCCAACAGGTTATTAGTTGCATTCGTCGCTGCATTTACGATATCTGGCGGAGTATTCATGTCAATTTCTGAGTCACTATCACTCATTTTCGACAGAAATAAAGAACTTATCAGAAAATTTGTCTACTCGTAACTTACTGGAAATAAAAAGCTAACGAACAAATGACAGCTCGAAATGGCGGCGTTTCGGATATCTGTCATTTTTTTTTAAATCATAGGCAAACGAACAAAGTCACTATTCTTGTGTCACTCGAGATCAAAATGTCGTGCGATTTATAATTAAAATCATACTGAATTGGGGTTTTTTTTTATCGATATCTGATTATCTGATAGGTGGTACTAGAATAGCACACTCACTTCAATTTGACACCTGTTCCAAATTTAAAACTCATAACCTACTGTTTTCAGTTGCGTTATGAGTTCATTACAGTTCCGTTTATTTCTGCAGGTTGGTAATGCTGGTCATTGCCTATGGTTTTTGAACGCATTAGAGATGGTTTATGATATTTGGGTAGATAAAGTAGTGTATGCAACTATACATAATTAGGCATTACAACACTCGTGTGATGCTATTAAGAAACTCGCCTTCGGCTCGTTTCTTAAACCCACACTTGTGTTGTAATGCCCTTCATTATGCACAGTTGCATAAACTACTATAGTTTGATGTACAGAATGCTTGGTTGACATTTCGTGAGGACGTTGTTAACACCCTGTATAGTTAGAAATCAATCACCCAATATGCCTTTATTTAATTTCATTGCATTAACATCCTTTGACCATGGCTTGTGGTGGGAAGCTTTAGTCAAGCTGTGAACGTCTGTTGGTGTTATGATAACGATACTGTTGTGATCAATGTCGGTCAGAAATGACAATCTACCATTAGTTATTCATTTTGCTCCGTCATCATCATCACCATCATCTTTTCAACTGTCTAAACACGTGTCGCCACATTGACCGTTCTCATGCGTCTCGCATCCAGAGGATTAATTATTCATATTTCTTTACATTCTCTGTCCAACTTCTTGGCTTGCAGCGCGTAGAAGGTGAAGTCATCGGCGATGAGAATGGAGAAGAAAATGAGAATCCCCAGAATGATGCCGCACAGCTTCCGCTCCGTCACCAACGAGTACTGGCCTCCTATGCTGGTGTCCACCTGGAAACAGCGAGAGAGAATGGTAAATAGATAGATCTAATAATTCATTAACTGCTTGTGAAGTCGACACAATAGTTAAACAATCTCGTCATACCGATTCGGTCGGGGTCCACAGATTGAGGGATTAAGAAAATATTCAAGTGCAGTGGTGGTCACAATTTCAATTGCAATGGTGCTAATATTTTCGCAATTTATCAGCACCATGCTGAGATAGGAGCCTTTTGGCCTCGTACAGGACGAGTTTCATTTCTTTTAATTTTTAAATATATATTTGTTATTTTTTCTGTGTAATTTTTATACTGTTAATTTTGATGTGTTTGTCCTGTGTGGGCTAATAAATGCTTTTTCTGTCTTTCTTTCTTTCTTTCTTAGTAATGGAAAACTTAGCAACTAACACAGGAACCGACCAGAAATTCAGTGTAATTTTTATATTCTTGACTCGATACGACGGTATTTAAAATTTTGATGGCCCAAAACTTCGCCAGTTCTTTCGCATCGTCTGCGGCATGGTAACTTTGACTGCATATTGTCCACACTAACGGCAACATAGGAAGAACTTTCACGTTCACCTTACCGAAGCAATATTCTCCATGAACTTGAGCATGTTCCTCATCCGACGGGGCGCGCCGTACACGCCCGCGCCGGCCGTGGCCACCACCACCAGCACGTCGCACGTGGACACCACCTGGGACATGCGCGAGGACATGCGCACGGACAGTTCCACGCCCACGTTGATCTCTGCTACTAGACCGAAGATTGTGCATATTACTGGAAAGTGGACAGAAAAACCGCATTAATAACAAATAGAAGTTTTAATATTAAAGAGCAGCGGTGGTCCAGTGGTGGCGGCCCCGATTTACAAACAGTAAGTCGTGGGTTCGAACCCAGGCAGGCGTATTACTTTTTGTAATTTATTTCATCACCACAGCTCTCAAAAACGGTGAAGGTAAACATCGTGAGGAAACCGTCATGGCCTAGAACAAAACATTCGAAGACATGTGATATCTACCAACCCGCACTGGGTCCGCGTGGTGGATTATATGTATAGCCCATACGCAAAACATGCGCTTTGACGCGAAGTTGCGAACACTAGCCCGTTTTACAATACAATTGAAGCATTGCGTGCAACAAGGGCGTTACACCAAAAAGTAACTTTTGAGATAATTGAAGTTAAAGTTTTTGGTATGTTATAAATTCTAAATGAATTAAGATAAATCCCTAGAACTTTGAAAATTACGGGTAACAATGAGTAAGTTGTAAGATTATAATTTTATTATTATTTCAAATAGTTAGAAACTTCAAAATAACATATTTTTTAGTACATGTTATCCACCCTTGCTGCATCCAACCCATAAATTAATTGGGCGTTCATATTTTAAATGGTTTTGAAGGCATAAATTATGGCTTTAGGTGCTTTAAACAATCATCTTTTTATAAAAGTAAATGACAACACTCATTTGCTTTCATTATTAAAAAGTTTAAATAATATCTGTGGGCTTGTTTTCTTCCATAACTTTATATTCTTAAACTTCTTTTTTCCTTTCTTTTTTGGAGGAACCTAATCAGTCTGGTCATCATCTGCACAAAATCACTGATTTCAATCATTTCAGCCATGTTTTTACATTAAAATAATCTTTCGCAGACTACAGGTCAGCGTAGCAAAATCCTCTCAATTATTATCTGTCACACCATCTACAATCACTGCATCAAAATGAGTTTTTGCCATACAATATTAGATAGCGCAATGTTTAATTTGGTGCAATAATATTAAAATGGGCTTTGGGTGCCGAACGCCCTTGTTGCTCCCATTGCTTCAATTAATAGTAGATTGTATCATAAGGGAGGGCGATCACATTTCTTGCATCAGTTCTAATACTTTCAGGAGTTAATTATAAACTTTTACTGTCACTTGAAGAACTCATTTTTCAAAACAAAACCATGAACTAACATTCTGTCGAAAACTAACGAAAACGCGGGTTCGCGCGTTTTCATTTAATTTCCTTTTCTTTAATTCAGCCGGCGGCGCGTGTGCCGTCATACCGGCCAGTCTTAATTCAAACAGTATTTCAATTCTATTTCTTTGGCGCTGAATATATCAAATATATCAAGTGCATAAAACGCACCATTTTACGCGAGACATTTATCCATCCGAGCGAGCTTGTGAGCGGGAATGGATATAGAGTGTAAAATGGGTTTAATGAGTACTTACATGACACTACTTTTCACTTCGATCGCGAGGAAATAAAACAGCAACAAGTAAAAGTAAGTATGGTTCCCGCCAATCAACAGTTTTTTATTTTTTTTTTCATTAGCAACGTGACATAACACCTGACTTAGGTCGTTACATACTGCTTAGTTATAAAAAAATGTTTTTATATCTATTAATATAGATTAAATAGGTTGATAAACTAACATAAAAAACAAATAATTTAAAAAATAATCAATGGACGAAATTAAAAACGTAAGTTTATTTTATAAAGTTTTATTGTGTACTTTTGTCTATCCATGCCTTGTTCTTAAAATAAAATACTAACGAAACAAATTAAAATGAAGAGGTTATTCTATGAAGATGAAGTTGCTCGTGAGGCTGAGGTCTTCGACGAAGATTTTACTTTATGCTCTAGAGCATAAAAAGCGACTTTATTTCGCCTACGTACGACATAAAGATCAACTTTTAGAGCATGAGAAGTGGAAAAAAAAATATAGAGTGTTTGCTTCCAAGGTCGAAAAAATCATCATGATTGATGTGGGGCGTGTGGGAATACAACTCCGCGGAAAGGGAGAATTAAGTACTAGGGCTACATAAACTGCAAGAGAACTCACCTTAATATAAGGTTTTGGAATAATTTAATTTGTTGCTATCTAGAAAAGATGCATGTATATTGCAAATGTTTCAGGAATTACTTTTTTTTTAAAGCAAAACACGTTTGGTATCTTAGTTTTTCTTTATAAAACTTTTCTCTCTTAACGTACTCGTATTATGCATCCTAAAGTTCGAATTTGATATCCCCTTTTTTTTTTTTTTTTTAAGGATGGGAAATCATCAAATGACCCTCCCCACTCTGGGCCGAGCGGGAGGGAGTGTCAGACTCTTACTGACTAAAAACCATCCATGTTCCTTCCTCGCCTTTTACGTTCCGGGGCCGCGGTATCTCTTTCGAACAGGCCCGCAACCCCGGCAGGCTTCGGCCCTTGCGGGCCCCTCTCTTTTTGCTGACATCTCTTTGAGGCGCGCGTGGAACACAAACGCGCCGTCGACACGGCCTGTCGTCGTCGTTAGACGGCCGGACGGCTAGCTAACCCATAGCCAGTCGTCCACAGGCCCGCATCTACGGTGGCCGGTAGCCACCACGTGGCCCCCGACGCCCGTTGCGTCTCCCGCGGCGGCCGGGAAGAGAGGATCTCTCCCTCTCTCGTTCCGCCACCTCATTCGCTAGCATGACTGCTTCGCAGAAGGAGGCGACGGCTTCCGATTCCGTCTCGATTTGATATCCCCTCAGTATGAAAAAAGTACGTCCTCTATTCACCTTCACTATTTGAAAGGTAAACAAATACACACAAACACTAAGCTGCTCACCAAGCACTGTGACTAGAATGTAGCTGTACACGCACATAGCACCCGAAATGCTGACCGTGAACCCATTGCTGCGCGACTCGAAGCGCAGGGGCGCTAGTCCGAAGAAACTTGAGATCTGGAAATAAATAAAAGACTTTTATCACTCATACTCGGAAAGTAGGTCCGAAGTTGCGTGAGGAGTGGGTTGAAAGTAACACTATTCAGCCCTAGGGAGAATCTTTTTCAACTGACAGCTGTCAAATTGTTAAAAAAAACTAGTTCTATTTTCACATTTCTATTGAACCATGTTCCGACTTCTATACAGCCTGTAAATTACAGCGCGATGTAAAATTGAAATAACATAATTTAAAATTGAGTTTTAATAAAAGTTTTTTTTAAATAAGTTAGTTATAATTTTGTCACAATTTTTTCTTTAAAATAACATAGATTTGGGCAAAATATATAAAAAAAATAAAGGCTGAATAGCCGGCCACATAAAAAAAACAGAATAGGCGGGAAATCGGCAATCCGATCTTCTTTTGTTTTTCGAGTTTTTTCGTGTTTTTATTTTAATTTTCCTTGTATTCGTAATGAAAAGCACAGTGTTTACCGCGGGTTAAAGACTTATTTAGTCCCTCGAACTATTAACGCCCGCGCTGCGCTTGGGCGCCAAACCCCGTCTCGGGACTAAATGAGTTACTTTCACCCCTATGGTAACAATATACTATTAAAACAGTAAATTATTTGTCATTTTTACGGTATCTTTCAGAAAATGAAGTAGGTTTAACATCTTCGAAAATATGTTGTAAAATATGGTTGGCATCCAGTTCTTTCGAATCCCATTTAAATCGCCACCGCGGCAGATTGTACTAGGGCTGCATAAAACAAATCTAGTATCGTTGAACGTTAGGTCGTGTCCAAAACTCAAATGGGACTGACTTAGCCGTTACCAGGGCTTTTTTTTTTTTTGGGACAAGCCCGCCACACACGCCCAAACCACTGTAACTCCTGAAAGCCAGAATCAACAGTGGCGACCACCAGAAAAGCGCCGAGACAATGAAGCTCGACGAAGTCCCAGAGAATGAATTTAACTGTCTTGGATCCCGCAACGAAATTAATCAGAACGTTACCAGGGCTACAAAAACTGTAAAAGGTCTCACCCTGAGTATGAAGGCATGCGCTCCGCCGACCACACAATGAGTGGGCCGGTTGGACCGTGCCCCCGACTCGGTCGGGACTGGCGAAGCTGTTACTTCCTCCACCTTCGCTGACTCCACGCCTGTGAACAGAATTTCAACTGCAACATACCTTCCTACCTATCTAAGTTGAGTAGCTTTTGATGATACTACAGGTATACAAATATCACGACGTTTAACTGTATCATCAATTGCTACTCATAGTGCACAAAGAACGGACAAAGGGAAAGTTTAAAAAAATGGGAGAAGCCTGTGAATTTATTACGCGGAATGCTTTGAGAGATGTTATCAAAATTCGTTATCACGATAATCACTTGATATTGCAACTTTTTTTTTTTTTTTAAAGATGGGAAATCAACAAATCCCACTCTGGGCGGAGCGGGAGGGAGTGTCAGACTCTTACTGACTAAAAACCATCCATGTTCCTTCCTCGCCTTTTACGTTCCGGGGCCGCGGTATCTCTTTCGAACAGGCCCGCAACCCCGGCAGGTGATATTGCAACTGACATTCAAATTGCACAACACAAAGTAAATTGATAAAACTCTATAATTACAAAAATACTAAGAACCACTGAACATGTCACTCATGATAACTAATATTTATAATAACGAAAAGTTTGGAAAGAAAGTTTGAAACAAACCCATTTCCTTATGACTGGTACTTGAAAAACTCAATTAAAAAACCCTAAGCATTTACTGCTATAACTCGATGGCAAAAAGACCAGTGTTTTTCTTTCTGGTTTTAAAAGCAACTACATACAACTCTCTCTGTCCGAGTGCCGGTAGCTCATTAAACTCCCCTATCTATCTTTACAGCTGTCGATAATACAACTTTTTAATTATCTCTCTTGAAACACTCCAGATGCTGGTAATGTAAAATGCTTTCTATTTCAGTACGGTACAGCTTTAATTCCGTTGAGACTTACACTTTTTTTCCGAGAGTAAACAAGAACTCTTTTATATCGAACATGTTGCAGGAAAACAACAATTAAATAGAACAAAAAACTGTTAAATTCGTCAATTTCAATCATGAAAACGTTTTTCTTCTTGCGCCCATCAAAGGACTACAAAACCCCTGAATTGTCGAGCCCGGCCACTTCGGCGGCAACTCAAATGTACCACCACATGATACCTCCTCTAACCCACATAATATCTCGAAGTCTATCACCTAGAAGATAAATTACCAATGTTGATAAAAACATATTGCTCGTGGGAGGGCGTTTATCAATAAATCTAATAACATGGCATAACAATATGTGTCAAAAACGCCGACACAAACACATGACGCCATTGATAAAATTTGGACAATATAATAAAGTTTCCATAACAATATTTACCAACTGGTCAAACAGAAAGTATTGTTGTTTCTAGGCCGTCTTCTATATTGTTATTTAAAAAACACGATTGAAAACTGGATATAAATAGGGATTTCCAATATATAAATCAACCTTATCTTCATCCTCCCGTCTATTAAATTGGGATTTAAAACCGCCGTTTTATTTTATGACATTGTTATTATGTATCAGTTTTAAATCGTGGTTCAACTGAAAGAATTTGAAAAGTTATCAATAGTTTCCAAACCCCGCTTAGGAGATTGATTTTGGGAACTGTCACAATAAATTTAAGGAAAAGAAATTCATAACTTGAATCAAAATATTTTATATAAATTGTAATAATTGTTTTGAATTAGAAATATAATTGCCTATAGACACCGTATAATATTCGTATGTGTATTTTGCGTCGTTAAAATTCACTTCGTTTCTGAGTGTGATTTCACAGAATATAGCGTATTCAATTCAAATTTTAATACATGCCTCTCATACTTTACAATATAAATAATATCCTAAATTATTTACAACTAGCTGACCCACGCAACTTCGTCTGCGTCTCATAAGAGGGAAAAAGCTACCTACTACTACCTATCTATCTACTACTACCTACCTACTACTACCTAACTTCTACTACCTACCTACTACTACCTACCTACTACTACCTACCTTCTACTACCTACCTACCTACTACTACCTACTACTACCTACCTACTACTACCTACCTATAACCTACTACTACCTACCTACTACTACTACCTACCTACCTACTACTACATTTTTTTTTCATAAGAACCTTCTCCTGACAATAACAAACACAACAAAAAAAGAATCAGCCAAATCTGTCAAGCCGTTTTCATGCTATGCCGTGACAACGGAAAACGGGATTCATTTTTATATATATAGACGAATGATCAAATAATACATACCGAATATCACCCTTCCAACGGGAGTTACACCTAAAGTGTAATTATTGTTAGGAGTCCAATTCGAACGTATCATATTTATAATATTTCGAACACAAACACTTACAATTTCACTATTCCCGTATTTAATATCAAGTATTTCTAAACACATGCGATTGATATAAAATTGACGTCCTCCTATATTTGCACAAAAACATTATAAATTAAATTATTTAAAAAAAAAACGTTCTAGTTGTCTTAATAATCACAAAACACAACTTTCAAACGATCAACCAAAAAACAAAACAATTTAAAAATCCATGGAGTAGACACCAACATGATTTTTTCAGCAAACATTTGATTGATCGCTATAGCCTTGTTTTTTCACGTTGCGCTGAACGAGTATCGCACGTGTTAGTTCGAGTTGCACTGTATTATTTGTTGTTGATGGAAGCCTAATTATCTTTTTTCGTGTCCTGCGATACGTAGTAAGGAAATATTAAAAACAATTGAATCGCGGGCATGGCCGTTCATTGTAAGAACTTGCAAACATGAGTAGCAATTAGGACAGTTGATTTAAAATCGTCTATGGATATAATTAATGAATAGATCAAACCATCTCTGTTTTTTCATACAGGGTGTATTTCACCTCGTCACAAAGCCGTTAACCAAGCATTCTGTATATCAAACTAAGTTACTTTACGCAAAAATGATTGCTGGGAAAAGACTTTTTTTTTTGAGGTTATAAATTATGTTTTGTGGTATAACTCAATGTAACACACTCAAAACATTGTGCGGATGGATGTATTAAATAGTACGGAGGTCGTAGAGATATTTAAAGTAAAAATCATGCGATAAACAGTGGTATTAAAAAAAAATGTGTGCGTGTACTAGCGTACACTCGTAAGAAGTGACACTTCATTATGACGTTATTTTTCAAATTAAAAAAAAAAAAACGATATAGAGCGACTTTGTTTTTTATAAGAAAAAGATGTCGCGTAACGGAAAAATGTGACGCGTAACGAAAAAATGTTACACTACATTTTTTTCCAACCCCGATAAGGAAGTTTCACTTCAAAAAACTACTGCAACTACTGCAACTTTGACCCCCAATATCTCCGTAACTAGAAGATTCCCAGGTATAGTGTAGAACAAAAAAAATGATCAGAATGACGAGGAGAACAAGTGCCTTTCGTATTCGTTAAGAGGTGTTTAACACCCTTTTTTTTTTTTTTTTAAGGATGGGAAATCATCAAATGACCCCCCCCCCACTCTGGGCGGAGCGGGAGGGAGTGTCAGAATCTTACTGACTAAAAACCATCCATGTTCCTTCCTCGCCTTTTACGTTCCGGGGCCGCGGTATCTCTATCGAACAGGCCCGCAACCCCGGCAGGCTTCGGCCCTTGCTGGGCCCCTCTCCTTTTGCTGACATCTCTTTGAGGCGCGCGTGGAACACGAACGCGCCGTCGACACGGCCTGTCGTCGTCGTTAGACGGCCGGACGGCTAGCTAGCCCATAGCCAGCCGTCCACAGGCCCGCATCTACGGTGGGTGTTTAACACCCTTTATGTATGGTTGCGCTTTAAGGAATAAACACAAAATAATTTAAATTGTGAGCGCAACTAATGGTTGCGCTTTGAGGAATGATTTAGTTGCGCTTAGTTGGCTGCGCTTGAAAATAGATACGCTCGGAGGAATACCTGTATTGTTATCAAAGATTAAATGATACCAATAAAGTTTTATAAAAGGACCATTTTGATTTTATTTGTAGATACAAATAAAATCAAAATAAGACTGATTAAGACGGATATGGTAAGAAAAGAAGTGTCTGATGAGATGACGAAAAATAGAGGAGTATGGAAGAAGAAGACATGCCGACCCCAAATAAATTGGGATAAGGGCAAGAGAATGATGATGATGATGATGGTGATACAGTTAACTTGATATAGTTAAATATGTTCTCAGAGGCCAATTCGCTTTTTTTTACCCAAGGACTACGTAAATATTAATGAAACCCTATGTTCGAATCAATTATGAAAACAGCAAAAGGGCTGAAAAGTATGTTATGAAATGCATCTGCGTGATTAAAAAGCAAAGTTTCCTAAGACTCCCGGTTGCCTAAAATTATTATTTATTTGGCTGAATTAAAAAGAACAAATTCAGTAAAGAAGACGACCACCTAACAATCTTCCCTGAGACTCAATACAAATAAAATAACGACATTCTCAAAGTGACTACATTATAAGTTACAAAGTTTCACTTAAGTGAAAACGAAATCAAAATAACATTAAGGTATTTACTCAAATAAGGTTTCAGGAGTAAAAACTACGTCAAACTAAACTGTCAAACTAGCCTCGTACTTTGTTCTTTAAAAAAGTACTGTCGTCAAAATTTGCTGTTTAAATATGTCTGTAGAAAGGGACCTCGCTACGGCGTAGGCACCCTTTCCTACGGCGTAGGCGCCCTTTGCTACGGCGTAGGCGCCTACGAAGTTATTAGATTCCTACTTTGAAAAGATTCATTTATGGCAGACACATGCAACTAGAAGCCTATCCAGTGTGTTATTTGTATTTAATCTGTATTAAAATCTTTATCTCAGAAATATTTTATCGTTTTAAATATCTACTGCTCCGTCAATGGACATCCAAGCAGTGGCACAAAGTTTCTTGTCTGTGGGAAACTTATAAACAATTGAGACTAGGGCAATAGAACCAAAATATACGTCGATGACTCCGTAAGTTTGGTATATTTAGTTCAGTGCTTTCTAAACATAACAGCCGTATGTCACTCTAATGTCTAGAAATGATAGTTTAAATAATGTTGGCCCCAATAAGTTGTTTATAATCTCTTCATCACCTTCAAAATGAATCATTTCCAGGTGACGTCAAAACAAGGAGGTACCTACTAAAGTTTGATATCATAGTACAGCAGATATAAACGTTTTAAACAAACAGTATTGCAACTAGGGACAAAATGGTCAGACTTGACAAACACACACTAAACGATTGCACGGTGAATTCGTGCAACAAGAAAGCATACTTCAGGGGCATCAGGTTCCGGGGTTGCGGGCCTGTTCGAAAGAGATACCGCGGCCCCGGAACATAAAGGGCGAGGAAGGAACATGGATGGGTTTTAGTCAGTAAGAGTCTAACACTCCCTCCCGCTCCGCCCAGAGTGGGAGAAGTCATTTGATGATTACCAATCCCAAAAAATAAAAAATAAAAAGGGGGTATCAGGTTGAGCTGTGGGACTGTTCGAAAGAGATACTGCGGCCCGGAACGTAAAGGGCGAGGAAGGAACATGGATGGGTTTTAGTCAGTAAAAGTCTGACACTCCCTCCCGCTCCGCTCAGAGGGGTCACTTGATGATTTCCCATCCGAAAAAAAAGGGTATCAGGTTTTTCGTAAGTCGGGCCTGCCATGTCGAGCCAAGTGGTTACGTTTTATAGAGGGTATAATAATACCGATAGGTACTCGATCTTCATGCCTGTTACGGAGATATTGGGGATCAAAGTCTCAACATTTAAACGAGTTTTGTTTAGAAAAAAATATGTTATGCCTTTACTTTCAAATACTTCCACGACGCCCGTACTATTGCAATACAATGCATTCATCAGCACAATGTTTTGAGTGCATTACGTTGAGTTCTACCACAAAACATAATTTTCTAAGCCACAAAAAAAAGTGGCTTCCCAGCGTTTAATAATCTTTTCGTTGAGTTACTTAGTTTGATGTACAGAATGCTTGGTTGAAGGCTTCGTGTAGGGTCCGTTTACACCCTGTATATGTAGTGCAACATAACAAACAGTGTGGTTGTCAACCATAACACCTGTAGTATTTGATTTAACCAAAAGGGTCGGGTTTACTGTTTTTTTTTTGTACTGTGGTAGTATGTAGGTGTTTAAGGCCATGGATTTGTCATGGGATTGGAAATATCTACGGAACTAATAATTCGTTTTGTTTTGTTGGTAAACTCGTAAAAGTGATTTATTTGTGCAGTTAGGTTACGTTTGTTCGAATTAGTACTCATTGATTTTGAGTCAGGCGTCGCTTTCTTGAGTAAAAGCTTTCTAACGGCATATTTCATAAAGAATTAAATGTACATTTAATTTAACGGTTTACATTATAAGTTAATATGGGACTTCATCAAAGACATTCAAATATTTACGAGCGATAGACGGGGAACACCTGGATTAGGAAGGCACAGAACTGGGAAGTGTGGCGAAGTATGGGGAGGCCTATACCGAGGTCTGATATGATGATAATGATGATGAAGAAGATGATGATGATGATGATGATGATGATGATGATGATGATGATGATAATGATGATGATGATGATGGGACAAGACGAAAAAAATCGAAATCCAATACAATATGTTGTTTTTTTGCAACAAATTGAACTGTCTAGTGTCATAAGCTCGCTTGCCAAAAATACAAGACTTAATTGTTAATTAAAAAGAACCAGGAGTCTACTCTCTAAGGTCTTCAACGTCGATACAAGCCCGCCCGAAAGTAGCTGGTTGCTTCGAAATGAATGTTACTCCCATTTTTTCGGATTCGTTTTTAAAACACATACTTTTCAATCGCGTTGCCTTTCTTTTTTAGTTCAGGTCCCTAAATGATCTTACGTCCGTAAATATACGATACGGTAAGCGACCGTAACATGGGCCGAATCTAAAGATTTCGTGCTTAGCAAAAGATATTTTTTAGACCGTTCGTCGAGTCAACATCTCCTGAAGATCCATCTGCCTCGTAAAGGATCGAAACACGTTTCGAGTATCCGTTTGGGTTCATGGCATGGTAATTATTGTTGGTTTTCCTACACTTGGATATTTTTGCGGGTGGGACAGGCGGCACTGCATCCTGCATCCAGGCTTAGATCTTTTTCGCGAAATTAAAACGAAATTTTGCATAAAATACTTATTTTTACAGATCGTGGCTAAATAAAAATAGCCGCTTGGGTCGATCTTTAGGTGGATGGGTGACCACCCTTACATACACAAGTTTCCTCCGTGCCTTGGAAAGCACGTTAAGCTGTTGGTCCCGGCTGTCAATTGTAGAACTTTGAAAGTCCGTACAGGTAGTCAGTGCACTAAAAAGTCTGACAACCAGTCGTAGCAAGTGGTATCGTATTATCCAGTACTAACTGGGTTGTGGAGGTCAGATAGTAGCCCTATGTAAAATACTGGTATTCAGCTGCATCGGGTTAGACTGGATGCCAACCCCAACATAGTTGGGAAAAGGCTAGGAGGATTATGATAACTATGTTTACAGCAAAAAGCAGATTTTCATCGTTTGAAATTGGACATGATTTCTGAACAATAACACAACTGACCTTTCGTCCGCATAGCAAATGCCCTGGCAGCTATTGGTAAGAAAAATACGTAGTCGGCTGTCGGCTTCAACGACAGTCTAAACAAATGCTAGTCTATAAACATACCGGTAACTGACGTCTATTTGCTAACATAACAAGCGTTCACGAAATTTTATTATTTCTGTAGACATTTTTTTGGACAGGGTGTAAAAATAAATAAATAATATTATGCCATGTCTGATTGTCATGTATTAGCAGTAGATGGTGAAGTTTTATATATATTTTGCTTTTATTTGATGGTGACGGTACTTAGTCTTTTGTGCCAACATTCTGCACCACGTTTGGGAGGACCAATTTTGTTTTATTAGAAAAAATCGTGTTAAGCATTTAGGTGGATCAACGAGTGAGAAACCGCTGATAACCCCCATTTTACTGCATACATTAAGGTTAGTATATCGCATGTATGGTTAGGTTACCATGATTTTCAACCGACTTCTAAAAAGAGGAGGTTCTCAATTCGTCTGTATTTTTTATTTATTTTTGTTTTTGTTACCTCAGAACTTTCGACTGGGTGAACCGATTTTGGTAGTTTTTTTTGTTCGAAAGCTGGTGCTTTCCGTGTGGTCCCAATTTAATTTGCTGAAGATCTGATGCTGATCCTCGGAGATATAAATCGAACTCTTCAGAAATACACGGCAAAGCTGCAGTGATTGCTGCAAACGGTTGGTTGTTTATTGTTTACTAGCGGACGTCACGCGGTTTCACCCGCGTAATTCCCGTTCCCGTGGGAGTACGGGGATAAAATATATCCTATGTTACTCGTGGATAATGTAGCTTTCCAATGGTGAAAGAATTTTTAAAAACGGTCCAGTAGTTTTTAAGCCTATTCATTACAACCAAACAAACAAACAAACAAAGTTTTCCTCTTTATAATATTAGTGTAGATTAGTGTAGATACAATATCACGACGTAACATCACGCCTGTGTGCTTTGAGGGGGTACTCAAAAGTGTATAATACACCCAGATTTCGTCAGTTACACACCTAACTGTCGAAATCTGGGTGTTTTCAGAAAAAACGCTTCAGAAGTAGGTGACAAAAAAACGAAATCAATCAAACAATGGACCGACTTCTGAAGCGTTTTTTCTGAAGTTATTTTTCACTTTTTTGTTTTCTCTGAAGTCGGTTTTATTTTTTGTAAAAGTTTTTCATAAATATCTCCCTGTGGTTTGTTTTTGTGCAACTTCCATGAACATGCGATGTTTACCTGAAAAGACATAAACACTGGTGGTTCCATGTTCTGACACTGGTGGCTCTTGTGCCTTCTCTTTGGTTATTACAAACCTCATGTGATTTTACGTATAATAAAATATTGTGTTTCTAGAAATCTAACGCGACTTTTATTGAAATACTGCCGAAACTGTTCCATTGAACTATTCAGTTTTTGCATAATTCTTTTTTTTTTAAGTTTAAAAAAAGTGGTAAATTATATAATAAAACACATACTCAATTAAATCGCGGCTCAATCAATGCTCTACATGAGGGCGTGAACCCCTTGAATAAATAACGAAGCAATTTATTACCAAAACACTACCATTTGTCACTCCCGTCTATTTTATTTATCGTTGTAGTACCGGCACACCTACGTAAATAATGACAATGGACTAGGTGACGTATTGTACTGTCGAATAGGGGGCTCGCCCTTCGATATTTATCCCTAACTCACTTGCACTGCCGATGCCGCTGCTACCAGGGTCGCAGAAGTGGTGCGAGAGTTTACTTGGAGGCTACGGTAATTGGTATACCCCGTGTGTTGGGAAGCACGAAGTCGTTAATGCCTGATCTCTTCCCGGTCATGTCGAATTGCCTTCCTTTCAGGATATGACAGTGATAAATGATATTTAGTTTGCACATTGGTTTTTACAAATACTTTTAGACGTCGGTGTTGCCTTTAATTAAAACAAGATGGGGCTGCGGTGGCTCAGTGGTGGCGGCACCGACTTACGAACAGTAAACAGTTCGAACCCAGACAGGCGCATTACTTTGTGTAATTTATTTCATCACCGCTGCTCTCAAAACGGTGAAGGAAAACAAACATCGTGAGGAAACCGGCATGTCCTAGAACCAAAAAATCGAAGACATGTGACATCTACCAATCCGCACTGGGCCCGCGTGGTAGATAATAGCCCATTCCCTCTCATTGAGAGGAGGCCGTGTCCCAGCAGTGGGAACATTATAGGCTGATGATGATGATGATGAGGCTGCCCAGCTGGTCTCTCGTACCTGACCACTCTAAGGAGAAAGAAACTCAGAGGTCTTAAAAAGTTAGCAGGACGTTTTAGGTCCATTTCCACGTTTTGAAGACATAGGTATGCAGGACCTTAAAAATACTATGACCATCACGCAACGTTGACCAACATTACGTAATCTTGGTCAACTCACATGAGAACTATGCAGGTAGGTGTCTAAGATGGTCTTTTAAAAAAAACTTCACATATTTGAGTGAACCTCAATACTTTATTGCGTTCCATAATGTGTACATGTAACAGTTGGTATGTTAAAATATCGAATCAATTATGGACCCTGTCGGTCACAGTTATTTTTTAAAAGGAGAGAGGATGAAGGCGCTGGCGCTGTTGGTAAAGAAACAAATCCTATCCTACTAATATTATAAATGCGAAAGTTTGTAAGTATGGATGTATGGATGTATGGATGTATGGATGTTTGTTACTCTTTCACGCAAAAACTACTGAACGGATTTGGATCAAATTTAGCACACAGATAGTTTATTACCTGGATTAACACATAGGATACTTTTTATCCCGGTAATAAGATCCCGTGGGATAATTTCAAACTTCACGCGGGCGAAGCCGCTGGCAGAAGCTAGTAAATTAATATTAAAACTAAAATAGTATTATTACCTATATTTTATTGTTTTTTTTTTTGTTTTTTTTTTAGATATTGTGTATTGCACGAATCATATTATTAACAATTATAATAAACTAGCTGACTCGCGCAACTTCGTCTGCGTCTCATAATTTGAAATTTAAACTATCCTATCTCTCAAGTTGGATCGAACTGCACATGGTGTGCGAATTTTATTATAATCGGTTAAGTGGTTTAGGAGTCCATTGAGGACAAACATTGTGACACGAGATTTATATATATTAAGATTAAAATGCTATGTATTTTAGACATTCCTTAAAAATATCCTGTCCAGTGTGAGGATAGTGAGAGTGTACTATGTTGGCGCATACACTAGTGAACTAACGCAACATTTCGTACATCGACACTGGCTGTCTCCGCTGGCATTGGCAGCCATAATTGAAAACGTTGGGAAGATTATTTATGTATGGAAGACGACTATCGCTTTCCACAAGTAGTGGTCTCCATTAGATAGCATTGCTATTTAGAATTAAGGTGTCCGAAGATTGTTTTCAAGTCATGATGAAGTTTATACCTATGTAAAAAAAAAACACGCACACAATAAACTAAATTGTTAAATAAATAATAAAATAAGTATGAATTTACAAACCAAAACGTAGTATATCAACTATCTGGTGTCCAAGACAAGCCTCGTTGCTTAGTGTGGCACTAGATGGCGTTGTGAGTAATGTCCAGCGATATTAATTTATTATCATGCAAAGTTAGTGTAAGGTATTAGTATAAAATATGATTCAGAAATTAGTTATAAGTAGGAGGTAGTTGTCCACACTTTTTGTCTTGATCACTTCGCTAATAAACGTCTTTGGATATGCTGTTGTTTCCTTGCAATAATAAGTAATCTGCTTAATATCTCTCAGTGGCGACGAGAATACGGGATTTCACATTAATCCAGTGTTATATAAACGTATTAAGAACGTAAAAATGTCAATCGGAAAAATTTCCGAGTTTAATGTGGAAGTAGACAATTGGCGGTTGTACGTGGAACGATTGGAACAATATTTTATCGTGAATAAAATAACTGAAGAGTTAAAGGTGCCTACATTAGTGACTGTGATGGGAGCGAGAGGTTACGAACTTTTGGTGAATCTTTGTACTCCGGATAAACCAACCAATAAAACATTTAAAAATTTAACGGACATTTTGGAGAAACATCTTCAACCACGCCCCAGTGTTTTAGCGGAACGTTTCAAGTTTCATCATAGAAAACAAAATACGGGGGAGAAAATAACCGATTACATAGCGGAACTAAAGAAAATGTCAAGAACGTGTGATTTTGGTCAGTGGCTGAACGAAGGTTTGCGTGATCAACTGGTATGCGGGTTAGCAAGTGAAACGATAAGACAGCGATTGTTTGCAGAGGAGAAGTTAGATTTCCAGAAGGCATGCACTCTAGCTATGAGTATGGAGTCAGCTGAAAAGGACGCAGCCTTGATGGAATCCAAAGGCGCGGGCGAGGTTGCATCTGCAGATTGTCAGGCGATTGCGGGAGTGCAGAGGAGAAGGGAGGTGGTGATGCCACGGGGCCGAGGCAGCGGACGAGTGCCGGCGAGCGGCAGCACGCGCTCCAACGTGATGGTTGGCGAGATGCGCAATACGGCTACCCGTCGCGGCGCGGGCGCATCTGTCACCGTCGTCGCCAGTGGACCAGGCGGGGCCACGCCGCGCCAGCATTGCCGAGTATGTGGCGCTAATCACGACACGAAGTCGTGCAGGTTTGCACGCTATGTGTGTCGGGTGTGCAACCAGGCGGCCATCTACGACGAGTGTGTCCGGTAGTCAATAATGTGGGACATAACTTTATCGATGACACTACCGAGTTCAGTAGCGGTGGCAGTGACGAGGTAACAAATATTAATCAGTTATCCTTAGGAAATTATCCCCCAATTTTTATATCTCTAGTGATTGCTAACAAATGTATAAAGATGGAATGTGACACCGGTAGTGCCGTATCTTGTATTAATTATGATGTTTACAAAAAGCATTTTGCTAATATGAAGCTAGAGAAATGTAACTTGTTATTGAGATATTATACGGGTGAAACTATTCGTCCATTGGGTGTCATAAAACCGGTTGTTAGATACAAAGATAAAAGTAAAAACTTGAACTTGTTTGTAATTTATAACGGGAAGACTATTTTGTTAGGTAGACAGTGGATAATGGAATTAGGTATAAATATACCCACTGCCAGTAGTAGTGATTGTTATGTAAACAGTGTGTCCTGTGAAGATTTTAACCTTGTTCCGTTGTAGGGGTAACGCTATCTTGACCCTCTTGCATGTCATTAGTATCCCGCACCGCGATGTCCGGGCAGGTAACATTGGACATGCGTGATCTGCGGCGTACCTGATCTATGTGCCTAGTGTGTTGTCGACCGTTACTTTCATTGACACAAATACGACGTGAACCCTCGTTATGCCCTACTGTTCCTTTTTCCCATTTATGTTGACCCCTGTAATCTCTGAACCAAATCGGTTCACCTGCCTCTAGTTCGCGTAATAAACGTCTTTGGATATGCTGTTGTTTCCTTGCAATAATAAGTAATCTGCTTAATATCTCTCAGTTAGCACGAGCCGGTGGTTTGCCCAACTACTTTGATATGATTGATGAGCCTGTTATAAAATACTGGACAATGGTGCTTATTCTGTTGTACACAAACTAAACTTAATTTAAGCTATTGCTATCTTTTTCTCGGTAATAAAACGAGAAAGAGAAGGACGTAATTTAGAGCTGTCAAATTTAATTGGACCTAATATTTCCAATCAAATGAAGGGTGCACGTAAAGGATATCGAATAACAGGATGCAACGCAAACCATAAACTAGTTTGACATCTCTAACTTAGTTCATAGGTATGGCCGTCCTTTTCTCGCACTGCCTTTTAGTAAAAGATAGCAATAGCTTAAATTAAGTTTAGTTTTCAGAATCGACACCAGGATATTTACTTTGCAAGTAGCTGATGATAACACATGCAGTTTATAATACATGTTCATGAACGCGAAAGTAACTCAGTCTAACTGTCTGTTTGTTAGCTTTTTACGCCTTAGTAATGGCTGCTACGACTGAACGGATTTTGATGAAATTCTTTTATTCTTAAAGGAGACCAAGACCTTTTTTTCGTATTGGAAATCATCAAATGACTACTCCCGGTCTGGGCGGTGCGGCTGGGTCAGACTTTTACTGACTAAAACCCAGCCATGTTCCTTCCTCGCCCTTTATGTTCCGGGGCCGCGGTATCTCTTTCGAACAGTCCCGCAGCCCCGGCAGGCTTCGGCCCTTGCTGACCTCTTTCTTAAGGAGATCAAGCCCACGTTAGGATATAGGACGCGTCACGTCAATCCCAGTCCTGAACTCGGGTAAAGCAAGGAAACAAACCAGTAGCTTATATATTTATATTCGATTCTATCCACATTGGCATAAGTAATCCGAATAATAATTCATGAGCGCTGTTTGCGCTTCGGATACATTCATCTGCGATTGGGATCAAACGTTGAACTTAAAATTAATGCGCGTATTTGATTTCAGAACTAAGTTTTGAGAAAGATTTGTTACTAGGTAGGTGTGTGTAGGGAGGGGTGTGTGTGCGACGACAGGCCGTGTCGACGGCGCGTTCGTGTTCCACGCGCGCCTCAAAGAGATGTCAGCAAAAAGAGAGGGGCCCGCAAGGGCCGAAGCCTGCCGGGGTTGCGGGCCTGTTCGAAAGAGATACCGCGGCCCCGGAACGTAAAAGGCGAGGAAGGAACATGGATGGTTTTTAGTCAGTAAGAGTCTGACACTCCCTCCCGCTCCGCCCAGAGTGGGGGGGGTCATTTGATGATTTCCCATCCTTAAAAAAAAAAAAAAAAAGGTAGGTGTGTAAATCTTCTATAGTTATCGCGTGCATGCATTATGGTATTGTTTTTATAGTTCAGAAATTCGTTTTGTGATTCCGCAACCGTTCTTCTAAGACCTCTAGCCTCTTTCACCTACGGACATTTCGCCGACAGATTTAAATCATAAAGGTTTATCTCTCTATTCTATGTAAATGTCACCGAAAAATTGACAAACACGTTATATTGTAATCTCTCTAGCGATATTGTTAACTCTCGAAATAATGTCAAACGAACATACTACTTACAATAAAACACATTTTTTTTTCGTGAAATGCATGGTAGTCAACTCACGCGGTGTGGAGGGAAGGAGGGGTCCCCCTTGCCCTATAGTACCACTCTCATGAAATGATAATGTACCATTCCTGAGAAATACCGATTGATATAACCTAAACATAAAACACTTTATATTCCCCTAAAAAGCTATTTCCGAGTGCAGGGTTTAAAGGAACCTAACTAACGTAACGGGGGGTGCCCCAAGTACCGATTATGGGGGCTCACATACTTCCGTATGTTCAGTTGACAATATTTCGATAGTTTACAATTTCGCTAGAGAGAAACACGTTGTATTGTAATGTTACAACGGGTTTGACAATTTTACGGTGACATAAATACCTATCTGTTTACTACGCCTACATTGAGCTAATATTATCAATCAATATATAAAACAACAGCTTTGCTAAAAGTGGCCCTTTTATACTGCTACTTAAACAATAGAAACACGATTAAAGTAATTATCAAATTCATACTACGTTTCATCGAATTTAAACGTAGCTATTGTCATTCAAATTCAAACCCTTTTTGTCCCACATAAGTCTTTTATTACACATTAATAGTAAATTGAGGTGTGTCTGATGACGTGGTTGTCTATTGACAAAATTCTATGACAGTTATTTCATAGTAAATATTGACTTTCATTGTTGAAATGTGGGAGTATGGCGTATTAATTTTATGAAGGAAAGTTTTCATTCATATCGGTCATCGGTTGTAGACTTTGTACGTTGTGATTTTCCACGAAACACTCGGTGATATTGAGAATTTTAGGTTTACTTACTTGACAGTACTAAAATCACAAGAAATCTCTTCAGTCTGGCCCACAAGTTTGTTTTCATGATCAAGGTTACATTGGTTAGATAATTTTAATTCTTTCACTCTTCTTAGGGGCGGTCTGTTCAAAGTAAATACAATAATCTAATGAGGCACTTAATTATGTTTGGGGAAACGCCGCAAGAAGCAAAAAATACAGGGTGTCAACCACCTCATCACGAAGCCGTCATCCAAGCATTCTGTACATCAAACTAAGTATCTTTATGCAAAAATTATTGCTGGGAAACGGCTTTTTTTTTTGAGGGTGAAAAATAATGTTGGCTAACTTAAATTGCTCTATTGCTGCGGTTCTAAGCCGATTAATTCTATAAGGTAATCCACGTCTTACTGCCCGAAGCTACACAAGATATAACACTAAACTTTATATCCACAATAGTATTTATGAAACCACAAACCTTCCCTTAAGAGGCCTGCGGAGCACGCGAATTTCATACAAACGTAATACCAAAATAATTCGTAAATCAAACATATTCGACTGACTGTGTAGTTAACTTACCTGAATTTACGCATTGTTTAGGTAAAATTAATTCAATAGTTGAAGACAATAGTGATACCGAGGCTATTTACATTTTAGGTGACTACAATGCGCATCCAAAAGAATTATTTTGGAGCGAATTGTTAGATTTTTGTAATGAGCGGGAGTGGACTTGTGTAGATGTAAATATTTTAGGTGAAAACTCTGATACATTTACTTTTGTCAGTGAGGCGCATGGGTGTGCGAGATGGTTGGACCACTGTGTCGTAACAAAAGCCGCTTTGCCGTCTATTAACCGTGTTTGGGTAGATTACGATGTACAGTGGTCTGACCATTTCCCACTTTTTGTTGAATGTAATTTGGGTAGGCTAATTAGAGAGAAGGAGGCTGTCCTTACTTCGACCAATAAAATCGTTTGGGGGGAGCGAACGGCTGATCAAATTGGGTTATATCATCGTCAGTGTCACTCTCAGCTTCGGGAAATCGATTTTCCTGAAGAGTTTTCTCAGTGCTGCGATGGTTTTTGTTACAATGATGCCCATAGGACCTTGTTAAAAGATTTGTATGTCAACCTGGTATCTATCCTGTCAGATGCTGCCATTGCTTCGTATGAACGAGGGGGAGCGCAGAGGAGGGGTGGATATATAGCAGGTTGGAATAAACACGTGGCTAGTTACCACAGGGAAGCCAGGCTGAAATTTTTTCTATGGGTTCAAGCCGGTAAGCCTAATAGAGGCTTAGTGTACTCCGATATGTGCGAGAGTAGAACAGCGTTTAAAAAACAGCTAATGTGGTGTCAGGATAGGCAGGATCAGATAAAGATGGAAATCCTGGCCACATGTCACGCTGACAAAGATTTTAAGTTGTTTTGGAAGCAAACGGGGAAAATGAACGTTAGGCCTGGCTTTCCTGTGAGTGTTGATGGAGTCAGTGATCACGATGTGATCGCTGATCTGTTTAAAGAACATTTTAAAATGACGCCATATTGTGATTCTGCGGAACGGAGGCGTCCCTCAACTCTTGGATGTGGTGATGCTGATACTGTCACACGGAAGCGTGTTGTGAGATTTACGGCAAAGCGTGTGAAACGAGTTATTCTCAGCATGCAGCGAGGTAAGTCTCCTGGCTGTGACAGTCTCAGCATTGAGCATCTAAAACATGCAGGAGTTCACCTGCCGCGCGTACTCTCCATGTTTTACAATCTCTGTTTGTGTCATGGGTATTTGCCAGATGAACTAACCAGAACGATCGTTGTTCCGATTGTAAAGAACAAGACCGGGGATCTGTCAGATACGAGCAACTATCGGCCTATATCGCTGGCTACGGTAATAGCCAAGGTATTTGACAGCTTGCTTAATGACACCCTTCAAGCTAACGTCGAATTACACGATGCCCAATTCGGCTTTAGAAGCGGACTTTCTACAGAGAGTGCTATCTTGTGTGTTAAGCAGGCTGTCAAGTATTACACTGATAGGAGTACGCCGGTATACGCGTGCTTTTTGGATTTGTCCAGAGCCTTCGATGCTGTTTTGTACGATAGGCTGTGGATGAAGCTAGAGAGCACTGGTGTACCGGCCGAGGTTGTCTCAGTGTTAAGGCATTGGTATCGGTGCCAGCGAAACCAGGTACGTTGGGCGGGGGCTCTGTCCCAGGAATACGGCATGGAGTGTGGCGTGAGGCAGGGGGGCATTACTTCACCTCTGTTATTCAATCTGTATGTTAATGACCTCATCGGTGAGCTCAGCAGTACTCATGTGGGTTGTTACGTGGATGGAGTTAGCGTCAATAATATCAACTATGCAGACGACATGGTACTGCTGGGCCCTTCGGTGGGGGCAGTACGAAAACTTGTAGCGATCTGTGAGGCGTATGCGGCGGAACATGGCTTGAAATATAACAGTAAGAAGAGTGAAGTTCTTGTTTTTAAGAGTGGAAAACGTAGTCCACCTCATGTTCCGCCTATCATGCTTAATGGCGCAGCTCTGGCAGTGGTGAGCACTTTCAGGTATCTGGGGCACATTGTACAGACGAATTGCAGGATGACGCTGACATTGAGAGGGAGCGCAGAGCATTATCAGTCAGGGGGAATATGGTTGCGCGTAGGTTTGCTCGCTGCTCGAGGGAAGTTAAAATAACTCTTTTTAAGGCGTATTGTCAGTCTTTTTACTCGAGCAGTTTGTGGGTAAATTACACTCAGCGGGCTGCTAATGCTCTGCGTGTCCAATACAACAACATTTTCAGGATGCTGATGCGACTGCCTCGCTATTGCAGTGCGTCTGGTATGTTTGCGGAAGCGCGTACGGACGGCTTCCATGCGATTGTGCGCAAAAGGGTAGCTTCCTTGTCACAACGTGTGCGAGGCAGTGGCAACGGCATCCTGCAGATGATTGCGTCTCGCACGGATTGTCCTATCCAGAATAAATGGATGCGTATAGTTTTGGGCGCTCACTAATACAGGACATTGCACACTTTTGTTTTTGCTTTAATTTTGATGTTGTTTTACTAATTGATTTTAATTTAATTTTATGTAATTCATGTTTTAATTATTATGTAATTTTACTAATTATATGTTCATTTAATTTTATGTAATTCATGTTTTTATTTGTATATAATTTTACTAATTTAATTTTCATTTAATTTTATGTGATTTATGTTTTAATTTTTACTTAATGATTTTAATAGTTTTTGTTTTTTATGTAACGTGCTTGTATTTTATTTTATGGATTTTAGTGATCTGAAATAAATGAATTATTATTATTAAGGCAGTGTGTATTTATTTTGAATTTACACTGATTTAAACAAGACTAATGAGAAGAAAAAAATATCAATAGAAATTTTAAATTCCTGATAACTCGTCTTTATATCACTTTCAAAATATTTATTTAAGAACATAAATTTTCTATAATACAATCGTAATATATACACACTACCGTAAGAATGTGTTTGACTAGCTGACCCACGCAACTTCGTTTGCGTCACATAAGAGAGAAAAACGAAAGTCCCCGTTTTTGCAACATTTTTAATTCCTGCTCCGCTCCTAATAATCGTAGCGTGATGTTATAAAGCCTAAAGCCTTCCTCGGTAAATGGACTATCCAACACAAAAATATTTTTTCAATTCGAGCCCGTAGTTCCTGAGATTAGCGCGTTCAACCAAACAAACAAACAAACTCTTCTGCTTTGTAATATTAGTATAGAAGTATAGATTTTCATATTATTTTGGTATTACGTTTGTATGAAAAACGCATGCTCCGCCGGCCCCTTAACCTTCTTGAAAAAAGCACGTCTTGCTTGTCAAATATTTCAAAAGCTTCCACATCTATTGTGCTACAGAAGACGTGAAAATAATCAAAAACCTTTGGAAATACGACAATCGTGGTTCTGATTGTGATCTATATTATCTCTGTGTAGAATTGTATTTTTATTAATTTTTATTAAACATTTTATTTGATTTCTCAAATAAAGGCTGGTTGACAATAACAAAAATACCCATAACCTCGAATTATGATTTCTTCAGAAAAAAAAATGTTAAACTTAACTGAAGAATTATATGTACATACTCGTAGGCACATGAATTATTCTTCTTAATGTTTTCTATGATGATACATTTGAGTATCCGCCAAAAATAATTTTCTATTAAGAATGTGTCGATTGATTGATTTAGACAAATTCATAAACAAAGTTTATTTCTAGATACAATTTAAGTTTCTAACCAGTTAACAGTTTACTTTTATTATTACTGACATTTATTTTCTCTGGTTTTTGAACGTCAATTTTTTCGCAAGAATGAAGCAATGTAGTCTTAATCTCATTTTTACCTGCTCCTAATATTAAAACTTTTTTGCACATTGATTTATCTCCTTGATCAGCAGTATTTTAACTCAAAATAACAGCTGTAAGGGTATGTCAGGTATGTAGTACGAACGTGAAAGAAGTAAGAGTATTATGTAAGAATTATGTTCTCCTATGGGAACAAGCTCCTTAATTATCATTTGGTTACTGCTGCTGCGTGTTGGAGTTTGAATCCCACCCATGGGGCCTCTGACAATACTTTACATGCCGTCGAGTAATTTCTGTCAGGCATGCTGGTTGGTGGCTGCGGGTTCCAAAGAGATACCGTGACCCATGGATGGGTTTTAGTCAGTAAAACTATGACCGCTCCGCCCAGAGTAGTAGGATTTCATTTTCCCATTCGAAAAAAAATAAAATAATAGGCCATGCTGGTTACTTCACGATGTTTTCCTTTAACGAAGAAAGATAATAAGGCTAGCAATCTTCTTACTACTATTATAAATGGAAAAGGGTTATAATCAATCTGTTTGC
Source organism: Xestia c-nigrum (assembly GCA_916618015.1). Taxonomy (NCBI): domain Eukaryota; kingdom Metazoa; phylum Arthropoda; class Insecta; order Lepidoptera; family Noctuidae; genus Xestia; species Xestia c-nigrum. Next base: position 4,645,069 of record OU745263.1, read on the forward strand.
AATTTCATCCAAATCCTTTCAGTAGTTTCTACGTGGAAGTATAACAAAAATCGATCATTACAGAATTTTACATTTATAATAGTCGTAAGAAGCCAGCATACCTAACTCTTTTGCTGACTGTACATCATTCCGAAAAGTCAGAGGTGCGTGGTGGTGTCTTGAGTTCGAACTTGAGAGCTATAACGTGGTAGTCTGTCGATCACAGCACTAGGCTTCCACTGCTAAAGGGTATGAACAAGATGAGTTCATGTAACATACATAGAAGATGTATACTCATAAAGAAGCTAAAAGAGGCGATTTTTTTTTTTGTTATTAACCATACCTAGAGAACCTTCCAGTTACGGAGATATTGGGATCATTCCCACTAGTTCTACTACACAGTTCCACGGTAGAACTATTGGGAAGGGTCAAAGTTACAACTTTCACACACCTTTTTTTTAAATTCATTTTTTAATATAAGAACTTTAGTTTCAACAACTTTACAACCCCCACATTCTTCAATTCAGCCACCCGCACAATGTTTTGAGTGCGTCACATTGAGTTCGTAAAACGTGATTTTTCACCCAAAAAAAAAAGTCGTTTCTCCGCAATAATTTTTGCGTCAAGTTACTTAGTTTGGTATACAGAATGCTTGGTTAACAGCTTCGTGAAGAAAGAGTCCGTTTACACCTATATAGTCATGGCCTTTACTGTACATAAATCTGTAACAGTCTACAAAACCGATTTAATCCGCCGCCTGCATATCAGAAGCAGGATTATGCTTCAAAGTGAAACTTTGCCACAAAACAACATGCAGTTATACGTAGTGACACACATAGGCGAGGCAAGTTGTTATCTCCGACACCCCATCCCATCTGATACAAAGCTTTGTATCACAGATTGAGTAGTGATTAAATGTCACGTCGTTGTAGACTTTTGAAGTTATAATTACACGTGAGTTCGTTTCACGTTATTTTCTTTTACAGTAGTTGCAGTAAGCACTGCCTAAGCTTCCAAACTCAGATCAGGCAAAACCTCAACCCCTGTCATACAGGTTGTCCTAGTTCAGAGGTTGAGACCACACTGATGTAATGTGTTTTGAAGTTTTATAAATAAAATTATTATTATTCCTTTTTCCATTTCTATACATATTTATTACATTTTTAAATAGTAATTAATAAAACTAAGTTTTTATTTTTATTATTATTTTCCTTTACTCATTTCTATACATTTTAAATCATCATCATCATCAGCCTATAATGTTCCCACTGTTGGGACACGGCCTCCTCTCAATGAGAGGGAAAGGGCTATAATCTACCACGCGGGCCCAGTGCGGATTGGTAGATGTCACATGTCTTCGAATTTTTGGTTCTAGGACATGCCGGTTTCCTCACGATGTTTTCCTTCACCGTTTTTGAGAGCAGCGGTGATGAAATAAATTACACAAAGTAATGCGCCTGTCTGGGTTCGAACCCACGACTTACTGTTCGTAAGTCGGGGCCGCCACCACTGGGCCACCGCTGCTCTCATCGCACATTTTAAATTAAGTTAATATTATTTCCCCCCCCCCCCCGTGGCTTTCCAATGCTGTTTGTAATATGCCCTTTCTGACCAATACGTCAAGAACGAGTCCAGATCGTCACGCCAGCGTTTTTTGGGCCTGCCTCGGTTACGACGGCCGTCTTCAGGCACCCACTGAGTGACTATTTTCGCCCATTTGCCCGGCCCCATCCTGGAGACGTGACCCGCCCAGTCCCAATTCAGCTTCGCAGACTTACTCCCAACATCGGCGATACCTGTCTTTGACCGTATTAAGGTGTTACGCATTCGATCGGAGAGTCTAATATTTAGAATGCTACGTTCCATCGCTCTTTGGCAAACGTTGACTAGGCTTCAGTCAAAGACCAAGTCTGAGCGCCATAGGTTAGGATAGGCAGGATACACATGTCGACGAGCTGGCGCTTCAGTGAAATGGGAAAGTAGCCCTTCATAAATGCTTTCATGGACCAGTAGCTCCTCCAGGCATTTTCGACTCGACGGTCTATCTCTTTGTCCTGCCTGTTGTTGAAGGAAACTAGCTGTCCCAGGTAGATATATTCGTCGACATAGTCTATTTTCTGCCCATCAACAACGACCCTATATTTGGCGGCATTGCTCATGGCTTTAGTCATTGACCAATTCATCGTCAGTCCAACCTCAAGGCTTGCAGTGCTCAGGTCTTAGAGCATTTGTTCGAGTCGATTCGCTTCCGAAGCAAAAAGAACTATGTTTTTTAAAGACCTCTTCGAGGGTGCTGGTGAATAGTTTGGGAGAGAGCGGGTCTCCTTGTTTAACTCCTTTTTCTATTTTAAATGTTATTTTTTTTTTGGCTTTTGTAAAACGGAGTTATGTTTTATGTTAGGCTGGAGATTGGTTTATCTAATGTCCATAATAAATGTTTCTTCTTATTTATATACTTACACTGTACTCATCAGGACCTTACGTTACCTCTTATTTCGAGTCGTTGGTAAAATTTGCATACTTCGTTTAATATGTTGGTTTCACTAGTAGTAAGAAGAGTAGAGAAGTAGAGATGGAGAGAGGGAGAGGAAGGCCAATGAAAATGCAGTCAGATTCTGTGAGGAATGATAATTATGAAAGAGAAAATAAACGACGCCGGTGAGAGTGAAAAAAAACATGTTGCGCAAATAGAAGAAAAAAATAAGGACAGGGAGATTATGATGAGTTGGCTACAGTATTCCACATGTGCTTCAAATATCTAGGTCTACAAATTCACACTTGCCTGAACATGATAAATCCAAGAGCTGTCAAAACAGTAAGTACTGCATGAATGTTTATTTAGGGAAAAACACATTGAAATAGGAAGGAAGTATGCCATCGATTCTCAAACATAAACAAACATGGTACTAGGGTTTCATGAGTAAACAGAAGCTTAAAGTTTGTAATACGTACCGACAGTACTAACATAGTGACGTGTTTCTATCCACAACATGGCGATTGTCTTAGTAAACAAAACCAAATCACAGTTTATTAAACACACTACATCATCACAGTATTTCTTAACAATACAAACAACGTAAAATTTTTCACCAAAAAATAACATTCACCATTGTCCAGTCTAATTCAGACAATTATTATTTGTTCGAAGAGCTTATCTATCATTGCTTGTTTTTCATAATTCTTGAATAATTATACCTATTACAAACTATGAATATTACGATACGTACGTAATATTCACCATCGCTAATAATACTCCAAAACAGGTAACCCAAAAGCCAATTGACAAAAACTTGGTCCTAATATCCGCGTTACTGAAAACCGTTTCAAACAGTACAAAATCATGGACTAAACAAAACTATAGCATGTCTCTATTCTTTGCACAGTTACCTACTAGGGCTAATTTGTTGACGTGCCCCGAGCAATTAAAATAGCTTTGCTGTCGCCATCATTCTAATGTAAACAATATTTAAAAAGATTGTAATAAACTATATCGTAATCATGTGCATGCTTGCATGTCACCATTTTGTTTGCAAATAAATTAAATAAGCACTCTTGGTTTAAAAAAAACATATAATTGACAGTATAGTAAAGGAGCTCCCGGCTAAATAATAACAGCCGTTTGATTAATCGGTTAATCTTCAGGTTAAACCGCGCTGTCTAGGTTGGTCTGTGGATGGAAGACCACCGCACCACACTCAGAGCATCCGACGATGTTCGGGTCACGGACTACCTGTAATGGCTGTCAAAGATCTACAATTGACAGCCGGGACCAAGGAACGTCGGACGTCGCTAGGTTGTGACGGTCAAATAGTCGCTCCATGTAAAATTCTGGTATTCTTTCGGTAAGAAGTTGACCCCAAAACAGTTTGGAAAAGACTAGGCACATGATATTTGAAAGTACTTGGTACCGTTATAAAATAAAAACATTTATTTCAGGTCCGAGACCCATAAAAGCAAAATAAAAATGGATAGACACACAAATTTAAATAAAAATTTTTGGGCAATCAGAATAAACATTAGAAACATTATTGAATTAAACTAGAATTAAATAAAAAAGTAAAAATACACAATCAATTCAGAATAATAAATAAAAAAATAATCTAAGTAATCCTTGCTTTTTATCGAATGCCAAAAGCTTTTTAAACTTTCCGGAAGCATATTTCGATCTAACGCATATTTGACTATTCTACCAAAGTTAACACAGATAAAAATACACTTTCTTTCTAACATAACCCTAGCAGTTTATTTTCTTACACATATAAAGGTAACGCAGGTTTGACGACTCGAATGGCGTAGTGGTAGTGACGCTGCCTTACGTTCTTAGGGTCTTGGGTTCCAATCCCGGTAGGAGCAAATGTTTGTGTGATGAGCATGGACATTTGTTTCCGAGTCAAGGATGTTTGTATGTACAATAAGTATGTATTTACAAACAAAAAAGTATATAATATGTAGTATATCAACTATCTGGTGTCCACGACACAAGCCTTGCTTAGTGTGGCACTAGATGGCGCTGTGTGTTTAATGTCCAGCGATATTTATTATTATTTTATAACACACTACTTTTATTCTGGTGAGACGTCACAAGTCAGCGGCTGAAGCAACATACAGGGTGAAATTGAATAGATGCGACAAATCTAAATATACAATAATACGTGTTGTCAAGAAAATGTATAAAATATCAAATGTAAAATTAAAAAATAATTGATCAGTGTTACGAAAACCGTTAAACACACCACACATCATCGCAGTGCTCAATATAGCGGTCAGTTACCTAATTTTGCCTTAAGTTTCCTTATTTATTTTGCATATTACTGGAATACCGATAATTCGTACTTAAATAAAGATAATAACATGAATGGACCTTTTGAAAACGATAATCGCGTAATTTTTTTTAACGATTTAGATTGTAGAAAAATCAGTTTATAATTACTATGTTACTGTAACTGAAGCTCCAATTTAATTTTGTCGCATTTATTAAAATTCACCCTGTATATGCGTAACACCCAATATAACGCACTCAAAACGTTGTGCTTACGGACGTGTTTAATAGTAAAACAGGCTATGAAGGAATTTAAAGTAAAACATCCTTAAAAACTAATAGTTGTAAAACAACTGTGAAAATGTTGTAACTTTGACCCCCAATATCTCCATAACTCCAAGGTCCAGGTAAAGTCCAGGACAAGAAAAAGATCGCTATGACAGGGAGAACAAGTGCTTTTCGGTGTCGTTAACTATTTACACCCTTTATATTGTACTCGTACTCGTAAGATATCTAAAAGTCGATTATCCAACGAACAACATACAAATATCCACTCAACTCCTGAAAGCTGGTCTGAAAGTAGCGTAAGAACGAAACCTCATGTTTTTAAATTCGATTCTTAGAAATAAATCCAAAATATATTCAAAATCAAAATCAAAATCAAAATCAAAATCAAAATCAAAATCAAAATCAAAATCAAAATCAAAATCAAAATCAAAATCAAATCATTTATTTCAAGTAGGCCAATAACAGGCACTTTTGAATTGTCGAAACAAAGATGAAAATTAAATGTAGCTACAGTCCCAGTCACAAGACATAAAAACTGTGAAAGTACTGTAGTTGCCCATTCCCTAACGTAGATCTCTATGGAGAAGAACGGGCAAGAAACTCCATGGATACTCTTTTAAATCCAATTTTTGTTACAAAATCTTGGTTACATCATTCATGTTGAGATGGTAAATTATGTGAGAACAATGTAGCAAGATGTGCACGTTAAAAGTGTCCATAGTAAAAACAAAATAATTCTTTCAAATAAGCCATGGCAACTAAGAGATGACCAGTCACAACTGACAGCGCCCGTTCACGAACATGACGCATGGATCAGCACCATTCAGCTCAACCCTTTTGAAGGGAGCTAAATGGTCCGAAACACACGCCATCATCAGCGAGACATTTGAGTGAGCATGACATACTCTCAACCGCCAGGGCACATTCAAGTCAAAAACTAAAGTAGGTTTCCAGTGAATGATAGCTTTCTAGTACATAGTACTCACACAATATGGGCTATGCGATTATATAATACTAACATTGAATCTATACAATGCAAAGATAGTTGTACAATCTTCAGCAGCTCCAACAATTCCATTTAATGCTATCAATTTTTGCGCCCCTGTCCTTGTGGAGCAGGACCAGCATTGAGCCATGCATTTTTATCAGCGATATAATCGCTCAACTTGTAATATGCTTGCTTACATAGTGTGCGTTTAATGCATGTTTTAAACTTCGTCTCATTCAGTTCAAGAATACTTTGTGGAATTTTATTATAGCATCTCAAACAGTACCCCATGAAAGAAGAGTCTACTTTAGCGAGTCTAAAGCCTGGCTGAACTAGTTGGTCCCTATTTCTAGTACTGTAATTGTGTCTGTCACCTCTTTTACCGAAAAGATGCAGATTTTTTCTAACGTACATTATGTTTTCGTAGATGTATTGGCCATGAACCGTCATGATGCCAATATCCTTAAATAGTTCCCTTAGAGAATCGCGCCTACGAAGATTGTATATGGCTCTGATGGCTCTTTTCTGCAGAATAAATATAGACTCAATATCAGCAGCCCGTCCCCATAGCAAAATACCGTAAGACATTATACTATGGAAGTAACTAAAATAAACCAGTCTAGCGGTATCCACATCAGTGAACTGACGGATTTTTCTAACGGCATATGCTGCTGAACTTAAGCTATAATTTACAGAGTCGGCGTAAATCGTTTGAATAGTGTTATAGGATGTCCAAGGTTTTGACATAGTACCTATCAAGGAAGCAGTGTCTGATGAGAGAACGGAAAATAGAGAAGGAGTATGGAAGGAGAAGACATACTACGCTGACCTAAAATGAATTGGGATAAGCGCAAGAGAATGATGACGAACTATCAAGTAAGCAGTGACCTTTCCTATTGCCCAGGTTTAGTTATACTGGACCACTTATCACTCATAAGTAAGTAAAATTATACTAATAACACAAAACACACGCCCTAATGATATCCATCACTTAAATATCATCACACTCGCACACACACAACATAACACTACTATCCTTCATACACAACACAATACCTTACATAACCCTGAACACACACCTGCAAGCAAGATTTTCTTAAGTTTAAAATTAAATTGTAACTTTGTAATCTTATTTTATTTTATACTTTTCTTTTTGCTTTTTACTTTTTAATGTCAAACTTCTGTACCTATTGTTTTCTTTTGTTGTAAATACCCAGTTTTGTATTGCTTTGCTATGAAAGAGCGGGGCTTCCCAACACAGGCATTACTTGCTTAAAGGGAAGCTCCATACACTAAACTTTCTTTGTTAACTTATGATTATGAAGCAATAAACTATTTTGTATTTTGTATTTTTGTATTTGTACTTATCACTAATGACTAACATATTATAAAACCAAGTCTCACGCCGCGTCTGTCTGTAACTATGTATGCTTAGACCTTTAAAACTACGCAACGGATTTTGATGCAGGTTTTAATAGATAGAGTGATTCAAGAGGAAGATTTTAGTATATAATTTTACTTGCTTTGCTTGTAAACCACTGCCATTTAATAAAAAGAAGTTGAAAAGCTGCTGATGATTCTGTTCTGGTTTTCTCTTGTACGATGAGAGGCACGAAAATAATACATGTAAAGTTGAACCACAAACAAGATTGATAGTGGTGCAAACATGCCATGGGTGATCCTACATTCCAATTGCATAAAAAAAAGAGTTCAATAATTATCGATTGTATAATTGTAGGATAAAATTGGGTTATCCGGCAACGTAAATAAAGCAATGAATGCTCTTGAATTGACAGAAGAGAAGATATTACCATTATTGTAAGCAATGTTGTGTGTTACCTCGTAGGTTTGTTTGCAATTATCGATACAAACCTTGTTTAAATGACCTGGAAATGCGAGCCAGTAGTTTAAAAAAAAAACAAAACGACTTTAAATTGTTTGGCAAACTTTGAGGTCATGAGTATTCCTAAATGTAAGTAAATCTCGTTAAAGGTATCACGAAATAAAATAAAAACGGTTGAGTGATTAAAATACAAAGAAAAAACTCAAAGAAAATGTGTGGAAAAGGTATTTGTCTTTTTCTATTTCACAGTGAAAAATAGTTAATACAAAGTTTGATTTTTCTCATAACTCTTTTCTCAGACTGACATTTTAAAGTCAAATGGCGCGGTACAACAAAAAAGATGTAGGTAAACAACTCGTAGATCAAAGAACTATTAAATGTAAACAAAACGAATTGTAATCGAATATTGGAAGTTAAAATTATCAGTGTTAGTATCAGAAAAGCATTCAATATCCATTAGGCGCACTGTATTCGACGTTTGAAAACATAAACACTGTGTCCGTCTTCACGATTCTATGTCTATTTAAATACGACATTTAAGCTCTTGCTAAAACGTATCATTGAGTTTGAAGTAAACTCACAAAACCGATTTAATGTTCAGTAGAAAAGTCAAATAAAGTTAAAATAACGAATATAATGGAAAGTTTATAATCACTTATTGTTATATCAAAGTTCCATCACTATCATTCCATGTTTCAAAGTTGTTTTTTTTTTCATTGAATAAATATATTTACGTACCCATCGATGACAAACCACCAGATTTCAATGAACTTTTTCACCCATTTACATGATTTAACAACACCACATTTTAGCAAAACTGTGTAAACATTTAACTATCGAGTTAAATATCGTAAGCAAAGTACTAGGGTCCCAGAAACGCGTGGAGATGTCAGGCGGGCGGGGCGAGGACTAAACCGAATCATAGCTTAAGAGCAGCCAGCCCGTTCGGTGGGGTTACGCTGTGACTTCTTCGAAAAGTCTATACATTTCCGTAGATGTTTACTTTGGTTTCGTAATCACTATGGGAAAACTGCAATGAATGTAAGTATTAACTACAGCGTCTTATTGATACTAAACATTACAGTGTAGTTAAATTAAAAGAAACAAAAAGTTTCTTTGTAACCTTGATTTAGTATTCTATAAGTTCAAATTCAACTGAGTCTATAGCGTTTGGAAAGTTTCGTTTCGCTTTAAGGAGCGACGATCTTAGCAGGATGTGCTAGGTCAGGTAGGAGGTGGAGAGGCATACGTCCAGCAGTGGACTGCTTAAAGCTGATGAAATCTTCAGGTCATCTTGCCATCGTTGGCACTTCTCATAATTTTGTCTTCACCTGTTCGCCTAAGTCATCAACGGGTTAAAATAGCGTGTCTGTTAAATCGTAGAAGCCTCTCCGTTTGTGGTTACTCCGGTGCTGAACTGTCCACGGATTGCGCCGAACATAGCACGGCGAATAAAACGACCACCAAGAGAGAAGAAGAGTTTCATGCTCAAGACAGTTATGAGAGGTATACGTTTGAATGAGATTCCTCGCCTCTTTTTATGCGATTTTAGTGTGTGAAGGTAGAAACCATTTATTTGATTTTCCGGATCGATCAATATCAAATTGATATATTTCCGAATTTTGTAACTGGGCCCGACTTCATTAAACTTTTTGTTTCGGGATTAAAGTTGATAATTAATTCTTATTTATCGTGTTTAGCTGAAAATATTTTTAAATTCAATCGTAAATGTCCATCAAACTCATAGACAGATGAATTGACCTATATTTGCTAATGTTACTTATAATGTTATTGATAACTTGTCTGCAACAGATAAAATGTTAGTTTTGCAACATATGTTTTGCTATTTCTTTTCTGGATTTGCTGTTGAATAAAAGTGTTATGGAGAAATCCATAAGACCATTATTCAACTGTCCAAGTCGTGCTGTAGCATAAATTATAAGTTTGTATGATCGGGATCATAGATATCTATACATATAATAAAATCGTTGAGACCAAAAAATCTGTACATTGAACATTTAAAAAAAAAACCGATCAGGGTGACTTAAAATAAGTAACTGAACATTTTAAAACCATTTTTAAAATTCGTGTTTGTTTGTTTGTTTGTTTCACCGCGCATCACGTAAAAACTGCTGGACGGTTTTTGATGAAAACTTCACTAATCTATTTAAATAAACCCAGAATAACACTTAGGCTATAGAAATTATGGAAAATTTTGGAAAAAGGGGGTGAAAAGGGGGGGGAGTTTGTATGAAGAAAAAAAAATTAGATTGTTCTAGATTCATGAAACTCAGAGTAAATACTTATTATTAAAAATAAAGAAATACCTGTTTCAGCATTTAAAAAAAAAACATCCAGAGACGTAAAAAAGAGGGTTTTGTGTTTAAAATTAATTAACTTCATACACCTATTCAATAAAATCCATTGAAGTGGAAACCTTTGAAAGTTGCTATAAATACTTCAAATCTAATACAGGTAAATGTAATTTCTCAATTTTCTTGAAATTTGATTTTTGAAGTGAATACGCCAAAAATAGCGGAATTCAAGAAAATCGTCTTTCCTCGGTATAAGTAGTTGGTAACAAAGGGTGGAAACGATAAACGGGGCAGTAAGGGGAGCTGCAGCTACACAAAAATGGTCTTAGGTAACAATTCGTAATTTTTCACAAAATGTTTATCCCCATTTAATTAAAAAATAAAGTACAGTTAGCAAGAAAATTGCCATTTTACATAAAACAAGTTTTTTGATGCCAATCGATTATCTCTCCGACACTAATCAAGAAGTGAAGAAGAAGAAGAAGTTCTTAGAAGTTCTTCCAAACCAACCCAGGTTAGAGTACTCAAAAAGTCAGAAATCGCAAAAAAATGGGGCGGGGCAGTGTAGGGAAAATAGTTAGCCAGAAAATTGCTATTTTACACAAAACAGTTTTTTGATGCCAATCATTATTTTTTATTTTACATAAGACATACAGCCGGAAAAGTTACAAAAACATTACAAACGAGTACAAGTCCTACTATCTACAAATAAAAAATGCTTTGTCCTGAAGAACTATCTGATGGATCAACGCACAGCCTAAACCGCAGATTGTAGAAACCTGAAATTTGGAGGGTGTATTTTCTGTATAACGTAGGCATACCATAAGAAAGAATTTTGAAATTATACCCCTAAGGGGGTGAAAAGGGGGGGGCAAAGATTCTATGGGAAAATGTGATTCCTTGGTCCAATCTACTTCAAACTTTGCAATCAACAATATTAACAGAATTGATGGACGCGTTTCATATTGTATTGAAATTCATCCCCTAAGGGGGTTAAAAACGGGTAGAAAGTTATTTTGGCGGTGATTTGTTTCGAATTTGATATCAATACTCCTTCGAGATTTTGATATAAACTACAAGTTATTTTGAAACATGTTTCAAAACCCAATCCGATTTTATTCCAAAAAGGTTGAACTCACATAAAAATTTGGTGCAAAATTGCTTAAAATTGGAATGTCTCGAAAGTCACCGTCAAATATTAATACCGCATTTGAAGGTTTCTAAGCTTTGAAGAGGTTGTGCACTTTAAGACACGGCGTCATAGCGTAGGGACGTAGAGTTTGAAATTTTAAATAGTAAGCAGTTGTAAGAGGTCCGCAACGGTTTACAGCAGCTATATCGTGTTGCGGCTCATTTAATGCACCTTGATGAGAACTGAAGTCCTAGCTGGAGTATGACTGTCATCGAGTGTCTAAGTATGAAGATGTAAAGCTATCAATAGAAGCCTTTAAACCTGCTTTGTAAACATGGTAATTTATTCTTATTCAAATAAATACGTTGTTAATCACAAGTATTTGATTTTGAACAAAATTGCCCTTGGGTACGTAAATTGACTTCAATGTATATCTTAGGAGATACACCGTTTTAAGTAATTCCGCAGCAAAATAATGATCATGTACCGGGCGTGCATTTTCATTATGCGGAAGGATGTGTGTGATGTGCTCTTTGATAACTGTATTATAGGTGCTTACGACCCACTCTCTGTAACCCTCTCTTTCTCTTATGTGACGCAGACGAAGTTGCGCGGGTCAGCTAGTAATAAATATTTCTGTGATCGGGATAAAGGATTCATGATGCCACTTCGTGAGTTTGGTAGCACAAGTTGCTCAAACTCACTTGTGAGCGCGTCCAAAAAACTCGATGTCTCAACAGGCAATGCCCGTGACATGAGATGCACGATAATTCATAGAAAGGCCCCATTCCCTGACAGGTGCGTAAAAAAACACGAATAGGCCTATGAAAATCACTGTTTAAATCAATTACAAATAAAGTTTATTAAATTTTTAGATAATTGTGGTTTGCCGGTACCGTCTTTGTTCTGGAAATTTGACACGTCTTTTATCACTAACTAGCTGACCCGCGCAACTTCGTCTGCGTCACATAAGACAGAAAAACGAAAGGGAAAAAAAACCGTTTTTGCAACATTTTTCAATCCTGCTCCGCTCCTAATAATTGTAGCGTGATGTTTTATAGCCTTCTAACATATAACCTTCCTCGATAAATGGACTATCCAACACAAAAATAAATTTTCAATTCGAACCAGTAGTTCCTGAGATTAGCGTGGTAGCTCGAAACTTTTAATGGTTGTTTATTTTACTAATCTGTTTCAGCACAAACCAAATGAATAAAGAGAGAAAACGATAGCATGTTTAACTTCGGATGTACAGTTTCAAACAGTGGAGTAATATCCTCCTGAAATATCTATGGAAAAAAATGTCACCTTAAGAGTCCTATTACAATTTTGTTGCAAATTTTTATTTTTACGTCTTGGATCAAATGATTGCGATCGACATACACGAGTCGATTTTTGTTGACAAAAATTTTGTGTCCAGGTACTTTCTCGTTCAGCGCTCGCGTCAGAATTATGAGCGTTGTCTTATTATACTGATAAAGGAAAACTAATGAAACGTATTCTTTGAAGATCGAAGTTTTATATCATACTAGCTGTTGCCCACGACTTCGTTCGCGTGAAAATATTGAATATTGATGGGTCATGTGTGAGACTGCATCGTTTTTCGAGTTGTCGCAAGCGCTACTGAGCATGAGGTCCTGGGTTCGATTTGCGGGACGGGCAAAGTGTTATTGTATTATTTGTGCCCGGTTGATGAGATTAAGCTAAATGTGCGAAATGTGGGTGTAGGATTAGATACACCTCTACCTAACAGTGGCGCAGGGTGAAAATAGTGTCGGGGGGAAGCCGTAGAAAAAAAGGAAAACTGTTTTTTTTGCTTCTGTTAACTTTTTCCCCGTGTTAATTTTGACCTCATTTTCACTATCAGCGACACCAAAAACCACGGAAACGACACCCATGATTAAAAATCCAAAAACTTTCGTCGGCGCCATTTTTGATTTTTATTTTGACTTCATCTTCATTCATCAAAAGTAAGATCAGAAATGCAGAATAGAAAAAAAACAGAAATCTACAATATAAAAAAAAAAAACTAGTTGGTATCAAATACGATATCGACAATTACTCATTCTATCTCGTTCTACTATACATAATTTATTTATTTAAACAACACATACAACTATTATTACAGGTTTAGGTACCTTATACAATAGAGCAGTTATATATAAAGTTAAATTGTTTATGTTTTGAATAAATTCATTAATTTGACAAACTAAAGTAATTGCGCAAAATGCGGCCTGTGTGAATTCGCTGAGTGTTCAATTGAAGCAATCAATCTGTTGTGACACCATATTGAGTGCACGCAGAGCGCGCGTCAGCGGCGCGTGCTGCAGCAAGTTGGTGCGAGCGGGCGGCACCCACAGGAGCGGCGGCTGCCATACTTTCTTTTTCTGCTCCTGCCGTAAGTCCATAATCTTCGGCTTACCTAGGTCCCTACAAAACGGTAAGTACTGCCGGCCGCGAAGTCACGTGTGCTATTAACTTGTGTACGGCCTATACCTTGCACTGCTGCAAAAGGTCTCTCCTGCTGCTGGTATTCGTGAACGAATGAACAACTACAATGCAAAACTTAATCCCCCTTTTACCCCGTTGTGGGTTGAAATAAAAAAAACTAACGACTTACTAACTTTGATACTTTTTGGTGACTCAAAAATAAAAACTTCAATTTAAAAACAAAATGTTGCTCTTTTTTCACCCCTCAAGGGTTGAAATTCTAATAAAGCCGTTGCGTTAGCTTCCAATCATAAGCTCAGATAACAAATTTTGTACCTTTTACGTCGAAAATTAAGGATTTTTCACATACAATTTCATCCCCTTTATAAGCCTTCGGTGTGGAGTTATAAAAAACGCTGAAACACGCATAAATTAATTTTCAATCGTCAGCCTAAACACAAAATTAGAAGATCCTAACTTTAAAACTGACGGACTTTCATATAAGCTTCCATCCCCTATTTTATCCCCTTGGGGGTAGAATTGATCAAAATCCTTACTTAGCGGATGCCTACGTCATACCATCTACCTGCATGCCAAATTTCAGCCTGATCCGTCCAGTGGTTCGGGCTGTTCATTGATAGATCACTATGTCAGTCAGTCAGTCAGTCAGTCACCTTTGAATTACTCTCAAGCTTCGTTCTCGATATTAGCATTAATACACATGTAGTTTCACTTACAGACTCGCCATTTCGCATTGAATTTAGGAGATAAACAAATTATTTAAAACTAAATATGAATCCAATGTAAGGTAGATTGAAAACATTGATATTGACTATGACATCCGCACCTACCCCGCTCATTTCACGTATCAGTGCTTCGCTGTTTCGCATCATTCCTTTGTTTTCAAGTGCGTTTTTATAATTTAGCTATAGAATGCCGAAAAGAAAAAGTGATAAGCGTGATAATTATAGTTACTTAAGTAAAAAACTTAAAAAATTAGAACGCGAAATAAAACGTGGGCGACGTACTCTCTGTGATAGTGCATCGTCGTCGGATGGTGATTTTTCTACGCCTTCTAACCTGCAGGGTGAGTCATTGACCTACTTATGTCATGTTTAATATCAATTGGTTACTTTTAGCATCGCAACCGCCTAACTTAAAAAAAAAAAAAAAAAAAAACCGTTACGCAAAATTAAAACGTTGTAGTTTTGAATTCATAACGGGTTATGAATATTATTTAATACGGAAAATCGGATTGACCTTAGGGGGCCTTCCACTTCCGAAACTAAGTACTTGCTGCTCGGATCTACCTGTGGGGTTTTTCCATAGCATGTACCTGCATTATACGCTTAAGAATTTAAGCTGTTTCTCCGGAAACAAATTGGTACTAAGCCGCCTATTGGGATTGCGTGTTTTTCATAAGGAGTCTCACTTCCCACCAAATAAGCAAAATACTTATTTTGCTTGCAGAGCGCGAACCAATCCCAATCGATGACGATTGTGCCACATATCACGGCGATGCAGATCCACAACCTGGATGCTCGTACTGGCAACCAGCCCCAGCGGGATTTAGTGATGAGGAGGAGGTCCCGGTTTCGGTCGTCACACAGTCGCCTACCGCCGACAACACCACGGCACAGGTACACATACTGCCGCCGAGCTCTGCTACCACCGCACTACCATCCGCGCAAGTACTTACTGCCGTGGAATCTACCGCCGTACCATTAGAAAGGACAAGTGAGCCGGCGGCCACTGCTTTTCTACAAGACGTTCCTGAGTTAGATCCAGATTTAATGGAAATATTAGGTGAAGACCCCACCTCAACTAAAGAATATGGCAGGGAAATTCAAAAGGATTTGGCAATTACGCTAAACCACATTGCGACCTCTGGTCTCTCTAAAGAGAACCGCAAGGAATTGAGAGACAGATATTTGGTACCTGTGAACTGCAAGTTTATAAAAGCGCCTACCCTCAATCCA
This sequence comes from Xestia c-nigrum, assembly GCA_916618015.1. Taxonomy (NCBI): domain Eukaryota; kingdom Metazoa; phylum Arthropoda; class Insecta; order Lepidoptera; family Noctuidae; genus Xestia; species Xestia c-nigrum. Next base: position 4,660,782 of record OU745263.1, read on the forward strand.
GAGATTCGAGTGTCTCTACTGGAAACTCAAGCAAAACGAGACAAGGGTATAGAAGGTAAACAGGTACTAACATCCTGTGCTTTGTCCTCCATCAGCGAGGCCATTACTGCGCTACCCAAATAACACAATCGCATCTGTAAACGGACTATTAGATATCTAATAGAATTTAATTTAATTGTCTACCATAAGAGTAAAATATCTCCCTAGTAGTAATCAAGAACGCTTATAGACACAGTTTAGTAAAAGTGGGCACAACCTTATCCGTTCTCATAAGAATGAGTTAAGAAAACATGAATAGATAGAGATAAGAGTTGTAAATTCTCAAATTGTCTGTAGAGATTTTTCTAGTGCCTCACTAAACTGTTTATAGACCACAATTTTTACTAGTAGATAGTTTATAGATAAAGTTGAGACCTTTGAAGAAGTCTTTACTCGTCAAGTTTTTAACCAAAATTAACTCAAGACTATCAACTTTAAGTTATATTTGATTTGTAATAGACTACGACACATAATGGCGCGGAACTTACAAGAGTTATTTAAACTTATATTTGAATTGCATCATGGCGTAACAAATTTCTTATTTTACTTTTGTTTTAGCTAGTTGATAATGGGTAAACAAGCAAATCTATATGCGATTGACATTCTATCGTCGAATATGATGTAAAACTCTCTTAAAATAAGAGCGCCCGCTGTAAATGCAAGATTTAATATTTTTTTTACCACATATGAATATTATTTTTAATGAGTATTTTTTTTAAATTGCTTTTAAATGCTTAAAATATTCATTTTATTAGAAATAAAGGGTGTAAAACACCTCTTAACGAATACGAAAGGCACTTGTTCTCCTCGTCATTCTGATCATTTTTTTGTTCTACACCATACCTGGGAACCTTCTAGTTAAGGAGATATAGGGGGTCAAAGTTGCAAGAATTTTACAAGTTTTTTTTTAAATACCACTTTTTGTCGCGTGATTTTTACTTTAAATATCTCTACGACCTCCGTACTATTCAATCCATCCATCCACACAATGTGTTGAGTGCGTTACATTGAGTTATACCACAAAACATGATTTATAACCTCAAAAAAAAAAGTTGTTTCCCAGCAATATTTTTTGCGGAAAGTTACTTAGTTTGATATACAGAATGCTTGGTTAACGGCTTTGTGATGAGGTGAAATACACCCTGTATAGTTATTGAACACATTTTAAATGTTTAATTAGAGATAATTTAATAATAAAAACATAAAAATAAGCATTGGAATATGTATCGAAAATCATTTGAAGCAAAAGTAGATCATAAAAATGGCGTCAAGATAAAATTTACTAGAAAAACGAATTTAATAGAACAAACACTCTAGAGAATTTCTGTAGTATGGCTCTAGCTCTATGACAAGAATAATTTCACTTGCTACATACTAAACTATCTAGTGAAAGAATAAACAGATTTTTGAATAGTTTAAGATTACCTAGTAACTGTCATCTATGTATTCCTTTTTATCTTCTCACAGTATTTCTAGACGTTCATCAGTGACTAGATAATTTGATGTGTTGTGAACGGCAGACCATTTTATGCAATAGCAGAGCAATTTAATTAATCAATTCAAGAGGGTACCTAAGTAAAAGATATTTCTGTTTTATCTATAGACAATGTGTAAAATAGCAGGTATGTATAGATTAGAATGGGCCAGAATTCAACTTTCGAGCTTTTATACGTAGGTAGTCCATCAATGTTAACATCGATTGTCACTATTTTGTTCTCTGTCAAATTTTGAAAATATCTTGTGAGATTAATCTTCAGCCCGTGATGCCAGTATTCGCCATTACCGATTTTTTTCATATCAATCGTTCTTGGAGTCTGGAGCAATGTTCTCGGATCCTTTGGTAGAGTATCAGGTTGAAAATTATTTATTATTTGAAATAAGTACTTCAAGGCTATGTGAGTTATAGCATGAGTTGCTGACCACGGGCGCGCAGATCACTTTTGAGGCAAGTGGATCGAATTTCGTCGTCGTCATTTGGATTGTTTTCATCCGAGTCGGACTGCTCACTAACGTAATTTTGTGATGTTCTAGGAGACACTTCAAATTCAGTTGTATCTTCTGTCTCATAACAATTTCTTGCGTTTTGGAGGAAGTTACGAGAAAATTCCGATTCGGAATCTGAACTATCTTGAATCTCTTCTTTTTTTTTCTTTTTAAATATTTGCCGATTTTTCGACGAAAGCCACCAGACCTTTTAATTTTTTCACTGTCTCCATTGCATAAAATCATCCAATTCAAATATTTAATACAAATGCACTTAACTAAGCCATTTTTAGGAATAAAACCACTAAATACACGTTTTCACTATCACTTTTTTAGACAAACTAAAAAATATCTATTAAAGTATTTTATCAAGACTTAAGTGTCTTTATATACAAAGATAAGAGTACCAATAGCTAAATAATAGAAATAATAGAATGTTTTATCTTAAAATATACCATCTTTTCTATAAAATTACTTCAAGTTAGGTACCTTTAGGCTTTATTAACTATTTGTAGAGCATTTTATCCTAAAACATTCAATATACCTATAGACATACTTGAAATAGGTGTGCTATAGAACAAGTGCTCTAAAAATAATCGAGCTTGAGAAAAAATACTCTATAAGAATACATTTTCTTTATTGAAACCATCTTTAGAAAGCCCCTATCTAAAGATTAACCATGAATAGACTGTCAGTAGACAGATTTGTTTTAAACCTCCTAGACTGTGTTACTTGGGTACTTTCATCAGGTCACAAAAACCCTGAGCTCCTCAAGCTGTTGATGGACACAGCTCGAATCCTCGGCGATATTCAGTTTACGGACTCGATCTCACGACGTTCGTTCATTCTTTCAACTGTCAAGAAGGAGCTTAAAGATCAATTGGATAAAACCAAAATAGACGAAATGCTCTTTGGCAATAGCTTAGCAGATACATTAAGATCAGCAAAAACAATTATAAAATCTGGAGTTGACATAAGGTCGTCCACAATGCAGTCTATGGCTAATAAGCCGGCTAGGGCAGTCAACAGGCCTTTAAACTACCGAGGCCCCCCGGCACGTCGCCGCCAGTTCCCACCACCGCCGCCGGGGGGCGCGAGATATGCGCGGGCAGCACCATCAACTCAGGCTCAGAGGCAGCAGACGAGGACGACGCACAACAACGCTTCCAGGACATTGTCACGTCAGCCGCAACCAGGTCACCGACGTTAGAGCCGGTAAGCCCCGCGGGTCGTCTTTCGTTTTTCTATGAACAGTGGTGTTTATTGACTGCTAACCCTGTTATACTCTCTTGGATTTCTGGCTATCAAATTATGTTTTCTGACCCAGTTTTTCAAACAACCGTTCCAGCAGAGCCTTTTTATTCGCAATCCGAATACAAGGCCTTTAAAGCATCAATTAAAGATCTTATTAGTACTGGGGCAGTGTCCTTATGTCAACCATGCGCTGGTCAATACATCTCCAGTATATTTCTTGTTCCTAAACCGAACGGTAAACAACGCTTCATACTAAATCTAAAACAATTAAATAAATTTATACCAACGAAACATTTTAAACTTGAAGATTTAAGAACAGCTTTAAAACTTTTATCGAACAACTGTTTTATGTCAACAATTGATTTAAAAGATGCCTATTTTTTTATAAGCATACATCCCAACTCAAAAAAATATTTACGTTTTCAATTTAATGGCAATCTGTATGAATTTAACGTGTTACCGTTCGGCTTAAACACTGCTCCGTATATTTTTACGAAAATTCTTAAACCAATCGCAAAGTTACTACGGTCTTTGGGATATTTATCAACATTTTATTTGGATGATTTGTTTTTGGTTGGTCAATCGTATACTGACTGTTTACAAAATGTGAATGACACAATACAATTATTAAAATCGCTAGGATTCATCATCAACACAGAAAAAAGTTCTGTTGTGCCTAATAATTGTTGCAAGTTCTTAGGAAATATAATAGATTCAAAAAGATTTGAAGTAAGATTACCCGATGACAAAAGAAAGAAAATTGAAACAGAATTACTAAGAATTAGGAAGCTCAAACGATTTAAAATAAGGGATTTTGCTCGCTTTATCGGCCTTTTAACATCCGCATGTCAGGCCGTAGACTACGGCTGGCTTCATACCAAAGACTTTGAGAGGTGTAAATATCTAAACCTCAAAGACGACGGGAACTACGATAAGTTTATGAACTTACCAATTGAGTTGTCCCCCATCTTTGACTGGTGGCTTAACGCAATAAAGGAATCAGTATGTAAAATTAAGGTTGACACATATTCCTTAGAGATATTTAGTGATGCCTCAACAACGGGATGGGGCGCCGCCTGTGGTGACGAGACTGCCAGTGGGCCTTGGAGTCAACATGAGCAAATTCTTCATATTAATTATTTGGAAATACTTGCAGCTTTTCTTGGCCTTAAAGTTTTTGCAAAAGATTTGAAAAATTGTCAAATTTTGTTACGAATTGACAATACAACGGCAATATCGTACATTAATAGAATGGGTGGCATACAATTTCCCCATTTGACCGATATTACGAAACAATTGTGGAAATGGTGCGAAGCGCGTAAAATTATGGTCCATGCTGATTATATACGTTCCTCTGATAACACAGTTGCGGACACAGAATCAAGAAGATTGCACCCCGACATAGAGTGGGAAATTTCTCATCCTGCTTTTAGCAAAATAACGCAACACTTCGGTATCCCTTGCATTGACTTGTTCGCGAGCAGAATAAATCACAAATGCGATATTTATGTTTCTTGGCATAGGGACCCTGACGCTTATGTAATTAACGCGTTCACTATACCAAGGTCAAATTTTTACTTTTACGCGTTTCTACCAATATCTATTATTTTAAAGACTTTGCGTAAAATTATTAACGACAGAGCCACTGGTATTGTTGTCGTGCCAAAATGGCCAACACAACCCTGGTACCCTCTTTTTAAAAGGCTCCTCACATCAAAACCACTCTTTTTAAAGTCGGAGGGTGACTTAATTATTTCTCGTTGTAGCGAACGCGAAATTCACCGGCAAATTACACTGGTTGTCGGGAGGTTGTCCGGTCATCTCTTATCCGAAGAGGAATTCCACAGCCGTCCATAGTTATAATGCTAGCATCCTTGTCAGATAACACTGTCAAGCAGTATGATACTTGCCTTAAGAAGTGGTTTGCGTACTGCCATGAAAACAACATAGATCCCTATAAAGCTGTAACATCGAATATTCTTTGTTTTCTAACGCAATTGTTTAATACCGGAGCTCGGTATGGTACTCTAAATAGTACACGATCCGCTTTGTCGTTGTTACTTGGACACGATATAGTGAACAACGAATTTATACAGAGATTCTTCAAGGGAATCTTTCGATTGCGCCCGACAGTTCCTAAATATAACTTAACGTGGAACACTGATCAAGTTTTAAATCATTTGGCGGAATTATATCCCAACAAAAATTTAAGTCTTGAAAAACTTAGTAAAAAGTTAGTGACCCTTCTAGCCCTAGTAACAGCCCATAGAATGCAGACCTTATCAAAAATAAATGTTGAAAATATTATCAAATCTGATTCAGGGTTTATTATTAAAATAACCGATTTAATTAAAACTTCACGAGTGGGTTCCTTACAACCTGTGTTTTCCTTACCGTATTTTTCGCAAAGGCCGCAAATATGCCCTGCTGGTACTCTTCAAGTTTATCTTGATAGGACCAATCAGATACGTCAAGACCATCAATCGTTATTTATTTCATTTAGAAAACCATACCGTGCAGTAACATCGCAGACTTTGAGCAAATGGGTAAAGAGCGTGTTACAAACAAGTGGCATTGATATCTCTCTATTTACTGCGCATAGCACCAGGCACGCAGCCACTTCTAAAGCATATAGCGTAGGAGTTAGCCTGGACGTTATACGTAAAACTGCCGGGTGGAGTTCAAATTCTACTGTATTTGCCAAATATTATAATAGAATAATATCAGACGATATGTCTACTCAAGGTGATTTTGTCACAAGTGTGTTAAATGGATAAAATACATCTTATTTGTTATAGTATTGTTCTCGCTGCAAAACTATTTAATTATGTGATTGAATTGATAATATATAGTGAATATTTGTTTCCTGCAGTCAAATTGTAACCATGTAATTGATTATATTTCAAAAATGAATAATATCTCTCAAAATCTACATGTGTATTAATGCTAATATCGAGAACGAAGCTTGAGAGTAATTGATGATTAAACGAACTTACCTGTACGTGAAGTTCAATCACAATTACTCGAAGAGCTTCGTTCGAAGATATTAGCATCCCTCCCCCCCCAGTCATGCTGGATCCCTAGTTGTGAAATATAATAAAAATAAAACAGCTCAGCAAACCTCCAAACTAAATGAGCGGGGTAGGTGCGGATGTCATAGTCAATATCAATGTTTTCAATCTACCTTACATTGGATTCATATTTAGTTTTAAATAATTTGTTTATCTCCTAAATTCAATGCGAAATGGCGAGTCTGTAAGTGAAACTAAATGTGTATTAATGCTAATATCTTCGAACGAAGCTCTTCGAGTAATTGTGATTGAACTTCACGTACAGGTAAGTTCGTTTAATCATCAATTATATATATTTAGATTAATTTATTTGGTCAAATTGAGTTTATATGGAACATAGTGGCCGCTGAATCAAGACATTTTTGGCTTAAATTAGGCTTTCTTTACGATTTGTTTTTTGAAAACTCAAGGAATTTAACAAAATTCTAGAACTCCAACTTTTAAGTAAAACATTCAACTTATAATTTTAATAATTTTATCTTTTATTAGCAGACGTCACACGCTTTCACCCGGCCGTATAGTTCCCGTTCCCGGCTACATTTTATCCCCGTACTGGGAGTACGGGGATAAAATGTGGCCTATGTTACTCGTGGATAATGTAGGTTTCGAATGCTGAAAGAATTTTTAAAAACGGTCCAGTAGTTTTTATGCCTATTCTCCAAACAAACAAAGTTTTCCTCTTTATAATATTAGTGTAGATAAGAATTGAACGTAACTGTGAATTGAGCGAATGAGCGTGAAACTTCCTTTCAAATTCAGTTCGTGAATTAAATATAGTAAATTACACGAAAAGAAATATGAAAACGTGTAACTCCAACTTTCAAGAAAGAGCACTATCGTTATTCATAAGCAAATAATTAAAATATCTTACTGCTGCTGAAAATAAAAATAAAAGTGTAATAGGAATATCTTTAAGTTTATTTTTCTATGTTCTTCTATTAAGTAGAGTTTAAGTCTTATCTTGTTCAGTTTTAGATCTTAGTTGTAATTTATTTTTATTTTTTTATTTGGTATTCTGTTTTTATTTTTGTACACTACTTTTACCATCACAAAACTTGTCACTGAAGAGCGGGAACTCCTAGCACAAGTATATCTTATACTTAAAAGGAGGTCCCTATGTAAGATTTACTGTAAGAGTTGTACACGTTTCTGTAATATTTTTTAAATCACACAGCTAATACTCCGTGAGCAAGCATGGTGCAGGTGGTTTAAATTGCGGCTGCGGATCGTGGTATCCTGTTACCTATATTACCAAACAGAAGTTATTGTAAATCAGTATTACTTTTTAATTGTGCTTCATCGTCAATTTTAATAGAACTCATTTCGGCAAAGCCCACAAATCTCGTTACCATCTACGATGTTATCCGTATTTTCCTTGTTTCGGTTGGAATTTACTCAGCAACTCACTAGACAAAACCAATAAAAAAAAGGTTGTTGTTGCTTAACTTGTTTTTTTAAATTTTGCATGCTATGTTTTATCCTAGCTAAACATGCTTGTGCCTCAATTTGTATATAGCACCCTTGTATACCACATGGTATCTTCACGCAAATAAATATTCTATTCTATTCTAATAGCACAAGGCGGTATTTGTCCACACGAGGACTGTCCGCAACGATAGTCGTTAATCAAATGAAAACACAGACAACTGGTTTGAAGACTTTTCCTGCTATTCGAGTTTATAGGTCAAACAATAAATAAAAAATAAATATCGCTGGACATTACCACACAGCGCCACCTAGTGCCACACTAAGCAAAGCTTGTGTCGTGGACACTAGATAGTTGATATACTACATATATACATTTTTGTTTGTAAATACATACTTATTATAAATATAAACATCCATGACTCGGAAACAAATGTCCATGATCATCACACAAACATTTGCTCCTACCGGGATTCGAACCCAGGACCCTAAGAACGTAAGGCAGCATCACTACCACTACGCCATTCGGGTCGTCGATAGATATATTATGCATACAAGCACTTCACCAGCGACTTCGTCCACAAAAATTGTGGCTGCAATTTATAGCTAGTAGCGAACGATTTTTAAAATTGGATCATTAATTCCGGAGATTACCCATATATACAAAATTACAGACAAAGTTGACCTCTTTATAATATTAATAATACGTTATTATTACACTGGTACTACCAGTGTTACTACCACTGGATCGCTTAAATTGGTTGTTCTACGGGCAATAAACTTAGAATACGTACAGGCGGGCACCAAACAATGCTTGATAACTCTGTTCTTTGTAAAAGACAAATAGATGGAAGCGTATCAAATCGACATCAAACTGAACCTCAGTACATGTTTAGATATTGTTACGAGCTGGGTATGAGATAAATTAATTACTACCGATTAAACAACACAATAACTTTATTAATCACAAAACAATTTAAAGTTAATCAAAAGTACACTACTGTTCACTATTCGCTTAGATATCGCACTTCTAGTTCACTTCGATTCGCTTCGTTGTGTAGCCAAAACAAGACTGCCCGTCACGGCCCTGAGCGGTGTATTTATACTCACCAACAGACACACAAAAAATAACCACGAATATTCTATAGGGTTATAGAACTGCTTCATAAAAAAACACTAAAAAAGAATACGTGGGTAATAATAATTCACTTGTACAAAACAAACAAATATGAACCGTATGCTCTAGGCGTACGGTCAAAATTATAATGTATTTTAATAAATAGGTCGCGAATTTGTAACTACCTAACTTTAAAACTAATAATAATGGAAAGCACTCGAAATTCCAACATACACATACTGTAATCACGTGCTTTCTCGAAAGTTCTAGTAGGTCCGATGTAACAGCAACAAATGCTATCTAACTTACATGAAAACCGTTCAAACCTGTAACGATTCTAAACCTGAACCATCTCTAAACCTGTAACGATTCTTTTTAATAAATGTATTCAGGATGGTATATTTCCCTCTGTCTGGAAAAATGCAAATTTAGTTCCTATCTACAAAAGCGGTTCTAGGCAAAATGTCGAAAACTACAGACCTGTTTCCCTACTTTGTGCTTTAGCTAAACTTTTTGAAAAACTTGTACATCTCAAAATTTACCCTTTCATTCATCAGCAATTGGTTCCTTAACAACACGGTTTTGTCAAAAATAAATCCACCACTACTAACTTAATGATATTTACGAATTACCTATTTAAAAATATGGATGTAAGAGTTCAAACCGACGCCGTGTACACAGATTTTAAAAAAGCTTTCGATAGAGTTGACCACGAAATATTAATGAACAAAATTGCATTCAATGGCATTAGAGGCAATTTTCTGCGCTGGTTTCAGTCTTATATAAGTAATCGCAATCAAACTGTTGTGAGTAATGGGTATCATTCCGACTACTTTCTTGCTACCTCCGGGGTTCCTCAGGGATCAATTCTTGGTCCCTTACTGTTTTTACTCTACATAAATGACATCGGGCATTGCTTTCGAAATAGTGATTTTTTGTTGTATGCTGACGACCTCAAAATCTACAGGAAAATCTTAACAATCAATGATTGTTATCTCTTACAGGATGGCCTGAATAGATTATCTGACTATTGTAAATTAAATAAACTACAACTAAGCGTAGCTAAGTGTAGGTACATGAATTTCACTAAGAACAAAAACATCGTTAGTTTTAATTATTCCTTATGCAACGAGCCACTTCTTGGAGAGACGCAGATAAGTGACCTGGGTATCTTATTGGACTGTAAACTACACCTAAATCTACACATCGATAAGATTATTGCCAAAGCATTTCAAATGTACCATCTTGTAATGAGATCATCGGTAGATTTCAAGCGACCAGCCACTTTCCTGTATTTATTTAATTCTTTAATCCGACCACACATTGAGTATGCCTGCATGATATGGGACCCCTATTACGATAAGTACAATCTCGCCTTGGAAAAAGTTCAGCGCAAGTTTTTAAGATCAATGCAGTTTAGATGCCATATGGATCGTAGCTCATACAATGAGTCCTTAGATAGATTTAACCTTCTTGCGTTAGAATCAAGGCGAACTTTGCTTCAACTCATGATGCTTCATGATCTGTTGCACAATAAAATCGATTGCTCCGAGATTGTTAGTAATATATTTTATGTTGTGCCCAGAACAGTTATTCGGCGAGAAGCGCGCGTCCACCCACTATTTGCTACGTCACCTTGTCGTACAAACGCGGGTGAGCGGGCGCCCATCCATAGGATAGTGAAAACCTATAACGAACATTTTGTTAAATTAGATATATTGGCATTAGATCGCCATAAATTTAAAAAACTTTTAGTCAATAGTCTGAAATTGCTTAATTAGTAATGTTAGTGTTGCCTTTTCTTTATTTTATTGTTAGTTTTACTTTTTGTTTTTTTAAACCTTCAATCATTAGCTAAGTAATGTAACATTCCCTTTTTATATATATTCCTGCTGTTATTTTACTACGAGTAACTTATGTACACTTTTTTCTGTTTTGTTTTTCTTGTATTTGTGTTAACGTTATTGTTATTTAAAAAACTGTGTCACTCTACACTGTATCTCCTATCGTAGTAATACGTGGAAACGTCGTGGATTGTACATTAATCTAATACGTTGTAATAGTTACTGTAAGATATATTGTACAATTGTTTGTTTTCCCTAAATAAATAAATAAATAAATAAATAACAGTATGTTTACAGTCACTATAGTTCTACTATCGACACTTTTACGGTTATTATGCAAGCCGATATTATTCCATTGCACCGTTAGACATAATCGTGCTAAGTTAACTACAACAAGTTTTAGATCCTTATCTTAGCTGATAAATATTCATGACCTCTTTAACCTGTTTAACACAAACTATTCTTTGCCAGAACATCGAAGGAAATATGCGTGTACAACTTTTACTCCTTCTTGCCTTAACAAATTTTAAAGCAGAATCTTTCCCGTTGAAAGTTTTTACAATAAATCAGCGACAAACAAAGGAATATGAAGTTTTTAAAGACTTTTTGATTCAAAATCTAATTGTGACAACTGATAATCTAAAACTTATTCTAAATTGGGAACGTGAAAATACCATGTATCGGATACAAGATGAGGAAAATTTTAATACGAAATATGCAACAACATCTAAAAACGATTTACAAGGTAAAGCAAATGTTGAAAAGGTTCAAGAAGGAATGAAATCTAAACACGATGTACCAGGCAGTCATACAACTAAAGATATTCCAGTCAGACAAAATAACTTTGAACTGACAAAATATTTGACAAAGAGGTCACCAAACGAAGCTGATACACCAACAGAGAATGAAATAAAAAGTGAAACAGATGAAGAAGAAGGAGAAGAAGAGAATTATGATGATAACAAAGCATTAAACAAAAGCGAAACAAATGAGTATTCTTCAATCGTATTAAGCGAAGAAAACCTTCTAAATTACGGTAATAGTAAATCTGTAGAACTGGATAATAATTCGGATTCTGAGTACAAATCTGGGAAGGCAAAAAGACAGGCTGATGGCGAGAATCCTCTACCTATACCAACAGGTGATGGTGAGACTCAGATGTTTATGGGTACCTTTCAAGCAGTGATGAGACCCATGAAGTTACCGAGCTTAGGATGAAGAATAGTGAACTGGGGAATAGTAATAAACCGAATAATGATACTTTTGATATTTTATCTAAAGGGTGTAAAACACCTCTTAACGAATACGAAAGGCACTAGTTCTACTCGTCATTCTGATATTTTTTTTGTTCTACACCATACCTGGGAACCTTCTAGTTACGGAGATATTGGGGGTCAAAGTTGCAAGATTTTGACAAGCTTTTTTTTAAATACCACTTTTTATCGCATGATTTTTACTTTAAATATCTCTACGACCCTCGTACTATTCCATCTATCCATCCGCACAATATTGTGAGTGTGTTACATTGAGTTATACCACAAAACATGATTTATAACCTCAAAAAAAAAAGTGGTTTCCCAGCAATATTTTTTGCGTAAAGTTACTTAGTTTGATATACAGAATGCTTGGTTAACGGCTTTGTGATGAGGTGAAATACACCCTGTATTTATGTGGTGTTCGGGATTTCTAAATAAAGCAAACAAATATAAGTGTAGTTTAATTTGTATCAATTTACGATCACGTAATCGGTTCGCTACATGTGTGCGATAGGAACTGCTTGTGAGGCTAAAAACAATATTGTAAAAAGCATGAAATAAAGTTAAATAGAACAGAAGACAAGGAATGCAAAGATATTTTAATTTAAAAATAAAACACAATTTGGTTATGTAATGTTTTCCTCAGTTGTGGAAGTGGTGGATTTGTGAAGGCAGTGAGGGATTTTCTGCGATAAAAGTTTCCTTGGGAAAATAATAGTTATTTGTTATACAAGAGTGCAAAGTTGATTTTTAACCGCGTGCTCAATTTTGATGACTGAGCAAGCGAAAGATTCTAAAATTGAGTCACGAGCGAAGCGAGTGATTCAATACTTAGAATCTTGAGCGTTAGCGAGGGAATCAAAAGAGCTCCAGGTGAAAAATCTTTGCACTCGAGTGCAACACGTAACTTTTCATCCCACCTCAGCGAGGAAATGAATAAACGCAAAAAAAATGCGCATTATTAAAAAATTCAGTTAATTCTGTTGGCGTGGAATAAACTTCCTCGTCGCTAGATTATGAGTGGTCATTTTAGGAAGTTAGATTCCTTGTTTTTAACCTAAAGTGTTAACAATATGACCATGACGTGAAAAGAAAATGGCGCGCGCAAAACATATTTAAAAAAGTACACCAAGAAGGTTCCGAGTCTGAGTTCTCAACAAATAAAAAATAAAAAGATAAATTCGGCACCATAGAGGTAGAAGTAAATAGGTTTAATGATGTTTTGAATTCACATGCTTAGTGCACACGATGTTCTAAATTCAAATTTACTTTACCCTCATGACGATAAAAACGGCTTTTGCACTCAGATATCGAAGAGCAAAAATACTCTTTCCGAGATGGGGGGATGAAAATGTCATTGTTTTTATCTCAGGGTGTATTATCGCAATCATCCACATCACTGTCTCGTTGGTATAGTAGACGTAGACTAGGGTGTCCATTATATGGCTCAAAAATTTTTTTTTTCTAGTATTGAAACGCATACCCCTCAATTCTTTTTAGAGTATCTAGACTTACTCAAATACAAAATTTTATCTTCCTATGTCAACATTAACCCGTGCCGACAGAACCGTGAAGATTTTGAAATTCACTGTCTTTAACGCCTATCGTTGTAAAGCTAAATGAAATGAAAGGTTTTAAGTTACAGTGTAATATGATAGTTTAACATTTTATTATAATTATTATTATAACTAAAACTAAACCTATATTTACATTTAAAAGATAAAACTTAAAACTAATAATAGGCGTCAAAAATTTGGTCCTCACCGCTGTCACCCGGTAGTGTACCCAAGCGGTAGGCTGGCAGCACTGCCACGTAGAACGGCAATGCTTAATCCCTAGGCGAAATAAAAGCCAGCCTTTGGGTCACGGGAAGTGTTAACAATGCGCTGAGAGATATCTTAAGCGAGAAGGTGACCACTGGGACCCCACGGCCCGAGTTTCAACCCCGAACGGCTCAAACATATAATTGCCGATATTTGCGCCGATTGAGGTTTTCTGCTTGCGCAGCAGTAGCGCCAGCACAACACGCAGTTCTCCTTTCAATCGTCCTGTATTAGATGCAGTTGTGCCACAGCACATTATTTGTACTTTGTCCTCGAGGTTCCAGTCATAAAGTCCGGTTGAAACAGCGTTAGCTTGATCTTGACAGGAAGAGCCCTCCAGTTTGGGGACGGCTAAAAGTTGTTCCTTTTCTCCGACCGAAATAAAAATTGGCAGGCGTTCTTCTTTAGAATTTCTTGCGTCGAATCCGGGTAATAATTTCATGTCCCAGTGAACGGTCACCGTTTCAGGCAAATTATCTTCGGCTCTATATTTACTACTCTGTGTGCGAATGCGTTGAATAGACGATTTATTTATCGGGAAATCATCACAGCTAAGATTTATGGCGTTCACTACAGCCTGAAGTATATAGACAGAATCCCTTATGCTTAATTGACATCTATCTAAAGCTGCAACTAACTTAGGAGTGTTGAAGTCATTCCTTCCTCTTCTTGAAGTTGTTACAGAACTTACCATTTGAGATGTCGATGGCAAGGGTTCGTTCGTCAAGGCTTTCATCAGAGCGCGTAGGTTGATCGGGATTTTCTTGCGTTTCGATAAAATCTTCTGTAGTTAGAGATGAAGACAAACTTTCGGAACACATTTGCTCATGTCTTTCCGCCACTTCGTGTGTTCGTAAGTTAAATTTTGTATGTATTAGTATATTTTTACGTTGTTATGCCTGATAGTAAAATTATTGATTGATTTATTTATTAAACATCCTGGACGCCCTGGTTTTAATTGTTTTTGTAAAAAGATACTTCTTCTAAGATATCTTCTTCCATTCCAAAGCATTTGCGTGTGCTTTATCGAATAAGTTTTCGAAATTGTTTTGAAAGTCCTCCTCTCGGCGCTTGTAAACATCTTGCGATTTTTTGTTTTTTTTTTTGTAACTCTCCAAGCACTGCGAAGATCCAGAAGTTTTTTTTCACAGGCAAACCTCTGGTAGGGATTGTAGCCTTTTCTCAGAATATAAACCACTATCGAACGACAACATTAGCGATTTCATTAACAGTCAAATAAATTCGCGAAAGTAAAAAATTAAAACTGCAAGAACTTGACGTCGATTAGACGATAACTCTGCTCCAGTTATTTGATGATTCAATTCACCAACTAAGAAAATACTTGTTTTATTGCTTCTTAATACCACTGCAATTTTTCAGCTTTAAAACAATGTTAATCACAAGACTTACTGAGAACAAATGACAAATACGGCGAGTACGCGCCGCTAGTTTCGCATAATTTGTATGAACATGTTTCGATGCAAGTCGGCACGGGTTATCGTTCTTCAAATGAAGTAAAAATAGTTTTTTGAGTGTTTTAGGAACATATGAACTATATGTACTTACTTATATGTTTTATATATAAGAGGTATGCGTTAAAAAATTAAAACTTTGAAAAATAAGGGACACCCTAACGTAGACATAGAAGTACTCTACTGCTGATCATGTGTTCCTGGGTTCATTGGGTTTTTCCACTAAACGTATCTCAAAGCAGCCCAGAGTCATATGCCCAGCTACGCCCAAATTACATGGGACTTTAACATACATTTTGAAAATATGGGTCACTGGGTTTTGTCCCATAAAATCACCTCTGCATACCTTTTTGAGAGAATTAGGGGTACTGATGTCATCCATACAAATTTCCCATCCAGCTGCAGGATATATCGCCATCCTAAAAAGGGGCGCCCTTCTAACATACCAAGAGACATTCATCATCATCATTTCATCCGAAAGACATACACAGCTGTAGATAGGCCTCCCCCAAGTGTTGCTACATTGACCGGTTCCATGCGACTCGAATCTAATGGATTCCCGCAACCTTCACCAGGTCATCGGTCTACTTAGTGGGAGGTCTTCCAACGCATCGTCTTCCGGTTTGCGGTCGCCACTCCAGAACTTTTCGGCCCCATCGGCCATTCGTTCTGCGAGCAATGTGCCCTGCCCACTGCCACTTAAGTTTGGCAATTCTTCGGGCTACGTCGCCGCGTCGGTGACCTTGGTTTTATTGCGGATATCTTCATTTCTGATTCGATCACGCAAGGAAACTCCGAGCAAAGCCCTCTCCATTGCCTTTTGGGTGACTTCAAGCCTTTTGATAAGGCCCATTGTCAACGACCATGCTTCGGTCCGGTATGTAATCACTGGCAACCCACCCTGGTCATAGACTTTCGTCTTGAGACACTGCGATAAGTTGGACGAGAAGATACCGCGCAGCTTCCCGAACGCTGCCCAGCCGAGTCGGATTCGACGATTGACCTCTTTCTCGAAGTTAGTCCTACCTAACCGGACCGTATGTCCCAAGTACACATAGTCTCGGATCTTGATAGGAGTCAAGCGGGTGTGACATGGGCATTCAACATACTCTACTGAGGTTATTGAGCATTGTACTGAGGTCCTCCATGGTCTCAGCCATGACCACTATATCTTCAGCAAACCGAAGATGACTGATGTACTCGCCATTGACGTTGATGCCTAGTCCTCTTCTGTCCAGAACCTTGAAGACATCCTCCAGTACAGCGGTGAACAGTTTCAGAGATATGACGTCTCCCTGTCTTACACTTCGCTGTAGACGGGTAGGTCCGAGGTTTGGTTCTGAAATCGGACTGACATGGTGGGGTTTTTTTACAAACACTTCAACACCTCGCTGAAAACTCTGATACCAGGTTAGGCAACTAACCACACGATAAAGAAAGAAGAACCTCGCTGTACATCATTCAGTCGATGTGGCACCATTAGAGAGACTGCAGTACAGCCCAGGTCTCAATCGAAGGCTTTCTCGTAGTCCACAAATGCTAAACAGAGAGGCAGGTTATACTCTTCGGTCTTCTGTATAACCTGCCGCAGCGTATGGATGTGGTCCAAGGTGCTAAAACCTTTTCGGAAACCGGCTTGTTCGGGTGGCTGGAAATCGTCCAACCAGGAGCGCGAGACGATTCGTGATGACTTTTGAAAATAACTTGTAGACATGGCTTAGAACTGAGATGAGCCTGTAATTCTTCAACCGGGCATTGTCACCCTTCTTGAAGAAGAGTGCCACCACACCCCTGCACCATGTCTGTGGAGGTTTCCCATCGAGTATGATTGAATTAAACATCTTCTTCTCATCATATTCTTTTCATCATGATGGGAAGCTGAGCCGGAAAGATTCAGTCTGCGTTTGGGCCTCGAGCCAGCAACAAGCTGGAAATTACTCTGAAATATTTGACGTGATGTTAGGCATCCTTAAAAAGCTGCTGCTACTACACTGCTACATCTGTTATACTACTACTGAGAGCTTGGACGCTGTCGGCCTTGAAAAGGCATTTAGTACTACTTCTGAGAACCTGGACACGGACAGCGGGTGAGCCTCGACCCTCGAACCATCTGAGATTGACGACTGCGAGTGAGCCTATCACTGCGGCGAGCGGTTTCTGCCAGCTACGAGCTTTGGACCCTGACCTCGACCTGGACTCTTATCACGTTACCTCGGCTTCCATAATTTAGTAAATTTCTATTCCCTTGTCTTATTAAAACATAATTTCATCTCTTGCCATTTTTCTTTAAACTTTACACAATGCAACCTTACATTTTCCTCCCCATGAAAATGTTGTTACAAAATACCTTAGAGCCTTTATTCCGCTCGATTGATTGTACGTCTTTAGTACGCTCGGTATTAAACCGGCGAAGGTCGCTTTTCAAGGATTTAGAGATCCGTCTATTGAGCTGCCGGTATTCTAACGCCTCGTCTGAAGACTGCATTATAATCTCACGCCGCTCCTTTATGAGCTTGAGAGTTTGATCGGTTCTTGAAGAACGTAGACCTGGTCATATGGTCAGTTTCCAAGAACCCATCGTTGTATTCGTCCTCTGAGCTTCCTAGGCGCTCGAAACGATTCTGGAGTTCAAGCTGTAAGCTTTCAGAGTTTTGGATTTGGATCTGTGCTGGACGGAGCTATACCGAGGAACATTAGGAGAATGCAATCACTCTAATTTAAGTGTTTGTCAAATATTGGTTTAAATTAACGAATGGTTTGTGAAACCACTTAAAAAATTAAATACTACACTACTACTAGTTAACTTCAAATTATGACACTCCCAACAGTTCTAACTAATGATTCAAGTTCAGAGATATCATCAAAATTATTTTCACGAAGCTTAATCACTATTTAGATATTAGTATTTGTTATTTACAAAAACAAACGTGTTCCGAGAAATATTAGAATTAAATAAATACTTAAATGGTGACTATGTTAAACAATGAATAACATTTATTATTTCCTACTAAGAGCAGCATTACATGGACAAACGAAAGACACAAGTGCTGAAATCTTTACGTTACTTTGCAGGCAGCTTAATTTAGACAGGTAGCAGTTCCAGTCTCTTACGTGTTCTCGTATTTTAATAATTATACAATAGTGACATGAATTAAGTAAGTGTTAGTTACAGTTTATAGATCTTAGCTTAAAAGTCAATCATTAATACTGAGTTCAGTATTATATACGCAATGAAATCATCATCAACCAGGTTTTATTTTGTACTTTTCTGATTTTGACAGAGTATTTTAATAATAAATTAATCGTTTAGTTCTAGAGAGCGATGCAGTGCTTACCATAAGTTAATGTCACACATAAAATTTATGATTCCTCATCCATAATTTTCGAATCCGTAATGTTTGTTATAGACATACCAATATTTTGACTCTGATAAAAGTTACGATTAGTTTTAATTCATTTTTCATGTGTACAAATATTATTACTGATTGTTGCAAAGGCAGCAGCGCCTCAACAGTTTCTAACGATTACTTCAACTGTAGAAGTAAGACTACACACACTTGTCCAGAAAAAATAGGTGAGGAAGGAAGTAAGTGAGACCCCGAAACAAGAGAAGATATTTCACATAGTGTACGTTAAATAATAAAAAGATCATCAGTTATTGATTTGGAACTTTGAATAGTGGTATGACACGCATCACCAAGGCTGGTTCGAGGTGGCGCTGGAAAAGAATAGCTAGAAGGAGACCTTTGCCTAGCAATGGGACATACAAGACTCATCAAGAAAAATAAATTGTGGTACATTTTGAGGCAAATTAGTCATTACACTTGAGTTCAAGGAAGCGAAAGGGCGAGGTCGTAATGGATGCCGAGAATACAATCAAACGTGTTTCAATAAACTGGCTTGGAACAAGTAGTACTTAAAAACCTGGAGCGTCAGAGGAGTTTTTTCAAACTTCTTGTGATCTACCATTTTCTACTTCTGGCTGAAAATTGTGAAATATCCCGTACAAAACCAGATAAATATATATTTTTAGGAACCTTCGCAAGATGCACTCGCCTCCCCCGCAGACGGAGTGCGTGGTGACCGGCACACTGTGCGTGATGCTGCGGATGTCACAGATCGCCGGGGTGGCTCCTCTCAGCTTCAGGCGGACACCCGCCGGCTGGTGCGTGCGTGTGTCAAAGGCCGCCAACTTCTACGGGAAGACGCTTTCCTTTATTCTGTGTAAGTTATGGAGGTCTAGTGGATGTGAGCGTGACTGATATTAGGTCCTGGGTTTAATTCCCAGGGCTGTAAGACCTAAGTCTACGGCTAAAAGGATGAAGATGATATGTTGATCAATATCTTCCCCAGGGCTTTTTTCAACACTAACCATAGCACTAGACATTCTGATCGAACCTGAGCGGTCGTACCGGACCCGCACCAACTCGACTCGCATCGTGTGGGTGGCGGATATAGGCACCGTCGGGCTAGTGGTCTTTACCGCGGCCTTCACTGGCCTGATGCGGATGAAATGGCTGACCGTCTACATGCTGAAGTTACAGGAGGTTGGTGGGGCACTACTTATTTACTATACTAGGACAAAATACTACCGAATCAGCTATTGACCTAGCACACCTAAAGGTTGTGTACCTTTTGGTTGTGTAAAGGTTTACTTTTCTCAGCTTTAAAAGTCTTATCAGTATTCTGTTTAGCAAATTATTGCTTATTTTCTTATTGATCTGGATTGGTTGTACAAATAATGCCTACGTCTGCATCAACGTAGCGACGTATACGAGCGCTGAATGTATACTACTCGTAAATTCGTCGGTTCTCGTGGAAGCGCGCCAAAAATGGTAAACAATTTCATAATTTTCGATGTAAGAAAAACTTAACTTGCATCACACGTAAATCACAATTTTGAGAACTGCCACCAACGGACTAATATTTGCTACATCGAGAAGTTGATCCATTTCAGTTGATCGGTTTAGTTGATTGAAGAGGAAAACGAGAATGTAATTTCAAATAAAGTTTATACAGTAGTTAAAATATAACCGGTGAACTGTAAATGTACTGCAGGTTTATCTCGGCCCAAATCTTCGGGAATAGGGTAGACGACAAAAATATGTGATTAGTCCTTCAGGTAGATTATTAAAAAATATTTGACCCGTATTTTTTCTTTTGTTACGTAAATCTAAATTGACGAAGTATTGGGAAATTTTAAAAGGGTCGTAACCCTTTTAAAATTTCCCAATACGTCATACCTAGGTATAATTTTTAGCTAGTTCTGACGTCAGGAGCCCTCACTGCTGAGTTTTGATGCGTTTTATCTTTGTCTATTGACATTCATTGATTTACAGAAACAAAAAATACGTGTCCATTATTTTTCATTAATCTTACTGATAGACTAAATAGATTTGGAATTTTTTGATGCTGTCGCCATGCCTATTACATGCGTGATGTTATTGTGTTTTATCATGTTTCCATTTGAGTTACGCAACATATGCGTAACACAAATGGAATGACGGAACCACTGTTATATTGTTGTTCTTTTCAGATTAACTTAAGATTGAGTCTGTATCGAGAAGAACCATCGAATGAGGGCAGAAGAATGCTGATAGTTGTAAGCTCTATGATATTTACATGCTCTACTATATTGCTAGATTTTGGTATCTTCATCTTTCAAGTCGTGAAATATAACGGAAAAGGTATGTATTAAAATAACTCATAATACAGCAGTGGCTTAACTTTGTTCTTAAAAGCAGGTCAAATCTAGGTTTTCTAAACCTGCGAAAAATTTATCGGATGGATTCCTTCAAGAAAATTTACTGTTTTTCATTAGTTTACTGAATGAATTACGAGTTGCTCTATTAAAATTGCTTAATTTTAGTGTGAATAAACACTTGCTACAAAGAAAGAAAGAAAGAAATGAAAAATATTTATTCGTCGCAAAGTCATGACGTGCATACAATATTATTAAGTAAACATAGAACGCATTAATACAAACACAAACGTATAGTTTATTGTTTCTTTTTTGAAAATCCCATACGTATGGCAACGCTAGACAAATCAAATTCAAATTGTCCGGTATCTACTCAACAAGTCTTAAATGAAAAGGGCTATTATACAAGTGGCAATCGCTTTCAAGGCGTTTCATGTTTCTACAATGACTGTTGACGGATCGAATAACTTATGTTTTCGTTAGCTTATGTGAGCCTAGTACATTTTGATTTTTCCATCATCGGTTCCGCTAATAGACTGTAATTTAGACTAGCCTCTCAGCGTCTTCTATAAAGTAGTGTATTTGGTTAGATCTTGGGCCTTTTTAGCACCGCATTCAAAAGCCTTTTAGCCCTGAATCTGATCACCACTGGTTATTTCAGTGGTGACATCTTGCATGTATATATTCTACAACATATCATCCGCGGTACAACAAGTCATCCTCCTGACTTTCTTCGAGACTGCGACCTCTGTCCTCACCTCTTTACAAAATTTGAACAACTGTTTGAGGGACATCCTTCAAGAGATAATGAATAAGTGTAAGTTGATTGTTTTATTAATGGTAGATGAGAAACGCAAGAGAAACGAGAAGCAGCGGTGGCCCAGTATGTCGTGGGTTCGAACCCAGACAGGCGCATTACTTTGTGTAATTTATTACATCACCACTGCTCTCAAAACGGTGAAGGAAAACATCGTGAGGTAGCCGGCATGTCCTAGAACCAAAAAATTCGTAAACATGTGACATCTACCAATCCACACTGAGCCCGCGTGATGAATAATTATAGCCCATTCCCTCTCAAAGAGGGGAGGCCAGTGTCCCAGCAGTGGGAACAGTTTTAGGCTGATGATGATGATGAGATGAGAAACAAGTAGAACTCAGCTCGTTTCTCATCCAGAGGAATACCATCGGTAGAGCCAATCTCCGCTGTCACAAAGGTTTGCTGTTGGAAGGAGTGAAATGGTGTGTCTCATTAGATGGTGACTGGTTGCTTAGACTGAATCATTAGATGGTGACTGATTACTTAGACTGAAGCATTAGATGGTGACTGATTGCTTAGACTGAATCATTAGATGGTGACTGATTGCTTAGACTGAAGCATTAGATGGTGACTGATTGCTTAGACTGAAGCATTAGATGGTTACTGATTGCTTAGTCTGAATCATTAGATGGTAACTGATTGCTTAGACTGAATCATTAGATGGTGACTGATTGCTTAGACTGAAGCATTAGATGGTGACTGATTGCTTAGACTGAAGCATTAGATGGTGACTGATTGCTTAGACTGAAGCATTAGATGGTGACTGATTGCTTAGACTGAAGCATTAGATGGTGACTAATTGCTTAGACTGAAGCATTAGATGGTGACTGATTGGTTAGACTAACTCATTAGATGGTGAGAAAAAAAGCAGAAGAAGAGGTCCTGCGTCGGCTCCGAATAATTTGAGAAAAGGGGAGGAGAGTAATGACGATCCTCACTGCAAACTTAACAAAATATTTTCCAACATCCAGATCCCACGCAATGACGAATAAGTAAAGGATGATTGTAATTAAGTTTGAACTCAGAAGAGTTAAGTTTTACTAGTAATCGTTAGCAATTAACCAATAACCATTTTGTGATTTTTCATGTGAAAATATTTTTTGCAGCACCTGAAGCGAACCGTTCAAGAATAGACAGGGAGTGCCGAGTAGACATGTACAGTAATGTTACCAACAAATCCATCAACAGCATCGTTGATACCATGTCCCTGTATAGAGGTATAGCTATTTGATAACAATCTATCTATACTAATATTACAAAGCAGAAGAGTTTATTTGTTTGTTTGTTTGGTTGAACGCGCTAATCTCAGGAACTACTGGTTCGAATTAAAAAAATATTTTTGTGTTGGATAGTCAACTTATCGAGAAAGGCTATAGGTCATATAACATCACGCTACGACCATTAGGAGCGGAGCAGAAATAAAAATGTTGCAAAAAAAAAAAAATTGGGGTTTTTTTTTTTCCTTTCGTTTTTCTCTCAAATTTGACGCAGACGAAGTTACGTGGGTCAGCTATAACAACATACGAAGCTGATAGGGACAACATATGACATTCACGATGACAACATATGACATTCACGGTGGAAGGGACATCGATGTGCCAACATTCACCACGTATTCGGTACATCAATGCAATGATAGCAAAGGGGTGTGAGCGTCGCCGCGTTGCTTCGACTGTCACACAACAGTTAAAGGTGGTCTCAAGTTTGAAACCAAGACACGCACCTCTGATTTTTCGTATTCATATGCGAATTGTATAAATCACTTGCTTAGTTCAAGGAAAACATCATGAAGAAACCAGCATGCCTAAGAGCTTTTTCTCAACGGCATGTAAGCCTAGTCAGAGGCACATGGGCTGCATAAAAACTGACTGACCGACCGACTTACATACTATTTTTTTCCTGTTTTCCATATATTTTGACCGCAACGTGTTACATTTTCCATGTTTGGAATGATATATTGAACGTGGTGACCCTTTGTGCTTCGATGTATTCTACTCTGTATAATCTTTCCGCATTATAATTTGTATGTTTGCAGTAACTCGATATCTGTTTGCTAATAAAACAAATTGCGATCGCTAATTCACTTGAGCAAAACATGAGCATTATAATTTTCTTTTGATCGATCTTCGGCCTATATTCAACATGTACTTGAATACTATTTTTGTCAAAATCATGTGTGTATGGGAGCAGCTACTTGATACGTGCGTACAGGATACGTGTTCACGTTGAGAATCAAGGTGTAAAATGATAGGATGTATAAGAGTTTATAAATAATCAGGAAAAAATAGTTGCCTTAACATTCCAGTTTGGTGGCTTGTCCCAGTTCCATTTTTTGATATAATTGCATTCACCAAAGTAACAATTTAAGTTACAACAAAAAATTAAACAATTTCCTTAGTTTATGCGTTAGTCACATTATCTAAAAACAGTTAAGCCATATTAGAAAATCTAATTTTAAAGCACAGGACACTCGATCAAAGTTTGTCCAAGCAAAACACCAAATTTGATGGGCACTTTTTCAACTTATTAAAACATAAAGTTTCATGCGTGTGAAACTAACCGCGTTTTATTCATTTCGCACCTCTCAGTCGTGCGCTGGGCTTGCTTGTAACAGGTGTGTGATCAGAGCTGCGATTACCCGCCAAAAACGTAAACACTCATCTTGGGTGGCACGGGGGACAAGAATCAGTCAATTTTGAAGGATCGATTTGCTGTTGATTTTAACGTGTTGATTTGGGTAACGCATATATCAGTGATATTAATTTAATTGGAACGTAAAACTCCTATTTTTAAAGATTTTTTTTATGCCTGTTGAGCCACCAAACTTGGAGTTCTGTGGCTCAATTTTGGTGGGTTTGCTGGCGTTTTCACGCACTTATGGTACATAAATAGCCAGTTTTTACGTTGCAAGACAGTTTTATTAGCAAACAAATAAATGTTATGTACTTGGGAGTAAATAATACCTACAAGGGTAGCATACTAAAGATCAAGTTTCATATTTTTTTAATTGTTGCTTTTTGGAATGGCAAAACAGACCAATTAAAAGAAATTGCTTTAAAAGCAAGTATAATGTTTCATCATCAGCCTACAGCAGACCACTGCTGGACATAGGCTTCCTCAATGGCAATAAACTCGATATTCAGCAACTCTCATCCAGTTGCTACCAGCCACTCTGCGAAGATCGTCACTCCAGTCACTCGAGTCTGAGGGCATCCCATCTTACGTTTGCCGATTCGCAACGTCTCCACTCAAGAACGTGTCTACCCCAACAGTCATCGGTTCTACGGCTAATATAGCTGCCCCATTGCCACATCAGCTTTAATAATTCTGTGAGCAATGTCGATAACTCTGGCTCTCAGTCGGATCACCCCAGCTTTTTTTTTTCGGATGGGTTATCATCAAATGACTTCTCCCACTATGGGCGGAGCGGGAGGGAGTGTCAGACTTTTACTGACTAAAACCCATCCATGTTCCTTCCTCGCCCTTTATGTTCCAGGGCCGCGGTATCTCTTTCGAATAGGCCCGCAACCCCGGCAGGCTTCGGCCCTTGCGGGCCCGCCCCTTATGCTGACATCTCTTTGAGGCGCGCGTGGAACACGAACGTGCCGTCGACACGGCCTGTCGTCGTTAGACGGACGGACGGACGGCTAGCTAGCCCATACAGGCCCGCGTCTACGGTGGCCGGTAGCCACCACGTGGCCCCCGATGCCCGGTGCGTCTCCCGCGGCGACTGGAAAGAGAGGCTCTCTCCCTCTCGCGTTCCGCCACCTCTTTCGCTAGCATGACTGCTTCGCAGAAGGAGGTCACGGCTTCCCATTCTGTCTCGCTCAGGACCATGGGTTGAACCAAGGCCGGTCGCGAGAGGTCGCCGCCGCCGATCGCCGCTATGAGGACACGGCTGTGTTCCTCCCACGCGGGGCAAACTCTACCCACCTCAGAGAGACTCCAAGCACAGCCCGTTCCATAGCTCGCTGAGCGACCAACACCCTCAAAAAGACCGCCATTGACAACAATAGGTGTAAAATTGACCAGGCCTCGACAGAGTCAAAAACCTCATAGTCCACAAATGCAACACAGAGCGG
Organism: Xestia c-nigrum; assembly: GCA_916618015.1. NCBI lineage: Eukaryota > Metazoa > Arthropoda > Insecta > Lepidoptera > Noctuidae > Xestia > Xestia c-nigrum. Next base: position 4,686,666 of record OU745263.1, read on the forward strand.
ACACTCTTTGGACTTCTCACAGAGTGTGAATGTGGTCTATGGTGCAGCATCCTCCTCGAAACCAGGTCTGCTCCGGTGCCAGGAAGTGGTCGAGTCTTTGCGCTAGACGATCCGTGACGACTCTTGAATACACTTATACACGTCGCTAAGGAGCGAAATGGGTCTGTAATTATTTAATAGGGTCTTGTTCCTCTTCTTAAAGAAAACAACAACCACGTCCCTTCTTCACTTCTGCGGTTCTCCCAGATAACAAGAACAAGTTGAGAAGCTCCTGAAGGCCTCTTCCTCTTGCAGGCCTTGCAGGCCTTGCAGGCCGCTTTCAGGAGCTCTGACGTTATCCCATTCTCATCAGGGGCTTTTTCGTTTTTAAGCTGTCTAAGGGCCGCCTCGATTTCATCTTGGATGAGTTTTTACAGGTCTTCTGTGAAATGGCGGTTAAAGTGGTTCTGGAATTTTCATTTTCGAGATTAGGTTGATATATACAGTACATGCGATGATTGTGAGATTAATTTTATTGAGTTTTATTATTGAAATGGAGGTTTGTGACCGAGACTTAAATTTTGGTGTCGCTGATTTTCAATATTGGTGGCACTTTCGATTTTGGTGGGCGATAATCAATTTTGGTGGCCATACCACACTTTAAACTTAAATATCTCAAAAAGTTATCGAGATATTCCTGGGCCTCCTGAAGATTCTATAAGCTTGGAATTTCTATTGTTATACATCTGATCCTTATTTTCCACGAAAACTGAAGAATAAATTTCGTCACCAAAATTGACAAAAAATGCACTTTGCTGATATTCACCCGTATATGACATGTTGGTATACGCTTATCTCAGAATATACCCAATCCATTTCAATGATGTACGTGAATGTGCATTGCTGGTTTCAGCCTGAGAAGGTTTTAGACTCGATAGGTGGCGCCGTATAAAACAAGGGCAAGTCGCTAGTAATTTTATACGGACAACTTCTTTGTCGCCGTGATTCAATCGCCGGGTTTATAGGTCCTCAAAAGTGCAGAAGTTCGGGGACTTTGGAGACCCAAACAATAGGGTAGATGAAAACACAAAAAAATCTAATTAGTCTGTTAATTAGATTATCAAAAAAAAATTGACCCATATTTTTTCTTTTGTTTCGTAAACCACCATTGACGAAGATACGACGCTTTAAAAATTTTCAATACGACACGCCATGGTATCATTTTCAGTGCGATCTGACTCCACGAGCACCCCACTTCCGAGTTTTGATGCGTTTTATCTTTGTCAATATTCATTGATTTACAAAAACAAAAAATACGTGTCCATTATTTTACAATACTCTAACTGACGAACTAAATAGTTTTGAAATTGATTGATGATGGCAACTGGCCTGTTGGTTAAAGGTTTGGTCAGGTAAGTCAGGCAACCAAAATGGTCCAAAAGTCAAACTACATTATTCATTCTTTCTATTTATTTTTCAGGACAACAAAAACCTCCGAAGTCGATCCCGACCACAGTCCGCCGTCTGGCTTTGTTATACTGTTCTATTTGCGACGTGCTACGCCAAGTCAATGACAGTCACGGGACTGTGCTGGTGGCTCTACTTTTGTGCCTACTCCTGCATTTGGTCATCACACCTTATCACGTCATCACTAATATCTGTACGTTGAACGAGTAGTGCGTAACCTCTATTAGTATATGAGCTGCTAGTATTTTGTTTTGCAAATGTAGTTAAGTCAGTTCCTAAAATGTCATAGCTAGTGCGAAACAAATCACTTCTGTTTGCATATGTTGCCTAATCTTCATTTTTTGAAAAGTTTTTTAATTTCTATGCCTTATTACAGTCAATAAATCCAGGTCGGATCGTTCAAGTCCACTGCTGCAATTAAACTGGGTTGTGCTACATTTTGGGAATCTATTACTAATTATTGAACCCTGTCATCGTACACATGATGAGGTAAGCACTATTTTAAGATGACGTAACGGAGATTAAGAAACAAATTAATTCTCCTCTTAAAGGTTTTTTTTTTTTGTAATTTTGAAAAAACCGAAACATAGAGGCATAGTAAGGATGGATATAGATTATAATATAGTAAATCATATTTCCCCTGGTTATATTTGCCATAGCGTAAACAGGGGAATACGTTTGTTCAGGCGAAGCACCGCTAGCCTTTCCTCTTAAGACTCATTAGTATTTGCTGATACTACTGATTATTTTGGTATTTGCTGCAAGCTGTCTAACTGGATTTAGATGACCTACTTGTATTTTAAATGGAGCCTTGGCAAATCTTATTTCATCAACATTGTGGCTAAGAAACACGATACACAGACAGGACAGACCGACATGGACCATGGACCGGGTGGACAGACTTACAGGTTTCTGACTGCCCGGAATATCAAAGATCTACGAATTGCAGTCAGGGTTGACGAAATCTTATTCACCACGTTTATTTTGATCCATGTTAAATAGCACAGTGATAGTTTTCCCAATTTCTAGATGGAGCTGACACGTCACCTAGTCAGCCAGATGATGCGGTACACGCCCTTAGAGGACAGCGAGCTGATACTGGAGCTACAGATGTTTTACCAGCATCTCATATTGAACGAAGTGTCCTACCAACCGCTGAAGATGTTCCCTTTAAACAGGACGCTTATTACAACGGTACCAGCCAAATATGTACAAGCAAGGATGATAGTTTTTACATGGAATACTGAAATGTTCATATCTTGCCGATTGTTCAATGAACAAATCTACTGCCTACTGGTTTTCTTTGCTTATTTGATTAATGTAATTTTTTAGGAAACGAAAACGTCATTAACTTTTTCTTTTCAGATTCTCGGAAGCATTACTACGTATTTGGTGGTCATCGTACAGCTTTAAGTTTTATTTTCATGACAGTGCATATCGTAGATCTTTAAACATTATAATTATAATATTTGATAAATGGTCAACTATTGTTTTATTGTAACACCTTACCCTTTTATATACGATGTACAATTGTGTTGTGATTAATTGGTATAAAAATAAACAGAAGAATCAACACTTTTCATTTAATTGGAAAGCAGCAACAGATAAATGGGGTAGGTTCCAACTAAAGATTAAATTACTATTCTTTGTTCAAGCACACTTCCCACTACTTATCTTTCTTCCTTCTTATTATTGTGTTCTTCTAATAGTTTCTCAGCAGTTAATATGCGTTCTTCAATTTCTTCAGGCTTTAGATCTAAACCAAATAAATGTTCAAAACCAAAGAACATTTCTCCATAACTCCGATACAAGGCCTCTAAATCATCATCTAATTTAGACACCAAACTTCTCTTCTTCCGACTAATTATATCTTCTCGCTTTAGTAACTCTCTTTTGAATCCATCCTTGTCAGCAAAATTGTTAAAATTATCAGTATCTTCTTCTTCTATTTCATCTAAACCTTTCATGACCACATTACTGTTCCCATATTCGTAGGCTACAGTTGTTTCTGTTAGATCTTTTGTAGAACTGGTGTCTCGTTTAGTAATTTTGTTTGTGTCACCATTTTCATCTTGCACTTTAGTTGTGTCACAATCAGCATCGCGTTTGTCAATCTTCTTTTCGTTATCAGATTTTACGCTCTCCTCTGTTTCTCCAAAATCCATGTTTCTCTTAAACATGGTAACATCATTCTTCTCCAATATTTCTGGTCTGTCTTCTAATGCATCTAGAAGATATTCAAACAAAGCTGGTATACTTTTAAATATTTGTATGTAATCATAACTTGGTGGCACTTCTTCGTTTGATTCTGAAAGATGTTAAAAAAGACAACATTTTTATTATTTTGTGATGGCGAAACAAAGATTGCCCCATTGGCTAAAATTGAACATCTGCCTAACTCTTTGGAGTCTGAGTAAAAGGATGCATGCACATTCAAGCACTAAATAAAATTGTGGCAGAAATACAAGTCTTTAGAATAAAAAATAGACTCTAAAACTTACCGTCACCAGCTTCACTTACTACTCCCAAAATGTTAAAGTTCAACAGCACCACAAAAAATATTATTTGATATCCGTTACCCTCCATTATTTATTTCACTACGACTAGTTGTGGCCCATTCGTATGGTTTACTGCACAAAAACAGTGGAAGCCCGAACAGGTCGTCATTTGTCAAGATAAGATAAAGGGCTGCTTACAAATTCAACAGGCTCAATGAAGAAGGGCCCTTCTTTACTTTGTCGGTACATCGATGAATATCGGAAACTTACCTACGGAACTACCTTAGCTTCTTCTGACTTGCTTACGTGGTATCTCGAAAACGCAAAGTCAGAATTTGTACAATTACGGTACAATTTTTTTTTTATTTTTTTTACATACAGGTTTTTATATCCAGCCTTAGATTTCCCTAAAATATTCTCAGTAGGTAAAGTCCGGTCGCAGAGCACGAAAAATTACATACAATGACCTGTTATTACCTGTCTCTGTCACTCCCGCGGAAATATAATGTGTATCGCTCGCACAGATGCAATGACCGCCGTCCTCAGGAATTGTATACCTTTTGAGGTTTAAGATCATTTACTCTCATATGAATTCACTATTAAGTCTATTAATACTAGACACTTAAAAAAAACAAAAAGTTGTGGTATTACAAAAAAAATGACGTCGATTTTATAAATATTTTGAAAGTAGATTACAAATCAGTGCGGGAAAATGTTCGTTCAATACATGTAAACAAGTATCTGTGAAACACAGATAAACAGTGACTGGATGTTGCTTTTACCTAACACTGTAAGGTTTGTTCTTGTTTGCATGTGGTTTTTTGGTTGGTTTTGAGTCACGACAAAAAATCGAGGTATAAGTTATTTTTATTTCTGCCGAATTAGTAATTGTAACTCGATTTTTATAACTTATACTTAATATAACATTAAAATAAATAATTTACATAATAACAATAATTTATTTAATAAGTTGATAAATTTTCTTTCTTCTTCAAATATTTCATATAAACCACACTTAATAGAAAAATGTTTGTGACCACTGTCAGTTAGGTAAAAGTTCATTGTACGAAATTCTTCGGGCTCCGCGATCGGACTTTAGTACTCAAAATAAATGCTTTGGACGGGGAATCCTGCTCACTAGCCCGAATCCTGTTACATTTTGACCACATTTCTAAGTAAAATAGCAACAAAAATATTTCAGCTGTTTACGTCACCCTCAGTTGACGACAGGATGTGGTCATTTTATGAACTTTACAAACATTGCAACGGTCAATAAATTGAAGAAATTCAACAGTTTGTGATGAGAATTTATGGAAGCCGGTGTTGGTAACAAATCGATGAGAAATTAAACAAACATTTGACTGTAGCAGACTACGGGTTAACCCAGTTTCAGAACCGATAATAAGGTACACAACTCATAATTACTTAATTAGCAGGACGCGCGAAGTTGGCTGTTTTAATACGTCACTGTCGCAGGCTTATACTGATCATTTTGAATTTACATCTGGTGAAGAGCCGATTATTTTTCATAAGTGACAAAAACTATCGAAATTCGTATGAATATCCTCATTATTAGCTATCGGGACATGGCAACAATTCACAAGTAGATATATGGGTCATAGAGCTAGGGTATCTATGTACAGCAACGAGGGCCTTACCATGTGGGAATCGCTTTCATAGCGTCGTGCATTTCTTGTTTTTGCTCGCTTATGTCAATCGAAAACTTTTGAGACCGGGACCGCGGTTTCCGGATTACCCCTATTCCCGAAAGCCTCCCTGTATTGTTCGATTTATGTCACTTGCCTAAAGTCAAATCAAACCTTTAGATTAGAATGTAATTCTAAATAGAATAGGGTCACTTTCTCAACTATTCTACTAAAACAAAATAATTGTAAAAGACGAAGAGATTTAATATATTGTTCCAACACAGACCCATAATTCATTTGATATTATTTATGCTGAGGCTTTTAAAAACAACAGACCAAAAATCAGAGTAGATAAAATAGTTCCCTGTATCATTACAAATTCATGTTTCCTTAAACAGATTTAAGTGAGTAGTTGTTTATTTTAAATGCAGAATATAGCGAATATGGATGTGATGAATAATGTATTTATTCATACGATAATATTGAGCAGGAAGCGATCACCTACTCCTTACCAATAAAAGCAATAAATCAATACTGTTTTGAGCTTCTAAAATTATTTGATAGTTTTTCCTAGGACCTACCTAGCTAGTAACCATTGATTAAAGTAGTATGTGGTAGTACAGAGTAAATACTAAAGACGAGGTAATCTTTCAAAACATTCTTGCTGGAAAACCTGATAGTCGTATCAGCCAATGGCTAATTGACCAGAGCCTCGATCAATACCTATGGAGGCTCTCGATAGGCAGCTGGATCAAGGGCTTGATACAGAAAGTGTTACTTCTGGACGGATGGCATTGGCTGGTCCTTTGTCTGGAGCCCTGACTGGCGGGCTACAATTTGTAATATTTTTATCATTGTTTTTAAGGAACATTTAATTTTTTTACAATTAATAAAGGAAATTTTATGAACAAAAATCAACACCTTGGCAACTTCATTGGTCATACTGAAACTTTCGAAGTATACATTAGTGAATGACGACAGAGCTGTAAGGGCATACAACATTATTTTTGTTTACACTAAACCCGAAAAGGGGTCATTGCACTCATCATTTTGAACAACTTTCCCTATGGGACGAACCTTGAAATCGCGAAAAAAAAATCAACTGTTCCCTACATTTACGAGTTATGCGAACATAAATGTAGGGAACAGCTAATTTTTTTTTCGCGATTTCAAGGTTGGTCCCATAGAAAAAGTTGTTCAAAATGATGAGTACAATGAGCCCTTTTCAGGTTTAGTGTAAACAAAAAATAATGTTGTATATCAAGTCCTAGATGAAATAATTGAATCCATGATTGAATGACAGAAGGTGATAATGAAAAAATGTGTTAAATAATCTTATAGCATTTGAAAATACCTCATGGATGTCCCTCGTCTTCAGGAGGGCGAAGAGGTATGTCAAGAGGTCTATCAGAAGAGTCTGACAGACCCCTTGCGTGTAGTAGTCGAGATTACCACTCGAAGAGAATGTCTGTTTACAGCAGAGGGAATTTTAAAGTCTTTTCATGATAACATTTTGTCATTGATTTCGTTTCTCCAAAACTCCAAAGGTTACATTCTAAGGGCATTGGCATCATTCATAACCACGTGTAAAATCACACATCACTCGAACTAGTGCTATAAATTATTATTACATTATTTGTTCAGCTAAAACTGTTTACACGTCGGAGATTTAGTGGTTCTTGACTTGACTCGTGTATGTTGCAGCCTGCCAAATAAACAACTGTTGTTTTTCGGGTTCCGAGACACCACGGTGTTTTCTTCAACAATTAGTTTATAAAGGATTGTTGGAAACGGAAACGAAGAAGGAAACTAAAAAGAGCAGGAACTATTTGTGAAAATCTCAGCAAAAAGCAGACAGAACACCTGAAACTTAGATTTTATAGGTGCTAGATGTTCCTAAACGCTGATACTGAATGCTAATTTAAATATATTTCAGAGCCAATAATAAAAATCGTACGGACATCACCGGTACCACAATTATGAACTTTGGCATTCAGAAATGTAGCAACTGCATGGAGCAAGTGTTGCGAAATTGTGTATTCCGTGAAGCTTTTAGTCAATCTGTGGAAATACAGAATGGTTTTCTCTTGATGTATTGGTGACATCAAATAGTAGAGATATAGATCTCTATATCTCTACTACACAGTGAGTGAATAACGGTTTATTAACTAAGAAGAGGAAGACTGAAAAGTAGTTTTAACGTTATCATCATCAGCTTATTTATGTTCCCACTGCTGGGACACGGGCCTCCACTCTATGAGAGGGAACCAATTCCCTCTCACCGCACCAGTGCGGATTGGTGGATGTCACATGTCTTCGATTTTTTTGGTTCTAGGACATGCCATGCATAAGTATTAACGTATTTGGATGTTATGGAGGAAAATTATAAGCACTAATAATCTGGATAGTCATCCATGTAAGTACGACGACGATGAACAGATAAATATGGCAGAAAAAAAACGTACTGCGTCGATCCCAAATAGATTGAAGTAAGAGCAAAAGATCAAATTTAATGATAATGATGAAACTGGGTGCGCCAAAGTTCACCTAAATTTTTAACTCCGATAATTGGAAATCCGAAAATGTTCTTCCTAACATTTTTCATCCTAACAATCACAATTCCTAACTACTCTGTCTCTAATGTTCATAATTCCGAAGCATTCAACTTCATAATGTCAGTAGCAATAAACATCTATTATACTTTTATTTGTTTCCCTATATTTTCTCAACATAACCATCTTTTATACTATTATTCAAAGTCATATCTTTTTTGTTTAGATTTCTTTTTATTCATAATAATCAGTATTATATACATTAATTTTGCGAACTTTATTTTCACATAACATATATAACGTTTAACAATAATAGTACCATGGTACAAGTAGTTAAATACATGTTGTCTTAAACTCATTTCAATTAAATTAGTTTAATATTAGCGGCTATAGCTTTCAAATAATCACTTTTATTGGTGTATTTTGCTTTAAAATTCAATATATATTTAATTCTATTATATTTGTCATTGTATTTTCTTTTCTTGGCGGCAGGGGGAGCCCCGTTAAGATGTTTTTGGATTTCTGCAGCCTGATGTTGTAATTCTAGAATAATTTTCTTAGATAACAAATAAAATCCTGCGTGGTGCTGATCTACGAACTGTTGAAAACGATTATGCCATGATTCAGCACTATTTTGAGTACGTGGTACGTTTTCCTCGTTTAAAACATACGTGCTCCATAAGCATGGTTCATATTTAGGTGGTGAAGAACTGGTACCCCATATATAATTTTCACCAAACCATTCTGCTATCACTTTTGCTTCGGGAGAGATATTTTGCTGCCATTCGTCAAAATATGTGGGAATTTCTTCTGCTGGTAGGTATGCAAGTGATAAAATGCATTTGATTTCTGATGAAAACGATTCGCTTGATCCATATAGTTTTTGGAAACCTCGACTTTGCACTTGTCTATATAAAATTTGGCCCAAGTGAAAATAACAACCCTTTAACACTGCGTTTTCAAAATTATACTTGGCACTTAACTGTGACGCCTTTTCGAAATCCATTAATATGTATTTTGGCGATAAAATCAAATTTAATGATTGACAATACTCGATCAAAGATGAGAACAATTTGTCGTATGTGCTTTTGTCTTTATTTGTACACAATGCTATAACTAAAGGAAACGTTTTCGTGTTTATACAGCCGTGTATTGTGTAAACTTGCTGAAATAATTTTGGGGCGACTTTAAATGTTCCGTCCATTATTAAATAAGTGGAAGCACATAAAAAAGTAAGAAATTGTTTAGTTGTATATAATACTATTCTCTTTGTTTCATGCCATTTTTCATCAATTAAGATCATATCGTTGTCCAATTGTAGAATATTATGATTTATTTCAAAGTTAATAGTATCAGGTTCTGTAATTTTTTCTTTTTTGTTTCTTTGACGATATATTACTTGTCTCAAGTTCAAGTTTGTTGGCATATTAGCACGTACACTTGAGGAAGTGCTTGCTTCGCACTCACTAATTATATGAATTGGTTTCTTGTTTTTATTAATTAAAGCGTCTTCTTTAATTTTATTTATAGCGGTGTGTACCTGCAAAGATATCCATAGGTTAGGTTAGGTTAGAACTGTGACCAACTACGCGCGAGCCGAGCGAGCGTAGCGAGCGGTGCCGCGGCAGCGGCCGGCGAGCGCTACATCGAACCGTTTTGTAATCACAAGAAATAGTTTAAAAACAAACCTTTTCCTTTAAAGCATCTGGTTCATGATTATGTTCTTGGTGCGGACCTTCCAGCAATTTATACTTATTGACTTCCTTATCGAAAGTAGTGATTAATCTCGCCTTACACTTATACTTTTTGTTGCTTCTTAATTCACACGCCCAATATTGTTTATCCACTGTTATTCGGTTTTTTTCATATATAAATCCATGTACGTCTAATTTTAATCCTCCGCGACTGGTTTTAAATGATTTTAAATAATTTTCCTCCATATTAATAAAGCATTAACACAAACATGCACGTAATAATGATAATACACCGACATGAACTTAGCAATAGACACAACACAGTACGTTATGTAAAGCATACCCCCAAATAATAAATAATCAAACCCTCAAATTAAAACTATAAATATCATCTTCTACCCACATATATTTTTTATAACACTTGGTAAATGTTTCTTTCTGAGTATGAGTGAAAATATTATGGTAATTATGTTTAGGGATAAAAGCGTTATGATAAAAAACAGTAGGAGTTTAAATATATTTACATTAATGATATTATTAATTACAATTTTCGGAAACATGAGTGTTATGAACATCGCCGGTAACACTACAAATAGCATGAATGAAAACTTTAGGATGAAAAATTTTAGGAAGAGTGATCATTCGGATTACAAATCGTTAGGAAGAACAATTTCGGGTAAAGAACTTTAGTTGAGCCAATATGGACCCGATGAAACTATGCTAACAAGAGAGCTAATCAAAATAAATGATCTACAATATACTTTTGGGCAGCGCACATTGCTCGCAGAACGGATGGCCGATGGGGCCGAAAAGTTCTGGAGAGGTGACCGGGAACCGGAAGACGTTGTTTTGGAAGGCCTCCAACTAGGTGGACAGATGATCTGGTGAGGGGTGCGGGAATCCGCTGGATGCGAATCGCACGAGACCAGCAGTGGACGTCTTTTGGCTGATGATGATGAATATACTTTTAGATGGAAGAATCCAATTTGCTTCTAGAGTACATAATTTTCCTTGCACAGGTAGAAATGAACACACCGGGAACGATTGATTGAAAGGTTTTCTTTCCTCTGTTTAAAAACAACAACAAGTCGTGAAGTTTGCACCAATAGGCAAAAACTACAAACTGAAACGTAGATGCAAAACTGAACAATTGAAATGAAAAATACAGGATGCAAGTTCTCACGTTCAATAAACAGATTTTCAAAGGCAATGATTACAAATTGCTCCGATTATATTGATGGCACATTAACTGGTGACCTCGCTCAATTTGTGGCAATTACCTTCTAGATTACTGTGGTTTACTGAAAATTATACGGATTATATTGACGCGTAACTGTTCTAGAAATTTTGATGGAAAAAGTCTGAATAAGAACTTGAATTGTATACCATCTTCCAAAAGATGGCCGATTGAGTTTAACAATGATTTATTTTAGAAAATAAAATGAGAGATCTAACTGCATAACAAGCTATAGAATCTTCATGATATTGCCTTTCCTAACATTTTCTTCTTATTTCTCTAATTTTTTGAATTTATATCTTTACTAATGCTAAAGTAAGAGCTGCGAAAGAAGACTAAAATGTACATACCGATAATATTAATCGATGTATTCCCGCTGTCCCCGTAGTCCATGTCCCCGTTAAAGGGGACAAAGGGAATATACATCCTATTACTTAAACCCCAAACTATTAATCAGATAAACATAATGTTGATGTTTTGTGTAGATTTGTCTGGGCGGCAAGCCTTTTATCCATCTTCTTTTTCTTCTTGAATCGGTCTCTCATTACTGAGGATCGTGGTCACTGGACCCCTTCATGCAGATAATCTGCCTCCATCTACTCCGGTCCAAAGTTGCCATCACCACCTGCTGAAATTTGCTTGAAGACATAATAGCCTCTTTTACTTGGTTGGACCATAGTGTTGGCGACCGGCGTTGCGCTCGCTTTTACCAGTTTTTCAAGGCTGCTATCTCCTCTTCACATTATGTGGCCGAAATAGGACAAAATACGCTGCTGGTAAACTGTAGACAAAGGGTCTTGATATCGAGTTGGGAAAAGATAGACACATTTGTGCGTTAGGCTGACAAATCCAGACTCCATTCTCCCCTCCCCCCTTACCAGGGTATTAGAAATCCACACAAAAAAAGAAATGTTTATGCTCATCAGTAGCGTTTTCGACCAAAGAGGCAATCGAACAAAGTAGATAAACTGTAGAGATCTCAACCTTCGTGGTCATTTAGAAGTCAACGTTGTAAAGAAAAAGAAAATAAACAATAAGGCAAGGAACTTATATACTTAAGTTCCTTGCAATAAGGTTCAAATTCGAAATAGAAAAGTCGAGACAGCCTAGGTGTCCATCATAGTGTGGATATGTAAAAAAAAATGTATTTCAAATATTTATCTCAATTCAACTTCTACTCGTAAACGCCTATTATTTTTTACACTCAACATTATACCCTAACGTAAATTCAGAAAATCACAGCCGATCCTACACTACTTATAGAAAATAGCATATGGACAAATTATAATAGTCATGCTCATAAAATGCAGTCTAATTTTAGAAATCAAAAAAAAAAGTTAGTGATTATGTGTCAAAAATAGACGTCCACTTATTGGTCTGCAATCGTTCCTAGATAATCAATGTAATCATCGACGCAGCTGTATTAAACATTTTATATTCATTAAAAAATTACTTCACACTTGAAACTGTTTGAAAATGACTTGGAAATCATAATTTGTCAATAAATATGATTGACGTGTGATTTCCAAAAAAAAAATACCTAAGTACAAACGTAACGAGTCATGTATGAGTGACTAGGAAATCAGGAGTCACGAGGAAGAATACATGCCAATTTCCATCTCAAACATGAATAATCTCTAAAACAGATTTATATTTTATTGTCAATTCAAATGTTCAAATCGGAGACTCCAAAATATAGTACTTATTTAAAGAAGATGGAAAATAATAAATACTTAAGAAAACCACCTAGCCTTGACATAAACTTAAACATCGTGTAGGTAGCTAATTGTACCTTTTTAAGCCAAATCAGTCTTAGAATTTGGATCAAAATGTTCTCAACCTCCGCACCAATCAATTACTCACTCCACATATAAAGCGAAATGACCAAATGACCATATTCAGTATGAGCAGTGAGTACATGGCACGCAGACAATGACAAAACTGCTATTAACCGTAGTTCTGACTGCGATCATATTCGCGCTGACGATGTCCGCGAATACGCAAACGAAAGATGCAACGACGAAGGACGCCATGATGACGACCACCGCGGTTAACCAGGACAGCAGCATCAATAGCGTCGATGTGGATGTTATAGCTGTCATGAATGTCTGCAACGAGAGTTACAGAATTGAAATGTGTAAGTTTTTTCGTTTTTTAGAGGAGTACCAATTTCCAAAGTACCCCCGTTATCTAAAGGGTGTAAAACACCCCTTAACGAAGCCGAAAGGCACTTGTTCTCCCCATTATTGCGATATTTTTTTTGTTCAACACCATACCTGGGAACCTTCTAGTTACGGAGATATGGGGGGTCAAAGTTACAACTTTTTGCCAAGTTTTTTTTTTAGTACAAGTTTTTTTTGTAAGATTTTGACTTTTAAAACCTCCACGATCCTCGTACTATTCAATACATCCATCAGCACAATGTTTTAAGTGCGTTACATTGAGTTGTACCACTAAACATGTTTTATAACCTCAAAAAAAAAAGTTGTTTCCCAGCAATATTTTTTGCGTAAAGTTACTTAGTTTGATGTACAGAATGCTTGGTTAACGGCTTTGTGATGAGGTGGTTTACACCCTGTATATCCTTATCAGCCTCGTATTGTATTCCTCATTTATTTCAGGTCCTCGAAGTATGTTTTTTTGTGTTCCTCTTCCATACATTTCTACGAGCCATTATTTGTATAATCATTTCCTTTAATGCCAAAAAAGTGCACATTCAAATATTCATCACACAAACGATACAACGTCTGATTGTTTTTTTCCGTTTCTCTGTATAGTAATCTTTCATCTAACTTAATCATGGCTTTAAGATCTTCTGCTTTAACAAAAATTAAATAAAAGACCATCGATACTAATGTATGATTCCTATTACAGCCTATATACAAGCACTGAATGAGAGCGGTAGTTTTGCAGATGAAACTGATAAGACACCTAAGGTAAGTGGAAACGATCGAATATGGAAACCCTTTGATCAACTAGCCAAGTCCCCTTTAAGATCCCTGATAATTATGTCGCATATATTAATCACTAACAAATAGAAATTATAAATAGGAAGGTCGCGACGTGTAACTGTTCTCTTCGTTTTATATCCTTAGTTATTGGCAACTTCACCTTATCCACCGTGTCAATCAATCTATTTTAAATAAATTTTCTATTCCCGAATAGTATGATACGAGTATCTTGTCATTTTCTTATTATAGTGTTTCATCCGTTGCGTGTTCGAGAACGTAGGCATAGTATCGGAAGATGGTCGACAATTCAATCCAGCGCGGGCAGCGTTCATATTTGCCGGAGAACGAAATGGAAAGCCTATGGATGACATCGGAGATATGACTGCTCTTTGCGCTGCTGACCGACGTAAGTTTATGAAATCCTAGTATTTATAACTTATAGCAAGATAGGCAGACAATATTTTTGTTATTGCGTGAATATCCTGGATGCGGTTGGTACAAGAGCGTGGAGCTTGGCACACACAAAGAGAGGTCTATAACCAACAGTGGATGAAGTTGGGCTGTGGATGATGAAGATGTAAAAGTTTCCCACGATAATCCATTGAAAAGGAACGTACCCTTCGACCTGACGAGTGTTGTTTCTGGTGGGCTATAATCGAACAGAACTTTATTAATATCGCGATTAAAGATCTTGATATTAGCTCTTAATTTGCGTCATAAATGGAATTTTTTGACAACTTAAATGTCCATTCAAATAGCGTGAGCATAATCTGCTTAAAAGTTCTCACGGCTGCCGTGTTGCCGCGTTTTTTGAGTCCCAGTTCATGTTGGTGGATGTCAGACGTCATCAAATTTTTCGTCCTTCGCCGTTTTGAGAACAATTGTGATGAAATAAATTTCACAAAGTCACGCCCAACGATTACTTTCTTCGATGTTGAGTTTAATTTTTGATCATTTAAATTAACGAAAATGTGTATTTTTCAGTGGAAACTTGCCCCTGCGACAGATCTTACCAGTTCCTGAGATGTCTGATGTCGATGGAGATAGAGAGATATGAAAAAGCCTAAAAGTTGAATTTGATATCTCTTCACACTGATGGCGACCTGGTACTCCACTGACACTTACACATATTCTAACCATGCTTGTAGGTAATGTAGATACTATTTTAGTTGGATTGAACAAATAAACACTATTTATTGCGGAAGCGGGTTGTTACGTACGTTGTGTGTTTAATTATTTTTGAAATATTATATTTCCTTGAGAAAAATATGAAGCCGCGCCTGTAGTACATTGGTACTACTACTACTACTAGATTTATGCAGAAAAGTGCACATTTAAGTGCAGTACCCTCTGATAGAGGGCTTGTCTATTGTTATCAAACATAATGCTGCTACATAATCAACATTCGCTAAAAAAATACAGTATAACCTGCGGTGCAGTCTTTAGAGACTGCCGATAGAAGAGATCATGATTTTTGTTCACCCGAAATGTGCTCAACGCTTCCAAAGAAGTTTTTATTAAAAAAAATATCTTATTTAGTCCAACAAGGGCACCAACAAAAACTGGTTACAATTAAAAGACAAAAATAAATAATAGTACGTTTTATTTTAAACAAACGTAAAGACTAGAAAACTTACAGCTATCAGATCTTTGTGATTTAAATACAGACAAGTGAAAACAAACTCTTAAATTAACGAGACTTAGCGCCGAACAGGTTCTGGAACACTCCTCCCAACCAGCCCGTTTGTGGCTCCCTGCAAATTAAGATCTGAATTAACATTAAGTAGAAATACATGTGGAAAACAGTGTTTTGAAGTCTCAAGAAAAAAATATCCGGAATTTATAAAATATGGGATATCTATTGAACGTCATTGTCACATATACGTGACAAGCCAGCGCATTCCTGTTTGCCAAACAACACATATGTGACAAAATGGTAGGTGACATTGTGGCTTGGCGTGAAGGGTACGCCCGTTTATGTTCTGCCGTTCAAAAGGTTAAGTGGCTACACCAAACGATAATAATCACAGGCTTGCAGTTTATTTAGTTTTCCTGTTATATATTTTTCGTAGGCTTTCATTGTGGCCCAATTGTTAAAACAGTGCATAATGCAAGGGGTGAAACTTCCATACATTAACGTCAAACAAAATGTTCATAGATAGTGCTGCCATCTGTGTGTTAAAGGACTCAATCTTTTCAACTGTTTGACTGTTTTACAACTGTCATAAAGAGAACAGCTATTTTTTGACAACTTGTCACTGAAGTAGATAGCCTAGCAGCGGTTGCCTTGTGAATTATAGTTCCCAAGTTTGAATCCGTAGTCAAGAATTACTTTTTGTATTTATTTGGTTGAACAGAAACCAACAGTGCCATCTAACAGTTGAGGTACACAGTTTTAAAAACGAAAACCAGAGTTGCGCATCTATCTTGTATTATATCTATGGCATAATGTTCTGCACAATGTAAGCAACAACTCACTCTTTCTTGCAGTTGTACATTAAGTTGACTTTCTTGACATCACCACGACTCAGTCCTTCCCTCTGTCCCAGTTTCACACCTCCAACCTGAAATGTTAAGCGAAATAATTAGTTATGGCATAATGGACCTTGCTCTTTCATCATTATCATCATTACAGCCTGAAATATTTCACTGCTAGTAAAGGCCCTGCCCTAGTAAAACTACACAAAATATTTCGAATCTTCTTATAGTAAGACGGAAATCCTGTATTTAACCAAATAAATACCCACAAAAAGGAACCAGAGCTGTTTATCATCAAAACGACCTTTTAACGACTAATGTCAAACATGGCATGTGCCTGAGAGATGTTTTTTGACGGCATGGGCACGTAAGACCAAGTCGGACAACCGCGGGCATCTTCATAACTCTGACACACATGATAACGAAGAGAGAAAGAAAGACAATATGACCTTAAAAGTACAGAATATAACATTCATGGAGCTGAAAGTCAGTGGGGCTGGCAGCTGCAGGCTAACAGTAACTTTAAAAGTTCTCACCTTAGGTTCGATGGTCTTCCCCTGATTTTTCGAGAAGGCGTACTCTGAGTAGTGCATGACGCTGTTGTAGTCATAGGGGATGCTGAAATCATTCGTAGCCTTGGTGCTGGCCTTCCTGAAGTTGGTCTCGGCACCTGTACACGATTGAGACGGTCATTTCAATTATACCAACAAAGCGCACATTGTTCATGTATCTCAAGTGGCTTGACAAAAATAAACTAGGCCAGATATGCAAGTTTTAAATCCGCCAAATCTTGTCTTTAGTTATTGAGTACTACAATAAATACTCTGAAGGAATCATTTCGATATTGGAAAGCTATTAAAAGGGTTTGGTATGGTAAATCATAAGAATGGCTAACCAGTAGCTCATAGTCACAATCTTAGCGTTTCACATGAAAAATCCCAGTCAGCAGAAGATTACGCTTTTGGTAAACTGATCACCGCATCAAAAAAAAACATCATTCGATTACAAAATAAGCAAGATAATTGATGGCAGACTATGAGTAAGAACTGTTAGATGCGTCACCTGGTTTGATGTTGCCATAACGGACCCAGACGAAGTCGTCTCGCTCGGGGCGGCTCTGCTCGTGCATGAAGCCAACAGCATGGAGTAGCTCGTGCAGGACTGTGCCTTTCTTGGACACGCAGCCGGGAGTCTGCAGGTTTACTTCTTGACGACCACCTGTATATATTCATAGAATAACAAAACATCACGCCTGTTAACTTAGAAAGGTTAGGCAAATGTAAACGATATGTATCTAATAGTAGGTACACCCATATTTTTGAGGAGTGGCTTGAGAAGCGTCCTGACCTTCCACCTGACGCAGGTCCTCACCGGATACGGGACGGTTTCGGGAGGTTCCTGCATCGAATCAGGTGGGAGAAAACGCCCGGGTGTTTCTATTGCGAGGATCGACCGAAGGACACGGCGGCGGTTTGCCCCGCGTGGGAGGAACACCGACGTGTTCTCGTAGCGGCGATCGGCGGCGGCGACTTCTCGCGCCCGGCCCTGGTTCAATCCATGGTCCGAAGCGAGATGGAATGAGAAGCCGTCAACTCCTTCTGCGAGGCAGCCAGGCTAGCGAAGGAGCTGGCGAAACGCGAGAGTGAGAGAACCTCTCGTCCCAGCCGCCGCAGGAGACGCATCGGGCGTCGTGGGCTTCGTGATGGCCCCCGGCCACCGTAGGCGCGGGCCTGTGGATGGTGAGCTATGGGCTAGCTAGCCGTCCGACCGTATGACGACAGGCCGTTTCGACGGCGCGTTCGTGTTCCACGCGCACCTCAAAAAGATGTCAGCAAAAAGGAAGGGGTCCGTAAGGGCCGACGCCTGCCGAGGCTGCGGGACTGTTCGAAAGAGATACCACGGCCCCGGAACTTAAAGGGCGAGGAAGGAACATGAATGGGTTTCAGTCAATAAAAGTCTGACACTCGCACCAGCTCCGTCCAGAGCGGGAGGAGTCATTTGATGATTTCGCATCCGAAAAAAGAAGGTACACCCACATTTAGCCAGTTAAGTTTAAGTCCCATGGAATAAAGCGTGAGCCTGTTGTCCGGGCTGTTACTGAGAAATTCCTGATGGAAAAATCCAATAACACTTTGCCCGAGCTTGGAATTGAACCCGCGACCAACGTTAACTAAGCAGTCGCGCTTGAGACCACTAGACCGCGGGTCGTAATTCTGTCTGTCATTTTGACTGCCTGTCAAAATGACAGTCAGAATTACGACCCACGTTAACTAATTTCAAAAATTGTAAACACACTCAAAGCGAGTTTAGATTTCTAGAAAGAGTGAATTGACGTTAACTAGCACACACACACTGGCATAGACCAAAAAAAATTATGTCACTCATGTGTCACTCTGTCTAAGCAGCATTTATAATCTAGTATGTTGTAGTACGTAGTAAAAAGCGTCTAAACTAGAAAATTCCATATTCGAAATCATTTACTTTCAACTTAGCAAAGCAACAGAATAAGCATAACCTTTACTGAAATACTTACTTGGTTCCAACCAAGTAAGTATTTCAGTAAAGGTTATGTTTGGTTTATGAACTGGCCGATCAAAGGGTTGCAATTTTCAGCGTTCGTTCCAATGCTCACCAAGTCTGCCAACGCTAGACCAGCAGCCGGTGCTCCTGCTCTGGATAGTGATGTAGTCCTTCTGTCCATTGTACGGCACGAAGCGCAAACATGTCAGTCTGTGGTAGTCCGCTATTGCCTTCATAATAGTTTCGCGTTCTGTGGAGCCTGAGAAAAGATACGGATCATGTTATTAATAAAAGTTACACAACATTTATATAATATTCTTAATACAATTTAAAAAAAAAACCACATGCGGGGAAGTCTTTCAATAAAATAAAATAAAATCTTGGTTTATGTAATGCTTGTTCGTAAATCTTATAAACGAAATGTGATCAAAACCAAAATGTATTTAAGTATTCTGAGATAAAAACCTCAGAATAAATACATTTTCGTTTACCCATAAACTTGCGATTATAACTTTAAAAAGGAAATTACCATAAATTAAGTTTTATAAGCTAAGTTAATAAAAAGCTTATGTCACAGTATGAGGCTGATCATAATACCCTCGATCGTTTTTTTTTTCACAAAATCACGCAATAACTTTCCTAACGTAATATTATAGTCCGCTATCTTTAATACGTACTGAAATATCCTTCAATAGCATAGGGGATGTGTCCCTGTGGCCAGCGCAGGACCTCCTCCCGGACGCCGTTTCTCCCCTGCTGCGGCGGCATCAGTATGTCTCCCTCTGCGTAATCCCCTACCTCCTCAGGGTTCATGAGGGAAGACTCCGACCAACTCGCCAACGCATCGCCTGGAAATTACAAAGTAATAAGAACAGCAAGATATTCCGGAGGTTTACGTCTACGCTACGTCAAATGTGTGAAGTTGCTATGACTAAAATTTGCAGAGTAATCATTAGTTAAGCAGAAACATTCATGTTTGATTCGATATTTGAACAACGACGATTTGAAACAGAATTGACTAAAACCGTTTCTTATCGTAATCCTTTTGGATGTTTATAGACGAAGTTATGTAATTGGACCTGACCGAATAAAGGTTAACACGGATTCTACTCAAAAGTCGATTTGTTTTCTGTTCTGTATTTACTAGCTGCCAGTTTCCGGTTCATTCCCAGATATTTGAGAGCAAAAATGGAAACTATTGAATAATAGTAGTTTATGCAATTGTGCATAATGAAGGGCATTACAACACGAGTGTGGGTTTAAGAAACGAGCCGAAGGCGAGTTTCTTAATAGCATCACACGAGTGTTGTAATGCCTAATTATGTATAGTTGCATACACTACTTTATCTACCCAAATATCATAAGGGCTCTATGATGGGTTCAGGAACCATAGGGAAATGACCTGCATTGTTACTTGGCCCTTGATTTTTGTGCCAACAGGTTATTAGTTGCATTCGTCGCTGCATTTACGATATCTGGCGGAGTATTCATGTCAATTTCTGAGTCACTATCACTCATTTTCGACAGAAA
Organism: Xestia c-nigrum; assembly: GCA_916618015.1. Taxonomy (NCBI): domain Eukaryota; kingdom Metazoa; phylum Arthropoda; class Insecta; order Lepidoptera; family Noctuidae; genus Xestia; species Xestia c-nigrum. Next base: position 4,707,218 of record OU745263.1, read on the forward strand.
TAAAGAACTTATCAGAAAATTTGTCTACTCGTAACTGGATTACTGGAAATAAAAAGCTAACGAACAAATGACAGCTCGAAATGGCGGCGTTCCGGATATCTGTCATTTTTTTTTAAATCATAGGCAAACGAACAAAGTCACTATTCTTGTGTCACTTGAGATCAAAATGTCGTGCGATTTATAATTAAAATCATACTGAATAGGGGTTTTTTTTTTTTTTTTAATTTTTTTTTATCGATATCTGATTTAATGTAGGTGGTACTAGAATAGCACACTCACTTGAATTTGACACCTGTTCCAAATTTAAAACTCATAACGCAACTGTTTACAGTTGCGTTATGAGTTCATTACAGTACCGTTTATTTCTGCAGGTTGGTAATGCTGGTCATTGCCTATGGTTTTTGAACGCATTAGAGAGCGTTTATGATATTTGGGTAGATAAAAAATCTAATTCAATTGTCGGTAGATCTTTAAGAACCTATTTGTGTCTTTCATACGTACCTACGGTTAAACGATTTCCCAACCAGCATCAATGATGCCACTTAGTCAATTTCCTTTTACACCAGAACGGGGAAAAGCATGAACGAAGATAAAAAGTTATCGAAAAAGTTGTGCAACGTTGTAATGTGTCACATAACACGATTAGGATATCATGAAGTTAAGGAAGTGGGCTGTCAACTTGGCGCCTGGTATAAGTTTTCGTTATTTTATTATCGGATGAGGTTGACACGACCGCTGTCGTGTTTATCATGTGAACATGACAGCCGATGCATCTCGACCTGACTCGATCTGCATGTATTCATTATTCATAATTTCCTAGTACTTATTTTCCTTTTCTTTTTTAGTTTTCCATGTAAGTGGTGGCTTGTTACACAGCTTGGCACTTAGCCGGGGAAGCTAAACATTTAAAAACGTAATCTAAGCGATAAAAATGAGTATTAATCCAGAACATTGTTTCTCAGTAACAAAGTCCCAAGCTAAAATTTAAGAAAAATATCTTGTCTGTAGTATTATTATGAAACTTAATAATCTGACATAGAATAAAAATACTTAAGCCGTAATGACAAAAACAACTACTTTAAACATGACTTTTGTCCAAAACTGCTGAGCAATATGCACCTTTTTCGTTTTTATTATAAAAGATTTTTACTATTAAATGACATAGATTTTATATCTGTTCATTATGGGCAAAAAGTTCATACAATTTTTGGGCAAGTGTCATTTGCCCTTACACGGTGCATGGGTTAATGTGTTTTAAAATTTGAATGCACACCTACTAACCAGTGTTTTATTATTAGCAAATAAGTAAATAAATACTAGGTACAATGGTTTAAAAGTATTTAATGTTGGAGTTATTACTCACTGTATTAAAGATGCTCCTAAGAGCTATCACACTATTTCTTGTGTTTGAGTATTTTTAAAGTCTATCACTCTAATAAAAGAAAAATTTAGATATTTATTTTGAGCACTCCCTAAAGAAATAATCAAACTTTCTCTGGCATTTCTTTTTTAATTTTGTGCCATACCTAAACCATAATCACACATCAAAACTGAGAATTTAGATGTGTGAGTGAGTGATGTGTGTGTAAAATCACAATGTTTCTCTCAAACTCTTAAAACACTCAAATATTAGAAAAAATGTGATAGCCCTCTTAAGGTTTGAAAGTTTTAGCACCTAGCTTTCGACAGCATAATTTTGTGTTATCGAAGAAACCAAAATAATTGAGTAAGTATCAGCTAAATTAAGCACCTAATTACCAGGACATCGGTTCTAAAAGATTGTGTTGACGCGATTTTTACTCACTTGATAACAACCTTATTGACAAAAATAAAATGCAAATTGATGATAAAGGAAACTGTAGTTTAATTACTGACATAATTAAATTTGATAAGAAACATTTTGCTACAAAGCTTCAATTTATTTTTTAAGTATGCATTTTTACCCCTTACCTAATACGTTTACTTTTCAATTTTATAACGTTTGCAAATATAGAAATATTTACAGAAATATCACAACACATTACTTTTGCCGAATCAAATTTTTATATTATTTTATTTTTTTAACTCTAGAAAAGAAAAGAAAGAATTTATTGAATTCATTAGTTAAATATTTTTAATGCAAAAAGTAAATTAGAGTTTTAAAAAAGGAAAGTTACTTTTATTAATAAACATTGACTGAACATATAGACCTTTTGAAGTCAATTCTGACAGGCTTTTGAATTAGGTAATCCCTGGGAAACATGTGTTGTAGGACATCTCATTAAAATTTTCAATTCATTCAACTAGTTGACAAAATATTTAACTAATTAATTTAATAAATTCTTTCTTGGTTCACGTTACATTAGTGAACGTACTGAAGTTTGTCGCCAAGAATTTTAAGATTTTTTAGAAATTCAGCCCCATTTCCCTGAGAGTTTCTATAGGTAGATAGAAATTCGTCCATTTTGCCTTCGGGCATAAATAAAATATAATGATGATATTCACGAAATATTATTAAAATTTTCAATGACTCACCGCTCTCATTTTTAGGTAGTCCATAAGCTTCGGGTCCCAAGTTCGACACGTCTATAGTCTGACTCCCATCTATGCTATTCTCTTCAATGTCGTCATATAAAAAATCTATTAAATTATAATAACCCTCGCCTGCTGGCAAAGCGTTATTTCTACTAATTAAAATTATTAAAAATACATAAATAAAAGAATTCATTTTGACTGAAATAAACTTGATTATTTTGTTCTGTTTTACAAGTTTCAAGTTAATTTTAAATTATTTTTATTTTTTAAATTTAAACTTGTTTTAAGGAAAAGGACTAGGCGATCAGAAAACAGCAATAGGTATGTGAAGTAAATTGGTTTGGCGCGCGGTTTTATAAAGGTGTCGCGAAGACCTGTCATAGGGTAAACACAAACGGACAAAATGTCGACAAGGTTCGTTACTCCTTACTTCCTGATAAAGGATGCGAACGAAAATATGTAAACTAATCGATAAGAACAGCCTTGAATGTTTTTTGATTTACATTTCCTATATTTTGCATGTTTTTTTTGGTTATGAATTCTGCGTAATCTTTCACGGTTCCTTGTGAAAACAAAATGTTTAAGATTAATAAGTATTTCATAATGTTTACGTTTTATATTTGGAACCGTTACAAATTGAAGCTATTCGCCTATTCTAAAAGAGGCAGATTTTACGACTGCTGTCAATTAAATAAAGATTTATAAAACCAGTTTTTTTATCTTTTATTGATGCTCATAAAGAGTAATTCTGTCGCCGCTTGCATTTTTTATCTAAAACATCCGTTTCCGTTTCATACAAAGAACTGTATTAACACTGAAACGAGGAAAACAAAGCGGACCCTTTTGATGCATTTTCCCATTGAGCTATATCATTTTCCTATGCCACTATAGCAGCGATGGCTCATTTGACATTTACGGATTTTCATGAATAAACAAGATACTGAAATAACCCGTTGCACTGTTGGTACAAGCATTTTTTGGAAAATCTCATGGTTCAACCCTCCAACTAGGATGAGCGAAGTAATATGGTATGTCCAGTCAGTTTCTACGGAAGCAGAACACAATAATTGCTTAAATGTTAGTTTGTTATTTCTAAATTTATACGTAATGGGCTTGTTTGAAGATGATCAAGATCTTGATGCATTGTCAGCAGTAGCAAGATATGGTAACTGTAACTATGAGTCATGGGATACATTTGAGCAAGTCGAAGGTGTTTAAGAGAGAAGAGAATGAATTTGTGTGCAATATTATGAGTGAATGAGTTAGTAAGTATATTTGGGCAGCATTTTCACAAGAGATGGTAGGATTGATGTCAAGCCGTTGGTCCCGGCTGTCACTTGTAGATCTTTGAAAGTGGCTACTTAATCAGTGGCCCGAAAGTCTCACAACCAGTATTACCAAAGGGGTATACCCCCAGTTAGTATACTGGGTAATACGATACCCCTTTGTTTTGTTTTGGAGATCGGATAGACAGTCACTCCATGTAAAATACTAGCATTCAGTTGCATTCGGTTAGACTGGGAGCCGATCCCGACGTAGGTAGTTGAGGAAAGTATAGGCAGATGATGGAAAGATAGACGCAGATGTGGAAAGAAGAGTAAATGCGGGAAATAAGGCGCGGGTCAAGCACGAGTGGCGTATGGCGTATGGCGGTGGCGCGCCACACCCTCTTCTATACATTTTGTATGAAATATCAAAGGAAGTGGCGCCACCGCCATACGCCCGGCCATACTCCACTCGTGTTTGACCCGCGCCTAAAGTGAATGATGCCACCCATGCGGTTGTGACCAACCAATCGATGTCATAAAGGCTCCACTGACTATCTACAATAGAGTGTTGGGTGTTGCAAACGAGGACTGAAAGCAGAAGAATGCTGCGGAAATGCATTCCTTGCTAAGCATTGTTCATTAACTTTACCACAAAGTTAATAAAAAATCACATATGAAAAATATTGAGAAATGGTGTTATACAAGAACGCTACGGCTTAAATAAGATGTAGTGACAACATTTTGAAGAGGATGAGGGGAATGCGACTAGTAAAATGTTGATACCTTTTGATCAAGGCAGATGTGGGAACGCCGCGCCGGGAGGGAATTGAAAGCTACCAGCAGCACCAGTACCACCAGCACACAACAGCAGTAGCAGTACCTTTGTGCTCTTCTATCGTTAATGTAATGTCCTATGAAGTATTTTGTGTGTACATAAATAAATAAATAAATAATGCTGCCCTTATTGGCGAGGTTCTTCAGAAAGGTCATGTACGTAGTGCTCACAACTGGCGTGCGTGTATGACCAGATGGATAAACGTGGACGAGACAACAGGAGCATTTAAAGACCGTAGCAAGTGGCGTTTATGAGCAAGTAGGTATGTAATGGTATTTTTCATTACTCATACTCGGAAAGTAGGGCTGAAGTTGCCTGAGGAGCGGGTTGAAAGTAAGCTCCTTCGTATCCATCATTGAAGTTCTTACACGAGTCACGTCGCCGACATTATGGATTTGTATGGCGGCAGTCGCTTGGAGACTAAAATCGTCGAGTATCGAAGATTTTTGTAGCCTTGTCTACGAAGGGGCTAACACTTTTCAGCCCTAGGGAGAATCGCTTACAACTGACAGCTGTCGTAGTATATTTTATAACGAAGGACTAAACGAAGCCATAATGTCCCCGAGGTGGTATGACTCCCGAGCTTGCGAGGGAGTCAATGAAAGCGAGGGTAAATTAAATTGGCGTTTAGTCTCGAGGTGCAAACTGTACTTTTCACTTCGAGTGCGAGTAAAATAGTCATTAAAAACCGAACAAAATTTACACTCGACAAAAATTCGGTCAGTTTTTTCTTCAATCAGGTCAGTCACAGATTAACAGTTTAAAACACAAACACTCAACATTTTCGCAATGAAGATGATCCACACTCCACAGATAAATAGTACCTACATTACTGCAGCGGCTAGCAACAGGGGCATTGCACATAGTTTTCAAAATCAACGATGCACACAAACAACAATAATTTTTGTCGCATTGAAGAGTTCATTTGTTTTTTTTTCAGTAAACCACTGTCTATTTGCAAGCTAATTCGAAATTTAAATATAACCTTTGTTAAGTTACTCTTTTGTTAGATACCATGTTTCAGAGTAAAAACTCGTTCCATTTTTAAATTACTTTTGACTTCCTAGGGAATAAATGGTCACTTTAATCCCGCTTCGTAGGGCTATATTGGCGTACTTTTAGAGCATGAGAAGTGAAAAATTATAAAAAAACTACTTAGTTCTATTTTCACATTTCTATTGAACCATGTTCCGACTTCTACACAGCCTCTAAATTACAGCGAGATGATGAAATAACATAAAATTCAGTATTAATTAAAGAATATATTTTTTTGAATAACTTAGGTATAATTTAGTTACAAATATTTCTTTAAATTAATGTTAATTTAAAGAAATATTTGTAACTAAATTATAACCAAGATAGATAGATAGATAAGATAGATAATATTACCAAGTCTATGTAGACTTGGGCAAAATATTTATTTACTATTTTTCGGTGACGAAAGTGGAAATAAAGCCTGAATAGCCGGCCACAGAATTTTTTTCGAGTTGTTTCGTGTTTTTATTTTTATTTCCTTGTATTCGTAATCCAAAGCTTAATTTTAACTTGGGGTTATAGACTTATTTTTCAATACACTTCCTCGAAAACTGGTTCTTTTCGCACTACGATTAGTTTCAAAATGCAGTGTATTTCACACACGTGCGTTTTTCATGTTTTTTCCACACATGTGCAGAAAGGCAAATTGCCACAGATAACTGCTATACTTAGTCCAAACTGGTCAACGGAGAATTAAAAAAAAAACATTCACATCTGACTAATTATGTAGAATCAGAGGTGAATGTTTTTTTTTTTTTAATTTCGGATAAGCGATCTACGTCTTTACGGTTCAAATTGTGTTTATAAATAGAATATTATAGATAAATATGATAATATTTTCTTTCATAAATAAATTAACATTTATTTTTTGCGTTCTAAATTCAAAAATATATATTAAAAAAAAAACTGTGTTTTATATTAGGCTGTATAATAGCTTTATACTTTTGCTTCTTCTTCAACCTGGCGAAAGCAAAGAGCGGAAGAAAAAAATTAAATCATAGTCTTGTCATAATTCATGACACAAATATTTTAAGTACTTACATTCTTTTATTTTATTTCTTCAAAAGTGTATTGAAAACCGTCGTTTGATACACGTGGACATTTGTTATTGCAGTTCTTGGCTCAAAACACCCTCGTCTTACGGCTCGTGTGTTAATACTGCCTTGAACTACAATAACAAACTTTCTCCACTTGTATCAAAATGTACGATCGGCCAAGCTATTTGGTTTACATTTTACAATGTAATTTGCATGTTAAAATGTAAACCAAATAGCTTGGTCGACCGTACTATAGTCCCTCGAACTATTGGCGCTACGCTTGGGCGCCAAACCCCGTCTCGGGACTAAATGAGTTACTTTCACCCCTAGGGTAACAATATACTATTATAAGCACATGTGGAGCTGCTCTAAGATGGACCCTTCTCTGTATTAGATGCTGATGGCACTATCGGCAGAATTATAGATTTATGGTTAATAACCTTGCTGCTATGGACATAACAGGCTAGTTTCCACCATCGATAAATTACAAATCTAATTAATTAAATTGTTAGATTATTGGAAAATAAGGGACACGTATATTTTGTTTTTGTAAATCAATTAATGAATACTAACTAAGATAAAACGCATCAAAACTCGGGAATGGGGGCTCGTGACGTCACAGCGCACTAAAAACTATAGCACGGCGTGACGTATTGCAAATTTTAAAAGCGTCGTATCTTCGTCAATTTTGGTTTACGTAACAAAAGAAAAATACGGGTCAAATGTTTATTCATAATCTAACTGACGGACTAACTAGATTTTTTCAGGACACAAGCCTATTATGTGTAGATTCCCAAGAAGAACGAGATTACCTAGGTTAAGTTGATAATGAGTCGAAGATGCTCCATGGAGCGAGAATCACTGTCGGAGTCTTAACACTCTCACAACACTAGGGCTCTCAGGAGAAACGAGATAGTGGACCGGAAGATACAGACACCACTATAATACTAGAAATAGGGACCAACTCGTTCAGCCAGGTTTCAGGCTTGCTAAAGTAGATTCATCTTTCATGGGGTACTGTTTAAAATGTTACAATAAAATACCTCCTCACATTCTACAACTGAATGAGACGAAATTTAAATCTTGTATAAAACGCACACTATGTAGGCAAGCATATTATAATTTGGGGGATTACATTAATGATAAAAATGCTTGGCTCAATGCTGGTCCTGCTCCACAACCATAGGCAAACTAACTGATTCCCAGGTTACGTTATTGTGGAAGCTGCAGAAGATTGTAAAATATCCTTGCATTGTATAGATTCCATCTCGTAGTATTATATAACTGCATAGCACATTTGTGTGAGTTCTATGTACTGTAAAGCCACCATTTACATTTAGTTATCTTTTTCTTTTTTTTGACTTGAATATGCCTTGGCGGCTGAGAGATTGTCATGCTCACTCAAATGTCTCGCTGATGGTGGCGGGTGTGTCGGGTCATTTAGCTCCCTTCAATATGGTCGAGTTGAATGGCGCCGATACATGCGTCATGTTCGTGAACGGGCGCTGTCAGTTGGGACTGGTCATCTCTTAGCTGCCATGGTTAATTTTAATTTCTTTTTTTTTACACTGTTGATTTTATCTTTTCTCTGGACGCTCTTAATGTGCACGTCTTTCTACATCGTTCTCACATATATGTATAATCACACATGAATGATGTAACCAAGATTTTGTAACAATTATTATTAATTCCTCACCTGAAGCCTCAATTGGCTTATTAAAGGCGAATGTGTCTGGCTGCCTGGCTGAATTTAAATTTAAACACATTAACCCCATGACAGTTATTAAAGCTTTCCGGCAAATTAAAATCAAACTGACTGAAGATTTATGGGGAATGTCTATCAAAGTTTGCACATCTATACTTGAGACCATAGCCCCGTACTTAGCTTTAATTTTTAATTTATGTGTAGACCAAGGAGTTTTCCCTGATTTAATGAAATACAGTAAAGTCATACCTCTTTTCAAATCCGGGGACAGTAAAGATGCCAATAATTATAGACCTGTATCCGTATTACCAGTTTTTAGCAAGGTTTTTGAAAAAGTAATGCTTAATCAAATGCTCTATCATTTTAACACCAACAGAATGTTCCATGATCAACAGTATGGTTTCACCAAGGGACGTTGTACAACTGACGCCGGTGTAACCCTATTAAAGCACATATTTGCTGCGTGGGAAGAGTCCCAAGACGCAATAGGAATTTTCTGTGACCTCTCCAAAGCTTTCGATTGCGTAAATCACGACACATTGCTTTTGAAACTGGAGCATTACGGACTGGGTAAACTTGCACTTAGCCTGCTAAAATCTTATTTGAGCGATAGAAAACAACATGTTCAAATAAACGGTGTTAATTCACAGGGTTTGAATGTAAAAATGGGGGTTCCGCAAGGCTCAATATTGGGTCCTTTCCTTTTTCTAGTCTATATAAATGATCTACCCTATTTGTTGAAACACCAATCTCAAAATATGGTGTTGTTTGCTGATGACACTTCTCTAATTTTTAAGATAAATAGACGGGCCAACAATCTAGATGACGTGAATGATGCCCTACTTCAAGTCCAAAATTGGTTCACAGCAAACAATTTGGTATTAAATGAAAAAAAAACTAAATGCATAAGATTTTCATTACCGAATGTTAAAAGTAGTGATTGTGAGATAATATTGAATAAAGAGAAACTCGAATTCGTAGATAAAACGGTTTTCCTGGGGCTTACGCTTGATTCAAGGCTACAATGGGGTTCTCATTTAACATCTCTTGCGGGGCGCTTAAGTTCAGCAGCATATGCCATTAGAAAAATCCGTCAATTCACTGATGTGGATACCGCTAGACTGGTCTATTTTAGTTACTTCCATAGTATAATGTCTTACGGTATTTTGCTATGGGGACGGGCTGCTGATATTGAGTCTATATTTATTCTGCAGAAAAGAGCCATCAGAGCCATATACAATCTTCGTAGGCGCGATTCTCTAAGGGAACTATTTAAGGATATTGGCATCATGACGGTTCATTGCCAATACATCTACGAAAACATAATGTACGTCAGAAAAAATCTGCATCTTTTCGGTAAAAGAGGCGACAGACACAATTACAGTACTAGAAATAGGGACCAACTAGTTCAGCCAGGCTTTAGACTCGCTAAAGTAGACTCATCTTTCATGGGGTACTGTTTGAGATGCTATAATAAAATTCCACAAAGTATTTTTGAACTGAATGAGACGAAATTTAAAACATGTATTAAACGCACATTATGTAAGCAAGCATATTACAAGTTGAGCGATTATATCGCTGATAAAAATGCTTGGCTCAATGCTGGTCCTGCTCCACAAGGACAGGGGCGCAAAACTTGATAACATTAAATGGTATTGTTGGAGCTGCTGAAGATTGTACAACTATCTTTGCATTGTATAGATTCAATGTTAGTATTATATAATCGCATAGCCCATATTGTGTGAGTACTATGTACTAGAAAGCTATCATTCACTGGAAACCTACTTTAGTTTTTGACTTGAATGTGCCCTGGCGGTTGAGAGTATGTCATGCTCACTCAAATGTCTCGCTGATGGTGGCGCGTGTGTCGGATCATTTAGCTCCCTTCAAAGTGGTTGAGCTGAATGGTGCTGATCCATGCGTCATGTTCGTGAACGGGTGCTGTCAGTTGTGACTGGTCATCTCTTAGTTGCCATGGCTTATTTGAATGAATTATTTTGTTTTTACTATGGACACTTTTAACGTGCACATCTTGCTACATTGTTCTCACATAATCTACCATCTCAACATGAATGATGTACCAAGATTTTGTAACAATATTTTGATTTAAAAGAGTGTCCATGGAGTTTCTTACCCGTTCTTCTCCATAGAGATCTACGCTAGGGAATGGGCAACTACAGTACTTTCACAGTTTTTATGTCTTGTGACTGGGACTGTAGCTACTTTAAATGTTCATCTTTGTTTCGACAATTCAAAAGTGCCTGTTATTGGCTTACTTGAAATAAATGCTTTGATTTTGATTTTGAATATATTGATTTAAAAAGAGTGTCCATGGAGTTTCTTGCCCGTTCTTCTCCATAGAGATCTACGCTAGGGAATGGGCAACTACAGTACTTTCTCAAGTTATTATGCCTTGTGACTGTGACTGTAGCTTTGATTTAATTTGTAATTTGACATTCAAAAGTGCCGTAATGGTCAAGTTGAAATAAATGCTTTGAGTTTGAGTGAGTTTGAGTTTGATACCTAATAATTTCTCTCTTTTTCTTTCTCTTTTTTTTCGGTTATTGCACCTACTATGTATTATCTCTGCCTCACCCTAAGGTAGACTGGTACAAAATGCCTAAGGCATTAAGTCCGCCTTCGTACAGTTTTAATTGTACATACAGTTTTAATAAATAAATAACCTCTGTTCTCTACTCTTTTGATGTTGTTTAGTTTATAATATAAATATTTTTAAGGACTCTTCGGAAGGTTTTTTTTTTTCCTAACAACGACCTTTGATTTTGGGACAAAACTTTAGCCAGTCATCTTCCATGCTTATTCAGCTATGACGAAGTAAGCATAACTAGAGTCTGTAAGGTCGCATGGAAAGTTTAAAACAAATCTTCAGTTAATGAGTCAGTTTCCCACGCTGGCCTTTTGCTTTACCAGAATCTAACCAATTACGAATAATTCCGATCGACAGAACACAACATCTTCCTTGACATAACTTTTGTTTTGACCTAGAGAGAGATCAAATTGCGTCACAATAGCAAATGTGTCACATTATGATGCCCAAACTCAGTTCGTTGACACACAAGGCCTCGCTATCTGCAAGTAAACGGAAGGATTTCTCGTTGATAGGAACAACCTCCATCGTATAATGTGTTCAGGAAACATTATCGTAAACTTATCATGTTATTTTGACTCTTGAGTCATGTCGCATCATCGTTGTTAAACAATTCTTAGATATTTATCTAAAAATAATAATGCCTTGCATGGGTGTGACATAAGTAATATGTTTTTCCTTGTTAGCGTTATCGTTTTTTTTTTGTTGATTTCATAAATAAACATTAGGTTAACTTGTGCGTTCTTTTATTTTTCGATGAACTTCCGCTTGTGTCAACAGTAGGTACTTTACCACATGGTAAAGTTCTGGTAAAATTCCACTTATATCTTGGGTTATTCAGATTCTCCAGATTTAGTTTCTCATCATCATCTGCCTAGCTTTTTCCAAACTCCAGGTATGTTGAGGATGGGTTCGGGTCGCACCGAATACAGTACATCTTTCTTTTTCTCCACAACACAGTTGGTACTGGGTTTTACGATACCCCTTGAAAAGAGTAGTTGGCAGTCTTTCTGAGCAAATCAATTTCTGTTCTGATTTGGAAAAAAAACTCACGTCTAGCTAATTTTTTTTTGGGATAAATGGAAACTAAGTATTAAGTCCTTTTTGAGCAGTGGTAGCGCAGTGGTGGCGGCCCCGACTTACGAATAGTAAGTCGTGGGTTCAAACCCAGACAGGCGCATTACTTTGTGTAATTTATTTCATCACCACTGCTCTCAAAACGGTGAAGGAAAACATCGTGAGGAAACCGGCATGTCCTAGAATAAAAAATTCGAAGACATGTGACATCTACCAATCCGCACTGGGCCTGCGTGGTAGATTATATCCCATTCCCTCTCATTGAGAAGAGGCCGTGTCCCAGCAGTGGGAACATTGGGTGATAATGATGATGGTGATGAATGTTTAATAGGTGGAACGATGACCTGATGAATATTGCGGGAATCCGCTGGATGCGAGTCGCACGGGACCGGTCAATGTGGCGACACTTGGAGGAGGTTGATGTCCAGCAGCGGACGTCTTTCAGCTGAAATGATGATGGCATGGTGTCTGGGAGGGGTTCAACAGACCCCTCTGCCAGAACTTAAAACATCCAAGACTCCTTTTTTCTGGTAGGATTACCAGTCAGTAAGAGTCAGTAACAAATACGACGGGCAGAGAAGCGTCTTTCGTTCTATAAACGCCAACCTAATCATGTTAAAAACATGTGCTGTTTTCAGACAGCAACGGCTGTGGTCAGCGATAGAAGTGTGGAGGTTGTGACATTTCCTTTTGGCAATGATTAAGAGTTTTATATCCAGCCGTGAATATTCGCTACCAGTTATTTATTTACACAATTTTGCACAATGTAAACAAAACAAAGCGATGACGTATACCCAAAACCGCAGGGCGCCGAGAAATCGGAACCGACCGCGGAAACGTCGACTTAATAGACACATTAGTTATACTGGTTATGCCTAATTTGGCGCCTGATTCATAAGACGATGGTCCTTGGTTGAGGTCGCTTCGTGTTCACGTGTTCGTGGAAGTGCGGGGGCGGCGGCGGACATGAGGAAACGAATGTGTTAAGGGGTTGAGCGGAAGATAGACTCGCATCCAGACAATAGGAAACCAACAAACGAATATCAGTGGTGAGTTGGGGAGGGTGTCTGACTTCGTTTTGGTGTAGTGTGAAAATTGGCCTACTGTAGGTAAAAATGAACCGGCAAAAAGTTTTGCCGGTTCATTTTTGCGCGGCAGCTGTTTCATACAATTTGACCGTGTAGGTACCTACTCGTATTGCAGTTTTGTTAGAAACAACAGATTTTTCTATCCATATATACTTTTTTTATTAGCCTGTACTGTCCCATCGCTGGGCAAAAGTCCCCCAATTAAGTCCATGTGCTCTTATCCCGGGCCCTCTCTGACCTAACGGTACCTACGCGTCCAAATCGTCTCGCCACCTCGGCGGTGGCGGGGCTGTCCGTCTTCCGGCAAACATCGTGTTGAAACTTTTGCTCAGCGGTCATCGTGCATGCGGCTGACGTGACCCGCCCAATCCCATTTTAGCCTAGCAGCCTCCTTTCCAACGTCCACTATCGTTTTGGAACGTAGCGTGGTGTTTCGGACCCTGTCTTGCCTTTTGACACCTTTCGATTTTTAATAATAACCCACGAAAGACTTCTGCGTGGGTCTGTGTAAATGATAAAAAAAAAGTTGGTATCCGTTTTAATGTCGGTGTCCTTCCACCCTGTATGTGGATGATCTGCTAATAACTTACAACTTAGTAACAATAGAAAATTAACACTAGGCAAGATGTGTGAGATAGCATCACTAAAAAGACTAAATAAAACAGAGTTAAAAAAAATAAACAGAAAAGTTGAAAAGCACCTCCAAAAGTTGTTGAAAAAAAAGTTTATAAAACAAACAAAAGTCAACTCATTGAGTTCCGGATCTCAGTAAAGTGGAAAAACACTTTACTTCCGGAATTCGGTGACTTGACTTTTTTGGAAGGTGCTTTTTTTCAAAAAAGTTTGTTTTAGCATCGGTTTCCATATAACCTATGACGTCATACAAGTGTTAATCCATACCTAGTTTTCAAAAGGTATTTTTCCGTTTGTTACTGTAAATACAGGTTTAATCAGGCATTAAATAGAGGCGGGTCAAGTAACTTTTAATTGTTACTTAATGATAATGCCCTAGAACAGAGTAATTTATAGACAGTCAATACTCGTGGAGATTCTGAAAAGAAATAGGGGTCCCGTATTACCTACGAGAATCTTCTACTAGGATATCATATATACCTTAGTTAGAAAGAGGTATCTTCGCTTCAGAAGTCGGTGACCTTTGTTTGATTGATTTACTTTTTTAGTCACCGACTTCTGAAGCGTTTTTTCTGAAGTTATTTTTCACTTTTTTGTTTTCGCTGAAGTCGCTTTTATTTTTTGTAAAAAAGTTTTTATTTTTCACTTTTTAGTGGTTCACATGTGCTTACCCTTTCACAGCGTACCGGCGTGATTTAGGTTATGAACTGGTATAAACAATAGACAGATATGAGATTTCAGCAAACCCAGTACATTTGCTATCATTTATTGAGTAGTTCCGTTGCATATCTCCGAAGTTCTTCATCAGATCTTCATCAAATTGAAATGGGATCACTTCGAGAAAGTACACTTCCTAAAACTACCCAAATCGCTTCTAGTGTGCCTATAAAATGTGAAGAGTTCTTTCTATTTCTCCAGAATTCCATCGTCAGATTCTGATTTGATGATTATGGGACCACACGAGGAGCACCAGCTTTCAAATAAAAAAGAACTATTAAAATCGGTCGAAAGTTCTGAGGTAACAAACAAAAAAAAAACAGACGAATTGAGAACCTCCTCTTTTTGGAAGTCGGTTGAAAAGGATAGACATACAACTTGTTGAATCGAAATTCATTCCGAACGTTTGTGAATACGGGGACTGAACTGCTGGCTTTTCGAACCATACACTTTATGAGGCTTAACGAGCGAAATGTGGCTGTAGGTACTTGTTAGGTCCACTTCTGCCCAGCCTTTTATTTTATGCGGGTGTATTTTTGCACTATAGGTACCTATTGCGTGCGAGTCCCTATCTGTAAGCCCAGTCAAACGTACTGCATCGTACAACAAAAGTTCTACTTTATGTAGTAAAGTCCTCACTTTTAGAGAGAATGTATTGTAAGTATTGTGTCCTAAATTCCTGCAACATGACTAACGGCCGTTTCCTACTTACAACTGTTGGTTAATATGCATCTCCGATAGCTATTAGTGTTTCTATAAACAAAGAATATTATATCTGCGTCATCTTGTCACTTGATTCAAAGAAAAATCAAAGACTTTTTTTTGTGAAGTTTTGTTTCCAACTGGTCAGTTAGCAAGATGTCAATCAGACAGAGATAGCAACATACCGAAACCAGCTAGTAAGTTGTTGAAAATAGGTGTAAGTCGTTTTTCCTGCTATGGTAGGTAGGTATGAGGAGTTCATATGTTTTTCTGTCGTTAAAGCAGACTTAGCAGTTCTTTAAATGCATTCGTTTTTATCACTTTTACGAATAACTCCACTATATAAAGTCAGACAAATTCGGGTTTAAGACATCGTAAAACGAAGGAAACAATAAAACAAAACATTTTATATGTAATTTCCTGTGTATTTCTAACATATTAGTTTTATACACTACTTCATTATTTACATGAGCATTATCGCTTCACAATATTATTACAATTAAAATAATTTTCTCTCTTTATTTATATTATTTATACATTTTTTTATTCTTAGGCAAAGTGACAAAACTTCTCGCATATCAAAAAGCATTAGAAAAAAATACTGTTTTTTTTTAATATTTTAAAAATAGAATCTATATAGGAGCGGGCCCTGGTTTACAGTTGAGCGACAAAGATGGCGCTCTGAAAGGCATACGCGAGATAGAACAAAGATCAAATTACGAGAAATAGATTTAGAGCTTACATTGTATGAATAATCTTTATATTATTTATGTCAAGACTAGCGGAAACTGTCCAAAACGTATTTTGTTTGAGAATAAAAACATCACAGCCAATCATAACAATTTCCGAAATGTTTTAGAATATTTAATCTCCTTTATCTGTTATAATTAATTATATTTACCTAAAAATGTTTGAAATTCTACTGCCGACTCTTATCCTTATTATGAAATGACAGAGGCAAGTAGAATTACAAATACTTTTCGGATTAGATTTCAAGTTTTAATCAATAAAGGAAATATTTTTTGTAATTCTTACAGGTACCGTTATTTTAATTCAAAGGAAGATCTTTAAATTTTTATAATTACATTTTAAAAGAATTGGCCCAGTTTTTGTTAATTATTAGAAAGATCGACATGTAGGTACAGTCAAAAAAATAAAAATATTTTATGCAAAAATATCTCAATTAGCAAAATTTTGATATTGCACTATAAGTAATTGGGTTTTTAAAGCTCGATTCGTGATAACATGTATGTACCTATTTTACAAAACAGTTTCTTAAAATTTACGATTTAGCTTAGGGGCGTAAATAAGTAATCGTAACAAAGACAGTAAAGAAAAGTGAGAAAAATTAAATGCTTGATAAACATGAATGCTACATAACGTTACTAGGCATTCATAAATTAGAAATGGATTACAAATTAAAGTCAGAACCGACTAAAAGCAGAATATTACACTCTGTCCCTAATTACGCCCTCGTCAATCTTTTAATATATTATGCTGTCCTAGTGACAATTAATAAATTAACTGCAGCTACAGTTTTTCAACAATAACAGCTAATGTTGGCACAGGTCAACAGGATAATTGTGATCCATCTACCGCCATCTTCCGACACTATTGTCCATTAAGTAAAATAAACATTAAAACTGCTGTAACAATATTATTGTATGATATTCGCGATCTCAATACGTCTTAATGATAAAACTTATGTCAATTCACCAAATAACTGGATAAATAAACATTAAGATCGCGAATGTATCTAGCTGTCAACATTATCTGTAGTAACAAAGGCTTGAATTTTGTACATAACATTGAGTAGAACAGACTTATAAGTTCACTTTGCGATTCGACAATTTACTATAACAACTCCCTTACATCAGTTAGTAGGCACACTGTGAGGACGGCCCGAGGCCCGCGCAACCCGAAGAGACCTGCTTCCGACACCAGGCGACCAGGCGACCAGGCGACCAGGGCCACAGAAACAACAAGAGCTGGCCGCACGCCAGAGAACTAACTAAAATGAAGTAACAAATAGTGCTATTTCATCACTCGGTACTGTAAATAAAACGTTTGAGCAGGACAGCACGATAACCTAAGTGTTCTACAAGTTGCTCTGAACTTCAGGTCTCCGGGTGCAATGCCCACTTTTATCACAAAAGGTGTTAAAGTACATATTGCATTACGCGACAAATATAAGCCACATATTTATTTATTAGCTAATTAATTCCAATATGTCGATTATTGACATTATACACAACTGTTAGAAATTGACAACACCTAAAGAGGTCTTTGTACAGAGTTTCCATAACTACGGTACCTAACTGCACACATCACAGATATAGAAAAAATAAACTTTATTCCTGTTAGTTCTATACATAACAAGTACACTTTAGCCTAATTCTATATTTCACAAAGAGGGAATCTTTTACATGGTATATTGAACCAGAGTTACTCACTATCGTATAGACTGGGGTTCCTGTTGATGCAAGCTTGGCTTCAGCGCGTACTGACCCAGAACGTACAGTAAATATATTCTAATATATAATAAGACATGATTAACAACACATGGACGCATTTCGCTAAGCTAACTGATATAAAACATGCCGCAATCTTTCTGCCACTCTCTCGAAGGCATCCGCTCCATTTCACATCTCGATTCTACACAAACTTGCTTCTTATATTGACTTTAAACAATAAATAAAAGTTAATAAATAATTTTTACATCCATTCAAGTTATTGTTCAATTCGATCACAATGCGAAAACTTTAACTAGTAGAAAAATATGACGCGGATCATTCTGTTGTTGACATCCACTATTGTCCATCACTATTTGTCACTTTGCTATCACCGTCTTTGAAATAAACCACCACTCACTAGTAGGCATTGCATAAATACATCATTTGAAACATTCGCGCGGTCTTAACATAAGACGCGCACCGCGTTCCTGACACTCATCGGCGGCTACTCATCTCTTTCGCACTCATTATTACAACTCGCAGTGAGATAAGGACGTCGCTACCGACATCCCACCATCCACCCGTCTTATGTTTCACAAGGAATGGTTGTCGTCACATCCAGGTGAGGTAGACGTTCTCGACACTGTAGTACTTTGTGTTCCTAAGCTCGGTGATCCCTCTGGGGCATTAAAGTATACGTATTTTATTATTGCTCGAAATTTACTTTGGCAGTGAATGGCAATCAAAGCCATTTCTAGCGTGGGCTAGCGAAAGAGTTTCTTCTTAAGTTTTCACTCCTCGTTGGTCACCGAACCTGCGATCTTCTGTGGAACATCATTCTTCGATCTCGGAGCTCGGAATTCGCTAGCACACTTCAGCAGTCTTTTAACATGTTCGGCTTAGAGCACGGTGTTGTAGTGTTGTGTACCAGGCGGACAGAGCGGCGGGGGGGGCGGCGCGCCCTCACGAGGGGTGCGGGGGGGGCGCGGACACCACCACCACGGGCTTCACGATGGTGGTGGCGCTGAGGTACTGCGTCGACACCGTCAGCGGCGCCACCGTGCCCTTCACCATTTGTGTCTCCACCATCTGTAAAACCAGCACATTAATATGCCTTCAGTTTAAAAATATGTCTTATGTTTATAAATGCGATATGAATATATTCTGGGTGTAACAATTTTGGGTCCTTGATAAACAACTGCAAACCTTAAAAGATGCGGTACAAACTTATAACACACAAATACGTTACACGACGTGACATTCTCGGCTTCAAATAACATAATCTTGTGACTGTACGTTAAGTGTAAAATTCTCCGCCTACTATTCCACTGCCAAAATCTTTTTGCGTAGTATTTACTCAAAAGAAAGATGTACGAACACACTCCTCAACGCCGCTTACGCAAACTCTACAACATCATGTGTGAAACACGTCACGCTAACGCAAACTTCGACGCACCTATAATACCCGTCGTATTGTCAACATCATCATCTGCTTAGCCTTTCTCCAACTAGTTCAAATGAGTCTCATAGGATGTAGCTGAATGTGAATACCAGTTTTGACGTGACAACGTCTTATAAATTGGTTTGCCGGGTGACACTTCAAGAAACTGCGTTACGCTCCGCTCACGTTATGCGCTCACAATGAGAGCGAGTGAGAGGCACGCGTCCCTTCCACTCGGGCATGGATAGCCCGCCTAAGAGCGAGAGAGACAGACATAAAAAGTGAAAGGCACGCGTCCCTTCCACTCGAGCACAGTTAGCCCGCCTAAGAGCGAGAGAGACAGAGCGAGAGAGAGAGAGTGAGAGAGATAGGCATACACACCGGTTCATTTCATCCTTCTTCCTACTATACGAATGAATATTCACATTAAAATTATTTTACCACTCAAAGTCGTTGTCACGTAAAACTTTCGCCCGTATACCGACTTTACAGGCAACCAATTTTTTTTTACATGGACCTACTGCCTATCCGACATTATAGGTAATTGATGCCCCCCTTGACAACACTGGTTGTCAGATTTTCGGTCGTCTGTGTCCCCATAAAAACTGTCAAAGATCTACAAATGACGGTGTGCGGACTAAAACGAATAATATTAAATTGGTTTTAGTATTTACCTCTAGGAAATTAATATACGAGTTATCAATGTGTCTCGGAGAGGCGGCATGCAGCGCGGGGTGTGCGGGGTGTGCGGGGAGCGCGGGGTGCGCGGGGAGCGCGGCGGGGGGCGCGGGGCGCACGTAGGGGTGCGCGCCCGCCCGGCCCGCGCGCGCCGCTCGCGACTCTTTACACGTCTTCTCCTTATAAGAACACGGCAACTTTCAGATAGACACAATGTGGAGACAACTGGGGTTTTAGGACCAGTCGCGACTTTTGAAGAGTTTAGTTTGCAGTACCACTTTAGGTTTACAGTCATTTATCAAACACTATAAAATCCATTAGCTGTTAGGGAAGTAGACACAATAGTTAAACAATCGTGTCACACCGATTCGGTCGGGGTCCACAGATGAAGGCTAGAATGATGCCATGACTCTTGTTTGAGAATACACATTCATTTAAAGCATGGTTAAGTGTTGGTTTTGTAATGCGTTGGCCACATTTGGGAGGCCTATTTTTTAAGGAGTGGACGGCAATGGGCTTAGGAATAAAATGATTCTTCTGTTTACTTTGCTCTGATTTGCTGTGATAAAATGAACACAGCTAACCAACGGGGATGAACCCTGGTACCAAACACTGAGAACAAACAATCAGCTAAATAGGCCAAAAGTCATAGGCAATCCCGCGTCTGATGACTGGCTTCAATCAGTCAACTTAATTATGTAGCACAGGTTGAATAGCAGTTGCCTCAGTAAAAAAAACACAATATTATTTGCAATGTTAACAGCATTATCTTTCCTAAAAAATCTAATCTTGCATAACACCCCAAGTCAAACACAGCTTTGAAAAACTGGAATCATCATCTCGATTGGAATCATAAGTCTCTGATGAGATAGACGTAAGTATCGATATGTCACCGTAAAATTGTCAAACACGTTATATTACAATATAACGTGTTTTTTCTCGCGATATTGTAATGTCTCGAATTATTGTCAACTGAACATACGGAAGTATCTCTGCCCCCATAATCGGGACTTGTGGCACCCCCCCGTTAGGTTAGTTAGGTTTCTTTAAACCCTGCACTCGGAAATAGGGGCTCCGTCGACTACGCTTTTTAGGGGGAATATAAAGTGTTTTAAGGTTATGTTATATTAATCGGTATTTCTCAGGAATGGTGCATTATCTTTTCATGAGAGTTGTGCCACTGGGCAAGGGGGACCCCTCCTTCCCTCCACACCACGTAAGTTGACTACCATCGCATGCATTTCACGAAAAATAATGCGTTTTGCTGTAAGCAGTATGCTCATTTGACAATAATTCGAGACTTTACAATATCGCTAGAGATATTACAATATAACGTATTTGACAATTTTACGGTGACAGATACACATTTGACGGCCCGAATGGCGCAACGGTAGTGAGCTGCCTTACGTTCTTAGGGTCCCGGGTTCGAATCCCGGTACGAGCAAATGTTTGTGTGATGAGCATGGACATTTGTTTCCGAGTCATGTTTATATGTATAATAAGTATGTATTTACAAACAAAAAGTATATATTTAGTATATCAACTGTCTGGTGACCACGACACAAGCCTTGCTTAGTGTGGCACTAGATGGCGCTGTGTGTTATGTTCAGCGATATTTTTTTATAACATCTCGACTGGAACCATCGTCTCTGAAGAGATAGACGTAAATATCGATACACCTAAACATAACATCGCGCCTGGAATCTCTAAAAGGTTAGACAGAGTTGTACCTATAAGTAGCACTTCCAACATCTCGTCAACTTGCATGTTCAACTCTGATGTAAAATAGGGCGATTGCCATCAACGGAACTCTGGCACAATTACAGACTCAGAGCTGCTTTGGAGAAATTTCCGATGGAATAGTTTTACATGACTTAGGAATCGTACACAAAGCCTCATGCAAATTGCAACCACAAGAAGATTCAAAATAAAAATATTTTCCACCATATAGTTAACTCGTCACTCAATTGGATTGGTAGGCCATGTTTAGTCCGGGGTTGCGGGCCTGTTCGAAAGAGATACCGCGGCCCCGGAACATAAAGGGCGAGGAAGGAACATGGATAGGTTTTAGTCAGTAAGAGTCTAACACTCCCTCCCGCTCCGCCCAGAGTGGGAGAAGTCATTTGATGATTTCCCATCCCAAAAAAAAAAAAAAAAACCATGTTTAGTCGTGAAATAGTTAGATAAGAAAGGCTGACAGAAGTATAGTCGAACAAGCTATTTGGTTTACATTTTACAATGTAATCTGTGGGTCAAACTGTAAACCAAATAGCTTGTTCTACCGTACATCAGTAGTAACAATAGATGTTTACCTTATGCGTGAGAGTGTGCGTTTGTAACAAATGCGTGGCGGGTTGTGATACCACTAAAGGGGCCAGTCCACTCACGACCACGCTGCCATCTGGAATGACAAAACATACATAAATATGACATTAAGGCGCAGACCACATACAGGGTGTAAACCACCTCATCACAAAGCCGTTAACCAAGCATTCCGTACATCAAACTAAGTAACTTAACGCAAAAATTATTGCTGGGAAATAACTTTTTTTTTTTGAGGTTATAAATCATGTTTTGTGGTAGAACTCAATGTAACACACTCAAAACATTGTGCGGATGGATGGATTGAATAGTACGGGGGTCGTAGAGATATTTAAAGTAAAAATCATGCGATAAAAAGTGATATTTAAAAAAAAAGCTTGTCAAAATCTTGCAACTTTGACCCCCAATATCTCCGTAACTATAGAAGGTTCCCAGGTATGGTGTAGAAGAAAAAAATGATCGCAATGATGGGCAGAACTAGTGCCTTTCAGCTTCGTGAAGAGGTGTTTTACACCCTTTATAAATGGCATCGGGCGAGGACACGGCGAGTGATAACTTTCTGATAGAAAATATTATGCATGCAGAACGTTAAGGATGATCTCCAGGGCAGCCCGCAAAACTCCCTCCAAGTACACACAGGTCGAAGAACGACTTTGACCTTGAAAAATTCGTTCCTCGACCTTTATGTACAGTCAGCAAAACAGTTAGGTATGCAGGCTAGCAATCTTCTTACGACTATTATAAATGTTAAAGTCTATAAAGATCGATTTTTGTTATATTTTCACGCAGAAACTACTGAAAGGATTTGGATGAAATTGCAAACAGATTGATTATAACCCTTTTCCATTTATAATAGCAGTAAGAAGATTGCTAGCCTGTAAACCTAACTGTTTTGCTGACTGTACTTGGAGGGTTGTATTGATTATTTTGAAGATTATAATTCTGTAACTTCATAATATATGTCTAATAGTCGCGGACGATATTTTTATCAACATACCGGCCTTACTATATTTGTAGGCCAGTGCTAGGTGCACTGGCCTACAAATTGCAAAAAACGTAAGGAATTTTGAATTTCGCGGGCTACCCTGACCCTTTTACCTTACGGCATAAGGAAGTAGCCAAAAAATTAGAATGCAAAAAGTATCAACTTAAGGGGCGTTTTACAGTCCACTAGCGCCGCCAATCGAAAAAATGTCATAACTCGTAAATAGAATCAAAAATATAAAATGTGGTCTATTATTACTGTAGAAAAGGCAATAACGTAATTTTATAACACATTGTCACCACTTGAAATATAGCTGTTTAGCTAAATCGTGCATTTGTAACAAAAACGGCCGTTTTTGTTACAAATGCAATTTTGTATTTTTGATTCTATTTACGAGTTATGACATTTTTTCGATTGGCGGCGCTAGTGGACTGTAAGAGGGCTCTTAACCATTTTAATGAAGTAATTTGATGAAGCATGTTGAAAAAAAATGTTTTTTTTTACGTTTTTTTGATAAAAAAGGCGTAAACTGACTTCACGAAGCGACCAGTCAAGCATTATGTACATCAAACTAAGTAGGCCTACGCTAAAATTATTGCTGGGAAACTTTTATTTTCTGAAAATCACGTTTTACAGTAAAACTCAATGTTATGCACTAAAAAGATTCTGCTGATAGATGCATTACATTTACGGGGTTTGTGGAGGTATTTAGAGTAAGATATATAACATTGACGACCCGATTGGCGTAGGTAGTGGTAGTGACGCTGCCTTACGTTCTTAGGGTCCTGGGTTCGAATCCCGGTAGGAGCAAATGTTTGTGTGATGAGCGCGGACATTTGTTTCCGAGTCATGGATGTTTGTATGTATAATAAGTATGTATTTACAAACAAAAAGTATATATGTAGTATATCAACTGTCTAGTGTCCACGACACAAGCTTTGCTTAGTGTGGCACTAGGTGGCGCTGTGTGTTAATGTCCAGCGATATTTATTTATTTATTGAAAAATTGTACGTATTCAAAAAACCTTGCGAAAAAGTTGGAACTTTGAGCCACAATATCTCGGTAATTCCAGGTATAGTCCAGAGCAAAGAGTGATTCAGAATGGGAGAACAAGTTCCTTTCAGCTTCTAACTAAAAAGTATTTTTATACCTCTTATGGAAGCCGTTAAAACTCAACACTATTATGAATAAATAAATCTTTTTTTTAAATAACACACGAGCCCAACGTACACGTGTAAAGTGTCAAGGCAGTTTATAGGCGAAAAATACACGATTTCTAAACCCCAACTCAATTTATTCTGTTTTCAAATCAAATGTCAAATGAAATTGATTGGTGTTCGTTATTTCGGGCGAGCAATCACAACATTTTACATTATGCTGATTTGAATACCTAATGTTGGTTTCCTTTCCGAGTTTTATCTTTACTAAAGTTTTAGACAGCCGACGACATAGTTGCCGTCGGGGGAATAACTTGGATGAGGTTGGAGATTGGCACAAGACAAGACCAGCAGTGGGTGAGTCCGGGTTGTGGATGAAAATTTTAAAGAGATAAAACTCTGGGTACTAGGGTAATCTCCGGAACGAATGATGCAGTTCTAAAAAAAAAATTCACTGATAGAATTTCATTTTGATACAAGTGAAGAAAGTTTGTTATTGTATTATGTATACGAGGCGGAGATAACTGCAATAATAAATGTCCACGTGTATCAAACGACGTTTTTCAATACACCTTTGAAAAAATAAAATAAAAGAACGAAAAATATTTTTGAAACTATGATTTTAATTTTCTTTTTTTTCCGCGCTTTACTTTCGCCAGGTTGAAGGTGACGTAGAGGTATGAAGGCGCTAAACAGCCTATTATAAAAAATACATTTTTTTTTTAATATTTTAGAATTTAGGCCACAAATACAGTGTGTAAACCACCTCATCACAAAACCGTTAACCAAGCATTCTGTACATCAAACTAAGTAACTTTACGCAAAAATTATTGCTGGGAAACAACTAATTTTTTGAGGTTTGATATCATGTTTTGTGTTAAAACTCAATGTAACGCACTTAAAACATTGTGGTGATGGATGGATTGAATAGTACGGGGGTCGTGGAGGTGTTAAAAGTCAAAATCTCACAACAAAAAACTTGTATTTAAAAAAAAAACTTGTCAAAAAGCTGTAACTTTGACCCCCCATATCTCCGTAACTAGAAGGTTCCCAGGTATGGTGTAGAACAAAAAAAATATCGCAATGATGGGGAGAACAAGTGCCTTTCGGCTTCGTGAAGAGGTGTTTGTGAAAAGGTATTTGTTTATAAATGTAAATATTAGTTTTAAATAATCATGTTTATTTATGATATTCTATTTATAAACACAATTTTAATATTTAAATAATATTTACGCCGTAAAGACCCATATTGCCTAGCCTTGACTAGGAATCTGTGGCCATTTCCATTCCCGCCCACGTGTTGGAAAATTAAAACAAAACGCACGTGTGAAATACATTGCATGTTGAACCTAATCATAGTGCGATAACAACCAGTTTCCGAGGAAATATATTGAAAAGACATTATTTGCCTGTGCCGTTAGGTGGGTGGGTGCCAAATACATTATATTATATTTTATCATGTAAATTAGCCGAGCTATCACATTTTTTGCGGACGAAGTCGCAGAGGAAGTGCTAGTAAGTTAAAATAAATCAAAAGAGAGATGTTGATCAAAGAGGGATTGTGTGAGGAACGATATGAAAGAAAAATAATAGCGTAACGGTTGACGATGAAGAATGAAAGAAAACACCCACTCCAAGTAACATGGGGCAAGAACAGGAAAGCGATGACGGAGAAACTAAATAGGTTAGGCTAAAGGCATACCTGCAGTCGTGGAGACAGGCGTCGGAGATACCATTCCGTTTTCTTTAGTTATCCTACTTTCAACGGTAGTTGTGGTTACACCTGAGAACAAAACATACGTTTGTTTTAGTTCAAACAAGATCAGCGGTGACCACATTTTTAATGTTGTAATTAACTCTACTTTATATGCAGCTACGTATTTTTGTATTAGAAACTAATGGTCAATAAAGGACCGAAAATAAACCCCTGTGGAACTCCAGTTTTAGTGAAGACTTTTTGGATTTAAGTGAATATTTTTGAGCCTTGATGCTTGACCTTTTTTCAGGGTTCCGTACCCGATGAAAACATACGGAACTCCTATACAATCACTTCGTTGTCCCGTCAGTCCGTCCGTTCTTATTATTTTATAACAAAGATCGGTTTTCCTCGTCACGTAACACAGTTACTGCGCCTGAAATACCAGGACATCATAACTCACCGTTGGTATGTACAGGCGCCTGTAACACTCGCAGACCACTGCTTGTTGACAACAGCTGCAGCGCCGCTGAGCCCACTACGAGCCCGCTGCTACCGACCACCTAAGACAATTAAAAAAAAACGTTAATTCAATACTGGATAAGACTCAACATTGTACAAAAACAGATGCGTCATGGTATTTAGCTTGGGAATTCTAAAAGCCTATAGGCACATAATCTTCACCAACTACAATCATGGCTTCTTTTTTAAGCTTTCGAGGTTTAAAAGCTCCTAATAATGGTCAAAATAATTAATAATCACGGACGATTCCTGTAAGAAGTTCAGGCGTCCTAGTTTGACTAATATATGTATTATATGTACCAACTAGCGGAGGTCGCGCGGTTTCACCCGCATAGTTAACTCACTTCCGTGGGAGTACGGGAATAAAATATAGCCTAATAATGTAGCTATCCACTGCTGAAAGAATTTTTCAAATCGATCCAGTACTTTTTAGGTTTATTCGTTACATACAAACATACAAGCACAAATATTTTCTTTACAATATATTAGTATAAGCGGTATTCACTTTGAATATTTTTGTATACTCCCGAGATAAAATGTGTCGCTACATACATCAAAACTACAAAACGAACGCTAGATTGTACATTTAAAGTCTGGCGATTTGTTATTTTGGCACCCTCAATAACAAGTTATGAGTTTACATATTTTTGTACACATACCGTTTCCTATGTCCCTAGCTTAATACCGATAAGCTATAATAATTTACCGTATTAAAGCACCGTTACAAACAAGCTTAATATGTATTTATTTAACGGTTGAAAGTCATTAAAACTGGCAAACTATGTAATATCCGTATACTCAGTTTTACATTTTATTGATTCAACACATTCTTCATATTCATTAACAGGCTATTTCGCACAAGTTTTACTCTAATAAGCTTCTCGTTTTAAAAGCCTTTGCGATGGTCATTTCATCCAATTATAACTAGCGATCATTGTTTTTTTGCTGTGTTAAACTGTACTAGAACATCATCATCTGCCTAGCCTTTTCCCAACTATGTTGGGGACGGCTTCCAGTCTAACCGGATACAGCAGAATACCAGTATTTTACATGGAGCGACTGCCTGTCTGACCTCCACCCATCCCCAGAGCAACCTATAAGCGAGCACGGCCCACAAACAAACTATATTAGAACATTGGACTCAAATATAGCTAAGGATAAGTTGGTGTACTACAAGGAGACGTCTGCCTAAGGCTCTGGTGATTACAGGAGTGATGCTATATCAATAAACAAATGTAACAGAACTGCCTCACCTGCGATATGGGGAGATGTAATTGAGCTGGATGTACTAAGGTGCTGAGCGCATTCGTCACACCATTTTCTACCGTCTGCCCATTCTGTAACAAAACAAAATATATTTAAACTTTAATACTTTTGTAGTATGTTATTATTTCCTTTATTGATTTCTTTATTTATAAAAATGTTTTAAAATTTGGCCCACTGGTATTCGGATCAGCAAGCTACCGTCGCGGCGGTCAGGGCTCCAGAGGAACCTCCTAACAATACGAACCGTGTCCAGGAGTATCTCTCTCTGAATCAAGTCCTTGATCCAGCTCCCTAACGAGAGCCTCCTCAAGTATTGACCGAGGCTCTTGGTAATTAAACCACGGGCTGATAAGACTAACGGCACTATAATCGCTGAGTCCACATCCCACATGGCGACAACCTCGCAAACCAAATCAAGATGTAGTATTTTAATGATTTCTATATCTTTGTCACATTTGTGTTAACAGCCATCTCTAATTCCAAATACCAGGAAAATAAATTAAGTAAAAATGCATTTCTTTTAATCATTTTTGTTCACGTCCCACATTTCGGGTCAACGAAATTGCGGAAATAATATTTTTATACGTATTCGTATTCGTCTGAATTTGTATACGTCATTCACTAAACAGATGCGTCAGACGCATACATTACTATTACTACCTACTCTGTTAGTGATGCTAATGCAACGTCGTGAACTTTCACAAGATCCAGTAGATTACACCAAGGTAACGTTAAATCATAGTGCTCAAACCCTGGCCTTAATATTTTTTTAACTTGAAACGTGAAGAAAAATACACGCTCTATGTTACATCATATTTTATCATTCGTATCATGAAAACAATAACCATGTGTGTTTGTGTCATTTAAAAATAGACCGGACTTCATTGCTTTATGGCAGATTTCGTCCACAAAGAGTTTAAATTTGTACCTATGTGTGTACGTATGTACGTATGTCAGTAATTCGTGACTCATTCCTTTGACATTTGTAACTCGTGAAATTCGTGCCTAAAATTAGCACACATTTTCTATTCGGTATTAGCGCTATATGCGTATTTCGTGTAACTTTTATGGGGTACTTTATATTCAATATTATTCTAACATAGCAGTGAGTCTCATTCAAAGTCCATGAACGTTAAAATATGAGTCCTAAAACAAGTTGTCATAAATATTTTTTTAACAAGCGTTCGACAACATACGTCACACGATTTCATTGCCCAGCTGTAACTGTCGGCTTGAACATAACTTATATTGGTGGTCGTAATGACTCAATCAAGTCTATAGAACCACCGCTGCAAGATTTAAAACAAGCTGCCACTGTTCTCACTCAACACATCATCATTAAAATATCCGGTGTTTCTTAGGTATCATACTTTGGGCCCGTTTTATTTGTATCCAAAAGCAAGCATTACACATCCAACTTGTTTAGGTAATCTAAGTTAATGTTTTACGATAATTTACTGACTTGATATACAAAAACTGCTTTTCTATGCTTATGATGTTTGCCGAAAACACAGTTTAACATTACAATTAGTTTAATTAATTGAAAAAAAACGTAAAAACTGACACAAAAATACTAACTTGAGTGGAAGGTTCTGCTGGTGCAAGCGTAGTCAGTGTGAGCGTAGAGTTTCTCGCACCGTACGGCGTCCGCACAACCTGAAATATCAACAAAATTCAAAATTTACATTAACGTGCAAAATCACATAAACAACAATTTATTAATTTTCGGATTAACATTTTGTTTAACAATCAAGAAATACAAATCCTAATCCAAGATTAGGTCAGCTCTAATTTCTAACATTGTACTAGGCGAGCATACCTGTGAGGTGGTGGGAGTGATTTGTATAGGCAGCGTACGCAACTTCGTGCTTAGGTTTAGAGTGCGGGGAGGAGACGTCTCCATTCGTGATACGGACCGCGGTGGCGACGCTGATATCTAAAATTGGGACAGTTTATTTAGTTGACCTTGCAGTTTTAGAATACCTATTGTGTCAATATTTTATTAGTAAACAACAATGATTATTTAATCGATAGAGATAATTATTAAATTAGTAAAATCTTATTAGAATTATAATACTTACACTTAAAGGGATTCCTAAAACTTGCCCATTCACAGGGTCTTCTATAACTTTGTCTTCTATGACGGCATCTAACAAAACAAAATAAAAAATAATCACAGATAGTAGTAATTCCAATATTATTCATTATTTAATTAAAATTAATTATAACTAACATGACTGACTGTTTTTGCTGCCTTTGTTTTATTATTATAATGAATAAAAAAAGTATGAATTTTATTATGACGTAAATAAAACACCTTTCATTTTAAAACTCTCAAATCAATCAATAAATAATAAGAAAAAAATTACACCGAAGTCAAATATTAAATAATCTCGACCAAATGTACCAGGCGCACATAACAAGATAGGAGGTTAACGCACCAATACTCAGAGGGCGAACAGTTGTTCGGACCGAGATCTCTCTTTTCAAGGCGGAGAGCCTCTGTTGCGCCGCGATCTTCTCACGGGCCAGCCGTTCCATTTCGTGCTCACAGTCGCGTTCCTTACGTCGAAGAACCTGCGGACAAAATACCAGGATATCATAATTCAAAAGAAGCTTACTTTCAGCGCATTTTAAATCAAACGGAAGGTACAGTCAGCATCAAAAGTTGATGACCACATTTAGATTTTCAAAATCACTGTACACCGTATTATACCTAAATCGCTCAACATGACAAGCGCCAGAAATGAATGATTATCATAAAAGGCCATAAGTAGGTGACCATTACTTTTCAAAAGTCGCTAAACAAAGTTATAGTAAAAAAAGCATAACATTCTTCGTCTCTAAAGTTTCTGATCAAATTTTAGACAAAAATAGCATACCGTCGTTTATCTCTAAAGTCCCTGAACAAAATGCCATTTCATTTTGTTCAGGGACTTTAGAGATAAACGATTTTGGGTTTAATATAGGGGTAATTTGGGTGTATTTTTTTCGGCAGGTATGTGTGTTTGGTATATAAATTAAGTAGACACATGCACATATAAATCACCACCCTTTTATTTATTATCAACAAAATTAAATTAAATTGTTCGATAAATCAATACAGATAATGATTATTTATTTGAATTACAAATCAACACAATCATAATAAAATAATTTAAACTTTCATAATCAAATCAATGTTTTATAAACAAAAACAAGGTATGATTTTTTTACAATTACAATTATGATTAGACTTAAATTACTTAGAATTAAAACCTAGTGTGTCCCCCATTGGCATCGATGACATTTTGGAGACGTTCTCGCATGGAGCTTACCATATTTGCACATGTA
This sequence comes from Xestia c-nigrum, assembly GCA_916618015.1. Classification (NCBI taxonomy): domain Eukaryota; kingdom Metazoa; phylum Arthropoda; class Insecta; order Lepidoptera; family Noctuidae; genus Xestia; species Xestia c-nigrum. The sequence continues at coordinate 4,738,291 of OU745263.1, forward strand.
TCTCGTCCCCTAAAATCTTCCCAGATTTCTATGGCGTGATTTAGTAAATTTTCCCTTGTTCGAGGAGTGCTTTCATTCCAAGCCTGGACCGGTCCCATAAGTTTTCGATGGGGTTAAGGTCTGGGCTCTTTGGCGGGAATGGAATTTCGACAATGTGATCAGCGTTATCCCGGAACCAACACTCGGGCCATGTGGATTGAACAGTAAGTTGTCATGTATGAAATTAATGTAATGGGGTAACACTATTTGTGCTGTGGGCAGTAAAACATCTTGCAAGATGTCTTTTCGGCATTTAGCCGACCACCAATTTCTATCAGTTCCCCTGGTCCACTTTTATTCATCCACCCCCAAAGACCCACAGAAATCCTTCCACTGGATCTATTTTCTATTAAGTGCTCCTCTTGAATCTAACGTAATTCGACCGTAACTAATACAATATTTATAGATGAAAAATAATTGCAAGCGCAATGGTCTACATCCGATACAAAGTGATAATTAAGTAGAAATATTCTTTTTACATTCAAGGGTAAACAATTTTTCAAATACCCCACAACTATGTTTCCCAAAGAATTGAATTAAAACGGAATTTGTGGTAATTTTGAAAATTAGTCTCATATGTATACAAAATAGGTTCTAATTCAATCGTAATTATAAAAATCATAAACTAAGTCGACGGTATGAATTTGAACAGAATCTGTGTGATTTTTGAAAATGAGTCTTATTGCTTTATGAATAAGGTTACAATTAAATCTAACTAAAAAAATAATTAATTACGCGATGGTATAAATTCAAACAGAATCTGCGTGATTTTTGATAGTCAAATATGGTTACTATTCAATCGTATTACAGCAACATCGTCAACGTTTTTTAGTTTGCAGTTCAGCTACTTTTGATAGTATAAGTTTACACGCTACGAATCCGAAACAAAGTAATGTTCAGTAACTTTTGTTATTAATGATGTTAAGTTATTTTTGGACGTTGCTATGATTACACTAGATAACCAAAACAAGCATTTTATATTGTTCAGTGACTTTTGTAAAACTTAATGATATGATGTTTTCGGATATTATAACGATCAGCAATTTTTGACAAAATGGTGTTCAGTTAATTTTGAACTTTAAAGATGTTCATTCAATACTGGCGCCCTCTCTTGCTAAGCGATTTATGGGTGATATAATGTACAGTGATTTTGAACATTTGAATGTGGTCATCGACTTCTGATGCTGACTGTACAGTCAGCATCAAAAGTTGATGACCACATTTAGATTTTCAAAATCACTGTACACCGTATTATACCTAAATCGCTCAACATGACAAGCGCCAGAAATGAATGATTATCATAAAAGGCCATAAGTAGGTGACCATTACTTTTCAAAAGTCGCTAAACAAAGTTATAGTAAAAAAAGCATAACATTCTTCGTCTCTAAAGTTTCTGATCAAATTTTAGACAAAAATAGCATACCGTCGTTTATCTCTAAAGTCCCTGAACAAAATGCCATTTCATTTTGTTCAGGGACTTTAGAGATAAACGATTTTGGGTTTAATATAGGGGTAATTTGGGTGTATTTTTTTCGGCAGGTATGTGTGTTTGGTATATAAATTAAGTAGACACATGCACATATAAATCACCACCCTTTTATTTATTATCAACAAAATTAAATTAAATTGTTCGATAAATCAATACAGATAATGATTATTTATTTGAATTACAAATCAACACAATCATAATAAAATAATTTAAACTTTCATAATCAAATCAATGTTTTATAAACAAAAACAAGGTATGATTTTTTTACAATTACAATTATGATTAGACTTAAATTACTTAGAATTAAAACCTAGTGTGTCCCCCATTGGCATCGATGACATTTTGGAGACGTTCTCGCATGGAGCTTACCATATTTGCACATGTATCTCGTCCCCTAAAATCTTCCCAGATTTCTATGGCGTGATTTAGTAAATTTTCCCTTGTTCGAGGAGTGCTTTCATTCCAAGCCTGGACCGGTCCCATAAGTTTTCGATGGGGTTAAGGTCTGGGCTCTTTGGCGGGAATGGAATTTCGACAATGTGATCAGCGTTATCCCGGAACCAACACTCGGGCCATGTGGATTGAACAGTAAGTTGTCATGTATGAAATTAATGTAATGGGGTAACACTATTTGTGCTGTGGGCAGTAAAACATCTTGCAAGATGTCTTTTCGGCATTTAGCCGACCACCAATTTCTATCAGTTCCCCTGGTCCACTTTTATTCATCCACCCCCAAAGACCCACAGAAATCCTTCCACTGGATCTATTTTCTATTAAGTGCTCCTCTTGAATCTAACGTAATTCGACCGTAACTAATACAATATTTATAGATGAAAAATAATTGCAAGCGCAATGGTCTACATCCGATACAAAGTGATAATTAAGTAGAAATATTCTTTTTACATTCAAGGGTAAACAATTTTTCAAATACCCCACAACTATGTTTCCCAAAGAATTGAATTAAAACGGAATTTGTGGTAATTTTGAAAATTAGTCTCATATGTATACAAAATAGGTTCTAATTCAATCGTAATTATAAAAATCATAAACTAAGTCGACGGTATGAATTTGAACAGAATCTGTGTGATTTTTGAAAATGAGTCTTATTGCTTTATGAATAAGGTTACAATTAAATCTAACTAAAAAAATAATTAATTACGCGATGGTATAAATTCAAACAGAATCTGCGTGATTTTTGATAGTCAAATATGGTTACTATTCAATCGTATTACAGCAACATCGTCAACGTTTTTTAGTTTGCAGTTCAGCTACTTTTGATAGTATAAGTTTACACGCTACGAATCCGAAACAAAGTAATGTTCAGTAACTTTTGTTATTAATGATGTTAAGTTATTTTTGGACGTTGCTATGATTACACTAGATAACCAAAACAAGCATTTTATATTGTTCAGTGACTTTTGTAAAACTTAATGATATGATGTTTTCGGATATTATAACGATCAGCAATTTTTGACAAAATGGTGTTCAGTTAATTTTGAACTTTAAAGATGTTCATTCAATACTGGCGCCCTCTCTTGCTAAGCGATTTATGGGTGATATAATGTACAGTGATTTTGAACATTTGAATGTGGTCATCGACTTCTGATGCTGACTGTACTTTCAGTGAATCTATTAGATTGATGAAGTCAACTAGTTATTAATTAATCAATATTATTGTAAATTGTACTCTCTTATTATACTTTATTTAATGAATACCCACCCACCCATCAATGAACTTTAAAAGAGTTGAGGAAACTTCTCGGTCGAAGATTTAATTGAAAATAGAATAGAGAATCCGAGTAAACTCACAAAATTTTAACCCTTTGAAAAAGTGTTGAACTTTGAAAACAATTTTCGAATGGGAGCGAAGCCATAGTTTTTAATTGAATTGCGAAATCTAGTCGCTCATTTAACCAGCTACTGAGGTGTTAACAAAAAAACGTTTAGTATTAACAAAAAGCAAAGGAAAACCATATTACAAACACAGAGTTCAAAATGTAGCATAATGACATTTGAGCTTCACGTAATTTTCCAGATACAACTAATTAATTCTTGGTAAGATCCGAGTTTAGCGTGACTTCAATTAATAATACGTTAATAACTTCACGAGTAGAATGCCAACACCTACATATCGAAAAGATCAGTAATCTATGAATAAACTAGAAATACAACATGATGGCGTAAAAAGCTAGTCCTTGGTATCAACGTCAAGCACGATACACTTGATATGTAAGAATAACGATTATTTATGAATCAAGGGGATGCATACCTTGCGTAGATGCATACATACTGCATGCATATGCAAGAGCATGCGTTAACTAGATTCAACCAGTATCATCTAGATTTCTTGAGGTAAAATAAAAATTTACTGCTCTCGTCTCGAATTTAGGTCATTTTGCACAGATACAGCATTGGTTATTAAAGTATGACGAATGACAAATTATTGTAAATGAAAATTATTCATATAGCTTTTCCAAGAAGCGACATACTTTGTGTTAGCAATTTTTAGTTATAAAGTCAAATTAATCGAATCAGTTTGGTGTTTACTAACTTACTAATGTTTCAATGATAATTTGATGTTTGCTGTGCAAAACACATCAAAAACTTGAAAAAATATTCGGAACTTTAGTTTATCATCTTGTTTAATGATGATAATAATTATGTATTACAAACAACGCTCTATTGAATCTGCTGTTTATAATTGCCTAGTAATAACAATCAATTTTTCTGAACAAAATTATAGTAATTAGCTTAACTAAAATATTAGTTTGCAAAGTAAATGTTTTGAACGGTTCAACGATGTTAGTAAAACAGATTGGGGAAGCGTGAAGGCCATCGACATTAGTTTCAAAGGCATTGACTACCAGGAAAACAGAACTGCAAAGAGTTATTTGATTGATACTAACCTGAATATACCTAATAGCGGAGCCGAGTATAGAAAGGTTGGAGGTTTTCTTGTCATCAGGTGTGGCGGGGAGCTGTCTCTTGAGCAGTTCGAAGCACTCCTTGAGGTGTGCCCGCCGGTTCTTCTCCAGTTTGTTGTGAACCTCTCTTGTGCCGGCGCGGGGGGCACTGCCGCTGCTGCCCCCACTGCCGCTGCCGTTGCTGCAACCGCTGCCACTGCCGTTACTGCTAACCGATGGTGGGGAAGGGATGGGGGGTGGCCTGTTGACAATGAATTAATGAACTCATCAATAGGCCCTATTGATTTTACATGCATTTTACTTTTGGGAGACACTTTTATTACCATCTTATTTCGTTTAAGTATCATTATTTATTGTTATAATTATGCTTTTGATTTTTCATCCAAATAATATTTAACATTGTATTGTATTGTATTGTACAACAAGGTAGTGTCCGCAACTCCACGTCAAAGCGCATATTTTGCGTATAAAATATTTAACATTAAGAAAACATCAAATCAAATCCAAAACCTTCGATTGTGAATCTCGCGATATCGTCACCTGCGTTGTAGCGTTTAATGCACGTAATACAATCATAACAATTCTGTTTGTGTTTCATGTACTTAACCATTTTTGCGCAATCAACTTAATCACGGGTTTTATGTGCGCAGTGCTCTTGTTGTTTTGATTTGCTTCGTTCTTTGATGCTATAACTAGATCTTTGGAAAGATTTGGTATCCTTTACGTAAATGTTGACTCATTTCCATTTCATTCCATCTAATTCTATAACAAGTATAATCAAATGACGTATAATAATAATTTCTTTCTGAGAGCATCGTCCATGATTAATGTCTATAATAACCATCTAACTTGGTGAATAAGGAAACTTAACAACGCTAGCGCGTGTCATAGCTTTGTTGATAATTGTGTATTATTATGATTAGCATAGACATAACTATGTCTGGATTATTCCATTATTTCATACCAGATAGTAACCGTATTAATTAAATATATTACCAGTCGTTTTTTCCATTAATTGTTCATTTAATTTAAAAGCATCTTGTCTTACATTGTGGCAAAAATGAAACCATGTATTTTTAACGTAAGATGGGCAATTACACACAAGTCAAAAAATAAATAATACACACAACAACGTAAAAAAACAGGATGCCAATGAATAAGTTATAATTACATTCAGAAAAGGTCAATTTATGTATGACATTTTTATTAGAATCGTGTCCAAGTTTTTCCCAACGGCCACCGACAAATAGGTATACGTTGGAAATTGAGAACGTTGTATTTCAAAATACTCTCTTCGAATTTATGGACAGTTGTAATCACAGGTGGCAGGCTATCATTCGATAATAAATTAATAAAACTAATTTTCCTATGTCTTAACAATACATCATTATTCACTATTGTGTATTTAGCTACCGGATGCATTTTGCAAAGTAGATCATAGATAAGCAATATTTTCCTTAGTGAATGAGACTAAAATAGATGTAAATAACATGTCACATGATGACACAAGCTTAATTTGGGAACTCAGTCTCGTACAATCGTACCTTCGAATGAATGATGCATGCAGATACTGATACTGGCAAGGACTTATTCCCAGTTGAATACAAAACCTAGCTGTTAAATTAGATATTCAATTCTATGGTTGTTAATATCCAAACCTTGACAGCAATCGACTGAAAAATAGAAGCACCATACGCGCTTATACTAGGACAGCATAACATTGCAAGGATGACACGCAAGGATGAAAATTACAATTTACATTTAGACCTGTTTACATTTGATTGTATTTCTATGATGGGAATGCTCTAGATCTGCTTTATTAATTCATCAGTGCATTGTAAATTACGCGAGTAAGGGTAAGAGATAGACTTGCATTACCAGGTGTCCTCATTTTTTAATAAACTTGTTAACTGAACCGCTTGTTGTCGTGTACATTATAATAAATTGAATAAAACAGTTTTCCTCCATCGCTTTGTGTGTCAGTGCCGTATGTCATTTATTTTTATCAAATCAATCACATGGCTCCGATAAATTTGCATTATTGGAATGTTTTATGTTTTGACTGAAGCCAAAATTGAGATTCAAACCATCAAACTATCGTTATCATCTGCCTCGCACTTATGTGATGGACCACACAAGGAGTTGGCTTCAAACCTTATAACATAATTACCATATTCTACCATTTTAAAATTTACTCTTTTGGAAGATTTTCATTTATTTATAACCAAGTTCAGTTAAAAATGTTTTAGAATAAAAGTGTTATTTCACTTGCCTTACTAATCAAGAATTTAAAGTGTTTCTACTTTAATAATCTTATTGGTTGGTACTAATATTTATTTCATTAAATTATTAACAAAAACAACAAAGTCGTTAACAATATCTGTATAATTTTGCAATTTCATATACATTTTTTATTATTCTCAATTAACTCTCTATGGTGTTATTTTGCAAACGAGCTTTATAATGTAACAACGCAAAACGAACTTCTCTCATGTTTTATCTGAGAAGGCAGAAGATAATATTAATTGTTAACTAAGTACATTTCTAACAAAAAAAGTTGTTGGCAAGTTAGCATTTGAAGTAAGTGATGATAATGATAAAGAAGCGGAGCAATACATATATTCCTAGTTCTAAAACACAAAAGTTTGTTTTAGTACAAAAAAAATCTGTCGAAACCTAGTGGAAAATTATTGCAAACATTCCGATAAGTTTTTTAGCAACAACAAACAACGACACCCGCGCGCCATGCGAATCTCCAGCTGTTTCTGACACCGCTGTTACTAGGAGAACATACCCATGACTGTTACTCGTCGTTCGCGGCCTGGAATGTTCTGCAAAGTCGAGGAGGGGCGCGGGAGGAGGTGCGGTCGCCGCAGGGACCGGCTCAAGCGCGACGATGGCGGGCGTGGGGGCGCAGGGGGGCACCACCGGCACCGGCGACGTCGGCCGCACCACGCCGTTGATGCGCGGCGTCACCGGCAGCCCTGTCACCACACGCACCGACACCGGCGACTTCGGCTCCTCCTCTGTAAACAAAGGTAATACGTCAGAAAGAGCTACATACAACGCAACTTAATACCTTGGACCCAATATGATTACGAAAATGTTATCATCAGTCCACTAATGTCCTATTGGAAATGAGCGGGCCATCCTAGGTCGGTCAACACTTGTCAAACTCGTGTCAACCGCTCGTCGACGGCTGCAGTCCGTGGCGGTAAACTACCAGGCGAACATATTCCGCAGGCGTTCAATCGAGCCGTGTGAATGAAACAACCACATCAGAGTGTATGAGACAGCATCACACCACTTTACTTTCAGATAGTAACGGTACGCGATAGTGAACTTTACGCAGGTGCAATAAAGTTTATAGTAGAGTGAAACTAAAGATAATCAGTCACGCTGCAATGCCGAGTGAGACAGAGGATCGGTCCAAGTGTAGTAAAAGAGACGCAAGCGGGGGCGTGGTCTGACGATACAATTACGTCAGCACATGTGGTTGCGCGCGTGCTTTCGGTTTGTTTGGCGTTAACAGTTGCCACGCCGAAAATCAGCTGCTCAGCGAGATGCCAGAAAAAACAAGTCGCCTCGTAACCGGCCCGTAAAATGACTGGCGTCTGCTACTACTAGATTGGGTGGGTTTGTTTTGTTGAGCGTCGAGCCAACTAACTCTACGGCACAATTTGTGTCTACGGTTTTATAAAATCTTGTCCGCGTAGGTAAAAAACATGTATTTACTGATAAAAAAAATATCGAGAACATACGACGAATCACTAATAATAACAGATAGGTACATATCACAGACGTTTATTATATCACGTCCGAGAGATATACATAACAAAGTTGTTTTCGCTTAGCTAAAGACTACTTGCCATCTAGAATACCTATTCAATGTACCTACTGGAAAAATATTTTGCGTAACGAAGATACATATTCTGTATGAAGAGCTCTGCTATTTATATTTGTAAGACCTAGCTTTTTGCTTTGCCGGTACCGGCTTTACGCTACATAATTATTATACTTTAGTACCGCAGTCTGAACAATAATGATTGATTTCTTATCTTGCAGGAACTACGCAGTATCTAAGGCTTCGTATGTTATTTCTTCTCATGAGTTCCATGCATTATAAAATGTCGATTTAATGACTAATTATTGCGACCTGACTAACGAGCACCGTCACCTTTTGGATTCTTTGTACTTATTAGTCATTATAATTACAATATCAATGCTTCGTCAAAAGGTAGAAACACTTCACCATCCTTCATTTCATTCATATTATTTAATTCATCATCACCTATTAATGAAATTAGTTTACCATTTATGGATAATAGAAGGTCGTTAACGTTGGCTAGTAATTTATAGTTGCTAAGTACAATAGAAAATATAAACATAATGACTGAAACGTAGCTACCTCCTCAGATTGCGTGATCTTTGTCAACTTATTACCGTGAATGAAGATATTTATAGAAATCAGCACACGTGTAATTGACACATCTCTAGCGACAGCAATATGCTGTTGTTTTTTTAAAGAATGGGTAATTCCAACAAAACAACAATTATTCTAATCTTGAACAGAGTCCAAAATAACAATAGATTTAAGAATATCAGAATGAAAATAAAGCCACTTATCAAAATTCATCACAAAGATGAGCAAATAAGTTCATTTCTACAATGTTACAAACTACACGAGCCTCGAGGTAAATAATAGGAAAACATAAAAGGTGGGTGGTTATTGACCGATTTATTCAATCGTATTCAATATGAATTACAATTGTTTAAGCGTGTCCCAGACGTGGCCTAGGAGTTTGCACTCGTGACTTTGACAAACATCCCGACTTTATATAGCTGCCTTTGAACAATAAACAGATCAATGAGGCTTAAACTTACACCATAACGTAAATAAGAGGTTATTCACATCATCCCACGAGTCTTTCACTTCAAATGGCGAATTTTCAGTTAGTGTTAGTGTAAGTCAAACGCCTTAGACAAAACTCTCCCTATTTTTACTGTTCGTTCCCCTATTTATATTGTAAGACGACTTGAAGTCTACGCAGTCAGTTTCACAGTGGTTATTCAACGAATTAGAATCATTCCATACATTTCCACGTATGACAGTCGACACTCATAAGACGGAAGCTGAAATTGTTATATTTCAATGTGAATTAACTTCTGCCTTCAGAAATCCAAAAACATACTCAATTTAAACTGCGAACTATCACAAACAGCAGATAACAATCCTAGTGTGACCTCAACATTAACCGAAAATAAAATCCCAATAGAGGATGATCGATGGGTATTAAGAGTGAAAAATCAAACAGAAGAAAACGGTGAAAATGGAAATGTGACCTCTGTAAGTTGATCTACTATAGAAGAATTATAGTCCAGCGGATACGATTGATTCCAGAAATATAACATTTTAATTTTACTCATTACAATTATTACGAAAGCAAACGTCTTTAAAATGTGTGACGATGATAACGGTGCATCATCATAGTAAACCGGAAATGATTAAACCTCGCCCACTACATGAAGCAAATCTGGAAATTATAGTCCAAAATCATTGAGACCACAGAGTGAATGACGATCACAAATTGTACAACAAAAATAAGAAAGAAAATGGCCCAAAACTAAAATTTCAACTTAGTTAACGAAGTCTGCGTAATATTTTTTGAATATTTTGTCCGTTCTTTAGAAATAATCGTGCTTCTTATCAAGTAAGACAAGAACAGTGTTTTGGTGTCACTAGTTTCGATAAATCCATAAGAAATCTCGACTTTCTTAGCCATAATATGACCTCTTTAATTTTAGGCTGCAGAATCAGGTTTTAAGGTCCACAATTTGACTAGATATTCCTGGACATGTAAATACATGCTTGGTCTAGGTCATCTTTTGCAAAGTTCACATATTTATAAGATCTATATCTTAAAGTAGCTTTGCTTATCAAATGAATATTCTATAAGATAAATTATTTATCATTGCAAAGCTCCGACATTTTGTATCTGAAAAATAATTCTAGGAATAGAAAAGGACAATGACCAAGGTTTGGATAATACGGAGAAAATACCGAATTGCGCTATAAATATTAAGTCGAATCTCTTACACGATTGTTGAACTTGACTATTTCAATACGCTTGAGAAAAACAGCAGTAAATAATTCAGTATTCTGGTAGAAACTGACTTCATTGCATTAGAATCAGGGAACAAAATGTAGAAAACAGATTTTTTTATGGTGATAATTTACTTATTCATTCAACTCAAATAGATTTGAGGAAATACAATTATAATCGTTGAAATCAACAAAAAGCCTTAACACTCGAATTTCTTTGTAATGTACCTTTGATACGAGAATTTCATCATGTTTTATTCATGGATAAACGAGCTTTCCTGTAAAATGAAATGAATTAAAATGATGTAGGCTTATTGGCTGTCAATTGCAGACATTACCAGGGCAGAATAAGCGCGTAGGTGGTGCAAGGGGAGGGGCAGCAGTCACGTGCGTCATTGGCCTTCTGAGAACCTCACAGGGGGTTGTTATGTAGCCGCTGAGATTCGTCCTTGTGAGAACCTTTGAAAAATGGACAGGAAAGATAGGTTGTGTACGAGAGGTGACGTAAATAACAAACTATTACGTATGATTCCGCGCAAAACGATAATACCTTGTGCAAAACGATATCTTCTGCAAATATCATTTAAAACTGATCTCATTTAAATGTAGTCGGTCAATAGGTATAACATTCTGTTATAGTCTTCCTTTTCTTACTAAGCATTCATTAAAGGGGTTTAGTAGCTTGATAGTAGTTTGAAGTTACACTAACATTATGTTTCAGCATAATGAAATTCATGCAATACTTCAAACTTGATTTCACTCTCAGTTTATAAATAAATAGAAGTTCGAAAACTTTTTGCGCGACGTTTCAACGGCTCGATCGACACTAAGGATCGTTTCGATCGCATTTTAAATTAAAATTAAAAACAAAATCCTTAAGTGCCAAAACTCCATAAAAATTCATAGAGAAAGCATTTTCTTTCCATACGAGCACATTAATCCACAGGTAGTACTACTACGATAAAAGAAACAAAACACCTCTTATGGATTATGCTCGCCTGGTACAATTGCGCATGGCGGGCGCGCGCCTACAAGCAACGAACACGCAAACACCGACCATCTCCCACGTCGCGGACTCGCGGACACCCACACGTGCAAGTGAAACTGTGATTCCAGACACTACTGAACCGGTATCGTTGTTATGTGCATCTGTTGCTGATCTGAGACCGGTATTTAAAATACCAGCACCAAATAGGCGTTGGTTGTATGAGAATGTGGCTTGCAAAACGGTGATCAATTTCTGCGAAGCCTCTGATGTTGTACTCTTTCACATCAGTTGGAAATAAACGAACTGTTTCATCACGCATATAATTTACAAGCCCAGGATTATTTTTAACTGAACTGCTAACTATACTTACTAACTGACCTAACTATACATCCCTAATTTTTCTAACCAAGCTATCCTAACCTAACCGGTCGTTAGTTAAATCATCAAATATGATGAAACAGACTTTGAAAACCTGACATTTCATCGAACTTACAAAATGTTTCATCATCATTCAAATTTTAATTTTTTGAATCGAAATGCTACAAAATGTGCAAAAAATCATAGGATAATGAAAAAAGCACGTGCCCTTTGCTTGAGTAACGACGTTATAAAGTGATACGATACTTTGCCCTCTTAAGAGAAGCTTGAAAAACATAAAAGTGCTAACTTTGACAATGGTAAAACTTCTGGCTGGATTTCATTCTTACTGCTTAAACTGCTTTGAGTAACTTTGAATTAAAACCTGAATGATTTCTTTAGTCCGTGGATTTCGCAGTATTACAAATTTTCTTTTTGTTTCAAAAGTTTTATGAAACGTTGTTTTGTTAACTCAGTTTCTAAGAGCAAGAAAACTCAACGCTTTTGCGTTCAATATATTGCCATTTGACCTATGTCATATTATGTACTTGACCGAGATTTTGATCAAGGTCCCGATTTGCGGATCCCCAGTGTTTGTAGTTCTGTGCATGTCAACGAAAATTTAAATAATGTTTAGGAACAGGGCCTAGATTTATATCTATCTATAGATACGTACCCCAGATATATTTCATGAAATGAAATTCGTCAAAAATCTATATTAGGTCTTTGCAAAGAAAGAAAAGTTGTATTATCCTTTCCGGAGCTTGCAATCAGTTTTGGACATTTAAAACAAAGTAATTTTTGTATTTTTATTGGAAACTTATTTTAGAGAAATATGTTCTCTCTTACCCGAAGGTAGACATTACGATGTACCCTGGTACGCACCCATTTATACATAACGAGAGAAAGTATGTTAGGTATAAGTAGATAAGTAAGGTTTTCTACCGAACAAAAGCGTTACATGTAATAAATTGAATATACATAGAGTAGTGAGAGGGCCACTAGTTCAGGAGGGAGTGCAGTGGGGGCTGCGGGAGCCTCCGGGTCTGGAAGTGATAAGCGGGGCGGCGGGCCAGTGCGGGTAGAGGGGCTGGCTAGCGGGGGGGAAGAGGTGTGCTCGGCATCGGCACGTGACAAGCCGTCACGCGGCACGAACTCACCCGAACGCATCGCCGCCGCCGCTGCAACGCTCTCGAGTAGAGGGGGGTAGGGTATACAGTCTACCTAGCACATGCATATACACTCACACCTTGCCTCCAAGTACACCGGACTGGGACAATAAAATTGACTCTTTTGTAACTCTGCCATTCTAGGGAGCTAATAACATGCACTGCGTGTTTCTAGGGCACCGCCGCGCGCCGAGTCGTTTAAATTGAAAACTTGAGATTATGTAACCTTTATTAGCAATAAGAAGATCGTAGTTCATTATTTAACGAACTACGATCTTAGTCTATCAAATTTTGATAGACTAAATACTCAAAATAAACTTAGAAGGATCAAAGGACCAGAATGAAAGGACTAACACTTCAGACGTCAAAGAAAGCGAACATTTACGGCTAGCGTCCAAACTGAGCAAAGTGTTACAATTTTGGGGTGTGATATATATTTTATCTCAATGTCAATAACCTCGCAAATACGCGACGGCTCGCTCCACATTTTTACAACGCTCCATTACGCGACAAGCGCACGACACGTGTAGCGCACTCGATAACAATTAGAATTGCCTTGGCAATCTCAACTGGGCATTACCAGTTAGAAGATAATGACGAATCCGTGATGCTCTATCACTTCTATGAGCACGTTTAACTGCTTCCTACGTGTTATACGAAGAATACTTCTTATCAATCAACCTTTTCGTATTCGCCAGAAAAGCCACAGAAAAATGCAGAGCTTACATCGATAAACCATAACTAGTAGAGGTCACCCCGTAATTAAGTTGTTTCTAGAACAAAGATAGGTAGCGTCAAGCGCGTATCTCGTCGACGATAAAGTTTGCGTACAATGAATACAGATGACCACAATATAGGCGTTATTACAAAACACAAAGAGCACACAATCTAATGAAATGATACTCATTACGCGGTTGTGACGTGCCGACCAGAGCTAACGGTATGGAAAGAGTGAAACAAAAGAAACTCCGATAAGATAATGTTTATGAAAACAAATAATATGCTTACGATGAGGTTAGCGACAGAATAACAAAACTGAAACATGGCTTCATTATAATAAGTGCCAAACATCAAGAAGCCCTAATAACGAAAACACCAAATTTGTAACGTTTTTTATTTACTTGTGGGAGCTAGAAGTTGTATTTAGGATTTTGGTGTGAAGTGGTGCCATGACACAAAGCACGGTGGCAGTGGTTGGTCGCGAACCTCAGCATACACTTGTTTAAGTAGTTAATCTTATAAAACTATGTAATTATGTCTGTTACGCAACCGTGCCCGCCCCACGTCACGCTGACACACGCCGGCCATCTTTATTGGATTACAAATTTCATTGTGTGCGACATCCGCCAGTTATTACGTAAAATATTGCTATTATTTTCCTCTGCAATTATTGGCTTATTGCAGAGATATACGTTGTTATTGTATCTGCCTCGGGTTGTTTACCACAGTTCTTAGAAAGATCAATCATTCTCATCCACATCAACCAAAAAATTTGACGGTTTGTGGTTTTGCAAAAAATAGAAGATTAATACAAATCGAAGCTGCTCAATCCTCTTATCTGTTAACGTACTAAAAACTACGACCGTTGAAAATCATTCGATGTTCAAAATACTAAAACACTATTTACTTACATAAGTTATATTCATGCCTGTTGAATGTTGTAAAACTGCAACTCTTACAAAAACATAGATACAGTATCAGTTAGGTAGGTACTTGGTAACGTCCCACATTACTAATATCGCAATTATTTCAATAACTTCTACGACTTCTTTAATGAAAACGACTGACAGAAATTGTCTGGATTCTGGAATATTAATGATAGCATTACTTTTTTCAAATTAAGCTTAAAATTCGACATCTTCAATTCAAAGGACCAAGATTTTTACCACAGTGAGCACATAAAAAGATGCATTTCCATTTTGGAGGAGGACGAGAAGTCCTCTCGTCCCAATAATAAAACAGGCGTAATAGCGGACTCGAGGAAAATATTTTATGGACCTAAGGTCACGAGGGAAAGCGAGTTTGGAACACGCATGCCTATACAAGACCGACATATGGACACAACATCACATACGCTACAATATTTACGACCTTGGGAAGAAGAACGCCTTGACGGCAACACGCTGACTAGTGCGCACGCAATACTTCGGTGTTTTGGTTTGTGGCTTCTCTTCCTCATATTTTATGCTGTCCTAATACAATCCGTTGGTAATATATCCTTTAACGTTAATTAGATCCTTTTAAGCAGAATGAATTTAAGTTATTTCTTTTTGCCTGTAAAGCATTCAGTCATTTTTGTCAACAGTTGCGAAAATACTTTATGCAATTTGCAGAATTGATTTCGAGTAAGGTCAGTTTGTATTCAACCAAACGCTTTACTTGAAGCAAAATACAAACGTTGCGAATAAAAAAAAAAGTAAAGAATAACTATGCTATTTTATTTTTTATTTTGTATAATTTAACCAACGAATAAACGTAAGCAGTCATTGTTTGTGGTTTTCCCGTACTACAAGCAACAATCTCAGCTTTAAGCAGCTTAGCTCCAAACATGTAGCAGTAATACTTGCTAGGGCATAGCTTACTACAGGCAACATACTAGAATGACCCGTTTCCAACAATACAATGTTTTCACAAATCACAAATAACTTTTACTAAAGCATACATTGTATTTAACTCCATTTGAAAACGTGGGTGAGTACTTACTCATTCACTTATACAAAAGAAAGGGATACGTCCTAGAGATGTAAATTGTGATACTAATAACAATGGGAACGTTTACAACACAGAATTTAATAGAACAACACCTACTGATCGAAATAGACTTCAAGACACTTTCAGAAAATTCAAAATGTCTTTTGAAGAACATTGAAATGGTCACTAACTTCAACGGATAAAGGAAGACTTTCAAATAATTATCTAATATTAATTAAAATGAAGGAGCATCGAAAACAAATATTATTGACAACACTTTGTGTACTAAAGTATTACAAATTACTAGCTGACCCACGCAACTTCGTCTGCGTCACACTGAAGAGAGAAAAACTACATTTTACATTCATGCTCCGCTCCTTGTGTGCCTTCCTCGACAAATGGAATATCCAACACAAAAATAAATTTACAATTCGAACCAGTAGTTTCTGAGATTAGTGCGTTCAAACAAACAAACTCTTCAGCTTTATAATATTAGTAAATAGTAAATTATTATTGGTCGTGCTCTTGGATTCTGTTGAGCAAAATCAAGACGAGGTTACACGGCAAGGTCAAATAATGCACTCGTGTGGACATTTCAACCTATTGAATCACTTTCAAATTATCGCATTACAATTGAATTGTTGACACGTCAAATGGCCTGAAGAGTTTCAGGGGCAGCATTCAATTTGATAGATAAAATCCTTTAAACATTTGCAGTGTATTCAGCAACTAGTTTGTTTCTTCCAAAAGAAGAAATCATAAACTGCGGACTACGGAGTTCGTTCACCTTATCAACTTGAATACCTTCCATACCGAAAATTTCGCTTTGCAAAAAAAATATGCCCACGACGGCGACCTCAACAAAATTGGAAAAGTTATCTTCAATATAAAATTACGTATTACGAGAAAGTAGTAGGGTCGCTATTTATCTATAACTCACCTAAATACTCTTTAATCCACTTCTTCTTTGGGGGTGGTCGGATTTGAACGTCTTTGACTTCAGCTTTCACGGGACTCGGGACAAAGTTCTGGCTTGTAGAGGGGCTTTCAACTTCGGGGATACGAGAAGCAGCCACCAACGATGTGATCATCTGTTGCTGTGGGAACCCATAGCCGTTGATGGCGTGCCCTTGTGCTTGCAGCTGCTTGTATGCTTTGAGCGTTATTGGTATCGGCTCGACGATGCTGCCGAATTCTGTCTCCCTGGTGTTGATCGCGATGGTGTGGAGCGTGTCAGCGTAATACTCCCCGGGGGCTCCCATCGCGCCGAACAGTTCTGGCTGCACGCGACGTCTCCGGTAGCCGGCAGTGCCCAGTTTCGCTTCGGTGGTTTCCATAAGTATACCCATTCTACAATGGGCCACTATATTAACTAACTACGACTACTAGTCCTCATTGTCATAGACTCACTTTCGTCCTATTCATTCTTAAGTTCATTAACTGTACAGTCTCTTGATTACTTGTTTATATATTTTTTTCACTTATTCATTGCTTTTATTTGGCAGAAGTTTTCTGAAGAAACCAAACAAAAACTTTTACGATACGGTACGTTTTAAAGTTTGAAAGGATTGTTAGGTCAATTGACGTTCAGAGCGTATTGTTATAAGTTTGTAAAACGATTAAGAAGTCCGAGGGCTTATACAAAAAAATTGTGACTCAAAACGTAGGGCTTCTTTGAAGTGTTGCGTCGTAGGGTAGCCGTTTGCGTAACCAGTTTATTGAAAAAAAATGGAAAAGTTTCAGCACAAAACAATGAAAAACTCTCAGTTGTGATGTAAAGACCTACGCAAAATGTACCTATGCCTTCTGAAAGGAGAGTCGCTCCAAAACTTCCAAGATTTATTTGTTTCAATTATAAAGAGTTTCCTGGTAGTAATCATTTACCATGTTTAGATTAATTTCATGCCCTTCAGTTCAACGGTACAATTTTTGACCTAGGCGTAGAAATTTTTTACCATCCAACAAAAAAGAAACAAGAAGAAGGTCCTAAAATTAGGCCAGCTCTGCAAATTAGGATATACCAAGTGAAATCAATAGACTCAATTCTTAAACGGAATGAAGTTCGCAAGAATGAGATGGCGCATGCATGAGCAAGTCAAGGTGCTAGTTAGAATGGGTGTTGTAAGTGCGAGCGACCTAGGTGCTGCCGGCGGCAGCGGAGCGCGCGGCTGCGACGCGGCGCTCAACAAGTGCGGGGAGGGCGTCGAACGCATGGCACGACCCGCCGGGCACGTGCACTCACCGCCCTCTCCCCGCACCCCGCGCCTGCCTCCGGCAGACATTGACAGCTAGTTGTACCTCCTCCCACACCATGCGGCCCTGGTACTGCGGGCGACCGAATTGGCAGACATAGTGGATTTCCATCGGCAAACAAAAGAACGTGCGGAAATGTGTTTCGGTGCGATGACTACAATACAAATGAAAAGTTAGTTTTTTACGGATGTAGGTAACCAAATTGAGTTTGTAAAATGTATATTGAACCATTTCATGTTTTTTTTTCGATTTCGGGCGTGTTAACAAATTTTCCACCACGTATACAATAAAACCATATTATATAAGTCAAAAATATTAGATAACAAAATGTTGACAGAATTTTCTCATCACTGAAACTTTTAAAAAGTGAATCGTATATTTTTTTTTGGCTAGATGACGCAGACCAAGACTGAATGGAAGCTAAAAGGCGAATTACCATTAGAGCATAACAAAATAAAGAAAAGCGAACAGGTGTTGGACTATTCGTAAAACGAAGTGAGAAACGTTATCGGATTGGTCACAAGCAACGCTCGGTGTACATGTACACGTGCCCAGAAAACATACTGTTATCGTGGAAAAGCAATAACAAACCAGAGTTTATGCAACAACAAACGCCGCTTCAGAAAAGTCTAGATCATGAAAAATTGGTGGGTATAGATAATTTAGTATTTTCAGAACTGTTATCAACACTGAAATGTATTTGAGATAAGAGTTATGTTCTATTTGATATTATTGCAGAGATAGAAAAATACAATAACAGAGTAAAGTTGATTATTGATCAAGTTATTTCTAAATGACTTTTACACGCCACAACTGAACCAGAATATCATGAACAAGACGTAGGTCAGTATAAATTTCCACGCCAATTTCAAGTAAGGGCTCAGTCATAGAGAGGCGAACGTAAGCGAGTGTACACACGCGCGAGTTATATAAGCGATACAAACGACGACACGTGTCCGTGTTTATATTATGTAACTACGCTTACATACCGGCGCAATGCTAGCTATACAGTATACATGCCTAATCTGCTATTTCTATTAGCAATGCTACTGCTATGTGATTATTGGATTGCAGTAGGATAAAATATTTTTCTATACTTTTAACATGATCTTGAAGTCTTCCAGGCTGACTTTTTTACGTTACAACCGTAAAGAAAATCTTGCATGAAATAAAATTACACTTTTATGATGATTCACATACACCTCTTGTTGTGAATTGACTTATTTCATATCTGGAATTTGTGTTTCATATTATTTAACATTGTCTACAATGTCTACAGCATTATCTAGATGTAGCATTATTAATCTTTCAGATTATTATTATTGTTTTCATAGAAAAAATATTTTCATGTGGAATTGAAGTCTTATATTACTGAACACAAGAACACTATTATCTGAATTCTATAAAGGTTATAGCTATTGTTAATTTTCTATAGATCCGAAGACATAAAAGCGTATGATACGAGGAAAATTCGTAAATAATCGACGCATTTATGACGTCATAATCGTCTCACCGACCACCAGGTCCAGCGGAAAATAATGCAGAGACTAAACATACGAGCACAAATAAATTGTTATATCTGATTTGAAATTCATAAACGGATAAAATTTAAATATAAAGCTGTCCTACCTCATTTCTAGTGATTACAATGATACAATTGAAAGACTAAAAGCAACGCGTCAGCAAAGTGGCATAGCTACCCAACATGTAGGACAGACGATGGCAAGCGTGCATTTTTTACAAATTGCGCAACTGTTAATAGTCCATGGCATAAGAACGATTACTACATGTGCAATAACAATAAAATGAATATTTTATCTATGTAAACGCCGTTCCCAACACGACCTAAGACTATTAACCGAGCTTTTATTAATCACATCACAAATAAAAGCATAGTATTTGTATTAGCAGAATAAACAAAGGAAATCTGCCACTGTAGCTTGTTTGTATGCTCAGCAAATATGTGCTCCTTTATTAACATTATGGTTTAATACATTTTCTTCTCATCGGGTAATCAGATTGGTATTAAACTTTCTTATTGATTCCATTACAATTTGTAACAAGTTGTACCAAATTGTAACATTATATCTTCTTGAGTTATGTTTTCGCTATCTAACATTGATTGCTTTGTTTTCATTGAATTATGATTATGACTATTGATCGACATAAAAACTTATACAAATAACGGTACAGCTTAGAATAATATTTTCTGGATAGAGACGTACCTACCTATAATATTTTTGTTTTCGAAGATTATATTATTAGGGACATCCTCGATGTCGTCTTCTTGGCGTTTATAGATCGACTCATTAGCTATCCCGGTTATCGCTGTTTGTCGTAAATCCGGGACTATCTCATCCGATACAACAACTTTATTGTTTTTTAACGTGACATTTATTCACGGCAATCAAAACTTTGACAAAGCAGAAATTTTTGTTTCATAAATAACATCTCGTAAAGGCGAGCCGACAAAAATATCACCACCATCGTGTCGTCAGAAAACGCCCTTTGAAGGAAAATGTTGCTCCGAAATTTTCGCAAGACTGTTACGGTTGTTATAAAACATATTGGGTGTAAGAAACAACAATGAAAGATCGGAAGGACTCGACAGAATACTCAAAAACAAATGTATTGCACGATGACCCAATTCCGAATGAATGACAACTGAAAGACTTTGCAGTCGTTTGGGTTTAACAAGAATAATGATTGGACGCAACAATACAATGTTAAATATCCACATCAAGATTTTCACACCGGACAAACAATTTATGAATGTAATTCAATAACATTAGACATGGACGACATCTCAATGACACAAGTTTTTACGTGACAGTCACTGAACATGCCTCCTGATATTTGCAAGTACTGATCAATATGAGATTGTGAAGATTTTAAATTGTCCGAAAAATGTGCCGAAGTGTTTGATGATACCTATATCACGTAGCGATAAGGTTACCATTGTAATATCCATATCGGTAATATTGTTACTAGGTTACGTAAGGAATTATTACAATAACATTACAGTCAAGCACATACATTACTAATCATCGCATCGTTGCGAAGATACTGCCAATAAGAATTTAGTTTGCTTGGTGGATAAGATATTTGCCTGAATCGAACTTCTCAGGTAAGCGCCCACGTCTGAAGTCGGTTGGATGATATTCTGGAAAGCCATCCAGTTGAGGCTTGAACTACGATCTAGCTTAGTTATCTCCGAACGTCAATTGCAAGAATCCAAGGGATGCACTGCATGAGCGCCGAGGGTGAGAGGAGACAGCGCGAGGAGTCGGCGCCGGGCGCCAGGCGCTGGGCGCTGACGGTGCGTCGCGGGGTGTCGGACACTCGCTAATTGCCGCTAGTGGCTGCAGCTCGTGGTGGCACGTGGGGCGCGGCGCGGGCAGGTGCCGCCGACCTCGCGCTATCTCGTCTCGCCATTCGAGGTCGCGATGATAACGCACGCTATTTTCGACACGACGTCGTCAGCTCGAGCGTGTTCGTGACCGTCGCAAACGCAGCCGCGAAATCACTAAAGACTCCCGAAACGGAAGCGCGACCGGTGGTATACTGCAAGCGCGACGTCGCGGGCGGTGCGATTCACTCGAGACGAGTCAGAGTCGGCATGCCGCGATAGCGGGTCATCAGACTAGACAGCGACAGCCGAGGCACGGAGCCGACCGCCGCCGACGCAATCCGCTCGACGACTGAGTGGCCGCTGCGGACCGCGGACCGGCTCCGTCTCGGGCGGCGGAGGAGGCGGGGTGCGCGACCTCCGGAGCCCCGCGCCAGCCGCGAGTGAAAACGACGGCGAACGAAATCGCGAGGGGAAGGGGGAGCGGGGGGCGCGCACGCGGTCGAGCGCAACGCTCACCGCTGCACCGCTCTCAACTTTACATAACGCTGCATGGACGGCGCGCGACGCATTAGCTTGTCGCCCGCGAAAAGAGGTCGCCCCGACGGCCGTACCGCGGGACACCTACAGAATTTAAACAACTTTGTGGCGATCGGCCGTAGGTGATGAAACAGCGGCGGCATTAGCACGCAGATGACGTGTTCCGAGGAGTTAGTCGGTCGCCGGCGGAGTCACTGAACCTCGTCGTCGACGAATAAGGTGAATGGAACATTGCAACCGAATCGAGCCACGCAACTGTGCGAAGTAACGTAGGAGTCGGTAGTCGTGTAGCTGCGACGCGCCGCTCCTTATGCACGAGCCACAATGGCGAATAGCTTTCTAATGATACGTGGCCGACGCAGCCAGCATTGTCAGACTTCCCCTTACACACAAACATACTTTAGCAGAAAACTACAACCTTACAAGTTTGACCCAGATGAAGCTAGAATTACTGTAAAGTCAGGACAGTTATGAGCATCCGGCTCGAAGGACCAGTCGCTATATCGAACATGGGTAAAGAGTAGAATCCTAAAGGTACTAAATGATTTGGAGTACTGTGTACGCATCACCATGTAAATTAAGCGAAGCACTTACGTCAGAAGTACTAATCTTCATAATAGGATTTCTCCAAGTTTACGACAGAACGTTCAGTATTTGGTGTTACGCTATTACGTCGGCGCGAGCCGCGGGTGGCACGTGTTATCTCCACGTACCTATGATCATGTTTATTTATCTTACATCCGAGATACAGTCTAGCTATCACCAATCACGCCAAGAATAGTTGAATACACATAAGTGTTGCGGAACCCTGAACCCTGGGCGGTTTGCGGAAGCGGAAAAAACAAGTCAAGACATTTTACTGCAGACGTGAACTGCAAAATCTTATGCGGAAATGATTGATGGGCACAGACGAACAAGTTTCTGATTGGATTAGCATTGGATTCAAAACAAAAGCTTAGTTTAAGGCTGCTCAATTTAGACATCATCCTGAATTCACAATAGAAATGAAAACAATTCATCCTGCAAATCCGTGATGTGTATAGTAATAAAAGCCATAAAAGATTCTACAAGTTGAAACTACTCGCGCGACGTTGCGGACATTACTTGGAGTGCAACTCACAGGAACGCATAAGTGGCACGGGTGCAGGTTCCGAGTTCCGATAAGGTGGCAGGTAGGAGGAGGGACGCGCATGCGTGCGGCGGCTGACCTTGGTGCGGTGCAGCGTGCAGCCCGGCACCAGCCCCCCCTCCCACTCCCCCTCCCCCGACCCCGGGGGGGCCACCCGCTCGCGCCCGGGGAACACCACGCCGCCGCACAAATGCCTCCCTCGCTCTTCTTATACCTTTTGCAACCACACCTGCCGGTTTAGCAGGTTGTTGCGATGCGACCTAGCACCGTGCCTAGATTCTATTTCTGGAAGCTAGAGTCCCCATTAAATCATGTGCTTCAAGTATCAAGCCACCAATGGATTCAATAATGAAAAAGATAACAATGGTATTCTCTCACGCGTCGATTGACACACTGCAAAAACTGACCTAATGTATGCTGATGTCAATTCACAAGCTGTCTTCAAAATTAAACACGACCCATCTGTGTAAGTTGGCAACATGCAATTAGCGGCAGTGAACATTCTTGTAGCTCTGAACAGAAAAAAGAAAGAGCTCGTATTTGAACAATCAATAACAACATTAATGACACTAACGACATGTGAGTCGATGTGGAAACACTGGGAAAGGGGGAACCCACCCGCCGGATGTCGAGATATGAGCCGTCTGCGTCGTGCGAAAGCTCCCTGATTTATGCAATTGATTTTGCCGATAAGTAGAGCACACAATATCAATTTTCGAAGCCCCAAAACTTGTTATACTTTAATAGAAAATAAAAATATTATAGCAAAGAACGGAGACAAGACACGAATTGATTAATGTTTCATATGAATCAAGTGGCAGATAAGTTTTTGCGCGATACTCTGTCAAAGAGGACAGCAAAAAGATGGTTTATGTCTTCGTTTTTAGCGTTTGAATAGACGATGAGACGAATAACGTCTCATCGTCTCGAGCTAATGATTAAATCGCTCCTAAGTAGATATTACAAATCATTGGATATTTTAAAAACTAACGGTATTTGGCTGAAGTTACCGTTGTCGAATTCTAATACATAAGCAATATTTGGATAATATTATACACTCTCTCTATTCAGTTTCCTGGCTAAATATTATTAACAAGTCAAATGTTAGCTGGGAAAAGCAGTCATTGAATACGTGAAAAATTATATTCCATTTGTTAAGACGAAGTCTTTCATTTATTTGAGCAAATAATGCGATAAGTACTAAGTATTCAATCGTGAAGACATTGCCACGAGTAGAGGCACTCAGATTATCTTATCGGCTTTCTGCAAGTAGAAACACAGGCAGTCGTTTGTGTGACTAATGTCTGCAACGGCGTGCGTCGCTGCGGCAGCGCGACGTTTCCTCCGAAGTTCAATATACTACGCGTCGAACGTACGCGTCCTCACAGACCAGTCGCAGATGGCGAGGTCACGCGATCCCTTTCACCATTCTGCCCGCCCGGTACAGTCGCGGCGTCGACCTTACGCGAGCCTTGATGATACGATTGTTTGCCGCGCCTACTTAACCGCCAGCACCGAGGGGCCCACTAATTAGAAGCGGCGTAAAAGTATTATTATGAACAGTACAATATCGTCGAGTCCTCGACCAACCGTGACTTCATTGCAGACACGCTAGATTTGGCTACAGCGTTTTGGATTCGATACATGCGCAGTTTCTGTTGCATATTGAAGAAGTTACTAGCACAATCATCTCGGATCGTTGCATTAGAAGGCATTTAGAACATTAATCTTAAGACTACACTCATCAAAGGTGATCAAAACTCCGGCTTTGTGCATCCCGTTCACTCAAAGTGAATATATAACCGTTTTTTTACTCTCTTCCGTTTACTGCAAGCAACTGCAAAACCAAGGGACCTTTCTTTTGAGACATTAATGTTACAGAAAGTTACATAACACGAAGGTACACGATAAGTGTCTATTACATGACGGAATAGATTACAAATGTTACTAGTGGCAGTTCGAAACCTGTGTGATGCAATGAATCGACCGTAGCAATCGCTGGAACCTATAGGAGGAGCGTGGAGCGTGCGCGCTCATAAACGTTAAGTCGCAATAAACAGCACTGGTATAAAACAATACATATTAATAGCATGAAAGATAATGTAAATACGTGTTGAAATTAAAACGAAAGGGTCGATTGGTGTGAAAGGAAAGTCAAAATCGAACGTCATTAGAATAATGTTGAGTGTGAAGCTTTGATTGTAGATAGGGTATCGTGATTCGCCTCTAGTCACGTCGGCGAACGGTACTAAAGCCATGCTGTACTATACATAGGTATCGGCTAGCGGCGTCCACTGATAAGTGTCGGGCAAACATGATAACGCGGTTTGCAGACCAACGTATTACCGGGCTTGTGGCACAACTGAATTTCTTCTCTTACTCCCGGCTTCCGTTTATTACTATGCGAGTTTATAAACATTTGTTTATATCCTTTTATAGGAAGACAAAGAAAGCATTACGTAGGTTTTGAGTATACTTTCAGGACAACTATTGTGCATTTCCAAGCAAAAAAGCGAAAAATCTGGCCTACATTTCACAGTCACAGATGGGCCTTCAACGCTTCACTATTTGTATAGGACAACAAAGAAAGTACTAGAAACTTTTCTCTACTTTCATTAATGACGTAAACTCTTATTCAGTTCACTGTTCAGCTATCTCTAGGTGTTTACTAGAAAAATTCTGACGTCACATATTTTTTAGGTAGGCAAGCATTTTGATTGCTTTCTCCTATTACATTTCTATTACGAACCTAAGTTTCTTCTGCTCGGTAGGTACTTCGATTGCTGATAAAATTGTGATTTTATAAGTTATGGAATCATTTTCATTTGGTTGTGATTTTAAAGTCTTCGTTCTTCATATATTTTTATAGGTTCAGCAATAAACGCCAGACCATTTAGTCTACTTTCATTTATTAATATTTCCAGACGGCAATTTCAAGACTTTATAGTGTCTACTAAAATGTCTTGAACATCATTTGGTGTACACGGTGAAAGGAATATCGTGAAAAAACTTTTTACCTTGGACAATACACGATTCTAGACCCCTAACACCGTTGGAATTTTTTGTCGGTTGTTTAAAAATAATCAGCTGTTCAATACAAAAGTGCCTGCTACTCGGTCCAAATGAAAGGAACAGCTGATGTTTTTAGGGTTCCGCACCTCAAAAGGTAAAAAGGGAACCCTTATAAGATCGATTTCTTGTCTGTCTGTTTTTTTATTACTGACGATGGCTTCATCGCTACTGGATCTAGAACCATTTTATTCATCTTTTTTTTTTTCATGTGAAATTAGCGGACGCCTCGCGGTTTCACCCGTGTCGTTCCCGTTTCCATTGGAGTACGGGGATAAAATATAGCCTATGTTACTCGCTGATAATGTAGCTATCCATTGCTGAAAGAATTTTTCAATTTTTCATATCGGTCTAGAACTATTTCAGTTACATACAAAAATACAAATCTTTTCTCTTGAAAATATTAGAATAGACTAGCTGATAGCCCAAATTATATACTAAAATCTTCCTTCTTCGAGAACCACTATCCATTGTTGAAACAGCATAAAAATCGTCGAGTAGTTTTTTAATTTATCGCGGACAGACAAACAGACGCGAGACGTCGCGGAGGACTTTGTTTTATAATATGTTGTGTCTTATAAATAAATACTTAAATAACTTTTTCTAAAAAGACTGGGAATCCATGATTAAAATCTATCTCGAGGTCCCTGCCAGTAAAGAACTTGAAAATCCCATAAAAATATGCCCAGAAAAGTTACAGATCTCTCTTTTTAGTGCAACAGAAACTTTTTATTACGATCAAATAATATTTGTGACCCTATTTTCGACGCGGCGTAGTTGTGCATTCAATATTTTTGCTTTGCATCACAAAGAAGTATTGCGGAAATGTACAACGTAACACGATGCTAAGTAAAAGGATACAAAAGATTATTATTTTTCCATACAACATAACAATGTTTTGATGTTTTTTAATCGTGTTTCGCAACGTGCTAATTAACTGATTAGATAAATTGTTTGTTTACAACGTGGTATTAAGTTTATTTTCTAGTGGAAACGGGTTTTCTGTTTTAAGGTTTTAAAAGGATTTTGAAACTGTTGGTTCTGTTTTAAGGTTTTAAAAGGGTTTTGAAACTGTTGGTAGAATGTATCTTGCAGCATAAATGGACGTAAAATCAAAAAGTGGCAAATATTGGTGCAGTTCATTTAGAGCAGTCGGTGGTGTTTATTAGCAGATTCGATAGTGCACAATAAGACAATGCGTTCATCGAGTAGTAAGAACAATAGGTGTCTACGAGGTAGATACTAGCACGCACCGTTACGCAACCGTGCCTTGTGCTAGTTTTTTTGAGGTAAACATTCGAAAACCTATGTGTCTACACTTTGAGAGGATGTGGAGTTAAAATTACTTTAAAATGCATATAGTGAAGCGCATTGGCCGTGCCTTGCGATGCGTGTGCACACGTCGCCCCCCCCCCCCCCACACGCGTCGATCAGCTGACCGAACTCTCGAGCGCCCCCTGCCTGCCTCGTCCAAAGCAATGCGTCATGCGTTATGTTGACTAACTCGCTCCACGTACACACTGCACACACCGCTTACCTACCACCCACTCCCACTAGGAAAATACGCTGTGACAGATTGTTTTGAACGTGTAGCTTTTTTCGACTTGTTTTTGTGAGCACGATTAAAAACATTTGGGAGTGCGTGCACTCGTACGATATTACGAATATATCCGAACACGACAGATAACGGGTGGCATCGGGGTATCGTAAACGAAACAGGCAGTAATCGTAAACGGAGGTGGACGTGCGGTGCGTGGCGTCCGACGAGTAAATTTCAGGCTTCCTTTGTTTACGTGGGGCGAGGCCGGCCGGGAGCGCGTGGAGCTGTGGCGGGAGGGGGGGGGCTGCGTGCTGCTCAAGGTCAAGAGCGTCGGGCGTCGGCTCGCTGCACCGGCGCGCCGGGCGGCACTGCACGCGGGCGGCGCCACGTGCGCGGCCGGCTGGCGGCAGTGGCTACTCACCGGCCTGGAGGCGCCGCTCCTGCAGCTCGATGAAGCGCGCCGCCTCGAGGAGCGTGTCGAGCAGGCTCATGTCGCCACGCGCCCGACGCGCGGTACAAGCGCGCCCGCTGTCACGCCGCGACTGGCCACGCGCGCCGCGCGCCGCTCACGTGGCCGCGGCGCCGGCCGACCAATGGGAGCGAGGCGCGCGCGTCACGTGGCGGGCGGCGCGGACCAATGGGCGCGCGACTGGCGGCCGGCGGCGCGGGGCGTGCGCGATCGATGCCATTGCAGCGATCGAATGCATGCCCCCCCCCCCCATCGCCGCCAGCCGGTGACGCGGCACGCTCTAGCTTTGTTTATCTAATACTTTTCCTGTGTATTCGTCGCTGGTTCCTGATAAAAATTGATCTGAACGTTATTTGTTATAAGTAAAGTAGCGGCTGCATCACTCCGTCGCCTACTTAGAGCGCTCTACGAGTCGCGCACGTGCGTAACTCCGGCCGACTTTCACTTCCTCAGTTATCGTGGACTTAACAAGTTGCTAGGTTCGTTGAATTTTTATGAACAATTATCTGACGGTAAGACGCCCTCAGACTTTCAAGAAGAACGTAATTTTGTTACTTTGACTACGTTTTTACAGAAGTTGAACCAGGTGCAATAAATTAAAAGTGTGATCGGAAGCGAAACAGCTCACGGAACCTATTCATTCACTATTTCGTCTAACAAAGGACTTTTTTGTTGAAAGGTGAAATGAACTCTATACAGTTAGCTATGGATCCAAAACGGTATCCATAAAAGTAAGTGAGTTGTAAACAAGCGCACAATTACGTGCCTTGCGCGAGTTACGTTGAGAGGGAAGGGAGAAATTATTGCAACGCGCTGAAGGAAAATGTTCGTCATTTTTTGGAACAAATCCAGGAAAGTTGTATTTTTATAACACGCATTATCTCAATTATGTGGTGTGTTTATATTCTTCAAGAGTAGTCATAATCATATATTTATTTAATATGGATACATAATACTTTTTCCATACTTAAAGTGATAGGATCAGAAAATTCCCATTCTGATCATCATAAATGTTTCATTATAAGGATACTCAGAACTTTATCAAAGCAGGATAGGCCAATGAACATACGAGGGGAAGTACAAACTTCATGACACATAGTTTTAAATAAATTTATTCTTCTAAAAGAGATAATATAACATGTATTGTGATAACTAAGAAGCTGTCTTTGATGTGGCACATCTCATCACAGAATAACATTCATATTCCACGACAAATGTACACAGAATTCTAGTCTTAATCATAAATAGCTGTGTATGGAAAAGGAAACTAGTTTCCTTTGAGTGAAAAAGTACAATTTAAAACAAAAAAATCACTAGAAAAGCCTTTGTCTACTTACATATTTTAGAAATTTTATAAATATTATACTTTTCTAAGAGAGGATATTTATTTTCAGTACAAAAAATATATATTTACTTTCTAATATCTAGAATCAGTTAGATTACATATAAAAAGATCAAAACTATATTTTTGGTGGTTATGTCGGATCTTATACATAAAAATAATAATGACTAAGGTGATACAAATACAATAATATGAAACTTATATAATATAAATAAATACAGACATCGTATGTAGGTATAATATAATTTAAATATAACATACTAGTAAGGAGATAATAAGTCGTATCCTGTTTGGACCGAGAAAGAAAAAATATAGATAGATTACAAAAAATAAACAAGTTTGTCTTTGTTTTCTAGTTTTTTAGAAGCGAACGGTCATTTTAAACTTATAATAACAAGTCTGAAGGTGAACTAAGTTATATAACTTCAACTAATATGGTATATTTTTCAAACATAATATTCTGTCTTTTTACATTTGCCTTTGGGCCCCAGTTTTGCTAGAGTTGAGGTCGAAAATTATCCACGAGGACATACTACTGAGATAAAAAATATCCCATGTCGACCGAGGTTAGCTTAATCTGTGTACCAAATTTCATGCAAATCCGTTATGGCGTGAAAAGACAGCAGACGATGATGTTTTTTTTAATAGATGATTTTGATTTAGATATCAAAGTGAACTTTCTTGTCACTAATGTAAAAATGTCACGGTAAGGCAAAACCGGCAAGAAACATGGTCATATTATAAGTCTTGAGTGTGATCATCATCAGCCTATAATGTTCCCACTGCTGGGACACGGCCTCCTCTCAATGAGAGTGAATTAAATACTTTGTGTTGTAATGTTAGCCTCAGATTTGAGTATTTTATGTAAAGTATGTAGGTATTAGTCCGTTCTAGGAATCATAATATGATAACTATTTGTTAAATATCAAATGTAAATAACATTTTTCCTTCGTATATTGTATTAATAAAATATCTCCTTGATTTTGGTCAAATATATATTTTCTACTCACAATATTTTGTCAGTTTCCTTATGTATCTATCGTCAAAATCCGATTCGAAACTAAATGTTATATATAAAACAACGGAACGCCCGTACTAATTTTGCACTATTTCTTACGAACACGACAAACATTTTCAAATTAAAAATTATTAAAACGATATAAATTCTCGCACCAAAAACTCAGAAGGCACCTTATTGTGATATTTAAATAGATCACTTTTGTGTCGTTAAAACATATGGACACAATATTGCTATGTTTAACACATTTTGTACGTACTACGATCAATCCAATGTTACAAGTTCACAATCAAAACTTCACTATTGAACGATAACCTGATAAACTAATTTGATCAATACAATATTTATACAGTAATACTAAATTATTACTAATGTGGACCTTAAAATAGTGAGAAAACAATTTACAACTAACACAAGAAAATAACACGATAATTCGTCATCACAGCAACGATTATTGCTTTACCTTTAATTCTTGTACTATATTTAATTTCGAAATTACATTATTTACTTGACTATGGTGTGTATAGTCAACTGCAGCCATTCAATAATACAGGTAGACAATTGAACTAGTGTACCGATGTAGTACGTGTGTGATACTACTCACTGAACTACGACTAACCTACATCACGCGTTGAACACGTGGGTTCGGGCTTTATGTGGCCGAAGTACACGTCTTCGGATATTCTGCTACCCTGGTACGTGAAGAGCTCCTGGAGAAAGGACACAAAGAAAATATACATTAAAAAAACATTAGAAGCGCCCGAATAGCCAGCGAAATTCAATTTTGTTGTTTATTTCTTAATATTGATTAAAATACGATTTGCGACCTTAACGAATAGGCTTTACTGAGTTTATAATCTTCAGAGTTATGATAATCAGTAATGACACCTACTACAGCTTGTCTCTGCATTACCAAAAGGTTGACTGGTAGAAAATGCCTACGGCATTAAGTCCGCCTCTGTACTTTTGTGCTAAATAAATACATAAATAATCTTAAAAATCATCAGTACAACCCTCTAAGTTCGTTTGTAATCCCATTGGAATGTTTACTCGTATTTCAATGGGGGTTGTATTGAGGATTTTAATGATTATCATTCTGTAAATATACAACGTGTATCGTTAAATGCGCAAAACCTCAGACACCCCAAATGATTTTTAATTCAATTGACTTAATTCTGAGAGAAAAAAAAAATTGAAGGTTTATGTGCTGTTTTAGTTTTACTGGCAATTAGATTTACTGGCAAGAACTATTATTATCACGCGTATGAGAAAATTTAAATTGGACGACCACCATTAATTTGGCTTGACCTATTCAAAAATAGACATGGCAAAATTTTTAGTGAAGATTTTTTGAAAAATATGACCTATTTTAAAAAGTGGTTCAATTGATTCTGCTCGTGATTCTGATCAAAGTATTTTGAGGTGTTGCGCATTTAACGTTACACATACACCCTGATACTGTCCGGAAAATTGCAAAATCACGTAAGAAAATTTGAATTCCGCTACCCTGAAACTTCTCCGTTAACATAAGAGCAAGACTAGCGTTTATTTAAAACAGTTCAATTATAAATAAGTACCGGATCTCTAAAACCTTGACATCATTGTCTATGTCAAGATCAAGGGATATTTTTCGAAAGTTGTAATCGATCAACAGCGTGTAAGCCGTGGGTAGCTGTAACCTTACTTATGTAGTACTCATGTTAAAATGAATAAACACGAGTGCTTTTTTGAAGATCCAGTCCTGTCAATATCTTCTACTAAGTTAAGAAGGAATAATGGAAGAATATAACACCGTCGGTATACTAGATAATGACTCTAATTTGGTACTTTTGAGTTTCCCCGGCCGATAGGTCAGAAAATACATCGAACAACGTAGGTTTTCCAATCATTCCTTGATTCCATCAAGTGCGATATCTCTATCCCGCAAAAACTGATAGTATTTCAATAAAAAATAAATCCACCAAGACCCCAGAAAAGGAAAGAGCAACAACAGCTTCTTCCAGTATACATGGTGCGAAAAAGGGATGGTGCTATCTGTCCTTCTCATTCTCTTACTTGGAAACATTTTTTCCTTTCAGCTAACAAGACGGCACTCACCAAGATACCAGGATCGCAGCAACGGCAAGGATGTCTCCCGACATAGCGGTCGGGGCGGCTATCGGCTGAGGTTGCTGACGTACAGGCTCTTCAGTTCGGTCTTGGGCGTGTTCTCGAACAGAGCGGCACGGTTCTGACCCTCACCCTTCTTCACCCAATGTCCGTACACGCGGAAAGCACATCCGTCTATCACCTGGAATCGAAGACATAGTACATATATGAGAAAACTATTTAAAACACCAACAGAGAGATAGAGGTCAGGCTTCTTTAGTAGTCGTTCCTCCTTTGACGTGAAGCTTTGTCAGGATCTGGTTACCAGTGTGTCATGTGCGAGGTCAACACATCTGTAGGCGCAGTTAAAATGTAGCGGTGATGCCGCGTGAACACTGCGTTTGTTTGTTGCAGCGTATACCTACTAATTTCCGTTATCGAGTTCACTTTGAGTTTAAAATATCTATCTATCTTATAAAATGGGTATTAGGATATCAAGAACAGCTAAGATAGTATCGTACCTTCCTGAGCACACGCATGGTGTATGGGTCCCGCAGCGCGTCGCCGAGCGGCAATGCGCGCGTAGAGCTGTGCGGCAGGCGGCGCAGGCGCACGGCCGCGCGCACACACACCAGCGCCACGCGCAGCTTGCCGCGCGCGTTGAACCCGCCGCTCTTTATAGCCTGGAGTGTCACCTACTATATTAATACATGGATACCAGGATACCATGGGACATTGGATGTGGATTGCTGAATGTACCCATCTGAGCCCAAAAGGTCAAGTAGCCAAGTCGTCGTACACGTGGCTTGTCTAAAAACCATAGAATGAATGAAGTAGCAAACCTGAGCCATAATGCCTTACTGTGAGGCGACCTACAGGCATTCCGTTTTCGTTTTAGGATTTTGCTTTAAAAAAACTAAACCGATCCTGCGTAATTTAAGTTTGTATGGTCGAAGAGCTATATATGTTTTCCACAACCATTTGACACCATTACTTAAACTGACGGACGTTAAAATTGGAGAAAGTAGACAAAAAAATCAAATAACAGAAGGTAAGACAGAAGTAAGGAAAAACAGTAGTAATATTATGTAGTAAGGAAACATTGAAATATTGAGACAACGCAGGAAAAGTCACGCTAACATGCATAAGAAAGTGGATGCAAAAATAAGCATTAATTTGAATATATTTTCGTTCGTGTGAGTGTAATTATGTAAAAATGTGTGAGTATTGTGCGTGTCTGTAAATGTGTATGAGTGTTTATAGGTACCCGAAGCTTAAAGAACATTTAAAATAAAGGTTCACAAACAAATTCCCATTTGAATATATACAGAGACAGTTTCAAATATTTTCCCTGGTTAATGAACTTTCTTAATTAAAAACTGAAAACTAATCTAAGGGACTGGTTTTAGTAATTTGGTTTAAACAAAGTCATTAAGAACATCATTATAGTTCACACAAAATGTTGCAACTATTAATAGGTATGACGTGAATTGCAAATTATAGTACTTTGTAGATTATCATTTAGTAAATACAAACTACTTTGGTCTGTCTTAAGGTACTAACAACTGATAAGCTTTATTATGCCAGCTTTATATTACTAAGTTCTCGAAACAATATCACATTTCAATAGAAATAATAAGATAGTATTTTGTAAGAACAAAATAAATAGGGAAATATTAACACCACATACAAAAATAACAACAATACAACCTTCGTAAAGGATACCAGTAATGAAAACACCATGTTATAAGCATGCCATTTTCCCAAAAAAAGAATCTCGTCATATCTATTATAACCCAATGTTATAAATTAGTCACAATGACATTACCATAGTCAACTGGTCGATCCTAGACATCCGACGGCTGCTACTGGACAAGGACTTCTTGAGCGGCGTCATGTCTTGATCCCATAACTACCAGGGACGCAAAAATATGTACCACTTGTATTGTGTTTCAACATAATCGCTTTGAGTTATGTGATCCTAGTTACGTGCTCCAAATGTTGGAAAAACTAAGCAAGGAGTTTAAGCCTGCTAGCACAATAAATATCACTGAATGCATTTTGGAAATTGACAGAAATATAACGTAACCATATAATATAGTGCAAGCAGGCTATAATTTTGCATATTGTCAACTCGATTTGTAATTAAATAATCGACTTTAGGTACATTTTGAATAACTAGGATCACATAAAAGAAACAAAATAAAAGAATAAGCTCTACAGTGCATCATGCACTGTTTTAGTGCACATAGAAGTCAATGTTTACAACAAAAATTATTAACATCTATATTCTGATGTTCTATTAGTCAAATAAGCTTTTTAAAAAGAGCGGTAAAGCAAAAGAAATCAGAAGCGAAATAGTCGATTTATCGTAGCGTATTTATTCGACTGGAATAAAAAAAAAACTAAATACTCGCGTAGGTTTTAAAGTGAAAGCGCCAGAGATAGCCCGCGAAATATATATTTTCTTTTGTAATTTTCGGGCCTTTAACTGGTTGTATATTTACAAAAATATGATTTGCAATGTAAAAGATATGTTCTTACAGAATTATACTTATTAAAATCATCAATAAATTAATCTAAATTTATACAACCCTATCAATACATGTCATAAAATAATTTGAGGCCAATACTAACGTAGGTAGTAAATTTCATTGTATTGTTATTTATTAGCAGGATCATAATAGGGTACTTATATGAATCACGCTACAATATGTAAAATGGTCGCAGACGCAGTTACAATTTTGAATTATAACTTTAAAGCGGCCTTTCAAGGGTCCCCCTGTCAATTGCAAAAAACCTAAGCTATATGTATATATCCCTATCCCTACTATTATATAAATGTGAATGTTAGTTTGTTTGTTACGCTTTCACGCGAAAACTACTCAACCGAT
Organism: Xestia c-nigrum; assembly: GCA_916618015.1. Classification (NCBI taxonomy): domain Eukaryota; kingdom Metazoa; phylum Arthropoda; class Insecta; order Lepidoptera; family Noctuidae; genus Xestia; species Xestia c-nigrum. Next base: position 4,773,742 of record OU745263.1, read on the forward strand.
CATCATGAAACTTTGCACACATATTCTTGGAGGTATTGGAAGTAACATAGGATACTTTATTCTAAAAAAAAATTTTTTTGCAACAGGATCCGCGTACTAAGTCGCGGGCAGAAGCTAGTAGTTCATAGTTCTAAAGTACTAATTTACATCGAACCCACATGGACCTTGTTTAAAATATATAATTATTTGATTTGATTTTGACGTTCGCGAGCTAACCTGGCTCTTCCATTTAAAAATTATAAATCAGTACACCGCTTTGCTTGCTACCAGGATAACATAAACTGTAACAGCACTCACCATAGTGTTGAAGAAGGGATGATTTAGCGCCTGTATGATGTCAAGCCTTTCTCTCGGCTCCACCACTAGGAGCCGTCTAATTAGATCTTTTGGGTCGTCTGTAATCATTATGCGTTACTGATTTTTGTGTTGCCATCAAAGTTAGCTACGTCAATGATACTTAATTATGATGATTTTAGAAAATGGATTACTAAGTTGCATTTCTTGCATAATGATCATTATTGTCCCGAATTTGTAAGGCTTTCCAGGTCGGTTTATGCAAAGTCATGTCAATGAATAAATATAACTGGACATTACACACAGCGCCATCTAGTGCCACACTCAGCAACGAGGGTTTGTGTCCTGGACACCAGATAAGTACATATTATACATACAAAAATCAACATTCAGTTCAAATGCTTGTAACTGAATCCTGCTAAAACTTAAGCTTAAGGGATTTGGAAGAAATATTACACAAAGTACGACTTAAGCTGCACATTGAATACTTTTTATCGGGTCAAAAAAGTAAAAAAGTAGGTTTCTTAGGATGTTAGTGAAAATGCGGGCATCATAATCTTTGACCAAGAGAAGTCATTTATATGAAACAGTTCATCTAGTGTATGGTCAGTAGAACCCGGCGAAGAGACAGAAAGATGACTTTGTTGCCATCGCGGGTAGGTCCAAAATGAGGTTGTTACACAAACAAATTCCCATTTGAACATATACAGAGACAGTTTCAATAATAAACCGCACCGCAACCGCATGAGTCGCCGCAGCCGCAACCGCAACCGCTAGAGACTGACAGAAGCAAAAAGAGAGGCGACATACCCAGCTGTGGGTGAAGTAAGGCTGTGGATAATGACGATTAGCTCTTCTAGCGCTCTAGATATAGGTAAGTAAATACAATTTAAATGGGACCTCCTTCTACGACTCGAATGGCGCAGCGGTAGTGTGGCTGCCTTACGTTCTTAGGGTCCAGGGTTCGAATCCCGGTAGGAGCAAATGTTTGTGTGATGAGCATTGACATTTGTTTCCGAGTTGTCTATCTTAATATATATAAATCTCGTGTCACAATGTTTGTCCTCAATGGACTCCTAAACCACTTAACCGATTATAATAAAATTCGCACACCATGTGCAGTTCGATCCAACTTGAGAGATAGGATAGTTTAAATCTCAAATTATGAGACGCAGACAAAGTTGCGCGAGTCAGCTAGTATGTAATAAGTATGTATTTGGAAACAAAAAGTATTTATGTAGTATATCAATTTTCTAGTGACCACGACACCAGCCTGGGTTAGTGTGACACTAAATGGCGCTGTGCGCTATATTCTCTTTAAAACAAAAAAAAACATGCGGGGCAGTCTTTGGGGACTGTCGTATCTGCTACGGATTGTGCCCCGCGCACGCCTAAGTGGTGCTACGTCGTAGCGGATCGGCTACGAGTGCTACGAAGCGTTAGGTGACGGTCACGTGAGTTCCATGAGTATTGTTAACCCAAAACGTGCTCAACGCGCCTAAAGAAGTTTTCACTTTAAAAGTAATTTTCCAAATCGGTTCAGGCGTCTTTGAGTAATCGGTGAACTTGTATCAAAAAAAAGATAACCGAGGAATTGAGACTCTACTCCTCTTTTGCAGTTGGTTAACAAATAAAGTAGTCATAATTAATGATGAACTCACCAGAGATATCCGCCCACTCAGGACTGGTGAAGGAGTACTTTCCCTCCATGATATTCCTCAGCATCACCATCTGTTTACGATGCCAGAACGGAGGACAACCGACCAATCTGTAAACATAGACATTGGTCACTTGAATGAATTAGCTTCTAAATATGAATGAGAGCGTCAGGGTAGTGAATTTTCTTACGTTTCAATGCTAGGTATTATGTTGATGAAAATGTGGTTCGCAACGGTAAGACGTTTGTAGTTACAGAATTATAATCATCAAAATCATCAATACAACCCTCCAAGTTCATAAAGGTCGAGGAACGAATTTTTCAAGGTCAAAGTCGTCATCAACATACAAGCTAACACTGGTCTGCGAATTGCAAAAAAAATACGTAAGAAAATTTGATTTTCGCGCACTACCCTTTTTTTTTGGGATGGGAAATCATCAAATGACTTCTCCCACTCTGGGCGGAGCGGAAGGGAGTGTCAGACTCTTACTGACTAAAACCCATCCATGTTCCTTCCTCACCCTTTACTTTCCAGGGCCGCGGTATCTCTTTCGAACAGGCCCGCAACTCGCGCCCTACCCTGGCGCATCAATTTATCATCTGAATAAGATAAAAAATATGCTATCTCTTGGTGAAAGCCAAACCTGACTGTAATCTGTTCGCAAACAACGGTAAGACGGTTATGTCAGTACATTCAGTGTGTCTGGATTTTTTTGAGATGAGCGTCAGAATGCTGTCGAATTTTCTGTGACTATTAATGAATTTTCCTAAACACGTTCTTTAGATTGCTTCTTAAATTGCATAAGTGTATCGTGAGGAAACCGTTATGACCTAGAACATAAAATTCGAAGACATGTGACATCTACCAATCCGCACTGGGCCCGCGTGGTGGATTATAACCCATTCCCTCTCATAGAGAGGAGTTCGTGTGTCCCAGCAGTGAGAACATTATACGCTGATAATGATGATCTTATAATTAATTGAATACTTTGATTTCTATGTCAACAGTTCGATATGCTAGGCACAATCATGAAAGTATTTACATGAAAGAGTAGCCAACTTAAGCTCAAAGCATTCAAAACAGACTAAATGGAATCAACATCTATATATTAACTTGTCGCGGAGTGAATTACACAGTATTTTTTCTCTAACTATGCTTCTAAAGTAGTATTAGCACTACTATAATAATATTTCTAGAGGACCCTAACCTAAGTATTTGAGACATTTACGGCAACTTCGCACATACTTTTATGTCTTTACTAATCGGAAAAACAAACTGCTAATGAATACCTACACATTTACACGATTGTTTAAGGAACAATAAATAATAGGCCTTAACAGAAATATTTCTAGGTATTTTTAGATATTGTTTAATAGGCTAGTTGCTACCATCAATAAATTGTAAATCTATTTGGTCCGTCAGTTAGAGTGTTGGAAAATAATGGACACGTATTTTTTGTTTTTGTAAATCAACGAATATTGACAAAGATAAAACGCATCAAAACTCGGGAGTGGGGGCTCGTGACGTCAGTACTCACTTAGAATGATACCAAACAGTGACGTATTGGGAATTTTAAAAGCGTCGTATCTTCGACAATTTTGGTATAAGTGAGAATTATACCAAAATTATATATTACTAGCGCCCGCCACGCGGTTTCACCCGCGTAATTCCCGTTCCCGTGGGAGTACGGGGATAAAATATATCCTATGTTACTCGTGGATAATGTAGCTTTCGAATGGTGAAAGAATTTTTAAAAACGGTCCAGTAGTTTTTAAGCCTATTCATTACAACCAAACAAACAAACAAACAAACAAAGTTTTCCTCTTTATAATATTAGTGTAGATGTAGATATATTTTTTTTTTTTGACAATCTTAGTGACGGACTATTATAATTAGATTTTTTCAGTTAATCAGCCTATTGTATCGTAAACGACTTGTTTTCCCAAGATTCAAACTTCATAGTAAGCTATTGTGGCTAAATATGTGTAAATGTCATCCGGTATCGGTGAACGATAAAACATCAGTTTGATTAAAATTACAAGCAAATGTTTAAGTTGTAAGATGTTACTTAATACATAACATAACAACACGCTTTATCCCCGAAAATTTAGGCAGGGGTGTACCTAATACACAATGTTTGAATCCCATGTTATAGGGCTAGGCTATTTCTATCAACCCGGCAGATAAATACATCATCATCATCATTTGCCTAGCCTTTTCCCAATTTTTGAAATGGAACGTTACTTTTGTAGTCATCTAATTTGGTAACTTATTTTAAGGCGCTTTTGATGTGGTTCGTAATGACATGGATTTCTTTACCAACCACATCCATGACTGAATAATTTCCAAATAACAATTATAACAAAAACAACTTGTTACCATCGTTAAATCGGAAACGTAATCTACCAGAATAGGCCCATCAAAATGTTTGGGCATTAGTCTTTCTCAAAATTTCTATAGGTCACAGTAATGATAAATAGGTAAAGTATCTCTACGAATGGCCGAGCTTTTGACATAATTTATACGATTTTATTATTCAATAACGTTACAGTGTGGCTTTGTTTGCGTTTCAAAGCGGAAGGAAATTGGTATTTCTGATTTTAACGATGACAAATCTTTTATTATTCTTGTAGTGTAGCTACTTTCCGTCACGAGAGATCACAGATCGCAGATCTTTACGTCAGCGGGTAGCAACTTACAACGTCGGACGCCCAACCTACATTTAGGGGTAAACTTTTTCCTAGGAGCCAGGAGTAGGTAGGTAACTTTAGAAGGGTTATTACTGGGTAATACAATACCCCTTGGTGAGACTGGTTGTCGGACTACATAATACATTAAAGTAATACACATAAATGGGATATAAATTATTTATCAACAACAGACAACCAAAATAGCGGTATCTATCCAGCTGTCTATCTATTTTCCGGGAATATTAGTATCTGCACCAAAACAGTTATTATCGCTTAGAAACGCAGTTCCCGGCGTAGTATATTCTTGGATAAGGGTCTTACGTCTATCAAACTGTGTCAGATTTCGACTTATCAGACAGAATAGTAAACAAAAAAATATACTTACAATGTAAACATGATGACTCCACAAGCCCATCTGGAAAGATAAAACAATTTCCCTTTAATCAATCATATCGGTAAATAAATGTTATCCTACTAGTGCCTATAACAAATGCGAAATTTTGAGAGTATGGATGTTTTTTACTCTTTCATGCAAAAAGTACTGAACGGATTTGGATGAAATTTGCACATGGATAGTTTGTAACCTAGGTTAACACATAGGATATTTTTTATCCCTGTAGCACGATCCCGTGGGAAATTACGGAACACCATGCGGGCGAAGCAGCGGGCACAAGGGTGACAAATAGCAGACATCAGTGAACTTGGTACTACCTATAACACACCTGCATTTTGACTTTATTTAAGAACGAACCTATTGCAAACTCAACTCTCTCATATTACTGAGAAATTCCTGATTGAAACACTATTTATATTCTGCTCGACCTGGAAATTGAACTAAAAATCTGATGCTCAATTAAAGCGCTTTCAACCACTAGACCAATGTAGCCGTCCCATACACACAAATGTATGAAATTTTTCATAAACTAGCTCTTCGCCCGCGAATTGTGATAGCTCTGCTAATTAGCATGATATCAATATAATTTATAGACTATTTTACTCGGTAAAAATGTAGCTTCCCAATACAATTTTTAAAATCGGTTGAGAAGTTCTTTAGTTAAGAGGCCTGCGGAGGATGCGAATTTCATACAAAGTAATACCAAAATAATTTGTAAATCAAACATATTCTTAAGGTAGTGTGTATTTATTTTGATTTGATTACAGAATATATAGGTTCCCCAACACTTATTTTGAATGTAAGTACACCGATTTAAACAAGAGTTGTGAGAAAAATAATTTTTCTATAGAAATTTTAAATTCCTCATATCTCGTCATTATATGATTGTCCTTTCAAAATATTTATTTGGGAACATAGATATTCTATAATACAATCGAAATATAAACACACTACGTTAAGAATATGTTTGATTTTCATATTATTTTGGTATTACGTTTGAATAAAAAACGCATGCTCCGCCGGCCCTTTTTTTTTTTTAGGATGGGAAATCATCAAATGACTTCTCCCACTCTGGGCGGAGCGGGAGGGAGTGTCAGACTTTTACTGACTAAAACCCATCCATGTTCCTTCCTCGCCCTTTATATTCCGGTATCTCTTTCGAACAGGCCCGCAACCACGGCAGGCTTCGGCCCTTGCGGGCCCCTCCCCTAATGCTGACATCTCTTTGAGGCGCGCGTGGAACACGAACGCGCCGTCGACACGGCCTGTCGTCGTTAGACGGACGGACGGCTAGCTAGCCCATAGCCAACCGTCCACAGGCCTGCATCTACGGTGGCCGGTAGCCACCACGTGGCCCCCGACGCCCGTTGCGTCTCCCGCGGCGGCCGGGAAGAGAGGCTCTTTCCCTCTCTCGTTCCGCCACCTCCTTCGCTAGCATGACTGCTTCGCAGGAGGAGGTGACGACGGTTCCCATTCCGTCTCGCTCCGGACCATGGATTGAACCAGGGCCGGACGCGAGAGGTCGCCGCCGCCGATCGCCGCTACGAGGACCCGCCGGCCCCTTAAATTGTAACAACAAACACAAACAAAAAATCTAACCTTGGCTCTTTATAACATTAGTGTAGATATCTCTTAAATGACGTTAAGGGACCACACTTTTGGTCTGATTAGATCTTACTGTATACTACATCAGACAAACATTAAGAGTCGACTATAAATTGACATGAAAAATCAATTAAAATTTATAAAACCCTAGTGACATTATGTAGATTGTATCAAGGAAGACGACTTTCATCCTTGTTACAAAGTTTGCAAGTACCTATTTGTAACCTGTCAGTAGTGATTAGTTGTTTATTGGAAGTACTTTTGTAATGTAAACTGTTAAAGATCGCGAAAATCAATTGAAGTCTTTATTACTTATTCGTTTATTTATTTTTATACATATTAATTGTAATATTTGTTTGTAAATACATATTTATCTATACTTACTATTATTATAAAGCAGAAGAGTTTGTTTGTTTGTTTGGTTGAACGCGCTAATCTCAGGAACTACCAGCTCGAATTGAAAAAATCTGTTTGTGTTGGATAGTCCATTTATCGAGGAAGGCTTTAGGCTATATAACATCACGGTTCAATCATAAGGAGCGGAGCAGGAATGAAAAATGTTGCAAAAACGGGGACTTCTTTTTACTTTCGTTTTTCTCTTTTATGTGACGCAGACGAAGTTGCGTGGGTCAGCTAGTTATAAATATACACATTCATGACTCAGAAACAATTGTCCATACTCATCATTTGCCCCTACCGGGATTCGAACCCGGGACCTTACTTCTCACTATCGCTGCGCCATTCGGGTCGCCTTATATGTCGTAGTTGTCTAAGATAGCCAAAGATAGTCGTGATAGTGGTTTGTCGTTATCAAGAATACAACCAATTGAGTTGTTGAACAAATTCAGAGAAACAAAATGAGTAAAGCAAATAATATCGTGACGTATGTAAACAATACGGACTAACAACTTTAGTGATTGTGTGCGAACTTTAACAACATTGATAACAATCAATTGTATGAGTTTCACGCAACATTTCAGATACGAACAAAATTTACTGTTATCTATTAATGATATATTACTAGCGACCCGCCCCGGCTTCGCACGGGTACAATGCTGATACTAAATACACTACAGAAAAACTGTGAACGTTGTATAAAAACATAGGCTCGCTCCCGCCGCGCGGCGCCGCCCCGGCCGCAGCCGGCCGGTACCGCCGCAATCGCTACGTCCCGCAATTTTTAAATCTGTAATATCTTCGAAAATATTCATTTAAATCACATGCTATAAAGCTATAAAGTGCAATTTTGATCTACATGAAATGCACAACGTATCTAATGTATTTAATTGGATAAGGAATGATACTGTATCGTTTAAAATAGCTTGGTAAATAACCCATATTTTTTTTGTAATATGCAAAAGATAAAAATGGTTACTGTGGGTTATCCTTAGGAGATAAACATATGCTGTCGCGGACTTTTTTATTCATCTTTTAAAGATATACAATTCCGTAGTACATAAATTTGATCTATCTCGTAAGGTTATGCCAGCGTTTGCAATGTAAGCGCAGAAAATTATGTTTGTTACGACATCACATTACAAATCTTTAAATTTCTCGACTTCTCTCTACTATAATATGCATGTATTATACATATAAACCTTCCTCTTGAATCACTTTATTCATTAAAAAAAACCGCATCAAAATCCGTTGCGTAGTTTTAAAGATTTAAGCGCACATAGGGATATAGGGACAGAAAAGGCGACTTTGTTTTATACTATGTAGTGATGTAGATATTATTACGTAACTGGAGGTCTTTAAATATTTTCGCGACAAAACTGTTATTAATAATATAGCTAACTAACATTTATAGCGCGTGTGTAAAGTTAAATTTATTTGCTAGAATCTTATTGCGGTACGCTATTGCAAAAACTTATCAAAATCGATTCAGTAATGTTTCAAACTGATTGCCGAGGCTCAGATTTTAGTTAATGGTTTGTGTGTAATTTAACACGCGTGCACGTAAATTGGAACGGAACGTCTAGGTCGAATTGCTAAACGTGGAAATCTGTTGCATTCTTCACAAAAAAATAATAACTCGAACAGATTGAATACCACTTTATATACGAGGAACCATTAACTATGAAAACGAAGGTGTCAAAATCCGTTGGATGCGAGTCGCACGGGGCCGGTCAATGTGGCGACACTTGGGGGAGGCCTATGTCCAGCAGTGGACGTCTTTTGGCTGAAATGATAAAGATAATGTAACTTACATGTCAACTTCCCTGCCGTAGCCAGGTGCGTCGTCAAACATATTGGCTTTAAGCGTCTCGGGAGCCAAGTAGCCCGGAGTACCACACAGTTCTGGAACATAAGAAATACATAATTTATATTTAAAGTATGTAGCTGTAATAGTAAAACTTATTTGAATAGATGCTGTTTTTACCCTGCGACATGATTTCTGATTACGATACGAAATTAAACGCCAATGGTCACGCAGCTGACATTACTCAAAGTTTTACGGCAGGTAATGATGGTTATATTGCATTTGAATCATAATAATCTTTATCTACCCAAATATCATAAACCCTCTCTAATGCGTTCAAAAACCATAGGCAATGACCAGCATTACCAACCTGCAGAAATAAACGGAACTGTAATGAACTCATAACGCAACTGAAAACAGTTGCGTTATGAGTTTTAAATTTGGAACAGGTGTCATATTCAAGTGAGTGTGCTATTCTAGTACCACCTACATTAAATCAGATATCGATAAAAAATAAAAACCCAATTCAGTATGATTTTAACATAGATATATATGTTACTAGATTAGCAATTACCACGCCAAGGCGTTGCCACGGGACATATGTACAGATACATATGCGTCGCTAACGTCAGTTCAGTGTTCTGTTAGATGTCTACGGAAGTGACACAGGACAAAAAATGGGTAAATGCGTATTGAAAGTGTGCGATTTAAAATCACAAACACATAATTAATTAACCGAAATTACTTTCCATACTTAATTTGATTGTTTCTGACTTTTTATACTGGTTTATATCAACATAAAAACGCAATTTATTAATTTACATTTTGAATTTTGACAATTAGGTTCAGTGTTACCAGTAAAACTTAGTTTTAGTTTCCAACATTTGTGGGAGAATTTTTAATTGATGAAATAAGTGCTTTGTATTTTTTATAACAACGCTGTAGGGTGCCTAAAGATGTAACACGATGTTAAGTGACAAAATAGATCCAAAAAGCGAATGTGTATATAAATTAATAAACGAAATAATAATATTATAGAGAAAAACGCTTTTTATTGTTTATTTTGTGTGTTTGTTACGATTTAACTCGAGAACTTCTCACCCGATTTTAAAAATTCTTTCATACACAGCTACATCTTTTAGCCAGTAACAAAGGCTTTAATTATTTTCGCGGATGAAGTCACAGGTAAAGTGCTAGTGTTGGTTAAAAACTTCTAATATATCCAAAAATAAATAAGTTATTCGAATATTTTAAACTTAATTTAATTTATAAATGTATTAAATATTTTAAGGCTTAAAAAAGTTCGGTAAAATTTCGCATGAGTAGGCCACCCCATCCCACCATTGCAAGTTTATATTGCCGTCTTTGTCTAATTAAGGCGACGGTATTGTTCTTGTGACTTGTGTAAGCGAGACAAATATACGTTCACTTTTAAATGTTAATGGTTTCAAAGCTACGTCGTCGCATTTAAATGGTGGTTACACTTTTTTTGACAATTTTGTTGAGGTTTGCATCTCTAGTATATATAGCTCAATGGATTTTAATTATAAATCGCACGACATTTTGATCTCGAGTGACACAATAATAGTGACTTTGTTCCTTATGCCTATGATTTAAAAAAAAAATACAGATATCCGAAACGCCGCCATTTCGAGCTGTCATTTGTTCGTTAGCTTTTTATTTCCAGTAATCCAGTTACGAGTAGACAAATTTTCTGATAAGTTCTTTATTTCTGTCGAAAATGAGTGATAGTGACTCAGAAATTGACATGAATACTCCGCCAGATATCGTAAATGCAGCGACGAATGCAACTAATAACCTGTTGGCACAAAAATCAAGGGCCAAGTAACAATGCAGGTCATTTCCCTATGGTTCCTGAACCCATCATAGAGCCCTTATGATATTTGGGTAGATAAAGTAGTGTATGCAACTATACATAATTAGGCATTATGCACAGTAGCATAAACTACTATTATCTACCCAAATATCATAAACCCTCTCTAATGCGTTCAAAAACCATAGGCAATGACCAGCATTACCAACCTGCAGAAATAAACGGAACTGTAATGAACTCATTACATCACTGAAAACAGTAGGTTATGAGTTTAAATTTGGAACAGGTGTCAAATTCAAGTGAGTGTGCTATTTTAGTACCTATCTACATTAAATCAGATATCGATACGAAACCCCAATGCAGTATGATTTTAATTACAAATCGCACGACATTTTGATCTCGAGTGAAACAAGAATAGTAACTTTGTTCGTTTGCCTATGATTAAAAAAAAATGACAGATATCCGAAACGCCGCCATTTCGAGCTGGCATTTGTTCGTTAGCTTTTTATTTCCAGTTACGAGTAGACAAATTTTCTGATAAGTTCTTCATTTCTGTCGAAAAAGAGTGATAGTGACTTGAACACTCCGCCAGATATCGTAAATGCAGCGACGAATGCAACTAATAACCTCTTACCACAAAAATCAAGGGCCAAGTAACAATGCTGGTCATTTCCCTATGGTTCCTGAACCCATCATAGAGCCCTTATGATATTTGGGTAGATAAAGTAGTGTATGCAACTGTGCATAATGAAGGGCATTACAACACGAGTGTGGGTTTAAGAAACGATAAGAACGAACTATACATGATTAGGCATTACAACATTATGCACAGTCGCATAAACTACTATTCTGCCTTTTCCCAACTATTTTGAGGTCAACTTCCAGTCTAACCGGATCCAGCTGTATACCAGTACTGTCTGTACTTGAATTATAACTATTAACAGAGACACAAAACTTTAGTTAACACAGACTATCCTTACAGAACAAATTGTGTTAATATAGAGGTGTTACTAATAGTGTGCTAATTCGTTCAAATAAGGCGCTAATTTATCAGAAGTACGACCAGTTTATGATACTATTCGACAGAAACTACGATAGCAAATAGCCGATTTCAAAACATTGACTCATCAAAAATGGGCTGGGCTTAACATTGAAAGATAATATACAAATAGTTTATGAGAGTACTAGGATAGCATGAACGCAAACAATAGCTTTTGTTCCGCAGGTAAAACTATCGGGTATTGTCTTCAGAACCAGATGTAAGACTAGATGTGGCGCGGTCGTAGAGCATGACCCACGGACAACACTCCGTACTTACTTATGTGTTGCATCCGAATGCAGTTGTTATACGACTTTTTGTCTTTTTTCTATATTATCAAAGATTACATGAATATCTTTGATAGCAATTGTGTCAAGCTGGAATCATTAATTTTCGTATCTCAATATTCTCAATTATTGAATTCACAGTCTGTAGTCAGTTGTTCAATCCGAAAGAGTAACCCTAGGTACGAAGTATTATAATACATATCTGTGCCCTAGGGAAATCATAGTCAAGTTCTTGAGAAATAAGTCAGTTATCATAATATCCGGGTTGTTTCGTTGATGAAAAACAAACATTTAAGTAGGTAGACAAAGTATTTAAAATAGATTGATATAAAAAGACAAATGGATTAGCAGTTTATCTCTAAAATATATTTTTTTGCAAGGTTAGCTTTATTTCCAATCAACTTTTTTCAAATTATTACCTGAAAATAACCATGTCTATTTAAAAAATAAATAAAATAAAAATATTTTATTTCACATAGGCCTGGATGGGCACTTGTAAAATGTCGAAAAAGGTGCACGGTTCGCGTTGGTCGATTCCATGGAGAAGAACCGGCAAGAAACTCCATGGTTACTCTTTTCAAATCATTTAGTTTTACAATATTATTATGTTTCATTACAGCATTAGTACTAAAGTATGGGGGTCAGCGTAGGCCCGACAATAGGTCGTTGCTTGCTATACAAACAATGTAAAACAAAAGGAATATTTATCAAAGTTAAACAGCATCCGGGAATCTAAAAGGCCTTCAATGTTTGCAATTTTAGCAAGCAAGATCAGTCTGTAATGTTCTCACTGCGACACCGGCCTCCTCACAATCAGAGATGAATGAGCCCATTAATAGTTGCTTAAGTTGCTTTTTGCTCGCTCAATATAATATTATAAGGTATAAATAATCACTTACCAAACAATTTCTCGCCATCTTTGAGCACCTTAGCGAACCCGAAGTCGGTGATCTTGACGTTGAGCTGATCGTCCAGCAGAATGTTCTCGGGTTTCAGATCTCTGTGCACGATGCACTTGCTATGCACGTGCCGCACGCCTTCCAGGACTTGTCTGAAAATAATTAACGAGAAAATGTTTACTGTTATGCTTTCCTGGTACTTGTCGATCAGGTAAATGTGGTGCTGTCTTTTAATTAATTGATTTATATTGAAAATTAAACGTTAACTTTGCAGATGTTTTCAAAATATATATTGCTGTGAGTGGAACAATGTTTATGTATGAAATAGCTCACGGTCTGTCAATTGACTATTCACTCAGAGATGTTTACCACTTTAAATTAAGCCTCGGCATTGCAGGAAAAATAAAACTAATGACCACAAATTAAATCAAATAGCCCAGAGAATAAAAGTAAAAATTTGGAAAAAATAAACGATAACTTTACCTCAAATATTTACTAACTAAAACTTCTAATAATACATTGTAATAATTAACAACAAACTCAACACACGCGATAGATTCCTGCTGTTTCAGGAATTTCTCCTCAATCTCAAACTTGAAGAACACAACCAAAGCCATTTTAAGAAAAAACTGAACTAAACAAAACAAGTATTTAAAAAACAATAAGTCACTGCGGTGAAGTACCAGGAGACTATAACAGCGCAGAAGTTAAGTCAACACTGGGTTATCCGTACAATGTATAATTTGCGCGAATCCCTGTTTATCTGTGCACACGACTCACACACAGATAAAATAATTAGAATGACGTTGTATGTGCGTGTTATCTACAAGTTTCTATAGCCGGACTTTATTAAAGGGTCAATGTATGCTAGATTTATCATTTATTCAAACTAAGTATGCGATTTTTTTACTAGGACCTGATAGATCAAAGGAGGTGTGGCGATACGTAATCGAACTAGCCCAGCCCCGTCCCATTTCAGGCCGCGAGTGAGCACAAACATGTATTAGAAATTGATAAAAATGTTACTTCATGAGGTCAATTTGCTCATTTATGTTAATAAATAACTTTAATTTGCAGATAAATTTATTATTTGGCTAACAATGACACCTCGACCTTTTTAAAATGATAGCAGTTGTTAAGGGGCTCGTAGTAAAAAATATGGCCAATGACAGATGAGTACCCACATTCACATAACTGTTCAATCTTTGATAGTTTTAATACAAATTCCAATCATCATCATCATCATTTTAGCCGAAAGACGTCCACTGCTGGACATAGGCCTCCCCCAAGTGTCGCCACATTGACCGGTCCCGTGCGACTCACATCCAACGGATTCCCGCAACCTTCACCAAGTCATCGGTCCACCTAGTGGGAGGTCTTCCAACGCATCGTTCGCGGTCGCCACTCTAGAACTTTATTAGAGGGTCAATGTACAAATGCCAAGTTACAATACAAATGTTTACCAGCTACTTAGACTTGGCTTAACCAAGTACCTACTTGGTAAAATGCCAGAGTGACGACAACAATAATAGGTTTTCTGTTTCTGATCTAACACCACAAATCCATGGATTTATCATTTATCATTCATGCCAAATTAAAATGCTTTCACCACACAATTCTATGTTTATACAGGGTTAGTTTTCAGTGACCAGCAAAAATTAAAAATTAAGATCTAAGTAGATATCAAACCAAAAGTGTCGAAGAAAATAAAATAATACCAGTATTACTCATTTGAAATGTCCCAAAAAAAATTAAATCATAAACCTAGTGGAAATCAATGCACTTGTGTGCGTGCATGCACCGCCTAATTTATGTGTGCCAATTGCTACCTAACTAGGTTGTTGAACCGAATTGTGCAGTTACAATATCCACACGTTCGCTTTTTAGTGGCGGACAGTAATGAAATGTAATTTAAAAAAAAATGTTTTATTTTTCATTAAGTATTTTGAAAATATGATCGATTCTAAACCATCTCTGAAAATTTGGCCGGTTATTGAAAACTAACCCCAACTAACCCTGTAGAGAAAAGACAAACATCGTTAACAAATAACAGGAAAAAGTAGCTATAGACAATTGAAGAGCTATTTAGTAAAAAAGTAGGTCACGATTCTCATTACCACCACACCCGCATACCACTAACAAACAACGCTTGCTATAATTATCCGGTTCACGAATAATTATTATAAGGCAAGTGACAAATCTGACCAGAATTACTTGACAAAAATCCGGTAATCTCAGTAATTATTTGCTTTTATCGCCTGGATAAACCCACTTTTAAAAAACTATCATCATCTGCCTAGCCTTTACCCAACAATGTTGGCGTCGCTTCCAGTCCAACCGATGCAGCAGAATGCGTATTTCAACTACTAACCGTCGACCTTTGGACTTCTGCTGTCAAAACTACTAAGGTCCATGTTCACCGAAAAGATAACCGACTGATTATCTAAAACCAGCTGTCACTGTGACATGTTCCCATACAAAAATTGTTTTAAACAGCTGTTTTAGATAATCAGACTGTCATCTTTTTGGTGAACATGGGCCTAAAAATTCAATGGGAGTTTGGTCATGAAAGACAACAAATGAGGAAGATCAGAACGCTACGAAAAAGTCTTCCGAACATCAACGTTCTCCTGCCCTTATTCCAGTATAATACTGGTAAATATTTACCTATTAGAACAGTTAAAGTGTCTACGATGGAATAGAATTCCACAGGCATCGCCGCCGCATCCACTCAGACCCAGCCTGTCCTCTCCCAGCGACGCCCTAAGCCGAGCCTTGGCGAGGGTGCCCTTAGGGTGTAGTCGCTTAATTTATAAGTTTTTTGCCCTGGCTCGCCTTACACTCAAGGCTCCCATAGGATAGTCCGGTTAAGCAGACGACATCCTCTCTAGGTTGAACTGCGAAATGCATTAAAAAAAAAACACGTCGTCGCCGCGTATACGCTTAGTTAATCCCTAGCCTAATGTCGCACACAAAGCGATAAAAAGTTGCGTAGGCGTCTCAACTCAACGGTCTCTTATAACGTTCTTCAATGTGAAATTGCGATAGATGTTTTGTTATAAAATGCCGTTTATCATTGAGTAACCTCCTTTTTTCGAGTACTAGGTATATTTATAATGATTCGACGTTTTAAAAGAGAAAGCGGAGCTAAGTGCGATGTTCAATGGCGAACCCGTAAAACTGACCGAAGTTTTTGTGGTTTTCTGGATACGATGGGGGATGTCTGTGATGTCACGGATTTCAAGACTTGTTCCCTTTTTTTTCTTTTTTTCTTCGGATAGGAAATCATCAAATGACTTTTCCCACTCCGGGCGGAGCGGGAGGGAGTGTCAGACTTTTACTGACAAAAACCCATCCATGTTCCTTCCTCGCCCTTTATGTTCCGGGGCCGCGGTATCTCTTTCGAAAAGGCCCGCAACCCTGGCAGGCTTCGGCCCTTGCGGGACCCTCCCCTTATGCTGACATCTCGTTGAGGCGCGCGTGGAACACGAACGCGCCGTCGACACGAGACGGACGGACGGCTAGCTAGCCCATAGCTAACCGTCCACAGGCCTGCGTCTACGGTGGCCGGCCACCACGTGGCCCCCGACGCCCGGTGCGTCCCCCGCGGCAAGACTTGTTTCCTTAGGACACATTATGTTTCTTTTAATTATAGCTCTAAGTACTTGCTAACCATCAGTTGTGCATGAAAAGAACCTCCCTGAGCGGCGCTCATCGTCAATTTATAACTCCCGCACTCCCGGCTCATTCTGGAGTCTGGACACCTAGCACTGGGTAACGCAGGATCTTACGGACTTATCCATTTACTAGCATGTCTCTAACTAAGTTCAACCATCAGATCTACCTATGAAGTCACCCAAAAAAAGCTAAAAAGGTTTCGACCATGATCCGAATCCTCTCAATTAATTTAATTTTGTACGGATTCAGATTGTGGAGATTACGAGAAAAAACTGGAAGCAATTGGGTCAACTGCGTTAAATAACAGATTAGAGACAGAAGCTACACTGACGGTTTTACTTATAAAATATATATTTTCAAAGAAAAGATTTGTATTTTTGTATTTTAGGAATAAACTTAAAAACTGGACCGATTTTAAAAATTCTTTCAGCAATAGATAGCTACATTATCAGCGAGTACCATACGCTAAATTTTATCCCCGTACTCCCACGGGAACGGGAACTGCGCGACGGAATCCGCGTGAGGTCCGCTAGTATGATATCATCTGCCTAGCCTTTTCCCAACAATGTTGGTGTCGGTTTCCAGTCTAACCGGATGCAGTTGAATACCAGTATTTTACAATGAGCGATTGCCTATCTGACCTCCACAACCCAGTTAATACTGGGTAATACGATAGCACTTGGTAAGACTGGTTGTCAGACTTTTTGTGCCACTGGTCACTGGCTACCTGGTAACGACTGCCAAAGATAGAAAAATGACAACCGGGACCAACAGTTTAACGTGTTTTATCGAGGGACGGAGGAAACTTGGTATAAACATAGGCAAGGACGGCTTACCCTAAAGATCGGCCCGAGCGGCTGTTATTATTTAGCCACGAGCTCCTCTAGTATGATATAATTTATTATATTACATTTATATGTATGATATAATTTAGTCCGCTAGTATGATATAATAAAAAAAACCGGCGAATTGAGATAAAAAAAACCACAAAAATCGATTGAAATAAACTACATAAATCGGTTCTATCCACTTTTGTTTTAAAGTTCTATCTTTATTACCATACCTATGAGAAAGGTCAGCGTATAGATCCATAAAGGGCATGAAAAGGTATTTCTGGCGCGCTGTTATTTTTAGTGCAATTTTTTCTCCAGACCAAGCACAACTCGGCGTCTCTGCACCCTATTCTTGATCGGTACTTTATTTATAACGTCCAAAGGGTTCATTCAGAGACTTGGCAACATAGCATATGGGTTTAACCTCACCTGGCAGCACGGAGTCGCACTTTTCCATTTCCAACCGTCAATGGCTAAAGCGAGATATGACTAAATATAGAGGAGGTGACGGCTAAGATGGTAGATTTTTATGGTGTAAGAGTATTTAATTCTATTCTAGAAAAGCATGGTAGGCTCAAAGAGACAGGACAGAATAAGGAACACAGATATCCGGTCCAAAACCAAACTGACCGATGTTCTAACAAAAATAGACCAACAAAAATAGAGGTGGACAGGCCACATGATGCGTGACACTAAAGGCAAGTGGAGCAAGGTAGTGACAGAATGGTATCCAAGAGACGGCAAAATAAATCGGGGAAGGCAGCCTGTCCGCTGGGAGGATGAAATAAAGCTGACAGCAGGTTCGAACTGGAGGAGGGTACCCTGCGACAGACGACAATGGAAATTGTTAGAGGTGGCCTATGCCACGAGGCACACCGAAATTCGAGACATTTTGTGATTTTTGTTTTAACCATTATTGTAAGTGTAATTGTTTGGTTTCGGAATAAAAGGCATTATTATTATTATAATTCTATTCTTAGGCACTGCTCTATCGAGGTACCGAGATACAAAGCACTTAAAAAAAAATTTGTCTGCCTACAAAAGCCCTGCTTCCATGGTAGACCATGACCGACCCTAACTATAATCTATTCTAGTATACCGGAAATTGTACGAGTATTAGCAAGTAAAATGTAAATTCAAAAGTACATAGTTCCTACTTCTATTAGTTCTACTTCTTTGTTACATTACCTAGAATATTTCCAAATTCGAAACCAGTGAAACAACTTAAAGGAGGAGATATGTTTTATAGATTAAGATTAGGCTTAATTTGCAGTCTTCGAAAGTCCAGTACTTACCTATTACAGAAATTTGAAAGTTTTTCAGGAGAAAGATAAACATACCTTTTCAATCCTTTATTGACAGCCGGAACTTAATTAATATTATGACCTTAGACATTTTGAGACAAGATCGTCTCATGTCTGATGACCCATACCTTAAGGTACAATGCACAATTAAATAGATTACCCTTGAAATAAATCATCCAAGCGGGCTACGTAAATACCACGCGCTATTTCGGTACATAATATTATACCAAACGGCCTACTTAAGTATTATCTATCACCCACATTGTAAAACAATGAGCGAATTATGCAGATTGGTTTCACGTCATAAGGGGCAAAGGATGCACGAGAATGGTGAAAGGCCATTTAGGGCTCCTTCATACAGGCATGACACATGACTTACTGCGATTGCTATACAATAACTGACGTATGCATCTAACTGTCCGGGACAAGCCCACTCAAACCTGTGCGGTGCTTAAGAGACCATCTCAAACACCCACTTGGTCTTCATATTATTATGATCTGACCATTGCAATGTAATTGTATTGACCACAAAAGAGACTTCGATCTCAAAGCTCTAGAGATGATTAATATTTAACAAAAAAAAACAAGGTCAACTATAACGATTTTCTGAGAGTTAGCGAACCAACCTACAATCATGCGCATATGAACCTGAGACTCACGAAGGAATCACGAGTCGCGTCCGTGTGAGGAAACCTTTACAGTAACAGATGCGTCAAATTAATTGAGATAAAGTAACAAGTGCATGCTGCGAACACTCTCTAAGATACGCGAGACGTACGCAGATTGATAACGAATAGATCTTTGTTGCGTACACAATAGACTAATAAACGTTTGTATTTGCATGTTAAGGCCTTTCTTATATTATTCTATTGTGTTTCACACGTGAGTGTTAGATCACATTCATGTTTTATTTGAACTTCTTAAGCATGGAAAGTTAGTGGGAAAGGTTGTAAAGTTTACTGCGTTTTGAACCTTTTTTTTTAACTCCTCTTTAATGCAATCTGTCCTCAGACATTCAGCAATAGGTAGATGATGGTTCCTGTTCTTGCACGGTATGAAGCCACTGCCTCATCCGATCGGCATTACAGTTTCTTCTTGCTGTTTGTAAGTAAGTCTTGAGGTGCCCTTCTTTTCAGTCTTGTGAAGGTAACAGGGTTTGTTATTAGTTTAATTGCCAATTGATTTGGGTGAGCTTTTAATTTAGTGGAGTATGTGGTGATATTATCTTTGATTTCTTCTTTGACAGTTTTTATCTTTAAAATCCTTGTGAATTCTTGTTTGTGACATACCAAAAATAAAAAAAATAAAAATCTTTTTTTTTTAGGATGGGAAATCTAAAACCCATCCATGTTCCTTCCTCGCCCTTTATGTTCCGGGGCCGCGGTAGCATTTATACTATCTGTCGTAGTGTTTTAGATTGAAACCTTTTAAGAATTTCGATGTTTAAGTTCCCCGAAGCTGGATACCATAGCACCATAAGGGTTTGAGTATGCATTTGTAGAAAAGTAGTTTGCTTTCCAGAGACATTTGGGAGTTTTTATTGAGCATCCAGTGTATACTGCGGAGTTTTGTGGTGTCTCCACGTAAGGCGTCTGTCAGTGTATTCCAAGGTATCGAGTGACCTCTCCTTGGGGTACTTCTATATTGTTTAAGTAAAAGTCACCTGGACTGATTTTGTTTTGTTAGCTTTTATCTTCCAATCTTTAAGCCATTCAGAGATCAGCTTGAGGCTTTTTGCAGAGGCCTCCCTAGGGCAGACATCAGTAGCTAGTATGGCCGTATCATCGGCGAAAGTGCCTGTTAGGACATTTCTATCCAGCGGCAGGTCAGCAGTAAATAACAGGTACAAGGTGGGACCCAGGACACTGCCGAGGTACTCCGGCCTGAATCACACGTAGATTTGTGCCCTTATCTATGCTTCACTAGGAAGAATCTTTTGCTGAGGTAGAAGTGCAGAAACAGGTAGAAATTTTTTGGGAGAGCTGTTTTTATTTGGACCAGTAGACCACGTTATGGACTTGAGTAGTAGAACGTAATTATCAGAATTCTGATAAATATATAAAATGGGATTATCTTCTATATGTACATACATATGTATAAATTAAAGGATATAAATATGGAAAATTTACATAAGGTGACACTATAGGGCAGTCTTTTTGCTAAAAGTGATGATTTTGGATAAGCATTTTATTGGACAATATCCTAACTGACTAATTTACCCTTAGCTATTTCGTGCAGTTTGCAGAAAACCCAGCAGTGTGGATTTCAGACAAGAGGCATAAACCAAAAGATCTCATGATATAATTATAATATAGTCCACAGTACTACAACATGTTACTTATTTGTCACTAGCTGACCCACGCAACTTCGTCTGCGTCACATAAGAGAGAAAAACGAAAGGAAAGAATATCCGCGTTTTTGCAACATTTTTCAATCCTGCTCCGCTCCTAATGGTCGTAGCGTGATGTTTTATAGCCTATAGCCTTCCTCGATAAATAGAGTATCCAACACAAAAAGAATTTTTCAATTCGAACCAGTAGATCCTGAGATTAGCGCGTTCAAACAAACAAACAAACAAACAAACTCTTCAGCTTTATAATATTAGTATAGATAATATTTCCAAAAGCTACAAAAAAAATACACGAAAATTGTCAACATACCTCATAATATACCTAGTCTTCTTCTCGGACAGTGTGACCACAGACGTGAGGTAATCAAAGAGCTCTCCATTCTTGCACAGCTCAAACACTAAGAATATGAATGTCTCCGACTCGAACACATCCTGCAGCTCAACTAAAACAAATTATATTACTTCAGGGTGATTTGTTAGGGATTTTTTTTTACTAGCCTGCTCTATCCCGCTCCTAGGTGAAGGACCCCCTCTCACAAAGCTGCTTAAATCGGGTTAGTCATTAAAATTTAAACTTAGGTTGGAATGTGACTTTGCCTATTTTTTTTACCATCTCCTGTAATTATTATACGGGAAATCATTTTTACTTGATGGTAGACTTGAATGACAATGACAACAATAGCAATTTTCGAACCAACTCTTCTTCTTTAGATGCCATTTTGAAGTCTCTACCTCCCCTTTAGGAATGAGGCGTGAGACTGAGATTTGTGGTAACATGTAAAGCATTGGACTTTATTGGTCAGTCCATGTCTCAATGGTGGTGATCAATAAGCCATTCAAGCAATAAAGAGCCAACAACTCACTCACTAATATAAGGGTGTCCGGCTACCATCCTCAGGATGTGTATCTCCTGCCGCGTGGCATCCCTCATGGTGTGCGTATCCACCCCATCCTGGGACTCCTGACTGAGATCTATGATCTTGGCTGCATATTCTCTTCCTGTTTCTTTCTCTATACATCTTCGGACTGTTGAGCTTATGCCTCTGTATGGGAAAAATTATGGATGAAATATGTTATTGGGATTTTTGCAATATTTGAAGAAAAAAAGAAAGAAAAATATTTATTAAATGTCAGTAACTAAAGCATACACACACAATAATATAGTAAAGAGTTGCATATAAGCAAAATAAAACTTATGAGACTTGGACAGCTTATAATAACATAAAATCTAAAACAACAGAACCCTTTAATTAAAAGGGTGCTAAAAAATAATAATAAACGTACTTGTTAAACCAAAAAATTCAAATAATGAAGGCCAAATAAAGAGGTCAAATTCTAAAAATCCGATCACTTTAGATTCACTGCAGTAAAATTGATTTATTAAAGGAAGTTAACGGTTTCATCTTCAAGGTCACTCAGAAGACTTATGAGTAACAACACTTGTAATGATGCCCAGACGCTTTAAATAATTCTCTAGTTTCTTAAAAATTGGCACCAACGCAACTTATCACAAATCACGACACACTAGTGAACACCACAATTATCTTCTCACCTGCCTATTATTTCTTTCGGCTCATATCGTGCATAGAATCCTTTAGCCGCATCTTTATCGGGCAAATTGTCGTCGTCTTCCTCCTTTGCCATCGCTTTCACTGTCGCTGTTATTATATTTTCGTGTACTAATTATACGTAATTAGCCTATCCACAATGACGAAAGGTTATTGTTGTGAACAACTGACAGTACACCTCTCTTCAGCTTCTACTTGCTTGATGTTAAAAATCAACTAACAGCGATTCAAACACTGGGTTAATCACTTTACGTAAAGTGCATATACTACAATCCGTTCGCAGGTTTGGATTTCAGCCAATATACTCAGAAAAATTATCAATAAGCATATCAATGTGCGTAAAATCACAAAATTGTGAACGGCTGTAACTGTATCTGTCAGTCACAAAATGACAATGACAGAGAAATATCTGAAATTAATGTCAAAGAGTATGGATTAATGTCTCCAACAACACAGATTACATATTAGTTGTCCAACAAATCCATAGATTATACACTCGACTGAGTTTCTGACTTGTCTTTGGCGAAAAAAATATTATTCTAGTCTCGTAAGCGTAACTGGAAACAGAGCCATCTCACAGAAACTTGTGTTATTATTTGAGAAACTCAACAACACTCACAACCATTTCAACCATTTTCCCGTATATAATTATTATAGATGCTCTGTGACTTCACTCCTTCACAGCTTCGCTCTAAATAAACATAAAACATCAAATTATGAATACAGAATTCATATATATATTTTTCATATAATATTATAATATAATTTTTCGGAGATGGACTTGAGCTTTCATTAAAATTGAGAGAGTATCTAAAAACTGAATGAGAAATATTTGTCATTTTTTCCCCCAGATGAAGAAACACGAAATCTAAACATCCTTCTCTTGTGAACAGCTGTCGCCAGCTGATTTTACTCTATGTCGCCCAGTTTTTGTCCCTTTCATGCTCATGGCTTCGTAATGTGTGAATTTATTGGAATCAAATTATGCCTTTTCTCTTTTACTCGAGAGCAAAACGATAGAGGTAAAACATATAACAGGCTCAAACTGCAGCCTTCCTAATATTGACATGTCAATCTGTCCGTCCTTGTTTCACGTTTCTTTCTTGGTCGTTCGGTATGTTTTCGCTTGTTGTTCCGTCCCGATGGTCTTGCATTTTTCAGTGTTTTGCAGATTATCTTATCAGTAGTTATATCCCGTGATTAGTTTACGTGGACTGTATACACAAAGCTTGGATTTCGGTGTTTAGTTCCTAGCAAAAAGATTTTCTGACCAGGTAAGTAAACTACGCACAATTTTTCTTGCTAAGTGACAATCGTGTTTTGTACTGTTGGTACTTTAATATGTTTTTGACAACCTTGAAGCAATGAAATACCAGTTTGGTGCTATTTTCTTTGTTCAAGTAGTATGTGAAATCAATTTGATTTCATAATGGAATAATCCTTGGTAGCCTCTTGCCCCAAATACCTTTTCAAATGATGTCTATTAACTTTCACTGCAAATACCCACAATATTTCCATGAAATTCACTACACTTTTAATCAATTCAATTTATGACCATAAAATAAAAAGGCTGTCTATTTCAAGAAAACCAAATTTTAACCTTACTTAGATACAGAACAATTCCATAACAAAGGCACCTTGCACAAAATGTTCAAAGAATAAAGTGCTTATTAAATAAAAACATGTAGGTAGGTATATTTTGTAAGATATTTTAGCTCTAAAATATAATTTGGTTATTGTGTTTATACATGGGTCATATTACAAGGTTGGCCGCTGATACTCCAATAAGGTAAGCCCGTGATATCATATCAATACCCTAGGTAAAGTAAACACTTTGGAAGTCAAAAAAACTGTCTAATAAAAGAGGAAACCAATGATTATAGAAAATCTTTAGATACCAAACTAAGTGATATAGTTACTAGGAAAACAAAGATCAATAAATTATGTAACAGGATGTAATCAGTTGTCAAACTGTGTTCCTGTCCACTACCCACAATAGAAATATATTATACTTCTTTAATATTGTTATGGCTTAAAAAATTATGAAGACAAAAACATTTGGACCCCCTGGGTTTGACAAACTAAACATTATTTATTAAAAATTATCTGGCTCTTGCCACAGATTACTACTCTGCCCAAAAGAGCTAATAGAGCCCAAGTGAAAAAATAAATGTAATGTAAAATAATTAAAGTCTCTTGGGACTTTAACTATGTTATAGAAGATTAAGTTTAAAATAAATTTAAATATGAACTTCATCATCATCATCCAGAGCCCGAACTCACCCACTGCTGGGTATAGGCCTCTCTCTGCTTGTTCAACTTTCCACGGTCCTGCGCTAGCCTCATCCAGGTTATTCCCCCGACGGCTACTATGTCATCTGCTCATCTCGCCGCCCAACGACCCACATTCCTTTTTCTAATTTTTTCTGGATGCCATTCGGCGATAGCCTTGCTCCAACTTACCAATAATTATAATGAGGGTTTTTTTTCATCAAGTTTAATGCAAATTATGGCAACTAAGTAACACAGCTGTCCATTACACACACACACACACACTATGATATTTTGTTTACCTAGCGACACACCCCTGCTTTGCACAATGCCACCTTTTGGGTACAAAACTATACTATCTTTAAATCTGGAACCAACCATAAAAATTAAAAAAAAACAGCACTTTACTTGGTTGGAAAATCATGTTTTTTTTTAATAAAGAGGGTAGTCCTCAAATATTAGCATAAGTTTATCATATAAAGTATTTATTGGTTCTGCAGCTGAGCCACAGTGGTGGACTGTTATACATCTTGTGGCCCGGTGTGTATTTGTAGACGGCAGATGTTCTTTTTAATTTTTAGTATACAAGTTTTCAAACAACTTTTTTCTTTGCTGTTTTGAGAGCAGTGGTGATAAAATACATAACAGAAAGTAAATGCCGTGCTTGGATTTCGTCTCACAACTATGTAGTCTCAAACCAAAACTCTAATGACAACTCACTAAAAATAATAGCATAATAAAATTAAAAATAAATAAATTGACTTCCCACTTACAAATGGAAGTGGCCAGGGGCCCAGGTATAATGGGACCAGGGCCACTTCCATTTTCCATTGTATCACCGTCATATTTATTATTTTTTCTCAAATAACATTGAAACACTGATAACTAAATATCTGGAGCTCAAAATAAATAACGAAGATATCCTGTAAGTGACAGTATAAGTCCTGTAACTTTTCTCACACAATCAATCCATCTTTTCTTTGGTCTCTCTTTCCCTCTCCATCCATCAAAATTAATATTCATCACTCTTTTGGTTACATTCAATTCATCGATTCATGTATTACATTGTAGTAAAATATGTTATTATTTTATTTAAATGCCTTGTGGAGTTGTGGCCTCTTGTACAACCGAATTCACAGATGGTCTGCCACTTTTCACCCTTATGGCCCAAGTAATAAGGTTGAAAAGTGGTTGACTGTCAATGAACTTGGTAGTACATTGTGCCTGATGACCTGACTATATATTTAACCTTTTTGTTGATAAAGCTGTTCAAATATCAGACTCAGTTAGTTCTCGAGTTATTACACAGATGGCGCTGCATGTTGTGCTGGTAAAAGAATTCGGTGTGATGTGACAGCTAATAAATTAATAATAATCAATTTTGTGGCGCGAAACTAATAGTATTAAGTAGTAAGTATTCAGTAATAACATTCTGTTCGGCTTTTTCTTGTTTTTTTTTATTTGGATTTATAAGCATCGATTTGCCTATTCTAAGCATTTGAACTACCAGTCCAGTCTTCACTGTTTTCGAGTGATTCGAAAATCGGATTTCTAGAAGGTTTTCAGGAGAGCTATACTATAGCCAAATAATATTATCTTTTAAAGTTCGAAATTCAAACGACTTATTCAAGCTGCTTTTTTAATTACTATGCATTCAATAGACACTGACACTGAATAGAGTCTCATTAAATGACACAAGATGTTACATCCAACTATGATCTCAAAGGGGCCATCCCAAACCCACGTTATAACTAAACCCGCTGCATCTGCGTTGGCGGTACTTACTTACGTAGACGGGGACAAGGGCGCAAATTAAGGACGTCTAGGTCCCCCCGTCCCTCCTCCCCTCACGGCACGCCCAACCCCCTCAATGCTCCACTGACTACTATAACCCCCTTTCGCGTACAGTTCTGGGAAAACAGTGAATGTTATTGAAACCTGAATGTATGAATTTCCACTACGCTTTCCTTTAAAATGAAACGAGAGTAAAACTCACCCTTGCCTCGACTTTGTTTGTGAGCCGGATGAACTGCCTTTTGTTTTCTCAAACGGTATTATTTTTAAAAGCTTTACGAAAGCAGAAAGATTTATATAAAGATTTAGATAGCATTGTACGCATTCAACAGAGGGTTTTGTAAACAGAAAGATAGAATTCACGTTTCTTAGTAAGAAATCAAGATGATCACAAAAGATTCCAGATAATGTAGCCAAAGCCAAATCAAATCGAAATTCAGACAGTTTAAATCAGATCAGCCTCGTTAGCTTCTTCTTTGAGTAGTTTCTTCAACTTTAATCGTCACAAAAAAGAGAACTTTTCCTTTTTAGATCTTTATCTTGTCGTTAACTTATCGGATAAAGCACTTACGTTGAGTCCTTACTATCGCAGTAAAACAATATCATTAATAGGAACATAAATTCACTCCATTCGTACTAATAAAATGCAAAAGTAAGTGTGTCTGTTAAGTTTTCACGCCTTAACGGCGGCGGGACTGATTTGGATGATACTTAGCACACGGATAAACTATTAAGTACCTGGCTTAGGACTTAATGACCCGTAACATCGGACATCTCTCAGTCTCAACACCACGCGGGCGAAACTGCTGAAAAAAGCTTGTACCTACATAACTCCATACACTTCGAGTGTCCGATTACCGATACACTCTCTTATCTCGTTAAATCAGTGTAACAGAGATTGTTACGATAACAGTACACGGAAGTTTTGATATTAGGACAACATTAGACAGGTGAGGTGAGTATACGTGTTTTTTTTAATGAATTGAATTTGTCAATCTTGGAGACCTTGGGAAAGCCGAAAATGACATGCACCACGAAGAGAGCCTACTCGAAACTAACTAAACGAAAGAGGTTGTAAGTTGTAATCAAGGAAGACAAAAAGTAGTCGTAAGGCTGGTGCAGTTTGGGTTGCGGGACTGTTCGAAAGAGATACCGTGGCCCCGGAACATAAAGGGCGAAGAAAGAACATGGATGGGTTTTAGTCAGTAAAAGTCTGACACTCCCTCCCGCTCCGCCCAAAGTGGGAGAAGTTATTTCATGATTTACCATCCGAGAAAAAAGGCAGTTTGAAATAAGAATAAAAGGTTACGCACACCTGACCTTAATGGTGAGGTTCGTCAGAAAAGCCAGGTTCCCGTAGTAATCGGATTCGTCGTATGACCGGATGTATGAACGAGGAAGAAACGAAAGGAGTATGTTAGGATTGTAGCATGTACATACGTGGCTTCCTGTGGTTTCTCCCTACGGTTACCTACCTTCCCCAAATGGGAAAAAGGAGTGAGTTTATGTATGTACATCCTATTTCTCTTTAGTGAAATGTCTTGTAGGAACATTAAAAGTGAATAGGAATGCAGAACCCCTATTATGTAATCTTGGTAAAACTTAAAAAGGTAATAGATTAAAATAAAATAAAAACTAAATAATGTACAATAAGATTCAGCTCACTAGGTAGCCAACGAAACACTGTAAACAGTAGGACAAATGGATCACCTCTATCAAAAACAAAATGGCCTATTGGAAATAAAAGACATAGTTTCTAAATTGTTCATAGTGTGTTCTTAAAGGTCATCTGAAACTGATATTGTATGCTTGCTTATCTAATAAATTCGATCTGTTTTTAGATAAAGCTGATTCGATTTGACGTCCAGACTATAACATTTGTTACAAACTGGGTGGTATGGTATCATAAATACACTGCGTAATCATTCTCGTTTGCTGTAATCAATATGAAACTCACATTCATTCGAAATACAGTATTCAATATTTCATAATACAATGGAAATGTGGGCCACTGGGCTTTGGTGCGTCCCATTCTCCTCTCCTTTATTAAGCTCTGGTAGGGAATGATCCGTTTGACTTCCCACATTTTTTTCGCAGCATGTATAGAATATATAATATAAGTGGTACTACAAGTCTATTTTTGCGTACCCCTTTCGTATATCCTTACTCCGTTGCTTCAGTGACCCGAAATGGGTCTTGGGTTCTTGGCTTTCCATAAGAAATCCTCCGGTTTCCTGGACCCTAATGAAGCAAAAATTTCTACTCAATTAATCAGGAATCCGACTAATCCGCGATCTGGTTGTCGTTCTGAGACCTGCAATAATAATTATGAGCATGTTCTTTCTACTCGCTCCGTAATTCCACGGCTTGCATTAACTAATTAGTGTGCTCACATGGTGTAAAGATAGATCATGTTACTATCAAATTATATACTGCAGTTACACTTATCTTAGAGGAGTGTTTTCTCGATCCTCTGTAGAGCAATTACGTGTAGCAAGTGATTCCTGTTGTTAATTTTAATTTTGTAGATCAAAAGAAAGATCAAACAAGGACATATGTTTTAATTGGTCTCCATTTCTTTTGATCGTTTCCATTTTCAAAGGATCTACGTCTTTGAAGAAATGAAAAATAAACTAATTTAGTTCCACTCCAACTAATTTAACTTGATGGGTTTTCGAATGATAATACATGTCCAATCATGTATCAGTGACCGACTGTTTGGTATAATGTGATGAAGAAGGACAAATCACATGTGACTAAATGAGTGATGATTATAAATTAAATGTTGTGGATGGAGAGAAGTAGACCAAAGAAAAGATGGACGGATTGTGTGACAAATGATGATTCTGTGATATGAAGGAGAAAGGAATAAATGATAGGGACGATTGACAGGGGAGAATAAAATGAAAAAAGCATGTGTCCCCGACCCCAAATAATATGGAACAAGGGTAAGAAAAGAATGCAGGAAGAATTTAACAGTTTATGTATCGCTTGAAGTTTTATTACGTTATACTATACTCCGTCTAGAGATATGAAAGCAGCGTTCATGTTAAAAATAAAACAGAGGTCGACAAGGCGGCACAGACTAAGTGAAGCCCGTGGGCAAGATTAAAGGGGACTAAAATTGGGCACCCGTATCGCTTCTGAATCACAAAATGTTGATATCTTTTTTTAAATTACCAAGAGGGAGAGGAATTACAATGGCAAGCAAAAAAGGGAATTAAGACCTCAAGATATTTAAGACAACTTCCAGTGAAAACATCGCAGACATTGACTTGGCCACAGATATTATAATACTTGGCTATGGTGCATTTGATAACGATTCGTGCGAAAAGTTTCTGAGCAACAATTAACACTATTAAGGGTCCGTTCACACAGACCGGCTCGGAGAGCATCGGCGCGCCTTTTTCTTTTCACACAGACCGGATCGTATGCGCTTGGAGTTAGTTGGAGCGGAGACGCCAACTATTTCACATAGACCGGCTGGAAGCGATCTGAAAACGGATACGCTCGGAGCCGTTCGGATGCGCTCGCAGCCGGTTGGATGTACTCGCAGCCGGTCGTATGCGCTCAGAGCCGGGTGGCACTACAAAGGCCGTACCAGTATTCCACGCAGTCCAAGTTTTATTTTCGGTGCGTGTGCGTAAATTGTGCTATCAAAAGTGCGGTCGGCGTGAGACGGCGCGCACGCAATCGGAGCCGATCGGCTTCGCGAGCCAGAAAGAGCATGCAATCGGAGCCTAACGGCTGCGCGAACGAGAAAAAGTACGCGATCGGAGCCGGTCAGCTCCTCTTATTATTTCACACCAAGCGCGTTCAAGCATTCTTAATGACAAAAGCAGTGCACATGCAAAAATAAACTTTACTGCAAATACCAAAAACTCTGTTTTCAACGTGATAAGAATCTGCTCTCCTCTCCGAGCCGATCTGTGTGAACGGACCCTTAGACTTCAGTCGCACTTCTGCTTACAGTTGCTATCCAATTGTATCAGGTGATGATTACAACTTTGAAGCATAGTAAATATCACTTGTTTACTTTACAGTACAGTTGCTTTTGCGAACAGTATTGAGAGATTATCAGTAAATTGCAATCTGATATAAATATGGACCTATAAAAAGCCACCAGATTTATTGTCTTCGCCTCCATTCTCTGTAGTCTACAAGAGATCCAAGCCCCTCCAGGTATTATGGGTTATGATTATGGACCATCTAGATCAGGCTGAAGACCGGAGTCAGAGCCGTGAAATGATCTAGTAATAAATTCCATCGTTATCGATAACTGTGTAGCGTAAAATGAAGCACCCACATTTACGATATTTATGTCAGTAATCGCATCAATTTGAACAATCTGTGAACAATTTACTTCTGGGCCGTTTTTTAAACGCTGGACGTATTTATGTAAATGTTTACAGTTCAGCGCTTCACAATTTATTCAGAGTTTACGGTATGGTAGCGACATCAATATTTTTATTGCGGGATGAAGGGTAAACTGGGAAAATGACATGAAACTGTTGTTTCAGAGAAGACAGGGACACAGAAATGGTTGTTTGGAGATCGACGTAGTATTTAACCAGCCCAGTTTTGATGCAGGATCTGGTACATAATACGGTTATTGACCCTGTAATTAAATTTTACATACATGTACATACGTACTTATCATCCGTAATGGCTAATAAGATAAAGCAGTCATTTAAATACAAAATTGGCATTGAATTTGCAAGACGCTGCGAGAATTCTCGCTACTTTGCAGTTGCAAGACATACGTTAACATGTTCAATTATAATATAATGCAAAAATGCTTTGGCCACTCTTGTAGGTTTCACATGACGTTCGTATTTCATTCTAGGTTATTGCTTTACTCTCAAACTGCCAAGAATACTCAATGAGAAGATCTTATCAAGCCTTGTTAGTAGTACTCGAATAATGGCAGTAATGCAATCATCGTTTCATACAAGGATAACGTTGTATCGTTCACATTGAGTCATTTGAGAACTTAAAACTTATTTACATTTCTGTTTAATTAATTTACCGGGTTTGGTGCAGCAATGTTAATTAACGGATAAAGTGTATCAACAATTTATACTTCGAACTTAGTCGAACAACCATATTCTTGTTGAAATTGAAAGCTAATAAAATTTCATTTTGTACTGCGAAACCAAGTGTTTGGAAACCATGTTTAATGAACACTATTACCTATTGTAAGTTATTAGCGGATTTCAAACTGGAATTATTTGTAGTGTTGTCTTAGTTAATTGCGAAATATTATACCAGCAATCCTTGGGTGGTCTCCAGGTCTTTCTTCAGTGATTTACGAGTTCAGGTTTAATTTTCCTTGAATTTAAATATGTACCTTAACTTAATCTACCTGCAGATCTTATTTTACCTTCCAACCTGGAATTTACTTAAAAGCATGCCACTTAACCAACTATTTTAAAAGTGAAACAGCTAGACCTAATTGGTCGTTGAATTCATTGCAACTACAGCCATCTACTGCACATAACTTAAAGCTAATTAGCATGAAAGTTGCATTGTTTTATCTTTTCCGTAAATCTCAAAGGGAATGAAGAAATCAGCTAACAACACAGCGTTTATAAACACCGTGTTGCTGTGGTTACTGTTTAAAATATGTTACTGCAGTTCCTGGAGAGTGCGTTGAACCGCCCCCACCCTCGGTCTATTTTCTAACTTAACCAACGAGTTCTTGACGATCTGACACCGTCAATTGCGATTGTCAATGTTATGAATTTGTTATAATTTATGAGCAAGCCCGTAAGCCGCAGTTATGCAGATTAAAGTCCTAACGACTGACTCAGTTTTGCACTTTCGTCGCCTGCGTCAATTGCCTACAAATGGACTCGATCCCCCAGTTGACATGTTGAATAAATTTTAAACTTGAGCTTATATTGACTGCATGATTCAACAAAACGTGTGTAACTGTATGTATAAGCTAAATAAAGTTTAACTGTGACACCCTGGTTTAAACTGCAGTACTGTTTATATTTAGCTCTAAAAAGGCGCAATAAAATTAAAAGTCCAAGTTTAATCGAATGTTTAATCGTATGCATGCATTAACTACGAAAGACAATTAATATAATTGCAGATAAACGCATCAAGGATGCAAATAAACTTTATGCCTTGGAAGCAGGTTTTTAAATTATGTACCATTTTAGAGCCCACCATTTTGGAATTGCTGTAACTTTTGAACTACGTAAAGAAGCTGGTGTTGATTTCATTGTGCTATAAAAGAGTTGCATTCCTTTGTTAAAAAAAAAAACATTCATTCTCAGAGACAGTTTTGAACATTACAAAAGCCAAGTTCAATATCAAATTCAGTGCTCCAGATTCGTTGTCCACAATGTAGGGGTTTTTGGTTACACCAAAATTCACGTTGAATAAACTTAGTTTCGGCGTGCTTTCACATTTTGTTACAAAAATAAAGGCAAACAAAAAAAAACTTAAAACCTACGCACCTCAAACATCAGTAGGTGTTAATTTACGAAATAATAAATTACTTGGCTGAGGAAGGATATGTTAACGAAAAACAACACCTGTATTTTTTGCAGAACTAACTTACTGTCTGAGCTATATTTTTTCCCTGAGCCTTGCCAGGTCAAAGTCCACTGCACGCCTGATCGCGCCATTTGATTGAGCGTAATGTCCATAGACTTCCATCGGATCGCTTACAGAATTGCCTATTTCATGCTTCAATTGTAATTTCATATTCTATTAAGCTGAATATTGTGAACGTTTTCTTTTT
The DNA here is from genome assembly GCA_916618015.1 of Xestia c-nigrum. NCBI lineage: Eukaryota > Metazoa > Arthropoda > Insecta > Lepidoptera > Noctuidae > Xestia > Xestia c-nigrum. The sequence goes on from OU745263.1 coordinate 4,807,200, forward strand.
CTAAAACATAGTTTTTGCAAAAAATTCGTGATGTCCAACTCTCATATGGCAATTAAATAATAAAAAAATATTCCGAAATATTCATTTTAAAAATTACGTGCCAGTAATGCATTAAAACTCCTCCACTAGCCCTTTCTTCTCTCTCGTTCTCTTTATCAAGACGTCGTCAATGTAGGTACTCGATCAGTTACTATTCAATTAAAACAATATCTACCATATAATAATGTTTTTTTATAACCATACGTTGTAATTCCGGGGTCGTGCTTTAGTATGGCATGTACACTGTAGCTGACTGCTGACCTCTGCATGTAACTTCAATCTGATCATAACCACTTACAACATCCACCTCTAACCCTTCATCGAGGATAACAGCATTCACATGGCAACTATCTTGTTTACGTTTTAACCAACACCTTAATACAATTAAACGATTAACAAGTTAGTTGTCCGTATGTTTATCTCGTATTCACATCGACATCATGCCTCCTAGTCACGATTGCTATTTGCGAGTATTTACACGCAGTATGCAAATATCTCACGTGCATTGTGCATCAACAAGACTAGCGTATCCGTTGTACAGACTATCCATAGCACATCGTGTTTCATGAAAAAAAAAGACTATTGTGTTCCAGACACGTCATTAATAAAGAGAGTTGTGTACGAGCTTCCGCTCTGTTACTAAGTTTGTATCTGTTTTGTTCAGTATTGTGTAGTCTATTTGTAGCGTAACAGTGCACTCATATCAAGGTTCAAAAACAACTCGCCATTCAGTTCAGATAAAAGATATTACAAAATATGCAAAGAGGGCATTACAGCAAACTAGTGTCCATAAACTGATGTTGTCGGGATCATAACAATCATATAAGTTGAGGTAAAGTTTTAAAACGAGCTTCGCTTCGTCTCCCAGAGTGTAATAAAACTTTTTTGTACACAAATAATATATTGGGATGGCCTCGGTGCGTACACGCAGGCCCGCAGATGCACGGCTGGCCTTGACTCGGCGTGCATGCGCGTGAGTCGAGGTGTAAGGGACTGGCGGGTAGCGGTCTTAGATTGATTGCGTAAATGATGAGCTGCTGACCAATAAGGTCACCGTCGTCGTGTTGTATGTCTAATATTAATTAGGACAGTCACGCTTTACAAGAGTCTACTGGGGTAGACTCTTGTCTGATCCTCGACTTGAAGAAAAGAAACATCTTTCGTGCAAGCTGTTTCAATTTCTGTTATTTAAAAATGGTTCTAGCTCAATACCGTTTTAGGTACTTACTTATCTTGATTTTCTTTCAATGATTTCTAAAACTTGAAATTTCTTTCTGAATGTGTATTACTTCACCTTCGTCTTTATAGTTGGCGCTAGTTTTGTTTCGAAGATTATCCTTCAATATGATAGATGATTTTGGATTGCTTTCAATAAATCTTCGATACTTGCACCCCGCCCAGACGCATGCGCCGCGCAGCCATATCAAAATGCCGTATCGTACTGATGCGAGCTATTTTTGTCGAGTCTCGTCGCGTCGCCAATCGTGTTTTTCCATGCACCGACACCAAGCATTTTAAAGGTAAAAATATTTCAACACATTATTACCCAATCTTTACCTTTGTAAACATTTGATTGCCAATTCCTTACAAAACAGGTAAAATAGTTCTTCTGTTGGAACATTTGGTCATACGCCAAGTCCTTCGGCAAATTGAAGCTATCGCCCGATTTATCGACCTGTCTTCAAATATGGCCCTCGCATTTTATTCTGCGTTTGACCCAGTTGTGCTCGTAAACGAGCCTGCTTTCGGAATGATTACATCACTGGCATCAAACTTCTTAATTATGATTCATCTCACTCTATCATCGAATGCATTCCAATGAACTATTGCAATCGTTCATTGCATATTTGATACTCAGCCGCGGCTCATATGACATGTGTTCTGATGATTTCATTCCAATCAACATTTCGAAAACAGAACTGTTATTGTTTTCATTCTTTTGTGCCAAATTGTTTTGAATGCTAGTCATTTCAATATTGCATTTATCAAAGAACCCGAACTCTTGTTTTGAAACATCGGTTCAAATTTCTTTCACGACCGTCATTGCAAGAACATCATCTATAACTTTATTTATTCCATTAATCATTGCTTCGCCGCCGCTCATAACATTTCTAGATTAAAACCGTGCGCGTACGCACCGAGATGTTGGCAATTTAAGTCTCGAGTTATTTTTAGTTTAACCGGTCTGTTACCGTAACTGCGCTTTAAACAAGTTATTAAAGTTGGTGATAGCTCTACTGTCGCTCGCCTCGGCTCAGGGTCTTGTTAACTCTGCAATTTTGAGAAGGTGGCAAATAATAAATCTTGTAACTTGTTCAAGTATATTATATTTTTCATAACAACATTTGCATGCCATATCATCACGAACTCCGCGGCGAAATTATTCTGTAAATTAGTAGATAAGGCGTATCAAACTTTATCAACTGTTTATACAAACACGGATGACCTTCATGCTTTGAAGGGCACATGGCATATTGTTTTGCTAATACTTTGATTACATAACTCAATGGATATCTGAATGAGACTTGGGTTATTTTCATTGTATTGCGATAAATCCAACTGGTTCAGATTTAGTAGTCAAAGATTCTGACGTATTTGTTTGATAAATAAGCATATGTTTTGATTTATTGTTCATCATTCTTTTTCGTGATTTCTATTGATTTGTTTGTGTTTCGCACCCATCATAATCTAGTCTACAGAAAGCCGTCAATATGGAATGTTTCCAAAGCTGCTTAGCTCTGAAGCAATTAGGTCTTCTTGTCCACGTTTTACCTTATTCATCAATTGAATACTTAACTGCTTCTGTTATTATGAGTCAATCATACTATTGACCAATACAGACTGTTTGCAATACGCTATTAAAAACATTAATTTATTGAGCACGAACCTCAGTTACTATTGATCTTTCATAACTGACACTTGATTCTTAAAGTCTTGTGTGTGGTTTCAAGCGGAATGGTGCCAAGCATCTGCGAGCTTTGACAGGATATACAACAAACATTTTGTACGAAAGTCTATTATTTCTTTGTTCCAGTTTTCTCTGAAGGCTACTTGGCAAATATCCGACAGTCGCTGAATATGAAATTGAAAGATGAAATTTTCGAGTGAATCCCGTTCTTTAGTTTTTCTATTTGTTGTTGTAGAAATGAAATTTTCTTTTGTGCAGATTCGCGAACAAGGAAGACCTAAAAAGGCAATCTCGTAGCTGATTGAGTACTCACTGCTTTTCAAGAAATTAGATGTATTTTATCAACAACTTCGTTCCCCGATTGCACAGTTGAGAGAACCGCTCTAAGAATATTAAGGAAACCATAGCTAAACTCATATTATGATGGACAGTTAGTAAAAATGGAATATCATATTGTCATCAAAATCACAGTTACCGATTATGGTGAGACTTCTAACACCGCTACTACAAACGGTTGTGTATGGAGCAATATTGCCATGTCATCAAGTGAAATTTGTTTTTAGTTTCTTTCTTTAAGCTGAGATGTAGATGCTCTTGTCTTTTCTGCCCTCATGCGAATCCAAATGTCCTCATAGCTTCATCCAAGGTCTTGATCTTCCATTTAAAGAATGTCTTTAGTATAAACTCGTGTACGTGACCCACGCCACGGAATTTGTATGTTTTTGTTAAACAGCTGTTTTAAAATATTCCTCAGTAGTCAAATACACACTTATTATGTCTTAGTCGAGTAAACAAGGGACAAGGACAAACAGTTATGTTTTAATATTATTTTCAGTACATTGACGATGTACAGCCTTGAATTTTAAATTCAGACTTGTTTATCGCTCGCAGAAAGTGCGACGACCTTTTTGAATATATTTACTAACTTAAACGCCCACGGGTTAAAGGAGTTCTCTTTATATTAAAATAATTAACCCGTTTTTATAAGTAAACAACATGATGAGTGAATTCGGCCCTGTTCTTTTTCATTATCTTTAGCACGTGTATTTTAAGATTTTTTGTCATGTGTATAAACACTTGTTTAACACTTTGCCTTATTTATACCGAAGTAAACTTTATGATACATATTTCATTGAAAGATATATATATTATATACGAGCTGACCCACGCAACTTCATCTGCGTCAAAAGTAGTACCTACCTACTACTCCCTACCTACTACCTACCTACCTACTACCTACCTACTACCTACCTACCTACCTACCTACTACCTACCTACCTACTACCTACCTACCTACTACCTACCTACCTACTACCTACCTACTACTACTACTACTACCTACCTACTACTACCTACCTACTACTACTTACCTACTACTACCTACCTACTACTACCTACCTACCATTTTTCCTGAATTTTCTTTGCTATAAACCTCACGGAGCCCGAGCCCTTTCCAACGAATGCAAAACCGTGGAAATCGGTTCGTGCGTTCTGGAGTTATAGCGTCAGGAAGGAAAACCCGACTTATTTTATATAGTAGATATATTCAACTCTAAGCAAGAACCAGTTCTTGAATACAGATAGGACTACTTTATCACCTAGAGTAGTCGTCGGTACAGGTGATTATGGGACTATTGCTATCAACAGGATGCCCAACAATTCATATGCCAGTTGATTACGATAAGCTATAACTATTGAAGGGATAAAAACGCTCTTTGGATCATCATGATCAATGGAAGGTGTTTATTGTTTAGTTTTATTACTAAGCTTGACTTTTAGAACCCAGATTGGCTTCCTTATTATTCTGTGTATATAGGAGCTTTTCCGTTGACCTACGTCCAATTGTAACAGTGGAAATTCTTGTTTGTTCAAATATGAAATTGAAGTATGTGGGTCAATTGACAATTTATAATATTTGGCAGCCGACATATTCACTTGTGTCAATTAAATACTGATGTATCATTGCATGATATTATGTGAAATAATGAAAAATATCAATTAGTAAGTATTTTCGAATTACACAATCCTTGACTCATTTGTTTGATAGCGCAGTATGTCTTTCATGTCTGCTTGTGTTTGTACTGGTTCACTTAGTATTGTTATTATACTAATTGTGGAAAACTATTTCATACGGTTAATTGCATTTTAAATTGGTCCTTATTAAGTAAATCATGTTGGCGCCATAAAGTGCACCTAATCACCCAACCGTTTATGTTAAACGCATTTTTCGCACTCTTAAATAGTGTGTGGGACAGGCAAATGATTGCAAAGTAAAAAGTTAACTAGTTTTTGTGACATCCAAAAAGAATTATCATCCAGAAAGATATTATTCCTTCGTGGCTAAGCCTTTAGGTCACTTACTGTGCTGAATGTGCCTGAACATACAACAAGAAATCGATCTCTCCCTTGTATCTTTGGAACCTGTGTCAACCACTGCTATAGGCATTAAAATGTTTATCACTCGATACACTACACGTGTAGTTAATGAATATCAGTCAATTGATACCTCATACAGAACAACAAAATCACTTACCTGCTACCGAAAACGGTACGCCTTCCCCATTACACTGTGCCTGAGATTCGATTACACCTGCTTCTAACTCAATGAAATCCACATTGAGTCGTAACGTGGACCGAACGCCAATCCCTTATCGCATATTGTATCGTTGTGTTTTTTTTTTCAGGTAAGCACACAAATCCGACACACTCGTTGCGGTGAGTCATAGAATGAAAAAGGTATCCCTGCCCTTGTATGTTTTTTTTTACAGCAGCCTTTGGACTTTGTTCCATAATGCTCCGTTGTGTTCTCCGATTCTATCATTTTTATGATGTGGAAATTTATTCCGACCTTGTTCTTTTGTTAGCACTTAATGAATGGAAGTTTAAATACTTAATAATAACTACTTTTAATATTCATTTATACATTATTCCGCTTTTAGAACTTCTTCATTGAATCAAGAACTTGTAGCTAAAATCCAGTAATGTCTAGTTGACACTTTTTATTTGAAAGAGTTCTTAAAACCACTTTTAGGGCCTATTTCCATCTTCCTAGCTCTTTTCCGAAACACAGAGCCTGTTTTCAACCTGATACGCGACTCGAATGTCAACTTATTATCTGACTATATGTCAACGTTATTTTTCGCTACTATCTATTCGCTGCTTTTGAAGTAATGACCTTATCAACTTTACTGATATTATTATTTTATCTGTTTAATAGTAATTATCATCACAAATATGTATATGGTAGGAATTTAGATTGAATTATCCGCGAAAACTGCTACAAGGGTTTGCTAAATAAACAAACACAAGTTATGAAATGCCGTAAGTATGTTAATTACTGTAGAGAAACCTGTTTTACTAATCTAATAATATCTTTTATTTATTCGATAAAGGTTCGACCTTAACGTAATACTGCTAATTGAATTTTGTCAGAGTACAAAATTACTAGGAATTGGGATTACATGACGGCCTTTGAAGTATTCTTAAGCTCTTTATTACATCACTCAATCTACTTTGTCTTGGAGCCACTATTCACAATAATAATATTCCATTCTACTGATCTCCACTGATTGGTGTTGTCTGTTAGCAATGACCAACAAGACAGATAAAACATCTGATAAAGGTTCGTATAAAAATCGTGAAGATCACAATGACAACCAGCTCTGATAGATAATCTCAGATGGAATCCTGAATTTGATCATCGATTTAAACAAAGCCTTAGATCTGGCCAATCATATCTAGGTTGACTTAGAAAGACATGTGCTAATGTGATTATCTATCCTATCTAAGTACAAAATACATTTTCGCTACAGGCACACACGGTGCGAAGCTGCTCGTCAGGATATACAATGTTCAACGTTGATAAACAGAGCAAGACGCTTGGCGTCTCGCAGGGCACTGACTTAGGGCCGTTGATGAAATTGTACAAAATAGTAGTCATACTATACCTTAAACACAATATATAAACACTCTGGTTAAATGTGTTTAAGGTTCACTCCGCAACTCGTACAAGTCACCAGTTCGACGTACAGCAAACAGCTAGAATGCAGTGTTATTTTATCAATGACAATATCGGACCAGTTTCCAAGAACCGATACTACCGGTTGTCACGCTCATGCCCGTATGAGGTGCAACTCAGGGGTGAAAGTACGAACGAGCAATATGCGTAAAATCGATACAATTTTAATCTGATCCAGACAGTCCCCATCCCCTACTATTCAAGGTCACGTTCGCCGCCATTTTGAACGACTCGATGGTTTTATGACGTCGACGTGAGCCCTCTTTAAAAGGGCGGCTGTCTACTGAGTTTGAAACTTTAAAAGGTTTTTTGGGCTGCATTAACATATTAAATAAAGTAGACACTTTTTTGTCAACAACAAAAAATGTCTAACTGGTTTGTTTTTCGACTGTTTTTGGGCGTCTGGCGTGGACATTGAGCTATTAGTGTCTTTATATTTTGGAACACAAATCATCCACCTCTCAGCTGCTGAAGGTGAAGTAATATTCCATAATACGACGGATTTGAAATAATTATTCAGTTAATTTCAAAATGTAGCCAATTTGTTCAGTCGGTTATTGAGCTCGCAGTTGAATAAATATGTAAGGTTTTCTAGTAAGTTACATCATCACAATGGAAGGTAATTGGTATAACGGCGAGACTCGTTCAGCAAATTTATTTGTTGATCGCCCCCAGCTATAAATTCATATTATTCTCGTATTCATTTCCGATGATGACATAATAGATGTAACGCGTTCCCCCTGCATCATGATCAAGAACTTTCTGTTGTTTCGATAACCGTTGGTCTTAAAGCTAGCGCCGGGCGAAGCCCCGTCTTCTCTAGTTCAAACAAACCCATAAATTCTTCGTGAGGTGCTTAAGCACCGAAAGGATATGGCCACCAGTAAAAATTCTCAACGACACCCTTATGAGCAATAGTGAGTTCCCGTTGAGTTTACAATCTTTTATGTACTCCATACCTTTATTTGACGGTCGAAGTTCCTTTCTGCCTTTTTGCTAACAAGGAGACGTAATCTCGATAAGGAGTCTTTTACATTTACTGAACTGCACTTCCCAATATTCACTTTTAAGTTTCATGAGTATGCTAAGATGAGTAGTGTTGACGATGACCATTTGATCGCCTGTTCTTGATTATTTTCCAATCCACTAGCAGGTTTCGCCTACGTTATTAATCATGGCAGATGATTGAAAAGAGAAAGCCACAGTGAGCTTACGAGACATTTCTTATTGAATATTGCTATCATCATTACTCATAGTTTATAATAAGTGAAAAATGACCTTCAAATTCGAACGATATTCTCGATATTTATCGATATCTGGTGACGCGCTTTCAAATAGCTAACACAGACTTATTATGTTTAAATGATCCAATTGTTTGTGGAAAATTTATTATTTACTGAATATTTTATATCTTGCTAAAGAAGTTTTGTGTTCCATTATGGACTGCATTTGTGGTAACCTTTGTCCATAAAGGTTACCACAAATGCAGTCCAAAAATCGTCATTAGTAAAATAAATCCTTTAAAACCCCATGCCTACCTCGTCTAGGAATACATACAGCGTGACCGTTTGGTTTTTCATATATTTATTAAAAAGTTACCGACCTTTGGTCGCCCGATCAATCGTCGACATAAAACACACAATAAGCACCAAATACCGTAAAGTGGCGAGTAAATCAACGCATGAATAGTCACGCGATGGTAACGAAGCCACACAATCGTAAATCCCTGGAACTGTTACATCGAATACACCTTGTAGACTATTGGCTAACAATGATACAGTCGTTGGAACACCAGTTTTAGACTGACCTCCACGTTAATACTGGGTTTCTAATAATGTATACTGTAGATGCATGACGGGATATTTTTGGACGGTCGTGCGAATATTTGCGACACCACGGGCAGTTACAACCCGGAAGTCTTGACAACGAATCTAATCTTAAAATTGGACCATTGCACGGATTGAGGTCAGCCTGCAATAATTCTGTATCAACCGAACGGTATTCGGGCTTACTAGCACCTGGTTGGAATTCGAATGGAACAAAATATTCCAAAAGGCCTGGGAAAAGATTACAATGGTGTTAAATGTGGAATGTGAAACATAACACTAGTCTTTTATGGTGCCCTGGTAGACTTGTCAGTAACCACGTACACCAACAAAACAGTTTTAAAATAGTTACCGAGTCGCTGTTGCCTTCACACATCAAAGTGACCCACTTGCCACATAGGATTTGTCAACCAGATAAGAAACCAGTAAACAAATAAACAAGTTCATAAAGATTAGAATATTTTTTTTTATTTCGTTCAATTATTTCTCCCTAACTCTTTCGTTGTTTAAAACGAGAAAGTATGGAAAACTCCAAATACAAATGGAAAACTTGTGCGAAGGTAAACTTTCGCCTTTGACATTTAAATGTTTGAAAAGTTACTGCTCTGTGGCTGTTAGATTTTAGAAGTTTCTTGTAGAATAATAAATAAGTTTCGGAAACCCGAAATAATTATACTTATGCTGAGTAGTTAAAGAAGTCCTTGTAATGTTACACGTGTATGTGTTTTTTTTCCTACTTTTGGAAGAATCGAAGCCTTTTAAAATTAATTATGTTTTGCTTACGTGAGATAACATTCGAGCAGGAAGGAAGACATCATAATATTCACAACGTCCTCTATTCACCTTATTTACGAGTATCAACAACTCTGACCTACACGACCTGAAACCTCAGTAAATCTGAGCAGTTACGAATCAACTGAGTTGATTCCATACTCATTACTACTCATGTTTACTTCCTTAGGAAGTAAGGACATGTGCACACGCAATCGCAACCTCCTATTACCAAAATCATCAACAAAATTCCAATGACGACCTTGCCCTACTGTTTCGTTGTCGCTTGCCTACGTGACGCCCTTCACGCGCTTTTCTATTCCTCTAGCTGTCCCTTTCTAGAATTCTCTCGGTTGTTGTTTTTTAGGTCAATCAGCTGCTGTGGGAGTCACTCGAGTCGTTCCGCCGTTGATTGATATTACGAGTTCTTTGAACTTCTGCTTGCCTATGTTCTCCTGGTTACGTCATTCGAATTAATGTTATGGTGACTAATAAAAAGAAGCGAAAGCGTCAGTTTTAGTTGTTTTGTTTATTTTATTTATGGTTATGATTCTGATTGCCATTTAAATGCTATGTCATATTTCATCTCAGTAGTTAGATCTTGTTACACTGCCAAGTCAATGTGAATTTTGATGTCAAGCTGTCTGTTCAGAAGTTTATTCACATTGGTAGGTAGATAGAGTTGTCTGTCTGCAATAGTGTCCCGGATACAAAATTAGACCTGAATAATGCCTTAACTGTTGTCTATATTACCAATCTATGCAAATTCATTGCTAATGAGCGAGAATATTTTCACGAAAGCAACTTTTGATAAATGACTTGTCACGGCTTACTCCTGTGAAACACAAATCAAGCTACTTCAGTTATTTTAACTTTATATTGTGTAAATTTTCTTAAACAATGCCTTTATGCAAAACATTGCGTGTGACTGGGAATTTGCCTCATATGGAAGAAATACTATCAAATGTATGCTGGCCGTTCTTATTGCCGCAACATAAGATCCAAAATGTAATATGAATAATAAATCGGATACTGGTGTTGGAACATTGTATCGTGCTTCCTACGAAATAAGCGGTTAAGCTAACTTGACATCCGTTCAGTTTGTTAAGAGTTGTAACACGTATTTATGTGTGTGGGAAATTGGAAAGTTGATGGTCGCTCAAGTACGCACTTGTCGAAGAAACTTAACATATACATTAATCACTGGGTACTTACGGATCTATTATCTTTAGAATGTACACAGCGCAATCAATTCCGAGCCTGCGCTAGATGAGCATGCCGACGGTGGCCTACTTCTGATTTCTGAACTGTACAAATGCTTGGTAAAGCCTGTTCTCTCTAAACACTTAAGATAAACAATGCCTGGAAGTCAACTCCAAAAAGCTCAGCACCTCATAACAAAAACAAATAGAACAATAGCGTTGTCTTAGCGTGTCAACTCCACGCTCCGTGGACATTAGACTAAACACGCCAGTGATAACTGACAGATGTCAAAAAAGTTAATTATTCTAACAAATACAAGTCATCGATGGCCACCTTGACGGAATCGTCTAGACTCGACCGATCTTAAGCGGCTTACGGACAAGCCATAGAGTTTGATCACGATGACGAAGACGAGGATATGAATCACATTTTTACCATTTACCGCGAGGTTGTGCTGTTTACGGAAGTCCTGCGGAAATGACGAGCCAGACAAATGCAGTTGGCGTCGACTAGCCTATTGGAGAAGCACCTACCTCGCATTAGCGTCACTCAGTACTATAAGTACAAGCTCTGCTCCAAGCTCATTAATATGCAACACATGCAAGCAATCGGCATCATAATCGCAAACGTTTTATTGTCTGATTGAAGATCAGCCGTGTGTGAATTTATGAGTTCACTATCCTAGCAGACACTAGTAGTGTTAATACTCAGTTTAGTAGCTAGTTCTATAGGTGTTCTTGCTACATCGGACTTTAGACCCGAAGCTAGGTAAATAGTAGCGATTACTGTCGGTAGATACTGATTTGGAAGGCCAGTCGCTTCACTGTTTCAAATCTATGAAGGGTCAGTGAGAACGTTGTTTTGAAAATAATCACAATTGCTGCGAAATATAAATACAATGACTAAATCAGAAGAACTTTCTTAAACTTAAGTGTATGTTTGTTTTGGTTATCGCTTTGCAAATGTGTAGGAGTCAAGCAAAGGTAACGTGTAACGGTGTAAGTAACCGAAGTTGACGCAAGCGATAAGTAATCGTTTGTTATTGTATTCTTGCTTTAGTGCCTTTTGCCAAACACTATACTGACCTGTGATACGTTATTATTTATTGACTTTTGACTCGTAAGATTCTTCTCTGTGAAACTGTGTTTGATGTTTAACCGGTTTTATTCACACTAGCAAGATCCTCTCAACAGCAGCAGGCTAATTAATACACTCATTGTACACCGAAATACAAAGATGTACCAGGTAACTCCTCTTTACTTGCAGTCGCATTATCCGTGCTAAAAATGAAAGCCAAAACCTTGTAAGCCATTAAAACGACTACAAGGATTCAAGAAAACTTCCTTGAAGTAATCTTACTGCAGCTAAAGCTAAAGCATAAACAAGTCAAGGCAATCCCAATATATACCAGCGGCATCAGAAAGCATGCTATTTTTAAAAGAGCGCTTTCTCAACGAAATACTAAACGTTTTTAACGATGAGGTCACACATAAACGTACTATGAAAATACCTGTGAACTTGGTTCACAGTAGTATTGTTTCCACCGTTAATAGTAAACTCAGCTACAAGTTTAACGTAGAACATTTAATGGGTTCTGGTTCTATCGATTTCCGTGGCCTAATTCTCTCCCGAGTACGTCTAGACTAGTTTGGGCGTGTTGGATTTGCTATTGCCGTACTTATAATGGAATTGAGTTAGCTAAATTGCGTGGAGCACGCAAAGTTTTCGCTTGTCGCACTAGAAATTTTCCTGATTAAACTTGTTTGTTTCTGGCCTAGCTAGATTAGTCACGTTAGGCGTTGTTAGGTCATTTACTTTATACATATGATGATTTGTCCCATTTTTAACATGGTTCTAGCCTATATTTTATTTTTAATCATGACGAAATTCCTCGAGATAATTTGTATTCAATTTCAAAGATAGTTTCTTTGGCAATTTCATCAATATCGATTTTAATTCAGATAAGCACTCGCATTTACAAAGTGCATAATTATTCATTTGTATCATGATTATTATAAATACGTCACATGTTATTAACATAGGATTATTTATTTGAACAAACTTAATTATATCACCTTCTAACATCTTGTCATTTTATATGTAAAAACATTATCCACTCAGCTTGGTCGTTGGAAATAAACCTCTTGATACAAGCATGTTTACATTCAAAGCTGAATCAAAATAGCTTCAACAGTTTATTGTTGCTAGCTCCAGTCGTGATTTTTTTTTTAAAGCCCAGGACAGATTAGAAATATAATCACAATTCCCATTACTAACCTATTCGGTTGGAGAGTTCATCATTCAGCATTGACGCACTTCCGTGATTTTGGAGTCAAATAATCATTTTATTTATTCTTCCAAAAATCTTGTCACTGTTGCTCGAAAAAATTTGCAACTCTGAGGTCAACTAACGCATTAATAAGAATCGCTTTGCCATTTTAATCTGCCTATGCTTCGGAAGTTTCATTGAAATCGAGGTCACTTAAAATAGTACGAGTAACTATGTCGGCATTATCAAATGCAAAACGTCACAATATATTTCAGTGGCGCCCGACTGTGGGCGAAATATGTGGGCGGGGAATTGCACCACCGCCCACCACACCTCCGGCCAGGGCACTAGGAGTTTACAAGCAACTGGCTCTCCGCAGTATACCACATCCACTGCTCCTGCTGTTTCATCTTATGTCCGTCTTACACTCTCAAAAGCAGCATTCGGTGCTGAAGTAAGCGATTCTTGAATCATGTCCCAAGTATATTTGTGTAAGAAACTATCCTTGTGCGATATTGAAAACACAGTTGTTCCATTATTTTTGGCGTCTGTTCTGTAGCTTTGTGTCAAGGTACTGGTTTGTCCGGTGTTTTTATCGCCACTAACGAACCTAAGCCGGGATTGGACCATTGTGACTAAAAACTTGTTCAACAACTTCCCAAGGATTTCGGCAAAGCTTCTTTAATTAATTATTTCGTGTCGCTCTTATATCGTTTTTATGATTGCCATATTGTTTAGGAGAATCTATTTTATATCGTTATCAAGCAGGTGTGTCACTGATTAATTATCAAAACAAAATTGTCATCTGTTTTGTATTGTTCTTTTGCATTATTGTTTTTTTTTTTTTTGTTCTCGTTAGGTACCCACTATTAAAATTATTGTTTTATACTATTCGTAAACTAGGTCTTGCGAATTGAGCCTTGTAACTGGCAACGTTAAGATCGTTTTATTAGCAGTTGTAAAACTGTGTGTGCAAAAAGCAATAAAAATATTTTCGTTATCGCTCTCATTGTACTATGCAATGCAACTACTGCAACTAGTCCCCATAGCGACTGAGAGTTCCACGTGTATCCCTCCTTGACCGTCTGCAGCCCTGATAACGACTTACATGGCCATAATTTAACACGTGTTTTCTGAGTGACTTTGAACTAATTCGCCACGCAGTGATAGGTGAAATGAAACTAAATGTGCACTTGTAGCTGCCATGAAAGGAGGGAACAAATTTAAACTGCTATTCTATTCAAAGCAAATTCTATTGAAAGTAATACAAAAGCAGGTGTTTAGATATAAATCCCTAGATGATACGGAAGAATACAATCGGAGCAAAAGCCTCACGATCAAAACCACCTGCTTACTGCATTCAGTCTAGTCCAAGTCCATGATAAAGTTATTATTATAGCTCACATATTTAGTAAAAGAAATGTTGCATCGAAAAATAACAATAAGGGCAAAAAGTATGATGATGAACATGTATTTTCCATCTGTCCAATAAGCAACAAGAAACGTAAGTATTGTAAGCCATGATACGGTATAATCGACAATAAACCCCGTGGCTGATGCTGTCGACAATCGCAGGAAATGTCCGCCATTGATTTTTCTTCACGCTAATTCTTATCGTCGTTTCTAATTGTATTAACATTCTTTCGGTGTTGTATAACTTCACCTTGGCACTCTGCACCTGCTTGGTAACGCAATTCTTCTGATTAATACTTCCATTTTGTTTACTATTTCATCATTCAAGTGTCACTTTTGATGAAATTGCAGGAGGGTCATTGGATGCACTGTTAAGAAAAGTTCAACCATAATTCTAAAGTACATACGAGTATATGAAATAAGAAAGTCAAAAGAATCCAAGATCTTTGATTGAATTCCTCACTTGACTTTCATTCATATTATCTATAGTCACCGTAAGCTACATTTACTTGTACCTACCTTAACATGGGCATGGGTGCTCTAAAACTGTTACCAAGATTTTACTTTCATCGTTCTAGAAATTTCTTGTTATCTCTTTTAAATTTAGTTATAACCACAAATATCGTAGCAGTAGCCATAAACTACCCTTTAGAGTCGTGTTTCCCATAAAGTTCCGTAATATCAATTGTTCGGTTATATCCTAAATTTTCCACTAGTTACAAGGTTTATGTTGATTTGGTCTGTAAAAAACTGCTTTTGTAGTCTTACGAGTATGTTTTATAACCGGAAATATATGTCTAAACGCGATGGTTGGGCTGCATGCATACGCAATGATTTTTTAAATATTTCGAGAAACCTGCATAATGTTTGGTAAAGCATTCTTGGTCAGGTTAAGATCAAAGAGGATCTAGAATTTGATGGTCAGTTGATAAAAAATGGAAGAAGAATGAATATAATATTGTAACCGCCTGTATCATTATCATTGTTAGCTACCAGCTCTTGAATAGTAGGACACTGGCAATGTTTACCTATTGTTGAGTTGTTGACTAAGATTCTATTTGTATAGCTTATTATTTTTTGTTTTCTTTAAAACACATATCTACATCAAACAACAGAGTCTATCTTAAATTGTTTTTATTTGTCTCGTTCATAGTCTCTAGTCGTGCTCTATGTTGGTTTTGACATCATTGTGCACCTCTCCTATTGCACCACGTCATCCTCCATCACAGATGTAATGTCATCCTTCGACATGCAAACATCAAATCTCATGATTGAATCTATAGCATTTTTGTTTACCGTTTCCTCTGCTTGATTAGATCATCTATTCAAATTACATATTTAAATGTTAGTGTTCTTTGAACTGGAAACATCAACATCCAATTTGAATTTCATATCCTTGTCACGAATGATAATTGTAAAACTATTGCAACGTCTGGTTTTCCCATCGTTATTGCGATGATCATTCATCGAACAGGGAAACCATCAGTTCGTTTTTCAACTAAATCTCGAGAGCCAACGTAGACATCAGAGAATATGGAGTCTTGGTAACAATTCTTAGAATTTGTTTGATTACCTAGGGCATAAACCGCAGACTTCAAATAACTTGGTGTTTACATGAACGTGCAACACGTTTACAAGACAATATTAGCCAATCATTAATGTGATAAAAACTACGCCAGCCTTGACTGGAGTAACGAAAAAACTGTTAATGGAAGCGAGTCGCATCCCACGATAATTATAAAGTAACATCGGGGTTATAGTATAACAAGTTTGTGTGAAAACTTGATGCTCGCATAATCGCCGACGCAAGTGTTGTATCGAGGTTTTTGTTGCGAAGTCGGGTACGGCTGTACGCACGCGCCTGCTGACGTTGCACAATTCACGGCGGGCCTCTACTAGCGGACTAGAGACGCGGTTCAGACGCCGCCTGCCCTCCCCCCTCCCCCCCTTGCCCTGCACGTCGCGCGCCGGCACGCCGACCCTCCCCCCGCAGCACCACACCCGTCAGCGCGCCTTAGTTGCCCCGCAGCTGCCGCGCGCGTCCGTCGCATACTCCATGCGACCCCGCTATCCCTCTACCGTAATATGGATATACAGCAAATCCGCGTTCTTATCAACATCCAGTTCGCGTATTTGTGGTTCTGCGAAGTCTTCGACAAATATAAATGGATTATATTGTAAAGTGCCACAAGAAACTATTAGTTTTATAAGGTCCGCATTGGAATTTCTAATATGGCAAACCGTAGCGCGCCGACGACGTGTTCGGCACATGGCTTCATAATAATATGGTGCTTGCGGAAATTACGTCAGGATTTACAACTGTCTGTGTGGCGGTAAAGCGAGAGTGTAAATATTGTGTCTGATGTATTCAGAAATACTTCTTTTAATTACATTCAAGGATTAGTTGCGTCGCAGCATGGCGTAGGTACTCGTGGCGTCCACGTTACATTATGGCGGGTTTTCGCTTTCTGGCAATATTGTACGTATATTGTGTTTAAGAATTTTGTACATCTACAAGTATCACTAATAATAGCCAAATTGAAAGGAGATAATTATGATAATATACAATGATTTAGACACAGTTAGTAGACAAATGGTTGACATATGTTTTATAATGTGGAAGTGAATTTGTTGTAATGTGAGTCTCGAATTCTTTAGGCAAAGTGAACAGTATTTATTGCTTTGTTCAGACTTCAAAGTACGATTTCGTCCGAGGTCACTAGCTCAAGAAAACGTTGGCTAATCATTTCGCACCACTGAATGAATCGCACGAATCTTTAGAATACTGCCAATACCAAGCTTCTTCTAGTCTTGCATTACTTTTACTGGTCTGACTGCATTTCTAAAATTGTCACTTGCTTTTACTGTACTTATCCCTAATATATCATCTTTAGAAGTATTGCCATCGAATCCAAATTTTGAGTTTTCATTCTGTCTAAAATGGCGGGCGAATTCCGCAGTCATTCTGCAGAACTTGCACCTGTGTGGGTCTTAAAACTGTGCATGTATGCGCACAGTCACAGCAGTGCAACGTGGCTGCAACATGCCATAGTACTACTACTAACTAATAGGGTACTGTAGGCGTAGTCGGAGACATTCTCCGATTGCTTACTTCCTGGCTCGTTACAGATTGAACAAGCTGCGTTAAATTATTTTTTTATAAATTCATCAATAGCCTCAACTTATACTCGATAAATCCCTAAAGTTTAAATAAGGTGGTTTTTAAACATTTTTCGAAGGTGTGAATAGATTCTGAAGTCGGATTCACTTAATGCATGGAAGCTAAACAACCTTAGGTTCATTTACCCGCAATAACGATGATATGCTAATTATCCATGACACGCCAAACATTCTAATTAACTTAATTAGAATAGATACGACTAACCTGACACTTCGTGGACTGACATCTGAAACTTGTTAAAATGTTAGCCCATTTAAATGCTTCTTTGAAAAAAAAGGTGAAATATAACGGGCTGGTCCGCAACTCACGTCCTAGCGCGTATTTTGCAAGTACGAAAAAAAATGTGAATCATAGATATCGTTGGGATAGTTTCCAAAAATCCTAATCACGTAGATATTCATGAATTGACTTCTGATAGTATCATTCAGGCTTTTGAAAGTAGAAACAACAATGTAGGTGGTCTTAATCGCAATTTGGGCTGTCCAAAAAATTTCCATGTGTTTTGGGGTTATACGAAACATAGCCGCAATGTGGGAAAGGTTATGCAACGGGGGATTGCCACGTGGCACTACCCTTCCTTCTGCGCATGCCTGAGAGGCAGATCCATGACATTGCAACTATATTCTAGACAACGTAAAATGGAGTGTCATTCTCGAAGTCCTGAGTCGTTTTAATTTTTGATTACTTTCCATTACGGCATTTTTCATTCAGAAATTGGGTCTGGTTTCTTCCATAGTACTATTAGTGTGGATGTATTTAATTGCTAACTTTTAAATTAGGACACAGTCTCGGTCAAGTTATAAATACTATCTTGACATGGGATTTTGCAACAATTTTCAACTTTTCTTTCTTCGATTTTAATGTATTGGTTATCAATCCAATTAAACATTGATGGTGTAGCCACGTGGATGGCGACTCCAGTGCGCAAGTCCACAACCTCGTCTCAGCTGTGTTCTGAGAAAATCGTTACCATCGTCCAACGCACCCACTTTTCGTCACGTGGTACGTCGAAAAACCTTATGGCTTTTTTTAAAGAATTCTCTTCTCTTTTTCGTTGCACCTGCATCCAATGCTTCAATTAATACACTATCTATAGTGCCAAGCCTAACTCACTGTTATTGTTTTCTTTTATTTATCTTCTTTTTTTCCAACATCTGTTACACTTTTGTTAGTAGTTCCATAGATTAGATTACACAATGAATTATGTATACAAAATATTTGGGAATCTTAATCATTTTTATCAGCCCCAGGCCCATGGGTGCTCCAATTAAGCTTCAGATTATTAATCGCTAATATTGATAAAAGGTTTTATAAGTAAATTGGTCGATAGATATGATTTGACATCTTTTAATTTGTTAAAACGTAGAAAAATATCGTTTCGTAATCCAATTTACTTTTAAGTTTTTCTTGGATATTATAAAAACTATTAGAGGACCGTGGATAGATGTATAAACTTTTGACGTACATCTTCAAGTTAATTTTTCTCAACATTTGTAAGAATCTTCAGATAACTTGAGTGTCTTCGAAGGTATTCTGGGGCATAAATTAATATTTTTAATTAGATCGAGTATCGTCTGGAAGTTGGACTCCAACTTCAATCGTAAAGTTCATCGTTTTATCGTTATGTTTTTAGGTCGTGGTCGCCACGAACACATCGCGTGCTTTATTTCAGGGATTTTTATTACCATCTTTCTCTTTTACTTAGACGCCTATTAAATTGTTTAATGATCCATGACGTTTTGTGTTATTGTTCGATCGATGCCCTCGAATAGTGCATCAGCATGATCCTTCTATATTCATGAGACTTTGTTATTAAACTGCATAAGTATCAGTGCCAAGACGTGTACAGCCCGACCTTTATCGAGTTTCACGTGACTTATTTCCATTTCAGTATGTACTTCGTGCATTTGCTTTTCGCTTGTGATCGTTGTGTCTGCCAAGTCGACTTTCTCTGCCGATGCATCCACACACATACATTTTCCATAGATATAATCAACATAGTAAACTGGGAGTTTGTTAGTTCAAGAAAATGAAATTGAAACAACAGTGAAACTCTGTCAAACGTTTTGGTATTGTACGTACAGCTTCTAGTGTTTTACTGGGGTACCCCCATGAGTTAGTGATACCTACTTCCACACTAGAATAACAATTGAATAGGTACAATTGAGTCACGTATTGATTTCAAGTTCACTCGAAAAAACACTTATGGCCGGGAATCTGCCGAAGAAAGTTTGTCATCACAAAGGATTTTAAAATACTCATTTCAATGCGGAGACAATGCACACCAGATAATGCAATCATACATAACGCTTTGACTTTGAGGCGCTGTTTGTTCTCATTCTATGTATATTTAGATTTTGAGTTTGTCTTGTTTTGAGAGTACGACCTTGATCGGTCATGTCTAGACGACCTTGCCGTTAGTGGAGAATGTCAGTTCTACGTCCGCTTCAATTAATGCCACATGTATTAACACGCTAAATGACATTTACAGCGAGTCAACTTTCACAGTTACTAACTCAGTATGAACTTATCTACAATCTTGTTGCATCACGGAAGCGTTTGCATCTAACACGGAAGCCCCTCGTCTCTTTCAGTCTTTACCTCTTAATTGGTACATTAGATTAAGAATTTGGCCGCTTCCTAGATTTACATAATTAACTTCGTTTATTTTTGCACTCTGCATTATTACCATCTCAAAGTTATCATCCCATAAAATCTTCTTATCCTAAATTTGAAGACCTTGTACCATCATTTGCCATTCACAAACATTTAAATTCGTGCTTTCCTCATAATGTACTTGAAATGATGACTCTATTTGCAAATTGAAATCCCGCCATAACGTCATTGGTCTCATTGTCTGAAGATTTAAACTTCCGTACAATACATTGTGCAAATTGCAGCGTAATGCCGTCAGGATCTTTTATTTTTTCTCTCGTTTTATTTATAGCCCTTTGTTGCGCTTACTAGTGTTTGGTTTGTGTACATAGTAATTGCGTTTACAGCGATTCATCGGCGTGCACAGGTGAAGGTCATGGTCGAGGCGCCTGGACGCGGCGCACTCACATGACTGGTTGTTTGTATGTGCCGCGTTACGACGCGCTTGGCGGCGACGGCGGCGTGTTCGAACGCGATTGGTCGGCTTTCACGAACCTCGTTACATAAATGTAGTATCTCTGCTCCTAGTGCGAGTAACAAGCTATATGCACTTGGTTGTAGTATCTTAATATGGTCATGCTTTTCTGACCGTCCATTGTAATGAAATCGTATAAAATTTTTGCTTAAAGGAATTTATTCGAAGCGTTTCACTTTTTACGCAACCATATATCCAATAACGTTGATTAAATTTTCATTCAGTATTTCCGTTCTATTCCTAGAAACCGTGCAGTGCTTGTTCATTGATAAGTCTTCCGCGATTATAGAACACGACGGTACTGAAAATAGCTTTATACGAGTACAAGTAAGAATAGACAATCCATAATCTCAGAAATCCAGATGTTTTTTCAGCTGTCGTTACATTTGAATCTGACAAGTGTACGGCAAGGTCGTCATTATAGGCCGCCTGGGAAAGACCTTGCTCTTATAACTTGAGTCATCTGGTCGTATCTACATTTGGGTTAATCACAATGGCCGTATGTTTGTACTGCGCCGGCTTTTTCAACGATGACGAATCATTGTTTGGTATCTCGATGTTTGGGATGTATTGTGTCATTGAAAATGATTATAACTTGTTCATTGTCGGTAACGATTAATTTTATAAAATTTGTTCGGTCATTAAGTATTCCGTCTTCCTATGGAACTTTATCGTTTCTTGTTTCGTGTCTTATTAGAACATAAATGGATGTTATTGAAGTCACGCACGTTCTCGGGACCTCTTAAAAGTTTAAGATGGTTAAGCTTAATTGGGGTAATAAATTGAAAAGCACTATTCCAGTCACGTCTTTCCTTGTATTTTAAACATTTGGATCAGGTTCTCGTTATAAAACTCTTATCGCCTTCAATAGGTTATCTGTCAACAACAGCTTTCTTCTAAGTTTACTTTACCCTCAGTTTTCGCTGCTCGTACAATACTGTTTGGAAACTACTTCAATAATTACAAAGCGTTAACCGAGTAGTTCCAATTCTCTAATAACCTTCTCTAAGCTTTTTTTTTATGACTATCTCCTTTTCAAGAGATCCAATCTGACCAAAAGCCTTGACATTTATATTAATGTCATTTGTGTATAGTTCCGTCTTTTTAACGTTTAATGTGATATGAGATACAGATTTTTCTATGCGACAATAAACTCTGTTAATGTCATAAAAATACTGAGAAGTTCTGAAGTGTCAGTTCCTGATATAATTTATATAGCTGTTACTGTTTATGCCGCAATAAACCATAAATAACTATTTTACGGTTCGCTTGTTGTTGTACCGAGACTAGATTTCTAGCCGTAAGCTCTTGGGGAAAGGTGAATAAATAGCCTCATTGAATAAGGTCCGTGCTTTGTCCTTAGACAGATTAAGGTGAAAATTGCCTTGATTTATTCCCCTTGTACTTTATCCGATAACGGTAGTTTATTTAAGTGTCGTTCTAGCCGACAACTTTCTGCTGCAAAATGGATATATTTCACACCTTCAAACCAGTAATGTACAGGCTTGGACTAAACTGAAAAGGTAACGATAAAAGTACTAACTCGACTGCTGTCTTGTTAGTGAGTTCTAAGAAGAAAGTTGATTATTTCTTGTACGATATGCTCCATATTTCGCTGTAGGTCTTACAGCTGAACAAATATTTTTTTTCCGAACGATTTACTCTTCGTTACATTGAAATAAACAATCGTACACTTGTTGTTTACTGTGTCAGCTGCTATGACGTGTATCTAGATCGAAAAAATCAGCCCACGTTCACCTGGGAGTCTGTGTTTGATTAAGAGTTCAGTCAGAACAAAATATTTCTGTATGAAATATTTTGGAGTAAGGATCGCAAGGGCAGCAATCTTTAGAATATTAACCCTTTGTTAGACACGATCATCGTGCATTAAACGTTGAAGAAATAAATAAATCGTCCATGACACCTACAGGAGGAAATTTAAAAGCCCTTACTGCAAACTACATCTCTGGCTGCAAATAATGAGAAGCTTTTACTTGAAAGAACCCTACTGCGAGAGAAATGACACGACGATTATGGATGCTATGGTGATAATTCACCATTCATTGGGCTATACGTCTAGCCTATTCGCCGGGGAAAATTAATTGCCTAGATAATG
Source organism: Xestia c-nigrum (assembly GCA_916618015.1). Taxonomy (NCBI): domain Eukaryota; kingdom Metazoa; phylum Arthropoda; class Insecta; order Lepidoptera; family Noctuidae; genus Xestia; species Xestia c-nigrum. Next base: position 4,830,074 of record OU745263.1, read on the forward strand.
TATTAAATACAGTGCACCGGAACGATCTCATATTTCATTCCATTTATGCCTAGTGTTAACACTTGACACTTCTATTACTTCTTGGCAAAGCAATAGAATAGCATTATCTTTAATAGCTTTTGATACATTGTCCATTCATCAATCGAAAACGCTATGAAGCTGACGTCTATTCAATTAAACGATGGTCATTCAAGGAACGGGTCATTGTAATATGATTGGTTCTCTAACAGTTTATTGAAGTCATAATATGTCTAGAAATTGACACGTTAGTAGTGGGTAATAGTCCTTCTTTCGATTTAGATAAATGTAATGTACGTAATATATTATGCTTTAATAACAAAATGAGTTTTTTTATCCTTCATAATACCAATAAGTCCATTTACAGTGGTAAACAACTGTCAAGGATGTTTATCATTTTTTCCACGACCGTCGACCGGCTCGACTCGATTTAGCCAATAATAACCGTTTGTTTGTCTTGTGTTTCGCGCCTGATTGGTCAGAGTTGACACTTGATTGAAATTTAACACTTAAGCACGCGATACTTGGCTATTTGAGCCGTTGGAATTGAAACGTTGCGCAAAATATTTGCCGCTAGTAGCCAGAAACATTGCACAAAGCAAGTCCACATATAATTTCAAGTGAATCTAAATATAGATATTGCAAGTCACTTTGAAGGAGCTTGTGTAAGTAAATGTAAAGATACAAAGAGTATGGAATGTTTGACATCACAGCTCGTGAGTTGTGACGGACGATTGCCGCGGACCGCGTATAATGAAAGGTCCAATCAATTTGATCATCCATCAGCGGACTGTGTGAATGTGCGAGAAGGTCGCCAACGAGCCATATAAACTGCGTCCGATGTCCGCTTTGCTTGTATTTCTGTGTTTTATCATGTGTTTCTGTATGTCGTACCTGTAAAACGCGACATCATCAATAGTTGGAGTCGGTTCACACAGTTTTCTCTGCAGTCTTACCGCTATTTCCATTTCTGTGACGTGTTTTAGCGGAACTAGCCTTGGCCCACTAAAAGCGAATAATTATGACTTGTATCTTTCTTATGATAAATATTTACATTATCATTCCATATCGTTTTCTTGTCGTGCTACTTCCTTGTTTTCTTTCTGTCATAATTACTTTATTTTTGCTATTTCAATTTCAAAGATTGATTCACAATTTGTTTCAAGTTTCTTAAAGTCTGTTGAATGATAGGTTCCCTCCACTACTCAGACGTTTTATGTTTATCTTTTATAATTTCCAATGTTTTCCTGGTTGCAAGAACTATACATGTAGCAATTACGCAAGTACAAAACTGCTTGTCAATTCGAATGTAGTGGATCATGTTACGTCCAACCGTAAAACAAACCGCAACAAAAATATCTTATTATGCAGTCAAGTAAATTTTCCAGCTTGTAATACCGTGTTCTCTAAGACCTAAGAGTGGATTTCGTGCAAAAATTTAACTTGTTGGATGTAAAAACATGTTTGCCGTAAGTAACTTGAGAATGCTGGCGAACGGCGACAACTACGCTAGTTTGCGGTCTAGGAATGTGATGCGGGAGCTTTGCTCGCGTCTTTCTATTGATTTAATTATAATGGTCTTTGTAAATCCGTGTATTTCCTTCTAAAATGACTGGTTTCCGAAATTATATGATGTCGTTTCCAAATTCCCCCCCTCCCTTCATTGCGTAAGGTTTGGCTACGTTTATAAACATGGTACCTATTTTTGTTTAATTACTACATACGGAAAGTGTCGATAAATGTTTTTACTGACCTCACTTTAGTGTTTCGTAATTATTGACAGCGCAAGCTTACTTCTTCAGTGGAATTATTCACGCAATTTGATGTTGCAACTCGCGCAAGAACTTCGTATTGTTCAGTAAAAAAACTAATCTTGGAATAATTGCTATTAGTCTTTCAAAAGGCCTTGCTGGAGTACTTTGGTTCTTTTAATTGAATTCACGGAGATCTATATTATCTTAGATTCGTGTCGTTCAGCGTCATTTACATTTTCATTGACACTTTTTTCAACAAAACCATGTTGTTTGCCTTTCCAACAATTGCTATTGTCATGTTGTACATCGATACTTTTAATGCGCGTACCAGGAGACGGTATAGTTTTACAGATGTGTCGATCACTCGATAGGCGCCGGTGACCGCATTCTTTACATCGTCGCAGCGTATTGAAAGTGGAGCAAGCATCCGTTCAACGTTTATAAGATTTGCAATACCATGGTTCTCGTTATCGTCACGGATCCTAGTACATTTATTTGAAAAGGGCTACATGTATGCAAAGGAAAGCGTTATTGTGCAGTTATCAATTTAAATGATAATCTTCTTCGTTGTCATTTATTAGATTTACTTCACAACAATGGATGAAAAGGAAATGGTGACCATTAACTTTATTGAATGGAAATCAAATGTCCAGTGTTAAAACTGTCATGTATATTGATGTATTTAGAAATGTATCGTAATCTACTTACATCACAATGAAATAGATTTAATTGTATGATAATAATAGAATTGATTTTGAAGTGTTTATTGAAAACGGTCGCGGGGGGATCTAAAAAGCCTCAAGTGAATTATCCAAGGTCTACATCTACAAGCCACACTTCTATATTAAACTTATTCTCAGTTTTTTGCTGGTCGAGAATGTTATCACTAAAGACATTATTGCACTAGTGACTAAGTCCTGAATCAAATTGCGAAATGCTAGTTAGTTTGTGAAAAATGCCCATTCTAGGATTGATGCAAGTAGGTAGTTTTTAATAGATGATCCGTCGAGGTCAATGAACCTATTCGACTTTGTATTATATCAATAACGCATGCATTATTTGCCCGCGATAACAAATTCTACGACAAGAAACAAAAGATACTTGGAACAATAAGAAAATCAAGTGTTTTGCCTTGAGATAATCAAGCGGCTCGAATTCAGTCTGTCAGCTTTTTAAATCGTCTATACGATTAGTAACGACTTTACGAGTGGTCAATGGGTGATAAAGTTGTATCTTTTCTTAGAAACCATGACTGCATACAGTGTCGTCAGTACCTATCTGCTTTGTTGCAATGTTTATTACTTAGATGTTTTACTATTCCTTATGCGTCTTTCTGCTTTTCGTTTTGAATATTAACATTGATTTTAAAAGTATCTGCATTGATCACAAATGATATTAGACACCTGTTTAAGTTTCTTTCCTTTATAATTTTTTTTCCTCTTTGGAGAAGAAAATTTTCTTGCACGAATATCTCGAACGTCAAAGGACGTAATCAGAGACCTCCAACTGAGGGATTTATTTAATTATGTTCATTTACCAAGACACAATTACAATCTCGCATTACAACACAGACAGTTTTCTATAAACATGCGCCATATTATTCTGAATGACGTCAATTGAACCTTCATACCCGCACGATCGGTCGCATGACCTAAAATATGTGTGTCTATCACACAGTTATTAATTACTATGTTTATGACACTACTGTTAGCGGTAAACACGGCTGGATTCGAATTTCATTTGGCGACCTCTTCGAATACTATTTTGCCCTGGTACAAAATTATTCTGCTTTTACTTCTTAGGCGTTCTTCCTCGTCCCAGTTAGTCCATTTACAGGAATATTATGTAGGATTACTTTCAATCCATTGTGGTTATATTCCAGCTCAAAATTAATAATTGTACTTACTCTGACCAAAACAATTTCGTAATTTCAGTAAAGACAAAAAGTACAAAGTACACATTCACCTCCTGAATATGCCAATACTTTGAAAGTGACTCTGTATAAACATTTAGAAAGTTGAGAATTTATTAAGGAAGCCAAGTTCATATTATTAGCTCGTGATTAATCGAAACATGCTCTTTGTCTTCCAAAAATACTTGCTTATCTTAGGGAATACCTAAAGACAAACGAATTGTCAAGTCACTCTGTAATTTCCACTACTGTAATAGGTTTCTTATCAATTTGACAACTTACTTTTGGTGATGAACTGATGAATTTTAAATCAGTACATAGGCATTGTCCTTTTTTTTAAGGCCGTAGCTCCATAATTTTTGTGGGCCAGTAATATTCCGCAGTCCTGTAGTTACGAGTATCATTGACCTTTCCAATAACACATCACCACATTACATAGTGTTTTTCATACGTATTAAATGACACTAAGTTATTATCAAAAGTGCATTTCGTTACTATGTCGTTTTATCTTCTGTAATTATTATCCGCAGAAATAAACGTAACGTAATGATCGTTGAGCGCCATATTACATCGCATTACTTCAGTAATAACACGTCTTGTGTTGCCAGTGCAAATATTCAATGTTTTTTTCGAAATGTTCTCGTGTTATGAACATTAAATTTGTGAATAAGGTTTGGTTCGGGTAATAAAACAACGTGTAGCAGTAGTACTCTAGCTATCTGAAGTGTTAGTAGCTCGAAGATGTATCATAAAATTATCCTCATAGATATTTTTGTCACTTCTCAAAGATAAGTAATATTCACGCCCCTACATACGCTGGTGGCCTTTAAACAGCTGTGTCGTCACCGATAAGCGACCGAAAGGCCTCGTTTTCAGTTGCGATAACAACCATAACAGTAGTGTCAAAAACGATGACTGACAACATAAAAATAACCAAATAACACCATTTTTACCAGATAAGTGTGCGGTTGAACGGTGCAAATGTGAATTTATATTTATACAAGTGTAATAGTAGTGAATGTATTAACTTATTTATTATTTAACATATCCAGATATTCAATGAGGACTCAAATCATGGAACGTTACAAATCCGATGCGTTACGATGGCGTGCTTCCTACTCCAGTGATTTAAATTTAAACTAGTGCATAGTGGTCCTAAAGTCTGATCTATTAGACTGCGTTAAATTATTTATTAGTTAGTGTTTATATCGTGTGGATTATGCTGATCAATACGTTTTTGGACACGGAGGATTTCGTGCATTTGTATTATCCGGAGGATGAGCCTGCGGCCGTGCAGGGCTGTGGAGCCGGCGCGCGCATGGCGTCCAAGTACCCGCCCAGACCGCCCTCCCCAGAATACTCACAGGTTTGTGCTAAGATACACCTCCCCCCTTATGGAAGCCTGATAAATTATTGGTTAGGTGCCAAAAATGTCTTACTCACTTGTGGGGGGAAGTTCCTAATGATAAAGGACTATTCATGTCTTTCAATATTTTGCCTGGAAATACATGATAGTAGGTACCTATTTACATTTTTCACGATTTTGAATAAGTGAATATCTAAGTACCTATTTTATCAAAAATTACATAACAATTATTGCAATTATTCTCAGCTATGTAATCGATACTAGTTGGTTGTGAAAACATATCATTGACCCGACAGTTACACAAGAATATAGAAATAAATACACAAAATAAAGGAACATTAGAATATCGTCTTGCAATAATTCGATACGATACTTCCCAGTGGGCGTCACGGCAAAAAAGTTCAGAAAAAAATGACTGGCCGCTACGTACTTTGTGATAAGCAGGTAGTTTAAAATATTGACGAAGTGGGGAAAAGTAACGGAATACAACGAGTCCTTCACCTTGAGACTAATAATTGTGTATACGTCGACGCCCCCTCCCCCAACACCCCTCTGCCCCTCTCGTCCGTTCATTCAGCGGGGGGAGGAAGGGCGAGAGTACTATCAACCTATGATTACTTGTAGGGCTTTGCGTTGAGTAATTGGAACTTTTCGAAGTTATTAACTTCCGTGGTAGAAATAAGAGCGCTTGAATTCTATTTATGATTTTCCTGTACTTTATTAAGACTGGAGTGAGTGGGAAGAGATTTTAGAAGTGTTGAATGTGGGTCTTTGTGGATTTTCTTTGTTTGCTTTTTCTCTTGTTTGTGTCTTGGCTAAGTTAGACTAGAGAGGGTTTAGTTTTATATGACCAGTCCATCTTTTTAGGTGATCCCGGGATGAGCTGAACAAAACCAACGACTAGTGTTATGTCTATATTAGCCCTGAAATCGAAATAGTCATGGGAAGAGCCTGCTATCAAAGATTGTGCAGACTATCTGTACTTATATTTCAGGCCAACCTGTCTGTTGTATGTCTGAGAGAGAATAATAACAAGGTGATGACAACAACTATGTTTGCATTTCGACAGAAAACAATCACATGTTTACGATCAATACGAATATCTTGAGTCATCCACTAAAAATAAAAAATGTTCCAAATTATGTTTACGTTCTGATCAAATAACGCCCACTGTGTCATCCATTGTTTGTTTGTTAATCTATACTGGCAGTCCATATTAAAAGTTTCTCTTTGTAAGACGCAGTCAAAATCGTAATTTATCAATTGAAGCTAATAGGGGGGTTATATGAGCAGTAATGGTAGGTACAAAGTACAAAGTCAGATGCACCGTAATGAGACTCGGTAGTGACTCATTACAAAAATTATGTTCCCTCGCTACTGCCATTGTTGAACACATGTTGTGTTGTGTGTGATATCCTAATGTGGACCCTGTTAATTACATACTTAAGTACTCTTTTACTGTCGCGCCTAAAAATATTGTAGATAGATTTTATTCCGTCAAAAAAGAGAACGCGTATGTCCCAAAGATCTATTCTAGGTATTATTAAGGATTTTGTATTTTTGTATGTAACGAATAAACCTAAAAACTATTGGACCGATTTGAAAAACTCGTTTAGCAATGGATTGCTACATTATCAGCGTGTAACATAGGCTATATTTTATTCCCGTACTCGAACGGGAACTGGAATAATGCGGGTGAAACTGCGTGACGTTCGCTAGTATTTAATACACTCGGCCCACAGTGGGAGAAGTTATTTGATTAATCCTAATGCGAAAAAAATTAAAATTAAATAGGGTCGTCAACAAAAACTGTAAGTGATAAGATATAAATTAAAATAATTACGTGTTACGAAACGTGCGGCTACTAGTTAATTTTAGATCTACATAACTTTCAGTGTTATTGAACATCTTGCCAAGCAATTTGTCATTACGTCATTGACGTCACAAATGCATTCAACCAGGATCACATGAGCACAAACAGATAATTCTGTCCATAGTTGCAAACACCGGAAGCTTTTTAATCCATTGTTGTTTCAATGAAGAGTGACACACAAAAGTCTGCAGATCACTCCTTGGCGGCTAATACGGCTACTACAATATTCTATCTCCTTCACATGTTTCAATAGTTGGTGTAGTGTACCAGGAATTCATAACATACCTACAAATATCAGTACAAAACCTTGAATGGGCCTTTCAATGCAACACACGGCCTCGAGCAGGGTTGAATGACATGAATGATTGAGTGTGTTTGTTACAACATAAGCCTTGTCCCTTTTGAATGATTTGGGTCTCTTCAATGAAAGGACTTATTTTGCAGTTAACTTTATAATAATCTTGAATAAAAAAAATACAATGTGTTAGGAGCCGCTTGCGAGTTAACAAGTCACCGCTGTCACAGATAATTAATTTCTTTTGATATTCACGCACACAGTGTCAATCACCATACAGATAAAGAATATTTGCCGATATTCTCACATACGTTTAGGCGATAGGTGAGCCTAAACATCCTCCCACCTGTTGAAAGGCTTGTCTTTCAACATCAAATCTTCAGCAGTGGGTAGCGGGCACAGCTTGATGATAGGCCGACGTAGAACGCCTCTAATGGTTTTCAAGTCGGCGACTCGCGAAACTCCATCCGGACCAGGGAATAATTTGGTAACCCGTCCAAGGCGCCAACACAATGGCGGGACATGGTCTTCGTGGATAAGCACGAGGTCTCCAATACGTAGGGATTTTGTGTTCGTCTTCCACTTCAGACGTTGTTGCAGCTCGTGTATATATTCACGCTGCCAGCGTGACCAGAAGTGCTGGTGAATTTGTTGCAGCCGGGAATATCGTTGCAGGTGACTTTCTTTCAGGTTCTCTAAGCTAGGCTCTGGGAGTGCCTTCAGCGGTCTTCCAATAAGAAAGTGCCCCGGGGATAAAGGAAGGTAGTCATCAGGAGAGGAGGATAAGGGACACAAGGGACGACTATTCAAAACGGCCTCCACTTGTGCGAAGAGTGTAGAAATTTCTTCGAAGGTAAGATGGGAATTTCCCATGACTCTTTTTATATGAAATTTTGCAGATTTAACTCCGGCTTCCCAGATGCCGCCAAAGTGAGGAGCGTGAGCAGGTGAGAATACAAATTTTATATTTTCATGAGTTGCAAATTCAGTTAAACTCCTATTATGTAATTTTAAAAAAGCCCCTATTTCTTTAGCAGCAGCCACAAAATTACCCCCGTTATCACAAAATATTTCATTGGGCTTGCCACGACGGGCAATAAATCTACGCAATGTCATCACAAATGCGTCCTTGGTAAGGTCACAGACCGCTTCCAAATGAACGCACTTGTAACGCAAGCACACAAATATGCAAAGGTAACATTTGTTAATCCTTGCACCTTTACCTTTACGATTAATTATGTAAAAAGGTCCAGCGAAATCTATGCCAACTGAATTGAATGGGAAATCTGCGCTCACACGCTGTGATGGCAAATCACCCATTTTAGGACAAAGAGTTTTGCCTCGGACACGACAACATCTCACACAATTGTGAACGATGCGCCGAGCTAGCCTTCTGCCATTTAGTGGCCATACTGACTCCCTTATCATTGATAACAACAGCAGCGGGCCAGCATGCATGTGCCTTAAATGTTCTCTTTCAAATAAAAGTTTTGTTAAGTGATGAGACGAGTCGAGTAGTATTGGGTGTTTTTTATCAAAGCTATAAGGTGACGCATTTAATCGTCCTCCCACTCTAATTAGATTATTGTCATCTAAAAAAGGGGACAAAGATAATAATTTAGATTTAATATTTATAGGTAATTTCTTAGATAACGCTTTGTATTCAATTGGAAAACATTTAATCTGAGCAACTCGACATAGATATAGAAATGAGTCATCTAACTCATTAGCGCTGAGATCTAGAACCGGTTTGTTATGCGGATTACGAATGTTAAAGCAAAATCTTTTTACCCATGCGACTATTCTAATGAGTTTGTTTAATTTGCTATATTTTTCAATATCTATTATAGGTTGCAGTGCGTCAGTGTTGAGGTAAGTGTTAATTTCAAAGGTTTTATTAGGTGTAATTAGTGAATTTATTGTTTTATGAGTTTTTGTTTCAGATGCTGACGGATCTGCTTGCTTCGTCGATGCCAAGCTTGAGATGAGCGGAGCAGATTGGACCGTTTTATGTAAGTATTTGGTTTTGTTTGTAATTTTAGGTGTAGTTTTAGATTTAGAGGTAATTTTTGTTTCAGGTATATCATGGATATCTATGGAGTTGAGAACCGGCCAATCGCAATCACTATTAATTAAATAATTTGGACCTGACCACCACAGACTATTATTTATTATTTGGTCTATATTTATACCCCTTGAAATGAGATCGGCTGGATTCATGTCTGTGGGAACATATCGCCACGAGAATGCGTCCGTGAGCTCGGTTATTTCAACCACCCTGTTGGCAACAAATGTTTTGAGTTTGGTTGGATCACCTCTGAGCCATGCTAGTACTACGCTTGAATCGCACCAATGAACTATTCGTGAAGGTCTGTAACGGACAGATTCAAGGACACTCTTGCATAATTTAGCAGCTAACAAGGCAGCGCAAAGTTCCAATCGAGGTATAGTCATAGGATTTATACGAGCTACTTTAGATTTGGCGGCTAGCAGCCGGACTGTAAAATCACAGTTGTTTTCCGTGCTTCTCACGTACACACATGCTCCGTATGCCTTTTGTGATGCGTCACTAAATGAGTGAAATTCTATTGAATTCGGTGAATCGCACAACACTCTCCTAGGTATCTGTAATTTTGATAGGCAGTTCAAGTTATTAGCGAATTCTAGCCATCTTTCTGCTAACTCATGAGGGATAGCTTGGTCCCAGTCTATTTTTTGTTTCCATAAGTTTTGTAGGATTATTTTTGCCGTAATTATACACGGGCTTAGCAACCCTAAAGGATCGAAAATTTTAAATGCAGTAGATAAGATGCGTCTTTTTGTTACGCTATCTTGGTTGTGATATGGTTGAACCGGAAAATTCAAATTGTCAGACTTGGGATCCCATCCTAAACCCAGCGTGCTTGACGCTTCACTGATGGTTAATTTATCTTGAGTGTTTATACACGAATTTTTAAATAATTTTTTGGAATTAGTTTTATACTTGCGTAAATTTAAGCATGCTGACTTTAGAGCAGCGGAAATGGAATGTTGAATTTCGGATAGCTGTTTTTCATCATCACATCCAGTGATTAGATCATCGACATAAAGGTCGTGTTGTATTATGTTTTTTATAGTTTCGTCCCCACACTCCTCGCCCACCTGCCAGAGACATCGAGTACTTAAATAGCTCGCACTTGTGGTGCCATAAGTGAGAGTATTCATTTGCATCGTTCTGATGGGCAAGGACTCATCCTCTCTCCATAAAATTAATTGCAAGTTTCTACAAGATTCGTCTACTCTCACTTGTCGGTACATTTTTTCAATGTCACCAGTAATTAAATATTTGTATTGACGTGCTCTTATGAGTATGGAGAAAAGAGAATCCTGTATATTTGGGCCCACCATAAGAATGTCGTTGACAGATATTCCCGAGGAGGTGGGGACGGATCCATCAAAAACGACACGGACCTTGGTTGACTCGCTGTTGTCTTTAAACACAGCATGGTGGCATAAGAAGTATGAGGGAAATGGTTTACCTTTAGGTGCTACAGACATATGTCCTAGCTCTTCATATTCTTTCATGAAATCAACGTATTGCGACTTTAGGGTAGGATTTTTCCTAAAACGTGATTCTAAATTAAACAATCTTTTTTTTGCAGTATTATAAGATTCACCCAAGTTGTTTGGAGAACTATTTAGAGGTAATTTAACATTAAATCGTCCGTCACTCAAACGGACCGTATTTTGCATAAAATGCCTTTCACAAACCCTTTCCCTTTCGCTGAGAATGGGTTTGTTAGGGAGTTCTTCAATCTCCCAGAATTTAGTAAGTAGTTTATCAATACAGGATTCTTGAGTTTTGTTATTTTTTGTAATTATGCTACTATTGCAATATGTGCTATTTAGATTATTTTTGTTTATAGGACCGGCTACAAACCAGCCCAATTTGGAATTTCGTAACTTTAGATTGCCTGAGCCTATAGAAATTTCTTCATTTCCTAGGATATCCCAGAACAGATCACATCCAATCAAGACATCAACTTGAGAGGGTTCATTAAATTTAGGATCAGCTAATTTTATGTGTTTAGGTATTCTGAAATTAATATTAATGTGGTTTTTCGGTAAATAACCAGTTAAATCATTCATAATGAGCATGTTATAAGTGATATCAAACTGTTTATATATAGATTGCAATTTAACTGTGCATGTTTCCTCGACCGTGCCAGACAAGTTGTTTCCGATGCCTATTACATTAAGGCTAGTTATTGGAATGGAATCAAGTGACAACTTATCCTTTAAAGATTTTGTAATAAAACTACCTTGGCTTCCACAGTCGAGCAATGCACGCACTGTTTCATATTGATTGTTATTAGGATTATGAACTTGAATCAAAGCAGTAGATAAGAGAATATGATTGAATTGATATTCAGATGAGTTGACATTTATAGATTCTGATTCTGAATGTGCATGATTGTTCTGAATCGCCTGGCTAGGGTTATGCAGGAGACGATTATGTCTTTGTTTGCAATCAGGACATGATCCAAATCCACAAGCCTTTGCTGGATGACCCTGTTTAAGACAATTTGGGCAAAGTTTATATTTATTAACATCTGCCCATTTTTCTTGTATAGTTTTCTCCTTGAAAGTAGGGCACTCATATATTTTATGATTTTGACTGCAAATTATACATACAAATGAACTGGAAGTGTCCTTATTAGAAGCTGTTGCTGCCTTAATAAAGACCCTTGGGTATTTATCCAATTTGTTATTGTGATTAATTTGTGTGAACGAACGATTTTGATTATTTTGAACCTGAAAACCCTTTTGGCAGCTGTTATCTGTTTTATTTCTTTCCAATGCTTCAAGCACATCCGCTCGATTTATCAGAACTTGTTTAAAGTTTTCCAAAGTTGGATGATTATTGCCAAGCTGGTTTCTAAATTCCTCCCATTTTAAAAGTGTATTATGGTCTAATTTTGAGGTCAAATTAAATATGACGCACATATCCCAATTATCTGTGGGCATCCCTAAGCTGGATAATGCTCTTAAGTTTTTTGTAACATGGTCAACTAAAAATCGTAATGACTTTACAGTTTCCCTGCTAATTGGGCGCATGTTAAACAATGAATTCATGTGATGATCAATCAGAAGCCTTTTATTGTCATAACGATCACACAATAACTTCCAAGCTTCCTTGTAATTTTCAGTTGATACCTCAAGATTGGAAATTATGCGTGCCGCATCTCCTTCAAGGTAAGATATTAGGTAATGAAATTTATGTACTGGCGAAAGTTGTTTATTATGATCTACCAAATTCAAAAAAGAATCTCTGAATTCAAGCCAGTTAAAATATGCACCATTAAATTTTGAAATTTGTATACGTGGCAGCCTGATATCAGAGTCACGTGGTTCAGATCGGGATTCATTACATTCATGACTACATGTAGGCACAGAGATGTCTAACAGACCCTTTGCAGCGGCAAGCCCACTGACTAAATCGCTTTCAATTTTGTCCCGCTCCTCAAGCTCTAATGACAAGCTCCCACTATTTAGGACTTCAATCTGACTTTGCAACTCATCAAACCTAGCTGATAATTGTTCAAATCTACCAAGCTTAATCTTTAATTCAGCTATTTCTATATTTGTTAATGAATCCTCAGACGATAATTTATCCACAAAGTTATTAAACTTGGTAATCTGACCCTTAATTGAGCTACGCTTGACAGTCAATTCGCGTAATTTCTTTACATCAGCTTCTTGCGACATTTTCAAAATATTTGTAGGTAAGGATAAAAAATAAATAATCTCACGCTCCTCAATTCGACGTCACCTGCCGACCAGGAAACCGGATCCGCGTTGCCAAACACGGAGTACAAGCTCTGCTCGCACCAAACCCGCTAGCGTGATGGTCCGAGTTATCTGGAAAGTTCGGCGAAGAATACAAGAAACTGGTTGGGAACGTTACGTTAATTTTTCCTAGAGTGGAAGAGAAATTCTAATTGTCGGTAGAAGCAAAAACTAATGAAAATTATTTTAATTAGATTTATTGCACAGTGGGAGACACGCCTTGGGAAAGCCGATGGTATACCGCTTGGAGAGAAGGTTGGTAGGTAGGAAATGAGGAAGGCACTTAACTTATGGTAATCCTGTTGACACAATTACTTTACACCTGTGTCGACGCTTTGGCTGCATCGAGTTTAGGCTTCAAGATATTTGTTGTTTCGCTTCACACCTGGGTCGATGTCTTCGTTGCATCGAAGGCCCCCAAGATGTTCGTCGATCAGCTTCACGTAGTAGGGGCTCGGCCTTTTGTGGTCTCGATGCCCACGCCACGTGCCGACTCGACGACAAATTTTGTAAGAATTTTGATGTGTCCTGTCACGGTCGCCAATTTTATGTTTGTTACAACATAAGCCTTGTCCCTTTTGAATGATTTGGGTCTCTTCAATGAAAGGACTTATTTTGCAGTTAACTTTATAATAATCTTGAATAAAAAAATACAATGTGTTAGGAGCCGCTTGCGAGTTAACAAGTCACCGCTGTCACAGATAATTAATTTCTTTTGATATTCACGCACACAGTGTCAATCACCATACAGATAAAGAATATTTGCCGATATTCTCACATACGTTTAGGCGATAGGTGAGCCTAAACAGAGTGAATGGATAATGAACGCTCCTTTCATTCATTCACTATCTGTATCAAAACCTATTTCAGCGTAGTTGTGAAGTTACGAACACGTTTAAAACAAAGATATAGCCGTAATAGTTAGTTTAGTCGTTTAGTGGTCTGAATTAGGTAATAAATCTTTTTATTCTAACTCTGTATGAGTCTTTGTGTTGCTTCTTTGTTTCAGAAACTGCTCCAGCTACACATAATGATATAATTGTCTCTTTGCAAAGTGAATAATCAGCATATAGTCCTACAGATATAGCTCCAAGTAGTGTGATAATTGTATGGTTCTGCAACACGCGGACGTTAGCTGATGCTGTCCACATGTTAACCTCGAACGACCTTATTCTATCTCCTACGCACGCTACGGTTGCATTAGTCACACTTTACGTTATGCAAGCGAAGGTTTGCCCCTTCCGCAGATCAGATGCTGTTGCCTAATGCCACGCTTTGATGGCGTCGGGGATCTGTCTGTTGCAGAACTGACGTATGCAATCATCTTCGTAAATGTGTAGTGCTATTTTTATTATAGAAGGTTTCAATTATCGGTCAAATCCAATGTTTTTACTTAGTAAACTCTTTGGCAAAGCCAATAATTTTGACAATTTATAGCAACATGCATCAACTGGGCCTATCCCAAATATCCTCTGTTTCCTTCTGTCCTCTGTGTTGCTGATATGGAGGGAGGTGGAATTTACTGTTTTTTCCTACTCCGTTATACTTTATTGATTAACTAGCTGACCCACGCAACTTCGTCTGCGTCACATAAGAGAGATAAACGAAAGGAAAAAAACGTCCCCGTTTTTGGAACATTTTCATTCCTGCTCCGCTCCTAATGATTGTAGCGTGATTTTATATAGCCTAAAGCCTTCCTCGATAAATGGACTATCCAACACAAAATGAATTTTTCAATTCGAGCCGGTAGGTCCTGAGATTAGCGCGTTCAACTAAACAAACAAACTTTTCCGCTTTATAATATTTGTATCTGTGGAGAACGTTGTTGGTTGCACATTTGTATAGCTCCTTATATCTTATTTTTGTAATATATATTGTGTAATTGTTGGTTCTTCCAAATAAATAAAATAAAGAATAGATTTCGGCGCGGGATCTAAGACAGTTAAATTCATTCTCTGCGACTTCATCGAGCTTCATTGTCTCGGCGCTTTTCTGGTGGTCGCTACTGTTGATTCTGGCTTTCAGGAGTTACAGTGGTTTGGGAATAGTGTGGCGGGTTTGTCCCACAATCATGCTTCGCTTGGTGTTACTTCGTCGATCAAACTTTTTCAAATTTATGGAGCGATGGATTGTAGTTCCTTGTGAGAAAGTCTCTTGTCTGTTACTATGTCACGCTATATCTGCTTACCTCTCAGGCTCAGGAGCCTGGATACGTGTCAAAATTAAAATAATCTCAATGTGTATCTGCCATTGTTGTTTATTACCTTTTGAGAATATTTGGTATTCAAGAGCATGTATTTCTCGAATGACGTACTAACGTTCAAAACTTTGTTTAAAATTCTGTAAATTACCTACTTCATTTGAATAAACGTTATGTTCTGTAAAAAAAACCAAACGGGTTTTACAAATGGACGCAAATAATAAGTACCTAGTCAACAGACGTTATATAACCAAATAGATAATATAAAACAATGTTTGTAATCAATTCGTCTTGGGTAATTTATATGAAACTGGAATGATATCAACAAAGGCATATTGTTTCAAAGGATTATGTCTGTCTTGCTGACCCCATTTACACATTAGTACTACTTGCCCCAACAATTCATTCATAATTTTCACACCAGCTAATTGTTATACTGTCTTGGTATTTTAAAGCTGACACAGAAGTTCACTCAGCTCCCTCGCGTTTGAAGAAACAAAAGATCTAGCCGACTTAAAAAATCTTACAATGTTGGAAATATTATGCCTGTTAAACGTAAGTTTCTGTTTAGTTTAATTTTTGAAGCACAAACTCAACGTTAGCAAGTGAAAAATCAGGATTACCTGCAGGTTGACTGATCCCGGTTCATATGGAGTTCTGTTAGCCAAATTACGGTTAGAGAACATGCTAAAACAGAAATATAATTGCCAGAAACATACATTTTCCTGATGGTATTTTGTAAACACCTAAAAGCTTCCTAACATAAAAGAAAATCATGGGAGGCATCGACCTCGGTACTACGTTGTTAGGTTTTAATACAAAAGCGAATACTTCAAGGACACAACGGAAAACATTTAAGCAAGATCCTGTTTTGTTTCAATCAAAGGTGTGTAGTATATACCTACGTAGTTATGTACTCTGTTTGAAACGTTCTAGAATATATTTTGGTGCTCCTCAGAGTCGGCGAGTTTTTTTTTAATGTTTACCATCCATCGGCTTACGAGGTGAACGACCCACGCTTCAAATTCAACTATTAACCCAACCATATGTGTGGGGATCCTCCTTCAATGGAAGTTTATTATAACCAGTGGGGCTTTCCTAGTTGGTTGGTTAGTCATTCGGTAGTAGTTAGCTCTAGGCGCCCACCCGCGCGGGTTTGACGACTGTTTTAATGATTACGACTATGCTTTAGTGCAGAGTTTGTTTCTGTTTCAAACAGTAAGCTTTGTTTATTTACTCTACGGTTTATAAAAAGTATCCATACTCTCCTTTTGATATGTCGTTGTTTTGTTTTAAATTCTGATTCAGCACCGTAAACAGCAACAATAAACCGTCTTACGTTACGTTTTGTTCAACAAAAAATACAGCTCCGATTTCGATCTAGTTTTTTTTTTGTCATACGGTCAACAACACACTTGATTATCTCATCTCGCAAGAATGTACGATATTTTCTTTCTTATGTAACAACAGGCAAGTCTGTAATGGAGTAGTTGGTCACGTTTGGTTAGTGCTAACAAAAACGGTTTTTAGTTTCTTGGACGTCTGTCTCCGTTGTTGCGCAAAAGCTCAAGTGTTCGTTGAACTGCGGAGGGTGAATGCGCTAAAAGAACCGTGGGATGCACACCCACGATCACCTAATATTTTAATGTCTCCTTTCCTCATTAGGCCATGTTTCATGCAGTCATTGTATTAAATTGTATTTATACTTCAACCCTTTATGAAGTCATTCAACAGGAACAGGAGCCATCAAATATCCCACAATCTCTGTATTGGTATCAGGGTTCGAGGATATATATTATATCAATCGATATCATGATGTATATCCAATATACGTACGTACAAACAATGTTTTATGATAAACCTATATCAATCAATACAAAAATGGTTATTCAATGGTTTTGGTGTATTCAGTATTTTTTGGCAATTGTAACTGTATTTCTACTTCCTAAATGTAGATATAGCGTTTTAATACCTAATACCTAGTAAGTTATAATTCATAAATGGCAACACTGGTCAGTGGGTGATTTCAAGTACGTAAATAAATAAAACATTTTAGTTTTTATTTTATTATGTTTATGTAACACATATGCAATTAGTTTACATAAATAATACAATAAATAATTACACGGCTTTTATCAAACTTGATATACATATATCGGATAATATCATAAATTATCATACATATTTATATATATAATAGAATAGAATAGAATAGAAACTTTTTATTTCAGACCGGAGTCCATAGGGTTAGTAACAATTTTACTTAAGTTCTAGTGTTAGTAGGTTACAGACAAAGATAAACATAAACAGTCAAATTTCAGCATGGAGCCGTATCCATCTCCGCATCATCGGGGAATCCCACCGATCTGCGAACACACTGAGAATACTGTTGGTGCTGCCGCGAACCCGAGTCATCAGGGATGCACACCTATAATATATTGATATTTATAATAAATAACGGATATTTTCGAACCCTGATGGACTTCTGATGAGGAGGGATGAAATATGTGACCCGTGACAAAAAAAATATTAAGTAAGTAATTTAATTGTAGGTGGTTGGGGAGGAAGAGGAAGACCAAAGAAACGATAGATGGATTGTGTGAGGAACGATATGAAAGAGAAAGTAGTAAATGATGCCGTGACGTCCGACAGGGAAGAATGAAAGAAGAAAACGGGTAGCGCCAACCCCAAGTAGAATATGAAAAGGGTAGGAAGATGACAAAAGTAACTAACTATCCACAAACTAACTGCGTATTTACACAGTACAAAAAAAAAGTAAATCATTAATGTACGCAACTTGAGATGCGAGCTCCCATCACCCACCGGCTTTAATAGGCAATCACTTGAGATGAATCATAGTCATAGGCCATGTAAGTGTATATTCCATGTTGAGCTCATGTGAACCGCCGCAGGAGATTACGTCATTACTACGGAATGCTGCACCAATTATATCTAATGGAAAGTAGAGCTCATATCTAACGAAGTATGAATTTATTACATATAGTGTATGTTTGTGAGCTGTGAATAGTTGTTGGTGCAATTACATTTTTACCCATATTCAATTCAGCAGTACAAGTACGTAGGAATCGATAGGACACGATAAGATAAATTTGACAGTCATTCTCGAAAAAAATAGTTTTTGACTCCATAAAAACTCATTTTATCGAGAATAACTGTCAAATTTATCTTACCGAGCCCTAGCGATTCCTACGTACTTGTACTGATTTGACAGTCATTCTCGAAAAAAATAGTTTTTGACTCCATAAAAACTCATTTTATCGAGAATAACTGTCAAATTTATCTTATCGAGCCCTAGCGATTCCTACGTACTTGTACTGCAGTACAGAAAATTTTACATCTCTGATTTTAAGAGGTTTTTAATAGATTAATTAATAAACAAACTGTTTACTGCGGAAATCTCAGTTTCCTTATGTTGTATATATAGTATAAATTGTACTTATATTGTTGACGTCAAAATTAATTGCTTTAAACAAAAATAGTTGTGGTCAAATTAGGTCAATTGCCGCTGTTGCTATCGCAGTCCCAGCATACAATATTAATCAATAACTAATTACCTTTCGTTATTATTTCCTTCTATACTGTATTCTTTATCAATTAGGTATATTTATTTGGTTGTTGAATTAAAATTATCAAAACACGGAATGTTACTGAGCGGTTTATATTTAAAATTCTGTTTTGTACTGTTTGCGTATGAAAAGAGGATTTACCTACCAGTGAGAAAATTAAAGACAGAATTGGGTAAGCCTTGTATATGTCACCGTAAAATTTTCAAATACGTTATATTGTAATCTCTCTAGCGATATTGTAAACTCTCGAAATATTGTCAAATGAACATACTGCTTACAACGCATTATTTTTCGTGAAATGCATGCGATGATAGTTAAATCACGTGGTGTGGAAGGAAGGATCCCCCTTGCCCAATGGTACCACTCTCATGAAAAGATAATGTACCATTCCCGAGAAATACCGATTAATATAACCTAACCTTAAAACACTTTATATTCCCCTAAAAAGCGTAGTCGACGGAGCCCCGCTTCGGTGGGCCCCTATTTCCGAGTGCAGGGTTTGAAGGAACCTAACTAACCTAACGGAGGGTACCCCAAGTCCCGATTATGGGGGCAGAGATACTTCCGTATGTTCAGTTGATATAAGTAAGTAGGAAAATGCGCTGTTTTCCATCTTTAAAATTGACGAAAGATCATATTGTCTTGTCCATGGTTAACATTTTAGACTTAACGCGTAGCTGTCACATCTTGCAGTACTCACCAAACAACGTGTGTCGGAATTCATAGGAGAAACATGACACTTCTTGCAAAATTGTTTACTTACTGCTGTTTATCATGCTTTCCTGGTACTTAGGAAGTAGGTGGAGGTATGACTTATGAGCCAATGACAAATAACCTAATACATTGCTTGTCACGTACGAAGCACAGCAAATATTGTGTAAAAGTTCCTTTTAAAATGACAGTATACTCAGTAGATTCTGGTCTCTTGGTATTTCATACATACTTCAAACATTTCACATTATCATAAATGCATAATGCCTTTTGTGTGAATCGTTCATAACATGGATAAGTATGTTTAATAGGCAACGGTTTTGTGACTTTTTCGGACAAATACGTGTCTATATTGTGACGGTGGTAGACGTCAACATTAAATAAAAGATGTATAAATAAAACTAGTGAATGAGAAAAATTAGCTGTATTGATTAATAAAAAAACACTATGTAGGTAGTTGAAAAAAAGAACCGGGTCGCGGGTGCGTAAATTTCTGCTGAGTCTATTCGGAGCGTTTTAAGAGGTAACCACTTCCCTGGCAGTTGTAGTGGCTGTCCGAGTAGACGTTGAGGCGGATGACGTCACAGTCTTTCGGTTGTGGTGGTGTCTGCTGTAGGGACGTAGGCAGCATGCAGGATAATAAAAAATAGAGGTCGAGCGTAGTCTCGTACCGGGACCCCAATCGGGGTTACACAAATTCACTTTTAAGTAAAATATAATTTGATTATAGTGATAGAACGTATTTCAATTGTAGAAATATAAAAATTAATAAAACCGTTAAAATGGTTTGGAGGGAAATCAGTTACAAAGCAACGTATTCGCACGGCTAGTGTTTGCGCTGGATTGACGATCGGCTGGGGGTCACCTTTGAACCGGCCGTTAGTACGAGCCTTGCCGACAACATCCGAGTAGATACGAACGCCGCGCGCGCATAGAATCGCATCGGAAGACGGTTACTTTCATTGTTTGATAGTTTAAAAGTGTTTTGAACTAATGTGAATGTAAAATATTTTAATATTAATTATTATAGGTTAGTTTGCTAGATAAAATACTAAAATATAATGAGTTAATTTTTGATGTAAATAATGAGATTTAAAAATTTAAAGATTAGAACTAGTTTTGTAAGTTATCAAAAACACACAGTGTTACAGTACCCCCTCTCCTAGATTAGGATTTTCCTTAGATAAATCCGCTAACAATTCTATTTTTCAGCAGAAAACATTTCCAACATTCATAACTTCCTCTTACATACATTTCTTTCGTTCTTCGCAAATCATCCATCAGTCTTTCTAATTAGCACCCACATTTTATGTATTACAATACAATATGCTGCGCAACCTGACATACTGAGTATTTTGTTTATGAGGCTACAAGATACTCAATGTTTTTCCATTGATTGAAGTTAAAAGATTCATAATCTACTTGTTTATAATTTATTGTAGTTAGGATTGTAGTATCTACCTAGTTTCCTTCCTTAGTCCTTACTCTATTCTGCTTAAAAACTGAACGTTAGTAGTTAGTTTTTAATTTAATTTTTAATAATTCAATGGGTTAGTGCCACTGTATTATATATATTTTTTAATGAATAGGACATTTTAGAGGTAGGTAATTGTAGATTTATGTTATTTATTAATAGTTCATATTCCTAGTTGCAGTTTTATTTCACAGTAGATTATGGCATATGCAGTAACTGTTAGCTTTAATCAAGATATGGCACCATACTTAGTTAGCGTTTTTACTTTTATTGTTTATAGTTCGTAAGTTTAATATCTTTGATATGCCAGGTACCAAGGTCGTTGCCTTGCATATCTTCAAGTACATACACTAATGGTGATTTTTTACCAATAATGCGACACTTTATATATTTAGGGGCTAGCTTTTTAGTGAATCGGTTGTCCTTGTTGCTCTGGTAATATGTTCGCTTCCAAACTATATCACCAATGTTGAACTCAGCAACCTTACGACGTAGATTATAATAAGTACTATTTCTCGAATGAGCTTTAATCAAAGATGATTGTACTTTGTCGAAGATTTTACGCAAGTGTCCTAAAGTTTCCGCGTACTCATCTCTAGGTGTAAATATTAGATCACTTTGCAGATCTGAGTCAAGATAGTGCGATCCACAACTAACTAACTCTCGTCCATAGACAAGTAAGGCTGGAGTAAAGCCTGTGACCTCGTTAACTGAAGAGTTAATTGCAAATTGAATCTTAGTGATATTCACGTCCCAAGATCGATGATCGTCTTCAATGAAGGTTGAAATTGCGGTGATGACGGTTTTGTTATAACGCTCTACGGTGTTCATTTGTGGCGTATATTTAGGCGTTAAATGGACGTTAGGAACCTTATATTTAGAAAACAGTTGTTTCATAGTACCGCTAACGAATTGTTTGCCGTTGTCCATGAGAACAGTGCTAGGTACACCATGGACTAGAAAAACCTGATCTTCTACTATTTTAGCTATAATCTCAGTAGTAGCACGTTTAATTGGGAACAAGAGACAAAATTTTGAAAAACAGCAGGTAATTACGAACAGGAAAGTGTTTTGCTTTCTTGTAGGAGGCAATGGTCCAACTAAATCCATGCTTATCACTTGGAATGGCCTGCAACAATTCTTAGGTCGACCCATAGTTCCGAGTGTAGTGTGGTTAGGGTATTTGTAAGAAATACACACATCACAGTTAGCTACGAAGTTAGTAACGTCTCTATGCATATCCGGCCAGAAATATTTGAGGGAAAGACGCTTATAAGTTTTAAAAACACCGAAGTGTCCCGCAGTTGGATCACTATGGTTATTTTTGATTATTTCATCCCTGAATTCCAGAGGTATTACTTTTTTCCATTGAAACTCATTAGTAAGTGGATTCAAACTCTTTTTGAAGCGATAAAGTTCTTTATTCATGACCTGATAATCGACATAAGAAGTCGGTGAGTCTTGACAGCCATTGAAGATGTTTAAATACCAAGAATCATTAGTGGGGCTGTAAGGATTTGTTGAAGGAGTTTGATTGTCG
Organism: Xestia c-nigrum; assembly: GCA_916618015.1. Lineage (NCBI taxonomy): Eukaryota > Metazoa > Arthropoda > Insecta > Lepidoptera > Noctuidae > Xestia > Xestia c-nigrum. Next base: position 4,852,633 of record OU745263.1, read on the forward strand.
CCAATAGCAGAAACTGGAATGCTACGTGAAAGACTGTCTGGTACGACATTGTCCACACCCCGACGATGCTTTATCTCAAAATTATAGGCAGACAACCGAACTCCCCAACGAGCTAAACGACCAGTGGGATTATTGATATTTAAAAACCATTTCAGTGCGGAGTGGTCTGTATAAACAACAAAAGTCCGACCATTCTCCAGGTAGCAACGCCAATGTTCAATTGCTGTAAGAACAGCCAAAGCCTCGCGTTCAGTAGCGCTGTAGTTTCTCTCCTGCTTCGACAGTGACTTGCTCATGTAAGCAATAACCTTCTCCTTACCGTCCAAGTTTTGAGTGAGAACAGCACCTATGCCTACATCACTCGCGTCAGTGTGTACTTGAAACGGTTCAGAATAGTTAGGGCATGAAAGAATAGGGGTACTTATTAAACACTCTTTTAGTTTTTTAAAGGCAGTGTCAGCCTCGGTAGACCAATGGAATGGAACAGCATTTTTTCCTTGAGAAGTAAGTTTATTTAGTGGAGATGCCAAGTCGCTAAAATTGGGAATGAACCTTCTGTACCACGAAGCTGTGCCAAGAAACCTACGCACTTCTTTGCGGTTAGTAGGGGTATAATAATTTACTATCGCTTGCACCTTCTCAGGGTCAGCGTGTAATCCATTTGAGTCAACAACATATCCGAGGTACTTAAGTTGTTTCCTGAAAAACTGGCTTTTTTCGTAGTTGATAGTAAGGTTAGCAGTTCTCAATTTTTCGTAAACACGTACTAGTAAGGATATATGCTGCTCAAAGGTTGAGGACACGATTATAATGTCGTCAATATAAACAAACACTTTATGCTCGAACTCTGGACCATAGAATAGGACATCCATAAGCCTTTGCTGAGTGGCAGGGGCGTTAGTTAGACCAAATGGCATGCTCCTGAACTGAAAAGTACCACGGGTTGGTATGTAGAAGGCAGTTTTAGGACGATCTTCTTTTTTAATACCTATTTGCCAAAAACTTTTCGACAAATCTAAACTAGTCAGGTACTTAGCGTCACGTAGATTATCGAGTATTTCCGAGATATAAGGAAGACTATATGCATCTTTTTTTGTTATAGCGTTTAGTTTCCGACTATCTAGACAAAATCGTAACTGGCCATTCTTTTTAGGGGTTAAAAGCACAGGTGACGACCAGGGGCTCTCACAAGGCTCTACGACTTTCTCCTCGAGCATCTCGTCTAGTTGTTCTGTTAAAATTTTTAATTTTTCTGGGGACATTCTATAAAATCTTTGACGTATGGGGGCAGCATCACCAGTGTCAATAGAATGCTCGATTAGACCAGTACGACCGAGTCCTCGTTCTTCGAATGAGATTCCATAAAATTGTCTTATAATATTATCAGCAGTAGTCTTTTGATCCTCCGTCAGGCAATCATAACTATGAATAAGTGTACTATTGTTAGTAGATAAATTCGATAAGCTAGTATCATTATCCTCGCATATAACGACGGAATCTAGACGTGTAGGAAAGAGTTCGAAAATTCTCCAGAAATCCATACCTAGGATTAAGGAAGAATTGATTTCGGGGACAACATAGACATCTAAGATGTGTAGTTTATCTTGAAATGTAATGGGTATATGTATTTTTCCTATACTCTGTAACTTCTGTCCTCCAGCAGCTACAAAATGTAAAGACTCACAGGGTTGGAGTGTGTATCCAAGATCGAGTAAGCGTTTATGACAGTTATTGCCTAAAATAGTAGCACCTGATCCGGTATCTAGTAAACCAGTTAATGATTTACCTTCGATAGTCACATTAACATAGGGACGTGAACATAAACCTCTAGCATTGTGGATTGCGGATACAGTGTAACATGAAAAGAATTTTGAAATAAATTGTAACCATTCTTTCCACTCATCCTGATTAAATTTGCAGTTGTTTGGTTCTAAATTAGATAGACCGTCCCTGCAATCCACAGCACTTAGTTTTTTGTGTTAGATTTATCAGCATGACAGTTCTTGCAATCAGGGTATCGCACACCTTTCATACCGCATTTAAAACAAATTAAGAAATGTGGTTCCTTGCACTGACCAAGCGAATGAGTATCATTCCTGCACCTAGGGCAATAAATTTTTCTTGTAGGTTTGTTGTTCGAAGCATTAATGGAGTTAACACTGACTGCTTGATTTTGTTGTTGACTTGATTTGTTGTAATTAGGATTAGGTTTGTAGTTAGATTGATTAGAATTATAGTTTTTATTATTGTTGTGATTAGAGTTTTGATTTTTGTTTGTGTTATAGTTGTAACCTGTATTAAAATTTTTGTTAGTATTGTAGTTGTTTTTATTTGAATAGCCAGGGTTATTTATTTGAGTGGACTGATTAGTGTAAGCAAACTCTCGCGCTAGTGTATCTGAAGTGACTCCAGGTGGTTCGTGAAAGTGTGTCAATCGTGATTGTATACTTTCGTAATTACGGCACAAATTTTTCAAGTCGTCAATACTTGTGATCTTAGAAGAAGCTGAAAGTGTACTAGCGTAACATGGACGTATGTTATGCAATATAATCTCTAACTTTTCTTCCTGCGAAATTGGTTTGTCAAGCCTCGAAAACATACCATGCATAATTGACAAGTATACGGTGATATTTTCATGTTCACCTTGTGTACGCATTCTGATTTCTGACGTAAGTCTGTAATCATAATCGCTCTGACTAAAATCTTTTTTTAGCAATTCGACAACTTCATCCCAAGTTGAAACATTGTCTTTGATATAGCGGTACCAGTGAAGCGCGTCCTCAATAAAAATCTCGTATGCGAAAGAAAGCAGTTTTTTCTTATCGATTTCTTTGGAGATAAGTAATTCATCAACTCTCTGAATAAATGAACGGACACAAGTTTTTCCAGAATATCTAAGTTTGCCTACAGCATCAGCAACGAACTTCGTATCACAACCGGATGTTGTCGCAGCAGTTGAAGTTTCGGTAAAAGAACTCGAAGAAGTCTGTGTTTGTGGTTTATAACTAATTAATTCCTTATATTGTGCTTCAAACACAGCCTTATAGTCACTGTATGGTTTAGCAACATCAGACGCCGGTTGAATTCTTTTAATTCTGTAATAGATGTGGTTTAAAAGTGCCTCCGCGCGCGAATACGTATTTTTGTCAGCCTTAGATTTTAAACTATCAAGAATAGTTCTTGATTTGAGTAGCGATTCTTTAACAGCAATAAGATCTTCTTTAGGCTCTAAATGTGATTCAGCAATTTCATCTGGGGCAGCTAGTGGTGATAGCTTAACGATTTGTTTTCGTAGCTCAGCAACTGACGCTTCAGCTATGTCACCTCCCCGAAGAGCAACTTCATATTCAAGTTCGGCTTTTTGTAAAGCCAAATATTTGATAGGGTAAGACATTTTACGGTAAATTATTAAGATTGATTGCGTAAGTGTTGCAATAAAACAAAACAATCGATTCAAAAGCGTAATAAATTGCGATAATCAGCTTACATATCATCATACAACAAAACAATTGATTGAAAAGCACATAAATTTGCGATAATCAGTATTCTCTTATCAACGGATCGTGTAAAATGTTTAAAAAAATATAAAAGGAGTTGACTAGATATAAAATTTTAAAAGACTAGGATCAAGTTACAAGTTTAGAAAGTATGGCTATAAATTGATTTGATAAAACATAAAATTACTATTTTTCTTGTCTCAACACTCAAAACAAACAGTGGTAACAATTATCAGTAAATAAAACAATAAATTACGAAATCCATTGACTAGAGCAACAAAAAAAAATATCTAGAATTCTACTCATGAAACCAACACCAAAGATAACTACAACACACCTATAAACAAACCGAACAAACTCAGCACAATTTAATAGTTTTGGGCGCCATTGTGACGGTGGTAGACGTCAACATTAAATAAAAGATGTATAAATAAAACTAGTGAATGAGAAAAATTAGCTGTATTGATTAATAAAAAAACACTATGTAGGTAGTTGAAAAAAAGAACCGGGTCGCGGGTGCGTAAATTTCTGCTGAGTCTATTCGGAGCGTTTTAAGAGGTAACCACTTCCCTGGCAGTTGTAGTGGCTGTCCGAGTAGACGTTGAGGCGGATGACGTCACAGTCTTTCGGTTGTGGTGGTGTCTGCTGTAGGGACGTAGGCAGCATGCAGGATAATAAAAAATAGAGGTCGAGCGTAGTCTCGTACCGGGACCCCAATCGGGGTTACACAAATTCACTTTTAAGTAAAATATAATTTGATTATAGTGATAGAACGTATTTCAATTGTAGAAATATAAAAATTAATAAAACCGTTAAAATGGTTTGGAGGGAAATCAGTTACAAAGCAACGTATTCGCACGGCTAGTGTTTGCGCTGGATTGACGATCGGCTGGGGGTCACCTTTGAACCGGCCGTTAGTACGAGCCTTGCCGACAACATCCGAGTAGATACGAACGCCGCGCGCGCATAGAATCGCATCGGAAGACGGTTACTTTCATTGTTTGATAGTTTAAAAGTGTTTTGAACTAATGTGAATGTAAAATATTTTAATATTAATTATTATAGGTTAGTTTGCTAGATAAAATACTAAAATATAATGAGTTAATTTTTGATGTAAATAATGAGATTTAAAAATTTAAAGATTAGAACTAGTTTTGTAAGTTATCAAAAACACACAGTGTTACAATATGGAATTATGGACTGCCTCAAGACATCGTTGATGGCGATAACACGGAATGTCAAAACCAAATTCATGAAACTTCACAGCATTGTGCATTATGAAGGCCTCTTCTATATAAACTCATACATTCGTAAGTAAATAATAAATACGCTGGTATGCTTTCAAGGGAGCATATAGCATTCTAATGATAAATAAAAACATGCGAAATAAGGTAAACCTTTAAATTCCGTCCTTGATACGTATCCTCTAGAACCAACAAGCATTTAAAAGTACGTATAAGTAAGTAATGCGCATGAGTGGCAAGTTAGGTAACGCAAGGTCGCTTTCTAACGTGTTCTGTAGTATCCAACGAGGGACAGGTATGCAGTATGGGCGTGAGTCGAGTGTGAATTGCCTTATAGTATGTGCAATGGCTGGAAAAGGTAGATTTTCTTTGCTTTTAAAATTTCCATCACGTATGTTGAATTCTTTGGTACTTTAAGGGCCGATTAGGCGGCCAACATTGAAATGACGAATTCTTTGAGTGTTTAATAGCTTTTCTGAAGTAAATTGATTCCTCAGTATCCGGCTCGAAGGACAAAATTTTCATTTCTGAATATTGTCTATTACTGTTTATAACCGTACTAGCTGACCCACACAACTTAGTACTAGCTGACGTACAAGTCACTTAAGAGAGAAAAAACTCGCAAAGGGAATACATTTCCTCCGTTTTAGCAACATTTTTCATGTATGCTGCGCTCCTATTGGTCGTAACGTGATGTTAATAGCCTAAAGCCTTTCTAAAATCTCTCAATCAGTAGTTCCTGAGATTACCGCATTCAAACAAACAATTAAACTCTTCAGCTTTCTTCTATTATACTAGCTGACCCACGCAACTTCGTCTGCGTCACATAAGAGAGAAAAACAAAAAAATCTGTTTTTGCAACATTTTTCGTTCCTGCTCGGTTCCTAATAATCGTAGCGTGAAGTTATATAGCCTAAAACTTTCCTCGATAAATAGACTATCCAACACATTTTTTTTTTTTTTCTATTCGAGCCGGTAGTTCCTGAGATTAGCGCGTTCAAACAAACAAACTCTCTCTTTATAATATTAGTATAGAATATAGATTATATTATAGTAATATTATAGTTCATTATAATATAATGAACAGCTTAATAATGAAAGTCCTGCTAACGACTTCCTTCATACTTTTACTCATATTCTCAGCTAAATCAACAAATTAATCGATGAATTAATTCGGTACTCCGAAGTTGCTACAATATTCACAATTAGCCAACTAAGTAACGGGACAGGTTTTCTTACGCTTGTTACTTAAGTTCAACACCTACGAAGTAACCACATTCCACCCAAAGGTTTCGAAGCGCCACCAGTGAATCATAAGCACGCAAGATCATTATTTATGACGGTCGATAACTGAGCGTTTTAGTTATTATATACCGGCGATAAACGATACCAAGGCAGCATAACTTCACGTACCTTTTACATGCCTATGTATCCGTTATGCACTTAGGCATTTACCTCCACTGCTTTTCAATAGTGCATGTCGTTATGTAACGAAAGTTATGAACAATCTAATTTTGCAACACATGCCTGATTTTAAATAATCATAGATCAAAGTATGTTTTGGATGAGTGGCTTGAGAGGCGCCACGGCGTCCTCACCTTCCGCCTGACGCAGGTCCTCACCGGACATGGGTGTTTCGGGAGGTACCTGCACCGAATCGGGCGGGAGGAAACGCCCGGGTGTTTCCACTGCGAGGATCGACCGGAGGACACGGTGGAAGTCTGCCCTGCGTGGGCAGAGCACCGCCGTGTCCTCGTAGCAGCGATCGGCGGCGGCGACCTCTCGCGTCCAAACCTGGTTCAATCCATGGTCCGGAGCGAGACAGAATGGGAAGCCGTCACATCCTTCTGCGAAGCAGTCATGCTAGCGAAGGAGGCGGCGGCACGCGAGAGGGAGAGAGCCTCTCTTCCCAGCCGTCGCGGGAGACGCACCGGGGGTCGGGAGCCACGTGGTGGCTACCTGCCACCGTAGACGCGGGCCTGTGGACGGTTAGCTATGGGCTAGCTAGCCGTCCATCCGTCTAATGATGACAGGCCGTGTCGACGGCGCGTTCGTATTCCACGCGCGCTTCAAAGAGATGTCTGCACATTGAAGGGGCCCTTAGGGCCGAAGCCTGCCGGGGTTGCGGGCCTATTCGAAAGAGATACCGCGGCCCCGGAACATAAAGGGCGAAGAAGGAACATGGATGGGTTTTAGTCAGTAAAAGTCTGACACTCCCTCCCGCTCCAGAGTGGGAAAAGTTATTTGATGATTTCCCATCCTAACAGTATGTTTTGGATCTTTGAGAGTTTTTCTTCTGTATTTTCAAGAATAAAACTTAAGAAAAGAAGTTAATCCTGAATGAAAGCAAAATATCAATAATGACCTTATTTGATGTCAACGTTGGTTTTTCATCTTTGTAAGTTGTAAGAGGCAACTGAAGGATAAGTTATTGAGATGCTGCATAAATAAGCGATGAAGTGGAAATCTGTCACCATTACTTATACAGAATCTTGAACACCTGTATCATACCTAGATAGTGTAAATCTAGGGTTTTAAACGCTGGCCACCATTACAATTTCCTCCGAATCATATTATGGACCTATGATATCTTAACAAGTGTTTGCTTCGAATACGACACTGCTCATTCGTAGAAAACAGAACCTTGAACAAATTCCAACAACGGACACACATTTCTTGATAAGGCACACACAGTTCTGGACAGCACAAGAGTCCCTGTTTGCAGATACCGTATCAATACACAAATAAAGATAGAGAAAGTATCTGGCCGTCCCACTCGCACTTGTGGTATCCTTAGGACCATCTTGCTGGCTGGAAGGAGTTATAATCAAATTATTGTAACAGTTAGACAATAATTGAATACAAAAGTGAACGCGTTCCGATCAATTCTTTATTGTAAATAATTTGTTCCGTTTACATTTTCGTTCTCGTGTTGAATTTTAATTCGACCTTGTGGCTCATTGTGTGCACAATTTATAAACGATTGTTCATTAATTTGTTTAATAGATTGGTTGTTATTGGAGAGTTTGTCGAAATCTGTCCCGATATGAATATGTACGTGACCAAGTCGGATGTGACCTGTCTCAATATCTCTGGCCTTCTCGAGGTATTATGCGGATGGAGAGTAAATAATTGTTTCTTTACTTCAAAATTTAATTTTCCAACTCACCTTGAAAACATATTTCTACTTTCTTCAACCCAATGGATTTCACTTTGTCCAAAAGCCATCTAATAATAATGGCGCCTTTAATCTTTTGTTGGGTTTTCTAAGCGTTAACGATCGCAGGAAATGACTTTGTTCAATGGACCTGTTGGGATCGTAATGAAGTGTTTATGGACATTTTGTCCAGAAATAAACATAGCTGGCATCTTGCGCGATTATACATTCGGAAGTACTTATTCATTTCGGCTTTTGAAGATGTTAGCTAATAGAGACGTGCGGAAGCAGCACACAGTGTGTATTCTTTTTCCACAAATTAGAACCTCCTCCTCCTTGCGTCGTATTCCTCAATGCTGAGGGGGTCGTGCTCGTGACCTCCCTTCTGTATTATCTTCTCTTGGATGACCTTTCTCCGTTTGTTACTGTCTCTGGCAAAAACATAGGACCTAAATTGGCGCGAAACTAACATAAATAGAGGATGATGAGAATGTGCCAAACAAGAAGATGCTGGTGTGTCTGATTTTCGCCATCTCCTTTTGTTTTCTGGATAAACTTGTCTAACAGCCCTTCTCTTTTGTCCCCAGGTGGTAGTGCCATCGACAAGCGAGATGGGTGACCGCGAGCGGTACCGCGCGCCGCCGCAACCAGAGCCGCCGCCGCACCGCGTCCGTGCTGCCGACCTGTACCCTCGCTTGCGGACGCACTACGATGAGCCCGGCCTAGATGCAGGATTCACGCCTATATGTGGGGAGTTTGTGCAGGTTAGCTACTAGGATTGTATAGATCAAGAGGGGCGTGTTTTTACATGTGCATGATGATTCTAACCTATGATTCTCCATGTTAACTCTAAACACGGGCGATATTTGACGAACTTGTAAAACAGGGGAATGTTATTTCCTCAATTTTCAGAACCCAAAAACAATAATGTACTTGATTAGGCAAAAGTGCTCTCCGTTATCTCTTTTTAGATGCACCTAGTCGTATGCAGATCATTCGAGGATAATGTTATAGAATTTTGTACAAACAATAAACTAAATATAAAATTATAAATATCTATAGGGAAAACTACAATTAGATACTTATATTATTAACAGAGTGTAATATTATTTTATAATCGCCTTGAATGCAGCCAGACATTCATTATCGCAATATGACGGCAGAACCACTCAATCATACCACAATTTCAACAATTTGTAACTATTTGTAGGCACTTTTTTGGTAATAACAGCTTGTTTACGGGAAACTACGAATTAGGCAATTTAAAATGAAAATTGTAGTTATCGCTGTTTAATAGTACGTTTTGTTACCTTCATAAACGTCAGTATACCTCGTGTACGGTATTGTTTCCCAACGTAATTACACGGTTGCCGCAACCTCTTCAATAGACATGACGTCTTAATGATTCCATGACAAATGTGCTACTAGCACGTCTGTAAACAACCGTATTTCCTAGTCCAAAGTCCCAAGTCAATAATTAATTAGCGAAATAGTAAGAAATAGATAAAATACGCACATATTAAGTAACTAATACGACTGGTGGCCTAAAAGGTCAGCAGGTCGCATGCATCGGGTTGAACGAACCGCAATGACGTTCCGATAGTGTTTAGCTCCGTTCTAGTTCTGCATTCCTGGTAGTTCGTTGACTGCGCGTTATCAGCCCAAAGCGTGCACTTATGCCGGTAGAAACTGCAGCTTTGCGAAAATAGTACTCTATACATGTGCTTGTCAAGTAGGGCATGACAGGAGTAAATGTTATCAAAATAACTCGTGCTTGAGCACGTGATAAATGTGTCATCTCATGTGTAATGAATTATCAAGAAAATAACTCCTTATCACCTACTTTGAGTGTATGTTATAGCTTTGTCAAATCATTTTAAGACGTAAACGAATAAACGTTTTCACAACTACAGCTGTATTCTCGTCTTCCAAAATATGTGCCATTTGTCTAACCTTATCATTTGTTGGCAGTGGGTGGGTCGAACAGCGGATGGCGGAACTATCGCAATGTCCAACTACCGGCTGCATGTACAGCCTCGTCGGAGGAACGGACCGGGAGCATCCATCCCGCTCCGTCTCATCGACGCACTGGAGATCCGGGACCTGCTGCACTTGATCGTGCTCTGCAAAAATGGAAGACAACTCAAGTTAGTATCCTTGTGTGTTATGTGAGCCTGGTATTGACACTAGCATCGATCAAAATTAACCTTGCCCTACTACATCTCTAAAAGAAATGACGTCTTCCTGCATTGGGCACAAGAGGTTTCTTCAAATGTCTGGGTTCGATACGCTTTTCAGACCAGTGTTTATTGCTTGTTTCATTTTTGTCTAAGTCAGTAATCAATTAGTAAACTATCAAGCATGATCGGCAAACTTTTGTTCTATCTATTTATAAATTAGTAGAATACTAGCACATGAGTTTTATACGGGTAGTAACCTACTATACTCATTTCATTTAGTAGTATACACCACTCTGGTTCAAGTGCTGATTAGATAGTTCTTAAAGTGTTTTATAATAATTGAACTGACTTATCTAGTGTTTACATGCAAAGTTATGAGATATTCAAATAGGTGCCACGGTAAAAAACATGTAAAAATTATCTTGTTTGAACAAAAAACGTGCTAAGTATTCAATATTAAAATTTTAAAATTCACACTTAATTTTGTCTTTGCTATGAAGTCATATAATGGTCTTTGTTTAAACATCTACAATAGTCCATAATTATTTACTTTATGAACGGATATTATTGAAAGCCGAAAGCAATGTTGATTTAATTTTCGATTACCGTAACACCAAATTGAGCGCATTGACTGATAATCACATAGCGACCAAAGAAAGCGGACATGTAAATTTTCCTTCAAATAATAAGATAAATATTGTTTAAACAAATGTTTATTATCTGAGTTGCTACCTACTAGTGAAGTAGAATAATTATTTTATAAATAGCTGATACGGTTACATACTTATACGTGATTTAGGGATGCCCGAATGAGAGAATAACTTCGGTGTCAATCGCTCATATAAAAAGCTCTTCACGAGTTAGTATTGTGTAAACAAAGCATTTGAGGCGTGTCCCAGCAGTGGGAACATTATAGGCTGATGATGATGATGATGATGATGAAACAAAGCATTTGCATAAAACGATTTTTCCTCATGAAAGTATTCCGTTTGTTCTAGATGCTCATTCACCACTGGGGATCAATGTATAGAATGGTGGAGGCGGTTGAATACCGCGCTTGCCCCTATAGGATCCGTCCAGGAGACCTTCGCTGCGGCGTACGCGGCGTGGGCCAAGGAACAGCCGCCCACGTCAGTGCACAGAGCACTGATGAGGGCGTCACAGTCTCCTCAGAGACATTGGTTTGGTCCTGAAGTAAGTAAACTCCTCGTGTCTTTTGATTGCCTGGTACCTTTATGATAACAACTTTCTCTCTCTCGTTGGCGTGTTATCTTTTCACTTAGTCCATTCAGTGCATTAATCTCGTTGTCTCCGTGTGCCTTCTGATTACCTGGTACTTTTACGAGTAAAACTTTCTCTTTCTTTAATTATACTGCCAGCCCTATAGACAATACAATTCAGCAGTCTGTCAAAATAATTCATCAGTTTTAAGTAATTCATCCAGGTATTGCAAATAAATTCACTATAAAACCTATTTACTCCTGAAACCAGTTGTGGTTCAGTAGAAACTAGACTATATTTTGAAGTCTTCGATGAAATACAAGGATGTTCAAATCGAGATGATGTCTTCAGAATATTTTATCGCTATTTGCATCATCTCACGCGTCATTCCCTTTAAACACCATTGTCATTCTTTTATTTACCGTCAAGTACGGTCGAACAAGCTAATATTTGGTTTACATTTTACAATGCAGTTTGTGGGTTAAACTGTAAATAGCTTGTTCAACCGTAGATACATATTACAGCAGTTTTTGCTCCCCTTCAATCCATATGAACCTGTTGCTTTGTCTACAGGTGGAGCGATTAGGCTTCACTTCGAAGGGCGCGTGGCGGGTCACGGCAGCTAACGCGGAGTACAAGTTGTGCCCCTCGTACCCACCCCTCATCGTAGTGCCCGCCTCTATCTGTGATGAAGACCTCGATTCAGTTGCGAGGTAAAATCTCCAAGAATTGATTATTTTGAAACGTTAAAAAATAAAAAAAAGATTTGCGGTAAAATAAGCTTAGACTAATTAAATTATGCAGTCTGTAGAAGTGTATAGTTTCTTGATGATGTTGATTTGGAGACCTGTTTATCTGTCTGCTAAAAACTAAATGTGAACATTGGTTTTAAAATTAAACAGTGCCATACTTGACGCGGAAAAGCTTGAGCCGATCATGTATCACCAGATGTGTCGCCCAAGTTCGGTGCAGTGTCGAGTCGCGCCGTCAAACTGAAACAAGACGAATGATGTCTTTTTCGCGTTTATTGCATTTACATAATCATCTGAACTGTCCAAGCCGATTCCCCGTCGATAAGTGATCATTTTCTAAAGCTAATGTCACTGTAACGCCCGTTTGTCATGGCAGCCTCTATTTACCCAGGTTTCTGAGCAATGCCCCGTCTTGAACATCATCATCTGCCTAACCTTTTCCCAACTATGTTAGGGTCGGCTTCCAATCTAACCGGATGCAGCTGTATACCAGTATTTTACAGGGAGCGACTGCCTATCTAACCTCCACAACCCTCTATAATAATCTGGTAATATCCTCTTCGTGTATAGGTTCCGCGCCATGCGCCGGGTCCCGGCCGTGGTGTGGCGGCATCGCGCTAACGGCGCAGTGATAGCGCGGTCGTCGCAGCCGGAGGTGGGGTGGCTGGGGTGGCGCTCCAGCGAGGACGAGCGTCTGCTGGCCGCCTTCGTCAGCGCCTGCAACCAGGACCGGGGCATGCAGCCCGCTAATAATAATAAGGTACGATTTTTGTCCGGGCCCCGACTTACGAACAGTAAGTCGTGTGTTTGAACCCAGACAGGCGCATTACTACACTGCTCTCAAAACGGTGAAGGAAAACATCGTGAGGAAACCGGCATGTTCTAGAACCAAAAAAACAATCGAAGACATATATACAGCCCGCCTTTGTACAGTGTTTACTTGTGCATAAAGTTTTAATAAATAAATAGATAATAAATAAATAAATATATACAGGGTGGAATTTTACAATGTCACCTTGAGGGAAAATACTCGAAATACTGCATGCAGATAGCACTCGGGAATCAAACCGACTAAAGTTCGAAAAAATTACATCTACCAATGCGCACAGGGTCCGTGTTGTGGATTATACCCATTCCTTCTCGCACAGAGGACGCTCGTGTCCCAGCAGTGGGAGCATTAATCGGCTGATGATGAGGATTTCCATACGGCCCCAAATTATGTCAATTAGGTCCGGGACCCCCATCTCGAATGAGTTATATCAATGAGGTAGATTATATAAGTATTGTAATGTTGCGATTGAGGGCACATGACAGAAACGGTACTGAATACTATATAGGCATCTTTCTGGTCATCCAGCTGGCTAGGGCACAAGCTAAGATTTAATTATACATATAACGTCCGGCACATCATTTTAAAACTAATTGCTATTTCAATAACAACATAATAGCAAGCTAGATTAGCATTGTAAACTATCTATCTTACCTACTTCCTAGAGATCATGCGCCCCTGGTACCATCAATATTAAACGCCTATAAAACAATAAGTGGTTCCGACAATATTATAAACAGAACCGTGATGTCAGAAATTACCTACTTGTGATATTTATAGCTTAGCTTATTAGTTAGTCGTATTGCCCACTCAGTAGCTGTCCGCAATACACAAGTTCCGATACAGGAAACTTTATTACAAGTTTACAATGGTGCTGTAATCCTAAGATTCAATTAACATAGAACCTAACTCACAATTTTGCACCTTATCTCAGTGAAATAAGGTAATATTTAAAATGAGACTGTCGCCCTCGGATAATACCTCAAATAATATAACTTTATCATCATCATAACGTCCTTTGCATAATTCACTTCAATCCCCCCAGTGTCCGCTAAACAATGTGAATGAACTGTAGAAGGAAAAACCGCATTATTCGCATCATTTGGTAGGTTTGTGGTCCTTTAAAACTTAATATAACTTTTGTATTTTCCCATAATAAGTAACTATTTCCAGTTCACTGCAAACAATAACTGGCACGAATTACTGAGTAGCATTTACAGTTGAAAATTGAAAATTATTAAAATTTTATTCTGTTTCCATATTTTGGTCGAAGAGGACAGACACAAAATAAGTGAAAAACATACAAATGCATTGAGTGGACGCAATCAATTCGAGAAAATAATCACTTAGCTTGCTGCAGCTAAGTGATTCTTTCATCTCTTGCTTTTCGCAAAAAAACCTCCTTTATACCGCTTTTACTCCCGACCAAAAAGTCATCATAGCGGACGGATGAACCGATTTTGATGATGTTTTTTCTCTTGAAAGGTGTCTTAATCGAGAATGTTCTTAGCTATGTTTCAAGAAAATCTGCTCAGCCGTTTGAAGACCATCAGCTTTTTCTAGTTGTTTGGTTACATTTACGTTTTGTGCTCGGAGTTTCGCAATAAATGTTTTGACTTGACTTTGTTTATCGGCCAAGGTTGGTTATGCTAGTCACTTGAGAGCACACGAAAAAGCAGAGTCCCAACCACACTAGAAAGCCATCCAGTTGTTTGGTATAAGAAATCCTGATAAGTCTTTCTTCTTAATAAAAAAAACCTACTTATCTATTGTTACAGCAACTAAAACTGCTAATCGTAGACGCGCGTTCATACGCGTCTGCAGTAACGAACCGAGCGCGCGGCGGCGGCTGTGAGTGCCAACAGTACTACCCCGCCGCAGACATACAGTTCATGTGCCTGCCCAACATACACCACGTGCGGAGAAGCTTCCAGCAGATGAGGGCGCTAGCAGCCGAGCCCAGTGACCAGACCAAGTGAGTACAAACTTGTGGAATTTGAACCAAATTTCAACCAAAAGGCGTATCGTATTACCCAGTACTAATTGGGTTGTGGAGGTCAAATAGGCAGTCGCTCCATTTTATAGTGCTGGTATTCAGCTGCATCGTCCGGTTGGACATGATGCTGACCCCAAAAAAAAGTTAGGAAAAGGCTAAGGAGATCAAGCCGATTATCTTAATCGGCCCGTTTGCCACAAGTTGACGGTCACCTGATGGAAAGTAGATAGAATACCGTCTATAAAGGTACTCTTCCTGCTAGATTACGCCATTTTCAATATCTAACTAACAGATAACGGAAGGTTGCTATACTATCCTCCATAACAAAACTATGGATCACAGTCCTCCGGGTGACAGGTAGGTGACACGGATTGGATATTCCAAGTTAACTTTGTTTTTAAACACCGACAGCTACGAAACGTAGGCATATTAACTCCTAGTTATACGTAAGTAAGCGTAACGTAAGTAAAATGGCCGTTCGAAGATTTTGCAACAAAAGCGTTTGTGCAAACATCACCAGTCGGGGAAAACGTGTCGTGATGAAAATAGTGTTTTTCATTTTCGCCATAATAACATTCAAGACTCTCCGACACTCGGGGTTTGGCTCCCAGATCATCGGCTTTGCGAACTCCCTCGTTTAGAGCCGATATGACACGGTTGAATTTTTTTTTACGGCTTAATACATTTATTTCTCAAAAATAATACAATTAACTCCATATGAGAAATACAAGGTGTACGAAACTTAAACGCGTGATTGTACTTATGTTAACAAACAAGTTATACTATATCACTAAACCTGACCGGCGAAAAAAATCAGCTGTGTGTACTAAACAGCTGATTTAAACAAATTATTTTTTTACGAACAAACCTAAAAAAAATATATTTAATTAAAGCACACAATTTTTTCAGTGTTGTGAGTAAAAGGTAAAAGTGAGTGTACTATTACACATATCGATTCTAGAAAATTTTGTCAGTTATCGATTGACCGTAATACAACCACACTACATCTGCTTGGTGACAAAATTAGGGACAAGCTCCTCCCACTGCGTGAATCAATAAGTTAATGTCCGCCTCTGTACTTTGTGCTTGAAGCGTTAAATAAATAAATAATAAATAAATGTCACGGCCTGATCAATGATCAATTGATCATTGATAACAATTTTATAATTACAAAACTAGCGGACGTCACGCGGTTTCACCCGCGTAGTTACCGTTCCCGTGGGAATACGGGGATAAAATATAGCCTATGTTACTCAGGGTGAATGTAGCTTTCCAATGGTGAAAGAATTTTTGAAATCGTCACAGTAGTTTTAGAGTTTATTCATTACAACCAAACAAACAAAGTTTTACTCTTTATAATATTAGTGTAGACTATAAGTACACTAACGTAACGCCTACTTATTAAGTTTATCACAATATGTGAATGATGGAATATGTGCGTGTAATGGTTTAACGTTTAACAGATACGTCATCAATCAATTTACGCCTACTATTAACGTGAACTGTATGGTGAATGACTAACACGGACCTAAACTACGAAATTCAAAATATTTTATTTGACATAAACCTTTTTTTTTTTTTTTTTAGGATGGGAAATCATCAAATGACTTCTCCCACTCTGGGCGGAGCGGGAGGGAGTGTCAGACTTTTACTGACTAAAACCCATCCATGTTCCTTCCTCGCCCTTTATGTTCCGGGGCCGCGGTATCTCTTTCGAACAGGCCCGCAACCCCGGCAGGCTTCGGCCCTTGCGGGCCCCTCTCCTTTTGCTGACATCTCTTTGAGGCGCGCGTGGAACACGAACGCGCCGTCGACACGGCCTGTCGTCGTCGTTAGACGGCCGGACGGCCAGCTATTGCCCATAGCCAGCCGTCCACAGGCCTGCATCTACGGTGGCCGGTAGCCACCACGTGGCCCCCGACGCCCGTTGCGTCTCCCGCGGCGGCCGGGAAGAGAGGATCTCTCCCTCTCTCGTTCCGCCACCTCCTTCGCTAGCATGACTGCTTCGCAGAAGGAGGCGACGGCTTCCCATTCCGTCTCGCTCCGGACCATGGATTGAACCAGGGCCGGACGCGAGAGGTCGCCGCCGCCGATCGCCGCCACGAGGACACGGCGGAGCTCCGCCCACGCAGGGCAGACTTCCACCGTGTGCTCCACCGTGTCCTCCGGTCGATCCTCGCAGTGGAGACACCCGGGCGATTCCTCCCGCCCGATTCGGTGCAGGTACCTCCCGAAACATCCGTGTCCGGTGAGGACCTGCGTCAGGCGGAAGGTGAGGACGCCGTGGCGCCTCTCTAGCCACTCCTCAAAGAGGGGACTTACCGCCACCATCGTATTTGACATAAACCTGCCTAAGTGGGCGCTTATGAAACATCGAAACAGGTGTACGGTTCGCGTTGGTCGTTTCCTATGCATTTCATTAAAAATAATATACTGGTTGTTAATAAAATTCATAAAAAAGATGATATCTATCTCATGGTAGTTCTTGAAAAGCGTCTACAGACAGACTTTAATGCTTCGTAATACAAAATTAATAAATTAATATCGATGGCATCAATCTCCCGCCATGTTGTTTTAGCTGTCAAACTAACTGAAGTCAGGTAATATTCTGAATGAAGTTAGTACGGTTGAGGTCAAGGCCGTAATCCTGACAGCCTAGTACATAAATACGTAGCCAGATCACTGCGTAGTATAATCGATACTCGATACCAGGATGTCAATGGAAGTAGGCGGTCCATTTAAGGCGAGCCGTAATGCACTTAGGCATACAGCTAGGACGATTATCGAGTTAATAGTTTAGTTTAGCTTTACAATTCACTTCCTCTGGCAGTTAAATTACTTCCTGCATTTAATGCAAGTACTACAATATCACTCACGCCTATGTTATTAGAAAAGATAGGCAGATGGTAAATCATCTGGGCGGAGCGGAAGGGAGTGTCAGACTTTTACTGACTGGAACCTGTCGATGTCCATTCTTAGCCCTTTGTGTTCCGGGGCCACGGTATCTTTTTCGAAATGTCCCGCAGCCCGGGCAGACAGCGGCCCTTGAGGACCCCTTCCTTTTGCTGACATCTCTTTGAGGCGCGTGTGGAACACGATCGAGGCGTCGAGCTGGCTGGTCAAGGAAAAGCCAAATACTTAATTTTATTCTACATAGGAATCGAAATCAATAAATGTTAAGACCAATAAAGCAACGAAGCAGTGTCCCTGCACTAAATAGGCAATGTTTACGATACGCCGTTCGTTACGCGGACCAAGGTAGTATTACAGCGGATTTTTTTGTGTCAGTTGGCATTGTGCCCGAATGAACTCATTGTTTTGAATCCAAGCTCGCAAATACCCGCAATATCTCTTCCGGAAACATTGCGCCGTCAAATGTGTTTTACGAAGCGTATTTTTTTTTTTTTTTTTTAATCATTTTGCAAGTAAATTGAAAATATTTTTCCTGAAACGTGATTTGTAATTTCCATCATCTTAATGAATAAGAAAGATTCTTCATTTGCTTTAGTTGCCGATGACAGTTTTTGTAATAAAACTTTGGTCAAAACAGGCCCCTTATTCACAACCATTCGACTCGCTTCCGATTCGGAAAGTCGTATGTCTATCTCGGTCGTTTTCGTAATGCCAGAAGAAGACAGATATACGAGTTGTCGAATCGGAAACGAGTCGAACGTTTGTGAATACGGGGTCTGGTCTCATCATGTGCGAATGCCGAGGACTGAGCAAGATGCTTATGGGATTTTCCATTTAATTAACGCGACTCCATTACGCGATGCTCACTAATTTAAAATTAAGGTGTACGTCGGCGTGAAGTTATGTTACTATAATATTATATCGATTATTTTATTTCTTTTTTCTTGTAAATAAACATTATTTAAAAAAAAATGTTGCGACGAATTTCTATAATTCATGTAATCTTTTCTGTTGTCCTAGTTGGCACAGCAATCTGGAGCGCACACTATGGCTGCAGTACGTGTCAGGCGTGGTACGCGCGTCGAGCGTGGTGGCACGCGCCGTGGCGGCGGGCCGGCCGGTACTCGTCCACTGTTCCGATGGCTGGGATAGAACGCCACAGATTGTCGCCGCTGCACAACTCATACTAGATCCATATTATAGAACTTTAGAGGTTTGTTGTCTTATTTAACGTATTAGGCTAGCAAAATGATGCGGTAGTGGCCGCAGGCCGGTCGATGCTCGTGCGCTGGTCCGATTGCTAGGACAGGTCGACGCAGATCGTTGCCGTAGCTCAACTGGATCTATAATACAGAACTTTAGAGGTGACTTGAAAATAGGTATGGATAGGTCTGACCCAATACCGTGGTGCCTACCAAAAGTACAAGGATAACAGATTGAGTTGGTTGTATACCGTTCCGCCAGCTGAAGAAGGAGGTCACTGCAGTGACCCTTTTTATGACGTGCCTAATAGTTCCGTTGCGCTATTAGTCCCGTGTAGCTCCATCTCTCTCTCTCACTCACTGGTACTCCATTGGTGTATTGCGAAAATTGCTACGGCGTTCCATTTTTTAAGTGTCTCAATCAGTTCCTGTAATAAACAAACAAAAGGAACATACAGAAGTTCTACAGTAGGGTTTACCAAAGGCGCTTAGTATTTAGCAGAAGTACCAGAGCTGCATAATTTAAGTAGAGGGTAGGGGCCAGGGGCGATAGCGTGGCCTCAAAGAAAGTATACCTACCGTGGCCTTAGTGTACCATTCACGTTTACTTGAAGCCTAGACTTAAGTAAACGTGAATGGCACAGCCATACTAGGGAAACATGATGTGAAACTGGTGGAAATATTGATCAAACTTGAAATCAGCTAAATAAAATATTTAATCAAGTATCAGACTTAAGCTACTAGGGTAGCAGACTAATGCTGGAAATTGCTTCGAGTGTAGTGCACTGTGCAACGCAGCAACATGAATTCATTCATTCATCTCTTACCTCAGGGCTTCCGCATACTAATTGAGCGTGAATGGTTGGACTTCGGGCACAAGTTCGCGGACCGATGCGGGCATCAATTCGGTCCGGAGGACCCTAATGAGCGGTCACCCATCTTCCTTCAATGGCTTGATGTCGTCCACCAAATGATGCTGCAGTTTCCATGCAGCTTTGAGTTTAATGAGGCTTATTTGGTAAGTAGAAACCGACATCATTACCACTTACTTTATTTTAAGATTGTTCTTACATCTTATTCTTCCGTATGTCTCTTTGATTTTAGTCCGTGACCGTAAAAATGCGTCTTAACTCTTCAACTTTTTGTTTTTTATTTTCGAACAATAATGAACCTTATTGGCTTCACTTCTTTGTTTTATTGTAGTAATCCCGTACAGAGAAGGAATTTAAGCAAAACCGCTGCTAATCCACCCTCCACACCAGGATTGCAAGTCTTCAACTTTTTAAGGTCCTCAGAATGTAACATCAAGCCAGCCGTCGTCGACCGTTTGGGCACCACCGAATCCAACCAAACACTAAACCTCTATCCCTATCTCCATAGATGACGGAGATGTTATAAGACCGTGTACCATGTACGCAGATA
The DNA here is from genome assembly GCA_916618015.1 of Xestia c-nigrum. NCBI lineage: Eukaryota > Metazoa > Arthropoda > Insecta > Lepidoptera > Noctuidae > Xestia > Xestia c-nigrum. The sequence continues at coordinate 4,873,046 of OU745263.1, forward strand.
AAGCTGGGCACACACGTGCACTCGTGCATGTTCGGCACGTTCGTGTGCAACACGGGCCGCGAGCGCGCCGAGTGCCGCGCCGGCGACCTCACGCCGCACGTGTGGCATCTGCTGCGTGCGCCGGCCTACAGGAACCATCTCTACTCGCCGCACCAGCTCGAACAGGTGGGTTTGTTACCATACACTGGCCCATGTTCGGCACGTTCGTGTGCAACACGGGCCGCGAGCGCGCCGAGTGCCGCGCCGGCGACCTCACGCCGCACGTGTGGCATCTGCTGCGTGCGCCGGCCTACAGGAACCATCTCTACTCGCCGCACCAGCTCGAACAGGTGGGTTTGTTACCATACACTGGCCCATGTTCGGCACGTTCGTGTGCAACACGGGCCGCGAGCGCGCCGAGTGCCGCGCCGGCGACCTCACGCCGCACGTGTGGCATCTGCTGCGTGCGCCGGCCTACAGGAACCATCTCTACTCGCCGCACCAGCTCGAACAGGTGGGTTTGTTACCATACACTGGCCCATGTTCGGCACGTTCGTGTGCAACACGGGCCGCGAGCGCGCCGAGTGCCGCGCCGGCGACCTCACGCCGCACGTGTGGCATCTGCTGCGTGCGCCGGCCTACAGGAACCATCTCTACTCGCCGCACCAGCTCGAACAGGTGGGTTTGTTACCATACACTGGCCCATGTTCGGCACGTTCGTGTGCAACACGGGCCGCGAGCGCGCCGAGTGCCGCGCCGGCGACCTCACGCCGCACGTGTGGCATCTGCTGCGTGCGCCGGCCTACAGGAACCATCTCTACTCGCCGCACCAGCTCGAACAGGTGGGTTTGTTACCATACACTGGCCCATGTTCGGCACGTTCGTGTGCAACACGGGCCGCGAGCGCGCCGAGTGCCGCGCCGGCGACCTCACGCCGCACGTGTGGCATCTGCTGCGTGCGCCGGCCTACAGGAACCATCTCTACTCGCCGCACCAGCTCGAACAGGTGGGTTTGTTACCATACACTGGCCCATGTTCGGCACGTTCGTGTGCAACACGGGCCGCGAGCGCGCCGAGTGCCGCGCCGGCGACCTCACGCCGCACGTGTGGCATCTGCTGCGTGCGCCGGCCTACAGGAACCATCTCTACTCGCCGCACCAGCTCGAACAGGTGGGTTTGTTACCATACACTGGCCCATGTTCGGCACGTTCGTGTGCAACACGGGCCGCGAGCGCGCCGAGTGCCGCGCCGGCGACCTCACGCCGCACGTGTGGCATCTGCTGCGTGCGCCGGCCTACAGGAACCATCTCTACTCGCCGCACCAGCTCGAACAGGTGGGTTTGTTACCATACACTGGCCCATGTTCGGCACGTTCGTGTGCAACACGGGCCGCGAGCGCGCCGAGTGCCGCGCCGGCGACCTCACGCCGCACGTGTGGCATCTGCTGCGTGCGCCGGCCTACAGGAACCATCTCTACTCGCCGCACCAGCTCGAACAGGTGGGTTTGTTACCATACACTGGCCCATGTTCGGCACGTTCGTGTGCAACACGGGCCGCGAGCGCGCCGAGTGCCGCGCCGGCGACCTCACGCCGCACGTGTGGCATCTGCTGCGTGCGCCGGCCTACAGGAACCATCTCTACTCGCCGCACCAGCTCGAACAGGTGGGTTTGTTACCATACACTGGCCCATGTTCGGCACGTTCGTGTGCAACACGGGCCGCGAGCGCGCCGAGTGCCGCGCCGGCGACCTCACGCCGCACGTGTGGCATCTGCTGCGTGCGCCGGCCTACAGGAACCATCTCTACTCGCCGCACCAGCTCGAACAGGTGGGTTTGTTACCATACACTGGCCCATGTTCGGCACGTTCGTGTGCAACACGGGCCGCGAGCGCGCCGAGTGCCGCGCCGGCGACCTCACGCCGCACGTGTGGCATCTGCTGCGTGCGCCGGCCTACAGGAACCATCTCTACTCGCCGCACCAGCTCGAACAGGTGGGTTTGTTACCATACACTGGCCCATGTTCGGCACGTTCGTGTGCAACACGGGCCGCGAGCGCGCCGAGTGCCGCGCCGGCGACCTCACGCCGCACGTGTGGCATCTGCTGCGTGCGCCGGCCTACAGGAACCATCTCTACTCGCCGCACCAGCTCGAACAGGTGGGTTTGTTACCATACACTGGCCCATGTTCGGCACGTTCGTGTGCAACACGGGCCGCGAGCGCGCCGAGTGCCGCGCCGGCGACCTCACGCCGCACGTGTGGCATCTGCTGCGTGCGCCGGCCTACAGGAACCATCTCTACTCGCCGCACCAGCTCGAACAGGTGGGTTTGTTACCATACACTCGCCCATGTTCGGGCACACTCGTGCATGTTCGTAACACAACAACCAGTCTACTCCTTCAGCATGCTTTTGCTAATAAAGTTGTCTCCCGTACCGAAACCGAAACACAATCTGTTTGCATATTCATGAATTTTATTAAGAATTATGATGATGCTTCATGAAACACGGCCCAATTTTCTTTTCCATGACGTAAAATATGCATGTAAGAGCTAAACAAAACTAACCTGTCATATAACAATTCCAGCAAGCGATCTGGCCGGAGTACTCAGTGCGCACGATGTGCGTGTGGAGCGGTATGTTCTGCGCACAGAGCCCGCACGACGAGCCGCGCTCCGAGCACAAGCCCGACCTGCCCGCGCAACAGTTACACACCACACAGAACCATAACGGTAACAGAATACATCCTGTTTTTCTACCCCTATTTTTTCGGGAGTGTCACACTTTTACTGACTAAAACCCATCCATGATCCTTCTTAGCCCTTCGTTTAAAAGCGTTTTGTGGTGCCGGACATTTTTTTTTTCAAATGTAGACAAGATAAAACTGAAAAATTAAAATCGCTGTCCAGCCAGCTAATAAAATACAGCTGGAAACCTAATAAGGCTAAACGCAATGGTTATGACTCACTGGAGTTTTTTGTATGATGCCGGCTGCTACTTTTGAGCATACTCAAAACTCCAAAAAACTTGGTGATACTGTGAGTGCGTTTTGTCGTGGCTTAGTGTCGAGTTCCAATAGTGCGCGTAGCAAAAGACAAAGAAAGAGGGTAGACAGATTTGTCTGCTCGTAACAATTTAATTTACATCCACCCGCATACTCCAGTCAACCCGCGATCATGGCGCTTGCAACAGCGTCGAAATATCGGGAGCTCAAATTATCAAATAATCACGGAAGATATCCCGTAAGTGACAATATAAGTTTAGTTTTAAACCGTGAAAGCCTAAAACAGTGTTTAGTCATGGTTTCTCTATCATTAAAAACATGTTTCAATTTGTTCCAGGGCTGATGACAAAAACGAGATCTTGCGACAACCTGCTGAGTGAAGGCGAGAAGCGAACGGCGCAGAGGAGGTGCAGCGACCCTAGCTTAGCGCCCGATGTTATGTAAGTCACCTGGGTATTCTTATGCCGATTAACATAAGGTTGAAATTGCAATTAGTATTATTCAATTTTATGGTTTTAGTTCTAATGGTTGTTTACTAACATTGTTCCAATGATATGGTAAGAAAATAGGTGTCTGATGAGATAACGAGGAATACAGAAGTGTGGAAAAAAAACATGCTGCGCCGAACTCAAATGAATTGGAATAAAGGCAAGGGATTGATAATGATTGTATACTAAATATTTCTATTTCCGTTGCAGGAAACTATCAATGGTAGTGAACAGCGAGTGTGAGAACCGTCGCGAGTGTCGCGCAGCGCTCACCGACAGTTGTGTTGACGAGCTGCCCGTACTGCCGCTCGCCAGCGGGAACTGTACCGACACGGTCAGTATACTAGGGTAACATAACAATGAAGTAGATAGACCCGACCACAAGACAACAAAAAAGTACAACTTCTTCTTCCCAGGTCGACGGCCTACACCCCGACCACTTCGAGAACAGCAGCCGTGTCCCGCGCGACCTCACGAGCGGCTCGTCCTCCCTGGAGCGCGAGCTGGGCGGACTGGGCGAGCTGGGCGAACTGGGCGAGCTGGGTGGCCTGGGCGAACTGGGCGGACTGATGGCCGACCGCGTCATCGAGCACACCGACGACTTGGGCGCGCTCAGCGGGCCCGTGGGCGACAGTGTGGCCGGCGTGGGCGACAGTGTGGCCGGCGTGGTCGCCAGCGTGGCCTCGCCGGACGTGGACACGCCTGAAGAACCGCCCGTGTTCGTCTGTGATACTTATACTGATGTTATCGGGATGGCTGAGGTGAGTTTGGGTTACTTCTTTTGGTTTATGTTTGCCTGGTACTTGAAATCCAGATGCAGATACAATGTATGGATAACTTACATTTTCAGAAACCCTCTATGGCCGTTTTCTATAACTTAATTACGTAAATATGCCTGCGTCCGTAGTTATTGGTGTTTCCATACACAAAGAATATTCTAACCGTGTCACCTACTTGTCACTAGAAAAAGCTTTACTGTGACGTTTTGTCAAAAACAGCTTCCGAAACCGGCTAGTAAGTTGTTGAAAATGGCCGTAAATGCGTTGAGTTTTAAAATAATATTTCTCCAGCTGCATTTCTGTAGCTCTGTCTATTTATATTTTGTGTTTATTATTAAGTTGTTCTGCATGATTGTCTGTGAATGAATAAATATGATAATGAGCTAAATGTAAAAAGAACGGTTTTTTTTTACTCACAGGCTGCAAGAGAATCCGCCCGGACCCGCAACATCAGCATAACATGGCGTTCCATATCAGAGTCCAGCAACCAGTCTTCCACCGGCTTCGAGATCAACGAGGGTCGAGCAGAACCACCGGCTTCCAGAAACACTTCCCACGACTCCTCGCCACTCGACAACCGGTCCACTGAAGATAGGACCAACCACAATGTGGTCACTGATAACAACCACACAAGAGAGAATGGGGTGACCACTAATGGGACTATGAATGGGATTGATGATGTAGCTACTAAGTTTCTTGAAGTCGACCTAAATGGTAAGTCAATTATACTATACCAGCTTATATCCGCAGCTTCGCGTGCGTCTAGTTCGAGAATTGTTCACGGGATCGTATTTTCGAGATAAAAATGAGCTATTTCATACTACCTATCTCTGTGCCAAACTTCATCCAGATCCGTTCTGGCGTGATTTAGTAACAAACAGTCTAAACTTTCGTATTCATAGTATTAAGAAGTAACATATATATCTATCTCACTTCTTACTTAATTAATAATAATAAAATAGTTATAATATCGGCATTTGGTGTGTTAGAAATAAAATCTCCGCCCCTTACCTTTATTCTTGTTATTTTGATAAAGCGAAAACAAACCAACTTAAGAACTGATCTCAATAACACGAACAAAATAATAACATTGTAATCATTATCTTTCTCCAGGAGGAGCAACATCTAGTAGTATAAGTTCAGAGAGCGAGGGCGAGGCGCACACACAGCCGCGCCGCGCCGCACACTCCCGCGCGCGCGTCGCCTCCCAGCTCACTCTCTGTCCCACCTCCCCGCGCCGGGCTGCGCCCTGCTGCCACTGCGCCACACCCAGCACCACCAGCGGCATCGACACCTCCGGGGAGTCCGCCGGCTCCGACGTGTGCTGGTGCGGCGTGTGCGGGGCCTGCGGCGTGCGGGGGGCAAGGGGCGCGTGCGGCGCCTGCGTGCACGGCGCGTGTGGAGCGTGCGGCGCCGGCGCGCGCAGCGTGCGCGGCGTGCGCTGCGTGTGCGGCGCGCCTGCCGCCGCGCGCGTCGACCCGCTGGACGGTCTGCCGCCCGCGCTCGACCCGCTGCAGGCGCGTCTGCATCAGATCATACTCTACCAGAAGGTATGCTAACCTGCTACTGTCCGCGAGACTAATTAATGCAGTTTCGTCGGTTCGAGTGCAATGCTATAGTGATGCTGTTCACGTTATACACGGCTTGAGCTTAAATGCAATTTTCATTACAGAAAGTAGTGGAGGAGCTGAGTGGACAGTTGCGCGAGGCGCGGGAGGCGTTACGCCTGTCGTCTCCGCCTGCGGTCGCGCCGCCCTCTGCCCCGCACGCGACCACGCCCACGCAAGTACGACATATACACGCGTAATACACTGCTTCATTATGTATAGTATAACCTTCTAACGACTCATATTACCCTGGTCGAATACCCAATTAACATACTTGACCTTTTGTTCCGCAATAAGTTTGTTTCCCAATGCATCGTTCGACAGTTGTGTAACAATGATATTCCCTGGTACAGAAGACCAGCAGCGGCAGTGGGTCGGTGGTCGGTAGCGGCAGCAGCAGCGGCAGCGCGTCCGAGGTAGAGGTAGGCGAGGAGGCGCGCGGCGTGGTGTGGTTGCCCGACAGCGCCGCGCCGCGCTGTCAGTACTGCAGGAACCACTTCTGGCTGGCACGTCGCAGGCACCACTGCAGGTAACTACCAGGAGCGCATAGCTCGCCGGAGTTCAGTTCGACTGCCCTTAGACTATCACAATTAACTCGTAGTTCTGTTGCAGACGGTGCGGCGGGATATTCTGCGGCTCGTGCTCGGAGATGAGCTCGTGGGGAGACTGCGGCGCGGTGCGCGTGTGTCGACGATGTCGCGCGCTGCGGTGACGTCACGCGCCCCGCCCGACTTCTGCGAGAGTGCGAAAACTGTTTAGACCGAGCCACGCTTCCCTACCGGCCGATCTTACTAGATTAGCGTTCCTATAAAAATATAATAAAAACAATAGTAAAGTATATAGTTACGTCTAAACAGTTTTACGTTTAAAACTAGTCATGCCGCTTCGATAACTAGCTTGTGAAACGTTTTCAAAACGCTATTTATCTACGAATTATGTATGAGAATTCAAATTGATTGTCATCTTTATTTTCATTAATATCACCATGACATTATTGTTTCATTATTTTTGTCCAAATGTTAAATGTGCTAACGACATTGACCGACCGTACCGAACTGGTGGAACTGTAACAGATGGAAGTGAACATTGGAGAGGATCTAGTCTTTCGTGGTCTGTGGTTAGCGTCGCGTCGCGTCGGATGTTGGATGTTGGCTGGCTGGTCGCGGTAATGTAGTTAGGAAATGTTATAGTGAATTGTTACGCGAAGGCTGACTTTCTACGATTAATATTTAAACTTTTTTCTACGACTGTTTTTTTCGGTCTCTATAAATAAATTCACTAAATGTATTTCTTTTCGACGTCTTTTTCCTTTTCTTTTGTTTGTTGGTCGAGAGAGCGATGGTTGTAACTGGCCCCAACTGATGTGAATACAGGCACGTAGGTATCACTTTGTATAAACTTGTTTTTTTCTTTTTATTTTGTATTATAGTGTTTCATTTGTTCTATTATTATTTTTGTACAGTAAGGTTTTGTTTCACACTTGGTCAGACACTGGGCAGTCTCTCGTGAGCTGACCGGCGCGTGCGTCGGTCTCTTGCGGAGAGACCGATAACCTTATATAAGACTTAATTTGTATATTCGACATTTTCCATTAATTTCAAATGTATAAAATACATTTCTTTGTACTATTAAATATTCGACTGAATTTGCTTATGGATAAGAATAGATGTCTATATTGGACATATTGATTTATAAAATCCATACTAAGCTTTATAATTACGTTGATACATTTATATTGTGTACCTAAATTTCCACACCGTAATAATTTCGTAGAGTAGAGCGTCAGAGTTCTGTATTTTATTTGTGATATTGTGATGATAATTTTGTATAATGATTAAGAGTTTAATAACATGTTGTTAGAAGTTAAATTTGACAGGTGATTATTTTAACCCTCGCGGTGCGTTGATTTAGTTGTTGTCGAAAGCACTAGGAGCGAATGTCCATGAGGTGTCAACGATAGCGTAGACCTGCTTCGAGTGCGACAAGTGTAGCGCGGCCCTACTTCCATACGCGTCGAGCGGCACTAGTGATAACGGCACAGACATCTATAATATATTAATAGTAAAATAATTCTACTACCATAGGAGTTATTTTCTTAATACATTTTTTTATACGTGGATATAATAATGTTAGACCCGCTCGTCGCAAAGGGCCGCGCGACAACGTAACTGCTTCATATATAAATAAAAATGATTTTGTAATTTATTCGTAAACTGAGGGGATTGTTGTTAACTGCATATATTTTATATTGTAAAGGAAAAGCTCGGAGTAACGTGTAAGTATTGTCGAAGTGCAAAACTTGTTTGTGACCAATGATATTGACACGATGTGAAATAAAGCATATTTAGTTTTATGAATTCATATCTTTTATTTTCCCACAGAACAGATAAGAGGTTAGAAAGGAAATTGTTCCTGATTTGTATTAGATCAAGTGTCGCCGCTTGTCTCCCACTCTTTAATTCCACGACATGCAAGAGACCCATACGTACGTGCATTACGCACACAAATCGAATACTCACACTTAGATCGCGAGGTTGCTAATGATTGTCACACTAAGGTCCATGTTCACCAAGAAGATGACATACTGATTATCTAAAACAGCTGTTTAAAACGCATTTGTGTTTTAAACAGCTGTTTTTAGATAATCGTCCGTCATGTTTTTGGTGAACATGGACCTTGGGGTGCTTACATAAAGAAACAGGTTTCCGGTACAGACAAATCTTTACGGGTCGGTACCGATCGGTACAGTGTTGACTCGCATAAAGAAACGGGTGAAACTGTCCTTAGTGACACCAGTAAATGCTTAAACCCGTATGGCTCCGTCCAGGTAGTCGGCACCGACAAGTTACAACCTGTTTCTTTATAAGTGAGTGAAAAGTTGGTACCGACCCGTACAGATTTGTCAGTACCGGAAACCTGTGTCTATAAGTAAGAACCCTTACGCAAAAACTGCTTGACGTGCACTCACACATATATGTAACGGTGACCAATGAGCAATCGATTGACATACGAGCGTTCACTTATGAGCGGCGCGCCTGTTCCGCCCACACCAACCTTTTAACCTCTGTTCTACAAAAGTGGTACAAAAATCTGACAACCAGTCTTACCGAGCGGTATCGACTCAGTTCCATTCTAAATTGTGGAGGTCAGATAGGCAGTCCCTCCATGTAAAATACTGGTATTCAGCTGCATCTGGTTAGACTGGAGCCGACCCCAACAAAGTGGGCAAAGGCTAGACAGATGATGAATGCCCAATCATTTCAATTACCTACGCAAATCGTATACACCAGCCGCCTGTAATAGGCGGCAAAGGATTTTGAGTCTTATTTTTATCACACTGCCTTTGTTCATATCGTTACGAGGGGACTTGAGCATACCACGGGAAGCTGCAGTACCTGATTTGCTTTTTTGACGGGTAATGTGTATTACCACAGCAATAGCAATCCCTCCAAAATAAAAAGGCAAGGACTCAATATAACCTGCGTGAATCGTTTAATTTATTTGATACTAGCTCATGCTATTCGCCCGCTTGCAAATTGTATACCTTATCTACCACCTACCTACCTTACCTTCCTCGAGAAACTATCCATTTGCGAAAACAGCATGAAAATTGGTGCAGAAGTTTTTGAGTTGATCGCGAACAGACAGAGAGATGCGGCAGAGGACTTTCTTTTACAAGGCACACATAATGTACAGAGCAGTGGCGTAGCATGCCTTGGCGGGGCCCCGTATAAAAATTTGTTTGTGGGCCCTTATGAGTGGTAACGATTTCTCACAGCGGACAAAAAAATGTTTGCATACAATTTAAAGAAATATTTATTCATCGTCACTTTCTCCAATTTTTTTTTTTACAAAAAGCATAAACTATCCTTTTTTTTCGGCAAACGAAACGAACCAAAGAATTTGCTTTTTTTTATTTTGTAATTTCGGGGGCCCCCGTGGCCCAGGGGCCCCGTATAATTGATACGGCAGATACGGCGGTAGCTACGCCCCTGGTACAGAGGCGGACTTAACGCCAATGGCATTCTCTACTAGTCAACCTTTAACTGATGCAGACATAAACAAACTGATTTCCTTCGACGCCGACGTATCAAATGGTGTTCAAATAACAACTGGTGTAGGGAACAGAAATCAATTACGGGTCACAGTCACAGGTCCGTTCTGACTGAAGTGCCTCTTAAGCCGGGTACAGACGTGTGTAACGCGTAATGTAATGTAATGTATCGTGAAATGCGATTACTGTGTGTGGACGGCAGTACGAGTATTAGGTACATTTAACGCCACCATCGTGTCATCTTCTGCAGGTATTCAACACGAACACAAAGGCGGTCGCAGTGCCGTCCACACTGTGACGCTAAAGGAGAATGACCAAAAATGTATGGGCTCTGGTCCAAAAAAAAAAACTGCTGCCCCCAGGGTTGACTCCATTGTGGGTTAACTTATAATGTTGGACTTACTATGTGTGCCAATGTGCATCAAATTCTAACCCACAGTTACAGACTCATTCAACAATTTTGAATGTGCAAGTGAATGTGCTACTTTTTTTTAAGTTCACGTTTTAGCTAATATCTATGATTCCGTGGGACAGATCTTTTCAGTTCCATAGAAGAAAATTAAGCATTTTAACCAGTCTTTCAAATGAGCTATGTAGTAAATCTGGGGGCAGAACTTTTTTTTTTTTTCAAATTTTGGTCCACTTTGGTCATTCTCCTTAGGTACCCGTAATTTTATATTACGCGTTACACACGTCTGGACCACTAAGGTCCATGTTCACCGAAAAGATAACCGTCTGATTATCTAAAAACAGCTGTCACTGTGACATGTTCCCATACAAAAATGTGTTTTAAACAGCTATTTTGGATAATCAGACTGTCATCTTTTTGGTGAACATGGACCTAAGACGGCATAAGAGGCACTTCAGTCAGAACGGCCCTCGCACAATTTACGGGCTGCATTGAAATATGTAGGACCGTATCATTATTATCATCATCATCATCCACAGCTCGAACTTACCCACTGCTGGGTATAGACCTCTCTTTAGGGATAGGCAGACGACATAATTGCCGTCGGGGGAATAACCTGGATGAGGCTGGCACGGGACCGTGGAGATTGGCACAAGAAAAGAGAAGGGCTTATTACATTACACGACTTGCAGGGCACGATCGGCAGCAGGGAAGCACCGGTCGCGACCACTCGACCACCCGATTTCTTATTACACTTCCCTTTCCCTGCAGGCCCGATAAATCGTGTAGTTTATTGGGGTGGCTGGGGAGCATGATGTCGCGCTTTCTGCCTTTAACCGACTCTAATGTTTTAAACTATCTGATAATTCAGTCAAACAATCAAAGCAGGTTGACGCGTGCATGGCAATTTTTAGCTTGTTGGGTTCTGTTGATTTATGAAAATGAAAAACAGAACATTATCGGAAATTCATTTATTCTCAGCATCCGTTAACATCAATCTCAGTAGTGCTTAGAACTAATCAACATTGACAATAAATAAATGCAGTAGTTGGCCGATCTAACAATACAATGTAAATACAGTATTGCTATATTTGAAAAAGGGAATGATTTTCATTGGGAATGGCGTTCTCTAGACAAAATGTTGGCAAAACAGAGTGTGTCAAATACATTTTATAATACTGTTTAACAAAATCAATAACATAGCCGACATAGAATAGGTAACATATATATCGCTATTTAACATAGAATTAACACTAAACAGATCTTTGGCATTAGAAACCATGCATTTTACATGGATATAGGTACTAAAAATATAACTTTATACTCAGAAAATAAACAAAATATTTATCAATTTTATAATATAAATCATATTACTAATGATTATTCAAATACTTACAAAGTATTAAAAATGTCTCTAAATAAATTGTAAGTGTATACCGTAATACTACGCCTGTTATGTCCGAAGGACTAGGCATGTCGCCAGAAATAAAATATTTTTTCTAATAAAATAATCCTTTCACAGACTGATCTTTATGCAATATTTTGATTTCTAACAAGAATCATTTTATCTAAAACAACATTGATTAAAAACTTAAAAGTTACGCTTTAGAGAGTACCTACATTATAAACTTATGCAGTGCATATTTTAACCAAGTGCATTATATTAGGCTTTGTTTGAACTTTAAATGTGAATTTCGTTGAATTTATTTTGGTTCTAAAAATAGCTATGTGCCTGTGAGGCATTCTTGTGCATTATGCAATCCTAGTATATTTATAATAACAACATAATTACTTAAGTACAGTGTTCGTTTGAGTTAAGTTTTGACTAGGTATTAATTGATAATTATATACTAATAAAATTAATAGTTAGGCCTTAAATTAGGAACAATTTATTATGCGTTGTGTGACGCTCGAATTGAATGACGAAAACGCAACATGATTGCTGAACAAAATGTCATGTATATGTACAGTATAACGATGCCAGTTGGCCCCCCAAGGTGGACACTTGGAAACATATTTCCGAGAACCTCCAGTAAACCTTGGGGGTAATGAGAATATAGAAATATTAACAATCATAGGGGCGGTTTTTTTTTGAGGGGCCAACTGAAATAACTTGATGGGCAACAGGAATAATCCTGATGCGCAATGCGCAAACATCTTGGTTGATATGTATCGAGACAACCCAATGAGATAACCTCGGTAAATTTCATCGATATGTCAGCGTCACATTGACAAAACCGTTAGGTCCATGTTCACCAAAAAGATGACGATCTGATTATCTAAAAACAGCTGTTTAAAACACATTTTTGTATGGGAACATGGCACAGTGACAGCTGTTTTTAGATAATCAGACCGTTATCTTTTCGGTGACATGTTCACTTTGTGGAAGAGAAATAAATGTTTATTATTAGTAACTAGCGAGATTGTAAAGTCTCGAAAGATTGTCAAACGAACATACTGCTTACAATATGACGTAAGTATTATTTTTCGGTGGTAATCTACCGAAAAATAATACGTCATGGTAATGGCAATCTGAAACCGTAATATTGTGAAATGTAGGTATGTGTCACCGTAAAATTGTCAAACACGTTAGATTGTAAGATAACTAGAGAGATTGTAAACTCTCGAAATATTGTCAAATGAACATACTGCTTACAATAAAACGCATTATTTTTCGTGAAATGCATGCGATGGTAGTCAACTCACGCGGTGTGGAAGGATCCTCCTTGCTCAATAGTACCACTCTCATGAAAAGATAATGTACCATTCCTGAGAAATACCGATTAATATAATAACCTAACCTTAAAACACTTTATATTCCCTTAAAAAAGTAGACGGAGCCCCAGCGGGGCTCCTATTTCTGTCTGCAAACGAACTGTAACTAACCCAACGTCGGGGAGCCCCAAGTCTCGATTATGGGAGCAGATACTTCCGTCGCGGTCGCATGCATTTCACAATATTACGGTTTCACTTCGATAGATTACAATCTACCGAAAAATAATGCATTAAGCAGTATGTTCAGTTGTCAATATTTAGAGAGTTTACAATCTCGCTAGAGAGATTACAATCTAACGGGTTTTACAATTTTACGGTGACAGATACATTACGGATGGTCGGCCATTTTTATACATTGCACTATGTTGTCAAGTAAACGCAATGCCGTCAGAATTAATATATAGCTCATTTTCCACATCAATAACTTGATATAAATACATCCAACCACATCACAACACGTAAAGAATCACACGTTTGTACATTTTGTTAAAACTACGTTGGCTTAATTGTTATTACTAATAACTGACTACACAATTAACTAGAAATGCTTGATAATTAAAGTTTGAGCTGCTTTATTATAGGATTTATAAGATCCAGTTACAGAAAGGGACAACACAATATTACTCTAGTTATTTTATACTCCTTTGTCATTCATATACATAAATCTGAGCTATATTATAAAAATACTGATATTATCAAGTTGTGATCTTATTTCAACACAAAATTTATAGGACAGAAGATTTCTCCAAAATAATGAGGGCACTATGACATCTGGCATTTCTGAAGACCTTACTTTTACACGAACGCCTCTAGCGGCGAACTCCAAAACAAATAGGTAGCCTCCTGCACATAATAAGCTCATACTAATACACATATATTACAGATAAGATGAAATAAACTAATACATATTAAAATACATACAAATAGTTCAAAATACGAGAAACCTCATAATAATAACTACGACTAGCTTGTGAGTAATTTAGCCTGACTTCAGTAGTATTTCCGAACGATTCGTTTGAAAGCCATTTTGCTTACAGCTCTTTTAATGCCAAGGGGTAGCGCGTTCCATTGCTTCATAGTTGAGACAGCATAAGAAGCGGACATAAAACCAGTGCGATGTGAGGGAATTACAAGGAGTAGGTTTTTGAAAGCTCTAAGGTTACGACTATGTGAACTGCCCAACACTTTGAAATATTCTTTTAGATAATCGGGAGCACATGGATCGGTCAAAATAGTGAAGAGCATACAGAGAGATCTGAGGGACCTCCTGAGTCGGATAGGCAGCCACTTAAGCTGAGAACGGTATGAAGATATGTGATCGTACTTACGTAGGCCAAAAATAAACCGAATGCAATTATTGAGAAGGCGATCCAATTTGTTTAAAAGTTCTTGGGATAAATCAGAGTAACAAACATCAGCATAGTCGATAATGGGAAGAAACAAGAGACTGGACCAAAGTTAATTTAGTGCTAGAAGGCAGAAAATGTTTGAATCAATAGAGAGACCGCAGCGAGTAATTTCTGGCTAACCTGAGCGACCTGCTTATTCCAACCAAATGTCTCGTCGATGTACAGGCCCAAGTCTTTGACGTGTGGAGAGAGAGAGATCACGGAGTTGTTGAACATAAGCGGCGTTAGTTGGCTAGTATCCAGATTTCTCAAGTAGTACGAACTACCTATGAGGATGGCCTGGCATTTCCCGACGTTGATGGCAACCCCAAATTTACCAGACCATTCACTAATAGTTTGTAGATCTTCATTAAATAATGAGATTCAATTATCAAGAGTAGCAATGTCAGATTGAGAGTAAAGTTGCAGGTCATCAGCATACAGATGGTAAGAGCACTCGAGGATTGAAGTAATGGAGTTTATAAATAAAGAAAATAATAGGGGAGAGAGTATACCGCCTTGTGGAACACCAGTCACCAGGTCGCACCAATCGGAGTAATCTTGATCAGCAAGCACTACCTGCTGGCGACCACGAAGACATGATGAAAACCAATCACGTGACAATGAGGAGACCCCAATTTGAGACAGTATGGCCAGGAGAATATCGTGGTCGTCGGTGTAAAAGCGTTGGAAAAACCAACACCGTAACCTTCGAATTCTCCAAGCCAACCCAAATGTCTCCAGTAACCTTAAGCAGGGCTGTGGCTGTGCTGTGGCCGGGCCGAAAACCAGATTGGAATTTGGACAACAGGTTATTCTGGAGAACGTAAGAATATATTTGCCTAAGAGCAGCTGCTTCAAGGATCTTGGAAAGGAAAGGGAGAATGGATATGGGTCTGAAGTTGTTAGGCAAACTGGGATTGGAGATTTTCGGAAGCGGGATAATGTACGCCTTATGCCACATAGCTGGAAACACACCAGTAAATAGGGAAAAATTGATGATGTGAGTTACAATAGGAACAATGCTATCAGTCATAAAGGATAACATTGTTCTGCTGATCCCATCACACCCCACAGCCCTTGACTTAATCGACGTAAAAAGCTTAAGGACCTCAATGTTAGTCATGGGTGAAAAAAAGAAAGAGTCAGGGGGTAACATTGCCGGGGTTGCGGGCCTGTTCGAAAGAGATACCGCGGCCCCGGAACATAAAGGTCGAGGAAGGAACATGGATGGGTTTTAGTCAGTAAGAGTCTGACACTCCCTCCCGCTCCGCCCAGAGTGGGAGAAGTCATTTGATGATTTCCCATCCTAAAAAAAAAGGGGGTAACATTGGCTTGGAAGTTATGTCATAAATAGTTTTACTCTTAACATACTGCGAAAGCGTAGGTGACGTTGAGAAATGATTATTTAGATCATTCAAGGACAGACTAGAAGGTAGAATACTGGCAGGGGACTTTGTTATGCCCAATGATTTGAGAAACTTCCAAATATCAGCCGGAGAAGAATTGAGAACATTTTCACAAATGTATCTGCGTTTAGATGCTCTTACCATCTGATTGCAGCGGTTTCTAGCCAACTTGTACAGGTTTCAGTTCTCCTCACTGCGATCTCGTCTATACCTTCTAAAAGCCCTGTCACGCCGCCTCATAGCAATCCTAACTCCTGGGGTTATCCATGGGGCCGGAGGACGCTTAACACGGACATGGTGCATGCGCGTCAATGAGCTGGAGAACAGTTCTGTTAAACATTTCAACCTTCTCCTCCACTGTCGATGATTGTACGAGATCGTCAAAATCAAGACCTTGTGCATCTTTACTGAGCTTTTCTTTATCTAACCTAGCAAAATTCTGCATAAAAACAATGGCAGGCCGCTGCTTAGGGGGTTTAATTTTATAAGAGAGAAATATTAAATCGTGTCTGGATAGCCCTGGAGCAGCGACCTGTCCATGGTTAGCAACTACATTTACAGAAGTGTTTTTCAATTCCCTCTTCGACTGGGTGATATGTCAGGTAGCATACTTTGTGCGGCAGCACAAATTGAGTAAAAAAAACACGCAAATACTTAAAAAAATCGTTCAAACAATGCACAAGTTTATGTCAAAAACTTTTGACAGGTAACAAACTATCAGCGCCACCTTGCGGCATATCTTCCGGGAAACAACCCCATTACATATGTATTAGTTTAGCATGAATCGAATAATGATTTAACCTGACCTTATCATCAATGAAAAAATCTTCTGCGCCTATTTACTTTGTATCATTTACTTACATAACAACTTTTTACCCTACTGTCCGCGGTTCACGTTGTCTTGTCTCTCCTTATAGGCCTTGACCCAACTGAGAACCCTGTTCTTCACCTGATCCAATTCTTTGTACATTTCAGCTGTAAACGGCTCGAAGTCTTGGTGCTTTTGTTTTCTCCTGAAGATGCCTTCTTTGTTTGCTATCGCGCAGTTCATGTCAGCCTGGTAAACAGAATAAAATCCATCACTCAAGTTCGATAATTGTTCCACGGTATCATACGAGTATTACTGGGACAAAAAGTATACTATGTGTTATTTCAGGTTACAGACTATCTGTGTGTTTTTCATCCAAATCCGTTCAGTAATTTTTACGTGAAATAGTGGCAAACATCCATCCATCTGTCCTGACAAATTCTCGCAATTATAATAATATCAGTCAATCAGGATTCTTTTAAATATTATTTAAGTAGAGTAATCATTATTTACAATATATATGTCACCGTAAAATTGTCAAATACGTTATATTGTAATATCTCTAGCGATATTGTAAAGTCTCGAATTATTGTCAAATGAACATACTGCTTACAACAAAACGCATTATTTTTCGTGAAATGCATGCGATGGTAGTCAACTTACGCGGTGTGGAGGGAAGGAGGGGTCCCCCTTGACCTGTGGCACAACTCTCATGAAAAGATAATGCACCATTCCTGAGAAATACCGATTAATATAACATAACCTTAAAACACTTTATATTCCCATTCGACGGAGCCCCGCTTCGCGGGGCCCCTATTTCCGAGTGCAGGGTTTAAAGGAACCTAACTAACCTAACGGGGGGGTGCCCCAAGTCCCGATTATGGGGGCAGAGATACTTCCGTATGTTCAGTTGACAATAATTCGAGACATTACAATATCGCGAGAAAAAACACGTTATATTGTAATATAACGTGTTTGACAATTTTACGGTGACATATACACACTGACATTATAATAGAAAGAAAAAATATGTACAAATATCAAAAAGGGGTTACAGGGCATCGAAAAATTCGTCCACATCAGGATTTTGAATTTTAAAAACAATTAAGTAAGCTTATCAAATTCTTCCCTTACCCGTGTCGGTTTACGCCTAAACGACCCCTGAATATAATTATAAACATACACACTTTCGCTGTTAAACCTTTGTAACAATGTTTTGTGTTAACTGCTGGTAACTAGTCTGTCAAAATAACAGTAATTTACGTTTTCGTTACAATAAGATCTAATTAATGGGTTACCTAAACTGCTAACAGAGGTAATATTATTTTGAAAGGCCTTTATAATAAGATAAGTGAAGGGCAGATTTTTCATACGATTCATGTTAATTCATCAATCTTTAAAAAAAATACAAACCTCGGTAACATTAAACTTCAAAAAGTCGAGTATTCCTTGCAGGACGTGCCTCGTGTCGCGTACCAGGACCTCATAGAACACGATGTGTAGCGGCCCGGTGAACCTGGTCAGACAAAACTTGTGGAGCGTCTCCCACCCCTTCAAGTGACCCGACACGTGGATTTCCCAATCCGCTGGCAAAATATTGTTCCACACTTAACATTTTGAACGCCATTGTCACATATACGTGACAAGCAAGCGCGTGCCCTGTACGCCAAACGACACAAATATGTGACAAAATGGTTCGTGAAATTGTGGCTTGGCGTGGAGGGCACGTGCGTGCGTTTGCTCTGGCGTTCAAAACGTTAAAATTTAATTAATAATTAAGTTAAAATAAGGTGTAATGTTATGTGTAATCGTACAATAAATGCAAATACTAAAATGTTCGCCAAATATACCAACTATACCACACTACCCACACCCACACCCACATTTCGCCAGGTTTGTTTTCTAAAGCCCCATGTAATAAGGGGGCGATCCTATTGCAAACATTTTGGCACAAATCCAGACATAAAATCGGAAATTCAATTACACGTTGCCCGACCCCGGAATCGAACCATGCTGCACGGTTGTGACCACTAGACCAACGAAAAAATGGAACAACTCTTCAAATTTCGTCTAAATTATTTGCGACGGTGTTCGTGACAGGGTACCGAGCTACTGACATAGTAATGAATCCTTATCAAAATAAATACTTTAGTTGTCTTAAGAAATTAATTAATATCAAAATTGTCATTTACGCTGATTTGCGTGTAATCCAGTAAACCCAAAAATTTAACAAAATGACAGTGATAGTGGTAGTGAGGCTGCCTTACGTTCATAGGGTCCTGGGTTCGAATCCCATTAAGAGCAAATGTTTGTGTGATGAGCATGGACATTTGTTTCCGAGTCATGGATGTTTGTATGTATAATAAATATGTATTTACAAACAAAAAGTATGTATGTAGTATATCAATTATCTGGTGTCCACGACACAAGCCTTGCTTATTGTGGCACTAGATGGCGCTGTGTGTAATGTCCAGCGATATTATATTGATAAATCACTGTACTTACATAAGATTATTTTCTCGTGAACTAGACGCTCTATAAAACAGTTTTTAAACAATCATGTTAAAAATAGTTTTTGGCCACAAATCAATTTAGCGCGTCCAGCCAGATGTGAGATGCGTCCGACGTGAATTTTCCGCCTTTATTTTTGGGTGTGTGTAGTTTGATAAACATGCATTAGGACTCTTGTTGCGTAGGCGTTTGTAATGGGTATTAGTAGTAGAGTTATAAGTTTGAATTAGATACTGTACCTGATTTAACTCGTTCATGAGATTTACTTTTGAATGCAGATTTTGGCGCCGTTCCTATATGCCCTCTGTGTAATCTATGGAAATCAGCCTGAAAATATTTCAGCAATATTTTAATACGGACATTTAGATTTCTCGACTGAATTACTTATTTGTTACAAATTTAAATGGTATATAAAATGAATGACAAGCAAAAATCACATATATATACATTGATATTGTACATTTCCAAAAACAGTCTGATTTACCAAAGCAAACAAAAATATTTTCTGACTGTATTGTTAATTTTTGCAAAACATTGTGAGTATTATTTTTCTGAAAATGGGTTAATAATTTTTATAATTATTATTTTCGTAAGTAGTACTTAGAAATTAATAACAAAAAGCTACTTTATCTGAAAAAGACTTTTTAAAGTCAAAAATTTGTATACCAGTATTACCAGTACCAAGAACCTCTTCTGTGGTCCTGCTGATGTCGCCCTGGTAGAGCGGGTAGAGCACAGGAAGCAATGTGAGAGTGAGTGAGTGTGAGCGCAACTAAAATTGTTAAAAACAAGGCATTTCATTCAAACAGTAGCAACACACAAACTGAAAATGTACACAAAAACATAAAAAAGCTGTTAAAAAAAAATGGGGCAGTTATGAATAACAGAAAATATGTAAATTATTATGTAGTTTAACGATAGATCAAGAATTTCAAATAACCAATAGTAGGTACTGAAAAGACATCTTTAAGTCATCCCTTGCAATTATCATAACTCATTAGTACAGGGGCCTAATTCTACTATTTAAATAAATTCGTCACTCCAACACGATTCCATTCCCATCCCATTGTCATTTTGCTTATAGTTCGTAATCTGCTAAATTCACAATGGTCGATCATTGGTTGGTCAATGGTCTCGTAACAAAATTGTGTTTTAATGACATTGTCGTATTGCCATTATTATAAAACCCTTAGCAGAAATAGTGTTCGAAATCTACTACTAAATGCGAACATTTACACGCCAGATTTCATTTATAATATATTTTTAAACATTTGTCAATTTCATTTATAATATATTTTTACACATTTGTCAATATGTACGAGATTACCATTCTATGACATTTCTCTGTGAGTGTCAGTGGTTAACCATTAGAAAGTCATAATGGCGCCATTATATTAGTAGATTGAAAACTTGACAGAACTGGGCCATTATGAAATCAGTGATCGACTATTCTGACACTACTGTAATAACAGAATTAAGGCCCTGCTCGTAGGATCGTCGACCAACCAAAGCAATCAGTCGAACGAAAACGCGACCGTCGCGCGTCGTTCATTTGTGAAACACGAAACTCATGAAACACGGAACGCACCAAGCAAAATAAATGCAACAGACGCGCGACTAAGGTTTATGTTAGGACACGGCCTTGCCTGACATAACTTCTCTAAACAATCACTTAACACCTCCACTCAGGCACAAAGCCAATCCATTAACAAATCGAATTTGCAAAACAACATTATTTAATAAAACAATTCATCACAATTGACATTGATCTGCTAATAACTGTCACCTTGAGTTAAGTTCATAATAGTTTACAGAAAACAAGGTTTTATAAAAACTAGCTGACCCGAAAGACATTGTCCAGTCAACTATGAATATTGAATTCAAATTGACCTAGTACCTACCTAGTACCAAGACCAACCAACTACCTATAATCTAAAAAGTAAAAAAAAAAAACAAAAAAAACTATCCTATGTCCGTCTCCTGGTCAAAGCTACCTCCCAACCAATTTTCAGGAAAATCAGTTCAGCCATTCTTGAGTTATAAATAGTGTAGCTAACATGACTTTCTTATAGAAGTTATAATAGTCAACTACAAGATCTTACATTATTTACAATTTATTATTTTTTCTCTAATATTAGGTATTGCTCCAATTGTGAC
Source organism: Xestia c-nigrum (assembly GCA_916618015.1). Classification (NCBI taxonomy): domain Eukaryota; kingdom Metazoa; phylum Arthropoda; class Insecta; order Lepidoptera; family Noctuidae; genus Xestia; species Xestia c-nigrum. The sequence goes on from OU745263.1 coordinate 4,894,408, forward strand.
ATAATACCTCCTTGCTTACCAATATAGCGTCCCTTGGGTTCCGTATGAGTAATATAGCAGATTGGAACTCCTTAGGCAATTCATGCGTCTTGACTACAAGCACTGAGCCATCTGTTACATTCTCTGCAGGGAAGCCATGTGATCTTAGGCCATAGTCCATGTATTTAGAACCAGTTAATACACCTGGAAATGTTTAATAAGTTGTATAAATATTCAAGCTTTACACACTGTAAGAATTAAAGACAGCAAAGCCATCACCATAACCAGTATCCGAGTAGATATAGGAAGATAGGGCAAACAGTGTTTGGGAAAAGTGCAGACTAAACAAACAGACAACTCATCATCATCTGCCTAGCCGTTGGGGTGGGCTTCCAGTCTAACCGGATGCAGTTGAATACCAGTATTTTACATGGAGCGACTACCTATCTGACCTACACAACTCAGTTAGTATTGGGTAATACAATACCCCTTGGTAAGACTGGTTGTCAGATTATTTGGGCCACTGACTACCTGTAACGACTGCCAAAGATGGACGATTGACAGCAGGGACCAACAGCTTAACATGAAACAAACAGACAACTACCAAGTTTTAAAACTATTCCGTTGCCATGAGTAGTCCATTGGAACCATCAATTGCAATAAATAGCAAAGTGCGGAGTTTTTGTTTACAATTAATACTTGCTTGTTTAAAACAGATATTTGGATCCCGCAAATAGATATCAACTCGTCAATATTTATTTTTAGCACATTATAGTAGTATTAATTTGTTATAACAACTCCCTAACAGCCAAAATGTAGATTCATTTTAAGGGTGGTTCCTATAGTAAGCACCATCCATCCATTGAAACTACAAAATGATATATATAATTACAGGAGTTTAATGTCTATTGAATAAACAGATAACCCAGGTGACACAACTTCATGTAATATTTACCAGTAACTTGTTGCAGCAGGTATCTGAGCCATGTGTTGCCACTCCCAGGGGCCGACACTAGCGCGACCACGTCTTGGGCCGGAGGCGACCGCCACCGCAGCTCTTTACACCAGTTCAGATTCAGAGGATGTTCACGACGAAACCCACCCGCGTAGTTAAAACCCCGCGAACCATGCATCCTTTGCATGGTTCGCGGGGATAACACAAACAGAATTATCGAGAAATATAACATCACCACCGTAGCCGCAAGGATAAATATCAATCTTCTTGACATGACTGCTAATGTAAATTCAACTCTTCTTAGAATAAACATTTTTTTGATTCATGATTTTGCGTTATTTGTGTACCTGCCCACTTTGTGTTTTGATTTCGTTATCATATTGTTTTTGGAAGTATGGGCAGAAACTTTGACTGATGTTTAATAACTTGCTCAGTTGTAGTACAAATTTAATTGATTACACATTTTTTTTTATTCTAAACACTGCTTCTCGTAATTTAGTTAAAATAAAAATAACTCCTAACTTTTTATTGACAGAAAATTTTGACAAGCGTATATTTTTGCGCAAAAAATGTTGCCAACCAAAAATAAAATTGTGGGTAAATGGCAGCGAAATGGTAGAAGTCATTTTTCATATGCAGTTTTCTAGCTGCCGTTTATTTTGATTTCGTGACTTCTTTGCTATCTGGAAAAGAAAGAGTGTCACTGAAGTAGGCAAATATTATATCCAGTATCTTACTTGACACGACTTTGACTTTCTGATAAGCGAGTTACTGTTCCACAAATGGTGGTACCGCATAGAAGTGGTTTCGGAGTTTACATCTGGTGGCCTGGATTTAACTACCCTGCTAGTTCATACATACATTAAAGTAGACAACTTACGGTTTATGCATAGTTTTAGGAGTGTGTGTGATGAATCATAGGAAAACAAGGGAGTGGGCACGCTCTCTCGTTTTGTTTGAAATAATTTAAAACATGTGAATTTTGCGTTTGGCTTGGTCTTGTAAAGGCCAAATTCGATCAGTGTTACTTTTTACTTGAATCATTTTTTTACGATAATATTGTTACATCGGACCTACTAGAACATTCGATAAAGCACGTGATTACAGTGTGTGTACGTTAGAAGTTCGAGAGCATTCTATTATTATTAGTTTTAAAGTTAGGTAGGTACAAACTCGCGACCTATTTGTAAAAAGACATTAGAATTTCGACAGTACGCCTAGGGCATAAGGTTCATATTTGTTTGTTTTGTATAAATAGGTTATACCTACTGTTTTTATTACCTACGTACCTACTTCCATTGTGTTTTTTATGACCCTCTCGAATGTTCGTGGTTATTCTGGTGTGTCTGTTGGCGAGTATAAATAGAGCGCTCAGGGCCGCGACCGGCAGTCTTGTTTTGGCTACACAACGAAGCGAATCGAAGAGAACTTGAAGTGCGATATCTAAGCGAATAGTGATCAGTGGTGTATTTGTGATTAAGTTTAAGTTATTTTGTGATCAATAAAGTTATTGTGTTGTTTAATCGGTAGTAATTAATTTATCTCATACCCAGCTCGTAACAATATTTCGCACGTTTGTGGAATGTTAGGAATGTGCCAAGCGTGTGTATCCGGTATTACTAGAATACCTCTGCATAAACCATAACATAAACTTGCACAGATTCTTAGAGCTTTCTGTCTTGCCCTATTCTTAATTAATCAACTGTAGGCCATAGCTACCTGCAGTTCGGCTGCTCCGAACCAGCGATGTTGCGGTCGCAGATTTTTTGACATCCGGTTGTGGATTTTTGAAGACTCACATCCGCGGATACAGAGTTTGTTGGTATTTCTCTATAAATAAAATTAATAGATACTTCGTTTTGGTGCAGTTATTGCATACTTATTTTACAACTATAATCTGCCAGCGGCTTCGCCCGCGTGAAGTTTGAAATTATCCCACGGGATCTTATTACCGGGATAAAAAGTATCCTATGTGTTAATCCAGGTAATAAACTATCTGTGTGCTAAATTTGATCCAAATCCGTTCAGTAGTTTTTGCGTGAAAGAGTAACAAACATACATCCTCACAAACTTTCGCATTTATAATATTAGTAGGAAGTAGGATGAGCTTTATCTTGGTCATGTTAATCTTTTTCAAAAAAGGCCAAGTTTCACATTGTGTGGGTGGATATTTACTGCAGAACACAGAACAAAATTATTCCTAGCGGAGCTGCAGAAAATATACTCACAATAACACTCAAAAACCGACATCATAAAAAAAACGTCAGCTTTCAACAACAATATCTAGGTACTGTTCATTATCGTCCTGCTCTTGTCCCATTCTATTTGAGGTTGGTAGGTACTGCCGGATTGCCGCCATGGGATCTGGAGGCGATAGTCCTCGCGCGCCTGCTTGAGTGGCGCGCGGAGGTACTACGCCGGGGGGAAACTCCGTTGCCGCGGCAAATTGCCGCTCAGCGGACGGACCTCCGGCGCGATCTCATGGCGACATGGAGAGAGCGACTGTCGCAACCCCGTGCTGGGCACGCCACGATAGTGGCGATAAGTCCCCTCTTTGAGGAGTGGCTGGAGAGGCGCCACGGCGTCCTCACCTTCCGCCTGACGCAGGTCCTCACCGGACACGGATGTTTCGGGAGGTACCTGCACCTAATTGGGCGGGAGGAAACGCCCGGGTGTCTCCACTGCGAGGATCGACCGGAGGACACGGTGGAAGTCTGCCCTGCGTGGGCGGAGCACCGCCGTGTCCTCGTAGCGGTGATCGGCGGCGGCGACCTCTCGCGTCCGGCCCTGGTTCAATCCATGGTCCGGAGCGAGACGGAATGGGAAGCCGTCACCTCCTTCTGCGAAGCAGTCATGCTAGCGAAGGAGGTGGCGGAACGAGAGAGAGAGAGATCCTCTCTTCCCGGCCGCCACGGGAGACGCACCGGGCGTCGGGGGCCACCGTAGATGCGGGCCTGTGGACGGTGGGCTATGGGCTAGCTAGCCGTCCGTCCGTCTAACGACGACGACAGGCCGTGTCACGGCGCGTTCGTGTTCCACGCGCGCCTCAAAGAAATGTCAGCATAAGGGGAGGGACCCGCAAGGGCCGAAGCCTGCCGGGGTTGCGGACCTGTGATTTCCCATCCTAAAAAAAAAAAAAAATAGGTTGGTAGGTACAACATGTCTATTTATGATGGATGGAATACTCTTTATATAGTGATCAAAGTAGTGTAGCTCCTAGCTACATCAACTTTAGAACAATACAACATAGTCTTTACAATTTTATTTTGGGACATGAATACAAAACCAGTTTTAGATTCAGTATATAAACATTTAATTATAAGTTAACAATTCACTGTGATAAGTTAGTAAACCTTAGTTTTCTTAGTAATGTGTGACAGTTCTCTATATTCCCTGTACATATTTCTAAATACATTTGCAATGGCAAAACTCTTGGCGAATTTATTTGCAAAAGTATCTTTCTGGCAGTGACTAAATCACCTCTCAAAATGTGACAAACAGCTGCCTTTGCCCACACACTGACTGCTATCATATCTCTCATTTGATATGGCAACACTGACACAAGATCGTGAATCATAGGAGGGTGTAAATGCTCCACTGCATCTGCTATTCGGTCCAAATTTATAAGAGCTTCAGCTGCATAAATGTGTGCCCATGCTTTGTGGCTACTAGATGCCTCTGTCTGACTTAACAACTCATTGGCACTCATCAAAGCTGACAATGGGTCTTGTAGATGTAGTAGCACGTAACTCTGAAGAACAAATGTGGAGTTCTTCAGTTCGCACCTCTGTTGCCAGTTAATCGGTGGGCCTGGAGGTGCTTGAATAATAGGTGCAGTAACATCAGCTGGGGCTTCCTGATTCGGCAGTAACGTTATGGCATTTCTTAAACATAATGCAGCAAATTCTAATGATAATGATGGGATGGCAAATGATTCTCCTGATGTTGAATATTTTTCTTTTCCTTCCTTTGACAATAAGATGCGTGTGTGCGGTCCACTGCCAAGTTTCTTTACAGTGTATTGTTGTGCTTCTTCACTGCAACACTTTTTCACACAACATTCGGCTAAGTGTAGCCAAATGCGAGGATTGTTGGGGTAGTGTCGGGCTGCCTCCACTAAACACTCAAAGGCACCCTCGGAGTTATTCGCTGCTAGTAACGCTAACCCCAAGTTAAACACATACAGAGGTCTGTCTCTACATGCTATTAACTTTTCACTATCCTCACATTCCATTGCTTTAAAGTGTTCTTTGACTGCATGTTGGAAATATTTTGATGCTAAAAACGGTTTCTTTATTGATAAATATATGACTCCAAGGTTGTTATTGATGGCTGCCCATATATCTTCTCCCTGAGTTTTTAAATCATAATTATATTTGAGTGTTCTGTATTGACCTAGAGTGGTGGCTGCGTCTTTGACATCACCATTGAGATATTGCTGTTGGGCTATAATAAATACATTCTCTATTGAGTCTGGTTTGAGATTTAACTTTACTTTCTGTCCTAATAACAACTGAGCTCTACTGACCAGTCTTTCAAACAGGTCACTCACTTCATTGTTGGTTTTTAGAGGGTCACCATGTGTCTTAGCTATGTCCAATGTTTTCTCATAGGTTCTTCTGCAGAGTGAAGCCTCTAACAACAGTAGGACTATTTGCTGAAATAACTTGTTGTCTTTGACATTCTTACAACCTAGTAATCTCTCTAAGAGCACAGTACATTGATAGTAGTATCTCGAATGGTACAATAACACTGCATAATTGTATAACAAGAAAGGAGAACTGAGGTCTTTCGTGTCGATGTCCGGAAATGTGAGGCCTGTTAGCTGTGCGATGGCTTTTTTTAACTTATCCACGTTTTTCATGTCACTGATCATGAACTCGACCACTGCTTTGTTGTGCTGTACTCGTTTATTACTTGCGCCAACCAAAGTTTCCAATTCATTGAGATGTTGTAATGCTCCAGTGTAATCCTTTTTTACATAACACTCGTGCGCGAGAACTACTGGCTCGTCTTTTGTGTTGGCCATTGTTGATATACGATTAGGGAAGATGATTTTTATTTTTGTTTACGCGAATAGGTCGATTTTTCCACTATTCGCTATTCGTAAGCTGATTAATCTCCGAATGACAATTTAATTGACATTTAACAATTGACATTAACGAAACGCTTGTCAAATTGACATATTATTCTTTTTTAATAGTGTGGAACCCGGTAGTTTGTACACGTTTCTACTTTTGTACATTCGGTATAGTTATTTCATGGAATGCACCGACCGATTCTCCCAATCTGTCCAAAAAACCTTATCAAATAAAATATTCTTGGAGGAAAGGTGGATGGTTTAGTTAGTTACTCGAAAAGGTTCCAGTCTATCCATCTAACAACGAGATAATATGATCACCATTCAGTTTTTTTTTAATACAGCTAAGAAGAAAATGGCTGAATGGCTCATATTGGAAGCAGGACCTAATGGCAAAAAAAAATGTATAGGTAAACATTTTTTTTTCCAATAGATTCTGCTTCTAATATTTATTAAACCTGACAAGCTGTGGGCCAAAATAGGCTCGTTGTGGAGCCCATAGACAACCAGAAGGCGACGTGGTAGACCTCGCAGGCACAGAGCATCGAGTTGGCGGGATGAGCTGGACAAAACCAACGACTAGAAGCGCGGGAAACGTTCAACTTGGCGGACGCGTCCTTTTCGAATTTGTGATAAATTACTTTTAAAATACGGTAACATAGGATCAGTAGTCTTAGTTTTAGTGCTCTTTTTTCTTTAATTTATAATTTTGTAGATTTTTTCTTCGGTAGTGGTAAGTTTTTTCTCATTTTATTGTTGAAGCCGTGCAATGAACGACCCGCCAGACCCGGGGGACTTTGTTCCCCCGGCAGGCAACTTTGTCACTATTAGCAATGAGTCAGGCATGGACACTGATGGGTCGTCATCGGCTCGTCACCGAAAAAGAAGCCGCGTACATGTGTGCAAGCACTGTAATAAACGCCGTCGCACCCGAAATAACCGCGGTTCCGAGTCGCCGGGTTGTGGTTGCACGGATCCTACAAGTCCTACAACTACTATTACAATTACAGAACCTATTAGCTCCGTCGTAACACCAACCATTGCTGCTGATGTTCATGCTCCATCCATAGCTGTTCCCGCGCAAATCGGTCGTAAAACATACGACAAAACTGACAGTGCACCATACATTGTTCATTTACAGAGGAAAACTATTTCCCCTGATGATGGTACTACATTGCACCCAATCACGTTTGGTAAATTCCTCAAACACAACGCCTTTCAAAATATTATAAATGGTAGCGTCAAAAAAATTGGGCGCAATAAAGTTTCTCTTTCATTTTCTAATTTTCTGGATGCAAATTCTTTTATCTCACATAATAGTCTGGAAACATATAACTACAAAGCTTTTATACCCACTTTTAACGTAACTAGAATGGGCCTAGTGCGTGGTGTTCCTGCAGAATGGTCCCCAGAGGAAGTTATAGATAATATTACTGTTCCAATTGGTTGCGGTCCAATTCTAAAAGTCAGACGCCTTAATTTTAAATCTGTTGTTGATGGTACAACCATTTGGAAGCCATCCCAATCCATTGTTCTTACTTTTGATGGTCAGGTTCTACCTAAAAGAATCTTTATGTGTTACAATGCATTACCTGTGGATTTATATATTTTTCCTACTGTACAGTGCTATAATTGCTGTCGTTTTGGGCACACTAAAGTTCAGTGCAGATCTAAACCTCGCTGTTTTAAATGTGGTCATGGCCATACTGGAGATAGTTGTGAAAGAGAAATAGAAAATGCATCTTGTTGTCTGTGCTCTGGATATCACTATGCAATTAATAAATCTTGTCCTGAATTCTCTCGACAAAAACAGATCAAATCTTACATGGCACATAGCTCAGTTTCTTATGCTGAAGCAGCAAAAGTATATCCCCCCGTATCTAAATCATATGCTGACACACTTTTATCTTCTCCTACTAAAAACTTTGCAGATACTCCATCAATCTCTTCACCTAATAGAATGCAGGCTTCAAGTAGTTATAAAAAGACTGTCTTCCTGAAACCACGCTCCCCACCCAAATCTACACAAGGTTACAATAAAGAGACCCATAATGCTATTATTAATGATTTTAAAATTCCCCAGCCATCTAATGGATGTGCTTTTTCTAATAATCAAAATAATGATAAAAATGATGTAAACTTTTCCATAAATGATTTTCTCTCTGCATTACACAATCTTCTTTCTCAATTCAACATCTCACCGTCCAACGTTGCCTCAACTTTCAATATACCTCAACCCATTCATCATGGACAACACATCCAGTATAATCCAGTGGAACTGTCGCAGTCTAGTAAACAAAAAGAGTGATGTTATATACCTTTTAAACAAATATGAGCCATTTGTCTTTGCATTAGCAGAGACTTGGCTCAAATCAAATCATATTTTTAAAATTAATGGTTATTCAACCATTAGAGAGGATAGATCTGATGGGTATGGTGGTGTAGCTATACTTATCAAGAACTCTATTCCTTTCTCTATTGTTTCATTACCTCCTCATAGTGAGGAAATTTCTATTGTAGCTATTAAGGTGCACCAAACTTGTTTTGTTTCTATATACATTCCTCACCCTTCTTCTTCTATTCTTCAAGAGATGAACAATCTCTTTTCTTTCCTTCCTAAGCCTTTCTTAATATTGGGGGACTTTAATTGCCATCACCAATCATGGGGTTGTTCCATTTCCAATTGTCATGGAGAGGAATTACTAAATATAATAGACTCACATAACTTATGCATCTTGAACTCGGGAGCTGCTACTCGCCGTTCAGATCCCAACCAAAACCAAAGTGCAATTGACCTTTCTATCTGTTCCCCAAACTTAGCCTCTTCATTAACTTGGCACACTCTATCCTCTACTCATGGTAGTGACCATTTCCCAATAGTTATTTCTTACCCTCTTACCAAATCAAAGACATCATCAAGGAGGTCTAATTTAAGACATAAGTTACCTAGTAGAAATAATAATGACTGGGACAAATTTAGAAGCATTGTTGACAGTAAGCTTTGCTCCTTGCCTGTAATTTCTGATGGCAATGAAAACAGCTGTGCTGAAGCTTTAGCACATTTGTTAATTGAATCTGCAGATGCAGTTTTTCCTAAAAAAAATAACAATAATAGTACAATTCCCTCGCCTCCATGGTGGGACTCTGAGTGTACAGAATTAGTTAACAAACGTAAAGAGGCGGAATTCAATTATAACCTCAATATGTCTGATATTAATTTTGAAACTGTAACTAACTTAATTAACGAAACTTATAAACTTTTTAAGAAGAAAAAATTCGAATCTTGGCGTAACTTCTGCTCATCTATTTCACCGAACACTCACCCAACGATTGTCTGGCGGAATATCCGTAGATTTAGATCCATTTATAAGAACCCTTCCCCTATACCTAATTCTTTAGCCAACGAATTCTTAGATAATTTAGCGCCGCCTTGGGTTCCTGAGGCTATTACACAGGCTATTAACCCTAACTTGTCCTTACCAATAATATCAATAACCAACGGATCCCATAATCAAGACATCCCTAGTACTCTAGATGGCCCATTCACTCTTACTGAATTAAAGGGTGTTATTCATAAAACTAAGGATTCTGCACCAGGCAGTGATGGCATCCCATATTCCTTTTTTGCTAATTTAAATGAAGACGTCCTCAGTTATTATTTACATCTTATCAATTCTATTATGATCACTGGAAACATCCCGGCTGAATGGAAACGTCAAATGGTGTTGCCATTCCTTAAACCAAATAAAATTCCATCTGACGCTTCTTCTTACCGTCCCATAGTTTTGTCTTCAGTTCTGATGAAATTAGCTGAACACTTAATTAAAAATCGTCTAGAATGGTTTGTTGAAAGTAAAGGTCTCTTGGCAGAATCACAATATGGCTTTAGAAAAAGTAGAAGTACCAGTGACTGTTTAAGTATTTTAACATCGGATATTCGGATTTCATTTTCTAATAATCAATCCACGGTCGCGGTTTTCCTCGACATTAATTCAGCTTATGATAATGTTGTATTATCAGTTTTACAAAATAAATTAAGAGCCTTACGGGTTCCATTGAATTTGTCTAATTTTATTATCAATATCCTGACTGAACGCTCTATTAGTATGCTAATTGGAGATCATGAGGTATCTCACCTTGTGTGGAAAGGCCTCCCACAGGGTTCCGTGCTCAGTCCCCTTCTATACAATATTTACACGTTTGATTTAGACTCGTCCTTAGCTGACCATGTTAGGGTTCTTCAATATGCCGACGATTTGTTGTTATATTCCTCTAGCCAATCCGTCGAACAAGCTAGCCAGGCTATCAATTCCGCTTTATCTAATTTGGAATCATGGTTACATCTTAATGGCTTGGATATATCCACGTCTAAAAGTGCGGCTGTTTTATTCACCCGAAAGAGAAATATTCCCACAATAAATCTCTTTTATAAAGAAACTCCTATCCCGATTAAAGATCATTTCAGATATCTTGGTGTAATACTTGACAGTAAACTAAATAGTGTTCCTCATTGTGAATATATTATTAACAAATGTGAAAATCACCTTAACATGCTTAGATGCCTCTCTGGTGTATGGTGGGGTGCGCACCCCTTCTCATTAAAACTTATTTACAACGCAATCATTAGAAGCACTCTGGATTACGGATTGTTTCTACTGGAACCTGGTAACGTTGTGGCTTTTAAAAAGTTGAATCGCATCCAATCCAAAGCTCTACGCATTGTTTCGGGTGCCATGAAGTCCAGTCCCATTAATGCTCTCCAAATTGAATGTGGGGAAGCACCTTTACATCTGAGACGACAATTTCTGTCTGACAATTATTTGTTCCGGATTCTTCAGTCATCAACTCATCCTCTCATTCCTAAACTAGACTCTTTAATGTTACAAATAGAATCTTCAGACTACTGGTCCCATAAACGTGCTCCCTGTCTAGTTATAAGCTATAAAAAATTCCTTTCACTTTCCTCTCCAATTCACCGTTCCAATAAACTTCCCATGTTTAACTGTAGTTATGAAAGTTTACTGTTCAGCCCCACCCTAAATTTTACCTGTGTTAAAAAATCAGACCCTGATAGAAATTCAAGTTTAAATTCTTATTTGGCCGAACACTTCGAATATCACCATGTATTTACGGATGCTGCCAAGTTTTCTCCAACGGGTTGTGTTGGCATAGGAACGTATCACTCTCAATATAACATCGTCCAAAAAATAAAACTGCCCCCGGAAACTTCTGTTTTTACGGGGGAATGTTTTGGCATTTTAAAAGCATTAGAATATTCTCGCGTTTTTAAACTTAAAAAAACGATTATTTTTACTGACTCTCAAAGTGCTCTTCTAGCCATCAAGAAATCCCCTTTTGAGCATAAATCGCAGTTTCCTATCATTTATTTAATAAGAGAATTTGCGTTCAGAACCATCTCTGAGGGCAATTCAATACAGTTTGCGTGGATTCCGGCCCATGCTGGAATCCACGGCAATGAAGTGGCGGATACACTTGCCGGTGATGCGGTGCAGTGTGGAGACTTAGTGCCCTATGTAAATTTTAGCATTGATCTTGTGACTCTACCAAAAACTTTTCTTCGGGACACTTGGAAGACAGCTTGGGATATCAGTAGCAAATTGAAAGGCTGTTATTTTTCTTTAATTCAACCTGACGTTCCGGAAAAACCGTGGTTTGGTAGGGCTAAGTTTGGTAAGATGGAGACATCCATTCTTATACGGATGAGACTGGGTCATGTTTGCACTCCAGCCCATCTTGCCAAACTACATATCGTTGACGACCCCACTTGTTCGTGTGGCACAGACGTAGGCGACTTAAATCACATCTTTTTCTCCTGTCCCCTATATGACCATTCTTCTTTTCTTAGTTACCTTGTGTCTCTCCGCATACCTTTTCCTACCTCTATACTTTGTTTACTTTGTACCAATAGTTTTCCTGTTTATAAATGTATAGTCTCATTTATTATTCTGAATAATATTAAATTGTAATTTTTCGTCATCGTAATTTGCTCATTTGTACATACCTACTCATTCACCTTTCCGATTGTTGATCCTATATTTCTGTTTTATCCTAAATCCCGATAAATTATTATTTTTATTTCCATAAAGTTTCCCTACCTTTGTTTTTTTAATAAATAAATTCATAAACTTATTAAACGTGACATTGGCTAATGCACAAACCGTGCGAAGCCATTAAAAAAAAAAAAAAAAAAAAAAAAAACCAACGACTAGTGGCCCAAATTGGCCCTGGATCGAAGAATTTGGAAGTCATGGGGAGGGCAAAGGCCCAGCAGTGGGATGACACAGGCTAACAGTAACAGTAATAATTAAAAACTGCAACAGGTAGACCCTTGAAATATTCACAGAATATTAAGTTGTTATTACTAAAAATAAATGGTTAAATTTAAATAAAATAAAAATAAAGTTCTGTACGTTTTGGAATGGTGGTACAGAACTCTTCGTGCGCGAGTCCAACTCGCACTTGGCTGGTTTTTTTTTACTACAGCGCATGAAGGACATAATTTTGTGTATAACTGTAAATTACAGGATGGTTGGTGATTCTGTTCTGGGCTGCAGGAAGAAAGTTTGTAAATATATAAATAAAACGACATATTTTTACAAATCTGGATGAAGATGTCCTTTTATTTTCTTGGTGGATCTCTCTGCAGGCCGAATACACAAATGTTTACCAAACAAAGTTACTTTACTTTTCCCTAAATACATTTCAAACACACACTCTCTTTTAGGTATAGTGGTAATTACATTGTCTTTTGATACAATTTTAAAAGTGTTTCTTGTATCCATAATACAAATTCCAGATTTATCAACATAGCTCGGACATTTTGATCTAGTTACATTTAAGATGCTTCCATGAAAGTCTGCCTTGAATAGAGTTTGGGTGAAGGTTTCCCAGGCTTTGCTAGTACAATCTGGTACAGGTTTATCTAATTCTAGCATATCACTTATATAATTTAGCCAAAGTTTGTTTATAGGCAAGACATCATTGTATTTCACCCCATTCCTCGGTATTGCATAAAAACCTAAAGATTTCTTTTCCTGTCTTGTAATACAACGTACTTTCTTCTTTTTTGATTTTCTGCTCTGTGATTTACCCTTTTTCTTAGCAAGAACAAAATCAGTTTTCAATTCGGCCTCCATATTTTGTTGCGCTGATCTTGATATGTTGGATTTTAAAAATCCAACTATTGCTTCTGCGGCGCCTTTGTTAAAAGTCTCTTCTACTGACATTTTGGGTTTGTTTTTAATTAAAAATTAATGAATCACCAGTGACTTCAAGCATGTAAAATGGATGTAATTTATTGTTAATTTGTTATTGTTTTACCCTATAGTACTAAACGTCACGTCAACGTCAGTCAACATGACAATGACATCGTTTTCATTCATTCCTAAGTGTTGTAGTTCTGAAATTATTTTTAGTCGATTAAATGACACTATTTATGACATTCTCGACACTCTCTCTGCGACTTTGTGTTATCAATTACAAAATTGTCTTGTTACCTAGTTGTTTTGACTTTATTTCATTTGTTGGTTGTGAACACTGAACAGTTGAACTTGAACTCTGTATAGTTTTAGTGATAAGATCGTGAAAGAAAATTACTGTTGGCGTAACTTTCAGATGTTATACAATAAACTGTTGGTTTCTCAGTACTGAAAAATCTTAAACACTCAAAAGATGGTGTCAAAAGTTCCAAGTGTTAAACTATCGACTGGCCGAGAGATGCCCATGGTTGGCCTTGGCACTTACGCTGTGAGTATTCTATCAGTACATTTAACCATTATCTTAATAACTAATAGATAAATAACATCTCACTCATTATCATATCTGATATTAGACTTGGTACCCCTCATGTGATACGTATGATTATAACTTATGCCTAAATTGATGAACAATTTAATTTTCAGAGAAAAGCCGACCCTGGTCAGTTCAGACAGGCCGTGGAATGGGGCATCGAGGCAGGTTACAGACACATAGACACAGCATCTTTCTACGGTAATGAAGAGGAAGTCGGAGAAGGAATCAACAACAAGATTAAAGATGGTTCAGTTACTAGAGATCAACTGTTTGTTACTACTAAGGTAATTGATTCTTTAACTTAGTACTTACACAAGAAAACATCATGGGCGCCAGCAGACCTATTTCCAGGGTGCACCTTAAGTTCCTTATAAAAAGCTTGAAGCTTTTTGCACTCAACCTGGGAATTCGAAAAAGAAAATAATTAAAGTTTAAATCATTATTTGCCAGGTTTGGAATGACCGTCACGCTGAACAGGAAGTAGTGTCATCATTGAAGGAGTCATTAGAAAGGTTCAAGCTGGACTATGTGGATCTATATCTTGTGCATTGGCCATTCTCAACTACTGTAAGTTTATATTTATTTTGCTGGTCAATTCCTGTTTGCCGTTTATTCTTTAGGGCAAATATGTATTTCTTTATTTCAAATGAACTAGTAAGAGTATCTGCCAAGCCATTACTGAGCTAACTAATTTAAAATTCTCTTGCTCTTATCCCAATTTACTTGGAGTAGGATGTCTTCTGACGACTCAAATGGCATAGTAGTAAGGCTGCCTTACGTTCAAATGGTCCTGGGTTCGAATCCCAGTAGGAACAAAGGTTTTTGTGATGAGCATGGACATTTCTTTCCGAGTCATGGATGTTTATATGTATAATAAGTATGTATTTACAAACAACAAAGTATGTATGTAGTATATCATGTGTAGACCAAGGAGTGTTCCCAAATTTAATGAAATACAGTAAAGTCATACCTCTTTTCAAATCCGGGGACAGTAAAGATGCCAATAATTATAGACCTGTATCCGTGTTACCAGTTTTTGGCAAGGTTTTTGAAAAAGTAATGCTTAATCAAATGCTCTATCATTTTAACACCAACAGAATCTTGCATGATCAACAGTATGGTTTCACCAAGGGACTTTGTACAACTGACGCCGGTGTAACCTTATTAAAGCACGTTTTTGCTGCGTGGGAAGAGTTCCAAGATGCAATAGGAATTTTCTGTGACCTCTCCAAAGCTTTTGACTGCGTAAATCACGACACATTACTTTTGAAACTGGAGCATTACGGACTGGGTAAACTTGCACTTAGCCTGGTAAAATCATATTTGAGTGACAGAAAACAACATGTTCAAATAAATGGTGTCAATTCACAGGCTTTGAAAGTAAAAATGGGGGTTCCGCAAGGCTCAATATTGGGTCCTTTCCTTTTTCTAGTCTTTATAAATGATCTACCCTATTTATTGAAAAACCAACCACATAATATGGTGTTATTTGCTGATGACACCAAAATCTAGATGAGGTGAATAACGCCCTTCTTCAGGTCCAAAATTGGTTCACAGCAAACAATTTGGTATTGAATGAAAAGAAAACTAAATGCATAAGATTTTCATTACCGAATGTTAAAAGTAGTGATTGTGAGATAATATTGAATAAAGAGAAACTCGAATTCGTAGATAAAACTGTTTTCCTGGGGCTTACGCTTGATTCAACGCTACAATGGGGGTCTCATTTAACATCGCTTGCGGGGCGCTTAAGTTCAGCAGTATATGCCATCAGAAAAATCCGTCAATTCACTGATGTAGATACCGCTAGACTGGTATATTTTAGTTACTTCCATAGTATAATGTCTTACGGTATTTTGCTATGGGGCCATCAGAGCCATATATAATCTTCGTAGGCGCGATTCTCTAAGGGAACTATTTAAGGATATTGGCATCGTGACGGTTCATTGCCAATAAATCTACGAAAACATAATGTACGTCAGAAAAAATCTGCATCTTTTTGGTAAAAGAGGTGACAGACACAATTACAGTACTAGAAATAGGAACCAACTAGTTCAGCCAGGCTTTAGACTCGCTAAAGTAGACTCATCTTTCATGGGGTACTGTTTGAGATGCTATAATAAAATTCCACAAAGTATTCTTGAACTGAATGAGAAAAAAATTAAAACATGCATTAAACGCACACTATGTAAACAACCATATTACAAGTTGAGCGATTATATGGCTGATAAAAAAGTTTGGCTTAATGCTGGTCCTGCTCCACATGGACAGGGGCGCAAAAATTGATAGCATTAAATGGTATTGTTGGAGCTGCTGAAGATTGTTTTTGTACTTAACTATCTTTGCATTGTATAGATTCAATGTTAGTATTATATAATCGCATAGCCCATATTGTGTGAGTACTATGTACTAGTATGCTATCATTCACTGGAAACCTACGGCAGTTTTTGACTTGAATATGCCCTGGCGGTTGAGAGTGTCTTGCTCTCTCAAATGTCTCGCTGATGGTGGCGCGTGTGTCGGACCATTTAGTTCCCTTCAAAATAGTTGAGCTGAATGGTGCTGATCCATGCGTCATGTTCGTGAACGGGCGCTGTCAGTTGTGACTGGTCATCTCTTAGTCGCCATGGTTTATTTGAATTTATATTTTGTTTTTGAGTTGTAATTTATTTTTGTTTTGCTATGGACACTTTTAACGTGCACATCTTGCTACATTGCATTGTTCTCACATAATATACCATCTCAACAAGAATGATGTAACCAAGATTTTGTAATAACATTTTGATTTAAAAGAGTGTCCATGGAGTTTCTTGCCCGTTCTTCTCCATAGAGATCTACGCTAGGGAATGGGCAACTACAGTACTTTCACAGTTTTTATGTCTTGTGACTGGGACTGTAGCTACTTTAAATGTTCATTTTTGTTTCGACAATTCAAAAGTGCCTGTAACTGGCCTACTTGAAATAAATGCTTTGATTTTGATTTTATCAACTATCCGGCCACAACACAAGCCTTGCTTAGTGTGGCAATAAATGGCGCTGTGTGTTAATGTCCAGCGATATTTATTTCTTAGTCTTACCAGACACCTCATTTCTTGCCATATCATCCTAAAACTTTTTAAAATTACATATTTATAAGTAGGTACATACGGTACTTAAAATATGTAATTTTAAAGTCTTTACAGTTTTTAATATTTTAATTGCTATTTTTAATGGTTTTCTCATAAAAATCAACACAAACTCAAATACATGACAAACTGTATTTAAAGTTTTTCCTGTAAAAATTCATAACATAAGTTGAAGGAACCAACTTAGGTTGTACATGTCCCATCATCAATAAAGTACCCCAAACAAAATATTTAGGCGTAATAATTGACCAAAGGTTGACTTAGTACTCTCATCTCGAGCATGTAACCAATAGAGTGTACGAAAATTAGGCTGGATGTATAAAACTTTGAGCCAAACAGGAATCTGGTAAATGAAATTTATACTGCCATTGCACAATCGGTTATAGTTTACTGTATACCTGTATGGGGCGGGGCGGCAAAGTCAAAATTTATAGATGTATAGATGTGGAACGAGGCCAAAAATTAAAATTATGTATTTTTAAAAACAAAGATTTTCAACTAAAACTTGACGAGATCAATGGCCTGCTTAGTGTTAGAAAGGTATATATCACTGCCACACTCCTAAAGAAACACAGGATAGTTATTTTTGATAAAGATATAATAGTAAAATGACGAAAAGATATTATTGTACAAATCTCGCAAACAAAAACAAAATTTGCAGCCATGCAGATTAACATATGCGCAGCTCACCTTTACAACAGAGTTAACAGAAACATATACATACATGCAGTCTAACACCCACACACTCACACACACACACACTCAAACAAACACAAATCATCATCCATTATACACCACTCAACTTTTACCATTAACCTCTCATATACATTCATAACATATTAGGAGAATATTAGGATTATATTCTTAAGAAAATAAAATAGAATTATCTTAATTTATGGAAGAGCGGTGTCTCCTACTACAGGCATTATTTGCTTAAAAGGAGACTCCAATCATCAACCAACTTAAGAAATATTGTTTTACAGAAATAAATATTTTTGTATTTTTTTTTGTATTTGTATTTTTTGTATAAGTGTTCACACAGCACAGCTATTCACAACATTTTCAACCTTCAGAGTGTGCCCTCTTGTGTCCTATCAAGTTAAATAAAAACTTTATTTCTAGGATAAAGGAGACGAAGCTGATATAGATTACTTGGAAACCTGGAGAGGCATGGAACAGACGGTAAAGCTTGGCCTCGCCAAGTCCATCGGAGTGTCCAACTTCAATGAGGAGCAATTGGAGAGGTTGCTTAAGAATTCCACTATTAAGCCTGTTATTAATGAGTTTGAGGTAAGAAATTACCAAACTATAATACAATTCTGAGGCTGATGGAAAGAATAGAAAGAGTGACCATGAACTTTCTGGCGCGATCTTCTCCATAGAAATCGACACTAGGGAATGGGCAACGACAGTACTTTCTCAAGTTATTATGCCTTCTGTCTGTAGCTTTGATTTTTCTTTGTATTTTGACATTCAAAAGTGCCATAACAGTCTACTTGAAATAAATACTTTGAGTTTGAGAAGCCTTTACCCAGCAGTGAGGTAGGGTATTACAAGTTTATATTATGAACAAATTACTTCCTAATACCTCGACTGCCACGTTGGTCCAGTGGTTGGAATCGCAACTACTGAGCGTGAGGTCCTGGGTTTGATTCCCAGGTCAGGCAAATTGTTATTGGGTTTTTACATCAGGCTGAACTGAATTTGATAAATGATAATATATAAATCTGAAGACAATATGATAACTTGCTGATTTCAAGTTTCATTTTATTATTGCAGGTAAACCCAACTCTAACCGAGCACAAGCTAGTAGACTTCTGCAAGCAGCACTCCGTGGTGCCAGTAGCATACACTCCCTTGGGCCTCATATCTGAAGCTCGGCCGGAGTTCATTGGGAAGGATGTTATCAAAACTGATCCCAAGCTTGGAGCCCTAGCTGACAAGTATGGGAAAAGTCGCGCCCAGATTGCACTGAGATACCTGGTAAGCTTTTGTCCACGACTCGAATGGCGTAGTGGTAGTGAAGCTGCCTTGCGTTCATAGGGTCCTGGGTTCGAATCCCGGTAGGAGCAAATGTTTGTGTGATGAGCATGGACATTCTGTTTCCGAGTCATGGAGGTTTGTATGTATAATAAGTATGTATTTACAAACAAAAAAGTATATATGTAGTATATCAACTTTCTGGTGTCCACGACACAAGCCTTGCTTAGTGTGGCACTAGATGGCGCTGTGTGTTTAATGTCCAGCGATACTTACTTGCGATACTTACTTAAATATAACAAAAATTGAAATAGCCCCCATAAACTCTGAACACACTACTTAGTTAGGTTTCTATAATAATATCATTCAATCATGACTCGAAAGGCATGTGGCAGATATTATCATGACAGCTATTCTTTACCTCGGGAACAGTACTTTGTTTCGGGATTACAGGTTCAGTAGTTTAGGCGTATAACATTATGATCAGGAAGTTAGGATTTTGTCTTTGTATTCATTTGTAACTGACCTTTATGTCGTAGCAATAAGAACTGTTTTCGCAGTAATCGCACTGTGTTTTACTGAACTTGAATGTTGTTAAAAATGACTAGGATAGTATGATTCGAAACATAACACATACTGACATACCCAATTTGCGTATCTGTCGCTAGGCAGAAGTCGCCATACAATTTTCACATCTTTCTTTTAATCTATGCTGGCTGTATGCAATACTTTATAACTGAGAAAGTAATAAACAAAACACATTTAATTTCAGGTCCAACGCGGAATTCCTGTGATTCCAAAATCATTCACCAAATCGCGTATTGCCGAGAACCTAAACCTCTTCGATTTCGAACTGACGGATAGTGAGATAGCACTATTAGACAGTTTCAATATTAACCATAGGTGTGTCCCTGCAACTGCCTTCAAGGGATTGAAAAACTACCCTTTTAAAGATGAATAACTTTTTGTGATGGTTTTTTATAGTGTTCCCAGTGGTTTGTTGTCACTGGAAGTGAAATATCATGGTTTTTAACTAATAAATAATCAGGTTTGGTAACTAAAATTGTGATAGTAATACGTAAGGAAAACATAATATTGTAATGTAACTTTTCATACTCGTAATGCAAAAACATTATTTATATTTCCTGTAGAATAAAAAAACATTTTTTTGTTACAATTTTGGAGTTTTTATACTGAAAATATTACCTTCTAAATAATATGTTTATTTCCCTTTGTTAGGTTTTCTGGTTAACGGCCATTTTCAATACCTTACTAACAGGCAACGGAAGGTAGCTATCTCTGTCAGACGTCTGTTTGACATTTTGCTCATGGACAGTTAGAAACAAAACGTCACAAAAGCTTTCTTTGATCTTTCTATAAATCTAGTCACAGGTAGATGATGTGGATAGGATACTTCAAACTAACTTTATTTATAGAAACACCAATAGTTACGAGACGTAAGCATATTAACTAACAGTTATACGTTAAAGCAAACCGTAGGACGAACGATAGAAGGCATACCTATAAGAAAAATAACTCTTCAAATTGTCTGACAATTTTATTAATGAAAATATAAATAAATAAACATGTCAACATCAATAAAAACTGAAACGATACAAAATAATTAACAAACTCATATTTAGCGTCAATGTGGAAGTTCTGGAATGTCTTTTTAAGTTATCTTAAGGTTTCAAGTCGAGGCCTCAGACCATACAGCCTATTCCAAAGAGACCTTAATTAATTCTTAAAAAGAGTAAAAGAGAAATGCATATTTGGAACATAAATGTTTGAAAACCCGATTCCTAGAAATGCAGATTGTTAATTCTATTACCAATAACTATTGGTAAGATATAGAAATCAGGATTTGAGGCAATAGTTTTATTAATTGTAATGCACCCTACTAATCATAGAATGTTTAGCTATTTACGTGTATAAACCATGATAATTATGTAATTTGATAAACAATATAGTTATCTAGATTCCTTCAACTGATAGCAAAATAGTGATCTTACAAACAGTAGTCATTTCATGAAGAAAATTCATACAAAAATCGGTTTAATCAATTATATAAAAATATAGTAGAAAATCTACTTTGTACAGCAATAACAATCTATAAAAACGTTTTGGATCTACTTTATAACAACTAGAAAGATTTAGACATTGTAAATAATCACAAAAAAATAATAATATAAATCATCCGTAAACAAATAAAAATAAATAATAATTATACAGCCATATAAACCCGGTACATAATAATCACATACATAATCCCGTTTCGCTGAAAAAATATTTACGATACTAAATACAAATTATAATATACATAAAAACAACCCTGGTTTGTGTCAACAAACTAACATATTTTTAATACTTACATCCCTATTTGGGAAAAGCATTGACACATCGATGTCATTGTGAAAATTTGAAATGCTAACAGAGACGAATGTGTCGTTAGATTTGTGATGCTCGGCAGAGGGCTGATGGTTTAAAATTAAACAACACACTCACTTCAACCCTTACGACATTTCAAAATTCCACTTACGATATATAAGTATGTAATGTAGCAACAATAGTTTTTCTTGATCAGAACAACAATAATTTTTCTTGATCAGAACAACAATAGTTTTTCTTGATCAGAACAACAATAGTTTTTCTTGATCAGAACAACAATATTTTTTCTTGATCAGAACAACAATAATTTTTCTTGATCAGAACAACAATAGTTTTTCTTGATCAGAACAACATTAACTACTCACACATCGGTGTGACACTCAAATATAGCCAATTCATAATATTCAGGCTGATAGCGCCCAATCCGGGAACAGAACCCAGGACTTCACGAGAGCTGCGCTTGCGATCGCTAACCAATACATTAAATTTAACAACACAAAAACAATTGCTTACCTACATAAGTGTAAGGCCTACGAAAATAAATTTGTGACTTTAACCTTTTGAACGTAATTGTCACGTATACGTGACAAGAAAACGCGTGTGATTATGCTCTGACGTTCAAAAGTTTAAAGTTGTCACAGTCAAAGCTAGTATGTTGGAATTAACGTGTAAACTCTTCCTTTGTCCGCCAAAGGCCATTTCTCTTAGAGAGAAGAACATAATTTAATTACATTATTTTTCCCGTGTTTTTTAGCATGATTTGCCTGTATATTACCCACAGGGGCCCAGCACAGGTTAGAGAAACCCATCTTTGTTTTTTTCTTTTTCTGTATAATTCCTTCTTATATTAAAAATTATAATGGTCTGACTGTGACCTCAATGTCAAAATACTTAAAATAAAAGTTGAACTTAAAATTACAACGTTGATCGCAGGCGCAGCCCGATATTTGTACATCTACATTAAATAAATGAGTCTATAACATAGGTTCATGTGACGGTATGATCTAAATAGGTGATTTGGAGATATTGGGGCATTTTTTTTAAACAAAATTGCGACTAAAACGCATTAATTTAAAGTTGAAAGTTTAATCGTCAACACTTTTTGCCATTCGTCAGTAAGCTCAGCAAAAACACAGATTTAAGTCTTTCCGGAATTATTTGATCTCTGGTTACGAATTTTGATTTTTACTTTCGAAGACTTAAGGTGGTTAGTGGCTTACTCAGAGGTAGTCATCGTAATTTGATGCTCGTTTGTTGGTTCACAATGACTTTGACGTCATAAAGTCTAGCATTCTTTTGGGTAATTCATGATAGAATGCGAGGTATACGCGAGTTTGCTCACTCGTTGGTTGCTTAAACAACATTTAAGCTACTTTGGTACATCGAGTGCATCGCTAGTTTTGTTCTATTGTCTACCGCCACATTACCTATTATATAAGGAGTCCGTTTTCATTAAGTCGTGACCAGATAACTTTCATTCTTTATTCTTAGGTCCATTGATTGTATCTCTCGATATTTGTCACCAACAAGATTTTCTGTCGCATCGTAAGTCATATAAGCACCTTATTTTTCACCACGACCTAACAAAAACCGACTCATTCGAAACTGAAAGCCTACAAACAAGAAATGGTGGACTGAACTAACTACTTCCATGCATAGTTAAAAAGATCCATAATTGAGTCGTAAATAGTGAAGGTAATAGCTACGTCGAAGACTACTCGGGATAGCCTGGGGACGGTTCCCTTGTAGAACGCGAAGGGACCTTCCGCCTTCCATGTCTTGATGAAACAGTCCCAGGTGTTCTTGTATTTGGCCGCTTCCAGACCTTGCATTCGAGTTTTGACCACGTCTATCGGTGTGTTACCGAATACTGATGCAGCACCTGTAACAAGGAATGGAAGTTCATTAATAATTTAAAATGGCCACGGCTGGTCCTTTGGCCCGTTTCCCACCAAAGCGGAGACTAGCGGAGCGGAGAGAAGTGCAAGCTTCAACCAATCACAGGATAGACGAGAGACCTGATGAAGATTTCAAATACATGTGATTGGTGGGTTCCCACACATCTCTCCGCTCCACTCGTCTCAGTTTTTGGGGTGCAGTTCCACTGGGGCGGAGCGGAGGTTGGCTTGAAATATGGCTTGATGTGGATTTCAAGCCATGTGAAGGGTGAATCGCGGCACAGCTCCTCTCCGCTCTGCTCCACTCCGCCCCAGTGAAACCGCAGTCTTAATGAAAACCGGGCGTTTAACTCGATATACGCATATACGTAAGTCTCTGTACTTCGGAGTATTTTTGTTCGAGCAGGAGTAGATTTTGATATCATTCTTGTGCCTTTCAATCCAGGATATTGCGACATTGTTTTCTGTCCATCTAGTTTAGATTAGATTTTAATCTAGTTTTCAATCTGATGGGTGGTAATTAGTTTCCAAATTCTCTTCTTCATTTTAACATTTTTCACCTGAAAACGCCTCATCACATCCAAAGTTGCTATAAGAAATAGGGAAGTTATTGTAAAGCATACGAATCTTACCAGCCATGCCACCAAACAGCGCTACAATGTACTTGGGCACATGCTTGTCTCTGTCGCCTCCCTTGTACCAATCCCGGAGAGACTCCATCACGAAGAACCGGATGGCTTGGTTGCTGCCCTGCTTCATCACCGTCGCTGTTACGCCCTTGTATAGGCCGCCGACACCTGGGAATAGGAAAGGACGTAAGATACTGAGATCCTAGTCGACATAGAAATTGAGGAAGTGGCTTAATAATTGGCTTTAGTTCATTTGTGCAATATAGCTGGCATTCTTAGTAAATACATTGTTAAAACAAGCCCAAATGTTAGCATTTGTGAACATTTTAAAATACTCCTTCTAATAAATGTTTGGAACTGCTACATGAATTTATCTGATTCTGAATCTTTGCCTTTGATTATATTCATTCAGATGCAAAAGTTGCATGCTTGACAAGGATCTCTTCGTATGACAGCTAATTATAATGAAAAATAATAAATTTCTAGTCTTTCCGCCATTTTCTATGCTAAATTAAGGTCCCAAAATGTAGCACTTACCATCTTCCCTGACAATAGTCCTGACACCATGGAAGAATCCTCTGAACCTGGGCTTCTCCAGCCTCAAGTCATTGATGAACTTGACCTTGACGGTCTCCATAGGGGTGACCGCGAATATAGCCTCGGAGACACCCGCCGCCAGACCGCAAGCCAGCTTGCCGGTTGTGGAGAGTGTGCCATCTTCCGTCACCATGTACAGACGAGCTTGTTCGAACACGCCGAATCTGGAGAAGATGGTGGTGAGTATCTTTTAATATTGCAGTGAATTAAATACTTATTTTTTCCCGCATCCTACGTTAAAACTCGTGCCTTGGATTAGGAATTCACCAGCTCGATTTATAATACACTAGCTGACCCATGCAACTTCGTCTGCGTCACATAAGAGAAAAAAAAACTAAAGAAAAAAACATCCCCGTTTTGGCAACATTTTTCAATTCTGCTCCGCTCCTAGTGGTCGTAGCGTGATGTTATATAACCTAAAGCCTGCCTCGATAAATGGACTATCCAACACAAAAATATTTTTTCAATTCGAACCAGTGGTTCCTGAGATTAGCGTGTTCAACCAAACAAACAAACTCTTCTGCTTTATAATATTAGTAGAGATTTCAACTTTTGTAGACTTCTTTGTATGTGTGTGTGTGTAACATTTTCTCATTAAATCTATATATCGGAAAAGAAAAAAACGGTAATTTCGAAACCCTACTAACTGTGAAACTAGGGGTAATGTCGAACCGACATTACCCTTAGTGGCCTTAGGGCGATTGTGCACTACAAGGAATTTTACTGTCCGGCAGTCCGATTTTTTACGGTCCGATATGGCACGCCATATATTATATACAGGGTGTCTCATTGAAATCGGTCAGTATGGGAAAGTCTGAAACTATAAGACATACGAAGATCTGTTCTGAGGAACCATGTCATCGATTTTAATAACAAGAAAAACTGCATTCATACATTTTAAAAAATACCAAGATTCACCTTGATAGGTGAATCTTGGATTCAGATATCACAGTTCAAGCACCTACTAAAATAAATTAAAGTATGTGGAAACAATGCATTTTATTCAATTTAGACATCATGTTTCATACAGACATTTGCTGCTTAAGACCTACACAATCGATATCTAAATAGAAATAGAGTAAGTTTTTTTTTTCAAAATAACCGGGTTCGATTCCCGAACGGAGTACAGATGTTTTTTAAAATGTATGAATGCAGTTTTTCTTGTTATTAAAATCGATGACATGGTTCCTCAGAACAGATTTTCGTATGTCTTATAGTTTCAGACTTTCCCATACTGACCGATTTGAATGAGACACCCTGTATACTAGTTTGTGCACTATACGTAATTTTACCGTCCGACATTTTACTTTTCCCCATTCCGGAACGGAACTGCCGACGTTCTAAGAAACTCATCGTTCAGAGTAATTTCGCGTGCGTGGCGTATAGTTTCAAAGACAGAGCTACCCTAAACTGAGGCGTATCACCCGAGTAAAGACGGACAAGTGCACAAGCCAATCATCCGTTTTTTTCATGCCGTTTCGGACCGTAAAATGTCGGATGTTCAGACAGTAAAATTCCTTGTGGTGCACAATCGTCCTTAGTCCTCCGCATCCAGACTGATTCAGCCACTACTTAAAGTCGACAGCTCATCTAGCTGGGCCTCCAGCTAGATGGGTCATATATCATCGTTTTCGTGACAAGATAATAATGTTATGTCACGAATGTTACCGATTGTGTCCGACAATATCCGGACTGCAAAAACATTTTCCTCGTATAACAGAAACAGTGACTGCTGTAGAATTTGAGTAATAGTGTTAACAAGGTTTTGTGTAACAATAGTATTTTGAAGTAAGATTTATTATCGTTTAGGTGACGGGTTTCACACCTGTAAACATCGATATTCTTTATGCTTCGTTGTTTATCAGTTTCAAAGGAGAAACTTTCCTTAGTGATATACTAAAGTAGACAACAAAAGTTCAACAACAGCTTTATCCAATTCGGGAAACCCTACTACACTCCCATGAAGTCCCATGTGAGTCCCACAGCGCAGAGATTGAGGTCATATCGCTCGCTAAAATAGGGCCAGACAGATCGACGACTTTCTTATGCAATACGGCCAGTAAGTCAGTAACTATCATGCTGATTTAAATCATGGTACAATAATATATTTAAATAATATCACTTTGTTTGACATAGCGTTTTTTTTTTTTAAAACACTGGCCGCCAGTAGCACAGTGACTTGTATTTAAATATAAACTTTTACATAATATTATTTTAAAAGTATACGGATGCCGCCAGCTACGGTTCTAATTATAACTGCTACTAAAATAATCTTTTTTTTTTCCTATCCGGTTTTATCGGTCACATGTCACGTGAGCTTGCGTTCAAATTATTCACCTTATGCTTGCTTAGTACTTTTGTGGAAAGATTGAAGCCTTAATAGTGCCGGTTAAGTTTGCTTGAATCAATTAGTAAAGTAATTGCAATTTTACAATCGGTGATAATAATATTATTTAGTCGATTTTCTCTCAAAATGCCAGAAATTAAAGTAACTATCTTCAACCCATTTGTATTATGTGGCAGAGAGCGGTACAAGAATGAGGAATCTAGACGTTGATATATTTCTTTCTACAGATAGTGGACACTGACATTTACCTCGAAAATCAGTACATAATTTATGTATTTCATGATGAATACATAGACGATTAGATCATTAGACTGATGTATTTTTACTTTAGCTGGTAAGTGACTGATAAGTGTCCAAGATAAGGGGAAATTGACTGACTTTGTAGCTCAGTAATCTGTAGGTACAGCTAGCCATGTGAACAAAGGTTATGAGATTTTACCCTGACCGTGATTCGTGCCATGAATGACAAAACATTATGATCAAACGTAATTATTCCTCCTTTAAGTGATGCGATAGAAGAAACCAACATCCATTACGTTGGTTTTTTCTTTTGCTACGAAATATCTCGCAGAAATTGCAAAGAAGATAAAATTCAACACAAATCCGTGCAAATTCTCTTCGCAACGCAATGCCCTGAATGTCATTGAGTCTGTTTATCTGCATCAACCTTCAGCTAACTGACACAATGAACTGTTGTTATCAGCCATTAATGCTCCACTTTGCGGTAACGTGAGATATATACGTGTCAACTTTACTCGGATAGATTAGACTAGAGAAATGCGAGAACTACTGTGCTGTTATGTAATCCTGGTACTTGGCGGGTAGGTTGATGGATTTCGGACACGGATTATGCATGAATGGAGGATTGTTATTAGTCTCAATCACCGTCTCAATGGTATTGCAAATTGGTCAAGGACGCCGCCAAGTTACGTGTTTTCAGCGCATGTAAATCATTCGTAACTGAAAACTCTTATGTAAACGGGTCTAACTTTTGGTGTGAATTCATTAAGTACCGTAATTTGCGTTTTATGTTTATTTTTAAAGCAAGGCAAGGTAAGTGTGACTAGCACAAAATTTAATTTTAGATTCTAAACAATACTCAATAACACAGTCCGACTTGGGGAATCGAACCTGCGAAAACTAGACAAGCGAAGAATATTATCAAAAGACTAGCGAACGAAGTCGCGAGCTGCAGCTCGCGACTTCTTTCGCGTGAAGTGTTTGATGTGTACCTATGACCTATTTTCAGACTTACCAAATATACTTACACAAAAAAATTCGTAAAAATCGGTCAAGTCGTTCAAGAGTTCGATAACAAACACTGTGTGTGACACGAGATTTTTATACTTACACAGATTTGATTAGATAGGTATTCTTTTTGCAGTATAGTACTATTACTAAGGAAACATACAATTATCACTATGTTAGAAATATAAGCTTAAGTACCTAACAAAGTCAACAAAAGGTCAAGGTTATAAATAAGTATCAATATCAGCAGCAATTTGATATTCAGTAGTTGTGTAGGTAATTGCCTACAAGTGTAATACATATTATGAAGATCACATGCTGCATGATCACATATAGTAGAGAGGCGACCGGTATCCCAGCTGTGGAGGGGAAGGGCGTTATATGCGGATAATAATGCTTATGATATGCGACACAAAGAGTGTAAAAAAAATCTTAACGAACCCGAAAGGCACTTGTTCACCTGGGAACCTTCTAGTTACAGATATCGGGATCAAAGTTCCAACATTTTGCCAGTTAATGCGTTTAATATAAGTTTTTAAATGCGCGAATTTACTTAAAACAGCTCCACGACCCTTGTACTAGTACCATACACCAGTACAATGTTTTGAGTGCGTTACATTGAGTTCTACCACAAAACACTCGCCCAAAAAAAGTATTTTCTCAGCACATTGCGTAAAGTTACTTAGTTTGATGTACAGAACGCTTTATTGACAGTTTCGCGACGAGTCTACATACTGTATATGCTGGTGGTTACTAGATTTTTAGGTCTAAATTCAAGATCAAGAGTTTGTCAAATACTTATACTTTTTCTAAATCGGACCAAATAGTCTGATGTTACACGATGTTACTTTATCAGTTTACAAACAAACAGATTTAAGCTGCTGCCAGTTGTCAGATAAGAAGGATATGACTGACAAAATTAAACTTAAAACGAAGCAAAATCAGCTTATAATGAATTTATTATTGCAGGCCCCCAGGTCTTCTGTTTATGAGAGGGAATGGGTTGTAAACCATAACGTGGGCCAAATCTTGGTTGGTGTTGAAATAAATAATCGTTTAGCAGAATGTGCAATTCTGTATGCGTCGAGTCCAAAACACGACTATCTATGTACAATAGACTAGTTTCCACCATCAATAAATTGCAAATCTATTTAGTCCGTCAGTTAGAGTATTGGAAAATAATGGACACGTATTTTTTTTTCAAATCAACGAATATTCACAAAGATAAAACGCATCAAAACTCGGGAGCTCGTGACGCCAGAACTCACTAAGAATGATACTCAACAGTGACGTATTGGAAATTTTAAAAGCGTCGTATCTTCGTCAATTTTGGTTTATGTGACAAAAGTTTTTTGATAATCTAAGTGACGGACTAATTAGATTTTTTCAGTTAACAAGCCTATTCAAAACTTTAGCTCAGACGTAACTAGAGCTTCAGGAACTAACGCTTATTGGATCCAAAATGGTAACTTTATCTCTTTTGCCATTTAACTATCAAAAGCCCCTAAATGCCTCCGCATAATTAGACCCAACTAATTTACTCTAACGGCATTTTTTATCATAATAGTTTCGTAATAATCGTAATCTCATTAATTACTACTTATACTTTGCCTAACATTAGCTTCTTTCTAGCATAGTGATGTTGACACCACAGAACGCTGTTGGTCATTATTATTTGTCAAGATATAACGGCATACATTTCTAGATAAGATAACCAAAACATGATAATGTTGAAACGAAAATGCGGTTTCATCGAAAGTAGCAAAATGAGTTTACAAAAAAATGTTTCCTTCCCACCATCGCCACGTAGATTTCTCGCCTTTTATTGATTTGACCTAAAACTAGCCAAAATGGAAGGAAACAAATGTTAATCGTTAGGTGGGGTATGTATCATTATGTAGGCCAAAGGATGATATCGGCTAGTGTCATGTATACGGAACGTTTCCGAAGCCGTTCGAACCAAGCATTCTGTACCTACATCAAACTAAGTAACTTTACGCAAATTGATTCCTGGGAAACAACCTATTTTTTGGAATGAAAAATCACGTTTTAACTCAATGTACCGCACTCAAAACATTGTGCTGATGGATGAATAGAAAAGTACGGAGATTGTGGAGGTGTAAAAAGTTAAAATCATGCATTAAAAAAAGCGACCAAGTGCGAGTCGGACTCGCCCATGAAGGGTTCCGTAACAGCAAGTAACATAATATATAAGTTCTTGCAGTTCGTTGTAAATGAAAGGTAAATTGCGGTTTACGATTTACGATCTATTAAAAAAACACTACTTACTAGATCTCGTTCGAACCAATTTTCCGTAGTTTACATGGTAATGTACATCATATTTTTTTTTTGTTTTAACATTCTCCCATTTTAGAAGTTATAGCGGGGACATTTTACCACTTTGGAAGTGTCTCTCGCGCAAACTATTCAGTTTAGAAAAAAAATATAATAGAAACCTCCATATCATTTTTGAAGACCTATCCATAGATACCCCATAGACCCCACAAGTACGGCTTTGATGGAAAAAAAAACCTTGAGTTTCAGTTCTTCTAAGTAACCCCCAAAATTTATTATTTTTTCTTCTAATTTTGTGTGAAAATCTTAATGCGGTTCACAGAAAACATGTACTTTGTTTCAACAGCATAGTTCTTATAGTTTCGGATAAAAGTGGCTGTCACATACGGACGGACAGACGAACAGACATGACGAATCCATAAGGATTCCGTTTTTGCCATTTGGCTACGGAACCCTAAAAAAACGTTTAGAACAAAAAAATAATGACCTGAGACGGAGAGAATAAGTGCCTTTCGGCTTCTTTAAAAATCACCCTTTAGTAACGAAACATCTTTCACGATGTCTTTTCTTATTTTCTGTTGATTCCTACAGAGCGAGTAGAAGTAATTTTGGCAGATACCATGGGCTGTTAGCTACTCACGAATCAACAATTTGAAAACAACGCAATCAATTCAGTTCGCGAGATGTTTTTAGAAATAAAACTTCACGAATAATAAAAACAGAATACCGTAATCCAAACCAATCTTATCTATCACGATTGCTTGCCAAACAAGCGTTTATCATATCTTAGCGGATTCTGTTGCGCATTTCTGTAACTGCATAACAGTACAACAGAATTATTTGAATAATGTTTTTAGCTTTATTACAAAACTAGGTCGAAAACATTTGTGGGGTACATTTTTAGCATCAAGTGTTTTATATAGGCCATTTTGAACAAAAAACATGTAGGTATCCTACAGTTTTCGATAATTTAACTGACGGACTAAACAGAATCATTTTTTTTCAGCCAGGAACGTCCCCTATTGTGTTACAGCGGATGTGGAGAAATCCACTTAGGTACTATAGTTCTGTTAAAACTTTATGGTGGCTCAGAAGTTAGCTGAGTGTCGCGGACGTTCTGCGCAGATGTAACGGTTCAAACTTTACGAAATTATGTCGGATTGGGACATCCGTAAAGCTACGCATAAAGCGGGCATGGAGAACCCATCGTCTTGACTGTATAAACGCAGACCGTCTATTGTCTATGTGAGGGATTTGGTTTCCGCACTATTGTATACGCAGACCGTAGTCGCAGGCTCGCAGCTAACTTCCAAGTCGCCACAAAGTTTGAACAGAACTTTATTTTTCCTTGAGACCCCTTCACATAATCAGTAACTCTGATGTGATCCTAAAAATCTCAGTCTATTTTGAATTGCATTTAATTTTTGGCAAAAACGTATCAATTTGATAAGAAAATAATGATATAAGTACGAGTAACAATTTGGTTTTTTATCGTGATAAAAACACGCTCCCGGCAATCCTTAGAACAGAGGCACAGTTACTATACCACACTTTTATCAAAATTAATTCAGTAGGTACCTGCAATCATTTTAGGTGCATGATAGGGGCAATTCTATCACACCCAAACTTTTCATAACTAATTAATAGATGAAGGTCGTACGCGGCTTAGGTGGTGTGATTATGTGATCACAAAATCACACCACCTAAACCGCGGACGATGTATTTGGGGAACATTTGACCTGACAGTGGGACAGATTGTTGGCTAAGGCTTACCTGACGGCAGATTTAGGAATGGATCCATAGACGAGAACGCTGAGTCCTCTGTATAGACCGAAGACTCCATGTGACTTCACAGTCTTCCTCACGCAGTCGCCGATGCCTGTGTACTTCTTGGCGCCTCCTGGAAAATGGAGAGGAGTTTATCTATAGAGTTTTGGGTTGAGCTACACTATTACTGACAAATGCGTGCAGTTAGAAAAAAACCCCGTTCATTTAGGAGAAATGTAAATTTTATCCCGGACACCCGAAAGTGCATGAATTCCCTCTAAACGAGGACCGAGGGCGCGAACGGAGGCGTTTGATGATCTGTAGGGCTATTACGTAACTCTGTTGACAGTTCTAAATGATAGTAACTGGGCTCAGTGTCTATCAGTTAACTGTCAAAAGGCTAGTTTCGAATTATGTATGACCATTCGCGATCAAATCACTGGTGCCCTTCGTGGCTGTTAGTCACCGTAACTCATTTTGACAGACGCTTTCGTATCGATACGTATATCCAAATTATTGCGATTATGTAAGCATTGTGGATATCAAATTGATGACAACTGAGTCTATAGTGTAGCTATCGTGATAGACGCTACCCTGAGGCGAAGAGCATCGTATCTGGGCTGTTAGTCACCGTAAAGTGATATCCACTGAATGTGATACGTATAATACCAATATTATGACATTCTTGGTTGTCATCGTTCGGTGTACAACCGGAGCTAGTTACTCACTGGATATCAGAAAGATACGTAATAGCCCTGCTGATCGTCTATTACTTATTCAGTACTAGAGCTGGCTTGGATACGTTAAGGGTGAATTTATAACTAAGATTTATCGTAGTTTCCACCAGGTTCCGGACAACTTACTTTATTTTGATCTTCATTCAGAATATGTATAACATAGTAATAAATCATGCAATCATGACCAACAGCACGAAAC
The DNA here is from genome assembly GCA_916618015.1 of Xestia c-nigrum. Lineage (NCBI taxonomy): Eukaryota > Metazoa > Arthropoda > Insecta > Lepidoptera > Noctuidae > Xestia > Xestia c-nigrum. The sequence continues at coordinate 4,927,444 of OU745263.1, forward strand.
GTAGGGTCGAGGTAGACGGGCATGTGCTACAATATGTCGATGAGTATACATACTTGGGCCAGATAGTGTCTTTCAAAAGTAGGCAAAATAAAGAAACAGAAAAACGAGTCCAAAATGCTTGGAAGACCTTCTGGGCCCTAAAAGAACACATGAAGGGAAGTCTTCCAATGACACTGAAAGAAAACTCATCGATATGTGCATCCTGCCCGTCCTTACCTACGGTGCGCAAAGTTGGTCACTTACTGAACGACAGAAGTCCCACTCCAGAACCCAAGATTTGCCAGAGGGCAATGGAACGCAGTATAATCGGTGTGAAGCGTACGGATCGCGTAAAAAACACGACCCTGCGTCCCATAACTCAGGTTGCAGATGTCGGAGAAAAAACAGCCAAGCTGAAGTGGGAGTGGGCTGGCCACGTATTTAGAATGCACCCGGAGAGATGGGCAAAGATCGTCACTCACTGGACGCCTGACGGAGGGAATCGCCGCCGTCGGGGTAGACCGCGGCGAAGGTGGTGTGGCGATCTGATCCTGTTTGCGGGGCGAACATGGCCAGATACTGCACAAGATAGAGAGGTTTGGAAGGAAAAAGGGGAGGCCTTTGCCCAGCAGTGGGACACACGATAGGCTAGGAAAAAAAAGTAATAAATCAGGTAAGACAACGTAAGAATGCAAGGGTGAGCGAAGCAAGCTCGATTTTTTTTGCATGAATGAGAGTACCTATGACATCTTATGAGTTGATCAAGATTATTGTGTTAGCTTTCACCGACCCTATAAATTGTATAACATCATTTGCACGTGTGAAATAAATAATATAATTTATTTTGACAAGTGAATTAATAGTAGTTTATGCGACTGTGCATAATGAAGGGCATTACAACACAAGTGTGGGTTTAAGAAACGAGCCTGAGGCGAGTTTCTTAATAGCATCACACGAGTTTTGTAATGCCTAATTATGTATAGTTGCATACACTTCTTTATCTACCCAAATATCATAAGGGCTCTATGATGGGTTCAGGAACCATAGGGAAATGACCAGCATTGTTACTTGGCCCTCGATTTTTGTGGCAACAGGTTGTTAGTTGCATTCGTCGCTGCATTTACGATATCAGGCGGAGTGTTCCTGTTCATGTCAATTTCTGAGTCACTATCACTCATTTTCGACAGAAATAAAAAAAGCTAACGAACAAATGACAGCTCGAAATGGCGGCGTTTCGGATAATTATGTAATTTTTTTTTAAATCATAGGCAAACGCACAAAGTCACTATTCTTGTGTCACTCGAGATCAAAATGTCGTGCGATTTATAATTAAAATCATAGAATTGGGGTTTCGTATCGATATCTGATTTAATGTAGATAGGTACTAGAATAGCACACTCACTTGAATTTGACACTTGTTCCAAATTTAAACTCATAACCTACGGTTTTCAGTAGGTTATGAGTTCATTACAGTTCCATTTATTTCTGCTGGTTGGTAATGCTGGTCATTGCCTATGGTTTTTGAACGCACTAAAGAAGGTTTATGATATTTGGGTAGATAAATACTATTTCTTTTCTAAATAGCATGTAGGATAAAGCATCAGATGCCACTCTTGCTTACTCAATTTTGGCGGTTTTTTAGACAAGTTTCCTCAAGAGAATTCTCTAGGTACCTAATAGAATATTTGACGACGTCATGCGTGGGCGCAGATTTTATATCACTGCTTTGGTTAAAACCAGCACCATAAATCATTTTACAACATAAATAAGAAGTAACGCTGCAGTTGTTGCTTGCATATAATATGTACCTAATATTTCCGTTTTTACTACGGAGAAGAGCTTGTGAGAACTGTGAGAAGTTATAAAAATAAGTTCGCGTAGGAGGCAAAATTTAGAGGTGTATACCTAGTTTGTTTTCTGTTTCCGTTTTTGTGACGTCCGATTGCAACGATCCGATTTGATAACTACGCAAGTAGGTATTTTTGAGTTCTCTGTGTATAAAATGCTACAGGAAATACCAATATTATTTGTGGAAACAAAAATATTAAGTATTGCAATAATTCTGCCAAGTCCTGACTATTGACTATAACTGAGACTTCAAAGAGATAATTTTAACACGGTAGAAAATCACGTGATAGAACTCATATGTGATCGGATTGACCATGAATTTTATAGGTCAAGTTATACTAGGTACACACCAACTTATACAACAAACGTAACTGTCTACTGACAAGAAATAATAGATTTATTAATCTTGAACTAACTCCCGTATTTCTTGTATTAGAAGTTTATTGAATGGTTTATTTCAGAATTAGATTCAGAATCACATAAACATAATATATAGGTATACACATATCTATATCAGGGACCGTACAACCCCGAATATAAGTTAATTCTTTCGAAAGGGTTACATGTTGTGCGGCTTCAGTCACGGAAAGGGTTACCTCTTGGAAGTGGTAGCCCTTTCATAACACTAACGTTAGGGTAACCCTCTCAATAAGTTAACTAGTACAAGATGTTACCGGCTCCTGTATGGTTTCCAATTGAAGAAGATACAACCTTGAAAGGGTTTTGTCGGGGTAACTATAGGGTTTTAAATCAAATAATTTTTAAATTACGTTGAAGTTGAGGAAAAGGTATTGTTGACCTTGGAAGTTAGGAATCATATAGAATCGTTCATTAAGTGTTTCTTACTCGGTTTTATAGGACGGTGATTTCTTTTTTGACCGACTTCAAAAAAGAGGAGGTTCTCAATTCGTGGGAACCTTTTAATTTTTATTTTTTTTGTTATGTATGTTCTCCGATTACTCGAAGATATCTGAACCGATTTGGAATAATCGTCGCTGCGCTTGCCAAAACTTCTATGTGTATTTAGTCAAGTTTTCAGGAGAGACAAAAAACTGTTTATCTGTTTTTTTTTTGACTTATCAATAATTTAAAAATGCAGTATGGTGGCAAGAAATATTACGTATGAACTGAGATACAAGTGAAAATGATAACATGTACTTTTCATCACTCGCAAATACTCGCAATCCAATTCTGACATGTGCAACAATGGATAAAAACGTGATTTGAAAACGTTTGATGTGAACACATAACCAATTTATTGAACACATATCCAATTTATCATTCCCAGAAATGAAAATTAAGTGCACATAATAGATTCTGTCAAAACGATTTCTAGACGGAATTAACACATATTTGTTTTTGTAATTGATGCGCAATTCGATTTCAAGAAAATGTAGCAAAGAATAGAAAAATCAAAAAAATGCACATAACAGTTTTGGCAAGCGCACCGACGTTATTTTTGTTTTGTTTAAAAGGGTATTCTTCAAAGGTGGTCCCATAATCATAAAGTCTGGATCTGATGATGGAATCCTGGAGAAATAAGTGCGAAATCTTCAAATTGTATAGGCACATATAAAGCGATTTGGGTAGTTTTCGAAAGAGTACATTTTTTAGAGTGGTCCCACTTCAATTTGGTGAAGATCTGATGATGAACTTCGGAGATAGGCAACGGAATTCCTCAATAAATGATAGAAAATGGACTGGGATTGCTGAAATCTCATGGCTATCTATTGTTTACACCAGTTAATAACATAACATCACGCCAGTACGCTGTGAAGGGTGAACCACTAAAAAGAGAAAAATGATTTTTTTTGCAAAAACTAAACCGACTGCAAAAAACACAAAAAAGGAAAAATAACTTAAGCTTCAGAAGTCAGTGACAAATAAACGAAATCAATCAACAAAGGTTTTATTAAGTTACTAGATGACCCGCGCAACTTCGTCTGCGTCTCATAAGAGAGAGAGGGTTAGACAGTGTGAGTCAACCTTCAAAGATAGACATGAAATGCTATCGCGGACTCGTTTTAAGAGGAACAATTCCGTGCTACATGATTGTTGCGTAACTTTAACCGCTTTAGCTCTCAAAAGGATTCACTGTTTTTGTAAAAAAAATCATACTCCGCTGAAAGTCATACTCCAGCTAGGTCTAAAATTCTCATCAAGGACCATGAAATGAGGCCAACCACGACTCTTCAGGACCACTTGTAACTGCTTTCCCTCTTCACCGTCGGACCTTGGATGAAACTTTTACTCTTGTTAGGTTTAAAATTCTCATTAAGGTGCAAAAAATGAGCCGAAACATGAAAAAGCTTCAGTAAACTCTTGCGTAGATACCTCATGCAACTGCCTTCCGTCTCCATTGCTGACATTCGATGACAGTCATACTTTAGGCAGCTCTTGAGTTCTTATCAAGGTACGTGAAATAAGCCTAATAATAATATAGCTGCTGCAAACTGTTGAGGACATCTTGCATCTGCCTTCCGTCTTCATCGTTAGACCATGCAGGACATTCATTCTCCAAGCAGGTCTTAAGTTCGTAAATCTAGTTCGTGGATACCGCACAATCTGCGGCGAGGCGAGGCCATGCCGAATTTCCGCCGTGGGATCTGGAGGCGATAGTCCTCGCCCCGCAAAGCGGACAGACTCCGTCGTGATCTCATGGCGACATGGAGAGAGCAACTGTCGCAAACCCCGTGCAGGGCACGCCACAATAGTGGCGATAAGTCCCCTCTTTGAGGAGTGGCTTGAGAGGCGCCACGGCGTCCTCACCTTTCGCCTGACGCAAGTCCTCACCAGACACGACTGTTTCGGGAGGTTCCTGCATCGAACCGGGACAGAAGAGACGCCCGGGTTCTTGGGCCGCACCTGTGGAACATCGGTTACGACTGGGTGCAGCGTGCCGCACTCTGGGACTTAGTTTATAAGAAGAACGAATTGCCCTTTTTTGTTTGAATATCGGTGGCATTGCCCCACAAGAGAATACCGTACGACATCATGCTATGGAAATAAACTTAACGGGCTGTCTCTAAATCAGTTAAATCACGAATTCTACTAACGGCGAATGCTACGGAGCTAAGTTTTTAAGCTATTGCATAGATTCTATCGCGGGCCTAGCTAGCGTGGAGACCAAATCCAGAAATTCCGTAACGAAAATTACCTACGAGTAACACCCCATGTCAGATAATAACAATGATAAGCTAGTTTTCTTTTTAATATATTGCCGTAACTAGGAGTTGTAGGTTGTATACATTTGATGTTAGACCTTCTTTGTAACCATTTTATCAACTTATGCAATTAGAATTATTTATGTATTTTATTTTCCGCTATTAATTTGCCGGCTCGAGGACAAAACGCAGACTGGATGTAAGGCTCGGTTTCCCATCACAATGAAATTATGAATTTTATAATGAATATTCCACACACACATACACAGACACGTCAAACTTATAACACCCCGTCGTTTATACGGCGTCCGAGCGCGGTCCGCGCGCCGCAAGCGAGCGGACCGCGTGCGTGCGAGCCGTCCGCGCGCTGGCTGCGCGCCGACCGCGCATGGTAATGAATAATTATAATTGCATAAGTTCATAAAAATGCTATGCAATAGTTTACCGCGGCAGTCCCCGAGTGCCACACGTCTTTTTTTAAATATATATGTTCATGTCGCCTCGGTTTTTTAAATCTTACAGTTTGAGTCAGCTCCTATCCCTTCCCTTCGAGCACAAAATAATGAGTGAGACGATCCAATGACATTTTAGTCCGATAGCGCTAGGTTTTGAGGTTTCAAAAATATTAAAGTTGTTTTGTTTTTCGCATATAGTTTCCGGACCATTTGCCTAACCTACTATATTCATTTGTGTCATTTTAGGTACTTTAGTTAGGGAAAAATTTGACTATTTATCTTTTCGATCACTGTTAGAGGAAAAGAAAATGATAGTTGATTTCGTTATAATGACCACTGTAGTAGTACTTAACTGATACGATTAGGGTGAATATCCCAGAATTCCTGAATAGCGGACTGGCCACAGAAAAAAAAACAAAATAGGCGGAAAAGCGGCAATCAGAACTCGGTTTGTTTTTCGATTGACTCATGATTTTATTTTTATGTTTCTTGTATTCGCAATGAAAAGCACAGTGTTTACTTATTTAGTCCCTTGCTGTCGAAAATGTTACAAACGGGGTTTGCAGGCTAAAATCATAGAGATAGTCAGATGTGACACAAAACGCAATAATAAGCTTCACAGGTACGACTGTAGCCACAGGCAAGAAATAAGCAACTTTAAAATTTTTGAAACTTTGGCATCAAAATAGCCCAGCGCTATCGGACTATTTATGATTCCGTAAAAAAGACAAGATTGTATTATGTAGGAAACAATCCCGACTTTTCCAGGAAAAAAATAAAATTGAACTTTAAAAACTCTGCTATAATAACTATAATCGCATGTGTAAGGAGTCGCTACTCATCGCTAGGGCCTAGACTGCGTGTTGCGACTTGACGCATTCCTGCCGAATGTATGCAGTTTAGTACTTTAAAGAAAAGACGTGAGAGATAAAATTACAATACTGGTAACCCCTTCAACGGCTTTACAGTCGTTGAAGGGGTAACCCGTTCAAAACGACTTACCATTAAAAAGTATAACCCACCAAGAAAGGGTTTTCGAATATACAGGTAATCATATCGAAAGGGTTTGGAAGAGGTTATCCATTGATGAGGGTTTTCGTAAAAAATGGTAACCAATATGAAATGGTTTTTAAAACAACACTTTGTCAAAACCCTATCAAAAACCCTTTCAATGGGTAACCAAAATGGTCCCTGATCTATACTGTATATATCACATGTTTCGTAAACATAGGTAATAATTACAAAGATCTTAAAAATTTGTTAAGCAGTGCTCTATGTGTTGCCAATTGACATAGAGAAGACAAATTATTAAAACCAAAAAATAGTTCATGGCTTGGTAACTTTCTTTAAGGGCCTGCGCAGACGACGGACTTATTGTGCGTGACTGACAAAAAGTCTGCGACAAATTTTGCGTGTCATACTCCCATAGTGTTATCATAACTTGGTAACTGGTGATGTGTAATCTATCTAATAGGCACATTTTCTCCATCCTTTGCCCCCTTGGGTTAAAGTAAACAGATAAAGTAATTTATACCTTGGATCATGTTATCACCAATCGATAACGTCTACATGACAGCAACTGATAAAGATAATATATTTAGGTTTTAGTATTGAAAACACTGCCAAATTATCTTGAGACCCAATGACGTTTATATATCATTGTTGAGACCACAATAAATATTTTCTTTTATTTTATTCTTCTGTTTTAGACAAGAGAAACTATACAGCTTTAACTTTATATAATATACATATATGTATACGTGATCCGTATGGGTTTAATAATAAACGAGATTTAACGAAGTTACACACTAATTGGTTACGTAGTGGCATTATTAAAATTACTACAACAACATAGTACAAAAAACTACATCAAAAATCTAAACTGCGATTTTTTTTTTATTTGCAGCTTAGGCCATTAGAAAAACCCGAAACTTTACACCAATATTAGAAACAGGAAAGATAATTGCATGTTTGTAACTAATAGACTCAAAAATTTTAACGAATCAGCTACTTTTGAGTTGAGTATCTAACATAATGTTTATGGGACTGATATGTCTAGCCCTAAATATGATTACCGTGTCGTCATGCAAACCTCGAAATAGTGCAAGTTGTACCATTACAACTAAGAAACTCTTATCACTGGTGTACCTAATCAATTGATAAGTTAAATAACACACACAACAATAATCTGATAGCTGGCTTTGTTGTAACCATGGAATTCTCAGTAAATAATCAATATCATAATCATCTGCTTTGCCTTTTCCCAACTATGTTGGGGTCGGTTTCCAGTCTAACTGGATGCAGCTGAATAACAGTGTAGCCGCTCTCTAAGAAATCATCAACAGCAAACTTCAATTTTTTTTAAATTTTATTATAACAGTTAAATTAAATAGGCATTAGCTGATGACATAACGATGGTGATTTAATGGTGTGTTTCCTTATTGTTACCACGCAGGACTTGCCATTTCTGTATGAACACTAATGGGATGCTAATAACTTCAATTGTAGTACCTCTGAACTTGACAAGTGAATGAAAAATTCCTATAAATGTTATTCTGCTTAACAACTGTATTTTTTCCTCGTAAAGTAAATTTTATTTGCATAAATTGTAAGTACATAAATTATGTTGTTACAATAAAATAGGTGGGATAAAATAAACACTAAAACGAGATTGTTCAGTTTAATGATTATTTTCCATAACATTAATGAACCACTTGAATCCATAGAACATTAGTGTGAGTTCACTGGAATCATTTCAATTTAAATATCTAAACTCCATGTATTTACTAAACTCAATTTAATTATTCATGCCAGAAAGACTTAATTTAATTAGCATGGAATTTAATTGAACAATAATTAGGTAGCACATCGAAGCCATGTAATTATTTTCTTATTATAATCTTGAACTGAGGTAATTCTTGTAGGTAGTACTAGTTTACAATATAAACGAAAATTTGGTTTGCATTTAATGTGTGAATAATTTTAGATAGGTTTTTTAAACTTTAGATCCTATTTTATTTCAGTGTAACTTTACCTAGGCGAATTATTAAGATTATCTGCATAATAGTTATTCAATCTACAGGTACAGAATAACCAACAAAAGACGGTTTAAACAATAGTAATAAATATTCATACGGTGGTCATTCTCGTAACATACGTACTACGTAGTAGTAATCAAGTGTCGCGAAGGAAAAGGCCTTGAACAATATTTTTATTTGTTTGTATTCTGACATAACAGTGTTACCGGACCAAAGTCCAACTCTTGTATAGAGTTGTACAAAATATTTCCTACACTTATGAAAAGATATCGAGCGAAAGAGCGCTTCCAAAGACCCAAGGTCAACTAACCTACAATAACTTTGTAGTCCAATTAGAATCTAATTCAAGTGTTCTAAACAAACTTTAGTCCAGAAACAAATGAACAACGAGCTGATATATTAGAATAAATAAAAATAACGAATGACGTCCGAAGAGCAGTATGTTTAGCAAATAGTATTCTATGCGTTGTTTACAAAATATGACACGGGATTACGGGAAATAATAGGATACGGGATTATTGATTTTTGAATTAATTATGTTTCTAGTTGAAAGAAGAGAAGAGTAAACTGACCTTTTTCGTCTAATTGCAGCTGTGTTTTCACGTACTCCGTCGGGAATGTAATACAAATTTCAATGCCACCAGTTATTCCGCCGGCCACAACACCTTTCAAACCCTTTGCTTTCTCGCCAGCCGCAGCCGCCGCGCCAGTTTCCGACATCCATGGCCTAGAGAATGGATTTTTGAATGCTACTGGTCTATTAGACATTACTATTTCTTTTTAGGCACTTGTCGTTCACGACAGCGGCTGCGTCGACTTCCCCCTTTGACAATGATTTCGAAACTAATGGGAAAATGGGAAATGTTTTGAAATGTCGTGGGAAAAAGTGAGGGAAATAGGGTAACTAGGCCAGTGTTGCCAACATCAACACCGAGGATTCCCATGAAGAAGTGACGCACAGATAAGATATTAGTAGCTAGCTAAAGTGACGAATCAAAATCGACTAAAATATAAAAAGTGTCAAAATTTTTCGTTCTGACAACATTTTTGCAGACGCCAAGTTTTGACAGGTTAATTGTTTGGCGTTTCATCTAATTATTCATTCATTCATTCAATCAATGTCATTCAACTTATCGATAACGTAGCAAATGGTTAAAACAACTTAGTGAAAATATACAGTATTATTTAGTTTCTTTTTAGTTGGAAGCTAAAAAAGACGGTAAAAATGGCGTTAAGAACATACGGCGATAAGCCGATAAGTTTCCAAATAGAAGAGGGAGGAGAGTTTTATTGTGTCGGCTCAGAGGTTGGTGCCATTTATTTTGTTTATATTTAGAAGCTTTAATTCTACAAATAATAAATATAGTATTATTTAGCCTCACTTAATCCAAAGCCCAGCTCTTTTTATGAAAACAACAAACTTAAGATCACACTACAAAATCCAGTTAACATGGTGTGCAAATACGGTCTAGCTATCATGATGACACTAATGCAGATTTTCTTGGTAGATGGTACTACCTACAACATCACTTAAAATTCGAGTCAGAGCCGCATTGTTTTCTGCTGAAATGTAATTGAAGTAAGTACATCATAAATATTTTCACATTCAGGTTGGCAACTACTTACGGTTATTCCGTGGGTCTCTATACAAGAAGTACCCGGGCATGGCCCGGCGTACCCTCACCAATGATGAAAGGAAACGTCTCATCGACAACGGCTTAGGAGCCCACGTACTCTCCAGTTCGGTATCACTACTCAAGGCTTCCGAGGTGGAAGATATTATTGAGGGCAACGATGATAAGTATGTGTACGTTTACAATAATAATTTTCTATTTTAGGTATATGAGTGATGAGTATCTTGATGATGTGTTTGTGGAGACATTGGTAAGTGATTAATGGAGATGGTCACCTATCATTACCAATTAATTATCATCATTCAAACCTTCACTCTAGTAACCAACTGGCAAAGCCAATGGTTTGGTTATATTTTTTTCAAACATAATTTGGGGACCATTTGGGCACTACAGTTCTGTGACCTGCTTTTTTCTTCCTAAACATGACAACATTTTCTTTATTCAGGTTGTGGATCTTCATCATTGTGTATTGGTTTTGTTGGTTTTTTCACTAAACACTTATCATATCAACTAATATTGCTTGGTAGAGGCCACTCAATGTCTACAGCATATCAATAGTGGAAATTTGAAATGTCTGAAAGAATATGAGTGCAGTGTTGGATTAGTAATATTTGTCTCAGGGCCAAAACATAAAAAAAACAAACAGCACACTCAAAAACCATCATTACATTCAAGTTTCCACATTAATTCTTAAGCCAGTTACATTCTAATCACCACTAACACGCCATAAGTTATGAGAACTGTCCAACTTACACAATTTGTCCACAATCAGGTACAAAGCGGTGTCAGTCAGCCAGGAGCTGGCAACACCAAGAGAGAGCAAGAGCAAGAAGCCTCACAACCCGTCATGGCTGCCGGTCATGCCCAACTCTTCACACTTGGATGCAGTACCGCAAGCCACGCAGATTAGCAGGACTAGGGTGCATAATAAAAAGGTATTTAGAATAAACTGTTTTTCTTTCTACTTAAGACTTTTGGAATTAAAATTTCAAATTTATTTATTCATTTTGTGAACATACGGTAAAAAAAAGGATTGTGTGGTTTTAGGAAACCACAGTAATAGTGAAACTTTTTTTCACATTATAGACATTTAACTAAATGTTTTCACATTTTTTACACTACACGGTCAGCTGCTGCGAACTATAGGCGCCGCCATATTGGTCTTGGCTGCTCTGACGAGCGCCTTTTACTTTATCCCTACTCCGCGGCAGACCGTCATGCGACATGCAACACACAGACGAAAAAGTTTGAGACGATGTAATAAAAGTTTCACTTTAATACACATGTTATTTTATAAAATATACATGTTGGTCCATACTATATCCCACCAGAAGGCATAAAAAATAGTGCAGTTAATCAAATGTCAATATTAACAAAAAAATAAATAAAATAAAAACCAAGTAGTATGAGAAAATGTCAAAATTTAATGTCAAACAAATGCTAATAGTAAAATGTCAATAAATTAAGACAGCACATAAAACAAGTATTCATTGTTTTGTCACAATCACAAATCAATCAAACATTATTATTACGAGTATGCTAAATAGATTACTATATGCCCCCCATCTAAAACCTAAGGGCACTTTCTTTTACAACTATTGCTTGCTGAACCGATTTGGATTATTTTTCATGATCATGATCACAATCACAGGTTTCACCAATCATCAAGTCAGGATCTGATGATTGGATCTTAGAGAAATAGAGAGAACTCTTCAAATTTTATAGGCACACATGAAGCGATTTGGGTAGTTTTCGGAAGAGTACTTTCTCGGAGTAGTCTCATTTCAATTTAGTGAAGATTTGATGAAGAACTTCGGAGGTAGGCAATGGAACTCCTCAATAAATGATAGCAAATGAACTGGGATTACTGAAATCTCATATCTGTCAATTGTTTACACCAGTTCATAACGTAACTTCACGCGAGTATGCTGTGAAGGGGTAAGCGCGTGTGAAGCACTGAAAAGTGAAAAATAGAAAAGTTTTCAAAAAATAAAACCAAATTCTAAAAACACAAAAAAAGTAAAAAATAACTTTAGCTTCAGAAGTTGTTGACAAAAAACTAAACCAATCAAAAACAGGTCATCATCTTCTGAAGCTAAGTTATTTTTTACTTTTTTTGTGTTTTTAGAAGTCGGTTTTATTTTTTTGTCCTTGTGCCTATTCCTTCAGTCAGTCTAAGTTCCATACATTCCTATTCTTTTTTTTTGCCCTAATGTTACTTTGCCAACATTATGGTGATGTTAAGATGATTTTGATAAACATTCTTGAATTGCCTGGCCTGTGGGTCGTCTTAGACTTCTTCACTCAACAAACATAAATACTCACGCCTCTTCCATGGGGCACTACCAGGCACATATTATTTTTACTTCATCCGCCTTCATTCATCGGGTCACATGTGTGTGAACATTGGCTTGTTCCAAATTCTACGCTTAAAGTGTTAACTTTCTATATTCTATTTATACTTCAGGTCCGCACATTCCCTCTATGCTTTGACGATACGGACATGACAGCAATGCTGGAGAACTCGTCACAGAAGCAGATCTTGGTGCCCATCAGACTCGATATGGAGATTGAGGGGCAGAAACTGAGGGATACATTCACTTGGAACAAGAATGGTAAATATTGTAGTTTTTTTTGGAATTTAAGTAATGAATTCTATTATAACAAGTTTTTCTATGGGACGAACCTTGAAATCGCGAAAAAAAAATCAGCTGTTCCCTATATTTTGACGAGTTATGCGAACATAAATGTAGGGAACAGCTGTTTTTTTTTTTCGCGATTTCAAGGTTCGTCCCATAGAAAAAGTTGTTCAAAATGATGAGTACAATGACCCCTTTTCGGGTTAAGTGTAAACAAAAAATAATGTTGTATATACAAATAAATAATCCCTTTCAATCATTTCTTTTCAAATATTCCAGAGTCAATAATAACACCGGAGCAGTTTGCGGAAGTGTTATGTGATGACTTAGAACTGAACACCAGTACATTCATTCCGGCCATAGCTTCGTCCATCAGGCAGCAAATAGAAGCGTACCCTAGCGAGCCTCCCGCGATACTAGAGGAGCAGCCGGACCAGAGAGTTGTCATCAAACTAAACATACACGTGGGGAACACTTCGCTTGTTGATCAGGTACAGGAAGCAACAGGTTCAAACACGTCTACGCATCGTGGCACCTGAGACGATATCGTATAGACCTGCATATTAAAAAGTCTCGACTCGATGTCGTATCGTATGACGTTGCACGTGAAATAATAGAGATTATTAAGCCCATCCATATCTTTCCATGATTGTATCCTTTTTCACGACACGACGTCTGGGCGTGACTCGTCATGTTCCCGCCCCGACGTTTGTGTGGCCATTTTACAAGGGGAACAGCCAGGACAGAATTGTTATCAAACTGAATAGTTTGGGTAATACTTTTGAATAGATTTGCATCAGGGATTTACATCAGTTTGAGTGGTTGAACCAAAGAATTGTCATCACACGCCCATGTATTTTCAAGACTTTGATTTACTGTCATTTACTATGGCAGGACAAATCTTTATAAACAACATCTAACTGTCAACTCAACTCAACACTTGTCAAAATAAAGGTGAAGAGGACTTGTTCTCCCTGTTATTGCGATCATTTATGTTCTGGACCATATCTGGAAACCAGAACTAGTTACAGAGATATTGGAGGTTAAAGTTACAACTTTTTTACAAGTTTTTTTTTAAGAGGCTTTTTACAGTCCACTAGCGCCGCCAATCGAAAAAATGTCATAACTCGTAAATAGAATCAAAAATACAAAACCTAATACCTTTGTTTGATTGCTTTAGTTATTTTGTCACCGACTTCAGAAGCTAAAGTTATTTTTCACTTTTTTGTTTTTTTTGAAGTCGGTTTTATTTTTTGCAAAAAAGTTTTTATTTTTCACTTTTTAGTGGTTCACAGGTGCTTGATACATGGAAAGTGCATACCGTTACAATTACAACAAGCCCAAACACGACTATGGTACATTGTCTCATTATGGAGTTCCGTGACTCTTGGCTTCATCATCAGATCTGATGGTAGAATGGTTCTTATCAAACGCAAATGCTTCACTTGTTGTAGAAAATACCAAAATCGCAACACGTTTTCAGATAAAATTTGAAGAGTTCCCTCGATTTCGCCAAGATTCCATCATCAGATCCCAATTTGGTGGCTATGGGACCAACTTGGAAGTATACCCTTTCAAACAAAAAAAGAATTTTTCAAATCGGTTCAGGCGTCTTCGAGTAATCGGTGAACATACATAAAAAAAAAAAAAAATACATACAGTCGAATAGAGAACCTCCTCCTTTTTGGAAGTCGGTTAAAAATACAAAATGTGGTCTATTATTACTGTAGAAAAGGCAATAACGTAATTTTATAACACCTTATCAACACTTGAAATATAGCTGTTTAGCTAAATCGTGCATTCAAAACATAAACGGCCGTTTTTGTTACAAATGCACGATTTAGCTAAACAGCTATATTTCTACACTATTCAATCTATCCATTAGCACAACGTTTTGAGTGCGTTACATTGAACTTTACCGTAAAACGTGATTATTCACCCCAAAAGAAGTCATTTCACAGCAATAATTTTTAGTTAGTTATTCATACAACGTTTGATGCGCATAATGCTTGGTTGAAGGCATCGTAATCTAAACATCATTCCTCAATTTCCAGGTGGAATGGGACATGTCAGAGAAAGAGAACAATCCGGAACAGTTTGCGATGAAGCTGTGTGCTGAGCTGGGCTTAGGAGGCGAGTTCGTGACTGGCATCGCTTATAGCGTGAGAGGACAACTGAGCTGGCATCAGAGGACTTATGCCTTTAGTGAGGCTCCACTGCCTGTTGTGGAGGTAAGAGGCTTAATGCCACAAAAGGTGGAAAGTAAGGATCAATTTTAAGTTATGCCAGTTAGTAAGATTCATCCATATCTGCAGCAGTGATTGGCTGATTATTGGACGTCACAGATTTAAAATCAAATCAAAATCAAAATCATTTATTTGCGTAAATAAGGTACAGGAGGGTCTTACAGATAAAAGTATTTTTCTCTTATTCTGCCATTAATTTCGGCGTGCAAATTTTACATACATAATTATTAACAATAGAAATTACTTATTTTATTTATATACTTCAGGCCAACCAACAACTGTTTATACTGTTACGTTATATAATAAGATTCTTAAATCAGAGGTTAGTATAACAATTTCTTACAGGTTAGCACCGCATGCTCCATAAAATAATAGATGTAACTAGATTAATTGAAGTTGAATCCAGATTAATTAGACTTAAAATCATCAAAACAAAACAAATAATAAAATACAAAACGATTACATGCTTGCTACCAAAGACAGTCTCTAAAACTAAAATAATCGCCATTCACCAGTTCATAGTATTTGAGCTGGGAAGGGTACGTGATTTAATCACTAGCTTTTGAGGAGCCCAGTGGGTTTTTCAGCTAGCATATGACAACCGGGACCAACGGCTTAACGTAATGAATATAATAAATAGATATTATTAATTAGTATAACCTCCCTTCTCTCCCCACAGACGCCATACCGCCAACCATCTGAGGCCGAGCAATGGGCGCCGCACCTGGAGACCCTCACCAACGCAGAGATGGAGAAGAAGATCCGCGACCAGGACCGCAACACGCGCCGCATGAGACGTCTCGCCAACACCACGCCTGGTTGGTAGACTTGCTCTTACCTAGCCTTGTATCTACGTATACTGATCTATTGCAACGTTGCGTGATTGAGTAGATATCCAAGAGACCTATAGGTGAAGTTAGTGTTTCCTTGACTACTTTAAGAAGAAATTGAAGGTGGATACTCCAGAGTAACCCGCAAAATTCAAATTTTCTTACGTTTTTTTGCAATTCAAGGTCGAGGCATAACTTTTTCAAGGTCAAAATCGTTCCACGAGCTTTGTGAACTTGGAGGGTTGTATTGATGATTTTGATGATTATAATTCTGTAAATACATTCTGTCTGACAATCGCGAATAATATTTTAATCAACATATAACATAGCACTGGCCTGCAAATTGCAAAAAAAGTGCAACGTAAGAAAGTTTGAATTTTGCGGGCTGTCCTGACGGTTTCATCTTCCGAAGCAGACTCAGATGTCACAGTTTTGTTTGTACACGTTAAGTCCCTGCAGTGGAAAAATGGTGTAGCTACACTACACTAGCTACGTGCTTTTTGTGAGTGAGGACAATTTTTTCACACTTATGGTATTAGCGTTAACTTATGGTCTCACTTATGGTATTGACGTAATTCTTGTCGCGTTGACGTTGTCAGCGCGACAAGAATTCAGTCCTAAAGATACAATAAAAACCCCGGACTTTAAAAAAAAAAAATATTTTTCAATGATTTTCTCTGTTTTATGCTTTGATAAAATTCCTATATGACACGGCACTGCAAGATTGGTGCTTGGTCATTGGATATCTACTCAAATAGTTTTGTTGTGCAAGTAAGTTGGACGCGCATGTATTGTCACTCAGGGTGCAGTATAAGAGAGTAATAACTACTTAATGCCAGCTATACAAGCTTGATGGAACTGCAGCTTGTTCAAGTTACTTGCCCAATTCAAACGCAGCTTTTTAAGTCTAAATTATAGTTGAGTTGTATTTCGCGAAAACACTTTAAAATGTGTCTTCCTGAAATGCAAAACAGTGGTACATGGGTCTTTTGGCGTTTTAATGACATTGACAGGAGGGCGCGCTGTTGGTAAACATTCTGTTTAATGTATTGAAAATGAAGATTAGTGGAGTTAGTTCCGATTATGGCCACACGCCAAAAGTACCATGCAAGTACCAATATACACAAGTATACTGCCCATTAAAGTCAGAAATATACTATGTCCAGTATATCTTGACATAATTATGGCGAAGTAGAATACTAAAATTAAAAGTACTGAATTTGGCGTTTGATATTAATTGTGTTTGCAAGCAGCGCTGTGAGGACCAAAATATACTGGACGCCTATGATTGTTGCATTTCACGAATTTGAACTTTATGTCAGTGTCATAGGACGTGAAATGCAACAGTTATATCTGTGGGTAAGCAGAGGTCTTCTGCATAGTTGTATGGAATGGGTAAATATGTTGGATAAGGGTCTTGGCACACATAACAGGGTTAGAGCTCTTCAGTCTTATGGGCGCCTGGTACCGGCAGTAACGGTATTTTTTTCTTGCATACATTTTATGGGTCATTCTTGGCTCTTACGAGCCTCTAAATATTCTAGATAGACACGATCACGAAGTCTAGGCATTCTGAAAACCGGATAACTCTAACCCTGAGCTGTGTGAAAGCTCCATAGCTTAAGTCAGTCATAGGTGATAGGATCACACTATACAGCATGCAACTACACTGGGGTAGGTAGTCATACAAACTTATAAATACATAAAGTTTACAATTATACATGAGGGAAGGTGGATATGTCAGAAAATATGAATTGAATTAGTCTTATAACATGAGGATTGATAGTTTAAAATCATCCTCATTCTCTAAAATAATGCGTTTTGTTGTAAGCAGTATGTTCATTTGACAATAATTCGAGACTTTACAATATCGCTAGAGATATTACAATATAACGTATTTGATAATTTTACGGTGACATCTACATTAATTTGTGGCCAGAATTCCTTTTTCTATAGTTCTCTATTACACAAATAAACATAAAAACGCTGGACATTACACATAGCGCCATCTAGTGCCACACTATGCAACGAGGCTTGTGTCGTGGACACCAGATAGTTGATATACTACATAGATACTTTTTTGTTTGTAAATACATACTTATTAAACATAAAAACCCACGACAAACATCCCATCTTTTCTAATTTCCGACATATCCACACTTGTTGTGACCTCTAAGAATATAGAACATTATTATACATTTTTACATTTATCACAACGCGCGGTAATGATATTATTAACAAATTAGTAGAATTTGCATGGAATCACTATAATTATACATTTATACACGTTTTGACGGGAATTCTGTTAGTTAGGTGTTGTTATTATTTTAAACAAATATTTTTTGCGTACGGTACTTAATATTGTTACAATGTCGTAAGTTGCGGAATTTTGGTTGCACGATTAATATAGATGGCACTGAGGCTTAATTATTTATTTATAGACCGCATTATACTCGGTGGATGTGCCTACTCTATATTTATTATTGAAATACCTTTCGGTATTCTTACCGTCGCCGTCAAAAAAACTGCAATTTGCAATGTTGAGGTGCCTATACAGGTTCGGAATTTTTCAATGCCACCTGGAGGGAAAGTACTCGAAATACTGGAGATAGCAAATTGTACTCAAAGGAAACATTCCTTTATTTTTTAAAAGAAACAAATCTGCATTCACACATTTTAAAAAATCGCATCAATCTATAGGGCCAACCATATGGATCAAATCTCTCTAACAAACATGATAAAATAAATTAAAGGAAAACCATGAAATCTAAAAAACAGTTATAAATTCAATGGGATAAATTCAACAATATCACTATGATACCAATTGTATTCATGGTTTTCCTTTCATTTAATTCATTATGTTTGTTAGAGAGATTTGATCCATATGGTTGGCCCCATCGATTGATGTCGAAAAAGTACAGGATGTTATGTTTTCGAAATTTACTCGGTTTGATTCCCTAGTGTGGCTAGCGAATTTTTTAAAATGTGTATAAACAGATTTGTTTCTTTTTAAAAATAAAGGAATGTTTACTTTGAGTGAATTTGCTATCTCCAGTATTTCGAGTACTTTCCCCCCAGGTGGCATTGAAAAATTCCACTGTGTAGAAGTGAGAGATTTTGCCGATTGGACGAAAAACCAGCTCATTAATTGTTTCGGTTTTTATTTTTTTCGTCAAAGGTAATCAAGTCTGTAGGCACCTTTAGTGTTTAAGGAACCTTGATAAACAGAGCTGCCTCCATAGTCAAATTAATAAAAAATAATATACTGGTCTTCCTAAAAAGATATATTCAGTGTTGCCAGTGCGATACCAATAAAAGGTGACATTGTCATTACAAAGTAAATAGTCGAGTTGTACGCGAAATAGTGGATTGATTCAATCGATTTTAAATGTGTTGGCAGCTGAATTACCGATTTTTATTTATTTAAATGAACAACTAAGTTTTACTAACGTTACTAAGTTTTACCAACGTTACTAAGTTTTACTAACGTTTCTAAGTTTTACGAACGGTAGTAAAACTTTGTTGTTGTGGTTAATGATAGAATGACTAATTTAAAATGTCACAGAATCATCAAATTAATTCTAATAATGATTAACTTTAAAGTGACAATTCGCCATATTATTGACAGCGTGCAAGCAATGGATGAATTAAATACAATTTAACAGCTAATAAAGCAGATTATTGAATATTAAAATTAATATATTAGACATAAAACGCGTTTCTGAGGCTAACTTTGTTTGCAAGGTACAGTCAAATCAGTTTTAAAATATTTAATTAATTATAAGTATTAATATTACAATTATGGACTGAGGTATTGAATGTAATGACACTTTGACTACTTTTAAATAGGCAATTCAACTATTTAAAAAAGAACTATTAAATATGAAAAGATATTTTCTTATGTCTTTCGTAAAAAATATTATTGTACACTAAGGACTACAACTTCTACAACTTTACTATACATATTTTTATGTAAAGACTGATTTTCATATTTCTCAATTTGGGTGTTCCCAAATCAGACTGTTATACTTATATCTAAAGAAGTTTGATCCATATTTAAGACTGACAAAAACACTTTTCAAAGCAGTCACAGTGTCAATATAAAAGTCATGGTGACAGTTTTATCTCAAGTATTTTCTAGTTAATTTTACAATTTACAACACTGTTTAACAAATATTTAATGAAAACGTATTGATGCCTTTCATGAGTACAATTTCATAATAGATGCAATATAGTTAAGATTTTTAGTAAAATTTACACGAGAAAATGTAGTACAACCAAAGTACAGTCACTGCCAAAAAACTAAGTGAATATTTAATTAAAATTATTTATTTGTGCGACGATTTTTTCGTGTTATTTTTTACATGTTCATGTAATGTATTAAAAAAGTAAGTGGACTGTTAAAATTCTATCACATTAAAAAGGAATTTTCCAAATCACTTTTGTTTCATTTTTAACATCACTAACCTAATATTTTTTCCACAATGGGTGATTCAATTGACACAATCTGCTTACCATTACTAGTATATTAGAATATGGCAACACTATGATGTAATTATTGCTTTTTCTTTGGTTATAATTACTTTAAATGAGTAAATTATGAAAAAAAAGTGACGTTTACAGTATTTAGTTTAATATATTTTCGTACATTCGTTTTTTAGTCGGTGGATTAGTGCGCTCTGATCTTTTATTGTTACTTATTTAATCATGTTATTTATATACTGTGCTTATATATCAAAAAGGTTCCCTATTTTAAATTTGGAATCCAAAGATAATCCACAGACAAGGCCGTTTTTGTAAAGAAAAGCTACACCGCACTAAAACATAGTATTGCCATACTCAAAAACAAAAAGTAACTAAATGGAAAATCGACTAAATGGGTTGATGTTTGTTTCTGGTGACAGATGTGTCGTTGAGTCGCGCCGTCAACCGGCTGATTCGCGCCGACGAAGCCCTCTTCCAAACTACTCCAGAAAAACGAAGAAAAAAGATATAATCGTCCTGCGTCCAAGGAAGAAACTACTGTCCTCTAGCTATAGACAATAGGTTAAAAGTTTTTTTTTATATCCCTGCTATACTATACGTAACATAATAATAAATACAGCCTATAATGTTCCCACTGCTGGGACAGACCTACTCTCTGTATGGAAATGGGCCGTACTCCGAACTACGAACAACGAACCCAGTGCGTGTTGGTAGACTATTTCAGATTATTAGGTCAGATGAAACATTTCAGCTTTACTATACTATTATGTGACTAACTGTAACTAGCTAAATTGTGCTGTCATTATAATTTTTTAGTCGGGTAACATCTCTTGAATTAAAAAAAAAACCTGGTTCACTTGTTTACAGGAGTTTTAGTCTTCAATTTATGAGTGAATGGTTCATTGAATGAGTGGTGGTTGAAGGTAGAAAATTATTAAAAGGTAAATAAAAACAAAGTCAATCCACACCCTAAAAATGTTTGCCGCTTTTTGTTATAGTTAGATATCATCTTGCCAACATGACATTTGCTAGTGGACACAGTTATTTTATATTATACTTTTAAAACTTCCCATATAACTAAGATTTCAGTACGTAACAGTTCCATTATATCTTGAGAATACAGTACCTTGTTCACATAATACTAGTTTTCCTCACAATGTATTTTATTGTGAGCAAACACGGTCCGAATACCACGTGTTTTTTTTTCAATAAGTTGCTGTACTGGTAAACCCTATCTTAGATAAATAAACATAACAAAGTACTACTTCAAACAACACGTTATGTAGTCTAAGCTTAACCGTTTCAAATTTTTTAACCTTTTGTACACCTTTGTCACATATACGTGACAAGGAGGCGCGTGCCCTGTACGCCAGCGACACAAATATGTGACAAAATGGTAGACTTGGCGTAAAGGGGCGTGCGTTTGGCTCTGTCGTTCATAAAGTACTTTGCAATGCCATTTGAACTAAGTCATGTATGGCATAATTATCAAGATTCTGAATTAAAACAGATAAATCCCTGATTTCTTCAGTTCTCTTTTGTGGATGAGGTGTGAGATACCAGGCCTAAGGCATATATTAAAACGTAAGTTTAACGTTCTCACCAATGTGACTGCGTTTAAGAGTGAATTTCACGAGCCTGTCATAGAATATTGACTGGCAATGCTTGAACGCCGTTAAGATGTGTTAATTGCATTCAGTTTCATTGGTGACATTCGCCCTAAGTATCATGTAGTATGTAAGTTACTTAGGTCCAAGTTCACCGAAAAGATGACGGCCTGATCATCTAAAACAGCTGTTTAACCTTTTAACCGCCACAGCATAAACGCACGCGCGTGCCCTCCACGCCAAGCCACAATTTCACCTACTATTTTGTCACATATTTGTGTCATTTGGCGTACAGGGCGCTTGCTTGTCATATGTGGCGTCAAAAAGGTTAAAACACATTTTTGTATGGGAACATGTCACAGTTGTAGCTGTTTTTAGATAATCAGACTGTTATCTTTTCGGTGAACATGGGCCTTACTATTCTGTCGACTAATTTGACAGATCGCTTGAAATTGTAAAATACTTTTTATAAAGTGCATATTGCAATACGCTACGCTACGGTCGTACGGTAGGTACGTGGGCCAGGCGAAGTCTTATTGGGTTTACGTGTTAACGTTTAGGAATGTATCAGTAGCGTCAGGAATGTATCAGTAGCGTCTCAGTGTCTGGATTTGTGCGCGGTTGATGTCAATAGGGTCGTACTCTGTGACGTATCGCTTTAACCTTATTGGTATGATGTTGTGTTGTTATAACTGGAACATTTGTGACTAGACGAGCACGTAAATCTGATTAAAAATATTGTTTATCAGTTTATTCGTGATACTACGATTAAGCTGTAACAAGATTATACCACAGATTTGGTAGAAATGAGCTGGCAAGATATTCTACATTCAAGTGATGTGTTGAAGCCAGTCAACGGAATATAGTGCTTTAGGGATCTTTAGAGGATCGCATGATGTTGAAAAGTAAGTTTCTTTTTTTGTAATTAAGAGGGAACAATGGCTATTTATTCTCCATACAAATGTATTCCCAATATTTTCCCTAATCATTATTATTATTTTTTTGTCTAGACTTCTATTGCAATATTTAAAAAAAAAACATTGAATAGTAAATCATTTTCTGTAGATACAAAATTTCATTTTTTTTTGTGATATTATTGGTCAGAACTGCAGCTGTCCCTTTCGCGCTCTACGGTGGCAGTCTTGACGCAGCGCGACGGCAATAGTTTCTTCAAATACCAATTTGGCCCTGTTCCCTCTTCATTAATTGAAATAATAATAAGATCCTTGTTTGGTAGGCATCAACTAATTGACGTATAATGCCGAAATTCATTAAAAAGTAAATAATAGAGATTAATCAATAATTGTTCCATTCCACATGGCATTTTATATCCGTTTGCACGAACACTACGCGCCATTTGAATATTTGTCTAAATAAAGTAACACTCTTGCAATTCCAAAATGGCGTTTTGCCGACCGTGTGAATCACAGGCTTTATTATTTTAGGTATTCATTTAGGCGTTGGTTAGTGAAAACGGACATTAATATATAAACTAAGATAAACAGTATGCATTTATCTATGCCTTTTACTTAGTATCTACGTTTTTTACTTAGTTTTAAATTAGACGATGGTTGTTTAATACTTTTTGCGACGAATGATTACTTTCTTTCCAAAAATGCCTTGTTTATTATAAGTTAGTGTAGGGTTTTTGCTATTTCTTTTTTAATATACATTTGACATAATGTGTCTTCGTACAGTCGTATGCATGTCAGAACTGCGTCCAAGTGAATTGAAACAAATTAATTAACTTTTTTCAATATGACTGTACCTAAAAGCTAGAGGTTAAAACAATAAGATCTGATTTCTTTTTTTATTCATGTACTCAGTTTTAGTTGCTCTCTATTTCAGAGTAGTCACAAACTTTTTTCTTTGGTATCTAATTGGATATATTACTTGTTTTAAGGTGGATGCTTCTAGCCCGCGAAGTTCAAATTTTCTTACGTTTTTTGTAATTGTAAATTAAAATATGATTCGCGACTGTAAGACGTAAGTAGTTACAGAATTATAGTCATAAAGGTCGATTTAACTTTTTCTGAAAAACTGCATATTGTAGAAAACGTAAGAAAATTTGAATTTCACGAGCTACCCTAACGCTTTCACCTCAAATGCGATTCTACAACTCGGTTTGCAGTTTCGACACGTTTTTCAGCATCAACGTTCAATGTAAGCAATAATGTCTTGGTAGTATTTGAGCGTTGTGATAATAATACATCCTCCATAGAGTAGCGCCTAATTTGTATCTTTTAAATAATAAAGACATGCCTTTAAAACTGTGTTTTTTTGTCCCTATTAACGTCACCTGTGACTGAAAAGCTGAGTAAAATCAACTAAGGCCAAAGGAAAAACTCAGGACGATATTGTAACGTTAATTCGAAATATTTTCGAATCGAAAATACAACTATCTTAGAGCATATTTTCTTAAATCATAGAAATATTTAAAAAAAAACATCAGAGTGGCAAGGGGGCGTGTCGCGTGACCGGCACAAGACCGCTCTACCCTGGCCTCTTGTGCCAATCATAAGCAAATGGCTATACTATTTTGCAATAAATACATTGCTCCTCAACCACTACATAAGTTTGTCGCTAAAAGTGACTGGACACAATGTAAAAATCACCAAACGATAGTTCAATAAGCACATGCATCGCGTAGTGCGGCCGCTGCTTCTTACGACGAGTAAGTACTCATTCATGTTGATTCGGTGGCGGGCGCGATAATGAAATATCAAACATATGGCGTAATATCCAAGTGTTCACGTACACAACGCACGTGCGGTCTAAGTAGCGGGCAAGCTAGCGACTGGCGCGCGCGGCGGGCTCGCAGCAATATCAAACGCGTGAAAAGATGTATGTGTGTGTTCACGTCGAACTAGAAGCGGAGCGCGCGATTCACTCGCGACGTCAGAACTCCGACGTCGTCGTTTTTTCAACTTTTGACAACACGTCAGACTCGCGCAAACGCCTGGCGGCCAATGTGAACACGAACTCGGCACGTCTCCGCGCCCGCACCCGCTGCCGCGCCCGCGCGTTCCTACGTGAACAAGTACTTAATGATGTGCTTATGTGTACCGATGTTTTTGTGTCAATAATCAAAATCAAAATCCAAGCATTTATTTCAATTAGGCCAATAACAGGCACTTTTGAATTGTCGAAACAAAGATGAAAATTAAATGTAGCGACAGTCCCAGTCACAAGCAGACATAAAAACTGTGAAAGTACTGTAGTTGCCCATTCCCTAACGTAGATCACTATGGAGAAAAATTCTCCTTACCAAATGTACCACAACGTGATCTTAATTTAAATCTTGACGGCAATAAACTTGATGTTATAGCGGAAACTGTGTTCTTAGGGATTACTATAGATTCAAAATTACAGTGGGGCGCTCACATTAGAACTCTTTCAAAATTAGAAAAATTTGAAATTATACCCCTAAGGGGGTGAAAAGGGGGGGGGAGGGCAAAGATTGTATGGGAAAATGTGATTCCTTGTTCCAATCTACTTCAAACTTTGCAATCTATCTATACTTATAATAAATCTGTAGAAAGGTCAATTCTGTACATGAAATATATTTACAAAATAACTATCGGGGGGTGATTAGTGATCGATACTGATGCCAAAAATGCAATCAGTAAAATTTTTGTGTTTTTTAGCTTCCGTCGCGTGTGCAGCCTTAATGGTTAAAGCTACATAGAAATCATGTATAACGGAAATATTCCACATAAAATTATATAAAAAATATCCCAAGACAGCATATGTCTATCTTTTATAGTTGACTCACAATAACACGTGTAACTCCCGATAGCTTAGCAGTTCGGAGAATAAATGTGAATGTAAGTTTGTTTGTTGCGCTTTCACGCGACAACTACTGAACGGATTTGGATGAAATTTTGCACACAGATAGTTTATAACCTGGATTAAAACATAGGATACTTTTTATCCCGGCAGTAAGATTCCATGGGACAATAATCAAACTTCACGCGGGCGAAGCCGCTGGCAGAAGCTAGTCAACAATATTAACAGAATTGATGGACGCGTTTCATATTGCATTGAAATTCATCCCCTAACGGGATTAAAAAGGGGTAGAAAGTTATTTTGGCGGTGATTTGTTTCGAATTTGATATCAATACGTCTTCGAGATTTCGATATAAACTACAAGTTATTTGGATACATGTTTCAAAACCCAATCCGATTTTATTCCAAAAAGGTTGAACTCACATAAAAATTTGGTGCAAAATTGCAAATACTCTTTAAAATTGGAATCTCTGGAAAGTCATCGTAAAATACTCGTATTAATACCGCATTTGAAGGTTTCTAAGCTTTGAAGAGGTTGTGAACTTTAAGACACGGCGTCATAGCGTAGGGACGTAGAGTTTGAAATTTTAGGTAAATGGTAAGCAGTTGTAAGAGGTCCGTAACGGTTTACAGCAGCTATATCGTGTTGCGGCTCATTTAATGCACCTTGATCAGAACTGCAGACCTAGCTGGAGTATGACTGTCATCGAGTGTCTAAGTATGAAGATGTAAAGCTGTCAATAGAAGCCTTTAAAGCTGGTTTTGTGAACATGGTAATTTATTATTATTCAAATAAATACGTTGTTAATCACAAGTATTTGATATTGAACAAAATTGCCCTTGGGTACGTACCCAAGGGCAATTTTGTGAATGCAATTTTTTGAAGTCAATTTACGTAAATTGACTTCAATGGGAGATACACCGTTTTAAATAACTCCGCAGCAAAATAATGATCATGTACCGGGCGCGCATTTTCATTATGTAGAAGGATGTGTGTGATGTGCTCTTTGAAAAATGTATTATGGGTGCTTACGACCCACTCTCTGTAACCCTCTCTTTCTCTTATGTGACGCAGACGAAGTTGCGCGGGTCAGCTAGTCCACAATAAAAATACACGCAGTAAACATGAAATTTTAATACCTAAATTTCAAAAACTAGCAAGTCTTTTATTATAAACAGTATACGCTTTTATAACAAGTTGCCAAATTCAGTTATAGAACTGACCGATGGAAAGTTAAAAACGTGTCCTTATAAAAAGCATATTACAAAATCAAGGACTACGTTGATGACAAAGAAGTTTGGCTATGATTCCTTCTGCGCATTCGGCTTCCCTGGTAGCTCATAAACGGCACAGATTTGTGGATGTCTCTAACTATTCTCAATCTCATTATTCTTTTTCTTTTGATTCAGATTATTACAGTAGTTTTCAAATCATTTTTTCTCATATTTTGCTCAGAATAGTTACAGCACTGATGACAATATTTGGGTCACTTGTATAAATAATTTAGTTCTTTAATTAAATATTCTATTTTTATTTTTTATTTACTTACCTTTGTATATGTCACCGTAAAATAGTCAAATACGTTATATTGTAATATCTCTAGCGATATTGTAAAGTCTCGAATTATTGTTAAATGAACATTCTGCTTACAACAAAACGCATTATTTTTCGTGAAATGCATGCGATGGTAGTCAACTTACGCGGTGTGGAGGGAAGGAGGGGTCCCCCTTGCCCAGTGGCACAACTCTCATGAAAAGATAATGCACCATTCCTGAGAAATACCGATTAATATAACATAACCTTAAAACACTTTATATTCCCCCTAAAAAGCGTAGTCGACGGAGCTTCGCGGGGCCCCCTATTTCCGAGTGCAGGGTTTAAAGGAACCAAACTAACCTAACGGGGGGGTGCCCCAAGTCCCGATTATGGGGGCCGAGATACTTCCGTATGTTCAGTTGACAATAATTCGAGACATTACAATATCGCGAGAAAAAACACGTTATATTGTAATATAACGTGTTTGACAATTTTGCGGTGACATATACATGCTTTTTTACTTATTATTTGTGAATGAGTGAACATTGAAGGCCTTTTAGATTCCCGGATGCTCTTTAACTTTTGTTAAAATATTCCTTTTGTTTTACATTTTTTGTATAGCAAGCAACGACCTATTGTCGGGCCTACGCTGTCCCCCCATACTTTAGTACTAATGTTGTAATGAAGCAATAATATTGTAATACCAAATGATTTGAAAAGAGTAACCATGGAGTTTCTTGCCGGTTCTTCTCCATGGAATCGACCAACGCGAACCGTGCACCTTTTTGACGTTTTATAAGTGCCCATCCAGGCCTATGTGAAATAAAATATTTTGATTTTGATTTTGAGAAGAACGGGCAAGAAACTGCTCTCAAAACGGTGAAGGAAAACATCGTGAGGAAACCGGCATGTCCTAGAACCATAAATTCGAAGACTTGTGACATCTAACAATCCGCACTGGGCCCGCGTGGTAGATTATAGCCCATTCCCTCTCATTGAAAGGAGGCCGTGTCCCAGCAGTGGGAACATTATAGGCTGATGATGATGATGATGGGCAAGAAACTCCATGGACACTCTTTTAAATCAAATTACTGTTACAAAATCTTGGTTACATCATTCATGTTGAGATGGTAAATTATGTGAGAACAATGTAGCAAGATGTGCACGTTAAAAGTGTCCATAGTAAAAACAAAATAATTCTTTCAAATAAGCCATGGCAACTAAGAGATGACCAGTCACAACTGACAGCGTCCGTTCACGAACATGACGCATGGATCAGCACCATTCAGCTCAACCCCTTTGAAGGGAGCTGTGTTGTACGGTGCTTGGTAAATACACGACGTGTTTGATGGCATAAGGTTTATAAATTGATTGTTTACTACGTTCTGATTTAAGAAATGCGGGTGTGTGCGCGACTGCGTATTGCTATTGATTCTACTGAACTGCATCTGTAGTAGTTGCCGTGTGGTAGGGATACAGTGGAGCCATAGGCGGGGGCGAATGTTCCCCCCGCGAGGGGAACAGAGCGCTCACCACGTCCTCAACGAGGTCAGGCCGGAGACTCTGCGTCAGCGGGGGGCCCAGGTGCGGAGTTTATTCCGCACCATCTTGTAAGGGCGCCCCCATGGATCTCTGTCGAGAGTCTCCAGGAACCAGGCATGCTTGAGAGTATTGTGACGGCATATAAAGCCCAGTCTAAGGCCCATGGGCGGTATAAAAACTCTGACACTGGGTTAGGCACTAACCACACGATAAATAAAGAAGCTAAAGTTTCAATACTCTAAAATACCGTAGGTAAGTATATCCATACTTCCATATTAATATTATAATTGTATGTAATATTTTATTATTTATTTTATTTTTTTACATTTTAGGAAAGCTTACATACTAATAAAATCATAATAACAAAATATTATTGCTAATAACAATCCTCCACAAATAAATATCATCGAGTAACATAGGGTATATTTTATCCCCGTACTCCCACGGGAACGGGAACGACACGGGTAAAACGGTTCGAATCCCGATAGGAACAAATGTTTGTGGGATGAGCATGAACATTTACTTTCGAGTCATGGATGTTTAGCTCGACCAATTCTTGACTTTCTCTTTCGTATGTATAATAAGTATGTATTTACAAACTAAAAGTATATATGTAGTATATAAACTATCTGGTGTCCACGACACAAGCCTCGTTGCTTAGTGTGGCACTAGATGGCGCTGTGTGTAATTTCCAGCGATATTTATTTATATTCCTTTTGTACCACCGCACATTTCATGTTAATTGCACACCCGTAACGCGAATAAAGACATCACAAATCCAAGTCTTATCGCCCTACACGACGTGCTAAAGCGAATTCGCACAGAATCCATGTTACCTTCATGCGCCCCAATAGGCCGTCATCAATCACTTACTGTAAGCGACGGATAATGGAGAAGAAATTATTATAAGCGACGACATATTTGGGTTACGGGATCTTGCGAGATCACAATTATTGCGTTTGAGTAAAATTTGCGGGGCGTTTACTGAGGCAAAATACTCCTAAATCCAGAGATTTACGAGTATGTTGGGTTTTTCAAAAGACTATCTTTGTTTTTGATCTTCATTTATTTAAATTAACTTGTCAAGTAACGTTCTGATTGCTGGGGCCTAATTCTGATACTTAAAACAGTATAAATTCGTCACTCCAACACGATTCTATTCCCATCCCATTGTCATTTTGCATCTGCTAAATTCACTATGGTCGATCATTGGTCGGTCGATAGTCTCGTAATAAAATTGTGATTTAATGGCATTTTCAGATTGCCATTATTATAAAAACATTTGTTCAAATGGTTTTGGAAATCTACTACTAAATGCGAACATTTATTCATGCCAGATTTCATGTACGAGATTAATAGTCTATGACATTTCTTTCAATGGAGTGTCAGCGAGAAGTCATAATGACGCCATTATATTAGTAGATTACCAAACTTGTCTAAAACTTGACAGAACTTGATCATTATGAAATCAATGATCGCCTATTCTGACACTATTGTAATAGCAGAATTGAAAAACTGTCTTCCCATTTTCTTTTCGAATTGTCTGCTCCTAACAAATTTATTTACATCCACCTACATTCTCTAGTGAACCCGCGATCTTGGCGCTTGCAACCGCGTCGAAATATCGGGAGCTCAAAATAAATAACAATCACGGAAGTTCGAAAAAATAACGTCGTATACGTACTTTTTTACATTGAGGAGCTCGTGGCTAAATAATAACAGCCGCTCGGGCTGATCTTAGGTTAAGCCGTACTTATCTAGGTTGGTCTGTAAGTGGGTGACCACCCTTTTTTTTTTTTTTTTTTTTTTTTTTTAAGGATGGGAAATCATCAAATGACCCCCCCCACTCTGGGCGGAGCGGGAGGGAGTGTCAGACTCTTACTGACTAAAAACCATCCATGTTCCTTCCTCGCCTTTTACGTTCCGGGGCCGCGGTATCTCTTTCGAACAGGCCCGCAACCCCGGCAGGCTGTGGGTGACCACCCTTACATACCGAGTTTCCTCCGTGCCTCGGAAAGCACGTTAAGCTGTTGGTCCCGGCTGTCATTTGTCCATCTTTGGCAGTCGTTACAGGTATTCAGGTTCCAATAGTCTGACAACCAGTCTTACGATGGGGTATTGTATTACCCAGTATTAACTGGATTGTGGAGGTCAGGTTTCCAACGTAGTTGGAAAAGGCTAGGCAGACGATGATGTAAACTTATTGAAATATTAAGACTACATCAAATTTACAGGTAGTTCAGTAGTAGATATTAATTGTAAGTAGTCCTATAACAATTTCCTACGTTGCAATTAACTGGTAAAAAACTAGGGAATGGTTCATAATTATAAGATTGCGATTTGAAAATGTAACGACTGTCAAAGATAGACAAATGACAGCCGAGACCAACCTGACCAACTGCTTAACGTGCTTTCCGATCTCTCAATCACGATCCTTATTACTATCACTATAAACATCAACTTAAAGAAGATATAAATTATTATTAAACTAGCTGGCCCACGCAACTTCGTCTGCGTCACATAAGAGAGAAAAAACCTCACAAAGGGAATAAAATTTCCCCCGATTTTGTAACATTTTTCATTGCTCCTCCGCTCCTATTGGTCATAGCGTAATGTTATATAGCCTATAACCTTCCTCGATAAATTCAAATTCAAATTTCAAATTTATTTTTTTCAAATTTATTTATTGTCTCCCACAAATATTTAGATGTACACAGTATAATATTCATAATCATCTTGAAGATGGGAGACAGGAGCCCATACTAAGTAAAAACCTGTGCTACGGGTCTCCTGGTAATAAATGGACTATCCAACACAAATTCCAAAACAAGATTTTTTCAATTCGAGCCGGTAGTTCCTGAGATTAGCGCGTTCAACCAAACAAACACACAAACAAACCAACAAACTCTTCTGCTTTATAATATTAGTTTAGCTTTATAGATGTAAACATAAACTATCGTTATAAACTACCGGAGCTACGTGTAACCGCACGTGGAGAACTCGCGACAACCTCTAGTAATTTTTTTGGGAAATTGGCTGTCGTGAACCACTAGAGTCTAGTGGTTCACGACAGCCAATTTCCCTACCTACATTAAGCGGTGGGGTGCCCACTAGTGGCGGTCGTGAGTGGCTTGTGTGACTTACTGGGCTATGTACTGTTACGAGCACAAATATCACACAGATTTTAAGGTCCATGTTCACCAAGAAGATAACAGTCTGATTATCGAAAAACAGCTGTCACTGTGACATGTTCCCATACAAAAATGTGTTTTAAACAGCTGTTTTAGATAATCAGACTGTTATCTTTTCGGTGTACATGGACCTACGAGTCCTATTACATTTTTTGCTAAACTGGAGACAAGTAGCTCAAGACAGAGTCAAATGGGCATCACAGGAAGAGGCCTTTACCCATTCTGGGGTTCCAGTAGATTAAAAAAACAAAAAAAAATGATTAGACAAATAAACATATTATTATTAAAAATTGTTATAGATAAATAGA
Organism: Xestia c-nigrum; assembly: GCA_916618015.1. Taxonomy (NCBI): domain Eukaryota; kingdom Metazoa; phylum Arthropoda; class Insecta; order Lepidoptera; family Noctuidae; genus Xestia; species Xestia c-nigrum. The sequence goes on from OU745263.1 coordinate 4,959,736, forward strand.
TAGACATATAGGAAAAAATATTAATTTAGTTTAGTTTAGTTATAGTTATTAATTTTTATTTTTTATTTAAGTACTTATAGTAACTTACACAGTAGAAATAGTTAAATTTATATAAAACAGGTTGTGAATAATAAAAAACACCGAATAAACCACATTAAAACATGTATAGATTTAAGAAATGTAAATTTACTGGAAATAAAAGGCTTTTTTATTTTTATTCTTATTTATTACATTTTTTGAGCAAATTTTTGATTTTTACGTCCTGTATCAAATTATTTCTATTAGCGTACACGAGTGGATTGTTATTGACGATGTATTGGTACAATGTACGAAAAACTATTAAGAAGACGACTGCAAGTTTGAAATAAGGCCTGGCGACCCTGTTGACTCTTATTTCAAAATAAAACGAGATCCACAATATTATCTTCGTATCAGCATAACATATCAGTCAAAACAGAAGGACAAAATAACTAAAGCTGTTGCGTATGTAGAGTCGAGGACTTTAATTGATAAGCCACTTTCACTGCTTTCCAATTTCGCACTTTAATACATTCACGAGTACGAATATTATCGACTAAACCTGATTTGCATTACACGGCAAAAATTCGAATAGCGGCATGTGGCTGATCAATTAAAGTCTTCGATTGTACACTATTTATGCTCGTGACCTATTATGATTCTGCTACAGCGGCCTTTTTAGACCCCAGACCTTTATTTTTTGGTTTTGGGTTGTAGTCAATGGGAAATGAGTCAAAATTTCTGAGATCTTTACTCGTCATCATTTCAACCAAAAGACGTCCACTGCTGGACATAGGCCTCCCCCAAGTGTCGCCACATTGACCGGTCCCGTGCGACTTGCATCCAACGGATTCCAGCAACCATCGGTCCACCTAGTGGGAGGTCATCCAACGCATCGTCTTCCGGTTCGCGGTCGCCACTCCAGAACTTCTCGCCCCTTCGGACATCCGTTCTGAAATAAATGTGACCTGCCCACTGCCACTTAAGTTTAGCAATTCTTCGGGCTACGTCGGTGACCTTGGATCTCTTGCGGATGTCTTCATTTCTGATTCGATCACGCAAGGAAACTCCGAGCATAGCCCGCTTCATTGCCCTTTGGGTGACTTTAAGCCTTTTGATCTAGACCCGAAAAGACCTTTACTATTTTCAAAACGAGGTTTTCATTAGAGGTTGCAGCTGTCAGAGGTTAATTAACTCAAAGGACTGTCTACTTTTATCTAAGATCTAATTTTGATGATAAAACCTAAAAAAAAATCTCAAACGTCATAGTAAATCAAAGCAACGACTATACAAAACTAGATGCTTACAATTCCTTATTACAGTATGTAAATTCAGGACATAAATTCACTTTCTAAGGACCATTTAGGCTTTTTCTTAGTCCCGGATTCGTAGAAACTGATAAACTAAGTGAATTATAATGTTCCTCTGGCTGATAACTGCGTAGGCATTGGCTCGTAGACCTACGTGCTACGCCGGCCTACGCTGCTACGCGGCTACGAGTTTTGAGCGTTCGGGTCGTAGACGTGCGGTTTTAAGTGATATTGAATGCTAATATTTCATGTTTCATTTCAAATATAACTACTCTATTGTATTAAGTACCTAAGCATATGATAATAGCTATTAATAGGTATGTGTTGTTTAAATAAATAAATGTTAATGATTCTTTGAAACATTTTTTATCGAAACCGTGAAAGGTAAGGATTGAATGGATTATAAGGATTTTTCATCAAAAAAATCGAATTAGGAACCCGGTGTCTGGACCTGAGTCCATTTGATGGCAATAGGGTCGCACCTGGTACACAGAACTTAAAACTAACTTGATCAATAAGGGGTCCTCTGTTTTCATGAGAAATTAAATAAATTCGGTGGTATTTATGAAAAAAGTACTAATCAGATTTGAACATTATTTACAAACTTAAATAATTTTCACAATTTTATAATCATAATCATTTATTCATTTGCGAATATGGGTACAAAATAAAAGGTCTTAATTAAACAAAAGTGTCCATTAGCCATATCCGTACCTCAAGGCATGCAAATTTACACACAATATATAAGTTTGTCTTGCAAATATTCACTGATAGAGTTTTTAATAAGGTTTGCTAAGTACTCGTAATATTACTTACCTGCAACATACTATTAATAAATTGCCCGAGGCCGCATGTGTCAGCCGAGCTAGGAACTACAGCTCATTAAAGATACGCGGAACTGCAGCGTTTTATTTACGTACTTTCTTACAAGATACGCTGATTTAACAAATAATTCCAGGAAAGGACTTTTAATTTTTCTAAAGAAATTCTCTCAGCCATCTTTTCTGCTGTATAAGGGTAATTTTAGAGGTAACTTTGATGTATTTTTCTATTGAGAAAATGTTACGGAATAGTGTTTTTGGAACAGATACAATTTAGCAGTTATCGGCCACTTTTCTATACAGGGTGAAATTGAATAGATGCGACAAATTTAAATATACAATAATACGTGTTGTCAAGAAAATGTATAAAATATAAAATTAAAAAATAATTTTTCAGTGTTACGAAAACCGTTAAAATAATAAAAGTATCAAAAATCTTGCCGACTCATCGCAGTGCTCAATATAGCGGTCATTTACCTAATTTTGCCTTAATTTTTCTTATTTATTTTGCATATTACTGGAATACCGATAATTCGTACTTAAATAAAGATTTTCGTAACTGTGTTCATATAGGATGGAGGAAGTGGATTCGGAAATCAAACACTGTGTAACTTGATGCTGTATAATGTATAATCACGGTAAATAGGAGTAAAGGCACTAAACTAAAAACTATTCTAAGTATTGTCACGGGAACTGATATTCAAATAAACCGATAAAGAAAACACGCGTGCCGGTTAGAGCTTGTAACGCGGGCGCGTCTCGGCGCGCGGCGGTTCGTCAAGTTCCGTGTGCCTTCGGGCGTGGCTATGCGTCGACTAACTCCCGCGTCGGAGGCGCGTAAACGGCGGGATAGCGTTATTCCCTTCCCTCTCCTATGCATCTAGTGCATAGTCGTTAAAGCGAGAGGGAAGACATGCGCGGCGGCGGCGTCCGGAACTACGGGGATTTGTTTTCGTTGCGACAGACTCCCCCTCTAGTCTAGGAGAACGCCCTCGTTCCTGGACTTGCTCTTTGCCCCTGTGCTTCGGGCGTCCGCGACGTCGCTTGGGAATGACAGGATTAGGTGGTACATCACTTCCAGTACCACTGTCAACAAAAAGCGTGAAATCTTGTGTGTCCTCCCCCTGGAGTAAAACGGCTCCGACGGCATAATTGCTCGCGTCAGTGCGGAGGACGTACGGGTGATTACAGTCAGCCTGGATAAGGATTGGCGCTGAGGTAAGAAGCTGTTTCAGCTCGTTAAAAGCAGTGCTCTGAGCTGAACCCCAGGTCCAGGTCTGATGCTTTCTTGTTAGCCTTGTAAGTGGCTCTGCTACAGACGAGAAATTCGGGATGAATTTCCGGAACCAGGAACAGGTTTGTAAAAATGTCTGTAGATGTTTCAAGTTGTTTGGTTCTTTCATGTCTAGTACAGCTTGAACCTTTTCAGGGTCGGGAGAGACGCCCTGCTGGTTAATTACGTGCCCAGATACTTGACACTTTCCCTCGCAAAAACGCACTTCACCCGGTTGACTCGCTACTTGAATTCGCGAAGCTGACTGAACACTGACTGCAGGGGTCAATTGGTACGGAGGTACATAGATAGGAGGGTGCTCACCTGTGTCGATACGGTGTTCAGCAAACGGGGTAGGCTCTCCCCCTAGCTGGAAAATGTCCGTATTGGCAACCAAGGTCTGCGCTAGCAGGTTCCGGTCAGGTGGATTCAGCAATGTACCTTCGTCATCCCTGAGTACATCAGCAGAAGAACAAGATAGCTCTGGTGATAAGGCAGGTTCAAAACGCATCATGTACTGAACGCGGCTGTTATTTGAAAAATACCAGCGTTCCCGAGAAAAATCCATGGCTACCTCGGCTGCAAACAAGAAATCCATGCCGAGCAACGTTTCATTGTTACGCGCCTCAGGGAGGATAAGAAAAGGAGTCCTAATGACCTTCTCCTCTAAGTGCACGTCAAGAGTAGTCATGAGCACGTCTACGTCGCGAGCGTGTCCATCGGCAAGCTTGATACGTCTTCGCGCCGGTTCAAGAGGGTGTCCCTTTCGACAGAGGAGGGTGTGCAGTGTATGGCCCGCAATACAATGTTTGGCACCGGTGTCAACTAACGCGGTCCCCGACGCACCTAAAATTTTAACATCAAAAATCGGCCGCAAAACTTTTCTGTCGGAGCTCCTACCGGCGCGCGCGTTCTTTACACTTGTGTCATTACACACCATATTAATATTTAACACATTCTTAGAAAGATCATTACAACAAAAAACATTTTGCGAAAAATTACAAAAATTGCAGTTACACCCTTTTACATTGGGGGAATTATTATTCAAAACGTTATCATTTTGCGAATAATTACAAAAACGGTTCGTAACCTCTAACGCATTACGGTCGTCATTACAATGAATGTTACGATTTTCCCCAAAAGTAAGAAAATCGTCCTTACGCCCCTTTACATTACGGGCGTCATCATAACAAAAATAATCATTTACTAAAGAATCACAAAGACGGTCGTTATTATTATCGACCTCACAGCTGGTATTGTGATCGTTCGACAAGTCGTCCGAAATTTTACTCTGTACAGAATAACAATTATTATTAGAAATAGCTTGACTGGACGCATGCTCACTAGAACTATCACAAGACCAGTTATTATTTTCTTGAATAACAAAACAAACATTTGAATCCAAATTTTTAAAATCAGTAGTAGGCAAAGTAATAGAGCTGTTCAAATCCTCACAGTACTGTTTATCAGAACACTTCTCTACGCGATTATACAAATCGGAACACACAATATCTTTACGATTTGACTTTTGCCGTTGAGTGTACTTTGGTCCCGAAGTTTGCTGAGAACTATCAAAACTACAAAAACTTGATTCGTTGTTACACTTTTTGCAAGTTTCACGAGTAACATTTTTAGATCCGCACTTGTAACACGAAACCGAATTATTAGAATCAACCGCTGACTCACCCTTGTCCGCCAACTTACGGCACTGGTCGCGCTGGTGTCCGTAGCGTTTACAATACGCACAAAACGATCGTTGCTGTTTCGAAGACGCGCGTTCATCGCGCGGTGTTGCAGCGGAGGCACGCGCATAAGATGCGCGCTGTGCGCGCGGCTCATCCGGAACTTGCGCGTGCGAGGACTGCGAGCGCGCGGCGGGGGGCGGAGCGCCGCCGCCGCGTGGCGTGATGTCTGCCCCATGCGCCGGTCTCGCGCTTGCAGCGGAGTTTGATGTTCGCGCGTTGTTCATTGCGGGCTGAGTAGGCGTTTCGGTTGCGCTACGTTTCATAATCGAAGCAATGGATGCGGCGTTTTGCGATTCTCGCTTTGTTGATTCGTGTAGGGAATCTTCGATCGTTCTAGACTTCGATAGCAACTCGGAAAAATTACTGACTTCTTCGCGTCGTAATCTTTTACGGATTTTCCGGTGTAAAAGGCCGTAAATCATATCAAGTTGTACCTTGGTAGACAGGTCGTTTGATGGTAGGCGTGTTAGGAGGGCTCGACTCTTCGCTACGAAGATATCTGTTCGTTCGTCTTCACCCTGCTCGTCTCTGAATAACTCCCGGTATATTTTATATTCAGGACGGCGGTCGCCGTACGCGTCACGAAGGTATTTCATTGCATCTTCCCAGGATGTGACCTCCGCGCGGATACTCTGCCACCAGGTTGCTGCGTCGCTTGTAAGTAGTATGGACATGCCTCGAATAGCGACATCATCAATGATGTTCGTGCATTCTTTATAAGCTTCAATGGCATCGATGAAAGTTTCGACGTTTTCCTTCGCCGCTCCGGAGAATCTGGACGTGCATCGTGAGAAATTGCCTGTCTTCTCTGCCGCACTCGGCGCTGGCGCCGGTGACTGAGCGGTCAGAGAGGACGTGAATGTCGACAGGCGCTCTAACATACGCTCACAGATGTCTGCATTCGATTGTTGAATCGTTGATAACAGAGCGGTAAAGTTATCGCGAGACAGCGTGACGCTGTCGTTGAGTTCATCGTCATGCGAACCATTGAGGGACTTCCTACCCCGTGTCTTCGGCATTGTTACACGATCACTATATAAGTTCACAGTTTTACACACACTTAGTACTTTCACTGAACAGTTTTCACAGGAACTGTGGCATTCGGCCTACAGTTGGGACGCCATCTTTCGTAACTGTGTTCATATAGGATGGAGGAAGTGGATTCGGAAATCAAACACTGTGTAACTTGATGCTGTATAATGTATAATCACGGTAAATAGGAGTAAAGGCACTAAACTAAAAACTATTCTAAGTATTGTCACGGGAACTGATATTCAAATAAACCGATAAAGAAAACACGCGTGCCGGTTAGAGCTTGTAACGCGGGCGCGTCTCGGCGCGCGGCGGTTCGTCAAGTTCCGTGTGCCTTCGGGCGTGGCTATGCGTCGACTAACTCCCGCGTCGGAGGCGCGTAAACGGCGGGATAGCGTTATTCCCTTCCCTCTCCTATGCATCTAGTGCATAGTCGTTAAAGCGAGAGGGAAGACATGCGCGGCGGCGGCGTCCGGAACTACGGGGATTTGTTTTCGTTGCGACAAGATAATAAATGGACCTTTTGAAAACGATAATCGCGTATTTTTTTTTAGCGATTTAGATTGTGGAAAAAACAGTTTATAATTACTATGTTACTGTAACTGAAGCTCCAATTTCATTTTGTCGCATTAATTAAAATTCACCCTGTATATTAAGCACAAACTAAATACTGCTGTAATATTAATAAAACGAGACACATTCAATTTTCACAATTTGGGGTTATTCTTGCCCTTAAACGGTTTTTGTTACTTATGGATCGGGTTTTAGTTAAATCTGATGGAACAGAATTCAATGTTTTATTAGGAGCAACTTGCCTATCATCCCACCACCCATCATCTGGGTACACCATAGGTACCCCCCTGACAAGATTGGTTGTCAGACTTTCTAAAAGAAAGAGAGAGAGAGAGAGAGTCCTCTTTTCAAACCAGAGAGTCTGACAACCAGTCAGCATCGGGATCAACTGTTTAAAGTATTTTCCGAGGTAAGGAGGAGTTTGGTACGAGTATATTAGGGCCAATCACCTGCCTTGTCGACGGCGCGTTCGTGTTCCACGCGCGCCTCAAAGAGGTGTCAGCATACAAAGAGGGGCCCGCAAGGGCCGAAGCCTGCCGGGGCTGCGGGACTGTTCGAAAGAGATACCGTGGCCCTGGAACGTAAAGGGTGAGGAAGTAACATGGATAGGTTTTACTCAGTAAAAGTCTGACACTCCCTCCCGCTCCGCCCAGAGTGGGAGAAGTTATTTGATGATTTCCCATCCGAAAAAAAAGAATGGTGGATCACCTATCTTCGAACCGACTTCGGTAAGCGTTGCATAACCTCGACTTGTGTGCCTATTACTGTACAGTCACGTCTAATAATATGTACACTTTCTTTAATATAATAACAGAGATTGGATCTTTTTCATAAAAATATGAGTTCCAGAATACTATGTACGTAATAACATTAAATTTTAATCAGTACATTAGGACAAACACAATTTAAAAAAATCTTAAGTATTTACATATTATTAGACGTGACCCACGAGTCCTTTTCTCGATGCTTATACGTTGTGATTAAAGGGTACGAGAAGTGTTGATCGCAACCTTTATTATTTTTGTGATCTATTTCTTCTTATCTCGTATCTATCGACACTAATTACAGTTATGAGAAAAAGCACAAGTGGTCAAAATACGCTTGTAAGCAATATTGCTAAGGGCATATCGAACACATGTCTGTTGAGGATTTCCTTCCTAACTCCTTATATTTTTCGTAAAAATCAAATTACGTTACATGTTTAAATTACGTTTCAAACTATTATAAAACAAAACATCGAAATCTGCAAATTCCGAGTGCCAAAACTTTTCTAAATTATGTATATTCATTGATGAAAACGATGCACACAGCAATGTCAGGGGCATTCCACTCAACTTATGTAGATGTTTACGAACTTAGACCTGTGACACTCTCAAATGGGCCTCTTCGTCTCATCCCGAAGATTTATAGGCCGAATACAGACGAACTGATATCCAAGTTGAGTTGAGAAAAACACGCAGAGCGCATGCGCCAACTCCACCAATGTTGTTCCCGACCATGGACAGTGCGTGACGGGCGCTCGAGACGCTGTAGGGAGGGGAACGTCGTCGATACTATCGAGTCGATGATTGATAAGGTAATTTTTTTGTCCAGAATTATGTGTAATTATGGATTGAATACAGTTGTGATTATTGATTGTAGAGATATGAGTAAATAAGTGGGCTGTAGTTGACAGACGTTAAATTAGTTTTTGGGCATAAATAACTGATTTTATCTATCATGGCAAACAAAAGACTTAGTAGATCGGTAACTCGTCACTTAAATAACGCTAGCGTGACAAGCTTTTCTTGCAAAGAATAATATGATCGCTAACAAAGACAATCTTAATCTTTTCTGTAAATCGTAAATCTGTTGTTATCGAGCCAAATCGCTCGCCAATTCATGACTTAAACATAAACCGCCTCCATAAGATAGCCCCTCCATTTTACTACACACTTTTTTTCGCAATAAAAAACATTACATCCGTAAAAAACACTGCAAGGCGTTTATTGCAGTGTTTATTTGTTCCGCGCGAACGTAAGATATTGTTTTCGATAGCGAACATTATTGCAAACAATAAAAGTCGAGATCTTGGTACGTCCCTAATGGCAGATTTCACCAATGTTCAGTGTGATAAAATGTTCGGGACGGGCGGAGTGAAGCGCGCGCTCCGCGACCCAAGCCCGCCAAAGGAAAATTCAAATTTCATTATTTAAAAAAAATTAAACTGTGCCAGTAACAAATAAATAATAATTTTAATTTAAAAAAGTTATTTCTTTTCTGTGAGATTAGGGCTGTGTAAGTTTTACGAACAATTAAAAAAAACGGTTCGGTGAATGGTTGATTTTTTTTTTCGGTTAAAAAAAACAAAATAAGTATGTGAAAGTTACTGTTAAAGAACTGAATTGTGTTTTCTTGGCTGTTATGGAAGTTTCTCACAAGGTAAGCGAGATTTATTTTCAGGTTTGCTCCTTCCTGCTATGGAAAAGTTATGAAACTTTCTGACTTCCTGCTTCTGAAATTGAGTTTATTGGGATTTGATATTTATTATTTAGGGTTCCCTTTACAGCATTAATGAACTTTAGGTACCCCAGTTATCGTTACTTACACCTTTTTAGAGTACCGGCAAGTTTAAAAAAATGCTTTTATAAGATGCAGCGGGATTTTACGACGTAAGTAATTAAAATTGTCGACCTTTTTTTTAATGAGAAATTACTGACATGGCAAACATTAAAAAAAAATACTTGTAATTTTATCCCACGTCCAACGCTTCTATTTAATCGAGCAATTCCCTACAAACGGTCCATAATTAAGTTTAATTTGTAAGCGAAAATAATTGATGAAACCATTTAACAGTCACTTTATTTAAATTGCTGCTATTTGGGAATATTCCGGAGAATAATACCCGGTTTGATTGCGATTGATGGCGGCTCTAATTTTGATGATATTCACTATCACGTGCAGGAAGAATACATGAACAGTTTAAGCTAGGCAACCAATCTTACTAAGGGGTAACGAAGTACCTAGTTACTGTGTTATCGAGGTCAGATCGGCAGCCCCTAATGTAAAATACTGGTATTCAGCTGCATCTGGTTAGACTAGATACCAACCCCATTATTGTTGGGCAAAGACTAGGCAGATAAATTAAATGAATATTGATGCATAAATTCAATATATAAGTCGCAAAAATTATGTGATGCAATTAATTATAAGCCCACCTACCTACATAAAACGAAAGAGAATATTAATCATAGATATAAAGAAAACATTAATATTGAAGTTGTGAACAAATATTTATAATAGCCCTCCTCCTTATTTTTAATTTTTATGTTGTTATGCCCGACAGGGCCCACAATGCTCCAAAACTATTGTATGTATCTTTATGTACCTACCACCTAAGTTCACATTGTGGAATGCAATAAACGTATTGAGTATTGAGATGATGGTGATGAGTTTTGACTACAGTTATATTCCACAATATGAAACTAAAGAAAAAAGAATGATATGGTAAGAAAGGAGATGTCTGATGAGATTACGAGTCATAAAGAAGTATGGAAGATGAAGACATGCTGCGCTGATCCCAAATGAATTGAGATTAGGGCAAGTGAACAACGATGATGATGAAAATGAACACAATCAGTTCATCTAGTTCAAGGGTCTGTCCGTGGCGATATTCGCAAATGACGAATAGCGGTAGGAGCAAATGTTTGTGTGAGGATCACGAACATTTGTTTCCGAGTCATGGATGTTTATATGTGTGATAAGTATGTAGTATATCAATTGTCTGGTGTCCATGACACAAGCCGTGCTTGGTGTGGCACTAAATGACACTGTGTGTAATGTTCAACGATATTTATTTATTCCATAACAATTATGTCTCTAAAAGCTCTAAAACACGATATAGATGCACTGATATCGTTCACATTCTGTAGCGAAATTCGCTGTAAGCTGTTTCATAAAAAACCTGACGATGAAGGAAGTTTTAAGCTCGCGCTTGATCTTGGATTATGCTCTCATGTAAACGTTCACCATGAGGCTTCATTAACATTTTTAATAAGTACTCTTATTTCATTAAGAAAGCTTCTTAGAACCTTTCGTTTTGATACAGAAATACTTTGTTGGAAAACTGGTTTAGGATACTAGTGTTACGTCACATGTCTCATTCATGAATGGAATGATTGAATGAAATTATTGGTGGTTGCTTCGGTGGACAATTTAAATACTAATGACGCTATTTGATCAATTAATATTTTTTATTGGGAATATGCGATTTAAACATAATGCGAATATGGGTGTACTGAGATAGATATACTTCTGCCTAACCTTTTGCGGATAAGAAGCGTAATGTTATGGTATGTAATGGATACTTGATATTTTATAAAATACGGATTCACTATGCTTTATGTATTGTTATTTAATTATGCACAAAACTCAGCTGCATTTTGATTTATTTTGAGGGATCCTTTGCCTCTTAAATTCGATTTTGATATCTTATAAACTATTAGGCATAACAAATGTATTGGACATTTATAGTGTATTACAAAATATGCGAATTGTGCTAAAACAATTTCTTTTTCTACTTCTTCTACCTTGGGCCACCCAATGCTGTAAGTCTGCACTTTTAGCGTTTTCATGGCCAGCCAGTTTCTTCCAGTCACTTATGTACTACAACAGGCTTAAAATAAATTCAGTGGACTTTAACGCAACTCGATCGTAAATTGAAAATAGATAGAATTTCATCATCATCATCATCACAGCACGAAATCACATACTGTTGGGTAAAGGCCTCTCTTCTGCCATTCTTCTCTATTTTGTGCGTCCCTTATCCATCTGGTTCATTGGTATGATCTAAACAATACAGGATTTTCGTGACCCTGGTTTGTAGGGCCCAATTTCGACCACCATTCGGTCAAATCTTATAAAATCAAAATCAAAGCATTTATTTCAAGTAGGCCAGTTACAGGCACTTTTGAATTGTCGAAAAATATATAGATAGTATTTCCTAATGGACATACCTAGCTATCTGTTACGGATATTTTTAGTATTTTGCCCGACATATTTACATTAATCGTTACCATAATCAGTTCATATGTTCCCACTGTTGGGATACAGACCTCCTCTCCTTGAGAGTGAATGGACTCCACCACTTGGGCTGGATCATTGGATGTCATATGTCTTCGAATTTTTAAAGTTGACGAGATATTAAATCTCACCATAATTGGGGTAGCCTTTCCCCCAGTAGCTTAGCCTTTGGTAAGACTGGTTGTCAGACTTTCGAACCGCTGAATACACATACCTATAATGACTGCCAGAGATCTACAAATGACAGCCAAGACCAACGTGTTTTGTAAGGCACAGAGGAAACTCGGTATATAATGGGCGGTCACCCAACCAAAGATCTACCTAGGCTCGGCTTTACCTTAAAGATTTACCTAAAAGCTCTTCACAGACTGAAACAGTTTTATATTTGTATAACTGTGGATACATTTACCATTAAAATAAATTCACTTAGTTAACTACACAGTATCTTTAGTAACTGCATATTCTATAACATCAAAACTTTCCGTTCGGATCGCTAACAAGAAGTTACTACAAGTACTTCAAGTGCTCGACTAGGAAACGTACAAGTTAAGGGTATCCTCTAGGGGGAAATACTACCATTACCTACTTACCACTGCTCTCGAATCTGATTCAGCGTTTCCATAAGATTTTCCACTAAAGGCGAGTTATGAAAGTTTAAGCCAGTCAAGATGTCTGCGTGATTAAAGATTTCGTCTCATGAGGAAATTAAAATGTTATCTATATCTACACTAACATTTAAAAGGGGAAATATTTTTTTTTGTTAATTTGTTACGATTTAACTCAAGAATTACTTAAACGATTGAAATAATTGTTTTACCAGTAGAAAACTACATCTTTACCGAGTAACATAGGCATAAATTATATTGATATCATGCAAATTAAACGAGCTATCTCAATTTTCGCGGACGAAGTTGCGTGCGAAGTACTAGTGTTTTAATAAATACCCAATAATATTTTAAGTTTGCGATTTAGCAGAATAGCACTATTTAGAAAATACCATATGCCACTGAGTTTAAACCGCTGAGCCCAAGCTAAGATTAAACTTGTATTATGGGTGTGAGGACTCCTTCTTAACATACTCTAAACATTTACCGAGATAGCTTAAAAGTTCGATATTCATTGATCCCATTTTTCGGAGTAACTGACTAAAATCTGACAAAAAATACAAAAAATTGAAAAATAACTTTAGCTTCAGAAGTCGGTGACTCTTTGTTTTATTGGTAGATTTTTTTTGCCACCGACTTCAGGAGCTAAAGTTATTTTTAAATTTTTTGAAGTCGGTTTTATTTTTTGCAAAAAAGTTGTTATTTTTTACTTTTTAGTGTTTCATATGCGCTTACCCCTTTACAGCGTAGGTACTGGCGATGATGTTATATCATGAACAGCAAACCCAGTCCATTAGCTATTATTTATTAAGGAGTTTCCGTCACCTATCTCCGAAGTTCTTCATCAAATCTTCACGAAATTGAGACCACTCCGAGAAAGTAATCTTCCGAAATCTATCCAAATCGCTTCATGCGTGCCTATAAAGTTTGAAGAGTTCTCTCTATTTCTCCAGGATCCCATCATCAGATCCTGACTTGATGATTATGGGACAATCTGTAAAGCATACCATTTCAAACAAAATAAAAATAATCCAAATCGGTCCAGCCATCTTCGAGTAATCGGGGAACATACATAAAAAAAAGAAAAAAAAAATAGATTCCGACGAATTGAGAAACCTCCTCCTTTTGGAAGTCGGTTAAAAAATAATCCTAATCGTTGGTACACGCGACTTTGCTGGGTGATCAATGAGTACCAATCTGTTTTAGGATTCCTTCTTGACGTTACAGTATACTTTGACAAGTCCTCAAGTTAGTCTAGAAAATCGTCTTTATCTGTTTTCCCTTTTCCCAATATTATGTTGGGGTTAAATCGGCATAAGCTGAAGACCGGTATTGCTTGATGTGACTGACAACCCATGTAAATAACTCAGTCCAGAGTAAGGCCGAGTTCCACTTTGTTGTGACGATAGATAATCGTGTAGTTTTAAGGGGCCGGCACAGCGTGCGTTTTTCATACAAACGCAATACCAAAATAATATGAAAATCAAACATATTCTTAAGGTATTGTGTACTTATTTCGATTAAATTACAGAATATCTATGTTCCTGTAAAAAGAGAAATGTCAAAACTAAAATAATAATATCAAAAGATGAGAATAATAATAGCTCCTTTTTACAATAAAAAAAATAATAGTCACATACTCGTAATCACATCAACTGAAAGAATACTTCTACGTATTACGTTTGTATGAACTTCGTATGCTCCGCCGGCCCCTTAAGCGTCGTGGTTTGTGTATTTAAATGGAGGTGTTCACGACACGATTACTATCGTCCACGACTTTTGCCAACAAAAAACCAACGATTAATAATCGTCACTACATAGTGGGAACGCGACCTTACACGATACCCCTTGGTAAGATTGCCGAATGGCGTAGTGGTAGTGAGGCTGCCTTACGTTTTTAGGGTCCTGGGTTGGAATCCCGGTAGGAGCAAATATTTGTGTGATGAGCATGGACATTTGATTTCGAGTCATAGATGTTTATATGTATAATAAGTGTTTGTATATTTTAAACTATCACGATCAGAACACAATATAAAATTAAAAAAATTAAAGGTAAATTCGCGATAAATACCCGTATTCATATGTTTCATAAAAAAACAAAAAAAGTATACATGTAGTATATCAACTATCTAGTGTCCACGACACAAGCTTTGCTTAGTGTGGCACTAGGTGGCGCTGTGTTAATGTCCAGCGATATTTTTTTTTATTGATTATTAGACATTCAGGGTTAGATTATTTACATGTAACTGTCAAAATATTCGAATGAGGACCTATTGATAAACGAACTTTGTTTGTGGCCACAATCCCACTGCGCTAGAGTTTCTGAGATCGATGCCGGGTTGAGAAAAGTTATATCGAGTTTTTTCGTTAGGAATTTCTCAATAGCAGTCACGAAGTCTGTATTTAAGCCCGGTGGTTGGCAATAGGTTCGTCTCATTACCGGGGACTAGAACGTTACTGGCGAACTGTGGGTGTACTCTTAAGAAGGCACACCTCTGCCTTACCTTTCGGTGATTAAAGGCGTGATGCTATGTACGGTCGAACAAGCTATTTCATTTACATTTTAAAACAAAATTTGTGGTTTAAACTGTAAACCAAATAGCTTGCATCACTCATTCACGGTCGGACCTTCAAGCATTCGTTAATAACATTTAAAACCTTATTTAGGCTCAAGCCCATTCCAAATACCCGATCACTAATAAATCCTTACCACAATCACAACAGGACATAATTCAGTGTGGCCACAAAATTCATGATACTTCATTAAAATAATTTGCTCTCCGCTCGAAACACGTCTGAGGTGGGTGTTGACACCGCGTGGGTGTAATAGGGATATAAGCACACCTATTATATTTATACCATTTTATTAGGTACCAATGACAATATCGAAGATTCTAAGCTCAGGGTGGGATGGGGAAAATCGAATACGTAACGAAATATTTTTGTATAATTATATTTTTTGTAGATTTGTCGTCTAATTGGCAGCTTAACCCACGCTGTCTTTTTATGGCAAAAATATCATAAAAAACTCACTTTTATGGTCGCCTTATAAGGCAATGAATTAATCAGAAGGACTTATTTCATTATTATTACCTAGTTGTTTACACATGGTGAATATTATCCTAATTATAAGCGGACGTCACGCGGTTTCACTCGCGTAGTAGTGGTGGGTCGTTGTCGAATTTTTGCCGGACGAAACGCAACCGTTTTCGCGACGTCGAAAACGGTCGTCGTTGCTACTGGTTTGAAAACGGCTTAGAGGAAGAAAAATATCCAACTTGGACGTTTTCGTCGAGTGAAATAGTTGCAGTTTTTTTAAGGACTGTTTTGTAAACGAAACCGGAACCAAAGACTACAACATAACGCGAAACGTAAAGGACGACGACGCGACGGCGACGAGTGACTCTAGTGAGATAGATAGTTGTATCATTGCGCTCTCGACTGTATTTTCATAGGCGTAAAATACAAAATCGCACCAAGTTATCCGAAGACTCTTTGAACCCAGGACGTAAAACGGTTTCACCGTCGCAGAACACAAAACGGTCTTTGAAAACGGTTCGTCGTTGCAACGCCCACCACTACCGCGTAGTACCCGTTCCCGTGCAAATACAGGGGTAAAAAGCCTATGCCACCCGGGGATAGTGTAGCTTCCCGACGGGGTGTGTATTTTTTAATTCAGTTCAGTGGTTTTTGAGTTTATTGGTTACAAACATAGAAATAAACTTTTAATATTTCCATGGTTACAAACAAACAAAGCTTTCGTTGTTATAATATTGTTAGTAAAAATCTCACGTGCTGTTTTGTAATGTTATTTTAACTTCATGTAGAATATATCATAACACTCTTTTCAGAGGCCATTCTTGAAACTAAATCACTTTCCTGCAATGCATGTTTCCTTACAAGATGACATCAGTTGCTCGAAGAGTTAACTTTGTTTATTCGTAGAAGGTCGAATACTCGCATTGGTTAGGTTATATACTCGTAGTTTTCTCATACTCTCTGTTTCGATACCTACATTTCAATTTATCGGCACACTGTACGGTTTATGTGAACACAGATGTTTTCAATTAAGAGTTTTCAGTTCGATGTGAGTAGCTGTCAAGTTATATTTTGTTGTTTAAAGGCGACACTTCATTGCGCTCGCTGTTTAAGTTTGTTTTGTATGAAAGTACTAGTTGATCCACGCAACTTCCTCTGCTTCACATTAGAGAGAAAATTTTCCCCGTGTTTGCAATATTTTTAATTAGTCGTGGCGTGATGTTATATAGCCTTATAACCTTCTTCGATGAAATGGACTACCCAACACACGTAGTTCCTGAAATTAGCGAGTGCGACCAAACAAATTCTTCAGCTTTATAATATTAGTATAGATTGGAAAGATCGTCCACTGCTACCCACGGTCACTGTAACTATCCCATTAGTATATTACTCTTCAAACGTTCTATGCACTCGTAAGAGATTTCCCTTTTTCAATTTTTAATTGTCCTGATTGGTTACTAAAATGTTACTTCATATAAAAAAGTCCCAAATTAATATGATAAAGAAACTATCAATTTAACAAAATCGTTAGTTAAGAGCGTTTTAATCAAGTATCCTGACCAATAGGTACTAGGCTTACATAAATTCAAGATGGTATTTTAATAGCTCTGGACACTAGTGTAATAGTGGAAGGCGGACTTTACATCACGTACAATTTCTGAATTCTACGTTTTATTCTAACTTTAACAAGTGCAGGCTTTAAATTGTTTCAGATTTCAGGTAGTTCATATTTTTGGAAAGCTTACATCGGAATATTTTTTCTGTTTTAATTTTAGTGTCGTGTTTATTTTTAGAGTTGTTTATCGTATTCATCTCACCGTTTTTTTTAGAAAAAGCACATGTACGTTCGATTATAGTACTTGTAAGTAATACTTGCAATTCACAAAAAATACTGAACCCATTACTGTAAGCTGCCATTTCAAATATTTATGTTAACTGTTTAAAAGCAACTCGTGTAAACATTTGTGGAAAATTAAAAGCATTTTGGCGGTTTAGCCACGGAAACTAATTTCAGATTTGGCAAAGGAACTGATAACTGCGTGGGTTTAATACCAATAGGTAATACAAGTTGTAAGACCAAGATAAAGTTATAGAATCAAAGACTGCAGTATAATATAATTTATGTTTTGGGCTAGAATGCAAGGTATAATTAGTACAAGATAAAAATATTAGGTTATTGGTTATTATTTATTGATCAAAATGATACGAATTAATATAAAATACTTGCTGACCCGCGCAACTTCGTCTGCGTCTCATAAATTGAGATGTAAGCTACTCTTTGTCTCAAGTTGGATCAAACTGCACACGGTATACAAATTTGATTAAAATCGGTTAGGTAGTTTAGGAGTCCATCGCAGACAAACAACGTGACACGTAATTTATGTATATTAAGATTAGGTATTTCATCAGATAAGGAACTTTGTAAAATAACGCCTGATTCAGCCACCTTGGTCAGTTCCCCGTTATGTTTATCGGTCAGATAGATTGGTCCAGTGTATAACAAGTTGTATGGTTATTCGATATATCATTTATTTTCATCATATTCTAAAATTGTGTTTTGCCCCGAAACATTTTTTTTACCAAACAGCTATGCTAATTATTCGATTATCCTATCCTTTATATCCTATCCTATAATATATATATAAATATATATTTTATTATAATAAATGTGAATGTAAGTTTGTTTGTTACGCTTTCACGCGAAAACTACTGAACGGATTTGAATGAAATTTGGCACACATATTTTTGGAGGTATTAGACGTAACATAGGATACTTTTTATTAAAAAAAACTAACCCTCACTCGCAGACAAAGTTCCGCGGGTTAGCTAGTTTGAAACAAAACAGCTGTTCGACAAATTTTGATTTATAGCTGTTTTTATATATTATTACGTATCATGATTATTTATCGAGCTAATGGTTTACTTTTGAGGTATTTTAGATATACAGAAGATATGAGCAACTACGTCAAATAACATAAAACAAAAAATCTGCGTGAAAATCAAAAACCTAAGATCAACTTTGAAGGTCCCCCACGAAAAACGTGCATTCTCTCTGAAATAAATTTATTGTAATTAATTTTTAACAATTTAATGCTTGCTAGGACAGGCGTCACTCCCTAAAAAAAAATTAAAAACTAAAACAAATACTCTGTAACACTTGAAAACAAACTAACTATTACCTGATACTTAGAAACGTTCGTAATTGACCTAGAAAAGTAATAACGGTCTATCAAAAGATCGATATCAGACAGAAAATAGAAGCAAGTTAATATTTTATTCATTTTGCTGTCACGTTCTGGCCTAGGTTCTGCCAACTTTACAGACGAATGGGGAACTTACTGGGTCATGAAGTATTGAGACATAAGACAAGAAACAGTAAAGGGTGAGCATTTTGGGGTATTTTTTTATGTAACACTATAATAGCTTCTGCCAGCGGCTTCGCCCGCGTGAAGTTTCAAAATTGTCCCATGGGATCATACTACCGAGATAAAAGTATTATATGTATTAATTCAGGTTGTAAACCATCTGTGTGCAAAATTTCATCCAAATCCGTTCAGTAGTTTTTTCGTGAAAGAGCAACAAACATCCATCCATACAGCCATACATACATACTTACAAACTTCAACAGTTATAATATTAGTAGGATTAGTAGGAAAACATAACATCACGGTTGTAATCCCCGAAGGAGTAGGTAGAGCTGTCCTAAGTAATACAGTCACATTTCGCCAGTTATTAATGTAATGCCAGTTGTAATAACGGGCAAACCTATTGCCGTCAATCGGGCCGAAATCCAGACTGCGTGGCTGCTGTTGATAAATTCCTTTCGGAAAAAGCCAAAACACTTTGCTCGACTCGGGAACCGATCCCAGGACCGCATGCTCAGCAGTCGCGCATGTGACCACTACACCAGCTAGGCAGTGACGTTCATGATCTTATGTAGTGACGTTGGTTTTCAGCCTAAGACAATTGGATATACTTACGATGGCCGAGACAACGTCACCAAAATCGTATTCTACTGCCTTTTTTATAGCTACTAATTACTTTATTACGTTGATTGGAAAGCTATGGGGGGCCTTTGCCCAGTAGTGGGACAGAACAGGCTGACATTAAAAAAAGTATTACTTTTTCATGTGCTTTATTTGTGGGTTCGAACCTAGGCAAGCTCATTACTTTGTGTAATTTATTTCATCACCGCTGCTCTCAAAACGGTGAAGGGAAACATCGTGAGGAAACCGGCATGTCCTAGAACCAAAAAATCGAAGACATCTGTCGTCTACCAATACGCACTGGGCCCGCGTGGTGTATTAAGCCCATACGCAAAGTACGCGCTTTGACGTGGAGTTGCGGACACCAGCCCGGTGCACAATACAATACAATGTGCTACATAAGTTCAAATGTTAGATTCTGGAAAATAAGTTTAGCGGGTGATTGGTGTTGTAACATTCGTGAAATTTGAATAACAAATACAAAAAAAAAACGATTTGTACCGAGCGAACCTGTCAATACGGTAGTTGCAACATCAATCAGTTGATACACTTTTTTTTTCGAGCTGTCAAAACGCGGTTTCCCATAGATATTGCATGGTAACAGTGACGTCATAACTTTAAAGTAAATAAAATCACTCGGTTTACAGATTTTTAATAAAATGTGTGTATTTTTTAAAGTCGTTGTACCTTGGAATTTTGGGTTGATGGTGCATCTACTTACTCAATTATGTCGTTTTGTTTGGCTTCACTGAAATATGGGCTCAGGTTTTTCCATGACATTTCTCCTGATAGCAATATTGGAAACGGAAACGTAAATTCAGTATTGGAAAAAAAAAGCCTTCTATTTCCTATTTTTACATTATTTTAGTTACACGTTAAACTAATTTGAATGCACTTAACTATACTACTATACATAACTATAATTATATTTCTTAAACAATTACATTTTATAACTTCCTAACTAGTACATTTCTATAAGCTGCTTAATACTACCTTAAATTTACAATTTATTTTAAAAAGTATTTTCAGGAACCCCATGTTGGGTAAAGGCCTCCTCCAAAGATGCCCATTTATCTCTGTCCTGTGCAATTTGCCTCCAGTTTGGTCCAGCTGTCTTTTTTAACTCATCTTCCCAATATCTATATCTTCCTCATATTGGAAAATATAGGACACGTATTTTTTGTTTTTGTAAATATTGGCTATATTGACTAAGATGCATCATAACTCGGGAGTGGGGACTCGTGATTTCAGAACTCGCTAAAAATTATACCTAGGCGTGATGTATTGAGAATTTTAAAAGCGTTGTATCTTCGTCAATTTTGGTTTTATGTAACAAAAGAAAAAATACGGGTCAATTTGTTGATAATCTAACTGACGTACCAATTATTATTTTTGGTCGTCGATCCAATTCTGCTAGTTGAGCTATCTAACGAAGTTTGGACACTGGTTTCAGTTTCAGCAGTAAATTTGTTGAATGTCCAGATCATTGTGGATAGCTGTCTCAAGGGAATACTGTCAACAGTTTGTAAACGTCCAGCGCTAAACATGGCGGACGAAACAAAGCTGCAGTGTACGTGTGGAGAATGAAAATGTTACTTTTTAGTTTTCAGTCCCGTGTAGAAAAGTTAAACACATCAAGTTGTATTGAGAAATAAATAAAATTACGTTTATTTCGGATAAGCAATCTCATTAAAAGACTAGTTTAATAAAATTTAACTTTTAAACTATGATCAGTCAAAAATTACTATTACTTTATAGTAGACATTTAATATCACATCAGTATTTTGCCTAAATTAAACTATCTATACCAATAAACAATAATTCGGTCTGCGTATGCGCACCTCTTGCTACGCACCAAGCTACGGCCGTGCTACGCGCGATGCTACGGCGTAGCATGCGCGTTGCTACGGCGTAGCATGGGTTGTGCGACATTGACAAGCTTTTAAATGTTTTAGCGTTAGTATCGAAAAGTTAGTGTGAAAAGCCTAAATTGTCATAAAAACCACAGCTCATCATTGCTCCTTAATGTTTTAACTGGTTTTATGTCAACAGACCGAATTTTCACTATACGTAATCATAATTTGTATATTTTTACAGCTACGTTCCAATGCATTTCGAATCTAAATCAGTTCACAAACTATCACGTCCTCACGTCAAAACCTATGATGGTGAAAACGAAAAGCAAAAGGCAAATACTTTTTTTCAAAACCAGGGACTATTCAGAGAGGAAATGCAATATTCTACTCACATACATAGTAATCACTGTCATGATGTCCTAGTACGTCACTTTATGTTGAGAGAAACTCGTTAATATAACTCTTTGTACGTGTGTTCGCACTTTGTGTTTGAAGTACATGTTTTTGTTGAAAAGGAATATATTATTTTCGTGTAAAGTTTTGAGTTTCATGTGATTCGGGAAGCCCATGATGAGTTTTGTGGGTTTTGGTTTAAAATTTGTGTTGCTATGTCAAATAAGTAGGTATAAAGTTAAACAATAAAGAGTTGTTTAAATACAGAGAGGTTTCTGTTCAGACAGACTGGCCATAGACCAGCAATTAGTGCAAAAAGGGAAAAATAAAACTGTTTTCATGAGGATCATTTGATCCAGAAAGTACTTTTATTATCGTAATAATAGCCGATACAGGGTCTCAAGTTCGAATCCAATGCACACAACACAACTCTGAGTTTTCGGATTCATGTGCGTATAACTGCATTTTGTATAATTATTATCACTTGCTTCGGTTAAGGAAAACATTGTAAGGAAACCAGCATTGACTGAAAGATATTTCATGATGGCGTGTGAAGCCAAGACTCCAGGTTAGACGCTATATAACCACACGATAAATAAGAAGATTAGAACGGGCAATAAGCACTTTTTAAACTGAAATTAAAAACACGAAAACAAATGGCATCATGCGTATATTCGTCTAGAAGTCTGGTTACTTACAAATTAAGTTCTAAGTAAGAATAATACCTTACGCTGTAGACCGCCGTGGTCCTGAGCGAGACGGAATGGGAAGCCGTTACCTCCTGCAAAGCAGTCATGCTAGCGAAGGAGGTGGCAGAACGCGAGAGGGAGAGAACCTCTCATCCCAGCCGCCGCGGGAGACGCACAGGGTGTCGGAGACCATGTGGTGACCGGGGGCCACCATGATAGGCCGTGTCGACGGCGCGTTCGTGTTCCACGCGCGCCTCAGAGGTGTCAGCATAAGGAAGTGGTCCGAATCGGCCGATGCCTGCCGGGGCTGCGAGACTGTTCGAAAGCGATACCGTGGCCTCGAAACATAAAGGGCGAGGAAGGAACGTGAATGGGTTTTAGTCAGTAAAAGTCTAACACTCCCTTCCGCTCCGCCTAGAGTAGGAGGAGTCATTTGATGATTTCCCATCCGAAAAAAGAGCTGTAGGCCATATTGACTGCGAGAAGGGTTAAGTAAATCTTATAAAATGCTGCAGTAAATCTACCCTTTATAAAACTTCCATTACAGAACGTATTATCTGCCAATACATTGTAGTTACACGCGACAATAAGCCCTGATCATTAACTAATTAAGTGTTTAGTCGAACAACTGTTTAACTTGTTAACTGTATAGTATGCGTGTCGTTATGCTAGCCTGGTACAGCGACTAACACTATCATTAGTATTATGATTAGTTTACACTCTAATGAGTTTTCTAGCTATTATTTTGTAATTGAACGTTACAGAATCCTTTTTTACCATTTGGTTCGATATTGTTTCTAGTCTAATTTCCTATTATAGACGCCCTCATTGGAGTATTCGTCAAAAGCGCTACAGCAAACTAAGCATGTGGTCCTGGGTACGATTCTCAGGTTGAGATAAAAGTAGCATGCAATGGCAGAATAGCGGTAACAGTATTTTAACGTTTTTCGTCAATATTGCTTCATCATCATCAGCCTATTAATGTTCTCACTGCTGGGACACAGGCCTTCTCTCTATGAAAGGGAATGGGCTTTACAACACGCGGGCCCAGTGCGTTTTCGTAGATATGTCACATGTCTTCGAATTTTTTGGTTCTAGGACATGCCGGTGTCCTCACGATGTTGTCCTTCACCGTTTTGAGAGCAATGGTGATGAAATTAATTACACAAAGTATTGCGCCTGGCTGGGTTCGAACCCACAACTTACTGTTTCGTAAGTCGGAGCCGCCACCAATAGACCACCGCTGCTCGCTCTTAATTATTTAAAAAAGTTTGTTTATTAGCAATGTCACGTTACTTGAGTTCAAAACTAAAAAAGAGTAGTAATGTAATTAAAATGACATGGAACATTATTAATAGCGAAACGGGAAGGTCTTGCTACCGAAATAGTGACATAAGCCTTGCTATTGGCGATAATATTTTAAATTCAGACAATCAAGTTGCCACAGCCTTTGAAAATTTATTTGCGGATATTCCCGTGTCGACTACTAAATCACTAAACTCGTCACCTGCTGCTGCCGAGTCTTTACTAAAGGAAAACGTTTCAGTCTGTGATTCCGAATTTAATTTTGATTTTGTAACCTGTAAAGATATAATTAAAATCTTTCACGCCTTAAATGTTAAAAAGACCGCCGATCTATGGGGTCATTCAGTGGACGTTGCTAAATCTATTATAAACATTGTAGCTCCTCCTTTAGCAGTAATATTTAACGATTGTGTTGACCGTGGTGAGTTTCCTGATCTAATGAAATATAGTAAAATAATACCATTATTTAAATCGGGTAGTACATCAGACCCCACAAAATATAGACCAATTTCAGTACTACCAACTTTTAGTAAAATTTTTGAAAAATTATTTTTGGAACAAATCAAAGTTTTTTTAATAAACATAAGTTATTGCATAAACAACAGTTCGGTTTTACAAGGGGAGTTCAACTACCGATGCCAGTGTTGAACTTTTAGGACACATTTATAATGCTTGGGAGGCAAAATTCGATGCCTTGGGATTTTTTTGCGATTTATCTAAGGCTTCCGATTGCGTTCTTCATGAACCATTAATCAGGAAACTACACCACTACGGAATCCGTAACGCCTCTCTGAATCTTCCAACTTCATATTTGAGTGATAGGATTCAGTGAGTTGCTGTTAACGGGAAAAGATCGCCCGGATCCGTAGTAAGAATGGGGAGGGGGGGACCCCAGGCCTCAACTCTTGGTCTAGTTTTGTTTCTCATTTACATAAATGACTTACCTTACCTTATAAAGGATAACCATGACATAGTATTGTTTGCAGACGTTTTTAAACGTCAGTAGTTACGGATGATGTTAATAGCGCCCTGGCAAAAGTCGTTAATCGGTTTAATGCTAACAATCTACTACTGAATGAGAAAAAAACCAAATGTATTAAGTTTACGATACCCCATGTAAGACAGGTGGAAACTAGTGTAGTAATCAAGGATGAAGAGTTGAAACCGGAAGATAGCACAGTGTTCGTAGGCATAACTTTGAATGCCAAGCTTCAGTGGGGCCCGCATATACACAAATTGTCAAAAAAACTTAGCTCTGCAGCATACGCCGTTAGAAAAATTCGTGATTTAACTGACGTGGAAAGAGCCCGTTTAGTTTATTTTAGTTATTTCCACAGCGTGATATCGTACGGTATCCTCTTGTGGGGCAATGCCGCCGATATTCAAACTATATTTGTATTGCAAAAAAGGGCAATTGGTTCAATTTATAAATTAAGTCTCCTTCTTTTACACACTATGTGTACATCTCTTTTTTTTAGTATCTCCTTTCGCAGGTATGCTGGAAGAGATTTCTTTAGAAATAAGCATCACCTTTGTACTATTTTCTGTTCCTTTCTTCTTCTCTATATTTAGTGTGTACATAAATTGTTAAATAATGTTTTTTGAATAATAATTAAAAAAAATAAAATAAAAAAAACCCTCAGCGAAAAATTTAAAGAGATTCTTACTATATTATATATACCTCTCAGTATATTTATGAAAACCTTTTGTACGCACACAAACATATTAATTTGTTTAAAAAAATACAGTGATACCCACAACATAAATACGAGGAACAAACACAAATTTGTTATTCCTGCTACCTGGCTCAAGAAAATAGGGGGAACGTTCAAATGCCAATGTACACGCCTTTACAAAAACCTCCGAGCCATATTCAAGCACTTAGTCTAAATAAATTCAAATTGTTTATAAAACGGAAGCTATGCCTGATAAAAAGGCTTGGGATTAAGCTGCTCCAATGAAATTTGCTCTGCGAATATCGAAATTTCAGACTTTGCTTGTTTATTATTGATTCCTTTCTTTTATACACTGTGGCATTGAATGATTTGACATAAATGCATATTATTTTTTACTTTATTGTTTATTATTTTGTGAGTGTGTATTTGACATGAATATTTACTTGTTACTTTTGACATTAAATGACTTGACATGAATACTTAGTTCAGTATTTTTATTATTTTTTACATGTTTTTGTTTATTTTTTATTGTTTTTATGTGTGTGTATTTGACATATCGTATTTTTTATTGACATTCATTTTGTAAATTATTATTAATTCATTTTTATTTTTGTGAATGTGAGGACCATGTGGCCTCAACCGCAGTTTGAGTACTATAAGCGACCTACCCAAATGTCCTTTCCTTGGTATTGTTCGTCGTTTCGTTGAGCTCCTTGTGTTTTAGGCCGAGCTGACAAATGCTTGCACTGACTGGACAGGTTAAGATAAGATAAGATACGATAAGATGTATTTATTTCTGAGTATATGGTACATTAAGATCTTAAAATTAGTCAGTTTCACATACACTACCGTTACCGGTGTAGAAATATTAAAATTAAATATACTTACAAAGTGACCAAGTATGAATAAAATGTCAAAATTTAGTTTAATTAAGTTTAATTTATTTATTTTACTAAAATCTGTGTGGTCCTTTCTTCAAAAGACCATCTCAGACACTAATACCTACATGATCCTCATGTGAATTGAGCAAGATTATGTCTGGACTTCAAAAGAGACTACGACCTCTGAGTTTGTTTCGGCTGTTTGTTCTCAGAGTGGTCAGGTACGAAACACCGGCCCCATCTAGTTTAAAAAAAAATATTGACGTGTAAAAGTGTTTGTGAAAACCAACCTACAAAGTAAACATCATTTATCACGTTGCTTACTAATCATAGTTGTAATAGTAAATGAAAAGTGACAATAAGTAAAAGACTTGGACAGTAGGTACTTCAGTTTTCATTTCTCGGTAACATAAGGTACACATGTATACATAATTTATTTGTGTACCAACACGAAGCGAGCGTTTGATTACGGCAGACATAATTCATTGCTGCCGATATGTTGTCTAATACTCGTATGTTGTGTCGGCACTAATTTGTTACAACTTATAAAATGATGAAGGAAGTTTCCGATTTTTATGCTGGCTTATTGATGTTGATTGAGGGTCTCAGACGTGTTGGTCACTGATTACCTGTAACGACTGTCAAAGATCTACAAAGGACACCCGGGACCAACAGCTTAACGTGCTTTCTGAGGTACGGAGGAAACTCGGTATGTAAGAGTTATCACTCATCAACAGACCAACCTATGCAAGCATGGTTTAATCTAATGAACTCGAGCGCCTGTTATTATTTAGCCACGAGCTTCTCCATACAACTAATTGTCGTTATTCTATACTATTTTATATAATTAATGTTATTATAACAATGTAACCCCAAAACAAGCAACTTTCATTACAGCCCATCTCATAACATAACATTTCTAACATCATAAGAAAATCTCGGTTCATTCATCGGCAAAGAAATAGTAAGTTCGATTAGAATCCGAGAGTTCGTCGGCCATTGCCGACAGGCGAGTATCGTAGTCAGAGCACGTACGATACTGCGATATGATATGACACTACATTAAATATGATACGGATTACTTCGGTACTAACTTTTGCTTGTGTTTATTTTGGATATAAAGTTACTAGATGGGACATTGAGAGCCATGTAGCGTTCCATGCTCAAATCATCAAATTACTTCTTCTACTCTGGGCGGAGCGGAAGGGAGTGTCAGACTTTTACTGACTAAGGCCCATCCATGTTCCTTCCTCGCCCTTTATGTTTCGGGGCCACGGTATCTCTTTCGAACAGTCTCGCAGCCCCGGCAGGCCTCCATTATGCTGTCATCTCTTTGAGGCGCGCGTGGAACACGAACGCGCCGTCGACACGGCCTGTCGTCATAAGACGGACCGACGGCGAGTTTGCCCATAGCTCACCGGCCGTCGCGCCTGCGTTGGCCGGCGATGCGCGACGCCCGGTGCGTCTCCTGCGGCGGCTGGGGCAAGAGGTTCTCTCCTTGTCGCGTTCCACCACCTCCTTCGCTAGCATGACTGCTTCGCAGAAGGAGGTGACGGCTACCTATTCCATCTCGCTCCGGACTATGGATTGACAGAGCCGGACGCGAGAGGTCACCGCCGCCGATCGCTGCTAGGAGGACACGGCGTGCGGCGGTGCTCTGCCCACGCGTGGCTATTATGGTCGAGTTCCGTCCACATTCGAAGACGTAAAAAGGTTTTCAATATTGGAAATCGATATTACTACTACTTTCTGTCAGCGGCTTCGTCCGCGTGCAGTTTATTAATTGTTCCATGAGATCTTACTACTGGGATATAAAGTATCATATGTTTTAATCGAGGTTATAAACTATCTATGAGCAAAACTTCATCTAAATCCGTTCGGTAGTTTTTGCGTCAAAGAGCAACAAACATCCATTCAGCCATACATCTATACATCCATACAGTCATACACCCATACTCCCATATTTTTTATTTAAGTTCTGCTCCTATTGGTTGTAGCGTATTATATTATAAAGCCTTAGAGCCTTCCTCGATAAATAGACCAATTAACACAAAAATATTAATTGATTTCCAACCAGTAGTTCCTGAGATTAGCGCGTTCAACCAAACAAACAAACTCTTCAGCTTTATAATATTAGCATGAATAAGAGAATTCTAGTAAATAATTTGATCCGTGGTGCAAATACTAATATTACTTTTACATATAAGTTCACGGCGGGTGTCAATTTCTATTAAATCAATAGTATGGTGAACATCAAATTTTATAAACACTGTTTACTTAGTTGCCTTGTATATTTCGTATTTGTTATTATGGTTGCAGTATGATGTTTATATCTACGCAAGATATGACAGTTAAATGGTTCTTATCAAATATAATTATTTTATGCATTGTTTTATATAAAGATAATTATTATTGATGATATATGTTTATGGTAATTAAACCATCTTCCATCTGCCTAGCCTTTTCCCAACTATGTTGGGGTCGGCTTCCAGTCTACCCGAATGCAGCTGAATACCAGTATTTAACTTGGAGCGCCTGCCTATGTGACCTCCACAATCCAGTTAATACTGGGTAACACGATAACATTGTAATATTGTAATTAAATATGGGGTTTAAATACAATTAACCTAATTGATGAAGTTAGTAAGTTTTGTAATTATTCTCCACTTTGATACTTATTTGAAAACCATTAAAATCATTCAAAACTAATTTAATTTGGAATTGACAGATGTCAGACGTTATTTATTTTTATTTATCTTTAATTTAGGTAGAACCCATAACGTCTATTGAATATATCCCTCAAAACCAACTACGACGAACGATTCTCAGAAAATAATTGCATGAAAAAGACCCGTTGTTTGATTTTTCTATTTTCACGAGATATTCTCGACCCCCATGAGGTTAAATTTCACTTGACGCACATTTTAGACGTCTGTCAAGATAAATATACTGCGGGCAGACAGAATTCCGGGGGTTTTAAATCATCTGTGGTTATGGTTTTCTCTTGACTGAATGATTCACTCGGATTCATAAATGTATTTACCATAGTACTTATGTTAAAAAAAAAACTACGTGGCAGTCTTTGGGGACTACCGATAGAAGTGAAAACTCGTAGCCTATCCGCTACGGCTACGAGTGCTACGAAGCGTTAGGTGACGATTACGCGGGTTCCATGATTTTTGTTCACTCAAAAAGTACTCAACGCACCAGTAGCGAAGGGTACATTTTTGTTCTTCCCGGCCGCCGCGGGAGACGCACCGGGCGTCGGGGGGCACGTGGTGGCTACCGGCCACCGTAGATGCGGGCCTGTGGACGGTTTGCAATGGGCTAGCTAGCCGTCCGTCCGTCTAACGACGACGACAGGCCGTGTCGACGGCGCGTTCGTGGTCCACGCGCGCCTCAAAGAGATGTCAGCATAAGGGGAGGGGCCCGCAAGGGCCGAAGCCTGCCGGGGTTGCGGGCCTGTTCGAAAGAGATACCGCAGCCCCGGAACATAAATGGCGAAGAAGGAACATGGATGGGTTTTAGTCAGTAAGAGTCTGACACTCCCTCCCGCTCCGCCCAGACTGGGAGAAGTCATTTGATGATTTCCCATCCTAAAAAAAAAAGGGTACATTTTTGTTACAAGTACGCTGGTCCGGAGCATATTTTAATATTTTTAAAAAAAATTATACATCGAACCATTTGTAGTATTAGTCATATTTGAGCGATCACGTCCTAACTGAATTACCTACATTGTTTTATTTTTGGCAATAGTAGACTCCAGTACAGTGGCTGTTCCGAAGGGAAGCCGGTAGGTTTCGAGTTGTATAAACCCCTCGCCACTGCAACGCACCTAACCGCGTTTTCAATTTAAAAAAAAAACACAAAGTTACTGCTACCTTACAAGAAAATTTCTTAAGACTGAATGAGTCTTGATTCAATTAAACAACCCAAATTCAAGAACATTTTAACTCATCAGCACGAAAATGGGCAATTTCCCAAGTATGTGAGTAAAACATTCACACTATTTCAGATTTATAAGTCGGAAACATACACAAAACAGATTTTTTTAAATATTTTTGGGAGAAAACTGTGAGCATTTCCGAATCACAAAGTTAATATTTCGCCAACATCCCAAGTTATATTTCCCAAGTCACACAAAAGCATCCGAAATCTAGACCCATTTTCGCGAGACAATCTGTTAATAAACTTCCTATATCAAAAGAAAGGGAATCGTATAACTTCTACCCTTCCTTCACGTTGAAAGTCATACTCAGCACCCTTCTGAGGCCGCCATATTTGGGATTAGAAGTAGGCATCTCAAAGTTGTGCCGCGATTTCGAGTGGGCTAATAAAAACAATTGGATTCTTTTATGCTTCGACTATTATTATCCAAACATTTCGTGCCTATTACGGGTTGTGATTTTTAGTGTTAATGCTGTTTAAGTTTTACAGATCACGCTTGTTTAAGGAAGACTTTTTTACGTATTTCGATTCCCCGCTCTAGTAATTTCTCCTGGTGTATCTATTACATAAGTAAAACAAGTATTTGGATATCCTTTACGGCCTGGCCACAGCCAAGAGCTTTGCGGATTGCGGTTTGCAATTAACAGCTATAGCTGTGGCATACTTCTTATGTTGTCTACTATATGTTTTCACCGCTCACAGCTTTCCGCGCCTCACGCTGCGCCGCATTCCTCGCCTCTTTTGACTGTGGCCAGGCCGTTACAGATATAGTATTGTTGCTGGAGATATAAAATTAATGGACCTACGCACAGGTATTGCCATTCTCCTTTTAGATACCTCTCCCCTAGTTAAGTCATGTCACTTACGGTAAAATAGTATAAGCTTTAATAGTTCCTGGTCTTGTGAGATTATCGTTCAGGTGTTTATTAGATCTTACATACAAAATTATAAAACAATCATTTAATTTTATGTTTTCTCATTTAATTTTGTATCGATAATTTCATCTAGTTATATCATTTATACATTTATCATTTGACTGCTCAAAAAGTTATTAGGGGGTTTATAACTGTAAAATTAGTTCGTTTATAACATATTTGCATTGATTGGTACTCATATAATGGCGTGTTATACTTTGTGAAACTAGACGAACGATGGGCCCATTCGTTTTCACAAAACTGCCAAGAAAGTATTTGTTTTTCGTAGGAGAAAATGATATGGTTAAAATTGCTAGTCTTAAAGTAGATAGATGTCTAATATATTGCCAATCAATAAGCCGACTCAACATAAATCTCAAATAATTGCTCCTTTAAATAATATATAAGCCCGTGTAGACGAGGCCATTTCAACTTGATATTAAAGCTGTTTATTTTAAGGACATAGTGCATGCGCGGACACTGTTAGTGAAGTCTTAAACTTTTGTAATAACGTGAAGTATTCATCTACTTTCAGTTCATGTTTACCTAGTACTTTATTGCTATCAAATCACACATAAGTGAAGTTGCAGCCGCTATATAATTATGGTAGCTTAATGTCTTTCAAAACTTCTTTAAAGCAATTTTATTCAGTGTGTCATTTAAATGATTAGTGTAATTGATAAGTTACCTCTATAAATCTTCACCAGTTATATTAGAAATACAGTTATAGCCAATAAACATCTTCTTGCTTTTATTCCAATTTATTTAGGGTTTGGTGCAGCATATCTTGATATTCCATACTTCTGTATAATTGGTTATCTCCTCAGACAGTCCTCCAACCATCGTTTTTTGGTCTTCCTGTACTATTAGAGTCATGTCGATGACTCTAATAGTACAGGAATTCCAAAAAATACCAGAACTTTCCTCATGACGTTTTATTTGCTCATTTCTCCGCGCGACATGCGCACAAACATTATAATATCTTGGTCATCATCATTTTCTTCCCCTTATTCCAATTCATTTGGAATCGGCGCAGCTTGTTTTTCTTCTTTTTTCATACTTCTCTATTTTTCGTCGTCATATAATATCTTGGTATGTCAAGAAAATTTCCAGCCAGTTACTGTAATAAAATCAAATTTTGTCTTAAATATTTAAAGTTCCATGCATAGTTACATCGATAAAAAGCACACTTAAAATAGTTCGTCCGCGTGTTACTAGGGCTCCATAAATCTTAACAACGTGCTGCATTTGAATTGCATCACGTTTTTGTAAAGCATTGCATAAAAGGCACTACAAAAATGTGGGCACATTTGTGAGGAACACAATATGACACTCTGTTTTCTAGTAGTACGAGTATTTATTTGGTTACGAAGATCTATAGATAGATAAATATATTTCATGCAGCTTTAGTGACAAATACTTTGCAACCATGGTTGCACAATTGAACATAGCCGGTTTTGGGACCGGGAAAATCATAATTAAAAAAATTAAGAAAGAAAGAAAAAGCATTTATTCAAAAAATATTTATGGACACAAAACTTCAAAATTAACAGTATTTAATTAAAACTAATAAAAACGCACACATCAATAATCATTTATGATTTTCCACGACGCGACGTTTTAAGTGAGTGACTTTAAAGTGTCTCTGTGGCATCAACACTGCCGAACGAATGGAGTTAAAAACGAGAGCGTTGTTAGATATTTCTCAAAAAAATCTGCTTTATCTCTTTTTTCAACCGGTCGAAAATTATCACCTCTTTTCTAATTGTTGAAATATATAAACAACTTCCACAGGTCCGATGAATTTGAAATCCTGTCACTTGTCAATGATATTTACAAAAGAATGTTAATCTCTAATCAGGAGCAGATGCCCATCCCGGCAGAAGAACTCCTCAACGGTGTACTGCATTTCCTTTGTGTTTGAGCTCATAAGATGCGATTTGACGAGCAGGTTGTAATTTGTAAGTTATAAGTATTGAAGTTCAAGGATGGATAAAGTAAGGAATGAGTATACTACGGGAAGTTTGAAAGTGTCACCTGTTACTGAAAGATTGAAAGGAAGTCGTTTGTCTTGGTATGGACGTGTAATGAGGAGGAATGAAACGAATGTGACTAAAAGAGTGATGGACATGAATGTTGATGGATAGAGAGGGAGAGGAAGACCAAAGAAAAGATGTATGGATTGTGTGAAGACTGATATGATTAATATATATATTTATATACATATATTTTTTTTTTCTTTTTATATTTTATATTTGTATAAATTAACTAAATGTCGTGATCAGTTTCAATAACTTAAATACTTTAATATAACCTGGAGAGGGGCAGAGCATCCTAAAACAAGCATACTCCTTGCTTAAAAGGATTCTCTCCGTTGTAAATATAATAAGTTATCTAAGTTGAAGCAATAAACTTTTTTTTTTATTTTTTTTTTTTTTTTTTATATGAAAGAGAAAGGGGTAAATGATGCCGTGACGTCTAACAGGGGAGAATGGAAGAAGAAAACGTGTTGCGCCGACACCAAATAATGTGGGACAAGGGCACGAAGATGATGAAATATCGAAGTTCAACACTTAGTACAACATTAATGTATTGAGTAAGCTTGTCTGTCTTTTCGTGAGCACTATTAAACATATTTCTTTGATAGAGTCTATAGCATCATGTCTACAAGTAATATAAGTTTAAAAAGCATGAAATAAAATTAAATTCAAAATTTAAAGATCCTTACCGCAAATAACCTCTTAAATCGAAAAAAATATGGCTAAATTTTGTCTCCTTCAATTTATTATAAGTAAAATATATTAATCCAAACGTCTTAGCGTCGTGGTACCGCTAAATACACAACATGGTTGAAAAGATAAAATCTTAGTTTGCATATCATCGAATTCGTTAGGGACGAAAAGCTAATTGCTGAGATATAGCGTTTCTTGAAACTGGATCGAGGCACGGTTGAGGCTTTACTCATTTCTTCGATGTTATATTTATGTAAGTATCAGCTGCATTACGATAGTGAAAACAATAATATTATTATTTAATCTTGAATGACGTGTTTGGTATAAAACATTGAATGAATCTTCGTAGTTTGCCCTTTTGCTTAGTACATTTTTTAATAATCATCACTATGTGTTCGCGATAAATTCAAAAACTATTGCATCGATTTTCATGCTGATTTCACCAATGGATAGAGTGGAGTGTTCACGAGGAAGGTTTTAGTATATAACTTGTTCACTGGCAAAACCACGAGCTTCAGCTAGTATAATATAAAATGTTTCGAGTAACTAGGTGCCATTTAACAAAATCTGATGGGTGGCTTGAATAGTAGTCGAGGAGGTGTTTAAAGTAAAAGTTTATCATTAAAAACATGTATTAAAAAAAAGTGTCAAAAAGTTGGAACTTTGACCCCCAATCTTCGTAACTAGAAGGTTCCCAGGTATGGTGTGGAAGAAAAAAAATATCGCAATGACGGGAAGAACCTTTCGGATTCGTTAAGAGGGTTTTACACCCTTTATAAGAGTGATTTTTGTTATTTTGATTCGCCATGCTATTTAAAACCATTATTAACATGTCAATTGTGTACATGAAATTCGTTTGCACAACAAAAGTAATGGATTTTAAAAGTAATATCTATAGCATTGGCAAAAAGAATACAAAAAGTGCAATCTTTTGCCAACGCAAACAAAATGGCAGTAGTGTTTGCTGGACCGTGCTCAATAATCTACCCTTTTCTAGTTGGCTCTAGTGTTTGTGCACATGGCCCGTGCTGGTGCCTCCATTGAACATTCAACCAAAGAGGTTGAATACTAATCTAGTTTATTCACATGATGGCAATTTACTACAACTATAAATGCGAACGTTTGTGATGATGGATGGATGAACGTTTGGTACTCTCTAACGGCCGATTTCTATAACTAACTAAGGTCCATGTTCACCAAAAACATTACGATCTGATTATCTAAAAAGGGCTGTTTATGACACATTTTTGTATGGGAACATGTCACAGTGACAGCTGTTTTTGAATAATTAGACTGTTATCTTTTCGGTGAACATGGACCTAAAAGAGTTTCATTGTCTTTATCGAAAAATCTTTGTTTGGGTATTATTTAACATTCTACAAAAACGAAACGAAACGAAACATTCATCTAAAATTGTAAATTACTGAGTTCTGTGACATCTTCCTGTTTCTGAAGTCGGTTAAAACATATTATTAGGTATAAGCAATTATATTATAAGTATAGACATCGGTATTTAGCGTTTTATGCATTTGCGTACGCAAACATGCAAACGCATAGCATGCAATCCGATATCTAATTATAAGTAATTAGTGAGTGTAATTCAAGTAGCCCAAAAATATTGCACAATTTCAGGCTACCAGATCAAATATTAACTTTCGGGTGTCGCAAAAGTTTAGCCAAGTGGTTTATGTTACACAACATTTTCACAGATATCATGCGGGAGTATTTTTCCGTAGATTGTATCCATAAGATACAAGTGTCAAGCTTTCAAATCCAGAATAAAACGATTCACATCAGAAACATATCGGATTCCAGCAGCGTGTTTTATCGTATCACGCGATCACCGACGTGCGTTATTGGCTGGGCTCACATCTACGTGCTTTATGATAGCCTGGTATCGTAAACCGGAGTGAAACTATTGGTGTCAATTTCATAAAATAAATCTCCCAAAACACATCTGTTTTTTCTTAATAATCACAAAATACCAATAACATTGGTTATGGATATATCTTTTACAGTCAGTCATATTCAGAGTAAAAAATAATAAAGTAAATAGAATACAAAAAGAAATTCAGTTATCTACTTGTGAAAAGTAAAGTGTATTTTGGAACCTCATTTTATGAAAGAAGGGGTTTTAATAATAATAATATCTCGGGATGAAATCTTAATTACTCAAGGGGTGAACTCATAATACCCAATTATTATAATAAAGATCTGCCTTTAAATCTTGCTTTCAACATAAACATATATTTTTATTTATAAAACATACTAGTTTATTTTTAGTATTTGTGAGTATGTATGTATTCTTATTTGTATATATTTAAAACTAGCTGACCCACGCAACTTCGTCTGCGTCAAAAGTACTACCTACCTACTACTACCTACCTACTACTACCTACCTACTACTACCTACCTACTACTACCTACCTACTACTACCTACCTACTACTACCTACCTACTACTACCTACCTACTACTACCTACCTACTACTACCTACCTACTACTACCTACCTACTACTACCTACCTACTACTACCTACCTACTACTACCTACCTACTACTACCTACCTACTACTACCTACCTACTACTACCTACCTACTACTACCTACCTACTACTACCTACCTACTACTACCTACCTACTACTACCTACCTACTACTACCTACCTACTACTACCTACCTACTACTACCTACCTACTACTACCTACCTACTACTACCTACCTACTACTACCCACTACCTACCCCTACCTACCCACTACATACCGACGAAAATAATTAAAAAAAAAAAAAAAATATCCTATGTCCTTTTCCTGGTTCAAAGCTACCTCCCCACCAATTTTCAGCCAAATCGGTTCAGCCGTTCTTGAGTTATAAATGGTGTAACTAACACGACTTTCTTTTATATTTATAGATATATCATTTGATTTATGCATTCCATTTTCTCTCCTTCTTTTACACACCGTCTACATCTTTTTTTTAGTATCTCTTTTCGCAGGTATGCTGGAAGAGATTTCTGTAGAAATAAGCATTAAGTACCTTTGTACTATTTTCTGTTCCTTTCTCCTTTTCTATATTTAGTATGTAAATAAATTGTTAAATAATTAAAAATAAAATACCAAAATAAATAATTGCTTGAAAAGGAAAATGTCGAACTCAATTTCTACCACACACAATACCACATTGACTGAATTTACAGATAAATTGTTTCGGGTCCGGCTGTTTGTAAACACATATTTCGGGGAAAGGAATACAGACACAATATTTAAAATCTTTACGTACCGAAAATAGTTTTAACATATTTCGTCGAAAACAATTTGGGATATTGACGTGGCTGGCCCAAGTGAATTTATTGCCTTGTTCAGATTCGAAGAACGAATTTTAAATAACAATAAATTGCCCGATGTAACTCAGGCGTAAAGATTTATTGAAACCTAATGAAACTTGAGGAATAATTAAACTTTTCTTAAACAGGCAGACAGTATTACAAAGAAAGAAAAAGAGAGTAGTTTTTAGCTTGATTTGAATCTTTAGGTTAGCTTAAATCTCAATAAAATTTACGTAGGCACCTCATACATAAAATCGGTTTAATATTCAAAACACGCAATCAAAAATCATAGTAGCCTATAGTATCTACCTAACTATACCTAAAAAGGAAAACCAAAATTTCTGCTAACATTTCAACAAAATAAACGCAAACAAGATAAACAATTTCCAAAATACGCGGGATATTTTATATCTCTGAAATCTTACGTGTACTGTAACTTTACAGCTCGTGAAACATACTTAGGAGAACAAAACTGCCTTGAAGCAATGTTTGGTTAGAGATAAGAAGACCTACCCACTTCCCACTTATGTTTTCCTAGTACTCTGACCTGCAGAATTTTATCTAGATTACTTTTCTGTTACGGGGCGGCAGCGAGCCAATGAATTACCAAGTTCCGAACTGCCAAGCTATCGTTGAATGGAAAAATTTTGCTTGGTCCCACAGAGTTCTGAATAAAATTAAGTGAACGGCATTCATGTGTAGAAAACTAGTACCTAAATATTCTAGTTGAAACTTCTCCTCTTTCGTAAAATTTAATTCATGGCACTAATTTGCAAAACGACTTCAATCTGCAGGTTTGCGTTGGGTTACTTCGGGTTGATAACATAAGGGGCTTACCCTTTATGTTATCCTAGTACATATTGTAGATATACCTATTGTATGTACGGAAACGAGATCAAGAGAAAATTAATAGGGATCCCTTGTGAAAAGCGTAAAGAAAGGTGAAGCCCGTACCTAAGTATGGGCTTCACGTTTCTTGTATTCATAGTAAAAAAAAAAACGATAATTTTGTTGCTTTCTATTTCGTTGTTCAAATATTTCTAACTTTTTTCTAGTTCGTCTGAAACTCATTAAGAAATGCCAATTGCTCATCCTAAATTAAAAAACCGTTTATCCTGTCAGTACCTACCATAACCTAGGTACCATACCATATTCGATACCATACTCGTTCGTCCGCGCAACCACGACCACTCTGATAAGAATGTTTCAACTTAGCAGAAAATACCATAAGATCTATAATCCCGTAAGTACAAAACGATCAAGCTGAGACACGAAGCAACCATCCAAGCGCGTGATTCAATCCGACAGTCGTAGTGCGGTTGAGTCAGCCAATCCGACGCACCAACCACTCTGCGGTATGGCCGAACCTGCTAACCACTGCTGGCCCGACTGAGTTCCTAGTACTTTAAAGTGGTTGCAGTAGCTAGGAATTTATCGAGAAGTATCTTGTCTTTTCAGCTGATGGAATGATTTATGAGGTTCATTTTCAAAGTTGACTCTACGGCTATTTTCTGGAAGATGCTTGACTTGTATTAGTGTTTTATTTTTTTACTCTATTATCAGGTTAGGTTATTATTTAAACAGTGCATGTATGTTTGTGTGGTTGTATTTACGTTTGTTCCTCTGTAGCGCCTAAACTATTCATCCAACTTTGATGGGTAAGGCGTCAAATCATTGGTTATTATGGCTCATACAGGGTGTATTTCACCTCATCACAAAGCCGTTAACCAAGCATTCTGTATATCAAACTAAGTAACTTTACGCAAAAAATATTGCTGGGAAACAACATTCTTTTTTGAGGTTATAAATCATGTTTTGTGGTATAACTAAATGTAACACACTCAAAACACATTTAAAAAAAAGCTTGTCAAAATCTTGCAACTTTGACCCCCTATATCTCCGTAACTAGAAGGTTCCCAGGTATAGTGTAGAACAAAAAAAATATCAGAATGACGAGTAGAACAAGTGCCTTTCGTATTCGTTAAGAGGTGTTTTACACCCTTTATAACATAGGCTACATTTTAACCAACTTCAACAATAGGAGGAATCGATTTTACCTTGTAAACCTCAATTAGAACGTGATTTTTCGGTAGTCGAATTTTAAAGTTGTAGTATACCACACAAATTCTTGTTTGTAATATCTCTATAACGCAACTTGGTATCACTTTCAGTCAATTTTATTTCGACAAACCTAGAATTTACTCATCCACAAGCTAACTGCAGACTGCAGTTCATAAAAAAACACACAGTTTCTATGCATGCCTATTCTCTTCCCAATCAATACAAGGTCAAAGTTGATCACAATCTTAAGCCTAAAAACACTGTTCGCTTGTCCCGAAGATTGAATCCTCCACTCTTGGGTCATAAAGGGCGCTTAATTAAACCCTCAAACGACCACTGAAGAAAATGTGGCGCACTAAATCAGACACTGGCATAAAAATTGGGAATTTTCTTTTCTCTTTCACTGAGTTGTGAATTACAAGAGTTGAGTTGAGTTGTGATTACGTTGAGTTACAAGACATTGTTGATTTAAACGGTTTTATGAAGGCTCTGATTTCAAAAAATGTCGTCCTTAAATTGGTCTTGTCTTGTTAAAAAAGACACAAGAGACGTGGTCAAAATAATGGCGACTCGTAAAGATTTTTCAGCTAAATTGACTAAATTCTCTATTATATGGTTGTTACTAACAATAACGAGTCTTGTCATAGACGTAGCGTGTTCTATTTTATCAGATTTTAATCCAATACTTATTTTTTCATTCCATATTTTGTTAACATTCAACCATATTATTGATCGTTAGAGAAACTTTTTCACAAGTTTATTTTGTTATAAATATTTTACAATACAAATGAGAAAAGCAGCATTCGAATACTCCAAGAAAAAATCCTTAAGGAGTTATAACAATCTATACTTAAAAACTACAAAGCAATATCTTGGTATTCGCGCCGTTTCGCCTTTTATTTCCACGGCCCATATTTTTTCTCTCGCGATTAGAATTTGTTTCGCGCCAGTTTATCTCGAGGAGGTTGCCCCGAAATAAACTGGCGCGAAAGAAATTCTAATTTGGTTTAAATATGGAATTATGGCATTATGCTTTTGTTTGGTTGATATTTTTCCTCGATGCAGCCAGTAAAACGGAATAATAAAAACATTTCGAAAGGACGAAGGTGTCCGATATCTGTGTCCGGAAATCCGTCCACATAATATCCGTAAGTTACGTCTGGTTTGACTGAACTTTGAATTACTATTTTTTGTCGATCTTCTTGAAAAATCTGTGTAGGGATGTACATAAACCAATTGTAGGTATTCACAATTTCATCGAGCAAAACAGGAAAATGTGGCTTTCAGCCGTTTTCCAATAACCACTTACATTCAATTAATAATATGCTGATTAAAAACAATAAGTAGGTAACATCAACTGATTGTGAAAGCATTACAATGTCCCTGATGCGCAATAAAGTGACCTCTACTCTCGTTGACATAAGGTTTATATCATAAGGTAAAACAACTGCAAAACGATTGTCATGAATCACGTTACGAGTGATGTTTACATTTGTTTTACAACCTAGTCAGGATTGGGAGCGTCTTAGACGAGATTTTTGAAATAAAATTAATAATTTGATTAATTACTATTTAATATGTGGCAACGTGTTTACAGATTCGGATGCGCACACGGAGTCAGTACCTAAGAGCTAAACTTAAAATCTAGACATAACAACTTTATCTCTCCAGGAATGACGCAAGCACCGCGATGCAGTCCCGCTCTTATGCTGACATACGCACAATTCGTATTGGCGGTGGTGCTTCCATAACTCCTCCCTCACCAAGTGCGAGACCATCGGTAATATTTTGATTCCGATGATTTCGCAGAACTTGACTTATACAAGACATTTTCTTCCAAATAACTATACTAAGACATGTTATAACTAAAATTACATAGAGTAGTACAGTCGCTAAGCTAACACTATTTGTTTTTAACGCACTATCACTTTTTGCTATTTCACTTTCCACTATTTCACCATTTAATGAGTAGGATAGATGTTTCAAATCATCGAAATTAAGGTGGTTTAGGTTCACTGTCCTGTTCCAATCGATAGATGTTTCCTCTAATTTAGGTAGAACCGCAACCGGGATTACTTGATATTGTATTCTCCTTAAATCATATTGTCGTTGGTGTAGTTTTATATTTTTCAAATAGACATTGCATTTTCCATTAATTTCCAATATATATGTGCCCTTGATCGGTTTCCTGATAATATCATCAGCACATGTTTCGGTAAGTATTATTTCATTTCTTGTATAAATTATCCATTTCAGGGAATCAATGGGCTGTACCTTCAAGCTTTCCAAGTCAACCACGAGCGGTGTACATAGACTGAGGTTTGAAGCAAAATTCATCAATTGTTCTATGCACGTACTTTCAGGATACAATACAATATCGTTTTCCTTGCACAGGAATTGGTTGGGTGCAATCTCTTCACATGGGCTGGCTAGCGGTAAGTATATAGGACCTTTCACCAGAAGGTAAGGATATTTAGGAATTATAACAGTAGCTATACAATTTTTATTAAGAATTGGTAATGAATAAATTTTGAAGTAGTTGTACGTATTCTTATCTATTAGTGGGATTTCCATAATGAATGTTATTTGGTTTTCTTTTACGTATGCTTTAACAGACATAGTTCTTTCTAACATTAGTAAAGTTTTTTCTGTTACAGGATAAATTAAGCTTTCAGTTTTAGAAATATTGTTTAACACTGATAATAATTCAGATGGGTCAACAATGGCTTGATGTACAACAGAAACTTTCGTAAATGACAGCGCAGTTTCGATTTCATTTAAAACTATATATAATGTCCTAAAATTATTTACAAACATATCAAACATGCTTAAAACATATGTAGAGTATATAGAGTTATTTTCTTTAGTACCTATGTTCTTAACAATTCTCTCTATGCGTTTCATGCGTTCGTCCAGGATTTGTATATTTTCCTGTAGAGATGTACTTTTATTAGTAATGGAATCAATCATTTTTGAAATGATAGTTATTTTCTTATCTATGTGAGTTTGGCCAATTTTTAGTTGAGATATTTGAGTGTCATATTGAATAGCATCCTCATGGGCCAGATTACCAGTCAGCGTTTTAATAATTGAGCCGAGAGGGTCAATGAGGCCGCGCTTGAAGCGTTTTGATGGAATAAGCTGCCTGAATTTCATGACTGTCGAGTTACGTAAGTATTCTACCTGTAATTTCATATTTTGGAACTCATTTGCGTATGGCTTATGGATGTCAACTATATTGCTAAACTCTTTATATCTATTAATATTAAATACTAAATCATCATTTATCGCCTTAAAATCTAATATCTTAACTAAAGTCCACTTATCTCTCTCTACTACCGCCTGCCCTTGTTTAACGGGTAGTATGCCTGGATTATTTTTAATCTCTTGAAGTTGAAGGCCCTGGATCTTGATCACGATGTTCAAGATCACGATGATCCGCCACGACCTGTGAAGGACGTTTAACGTTTTTAAGAGGCACTTTAGTTTGTCTTTTTCCTATCTGTACTGGTAATACGTTCCTATCTATTTGTCCTATTACTTTTGCTTTATGGTACCTGGGTTTATCTTTACTTTTTCGTATATTAATGTCCTTCACAAAAATACTGTCTTCTTCTTGTAAACTTAGCTCAGTTTCGCCGCCTTTATTTATTCTAGCTTTTTGCTTAGTAGCAACAATCTTTTCAGCTATGTACCTGTACAGATATTTTGTGCGCTTTGCATGATCTTTTACTAATTGTTGTGTATACGCCTTTTCTACGTTTACATCAAATATTTTACCGGAGTCAGTATGTCCAAATGTTACTTCAAAAGGTGTTAATCCTGTAGTGGAATGTATAGTGTGATTGTATGCCATTATAGAATAGGTCATTATAGAAGCCGCGTCTGTACATTTACGCTCATATTTTGCAAGCCTATATATCTCTATAATTGTAGAGTGAAATCGCTCTACGATGCCGGTAGAGTTGGGATTGTTTGGCGTTGTTATGTGGATCTCTATTTTATACATAGCTAAAAGCTCGCGCATGAGTTCATTGTTAAATTCGGTGCCAGGGTCACAAGATATCTTCCTAGGCACACCGTATATTGAAAAGTACTTTAATAAGGCTCGCGCTACTTCTGTCGAGTGCTTACTTGGGATTTCGATGGCCTGTCCTAGTTTACTGAAAGCGTCTACTAGTGTTAAATAATATTTCTTTTCCATACTAAATAAGTCGATAAATATTTCCTGAAAAGGAGCATCCTGTGTTTGTGTTAATTGCAAAATCGGTTTTATGGGTTTTCTTTCGTATTTCATTTGTTTACAGGGCTCACACATATTTATTACTGCTGCTACGGTATCTTGCATGTTTTCCCAATAATAATTTCGACGAATCCTAACTATTGTTTCTTTAATTCCTCTATGGCAGGTCTTTCCTTCGTGATGCTTT
This sequence comes from Xestia c-nigrum, assembly GCA_916618015.1. NCBI lineage: Eukaryota > Metazoa > Arthropoda > Insecta > Lepidoptera > Noctuidae > Xestia > Xestia c-nigrum. Next base: position 5,003,409 of record OU745263.1, read on the forward strand.
AATATAACAGCCTTTTGTTCTTTCTCATCCTCTATATATATTACTCTATCAGTGCACTCAAAGAATTCTACTGAATCTTTCTTGAAAATTTCTATAATAACTTTAGTAAATAATCTTCTATGTATTTCGCTCTCAAAGTATATAAAATATTTTCGTTTGGGTGTAATATACTCTTTTAAAAATTGTTTGATTAATTCTTCGTTATCTAATGGGAGAAATACTTCTAAGACTTTTTGGTTCTTTCTAGACAAATTTTGAACTTGTAATTTATTTTGAAACCAGGAAAACACTAATATTTGGTTTGGTTTAGTGTCAATTGCCTCTCTTAAGATTGGCATCCCAGATGAGTCTGGTTCTATATTGGAGGCTACCGTATCTGTTCTACTACTACTGGTTATTGAAGGAATAGGGAAATTTTCTTGAAATAGGTCTTCTGGTGTGGTCACATTAGAGTCAGAGTCAGAGTCTGAGATCGTTATTATTTCTGTTTCGTTTTTAATTTCAGGCTTAGTAGTATTTTTTTTTGTTCTTTTAATGGTTGTATTACATTTTGTATGTCGGATTCGTCTATATTAACTTCCATTGATACGTCGTCGTCGTCAGAATCTATGGCATTAAGTTTTATACGTGATAAGGCATCGGCATTACTATTTTGTTTGCCATTTTTATAAATAATTGTAAAGTCATACTCCTGAAGGCGGAGGCGCCAGCGGGTCAGTTTACTGTTTGGTTCTTTCAGAGAATATAACCAAGCAAGAGGTCTGTGGTCGGTAAAAATTTGGAACTTGTTTCCGAACAAGTAGGGCCTGAAATGTTTAACGGCCCAAATAATGGCTAAAAGTTCTCGCTCTATTGTGCTATAGCGTGTTTCCGTGTCGCTAAGTGTGCGACTTGCATATGCGACTGGTTTGTCTGCTCCAATAGGTCCTTGGGATAGGATATTTTAGAATAGCTTCAATTTTATCGTTATTTGGTTTTAGTCCGTCTTTCGTGATCGTATGTCCTAGGTACAAAACTTCTTTCCGTAAGAATTCAGATTTATCTAGTTGTACTTTTAGGTTAGTCTGTCGTAGTCTATTAAAAACGGCTCTAAGTTTCTGTAGGTGCTCCTGAAGGCTGGATGAAAAAATGATTACGTCATCGAGATATATAAGACAATGTATTCCTTGAAGACCTCGCATGATGTTGTCCATTGCTCGTTGAAAAGTTGCCGGAGCTGTTTTAAGTCCGAACGGCATCCTTAAGAACTCATAATGCCCGTTTTGGGTGCTGAAAGCAGTTTTCGGTATATCGTCCTTATTTAATTCAACTTGGTGATAGCCACTAGCCAAATCTAAAGTTGTAAAGTAAGTGCTTTTACCCAGTTTATCAAAAAGGTCAGTTATGTTAGGAAGAGGGTACTTGTCATCTATCGTAATAGCGTTAAGTCTTCTGTAGTCGATCACCATTCTGTATTTTACCTCACCAGAAGCATCGGGTTTTTTGGGCACAAGATGAACTGGTGAACTCCAGGGAGAAAAGGATTCCTGGATTACGTTATCTTTTAAAAGTTTTTCGACTTGTCTATTGATTTCTGCTGCCTGAGCAGGGGCTTGTCTATATGGTTTAGTATAAATTGGATCTTCATTTTTTGTTCTAATGCAATGTTTTACCTGATTAGTAAAACTTAAAGGTATTTGGTCACAATAAAATATATCTCTGAATTCTTCACATAACTTTTGTATACATGCCTTTTCTTCGTCATTCATGTGGTCTAGTCGTAATTTAGTTAGATTTTCGCATAATAATTGGTCAGTCTCTATTTTTAAATTGTCTATAGAATTAACAAGGCATTCTTTTTCATTATATTCAGACACTACAAAAGGCTTTGTGACACATATTTCTACATATTTATCTGATGCATTTTGTATGACGGTTGTTGCATAACCATTAATACATTTCACAAGAGCGGTAGGCATCCGCACTCCTTTATAAAATTCAATGTAATTTAGTATTCCTTCACCATTTATTATATTAGTTGGTATTTTTGCTCGAATTTCTGTTCGCGGAGGAAGTTCTACAACATGTATAACGTTAATATCCGAATCTAGACAGATAGGTATTTCCGCAGTCTTCGTTATTAGAACACGTCTTTTTAGATCTATAACGGCTTCTAATTGCTTTAAAAGATCATTTCCTATCAACCCATCGTATAGTGAATCAACGTTATATACGTAAAATTTATGATAATCTGTACTTTGAAATATAGAGAATAGGGGAATTTGTATTACATGACTATGTTTACTTGAGGCATGTGTGCTAACTACTTCGAATGGTTCGTATGAAATATAATTATGAAAATATTGATTTGCTTTTTTAGGATGTATAAATGAACGAGTGCTACCCGTGTCGATCATGAACTTGCCTTCTATTTCCGGTATGTATATATGTGGTAACTTTAATTTTAAAGTATTACAGTTTAGAGTTATTCTTTCAGGTGTTGCTCTGTGGAGGCCCGTATACAAAAATTTTCCACTTGTGGGATGGATTCAGCCGTCTGGTTACCATTATCATTATTTTCTAACTCTATCTTTGGATTTTCAGTTTCCGAGTCTATCGGAGAAGTATTTTCTTCGCAAGGAAAAACATCATAGTAATATCCCTCGAAATTTGTAAAATAATCATCATTATAAGGATACAGTTCTAATTCATTAAGAGGAAAACCTTGCTGAGGTGATCTTTGCGGAGCAGTTCTCATAGTAACATCTGTGTTGTTTGGTTGAGGTTTATTTTGTGTGTTTTGTTGTGGAATCGTATTACCATAACGATTATTACTACCGAATCGTTGTGGAAGCATTGGTAACATTTGTTGATAGCCAGGGGGTCTATAACCGAAATTAGGTCTATATCCAAACGGAAGTTGCATTGGCATAAAGTTTTGTTTATTCATACCAAATTGGCCTTGGAATGGATGGGGTCCTTGCGGCAAGTTAAAAGGCCTTTTCGGCGGGATTCCGAAATTAAATTTGGGTGTTGCACCAAAATTATTTTTAAATGGTTGATTTTGTTGCATCATCGGAAGTCTGAAGCCCGTAGGCTGTTGAGGTAAACCAAATTTGAAAGATTGCTGAGGTGCCGATGTTAAAGTAAGCTGTGGTTTCGAATTATGGTTAGAGTTTAGCATTTTACCTCGCATTTGATACTGCTCATAGAAATTAATTTCTTCTAAAACTATGGACAAGGCCTCTTCCAAGGTCTGTGGTTTTTTAAGACGCACTATACGTACCATATTTTCAGGTAAATTGTATAAAAATACCTGTAGGGCTGTATTATTATATATGGCAGTCTTACTTACTCGTGAGTTTGTGTCATTGGTTTGATTAACTTTTGATAATAGAACAGACTTTACTGATTGAATCCGTGCGCAAAAATCTGTGTGACTTTCATTATTTTTAATTTTTAATGTCTCTAATTCTATGGCCAGACATTCTTCGCTTCGTGGATCACCAAAGTGTATCTCAAACAATTCTTTGAATTCCGCCCACGTCCGGATGTCTACGCGCTCGCTTATCAGCGCTGCTGCGTCGCCCGTTAGACGGCTAGTCACAACATACATTAAATATTCTTCTTGTAATTTGGATGATTTAAATTTGTCAATTATGTATTCACATGTACGCAGAAACAAATTCAGATGGCGTTTATTGCCATCGAAACTTGGGAGAATTTTATATAATTCTTTGGGAATGAGTTTAACTTCCGTCATTTCGGCGGTAATTTGTGACAAGTTTTTACGTTAAAATTAACTCTATGAACTCTACTTGTTTATTACAATAATTATAACTAGTTATTAATAATTATATTACCTATGATTAATAATTATATCTTAGAACTCAATAAAATTATGTTATCTGAAATGTTACCTACGATGTAAAACTCTATTATTATTCTATCACTCTATTTATTTTCATTATTTTACTATCTCATGTATTTTTACATTAGGCACTTATAATTAATTTAAGAAAACCATATAACAGTCAAAATGGAAAATGTCCAATTCCAAGTTAACAAGGGGTATGATGGATATGAGGTATAAGAAAGGAGGTGAAAAGTCGTACTCACCAGCCTGCCTCGCCCATCATCAGCTCTCGTCTCCAAGTCACGTCGCTGACAATATTTGTTTGGTTCGTTGGACCACTTCGCCGTACACCACGCGTACTGTTGTGAAGATCGGAAAAGTCTATTCGCGAAAAATCACTAGTTAACGCGGGACAGCTTCCTCAGTGATCCGACCCGGCTGCGCCAGTCAGGATTGGGAGCGTCTTAGACGAGATTTTTGAAATAAAATTAATAATTTGATTAATTACTATTTAATATGTGGCAACGTGTTTACAGATTCGGATGCGCACACGGAGTCAGTACCTAAGAGCTAAACTTAAAATCTAGACATAACAACTTTATCTCTCCAGGAATGACGCAAGCACCGCGATGCAGTCCCGCTCTTATGCTGACATACGCACAATTCGTATTGGCGGTGGTGCTTCCATAACTACCTACATTTCATCGTGTGTATTCGTATAAACCACATAGTAAGCCGAAAGGCACTTGATCTCCCCGTCACTGCTTTATATCATTTTTTGTTCTATACCATACCTGAGGGACATTCTAGTTACGGAAATATTTGGGGGTCAAAGTTCCGACTTTTTCACAAGTTTATTTTTAACCGACTTCAAAAAGGAGGAGGTTCTCAATTCGTCGGAACCTTCTTTTTTATGTATGTTCCCCAATTACTCGAAAACGGCTGGACCGATTTGAATTATTATTTTTTTGTTTGAAAGGGTATACTTTACAGGTGGTCCCGTAATCATCAAGTCGGGATCTGATGATGGGATCCTAGAGAAATAGAGAGAGCTCATCAATTTTCATGGGCAAACTTGATGCGATTAGCTTTTGGAAGATTACTTTCTTAAAGTGGTCCCATTTCAATTTGGTGAAGATCTGATGAAGAACTTCGGAGATAGGCACCGGAACTCCTCAATAAATGATAGTAAATGGACTGGGATTGCTGAAATCCATTGTCTGTCTATTGTTAACACCAGTTCATAACATAACATCACGCCGGTACGCTGTGATGGTAACCACAAGTGAACCACAAAAAAGTGAAAAATCACTTTAGCTTCAGAAGTCTTTTGTTTGACTGGTTTAGTTTTTTTGTCACCGACTTCTGAAGCTAAAGTAATTTTTCCCTTTTTGTGGTTCATTTGTGCTTGTTGAAGTCTGTTTTATTTTTTGCAAAAAAGTTTTAAGGAATGTATTTGTTTCTTATAGAATACTGTATGTATGTATGTAATAACTGATTTTCCATATATTTTTTTTTGTGTATTGAAAAATATCAATAATTTTGTAAATTCTATGAAATTGCGAAATTTATTTAAGTGCTTTTTGTACTCGTAAACCCTACACAGTAAAGAGTGGAAGGTTAAAGGGATATCTTTTTGCCCAACTGTGAGACTATTTTTACTCTGTCACATTATAACAACATGTTGTCCAATGAGATAATTCGTTTTTATTGAAAATGTTAATACAAATCGGCCTCCAAGCCATCCCGGGCCACTTTACGACGCCCTTACTCGTAAGTACGCTGATTGTTTTTGTCAACAAGGGAGGCTTTAAAGTGTCATGGCGGCAATAATGAGTAGGGTGAAAGTAAATTAGCTAGAAAACTACAAAAGCGTGATGAGTGTCGATATTTAAACACTTCAAGGCATCCACAGGACTTGCCCGGTTAAGCAGAAGCCAGTCTTCTCAGACTGAACTGCGAGATGCCCTACACAAAAAAAAAAGGTTTTTAAACAGTTCAATAAAGAAACACTGATTTTGTAAACTTGTATTTAACTTTTTAATTATCTTTATTATTAACTAAACTGCAGACGGCTGTAAATATTTATTTTTGTCTGTGTACTCAGTGAAACAATGTGTGGATTAAAAATTAAGTTTCTCTAAATCAAAAATCTTTAAATTAATAAAAATAAAACACAAAATTTGTACAAAACATAAAACAACAATTAGGTAGTATTCTAACTTTTTAAAATGCAAAGAAAAATTAAATTTTCCGGTATCTATTACCACTTTTGTCACTGTCCTTAGAAAAAATACGAACAGTATATCTCCTCTAGTTTTAAAACCGTACTGTTACTAAAATCTTTTGCTGGTCATGTATTTTTCTTAAGAAATTCATTTTACGATAATTGGTTCTATATCTGCAAAGTTATAAAGATGAAACGTGATGTTGTAAGTTATCTTGTTTTTAAAATATTATACTTTGATACACAAGATACTTTGTGCCTTTATGATTTTTTGTAGAAAATATTTTTTTTTATCATACTCCAGCAGATGTTTCGGAGATTTATTCAATCTTTTTTATAATTATCAGATAATATTAAGATAAAGTTAAAAATTCAAGGATTTTTAGAACGGTTTCTAATATTTAATTTTATGGTTATTTGATTTTGTAGTTACTTTCGTAGATAAAATTCGACCACAAAATTTTAAATGTACTAGTTTCTGTACTTTTAGAAAAATTTGGCCGTTAGTCATAATCGATAAAAAATCTACAAAATGTATGCAACATACACTATTGCTGAATAACCCCCTCCCTGAAACACACAATCCGCCTTACAAGAAACAAACATGAACCCGTGATCGATAGTACAAACTCATGTCTAAGGAACTCGCACCTGCCGATAATTGTCGCCATATACGGCTTCAGCCTAATCGGGTTACCACCAGACTGCGTCTACAAGCCTCTAATTACGACCATTCACCCAACGTTGCAGCAATAGGCCTGGTAATCTGTTACAACGTGTTAGAGTTACAACCTCTTGCGTAACATGTGCGCCTGGTGATCGAATGTGATTGCTTGTCTATGTGAAGGCAAGAAAGGAGATCAGCCTAAGCAGTATCTTTTCTTCTTCTTCTTTTCTTAAAGCTTTGATGTAAAGAGCACCACTTTTTGTAATGGCGTCAAAAAATCCTCCACGGAAAAAAATATTGACCATTTAAGAAAATTACGCTTATGTTTATCAGTGATGTACTGATGAAGACTTCTCATAACGATAATATCGCTTGTATATTATAATCTACCTTATACTGTTTTCTAATAAAATGAAGAATTTGATTTTTATACCTTTTTTTAAAGCGAATTCCATGAGCTTTGGTAATTGAAAAGCATCATACACAACAAGTTATTTGAGTATCCTAGAATCAACAAAGCTTCTTGGACCAGAGTCTATAGAAGACTGCTCGTTCTTTTATTTTGTGATTATTTTCAATATTTTTTTTTCAAAAGAAGGAAGAAAGAGACTGACTGGTTGACTGGTAGAGAATGCCTATGGCATTAAGTCCGCCTCTGTACTATGTGCTTGAAGTGTTAAATAAATAAATAAATAAATAAAGAGGTTGTGTAGTACTTTAATAAAAACTGTTTTTTTTTCTTTTTTAGTAATCTGTAAACACGTGGCTGCAACCTCTTTTGGAATATGTGGTCCTAGTATAGTTCTAGTCATAAATGTGTGGTTTTATTAATATATTAAAGTAAAGCTAACGTAAAACAACGATTTAGTTTAAAATAAACCAAACTTTGTTCTATTTTATGATAAAATTGAAAAAGTTTAATAGGAGTAGTAAAATTTGATATTTTACGTGGCCTCGTGACTTTGAAACTGAAAAGTAAATAGCTCCGATCCTACAGTCCGTGCCTAAGGACCGTCTTCTTGAGATGGGAGTTCCTTTGATAATATATTTTATGAGGAATCTCCAAGTGCGTAGGTAACAAAACAGAAAAGTTAAGAGAGATCAAGATATTTTCAATTTAAACGAAAATCCTCCTTTTTTATTTTGGCCATGAAAGTTGCATATGGATGACCTACATAATGTTCTGGGGCTCCCCATAAATATCACTATCACTGTCATCATTTATACCTGACTTTTTCTACTCTTTCTTTTAAGTATGTCAGGGTCGGCTGCTAGTCTCACCGAATGCATCTGAATACCAGTATTTTACTGTTTGACGTTCACTAGAACTGCCACTAGACTATATTATACACTGCACCAAATATAAACTATTACCTAACCCTGAATGATTACGGTAAGGGCAGTCTAGTACATCGCGTGATGCATCGACGATTGTTGATTTATTGAATAATTTATCACAACAAGGCAACTGCACTTTAAAGGTTACGTTATTCTCGATTCCTCATGTCAGATTGACCTTTACAGAAATGGCAGCTGAAATGAAAATTAAATGATTTGCCCGCAAAGTGAACGGGACTGTCTGCTCAGCAGATTAGCAGTCTTCAAATGTTTGAAACTCTAACTGGTTCCTGGTACCCTAGTAAAGTAGTTACCATTTTTTTGCTAAATTAAGTTCTTTCTTTTGTCATAAAACAACGCAAGTCGGGACAGAAATATGAATAAAGTCAGGACTTCTGGCTCGGTTATTATTTTTAGGCACATTATATTTCTGTTACCAAGTTTTGCTATAAAACAATCGTTATGGCGCTTCCAGACTGGAAGCAAGTTATCCGTCAAAATAAAATTATGAAGATCTTTTGGACAAAAGTTTCGTCTACGTTTTGTTGGCATGAAAATTTATTAAAACGACGGCCTTGGGTCGTCAAAGGTGAAGATAAAAACATTACCCTCTTTCTGGGGCATTCGGGTGAAAAGGTGTCGATACACTCCAAATTGATTACCAGCGTAAGTAATACGGCAGCCATTACTAATTTACCGGAAAATTCTAGGCTACTTTAAACGAAGAGTACAGGGGCAAAACAAGAAATGTCACAAAAAAACCAAAAGTTAATATACGATGGCAACATTCTCATTTTCCCCCGTATTTTTATTGGCATTATACAAAAAGCGTAAAAACAAGCATTGTCAGATGTAATACAAGAATTTCAAAATGGTGTGCAGGAACAAAACAGGGAAGGTCCATGTTGTAAAGAAACGTAAGAAGGAATGTCCCATCTTACGTTCAAAATATTTCAGTCAACTTTTTTTTTCAAGGGTTAATATTTTGTGATTCAGCAGGTGGACAGAACAAGAACTACTTCGTATAAGGTTTCTTCATTTTTGTATGGGACACACTGGACATTTCCAGTTTTTGTATGTTCTAAAAGTGAACTACTTACATATTTTTTTTTCTAACTTTTTATTTTCATAAAAGTATTTATTGTTTCTAAAATTAAGACTTTTAAAGGTAAAGTTAAGTTCCTATTAGCAATTAACAAGTTTAAGTAATACCTATGAAAATTGTTAACTTTGAATAATAAAAATGTTAAATAAACAACTTTTTGTTTTTAAGACATTTCTTGTTTTGCCCCTCCCTGTACCCTTTTTACAGTATGTCATGTGTTGTCATTACTTTGTCAGTTTGGGCTTTGGAGGTTTTTCCATGAAACTCCATTCTGAAGCGGACGGGCAAAGTGACAGCATCACCTTGGACTCGACCCATTCCTTGGATCAGTTCAATTACTAATTACGTATTAAAAATATGAAGATGAGATGGGGATTCGACGGTACTGGGCTTAAGTGTGCTATGAACTTAAAAGAGTTACACACGTTACATGCGTTCTAAAATGTTTGAACTTACACACGTTACATGCGTTCTAAAATGTTTGAACTTACACACTTTACATGTGTTCTAAAATGTTTGAACTTACACACGTTACATGCGTTCTAAAATGTTTGAACTTCTTGTGCTGAATATGAGCATGGTAAGTCCTTGCTCGCGCAGGTCTGTAACCAAATTAATAAGAGTCTACCTGGTTATTCTCGTTGTTGCTACCCACAAGGTACTTAATATAATTAGCGTTTAATTTTAGTGAGTAGGCGTCGAACTTACCTACAACTTTACTTAAACCTACTTGCTACAATAATTAATGTAGCTGAGTAGGAAGGAATTAATACGGATGAGGGTTTTTTTTCGTTGCTCATTTATTATAAATATTGCTCTATTAAAATAAATTAGTTGCTACTGGAAACACATTATGTTAACACTAAATTAATCATAACCAATATTAGTTAGGTTAGAATTAAACAATGTTTTTTGGACAAAAAGTTAAGTAATGGTTGAGTTGAGTCTAAAATCAATGTATTGCATATGTACGGTATAATGTGCATGGACCTTACAAAATCTAGTCACTATCTAGTTTTTAATTATTTTGACTTGTGTTTGTCGGAACCTACAAATAAACAAAATGGCTCTAAAATTCAAACTGCTGCACTTTTCATATTTGTTTGTTTTGACGAACAACAGTACGCATTACGATTTTGTATAAAAGATTGTTTTGTACAGATGAACAATTTTCGTTTATTTATTAGAGTAATCATTATTTACAATATATACACACTAACATTATAATAAAAAGAAAAAAATATGTACAAATATCAAAAAAAGGGGATACAGGGCATCGAAAAATTCGTCCACATCGCTGCCAACAGGAAAAGTGCCCAGAAGGCTGGCAGCATTGCCACGTTGGATGGCAATGCTGATTCTTTGGCCAAAAAATAGTCCCGCCCTCTGGTCACGTGAAGAGTCGACCAACCGTTTGGCGATTTCCCGAAATACTAGGTGGGCACTCGGACCCCATGGCCCTAGTGTTTCGACCCCAAACGGCTCAAACACATAATTACCAATTAAATTATTGTATTTGCGCCGTTTGAGGTTTTCAGCACCTGCAGCAGCCGCCCCAGCGCAGCACACCGTGCTAGGAAGATGAGAAGGCGCAAGGGTGTCGACGCAAGTTGCGTCCCACACCAAAGGCCTACCCAACTTCCATGGCATTATGGTCATACCATCTGGTCTCTTGCCATCGACGCGCGCCAAGCCAGTTGGTTCTAACACAGCTGGCACCCCGGCGGTGGCAAGAGCACGACGGATGAGATCATTAATGCTGGCGTGTCGCGCTATCCGACCTGCACTCTTAATGCAAGAAAGGCCATGGTGTCCGAGGCAGTCGACTGCTTCACCGCATTGACAGCGATGTGGAGCCCCACAAGGAGCGCCCAAACGCAAACAAGTAGCGAGCCGGAAGGTCGTGTCACCTAACAAAGTGCCTAAATTAGGTGACGGTAGTGCCTGAAGCCAGAGACCCGACTCCCACTCACCCACAGCCAGCAGGCGGGCACGCTCAGCAGTATTGGTAGACGTATTAATAAGTTTATTCCGTACCAACCTGCAGAGCGGCTCATCCCACTGTCTCTGGGAAAACGGGTTCTCGGGCCGATCCGTGTCCGGGCAAGTCACTTTCCAGGCGTCCTCTGCGTCGGTCAAGCACGGCACTTCCGAGTCAACCAAGGAAAGACTTAAAATTTTCCTGGTTAGCTTTTCAGTGCTGTGGACAGAAGACAGGAACGCCGGTAAGCTTATACTAGAAATTTTGCGGACGCCGAGACCACCAAAACGAATTGGTAGTGTGGCTTGCAGCCACGCTCGGTCGTCCAGGGCCACATTAAGAATGGATGTTAAAGTGTTGCGAATAATTTGATCAATTTTATCCAAAAGTTGTGGTTGCTTCCAAAGAGGAGAACAACGGAGAAAATACATAAAATTTGGACCAAAACAGCAATATCTCATAATCGTGAATGCCGCATGTAAATTAATTTTGGAAAGTCTGTCCGAAATATCATTGAAATGTATAATTTTGTCATCGATGAAAGATGAATAACTTTCTTCTAAAATAGGGGAACCTAGGAGGTGCAGGGAACTTTTTTCTAAAATTTTGATTTGAGGAGCTATTGCATTAAATTTATCTATAATCGATTGTCTGTCGGTAACGTCAGAGAGGTAAATTTCACACTTTGATGGGTTAAGGTCTAGGCCAATGGATTTAAACTGATGTTTGAGGAGTTGCAAGTCAGCCAAAACGGTGTCAACATCACCTCCTAGCGTTCCATCGTCTAAATACCATACATTAAATTTTGAATTTAGTTGTTGAATTATGGGATGAATAGCCAAACTGAAAATGACAGGCCCGAGAGGGTCACCTTGTTGGCATCCAACTGCAGATTCCAAAACGTTGTCCTTGTAAAGTAATTTTGAAGGGTGTCTATAACATTGCCACAAAAAACCATAAATTTCGGGTAATTCTTTTTTGACTTCAGCCAACAAAGTGTCCCTATTCACGGAGTTGAAGGCATTTTTGACGTCAACCTTGAGGACGACCTCACCTTTTTTCGAGTCTAGAAAAGATGATAGGGCATGTACGGCTGCCTCACAGCCCCCCCTGGAACCAAAACCAAGTTGAAGGGGCTGGAACTTAGTTGCAAGCGTCTCGCTGTATAGCTTGCAACATCTTTTGGCAGCCATACGCCTGTAGGTGCAACCGACGGCAATTGGACGAATGCCGCCGTCCTTCTTGCGCAGGGCGCATAGGTTAGCCCCATACAAGACATCGACGACGGCATCGTTCACGCCGCCAGAGAGCATTAAGTTGATCAGGACCGCGAGCTCCTTCAAGAGCGACTCACCAGCTTCCCCGGCGCCTGAACTCAACAAATCTTTCAAATGTTGTGGGGTCAGGCCGTCGAGGCCGCCAGCAGAACCACTCCGAAAGGAGCTCACGGCTGCGATCATCTGCGGGGCTGAAATATTAAAAAAAGGTGGATCCTGAATGAGGGGGTCGGGGTGGACGGGTGGGTCGGGGAAGGTGAGACCATCCGCAGGCGATGGATGTTTACTCTCCAGGGCTGAAAGAGTATCTGGAGAGTATGGCGCCACCACATCACTGCTGAACTGCTGATAAGATAGATTTCAAAAATCAACCTTGAACCTACTTATAATGATTCAGCGATACAGTTGAAAATCTGTACAAGAAATGTCATAGATTGTTGTTGATTGTTTCACCTTATGTGCGTGCGTCTGTTTATACGAGTAAATACGTACTGAATATGCCAGACACAATATCACATCGGTGTACTTTTAATCCCAACAAAGGAGAAAGTCCACGTGGACCACATCCAGGACAAAACCTAGTACTTGGATAACATATTAATAAAACGGATTACTCTGTTGTTTACGCATATATAAAACTTTGTTTATTTTCTGTCGGTCTCTCTATCCGATATGTCAAAGTTTTAGTTTTAGCCGCGCGTGGTGGAAATATGCTCAACTTTGTTTCATTTGCAGTTTACAGATATGATATGAAAATGGACTGTTTCTAATGTTACGAGTTTTTATGTGGATTTATTTTTGAGTAAATAATATGTCCTATTTATTGTGGATACTAAAAGTTTTTGTTAAAACTTTAAATTCTCTGATAGAATTCGCACAGGAAAAGGTAAGTTTTTATCCCAAGTTGTTGAGTTTGAGTTGAGTTTTATACCGAAGATGTTGAGTTGAAACCCCATAACGACTTGTTGTTATATGAATTTATGGCAAGCGAAGAGAGACTGATTGATACACCAAAATGTTTAAAGAACTCGATTTCACAATCAATCATTTGCTTTACAGTACCAGGGGCGCATAGGCCGCAGTAGTTCGATGATAGCTCGGTAGAATTTCTCATTTTCCAACGTCCCCCTGAGATTGCCTCGACGACTGCACCACGGAAATAGATTATTTGCTATTGATTGAATTGACGACTTCTCTCTTGACGTAAACAACGGGTCCGTTTCTCCTGCTCCTAAAGATTTCTGTTGACCTAGTACTTAGATTTTTATAAGTTGGAGAGATAGGCTGCCGTTATAAGAAAGAAGGCCGTAACTACGTCAACGTTGATTCCGAGATAATTGAAGTTTTATCTAAAACGGAGGCCCGCGGTTTACTGAATGGTTTTAGTTAGTGATGCTTATTTTATAAAACGTCAAAAAATATAGGCTATATGTTGAACCATAATTTATTTAAAATCAGACGTATGCGTATTCATTTTATTTTATTTTTGCCCTTTTGTCTTAGCAAAAAAATAATTATAATTTGTGAAATACTTATCTGAAAGGGCGTGATTGCAAAGAATGTAATTACGGCTTAGCTTGGCTTGGCATGGCTTCTGAATGAGGAAGCGTTCCTTCAAAATACTTATGTAAAAAGCCCTTATTGCGTAGTTAGGGCTTTTTCTAGTAGTAAATTTATTTAATACTAGCTGACCCGCGCAACTTCGTCTGCGTCACATAAGAGAAAGAGAGGGTTACAGAGAGTGGGTCGTAAGCACCCATAATACAATTTTCAAAGAGCACATCACACACATCCTTCCGCATAATGAAAATGCGCGCCCGGTACTTGATCATTATTTTGCTGCGAAGTTATTTAAAACGGTGTATCTCCTAAGATAAATATTGAAGTCAGTTTACGTACCCAAGGGCAATTTTGTTCAAAATCAAATACTTGTGATTAACAACGTATTTATTTGCATAATAATAAATTACCATGTTTACAAAAACAGCTTTAAAGGCTTCTATTGACAGCTTTACGTCTTCATACTTAGACACTCGATGACAGTCATACTCCAGCTAGGTCTGCAGTTCTGATCAAGGTGCATTAAATGAGCCGCAACACGATATAGCTCCTGTAAAGCGTTGCGGACCTCTTACAACTGCTTGCCATTTAAAATTACAAACTCTACGTCCCTACGCTATGACGCCGTGTCTTAAAGTGCACATAGTTTTAATCCCGTTAGGGGATGAATTTCAATTCAATATGAAACGCGTCCATCAATTCTGTTAATATTGTTGATTGCAAAGTTTGAAGTACTTAGATTGGACCAAGGAATCACATTTTCCCATACAATCTTTGCCCCCCCTTTTCACCCCCTTAGGGGTATAATTTCAAAATTCTTTCTTATCGTATGCCTACGTTATACAGAAAATACACCCTCCAAGTTTCAGGTTTCTACAATCTGCGGTTTAGGCTGTGCGTTGATCCATCAGATAGTCCTTCAGGACAAAGCATTTTTTATTTGTAGATAGTAGGATTTGTACTCGTTTGTAATGTATTTGTAACTTTTCCGGCTTCATGTCTTATGTAAAATAAAAAATAATGATTGACATCAAAAAAATGTTTTGTGTATAATAGCAATTTTCTGGCTAACTATTTCCCCTATACTGCCCCGCTGAAAGTATTATTTTTGCAATTTCTGACTTTTTGAGTACTCTAACTGGGTTGGTTTGGAAGAACTTCTTGATTAGTGTCGGAAAGAAGATCGATTGGCATCAAAAAAATTGTTTAAGTAAAATGGCAATTTTCTTGCTAACTGTACTTTATTTTTTTATTAAATCTGTGAATGGGGATAAACAATTCGTGAAAAAATTACGGATTGTTACCTAAGACCACTTTTGTGTATCTGCAGCTCCCCTTACTGCCCCGTTTACCGTGGTTTCCACCCTGTATTACCAACTACTTATACCGAGGAATGCCGATTTTCTTGAGTTCCGCTATTTTGGGCGTATTCACTTCAAAAATGAAATTTCAAGAAAATTGAGAAATTACATTTACTTGTATTAGATTTGAAGTATTTACAGCCACTTTTAAAGGTTTCCACTTCAATGAATTTTATTCTATAGGTGTATGAAGTTAAATAATTTTAAACACAAAACCCTCTTTTTGACGTCTCTGGATAGTTTTTTTTTTTAAATGTTGAAACAGGTATTTCTTTATTTTTAATAATAAGTATTTACTCTGAGTTTCATGAATCTAGAACAATCTAAAATTTTTTTTTCATACAAACTTTACCCCCCCTTTTCACCCCCTTTTTCCAAAATTTTCCACAATTTCTATAGCCTAAGTGTTATTCTGAGTTTATTTAAATAGATTAGTGAAATTTTCATTAAAATCCGTCCAGCAGTTTTTACGTGATGCGCGGTCAAACAAACAAACAAACAAACAAACAAACAAACACGAATTTTAAAAATGGTTTTAATATGTTCAGTTACTTATTTTAAGTCACCCTGATCGGTTTTTTTTTTTTAAATCTTCAATGTACAGATTTTTTGGTCTCAACGATTTTATTATATGTATAGATTTAAAGCTTAACTATGTTTAATTGATAATTGCGGCCTTCCAGACTAGAATTACGAAAATACTAACAAAAAAAGCCGTTATTGTGTAATTAAGGCTTTTCAGATTCAAAAACCATAATTTATGTCGTAGTTAAGGCTAAAATGCTTATGCTATCTTTGATCTCATACGAGATACAGCTTTGTGAGTAAGACCACAAGATAGCATTTTCTTTGCTGATTCCAAATATGGTTATAACTCATTTTTGACAAAATTATTAGTTACGGCCTTCTTTGTTATGACGGCAGTAGGATAGTTTTCATGTTAAACAAATATAAAATAACTGGTACTTTATAATCTACTTCTTTATTTAAACATATCCTAAGTCCATTATTGTAACTTGTGACATCAAAAGCAGCTTATGTCGTTTACTACATATATAAGGTTTCATCTTGTAGTATTTTTTCCAAGAACGTAACGATAAACACCCATTTTATCGTAAAAGACTAACCTCAAAATATTTATCACCCGGAAACAGCCTTGACAGGACAGCAAAAGGGCTCAGTCGTCCACCGGGCCATTGGACATTATAATCATCTGGAGCAAAGAAGCCCCTTATAGAAATTTTATTGCCACTATATTGGCCCAAGTGAATGGTTTAATTTTGCTGGAAAACATCCTTATATGCGATATATTATGTGAAATAGTAAATCGTAAACAACGTGAGGTTAAACGACCAGCCCTGTAGGGTTCCGTAATAGGATTTGTAACTTGTTTTAGTATGTTTTATACAATGTAATAAAGTAAACGAGCGTGTGAGAGTGCCTCGAAGCGACGCGGACGGTACATGAAGTACGTAGAGAACATGATGTATTTGTTTATCTCGTGTTATATGTACTCCTGGTACATATACTTGTCATTCTTCACTATGTGAAAATGGAAATGATATTTCTTCCTTTTTTGGCATTTGTGAAAAGCAGTTTTGGAAGCAGCCATTTGCTTTTCAGTTTTTTTTAGTGGCTCTTTCTTACGCACAAAAAATTAGGGAGATCGGTCTCAGAAAAAAACCCTGAAATTGCAGAGATTTTCAGTATTCTCTGCAGTACACACATTTAAATATTGACAGTTTCTTGGCTTAACTTTCAGCGCCAAAATAATCAGCAATGCTTTGTAAACTCTCACTAAAGAGAAACAACAATGAATCGTGTTTAATACATGACAGGAAAGTATAAATATTTCCTAGTTCTTGGCACTGGAAAGAACCGGATGCAATGCTTTTGCTCGAGTACTAGCGCATCTCTGGGAACCTATTTGAATATTGGTAGAAAAGAAATATCTTTGGAAAAATTTGTAAGTGTTTCTGTTTTTTTGCGAGTTAAAAAAAAGGAAATTGACAAGAAATGTGCGTAAATTGTGTTCCTTTTCGGTGGTTAGGTGGTATACAGGGTGTAAACAACCTCATCACGAAGCCTTGGTTGACAAGAATTCTGTACATCAAACTAAGTAACTTTACGCAAAAATTATTGCTAGGAAACGGCAATTTAACGCTGAAACTTAGTGAAAAATTTGGTACTTTGACCTTCAATATCTGCGAAACTAGAAGGTTCCCAAGATTGGTCCAGAATATAAAAATGATCGCAATGACGGGAAGAACAAGTCTTATTTGGTTCCGTTAAGGGTTTATTTACACCCTTTATATTGCTTTAACTTATTTTTATTTTTTTTAATGATTCTTGGCGTGGCGCTTAGGAAATTGTTTGAAAGCAATATAATATTATAACTTACACTGAAACAGAATAGGTAGTTTTAATCTTCGACAGAATTCGATAAAACATACGAACATCATTATCATCAGAATTACACTAGAAACTGTTCTGTATTTTCAAGAACCTTTAATAAATAGATGGAAGATATCCAATACATTCCACTCCTGAGATCCCATGTTTACCAAGACGACATGACTATCAAGAGCTATCTATACGAAGGTCCATCCCTTATAAGTGTGATGTAAGAATTCGCGAGCCGTCACGTTCGCGCGATAAATTACAGAAGTTCTCGAGTTGGCCCATTACTCATCGCCCCATCCGGCACATACTTCGTATCGGCGTTTAATTACTAAACTGATTAACTCGTACCACTGGGACTTGGATAAATTTTATTAAGAATTTCGGCTTTAATAGGATTATGAATTTATGGAACAGGTTTTGAACGATAAATGTTGACCTTAATGTTGAAATCTATACTTCTATACTAATATTATAAAGCAGAAGAGTTTGTTTGTTTGGTTGAACGCGCTAATCTCAGGAACTACTGGTTCAAATTCAAAAATTCTTTCTATTTGTGTTGGATAGTCCATTTATCTAGGAAGGCTTTAGGCTATATAACATCATCGGCTATTAGGAGCGGAGCAGGAATGAAAAATGTTGCAAAAACGGGGTTTCTCTTTTCCTTTCGTTTTTCTCTCTTATGTGACGCAGACGAAGTTGCGTGGGTCAGCTAGTCGTTAGATAAATTGATGTACTACCTACACATCAAATTAAATTCATAATTGCACATAAAAATATCTAAGGAGGAGGAAAATTCTACTCAAAAGGAGACCCTATCAGTGCTTTATAGAGCTTATATCTAATTGCGTACAAACAGAAATTGGAGAAAATTAAATTAAATGTCTCTAAAAAAGGTATGAAAGAAAACGGTAAGTTGAATCACGTAATTCCGTTCCTCCATAAGCTGATTATGAGGGAAATGGCCTGCCACGCTGCCGCGCTGCGCTGCTCCTATAAATAGACTAGAGGTGTCTGGGCGTATGCGATGTGAATTTGTATAAACCTCTATAAGATTATGCCTTATATTATATTATGCCTTATACTATGCCTATTCCTGGTACCAAATGAATAAAATGAAAGATGGTAAAATCTATACTAATATTATAAAGCAGAAGAGTTTGTTTGTTTGTTTGGTTGAACGCGCTAATCTCAGGATCTGCTGGTTCGAATTGAAAAAATCTTTTTGTGTTGGAAAGTCCATTTATCGAGGAAGGCTATAGGCTATATAACATCACGCTACGACCATTAGGAGCGGAGCAGGAATGAAAAAACGGGGCTTTTTTTCCTTTCGTTTCATGTGACGCAGAGAAAGTTGCGTGGGTCAGCTAGTAGTCCATAATATGGGATTCTATTTGCTCCCGGATATTGGAGAGTGATTAATAATTTCCGTCAGAATTTTTCCTGTTGTTACAATATTGTCCCCTAGCAAGCATTTAAGATAAACAACAAATTGTTAAATAATTAGGTTTGCTTAAATTTTTCAGAGAAGGGAGAGAAAGTTGACGTGCCCGTCGAAATGCAGAGGGTTGAGCAATAATTTAACTTTTTTTAATTTTTAACCCAGTTTATTGATGTTTAGAATAGCGACTGAGGTTATTATGACAAGAGTTTTTGATCAAATCTTGGGCCCAGGCAAAGTGACAATCATCTATAAGAGTTATAGATGACGGAAAAGTTAAAATGAATTGGAAAATCAACGATACGGTCACAACAACTTTACAGTTTTAGGTATCATCTAAAAGGGCACCCACGGGACCCGCCAATGTTGCGACACTTGGGGGAGGCCTATGTCCAGCAGTGGACGTCTTTCGGCTGAAATGATGGCCACGTGGCTAAATAATAACAGCCGCTTGGATTGATCGTAAGGTTAAGCCGGGCTTGCCTAGGTTGGTCTGTGGATGGGTGACCACCCTTACATACCTAGTTTCCTCCGTGCCTCGGAAAGCACGTTAAGCTGTTGGTCGCGGCTGTCATTTGTCCATCTTTGACAGTCGTTACAGGTGATCAGTGGGCCAAAAAGTCAGACAACCAGTCTTACCAAGTGGTATCGTATTACCCAGTACTAACTGGGTTGTGGATGTCAGATAGGCAATCGCTTCATGTGGTGAAATACTGGTATTCAGCTGCATCTGGTTGGACTGGAACCCGACCCTAGCATTGTTAGGAAAAGGCTAGGCAGATGATCATTTGTGATATTAATATTTGTCCATTTGTCTGTTGTACATTTCATCCACAAAATATGGACGTACGTCGTATACTATACATAGATGAACACAGGTCTCTCCAATTCTCCTAAATGTAAATTTATACGGTATTGATTTCAATTCAATTGGTAGTTTCCTAGAAAATAGTTTGCGTCAAAGCTACTTTGGTACCGCAAATAACTTTAACATACTCATAGGAAATGTCTGTCTATAAACCGATGGAAATACCTATTCCAGCGTTTTTACCTGATCGTAGTCTATGAGATGCTATCATGAAATGGTAAAAACTTTGCTCGTTCATGCTAAATGGAACAAACAGTCTCAATTGCATACCTATAGCTTCTATTTACTGTTCATTCAATAGTAAAAATTACCTTTTTGTTCCATCAAGGTAATAGTTTGGTAGTATTTTGTTTTTTAGATGTAATTCTATACTATGGCGAATCGCGGGTTCGATTATTTGTTTTTTTTTCATTTTTATTCTTAGTTTTTATGCATTTATAAAATTTTTAATTCAAATATTTAATTTTCAATAAAAAAATACACAAAAACATTAAAACTTGGAAAAAAAAATGGTGGTCCGCCGATTTTAGAAATACGGCGGTTAGTGGTTCAGAGACAGGAACCTCTTCAAAAGGGAGGCTGAATCGAGAAGTACTGCCTTCTGAATCAGGCCCTTTACCCAACCGCCCAGCTAGAGCTTCGACAGATATTCGTTTAGGCTCTTAGACATCAGGCTATTGGCCGTAACGGCAATCGACAGAACGATTACCGAGTTTACGTTTAATATTAATTATTCTTAATATTAACAATCGTTCCAGAAAGACTTGACTTGAGACTATAGGTACTAATTGACTGCACTTACTGACTCCGAATCGGCTTGAGTCGGGCAGAAAAATCTTTATGTCCTGGCAATAAAAGCGTCCGATTCTGACGACTCGACGCCGAGACGAAATACCCACTTTCTTGTTTTAAGCTCGGATCTGGAATCTGCTGCTCTTCGCTAGATTTGCAGGTCTTGAGATGAATATTTGATTTCAGTAAACAGTATCTGCCTTCGTTACAGTATGTGTTTGATTCATTCTTATACTTATAATATTATAAAGCTGAAAAGTTTCTCAAGAACTGCTGATAAATTGAAAACATCTTTTTGAGTTGGATAGTCCATTTATCGAGAATGGTTATAAGCTATACAACATCACGCCACAACCAATAGGAGCGGAGCCATATATGAAAATTGTTGCAAAAACGGGGAATATTTATTCTTTTTGTGTTTGTTACCTCAGAACTTTCGACTGCGTGATCCGATTTTGATAATTCTCATTTTATTCGAAAGCTTCCCGTGTGTTTTCATTTCAATGTGGTTAAGATTTGATGCTGATCTTCGGAGATATTAATGGAACTCTTCAAAATTAGACAGCAAATTTGCAGTGATTGCTGCAATCGCCTGAATGTTTATTGTTTATACAACATCATGACAGAACATCACGCCTCCCGTCGCCGTCGCCGTCGCCGTCGCCTCGCTCTGAGGACAACGCTACTGTACGCAGATGTGTACAATACTCCCAGATTTCAATAAATGATAGCAATGAAATGTACTGGGATTGCTGAAATCTCATGTCTGTCTATTGATTACACCAGTTGATAACAAAAAAACACGCCGGTACGGTGTGAAAGGGTAAGCACATAATTATGAACCACTAATAAGTGAAAAATAAAACACTCTTTTGCAAAAAATAAAACTTACTTCACACAATAAAATTATAAAATAACTTTAGCTTCTGAAGTCGGTAATAAAATACTAAATCAATCAAACAAAGGCCATTATCACTTTAATGTGACGCAGACGAAGTAGCGTGGGACAGCTAGTTAATGATAACTATAAAATACTAGGTATTCCAATTAGGACTGGCTCAGCTTTTGTAGAGGAAATAATAACAAAAATTCATGGAAGCTTCTGTTTAAATCAAAACTACTAAGGTCCATGTTCACCAAAAAGATGACGCTCTGATTATCTAAAAACAGCTGTTTAAGACACATTTTTGTATGGTGATATGTCACAATGACAGCTGTTTTTGGATAATCAGACTGTTATCTTTTCGATGAACATGGACCTTACTGTGAGTCACAATCACAGAAAATTGAGGATCCCAGAATTGAATTGAATTGACAACTACTACTACTACTAATGATATTGAAACATAATATTCATTGAATTGACTGAATATTGCACTGCATTCTATTAAATAAACGAAATTATATTGCATGTTAAAGAAGCCCGTTAAGAATATTTGTGCAAAATTTAAACAGAAAGTAGTGCAGTATTTTCTTTTATGTAAAGATTTCTGGTTTATTTGAAAGAATGCGGTGCAATATTTAAGTATTTAGGTATAATGTATCGCGATCGCGCGTCTTTTTTTTTCGGATGGGAAATCATTAAATAACAGGGTCCCATCTGAAAAAAAAAACCCACTCTGGGCGGTCATAGAGATATTTAAAGTAAAAATCTTACAATAGAAACTTGTATTTAAAAAAAAAACTTGTCGAAAAGTTGGAACTTTTGACCCCCAATATCTCCGTAAATAGAAGGTTCCCAGGTATACTGTAGAACAAAAAAAATATCGCAATGACGGGTTGAACATGTGCCTTTCCCCTTCTTTAAGAGATTTTTCACACACTTTTATGTGCCATACCCACTCTGTAGATTGGCACGACAATAAATGAATAAATATCGCTGGACATTAACACACAGCGCCACCTAGTACCACACTAAGCAAAGCTTGTATCGTGGACACTAGATAGTTGACATACTACATATATATACTTCTCTGTTCATAAATACAAATTTATTATACATATAAACATCCATGACTTGGAAACAAATGTCCATGCTCATCACAAAAATATTTGCTACTACCGGGATTCGAACCCAGGACCCTAAGAACGTAAGGCAGCGTCACTACCACTACGCCATTCGAGTCGTCAAATGACCAGGCTAGCACGAACTGTAAAGGGTTAATAATTGTAGAGTTTAAACTATCAGAGTGTGGGTTTAAGTTTCCAAATACCAAGAATATTAACACATTGGACCCTTGTTTAAAGTGATTTCTCGTGAAATCTGGTCCGAATCCCTTCATTGACATTTCACCCTTATTATAAGTGGTTCTAAAATCTGACGAACTATTTAAGGCCTTCGACCTTTCAGCTTGTGACCTTTCCATTAATGTAACCATGCGTGCAGATCCGGCAAGTATCTGTGGAAAACCAAGGTTGAGCAAAACTATGACTGACTGACTAGGACTGGACTGAGTTCATTGAGGTATCTGTAGTGTTTATGCCCGGAAGCAGGGACTCAAACTGTAACCGTAATAATGTGTTTTTAGAACAGTTTCAACAGAAAAACACTTTTAGATCTAACATATACAATAATGTTACCGAATCAAACTGTAATTTTTAATATGTGTTAATAAGTGTTAATATGTGTAACTGAAATAATCAGGAATTTGAAGAAAAACCCTTTTTTCATATTCCTGATTAAAAAGAAAGAAAGAAAAAACATTTATTTGGCACGCGCCACAAGTGCACACGCTATAAAAATAATAATAATTTAATACTTAAAACTAAACAAAATAAAAAAGTAAGTATATTGTGACGCTGTGTGCCTCTCGGCTGCGCCAAATAGGCCCAGTTCAGCAAAATGCCGGACAACTAGTGCCCGACGCTGGTTTTCAACTGGACCTGGATTAGTGAGGTTACGGATGTGAAGCAACTTTATATTTTGTGTCAATGGTGGTGGTGAGTAGGTGCTTAAATATATAATTATGATCTATATGTATAGAAAAAAATAATATGTAATAAACACAAACAAATAATAAATAAATTAGAGTGAACAAGCGAAAGTAAAAAGAACAAATCAGAAATATACATCTAAGAAAAAAACAGGGAGATACATAAATGGGGCGGTCGCATGATAAAAGAACCTGTTTTGCACGATGACTTTTTACGCTCATTGTTAATAATAATTTATTGCAAAAACACTTCTTCTTCTTCGCCCGACCCGGGCATCGAACCCAGGACCTCATGCTCAGCAGGCGAGCTTGCAGCCACTCGACCAACGAGGCATGCTTTTGTTTTCATATTTGTTTAGGAGCTCGTGGCTAAATAATAACAGTCGCTTGGGCCAATCTTTAGGTTAAGCCGTGCTAGCCTAGGTTGGTCTATAGATGGGTGACCACCCTTACATCCCGAGTTTCCTCCGTGCCTCGGAAAGCACGTTAAGCTGTTGGTCCTGGCTGTCATTTGTCCGTCTTCGGCAGTCGTTACAGGTGGTCATTGACACAAAAAGTCTGACAACCAGTTTTACCAAGTGGTATCGTATATTCCAGTATTAACTGGGCTGTGGAGGCCAGATAGGCAGTCGTTCCATGTAAAATACTGGTATTCAGCCGCGTCTGGTTAGACTGGAAGCCGACCCCAACCGATTTGGATATTTGTTTACTTGATAAAAATTTATCAATCTGGTAAACCTATCCCAACTCTCTGCTGGAATATTTTTTGCATGGGGCGACACATTTTGACTTCCACAACCCAGTTAGTACTGGTAAATCGGGACCGCCTGGTAACACTGGTTATCTGACTCTATCTGTGACGACTGTCAAAGATCCAAAAAGGACAACCAGGACCAACTGCTTAACGTGCTTTCCGAGGCACGGAGGGAACTCGATATGGGGTGGTCACCCATCTATGGGCCAGCTTTGACAACCACTGCTTAACTTAAAGATTGACCTAAGCACCCGTTATTGGTTAGCCACAAGCGAGCCTCACGAGCTAAGGTCTGTAACTAACAAGTTAAATTAAATCAAAACTTGATAAAAACCCAGACACATAGGGTAATTTCAAGGTATTTTTATTTTGGAACCAAGTATACTGCGTTCTACTAGTCAAGCGCTTTCATTTGATACCCATATTGAGGGAGTTGTTGAATAAATATGTGATCCGCCATTTTGTGGCGGCGGCCATCTTGGACCGATTTTCATCAAACATAGCTAAGCACACTCCCGACTAATTCACCTTTCAAACAAAAAAAAAATCAAAATCAGTTCATTCGTTCGGGAGCTACTATACCACACACACACACATACCCGTCAAACTTATAAATTCCCGTCGTTTTTGCGTCGGGGTTAAAAAAGAAAAAGGTCCTATACCACGGAACTCAATAATTACAAAGGTACAGTATCCAGTACGTTCGTTAAATTTGCTAATCCGTTAAAACAAGGTTGTGTCGTGTTTTGCATGACAATCGCCCACGAACGATGACACCTGACCTGAATCCGTAAAAGTGAACAATGTCTACATTACCGCAGTGACACAGTGTTGTGGCATCGCCAACAATTATTATGGTACAATCTGCATTTCGTTGACTACAGTGGTCTTTGCGCCCCTGGTACTACAAAGCATATGATGGATAGTGTGAATCAGTCCTTTACACGCTTTCATCATATTTAATTTCAGCCGAAAGACGCAACTGCTGGGCATAGGCCTCCCCCAAGTGTCGCCACATTGACCGGTCTCGTGCGACTTGCATCCAACGGATTCCCGCAACCTTTACCAGGTTATCGGTCCATCTAGTGGGAGGTCTTCCAACGCAATTTCTTCCGGTTCGCGGTCGCCACTCCAGAACTTTTCGGCCTCATCAGCCATCCGTTACTTTAGTGACGTTTTACTTTGCCATAAATATTATAACACAAGTTCTACTTCTTCTACTTTTAAAACACGATACTTACGATCAGTGGAAATACAAACATCCATAAAACATTCATTTATATTTGTAATTATACATTTTCCATCTTGTGTTTCGAGTTTCTAGCCCTCGCAGTCTAGGCGACCTATCTGTAACGATTAAAATACCGTTTGTTACTAAGATTTCAAAGCACAAATGTGATGCCCTTGTAACTAAGTTCCACTCAATATTAGAAATTCATTTCTATTTTATATAGGACTAGCTTCTGCCAGCGGCTTCGCCCGCGTGAAGTTTGATTATTGTCCCATGGGATCTTACTACCGGAATAAAATGTATCCTATGTTTTATGTGGGTCATAGCGTGATGATATAAACGTAAGAGTAAACAAATATAATAATAACAAATCTCCGAACTGCTAAGCTATCGGGAGTTACACGTGTTATTGTGAGTCAACTATAAAAGATAGACATATGCTGTCTTGGGATATTTTTTATATAATTTTATGTGGAATATTTCCGTTATACATGATTTCTATGTAGCTTTAACCATTAAGGCTGCACACGCGACGGAAGCTAAAAAAACCAAGTAACTTCTCCCGTTTTCCCAACATTTCCTTTCACTGCTCTGCTCCTATTAATGGTAGCGTGATGAAAAGTATACTATTACCTGCTCAGGAGTATGTAGAATAATTGTACCAAGTTTCGTTAAAATCCGTCGAGTAGTTTTTTTTTCTATAAATAACATACAGACAGACAGACAGACAGACAGACAGACAGACAGACAGACAGACAAAAATTTTACTGATTGCATTTTTGGCATCAGTATCGATCACTAATCACCCCCCGATAGTTATTTTGTAAATATATTTCATGTACAGAATTGACCTCTCTACAGATTTATTATAAGTATATAGATAGATAGAAGATTAAGGTTTAAATATTTTGAAATTTGAAGGAAATTTGAAAGTTTGAAGGATTCCTTTATATCTATGGAAGAATCCTTCACAAAGTTCGTAGAACTATGAGCCATGTCATTCCTGCCATACCCAGATAAATTCCTCGCCATACGTCGATACTAAGTTGATAGCGTTTCTGGTAGCCGCCATTGTTGATTCTAATATTCATGAGTACTAGTAGTCGTCTCAAAAATACAATAAAGTAGAAAACTTTCCGTCTGGTTGCTAGCATAGATCAGCACGACCGTAGAATGATAACATATAATTTAAAATGTCACGGGATCTCTTCAGTGATTGTTATTTATATTGAGCTCCCGATATTTCGACGCTGTTGCAAGCGCCATGATCGCGGGTTGAATCACGGAAGATATCCCGTAAGTGACATTTAAAGTTAAGTCGTGAACCATAATAGCTCAAAACAGTGTTTGGAGACATATCCTCACTAACATTATCCTTTTAGATTTAGTTTTGACGACCCGTATGGCGTAGTGGTAGTGACGCTGCCTTACGTTCTTAGGGTCCCGGGTTCGAGTCCCGGTAGGAGCAAATTTTTATGTGATGAGCATGGACATTTGTTTCCGAGTCATGGATGTTTATATGTATAATAAGTATGTATTTACAAACAAAAAGTATATATGTAGTATATCAACTGTCTGGTGAGCACGACACAAGCATTGCTTAGTGTGGCACTAGACGGCGCTGTGTGTAATGTCCAGCGATATTTATTTATTTTTATTTTATTTATTTAGTTAAAAACTAGAAGCATCTACATGAAATATAGAAACATAACATATAAACAACTAGCTTTTACCCGCGACTTCGTTCGCGTGGGATAGTGACTTCCGGCAGATTTTTGGTTTTACCCACATTGTCGACTCTTGACCAATACATGGCGCTGTATGTCCGGAATAAATTTAATTTTTTATTTTATTTTTTGTAATAAAAACTATCCTATGTCTTTTTTCAAGTTTCAAACTATGTCTGTACCAAATTTCACACAAATCGGTTCAGTAGTTTAGGCGTGAAGCAAAGACAGACAGACAGACAGAAAGACAGACAGACAGACAGACAGAGTTACTTTCGCATTTATAATATTAGTTTGGATGGCTTAGTCACAGAGATTAGCTATCTATATTAATTGTTTTAACAAATTGGCACTACTTAATATACCTATCTAAATCTTCAAATAAAAACTTAACTCTTATATTATATTATCTAAGTTAGTACCCTTTATCCACAACTAAAATATTACAATATCTATTATCTCAGTGGGTGTCCAATCAAATTGACACTGCACCACCGGTATAAAACGTTTGATCACAAAGAGCCCTCTGCAATCAGCGTCCTACTCAATACTTTCAATAAACCAGCGCTTATAAAATGTGTCTCCAAGGTATCAATACAAAGCTTTATTTGTACTGAGCCTTTGCGAAAGTGTTTGTGAGTAGGAGTTGTGTATTGTAACATTTGAAACGTGCTGAAAACTTATTTAATTTTATCAACTCAGAAAAATCACTCAAATTGGTCCAGGAGTTCACTTAAAGAATATTTTAAACAAAAATATTTCTACCTGGTTAACTGATAAAGAAATTGAAATTCTATCGCTCATAATAGGATAAAACAAAATTAAGAACATAATTTTCTTTTCAGTCGTCAGGAAGCCTAAAAATGAAAGGCGAAAATTAAAATAGAACTAAAGTCGGGGTTGGTGGAACGCGGAATTATCAAATCCGGCTTCATTTCAATTTCCTGTTAAAAATCGAACGTTGAAAATTTAGTACTAGGGTCGCATTAAAAGGCAGAGATGAGTTGGTAGATAAATTCAAAATAAAGCCTCACAAAAAGAAGAAAATTTCAATTAGATACCGGGATCGCATAAACTTCAAAGAGTAAAAGTTAAAAAAGGAACGCCTTTTAAAATGTGACGTGAGACTGCATGGAGCCATAAAAAGAGCGGGCTTCGAGTATCTCCAATCAGTATTGTGGCAGGATGACGAGACGCCATTGTGGGGCATACAAAGCGCCCGTTTAATGAAATACTTTGGGCAACTACCTGTGACGTCATAGGTATAAAACAGTTACAAAAGTTGGTGCTATAAACATGGTATTAATATTTCAGCAGGTGGAAACAAAGAAAGCTTTATTATTATTAGCACATGTGACCATTGAGATAACGGCTCATCATCATCTTTTGACCCTTGTACGACATTGTCAGGAGCGTTGTATTGGTAAACATAATTTAAGATATTACTGAAGTGTTAAAAAACAAGATGGCGGCACCCACGTGTTTAGATATATGAGAAACTAACTGTAATGACTGTAAAAGTACCTTCACGTAGTCGCAAGCCCGTAAGGCACTTGTTCTCCTCGTCAGTAGGATCAATATTTCTGTTCTAGACCATATCTGGAAACCTTCCAGTAATGGGAGTCAAAATTACAACATTCAACCTTTTTTTTTTAATAAAATTTTAATTTTTTTTTACACATAACTTTAAAGTTTAAATACCTCCACGACCCCTGTACTATTTATTCAATCCATCCATCAGGACAAAATGTTTTGAGTGCGTTACATTGAGTTTTCACCACAAAAAAAGGCTTTTCCCAAGAATCATTTTTGCGTAGAGTTACTTTGTTTGATTTGCGCCTAAACGATACAGAATGAAGGGTCCATTTACATCGTGCATGAACAACTATGTAAAAGAAAATGACGTGGTGCACTGATCCCCAATAAAATTGGCACACGGGTAGCAGGATGATGGCGTAATAAAATTGGTACTCAGTAATTAAATTGGCCTCTTGAACCAGTTTGCTACAGAAGCTAACATTTCAGCATTATCTAGGTGAAAATGCTACATACTTTCAGTTATTTTATAAAGTATTTAATGAAACTTCACTGAAAACGGTTTCCCAATTTCAAGTGAAGTTTCATTCTACGACTTGGCAGGGCTCTTCATGCATAAAGTTTTCAAAATCTATCCGATAGGCTTTGGCAACGGAGTCGGGTTCATTATTTCTTTAAATTGTCTTTGTTAAATGAGCTTCTTTCGTCGTTGTATAACTTTAAGTTTGTCTGATTCTTCTGTTGGGCAAACAAATGCTTTGTTATTTAGAGCAAAGTTTTGAAAAAATTAATAGGTACCAAAATTAAATATCAGGGACACCTTTTAACAGTTTGAATTGAACGCCGAATTACACCTGTAGTAATCTTATTAAAAGAAACTCAAGAAAATCAAAAAGTGTTAAGTACCGAATGTAAAACGTCTTCTTCTCCACAAAGATCTACGTTAGGGAGTGGGCAATTACAGTAATTTCACAGTTGTCTTGTGACTGGGACTGTAGCTACTTTAAATGTTCATTTTTGTTTCGACAGTTCAAAAGTGCTTGTAACTGGCCTACTTGAAATAAATGCTTTGATTTTGAAAATAAATTAATTTTACCAACTCAGTAGAAACCATCTGTCATGAGGCACTCACGTCAACAAATTCGTAAAACCAATGTCTGTACCATCCAGCATGTAGATTCTGCATGGAACTGTTTAAATAGTTGTTGGCTGGCTTCTGGTACTAGTCTGTGAAGTCTGTTTTGACCAAAACGTTTACGACCCGTCAATTCCTAAAGTCCTGGTACCACCATCTCTACGTAATAGTATGTTGAGCCTTTGTACAAAGACTGCCAGTCTATCCGTCCACAGCGACGATGTTGACCACACTTCAGTGTCCATTGATAGATTACTAGCTATTGTAATAGATCGTTTGTAGGTATATGCCTAGGGGGAATGGAGTAGTGATTGCATGGATGTTGTCTCGTATGATATTTTCGTAATCGTGTTACTAAAATCTATTTTTAACGTGCAGGATTTTTTATTGGCAAAAATGGAGAACTCCTTTTAAAAAAGTGCTTCGGTTACGATTTTATGATATATAACGTACTAGCCGACCCGACAGACGTTGTCCTGTTAACTATGAATATTTAATTCAAATTGACCTACTATCTACCACCTACCCACTACCTACCTACAATCTACCTACCCACTACATAAATACCCCACACGTATAGATTTGATGAATAAAAAAAATAGAGTTTCAGTTCAAAGTATGGGGAACCTCGAAAAACTTAATGCGGTTTACAGAATACATATATTTACCAAGTTTCAACAGCATAGTTCTTATAGTTTCGGAAAAAAGTTTCTGTGTCATACGGACGGACAGACAGACAGACATGACGAATCTATAAGGGTTCCGTTTTTTGCCATTTGGCAACGGAACCCTAAAAACCAGTCAGTAACAGATTCAAGTTTAAATTTAGAACAAATACTAAAAACCAGTCAGTAACAGATTCAAGTTTAAATTTAGAACAAAAACTAAAAACCAGTCAGTAACAGATTCAAGTTTAAATTTAGAACAAAAACTAAAAACCAGTCAGTAACAGATTCAAGTTTAAATTTAGAACAAAATATGGGACGCTGTATTGAGAAGCAACGACTGTTTAGGATATGAGAAAGGAGATTGGAATCCGCGATACGTCAAAGTTACAATTTGGATGGTAATTTGTATAATAAATACGATTTCAGGGACCGAGAGGTGCGTGTGCGGGATAGGAGAATTTGACGCAGTTACACGCACTTATCTGATACTTAAAATGGCGTCAAGATGTTTCCCAAATATTTATTTATTTGTTAAAACTTTATGCACAATTTAAACTGTACAAAGGCGGACTGGTAGAAAATGCCTAAGGCATTAGCCTTAGGCATTTTCTACCAGTCTACCTTAGGGTGATGAAGAGATAATACACAGTAGGTGCAATAACCGAAAAAAAGACTAGAAATTATTTATAACTAAAACATATAAGAATAAAATAAATACATACATACATACATACATAAAGGGTGTAAAACACCTCTTCACGAAGCCGAAACGCACTTGTTTTCCCCATCATTGTGATCATTTTTTTGCTCTACACGATACCTGGGAACCTTCTAGTTACTTACGGAGATATGGGGGGTCAAAGTTACAACTTTTTGACAAGATTTTTTTTAAATACAAGTTTTCTTTTAAAGATTTTGACTATTATCACCTCCACGACCCCCGCAGTATTTAATCCATCCATCAGCACAATGTTTTAAGTGCGTTACATTGAGTTATACCACAAAACATGATTTATAACCTCAAAAAAAAAAGTTATTTCCCAGCAATAATTTTTGCGTAAACTTACTTAGTTTGATGTACAGAATGCTTGGGATGAAGTGGTTTACACCCTGTATAGCAAAATATATAAAGTAGAGGAAAGTAAAAACAAAGGCTCCATAGACAGATTATTTTTGACTGTGTTTCA
The DNA here is from genome assembly GCA_916618015.1 of Xestia c-nigrum. Classification (NCBI taxonomy): domain Eukaryota; kingdom Metazoa; phylum Arthropoda; class Insecta; order Lepidoptera; family Noctuidae; genus Xestia; species Xestia c-nigrum. The sequence continues at coordinate 5,035,432 of OU745263.1, forward strand.
GTAACAGCATTAAAAATTCAACTAATAATTAACAAAACACAATCACAAGTTTATAACGCTCAGTATGAAACAACGTTTAAAAAATCAATACTTCGAATGAATTGTTAATTACTGTTCAGCCTTCAGACTTTAGTTCGGTTTAAATAATTAAGCTCGTGATCCAATATGTTTTAACTTTCAACTTGTTACATTTAACATCGGTTTCAACAACAAAAAATACTCGATCAAATTAGAGTTGGTAGCTTTTTAAGGGTTAAGCAACTTTTTGTTTTTAATTGGAGTAGGAGACTGGATTTATGCCCAGTTGATGGCAATAGGGTCGTTCCTTATTATATGGGACTTAACCGTAACTGGTTATATGTGGATGTAGTATATATGTACAAGTTTGCGGTAACCTTCAGGGATTCCGGGTGTGATTTAATCTATATTATAAAATTACTAAGTATGTATGTGCGCCACATTAGTGTAACTTAGCAAGGCTCGAGAGCGGCGCGCGCGCAGCTCGTGCACGGATAGCTTCTTTCGCATTTGAACTGTTGTATTTTACGAACGTTCTGAATTTGCTACTTTGAGGGATGTGCACCGCGGACGGCACGCGCGCACCTCCTACACCGCTCGAGTACGGCGCAAAGAATGCGCATGAACGGCGCGCGGACAGCGCAGGGGCTGCGAACATGAAATGCACGCGTGCAGTTCTCAAGAGGCTCGCGAACGGTGCATTAGTGGCACATTCCCTAGGTTTGGACAAACCCTTATTCTCTGCCTAAGTTTTTGAGGAATACAAGCGTGATGGTATGAATCTAAACAATGTCTGTTGATTCCATTGTATTTAGTTCTAAATGGTTCTTAAGCCGTTTCGCGTCCTTTCTGCTGAGGTGTTTACATAGGTTTGTTTCTGTAAGAGCAAGTAAGTACATGCTTTGAACTCTGGCGGGTAGTTTGTGTAATAGCCTACTGGCATACATTGTTTTCAGTCATGAGTTATTTATAGCGGAATTGAGACGGACCGGTTTCTGAGACCACCAACAGATCGGTTTAAACTTGAATGTAATTGCTCATAGCTCCTACAATGCCAGCTTTAGAGTGGCGCTTGAAATTAATTTTGCGAAGAAATTGGTTTTGTACAGACTCCAGCACATCTAGCTTCTACAATTTGTCGAATTTCTTTAACAGATTTGCAATCCTATCGCTAAAGTATAACGTTCAAGGTTGATTGGAAAAAAATGTGAGCTTTGGGTAGTTTGACGTCTGCATATCATATTTATAGGCCTCGAAAATCTCTTAGGTCCATGTTCACCGAGAAGATAACAGTCTGATTATCTTAAAACAGCTGTCAATGTGACATATTCTCGTACAAAAATGTTTTTTAAACAGCTGTTTATAGATAATCGTCCGTTATCTTTTTGGTGAACATGGACCTTAATCGTTTGCGGGCCCCGGTTAGCCGCTGTAGAAATATTTTGGCCGAATACGATGTCATCGACACGTCCCAATTATAATGCCAGTGTGGAGCACCTCTGCAGGATATGCCCCACTTCCTTTCTAGCCCATTCTGCACAGCCACTTGCACCTGTGTCATGTGTGATTTGAGTGTTTGCAGAGTCAAACACTCAAATACAATAAAAAATGTGATAGCGATCTTAATAGCTAAAACGACACTCCTTTTTAAGACAGGTTGTGAGACATTCGGGGTTTTATGAATTTGTACTCCAGAACCCTACTAGCCGTAGCGAGTATCTCTAAATGTTCCACCTGTTAAGCCACCCGTAGTTATTTTCCAAACTATTAACAACAACATTCCACAAAATATTTCTGTTGCACAAAGTTTTGTAAAAGCTATTAGCATAAAGTGGTTATTTTACATCCATACCTACACCTAAAATATTTCAGAGTCTGGATTAAAAATGGCTTGGTAATTGTATATAATAAATATGGCCTCTTGAATTGCTAAGTAGTCGATTTAATTTTGCCTCTTTCGTGTTAAACCATTTAAATTCCACTCTGTAATCTCTTATGTTACCCTGGTAACAAAGAGTAGTATTTATTACTTCAATAAAGTGTTTGTTTACCTCTTTACTTGAATATGATATTTTAAATGGGAGAGATAAATACGTGAGTAAAGTTGCAAATTCACCAGTCCATAAGAGCCTTCTCGCACTAGCAAGTTGCGAGCGAATGGAAAGCGGGGCGAGTGCGCAGTGAGCTCGTATATAGTATAAGGCCCTAACTTTGTAAATGCGGAATTAACTCTGTCCGTCTTTCTGTTACCTTTTTTCGGTGAAATTTTGGGCTCATAAATTTTAGTTCAGATACCTGGGTTAGTTCAGATACCTGGGTCATCTAGTTACCGAGGACCTTAAGGATGACATGGACATTGAACGTGAACGTAGGGCACTGTCTGTAAGAGCAAACATGATTGCTCGCAGGTTTGCCCGATGTACAAATGAGGTCAAAATCACTCTCTTCAGAGCCTTCTGTACATCTTTTTACACCTGCAACCTGTGGGCAGTCTATACTCATGGAGCGTACAGTGCCCTACGGGTACAATACAATAATGCGCTTAGGACGATGTTGCGGCTACCCCGCCACATGTTTGCGGAGGCGCGCATCGATTGCTTCTACGCTACTCTGCGCAGACGGTGCGCGTCAATGCTGAGCAGAGTACGGGCTAGTCGCAACAGCGTTTTAAAGATGATAGCCAGTAGGCTTGACTGTCTGTACATGAATCGATGTATTAATGCTCACATGAGTATTGATACCTCGATTCGTGGGTCAGGCAGAGGGCGAGTAGATTAAGTTTGTGTTACTAACACTAGTTATAAGTTATTGTGCTACTAACAAAGTGGATCTTAGTTATCTGTAATAAACGTTTATTATTATTATCTCCTTTATTTATTTATCATCTTATTTTGTACATTTTTAAATATTTCTTAAAAATCATATATAAAAACATTTAAAAATATAAAAAATAGGGATCCGCCGGTGTCGAGAGCAGGGTCCAAGTCACCGGTGGTTAGGGTTGCAGAGACAGGAACCTCCTCACAATGCGAGCCGTATCGAGGAGTACTGCCTTCTGTATCAGGCCCTTGATCCAACCGCCTAAAGAAAGCTTCGACAGATGTTCGTCGAGGCTCTTGGCTATCAAGCCATTGGCCGACACGACAATCGGCACAATGATAACCGAGTCCATATTCCACATGTCGCGAACCTCGTGCGCCAAGTCGAGATATTTTATTTGTTTCTCTTTCTCAGCTTTCACGAGGTTCTCGTCATGCGGAATGGTAACATCTAACATCATTATTATTATTATTATTATTATATACATTCTCAGTCGCGTGAGGTTTGTTTATGTTTATACAGGGTGTAAACAACCTCATCACCAAGCCGTCAATGAAGCATTCTAAACACCAAAGTAAGTAACTTGACGCAAAAAACTGGTTGTCTGTAAAGTCGGTTTACTGGCGATAGTTGAACATGACAACGTCTTAAGAAAATACTGATGGAATGGTAGCATTTTTTGACACCACATTCGATTTTCACGGCACTTGATACTCGATTAAAACATGTAAATGTACTATAGTATAGCAGCTGTCCACGCAGACGCATCGCTTACTCAAGTAGGAGAGAGACGGATGTCGAACGCTGCCTAACGCAAAGGCCGATTGTGCTTCTTTGTCACTCGTTCCGCGCTCTCGCTTGCACTTCAAGCCTTACATGGAACGCCTCAGAGCGATCAGCGAGGTAACGCCGCATGAGGTAACGCCGCATGAGTCATGTTTTTTCGTGCGTGCAGCCGGCTCTATCGAATTATAAGACGTTGTCACGTCAAAAAATATTGCCGGAATATATCAACTTTTTTATGGGGTGTTATTCATGTTTTACGGTAGAACTCAATTTAACGCACTCTAAACATTGTGTAAGGTACGTTTCTAACTGTGATCAAGCACACGCGAGCCGAGCGAGCCGAGCGAGCAAACTGAGCGATTCCGCTGCCTATGGCTGGTGAGCGCTACATGCAAGTTGGTCGCACTGTTTATTCCTTTGTTTGGGTAAGTATATTAATATCTTGCCATGATAAACTCGTAAACCGGCTTGTCTTAGGACAAACTAGTTGGACCAGAATGGGGTTTGACTGGTAACAGATACTCTAGGGAGTGAAATACAGCTTTGTGTCTGTTCGATACAAATGTAAATTTGTTGAAATATAAATAAATAAATAAATAGCATGTCTAATTCATACGCTCTTGACACCAGCGTATTAGGTACTTGTTTTAATAACATCGCTATAACCATGATGTTTACATAATCTGATCGTATTTGTTCAATTGAATGTACCTTTGATTCTTTCCTTTGAAGTATATTTGGTTGGTTGGTTACTTTTTTATCGGTTACATACGTTTGTAATTAATATCCACGTAATATTATAGTATTTGTGGCGAGTCTTATATTACAATTTCGTTTAGCATTTTTACCTTAGTTACTATTATAAATTTATTAACCGACTTAAAAAAGGAGGACGTTCTCAATTCGTCGGAACCTTTTCTTTTTTATGTATGTTCCCCGATTACTCGAAGATGGCCGGAGTAAACTATCCAAATCACATCAAGTGTGCCTTTTATAGGCACACTTGATGTGATTTGGATAGTTTTGAAGAGTTCTCTCAATTTCTCCAGGATCCCATCATCAGATCCCGACTTGATGATCATGGGACCATCTGGGAAGTATACCCTTTCAAACAAAAAAATAATAATTCAAATCGCTCCGGCCATCTTCGAGTAATCGGGGAACATACATAAAAAAGAAAAGGTTCCGACGAATTGAGAACGTCCTCCTTTTTTAAGTCGGTTAATAAATTTATAATAGTAACTAAGGTAAAAATGCTAAACGAAATTGTAATATAAGACTCGCCACAAATACTATAATATTACGTGGATATTAATTACAAACGTATGTAACCGATAAAAAAGTAACCAACCAACCAAATATACTTCAAAGGAAAGAATCAAAGGTACATTCAATTGAACAAATACGATCAGATTATGTAAACATCATGGTTATAGCGATGTTATTAAAACAAGTACCTAATACGCTGGTGTCAAGAGCGTATGAATTAGACATGCTATTTATTTATTTATTTATATTTCAACAAATTTACATTTGTATCGAACAGACACAAAGCTGTATTTCACTCCCTAGAGTATCTGTTACCAGTCAAACCCCATTCTGGTCCAACTAGTTTGTCCTAAGACAAGCCGGTTTACGAGTTTATCATGGCAAGATATTAATATACTTACCCAAACAAAGGAATAAACAGTGCGACCAACTTGCATGTAGCGCTCACCAGCCATAGGCAGCGGAATCGCTCAGTTTGCTCGCTCGGCTCGCTCGGCTCGCGTGTGCTTGATCACAGTTAGAAACGTACCTTACACAATGTTTAGAGTGCGTTAAATTGAGTTCTACCGTAAAACATGAATAACACCCCATAAAAAAGTTGATATATTCCGGCAATATTTTTTGACGTGACAACGTCTTATAATTCGATAGAGCCGGCTGCACGCACGAAAAAACATGACTCATGCGGCGTTACCTCATGCGGCGTTACCTCGCTGATCGCTCTGAGGCGTTCCATGTAAGGCTTGAAGTGCAAGCGAGAGCGCGGAACGAGTGACAAAGAAGCACAATCGGCCTTTGCGTTAGGCAGCGTTCGACATCCGTCTCTCTCCTACTTGAGTAAGCGATGCGTCTGCGTGGACAGCTGCTATACTATAGTACATTTACATGTTTTAATCGAGTATCAAGTGCCGTGAAAATCGAATGTGGTGTCAAAAAATGCTACCATTCCATCAGTATTTTCTTAAGACGTTGTCATGTTCAACTATCGCCAGTAAACCGACTTTACAGACAACCAGTTTTTTGCGTCAAGTTACTTACTTTGGTGTTTAGAATGCTTCATTGACGGCTTGGTGATGAGGTTGTTTACACCCTGTATAAACATAAACAAACCTCACGCGACTGAGAATGTATATAATAATAATAATAATAATAATGATGTTAGATGTTACCATTCCGCATGACGAGAACCTCGTGAAAGCTGAGAAAGAGAAACAAATAAAATATCTCGACTTGGCGCACGAGGTTCGCGACATGTGGAATATGGACTCGGTTATCATTGTGCCGATTGTCGTGTCGGCCAATGGCTTGATAGCCAAGAGCCTCGACGAACATCTGTCGAAGCTTTCTTTAGGCGGTTGGATCAAGGGCCTGATACAGAAGGCAGTACTCCTCGATACGGCTCGCATTGTGAGGAGGTTCCTGTCTCTGCAACCCTAACCACCGGTGACTTGGACCCTGCTCTCGACACCGGCGGATCCCTATTTTTTATATTTTTAAATGTTTTTATATATGATTTTTAAGAAATATTTAAAAATGTACAAAATAAGATGATAAATAAATAAAGGAGATAATAATAATAAACGTTTATTACAGATAACTAAGATCCACTTTGTTAGTAGCACAATAACTTATAACTAGTGTTAGTAACACAAACTTAATCTACTCGCCCTCTGCCTGACCCACGAATCGAGGTATCAATACTCATGTGAGCATTAATACATCGATTCATGTACAGACAGTCAAGCCTACTGGCTATCATCTTTAAAACGCTGTTGCGACTAGCCCGTACTCTGCTCAGCATTGACGCGCACCGTCTGCGCAGAGTAGCGTAGAAGCAATCGATGCGCGCCTCCGCAAACATGTGGCGGGGTAGCCGCAACATCGTCCTAAGCGCATTATTGTATTGTACCCGTAGGGCACTGTACGCTCCATGAGTATAGACTGCCCACAGGTTGCAGGTGTAAAAAGATGTACAGAAGGCTCTGAAGAGAGTGATTTTGACCTCATTTGTACATCGGGCAAACCTGCGAGCAATCATGTTTGCTCTTACAGACAGTGCCCTACGTTCACGTTCAATGTCCATGTCATCCTTAAGGTCCTCGGTAACTAGATGACCCAGGTATCTGAACTAACCCAGGTATCTGAACTAAAATTTATGAGCCCAAAATTTCACCGAAAAAAGGTAACAGAAAGACGGACAGAGTTAATTCCGCATTTACAAAGTTAGGGCCTTATACTATATACGAGCTCACTGCGCACTCGCCCCGCTTTCCATTCGCTCGCAACTTGCTAGTGCGAGAAGGCTCTTATGGACTGGTGAATTTGCAACTTTACTCACGTATTTATCTCTCCCATTTAAAATATCATATTCAAGTAAAGAGGTAAACAAACACTTTATTGAAGTAATAAATACTACTCTTTGTTACCAGGGTAACATAAGAGATTACAGAGTGGAATTTAAATGGTTTAACACGAAAGAGGCAAAATTAAATCGACTACTTAGCAATTCAAGAGGCCATATTTATTATATACAATTACCAAGCCATTTTTAATCCAGACTCTGAAATATTTTAGGTGTAGGTATGGATGTAAAATAACCACTTTATGCTAATAGCTTTTACAAAACTTTGTGCAACAGAAATATTTTGTGGAATGTTGTTGTTAATAGTTTGGAAAATAACTACGGGTGGCTTAACAGGTGGAACATTTAGAGATACTCGCTACGGCTAGTAGGGTTCTGGAGTACAAATTCATAAAACCCCGAATGTCTCACAACCTGTCTTAAAAAGGAGTGTCGTTTTAGCTATTAAGATCGCTATCACATTTTTTATTGTATTTGAGTGTTTGACTCTGCAAACACTCAAATCACACATGACACAGGTGCAAGTGGCTGTGCAGAATGGGCTAGAAAGGAAGTGGGGCATATCCTGCAGAGGTGCTCCACACTGGCATTATAATTGGGACGTGTCCGTTCCTTTGAAGTATATTTGGTTGGTTGGTTACTTTTTTATCGGTTACATACGTTTGTAATTAATATCCACGTAATATTATAGTATTTGTGGCGAGTCTTATATTACAATTTCGTTTAGCATTTTTACCTTAGTTACTATTATAAATTTATTAACCGACTTAAAAAAGGAGGACGTTCTCAATTCGTCGGAACCTTTTCTTTTTTATGTATGTTCCCCGATTACTCGAAGATGGCCGGAGCGATTTGAATTATTATTTTTTTGTTTGAAAGGGTATACTTCCCAGATGGTCCCATGATCATCAAGTCGGGATCTGATGATGGGATCCTGGAGAAATTGAGAGAACTCTTCAAAACTATCCAAATCACATCAAGTGTGCCTATAAAAGGCACACTTGATGTGATTTGGATAGTTTTTGGAAGAGTACTTTCTTAAAGTGATCCCATTGTTTTCACTTCAAGCATAACGTGCAAAGGTGAACGGCAGTGGGATTATTGTATAAAAGAACATTAAACATACGATTTCTTTAATTCTTTAAGGGTTACGATGTAATGAAACGTAAATAGAATTGAACTTAATTTAATAATGTGTACATCATAGAAAGTACAGGTATTAAAGTTGGAATTATAAGTAGGTAGGTACAAGAAAAGTAATATTCATCAACATCTGCCCAGCCTTTTCCCAACTATGTTGGGGTCAGGTTCCAGTCCAACCGGTTGCAGCTGAATACCAGTATTTTACATGCAGCGATACGATACCACTTATTAAAGACTGGCTGTCAGACTTTTTTTGGGCCACTGACTACCTGTAACGACTGTCAAAAATGGACAAATGACAGCCGAGACCAACAGCTTAACGTGCTTTCCGAGGGACGGAGGAAACTCGGAACGTAAGGGGCGAGGAAGGAACATGGATGGGTTTTAGTCAGTAAAACTCTGACACTCTCTCCCGTTCCGCCCAGAGTGGGAGAAGTCATTTGATGATTTCCCATCCTAAAAAAATGTGTGGTCACCCATACACAGACTAACCTAGGCAAGCACGGCTTAACCTAGCGATCGACCCGAGCGGCTGTTATTATTTAGCAACGAGCACAACAAAGGTATATTATTTACTAAAATTCAGACAATTTTCACGAATAAAACATCTGGGCTAATTACTTTTTAAACCAAAATAATTAGTCAACACTCACGTTACCACGTATAAAATGCTGGAGAAAATAACTGTTTTGAAACACACTCTCCACTCTTCCTAATTGACTTTTAACGCCAAAAGTAATTGCACTAAATTATTTCCAGTAAACTTGCTGTCTGCTTAATTAGGACCCCCGACTTTGATATCGTTACCCGTTACTGTTTCTATTAATTTTGTAGTCAGTGTATGGTGGTATTTTCAACTCAAGCTCAGTCAATTTTACATCGCACTTGTTTATGACTGATAAAGTTTTAATTTTCCAAACAAAGGATAGAATATACTTGAAAGTAGAAATTAAGCAATACCCATGAATCGAATAGTTATAAACCTACAAAATTGCTAATAACGTCCCGTTTGTTTAAGCAGGTAATAATTTAATATCCTACTTGAAAAACCGATCTATTTGAAAAGTAACTCCGCTTTGCAATGTCTCATTCTTATCGACCACAATGTTGATAGCAAGCGAATGTCCCATTCAAAATCAAAATCATAATATTTTATTTCACATAGGGCTGGATGGGCACTTATAAAACGTCAAAAAGTTGCATTGAAAACAATATCTCACCACAGAGTATATAATCAATACGCTTTAAAAAACGTTCCTAATTTCGTCAGAGTGTATCTCACTGACAGCAATGGCCTTCAGATTCTGGCGCCCTAGTCCATAAATAGTGGGCGTCAATGGACAATCTAATAGACAATAGAGAACCATAGACTTAATTAATATTACCGTAAGTATAAAGCTTCGTGCCAATTGGGGTAGAGAGTGATATAGATTTTTTTCGTCCCGGAAAGAGCGGTTTAATTTGGTTCTCGCATTCATTTCGTCGCCGTGTCGCTCCTAATTTGTGTATGGGCATACCGCTCCACATTTGAGGGCCCGTTATTTGTGACTCAATATAAAAAAGAGTATTACGTTCACCATCATCGTTTGCTGTGCGCCTGGTACAAAATTTGAAAAGGGGAAAATAATGATTATGAAGATGTAACATGGTTTAACATGAAATAAGCCTACTTTATTTTTGTGCTTTCCTCTTTATTCTGTAAGATTTTACGAAAGTCATATTTTGAACCTTTTTAATTAGATCCAAGTGTTATTTTCTATAAATCCTTTGTCTCTGTATTATACATAATTTATACTTACGCTTGTTAGATATTTTTGAACCCTTTTTCTCTTTAATTTGTGAGCCTCCACATTCATTAGCTCTCGGTCATATAAATTGGGTACGTTCCTAATGAGAGATTTGTTTGTTTTGGTGCCGGGAAAATACTGGGTGTAAGATTTTTCATAAAAGTAAAGGAATGACTAAACAATTCTTAACTCTCTGATTAATTTAAACCAATAATTCTTCATTGAAAAAGACCCGAAACCTTTTACAAGCAGGTGATAAACGACTATACAATCGGACAGGTATAAATTGTAAGTTATTTAAGCAACACCTAAGTTCGACACATAGCTGTAACATAATTAATTGCTGTAGGGAAAGTTCTCAAACAGTATTAATTTAGTGATGCGTAAAAATCTCCCCAGGGGATTGTTTAAAAATCGGGAGATACCAGGCGCCCAGTAAATTGAACGTGAAGGTTTTACTTTGATTGTCCAGTGTAATCGCTGGTTATGGGCGCATTTAAATAGAGGATCGCTTTATAGATAGAACGATTTTGGTTCTATTGATATACTTTTTGAATGTAAATAATATCTGCAATCTATTACCGATGGCAATTGGAATTAAATAAGTATTTTATTTGGCCACTAGTTTGACGTCTATGGACCTAGTAGTAGTAGTGTAGTTTCATTTAACTGGTGTTTACGGAGAGAGAGACAGAAACATTATAATGACTGGTTTTCTTAACATTTGTTTATCATGAATATTGGTGTTCGAAAGAGCCGTGTGATGAAGAACGGTTACTGTTATAAGACCCTAAATATTGGATTCCTAGGAACTGAAAGCACAGTTTATAAATAGACGCGATAACAAAACTTTTTGGGATATTTTATTGAGTATTATCATAATTTTCCACTGAATATTTTTGCATGATAACTTTTCATAAGGATTTTCATGGAAAACCCCGTATGAAAGCATAGTTATGTTTTTTTTTTCTGTCATTACATACAATTTTCTAGGTATGATTTCCAGATACAAATGAAATGTGAGTTTCAAAACAGCCTTTTGCATACTTAAAAAGCAAATGTTCAGCTGAAATTCCGAATTTAAAATATGAAGCCGTATTTTATATATGAATCAAATAAACAATGTGTTTTGTCTTTTTTCCAACGACAAATTGATATTTGATTTTAAAAACAGAAGACTTACAAAACTCTGGCTTTATTCGGCCAGTGACAAATTATTTTGACATGTCATCCATCAAATTCATTCAACAATAGCAGAGGGCCATAGCGGAGCGGAGACAGAGGGTAATCTGTTTGAAATAGGTTAGACATAAACCCTATGTTTGAGTGTAGATGACAATCTACATTATACACACGCCTGTAAACCTAAAAAGGCAGAGATGTGTACGGTACACTCATATATCTGTGCTGTGGGCCCACCATAGCGAGCTACCATGCTGAGTGGTGAAGTGCTAGTCGCAGACTATGAATGTTAGGATCAGCTTTCAGTCTAACCGGATGCAGCTGAGTACCAGTATTTTACATGGAGCGACTGTCTATCTGACCTCCACAATCCAGTTAATACTGGGTAAAACGATACCCCGTGGTATGACGGGTCCGTGGCTTAGGCACCCGTGGCCGACGCCCTCGGTTCGATTTACTTACTTCAAAACAGTTTTTAATCAAATGTACTGTCAGGCACAAGAATAAATTCAAAAATATTTTTTATTTAAATACTCACATACATGTGATATTTTCATAGATCCATTGCCCGAATTAAAGAGATATGATAGTATGGTGTAGTAATTCAAATGAGGAAGGTAGTCTAACACGTGTTAACGACTGTCAAAGATCTATAAATGACAGGCGGGAGCACTCTCCGTGCTTTCCGAGCTACGGAGAAAACTCGGTATGTAATGGGACCTATCCATAGACCTAGGCAAGCACGGCTTAGCCTAAACATCGACCAGTATTTATTTTTGACACGACTGCCCAAAAAAGGAGTGTTATTCATCTTTCTTTCTTTCTTTTTGTTTCTGATTTTTTTGGATACCATACCTGGGAACCTTCTACTTACGGAGATATGGGGGGTCAAAGTTAAAATTTTTGACCAGTTTTTTTCGTAAGATTTTAACTACCCCCATACTATTCAATCCATTCGTTTTTAGTTAGTAGTTTTTATGTTTTATGTGCGGTATATTGAGTTCTACCACAAAACATGACTTATAACCTCAAAAAAAAGTTGTTTCCCAGCAATAATCTTTGCGTAAAGTTACTTAGTTTGATGTACAGAATGCTTGGTTAACGGCTTTGTTATGAGGTGATTTACACCCTGTATGTAACAACTAAATGGGCACATGAATGCAATGAAGAGTTTGAGTTTAAGTATTATTTCCAGTTGTATCGATCAAGGGTAAATGTTGGCCACTGGTCATTGGTTTTGTCTAGCTCGTCCCGCCATCTTCCGCGATGCCTTCTGGCTGTATCAGGGCTCCAGAAACCAGAAAGTTGTTATTTTGGCCCAAAGCGAATCTTACCCAAGTTCTTCATAAGTAAGAAAGTATTGGTATTTTCAACAAGTACCTTTCACTAAATCAATCTAGCTCTTAAAGTAACACATACTATAGTACATCTTCGGTAAATTTTGCCGATATACGACGACGTGGCGATTGACGCCCTATAGAGCTTAGACGTCGCACTAATGGTTGTAGTAATTGCTCGGGCGCTGTAAAATACTCGTTTAGTTCGTGATCGAAGATAAAGTATCCCCGCTTGGCTTGCTAGATTGTTACGGTACTACTATTTCCTTGGGATTAAGTACCAGGGAGCCATATGTGGATAGAATGTTGAAGTTTAATGTTGGATATCAAAACTCTTTTGATAGGGTAACAAAATACTCAGCGTTTAATAGTAAAGTTCGTTTTTTAAATCTCATAATGACAATACCTTTTTAATACATATAATAAGAATCAGACTATTTGAAAGAAATGGTACAATCACGAAATAACAACTGCCCTTTTCAAAGCTTTTCCCCACATTTATTAATATTTAACGCGAAAGTAACTCTGTCTGTCTCTCGCCTTCCGTATATGTTATAGACTTGGAAAAAGACAGAGAGTAATTACACTTATCGTACTCGATGGCAGACGAAGTCGTGGAATTATAACGTTTCCATACCTTCCTATAATGTATAGCATACGCACTCCTTCCAGCAATTGACGTGTGCCAGTAATCACAGTTCGGATCAATCGTTCGTATTTCGGCACTTGACAGCTGACGGCGCTGCTAATGACGTGAAAAATGTCTACACAGGTTACTCTTGAGCATTATGAAATCGACATGTCTGAAAGTGATTTGAACGAAACCTGTGTCTATTGCCGGCTGTCGTTATAGAAAAATAGCCTCTAAGTCAAAGCTTTGGAAAACTCTCCTAAAGAGACTATCGCTTATCATTTCCAGTTGAATTCTTAAACATAATAAATCATTTAATTCGCTTGACAGCGCTAAACTAAACCGCAGCAGCGCTGCAGCACCACAAATAACGCTGGGTAGTTGCCAGCGATCGCAATTGCCAATATGAGCACAAACTGTGACCTCCTCATACCTATGCATCACTGGTGGTAAGACTGCGCGACTAGGAACAGTTGCAAATAAATGGAGCGAAGACAATTTACTAATGTTTTCCACAATTTATTGACTCAATTTTTGCTGGACGCAGTTCAATGGATTTGCATGCTGTCTGGATTTTATGACCTCTTCCAATTTATGTGGCTCTGGTACTTTTTTTTTTTTTTAATTTGATTAAAGGGCTTTGTCGCTTAGCGACCACATCGCCCGCTCTGGTACTTTATAAAGCAGTTTCCCGGAGAGAGTCGTCAAATGAATTTCAGAGAAAACTTCTTTTAAAAGTTTAGCAATTGCTACTACTTAAGTGTAGATTAACTTTCCACGAAAGTGGCTGTAATTATTTTTAAGTGCAACTATTTAAAGTCCTTGCTCCGTAGTAGGCATTTATTGGGGTTGCCAAATACTCAGCTGCAATAATTACAAGTTGTTGAATCTTACAATTTTTTATTGTGTTACATCAATATATGTGTAGGTATTAGGACCACTTTTAATATATCCCTCTTTGCATACCAGTATTACGTACGTAACGTAAGAACTACTTACAAGTCTCAATAACAAAATTATGCAAAAAACTTAAAATAATAAAACAACCAAATCTTCAGAAATGAGAGAGACAGAGTGATATTACTTACGGTGTTGGAGAAAAAAATACTAACCGGCGCGCGAGTGAAGTACAGCTTTTACTCAATGCACACTGTTTCTCGTTTCGAGAAATATATGTTATTATGCCACTTAGAGACATATCTCAGCAAAGGACACACGTCGCACCGCCTTTACGCTAAAATGTGTGTCCTGTAAAGAGATTCAATTACTCCTATTTGTCAATCTCCTTTCACAGATTGTTTCTAAGTATACGCGTGGCAACCCTAATTTTACCACCTCAGCAACACTTGCGTCCCTCTCACATATACGGAAAATGATCTGTCTTTCTCTTTCGCTACTATGTGACTCTTTAATTGCAGAGTGAAGAGCCTTTAGATCTTCAATTGCATGAAACTGTTCAAGATGATTTGAGCTAAAAATAAAATTTTATTACGAAAGTATTCGATAATAAATGGCATCATTATGTGTTTGAAACTAATTTTGAATAATGCCTTTTAAAAGTATTCTAGAAAACGTTTCAACCCGACAGAATTTAAAAATGGAACTAATTACTAAATATTTCTGTTTGGTCGCAGCAACACGGCTGAATTTAAACAACTATTTTCGCTTTGAAATTAGCGTAAATAAAAGTGAGATAGGGTTCAGATAAAGGTCGAGTTTTGTTTTTATTTCTCATAATATCTGTGTGACAGATCCATTCCTAAAGCTTGATCTGCCATATTTACCTCTCGGTAGAGTATTTTGTCTACCAAGATCCATTGTCTATTTATTATACCCCTCAGGCATCGGTTAATTGTGTGTGCGAAGCCCGCATGTGCTAAAACAATGGTAAATGGAATTATTATGAGATATTATCGAAGTCAGGGGTTTGGCGCCCTCTTGGGTAATGTTTTGACTCTCGAAAATTACTTGTAGCACGACTTCCAATTCAGAATCTATCGAAGTTTGTGATAGTGTCTACAAATAATCGAATAATCCTTCGAATACGTAGATATAATCGAATAATCGAAAATAATTATAAATAATTGAAGAAAAAACGAAATCGTGGTAGATGTACGATACCGGACGATTTCGTCCGGTATCGTACATCTACCACGATTTCGTTTTTACGACTATATTTTTTATTTAGGTGCTGGTTACAAAGATTACGCCAGTTGCAACAACGTAATATATTGACGGCAATCTACCTTTGTGATTGATGTCTTTATCCACACCGCCGTAACACAAATATACCATGAAGACACGTTACCCAGCTTTAAGCACACTGATTTATCTTTTACCCATCAAGTAAGATGTTCTCGAAACTTCCCCGGTTTTGTTTGACTTCCATTCGCATATTAGCTTCGCGATGTAAACTTCTAGTTTTCCCTGTAAGAATATTGCGTTGAACACGAAGAGAACTTGCATACTGCTAGTATCGAGTTATTGAAAGTTTATTATTATGTGCTGCTCAGCTTATGCAAGCCTGGTACCGTACGGGGATTCTGTTGGATACATTTACCACTAGTAGGACTGTGAGAACATGGTCTCTTTTTTGACCACCACTGACGCCCAGTAAAGATTGTTAATAATTTCCTTAGAACAAGTTGTGGGTTTTCACCGAAAGTCATTTTAAGAAAGCGAAACTTTTTATTTGTAACTAGCTGACCCACGCAACTTCGTCTGCGTCACATAGGAGGGAAAAAGCTACCTACTACTACCTACCTACTACTTTTTACCGTTTAAACCTTCCCAGGACTTCCACAAATCATTCAAAACCAAAATGAGCCAAATCGGTCCAGCCGTTCTCGAGTTATAGTGAGACTAACGAACAGCAATTGATTTTTATATATATAGAAGATAGATACAAAATGCTGACAATCAAAGGAAACCGAAACAAAGCAAAGCTTTCTAAAAATACTTTAGATTGAATGGCACCTTCAGAGAGAACGTTCCTCGCCATCCCACTTGCCAGACAGATTGACGACACAACAATGATCTGTTTAAACAACCTACGAACAATCTATTTTGAGAGAATTAATTTTTTGGATAGTCAATACATTTGCATATTGTACAATTGTTGCATTTTACATTCTGTTCAAGGTTGATCTACGCCTACCGGTAAGCTTAAAGTTTCTGTCAGACTTAATATTTCTTCTTAGCTCCAGATCAAAACAGTTAAGTTTAAAATGCCCTTTGATAACATCGTGATTCTGTAAGCGCGTGGGTTTCTTAATTATTCATTATTTGATCCGTCTATGAACCAATATAGATTATGAATATTTTTGAAAAAAAAAATGGGTATTAATTAGTCTATTAGTTATTAGTGAAAATAATAGCAGCTTTGTAAATCCAATTCTTCTTTAAATGGCGAACGAAATCTTTATTCTGGTTTTTTTTGTATAAAAAACATTATTCAAACAGAAATCGGTCAGCATAATCCAATACGGGTACCAGGATAACACAAAAGAGCAGTAATGTGATTACGCACTACGTCGGGATCAGTCCCGGATTACGAGATGACATAGTACATCACTCAAACGGATAGGGATGGGACTCAGAAGTCGTTTGTAGGAAGTATACGGTTCGTTTAATATTATCTAGAGGGATGCACTAGCTTGCTACTTGGTACAGGGAAATGTGAAGCTTACAGGAGTTTGTAGAACACACTCAATTACTGTATAATAACTTCTACAGGGATTTTAAACATTTCAGGTAAATAAAATGAAAAACAGTGGGTATGCTTTTATTGAGGATTTCAACGAAATTTTACAAACCATTTCCTCTGTATTTGGTTTGTCAATGATTAAAATTATCAAAGATTTAATGCCATGTTAATTACAACCCATTAGCACGCCGCTGTTAATTTTAACTTACTACTTTTATTTAACGGTATTTGCTGTGTCAATAAACATGACATGACATTTATAAATTTCAGCAAAACACCGAAATTTTATTGGTTTACGGTAATTGAAAGCACTAGTTGGGTGGGAAGTCTATTGTATCCGTATCATTCTAGTTCCTTCAACGGAGTAATGATAGCCTTTTAAGCTAGTTTAGGATATAGCACTGATCATTGTCGTTTTTTTTTCGGTGAGGTTAGAAAATCAAGGGCGTGCAAGTTGTTTTAGTTTTCTAAAGATAAACTAACTTACCTTAGGGTGCAAAAAAATTCGATCATCCTCAAGGGCCCCATTTTACGGCCCTGGTTATCGGTCCCATCGCCTTAGAATTTTTTGGTTTGTCAACCCGGGGGAGGGGGACATGATCCTAGCTACGCCCTTGTAGACAATTACAATAGCTATGAGTCCGATATTGATAGAAGAGGAACGTTCTACACGTATAGAGATGAGCTTCCTAGCTCTTAGGGTACGATAAATGTATCTACTTGCTACACTTACATAGATAGATCGTTTTTATTGCACCCAATATACACTTATACTTCACTGTAAAGAGGAGAAACTTGTTTTTTTTTGTGACTGTGTTTGTAACGATTAAACTCAAAAACCAATCGGCTGATTAAAAAAAACTCTTTAACCATTACAAAGCTACATCTTTACCGAGTCTTGTGATGACGATGATACTTGATGATATCTTCTTCGTACTTCTCTTACAAGTCATATCATCAGACACCTCCTTTCCTTACCTCGATCCGACCATTCCTTTCCGTTTCTTTACTCTTATAACTTATAAAAGAAATCATAGTGACTTCACTAAAATTCCCATCAACTTGACTTCCTTTTTTATTGATACTGACATTTTTGTTAAATTTTGTATGCCAAAACTCAGGCAGAATGTACCCGGCTCCCTATATTTTATAACAACTATTGTATGACACCAAGAAACTTAAATGGAAGTGGGCTGGTCACTTTGCACGTCAGGATAAAGAGAGATGGACTAGACAGGCTACTATGTGGGCTGGCCCCTCCGGAAAAAGAAAAAGAGGTCGCCCCCTAGAAAGATGGGAAGACGAACTTATAAAATTCGCAAATAAAAACTGGATGAAAACTGACTGCCCGTGATAGGAAAAAGTGGAGTGAGATGGAGGAAGCCTATACTCGTCGAGAGGTCCTTAGTTAAAGTTAAATTTATATTATGTAAAAAAAAAAACAAAACATGTATTAGTTTTACTAAGGAATTATAGAGGCTTAAATAAATCAATAAATAAATAAAATAAATTGTACGACACCTACATTCTATGCGAAAAATGATATGATTTGATTTTTTGATTTGCAAAAAATATTCAAATTCTAGTAAAAAAACGTAGCGGGTCTTGTAATACTAATGCTACTTAGTATTCTACTGACCATGTGTCCCAAATCGTTGTTCCCAGTTTTTATAGTTTATCCTAGTTTTTTTTTGCTTGCTCTAAAGGCATTTACGAGTTCCAGAACGTTCTGGAATAACATAAATATGATTACGCGTGATATGAAATAGCTTGAGTTGTTCGATATTTGATCTGCATGTTTTCAACATTTTTTCTTGCTTTAAATAGTACACAGTGGCTTTGAATCTATACAGACTTTTACAGTATGCATAGTGGGGAATTTTGTAAGCAATGAGTCGAAGAATTATTAAAATTTCAGTGTCGTTGTATACAGGCAGAATAAAAAGATTCAATTTTCTGACGACGAAATCTTTGTCGAATGATGAACACATCTTTATTTTGCATTTAAAACTTTACGTCAAACATATTACCCGAAATGTGCTTAACATTTTTGTTGCTACAGCTACAGGTTCATTACAAATTCATTGAAAACTTTCTGTAATCCCTAACTTAATAGTTTGTTACAAACAACTTGTTCAAAACTTCAACGCAGATGTCACACACACCGACAACTTGAATTACGTGTTATAACTTGATTTCAAACTGAATTACACTACAGTTGTCATAATTACGTTTCAGGTAATGACATCTGCTTGCATCGTGACAGCTCGTTATACAGTGACAGATATACAAGGTAATATTATAATTCAATGGCTTTAGTCCGGGAGCTAGCGTTGCATTATAGGTGGTGTTTTTACGCCGATCGGTTGCCATCTTGTTCAATAAATCTCGAATGCTGAAAAGTAAACCTAGCGTCAGCTGACGGACCCGCGGTGGGTTTAGAATTGGGAAATTACGGAAGTACCGTGTTTTCACCACTTCTGTAACCTCTCAATCCTACACCCACCGCTACTTGACACACAGCTGACAGTTGGTTCACTTTTTGGTAATATATAAGATCAACCTTCGATGACAATATAAGCCGGCTTACGATGACTTTTTTATTTGTAACGGTACCTCCCGGACTATTTAACACGTCAATCTACATGCATCTGACCAAAGGTGTGATTCAGACATAAAAAATAACAATTTTCTCTAGGGAACCAACATCATAATTGAGAATAATACATCCTCCAAAATACTATGTACTTAATCAACCACATAAATTTACAAAAAGTACAGTAGGAGAAATTTAATTTCGATATCGTATTTTTGGGACCCCATTAGATCGTTTTACTGTTTCCCGAAAAATAATGTTTTGTATCATGATAATTGTACACGATACGTGGCGCATCTTGAGAAATTGTTAATGTATTAGTAAAAATCAACGTTAGTATCAATGCAATTAGACTTCAATTCCACAAAACGGTCAAAACCTTCATTTGCAGCACGGAAACAAACCACTCTAGAAAGCTCAAATAATCCTTAAGACAATTCAATTCAGTCAATATCACTTCGTTCTAATTCTATCTCAGTCCTTGGTGGAATGGGCTTGATAAGGTGCGTTATCAGTCTGACCTACATCGCTAGTACCTACATCTTGAGGGCACGACTTATATTGATTGCACTGTTAACAATTTCTTCGAATCTGAGTATCGGGGAGTAAGGATAGCGAGGGGGTTTCGTTTAAGATGTAAATGTTTAGATTTAATTGGTTTATGTTGTTTGTAACTTTCCATGTTTGGTTTGGGTTGATTAATTTTAGTAAAATCCTTGTATGATATCATTGGGAGATTGCTTTCATATTTATTTAATATTCTTAGGAAATAAAGGGTGTAAAACACCTCTTAACGAAACCAAAAGACTTTCCCCGTCATTGCGATCATTTTTTGTCTCTGAACATTTTTATTCAAGCTATATTACGTTATATTACCTACATATTTAAAATCGAAATATCTAGATTATCCAGAAATTATGCAATAAAACTTTCTCAAGGCTGTTCCACTGAAATAAGACTGTCCAGGACGCGCCTCCCGGACGCCAGACAAACTTTGGGCTAAAAAAGAGTGGAAAGAGTGCCTTTGCCATTTTTTTTTAAATTCTTCAAAACGCAAAAAGCAGACTTTTAAATGACGACTTTGAAACGATGTAGAACATTTATCTTTATCACGATACGTCTTTGGAAGTATACAAACTAACTCGGGACCCAGGTTCACTGAAGCAAGGAATTCCCGCTCAGGTAATAATACATTGTTATCCTAGGGGTGAAAGTAACTTATTTAGTCCCGAGACGGGGTTTGGCGCCCAAGCGTAGCGCGGGAGCTAATAGCTCGAGGGACTAAATAAGTAATTAACCCGAGGTAAACACTGTGCTTTTCATGACGAATACAAGGAAAATAAAAACAAAAACACGAAACCACTCGAAAAAAAAACGAAAATCGGATTGTCGCTTTTCCGCCTATTTTGTTTTTTTTCTATGGCCGGCTATTCAGCCTTATTTTCACTATCGTCACTGAAAAAATTGTAAATATTTTTAACTAAATTATAACTAAGTTGTTTAAAAATATATATTCTTTAATTAATACTGAATTTTATGTTATTTCGATTTTACATCGCGCTGTAATCTACAGGCTGTATAGAAGTCGGAACATGGTTCAATAAATGTGAAAATAAAACTAGTTTTTTTTTTAAATATTGTGACAGCTGTCAGTAGAAAGCGATTTTCCCTAGGGCTGAAAAGTATTACTTTTTCCGAGTATGAGTAATGAAAAGATTCATACATGACTCTGCTCCTGGAGTGTGTAGTGCTATTCCTTAAACGATGGCACTGTTATTATCATGTCTTGCGTGTTGTCATCACTAACTGAAGGACGCTACGATTAGGATAAACCTATTGTTCAATTCTGGGCACACTTTACGCCACCTCAGTACGTCATAACAGGCATAGGAATCACAGATTGAAGACGTGACTCTGTGGCTCTGTAAACGTGGACAAACAACGTAGCCTTAAATTCAAGGTCACTCAGCGTTCCAACGGTCTATATGATTGGAGTCTCTCTGAGGGATTCAATCTAGAACGTTGTGACAATGAAGCAGAACTGTCGCCGTAGCTTACAGAATAAGTAAGCAGAAGAAGCTATGGGACGGCCATATGTCCCGTACACCCGATGGCCATAGAGGTAGACGTGATTTTCGGTCGAAACCGCGAATCGGCAAGTGTAAGGTGGAATATCCACGGTAAAGGTGGAGCCACGATCTCCGCATGGTGGCTAGTAGCAACTGGATGTTGTTACCCAGAATCGAGTTTAGTGGCGTGCGATTGAAGATGTCTACGTCCAGCAATGGACCCATCAAAATCAGAATTCACATACATAATCAATATCATATCAAACAATAATTTACATACCATCATAGAGATCTATTTCATAACAGCCCTTCAACCTTTCAGCCATATTAGGTTTGTTGGAAAAGGTCTCGTGTCCGTATGTTCGATCATTTGGATGATATTGTTGGCACAACTTTCTACAAGTTCGGTCCCACAGTCCCCATGTTTATCGTGACTATTGGATTGGTAATAATGACTTACGGGTCACTTGTGACGTTAAATTGTTATTGTTAGATACTATGAGTATTTCATGTTTGAGAAATATGCCATTTTCAAAAATTAAATGCAGTGTTTTGAATTTATTCCATCCTGATATTACTTTTGTCTTTTGTAATGCTCTGCTTGTTAATTTTAACACACTGCGATCCCCCCAATTTGTTTTTTAAAAGTGACCGCGAACTGATTTTTAAAAGTTTTGGGCTCTAGTCACAACCTCATTAAGTTGACTTGATTAATATATTCCAATTAGTACTGAAGTTGTAGTCAAACTGACATTCAATCAGATCACAGGAAAATCATAAAAATTACAAAAATGTTGACATAAGCTACCGGAAATCTAATGTCGATCTTGTTGAAGTCATTGTTAAATTACAGAGCGCTTCGGAATGGATACCAACTTTGTCTAAGCCACCTGGACCCACTTGGTAAATAAAAGCAGTGTGAACATAACATGAAAACTATGTTGTATTATGAAGTCCATTAAGTTTAACACTAACTACCCGTTTACTGGTTCAATACAATGGATATAGAATATAATGATGTAATTATGTATGAAGAGGCAACACGCGTTTATTGTCACTATTAAATATTAAACTATGTGAAACTGCTAATTGAGACACGAAACTTGTCAGCGAGTATGATAACCTGGTATTTAGTTAGCGTTACATTACAGTTAATTGGGAACAAACTAGTTCATTCTTCAGTGATTATGTGTTACAAATTTTGCTGTGTACATGTGTGATTAAAAATGGAGACTTTCTGCTGTTCTAGACTTATAATCTTACTCTGTATCAAACACTCAGATCTTTTCTGATTGAGTAACAAACATTCATAGTGGAAGTTCATTCATAGTGGGATTGTACAAATCGAAGGTGTGCAAGTCTGCACTAGGCTGATATATATTTTTTTCCTTTTTATAACTTTTGTCTATGTTTTCTACACGTATTGGTTATGGTTTCTTTGATTGACTTATCACACTTTGTTTTTACTACTAGGAACGAGTGCCTTTTATTTCGGTAGTTAACAGAAGGTTTAGGTACACGAGAAACCAAAATGGATGGGAACTAATACTATAAATTTACTACACCAGCGCGGCAGCGTTTAAATTTTGTCATCATCATCATCTTAATCATCATCAGCCTATTATGTTCCCACTGCTGGGACACGGCCATATCTCTCGTTTGAGGTTATTGTAAGATTCACGTTTTCGTTATCGAATTTCTCAGCATTCCAGTTAGACAAGGCTTAGTGAATATTACCACTGTAATCTAGAGACTTTATGGAAGAAATCAATATATGTTTCATTAATATATGCTTCATATATGTGGGTGGCCTGTTCTCCGAACAAAAAAAATTGTCTCCTTTGACAGTATAGGTTAAACTGGCAACCAATCCATAATACGCCCCCACTGTGCTCGATCGTCTCTCGATGGCTATTGACGGCGCTGATATCGGCTTTCACAATATATTGCCTATCACCCCTGTGTAAAGGGTTCCTTGCGGAGTCTCCTATAGGACCCATTACAGTAAAGCAAACTTTCCTGTCATAAGAACTTCCTGGGCCTAATTGAGCGTTGTGATAGGTAGTGCGGTGATTGACTGTTGCACAACGTAAGTACTGGTTGTTGATGAGTCTGTATGCGTGCTCTTCAGGAATACAACTGGGAGCTCTTCAATGATGATTTTACTTTAAGGGGCCGGCGGAGCATGTTGCGGGCCTGTTCGAAAGAGATACCGCGGCCCCGGAACATAAAGGGCGAGGAAGGAACATGGATGGGTTTTAGTCAGTAAGAGTCTGACACTTCCTCCCGCTTCGCCCAGAGTGGGAGAAGTCATTTGATGATTTCCCATCCTAAAAAAAAAGGGGCCGGCGGAGCATGCGTCGTTCATACAAACTTAATACTTACCAAAATAATTTGTAAATCATACATATTAAGATAGTGTGTATTTATTTCGATTGGTTTACAGAATATCTATGTTCTCAAATATATATTTTGAAAGGACAATAATATAAAGACGAGATATGAGGAATTAAAAATTTCTTTAGAAAACTTATTTTTCTCATAACCCTTGTTTAAATCAGTGTCCATTCAAAATTTATAATTGGGAACCTAGATATTCTGCGGTCCAATCGAAATAAATAGACACTACCTTAAGAATATGTTTAATTTACAAATTATTTTGGTGTAACGTTTATATGAACGACGCATGCTCCGCAGGCGTGTTAATTTTGTTGCTTGGTTTATTTATTGTGATAAGATTTTACAAGAATAGGATAAAAATGGCGTAAATTAGTAAGTTGGCGAATATGCGCGTGCGCGCGCTCGCAGACGACTGGTCAAGTGAACTGGCGTGATGCGCTGCCGTTGGGTGTACGATTAGCTCGCGCGCTCCCTGTTGCTCCCCGCGTTCGTCTTAGTGATGGGCCATAGATGGGTAGAAACTGGTTTAGTCCAACATAGTACAATGTACAAGTTATGAGCGGACCCTTCATGACGCCGTCGACCAAGCATTCTGTACATCAAACTAAGTAACTCGACGCAAAAACATTGCTTGCAAAAGATTTCTTGTTTGGGGCGAAAAATCACGTTTTACGGAAAAAACTCAATGTAACGCACTTAAATCATTGTGCGTGGATGCATTGAAAAGTACACGGGTTATGGGGGTATTTCAATTGAAGTTAGAACCTTAATAACTAGAATTATTTTAAAAGAGACTTGGAAAAAGATGGAACTTTGGCCTCCAATATCTCCGAAAAAATAATAGGGGAAAACAACAGCATTTCGGTTTGGTTAATCTCAATTGTTTACGATCGTTCATTTTAATGTGCTACGAGTACTAATCTGTGTTTCATTATATACATCGGTTGTGTGGTTTAGATCGCAATGCGCAGTAGTTACTTGCACATTTTACTGGATGTTTGGTACAATCCTTGTATCTCTGTGTTTGTAAAAGCGAGGTTTGAATTTGAAAGTGCACAAACAAAAATAAAAATAACGATGGAACAATTTATTCGAAAACAATGCCAATTTTCCAGCTCCTCTTTTAACGTCAAAAATGTATTGTGCTCAGTGCAATAATTTCGAAGAATAGAATCGTCCTTTTGAGTTAAGGCGATTACAGTAGCTAAACGCGAGTTTTATAATACCTAAAAGAATAAAATTCACTGCAATAAACCAAACTAAAAAAATACATACCGGTATGATAGTGTTTTGAAAACTTAATACAACTAATTTTTACTAAAAAAAAAACTTTTAACGAGTAAAAACCATACTAAAATACATGATATCATTCTGTTTTTTTGGTATAGTTCTATGTCCAGCAGCTGACGTCTTTCGGCTGAAATGATGATGATCATGATGAAATAGTTGTAGTCGTAGTATATAATGTATTTACATAATAATTTTACTGCAATAAATGTTTGTAAAACGAAAAAAAAACAACATATTAGCATCATAGTGTTTTATTTTTTTAATCCAATCAATAGATTTTTTGTAAATCGATCGAAACCACTCATTTCACACTATTCGGCCCGCAGTGACTGACGTAACAACCACTTTGTAGTGCAAGCTGATTATAACTTTATCTCAACAGTATTTCAAACGAAGTTTGAACCACCACAAATAGAGTTGCTAATTTAGTTCCTATAGTCCCCTTAAGTGCACAACGATACTAGGGTACCATGAATTTCCAGCGAGGAAAGGACAATGTCAGATGTCCATAGTAACTTAGGCTCAATAAAAAAATTTCATGGACAGTGATAATTCTCACGTTTTTTTGTGTAGTTTAATGTCAGAAACTTTTCTGTGTTTTCCACTTTTACATTGAACTTCTCAAAAAGAAATTATTCAGACATTGTAGATTGGAGGTTATTTATTTTTACAGAGTAAATAAAACACATTTAAACCACAATTAATACAACGTAGTTGATGGGACATTGTCTCAAAATGTGTGGTATGGACGGATATAATAACACAATAAATCTTTAAACGTAAACGCAGAGGAATTCGAGAAAAAATCAACCGTACA
This sequence comes from Xestia c-nigrum, assembly GCA_916618015.1. NCBI lineage: Eukaryota > Metazoa > Arthropoda > Insecta > Lepidoptera > Noctuidae > Xestia > Xestia c-nigrum. The sequence continues at coordinate 5,061,645 of OU745263.1, forward strand.
CATAGAAAAACACCAGCAAAAACACAAGATGATTGACTATCTGTCAGTTAGAGCGCACGATCTTGACAGAACCGAACAGGGTTGCCATTACATTACGGTTAAGTTATCGAGCAAAAACTCGATTTCTTGAATTTCGTTTTAAATCCTTTAAAAAATACTAAATGTATTTATAATAAACACGATGAACGTATTATTTAGGTAAAAATAATAATAAAAGACAATTTGAGAAGTGGTAAATAAAAAGTAAAGAGTAAATCGTTTTAATTATTTAGAATAATCGATTACAGTGGCAGAACAAGTAACTACCTGAACCTTTTTAATTATAAAAAGAATAACCTGGAACTTGATAAACAAAATGATTACTTAATATAATGATTTTCTTTTTGAAAAGTTCTAGAAAATAACCAAATATTTTTTAAGAAGTTAGTATTTCATATTTAAATTGTTGTAGGTAAAAACTTTGTGTCCGTGTGAATTTAGTTTTAAAAGTTGTGTAGGCCGAAACCTGGCATTGTTCTTTGAACTCAAACGTCAAGTGCTCAGTTCCACGAAAATTTCGGAGGACTTTAGTCATTTCTGTTTTGTGAAAGGCAACTGGATGGCCTTTCAGTCTAAACTACGGAGTTTTGATAGTCAGTCAGACCTTTGCACGGCCTAGGTAAAGTTGTCGTGGCTGAATTTTGGATGAAACTCATGTATTCTGGAGTCATCTGAAGTCGAATAAAACGTCAGAAGACGGCAAACGTATTGCTTTCTCGCTGGGCACAAAACGGCCAGAAAAGACTTACCCAATCAAAAAAATAATTGAATTCGATAGAAAACATTAAGATAATCTTATTTATCAATTAAAACCAAACAAAGTTGCCAAAAAAAAGATTAAAATAACGTTTCTAAAACACGTAGAAACTCATTTAACACGATCAAAAAATTAAAATATTCAGTTTCATATTTCGCCATCGCGATTCGCGACGCGGAGCCTCCTTCAAAGTTCGTTATTAAAAATTCAATATAAAAGTTGGATTGAGTTCGTGTATTATACGTTGGAGTCGACACTCTGAAAGTGACGATTGACACTTCACGTTTCAGTCTAGTACTTATTAAAAGTGTACCACTTTTATTACTAAGTATTAACTTTCGTGTTTCGTAACGGCGACACTCGCATATACCAGGGAAACATAGCATGGAAGGGAGGAGGCCTCTCTTTGGTTGGAACGGCGCTTACACTACTGCGGTGTTATTTTAAAATTCGAACAAGTGATACCTTTTTGAATGACTGTTAGCGACTTTTGTTAAAAAAAATTACGAATCGAAAGAGGTCGAAGTCGACACAAGTCCTTTTAATTCTGCCTAACGTGTGATTTAGGTCGGTTGACTGCAGCAAGCTGTAGCTTTTATCTGTTTTATTGCATATGACAAAGGATTTTTCATTCCAAAGAGCCTTTTAAGCCGTTGCATATTACATATGTAAAGTTAAAGTGTAAAAGGTATATACATACTCTTTAGAAATGTTGCCAAAGTTGGACATTTGTGATGTTTTGTAAGTAGATAGAAATAAAACAATGGTCTCATTGATCATCTAATTATTAAACAACACAGTTTGCAGTTAATTCGCAAGTATATCGCCTTTTTAAATTCCAAATAAGTAATGCCAAACAAACAGAAAACATATTTCACCTTAGTTTTTCAAGAGACGAGTTTCAGTCAAAATCCTGACAGAATACTACTAAGCTGGAAGAAAGGAAAACCGTCATACGTACGAACTAATCTTTAAACTATCTCTTAAATCATTCTTGGTACAAAATTTCAATTCTCAATTCTTTATTGCGTACCATAATGTATAAAGATGGAAGAAAAAATATAGTCACAATTATGGACCCTGTCGGGCATTTCATTTGCCATTAGCTGTAGTAGAGGTATTTAAACAATATAATTAGTTTTTTTATGCACTAAAATAACTTATATTACGAGTAAGTATTACTTAACCTTCCGTGATTCTCAACTATTCTGAGCTCCCGACATTTCGACGCTGTTGCAAGTGCCATGATCATGAGTAGTCATCAATATCGGGAGCTCGCAATAGTTGAAAATCCCGCAAGATATCTCGTTACTTGCAAGCTTAAAACAGTGTTTTAAATAACATTACCAAACATCTGTTCATTCTACTAGTCTCGGTTCATAACACAAGCACTATTTGGTACGAATTCATTCCATTTCCAACTGAGGTAGTTCATTAACGAACTGAAAACAAATGCAGTCGAATTCTCTTAAATTGTCGCTCTCATGTTACTGGTGTTATCTTAGTATGCTCGTTTCGTACTAGCTTAATGGTAATTTTGGATGTTCAGCGTTAAATAACTGTACCTTTGGGAGTAATAAAGCTTTTTTAAGAGTTCTGTGATATTTTATTCAGCATCTAAATCTAAAGATGCTTTTTACATTTTGTGACTACGGATTTCGATTTTTTTTTTCGGTAACTTTCCATCGAAAGGACTAAGTTGTTAAAACTTCTTTTAATTAAGAACAAAACAGTTTGCAATACATGTCGGAAACAATGTCAGTTTGGTACATGTTTGACATACGACATTTTTAACAAATATTCTAAAATACTTGTCGAAAACATGAGGAGGTGGTTAAATAATAACAGCCGTTCGGGTTAATCTTTAGGTTAAGCCGTGCTTGCTTAGATTGATCTGTGGATGGGTGACCACCCTTACATTCCGGGTTTCCTCCGTGCCTCGGAAAGCAGGTTAAGCTGTTGTTCCCGGCTGTCATTAGTCCATCTTTGACTGTCGTAACAGGCAGTCAGCGACCCAAAAAATCTGACAGCCACTCTTACTAAGTGGTATAGGATTATACCACAATCCAGTATTAACTGGGTTGTGGAGGTCAGATAGGTAGTCGCTCCATGTAAAATACTGGTATTCAGCTGCATCCGGTTAGACTGGAACACGACCCCAACATAGCCGAGAAAAGGCTAGACAGATGATGATTTGTCGAAAACGTTTGTTGTATGCGGCCACACACAGCATGTAGTTATGTATGTATGTAGTTATTTTAATTCCATCGCAATACGAAGTCTAATAAAAACATTTTTCCCTCAATCTCCGTATAATTTAACTAAAAATAACATACTCTTAATAACTTTTCGAGTCAATCTTTATTCACTAAATTAATTTGAGTTGCTTCCGTGTATTGGACTTATTCAATATAATAGGGAAAATTAATTAAATAAACATTTCCAACATAATAAAGTTAATGCTGCTATATAGCGGCCATCTAATAAACTTTTTATTGGTATGTTCCGTAGAAATTACGTTTATTAGAATGCCTAAATGTGATTCGTCCTCGGCGCTCACAATTTCGGCCTATGAGACTTTTTGGGACATTCTGTGATATTTCTCGTCCTTCATTTTGAGTTATTGCTAAGATGGACGGAGGGAATATCAATGTAGGCCAAGTCCATTTACTATGAAGCCCCGTTTTGGCGAAATAAACGAGAAAAGCTACTTCACGCTTGATCTCAGCTTAGGTTCTTCAAGTATGAGTGTTTGTTTTTAAATTCCTTCCTTGAGTTTTTGTAGTGTAGTCGCGTTTTACGTTTTTTTTTTTGTGAATTGAACATTCTGTACCTAAACGATATTAAACTACACAAAATAAATATTCAGAGTTTTCTTCAATTTCGTCGCTGATTAATAATATATCTGTTATTACTAAGGTTTCAGGTTTCAATCTAGTTTTTTCTATTTGTAAATCTGATAGCCCAGCCTATTGCAGTTGCAGTAGCAGTTGTATTAACTATAAATTGAATTAAGTTACTTTAACAGCCATTTAAGTGAGTTCACCACTATCCACAACGAGAATAAATAGCTGTAACAGCTAGAGGCGGTCCAAACAATGACTAGGAGTTAAGAAAGTTCAGGAGATATATTTTCATTCAAACTTTTCGGCAGCGGTAACAGTTTTCAAGTGTGTTCCGCTTTAGGAGCACAATGCAATTTGGCACAGCTTTAAATCTGTTTTACTTTCGAAATTACATTTCTGTAGATTTGTCTTAATTATAACTTTATGACCATAAAACATTGTCATGAAGTATGTTTTTTACGTTTCTAAAGTTGGCATGGTAACAAAAATCCGAATTATGTTAAAATCTCCGTCAAATATCCTACGGCCAGTTTATCCAATTTCGTTGCCGAGTACCAGGGCGTCATATGTCCTTGACACTGCGATCGGGTCTCGGGAGACATTATCAATATTTTTTCGGCGGGATACCCGCCGAGTGCTGTCCTCATCATGATGGATGTGTTGTAAGGACGGCCTTGCGTAATGTTCCCTTAGGTTGCGTACACATGTATGTGTGCCGAAAGTCCTTACATTTTGTATCTAGGGGGCCAATGCTTGTTATACTAAGCATCGTCATTATTTTATTTTGGTTTGAAATTAGCTTGCGTTGATGTTAACATCAAAAGCACAACATTTCAACCGAATTTGAGGCCTGTCAAAGAATAAAGACACTGATGGTTTTTGAACGTAGTTAATAATATTGTTGATCGCGTTCAATTTCCCGGGTGCATTTTGCACTAAGTGACAACAAAGTTAGCAACATGCTTGTATGTTAATTATCTATCGCTTTGATCCTAGATTGTAATTACCAGGAACACAGACTCCTGTAGGTAGCTACTTTGATTGAAGTACATGTAATAAACGCGGAAGCGCTTCGTTTGACTGCGCCGTGCGTTAATTTTAGTCTCTGATGTTGCTACGAATGATACACGTGCAGAATTACCCGCGAGAATAGACGAGCGACGCATTTCATATACTACATACACTAGTTTTACTAGCAGTTTGAAAATAGCAAGTCGGAAAAATCGGCGGAAAATCGCACGGGTTATTCACTTTATTTTTTTTTTGTTTTTTAGATGGTCAACTTATACTAGCCTTTATTATTTTCTACACTCATACTTTAAGTACCTAACTGCACTACATAGTGTCGAGGGCCCTCCAACAATTATTAAGACAGTTTTTTATGTCATGTTTTTAAGCAGAGATTTACTAGCTAATTTTAGTTTGACCCTGTTCATGTGTACGCAACCTTAGGAAGTCCCTAAACGGCTCCGATTCCTAATGTCCAGAACATTCTTTAACGTCAACAGGACATGATTATTCCCTGGAGAATAAAGTAAAAGAAATTAACTATACATTCTAGCTTACTTGAATCATTTGGTCTTTTCTCCGTTTATAGCACTCTCTGTAACTTTTATTGTTACGTCATTCATAAATGTGATTTGTGAAGAATAATGGAGAGAGATTTCTCATTCGTGTCAGTCTGAAAAAATGTTATACTCTTCCGTTTGAGCTCTTAGGAAGTTTGTGTTATTGGGTAGCGTTTGGTGTTAGAAATATTATTTATTATCCAGAAGTAAGTCCTTTTGAAAGAAGGACTTACCAGCCAGGCCTGATTTCTTTCAAAAGGATTCTGTTGATTTATTGGGTACTGGGATTTTGTTTCCATTCTCATGAAAAAACGTAGGATAAATTATACCATCGAATACTGGTTAATGACGTATGTTTAGGGCTAGATGTATGGACGTGTATGAAACAAAAGAGTGTGAAATCAATCAGTAGTATTTTCTAATGCAATACGTATTGCTTACATTCTCTTTACAGGTACTAGGTAGATTTTACTCATACATAGGTACACATATCATTAACTTACTCGCTATCTATTTATTGTAGGTATATCATGCCATATAGATGGAGTATGTTTAAATAACTTTAGTTATGCAGACGACATGGTGCTGCTTAGCCCTACTATCAGTGGAATTAGAAAGTTACTCTCCATTTGTGAACGATATGCCGAACAGCACGGGTTGAGATATAATCCTACAAAGAGTGAGCTGTTAGTAATTCGAGGTAGGAATAAAAATCCAACATTTGTCCCTCTTGTAAAACTAAATGGTTCACTTTTACAAAGAGTTGCCCACTTTAAATATTTAGGCCACATTGTCACTGAAGAGTTAAAAGACGACTTGGATATGGAAAGGGAGCGAGCGCAGGGCACTGGCTGTGAGGGGAAATAAGATATGCAGAAGATTTTATGGTTGTTCCGTTCCCGTGAAATTAACTCTTTTTAAGGCCTACTGCCAAACATTTTATACCACCAGCCTTTGGGATAACCACACCCTAAAAGCAAACAATGCTCTGCGCATTCAATACAACAATGCCTTCAGGGCGCTGTTGAGGCTTCCACCTTACTGTAGTGCGTCAGGTATGTTCGCCGATGCGCACACTGACGATTACTTCGCGATAATGCGGAAGAAAGTTGCCTCTGTAATATCCCGAGTGAGGGGAAGCAGCAACAGCGTTCTGAGGGTGTTTGCGGAGAGGCTGGATGGGCCTACAATGGGGAGGTTTAACAGGCTACACGTTGGCAACAAAGTTTGTTAAACCTTCCAGTAATTTTTAATTTGTTTTTTTTTTTATTTTCTGTGTCTTTGTTATTTTTTTTTACTGTTCCTGGTTGTTACTAACATAGTCTTTAAGGAAAATGTAATACTAACACCCTATGGGCCTTGATGCCTGACAATAAAATATTTTTTTATTATAACCATTTATTTATTAAATATGTTTGAAACTGTTTTCTGTATATCACTAAACCCCTCAAGGTTCATTGGAAGACCAGCGTCAGACAGCATCACCTGTCTGGCATGAATGCTGAAATGGACCTTTTTGGCGCAGCCGTGAGGCACACAGTACACTAGTACTATGTATTTTCTCTTTTTTGTTGTAACTTTTTTAATATTATTGTGTGTGTGCTTTATTTACTGACGTCAAATAAACCTTTTTTCTTTCTTTCTTTTCTTTCTGAAAGGATGTGTGATTTGGCGGTTCATAGTGTCTACCTACTCCTGTGGGAAAAAGGGATAAGTAATTAATGTACATAAAAAAGTAAGTAAGTAAATTCAGTGGTATACAGGCTTGTATACCACTGAATATAGTAGTCTCAAATTGCTGAAACTTAGTGAGCAAGCGTTAGACCTGAATTTTTGCAGCGCTGACGGGCGGTCACGCACGTTTCGGTCGGTCGCGCACGTTTCGGTCGGTCACGCACGTTTCGGTCGGTCGCGCACTTTTCGGTCGCGTAGATTGTGTTCTATATAGCACCATACAACGACGCTGACGTCAGTAGTTTTAAGGTACATACTTCTCTATTACAGCGTTACACAGCATTTAAGCATAAAGCTCACATAACTAATTTGCGGCAAATAACACAAGAGAACTAATATACGACACGAGTGAATGATAAAATAGTTGCAAAAAGACTGGCATTCCGGTGGAAACAGTAGGAGCATTGCCAACAGGACCGAGATTAAGTACCTCATTAGGTAGCAGGGACAATCAAGTTGGCAATGTAATCTTATCAAACAGACACATACCTATAGAAGGTTCACGTGAAGCTGTTGTTGGAATTGGGGATTTGGTTGCATGTTGCTGGATGTTTGGGTATTATTTACATCTTTGACTCCTAATAAGATGGTTTTTCAATGGTTGTTTAGGCCCGTTGAGCAATTTTTGAGTGAATAAAAGTCATGGGACTCGCGTGGTACGTGCGCTTTTTGTGGTAGTCCGTAGCGCCTACGCTGTATCGAATCGGCTACGAGTTTTTAATTCTCTCGGCAGTCTTCAAAGACTGCCCCGCATATTTTTTTATTGCCCAATAGGATCAGCAACCATTTATACGGGACTCTAACGTACGGTGGAACAAGCTATTTGGTTTACAGTTTCACCAACAAATTACATTGTAAAATGTAAACCAAATAGCTTGTTCGACCGTACATACGGTAACCACGTATTAAGTACATCATTCTTAACCCCCCATATCGAAATTTTTCATCGGTTACGAAAAAATCAACCGGTTACAAATGTAAAGTTAAAATTCCTGATAAAAAAACTCAATAAATTCATGGCCCAACTTCGAACCCTCATCCTCAGCGGGCCTGCTTGCGACCACGAGAAAAACGAGGCAGTCTATCAACTAGTGTATTAAATAGTGTGACTAGTAATTAGTAAAAAAAAAACAGCTGTTCAGTTCATTTACGTACGCCTTTCAGGGTTGGTCCACAGTAAAACTTGTTTGTTACAATCACGAGTTTAAGTATCGTACACTAATATCACCAGTCACCCTATATATTCTAAATCCCTGATCGTCTGTAGACTTTATGTGTATACTAGCTGACCCGCGCAATTTCGTCTGCGTCACATAAGAGAGAAAAACGAAAGGAAAAAATAATCTCTTTTTTTGCAACATTTTTCATTCCTGCTCCGCTCCTCATAATTGTAGCGTGATGTTATATAACTTAAAACCTTCCTCGATAAATGGACTATCCAACACAAAAATATTTTTTCAATTCGAAACAGTAGTTCCTGAGATTAGCGCGTTCAACCAAACAAACAAACAATCAAACAAACAAACTCTTCTGCTTTATAATATTAAGTATAGATTTAAGGCAGTTCTGTTGCTATCTTTCTGTTGTTATCTACATTGGTAGCAGAATTAATAACTGAATATATTCCTACTAAAAATCTTTAAGAAACCAAGAAGTGTTTAACGGAATCGCGGCGAATACTGTCTTCGCTGTCACTGTCTTATGAATTTGAGTTATCTTAGAATTTATACGCGAATCTTTTTCGAATATTTTGTACGGAGTGAGAATTCTGTTTTGAATTATTTCGTGTTAATTGTACATACCACCTTAATAGGATTGAGGATATAATTTAATAGTGTTTGAAAAAGACGGTGATTGTGGTGGTAGAATAATAGCTCTTACTCTTTTTCTTGCTCTTGCTTTTTTTTATGTGTTGTCCTGTCGGGCTAATAAATGCTTTTTCTTTCTTCTTTCTTTCTTTCTTTTGAGGTGTGGACTACTTTATCGGGCTATTTGATTGCTAGAAGAAGCTATGCAATTATGAAATCTTAGTGTAAATGAATTATTTTGCGGTCCAAAATATTTTGATTTGAAATTCCCACCTCCACTTTAGATTTTGGTTTTCATCATTAGAAATTGCGTGCAAATAAAATTATAAATAATAGTACATTTCGATACAAGTGCAGAAAGTTTGTTTATGTAGTTCAAGGCGGTAATAACACACGAGCCGTAGGCGAGGACGTTTTTGAGCCGAGAACTGCAATAAGAAATGACCACTGTATCAAACGACGTTTTTCAATACACTTTCGAAGAAATAAAATAAAAGAATGTAAAATATTAGTGTCATTATTTATTACGAGACTATGATTTTAATTTATTTTTTTTCCACGGTTTGCTTTCGCTAGCTTGTAGGAGAAGCAAAGGAATGAAGCCGCTATACAGCCTAATATAAAAAAAATATTTTTTAATACATTTTTGAATTTAGAACACAAACAAATGTTAATTTGTTTATAAAAGTAAATATCTGTTTTAAATATGTATCTGTTTTATATTTGTTTATCTATGATCTAAAATTTATAAACACAATTTGAATATTCAAAAAATGTGTGTTACGTGTAAACACGTGGATCGCTAAACGAAATTAAAAAAAAAAATATTCGCATCTGACTCAATAGTCATATTTTGTTAATGTTTATTTGAATAATTATGCATTGAACTACTTTGGAATAAGGGTATAGTATTTGTGGCAATTTTGCTTTCCGCACAAGTGTGGAAAAAATGACAAAAACGCACGTATGTGAAATACACTGCATTTTCAACCTGATCGAAGTGCGAAATGAACCAGTTTTTGAGGAAGTGTATAGAAAAAATATTTTCTGTATTTATCCGTTTTCCAACGTTGAAAGACCTCCCACTAGGTGGACCGCTGACCTGACCTCATATTCACAACGCTTCGATACGATTTCGATTCGGGAAGTCATGTTTATCTCGCTCGTTTTCGATATGCCAAAAAAGGATAAACATACGACTTGTCAAATCGAAATTCATTCCGAGCGTTTGTAAATATGAGGCTGGTGTAGGTTGCAAGAATTTGCCGGACGCGAGTCGTACGGGACCGGTCAATATGTGGCGACACTTGGGGACTTATGTTCAGCAGTGGACTGCTTTTGGCTGAAATGATGATGACATTTCTTCCATTATTGTCTCATCTTAACTTATTTTTTGTATTTCCTCAAAAAAGAACGTGAATGTTCTGTAACAACAATATTTTCACTCTCATATTCAAGTAAGATAAGCCTACCCTGTACATACATACATAGAACTGACACATTACTGCTTCACATCACCTAAACGGCTGAACCGATTTAGACAAATTGCTAACGTTAGAATGTAATAGCACCCCATCCGTCGGTACTGCTCTCATTGATTTTTTAATATGAACCATTTGACATTTCCCCCTAAATAAGTATGTAACATTAACATGGCTTCATTTCAATTACTGTGAGCTCTTTTTTATTGAAAAGTCAAAGATTTACTCGAAATAGTGTAATTATTTAATTAATTATATTTAGGGTAATTATCTTCATTCTCTTGCCCCTAACCTAATTAATATTGGGCAAGTATGTTTTCTTATAGTAGAACCAATACGCGTTACTCAATACTAATCTTATGATACTTAAACTAGAATCTAATTCTGCAACTTCCTGACTTAACTTTGAGTTTTTTTTTAGATCAACATTATTTTCTTGTACAAGTAAGCTTCATTATCATCCAATAACTTTCCAAACACTAAAAAATATACACACTTAGTATCTAAAATCAAAACTATTTCAATTTAAAATTCTATTTTTTTATTTCCTAGCCGTTAAAGGTACTTATTACTGTTAGTAGTACCAACTCCACTTTCCATAGCCAGCGAAGCCGATTGTACATGTCGGTAGATCGTAGTTTTCTATTTACGTAGTATCTACCAAATAATAAGAAATTCGAATAGAAGCGACACTCATGTAGGTCCTACCTTTTTATCAAAACAATTACCTGCTTCTCAAAAAATAATGCTCTTCGCTACCCGCTACGGGAGGCATTTACCCAAATGTCCAAGCGAAAAGCGGAAATAATCAAGCTGATAAAAAAGTACACTGGTGACATCTACAAAGAACTTTAAATCAAATTCTGCATCGTGAATGTGACATTAAAGTTCTCCGTTCTCCGCAAGGAGAGAGAAGAGACACAAAAACCCGACTATTACCGTCGGGTAGTCCTACCAGACAATGAGGGATAAGGAACTTTGTAGCTTGCTTTTCATACCATTAAAGGATCATTAATATGTCTATGATTGAGTACGGAGCACAAAGTCGGGTGAAAGTGTTGATACGATGTAAAGGCATCGAAACTACCTACTGTGTGCTTTCAGAGCAGAAGTTTCGCTTCTATAAATTTGCTTAATCTGTGGTAAGTAGTACCAACTGCAAATGCAGCTTAGCAATGCAGGTTTTCCCTGACGAAGTTTAATTCGGCTCTTGGCTTGCGTATTGAAGTAGCTAGACCTGCTTAGTATTCAATTTTGAATGGAGTTGATTTATACGCTAAAGGATCAGATTAATTTATTGTGTTTGTGACTGCATTGGTAACGAATGTTTGTTTTTATTTCGTTCGGTTTGTTGATTAATTAAGGTTTTTTTGGTCACCGCCAACTGGGCATCGTCATGCAATTATGCGACCGTTATTTTTTTGGGTGAATCGTGTGCGTGAACCGCAATGCGTGGTTTTACAGACGTATAACAGGATGCCTTTATAAATTTCCTAAATATACTTATAGACACCGCACAGCCTGTAACTGTGGGTCTAAAAGGATGAGATTTTGCACAAGAGTTTCTTACAATATGAATGTCAGCAACAAGGAAGGATTTTAATTTAATTACCCCTAGTGGTTTATTGGGGACGAAAGTTAATAAAAAAAAAAAACAGACTAAGTGATGTCCATACTTTGTTCGTAGCATACAAATTAAATATCTTAAGACTAAGTTAGTAGCAATGTATGTCGGTAGTTTAGATATACGAAAAATTTCATCAAAACATTAAAATTATTGTAACTTGATAGGGTAAATTAAATTGAATTAAACAAGATTCATTAATGCAAGAACGTAATAAATTAAATAGAATTGAAACCAATGATGTCAAGTTACACAGAAACAAAATCACAATTTATATAAATTTAGCAAATATAATATAAATGATAAGATTAACAATTAAATTCATTAAAAGACGTGTAGCCTGATAAGCCTTCCCACCACTGGCGATCCTGGTCGATCCGCAATCATTTTTAGGATTCCGTTGCTACTACCTCGAATTCTGCGAATTAGTGCTGTTGACTTTTTGCGCATTATAGCATAAAAATCGTCTACCCTCGCGTCGGCAAACATGCCTGAAGCAATACAAAAACGAGGCAGCCGCACTAAAATCCTAAAGGCGTTGTTATATTGCACTCTGAGAGCATTAATATGAAGTAAGTTATTTTTGCCCATAGATACTTCCAGCTGTGGCACAAACTTTGTATTCTTATATCGCGCGATTTTTTTTATCTATTCAGTTCTGGTACTTCCGATCACCGTTAAGATTACTTACTAAAGCCATTTCTACTCTAAGGAAGTGCTCAAGTTTCTAGTACATTTCCTGCTAGCATTAGACTACCATTTACTAATAGTGTTGGATACTTGAAGCTAAGTTTTAGTGCTTCCTTAATGTCTAAACAGTTTTCAAGCCAGTACTATAATAATTAACAACATTTTATTGGTACGATACAATTTTTACTCAATATTTGTAGGTTAAACCAAACTCCCAAAAAATAATTAAAAATACAAATAAAAGCAATCAAATTGCTATCAACATACGGCCATAGGTTCCTTACACGACCATAAATGACCTAGAAACGTCTTTTTATTATCCTCAATACGTATAAAGTCAAATAGAAGATCCCTAATTCGAATTTCATGGTAATTCACAAACCCCTTGCAAAAGTTTTTTGCCTACCTCCATTCACATACGTCTGGCTGGGTATTATTCAAAGGTTTAACGGGTAGCCGGGTAGTGTGCTACCAGGGTAGCAGGCGACGCGAGAGACAAATGAGTTTGATCCTAAGATAAACAATGGACAAGATAGAGCTTTGTCGACGTGTTAATTTACTGTAGCTGTTGTGTTTTGTTGGAAGATGTTTAGTACGAGAAATGGTGTGAAGCGGATATGGTCTTTTTCTATCTTCCTTCCTTGTTTCATTGTATTTAGATTGTAGCATCGAGGAAAATTTCTCGATGCTACAAACTATTATAATAATATATAATAATCATCAAATAATAATCGTTTGATTCCCCTTAAAAATTACTACGTCTATGTGTATCATCATCATCATCATTTCAGCCGAAGAACATCCACTGCTGGACATAGGCGGGGAGGCCTATGTCCAGCAGTGGATGTTCTTCGGCTGAAATGATTCAAGTGTCGCCACATTGACCAGTCCCGTGCGACTCGCATCCAACGGATTCCAGTAACCTTCACCAGGTCATCGGTCCGCCTAGTGGCAAGTCTTCCAACGCATCGTCTTCCAGTTCGCGGTCGCCAGTCCAGAACTTTTCGGCCCATCGGCCATCCTTTCTGCGAACAATGTGCCCTATTCACTGCCACTTAAGTGTGGCAATTCTTTGGGCTACGTCGGTGACGTTGGTTCTCTTGCGGATGTCTTCATTTCTGATTCGATCACCCAAGGAAACTCCGAGCATAGCCATAATTATCCAACTTAGAGCGAAAAAAAATGAATTTAGAAGTTTCTAGCACCATGCCGTATTTTTTATTAATCTCTATATCTACAGGCTGTTAAAGAATAATAATAATAATAATAATAATAAATTTATTTCTTTCACAAAAACAGTACTTACAATAAATTACAAATAAAAAAAAAAAAGCTTTGATCAGCTGTTGTCGTACACAAAAGTTTTAGCATCTGAAGCCAAACTAGGCAGAACCTGTATTTCGGCTTACAGCGCCAACCCCCTCGAGTTACATATCATATGATTTTTGTATGCTTGCTTTGAACAATACTTTTGAATGTTATGTAGGTACTCTTATATGAAACAATTTTTATATTAGTGGTGTGAACCTCTCTTTGTATATTGTGGCTAGGTGAATGAGTGAATGTGAGAGGGTGTGTCTATAGTTCGGTGTGAGTGTGAAATGTGGTAGTGTATGAGTGACCATGTTAATGACAAATACCCTTTTATGCATATAAAATAATGTATAAAAATATTTAACTTTTAACTGCTGTCTATCTTAGTACGGTTAGAAGCTGTTCGGTTTCGTCGTAAGTGAGACTTTGTAGGTATTCCAACACTTTTCTCCTGCAACAATCTGTATTAAGTGGGTATATGTTAAGGACTTTATTAAGTTTGTTGTAGATAAAAGGGCCGAGAGAGTTACTGAATTTTGTTACAAATTTGGTGTTAGATGTTCTATGTTTCTTAAAAACTGTGTAATTTCTGCGTTTATTCAACATCTGGGGGTCGTAAATTATTTGTGAGTGCTGCATTAGGATTATTTTTAATATGAATAACTGTCTCACTGTTAGTACTCCACACAATTGATAGAGTGCGGCAGTAGAGAAAAGTATTGGCTTAAAGGTGCTTACCTTAAGTATTGCACGTTGGGCAACCTCAATAGATTTGAGCGTCGTCTTTGGAGCACCTCCCCATACAGATATACAATATGTTATGAGTGACTGGCAGAGAGCAAAGTATATTCGTTTCAAGATAGGAGGGTCGACGATGTGTCGTATATTTTTAAAGATATATATCAGTCTTCGAACCCGCCCCGTTAAAATTCTTATGTGTTCCTTAAAATTAAGGTTCTTGTCGATAGTAACGCCCAAATATTTAGTTGATTCGACCCTCTCTATTTTAGAACATGAGCAGTTTCCATGAGGTGTACATTCGTGTGGAATAATGGCATAGGTGTGATCAATGTCCAAGTCTGGTCGAATACTAAAACAAATGTATTTGGTTTTATCAATATTTAACGTTAAAACATTGTCATTTAGCCACTTTCTGACAGTGTTAAAACCAGACTGGGCAGCATCAAATACGTCTCTCCAGTTAACAGCTGAGAACAGGAGAGCAGTATCATCTGCAAAGGAAACGATTTCACCCTTGGTAAGTTTCAGGTTAGTAAGGTCGTTGATATAGACTAGAAATAAGGTTGGCCCTAAGATGCTGCCCTGAGGAACTCCATGTGTAACTGGGAGGTCAGTGCTGGTAACGTTTCCCACACGAACACATTGATAGCGATCAGTCAGGTAACTTTCAAAAAGTTTCAACTGCGTACCTCTGATGCCCAGTCTTTCCAGTTTAGCCAAGAGTACCGAAACAGAGATTGTATCAAAGGCCTTTGCTAAATCTAAGAAGATGGTCAGGCACTTCGTTTTTCCATCTAATTTATCACTGATGTAGCTTGTTAGCTTGTTTACAGCTTGTTCAGTAGATTTTCCGTTACGGAAACCGTATTGGTTTGGTGAGAGCAAGTTTTTACTTTCAAGATACCTTGTTAGTCTTACATTAATTATTCTCTCAAGGATCTTTGACAATGCTGGAAGTATGGATATGGGCCTATAGTTAGTGATGCAATCTCTGTCCCCACCTTTGTATATTGGGCAAACCTCAGACTTTTTTAAAGATTTTGGGAATATCCCATTTTGGAGGCAGGAGTTAAAAACGAAGGTGAGTGGAGTGACTAGAATGTTTTTGTGTATTTTTAAAAATTTGCTGCTAATCCCATCGTAACCAGTCGAGCTATCCGTTTTTAAATTAATGATGAGATGGTCTACTTCAAATTCATCCGTATCCTCCAGTACAAAAGAATTTAGTTGATGAGGTACATCTGAATTGGTATCAACATTAGTGTCTAATATATTTGATTTATTTTGCCTGATCTTATCTGCCAGAGATCTACCGACATCAACAAAGTGGCCATTTACTTTGTTCAGAGAATGTTTAGGGTCGTCAGCAAGAGATAGGAGTTCAGTTGAGCAGCTAGTATTTTTGTTTGTGTTTGTGACGTCTTTTATAACTTTCCACAGTTTTTTATTATCATTTTGAACTGATTTGACCAGGTTTTTTTCATAAGTTCTTTTTACTTTTTTCAGTATAGTGTTGCAGTGGTTTCTATAGCGGGTGTAAGTTAATTTTAATGTTGCGTTAAAGAACCCCATTAAAAACCAGTTTCACGCATTCTGTACAGTAGGATTGCTTCCTACATTGACACAATATTGTTGCTGGGAAACGAATTTTATTGAAGGTGCATCAAATTCAGATTCCGAACATGTAAGTCTCTATACACTTCGCATATCTGTCTCATAAATGTAGGATAGTAAAAGGAACGTATAAAAGTGTTTGGAATGGAATGTTGCGGTGTGAGTGGGAGAAACAGTATGAAAGGGAAGAAAGAAAGAACAAATGAGTAGTGACAGAAGAACGGACGACGAGAAAGGATTCAATTTTGCTAAAGACGTAATGTTGTTTTTGGGTGTAAAGCATCTCACTTCCACGGTCCCGAATCTACATAAATAAAGTTTGGTTACAGAGATTGAGGAGCTCATGACTAATTAAGAACAGCCACTCGGCCGAATTCAAGGTAAAGCCGTGCCTAGGTTGTTTCGTGGATGGGTGACCGCCCATTACATACCTACTTTCTTCTATGCCTCAGAGAGCACGTTTAGCCGTTGGCCCCGGCTGTCATTTGTAGATCTTTGACAGTCGTTACAGGTACCTAGTTAGTGGACCGAATGTCTGACAATTGTAGTCTTATCAAGGGCTATCATGTAACCCAGTACAAACTAGGTGTCACTACCTGTGGAGGTCAGATAGGCAGTCGCTCCATGTAAAATCCTGGTATTCATCTGCATCCGGTTATATTGGAAGCCTAGTTTTGAAAAGACTTGGAAGATGATGCTCATCGTAAGCAAAATAAGAAGAAATCACATAAAAACTTTATCAGAGTAACATCACTACTACATATATAAGTATCGGTTATAAGTATGACATTGTAGTAAAATAACACAACGTATATTGATAAATCGTCTTACATTTTAGGGAATGTTTCATAAAACTTTATGTTACTGCGAGAATTTTTTCGATTTATTCTTATGTACAGGAAAAGTTTCTGAACATAAAATGTTAAGGTTTTTGGTGGTAAAGCTATATTTCTTAGAAAGAGGTAACGTACTAACTTGACTTTTTTAAACTTTTAAAAGGTTTATGATCTCAATAACAAGGTAAATATTTATATTTTTCAGAAATAAGCTACAAAGTAAGATATTCTAGTGAGCTAAAGTAAATAAAAGAAAAAGTAATAATAGAAAATAGTGTATATTTGTGTTTAGTCTACGTTTGAAGTCTACGTTCAGTTTGGGATAAAAGATTTACTAAGTAAGACCGATTTTCTATTTCAGCGTCTATTCTTTTGAACAATATCGGATCTTTAGATCAAGTGGCCTTCTTTTTTTTTTTTTAGGATGGGACATCATCAAATGACTTCTCCCACTCTTGGCGGAGCGGGAGGGAGTGTCAGACTCTTACTGACTAAAACCCATCCATGTTCCGTCCTCGCCCTTTATGTTCCGGGGCCGCGGTATCTCTTTCGAACAGGCCCGCCCGCAACCCCGGCAGGCTTCGGCCCTTGCGCGTCTTGGTGGCGCTAGACTATAGCTTCGTCTCTTTCCTACAGTGGAATGAAATTAAAACAAGACATCATGGTAAGCACCCAATAAAGCCTAAAATACTGATTACAGGCGCGGTGTTATGTTTATCTCATGCTTATCATATTTTGAATGAAAATTACTAAGCGGGCCAGGTGGAAACATATTTACGTGTCGTGGCGTGTCGTGACGCACCAGTTTCATACAAAACGCAAACGCGACACGACACATTCTATAAATATGTCTCTCACCTTACTAAACCAATGAAACCGATACGTTTCTGGCGCGCCATGACACGCCACGACACGTAAGTATATTTCCGCCTCTCTAAACCTTAGAACCTTTAAAAACCATAATATTCAAATGTTAAGCAGAGTTATACCCACATATAGTACAGTCACACTTTACTATTCATTACTTTTTACTGTTAGGCTCCATGTAACAGAGGGCGAGCCTAATGCCAGCCTAGCACTGATCCAAACATCCGTCTGCTTCTGAGAAATCCTGGAAGAAAATACTGCCAATAACACTGTGCCCGACTTGAGAATCGAACCTGGCATCTTATGCTCAGCAGAGGCTTTTGGGCCAACATTTAGAGATGTTTTTGATTCTTAATATACAACGTGTTGCTTTCCATCGTCGTTAAATGCAAGGGTAAGCTTCAGACCATCAAACTGAACAACTTTCTCCATGGGGCCACCATCGTAATCGCGAAAAAATAATCAACGGCCCTAAACAAAATTCCAATAGCTACTCGACGAAATTAAATAAATAAATAAATATCGCTGGACATTACACACAGCGCCATCTAGTGCCACACTAAGCAACGAGGCTTGTGTCGTGGACACCAGATAGTTGATACACTACATAGATATTTTTTTTGCTTGTAAATTCATCCTTATTATACATATTAACATCCATGACCCAGAAACGAATGTCCATGCTCATCACACAAACATTTGCTCCTACCAGGATTCGAACCTGGGACCCAAAGAACGTAAGGCTGCCTCACTATCGCCTGCACCATTCTGGTCGTCAAATTCTAAGTGACAGTTGATTATTATTTTACGATTACGATGGTGGTCCCATACAGGAGCTCGTGGAAAAATAATATCAGCCACTCGGTTAGTCTGTGGATGGGTGACCACCCTTACAATCCTCCGTGCCTCGGAAAGCACGTTAAGCTGTTGGTCCCGGCTGTCATTTGTCCATCTTTGGCAGTCGTTCCAGGTAGTCAGTTGCCCAAAAATTCAGACAACCAGTCTTACCAAGTGGTTTCGTATTACCCAGTATTAACTGGCTTGTGGAGGTCAGACAGGCAGTCGCTCCATGTAAAATACTGGTTTTCAGCTGCATCCGGTTTGACTGGAAGCTGACCCCTACATGGTTGGGAAAAGGCTGGACAGATGACGTTTTTGACGATGAGTTTTAAGATCTATACATATAAGCACACAGTTGAATTTGACTAAGATGCAAAGTAACACTTTTTATGTACTTAATGGTCAAAATGGATTATTTTCTCTACATAGCAGGTTAACACAACGTGTATCTTCTTCGTATTATGCATAGGTATGTAGATACATGAATATACACATAGTTTGGGTTCTCACCGACCGGTAGTAAATTGCCTCGGCGACAACGCTGAGACTTTCTTTTAAAGAGAAGGCAATTTTACAACCGCTATACTCGGCTATACTGTTATTTTTATATTTTGTTCAGTTATTACTATTTGTGAGCTTACCATAAGCCTAACGAGTTGAAATGATTGATAGTAGATAAATGAATAGTAGATTGATGTAAAAAACTGTGAAAAACTTTAATATTACATCAATCTCTCTTTTCTAGTGTCATTTTATTTTTCACTTAAGAAACTGCTGAATTAAACGCTTGTCAAATATATTAAATTTAGATGACATAAATATTTCGGTATATCTCCTTGAGATTCATCTCGAATTTTTGTTCAGACCGGTACCCAGGACCGTATTACCCAGTACTAACTGTATTGTGGAGGTCAGATAGGCAGACTCGTTAGCTGCA
This sequence comes from Xestia c-nigrum, assembly GCA_916618015.1. Classification (NCBI taxonomy): domain Eukaryota; kingdom Metazoa; phylum Arthropoda; class Insecta; order Lepidoptera; family Noctuidae; genus Xestia; species Xestia c-nigrum. Next base: position 5,081,341 of record OU745263.1, read on the forward strand.
TCCGGTAAGCCCAGAAGCCGACCCCAACACACTTTGGAAAAGGCTAGGCAGATGATGATCTGCCTAAATATTAGATTTGGTTACCGATAGTAATTGACTGACCATCATATTTGTAGTCTCTGTAAAAGTTGTCAAAAATGTAAACACCTTGAAGCCGCTTGTTATGTAAGTTCAGAAAAAAAACTCAACCTATTTTCGGGATCAATAACGTTAGCCATGTGACCGTAGGCGTCACGTCGTCATTAGTTTATCAAAGGTTCCGTAGTTACGTGACACGCCGCCGCTGTGGGAGGAACCTATGTGTTCTATGTGTAATAGGATGGACGTATCAGTCGTTTACGAGAGTTGTTACATGTTTCGTCTGTTTAAGACTATGATCAAATAGCAGATTTGATTAGCTGTCGATAGCGGAGAGTGTTCTTTCATAAGTCTAATGTAATATAAAATTATATAATTATGTCAGCGTTACATTGTAAACTCTCGAAAGATTGTCAATAACAATATGACGCATTATTTTTCGGTGGATTATAATCTAACGAAGTGAACCCGTAATATTGTGAAATGTATGTGTTGGAAGTCAACTCTCGCAGTGTGAAGGGTGGGGAGGTCCTCATTGCCCCATGGTACTGCCTACCACCATGGCCCCACCACTTTCATGAAAAGAAAGTGCACCATTCTTGAGAAATACCGATAAATACTCGTATACCTAATCTAACCTCAAAACACTTTATATTTTCCTAAAAAGCGTAGTCGACGTCTCTGTCTGCAGGGTTTAAAGTAACCCTAACTAACCTAACACATTTGGGGTACCCCAAGTCCCGATTATGGGGGTAGAGATACTTCCATCGCATGCATTTCACAATAATACGGTTTTATTTCAATAGATTATAATCTAACGAAAAATAATGCGTTATACAGGGTGAAATTGAATAGATGCGACAAATTTAAATATACAATAAAACGTGTTGTCAAGAAAATGTATAAAATATCAAATGTAAAATTAAAAAATAATTGATCAGTGTTATTACGAAAACCGTTAAAATAATAAAAGTATCAAAAAATCTCGTCCGACTCATCGCAGTGCTCAATATAGCGGTCATTTACCTAATTTCGCCTTAGTTTTTCTTATTTATTTTGCATATTACTGGAATACCGATAATTCATACTTAAATAAAGATAATAACATCAATGGACCTTTTGAAAACGATAATCGCTTAATTTTTTTAACGATTTAGATTGTAGAAAAAACAGTTTATAATAATTGCTATGTTACTGTAACTGAAGCTCCAATTTCATTTTGTCGCATTAATTAAAATTCACCCTGTATTGTAAGCAGTATGTTCGTTTGACAATCTTTCCAGAGTTTACAATCTCGCTAGATGTATTACAATCTAACGAGTTTAACAATTTCACGGTGACATATACATTTCATTATTTAACCATGAGGTTCTCTTGTCTATGCAAATGATTTGGCTTACATAAAGACTGGCCCTAATACAGTAAGGTTCTGGCTCAAAACTTGAATAGACCAAACTTACTGAGATCTATACGAGTACTACAATTCAAAAAAGCATAAGAAAGTCAATTCTCAAATAATGCAGAAAACACTAACTAATAAAAAAATCTTCTGGGAGGTAAGTGTTTATTTTGCCTTAGTTGAGTCCAAGCTGAGGTACAGTATTAAACTATGGGGGAACAGTTATAAATACAATATGGATGCAGCCTTTGTTATGCAAAAAAGAGCCCTTAGAACTATACTTCGCATAGACCAGACTGAATCTTGTAGAGAGCATTTTGTGAAATTAAAAATTCTACCTGTACCTTGTCTTTATATTTTGGTTCTACTAAGTAGTTTTCTAAAAAACCTAGACAAATACGAGACAAAGGAAGAAAGGGAAACTAGGGTGGAAACGCGCAGGAAAGATTTGCCTAATTATTTGCAGCCAAAATTAAATGTTGTCAAACATAGCTCTAAAGTGCAGTCTGTAAAAATTTTCAATAAATTGCCATTAGAACTAAAAATGATTACTAGTCCAAGAATATTTGAATTCAAATTAAACTCATTCCTTTTAACGAAGTGCTACTATAGTATAGAAGAGTTTTTTAGTGACAAAAATAATGCCACAGTGTAACTTGTTTATTTGTTTAAGTTTAAGTTTAACTCTTGACATGTTATTGCTTGATAAAGTTGAATGTTTGTTTTATTTTCTGACTAGGCTAATTGTGTTTTTGTTTCTTATTTTAATTACGTTGTTGATACCTATATATTTTATTTCTATTTTTGACTTTTTACCTATGTTATTATTGATTGGAACTTTTATTGATTATTATTATTGTGCTACTCTGTATTCGACACAAATGTATTTTGTTAAGAATAAATGACTAATGACTAACTCTTTTCTAACAATTTTCGCTCCGTCGAATTGAAAAATGATTTTCTGAGTAATGTAGCAATGTTAAAGACATAATTTTCTGAGGTCGAGGGCTCAGCTGACCGTAACGAAGCCAATTACTACCAATTAACTTTACGAACTTCATAATTTTACAGGGTCTTGAGTTTTTTAAGAAAGCTACGCTAAAAAGTTAAAATAAAAAGATTTTTTCTTTCAGCCTTTTGAAGGAACTGGAAGCATAATTGTTAGTGTTTAATGTTCAATTTTGTCTATGAAAAGTGACTAAACTATTTTATTCTACATTTATATGTAGGTATTGCAATCAAAAATGGGTTTGCAAAATAATAATTTTGATTATTGTTATTAGATTTTTTATCTGCAATCATGCGAAAAGGCCTTTGCCCAGCAGTGAGGTGATGTAGGCTCACAGTAACAGTAACGCAAAACCTACAAAATTTAATTTCAGAATATTTAAATGTTCATTGCTTAATTTGGTTTCTGTACCAACTAATTACTTGCCAACTAACACAATTGAATGGTAGAATGTGAAATTCAATTGGCCAATATCTTACAATACCTTCGTTTCGTGAAAGGATCCATCATCCCATTCATGAATGAAAAGGGGGTTCCTGTTACAGAATATGCGTTCATTGTATGGAAGACATTGTCATAACTCTCATAACTCTTGACCTGATTTGGGTCTTGGAGCGTAACGCCTAAGTAATGAAATGTCTGAACGTTCCCTTGTTACCAGGAGAACATTTTGATAAAGAGCTTAGTTACGAGTATCTAGTTGACTTGTAGCTTTAACAAGTCTTAGAGAATATTTAAAATGAATTAGAAATACTACAAACAAATGTTAAAAATTAAATTACGTTTTATTTAATTTTTTAAGACGAGTAAATCTTATTTTTATTTTTGAAGTTATTACGCAGGATTGATTTTACAACAACGTCTATGAATGTACTTTTAATAAAAGATACAAACATAAAAAATACATGCAGCATGCATAATTAAATCACCTCTTAATTCTCATCTGCGTGCAAAAGTACTAAGAGTTCATACACGATGAGAGCGTTCAAGACGGTGCACGGTGCTCAGGGAACAACACTGAAGGATGCAATTATAGAGCTCGCAGAAAACAAAGAGATGCCACATTGTGTGTAGCTACTTGTCTTGTACACCACCGCGCTGCCGGCCAGAAAATAAGACCAGGCAAGCAGAATTTATGAGAGCTAATACTTAAATACTTGGAGGTGTTGGAAATTCTGTAAATTTTCACGCTTTCGAGGCATGAAAGTGTAATTTAAACGTTTTTTAAGTGAAGAAAATGAGGTGAAGTAGCGTTTAATTATATGAATGATTACTTTGAGAGTTTGCTGTTTGAAATTATTTATGTAATTTTGACAAACGTCACTCAAATTATTAAAATGCATTTATTACAATTTTAGGGTTTTCCAGCACATACAATATACAAGACAACCAAGTCAAGCCAACAAGTTGTCTCTTGTCATTTTAGAGCACCTTGACCACAAATCACTGAATTTGAATGCTTTTTCACGTCTGACAAAACAAAAGAGAGCAGCGGTTGTCCTGTGGTAACGGCCCTGATTTACGAACCGAGTCGTGGGTTCGAGCCCAGGTGCATTACTGTGTGTAATTTATTTACAACTGCTATCAAAACGGTGAAAGAAAACATCGTGACGAAACCGATTGTCCTAGAACCAAAAATTTGAATCGTGACATCTACGAATCCACACTGGGCCCTCGTGGGAATATAGCCCATTCCCTCTCATAGCGAGGACGAGTGTCTCAGCAGTGGGAAAATTAATATATATGCTGATGATATGATGATGATGAAAAAATAAAATGTATGCTGCATGTTTCTTTTGGAGCGATGTTATAGTTAGACCTAATGTCGGTGCCTTTTTTTTTTTTTTTTTTTTTTTGAGTATGGGAAATCATCAAATGACTTCTCCCACTCTGGGCGGAGCGGGAGGGAGTGTCAGACTCTTACTGACTAAAACCCATCCATGTTCCTTCCTCGCCCTTTATGTTCCGGGGCCGCGGTATCTCTTTCGAATAGGCCCGCAACCCCGGCAGGCTTCGGCCCTTGCAGGCCCCTTCCCTTATGCTGACATCTCTTTGAGGCGCGTGTGGAACACGAACGCGTCGTCGACACGGCCTGTCGTCGTCGTTAGACGGACGGACGGCTAGCTAGCCTATAGCCAACCGTCCACAGGCCCGCATCTACGGTGGCCGGTAGCCACCACGTGGCCCCCGACGCCCGGTGCGTCTCCCGCGGCGGCCGGGAAGAGAGGCTCTTTCCCTCTCTCGTTCCGCCACCTCCTTCGCTAGCATGACTGCTTCGCAGAAGGAGGTGACAGCTTCCCATTCCGTCTCGCTCCGGACCATGGATTGAACCAGGGCCGGACGCGAGAGGTCGCCGCCGCCGATCGCCGCTACGAGGACACGGCGGTGCTCCGCCTACGCAGGGCAGACTTCCACCGTGTGCAAAAAACCCATGCTCCAAAACGACCATGCTATACTATAACAATCTCAATTTAATCTCAAGTGTTTCCATCCTATAAACTGACACAAAACGTGACAGTATAGGGAAGTTTGGCAGCGTTTGGCTGTCGTACAGTTGACGTGCAGTTCACGCGCAGCCTACGCACAGTTCAATGATTACAAGAATACCGTTTGTCACTCGAACTTGAACTTAACTGCAACTGCACTACAACTTCATCGACGCGTCATAAAATAACGTTAATTAGCCTCATGATGATCATGATCCTCTCAATTTGCACGTCACTTAGCTCGATTTTCGTCAACTTTCATCTATCTGCTACCAACTTCTCAGCGAAGATCTTCGCTTCACCTACCCTGAGAGCGTTCTAACTTACGCTCGACTGTTTCTAGATAAGGCGCTAGAATTAATTACGAACATATTATCCGCGCTTCAATTAAAAGAAAACTTTTATAAAACTGCTTTCAAAGCGCCGTTCTTTCTTATTTACCAGGGCATTATGAACGCGGTGGAGTTTAAATAGGCAACTCTGTGAGACGTGATCTGATATAAGGATTTAGTTGCAAAAGAGCTCGGAATCAAGAATAGCAGTAATATTTTATTTTAAAATGCCCAAGAGTATTATGTAAACTCAAAATAATTTTCTTTATAAAATGCATAATTTTGACTTAAATATGATTTGAAAAAACTGCGAAATAAAAACAGATTTTAATGATTGATGGTGGTAAACAGTCGTCTACCACTATCAATCATGAAAATCTGTAGGAGAATCATGGGAAATCTCCATTTTAATTTTAGTTCTTTCGCACTTGTTTTATGAATATAAAAAAGATATATATTTATATTTGTGTCTTATGTATGTATAAGGGTGTAAATCACCTCTTCAGAAAGCCGATAGACACTTGTTCTCTCCATCATTGCGATCATTTTTTTGTTCTACATCGTACCTGGGAACCTTCTAGTTACGGAGATATGGGGGTCAAAGTTACACCTTTTTGACAAGTTTTTTTTTTAAATACAAGTTTTTTTTGTAAGATTTTAACTTTTAACACCTCCACGACCCTCGTACTATTCAATCCATCAATCAGCACAATGTTTTAAGTGCGTTACATTCAGTTCTACCAGAAAACATGATTTATAACCTCAATAAAAAAAGTTGTTTCCCAGCAATAATATTTGCGTTAAGTTACTTAGTTTGATGTACAGAATGCTTGGTTAACGGCTTTGTGATGAGGTAGTAAACACCCTGTATGTATGTATTTATTTATTGTATATAATGTAAATGGTACACCACCGGCTACCTGCAGTATTGTCTCTCCTTCCCCTTTAAATCCATCCAAAGGTTGTCTTAAATCATCGCTTTTAGCGATAAGACCGCCCATTGTCTCATCCCTTGTAAAATGTTTTAAAATTGTTATATTTATAATTTTTATGGTGTACATAATAAAGAGTATTCTATTCTATTCTATTCTCCTATCTGACCTCATGTAGGTCCATGTTAAATATTGATATTCAGCTGCATACGTTCAGACTGGAAGCTAACCCAAACATAATTTAATATATATTTATAGTATTTGATAATATATGTATAATATTTTATATATCTTTGTAGTGTATCGTAGTATTAAATAAAATTATTCTCAGATTTTCAGAAATGACTCCTACCACTGCTTGTCTCTGCATCACCTAAAGGTTGACTGGTAGAAAATGCCTATGGCATTAAGTCCGCCTCTGTACTTTGTGCTTGAAGTGTTAATAAATAAATAAATAAATTTGGAAAAGGCAAGCAAATGATGACTTGTACCGTTATAAACACGATGTTGATGTGTTTATGAAATGAGCTTAATCGTACGTGAACAAGTTTCGATTGCAGTCACTCACAACTTTTGCCCGTGTGGAAACTTTTCGTGTTTCCCCGTACGAAAATTTATCACTAGTCTCTTTCTTTTTAGAAGCAAGCATAAATCTAAGGGATACCAATATAGCTCGTGTATAAAACGTACAAAGTTGTACGACACGAGTAATAATAAAAAAGAAAATAAGGCTTTGAGAAACTTATTATTTTCTATAGACATTTATTATCCGAAACTCGTTTTCTGCGTATACGTTTACAGATTAATATTCATAAGAAACGTACGCTAACTCTACTTAGAGTAACTTAAGCTCTGGCCAGACATCATTATAATATGTATAAGTTTACTTATATTTTTATTTGCATTACATGATGTTATACAAGATCTTACAGAAATGGCTTAAGGTGAACGCGTCAGGGTAGTCCGCGAAATTATAATTTTTCTTACGTTTTTAAGTCCATAAAGGTCTAGAAACTGTCTTTTCAAGGTCATAACCGTTTCTCGACCTTCATACGTTTTACAGTCGCGAATGACATTTTAATCCTACACCTTTATGGACTTAAGAACTTAAGAAAATTTGAATTTCGCGGCCCACCCTGACTCTTTCACCTTAAGGGGTCAGCGGAGCATGCGTATTTCATACAAACGTAATACCAAAATATTTTTGTAAATCAAACATATTCTTAGGGTTCGATTGGATTACGAAATATCTATGTTCCCAAATAAATATTTTGAATGGACATGATAAAAAGGCGAGATGTGAGGAATTTAAAATTTCTACTTATAGAAAAAATATTTTTCTCATAACTCTTGTTTAAATCCGAGTCAATTCAAAATATGTATTTGGGAACCTATATATTCTATAATCGAATCGAAATAAATACACACTACCTTAAGAATATGTCTGATTTACATATTATTTTGATATTACGTTTGTATGAAAAACGCATGCTCCGCAGGCCTCTTAAAGCTCATTTAGTAATGGGTTTTCAAAAAGGCGCGAACATTTCCTAAATAAAAAATTGAGAATCAAATGATTCGGAAAGAAACAAAATTAATTAACTGGAATAAGAATGAGAGTAGCACCACTTAATAAAGCAAAGAAAGGAAGAAAAGGCATTTATTACCCCGTCAGGATAAGACACTAAAACTAAAAATAAAAATGGTTGAATTATGATTTTAACTAATAAAAGTAAACATAGCGAGAAAAATAAACAAAAAAATATATAAATAAAATTTGTCCTGTACGAGGCCAAATGGCTGCTATCTGCTATCTCAGCATGCTGCTGTAACATTAATAAAAACGCACTACTGGAACAAATATCTGCAAGCCACCGTAGAATTAACTAGCTGACCCACGCAACTTCGTCTGCGTCACATAAGAGAGAAAAACAAAATAAAAAAAAGACCCCGTTTTTGCAACATTTTTCATTCCTACTCCGCTCCTAATAATTGTAGCGTGATGTTATATTACACAATACTTTCCTCGATGAATAGACTATCCAACACAAAAATAATTTTTCATTTCGAGTCGGTAGTTCCTGAGATTAGCGCGTCTAACCAAACAAACAAACATACTGTTCTGCTTTATGCTAAAGGGTGTAAAACACCTCTTCACGAAGCCGAAAGTCACTTCTCCTCATCATTGCGATAATTTTTGTTCTACACGATACCGGCGAACCTTCTAGTTACGGAGGTATGGGGGTCAAAGTTACAACTTTTTGACAAGTTTTTTTTGTAAGATTTTGACTTTTAACACCTCCACGACCCCCCTACTATTTAATCCATTCATCAACACAATGTTATAAGTGCGTTACATTGAGTTCTACGGCGGCGGATTACTTTGTTTTATAATACGTAGTTATAGTTACATACTAAAACCTTCCTTGAGAACTATTGTCACCATTGCTGCATTGGTGAAAACAGTTTGAAAATCGGTGCAATAGATTTTGAGTTTATCACAAAAAGACAAACAGACAGACAGACAGACACGGAGGAGGACTTTGTTTTATACTAGGTAGTGACTAGCACTTCGCTCGCGACTTCGTCCGTAAGAATTGTGACAGCTCGGCTGATTGGCATGATATCAATATAATTTATAGCTTATGTTACTCGGTAAAGATGTAGCTTTTTAATGGTGAAAGAATTTAAATTTTAAAATCCGTTAAGTAGTTCCTGAGTGAAGTTGTAACAAACAAACAAACAGACAAAGCAAGTCTTTCCTCTTTAAAGTATTAGTTTAGATTTCAGAACAACTTACAACAGTATCAATGAAACTTGTATCCAGCCGAACTCGACCATTTTCTCACAGTTTTGGTAAAACTTTTGGACTTTCATTAACAAAACAAACCATTTGGAACTGTAGGCAGGCTAATTTAATTCCATTATACTTCAATTATTTCAATTGAGGCGTAATTAAAGTGTGATTCTATTTATTTATTCAACTTAATATAATGTTTAATGTTGTGGTTTTCGTTATTTTTTTATATAATTTTATTGATAGACACACTACAATAAATAAGTAGCAGGATAGTGTCACAACCACAAAATATGGGTAAAAATAAAATATATAACTTCCACAATGGGAGTAATAAAATCAACTAAATAGACGAACTGCTACGACGTCGTAGCGACCGCTACGCCGTAGCATCCTCGTAGCAGATATTCGTATGTGTACGAACGTCCCTGAATATAAAAGGACACATATTGTCATTCAACAGACGTACTATATAATTAGTATCACAACGTAGCGGTTTCCATAAAAAAACCCTCAGTCCCACATTCATCATCATTTATATTTGGCAAACAACCCAGGAAGCTCAGTTTATAATGTAGATATTTTTTTGAAAAACAAAATCTCTGCGATGTTATGTGACCCTGGTAGGCTTTTGCGTCCGTTGGGGGACGATTTGAGATGACAAATGGCGTAAAGGTGAAAGCGGTGCGTGACAAAATGTTTACCCCTCATGTTTGTTTTTAGAGTGGGAATTGAATCGTTTATGAACTTTTTTGTGGTTTTGAATAAAAAAACAATAGAGATGTGAATTTATGAAATCTATGTCATTTCTAAATGTAAAATAGAGACAACATAATGTTTTCAATAAGTTTAGTGCCAAACATCAATTGTCATCCCAATATTGAGACCTTAGCTTAGTCGTGACAATAGGCCTTAAAAAATCTCCTCAGTTTTTCTAATCCAGAACTTCTGTGGACCACGAGTCGTTTGATTTAAATAAAACTCATCTACTCATTGAGTATTTTTAACCGACTTGAAAAGGAGGAGGTTCTCAATTCCTCGGATTTTTTTGGACCGATTTGAATTATTATTATTTAGTGTGAAAGGGTATACTTTCCAGGTGGTCCCATAATCATCAAGTCAGGATCTGATGATGGGATTCTGGAGAAATAGAGATCTTTTCAAAAATCTCTTCAGAAATTTTACACTCATTGGCACACTTAATGCGATTAGGGGAGTTTTAGGAAGAATACTTTCTCAAAAGTGGTCCCAATTAAATTTGGTGAAGATGTGATGAAGAACTTCGGAGATAGGCAACGGAACTTCTCAATAAATGATAGCAAATGTAATGGGGTTGCTGAAATCTCATGTATGTCTATTGTTTATACCAGTTCATAATAGGGGTAAGCACAAGTGAAGCACTAAAACTTAAAAAATTATAACTTATTTGCAAAAAGTACAACCGACTTCAAAAATCACAAACAAATGAAAATTAACTTTAACTTCAGAAGTCGGTGACAAAAAAGTAAATGAATCAAGCTAAGTAAATTAATCAATCATAGGTCATCGACTTCTGAAGCTAAAGCAACTTTTCACTTTTTTGTTTTTTGTGAAGTCGGTTTTATTCATAAGAATCCAGCATTTAATGTCACACGCTAGCTCCGATAATTTAAACCATAGCCAAGGGTTATGACGACGGATCCTTTATGGTTTAGGACTCTTGATGTGTGCCCTCACATGAACAGATTAAATTATTAATTAGATTTTGACATAAATTACACAGAGGCCTTATCTTTTGTCTGAAAGTTTGTAATAAAACTGTGTAATTGAAATCATAAAGAACACTGCACTACAAAAATAATACAGCACTTTTTATTTAAGGCGACTACATGAGCTAAACGAGAGTTTTATAATGCTTAAAAGTATTTGATTTACTGCAATAAACAAAACCAGAATAATATATGATATTCTTCAGTATATGTATATGCTAGTTTGATAGTGTTTTGAAAACATAATACAATTAATTTTACTCGATAAAAAAAAATTACGAACTCATCTCTAAAAATAATTTTAACAAAAAAAAACATACTAAAACACATGCAATCATTCTGATTTTTGGGCAAATCATTCTACAAGCAACATATTAGAATCATAGTGTATGATTTTTTTTAGTCCAATCAATAGATTTTTTGTAAATCGATCGAAACCACTCATTTCGCACTATTCGGCCCGCAGTGACTGCCGTAACAACCACTTTGTTGTGCTAGCTGTTTTGAACTTTATTCTAACAGTATTTCAAACGAAGTTTGAACCACCACAAATAGAGTTGCTAATTTAGTTCCTGTAGTTGCCTTAAGCTATTTCCTTATTTTTTACGAAGTTAAATTATGGTTTTCAACAGAAAAAAAAAAACGCCCGAAATAGCTGAATGACTTCGTTGGCCTAGAGTTTTCGCACGTGGTAATCCAGGACCTCTAGGTGTGATTCCCAGGGTGGACAATGTGTTATTGGGTTTTATCATCTAGTGTTGGCAATACGAATGTTGCGTGTAACTTAGGCCTTGAAAGAAAAATGGTGAAATATGGCCTCCTCCTCCTCCGTGATGATGATGATGGTGATGAATCCTGGCAAAAAATGATAGTCTTTCAGGATTCATCATCATAATCATCATCATCACCATCAGCCTATAATGTTCCCACTGCCGGGGACACGGCCCCTCTCAATAAAAGGAAATAGGCTATAATCCACCACGGGAGCCCAGTGCGGATTGGTGGGTGTCACATTAATGTCTTCAAATTTTTGGTTTTAGGACATGCTGGTTTCCTTCACCATTTTCAGCATTACAGACGTGATTTTATGTTCCGTAAAATACTAGTTTAACTACTAAATTAACTTATAAATATTTCTCACTTATACGAGCTTTGAAGAATTGTTACAATATTCTTTTAGAGAAAATGTTACGCCATTTAGTTTTATACAATCCACCAGACAATACGTAGACATCTAAAATGTCCTCAAAATAACGTGCCTACAAAAATAAACATTTGTTTTCATTATGGACCCTAAAGTGAACAATAAAAGTGAAGTGAATACAGAGTAATTATTTGAATGACGTCATTAGCGACGATACGCTTGTGACAGCGAGTGTACCTTTGCAGAATATTGAGTAGGGAACATGTATGAGCGCCTGCTTAGTGTGTGGGTATGTGTGCACGCCAGTCTAGGGTGGTTGGGAAAGAGTTTCACGTTGTTGGCTGATTCAAATAACTATCACTACATTTGATAAATCAAAGTCCGCCGCCGCGGCTGTCTGTCTGTTTGCGATAAACTCAAAAACTACTATAATGATTTTCATGCTGTTTTCAACAATGGATAAAGTTGTTTTCGAGAATGGTTTTTGATTTGTGCGCAGGAAAAAACCGTGGGTATCAACTAGAGGTGATAAAAAGAATCGTGGGTTTAGCTGCATTTTGGTATTTAAAATTAAAGTTAAAAATTGCTTCGTTGGTCTAGTGTTTGCAAATCCAACTGATCTTCATGAGGTCGTAAGTTAATTTATCAGGTCGGGCAAAACAGTTCAAGTAGTAGTCCGGAGTTTGGACTCGCCCCTCTTCACAAGGAACTTTTGAAAATAATTGGCGAAATGTATGAATGAATGCCTTTAAATACTTATTATACATAAATAAGTATTTACAAACAAGTATTTATGTCGTGTATCAACTACCTGGTGTCCACGACAGAAGCCTTGCTTAGTGTGGTACTAGTTGGTGCTGTGTATTAATGTCCAGCGATATTTATTTATTTATATGTCCATACCAAGTCAGTCGATTCCCTTTCAACCTTTGATGGAAGTTATTTTCTCATAAATATTTTTTTAATTTTATCGTTAATTAGGTACGCATGTAAACTTGAACATTTTTCATTTATTTATAAAACCTTTCAAATAAAGATGAGTATTAGCAAAAATATTTTTTAATTTTATTAAAAGTCTCTGTGTTACAAAGTTTTAAAAACTATTAATGATCAAAGTTGGGACGACCTCTTTTACGGCTAAGGTATCAGTTATGAAATTATATTATTTGCTTTATACTATGACGAAAGTAAGGACCAATTTTACACACCTTTGCTACCTCATAACTTTCAAAGGACACGTGATCCAAACTTCATACTCATGGAGCGTTCATACCTGTATTAGGGGCAGATTAACTTTCAGGTTTTATAAACTAACGAAGGTCTGAACGTCGGGATATAGCTAGATTATAAAAAAAACTTATCTAAATGGCAGGGTTTAGAAGCATACAACTTTTCTTAAGAATTCTTTAAATTACGGAAGTGAGAAAAAGTTATGATTAAAAAAAAAGACAGTGTATCGCTCGTCATTTTTGCAGATGGCAACCCCATAGGAAACATGGCTTGTCATGTGACAAAAGCAAAGATTTTTTCTAACAAAAAAATCGTCAAATAGCGATACTTAATGACAATTGTTTTGCTTTTGGTCATAGAACATTTCTGGGAGCTACTTGCGGTTATACTCTCACTGAATAATAAACGGGCTGGAAAGTTCCATAACAGTAATCACACACACAAGGCGAATGTTTGAGCAATTTGTGAGCAAGTTTTGTATTTTGGTAGCTTGATTGAACTCAAATACATTAAGGCGAGGCAAGAAGTGAGCTCTGAGAAGATTGCTGAGAGATATATTCTCATCATCTGTCTAGCTGTTTATTTATTTTAATATCTAAAAAAACATTCTATCTATTACAGTTTGCTTTTAGCCACACATCGAAAACCTCTCAGGGCTTATCTGTGTGTTTCTGTATGTTCAGGTTGGCTTCTAGTTAAATCCGATACATTTGAATACCAGTACTTAACATTGGCTGTCTGCCTTTTTGACCCTCATTACTCAGTTTCTAGGTAACATTTGGTAGGACTGCTTGACAGTCACTGATGTATAGAAGAAAAATATATAGAAGCTGCGTCGTCCCTTAATACAAGTAAAAGGGTATATGGATGATCAATTGCTTTTACGATACGGCTGCCCGTTGTAGGGGCATTTCATATGCGAAAGAAGTGTGCTACCTATTCACTTATTACACTATTCGTTATAGTTTTTTAAAGACATATGAAGGACCAATATTGCATCACTGACCGACTATGAAACATTAATGAATATCGCTGCACACGCACAGCGCCACCTAGTGCCACACTAAGCAAGGCTTGTGTCGTGGACACCAGATAGTTGATAAACTACATATATTACTTTTTTGTTTGTAAATACATACTTAATATACATATAAACATCCATGACTCTGAAACAAATGCCCATGCTCATCACATAAACATTTGCTGCTACCGGGATTCGAACCCAGGACTCTAAGAATGTAAGGCAGCCTCACTACTGCTACGCTATTCGGGTCGTCAAAATGTATACTAACTGCTGAGCGTATGGTTGCGATTCCATTGAGGTGGAGCGGAGCAGAGCGTAGACCAGCTGTACCGCGATTCACCAAGCACATAGCTTGAAATCCACATCTCTTCTACACACCTACTTCTTTTCACAGCTCGGCCCCGATCAGCACCGCTCCTATGGTCTTGAGTTTTCCTTTTCAGAATTTTTAGAAGCCATAGGATCAACAATTATTAAATGGGACTTATACTTTGATAGCAAATTATACTTAAACTAATTCCAATAAATGCAAGCGATTGTATGTGCTCTGCACCTTTTTTTTTTTTTTTTTTTTTTTTTTAAGGATGGGAAATCATCAAATGACCCCCCCCACTCTGGGCGGAGCGGGAGGGAGTGTCAGACTCATACTGACTAAAAACCATCCATGTTCCTTCCTCGCCTTTTACGTTCCGGGGCCGCGGTATCTCTTTCGAACAGGCCCGCAACCCCGGCAGGCTTCGGCCCTTGCGGGCCCCTCTCTTTTTGCTGACATCTCTTTGAGGCGCGCGTGGAACACGAACGCGCCGTCGACACGGCCTGTCGTCGTCGTTAGACGGCCGGACGACCGGCTATTGCCCATAGCCAGCCGTCCACAGGCCCGCATCTACGGTGGCCGGTAGCCACCACGTGGCCCCCGACGCCCGTTGCGTCTCCCGCGGCGGCCGGGAAGAGAGGATCTCTCCCTCTCTCGTTCCGCCACCTCCTTCGCTAGCATGACTGCTTCGCAGAAGGAGGCGACGGCTTCCCATTCCGTCTCGCTCCGGACCATGGATTGAACCAGGGCCGGACGCGAGAGGTCGCCGCCGCCGATCGCCGCCACGAGGACACGGCGGAGCTCCGCCCACGCAGGGCAGACTTCCACCGTGTGCTCCACCATGTCCTCCGGTCGATCCTCGCAGTGGAGACACCCGGGCGATTCCTCCCGCCCGATTCGGTGCAGGTACCTCCCGAAACATCCGTGTCCGGTGAGGACCTGCGTCAGGCGGAAGGTGAGGACGCCGTGGCGCCTCTCCAGCCACTCCTCAAAGAGGGGACTTACCGCCACTATCGTGGCGTGCCCTGCACGGGGTTGCGACAGTCGCTCTCTCCATGTCGCCATGAGATCGCGCCGGAGGTCAGTCCGCTGAGCGGCAATTTGCCGCGGCAGCGGAGTTTCCCCCCGGCGTAGTACCTCCGCGCGCCACTCATGCAGGCGCGCGAGGACTATCGCCTCCAGATCCCACGGCGGCAATCCGGCAAGCAGGCCCGCCGCCTCGCGAGAGATCGTGCGGTACCCACGGACCATCTTTACGGCCACCACTTTTTGGGGCGCGTTCAAATGGTGAGCGGCTCGCCGCTTCAACGAACGCGCCCACACTGGGGCCCCGTAGAGGGCCATGGACCGCACGACTCCCGCGTAGAGCCTGCGGCAGGAGGCGTTCGGCCCCCCAAGGTTGGGCAGGAGCCGCCTGAAGGCAGCCCCTGTCCGTTCCAGCCTGGGGGCCAAACGTCGGAAATGCTCTACGAAGTTCCACCGGCTGTCGAGGACGAGTCCTAGGTACTTCAACGTCGACTCGACGCCGATGGATACCCCTCCTACCGTCAGTGTGGATCCCGACGGTGGCGCATTCCGAGGCCCATGAAAGCACATGGCCTCGGACTTGTGCAATGCCACCTCGAGACCCAGTTGCCGGATCCTCTCAACGACTATCGCAACCCCGCGTGTCATGTTGTCGGCCGCCGCCTCGTGCGACCTCCCCTGTGCCAGCACCAGGGTGTCATCTGCGTAGCAGACGACGCTGACACCACTAGGGAGGTCCGCGCGCAGCACCCAGTCGTAACCGATGTTCCACAGGGGCGGTCCCAGAACCGATCCCTGTGGGACACCGCACGACATCTCTCGCCGGTTCCAATCTCCGCAGCGACTGGGGTAGATGACGGCCCTGTCCGTCAAATAGTCCCCGACCACACGACGGAGGTAGGTCGGCACCCGGTGATACCGGAGTGATGTGCTCTGCACCTCGGCTTATCATTTCGGTGAGTACTAGCGTGATTCCCACGGACGAGACAGTGGCGAAGATCTTGGCTAACAAAATCTAAATACTATCGTGCCGGCGACATCAAGAAGAAGTGTCATGATACATTATGCAACATTACCCTGTGTTTACATGGAGTGTCCATTAACAGGGCAGGCTAAAAAACATTATGTTAGTAATAACCCGGAGACGTGGGTCTAGCGTCTATCAAGCCGCAGCTAGCCTTTACTTCATCATCATCACCATTTCAGCCGAAAGACGTCCACTGCTGGAAATAGGCGTCCTCAAGTGTCGCCACATTGACTGGTCCCGGGCGACTCGCATCCACCGGATTCCCGCAACTTTCACCAGGTCATCGGTCAATCTATGGGAAGTCTTCCAACGTATAGTCTTCTGGTTCGCGATCGCCACTCCAGAACTTTTCAGCCCCATCAGCCATCTATTCTGCAAGCAATGTGTTTGGTAATTTTTCGAGCTACGTCGGTAACCTTGGTTTTCTGTAGAATGTCTTCATTTCTTCGTCTTTTATTAGCGCAAGATTAAATTATATGTTTAGTGTGCTGGCTAAAAGTCTGAAAGCATGTTAACTTTCGCAAGTTTGTCAAAAAAGTCGGTATTTATTGCAGCTTTTATTATCTAACGCTACACTGTCAGGTTTAATTAATTTACGAGTAATTAACAGGAGCTTATCGTATTTGCAACACTGTATAATTTTTGAGTTATTATTGATTTACTTTTTTAAACTATTTAACCTCATTCATCTTTTTTGCGATTCACTAACGTGTTATTTAATAGTTAGTGATCAATTGTGCAGTGTACGGACCGCCATAAAAATACTATTGCTGTTAAGTTCTGCTTGATAAACGTTAAAGGGGTCGTAAATCAGATGAGAGGTATAGTAGGAGTAAAGGATTTTTACTGAGGTAAAAACCCTAACCAAGCGGGGGGGTATTGTAACGTAGTAGAAACTCAAAAAAGTTTCTATCGTTACTTTGTTTACATAGACAGATTCAACGCTTACAATCTAGTCAAATGTCAAAACAAACGCCACAGATTATGTAAAATCATTAAGGCTTTCTCGTTACTAAACGACTAAATTAGCTGTGTTCCAGTGAAATGCGCACCGCGTTCCGTGTATAGTGCACTAGTGAGTGTGGACTTGTCTATGCGTGGGCGCGGGTATATAGGTCATCGTCCCGATGACCAGCTCTTTTTACTGCTACCGAAAATCAGACGCGTTCACCGGCTTTTTATCCACCGTGACCTCATACGTGATCTAGAATATTCGGCTTGAAGCAGGCAGTTTAACTCGTTTCTTTAACGACATAACCTAAAATAAGTGATTTTATAACCCCAATACTGGGTAAGTTGCTGAACAGTAATCGTTTTCTTATTTTCCTTGTACCATCTAGCTACGTGGATTCGAGATGTGAATCCACCCTTCATCATTCTTTTTGCTTTGCACTTAATTTTGTAAAAACATGTAGCTTTCAGCTGAGTGTATTTTGACAATGTGTTTTCCTTCATGACACTCAAAATGTGCAACTCATGTCGTGTCTTCCATCACTACCTTGTAAACTCCGTACTGATTGTGACTACCACACATCACCTGCATGGCACATGGGTACTCCCCGCTTTGCTTACGCCTTGGTGTCACAATCAGCGGAGATGACTATCAGCCATCTCGTGACACGCTGGACGTTTTTTCCAGGGTCCAAAGTTCCGGCTGACATCCAAAGTTCTGGCTGACATCCAAGGTTCCGGCTGACATCTTCCGGCTGAGAACCAGATACGGATAGCTGTACGTTAGTACCGGCTTACCGGTTATCAGCGGGCCAGCGTCGGGTATTTTTTTTACCTGCGTGGCCGCTACCGACATCTTCGGGTCGGCGCGAACACCTGCCGACCGTCACCCTTCCTGGCGTCACCAGCGTGGCACATCGCTACGGTCTTCGTCGCACCGGGCTGAGCCAGGAGAGTACCGCGCTAACCCCCAGGCGGGCTTGGAGAACATAGTGACCATAGACCTTCCCACACCCGTGTTAATTGTTTTAATTATATTTTTTATGTTGACAAGGTTTCGTGGTTTTAATTAACCTTCTCCACGAAAACCCCATCTGTCACATTGATAAACGAATTACGAACACGATAATCATGAGTAGCTTCGTGGACGAAATTTTGGGTACTGTACAATAACATAGAGTCGAGGACTTAAATTGATAAGCCACTTTCACTAGTTTCTAATTTAGCACTTTACGTATCTATATTTGAACGATTATTACCGACTAAACCCGATTTGCATTACACGACTAAAATACGAATAGTAGCCAGTGGCTCATCAATTAAAGTCCTCGACTGACCCCTGCCTCTGTCTCTTTTTTCTCAGAATATAAGCGTGTTTGCGCTACGCAACATTTCACGAATATTTTAAGATATGACTAATCTCACAGCTTCAATACACATGGAATGTCCATCTGAATACTGATCAGGCTAGAAAATGTTATGTTCGTAATAACCCGGGGACGTGAGACGCGCGCCTATCAAAACCGAGCTATCTTTACTTGCGTTAGATTAAATCATAAGTTTAGTATGCTGTTTATAAAGCTTAAAAGGGTTTCTTTTATGTAGCACGTTTAGGTATGGTCTGTTTTTTTAAGTAAAAACTTCTTAAGGCGCGTTGAGAAAACAATTGAACTCGTGTCATCGTCACCGAACGCTTTCATAAAACGGTTAGTCCAACTCAACCTTATACAATAAAGATAAAGTATATTTTGTTTATTACTTAGTCTTTACTTCTATAGGCAGTCCCCAAAAATACCACCCGTGTTTTTACTTTTCAAGAGGTTTTCGTCTCAAAAATATTGGTATACAGGGTGTAAAACACCTCTTCACGAAGCTGAAAGACACATGCTCTCCACATCATTGCGATCATTTTTTTGTTCTACACCATATCTGGGAACTTTCTATTTATGGAGATATGGGGGGTCAAAGTTACAACTTTTTGACAAGATTTTTTTAAATACAAGTTCTTTTTGTAAGATTTTGACTTTTAACACCTCCACGACCCCGCGTACAATCCATCCATCAGCATAATGTTTCAAGCGCGTTTCATTGGGATCTACCACAAAATACGATTTATGACCACAAAAAAAAGTCGCTCCCCAGGAATAGTTTTTGGTTTGTTTTTGTTTTTTGACGCACAGAATGCTTGGTTGACGGCTTCGTGACGGTTAGCGCTGACCGTCGGTCGAGCACTGATTCCAGCCTTAATATAAGCCGAAAATAAGGGCACCTTTTCTTTCTTGAAATTTCTTGTGTTTCCCAGTGGAAACTTTAAGGCTTATAACAGATCATAAATGAATTAAAATCAAAAGGTTGACAATGCGGCGACATTAAAATCAACCTTTCGATTTTCAAACACAAAATTAATTTAAATCGTAATGAAACCAACTTTAATACCGATTTGGGAAGTTTTGAGCACGAGTTAGCAATTTTCCTTTAATGTTTTCCGTTCGGCAACCATCTGTTAATGAGTGGTGATAACAGATTTTTATTAAGTATTTGTGGCTATTAAGTATTTAAGTTTTTTCATCTGAAAAGATACATAATAATTATGCAATAGTTATTACGCTCTTTTACACAATAGGGTAGACCTTATTAGTCCTGCAGATAGATTTGAAAAAAATATTGGTTATTTTTTTTTCACGTAAGCAAAGAATTAAGCCAAAACGTCAATGAACAAATTAATAATGTGGTGACTATAATGAATTGGTACGAACAGGAAGAAGAACGGTAAAAAGACCAGGAAGAATGGGAATTAGACTGGTAAGAACGGGAAGAAGACTGGGAAGGAGATCAGAAAGAACGGGAAGAAGACCGGGAAGAACGGGAAAAATTCCTTTAAGGTCCGTACGTTTGGCAACCTCCTCCAGTTGCCAAACGTACTCGTATGACCGATTTTCACCACGAAATGTATACCTAAGTACAGCCGTCTTTACTGTCTCTGGTCCCTTCATAAGATACAGCCTCGCCTAGTTTGGGGCCTTCCTCGTGTACGAATATGGTGATCGCCAACTTAAGTACCAATATTATGCTTATGGTAATGAAGATTGTAGGCATAGAAACCACGTTTCAATAAACTTTACAAACTTACTTTGGCCGCTGGTTAGATGGGGTATTATCGACCCATTTCGTACACAATGCTGATGTGGAATCCCAACACAGGAGAGAAGGTGTCAGACGTTTTACACCAGCAGCCTTTAGGCTCATCATACCCAAAAATCGGTCAATGTCTTACGCATCCAATTAACAATACCTTCAAGGTGTTGGTGAGGCGTCCACCTTACTGCAGTGGATCAGGTATGTTCGCTGATGTGCACACACTTTTGCAATAATGCGAAAAAAAGTTGCCTAAATCATACGCCAAATGGCACGAATGGCATTATGAAGGTACTTGCAGAAAGGCTGGATGGACAATTGGTAGGTTTGCCAAGCTTTAAGTAATGCATGGGCTTTGATAAACTTACCAAAGATTATGAAGATATTGTGTTTTTAATTAATTGTGTTTACTAACATAGTTTTACGGAATTGTTTGTACTAACAATATATGGGCCAAGTTGTCTGAAAGTAAATGATTTAATAATAATATCACCACATCTTCTTTCCTGTCCGTCAAGCACAACTAAAGCTTGACTCACGCTAGACCGTGTCGGGTCCGAGCAATTTAGTATGGACACATTCACGCTGTCGAGCCGCTACCGAGCAACGGACAATGGATTGTGCTACGGCCGACACTCGGCTCAGACCCGACACGGCCTAGCATCCGTCATCATTAATTGTACCTTTTATGACTTGAATGCGGCAAACGACAGCACTGTCCAGGTCGCTACGTACTGGTCGGACAAAATCTGAGTCATCGATTCTAGAAAAGAAGAAGAATAAACTTTACTCCTATGACTACTCTAACGTTGCTGGTGCAGCGCCTTTGTGCTCTATGTGACCGCATGATAAAGAGACATTGCCCTTTCTATATCGTGCATCTCTTACACAATACGACAGTGGCGAAGGCTCCTAGCAACTCGATCCCCACCGGCTTCCCTTCAGAAGTTTAAAACACAACCACTCTCTAGATATGACTCCACAACAAAGCTTGGAATCAAAACAAAATGTTGTTTGTTGAACTCACATAACATTGTTTGATGGCTCACAAAGTTTAATGAGATTTATCTCACGAGTGTCAGTAATAAAACCTCACATGTTTCCCTGCCTTTTAGATCGTAACATCGTAACGGTTTTATTTTGACGCCATTTTCTAAAATGAAGAAATTCTTTGACAATTACTACAAGCAGTTATAAACCTCAGTCTGACAACCAGTCTAACTAAAGCAGTGGTTCCCAACCTTTCTAAGGCCAGGGACCACTTTGGTATGTTTATTGATAACAGGGACCATCTAGTTAGACCACCTAGATAAAGATGGACCAGGATTATAACTAGGGTAGTGAATCTTTGACTCACACTATACAAAAATTGGACAAAAGCGATCGAATTGAGCTCGAAAAAATTAGCAATCATTTAGTATGAGATTCTCAAAAAAAAAAATGAATTGTGCCTTAGATAGTTTCAATTAGGTTTGATTGTGCTTGCATCTTCTGTGCAAAAAACTTCTGTGTTAAAAAGGACGCATATCATTTTAATCTGACGCGGACCGTAGTCGATGCTCCTGCGGACCACCAGTGGTCCGCGGACCACAGGTTGGGAACCAGTGAACTAAAGGGTATTGTGTAAACGAGTTAATGGGATGCGGAGGTCAGATGGGTAATCGATAGGTATACAATTTGTATACAAATTATGACCGGAACCAACGGACCAACGGCTTATCGTGAACTCCAACTCTATACAGGGTGTAAACCACCTCATCACGAAGCCGTCACGAACCAAATATTCTGTACATGAAATATCAATCAATATTTTTACGCAAAAATTATTGCTGGGAAACAACTTGTTTGTGGTATAACTCAATATATGTAACGCACCCAAAACATTGTGCTGATGGGTGGATTGAATAGTACGGGGTCCGTGGAGGTATTTAAAGTCGTACAATAAAAACTTGTATTTAACAAAAAAAAAAAGTTGGAACTTTGACCCCCAATATCTACGTAACTAGAAGGTTCCCAGGTATGGTGTAGAACAAAAAAATAATCGCAATGACGAGGAGAACAAGTGCCTTTCGGCTTCATGAAGAGGGGTTTTACACCCTATATGTTGGATCAGTAGGTCACTCATCCACGGCCCGATCTTGGCGACCCGTGTGGCTGTTATTATTTAGCTATCAATGCCATTCATATCAGTCATATGTTATTAATATCTCAATGACAAGCCCTACCATTTTCAGTTATTTAGGTCAGTATTTGAGCATAAAAACAGCAATATCACATAAATAGCAATAAATCACTTCCTATATCCTACTAGCCCCATTAGGCTGCCCTCAAAATGGCTGTTTCCTTAAATTGCCTCCATAGCTTAACTGAGATGATAGGCAGATAAAATGTGTTATATCCTTCCTTACACATTTCATATAATACCTACCCACACGATGTCTGCACGTTAAAGCACTATTAACTCGGGAAACATAGGTATTTCATTCAAGTGACTTTTTAAGCAATTCTCTGTAAAGCTGTGATGACAATTATAAGTTGCACTGTTTTAGACTTTCACCATTTTTTACTACACTGAGGACCATGTTCACCAAAAAGATGACTATCTGATTATCTAAAACAGCTGTTTAAAACACATTTTTGTATGGGAACACGGTGAACATAGACCTTAAAATACTTACGGGATAACTTCCTTAATTTTCTTTAGTTGATGCTTAAAATAGCGGCGAAATATCGGAAACTTACAAACAACAGTAAACATAGTAAATACACCGTGTTCCTGAGGTTATACATTAACTTTGGCATGTTATTCAGACCATTAAATTGACTATTTTTTACTTTTTTTTTATTTTTTACCTTTTTTTCACTTTAGTGGCAATAAGTAAAACCATATCGTGTTCATCTTAGATTACAAACTCATTTTATCACAACACAACACAAAATGCCTCTCATTTAGGTATTTTGTTCACAAGTGTACTTTAACATTGCGATATGAAATTCAGTTTGATTGCATAAAGTGGCAACATCTCACAAATACAGACTCTTTCTCACAGCACAACATAATTGAATTGGTTAAACTAAAATTACCAGTAACTTAAAAACTATGCTATTTAAACTACTACTTCGTTTGTACGATATGTTTAACACGAGCTATAGAAGTATTATTCAAAATTAATGTATATCAGGAACACGGTGTATACCGTTTCTGGTGTTAATGGTAACGTTTCACAAATGTTGAGATGCCAAATAAGGTAACATGTGATGCAGCAGTTCCAAGTCATTGTTTTAAAGTCAATATCAAAGTTTAAATGTGTAAAAACAAGTTCTGAATTCAGATGGAAACCGCAAAAATTAAAAACACCCTAATTTACTCTTATGAGGGCCTTCCTGTACCCATTGTCTAAATTTAGCTGATTCATGAAATAATTCTGACGAATAAATTACATTTCCAAATGCCAATCTCACTGAATCACTGACCCGTAACCCGAATGATGCTGATTATAAAACAAAAACGCCGTTTCGAAGTCCTCCCTCATTATACGAAAACAAAACATCGGCTTATCATAATTATCCGCTCCTACCACTTGACTTTTAATATTCACTCTCTTTCGGTAATGGCTACCATAAATTATTTCGGGCTCGCTCTTTTAAAATGCTCTATTGTCATTTTTTATCTGTGAATTTTCTCGTATTTATGAACTTTTTCGTCGTTAAGTTGGCAGTTAAAATGCTAATTTAGGAATGGCTGCTTTTTACGAATATGTTTCTTATGTTATGGAAATCATGATTGACCTTTGAACTTTCGACGGTTAATTGGGCACAAGATGACATTTTGTTAGTGTATTGGAAGAGACCCATACTTTGAGTTGACAGAAACCTGATAAAAAAGTCTCTGTTAAGAAAACACTTTCAAAGCAATTGTTATTTTTTTAGTCCCTGTTACTGTGAGCCCATGTCATCCCACTGCTGGGAAAAGGCAATTGCTTGTCGCCATGACTGACGATGAAAAGATTTGGATCCTTTGATTCAGGGACAATGCGGACCACTGGTCGTTCTAGTCCCTAATTCAAAATAAAATATTGCCTTTTGCAATTTCAGATATAAAGTTTCTAGTCTGGTGAAATTAAATAAGAAGAACTGCTTTTATTCTGTCTGATAAAATGCGCTGAGGGCAAATAGATAAAACTCGTAATCCCGGGATTCCTTTTCCACTCAAAGATTTCAGCAGACTAAAGATCGCAAAGTACTAGGATCACAGAAACGTGCGGAGCGCTCAATATTTAGACGAATAGTGAAATCCGATTGTTTCTTGTGTCTCAGTTCTGAAAACACTTTTGCTTGAGAATGAGGTTCAGGGTCCGATTTCGCTCGGGCTAATTAGTATTGGGCTTTTCCATCAGGAATTTCACAGTAGCAGCTAAGGAGTCTGGATGTGCGGCCGGTTGATGGTAATAGGCTCACTCCTTATTACATGGCACTGAAACATAACTGGCAAAATGTTGGTTTACCATTAGATACTCCTTTGTCTAGCCTTTCGGGATTACAGGCGTGATATTATGGGATATGTTTAAATCATTAGTCATTTATTTCTTTAGAAAAACATTCTGTAGAAAACTTAATAAAATTAATGATTCGATAGTAATAATAAAACAAATACCAAAACAACAAAATGAAAATAACAATAGCTACTTTTTACAAAAATAAAGTAAATAGGTGAATAAATAAAAAAAAAAAAGTAATAAATGTTAACCATTACTTCACCAAATTGTGAATGATTAGTGTTAAAACATTAGATAAATATAGGTACAAATGAGTCGCACAAACGTTCTTTGTCACAGAACATATAATATGTTCTGTGTTCTTTGTACACAAATATTAGCTTGTAAACTTTGCATACTCGTACACATTGTAAGTTCTTAAGAAACACACAGTAGAGTCTCTCCCAAGTTTCTAAACCGCCGGTGATAAATATTTACCGAAGCGTGTAAATTAAACGGTAGGCGACGTTTGTACAACTTTACGTTTAGAATCACATTCTTAAGAGGACACAATACGGCGGTTTTTGTTTTTTGTGGCGTTTTTTTGTAATGCCTGTAGAGCAATACTTTCTTTTTTTCAAAAAATCTATGTTCACTGTTAGCATGTTACTGTTTTCTTTTTTTTTCATATTACATAGATTATTTATTAAAAGAGATAAGTATATGAACCTTCAAAAACCTGTGTCAAGGACTTAATTACATATAAAAAAACATAGGAACACGGCCAGAATATTTATTTAATTTTTAATGAAAAAAGTAGTTAAATCAGTCAGGTTTTAGAGAAGTAGTCAGGGGACTATAAAACGTTGTTTTTGTGTACCTTTAATTAGCTTTCTGCTGTTGTCTCCTTTGCGCTCTGCGCGTGGTTGTTTGGGCACTGTGCGAGAGCAATATATTTTATTTCTCAATTGTCATTCCCTCAGTGTTTCCTCTTAAGGAGAACCAGAGAGTACGCAGAAGCCTGGATGGACTCTGATAGCCACGGTATCATTAATACGGTATTTTCCGTACAAACCGAGCATGTCAATGTTAACTCATTCACCGACAAATTTAACGTGTAGAAACAGATGGCTTTGAAAGATGTTCCGCAGCAGAAGTAATTGCTCAACGCGCTTTCAGTTCAAAGGTAGTTAATGGTACTGATGTCTATAGATGTAGGAGCGGTGATTCCATGGTCTGTGGGACCCTGAACCACTCTAGAAAGAACGTTGATGACTGCAGAGACAGACTAGTTGAAAGGATTTGCTGGCGTCATAATTATATTATTAGGGTCTTCCGACAATATAGTCATCAAGCTTTTCAATTGCTTAACATTTTTGAAATTAAAACTTCTTTAGGCGCGTTGAGCACTTTTTGGGTGAACAAAAATCATGGAACTCGAGTGACCGTCACCTAACGCTTTGTAGCACTCGTAGCCGATCTGCTACGGCGTAGCACCATTTAGCGTGCGCGAGGAACAACCCGCAGATATAGATTACTAAGGTGTCACTTGGAGGTCGTGGCTAAATAATTACAGCCGCTCGGGCTGATCTTTAGGTTAAGCCGTGCTTCTCTAGGTTGATCTGTGGATGGGTGACCACCCTTATATACCGAGTTTCCTCCGTGCCTTAGAAAGCACGTTAAGCTGTTGGTCCCGGCTGTCATTTGTCTATCTTTGGCAGTCGTTCCAGGTAGTCAGTGGCCCAAAAAGTCAGACAACCAGTTTTACCAAGTGGTATCGTGTTACCCAGTATTAGCTGGGTTGTAAAGGTAAGATAGGCAGTCGCTCCATGTAAAATACTGGTATTCAGCTGCATCCGGTTAGACTGGAAGCCGACCCCCGCATAGTTGGGAAAAGGCCACGCAGATGATGAGTTTTTACTTTTAAAAACTGCCCCGATGTTTTTTTATCACAATCCGAATGATTTCAATGAAAATTATTAATCCATATCAAATTGCATTATTACTGTTACTGTTAGCCTGTGTCATCCCAATGCTGGGAAAAGGCTTCTCCCCATGACTTCCAAATTCTTCGATCCAGGGCCAATGTGGACCGCTGGTCGTTGGTTTTGTCCAGCTCGTCCCTCCATCTCCTGCGAAGTCTACCGCGTCGTCTTCGCCAAATTGCATTATATTGAATCATAATGAAGCAATGTATTGGATAAATTACCAACGCGAACCGTGCACCTTTTTCGACGTTTTGTAAGTGCCCATCTAGGCTTATGTGAAATAAAACATTTTGATTTTGAATGTTGAATCCACAAACTGATTAAGGTATGCCACTGCTGTTATATTTGAGTGAACTTTTGTGTTGCAATTTCAGCCTACTTGTTTTATTTTTTTGCATTTAGCTATGCCTCAAAAATTACAACAAGACAAATACAGTCGAAACCAACCGTTTTGCTCCTCTATTTTCGACAAAAAATCACGAGTTACCACGAGTCACAAATTACCCCTACAGCGTAAAAAAAGCAGATAAAAACAAGTAGACAATCAATTTCACAGCAAAAATCTTTCTCTTGACTTGGTGTTATCGCCCTGAGTGACAGGATCGTTCGAATGATAAACGACGTGATGTGAGATCCGTCGATTTTACTCCCTGTACTATGGATACGGGAGTTTGTTCCATTACCGGTATTTATCATAACGGTATGAAATATCGGTATTTTTATTGTGAAGGTTCTGTGAGCTCTTCCGTGTTGAGTTTTTTATCGGGACTAAAAGAAAATTCTGTAAAGATGTCGGGATTCAAGGTTAAATAAACTGGTTAAAAGCCCCGCGACTTTTATTCGATCATTACATTATAATGCGTTCTCACGTTAGTCAATGGAACCCTGAAATTTAATGTTTTGGAGTCAAAAAACTTTGTTTTAGTGGAAAAATAAAGTTATATCATTATAATAGGTATATCATTACGCCTTTAATTCTCGAAGGGCAAGACAGAAGTCTAATATTCCAAATATGTTGAAGTCCCAAGTGATAGAGAGTGGATACAAATCCAGACCACGTCGCTGCTACTGAGGAAGTCTTGATAGAGAAACCCAATAACAGAGTAAAGTAAAGATTTATTACTTGAATAATTAATATTGGGGAAAAGGAGTCCTCCCCAGGACTCATGCTGACCACATGTCGGGAAGCGTGTAGTGGGACGCGCCTCCGTTACATGTTCTAAAAGGTGGCTGCAAAAGACTGATTACAAGAAAACAGAGAACGAGTTGTTGTGTTGTGACGATCTTACGCCGAGTTGAACGAATTGTAATAATACAAAAAAAAACATTGGTAAATTTATTTAGGTACTGTGTTGCCCACGACTTGCGTCCACGTGTAATTTATTTCTTAATTTTATTTTGCTTGGCACCCTAATCCTTTTCCCAAACTAAAAGTAGACATATAACATTAACTACCTGCCAGTAATAATCCCGTCATAATCGTACCAGCCGTTTCGGAGATTAGCCGGAACAAACTTTGTCTCTCTGACAGACAAATTGAAAAAAAAAAAAACTTTTATAGTTTAGTATAGTTTTTCATTACAGAATTTTAAGTAGTTTTGTAGTGGTTGTATAGAATTTGTTTTAAGCCGACTATAAAATATACTGAAAGTGAAATTCTAAAATCAAACAAAAGAAGAATAAACTCAAACAGAATTAATACCAGAATTTTGTAGGCCATGTTTGTCTGTTTTGATAAAACAGTTTCATCGAATTTATATTTCGATTTGTGTTTGTTTGTCGTAAGAACACAATTGTATTTGTTATTTTTGGTCAAATTAAAGGATTTATTTTTAGGCGTTAAAACACAACCCAGTTAGTACTGTGAAATATGTAATCCCAGTAAGACTGGTTTTCCATCTCAATACACAATCCATGTTGAAAGCTGAATTAAATTAAAACTGAAAATAAACGAACTAATCAGAACATAACGCTTACAATATTCCCAAGGGAATAAGAATAAGAAATATCTAGAATTGACTAGCAAGATTGTCGACATGTGGGACGTGAGTACAGCAGTCATTGTGCCGATAGTCGTGTCAGCCAATGGTTTAATAGCCAAGAGCCTCGACCAACATCTTAGGTCCATGTTCACCAAAAAGATAACCGTCTGGTTATAGAAAAACAGCTGTCACTGTGACAAGTTCCCATACAAAAATGCGTTTTGAACAGCTGTTTTAGATAATCTGACTGACTGTCATCTTCTTGGTGAACTTGGACCTTAGGGGGGTCTCGCTTGGCAGCTGGATCAAGGGCTTGATTCAGTGCGCATTAGTTCGACACGGCGCGTATTGTTAGGAGGTTCCTCTCTCAAGAGCTCTGACCACCAGCAACTCGGACCCTGTTCGCAGCGCTGGTGGACTATATTTTTATATCTTTAAATGTTTTTATTGTGTTACTTTTTAATATAAATATATTAAAAGAAAAATAATATGAAAGACCCGTTCCCGTTCCCATGGGAGTACGGAAATAAAACGTAACCTATGTTACTCAGGGTGAATGTAGCTTTCCAATAGTGAAAGAATTTTAGAAATCGGCATAGTAGTTTTTGAGTTTATTCATTACAAACATAAACACACACAAAAATACAAATTTTTCCTCTTTATAATATTACTAGCTGTTGCCGGTTTTTCTCCATGGAATCGACCAACGCGAACCGTGCACGTTTTTCGACGTTTTATAAGTGCCCATCCAGGCCTATGTAAAATTAAATATATTGATTTTGATTTTTTTGATTTTGTCCCCTTTAGAGGGTGAACTTTTAAAAATCCTTTCTTAGTGTACCCCTAGACCACATAAGAAACTTACTTGCCAAATTTGGAATCTGTAGACCCAGCGGTTTGGGTTGTGCGTTGATATATCACCCAGTTAGTCAGTCAGTCAGTTTACCAAAGATAGATAGAAAAGAGAAGAAGAAAAAGATAGATTGTTGCAATATTTTCAAAGCATTATGATAAAATTATAACAAGTAAAGTTGTAACAAAAATATTTAGAAAGCAGAGGTCCCGAAACTAGGCGGGGCCTGTATCTCAGGGGCCGATGTTGCGTTTACTTAAAATTATGATCGGATAGCAATCCCGTCTGAGTAGTGTGTTAGAAAGATCTGACAAGTATGAATTTGTACCTGAAATATCCAAGCTATCAAGAAATTGTTGAGCGACAATTCTCACCGTGTGACTATAAATCATAATTTGAAATCGTTTCAATATTGGAAGTCGGTAACAATTTCTAATATCGACGGCAGGCAGCCGATATGAGATCGTCGCCGCGAGTGAGGAATATAAACTGAATTTCAGCGTCAACGTCGTATTTAGGTGGCGTTAAGTATTGCGATTGAAATTCCTAGGTATTTCACGAAACTGGTTTACTAGAATTTGCTTGAGTTTTGTAAATTAAATACTTTTGTGAGACACTTTGTCATTTATTTTGGCGACCCGAATGGCGTAGTGGTAGTGAAGCTGCTTTACGTTCTTAGGGTCCTGGGTTCGAATCCCGGTAGGAGCAAATGTGTTTGTGTGATGAGCATGGACATTTGTTTCCGAGTCATGGATGTTTAATTTGTATAATAAGTGTGTATATAATATGTATAATAAGTGTATATTTACAAACAAATTAAAAAGTATATAATAATATGTAGTATAGCAACTGTCTGATGACCACAACACAAGCCTCGTTGCTTAGTGTGTCACTAGATGGCGCTGTGTGTAAATATCCAGCGATAATCATTATTTATTAGTAAAAGCCTTGTTTACTTGCTTGCCTGTTTCGAATATGCAACTAAAACAGAGTTGTTTTCATGAGACCCACTATTTCGATGCAAGTGAAATAACTCTATTGTATAAAACCAGCTCTTACTTTCGCCGCTTACGAACTTAATATCATTCGAAAAAAGTTTGAAGACCCGTCTAATGAGCATGTTCTTATGTGACTTTTTACGAAAAAGATCTTTCTGGAAAGTACAATCACAAACGGTATGAACTTGAACACGTGCTAACATTAGAAGTATTTTAAGTATGGTACCGCCTACATACAGGGTGTAAACAACCTCATCACGAAGCCGCCAACCAAGCATTCTGTACATCAAACTAAGTAACTTTACGTAAAAATTATTGTTGGGAAACAACTTTTTTTGGGGTGAAAAATCACGTTTCATGGTAGAACTCACTGTGCTGATGGATAGATTGAATTGGGACGGATTAAACGGGGTCGTTGAGTTGTTAAAATAAATCTTACATTTTTCAAGTTCTTACATTAAAAACTATACATGTATTTTAAAAAAACTTTTCAAAAAGTTGAACCTCCGTAACTAACGGTTCCCAGGGGCCTAATTCTGCTATTTCAATAAATTCGTCACTCCAACACGATTCCATTCTCATCCCACTGTCAGTTCGTAATCTGCTAAATTCACAATGGTCGATTATTAGTCGGTCGATGGTCTCGTAATGAAACTGTGTTTTAATGGCATTTTCGTATTGCCATTATTATAAAAACGTTAGTACAAATGGTTTTCGAAATCTACTACTAAATTGCGAACATTTATTCGTGCCAGATTTCATGTACCAGATTAATATTCCATGACATTTCTTTCAACGGAGGGTTGTTCATTGAGAAGGCATAATGACGCCATTATATTAGTAGATCACCAAACTAGTCAAAATTTGACAGAACTTGATCATTGTAATTTAAATGATCGCCTATTCTGACACTATCGTAATAGCAGAATCGAGGCCCAGGTATGGTGTAAAACAAAAAAATGATCGCGATGACGGGGAAAACTGGTAACTTTCGGTTTCCTGAAGTTTTTTTACACCCTTTATTTTTATGTAACTTTTTACGGAAAATATATTTCTGGAAAGTACAATCATAAACGGTATGAACTCGAACACGTGCTAACATCATAAGTATTATAAGTATGTGACGCCTACAAGTACATACACTCACGTTTCCTTATTTATCTTTTTCCTCATTTACCTGTTATATTGACGTTTTAACATACTTGTAATGAGCTACCTACATATTGTGTAGGTGTTTTGGAAAGCTATTTTTACATACACAATTGGTAGATGTGCCGTTGTTTATGATATTTTTCATTCTGCTATCATCTGCCTTGCCTTTTTCTCTTACTATGTTAGGGTTGGCTTCCAGTCTAACCGGATGCTGTATTTTAGTTGCAGCGACTGCTTATCTGAATTACCCAGTAACTGGGTAAATAAATAAATAATAAATATCGCTGGACATTAACACACCGCGCCATCTAGTGCCACACTAAGCAAGGCTAGTGTCGTGGACACCAGATAGTTGATATACTACATATATACTTTTTTGTTTGTAAATACATACTTAATATACATATAAACATCCATGACTCGGTAACAAATGTCCATGCTCATCACACAAACATTTGTTCCTATCGGGATTCGAACCCAGGACCCTATGAACGTAAGGCAGCTTCACTACCACTGCGCCATTCGAGTCGTCAAAATAGCCCTTGGTAAGACTGGTCCGATACAGGCTTCTGACTACCTGTCATGACTGTGAAAGATCTACTAATCTACGAGCTAATTCACCAATCGCAGAGTCCATTCGTACCTTTTACTTAAATCCTTTAGGAATTAACACTTTTTAAGTAAAAATCTCCTAAACCCTGATCATCAAATATTTAAAGCCGATAAGTTCTAAAGTAACTTAGAATGTCAGTTCATGTTAAACCTTTAAATAGAAATAGATTTTCAGGGCTGTAACATAAAGTAACAATTCTAATTAACGAATAGATTGTGATGCTATTCAAGTTGTTTTCAAGGACACCTGTTCGGCTCAGCTGTACCATTCAATTTTCTTTTATGTCTTGAACGAGTTTCTGAACGACTTTGTTATTAGTTAGGCATAATGTAGCATCTAGTATCTATTCTTCGCTAGTTGGCAATTATTTCGAATTAAAATAACAAAAAAGAAGGTTTATGTAACGAAAGTTAATACTAGTGGCTCCAGCGCTTTGTTACACAACGTATGGCGTAGCACTGAGCTACGGCGTAGCGCGCTTTGGGCTACGGCGTAGCACGTCCTGTGCTACGATGAAGTTGGCATTGTTCTGCCTAAACAATTTTAATAGTTTTCTTGGCTAAAAAGCAATTAAATTTTGTTGATTGTTCATCAACATAATGTGCAATGATAACTGATACAACCTATAACAGTCCTAAACTTAAAGTTTTCAGGAAACTGTTAAGCGTAGCCTGTTGGATATGAAGCAGGAGTTGAGCACTGTCCGTACGGTCCAAGCCGAATTTAAGCAGGATGTGAAACTAATGGCCGAAGAAATATCTGGCCTCAAAGAGTCGCTACAGTTCCATGCAAGCGAACAGGATGACCTCAAAAGAAGAGTTGAGAATATTGCACGTCATCAGGTTGAACAATCCGCTACCTCGACCAGCTATCTGGAATCGAAGATAGATACGCTGGAGCAGCAGGCGAGAGCCTGTAACCTCGAAATTTGCAACGTTCCTGACAAGAGAGGCGAAAATCTGTTGCAGATGTTGGCCTCAATTGGGGAATCTATCGGCTTTACAATTCCTCAAAAAGAGGTCATATCTGTACATAGAGTACCGCACGCACATCAGCAGAACAATAGACCCAAAAATATTATTGTCAAGTTCTCCACGCGCATACTACGAGATAATGTCCTTAGCGCGTATCGGAAGGTTAAGACACTTAAATCTGATCAAATTGGTGTCTCTGGGTCCTCTACAAATGTTTACATGAATGAGCATCTAACGTTAAGGAACAAAGTGTTATTTCGTAGATGTAAGGAAGCTGCAAAACTTTATCAGTACAAATATGTTTGGGTTAAGAACTGTACCATCCTTGTTCGTAAAAAAGACGGCGAAGCAGCCTTTGCCATCAGATCAGATGATGATATATCCAAACTTAAATGCATTGAGAATAGTGCCACTGACAATATTAGTCATTAATTGTTTTTATATCCACTATTTTTTATTAATTTACCGTATCTATTTATTTTTGTTAGTTAGTTATTGTTTGCATGTTTATTTGTTACGTGTATTAAGTTTAAAAAGTTATAGTTTTTGTAATTTAAGCCCCGTCTTCATAGTTTTTGTGGCAAAACTACTTTCCCACTTAATGTACCCAAGTGATTTGGCGTCATATGATATACACCGTTCTAGTACTGTTGTTATTGCACATTATATGTTTCTCAATTTAGTCGATTGTTGTAGTCCGTACTGTCTGTTTTACCCAATATCCTTATTTATCAATCTTATTTTCATGCGTTTTATCTATTCACAGTATGAACACTCTCATATCGTCAACATGTATATATGTTATAGTACTAAAAATGCCTAGTAAACATTTAACAATTTTCTACCAAAACTGCAGGGGCATTCGCACAAAGCTAGACCAACTTTACAAGAACATCCTTATGAACAATTATGACATCTTAATATTAACTGAAACTTGGCTGACATCTGAAATCTACGACAGTGAGTTTATAGACCAGCGTTATACAGTTTTCCGATGCGATCGGGATCGTATTGCTACAAATAAGCAGGATGGCGGCGGTGTATTGGTAGCAATTTTGAGCTCTCTCAAGCCGTCTGAGCTAGACCTCGCGCTAACTCAGCAAAGCGACCTTTCACACAACTATATCGAACACCTCATGGTAGAATTGCAAAGCACCCGTAATAAAAAACGGCACATTGTAAGTGCGGCCTATATACCACCTAAGACTCCTTCACGGGTGTACAATATGCATTTCGAATCGTTACATGAAGTGTTGAGTCATCCTAGTGTTGACAGCTTCTATGTTGTGGGTGACTATAATCTTCCAGAAGCCAATTGGCTTGCATCCCCTGGCAGTGTCACGGATTCCACTGTGACATCTGCGAATTACTGTAACCTACTCAATTTCATTTCACTTCTTGGAGCTTCTCAACTCAATAATGTAGCGAACGACAAAGGTAAAATACTTGACTTGGTTATATCTAATAACGCCTGTATCGTTTCCAACAACAGCACGGTTTTGTCAAACGGCGGTCCACAGTCACTAATCTCTTGCTCTTCACAAGCTTTTTATTTGATAATGTTGACAGCCGCGTCCAGGTGGACGCCGTATATACAGACTTCTGCAAGGCTTTCGACAAGGTGGATCACGTTATATTGCTCAATAAATTAGCGTTTAATGGTATCCGTGGAAATTTACTTAGGTGGTTTGCTTCCTACATCACTAACCGTAGTCAGAGAGTTGTAGTTAACGGTCATTCATCTTGCATCGCGCAGGTCACCTCTGGTGTACCACAAGGTTCTATTCTTGGTCCCCTTTTATTTGTTTTGTACATTAACGACATCAGCCAGTGTTTCCTTAACACTAAATTCCTTTTATACGCCGACGATCTTAAGGTATACAGAACAATACGCGACGTAAATGACTGTCTTATGTTACAACAAGACTTGGATAGACTGTCTGACTACTGTAGTAGAAATAAGTTGCAGCTTAGTTTACCAAAATGTTATTTTCTTAACTTCACCAAAAATAAAAACATCGTCAAACATGCATATTCTCTGTGCGATGCTCCCCTAACAAAAGTGGATTCTGTCCGTGATCTCGGCATTATCCTAGACTCCAAGCTCTGCCTAGACTTGCATATTAGTAAAATAGTAAATAAAGCGTACCAACTTTATGGATTCGTTATGCGTTCGACATTAGATTTTAAGAAGCCTTCTTCATATATGTGCCTATATAAGTCTCTCGTACGCTCGCAATTGGAGTATGCAGTGTCCGTCTGGAGTCCATACTATAAAAAGTACATTGAGGCGATTGAGAGTGTTCAACAGAAATTCCTACGTGCAATGCATTTTAGGTGCTTTGGATATTACTTGCCATATCAGGATTTACTCAAAAAGTATAAACTTACAACACTTGAAAGTAGACGCAAGTACCTGATGGCCATGAATCTCTATAATATTGTTAGAAGTAGATTTGACTGCATTGAGTTAACTAATATGTTGTGCTATGTTGTTCCTAGAACTGTGTACAAGCGAAAGGTGCGCGCTGGTAGACTATTTTTCACGCGTACCTGTCATTCTAACACTGGTTTGCGTTCACCTGTTCGCAGAATGATTGATGCCTACAACATGAATTTTGAACATATTGATATTTTTGCTTGTTCTCCCAGTACGTTCAAATGTCTCATACTCAAGGAGCTCTCTTGATCTATGTGTAAATAAAAATACAGATAAGCATGATAGTTAAGTAAGTTTAGTTTCTAATATTATTTTGTATTACTACCCTAGCACTTCAATTATTTGTTAGTTATATTCCACAGTTAATCTGAGAACAGCGTTGTGGGCTGCAATATTGTATCCTAAAAATGTTATGTGTATCTCCTTTTTTATATTTTATATTGTAGCTGTTTGCTGTTCCTTTTGAATAAAATAAAATAAAATAAAATAAAATAAACTCGCAATAACCACGATAAAACGCTGTTCTAAATATAAAACGTCAGGTGCTTCGATATTTTCCTGCATTTTTCTTTTCCAGCGCAGGATTTTCTTCTGGAATGAAAAAAAAGGGAATAAAGTGAAAGGTTAAAGACTGCTCTGATAGCGATACACTTTATGTTAAGGTAAAGTTGTTCATCTTATGTAAACTATGTAAATTATTCAAGTATTCGTATTTACAATTCAATGCATCGGTGTCTTTTAACTGTGTAACTATACTTTGTTTTAAAAGGGGTATTTGAACCGAGCTTTTATATCACTGTTTGAATTTATAGTGGTCTTAGGTTTAACACTCTAATAAAATGATTATCGAACTACTTACACGATTAATCAAATACCTATAGCATTAAGGGATAATTTAACTCAGGGAAACATAAAACACAACGACGACCCGAATGGCGCAGCGGTACTGAGGCTGCCTTACGTTCTTAGGGTCCCGGGTTCGAATCCCGGTAGGAGCAAATGTTTGCGTGATGAGCATGAGCATTTGTTTCCGAGTCATGGATGTTTATATGTATAATAAGTATGTATTTACAAACAAAAAAAAGTATACATGTAGTATATCAACTGTCTGGTGACCACGACACAAGCCTTGCTTAGTGTGGCACTGTGATGGTGCTGTGTGTAATGTCCCACAATATTTATTTTATTTATTTATTTATAACAAAAAATATATATATAATATAATATGTACTTCTATGAACAACCTGTATATTTTAAAACTTTCTCCACTACTTTTGTTTTATGAATGGACGGTCGGATTGGTCACCGAGTTTCGCTCGCTGATATTATTTCGCCAAATACCCGCTGTAACTATTGTAGTTTGTTTCTTTATTTTTAACTAAGTACCTACTTAAGTGGATCTAATTCTAAATTATGTATTTGATGATCTTGGTGCACGGTAAAACTCTAATGAGTTTATGTTGGCACCAACTTAAATGTATAAAATATATGTTTACTACTGGATAAAATCAAAATCAAAATCAAAATCAAAATATTTTATTTCACATAGGCCTGGATGGGCACTTATAAAACGTCGAAAAAGGTGCACGGTTCGCGTTGGTCGATTCCATGGAGAAGAACCGGCAAGAAACTCCATGGTTACTCTTTTCAAATCATTTGGTATTACAATATTATTGTTTCATTACAGCATTAGTACTAAAGTATGGGGGGACAGCGTAGGCCCGACAATAGGTCGTTGCTTGCTATACAAAAAATGTAAAACAAAAGGAATATTTAACAAAAGTTAAACAGCATCCGGGAATCTAAAAGGCCTTCAATGTTCACTCATTCACAAATAATAGGTAAAAAAGCATCTATACAAAGGTAAGTAAATAAAAAAATAAAAAAAAATAGAATATTATAAAAAAAAAAAAGAACTAAATTAAACAAGTGACACAAATATTGGCATCAGTGCTGTAACTATTCTGAGCAAAATATGAGAAAAAATGATATGAAAACTACTGTAATAGAAGTGAAAAAGAAAAAGAATAATGAGATTGAGAATAGTTAGAGACATCCACAAATCTGTGCCGTTTATGAGCTACCAGGGAAGCCGCATGCGCAGAAGGAATCATAGCCAAACTTCTTTGTCATCAACGTAGTCCTTGATTTTGTAATATGCTTTTTTCATAAGGACACGTTTAATATTTTCTTCTCGTTCTTGAACTTTCCATCGGTCAGTTCTATAACTGACTTTGGCAACTTGTTATAAAAGCGTATACTGTTTATAATAAAAGACTTGCTAGTTTTTGTTAATCTGAATTTAGGTATTACAATTTCATGTTTACTGCGTGTATTTTCATTGTGGAAGTCGCTTCTAATTTTGAAAAGCCCTCGATTTTTGCGGACATATAAAATACATTCAAAGATATAAAGTGAAGGCAGAGTTAGTATATCGATCTCTTTGAATTTTTGTCTGAGTGACTCGCGAGGACCCATTTTATAAATCGCGCGGACTGCCCTTTTTTGTAGTATAAAAATGGAGTCAACGTCTGCTGCTGATCCCCACAGCAGGATGCCGTAAGACATAATACTGTGGAAATAAGCATAGTAAACTAACCTAGCTGTGGCTACATCTGTTAACTGCCTTATTTTCCTAACTGCAAATGCAGCTGAGCTTAACCTACCTGAAAGAGTTCTAATGTGCGCGCCCCACTGTAATTTTGAATCTATAGTAATCCCTAAGAATACAGTTTCCGCTATAACATCAAGTTTATTGCCGTCAAGATTTAAATTAAGATCACGTTGTGGTACATTTGGTAAGGAGAATCTTAAACACTTAGTTTTGCTTGCATTCAATAAAAGATTATTAGCAGCGAACCATTTTGGGAGAACGGTTAGACTTTCGTTAACATGTTGGACAAGCGTATCCTTTCTATTTATTTTAAAAATTAGCGAGGTGTCATCAGCAAATAAAATTATATCTGATAATTTGGCCATCATATAAGGGAGATCATTAATGTACACAAGAAATAGGAAAGGACCGAGAATTGAACCTTGGGGCACGCCTATCTTGACTAGAGACCCGGAGGACGTCGCCCCATTTACATTTACTTTTTGCTGCCTGTTTGATAGATAAGAAAGAACCAGGTCAGCAGCTTGACCACGAATTCCGTAGTGGTGTAATTTACACATCAGTGTGTTGTGGTCCACGCAGTCAAACGCTTTAGAGAGATCACAGAAAATGCCAATGGCATCTTGGGACTTCTCCCAGGATTCCAAAATGTGAGTGATAAGTTTAACTCCCGCGTCCGTTGTCGATCTGCCCTTCGTGAATCCAAACTGCTGACTGTGCAAAATCCCATTTGAGTTGAAGTGAGATAACATCTGGTCCAGCATGATTTTACATCACTCTTACAACCAGATTTGAAAATTGGTACTACTTTACTAAGTTTCATTAGATCAGGAAATTTACCGCTATCCAAACATTGATTGAATATGCCTGTTAGGATAGGGGCGATTGATTCGATAATATCTCCAAGAACCTTGACGGATAGGCCCCATAAGTCTTCAGTATTCTTTATGTTGAGACTTTTAAACGCGTTTATAATAGTAGCAATACAAATAAATACACACTTATTAAGATATTTCATCATATTTAATCCTATAGTTGAATAAGTTTATCAAGTTAAAAAAAAAACATCAAATTGATGCCTTTGAAACGGGGCTGGCACTGGCTGTTAGGGATACAATAGACAGCTCACCGCACAAATATTTCGGTTCTAAAGCCACTCTTACTAGAGAAAGCACAACCATTATCTTCAACCTGCCTGCAACGTCTCGTGAGATACTTTGATCACATAGCCCGCAGAGGTACCGACAACAATATAACATGGAACGGCTTATGGTGACTTGAAAAATTAAGGGCAAAAGTCCCAGGGCCCGATTTCCAAAACGGTGGTTTGATCAAAATATCCAAACAATTCGACATACATATCTTTTAACGCCGCGCTTCACCTAGCTTCTGATTCTAACGGATGGAAAAACACTGTTAATACAAAACACTGATATATAATACTTCATTCAAAAACTGGTA
Source organism: Xestia c-nigrum (assembly GCA_916618015.1). NCBI lineage: Eukaryota > Metazoa > Arthropoda > Insecta > Lepidoptera > Noctuidae > Xestia > Xestia c-nigrum. The sequence continues at coordinate 5,121,522 of OU745263.1, forward strand.
ATAAGTCCTAATTTTCTAATTATCTACCTTTATTATTCCTTGTTCCAAGTTTGCATGATATTATTTTTTAATGGCAAAGATAATTTAGAAGAGTTTATGAACATTTATTTATTTATTTATTTATTAAAACTTTATGCACAAGTAAACACTGTACAAAGGCGGACTTAATGCCTTGGGCATTTTCTACCAGTCTACCTTAGGGTGATGCAGAGACAATACAAAGTAGGTGCAATAGCAGAAACAAAATAGTTAAAACATAAAACTAAAATACAATAATAAATACATATATACATACATAAAGCAAAATATAAAAAAAAGGTTATGAGAGATTAACAAAAAAAACTACAAGTTAGTTCTGAGACGACTCTGCCAACTTCTTGTGAATGTGCTCTCGAGCTTTCACTTTAAAAGTAAACCGATTGGTTACCGTCCTGATATTCTGAGGGAGCGCATTCCAAAGAAAGACCGCCTGGACAAAGAAAGATGACTTTATAAAGCCAGAGCGATGAGAAGGACAACGAAGAAGACGATTTGTCTCGGACCGAAGATTCTTGTTGTGTGCAGAGCATAAATATTGACAAAGGGAAGTCAGGTAAGAAGGAGAATTGGGATTATGAAGAAGAGAAAATAGGGTTGTCAATGCCCTCAACGCTCTGCGCTGCCGGATAGGGAACCACTTTAAAAGCGAGCGATGTGCAGATACATGATCGTACTTGCGGAGGTTGAAAACGAATCGAATGCAGCTATTAAGAAGTCGGTCAAGTTTGTGGAGGAGATCTGCATTCAGGTCATAGTAGCACACATCACCATAGTCAATTATGGGGAAGATAAGGGATTGTACAAGCATTGCCTTAATGTGTGATGGGAGAATATTTTTTAACCGATAGAGCGACCGCAACGTTCCAATGACTTTTTTGCTCACAATCGCGACCTGCTTACGCCAGTCAAGGCAAGTGTCAACATGCAATCCCAGATCCTTAACATCAGAGCTAAATGGAATCACAGTGCCATCAAAGATAACCGGTGGCACCGTTAAACTATTCAGTCTCCTCAGGCTATGGGGGCTCCCTACAATTATAGCCTGACACTTAGTTGGGTTAACCGCCACTCCGAAACGATCAGACCAGTTTTTGACTACTCGTAAATCCCGATTTAGCTCTTCGACCGCCCCGGATAAGCTGTCAACACCTGCCTGACAGTAAAGCTGCAAGTCGTCTGCGTAAAGATGATACGCACACTGAAGTTCGGTGGTTATGAGATCTATAAAGATAGAGAACAAAAGTGGAGATAAAATGTCGCCTTGCGGGACGCCAGTTACAAGATCACACCAGCTGGAGTTAGAGTCACCAGCAAGCACTGATTGCTGACGCCCCCGAAGATAGGATGAAAACCATTCCAGAACCTCGGGAGAGACCATAAGATAGGAGAGGATGGATAGAAGGACTTCGTGACTGACGGTATTGAAAGCGTTTGAAAAATCGATCAATACTAAAACCGTAACCTTAGTATCTTCCATTCCTCGCCTTATATCGTCAGTCACTTTAAGGAGAGCAGAAACGGTACTGTGCCCGGGCCTAAAACCGGATTGATATGGGCTGATGAGGGAGTTTGTGTGAATGAAGTTGGAAAACTGTTTATGTACACAGGCCTCGAGTACTTTGGATAGGAAGGGAAGGATGGAAATTGGGCGGAAGTGACTGAGAAGAGTGGGATTAGGGATTTTAGGAAGTAGTCTAACATGGGCTTTCCGCCAGAGGGAAGGGAAAACACCGGAATAAAGGGAGAAGTTGATTATATGAGAAATTGCAGGAAGGAGCTGATCAACAACTGTCACGATCATGTGTCGACTGATGTTATCACAACCCACGGCTTTGGATTTAATGGAGAGGATAATCTTTTTGATCTCTCCCGGATCAACTGGGGTGAAGGCAAAGGGAGTGATGTTGGGTCGCGTCAGACCAGCAAGGTAGTCAAGAGTTCGACATTTGGTTGGACTATCAAGGGTAGGAACAGTTGAGAAATGACGATTAAGATCGTCCAAGCCAAATGTGTTAGGAAGGTCTGAATGCCGCGATTTGCCGATACCTAGAGTTCCTAGGAATTTCCAGATATCAGCAGGAGAAGCAGAAGTGATGTTATCAAGAATGTGGCGGCGTTTAGCGTTGCGTATCATCTGATTACAACGATTGCGAGCAGTTTTGAAGAGGGTCCAATTATCATCCGACCGATCCTTTTTGAACTTCCGAAACGCGCGGTCCCTTCGTCGCATCGCCATCTTAATTCCCCTGTTCATCCATGGTGCAGGTGGACGCTTTAGCTTAATTCTCCTGATAGGAGCGTGGGTGTCATACAGCTTAACTACGACATTATTAAAATACGTAACCTTATCGTCAACTGCAGTGGCTTCCTCCAGGGGTGTCCAATCAATATTTGAAGCGTCTTGTGAAAGCTTTTCAATATTCATCCGCGCAAAGGCACGCCTGTACTGGAAGGTAGGTTTAGGTTTAGGAGGTTTAAGGACATAGGACAGGAAAATAAGGTCGTGATGGGAAAAACCAGGAGCGTCAAATTGACCATGTGAGGAAACCAGGGAAGGATTTGAGGTGAGGATCAAGTCGAGCCAAGTATCGTCGCCGGAAGTGTTGTGATGAGTTGGTTGGAGAGGCAACAGATGCAAATTTGCAGACTCGACCAGATGGAGAAGTTTACGGGAACGATGCAGCGATGGGAGTTCTGGGCAAGGAGATTGGTGTTGAAATCCCCCATGACTATGTGGTGTGCATACTCCGAACCTAAAGATTCTAGGACCGATTCGAATTCGATGAAGTAATCAAGTGCAGGGGGACAGTACACAACACCAAGAACGGTTTTAGCTCCTTTGACACAAACCTCTAGAAAAAGAAATTCAGCTGAAGTATTACAGGAAGAAGTGGAGAGAACTTTAAAAGGAAGATCAGCACGAAGGTAAATGGCTACACCACCCCCTCTCCTGCCGACTCGGTCATTCCGTAAAAGAACAAATCCAGGGAGAGAGTAAGAGGTGGATAGAAGTTCAGGTTTAAGCCAAGTTTCAGAAATCAGGACGGCATGGACGTTATTATTCAAGAAAGTTTCATACAACTCATTATAGTGGCTCGGAATGCTTTGAGCATTTATATGACATACGTTGAACTGCCGACCAAGATTTTGGCTGAATTGTTTATGTAAAAACTCAAACATTTCATGCATAAGATATATGTTATTTTCATGGAAATTATCTTACTCCCACATAAATATAAAGCGCAAAAGTTAGCATATTTGAAAGCAAATCAAAGCGTTTCAAACGAAATCCACATAAAAGTTACAATAATTCCTCCAACTGGACTAAATCACATTTCAAACTTCAACTCGACTAAATTGCATTTGTTCAGTTTTTCCAGACATTTCGCCATCCATGTTAGTTCGAAAGCGGTAGACAAATGGTACAATTTGTCCGAGGGAATCAAAATATTGTGGCTTCTCTGTAAGGGTCTTACCACACTAGCGATTTCAGCGCGGTGATTGCGACGGCAAACCGAACAGGTTGGAGAAAACACTCTAGTGAGATAGATAGTTGAATCATTACGACCATACTCAAGACTGCGGAGTCGTGTTCAGTTCGCTAGGATTGACGTACTCGCTGCATGCGTAGCGAGTACGCCACGTACGTGACTGTACAATGCTATAAAATCGCGCCAAACCCGACGCATTTTCACGGTTAGCACGCTTTTCACACGCGGAGAGCTCGATCACAAATCGCCGCGCTTGAAACACGCTCGCAATTCGTCAGTGTGATAACGCTCTAAGTTACCATCATTTGCTGCGGCGACAAAAACTTAATGTTGATTCACCGCTACCATTAAGTTGTCGAATATATTTTCTTCTTTCCGATTAAGCTGGGTTTTTGATGTAATAAATCAGTTTCTTTAGATTACACGTAGGCTTGTGGGGGTGTGTTGGGTTTTTAAGACGGACACCCATTTTATTGTTTATTTTGATGGTTTTATAGAATAGGTAATTATGTTTCATCAAATTCGGAAATACTCTGCCAATAATAATAAAAAAAATAACAATATCTCTATTTTAATTTTCTTTATTTTAAAGTGCTACCTGCATCTTAACTTAAATTAAATTTATATAATTAAAATCTTATACAGTACTAGCCGACCCACGTAACTTCGTAAGCCTCACATTATCACACAAGAGGGAAAAAGCTCACCAAAGGATTAAATTTTTCTCCATTTTTGTTACATCTTTCATTTATGCTCTGCTCCTGTTGGCCGTAGCGTGATGTTGTATCTGATCAAACTCTTCAGCTTTATAATATTAAAGTATAGATTATATCTTTATCCCTTTAACACAAGTAGTATTAAATTCCCGATAGTAATAAATTTCACAAACCGACAAAAGACATTTTGAAAACAGTTTTCAATTTCGTTTGGGGGTAGTTCAATAATTTTTCCGTTCCCATTGTGCTGCAGTCTCATAATGAGTTAATTAATGTCTTGAATTGCTTTTCGATAGGACGTCCTTTTGTGTTTTATGATGTAAAATTACAGGTTATTTTGAAGGCAATCTCTAGTTTGGATATTGTCCAAGTGATGTGGATAGTTTTATGGATATTTTTAACCCCCAAGCAAAAACGACGGGGTGTTATAAATTTGACGTGTCTGTGTGTGTGTGTGTCTGTGGCATCGTAGCGCCCGAACGGATGAACCGATTTGGATTTTTTTTTTTGTTTGAAAATAGGATTAGTCCGGAGTGATTTTAGCTATGTTTACTTAAAAATCAGACCGCTGCCGCTGCCTCCCTCAATATGGGTATCAAATATAAAAAAAAATCCAGGATAGCCGCCACCACAAAATGACGAATTAACGAATTATTTTCTATTTAACTTTTAGTACCAATATACTAAAATGTACAATGTACTAAATTAAATTTCAAATATAATTTACTTGTTGTTAATGAAGTGATACATTATTAGTGGCGATTTAAATGCTTTTGAGGTTTTCTTTACGTAGAATAGGAATTAGTCAAATATCAAGAAATGGGAAAGTTACCATATCTATTTGTCTGTTGTTTGCCTCGCTTTAATGAATGATCTGATTTTGTCGAAATTGTCATACAAGTAGACCGGTTTAGCATGCTGGGTACCTTTTCTACCGGTTGAAATTTCCAACGCGAGCGAAACCGTCGGATCATAAACATAAATATAAGATATCTATCTCGTAGGAGCTCGTGGCTAAATATTAACAGCTGCTGGTCGATCTTTAGGTTAAGCCGTGCTTGCCTAGGTTGGTCTATAGATGGGACCCTTACATAACAAGTTTACTCCGTGCCTCGGAAAGCACGTTTGCTGTAGGTCCCGGCTGTCATTTGTCCGTCTTTGACAGTCCTTACAGGTAGTCAGTGACCCAAAAAAGTCTGACAACCTTTCTTACGAAGTAGTATCGTATTACCCGGTATCAGCTGAGTTATGGTGGTCAAATAGGCAGCCGCTCCATGTAAAATATTGATATTCAGCTGCATCAGGTTAAACAGGAAGCCGACTCCAACATAGTAGGAAAAATGGAAAGATATCTTGGCATAGTATTTGGAGGGCACACTTCTTTTCTAAATTACAGACACGACTACATAACTACGCGGTACTATTTGCCAAACGTTTTATGTATTGGCCCTTAAAGAGGGAGTGAAATTGGCGGAGAACACAATAAGGGAACAGGTCAATGACTGCTACGTGACCGAAATAAGGAACGTTCACAACGACGGTTTGAAATGACGTCACACGTGTTAGGTCAAATGAGGCCTGAGGTTTGATTGTAAAAAAAAAAAACTACCAGCATATCCTTAGCAAAGAAATTCTGATAAACACCACTTTTTTCCTTGTTTTTTTTGCTAAATTGTGATGTTTTTGGTCGTAAAGTGATGTTGTGAAGTGATGATGTGACCCAGGGTGGAGCCTGCTTGCCTATAAAAATCCAATTCATTCGATTCTAAAGCGTTTCTTATTCTTTATTGCACACAAGAAAATAAAATAAAATAAAAACAATACAATAGCGAGCGACCTTAACCCAGAATTTGGTTTTCTCACAGCAGACCTTGCTTATGTTGCGAGATTTGCAGAACAGGATAAACAGTTAAAAATACAGTTAAAAACTTAAATTAACTTATTTTATACACTAAACTAGTACATACAATCAAATATACGAGTATGTAATTCATAAAATATAAATAAATATTAAATATAGATACACTTACAAATAAAACACTATTTGAGAACTAAAATCATGCCGACAGGAAATGTCCTTTTATTATTTTCTTGAACACAACTTACGAAGGGCCAAACAGTAAAAGAGCGGGGGGAGCGGGGAGGGTAACGAAGGAGAAGAGATGATGATGAGCGACAAGGTTCACCTCTGGGAACAAGATATTCGAAACGCTCCAGAAGATACGAAGGAGCTTTAGGATCATGAAGAATAGAAAAGCGAAAAGAGAGATAGGGTGTGCGTTTCTATAGATGCTTCTCAAAATAATGTGTGAGAAGTGAGTGATTGATTGATTCCGAAATTCCTCTATTATTTGCTAGTTTCCTGATACCTGAGAGTTTATAAGCTAATAATATATAGGTTTACTTCTAAGAGTTGTCCACGTCATCGTTTATTTATTTATTGAATACTACCTTATGTTTGTAAATTCCTTTTGTTTTGTCCTGTGCGGGCTAATAAATGTTTTTTTTTTCTTTCCTACGCCCGCGGTTTCGCTTATGTGGTGTTCGGTAATTGTCACTCGAAATCGTACTACCGAGATAAAAGTATCTTATGTATTTATCCAAGATATAAACTATCTGTGCGCCAAAATTTTTCTAAATACGATGAGTAGTTTTTGCGTCATGTTTATTACTCTTTACAAACATGCCGAGTTTTGGAGAGCAGCGATGACCCCGTGGTGGCGGCCCCGACTTACGAACAGTAAGTCGTGGGTTCGAATCCAGGCAGGCGCATTACTTTGTGTAATTTATTTCATCACCACTGCTCTCAAAAACGGTGAAAGAAAACATCGTGAGGAAACCAGCATGTCCTAGAACCGAAAATTCGAAGACATGTGCCTACTACCAATCCGCCCTGGGCCCGCGTGGTGGATTAAAAGCCTATACGCAAAATACGCGCTTTGACGTGGAGTTTTTTTTTTTTTTTTTTTTTTTAGTTAGTTTTCTACCGCAGACTTGGGGGTCCGCGCTCTTATTTACATTTTATGTATTGTTTAATTGATTTAGAAATAATTAAAACTACGATCGTGCTCCATCATTGGACACGTTACTTTAAACTAAGCTTATTATTAGTAACTTATGATCTACGTGAGTCCATCAAATATATATAAATATTTATATTTAATTACTAATTAAAATTAACAAAAATCTACACCAAGCTGTTTCATAACTGCATGGCAATGTGAGTCGACCGGCAGCAACCGTCGGCACCCGTTCACGGACATGACCTGCACATCCGCGCCGCTTAGCTCAACCATTTTGTAGGGAACTTAGCGACCGGATGTGCAGCGCCACCATCGGCACTGTTTTTACGTGAGTATGACAGACTCACCTTGCCATGCAGTTTTACATTCTCTTTTTGGTAACAGAGTTGTTTGGGAGTGGGATGTATTGGCTTTGGGTTTTGGGGTTAGGATGGGGGTTTTTTGTTAGTTACGTCGTCTGATCAGGGACTTCGCTAGCCTGAGCAAAGCTTCCACAACGACTGTGTCTCGATGCTGCATGGCCGTCTTCAGGTTGTACTCAACGACCGTTTTAGTTGGCGCATCCATCGCTCTCTTTGCAAAGCGGCCAGTGGCGTCATCGGCGTCGTCGGTGTAATAGACGCAACTGACTGTATGTCTCGACACCGCCACTACCGCGTGGGAAATGCTGTCGTGGATTTGGAGTCTCCTAGACTTGGTGTTGATGATAATCACGCTGTCGAAGGTAAGACCCTGGGCCTCGTGGATGGTTAGCGTGCGCGACCCTTCGCCGGAGCCGTATCCCTGGCTGATGAGAACAGCTTTCTCTTCTTGCGTATGAACCAGAAATAGGGTGTTTTGGGCGGTGCTCGGTATTTGCGCTCCTGTGTAACCTTTCACGCTCAGTGAGTGGACCCGCGACAGCGACAGCTTGGAGGAGTATATACCGGAGTATATCTCGCTCAACGCAAATGCCACATCCATTGGATTGCGGTGTGTGCAGAGACGTGGAGTTTATTTATTTATTTTTTATTTCTTTTGTAAAGGTAGATTCACAGCTTACAGCACATTGATTTGATAAGATAAAACGAACATTACACCAATTACGAACTACACAGAAAAACTTATTATTTGCCGAGAGTGGTGCGAGTTAATTGGAATTAAAAAGTGTAGTGTGTGCCTGTGTGCGTATGGGTAACTGTACAGTGTCTGTGAATGTGTGTGGTGATGAGTGTATGATATATTTGTGATTAACTGGCACTAGTGGCGGCATTGAATATCCCGCGTTTGATCCAGGATTAAGATTATGTCTTTTTTAAGGCGGTTGGCGGTTGGCCGTGTGGTATTTTTACTCCACGTCATTGTCATTGTCATCAACGGAATGGTAGTGGTCACATGTCTTAGAATTTTTGGTTCTAGGACATGCCGGTTTCCTCACGTTGCGGATACCAGCACGTTGTACAGTACAATACAATACCGAGTGTGAGCTCACTACGTCACTATCTTGCATATTTTTATTTACATAAATAATTGTTGTGTTGTTGTTGTGCCGGTTTATGTTGTTGTACATAAACTTATTATTATCTAATAAACCATATAGTATGGGTAAACTTTTAAGGATTTTTCCCAATAACTCTAAAAACATCTCGATTAAACCTGACACGGTTAAGCTTTTCCATCGTTGGTCATTAGTGTAAACTTGCCTTTACGGGCGCAGAATAAGATCACTGCTATATGAAGCGGTATTTGTAAAGAAAACACATTATATCACATGGTTTCTAAGTACTAGTAAGTGAAAGATTTCTTGTTTGTCTTGAACGATATTTCATGACCATCATTTGCCGTTTAGGACAAGAAGGAAAGTTGTTTGTGATGTGAGTTAGGGTTTACTTGAAGATAGTTTGACGGGTGTTTCTAGTAAGTGGTCCATCACGTACTTCATTCTCGCGTTCTTGCAATGGGATAATATTTACATTCCTTTTGCTGCATTTATGATAAATTTGGCCAAACACGCATTCTATCAGTGGTCTATTTAAATGTATTATTGATTTTACATCATTTACTTTTTTAAAATTAACATTTGTTTCGTCTACAATTATGAAAAACCTCTGTAACGGACGAACACAAAAGTACGATTATCAAAAAGAGCCGTTTATCTTTAAACCTTAAAAACGGTATTTCTGTAATTAAAATATACCATAAATATGAAAGAAACGTTATTAGTCGATAATGCTACACTCTGTGGATCATCTATAACCATTTATTTCTTTGATTCCAGGTACTGTATGCATTCTCGTAACAAAGACATACTATTGTATAAAAACTGGTAACTGATGACTCGCTGATAAACTGTTTAAAGGTAAGTTAACTAGTTTACATTAATTTAAGAGATAGGCTTGATTGAAAAAAAAAACATTTTGTTAAGGTTATGTTGTGTATTTTGGCTCTCTTCGGATTATATTTATTTAAGGGTCTTAAAATAAAATAAACCTTTTCTTATCCACGGTCATTCTCTCTTTTATAAATCTTTATGCTGTGGGAGTTAGCAGACACCACAGAACGCTATGCTCCATACATTTTCATCTCCCACCCACGTTCATACATCTCTAACATTCCATCATCTCTCATTCACTCATTCTAGCTCCCATCGTCATCTTGCTGGCCTTGTCCCATGTAACTTGGGGTTTGCGCAACACATTTACTCCTTTCTCTTTCATGTCATTCCTCACACAATACATCTATCGTTTCTTTGGTCTTCCTCTATCCATTAAAATTTATATTCGTCACCGTAAAATTATCAAACACGTTATATTACAATATAACGCCCTTATTTCCGAGTGCAGGGTTTAAAGGAACCTAACTAAACTAACGGGGGGGGTGCCCCAAATCCCGATTATGGGGGTAGAGATACTTCCGTATGTTCAATCTATACTTATAATAAATCTGTAGAGAGGTCAATTCTGTACATGAAATATATTTACAAAATAACTATCGGGGGGTGATTAGTGATCGATACTGATGCCAAAAATGCAATCAGTAAAATTTTTGTCTGTCTGTCTGTCTGTCTGTCTGTCTGTCTGTATGTTATTTATAGAAAAAAAAACTACTCGACGGATTTTAACGAAACTTGGTACAATTATTCTACATACTCTTGAGCAGGTAATAGTATACTTTTCATCACGCTACCATTAATAGGAGCAGAGCAGTGAAAGGAAATGTTGGGAAAACGGGAGAAGTTACTTGGTTTTTTTAGCTTCCGTCGCGTGTGCAGCCTTAATGGTTAAAGCTACATAGAAATCATGTATAACGGAAATATTCCACATAAAATTATATAAAAAATATCCCAAGACAGCATATGTCTATCTTTTATAGTTGACTCACAATAACACGTGTAACTCCCGATAGCTTAGCAGTTCGGAGAATAAATGTGAATGTAAGTTTGTTTGTTGCGCTTTCACGCGACAACTACTGAACGGATTTGGATGAAATTTTGCACACAGATAGTTTATAACCTGGATTAAAACATAGGATACTTTTTATCCCGGCAGTAAGATTCCATGGGACAATAATCAAACTTCACGCGGGCGAAGCCGCTGGCAGAAGCTAGTTGACAATAATTCGTTGAGTTTACAATATCGCTAGAGAGATTACAATATAACGTGTTTGAAAATTTTACGGTGACATATTCATCACTCTTTTAGTCACATGCGATTCATCCCTCCTCATCACATATCCATATCACGACAGTACCCTTTCAAGTTTTCTGTACGAGTAATTGGTGCAACTTTTAAGCTTCCTCTAATATACTCATTCTAGCTCCCGTTCTACCTTTAAATTTTACGGTATATTACCAGAACTAAATGAAAATTATAAAAAATGGGCCCCTCACAAAAATCTCTCGCCTATTTCTCATACAGGACGTAGATGTGTCAGACAATATTATAAGAAATATTGCAAGATACATATTTTTCTATTTCAGTACCACACGTGTGCCGTTGTTCGTTACTTTCGATCCTTAACAGGTTGTTAACTATTCTTGGGACCACCCACAGGTATTTTATGCTTATTTGCTTTTAAGACGGTAATAATTGACAATATTTTCTGTTGTGGGTGTTGCAAAAGGGCAACATTTTATGAATTTATTTTACGTATTATATACGTTTTGAACTGTGCCCACGCATTCGTCAGTTATTGTTTGTAAGTGTCATGTGATAGGGGGCGGAAGTCTTTTGCTATCGACTGAGTACAACCCAAAACTCCGGACTCCTGCTGAGTGAACCTGATGAACACCCTTTACGAATTGAAAAATTCTTAAATTCATCAGGTTGGATAGTCCATTTATCGAGGAAGGCTATAGGCTATATAACACCACGCTCGCTATGACCAATAATGGAGCAGAAATAAGAAATGTTGCAAACGGAAAAAAAGCTTCCGTTGAGCAGGCGATGCGTTGCGATATCAAAACTTCACGCGAACGAAGTCGCAGGCAGAAGCTATTAGGCTATAATTTATCTTGCAAACTAGAATACCTGATGCAGAACCGCAAAAGACCAGCTAAACTATAAGAGATACAAAAATGACACAATAGCAAACATTTTGCCACGTGATGAGCATTTTTTCATGAGAGAATAAGTTTGAAGATCTGGAACACCTTTTTTTTTCTTTTCGTTTTTAGGTTGAGTAATCATCAAATAACTTTCCCACTCTGGGCGGAGCGGGAGGGCGTGTCAGACTTTTACTAACTAAAACCCATCCATGTTCCTTCCTCGCCCTTTATATTCCGGGGCCGCGGTATCTCTTTCGAACAGGCCCGCAACCCCGGTAGGCTTCGGCCCTTACAAGGGCACTTCAATGTAGATCTGGAACACCTGTTGTGGAACTCCAAGAGCCCAGCTACACCATAACACATATAGGAATGACGGCTTAGCAAAAGTTGTTCAATCTGATGAGCCCTCTCTGTTGACTTATAAAAATTGAAGATGTGTAGCCCGGGTGCGTTGAGCTCTTCTTCTGTCTCTTCATGGCAACGAACCTTTGAATTCAGATTGCCTTCGATATTCTCTGAACAGAATGTCGATATCATCTGAAGAATCGGATGTATCTTAAGATATAGCTGTAGGGCATGGCGACCTTCCTTGGGTTGATAAGGCACGGAGTGCATTTACGTCTCCTATGATTGAATACGCCACATATTCCGCCATCGGAGGTATGGTTAAAAATTGTACTTATTGTGAAGCTGTTAAATGGCAAAAAGAAACAAATGGTATGTGTTGCTCAGGTGAGAAAGATCCGTTATTTTCCCGTCCCCGGGCTCTTAGAATTCGACATCAGACGTTTCAGATCTTCGATTTTGACGACCCCGTTGTCGCTGGCATAAGTAACAGGATCCTAGTACAGGCAGAAGCTAGTACTTAATAATTGTAAACATACTCTAAGGAAGAAGAGACGCCAAACACAATTTTATTGAGAAAAATAAAAACCCAGGAGTTACGTGTGCGTTGTCATTTAGTACCTGTTCAACAATGTAAAGTAATGTAATGGGCAGCAAGTGGGATTAGGTTGAAACTTACATTTATTTTATCAAGTACTAGCTTCTGCCCGCGACTTCGTTCGCGTGAAGTTTTGATATCGCAACACATCGCCTGCTCAACGGAAGCTTTTTTCCCACTTGCAACGTTTCTTATTGCTGCTCCGCTCCTAATGGTCATAGCGTGAAGTTATATAGCCTATAGCCTTCGATAAATGAACTATCCAACGCAAAAAGATTTTTTCAATTCGAGCCGCTAGTTCCTGAGATTAGCGCGTTCAACCAAACAAAAAAACAAACTAACTCTTCGGCTTTATAATATTTATATAATATATAATATTAGTATAGAATTCCTAAGAACAAAATATGATATTTGCTATATTTCATTTAAATCTGGTTAATTAGGGTTTTATAGTCTATCTCCTGTTACTTCAAGTATCTTTAAGACTTTGTTCTCCTGGTAACTCTCTTATTTTTTTAGGAATAAATAAAAACACAATTACGTTAATTTGTGGAAGGAAAACGTTAACTTATCTTTTATTTTAAGAACAAAGCTTGTTATCTTCTAGCAACATCTCATGAATTAGATAGAAGACATAACAAATGAGTTTCATACTACCATAATCGTAGGTTTTCAAAGGAGCTTGTGGCTAAATAATTACAGCCGCTCGGGTCGATATTCAAAAAAAAAAAAAAGGTTAAGCCGTGAGTGCCTGTGTTGGTCAGTGAATAGGTTCAACTATTAAATACTTGTACTGAGTTTTTTTTTTTTTTTTTTTTTTTCAGATAGCACGTTAAGCCGTTAGTATCAGCTGTCAAATGTAGAACTTTGACAGTCGTTACAAGTAGTGTAATGGTCTGAAGGTCTAATAACCAGTGTTACCTACACCTAGAGGTATCCGTATTACCCAGTCCTAACTGGATTGTGGAGGTCAGATAGGCAGTCGCTCCATGTGTGTGTGTGTGTGTGTGTGTGTGGTGTATGTATTATGTGTAATGTAGAAGTGAGTGTGTGTGCAGCATTAAGTAAGACTGGAAGCTCACCATAACATAGTTAGGAAAAGGCTAGGTAATATAAGATAATATAAGAGGATAATAAAAGTAGGTTTTGTATGATCAAAAGTCCAAGTTAATTTCATCAAACATAGTCTCAAAGCGATACTTGAGTCTTCTTTTCAATTTAAAACACATCACAAACATGAAACTTATCGACAAAAGTCTTCCAAAACGATCTCGAACATCGATAGGAAGTTCGCACGAAGTCGCACGGCATCAGATATATAAATAGACCCAATTAATTAGTGCCGGGGACTCTTTGAGAGTTTTAGCTAACTCCGGGATACTTCGGATTACCGATATATTATTTATACGGATGAAAAGGTTGAAGTTTTTTCTGAAGTTAAGAGTGGGCTGGGCAGATTCTATTGAAGTGGAAAGGTGACTTTTACACTAATGTTCACCAAAAAGATAACGGTTTGATTATCTAAAAATCGCTGTTTAAAACACATTTTTGTAAGGGAACATGTCCCTTAAACAGCTGTTTTTAGATGATCAGATCGTTACCTTTTCGCTGAACATGGACCTTAGTTGATTTAAATTCAGGGTTCTAAGGTAGCGATACATTTACTAATTAAAAATCATCATCTGCTTAGTCTTTTCCCAATTACGTTGAGCTCTGCCTCCAGTCTAACCGGAATCAGTAGGAATACCAGTATTTTACATGCGCCGACTGCCTATCTGACTCCTTTTATTAATTAAAAATAATGCATGTTAAATAGTTTTTTAAATTACCTATAATTAATTAAATTTAATTTAAAGAACTGTTAGCAGCAATCGTTAATAATGTATACTTCTCTTTTTCTTCCGTGTCATGACCGTAATTTAATATCAAACTTCTGTATTAGCCGTAGAAATTAAACCCTAAAGCAGCTTTTTAGCTGCATACAAGCATACCGTTCGCTTCATAGCTTCACAATAGTGTCCACATACATAAGTACATCATTTCAATGTGACTTTATACCTATCTTTCCTACCTACCTTTCTTTCCTACCTACCTTTAATTTCACTATCAATGCGAATCACAGCGCAGCTCACTATGCATCACTTGAATCTACATCAAATGTCAATATTATTCGTTGAAACGTCTTTGAAACGCATCTATTTACAGTGAAGCAGCAATACTTGTTTGTGTTTATTGGGATTGTTTCCGATGTCAGACTCAAAGCCAGGCACGATTCTATCTGTCGTCTTGTGAGATGGTGGGTGGTGTTATGTTTCTATGTTGGTTTAGGGTTTGAGTTTCGTGTTATTTCAATATCTTGAAGAGTCTAAGTTATAACTGTAGCTCGCCATGTCCATCCTTCGAGCCGAATCGTTGTAGCCAGCGTGTTTATACGAGTATTATGATATTAGTGGTAGAGGAATTAAAACACTGGCTTCGATAAAATAAGAAATGTATTTGCGTGACCACTCAATTAATGGCATCGAGATGAGCACAGATTTAAAATATTGGTACAGGTGGTTTGCTGCGTTTTTAACACTAGTTAAAGAAGGGGGTAGGGTCTAGGGGTAGGGTCGTTTTATCGTGTTGTATAACGGTTGGTGTCCGAAGTTAGTTACATTGGTTTATTATTCCCTGGTTTTTTGTCACGGCAGTTTTTTTTAAATATTTTTCTTATATTTTCAGTAACTAACTGTACAGTAGCTTGAATGGAAGAACTCTACTGTAATCAAATATAAACTGACAATTATATAGGCTTATTTGCCGTGATAGAGGTTCATTTTTCAGAGCACTAAATTGCCTTTTAAATATTCGGAGAACTTAAGAACTAAGTCGAAAAGTCTTGTAATGGATAAACCATGTTTTAAATTTTAATATTTCTACTCATTTCATTATTGAAAAGTGAGCTTAGTACCTTACTATTTTGTTTTATTTTTATACTTCTATACAGTA
The DNA here is from genome assembly GCA_916618015.1 of Xestia c-nigrum. Taxonomy (NCBI): domain Eukaryota; kingdom Metazoa; phylum Arthropoda; class Insecta; order Lepidoptera; family Noctuidae; genus Xestia; species Xestia c-nigrum. Next base: position 5,137,250 of record OU745263.1, read on the forward strand.
TATTTTTCCTCAGTTTCAGTACAGTTTAATTCACCTTATTTTGTCACAGACTTAAACCAGTAGGCATTGACTAGGTCTGTAGTTGGTCCTTCAGAATAGGACACTCTTTGGATAATATTGTTTCTGTCAGGATATGAGGACTTATAGTTATAACTCCTCATATCTTAATCCTCCTCATAGCCATAATCAAGTTCCTGCTTTTCAGTTGTGAATACAATTATAGAATTCTTTGGTGTTAAACATAAAAAAAACAATCAGTAAATCATACATCTGCGTATTTCAGCCCATTTCCCCCCGTTGCAGGCAAATGTAAACATTAATTTGGGCATTCCGTTTTAATTCAGAAACAATGTTTAGTAAATTTTTGTTCATGTCAACATACTACAAAGTACTAGGGATGTATGGAAATAATAAAATCTCAATGAAAACACGTAGCGTAGTGTCACGTGTGTTTCCAATTTCAAAAACGCTATTGTTTGTTGGTGGCGCGTCGATGTTGTATCGATACCAGCGAACAATTACACGCCAGCTGCTTATTTTTATGTAATCCTGGTAGGTACCTGAATACTTTGTTGTTGGAAATAACGGGATAAACATGCGTTTATTTAAAACATATTAATCTTCAAAAAGAAAGCGTTGCAGAAGCAAATATTTGGCTTCAGATATATTAATTACTAGCTGACCCACGCAACTTCGTCTGCGTCACATAAGAGGGAAAAAGCTACCTACTACTACCTACCTACTACAACTTACCTACTACTACCTACCTACTTCTACCTAACTACTACTACTACCTACCTTCTACTACATACCTACTACTACCTACCTACTACTACCTACCTACCTACCTACTACTACTACCTACCTACTACTACTACCTACCTACCTACTACTACATTTTTTTTTCATAAGAATATTCTCCTGACAATAACAAACACAACAAAAAAAGAATCAGTCAAATCGGTCAAGCCGTTTTCATGCTATGTCGTGACAACGGAAAACGGGTTTCATTTTTATATTATAGATTACTATTGAGTTCAATTGATGATGATGATGATCAGCTCATTATTTTTCCCACTGCTGGGACACAGGCCTCCTCCACAATAACCCACAACGCGGGCCCAGTGCGGATTGGTAGATCACAGGTCTTCGAATTTTTTGGTTCTAGGACAGGCCGGTGTCCTCACGATGTTTTCCTTTACCGTTTTGAAAGCAATGATGATGAAATAAATTACACAAAGTAATGGTTTAACTACTAATGTTTATTTTTAAACAACATTGATGTGGTCTTGGCAATATAAACTTGCAGAGGAAATCCTGTAAATAACCCAAAAGTGGACATGCCCCTGGCTTTTAAGACGTCAATAAAGGGGTATGTCTCCACCAATCACAGTATCAGATCACGTTAGCCACGGATCACGGCGAGTTGTATCCACTGATATCGTTATCCGTTGCCCTCGTTAAGTAGCTAACCAATCCAAATACCTAACTAATTTATGCATTATAGACTTGGTATGTACAAGTCTTATCTATCAGTCTTCGTACCCGGAAGACACCGCATCGACATGCAAATCAGATACGGTTCCGCAACTGACGGGGTCAAGCAGGCCCCCGAAATCATGTGTCAAGCGGTGCCCGAATCATTTATATACGTTAAGGATGAGATAAATGAAAGGATGCAGGGTGTTAGTGGGTCTGTAGTTGTGAAATATTCGCATAAGGGCCTAGACAAAGTTACTTTGATAAAAGTTGATGGAAAAGTCAAGAGCATTGAATTGACATAAGCCGAACAGTTTATGTTAATTCTGTATAGTGCCGATGTAGAAGAACGAATTATTTTCATTGCAATTTCCACTTCATCGGAAGCAGGTCCGAACAAGCGAAACCAATATTTTTATAAATATGCCATAGGTATTTAAAAATTTCGTTTTCGTGGCATATTTTTTACGTTACGTGTCGATGGACTTCAATTACATCTATGGCATGTGACAACATGACAAACTATAGCTACCCTTTACCGAAGATAGATCATCTTAGATACATCAAACTAGTTAATTCAGCACAAACTTTAGCGTGTTATTGGATGGCATAAATTATGTATACAACATGTATCTTAACTTCGCACTTGACAAAGTGATTAAAGTACTTATTTCGCTTCATGTTTGTATCTACCTCATTTATTCATCCCTTTATGATGACATTTATTTTGTAAATTAGTTGAATACAATTATTTTTTATTAAGATATTTCTAGACTTTTATTTGAGAAAAAATCGTAAAAACACAGAGGTTAAGAGGTATTTTTTAAATTTTGTGTAATAGTCAGATTATATGAGAACCATGTAAGTTTGCCTGAATTGATATTTTTAGGTAAGCACCACACGGGTTTGCTTATGAAATATCACACACCAACATCAAAAAATATTTCACCAAAAATTTTCTTTCGTATCGATTCAAATTAACTACTCATTTTTTTTATTTTTTGTATTCATTCATTCTTTTATATTCCTTAATAATTTGCAGAAAACACTTTATGAGCGCCTCAGTCTACAAGAGACCGTCCTAAAACGGCCGCCTTTCGCACGTTACATCACTAACTTTATCAATATTTCATTGAACAGTTCCTCCATCGACTATAAGTTCTAATTTACCCCCAATTCCTCATCTCAAGCCTTCTCTAATCAATAGCAGCGCATCTGCCTAGATGTGGCAATAAATCAGAACTTGCCAAGTTGCCATCTGCCACATCTGGCAGTTGGCACAGATGTCGCTGTCGCCGCGATCCACCACACTGATGACTTACGAGCCTAGTTCTCAAATATGTTGGAGGCCGTTGTTACAATTTCATTTTGAGGTTTTTAAATAATTTAAAATTGCCTTTTTTTGATTGTCTAAAGACTTTATAATGACATGTTTGGATTGAGACAAAACAAAACATTATTTATTTATTTATTTATTTAACACTTCAAGCACATAGTACAGAGGCGGACTTAATGCCATAGGCATTCTCTACCAGTCAACCTTACACAATGTAGTCTTGAGTTCAATTCCCGCCTTGGATAAAATGTTAAAGGGATAGATGATTTCTTCTGATTTGTGCCCGGTTAACCCAGCAATAGGCATAACGACAGTATAAAAAAAGCGGCTAAGTGCGAGTCGGACTCGCCCATGAAGGGTTCCGTAACAGCAAGTAACATATTATTATAAAAGTTCTTGCAGTTCGTTGTAAATTAAAGGTAAATTGCGGTTTACGATTTATGACGCATTAAAAAAAACTACTTACTAGATCTCGTTCAAACCAATTTTCGTTGGTAGTATACATGGTAATGGACATCATATATTTTTTTCAGTTTTATCAGTCTCTTATTTTAGAAGTTACAGGGGGGAGGGGGGATACGTTTTACCAATTTGGAAGTGTCTCTCGCACAAACTATTCAGTTTAGAAAAAAAATGATTTTAGAAACATCATTATCATTTTTGAAGACTATATATATATATTCATAGATACCCCACACGTATAAAATATTTGAGTTTCAGTTCTATGTATGGGGAACCCCCTAAATTTATTGTTTTTTTTCTATTTTTGTGTAAAAATCTTAATGCGGTTTACAGAATACATCTACTTACCAAGTTTCAACAGCATAGTTCTTATAGTTTCGGAAAAAAGTGGCTGTGACATACGGTCAGACAGACAGACAGACATGACGAAACTATAAGGGTTCCGTTTTTGCCATTTGGCTACGGAACCCTAATTACAAATCTGTTTAGTCCGTCAGTTAGAGTATTGAAAAATAATGGACACGTATTTTTTTATTTTTGTAAATTAATGAATATTGACAAAGATAAAACGCACCAAACCTCGGGAGTGGGGGTTCATGACGCTGACGTCATGAGATACGACGACAACGACATTAAAGACGCCTAGGTAAAATTTTCAGAGCGTACTGACCGTACGCTCTGAAAATTTTACCTAGGCGTGACGTATTGAGAATTATAAAAGCGGCGTATATTCGTTATTTTTGATTTACGTAACAAAAGAAAAAATACGGATCAAATATTAGGTAGATTCCCTTTTTTTTTTTTAAAAAAAAATCTACCTATTGGTTTCTCACCTACGGAGATATATATGTATACGTATGTATATGGGTGACAAGCAAAATTTAGCCACACTCTACAGGTCGCAATTATGAACCGATTGCATTCAAACTTGGCCAAAAAATCGAAAAGGTCAAAACTTAGGCTAAGTTTGTGAATAGGCAGAATTCGTCCATGGGGTGGCGGGCGGCGGTTTTTCTAAAATCAGTTTTTTGGCCATAACTTTTTTCCTATGGAAAATTTTTGAACCGTTTCTCATGTTTATCATTTTGAGTCAGAATACGGACAACTTTAAATTAAAACTGTTTTGATGCAACTCCTTATAAGTCTATTATTTAATTGCGTTCTCTCTAAGCTACAGCAAAGGAGTGATAATGATTTTATTTATAAATAAGCAAACGAGAACTGTAGGACAACAATTAGACACCCCATCCCACAATGTTTAAGACTTACAAAACGGGTGAAAAGTTGTTTGTTTTCGGGAATCTATTATGTTGTGCCTGCAAATGTTTTGAATCGTCTAAAATGAAATAAAGTAGTAATTCCTAATAGTAACTTGATTTAGTATTATACGATACAGACCGTTACCTATTATATGATAGGGGTGAAACTATCGCTAGAAGAGGGTAGACGACATAAAATGTAATTAGTAAGTCAATTTAAAGATTATGAAAAAAAATCCCTCCGGCAAGCCGCAGGAGGAGGTAGATTTCGAAGAAGGTGCTGGAGCATCCGACTATTGAAAATATGTATAAAGAGTTGACTTATGTGTACAATCTACAAAATTAAAATGTGATTTCAACATCAAATGGAAAGTTTACCCTTTTTAAATCCTCTCATATGAGTTTAACATGGAAACGCCCTCAAAATTTTAGTTTTAATTTTTTATTTCGAAAACTTTAAGTTTTATCGCTAAACTTCAAAAGCTACAATTGTAGAATAAACAACTTGCTTTCAAAAAAAAAAATACTTGCGACGCTCAAAATGTTTACTGTTTCGAAGATATGATTTTTTTTCGCAATAATTTTTGATATTTCAACCCGGAGGGGGTTGAAATATCCATACCATTATATAAATGCGAAAGTAACTCTGTTTGTCTGTCTGTCTGCTACCTTTTCACGACAAAACGGCTGATCGGATCGTAATGAAATTTGGCAAGGAGATGTATTTCAACCCAGGGAAGGACATCTAAATATATATAAGTTATAACTAACTATATATAGGTGTTGGGTAGTTCTCACAGTCGGAACCTTCGAGCTTCCAAAAACCTAATCCTTCAAATTCCCTCTCACCGTACAGGTTTTATGTCCTCTTCTTATGCTGTCTCCACTATTAAGCTCTGGAACGCGTTACCCCTTGGCATTAAAAAAACCGAAAGCAAATTGGCTTTCAAAAGAGCAATTCGGAAGTTTTATTTAAAGTCTGTCTAAATTGTTTACCAACTAGCCTATATTAGAGTTGTAATAATTATCATAAGGTTTCTCGTATTTCGGACTATTTGTATGTATTTTAATATATATTAGTTTATTTTATATGCTTATTTATGTATTAGTATGTAGGTACCCATTTATGTGTTTGATTTTATTCTTGCAAAATGGCATGTTTATTTTTATTGTACTTTATCACAATGCTGTCTTATTTGACCCAATGGTTGACTGGTAGAGAATGCCTTGTGGCATTAAGTCCGCCTATGTACCACTATTGTACATGAAGTTTAAATAAATAAATAAATAAATAAATATAATTCAAAGGTGACTGACTGACTGACATAGTGATCTATCAACGCACAGCCCGAACCACTGGACGGATCGGGCTGAAATTTGGCATGCAGGTAGATGTTATGACGTAGGCATCCGCTAAGAAAGGATTTTGATCAATTCTACCCCCAAGGGTAAAAAAATAGGGGATGGAAGCTTATATGAAAGTCCGTCAGTTTTAAAGTTAGGATCTTCTAATTTTGTGTTTAGGCTGACGATTGAAAATTAATTTATGCGTGTTTCAGCGTTTTTGATAACTCCACCCCGAAGGCTTATAAAGGGGATGAAATTGTATGTGAAAAATCCTTAATTTTCGACGTAAAAAGTACAAAATTTGTTATCTGGGGATCGGAAGCTGACGCAACGGCTTTATTAGAATTTCAACCCTTGAGGGGTGAAAAAAGAGCAACATTTTGTTTTTAATTAAAGTTTTTGTTTTTTGAGTCACCAAAAAGTATCAAAGTTAGTAAGTCGTTAGTTTTTTTTTATTTCAACCCACAAAGGGGTAAAAGGGGGGATGAAGTTTTGCATTGTAGTTGTTCATTCGTTCACGAATGACAGCAGCAGGAGAGACCTTTTGCAGCAGTGCAAGTTAATAGTATAGGCCGTACACAAGTTAATAGCACACGTGACTTCGCGGCTGGCAGTACTTACCGTTTTGTAGGGACCTAGGTAAGCCGAAGATTATGGACTTACGGCAGGAGCAGAAAAAGAAAGTATGGCAGCCGCCGCTCCTATGGGTGCCGCCCGCTCGCACCAACTTGCTGCAGCACGCGCCGCTGACGCGCGCGCTGCGTGCACTCAATATGGTGTCACAACAGATTGATTGCTTCAATTGTACACAGCGAATTCACACGGGCCGCATTTTGCGCAATTACTTTAGTTTGTCAAATTAATTAATTTATTCAAAACATAAATAATTTCACTTTGAATATAACTGCTTTATTGTATTAGGTACCTAAACCTGTAATAATAGTTGTATGTGTTGTTTAAATAAATAAATAAAATAAATAAATAAATTATGTATAGTAGAACGAGATAGAATGAATAATTGTCGATATCGTATTTGATACCAACTAGATTTTTTTATTTTGTAGATTTCTGTTTTTTTTCTCTTCTGCATTTCTGATCTTACTTTTAATGAATGAAGATGAAGTCAAAATAAAAATCAAAAATGGCGCCGACGAAAGTTTTTGGATTTTTAATCATGGGTGTCGTTTCCGTGGTTTTTTGTGTCGCTGGTAGTGAAAATGAGGTAAAAATTAACACGGGGAAAAAAGTTAACAGAAGCAAAAAAAAAACAGTTTTCCTGACACTATTTTCACCCTGCGCCACTGTTAGGTAGAGGTGTATCTAATCCTACACCCACATTTCGCACATTTAGCTAAATCCCATCAACCGGGCATAAATAATACAATAACACTTTGCCCGTCCCGCAAATCGAACCCAGGACCTCATGCTCAGTAGCGCTTGCGACAACTCGAACAACGATGCAGTCTCACACATGACCCATCAATATTTTTACGCGAACGAAGTCGCGGGCAACAGCTAGTAGGCTATATATTATCACGCTAATTACTTACGGGGGTGAGCAATATTGCATTTCGTCTATAGTTTTCAACTGTTTGACAACTGACAACTGTCATAACATGCATTGTAATAGAATAACTATTTTAGACAAGTTGTCACGAGAACAAATAGCCCGTCGGTGACGGCAACCGCCTTTCGAACAGTGAGTCGCAAGGTCAAGCCTCAGTACAGACATAAATACTTTTTAATTTTGTGTAATGCTGTAAGATTTCCGATAATAACTTTGGTTCGCACGTTCAAAACCACCCGGTTTTCACTTTTTGTAATAAAGTATTTTGTTTTTTTTTTTAAAGCTTACATATTTCCAAGTCATTGTTTTATACAAATTGTTTTTAACTCTTAAACGATAGTTTGGGAATCATTTATTTCAAATAATAAATCTGTAAACATGGCGCTTAAACTGTTAAAGAATCACACACAGAACCTTTTTTCTACTATTTCTTAAATTTTCGTCTGTGTCTGTGTGTCTCTACGTAACCCTTTTACGTGTAAAATGTGGTTTGATTTAATGCACAAATTGTTATTGTGCATAACTTAATAGAAAGTTTTAGTTTTTGTTTCTTTTCATTCGGTGCTTTAAAGTTTTTAGGGAGAACTTATCATCATGATCTAAGGATACATGCAATGACATCTATGAAACCAAAATGGTACTAATGAATAAAAATCACAAGATAGAGAAGAAGAGAATATTCAACATGACCCTGCTTTAAGAATCTACAAAGCCAGTAGAGTGTCCGTTCGACCGCTTTCCATGCATATGTTTTAGCAGTTTAACTTCGTGCTCTATAAATGGCGTTGTTCATTTGACTCCATTTTCTGAATCACGGTGTTACGACTTTCCGTGAAACAATGATACTGGCATTCGCCCGTGTCAGATGTCTTTTTTTTTTTTTTAGGTTTTGGAATCATCAAATGACTTCTCCCACTCTGGGAATGACTTCTCCCGTGTCAGATGTCTCAAGTTTGTTTTTTTGGAAGAAGTTCTCAATTCAACGCCTGTTTTTCTTTATGTAGGTACCTATATTATGGCTGAGAGATACTCAAATGACCGAATGACGAAGTCGCACGAGACCGGTCAATGTGGCGACACTTGATAGGCCTATGTCCAGCTGTGGACGTCTTTCGGCTGAAATAAAGATGAATGATGATAATTCAAATGGTGTAGGGCAGGACACCTAGCAGGGCGCGGTGATGTCAGGTGGAGTAAAGCTGTGACCAAGTGGCATTCTAGAAATCCAAACAGAAGTTTTGGTCGTCCAGCGGTGAGATAAGCCGACGATATTGTTGCCATTGCGGGAATCTCCTGAATGAGACTGGCACAAGAGCGTGGAGCTTGGCACAAACAAAGAGAGGCCTGTACCCAGCAGTCGGTGAAGTCGGACTATGGATGATGATGATGATGACGCATAACTTTTTCCAGTGAAGTCCGATTTTCATGATTATTTTTATTGAAAAGCGTGTTTAGTAAAGTTTGTCCAATTTTTTATTGAAAATAGTTGTGTTCGAATTCATGTGCGTATTGTATAATCATCGCTTGCTGAAACATCGTGAGGAAACCAACATGCCTGAGAGATATTTGGCATGTTAAGCCAAGTCAGAGGCCCATGGGCAGCATAAAAACTCTGACACCAGGTTAGGCAACAACACGATAAGGAAGGAAAGATCGCTTGCTTCGGTGAAGAAAGACATCGTGAGGTAACCACAGCATGCCTGAGAGTTATTTCTCGACGGCATGTAAAGCCAAGACAGAGGACCTTGGGCGGCATAAAAACTCTGACAACAGGTTAGGCACTAACCACACGATAAAGAAGAAGATCGTTTTGGGGCTTATTTCATTAACCTTTTTGACAACTTTAGACCTGTCTGAAGTATGACTGTGATCAGTTACAGCAGCTATATCGTGTGTCGGCTCATTTCATGAACCTTGATATAAACTTTAGACCTACCTAGAGTATGAGTATTACCGGAGGTCTGACGATGGAGACGAATGGCAGTCACAAGAGGTCCGCAACACTTCAAATCTGCTCTATCGTGTTTAAGACTCATTTCGTGGATCTTGATAAGAACTTTAAACCTAGCTGGAGCATGACTGTCATCGACTAGCTGACCCGTGCAACTTCGTCTGCGTAAGACGAACCAACAGTTCCTAAAATTAGCGCGTTCAACCAACCTAACAAACAAACTCTGCAGCTTAATAATATTAGAACAGATTGAAGTCAGTAACAATTTATTTTTTCTCGAATAGGTTTACATTAAACGCCAAAATATTCAACTTATGTTTTTCCAAATAAGGACTCTTCCCTCGTCAGCCTTACGTTTCTATCCTTGGACACTCGATAATATCATACTCCAGCTAGGTCGAAAGTTCTCATCCCAAGTGGCATGACATGAGCCGAAACACGTTAACGCTGCTTCAAACAGTTGCGGGCCTCTCGCATATGCCTTCCTTCTCCAAAGTCAGACCTTCAATGGTAGTCATACTCCAGGCAGGTCAACACAATACGATGTAGATGCTGTAAACTCTTGAAAACCTATTGCAAATTCTTTTCGTCTCCAAGCCTCCATCATGAGACCTTCGATGACAGTCATATTCTAGCTATTTCTAAAGTTCTCATCAAGGTGCATTAAATGAGCCCAATGACGATATAGCTGCTGTTAACTTTTGAGGATCTCTTGCTCCTACCTTCAGTCTCCATTGTTCTACCATCGATGACAGTCATGCTCCAGCTAGGTTTAAAGTTCTTATCAAGATCCACGAAATGAGCCTTAAACACGATGGAGCAGATTTGAAGTGTTGCGGACCTCTTGTGACTGCCATTCGTCTCCATCGTCAGACCTCCGGTAATACTCATACTCTAGGTAGGTCTAAAGTTTATATCAAGGTTCATGAAATGAGCCGACACACGATATAGCTGCTGTAACTGATCACAGTCATACTTCAGACAGGTCTAAAGTTGTCAAAAAGGTTAATGAAATAAGCCCCAAAACGATCTTCTTCTTTATCGTGTGGTTAGTGCCTAACCTGTTGTCAGAGTTTTTATGCCGCCCAAGGTCCTCTGTCTTGGCTTTACATGCCGTCGAGAAATAACTCTCAGGCATGCTGTGGTTACCTCACGATGTCTTTCTTCACCGAAGCAAGCGATCTTTCCTTCCTTATCGTGTTGTTGCCTAACCTGGTGTCAGAGTTTTTATGCTGCCCATGGGCCTCTGACTTGGCTTAACATGCCAAATATCTCTCAGGCATGTTGGTTTCCTCACGATGTTTCAGCAAGCGATGATTATACAATACGCACATGAATTCGAACACAACTATTTTCAATAAAAAATTGGACAAACTTTACTAAACACGCTTTTCAATAAAAATAATCATGAAAATCGGACTTCACTGGAAAAAGTTATGCGTCATCATCATCATCATCCATAGTCCGACTTCACCGACTGCTGGGTACAGGCCTCTCTTTGTTTGTGCCAAGCTCCACGCTCTTGTGCCAGTCTCATTCAGGAGATTCCCGCAATGGCAACAATATCGTCGGCTTATCTCACCGCTGGACGACCAAAACTTCTGTTTGGATTTCTAGAATGCCACTTGGTCACAGCTTTACTCCACCTGACATCACCGCGCCCTGCTAGGTGTCCTGCCCTACACCATTTGAATTATCATCATTCATCTTTATTTCAGCCGAAAGACGTCCACAGCTGGACATAGGCCTATCAAGTGTCGCCACATTGACCGGTCTCGTGCGACTTCGTCATTCGGTCATTTGAGTATCTCTCAGCCATAATATAGGTACCTACATAAAGAAAAACAGGCGTTGAATTGAGAACTTCTTCCAAAAAACCAAACTTGAGACATCTGACACGGGAGAAGTCATTTGATGATTCCAAACCCTAAAAAAAAAAAGACATCTGACACGGGCGAATGCCAGTATCATTGTTTCACGGAAAGTCGTAACACCGTGATTCAGAAAATGGAGTCAAATGAACAACGCCATTTATAGAGCACGAAGTTAAACTGCTAAAACATATGCATGGAAAGCGGTCGAACGGACACTCTACTGGCTTTGTAGATTCTTAAAGCAGGGTCATGTTGAATATTCTCTTCTTCTCTATCTTGTGATTTTTATTCATTAGTACCATTTTGGTTTCATAGATGTCATTGCATGTATCCTTAGATCATGATGATAAGTTCTCCCTAAAAACTTTAAAGCACCGAATGCAAAGAAACAAAAACCAAAACTTTCTATTAAGTTATGCACAATAACAATTTGTGCATTAAATCAAACCACATTTTACACGTAAAAGGGTTACGTAGAGACACACAGACTGTTGGCGCGTTTACGCCTTGTGCTCAATTACAGGAGCAGAGAATAGAATAGAAGAGAGAAATAAAATACAGTGGACTGTTCGATCTGGTGTAATCCAGGATACAAGTGGTTTACAAAGTAGTTTCTTCGTCGTGGTAAAATTTAGAAGTGAGGCGGCGGTCGGCGCGCGCGTCCGCGCTCCCGCCCGCGCCGCCCGCGCGCCCTTCAGCCGCCGCTGTCGCCCGATGCTGCTGCCGCCACCCGCGCGCCTCCTCAGCCACCGCGCGCCTCCAGGCGCGAGTAGGCATGCCGTGCATAGACATGCTCCCCGGGTTGAAGTGGACTTCAAAGAGGAAGCGGGCAGATAGTGTTGAAGCCGCGCCGAATCGTCCCTCGCTTCGTCTTCAGATCTGCGACCCTCGTGATGCCGTCGCTGCCGGGGTACACCTGCACGACGCGTCCCAGCAACCAGCAGAGCGGTGGGAGCGCCTTGTCCTTTACAAGAACGAGTGAGCCCAACGCAATGTCACCGTTGGTAGAGGTCGGCCATTTGGTTTTTTGCTGAAGATTGGAAATGTACTCTAGATTAAATCTCTTCCAAAAGTGTTGTCTTATACACTCCACGCGTTGGTAGCGCTCCAAGCGATTGATGTTGGCATCGGTAACCTGTGGATTTGGAACCGACATTAGTGAGCGTCCAATAAGGAAGTGAGAAGGAGTAAGGGCAGAGAAATCAAGAGGATTAGTGGAGAGAGGAGTAAGGGGTCTAGAATTTAATATTGCCTCTATTTGAGTAAGGCATGTAGCCATTTCCTCGTAAGTGAAGTGAGTGAGCTGTAAGAGTCGTTTTAAGTGGAATTTGGTTGACCGAACCGCAGCCTCGGCAAGACCGTTAAAATGTGGAGAATACGCCGGTGCAAACCTGAATTGTATTCCCTCCTGAGCTATTTCGCTTCGCAACATCAGAGTCCTGTAAAAATTTAGTTAACTCGTTACATGCTCCGACAAAATTTGTTCCATTATCGGACAAGATAGTACGTGGCCTTCCGCGACGTGCGACAAAACGATTTAAAGCAGCCCTGTAGGCCTCTTTAGAGAGGTCCGTGACAAGTTCGAGATGCGCAGCCTTGGTAGCCATGCATACAAAAATGCACAGGTAGGACTTTATCAATCGAGATCCCCGACCTTTCCGGTCAGATATCAGTATAGGCCCGGCATAGTCGACGCTACTATTAATAAATGGAAACTCTAAAGTGCTTCTAGTGTCTGGCAATTGTCCCATGATTGGCTGCACATTTTGAGCTTCATATCTGAAACATTTCAGGCATTTGTTTACAGTTAACTTAGCAAGATTTCTGCCCCCCAAGGGCCAATAAGTTTGGCGAATAGTCGATAGAAGCGATTGTGGACCTGCGTGTAGGAGGTTTTGATGTTGCATACGAAATAGTAATTTCGTGAAGTGATGCTTACTACAGAGTAGAATTGGATGTTTTACGTCAAATTCATACGGGGAGTTGTTTAGTCTGCCCCCTACACGAATAATATTGTCACAATCTAAAAAGGGAGTCAAAGAAATTAACCTATTTTTACGTGTCAGTGACTTACCAGTTGTAAGAACAGTGTACTCATCCGGGAACATTTCGGATTGAACTACACGTAATATAAGGAATAAAGCTTTTTTAAGTTCATCAGCAGAAAGGGAACCCGTTATTTTAGAGTTATTACTGCCAACATTGTGAATAAATCTTAAAATGTAAGCTACGACGCGTTGTAAATAATTAAAATTAGAATATTTGTGAATCAAATTGTGTATGACTGAACTACATGTTAGGTTAGCACTAGAATTACTGTTATGACTATCTACCAAGTTAGAAATTACTTCTGGTAGATCTTGTTTCACGCATTTATTTGGCTGTTGTGGCCACACACTTTCATTATTTAATAAAAACCGAGGGCCTGACCACCAAAGCGCAGAACCGCTGATGAGATCAGCCTTCAGCCCACGAGAGACAAGATCCGCCGGATTATCCTTAGACGGCACGTATCTCCACTTAGTACCCGAGCTACTCTCTTGAATCTCGTTGACACGATTTCTAACGAAAGGTTTTAGTTGCTGGGCCGGTGTAGACAACCATCCTAGCACTATTGTGGAATCACACCAATAGTGAAACCGGTGTATTGGTAACGTGAGAGACTCTCTTACCTTTGTGCACAACCTGGAACCTAACAGAGCCCCACACAGTTCCAACCGTGGAGTAGTAGTAGGCCTGATTGGTGCCACACGGCTTTTGGAAGTTAGCAGGTGAACAGTGACTGTACCTGAACTGGTTATAGAACGAATATATAGGCAGGCGCCATAAGCCCTTTCAGACGCATCCGTAAATACGTGAACCTCATGGGTTATCGAATTATTGCATAAAATCCATCGTGGAATTTTTATGTTATTTAAACAAGGCAAGGTACTCGAAAAAACTAGCCATGAGTCTGTAACTTCCTGCGACACTTCGTCGTCCCACTCACATTTATCTTTCCAGAGTCTCTGCATTAATATTTTTGCTTCGACAATGCAGGGACCGACTAAGCCTAGTGGGTCGAAAATCTGACTAATTACAGATAAAATATGTCGTTTTGTTATTTTGCTTTTGCAGCATTCGATATTAATAGAGAATCCTAACTTATCAGAATCGCATAACCAATGTACACCTAACGTTTTAGAAGCAGTATTGTTGTCTGAAAGGTCTAACATTACACTACTTGAGTCGCATGAACTACCTAATTGTTTTAAAATTTCTGGGCTATTGGATTGCCACTTTCTTAAATTAAATTTAGCAGACGCCATAATAGCTTGCGTCTCCTTACACAATTGTAGTGCACCTGTGATTGTGTCTGAACCACTAAGGTAATCATCTACATAAAAGTCATGCTGAATAGAACGCTTGACTAAAGGATTTGATGCTTTATCAGCTAAGCTCACTAAACACTTAGTAGCCAAATACGGAGCTGACGCTGTACCGTAAGTAACCGTGTTTAAGGTGTATGTTTTTAACGGTTCTGTAGAATCTTTACGAAAAATGATTTGTTGTAGTGACCTTTGGATAGGATTTACTTCAATAGCCCGATACATTTTTTCGATATCTGCCGAGATCACGAATTTATGCTGTCGAAACCGTATTAAAATAGAAAGCAAATCGTCCTGAACGGTCGGCCCTACAAATTGCAAGTCATTGAGAGATATACCTGTTGTTGTTTTTGCAGATGCATCAAATACAGTGCGTAACTTAGTAGTAGCACTAGACTCGCGCAGGACCCCATGGTGTGGTAATAAATATTTGACCTCACCTGCTGGCTTTGAAGTGGAATCATTTTCCGTCATATGACCTAGACTCTCGTACTCTGACATAAAGTCTAAATACATTGACTTGAACTTAGGGTCACGTTGAAAACGTTTTTCTATTGATAAAAAACGGCGCTTTGCGATACCGTATGAGTCTCCTAATACAGAAGGATCTGACTTAAACGGAATTGTGACGACAAAACGACCGTCGTCCCTACGTTCTGTGTTCTTATAAAAACTGTTTTCGCAAGCCCTTTCTTCTGAAGAAAGGGAGTGCTTTTCAGACACCGTGTCCAGTTCCCAAAATTTTGATAAATCTGTACTGGGCTTGGTTTTGGCCAGATTACAGAAGTGTGAGTGGGACGTACGTGAGTGACAGCTTACGGAGCCTGAAACTAACCACCCTAATCTACTCTCACATAACCTAGGTTGGTTCTTGCCAAGTTTTATATGGTTGGCTGATATGATGCTCCAAAACACATCTACACCAACCAATATATCTATAGCGGATGGAATATTAAATGTCGGATCCGCCAGTTGTATGCCCACAGGTATGGTTAGTTGATTCAAACTAATCGGAACTGACGGTAAAAGATGCGTAATTTTTGGTAAAATTAAACAGTCAATGTTAACCGAATAGTCTCCGTAATTAGACTCGATTGTTAGGCTACAAGATTGTGCACTAGTACTAGTTTGGTTGCCAATACCCGTTATAGTGGAGCCCGTGCCGTTTCGAGACAAACGCAGCTTACCACATAAGTTCTCGGTAATGAAATTAGCCGTGCTACCGCTGTCCAGTAGGATTCTTGCGTCACACTTCTCACCGTTGGCACTCACCGCCTTCACCAGCGCTGTGGAAAGTAAAACACAAGAGCGAGTATACGGTTGTAGATTGGCTGAAGCGTTAGCAGAAAGAGCAATACTTTCAGAATTACTTGGCATCGGGTTTAGTGGGGGAGGGGTATCTATGCCTTCCATGTGTAATAGGGTGTTATGCCTACCTGCACAGTACCTACAGTGGGTTATTCTGCACCTTTTTTCATTATGCCCCAACCTTAGGCAGTTTAAGCACACTTTGAGATCTTTGGCCTTTTTATTACGTTCTTCTATTGTTAACTTTTTAAAAGACTCACAAATGTATAGAAAGTGGTCGCCAGAACACATAGGACATTTGAACTTCTTCTTCTCTGAGCTAGAATTACTGTTGTTATTAGCTTTGTTTGTTGAATTATGTGAAACTATAGCAAAACTTTTGGACTTATTGTTATTATTGTTTGCTTTATTACTGTGCTTGTTACTATCTTCCAGCGTTTCTAATAATTCAGCCTTGTTGTTAACGAATGTAATAAATTGAGCAAGTGTAAGAGGACCTGATATAGACTTTCGATATTCTTCCCAATATCTACTGGTATTCGAATCCAGTTTGCTTGACATCATGTATATTATAATGGTATTCCAATACTGAGTAGGCTCATCTAATGACTTGAGTGCTCTTATATTTTTATTAGTTACACCTACAAGATGACGCAAAGCAACACTAGATTCAGTAGTGACTGGTTCTACATCGAATAAAGCTTGCAGATGTTTGTCTACAAGAAGACGACTGTTATTGTACCTTTCGCACAACAAGTCCCATGCTAATTGATAGTGATCCGCCTTAAAACCGATATTTTTAATCACTTCGGCTGCCTGGCCTTTCAAAGAAGCGCGCAAATAATGGAACTTGTTTATGCTGTCGATAGAAGGACAATCGTGAATTAGAGATATAAAAGTGTCCCTAAACTCAAGCCAACACTGATAACTGCCATCAAAGCGTGGTAAATCTATTTTAGGTAATCTTACAAAATTTTGTTTAGTCCCACCTGGCATTGTTGTCACTGACCCTGCCACGGAACCTGCGGAGTCACTACGGCGACGCTTGTCACCCGGTCCGGATAGCAAGCTCCGCGCCAGCGCTAACAGTAGGTAGTACTGCTGCTCAAACTTTCCTCTGGCCGCGTAGGCCTCGTCCGGCGTGTCCGACAACACCTCGATCTCCGTCTGCAATACGTCAAAGTCGGTGTACATGGCTTCAAATTTGTCGAAGCGGGTTTCTAGCTCGATTGATTGCAAGTTGGAAAGAGTGTCGCAGCTTTTAAGCACATTTAAATAAGCAGCAAAGCTTGTAAGCTTGGCCTTCATAGAACTACGTTTCTTCACCAACTTGTCGGCCATTTTGTAAAAATTACTCAGCAAAAAAAAACAAATTTAAAATAACGGCTAAAAAAAAACCGGTACAAATGCAACAAACGAAATAAGCTCGAAAATAACTGTATAGAATCCAGCGCACTGAACAACGCACAAAAGGAACAGCTGTTGCCTTGTTAATGAGTCAAGGTCACGCTATGCGTCGCACTAACTTGTACAACCGGTTTAGAAAGGCAGTTAAGCGAGCATAATTTGGCATACGAAAATGAAAGATGCATTAATACGACAAAGTAAATGAAATACGCTATGAACCAACTCAATAGGGCAATGAATCGGTAACTAATAGAAAGAGTAGCGTTATAAAAACTATAAACTGGAAATTATGAATAGGAAATAGACAGATAAAAGGAATAATTGGAACGATCTCACGAATATCCGAGTCCTTATCCACGATCCCAGTTGCGACTTCAAATCTTCAACCGTAGGCGACGATGATTCTGCTTTTTTCAACGAAGCGACGCGGGGTCAATGTCCACCAACGTCTGTTGTCTTGTATTCTCGGAAACGCCAAATCACGCTGTGATGTTCAACTTGCGAAGGACCATATGTTGGCGCGTTTACGCCTTGTGCTCAATTACAGGAGCAGATAATAGAATAGAAGAGAGAAATAAAATACAGTGGACTGTTCGATCTGGTGTAATCCAGGATACAAGTGGTTTACAAAGTAGTTTCTTCGTCGTGGTAAAATTTAGAAGTGAGGCGGCGGTCGGCGCGCGCGTCCGCGCTCCCGCCCGCGCCGCCCGCGCGCCCTTCAGCCGCCGCTGTCGCCCGATGCTGCTGCCGCCACCCGCGCGCCTCCTCAGCCACCGCGCGCCTCCAGGCGCGAGTAGGCATGCCGTGCATAGACACAGACACAGACGAAAATTTAAGAAATAGTAGAAAAAAGGTTCTGTGTGTGATTCTTTAACAGTTTAAGCGCCATGTTTACAGATTTATTATTTGAAATAAATGATTCCCAAACTATCGTTTAAGAGTTAAAAACAATTTGTATAAAACAATGATTTGGAAATATGTAAGCTTTAAAAAAAAAACAAAATACTTTATTACAAAAAGTGAAAACCGGGTGGTTTTGAACGTGCGAACCAAAGTTATTATCGGAAATCTTACAGCATTACACAAAATTAAAAAGTATTTATGTCTGTACTGAGGCTTGACCTTGCGACTCACTGTTCGAAAGGCGGTTGCCGTCACCGACGGGCTATTTGTTCTCGTGACAACTTGTCTAAAATAGTTATTCTATTACAATGCATGTTATGACAGTTGTCATGTGATGTTGTGTATGACAGACGAAATGCAATATTGCTCACCCCCGTAAGTAATTAGCGTGATAATATATAGCCTATGTCCTTCCCTGGGTTGAAATACATCTCCTTGCCAAATTTCATTACGATCCGATCAGCCGTTTTGTCGTGAAAAGGTAGCAGACAGACAGACAAACAGAGTTACTTTCGCATTTATATAATGGTATGGTATATGGTATGGATATGGATATATAAAATCTACTCCTTGAACTTCTGCTAGCCTAGTACATTCTGATGGGCTAGCAAAGGGAATGATTCTTTAAAACTATCTATCGATATAATGAATGTACCCCTTCTCTATTTGTAATCATGGTTGCGCTCTGAGGAATGATTTAGTTGCGCTTAGAAATAGGATAGTAATAGATAAGTACCTCATATCCATAGATATTATTTAGCTCATCAATCTTTCCCACTTTTAGTGCACAGGTTTCTCTATAAATGGGAGAGGACCGTAGTCCACCACGCGGTCCCAGTGCGGGTTAGTGATACCTATAACATACAACAATATCTAAACAGAAATGGTTCCGGTGTCTGAAAAGTTGTGTGGTGATCGGTCGTGGTATGGACATGTGATGCAAAGGAATGAGGAAAATGTCATGAAGAAAGTTTTGCGTCTAAATGTGGATGGGGTTTAAGAGTACAGGAAGACTAAAAAAACAAGACAAGAAAGGAGGTGTCTGCTATAAATAAATTGGAACTGCTCTGACTATAAATAAATAGGAATAAGGGCAGGAGAATTATTTTAAATATTTAAGTAGATAGAAATATGATGATCAAGTAGAAGTTCGAATTCAAGTAAAGGTTAGCTTTGATAAAATGGAAACCGAAGTTGCAAATCGGTAAAGGAAACATTACCGCCTGTATTGGTTTATTAACCCCGATTGGTTGGAACGGTTTTCGGAACTAATGCCGGTGAAAGGGTTAACCTAGGTGGTTTCGTAACTTTGAAACGTAGCTTTGAGATGGGCTGATATTGTTTGAGGTATTTAACATTTTTAATCTAGCTAGTTTGATGGCAAAGGGCTAGTCCAATTTTACATGGGACTGCAACAAAATTAACGAAATGTGGGATATTAAGCATTAAGTTCGCCTCTGTGCTTGAAGTGTTAAATAAATAAATATTTTTTATATATTACATACACTTTACTCTAACTCTTCTGGGATTACAGGCGCTATATTCAATTATTTTTATACAGTGGATGAGGATTTTGAGAGTATTAATCTAGGTAGTCTAAATAATATAAAAAAAAACCAGATGAATTTTTATTAAGTCCACTGACAAAAAAAAAAAAAACAAGAAAAGCTTAGCAAATAGCGTAAAGCATAAGTGCAATGTTATGTTATCTAGGCACTTAAAATAAAAGCTGAATAAAACTCGAAAGTGAATTTCAAACGTCACCTGCAGCGCAAACGGGGACATCCACCTTAACACCTTAAATTCAGCAGAAGTTTTCCTAACTGCGGTTCGTGGCCGGACAGCTGGTCGTCCGAACACCCCAACATGCCCGGACACGCGGACACCACCCGGACGGCCGGACACCCGATAGTGCGCTCCCCCGCCGAGCTCACGCTCGGTATACTTGCTAAGCTTTTAACCGTCTTTTTTTTTCTTTATAACCGGATTTCGGAGCCTGATATCCGGCCTCGAGTGAACTGCGGCGCGATTCGGAAGTTCCTACAATGTTTTCATTTCGAAATGTTTGTGTAGTGAAAAATGGTGCTGATGTTATGAAATTATTAAGACTGGTTTTTTTATTTTGTGAATTTATTTTATTCATGTTCAGCATTCAATTTAAAAACGAAAATGGAAATAGTGAAGTTATAGACAGCGGAATTTAGTTTTCATTTTCTGGAAAAGGCATTTGGTTATAATTTTCTTGATTTTTTTAAGACGAATTAGAATTATTATTGTCATAATTTGAGAGCAGTATTATGTCGAAGGTGTGTTCCGTCGAAATAGGAATCCACCGAATAAGTGCATATCTAAGAAGGGTTTCGTCGAAGTAGTGTTTTTCGAAGGTATGTCATGTGCTGTCGAAGTATGTTCTGTCGAAGCAATGAGTAGTCGAATTATTGTTATTCGATACGAGTGAATTGGGACAAGCCCGCCACACACGCCCAAACCACTGTAACTCCTGAAAGCCAGAATCAACAGTGGGGACCACCAGAAAAGCGCCGAGACAATGAAGCTCGACGAAGTCCCAGAGAATGAATTTAACTGTCTTGGATCCCGCAACGAAATGAATCAGAAAGTATAGCGGAGGAGTAGGAAAGAACTGTAATTATATACGAACTGTATGGATACGAGTGAATATTGTTATAGCACTGAATATGAAACAAAAGAGAAGCTGCTTTCCACATAATTCTTATAATTGATATCCCTTTTCCTCCCCGCCCCCCACGTCCGTGGGAGTGAATGACATGTGCCTTCACACGTCAGTAGTCGTTATTATTTCACAGTTCGCCGGTTTGCTCCTGTTTGTTGTGTTCAACTTGAGGAAAATGTATCATAAATAGATACAACATAAACAAAATCTTATACCTGTTATCACGGAAAGGTTAGGCAGATGAATAAATAAAACAGTTCAACTTTTGTCTTTTTTAAACTTTCACGATCAGAACACATTACAAAACCCGAAAAACCCGTACCCGTATTCATACGTTTTATAATCAGTTCAACTTTTTTACTCATTTTAATTTGATAAGCTTATTTTCATGAAGTAAGGACAAACACAAAGAAAGTAAAGAGCAGCGGTGGCCCAGTGGTGGCGGCCCCGACTTACGAACAGTCAGTCGTGGGTTCGAACCCAGACAGGCGCATTACTTTGTGTAATTTCATCACCGCTGCTCTCAAAACGGTGAAGGAAAACATCGTGAGGAAACCGGCATGTCCTAGAACCAAAAATTCGAAGACATGTGACATCTACCAACCCGCACTGGGCCCACGTGGTAGATTATAGCCCATTCCCTCTCATTGAGAGGAGGCCGTGTCCCAGCAGTGGGAACATTATAGGCTGATGATGATAATGATGAAGGACAAACACCTAAAATACTGACACTGAGAGGAAGCCTTTGACCCAGCTGTGGGGACATTAAAGGGGGATAAGAAAATTAGAAGACTTCCTTAAATGAAGTAGAGCAACAAAACATTTTAGTCCAGTTCAGACGACGAACCGTCATAACAGAGTAAGTATTTGTCAAACATTCACTCACTGATGCTCCAGAGGCTCATAATGCAATTTGTGATGCTTCTCGTCGTCGTGTAGTTCTACTAACTCCATTACAAACTTGTGCCGGCTTTTCCCAACTTTTAATACGCCCAGAGTTTGCTTGATTGTTTTTTTAATCGATGGCGTGAGAGATAGTTTTTAATAATAGTTTTAAAGTTGAGGAGAGTAAAGATGATAGTTGAACGGATCAGCAGTTACTTACTTTTATGGGTGTTAAAGTTTTGCGTAGTATCAATATCTTACCTGCTACTAATACTCTGGAGCCGGCTTGACTGAGGTAAATGGTGATTCTACCCTGGTGGTACTACTCGTACAACTTACCGCACTGTCTCAAGACGAACGTCTATGACCAGCGTGTGTTTACACAGGACCAAAACGCGGTCACTCACAATGGGCCTTATCAGAAGGCTTAAAGTCACCCAAAGGGCAATGGAGAGGGCAATGTTCGGAGTTTACCTACGTGATCAAATCAGATATGAAGGCATTCTCAAGAAAACCAAGGCAGGGCAGGCAAGTGGCAGTGGGCAGGGCACATTCCTCGCAAAACGGATGGCCGATGGGGCCGAAAAGTTCTGGAGTAGCAACCATGAACCCGAAGCCGTTCTATTTGAAGACTTCCCAGTAGCTGGACTTATGCCCCGGGAAGTTTGCGGTAATCCGCTGGATGTGGGATACTTATGGGAGCAGTGGACGTCTTCCGACTGAAATGGTGACGATGAGGATCCTGGTGTGCAAATGTGGTGCTGTTCCACAAACGATGGGGCACTCAGATATCATATCCTGTTGTTTGCTCTTTCTGGCTGCCATTGGAGGCCTCAAACTTGTAACCTAGTTCAAGGTCAACTTTATTTATATTGTCATCGATACTCTAAGGAAAAGGATATATATCTGATGTTATCCTTGTTGTATTGTATTGTATTG
This sequence comes from Xestia c-nigrum, assembly GCA_916618015.1. Taxonomy (NCBI): domain Eukaryota; kingdom Metazoa; phylum Arthropoda; class Insecta; order Lepidoptera; family Noctuidae; genus Xestia; species Xestia c-nigrum. The sequence continues at coordinate 5,160,027 of OU745263.1, forward strand.
TACAACAGGCTGGTGTCCGCAACTCCACGACAATGCTCGTATTTTGCGTATAGTATTACGCTATAATTCACCACGCGTGCCCAGTGCGGGAGGGTAGATATCACATGTCTTCGAATTTTTGGTTCTAGGACATGCTGGTTTCCTCACGATGTTTTTATGTTATTTATGTTTTTCCTTCACCGTTTTTGAGAGCAGTGGTGATGAAATAAATTACACAAAGTAATACCTGGGTTCGAACCCATGACTTACTGTTCGTAAGTCGGGGCCGGCACCACTGGGCCACCGCTGCTCTCGATGTAACCCATATTTTTATTTCTCTTCTTTTACTAACTACTCTTACATAACGATGACTAGGTTCTGGAGGTCAGATAGGCAGTCGCTTCATGTAAAATACTAGCATTCAGCTGCATCTATTTAGACTGGAAGCCGACCCCAACATTTTTGAAACACGGCTAAGCAGATGATGACTTGTCTTTACTGCAAGAACTCGAAGTTCTGTTAGATATTATATCTTCAAACTTTTGGCTGTAGGACATTCCGGTTTCTCCGGAGCTTCTAGATACTCAAACCTGTTTTCAACTGCGTTTTTTTTTTCTTTTTTATAAATTCGTTTTTTTTATAATCCAAACAATGAATCACAATTTCATAAATTTCAATTATCTTTTTTATCGGTATTATATACAACATTGAAAATAATGATTTGATAGCTTTCATTATTATTGTTTTAATTATTTCTTTGCATGTATAAGTTCCAATGTCAATAACATATAAAATTATGTTATGTTAAACCGTTTTTGTGCATGTGGTGTTAACCTGTAATTAATTGTTGCACTTGTAAATGTTACTCTAGTCATTAAGTCAAAAATGTACATAGTGTAAACAATTGTTGGTTATCCTAAATAAATAAATAAATAAAATAAAATAAATAAAATACTCACTTTAATTTTAAAATAAATAATTTAATGGAACATTTGCTTACAAAGGTCCCAACATCTATTTCTAACTTTTAAGCATGAAACACTTGACCATTCATGAACAGATTATCTGTGCCCAAAACTTTATTAACTAAACTAAAAATGAACGCGACCAAAACTATATTTTGGAAGTTTTAAATTCCGTTAATTTAGCAAAAATTAAAAGCACTAAAACCCAGCTTTAAAGTTCGTTAGCTCGTTTGTTCCAGTACTCAAATTAAGTAGTTAGATGGTAGTTTTAAGGCATCTGAGTTATTTCAGCTGTATGTCTGGGATGGTAACAAAAATGCTGGGTGCCAGCCTGTAAAATGATTTTATTTCAATGAAATGGGCAAGTCACGAGATGGGACACAATGTCCCAGCAGTGGGAATTTTAATAGGTTGTTGTAGTATGTTGTTTGTTAAATATTAGACAAATAAAGGGAGCACGCATACGCTAGTGTAGTGTGATAACATTTCAATTTACCAAAATAGACGAAGGTCTGGTAGGGTTGTCAAAGAGTTAAATAGTAAATGAGGTAGGTAACTTTAGTTTTAAGTTAAGGGCAGACCCAGGAGACAGGCGATAATAAGGGTTCTACGTGAATTCAAATATTGAAATTGATTTTAAAACTTTCAGAATCTTACTGGAGTTTGTTATTATAAAGCTTCAACAAAAAACTTTAGCAAAGTGTTAGTTCTAAAAATTGCGTAGACTTTGCTTAGAAGAAATCTTTTCTTTGATAAGTAGTGTTTTGTTTGTTAGTAGTTTTTTTTGTACTTATTACTATGAATTTTGCAATGGCAAAGGTAAATTTCAAAGGTAGCTCAGCATTGCACAGCAAACTGATACTGTTCGTCTGCGTTATGTAACTGCTGGGCAAATGTCTCTCCCCAAGACTACCAGATTTTTCAATCCAGGGTTAATGTTGATGTGGGTGGTGTGTGTGTGTGTGTGTGTGTGTGTGGTGTGTGTGTGGGTTAAGATGGTATGTTTATTTTTATTTTTATTGTACTCTATCACAATGCTGTCTATTTGACCCAATGGTTGACTGGTAGAGAATGTCTACATGAAGATTAAATATATAAATAAATAAAACTGATCGTTGGTTTTATTCAGCTCATCCCGCCATCTTCTACGAGGTCTGCTGCGACACCTTCTGGCTGCGTCAGAGTTTCTTGCAAATCATTGGGTAGAAATAAATAAGGATACGAGTACACAACTTTTTACAATTTTTAAACTGACATAGGATGTTTACCCACACAAACTCAAAACAAATAAATAAAAAAAACATTCCGTTTGAAAATAGTATTCTACCGTTTATTTCATTTTAAGATTCCTCACTACCAAATCAAGCAATACTATATCCTACCATCTTGACATTACTACAATGTCAAGCCGGCAACCCTAGACGCTAGATATGCTGACACTCGTGACACTTGTGACACTCGCGACACACGAAACTGACTGTCTGTGTCACTTGAAGCCGGAGTTTTGCTTTAATAATGTACCAGCCTCCTCAATGTCACTCAAATGTCGCGCGTGATTTTTATAGTTCGTCTGTTAGAACACAAAAAAGAAAAGAAAAGTTGAAAGGTAAACGACTCCCTCGTGTGATGAGGGGGGACGAATCTTATGTGACTAAAAAAATTATGAATATAAATGTGTATGCAATGTGTGGATTGGAGAGCTAGATGAAAACCAAGGAATCGAAGGGAATAGGGAATATGCAAAAACTACTAAACTATTTTTATTTAATAAAAATGCCTTTTTTCTTTTATTTTTTTTTAGGATGGGAAATCATCAAATGACTTCTCCCATTCTGGGCGGAGCGGGAAGGAATGTCAGACTCTTACTGATTAAAACCGGTAGCCACCACTTGGCCCCCGACGCCCGGTGCGCGGTGTATCCGTTTGTACAGCTACAAAAGAGCCTTTGGCTGTAGTAGAAGCGTTTTTGGCTGTAAGTTTCGCTAATGTGCTAGTTGGGTAGTGTTATGCGGCCCTAGTACCTTGACACCCAATACGGCCTATTAGCCCTTGTTACTCTACTGAACATCAGAAACTGTTAGTGGCATGGTTCTTTTGGCGTGAGGTCTTTCTTATATGAACTCTTGTTTATTTTTATAAACATTCGTTTTTCTGAACGAAATCAAATATTGATCGAAAGTATAATATAGCTTAGGGAACAAGAAACTGTTGTGTTGTCTATTTTTTATTCCTACTTTAGGGTTGTCAGGCATAAATAGTATTATGTATGTACATTGATCTGTTTTCTTATTGGATTATTTATCTTAAAATACAAATGAATATTGCAAAAATGATGATGTTAGGTTGTCAAGTAAAATCGGTCATTGGACTTGAAATACTGTTTACTTAATTTCGTCAGGCCATCTATTCACAATATTTTCGTTCTAAAAACAGTTTGTTATAAATTCGGTAAGCAGATGAGAGTGAAAGTTGATTGTACAGTGGGATCTTAAACTTTAAATCAATATGTTGTGCTTGTTACTAAAACTACATATTACATACACATCATCTCAGTGTTATGTGGCCCTAGTACTTTGACACTCGACACGGCCTGTCAGCCCGTGTTACTGGATATCCGGATTTGTCTTTGATAATGTACCAAGTTTCCTGGATGTCGTATTATCGGATCTTACTGCGTATATTAGAAATCTATCGGAGACGTATGTTTTTCTCTGAGTAGTTATGTAAACAATAATAAACTTATTTTTGGGGGTATATGTATAATAAAACATAGCATACATTGTGATAACGTGATCGGTGGAGACAAAACCCCTGATAAAGTGATTTATACTGACTGATAAATGTTTATAACTGACTTTTATGTATTTGGATGATGCCTTCAGAAATTTAGTTTTTTATTTTGTAATATTTATTTTGTAAATTTGTACGCCTTACGGGTGAAACATGTACGTACAAAATATTCATAATGTGTCATCCTGCGTGCTTAATTTGCATGTATACGCATGTTTTAATAAATAAATTATTTTAAGTGTTAAACTTCGACACATTTTTTTTTATCAAATTGACTAATTCATTACAACCGTTTCATAAAACTGTCAATTATGACAGTTGTGACAGTTTCCCTGACATTACATAACGGTAAAACTGCCCTGCACTTAACTGGGCTGAACGTCAGCGAGCAGCAATTTATGATCGTAAAATACAGGTTTCCAAACACAATTGGTTAGACTGAAAGCCAAACCCAACCCAGTTTGTTAATGGGTACGCGGATCTAATAAGTCCTCCGTAGTTTCATGTTTCTATTTTCTCTGTCAGTCAATCATTCGACTAGATATTTCAGTGAACATAAAACACAGCCAGTGAGCAATAAGGGCTTAGTGAAGATGATCGAGGCTTAAGAATTGTAGAACCCAGGCGTACACTTTACTTTGTGTATCTTTAAATCACCACTCCCCTTAAAACTGAGTGGAAATATATCGCGAGAAAAGTAGGTATCTCCGAACAATACTGAAAATTTTTCACGGGAACATGTGTGTTTGGTTACCGCCAATTTCCACGCGCAGAGAGAAAGACTACGAGCCAACCAACATATACAACCTGACGATGCAATTCTGCGGCGTCGAGGCACGAACAACTTGCAAAAAGATTCTTTGTAGATTTCCAAGGTACGACATCGCAGCGCGCAAGGAAATGTACTGAAAATAAGTATATGTTTTCTGCTTAATTGTACAAATGCGTCAGACGAGTTGGAAATTAGTCGAAATAGATAATGAAACGAGTACAGAAAGTTGACTACATGCACAAGCGATGAAATAGCTAATGTGACGAATAGTCATCAGCTCCGGATGGAATATCCCAGCAGTGGGGAAATTAAACGACTGATTTTAGTAACAACGACCACTTTTGAAACTTAATACTCTTTGTTCCTTGTATTACAATAGCTAGCTAACTAATATGCGTATGTATACACAAGCAGCGTGCCAGCACTATTAGTAATATCAGCTCGAGCGCCGCCATTGCTATCGATTTCATATGCAGCCCACGTTTTAGATTAACAATCGATATAATTAGAGCGTCACTGTTGGTGGAGTGTGCTTAGCTTTTGTGCGAAGTGGGTAGTTAGATGCATTCCTTGAAATGGGTGATAAACCCGGTGGTGGTAGAAAATTGGATGGAGGTGGATAGGTACAAAAAATCCTGAAAAAATACAAAAGCAACAATTAGGTCTCTAATTGTTGTTTTAATAGTTTTTCACCATAAACGGCCGATTGTGAGAAATCTACGACGTTCACAATGTTTAACTGTAAGAGACAAACAGATAGATAGATAATAAGTTAATCTTATGAACGAATAAATCCTTTGTTTAAAAGACCCTTAGAAATTAAGCGCCGCAGTAAAGTTTATGTTCAGAAATTTTCTTGAAAAGTGTTAGTATTTTAATGAAACTGATGAAAGTTTTCGGATGGGAAATCATCAAATAACTTCTACCACTCTGGGCGGAGCGGGAGGGAGTGTCAGACTTTTACTGACTAAAACCCATCCATGTTCCTTCCTCGCCCTTTATGTCCCGGGGCCACGGTATCTGTTTCGAACAGTCTCGCAACCCCGGCAGGCGCCCTGGATGTACCTGCATTTCAGTATTGACACTTGTGGACGCTATTTGAATATAGAGTACCTGCCATATGTATCTATATATATTGAGGAGGTCGTGGCAAAATAATAACAACCGCTCAGATCGATGTTTAGGTTAAGCCGTTCTTGCCTAGGTTGGCCTGTGGATAGGTTACACTTTCCTTAATATTAAAGCTATTTTCGCGAGAAATAACGATTGCAACTAGGAGATTGGATTTTTTTCATAAAATATGTGTTCCAGAATACTATGTACGTAATAAAATTAAATTTTAATCATGAGAAACACAATTTAAAAAATTCTAAAGCGTTAACATATTATTAGACGTGACTGTATATACTGAGTTTCTTCCGTGCCTCGAAAAGAGCATTAAGCCGTTCATAGATCTTTGATAGTTGTTACAGGAAGTCAGGCCCCAAAAGTCTGACAACGTCTAACCAAGTGGTATCGTATTCCTCAGTACTAACTGGGTTGTGGAGGTCAGATAGACAGTCGCTTCATGTAAAATACTGGTATTCTGCTGCATCCGGTTAGACTGGAAGCCTACCCCAACATAGTTGGGAAAAGGCCAGGCAGATGAGTACCTGTCATATTCAGTAATTCCTTTCATTATGGCAAGCCTATGTGGCAATACAATCTAGACTTCAATGTTCCATCAACATTGTGCCTTATATTAGGCCATCCGGACCAGTGAAGCTGACAGCCTCAGGAAATAAACATCAGGACCCTACTCTCCAGCCTCGAGGATGAGGAATAAAAATTGATTATTATATCTCGTTCATATCTCGGATGTTATTGTAGGTGCCGGAAATTGACGCCGTTTTATTGAAGATGTGATTTGGTTATGCGATTTAGGTCCTCGGCATAGCGTGCTCAGCCAGGAACAAAAATAAAATCGAGTCATAGCTGGTATTGACCCTGCAATGCCTTGCATGGACGTGAACTTATGACGGATGACAAACACAAACATCAATACTGACAAATCCCATATTTTAGATTAGTCAGTGTTGGTTCGAAAAGTCGAATTCCTGCAATTTAGATTAATGTATCTCAGTTTTGAATTTTTATTGTTTTTTTCTTTTCATTTAATTTTCTTTTATTGTTTTGTCCTGTACCAAATAAATACTTTTTCTTTTCTTTCTTTTTAAGCGTCTTCAAATATTTATTTTTGTTACATGGAGGGATTGAAAATTTGAATACGATCGTTTTGATTTATTGGAAAACACGTTTTAGAAGTAGCAGTATATTTAGAACAGATCAATAACCGAAGTACAAAAATATACAATCACTATCACTACATATTATAAAACAAAGTCTCCCGCCGCGTCTGTCTGTCCCTATGTTTGCTTAGATCTTTAAAACTACGTAACGGATTTTGATGCGGGTTTTGGTTAATAGATAGAGTGACTCAAGAGGAAGGTTTTAATATATAATTTTACGCGGGCGAAGTCACGGGCATCGGCTAGTCTCTAATATTTTATAGCCTTTCAAGGACATAAAACACAAAATGGTCCGATCTGACTAAGGATATCCGCATAGTATGTTTTAGATAGAGCCTGTATAAAACAACAGATAACCTAGATTTACTACATCGCAGATATACCTATTTTTTATGATTGAGCCGATTCCCAAATCGGTCAAAGGACGATCTACCCCAGAAATAAATCCTTTCTTGTTATGTAAGGATGAGACTACACATCAAGAATAAAAAAATACGCTGGCACTTTTTGGAGACTGCTGAAAGAAGTGAAAACTAATTAACCTGCTACGGGTTGTGCCCCGTGCAAGCCTAAGTGGTGCTACGCCGTAGCGGTTACGAGTGCTACGAAGTGTTAGGTGACGGTCACGCGAGTTTCATGATTTTGTTCACCCAAATGCTGCTCAACGCGCCTAAAGAAGTTTTCACTTCTAAAACTGGAGTCTCTTGGTATAGTAAGTCACAGTAGGTGTAGTTTTGCCAAGGTTGTAGTACGTAACTGCGTTTAGGAACCTCTACCAGATAGGCATTTTACCTATCTAACTATAACGGCAGTCGGTCTTGTGGTTAAACTAAAAATCCTGTTGGGCAACCCCAATAACATTTTGTGGACCCTGTCGCGCACAGCAACATAAGTGAGTTAGGAGAGAGGAAGCATTTGTAAATTGTACAACGTAGGAGGTGGATACTTTCTGAGATTAACATTAATTATAGTCTAAAATTGTTATTAATTATGTGTAATTAGTAATTATCATTATAATAATGTATTAGTACTAAATATTAATAAATAGTATAAAATATATCAATCAATGGTATACAACATAACATGAACAACCACTGACACTCCATTGAAAGAAATGTCATAGAATATTAATCTCGTACATGAAATCTGGCATGAATAAAGGTTCGCATTTATAATATTTTCGGTTTTATAATAATGGCAATAGGAAAATGCCATTAAAACACAATTTTATTACGAGACCATCGACCGACCATTGTGAATTTAGCAGATTACGAACTTTAAGCAAAATGACAATGAGATGAGAATGGAATCGTGTTGGAGTGACGAATTTATTAAAATAGCAGAATTAGGCCCCAGGGTTCAGTAACGGTGCAGTCTTTTATCATCATCCTAATAAAAACCAACTGTCAATGTAACATCATCTAATTTTCATGAAAGCCTAACAAAAGTGAGCGGGCCGTGATTGCAGCCAGTGACTGCTTAATTAAGATAAGCCGCGCAGAATAACAGCCTAATTGGCGCGGGGGGGTGCTCCGGGCCCTTAGCCGTTCACTACAACGTTCAAATACACCAGTACATCAAGCGACCCGAAACTGACAAATTTTCAATCGACTTTGAACCTAAAGCTTTAGCTATAATGTTAAAAATCTATGAAAAAAAAACATGCGGCCCGTCTTTGGGGACTGAAGTGAAAACTAAGTAATTCAAAAAAAACTTTATTTTAATTGTATAAGGTTGATTTTGACTAACCGTTCTATGAAAGCGTTCGGTGATGGTGACGCGAGTTCCATGAATTTTGTTCATCCAAAAAGTGCTCAACCCGCCTGAAGAAGTTTTCAATTTATATATTGTTAGATTGCAGTAGCTATGTGCGTCTGAACGTCACAATAACTTAAACCCGTAACAACTGTGAGCATAGTTAACGCTAGTACCATAAAAAGTGGAGAATGATAAATCATTAGACCCTCACCATACTTTAAGTCTCCCAAAAGTTAGTTACTGCGAAGAGCGAGGCCGCACAGGCGCACATGACAATTTAAAGTTCTTGTAATTAAATTTATCCGGAGAATCGCATTCCTCTTATTGACGCCTTCCATTCGACTGTAATTTTTAGATATTTCTGTAAATAGTTTCCATTCGAAGCAACGTCTGTCTGTGCAATTTCTTGCTATCAAATGAAAGTCATCAAAGAAGTCGTTGTACTTATGTGTGTTGTGCTATGTCTTTTGTGTGCACTAAATTAATGATTTATCTATCTATCTAAAGAGATAGTTATAATTATTACGGTTACTGTATCATCCCATAGCTGGGCAAAAGCTTCTCCCCATGACTTCCAAATTATTGGATCTAGGGCAAATGTGGACCACTGTTCGTTGGTTGTACCGAGCTCGTCCCGCAATGCCCCCGATGCCGTCTGGCAACACATAGCCAGTTGTAAAACTAGAGGTTCAAAATTGTCCCGACTGCACCGTGTCTTCTATATTTAAAAAGCGGCCAAGTGCGAGTCGGACTCGCCCATGAAGGGTTCCGTAGCAGATTAAATGAAAGGTAAATTGCTGTTATCGATTTATGACGAATTAAAAAAAAACGACTTACAAGATCTCGTTCAAACCAATTTTCGGTGGGAGTTTACATGGTAATGTACATAATATATTTTCGTTAGTTTTATCATTCTCGTATTTTAGAAGTTACAGGTGGGGGGGGACACATTTCCACTTTGGAAGGGTCTTTCGCTCAAACTATCCAGCTTAGGAAAAAATGATATGAGAATCCTCAATATCATTTTTGAAGACCTATCCATAGATACCCCATACATATGGGTTCGATAAAAAAAAACAATGAGTTTCAGTTCTAAGTTTGGGGACCCCAAAATGTATTGTTTTTTTTTCTATTTTTGTGTGAAAATATTAATGCGGTTCACAGAATACATCTTATACTTATACATACTTACCAAGTTTCTACAGCATAGTTCTTATAGTTTCGGAAAAAAGTGGCTGTGACATACGGATGGACAGACAGACAGACAGACATGACGAATCTATAAGGGTTCCGTTTTTGCCATTTGGCTACGGAACCCTAAAAACAACATAAAAATTTAACTCTATCTTACAGCAGAACAAACATAGTCTTTGATACACTTCAGTATTAATTGAAGCTACTGAGATTCACCTGAATTTTAACGAGGTCGTCAGTTTAATCACAATATTGCGATTGTGTCTAAACGCTGTACTTAGAAAGGGGCTGTTTGTGGCATGTTTAATAAAGTGAAAAGGGAGGTAAATAATAAATAACTCAATCGAGGTAAGTCTTTATGTTAATCAAATTATTTTGAAGCATGTTTTTTTTTTAAGTGGCAATGGTTAGGGCACATTGCTCGCAGAACGGATGGCCAATGGGACCGAAAAGTTCTGAAGTGGCGACCGCGAACCGGAAGGGGTTGTGTTGGAAGGCCTCCCACTAGGTTTGGCAGATGATCTTGTGAGGGTTGCGGGAATCCGTTGGATGCGAATCGCACGGAATCAGTCAATGTGGCGACACTTGGGGGAGGCCTATGTCCAGCAGTGGACGTCTTTCGGCTGAAATGATGATGATGATGTTTTTTTAAGACTTTCTTCATTTTTCGTCTATTCCTATCGTTTAAATATACCACTAAAACTACTGAATGTGTCAAAGGTAGGACCAGAATAGACGAAAGCCGTCCATTGATGCACTATGCCTTTTTTCAGATAGGTAATCATCAAAACATAATCCCTCCCACTCGTGGTGGAGCAGAAGGAAGTGTCAGACTTTAAAACCCCTCCATGTTCCCTGAGCCCTTTGTGTTCCAGGACCGCGGTATCCCTTTCGAACAGTCCCGCAGCCCCGGCAGGCATCAGCCCTTGTGGTCCCTTTGCTTTTTGCTAACTTCACTTTGGGACGTGCGGTGCGTGGAACACTAACGCACCGTCGACACGGCTGATGACGTAGACATCCACGTCGCACATCCAGCGGTTTCCCGGTCTTTTACTGCACCATCGGCCACTATGCCGAATGAACATTATAATGGGATAGACTACTATAGCCTGGAACTAAAGTGGTCTATGTAACATTTATGGCAAAATCCATCTATGAGCATTTTTGTACTTAAAAACAATAAATGAATCCGAGCAAAAGTGGTCTAAGTCTAATTCTTCACCAAAGTAAGGTCCTTACTTTGCAATAAATGAATCCGAGCAAAAGTGGTCTAAGTCTAATTCTTCACCAAAGTAAGGACCTTACTTTGGTGAAGAATTAGACTTAGACCACTTTTGCTCGGATTCATTTATTGTTTTTAAGTACAAAAATGCTCATAGATGGATTTTGCCATAAATGTTACATAGACCACTTTAGTTCCAGGCTAGCTTAAATTAATTTAAGTAATGTCCGTTAGGTAGAGTAATAAAAAATATTTGACCCGTATTTTTCTTTTGTTACGGAAATCAAAATTGACGAAGATACAACGCTTTTAATATTCTCAATACGTCACGTCCGGGTAAATTTTTTAAGTAGTTCTGACATCCCGAGCGACTCCCGAATTTGGATGCGTTTTATCTTTGTCAATATTCATTGATTTACAAAAACAAAAAATACGTGTCCATTATTTTCAAGTAGTCTAACTGACGGACTAACTACATTTGTAATTTTTTGATACTGTCGTCATCCCTATTACAGAAATCTGAAATAACATACCAGTTTTCCATAATTAGGCTTATTTCTTAGACAAACTAAGTCCTATATTTCCCGACACACTCATTACTCGCCCAGGGCAAGTTTCAGACAAAAAAGGAAAATCGTGGTAATAAATCATAATGGCCGCTGATTACTTTATCGATACTATTGTCCTAGAAATATTCGTCACGTAACACCGTTTAGTATCTTCGATTCTCGCCAATAATGCCCCCAATCCTTGGGGACCTGAATGGTATTGCGGTCAAGGAGTAAAATATAAAGTAAAGAAATGGGGACAGATTTTTACAATTTGTGCTGTTTTTCATCCCTTATTGCATATAAAATAAAAAATAAACAAACAAATTGCAATAATGTAGCTTTTATACAATGGCGCGCTTAACCAAGAATTAGTTTGTCTTACAGCAAACCTGATTTCAGCAAGTTTCATTTATAAATTGTAATAACATATCAATTGGTTTATGAAACTTCTGAACTTTACAAGAAACAGGATCGATTAACATCTAAAACAGTTCTTGTGTGATGTGCTTATTTTCTTTTTATTTTCACAACATTTTAAAAGGATAAAAATAAATAATAATAAATAATAAATATCGCTGGACATTAAAACATAGCGCCACCTAGTGCCACACTAAACAAAGCTTGTGTCGTGGACACTAGATAGTTGATATACTACACATAATATACTTTTTTTTTTGTAAATACATACTTATTATACATATAAACATCCATAACTCGGAAACAAATGTCCATGCTCATCACACAAACATTTACTCCTACCGGGATTCGAACCCAGGACCCTAGGAACGTAAGGCAGCGTCACTACCACTACGCCAGTCGGGTCGTCAAAAAATAAAGAAATGCTCCTTGTATGCAACAGTCAAGGCACGGTCGCGGTAGAAACGCTAGTAGCAAATTAAATTCTCTTTTTTCTTTTTTTTTTATAATCACAAAGCATCAAAACACTTACGACCTTCTTCAATAAAAACATTTCACAGACATGCTCTATAGCACTTTGTTTGCACTTTTTCATCATGCTGCACGGTCTACAACCCCATCTAAAAATGCAACCCGCGTACTCATAAATAAAGCATTATAATGATGAAATTGCAGGGATTATGTTTTACCTACTTTTAGCGCAATTTCAATCAGAATCAGATGTACTCTGTTCAGTTATTACAATGTTAAAGGGTTCGTTAGCTGTAATTACTCCATTTGCTTAATAACCTGTGGTTTTTTACCTGTAATTATTATATTGCAGTATTCATTTTACACAGTATTTTACCTTGTTCTGTTGTTATTGTAGATTTAATTAACGAAACTATAATACAGGATTTATAATTTAATATTTTGTGTTTGTCTTAAAAAATCTTTAAAAATTAAAAGCTTTTATACCTGTTTTATTTTAAGATCAATTATTTTTAATCCGGCCTTCTCATGTAAGGGTAATTAATAGATATTTTTTTATTTGTATTTGGTGTTTTTCGAGACAAAAATACGTAGGTAAGCTTGTTATTTGGTATGCGTGAATTTTATTTGTGAGAGAAAACTAGGTGTTTTTTAATTGTGTTGGTCCATCTTCCGAAGAGCCTAAATATTATCTAATCAAATCTTGTAGGAGTAAAAAGAATCTTTTTTATATACACAGTCCGGATTTTCATACAAATGATTAATGAATACCCTTCATTGAGAGTAGCCGTAGAAAAATAAAGATGCGCGGGAAACTTAGACATCTGCCGCTAATGAGACGATGAAAAGTTCAGGCCATGGAAAACAGGTCACTGACTTTTTATGTAGATGTACTTTTTAGTGGGAAGGCTTTTAGGAATGAAGGTGCATATCGAAATGAGTAGAATTAATAAATAGTCAGTCTTTAATGCCAGTACTCCTTCAATGCGATTTAAAATTATCTGGGGGCACGGCAGTGCCGCCCCCAAGTCGAGCGCGAAGCAAACACTACCGTACCATCCTTTACTGGAACCATTTCGCCGCATTTTCAGGCCCCTATTTGAGAACCTCTGGATAAGACCAGAACGCAGAAATCCGTCATCCAGTAAGCTATAATCACATACTTAAAATCCAAAATTTCAAGTCTGTAAGTCATTTAGTTCCGAAGTTAAACGAAAACAAAGTTTCGCATTTATGACACTCACTCACTCACTCATGATCATCAAAATAGAACTAGTACTTCCCATAAACTCAGAGAACTGATGAGTTAGAATTTAATGGCCACATAAAGGGAAAACTATAAAAACTAGGATAATCGAAGATCTGGAGTACCTGGTGACCCTGATTAGAAAACAAGAGCCCAACCAAACTATTAGAGAAATCGACATACCGCCTTTACAAAAAATATTCAACTTGACGGGCCGCTTCATTTGATGTCGAAAATCGAAGGTCTGAAGTATCTGATGAAGAACCTTCAGCTGGTCTCAGCTGTATTAGAGATTAGCTTCTGCCCGCGACTTCGTTCGCGTGAATTTCCCGCTTGCAACATTTCTTATTGCTACTCCGCTTCTATTGGCCAAAGCGTGATGTTATATAACCAAAAGGACTATCCAACGCAAAAATATTTTTTCCATTCGAGCTGGTATCTCTGGACGCTGGACTTTATCTAGATTTCATTACTTTTTAGAGATAAACAAGCAGCTCCATCGAGACTTGGCTAGTTTTTTACAGAATGTTTTTGGTCAAGAACTGTTTTAACCGCATGTATTGAACCAATTCAACGATTATTGGGTTTAATATATAGAAAAAAAGAAGGTTATGTTAAACTTTTTGAAAACACCACCAGCTAAGCCATCTAACCTCCAACTGAGTATCCAAAGTCCATCAAATAATTTTCTTATCCGTAGGCCTTTAAGATAGACAGGTTTCAATCACAAACAATTTATATTCCAGAGGCCACTTGAGCAAAGAAAATCGAAACCGCCTCAATCCAACCGTTGGAATAAATATTGAAGATAACAGATTGGTATCGAAAATATTCGCCTTCTAGCACGAAACTGGTTTTAAACTGAGCGTTTGATATTGACTTTTTACTCTTTGCTATGAAAGTGTCATGTTGAGGCAACTTTTCAGTTGTAGAGAAAAAATGGCTGTGTATACTTTGAGGTTTTAATCGTTTTAAAAATGGAACAGTGGAATTTGAAATCATCCGTTTTCATTTGTTTCTAAGTTGCTGTTAACCATCTTCAGCATGTGTGGCTAGGGTGTAGAGACACATTTGCAGTTCAATAGCAACCTTATTTGTTGAGGAAAAAAGATCACTATTATTTTTACAGATTGTCAGCAATAGGCCACCAGCGAAAAACAATCTCATTGCCACGTGCATAATAGGTGTAGGTTTAGCGTTTACCATCTTCATATTTTAGTAATGTGATTTATCTAGCCTTGTTGCGTTTTATTTTAACACCCGACGACGCAAAAACGACGGTGTGTTATAAGTTTGACGTTTTTGTGTGTCTGTCCGTGGCGTCATAGCTCTTAGCTGTTTGATAAAAATAAGTTCAAGATGGCCGCCGCCACAAAATGGCGGATTACATATTTATTCAACAACTACCTCAATATCGAATGGGAAATTGGTATGGGTAGAATACTATACCGTATAATAAATTACAAATTCAAGATGGCCGCCACCACGAAATGATGAATTACAATTTTTTCACAATTCCCTCAGTATGGGTATCAAATGAAAGTGCTTGTGAAATTATGACCCCATGAGTGTCGGAGGTGTTTATTTATTTAATTTAATGTAACTTGTCTTTCCCAACAATGTTGGGGTCGGCTTCCAGTCTAACCGGATGCAGCTGAATGCCAGTATTTTTCATGGAGCGACTGCCTTTCTGACCTCCACAACCGAGATAGTACACTAGGTAATACAATACCCTTTCGTAAGATTGGTTTGTCAGTTTAATTTTATAATGATCATGTTACATAACTGTCTCCAAGCTTTACCAAAACCAATTATATTTCGGAATCGTAAATAAGCCTCTTAGTTTTTCCTCACCTACGACAGGAACCGGATACCCGAATGAGCTAATTGTTTCACAAATAATTAGGGAAACAGGATACGAAATAATCAGAAGTAGCGACCCATATCAAATTCTGTACGTATTGGGGTACACGTGTATTCAATATTACATAAATATATGTATGGGATAGTCCCTGGAGATAGTGAGCTAGCAGGTTAAAGAGTTTTCTGCTGATGTCTTTTTCTGTCTAGGGTTTTTAAAGAAGTAATTGAAGATAGCGACTTAATTCGCGTATTTCACTACTCGTACTTACGACCGGCTAATCTGGTAAGAAAAAGGACACAGATCCAGACACTGGACACATTCAGATAATGTACCTACGTAGTTTCTGTCGGTGATCTGTAACATGTCCGTAGGACCGTAGGTACCGATTTGACAGCACCTTTAGTTGTTCTGAAAATGAATTAGGGAACTGACAAAATTGAAAATGAAACATGTAACAATATAGCAAAAGATCAAAAGAAAAAGATCGAAAAGTAATAATATTGAAATTATAATCTTTTGAGCGTTTTTCTCAATATGCGGAAGCTAGGAGCGGTTGTGTTTGCTGGTATGATAGATATCTCATAATCAACACCTCCGCAATTATTATGATTTCCTGGTACCTTACACGAGTGTTCATTGTTATCCTCATGATAACAGGATGTCCTTCAACGATACAATGACACGAGCTTAATTGGACGTAGTTAAGCAGAAAGGACCTAATCCACATCAGGTCACTTTTTAGTAATGCGCGTTTGAAGTTTCAGCTGTAATTGCTCTAAGAGGAACATTCTTTTTATTCAAAATGTATTTTTTTTATTATAGTAGTCTAATATTGTAGTTGTTAACGTAATATAAACATTATTTTTTTCAGTAGGTTTTGAGATATTAAGCAAAGTGTGGGTTGAGTCCTTACAAAGAAAAGCAATTTTTAAAGAAGACGTAATTTTTTTTAATTCCTCAGAAAAGACTCAAGCCACAAAATAATTTATTAAAAATAAAATTAAATAATTATTAAAAAAATATGTATTCAATCAGGGTCCACCCTTTATAGCAGAACTTTTTATGCCATATTATTACTTTGCATAACAGCGGATAGCATAAACTTCATTTCGCAGAAAATCGTTTGGCAGACACGCATTTATCATACATTCAAACTCATAATTTTGTAAGTCAGAATCATCTAAAGGCATAAATTTCATATGCATAAAAATTAAAAGTCGAACCATCTTGTCGCAGATAGTTGGAGGTCAGTATCATCGTTTTGCATAAATTTCATATGCATAAACATTAAACGTTGAACCATCCTATCGCAGAAAGTTTAGGGTTAGAATCATCTATTGGCATAAAGGAGATGGCTAAACGACTGCCCCCAACATGACTAGCACAAATAGGAACCTCACACTAACCAGTAATATTTAAATATTAATTCATGAATTATTTTGTGTTTAATAATTTCTTATAACTTTCGTGAAATAATAAACATAAAAAAGTTTCTTAATTGTATTTATGCTTTGTTTTGGTTTGACAGTTGACTTGACAAAGTCACTAGGGAAGAGACATATTGCATTACCAAAATGCCAAATCGAATAAGTTGATCTTCAATCGATATTTAAGAACAGTTATCAAAACGATTTATTTTCTGAAACTACTTAATTGATTAATTGTATCTGGTTACGCATATTACTAACACTTCAGGCGCACAATCTTAATATATATTTTCTGTCCGTCAAGGTCGACCAAAACAATTTCTTTTTTCTTTCAGTCCATTCGATTATTTTATCGATTTCGTTACATTTTAAATCAGATTTCATCTCTACTCTATGAAAAAAAAAACGTCAGACATCGTTTGAACGCTCTGCCGTTTATTTGTACGTTGTGCTTTTTATTTTGAATTTTCATTGACCCCTCGCTTGTTTATTGGACTTATTGTTTGCTCGCCTACCTACTTCAAGTACCTAAGTGCAACATCGCCAGTCAAAAACAAAATTATCAATAAAAATCGTCGCAGACACATTAAAACGCCTAGATAAAAGTTTATAGCAATGTCATTGTTTGAAGTTTTTGTACCTTTGTCGTAGGAGTTGCGCGATTTTGTTTTTAGGATTGTGCAAATATTAAAAGTTCCTGAACCTTTTTAAATTACAAAATACTAATTTCAGCTATTTAGCATTATATATTGCTAGGTACCATGTTTATACATGCGTTTTCATTGCGGGGGCAGTCGTCCATACTTCAATTTAGCCATGTCCTTTCATATCAATAGTCATTGAATGGCATATTTTATTTAACTCAATTAATTATCGTTTTGCATGTATTAATTATTGTTTTTAAGTGATTAACTTATTAGTTAATCACTTTTACCAATTTTACCAATGTTATTAATTTTGTACAATTTTATTGTTTTTTCTTAGTATATTTACGTCACTAATTTTATTACTGTTATGAATTTTATCCATTTCCCTATTTTGTAATTTTTGCATGTATTTTATGAATATATTTTATAAATTTTATACGTTATTCAATTATACCAGTGTTATTAATTTAATAAAATATACAATAATTTTACTTAGTTGGTACTAGTGCAAAATCTTTCGACGATATTATGTGTTTCTTTATGTTTTTCGAGCGTATGGCACTCGTGGCCTGCAGGTGAAAATTATAATGTTTTGGGTTTAACGGCTAAATAATCATAATTTTCTTTCTTTCTTTTATTAAAACAGTAGATTGAGATCATGTGGTTTTTATTTTCCTGTAAGAAGCAGGCAGACATGCAAACAAACATACACCATGCATGCAGCAAGCATGCAGCAAACATGCAAACCTGCATACACCATGCATGCAGTAAGTATACAGCAAGCATGCAGCAAGCCTGCAGCAAGCATGCATCAAAAGTGCAGCTAGCATGCAGCAAACATGCAAACCCGCATATACCATGCATGCAATGAGCATGCAGTAAGCATGCAGTAAGCATGCAGCAAGCATGCAGCAAGCATGCAGCAAGCATGCAGCAAGCATGCAGCAAGCATGCAGCAAGCATGCAGCAAGCATGCAGCAAGCATGCAGCAAGCATGCAGCAAACGAGAATGCAACATGCAGCAGGCATGGTTTCTGTCACGGCTCCGGCGCTGCGGGGCCCCGGCGGTCCCACGCGAGCTTCTCGTCGCAGATGTGTTTCAACGCTCACCACCGCAGCTTCGGCTTGCTGGCCGGCTAAGCCGGCCAGCCTCAGCCGCGGCGGCGAGTGTTAAAACCACCTGCTCCTCAGCTCGCGGCCCGCCTCGCCCTTCCGCGCCCACGCGATTTTAAATTACACTCTAGGGGTAGGGCAGACAAGACTACGTGGAGTCGGTTTTGGAGCGATTCGTTTCTGTCACTAACTTTTCTAGCACAACATATTGACTTTTTAAGATAATATTTTAATTTTAAATTAAGGTTAAAATGCTATTTTGTGGCATTAAAAAATGGCAATACTGCCAATTAAATTATTCCAAATGAAATTCTGCAATCTTCATAGTATGCCAAGTGAAATTATATCAAATAATCGTCGTTCTAAATAAACATTATTCTAAACGAAATTATGCGAAATTTTAACAATGCCAAAGGTAATTATGCCAAATAAAAAACTGCCATCTAAAAGTATGCCATTCGAAATTCGGTCATACACACATTCACCCAAACAATAAGTATATTTAAAAAAAAATGCCTTTAATATATTCGTTTAAAGAAAATTATGCCAAGTGTGTTATGCTAAATGAATTTCGGAGCAACAAGATTCTGCCAGATAGATGGAACCCATTCAATCAGCTTCATTATGTTCTCTTTGACATAGAAAAAAATAAAATAAATTTAAAAACGGTACAGACATGGGCATAGAGAACTTCATTATTCTTCCCCCAAATCAAAATCCAATGTTGGTCCATATCCATCTACATCTTCGTTTATGTTCGTTCCTGTGAGGTTATTATAAAACGCGTGGCAATCTTCGGGTATCAAATTATACATAGATTTGAGATCTGCTAGCTTTGCTTCGGCAATAGCCTTTCCTTGAGGCTACAGCACTTCGAAATCTTCTACTGAAAATTTGATCAAAACACCTTTGATCTTTTTGGATACATCTAAGGTTTGAATCTCTCCACTGTCTGATGTCATGGTAATTAAGTAGGGATCATCTTTTTTCAAAATAATTTGTTTTGTAATCAGCCAGTTAATTTTATTTTTATTTATAGCATTATAAAGCCATAGCTGACATTTATAAAACAATGTTAGTCGGTATACGGGGTAGAGCGGGGGCTCGAAATAAATAAATGTCATGTGCCAGAAGAAAAAGATTTATTAATCAAGAAACGAGATACACATCAAATGAGAGCGGAAGAACCTCGTAATAAAATGTCTGAAGACTTGGCGCGGACAAAAATAGATCCAAAATTTGAATGCATTACCTACAATCTAGAAAACATGTTACTTCTACCCCGTATACCGACTAACATTGTGTTTTATAAACGTCAGCTATGGGTTTATAATGCTGGGATTCACGTTGGCTCTAGCGATCAAGGTAGATGTAATTTATGGGTTGAAGGAGAAGCCGGAAGAAGAGCCCAAGAAGTTGGGTCTTGTCTAATTCGTTTCATTAAAAACCATCTGAGGGATGGTGTAGAATGGGCACGCCACGATAGTGGCGGTAAGTCCCCTCTTTGAGGAGTGGCTGGAGAGGCGCCACGGCGTCCTCACCTTCCGCCTGACGCAGGTCCTCACCGGACACGGATGTTTCGGGAGGTACCTGCACCGAATCGGGCGGGAGGAATCGCCCGGGTGTCTCCACTGCGAGGATCGACCGGAGGACACGGTGGAGCACACGGTGGAAGTCTGCCCTGCGTGGGCGGAGCTCCGCCGTGTCCTCGTGGCGGCGATCGGCGGCGGCGACCTCTCGCGTCCGGCCCTGGTTCAATCCATGGTCCGGAGCGAGACGGAATGGGAAGCCGTCGCCTCCTTCTGCGAAGCAGTGATGCTAGCGAAGGAGGTGGCGGAACGAGAGAGGGAGAGATCCTCTCTTCCCGGCCGCCGCGGGAGACGCAACGGGCGTCGGGGGCCACGTGGTGGCTACCGGCCACCGTAGATGCGGGCCTGTGGACGGCTGGCTATGGGCAATAGCTGGCCGTCCGGCCGTCTAACGACGACGACAGGCCGTGTCGACGGCGCGTTCGTGTTCCACGCGCGCCTCAAAGAGTGTCAGCAAAAAGAGAGGGGCCCGCAAGGGCCGAAGCCTGCCGGGGTTGCGGGTTTGTTCGAAAGAGATACCGCGGCCCCGGAACGTAAAGGGCGAGGAAGGAACATGGATGGGTTTTAGTCAGTAAGAGTCTGACACTCCCTCCCGCTCCGCCCAGAGTGGGAGAAGTCATTTGATGATTTCCCATCCTAAAAAAAAAAAAAAAAAAAAAAGGGATGGTGTAGAAAACTTAGTTCTTTGGAGCCTGTGGGGGTCAAAATAGAAACATTCAAATAGTGCTAATGTTGAAAACTGTACTGAATAGACATTCGAGCCTAAAAACAATCACGTTTAATTATTCAGAGTCTGGACATTCTTTTCTCCCTAATGACACAGACTTTAGTAAAAATAGAATGTGAGCTAAAGAATCATAAAAGAGTTTATACTGCAGAAGGATATATAAAAATCATGAAAATCGCTAAAAAGAAAAACCGTCTTCACGTAACTAGAATGCAAAGTCAAGATTTTTTAAGCAGTAAGAAAATCGAAAAGAAAGTTATAAATCGTAAAATATGTATAAACTAGCGGACGTCACGCGGTTTCACCCGCGTAATTCCCGTTCCCGTGGGAGTACGGGGATAAAATATATCCTATGTTACTCGTGGATAATGTAGCTTTCGAATGGTGAAAGAATTTTTAAAAACGGTCCAGTAGTTTTTAAGCCTATTCATTACAACCAAACAAACAAACAAACAAAGTTTTCCTCTTTATAATATTAGTGTAGATGTAGATAAAAATAAAATTAACTGGCTGATTACAAAACTAATTATTTTGAAAAAAGATGATCCCTACTTAATTACCAAGATATCAGACAGTGGAGAGATTCAAACCTTAGATGTATCCAAAAAGATCAAAGGTGTTTTGATCAAATTTTCAGTAGAAGATTTCGAAGTCCTGTGGCCTCAAGGAAAGGCTATTGCCGAAGCAAAGCTAGCAGATCTCAAATCTATGTATAATTTGGACGTAGTTACGCAGAAAGGACCTAATCCACATCAAGTCAATTTTTAGTAATGGGCGTTTGAAGTTTCAGCTGTAATTGCTCTAAGAGGAACATTCTTTTTTTTCAAAATGTGTTTTTTTTATTCTAGTAGTGTTGTGTACATTAGGGTTCAATTTGATTTGGCGAGGAGTTAGCTCAATGAAACAAGCGTCTGTCTTTGATGGGGTTTATTGGCAACTAACTTAGAAACATTGAAAACATCATATTTAATACGGTCGGTGGACAGCCATTCACTACTCTAAAGAAACGTGGACTGTATGTTTGTTCGTACTTCTTAACCTATTGAAATGAGCTTCAACATAAGCCGCCCACCAAAGGACTATATGAGTCCTTTCAAATGATCTATATTAAATATAAAATTAACATTAAACATGCAAAATTATCAAACACTGAATGATTGGACTATTCAGGGTTACTATCTATTGGCAGTCGACAGAGTTTAGTCACAGTTCTCTTTACAATACTGTCACCGCTCTTGACACTATAAACTCTTGTGCACCCATCTGGTCCTGGATGTTTGCTCACTATACGTCCCAGTAACCACTTCCCTGGTGGAAGGTTCTCCTGCTTAATCAGAACAATATTACCGACTTCAAACTCCTTTTCTCGTTTGAGCCATTTTGGACGTTGTTGTAGTCTAGATAAATATTCCTGTTGCCATCTAGACCAAAAATCATGCAACAGCTTTTGGACATATTGCCATCGTGACAGCGTGTGCACCTTCAAGTTTTGCAAATTTGGACTGGGTACGACAATGGGTGCCTCTCCAATTAAAAAATGCCCAGGTGTCAATGGTTCGATATTCACATTGTCTAAGTCATCTTGGGGGCACAACGGCCTCGAGTTCAAACAAGCCTCTATTTCACACAGCACTGTCGACATCTCCTCGAAAGTTAAATTGCTGGTTAATATCCGTTTTAAGTGATACTTCGTGGATTTAACTCCTGCCTCCCAGAGGCCGCCGAAGTTTGGGCTGTATGCAGGAATAAAATGCCATTGTGTGCCATCACATGCAAGTGTGTCTGCGATTGCTCCAGAGAACTCCAAGCTTGCTTCCTTCCACATGGCTACCAGTTCTTTATTTGCCCCGATGAAATTCCTCCCCTGGTCACTCCATAAATGTGCACACTTGCCTCTTCTCGCACAGAATCTTTTATATGCGCCGATGAACGCCTCTGACGTCATATCTCCAACTAACTCCAAATGAATGGCTTTGGTAGCCATACATATGAAGATTGATATGTACGCCTTGTGTGCCTTGACTCCTCTTCCCTTGCTCCATAGAACTTGTAATGGTCCAGCAAAGTCTACACCAGAATGCAGAAAAGGTCGAGCTGGTGTCACCCGAACCTTTGGCAAATCACCCATTACTTGCGTTCTTGCAGTCGCGTTCTGTTTGGCACATACTAAGCACCGGTGAACATATTGTTTGACTTGTCCTTTAGCTCGCGTTATCCAATACTTAGATCTCAAAAAGCTCAACATTAGTTGGATTCCTCCGTGTAGTGTTCTTGAGTGTGCATCGGCAATGATCAAAGTAGTAAGTTTGTTTCTATGACCCAATATGATTGGGTGCTTGATTTGATCGGCTATGTTAGCGTGTCTAAGGCGTCCGCCAACCCGAAGCATCTGTTTCTCATCTATGTACGGATCTAAAGTTTTTAATGTGCTAGTTCTTTTAACCTGTTTACCCTGTCTTAGAGACTCAATTTCTTCTGCATATTCTTCACCTTGAACCTTTTTTATGCATATGTTTAATGCACCTTCTAATTCTTCAGTTGTCAAAGCAGTATCTATTCCTTCTTTTAACATTTTTTGTTTTAAAAATCTCTTACAGAATGCAATACTTCTAATTAATTCCGTCAACGAGTCGTATTTTTCAAATTGCTTTGTTAATCCTTTCTCATTTTCTTCGTTTTTGGTCATTGTAAAGGTTTGTATAGTTGTCTTCTTTTCTAACTCTGTAGATATGGTTTCGGGTTTGGTAAAATCATGATTTCCTTTCGAAAGCCATTCAGGCCCTTTCCACCATAAGTCGCATGTTTTCAACTCTAATACTAGTGCACCTCTAGACGCTATATCTGCGGGGTTCTCTTGCGATTGTACGTGGTACCATTGTTCTTTCGGGACGTTGCCAGTTATTTCAACGGTTCTATTGGCTACAAAAGTCTTCCATCTGCTAGGCTCTTTTTGTAGCCAAGCAATAACTATTGAGGAATCCGTCCAAGCAAAAACATTAGCTAAAGGAATCTTCATTGCTGTTGAAATATGTTTTAACAGTCTTGACACGAGAACAGCTCCACACAATTCAAGTCGTGGTAGCGACACGGTTTTCAACGGAGCTACCCGAGTTCTTGCTGCAATCAATGATGTTCTAACTGTACCATCCAAGTTATGTACGCGACAGTACACGACAGCTGCGTACGCTCTCATCGATGCATCACTAAAACCATGGAGTTGTATGCTGTTCTTCTTTAAACTGTACGTGCCCATCCATCGATCTATTCGAATCGCATTGACGTTTGCAATATCGTCTCGTATGGTTTTCCACTCTTCTCTCATAGCTGGAGTAATTTCTTGATCCCAATCAACCTTAGTTTGCCAGAGCTTTTGAATCAAAATTTTTGCTTGCACGATGCATGGCGCTATCCAACCAAGCGGGTCAAAGAGCTTCTGGACATCTGACAGTATACTTCGCTTCGTAACGATAGCAGGAAGAGGAACTAAGTTCAGTTGGTACTCAAATTGATCACTGCCTAAGTTCCATTGTACACCTAAAGCTTTCATGGTACCATCAATATTTAGATCTATATGTGCATTGATAGATCTATCCTCTGGATCTATAGATTTTAAAAAATCTACGTTATTTGACGACCACTTTTTTAGTTGAAAGCCTCCTCGTTTTAATAAATTCTTCAAGTCTTTGCTTATTCGAATAGCTTGCTCTAAGTCGTCACATCCTGACATAACGTCATCAACATACAAATCTTCTTGCAGCACCCTAGCAGCTTCAGGATAGTTGGCACCTTCGTCTTTAGCAAGTTGCATAAGTGTTTTTACCGCTAAATATGGTGCTGATGCTGTCCCGAAGGTAACAGTCAGGAGTCTTAAATCTTTAATGATTTCAGACGAGTCGTTTCGCCACAGTATTCTCTGGTAATCGGTGTCTTCCTGGGCTATCAATATCATCCGGTACATTTTCTGTATGTCAGAAACAAAACACACTGCGTGCGTTCGCCATCTTACAATTAGGCTTCTCAAGTCGTCTTGTAGAACAGGACCTGCCAGTAATTCGTCGTTTAGGGAAACTCCATTGTAACCCTTGCAGGAAGCGTCAAAAACGACGCGAGTCTTCGTGCTTTCTTTATCGTTCCTGACTACTGCGTGGTGGGGTAAGTAGACAGACCTTTTTGTATTTACTTCTTGTTTTGGTACTTCTTCTATGTGTTTTAAGTTTATGTATTCTTGAATAACCTTGTTGTATTTTTCTTTCAGATCGGGATTTTTATCTAGTCTTCTTTCTAGTTGCAGAAATCTGTTTAATGCTATCTCTCTTGTATTTCCGTCAGGTGACTTTAAGTTGTCGTGTTTAAAGGGTAATTTAACTATATAGCGCCCTTCATTGTTTCTTGTATGTGTTTTTTCATAAATATCTTCGCATAACATTTCCTCTTTCGTAAAATTTCTTTTTGTATCGGTTTCTAACTCCCACATAGTTTTCAATAGTTCTTTCACATCGACTTGTTCATTTATTGCCATTAAACATTTTTCTTTTGTGTTTGTTTTTATGTTTATTTCACCGAATATTATCCATCCGAGGTTGGTTTTCTGAGCTATAGGTGACCCCGGTGGACCTTTGATTAGACCATCTTGTAGTATCTTTGCATATTCCTTGACGCCTAGAAGCAGATCAATATTTCCTGATACTCCATACTTTGGGTCTGCTAAGTTTAGATCGGCCAAGTGTGGCCATTTGCTTGTTGACCATGTTTTTGCAGGTAACTGTACTGTCAAGTGCTTGTTCATCACGTAGGCTTGAATAGGTAGTGCAGAATTTGATTCCCATCGTGATAAAACTTCTATGTTCACTTCATGCTTGACAGCGACCTTCATGGATTCCATTCCAGTAATTATGCAATTAGTTACCTGCCTCTTGAGTTTTAATAGTTGTGCTGCCTTCTCACTTATAAAGCAGGCTTGTGACCCTGGATCTATGAGTGCCTTGAGCACAATGGTGTGTCCTTGGTCACTCTTTACTATCACCATTGCGGTTGCTAACATTCCTATATCTTTTCTGGCATTGTAGTAAGACGCAATCATTGTATTAACTTGCACCTTTTCTTCAACATCTGCTTGAGTTGATACTGTTGGCGTCGCTTGTGCAGCTTCAGATGAGGCCGATGTATCCGTCTTCTTTGTTAGATGTATGAGAGTATGATGGCGTCTTTTACACGTGCGACAGGACATTGGAACACGGCATTTGAAGACCGAATGTCCTGATGCCAGGCAGTTAAAACAGAGCTTGTTATTCTTTACACATTCAAATCGTTCTGAAGGTTGCATCTTCGCAAACAGTTTGCAGTGAGACAGGGTATGGTTTTCTTTACACATAATACAAGTGTGTTCCTTCTCATTAGTTGAAACATGGAATGTACTGCGTTCTTTAGAAGGTTTTTCACGCGTAGATGACGTTGAAGAGGGTGTAATTAATTCTAATGCACGAAACTTGCCATTTAGGAATGTCTTCAACTCATTCCACGTAGGTAAATCATCTGAATTTCCTTTGTAGGCGTACTCTTCCCAGTCCTTGTGAGATTCCGAGTCCAGCTTCTGTACGACCAGAAATATGATTATTGGATCCCAGGAATCGGTGTTCACGTTAGAGTTTTTGAGGTTGTCTAAAATTTCAGAAGTTGTATCTAAAATTGACTTCAGTTGACTGGCCGATTGAGTGTTCGCCTTTTTTTGGTAAACTAATCTCTTCAACATTAAGTTAACTATCAATCTTCTATTACCGTAACGATTCTTCAATGTTTCCCATGCTTGTAAATAGTTATTTTCAGTTACTTGTATATGTTTAAGTAGGGTTGCTGCTTCACCGCTGATGCTAGTCTTCAAATAATGCAATTTTTGAACGTTGCTTAGTGCTTTGTTATCATGCACTAACGAAACATATAAATCTTTAAACGCAGGCCAGTCTTCGTAGGTTCCAGAAAACGTAGGTATCGTTATACTTGGCAGTCTCACCTGTGTTTGTTGGTTATCTTCGTCCGCGTTATCGATGTTCATTGTTTGCGATGATTTCGTTGTGACCTTTTCTAACATATCGCGTAATTCACCCAACAAACACAAATAAAGATCTTCATAAATAAAATATTCTTCATTAAGGAAATACTGCAATAAATTCCGTTTATCTCTCGGTGTCATCTTCGCTAAGTCTTGATGCGCACCGTTGAATGTTTTCCAGTATTCTTCGAGGCACTGAATTCTAGATTGAATGTATCCTTTGGTCAAACGTTGTTTAGCACATTTTCGTAAGTTTATTTGTGTTTTCTTCAGTAACTCTGCCGTATCTTCTAATATACCAAGTGCTTCTTCGGCCGTCTTAGACATATTTCACTGTTTATTATGTAAATCTTCAATATTATATACAAATACGATTCAAAACTTGACGAAACAACGTGTTCTTTTGTTAAAATCACTGCTAATTACTTTGTTTACGCTAAACGATTCACTCGCCGGTTTCTTATCTCTGATGGAATGTCGTTTTTTCTATATTGACTTCACTAATGATCCGGCTCGATTATGACCATTATGTTGTGTACATTAGGGTTCAATTTGATTTGGCGAGGAGTTAGCTCAATGAAACAAGCGTCTGTCTTTGATGGGGTTTATTGGCAACTAACTTAGAAACATTGAAAACATCATATTTAATACGGTCGGTGGACAGCCATTCACTACTCTAAAGAAACGTGGACTGTATGTTTGTTCGTACTTCTTAACCTATTGAAATGAGCTTCAACAAGTAGTCTAATATTGTAATTGTTAAAGTAATATAAACATTATTTTTTTCAGTAGGTTTTGAGATATTAAGCAAAGTGTGGGTT
This sequence comes from Xestia c-nigrum, assembly GCA_916618015.1. NCBI lineage: Eukaryota > Metazoa > Arthropoda > Insecta > Lepidoptera > Noctuidae > Xestia > Xestia c-nigrum. The sequence continues at coordinate 5,187,914 of OU745263.1, forward strand.
GAGTCCTTACAAAGAAAAGCAATTTTTAAAGAAGTCGTAATTTGTTTTAATTCCTCAGAAAAAACTCAAGCCACAAAATAATTTATTAAAAATAAAATTAAATAATTATGAAAAAATAATGTATTCAATCAGCTTCATTATGTTCTCTTTGGCATAAAAAAAAAAAAATAAACATAAAAACAGTACAGCCATGGGCATAGAGAACTTCATTATTCTTCCTCCAAATCAAAATCCAATTTTAGTCCATATCCATCTACATCTTCGTTTATGTCCGTTCCTGTGAGGTTATTATAAAACGCGTGGCAATCTTCGGGTATCAAATTATACATAGATTTGAGATCTGCTAGCTTTGCTTCGGCAATAGCCTTTTCTTGAGGCCTCAGACCTTCGAAATCTTCTTCTGAAAATTTGATCAAAACACCTTAGATCTTTTTCGATACATCTAAGGTTTGAATCTCTCTACTGTCTGATATCATGGTAATTAAGTAGGGATCATCTTTTTTCAAAACAATTTTTTTTGTAATCAGTCAGTTAATTTTATTTTTATTTATACATATTTTACGACTTATTTTATAACTTTCTTCTCAATTTTCTTACTGCATAAAAAATCTTGACTTTTCATTCTAGTTACGTGAAGAGGGTTTTTCTTTTTAGCGATGTTCATGATTTTTATACATTCTTTTGCAGTATAAACTCTTTCATGATTCTTTAGCTCACATTCTATTTTACTTAATTCTGTGTCGTTAGGGAGAAAATAATGTTCAGACTCTAAATATTTAAACGTGATTGTTTTTAGGCTCGAATTAGGTCTCAGATTTTCGGTGTAGATAACTTAGTTCTTTGGAGCGATTCCTGTGGGGGACAAAATAGAAACATTAAAATAGTGCTAATGTTGAAAACTAAACTGAATAGACATGCGAGCCTAAAACAATCACGTTTAAATATTTAGAGTCTGGACATTATTTTCTCCCTAACGACACAGACTTTAGTAAAATAGAATGTGAGCTAAAGAATTATGAAAGAGTTTATACTGCAGAAGAATATATAAAAATCATGAACATCGCTAAAACGAAAAACCTTCTTCACGTAACTAGAATGAAAAGTCAAGATTTTTAAGCAGTAAGAAAATTGAGAAGAAAGTTATAAATCGTAAAATATGTATAAATAAAATAAAATTAACTGGCTGATTACAAAAGAAATTATTTTGAAAAAAGATGATCTCTACTTAATTACCATGATATCAGACAGTGGAGAGATTCAAACCTTAGATGTATCGAAAAAGATCAAGGGTGTTTTGATCCAATTTTCAGAAGAAGATTTCGAAGTCCGGTGGCCTCAAGTAAAGGCTATTGCCGAAGCAAAGCTAGCAGATCTCAAATCTATGTATAATTTGATACCCGAAGATTGCCACGCGTTTCATAATTACCTCACAGGAACGGACATAAACGAAGATGTAGATGGATATGGACTAAAACTGGATTTTGATTTGGAGGAAGAATAATGAAGTTCTATATGCCCGTGTCTGTACCGTTTTTAAGTTTATTTTATTCTATGTCAAAGAGAACATAATGAAGCTGATTGAATACATTATTTTTTCATAATTATTTGATTTTATTTTAATCAATTATTTTGTGGCTTGAGTTTTTTCTGAGGAATTAAAACAAATTACGACTTCTTTAAAAAATTGTTTTTCTTTGTAAGGACTCAACCCACACTTTGCTTAATATCTCAAATCCTACTGGAAAAAATAATGTTTATATTACTTTAACAATTACAATATTAGACTACTAGAATAAAAAAAAATCATTTTGAAAAAAAAGAATGTTCCTCTTAGAGCAATTACAGCTGAAACTTCAAACGCCCATTATTAAAAAGTGACTTGATGTGGATAAGATCCTTTCTGCGTAACTACGTCCAATTATTTTGTTTTTATTACTTCCCCGCCTTTAGTCGTGAATAATTTTTAAAATTTAATAGTAGTATATTTTTAACATATGCACTTGTTACACATTATAAATACGAAAGTCGTTTCAGTTAAAATATAAGTGTACGAGTCTTAACTTAACCTTCTTGAGTCACTTTAGGTTATTAAGAATTGTATGGATGTTTCATATAAAACCGTTTTTCTGAAATAGCCTGAGTGTTTTGAGTCGTTTCTAATAAACAAAAACAGAAGTTTGTTGGCAGTAAATCTAAAACACAGAAACGACCCAAATTGTTTAAGTCGTTTCAGTGATTTTCAAAGATTAAATTGTTAGGCAAAATGTAATTCTCAGAAAGGACCCAAACGGTTTGAGTTTTATCTGATAAATTATCATTAAGAATACGTACATAGAAATTGCATTACTCAGAAACAATTCAAGCAGGTTGGGTTCGTTCAGCAAATTATTTTAAAGTGCTCTTCATACATGTGGGATGAGTCGGGGTAGTAAAAAAAATTGTTTCCATATACATTTCGAAAATAAAGTCTTCACTGTATGATAGATTCGACCCTCAGGAGTACGATGGCATACTTAACTCAATTTCGACCAAACTGTGGGTTAGGTCCTTTCTGCTTAACTACGTCCATTTGATACCCGAAGATTGCCACGCGTTTTATAATAACCTCACAGGAACGGACATAAACGAAGATGTAGATAGATATGGACCAACATTGGATTTTGATTTGGAGGAAGAATAATGAAGTTCTCTATGCCCATGTCTGTACCGTTTTTAAGTTTATTTTATTTTTTCTATGTCAAAGAGAACATAATAAAGCTGATTGAGTACATTATTTTTTAATAAATATTTACTTTTATTTTTAATAAATTATTTAGTGTCTTGAGTCTTTTCTGAGGAATTAAAAAAAATAAGACTTCTTTAAAAATTGCTTTTCTTTGTAAGGACTCAACCCACACTTTGCTTAATATCTCAAAACCTACTGAAAAACATAATGTTTATAATACGTTAACAATTACAATATTAGACTACTAGAATAAAAAAAGACATTTTGAAAAAAAATAATGTTCCTCTTAGAGCAATTACAGCTGAAACTTCAAACGCCCATTACTAAAAAGTGACTTGATGTAGATTAGGTCCTTTCTGCTTAACTACGTCCAATTATTTTGTTTTTATTACTTCCGTGCCTTTAGTCGTGGATAATCCTTAAAATTGAATACTAGTATATTTTTAACATATGCACTTGTTACAAATTATAAATACAAAAGTCGTTTCAGTTTAAATATAAGTGTATGAGTCTATTGCTAAATCTTTCTCTTATAAACGACTTAACCTTCTTGAGTCACTTTAGGTTATTAAGAATTGTATGGATGTTTCATATAAAACCGTTTTTCTGAAATAGCCCAAGTGTTTTGAGTCGTTTCTAATAAACAAAGACAGAAGTTTGTTAGCAGTAAACCTAAAACACAGAAACGACCCAAATTGTTTAAGTCGTTTCAGTGATTTTCAAAGATTAAATTGTAAGGCAAAATTTAATTCTCAGAAAGGACCCAAACTGTTTGAGTTTTATCTGATAAATTATCTTTAAGAATACGTACATAGAAATTGCATTACTCAGAAACAATTCAAGCAGGTTGGGTTCGTTCAGCAAATTATTTTTTCGTGCTCTTCATACATGTGGGATGAGTCGGGGTAGTAAAAAAAATTGTTTCCATATACATTTCGAAAATAAAGTCTTCACTATATGATAGATTCGACCCTCAGGAGTACGATGGCATACTTAACTCAATTTCGACCAAACTGTGGGTTAGGTCCTTTCTGCTTAACTACGTCCAATTGGAGAAATTCATCATAATAAAATCACGATACCTACAGGATGGAAACGATAAAGTAAGGGGAGCTACCTTAACTGTTGCAACTACACAAAAATGGTCGTAGGAAACCATCCATATTTTTTCGTGAAATTTTGATCCCTATTCACAGATTTAGAAACAAAATTGCAGTTAGCAAGAAAATTGCCATTTTTCACGAAACAGTTTTTGGTGCCAATCGGTCCTGTTTCTAATACTGATCAAAAAGTTCTTCCAGTCCAACCCAGGTTGGAGTACTCAAAAAGTTAGAAATTGTAAAAAACCTTTTGCTAAACATTTTGTTTGAAAGTTTAAGACCTAAGACCATTTTCCTGTAACAGCTCCCCTCACTGTGCCCCGTTTACCGTTTCAACTCTTTATTCGTGGATGGCTCAACAAAACAGTTTATCAGAATCATATCTGGCGACGACACAGTGACAAAAGCCGGTATCAGTACATCTTTACCGATTAATTGTGTAGACAATTAATCAGGGTCTTTGCCTGTCTACGCTCAAATAAGATTGATGATACCAACCACTTCATTCGAAAAGTCTCTCGTTGTAAAAGTATTTATGAATGTTTTAATAAAATGTTCGTTCGTTTACTTTCAGGTACTGGAGTTTTCTGTATTTTAATGTTTGGAGTGAGATTGTGAGTGTTTTGGTATTGATATTTTATTTATACGTTAAGATAAATAGAGGTTACTGTAACTTCGATCGTGTAAGGAGTACAGCTAGCACTTTTGGGATGGAGTACCAGATCAGTAAAGTACCAGCTGCAAACGTTGAAGCGGTGACCCACGAGGCTCATTGACAACGACTCTCCTGTCAAAATTAAGCTCCAAAACCTTAAAGATCTCCTCAAAGTTGCCAGCTTATCAAGGTCCCAGGTTTTTATCGCTTACTTTTCGCAGAGTGTGAATTACACAATCAAATTCCCTATCAACATTCTACACCGGATTAGTAGAGATATAGCGAAGCGTTACCATACTATACTTAGTTGAAATTCTTCCACAATTATTGTGCGAACCGCCAGTCTGTGGAATTCATTTTCGGTTTGCCTGTAACCCGAACTCAAAGTTCTAGTGAATCACTTCCTTCTTGGCAAGTGTGCTTTCAACCTATGAAAGAATCCTGCCTCTCATTAGGTTATTTATAAGTTTTGGATTAGATGGTACTTATTCCCTAACTAATTATTTTAAAATAACCGCTCTTGTAGTCCATTGTATTATGATAAATTACCATCTAACTTTGTTGACACTTCTACAGTGCAACATTAGTTTGAATTACCGCTAGCCGATCCACGGTGAAGTTGAATTGTTACTAGGGGCTGTTCCAGTATTTATTACTCCGTAAGTTTTTGGTTGAAGTTAGAAAGAAAGAAAGAAAAAGTGATTATTTGACGCATACTGATAAACGCTTATTTAAAATCTAAACACTGTTCTTCTTCAAATAACTTTATTGGTATTACACAGTAATAATCTAGACCAACTCGCTTCGTAGCTCAAAGATGACTGCCGTGGAATCACCGAAGGGTCATAAGCAAGATTCTCGGCAGTACCCACTCAACTGACTACCAACGACATTTTGCCGCCATTACGTATCGGAAGTCAAAATTGATCTACGAATTTAAAATAACAGTAAAAATAATACGGCAAATAAATTATAAGAATACTCTAAAATACAAGTAAAATCAACATAATTTTTAGTGCAATTAACAATAATTAATATTATACTTAATTCAAACTTCCGTTCATCAATTTTTGATAGAATTCACAACTTATTTTTAATAGAAATAAATACATGTATTTTAATCAAGCTTACAATACACACAATAATATTAAAAAAAATACAAAAAAAGGACAAAAATACATAGTATGTACTGTGTGCCTCACGGCTGCGCAAAAATATCCATTTCAGCATTAATGCTAGACAGGTGATGCTGTCTGACGCTGGTCTTCCAATGAACCTTGAAGACAGACAGAAAACAGTTTCAAACATAATATATAAATAAATGGTTGTACAATAAATAGTTATAGGGTAAATTAATGAAATGTGTAGGTATGTACGAGTTCGCACATAAGAAGAAAATGTAAGTAATCAGTATTTCATTGTGTTTGAAAGTAACAGTGAAAGTATAGATGAAGTGGTCGTCATGGTCCTTAATCCATTTCCCAATTTATTTCAGGGCAGTCTAAAATTTCCTTACTCCTTTCCTATTTCAGGCGTAAAACACAGAACATACTCTTCTAAGCTTGTCCTAATAAAAAACAGAGTACACACTGATGTAAAAAACAACATCCTTAGCCCACAAAATCGTCACATAAGCAAGGCAGCCACTCTTATGAAGCGTTCTCCGTGGTTCCGTAGCAGGGTTCATTAGTGTTAAGGTACCTGACAGGGCTTGAGTCGTGTCTAGAGTATCTCTTGTACCCGCAGCCTTACGACGGCATAAACAAACCTTTACAGTTGGCTTCTTATTATGTCTGTTTTTTTCTTAAGTGAAGTGACTTATGAGGTGTTGTTATTAGTTGATTTATGACTGGTTTTATTATTGTTTGATACAGTGCTACAAGGTTCTTTTGAGACTTGAACTATACAACGTGTAACGTTAAATGCGCAAAACCTCAGACACCCCAAATGATTTTTAATTCAATTTACCTAATTCTGAGAGAAAAAAACAAACATAAAAAAATAAAGGTTTTATGTGTTGTTTTAGTTTTACTAGCAATTAGATTTACTGGCAAGAACAATTATTATCCCGCGTATGAGACAATTTAAATTGGACGCCTACCATTTATGTTTGTTTGTTTACCTATTTTGGCGGGTTTGCGAACGTGATGGCTTGACCTATAAATAAATAGACAGGGCAACATTTTTAATGAAGTTTTTTTTAAAAGTGTGAGTTATATTAAAAAGTGGTCCAGTTGATTGTGCTCGTGATTCTGATCAAACTATTTTCAGGTTTTGCGCATTTAACGTTACACGTTGTATTTGCTCGCTGTTTGACTAACATTCGTTTTTGTAAAAGCGAATATAAAAAGTCAGCCAAGTGCGAGTCGGACTCGCGCACGAAGGGTTCCATCCGTACCGTTATCTATACAACATTAGACTAAAATAATAAATCACGTTTGTTGTATTGTAGCCCTTAAATATTTATTTCGTTCTGTTTTAGTATTTGTTGTTATAGCGGCAACTGAAATACATCATATGTGTCAAATTTCAATTGTCTAGCTATCACGGTTCATGAGATACAGTCTGGTGACAGACAGACGGACAGACGGACAGTAGAGTCATAGTAATAGGCTCCTGTTTTAACCTTTTGGGTACAGAAATCCTAAAAACAAGATGGCGATTTTAGAATCGATTTTAACGATTAGCTGAAAAATTGTTAAACACGTTTTAATTGTTAAACTATTTTTAATTGTTAAACAATTTTTAATTAATAAACAATTTTTAATTGTTAAACAATTTTTAATTGTTATCTTTCTCTATGAAAATCTTTGTAACGAAAATGTTATTCCGTAGAAAATATACTTGGTTCATAATGTTAACTTTATGTCTATTGAATATTTTAGAGGGTAGGTACAGGTATATATACATTATGGCGCCAGATTCTATAGTAGTCAGTTGGGTTGTCAATTTACCGTTAATTTAATTTCCGTGTACCCGGGAAAACAGAAAAAGGTACTTTTGTGCTGTTAGGTGTCGTGAAAGGTGACTTATGGATTGTGTCACTGAGATGGTGTCTTGCTGTTTAAATATGTATTAACAACGAACTGCAATTGTTTCTGTGACTACGTCAACGGGTATATTATAAAAACAATATTTAACTTTTGATAGATTAAAAAAAATAACTTGTAACAACAATACACTTTTCATCCCATCTATTCGAAAAAAATAACTTCAGAAAAAACGCTTCAGAAGTCGGTGACCTTTTTATGATTGATTTAGTTTTTTTGTCACCGACTTCTGAAGCGTTTTTTCTGAAGTTATTTTTCACTTTTTTGTTTTCTCTGAAGTCGGTTTTATTTTTTGTAAAAAAGTTTTTATTTTTCACTTTTTAGTGGTTCACATGTGCTTACCCCTTCACAGCGTACCGGCGTGATTTTAGGTTATGAACTGGTGTAAACAATAGACAGATATGAGATTTCGGCAATCCCAGTACATTTGCTATCATTTATTGAGGAGTTCCGTTGCATATCCGAAGTTCTTCATCAGATCTTCATCAAATTGAATAGGGATCACTTCGAGAAAGTACAATTTCTAAAACTACCCAAACCGCTTCTAGTGTGCCTATAAAATGTGAAGAATTCTCTCTATTTCTCCAGAATCCCATCATCAGCTACTGATTTGATGATTATAAGACCACACAGGAAGCACCAGCTTTCAAATAAAATAAGAACGATCAAAATCGGTTCACCCAGTAGAAAGTACTGAGGTAACAAATATTTTCGAAATCGGGTGTATTTTACACATGTGCGAACCCCCTCAGAGCATACAGGCGTGATGTTCCGTCATAATATAGTATTAACAATGAACCTACAAGCGATGGCAGCAATCACTGCAGATTTGCTGTGTATTTTTGAAGAGTTCCGTTGTATATCTCCGAAGATCAGCATCAGGTCTTCAGCAAACTAAAATGGGACCAAACGGGAAGCACCAGCTTTCAAACAAAAAAAGAACCATCAAAATCGGTTCACCCAGTCGAGAGTACTGAGGTAACAAACACAAAAAAAAAAAAAAAAAAAAAAAAAATACAGACGAATTGATAACCTCCTCTTTTTGGAAGTCGGTTGAAAAAGACGACTTGGTTCGCCTTTAAGTGCACCCAAAGGTGGTGTTTTCTATAAGAAACTTTTAGCGGGCAGTAATGAGTTTTTAATCCTCTTTATAAGTGCGCCGCAATTATCTTTGCCGCGCACTTTTTGAATTTGGAACATCTTGTGTTCAGCGCCCAAGAAATCGAACGCAAATATTGTTTGAATAAAGACTGGCTGGTGCGACGGCCCATAGTAGCGTCGCGCGCCGGCTGAATACAAAAAAAAAAAAGAAATAAAATTAAAAACGCGTGAACTATAGCCCGCGTTTTCGTCAATTTTCACGGATTGATAGAAATTCATGATTTTGTTTTGAAAAATGAGTTCTTCAAGTGACAGTGAAAGTATAGAATTAACTCCTGATAGTATTAGAACTGACGCAAGAAATGTGATGGATAATCTACTACCTGCAAAATCCCGGGAGAAATATATGAAAGCTTATGGTAATTTTATTGAATGGAGAAATTCAAGAGGCGCCAAGAATTTTTCAGAATCTGTGTTTTTGGCCTACTTCCAGTACTTAGCCAAAACTAAACAACCTTCCACACTTTGGAGTACCTACTCAATGCTAAAATCAACAGTCAGTTCTAATAACGACGTAAAACTGGACACATATTCGAAATTAATAGCGTATCTGAAGAGGATGTCTGATGGATTTAAACCTAAAAAATCCAAAGTGTTCTCAGTCAAAAACGTGGAGACTTTCCTTAATGAGGCACCCGACAACATCTTTCTTGCCGTAAAAGTAAGTAACTATGTATGTATATATGGTGGATTAGTAAAGTATAACCAGTGTTTTAAAATGCGCATTTTATTGTAACCTGTACTTCGATAGATAGGTACTTGTCTTATTCACATTCGGTTTTGTTACAGGTGGCTTTAATTTTCGGAGTACATGGAGCTTGTCGTGGCAATGAACTTTTAAAAATAACTGTTGATGATGTCGAAAATCACTCGGATAATTTACTGTTAGTAAAGCTGACAGACACAAAAACAAAAATTGACCGATCCTTCGTAATCCGAGGAGAATACAAAACTATTGTACAGAAATACCTGGACCTGCGTCCTGCTGATATAAAGACCAATCGGTTTTTCATCCGTTATCAAAATGGCAAGTGCTTCAAACAAGTTATGGGAAAAAATATTTATTATTTGAAGTTACCCGATATCAAGCTATATACAGGACATTGTTTTCGTCGCACTTCTGCTACCCTGTTGGCAGATTCTGGAGCGGACTTAACTGTTCTCAAGCGACATGGAGGATGGAAGTCGAGTGCTGTAGCAGAGGGATATATAGAAGATTCCATTGAGAACAAGGCGAAAACATGTGAACGCATCGTGGAAAACATTAAATTGCAACCTTCAGTTAATCCATCCATGCCACTGTCGCCGCGCCCATCTACATCCAAACAAAGAGATTCACCGTCACATTTCCCTCAAAATGAGCCACATTCTGACATTATTTCAAACACGCAGAATAAAATTAAATCTACAACAATCTCTATTCCTAATAAAACTGTAACAATTAATTTTCAAAATTGTGAAAATGTCTCAAATGTAAATATAAGTTTTTAGTTGTTTTATTATTAGATACTACTTAATTTCAATTTAGTTGTTACTCTGTTTCATTAAATATCAATATTACAATAAAATATGAGGCGCCTTTTATTTTCTCATAGTGGGTGATGAAAAGTAGAGTGTATCACTCGGGCGCAAAATATATTTTTGGCTCGGGCGACGTACTTTGAATCCCTCGCTACGTTCAGGATTCTACTAAAGAATCCCTCGCTACGCTCGGGATTCTACTCTAGAATCCCTCACTTCGCTCTGGATTCAAAAAAGCGCCCTCGCCGTAAAAATATTATTTTGCTCCCTTATGATACAATCTACTATTATTCCATGTAGTCTGTTGTAAAACTATTTAAAACCTCCAGAAAGAGTGCAAAAAAACTCTTTACGATGCCAAAAGGCACTTTGTTCTCTCTGTAATTGCGATCATTTATTATTTGTTCTAGAAGGTTCTCACCTTCCAGTTATGGAGATATTGGTGGTCAAAGTACCAGCTTTTTGTGAGGTTTTTTTAAATCCATGTTTTTAATGTAAGGTTTTACTTTAAACACCTTCACAAACTATTCAATCCATACCGATACTATTTATTGAGTCCTACCGATAAACGTGATTATGCACCCAAAAAAAAAAGTTATTTCCCACCAAAAATTTTCTGATGTACCGAATGCTTAGTTGACGGCTTCGTAATTCGTATTTAAAAGTAAAGAAAATGTTTCTTTTTATAGATTTAGCCGTGCTTTTTTCATCTTATACTCACTGTGAAATGTCGCTAAAGTCAGACAGGCAGTTTGGCAGCAGAACTACCTTCCTGCAAATAAATTCATTTTGTTCAGAAAATCACGCACTTCTGCAATAAATCTCACACTGCAACCACAGAGCTGGGTGTATGAGATTTATTTATGACCAACCAACACACACTGAATATGTACTGCAGTCAGAAGGTCGATTTCACACTACGAAAGAGAACACATGTAAGTGCTCCATTACGTAGACGCGTAGCTTCTACGTAAACATTCTCCTACATCACCATATTATAGAGCATGACGCACGCTAGAGCGTGCCGCGTCCAAGCCGAGTGTCGCGCTTGAAATTTTGTTTGACTATTCATTATCCGTTGTCCGTTGGAGAAAGAAAGAAAGAAAAAGCATTTATTAGCCCGCACAGGACAAAACACATCAAAATTATCACTATAAAACTTACATAGAAAAAAACAAATAAATATTTAAAAATTAAAAGAAGCGAAACTCGTCCTGTACGAGGCCAAAGGTCCTATCTCAGCACGGTGCTGTAACATTAAAAAAAACGTCACAGCGCTGGTATTCTGATAGGGCCCAAAGTGAAGGTGATGCCACATACGGATAAAAATAAAAATAAAGTGTAGACTAATAAACAATACAAATAAATTTAAGTGTGAAGTATAAATAAATATTAAGAAAATAATATTAACACCAACATCCCACAAAACGTGAAGCGTGCGTGTTTCATACAAAATTGTACGGTCGACACTCGGCTCGGACCTGACACGGCACGGTCTAGCGTGCGTCATTTTTTATGATTGAATTGAAAGCGGGCCGCGCTACACAACGCGCCATATATGGTCGGTAAATGAGCCCACACCCGATCACGGCTACGGGAGACGCTACTTGCAACGCGAGACCAGCGACACTCGCGTGCGACTCTTTTTCTTTGCGTAAAATTAGTTTATTCGATCCCTCCGCAGGCATTGTCGCAGGACGTTTGTCTCTTGAGTGTATGTGCGCGCCTATTTTCACTAATTAAATGGACCTTAACTTCTGTTTTTATCTTTTATGTGCAACTGACAAGCATATGGCATAAGATAGTAAGACCACGTATGACCGAGTTTCCTTATCTGAGTATTCTCCAATGGAGCAGAAATGATTTAAGATGGGATGAAGAATAGCTGAGAAATGGGTTTTTTCTGTATAGGTTAGGAATGTCTCGGTTGTTCAAGATTTCAGCAAACAAACACACTCGTTTGCTTAACGAAACTTCATTTCATTGAAAGAATTAATTGTTTATTTTGCAGTTTAGAAAGCATTGCTAGAAAGTAACTAAAACAGTATTAGGTGACAGCATTAAGGATGACCCACGCTAGGCCAGACCATGTCGTGTTCGAGCCGAATGTCTGCCGTAGCACGGTCAACTAAATATTATGTATATTTTGTATGTGTGTGATGAGTGACGGCCGAGCAACGAGCAATACAGGCGACACTTGGCCGACACGGTCAAGCGTCATTCAAGCTTTAGTAATAAGTAGGAAATACCAGATTGACCCTGGTTTTCAACTGCAACCAACTACACTAGTACCTAATCCAAGTTTATTTGTGTAATACTTTCAAATTCGGGTAATAAACTGTGTATCTTCAATATCTAGTTGAAGGAAGTATCTAATTATCGTAGCAGGTCATCATTATCATTATCATTTCAGCCGAAAGACGTCCACTGCTGGACATAGATCTCCCCCAAGTGTCGCCACATTGATTGGTCCCGTTCGACTCCGTCCAACGAATTCCCGCAACCTTAACCAGGTCAAGAGTTCATATAGTTGAAGGTCTTCCAACGCAACATCTTTCGGTTCGCGGTCGCCACTCCAGAAGTTTTCGGCCCCATCGGCCATCCGATCTGCGAGCAATGTGGCCTGCGATATTCTTGGTTCTTGTAGCAGGTCGACACCTGATAAGAGCCAAAAAAATACAAAATTAAAAAAAAACCCTTACCCCCCAAGGGGTAAAGGCTAGATTTATGTAATAATCTCAATATCTCATCAATCCATCAACATAATATCTAATAAATAATTAATGACTTCTCAAACTATTCTCAAGATCCATTTTTCATTCTTCTAAGAAAAGAAAGAATATTTCGAAGTACCCGCGAATCGTGCACTGCCATAAATCTTGTGAAGTCAGTGCACACAATGAGGCTACTGTCAGTGTGACGTCAATTTATTGCGTCAATATATTGACGTGGACGGCAGATAATGGGTGCTCCAACCCTGCGGGTGAGATCTTGAAGGATTATAAAAGTAGAAATGCGAAGGAACTTGAATAAGTGGTGTTTTGGTTGAAATAATGGTTTTATTGAGTAACTGCGGTGCAATACTTGATTCCGTTGTTTTCATGTTTCTGCTCATTCTTTTATTAAATACAGCCTTTAGCGTTTCCTGTGACAAAAGTCTTATCTAAGTCTGTGGGGAGTTATGTATATAAGAGTGGGACTCACTATGTTTTCCTTCAACGTTTTGATTGTAGCGGTGATGAAACAATTCACATAAAAATAGTGGCTGAGCTAGGTCGGATCCACCTGTTAATCGGGGCCTTTACAACTGAACCAACATTGCTCCCTTTGGCGTACAGACAAAACAATAGATTTGTTCTTTGCTAATAAGTCTATCAAAAATCCACTAATGATGTGATGTCATTTATTATCCAACACAAACAGACCAACAGCATTTACGTATAACACAACTAAAAATATTCCATTGTTTGTGGACACGACGGCCCTAGTAAGTGAGGTCTCCCATCGAACGCTGTCAATTTATACCAAAATCATATTGATGTAGCGGTCGCAAGTCTTGTACTCGTAATAATTTAGCGGTGACGAAGTCGCGCGGATTCCGTGCGGATTTCGCGCGATTCACTGCAGACGTCTGCATTCTTTCATACGAAGGAATTGTGTGGGACAAATGAGGTGTTTTATTGTGGACTCATTTATATCAGTTATAGCTTATGTGACATTAAATACTGATAAGGAAATACATCTAAATTTCTAAACTAATATTATACTGAGGAAATATTGTTTTTGTTTTGTTTGTTACGATTTAACTCGAGAACTACTTAACCGATTTTAAAACATCTATCACCATTAGAAAGCTACATATTTACCAAGTAACTTGTGTTTTCAATTATATTGATATCAAGCAAATTTACTCAGCTATCACAATTTTTGCGGACGAAGTCGTGAACGAAGAGGTACTAGTAAACTTATTTCTTGGATTTGGTTGACGATTTACAGTTACGGCCGATAGTATACAAAAAAGTATATGTAAGTCATGTGACATATAAGTGGAAAGTTAAAATATAAGTTTTATAGTCAAAATATAAGTTATGTAATCATGTTATTGTTGTTAATGGTCGGTAAATTCGACTCTTATGTTAGTTTTCGTTGCCTAGTTCAGTAACCTAAACTTGATACTCAGTGGTTCTGAAACTTCCGTCTTAAATATTATTTACCTCATTCAAAAATTACACCACCACATTCACGAACTTCCTGCGATCAAACATTATACCTCATACTCGTGCATAATCTTCATGCAAGTACATGCAGCAAAACTTTCTAATCTCCTCTAGATGGAAACGCAAGTACGCAGGTAATATACCGTCTTGCATACAATCTTCTTGCTCAATAACTTGCGTATTTTAATCTCATCCTTAGTAACGTTATCCAGCCTTGTGGAGCTTTGAGCTTTATTCTGATTACATATAAACTTCGGAGCCAAATTCTAGGGTTACGTAAATGCGAATCGTCTATTATGATACAGTAGGTAGTATGGAAATATGGCAAAAGTAATGAAAACAATATTTAGAATGAGTAATAATGACCATACTTTTCGCAGGGATGATGTGGTTTCTTATGAGATATTGACTTATCTTCCTAGCCCTTTCCCAACTATACTATTGGTGTCGGCTTCCAGTCTAACCAGATGCAGTTGGAAACCAGTATTTTACACAGAGCGACTGCCTATCTGGTAAGCATGCTTGTCAGACTTTTTGGGCCACTGACTACTGACGACTTTGTAACGACTGTCAAAGATTTACAAATGACAGCCGGAACCAACAGCTTAACGTGCTTTCAGAGACACGGAGGAAACTCGGTATGTATTGAGTGGGCACCCATTTACAGACCAAACACAGCTTTACGTAAAGATGCATTAAGCCACTATTGTTATTAAACCGCGATGTCCTATTTAGTATTTAGTATCTATACCTATATACTTATACTTATAATAATAATAATTATAAAGCAGAAGTGATAAATATAGTGATATAAAGCAGTGTTAAAAGAAAAACATGCGAGGCTCTTTGGGGATTACCGATTGAAGTGAAATCTCGAGAGTTTGTAACGTTAGGTTAGGTTAGTCACGCCAGTTCTATGAATTTTCTTCACTCAAATAGTGCTCAACACACCTAAAGAAATGTTCACTTGAAAAAACCATATACATTCGACACATTTTCTTCCATATTTCCAATTCAACAGTGTGAGCAACTTATAAAAAGACAAAGAGAGACTTTTATCCCAAAAAATGTAAGTCCCATTTTAATCCGATTAGTTGAACAATAAACTACTTAACTTAATAACCCCGCATTAACAGCAATAACCCCGGAATGGCACTAAAATGGGATGTTTGTAAATAATAAAACAATCTGATTAGAGTTTCAGTTTTCAATAAATAGATCTGTTGGAGATAATGCGCCGCCTTCAGCAATTGACTTATCCGATTCCAATGGAGATTTTATTATTTAAAACCGCTTCTGTTTTGTTTTTAATTTCCTTTGCTCTTTTTTACAAGCTTTTATTAAACCTGTAATGTTTATATCATGTTTGTTTAGGTCAATTACAACAACTTAATTTTAAAACAGTTATCTCCAACCGATTAAGCTGAAAGGACTTGTAACATTTCTGTATGAAGCGTGGCCTGATTTTCTTCCGCCAATCTGATTTTTAGGGTTCCGTAGCCAAATGGCAAAAATGGAACCGTTATAGATTCGTCTTGTCTGTCTGTCTGTCTGTCCGTCCGTATGTCACAGCCACTTTTTTCCGAAACTATAAGAACTATGCTGTTGAAACTTGGTAAGTAGATGTATTCTGAGAACCGCATTAAGATTATTATACAAAAATAGAAAGAAAACAATAAATTTTGGGGTTCCCCATACTTAGAGCTGAGAGTCAACATTTTTTTTTCATCAAACCCATACGTGTGGGGTATCTATGAATAGGTATTCAAAAATGATATTGAGGTTTCTAACATATTTTTTTTTTCTAAACTGAATAGTTTGCGCGAGAGACACTTCCAAAGTGGTAAAATGTGTGTTCCCCCCCTGTAGCTTCTAAAATAAGAGAACTACACAGAGACTAAAAAAATATATGATGTACATTACCATGTAAACTTCCACCAAAAATTGGTTTGAACGAGATCTATAAGTAAGTAGTTTTTTTTTTATACGTCATAAATCGTAAACAGCAATTTACCTTTCATTCAATCTGCTACGGAACCCTTCATGGGCGAGTCCGACTTGCACTTGTCCCCTTTTTTTTTCGATGCGCGGCCACGCTTAGCACCTATAAGAATAGATAGCTGGTATTAATACAAACAAGTTTTGAATGAGGCAAATTGTTCTAAAGTGTCACGTTTCAGAGATATGAGCTATCAGAGTTTAAGTTCATTCACTGGTGGGTGGCATCTTCAGCAAAACTTGGATTTGATCAGACACGTATCAAACGTGTACCAACCAATAGCTGGCATCAATACAAACAAGTTTTGTCTGTGACAAAATGTTCTAAAGGGATTTCAGCTATCGATTAATGCAAGACTTATGCATGGCCGATACTTTGAAAAAAAAAAAAAAAGGGCGGAAGAAAATCCGGCCGAAAAGTTCAAACCACTTTAACATACACGTTTAGTTTTGATAACAAATGGGTGGTAAGCTAAGTGACGTCTTTTTAAATCCAATATGGCGGACTGCCAAAGACGGTGGTCCAAAGATCCGTTGTGGTTTGCGTAAAAAAAAGATATGTCTTAAAAACTGCCTCGTTGATTTAGTGGCCGCGAGGTGCGACTTTTGATAAAGAGGTCCTGGGTTTGATTCGCAAGTTCGGGCAAAGTGTTATTGGGTTTTTCCATCAGGATTTTCTCAGTATTAGCCACGGAGTCTGAATCTGTGGATCCCATCAGGTTGATGGCAAAGGACTATTAGGTATACACCTCTGCTTAACGGTCAGGGATTACAGCGTGATGATATCATGTATATCTCAATAAAGTTGAATATATTAAAACACTCCAATTTGCCTAAGTAGAGCGTCTAAAGAAGAAAGTTAATAAAATTGCCTATTTGAAT
Source organism: Xestia c-nigrum (assembly GCA_916618015.1). Taxonomy (NCBI): domain Eukaryota; kingdom Metazoa; phylum Arthropoda; class Insecta; order Lepidoptera; family Noctuidae; genus Xestia; species Xestia c-nigrum. The sequence goes on from OU745263.1 coordinate 5,205,223, forward strand.
ATTATAAATGATTTCGCGTGAAACGCTTACATAGCTTTTAAGCTATATTTCTTTGGCCCATTAGCCATAAGTATATTTCGGCAGACGTCTTAAATATTTCAGTTTAGTTGGCTTTCAAAAGAAATGTACCAATATTCTAAGTTTAACGTACTTGAACTTAGAGAGAATATTTCTCCGTGTTCAAGTTTTGTGGTAAGTGAATTGATATATATTTTAAATTTTCTTTTCTACCTTAAAATACCTGCACAAGTGCGTATACACGAAGAACGCTGGCTGTCTTCGCCGGTAAGCGCCGAACGTCGCCGACAAGTTCTGACCTGGTTACGCCACCGTCAGATATTGTCGGCGCTTATCGGCGCTTGTCTTTTTTTTTTTTTTTTTTTTTTTTTTTGGATATGGCATCTCGCAGTTCAGTCTTAGAAGACTGGCTTCTGCTTAACCGGGCAATGTCCTGTGGATGCCTTGATTCTAAGGCCTCCAGCCAGGGCGAAAATAACTAAAAACTAAGCGACAGCGCTCTAAGGGCACCCCCTGTGGGGTACGAACCTCGGCTTAGGGCGTCGCTGGGGGCAGCAAAGGGACAGGCTGGATCTGATTGTCCTTATTTAGGGACTGATTTAATACTACAGGCTCAGCGTCGCGGGCTGGCTCGAGCAAGGGTCGGGGAGGGATTGATCGGGGATTTCGCGCCGGACCTCTGCGGCGAGGTCGGTAGGTTTTCGGTCTGTATTTGTATGCTCTGCGTACCGTACTGGTATCTTTCCTACTCTCTTGCAAGATAGTGATCGGATCGTCGGGGGCGACTAGGGTGTGACGCGGACGTTGGACGGAGCTAATACGCGATGGGTCGTACCGGGCGGCCGATGCGATTAGGGGATTCCTATGCTTAATAGCAGAGTCGAAGTAACGCTTGGAAAGGCGTTTCATGAACTGCTTAACGGTGGGGATTCTGAGGTCTACGTGAAGACTATCGTTACGGACGTAAGGGGGGGCACCGGTGATCTTACGGAGATATCGGTTCTGCAAGGTCTGCATCGTGTGGATATGACGCGGGTGGGCATGCGCGAATACTATGCAAGCATAGGTCATGATGGGGACGGCGCTTGTCTGCGCTGCATCGGCATAAAGTATAGAGACTGCTTGCGCCGACTACCTGCGCGGACCGGTGCCGATAAACACTAACAAGTCGTTGCCGGCGTACACGTGTATACGCCCTTAAGGTGGTAAAAAATAACCATATTATAAAGAACCATATTCAAATAGAAATAATTCCCAACCATAACGCGAGCAAAGCCACAGACAATAGCTAGTTAATCATAAAGGGTTCAAATCCCATTCAATGCACATATATTTACGTTCCGGAAGCAACCAATTGTGTGGCAGATCGATTTTAAAGCCTTATGTAAGTGTCGAACATTTAACGTTGACATTATTCCCCTCCCCTTCAAACCACATACGTTAGAGCAAGATAGGGGATGCTAAATCGTTATGGACGAAAGATTTAAAAAACGAGGATTTATGTTAAATCTTTTGACGTTTTGTTCCATGATTCTAAGGTGTTATAATAAAGTGTTACTCTAACATAGAGAGCAGCGATGGCCCAGTGGTGGCGGCAAGTCGTGGGTTCGAACCCAGGCAGGCGCATTACTTTGTGTAATTTATTTCAACACCACTGCTCTCAAAAACGGTGAAGAAAAACATTGTGAGAAAAATGTCCTAGAACCAAAAATTAGAATACATGTGACATCTACCAACCCGCAGTGGGCCCGCGTGGTGGACACCAACCCGTTGTACAATACAATCAATACTCTAACTTTGAGATTTTTAACAATTATTATAAAATCACGTTCTTTATCCCCAAAGGGTTGTGCAGATATGAGCTGAAGGCAAAATGTTTGGCTTCAGCTGCGTGAGTCTCAATTTCTTCGGGTTTGAATGAAATCGAATGTTCTTGATTCGAATTAGTGTCAATTTGACATTTATTAGGATCGGCAGATTAATGTGCTCTTGTGACTCTGGAGGGATTGTTTTTTTTTGGTCCTTTAAACAATCGACGAAGCTTCTATTTTAGTCTCTCTTATTTTCAGAATATTATCGACTGAACGATTGTTGACGGCATACCGTTATGGCAATGATTGTTAAATTGAATCTTTCCTCTGATTTTGATTTTCTTATAATCTTACCGTGTAAAAGTAGCCACCGCATAATATTTGTTTTGTTCCAAACAGCAAGCTTCAGAAACCCTTCCTGTTTCAACAACGAATAACCAACAACTCGATTATTAATTGTTTACAGGCTGCGTTACGCGAATCACGCTTGACTCGTCCCGATCTTGCTCCGAAGCTAATGGCCCGCGAAGCTAAGCTCTGCGATGCGGTAATCGAGTACTCGTTACGATTCCATATCGATTCTTGTTTTATTATATGCGAATTCCGAAGGTTAAGCCTTTATTTTGGAGTCGTTATGGGTCATTATCGTTTAACAGGAAGATTGTTGTTCAAGGTCTGGTGATTGAAGTGCTTGAATGGATGAATGAAGTTGATTTGCATTTCGATTTTTTATATTCGATTCTGTGAACACATTAATAATAATAATAATTTATTCAAAATAAAGATTGTAGATTTACACGCACGAGTGTCGTTTTTTTTATTAATTTGATAGAATAGAAAACACGTGTCCAATATTTTTCGATAATCTGACCGGTCTAAACAGAATCATATTTTTTTTTGTCAGTCGACATCCCTATTTGCTATTTATTGCTTTCCTACACATAAACACGTAATCAATGCGGATATGGACGCCTATAAGATGGGTGTTGAAGGTTACGGGAAGGAACCCGTTGCTATGGGAACGCTCCGAAAGTTTTCTGCTACCATGCGTTTTTATGTGGTGTTGTTTGGTATTCTGAGCTAATGATTTGTATTCATCCGGTATTGTACCGGAGTCTGTTGAAGTTCTATTTAATTTGTATGGCTTTGTTTAAGGCGACTAGATGAGCTAAATTAGCAACTCTATTTGTGGTCGTTCAAACTTCGTTTGAAATGCTGTTACAATAAAGTTCAAATCAGCTTGCACCACAAAGTGGTTGTGATGTCAGCCACTGCGGGCCAAATAGCGCGAAATGAGTGGTTTCGATCGATTTACAGAAAATCTATTGATTGGACTAAAAAATTAAAACACTACCCATAATGCTACTATATTGTTTGTACAATTATTAGCCAAAAATAAAAATAAATGCATTTTGGTATGTTTTTTTTGCTGAAAGAAATTTTTAGAGATAAGTTCGAGATTTTTTTTATGGAGTCAAATTAATTGTTTTCAAAACACTATCATACTAGCATATATCCTGAAGAATATCATATATTTTTCTGGTTTTGTTTATTGCCGTGAATCACGTACTTTTAGGCATTATAAAACACGTGTTTAGCTCATGTAATCGCCTTAACTATCTAAAAAATGAAATCAAATCTCGAAAGTCAATTATAAATCTACTTTTACTGTAGTATCGAAATTAAACTTCGTATTTCATTTTGTAGTTTGGAAGACAATACTGTAATTTGGTATCTTGAAACTGATCTGATAATGTAGCTAGGAGTTGGATAGTGAAATATTTTATTTGCTACTAGTAATCCAGAGTGTCGGTGCTTACTACTGAACCGGTATCGGTTCTGCATGTCCTAATGATGATAGAGACAGGCGGTGGAGGAGTGGAACGCTTCAGTGACTACTAATAAACCACTCAAGTTTAGGTTCGTTTGACGGGTTTTAGAGCTGTGAGAGCTCAAAATATCCCATCCAAGATAAGGTGAGAAATGCGCTGAGTTTTCTATATTTCATACAACATAATCACTTCAGTATGCACCTTCGAGGTTATTTTGTGCATCATTGTTCTAACATAGTTAGAAAAAACTACAATTAAGGTCAAATTAAAGGACATAGTAGTACATTAATAATATCAATTTAAAAATTGCTTTTTTAAATTGATAGTTATAATTTCACAACAGTGATACATTTAGGCATTCATTTAGATTTTAATGAAACGGTCATCACAACTGAAAATTAGTAAAAAATCTACAATAAATATAATTTTTAATGTACTTAATATTAACACCATACAACATATTATAATCATCTAAATAAAGTGCGCGTTCTAAAATAATCTACCAGGGCGGTAGAAACATCAGGAGCTCACGAGAACATCACTAGAACACTAATCTTAGGCGGTTACATTTGAGGTTACACTACGTCGTGTCACTTCTCTAACCGTCACGCATCTGTCAGCCCAGAATCCCCACCCTCTTATCTGTTAAGCAAGTTTGTGGAAATCACCTTCAATTTCCGACAAACATTCATATACAAGATGTTTGTCAAATCGAAGTGGTGTTTTTGAGCGAGATGATGAGAGTTAATTGAAAGAGTTTAGTGTATTTAATCTATTGTTAATTATTATTTAAAGTATGTTTTGTATTACCAGGGTGTTTTTTAGATTAGCGTGGCGAGCATGGTACCTACTAATAGGGTCGTCATACTCAGTTGTGTTGTTTGTGGAAGTCAGACATTCCGCTTCTCCACGTGAAATACTAAATTCAGTTAGTTTAGTGTTTTATTAATACAATTACATGTCAAGTTTTTTTTTTGCTTAGCTTATATTGTCCCACTGCTGGGCAAAGGTCTCTCCCATTGCCTTCCACTCTTCTCTTTGTGCTGTTTTTTTCCGTCCAATCTCGCACAAACGACTTTAAAGTCATCACGCCAGTTTTCTGGGCCTGTTTTTTTCAAGTTTAGATAAAGTAAAAACACAAATAATTACTCATTAAAAGGTAAATAAAACGCAAAATTATCATACATGTGGAATTTATTGAGAAAATACAATAAAACAAGACTATTTGTTTGTCAACAAATAAATAATAACTTAATCACTGAACTGACTGTGTTAGACTATAAGCTGGCCCCAGTATTGTTGGGAAATGCCCATGCCATGGCCTATGATGTAGCAAATGATGATGGCAGATCCTCATTGCTTTGATAGCAGCAAAAGGACTTAAGCTAGAATTACAGCCCATCCACTGCACCCGGTATGTAGCAGCTATGCGGCTTACTACGACACTAAACATTATTAGATATCGTCGCCCCAACGTAACTGTTTTGCGGTCAGTTCCGGTTCAACCGGATGCGGCTAAATATCAATATTTCGTACATCGAGCAGCTAACTGAACTACGTAACCCAATTACTGAGGCTGTACCAATATTCAGAAGTTTGAGCTTAGAATATAGGTCAGTATTTAACCTTAATCTTGTTTGTTTGTATTTCAATAAACTTTTTACTTAAAAATCACATGCACTGTCATCGGGAACAGCGTCTAAGAAACCATCGGTCAGGGCTCGAGAGAGAATAAACTCCTAACAATACGAGCCGTATCCAGGAGTACTGCTTTATGAATCAAGCCCTTAATCCAACTGCCTAACGAGAGCCTCCTCAGGTATTGGTCGAAGTTCTTGACCTCCGGCATCACTTGTATCAATTGCATAAGTACCGCCGCGTCGCAAGTTAATTTCATCCATTTGTGCTATGGACGGTAGCATAATGCATGACTTCGGTCAAAAGGTAACTAAACTAAAGCGCACGTATCAAAAACTTACTCCACAAATAAAAGCAACATCTTGTACTATTTACATCAAATAACTCTAAATGAAGCCGTATTATTAAGCACAGAGTCTAACAAACTTATTTGCATGTTACATCAGTCACATACGCTGCTGAATTACTCACGGTATTAGCTTATTCAAGTGGTATTCATGTGAGGTGAATGAATGGAAACTAAACCTCTAGTTTTGGAGAGGAATGTTGAATGAGTGAATGAATGACATTAATTTGGAATAGAGTTGTTTTGTGGTAGGTGAAATCTGTCTATACTAATATTATAAAGAGGTAAAGGTGGCGTGATTTTCATCATGAGGGAAGAACAAGCAGACGTGTCGTGTTTACCTCGAATGAATTAGAATAAGAGTAAAGAAATTGCTTTTCTTGGTTTAGATTTAACCAAATATTTGTTATATCAAAACATTAAACATGCCTAATAAAATCAAATAACTTCACTAGCAATCACACACAATACCTTTGTAGACTGACCTACCAGAAAAACATACGAAATAAGCAATAGTCCTCCAACAAAAATATAATATCTCGGACACAATAGGAGAAATGAATTGAAACGTACGGTAATACCATTGGCTGGATCTCTCGGAATCCCTACAAGAATATCCTCTCGGATGCGTAGACCGATTTTATTTGATTCTGATCCTATTTTATCTATTTGATAGTAGGAATCAATCATCTATTCATAATGAATTTGCTTCGCTAGCTTGTTAAAGTTAATTATATGTAAGAAAATATTTTGTGAAAAGAACATTTTTGTAATTAAATTTAATTTTTAAAAGCTAATCCGGCTCGAAGGACCAAAAGATGAAAAAGAGAAGTAAGGTGACAACCGTACTTTGTCACCTTACTTCTTTTACTGATTGATATTGATGATGATGAAAATTAAATAATTATTAAATTACTACTCATTCAACTATCTATTTCCCTTGCTACGAGCCAAGAATCATAAATATTGATAACGAAGCGATTCGAATGTAAACTGAATGTTGATGTAAGAAAATCAGTAACACTTCTATTTTGAATAAATTTAGTGATGATAAAAAATTTGTCGTACACGTGGAATTCCAATGACATCGATGCTTCTCAGAATTGAAGATTCGTTTGAGCATATTTCATAGCTTAATTTAGCTCAAAAAGTGACTTAACTATTGTCAGTTATTTCTTCTTTTTCATCCATCCAATTTTTTTTCGATATGGCATCTCAACGTTTAACCTATAGAGGTTAGGTCGTCTGCTTAACCGGACTGTCCAGCGAAAAACTTATAAACTAAGCGATTACTCGCTAAGGGCACCCCCTGCGGGGTTGGGGTCTCGGTTTAGGGTGTCGCTCGGAGAGGACAGCAAAAGGACAGGCTGGATCTGAGTGTTGTCATTACATTCATTCCACGATTCCACTCTCCTTTTATATAAACATTTACTTGGTTTGGAATCGCTGAACAGTTCATGACGTTCCTTTTATCTTTTACCCCAAAACAAACGACTGCTACAAAGGTAAAGATACTACAAAAATCTGTGGGCCATATGTTACCGAAACGCTTCCCCAACTTCATTGTACACAAGTATTACGTAAACATCTGAATAAAACAAGACTGTGGTCGGTATCTTAGATCGAATTCCTCGAAAACTTCAAACTTTAGCGTTCCATTACTCCGTTTGCAGCATTGTTATTTTAACGTTCTTTCTTGTCGCTATAGAAAACGAGCAATGGACTGTCAAATAGGGCTTTAGTATTATTTGGGCAGGAATTTCTTTAGAAACGAGAACTGACAAAGAATTGGGAAGGTCACAAATATGTACATACAGTTTGTTTCGAATAAAAATAGGAGAGAATCTGCCTTGTGTTGAGGGAATTTCAGTAGGTACATTTTCAGTACCAGTGTTAACAGAACGTCAGGGAACGATTATTTAGACTTTTTACTGCTTGGCCTAAATTAGTTTCTAGAACTCGGGGAAGGACTGTTGGGAAGTCGCTTCGTGCAATGTACTAATTAGAAAAACGAAAACCAAGAGGTGGATTAGGTATAATAAATTGGCATAAAGGTATCAAGTTTTGTGATTATAATCCAGTTGGTTCATCATCTTCATCATCATTTCAGTCGAAAGACGCTGGAAATATCGCCTCATTGACCGGTCCCGTGCGACCCGCATCCAACAGATTACCGTAACCTTCACCAGGTCATCGGTCCACCTATTGGGAGGCCTTTCAACGGAAACAGTTGGTTAGTTTTAACATTTGACCCTGGCCATCGGGATAAAAGTAAAGAGTGTGCTCAAAGCACGAACAACAATCAATATTTTTGTGCAACATGTTAGCCACGATTCGTATTCGGGCGAACAATTGATGCGGGGTTTAGTACATCAGTCACATGTTTTATTGAATTTATTAAACTATAAGCCTATGCGTGCCGATGCATGCAATCAGAAACCCTTCGTTTTAGTTCAAGCCCCAATGTAAATAAAATCTATGATAAAATCCTAGAACGGTATTTTTTTCGTTGCATGAAATAATTATCTGTGATCTATCTTAAAAACTTTCTTCTTTAAACTTTTAGAATCAATAATTACAGGAAAACGTTTCCGTGACGTTAAAATCTTGATACCTGTCTGTTAACATCGATCGTTAAAACAATCTGTTACAGTAATCGATCACTTTTTCTTGGGATTTAGTCCACTTAAAGATACTTAATTTTAGTCGGAATTAAGCTTAGTCGATTTTGAATAATCTGTTTGAAATACCTACACTTACTCGTAATTCAGCATTGTTTCTGCCTACGTAACAGGTTATAATGCTTGTTAGTAAAGATCTTATACTTGCAATGATAATTGATAAATGCTAAATGATAAACGATAAATGATAAATGATAAATGATAAATGATAAATGATAAATGATAAATGATAAATGATAAATGATAAATGATAAATGATAAATGATAAATGATAAATGATAAATGATAAATGATAAATGATAAATGATAAATGATAAATGATAAATGATAAATGATAAATGATAAATGATAAATGATAAATGATAAATGATAAATGATAAATGATAAATGATAAATGATAAATGATAAATGATAAATGATAAATGATAAATGATAAATGATAAATGATAAATGATAAATGATAAATGATAAATGATAAATGATAAATGATAAATGATAAATGATATTTATTCAGCAAGTAGGTTTTCTCAAACACTTTTACACGTCATTTTTTTAAAACTAGATGGGGCCGGTGTTTCGTACCTTACTACTCTGAGAAGAAACAGCCGAAACAAACTCAGAGGTCATAGTCTCTTTTAAAGTCCAGACAATCTTGTTCAACTCACATGAGAACTATGCAGATTAGTGTCTGAGATGGTCTTTTGAAGAAAGAACCATACAGATTTGAGTGGACCTGTCCAGTCAGTGCAAGCATTTGTCAGTTATCGTGTAGCTCGACTTTAACTCAAGGAGCTCAACGAAACGACGAACAAGACCAAAGAAAGGACATTTGGGTAGTTCGCTTATAGTACTCAAACTGCCGGACAGTCGTGGGAATCGCTGCATTTGTGCAGTACATCGATCCATGAGCGTAACGTATGCCTTACACGGTTTACACTACACCTAAATTAATTCGTATTGTGGAATTTTCAACTCTCGGTTCAGTACTGACAGAAGAAATTGTTGAATTAACGCTATGCCGTAAATAACGCAATGATATTTTTGAACTGTAAAATATAATATTCATTGCATAGTTAATGTAATTTAAGTGTGTGGCATGTTACGCAATTAGCTTGCGGGTTTCGCCAATCGACTTTACTAAACTATCCATCAAGCAAATTGATCAGATTGGTGGCTGTTCAGCTTCGGAGCTTAATATACCATTGTCTATATAATCCGCTGAGATTAGCAAGTAATAGCGGCATTAATTAATATGCAGAGTATGGTACCATAGATGCACAAAACAACAGAAAACAGAATCTTAGGTACGAACACCTCAGGAACTAGGATAAACGACATTCTTCAGACGTGAAGAAAACCTTCATTAAGCAAGCCAATGAAGCAGTCTGTACATCAGACTAAGTAACTTTTGGAAAAAAAAATATTCGCAGAAAAACGACACACGAAAACATTACGCTGGTGGTACAGAGGTAATGGACGTATTTAAAATAATAAAGTTAAAACATTAAAAACATGAATTAAAAAAAGTAAAGATTTTGGAACTTTGAGCCCAAATAACTCCGGCATCGTTAAAGGTAATTTACATCCATCATGCTATTTGTATGATGATCTATGGATGCACGACTTATGGGGACTTGTTCAAGGGGACGACATGTGAGCCGTTTTTTTCAGATGGGAAATCATCAAATGACTCCTCCAGTCTGGGCGGAGCGGAAGGGAGTGTCAGACTTTTACTGACTGAAACCCATCCAGTAGAAAAAGAGACAGAAAAAGAGAAAATTCAAAATTGTTTTGAATTGACATCAAGAAGCAGAAACATAAAGCGTATGCTCAAAGATTATTACATCGATTCGATTATAACTTAAACGTTAATAGCGCGTTGATCAAATATCAGGCCATGGCATGCTGAGACAGACCCAGAGGTCCAATTGTGTGCTTTATTTAAGTGTGTCAAATGTAATTTATAAATAAATAAATGAAAATAAAAAATTAAAAAACCTGTTTAAACCTGCTGTAGAATGAAAACAAGCTTTGAAAGCACTTTCAACTTGTCCAGGCCATATAGTAAACAAAATTAAAAATAAATGTGAAACATATAATATGTAGGTAATTACATAAAATAAAACCCGGAATGTACGATGCTTTTCAGAAAATGTTTATATTAATGTTTCCAATATTATGTAAGTATGTACTTTGACAGGATAAATAATTGCAAACTGTGAAAATTAAATGTTTAATTTTATGCTGGAAAATACAACAGAACCGATGAAATTCTTTCAATGCTTTAAACCGTTTAAAATAAACAACTACAGTTTTATGCACGCTACATTTAATTAAGTACCTTCAATAAATAATGTTTTTACAATACTATAAAAATTACTTATTTATTCGTGCGACCTCTTTAGACGTGCATTACAAAATATATTTTATTCAGTACAAAAGAGCCAATATTACCCATTAAATCCTGTGCCAAAGATGATTCGTTCGTTCGTAAAAAAAAACAACTTCAAAAACACAAAAAAACGTGAAAAATTACTTAAGCTTTAGAAGTCGGTAATTTTTGTTGGTTTAATTCAGTTTTTTTTTGGCGTAAAAACGTAAAAACTTCTTTTTACGTTTTTTGTTCTTTTGGATTCAGTTTTATTTTTTGCAAACATGCAAACAAAAAAAAAAACAAAATCAGTTCACAATTACTGAAGATATCGCTGAACGTACACACAAAAAAGAAAAAAAATCAGACGAATTGATAACCTCCTCTCCGCATTTAAAATATTAGTATGGATTTATATACTTCTAGCTACAATGCCTTTGAAACATGAAACCATGGCTGTTATAGATTAGACGATGTCTTGCCAATTGAGGGGTTAGCTCCAGGATTAATTCAAAGTGTTATGTCGGCACAGGTCAGTTCTGTGCGTACCTAATAGTCTGGATTATCTAGTAACATGCTCGTGTAGTAAGCCTATGAGAAATGAATATCAATACACTCAAACTTTATATGCATTCCACAATGTGTACTTAGGTGGTAAATAAAAAAATGAAATCATTATGGACCCTGACATAGTAGGAGAGAGGAAGCTTTAAAAATCCAAAAAAATATATCAAAAATAAATCCAATAATACCATTATAGAAATTCTTTATATACATTTACATTTTTATCCATGATTAAATTATGTTTTATCGTTTAAATATTCACGTTTTATACTATAATAACTTTTTTCTTTTTTTAAATGGTTTTAGTTTTTTATATATATATGTTTAAATTTTCTTCTTTTTTTAGCACTACACACAGCTTGATACTTTTCTTATTTCCACGCAACTTCGTCTAAAGAGAAAACGCCCACAAAAAGAAAATATTCCCGTTTTTGCAACAATTTTCATTTATGTCTCCGGTTGTCGTGGTATGGGCATGTGATGCGGAGGAATGAGGAAAATGTCGTGAAAAAAGTTTTGAGTATGAATGTGGATGGGTATTTGAGTAGAGGAAGACCAAAGAAACGATGGATGGACTGTGTTAAGATGGATATGGTAAGAAAAGAAGTGTTTGATGAGATGACGAAAAATAGAGGAGTATGGAAGAAGAAGACATGCTGCGCCGACCCCAAATAAATTGGGATAAGGGCAAGAGAATGATGATGCTCCGCTCCTATAACCCCATAACCTTCGTCGATGATTTTTGTATTTTTTTTAATATTTTATTGTAACCAGTATTTCCTGAGATTAGAGCGTTAAAACAAACAAACTTCAGCTTTATAATATTAGAATGGATTTGATGTCGAACGTATTCTTCTAGAGAAATTAGCATCCAACACCGGCTTTTTTTAAAACTACCTTTTAATCTTTAAATATACAATTTATTAGAATGAATAAGCTTTAAGGTAAAGTTATATGAAAATCCGTAGTAGTTTTTGTGTGGAAGATTAAAAAACAAAATATACATACAACCTTCCGCAATTATGTTTACTTAATAAAAGTCTCAGACCAAATAGAAAAGTTAAGACGGCTCTGTGAACAAAGAAGTGACGGTTCCGCAAATATGTATATGTCACCGTAAAATTGTCAAATACGTTATATTGTAATATCTCTAGCGATATTGTAAAGTCTCGAATTATTGTTAAATGAACATACTGCTTACAACAAAACGCATTATTTTTCGTGAAATGCATGCGATGGTAGTCAACTTACGCGGTGTGGAGGGAAGGAGGGGTCCCCCTTGCCCAGTGGCACAACTCTCATGAAAAGATACTGTACCATTCCTGAGAAATATCGATTAATATAACCTAACCTTAAAACACTTTATATTCCCCCTAAAAAGCGTAGTATCTAGCTAGTAGCTATTTCCGAGTGCAGGGTTTAAAGGAACCTAACTAACCTAACGGGGGGGTGCCCCAAGTCCCGATTATGGGGGAAGAGATACTTCCGTATGTTCAGTTGACAATAATTCGAGACATTACAATATCGCGAGAAAAACACGTTATATTGTAATATAACGTGTTTGACAATTTTACGGTGACATATGCATAGAGCGAGACGTAGCTTTGTGCTGGCCTCACTTTATTGTTCGCAGCGCTGTCTTGGTTTTTTATTTGGTCTGAGATAGAAGTGAGATCACGAAAAATCCATACATAGCAATAAAATACCACAATTACTTTATTTTTCGATGTCCGACAGTTTTCAAAGATATTTTTGTATTGTCCAAGAAACAAAATGAAATTATTGTAGCAGCTACCAATCGTACATAATATTATATTCATTGGATCAACGCACTACCCATCAAGTTTTGCGAGGAAGTAAATAGACTGGCAGCAAGCCAGAATCTTATTTAAAAGCGGTTACGGTTTATGACAATAATAAATAAATAAATAAATAAATGAATAAATAAATAAATAAATAAATAAATAAATAAATAAATAAATAAATAAATAAATAAATAAATAAATAAATAAATAAATAAATAAATAAATAAATAAATAAATAAATAAATAAATAAATAAATAAATAAATAAATAAATAAATAAATAAATAAATAAATAAATAAATATTTTGTTAGGATAGCATAAGCATCAGTTTGATTGATAATTTATGACTAAGTATTATGGATCTGGATTATTTATGCTTACTTGACCGTAATGGTACCAATACAAATAGCAAATAAACTGATTTGATTTGATTTTGAGTGACTATTTGCTTTCCGAATATGACTAGATCAAGAGTCGTGTTTTTTATTGGGTAGTTAGCTGGGGTGAAAGTGCTGAATACAACACACACACTGCTCATACTCTGTCTTAAGAGGCCTGAGGAACATGCGTTTTTCATACAAACGTAATACCAAAATAATTTGTAAATCAAACATATTCTTATGGTAGTGTTTATTTACTTTACTTATATTGTCACTTACGGGATATCTTCCGTGATTATTTACTGAGTCGTGAGTATCGGGAGCTCAACTTAGTAAATAATCACGGAAGATATCTGACAGTGACAATATAAGTTTAGTTTTAAACCGTGAAAGCCTAAAACAGTGTTTATTTACTTTGATGAGATAACAGAATAAATAGGTTCCTAAACAAATATTTAGAATGGACACTGACTTAAAACAAGAGTTATGAGAAAAATAAATTTTCTATAGAAATTTTAAATTCCTCATATCTCGCCTTTACATCATTGTCCTTTCAAAATATTTATTTGGAAACCTACATATTCTGTAACCCAATCGAAATATATACACACTAACCAATCCAACCTAATCCCAATTCTGGGTTAAGCTCGCCGTTGTGTATATTTTTCTTTATAATTTTTGTGTGCAATAAAGAATAAGAATAAGAATACGTATGAAAAGGGCATGCTCCGCCGGCCCCTTAAGCTATTACGGTTCACAACTAAACTGATAATGTCAGTTTTGAACATTTTTACAGCGTTGAAATATCGGGAGCTCAAAAGTAATGACAATCACGGAAGATATCCCGTAAGTGACATTTTAAGTTACAATTGCTCATGTTATAAAGGCTCTAAATGATGATTTTCGGAGAGTGTGCGCAGGAGCTCCACGACCTGATCATACCATTACCCTTTTACCACTGGACTAGCAGACGTACTGCGGCGTATCATCCACACCTGGTTTATCCCTACTAATATTATAAATGTGAATGTAAGTTTGTTTGTTACGCTTTCACGCGAAAACTACTCAACTGATCATCATGAAACATTGTACACATATTCTTGGAGGTATTAGAAGTAACATAGGATACTTTTTATTTAAAAAAACTAACCCTCACTCGCAGACGAAGTTGCGCGTGTCAGCTAGTATAATATCTCTCGACGAGTCGTACTCAGCGCTTTTCCTCCACTTTTATTAATAATAATAAAATAATAATAAATCATTTATTTCAGGAAACAAAGACCCATAGATAAATACCATAATCTTAAAAATGTATTGTCTTTTTTAAACTTACACGATCAGAACACATTATAAAACATATGAAGACGGGTATTTATCGCGAAAAGGTAAGGGAAAAGGTAAATTCGCGATAAATACCCGTCTTCATATGTTTTATAATGTCTTAAAAATACATACTAATAACATTTTTTTTATTAGCTTTTTTTTTTTACTATTATGCGCTCTGCCAAAGTGTGACTACGCCTGTGTTTCCACCCACATTTGACCCACCTGCCTTCAAAGTAAGAATGAACAGGCATCCTCTAGGCACGCTCGTTCCATCATAGATCTCTTCCATCGCTTTCCATCAGGCGTGAACGAAGTCAACAGCAGACCCATTTTGTAATTAAAAATAGTTTTGAAAATTGATTTAAGTTGGATGAGTTATATCAAACAAGTAGCTTACTTGTTTTGGTACTAGTCATAGAATCTCTATTTACATAATAGCGTTTTTATTTTTATTTCAACTCATTTTTAATGTTTTGTTGTTGTTGAATGTTGACTCAAACATAAATCATCATCAGACTTTTTTCCTGTTTTATCAAGTTTCGATATCGAAAACGAACCCGTACAGTTTAGTTAATCTGATTTAGTGTTTGATTGTGTTACATACTTTTAGTTATGTATTTCATTATAATAAATCTTAAAGAAACATTTAAACAACCCTGTTTCCAATGCTCTGTTAATCTCGTTTTCTACAATATCGCTAAGGAAATTGAAAATTATTTATTCAATAATCAACCTTTTGTACCAGAAATTACCATGCCCCGTTTTCATTTACAACAATAGTCTGCTAAATACATTTTCAGGAACATTTGAACAACGAACGATTTGTTCTATACATTGCAAATGAAAAGAAAATGTTTATTCATAATTAGTGTAGAATTTGTAATGACGGTTTTGTGAGTCTAGTTATCCAAGCCAATTAATTTGATATGAAACAGTTAACCCAAATAATAATTAGCACCAAGTTTTAAATAGCTTCCCGATGCAGCGATGGTTTAAACATAGGTCTACTTAAAGTACACAAAACTTTACCAGTCATAAACTTATGTAGTCACTTACGGGTTATCGGCTTGTGGGTTCTGTGACTATTTATTGTTTTGAGCTTCCGTTATTTCGACGCTTTTGCAAGTGCCATGATGTTGACTGGAGAATGCCGGTGGATGGAAAATAAAATTGTAATAATCACGGAAGATATCCCGTAAGTGACAAAATAGTGTTTGCCAATCATGATTAAAAGTTGTATGTATTAATATAATCTCAAACCAAATAAAAAACAAGACTTAACGCTGCGAACAACAAAGTGAGGCCACCGCAAACTACGTCTCGCTCTATGCATACGCGCTCACACGCACACATTTACGTCAAACTACAATTAAAATCGCGTCAATAAATGCACACATGATTCGGTTTCGTACCAGCCTCATTTTTCTGTTCGCAGGTCTCCGTCTTAACTTTTTTATTTGGTCTGAGAATATAAAGTCAAGCAAGCTTATTTTCAACAACAGGGCACATTTACTGAGAAATCCTTCATAGAAATGCTTAATAACACATCCCATACTAGGACGACATACTTAGCGATGACCAGGGGCCGTATTTTTGAATCAATAGAATTCCCAGCTAACTACCGGGAAACATAATGTGAAAAGTAGAGAAAAAAATATCGAAATCCCAATGACAGACGTCAGACAATGACATTATAACTTTTTAATTAACGTTATGTTCCACCGTAACTCATTACCGGTTTTTAAAATCAACGATTTATGGCTTTCTGGTTTTTATTTTTCTGCGTGAAATGAAAAATGTTATAAGATTCGAGTTTTAGGGCAACACTCAATTCTATTACTTCAAAAATACGTAAAATTTGGAGCAATCGAAATTCATTTCGAATACGTTTTGTTTTCGTGCATGAATTTAAGATTCACTTCGAGTGATTCAAAAATACGGCCCCAGTAGACTAGCTAGGCAGTCGAAATATTACAGACCAACAGAATGTTAGTAGCATAATAGTAGTTTATGCAACTGTGCATAATGCCTAATTATGTATAGTTGCATACACTACTTTATCTACCCAAATATCATAAGGGCTCTATGATGGGTTCAGGAACCATAGGGAAATGACCTGCATTGTTACTTGGCTCTTGATTTTTGTGCCAACAGGTTATTAGTTGCATTCGTCGCTGCATTTACGATATCTGGCGGAGTATTCATGTCAATTTCTGAGTCACTATCACTCATTTTCGACAGAAATAAAGGACTTATCAGAAAATTTGTCTACTCGTAACTGGATTACTGGAAATAAAAAGCTAACGAACAAATGACAGCTCGAAATGGCGGCGTTTCGGATATCTGTCATTTTTTTTTAAATCATAGGCAAACGAACAAAGTCACTATTCTTGTGTCACTCGAGATCAAAATGTCGTGCGATTTATAATTAAAATCATACTGAATTGGGGTTTTTTTTTTATCGATGTCTGATTTAATGTAGGTGGTACTAGAATAGCACACTGAATTTGACACCTGTTCCAAATTTAAAACTCATAACGTAACTGTTTTCAGTTGCGTTATGAGTTCATTACAGTTCCGTTTATTTCTGCAGGTTGGTAATGCTGGTTTTTGAACCCATTAGAGAGGGTTTATGATATTTGGGTAGATAATAGTAGATTATTAACCAAGGGCTGTATGACATCAATTGCATACGAGGTTTTTGGCGCCTGAGCGAAGCGAAGGCGCTAATTAACCCGAGTATGCAATTGATGCTTACGCCCGAGATAAATACTCTGCTTTACATATCGATTGTGAGGTAAGTAAACAACAAGACAGCAGGTTTCAATGAACATTTATTAAGAAGAAAAAAATGTGTATTTAATTAAAATTAATAGTAAAATTATTACAATTTGTAAGAGATATGGTCACGTTCTTTTTAGGTATATTTATAGTTTGAATATGAGTTTGTGATGATAAGATTAATCGGGCGTTAGATCTATGTCTTCGTCACTAGACATGTTTAAAACTTTTGAAAAAGAACTCAAACAAGAAAATTAATTATATTCGCGATGCTTTCGCGCCTACTAGTAGACTGCCTTTTTTTTTTTCACGCACGCAAGCGCGTCAAATCTTGCTGGCCAGTTTGATTTTTAAATCGATTCCATCTAACATACGATGTGGAAACAAATAGTTCCATATTTAAAATAAAATCTTTATAAAATAAATTGTCTAGATTCCGATTCGAGTAATTAATCGATACCGAGAAAAAAAAATTAACTTTTTAAAAATATTCTTCGTGCAGTATGAGTATGACAGTTCTTTTTTCAAATTCCAAAACCTATGCTGTAATGATAGTCATACACCCCGGCATTCAGGGGTGTAAGGGTGTACTTACAGAGCAAGAGATATGTAAAGTAGTTTTTCACAAAGTATAAACTACAACGCCCACTGGTCACGCGGAAAATCAACCAGTCAATGATAAATTTCCTTAAAAATATTATGGATCCGCGCACTTGGTCGATTGGCTTAAAAATGTACAGGCTACGTTGCAAAATTAAAGTAGCAGAGATTGTGAAGACAGTACAATTTATTGTGGAACATTTCATAAGCGCTGTGTACGGAACCATGCATCTTACAAGATAAACCTCTAGACAGACAGAGAAATTGTCCGAAATACAAATAGTTTTATAAAATGTTGAAGTATTTCATTATAATATCAAGTAGTATTTGAAGGAAGATGAGCTTTGAAGTTTGAGGAGCTAAATAATAACACCCACTCGGGTTGGTCTTTAGGTTAAGCCGTGCTTGGCTAGGTTGGTCTGTGGATGGGTAATGTTCGGTCTAAGCAACCGAACACTTGCTAACGCAGCAATATACAACAATCGTAATACTTGTCGCTATGTGACAATTTTATTAATACTTTAACATCAGTGCATTACGAGACATCAAACGGACCGGGTGCATTCATAACATTAACATTCAACATAACATTTTAGTTTAAGACATTTTAACATAAATCTTGAAGAACTATTAATAAACTCGTTGTAACCAAATCCAAACTGTGCTTTAATACTACCTGCGACCTTGCACCCCGAACATATTGGTCCTTCGAGCCGGATCGCGCGCGTTTCGAAAAGTAATCGCGAGTGCTGCGTAAACAACAATTCGGTGTGTTGTGGACTAAGGTGGTATTCTGAACTGTTTGGTAACTGGATTACGCTCCTAATCCAAGGAGAACATCAACGGTGGTATAACAGCAGACAACAAGTAAGATCTTTCCATTATTTTCTACACCTTGGGAGATTTTACGTTCTTAAACATCGGGCGAAATGGCTGAGCTCTATGACGTCCAACTGGCGCTCGCCATCAACATCGAAAAGATCGGGGTTAATTTGAAGAAGACCAGTGTACAAAGGCGAACCTTCGAGTACTTAAAAAACTGTTTGAACAATTTAGAAAAATACTGGAATGAGTATCAATTTAACCACGAACGTCTTTTAACGGAAGTAAGTATGTCGCATGCATACTTTACAAAACAGGAGCATGAGAAAACAAGTAAGTCGTACCAAGCTGTAAAAACGCTAATCAACCAGATGCATCAACAACTGCTGCAGGCTCCATCTAAAAGTGATGAACAGGAGTCTGCAGAGGAACAGCAGCCGGGAGAACATAGTCAACCCTCGGAGTTGGGTCAAGAAGGTCGTCGTGCTTGGATGGTAAATCAGGGTACAAACAGCAAACTCGACGAAATGCTTCGCAAGCAGGTAGCTAATTTTAAGGCTTTCCGTAGAACAGTCTCTACCATCAACTTGGAACTTATTTCCGACAAATGGGAATTTGAAGATGTCCTCAAAACACTGCAATCTAGGTGGATAGCAGTTGATACTCTACATTGGGAAATCGATTCTGAATTAAGTGAAGAA
The DNA here is from genome assembly GCA_916618015.1 of Xestia c-nigrum. NCBI lineage: Eukaryota > Metazoa > Arthropoda > Insecta > Lepidoptera > Noctuidae > Xestia > Xestia c-nigrum. The sequence continues at coordinate 5,224,899 of OU745263.1, forward strand.
AATGGAGAGTATGAAAAAACATTCTTAAGCCATGAAAAACAATACAACAGTCTGAAGAAGGCGATTAATACAAAAATGTGGTCTGTGGCTCATAGAGAAAAAACTACACCTACACTCGAAATACCCGTTTTTAGCGGTAATTATAACCAGTGGACGTGCTTCAAAGATTTGTTTCAAGAAGCAATACATAACAATCCGTCGATATCAAGTGCCCAAAAAATGCAGTTTTTAAAAGGAAAAGTCAAAGGCGAAGCGGAACGGCTCATCCAACATTTACCAATCAGCGCGGACAACTATTCCATATGCTGGGATATTCTGCATCATAGATACAATAACAAAAGGGCTATATTCTCTTCTCACATGAACATTCTTCTAGGATTGCCCAACATGCAACAGCAGTCCTTACAACAAATCAAAAAACTGCATGACACAACATTAGAATGTCTAAATGCTGTCCGCAATTTAGACATTGATACAACATCGTGGGATCCTATGGTGGTACACATCCTATCCCAAAAACTAGACTCTGACACGTATACCGATTACATAGAGTCTTTAAAAAATTCGCGGGAGCTACCCGTACTTCAAGAATTTCTGGATTTCCTGGAGACCAAATTCATCAATTTGGAGTCAGCTCGTCGCAAACAAGACAACGTCCAACAAAAGGGGCCTAACAACCAACAACATTCCTCAACAGGCTTCAAAAAACATAACTACAGTGGGAATAATGGAACCTTGAAAAAGACACTACACGTGTCGAAGTTCAAATGTCCACAATGCAATGGAGAACATGGCCTCTACAATTGCAAAACTTTCCTGGAAATGCCCACTGAACAAAAGCTTGCAACTACGCAAAAACTGCAAGTGTGCATTAATTGCTTGTTTAGCCATAACGGCAACCAGTGCACTTCAACAAAACGATGCCGCAAATGTACAGCTAACCATAGCACGATATTACATGACGCCTTTGTAGGGCCGACGGCCTCTCAAGTTTCTAAACATACTGAACCGACAGTCAGAGTCTCTAATGCGTCACAGGACGGAAATGCAGAGATTCTGCTTGCAACTGCTCTCGTGAAGGTTATGGCAGCCGACGGGACTTATCACAACATGCGTGCTCTTATCGATCAGGGTTCGCAGATATCTTTAATAACCGAAAAGGCCGCTCAGTTATTGAAGATAAAACGCCAAAAATGCAAAGGGGTTGTTCTAGGCGTAGGCGCAAAGGAGAACAATTGTAAAGGGTTAGTACACATAACATGCAGGTCTATAAACAGTGACTACACTTTTTCAACAGAAGCCATGATTATGAACAATTTACTTAAAAATCTCCCCAACCAAACATTGTCGAAACCTTCATGGTCATTCACAGAAAACATTACTTTGGCGGATCCGGAGTATTACATTAGTAGGCCAGTTGACTTGCTGCTTGGAGCAGAAGTCTACGCTAACATCATCATGGAGGGAATTATCAAGGGGACTAACACAACACAGCCTATCGCTCAGCAAACCCACCTGGGGTGGATATTGTGTGGAGGCTCAACAAAAACTTTTCAATGTAATGTAGCTCTGCACAACTTGGAAGACATGCATAAATTCTGGGAAATAGAGGACATAACAGAACAACCAAACCTATCTGTCGAGGATCAGAAATGCATTACGTTTTACTTAAATACCACAACTAGGAAAGAAAACGGGCACTACGAAGTCAGGCTACCAATAAAGGATAACATAGAAAACAAGTTGGGTTCCTCAAAACAAATGGCTTTAGCTCAATTTCGAAATTTGGAGCGCAAGTTTCAGAAACACGAAACTCTAGCGCTACACTACAAAATGTTCATGAATGAATATTTACAACTAAAACATATGAAGCTAGCTCTGCCAAGTAACATGACTCCGGAGTGTTACTTACCTCATCACGGTGTACTACGAGAGGAATCGACTACAACAAAATACAGGGTTGTGTTTAATGCATCTGCGATAACAGCTTCAGGATACAGCCTTAACGATTCGATGCATAAAGGACCCAACCTTCAACAAGATCTGCAACTATTATTGCTAAAATGGAGGCAATACCAATACGCTTACACAGCAGACATTGAGAAGATGTATAGGCAGATCCAAGTACACGAATTGGATCAACCTCTACAAAAAATAATTTGGCGCAACAATGCTCAATGTCCTATACAAGCTTATCAACTCACAACAGTAACGTATGGAACAAAGGCGGCTCCATTTTTAGCTTTAATGACACTAAAGAAACTAGCAGCAGATGAACAGAAACATTATCCTGACGCGGCTCAGGTGTTAGCCAACGATTTTTACATGGATGACCTTGTTCACGGAAGTCATTCTATTGCACAGGGTATGAAACTCATATCAGATTTGATGACCTTACTACATTCAGGAGGTTTTAACTTACGTAAATGGGCCTCTAACGAACCTACATTAATCAACGACATAACAAGTCATCAAAATCCTGACACAAACATTGTATTCAACTCGAAATCGGAGGCAACTTCGAAAACACTGGGTCTGTGTTGGAACACAAACAGTGATAAATTCTTCTTTCGTTGTAATTTTTCTAAACAGTGTTCAAGGCCAACCAAACGCAACCTACTATCGGAAATATCGAAATTGTTCGATCCGTTAGGCTGGTTAACACCATTATCAACTAAACTAAAACTACTGTTCCAAAAACTATGGGAAAACAATTTACATTGGGATGAGGAAGTGTCCGATGACGTCTTCAACGATTGGGCCAAAATAAAGGCAGACCTAGACAACATAAAAGGCTGCGAGGTACCAAGGTGGCTGAGGAACAACAGTGATGACATCATCGAAGTTCATGGGTTCTGTGACGCATCCATGAAAGCTTATGCATGCGTAGTTTATGCGCGCATAAAACATCAATCGGACGTAATACTCATCGCCGCAAAATCAAAACTCGTGCCTCATAAGAAAACCCTTACGTTGCCAAAACTGGAACTTAGTGGCGCATACTTACTCTCTAAACTAATAAATAAAATACAGAATGCCTTAACAAATAAACTAGAAATATTTGGATGGACGGATTCGATGGTAACACTCAGCTGGATACAGGGTGAGCCTAACCGTTGGAAGGCGTTCGTCGCAAATAGGGTTGCCAAGCTCACAGAAACAATGCCTCCTGACTGCTGGCGTTATGTTAAATCAACGGATAATCCAGCGGATTGTGCCAGCCGTGGGATGTTAGCGTCGCAGTTGAAACAACATACATTATGGTGGCAAGGCCCCCAATGGCTGAAAACATGGACACCAGAAGATGAAACTGAAAAACAAATATTTATCATCAACGAGGAGGTCAAAACAGTTAGAGAACAAGTTAACATCGTGCAAGAATGCCCAAATATCATCGATCGCTTTTTAGAACAATACAACAGTACAAAGAAAATAACACATATATTAGCATGGATATATAGAGCGATAACACCTGCACGTTGCCGTAAACATTTGCCGAGCTATCTCACATTACAAGAGTTGCGCAAAGCTAAAACAATTATTATAAAACATGTGCAAAATAAGGAATTTGCGACGGAAATAGAACACATGCGCAAACATGGTAGCGTTGGCTTAAAAAGCCAATTATTAAAATTAGATCCGATTATTGATCATAACGGATTATTACGTGTTGGGGGGCGATTGAAAAACGCTAACATAAGCAAGGAGATGCGGCACCCGATAATCATACCACATAAGTGTCGGTTGGCGGAGATGCTCATCGACGAAGCACATCAAATAACATTTCACGGCGGACCACGTGTGACCCTCGCCAAACTACGTCATTATTATTGGATAACGAGTGGGAACAATGCTACCAAGAAGCAGATTCGAAAATGCGTGACTTGCCGAAAACATGAATCAGGAAGACAGTATCAACTAATGGGCGATCTTCCCGAGGAGCGATGCAACCCCGCTCCACCCTTCTACCACACAGGCGTCGATTACACGGGGTTTGTGGAAATTAAAACAAACAAAGGACGTGGAGTAAAAACAACAAAAGGATACGTGGCGGTTTTCATTTGCATGGTCACTAAGGCCGTGCACTTGGAGCTGGTCTCGGATTTAACAAGCTCTGCCTTCTTGGCTGCGTTGAAGAGGATGGCAGCTAGACGAGGAGCTCCACAACATCTTTACAGCGACCAAGGAACTAATTTCGTTGGAGCCAACAATATTTTGGAGAATGAATACCAACAATTACAACAAATTTTCAACGATAGTTTCTTGGCAGAAGTGACTGAAATGAAAATCGAATGGCACTTTAACGCACCATCATGGCCGAGTGCCGGAGGCTTATGGGAAAGAGCTGTAAGAAGCCTTAAGTTCCACCTTAAGCGAGTAATTGGTGAACAGAGACTCACATTTGAGGAATACTCGACTATTCTTGCTCAACTTGAGGCATGCTTGAACAGTAGACCTCTGTGCTCCATAACAGAAAACATAGAAGACCTCGACTTTTTAACACCGGCTCACTTTTTAACAGGACGCACAGGATTAACAGTTATTGAAACAGAAAGTGATGCCAGGACACGTTGGCATTTAATTCAGAAGCTATCCGAAGACATTTGGAAACGATGGAAGTCAGAATATCTAAGTCAACTAACAGCGAGAAGTAAATGGTTGAAACCACAACAAAACTTGAAAATTGGTGATTTGGTCATCATTCAAGAAAACAACATACCTGCAGGAAAATGGGCTATGGGAAGAGTGGTAGATGTACACCCGGGCAGAGACGGACTTGTACGAGTGGTGTCATTAAAAACTAAAAATGGAATCTTGAAGAGACCTATCATAAAGCTTTCCCTATTACCCATTAATTCACCGGAAACAAGTGAACAAGAACATAAAATAGAAGAAAAACAAACAGAAGTCAGTCAAGAAGAGAACATAACAAGAAAAAGGGCAAAGCCGGTAAGACTAGGCTATGTCAACTTTATTTCTTTGGCACTAGCATTAACATTATTTATGTCAGTCGCAATCAACACTGCGCATGGCATGATGTATAACATTACAAAACTAAGGAATAATCAGTCCTTATATTTTGATCCTGTGGCCAAAATGAATCTCATCCGTGACAAATGGACTTTAGTCGTCTATTACGATATGTCACCCTACTGGGAGGGCACGACGGCGCTAGAAAAACTATTAACTCATTTAGATACCACGTGTACTAATATAAACAGCGGTGTTTGTAACATGATAGTGCCACAACTGCAGCATGAGTTTCTCGAACTAAGATACTACAACACGCTCCTGCTGACACAACAATTCATTACTCACTCCAGACAGCGTCGTGGGCTTATCAATGGGATAGGTTATGCGGCGAGTTATCTCTTCGGCGTATTGGATGAGCGTTTCGCTGAACAATACACTAAGGACATAGAACTTATAAAGCGAAATCAAAATCATTTGGCTAAACTTTGGAAGAATCAAACATCAGTTGTAGAGTCAGAATACAACATTCTGAAACGAACTGAAAGGATTATACATAAGCAACATAAAACTATAAATCAACATTTAGACACATTGGACAGAATAACAAATGGAGTACAACTAGTAATGAGTAACATGAGTGCGGTTCAAGGACAGATCGTAACTGCATTGACTGCAAATACTTTGCTTGAAACATTAAGGAGGAATCAAGATACTCTACTAGACACTTTGACGGACATTCGCCATGGTCAGTTCAACATACATTTATTAACGCCTAAACAACTACAACAAGAACTCAATGTCATTGCTGGCCAACTTACGGATGATCTAATGCTACCTGTCGATCAAACTGATGTAACAAAACTGTATCATCTATTACAAATAAAAGCACGGACCACTGAAAAATATTTCATATTCCAAATAACATTCCCATTAATCAGCAGAGATCGATACAAATTATACAGAGTGATACCGATTCCCAAACAATTCGGTAAGAATATGACAAGCATCCTGCCAAAATCACAATACATGGCAGTGAATCTAAAGAAGGACTCTTACATACCAATAAACAACGACGAGCTTTCAACATGCCTAACTCAGGCAGAGACATACATGTGTACGCTAAAGAAGCCTGTTTACCATCTAGGCAGTGACAACAACAATTACTGCAACCTCAATCATGAGACTAACCAATGTAAAGTTGAACAAACTTTATGTTCAAACATGTGGGTACCGTTGAATGATCCTTCTGAGCATTTATATCATTGCTGTAACAACTATTCCATTAAAATCATTTGTGGAGAGCATATCACAGTCGAACAACTTAACCAAGCAGGATTAATATACCTCGGACAAGGTTGTGTTATCAAAGGGCAAGATTTTACCTTGCATGCAAACACAAAATTTGACACCAACATAACGGTTCAGTCAAATATTTACGTACCCAAGATTGACCAACTAAACAACATTATCAATGTGAGCATACCGATGGAGTCAAAGGCTCATGACAACAAAACTGAGGAAGACGAAATAGATGACGACTTGCTCAAAATCTATAAACAAATCAAGCAGATGAAAAACAGCGACGTAGAACTAGATGAGATGTTGTCACCACATGACATCCATCACTACGTGGTAATCTACACCCTCGTGCTGGTGGCGGCTGCGGGCACGGCCGTGCTCCTGTGGCGGTGGCGACGACGCCGCATGCGACGCGTGCTTATCTCCCCAGACATCGAGCTACAAAGTGTAAACGACGCGAGTGCTAGTGTTTGTGCGCGACTACATAACAAGGCTGATCGTCAGCCCAGTGCTCAAAGTGCAGTGCAAGTGTGCGTAGTTAAAAAACAAAATAAATCGTGTTCGCCAATCTTAAACATAAACTAGAGACATTAAGATTATACCCTAAGTACTTCTCTAAACGCTATTGTTTCTTATTATCTTAAGAATCACTACTAACATTAGGTTACTATCATCTTAGCTAACATGATTGTACTATCATCAACTCATCTCAACTGCATCTTTGCCGCCCCGGAATATGTTCGGTCTAAGCAACCGAACACTTGCTAACGCAGCAATATACAACAATCGTAATACTTGTCGCTATGTGACAATTTTATTAATACTTTAACATCAGTGCATTACGAGACATCAAACGGACCGGGTGCATTCATAACATTAACATTCAACATAACATTTTAGTTTAAGACATTTTAACATAAATCTTGAAGAACTATTAATAAACTCGTTGTAACCAAATCCAAACTGTGCTTTAATACTACCTGCGACCTTGCACCCCGAACAGGTAACCACCCATTACATAATTCGAGTTTACTCGGAAAGCACGTTAAACTGTTGGTCCCGGCTGTCATTTGTATATCTTTGGCAATCGTTACACTACTGTGTAAAGGCGTTCCTTCATTTTTTCCAAACGATTACGATTCTGTGCTATTTCTTTCCAAATGTGAACTATGTTTGTAATTCTGATTAGTTAGTTAGTAACGTTAATGAATACAATAATATTCCCAGAAACATTAAAACCTCTAGCCTGTTACCTTCGAAGAGTTAGATAGGTCTGTATGTGTGCACGACACAGGAATAACCTAGGTACATAAGTGTTCAATAATAAGTGTTTAGCAATAAGATAGTGTTTGTATATAACTTGAAATAAATCATATTTTTTCTTTGCGTTTAATTACCTAGTCCGTAGACCTATAAGAGTCAAAACTGTGTCAGAATATGTATTTATTTTTTCCCTATAAGAATATAAGTCTAATTAGTCAACTAAGTCATAGGACTAATTAGCAATCTCATAATTAGAATATTGTAAGTAAATGATTGTTCATCCCAGCCACTAGAGGCGCCACTTGTACCATCGGCAATAAAAGCTTAAGTACTAGAACACGTTACTGTAACGAGAGCCGTTTTTATAAAATTGATTATTTTTATGTGTAAAATTAAGATTATAAGACTGAAACTTATGTAATAAATAGAGTTAAGCAATATGTATGTATAGAATAGTAAATAAACATTGTAAGGGGTGTCCTACCACATGAAAATGCATGAGTTTAGGTTTCCCATACAAAAGAGCACCTGCGCTCTGATTGGTCAGGGGGCGTGGCGATTAGTGCCGTGTGCAAAATATGGCCTATAAAAAAGGAGCATTTTCGGTGGTCGGGCATTCCAAAAATCAGCATTGTACGAAGAACATCAATAAAGAAGCAGTATGAAAATCCAAATCTTTATTTAGAAGAAGGAATCCCGGTGCCCTCCCCCGCTTATACTCTTCTGCCTACACCCTGCAAGCAAGGGATCTTCAGCCCCACAAATAATCTCCCAGTCGACGATTCACGCCCGCCATCAGCGACACGTCGCAGAACCAGGCTCAACTGAGCGGTCCTGTACATTATTGGTCCTTCGCAGCCGGATCGTCAGCCAGCATCAAGAAAAATGGTTCTAACACGCAGTCAAGACGGAGAACGAACGAAACGCCGGCTGGAAGAGCTGAGAACACCCACGGCCATAGAAGAGGCCGCATCAGGCAACCCCTCGACGAGTGACGCGCCGAACACCGCTACCGACACGTCGGGCACCAGCAGCGGAACAAACGGTTCGACCGCCACCACGTCGGGAACAGAAGACACGAGTGCCGCGTCCCATCAAGAAAAGACATCGCAGCACACGTTACGAAAAAAGGGCAACCGATCACGCTGTTCCGTAGTTTCACACAAAAAGAAACTAGCGGAGCTCAAAGCGAAAGAAAAACTCGCTGAATTAAAACTCGAGCGAACAAGAGCCGAGATGGAGTTACAACAAGTACGGGTCCAGCGACTTCAAGCAGAAGAAGACACCTCAGAAGACGACGAGGAAGGGGAAGACGACCTAGCTTCAGTCCGCATCAACACGTGGCTGAAAGAACCTGAAGCGGGCCACCCACAGTCATCACAAGAGGCGGAGAAGAAGCAGGAAGATCCCGTCGAAGTGACACCAACAAAAGAAGAATCACGTCAACCATTAATAGACGTGTCAACCCTCGCCGCCGCTCTCTCTCAAGCGGTACGAAGCACAAGGGAACCGCCAAAATACATTCAAGAACTACCGCTATTCAACGGAAGCTGCGCAGACTGGCTCGGCTTCAAGGCGGCATATGAAGAAACATTGAAATACTTCACGAGAACAGAAAACTTGGCGCGAATACGTCGTAGTCTACGGGGAACAGCGAAAGAAGCGGTTGGCTGTCTAATAGTGAGCCAACCAGATCCAGAGATCGTCATCGATGCCCTACAGAGAAGATTCGGAAGACCAGAAGCACTCATCCACGTCGAAATAGAGAAGCTCAAGTCACTGAACCGGGTCACAGACAGCCCAAGAGATCTGTGCATCTTCGCCGGTCGAGTGACGAACATAGTGGGCACCATCGAAGCGCTGAAGAAACCTCAATACCTACACAGTCCTGAAATGGCGCGAATAGTCAACGAAAAACTCACGCCTATACTGAAAAACAAGTGGTACGACTACGCCGCGCTGAAAAAAGGAGATATACCAGAGTTGAAGAAAGTCTCCATGTTCCTAAACGAAGAAGCGGACAAGTGTGGCGCCTACGCGCTACCAGAGATGACCAGCGACGACTCTACGGGAAAAGAGCGCAAGAATAAAAGAACAGAACGCACCTTCGCCGCGGAGAAGAGATCTTCATCGGACGACAACTGCCCGCAGTGTAAACAAAACCACAAACTACCTGACTGCCAGCAGTTCGTCGCTCTCGACACCAACGCAAGATGGGAGGTAGCAAAGAAGAATAACATCTGCTACCGCTGCCTACGTAGTAAACATCGCCGCATCCAATGCAGAGCTCCGCCATGTGGGAAACATGGGTGCCCCATGAGACACCATAAGCTGCTTCATCATGAGAAGAATCAAGACTCAACGGGCGACGCCACGAAGAAAGAAACGGCAGCGCCAGCGGTAGAAGTCACGTCAACAGCCAAGCCATGTGACCATCGACGCGCCTACCTCAAGATTGCGCCCGTCATAATAAAGGGGCCGCACTCCAGCATCGAGACATACGCATTACTAGACGAAGGCAGCACAGTCACACTGGTCGACGCATCGATAGCTGACGTCATCGGAGCCGACGGACCCACCAACACTATGTGGATCCAAGGCATCGGAAACGAGATGAGACACGACACCAGCAAGGTCATCAACCTCGCCATAAAGGGAAAATACGCAGAGGAAGAATACAAGATAGAAGCCGCGCGCACTGTTGAGAGATTGAACTTCACGCCAGAGACAGTGTACGACCGCCACCTGGAAGACTGCGAGCATCTGAACGACATCAAAGATCAGATCACATACGAACACGCCTCGCCCAAGCTGTTAATTGGTCAAGATAACTGGCACCTCATAGTGTCAAGAAAACTACGCACCGGACGTCGCAACCAGCCAGTTGCCTCCCTCACGCAACTCGGTTGGGTGCTGCATGGCTGTCACAGCTCACTATCAGCCACTGTAGCTTTCTGTGGAAAACTAAAAAACCAAGAAGAGGAGCCTTCGATTGAAGAGAAAATCAAGGATTATTTCAAACTTGAATCCTTGTGCATCGAACCAAAGAAACCAAAAGAAGATCCTGAACAGAGAGCCATACAGATATTGGAAGAAACGAGCAAGAGACTGCCCGACGGAAGATTTGAAACCGGTCTGCTGTGGAAAGAAAAGAACTTCTACATACCAAATAACTATAACGAAGCTGAGCGGCGCCTGCGTTCCCTAGAGAAAAAACTAGACAAAGATCAAGATCTGAAGATAAAATACGAAGAAAGAATAAATAACCTATTCAAATCCGGTTATGCAGAACGAGCACCCGTCCCAGCACCAGAGGGAAAGACCTGGTACTTGCCCCACTTCCCGGTCATCAACCCAGCGAAACCACACAAGCCGCCTCGACTGGTTCACGACGCGTCTGCCAAGGGCACCGGCATGTGTCTCAACGACATGCTATACCCAGGGCCGGACCTCCTACAGTCCCTCCCTGGAGTGATTATGCGATTCAGACAATACGCATACGCAGTCAGTGGAGACATCAAAGAAATGTTTATGCAGGTGAAGATCAGACAAGAAGACAGAGACGCTCTCAGATTCCTGTGGAGAGGCGAACGGCGGGAGGGCAAACCGGAAGAATATCGCATGACGTCGGTCATATTCGGATCCACGTCATCACCATGCACCGCTCTCTACATAAAAAACAAGAATGCGAGCGAGTTTGCATCCACTTACCCAGCGGCAGCAGCAGCAATACAGAAGAACCACTACATGGACGACTACCTACAAAGCTTCCCCACTATCACGGAAGCGAGGGAAACAACAAAAACAGTCGATTTCATACACAAGAAGGCAGGGTTCGTGCTAGATGGGTGGACATCAAACGACGTGAGAACCATAGAAGAATTCAACCCACCAGAACAAAACAAGTCAGCCACAGTGAGCCTAGGTGGCACCGAAACCGAGAAAACGCTCGGGCTACTCTGGTACGTGAAAGAAGATCACATCGGGTTCAACACAAACACGATCAAGATACCGGCAGAGGTCAGAGAAAACCAGCGCTCTCCAACAAAACGAGAGGCCCTCAGCATTATAATGGCGCTCTTCGACCCACTGGGGCTGATATCGCCAATCACCACTCCAGCCAAGAGAATATTCCAAGACACCTGGAGCTACAAAACCGACTGGGATGACCCCATACCAACAGAGCTGGAAGAAAGATGGAAAAATTGGATGACGTCACTCAGCACAATCAAACAGCTGAGAGTCCCACGGTGTTATGACGTCGAACCCAGCATCTCACGACAGCTGCACACCTTCGTCGACGCGAGCGAGCAAGCCTACGCCGCCGCCACGTACTGGAGAACAGAAAGAGCCGACGGCAGCGTGCACGTAGCCCTAGCGGCAGCCAAGAGCCGTGTGACACCACTAAAACCAGTGTCCATGCCCAGGCTCGAACTACAAGCCGCCTTGCTGGGCGCCCGCCTCGCACAAACCGTCAGAAGAGAGCACGAGTACGAGGTCGCAAGTCAGACGTACTGGAGCGACTCACGCACAGCACTAGTGTGGATCCGATCAGAGCCACGCACCTACAAGTCATTCGTGGCCCATCGCCTCGCCGAAATAGAAGAAACAACAAAGAAAAACGAGTGGCGATGGCTATCAACAAAAGACAACGTAGCTGACGACGCAACGCGAGAGACGCCAGACAACTTCACTGCCACTCACAGATGGTTTCAAGGACCCTCATTCCTGCGAAACCCCGAATCCCAGTGGCCCCAGGAAGAAAAAACGGTGAAATACGACACCGGAGAAGAAAAAGAAAAATGCAACCTACAACAGCTGGAGAGCAGCCCAGGTCAGAGCCCTCTCCCTCACATAGAAAAGTTCTCCAAGTGGCTTCGACTCATAAGAACAACAGCAAGAGTGTTACAATTCATCGAACTCTGCCGACCCCGCAAAAGTATAGTCGCAGCTGCAAGAAAACGCACGATGAAAACAAAGGTCAACGACCCCGACTGGCGAAAAACAAAGAAAAAACCAACCCCAGCGCGAGTGACAAACGACTCGCCCCGCGCCACCGTTCGCTACCACGAGATACCCGCCTCGTACCTAACAAGGGCGGAAAACCTGTGGATAAAAGCAAGTCAAAAGGAGAGCTTCACAGCTGAGATCGACCGCATAACCAGAGGTCATCCACCTAGCAACAACGATCGTCTATGTCAGCTCAGCGTGTACATCGACGAAGAGGGCATCATACGCCTGAGAGGACGAGTGAACGCAGCGCAAAACATACAAGAAGATACCTCCAATCCTCCCATATTGGAAGGCAAACAAACCTACACTCGCCTGTACATAGCTTATGTACATGAAAAACTACATCACGGCGGTGTGGAAATGATCGTGAACGAGTTACGACAACGACTGTGGATATTGAAACTACGTCCGGCAGTAAGAAACACAATAAAGAGCTGCCTACCGTGCCGCATCAAGAAGGCGCGACCAGCTGTTCCTCTCACGGGCGACCTACCAGCTGCACGCCTGGCACACCACGCGCGACCGTTCACATTCACTGGACTCGACTACTTCGGCCCAATCGAAGTAACAGTCGCTCGCCACCACGAGAAAAGGTACGGCGCGCTCTTCACCTGCATGACCTCCAGGGCGATCCATATAGAGATCGCACACTCGCTGAGCGCCGACTCAGCGATATCGGCACTAAGAAGATTCATGGCCAGACGAGGCTGCCCCAAGGAAATGTGGAGCGACAACGCCACATGCTTCAAAGCAGCAGAGAAGGAACTCTGCGAAGCCGCACTCGAAGCCATGCACCACGAGACCGCGTGCCACCCCATCAAGTGGAGATATATTCCACCCTCAGCACCATTCATGGGAGGAACATGGGAGAGAATGGTACGGTCAGTAAAAGAAGCCCTGCGCGTCACATTGAACGAGCGATACCCGAGCGACGAGACGCTGTCCACGCTGCTGGTCGAAGTCGAGAACACGGTCAACTCACGACCCCTGACCCACGTCTCTGTCGACCCCCAAGAGCCAGAAGCCTTGACGCCGAACCACATACTCATCGGGCCTAATTCCCACGTCCCGGTGCCCGGCCACTTCGAAGAAAGCTACGTCACAGCTCGCCAGCAATGGAAGCGAGCCCAGGTGTTGGCCGACATGTTCTGGAGAAGATGGGTCAAGGAGTACTTGCCACTACTTCAGCAGCGGCGGGAGCCAACCAGCACAGGCAGCCAACCTAAAGTGGGTGACCTAGTCATCATCTGCGACAGCAACCTGCCACGGAACACATGGCCACGAGGAATCATCAGCCAGCTGTACCCGGGAGCCGACGGGGAGGTTCGAGTCGTGGACGTCACCAACAGCAGCGGCCACATCCTGCGTCGCCCTACCAGGAAGATCGTCGTACTACCAACGGAGTCGCGGCCTCGCGACGGCGGGAGAATGTGCACGACACAGGAATAACCTAGGTACATAAGTGTTCAATAATAAGTGTTTAGCAATAAGATAGTGTTTGTATATAACTTGAAATAAATCATATTTTTTCTTTGCGTTTAATTACCTAGTCCGTAGACCTATAAGAGTCAAAACTGTGTCAGAATATGTATTTATTTTTTCCCTATAAGAATATAAGTCTAATTAGTCAACTAAGTCATAGGACTAATTAGCAATCTCATAATTAGAATATTGTAAGTAAATGATTGTTCATCCCAGCCACTAGAGGCGCCACTTGTACCATCGGCAATAAAAGCTTAAGTACTAGAACACGTTACTGTAACGAGAGCCGTTTTTATAAAATTGATTATTTTTATGTGTAAAATTAAGATTATAAGACTGAAACTTATGTATTAAATAGAGTTAAGCAATATGTATGTATAGAATAGTAAATAAACATTGTAAGGGGTGTCCTACCACATGAAAATGCATGAGTTTAGGTTTCCCATACAAAAGAGCACCTGCGCTCTGATTGGTCAGGGGGCGTGGCGATTAGTGCCGTGTGCAAAATATGGCCTATAAAAAAGGAGCATTTTCGGTGGTCGGGCATTCCAAAAATCAGCATTGTACGAAGAACATCAATAAAGAAGCAGTATGAAAATCCAAGTCTTTATTTAGAAGAAGGAATCCCGGTGCCCTCCCCCGCTTATACTCTTCTGCCTACACCCTGCAAGCAAGGGATCTTCAGCCCCACAAATAATCTCCCAGTCGACGATTCACGCCCGCCATCAGCGACACGTCGCAGAACCAGGCTCAACTGAGCGGTCCTGTACAGTATGTACTTATACCTACTACACGCTCATTTTGCTAGTTACTCGTATCTTGAAGCCCCTCTCTAACACCCGGTCACAATATTCTAGATTGCTACAAAGAAATTCCAGGAAAACCCAATCTTGCCAAACTAAAAACCGAATCAAGAACCCAAGATCGACCAAACGTTTTGCAACCAACGTGGAAGCTAAATTCTATACATCCAAAAGAGAAGTAGAAATAAGAATAGAGTAGATGGCATTTAAAACTAGTGGAACTTCCGTTCCTACAAAATAGTTTCCTTGACCGGAATCACTAGGATTTGGTTTGCGGAAATCCTTGGACTTTTTGCGGTGTTATCCCTTTTAGTTTTTGCAGCCTCATATGCTGATGTAAAGCCTGGTTTGTCGGTTTGGCTTACATAATGTACTGTTCACATCAGCGTTTTTTATATATATTGTAGTATACAGGGTGTAAACCACCTCATCACAAAGCCGTTAACCAAGCATTCTGTACATTAAACTAATTAACTTTACGCAATAAATATTGCTGGGAAACAACTTTTTTTTTTGAGGTTATAAATCATATTTTGTGGTAGAACTCAATGTAACGCACTTAAAACGTTGTGCTGGTGGATGGATTGAATAGTAGGAGGGTCGTGGAGGTGTTAAAATCTTACAATGAAAAACTTGTATTTAAAAAAACTTGTCAAAAAGTTGTAACTTTGACCCCCCATATCTCCGTAACTAGAAGGTTCCCAGGTATAGTGTAGAACAAAAAAAATATTGCAATGATGGGGACAACAATTGCTTTTCGGCTTCGTGAAGAGGTGTTTTACACCCTTTATATTTTTTTCCAAGCAGCAACGTTGGTCTAGTGGATATGCGCTATTGCTGAGAAATATGAGGTCGAGATTTCGATTCCTGGGGTGGGCAAAGGGGTTTTACATAACGAATTCCTCAGAGGTGTCTTGGAGTCTGGTAAGTACTCCAGCAATAGGCTGACCTCCTGTTTATAAATAACTGGCGAAATGTGACTGTAGGTGTCTACATCACTAGGTGTGTCACTAGCCTCAACTTGAACTACTTAAATCAAAAATACATTGTGGATGCTTGAAAACATTAAATCATGAGCGGAATATCCGTGCTTGTCCATCTGTTTGCAGATTGAAAACTACCAATCGTGTTTTATAACGCCATTTTACATCTCGTCTAGTTTTGCACCAACACTTAAAGTGACGTCATCTACTTTATTTGTTATCATTTTCAACCGACTTCCAAAAAGAGGAGGTTATCAATTCGTCTTTTTTTTTTTTTTTTTTTTTTTTTTGTGTTTGTTACCTCAGTACTCTCGACTGGGTGAACCGATTTTGATGGTTCTTTTTTTGTTTGAAAGCTGGTGCTTCCCGTTTGGTCCCATTTTAGTTTGCTGAAGACCTGATGCTGATCTTCGGAGATATACAACAGAACTCTTCAAAAATACACAGCAAATCTGCAGTGATTGCTGCCATCGCTTGTAGGTTCATTGTTTATACTATATTATGACGTAACATCACGCCTGTATGCTCTGAGGGGGTACGCACATGTGTAAAATACACCCGATTTCGAAAATATTTGTTACCTCAGTACTTTCTACTGGGTGAACCGATTTTGATCGTTCTTATTTTATTTGAAAACTGGTGCTTCCTGTGTGATCTCATAATCATCAAATCAGTAGCTGATGATGGGATTCTGGAGAAATAGAGAGAATTCTTCACATTTTATAGGCACACTAGAAGCGGTTTGGGTAGTTTTAGGAATTGTACTTTCTCGAAGTGATCCCAATTCAATTTGATGAAGATCTGATGAAGAACTTCGGACATATGCAACGCAACTCCTCAATAAATGATAGCAAATGTACTGGGATTGCCGAAATCTCATATCTGTCTATTGTTTACACCAGTTCATAATAGAAAATCACGCCGGTACGCTGTGAAGGGTAAACACATGTGAACCACTAAAAAGTGAAAAATAAAAACTTTTTTCCAAAAAATAAAACCGACTTCAGAGAAAACAAAAAAGTGAAAAATAACTTCAGAAAAAACGCTTCAGAAGTCGGTGACAAAAAAACTAAATCAATCAAACAAAGGTCACCGACTTCTGAAGCGTTTTTTCTGAAGTTATTTTTCACTTTTTTGTTTTCTCTGAAGTCGGTTTTATTTTTTTTACAAAGTAAGGGATGGTACATAAGTGTTTGGATGGCATGGTTCGGAACGCTGACCGACAAAACCCAAACTAATCTCTCAACAGAAGATGACGAACTTACATCCTGTTTTTCACACCTCTTAACATCTATGTATATTTTAGGTATTTATATTGCTTCGGGTCGGCTTTTACTTCAAATGCCCGAACAAGTATGTAGCATCCCTAACATCGTACGATCCATGTTTGATACATTGTACATATCTTTATGACGCAGCTATTGTTTTAAATCTCAAGTTCAAACTCGATTTAAGTGCTGAAAGTGTGAAAGGTTCCATAAAACGAGGAATGATATGTGACGAGTAAGTTTTAGAACTGTAGAAGTTTTACATGAGATGTTTTTGTCGTATTTATTCTTAGACAACGGCTCACCTAGGATCGATTCTTTGTAGACAGAACAGTTTTGCATAATGTAACAAGGAACTCGTCTGTCATTGAAGGTTTTTTTTTACAGTAATTCAAAATAACAAAATAACCCGTTGTTATTTTGAGTTTCTGTTTCTGCTGGGTCTACGCCTACTCTTCCTTCTGCCATAATTTCCGATTCTGTACGTCCCTCATCCAGGTGCTTCCCTTGATTTGTACGATATCGTCAAATTCCATTTCTTTACCACAAGCCAATTCATTTCATTCCTAAGCCAGGTTTATATCTATCGCCGAAAAATTTATACTAAAAGCAGAAACTTGCGTTTTCGGCCCAATTTCGTACCTAAAGATAATGGGTCCAGGGGATTAGGATAAGCCATGTGATGAGCTAATTTTCTAAATTAATTGGATAAGTTTCAATAAACCATTTTAAGGATATTTTCTCCGTCCGCATTTCGGCCCATTGTGTTGCTCGACGAGGTGGGCAAGCTCTTTGAGAGAGTCATTGCAAACCGCCTCGCCGAGCACCTTGAGGGGATGGGGCCGAATCTTGCGGAGAACCAGTTTGGTTTCCGCAAGGGGCGCTCTACAGTGGACGCCATCATGCGCGTGAGAGCCCTCACGACGGGGGATGCGATATCCCGGGGCGGGGTTGTTTTGGCGGTGTCTCTCGACATCGCCAACGCCTTCAACTCCCTGCCCTGGAGCTGCATCATGGAGGCACTCCGGTATCACCGGGTGCCGACCTACCTCCGTCGTGTGGTCGGGGACTATTTGACGGACAGGGCCGTCATCTACCCCAGTCGCTGCGGAGATTGGAACCGGCGAGAGATGTCGTGCGGTGTCCCACAGGGATCGGTTCTGGGACCGCCCCTGTGGAACATCGGTTACGACTGGGTGCTGCGCGCGGACCTCCCAAGTGGTGTCAGCGTCGTCTGCTACGCAGACGACACCCTGGTGCTGGCACAGGGGAGGTCGCACGAGGCGGCGGCCGACAATATGACACGCGGGGTTGCGATAGTCGTTGAGAGGATCCGGCAACTGGGTCTCGAGGTGGCATTGCACAAGTCCGAGGCCATGTGCTTTCATGGGCCTCGGAATGCGCCACCGTCGGGATCCACACTGACGGTAGGAGGGGTATCCATCGGCGTCGAGTCGACGTTGAAGTACCTAGGACTCGTCCTCGACAGCCGGTGGAACTTCGTGGAGCATTTCCGACGTTTGGCCCCCAGGCTGGAACGGACAGGGGCTGCCTTCAGGCGGCTCCTGCCCAACCTTGGGGGGCCGAACGCCTCCTGCCGCAGGCTCTACGCGGGAGTCGTGCGGTCCATGGCCCTCTACGGGGCCCCAGTGTGGGCGCGTTCGTTGAAGCGGCGAGCCGCTCACCATTTGAACGCGCCCCAAAAAGTGGTGGCCGTTAAGATGGTCCGTGGGTACCGCACGATCTCTCGCGAGGCGGCGGGCCTGCTTGCCGGATTGCCGCCGTGGGATCTGGAGGCGATAGTCCTCGCGCGCCTGCATGAGTGGCTCGCGGAGGTACTACGCCGGGGGGAAACTCCGCTGCCGCGGCAAATTGCCGCTCAGCGGACTGACCTCCGGCGCGATCTCATGGCGACATGGAGAGAGCGACTGTCGCAACCCCGTGCAGGGCACGCCACGATAGTGGCGGTAAGTCCCCTCTTTGAGGAGTGGCTAGAGAGGCGCCACGGCGTCCTCACCTTCCGCCTGACGCAGGTCCTCACCGGACACGGATGTTTCGGGAGGTACCTGCACCGAATCGGGCGGGAGGAATCGCCCGGGTGTCTCCACTGCGAGGATCGACCGGAGGACACGGTGGAGCACACGGTGGAAGTCTGCCCTGCGTGGGCGGAGCTCCGCCGTGTCCTCGTGGCGGCGATCGGCGGCGGCGACCTCTCGCGTCCGGCCCTGGTTCAATCCATGGTCCGGAGCGAGACGGAATGGGAAGCCGTCGCCTCCTTCTGCGAAGCAGTCATGCTAGCGAAGGAGGTGGCGGAACGAGAGAGGGAGAGATCCTCTCTTCCCGGCCGCCGCGGGAGACGCAACGGGCGTCGGGGGCCACGTGGTGGCTACCGGCCACCGTAGATGCGGGCCTGTGGACGGCTGGCTATGGGCAATAGCTGGCCGTCCGGCCGTCTAACGACGACGACAGGCCGTGTCGACGGCGCGTTCGTGTTCCACGCGCGCCTCAAAGAGATGTCAGCAAAAGAAGAGGGGCCCGCAAGGGCCGAAGCCTGCCGGGGTTGCGGGCCTGTTCGAAAGAGATACCGCGACCCCGGAACGTAAAAGGCGAGGAAGGAACATGGATGGTTTTTAGTCAGTAAGAGTCTGACACTCCCTCCCGCTCCGCCCAGAGTGGGGCAGTGGGCAGGGCACATTGCTCGCAGAACGGATGGCCGATGGGGTAGAAAAGTTTTGGAGTAGCGACCGCATACCGGAAGACGATGCGTTGGAAGACCTCCCACTAGGTGGACCGATGACCTGGTGAAGGTTGCGGGAATCTGTTGGATACGAGTCGCACGGGACCGGTCAATGCGGCGACACTTGAGGGAGGCCTATGTCCAGCAGTGGACGTCTATCGGCTGAAAGAATGGTGATGATGTAGAATTGCTTGTTGTAAGATGAGATGGCTACAAGTAGGGTTGATGACGACTAATGGGGATATGGAAGCAAACTCTTAATAACTTGGTTACATAAAAGGTTCTTTAAAAGCTACACAAATCTACATCATACAATCCACATCACATATATCTTTGACAATTTATGTAATGTAGGAACAAGACAAGTAGGCCTACTAACAAAATACATAATTCGTATACCTATGTGGCTTTGTCATTTGTACCCAAACTCTATGATTACCATAATATGAACTTTATACCCTAACTACGCTTAATATAGCTCCAGATTGTAACTGTTACAATTTGTAAAGGGCCTCCTCTCCGTCCCTTTGAGATTAATAAACTGGAGTGGGGCGCGTTTAAAGTGATGTTTTTCGGTTCATAGTAATATTTCTCACACTTAATGCTTCATTTGTACGTTTTAATATCCGTGTTTTATTTATTAGTCATTCCGGCTGTTATTGGTACCCAGCATAATTTGACAAGACACGGTATTTAAATACTATTTAAAAAGTTCTGATAATCTGATAATGATTTCAATGAGATAATCCATTTAGCAGCATTATTTGTGGATCAGACTCAATGTGTCTATTAGTTTTATTTCATGACTACGTGGTTTCTTGTCTTTTCTCAATATCTCATCAAACATTTCTCGCAATTCGATTCTTCTCAAATTTAATTTAGTACAGAAGACCTCAAGAGCACCCCCTTAAGGCCGAGATCTGAGCATTGAGCACAAACGCTCAAGTTTTAACAGCCATTCTAAGCCATTTGAGGATAGTTCATACAACGTCTGAGTCAGTTACTAGGAGCCCCCAAATTGTTAGGAGGTTTTAGAAAAGGTCTTTCGGTACATAATTGAGCTGTTTTATAGCTATAGTTTAAGTAATTGGGGGTTGAACATGGCATTGTTATAATTACGTCTTTATCATAGGACTAATTTATGGAGAATATTGTATGTGCCCAGATAGTTTTCATGTGTATTGAACTGAATTGGTTTAGAGAGGTAAAAAGCATGCTATTTCCGAGATTTTTCTATTAATGTTCAATGACGTCCATTACAATCTCGTCAAAAGTTCACCTTTATGTCTAACGTCATCATCATCATCATCATCATTAGCCTATAATGTTCCCATTGCTGGGACACGGCCTTATCTCAATGAGAGGGAATGGGCTATAATCTACCAAGCGGGCTCAGTGCGGATTGGTAGATGTCACATGTCTTCGATTTTTTTATTCTAGGACATGCCGGTTTCCTCACGATGTTTTCCTTCACCGTTTTGAGACCATTGGTGATGAAATAAATTACACAAAGTAATGCGCCTGTCTGGTTTTGAACCCACGACTTACTGTTCGTAAGTCGGGGCCACCACCACTAGGCCACCGCTGCTCTCAATGTCTAACGTAAGAATTGTATAATAATATGAGCTTTCATATTATTACACTATCCAAGCTATAGTGAAAATGTGTTTAATTTTAAAACTTATCGAACAAAGTTTTTCCGATTACGGAAAACACAGACACCATGGTATTAAGCAACTAGTCTTTCAACGCTCAAATTGATGATGACAATTATTTTAGAAATCTTTACTCTCAATTCCATTTACAACCGTTTATTTGAATAACATGAGTTCACTTTACATTAATTTGTGCATTCAAAACTCGTTCCCTAATTAGCATTGTTTAGTTAATTCACCCACCGGGCTGTTCCATATAATTGTTTTAGTTCATTAATGTTACATCTCTTCTGCGGTACTGTTGTCCTGGTACTTTGTAGCGTAAGATTGCTTTGTGAGATTTATTCTTATTTAATTAAATGAGTAGGTTTTTAGATACTAGCTGTTGTTCGCGATTTCGTTCGCGTGGGAATTTTGATGGGTACCTATGTGTGAGAAAAAAAATCCTTTGCGCTTTTTCAGACTAAAATATCTGTTACCAAACATCCAAATCCGTCCAGCCAAATTCATATATGATTGAGTAACAAATATCCATACATACATCCATTAGTTAAATTTTACTAAGAAAACTTTGTTGGTTAATGTATGTCTACCGCGACTAGATAATGTGTATTTACTGATGGCACTTAGTAAATTCGCGTTAAATACCCGTCTTCTTAAGTTTTATAATTTATCAACTCGTTTTTATTATTAAATGGTTTATCTACTACGGATACATATTACCGGTGTATTTTTAATCAGAAAAAGCACAGTTTTTTACATTTTTTTCTAACAGAAAAATGCAGCAACACCTTGAGGGATTTAGTAATTTCATCAAGAAGCGTAAGCTTTGTTTATACAGTCGGGATTTCTAGAAAAATGTGCGCTTCACATCACAATGTAGTAGTACCCTTAAAGCTTAAATTAATTTTACTTAAGTACATATTAAAACTTTTTTGTTCTTTATAAAATAAACTAAGAAAAAAAAGAATCATGTGGTCTTTGGATACGGTTCTACTTGAACGGCTTGAGCATCATTATAAGTGACTAGTTTTTGAATAAAAACTTTTATTACATCTAAATTTTTATAAGGTATCCTTTAACCAATTTTCCTTCAAACTTCTTACAAAGAAAAAGCATCATCTTTTCACTTTCCATTGCGTTTAATAACCGTAAATAAATCGGGCTGTATACTGTAAAATGTGAAAATTGCCCTCGAAACCGACGATGTAATAAAAAATAATGGTGTTTTTATTTAAACACGGCGAAACTCAAGTGGGGATGGAATTTTTCGCGCCTACAATTTGTTCTGTCGGCGGGCCGTTTGCACTTTATTTTGTCAAGATTTAGGGGTAATGGAAACGGTAGCGGTACCAGGAATGTAGTTAAAGTGAGGAGGTTAAATTATGTTGTAAGGTGTCTTGGTATGTTGCCGGTAAGACATTAAAGTTATTCGTATGTTCTGCTAAACATTATTGACTAAACTACAGAGGAAATAGGACCTTAAGCTGATGTTAGTTAATTAACTTCTAGGATTGTACGTGCTGTTGGGATTTTATAGCAACATTCACACTGACAGAATGCTAAGTAATTATAGAGCATAACAAACACATACGACTTGATTAGATGGAGGAAAACCAAAGAAAAAAGTAATGGATTGTGAGAGGAATGAGATGAAAGAAAGAGAATTGTGTAGAAAAATAAATGTTTAGTCGTCTTCAAGTAACATGGTTAAATAGGAAGGTAACAACGTTATATTATATCAATATATATCGGTTATATCCCATCTAGTAACAGTAGATATGCTCGTTATTTTGTTTGTTTCGCCTTCGTTCACTGAGTGTATGTTTTATTCAGCAGCCTCTCTTCCGCTGTTTCGAGGAGCTCACTATTTGCAACTGACTACAAAATTATAACTAAACAAAGGGGAGTTATCTTAAAATTTATTTAAAACAGTTCTGTTAAAACTGATGAATGACAATAAATTGTTGCCCACTACATCGTCCCATATCATGACCTTGTTTTGAACATCATCATCTGCCCACTTGCCCAGCCTTTTTCCAATTATGTTGGGGTCGGCTTCCAGACTATCCGGATGCAGTTGAATACCACTATTTTACATGGAGCGACTGCCTATCTGACCTCCACAACCCAGTTAATACTGGGTAAGAAGATACCACTTGGTAAGACTGGTTGTCAGACTTTTTGGACCACTGTAACAACTATCAAAGATGGACAAATGACAACCGGGAGCAACAGTGCTTTCCAAGGCACGGAGGAAACTCGGTATGTAAGGGTGACCACCCTTCCACTGACCAATCTAGGCTGGCTTAACCTAAAGATTGGCCCGAACGGCTGTTATTATTTAGCCACGAGCTCGTACGAACGTTTCGGGAAAAATATTCTATCTACTGAATTGAATAGTATGAGACTATGTCCATAGTCAAGTATAAGCCATAGTAGTAAGGCTTAAAGATACCCTAAGTGCAATGGAGAGGGCTATGCTCGGAGTTTCCTTGCGTGATCGAATCAGAAATGAAGACATCCGCAAGAGAACCAAGGTCACCAACGTAGCCCGAAGAATTGCCAAACTTAAGTGGCAGTGGGTAGGGCACATTGCTCGAAGAATGGATGGCCGATGGGGCTGAAAAGTTCTGGAGTGGCGACCGCGAACCGGAAGACGATGTGTTGGAAGACCTCCCATTAGGTGGAACGATGACCTGGTGAAGGTTGCGGGAATCCGTTGGATGTGAGTCGCACGGGACCGGTCAATGTGGCGACCCTTGTGGGAGGGCTATATCCAGCAGTGGATGTCTTTCGGCTGAAATGAAGATGATGCTGATGATGTCCATAGTCTCGTCTTCTAAGTCAATCGGTCAAGTCTCATCTGCCCCCGTATTCACAAACGCTCGGAATGAATTTCGATTCTTGACAAGTCATATGTCTATCCTTTTTTGGTATAACGAAAACGAGCGAGATAGATATACGATTTCACGAATCGAAATCGAATCGAAGCGTTGTGAATATGAGGTCTGTCGTTTTTTTTTCAGTAAAAAGAATACTCTGACCGGTCTAGCTCGTTATAAACGGGTACCTATGATACGTTCTAGTGGGCACGGACCGTGAGACCGTGGGACCGGGGGACCATGAGAGTACGGTGTAGTGGCCACTTTAAAAAGTAATTATCATTACTTAATTTTGAGTTTTCAATTTCATTTTTAAATCACACAGATACAGATTTTGACTTATCTTTAAAAGGAAGATGACTGAGAACCACACTTAGGTCGAGGCTACGTAGATATTGATTATTTTATGCTCCTAATAGAATAACTGCTGGTATCTTGGGCTCGAAGACGTCAGTTTTGTGGCTTATCAATAGATATAACATCTTTAGTTTCTATTCAGGTGTACTATCAGTAGTAAAAATAATCACAGACCTATAAAATATGATGGAAAACATCCTCATGTCCGCGTCAGCGAAAGTGTTTGTTCAGACTTGTATTATCGTTATCTGAGAGAAGGGTTGGCAACATGCCACGACACTTTATCTAAGGCTTTACACCTGACATGTCGCTTTCTATATTTTCTTTAAATAAAAAGGAAGGTAAAGAAAAATCGTTGTATTCACTTTAGAATTGAATTGAATGAAACCTGAAAAGAATATAATCTAGAATACATTACGCGTCATTACACCCAAAATCCACCCACATTTCGCCCGTTGTGTTTAAGCCTTAAGTATGTATTTATTTAACACTTCAAGCACAAAAGTACAGAGGCGGACTTAATGCCATAGCCATTTTCTACCAGTCACCAGGCTATGAACCAGGCACACATCCACTAAGATTCCACACAAACGATACTAAGATTCCTGATGGAAAAACTTAATAAAGTATTTGTCTGGCCCGGGAATCGAATCCATTGCCTCATGCTCAGCAGTCGATTTTGCGATTACTAGACGGACGAGGCAGCCATCATTAAATAAATGTCTCAAATTATTCTTATTCTTAGTTTTCATCCATACTAAAATTAATTTCATCGATTATAATATTACAAACGACTATCTCTGACTGTCAGTTGTTTACGCGTTAATTAACGGCTGTGCGGATTGCGATGTACCAAATCTTCAAGTACGTAGGATTCGATAAGACTCGATTAGATAAATTTGACAGATATTCTCGATAAAATGAGTTTTTATGGAGTCGAAAACTCATTTTATCGAGAATAAATGTAAAATATATCTAATCGAGTCTTATCGAATCCTACGTACTAAATATGCCTGCGTAGACTTCTTATAATCTTGGTACTATGTTTCGGTGGGACCACCAGCCAAGCATGACCACCGGAGAAACGAGAGAGACTCGACAAATCTTTTGTTCATCTGTCATTGAATCGACAAAATGACAGAGGAACAAAAGGTTTGTCGACTCTCTGTCGTGTCTACGGTGGTTATGCTACGCAGGCAGGTGTGGACCAAAAATAACCCAGTTAGTACGGGGTGAAACGAAACCCCTTAGTAACGCTAGTTGTCAGACTTCAGGCCACATACATGACAGCCGGGACCAAGAACTTAGAGCCCGTTCCCACTTATTCGATCAGTCTTTTTGCCCTGAAACCGGAGGCCATACGTGGTGTTCATATTATATCCGATCAGTCTGTTTTGCCGGAAGGTCGGTGGTTCATTTCGCCGCCAGTTTACGTTTGTATTTCGTTGCGATGGACGGCGACGATGATGTTCTTATATTGTGGTCGTATTTGAGACGAATGAGACAAAAAAGAAGTAGAAAACGATGACTAGCGACGCGAAGAAGGGCTGGGGGGTCTCGTCTTCAGTTTTGGCGCAACGTTCGTTCACACTTATCCAATCCGGCCATTTTGACTGATCGTCACAGTGGCAAAACGTCCGTCAAATAACTCGGATCAGTCTTTTTTCCCGGATCAGTCATAATGTGAACAGCTCCATACAAATTGTACTGCCACTGGCACATCCGTCTTTTTAGACTGACCGAGAAAAAAGACTGATCGGATAAGTGGGAACGGGCACTCACGTGTATTCGTAGTGTACGAGACAACACGGAGGAAACTCGGTATGTAATGAGTGGTCACATAACCACCTAGAGGCAACCGCACTTTAACCTGAAGATTGTATTTAGCCACGAGGTCCTCTTAAATGCAAATTGTTTGTTATGGCTGGGAAAGTTCTAGGAGAAGCGGTGCAAGTTTGTATGCTTACCTTTCTCTGTAGGTCTGTCCGAAGTTTCCTTTTTGAAATAAAACGGTGTCGAGTCGCACGACTGTCACTTCTGAAGTGTAATTGCATTGAGTACGTCTTTAGAACTTAGTTTTATTTCGAGTGAAAAACGTAGTTTGCCTGTCAAATTTTCTTACGTTATTTGCAATATACAGGTCAGTTTTAGGTTGCATGTTGATGAAATATGAGTTGCGCAAGTAATACGTATGTAGTTACAGAATTAAAATCATTAGTACAGCTTTCCTTAGTTTATTTAACTCCATTCAATAACTATTTCACAAGTCAATAATACTTCCTTGTGATATGACAAGATACAATGATGTAAAGACGAGATATGAGGAATTTGAAGTTTCTATAGAAAACTTATTTATCTCATAACTCTTGTTTAAATCAGTGTCCATTAAAAATGTATATTTGGGAACCTAGATATTCTGTGTTTCAATCGAAATAAATAGACACTTCCGTAGGAATATGTTTTATTTACAAATTATTTTAGTATTATGTTTGTATGAATGACGCATGCTCCGCAGGCGTCTTAAGTGACCATTTTTGGGTCAAACTCAAATGATTTGTATAACTTATGATTATTCGAGAGCCTTTACAATTTGTCCCGTTTACTCTTCATTTTAGAAAAATAACCAAAATTGCTAGCTTTATTTGGTTAAATTCAAACTTCGCCAATTCCACGGTGTTGATAGGTGGTCGCGAGATGTTTTTAACTGTATGGTTTGGGGCAAAAGGGGCAAAACACAAGCTCGTAGTTTGTGACACAGTTTTTCATAGACGCCAATGTAACATAACACACTAATATAATAAAGCTGAAGAGTTTTTTTGGACGCGCGAAAATGAAAGGCTCATAACGCTACAATTCTTTACCAGCCGAGTGACGTGTGAAACCTCGGGAAACAGATATTATTACATAAAATAATAAGTAAAATACACAATAATAGAAACATCCAGTTCTTATTTATTCATATAAATATTCTTCGACAAACCACTTTAAAGAAAAACTAAGCACATTTGTCTCGTAATCTTCTAATAACTAAATAAATTACTTCGAAAAACAGTAACAAAACAAGTACCTTTGGTTGTTTAGTATTTATTTTACAACTCAAAGAATAACAAGACAAATAAACATTTCTAAAGGACTGAAGTAAGTCCTGCCCACGCAGAAAACCTTCCTACATCAGGCGCCATCTTGATTTCTTTGCAGATTGAAACTAGGTCGTGATAATGAGGGCTTTGATATATAGAAACCAAGAGTTTTCACTACAACTTACAAGAAATGTCTTCATATTAGTATTTATAAACTACGATAGCTTTTTTGAAAGTTTGTTATTGCAGTTCAAGGCGGTATTAACACGCGAGCCGTGTGGCGAGGGTGTTTTTGAGCCGAGAAATGCAATAACAAATGTCCACGTGTATCAAACGACTTTTTTCAATACACATTTGAAGAAATAAAATAAAATAATGTAAAATATTTGTGTCATGAGACTATGATTTAAATTTTATTTTTTTCCGTTCTTTGCTTTCGCCAGGTTGAAGGAGAGGCAAGGTATGAAGCCGTTATACAGCCTAATATAAAAAATCGTTTTTATTTTTAATTTTGAATTTAGAACACAAACAGTGTTTATTTGTTTATAAAAGTAAATATTGCTTTTAAATAATCATATTTATCTTCGATATTGAATTTATAAACACAATTTGAATATTCAAAAAATGTTTACAAAGAAAGACGTAGATCGCTTTTCCGAAATTAAAAAAAAAAAAATTACCTCTGACTCCATAGTCAGAGGTGAATGTTTTTTTTAACTATGCAATGAACCAATTTAGTATAGTTAACTGTGGCAATTTTACGTGAAATGCACTGCATTTTGAACCTAATTGTAGTGCGAAAAGAACCAGTTTTCGAGGAAGTGTATTGAAAAACTTATTTCTAGCATGTATCCAACAAACCTTCTGCTCTGATCATGGAAGGATTCGCTGACCATAAAACAAGTAAAGTTCTTTTAAACCCAATTCCCAGACTGCAATCAAAGACTTCCCAATGTGCTCAGTGCAGCGGCGTTACCGAAATTTGCGAGGAGACACTGGGAACACCAAGATCCCTTGGGAAGGCCGGGGAGCTTGATCTGCTTCTGGAGGGAGGTGGGCTGGTTGGAGTAACGGCCCCCATGGCTCACGCACAATGGTCCACTTTAAGGACTAAGTAGATAGATAGATAGATGTTTGCAATAGTGCGATGGTTTCTAATTGTTGATATACGTATACTTTACTTTTGGAAATGCGGTGATCTTTCGGATTTTGCCGATTGGCAAAATTCATTCGCTATCAACCATCATCTGCCTAGCTTATCATGATTGCGGTCGGTTTTCAGACCAACAGGATATATGGAGCGACTGCCTATCTGACCTTCACAACCCAGTTTGTGCTAGGTAAAACGATACCCTTCGGTAAGGCTGCTGGTCTGAGTTTCGGTATACTGACAACTTTAAACGACTGTCAAAGAACTACAAATCACAGACAGCCGGGACTAACGTCTTAACATACTTACCGAGACACGGAAGAAATTTGGTGCGTAATGGTGGTGGTAAAGATTGACCCGACCGGCTGTAAGGATTTAGAAATTACCAGTAAGTTAAATCATGTTCGAGCTAAACCAATTATTGGCTTCTACCCGATGTCATATCTGCATATTTTCGGTTCCATCGCTTGGCTGTAACAAATCATAATGATACAAATACCTGTGTTAAGCATCTCTAACACATAGTATACTATTGTACAAATATATGTCCAAGATGAACATACAAGGTTGAATATCAGCAAAGTGCAGTTTTGTCAATTTTGGTGTCGAAATTTATACCATGTTTAAGGCAAATAAAGACTTATGTTATAGTAAGTTGAAAATTACCACCAAAATTTTGTGTTTTGCTTAGAAAAACTTTGATCGAGTGTCCTGTGCTTTTAAATATTTTTTTCTGAAATGGTTTCATTGTTTTTAGCTAATGTGTCTAATGCCTAAACTAAGGAAATTGTTTATTCTTTATTGAGCCTTAAATTGATAGTTTGGTGAATGCAATTATATAAAAAAATGGAACTGGGACAAGTTTGAAACTTGAATTTTAAAGTGATTTTTTTCCCTAATTATTAACTTACTTTTAATAAATATAACAACAAAAAGATGTAGCTCTAGATGAACCAATTAACGTAGTTAACTAAAAACCAAATATGAGACATCCTACACGGACACGTAAGGTTTGCTGCTTTGATATTCACCCACAAACAAATTCCTAAACGAAGCTGTAGTAAACCACACTAATATAAACTTTAAACTGCCAACAACCCAGACAATGTCAACATTCGAAACAAGCATTTTAATATAGTGTAAACCTGTCTTAAAACTGCAGATCATACTGCAAACTACTCTATTTAATAAATGGTTTTCTAGAAACTTCCTTAGTCGGAAAGCCGGGACATTGCAGTGTGAAAAGACGAGTTTTGAGCACGATCTATCTTAGTAAATTAACCTAAGAACTTTCGAGAAATATAGATACTTGTGATGTTAGAAAAGTTTATAGAATAGAAAAGAAATTAATTTATTTTTACTGTAGGTTGTGGGTAATATTTAAATCCAGATGCCGTGCCTTGTTTTTTTTTTTTTTCCCCATGGGAAATCACCAAATGACTTCTCCCACTCTGGGTGGAGCGGGGGGAGGTGTCAGACTTTTACTGACTAAAACCCATCCATGTTCCTTCCTCGCCCTTTACGTTCCGGGGCCGCGGTATCTCCTTCGAACAGTCCCGCAGCACCGGCAGGCTTCGGCCCTTCCGTGCCTGTTACTGAAATATAACATAGTACTACTAATTTAAATGTACATTTTGTGAGCATGGATTAATAGAATATACGTACATATTTGACTCTTCCACGCAAAAACTACAAAACGGATTAGATGTTTTGACACACAGCTGTTTTATAATCTGGAAAAACACAGGATACTTTTGACGACCCGAATGGCGTAGTGGTAGTGAGGCTGCCTTACGTTCTTATGGTCCTGGGTTCGAACCCCGGTAGGAGCAAATATTTGTGTGACGGGCATGAACTTATGTTTCCGAGTCATGGATATTTTTATAGTAAGAATGTATTTACAAAAACAAAGTATGTTTATGTAGTATATCAACTGTATGGTGTCCACGACACAAACCTTGTTTAGTGTGGCACTAGATGGCGCTGTATGTAATGTCCAGCGATATCTATTTATTTAAATTTTATATTTTATCCGGATATCCTATCCGGTAGTACGATCCCGTAGGACAATAATCACGATCCACTCCCTCGAAATCAATAATTGGTAGTCATGGATTCTATGAAACTAAAAACATGTTAAACATATTCTTTATATCTGTATAAACGACACATTTTTCTCGAGTCTAGACAAAATTCCTCGAATGTTCCATTTTGTATCCCACAAACATTTTTATGTATTCCATTAAATACATGAATCAGATTCTGACAATGGGAGTAATTATTTTATTTATGAACAAATTTTTTATCTCCGTACTTGAGTACGGAGTGTCTTGATTTTTCTGTGACTTTCAGTTAATTTATCCGGTAAAAAACATGTCTTATTGCATAGTTGGAAGACAGTATAAAAACACGTCTTATTGCATAGTTAGAAGACAGTAAAAAAACGTACGGGGCAGTCTTTGCGGTCCGCTACGGCGACGTAGTGATCGGCTACGAGTGCTACGAAAGTGGTATGTGACGGTCTCGCAAGTTCCGTGATTGTTTACTAAATAGTGAAAACACGCCTAAAGAAGTTTTCACTTAAAAAATTGTACGCGGAACTGATAACGTGCGTCAAGATGAAAAATAAGTCGGTTTTCTTGAAATAATTTATTCCTTTTATGCTAAATGCCTTTAATTTTTATTTTTAACCGACTTCCAAAAGCAGGAGGTTCTCAATTCGTCGTAATCTATTTTTTTATATATGTTCCCCGATTATTCGAAGATGGCTTGACCGATTTGGATTATTTTTATTTTGTTTGAACGAGTATGCTTTACAGGTGGTCCCGTAATCATCAAGTCAGGATCTGATGATGGGATCCTGGAGAAATAAAGAAAACTCTTCACACTTTATAGGCATACATGAAGCAATTTGTATAATTTTCAGAAAGTACTCACTTTCTCGGAGTGGTCCCCTTTCAATTTAGTGAAGATCTGATGAAGAACTTCGGAGATAGCTAACGGAACTCCTCAATAAATAATAGCAAATGGTCTGGGATTGCTGATATCTCATGTCTGTCCATTGTTAACACAAGTTCATGACATAACACCACGTCAGTACGCTGTAAAGGGGTAAGAGAATGTGAAACACTAAAAAGTGAAAAATAAAAACTTTTTTGCAAAAAATAAATCCGACTTCTAAAAGTCGTTTTTATTTTTTGCAAAAAGTTTTTATACCTTAACATATTCTCCACCACTGCAAATCTTTTAGTAATCACAACAATAAATAATACTGCATCCACCTGAAAAAGGTACAATAAACTAGATTTTTCAAGCGAATACACTCACGTAAAAAGTTGAATTTATTGCTGCCCCGGGACCTATACATTTACACGGAATAAGGCTTTCCGTTGTTTTTCCTTCTGTCTGTAAGAATCTAGAACAAACATATTTATTTTGAAACTAAGCAGATATGAATTTAAGAAAATTGCACTTTAGTTGTTACGGCGTAGTCACGTAGCTGTGGAATATGACGTCACGGCTACGCTGCTACGGCGTAGCAGATAGTCATGTTTCTAGTCAATGGTTTGGTAAAAATATATTTTGTGACGTTTATAGTCTGTTTTACAGGCACATTATAAAACATATGAAAACGTGTATTATCGCGGGTATTATACCCTAATTTCAATCGCGAAGACGCCTTCATATTCTCTTTAGCTTGGAATCCAGTGATCACTAAGTGTACTCGTCAAGTGAAATCTCCTCAATGTACGGACACTGTTAGTGTAGTGTGCTGTCTTAGTGTGAACCGGCCCTAATTAACATTTATGAAGATGAGTGAGGGTAGTTGAATAAACGCCTTCACTTTGCTGTCGCGGTACCTCCAACACTTCATACTCCCCGCGGCTGGTGCAATCGCGATAGGTAAATTCGCGATAATACCCGTTTTCATATGTTTTATACTGAGTTCTGAAAAAAGACAATTGTTTTACAGACAATAAGTTATTATTTGTTTAATATTGAAAACATCCCACTGCTATACAAAGTTCTTCTTATGTTGAAGTAAGGTTCCAGTCTAATTAAAAGCAGCCGATTACCAATTTTTTTATACAGGGTCGATGGTCGTTAATTTTTTTTTTCTCTTTGCTAAATAATAACAGCTGCTCGGGCCGATCTTTAGGTTAAGCCGTGCTTGCCTAGGTTGGTCTGTGGATGGGTAACCACCCTTACATATCGAGTTTCCTCCGTGTCTCAGCAAACACGTAAGCGGACCAACAGGTCCCGGCTGTAATTTTTTTATCTTTGGCAGTCGTAACAGGCAGTCAGTGGCCTAATAAGTCTGACAACCAGTCTTACCCTGGAATCGTATTGCCTAGTATAGGCATAACGACAGTATCAAAAAGTTACAAATCTACTTGGTTCGTCAGTTAGATTATTGAAATATAATGGACACGTATTTTTTGTTTTTTTATATCTATTAATATTGACAAAGATTTCATAGGAAGTGGGGGCTCGTGACGTCAGAACTAGCTAAAAATTATACCTAGGCGTGAGGTTTTGGGAATTTTAAAAGCGTCGTATCTTCGTCAATTTTGATTTACGTAATAAAAAAAAAATACGGGTCAAATATTTTTTAATAATTTACTTGATGGATTATTTGACTTTTTTTGTCATCTACCCTATTAACTATTAATATTTTTTTTTTTGTGTTTATTTATATGACTTGTATTTATGTTGTATTTCATTTTTTATATTATTTTTTAATTTGATAATTTAATTATTAACGATTGTGTAATATGTTATGATTTTAATGTTATTGTATTGTGATTTTTATATTTATTTTAATTTTGTATATTTTATGCTATGGACATTTGTCTGAAATAAACGTTTAATAATAATTAACAGGGTTGTGTTCAGACTGATGTACTGAATTCGTGGTAACCGTTTTAGCATCAGTGTCCCTTACCTCATGTATACACGACTGGTTATCTGACCTTCACTCCTTGGCTATCAGAAAAGCTCCTCCTAATGTCCTCTTTATTGACCATCAATTTGTATGAAACGCCAAGAAAATTGACCCAGTTCCGTGTTATAATCTCCTCATTTCTGTAAGTAGGCACTTACTTAAACTATTTGCCTGGTATGGAAATTGAGAACGATTAGGTAAATAAACCAATTTTCTGGATTGGTTACAAGGGTACCATGCTAACATCTGTAGCGCTGTCCAAACGCCAATCCTGGTCACTACAGTAGAAGCGGCGCTCGCTACCTTTATCGAAATCTATACTAATATTATAAAGCAGAAGAGTTTGTTTGTTTGGTTGAACGCGCTAATCACAGGAACTACTGGTTCAAATTGAAAAAATATTTTTGTGTTGGATAGTCCATTTATGGAGAAAGGCTATAGGCTATATAACATCATGCTACGACTATTAGGAGCGGAGCAGGAATGAAAAATATTGCAAAAACGGGGATATTTTTTTCTTTCGTTTTTCTCTCTTATGTGACGCAGACGAAGTTGCGAGGGTCAGCTAGTAATAAAATAAAACGATAGCGGTATTCGTTTTTGTTTGGCCAGACTCTTGGCCACGAAACACCAGAAGCCCCTGGTTTAGCCAAAACATATTTTATATTTTGATGATACAACCTGGACGACCGAGCTCGGCTTGGGTAAAAATAGAGAAAAAAAAACCAGATCTGAGACCTAGCTCGATTGACTTTCGACCCCGTAAGCCACTTTACTGCAACTTTCATCGAAATCATTAGAGCTATTTTCGAGAATGTCATTACAAATGTTGCTTGTTGTATACTACATGATACATTGCATATTAATGGAGTTTCTTGCCATGTTTTCTACGCATTTTTAGGACCGACCAGCTATTTGTCAGTTTATAAACTTCTGGAATTTGTTTAATTGGAATAAATGCTTAGAGTTGAGAAGGAGACAAAAAAGGTGCTGTTTTATTCAATCCCTTCATAATTCGAGTCTATTTCTTTGAAGTAAGTATTTTTAAAGATTCAGCTAAACCAAATGATTTATAAATCGAGTCATCAGACTTTCTTTTGACGACCCGATTGGCGTAGTGACGCTGCCTTACGTTGTTAGGGTCTTGGTTTCGAATCCCGGTAGGAGCAAATGTTTGTGTGATGAGCACGGACATTTGTTTCCGAGTCATGGATGATTATATGTATAATAAGTATGTTTTTACAAACAAAAAAGTATATATGTAGTATATCAACTATCTAGTGTCCACGACACAAGCTTTGTTTAGTGTGGCACTAGGTGGCGCTGTGAGTTAATGTCCAGCGATATTTATTACTTATTTATTACTATTATTTATTTATGTATGTAGAGAATTATACCCATTACTAGCCAGATTGTTTTGTGAAGAAACTGCTCGTTTATTGATGGATCGTATAGTTTTATTTCATAGTTTTCTATTTTCTTTTCGTCCTGCAAAGAGTTACGGCTTTACTTTTGTTCTTCGATCAATACAAAGTAAAATGGAATATAACCTAATAACAACAACACCAAAAATAAACCCGCAATAAAAATCAAGAATCTAAATATCAAATTGCAATATCGCTTTCACTGGAGTACCAGGGTATAAGCAACGTGAGAGTGTTTGTGGAAATACCCGGAATGACGGTGTAAAATAAAAACGCTTTTCTCACTTTTATTTTTCACGCTATTTCGGAGTCCCGAACAATTTGCCGGCAGTACTTTTTGTGGGGTATCAGTTACTCGAGGTAATTTAGTCGGGGAGTTTTTATTTTGGATTTAAGATAAAAATATGTACGTCTGCTTGAAAGTGATTGGTGTTGATTGATTGCGATTCAATCAGGGTGCTGTAATTAACTATGAGCAGTAATAGGTCAATAGCTGACGGTTGTTATTTTGCCTCATCTATACTAATATTATAAAGCTGAAGAGTTTGTTTGTTTGTTTGACCGCGCTAATCTCAGGAATTACTGGTTCGAATTGAAAAAATCTTGTTTGTGTTGGATAGTCCATTTATCGAGGAAGGCTTTAGGCTATATAACATTACAGTACGACCAATAGAAGCGGAGCAGTTTTCAGGCAAGACTAACCTTTCAGTATCAAAGTTGTAACCCGATTGCAGAAACTTCGGTCCCTCCCACCAGAGGGCGCAGGTCGGAAGCTCCTGAGGGCTAATACCCCTACTAATCAAATCAGCAGGATTCTCTGCGGAGGGTACATATAGCATAAACGAAAAATGTTGCAAAGATTGGGGAAATTTTATGTGACGCAGACGAAGTTGCGTGGGTCAGCTAGTCACTATCACTATCACTACATATTATTAAACAAAGTCTCCCGCCTCGTCTGTCTGTCCCTATGTATGCTTAGATCTTTAAAACTACGCAACGCATTTTGATGCGGGTTTTTTTAATAGATAGAGTGATTCAAGAGGAAGGTTTTCGTGTATAACTTTACGCGGGCAAAGCTGCGGGCATCGGCTAGTTTAGAATTAAATGTTGGCCGTGTAGAAATGCCTACAGTATTTAGTCAATACTTAACTAATGTCAAAAAATATATAAATGAGTAAATTGTTGTTCCATGTTCAGCGTTTGACTTGGGCGTAGTTAAAATTCCAGCATTGCTTAAAATATTTACATCAATTAATCTATGTGTTGTGGAAATGGGGACAAGTCTCTTTTGTCCCCAAAAGAACGCACGAGTACACCTCCTCTGCCACGTGTAGTCCTAATACTTCTTCATCGACAAACTCCGCCGAAACTTCCATTGAATTCGAATAATTTGAAAAAAAAAAAGTTCAAATAAAACAAAATGCTAATACATTACAAATAAGTTTTATATTTCAGTAGCCAAGCGTGCTGAAACACCTGAATTAAGCTGAATGTGTTTATTGAAGAGAGAACGAAAGCCGCTGAAGCGAATATCTTAGGAGTTACATGTAATGTTTGCTCCGTTACTGAAATGGTGTATGTGAGTAAATATGTATGTTTGGTCTTTATGTATCTACGGTCTAGAAGTCGACCGAAAGTTTAGAAAAACTCTTGTGACAAACTGTCGCAGAAGATTAAAGGTTGTGTTTGTATTTTTGGGGTGCCTTGCCTTAAGTCTAAATCTATGGGAATTTTATGATAAAATTGTGCGGTGACACAGTGGTTGCAGCTCCAATTTACGATCTGACCTTGGTTCGAACCCACACACACATTTTTTTGTGTATTTTTTTTCATCACCGCTGCTCTCAAAACGGTAAAGGAAAACATTGTGAGGAAACTTGCATGTCCTAGAACCAAAAAATTCGAAGACATGTGACATCTATCAAACCGCACCGGGCCTGCGTGGTGGATTATAGCCCATTCCTTCTCATAGAGAAGAGGCCATGTCCCAGCAGTGGGAACACTAATTAACTGATGATGATGACAGAACATTTACTGCGTGAGTTCGCACTTGGCAAGTTTTCATTCCCCTCTATTTTTATTTAAGTTGAGCAATTTATGCTGTAACAGTTGCGGATCACGTTGCTCGTGCCTCGTCATAAAAAACGAAACTGATTGATTGTTCTGCAAACGTTTACCACGGTTTACCAATGGATGGATGTACAAAAAAGTAAACAAAAAATGTTCGAATCATGGAGAGTACGCAATGTCCTGAATCTGGTTACGTAAAATCACGCCTCGTGAGTTTCCCGAAAGGGTCAGCAGCAGAGTTATGTTTCCTTTCAATTCATCAATCATATTTGAGTTTCATATTAAACTAGCTGACCCACGCAACTTCATCTGCGCCACATAAGAGGGAAAAAGCTACCTACTACTACCTACCTTCTACTACTTTTTTTTTTTATAAGAACCTTCTCCTGACAATAACGAACACAACAAAAAAAGAATCAGCCAAATCGGTCAAGCCGTTTTCATGCTATGTCGTGACAACGAAAAACGGATTTCATTTTTATATAATAGACTAGCTGTTGCCCGCGACTTCGTTCGCGTAAAAATATTGATGGGTCATGTGTGAGACTGCATCGTTGTTCGAGTTGTCGCAAGCGCTACTGAGCATAAAGGTCCTGGGTTCGATTTGCGGGACGGGCAAAGTGTTATTGTATTATTTATGCCCGGTTGATGGGATTTAGCTAAATGTACGAAATGTGGGTGTAGGATTAGATACACCTCTACCTAACAGTGGCGCAGGGTAAAAATAGTGTCAGGGGAAGCCGTAGAAAAAAAAGGAAAACTGTTTTTTTTGCTTCTGTTAACTTTTTTCCCCGTGTTAATTTTTACCTCATTTTCACTACCAGCGACACAAAAAACCACGAAAACGACACCCATGATTAAAAATCCAAAAACTTTCGTCGGCGCCATTTTTGATTTTTATTTTGACTTCATATTCATTCATTAAAAGTAAGATCAGAAATGCAGAAGAGAAAAAAAACAGAAATCTACAAAATAAAAAAATCTAGTTGGTATCAAATACGATATCGACAATTACTCATTCTATCTCGTTCTACTATACATAATTTATTTATTTATTTAAACAACACATACAACTATTATTACAGGTTTAGGTACCTAATACAATAGAGCAGTTATATTCAAAGTGAAATTATTTATGTTTTGAATAATTTAATTAATTTGACAAACTAAAGTAATTGTGCAAAATGCGGCCCGTGTGAATTCGTTGTGTACAATTGAAGCAATCAATCTGTTGTGACACCATATTAAGTGCACGCAGCGCGCGCGTCAGCGGCGCGTGCTGCAGCAAGTTGGTGCGAGCGGGCGGCACCCACAGGAGCGGCGGATGCCATACTTTCTTTTTCTGCTCCTGTCGTAAGTCCATAATCTTCGGCTTACCTAGGTCCCTACAAAACGGTAAGTACTGCCAGCCGCGAAGTCACGTGTGCTATTAACTTGTGTACGGCTTATACTATTAACTTGCACTGCTGCAAAAGGTCTCTCCTGCTGCTGTTATTTGTGAACGAATGAACAACTACAATGCAAA
Source organism: Xestia c-nigrum (assembly GCA_916618015.1). Lineage (NCBI taxonomy): Eukaryota > Metazoa > Arthropoda > Insecta > Lepidoptera > Noctuidae > Xestia > Xestia c-nigrum. The sequence continues at coordinate 5,263,812 of OU745263.1, forward strand.
ACTTCATCCCCCCTTTTAATATGTATGTATATGTCACCGTAAATTGTCAAACACGTTAGATTGTAATATAACTAGAGAGATTGTAAACTCTCCAAAGATTGTCAAACGAACATACCGCTGGATGCGATGGAAGTCCACTCGTGCGGTGTGCAGCAGGGAGAGGGAAGGAGGGGTCCCCCTTGCCCCATGGTACCACTTTTATGAAAAGTACCGATTAATATCCCCTCACCTCAAAATACTTTATTTTTCCATAAAACGCGTAGTCGACGGAGCTCCGCTACGCGGGTTTCCGTCTGCATGGTTTAAAGGAACCTAACTAACCTAACGTGGGGGTGCCCCAAGTCCCGATTATGGTAGCAGAGATACTTCCGTCGCAAGCATTCCACAATATTACAGTTTCACTTCGATAGATTACAATCTACCGAATAATAAAGCGTAATATTGTAAGCAGTATGTTCAATTGACAATATTTTGAGAGTTTACACTCTCGCTAGAGAGATTACAATCTAACGTGTTTGACAATTTTTACGGTGACATATAGACACACAGTACGTACACAGCTGAAACATAAGTTAAAATTCACAGAGATTAACTGTCGCGACTGTGCCAACTCGTTAGAGTTCGTTACGCAAAACCTTTTGTTAGGTCGGCAATTGTACGACAAAAAACAAGTTGGATAAGTATTCACGTGGACGCAATATTGAGCGCTTTCATCAAATGGTCGGGGTTTTATGGAAAAGTTCATGTGCTTCAGTAGGTAGTGACTCGCGCACGTGTTATATGAATGGGGATGAAGCAAATGAGTTATTTCGTAATGATTGTAGCACGAGGCGTTCTCATTTACTTTGATACGTAATATAACGCCTGTACACGTATAGAATATTTATGAATGGTGACTATATTGTGATCGTGGAGCTCGCGGCTAAATAATAACAGCCGCTTGGGCCGATCTTTAGGTTAAACCGTACTTGCCTAGGTTGGTCTGTGGATAGGTGACCACAGTTACATATCGAGTTTCCTCTGTGCCTCGGAAAGCACGTTAAGCTGTTGGTCCCGGCTGTCATTTATCCATCTTTGGCAGTTGTTACAGATGGTCAATGTCCCAAAAAGCCTGACACCAGTCCTACCAAGTGGTATCGTATTTCCCAGTACTAACGGGGTAATACAATACGAGGTCAGATAGGCAGTCGCTCCATGTAAAACACTGGTATTCAGCTGCATCCAGTTAGACTGGAAGCCGACCCCAACAAAGTTGGGAAAAGGCTATGCAAATGATGAACTTTGTTCTGTAATTTCTGCTCACTTTCTTGGGAAAAAATCGTGTGTTTATGAAAGGTTTTGGGTATCCTCATCATCATCATCATTTCAGCCGAAAGACGTCCACTGCTGGACATAGGCCTCCCCCAAGTGTCGCTATATTGACCGGTTCCGTGCGACTCACATCCAGCGGATTCCCGCAACCTGCACCATATTTGGATATAAAAGGCAATTTTTTTTTTTTGGTAAACTATTAATTAATAAATTGTTTCATTCAGAAATCTCAGCCTAATGGCTCATTTACATTAGGTCGGTTTGAGGTCGGTCACCGAAGGCGGCGGCCGCATTCGGTTTAACTGAAACGCTCACCTAAACTGAGTTGTTTACATTGGTCGGTTAACCGAATTCGGCGACTTGATCTTCGAACTGAGCTGGGGGCTGCGGGTGGCGGGCGACGGGCGGGGCACAGCGCACTCGACACCGACAACGGGCTCGACCGAATACGGCCAAACCGAATACGGCCAAACGAATACCTGTTTATATTAGTCGGTGACCGAATACGGCCTGCAGCCGAATACGGTCTAACCGACTTAATGTAAATGCGCCATTAGTCTGGTTTACTTCCATGTATAGGTAACAAATTGGTTGGCAATTATATTATCATTATGAGGTAGAACGTGAAAGTGAAACGGAATTGACATAATGGGCTGGACTCAGTTCCGGGTCGCTAGTCTGCTTCCTTTATTTCATAATAGGCGAGGTTATCTCGGGGACGTGTTTATTGTTCCAGGAAAAGGTACCGCCAAATGGGTCATTAATAATACTTACTCGCTGTTGATGATTGTGAAGGGCAAAGCATTTAGTATTACGGTTCATTTAATAGACAACAAAATAGTGGTGTGAAGAAAGGAAAAATGAGAATGCCTATAAATATTTAATTAATTATTTCCTTTATTCATTATGTTGACAATCTTCTTGGTGTTTTTGTGTTGTCTATTTTTTATCTTCTTTTTTGTTTTGAAGTGATATGTCAGTGTTTGTCTTAGCTTCACCTTGTAATTGAGAATATTTCTTACATATTAGATTTTAATTGCCATTCCTTAGTTTTATTCCACCTCACCTCATAGAACCCCATTATATATATATACAGTCCATTCCTATCGTCAACATTTTTGGTCCTTCGACGGTTTTATTTCAAATAAATTTTGTCATTTTCATCGGTAAGTACCATTTAAATTATACCATTACGACATGAACACGCGTAGTAAAACCAAAGCCTTGGCAATGTCGTCTCATAGTATCGCCCGTCATTCACCTGTAGAACCTTCACCATCCATTCACGAGCCCGTAGCGTCTAGAATTGGTGCCGGTGACGATGCTAGCAGCATGCGCTCTGCGCGGACTAATTCTAGCGTTTCATCCACCACGCTGAAGGCACGCAAGGCCGCCGCGGAAGCCGCGTACAAGCGCCGCCAGTTCGAAAACATGAAGGCGCTACAGCAGCAGCTCGCGGAAGTGGAGGAGGCCGAGTACCGCGCGGAGATTGAAAAAATTGAAGCGGAGGTTGAAGGTAAAAGTAGGCGAAGTACTACGAGTCAAAAACGAACGCAAGAATGGGTAAGAAGTATTTCTACAATTCAAGTAAACGAGGAAAATAAACCAAAAGAGGTCTCACAGCCTGCTCATTTGTCAATGAACCCTCAGGCTGCTGCTCCATTATTAGCAGCACACCTCGATAATCAGGCAGGTTTCGTTCCCCAAGTGCCCGGGCTGGCCGCCACAGTGTTACCACCCTCTCTTATGGGCTTGGATGAACAGCGCCACAAAATACCTGTATGTAATAATGAGTTTTCTTCCTTGCTTTTACAAGCAGTCGCAGACACTGCCGCTGCAGCGAAGTCCTTGGCTGTCGCACAGAATAAGACACAAAGAACAAAAATAGAGCTTTTCGCATTTACTGGCAATGCGTCCCAGTGGCTTCAATTTAAGAAACTTTTTGACACTACTAAACTCTCATACACCCCCGCAGAGAATGTTGCGCGCTTGACAAGCGCGCTCCGTGGGGCCGCACGCGAGTCCGTCGCGTCGCTGCTCATCTCTGCAGAGGACCCGGAGGAGATCATGCGCGCCCTCGAGCGAAGCTTTGCGTGCCCTGAGATGATTGTCTTCGGTGAGGTACAGGTGTTGAAACAACTACCACGGCTCGGTAATGACCTCAAAGAAATAGGTACCATTGCGAATAGAGTCAGAAATAGTCTTTCTACGATAAAATTACTCAATCATCGTGACTATTTACACTCACCAGAACTTTTTCACATCATTCTAGGTAAATTAAACCCTATGGTGAAAATGAGATGGTCTGACTATGCGTCAGAGGTATCAAACCCTCTGTTATCTAAATTAGAGGTTTTGTCTGAATTTTTAACTCGTGAACATGAGCGTTTTATTAAGTTTGCTTTGTCTCCTGACTTAAGTCTTTCGCAAGCTACACATCAATCGCACGTGATTCAGTCTGTCAATAAACCATTAAAACGCGAGAACATTCATTCTGTGTCACATAATAAAAATAAAAGTAATGATAAAACAGAATGTGTTTATTGTAAAAAAAAACACAACGTTAAAAACTGCGACGAAATAAAGTCTTTGTCAGTTGACGAAAGATGGCGTTGGATACGTGAGAACAAGATTTGTTACAAATGTCTTAGGCGTGTTTCTCATCAATGGAAATCTTGTAAGGTAAATCCTTGTGGGCTCGACGGTTGTTCTTTTCGCCACCATCCTCTTTTACATGGTAGGCAGGATACGTTAACGTCATCGCCTGCATCCGAAAAGGAGTCGTTTAACAACACTGTGTGTGCAGCTGCGTCTCTTAGTGACGTTCCGTGCACGTCATCCTCATCAGCCGCCCCGCTCGCACTTCAGCCAATGGAAGAAAAGGTAACGGTTTCTAATACAGGTATCCATGAACACTTCAAGATGTCATCACAAATCAATACGTTTTTAAAAATGGTACCAGTTATTGTGTCTGGTCCAGCTGGCGATTATGAAACATACGCTCTTCTTGATGACGGCAGTACAGCGACATTGATTGACTCAAACGTGGCTGCTCGTATAGGGTTATCAGGACCGCAAGAACGTATAACTGTCAACGGTGTCGGTGGTTTACAGAAAAGTACAAACATTTCATATGTTAATTTTTACATACAGGGTAAACATGACAATAACAAATACTTAGTTAGTGGTGCTAGGGCTATGCAAGCACTAAATTTAAGCACACAAACACTGTCCAACCAAATGGTTGAATCATACAACCATTTGAAAGACTTAGCTCATTTTCTAATTTATAGTGACGCTGTACCGACCGTGCTTATCGGCGCTGAGCACTGGCATCTATCGATAACTCACGAGGTCCGCACTGGGCGCCGCAATGAGCCTGTCGCCTGTCGCACTTTGTTGGGTTGGACATTGTATGGAGTAGCTTCTAGTAAAACTAAACCAGTCGTATTTATTAACCACTGTCAGTTAGACCAAGCCGAACAATCTGAATACGAACGTTTAGAACTTCTCATAAAAGAGCAGTACAAACTTGATTCACTTGGTATTTCCAAACGTGAGACTCTTCATAGTAAGCAGGATTTGCGTGCTATTGAGATTTTAGACGCGACTACTACACGTTTGCCAACTGGTAGGTACGAAGTAGGACTCCCATGGCGAGATGACATTCATTCCATTCCCGACAGCTATCCTCAAACTCTCTCACGTTTCTTGAGTCTAGAGAGACGCATGCTCCGAGAACCAGAGTTTGCTGGTCTTTATAAACAGTTTATTGATAATATGCTTGCTAAGGGATATGCGGAGGAGTGTGATCCTACCACTTACTATTGTAATTTTACTGGTCAAGAAAATCTTAATAATATAATCTTACTCAATTCAGAGTGTTCTAAACAGACTGCGCCAACAACAAATCGTCCTGGAGCAGTTTCTAGTTCTGATTCAAGTACGAGGATTAGGTGGTACTTGCCACATTTTGGCGTGTATCACCCACAAAAGCGTAAGCTTCGGGTTGTTCACGATGCGGCTGCTACGAATCAAGGAGTGTCTTTGAATTCCTTGCTTCTCCAGGGGCCTGATCTATTAGAGAACTTATTAGGTATTCTTTTTAGATTCAGAGAGGGCCGTGTCGCAATGTCTGCTGACATTAAAGAAATGTTTCCTCAAATACGAATTCGAGAGCAGGAAAGGGACGCATTACGGTTTCTTTGGCGTGATGTTCAATACAAAAATACAAAGCCTATCAAAGAGTATCGTATGACTGCTGTTATCTTTGGAGCGTCGTCCAGTCCATTTACTGCTCTGTACATTAAAAACAAAAATGCCAGGTCTCATCAAGATTTGTATCCAGAAGCAGCCAACGCTAGTATTTATAATTGTTATATGGACGATTACCTTGATAGTGTGGACGACGTCACCAAGGCTGCGCAGCTGTCATCTGATATAGTCACTATACATCGTAACGCCTGTTTCGAAATGCGTGGCTGGATTTCAAATAATCAAGAAGCGTTACGTCTTATTCCAAAAGAATTTCATGCCGCACAACCGACTGAAGTGAAACTTGGTAATAATCCTACTATTATAAATAAAGTCTTAGGCGTGTCATGGGATCCTTTATCAGATACTATAGGTTTTAGGACCGGTTTAGAAGGTTGTAGGTTTCAAGGCTCTTTAAATAAGCGAAAAGCGTTGTCTCATCTTATGAAAATCTATGATCCGTTGGGATTACTTGGGCCAATAGTTGTTAAGGGCCGAATCCTGCTCCAGGAGGCCTGGAGGAAAAATATTTCCTGGGACACGCCATTTCCACCCTCAGAGGTTATGAGGTGGAGTGAATGGTTAGAAGAGCTCGTTAAAGTATCATTTTTTAGTATTCCACGCTGGTACGCTAATGAAAATGGTGAACCTTTATATAGGGAATTGCATGTGTTTGCTGATGCGAGCGAGCTTGCCTATGCCTGTGTTGCTTTTTGGCGTTTTACGTATGCTAACGGCATCGTCAAACTCGCCCTTATTGCCAGTAAGGCGAGAGTTTCGCCATTAAAACCAACATCAATTCCACGATTAGAGCTGCAAGCTGCTTTGATTGCTTCTCGCCTTGCTGTCACAATCAAAGATTGTCACAAAAAGAAGCCCATGCGCACATATCTGTGGACGGATTCTAGAACCGTTCTTGGTTGGCTGAGGAGTGATGCACGAACATTCAAGCCGTTTGTGGCTCATAGAGTCGGGGAAATAACCGAAAATTCATGTGTTCAAGATTGGCGTTGGGTCCCGACCGACTTGAATGTCGCTGACGATGCCACTCGTATAAAACCTCTGCACCTGAATCCCAACCATCGATGGTTTTCGGGTCCTTCATTTCTTTTAGAGGCCCCAGAAAATTGGCCCATACAACCAGCTGGCCAGCCTGTGGCTCAGGAGGAATGTAAACGTTCTCCTGCGCTTTTGGTTGCTCATCTGGTTGCGTCAGTAGATTTCAGTCGTTTCAGTGACTGGCTTCGTTTGCTCCGCGCTACTGCTCGCGTTTTGCAGGCTGCGGCCAAATTCCGTTCATTTTTGGACCGTACTAGACTCACTGTCCCTAACACCGACGTTAGAGACCGCCATAGTGCAAGTTTACCTGCGTCCACCACTCTATTATTGCCTTTGTCAGCTGAGTTAATGGAAGCCGCAGAAAGGCATATCCTGCAACGCCTACAGGCAGAAGCGTTTGCCGAAGAAATTCAGTGCATCGATCGAGACGAAACGATACCCAAATCTAGCCGCTTGTCAAAGCTTTCACCAATGATGGGAGAAGACGGTTTGTTAAGATTGGTCGGAAGAATTAGAGCCGTCGAAAATGTCAGCTCCGATGTGAAGCGCCCGATATTGTTAGATGGTCGCCACCATGTCATCCGTTTGTTGGTGCAATATTTCCACCGCAGAGCTGGTCATGCCAATAATGAAATGGTAATTAATGAGTTGAGACAAAAGTATTGGATTCTTCGAATTCGCAGCATCGTCCGGAGTGTAGCCAGCCAATGTTTGTTCTGCAGGATAAGGAAAACAAAACCAATGAATCCAAAGACAGGAGATCTCCCGGCACAAAGGCTTGCCCACCATCGCCGTCCTTTTACATTTACGGGCTTGGATTATTTTGGCCCTATTTCTACTGCAATTGGCCGAAAAAGAGAAAAACGTTACGTTGCCCTTTTCACCTGTATGACTTCCAGAGCCATTCATTTGGAGCTGGTGCATTCCCTCTCTGCTGATTCTGCAATTATGGCTTTGCGTCGCTTTGTTTCAAGAAGAGGAACTCCTGACACAATATATTCGGACAATGGCACGTGTTTTGTTGGTGCGAACCGAATTCTTCGTGATTTTTACCAACCTGAAGTTGAAAATTTTGCTGCCAATAGAGGAATAAAATGGAAGTTTATTCCTCCCGCCGCACCATTCTTTGGTGGATGTTCTGAGAGGTTGGTGCGCAGCGTGAAGGTGGCTCTAAATGCCACTTTGGAAGAAAAAGCCCCCAAGGAAGAGGTCCTTATAACTCTCTTGTTAGAAGCCGAAGCGATTATCAACTCTAGACCTCTGGGTCACGTTTCGGTTTGTCACGAGGACCAAGAGACATTAACTCCATTTCATTTTTTGCTCGGTACGTCATCTAATCAAGTTCTACCTTCGACTCTGGACGACCGGGATTTATTAAGAAGAGCGGACTGGCGAAAAGCTTTAAGATTAGCTGACCATTTTTGGCATCGCTGGGTCAGAGAGATTCTGCCCACTATGCAACCACGGCAGGTCGGGGACAGCAGAGAACCCGCTTTAAAAATTGGTGACATTGTATTAATCGTGGATGAGAACATGCCGAGAGGAACTTGGCCACGAGGCCGTGTTTCTGGAACTTTTCCCGGCAAAGATGGAGTAATTAGAGTGGTGGACGTAGCCACCTCAGGTGGAATACTTCGTCGGCCGGTCAAGAAGGTTGTCAAGATTTTCACATAGGAGACCCATTGCATTATTTTGTGCACCATCATGCACAAGGGGGTGGAATGTTGACAATCTTCTTGGTGTTTTTGTGTTGTCTATTTTTTATCTTCTTTTTTGTTTTGAAGTGATATGTCAGTGTTTGTCTTAGCTTCACCTTGTAATTGAGAATATTTCTTACATATTAGATTTTAATTGCCATTCCTTAGTTTTATTCCACCTCACCTCATAGAACCCCATTATATATATATACAGTCCATTCCTATCGTCAACACATTAGTATATATAATTCTTACATTTTTAAATATTTATTTATAAAAATAAATTTAAATAAAAAACATTTATTAATATGAAAAACAGTAGCCCACTAGCGCTGGGGACAGGGTCCGAGCTGCCGGTGGTCAGGGCTCTTGAGAGAGGAACCTCCTAACAATACGTGCCGTGTCAAGAAGTACTGCTTTCTGAATCAAGCCCTTGATCCAGCTGCCAAGCGAGAGCCTCCTAAGATGTTGGTCGAGGCTCTTGGCTATTAAGCCATCACGACACCGACACCGACACGACTATCGGCACAATGATTGCTGTATCCCACATGTCGACAACCTTGCGAGCCAGCTCTAGATATTAGTTTTTTTTATCTTGCTCTGCTTTCACGAGGTTCTCATCATGCGGGACCGTTATATCAACATTTTGTTTTTTTTTTGGTGTCTCATTTGTTTTTAACAGTGCTTACTAACATAGTCGTAAGTTTTACTAACAGCTTTTGAGTCGTGGTTACTCGAATAAAGAAAATTCTATTCCATTCTATTCAAAATTATTTTCTCACCAGTTTTTTAATACCTGTTACTTTTTTTTTCAGGTAAACTTAAAAGAAAAAGATAACAATCAACCTTCAAGTATTTCAAGTACCTACAGTAAGTACGAAACCTAATTCCGGTAAGACAAGCAATCTCGTACCTCAATCAAGTACCAGGACATCATAAAACACAGAGACATCAACACTACGTCGCCGTTAGCTGCTCTGTCGCGCAAGGTTTCACCCGACCACAATTGGGTCAAGCCACAGTCCCTTCAACCAGGGATGCGTACAGTCCGAACCATTTTAACTGATTTACACAACTTGCTTGGCATGTCACGTAACTTAAACTGGATTTAGGTCTTGTTTTGGGTGGATCAGGGGTAATTTTATTATTTTACGTATACTTAAAACAAAGCATTTCTTTGTAAGGCAAATGTTTGACTTCTCTTCTCTCTAAAAAGGGATTTATCATGCATTCTCTTCAACAACAAATCATCCTGCATTGTAAACTGTTACTATAACTGTAGGTATTTGTTTTATGATCCACATTACATTTGTTTACACTAACTAAACCATCAATCCTTAAGAAAACCCCTTAGACCTGTAATGCAAACCGTCATACATCATCGCCTATGATGTACTAGGGTGACATAAACTCAAGGAGCATCAATCACTGGTCCTGCAAGTGGCGCGTCCCCACATAATAGATAGTGTGGTGAGCCGGTGACACGTCATAATATCCAATGTTGTTGATCGACCGGTCTAACACCTAACTGCATTGATGGTAACTTAGTACTTGGTATATTACTTGCGAGTTCCATCAGTTTAGCTATAGGTAACTAAATGATTGTGTTGGTTACGTATTAATGTTAATTATGTCTAGTCTCAGATTCGATCTAATGATAGCCTAACCGTCTATGATAATTATCATCTTACCAATTATTCGACCAGTAAATTAGCGCTGCGTGCTTGAATGTCCTGTTTTAATGGCCATGGAACTCAATCCCTTTGATAGACCTGTGTATTGGTTAACTAGATTGGAGATATGGCCTACTTAATATATGCTTAATGAGTAAACAGAGACCATCATTACCAATGTCTACCATTGCACTGAGCTAATATGGGAATATTGTATTTTCAAACTATAAACTTTTTACTCAAACCATCATAATAAATTCAAATCTAAATATAGAATTCAAAGCATCAAATCTTATTCTGAAAACTGGCCACTGAGATTTTATTTTATACACTTGAAAAAAGAATAATTTAAGTTCGTTGAACTTGAACCTCTTTAATATTTTTTTAAAGTTTTGTTTTTTCAGAAAGAAATAGAGCCATACAAATATTAGTCCTTCTTTTTCTTTCAAAAAACCAAGATGCTAGGATAGCATAATCTCTAAAGGTTTCTTAATAAGCCGTGGTTGGTTCTGATGTTAACTTTATGAATACAACGTCGGTGGCAGGGAAATTAAGTAGAAATCCCTGCGGGCTTAACTTTGTTGCTACTGACCACTTTTTATCCTGTGTTAAAATTCTTTGGCGATTTTTAAGTCGTGAACATGCTTTTTCAGAATGAGTTTATGGTTTCATTCAACGGTCACTATTATCCTCCTTGTTCCATGTTACTTGAGGGTCAGCGCAACACGTTTTTTTTTCTGCCACTCTCCTCTGCCAACTGTTTTTCTGTTTTCATTGAACGTTAAGAGAAAAAATTACCATGATGGTACAGTTAACTGGATCTCCAGGGTTACAAATTGAAATTAAAAAGGCCTTAAGAGCCATTTCACGTTTTCGCGCAAATATCTAAGGTTTTAGTCGCCTAATTTGCCATCTTAGATAACACTCTCGCATTTTTAAATACATGTTTAAAATAGACTAGACCTTCCTATTGACACTTCATGTAACACATTTGTAAAAACTTATTTGTTAACAGTGTAGTGATTAATCTCCGACAACTAGTTTACTGAAACATCCTCGCTGAGTCAATTTCGGACTCCTATATCTACGATAAATATTTATAAATTTCACTTGAAAAAATACACAAAGCATGAGACAAATACTTTTGTCGACACATAATGTACTAAAATTTCGATAATTAATAACATACACTAGTAAAAAAATAAAGTCTTAGGGCCATTTTTAAGTTTTATATCGCTATTTTATCGTGATTTTTTGGTTTGAACGAAGCGTAATTACATTAAATAAAATATGTAAAAATAAACTATGCTCTTTTACTAAACTAATTCCAAAGTTTCATTAAAATCAATTCGTTTAATCAAACATAATAAATTTAATAACATCACTCTAAATTCGAATAAATTACGATGCATAAGCCGGCACCGATTAGTACGGCCTGAGCGCTCATCGTAGAAGGACCTGTGCCATTTTTTTCAGCTCCCCGATTTTCGAGCGTATCTATCGTAAACGCATCGTATACTACGACTACAACATTTTAATCTTCTTGGTTTTTTTTCCTTAGGTAAGAATTTTGTTTATTATCAAGTAAAATATGATTTTAGTAGTTTGTAGAATAATGATTATATTAATATTTGTTAAATGTTTTTAGCAATATGGGGCGTAAGGGTTGTGTATACCATTGTGTCAAAAAAAGGAAAACTAAAAATTCTGCAGCTATAAAGAAAGCAACAGAAGCAAGGTAGATATTATTTTTATTTGCAATTCATTACAGTTATCACTAAAGGTAGGGTAGCCCACGAAATTCAAATTTTCTATCGTGGGGGGTTTACCCTGTTCTATTACTATTTTTTGAAAAAGTCATTCAATAGTATTTAATGAGTTTAAATACTTTGATGGTTTTAGTACTTAATCATATAATTTTATTATTATTGAGTAAAAAACATTTCCGGGTCCGAAATTTGACAGCTATTTTGTTTTCATTTTAGAATGAGAAATCGCGTGAATCGAGTAGAGGATGATAGTACCTTTAGAAGTGACGCCATGCCGGGTACAAGTGAAAAGTCTAGGACAACAGAAATTGTATGTTTAATAACATTTTTTGTGTAAAGTAGAAGTTTATTTAGTAGTATGTATAGAAACTACTTATCTTATTATTTCTTTAATTTTATAGGAAAAAGAACCTGTTGCATTAGACCCTGGGCTCGAAGAATCAATGGAACTTCCAGACTCGATCGTAAATATTTTTAGTATTGTTTGTATTTTCAATCTCAATTGGACGTTTTAATTTTTTCTGGATTTTTACTTCTGGAGTAAATATAAGCGAAGACAGGAAAAAGTTCAGTGCTATTTCTCTTTTTCTATTATCAAAAAGTTCAATTACAGCCGTACTTCTTGCTGTGTGACCGAAGAAATTGTAATATCTCAAATAGAAGTTTATTTAGAAGTTTGTAAAGGTACTATCTTAATTATTTCTTTAATTTTATAGGAAAAAGAACCTGTTGCATTAGACACTGGACTCGAAGAATCAATGGAACTTTCAGACTCGATAGTAAATATTTTAGTACCTACTTATTGAATTATTTTTTTTTTAATTTAAATTTTAACGGAATGTTTTTTTTTTAGAACGATTTCGTCGTCGATGGCAGGCGAATAATAGATTTTCAATACTTCTGGAATCAATTAATAAATATAAGTAAACACAACGAGAAGTTCGACTGCAAACTGAACTATTTGAAAATAGAAAAAGAGAAACAAGTGGGTCTGATTTCTAAATTTGACTTGAAGTGTATGATGTGTGGATCTAGATTTATTTTAAAAACTTCGAAGACTGACACATCTGAACTATCAGGACTCGACCTTAATGCGGGAGTGGTATCAGGTGCAATCATTACGGGAATTGGTCTCTCAAACCTTAATGAGATCACTGCATCCATGGATTTGCCAACAATGCCGTTTCGATTGTATAGTAAAACACATGATGTTATTTCCGACATGTGGAAGACTGCTGCTGAAGTGACGATGATAAATGCTGCCAAAGAGGAAGTTGAAGCGGCAAAATTACGTGGCGATGTTAGCAATTCGGGTATAGCTATGATACCGGTCGAAGCAGATGCTTGTTGGGGCAAACGCTCTTATAAAAATAATTATTCTGCACTCTCTGGTGTTGCAGCCATAATCGGTGAACATAGTGGCAAAGTGCTACATATTGGCGTTCGCAACAAATATTGCGTCATTTGCGCCCGAGCTAACAAAAAAGGTCAGCCAGCAAAAGCCCACAAATGCACAAAAAATCACTCGGGATCGTCTACCAGCATGGAGCAAAGCATATTAGTTGAAGGTTTTAAAAAATCCATTAGGGAAAGAAATTTAATTTATAAAACACTTATCGCAGATGGCGATTCTAGTACTTACAAAAGTATATTAGAGAGTCGACCTTACCCAGATATACCCATACAAAAAATTGAATGCACAAACCATTTGTTGAGGAATTACAATAGCAAAAACTTGTTACTTCAAAAAGATACAGCTATACCTCTAAACGAACGTAAACTTTTAAATATGGACCGGCTGAAAAGGCTACGTACTGCTGTCCGTGCTGCTATTAGATATAGACAACAGGGCGATGGTTCAAATTCCAATAAAATAGAAAAACTTCAAAAAGACATTAGTAATAGTCCAAGACACATATTTGGGGACCATTTAGAATGTGACAGTTACTACTGTACAGATGAAAGAAAAAAGGAGCCCAATCTGGTCCCACTGATACCGACACTACTTTTAAAATTAAAAAAGAACGCATCTCAACTCGCCTACAATTCCCGGAGTCTTTTACATTGCTTCACTAATAATCGCGCAGAGCAATTCAATAGTATCGTGGCGAAAATGGTAGGAGGGAAACGTGTGAACTTTTCATTGAAAGACTCCTATACCACACGATGCTATGCAGCAGTGGTGTCTTTTAATACCGGCAAGCCACAATATACTTTTTATAAATCCATCTGTCACGCTAGTCCAGGAAAATCTTTAAAATTGTTAGAGGCCAGGAGGTATGCTAAAAATACCCGAGAAGTAACGGCTCGTAGGGGTAATGCCCGCAAAAAAATTAATTATAATCCTGTAGATGCTCATTACGGCAAGGAATGTGAGAGACCGGATATGGAAGCTGAAGATTATGAGCAAGGTAAAAACCTTTTTTTAAACAATTTAAAAGAACAGGCGTCAAATCGCTATGAAATCGAGAGAGCTACTGTGTTACAAGCCGAAAGTTCTTTGTGGCTTGAACTAAGAAGGTGCATAGTCACCGCGTCCTCCTTTGGCAAGGTTTGCAAAAGGCGAGCGAACCAAAACTCTGCACCTCTAGTAAAATCTGTTTTATATTCCTATAATTTGGACCATATTGCCTCTATACAGCATGGTAGGGACAACGAACCTAAGGCTTTGGCCCAACTCAGTGTGCAAGAAAATGCAATTATAGAAAAATGTGGTCTTTTTATAGATGAGGAACATTTTTATTTAGGTGCGACACCAGATGGATTGTGCAGTGAAGGATTAGTGGAAGTGAAATGTCCTAGCTCACTTTTTGGAATCGATCCTGATATCGCAATACAAGGAAAAAAACTAAAATGTTTTAAATTCAACAGTCATCATCAAGTTGAAATGAACCCCAATCATGATTGGTACTACCAAATACAGGATCAGTTGCACATAGCGAAAAAAAACGTATGTTTGTTTGCTGTGTGGACCGGCCCTGATTTTCCATTGAAAGTAGTAAGGGTAGTAAAAGATGACGTTTTTTGGCAGGAAAAGATGCTTCCAAAATTGATTCGGTTTTACCAAGATTGCGTATTGCCAGAAATCATAGACCCTAGAAAGACCAGATCAATGCCTTTACGACAAATATTCATTTAACATGAATGATAATCATTATTACTTGACAATCATATATTTTTTCTTTGTTTGTGTTATTTCTATTACATACTTTTACATTACATATATTTCTGTTGTTTTATTACTCTGCAAAGCTTTAATAGATTAATAGACGGAATAAATAAATTATCCTTCGGCATGAATCTCAGACCTAGGTGCATTGCGATCATAACGGCTCAAGATTGTTTAGTCCGTCTCAACATTTGCGCTGCACTGTTTGTGTTGTGTACGTGTGGGTATTTACGCACACATACACGATGCTGCCGTCTTTTACCTAAACTCGAGCGTTTACATTTTGTGAAATGGCTCTTAAATAACTTAACTTGTTTTTTATCGAATTTGAAGGACTGCAATGGAAAACACAGCCTCAAACTAACTTAAGAAGCCTGAAGGTCTGACAAACTGTTTTATGAAGGAGTGTTGTCCATCAGCTGGGTTGTGAAGGTCATATAGACAGTTCCTCCATCTTTCACTGCTATTCAGCTGAATGAAGGTTAGATTGGAAACCGACCTAAAATAATTGGTAAAATGCTAGGTGGATGATGAATGTCCAATTCTTTAATCAAATCTAGCAATCACTTAAAGTCCATTCATACCTCTATCGTAACTTTTACTCCTAGCACAAAATTACATCCCGTCATACTTTATTCCCGAGCCAACAACACGTACTTATGAAAACGTTACAGAAAGGAGCGGTCCGAAGTCCGTCGACTTCTCATCAGTTTTAGGCAAATCTCAAGCACTCCTTGCCTTGTACGTATACTTTATTCGTGGACCGTTCTCACAGCCTTATTTAGATTGGGAGCTCTTACTACGATGAATGAACGTGAATTCCATTTTTGAAAAGTATTGAGGTCGTATGTCAGTTTTTAATTTAAAAAGTATTTTTATTATTTATGCTGAATACGTGTCCCACTCATTTTGTATACATAGTTTTATGTGTCTTTATTTTTTGCATGAAGAAAAGATCTTCCTTGTCTCTGCCATCTGATCCAGAAATGGGATACTTTACGATATATTCCGGAGATTTGTTAAAGTTTTTATAAATGTTCGCATGCGCGCGCCGTATTTGCATAAAGCTTTTAGAAGTGTCATGTGAGGGTGGAATCTTGAGAAACACGCATTTGTTACACCCATGCATGAGATTTATATCGTTTTTGCTCAGGTACGCACACAGACACAAAGAGAGAATTTATTCCGGGCAATTTAAAATCGTAATTGTAAAGGGTAAGCTCCTACTAATCGCTAATATCCTGGTACTAATAGGCCCGCTTGCACCACAGATAAATACTATTTTTTGCACTAACATCTAAAACGTCATTCTTTATGTGTTTAGATATGTTTTTCGCTAAAAGTATAATGATGACAAATGACTGTTTGTGATACAAGCGGGTCAAGCAGGTTTTAATTGTAAATATCATCATTGTGGTGACTGGAAAGTTGTGAGGTAATCTATTGTCGTGGTATGGGCATGTGATGCGGAGGAATGAGGAAAATGTCTTGAAAGTTTTGAGTATAAATGTGGATTGATTGGTGAAGAACAAAAAAAAATGATGGATGAACTGTGTTAAGAATGATATGACAAGAAAAGAAGTGTCTGATGAGATGACGAAAAATAGAGAAGGGTGGAAGAAGTGTGAAAGAATGATTATAATGATTTTTTCAAGAAGACAGTTAATATCAACACAGTAAATTGGTTAGTAAAACTTTTACATTCGATCGAGAACCAATGTTTGGGCCGTCCGAGAATTCTCGACATTAATCATTTTCACCAAAATGAGGCATCTGAATTCAGCTGTAGATTTCACAGAAACATATTTCTTATTCAGATCCTTACGATGGTTTTCAAGGAATATTTACCAATTTCCTTGAATACAACAGAAGTAAACTATGTTTCGGTGAGATAACTTAGAGATAGATATGTTTCGAAAGTGTGAAAATGTGAGGCATGTTTAAAGAGTAGGTATCGCCATTTGTGAGATAAAAAAAAAAATTGGTTGTCTGTAAAGTCGGTTTACGGACGATAGATTTACGTGATAACGTCATACTCATTATTTTATGTAATAAAACACGTGGAACGGTGGAACGTTACTATGGAACGTTACTATTTTTCATGAGTGTTGCTGGTATTATCAATTTATAAGACGTTATCACGTCAAAATTACGTGTAAAAGTGTTTGAGAAAACCTACTTGCTGAATAAATATCATTTATCATTTATCATTTATCATTTATCATTTATCATTTATCATTTATCATTTATCATTTATCGTTTATCATTTATCGTTTATCATTTATCATTTTTCATTTTTCATTTATCGTTTATCATTTATCATTTATCATTTATCATTTATCATTTATCATTTATCATTTATCATTTATCATTTATCATTTATCATTTATCATTTATCATTTATCATTTATCATTTATCATTTATCATTTATCATTTATCATTTATCATTTATCATTTATCATTTATCATTTATCATTTATCATTTATCATTTATCATTTATCATTTATCATTTATCATTTATCATTTATCATTTATCATTTATCATTTATCATTTATCGTTTATCATTTACCGTTTGAGATGTTACGTAACAAGGACACTTTTGAGTCGGCCTGTTTTAAAACTCCGCAAAAAACGTCATAATCATTATTTTATGTAATAAAACACGTGGAACGGTGGAACGTTACTATGGAACATGAAACGTTACTATTTTTCATGAGTGTTGCTGGTATTATCAATGTATAAGACGTTATCACGTCAATAATGCTTTCTGTATGCAACCAGCATTTATTTTTCTTTAAGAATACTTCTGTACAACTAGAAAGTTTTCTTAGAAATCCACTGAAGTTGATTAGATGTCATGTCTCCTCTATTCTTACAGCAACTGAAGGTTAACTTCATCGAACTGTTGAAGGTAATCCATCTAGATAATTCCGTAACATTTTTTACAACATCTTTCTACGTTTGTGACTTTTACGGTTCTGGGAACGGCTATAAAAAGCTTCTCTTTTTTCTGATACCCTTATAATCGTGTTATACCCATCCATCCTGCCGTATTACGTTGGTATAGACTATTTTTCCAAATTATCGTCAACGTAAGTAGTTGTATCCTCAGGTCTGCTCATGTGATAACTTTAAATTAAATACAATTTAACATCACGCAAATGTATTGGACGATTTTATAAATAGCCAGTACTTTTCTTTACTAAAACTGATCGCAAGGTTTGGTCTCAATTATAAAAAGTTAGAAAAAGTTTAGTTGTCTGTAAAGTCAGTTTATAGTTTAACGTGACAACATCATAACAAAACATTGATGAAATGATTGCATACATACGCTCCGGTCGTAACGTTACAATGAGCGTAACGGGACAGAGCGTAACGGGACACGTTTTTGTGCGTGCAGCCTGCGTTCCTCGATTTTTTAGACGTTGTCAAGTCAATATAATCTACATAATCTTAATTTCTAAATCTAAAACAAAGTCCCATCGTTAGTTAAAACTAAGATTAGGTATATCTTGCCCAATAAACACAGACAAAAGTAATATAAAAAGATAATAGCTAGTGAGAGACCATTCCCTTGAGAAATTAGTAGGTGTGCCCTAAAATTGTGTCTGAAACGGCCGCTCTTATATAAAACTACTAGGCTGACAGAATGGCTAGGTACCTTGTTGACCGACGAATGTCGTGGATGGACGCTATCATTGTAGTCGTTAAATGGCAAGTCGAATCGTGATGTTTTGTCATTTGGGATATATTTAGTCCTTCTTTATTTTGATTAGAGATTTGTTAATTAAATAAAAGTAAGTATTTGTTTGTACTAGGTTAAATATTGGCATTGGCAGCATCACAGGCGAACGGAAAAGTGTTATGGCAATTAATACATTATTTTAATAATACAAAGGTCTTATATAAAAGAAACATAGTTTCATGAGGAAATTGGTTCCATATGCGTAGAATGAAACACCCTTTCAACAACAATGGTCCAGACAAAGTAACATTTTATCAGCATTTGCAATGATAGAATGTATGGGGCTCACATAATCTAAAGAAAAGCTTCAGTCGATTCAGTCGAAATTCTATCTAGAAAAACTTATTTGTATCACTTAGGGCTTCTTCACACTTACCACAACCACACCACGACCACAACCACACCTCAACCACACCACGTGGCCGGGCGTATATTTCGTATTGATAATGAATAGGAGTATTCACACGTACCACATTTTACAGTCGTTTTCGACCGTGTGTGTGATACTGACCACATCGCAAACACAACGTTGCGTCGACGCAACGACAGTGTTTCCGCTATGAAAACCGGAGTCGAACTGTGTCTGCACACCACGTAACCGCATCGCAACTACTGGCGACAACGCAACCACATCGACATTTTGTCGCTACCACAACGCAACTATAAAAAGCTGCAGCGACACTATTCACACGTAACCACTGCTTGACAGTATTTTGTCGTTGCGACGTGGTTGTGGTACCTACGTGTGAAAAAACCCCTAAATAGTCTTGTCCCACATTCGACAGCGTATCTTTTATTTCAGGACATCGAGCCAATTTCGCAGTAAAACATACTAGGAACCGATGAACTTTGACAGTTTTTCATTTCTGAATGCCAGAATTTGAGCTATAGCAATGTTGAACAAGTTCGATAGGAAATAAGCTCGTGCTCGTTGCATTTACTTCAACTTTTCAAACATAAACTATACGTTCACTTTAACTGATGAGTTTTCTTAGCTTTCGCTTAAAAAGGTTTACTCGGTAAATAGCAACTATTACTATACTTACTACTGATTATTTTCGCTCCAAGCCGAGTGAATTTTTGAGGTTTTTCAACGACGAAGAAGTCTTTCAGACAAATTCGTTTTTTTCTGCGAGACTCATAAAATCAAACCTAATATTACGATTAAATAAAATGTCTACTTTATGTTTATCATTTTCAACTGAAGTTGTGATCTCTCCTCGGTTGTGTCTGATTGCAACCCCATTGGATTATTGAAAGAAACGACACGACGTGGGCTCCGCTTCAAAATGTGCCGGTACAAAAAAAGGATAATATGATGGGGGATAACGGGTAAGGAATAGAGTCGTGTGTCGCAGCTCTTACGTTCTGTATGGCTAGTCTCCGTTCAGATTTTTTTTTTGCCGTCTCGGAAAGGGGTTTGAACTTTTTGTCCGGATTTATTTCCGCCATTTTGATTTTTTTTTTCAAAGTAGCGGCCACGCATACGACCAATATTAATCGATAGCTGGTATCAATACAAACAAGTTTTGTATTAGACAAAATGTTCTTAAGTGTCAAGTTTCCGAGGGGTGCGTGCCATTTCATATAATAACAGCAAGTCTAACGTTCACGTGACCTAATTTCATTTAATATACTTTTTGTTTAGTATAACGATGAAATTATATAATTTCAGTTTATCTAATTTTATATGGCTTAATTAACATTTCCTATAATGCACTTTTAAACTAATATTAATTTAGTATAATATTTAGTTAGTATAATATTCAAAATCTATAATAATGTTAATTATAATTTTAAAACGTTTCACACATCACATCACATGAAATTAGGTTATTCGTTTTTATAGCATACGAAAATTATATGATGTGAACGTTATTTCAAGTGAAAATATCCTATCTGTGATTATAGCATTATATTACTAGCTATGAACAGGACATAAACAAGACCCTGGAGGAGATCGTACATTGGCTTGAAAGACACAACTTGTTGATAAACTTACAAAAAACTAACATAATGCACTTCCATCAACGCACAATTTTAAAAGAAATATCGGTAGACTGCAATAAACAAAAAATTGACCAAGTTAAAGATGCAAAATTCTTAGGGATTTACATTGACAGACAACTAAATTGGAAATCACAAGAAGAGGAAATTTGCAAAAGGATGAATACAGCGGCATATGTCCTTTCAAAGTTGTCCAGGAAAGTTGACATTCAAACAACATTGGTAGCTTATCATGGTCTGGTTGCATCAGTTCTAAGATTTGGTATCATTTTCTGGGGCAATTGCAGCTCAAGGGAGTACATTTTTAAGGCGCAAAAACGTTGCATTAGAGCGATGTGTGGTTTGAAGACCACAGACAGTTGCGATATCTAAATAGAAATAGAGTAGGATTATTTTTTCAAAATAACCGGGTTCGATTCCCGAACGGAGTACAGATGTTTTTTAAAATGTATGAATGCAGTTTTTCTTGTTATTAAAATCGATGACATGGTTCCTCAGAACAGATCTTCGTATGTCTTATAGTTTCAGACTTTCCCATACTGACCGATTTGAATGAGACACCCTGTATACAACAAATTGCCAGATGTTATGAAAAATTATACAATTAAAATATTTAAAAAGAAATTAGTGGCCTTCCTAACAGAAAAATGTTATTATTCGATTAATGATTTTTTAATGGACAAAACTTTTTAATCATTAATGTGTTTAATAAATATAATTAATATTATCTTGAACATGTGTACCTAATACTTAATATAACAGTTATAATGTTAATTTAATATGGTGTAACATCTTAATTTTAATTTGACATTTTTTCAATAAGTATTATTTAATGTATAGGTATGTATAATTGCATTAATTCTAACTGTGACATTTTAATAATTTGTAACTCTATTTTTATATTTTTTTTGTTTTTAGATTCTTAACAATTTTTTGAATTTTTTGCGTGCCTATTTTCAGGCAGAACGTACATGGCTCACTCCATTCTATTCCATCTGTATTTTAATGTAACCTACATTCATGGCAAATAAATGATTTGATTTGATTTGATTTGATTTGATTTGATTTGATTTGATTTGATTTGATTTGATTTGATTTGATTACACACCCGTTTCCGAGATATGAGCTATCAAAGTTAAAGTCCATTCACTGATAGAATCTTAAGCACAACTTTGATTTGATCGGACACGCATACAATGTGTATCAATCGATAGCTCAAAGCATCATCATCAAATCAAAGTTGTGCTGACGATGCTTAATATAATAACTTAAACTTTGATAGATCATATCTCGGAAACGTGACATTTAAGAACCTTTTTTTTGCACAAAACTTGTTTGTATTGATGCCAGCTTTCGATTGATACAGGTTTTATGCGTGTCTGGTCAAATAAAAATTGTGCTGAATATTACGTCAGTGAATGGACTTTAACTTTGATAGCTCATAATCTCAGAAACGTGACACTTTAGAACATTTACCATTTATCTCTCACAAAACTTGATTGTATTGATACCAGTTATCGATAAAAAAAAACAATATGGCGGATAAAAATCTGGCCACGCTTCATACAAAAGTGTTCAAAGCCCTTTATGGGAGAACATTTAATTATAAGTTCTAAACAAATCTTTGGCATATCATGACCAAAATTCTCTCCATAAACAACCACACACAACACTAAACAAGACAAAACAAATCTACCCACAATTCAAACCAAAAAAACTGAGCTTACGCGGCAACATTAATTTTTCACTCTTATTACATTATGTTATCCTGGTCACAATAGCGGGCGGTATATTAATTCGCGTACGTTGCCTGGCTTGCGGCCAAATCTTTAGTCCAGCAGCAATGGGTCGGTCATGATAAAATAATTTGATTCATGAGTTTTAACTTGTTATGTAAGCAAGCTTGAAGCTAGGTGTTCTCCCGCTTGAGCAAAAGTATACAATTTTTCAAGAATTTCTTCCGTAACTGCTCGGAGTCTAGATTTCTACCTCGTTGACAACAATATTGTCGCCACTCATTGAATGTATTTAGCTTCCGAAATGTACTATAGGTTTTTCTTTTTTACTATGGACACTTTTAATAAGCATATCTTGCTACATTGTTTTCACATAATATGCCATCTCAACATGAGTGATGTAACCAAGATATTGTAAAAATTTGTTGATTTAAAAGAGTTTCCATGGAGTATCTTGCCCGTTTTTCTCCATAGAGATCTACGCTGGGGAATAATCAACTACAGTACTTTCACAGTTTTTATGTCTTGAGACCGGAACTGGAGCGATACTTTTAATGTTCATCTTTGTTTCGACAATTCATAAACCTATGAAATAAATGCTTTGATTTTGATTTACTTACCTCTGTTTAAGTAGAGGTGTACCTATTAGTTATTCGAGTCCCCATAAATAATTATTCTGTTCTTCTTTCTTGTTGTTCTTCTGTTCTGCAAACTGTTCACTTTCCTATCATCTCACGGTTGCTATGTCCACTTACAAAAAGGTAATATATTACGTCACCAAAAGTTCTTGTAATCAGTTATAAGGAGTAGGATCCTTGTGCCTACTCTTAGAGGACCCGACTAGACCTCTTTATACCGGACCTTATGTATGCTGCTGCTCGAAAATGAGTAGAACCTATTAATCTTAGGGGACATGTGACATCTTGGACGAAAATTTCGTTGAATTTTGTTGACAGACGAATTTAGAAGGAAAATCTTTGTTGCTTATATTACAGTGCGAATTATTTTCAAGAAAAATGGTATGACTGCTGAAAAGGAGATTTCTAAGGTCGTATTTGCAAAGTGTTCAATGTGTAGCGCACTTTATGCAGAAATTGAAGTACGAATAAAATGATGTGTTGTTGTGGACTCAACATTTAACAAATCGGGAGGAGCATGAAGAATAAGCTTTAATCCTGTCAACGCAAAAGTTAATTAAAATGTAAGCTCCGTTATATCACTAGTGGCCTGAAACTTGCTTCATGTTTTGCTAACATTGAACATTCAGCAATTCAACCAGGTACAAAAGAAAAGAATACTTCGTTGAAAGAAAAATTCATATACAGGGTTACTGGTAATTCGACGTATTCCTTGCAGGACGTTATAGTAGAGTTATAATGCAAGAAAAAATGTTCCGAAATTCAGTAGTTTTTGAGTTAGGTCGATTTTTTTATTTTTATGAAAAATCCCAGATTATATCATTCAAAGTCAATTTTAGAACGATTTACGTTGCAAATGTACTGAAATTTATGTTATGATCATAGCTGATGACGCAGCAAA
This sequence comes from Xestia c-nigrum, assembly GCA_916618015.1. NCBI lineage: Eukaryota > Metazoa > Arthropoda > Insecta > Lepidoptera > Noctuidae > Xestia > Xestia c-nigrum. The sequence goes on from OU745263.1 coordinate 5,287,774, forward strand.
CCTTATGAAACATTTTTTTTTTGTTATTTTTTCCATTCCATCATAAAAAGATGTTGAAAAGTGAAAAAAAAATACTACGCCAGATGTACAAAATACTAGAAAAATACCCTTGTCTTATCAATTATCTAAAAGAGTATAAATATTATTGAAAAGTCATGGACTACATTATGAAAAATGTTTTTGATTCTGTAAAAAAGGTCAAAGGTATGCAGAAAATCATAGTAAACTATTTAGTTTTTTTTTTTTCAATTTCAATTTTAAACTCTCAGTCGATCACATGTGTCTTTCAGTGGACTCGTTCTAGTGATCATGAACAAAACGTGCGCGTGTACACAGAAATGTTCGCGCATATTTATGAGAGCACAATATGTAGTAGCGCTCTTAACTTAAACCTAATCGCAATGTGCTTGTCCATGTACTAAGACCCCTAAACGAGCGCGTACAGAGAATGCATGTTCGCTGACTCGAGTCCACCGCTACTACGGGTGCTCTCACAAACGTGCGCGAACATTTCGGTGTTCACGCGCACGTCACCCATCCACAAGAGAATCTAGGCAAGGACGGCTTAACCTAAAGATCGACCCGAGCGGCTGTTATTACTTAGCCACGAGCACCACAATCAGAACATAGTTACCGTTAATAAATATTCTGTACGTGTACAGGCGTTATATCATGTATCAAAGTAAATGAGAGCGCCTCGTGCTACGATTATTACAAAATAACTTATTTACTTCGTCCCTATTCATATAACACGTGCGCGGGTACATACTAGTGCACATGAACTTTTCCGACGATTCTCATAAAACTCTGACCATTTTATGTAAGCGCTCAATATTGGGTTCACGTGAACACGATACCACTTGGTAAGACTGGCGTCAGACTTTTTGGGCCACTGACTACCTGTAACGACTGTCAAAGATGGACAAATAACAGCTGGGACCAACAGCCTAACGTGCTTTCCGTGGCACGGAGGAAACTCGTTATGTAAGGGTGGTCACTCATCCGCAGACCAACTTAGGCAAGCATGGCTTAACCTAAAGATCGACCCGAGTGGCTGTTACTATTTGGCTACGAGCTCCGCTTTAATTAAAAACAAGTATTTAAAAAGAACTTGTTAAAAGTTAGAACTTTGATCCATAGAGAAGGTTCACAGGTATGCATATGGTGAGAACAAAAAAAAATCTGAATGATGGGGAAAACAAGTGCTTCTAGGCTTCGTTAAGTCTTGTTACACCCTTTGTAATCCGACAGTAAAACTGGATGTACAGTCCCGTACAGCACAAGTTGCCACAAACTGGAAAATTTCCTCATATGATTTCAAACCATAAAATGTTGACAGTTAAGTTAAAAATCTAGTGAGAAAATTTGGCAGTTTAATGTAACTTGACGCAATGGCAACTGTATTACGTATACGGGTCAATAGTAGTATTTTATGATATTTTTTAAAAGTCTTTACTTTAAATATGAACTTTCAAGCAAATTGCACTGTACTTCTCCATGATTCGAGAAGTTATCACTAAAATCACGTAGGACATATTTTGTCTAGTGTAGCGTGGCGTCGCATAACATTGTGTCGAGTCGCGTCGCGGTTGTATTCGTCGCTCCAGCAGGTCACTGCGTAAGAATATTATCTAGTATAATTTAATCCCACACAAAGTGCCCATAAACGTAGTTTACCCTACATGGCTGCCTTTTATCTAACCTGCTAGCAAATTCATAAAAGAACGTAACCTCTTATAAACTTAACGTTGCACAAAGGGATGGATCGACTTTCTTGAGAAAACTTAAGTGTATTACGTTCCCATAAAAGGAATAAGATATACTTACGAAGAATATGAAAAGCCATTCATTGAGAGATGTTGCCAGTACAAGCTTTATTTTTTCTTTCTTTCTTTGTTTGAGTTTTGTTACTTATTAGTTTTGATGACTTCCACTTAGTATTGCGGGACATCCCCAAGCATTTGGTCATCCACCACGTAAATGTCATGTAGTGTATGGGTAAAAAAAAAAAAAAAAAATTCACATAGGCCTGGATGGGCACTTATAAAACGTCGAACAAGGTGCACAGTTCGCGTTGGTCGATTCCATGGAGAAGAACCGGCAAGAAACTCCATGTGTGACCTAGATCACAGTACACAGGAGCTATATCAGATTTTTTAAATGACAAAATCCAGTTAGGCCTGGGCCTCGATTCTGCTATTACGATAGTGTCAGAATAGGCGATCATTGAAGTCACAATGATCAAGTTCTGTCAAGTTTTGACAAGTTTGGAGTTTGGTAATCTACTAATATAATGGCGTCATTATGACTTCTCAATGAGACACAACAACCAGTGAGACTCCATTGAAAGAAATGTCATAGAATATTAATGTCGTACCTACATGAAATCTGGCATGAATAAATGTTCGCATTTAGTAGTAGATATCGAAAACCATATGTACTATTTTATAATAATGGCAATACGAACATTAAAACATTAAAACACAATTTTATTACGAGACCATTGACCTACCATTGTGAATTTGGCAGATTACGAACTTTAAGAAAAATGACAATGGGATGAGAATGGAATCGTGTTGGAGTAACGAATTTATTAAAATAGCAGAATTAGGCCCTTGAATTCTTGTCAGGCTGACGGTCGGTGGCGTACGGTCGGTTGTGACGTCAGTGAGAATAAAACATGACTATCGGTCGCCGCCACTATGGTGTTATATAGAACACAACATAATTATACTCAATGACAAGAATTCAGGCACTAGATTTCATAAGTTATACAGGGTGTAAACCACTTCATCACGAAGCCGTCAACCAAGCATTCTGTACATCAAACTAAGTAACTTCACGCAAAAATTATTGCTGGGAAACAACTTTTTTTTTTGAGGTTATAAATCATATTTTGTGGTATAACTCAATGTAACGCAATTAAAACATTCTGCTGATGGATGGATTGAATAGTACAGGAGTCGTGGAGGTGTGATGAGTCAAAATCTTACCAAAAACTTGTGTTTAAAAAAAGTCTAGTCAAAAAGTTGTGACTTTGACCCCCCATATCTCCGTAACTAGAAGGTTCCCAGGTAGAGGTACGGTGTAGAACAAAAAAAATATCGCAATGATGGGGAGAACAAGTGCCTTTCGGCTTCGTGACGAGGTGTATTACACCCTTTATAATGAATCTCACCTCCTACAACATAATTTGATGCTTTTGGCATTGCTAAGGATTGTCTCGTAAAAAACATCCAGTGTAAAATAAAAGAAAGAGCTAAGTAAAAGTTTATCTTTACGCGTTCGATGTTACTCGTAATATTTATGAAGGAAAATGGATTATTTACAGCTACCTAACCCATGGCCACATCACCGTAAAATGTCTTTACGATACGAGCCACGAATATGGCACTATTTTCCTTAAATACGGTAACAAAATGGCACCTTTTTTCGTGAAGCCAGAGAATTAATGGATAGCGATATTTACCAATAATTTAATTTTATGGATTAAATTTTAATAGAAGTGAAAGTACCTACGTGTGTTATAATTTTGGTTTGGGTTTTAATTAGTTTATTTTCGGGTTTTCTTCATTATTTCAAGTAATTATGGACAGATAATTTAACGTAAATACCTAAAAAAAAAAACTTTTTAGTCAGTTTTCATTTTTTTCGTTCATTGATTAAGAAGAGGTTATACTACAAAATTTATCGAATCGAGTCCGATCGAGTCCTAAGTACTGCTTGCTGGTTTGGAACAAAGTATTCTGCTTGCGCCGACTACCTGCGCGGACCAGCAGTGAAACTACGTAGAGTTGCACAGTACCGATAAGCGCTGATAGATTGGCGTCGGTAGCCAGCTTTCTACTAGAATATGCCATTCCATATATTCTGTAATAAATATACGTGTTATGGACGTAAATCATATTTTGTCCCAAAGGCCTGACACTGGCCGTCAAATTGTAAAAAAAACGTTAGAAAATTTAATTTGCGGCCTACCCTTGTGCCACCTTAAAAGTAATAAAAATCTAACTAGATAGGAGATATCGATGCCTTAAAAAAGAAAAAAAAAATCTAGCACTTACTTCAGCATTTGGAATAAATTTATACCACTCAAACATCCAATTTCAAAACCATTTTCATTTTACCAAACGCGCTCTCTTGACAGCGTGTGCCAAACTTTCCGTGTCATTGCCTCGTTAGATTATTTCCGAAACGCATCGGGAGAAATGTTTAGAATCACTAATTTCTTCGTTGAGTGGCGCGAAGGCGTTGTGCCAAGTAACACGAATAAAAACGGGTCATGCATGCCTAGAAGATTGCTGTCTAGGGATGTGCTACCTCGAGTAAAAAAGTACCGGGATTCTGAGCAAAAATCGAGTATTGTCCAAACAAAACTCATGAAATTCCATGTCATCTAAAGGTGCTTCGTTACCGAGAGTTTTGCTGGATTTTAACAATATAAATAAATATCACTGGACAATTACACACAGCGCCATCTAGTGCCACGCTAAGCAATGTGGCTTCTATCGTGGACAACAGAAAGTCGATATACTACTGATTATTTTTTCTTTGTAAATACATACTAAACATATAAATTTCCATGTCTCGGAATCAAATTTTAATGCCCATGCTCATCATACAAACATTAAACCGGAATTCGAAACCGGGATTCGAACCCGAGACCCTACGAACGTAAGGCAGCTTTACCGCTGCGCCATTTGGGTTGTCTAAACAATTCTCTTGCTTAGATTATACAAAATATTAAACTTGGTTTATTATACAGGGTGTTTGGCAGAACGTTGAACATACGAAAATGGTGGATAGGTGGGGCCATCTGCTACTTACTCAGCCCTAATTTATTTGGCCCTGGCCCACCGGGTATTTAAAAAGATTTCTTTTCTTTTTTCTTGTTTCACCACTTTCTTAACTTTAAAGTGTATTTTTTTATTAAAAATGGGTAAAACAGGCAATATTTAGTTTTTTTTTAAATCTTTTACACTTTAATTACACTTTAAAGTTAAGAAAGTGGTGAAACAAGAAAGTATTTTTTTTTCTTTTTTAAATACCCAAATAAATTAGGGGTGAGTAAGTAGCAGATGACCCCACCTATCCACCATTTTCGTATGTTCAACGTTCTGCCAAACACCCTGTATAGTACTCAAAAGTCATGTAAGGCCAGTCTGACTCTAGATTAGACACTAACCACACGATAAAGAGTCTACTGGTGACTTAAACATGTACCAAAATATCGAAATGTTGGTGTTCAGTGTATAAGAAATACGTACTGGTTTTGCGACATTCAGTATAAAAATGCTTTAACTTCTGTCTCTTTCTGAAATCGTAACGGAACGTGTAATCTTTACAAACGTAATATCGCGAATATCATTCAACTAAGCTCATTCAGCTGTCAGACAAGAATGTTATGAAAGCTCAGATGTGAGAAAATCCATTGTTCAAAATCCATTCAGGCTTTATTAACCCATATTTTTGATTATAACATAAAAGTACCCATTCTCGATTAAGTGAGCTGACACTTTACAAATCGGCTACCATGCACGCTACGATAATGGCTCACACGTAGAAGCCACATTTTAACGTCCCAGGTGGCCGGACGACGGGACATAAATCCCGAGAAATTGGGACGTCCCGCAGACACTTGACAACACTAGTTGGTATCGAACGTCAGAAAGGATTGAAGACCAAATGGGGCGATACAGTTCAAACGTGTTTTTTTATTCTTTTTTCTCCGATTGTGTTTTGTTTTGTTTGAGATTGATAGAAAACGATTTGCTACTCGTCTTTAGTGGTGTATGAGTATGGAGCTCGAGGGAATGTGTCGTAGTTTTTGTATATCAGTTTTATTACAATGTGGGATAACAGATGTACCGATTTGAAAGGTAATATATTTTCAGTCTAAGATATTTTTCGGGTGACTGGAGGGAAAGGATTATTTATTTGAATGTTGCCCTATGAGTGGGGGGTGCTGCTCGTGCTAAATAGTAACATCCGCTCGGCTTGATCTCTAGGTTAAGCCGTGCTTGCCTGTGATGGTTTGTGGATGGGTGATTATCTTTAAATGCCAAGTTTTCTCCGTGCCTCGGAAAGCACGATAAGCTGTTGGTCCCGGCTGTCATGTGTAAAACTTTGACAGTCATTACAGGTAGTCAGTTCCCCAAAAAGTCTGACAATCAGTCTTATCAAGCGGTATCGTATAACCCAGTACTAACTGGGTTGTGGAGGTCAGATAGACAGTCGCTCCATGTAAAATACTGGTGCATCTGGTTAGACTGGAAACCGAGAGCCAGCATACTTGGGACGCACGCTGGACGCTCGTCTTTCTACATCGTTCTCACATATACAGGGTGAAATTGAATAGATGCGACAAATTTAAATATTCAATAATACGTGTTGTCAAGAAAATGTATAAAATATCAAATGTAAAAATAAAAAAATAATAGATCAGTGCTACGAAAACCGTTAAAATAATAAAAGTATCAAAAAATCTCGTCCGACTCATCGCAGAGCTCAATATAGTATAATAATTATGCCTTATTTTTTCTTATTTATTTTGCATATTACTGGAATACCGATAATTCGTACTTGAATAAAGATAATAACATCAATGGACCTTTTGAAAACGATAATCGCGTAATTTTTTTTAACGATTTAGATTGTAGAAAAAACAGTCTATGTTACTGTAACTGAAGCTCCAATTTCATTTTGTCGCATTTATTAAAATTCACCCTGTATATATAATCACACATGAATGATGTAACCAAGATTTGGTAACAATATATTGATTTAAAAAGAGTGTCCATGGAGTTTCTTGCCCGTTCTTCTCCATAGAGATCTACGCTAGGGAATGGGCAACTACAGTACTTTCTCAAGTTATTATGCCTTGTGACTGTGACTGTAGCTTTGATTTAATTTGTAATTTGACATTCAAAAGTGCCGTAATGGTCTAGTTGTGTTCGAGCACCTCGATGACATCTCATTCGGCCTACGTCATTTCACCCGTTTCAACGTTCATTAGGCAGTCGTGCGCCATCTACGATATAGCTAACACTTGTGTAACAGACGTAACAGTGCAATAAACTACTTGTAAAACCAAGAATATACGCAATTATTTGGAGTCAGATTCTATTCATTTGGTACCCTGGATCAATCCCATGCCAAAACATGGTGACCCCGACGTGATCGACGCAGCTATCGGCATATTTTATTCATCGCATCGTACCTTTGTCAAAGCGGACTTTGGACTCGACGCACGCTAATTGAAAAAACGTTGCCCAGCCGTTGAAAATCGTTGCATCTTTTAATTTAGAGATTGGTTTCTTTAAACTGAGGAGAAACCGCTTGAACATCTCAATTGTGGACACGGAGAAATAACACAGGAACCACGAGTGGAGTGAAACACCACATCGCCAGGAGATCATCTGAACCACAGCTTGTAGCCCGCCGGTCAGACTTGTGAACGAGGAGCACCGCAGCCACGGTTAAGCCAGGGAAGTGATCCATCCTGTGGTTCCCCTATTATTCCCATTTTTCCGTCCTCTTTTGACTGAGCATTGTGCTAATTTACTTCATTAGTTATCCGCCTGCGGGGGAAGTGTTACTTCATTGTGAGGCTAACGCAAAACCAAAGGCAAGATCATACCAGTTTTTACATAATCCTTATTCCCTATTAACATAAAAAAAAAAATATATATATGTGTAAATGGGGTGGATGAAAAGCTGACAAAATAGCACGATTATTAAGCGAATGTCATCTTTTTTATAGGTTTTTTACACAAGTTTGTTAGCTATCCATCATTACATTTCATTAAAATACTGTCTAAAATCAGTAATAAGTCGCAAGCCGTGCAGCTCACTGTTTTTCTCAGCCACGTGCGCATGCGCAAATTCCCAATCCAAAGTTTAATCGCACATATTTCTAAAGATTTTCATTATTTATGCACGTAGTTGCCATTAAAACTATAAAATATTCAATATTTTTGCTAAAATTCATCTCATACAATTTATAGTTAGTTACATTACCTAATCGCTAGTCCATTTAATTTCCCTTGGTTTCGCCGAAAACCAAACATTTCTTATATGTAATTAATGTTTATTTTATTACGCATTCCAGTGCATATTGTGTGTGAGCGAGGTGCGTGCGGACCAGCTGACGCCTATTGTTCGCCAGCCGTCCCATCAGCTGATTTGTCCCGTTACCTGCGATCGTGACTTTGAATCACCGTCGCATACGCTGGAGTGAATTTAAGTATTTCTTTGTTTATTTCATTATCTGTGTGTGTTCCATTTTGTATTGCTGAATTTTTATTATGTCGCATACAAGTATGAGTGATTTCCGTTCAAGATCACCAGTTGAAGGTGTTAAACTTCAAGTTCCTACAGCTAGTCATTCAATAAAAGACTTGAAAGATTTAATTGTAAAACGTAGTTCAGTTAAAGGTCGAATTACAAAGTTTAAGAACCTTTTAAATGAAGTCACTTCTTTAGAAAAACCTACCGATGCTCAAATGCATACTTTATTAAATAGGTACGAAAGGTTTCGTGAATTGTTTATTTATTTTGAAGATCTGCAATCAGACATAGAATTGTTAAATTCCTCTGAGTTAGATAGTGAACTCGACATCAGAGATGCCATAGAAAGAGACTTTAGTTCTTTGATTGCAGAGACAAAACTATTTATAGATACTAATCTTTTAAAACCGAATAGTAATGCTGATTCTTTACATTCTGCACGTGATTCTTCTAAATGCTGTAGCACTAAGCCTATGGGCTTCAAATTGCCTTTGATTAAAGTAGCAAAGTTTGATGGTGATTTCTTTAAATGGATGGAGTTCCGTGATACATTTATTTCTTTAATTCACAGCAATGACAGAATTGAACCTGTACACAAGTTTCATTACTTGAACTCTTACCTTGAGGGGGAAGCTTCCAATGTCATTAGTAACTTGCCAGTATGCTCTGCTAATTATGAGGATGCCTGGAATCTTCTCTGTGAGAGATACAACAATGTCAAGCAATTGAAAAAGAATCATTATAATTTATTCTGTAATTTTCCACCTACCACTCGAGATTCTGCTAAATCTATGCGAAATTTAATAGATCATGTTTCAAAAGGTTTACGTGCCTTGAAGACTTTGGGTGAGCCCACAGACTCGTGGGACGGTTTAGTTGTCGAATTGGCCTCAGCGAAATTCGACAGTGGCACTAAGTTCAAGTGGGAGGAATATACCAACTCATTAGAAAATTCTCCTACATTACAGGATCTCTTTAAATTTCTCAATAGTCGAGCTAATGTCTTAGACGCTGTTAAAATTAATAAATCAAAAGGTGAAACAACTTCTTCTCATAAGTGTGATAAGTCTCATACTAAGTCTTTTGCAATTTCAGCTGATGTTAATGCGGGTTCTAGTGACGCGTGCCTCCTGTGCAAGGGTAGGCATCGGATTTACGATTGTGCGGCTTTTTTGGCCAAGTCACCAGCAGATCGAGCCGCGGAGGCGATGAAATTGAGGCTGTGCCTCAATTGCTTGCGTAAGGGACACTCATCACGCCAATGCAGGTTAGGTCCATGTTCTACTTGTAAAAGGCGACACAACACCCTGTTGCATAGGGAACCGTCTCAACCTGTGACCACATCGAATGTTCACACGTCTGCATCCTCAACTGTGAGTGCAGTCGAGCGAGTTTCGACTGATAATGTTGCTACTGATGACGTAGTTAGTATGTCGGTCAAGGCCAACCATAGTGTGCTGCTTTCAACAGCCCTGGTTGATGTTTTTAATCCAGTTACAAATCAATACACAACAATTCGAGCACTGCTAGACAGCGGGAGTCAGTCTTCTTTAATCACTGATAGTTTAAAAAATAAGCTTCAGTTGACTCCTCAGCCAATCCAGGTCGATATTGTAGGTATAGGTAATGTGTCTACATCTCATTCACTACAAAGATGTGTAGTGCAAGTTAAATCAAAACACAATGATTTTAAATCAAATGTGTCGTGTTTAGTGTTGCCTCAATTAACAGGTAACTTACCTAAGAAATCATTTAATATTTCGCAACTTAATTTACCTCCTAATATTAAGTTAGCCGATCCCACCTTTAACCAATGTGCTCAAGTTGATATGTTAATAGGTGTTGATTTGTTTTGGTCGGTTATAGAGGGTGAGCAAATATCTCTTGGTCCCAACCAACCTATCATGCGTAAGTCGAAGCTAGGCTGGATTTTGGCAGGCCCACTGTATATTCGAGACATTAGCAAGTCACAAAATAAAACTGTAAATTGTCATCACATTTTTATCAATTGTTCAGATAGTTGCTCAAATGAAGTACTAGACCAGCAATTAACCAAGTTCTGGGAGTTGGAACAAATCCCTCACTCAACCAATACTGAAACTGAAGAGGAGATTGCATGTGAAAATCATTTTGTTATGAATACTAGCCGAAATGATGAAGGCAGATTCATAGTTAAATTGCCACTCCATACAGAACCCGATTGTCTAGGCAATTCGTTCATAATGGCTAAAAGGCAATTTTTCGCGTTAGAGAAACGTTTTAATAAAAATCCGGAACTGAAAGATATGTATTCAAAATTCATTCAAGAGTACTCTGATCTAGGGCATTTATCGGAATCCAAAGTTTTGATTCCCGAACAATCTTACTTTATTCCGCATCATGCAGTATTAAAACCAACCAGCGAATCGACAAAGTTACGTGTCGTATTCAATGGTAGTGCACCTACAACGTCAGGATATTCCATTAATGATCTACAGTTAACCGGTCCAAACATACAAGATTCGTTGTTAAATATTTTACTCAGATTTCGTCAATACACTTATGTGTTGTCAGGCGATATAGAGAAAATGTATAGGCAAGTACTGATTCGCGAAGATCATCGTAATTTGCAACTAATTTTATGGCGTAATTGTGACAATGAGCCATTAAAGTCACTCAGATTAAATACGGTTACATACGGGTACACCAGTTCAAGTTTTTTAAGCACTCGTTGTTTATGGCAATTAGGCGAGGAGTGTAGTGACCCTAAAATACGAACCGTAATACAAAATGACTTTCTTGTGGATGATTTGTTGACGGGTTGCGACAGTGAAGCTGAATTGATACTAATTAGAGACGCGATAGAAAATGCTTTGACAGCTGGTTGTTTTACATTACGTAAATATCGGTCAAATTCACGTTCTTTGATTTCTGAATCCCAAAATGTTCAACGCAATCTGATCATCAGTTCCTCACTACACACCCTAGGAGTAGGGTGGAACCCTAATGAGGATTACATTCATTTTCCCACAAATTATGAAAACAAAAGTGACAACCCTACTAAAAGATCTATCTTATCAGATTCCTGTAAGGTCTTCGATCCTCTTGGCCTGTTAAGTTTATTTACTATTAAACCTAAAATATTAATTCAACAGTTATGGGTACAAAAAATAGACTGGGACGAACCAGTGCCCAACAATATACTAAAATCGTGGCAATCTTTCATAAAAAACATGTCTAATATTCGTAATCTATTCATTCCTCGTCACGTGTTATGTAACAATCCGGTTTTGATAGAATTACATTGTTTTTGTGACGCGTCGACGACCGCCTATGCCGCATGTGTTTACTTAAGATCGGTAAATAGTCAAGGTGACGTCACAGTACGATTGCTGTGTGCTAAGGCTCGCGTTGCGTCTGTGAAGCCGACTACGGTGCCCAGGCTTGAGCTGTGTGCGTGTCTGTTGGGAGCTCAGCTCGCTGCGGCCGCATGTCGCGCACTGCGATGTGTTATCACTCGACAGATATTTTGGTCTGACTCATCCATCGCGCTAGCATGGCTGGGGGCTAGGTATGATAAATTGAAAACGTTTGTTGCTAACAGAGTGTGCAGTATTTTAGAGCTTACTGAAGGTTCGGAATGGCGTCATGTGCCTACCACACTCAACCCGGCAGACTTAGCATCACGAGGGGTAGATGCAGACAAAATAAATATCTTAGGCTTATGGTGGAACGGTCCTTCATACTTACTTATGTCGGAAAAGTTCTGGCCTACAAATAATAAAATAATAAACAATATTAGTGATTTGCCCGAGGTAAAATCAAATGTATGTGTGAATGTAGATAGTGAGACAAATCATGTAATTAATTTCGATAAATATTCTAATTTTTCAAGATTGCAACGGTCTTTTGCTTATGTGCTTCGATTTGTGCATAATTGCAAGCATTCAAACAATAAACTCACAGGTGTTTTACAGCCTGATGAGCTTAAAGCTTCGTTAGAAGAACTAGTGCGTCTAGCTCAGCAAGAACTATTCAGTTCAGAAGTGAAAACACTTCATTCTCAAAGGACATTAGGTTCTAAAAATCCATTGTTGGCTTTGAGTCCGTTCTTAGATACTAAAAATATCATGAGAGTTGGAGGGCGTCTGAAATATTCTTGTTATTCATTCGAAAAACGTCATCCAATGGTGCTACATGCTAAGCATAGACTTGTGAAATTGTTGTTTCGGCATGAGCACTTACGTCTTCTCCATGCTGGTCCACAGCTACTACTTGCATCCATTCGCGAATACGTCTGGCCCATTGCTGGACGAGATCTTGCACGAACTACCGCTAGGCAGTGTATTGTTTGTAGGAAGGTTAGCGGGAATACGTTGGCTCCTCTGATGGGTTCCTTACCCGAGCAGCGTGTGAACCCCGATTTCCCATTTGCTAGTGCTGGTGTCGATTTCGCTGGACCATTTTTGATAACAGATAGGAAAGGGAGAAAAGAAAGTAAAATTACAAAATGTTACCTTTGTATTTTTGTATGTTTACGATTTAAATGTTTACATCTCGAAGCTGTGAGTGAGCTTTCGAAAGATGCTTTTATACTTTCGTTGCGACGTTTTATCTCTCGCAGAGGAAAACCTACGGAGATATTTTGCGACAATGGCCGTAACTTTGTTGCCGCTGACAGGGAAATTCAGGACTTGATTTCAAGGCATACTAATGATATTGCGAGCTTTGCTTCTGGGGAGGGTATTAAATTTAAATTTCAACCAGCGTATGCGCCCCATTTCGGAGGCTTATGGGAGGCTGGCGTAAAATCCGCCAAGTTCCACTTAAAAAGAATTTTAGGTAATTCACATTTGACATTCGAAGAATTAGCCACTTTGTTCAGTCAAATCGAGGCTATCCTCAACAGCCGCCCTTTATATCCCTTATCCTCATGTCCTGATGACCTTCAGTCCTTAACCCCAGGTCACTTCCTGATCGGGCGGCCGCTAACTTCGATGCCGTCTCCCAGTCTGGAACACTTGAACCTCAACAGGCTAGATCGCTTTCAGCGCCTAGAACGTCTGCGCCAGGATTTTTGGAGACGCTGGCAGCTGGAATACTTGGCTGAGCTGCAGCAGAGGCGGAAGTGGAAGGTTCCAAATCGACCACTTCAAGCTGGCGACTTAGTATTAATAAAAGAAGAAAATACTCCACCCATGTCATGGAAATTGGGTCGAATTCAATGCCTGTTTCCAGGAAAGGACGGCGTGGCTCGGGTCGCCGAGATTAAAACTGCTTCAGGCACCTATCGAAGGGGTGTGAAGTATCTGTGCCCCCTGCTGGATGCTGCTGCAGATTAATTGGAGTCAGGACACTCCAACGCCCCCCAGTATGTTCGAGCACCTCGATGACATCTCATTCGGCCTACGTCATTTCACCCGTTTCAACGTTCATTAGGCAGTCGTGCGCCATCTACGATATAGCTAACACTTGTGTAACAGACGTAACAGTGCAATAAACTACTTGTAAAACCAAGAATATACGCAATTATTTGGAGTCAGATTCTATTCATTTGGTACCCTGGATCAATCCCATGCCAAAACAAGTTGAAATAAATGCTTTGAGTTTGAGTTGAGTTGAGTTGGAAAAGGCCAGGCAGATGACGTAGCCATATAAGTGCAATTCTTATTTTTTATCTCATTAGAGCAGTTAAGGCTCAGTTTTAGTGGTTTGTCTATAGTCTACTCGAATAATGTGACATCATCATCTACCTAGCCTTTTCCCAACTATGTTGGGGTTGGCTTCCAGTCTAATCGGATGCAGCTGAATACCAGTATTTTACATGGAGCGACTGCATATCTGACCTACTATCTACTCGAATAATGTGTATTATGTGATTATAGTGGAAATTCATTAGAGGCCGTTTTTCACAAGATTAGGAGTATCCATGTTGCTAGCTAGTCGTCCGTCCGTCTAACGACGACAGGCCGTGTCGACGGCGCGTTCGTGTTCCACGCGCGCCTCAAAGAGATATCAGCATAAGGGGAGGGGCCCGCAAGGGCCGAAGCCTGCCGGGATTGCGGGCCTGTTCGAAAGAGATACCGCGGCCCCGGAACATAAAGGGCGAGGAAGGAACATGGATGGGTTTTAGTCAGTAAAAGTCTGACACTCCCTCCCGCTCCGCCCAGAGTGGGAGAAGTCATTTGATGATTTCCCATCCTAAAAAAAAAAAAAAGGTATCCATAAAATGTTTATGCTTATAAGAAAGTCATGCTCGTTCGTCTAGAGTGCGGTAAACGCGACTGCTGAGAATGAGATTCTCTTTTTTCTGATGGGAAATCTTCAAATGACCGCTCCTACTCTGGGTGGAGCGGGAGGGAGTGTTAGACTTTTACTGACTAAAAATATTCCAAGTTCCTTCCTCGCCCTTTACGTTCCGGGGCCGCGGTATCTCTTTCGAACAGTCCCGCAGCCCCGGGAGAATGAGATCCTGGGATCGAGATTTAGTTTTGGTTAGACGAATTGTTATTGGGTTATCCCATCAGGAATTTTTCAGGAGCAGCCACGGAGATTGGTTGTGTACCTAGTTCTGAGGCTCGAACCTTATTATACAGGCTGTAAACCACCTCATCACGAAGCCGTTAACCAAGCATTCTGTACATCAAACTAAGTAACTTTACGCAAAAATATGGCTGAGAAACGACTTTTTTTTTAAACGCACTTAAAACGTGGTGCTGATGAATGGAAAATCTTACTGTAAAAACTTACATTACTTAAAACTAGAACGTTTCCAGGTATAGTGACAGACAGCTTCTTCACCTGTCTGGCATGAATGCTGAAATGGATCTTTTTGGCGCAGCCGTGAGGCACACAGCACATTTCTACTAATTCCTACTCATTGTTTTGTATCTTTTTTATTTATTATTGTGTGTAGTGTGCTTTATTAACTGACGTCAAATAAATATTTTTACCTTCTTTCTTTCTTTCTTTCTAGTGTAGAACAAACAAATGATCGCAATGACGGGGAGAACAAGTGGTTTTCAGATTCATTCAGAGGTGTTTTACACCCTTTATATGACTTTAAAACATAATTGGCTTAATGTGGGTCTACTATTAGACACCTACACCTCTGTCTACCCGTTCAGGAATTATAGGCGCCATATTATGTATGTAACCGATAAGCTAAGGGATCTCATTAAGCCATAATCTCACATCTTTTGCAATAACCCTTTCTACACGAGGTCCATACTTCTCTATTGGTTTAAGAAGACGTGACATCTTTACCAAGAGCAGTGGACCGAAATGAACAGATAGTGAGAGATGAATGAATAAATGAATGATGAGTGTACGTAGTGGGGTCGTTAGCCTTCATAGGACTTCCACTCAATGACATGTGTTGCTTGCAGTTTTACGTTCAGTGTACTAATGAAGGTACAGTCAGTGCCCTAGATCAGTCTACCATTCTACCATTCGTGTTTTTTTGCTTTTTTTTTTTTATTTCTTTTTTTATTACAAGGTATAACAATATTTGCGTTTTGATAATAATGTAACCCACAACACTGTCCACGGGTTATCAAAATTATATAGAAAAAACAATAATCGCCACAGGTGAAAAAACAAAAAAAGAGTAAAAAATTATAAAATTATAAAATAAAGGAAAGATGACAAATGACAAGTATACAGCCAAGACAGATTTAAAACAATAATTTGAAGATTACAAATGTACAGGTATAATGCATTAATTTTGAAGAGTTTTGAAGACAAGACCTTTGTATTTTCCTATAAGGGCCAGTTTCACCGGTTGCGGATAAAGTATCGGTTAGTTATTTGATAGTTAATACTATCTACCACTTAAAGGCTGGTTATAACTTTTTTCTGTTTCACCGTCAAACTTCCTGATAATTTATCCGGTAGGTAAGATACCGGCCACTTAATAGCAAGCGAAACGGCAACGTCGCTTCTTTGCGTTTCGATACTACTACGTAAAATATTTTCATTTGAATTTTGAAAACTTAATTACTGCAATATTTTTTCTTCAAAATAATCCAAGTAAACTTTTTTTACATTTTGAAATATAATTTTATCATTACAGACCGAAATAAGTAAGATTTCTATGATTAACGACATGTTTTAATTTCAAATGTGCGTATAGGAACGAAACGCAAATTTCAGTTGTTTTGTGTTTGGTAGAGTTTGTTTTGGACGCTTTTGTTTGTTTCGAAAAGCGAAAGTTTATTAGGGCCAGTTTCACCGATTCCGGATAAAGTGTCGGTTAGTTATCTGATAGTTAATACTATCTACCACTTAAAGGCTGGTTATAACTAATACTTTATCTACCAGATATCGCTATCCGACACCTGTGAAACCAAAAGTGTTAGTTTATCTGGTAGATAAGTTCCTAATAGGCTAACCGACACTTTATCCGCAACCGGTGAAACTAGTGTAAAAAACCTCTTATCGAAGCCGATACGCACTTTTTCTCTACACTATACCGGGAAACCTTCTAGTTGCGGAGATATTGGGGGTTTCAAATTTACAACATTTTGACTAGTTTTTTTTTAAATACAAGTTTTCATTGTAAAATTAAAATTATTGCCCAGTTATATTTTTTGCGTTAAGTTACTTAGTTCGATGTAACAGAATACTTGATTGACGGCTTCGTGATGAGGTTGTTTACACCCTGTATGTATGACACTGACTGTACTAGCAAGATGGCCATCGGAGATGATGCAGCAATGTTTATTTTAGTTTAGGTTTTGAAAAAGCTATTTAAAAGTTGAACAAGAAATACTTTCTTTTTACAGTTGTCTTGACAAAAGGCAGCATTAAGACCATCTTCATAAATAAATAACCTTTGCCTCTGAGAGCAGCTACTGAATCGCTAATCTCTTTTGAGTTTGTGCAAGAGTACGAAGGTAACATCCATTTTGGAATGGTTTCCTATGAAAAGACACAAAGTAGTATATGGAATTAAATCCGAGAGCAAATTATCACTGCAAAACATTCTCATATCTTCCCAAAACTGTGGTAAATTGTCGACAATTTCCATTCTACAAGGGTTTTATATTACCTGTGTAAATACGTGCTGGTCAAATGGCTATGTTACATAAACCCTTACATTACAACTAGCTGTTACAACAGGTCCATGGATTACATTTATATTGTAATACAAGGCTGTTTGCCAATTTGTGGCAGACTTTAGATATAGGCGCTTAAAATAGAATCGATTTTTTTTGCTTCTTTGTTCAAATATTTAGGAAAAGATTTTCTTCAAAATTGACGGTTTTTTTCGACCTTCCCTGTACATGGATGATTCTTTAGTGTAAATTGGTCTTCTTTTTACTTTCAGGGCTTTTAACCCAGGGAAAAGATGGAAACCTTCTGAATTCACTTCTTTGTGTGCTAACAAAACTCCTTACATTTTACTAAAGATAAAAGTAAGCTATGGTGACTACATGAGCTATATTAAAAACTCTATCATACACTTTCAGACATTAAAACTCGCGTGATTTTCATTTTTACAAAAAATATGCACATTTACTTACGAAGAAAAAGAACAAGCAAAACCTTTACAATCCAACTAGGTATGCAAATATCCTTAAGCGTCAAATATCTCAAACACGACCACAACATCACTTACCAGGCTCTCAACATCCTTCATAAAAATTGCAGCACTCATCAATTTCTAAACAGCACTTCATTACGCGGGTCCCATGGCGTAAATTAACGTTATCGCAGCGAGAGCCCCCTAACGATGTGACCGACCATCTTGGGTCCCACCGTTGCGGACGAGGAAGAGAATACCTATCTTCTCGCTCATAAACAAGGCAAAAGATTGGTAGGTTCCACGTAAGTAAAATACATACGTGTTTAATCGTTGATAGCTGACATTAAACTGCTGATGAGTACTCTTTTCAACTGACTTCCAAAAAGAGTTCTCAATTCGTCTGTATTTTTTTTTTTGTGTTTGTTACCTCATAACTTTCGACTGGGTGAACCGATTCTGAGATATACAATGAAACTCTTCAAAAATAGACGGTAAACCTACAAGCGATTGCAGCAATTACTGCAGCTGCAATCGCTTGTAGGTTCATTGTTCATACTATATCATGACGTAACATCACGCCTGTATACTCTGAGGGGGTACGCAGATGTGTACAATACTCCCAGATTTCGACAATGTTTGTTGCCTCTGAACTTTCGACTGGGTAAACCGATTTTGATGATTCTTTTTTTATTTGAAGGTTGGTGCTTTCCGTGTGGTCCCATTTCAATTTGGTAAAGATCTGATGAACAACTTCGGAAGATAGGCGACGGGAACTCTTCAATAAATGATAGCAAATGTACTGGGATCGCTGAAATCTCATGTCTCTTTAGACAGACATGAGATTTCAGCGTGATTTGAAAGGGTAAGCACATAATTATGAACCACTAAAAAGCTATCAAACAATCAAACAAAGGTCACCGACTTCTGAAGCTAAAGTTATTTTTCACTTTTTTGTGTGAAGTCGGTTATATTTTTTGTTGCAGCAACAATACCTGTCAAAGATAGTACTCGTTGAACACTGTTTTTAGCTTTCACGGTTTATACTGTTATGGGATGTCTTTCGAGATTTTTCATTCTCAGCGCACTGACCGCAGAATGACTGTAGAATGCGGATGGATAGTAAATAATCACCGTTGGTTATCCAGCCATGCTGGTGCTTGCAACAGCGTCGAAATATGGAGAGCCCAGAATAATGGATATTTACGGAAGATATCCCGTAAGTACTCCTCAGTTAATGAATATTTAAGTGATAGAGTTATAAAGTCATAACTAGTCATAAATATCTAGGCTATACATTTTGTTTGATTATTTATTATAATTAATTTTAATTTGATTTAATTTAATATATAGGTGCCTGTTTATGTTGTATACCATTGATTGATTTATTTTATACTATTAATTAATATTTTGTACTAATACATGAATATAATGATAATTACTAATTACACATAATTAATAATATTTTTAGACTATAATTAATATTAATCTCAGAATGTATCTACCTCCTACGTTGTACAATTTACAAATGCTTCATCTCTCCTAACTCACTTATTTTACCTACCACCTAAGAATACATGTGGAATGCAATAAAGTATTGAGTATTAAGTGACGATATAAGTTTCGTACTCGTATAGTTGGGTTGCATAATACTCCCTGCGTCACTCTCACTTCACATAAGCGAGTAGTCACCCATCAACTCGCTGCTTATTGTTCGTCGATACACGTTTAGTTACTCATGTGAACACTTAATGCGACTGACTATGTCGCACCTACTGGAGTGTCCCAAATGTCCGTATAAACCCTTGAAAATGCCTCTGAAGCTGAAATACGTAGCCACTTACTGGGCTCAAACTGTTTCTATACTAATATTATAAAGCAGAAGAGTTTGTTTGTTTGTTTGGTTGAACGCGCTAATCTCAGTAACTACCGGGTCGAATTGAAAAAATATTTTTGCGTTGGATAGTCCATTTATCGAGGAAGGCTATAGGCTATATAACATCATGCTATGATTATTAGGAGCGGAGCAGGAATGAAAAATGTTGTAAAAACGGTTTTTTTTTTCCTTTCGTTTTTCTCTCTTATATGACGCAGACGAAGTTGCGTGGGTCAGCTAGTAATATAAATAAATATCGCTGGACATTACACACAGCGCCGTCTAGTGCCACACTAAGCAAGGCAAAAGGCAGAAGAAGTTTCTATTCGCTTCTCTCTACCCGCTAATAGTGAGACAGGCGCCTAAAGAAGTAACCGACCATCTTATGGGGAGTCAAGCGAGGTTGCACACGTAAGCGGAATGGTGGCAAAGTTAGATAATAGGAGATAAAAAGGTGGAAAAGTTAAAAGGCGTATCTTTTTTTAAGGTGTCTTGACGCAGCGTCCCCTTGTCTACCTAACGAATTACAATGAGATCCATGTGCACCAAAAATATGACTATTTAAAAATAGCTGTTTATAACACATTTTTATATGGGAACATGTCACAGTGATAGCTGTTTTCAGATAATCAGAGTTTAGTCGGTTTCGGTTTTATTATTTCCCTAAAATATTGATTGTTTATTAGTAAGTACTCATTACGAAGTCGAAAGGCACTAGTTCTCCCCGTTATTACATTTTTTTTGTTCTGGACCATACCTGGTTACCTACTTTCTAGTTACGGAGATATTCGAGGTCAAAGTTACTGCCTATTCACAAGCTTATTTTCATTCTAGTTTTTTTAACGTTTCAACTTTACTCCAAATGCCTCCATGACTCCTCTGTATTATACAATGTATCCTCAAGCATAGTATTGAGTGCGTTACATTGGTGTCGATTCTGTTGTGCACAAACTAAACTTAATTTAGGCTATTGCTATCTTTTGCTAAAAAGCAGTGCGAGAAAAGGACGGCTATAGCTATGCACTAAGTTAGAGATGTCAAACTAGTTTATGCCTTGCGCTTCACCGTGTTTTTAGTCGACATGTTTTTACGTGCACCCTTCATTTGTATGAAAATATAAGTTCGAATTAAATTTGACAGCTCGTCTCTTTCTCGTTTTATTCGTGAGAAAAATATAGTAATACCCTAAATTTAGTTTAGTTTGTGCACAACAGAATCGACACCATTGAGTTAATCAGCAATCATTTTACGATTTGTTGAACGCAAAAATAATTACTAAAATTTGCCTTTTTCACGGTCGCTTTCATAAAATAAATCAAAGAGCGTTGATTGTTTTTACTAAAACTTATAACACTTAGCTACCTAGACCTACTTGTACTGTGAAAAATGTGGGTGAAAATTCACATAAATCCTATGAGATTGCGAAAAGGAGCTTTATTTTTAAATAAAAAATATAGCTAAGAAAGTAATCCTTAGAAAAATAAAACTCTGCTATCAACAATCTTTGCCCTTGACTTAAGTACGAGCCATTCATCCTGTTTCAGAATAAACACTGTAATAAACATAAAAAATAAGGCAATAAACAAACGATAAACTGTTTTCTCAAAGCGTTATGCTGTGCCTAAATGTTTTACCAAAATAAAAATAAGAACTAGGTACTTGCTTTTCTTTCATGTAAAATGATTTGACGCTTTCCCTTTTTATGGTCTAAAAGGACCTTATACTTTCTTTACGACGGAGATTAGATAATCTTACAAAGGTGTGACCTTCCTATAGTTATTTTGCGTTGAGCCATGTCCATATGATTTCTATAACAACTTAATAAAACAGTCTTAACATATTCTTTTGAAGGTGCAAATTGTTTGTCGATGATCTTGGTCTATCAAAGGATGAAGACAACATAAAGATGAAGCTTAATTTTCAAACAAACCACGATAATCTTTTTTACTAGTTTTATGAACTGTTTAAGGTAAATACAGAAAAAAAATAATAATGAGGTAATTGATTACCTAATGTTTTTATAATTTATTTAAACAGTTGTATGAAATAATTACAACACGGCAAATTGAATGTAGGGATTCAAGGTGCTTGAGAAAAAAATGAATGTAGGGTTTCAAGGTGCTAGAAAAATAATGGTCCAACTGTATAATATTTAAGTGTTCAGTTGAATTGGTATAAGTAAATTTTGGACCTCACGTCTCCAATACTTGTCCATTCGGACAAGTACAATTATTTACGGAAATGTCTGTTTGTGTTAGTCTGAGTGTTCCTTTAATATTGACGGTTACTAAAGTAATAAGAAAGCTGTATTGACCCTCAAAAATCGTAAACCACTTCCACACTGGTTTTAAAATAAAGCTTGAAAAGGACATTACCGTTTTTGCAGACTGAAACACAGTTGTATCCTATTCCTACTAATATTATAAATGCGAAAGTTTGTGAGGATGGATGTATGTTTGTTACTCTTTCACGAAAAAAACTACTGAACGGATTTGGATGAAATTTTGCACACAGATGGTTTATAACCTGGATTAACACATAGGACACACTTTTTATCCCGGTAGTAAGATCCCATGGGACAATTTTGAAAATTCACGCGGGCGAAGCCGCTGGCAGAAGCTAGTAAGTCATAAAATACACTAATAAAAAAACAATAAATATTTCCTGCAGCGATGCAGCGGTGGCCCAGTGAGCAGCGGTGGCCCAGTGGTGGCGGCCCCGACTTACGAACAGTAAGTCGTGGGTTCGAACCCAGACAGGCGTATTACTTTGTGTAATTTATTTCATCACCACTGCTCTCAAAACGGTGAAGGAAAACATCGTGAGGAAACCGGCATGTCCTAGAACCAAAAACTCGAAGACGTGTGACATCTACCAATCCGCACTGGGCCCGCGTGGTAGATTATAGCCCATTCCCTCTCATTGAGAGGAGGCCTGTGTCCCAGCAGTGGGAACATTAATAGGCTGATGATGATGATGATGATGAAATATTTCCTGAAGACTCCAGATTTGAGGTGAATGGCTAGTATTGCCTTTTTTCACAAACAGTACTATTTTATTGTACTTTTAAATCTAAGTGTTAGGAAGTTATTTTTAATTGTTATTTTTAATTGTTATTTTTCATTTGTTATTTTTCATTTGATTTTTTTTTCCCACTTTTTCATATTGTTTCTTTTTTGGTGTGTACGCAAAAATATAGTGAATGTGGTGCTCTTCTTTAAGTGATGGGGCACTTAGACTTAAGGTTGTACTGTATGCATAAATGTAATAGTGTACTCATTGTTGAAGAGCCAAATAAACTAAATAAATAAATTATACGGCACTTAAGTGTATGCCTGAAAATAGAGCACTTTTGAGAGTTTTTGGACGCGGCCAAAAGTTGAAGCTCCACCAGTGACATTTTTGGGCATACACTTCACTATTGCTTAGAAGACGAAAACAGGCAATTGATTCAGCCCCAAGTCCCTAAAAATTGTGTCTTTTGAATATTCACGAACATTTTTGGCAGCTGTACATGTTTTACAAACAAGGATAACATTCATGAGTTTCTCGTTATTTTTCAGTTCATCAGTGTTGTAGTTTTTTAATTTTGTTTTGATGTGATTTTCGGTGTTTCTGATTCAGATGTAACGGTTTTTTGCATCGTTTGCCTTGTCATTGTGCGCAGTTTTCACTGCTTGTGACAGCACTTGGTTTTCGGGAATTTAATTAGAAACGAAACATAACGTTTGTTGGTTGCGTTTAAGAAACAGCTCTATTTGGTCTCTGTAAGTTTGTATTTCTGATTGGTCAAACAATGTTTTTTTGTAAGGTTTCTTTTATTATTTTTAATACATCAGTACCTGGAACACACATACAGCAATAAAACTATGTCTATGACTATGTGAGACTGACTAGTCTGAAGTTATTTGAATGACAAGCAAGTTCCTGAAACTGAAGCAGAAAAAGCAGTGACAAAAATCAACAACGCGGTTTTTCGTTCGCTACGTTGTGTTAGTTACTTTTTCGGTATGATGGCTCCTGTTTCGCATTTCATAGAATATGCTGCTGATAGATTTTTGTACAACTATGCACCGTGCACCAAAAAATTTGGTTCCACCAAAATGATATTCGTCAAAAGTGTAAAGGTTCAGTAGTGTGATAGATACATAACTCGGTCAGAAAACAAAACGCAATTTAGATAATAAAAAATGTCGCTAGACATTACACACAGGGCCATTTGGTGCCACTTATACATTTAGCAACAAGAACAACATTTTGGAATACCTAAATAACCATATCAAAATCACAACAGTAGTAGCTAGTAGAATTCTTATGTAGAAATACATATTTCCACAAAAATTTCATAAGAAACCACTAAAACATCTTTGGCCCAAGTTTTTACGTCCTGCATGAACATCCATCAATAAAAAGCTTCGCCATTCGAAAAAATATCTTACCACAAAAATGCCATGTCACTACCATAACTTCTGTACTCACAAACTCTTGCTATCTCGCTTCCTCTCACATCCTGCTTAATATCTATCGCTCTCTCTTACACCATACATCCAATAGGTACATCTTTATCAGCAATGATTAATGAGAACTATGAGTTCAGCATCACTGATTCCGAATATGCACGAATATTGCCGAAATCTCCCGAACGTTTGACTTATCAAAATGTTGTAAAAGATGTAGATAGTATAGAAGTATAGATAAAAGTAATTTTATGTCCATCAAATTAACTTAAAATTAATTAAACTTAAGATCAACATAATAAAGACTATTTTGTAATTGAAAAATATAACTATCCAATTCTGCAAGCTTCTGTCCAAGCATAATATTCAGCTTAAGGTCGGGTCTCTGAGATAGTAAGCGGATTAGTTGTACGGCCCCAAAGCTCGCGATTTGAGACGAAATAGCTATTTGACTCTAAGGCTGAAGTTTTCTCTTATACTTAATCTTGAGATTGAAAAAATTGAACAGAATGAACAAAATGAGTCAAGTTATACAAGATTCTAAACTCGGCTTGGACGTAAAAAGGAAAACGTGATACCCCTGAACGAGAGCGCAGATAAATATGCTGTTATTCCACCAGTCGACAAGACATATGACGGGTATTTAGTGACCTTCACCAAATATAATCTATTAATTGTATTGTGTTTGGGTGGCTTACACCTAACAATACAAACATTTATAGTGAGGCAATCGACGAAAACCATTTACAAGCCTTCACAGTTAGCAATGAACTATATTTATAATGTTTTGAGTGTCCTGTAGTCTGCCAGTTACAGGGACTGACAGGAACACCACTGATGGTGCCAAATTCATTTTCTAGGCTGACTCAATTTAAATACAATAATCATTTAATCAACAGCCATAAAAGTGTGAATTATTAATTAATTATCTTGTAAAACAAGCTCATTTATCTATCAAAATATATTGCAATCGACATCTTCTTGGTTTGTCGGCCAACTCCACATTAGTCTTGTCTAGGTAGGGCAGCTCCATCGCTGAAGCCAAATATAACTTTATGTCTTAGGTTTAAATTTATGTCTTGTTCCGCGAATGCACATGTACGTGGCACGGATTATTGAGAAGACGATTCTTGATCTTAACTAACCCATCACCAAGCTGAAGGGCCTGTTCCAGCGGTCAGCGATTGCAACTCCAAAATATTTTGCGAAAGTAGACATTATTGTGGAGTGAAGACGGATGTAACAAGAGGGGTGAATGTACCATGTCGCAATTTCTTATTTTTTCGTCTTCAGACTCTTTCTAAATTGCTACTGACACGCCCAGAAGAAGAATTAAACTACTTTTCATTATTAACGCAATTGTCTTTTTTAAACTTTCACGATCAGAACACATTATAAAACATATGAATAAGGGACAAAACAACATACAACATACACACAACAAACAAACACAACATTACAACAAAACAAAAAACAACAACATTAATGAACAACAAAAATACAACATTTATGAAGATGAGTGAGGGTAGTTGAATAAACGCTTTCACTTTGCTGCCGCGGTACCTCCAATAATTCAGACTCCCCGCGACCACGGCTGGTGCAATCCGGTCGAAACGTCGGGATTAAATTAAAGGTAAATTCGCGATAAATACCCGTATTCATATGTTTTATAATGCATTATTTACGCCTTTGATTTTAAAGTTTTTTTTCTAATAACCTCTCTTTGGAGCAAAGCCATGATTTTCTTTTCTTATAGAGTATCGATATCAAATAGTTTTCAAATGTTGTGCTCGGTAGGCTTCAATAGTAAATATCTTTAACTCTATAGCCCAACATTTTAACCACTCGATAAGCTATGCATGTATAGGTGTCCCGCGATTGATGACAGGTGCGTCCCTGACCCAATTCCAATAAACTCACCCAGAAATGAAATGGGTAGACGGATGCTGAGTTTTTACCAATTGATCTCGCTACTTATCTCTGGAATTGAAACCTATTATGACCATGGCTCTTACGCATTTATTAGATCTTGGTACTATCGTAATTATTTTATGTTAGGTAGATACTGATTTAGGCTGCTTTTACTAGCAACGAATAATCTGTATCCACAACCTGAAGATTTTTATATTCGTCTTAACGGGCCATGTGGCAAGGCTTAATAGATAAGACGAAATATGGATGCAAAAAATCACTCATCAACCTTCACCCTTTGGCCTTCTATGTCCATTGTCCAGCATAGCCTTTCCCAATTACGTTGGGGTTGGGTTCCAGTCTAACTGATCCGCCGGAATACCAGTATTTTACATGGAGCGACTGCCTGTCTGGTAGTACCAGATCAGGGCCCTTTTACTAGGTACGAGTTCTAACCTAACCTAACCTACGGATCCCCTCGACATCGTTTTTACGACAAACGGTTAGTCGGAGATAAAAAACTCGTAATACAATAAGTTTTGGTAAAACTTTGTTAAGAATTAGTACGAATTAGGACCTTACATTCTTAGGGTCCTGGGTTCGAATCCCGGTAGGAGCAAATGTTTGTGTGATGAGCATGGACATTTGTTTCCGAGTCATGGATGTACTATATATTTACAAACTTACAAATTTACAAACAAAAACTATCTATGTACATCAACTATCTGGTGTCCCAGACACAAGCCTCGCTTCTTACTATGGCAATAGATGGCACTGTGTGTAATGTCCAGCTACATTTATTTATTATTTATTCAGTGATGCTAATAGCGTTATTCGATTCAAAGAAGTTTTCTCAATAATTTAACAGTTATTACAGATCATATGGAAATTCATAAATCAGATAGACAACATCTATAATCTGAAACACCAAAATAATTAACCACTTAATATGCTTCCCATCCCATTAAAAAAGATAAAACGAACCTCATTCGGTACATATGGATGGACCATTCTCGATTTTATCCGAATGCAGGTTAAAAAGCCACTTCATTGTGTTTTTAATCTCGTTAAAATACAGCCGGTGTTGAGTGGAAGGCGCGACTGCGCGAGCCGACTCGTCTCGTATCGTTTATTTGTATCGATAAAACTCGTTGAATATCGATGCATTTCATAATAACATTGGATTTGTTATGATTTCTCCAAGGTATTGAATATGAAAATGTTTCACTATTGAACCTTTTTTGTAGCTGAAAATATTGAGGTACGATTCGATGTAAGTAGTTAAAGTTTTAATAATTGACTAACTCTTGAACAACATCGTTTTTTCCCCCTTCTAAGGGAGGTATGAACTCCAGAGTTCACTGCCGGTTGGCCACTTTCGAGATGACAGACGATATTGTTGCTATCGCGGGAATATCCTGGATGTGGTTGGCACAAAAGTGTGGAGCTTGGCACAAACAGAGGCCTATACCCAGCAGTGGATGAAGTTGGGCTGTCGATGATGATGATATTTACCTCTTTTATATTTCTAGAATAACTTTCAACAAGATTATGAGCTTTTTAGTAGTCAATTCAATACATGTTTAAGTTTTCTATTTATACTAATATTATAAAGCAGAAGAGTTTGTTTGTTTGCTTCTTTGTTTGTTTGGTTGAACGCGCTAATCTCAGGAACTACTGGTTTGAATTGAAAAAATATTTTTGTGTTGGATAGTCCATTTATCGAGGAAGGCTATAGGCTATATAACATCGCGCTACAACCATTAGGAGCGGAGCAGGATTGAAAAATATTGCAAAAATGGGGATGTTTATTCCTTTCGTTTTCTTTCTCTTATGTGACGCAGACGAATATGCGTGGGTCAGGTAGTTGCTTATAGAATGTTATTAAGTCCCTTAAGTTATTGCAGGATACATTTAAAGTTACCTTTACAGATAACTGGTACAGTAGTCATTAATTGACACATTCACTACGCATCGTTTCCATGTTAATTGTCTTAAACGTATTTACCGCAAACAAGAATAGATTTCTGCGTCAACCACTAAATTCAAGTATACTTGAAACGTGGCAAAACGAATTACCATCTACATCGCGCAATCTTAACGTTGCGTTCCGTAAACTGATTACCAGATTTCCCTCATTCGAATTAGAGCCTTATGGACAAAGTTATAAAGCTTTTAGAGCTTTGATAGAAGTGTGAATCTGATGGTAAATGATTTTGTTATGTTTATTCGACGGTACAATGTCATTTTCATTTGGAAATTGAATGCTAATAGTGGCAATGTTTCATGTTGCGGTTACAGGGATATTATGTTCGTTGCAAACGTGTGTCATTTGATGTTGAGTGGTTATTATCGCAGAATTAGTACGTTGAATTATTTAGTATTTTGATGGATGACATATTAACTGCGAAATTCAGAGGCTTACCCTTCCGTTACAAATCAAATTAAACAAAAGTTAATAAGGATTTTGTTTTTTTTTTTTTGTATTTTTCATTTTAGTTACTAACACTAGTAGTTTAAGTTTCTTTTTTATTATTGTACTAACATTCTATGGATTCCGTGAATCTGAAATAAATAGTTTTTATTTTATTTTAATTTATTTATTTTAATAATAAAGTTAAGTTATTTGTCTCGGCTTTACTCTACGACTTCACATACCTACATTATTTTTATAGAGAAAAATCTGATTCCTGAACGCAACTCCTGGTATTGCCCACAGCCTCTGTAAATATCTTCATTAAGTTCATAGCTATTTATTGGTTTTACAACATAGGATCCATGCTCATGATTATAACTATTTAGCATGGAAAGTCTGGGTTGGGTGGGACTAATCATCTTTGGACAACACAACAACAAGCATATTTACCGTCGAACTTCACTTACAGGTAAGTTCATTTGACTATTAAATTATACTTGTTGTTGTGTTGTCCTCGATTATTAGGAAAACTTAATAAAATTAATGTTAAATCTCCGGGTTTATGGAATCAATATTTTTAGGCCGATTGCAGCTCTATACCTACACAGAGGTTCTGTAACGTTACAACACCCGGTTTTTATGGTAATTAATAAATTTAAATTCATTTAAAACGTTAGGCAAAATGTCCGCTGAATAAAATTCTCTTTTATTTGCGGAGTTTTACCGTAGAGTGCCATAACTCACAGCGGAAACGTGATTCTGACAACTGAACGTTGCATAAAACACCATGTACGTTACTCGCTAATTAATCTTTTAAAGTAATTATTTAAGCTTTCATTGCTATAAAAATATAAGAAAAAATGTAAGTAAAATAAAACAACAAAAATAAATTGCAATTCGTAGTACTTCAGATCTGCTTTGACTACGGCGTAGCGGATTGGCTACGAGTGCTACCAATTCTAATAAAGCTAAAGCAGGCGAGCAATGGTCGCCCAGTCCTAGGAAGTCGTTTGTTCGATCATATGGTTCTATACATTAGTTGTTATTGTGTAATTTTAAAATGGTTAAGAAAAACATTGTGAGGAAACCGACAGAGCCTAAAACTAAAAATTCGAAGACATGTTGCATCTACTAACCTGCACTGGGTCCGCGTGGTTGATTTGATTATACAGGGTGTAAACCCACGTCATTACAAAGCCGTGAACCAAGCATTCTGTACATCAAACTAAGTAACGTTACGCAAAAAATATTGCAGGGAAACAACATTTTTTTTGAAGATATAAATTTTGTTTTGTGATGAAACTCAATGTAACGCACTTAAAACATTGTGCTGGTAGATGCATCGAATATTACGGGGGTCGTGGATGTGTTAAAAGTTAAAGTCTTACAAAATAAAAGTGTATTTTAAAAAAATCTTGTCAAAAAGTTGTAACTTAGACCCCCCCCCCCATATCTCCGTAACTAGAAGATTCCCAAGTATGGTATAGAACAAAAAAATAATCGCAATGCCCCATCATTGCGATTATTTTTTTGTGTGTCTTTTGGCTTCGTGAAGAGGTGTTTTACACCCTTTAGATTACTATCTATCACCCGCGTAATTCTCGTTCCCGGAGGTGTACGGGCATAAAATATAGCCTATTTTACTCACTGATAATGTAACTATCAAATGTTGAAAGAATTTTTCAAATCTGTACAGTAGATTTTATGTTTTTTCGTTACATACAAAAATGTAAAAAGTACATATCTTTCCTCTATATAATAATAGTATTTTACTTAGATAACCCTCTCATAGAGAGGACGCCTGTGTCCCAGCGGACGGAACAGCTGGTTATATTACGCTACTGTCAAATCATTCAGGGAAAAGTTATTTAACTTTAACTTAATGAATAATGAGAACCCGATAAACAGTTTCCTCAAAGTATTTATTTCAAAGAAAACAATTTGAACACTTAATAATGACAAAGTTGTTTAAATTGAGCTTTCACAAATACCTCGGAACCATTAGGGGTTGTTTTGATAAAGCTTTTATTTCTATTAAGTAACAGGAATTCAATTAATAGCGGTTTCTTTTATGTGAAAGAGTTGTTTGTTGTTTTCTGTTGATTGTTTTTTGTTTTTTATTGAGATGCTGAAAAACTGAGGTTTTTTTAGGGATAATTCTTCATATAAAGTGAAATCTAAATAAAATAGGTACTATGATCGATTTATTACGAATCTAATTGGTCCCGAATATATATATATATATCCGCTTTACAACAAGTAACATTAAATGGAAAATTTAAAAAACCACCGATACAGTGTCATAAATTCAAGGTATTTTTGGGCTACGGGTAGTGCGATTTAGCAGAAACCGTCACGTAACCAAATTCCGTATGCTGTGTAGTACCTAATATAATATTCCTCATTCCCCATTTAATATAGAGTACATTATTCTACTAATCCCTTTCATTTGATACCCATATTGAGGAAGTTGTGAATAAAAACGTAATTCACCATTTTGTGGTGGCGGCCATCTTGGATTTGAAATCTGATATAGCGTATTGTATTGTACTAGTCAAGCCCTTTCATTTGATATCCACATTGAAAGAGTTGTTGAACAAATATGTGATTCGCCATATTGTGGCGGCGGTCATTTTGACTTTCATCAAACATAGCTAAAACCACTCTCGACTAATTCAGCTTTTAAACAAAAAAAGATAATCAAAATCGGTTCCTCCGCTCGAGAGTTACAATGCCACAGACAGACACACACACCGTCGATTTTGCGTCGGGGGTGAAAAACACTAACCTTCAATTTCAAGATATTAGTTTGAACTCTCAGTTAATAATTTGCTTATGGTTATTGTCTAGCTCAGAGGTTCCCAAACGTTTTTCTGGTCACTTTCAAAATTTCGATTATGACGCTGACGTCACGACCGACGGTACGCAACTGACCGGTAGCGTGACAAGAATTCAGGCCCAAAAATGACAATATAATTCACAATCTTATTAACAATCGCTTTCATATTGCCCTTTCAATAACGCCCACTGGATTCAGTTGATCAGAATCTAACAAGTTTAGTTCGGGATGTGTTTTTTTGTATTTTTCCATTGCAATTTTTTTGTAACATTGATGGAATGGAGGCTGGGTATATTATATAGGGCACCTCCACCTAACCCTTTTGGGCTAACGGGCATGATGATACATGTGTGATAACAAATCTCAAGGTGCAACGGAAATTGTTTGGAGGATAACATTAACATTATGTATGTGACGCAAAATGTAGAAGGAGGGAAGAGAGGCGGGCTGAATGGTGCTGATCCATGCGTCATGTTCGTGAACGGGCGCGGTCAGTTGAGTCTAGTCATCTCTTACTCGCCATGGGATAATTGAATTATTTATTTTGTTTTTGAGTTTTATTTTATTTTTGTTTGCCATGGACACTTTTAACGTGCAAATCTTGCTACATTGGTCTCACATAATAAAGGTATCATCTCAACATGAATGATGTAACCTATACCGTATGTAACATAGATTTTGTAACAATATTTTTATTTAAAAGAGTGTCCATGGAGTTTCTTGCCCGTTCTTCTCCATAGAGATCTACGTTAGGGAATGGGCAACTACAGTACTTTCACAGTTTTGTATGTCTTGTGACTGGGACTGTAGCTTCATTTAATTTTCATCTCTGTTTCGACAATTCAAAAGTGCCTGTTATTGGCCTACTTGAAATAAATGCTTTGATTTTCATTTTGATTTTGAGTATCTTTCATTCCAACCAACCATCTTCACTATCGAAAAAAAGTTCAAGACCGATCCAATTACCAAATCAGCGCGCACTGGTAAGCAATAAGTACCTACAAGTTTTCTTTTTTATTTTTTTTTCTCAACGAAACAATTCTTTCAACCTTTGGTCTCGAAAGTCGAGAGTTTTACTTTTCAACAAAGTTTTAGAACTTACGCTTCAGTTGTTACTTAGTACTTTAACAATATTGTTGAGTTTTCTTGGAAGTAAGCCGGCCGTGGTACTTACCACGGCCGTTTCCCGAACTACATTAGGCACGAGCTAGACTGGCGTTTGACCCTATTTCTTTTAACACAATAATATAAACTAAGTATTTCTTGTTTTGTTACTTCATTTTGTTGAATTATTTTTAGTTATAAATATCAACATTTTTGATTGAAAAGAGTTTCTTACCCGTTCTTGTCCATTATAGAGATCTACGCTGGGGAATGGGCAACTACAGTACTTTCTCAAGTTATTATGTCTTGTGTCTGTGACTGTAGCTTCGCTTTTTTTTTTGTTTTATCGACATTCAAATGGTAATGGTCTAGTTGAAACAAATGATTTGAGTTTAAGTTCGAGTTTATCGCTGGAAATAACACACAGCGCCGTCTAGTGCCACACTAAGCAAGGCTTGTGTCGTGGTCACCAGACATTTGACATACTACATATTTACTTTTTTTTTGTAAATACATACCTACTTATTATACGTATAAACATCCATGACTCGGAAACAAATGTCCATGCTCATCACGCAAACATTTGCTCCTACCGGGATTCGTACCCGGGACCCCAAGAACGTAAGGCAGCTTCACTACCGCTGCTCCATCCAGGTCGTCAAAGGGTCGTTATAGTTATTATTTTAACCATGTCTGGATATCTTCTGTGATTATTTGTTGTCTTCTGTGTTTGTTTTTGTTATTTGTTGTTCTTCCGTATTTGTTTGTTTGTCTGTATTGACAAGTGTATCTTTTTGTCAGACAACTTAAAAAAAAAGACTCAGTACAGAAATAATGCTTCTTCTATAATGTAAAGCAAATTAAACCTATAGAAGCTTAATAAGACTGGTGGTCAGACATTTTGTGAAACTGACGACTGGCAAAGACCTACATCAACAGCTTAACGTCCTTTCCGAGGTACGAAGGAAACTCGGTACGTAAGGGTGGTCACCCATCCACAGACCAACCTAGGCAAGCACGGCTTAACCTAAAGATCGACCCGAGTGGCTGTTATTATTTAGCAACGAGCTCCTCCTTTTTCACTTTCTACCAAAGAATATAGGTAACAATACCGAATTCTTCCGACAAACTTGTATTAACGTTTAGCCCTAGTTCGAAATGTGTCGTATTCCGTTCGCGTCCGCATCGGGTGTTTGTCGCAGATAATATTATTTATTGCACGCCTACCGATACCCGATAGATTGCCTAGAAAATTGCTAGTATTGGTTGCTCGTTTCTGGTTTGCTTTGGAGGAGTGTATTTTTTGAAAAATTAAGGGTGTTTTTTAAGTGAAGTTATCCATCTATCAGGCTGAGGCTACATTAGGCCGCGACGC
Organism: Xestia c-nigrum; assembly: GCA_916618015.1. Lineage (NCBI taxonomy): Eukaryota > Metazoa > Arthropoda > Insecta > Lepidoptera > Noctuidae > Xestia > Xestia c-nigrum. Next base: position 5,321,546 of record OU745263.1, read on the forward strand.
GACCTGTTACACATGAGCGATTAAAACAAGTAAATGAATGCACACGTATATGGCTACACTAAACATCAAATATTACTAGCGATCTTTGATTGCTTTATGCGATCGGAACAACATTACTGTAATCACGGCATCGGCTACACCAACATAGCGAAATTGAAGCGAATTTATTAGAAAAATACGCCAGAATCTCGCTTGTAATGTAGCCATACCATGTTTTTCTCGTTTCGCTCTTCCTGTCGCATTGCAAGTCGCTGCCTAGTGCAGCCTCAGCCTTACACTGCCTCATCGGTCGAGTGGTGTCGACTGCTGGGCCTGAGTTTTTTTTTTTCGTATGGGATGTCATCAAATGACCTCTCCCACTCTAACCGGAGCGGAAGGGAGTGTCAGACTTTGACTGACTAAAACCCATCCATGTTCCTTCCTCGCCTTTTGTGTTCCGGTGCCGTGGTATCTCTTTCGAACAGTCCCGCTCCCGGCAGGCTTCGGCCCTGGCGGACCTGCGGGGCCTCAGGTCCTGGGTTTGATTCCCGGGACGAGCAAAGTGTTACTAGATTTTTCCATCAAGCTTTTTTTAGTAGCAGCCACGGACTCTGGATTGTTGCCTGGTGGATGGCAATAGGGTCGCTCCTATTAGATGGGACTTAAACATAACTGGCGACATGCGGATGCGGGTGCGGGTGTATTAGGTACGCCTTTACTTAAGGGCGCACAGAATGACAGCTAAAATTCAAATTTTGCCCCCGCTTCCTCAGGCTAGATAGTTCTATCTCGCTCACACTATCAAGAAGATTTTTTTAGGGTGAACTACACTATTGATGGAACGATGGCAAATATAATAATGTGTGTGTTTTATGTATGAACAATAAAAATTGCAATGTTTTAAATATGGACTCGATGGTCTAAAATAAATTTTATTATTATCTCCTTTATTCATTTATCATCTTACTTTATACATTTTTAAGTATTTCTTAAAAAACATATAAAAACATTTAAAAATATAAAAAATAGGGCTCCGCCGGTGTCGGGAGCAGGGTCCAAGTCACCGGTGGTTAGGGTTGCAGAGACAGGAACCTCCTCACAATGCGAGCCGTATCGAGGAGTACTGCCTTCTGTATCAGGCCCTTGATCCAACCGCCTAAAGAAAGCTTCGACAGATGTTCGTCGAGGCTCTTGGCTATCAAGCCATTGGCCGACACGACAATCGGCACAATGGTAACCGAGTCCATATTCCACATGTCGCGAACCTCGTGCGCCAAGTCGAGATATTTTATTTGTTTCTCTTTCTCAGCTGCGGAATGGTAACATCGATATCATTACGCGGCACGCTGATCGGTCTATCACCACTATGTCAGGCTTATTGGCGACAATAGTCCTGTCAGTAATGATAGACTGATCCCAGTACAACGTAACATGGTCTTTCACGAGAACTGGGTCGGGCACATACTTGTAGTACGGTACCTCTAATCTCTATCTCTATCTCTCGAGGCGTTTTTCACTCTACATTTCTTGATACTAGCCTAAAAAGAGATTTCTATCGACAATTTTTCAACAGCAAGATTTTGTTCTTGTTTAACATAAAAACATAATTATGCGACACTCGAATGAATTTTGAATTTTTTAGCCGGATTTTCTTCCGCCATTTTGTGTTTTATTAATTAAAATTACGGCCACGCATAATACATATATTCATCGATAGCTGGTGTCAATACAAAAAAGTTTTTTCTGAGACAAAATCTTCTACAGCGTCACTTTTTCGAGATTTAAGCTACGAGTATCAAATTGTGCTTTCGAAAACGTGTTACTTTAGAACATTTTGCCTCATACAAAACTTGTTTGTATTTATACCAGTTACCAGCTTTGGATAAAAACCCATATTAAAGGTTTTATATTATGCGTGGCCGCTACTTTAAAAAAGATGGTTGTCTGTAAAGTCGGTTTAACGGACGATAATTTTACGTGATATCGTCATATTTCATGATATTAGTGAATTTAACTTTAAGAACAAACACCCCCTTAGGGATTGAAATTCTAACAATACCGTTGCGTTAGTTCCAATCATACGCCCTTTTTTTCGGGTGGGAAATTATCAGATTACTCCTCCTGCTCTCGGCAGAGCGGAAAGGAGTCCCAGACTTTGACTAAAACCCATCCATGTTCCTTCTTTTCCTTTCTCACCCCTTTGTGTTCCCGGGCCATGTTATCTCTTTCGAACAGTCCCACGGCCCCGGCAGGAATCGGCCCTTGCGGACCCCTTCCTTATGCTGACATCGGAACGCGCGGCACCTCATGTTGCCATATGACAGACGGACGGTAAGCTAATCCATAGCTCACCGTCCACAGGCCCGCGCCTACGGTGGCCGGGGGCCACCACGTGGCCCGCAACGCCCGGTGTGTTTCTTGCGGCGGCTGAGACGTGAGGTTTTCTCCCACTCACGTTCCACCACCTACTTCGCTAGCATGACTGCTTCGCAGAAGGAGGTGACGGCTTCCCATTCCGGCTCGCTCCAGACCATGGATTGGACCAGGATCGGACGCGAGTGGTCGCCGCCCCCGATTGCCGCTACGAGGACACGGCGGTGATCCGCCCAAGCGGGGCAAACATCCACTGTGTGCTCCACTGTGTCCGCCGGCCGATCCTCGCAGTGGTGACACCGGAGCGTTTCCTCCTGCTCGGTTCGGTGCAGAAACTTCCCGAAACCACCGTGTCCGTTGAAGACCTGCGTCAGGCGGAAGGCACTATTTGGCGTTGTGGTCGCTGCTAGCAGAACTTTGATAGCTTAGATCACGGAAACGTGACACTGTAGAAGATTTTATCTCAGAAAAAACTTGTTTGTTGTGATGCCAACTATCGATTAATAAATGCTTTATGGGTTTCTGATCAAATCAAAGTTGATCAGAAGATGTTTTCAGTGATTGTATTTTAACTTCGATAGCTCTCATCTCGGAAATATGACAGTTAAGAACGTTTTAATTTGTGCAAAATTTGTTTGCATTGATGCTAGCTGTCGATTGATAGACGTTTTATGCGTGTTTGATCAAATCAAAGTTACGCTGAAGATTCCATCGGTGAATGCACTTAAACTTTGATAACTCATTATCACGGAAACGTGACACTTTAGAAGATTTTACCTAATACAAAGTTGTTTAGTTGTTTTGTACCAGCTATCGATTCATAAAAATCCTAAACGTGGCTGCTACTATTAAAAAATCCGGCCAAAAAAATCTAAATTAATCTGTGTTTACAGTTTGGTATTTCAGTTTCATATCTATCATCTTCATCTTAAATTCATTTACAACATTTGATACATAAGGGTTCAATAAATTCATTACACCAAGTGAGGACTGTGGTGCACCACGCGGGATGTGGAGGGGTGTGAGTGTGACTACAATTTGGACGAAAAATGTAATTCCTTCGATTTATAAACTTGACTAAAACAATTCGGGTTAGTGATAAAGATCATAATGGTAAATTTTTCAAAAGTTTAAGTTCTCAGGCAAAAGTGCGAAAGGGCTTGGAACATTTTTCCGCCATTTTGTTTTTTTTTCAAAGTAGCGGGCACACATACGACCTATATTAATCGATAGCTAGTATCAATACAAACAAGTTTTGCGTGAGACAGGATGTCCTAAAGTGTCATGTTTCCGAGATATGAGCTATCAGAGTTAAAGTCAATTCACTGATGGAATCTTCAGCACAACTTTGGTTTGATTAGGCACGCATAAAACACGTAATAAATCGATAGCTGGCTTCAATACAAACAAGTATTGTCGAGACAAAATGTTCTAAAACGTCAAGTTTCCGAAATATATGGCATTGTGATCGCTACCAGCACACCTTTGATAGCTTAAATCTCGGAAACGTGACGATTTAGAAGTTTTTGTCTCGTACGTAACTTATTTGTATTGGTTAGGTGTTAATAGGTTTTGTGCGTAGCCGCTACTTTAAAAAAAAAAAACAAAATGGCAAAAGAAAATCCCGCCCAATAGTTCAAAACCCTTTGCACGGATAAGTCACGTGCTACTTTATTATAATTTTTAATTAAATGATTTTCTTGTGAAAAATAAATTTGTTGATACAAATATCTCTCTCGATAACAGGCACGTTTACCTAGCGACATTTTTGACGTTGACATAAGATATCGATTTCAAACCATTTCAAAAATTATTTTATCAATGAAAAACAATATTTTGGAAAAATAAAAACACGGGTGCTTTATTTTTTTATCTAAATTTCATGTTTCATAAATAAGTAATTTCTTTAGAACATAAATCGGTGTCCATCGGGTTTTCTGCGCGAAAACAAAGAAATACAGCCCCCACGTCTGAAGGCCGAAGCCGCACTGACAATTGGTGCATCGGGTCCTAGCGAGGGCCGGGGGGCAGGGCGGTCCTAGCTGTGACTGGTTATTAAGCTTGAAATTTTAGAAAAGAGGCTATTAGGATGGAAATAAATCGTTTAAAAAAAAAGAAAACGTATGAACACTGCGTTATATAGTTTTCGACTATCATGTAAAGTTTCACGACCTAATTTAACGTTTTTAATTGAATACTTGGTTTTGAAATTTATTTTAGAGGTAACTTTGAGGTAGTTTTCTATCGAGAAAATTTTATGGAATCGTGTTTCCGAAACGTATGAACCTTAGAAGCAGTCCTCAACTTTGCCATATATTAATCCCAAGGTGAATGCTTTAGTTATATTAACACGAGACGGGTTTAAAAATCACGATTTTGGGTTATACGGGCCCTTAACCCTTTGGGGATTAGCGGCGTCAGCGGCGTGATGTTATATTAGGTTAAATTATCTATGAATCGTTCCTTTCCTTTCATTCCTGAAAAGTAAATAATAAGTATCGCTGGACATTTCACACAGCGCCATCTAGTGCCACACTAAGCAACGAGGCGAATTGTTGATATAGTACATAGATACTTTTTTGAATGTTCAATAAAAACGAAATATACCAAGGGTTGGAAAATGAGCAGTATTTTTCTAAGCAACTTACAATAAAGTGAATTTCAAACATATCTGTAACAACTAGATCTAACAATAACTTACTACAAAGTTTATGATAAGGTAAATTGTTAACAATTTAGTTTCATTCTAGACATAATATAATAATACTAGTTTCTTTTTAATAATTTATATAATCAGCTTTTCAAGAAAAAAAAATTAAACTTAGTAAAATTGTTTAGTTATTTTCTTGTTGCAAAGATCTATCAATCACAAGAAAGTTTGATAGCGAAACTAGCAATTTGCCCGCAACTTCGTTCGCGAAAATTGTGACAGCTCAGGTAATTTACATGATAGCAATATAACCTATGTTTCTTGGTAAACATTTAGCTTTCTAATAGTGAAATAATTATTTATTTATTTATTGTTTATTAAATAAAGAACAAAATATAAATACAGGAACATCACAAAAACCTGAATAGGTTTGTCCGGAAAAACTATACTAATTTTATAAAGCAGAATAGTTTGTTTGTTTGGTTGAATGCGCTAATCTCAGGATCTACTGGTTCGAATTGAAAAAAATGTTTTGTGTTAGATAGTCCGTTTATCGAGGAAGGCTATAGGATATATAACATCACGCTACGACCATTAGGAGCGGAGCAGGAATGAAAAATGTTGCAAAAACGGTGACGTTTTTTTCCTTTCTTTTGTCTCTCTTATGTGACGCAGACAATGTTGCGTGGGTCAGCTAGTAAAATATAAATCGGTTGTGTAGTTCTTGAGTTAAATCGTAATAAACAAATAAACATAAAATGAAATGAATGATGTTTTTTGTTTTTTTCTTATGATTTCGTTATTATTATTATTATTTTTTATTCTCTCATTTGTTTACTTTAAACTAGTGTTATAATCACAATTTTACCATTTTTTTTATTGTATTTATGTGTTGTCCTGTCGGGCTAATAAATGGTTTTTTTTTCTTCTTTCTTTCTAATTAGTTTAGATAATGAAGAACTAGCTTCACTGAGAAAACTCTGTCAACCAGGCGTTGTCTAATTTTATACAAACAACATAAATATATACATTTTACCTGTCATCACTGAAGTGGTGAGGTATACCTATAGTACACCCATATTTCGCTAGTTGTTTAAGTCCCATGTGTGGGCTATCATGGCCTACGATCAATGGTCCACCTTAAGGAGCAAGTGCGGAAACAAAATCCCTTCATATACCAACATAGGCCCATGTGTGGTCCAGCAGCCACAATATACCCTTTATTCTCAAAGCAACACTTCAAAAGTATAGCGTTATATAGTGAGTATCCTCGATAAAACCCGCTCGTGAAAGCTTGTAATTGGCCATATTTTTATTATTGACGAAACTATTGTATCTGCCTAGCTGTAAGTTTACCGAAAATAATAAAATAAATAAATAAAATAAAATAAAATAAACGAGTGTGAGGGAATTTAGAAATGAAAGATTAAGGGCCAGTTTCACCGGTTCCGGATAAAGTGTCGGTTAGTTATCTGATAGTTAATACTATCTACCACTTAAAGGCTGGTTATAACTAATACTTTATCTACCAGATATCGCTATCCGACACCTGTGAAACCAAAAGTGTTAGTTTATCTGGCAGATAAGTTCCTAATAGGCTAACCGACACTTTATCCGCAACCGGTGAAACTGGCCCTTAGAGTTGATGGAACCACGAACTTATATTCGTAGAACAGCCTTAACTACAGATCTAGATTCAACATGAGAGTTCTTAGCAGTTTGTTCCACCTTGCTTAGATTAAAAGCTCCTTGCTGGTACTTGCTTTCAAGTCAAAGTAATAAAGTAGGTACACCACAAAGACTGACTGATATATTTACTTTTAAAACTACTTTTTCCAAGTACGGTTTCATCTTGGGCTAAACGCACCGTTTGGCAAAAGGATGAATGATGATGAAAAGGTTTCAGAAAGTACAGAAGATTGCGTTGTGGTTTATGGTTGAATTAATTTTCTTATGTTGGTATACGTTTTTTTATGAGTTGAGAAAGGTTGGGGTGATTTTATATAGTGAAGGAGTAAGATTGTATAAATTAGAAATGTTGTTGACTACTTCGTCAGTGATTGGCCATTCTGCCACGTTTTGGTAAGCAGACTTCGGTCCATATTATGTTGAATAATTTATTACCATGTCAACAATGAATTCAAACTTTTAATTTTTTTAATGTTATAAAGAGGAAAGATTTGATATTTTGTTTGTTTTTTAATGGACTTCTAAAAAGGAGGAGGTTCTCAATTAGGACATTTTTTTTTGTATTGTGATTTTGGTATTTTCTACAACAAGTGAAGCTTTTGTGTTCGATAAGAACTATTCTACCATCAGATCTGATGATAAAGCCAAGAGTCACGGAACTCCATAATGAGACAGTGTATCTTAGTCATATTTGGGCTTGTTGTAATTGTAACGGTATGCACTTTTCATGTGTCAAGTGTGTTCAAGCACATGTGAACCACTAAAAAGTGAAAAATGAAAAACTCTTTGCAAAAAATAAAACAGACTTCAAAAAAAAATTGTGAAAAATAACTTTAGCTTCTGAAGTCGGTGACAAAAAAATTAAATCAATCAAACAAAGGTGACCGACTTCGGAAGCTAAAGTTATTTTTCACTATTTTTGTTTTTTTTTGTTTGTTACGGTTTAACTCAAGAATTACTCCACCGATTTTTTTCTTACCATTAGAAAGCAAGTACTCGTGAGTCTCTTTGTCGAGTAAAATAAGCTATAAATTATATTGATATCATGCAAATTTGCCGAGCTATTACATTTTTTACGGACGAACTCGCGGGTGAGGTGCTAGTAATTTATAATTTTAAACAAAATAAAGTTGTTTTTCAGCACCAACAATTTCATTTCTGTCGACTGTAACGAGGTTAGGATACCGATTGCAATCAGCGATCGTGTTTTATCTTCTCATCGTTCAAGCGCGTGTGGCCGCTCTAATTAGCGCTCAAAGCTACTTTGTCAAAGATTCTCATTAAAATAAGGCATAACTTTAACATAATAGAACATTACTCCTGGTTTTTCATTAAAAGGTTAGGGAGGGGTAATTATCATCATCATCAACCTATGAATGTTCCCTCTGCGGAGACACAAGTCTCCTCTCTAAGAGAGGGAATGGGCTACAATCCAGCACGAGGGCCCAGTGCAGATTGGTAGATGTCACATGTCGTCGAATTTTAAGGGTCACCGTTTACACAAAGTAATGCGCTTGCTTGAGTTCGAACCCACGATTTATTGATCGCAAATCGGGGCATGAACCTTTACTTATTATCCATATTTCGCCTACCACGGCTTGTCTCTGCGTCACCCAAAGGTTGACTGGTAGGGAATGCCTGTGGCATTAAGTCCGCCTCTGTACTGTGTGCTTGAAGTGTTAAATAAATTAAAATAAATAAATTTCGCCAGTTAAGATTACTGCCAACTCCACCGTACCATACGATTACCGAGATATGAGCGTGCCCACTAAGAATTTTACGCGTCCGAGTGACAGGTTTAGACTAATGACCACTGTTTTAGGCTTTCGGCTGTTTTAGGCGGCGCACGCATTGGAACTCAACACTAAGTCACAAAACTTGGTGATACTGTGAGTGCGTTTTGTCGTGACTTAGTGTCGAGTTCCAATAGTGCGCGTAGCAAAAGACAAAGAAAGAGGGTAGACAGATTTGTCTGCTCGTAATAATTTAATTTCCATCCACCCGCATACTCCAGTCAACCCGCTTGCAACAGCGTCGAAATATCGGGAGCTCAACATAGTAAATAATCACGGAAGATATCCCGTAAGTGACAATATAAGTTTAGGTTTAGTGACCGTAGCATCCGCGTTTCATAGTCGCACGATTCCCGTAGTGATGGCACTTTGGGGATCCCCAACAACGTTTTGTCTGACTTAGAAATCTAACTTAGGACCGCGGGAGACGCACCGGGAGTCGGGGGCCACGTGGTGGCTACCGGCCATTGTGGACGAGGGCTTGTGGACGGTGAGCTATGGGCTAGCTCGTTGTCGGTCCGTGTCAGCCGTGTCGACGGCGCGTTCGTGTTCCACGCGCGCTTCAAAGAGATGTCAGCAAAATGAAGGGGCAAGTGCTGAAGCCTGCCGGGGCTGCGGGACTGTCCCGCGATACCACGGCCCCGGAACTTAAAGGGCGAAAAAGGAACATGGATGGGTTTTAGTCAGTAAAAGTTTGACACTCCCTACCACTCCGCCCAGAGTGGGAGAAGTCATTTAATGATTTCCCATCCGAAAAAAAAGACCTCAGAAATAGCGCCTGCAACCACAAACACGTCTTTAATTTAATTTGGATGAATGCTTCAATATCTTTTGTTTTTACAACAATTAATTTCGGTTACCCCTATACAGCCACACAGCAGAATTAAAATGGCAGTCGCTTTGCGTGAAGTTAAAAAAATGACAACATTTATAGCGTGAACTATGAAACAAACACGTATAAAGGGTGTAAAACACCTCTTAACGAAGCCGAAAGGCACTGGTTCCCCCCGTTCGCGTTATAGCGATAATTTTTTGTTCTACACCATACCTGGGAACCTTCTAGTTACGGAGATATAGGGGGTCAAAGTTGCAAGAATTTTACAAGTTTTTTTTAAAATACCACTTTTTGTCGCATGATTTTTACTTTAAATATCTCTACGACCTCCGTACTATTCAATCCATCCACCCGCACAATGTTTTGAGTGCGTTACATTGAGTTATACCACAAAACATGATTTATAACCTCAAAAAAAAAAAGTTGTTTCCCAGCAATATTTTTTGCGGAAAGTTACTTAGTTTGATATACAGAATGCTTGGTTAACGGCTTTGTGATGAGGTGAAATACACCCTGTATATTCTTGAAATTATGAAAATATTACCTGTGAAACTAGTATTTTTTATTTTAAAACCGACGTATTTAAATTCCGCGTTCACCACACTCTCATTTTATGGTCTCAAGCTGCTGTTGATATCTTCTACAGTTATTTAAGTACACGGTTATTTTATAAGTTAGATGACACCACAAAACAATAATTCCAAGACACCCAACTCTAAGAAAAAACGTTATTTTGGGACGATTTATTTTCAACTAATTGCCAAATTATATTTTAGTTGCTTTGAAATCAATAAATAGTTGAGTCGACTAAACGGTGACGTCACAGCCTCCTAATGCCATACAAAATCTATGAGAGAATCGCATTTTGACAGCTCTAAATAAAAGTAAGAAAGAAAGAAAAAGCACTTATTAGCCCGACAGGACAACACATAAATAAAAAATAAAAAAAGTTGATATATAATAAATAGTACATATTAATGGGTAGATGACACACCAATCAATTGATATACTTTATATGAGCTGTCAAAATGCGGTTCTCTCATAGATTTACACAATACACAAGATTTGATTTTGACAGATAGTTAGATTTGCTTATTTTTATTTTTTACAATAGTTAAACAATGGCGTCTGACCACAACGGAGCGGTCAGAGGCCATTGTCTAACTATTGTGTATACTTCGCTGACAAGAAATCAATTTGCAAACAAAAATTAAAAATCAGCAAAACACAATTAGGGAATACCTATTTTAAAATTAATAACACGTTGCTATGTTATCGATCAAGGAAAACAAAAAACACAAAAGAACTAAAAGGCCTCGCTATTATTTTAACAGTGGAACAGGAAAATAAACAATGCTCAGTGACTGTTTAAAATCAATTAAAAAGTCCTATAATTCATTAACTAGTGTTCTGAATTTAAATTTTTGTTATATGTTACAATCATGAAAAGAAAAACAGTAAATTTATTTAAATCGAATAAACTTTAATAGTTGCAGATATTCATGAATTCCTTTTAACATATCCAATAATAATTCTGGAAACCCGTTAGGTTTTCTAACATTCCATTCACATGGGTCTTTAAGTGTTTTCTCTTTTTCACTATAGTCTACTGAATGTCCCTCTGCTGGGCAGTATTTTCATTTATTTTACCAAACAAAAAGAAAAATAAACACTAAAGTAGAATACGATATTATTATATTTAAAATCGTCATCATTTCAGCCGAAAGACAGTATACAGCAGTGGACGCACTGCTGTACATAGATCGATGTCCTTACAAAATAAAAATAAAACAAACAAGTAGTTTAATATGTTCAATTTTACTTTGCTCTTCTATGTGTAGTTTGTGTGTACATGAATCAATTAATTAATTTGTGAGATTTGCTCTTGCTAATTGATTTCTTGTCTGTTTCGTTAAAAATTACTATTTAGTAGTAATACTCGTTTACACACTTATGTATGACACTGGAAATCTTGATGTATTTTCTTGTATGTATGACACATATTTAGCGAATAAATATTATCTTATTATCTAGAACATTTTTACAATATAAATATTTCTTTATAAGACCTCACAGATATCTTGAAGAATAAAATATTCATATCTAACGACAAAACTTCTGTTTCGATCTATTTAATCTAAATTCTTTCCATAACTCTCGATTACTTTTCACTATAATGAAATATACAGCCAAAGCTGAATCATTCAGTGTTTCCACTATCATATATATTATTAAGACAGACATTATTTCTGTTATAAATGCTGTTATTACACTGATTAGAAAAAGAATCTTTCCAAGCACAAATATCAATGTAGCCAGGTAGAAGCGACTCCTTTTGTCAATAGATGTACTAACACTAGTCTCCTTGCCACGGAACAGAGAATATAAAACTGCAATGTACATTATACAACCAATTGCTACAGGTGTTAATAAGCAGCACATTGCAAAAGCAAATGCAACCTTAGGAGATATCCAATCATAAATATACCAAACCAGTTTAAAAACGAAGTATATAACCGATAGTATAAGAGGTAACCCCCAAGAAAATAAGCTACTCTTCAGATACTTTCTGCAAGTCTCAAGACGTAAAACTTTCACAAAATCTACATAAAAAATGTAGCACAACACTAGTGACCAACAATGGCACGATAAGTAGAAGTACAACATTACTGACATGAGTATAAACCACAATTGTGGATATTCTGGTATTGCTTCCTCGTAGTAAAGTGACACTGTTAATATAGCAATATGCGACAACACACGTCCGGCATACGCTATGTTCGCATTGAGAAGCACAAAGTTTTTGAAATGTCGGAACTTCTTGAGAAGCCACCACGATATCACTCCGTATATGATTGCAGCAAGAGTCAGCACGAACACAATCACCCACACAAACATAACAATTTTTCGTGTTGTTAAATCACCAGTTTGTGTTGATTCTTCTCTTGTATCGTATTCACTGCTGTTGTATTCACTGCTGTCGTATGTACTGTTGTTATCGGGCATCGTGACCATGGGTCGACGTAGATCGACACTCGTTCCTGGGCAGTGCTGCAACGCGTCTAAAAAATACAGCTTACAAAATCGTCGCTTGTATTGTTATATTTTATTATATTATTCATTATCGGACGTGGCTAGCGTCGCGTGCGCCGTGTTCAGAGCAACTAGACATGGATACCTACTTGCCGGAAAACACGTTGAAAAAACAAGTGTGCTAAATAAGTCTGTTATTGTTTTCAACACTGTTCTTTGGGACTGATATAGTGCCTTCACAGTTTTAATTGTTAGTTATTTAGGTGAAAGCGTCAGGATGGCCCGTGAAATTCCAATTTTCTTACTTTTTTGCATTATGCAGGGCAGCGCTAAGTTTTATGTTGATGAAAATATCGGTCGCGACTGTAAGACGTATGTATTACAGAATTATAATCATCAGAGTCATCAATACAACCCTCCAAGTTCATAAGAGCCGTGGAACGAATTTTTCACCTTCAAAGTTGATGAAAATATCTGTCGCGGCTGTAAAATGTATGAAGTTACAGAATTATAATCATCAGAATCATCAATACAACCCTCCAAGTTCATAAGAGCCGAGGAACGACTTTACAACTTAACACTGCCCTGCATATTGCAAAAAACGTAAGAAAATTTGAATTTTGCGAGCTACCTTAGAGCATCAGCCTTAAGTAAGCTTTTTGTAAAAAAATACGTTCACTCGATCAGACCCCAGGTTAGCCTTCTTGTTCGGTACTGTGAAACGACGGCGACGTCATATCTGTGAAACTCGTAGAATGTGTTGTGTCGTTTTATAAAAACATCACATTATGTTTACAAGGTAAATAATGTACGAGTATCCTTTACAAAAAAATATATACCAAATGATAATCGGAATAAATACAATGATTTCGTGTTTTTTCCTCCTCTATAAATCCGATAGTGTTGGGCTATTTCGATGGCATAAGTTTTAAAAATTCTAAAGTTGCTTATTTCTTGCCTGTGGATACAGTCGTACATAAGAAGCTTATTATTGCGTTTTGTGTCACATCTGACTATTGCATTTTCAGTAATTCGATGATTTGTGGTTGATTATTTTTATTTGAATGAAAATTGGCAAAATTGATTTAAAGGTTTATTTATTGTATTGTATAACGGGCTGGTGTCCGTAATCTACGTCAAAGCGCGTATTTAGTGTATGGGCTATAATCCACCATGCGGGCCCAGTGCAGGTTGGTAGATATTACATTATGTCTTTGAATTTTTTGGTTCTTGGACATGCTGGTTACTCGTACCTCACGATGTTTTCCTTAACCGTTTCGAGGGCAGTGGTGATAAAAATAAATTACATAAAGTAATGCGCCTGTCTGGGTTTGAACCCACGACTGAACACGACAAAACTGACAATAGAGACCATAAGAAATGTGCATATTTTTTATCAAATACTAAGATTGCGTGGATAAAAAGGATACAAATTATGAGTGGTGTTATGTTACACCTAAAAGAAAATTCAAGTTTTTAGAGTTTTTTCGATTATTAAATCGAAAAATCTCTAAAAACTTGAATTTTCTTTTGTGGATTTTACAGGGTTTTGTAATAAGAAGAAATGAATATTTATACATATAGTGGATGAAATCGGCACAAAAAATTTTGAACAATCAGCAACCAAATTTAATTAATATTAATATATTTTTTTTAGAACCACATAGTTGGGCGGCGTGTCAGGTACTGGTTAAATACAAGGATTCCCGTGGACAGGGATGACCAAACGTACAAAGCCTATGTATGTCAGTTTCTACATCGTTATTATAATGAAAGTAAACATATTCAACTATAATTTTCTTTTCGTCTAATAGTGATCGAAAAGACGAATTGCCAAATTTCTCTCTACGCAAATACCTAAAATTAGATAAATTAATAGAGTAGGTTGGGCGAATGGTCCGGAAACTACCTATATGCAAATAAAAAACAGCTTTAATATTTTTGAAACCTCAAAACCTAGCGCCATTTGAGGTAAGTACAAAAACACAACTTAGCGAAGGGCCCAAGTAGGCAACATTAGCAAGATCAATAATGTCACGTCACTGTTGATTTGGGATCGCACCCATCAAGACCTCCTGTCGACTTCTCGGCGCCTGGTAAGGTAAGGGGTTTGCCAAGAACATCACATGAATGGCAGCTTCACTTTCTTCAGAATGTATCTTAACTTGGCAATAAAACAAGTCAAGTTTTGAAACTATCCTATCTTTCAAGCTGGAAGCAACCATATATATTTACAAAATCATGATGTAAATAAGCAACGCTCAATAGGCACTAGTTGGCTTAAAATATCATATTTTTTCATCACTGTTATCCTCAAAGCCAATATAATATATATTGGTTATAATAAATATATATATATATATTTATTATAACCAATTATAATAACCAATAACCAAACCAATAACCAATAACCAATTTTATTTATTTTTTTTTTTTTTTTTTTTTTGTTATATATATATATATATATATATATATATATATATAGATATATATATATATATATATACCAAAACAAAACACATTTAAGTAATGACGGGACAGGTTGAGATCGATACCGTCTTCCCTGTTGAGTCGGGATCGCTCGTCGTCTGAGGCTCCTGTCGACTAGTTGGCGCCAGCTAGAGATGTTACCGATGGCCTTGGTAAAAATATATCGATGTTTTAAAGTTAGTAAAGAGCATTTTACATGGAAAATCTGCGAGGTATGTGATGCCTAATTAAATTATCCATTGCACAACGTCAAATGGGCATTAGAAACAACAGATCAGTTGAAGCTAAATAAGCATAACCACAAACATTAATACAATTTCATGGAAACAATTATACATGAGAATGTTGCAGCCCATATTTGTAATGGTCTTACAGCAGCTCCATGAAAATAGTGGCTTACGAAACCCACACGGAATAATTGAATAAAAAAGCCGTCTTAGTTTTAAGAGGATATGTTATTTGGCTCATAAAGCACGTAATCATATATTAAAATGTATATGTCACCGTAAAATTGTCAAACACGTTAGATCGTAATCTCTCTAGCGAGATTGTAAACTCTCGAAAGATTGTAAAACGAACCTACTGCTTACAATTTAACGCAAATATTTTTCGGTAGATTATAATCTATCGAATCTAACCTAACCTAACGTCGAGGTGCCCCAAGTCCCGGTTATGGGGGACGTTAGAGATAGTTACGTCGCATAAATTTCACAATATTACCTATGGTTTTACTTCGACATCATTATCTACCGAAAAATAATGCGTCATATTGTAAGCAGTATGTTCGTTTTACAATCTTTCGAGAGTTTACAATCTCGCTAGTTATATTACAATATACATCGATAATAAGGTAACACGGCACTTGTTTACATCACTAAACGGTCAGGTAAAATGAAGTAAAATCCTTAAGGTTTTTCCACATTCATTTATGAATTTAAGAAGCTTATACTGAGAGTTCAGGAGGGATCACTTACACCCTAAAAGTAGGTCGAGGTTCGAATCAAGGGTCATTATAACAAAAACAATAGCCTTAATGTTCCTTCTTTTTTTTGTTCTTTTTATCTGTTTTTGTTTAGAAAGTAGTTCGCTAACGGGCTCAACAAAAGATCTTTTTTTATTTTTGGGTACTCTATGTAAGTATGAAAATAATATAATGCATGAAAGTGTAAACAGAGAGAAATTGTAAATGGATGGTATGACATTTTTTTATTTCCTGTTATTAAGTATCTATTATAAATGCGAAAGTTTGTGAGGATGGATGGAGGTTTGTTACTCTTTTTTTATACCCCGACGCAAAAACGACGGGGTGTTAAATATATAACACTCCGACACACACACGACACGTAAAATATTTTACGTGTCGTGTGTGTGAGTGTGTCTGTGGCATCCTAGCTCTCAAACGGATGAACCGATTTTGTTTTTATTGAAAGGTGAATAAGTCAGAAGTGTTCTTGGCTATGCTTATTATATTAAAAACTTAAATTTAAAAAAAAAACTTGTCAAAAAGTTATAAATTAGACCCCCAATATCTCCTTAACTAGAAAGTTCCCGGGTATGGTGTAGAACAGAAAATTAATCGGAATGACGGGGAGAACAAGTGCTTTTCGGCTTCGTTAAGGGGTGTTTTATACCCTTTTTATACATAGACTGCTTAAATCATAACCCTTCCTTTTGGCTTTGTCGTAGTCGAGTAAAAATACAAACACAGTTCACTTGTTAGATGTATACAACGTTATTTTTTTAGTCACTCATGAAAATGAACAACTTTTACTATGGGAACGGGGCCGACTATGAAATCTCAAATCAGCTGCTTCATACATTATTCGTAACTAGAAAAAATGTAGGTTGCTGGAGATTTTTTTACGAGATTTCATAATCGGTCCCATTCCCGTAGTAACAGTTGTTCATTTTCATGAGTACCATCCGCACATAAAGTATTTAAAACGACTAAAAAATAACGTTGTATAATGGTACAGAATTCGTTCATGTAAGAGGAGCTCGTGGCTAAATTATAACAGCCGCTCGGGCCGATCTTTAGCTTAAAGCCGTCCTTGCCTAGGTTGGTCTGCTAATGGGTGACAATCCTTACATAACGAGTTTCCTCCGTGCCTCGGAAAGCACTGTTGGTCCCGACTGTCATTTGTCCATCTTTGGCAGTCATTAGAATAAGAATAGAATAGAATAGAATAGAATAGAATAGAATAGAATAATAATTTATTCGCTAATGGACAGCACAACACAAAGAGCAGCACATACATATAGATTATAACAACAAACAGCTTAACCATTAATTGAAACAGCTCAACTGCGCTGAGCATGCCCATAACGAAAGGGTAGCCAACTCAGCATATGCTGGGTGTAAAACACTCAGCGCTGGTTTTCAGTAGGCCCCCCGCAGTGACACACGGATGAGGGTAGTAGGTGGTAGGTAGGCATTACAGGTAGTCAGTGGCCCAAGAAGACTGATAACCAGTCTTACCGAGTGGTGTCGTATTACCCAGTGCTAACTGGGTTGTGGAGGTCAAATAGCCAGTCACTCCCTATAAAATACTGGCATTCAGCTGCATCCGGTTAGACTGGAAGCTGACCCCAACATATTTCGGAAAAGGCCAGGCAGGTGATACGAGTATTCGTTCATTTGTTACGACTCGAATGGCGTAGTGGTAGTGAAGCTGCCTTGCGTTCATAGGGTCCTGGGTTCGAATCCCGGTAGGAGCAAATGTTTGTGTGATGAGCATGGACATCTGTTTCCGAGTCATGGATGTTTGTATGTATAATAAGTATGTATTTACAAACAAAATAATATAAGTTAGTAAATATAAGTTAGTATATCAACTATCTGGTGTCCACGACACAAGCCTTGCTTAGTGTGGCATTAGATGGCGCTGTGTGTTTAATGTCCAGTGATATTTATTTCATCCAGATTTACAATATATACACACTAACATTATAATAGAAAGAAAAAATATGTACAAATATCAAAAAGGGGTTACAGGGCATCGAAAAATTCGTCC
The DNA here is from genome assembly GCA_916618015.1 of Xestia c-nigrum. Taxonomy (NCBI): domain Eukaryota; kingdom Metazoa; phylum Arthropoda; class Insecta; order Lepidoptera; family Noctuidae; genus Xestia; species Xestia c-nigrum. The sequence continues at coordinate 5,339,402 of OU745263.1, forward strand.
ACATCGCTGCCAACAGGAAAAGTGCCCAGAAGGCTGGCAGCATTGCCACGTTGGATGGCAATGCTGATTCTTTGGCCAAAAAATAGTCCCGCCCTCTGGTCACGTGAAGAGTCGACCAACCATTTGGCGATTTCCCGAAATACTAGGTGGGCACTCGGACCTCATGGCCCTAGTGTTTCGACCCCAAACGGCTCAAACACATAATTACCAACTAAATTATTGTATTTGCGCCGTTTGAGGTTTTCAGCACCTGTAGCAGCCGCCCCAGCGCAGCACACCGTGCTAGGAAGATGAGATGGCGCAAGGGTGTCGACGCAAGTTGCGTCCCACACCAAAGGCCTACCCAACTTCCATGGCATTATGGTCATACCATCTGGTCTCTTGCCATCGACGCGTACCAAGCCAGTAGGTTCTAACACAGCTGGCACCCCGGCGGTGGCTTCGGGCAATTGTCCAATGGGAGGAATGGCTTCCGCCACCACTTCGTCCCCATGACACAATACGTTATGTAATGTTGGAGACATTGGATAAAAGTTATACAAGGAAACGTATAACTTAGCCGTTTCTTGGCAATATCTTTCAAATGCCTCCACGTTTATTTTAAAACCATATGTATGTATTTTAAAACTAATGTGTCCAAAATTACTTCAAATCGATAAATCAAATTTAGATCTATCCAAGTAATTGCCGCCGATATTTTTAAGTTCTCAAAAAACCGTCTACTGGTGTTTCCGTCATTGGTATTACCAAATTTGGCTTTTGGCTTATCGATCAATAGACCAACTTGGTCTTCTCGGAACTTATTTTGGATTTCTTTTTTTATTTTCCACTGATTGCTTTTCTTCGGCAGCAAGGCGTACATTCCATTTTACGGGCAATCTATAGGCCACATGTTAAATGCTCTCGAAAAATCTTATTCGAGCATGTTATAAAGATAAACCGAATTCCATGTTTTCTTTTTTGCATGGCTGAAGCCATGAAAAACCTTGGCCTTCTCTAAATTATTATGATAATCGACAGTTTTGCTTTACATCATCAATATTTTGGTGATTTTCTGCATATTGATTGAGTAGTTCCCACTCCATAAATTGCAACTTTTTAATAAATGTTGAGCAATGAGAGCGTTCCATTATATAAAATAAATCATTTCGAGTCAAAACCCTCATTCCAGAAGAGCCTAAAACAAAAATACACAAAATATAAGTAAAAATTAAATTACAGACTTTCGAAAGTGCTTACGGGAAAAAATCACCAAAAATAGGGGGGTGCATTGGGGTGGCTGTTTTAAGCTTAATTATATCTTATAAAGTCTACTCTATAACTAACAATTACAATTTTGGCTTAGAAATGGTGAGAAACACATTAAAACCCCCTTTGATCTTCCAAAATGTGTTTTTTAAAGCAGTTTTTTGGTGCTTTCTTTTCAAGGACATAAATCAAGAAAGGCTACAGATTAGTAGTTAAAATTGAGTGCCAAATAAAGTACATACCTGGTTGTACACAATCCACAGTGAAAACCAACACAAAATCGTTAAATCACACGATAACAAATATTTCAAAACAATGAAATTTGTGCGCATCGAACAATCACACGGACTCTGTAGGCGAACGGTAACTTCCGACTGAACCCACCACGTGAGGGATGGTACTAGCGTTTTGTGTTTTTTGTAATTATTTGGAGCGGTTATACTAATTTTTGAAAACAATGGCTTAAAGGGAATAGAACTAATATAAAAAATGTAATTTTGGCCAACTTTTAGGACCAAATACCAGTCTGTGCGTAGGTACGAACGTATCTACAGACAAAAAATAATCAACTTTAGAATTTTTGAAACTTATGGCATCAAAATTGCCTAGCGCTATCGGACTACTTGTGCCTGTCATTGCGATCATTTTTTTTTCTATACCATACCTGGGAACCTTCTAGTTACGGGGTCATAGTTCCAACTTTTCGACAAGTTTTTTTTAAATACAAGTTTTTATGTAAGATGAGCTGAGATGTAAGATTTTTAATAACTTTAAATACCTCTACGCTCTCCGTACTATTCAGTCCATCGACTAGCACAATGTTTTAAGTGCGATACATTGAGTTCTACCACAAAACATGTTTTTTTCGTTTCTCAGCATTAATTTTTGCGTAAAGTTACTCAGTTTGATGTACAGAATACTTGGTTGACGACTTCGTGATGAGGTTGTTTACCCCTACATCCCTGTATACACCATATTTAGAGTTCCCCTAGTTTCAATTCGCTACCTGTAATGGCTTAACGTGCCTTCTGAGGCATGGAGGGAACTCGGTATACAATGGATGGTCACCAATCCACAGTCCAACCTTGCCATGCGTGGCTTAACCTTTAAGATTGACCGTTGCGAGCCGCACGGCTGTTATCATTAACTCTGCTAGATTCCGTTGCTGCTAATAGCTGCAATAAGAGGTTCTATTATTAGTCAAGAACTTAAAAACATCAACAAAGTTAAATAATCCATGGCTTTTTGAACTTTACCAGGAGCGTAGGAAGCAAAGCAGCTTACGTGTTTATTGTATTTTCAAAGAATACAGCAAAATAATATATTTTTATCTTCTTTGAAATTATACAAAGCTTTTGAAATGAATATGTCAAGAAGAAGTGGAAAAAGTTTGTAATTTGTTTTTAAGTTCACTACAAAATGTAACGTACAGTTACGGGCACTGTGCAAGAATTTCTACTTTACCGGGTTAAAAAAAAATAAAAAAAAAATAAGTAGAGACTTTACATATTCCAGAGAAAATTATGCAATAGCGTCACATCGCACGAACAAGGCAAACAGGTTCATGCCAAATAGGGCGCGATAATAATACGATACGATAATAATCTATTCAAAGAGCGGTTCGGCAGCTACCTGATCGAAATCATATTCAAACATATGGTCAGGCATAAAATAATCTGTTAGGTAAAGCTATTTAATGGTTTTTTTTTTAATACATTTACGAGTATCTGTTTAATTTCAGGTTAAAGTTATCCGCCTCAAGGCTCTTTTCATACAGATCTAAACGGATTTGCGATTTCAGTATGACGTTTTATAAGTTCAAAATTCTTCACGATGTTATGAGTAATAAGCCATGCCCAAAATAAAGTAAGGGACCCTATATTAATACCCAGCATGATCGAGTACTCTTATAATTTTCAAGACGATTTTAAAATAACTTCCACTTCTAGGTTTAATTTATTAAACCTAGAAGTGGAAGTCCTGAATCTCACTTGTTCAACAAATCCAGAATCCTGAATCTCACTTGTTCAACAAAATGGGGAGCAGACATTGTTATGGCTTGTAGTGGGTACTTTACTGTCACAGCCTTACATATTGCCTATAAAGATTGTCCTAAGTTATTACTTAGTCGTTATTTATGACTCTTTAGATAACCAGTAAAGAATAGCTTCTGTACCAAACAGGATATTTTATAGGTTACTTTGTCAACCAAACTAATGATTAACAAGGGACAAATGAAGGAATCAACCATTCTTACCAAGGGGTATCGTTTTACCCAGTACTACCATGGCAGTCGCTCTATGTAAAATCCTGGTAATCAGCTACATCCAGTTAGATTGGAAGCCGACCTCAACATAGTTAGGAAAAAGCTGGGCAGATGATGAAAAAATGTCAGAATCTAAAAAACTAAAATTGCCAACTTTTCTTTTCTGGTTCTGATAAAACATTTTCCACAGTTTTACAAACTGCGCTGTCAATGACATTCAAAATCCGAAAGAACCACGCAGCTCTGTAAACAGTTCTTTCACAATTACTATACTTGTAGATAGATATTCAATTGATCAACCTGAGTTTGGGATGTTTCTCCTGGAAAACATGTTTTTTTTTAATAGCACTTAGCCAACATAATAGCCAAGAGTGAAAAAACCTTTGAGAGCGCCGAACCTTGCTTTTTAGACTAGCTGGCAGCCCTGGCACATACTAGAGTTGAAAATCCTTGAATAAACAAAAGAGGCGCGCTTGGGTGCGTTTGAAATTCAAACTATTTCCTTATACCCTGTGGTACTTAATGGTGCTTAAATCGAGCACGAATGATAAATTATTCTTTTATCTGAGTGTCATATTTTATGCTTTGTTGGCTCAAAACTTCGCAGTGTGGTCGGTAGCAGAGGTGTTAAAATATTGCAATGTTAATATTCTTTCTCTATGAGAAGATTTTATATTTTTAACCGACTTCCAAAAAGGAGGAGGTTCTCTATTCGACTGTATGTATTTTTTTTTTTATGTATGTTCACCGATTACTCGAAGACGCCTGAACCGATTTGAAAAATTCTTTTTTTGTTTGAATACTTCCAAGTTGGTCCCATAGAAATATTGTCATGATCTGATCACGAACTTCGGAGATATGGAACGGAACTCTTCAATAATAGACAGCAAATCTGTCGTGATTGCTGCAATCGCTTGGATGTTTATTGTTTACACAACATCATAACATAACATCACGCCTGTATGCTCTGAGGGGGTACGCAGATGTGTACAGTATACCCATATTTCGACAGTTAGGTATGTTAACTCTTCAAATTTTATATGAAAACGTGTTGCGATTTTGGTATTTTCTACAACAAGTGAAGCATTTGCGTTTGATAAGAACCATTCTACCATCAGATCTGATGATGAAGCCAAGAGTCACGGAACTCCATAATGAAACAATGTACCCTAGTCGTGTTTGGGCTTGTTAACGGGCATAACTCCGTCGCTTGCCAACCGATTTGGAATTTTTTTTTTTGTTGGAAAGGATATTCTTCCCAAATGGTCCCATAGCCACCAAGTCGGGATCTGATGATGGAATCTTGGCGAAATCGAGGGAACTCTTCAAATTTTATATGAAAACGTGTTGCGATTTTGGTATTTTCTACAACAAGTGAAGCATTTGCGTTTGATAAGAACCATTCTACCATCAGATCTGATGATGAAGCCAAGAGTCACGGAACTCCATAATGAAACAATGTACCCTAGTCGTGTTTGGGCTTGTTGTAATTGTAACGGTATGCACTTTTCATGTATGTCAAGCACATGTGAACCACTAAAAAGTGAAAAATAAAAACTTTTTTGCAAAAAATAAAACCGACTTAAAAAAAAAAACAAAAAAGTGAAAAATAACTTCAGAAAAAACGCTTCAGAAGTCGGTGACCTTTGTTTGATTGATTTAGTTTTTTTGTCACCGACTTCTGAAGCGTTTTTTCTGAAGTTATTTTTCACTTTTTTGTTTTTTTTTTGAAGTCGGTTTTATTTTTTGCAAAAAAGTTTTTTGTTGACCCAAAACTTAGTCATTTTAACTGTCTCGTCGGTGACAGAGACAAAGTCACTTGGGCTACATATATTTGGACTCAGAAGGAAGAAAACGAGTTAGAGCACCGTTTGCGAATGTTATATTGACTTAATACTTACCTAAAAAAAGGTTAAGGTTTCTAATGTATGCTCAAAGAAACAGTTGGTTTTTCCACAAGTACATAAACAACTTGTGCAATGGATGAGATGTCATATGACTCTTATGTCACTAGTACAAGGCTTAGTTTAGAGTAACAGTTTCTTTGGGTACTCATATCGTTTTGTGCACATTAAATGTTGTAGAATTTATTATGAAGATCTCGGGTTTTTCGAGGTGTTTTCCTTAACCTCGTAGAGTTTAAGGAAGACACGGTATGTAATAAATTCCTAACTTATGTGCCCTAAGGGATGCTCCAGGTGTTTCTGCTAATGTACTTATCAAGATTTTTGTGAACCTTTTTTTGTGTTGTAATATTATCTTATTTAAATAGCAATCATCGAGCTGGTCACATCAAAAACATCGAGATTTCTTGTTATAGAGAAGTTTTATTTAAATTTGAATTGTGTGAAAAACCTCTCCATGAAGGCACATATTTTCCCCGTCATCGCGATTAATTTTTTGTTCTACGCCATACCTGGGAACCTTCTAGTTACGGAGATATTAGGGGTCAAAGTTCCCACTTTTTGACAAGTTTATTTTTAATACAAGTTTTTATTGAAAGATTTTTCTAAGCACCTCATCGACCCCCGTACTATTCCATCCATCCATCAGCACAATGTTTTGAGTGCGTTACATTGAGTTTTACCACAAAACATAAGTTTTCACCCCAAAAAAGTCGTTTCCCAGCAAACATCTTTGCACCAAATTATACTCAGTTTTAGGTACAGAATGCTTGATTGACGGCTTCGTGATGAGGTTGCTTACCATGAGGTTGCTTACCATGTATAGATGTACTAGCTGACCCACGCAACTTCGTCTGCGTCACATAAGAGGGAAAAACGAAAGGAAAAAAACGTCCCCGTTTTTGCAACATTTTTAATTCCTGCTCCGCTCCTATTGATAGTAGCGTAATGTAATATAGTCTAAAGCCTTCCTCGATAAATGGACTATCTAACACAAAAAGAATTTTTCAATTCGAGCTGGTAGTTCCTGAGATTGGCGCGTTCAACCAAACAAACAAACAAACAAACTCTTCTGCTTAATAATATTAGTATAGATTATAGGTCTGTACACCATTACACGTAAACCTTTCGTTAAGCTGATCAATGCGATATGATTGATATGATTTTACTTACAGATAACTGATGTTGTACGCATTTTGTTTTAAAATGACGATGTTTCTGTAAAAATGAAAACCTTTGAAATTGTTTACAAAATCCGCTCCAAATTAAAAAAAAAATAAACGGTCTCGGGCAACAGCTAATTATAATATAAATCCTAAAATAAAATGAAGAAATCAACACCCAATTAAAAACAAAATTTGAACCTTTACCAAAAATCCAGCAATTAACACGATACTTTTGTAATAATTAAAACATGTTACACTTACAAGAGATTTTCACAACGATTCCATTATAAGATTCCTTACTGTTAATCCCTAATACACATAAATTATCGTCAGTGTAAGACTTAGTACACAATTAACATCAGGCACAAGATTTAAGCTCGTAATTAAATTCTGAATTAATTTATTTCCGCGATAAGCATTTAACGCTCTTATAATTTTGGTCATTAAATTTTACGCTGAGTTGTCAGTGGCTATGAACCTGAAGCCGCAAGGTTAAGTAGTACGGGAGATAGGTCATCTCAGAGAAGCTCGTGACTAAATAATAACAACAGCTATGATCGATCTTCAGGTTAAGCCGCTCATGCCTAGGTTGATCCGTGGATGGGGGACCGGCCATCACATAAAGAGTTTTCTTCGTGTCTCGAAACGTTAAACCGCTGGTCCCGGCAGTCAATTCAGATCTTTGACAGTCATTACAGTACAGTCAGTGAACCAAAAGTCTGAAAACCAGTAATCAAAGGGTATCGTATTAGGGCTGCGGGACTGTTTGTAAGAGATACCGTGGCCCCGGAACATAAAGGGCGAGGAAGGTACATGGATGGGTTTTAGTCAGCAAGTCTGACACTCCCTCCTTCTCCGCCCAGAGTGGGAGAAGTGGATGCAAGTCGCACGGCCCGGTCAATATGACGACATTTTGGGGAAGGCCTATGTCAATGATGTTGATGAAGCAATAATAAAATTAAACATACAACATACATTAAGCAACAGTCAGCCTTTGTGCTGTTGTAAGAATTTGTGTTTACCTTGTTATTGATGGAAAAGTAGAAGTATTTCGACTCGTACTTGTATTTTTCCAGCAATAACACGGTAAACATTACATTTTACACTGACATTAAGATTGTATACGGAAGCTACATATGCCAACAAACTGCTTTGCAGCCCCGACTTAAGAACAGTGAGTCGCGGGTTCGAACCCAAGCAGGCGCATTACTATGTGTTATACACATCACCGCTGCTCTCAAAATGGTGTACACATGACATCTACCAATCCGCACTTACCTCGAGTCGTAGGTCATTCCATTCCCTCTCATAGAGAGGACGCCTGCCTTTTTTAATCGCACGCCAATCTACTCGTTTCTCGGCAACTTTCATTCAGCTGTTACCAACCACTCTGCGGTGATCGTCGCTCCATAGAGCTTAAGAGCGTCCCACATTAGGCTTACTGATTTGCGGTCTCCACTCAAGAGCACGTCTACCTCAATGGTAATCGGTCTTACGACTAATGAGTAAATGCACTGGTTGAAGACCTTAACGCTGAAGCCTCTATGGAATACGGGACGACAAGACTCAACGGAGCTCTTGTCAAGCTCTGTTGAATTCTTCTTTTGGGTCTGACTAACGAAGATTTCCCGAGGTAACACAGTCTTGAACAGCCTCGAGAGCACCACCATGATTGATAGCAATAGGTCTCGGGTATGTGACATAATTATCTTAGTTGACGTGTACAGTGCCGACCAAAAGTCGATAGGCAATCTCACAAAGCAATAGCTTGACGTTTAGTTTGACTTACGACCTTCTACTTTCAACAAAATAGATATTGTCAGCAACTAGTTGTAGTTCATAATTTCAATGGTAATATCTAATTTCCAATTTGATACTGAATATGTTTTATGTTAATTAACTTTAAATAACTTATTAATTTGATGACCAAATATTTAATCTTAGTTTAATTTAATTTGTTTATCTGTTATTTCGTTTTTATTATTATCAATATATTATGTTTAATTTTAATTTTATCTCTTGATTTGTTTGTTATGTTTGTAGATCTATTTTGTTTTACACTAATTTTAAAATTCATAATTCACAATTAATTGCAATAATATTAATGTTTAATGTAATTTGAATAAAATAGTGCATGTGGTGTTAGCCTGTAAGTAATTGTTGCACTCATAAATGTATATCGTGTACTTTTATATGAAATGTATAGTGTAAACAATTGTAGGCTAACCTTAAATCTATACTTATAATAAATCTGTAGAGAGGTCAATTCTGTACATGAAATATATTTACAAAATAACTATCGGGGGGTGATTAGTGATCGATACTGATGCCAAAAATGCAATCAGTAAAATTTTTGTCTGTCTGTCTGTCTGTCTGTCTGTCTGTCTGTCTGTCTGTCTGTCTGTATGTTATTTATAGAAAAAAAAACTACTCGACGGATTTTAACGAAACTTGGTACAATTATTCTACATACTCCTGAGCAGGTAATAGTATACTTTTCATCACGCTACCATTAATAGGAGCAGAGCAGTGAAAGGAAATGTTGGGAAAACGGGAGAAGTTACTTGTAAATAAATAAAAAGACATGATGGCCTAGCGGTTGGGCCCGTCCAGAATTAAGAGTGAATCAGTAAGCCGTGAGTTCAAATCCCGCACAGTTACTTTTAGACTTTTTGTAAGTTTTTACTCTACAGAAATATTATATTCTTTAACTTGTTTGCTTTGTTCACACATTTCGTAAAGTTAGGGAGGTAGATAGAAAAATAAGTCAAGAATTTAGTTAGATTTCTGTGAGGTAGACATGAGTTTTATGAATATTTTAACTTGATCGGAATGAACTTTGTCGTTTGGTTGTAGCCATACATAATACACTATATAATGTGTTAGTTGATGGTCAGTGACGTGTGGTTTAATAGATAGCAGTATTGTTGTTGGTGTGATTCTTAAAATGCGGGCAAATATTAATATTAAGGCGAGGGCGACTATTATCGCGCTGCATAAAAGTGGCCTTAATAGAACTGAATGTGAGTATTATAATTATTTATGAATTGTAACTTAAACATTAAAAATTAAAAGCGAATGGATATTATAAATTGTCCATTTATTTGGTGACCTGTGGTTTACATAATTCGTTGTTTTTTTTCAATCTATCATGCAAGATAAATAATTAGTGTTTATTGTTGAATTTACAATTGCAGAGTGAATTGTGAAGTGTTGATTTATAGCATCTGTATTACAGCTGCCTTACATATATTTTTTTTGTTTTAGAGAAATGCAGTAAGTCTCTGGATCAAAAGGTATGAGGAAGAGGGGAGCTTTGCAAGTAGACAGCGAAGTGGAAGGTCGTCGCTTATTAGCGAAGCGCAGCGAAGCGCAGCGACAACATATCGTGGGCGAGTATGAAACCAATGGTTTCACACCTACGACACACTCGGAGTCACCGCAAACTGTTCGCCATGCCCTCCACGCTGAAGGCTTGCATCACAGAAGATCAGCTAAAATGCCCTTCTTGACAGAAAGACATAAAGAAGAACGATTACGTTTCGCACGGGAATATTTAGAGTTTGACGGGATCACTAACATTTTTTTCTGATGAAAAGACTTTTACATCAAGTCAAAAGGGTAGACTTCATTTATGGCGCAAGGACTCGCTGGTCCGATAGAAATGTAATCCCTTATACAGACTCAGGTCGAATTATGGATGAATGAGTGCCCCCATAGAAAATCTATGGGGTTTGATAGTGCAAAGGTGGGATACACGAGATGAGAGATGTATAACACAATTAACAACCCATTACATAAAGGTGTGGGAAAATTTAAGAAGAACCGAAATATGTTGAATCATTGTGGGGTCCATGCGCATACGTCTACTTGACTGCATTGAAAATAATGGGGGTTATACAAAATATTAATCCTAATGTTCTAGTTTTAATTAGACGTTTTACAAAATGTTTAGTGAATATCACTAAACATTTTGTAACACGTCTATAATAATATATAATATAACTAGCTGACTCGCGCAACTTCGTCTGCGTCTCATAATTTGAGATTTAAACTATCCTATCTCTCAAGTTGGATCGAACTGCACATGGTGTGCGAATTTTATTATAATCGGTTAAGTGGTTTAGGAGTCCATTGAGGACAAACATTGTGACACGAGAATTATATATATTAAGATATAGAATAATTCCTAAATTGAGGTTTAGTTTCAATCTTCTTTTCTTCGGGAAAATGAACACTTAAACAATAACCTCAATATGAGTTACATTTATTGTGACGTCACATAAAAAACATGTTCACGAAGTCTAAATTATGTATTAGTTTTTAGTAAGCTCTGTTGAATACCGATAGATAGAAGTGGGTATCAACAATTATATTTGTGTGATTAGAATATCCTTGTTATGTTAATAAAAAATGACTTCAAAGTGGGTATACATACAGATACACAAAAAAATCTTATGAACGGTTACAAGAGAGCTTCTTATATCTAGGTAGGAATGTGACGTTACAAATCTCATTAAAATTGTTAATTATATGAATAAATGAAACGAATAAAACAATTGTTGTTATCTGTCAGCACGACTTTTTTTTCCACCTTCCAACACCGAAAAAATATTACACAATCACATAAATAGTTATGATGGGTTATAAACTAAATAAGAAATGATAACATATTGACTATTATTATTACTATTATAATAGTCTCTCTATTAGGATTTTTAAGATAAATGGAAAAAAAAAAAATAATAATAATGAATAGTATAAGTTATAAAGCGCTTTTCCTCTCTCTATTTATTTACTTTAAAAATTGCTGTGCCCGACAGGGTCCATAATTGTTACTTTAGTTTTATTTACCACCATCTACCACATTATGGTTAAAGCAATAAATGATTTTGATTTGATTTGATTTGAAACTTATATTTAAATCTTTATAAAAATAAATAATGAGCATGAACCCATTTCAAAATAAATACCTAAGTAAATAGTTTTTGCATAAAATACAAATATTAATTAAAGTGGTTACAAAAAAAAATAAAAAACCCATATTGTGTAAACGGGATTTGAACTCAAGACACGTTGATCGTGAACCCACTGCTTAACCTAAACAGCTATCAACGCCTGGTAAATACGGTCGAAATTTAGCTATCAAATGCAAATACGCGTGCGCATGCGTTTGCTGCGTGCATAACAAAAGAGACGGTAATTATATTTCTTTATGTTTCGTGGAGAGCGACGCGACAACTTGCGACAGTAGGCGACTCTGTGGCTGTGGTGTGCGTAGGTACTGTATTGAGACAGCTTACACATACAGCCGTACGGACGCTCGCCCGTGCGTTCACAGCAATATGATCCTTAGCGTGCCTGTGCGCTTATGAACGCTTACTGTACGTTGAGCATAATGCGGGTTTTGTCAACTTCACCCGGAAACCGTTTGGCAATCAAAATACAAGAAAATCTCAAATACGAGAAGTACTCACCGTTGATGTTCATGCCATATCCTTCCCAGTTCACTGTGTTAAGCACATACTCTAAGCCTAGTCATTAACCGAGCACAAATCAAAACTAAGGGCTGCTAAACTTCCTGTGGACAGCTGGCTATGGGCTAGCTAGCCGTCCGGCCGTCTAACGACGACGACAGGCCGTGTCGACGGCGCGTTCGTGTTCCACGCGCGCCTCAAAGAGATGTCAGCATAAGGGGAGGGGCCCGCAAGGGCCGAAGCCTGCCGGGGTTGCGGGCCTGTTCGAAAGAGATACCGCGGCCCCGGAACGTAAAGGGCGAGGAAGGAACATGGATGGGTTTTAGTCAGTAAGAGTCTGACACTCCCTCCCGCTCCGCCCAGAGTGGGAGAAGTCATTTGATGATTTCCCATCCTAAAAAAAAAAAAAAAAAAAAAAAAAAAGGGCTGCTAAACTTGGGGAGGGGCCCGCAAGGGCCGAAGCCTGCCTGAGTTGCAGGCCTGTCCGAAAGAGATCCCGAAACATAAAGGGCGAGGAAGGAACATGGATGGTTTTTAGTCAGTAAGAGTCTGACACTCTCTCCCGCTCCACCCAGAGTGGGAGAAATCATTTGATGATTTCCCAACCCAAAAAAAAAGTGCTGCTAAACTTGGTAGAAATTTGCAATAAAACTTTGACGGGTCTGGTAAAAGTCACCACAACCACCCATCAAGCCATAATAACATTGCTCGCATTTAACAGATTTTCACAATGTACACCGACGTAATCACACTAATAAAACAACGTAATACATTTACCCACAAGGTCAGACAGAATAAAGAAAAGGCTCCAGTTCCATTTTTCACACAAACCTCACACTGCTATCAACAAACACGATGAGAGAAAGCATAGAAGACTAGTAGTAACCAAGCACAAATAAAATTGTATCTCCGAGTTCAGACGAGATGTATATTTCGCGCAATCACTTTATCACACAAAAGATAGGTACAGAAGTTCTTCTCTGGTAGCGAGGAAACACAGCCCTTAGGTCTGAATTCTTGTCGCGCTTACGGTCGGTCGCGACGTCAGTCATGACGTCAGTGAGAACAAAATACAGCTGTCGGTCGCCGCTGATGCTGATGCGGTTGATCGCCGTCAGCGTGGCAGTATGGTGCTGTATGGAACACAATGTATACTTGTGCGCGACTGACCATGCGTGACCAACCGTCGTCGCGACAAGAATTAAAGCATGAGCTAGAAGCAACCCTCGTGAAACAAAAGAAAGAATTTAAAGCCATACCACGATTCACCGCAACATAGACTGATATGTGACTACAAGGATGATGCATCAGGCGAAAAAATCGACCATGCGCGCATGTGTTGCTTGAGGCATGTTACGTTGGCAGCACTTCATGTATCCAATGATTACTAATAAAAAAATAAAAAAACGAATAATTACAAAAAAAAAAGTATTTGAATCTTGATCTACTTGACTCGTGCGCTGAGTACAGTCACTAGCACCAATATTTAAACACTTTAGATTTTTAAAAGTGTTTTTCTCCTTCTGTTCTGATTTTAATTTCATGTTTTTACTAACATAGTATTCTGGAACTCATATTATGAAAAAGATCCTATTTTTTAGTTACAATTGTTATTTCTCGCGAAAATAGTTTTTATCTATTAAGGAAAGTGAATACATGTTGGTGCTCGTGACTGTTCAAGGTATATTTTACTGTTTGAGATGTAAACATTATTAACACGATGTTTCACAGTTCTAACGTACAATTTATTTTTCTTTGTACATGTCGTCTAAATTAATAAAATAAATAATAATAAATAAATAAATATCGCTGGACATTAACACACAGCGCCACCTAGTGCCACACTAAGCAAAGCTTGTGTAGTGAACACTAGATAGTTGATATACTACATATATACTGTTTTTTTTTTTTTGTAAATACATACTTATTATACATATAAACATCCATGACTCGGAAACAAATGTCCGTGCTCATCACACAAACATTTGCTCCTACCGGGATTCGAACCCAGGGCCCTAAGAACGTAAGGCAGCGTCACTACCACTACGCCAATCGGGTCGTCAAGTTATTAAATTAATGGTAAAGTAGAAATATTTGCGCCTAGGGGTATTTGTTATCGGACACATTGAGTAAGACGATTAAAAAGTCACGGTGTAAAAACAAACAGTTTTGTTGGTTAAGTAAAAACAAACTTCTGTTAGTAAATAAGATTTACAACTATGTTAGTAGCAACGCTAACACCGTCATACTTTTTTCAATACATTTCGCAAACAAATACAAATGCCTACTAAACATTTTTGTTGTAATTTACCTCGAACAAATCCCGCCAATCTATACTAATATTATAAAGCAGAAGAGTTTGTTTGTTTGTAAAAATCTTTTTGTGTAAGATAGTCCATTTATCGAGGAAGGCTATAGGCTATATAACATCACGCTACAACCATTAGGAGCGGAACAGGAATGAAAAAAGTTGCAAAAACGGGGATTTTTCTTCCTTTCGTTTTTCTCTCTTATGTGACGCAGACGAAGTGGCGTGGGTCAGCTAGTCTTACCTACATCTGCCAATAAACTGTTTTGCAGTTTGGCTTTTTGTAACGTGTGTTTCCATTTTAAATATATTTTAAAGACTGTGTGCGTACATTTTCGTTCTTAGTACGAAGACGACCTTCTGTAGCTATCTATTTTATGAGTCTACTGAGAAAAGCCGAGAGAAATGAGTGAACAAAATAAATTAGATTGAGCCAGCTCGTCGAGTATACGGCTGATTGTAAAGCATTTGGTAACATGCTGCAAATGTTTGCTTACTAACTAGATTGGCAGAGGAGTTTGTGATAATCGTGCAAAGATTTTGTTTCTATGTATTTCTAAGGGATTTTAGTTAAAAAGCCTCGGTTTACTCTTCTCGACAAGCTTTCAGATAAAAAAAAAATAATTAACAGCTGCAATTTAAATGATTAACAAAGTCAAAAATAATATTTTACTGGATTTTTAAATTGTCACCGGAATTCATTTAACCTTGCTCCTCTTGCGAAATTATTTTGTCATCAAATTCTGTGATTAGCTGTAATTGAGCTCCCCGGTATTAGGGTTAAGTGAGACCCTAACACCAGTCATTACGCTGACTCCGGGAGGGGAGAACGACAGGAATAAAACTTTTATTACTCAGGATTTCAGTTCAAAATATAATAAAAAGGCCCCGTTTCATGATGGCCAATCGTTGACCCCACTTCTTGGGTTTATTGCGAACAAGGGATTATGTCAGCATGATTGACAATAAAATTGGAATTGAAAATTTCGGTTTTCGGGAATGTAAATTAAAAGATAAAGTGTTACGATCAGGCTTAGTTTCAAATCAAGTTTGGAATCATAGGTACCTACTGTAAATTGTTTGTACCAAATATTACGACATTTTTAAATTTTGTTTTCTTTATTTTCTTATTAAAAACATTTGGTTTTTTTAGTAAAGATCAAAGAGCAACCCCACACAAACAAACACAGATCAAAATCAAAAATCAAAATCAAAGCATTTATTTCAAGTAGGCCAGTTTCAGGCGCTTTTGAATTGTCGATACAAAGATGAAAATTAAAATGTAGCTACAGTCCCAGTCACAAGACATAAAAACTGTGAAAGTACGGTAGTTGCCCATTCCCTAGCGTAGATCTTTATGGAGAAGAACGGGCAACGGGCGTTTGAAAAAGCAGTGTCCGTGACAACGCGTTTAGGACTGACCACGCGTTTAGTCGATGTTCGCTTTGGTTAGGACGCAAACTTAAAAGCGATTTATCTAAAACATTGTTTCTCTTGTTACAGATGGGAACATGGGCCAATTCAAAACATCGGTTGTGTGTAGAGAATCATAACCAAGCAAATTATTATTTATTTTACAATAGAACGTGCAAATGACTGTGTAACGATATTATCAGTAACAAATCAAGTGCTATGAATATACAAAAGAAAAATACATATGTTATTAGGAAACTACAATTCAAAATCGACGTTAATCAAAAAGTGTTAAAGTTTAAAATTGTTTATATGAAACGTGAATAATGAAGTTGAGTGTGAGCGCATACCGTGCACAGGCGTCTGCGCACAAGAAGATCCTGACCTACCAGCAACACTATGGAAGCACCGCGGTGCCACCCATCTGCAACCCTCTGCAACCATCCAGCTTTACACCACAGGTTAGTGCCTAGTGTTCCTTTTCAAACAGATTTTAGAATGCACGTTTTTAACATGATAAAAGAAAGCTTTAAAAAACAGTACTGATCTAAATATCAAACAGAGGCAAAAAACACATTTACTTTCAAAATGTAAACTTTTAAAACAATAATTACTTACTAATTGTTTATGCTCGAAAAACGAAAAATTTACTACTTTTCTTGGTGAGCCGGAAAAATTTTCCATGAGCATTTACAAAAAATTAATCACCAACATTTATTTACAAGCCACGTTTTATAGCACTACTGAATAAATCCGTACCATTTTATGAATCAGAAATCGTCCACTATTTAGCATTTCAGCATAAAGGAAGGTTTCCATTTGAATATTTAATTTAAAACGTCACTAGGTTGTCGTGGAAAAAAAGGGATTTTTCTTCTTGAATTTCCCATTTCGTCTGCAGTGTGCGAATGACATTACAACTTATGTATGAAGTAGTAACCTCAACCCTTGAGTATTTTTAATAAGGTTATTAGTGTACTTTTTAACAATATCGAGAAACTCGAATTCAATCGTATTTCTAATGAATTCTCTCTCCGGGAAACTCTTTTAGGATTTTGCCGTGAGGTACTGCACATTTAAAAAAATAAAGTACTGGTATAATATTTTTAAGTAACCATTTTTTTTCATTCCGTTCTTTTCTGTCTCGTATTTTTTGATTGCATGGGATGAGAACATATCAGGACAGCGGGAGTTAGTCAAAAGTAAAATATTTTTCATAATAAATTTTTTATATCCCCCTTACAGGGCGTGCAGGTATTGAAGTTCCGAATTATGTTTTCGCACTTTCGACGTTGCTACTATGTCGAAAGTTGTCCAGTTTGATTGCAAAACTTAAATGCTATATTGCTTGGGAAAAATAGAGAAGCAAAACGAATTACACAAATCTTCGTCTTATAACTACCGCACAATCGACCTAACTAAGAAATTTTGCGCTGTCTCAAAATGACGCTCAATCGTTAAGTGGCCGGCGGAGCATGCGTTTTTCATACAAACGTAATACCAAAAAAATATGAAAGTCATACTTATTCTTAAGGTAGTGTGTATGTATTTCGGATGTATTATAGAATATCTATGTTCCCAAAAAAAATGATAAAAGGACAATGATGTAAAGACGAGATATGAGGATTTTAAAATGTCTATACAAAATTTATTTTTCTCATAACTCTTGTTTAAATCGGTGTACTTTCAAAATATGTATTTGGGAACCTATACATTCTGTAATCTAATTTTAAAAAAATACACACTACCTTAAGAATATGTTTGATTCACAAATTATTTTGGTATTACGTTTGTATATAACCGACTTCACACAAAAAAGTGAAAAATAAGTTTAGCTTCAGAAGTCGGTGACCTTTGTTTGATTGATTTAGTTTTATTGTCACCGACTTCTGAAGCTAAACTTATTTTTCACTTTTTTGTGTGAAGTCGGTTATATTTTTTGCAAAAAAGTTTTTATTTTTCACTTGTTAGTGGTTCATATGTGCTTACCCTTTCACAGCGTAACGGCGTGATTTTTGTTATGAACTTGTGTAAACAATAGAGAGACGATGAGATTTCAGCGATCCCAGTACATTTGCTATCATTTATTGAGGAGTTCCCGTCGCCTATCTTCCGAACTTCTTCATCAAATCTTTACCAAATTGAAATGGAATCACTTTAAGAACGTACTCTTCCTAAAACTACCCAAATCGCTTCTGGTGTGCCTATAAAATTTAAGGAATTCCCTCTATTTCTCCAGGATCCCATTAAATGGAACTTAACACATCTAACTGTCAAAATCTGGGTGTATTGTACACTTCTGTGTACTCCTTCAGAGCATACAGGCGTGATGTCACGTCACTATGTTACATAAACAATAAACAACCAAGCGATTGCAGCAATTATTGCAGCTTTGCCGTGTATTTTTGAAGAGTTCCATTTATATCTCCGAAGATCAGCGTCAGATCTTCAGCAAATTAAAATGGGACCAAACGAGAAGCACCAGCTTTCAAATAACAAAAGAATCATCAAAATCGGTTCACCCAGTCGAAAGGTCTGAGGTAACAAACAAAAAAAAAAAAAAAAATACAGACGAATTGATAACCTCCACTTTTTGGAAGTCGGTTGAAAATTCGCATGCTTCGCAGGCCTCTTAACTTCACCCTTCAACATTTCAATTCTATTCACAAAATCTTACAGAACTTCAAAACTATCAACTCCTCCACTATTTCATATTCTATTTTGTGAATATCTATAGTCAAAAACTTATCAATATCGCAGTAAAGTTGCTAAGTGTTTCGACTAGTAACTTGCGACATCGACTTGAGTTTTGCCTGTCTTGTCCTCCACTGAACTACACCCGTGCGATATTGGATTTCCCTACGTATTATGTAACAGATTTTGAACTACTATTTGTACTCGATTGATGAAGTTACATAGGTGATGTTTGAGTGAGTTTAAATTGTTGAAATTAGACACGAGAAACTTATTTATAAAAGACATAAAGTTGCAAAATAGAACTGTAGTGTGCGCGTCGTGGACCATTAATAAATAAAAATCCTGTTGGATATTAAAACTATATTTTATATCTTTCAATATTATACTAATACATTTTCTTTTGTAAGTTATGACAAGTCTGTCTATCAGACCATTCCAGTCATCTTCTCTGTTTTCTTTATTCTAATTTAAATATTTAAATTTTCCAAGCTGCCAGTGTTAATTTGTGGCCAGGATGACGTATCATCATTCAACCTCTACACTCTCATTGTAGTGTAGTTATGTACTCTCAGCATTACTGTTCACGAGGACCACACACGAACACACGATGCACGTTCGTCCGTTCACCGAATAATAATAAAACGCTTTAGTTTTTGAGTGACATTTGCTTTCAAAACACTACCCTAAAATTATATTTTCACAGATCCTAAGATAAACTTAGATAACTAATAATTTCAATGAGTTAACAGCGATTCAATCGCACAACAGTGTATAAAGTTCAGTAAGAATGCTTCAAAAACCGCACATAAAAACTCATTAACGTCTCAAAGAATATTTGAATGAAAAAGCGAAGAAATTCTCACCATATTGAATGGTAGGCTTTCAGCTTTCAGTCATCTTTCAGCGATCCTTCAGCAGAGCACTTAGGCGCAAGAGTTTGATAGATCGGTGACTCAAATTTCCTGTGAAACACTTAGCTTGGCCTTTATATGAGTAACTTAATAACGTTTGTAATTATTCTGTTTATCTTTGTGAACGTTTGTAATTATTCTGTTTATCTTTGTGTGTTCCATGTTTCGTTTGAGTTTTGTCTGGAGTTGACAAAGCGTTGATGAATGTTTCTTCTTCTTTGTGAGTGTAATGGTTTCTTACTTTTAACAATAATGATAGTATTTGAGAAATGGGCTGCAACATGACAGTTGTTTTTTTTTTTCGAATAAAGTGAGCGTTTTCTATGGTAAACCTTTCAGTAATTATTCGGAATATTACAGGCTGTGATTGTGTGATGCTTTGTTAATGAGAGTCATGCTTTATTTCACACCAAAGCATTAAGACATTTCATAGACAATTACCTTAAAATTGTAGTTACTAAATATTTATTTAGTTAAACACCATCGAACATTTCACAAACACTATGCTTAAAACTAACCAAAGTACAATAATAGTAGTTTATGCGACTGTGCATAATGAAGGGCATTACAACACGAGTGTGGGTTTAAGAAACGAGCCGAAGGCGAGTTTCTTAATAGCATCACACGAGTGTTGTAATGCCTAATTATGTATAGTTGCATACACTACTTTATCTACCCAAATATCATAAGGGCTCTATGATGGGTTCAGGAACCATAGGGAAATGACCTGCATTGTTACTTGGCCCTTGATTTTTGTGCCAACAGGTTATTAGTTGCATTCGTCGCTGCATTTACGATATCTGGCGGAGTATTCATGTCAATTTCTGAGTCACTATCACTCATTTTCGACAGAAATAAAGAACTTATCAGAAAATTTGTCTACTCGTAACTGGATTACTGGAAATAAAAAGCTAACGAACAAATGACAGCTCGAAATGGCGGCGTTTCGGATATCTGTCATTTTTTTTTTAATCATAGGCAAACGAACAAAGTCACTATTCTTGTGTCACTCGAGATCAAAATGTCGTGCGATTTATAATTATAATCATACTGAATTGGGGTTTTTTTTTTATCGATATCTGATTTAATGTAGGTGGTACTAGAATAGCACACTCACTTGAATTTGACACCTGTTCCAAATTTAAAACTCATAACCTACTGTTTTCAGTTGCGTTATGAGTTCATTACAGTTCCGTTTATTTCTGCAGGTTGGTAATGCTGGTCATCGCCTATGATTTTTGAACGCATTAGAGAGGGTTTATGATATTTGGGTAGATAATAGTAGATTATTAACCAAGGGCTGTATGACATCAATTGCATACGAGGTTTTTGGCGCCTGAGCGAAGCGAAGGCGCTAATTAACCCGAGTATGCAATTGATGCTTACACCCGAGATAAATACTCTGCTTTACATATCGATTGTGAGGTAAGTAAACAACAAGACAGCAGGTTTCAATGAACATTTATTAAGAAGAAAAAAATGTGTATTTAATTAAAATTATTACAATTTGTAAGAGATATGGTCACGTTCTTTTTAGGTATATTTATAGTTTGAATATGAGTTTGTGATGATAAGACTTGAGTTTGAGTGACTTGAGGTTCTTGCATCGTAAATGGCGGCAGTTGACTGGTACTATTTTCTTCATTAAAAAATGGCTCAGATGATGTGCTTTGACGTGGTGATTTTAAGTTTATATTTTCTGTTATTTTAGAAGTAATTTTGCTTTTGTTTGCCATCGAATCTTCGATATAACCTTCGGCCACTTTGCTGGACTTCCAGCCGCCGTGCCTTTTTAACAGAGTGAGGTTGGCTCCCGAATCAGCCAATAGAATCGCTGATGTTCTGCCAAAGCAATGCCCGGTGTATAACTCTACGTTACTCAGTTTTAAATATGTGGCTATTTGCTTTGGCATGCCTGTAAATTTGTTTTTTCCTATTACTTGTCTGTGGCATTTTCCTTTACTGTAATTAAGAAAAAAACGATTTGTATCCACGTTTTCAGGCCGAAGAGCTTGATATTTTTCAACATAATTTGCAAATTCTTCATGCACAACAAATGACAGGTCAATTTTAGTTTTCGTGTTAGGCAGTTTTATGAGTAGTAATTTGTTATGTTTTTCTACATTTTCTATTGTCAAGTTTATCAATTCCACGGTTCTGCAGGCTCCCGATATCCCAAAAATTAGAACAACCTGTAAAAAAGACATAAGTTGTATTAAAGGCACCAAATTCGCATAGTATTTTTGTGAAATATTTTGGTAACTTATTAAAAAGGGCAAGTAAATACGTAGGTACCTTTATTGCTAAATAAATTTCATCCGGAGCTTCATTTAAGAATTTCTGTACTTCTTCTGCAGTAAATACCTTCGATTTCTTGCTTTTAAAGCCGTCAGACTGCCTTTTCAAGAAAGCAGTAAGTTTAGAAAAATCTTTCAAATTCACGTCATGTTTTGTCATCATTGTAGATTTTAGCATGGAATAAAAAGCACCATAAACTGGAAGGTTGTAGCCTCTTAGATAATTCATCAAAATATGATATAAAAACACTTTCAGAAAGAGATTTCACTTTTTTTTCTGACCGCCATTTCATAAATTCGTCGTATGCCTTTACATATCTTTCTTTCGAGTTCGGCGGTAATATATTTTCGACAACTGTTTTTGCCCTTTCTTTAATAAAATCGGGCGTTAGAATAATGTCTTCGTCACTAGACATGTTTAAAACTTTTGAAAAAGAACTCAAACAAGAAAATTAATTATTTTCGCGATGCTTTCGCGCCTACTAGTAGACTGCCTTTTTTTTTTCACGCACGCAAGCGCGTCAAATCTTGCTGGCCAGTTTGATTTTTAAATCGATTCCATCTAACATACGATGTGGAAACAAATAGTTCCATATTTAAAATAAAATCTTTATAAAATAAATTGTCTAGATTCCGATTCGAGTAATTAATCGATACCGAGAAAAAAAAAATTAACTTTTTAAAAATATTCTTCGTGCAGTATGAGTATGACAGTTCTTTTTTCAAATTCCAAAACCTATGCTGTAATGATAGTCATACACCCCGGCATTCAGGGGTGTAAGGGTGTACTTACAGAGCAAGAGATATGTAAATATATTTAGGCAGTTGCCAAGTTCATGAAAATGTTCATAATACAAGTTTAAGAAAACAGTACTTCAGCAAGTAATCTATTTTCAAGAAAAAACAAATACCACACCGATGTATCGTCTCGTAACGTTTTTTCCTGCGATCATGATATCAGCGGTGATAAATCTTACGTAAGTGGAAAGATAAATTGTTCCATTCATCACTTTGTAAACAAAACCACTTTCAGATTACATCCCAGGTGACATTAAATAGAAAGTTAGGATACGTGAAAAGGGTTATTTTTACTGTAAGGGTATGACATAGACAGTAGCGATAGTGGCCAACATTTTTGCGTTTTTTTTTTTCGGATGCTGATTCGCGGCCGTTACAAATAAATTATGTTTTAACAAAATGTTGCTCGTAATCATCAAAATCACCAATGATGATATACACGATGTTCTTCGGTAAATGCAAAGTTACATGGTCGTAAATACAAATTTTAAGAGGCCTGCGGAGCAAGCGTATTTCATACAAACATCTATATATTTATTATATATTTATTTATTTATAAACGTAATACCAAAATAATTTGTCAAACAAACATATTTATAAGGTAGTGTATATTAATTTCGATTGGATTACAGAATACCTAGGTTCCCAAAAGTATATTTTGAATGGAAATTGATTTTAACAAGAGATATTATGAGAAAAATAAGATTCCTATAGAAATTTTAAAATTCGTCATATCTCGTCTTTATATCAATGTCCTTTCAAAATATATCAAAATATAATGCAACCGAAATAAATACACACTACCTTAAGAAAATATTTGGTTTACAAATTGTTTTGATATTACGTGTGCATGAACTACGCATGCTCCGCCGGCCCCTTAAGACAAAGTATTTTAAAATATCGCTATCTACTCTGGTGCCGTCGCCTTAAGGCAAAATAAGGTAATAAATAATAACTTGTTGACAGGATTAAAACGTGCTGCATACAATATTAAACTTACGATGAAACGTACGTGGGCGTAGAGCTACGACGCTGCTACGCCGTAGCACCATGCTACGTGATCGTAGCAAATTCTATGAATTCATATTACGCGTCTGCTCTGTTACTTCTCTTATTTATTTTTATATATATACGGTGTTTTGAGCTGATAATGAACTATGTACCTTATTAGATACTATTAAGATCCTTTAACCTAAAATGTAATTACTGGTTGGTGACAGAAATAGCCTATCCTTTTTCCTATTGTGTTTGGATCAGCTTCTTGTCTAACCGGATACAGCTTTATACTATTTCACATGAAGCGACTGCTTATCTGATATGCACAACCCAGTACCTGGCTAATACAGTATCCGTTGGTCAGAATAATATTTAGAATTTAGAATTTCAGACTAATAGAATCAAAATCAAAGCATTTATTTCAAGTAGGCCAGTTACAAGCACTTTTGAATTATCGAAACAAAAATGAACATTAAATGTAGCTACAGTCCCAGTCACAAGACATACAAACTGTGAAAGTGAAATAGAGGGTCAACATCTTTAACCAAACCACAGAAAGTTGAACCTTCAGTAGATCTGCTTCATTATTATTTCACCACGAGCTCCTCAATCACAGTTAAACTGCAAAATAATACAGTAAAATAAAAACAAAAGACAGAAGATCAGGGTATGCCAGTCTAGCAACGAAACGTTGACACGAAACAAAGAAATCTGAAGGCTTTTCGAAGAGAAAACGAGTGCATTTTATGAAATGACGCTAAATTGCTCCAATTTTGCGCGGGATCAAAGCGAAGAGTAAGCTGCTCGGCTAACTGTTACTTTTTTAGGTCTTTTCCTTCACATTCGGTTCGTTTAATTTGAAAACTGATGCTATCACGAAATCTCGGGACTTGGATTTTGAAATGAATGTTGTTGGATTTTTCTGTTAGTCGATGAGATTGCTGTCTAGTGCAAATTGGTAAAGCAAACACAGCCAGAGAAAATATCCTGACGTGATAATTTGAAGAATATCAAACATTATGTCAATTAACAAAAAACAATAAAGTTATCATTCTTTTATAGTCTACAGCTGCACATAACATTGAGACCTCTCCACATCTTATTGAAATGATTTGAAACATCAATAAAGCTACACTTAAAGTACTTACGGGATTATATTCGTGATTTTCTTTTGTAACGGATATAATCCCGTAAGTACTTTAAGTGTAAGCTTTTGAAAAACCGTGAAAGTCTAAAACAGTGCATCAATAAAGCTATCAAAATGTACAATTGCTGGAAATAGTTGAAATCACGAAATGGTCTCAATTCCAAATAAATATTTTCCAAGGTATTAGTTAAGTAGATATGGAATTTGCAAAAACTGAAATCAGGCTGTAAAACTCCCATAAGTTTGCAAAAGATTCAAAA
The DNA here is from genome assembly GCA_916618015.1 of Xestia c-nigrum. Lineage (NCBI taxonomy): Eukaryota > Metazoa > Arthropoda > Insecta > Lepidoptera > Noctuidae > Xestia > Xestia c-nigrum. Next base: position 5,364,290 of record OU745263.1, read on the forward strand.
AGCTTTGTCAGCCACTTTAAGTAAAATCATTGTAGCTATGAATATTATTATGTTGACCAGAAATTGTAAGTAAATGGTAAACCCGAGTACGTGTCGATTTAGATCGTGTTATCGGTTTGACAGAGGTTCAATTATATAGAACTTACATGTGTCAAGTAAAAAGTTCTTATACAAAACCAGCCTAATACAAGTTGGAGTTTGTACACGAAGGATTCTGCACTAAACACTAAAAAGAAATACGTTTCTTGTATGACGAACACCTATATAGGCTGTAAACCATCTCATCACTAAGCCGATAACCAAGCATTATGTACATCAAACTAGGGTTCATGTTCACCGAAAAGATAACAGTCTGATTATCTAAAAACAGCTGTCACTGTGACATATTACCATACAAAATTGTGTTTTAAACAGCTATTTTTAGATAATCAGACTGTCATCTTTTTGGTGAACATAGACCTAAGTAACTTTAAGCAAAATTTATTGCTGGGAAACCACTTTTGTTTATGAGGTTTTAAATCATGTTTTGTGGTAGCAATCAATGTAACCCACTTAAAACATTGTGTTGATGGATGGATTGAATAGTACGGGGGTCGTGGAGGTGTTAAAAGACAGAATCTTACAAAATTTAAAAAAAAAAACTTGACAAAAAGTTGTAACTTTGAACCCCCATATCTCCGTAACTAGAAGGTATGGTGTAGAACAAAAAAATGATCGCAATGATGGGGAGAACAAGTGCCTTTCAGCTTCGTGAAGAGGTGTTTTGCACCCTTTATTTTATTATAATTTGTTGTTATAGCGGCCAAAATTATATAATACACATTCTGTGTAAATTTAAGTGTCTACCTGTTACGATTTAAAAGATACAGCTTTGTGACAGATGGACAGACAGACAGGCGAAAGACGGGCCCGCTGTGTGTACGGGACCCTGACAAGAAAATGTAAAGTATTCTATTCATAGAACTTTATTCTCTCTACTTTGTAAAGCTGCTTTTATTGACAAAGAACAACTTTTTAACTTTATTTACTTGTTAAAAATGCACTACGTGTTGATTAAAATGCTTTGGAACAATTCACTACCACGGTGATTGGTTAACTTTCTTTTGACGCAATTTCAACCGTGTAAATTAGGTTTAACATTTCTTAAATATTCAAATAAAGCTGCAAAAACAGAAAAGCTGAATTAGATTTTCCCCTATTAGCAACTTTTAATTTTATTGAGAATTAGATAGAAAAATATATCGTGAGGGTATGCTTTAGAACCAAAAATGCAAAGACGTGTCTATCGTCCCGTCCGAGGCCCGCGTGGTGTCAAGCCACTCCTTCTCACACTGAGGAGAACTGTGTCAAGCAGTAAGATTTAAACGATTCACCATCACCATCACCTCAGCCAAAAGTCGTCCACTGCGGGACATAGGCCTCCCCCAAGTGTCTCCACATTGATTGGGTCTCGTGGGACTCCTCATCAGCATCCAACGGATTCCCGCAGCCCTCACCAGGTTATCGGTCCACAATGCAACGTCATCCGGTTCACGGTCACGATGGGGCCGAAAAGTTCTGGAGAACAGAATTTTCCGGCCCCATCAGCCATATATTCTGCGAGCAATGTGCTCTACCCACCTTAGTTTAGCAATTCATCGAGCTACGTCGGTAATCTTAGTTCTCTTAGTTCAATTGAAGGTTGTTTAATGTTAATCTAGTAATGATGATATTCAAAATTTCATTCAGTTTCCCTACACCAACCGTAAAAAACCTCAAAGGGTCTCAAAAAAGATTTTAAGCCAGTTTTTAAATTGTTATTCTCCGAGGAGACATTTTGTCAATGAACGATAGTTTATTCTGAGTTTTTGGGATAAACGACCAATTCAGGGAATACAATAGATGTTCAACGAAGCTCCGGAATTAATTCAGGGAGTTTTCAGCTCTTAAAAATGTTTTCAGGCGGCGTTCTAGACACCGGTAGTATTTATATTGTATTCAATTTAAGTTATCTTTGAGCCTTTTCCAAGCACTTTTGAGGTCAACTTCGAGTTTAAACGGATGCACGCTGGATACTAGTTTTGATTTCAGTTAATTAATTTGTGCTACTTTCTAAAGTAGAAAACAGTGGGAATTAATTATGTGGGTAACTAAAGGACTCCAGTTTATTATAGCGTTTTCTTAAAAGTACGGTTACAAATCATTCAATTAAATTATTGTAATGGGCGGCCCATATCAGAGTCAGGTAATTATTGTAACACTAGCTGACCCGCGCAACTTCGTCTGCGTCACAAAAGAGAAAAAAACGACAGGAAAAAAAAAACCCCGTTTTTGCAACATTTTTCATTCCTGCTCCGCTCCTAATAATCGTAGCGTGATGTTATATAACCTAAAACCTTCCTCAATAAATGGACTATCCAACACAAAAATATGTTTTCAATTCGAACCAGTAGTTCCTGAGATTAGCGCGTTCAACCAAACAAACAAACAAACAAACAAACTCTTCTGCTTTATAATATTAGTAAAGATAAACTTTGAGAATACGGTCCGCTATCTTGATAACGGACCACCATCACGTTTTTCTAAATGTTTTGCTATACGTCTTTAAATGCAGACATATCGGTCTACTACAGCTCCTCTTTCAGCTTCAAATCGAATAATGATTCTACATCTCACCCCGCTGCTTAGCATATAGCAAAGTGCTTTTATAGCAACCAAATCCCATTCGAGCATAACAAATATGGAAAATAAAATCTTTTAGTATGATTTTTGTAAAACTCAAAGTACGCACCCAACAAATGCATAGTGAAGTCAAGAACTCATATTTTCCTGCACATAACATAATTTGATTTCTTATGTAAGTAACATTTCATTTTCTATCAGCATGGGTCAGAAGAGAGTGTACAAAGGCGTACTTTGCAGAACAGTGCTGTGTTAATCCTCACTTATCGATAGTTTTACTGTCACAATTGTGCAGTTATATCGGTAGTTTTCTCATTCTAAGCTATTGTCAAATATCTGCACAATATTATAATGTAGATAGTATATACCTGTATCGGTTAAATCGTTTGGCCATTAGCAATTGCATCTTTTCTGTAACTCACATTGTATCGGGAAGTAGTTCAGATTTGACAATGTCGCTATAAAACGTTCTTCTACTGTTGTTGTAGTTGGCCCTAGCTACTCTTGAACAGCATTTTTATAACATCATTGTGCTGTATTAAACTAAGCACCGCACTAACCATTAACATATTGTAAACATACATATAATCTTCTTTCAATTGGTTTTTCGTACCCAAACGTGTCAATTGAACTGAGCCTCCAACAAGAGTAATCTTGTATTTCACACATTAAAACAATCGACTATCTTTTCGACATTAAAACTATCGACACTCCCCCAGCACTACCATAAAGAGTACTTACAAAATGCATGAGTGCGGTAACAAGTCACTCGACCACCGTCTATGTGTGCCAGGTCTATGTGACAGCGAGGCCATTAGCATAGCGATTGTATTGGCAGCGGGCACATTGGGTGCTGTTTAAATGCTGTGCACGTCTTATTAATGTTTTTGTATTTAGGAGAACGAAGAAAGCTGGCTATATTAACACAGGTCGACATAAGGTTAAGCCATACTTCGAGAGGTTAATCCGCCTATGGGTCATCATCATTATATTCCGAATTTCCTCCCCGATGGTCCCGGCTATCGGTATGGGTAGTCCGAAGTCGAAAGTCTAATATCTAGTCTTACTAAAGGGTTATTGTATTTCCCAGTTTCTGGGTTGTAGAGGGTAGATAGGCGTTTCAAATAAAATACTGGTACTTAGCTGCATCCAGTTACACTGCAAGCCGACCCCAACATAGTTTGGGAAAATGCAGGTAGATGATGATGAAAAAAGTTTATAATGTTAAGTTTATTGGGAATAGTTACAAACATATAAAAAAAAAACATTGAGATATTTCTATTGAAACTGGCGCCTTTATTATGGAAAAGCTACAGAACGCTATCTGTAAAATATTGTATAGTAACTGACTCTGTTCGAACCAAAATTACCCGTCTTATTGTTTACACTATAAATAAACAGTCATTTTTGGGGCCGTAAGAGCTCATTCGAATTTATATTATGAAACGTACAATAAACGAGGCGTATTGCTCATGCATAACGTGACCATATGTCCCGTTTTGAACGGGACTGTCCCGGTTTTCGGTTCTCTGTCCCGGTGTCCCCGAAAAAGGCCTCGGGACGCAAAATCGTCCCGTTTTCCTAAACCGCATACAGATTGGGGCGCGGGCGGCGTGTGCGACGCCGAAGAATAGGAGATATCTTATTAGGCAGATTAAAAAATTACTACCTACCTAAATGGGAAGACATTCAAAAAGCATTACATGTATTGATTGAAAAGGGATAATATTAACAGTACTAAAGATACAGAAGTATTTGACGAATTTTCACTGATCGCAAACTACATCACTTCGCAAAAGGAATGTAACAATCAAAAAGTTGCGACGGAAAATAGATGGGTGGGGTGTTTTAACACTTTCACACCAATTATCGTAAACATAAAACCTTTTGTATCATAATTGAATCCATTTTATGTACCTGGATACAGTACAAACGTACCATTAGAAAACACAAATGTACCAGTAGCAAGAGTTAGTGAACAAAATATTGTGTGACTTCTAAAAAATCCCAGTTACATGTACCGCTTCTGAGAATTTTATTCCTAATTAAAATCTTCACCAACTGTTTAAAATAAATAAATAACTTGTTCCTTAGCGGAGTATAAATAAACCATACAAATATGTGGCAAACTTTTTTACATTTGCAAGAAATCGTTATAATTTTCATTATACTTATTAAAAAATCATGAATTTTGATTTGAGCAAGTATTTAGGTAACTTATTATTCATAATATTCCTAGTTACATTGGTCCTAGTTACGAGGGTAGAATACAGTGTATTCATTAACTCTTACACTCAATTGTATCGTATAGGAAAACCACACAATTTCAGTTCTTTTTGGAGCCATTTTATTTTTAATTCAATTTGCCTCCATTCCTTTGTGCGCGGATTACGGGGAAACCTTTGATGCCGATTACCTAGTACTGGCTTTTATACGACAGGATCGGACTACGCCGAATACCTGCGAACCAGAAGAGTCTGGATTACTTTCAGACCTTTGTTCGTTGATTGATACACTTTCATGTTAAACGCTTCATTGGACGATGAAAAGGTATGAATAAATTAATATCACTGGACATCACACACAGCGCCATCTTGTGCCACACTAAGCAAGGCTTGTATCGTGGTCACCAGACTGTTTATATACTTTTTTGTTTGTAAATACATACTTATACATATAAACATCCATGACTCGGAAACAAATGTCCATGCGTATCACACAAACATTTGCTCCTACCGGGATTCTAACCCGGGACCCTAAGAACGTAAGGCAGCCTCAATATCGCTTCGCCATTCGGGTCGTCAAAAATTTTTCAATATTATATTGATTAGTAGAAAGAATTATAGAGAAGTATGGAAGACATGCTGCGCCGACTCTAAATAAGTTGGGATTAAAGTGGACATTTTATTTTAAAGCACAAAACTAAATCATGATCTGTGTAAAAACGATTGTATTATCATCATCAATAATAATGTATAGTTCTATTGGGTAAGTGACTGTCGAAAGGTAGGTAAAACGTTTTTATAAATGCGTCTTACAATCTCTTCTATAAATCTTGCTCGCACTATAAGCTCACGCCGCGCCGTTGCATCATCATCATCTGCCTAGCCTTTTCCCAACTACGTTGGGGTCGGCTTCCAGTCTAACCGTATGCAGCTGAATACCAGTGTTTTACATGGAGCAACTGCCTATCTGACCTCCACAACCCAGTTATTAATACTGGGTATACGATACCACTTCGTAAGACTGGTTGTAAGACTTTTTGGGCCACTGTACCTGCTGCCAAAGATGGACAAATGACAGCCGGCCGTTGCATTAACTAAAAATTATAATAAAAGCTGCTACAATTCAAAATGGTTTTAAAAGCACGAGAATAATCAGCCTATAATATTTTTAACTCTGAAAGCGACAGGATAATCTCTCAGCCGAGTGTTATACAGGGTGTATTTCACCTCATCACAAAACCGTTAACCAAGCATTCTGTATAATCTAAGTAACTTTACGCAAAAATTATTGCTGGGAAACAACTTTTTTTTTTGAGGTTATAAATCATGATTTGTGGTATAACTCAATTTAACGCACTCAAAACATTGTGCGGATGGATGGATTGAATAGTACGGGGGTCGTAGAGATATTTTAAGTAAAAGTCATGCGATAAAAAGTGGTATTTAAAAAAAAACTTATCAAAATCTTGCAACTTTGACCCCCAATATCTCCGTAACTAGAAGGTTCCCAGGTATAGTGTAGAACAAAAAAATATCAGAGTAACGAGGAAAACAAGTCCCTTTCGTATTCATTAAGAGGTGTTTTACACCCTCTATAGCTTTAATTAAATGTGATTAGATCACATTACAGTAGCGCCCCCTAGTGTCAATGCTATTTGGTGTTTGAAGCTTAGCCGTCGACTAGGCCATAATGAATTTAGTTCACTAACTTAGTAATTAGTGAAATGTTTAATTACTAACTTAACTTGGTTCGATGAGAGCCTGGTCTGGACTGGTACTTTGTGGTGTTCGGGATTATTAATGGAGTGTACGTTTGCATTTTAAACTAATAGAACTAAATTAACTTACGCCTCTGCTAGAGGGGAGGTCTGTGTTCCAAAAGTGGGCTGTTATAGGCTGGTTCTGATAGGTTGGAGAGTAGGCAAACTCAATCTCAAATCATTTGTATTGTATTGTATTGTATAACGGGCTAGTGTCCGCAACTCTGTCACCGTAAAATTGTCAAACACGTTATATTACAATATAACGTGTTTTTTCTCGCGATATTGTAATGTCTCGAATTATTGTCAACTGAACATACGGAAGTATCTCTGCCCCCATAATCGGGACTTGGGGCACCCCCCCGTTAGGTTAGTTAGGTTCCTTTAAACCCTGCACTCGGAAATAGGGGCCCCGCGAAGCGGGGCTCCGTCGACTACGCTTTTTAGGGGGAATATAAAGTGTTTTAAGGTTATGTTATATTAATCGGTATTTCTCAAGAATGGTGCATTATCTTTTCATGAGAGTTGTGCCACTGGGCAAGGGGGACCCCTCCTTCCCTACACACCGCGTAAGTTGACTACCATCGCATGCATTTCACGAAAAATAATGCGTTTTGTTGTAAGCAGTATGTTCATTTGACAATAATTCGAGACTTTACAATATCGCTAGAGATATTACAATATAACGTATTTGACAATTTTACGGTGACAACTCCACGTCAAAGTGCGTATTTTGCATATGGGCTATAATTTACCACGCGGGCCCAGTGCAGATTGGTAAATGTCACATGTCTTCGAATTTCGTTTCCTTCACCGTTTTTGAGCAGTTTTGATGAAATAAATTACACAAAGTAATGCGCCTGCCTGGGTTCAAACCCACGACTTACATTTCGTAAGTCGGGGCCGCCACCACTGGGCCACCGCTACTTTCAAATCATTTATTCCTACTAATATTATAAATGTGAATGTAAGTTTGTATGTTACGCTTTCACGCGAAAACTACTGAACGGATTTGGATGAAATTTTGCACACAGATAGTTTATAACCTCTATACAGGACATAGAATACTTTTATTCCGGTAGTAAGATCCCATGGGACAATTATCATACTTCACTGGCAGAAGCTAGTAGAAATTTAAAGAAACAAAACAAAGCGAAAGTACAGTCACAGTAACAAGGAAAAATTACTTGAAAAAAAGTACTGAAGTTGCACGTTCCAAAACATAGATTTTTATGGAAAAAAATAAGTAAGAAACTCCATGAAAAAAACAAAATTGTTAAATATCATAAAAAAAAAATAAGCAATCATTTTTAAAGCTTCCCGTATTTTTGTAACATCTTTGAACAAGATTGCAATTCAATTTTGACTTTTTTTTTGTAGATTGTACACATAAGTACAACTCTTTATACAAATTTTCAATAGTCGGACGCTCCAGCACATTCTCTGAAATCTACCTCCTCCTGCGGCTTGCCGGAGGGATTTTTTTAATCGTTATTGTTGCTGAAGAATGTCATTTTATCTATTAGTCAGCCTATGGTGAATTCTAAATTGGTATCACTTCCATGTTTAAAATATTAATGTATTTCCGCCTGCCCGCTTACAAAATGGCCGTTGTAAAAAAAAAAATTGCTGTGCTGCTTTTTTATTGGATATCCATGCTAATCATTGAGTGGTTTTCCTGCTCATACTCATCAAATCTCGACTAAGTGGCGATTGTCTAGCGAAATCGCTAAATATTTCCACTAAATTCAACACAGACGTACGAGGCGTATGTATATACAAGTGTGCCCCAAAGAGGAATTACATGAGAAAGTCAAACACGTTGGGACAAGGCATCTTAAGCCGCGGCAGAAACATAAGCGGGTGATATATTGGCACTACAGATCCACTCAGACTTGGCTCTTCAGACTAGACAAGTATCTATGCTTTAATACAAACGGTTCTTTTAGAAGATAAAAATATTTTTTTTTCCTTTTTTACAAGTTTTCATTTAACTTGTACTGTTGGTATGCATGAATGTAGTTTGTCTGATTTAAAATATTTTGCAAACAATTTAATGACCACTTGTTGGTATTTGGTTGGGCTGTTTGCATTACACCTTTAATGTTTATATGTGTTTATTTTATTATTTCAGTTCATTCATAAATGCTTGTTTTTTTTTAAACTTTACTTGTTTGTTTTTTTTGCTAGCCTGTTCTGTCCCACTCCTGGGCAAAGAACTCCCTCCACTCTTTCCACCTCTCGCGAACCCGCGCGTTCTCCCTCCAGTTTGGACGGAACCAGTCCAGTTCCTCCCGCCATCTCCTTCGTGGCCTGCCGCGACCCCGCCTCACTGTGGCAGGGCACCGATTTCCTGCTATTTTGGCCCACAAACTTTACTTACGTTGGTTTTAATGGAAACTTTATTTTACTGGAATACATAACGCTTTTCGCCCTTCTCTCTATTCTATAAGACATCTACCCATGTGAGCCCCTGTGTGGGGTAAACATGATCCAGATCGTCACGCCATCTTCGCCGCGGTCGACCTCAATGGTGCTGTCCTTCCTCAGACGTCGAATGTGTGAAAATCTTTCCCCATTTCTCCTGTTCCTGCGAAGTGGCCTGCCACTACGCCCACTTCAGCCTGGCTGCTTTTCTCCAACATCAACTAGAACTCCAAAACAAGCCTGGTTTCATTCATTGTGGTTTTATTCATCGTGGTTTTAGTTACAACTTTATTAAAATTCTAACAATAAACATTTCAATAATAACAAAAACTCAAATGTTCATTTCATTCATGTGGTTACATTGTTAATGTTGTATTTACATTTATTCGTAACAATCGCTATATTGTTTTAACTTTTCTCAATAGCAAAGCAAGGTTCAAATTAATGACCTTGAGCTCAACAGTTCAAAGCGTCTAGCTGTGTAAGTTTCATTGGTTAAATAATTAAACTCAGTATAACAATATTAATCAGCCACTGAAACTTTCATTCATCCATATCCACAACAGAAACTTTTGTTTAAGATCCATCTTTTGTGATAGGTAGTGCCATAAGACGCTATTTCTGTGTTTGGGGCTATTTGGGATGACCCAGAATTTCGAACAAAAATATCGATCACTGTCGGTTGGTGCATGATAGAAGTTATTTTACAAACTCTAGCAACACTTTGATTGGCTACTACTGAGAAATTTCTGATGGAAAAACTCAATAACCTTTTGGTATATATGGTACCAAATGTCCCCTAAAAACCCGAATAGCACCGTTTTACTGTACCAATAATCCGCAAGTAGGACTTGTCTTCTGAGCGATAGGGTTCAAAGTGGCATAGTACATGCGTTTTTAATCTGCCTTACTGCTTCTAGATCCTTAGTAATAACTAATATTGGTCCTATTGACAGTTTTCGGTCACGGTGGCCAATATTTGCGGAGATTAGCCATCAGACACAGTTGTATCTGCGCACATTCTTGTGCACTATAATATCTCCAACGTCCATCGGATTATGAAAAGGACAGAGGAGAGAGAGAGTACTTACTCTCTCTTTCTTCTCTCCTTCTCATAATCCGATGAGACGGTGGCAATCCGATACAACCGGGAAGAGATCAGGCGCAAGAAAAACGGCTTAGCATGCTTTTTGAGTCACGGAGGTACCACCTACCCCAAACTTCCAAACTTCAGGGCTTCCGCTTTTTGTCTTTCAACTAGTTAGTATATCAGCTTTCGTCGCTGTCGCTTTGCGTCGTTCAAAAATAATAAAAAGGACGTTTATTTATGTGTTTCAGCAATAAACATGGATGGATCGGGATAGGTTCGGTTTACGGATATTACGTACTTTTGTTTACACTCTGCTATTGACTACAGAGGTTGACGGCGGGTCTAGATACACTGAACATTGACGCACATATTTGAGTGGTTTAAATTGAAACTGTTGAGGAAGATCTGGATCTTACGAGGTTAAAATATCACTTATATTTCTGTTTCATAGAATATCGCTGTGGTTTTTATATCAGCCTGTTATACGTCTACTGCGGGCCAAAAGCGAGGGCTGACAATTGATTTAGACCTAAAAAATTGAAAGCTTAAAGATAAGCTAGCTTAAAAGCTTAAAACCCTTAAACCCTAAAAAAAAATTATAACTTGATGATGTGGTTACACATAGAATAATAAGCAACTGCAGTTTATGTTTTACCTCAATATAAAAATCATTAGTTTTACATTGAATGTCTATACCTGCTTTCTACCTTTCACCGATAATATCTCTACAAGTCAAAAGAAATAGCTGCACACAGTACTCGAATGTTGTATGAAAATCCCTTTCTACAGTGGAATAATTACAGAAAATGAAACTCCAATTAACGTAAAAAAATTACATCAACATAAAACCACAGACAATAGCAACAACAATTTTGAACTGCCGCATAAATGAACCGGTGTAATCCTGCCCTTACGTAACATTAATGTCAGCGAAATGCCTCATTGTGTCTGCAATTAAAACTCAGACTACAGAGCTTTACGCACCGCTCGTCTGCTCACGACTTTATGAACTATTCCGCGAGATTGAATTTATTCGGGTTTTACGTTTCTGGTATTAATTTATTTAAAGTTTCAAGTAATAGCTATGATTTGGGTTAGCCGGACTAATCTAAACTTCACGATTGGGTAGACTTAATTAACGTAAAGACAGATTAAAAAAAAAAATGGTTTTGTTTTTTTTTTTTTGATTAAATCACACCTATATTTCCTCAAATGGGTAGGCAGAGATGTTTCACTGCACCATATTTCGTCAGTTATTCTAGTGGATGGACGCATCAACAGCACAAACAATCTAATGTTTATTATACAATAAAATACGTAATGTTTTAAAAAACATGACTGTCTTTAAAATTCAAAAGGTGCCTAAAGGAATTATTAATGATTAAAACTTATTATTCAATTGACGACTTTCTAAATGATGATTCACTGACTGATTGATATAAATATGTACTTACTCTTACGATACACACTTACTGTTATTGACTTATTTTTTTATTAATACCTACCTTTTGTTATTTTAATTGACATAATATTACCGTTATTCTGATTGGCATGCTGATATAAATTTTCCGATTGACATTATCGATGGTATTTAACAATTTTTGACCATTTTGACATTTTTTATTTTTTTTTATTGTACCTATGCTATTCCAATGACATGCCACTAATTTTAAATAATAATTCTATTGTAAACCAATTATTGAAGACGGCAAAATTTGGAGAACTCTATCATAAAAGAACACCTATGTACCTATTAGCCATGTTTGCAAATAATAAATGATTTGATTTGATTGATTTGGAATACGAAAAAATACAGCTCATAAAGATTATTGTTTTAAGGTCCATGTTCACCGAAAAGATAACGGTCTGATTATTTAAAAACAGCTGTCACTGTGACATGATACAAAAATATTTTTAGATAATCAGACTGTCATTATTTTGGTGAACGTGAACCTTAGACAAGTTAAGGTAAAGATTTAGAAAAAGCTTTTTGCCATTGAACTTAAAGTACAATTATCTATATATTATTTTTATTTTTAGAAAAATATAAATTAAAAAAAATATTTACTCAGTGAATAAATAAATAAAATATTCTATAATAATAGCTCATTATTAGGGGTCAAATAACCATGTTTTTTTCAGAAATCAGTAATTCCTAATGATATTTACAGGAAAGACAGATGAAAATGAAACCCGTCAGCTAAAACTTTTGCATTTCTTTAGGCCTCGATTCAAAAGTGTCTAAAGATATGCAAAAGTTTAAGTTTAATACCCTGAAAACACTTTGAAGTTTAACTTGTAAACTAGTTTGACAGATTCAAGGCTTCCTCGTCTATGTATTAATATTTAGATAACAACAACCAAGTTAGGCTTCAATTACATAATACGGAACAGAACTGATTTCATAATATGACTAGCTAATGCCCATGGCGTCGCCTGCGTGGAGTTTGATAATTGTCCCACAGGATCATACTACCGGGATAAAAAGTATCCTATGTGTTAGTCCAGGTTATAAACTATATGTTTGTTAAATTTATCCAAATCTGTTGAGTAGTTTTTGCGTGAATGAGTAGCAAATATCATCCATTCATCCATTCTCACAAACTTTGCATTTATGATTGCAAGTAATTTAAAATTGTCAGTCACTCTGTCTATTTGTTTGTTTTACGTTTACGCTTAAGTAGTTTAACGGTTTTGGATGAAATTTTGTACACGGGTAGGCCTTGCATGACCTACAATATCAAAGCACATTATATGGTAACTGCCCGCGGCCCCAATAGAGATCATAATTTATCTCATACATTAATAATATACTCTATATCCCTATCCCTACTATATTATATAAATGTGAATGTAAGTTTGTTTGTTACGCTTTCACGCGAAAAATACTCAACCGATCATCATGAACACATATTCTAGGAGGTATTAGAAGTAACATAGGATACTTTGTTTGTTTTTTTTTTTTGTCACAGATTTCAGAAGCTAAAGTTATTTTTCACTTTCAAGACGGTTTTATTTTTTGCAAAAAAGTTTTTATTTTTTACTTTTTAGTGGTTCACATGTGCTTGATATACATGGAAAGTGCATACCGTTACAATTACAACAAGCCCAAACACGACTAGGATACATTGTCTCGTTATGGAGTTCCGTGACTCTTGGCTGCATCATCAGATCTGATGGTAGAATGGTTCTTATCGAATGCAAATGCTTCACTGTGACATGATACAAAAATATTTTTAGATAATCAGACTGTCATTATTTTGGTGAACGTGAACCTTAGACAAGTTAAGGTAAAGATTTAGAAAAAGCTTTTTGCCATTGAACTTAAAGTACAATTATCTATATATTATTTTTATTTTTAGAAAAATATAAATTAAAAAAAATATTTACTCAGTGAATAAATAAATAAAATATTCTATAATAATAGCTCATTATTAGGGGTCAAATAACCATGTTTTTTTCAGAAATCAGTAATTCCTAATGATATTTACAGGAAAGACAGATGAAAATGAAACCCGTCAGCTAAAACTTTTGCATTTCTTTAGGCCTCGATTCAAAAGTGTCTAAAGATATGCAAAAGTTTAAGTTTAATACCCTGAAAACACTTTGAAGTTTAACTTGTAAACTAGTTTGACAGATTCAAGGCTTCCTCGTCTATGTATTAATATTTAGATAACAACAACCAAGTTAGGCTTCAATTACATAATACGGAACAGAACTGATTTCATAATATGACTAGCTAATGCCCATGGCGTCGCCTGCGTGGAGTTTGATAATTGTCCCACAGGATCATACTACCGGGATAAAAAGTATCCTATGTGTTAGTCCAGGTTATAAACTATATGTTTGTTAAATTTATCCAAATCTGTTGAGTAGTTTTTGCGTGAATGAGTAGCAAATATCATCCATTCATCCATTCTCACAAACTTTGCATTTATGATTGCAAGTAATTTAAAATTGTCAGTCACTCTGTCTATTTGTTTGTTTTACGTTTACGCTTAAGTAGTTTAACGGTTTTGGATGAAATTTTGTACACGGGTAGGCCTTGCATGACCTACAATATCAAAGCACATTATATGGTAACTGCCCGCGGCCCCAATAGAGATCATAATTTATCTCATACATTAATAATATACTCTATATCCCTATCCCTACTATATTATATAAATGTGAATGTAAGTTTGTTTGTTACGCTTTCACGCGAAAAATACTCAACCGATCATCATGAACACATATTCTAGGAGGTATTAGAAGTAACATAGGATACTTTGTTTGTTTTTTTTTTTGTCACAGATTTCAGAAGCTAAAGTTATTTTTCACTTTCAAGACGGTTTTATTTTTTGCAAAAAAGTTTTTATTTTTTACTTTTTAGTGGTTTACATGTGCTTGATATACATGGAAAGTGCATACCGTTACAATTACAACAAGCCCAAACACGACTAGGATACATTGTCTCGTTATGGAGTTCCGTGACTCTTGGCTGCATCATCAGATCTGATGGTAGAATGGTTCTTATCGAATGCAAATGCTTCACTTGTTTTTGAAAATATCAAAATCGCCACACGTTATCATATAAAATTTGAAGAGTTCCCTCGATTTCGCTAAGATTGCATCATCAAATCCCGACTTGGTTGCTATGGGACCATTTGGAAAGTATACTCTATCCAACAAAAAAATATTTTTTCAAATCGGTTGGCCAGCGACGGAGTTATGCCCGAACAAACATAAAAAAAAAATAGAAGCATCCGAATTGAGAACCTCCTCCTTTTTTAGAAGTCGGTTAAAAAAAAACTAACCCTCACTCGCAGACGAAGTTGCGCGGGTCAGCTAGTATATAAACTAACCGTATACATAAATAACAAAAAAAATATTCATCTTTATCATCATCATTTCAAGTGTCGCCACATTGACCGGTCTCTTGCGATTTGCATCCAACGTCTCAAAAATTATTAAATAAACTAGCAACAAACTATAAAACGGCAAATTTACTGTTAAACTTTTTAATTTTATGTTACTGTAAGTAAAATTGAGAATATCTATCGACCTAATGTTTACGTTTTTAAGAAAGTAAGTAGACAAAATTCTTCAAAAACCTTCTCAATGGTAAAATAATGTTAATTCAATTGAATAACCCGAATAGAAAAATATTAAAGTCATAAAAACTCAAAAAAAAGGAACGCAAAGTGCTGATTACGTATGCACCTCATATTCTCTTAAAAGAAAATAATTTACACTAAATGTAGTACGTGATATTCTGCGTCTCATAATTTCAGTTTTTCAGAGCGAGAAGAACCGTCGCCCACCCGGCTTTATTTTTGTTACGTAAACTTATTCCTACGGAATAGCGTTGAGTACCATTTTATATAAGAAGAGTTAGTTACGAAAGTTTTGGAGGACTATCCTCTTCACATGTACAATCCCACAAGGATATTTTGGCGCTTGAATGACACTGACAGAGAGCGTCGTTGGTAAACTTTGTCAAAATATGTTTTGGAAAAAATGGGGTGATTTTAGTTCTTATTTCGACCACCACCTATAAGATCATTGTGCTGCAAAAATAATAATAATAATATCGCTGGACATTAACACACAGCGCCACCTAGCGCCACACTAAGCAAAGCTTGTGTCGTGGTCACTAGATAGTTGATATACCACATATATACTTTTTTGTTTGTAAATACATACTTATTATACATATAAACATCCATGACTCGGAAACAAATGTCCATGCTCATCACACAAACATTTGCTCCTACCGGGATTCGAACCCAGGATCCTAAGAACGTAAGGCAGCGTCACTACCACTACGCCATTCGAGTCGTCGCCGTTCGTGTCGTCTGTAGGTATCTAGATACTATTTTCTTAAAATTACATCACGGTACTTACTAGTACACTCATATTATGTCAGTTATGTATAAGTCAGTCATCATCTGTTTCATCTGCCTAGCCTTATCCCAACTATGTAGGAGTCGGCTTCCAGTCTTATGGGATGTAGCTGAATACCAGTATTTTACATGGAGCGACTGCCTATCTGACCTCCACAACCCAGTTAACACTGGGTAATACGATACCCTTTGGTGAGACTGGTTGTTAGACTCTTAGGGCCACACCTGTAACGACTGCCAAAGATCTACAAATGACAGCCGGGACCAACAGCGTAGGAAACTCGGTATATAAGGGTCCCATCCACAAACCAACCTAGGCAAGCACGGCTTAACCTAAAGCGGCTGTTGTTATTTAGCCACGAGTTGCCATGAGTTATGTATAACTCTCATGTATAAATAGGGGTGTGCCTATTGCCAGCAACCGAACAAATCTGGATTCCGCTACTTTGGAGTTCTTGATGGTAAAATCTAATAACATTTCACTCAATCCAGGAATCGAACCCAGGACCTCTTTCTCAGCAGTCTAGCTTGCGACCACCAGACCAACGGGCAACTATTTTTCTTAATTAGTTTATTATTTAAAACCGACTTCAAAAAAAAAACAAAAAAGTGAAAAATAACTTTAGCTTCTGAAGTCGGTGATCTTTGTTTGATTGCTTTAGTTTTTTTGACACCGACTTCAGAAGCTAAAGTTATTTTCCACTTTTTGTTTTTTTTTTGGTCGGTTTTATTTTTTGCAAAAAAGTTTTTATTTTTCACTTTTTAGTGGTTCACATGTGCTTGATATACATGGAAAGTGCATACCGTTACAATTACAACAAGCCCAAACACGACTAGGGTACATTATCTTTGCTTCATCATCAGATCTGATAGTAGAATGGTTCTTATCAAACGCAAATGCTTCACTTGTTGTAGAAAATACCAAAATTGCAACACGTTTTCATATAAAATTTGAAGAGTTCCCTCGATTTCGCCAAGATTCCATCATCAGATCCCGACTTGGTGGCTATGGGACCATTTGGAAAGAATACCCTTTCCAAAAAAAAAAGAATTTTCCAAATCGGTTGGCAAGCGACGGCGTTATGCCTGAACAAACATAAAAAAAAAAAATGAAACATCCGAATTGACCTCCTCCTTTTTAGAAGTCGGATAAAAAACATAGTAAGGTCTGATTATCTAAAAACAGCTGTTTAAAACACATTTTTGTATAGGAACATGTCACAGTGACAGCTGTTTTTAGATAATCAGACCGTTATCTTTTCGGTGAACATGGACCTAAATAACTTGAATTTGATCTGACAATTATGAAACCGGTTCTCTGTGTTCTATAAGATCTAAATAAATGATTTAAACCTAAAAGATCCCGTCTAAGTCCTGTAAGCGGCTTAACACCAAGCTTCTTCAAGTTTCAGAACAATCTAATTTGACAGAACTTATTTTGTTTCAATTTTGTACGTAAAGTTACGTATTATTAAGGTCATGGCTCACTTGACAAGTACCGCACCGGCACCGCTCCAGCCCAGCAATTAACTTGCCATTCAAATTACGCATAGCCTACTTTATAACGTCCATATGAAAAAGCTTACGACGGGCGGTCAACGCGCTTGCCGCTACCATATGACTCGAGCTGCGGGCGGCTCGGCGTCCGCGCGCGGTCCGCGCGCCGTCAGCGCGCTGGCTTCGCGACGACTCCGCGGTTACACATCGCGGAAGGCATGCGGCCGCCGCGCCGCCAGCGCGCTGACCGTTTGCTTACGCCTCGACGCGTGGTAAGCACGCCGTAGCCTATATAAATTCAAGACAACGCCGGCCAACAGCTTTACTGGTGCGGTGTTTGTCAAGTGTGCCACGACCTTTAATGCTTAAAAAAATCAAGACAAACTAGTTTAGACAGGCTTTTAAAGAGAGTAATTGTGCTCCACTTTTGATCACAAACATCAGCTCTTAAAATTACGCGCACCCTAGAGAATAACAGGATTAAACGTACAATTAACAATGATGCTACCGACGCACGCGTGGTTGTAAGTGATTCCGTAACACAAAATGACAAAAACTTATGGGGCAGTTCTCTAAGAGCGAGAAGCGTGTCTTACAGCACGTGTATAGGAAAAAAAATTGAAAACAGCAGAATGTCTATCCTTAGGCTATTCCCCTATAAACTCTCCCACATTTTTTTTGTAATCGCTTGTTTTGATTGGCATGAAGTGAAGAGCACTCTTTATAACGAACTGTTGCCATGGAAACAAAGCTTTACAAGAATACTTGGAAAACTGATACGGTTGCTGAAAAATAAAAATAAGAACTATTTAATCCGGATCTTTTATTGTATTGGAAATTTATGCAAAGCGTGGTTAAGTTACACTGGAAATATATAACTTGAAGTGTCACCGTGTGTAAAGTCGCGACACTTTAGCTTTTGTTACTCATTTGTTAATTAATGTCTTAATTAACAAATAATTAATAACTCTCGTGACTCCCGCTACCTTCACCAGGTCATCGGTCCACCTAGTGGGAGGTCTTCCAACGCATCGTCTTCCAGTTTGCGGTCGCCACTCCAGAACTTTTCGGCCCCATAAAATTCCATCCAAATCTCTTCAGTAGTTTTTGCGTGAAAGAGTAACAAACATCCATTCTCAAAAACCTTCGCATTTTTAATATTAGATTTTTACTACACACAAAAGAATAGCTAATTATTATATCAAGAAGAATTCAAAAGTATGGTCGTTTGTCGTCATTTGTATAAAAACAAAATTATTTAATTAATGATAACAAAAAGTTATGTTAACGTGAATAATAAAAAAAATAAGACGCATTAAACTAAATAGAGAGGGAAAGGGGCCTTTTGACTTTTTTCAGTACCCTGTAAGAAAAGGCCCCTCTGTCACCATAGCATTGTTTTAATAAAAAAACATGTCACAGCGCTGGTATACTGATTGGGCCCAAAGTGATGCCACGGTCAGATACGTAATATAAAGTACTTGACCTTCTTCTATTTTTCTTCCTGACGTCTTCAAATAAAACAGCCGAAGTATTATTTCACAACATAAAAATGAATTTATTCCTATTCATTTTTGCTTCCGTAAATAATAAGTAATAAGATTATCATACAACCATTCAATAAAGTAGCTCACAAATATTCTATGCGCAACAAATACCTTGAAAATAAAACGTTGGCTCCGAAAGGGTTAAACGCTAGCTGTATTGAATGAACGGAGACTTAACACCCCTATCGCCGTCGGTCCAGTTAGCTTAATCCTTGGGGGTCTTATTGACCCCCTGGCTCCCCAAGTTATTGAGTTGTATTGCCGGGGAATAAGCATTGCTTTGTAAACATTTTATCTGATCGCCTGTAGAATTTTGTTGAGTTATATTGTTGCTTTTGATCCAAGTTAGCCCTTCCTTTGCTTAGTTTTGTGAAGTTATTATAATCATTGTTGTATATAAAGGGGTTTGTGGCTTAGTAATAAGCTTGTGGTTGGGACCCATGAGGTTAAACTGCTGTTTTTGGTTGGTCTGAGTCAAAAGAATGTAAAAAAAAAACAGTTTTATTAAATTAAACTTGAAATCAGACTCCAGTCTATATTTTGGTATTGACAACATTATAAATTAATATCACTTAAATTAGTTATGTAACAATTTGAATTTGTTGATCGAGTTGAAAACAGTAGTTTTTGAAATCTACGTGAAATCTACGTATAAAGGGTGTAAAAACCTCTTGGCGAAGCCGAAAAGCACTTGTTCTTCCCGTCCTTGTCATTGTAATCATTTGGATATATTCCCAGTCGCCCCCGCAAGGATTGCCTCCGGAGGCAAATGGGAATAAAAATTCCCAGTCGCCTCCGGCGGCGACTGGGAAGTCATTGCCCCCACTTCAGTTTCGCTGTACATTGCTTTCTCTATCGAACAGAATAAAAGGATAAGGCAACTTATCCTAAACCTGCCTGTCTCTAAAAAAAAGACCAAAGTGCATTGAAATATTTATTTTGATTTTGATATCAATAAACTTGTTAAAATTAAACATTTAAACTGGTATTTTGTATCACAGATAATCAGACTCTTAAAGACAGTAATTAAATTAGGAAAGTAATACATAGTAATCATTTCTTCATAAATACTTATTATAAACAAGGCTGCAAATATCAATATTCATAGATAACAGTCTTTTTTTATTATGGTCAATTATTGATTTACCATTTGTATAACCTTATAACACCCACATAATATATATTTCTGGAATACTTAACATTTAAAATTAGTCATAAATTTCAATCACAGATAATTCGAGCATTAACAATAATACAATAATGTTCTTAAAGTTTTGGGCTAAAGATAAAAATAAATAATAAAAATATTATAACAAAAATATTCTAGTACCTACATCATTAAAATACAGATAAAATCAGACTTTTTCGTTTCGTTAGGTACTATCGTCGATCATACACTTAATCGTTATGCAGTATTCGTAAAACAATTCTTAGTTAAGATATATTATTATCACAGATTAATCACAGTATTTACAATAATTAAATTACACAAAATCTCAAAATCTAGAAAATACAGAAAGAACCATTATATATAATTATAAATCACAGAAAGAATCGTAACAATTAGTGTCGTAAAGTTTCTAGAAAATGTCCCACTGTCATTTCTCCATGAACAAACTCGAGTTGAATTTCTTGTATGAATTCATCTCTAAATATCTGTGTAGCCTTTCTTTCTTTTAACGGATTTTTCTGTTTGATTCTGCTGTTACAAACATTAGAATATGAAGAATCTTGTCGCAAAACACTCAGTAAATGCACGAGGTTCGGATGTTTCGTACTAATTTCGTGGTTAAGCTTGTTGTGCCAACCTTCTATATAATTTGTAGTTCGATGCTGTTGACCATATACACTCCATACATTCATGAACTCTTCTTTGAGCCACTGTCTTTCCATATACGTTCGGAATTTTTTTATATTTTCATCTTCACAAGGTTTGCGTGTAATGTATGACCAACCTTTCATAATTTTAGTTGCTGGTAACAATGGAAGTACAGCGCTTAGCTGTACTTCTCGTATTTTACTTGGATGATTTGATTTTGTGATACCGAGTTCTTTAGCTTTAGCCCACACTGCTTTGTTATAGTGATAATAACAGCCGTGGACTATCACAAGCGGAAAAACTGATTTAATGGCATTCATGGCTGCTATTTCGTAATCTGTTTTATACGATTGTGGATTCCAGCCAGGTATTTGTGATTTGATTAATGAGAATAAGATAAAGTAAGATTTCTCTGTTCTGCTACTCATAAGAGCATAAACCAGTGGCAATATATTGGTGTTGTTCACTGTGCTTCCTAAGTCACCGTGGATTGAATAGAGTTGTGAGAAGGGCTGCGTGCATGATTTGAAGGTTCCATCGCTACTAAATTCCGAGATCTCTGTCATTGCATGTTTTGCAGTTTTAGAGCAAAAAACTATGATTCTCAGCCCATTTTCAGCATAATCTGCCAAAACAAAATCTTGATATTGTGATGGAATTTGTACTTCTCCCGCTTCTTTACAACATAGTTTCTCTACACCCGCTGCTTTATTGCGAAATCTGTACAGTGATGATTTCACATTTGTAAACTTTGGTAATTTATTTAATACATCTTGGTTTGTATTTTCGCACGTGGCAATCATGGAGTTAAATGTTTGAGGGACAGCGGGAAACTTTGTTTGAATCAATGTTTGCTTGACTTTATAAAGGCGCTCTTCTATGTCATTTTTATTAAAATCGGGTAAACACAAATGATTTCCTTCATATATGATTGACTTGTCCTAAAACAAATAACGTCATTTAATTTTCTTGATATTAGCATTTAAAAAAAATTCGAAAAATGTAATGGCTTTCAATAATAAATACATAAATCGTGAGACAACACACGATCAGTAAGATTTATCACTGGTGCTATGGTAACCAAATACAACGAAGGTTCAACCAAAAAGTGCTTATACCCAACACAAATACCGTTTTGTTAACACAAGTATTAGTGCGGAAATTGAACCTGTAATTCTTATGTCTAAAACGACGCTATTGAACATTACGTTAAACGGGTCGTTAAGAATGTTAAATCAAAATACATATATTTATTCATATAGACTACAAAATAAAGACTACCTACTCACTAATATAGTTCATAATATTATGGAAAGGTCTAAAATCACAAAAGAAGTAGACGCATAATTAATAGATAAATACAATAGAGTAAACAAATTTGGTATTGCCGATGATGCCACCTAGGAAGAATAAATAAAAATAGCGGCATTGGTAAAAACTACCCATATATATATAAATAAATACTTTACTTACTGCTATTTTTATAAGTCCCTTGCACTTTTTCTTCCTGTTGGTGCACTCCCAAGTCTCTGAGCCATTTTTGTTTTTTCTTTTTAAACAATATTGGTGACCCGCACGTAAAATTATTGTTCCATGACGTCTTTTTATATACACTAGGTCACTTCGACCGGAACTAGACGATGCGCCCTGTTCTGACATGATTTAAGATAACACTGATGCAAATATGACCTATTTTGCTTTTGAAACACAAAGCAACAAGTGTCATAAAAATTTAAATTAGACTTTATGTCGTTTTGTTAAAGTTCCTATTTATTTGACCCCAAACGGTTTTGTTGGTTGAGAGGTGGTGGAGAGGGTGAATATCCATTGTTTTTCTTATCGCTAAACCTGTTTTAGGTAACACCACGCATGCTGATTTAAACTTTGTCGTTTCCATTACAGTCCCTATTTTTTTTTTATCTCGGTAAAGTATCTCAAGCACAAAAGGACAACTGAGACAGAATACTAGATAATATGATTGATGACTACTACATAATCTGTGGTTAAGTGTTTTGAAATAATATTTTTAATTAGTTTACTTAGTAAATTATTCTGAACACACACTCTAGGTACATGTTTCAATAAAAAAAATGGGTTTATTCATAACTAGCTTTTGCCCGCGACTTCGTCCGCGTCCGCTCCCGTTTTTGCGACATTTTTCGTCACTGGTCATAGCGTGATGTTTTATATAGCCTATTTTCTTTTCCATGACAAAGCCTATATGCATGCCAAATTTCATCAGAAGAAAGAAAGAAAGCATATTTGTTCCGCCATTATAGACGCACACATTTAAAAACAAAAGAAAAAAAAATCATCAAAATCAGTTCAGTTGTTTTTTACGTGATTAAGTAAAAAAACATCCACACTTATAATATAGAGTTAGTGAACTCCACTGCTGGTGACGTAACCTACGACAAACTTATTACTTACAGTTAGTACAGTAGCCGGGTCTAGGTATCGAACCGCAAAATTAAATTTGTTTTTTATTTTATATATTTTCCGGGATAAAATGTACTCAGTAGGGTGCCCAGAATACTAAAGAATAATCAAACAAAGTTTCATCGTAATCGAACCAGTAGTTTTTGCGTGATGCCTGAACAAACAGACAGACAGACAAAAAAAATTTTTAATCACATTTTTAGGTTCGGTGTCGGTCTAGTAACACCATCGGCTACTTATTTTTTTGATTTTTTAAATGTACAGAATTTTCACTTCTACAGATTTATTATAAGTATAGATATAAACATTATTTTTATATTTACGTTTAACATTTGGATACGCAAGGTAAAATAACAAAGTCTATGTTGGAAACTTTATTTCAATGTTATCATTAATCAGATAGATGTAGGTTTGGAATAAATTTCCTTATTATTTTATACTTCACAAGAAACAAAGCAATGTATACCGAAACTGAAGTGGGGGCAATGACTTCCCAGTCGCCGCCGGAGGCGACTGGGAATTTTTATTCCCATTTGCCTCCGGTGGCAATCCTTGCGGGGGCGACTGGGAATAAACGATCATTTGTTTGTCTCACGCTATACCAGGAAACCTTCTAGTTTAGGAGATTTTTTTTTAAATGAGTACCAGTTTTTAATGTAGGGTTTTTACATCAAACACTTCCACTACCCCCTACTATTCAATCAATCCACCAGCACTGTGTTTTGAGTGCGTTACATTGAGTTCTACCACAAAACAAGATTTTTCACCCCAAAAAAGTCTCAATCAATACTTTTTGCGTAAAGTTACTTAGTTTGATGTACAGAATGCTTGGTTGACGGCTTCGTGATGAGGTTGTTTACACCTTGTATTTGTTTTGAACACTGACGTTAACCTGACATTTCTATTAGTGGAAATAATATTAGTTTGGAAGTAGTTTTAAATATGGAAATATGAAGTTATAGCTTAACTGTTGGTGCCTTCTTATTAAACTCCGACTCATATAACGAAGCCCGGCTGAAACAAAGCAGCTTATAATATTTAAATATGCACAATGAGGTTTCTCAAAAGCTGCATTATCCTTTGAGACTTAAACTCGTTGCAAAATAGATGAACTCTTCCTTTTAAACTTATTACAAAATAGCAGAAACACATTGTTTGTAAGCACTGAGTACCTACTTTAAAATGAACCGCAAAAACTGGAATTTAATAAACATTATCAAAATAAAACACAGACCATTAATATTTCATTAATTATTAAAATGTAATCATCTCATGTCAGCCACGAAACATGCTGAAGAATGGCAATTACTGTAAAGTAAAGTAAAGTAAAGTAAAAATTTATTTGTTTAAACATGGTGTACATGATACATTGCATGCAAGATAATAATGTTATACTGAAAAGTTCTAACATGTTCAGCCGCATATCGTGGCGTACAAATTGGTAGGAAGAGATGGTGCATAAACAGTGACAATATTACGAGTATACCAACATTACTTTTAAATAGGAAAGATTACATATTAAATCATCATTATTCATTAAGGATTAGGTATAATTACAATTCAAAAAGCATATTTTTAGATAACATTAAATGTCAAAGTACTTAGTAATTAATGAAATAGTCAATAAAATATAAATACAATACAATAATATAATTAAAATTATTTCAATTCAAAACTACAACCATTCCAAAATAACGAGAGTAAAATTACAAGATTCCTATAACATGTCATAAATACAACATCGTCATCCTAAAAACGATCAAAATTGTCTTTCACTGATTGTTCTTCTACTGAATTATGGAAATGGCAGTTTTAATTGTAAAATGAATTTAACCCCACTTAGTATTAAATTACTTCGACTTCAAATAAAATGTAAAGTGCATATAGGACCTAGTTACAACATGGTTTAAAAGGTTAGAATCACATAATCGCCCCCCGACCACCGTAGGCGTGGACCTGTGGACGGCGAGCTATGGACTAGCTCGCCGTCCGTCCGTCTTATGAGAACAGGCCATGACAACGGCGCCTCAAAGATATGTCAGCAAATGAATGTATCCGCAAGGGCCGGAGTCTGCCGGGGCTGCGGGACTGTTCCAATGAGATATAATGGCCCCGGAACATAAAGGAATAATAATAAGAAGTAGCATGGATGGATTTTAGTCAGTAAAAGTCTGACACTCCATTCCGCTCCGTCCAGAGCGGGAGGAGTCATTTGATGATTTCCAATTCCGAAAATACTCGGGCCTGGATGCAAAACATTTACAAATTATCCCGATTTTTTTTCCCGTATGTTTTAGACAACCCATATTATTTTCGACCTCTTACTTTTTCTTAATTACTTGCTCTTAATTACGATCTATTCACAGTTGATCAACTTCTGTTTAGGCTCCCTACATGCAACGTGTAACGTTAAATTCGCAAACCTCAGACACCCTAAAAGATTTTTAATTCAATTGACCTAATTCTGAGAGAAAAAAACAAACACTTAAAAAAATTAAGGTCTGTGTGCTGTTTTGGTTTTACTGGCAATTAAATTTACTAGCAAGAACATCATATCCCTCGTATGAGAAAAAATAAATTGGACAACAATCATTTGTGTTTGTTTGTTTACCTATTTTGGCGGGTTTGCGCACGTGATGGCTTGACCTATTAATAAATAGACAGGGCAACATTTTTTAATAAAGATATTTTTTAAAAAAAGGTGGTGAAGGTTGCGGGAATCCGTTGGATGCGAGTCGCACGGGACTGGTCAATGTGGCGGGACTTGGGGAAGGTCTGTGTCCTGTCCAGCAGTAAACGTCTTTCGGCTGAAATGATGATGATGATGATGATTTTTTGGTTCAATTGATTCTGCTCGTGATTCTGATCAAACTATTTTCAGGTTCTGCTTATTTAACGTTACAAGTTTAATAACACCATGCTTGTAAACCCCAAAGGGTTAGACAGAGCTTTCAGATTTTTTAACGGATAGCTTGCTTTTTTATTATTTGGGACACAAACATAACTAGGAAAATTGTATTATTGATGTACTGAAGTTACACCTATGTCTAAACATTGTTGTTTCAACTAATTAATTTTAGTACTAGCAATTATACCCACTCAACTCGATCCCTAAGCAATTACTAAGATAAATCTTGGCTACAACTCAATAATCGAATCCTAGGAATCGAATAAGATGGAATCGTATTCGATACAAATAAACATCGATGCTATCGGTACGCCCCTTGATATTGCGTTTGTATTTGTAACGCGTAGAGCTGTGCCTTCACATTAATATTGGTTAGTGTTGCGTAGTTGTAGCGTAGTCGGTGAAACGATGGTGTTTTGTGAATGATCTGAATCGTTTTGGATAGGTTAATTATTACTGGGATTGAAAAGAGCTCCCGGGGGGTTTTTGAATCTGAAAAACCGCCGGTGAATATAAAGCGAAATAAATAAAAATAAATATGAAGAGTGATAACTTTATACACAACACAGCGTGGTGTTTTTGTTAAAAAAAACGATGTCAAAAGTAAGATTTCAAAACTAGTCGATAAAATAACTTTAATCACCAATTAGTTTAACGGTAAAAACTTTAAACAACAAAATAACTACTGGCATCCCACTACAGAAAGTTTATAACAAAATGGCTTTACATCAACAGCCCGGTTCCAACTCCCGAATTTCAAAATATTCCGTTGGCAAACGGAGGGTTAATGAATCATGTAATTGTATAATCCCAGTCTACTTGGCTATGTAAATACTGTATAAATTACACAAATTACAACATTGTTTTTGGGTAAAATGTAAACGATCAATCGACGGTCAAATTGTTAAACCAATATTTCTTCAGTTCTGATGAAAGAATCTATGGAAAAACTTCGGATAAGAATCGCATGAATCAGCCTTAGGTCCGTGTTCACCAAAAAGACGACGCTCTGATTATCTAAAATCAGCTGTTTAAAACACATTTTTGTATGGGAACATGTCACAGTGACAGCTGTTTTTAGATAATCAGACTGTTATCTTTTAGGTGAACATGGACCTTAGTCATAGAGTCATAGACTGCTGGGACATAAACGACCGGTTACCTTACTGCTCTGTGCGGGGTGAAATCGTCTTGTGAAGTAGTTCAGTCTAGGCGTTGAAGTGATTTGCTTAAAGTAAAGCGGGTGCAACGTCCCATCTCGTAACTTTCCCATTTCGACAACTAAACGACGAACATCAAAAAAAAGTCGAATTCCGTTTCTTTTTTTATCTTCATACATGATCCCATTTAGTCGAAGTTGCACTCATAAAAATTGATATTATTTCAAAGCTATTTTTAATTCATTAATAAACGTTAATCTTCACTACAAAATCATTACCGTTTGTACCCACCCTAACATTGGAAAGCAGTCCATTTATTTTGTCGGACGGTATTAGGGAGCCCGTTCAAAGGGTTAATAATACGGTATTTGAGCATTGTAATCACTGTTCCCAAATTGTACGGTTTACAGACGTCGCGTCGGAACGAAATCTTGAGGGTTTTTGATGAATAAGTTTGTAATGGAAAATGTTTTGGGACAGGGTTTAGAACCGACTGTTTGTTTTGTGTCATTGGTCTGTCTATTGGTATTAATTACAGAAGAGATAACATAAGAAGACAGGATAGTGCGTATTTTAAATTTATGCTACAATGGAAAAACACATATTTATTGTGCCAGGCACAATACATATGTGTTTGACAAATCAAAAAAATCTGCATTTATATTCACTAAAAGAGGTGACAGACACAACTATTAAACAATAAATAGGGACCAAGTAGTTTGGCAAGGCTTCAGGCTAGCTAAAGTAGATCAATTCAGCATTTTTCATACGTTGTATAGACCAGTTAGAGTGATTTGAATCCAAATAATTGCAACTTCAAAAAAGTTGTGCCTGCTGTACACCACGCGATAAACTGCTAAATATTTATTTTCAAACTTTACAAGCGATCAACTGGCACAGTTAAACAAAGCATGCCTCCACAGTTAAATAAACTATGCTAAGGTCTATTGTGGACCTAAGTGGCATAAATAAATAACACTGAATGAAATCGCTGAAGTAAATAATTCTTGACAACATTGCCTCGTTATTGACATGGCTACAGGCAATCACAAAGTAATAAACACAAGCCAGGCCAAAGCGGATACATTAAAAAACTAGTCACTATCTCACGACAACCAGTGTCAAAAATGTAAGTCAATCAAATGTATTCTTGACAATTTGGAACCGAGATTAAAACACGGATGTTTTACCGAACATAAAATGCTCACTCTTTGCACTTGATCAAAATGGGACCACTAAAGTATGCTTTCTGTAAACTATTACCAATAAATATCATTGAATAAAATCGCTGAGTGTGAGAAGTCTGTTCTTATCTGGTGGTGCGGATGGAACTAATTCCTAACTCGGTACCTCGTGCTCTTTCCAGAATCTTTCCGCTGAACAGACGCCTTCTCTGTCAGTAAACGTTACAGAGTAAAATATTCAGTAGACAAAGTTGTTACAATAAAAGACACAAAAATGATTGATTCACAAGTCACATTTACTATTTTCTTCATTTTTCTTTCTAGCAATGTTTTAGTATGTTCTAGTTAAATATTTTAGGTTTCATTACAACTATCACATTAACATACAAAAGGAATGTGCGTGAACACGTTAAAAGCACTCAGTTGTGTATCCAAAACTGGGCTTTGAACATAGATTTCGCCATCAAACTGTAAAGTTTGGCGAGTAAAAAACTGTAAAAAATAACTTGTGATTTTATGAGATTAAATTAATAAAAAAAAAAAAAAAAAATTTGAAACTCTAACAGTGTAATATCTTTAGGGCTGAAAAATGCCGAACATCAAAAATGAAAAATGACACAGCATTACTATCGAAGATTGGACAAAACATTACAGATACACAAACATTTTATCTCAAGCTTAAATTCAAGCTTGTAAACCATTTCAAGCTGCCTACCACAAGACCGACTTGCCGTAACCTGCCTTTATCACACCATTAACTCAGTACAGATCTATTTACTAAATTGCTTCACCTTAATATTCTCGAGCCACTCCTCTAAAATAGACTTCATTAGTCCATCTCCCAATTTAGTGGTTAGCGAGATGTTTCCGTTCGCAGACACCGGCGTGATCTATCTATGTATAAACGTCATAGAATAACTGTGTTGAGTGGGTTCATTTGAATTTACAATTTTCTGAGCTTAAGAGATGAAATTCGAGTTGACTGTTTGTGAGATTAAACTCTTTGCTTGGAGTTTAAACTATGATAATATTTCTACTGTTTGGTTTACGATTAAATTATTTTTATGTGTCATTTACAAACATATAGTTGCAATTTTACTTTATTTTTTTAATAATCCGCTAATAAAGGGTGTAAAAACTTCTTAACGAAGCCGATAGGTACTCCTTTTCCCCGTCATTGCTATATTTTTTTTGTCCTAGACCATACCCGGAAACTTTTTTTTTTTAATACAACTTGTTTTACATTAAACGCCTTTGTAATCCATCAGCACACAGCACAATGTGGAAAGTGCGTTTCATCAGCTCAAAAAAAAAGTAGTTTCCCCAGTATTAATTTTTGCGTAAAGTTATTTAGTTTGATGTACAATTATAGTAGAAGCTCCAATTACTTTTTAAGCCGGCCTCAAGTTGAGGTCGGGTAAGGTAACTTCTTCTGCAACAAAAATTTCCACAATCAGCAACTTTTTTCATCATCATTGTTCGGATCAACTCTCCCACAAACAAAGTTGTCCCACTGTTACATGTAGGTACTCTGTGGCTCTGAATGAGAGGCATCGGCGGAAGCGCGCATTGGTAACCAGTTAGTTGCTGATACGTATAACGTACTAAAAACTATTGCTGGCTGATGGCTTATGCTTGATCTTATTTATATTTATTTTTAACCCCTGACGCAAAATCAACGGGGTGTTTTAAGTTTGACGTGTTTGTGTGTGTGGTGGCATCGTAGCTCCCGAACGGATGAACCAATTTTAATATTGTTTTTTTTTAAGTAACCATCATGATCTTCAAATGGCAGCCGGTACCTATAATATTGGTTATTAAAACCTTTCCGTCACGTTTCCGTGCCTTAGGCACCCATCAACGTACTTTCCAGCGTAACCATCAATCAACGTGTGTATTGCAGTTACGGCTGTTTTGTGTTAGTTACGTATAACTGTTAGTTATCGGTGTATTAGTATCGGTGTTTCTATGAACAAAGCTAGCTTGAAATATCCTATCCGCGTCACATATAACTGTCACTTGATTCATAAAAAATCCAAGAAAGCTTTTCTGAAACGTTTAAGCTACAGACAGAGTTAGCAGTCTTCCGTTACCTGTTAGTAAGTTTACGATAATGGTTGTTAATCAACTTTCCCAGTCTCTTTCAAGTGGATATCAACTAACATTGTCATCGAATTTCTTGGAAACTTCCCGAAGTATCTACCGTGGGTCAGGTATGCGGATATTCACGAAGTTTTCTGAAAGAAAATTCCACTGTCTAACTAAAGTATATGGTGAAAGTATTTCGTATGAAATTATATTAATTTTGAAGGAATGTGAGTGGGTAAGTTTTATTTTATTTAGGTCAGTACGTGTAATTAATTTACCAATGCGGATTAATTATTTCTGTAATACGTTCTTTAGGTGTGTTGAGCACTTTTTGGGTGAACAAAAATCATGAAACTCGCGCTATCGTCACCGAACGCTTTCATAGAACGGTTAGTCAAAATCAACCTTAAACAATTAAGATAAAATTTATTTCGGTTAACTTGGTTTTCATTTCATCCTCAGTCCCCAAAAACTGCCCAACAAGTTTTTTTTTCAGGACACTACTACTCAAATTACTATTTATAACTTGTTTGCAGCTTTTTGTAGCTTTCACCGTATAAAATTAAACTAAGTATAAGTTTATTTACAACTTATTCTATGAAAGTTAATGAGGGACAGAGACATATGAAAGTCTTATCAGTGCTTTGAGAGAAATACAGATATCTCCAGGAACCTACGTATATTCAATAAGCTATGCTCTTCTTAGCCTAAAACAAATGTGCACATAATCACTTTCCTACTTTGTATCCAACATTTAACATGATTTTTGTACATATCTGCATGTCTTTTTAATCGCTCGTAGCAACCAATAAATAAATAAATAACAAATATCACTGGACATTACACACAGCGCTATCTAGTGCCACAATAAGCAACGAGGCTTGTGTCGTGGACACCAGATAGTTGATATACTACATAGATACTTTTTGTTTGTAAAGACATATACATATAAACATCCATAACTCGGAAATAAATGTCCCTGTTCATTGTCATCACACAAACATTTGCTTCTACCGGGATTCGAACCAGCCTAAGATCGTAATGAACGTATTAAATCGTCTGATACTTTATTTATTTTTTACTTTACCTTGCTTTATTTATTATAACTAAAACAAATGAAAAATCCCACAAATCATACCTGCCTCTACAAATAAAATAAACATAAATTAATAAGATCTAGCATAAGCTGTCAGCCAGCAATAGTTTCCAGCACGTTAAACGTAGCAGCAACTATGTAACTGCGGCCGGTTGCCAATGCACGTTTCCCGTGACGCCTCTCATCCGGAGCCACAGAGTAAATGTAACAGTAGGACAACTTTGTTCAACCGGTAAAAGTGGAATTGGGAAAGTTGATCTGTAATGATGAAAAAAGTTGATGATTGTCCAGTTGTGCAGTTTTGAATCAAAAGTTACTTTAACTCAACCTCCGCACCTCAATTTGAGGTCAGTTACACAATTAATTTAAATTTGTACTGCCTAGAACCCTCTATACTGGAGTGTCATTTAGGGGATAAAAAAAATTAGGAACGACCATAACTTCATGTTTCTTGCCCGAGCAGCTTAGGTTTTGCATTCTCATTCAGTGAATTAATGAATTTAGGAGTAAAATAAAAATGTTATTTGTCAAAATGATCTTGTAATGTATTCGCAAACTTAGGAAAAGCAAATTAACCGGAAGTCAAGTATTTAATTGCAGCTATTAGTTTATCAACAACACAAAATAATATTTTTTCGTAATCCCATCGGCAGAAATATTATCATAACTTCTTCAACTCTTTGGGTGGTTGAGACCCAAAGAGTTTAATCTCACAAACGTCAACTTCAATCTCATCTCTTGAGCTCAGAAAATTGTAAATTCAAATGAACCCACTCAACACGGTTACTCAATGACGTTTATAGATCTCGCCAGTGCCTGAGAACGGAAACATCTCGCTAGCCACTAAATTGGGAGATGGACTAATGAACTCTATTTTAGAGAGCGACTTGAGAATATTAACGTTAAGCAAAGGGATTCGTTTTGGTCCTTATGACCAATGGACTTGAATCGTACATCTATGGGTAGGTATTTTCGAGAGGAAAAAAGTTATTATTAGGTTACACTTGGATTATTGTTCTCCGATTCGAGATATCGGCTGTACAGAAATACAGGCAGAAAAAAAAAATAATGAAGAAAAATGCAAATGATACCAAAGTGATAAAATTTGTAGTCACTTGTGCATCAATCGCTTCTGTGTTTTTTACTGTAGGTAACTACTTGGTCTTCTGAATATTATACTCTGTGTCGTTTGTAGATATAGAGAAGGCGGTTCAGCGGAAGGATTCTGCTAGCCACTAGATTGTGTCACAAGATACCGAGTTAGGAATTAGTTCCATCCGCACCGCCAGATAACAACAGACTGCTCACTCTCAGTCATTTTATTGTTTGTTATTTATTTGTGCTAGTTTATAACAGTTTGCCAGGAAGCATGATTAATGAACTGATAATGTTTGGTTCAAGTACAAAAAGTTATGATCTGACCGTAAGTTTCCGTATTTTTAAGTCATCAGTTTTTTCTTATATCTATTTTTTCAATGATAGCTGTTATTTACTGACATTGTTTTACATGTCGTTGAGATTGCTTGTAACGGAAAGGTAAATAATAAATAAAATAATAATAAATATCTCTGGACATTACACACAGCGCCGTCTAGTGCCACACTAAGCAAGGCTTGTGTCGTGGTCACCAGGCAGTTGATATACTACATATATACTTTTTGTTTGTAAATACATACTTATTATACATATAAACATCCATGACTCGGAAACAAATGTCCATGCTCATCACATTAACATTTGCTCCTACCGGGATTCGAACCCGGGACCTTAAGAACGTAAGGCAGCCTCACTACCGCTGCGCCATTCGGGTCGTCAAATATTAATGACTTATGAATATTAGGTATTGGTCTAGGCTGTCATTTGTAGATCTTTTGTCGTTGTTACGTTAAGTCAGAAGGTCTAAAGTCACGGCCATACGATTGGTTACCAGTGGGTCCTGTCACCCAGTAACTGCTGGATTGTGGAGGTCAAATAATGTCAGATAGACAGTTATTCCAAGAAAATACCTACTGGTATCAAGTTAGTTTGGAAATCAATCGCAACGCAGTTGAGAAAAGGCAACGTTCTTATGATAATGTAACCGTCATACAATTTGAAATTGCTGCTCAATCCTAAAGTTGGAACAAATCTGAGAACAATATGATGTTCCACAGTAACTTACATCTGGTTCTCAGGCACCGGTGAGTCTGCGTGAAATTAAACGTTCCGTGTCGTGAGCCGAGCCGCGTCGCCGCTGCTTCATAACTGGGACGAATGAATATTGCTTTTGGCAGCCATTATTATGTGTAGGAACGAATATGTTTATATGTATGTATGGCTCTTTTGAAGGCGAAAATAGGGTACGTTTATATAGAATTCCTGTTAATAAATTATAGTATTACTGACAGACAATCAAATATGTGACCATTACGAATAACTCTCTGAAGTAGACCGCTACCTGAAATTAGCACTACGACGACACGTGGTTTTTGGAGAGAAGACATTCTAGTTAAGAGGCCTGCGGAGAATGCGAATTTCATACAAACGTAATACCAAAATAATTTGTAAATCAAACATATTTTTAAGGTGGTGTGTAGGTATTTATTTTGATCGGATTACAGAATTATGTTTCCAAACACGTATTTAGCATGTACACTGATTTAAACAAGAGTTATGAGAAAAA
This sequence comes from Xestia c-nigrum, assembly GCA_916618015.1. Classification (NCBI taxonomy): domain Eukaryota; kingdom Metazoa; phylum Arthropoda; class Insecta; order Lepidoptera; family Noctuidae; genus Xestia; species Xestia c-nigrum. Next base: position 5,398,738 of record OU745263.1, read on the forward strand.
TAAGATTTCTATACAAATTTAAAATTCCTCATATCTCTCGTCTTTAAATTATTTCACTTTTAAAATATTTATTTTGGAACATAGATAATCTATAATACAATCGAAATATATACACACTACCTTAAGAATATGTTTGATTTTCATATTATTTTGGTATTACGTTTATATGAAAAACGCATACCCCTTAAGACTACGATTACTACTTAGAACTACAATTTTCAAGATGGATAAAAATACCCACCACCTGCCATTGTGCTCTTTTATGTTAATTATATTGTCTAGTAAAGTATTATGTGTGTTAATAAATAAATAAAATATCGTAATGTGACTTTATCGCAAGAATTATTTAATGATAATTATTTCATGTGATTGTTTTTCAAGTTTTAATTTAACAAATTACCTTTCAAAGAGACTTCTCACAACATTCCTTCAATCTCTCGCTACAAATCTCAGCTGGATTCCTCAACGTTTACTCAGCGTGAAACGAAACGTACCGTGTAGGCTTGTTACATCACTGACTGTGATACGACGACTGCCTCGTCCCACTCGCCTCGCGTGACGACTGTCTCATATGGTTGGTGGAGACTGACTGACAAATTCGAACATTTTGAATTTGCATGGAAGTTCTAATTTTGAAATGACTGGGATTAGTTTTGCATTTAAATTGTAGAATGTCTAGATGGTGAAAGCATCACGTGAAATGTAAAGATATACCTACATAAGTTGTATTGTAATCGTTTTAGAAATAGTAGCATGTGGGATGGTGTACCATTTACCGGCTAGCATATGAGTCATAGTGATGGCAGAAAAAACTATACTTCGTGTTAATAACGTATTTTACAAGACATATCAAAAGCCCGTAATTTTACTTGCAAAACTAACTATTCTATTACGAAAACTATTTTTCACCTTGTATCAAAATTGACCATCTATAGATTATACGTTATAATTTACATACAGTACTCATTAAACAAAATAAAAAACCAAAAAACCTCTTTAATTTCAATTCCATATTCAAAAATGAACTCACCAATCAAAACACAATGACATTCGAAACTTAATTTAAATTTATCCAATTATAAAGAGTCTGGCAGAGCCGAGACGGAAGTGACAAATTGCAGGAAACGCCAGTACCTCGCCGCCATTGTGCGAGTCTGTGATGAGCGCTGCGACTCGGGGAATATGTCGACTGAATGTGCGTCTTGGATTTTAGTTGATTAAAAATGTGTTATATTTTCTGTGATTACGGATTTAAGAGGACTATAATATTTTTTTGTTGTCTTTATGTGTTTCTAGATTCAGCGAGAGAGCGAGGTGTTCGGAAGCTCGTGGCTAAATAATAACAGCCACTCGGGTCGATGTTTAGGTTTAGCCGTGCTTGCCTAGGTTGGTCTGGGGATGGGTGACCGCCCTTATGTACCGAGTTTCCTCCGTGCCTCGGAAAGCACGTTAAACCGTTGATCCCAGCTGTCATTTAAAGATCGTTGACAGTCGTTAAAGCCCTATAAGTCTGACAACAAGTCTCACCAAAGGGAATATTCGTATTACCTAGTACTAACTGAGTTGAAGTCAGATAGGCAAAAATACAGGTATTCAGCTGCATCCGGTTAGACTGGAAGCCGACCCCAACATATTTGGGAAAAGGCTGGCAGATGCTGAACGACTGCCTGTGACAAAATTATAGTTTTCTGTTTAAATTTTTATTTTTAACCCCCGACGCGAAAACGACGGGGTGTTATAAGTTTGACGTGTCTGTGGAATCGGTGCTCCCGAATTCCGGAAAGTTTTCGTAACGCTTTCTTGTGGCTATACTTGTAACAAGATTAAATTAAAAATTATAAAAAACCCCCGACTGAACATACTAAAACTCTTTATTTCGCCTTTTTGCCGTGGCGGCCATCTTGGATTTCAAATTTATAATAGCGAATAGTATTCTACTAGTCAAGCCCTTTCATTTGATACCCATATTGAGGGAGTTGTTGATTAAATATGTAATCCCCCATTTTGTGGCGGCGGCCATCTTGGACTGATTTTTATCAAACATAGCTACGAACACTCCCAATTTATTAACCTTTCAAACAAAAACAAACGAAATCAAAATCGGTTAATCCGTTCGGGTGCTACGATGCCACAGATCGAGACACACACACACTGTAACGTAACAGTTGAGGAAAATGTAAGGTCGCATTGTGTAAAGTGTAAAAGAAAAATGGTAAGAGAATGAAGTGATGAGGTTAGTTTATTAAGACTAGGGAAACCGATATGAAGCTGGTACGATAATGGTCAAGGTCCAAAGCTCGCAGCTGGCAGAAGCCGCTCGCCGATGAGAAAGGCTCGCTCGCAGACGCCAATCTTGAAGGGTTCGAGAGTCGAAGGTCACCTGCTGTCAGTGTCCAGGTTCTCAGTAGTAATCATCATCATCATCTGAACCGAAAGACGTCCACTGCTGGACATAGGCCTCCCCCAAGTGTCGCCACATTGAAAGGTCCCTTGCTAATCGCATCCACCGGATTCCCGCAACCTTCACCAGGACATCGGTCCACCTAGTGGGAGGTCTTCCAACGCATCTTCTACCGGTTCGGGTTGCCACTCCAGAACTTTTCGGCCCCATCGGCCATCCGCTCTGCGAACAATGTGCCCTTCCCACTGCCACTTAAGTTGAGCAATTCTTCGGGCTACGTCGGTGACCTTGGATCTCTTGCGGATGTCTTCATTTGACTTTAAGCCTTTTGATAAGGCCAGGTATTGGCAGTAGTAATAGTAAATGCCTTTTCAAGGCCGACAGCTTCCAGGCTCTCAGTAGTAGTAGTAGTAGCAGCTTTTTAAGGATGTCAGGGTTTTAATATGACGCTAGGGCTAGATCACGCCGGTTTAGCGTTCAAATCAAATAGTTCAGAGCACCGTACAGCTTCTCACCAGCTCGAGGACCAAGGATAGACTGAATTTTTAGGCACGGCTTCCCGTCACCCCGCAATTATGAATTTTATACAGTTCTAGAACATAGAAGAATAAAATGATTACAAAGAAGATCTAACATCAAACGTATACCACCCACAACTCCTAGTTACGGCAATAAAATTAAAAGAAAACTAGCTGTCCTTATCTGACATCACAACAGTAAACAAAGATTGAAAATACTTAAATATACAGAAAAGCTAAATAATTACGAATTAAAAGGCGAAATGGCATGCTAAGCCTCCGCATAAAAGCTATGAAGCTATTCGGAAAGAACGTATGATACAATTTTGAATTACAGTAGTCAATAACGTAGGTAAGTACAAAAACACAAACATTACAACACACACACACACACACACACGTCAAACTTAAGACACCCCGTTGTTTTTGTATCGGGGGTTAAAAATAAGCAATTGGAGAAGACTTAAACACAACACTACCGGTTGCAAAGTCACAAAGTCACAAAGTGAGTTTTAATCAAATTGACTATTAAATTACAAAATCAACATCCCTGTGGGATAACCAGAAAGCAAAATGTCCCCACAAGCCACAGCATAAATATTTAAGTAAGACAAAACTTACCCACAACATAATTTATTACCTACCGCTGTTTTTTGGTCGACTTTAATTAGTCTCTCTGCTTTGTATTCAAAATGTTTTAGGAATATCTTTGTACACTCACTAGAATTGATTTGAATTATGTATGTGTTTTTAAATTGTCTAGAGAGAAACTGTCGAAAGAAATTATTTTGTCTATTTTTTTAGGTTTGTTAATTTGTTAGATATTAAAGCGGTGGGCTTCTGTTTATCTATGATAAAACATTTATGGTAGTATTTTAATTAGAGAAGTGGGTTTTAAATCTATTTTTGGCGAAGTACGCACGAAACGTAATTGATCCGTACTACCCTTTTGTCACTTTTAACCGACATGAAAAAGAAGGAGGTACTCAATTCGCCGGAACCGTATTTTTTATGTAAGTTCTTCGATTACTCGAAGATGGCTAATCAGATATGGATTTTTTTTTGTTTGAAAGGGTGTTTTTCAGTTTCTTCCCAGATGGTCCCACACTCATCAAGTCAGGATCTGATGATGATATCCTGGAGAAACAGAGAGACTCTTCAAATTTTGTAGGCACACTCGAAGCAATAAGGGTAGTTTTTGGAAGAGTACTTTAAAATTTGGCGAAGATCTGATGAAGAACATCGGAGATAGGCAACGGAACTCCTCAATAAATGACAGCAAATGGACCGGGATTGCTAATATCTCACGTATGTCTATTGTTATCAATCAAACAAAGGTCATTTTTCACTTTTTATTTGTGTTTTGTGAAGTTGGTTTTATCTTCATAACTTATTTTTGATACTTTTCTGCAAAATATAATAATAATAACGCCACAATACTCCATTTAGTTCACAAAACAAATAGACTCACTATTAGGCTGTATGTTAGTACTGTAGGCTTAGCGTCGCCACTAATGCATGTTGTTTGTTCTATTCGTCTGGTGGCAACCACTAAACGGATTGTGACGGATATTATGCTCAGTACTAATTCTAAGCCTATGAGAATTTAGGCTGCACTGTTTTGGAAATATGTTTATTAACTAATAATTGAGGTTTGGTTGGTAACAAAATTATTTAATGTAAACTTTTCGGACTTCTGCCTCTAGTTCAAAATCAGTCGTTACCCATAGTCCCGGTGGGTCGACCCATTACCGGGTCTATGGATAATTTTAATTACCCGTGGTTCCATAGCATTAGAGTATGTTTCCTGGACTTCTGAGTATATCACACAATTCCATAAAAACAGTATATCATATCCCACCGAGCACGGGGTAGAGAGTGATTGCATAATTTAAAATTACCCATGGACCCGGTAATGGGTCGAGCCACCGGGACCACTGTTCAAAATAGTGTCTGTCTCCAGTTAAGGCAAACTTACATTGAATTTTGCTGTATTTGGGAAGCCCACAGTAAAAGGCACTACCAAGAGTTTGGTATTTAGTTTTTTAGGGATCCGTACATAAATTTAAAAAAACGGAACCCTTACATACCGAGTTTCCTTCGTGCCTCGGAAAGCACGTTAAGCAGTTGATCCTGGCTGTCATTTGTAGATCTTTGACAGTCGTTACAGGTAGTCATTGGCCCAAAAAGTCTGACAACTAGTCTTACGAAGGGGTATCGTATTACCCAATACTAACAGGGTTGTGGAGGTCAGATATGCAGTCGCTCCATGTAATATACTGGTATTCAGCTGCATCCGGTTAGAAGCCGGAAGCCGACCGCAACATAGTTGGGAAAAGGGTAGGCAGATGATGAAATCCTTATAGGATCACTCGTGCGTCTATCTGTCTGTCCGTCCGTCTGTCACAGCCAATTTGCTCTGAATCTACTGGACCAAATCAGGTGAAATTTAGTAAGATGGTGTAATCCTATGACCCAAACACAGATGTGCAATGTAAATAAATATTTTATAATTGCAAAGTTCAGCATTTGTTTGTTTAAGTCAGTTTTTATGGTTTATTTTCCATTAGTCACGAAATATTTAATAAAATCTTTGCCGAAGAACTCTCTCTCTACTAAAATACTGATAGTATTATATCAGTGAAATTTTACGTACGAAAGTAATATAATTTCGCCTTGCGCTGCAAAAACAACAGGACGTACCGAACAAGAGAACATCATTTTGCACTCCAAATTGATTGCATCGCCGAAAGCTCTCAGCTATAATGCACTAAAGCTGATTTAATTTAATATACAGTGTTACCTCTCAGTTCTGGTTTAAATATTTTGTTTGACAATATTAAAATAATCTGACAAAATGGTTAAACTTGTGTCATCAGAGTGTTATCAATTAGGGTGTCAATCTTCACCTGAAGGCAACAGACATCAGGGTTCTTGGTTTGATCCTCAGGCTAAATTTATTTTTCACTTTGTAATTCTTAAAATCTCAATAAAGTCCCGGGTGTACCTTTGATGGTCAGTTCAACCTCTATACAGGGTGGAAACGGTAAACGGAGCAGTAAGGGGAGCTACTTTAGCCGTCGCAGCTTCACGAAAATGGTCTTAGGAAACCATCCATATTTTTTCGTGAAATTATGATCCACATTCACAGATAAAAAAACAGTAGTTAGCAAGAAAATTTGCCGCACTAATTTTTTTTTTACCGCCAATAAATCCTGATCAAAAGTTTATCTAGACCAATCCAGGTTGGACTACTCAAAAAATCTGAAACTGTAAATACTTTTCCCATACATTTTGTTTGAAAGTTTGAACCACATATTTTTTTAATGTTGACTGATGTTTTTAATGAACAAAAACTCACTCCAAATCATAGCTGGTCCTAAGAAAGAATTTGTGAATCTGAAAAACAAAAAATAAATAAGGGAAGCCGTCAACCAAGCATTCTGTACATCAATATTCAAAAAAATATTTTTTTGGGGTGAAAATGTCTCGTGTTTTGTGGTAGAACTCAATGTAACGCACTCAAAGCATTGTGCTGATGAATGGATCGAAGAGGACGGGGGATGTAGAGGTGTTTAAAGTAAAAAAAAAAATAGAATAAAAACTTGTATTTAAAAAAATCTTGTGAAAAAAATGAAACTTTGATCCCCAATATCTCCTTAACTGGAAGTTTCCCAGATATGGTGAAGAATTCAAAAATATCGCGATGACGTTAAATTTAACACGTCACGTCGTGAACGTGACACATACATATTACATGACATTTAAAAATAACTAACTGGATCTCAAGCTGCCTAAGGCCGGTTTCCACCAAAGCGAGAAGGAGCGGAGTAGAGAGGAAATGAGCAATATTCGATCAATCACAGGAAATATGAGAGTCGCGATGTAGACTTTAACCAATGTGATTAGTCGAATCTTGCACATATCCTCTCCGTTTTTGTGGAAACCGGGCCTAACAACTGTCTTGAGTTCACCTAACTGCGGACGCCGGCTTCTCTCGCTTAAGGATTCGAAGTCTTCAATCGAAGACTCGTTCGATTCGATGGTCACAGTTTCTTCGACAATCATGGCCAACCAACTGCCACTGCAGCTTCGTAACTTTGCAATTATTGTTGTATTATCAGCAGCCTACTCTGTCCCGCTTCTAGAGAAATCTCTGCCCCATTCATCTCCATTCCATGTCATATTTATCTCCGAATATTCTACCCCTATTACTCAATCATGACTTTACATGAAATTCCACCCCTAACATAAAAAAACCGCTTGAGAAATGTCGTTGCTATTAACATAATAATGATAAAAAGAAACATGCTTCTATGAGCACCTTCCTTCGGAAAGGGGAACCGGAAAAGACGCCAATTTTCCCTGTCATCGTCATTTCATTCACATCGCCTCTCTTGATTAATATTTCCATACATATCGTTAGGAGTTGACGGTTTTGTTGAATAATCGTATCGTTGCCTTTTTCGTGTTTCTTTTGGAGGGTGTTTCTTCGAATTAATACATTTTTATCCAGTTCTTTGTACTGGAATTGGTTGAAGGTTTTTGAAGCGTTCAAATGACTTTCAAGTACTTTCGTGAGACAAAATGTTTAAGAGCGCTTTCAATTTAGACGTTTCGTGTCGCACCGCTGCTGTGCCGAACAGCTGCGTTTGTCGTCTTGCGTACGGACGTTCGTTTGTTTTCATACAAAGCGCGCGGTGCAGCAACAGTGCGGCTTCAATATCGCTGCGGTACCGACGACGTACGTTTGCCGCACCGCGCACTTTGTTTGAAAACAAACGAACGTCTGTACTGTATGAAGATACACGCACCGCTTCGGCACCGTAGAGGTGCGACACGAAACGTCTAAATTGAAAGCGCTCTAATGTATCATGTTTGGAGGACAACGATTCAGTCATTATAGGTAGGTGTTCCGGAAATTATTAACATAAATCCTCAAAAAAAACAAAAAAACCGCCAATGATTAATTCTCCTAGAGGACTGAGAATCGCTTTCACGTATTCAAAGCATTTACGTTTTCTTTCGAAACAGAGTTTGATCCAAGAAGAAAAAGAAATATTTTATACCACTCCGTATATGAAGGCAACAAAATTAGTTGGTGATTGATTACCATTGTTCTTCTCCATTACCCGTCACATATAAGACAAGTGTACGGGATTACAATCAGTGACTAAAGTCAGGCCTTCAAGATATCGCGTTACAGTACGTGGACTTCGCACCTCGAGACAATTACTCACCGTGATAAATGTTCCGATCTCTCACATCTACTGAGCGTGGGATTTTCCTGCTTACTTCACTGTTACTAAGCGTTCCCTATAAAGTATACACGGTGTAATACATCGTGACAACAAAGTTTTAGTACAGAGGCCTAAGATTCGAGACCTAAGAGCATTGTTTTCTATAGCCATCCCATACATTTTGACCGCGTTAGTGTGGCACTTTTACATTAAACAAAAGATTTTTCTCTTGTTCGTTACAAATTAACCTACACCGCATATAACTGCTCCTTCGCTCAAAAAAAAGTGCGGTCAGTCTTAGAGAATTGCCGATAGAAGTGAAATGGATTCTGCTAAAGCGGCCATTTTAGACCCCCTGCTTTCCTTACCTAAAAACCAAAACCTGATGGCTTATATTCTAGGCCCTAGATAATCAATCAGCAAATATTTTGTATAAGTCCATCATGTATTATCATCTTCATCATCATTTCAGCCGAAAGACGTACACTCGTGGACATAGGCCTCCCCCTAATGTCGCCACATTGACCGGTCCCTTGCGACTCGCATCCTACGGATTCCCGCAACCTTCACCAGGTTTCGGTCCACCTAGTGGGAGGTCTTCCAACGCATCGTCGTGTGGTCGAATCAGAAATGAAGACATCCGCAAGAGAACGAAGGTCACCGACGTAGCCCGAACAATTGCCAAACTTAAGTGGCAGTGGGCAGGGCACATTGCTCGCAGAACGGGTGGCCGATGGGGCCGAAAAGTTCTGGAGTAGCGAATGATGTAATGTATGAGGCTTACGATATGTTAACCATGTATAAACTACTATAGGAATACGACACATTTTGACATCTAGACCAATGAGGGGTCGTCGAGTTGGTTAAATATTTAAACATTATAAAAGTCTACAAAATAAGTCGTTTTAAAAATTGGTAGCCATTCCGCAAAAGAAATGAATGAACAGCTCGTTTCCGAACGATTAAATGAACTAAAGCAATTACGATCCGGAATATTTAAGAGGGTAAATGTTTGCAGAAACGTTGATTTTTTATTTCGGAACTGAATGGTTTAGCTTTTACTTTGTAGAGTATTTTTAATGTTAAAACCGATTTCAATCATTAGTACCTATTTTCGTACAATTTGAATTGTGGACGTGGGACATGGTAATGTGAGGACAAATTGATTAATTGACAATTCAAACTAAAATTCAATGCAATACATTTATATTATTATATTACATTTATATTATTATTAAAATATTTAAAAAAATACTTAAGAATATGCAGCATTGCGTACTTTTTCAGTGTACGTAGTTGACTGTATATCGGACGTAATTTACGTCAGATTTACAAGGACGAGCGAGTTGACGAAGAAAAAATTAAATTAAATTGAAAGACGCCAAATCGCGCGCACTCGCGAGTTTCACAGTCGCCAGTTGATGAATGACCCCCATGTAAGGTACCTAATGTAAAACCACGTCACGTCGATTGTGTTAATGAAATAGGCAAATATTCCAGCTATGCAAGTTATCTACAGGATGTAAACAACCTCATCAGCCGTCGACCAAGCATTCTGTACATCAAACTAAGTAACTTTACGCAAAAATTATTGCTGTTGAACAACTTTTTTTTTGGTGAAAAATCATGTTTTGTGGTAGAACTAAATTCGACGCACTCAAAACATTGTGTTAATGGATGGATTGAATACGGAGGTCATAGAGGTGTTTGATGTAAAAAAATACAGTAAAAACTGCAATTAAAAAAACAAACTTGTCAAAAAATTGTAACTTTGACCACCAATATCTCCGTAACTAGAAGGTTCCCAGTTATGATGTAGAAATAATAAAAAGATTGCTATGATGCGGAAAACAAGTTCTTTTCGGATTCGTTCACAGGTTTTTACACCCCTGTGTTTCTCACAGCCCTGTGTAGTCTGTGTCCCTGCAGTGGAAAGGCCAAGTAGAAACGGCCGGTAATCCAACAAATGGGCTCAGTACGATCAAAGTTAGTGTCTTTGATATTTTTCCAGATCTAAGAGGTGAAAACGAGGGTAGAGGACCTTCCATTATAATTTTCGAAATAGTGGTGATGAAATCAATTACTCAAAGTGTACTGCTCGAACACTTCCAACTTATGACCTACGACATGTAGGTCGGGTCCGACCTGGCCAAAGACTGTATATCTCCCACTAGCTGACCCATACAACTTCGTCTGCGTTACATAAGAGACAAAATCGAAAGATGTAGGAATGAAAAATGTTGCAGAATCCCCGTTTTTGGAACATTTTTCATTCCTGCTCCGCTGCTTATAATCGTAGCGTGATGTTATACAGCGTGAAATTTTAATGGTTGTTTTCCCGCGGCAGGACGATTACCCATCAGTAGCACTATCGAAACGCAAAGTTAAACTTAAAAAAAAAAGTTTGTTTTTTTTCAATTTTTTATTATAACTTATTGGGTTTTGTGTTATAATAAGTCAGGAGTAGTGATCAGCTGATTTATACGCGAAGTGCAACGACCGCGCGGCTGTTCTGGACACCCCCCGCGGCCGTCCCGCGTTCCGCGTTAGATATTACTGTTGGTTTAAGTCGCTTTCGAGTTTTGTTTATCACATTGTAAATCTGCCATTTATTGACTCAATTCTTTTTTAAATATATTAATCGATTGTATTACCGATACAAATTCATTTCGCTTCGGGAAAACAACCACTAAAATTTAAGCGTGTATAACCTAAAGCCTTCCTCGATAAATGGACTATCCAACATGAAAAATAATTTTTCAATTCGAGCCGGTAGTTCCTGAGATTAGCGCGTTCAACCAAACAAACAAACAAACTCTTCTGCTTTATAATATTAGTAAGTATAGACAGGGAGCGAACGACATCTAATTATTTTTGACAAGATTACACAAATAAAACAATCTCATCACACATCACAGAGATTCCAGAACATCCATAAATAATCGCTCACGCCATTTACTAGACGAAAAGTAAAAGAGATTGTTCAAGAGGGATCACCCCGAATCCTAAGCTTAAGGTTGATTAGCGAATTATGCGGAAACCCCCCTTAAAAGGGGGCGAAACGGGGGTGAAGCGGGGGTGTTATTGGGCCATTTCTTCTGGGACTAACATGAGGTCGTATATCGAGGATTTTGTCAGTATAAGACACCCACTTGTTTCAGAATGGGGTGTTTTGCTGAAGATTTATGGATAAGGCAAGGAGTTTATGTTGTAAAAAGTTATCAAGATTATCCTCTGTTACGGAGAGGAGGGTTAAGTATTAAGTAAGCGCTTGTAGGTTTTTGATGAATAAATAAGCTTTTCCTTTGCAGAGACTTCCCTCATTTTCTTTTTATTAGATTTGCATAGGGAAACCCGAAATTGCACGTGGCGAGATTAGAAAACACCATCGATAACATACTGCTGGGATAAAATAATAAAAAAAAACATACTAATTTTCACTCACAATGGTTGCACATAACAGTTTAGAACTATACAAATTCACACTGTGAGAGCCGGTGCCTGAAGTAGGCTTTAGAAAAAAATACCTGTATTACAGGTCACCAGGTCCCACTTAGTGGCATCATAACTTAAACGGCAGAAAGCATGTTTTTCTACTAAACAATTATAAACAAAAATAAATAAATGAAAGGAAAAAAAAAGAATTCATCATCATCTGCCTAGCCTTTTCCCAACTATGTTGGGCTAGGCTTCCAGTCTAACCGGATGCAGCTGTATACCAGTATTTTACAGGGAGCGACTGCCTATCTGACCTCCACAACCCAGTTAATACTGGGAAATACGATACCACTTGGTAAGACTGGTGCCAGACTTTGGGGCCACTGACTACCAGTATCGACTGTCAAAGATTGACAAATGACAGCCGGGACCAACGGCTTAACGTGCTTTCCGAGGCACGGAGGAAACTCGGTATGTAAGGGTGGTCGCCCATCCACAGACCAACCTAGGCAAGCTCGGCTTAACCTAAAGATCGGCCCGAGCGGCTGATATTATTTAGCCATGAGCGAAAAAAAAGGAATTAAATAAATAAAATAAAATAATAAAACTATTCCTTATACTAAACCTTATTTAAATCTGGGTTGTCACCATAACCCAGATTTAAATAACATTGAAATCGCTCAGCCGTGCCGCATGTAAAGTTATCTGACAGACAATCAGTTTTACTTTTGCCTTTATAATACACGGTGTAAACAGACTCTTCACAGAGCCGTTTACACCTTGTTTTTCTCTGCCTCAAACTACTTAAACTCTAAACAAAAACTATAACAGGGAAACGAAGAAACGACAAACATCACTAGAGAGGTTGAGTTCAATGTAACGCACTCAAAACATTGTGCTGATTGATTTTTTGAATAGTAAAGGGGTCATGAAGATATTTTAAAGCACAATTATATTATTAAAAATTTAGATCTTTGTCCGCCAGTATCTCCAGGTAGAGGACAGAACAAAAAAAACACAATGACCGGGCTTTGTTAGGGTTTTCTACACCCATCGTTTTTATCTTATTTTAAAAATATCTTGCAATTAGCCACATGGATCAATATCAAAACCATTTAAGTAAAATCAATGAAAATGAAATAAAATAGTTGCCAACTTCAGTCGATCCAAAAACTATTACTTATTTAACATAATCCCACCATATAACCATAACCAAAGCCCCACTTTCGCATTCGATCCTTTTGTAACCAGGCAATCATAAAATAGATGAGTTCATATTGGTAGCCAAAATGTAATGAGTTAGGATACCTCACAGCCATATATTAATAAAGCTACGTTGCCAGTATTGGCACCGTGCCACTTGACTACGATTTGATGTAAGATTATTCTAATAACCATGTCTCAATTTTATATTGCCTGCAATTCATGTTATCCTAGTACTTTATCGCCTTACCTTCTGCTTTAACTCTTAACTTCTTACTTGCATTTCTGCAAAACATACGGCTCCACAGTTTAATAGAGTTAAAACAGTAAATATTAAATAAATAAATATCGCTGGACATTAACACACAGCGCCACCTAGTGCCACACTAAGCAAAGCTTGTGTCGTGGACACTAGATAGTTGATATACTACATATATACTTTTTTGTTTGTAAATACATACTTATTAAACATATGTATAAACATCCATGACTCGGAAACAAATGTCCGTGCTCATCACACAAACATTTGCTCCTACCGGGATTCGAACCCAGGACCCTAAGAACGTAAAACGTAAATATTATATCAAGCTACCACTGAACATATTATTTTCTCAATAGTTGATGCATGTTAATTTCATAAAAAAACGGTTAATTAACAGACTTTGTGCCTCAATCTTAGCATGCGTTGTGAACCTAATTTGATGTGTTAGCAATAAAAAACCAACGCCAACGACAAGATTATAGAGCTGAGGATTCCGGAGCAGTGGTGCTCCGCTCCTCAGGCCATGCAGGCGAAGGAATATGTGCATCCCACCGTGTACTCTCTCGCCTCCATGACCTGAGGAACCGAGCAGATTCATCTGAAGAGCCATCCGGTGAAGTAGATGATGGTAAGAGTTGCTTGATCATTTTAGTAGTAAGTTCATGTGTGTATCTTAAGTGGTTCTTACTTTAAGGAGAAATCTTCTTCGTTGTAATCCCGAAATGTCGAGAAACTAGAGGTAGTCAGCGACATTCTTTTGCAATTTTCATCTATCTGGTAATTTAATCAAAATAGTTAATCGTGGTAGTGATGTAATGGTCTAGCTGTGTAATGGGCAGACTCATTTACTTAGAGAGTTCTATTTATGATTTTAATGATTATCGTTGTAGTAGTAAACATAATTATTTTGATCAACATTGTATTTTGCGGGCTATCTCAACAAGTTTAATTTCACTGAAAAGGTTGAACGCCAACATTATTTCTAAAATGCGGTCAACAGCTCTCAGTATCAAAATTTCACGACATTGATTATGACGACAAGTAATAAAGAAGTATAGAATAAGAAGACATGCTGCCCCGAACTCCAATAAATTGAGATAAGAGCAACAGAATGATGAGGGATGATGATGATGAGGGATGGCGATGATACTGACAGCTTTGAAACGCTTTTTAAATATGCTGATAGCTTCCACCATTAACAAATAACATTAATAAGGTGCCGCTTTGCAACTTAGTCAAATCCAAGGAGGTATTTATCCTAACGGTTCTCGACCCGAATCGATATTAAAATGGGTAGTTTTTCTTCTACTTTTTTTACGGGAATCGATAAATGTGTTTTTATTTATATTTATATTTGCTCTTTTATACTTTGTTTATACTATATTTATTTTTTATTCTTAGCCGTATCTGACCATCACTTTGGGCCCTATCAGAATATCAACGCTGTGACGTTTTTCTTTTAAATGTTACAGCACCATGCTGAGATAGGAGCCTTTTGGTCTTGTACAGGACAAATTCTGTTTTGTATTTTGTTTGTTTTTTCTTACGATTTCGTTATTTTTTTATTTTTATTCTGTCATTATGTTTACTTTAAAGTAGTGTTATCGGGCTTATAAATGCTTTTTCTTTCTTCTTTCTTTCTTTCTAAACCACCCGTATTTAGACGCAGCCCTTCTGTAACTAGCCCTATGATATAACCGCGCTTTCACACACACAAATAACGCACACAGCGTCATGACGCGCGATGGATACTGACAACTTTAAACAATTTAAAATTGCAGCTTTATTCATTGTTGGCCGCATATCGTAATTTATATTGATTATTTATGTATTTTATGACAAGCTCCTGAATTTTGGCTAAGATGCAAAACTACGTCTTGTATGTATGTGTTTGTCTAGTTCGAATGCGGGCAGTATACCGCATATTTTCCATAATTACTTTAGGCAGATGCATGTCTTGTATGTAAGTTTGAATAATGTTACCTTTAATAATGTTAATCTTAGTTCAAAGTAAACTTAACGTTGACTTAAATTTTGGCTTCGGTTACGACATTAAACTTTAAATTGAGTAACTGGATCGTTCGTTAACTTTGTCAAAATTATGCGGTTCCCCTGTAACCGCAAATATTTAGGTTCCCAAATATTTAGGATTTGTTGGTCGATTGTTTATTTCATTTTAATACAATCATTTTGCTTAACTGTATCAAAGATTGCCTGAGTTATAGTAAATATTTCGACCCTCCAATTATCAGTATCAAACAAAATAACTCAAAAATTAGTATTCATAGTTTGTAGCTGGATAGAATAAATATAAACTTTTCTACCTTGATCAAAGGTGGAATCATCGTCATCAGCTGCTAGCTTTTTCTCAACTAGGTTGGGGACGGCTTCCAGTCTAACCAGATGCAGCTGAATACCAGTATTTTACATGAAGCGACTGCCTAAAGGTGGAAAGGTGAAAGTTGGTATGGATGTCACCGTAAAATTGTCAAACACGTTATATTACAATATAACGTGTTTCTCTCTAGCGATATTGTAATCTCTCGAATTATTGTCAATACTGAACATACGGAAGTATCTCTGCCCCCATAACCGGGACTTGGGGCACCCCCCACCCCCCCGTTCGGTTAGTTAGGTTCCTTTAAACCCTGCACCCGGAAAAATAGGGGCCCCGCGAAGCGGGGCTCCGTCGACTACGCTTTTTAGGGGAATATAAAGTGTTTTAAGGTTAGGTTATATTAATCGGTATTTCTCAGGAATAAAATATCTTTTCATGAGAGTTGTACCACTAGGCAAGAGGGACCCCTCCTTCCCTCCACATCACGTGAGTTGACTACCATCGCATGCATTTCACGAAAAATATTGCGTTTTGTTGTAAGCAGTATGTTCATTTGACAATATTTCGAGATTTTACGATATCGCTAGAGATATTACAATATAACGTATTTGACTATTTTACGGTGACATGGACAAGGATAATCTAAACATTATCAATAGGTAACATTATTCAGAAATTACACTTGCTTTACTCGTCTGTTCTCTTCCAGAACTTAGACATCGCAACCACAAACAACAGCGGTGAGAAAATGATCCGAACGAAGTGTCTATTAGTTAATTAACAAAAATGGTAGCAGGCACCAATGTCGCCGTCATAGGTCTACGATATCGTTTGACTCGAGTCGCATGATTTCGACGCTGCGGTTTGCAGTTGCGATGACCTTTTGTTTATCATAACACACTTTCTTTTAACACCCCTATCATCCTCACTAAGTTTGTTTATCAACTTGCTTATCTAGAACTGTGGACAGGATTTCTCTCTGAAGATAAAAGCACAGTTACTGAGTAACCGAATGAAGTTTATTACATCTATCTCGGAGCTAGTTCATGTGTGCTGACTCAGACCTGCATAACATTGAATAGGGTGCAGATATACATATTTATATGATGAGAAGGTTCAGTCCCCTATTAAGATGGTCTAAATAAAATCTTAAAACATTTTTCCACACCTGACACGTGCAGAGGGCTTGCACAAGGTCTGGCTTGTGCAAGCCCTCTGCTCGTATCGCTTTTTAAACTATTTATTGATCAGATAACATTTCATTTAATTATTGCCTGCCATTATAAGCCATTATAAGCTAAGTCAGAGGTCCATGGACGGCATAAAAGCTCTGACACCAGGCTAGGCATTAACCACACGATAAAGAAGAGTGAAGGAGGAAGGTTCCAATATTTATCTTTTTATTTTATCAGATAATGTGGTAACAGACTTTGAGCCTAGAAATAAACTAGAGAACACAGATTGGGAAACAAGTGATTTCAATTGTCAAAGATTATATTCTTATTTGTTTTATTGTATCACAGACGAACAAAATATCATACTTATGTATCGTGGCACCCAGATCCAGGGACTGTAGCGGTCAATACATTCACCTTGCATTGCTCTCAATATCAATTTATTCCATGCTTTTTCACGATTTTCTATGGTTTCTAAAACTATAGAAAAGAATGACATATTATAGTAGTTCCCCATTGGGTTACTCAGCCATGGTTCCCATTATTTAATAGATTGTTGATACAGGAACCTGTTATTTTTCAGCCTCCTAGAGATCTCCTCACTTTGCATAATTCCAAATTGTAACACCCACTTCACAAAAAAACTGGAATTTATGGCAGAAGAACTTTCTGGAAAACATTTATAGTTTTGGAATTAGTAATGAAACACCAGGAACGACGTAGTTCGATGGCAAAAGTCTGTCTAGAAGTTTCAGCTATTAAATAATAGTTACACAATGAGACAGAGAGCACTCACGTTTTTTGTAATCGAATGGAGTGGAGCTTCTTTCCTAATCTTTAAGTGTCGGAGTAAAGTTCACATATTCGTTGCCGCAAGGATACAACTCGTAAAAATAGTTGGTGTGTGCGACCATCGTAAAAACGTTTCTTTGTCGCAAGTTATGTTCGGAAGCGGTTCTATTTTTACGGTACACGAGTTTCGGGTGTGAACTTTTATTAAAAGTTGTAAAGTGACAGTTTAGTTCATAAAGCTGTAAAGAAATTGCTGAGCGAAGTACTAGCTTTTTCCCGTGACTTTACTCGCTTGGAGATGTAACATTATCCTACGAGGACGTGCTACGAGGATATAAAGTCTCTTATGTTATAAACCAGTTTGTGGTCTACCTATTTTTTTTTCTTGGATGGGAAATCATCAAATGACTCCTCCTGCTCTGGGCGTAGCGGGAGGGACTGTCGGACTTTTACTGACTGAAACCCATCCATGTTCCTTCCTCGCCCTTTATGTTCCGGGGCCACGGCATCTCTTTCGAACAGTTCCGCAGCCCCGGCAGGCTTCGGACCTTGCCCCTTCACTTTGCTGACATCTCTTAAAGGCAAGAGAACGGCCTGTCGTCATAAGACGGACCACAGCCCATAGCTCACCATTCACAGGCCCCGGTCTACGGTGGCCGGTAGCCACCTCGTGGGACCCGACGCGCGGTGCGTCTCCTGCGGCGGCTGGAACGAGAGGTTCTCTCCCTCTCACGTTTCGCCACCTCCTTCGCTAGCATGACTGCTTCGCAGAAGGAAATGACTGCCTCCCATTCCGTTTCGCTCCGGCCATGGATTGAACCAGGGCCGGACGCGAGAGGTCGCCGCCGCCGATCGCCGCTACGAGGACATACGTAGCAGTGCCCGCCCACGCGGGGCTATTATGGTCTACCTTTTACCTTTAATTAAGGCGTGAAAATCAATAATAAAAGAATAATTTAGAAGATACACAGACGGGACTGATGAAAAGGGCATTGCAATGCCCGATAGTGAACAACGATCTTAATCACTGTTTTAAACTCTCACGGTTCCCTAAACTTAAAATGTCACTTACAGTATATCTACCGTGCAGATTGTTATTACTTTTGAGCTCCCGAAATTTCGGCGAGCTCAAAAATAATACGATCACGGAAGATATCCCGTAAGTGACATTTTAAGTTTAACGATCTTAATAGTGGTTAAAATACTCAATGTCATAAATCTTATGACATGGGCCTGTCGCCAGTACCTACAGGGTGCCATTTTATGTCAATCCTTACATGACGTTATTGATTTTCTTATATTTTTGAATCGTGGAAACGACGTGAAGATGATAGAGCAATAAAATATGTTTTCCTATAAAAACAATAGTTTTTATTATGAGTTTCTAGCACAGTACCTTTGTCATGTTTTTTACATTTTCACCAGCTTATAGTCTCGACATCATATACAGAGTGTAAACAACCTCATCATGAAGCCGTCAACCAAGAATTCAGTACATCAAACTAAATGACTTTTTTATTGGTGACATATCATGTCTTGTGGTAGATCTCAATGTAACGAATTAAGACATTGTGCTGATGAATCGATTCAATAGTCTGGAGGTCATGGAGGTGTTTTATGTAAATATGTAACAAAAAAAACAATGTATTTAAAAAAAGAGTTGGAACTTTGACCCCCAATATCTCCGTAGCTAGAAGGTTTCCGGGTATGATGCAGAACAAAAAAATGAGCACAATGACAGAGAGAATAAGTGCCACGTTACAAGTAAAAGGTTTTTTGCACCCTTTATTGTAAACTGACTACGTTTATAAGTGACATGTCATCATGCCAGTAATCCCAGCATATGACATATGGCAGATGCAGAATATGCAGATGTGTAACTTGCGTGTCTATTTATGTTATTTTCTAAAATAAACCTCTACTGCATTTCTGCTCCCAAGACGAATAAAGTCGCCCTGTATAAGCCATGTGATTATACAGGTTGTTCAGATATTTTATAGTTCGATAAATCCAACGATTCCCCGTTTTTCTCCGAAATGAAAATGATGTCAATCCACGTATGTATGTAGCGGATTACGCCGTGATATATTGAAATCGTTTCGTTTCGTTTCAGTTATATGCCTTTATTTTGTTGCATGACCTCGTCTCTATTTTATTGTTGACTAGCTGACCCACGCAACTTCGTCTGCCTCACATAAGAGAGAAAAACGAAGGAAAAAAAAACCCCGTTTCTGCATCATTTTTCATTCCTGATCCGCTCTGTATGGCCATAGCGTGATGTTATATAGCCTTTCTCGATAAATGGACTATCCAACGCAAAAATATTTTTTTAATTCGACCCGGTAGTTCCTGAGATTAGCGCGTTCAACCAACCAAACAAACAAACTCTTCTGCTTTATAATATTAATATAGATTATTATTTCTCATCACATAATTTCAGGAATAGTATAGTTCTTGATCCGTTGTACAGCAAAATCTAAGACATGTATTATAATGGTGCTTCATTTCTAGAACTGTGCACTGTATTTGCATAAACCTTGCATAAGCCTTCACAAAACCTGACTTAGCGCTCTCGTTTAAAAGGAGTTGAATGAAAGCTAGAATTCTCTTTAAAGCTGAGTTCCTGGTACCTCGGTGAAGTTTAGAGTGATAAAGGTTTTGTTCTGTAGGTAGAAAATGTATGCCCACTGGTGGACTATTGGATACTTTTATCATAATCACAATTTTTGACAACGTTCGGAGATTAAAGGCAATTGTTTGTTTGTTATAAAGAACATAATGACGGCCCATCGACACATTGACGACCCGATTGGCGTAGTGGTAGTGACGCTGCCTTACGTTCTTAGGGTCCTGGGTTCGAATCCCGGTAGGAGCAAATGTTTGTGTTATGAGCACGGACATTTGTTTCCGAGTCATGGATGTTTATATGTATAATAAGTATGTATTTACAAACAAAAAAGTATATATGTAGTATATCAACTATCTAGTGTCCACGACACAAGCTTTGCTTAGTGTGGCACTAGATGGCGCTGTGTGTTAATGTCCAGCGATATTTATTTATTTATTTATAATACGTTGATACGGTAACTATCACAACGATAGGTAGGCTCATTAACATCATAATTTCAGCCGAAAGCCGTCCACTGCTGGACATAGGGTTCCCCAAAGTGTCGCCACATTGACCGGTCCTGTGTGACTCCGCTTGGGGAATCCGCTGGATGCATCCAGAGGATCCCGTAACATTCACCAGGTCACCGTTCCACCTAGTGGGACTACATTGTTTTATTGTTTTTGACCACACCCCACTACCGCTTGAATGTAATAGATGGATTATTTGGCATACTTAAGAGGTACAATTTTTTATGGGACTTACTCTGAAATATAAAAAACTAGCCGACCCGACAGACGTTGTTCTGTCACCTTCTACCTACTTCCTTCTAACTAGTCCCATTTTAGAAGTTATTAATTTTCTTGATTCTAAACGCAAATCATGTCCTTCGTCTAATCTAACACCTTTGATAAATTCATATTTTACTGTTTTAAGATTCTTTAAGATTTGCAATCACAGTCAGAACCGCCAGTTTACTATGAAAGCCGCTAGACTACAACACCATCTAGTTTCTGTCCTAACTTTAACGCTTTCCAAATATTCGTGCTCACATAGCAACACCTTGCTTGAACTTACCAAGATGGAAGTGGTCAGTAAACCAACAAACTTTAACTCAAGTGTCAGTGAAGGATAGCAACATAACCCTACGAAATCGAAATCTTCTTTGAAAACCGAACCTCCCGAATAGTTTTGATCTACCCGCAACCACAGGAAGTTGGTAGTACGTAGATCACTACAGCAGTGTGCCCTAATTTAGCCATTTCCTCTCTTAGCCTGTAACTAGTTTATTTAGCCGGAAACGTGTAGACCACTCTAGTGCATTTCGAGTGAATCAATTTGTCTTGATTGTTGTTCTAGGTATTGATATTGTATCTACGTTTGAACATGGTGACATATTCATGGAATTGCTCTTCAGTGAGTGTACTAGGAAGTCTGATTGTGCATTTCTAGTCCCACTCAATTTCAAAATGATATTGCCAGTAGCTGATTGTGTTTATACTTATCCAACTGTCGATTTATTAATTGGATCCTATATTATGTGTATTATTTGTGATTCGTTACAAGATATATTGTTATGGTGTACACCATCGCATAAGATAACCCTGTACAGATAGTCGTAAGATGGAGAAAAAATAAATAAGTAATAAATAATTCTCCAAACAAAAACACATACACGGTGTAACCACCTCATCACCGTCAACCAAGCATTATGTACATCAAACTAAGTAACTTTACGCAAAAATGATTGCAGGGAAACGATTTTTTTTGGGTTAAAAATCATGTTTTGCGGTAGAACTAAATGTGAAGCACTTAAAACATTGTCCTGATGGATGGATTGAACAGCACGGGGGTCATGAAGGTGTTTAAAAATATTACATCTTGTAATAAAAAAAAGCTTTTCAAAAAGTTCGAACATTGACCCCCAATATCTCCGTAATTGAAAGTTTCCCAGGTGTAGAACCAAAGAATGATCGCAATGACGGGGAAAACAAGTGCCTTTACTGCTGTGGTTCACCAAGGGTTATGCAGTTGTTATGCAGTAATCGGTATGCCCGTCAACGAACGACCACTAGAACTGAAAAAAACCATAACAAAGATAGCATTCCGCCTGCTTACCTTAAAGGTGGTGCAATTATGTAGACGCAAATTATTTCACTCATACATAAACACACTCCGAACCACATCCAAGTACCCTCAAAGATAACATTTTCCGAAGAGCTGCAAATTGGTTGATACTGCATAAACAATCTATATTTCGAGGAATAATTTCAGTTTCGGTACCGTTATGTAAGGCATTTGCATTTATAGGGCGCCAGGTTGACGGGGGCAAGTTACCGAGAATTCTGTGGGCAATTTTAATAAATTATGCTTAGTAGCCAATTATTTTTCGTGGATGTAGCCTTGTTTCATTGAATTAAAGCATAATTTTCTTTGGTATCAATTTTTTTCTTATCTTTTTTAGATGTTTTCTTACAAAAATATTGACGAAATGATCGCTCGTTGACTTTGAAGATTACATCTTGAGACTTTGAGATCGATCTGACATCATAATTACGAAAGTTTTCTGGAAGAAGACACAGGATTACGGTAGGTGGTTATTTGAGTGTGATCTGGATCACTTGATTTTTTCCTTCCTTTTCATGTATTTAGGCCATAAAATTATGGTACGTACCGGTGCGTGGTTCAAAAGGTACGGGGTGGTAAGGTGGGTGGTATCATTAATTATGAGTTCTGAAATTTCAATGACTCACTTATTATAATTCAAAGATAAGAATTTAATTTTCCTGAACACTTATTTATCTAAAAAAAGCGGCCAAGTGCGAGTCGGACTCGCCCATGAAGAGTTCCGTAGCAGCAAGTAACATAATACAGGTTGTTTGGAGCATCGTGTGCCAAATTGAAATGGTCAATTTGGCACACGATGCACCAAACACCCTGTATAAAAGTTCAAGTTTACATGGTAATGTACATCATATATTTTTTTTAGATTTATGATTGTCTTATTTTAGAAGTTACAGGGGGAGGGACACATTTTACCACTTAAGAGGGGTCTCTCGCGTAAATTATTCAGTTTAGAAAAAAATACATTAAAACCACACAGATACCACACGTATAGATTTGGTGAAATCAAAAATTTGAGTTTCAGTTCTAAGTACAGGGAAACCCCAAAAGTCATTGTTTTTTTCTATTTTGAGTGAAAATCTTAATGCGGTTCACAGAATACATCTACTTACCAAGTTTCAACAGCATAGTGCTTATAGTTTCGGAAAAAAAAGTGGCTGTGACATAATATGGACGTATAGCCAGACATACAGACATGAATAATCCATAAGGGTTCTGTTTTTTGCCATTTGACTACCGCGGAACCCTAAAAACTGCAGACAAACTAAACTTCGTGCTCCAGCAAGTATCTGATTGTAAAAAATAAAAATAAAATAAACATCGCCCCTGGATCGGCGCCAAACAAAAAATTACACAGTTGCAGCTGCGCTTTCTGTCTGTGCCTATTAAAATCATATTTATGTACCTAAGAAGTTGAAATAAATTGGTTTGAAGACGTTTCCAATTTTCTCATTTTGTGACTTAGTTAGCTCCGGTCGTGATATGACTTTATGAGCCCCGTATGTTGCCAGTTTTGTAAATTTTGTCGTTCATATTTTTAAGGCTTACGTTTCTGGTGCGACGGTCTAAAGTTTTCTCTAGATTACATTTGTGAAATCGCCATTTATTCCTACAAATAGTAGTTATCGGACAATGAAAAATCTGACCTGAAAAAAAAAACTATATGGTGAAGAGCTTTGTACCCAAAAAGAGCTTTTTATCTCTGAAAACTATGGCAGCTTAAAATTAGTATTTTTTTGATGAATTTGTCTTGTAATTACTGAAACTAATATTGTTATGAACATAAGTAGATTGATACAAGTTTTTAAATTGTCATGGTCACTAACACTATAAACGAAATATTTACCATATTTACCATTCATTTTGAGTTCCCGATATTTCGGCACTGCTGTTGTTGTCGTTGTTATGTTGATCATTAAACACCCACCCGCAATTACTTTAGTTTATCCCAGGTCGTGGTGCTTGCTACAGTACCAAAATACCGGGAACTTATCATTGTTTTAGTGTTAGTTAAATGTACAAATAGATCGATATGTCACCGGCCAAACACGATTTCAGGACAAACTAGTTTTGTCTAGGCTAAATTGAAACTTGAGCTCGTTCTTGCGTCCTAGTCGAGGGAGACCTGGTCGAAGGAGCCCCGCTCGCTCGAGCTTCGCTCCTACAAAAAAAAAAACACGAAGTAACTATTCGCTCGTTTCGCTCGCTCATTCGACCCCGCCATACCCTTCTAACCTAATCTATCCGTGTCGGGGTGCCCCAAGTCGGTATAGTTTAGTCTAGGAAAAACTAGTTGGTCATGAAATCGGGTTTGGCCGGTAACAGATATAAAAAACACACCATACTTTTGATGTAAGTTAAAGTCTCAATTTGAATTTCAACAGTATAATTTCACAGACAGGATACAATAAATTACAAAATTCATCGTTGTTATTAAAAGCAATTGCCCTAAAACATTTCGCGCGAACGATTTAATTTCTCAACGGTCCGATGAGGTTGTGTGACCATGAATATTGATGAGACCTCTGCGATACTCCTGCTCGCCTGGTCTATCTCTAAGTCTTACTTAATTGACACTCAGCCATTCAGCCTCTTAACTGTCTCTTAAGTTAATGACTTGACTAATTGGTCTAGCAAGTTATGTGTTAATAATTTCATATGAGGTATATTATTATGAATACAAAGTTTATGTTGTGAATTCTTAGGGAAATAGGCTCGCCTGTATAACATTGGACTTAAACATAACTGGCTAAATAAAGGGTGTAAAACACCTCTACACGAAGCCGAAAGGCACTTGTTCTCTCTATCATTGCGATCATTTTTTTTGTTCTACACCATACCTGGAAACCTTCTAGTTACGGAGATATGGGGGGTCAAAGTTACAACTTTTTGACAAGTTTTTTTTTTTTAAATAGACGTTATTTTTGTAAGATTTTGACTTTTAACACCTCCACAATCCCCGTACTACTCAATCCATCCTTCAGCACAATGTTTTAAGTGCGTCACATTGAGTTCTACCAAAAAACATGATTTATAACCTCAAAAAAAAAGTGGTTGCCCAGCAATAAGTTACTTAGTTTGATATACAGAATGCTTGGTTAACGGCTTTGTGATGAGGTGATTTACACCCTGTATGTACTTTACGTACACTTCTGCATTACCCTTTGAGGATTATAGAAGAGATGATACGTGCTAGTTTAGAGCAAAATTTACAAACAGGACTTTAACTTTGCTAGTATCATTTCACCAAAAATATATTAATAGGAATGTATAACCGAAACTCAAAACGGTGCAGCAAAACGTGAGGAAACCGGTATGTCCCAGAACCAATAGATTCGAAGACATGTGACATCTACCAACACGCACTGGGCCAGCGTGGTTTATTATAACCCACTCCCTGTGTCCCAGCACCGGGAACCGGGAGTAGGCTGATGATGATGATAATATATAACCGATATCTGTCTGTTTAAAAAAAGCTTTTGGACCTCAATATTATTTGTAAAATAAATCAGCTAAAAATATGACTTTTGATTACAAGATTATACGGTTCATATTCATTACGAATCTCTAACTTTTCATAGCAAGGCAAAGTCAAAATACAGTGTGTACGTGATATTTGCCCTCATCATGTTACTCCTGATTAAACTCACATGCAGACGCAGCGCAAGTTCTAACAATCTTAGTTGTTCTCGATAATTGCGTTTTGATAAAAGGTAGGTAAACATAAGGGATGTTACGGAGGAGAGGTGGTTTTATCAGAACCAGAATCATAGTCGGAGCTTTTAAACTTGGTATTTCGGAGTCGAAACAGGAACCGGAATCGGAGTCGGAATTTTTAAACTTGGTATTTCGGAATCGAAACAGGAACCGGAATCGGAGTCGAAGTTTTTAAACTTGTTATTTCGGAATCGAAACAGGAACCGGAATCGGAGGTGGAGTTGGAGATGATGACAGAAGGAAGACGTGTTAAGGGCAGGCAATCAAATAGAATAGTAAGTACAAACATGAATTAGTCTGCCTCTAGCCTCTTTTTATTAAATATTAAACCTATATTAATATAGGTATCACAAATAAAAACAATCCCATTTTTATAACTGTTTCCAAATTAAATCAAATTAATCGAGTCCATTAGGAAAATCTATTTCGAACTCCGATTAAAACCTCCGATTTAAACGTATCGGAACCGATGTCGGAATTGGAGGAGTAAGATCAATCGGAAGTTCCGACATTTCGGAGTTGGAGTCGAAGCTCCGTAACATCCCAAGTAATCATCGACCCACAACTGGATCTCTTATATAAGGTGTTAAAATTGTTTGGAATCACAAATAAAAAATAATCACGAAAAAATTTTATATAAGTAACGATCCGTTTCAAAGATATGCATATTTTCACTGCGCACAAAATGATTGAATATGCGCACTTGACTGTACTGTGACTGCGCCGTGAAGGGTGCCGGGCGCGTAGTCGTTCACCCCTGCGACAGCGCAAACGTAGACAGCTGATTCTAACTTTCCCATCTCATTTTTCAGACTTTGGATTGGCAAGGTTTTTTTTTTATGTAAAAACTAAAAATGCTTGAAAAAAATTTTTTTTTTTTTTGGAATACGTTTGTTTATTGATACCGAGTACGTACACGAAATTGTTGCAGTTAATTTTTTAACACCTTATATATCGACACTAATGTTACAGAGAGGAAAAATTAGTTTTTTTGTTTATTACGATTTAACTTAACCGACCAACCAACCAACCGATTTTAAACATTATTTCACCATTAGACAGCCACTCCAGAACTTTTCGGCCCCATCAGCCATCCGTTCTGCGAGCAATGTGCCCTGCCCACTGCCACTTAAGTTTTGGAGAGGCGACCGCGAACCGGAAGACGGTGCGTTGGAAGACCTCCCACTAGGTGGACCGATGACCTGCTGAAGGTTGCAGGAATCCGTTGGATGCGAGTCGCACGGGACCGGTCAATGTGGCGACACTTGGGGGAGGTCTATGTCCAGCATGATGATGATGATTAGAAAGATACATCTTTACCGAGTAGCATAAACTATTTTTCGAGGAGTTAGTTTTACTAACAAAGTTAATAATTAACAATGAATTTCTCAAATCTCCCATGGGAAGGGGTACGTTTATATACGTATTTTCTGGAACGAAAACGGGTATTTTATGATTTACCAATCTACAGCTGAATCAATTAATTTTGGAGTTTTATATCTACTAAGTACTTGTCTTATTACGAGTTGTTCATGAAACTGGTGCATAGTAACTGGTTTTTGAATTCTTCTATATTAAGGTTCATGTTCACCAAAAAGATGACGGTCTGATTTTGTAAAACAGCTGTTTAAAATACATTTTTTTTTGGGAAAATGTCCCTTAAACAGCGGTTTTTAGACAACCACACCGTTATAATTTCAGTGAAAATGGACCTAAGACAAAAATATTTACACTATATACAAACTTTTACAACTAAATACCATCCCTAACCTGTTTGTCAAACGTTTCAATATTTCACAAAGATGGTCAAGTCAATACACCTCACCAAGTTTTTGTTTTCGTCAATATTTTTATTTCTTTCCCATCGAATCCACTAAAAGCTATTATATAAGTTGACGGCGATATAATGGCATTTTCGGGGTATCCCTCGCTATCCCCGGTGTCGAGAGGACTTTACGAAGAATGCTGTAAAAGCGTAACTTGATAATCTTCTAACTTTTGGTGACATGCCGCTGAAAATGTTCTGTGGTATAAGTTATGAGCGAAAGGCGACTTTTTGAGAGCTTTAAAAAATATACTTTTACTAGCCGATCCCCACGGCTTCGCTCGCGTAAAATTATATACTAAAACCTTTCTCTTGAATCACTCTATCTATTAAAAAAACCCGCGTCAAAATCCGTTGCGTAGTTTTAAAGATCTAAGCATACATAGGGACAGACAGACGTGGCGGAAGACTTTGTTTTATAATATGTAGTGATGATGTAGTGATAGTGATAGTGATGTATGCATAATAAGCCTAAATAGCCGCTCAATTACCGTGAGCCAGTGTTGCCCGTAATGTAACAGTTCAGATTCGAGCATTATATTGTGCGCAACTTGTTTCGGAAAAGTAATAATCACGTCTTGTTTCTGCACAAAATTAAATCTTGGATAAAACAATGCTGGTGAATGCTCCGGTGAGTTTCTACTGGTGGAACACAGGCCCAGTGCGAGTGGGTAGATAACATGTCTTCCATTTTTTAGTTCTGAAACGTGTGACATTAATTTGAGGCAAAAATTAAATCCAGAGGTTGAATCAAGTTCTAAAGATGTTTGCTAAGTTTCTCAGTATTCGTAGTTCTGTTGAGTTTTTATTAATTATTTAGTTTATTAGGAGGCTCTTATCCTCAAAAGTAAGTGAGCTTCATCATACAGATAGAGATATCTTCGAACAATTTAATTTTAAAATAACGTAACTTACAGTTTTACGCGTATAACGAATAGTTTTTCAATTTCCATCTGGCAGCTAAAATAGCATGTGTTTCAATATTACGAAAACGATGTAAGTTACTACTTCTTGCGAAGGTTATGCTTAACATCGACGTTTGCGGTTTATTAGGTGATCAAGGAAATATATCATAACATCTGATACAAAAAATGTACCCGCTGTCGCTTATGAGTTAAATTAACTCCATAAAACTTGGTTTTATTGTCACATTCACATTTTTGGGTTTACGACGCAATCATTGAACGGCAACTACATTCAATCTATAATGTTAGTTGTGAAATATTATATTTTAGGTCATTTTGTAACCCTCCCTGGTTGTAACTTCAAACGTATTATGAATAGCAATACTAACATAACAGTAAAGGAAGTTTTCACTGAATTGGAAATAAGTTTCTTAGTTTAACATACCTTTTTGTAACAAAAATAATTATGGTGATTAATTCACCCGACAAAACCATGGCTTACTTAAT
Organism: Xestia c-nigrum; assembly: GCA_916618015.1. Taxonomy (NCBI): domain Eukaryota; kingdom Metazoa; phylum Arthropoda; class Insecta; order Lepidoptera; family Noctuidae; genus Xestia; species Xestia c-nigrum. The sequence continues at coordinate 5,427,791 of OU745263.1, forward strand.
GGAGAGTCCAGTGCCCTGAAAAAGACATAAACATTGGCCACACACACACACACACACACACACATACACACACACACACCCACAAACATACACACGCACACAGATCACATCACACGCACATTACATTGGTCATTGACCTAAAGAAACTTGAGAAGTGGTAGTACCGTCGATACGAAAGAAGATAATGTAACAAAATAAGTAGTTAAGGTGAAAGCGTCAGGGTGGCCCGAAAATTCAAATTTTCTTGGGATTTTTGCAATTTGCGGGCCAGAGCTGGGTTCTATGTTGGTGAAAGTACCGTTCGGGGCTGTGGGGCGTATGTGGTTGCAGGATTGTAGTCATCAGAATCATCGGTGCAGCCCTCTAAGTTCATGAAAGTCGAGGAACGAATTTTTCACGATCAAAGTCATTCCTCGACTTATATGAATTTTGAGAATTATGAATAATTCGGTGACTGCATATGTCGTGCAGCCGCGAATGTGATATTTTATCAGCGTACTACTTGGCACTGCCCTGGCAGGCCCAGCCTGGAGCATCAGCCTTAAGTCGACCCTTTTTTTTTTTTAGGATGGGAAATCATCAAATGACTTCTCCCACCCTGGGCGGAGCGGGAGGGAGTGTCAGACTCCTACTGACTAAAACCCATCCATGTTCCTTCCTCGCCCTTTATATTCCGGGGCGCGGTATCTCTTTCGAACAGGCCCGCAACCCCGGCAGGGTCTTAAGTCGACCCTTATGTAGAGATGTGAGGCTTCATTTTTTATGAGGCATTAGCGAAACTTTTGTCTTTTTAGTCATTAAGAGCATTAAAGTTTTATTTATTTTTTAAGCATCTACATCGTTAAATAATAATTAATAAAAGTGTTCCTGGCATTGCATAACGATTGGGCCTCTAAATCTGCGTTTAATCCGATTTGCTTCACGCCATTAGACGCGATGAGTCCTCAACCAATTTACTCCAAAACTACAAACGAGGGAAAAAGCAAATCATAAGGGATGAGTGCAATTAAAAAAAAATAATGATGGCAAAAATTTGATGTATCTGATGTTTCATCGAAAATAATAAGTGGTTTAAGAATTTAGAATTTTTAGAAGATAAAAGGTATGATGATGCACGAAGTATCCAAAATGATTTATTATATTTTGAATGGAAGCGCTAAGCTGTTGGTCCCGGCTGTTATTTGTCCAACTTTGACAGTCGATACTCAAGACTGGGCCTCTGACTACCTGTCAGTGGCCCAAAAAGTCTGACAACCAGTCTTATCAGGTGGTTTCGTATTTCCCAGTAATAACTGGGTTGTGGAGGTTAGATAGGCAGTCGCTCCATGTAAAACACTGGTATTCAGCTACATCCAGTTAGTCTGGAAGCCGACCCCAACATAGTTAGGAAAAGGCTAGGCACGCATCGCTCGCTGTTACGCATCTGTTTTATTCGTATTATGTTGTAAATAAGGAACTTATTACAAAATACAGTACCTACTTTTTTAACATATCCAGTGCCCCACTGCTGTTCAAACGATTCCCTTTCCTCCTCCCAAATCTCTCTATCCTGTGGACAGAGAATACTTAAAAAAACTAGCTAAATTACTTTTTTCCTCCGCGGTTTTCACAGCCCTACTCGGTCCGCGTCATCGCTCATCAATTTAATGAGTGACGGCTGCCAGCGTTGGCCATTAATCTCGCGGAAGCGGGCGCTGCACATTGTCATGGTAATTACGGCCTTTCGCTTCTACTGTCTGGGTTTGAAGTTCAACCGACGCCATTTTGCGTTTGAGGTTTGAGATAAATCTGGTATCATGTTTTTATTTTAAGAGTGTTTTTGGAGTGAACAAGATTTTTTTTTGGAAATGATTGGAATTGATAGCTTTGAAAATTTTGTCATGGTACTGTTCCACACTAAAATTATGTATTTTGTGGCCAGTAAGTGGTAGTAGTAAGTATACCATTCGAAACTTATTGTTTACTAATAGTGAGTAACAATATTTACTAAGATGTTACGTTAAGCTAACTATCGCATCGCATCGCATCGCATCGCTTGCACTGTACCCAGCGCGGTTGCGCAAATGGACCACCCGGCAACGCAACGTCAGCTCTTCACGGCGACATCTTCTCACGGTCACATCTCCGAATTTAGGAACACCTGTGTGATTCCCATTATGAATCAAACCTCGATCATGGTCACTTGTATAATTTAATTTTAATTTTTAATGTAAAGTTTTATCTAATTAAATCTTCGTCTCCAAAACTATCTTTTTCTTGCGACTCGCCTGTAGAAATCGTAATTGGCGCAGCCGACAGGAAACTTGTAAAAACTAGACCATCATAGACAAGTCACCGAACCTACATTGATTTCTGCAGTGAGTGATCTGAACATTGATTGTGCAGGAGAAAGATACTGGAGCATTATGCAGTAAGTACTTTGAATCTTTCTTAGTCCTTGCTTTCCTACATTAGTCCTTCCTAGTATATTATATATCTATTTTAAGTGTGTCGTTTTAATATTTCGCGAGTGATTTTTTGGTGTTAGTTTAACGTATAGCCGTCAAGATTTTCCATCCGGGAGAATCACGGAATAATAGGTTAGCTAGTGATAGGAATAGGAATAGAGATAGATCGATAGATCAACGCAGGGATCTAGGAGATATTTTAGAGGATAGTGAATTAGACTCCAATTTGGAAGAAAATATGGAAAATAATAATAGTAATCCACTAGATTTAATCTATAAGTCACTTAGACTTGTTCCAGATTTTGATGGAAATTCACATATATTAACCCGTTTCATAAATTTATGCGATCAATTGGTACTTGCGCATTTTAGAACTGAGCCTGGGCACGAATTAACTAATCTAGCCCTAATTAATGGCATTTTAAATAAAATTTCGGGTTCTGCAGCTAGGCTTATTAATTCTAATGGGATACCAGAGAATTGGCAAGGAATTAGAAGTGCGCTAATCAACAACTTCGCAGACCATCGTGACGAGACCGCGTTATATAGTGATCTATCATTGCAGACACAAGGCTCTAGCACGCCGCAAGAATTTTACGAGCGATGTCTAAATTTATTCAGCACGATTATGACCTATGTGTCTTTACATGAGTCTGTGAATACTACAATAGAGGCAAAGCGCTCTCTTTATAAAAAGCTTACTCTTCAGGCCTATTTACGTGGACTTAAGGATCCTCTAGGATCTAGGATCCGTTGCATGCGTCCTGATAGTATTGAGAAAGCTCTCGAGTATGTTCAGGATGAACTAAACACGCTTTACATGCAACAACGTACTGATGGTGGCTCTAATAGGAAAGATTTGTTACGTCCTACTCCACATGGCACGCATCTACCCTTGAATAATTTTGTACCTAGACCTATGCCGTTTAGTATGCCTGGACCATCAAAGCCATATGGATTTAACAACTTTGGGTCAGCTCCTCAATATGGTAGCCGACCACAGCTTCCTCAAGGCTGGAGACCTAACTTTCCTTCACAAACTTTACCCCCTCAGGGTCTGACACGAACTCAACAAGTCATGCGCACACACTCTCCTAATTACAATCCTCAAAGCAATGTCTTTAGATTGCCGAATAGAGGACAAGCTCATCAGCCACATGGTGCCGGTAATACCCCACGTCCAATGAGTGGAGTAAGCCATTATGTTCCTAAAGTTTTACCGCCTAGTGGACACGATTGGCGTAGATTTGGAAATCCGCCACCGAACAATTATTTCAAATCGCGTGAGACTAATTTTAATGAATTTGATTTCTATGACTATGATTATTACTATCCGGACTATGAGTGCTATGACTATGAATATGTCAATGAGTATAACTGTGAAAATGAAATAGACTATCGCTCAGAGGTACCTGTGATTGAGGAAATTAATCAAACGCCATCTTCTACTAATGATGAAAATTTTCAGAAGGTTTCGAAATGCGACAAGCCAAAATAGAACTAAATTTTCATATTCAAAGACAATTAGGCTATGTCCAGATAAGTAATCCTCCACTTAAGCTTTTAATTGATACCGGGGCTAATCAATCTTTCATAAGCCCTGAGGCCGTGCAAAAATACTTCAATCATCTACCCCTTAACTATGAACCTTTTCAAATTACTACGGTTCATGCAACTAGTAAAAATGATTACTCTATATCTTTGCCTTGCTTCTCAGAGTTTAATGAGACTCAGGATATTACGCTTTTCATCTATAAATTTCATGATCATTTTGATAGCCTTTTAGGAATAGACTTACTAGATGAATGGAATTCTACAATTGACCTAAAAAACAAAATACTTATTACACGAAATAGTACAGTACCTATTCAGATGTACGATTCTCGTAATGTCAACTTGTATGAGGATATTATACCAGCAAATTCTAAGAAATTAATAAGAGTACCAGTTAATGCAAAAGATGGTGAGGTATTAGTTGAAAGTCAGATAATCTGTAATTGCTTTATTTCTGATTGTTTTACCAAAGTAGAGAACAATAGAGGTTGGGTTGAATTGAGCAATCCTTCATCTAATGATGTCATATTTTCAATGGATAGGCCGGTAGAAGCTGTAATATTTGAAGTTAATAGTAACAGTACTGAAATTTCATCGAATCGTACAGCTGAAGTTTTATCGCGTCTCCGTACCGAACATTTAAATGAAGAAGAACGTATTAATTTAGAACAGCTCTGTGCAAATTATGCAGATGTGTTTTATCTTGATGGAGAAGCACTTACTTTCACCAACAAGATCAAACACAGGATAAGAACTACAGATGAAATTCCAGTACATACCAAAAGCTACCGATATCCGTACGTTCATCGCCAGGAAGTTAGGGACCAAATTAACAAGATGCTTGAACAGAATATTGTTAGACCATCCGACTCTGCATGGAGTTCTCCCATTTGGATAGTATCCAAAAAATCTGATGCTTCAGGAAAAATTAAGTGGCGTCTCGTTGTAGACTTCCGAAAGGTTAATGAAAAAACGATCGACGACAAATATCCTTTACCTAATATTACAGATGTCTTAGATAAACTTGGCAGGTGCCAATATTTTACGACCCTAGATTTAGCATCTGGATTCTATCAAGTCGAAATGGACAGCGCAGATATTCATAAAACCGCCTTCAATGTTGAGAACGGTCATTATGAATTTCTAAGGATGCCCATGGGACTTAAAAATTCCCCATCTACCTTTCAGAGGGTGATGGATAACCTTCTTAAAGATCTACAAAGTATCTGTCTCGTCTATTTAGACGATATTATAGTGTTCAGTACTTCCTTGCAGGAACATATCCTTAATCTTGAAAAAGTCTTCAAAAGACTTCGGGAATCTAATTTCAAGATTCAAATGGATAAATCCGAGTTCTTGAAGTTGGAAACCGAATTTTTGGGACATGTCATCTGTAAGGACGGTGTGAAACCTAATCCCAATAAAATTAATGCAATAGAAAACTACCCCATACCCAAAACTCCCACTGAAATTAAACGTTTTCTTGGTCTTCTAGGCTACTATCGTAAATTTATCCCCAATTTTGCAAATCTTACCAAACCACTTACACAGTGCCTCAAAAAGGGTTCTAAAATAACCATAGATCAAAATTATACCAATTGTTTTAACCATTGCAAAACCCTCCTTACTAACGACCCTATCCTTCAATATCCAGATTTCAGTAAAGAGTTCAATTTAACCACGGATGCCTCCAACGTGGCCATTGGTGCAGTACTATCCCAGGGTATAATTGGTTCTGACAAGCCCATTGCGTATGCATCTCGAACCTTGAACTCTAGTGAACTTAACTATAGTACAATCGAGAAAGAGCTTCTTGCTATAGTTTGGGCATGCAAGTATTTTAGACCATACATCTTTGGCAGAAAGTTCAAAATTTTGACCGACCATAAGCCACTACAGTGGGTCATGAGTCTTAAGGAGCCCAATTCCCGGCTCACGCGATGGCGACTTAAGCTCAGTGAATATGACTTTACGGTAGTGTATAAGCAGGGAAAGTTTAACACCAATGCAGATGCCCTTTCTCGCATTGAGTTGCACAATGAAGAACTCATATCCGTTATTGCTAATGCATCGGAGAAGACTCCTACCATAGATGACACTAGTTCAAGAACCCTAACCGCTTCAGATAATTATAGTAACTCTAATACGGCTACTGTACATACTGATAACGAAAATCCTATTTTAGAAATACCTATCACAGATGAACCCTTAAATAAGTTCTCTAAGCAAATTATATTTAATGTTGTAGGTGATATCAAAAGTAGACCAGTTATAACCAAACCATTTGATAACCATACACGTGTATCGATACAAATTTCTAAATCTAACCTAGAAAACGAAATTATTAACGCTATTAAAGAATATGTACAACCTAATATTAAAACTGGAATTTTAATCAATCCTTATTTAGAAATGTATAATATAGTACCTATAATACAAAGAACATTTAAGAATTCATCTATGAACCTATTTGTGACAAAAAGAGAATTAGAGAACGTCAGGGAATATCTTAAACAGCAGGAAATCATTAACAAGTATCATGATGGGAAAACGAACCATCGGGGCATCAATGAATGCTATCTTGCTCTATCGCATAAGTACTTTTGGCCAAAAATGCGCGAACAAATAACTAAATTTATAAATGAATGCGTAATTTGCGGACAGGCGAAGTATGACCGCAATCCTGTGAGACCACAACTAAAAGTAGTCCCTTCAGCTTCAAGACCTTTTGAATTGGTACATTTAGATCTATTAACTATACAAAATGATAAATTCTTAACCATAGTTGATGCATTCTCCAAGTATGGTCAAGCTTATTACTTACGTGACGGAACTGCAGTTAGCGTCATTCAAGCCTTATTACATTTCTGTACTCATCACGGCATGCCTATAACTATCGTAACTGACAATGGTACAGAATTCACCAACCAATTGCTAGCTGAATTTGTAAGGATTCATAAAATCCAACATCATAGAGTAGCCCCTCATGCTCCTAACGAAAATGGTATTGTTGAGCGGTTCCACTCAACGATTCTAGAGCACCTACGTATATTAAAAATATCTGAAAAATCTGAATCAGTCTATAACCTAATGCCGTACGCCCTTATGGCTTACAATAGTAGTATTCATAGTTTTACTAAATGCAAACCCATAGATGTAATTACGGGTCACTTTGACCCTAGAGATCCTTTTGACTTAGATTTAACTTCGCATTTATTACAGCAGTATATGCATAATCATAAAGACAAGATGATCCTCGCGTATAATACTATCGAAGATCTTTGCAACGCTTCTCGTTCCGATCTGATGAATGCTCGTAATAGAACCCGTGAACCGGAGGTAAACTATCCACCCGAACAACAGATTTTCGTGAAAAATCCGATTGCTTTAAGGCAAAAGTTAGCTTCCCGATATACCCACGACGTAGTTGAGACTAACCTCCCTATTCACATTTATACGAAGAAAACGAGAGGTCCAGTTGCCAAAACTAGACTTAAGAGAGTCCCTAAAACTGCACAATTGTTGCAGGACGATCCTGATGTTCCTCTTTCTACTGAGTCCAGCAATGCTGCAGGAGATAAAACTTGAAAGTCTGGACAGTGGACCAGGTATCTTACCTTTTAAACTCGGGCCTGCCAAAATCGTTTCCCATTATCATTCTTTCCTACGTTATGTTGACTTTGGCGATATACACGAAATAGTTAAATCTATTAATAACCAGTTAAATTCAGTAAGCCCTGAACTGAATAATCGTACGAGATTCTTATTCGAGCCCCATATGACTTATCTGAAAAGTAAGCTTAATAATGTACTTAGACAGTTAGAAACTTTTGAGATAGCTCGTAATAAAAGAGGACTCGTAGATGGTCTCGGGTCTGTTATAAAAATTATTACTGGAAATTTGGATTATACAGATGCATTGCACTATAGTCAGGCTATTAAATCCCTGCAAGATAATGAAAATAGGATAGCTTCAGAACTTAATGCACACGTTAGTTTATCAAAAGACTGGATAACTGAACATTCAAAAATTTTGGATAATATAATAGATAATCAGAACAAGATAGAACTGTTAGTAAAAAAGATTAGTGAAACAGAAGCTACCAGAGAAAATGATTTAATTAAATATGCTCATCTTTTCCAAGTTTTTACTATTCTTAGCGATAACATAGATTATATATCGCAAGAACTTAATAAATTAGAAAATGTTCTTGCATTCATAAGAATATCTACTGCTCATCACGCAGTTGTAGATTTAATTACTATTAAGGATATAATTAAAAACTTAACTAGAATATATAACAAAGATAATATAGTAGATTTAGATGTAAGGGAAATATATGATATAATCAGACTAGGCTCCTACTATATGGGAAATAAAATAGTTATAGTATATAAAATTCCGATCCTCATCCCCTTAACCTATGATTTTTATAAATTATGTATGATTCCTAATAAATTAAATGAAGTCCTATCACCCCCACATCCTTTTCTTGCCTTACATAAGAAAGACTTCAAGTATATAGAGACAGAATGTCCGAAGACGAGCAAATGGTATCTATGCAACGAGTTGAAAACTATGCACAATCAAACAGCACCAGATTGTATCCAGAATTTGATCACCACTCAACAACGAACAACTTCATGCAGTCCTAAGACAGTATCCCTGAAGAAACCTGCATATGAAGAGCTCGATGACAGACACTACGGTATCAGCTTTCCTACGCCTACGAAAGTACATCTATCCTGCGGACGTGACCTGTATGACACCTTAAAAGGCAGCTACCTCGCTATAATACCTCAAAGATGCTCTCTTGAAACCCCCCTCTTCAAGATCTACAACTTCAAGGACCGCCTCAAGGGACAAGCGTTGAAAATCATCGATATCCCAGCCGATAATTTGACTTTTTGGCAGCAGACGACATCTTCAGCCCTAACCTTTAAGTTAAACTCTATTAAGTTGGACCATTTACACGAGACTAGTAGGAAATTGTCCATGCAGTCACCAATAACCCTGGTTGAAGACAGCAACTCCAGTGTATATCACACCACTATACCGATGTACGTGATAGTGATCATCGTCTGTGCAATCGTCAGTGTCCTGCTCTATCGAAAATACTTTCTACGACGAAAAGCAATGATAACACCTGCTGAACCTGCGAGCAACCAGATGGAACTTCAAAGAGTCTTCCCTGTACCAGCTACCAGAGTAGACACAAATCAACCTCCAGCTCAATTTACGACTTCTGTCTTCAATAGTCGCTGTTCTACGGGGGGAGGTGTTACGTTAAGCTAACTATCGCATCGCATCGCATCGCATCGCTTGCACTGTACCCAGCGCGGTTGCGCAAATGGACCACCCGGCAACGCAACGTCAGCTCTTCACGGCGACATCTTCTCACGGTCACATCTCCGAATTTAGGAACACCTGTGTGATTCCCATTATGAATCAAACCTCGATCATGGTCACTTGTATAATTTAATTTTAATTTTTAATGTAAAGTTTTATCTAATTAAATCTTCGTCTCCAAAACTATCTTTTTCTTGCGACTCGCCTGTAGAAATCGTAATTAAGACAACATTAATAATAAAGGGTGTACAACACCTCTTCAGGAAGCCGAAAGGCACTTGTTCTCCCCGTCATTGTGATCATTTTTTTGTTGTACACCATACCTGGTAAAATTCTAGTTACGGAAATATTGGGGGTCAAAGTTCAAAATTTTTGTAATTTTTTTTTAATACAAGTTTTTTTGTAAGGTTTTATTTTTTAACACTTCCACGACCCCTGTACTATTGAATCCATCCATCAGCACAATGTTTTTAGTATGTTACATTGTGTTCTACCACAAAACATGATTAAAAAGTTGTTTCCCAGCAATATTTTTTGCGCAAAGTTACTTAGTTTGATGTTGTACAGAATGCTTGGTTAACGGCTTTGTGATGAGGTGGTTTACAGCCTGTATATCTGTTTGTGCACCATGGAATGTAGCTAATAACTAAAAAAATATTATTCCAGTTGGTACAGTCATAGTTATGGCTGCTGAAGGCAAGTAAGCCAAGTATCAATAATCTATTCATACAGTGAATATAATGGTGCCCGTAATAAACACGCCTGACGTGGACTATGACCTTATGTATCTTTCTTTCTTAATTTCCAAACTCCACGCGGAAATAAGCTACTAGACGATATTCTCGTTTAAAATCTTTCACAAAATGTTTCTTCTTTCCCCCAACAATGTCAAAACGCTACAATTTGATAGACAGCAACTTTGAACAACAAAAGGAATCAACATCGATTAAACTCGTTTTCATCCAACGAATAGCCGACAGAACGGATACAGAATGGCAGAGCCTGTCTAAAATTCATAAGGCTGGCTAGACCAACTGCCGGTGTTCGCTGGCGATGGAGATAATTTAATTACACTGTGGAAAAAAGAAGGGATTTTCTCTTCGCTTGTCGTAGAATATGTAAGGTACTTAAAAGCGAGGAGTGTTTTAATTTAAAATGGTTTATGTGCAGCTTAGAGGTTTGTGTTATTGTTTTGGCGGAATGATTTTATTGGATATCTACTGATAAATAATATGTTCTCTGATTCACAGTCTCAGTCCACGACACGTCAGGTCGTCGCACGCTTTTGGCACCGGGACCGCGGTCCCAGATTCCACGTTTTTATAAAAACAAATGATAACTGTCGTTTAGTTTTTAGATTATTAGTCATCATTATTGGTCTCGGTTGTCATTTGTAGGTATTTGACTATCGTTACAGGGACTCATTGGCCCAAAAAGTTTGCCAACCAATCATACCACGGGATTTTGGATTGATTTCCTATTACTCAGTACTGCATCCTGTTAGACTGGAAGTCGACCCCAACATAGTTGAGTAAAGGCTAGGCAGATGAGACATCATCATTGGATGATTTAGATAGGAAAACTGCTGTCTCTTAACCTCGTCATATACTTATACCTTTTTTTTTGGGATGGGAAGTCATCAAATGACTTCTCGTACTCTGGGCGGAGCGGGAGGGAGTGTCAGACTCTTACTGACTAAAACCCATCCATGTTCCTTCCTCGCCCTTTATGTTCCGGGGCCGCGGTATCTCTTTCGAACAGGCCCGCAACCCCGGATATACTTATACCTTAGAGATCAAATTAAAACTTAACTATGGATATGTGTTAAAGTACGACACAATTAATATTTTACTGGCAATCATGAGTACAGATGAACATGTCTGTATGTTTTACTATTCCCTTGTGTGTTGTTCAGGAACTCAGTTGAATACTTCATTCTGAAATATGGTTAACCACTACGTATCCATGTTTTATATTTACTCTGTTTACTGATACTGATACTGTTAGCCTGCATTGTCCCAATGCTGGGAAAAGCCTCTCTCCATGACTTCCCCTTTTTTACTATTCAGTGCTAATGTGGACTATAGGTTGTTGGTTTTAGCCACCTCGTGCCACCATCTTCGACGAGGCCTGCCCCGACGTCTTCTGGTTGTTTCAGGGCTCCAGAAACTGGTTATTTAGGCCCACAGCTTATTGGGCATGTGGCAGACGTGGCCAGTTTAGTCTTATTTCAGCTTAGCGGTTTTTTGAGTAAGTTGTGTTTTGGAGCGCACTCTGTGGTGTTGCGTACATGGTCGATTTGACGCCAGAATCCTGCGCTTTGTTTATTGTATAAATATTCATTTATAATTATGTCTTATCAACGAAAAGTCGGTTTTAAAGAGAGTTTCTTTGGAAAGTGAGAATATGTGGAACTAAGTAAACAATTATAATACTACAGTCACGCCTTCACTTTGCTGTCGCGGTACCTCCAATACTTCAGTTTCCGCTCGACCACGGCTGGTGCAATCCGGTCGAAACGTCGTGATTAAATTGAAGGTAAATTCGCGATAAATTTCCGTATCCGTAAATATAGTCATACGAGTTTTACAAGACAAATACACGTAAGGTAATTTAACATTCTTTCTCCTCAAATTAGGAATTCTTCAAGCAATTTTCTCGCGAGAGACAGCCCTTGATGAGGCACATTAAGAACCCTAACACACTTTTGTTGTCTGTAAACATACTATACACACAGAATAGTACCAACAGAAGGTCAGCTCCAAACAACAAACGGAGACAGGAGCATAGCTGTAAAGCGTACGTACGTCAATCTTAAGTTGAGATTTACTCAGTGAAATTAAATAAGGTAGTTAAACGCCGGGCAGTGTCATCTATACGATACTAATATTATAAAGCAGAAGAGTTTCTTTGATTGTTTGTTTGTTTGTTTGGTTGAACGCGCTAATCTCAGGAACTGCTGGTTCGAATTGAAAAATTATTTTTGTATTGGATAGTCCATTTATCGAGAAAGGCTTTAGGCTATATAACATCACGCTTCGATTATTAGGAGCGGAGCAGGAATGAGAAATGTTGCGAAAACGGGGATTTTTTACTTTCTCTCTTATGTGATGCAGACGAAGTTGCGCGGGTCAGCTAGTAAGTAATATTAACATTATGAACATCACCATCATCGGCCTTATAACCTTATCCCAACTATGTGTCGGCTTCCAGTCTAACCGGATGCAGCTGAATACCAGTATTTTACATGGAGCGACTGCCTATCTGACCTCCGCACCCAGTTAGTACTGGGACCTCATTTATTATTATCACTTGGAATATAAAGATAAAATTGTTGATCTAGTAGGTTATCTGAGATCGTGGAAGGCGCACTAGTTTCCATAATCCCCGGTGCAAGTGTGGGAAGGGAACACAGGGGTGGTTTTTAGTCAGTACGAGTCTGACAGACCCCTCCGCTCTCCCCAGGGCGGAGGACATCCATCGAGGATTTGCCACCCCGGCAACAAAAAAAAAAAAAGTAGGTTATCTGAGGCAGAGATCTACAACGTTAGTTATTTCTAAGCTATACCCAAAATGGAGTCATTAAAGGACCTAAAAGTTACTTTATATCTGTTTTCAGATTTAGGGTAAACAAATACGAATGTTATAGATCCCGGCCTCAGTAGTCCTTTTGGGCTAATAAATGCTTTTTCTTTTCTTTTCTTTTCTTTTCTTTTCTTTCTTTCTTTCTTTCTATCTTAATCGATAGCCAGTCGTAAGTGCGCTTGCACACTTATGAAGCGTGCCTATGTGTGTGTGGATTTTACATGTTGATGGAAGCTAATCTTCTGTTTCAACTATTCTTTAAACATACGAGTAGCTGTGCTTAAGCAAAGAGTTGTGAAGACAATAGGACGCGTTCGTTCGCTGAAGCGTTTCGAGCGAATTCAAAGGTCACACTGAATCGTGCCAAGTTAGCACCAGTGTGTTTTATGTACATTGGGTTAAGGTAAAAAATTTCTGTACAATGAAGGGTTTTGTAATTATTTCATATTTTGACGACCCGAATGGCGCAGCGGTTGTGACGCTGTCTTACGTTCTTAGGGTCCCGGGTGCGAATCCCAGTAGGAGAAAATTTTTGTGTGATGAGCAATGGACATTTGTTTCCGAGTCATGGATGTTTATATGACGTATAATAAGTATGTATTTACAAACAAAAAGTATACATGTAGTATATCAACTGTCTGGTGAGCACGACACAAGCCTTGCTTAGTGTGGCACTAGGTGATGCTGTGTGTACCTAATGTCCAGCAATATTTATTTAATATTTATTTAAAGGATTTTTTGTATTTTTTTGACCTTGGAGACATTGACATTCTAAGTGAAAACAATGACAAGTCAGTTTCGATGTTTGGAAACGTTTGAGTACAATTGCCATTTGATAATGCGCTGTTGCTGCGTCAATAACTGAAGAATCTGGATTCTCGAAATCTCAAACAAATAATTTATTAAAACTATGAATTGATCCAAATAAGGCTTTCTTCTTAAAGAAAACTCATCTCAAAAATATTAAAATGGTTTTTTTCATAATGGCCTGAATAAAATCCCGTTAAATATTTTTGCATAAAAATAAAATGGTGACGAAGGTCACGTCTCACTAAGATCAAATAAATAATAGCACATTTCATACAGTTATAGTGAGGTTACCTTTCGAATTATTCAGTCCAACCGTGATCCCGAAATCCGGAGATACAAAGTCGTGTCCCTATTATGCAAACAAGGGTGATCCCATTGCAAACACTTAGCCAGTTGTATTTACATTGTAATATTAAGTAGTTTGAGAACATAGTTAATAGCAGTTGTGGGAGTTAGTGAGCAGTGCCCTGACTTAATATCCAACGTGTAATAAATGGATGGGTTAGGTACAGTTCCGAGGGTGACCGAAACAGCAAACCGTAGCAGTCATGATCATTTTCATCATTTCAGCTGAGAAGACGAAGACAGCCACTGCTGGACATAGGCCTCCCCCAACTGTCAACCAACTGTGCGTGATAACCTTAGCAGTTAAACTGCTCAATCACTATGACAGACGGTCTACGGGACTGTTCAAAAGAAATACCGTGTCCCCGGAACTTAAAGTGCGAGGAAGGAGCATGGATGGGTTTTAGTCAGTAAAAGCCTAACACTCATTCATTTCAGTCATTTGATGAATTCCCATCTGAAAAACAAATCCTTTCATGTATAGCCACCATGATTTAGTCAACAATAATAATTTTTGTGTCGATGGTAGGTAGTGATTGACTAGTGGTGTATGGTTGTTTGGTTCTACGGACTGCCAAGTCTCGAGTTGCAACCCAAAGAACGCATCTCTGATCTTTGTGTATCACTTACTTTGGTGACAAATTCTATCACGTAACATATTAAGTTAGAGTTAAATTGCTTATTAGTCTTTTAGGCTAGATCGTAATTAATTATTAAGGGCCGGTATTTCAATAGTAACTTATCTCGAAGTGATCCAGGATTCAATTTAAGAACGACTTATGTGTATTTCAATATTGGATTAAAGTTAAGCGGCACATAAAGTCCACCCTAACTAGCCTTAATCTAAGTGACAGATTTCTGTCGCTTAAGTTCCGATCTGAGATTAGCGTGTGTCAACCTCAAAAAAAAGTTGCTTTATGGTGGTTCTGACCTGCAAAAAGGTTTTTTATGCCGCATATAGAATATTTGTAAGTTGATAAAAGGATAAAAAAAGGCTGTGAGGAATCTATATACCTAAATGTAGGTACAGACATCCTTGCGAAATATTACCTCGTAGTAGGGCCATTTGAGTTCGTCTCTTATCTGTTCCAGCACAACGTAAATCGGTCGTAAAATTCACCTTTTTTTTTAGGATGGAAAATCATCAAATATTTTCTCCCACTCTGGGCGGCGCGGGAGGGAGTGTCAGACTTTTACTGACTAAACCCATCCATGTTCCTTCCTCGCCCTTTACGTTCCGGGGCCGTGGTATCTCTTTCGAGCAACCCCGGCAGGCTCTTGCGGGCCCTTTCACTGTGCTGACATCTCTTTGAGGCGCGCGTGGAAAACGAACGCGTCGTCTATACAGCCTGTCGTCATTAGACGGACGAGCGGCTAGCTATAGCCCATTGCTAACCGTCCACAGGCCCGCGTCTTCGGTGGCCGGTAGCCACCACGTGGCCCCTGACGCCCGGTGCGTCTCCCTCGGCGGCTGGGAAGAGAGGCTCTCTCCCTCTCACGTTCCGCCACCTCCTTCGCTAGCATGACTGCTTCGCAGAAGGAGGTGACGGCTTCCCATTCCGTCTCGCTCCGGACCATGGATTGAACCAGGGCCGGACGCGAGAGGTCGCCGCCGCCGATACGACGACACGGCGGTGCTCCTCCCACGCAGGGCAGACCTCCACCGTATCCTCCGGTCGATCCTCGTAGTGCAAACACCCGGGCGTTTCCTCCCGCCCGATTCGGTGCAGGTACCTCCCGAAACATCCGTGTCCGGTGAGGACCTGCGTCAGGCGGAAGGTGAGGACGCCGTGGCGCCTCTCCAGCCACTCCTTAAAGAGGGGACTCACCGCCACTATCGTGGCGTGCCCTGCACGGGGTTGCGACAGTTGCTCTCTCCATGTCGCCATAAAATCGCGCCGGAGGTCTGTCCGCTGAGCGGCGATTTGCCGTGGCAGCGGAGTTTCCCCCCGGCGGCAGCGTAGTGACTATCGCCTTCAGATCCCATGGCGGCAATCCGGCAAACGGGCCCGCCGTCTCGTAAAATTCACCTTCTTTCCATTTCTGAAAATAAGTCTCTCATGTGCTATAAATTCGTATACGTCGTGGGGTCGTAGAATAATTGATAAATTCAATAATATCTTCATCATTACTGCTCGAGCTAAAAGTATAGTTACTGAACAAAAACATTTTAGAGTTGAGTGATTGCCAAGTTGTAAAATCGTAGAGAAAGAGCGAAAACGGTAGGCAGGTACTTACGTGATACTACTCAATTGTTCAGACAACTCAACAATGTCGTGAACTTAAAACTTTTTTCTTAGAACTTTTTAAAACTTAAAAAAATATACAATGTAGTAGGATGACAATAGAAAAATGACATATTCTGTTTATTATGTTGCAATATTGCGATTTATCCTAGATTAGTTAAGGCGAGGAAGATCCGGATTGAAATACACTTCTGTCTTCTAAAAATGACACTTAGCTTAAATGCAGGACTTAACTTAAGCAATAAGTTAAGGTGGCATTGAAATACCGGCCCTAAGACTTTTGTTCTTAATATTATAGTATAAAAAAAAAAAAAAAACTTACTTTGGTGAAGGAAAACATCGTGAGGAAACCAAACCAGCATGCCTGAGAGATATTTCTCGACGCCATGCAGAGCCGCCAAGTCAGAGACCCATGGGCCGCATAAAACTCTGACATAACACATATGCACATAACCACACGAATAAGAGAAGAAAGATTGTTGTGAGTGACATCTGAAAATTTACACTGATACTACACTTGTTACATTTATTATTTTTTCATTAAGTTATTTAAAGTGAAGCGTCAGTAGCCCGTGAAAGTATTGAGTATTGAGTATATTAATTTAAAATTTTCTTACGTTTTTTTTGTCGAGGTAGGTTCGATTTTTTCACGCTCAAAGTCGTTCCTCGACTTATATAAACTTAAATTAGGGTTGAGGGTTGTTTTGATGATTATAACTCTGTAACTACATACGTTTTACAGTCGCGAACGATATAATAATCTACCACTGGCCACCCTGACCGTTCCACCTTTTTCTTTTTTTTTCTTCTTTTTTTTTTTTGGGATGTGAAATCATCAAATGACTTCTCCCACTCTGGGCGGAGCGGGAGGGAGTGTAAAACCTATCCATGTTCCTTCCTCGCCCTTTATGTTCCGGGGCCGTGGTATCTCTTTCGAACAGGCCCGCAACCCCGGCAGGCTTCGGCCCTTGCGGGCCCCTCCACTTATGCTGACATCTCTGACCGTTCCCCCTTAAGCTAAGTTCTGAAACAGTATCCACGTCAATTTCAACCTCTAGATCATCACAACTTTGACAACCTGAATGGCGCAGCGGTATTGAGGCTGCCTTACGTTTTTAGGGTCCTGGATTTGAATTACGGTAAGAGCAAATGTTTCTGTGATGAGCATGGACATTTGTTTCCGAGTCATGGATGTTTGTATGTTTAATAAGTATCTATTTACAAACAAATAAAATATAAATAGTATATTTACTATCTGATGTCCACAACACATGCCTTGCTTAGTGTGGCACTAGATGGCGCTGCGTGTGTAATGTCCAGCGAGATTTATTTATTTATTATTGATTTATTGTACTTTAGGTATGACGTGTAACAATGGTATTCAAAACATCCTAATATGACGTATTCCTTATGTTCCACTACCTACATACCACTCATCTACGCATTGTCTTTCTATCCATAACCCAAACAGCGGTAGCAACAGTAAAACCAATAAAACAGCAGTTTTCCGTCCATATCGCCATTTTGATGACGTTTCACAGCAGCTGACTATAAAGATTAATGCCACTTGTCCCTTTAATTACTCGACGATAGCGCCATCTGACGGCTGCGTTAGGAGCTTATGGCTGGTAAAGATGTAGTGGCCCGGTTGTTTTATGTATGTACAAGTGATTTCAGATCTTTTTGAGTAGGTAATTAAATCAACTTTTGTTTTTCTGATTGGATTGGCAAAAGTATTATATTTGTAGTAAATACCTATTTTTAGTGCCTTTGAGACGACTGTTAGTGACTGCGTGATATTTGTCTTTATGATTTTTTTTTTATTTTATTAAAAGCTTCTCATTTATTAAAACCATGTGGAGAGCGGTGATTCTTCTGAAAAATTATAAAAATAGGAGATCGAATTTTTATTCGAAATACCAGAATTATTTAGTTACTACTTATTTAGAATTATTAAAATACACAACTGGCTTTACAAAATCAAGGCCCCTTTTTTGTTTTTTTTTTAGGATGGGAAATCATCAAATGACTTCTCCCACTCTGGGCGGAGCGGGAGGGAGCGTCAGACTCTTACTGACTAAAACCCATCCATGTTTCTTCCTCGCCCTTTAAATGGCCCCTAAAATTTCATCTCAAATAAATCATAAAACAAGAGAAATACAACTAACTACATTTTAAAATACAAACAAAGCACTCACCTTATTTTTCTAAGAACTTCGTTTGCTTTTCTTCCTCAACAAATATTATTATAGAAACTTAATGAACAAAAGCAAATGTTTTGAAAAGGTTTAAAAGATACATCGAAGGTTAGATAGTAGAGGTTCTCAGTAATTGCTTTTCTTCAATAAACGCAGAGCGAGGGATTCAGTGCATCGCCTTGTTTGACTAGGCTCTCAGAACCGTGAGGAGTTCGTGACGCAACGTTATTTTAATGAAGATAATATTTTCTCGCTTGAATACTTTTATAATTTCATGAGCCCCTGGTATTAGGGGTACATTGTCCAATTAGCTACGCAAAGTTTTATAATTAAGGAACAAAATGAATTCTTTAGGTATTAAGTTAATTGGACACGAAACAAAAAAAAAAGAAAGGAATTGTTTTGTAAATATAATATTGTTCAACTTTTTCGGCGTTTCAAAAAGTTGTTTTAGCCTGCATCTTATCGTGATTGCTAAAATGACCGTCTTCAGGGCATGAAACAAGTTTCGTGTTTGGACACAACCATTTCAGTTATTTTATTAAAATGATGGGAAAAATATTTACAACGTGATTCAATCTAAATAAATTACCAAGCGCCCATAAATAGTGGATTAGATACAATAATTATTACAATATAAGTGGAGTTCTAAGCATTTTGTTGTTTCGGTATGCCTACTTAATTATACTCGTATCTAGTAGTCATACCAGCTGCTTTATCCATGTATATTTTTCCCTATAATAAATTACCAGACAATTTATATAATGTTTAGATAGTCGAGAACTTAAACATTGATCATTGACTGATATAAGATAAAAATTGAGATATCAATGTCATATTAAAAAAGCCATGCTTAGTAGCGTTTGCCGCCTCTGGACTAAAGAGGTAGTCAAAGAAACACAAAAAATAAGTATATTTGACACATGTATATTTCTGGAGTGGCTACCGCGATCCGGAAGGTAGCGTTGGAAGGTCTCCCACTAGGTGAACCGATGACCTGGTGAAGGTTGCGGGAATCCGCTGGATGCGAGTCGCACGGGACCGGTCCATGTGGTGACACTTGGGGTAGGCCTATAGCCTATTTATATATAGCTGCAAGACGTCCACTGCTTGCGGCTGAAATGATGATGATGATAAAGATGATGATGATGATGACACATGTCATAATTTAAAAAACACAGTAAAAAGGTGGATTTCAAAAACAAATTAGCTGTTTAAAAGCCACAATAGAGCAAAATAACTTGTGAACAAAGTACATATTTAGGCATTAAATTATTCTAGGGTCGAACCTAACTACATAGAACTAACAAGCTTCGGTCCTAATGTTGGTAATATCTCAATATTATAATAGTGCTCATATTATTATTATTTACCGTTTTGTTTACAAAAACTATTATTTATCTAAAAATAACAATAGGTTTTCTACCCTTCAAAGGTATCATTTTACAGTAAATCATGTTTTATAGCGAGAAGGGCCAATCTTCAATTAAAACCTACACCAAAGAAAAACTATTGAGGAGCTCGTGGCTAAATAGTAACAGTCGGTCGGGTCAATCTTTAGGCTAAACCGTGCTTGTCTAGGATGGTCTATGGATATGTGACCACCATCCCATACCGATCTTCCTCCGTGCCTCTGAAGGCACGTTAAGCTGTTGGTCCCGGCGTCCCCAAAAAGTCTGACAGCCAGTCTTACCAACTGGTATCGTATTACCTAGTACTAACTGTGTTGTGGAAGTCAGATAGGCAGTCGCACTCTCAATTAAAAGGGTGATGAATCAATGCAGCCAACCGTACATCAATAACTGCATTACACCGCTCAACATAATAAATAATCACGGAAAATATCCCGTAAGTGACAATATAAGTTCATGATCTTTTAAACAAAAAATTATCTCCTACTGCTGCTCCTGGTAATCGAAGATTTGTAATTTGTTAAGGACCACGCTAACGCATTAGGATTTCCCTGTAATGTTAATAGTGTTTGTTTGTAATAAATAAATAAATAATGTAAACAAGCATGTAATCCTACTACTCCTCATTATTGGGTGTCCGCTTACAATGTTTACAAGAAAGTTAATAGCCTGAACATTGTCAAGTTAAAGTTACAGCGAATTCGTTTCTATTTTAAGGCAACCTTAATGTTTTATTGGTACGATTTAAGTTCGGATCAGTTTTTATTGATAAATTAATGTTAGTTAACTACCCATGGAAAGAATTACTTCATAATTCACCTAATTACCAAATTATGGCTGTTTTAAATTTTACGTTGCGCTAGTCACCAATTTAAATATTGATAGTTATAAGAATGTATAGCTGCCGTTAGCAAAGACGCTCTCAATTTTTTTAAATATTTATTTAAAAGTTTATTTTTTTATTTTTTAAAGTTCAATATTATTCATACTTTTTCATATTGTTGGTCTTATAGTGCTAGCCACATAATACATAAATGTATCTACGTTTACGACCAAATTATTTCACATAAACATTATATAATATCAGAGAAGTAAATAAGGAAGTCTACGTATTAACAAAGAACTGCACGACACCTTTTCATAATTATATAAAAGCTCTTGGCAGTAGCTCTACAAATTAAAAAGGATGACCTTGCCTCGCTTATACAAAGCTTGCAAATAAACAAGCAAATACTACAATATGGTTGTTCTACCTAAGGGAAAAGTTTTCTTCTTTTAATCTAAAACACACACATAAACATACACAGATCTATATTTAATTGAATATCATCAGGAAAATTTAAAATAACTTTGTTATTATTAATAACTTGCCGTGTATGAGTATTTTGATGAATAACAAATATCAATAAAGCGTGCTTAGTTTAAAATTTTGTTTAAATAGAAGCTGTGAATCCAATTTATATTGACTACAGAACGATACGGAACGAACAAGGTCGGGTACACACAAAATGGCAGTCCTATACAAACAACTCCGGGAGTCAAACTTAGTGTAAACATATTAAACTTGTAATCGCTTACTGAACCCACCCCTAAAGCCACCTTTTCATGGAATTGACCGACATAGGACAGATGTAACAGCTTTATAAGCTGTTATGAGAAAATTGCAACGTGTTTGCTACGGCGTAGCCAGTGTTGCTACGTCGTAGCCAGTATTGCTACGGCGTAGACAGTACTGCTACGGCGTAGACAATATAGATACACCGCAAGCTAGAGTGGTTTAGCAAGTCAATAATAGTGGTATTGAAATCATGATTTTCTTCTTTGTTACATTCATTTTGTATTTTTAAAAGTAACTTAAATTATTTTACTCTTATACTGGGGTTTTAATAATGATTACACCAATAATTTTATTGTTACTTTACCGTAAATTAATTCCTTAAGTTTAATATTACTATAAAATTAATTATTTTAAATAATCACTTCCCTCCTTGTTGTTTGCTACAAACCTTATTATGTTCTATTTAAGAGAATAA
This sequence comes from Xestia c-nigrum, assembly GCA_916618015.1. NCBI lineage: Eukaryota > Metazoa > Arthropoda > Insecta > Lepidoptera > Noctuidae > Xestia > Xestia c-nigrum. The sequence continues at coordinate 5,449,771 of OU745263.1, forward strand.
CTGACTTTATAAATAAAACTGTAGAAATATTTCCGTCCATCTTGGAAGAGTGTCAAAGATATGAGAGAACTGATAGCCATCACGTCTCGCTTCTTTATTTCTGAGGATATTTTCATTTTAGAGTAGAATATTGTATATTTGACTGAATTTTTTGTTGTTTTTTTCCGTCTCAGGAAATATATTATATATAAATTATATATATTAATAAATAATTATTTTTAATTATTCAATTATATTTATTATAATATTTTATTTATTATATAATATTTTATTATATTGTCCTTTTAAGTATTTTGTGTGTACATGAATAAATAAATAAATAAATATAACTGGCAGTGGTTGGCTATTTCGCCAGAAAACATTAAGATGTAAATTATTTTAATAGATCTATCGTACCTTAAGTCCGTGGCAGAGGTACCTGATGTTAATACGTTTTTTTTTTGCGAGTGTGTTTCCTTATTATGTTTTCCTTAATCATGAGATAAATGCATGTATGAAACATTAATTTTACCACCACATTATGAAAGCTGACGACCTAAACCTCAAAATGAATATACTTTATTTCACTTGGGCCATGATGGGCACTCATAAAGCGTCGAAAAAGGTGCACGGTTTGCGTTGATCATTTCCATGGAGAAGAACCGCCAAGAACCTTCATGGTTACTAATTTCAAATCATTTAATTTTTAATCACAGTATTAGTACAAGCTTACGTATGGGGGGACAAAGAAGTTTTAGGATATTTATCTATTTCCTTTCACAACACAACTGCTGAGTAACTTAACAAAAGATCTTATTAAACTTTTAACGAAAACAAAACATCGTAAACTTTTATAATTTTATCACAGAAACATTCTTTCATTACTAGATATTATAAGGCGCACCAATTCACTTTACCTTGCCGCGTTGCCACCTATTCATTAAAAGTACCAACATACAGGACGCGCCTCCTATTGAAAAGTTGGCGATACCAACGCAAATTTCAGCCCTGCAACAGTGAACTGTAGGAGTACAGGGGTGAAACTATAGATGGCGCTGATTTAAATCATAGATCGGTTGAGATACATTTTTTAAAGCTCGTTCTATTTCAGTAAGTATTTTCGTTGTAAAAAGTATGGATAAACTTTATTTGACATTAAAAATAAAGAGTTTATTGTCGCATTTTTGTGACTTATAACGGAGTAAAAGTAAGCTAATTTACAATTTGATGTCAGTTGGGTTCATAACGATAAAAAGTCGGGACAAAGTTTCTGCTCCCGTGTATTTTCCAATCCAAAAGTATCACCAGCAATAAAATACAACACAAATTAAATTAAACATATCAATCCACGTAGTACCTATAAAACTTCTTTAGCAAAAGCGAAGTTCACGCATAAAACAAATGGAACTTTTGCCATGCAATCATTTAAATACTTCCGGAATAATAATAATTCATCTGACATTCAGTGGCCGTGTGTGAACATCATTGCATAAACTTTATAACCATTACGATCCAAAATACGAGCGCTTCCACCACATAACTTTATAGCACTCTCGTCCATAATTATAATTAATTGTATGTGGACTGAATAAACTCGCAAATGGTGCAGTAAAATAATGTTAATAATTGTTACAATGTGTTGTAAAGTCAAGTTAAGAGGATATCACAATTTTTTCTTGTATTTGAGTGTTTTTAGAGTCTAACAAGAAAATTTGTGGTATTTATTTGAGCACACCATAAAGAAATATAATTCAACTTATTTCGGGCATTAAAAAAAATGCCCGATAAAGCTTGATTTTTTTCTATGGAGTGCTCAAAATAAATATGACAATTTTTCTTGCATTAGTGTTACTCTAAAAACATTCAAGAAAAAGTGTGATAGCCGTCGTAATACTTTTACGTTCTTCATTTTAATTAAAAGCCGCCTCATAACCAAGTTTATGTACAGACACATAACACCTTTAAAGAAGTTTCTGGAAATAAACTTAGAATGCAAATATTATTATCTACAGTAGATCGAATCTATACTTAATATTATAAAGCAGAAGAGTTTGTTTGTTTGTTTGGTTGAACGCGCTAATCTCAGGAACTACCGGGTCGAATTAAAAAAATATTTTTGCGTTGGATAGTCCATTTATCGAGGAAGGCTATAGGCTATATAACATCACGCTATGACCATGAGGAGCGGAGCAGGAATGAAAAATGTTGCAAAAACGGGGATTTTTCCTTTCGTTTTTCTCTCTTATGTGACGCAGACGAAGTTGCGTGGGTCAGCTAGTTATAAATAAATAAATAAAATAAAATCATTTTATTTCAGGCATTGCACATAATCACATACAGTTCACCCATAGCAGCTACGTAATGTTATTATAATTATACTAGCTTCTGCCCGCGACTTCGTTCGCGTGAATTTCCCGCTTGTATCATTTCTTATTGCTGCTCCGCTCCTATTGGTCATAGCGTGATGTTACATAGCCTATAACCTTCCTCGATAAATGGACCATCCAACGCAAAAAAAAAAAATCAAATCGAGCCGGTAGTTCCTGAGATTAGCGCGTTCAACCAAACAAACAAACAAACTCTTCTGCTTTATAATATTAGTATAGATAAGTGATTGAAGATTAAACCACCACCACCTTAGAAATTTGACGTAGCACTAAAGTCTGCCATGTTGGAGCAGATGGGAAGCAACTCTGATTTGGGGGTGGGTAGGACACTTGAATAGACATGACAAATGTTATAGGGTACCTCTCAATAAAAAAGACATGTGGAACTTGCGGTCTATGAGAACTACCGATAGAAGTGAAAACCAAGTAATCTATATCTTTTGAACTCGTACAGGACGAGTTTCATTTCTTTTAATTTTTAAATATGTTTTTGTTTTTTCTTTCTGTGTAATTTTTATACTGTTAATTTTGATGTGTTTGTCCTGTGTGGGCTAATAAATGCTTTTTCTTTCTTTCTTTCTTTCTATCTACTACGGGTTTAGCCCCGCGCACGCCTAAATGGTGCTCCGCCATAGCGATTGGCTATGCCTCTCAAATATTATTTTGAGTTTTTTTTTATTATAGCAGCAACAGACATACATCATCTGTAAAAAAATTCAACCGTCTAGCTATCACGGTTCATGAGATACAGCTTGGTGACAAACGAACGGATAGTGGAGTCATAGTTATAGGGTTTCGTTTTTACGCTTTGGGAACGGATCCATGAAAAAATTAACAAAGCTGACTGTTCTAACCTCTCGTTGTTGACATCATTGAGTGAAGAGGGCCATTTCCATCAGCAAACGTTAACAGGGCTAAGAATACTGTCATTGATTTGATTTATTGTTTAACTGAATGATTTGTTGATCTAATGGTCACAATACACTATTACTGAGCATGAACTGATTCCCTGGTTGGGCAAAGTGTGATTGGATACATTTTACCAGATTTCTGCCCACTTGATAGCAGCGGTGGCCCAATGGTGGCAGCCCCGACTTACGAAAAGTCGTGGGCTCAAACCCAGTCAGGCGCATTACTTTGTGTGATTTATTTCATCACCACTGCTCTTGAAACGGTGAAGGAAAACATCGTGAGGAAACCGGCATCGGTATGTATTAGTAGAACCAAACAATTCGAGAATATGTGATATCTACTCATCCACACTAGGCCCGCGTGCACTCTCATTATCTTATGTTATCTTATCTTATGATGACAATAATGATAGCAGGTGCATCTTTGCTTAAACTAACTTTGCAAACCCTTCTGCGTTGGCTTACGTGTAACAATTACATTTAAAGTACTATAATAAAATCGTTTCTCTATAAAAGTGAAATTCAATAGGTTTATAACATTTGTCGTGCTGCAATTCTGAGGCTTAAACTTCGCAGCTTTTACGCACAATGGATATATCCCGTTGGAGCCGGTGCGATCCATTGCGATCCGGTCTTGCATGACACGGTCCGGATGATCGCATTAAGGGATTAACACTTTTGGGACACGAAGTGAAATGTTCTTTGTAGGATGTGCTGTGTCGGTATTGTATCGTGTGTCGGAATGCAATTTAAAAGTGTTTTTTTTTTACTTTTGGTTTCTTTGGTACTTTTATACGTGCCGAATATAGGTTAAGTATAGCTTTTTGTTACTAAAGCTTGTATATTATGGGAGGTTTTTGGCATATGCTAACGTTTTGTGTTATAATGGCAACATTTAGGTCCATTAAAAAAAGAGATTCGCTCGAACTGTTTTCGTGAATTGAGCATAATAATAACATCATCTTTATTTCAACCTCAGTTAGACATAGGTCTTTCACCTCAAGGGAGGTCTGCTCCTTACCTTCTGGTACAAGCTGATTTCCGCGGTTTCGCAAGGCTGTCGGCCCACCAAATTAAGTATAATATCACGAAGCTTGGCTCGAGGAGGTGAAGAGTACCTGAAAGGATACGAGGGAGGTATTAGCCTAACATTGGGACAATTACCAGGCTAATGAAAAAAAACCAAGCCCAATGTAAATGTATGCTAATGTTCAAAGGAATCTATAAGCTCTTTTTAAGTTAGGGTTAAGTTAAACCATTTACCTATTAAAACATTTCCTCACACTTAACAAAAACATCCCCACTTTACCCAAAACTTATTAGGTACACTTAACCCCTAATTTAATCTCCGGACTCACTAACTACAATAATAACATAACGCAAGTTTAATTACATCACCTCAGCACTTTACATGAAGTGTTTAACGTAAACGCGCGCGTTAACTTAAAGAGTGATTAATGACGTGGTTGCCGTGTTGACTTTCAGCAACCTACGAGTATTTTAGTAATTAAACTATGTTGTGGTATTTAAACTGTAATAGAATTATGTTTGAAATTAGTTTATTAGTTTCGTTAAATAGATTTTTTAAATATTTGTGTATTTTTCATGGGTATGGGTGTGGTTTGTAAGTACGGTGAAAAGGGCAGACGACATTTGTTGCCATTGCGAGTACATCAAAGAACAGCCAGCTAACATAGGTACGTGGAGCTTGTCACCAACAAAAAAAGGCCTAATAACCAGCCGTGGGTAAAGGCTGGAGGTAGATGATGATGATGATGAAAAAAGTGCAAACTAGATCTTTACAATAACCTACATACAGGGTGTAAACAACCTCATCACGAAGCCGTCAACCAAGCATTCTGTATATCAAACTAAGTAACTGTTCGCAAAAATTATTGCTGTGAAACGACTTTTTTCTAGGGGTAATAAATCATGTTAAATTGTGGTAGAACTCAATGTAAAGCACTTAAAACACTGTGCTGATGGATGGATTGAATATTACGGGGGTCGTTGAGGTGTTAAAAGTCAAAATCTTACAAAAAAAACTTGTCAAAAAGTTGTAACTTTGACCCCCAATATCTCGGTAACGAGAAGGAAGGAGAGAAGGTATGGTGTAGAATAAAAAAAATATCGCAATGACGGGGAAAACAAGTGCCTTTCGACTTCGTGAAGAGGTGTTTCTATATACCTATCTGGCGAAGAATAATGTTTTTTTTTTTTTTTATAAACAAATATCGCTGGACATTAACACACAGCGCCATCTAGTGCCACACTAAGCGAGGCTTGTGTCGTGGACACCAGATAGTTGATATACTACATAATATACTTTTTAAATATACATAATAATGTCATCAACAATCAATATCGTTTTCATAATGGAGTAAGACATGTCATGTATCTTTTGCTACTCTATTTCGGAAAGTTAGGCGATTTTGTTGCCGTGACAGGAATATTATCATTATTCTAAACAGAGATTTTACGGTGAAGAAACCTTATTCGATACGGAAATTGAACCCGAAACCCAACGCGACCTACAAGATTTTGATTAGACTAAGAATAATATTTCTTTCAGTCAAAACAATCTAACAAAATAATGTCATTCACTTTTTAACTGATTTTTAATGCAAGCAATATAAAATTCTGTTTTTAATAACATTCATTGATTTTTTTTTTAATAAAGAAAGAAGTCCATTACAGATCTTTTTATCACAAAAAGGAACAGAAAAGACATTAAGAGGTGTGAATAAAAATGATGGAGCCAAATCTCATTTACATTTATTTCATTTGGAAATAAATTGTAACTTCTTACCTTTACTTTGAGGGGCGAAATATTGAATTGAGCATCGTTAAAGGGGCCTATTGAGGGTTATTCAAATACCTTTATTGAATATTGTGTTTCTATATTGTGATTTTCGAGGTTTATGGCACTTGATTTGTTAGTGAAAGAGCTTTAAATTTTGTTATGGGCTTATGTTTACTTTATCGGAACAGTGACATATCGGACATAGAGCCTTATTTACACGATGCAATTTTCTTGAATCTACAAGTGCAATAATTGAAGGCAACAATTTAAGCCCAATAAGTTGACCTTCAAAACTTTGAAAGTAAGTAGTATATGGGGTATAAAACACCTCTTAATTAAGCCGAAAGGCACTTGTTCTCCCATACGTGGGAACCTTCTAGTTACGGAGATATTGGGGGTTAAAGTTACAACTTTTTGACAAGTTTTTTTTTAAATGCATCCATCAGCACAATGTTTTGTGTGCGTTACACTGAGTTATACCCCAAAACGTGATTTCTGACTCCAAAAGAAAAAGTGTTTCACGGCAATAATTTTTGCGTAAAGTTACTTAGTTTGATGTACAGAATGCTTGGTTGACGGCTTCGTGATGAGGTGGTTTACACCCTGTACATTATGTTTTTTTTTTCTCTAAAATGCTTACCTTAAAAGAGCAGGAACGATTACACACGAAAATCCAATTGAATAAAAAAAATCCCTCCGGCAAGCCGCAGGAAGAGGTAGATTTCGGAGGTGCTGAAGCGTCCGACTATTGAAAATTTGTATAAAGCGTTGTACTTATGTGTACAATCTACAAAAAACAAAATGATTTCAAACTCGTAGTCCTGTAATGGAAAGTTTACCCTTTTTAAATCTTCTCATAAGAGTTTAGCTTGGAAACGACCTCAAATTTTTCGTTATAATTTTTTTTATTTCGAAAACTGTTTTATGAAAAATGTTTTATCGCTAAAATTTAAACTGTTGAATAAACAATTTGCTTTCAATAAAAATGTTTGCGACGTTCAAAATGTTCACTGTTTCGGAGATATGATTTTTTTGAAATTTCAACCCCCTCCCCAATTTAGGGGTTGTATCAAAAAAGTTTTAATTTAAAGTTGTCTGTATTTTACTCAAACATGTAAGTGAGAGACCAATAGGTAGATTTTTTTTTACCAAGGAAATCTATTAAAATTGCTAAAGAAAATATTGTACGTGCTGTTTAAAGAAAACAGCAGTTTTGAATGGAAAAATTGCCTAGTAGAGCAAGAATGAGACGTGTTGTTTAGACGACGCTAGTCATTTATTGCTTCATTATTATTGTATGCAACGGGCAATAAACGTGTGTATTAAATGTTGCTCGCTACTTTACATACACATAAATTCACGCCACTTTCTCGATATGAGTTGGATAAACTACAAAAAAAAGCTTAATGTTTCGATGCCCACATAATCTTTTTACTTCATCTAAGCATGCCAGTTACGAACTTTAACCATGAATAAATATTCATTAAAACTGGTTGCGAACTAAACGTATAATTGTTATTGCAGTCAAGCCATCTGAAACTCATAAAAATTACATTATTTAATTGAAGTGATGAAGTCCCTGAAATTTTATAGGTTTGTCCTTACAGGCAGCCTAATCAGTAATCAATCAATGTTTAATGTTTAAATTACTTAGTTAAGTGAAGGAATAAAATAATACTATCTATCATTAGTCATTCTGAAAGGTTAAAATTAATTAAATTCAAAATTAGACTTAGTTTTACTATCTTCCCTCTTTTTACTAAATGTAGGGAACATTTAGTCAAAAAAACACTACTTACTCATTCCAAATGCCTCAATGAATAAAATAATTTTATAATTCTTAAGAAACTATCATTCCAAAAGATAAATTGATCCAGACTAACAGAACCCGCAACTTTCACAGACCATTAATTACTTGCATTAACTCCTAGCTACGATAACAGATGGCGCTGTCCGCAATTTTAATTGCTGCTCAAAGTTTACCCATAAAGCAGTCTGAGTTCGCGAGACATCACTCACAATGAGGTCAGACATTGTTTGAGATGAAACTAATTAATTAGACTTTAGAATTAGGTTAGAACTTAGGTGATGGTTTTACTGTTTCTCTTTTTCGAGTTTTGATTTGGATTGACTACAGTTGAGATTTGAATAATAGCGATTAGTTTTCTATTTGTTTAGTTCTATGATAATAGCTTGGCAAAGAGCAGTTTAAACTTGTGAGAAGTTCTTATTCTTGTGGAAGATAATTAAAGGTTGTGCAGCAACCTCCTATTTTTTTTTTTTTGGTTTATGAATTTCTCCGGATGTATAGATGTTACGTGAGCCGAATTCAATGTTCCATGATTGTTACTGATCACTCTATTATACTGCCATTATTACTAAAGAAAAAATGCCTGAAGTGAAAGTTTTAAATCAACAATTCACTATAATGGTGATAAAAAAATGCACTAATGAGATAATTGAAAGGGTACTTCCCTTAAACACCTACATCAAATCTATTAATATTTTCAAGCTATTTATTTTATTTCGATACTGATAATGTTAGCTTGCTTCTTCCCACAGCTACCCGCTGTTTCACTGGTCATAGAAATAAAAACGTTATTTATAAAAAAAAAATCTTGTGGTCGTATTCGTAGCAAATCAGTTTCAACTTATGTATCGCCGTAGCAACATGATGCTACGGCGTAGCAGTAATGCTACAACAAACTTATAGACATAAATATTATTGTTAGAATTGAACCAAAAAAACGTTAAAATAAATTGAATCATACAATTTTGTACACTCAGTTTCACAATAAATTAGATCAACAACTTTACCAATTCAACCGTACATTAAACTCCAATATTGGCTCCAGCATCGTTTGCAGTGTATGGGGAGTTTGTGACAAATTAACTTCACCGAGGCATTGTTACAAACTGTAACGAGTGACGACCGGTCACAGTTACCATGTAACTATGTATGTTCGAGTGGTTTTAGTTTTATTTGATTTTAGAAGGCCTTGCGTTGGAGAGTTCACTGAATCTATACAAAACTAGCGGACGTCACGCGGTTTCACCCGCGTAGTTTCCGTTTCCGTGGGAGTACGGAGAAAAAATATAGCCTATATTAGTCAAGGTGAATGTAGCTTTCCAATGGTGAAAGAATTTTTGAAATCGGCAAAGCAGTTTTTGAGTTTATTCATTACTAACATACACACAATACATAGTGTATAATGTAGATTACATATTGTTCCAATCGTTCAGAAAAGAACCACGTTTAGTTAATAGGGTACACACCAATCAATTCACATATTGATATTTTGTATGGCACGTTGCATGCTGCACGCTGTGACTTCACTATTTAGTCAACTCAACGACTCAACTATCCATAGATTTTAAAGCAACTAAAAATCTAAATTGGCAGTTACTTGAAAATAAATCGGCCCAAAATAAAGTTTTTTTTACAGATTGGTGTCTTGGAATTATTGTTTTATGGCGTCATCTAACCTATTAATAAGCATCACACTGTCGTTATGATATTACAATAATCAGTCAGTGAGCATAATTAATAGCAAATACAATATGGAAATTAAATGTCCGGTAGAATTGGAAATATTTTATCTTGACATTAGGACGTGCCGTCTTTATAACATGTATACCATAGAGACTAGCATGTATTTGTGTGAAAATCGTTTACAATTCGTACTACTAATGCTTTCTATGTCATTTTGTTCGTGGCAAAATAATAAAAGCCGCTTGGGTCGATCGTTAGGTTAAGCCGTGCTTGCCTAGGTTGGTCTGTGGATGGGTGACCCTTACATACTCCGTATCCTCCGGGCCTCAGAGAGCACGTTAAGCTGTTGGTCCCGGCTGTCATTTGACTATCTTTGACAGTCGTTGCCCAAAAAGTCTGACAGCCTGTGGCCCAAAAAGTCTGACAGCCAGTCTTACCAAGTGCTATCGTATTTCCCAGTATTAACTGGATTGTGGAAGTCAGATAGGCAGTCGCTCCATGTGTTTTCGGCCGCTTCCGGTTAGACAGGAAGCCGACCCCAACATAGTTGGGAAAAGGCTGGGCAGATGATGACAATTAATTTATTACTTTCCCTTAATCGTTTTCTTTGAAAGAAATGCCAGATTTTCTAATACTTCAGCTTGATTTCCGAATTAGTGGAATCTTGTTTCCTAAACAGCATAACAGCATGTCGTAATATCATATAAAATCTTTTGTCTTAATAAACAATGTACATAGATTTCTCTGGCCTAACTTATAGATCCTAGAACTAGCTAGACATAACCAGTTCAGTTGTTAACATGACCACAACTGAATACATCAGTCAGGTCGAAACTACTCGATAGTTCAGAATTGTAAAACGGTTTAGTGTTCTGAACATTGTCAGTCAGGCTTTTGTCGATCCTTTGGGAGTTTGAAATGATAACGGCTTAAGTAAAATGTTTGAGCTAAAAGAGCCTTGTGTTTGTAGTTTATTATTTATTATGACAGTGTTGCCTGAGAAGCTCGTGGCTAAATAATAACAGCCGCTTGGGTTGATCTTTAGCTTAAACCATGCGTGCCTAGGTTAGTCTGTGGCTGAGTGACCACCCTTACATACCGAGTTTCCTCCGTACCTCGGAAAGTACGTTAAACTGTTGATCCCGGCTGTCATTTGTCCATCTTTGGCAGTCGTTACAGGTAGTCAGTGGCCCAAATAGTTTGACAACCATTCTTAGCAAGGGGTATCGTATTACCCAGTATTAACTGGGTTGTGGAGGTCAGATAGGCAGTGGCTCCATGTAAAATACTAGTATTCAGCTGCAACCGGTTAGACTGGAAGCCGACCCCAACATAGTTGGAAAAAGGTTATGCAGAAGATGATGACAGTGTGGTCTGTTTCTTTCTCATAATTATTTAAATAAAGAAGGAAGAGAGAGAGAGGGTTTTAAGAAGGATATGGTACGAAAGAAGTGTCTGATGAGATGACAAAAAATAGAGAAGTATGAAAGAAAAAGACATGCTGCGCCGACCTCAAGTAAATTGGGATAAGGGCAAGAGAATGATGATGTTGATGTAAGTACGAACTTTTATTTTTTAAACTTATTTTACGATTTATGGATACTCCTCTCGCTTTGTCCACATTCATACGTTTAATAATCATAATCATACCAGACTATTACTGTCCCACTGCTGGGCAAAGGCCTCTTCTCAACAACAACAAGAGGGCACGAGCATTGATCACCATGCTTGCTCAAGACGGGTTGGCGGTTGTTTCTAGTCGTATGAACATTCCATTTTTATTGATGCGTTTTCTGATCATCCATGAATTTGTACGGTGTACATAATAAAGAATATTTAATGTATCTACTTAAAGATAGAATACTCTTCATTTTGTAATTGTTTCGTTTACAAAAAAATGTTTATCTCTACATCTAACTTTTTTATGAAGCAATTTAAAAAATAAAGTTCACTTCGATTTCATTTTAGAGAAACACTGACTTTAGGACTTTAATCAAAAACTGCAATACATTGCAAACTCATACTTTCAATGGCATTTAGATACAGACCCGCCCTAACAGGACGCGAACTCAAGGATGTTTCTCATTGAGTTTGCGTCCTGTTAGTGCGGGTCATCGAATTTGGACAAACGACGAAACTTTTCTACTAATTAAACAAAACTGCTAGTAATAGTAGAAAATACAAGAAAAACACAAACACTAACAATATTTTGAGAGATAACGTTACGTTATCGCTTCGGAACTAAAATCATAAATTCCCGAATAAGTGTTATTGAGATAGGATGAATTTCTTTGCCTTTTTAGGGTTAACTCTGAAAGAGTAACAATTTCCTCGAGCTCGGAGTAGCATTTTTCTGGTGACAGTTTTTGAGGTTTTGCATGGTAGCGAAGGAGGTGGCGGAACGCGAGAGGGAGAGAATCTCTCGCCCCAGCCGCCGCGCGAGACGCACTGGGCACCGTAGGCGCGGGCCGGTGAGCTATGGGCTAGCTCGCTGTCCGACCGTCTTATGACGACAGACCGTGTCGACCGCGCGTTCGTGTTCCACGCGCGCCTCATTGAGATGTCAGCAGAAGGAAGGGGTCGAAACCTGTTGGGGCTGCGGGACTGTTCGAAAGAGATACCGTGGCCCCGGAACATGATATTATGATGAATGGATTTTAGTCAATAAAAGTCTGACACTCCCTCCCGCTCCGCCCAGAGTGGTAGAAGTTATAAGATGAATTCCAACCCTAATAAAAAAGGTTTTGTGCAAGCGGTAGTTACTGGTAAAGAATTCAAAAATAAAAGGCTTTGACCTTAAGGGGTTTTGATATTTGCTAGCGTAATAGTAATAAAGTTCAATTTACGATAGCAGTGTCAAATTACTATAGATGTGACGGCTGTCAAAACGCATTCTTAGATTTCGTCGAATTTAGTTTCATACACCCAAGCTAGAGTGAATATCACGGCATCTTTTTCGAACAGTCCCGCAGGATGGTGAACAACCTAGATCCCGTGGGACAATTTTGAACTTCGATACGTGCAAAGCCGCGGGCAAAACCTAGTGTATAAGTGAAAAACATTTAGCTGCTCTGTCCGCGCTAACCCTTAGGGTATTGACCCGTACCCCTGTTCGTTTTGGCGCGAACTTGATATATTTGTTTATTTTGTTAAAGCCAATAATAGGGATCGTTCAACTTTGTACGTTTAGATTGTTGTAAAGATTGCAGCCGTAGCTCCCTTTCCCAGTGAGTGAGGTTTTGATTCCGCGTACGGTCGAACAAGCTATTTGGTTTACAGTTTCACCCGCAAATTCCTTGTAAAAGTGTAAACCACATAGCTTGTTCGACCGTGCATTGAAACGGGTTTGTGTAGTATAGTTTGGTAGCATCGTTGATAGGTAGATATCATCTTTGATCGTTGGATTGGAGACATACGAACATTAATTCACAAACATTCGTGGCGTGAAATTGATACATCTAATTCATTATTTTCCTACCGTTTTCCCAATTTTAATAACATCGGATTTCAGCATAACTGGATACAGTTTTATAAAAGTATTTTTTTATAAAGCGGATGCCTACCTTACGTCCAGAACCCTTTTGCTGGGTAACACGATACCAATCCTATTTTCCATTCCAATGCTTCCTTTTTCTGGTGTTGCCAATTTTTGAAATTGGTATTCTTATTCACTTCTATATTCAAACAATCATGACAGGTGCGCCTCAGGTTTTAATAACATACTACAGATGTCCGGATTTGGTCTAAGTTGTACTTAGACTAGACACACCGTCTAGACGGGTTCTAGACATGCTAGCTGATGGATAGCTCGAATCGAACATGATTATTTTTCTCATAGGCTATATCAATATTTTCGCGGATCAACCCCTGTTTACAAAATAATGCTTTTAGGGAATCATTTTATACGGAGGTAAATGATGTGATGTATGGCTATTGAAATAAAAAATGGTATCCCAAGGTAAACTTTGGTAGGTAAAAACAGGTTGCCCAGGGCCATGTCTCGCCTCCGAAGCAACCAAACAGATACATACCATATAACTTTACTTTCATGAGAAACCTCTTCAAAAGTCTAAAATTAGACTTCCAAACTCACGCACATGCAAGGCATCTGTGTCGTCATATAGCTTCAGAAACTTTGTCTAATGAAATCCTCAAATTATGGTTAATTTGTTCTCAAGACGTAACCCATAGGCAAACTGTATTAAGGTATCTTAATTTGATATTTGGGACACGTACGACCGAATACTGAAACGTCACTAAATATTCAACTAGCATTTATATTTAACAGATACTCAAAAATGACGTTTGACCATACAAAATTTAAAGATTTGAAATTTGGGAACTGCTGCTAAAGTTTTGGGAGATGTTTAGGAGCCCTCAAATTTTGATTGACGTATCAGTATTTGGGAGTGAGAAATAGGAACATGAATAAGCCGAGTGAAGTTAAGTCGGTGCATATACACTCATAGCTGGTTCCAAGCATTTTCATTGGTTGAAAATCTTGCGATGTCATTTTACACTTCGAAATAGGTTTACCTCATTGGTCAGATTAACACCTAGCTATGATCACGACATTTACAATAGGGTAGTTGACACATCAATCAATTGACATACTTTCTAAGAGCTTTTAAAACACAGTTCTCTCAAAGATTTTGTATGGCAATAGCACGCTGTGACTTCACTATTTAGTTAACTCAATTACTGACCAATTTTTTTCTATAAAGATTTCAAAGCAACAAAAAATCTGATTTGGCAATGAATTGAAAATATCTCTGTCTATTCTTTTCGAGATTAGTGTCTTGGACTTAATTTTTTATGGTGACTCATTTACCCTATTAGCGTTTAACCGTCAAAACCACACACAAATAAGAACCATCTGAAAATAAATACGTCTCCATAGAAAACACGCCATAAACAATGAACAAGAAGTATCTGATATGTTTGTGCGCAATGAAACGGCCGTCTAGTATAAGATTCGTTTATTACTAAGTGACGCTCGCGGGCGAGCGCGCGCGGCGACGCGCCTCCGCGCTCCCCACCCCGCGGGGATGCATACACATCACTCCTCCACCTTTATTTTGAGCACCTGGACATTACAAAAGGTACTCTTTAAAACTAATAAACTTAATTTCTAAACAATTATTAAAACTACCTAATTTACTTAAATTCTAAACAATAATGAAAACTAATTAACTTAACTGAACAATAATTAAAACAATCAAATCATTAGTATTAAAACAATTAAAAGTATTTTTTATAATCCACCACCTTCCTAGGACGCTTCTGGCGTGAGGATACAGGTGATGGTGCTGGTGGTACGTCAACATTGCAGTCCGCAGTAATTTGAGACTGATTGCCTTCGGTAGCAAGCACCTCGGGTTGCGCTGCCAGTGGCGGCGATGATGATATACCATCAGCTGCCCTTCCCTCATTCTCAATCGCCTCACAATCGCTCCATTGCTCCTCATCACCAACATTCCACATCTTGTGCTACTGGCACATTATCAGATTCGTTCGCTACGGCTGAACTCAAAGTCAATGACTCTGTAGATACTGCTGGCCTGGTGACAGTTTGGCCTGAACTAATCTCACTGGGACTGTCGGCCGGTTGTTCCAGATGAGGCAACTCCTCTGTATTAGTGTTAGTTAGCTCATTGCTGCCGGTATACTTTAACAACTGATCAACATGTCTTATACAGTAATTATCTAAACCCCTTATGTAAATATTATACATTTTGTTGCCTATTCTTTTTTTAATTACGCCTAACTGCCAAGTTTCTTTTCGGGCGCTGTACCATCGGGTCCAAACGACATCTCCAATCTCAAATTGTCTTTTTGGATGCGCCGTAGGTGTATTGGCATGAGTAGGTTCACTCATAGGCAAAACTAAATCAAGACGCGATCGTAGATTTCTACCGAACATTAACTTAGCTGGCGTTTCCCCAGTGGTACAGTGCACCGTATTTCTATAATTAAATAAATAACCAAGTAACAATTCATTGGTTTTATATAGCGGTAGGTTATCATTTAATATACATTTTAACATTCTTTTACATGTTCTCACCGAATTTTCGGCTTGTCCATTGCTGGGTGGGTGATAAATGGGTGACGTCATGTATTTTATACCATTTGAGGAACAAAACGTTTTAAACTCAACCGAATTAATCTTGACATCATTGTCTGATACCAACACATTTGGAATGCCAAAAGTTGAAAAAAACTGTTTGAGTTTAGCAATCAGAGCTTTAGTTGAAGTCCCATCGTTCATGTGTTGACATTCTACCCATTTACTGTAAGAATCAACAACTACGAGATATACCCTCTGCCCTACGGTCATATAGTCTATGTGTACGCGCTGCCAGGCGGAGGCAGCGGCGGGCCACGGCGACGGCGGGTCGCGCGGGGGTGCGGCGCGCACGGTCGCGCACGTGCTGCAAGACCCTATCCAACGCTCAATGTCGCTATCGATGCCAGGCCACCACATCCTACTACGAGCATTGCTTTTTGTTTTGATAATACCTAAATGGGTATCGTGTAGTTCTCGTAACATTTTATTTCTTAACAGAACCGGAATTACTATTTTATGTCCCCTAAAAAGGCAACCGTTTTCGTACTGCAAATCCGACTTGCACTGGAAATATGGGAAAATCGATTTACAATTTATTTTTCGTGGCCAACCCTTTTGCATGTAATTACGGACAGTTTGAATGACTGTATCGTTCTCCGTTGCCTGCGTTATCTCGCGAGCTGTGGTAGCAGGTGTCGCTTCGTCTAAGAACTTGAGCGCGTAGTCAGTATCATTACTATCGCCTTCCGGCTTGTTTGTGCACTCTATAGGTGCGCGCGAGAAATAGTCGGCCACTAAATTTTTGTTACCAGTTACATAACGGACTACATAATTATAAGCAGATAGCGTTATAGCGTATCTCTGTAGCCGTAAGGCTGTGGTTACCGGTATACCTGTCTGGTTGTTGAAAATAGACACCAATGGCC
Source organism: Xestia c-nigrum (assembly GCA_916618015.1). Taxonomy (NCBI): domain Eukaryota; kingdom Metazoa; phylum Arthropoda; class Insecta; order Lepidoptera; family Noctuidae; genus Xestia; species Xestia c-nigrum. The sequence continues at coordinate 5,466,337 of OU745263.1, forward strand.
TATGATCTGTTTCTAAAATGAATGGATTACTGCGGCCGTACAAGTATTGATGGAACCTTTTCACACCAAACATTATAGCGGTCGCCTCCTTTTGAATTTGACTATAATTGCGCTCGCTAGCAGTCAGCGAGCGCGACGCATACGCGAGCGGACGCCTGTTCGCGTCGTCGTCCCCCTCCCCGAACTGCGAAAGCACCGCGCCGAGCCCGGCCGGACCCGCGTCCACCGTGAGCACCAGCTGAGCCGACGGCTCGAAATGTGCCAGTACGCGTTCCGATGCTAGTTCTCGGCGCACTGCTTTCATAGCCTGCCTCTGCTTTTCTCCCCATTCCCACGCCGCATTGCTTCGTAGTAACTCGTGGAGGGGATTTAATATTGACGAAGCGTTAGGAATAAAATTCCTATAGTAATTTACGACGCCTAAAAATCTTTTAACTTCAGTGACATTTGTTGGCTCAGGGGCGCTTAAAATTGCTTTGACTTTATCAGGACTAGTCATTAGTCCCGCTTTACTGATTACGTAGCCTAAGTAAATAACGCTTTTTTTGAAAAATTGGCACTTGTCTTTTTGAAGACGTAGGCCGGCATCGCTTAATCTACCTAAAACTTCAGTTAGCCTATGAATGTGTGTGATTCTGTCGGGTCCTGTGATACATATATCATCTAGCCAGACACTAACTCCGTCTATTCCCGCTAATAACGTTTCCATCGACTTTTGAAAAATAGCGGGTGCGTTGGCGAGGCCATAAACTAAACGCGTATATTTGAATAGACCTTTATGTGTATTTATTGCCGTTAGATCCTGTGATGACTCATCTAATAAGAATTGATTATATGCGTTTTTTAGATCAATTTTACTGTACAACTGGCCTCCTCCGATCTTAGCAAAAACCTCTTCAATTCTGGGTAAAGGGTATTTTTCTATTACTAGGTCTTTATTAAGTGTTACCGAAAAATCACCAGCTATTCTAATCTGATTATTTTCCTTTAACACCGGCACTATAGGCGTGGCATATTGTGCGTGGTTTATCGAGACTAAAATACCTAAACCTACTAATCGATCTAATTCTTTTTCGACCTTATCTCGTAGAGCAAAGGGTACAGTTCGAGGCTTAAAAAACTTGGGGACAGAGTTTTCTTTTAGTTTTAAGCTTACCCTAAATTTATTAAACGTTCCCAACTCATCTCGCCACAAGTCCGGGTATTTTGCAAGACATTCCAATACATCAGTATCGCTACTTATTATGGTGTTAACTTTAGTGGTGACAATTAAATTAAAGGCGGACATGAAATCTCTACCCAATAATGGTGGGCCTCCATTCTTAATCACGAAAACTCGAATGGTTTTCTGTGAATTATTGAATCTCGCTTTAGCGGTAAAATATCCTAGTGGAGAGATTTTATGTCCATTATACAAACACATTTTCACCTTACAATCTTGTAACTGATATTTTGAGAACATTTTATTATATAACTGATCGGAAATAACAGTGCTACCCGATCCCGAATCTAGTTCCATTTTAATTGGTTGGTCACATAAAACTAATTCGATTTCAATTGGCTTATCAGCTACGTACCTTATGTTAAAATTATGGCACTCATCACAGTCCTGGTCCTGGGGCTGGTCATCACTGCCCCCTTCAATTGAGTCCACATGGTAAACACGTGTTACCTTTTGGTTACCGCACACTTTTTTTAAATGCCCTTTTACACCGCACTTTTGACACTTATATGCCCTAAAACGACACTTATTAGCACTATGATTCTTCATACCGCAAACATCGCAGCGATCCGTATCGCCACGTGGTCCTGCCTCGGTGCCGCCGCCTGCGCCACGTGCGCGGCTCGCCTGTCCTTGGAACTTAGCGCGGTAGACTGGTTCCTCCTTAATTGTTCGAGGCTCTGGACTGCCTATAAGGGCCTTAGCCTCCTTGGCACATGCTGCCTGCTCCGCCATTTCAATAGCCCGTGACAACGTGAGCGTCGACGGGTTCTGCTCGAAAAGCTTGTCGCGCTCCGGACCTGCACTCAGGCCTAGGATGAAACGATCTCTCAAGTTCGTTTCGAGAGCGGTGCCGAAGTCGCAATACGTTGCCAAACCTCTCAATCGCGCCGCCCATTCTCCAACGGTTTCGCCTGTTTCTCTGCTGGCCCCAAAAAATTTCGCCTTGTCCACAAAAGTGCACTTCCTCGGCTTGAAATGACCATCGAGTAATGCTATCAAATCTTCGTAGCTCAATGTTCCTACCTCTTTTGGAAAAGCTAGGTTGAGCACCAGCCGGTACGTTTCTTCTGTGAGATGGCACTGTAAAATTCCGCTTTTGTTTTCGTCTTCTATATTGTTAATTTTTAGAAACTGCGTTAACTTTCCTTTATATATTTGCCAGTCATTAGTTTTATGGTCAAATGTTGCTAGGGTTCCTAGAAAAGCGTTCATTTTGTAGGAAATCGTTCACCTCGTCGCCAATGATATGTTTGTGCGCAATGAAACGGCCGTCTAGTATAAGATTCGTTTATTACTAAGTGACGCTCGCGGGCGAGCGCGCGCGGCGACGCGCCTCCGCGCTCCCCACCCCGCGGGGATGCATACACATCAGTATCCCATTGTATATTTATTTATTTATTTATTTATTTAAACTTCATGTACAATAGTGGTACATTGGCGGACTTAATGCCACAAGGCATTCTCTACCAGTCAACCATAGCCATAGCCATCATTACGAACGCCATTTTATTAGCGTCCCATTAGCAGAATTAAATATTAATAAATAAGAATTTAATGGCGGGAGTGGCTCTTCCTGTTGCTTTTATGCTTTTATTGTTTTGTTGGAACTTTTGTGAGACAAACAGATTAGAGAAAAAATACGTGTAATGCACCTGCCTCTTATTGAGTTCTACCACAAAACATGATTTATAACCTCAAAAAAAAAAGTTGTTTCCCAACAATATTTTTCGCGTCAAGTTACTCAGTTTGATGTACAGAATGCTTGGTTAACGGCTTTGGGATGAGGTGGTTTACACCCTGTATATATGTTATGGACCAAGTGATGAATTGGACATTATACATAATGCCCGGTCACTATGAAAAATGGCCAATATAAGAGTGCAATTTGATAAGAATTATTCAAATAATCAAATTGACCGGGCATTATACATATTGTCCATCACCTTTTGGGCAGAATAATACAAACATATGTAATTACTATTTTTTTATTGTTATTCTCATTAAACTTAAAATAAACTAAATATTGAACCATTTAAATAATCAGACTCATTATTTGGATTAATCATTAAGGACTTCTACTTTAAGAAGTCATATTAAAAATATAACATAAAACATTAAAAAAATCAAAAAAATTACAACATGTATACTAGTGTTTTATGGAAATGACTTATTATTATCCTACTATATATATCCTACTCATCATCATCATCTGCCGAGCCTTTTCCCAACTATGTTGGGGTCGGCTTCCAGTCTAACCGGATGCAGCTGAATACCAGTATTTTTCATGGAGCGACTGCCTCTCTAACCTCAACATTCCAGTTAATACTGGGAAAACGATACGACTTGGTAAGACTGGTGTCAGACTTTTGGGGCCACTGACTACCTGTAGTCAAAGATGGACAAATGACAGTCGGGACCAACGGCTTAACGTACTTTCCGAGGCACGGACAAAACTCTGTATGTCTGTGTATGTATGGTCACCCATCCACAGACCAACCTAGGCGAGCACGGGTTAAACCTAAAGATTGACCCGAGCGGCTGATATTATTTAGTCACGAGCCTTTGCCTTTTTGGCTTGGCGACATCTACATTTATCAGACTTCCAACCATTTTTACAACCACATCTACTATAACCTTTCCCTCCACATTTAGAGGACATTCTGCAACACTTTCTCAACGAAATCTCTGTCTCTGGAACATCTTCAGGCAAAATAAATCTTAATTTCGTAATTCAGTGTTAACACACTCGCGCTGGCACTGAGTTACGAAACTGAAACCCATCCGCGTCCGTCCATATTCGCTTACAATGCAAAACTAAACAAAAACAATAGCGCTTGAAGTCCGCCGCACGAGCCGCGCGCTGGATGGCGGTCTCTGATTAGTCAAAGCGTGCCACGCTATGCGTGCCTCCCTCCCCGCCCTCATACCGCGTCAAATTTAGCTTTATTATCAAATTGCCCAATTATCATGTAGCAATATAATAATGACCGTGCAATGTGATAAATAATGTAGTTAAGATAGTATTAATCACTTAGCCCGATAGAGATAGCCATTATTCATAATGCTCGAACATTATGTATAATGCCCGCATTAATCACCTGGTCCATAACATATACATACATACTCACAAACTTTCGCAATTATAATATTAATAGGACATCATATAAATTTCACTCAGTTCGAGGTAGTTTCTTTTTTCTTAAATGCAGGAGCTAGTCTTCAACAAAACCTTATAAATATTTCTGGAATAAAGAATTTGTTTCACAATACTGAACAGATAAATTGTGTCCAATTGTGTCATATTTATGTCTTTTGCTGTTAGAATGTAGTTGCCTGGACTCGAGCCAAACTGCAGCCATTCTATTATGAAAGGATTCAAAAGAAACTCTGGTCTCAGTTTTAAGTGTTAAATTATTTACATTTTTAAGTGTTTAAACCTACTTACTTAGTTTTGCAAATATTTTTTTTAATTTTCTTCGCTTGCCATGTTAATTAGCAATAGGTCTCTCCATATTAGGTACATGGAACTTGGACATATCTGGTTTCAAGTGATTATATTATACGTCAGACCATTTAGTTCCCTTCAAAATGGTGCGGATCCATGCGTCATGTTCGTCAACGGGCTCTGTCAGTTGTGACTGGACATCTCTTAGTTGCCAAGGCTTATTTGAATTGTTATATTTTGTTTTATTAGGGACACTTTTAACGTGCACATCTTGCTACATTAATAAATAATAATAAATAAATATCGCTGGACATTACACACAGCGCCATCTATTGCCACACTAAGCAAGGCTTGTGTCGTGGTCACCAGACAGTTGATATACTACATATATACTTTTTGTTTGTAAATACATACTTATTATACATATTAACATACATGACTCGGACACAAATGTCCATGCTCATCACAAAAACATTTTGCTCCTACCGGGATTCGAACCCGGGACCCTAAGAACGTAAGGCAGCCTCACTACCGCTGCGCCATTCGGGTCGTCAAACATTGTTCTCACATGAACTCAAACTCAAGCTCAAAGCATTTATTTCAACTAGACCATTACGGCACTTTTGAATGTCAAATTACAAATAAAATCAAAGCTACAGTCACAGTCACAAGGCATAATAACTTGAGAAAGTACTGTAGTTGAACGATGTTTCCAGAAGTTTGTAACAATTATTTGATTTAAAAGAGTGTCTATAGAGTTTCTTGCCCGTTCTTCTCCATAGAGATCTACGCTGGGGAATGGGCAACTGCAGTACTTTCACAGATTTTATGTCTTGTGACTGAGACTGTAGCTACATTAAATGTTCATCTTTGTTTCGACAATTCAAAAGTGCATGTAACTGGCGTATTTGAAATAAATGCTTTGAGTTTGATTTTGATTTCGCCTGTGCCTAGCCCTTCGAAGAAAACAGTCGTGATGTTATGTGTATTTAGAGGTATGAGAAACATGGTGTAAAGTTCTCAAGTTTCAATGGCGGATTGAAATCAGAGGATCGTCCGACCAGACGAGAGTTGTATCTGGTGATCTATATGTCGCAGCCAAATGGTTTAACTAGCCGTTCAAGTAAACGCCTAACCTCTTTACTTTAAAGAAACTTAACCTCAAAACATTACATTAAATTTATATTTGGTTAAGTGAACCATTTTACTGCGACATATATATCCTGACGTCACGGATAACTCTCCTCACTAACCTTCAGGCATGCTTTAGTTCTTAATTTGCGTCGCAGATCTATGTCGCCAGTGTGTTGTAATTAGCCAAAATGCAATCAACTGAATACTTTCTAAATCAAACACGTTGTCTTCATTTTTAAAGTACTTAACGAAAATCCAAAAAAACCTGGGTATTGCGAAACCAGAAAACTTAAAAAAAACGCAGAAATAGGTATTCATAACACTGTCATTTAACGCCTCTTTAGCCACCAAAATACGTTAAACCAGGGGACAAAAATAATTTGAAAAAGGAATATTTTACTTTAACAGCGCCCGCTCTTGGCGTGTTTATGGCCAGTGACAATTGATGTTTACGATAAATTAATTAAATAGGTGGTTGCAAGAATATTCGCGCTTTTTTTTAAACGGGATTAGACTATATTTTTTTATTTTTACTGGATTAAGTGAAGTGTTTACCTCCTGTAACTGGTTAAGTCCTGTAGATGTTGTTATAAAAACCGTAAAACAAAGCAATATACGAAGCTTTCCCATCGGCGAATAAAATCTTGATGCTATTGTTGTCAATAAATACATTTGAACTCGAATTAAAGTTGCGGCAACTCAATTTACCCAATTAAAAACGTAAGTTATTCCTGCCATTACATATTAATTCAAAATTATTTTACATTACGTGTCTTTAATATTTAATCTAAGTGAAGTTAATCTGAGAAATGAAATTCGTGTAGTTTCCAGATTGTTAGAATCTGGAAACTACACGAATCTCATTTCTCAGTATCGCCACAAATCAAATCACTTCACCCTTTCTCATTACGTCAACATGTACAGCCTTCGTTCTATAAACCTCTATAAAACGCTTCATACCTTCCGACTCACAACCGACGACCTTTGCCTCTCCCGAAATAGAAATGTAACCCCGTTCTCGGTCCCAACCATTCGAATTTCGAACGACATCGTACTTTATACAGATATACTCTGGATGGATTGATACTTCGAGCTCGATTACTACTTAGAATGTATGCTCTCCTGGTACCGGTAGAATGGATGCGGGGTTATTGCTGCATTTCTATTGTTGTCGTTTGATGACTTGACATGTTTTGATCGCGGTCTCATGATTGTCTTTGTTTTGTGCATACAGCGAGATATCAAACATTTTACGATTTACAAAATTGGGAAATTTAACCATCCTCCAGCCAGCTTCTTGTTTGTATACCTAAAGAGAAAATACAGGTAAGAAAGAGCACCATGGTTGCAGATGGTATGTGTGGCAGTAAGAAGTGGTTGATCCCCCCCCCCTTTTTCACAGAAACTCGTCACTTCAATATAATGCCTAATTAATATTGCACGTTAGATTTTCAATTCTCCACACTTAACTTAGAGTTAAAAATCAATTAGAGGCTTGTGCACTCAAAAAAATTAATTAGTTCGTCAGATTATCCAAAATATTTGCCCCGTATTTTTTCTTTTGATACGTTCCTAAACCAAAATTGACGAAGATTAAGACGCTTTTATAATTCTCAAAACGTCACGCCGTGGTATTAGTTTTAGCACTTTCTGCCATCACGAGCCATCCACTCCCGAGTTTCGATGCGTTTTATCTTTGTCAATATCCATTGATTTACAAAAATATAAAATACGTGTCCATTATTTTCTAATACTCTAACGGACGGACTAAATAGATTTGCAATGTATTGATGGTGGAAACTAACCTGTTAGTGTAAACAAGCAGCGGTTCTTGCTCACCGCTAGTTGTACAACTAAAGGGTGTAAAACACCTCTTAACGAAGTCGAAAGACACTTGTTCTCCTCGTCATTCTGATTATTTTTTGTTCTACACTATACCTGGGAACCTCCTAGTTACGGAGATATAGGGGGTCAAAGTTGTAAGATTTTTATAAGTTTTTTTTTTAAATACCACTTTTTATCGCATGATTTTTACTTTAAATATCTCTACGACCTCCGTACTATTCAATCCATCCATCCGCGCAATGTTTTGAGTGCGTTACATTGAGTTATACCACAAAACATAATTTATAACCTCAAAAAAAAAGTTGTTTCCCAGCAATATTTTTTGCGGAAAGTTACTTAGTTTGATATACAGAATGCTTGGTTAACGGCTTTGTGATGAGGTGAAATACACCCTTTATAAAAGTTTATATTAACTCTGCTCATATTTTTAACCCCCATGTGACTGGTCGATACAATTAAGCAAATACTTTCATAATATTTATTTTAAAATCAACACACGGAGCCAAACACTTACAAAGCTATTAACTTTCTACATTTGGCATTGAAGGACAAAACGTAAAAACTTTCAAGCTCATAAATCCCTTATTTTAATGGGTATGGCTGACAAGCTTCTCAAATGATTCTTTAGAAACTTAAAAATATCCTATTTCTACGAGCGACTCATAATAGATAAGCACACGTGTTTGTAATAAACTCTGGTCATTGGGTAAAACCCCGACGATCACTTAAAACAATTGAAAGATTCACAAAAAAAGGGACGAGCCGTGGGATTTTGCTAAAAAGGCGGGGGACGTGGGCCAGGAGGAGGTAGGCTGGAGGCAGTCGGTTGGAGACCGCTAGAGGGTGGAGACGATAAGCTAGGAGTTAAGCTAGGAGACGTAGAAAATACTAGGAGTCTATGTCTGAGTGTGTGGCCGCGAAAGTGTGATAATGTTTGTAAAAGTTTATAATAGTTGGATGGAAAGGTCTGTTTAGATTAATCGAGGTGAGCGAGAGATGGCCTTAGACGTATGGAGAGGTCTGGGTGAGTTCGCGGGATAGACTGGTCTATAATAGTAAAAGCACTAGGACGTCCTAGGTTAGACTCGGAAAGTTAGCATAGTTTCGGTATTAAGATACGCATCAACTCCCCGAGGACGAATAATATTTTATAAGCTAAAATATTAGTAGTCATATTAAGTCTAGTAAAAGTGAGTGTTATTACGTGAAAGGAGCCAGACTGCGGCGAAGGCGAAACTACAGTATTCAGTAAGTTAGTTGAAGATTGACCATCTTTAAAGAACACGTGGTAAGTGTTAACTATAATTAAATCCTCGCTTAAGTTGCAGTTGGACTGTAGCGTGGAAGGGCTGACAGTATTCACTTATTGCAGCATGACGGAGCGATTGCATCACGTCATCATAATGTATATTATTATCTCATGTATATTATGTGTCCACTTCCTAACCCGTACCTGAGCAAATATTCATATGCTGCGTTTGATCTAGGGAGACGAAAAAAGCCTACCGCTTACACTCTACAACGTACATACAACATGTACATTGTACCCAAATACAATCGACTATTGACGACTATCGACTTCTAACTGACAAATGGAAGGCCGAATCGTAATGTTCGCATTTTGGTTAGAACAAAGTATATTGTTCAGTAGTGACAGCACCATAACATCCGCAAATGGACTAAAACAGATTATAATGTTTAGTATTATAATACTAACTTGTACTTGTGTTACAAGTCAATCAAACGCTGCTGATGAATACTGCTTCCTGTAAAAGTCTAGCTCAGAAGATTGCTCTGGAACTGGTGGCGTGTGTCCCTGGGAGGGGGGTAGGCACCCCGAAGTATCACAACCTAAATTGATAGCTACGTTCTAAAGAACGCTAGGGACTGTGTCTCGTTAAAACAAACCCCGGCTGCCACAGGCCTATCACTAAATCGTCACAATTTAGCGAAACACACAAACTCTACTTGGGGAAGATTAGAGGGACAAGAAATGACGAAACATATGACCATTTCGACGTTCAACAGTAACATTGCAATTTATTCTGCTACAGACTGAGTCTACGATGCGCTTGTGCAAATTGATCTAATAAATGGGGTAGACGGTCGTCAGGGTGTTTATCAACGAGAGTACGCGTGTAACTAAAGATAATGAAAACCTGTCTTCTTCAATGGCATTGGCCTCACAACCCAAGTCTTAGGATTGGAAAAGACATGTTAGAAAGTGCTTAGGGAACGTGTGTTGTTGGAGTTCGTAGCAGTGCCCTTAGTAGGACAATGCGCTTAGGTCTAACAATACACGTACGCCGGGCAAACGTTGTAAAACGAATCCATGTACTTGTACATGGGCCCGTTTGCGTTTGCAAGCGGCATCTACTTTTGGAATCTGATAAAGTAACGTAACGAACTAATTAATAGTTTCTTAAACACAAGCGTAACGATTCCTTATCAAACTTCTAGTATATATCATATCTTTGCGTCCTCTTGTTTTATTAGCTTCATACTTTATTGGCGTTTTGCCTCATTAGATTTGATATTATTCATGTATATATATAACAGTGAATTCCAATATTAACTTCACCTTGTGTCCCATCCCAGTCCCCTAGCCTCTAAGGAAGGGACAGGGCTAAGACAAATCCCTCATATTTGGAATTCAGTCCATCTAGTCAGTGGGAGGCCATCCAGTCAAAGGTCGAAACCTACAGAGCTTGCGCGGAGGAGGGGCGCTGCTCCTTCCCCTAAGGGGGAAGCTGACCATAAATACTAATAAATAGCATGATTTAGGAAAAACGAAAATTTTATCAGCCTAGGGTAATTTAGAAACAGTCACACCCACGCCTCCAAAGCAATTTGATATCAAACCAGAACTCAAAAAAAATCTTTGAACATTTTCTCTCCTTTAACCTAAATGTAATTCATTCATTCTGACTCATCACTTTTATTATGTCCATCAATTCCAATATTTCAAATAATCTATATCATTACATCTTCGAATTAACCAACTATCTAACATACTCGTAAGATAACAATTGAACCACAAAGGTCTTCTGAAAAAGGTTCAATCAAATTAGATTAGTAACGTAATCCCTCGTCGAAGATAGCTTAATGACTCCAACTGTCAATTAACGAAAAAGAGCCCATTAGGTGTAAAAAATGTGCTCAGTAAGCAATTTATTGGTTTTCAATATAGTGGCTTTAGGAGTAATGGCTGTGGGGAGCTGGGGACTCATTCGATATAATTAGAGATTATTAATTAAAACCTTAATGTGAAACAAATAGAATATCTTTTATTATGTAGACAAGGCGACTACATAACAACACACATGTAATTCCCCAAGGAAGTATTCTTCTAATCCCCCGGCCCCTTATTTTTTCAAGTAATTTAGCATAGTAAAAGAGTTTTCAAAATCAGTTCAGTAGATCTTGATCTTTGAAGTTGTAGAGGTAATCTCTTCCCTACAACATCACAAACTTCACCTATCTAATATTAGTATAGTTAAGACAAAACACAATTACAATCTAGACTAAATTCAATAGGCAACCTACACAGATAATCGCAGAGGATATAAAAATGTCGTTTACTATACGCTTTATAAAGAAAGAAGTAATTTTGAAAGCACCCACATAATCTCCTCTCAATGCGAAGACGGAGACACCAAAAAAGGCAACCCGGGTTTTGAGTTAACGATCGTCCAACATACGGACAGTTATGTTAGGCAACAAATACTGCCACATGTAATGTGGCGCGCGTACTTTATTTCAAAGCACATTTGACCCTAGAAGACTTAATAAAGAAGAGTGAGTATAATGATTGCGTGTCAAGCTTATTTGACATTTAAACCCCTTATATTCAGAGGGTCTAGAGTTATAAACAACTGACAAAAGCTGTCAAAATTTTATATTTTAACACGATTGACATTTAGCTTTTCGGTAGCTCATGTCAATTCAAATCATTTTAACTTTTCCATCTTCGTTACCGGTGTTAGAATGTCGCTTTGCTTTGAATATGTAAATAATCGCCACATTACAAGTACATATTCATATGTAAATAAAAAAAAATCTCACAAAAAAGGTTTCCACAGACATTGTCCATCTGCTCAAGCCATGTGTCCCAAAGATCCTGCAAAAAAGATAGCATCTATACATCCATAGATATACCGTACGCATAACGGATCTGTACCCTGTACTTTATAGTACCATCAATTTCAAGTCGCCCGACACATTACAGAGATCAAGGAACCCGTATTGACATCTTTATGAGTACTAGGACTTCAGGAACTGAAGTTGGTATTAAGTCTCTGGTATGTCTCTGGAAATTTGATGCCTATAATGAGGTTTAGTTTGAGGTTTGGTTTAGTTGTTACAGAGGTAGTCAGTGGCCCAAAAAGTCTGACAACCAGTCGTACCAAGGGTTATCGTATTACCCAGTACTTACTGGGTTTTGGAGGTCAGATAGGCAGTCGCGCCATGTAAAATAGTAGTATTCAGCTGCATCTGGTTGGACTGAAATCCTTTCCCAACATAGTTGGTAAAAGGTAGTCTTAACGATTTATTATTATTCTTTTGATCTAAAGTGGCAGCTTACAATTTTTATTTGGTAATTTTAGCAATCTTGTTCGTTTCAGGAAGTTTCTTAAAAGTCGTTTCAACTTTCAGGAAACAGGAATATTCAAAAGGTCAAAATGGCTTCATCAAGATTCACTGAAAGGTGTTTAGTGGTCTAGGGATTTAACATTACGCTCTAAACCAAGCACGGAGTTGTGAATTCAAGACAAGTAATCCCATTTGCATTGGTTTTAGATTTCGTAAACTTATTTTAGAGACTGACTTAAGGCGAGCGATTACATGAGCTAAACACGACTTTTATAATTACTACAAGTATATGATTCACTGCTATAAACAAGACCAGAAACATGTACGATATTCTTCAGAATATATGCTAGCATGATACTGTTTTGAAAACATAATACAATTAATTTGGCTCGATAAAAAGAAATCACGAACTTATCTCTAAAAATATCTTTCAAACAATAAAAACATACTAACATGCATGCGTTCTGATTTTTTGGCAAATAATTCTACAAGCAATATCTTAGCATGATACTGTTTTAGTTTTTTAATCCAATCAATAGTTTTTTTGTAAATCGATCGAAACCACTCATTTCGCGCTATTTGGCCCGCAGTGGCTGACGTAACAACCACTTTGTCACTACAAAGTGGTTGTTACGCAGATAAGAACTTTATTCTAACAGCATTTCAAACGAAGTTTGAACCATCACAAATGGAGTTGCTAATTTAGCTCGTCTAAGCGCCTTAAGTTTAAGAAAAAAAGTTGAAATATAGTGTTCATTATGGCTTCTAAGTAATCTGGGTTTCTTGCAATTACTCCCAATTACCGATAATGCCGTGGGTTTAGAAGAATAAAACCGAATTCTAGGCTAAAAGAAAATACTAATAGAGCTCATTTATCACTTTCAGGCCATTTACTGCGACTTTGCAGTTACTGTGGTTATTTGCGACGATTGGTGGAGCTATTTTATGTTCAGTTAATTTTATTGTATAAATTGCCTTAGGATATTTTATTATCATTTGAAGAATTCAAAGATCCTGATGCTCTTCGAATTAGTGGCCCAGGAAGGTTATAATCGTTTGATTCGTATTTTTATACCATGAATTTCTAAGACTGAATATGGTTTCTCCCTAGTTCCATGGAAAAAAAACAGGAGTTTATATATACATGTATGTATGAATGATTACTATCAACATGATTGCTTTTCGCTAATTAAATGTCTATCCATTTTTTTTAATTATCATCATCATTAACGTCATGAATAGAAATGATGAGTAAAATCAAATAAATGAAGTAAATATGAAGTGTTAAACGAGTACATTGTTCAAATTCACAAAATTTAGTCCACTTGTTAGACTAGACACACTGGTCTAGCCTAATGCCCCGTTCCCACTACGTCGTGACGATTACTTTATCGTGGGTTTTTACTTGGCAAAACTCGTGGAAGACAGTTATCGTGTCGTCCTTTATGTAAACACCTCCACTTATATACACAAGCCACGACACTTAAAACTACACGATTATCTATTGTCACAGAGCAGCGGTGGCCCAGTGGTGGCACCCCTTACTTACGTATTAACCCGACTTATTACAGTAAGTCGTGGGTTCGAACCCAGGCAGGCGCATTACTTTGTGTAATTTTCTCCTCACCACAGCACTAAAAACGGTGAAAGAAAACATCGTGAGGAAACCGGCATATCATAGAACCAAAAATTCGAAGACATGTGACATCTACCACCAACCCGCACTGAGCCCGCGTGGTGGATTAAAGAAAGAAAGAAAGAAAGAAAAAGCATTTATTAGCCCACACAGGACAAACACATCAAAATTAACAGTATAAAAATTACACAGAAAAAAAAAACAAATATACTTTTAAAAATTAAAAGAAATGAAACTCGTCCTGAACGAGTCCAAAAGGCTCCTATCTCAGCATGGTGCTGTAACATTAAAAAAAAACGTCACAGCGCTGGTAGATGGCGCTGGTGGATTGTAGCATACGCAAAATACGCGCTTTGACGTGGAGTTGCGGACACCAGCTCGTCGTACAATACAATATCTATTGTCACGACAAAGTGGGAACGGGTTCTTACTCGCGTGTTTAGGTTACTAAGTTAGTGCTCTCAGCGCCATCTGTGAGTTCTCCCAGACAATCACAACAGAGCTAAGCGCTCAATTATGTAGGACGTGAAGAACCTTGTCGTGTAAGAGTTTCCAATTGGGACAGCTCGTAAATTTTCCACGTCCCCGCCTACTATTGGGTTAGCAGTGATTTAGGTAACGCGGCGTTTGTCATCGTGTTATTTATGAGTTTGATATTTTATTGGGCAGAGCGCTATGGAACATTGTTATTTGATGTTCTTTCTCGCGTTCATTCATTGGTTTCATGACATACTATCGCGCTTGTTTTCCCTGTGAAGTATTAAGCAGAGATGAACCATTGTACACCTACATTTTTCTGGTTTTGTGTTAGTCTTGTGCAATAGAGAATGAGCTTATTGCTGTCAACTGGGTACAAATCATGACTCTGTACTGTCGAATAGCAATTTGGATCAGCACAGTGCTTCATTACACCAACTGCAATGAGGCCGTCAAATTAAAAGCAAAATAATTATGAAAATGTGCACAGTATAAATGGGTATTGGTTCATGCATAGATAAAACACATTTTTCCGCATTTTGCGTACATTCACTGCATACCACGTAGACGCATTGGTCTCTGATAAAAAAAAATCAGAGACGATCTAGCCTAAAAAGATCTACTTAATTCGATGTAACAGTAGATATACTCGTTGTTACAAAAATACATCTAAAGAGACACATAACACCGTTGATCTTCGCGTGACCTTATTTTTATCGAAAAGAATAATATCCTCACTATTTCCTCAACACATTTTATTTATTTTAAATTTTTTTTTTATTTTTTTTTGTTCAAGTTACTCTTCTTTTTATAGAAGATTCCCGCTAAAGCGGGGGCAACACCACCAGCTAGCGAGCGAGGCTGACAGGGCCCTTTTCATACTTCGTTCGGCTCTTTCGATAGTGTTTCGAGAGTGATTTCGCGGTGTGAACCAAAGTATGAAAAGAGGTGGAAGGATACCTCGCCCAGCTCGCTCGCTCGCTTGCTGGCGTAAATTGTTATGTAACAATGCATGATTTATGAAACAAGTTTGTTATATTCTTGTTCATGTGTAACGAGATACTCGTAGTCCAAACGTAATGTAAATAAATTAGGGCGATGATAATTTGGGAACACAAAACATTGCGAAACAAATATATCTTTAGTGTTTTATAGATTGAGTTTTAGTGGTTTTAAGCGCTACTCTTGAGCCTGAAGAGACGGGCTCGATATTATGGTCGTTGGTTTTTTCATCAGGAATTACTTAGTGAGCCGGTTGAGGCCAATAGGATGGCTTCCAAAATGACTGATGATGAAATGAATGGATGACTTAAACTCACTGGAACCTAACTGGAAAAATGTGGGTGCATTATTAAAGTACACTTCTACTTAGAACTTTGGGTTTTACAGGTGTATTATTTTTCTAATACATTAACAAGACTAATACTCGAGTTATTAATAAAAGAATGAGATCCCTTTGTAACAAAACTTTTTTTATTAAACGCAAAACGAATCGAACACCTTAATAGGCGACACAATCAATCAAGGTTTCAGACTATACAACAATCAAGACACACAACTACAAACAAATCAAATTCCTAAATACACACATCAAAAGTGTCTAGGGATCAACATATATTTTTGCAATAACTTTTCTCCTGATTGATATTAATTAAAAATTTCTTTAAGGATTCATCAAATAAAGTGTTTTCGTTTGTCACAGTAACGATAAACCAAGTCACCTTTGCATTAATAAAGAAATTTGCCATTTTCCTAATAAAGGGATTTTTGACATTTGAACCACTAACACAAAAGTTCGAAAAAAAAGACTGAAATAACAGTTTTCTTTAAAATTTTATTGGGTAACTTAAACAATTAATAATCCGTGTTTCTACCGCGAACACTAACAACACAAGAACATCGGTTTGGCATACTCAAAATGAGTTCATCCAAATCACGCTGTGGAATGGCCGCCCATGTTCGTTGCAACACAAAAAAAGGTCTTCTTGCGACTGGATACCCTCCATATTCGGCAGAGCTCTTCTCTGTAGCATATCCCATGCATGCTCAATCGGATTCAAGTCTGGCGACTGAGCAGGCCAGGGCAGGACATTGATGTTAGCTGCGGCGAGAGTCTGTCTTACAACTCTTGCGGTGTGCGGTCGTGCATTATCATGCATTAACTGAAATAAGGGACCGATTTGCACTTGTAGAGGAACGATGACGTCTGATACAATCGTCTCAGCATAAATTTGAGCGTTGAGGTTGCCTCTGATCCAAATCAACTCAGTTCTTCCGCCGATCCAAATACCCGCCCATACCATGATGGTTCCACCACTATAAGGATGGACTTCCTGGCAGGATTTTAATCGCTGTTGGCGTCCAGGGGTTCTCCAGTGTCGTATACGTCTTGTATCCGGTCTCTTACCAAAACGAGACTCATCAGAAAAGCACACGAAACGCCATTGTTCTTCTGCCCAATTTCTGTGTTCAAGAGCCCATTGATATCGAATCCTACGATTGTGCATTACTATAGGTGGTACCCGTAGCGGTCTTCGGGAATGAAGGTTCACTTCATGCAAGCGGTTTCTGACTGTTTGGTCGCTAATTAAGTTCCCTGAAGAGTGATGAAGCCTCACGGCTAACATCATGGCGGTTATTGTTGGAGCTCTTCGAGTTAAGATTTGAATGTATCGGTCTTGTCTCCGTGTGGTGCAGCGA
This sequence comes from Xestia c-nigrum, assembly GCA_916618015.1. NCBI lineage: Eukaryota > Metazoa > Arthropoda > Insecta > Lepidoptera > Noctuidae > Xestia > Xestia c-nigrum. Next base: position 5,483,392 of record OU745263.1, read on the forward strand.
TACCGTCCTCCATGGCGCTCAGCCACGGTACCAGTGCTTCGGTAACGTGTCCAAAGTCGACTGATAACACTCTGACTTGTATTCAGAGCTAAAGCCACAGTACGTTGCCGGGAACCAGCTTCTATCATTCCCACGGCTCTGAGCATTTCTTCCCTGCTTAAATGACGTCGCCGCTCCATAATAACGTTGGTTTTAATCAGTAGTAGGGAAACAGTAGCACTAATAATGTCTTCAATGCGTTGTATGTTTTTATAGGGAAAATATTGACAGCTGATTTTCATCTTTTACTCGAATTTGATTCACAGTTCCTGATTCAAATTATGAAATGCACCAAAAAGGATCCATATAAATTTATAAAATCATAAATTTATTACAAAGCCACATCTCAATCTCAAGAAATCCGCATAAAAATGCTTGATCCCTAGACACTTTTGATGTGTGTATATTTGTAGACCTTCTTACTAATTCACGCGAACAGTCGTAGGCAGGCGACAAACGAAATGCCAAGGCTCCGGTGAATATTTGATTTCGGTCACTAGTTATTCTGCTTGGTTCTGCTCTATAATTAAGACTGACGCCAGCCTTACCGCCTGGCCACAAACAACGCGTTCAAGCATCGCGTGTGAAAGCACACAGTGGGGTTGGCAACTGTGGAACTAATGGCGCTAGCACCGCATGAACCAAAGCATCGTCATTGGTTGAAAATCTGTCAAAATCATTTTATATTTCAAAATAGTTTGACCTCATTGGTCAGATTGGGTCTGTGCGTTGGACGCGCCATCTACAATCAGCTTTAACTTGCCGAACCCGTTGCTGCGGAGATAACAAATGAAAGAAATTGCTTTGAGCATGCGGTGACACTCACTCACGTACTCTATCTACTCTCTAAGCACGAAAACCATAGTTTATGTCGAAGTTACGGGCGTTTTCTTCTTCGTATTACTTGCAGTCTTGCGGACATAAGATATTATTTAGGGGCTGAACTATAAAGGAATGACGACTCGATTGATCATCTGTCCTTGCTCCCAGTGTGTTTTCAAAACTCATGAATACTGAAACATAAGTCAGTAGGTTAATTTCAAAGTATAAAACTAATTACGAACGGGCCTTGTATTTACCCCCTTTTTTTTGTTCTTGTATTGGAAATCATTAAATGACTCCTCCCGCTCTGAGCGGAGCGGGCGGGAGTGTCAGGCTTTTATTGACTAAAACCCATCCATGTTTCTTCCTCGCCCTTTATATTCCAAGGCCACAGTATCTCTTTCGTACAGTCCCGCAGCCCCGGCAGGCATCGGCCCTTGCGGACCTCTTCCTTATGTTGACATCTCTTTGAGGCGTAAATAGAACACGAACGCGCCGTTAGTGCGGCCTGTCGTCATAAGACGGAAGGGCGGTGAGCTAGCCCATAGCTCCACCGTATGCTCAACCGTGTCCTCCGGTTGATCTTCACAATGGAAACACCCTGGCGTTTCCTCCCGCCCGATTCGAAGAGGGTACTTATCGCCACTATCGTGGCGTGCGAAGGGACTTATCCCCCTAGTCACCGCAACACGATATGTGACGCGACGGAACATACAACGTGCTGATACTCACGTGAAGAAAACAAGTGAAACGCGCGGCCATTGAAGCAGGGCAAGACGCGAGAGGTCGCCGCCGCCGATCGCCGCTACGAGGACACGGCGGTGCTCCGCCCACGCAGGGTAGACCTCCACCGTGTGCTCCACCGTGTCCTCCCGTCGATCCTCGCAGTGGAAACACCCGGGCGTTTCCTCCCACCCGATTCGGTGCAGGTACCTACCGAAACATTCGTGTCCGGTGAGGACCTGCGTCAGGCGGAAGGTGCGCCGTGGCGCCTCTCTAACCTCTCCTCAAAGAGGGGACTTACCGCCACTATCGTGGCGTGCCCTAAGTTGCGATGCCTGAGGTTGTGAACGGGGCGTTAGGCTGTAAGGCACTGCAATTATAGATACGGTAGTTTGGGAGTATTGTTAGTGTAAACTACGTAATTGGTGCAGAATAATGCAACACAACATGCAAGATCCAGAAGGTTAATTAAATATTTGACTAACATTCGTACTGTCAAAGTTTGTTGATACAATATTGTTTGCAAGTTACATGCTTCATAAAATCGAAAATGTATCGTAGGTTTAGGCTGTGTAGGTATACTTTTTTTTATGAAACTTTTAGAAACATCTAACTCATTACAGTCGTCATACCCTGGAATTTTATAAAGTTGTCGAAAGGATATAGAGTGAGATTATCCTGTCTTACTGTGACAGACATTTTTTCTGTGAAGTACAGGTTTAATGCCGATGGTGTCGATTCTATTGTGCACAAACTAAACTTAATTTACTCTATTGCTATCTTTTTCTCGCTAATAAAACGAGAAAGAGACGGACGTAATTTAGAGCTGTCATAAATTTAATTAGAACGAATATTTCCATACAAGTGAAGGGTGTACGTAAAAACACATTGAAGCGCAAGGCACAAACTAGTTTGATATCTCTATCTTAGTTCATAGCTATAGCCTTCCTTTTCTCGCACTGCCTTCTAATAAAAGACAGCAATTAAGTTAAGTTTATGCATAACAGAATGGACATCAAAATCCAGGTTTTTTAAGACAAATGTCCTAGGCTCTAGTCTAACTTTCAGTAAAATATCAAAATATTAGGCTCAGTGGTTGAAGCGTGAAAATATAACAGAGTTACTTTCGCATTTGAACAACAAAATGGACGAATAACTGATTTTCTAAGTAATTTGATAAAATAAAATATATCAATTTTTTTTTTTGGGTTAGTACCTCAAAATCAAAAGGTAAAAAAGGAACCCGTATTCACTCACTCTCTTGTCCGTCTGTCTGTCCGTGTGTCATCACCAATTTTCTCAGGAACAAGTGGACCAAGCAATATGAAATTTATACCAGATACTGAGGTCTCATCATGATCTGTCTAGCCTTTTTCCAACTATGTCAGCTTCCAGTCTAACCAGATGCAGCTGAATACCAGTATTTTACATGGAGCGACTGCCTATCTGACCTCCACAACCCAGTTAGTACTTGGTAATAAGATACCACTTGGTAAGACTGGTTTTCAGACTTTTTTGGGTCACTGACTATCTGTTTGTTTGAGACCCTATTAGGTATATAAAAATCAAGGCCCTGAGTCAACACTTGTACTAAAGCCTTAATTTTCAACTTTTTTATTTTTCAGAATTTTTTCTATAGGTACTTGTGCTGCAAGACCTTGCTTTTAACCAAAATTAATCATTCTAGGTCAACCGGGAGTACCCTACAAGTTTTGGGTCGAAAACCTATATAGTAGTTCCCGTTGACAGCACATATAAAGGTAAAAATCTGAAAACTGTAAATATGTACTTTAATAACAAATTACATACAAGACTCACGCAGCGGAACACTCGCTGCGTGAGTCCAACTCGCACTTGGCCAGTTTTTTACAACAAAACTTGAACCTTTCCAAAATAAGTCACATCTGAGAAAACCCTACATTAGTTAAAGACGTCCATCATTGAGTTATATAAGCAATATCCTCTATAATGCAGCGTCTACACGGCTCCGGCTGTGAGGGTAATGATGACCGCTCTCCCGTCGCGAACAGAACGGTGCGTGTATACTTGTCCTTACTATTAGAACGGGGTTGTAACGACAGCGGGAGTAAGATATTGAGTGACATTCATAATTTGTTTAATTAATATTTTGATATACCTGTCTTAGGAGCCCCGAGAGCCTCCGAGGCTAGGATCCAGGCTGTGCCAGGAAAGCCATGGGGACCCGGGGCGGTATTTTTGCCCTTGAGCCTACCTATGATTTCTGAGTATGTTTTGATGAAGTCAGTTGTTGACTATTTTTAGACGAATATAGGAGACAACATTTTGCTAAACACATGACATAAATTAGAGGTTTTTTTTTGTGTTCAATAGATACTCGTATATCAATATAAAATTAAGATCGCCTAGGAAGATGTGCAAAGTGTGTGTGGGGATGTGTGAAGATGTGATGTTTGTGTGTGTGTGTGTGTGTGTGATAAGCAGTATCCTATATAGTGTCGAATCTATAACAAGAGCGGGTAATGACGACAGCGCTCCCGTCGTGAACAGAATGGAGCGTGTGTTCTCCTCCTTACTATTAGGAAGGAGCAGTTACAACAGCGGGAATGATTAATTAAGAATCGGACAATTTGTGTGGGCAAAACCGAGCAGGGCACTTTTTTTCTTATCCATGTACCTAGGGGGGTGTGGACGACCGACAATAATATTCTTTACTTCTTGAATATTCTTTTATTTAAATAAAAACTTAAAAAAACATAGGAATCGTCTTGTTCGTCTTAGCTAGCTCGCATCATACTCCCCGTGTCGCTCACACACATCCTCTGTCACTTATACATCGCTGCGTTTATGCTGAACCTTTTATAAAAATTATGGTGCATTTAAAATTAAAATCATCCATAAACTAATATTATTAACGCTGCGATAGCGTAGTTAAGCATACAACCAAAACACACAGTATAGAATGCAATGACAATTTATTGTTATTATTAAGTTACAGGTAAGGTTATCCTACATGCACTTTTTATTTCTGTGTGACACATGTTTTGAGCAAATAAAATATATCTTATCTTATCTTATCTTATCTTAATAGGCTACTGGCCAAAAAAAGAATCCGGTTTGATGGTAAGAACTACTCCTATAGATCTCTTGAAGACCTGAACAAAGCTACATTTTATCAGCGGTAACAATGATAGGAAATCAAAAGAATTACGGTACTGATACACACTTCCGAAAACCTTATGTATATCGTTGTAGGAATCACACTTTTGTAAATCGTTGTAGGATTACGAAACGCTTTAACAGCTACAACTGTTTTGTCTTCCTTTAGCCTTATGCAGAACGAGTGACAGTGTTTTAGCAATCGTAACACAACACAGCAAATCACGACTGGAAAAATTAAGATTTTTTTTTTCACTCAACAAACAAGATCGATCTAACTATCACACTCGCTGCTTTCATGGCCACACATTGTGCAGTCTAAGAGTCTGCTGATAATTATCTCCAGGGAACCATACAGACACACAGATAATAAAGTGCAATCGTTTTGTTACAAACATGTACTGTGGCAGACTTAGTAAGGCGCCCCCTCACCGGAGCAGTCGCCTGAAGCGGGAAAATTCTAAATTTCATTTTGAGGATTGCGTTACAAATAAACGGCCCCTAAAGTCTAGGTTCACCAAAAAGATAACAGTCTGTTTATTTAAGAACAGCTGTCACAGTGACATGTTTTCACATAAAAATATGTTTTAAACAGCTGTTTTTAGATAATGTTCACCAAAAAGAGCCTCATCTTTTTGGTGAACATGGACATTAGTGTAACAAAACAAGCCGCTGTTACAAATTGTATCATTACAGGTTCTCCTCAATTATTTAATAGGATACATGACTCAAAAAATCTAATAAGTCCGGCAGTTAGATTGCCAAAAAATTGACCCGTGTTTTTTCGTTTGATACGTAAACCTAAATTGACGAAATACAGCGCTTTAAAATTCTCAATACGTCACGCCGTGGTAATAATTTTTAGTGCGTTGTGTCGTCACGAGCCGCCACTCCCGAGTTTTGATGCGTTTTATCTTTGTCAATATTCATTTATTTACAAAAACAAAAAATACGTGTCCATTATTAACCAATACTCTAACTGACGGACTAAATAGATTTGCAATTTGTTGATGGTGAAAACTAGGTTATTAGCACTAGCGACTGCTCTCTTTGCCGCGGTGGAGACGCGCCTTTATGGTCTGTTTTGCACAGTTTTGCTTGTTTCAAGAGGGTTATTAGTCTGTGTTCAAGATTGTTTAAGTTAGAGATGTTTTTTGTTAATGTTGAGATTTTTGTTTGCGTGTAGTTGATGGATGATTTTTATGGATGAATGATAACGGGGTGCGTTTCTGCTGTCGGGTTAACAAAAGGTATGTTTGTTTCTCGAGGCTTGAGTATACTGAAATCGTTTGGTTAGAAACCTGGCGAATATCAAGCTTCACAGTCTTTGAATAGGTACTCGTATGATTGTTAATCCTGCAAAAAGGCCTGATGCGTGTCAAACACGTACAATAACGATTCCGATCCGAATTACACAGATTTTTCTATAGAACGGTCGCTGGTCTTCTTGAATAAGAGCTCAATGTATGTTTTCGATGAAAAACGATTTCATGTAGCAGAGATGAGAATGTTGAGATGGATTTGTGGAGTGACAAGAATAGATAAAGTAAGGAATGAGTATATTAGAGGAAGTTTGAAAGTGGCACCTGGTACTGAAAAATTGAAAGGAAGTCGTTTGTCTTGGTATGGACATGTAATGAGGAGGAATGAAACGCATGTGACTAAAAGAGTGATGGACATGAATGTTGGTGGACGGAGAGGGAGAGGAAGGCCAAAGAAAAGATGGATGAATTGTGTGAAGACTGATATGAAAGAGAAAGGAGTAAATGATGCCGTGACGTCTAATGGGGGAGAATGGAAGAAGAAAACGTGTTGCGCCGACCCCAAATGAAATGGGACAAGGGCAGGAAGATGATGATGATGATGATGATGCACGTGTAGCATTTTTCAGATACGATTCTTCGTTTATTTTGTGTAACAATTAAGGTTCATGTCCACCGAGAAAATAACAGTCTGATTAACTAAAACCAGCTGGTACTGTGACATGTTCCCATACAAAAATATGTTTTAAACAGTTGTTTCAGATAATCAGAGCATCATCTTTTTGGTGAACATGAACCTTAATTGACTGCAGTCGCGTTACGGAACTGCTAACATCTTCGTGAAAAGTTTTATTTTCACTTCTTATCGGATTTTAATTGATCGTACTGTTATAACAGAAACAGCTCATAAAACTCAAATAACTGTTTCTTATTTCATTCCTTAAACCCATTTAAGTATTAATTCGAGTACAATTACGAACCGAGTAGTAAACAAATCCAATAATTGGTAATATCGGCAGCCATTTTGTTTTATATTTTAGTGTGATGAGTATTATGTCGTAAAAATTGAATCACTCAACGGAATGTTTGTCATAAATAATTTTATAACTTCCCAAGTGTTGTATAGATGGGTCGCGCCGAGTTGCTGTGCTCTTAAATCGAGAACAAGATATTACTAAAAGGTAATTTTTTTTAAAGGGAATAAAATGGGATCTAAGATGTCCCATTTATTGTTGTTTTGAAATTTAAGGGTTTTTATCTATCTTATCCGTCTCACCAAAAAGTATTACAGTATCCAGTTACTGTATATCTGAAAGCAGTTGCTTGTTGCAAATAGTGGTATTACGGGCGAGGCAGCGGGTGGGTTTGCCTCGGGCGAGGCCCGATTTGCGCGAGGCAAGTCCTCGTCTTGACCGACCGAGGATTTGCCTCGTTTTGTAAGTACGCGTCTAGTCATTTGTTTACGTGGATATTAGGGAAAGTGAAATAATTGCTATTGCGATATTAACTTATTTCTTTGTGTTATGGCTGTCAATATTCCGGCTAACAATTTTATTTTTGTGTATTTTTAATTTATTTTATTTTAAATGCAACTTTAATTAGTGATAATGTAGTTTAAAGATTATTTAAATTCTATTTATTTCAACTTTTACTTATTTCCATTTTACTTTTATTTCATTTGACTTCATTGAAATGTAATTTGTTATTCTGTTGTTATTGAATTTTATCCGTCGTATGTCCGCGTCTTGCCTGAATTTAACGATTTTTTTTTTAAGTGGCAGTATCTATACACATTATTTTAACACGAACTGACACGGCTAATCATGGAAGCTAAACGCCGCGTCGCTAAATGTCTAAAGGGAAATAGCCCTAATAGCTCCATAGTGCTTTCCTAGAAGCTACATGCGACATGTTGGTATCATAGCACTAAAGGATTCTTTATCGTGGTAATTCTTATGATCAAATCCTGCATTAACGGTGGTATTTAAGTATTTCAGAGGGTTTAGAAACAAATTGCAGTTGTTTTTTAAGAGCTTTGTAATTATTTTAAATCGACCTTAAGAGGCCTACTGAGCATGCATTTTTCTTACAAACGTAATACCAAAATAATATGTAAATCAAACATATTCTTAAGGTAGTGTGTGTTTATTTCGATAAGATTACAGAATACTTAAACACTTTTGACTTTTTGGTAGCACAAAACACAATGTGACTTTTATTAAAAGCCCTCTGGATACTCACCTTAAGAAGGCGATGAAAACAAAAATAACACTAGCCTATAACTGTCCCACTGCTGGACAAAGGGCTCTTCTCATTCAGGCAATCTTGATCAACACGCTTGTTCAAGGCGTGTTGGCTATTTTAGATCTACATTTATCTAGGTTTCCTCACGATGTCCGACGTCGGTGATGCTTAAGATAAACTTTAAAAATTACCAACATTGTTTTAATTTTTTTTCAGCCTAATCAGTAAATAAAAAAAATACCTACATACAATTTTAAAAACTGGCATTGATACTTTAGGTTGTCGGTTCAAATCCGACACACAACCTATTACATAAAAGGCGAGGCCTCTCATCTCATCACGACCTGTACTCCTGCAAAAATCATCATCATCATCCACAACTGGAATTCACCCACTGCTAGGTCTAGGAATCTCTTTTTTTGTGCCAATCACCATGTTCCTGTGCCAACATCATCGAAAAAAACTACACTCGCCTAAAATATATATCTACACAATAAATTCGGCTGTCAAAAGAATGCAATAGAACTCCTCCCTAGTAGCGCCATATTCGTCTTCATACGAGAGCATGTCGTACGTGAACAGAATGAAACATGTCCCTGTGCGTAGGTACCAGGCTTGCAGATTTACGATGGAGATAAACTGGAAGATATGTTCGTAATTAGGACTGGGATGTTAGTTGTTTATAATGCAAAAGATAATTATTATCCTGGATTTTTATTAAATTCTTTAGTGTTCGTATTTATGTCTAGCTTAGACCATTATGTTTTTAGGGTTCCTTACCTCAAAAGGTTAAAAAGGAACCCTTATAAGATCACTTTGTTGTTCGTCTGTCTGTGCGTCTGTCTGATACCACCCAATTCTCTCAGAACAGGTTAAACCTAAAAAGTAGAAATTTATACCAGATACCGAGGTCTATAATCTCTATTAGGTGTATAAAATCGATGTCCTGAATCAACACGATAAAAAGATTTCAACAAATTTATTTTAGCTAAGAAGTTTTTTAGTTTTAGTAAATTAAAATGTCAGGAAAAACTTCGTCGCATGGTCATGGGTTCATTCCCGGGACTGGTAAAGTATTGTTGGTTTTATTTCATCAGGTGTTTTTAGTAGCAGCCTAAATCACACCTCGGCTTTACCCTTTGCAGATTATCGGCGTGTTGATCCATGTTGAATGAAAATGATGCCACAAATGCAATGATTATTTAACTTCACTTATACTGTCAGCTACTGATGTGTGTCTTGTGTGTGTTTTCAATTATTAGGAGCTCCCGATATTTCGACGGGAAGACATGACGATTGCAACAGCGTATCCCATTAAGTTACAGTTTAAATTAAGGTAAGAAAACACAGTGTTTATTTTAAGTTTTCTGCATACTACGTAGTGAGTCATCAGTCCTAATATTATATAATGGTTTAACAAAATAGTAGGTGCCAAAAAAATAGTGAGAAAATCAACTTCTTTGAAAAATTAATAACATGCAATTGACCATGGGAAAAAGCAGCTGTCAAGACTATTACCTACCTCGCAAGTCGCTTGCGGGTCGTTCGATAGTGATATACGTCACTATGATGATTGGTACACATGTACAGCCGGTTTCTGGCAAATTTTGGGTTATCGATTCACAAGATTTCTTTCTTACTTCGCTTTTGGTACTACATACTAGAAGTTCCAAAGTTGTACTGATGGTGAAAGTATTTTGGGAGATAAAAACGTGACGTTTTTATCACAAAATACTTTTGTAATGATTAATGTATTTTTTATGAATGGTTGCTACTTATAAAAAATAAAATGGCTTTAGTTAGGCAGGCCAGGTTTTTACAAACATATTCAAAGCCCTTTAAAATAGGACGAAAATTATTGAAAAACAAAATATTGTGACTGTGAACAAACCTGTCCAAATCCACTTAAGAAAATACTTAAGTACAAACTTAAAGTGGTTAGAACCTCTCACCTCTCTAAGTATGATTCTTCTATTTTCTTAGACTTATACCTAAATAGAATTAGATCTCACTTTACTGAAGTAAAGAGTATTGACCCTCGTAAAACCTGTAACCTAGCCAGGTTTTCTTTATTTAAATCGAGTTGCCATGATGGAATCCTTTTATTCAAATTGGAACTTATTCCTGTGTACTCTTCTAAGTTTTTGTTTTTATCTTGTTTTCGTTCTAAATAAACACGTTGAAAGTGTCTGGTGTTTATTTTGTACAAAATATTTAGGTTTTATGGAAACTAAAAATATATTATTTTAAGATGTAAAAAATATGTAAGATGTAAGAAAGCAATTGTTGTTTACTTTTGTCTTTATTGCTGTACTTATACGTAGGGGGCGCGGATACCAGATATTGATGACCCACAAAGGGTTGCGTACAACCTTAGTTCCCTAGAACATCGTTGGTAGGACTCGTGCAGACCGGGGAAGCATGGGAGAAAGCCTATTTCCCGCAGTAGGTGGAAAAATTCTGACAATGATTATGATGATGACTGTAACACTTTTAAAAATGTACTGACCTTCAGTCACATCTAGTTTTACCAAAAGCCGCCCTAAACCTCATTGAAGGCACTTAATACGTTAAGTTTAATTTAACCCCAAAATAACTCAAGCAAACTGTAAAATACACCCACCGATTGTCCAACCCTGACCTAACTCCGTTAAAATTGGACAAAAAAGGGTTTAAAACAGAGATTTATCAAGCCCGGCTTGCCGTTATGCATAACATTAATTCTCTGGCCGTTCGGCACCCTTTCAAGGGGTCATTAAGTAATTCAAGTAATAGCTTGATTAGGTAACTTCTATTCAAGGGGTGTTCTAATGATGGTGGAGAATCTGGGGATTAACTGACTGGGGTTTCCACATTTATAATTAAACATTTGTTTATGAGTTCAAAATATTTAATGTGGGACGCTAAAGTGAATAATTAAACGTCAAGTGAAACTTTCTTCTTTTTTCTTTCTTTCTGTGAGTAGTAGTGGTAGTAATATTATAAAAGAGGCCAAAACAATATCGCGAGGAAACCTGCACTTCGTGCTTGAATGAAGCCACTCGAAAATCTTCAACTTTGAAGTGTTACAGACCTAGGTGAAACTTTCAAGTTCAAACTGCACTTAAAAAAAGAAAAAGAACTACATTTTAACCAACTCAAATACACTTACACAAAGTTTGAAAAACTCATTTTAAGAAATTGAAAGTGTATATTTTATGAATCGATCTAAGTTTTATTGATGCTTAAGTTCTAATAGGTTCGTTTTCTAACTTAGATAATACTTAATAGATGGGCATGAAACCATTATCATGAATACTTTTTGTAGTTTTTATCAAAAATTTAATACTTGAAATTCTTGGAAAATATCTCAAGATTGATTAAAGATTTCGTTTATCTAAGAATAGCTAGTATTAATAAATGTACCTACAATCATTATAAACTTGAGCAATTTATTGCCCAATTTCCATTTTCAATTACAAATCGTTTAACTGATTAATTGATCGTAACTAAAATTTATGCGTAACGGTCCTTTGACGAGATTAATGGGGAGCTTTAAAATTTCACTCATCTTAATAATGATTTTGTGTTATAATCGGGCATGTACATAACACACAAAAACACAACCCAACAATTTTTAGTCTCTCTATAATATTCTTGGAGTCAACTTTTAAATGTCTCAAAATTAGCTTGCAATTGCACTGACCTGTGAGGAATTTTATCTGACCTACCTTTCTTGTTTTTCTTTTTTTTGGATGGGAAATCATCAAATAAATAAATAAGTGAATATCGCTGGACATTTACACACAGCGCCACCTAGCGCCACACTAAGCAAAGCTTGTGTCGTGGACACTAGATAGTTGATATACTACATACATACTTTTTTGTTTGTAAATACATAGGTACTTATTATACATATAAACATCCATGACTCGGAAACAAATGTCCATGCTCATCACACAAACATTTCCTCCTACCGGGATTCGAACCCAGGACCCTAAGGACGTAAGGCAGCATCACTACCACAACGCCATTCGAGCCGTCAAATAACCGACCACTCACTCAGAACACGAACGCGCCGTCGACACGGCCTGTTGTCATAAGACGGACGGACGGCGAGCTAGACCATAGTTCACCGCCTACAGGCTCGCGCCTACGGTGGCCCCCGACGCCCGGTGCTTCTCCCGCGACTGCTGGGGCGAGAGGTTCTCTCCCTCTCGCGTTCCGCCACCTCCTTTGCTAGCATAACCGCTTCGCAGAAGGAGGTGACGGCTTCCCATTCGGCTACCTCTGACGGGACTTTTCACTAGGTGCTCAACTAGCACTGAAATACAATTGATCATCATCATAGTCATCATATCAGCCCGGAATCACCACTGCTGGATATAGGCCTCCCCTTTTTGCCTCCCTTTATCCAGGCGTTTTCCGCGGCTTTGACGAAACCGTTGACCCAACGAGCTTTAGAACGGCGCTGGTTTCTTTGGCTCAACCTTGCCTCGGTCACAACTGAAATACGATTAATAACCATAATCAAAATAATTCATTCATAGCTTAACCCAATTTGAAACCAAACCTTATTAATTAATTATTCTTTGGCAAACTAATTCGTTATGGAGGCAAAGTTTCCGATTCAGTGTTGCTAGCTAAACTATTCCGGAGCCATCGAGAACTTTGCCTGTTCGAAGTACGTCGGAAATCTAATAACTGTGGTTTGGTACAATAATATTAGTTGTAGGACTATATTTACGGTACATTAATACAATTAATCCTGTTTAGCGTTATCGTAATACCCAGGACCCGGGCGGGCTAGGCAGTCGCTCCGTCTAAAGTTTAGATGGAGCCTAGCCTAAACGTATATTATAAAGAGGAAAGATTTGATTTTTTGTTTGTTTGTTATGACTTAACAGGTCGGCGGAGCATGCTTTTTTCACACTAACGTAATACCAAAATATTATGAAAATTAAACATATTCTTTAACTTAGTGTTTATATATTTCGATTTTACACGAATGTCTATGTGCCCAAATAAATATTTTAAAAGGACAATTATGTAAAAACGACATATGAGGAATTTAAAATGTCCATAGAAAATATATTTTTCTCATAACTCTTGTTTAAATCGGTGTATATTCAAAATATGTGTTTGTGAACCTGTACATTCTGTAATACAATCAAAATAAATACACACTATATCTTAAAAATAAGTTTGGTAATATTTTTGTATGAAATTCGCATGCCCCGCAGGCCTCTTAAAACCGATTCAAAACATTTCACCACCAGAATCTTCAAACATAAGCTATAAAATATATAGATATCACGCAAATTAGCTGAGCTATCTCAATTTTGCTACTAGTATACAACATTATTTTTTGTTTACACTAAACCCGAAAAGGGGTATTGTACTCATCATTTTGAACAACTTTTTCTATGGGACGAACCTTGAAATCACGAAAAAAAAATCAGCTGTTCCCTACATTTTGACGAGTTATGCGAACATAAATTTGTAAATTGTATAATATTGGTACTAGTAGCCGGTTAAACTGGAAGCCGACTCCAATAAGGTAGGGGAAAAGACTAGGCAGGTGATGAGGAGTTACTGCAAGCCCGTAGACTCTTAGCTTATTATATTCTTTCCTACTCCTCCGCTATACTTTCTGATTAATTTCGTTGCGGGATCCAAGACAGTTAAATTCATTCTCTGGGACTTCGTCGAGCTTCATTGTCTCGGCGCTTTTCTGGTGGTCGCCACTGTTGATTCTGGCTTTCAGGAGTTACAGTGGTTTGGGCGTGTGCGGCGGGCTTGTCCCAATAAAAAAAAAAAAAAAGACTCTTAGCTCTAGTTTACATGTCACCATACAATATTAGACCCATATTTCAGCAGTTTACTACTAAGAGATCCCTAGGGAAAAGGCCACTAAACTTTTTTTTTAGGATGGGAATTCATCAAATGACTTCTCTCGCTCTGGCGGAGCGGGAGGGAGTGTCAGACTCTTACTGACTAAAACCCATCCATGTTCCTTCCTCGCCCTTTATGTTCCGGGGCCGCGGTATCTCTTTCGAACAGGCCGAACTGGGAATTGAATCCATGCTCGGAAATTACACTGGCGACCACTAGATTACCACTAGACTAACAGTTTAAAGCTTTTTACTACAGCCCGACCTCCACAGCTGTGTATAGACCTCTCTTTGTTTGTGCCAAGCTCCACGCTCTTGTGCCAACCTCATCTAGGATATTCCCGCAATAGCAACAATATCGTCTGCCCATCTCGCCGCTGGACGACCAAGACTTCTCTTTCCATCTCGGTCACAGCTTTACTCCACTTGCCGTCATTATGTCTTGCTAGGTGTCCTGCCCAACTCCATTCGAGTTGTATAGCTTTCTACATACACTTAACTTATTGAATTAAAGAGATTTTAGAACGATTACGACCATTACTTGGTTCGTTTGTAATAATCGACTGTGATATGATAAAAGCATAACATAATAAGGGCGCTCAAACATGAACTAATTCAATTTAAAACAAATAAAAGAAAACGGAAATTGCTTTTCCAGAGATATGTAAGAAATGCCTGAAGCGGAACACAGCCAATGTAAACGTAATGTGATTAGTGAAAAAATATATTCTACGAAAACACTTGGAAATAAAATGTTTTTCGTGAACAGTAACACATTTTTTTTCGTGTTCGTTGGTCTGCTGTCTTGTTTTGTTGGTTTAGTGGGTGAAACAGCTACTGGTGAGCATGAGGTACTGAGTTCGATTTCCAAGTTGGGCAAAGTATTGTAGAATTTTGTATCAGCAAATGTTACAGTGGCATCCCCTGAGTGTTTATTTTGGGCCGTTTGGTGGCACAAGGCTCATCCCTTATTTCATGGGACTATTGCGGGTATTCGGGCTTTAATACTCTGCCTAACACTTTGGAAATTACAAGCGTGATATTATTTTTAACAACACGCAACTTTTAACTGTTCTCGTAGCACCATGTCTACGCTTGTGGCTACGGCGTAGCAGAGCGTAGCTCCGTAGCACTTTGAGAAGTAATTAATTTTGTGGTAGAAAACTTCAATACAATAGAGTTTCTAGTAAATAAGAAATGAGGTCAGTGACATGTTTAGACCTTTTATAGTCTGTCTGTTGTCTAGTATTTTGTTTGTGTATTTTTTTGTTGTGGCGCCGGCCGTGTCTTTGCAAAATGTCACTAGCTAAGAGCTTTTTAACTATAGTCTCCGCCAGGAGAAGCTATAAATTTTGTAAACAAACATTGAGGGGTTCGCAACCTTTTTCTTGATACAAAGATCAATTAAAAAAACAGTTTTGTGACGATTTTATTTTTATACTGGGATATAATTATGTTTTCACTCCTCTTGCTCAAAAAGACCGTCTTAATAGCTTTTTTTTTTTCGTCGTCGGTGTTCGAAAACGTACAAGTCTTTATTCAGAATTCATAAAGAATAGACTTATTACGGTTCCATTAAAAAAGAAAAACATTTTATTTTAAAAATGGAATCAAACGCGCCGAACTCTTTGGCAGAATGTGTGCGTTGCATTCCAGCTACAGAAGAAATAAAAAAAGGCATTGGCGCGAAATTTTATGTTTTTTTTTGTATTAATTATTTGAATTATAAGTAGGATTCCTTTTTATCTCTTACGTTTACCCCACAGACAACACAATATTATATTCGTCTTCACAGAGAACTGAAACTATGTTGCTGGGAAGAAACATCTAAATAAATTTGAACAACAGTACAATAAATAAATAAATAAATAATAAAAACAGTACAATATGTACATTTAATTGTTAATAAAATAAACTATCGTATAAAATATGGTTATTTTATTTTCTCGCAATCGTAGTGAAAAGTACGGTGTAACACACGGCGCTAAAATCCCATTATAACTCGGTTTCTATTTACTACCTCGCTAAAGCTGGGTAGTAAAACTACCTCGTATATAATGGGTCATTTTAGCACCTTGTATAACAATGTACTATAACACACACCGCTAATTACTGAGGAGCTTGTGGCAAAATAATAACAGCCGCTCGGGTCCATCTTTAGGTTAAGCTGTGTTTGCCTAGGTTGGTCTGTGGATAGTGACCACCCCTACATACCGAGTTTCTTCCGTGCCTCGGAAAGCACGTTAAGCTGTTGGTCTCGGGTGTCAAATCAAATCAAATCAAATCATTCATCATTCCATTCATTTCATTTTTTTCATTTTTGTCATTTTGTCCATCTTTGACAGTCTTTACAGGTGGTCAGTGGCCCAAAAAGACAGATAGCCAGTCTTACCAAGTGGTATCGTATTTTCCTGTATAAACTGGGTTGTGGAGGTCAGATTGGCAGTCGCTCCATGTAAAATACTGGTATTAAGCTGCATCCGGTTAGACTGGAAGCCGACCCCAACATAGTTGGGAAAAGGCTAGGCAGTAAACACACAGCTTATTACTGTCGTCCGACGATTCCGTGTATTATTATGAATTAATTTCCTTGGACGTACCGAGTCCTAGATCCTTTATTATAGGTAGTAAAAAATAACAGTAATACAATATAATTAACAAAACCAACAATTTTCTGGAAAATAAACAAATCAAAAACAACAATCCGTGAAAACAGCACACCCATACTGAGACTGAGACGCATTCGAAACTCAAATTCGAATTTCGAATTCAAACTGTTTAGGTTCTATGAGTTTTACGCGTTCCTGTACCACAAAACATAAAACGACTAAACTAAAGCTTTCTATCGCAATAATATAACCTGACCAAGTGAAATTGCTCGTTAGTTTCGTATTACACGTATGATAATTAGATTTGATTGAATTTGGGAGTATTTGTTGTTGATTGAATTGTCACCTCGTAAATTGGTAGAAATTCTTCGTTTACAAAAATTATAGCTTCTCGTGGTGCGTAGTATACGTTTGCTTGTGTCCGGCAGTATCTGTTAAAACAAAAAAAAAATAATTTGAAGCAATTACTAGAAAGAACTGCTATTCATTCGGGTCGAGCTGATATTCAAACCCCCGTCGTTTCATGTTCCGATTTTATCAACCTATTTCTTTTCTTCTTTCTTTCTTTTGCAGATGTATTTATATTTCGTTTTTCTGGGATTTTACAGCCGTATTCATATTAATTAATGCATACTAACATAAATAATATAATTGTGTAATATCTGAATTGCACCAGATACTCCGTTCCAAGCTTATTTGTTACTCGTTCCATTCCATATTTGAATAATAATATTGAATTTAGAATAGCCGCACAGCTGGGCGATCAAATCAAAACTCAATTACAGGGAGTGGAATCAAAAGCATATCAGTATAGTGTGCGAATTTGTGCAAAGATTGACCAGTTCATTTCATAACTGTTTTGTTTTAATCGATCATAAAAAACCTTAATAAATATGTGTTATAATACGGTGTGAAATTCTCCATTAGCAATAAATGAAAGAATCCTCTAATTTTTTTTTCCCATCCGTACTTTATTTGACCTGAACGTAAAATTTCAAGCTCCAGGCCACAGTAAATTAGGCTGTAGATTGTCTGTCATTGAATGCAAGGATTTCCTATCGACTTTCATCACTGGCTACCATACACTACTGAAGTATTTTCACCACATTATTCATTGTTCTAAGATACTGATATTATTTGCATTAGGCACATAAAGACTACACAGCCTATACTAATATCAACGATGATTGATGATGACGCATTAGACGAGTCTTTGTAAAAGCTTACTTGAATGTATGGATCTTCAGCAAGCAGTTACCGAGCATTTATATGTGCGTATTCTTTCTTTACGTTTAGTTTTCACCCTAGAGCAGCGGTCGGCAATCCGCGGCCCGCGGGCCGCACGCGGCCCACGGACGTCTTGCTTGCGGCCCGTGAATGTTTTGTAAATAAGTTATAAAAATATCAATGTGTAATGTGTCAAAATCCCAAAACAAAGTAGGTACCGGCAAAGCACAATTATCGAAGAATTCAATAAATTTCATTTGTAAATTAATTGATTTATGCAGCATGCAAAGGGAGACAGTTTCAAAACAATCTATGTATTGAATAAAACTTAATTTTGATTTGCTTTTGCCTGCACCAAATTCAATTTCGGAGAATATTCGGAATATTTGAATTTCAAGCAGAAGGTATAAAGCAATGCTCCTAAATTCCTAGTATAGTTAAGTTAGTGACAACATTTCCACTGAACTTTATGATACCAGGAACTGAGAGACGTCACATCACTGCGTAATTAGAGCTTCATCGAAGTCACTTAGTATCGGAGTAATATTAATTTATTTATTTATTTATTTAAGGTTCACCTACAGCACATATATGCACATGCATATAGTAACTCATACGGTAGTGTTCTAATATATATGCCAATTACAGGTAAACACAACATTGATAATAAAGACGCCAGATTACCGCTTAGTTGCTAACTTAAGTCTAGGTGTACAATTTAAAGGAAAGTGGGATATTAATTTGGTAACAAAGAAAATGCAAATAAACAGAGTAATCTAAAGTAATTACAATTAATCCATCGTACTTGATCCAATAATTTTCATTGTAATTTAGATATTAATATTGAGACGATGTAGGTCTGATATTCCTTTTGAGTATGCATTCTATACAAATATAGAAATTAGATTTGGCCAAATCAGCCTGTATCAATTTATGTCTGTGGCACCCATAAGAATTTACGTTATGATTCAAGCAGTTATCTGTATAGAGGAAACTTTTAAATATAAAGTTAACGGATTGAATAAGGATAGTTTTAAAATACCCTGATACTATGACTAAATCTTCAAAGGCATTCCGATCACCTAAACTTAAAGAAAAAGTAGACGACGAAACAAGTACATTTTTATTATCTTCATCTGCCTAGCCTTACCCTAACTATGTTGGGGTCGGCTTCCAGTCAAACCGGATACAGCTGAACTTCACTAAGTATAATACAAAGAAGTACATTTTTATATTTGCCAATAAATACACGTAAAGGTGCAAAACCATGACAAATTCCATGACACAGAATTTACGAGCAGATCCTGTTCCTCAAACGCAGTTTATGCCTTACCTGATAAGATAAGGGGTAACGCTGCGTTGGTAATGTATGCATAGCAATGATAAATATATGTATACCTACGTATATCTAATACACATATAAAGTACGCGGAGTTTTTGAGGGAGAATGGATGAATGTACATATGTCTTTCACGCAAAAGCTATTGAACGAATTTTGATGGGACTTTGGAGTTTATGTAAAAATACATGGTGTAAACCACCTCATCACAAAGCCGTTAACCAAGCATTCTGTACATCAAACTAAGTAATTTACGCAAAAATTATTGTTGGGAAGCAAGTTTTTTTTTAAGTGGAACGCGTTACGCGTCACATTTTTTCTGACTTTCATGGGTCACTAACTTCAGCAGTTGGTGATTTATGTATGGCTCAATGCACAATGGTAAATGGAATAAAAATTTTGATTGTTGCAAGATATATATCTCCTTATCAGAAGGTGGACGATATTATTGATTTTATTTTTTGAAAAATAACGTCATAAAGAAGTTTCACTTCTTACGAGTGTACGCTAGTACACGCACACATTATTTTTTTTAATATAAATCACGTTTTGTGGTAGAACTCAATATAACGCACTTAAAACATTGTGCGGATAGAAAGATCGAATAGTACGGGGGTCGTGGAGGTGTTAAAAGTCAAAATCTTACAAAAAAAACATGTATTTAAAAAAAAATACTTGTCAAAAAGTTGTAACTTTGAACCCCCATATCTCCGTAACTAGAAGGTTCCCAGGTATGGTGTAGAACAAAAAAATGATCGCAATGATGGGAGAACAAGTGCCTTCCTGCTTCGTGAAGAGGTGTTTTACACCCTTTATATCTAATTATCTAGGTTTTAATATATAAATAACTAGCTTCTGCCAGCGGCTTCGCCCGCGTGAAGTTTAATAATTGTCCCATGGGATCTTCTACCGGGATAAAAAGTACCCTATGTGTTAATCCAGGTTATAAACTATCCTTGTGCAAAATTTCATCCAAATCCGTTCAGTAGATTTTGCGTGAAAGAGTAACAAACATACATCCATCCTCACAAACTTTCGCATTTATAATATTAGTAGGAAGTAGGATATAGTAGGACAACATAACATCCGGCCTGAAAGCCCCGAAGGGTTGGGCAGAAGAAAATTTGTGGAACTCCAAATAGTACTACATCTCACTATCACTACATTTATTATAAAACAAAGTCTCTCGTCGCGTCTGTCTGTCCCCATGTATGCTTAGATCTTTAAAACTACGCAACGGATTTTGATGCGGGTTTTTTTTTAATAGATAGAGTGATTCAATAGGAACGTTTTAGCTTATAGTTTGTACGCGGGCGAAGTAATGTTAAACTTAGAAAAACCCAATAACACTTTGCCTTACCAGGGAATCGAAACCCAGACCTTATGCTCAGTATAACCGTGCTTACAACCACTAGACCAACAGGAACGATAATAGGGCAGACGAAAAAAAGTCTAAGTACGTCAGTTAGATTATCAAAAAAATATTTGACACGTATTTTTTTCTTTCGTTACGTAAACCAAAATTGACGTAGATACGACGCTTTTAAAATTATCATTACGTCACGCCTTGGTATAGTTTTAGTGAGTTCTGACGTCACGAGCCCCCACTCCCGAGTTTTGATGCGTTTTATCTATGTCAATATTCACTGATTTACAGAAAGAAAAAATACGTGTCCATTATTTTTCAATACTCTAACTGACGGACTAAATAGATTTGCAATTTTTTGATACTGTCATGCCTATTACATGTATATGTCACCGTAAAATTGACAAACACGTTAGATTGTAATCTTTCTAGCGAGGTTGTAAACTCTCGAAATATTGTCAACTGAGCATACTGCTTACAATATAACGCATTATTTTTCGGTAGATTGTAATCTATCGAAGTGAAATCGTAATAATGTGAAATGCTTGTGATGGAAGTATCTCTGCCCCCATAATCGGGACTTGGGGCACCTCCACGTTAGGTTAATTAGGTTCCTTTAAACCCTGCATTCGGAAATAAGGGCCCGCGTAGCGGAGCTCCGTCGACTACACTTTTTAGAGGAATAAAAACTGTTTTAAGGCTAGGATATATTAATCGGTATTTCTCAGGAATGGTTCATCTTTTGATAAAAGTGGTACCATTGGGCAAGTGGGACCCCTCCTTCCCTTCCTCTCCTCCACTGAGTTGACTTCCATCGCATGCATTTCTCAATATTACGGTTTCACTTCGATAGATTACAATCAACCGAAAAATAATGCGTTTTAGCAGTATGTTCGTTTCTCAATATTTCAAGAGTTGACAATCTCTCTAGTTATTATACAATCTAACGTGTTTGACCATTTTACGGTGACATATACGTTATAAATATATACTATGCGAAGGGGAAGTGGCGCCGATATTGGGGGCTTACAACACAAGGGACGGGAGAAAGTGTCCTCTTTAATAAACCCGAAAATCGAGTAGGCTCTTGAGATTTTTCAGGATTTTGTGTGAGCTTTCTTTTTGTAACGGAGCCTTGAAAACAAAGCCATTGAAAAATTGGCGAGCGTTAAGAGGTCTGGTTTAATTGGGTAGCCCTGATGTATACAAATACTTCGGAGAATTGGGTGTAGCCATTTTTTGTTGTTTGTTTTGTTTCTGTGAATATCTTTCTTACATGAATAATTTTGTACAAGGATTATTTGGCGCGTGGCCAAAATCGGAACTTAAAACGCCATCTTGCCCTTTTCAAGTCAATTTTTCAAAATTTTACTAGTAACTGTTCTCTTTCAATGTCAATCAGGCACCCATAATATTCTTATAGCATTGTTAGATGGAAATTTCCTACTTTCGAATTTTAAAGTAACGACTTTAACACCAATTAAAATACGCGCAGAAACTGATACATACACTAAATTACCTTTTCCTACCTAGGTAACAAAAATCAATTTACAAAGTCAATAAATAAACTCTGATACATCACCTATTGGTTGCCGACACATGAAGTCAATCAGCAATTTGATCAGGCCAATTAATTTTGTTAACGAGTGTACCCTCTATCTTTCATTGTCAATTAGCAGTACAGGTGAACGAAAAAGTGTGACAGTTGAAAAATTGTTAAATTTTACCGATGATGTATTGTGTTTGTTGAGGTAGGTAATTCTGTACAGTTTTTAATAACTAGGGCTGTACAAAGAAACTTGAGTCGTAAACCCTGAATTCTTGTTGCGCTGACGGTTGGTCGCGTACGGTCGGTCGTGACCTCAGCGAGAACAAAATACTGCTGTCAGTCGAAGCTGACGTCAGCGTCGCAGTATGGTGATATATAGAACACAATGTTGTATACTCGTGCGCAATCGACCGTCAGCGTGACAAGAATTCAGGCCTTAAAATTAATTGTTACTGTACAAACCAAACGTATTAAAGTTGTTTCTTTAAACTCGAAAGAGATAGAATTGTGTCTCATTAATGAGACAGCAATATAAATTGTGACTAAAGTTTAATTATTAATGTTCCTCTTTTCTTATTTATTTTATAAAGTAACTTATCTACTCGTATTTGCTCAAACTCTTTACAGCATACAGCGTATTTGCCTGAAAAGTGATACATTTTAAAATACAAGTTGTGGTAGATACTATAAGCCGCTCGGTGACAAATTAACTCCGCATCGATAAGAACTTTGAATAAGTTGTGACTACAGATTTGTAAACAAAATAATGATTTTATCTGGGGGTTGTTTGAACTCTATACCGTTATGGCAAAATATCAAGTAGGTACTAAGGTACTGGGTCAATCAATTGACATTATTATTTCAACAAACAATTCTTCTTATTTTTATTTGAGCGTCCTGAAGAGGCAAAGGTATTCATAAATCTTCTACTACGATAAAATCTCTTTGTTACAAGTAACGACTAAACTATTACATGACTGGAAATTCCAATTACAGGTTGTAAATCGAGAATTTATCTTACTGACATGGGTAGGCATTGTGCCTAATTTTTCAACCCTATCGAACTTAAATCTGGGGACGAAACCAAAGGACATACTCGTAAATTCCAGTAAATATGTTAAGATATTTTCTAAATAATTTTACCATATTTCCATTTATAAACCGCTGCGGTTTCAAAAAACACTAGCTTTGTGAAGTGGTTTTGCTCACTTTATAGTCGAACCTGACACTGACTGCAAATTGAAAACGCATGTTGACGTAGATTTTTAAACAATTAATTAAAAAAACTTGCTCATCTGCTTTTACCTTAAGTTCCAAATCTATAGACAGCCATCCAAACATACATACCTATTGACATATTTTGATTAACGTCACAGTTTACGTCATCATGTGCGTACACGTTCATAGCTAGCACTAAGCAGAATAATCAGCCTTAAATATACACTTCACTAAGACACAGATTTCCTCGTTGTATGATTTCTTCATCGTATGGTTTGTGCTTAAGGGGCCAGCGGAGAAAGCGTCTTTTATACAAATATAATACCAAAAAAAATTGTAAATCAAATATATTTTAGGTTAGTGTGTATTTACTTCGATTGGATTGCAGAATATCTGTGTTCCCAAATATATATTTTGAAAGAACAATGATACAAAGACGACATAAGAGGAATTTAAAATTTCTATAGAAAACTGATTTTTCTCATAACTCTTGTTTAAATCAATGTCCATTCAAAATGTATATTTGGGAGCCTAGATATTCTGTAATACAATCGAAACAAATACACACTACCTTATGAATATGTTTAATTTACAAATTATTTTGGTAGTACGTTTGTGTGGACTACGCATTCTTCGCAGGCCTCTTAACCTGGTGTCAGAGTTTTTATGCCACCCATAGGCCTCTGACTTACATTCACGTGCCGTCAAGAAATATTTCTCAGGCATGCTGGTTTCCTCACGATGTTTTCCTTCACCGAAGCTAGTGATAATTTGTGTGATGGGCAAGAGGCATAACATAACATGACACCACAACCGCAATTGGCTTGTTATGTTTAAATCTCATGTAATAAAGGGTAAGCCTATTGCCACCAATCGGTCCCAAATTAAGACTCACTGGCTACTAATTTCTGATAGAAAAACCCAATAGCACTTTTCTCAACCCGGAAATCAACCTCATAACTCAAAATATAACACAAAATATAAAACTCAAAATATATATAACTCAAAATATATATTCGGGAACCTAGCTATTCTGTATTCCAATAGAAATAAATACACACTACCAATTATTTTTTTGTTTGTCATACAAACGTAACACCAAAATAATTTAACAGCGCATGCTCCGCGGGCCTCTTAAGAACAGTAGAACAAAAATCTAGCAATCAAGACACGTGCCCAAACAAAATACCACTGATTGCTAACAAACTAAGTTATTTAATAATAAACAAACAAATAAACCTGAGGTAGAAACCTTAGCCCGTAGGCGTTTCGTGAATAACGCTCACCGCCCGAGAGGAATCTAGATAGAAGTATTATTTATTTACGATTGGAATTGTGTCAACAATATTAAGTTATAATCAAAAGGCAATCGGGATTTATAAATTGTTTTTCGGAAATATACCCTGTAGAGGGTATTGCTGTGTATCGAATTCTGTTCTTGACTCGAAACCTGGCTATTTTTTACTACTAACTTATGTCCGCGCTTTGCCCACGTTCTGTTTCATGGGATCATATTACCGGAATAAAAAGAGGTATATGTATTAAAAAAGGTTATAAACTACCTATATGTGTGCCAAATTTTGTCCAAACCCGGTCAGTAGTTTTTCATGAAAGAGTAAAAAACAACCTATCAAACTATAGCATTTATACAGGCTGTAAACCACCTCATCACAAAGCCGTTAGCCAAACATTCTGTACATCAAACTAAGTAACTTTACGCAAAAAATATTGCTGGGAAACAACTTTTTTTTTTGAGGTTATAAATCATGTTTTATGGTAGAACTTAATGTAACGCACTTAAAACATTGTGCTGATGGATGGATTGAATAGTACGCGGATCGTGTAGGTGTTCAAAGTCAAAATGTTACCAAAAAAAATGTATTTAAAAAAAAGTTGTCAAAAACTTGTGACTTGGACCCCCCATATCTTCGTTACTAGAAGGTTTGACACCCAATATCTGTTAACAGGTATGGTGTAGAACAAAAAAATGATCGCAATGATGGGGAGAACCAGAGCCTTTCGGCTTCGTGAAGAGATGTTTTACACCCTTTATTATTAGTAGGTAGTAGAATAAAGACATCTGTAAAATTATCACAAAATAACCCCCAAATGTCTCCTGTTTTTAACCCTTCCAATAACCCGATAATGCTGACCTAGTCACCACGTAATAATCTAAGGTTGTTGATACAACACACAAGAGGGTCTCCCGGCCATACCATTGCCTTTTATGGTGCTCACGGGAAATAAAACGGTGGTCTATTGATTGCTGGTACTTCAGTTTTTTTCTTTTATGTCTTTTTTAGGGTTGACGAAAAATTGCTTTGAAGAAAGAGTCATTTAAACGAAGCCAAAAGGCACTTGTTATCGCCGTTATTGCTATCATTTTTTTTTCTACACCATACCTGTTAACAGATATTGGGTGTCAAAGTTCCGAACTATTCACAAGTTTTTTTTAAACACATGTTTTATGAAAGCTAAACAACTTCACGACCCCTGTCCTATTCAATCCATCCATCAGCATAATGTTTTAAGTGCGTTCGTTTCGTTGAATACCGTAAAACGTAATTTTTCACTCCAAAAAAAGTTATAAACAAGTTAGTTCTCAGCAAAAAAAAATTGCGTGGGGTTACTAAGTTTGACGTACAGAATGCTTGGTTGACGGCTTCGCGATGAGTCTATATACACCCTGTAAGTATATCTAAACTGGTGAATTTAATTTTTGGTATGTATTTTCTATATTGAATTTTTTTTTTTTTTTTTTTTTTTTTATTTAATTTTCTTTTGAAGGAAAACATGTCCTACCTATGTTCTAGAACCAAAAATTCGAAGACGTGACATCTACCAAACGGCAATGAGCCCACGCAGTGTATTCCCCTCTCATAGAGAGACGGTCCATGTACCAACAGTGGAAACATTAGGAAAATTATAGACTGATTATAACCTACAAATAAGTACTAAGTACTCATTATCTGCCTTCCCTTGTCTCATTCTATTTGTGGTCGGCGCAACACGTTTTCTTCTTCCATTCTCCCCTGTCAGACGTCACGGCATCATTTACTCCTTTCTCTTTCACATCAGTTTTTACACAATCCATGCATCTTTTCTTTGGCCTTCCTCTCCCTCTCCATTCATCAATATTCATGAAAAAAAAAATTAATTGCAGGTAAAAATTACATTTCATGACAAAAATTCCGAGATTTAATTTCTCTTTCTTAAGTACTTTATTAAGTGTCACTATGACCTTCGATATAACCTCCTACATATCTATGATAATAGTCATAACACCAAGGATCTTCGGGACTTCGTGTAATTTCGGAACTTCTCGGGACAATTCGTATTAACATTAGGGAGGCGACATCTCAATATATTATTGTCGATTACATTCCATAGAGACTGCTTTTATCTGTAGACAAAGAATGGACCCGACCACAGGCAGCCTAAAACTTTGCTTATTGGATAAAAGGAGTATTACCCACATTCAATATTAAAGCATTAAATATTAATATACGCCATAGACCTCAATACGAAGAGAGCGAAAAGGTCGTATTTACGTAAAACTATTGACGTAGAAAAGGTTACGATTGTAACCAATAAAAGTTACTATGGGTTTCTTTTATGTGTCTACTCGCTGTTTCTGCACCACAACTTACCCGTCTTTTTCACACAAAACTTTAAAGCAATGTTATTTTGATAATTTTGTTTTATTTCTATAGAAATATTTTGTAGAAAAAAACCTTTGTACTTGACGTTTTTTAACTTTCATCTTAAAGGTACTCCTAAGAAACCTCCGTAAAGGTAATGAAACCAATTGAATACAAAGCCAAAAAGTTCAAATACCAACATGCGAAGCTTGACAAACCTCAGTTGCTAATTAAAACATCAAAAGACAAATCACTTCAGCGCTCGTCTGTACAGTTTATAGGAGGTCGCAACTCAGTCTAACGTCGGCGACGACACGGGCGGTTGTTCCGTCACGACCGCGCACGCTACCACAAAAACAACACGAAAACAACTCGAACAACATAAAAACTCCAACAAACAAAACAATTACAGCCAAAAACAAATAAGTGCCAACCCTAGTGTCAACAAAAAAAATAAATTAAAAAAAAATAAACGTCAAAAATTACGCGCGTGTTTTTTTATTATGTGACAGTGATAAAAAATTGCCAATTTAAAAAATAAATGCTGCCTTGATGGCAACTAAAAAAAATAATGTAGTACGTTTGCCGTCTGTGGTAAGATTTTGAGATTTTAATGCGATGCACAGGATGCAATGAAAGTGTATACATAGTGGCATGTTTACAGGTTTTTACATGATTCCGACGTAGTTAGCTTGGCTTGTTTTGTTGTTTATATAATTTAGCTCGATCTATTTTATGTAGCGTTTTATCTACGAAGTTATTTGGTTCAGTGAAACGAAAATAACGGTCTTGGTTTATTGAAAAAGTTATTGTTGCAGTGTTATTAGTATAAAATATTTATCAAAACATGTAGACATAGAATTTTCTTTTGGAATAACGTGACATAACATTTATATGGAAAGTGCAGTAAGTATAAGTCTACATATTTTATTTTCGATTTCTCCTCGTACGATAACCATTCTGGTGTTTTTTTAATCTATTTTATTATTATTTTTGTTACCAAACTTTTATTATTCCATCTACAACTCTAGATTCCATCCAAATTCCGAGCAATATACGTACAAAATGCGGAAAATCCGCCATTAGTATGCCAGGTCTCCAATTTACATATGTCATTGTTAGAAAAATACTAAAAAGAAGCGTTTGTGACCCAAAAAGGTATGCTAAAAGAAATGTCTATTAGTGATCAAGGCTATTGGCCGTTCAGGTTAATCGCATTAACCTTTCAGGAACACGTAATCTAAATGGTTTCGTGGACGGGTTTAGCACGACCAGGTAGAATTGAAAACATGTGCGACAAATTTTATGAGAGAACCTCAACCTTTTTGGTAAAGTTCTATAGAACTGGTGTTTTTGAATTTGGAATTGTTGCGTAGAATGAACCGCACATTTTTGATGATTTTGAACCTTGTCAACAGCTGTGTTTTAATATCAAATGTTTAAGTCTCATCTGACTTCATAGGACAAAGGTTTAATTGGACACCCTGGGGATTATTTTAATTATACGAATCTTGGTTTGTGATGTAGTACCTACAATGTTTTGGTGGTCTACTCATTGTAGATTTATGAACTCGCGAAGGACCATAAACGAGAAATAATTCAGCTCGTGACAATACCATAAAGAGAGTTTGTAGACAACCGTAACTATTACTTCCAAATACATGGTTTCTTAAGAAAACTTAGATAAGTAGACACGTTCAAATTGCTATTCCACATTCTAAATAGCTATTCTTTCTATCCTTAAGTATTCAATTATTCTACGAGTACATTCAATACACTTTTTCCCGAAGCGTTACATATGAGAAGGGGAGGAGAAAACGAGTCGTGAATACTAATTGTATACTTAGTAACATGATCAGGTCGACATACAAAGTACAATAGTTTGTTACCAAGGAGGTAGGATATAGGAACCGATATCGATATACAGGGTGTAACCGTCAACCAAGCATTCAGTACATCAAAATAAGTAACTTTACGCAGAAATTATCTCTGGAAAACGACTTTGTTTTAGGGTAAAAATGTTTTTTACTCCAAAAACAAAGTCGTAAAGTTACAGTTTGTGATAGAACTCAATGTAACGCAACTCAAAACATTGTGCTGATGGATGTATTGAATAGTAAGGGGGGCGTACATGTGTTTAAAGTAAAAATAATGCATTCAAAACCCGATAAAAAAAAACTTGTCAATAATTGTAACTTTGACCCCAATATCTCCGTAACTAGAAGGTTCCCAGGTATGATGTAGAACAAAAAAAATACTGCAATGACTGGGAGAACAAGTGCCTTTCGGCTTCGTTAAGTCTCTTCACAACCTCCATGGCGATATTTTTTTCTTAGTACGTGTTCATTCCTATATTAAGGGTCAAAGAGATGCAAAACACTTTATAGAGTGTCTAGACGGCTATCGGATCCAGTCGCTGTGGTCTAAATCGGCTGGATGGTATTATCATCATAGTTTATATTCATAACGAGGTTTAAACCCGAAGATCTGAATGGTTTTCTTAATTTACGATTAGGGGTACATTCGCATTTGCATATTAACCCCTTTAATTAATGTCATCTTAATTGAAACATATGAACATTTCCTGAAAACCGTACCGGCTCTGAAATCCAAACCCTTATCATCCTCAATAACGGATTAAAATATATTCCTAATGATGATATGAAATTCAGTACAATTGGTCCATTGTTAACAATAGAAACCTCATTATTGGGAAAATTCTGAGGAACTTGATAAATTAATTCCTATAATACTCGTTGAAAAGACATCCTGTACATGAGATATGTGTACAGGTTGATGTTTTATTTTCATATTTTATGTTTTAAATTACGGATATATGGTTTTAGTCTACTAATTGGATTTTATGACAAAAGCCAGGATTTTGCAATCACGTAGGTATTAAAATTGTAATTTATTCATGCCACGAGAGGGCACCACTTGGTTAATAATGTGTGCTCTGCTCTGACAGGTGTGATTTAGGCGAGGATTTAAACAGATCTTTTTTTTAGTTTATTATAATAGATTAAAGTTATCTTCCGTATTGTTAATTATATAAATGGGGTAAAGATTACCTGCGAATTCAAAAAAAAATTTCATTCAGATATTACAATCATGCTTTAACGAGGAATTTATATTAAAAAAAAAAAATTAAAGCTACAGTACAAGCTTCAATAAGTTATTGATGGTATTCCAACAATATTGTGCACAACAACAATAATTTCACAAAAATGTCGTATTCATTGGAAATATCATTATATACAAAAAGAGCAAAAAACATAACATTTTATTTTATTTTTTTCGCATGATGTCATTAGGCAAACAACCCCGATAAAATGTTATCCAAACATCGAAACGTGACTGATATTTTCCTTGTGAAAATATTCTACTAAATAAATGGAATATTTGTAATACTGGGCATGAAAGTAAACAAATAGCGATCTATCGTGATACTTTACATGTAAAATATTATTATTCAAAAATACTGTTTGATAATAGTAACTATCAACATGCGTACAAGTGATTTCAGAGTGCTCAAAATCTATTATTTTAATTATTTATTAATTTCATAATGTTTTATTATATAAAGTTACCATATACTGAAGCCTATTTTGGTCTAAAATGCTGAAAACAAAAATAAGCGTGAAATAATCAAAGTTTTAATAAAATATCATTATTTATATTAAGTCTCTTTCAAGGCGTATTTCATAAAGTACGATAACTTACTGTTAAACGAATGAAAAATGGCATAAATAGAATATTATTCAAATAATAGAATCTTCATGATAACATTTTTATTTTCTACATGGACACTGATTGATGATCTTTATATATTAAGACGTCTGTCCATTGCAAAAATAAATACCGAAAATTGAATAAATATTTTAAACAAAACTTTGCTCAACTAACCACGCCCTTGGTTTGGTTTGTTCGAAATAGTATCTTATTTTTTTTTGTAATTTAGTGTTTGAAGACCTGCTAGAGATATCAATTATCACATAAGTTACATACTTGAGTGACAATATACCTCAACTAGCCTGATTAAGCCTGACCGTAAAATAATACCAAACGACTATAACAAGAAAATGCAGAGCGCTTCAGTACTCCCTATCATCATCATCAGCATATTAATGTTCCCACTGCTTAGACACAGGCCTCCTATCAATGAGAGGGAATGGGCCACTAATCCACCACTCGGGCCCAGTGTGGATTGGTAGATGTCTCAAGTCCTAGAATTTTTTGGTTCTATAGGGCATTCCGATTTCCTCACGATGTTCTCCTTCACCGTTTTGAAAGCAGTGGTGATGAAATAAATTACGCAAAACAAAGTAATGCGCCTGACTGGGTTCGAATCCACGACTTTTCGTAAGTCGGGGCCGTCACCACTGGGTCACCACTGTTCTTATTGCCCCTAGTGGTAGTAAAAACAAGAATACGTCATTTCACTTACATGTATGCGAGTTAGTAAGTAAGAATCTTTAGTAAAGGAAACAGTATGTAGTTGACGTTGTTTTTATCATCATCATAATCATGTCCTTTCTTTGGTATTGTTCATCGTTTCGCTGAGCTTGAGTTATAAGTCGAGCTACACGATAACTGACAAATGCTTGCACTGACTGGACAGATCCACTCAAATCTGTGTGGTTCTTTCTTCAAAAGACTATCTCAGGCACTAATCTGCATAGTTATCATGTGAATTAAGCAAGATTGTCTGGACTTCAAAAGAGACTATGACCTCTGAGGTTGTTTCGGCTGTTCCTTCTTAGAGTAGTCAGGTACAAAACACTGGCCTCATCAAGTTTAAAAAAAAATAACTTGTAAAAGTGTTTGAGAAAACCTACTTACTGAATGAATATCATTTATAATTTACATCAGCCCGGAATCACCCTGCCGGGTTTAGGCCTCCCCTTTTTTCTGCCACACTTCCTGATTCTGTGCATCCCTTATCCAGGTTTTACCCGCGACTTTGCGTTTGCTTTAAATCTTCGTAATAAACAACCCAGTTGTCTTCTGTAAGTAATAATGAAAAGTCTTCAGCGCTAATAAATCAGGAGGTTGGTAATTGCTGCGTGTACGAATAGCGGCTTGTTTTGGAGTTCCTCAGTCGAACTGTAAGAAGGAATTAAATTACTCAAGTTTTAGAACAAATTTTGCTTAACTTTTCACGTGTTTTTGTTATTTGTTAATGTAAATAACATCTATCTATATAAGGATTGAACAACTATATAAATGATCTTATCATCATTTTAAACACTGTTCAAGCTTTTACTGGTCACAACTAAACTTAAAATGTCACTTATGAGATCCACCCTCATTCTCCAGTCAACCCGCGACCATAGTGCTTTCAACAGCATCGAAATATCGGGAGCTCAGAATCAATAACAATCACGGAAGATATCTCGTAAGTGACATTTTTAGATCATAATTTTGTCTTGAAAAGTTACTATTACCTACTTATTTTTTTTGTAAAGAAACCAACTTTTCGTTGGCTTCTAAATATTTCTATTAGTTATTTGAACTTACTATTCAATCACCAGCAACCCAGCTTTGTAAACAATAACTTTTCTTCGTATAGAGAGCCTACCGACAGCTAACTAATCTATTAACCAGTATAATCTCCGACCAACACAGTTCATCCATTTAGTAGAACGGTCCCGGTTCTACAGAACGCTCACACCTCCTCATACATCGCTCGGACATTTGGTCGCCTTCCATCAGGATTACCACTTCGCAAAAACCACGGAGTAAAGAGAGAATGAATGGTTAGTGTGCTATTATACAACTATTGAGTCAAGCAAGCTGATTCGTAGCTACTTACACTCTTTTTATAAAGCAACATCATTTTGTTCTAATAGCCCGTTCAGTAATCTCTTGGAATCTTCTGGCATTGAAAGATTTTATTTGAATTGTTCAATGTACTTCGTTTCATTGATAATTACTGTTAAAAATATTTTGGTTGTTTCGGCATTTCCCAGCTCGAAACAAGCATTTAATTAGTTGTGGCCAAATTCAAACAGTAACTCGTTTTTTTAGTTCAGACCTGTTCACTATTCACTAACACGACATCAGTACAAGTTTTAGTAAACAGTCGTTTCATCATCATCATCATCATTATCTTGCCCTTATCTCAATCCATTAGGGATCGACGCAGCATGTCTTCTTTTTCCATACTTCTCTTATTTTCGTCATCTCGTCAGACAATTCTTTTTTTTCTTGCCACACTTCTTAACACAGTCCATCCATCGTATATTGCGTCATAATTATTTGTCAATAAATTTACTCCATGGGTACTCTGTGGTCGCCCCAAAATACCTCCCGTTTTCCCCGAAAACACAATCCTTGCTAGACAAGTACATTATCTGTGAAAACTTTCACGGGTATTTCGCAGAAGTGGCTACCTCCATGATGGTACCTTGTTCTGTGAAGCGAGGGGTTTAATATAAAGCATTTTTCTTCAGAAATAAAATAAGAGGGTCTCTAGTTGATATAATAAAGGTTATAGCAGTACTTTATTAAATAACTCTCTCTTGACCCTAAAAGTATGTTTATTTTAGTTCTACGTGATGTGGCCTCCCCTCGCTGTTTACCAAATGAACGACACATACCGGTATTTTTGTGTTTGAGAGGTACTTTGTTTTTCTAAGACCTTTCATCAACCGTAGAGTTGAAAAGATATTTCATGACGAAAAAAACGGTAAATAATTCTAAGTTTTAAATATGAATGTTATAAATTCAATAAGTAAAGACTAGTATCTTATCAAAAAAAGGAACAATTTCAATTAAAACATGTGTCGGAATCAACGTCAACACATGCTGTATACACGGCAATATTTTTACAGGTAGTTTACAAGAATCGTCGAAAACAAGTATGAAATCTTTTACAATAGTCTACAAGTAAACGCGGGGTAATTATGTTACATGAAACACCAATTACTAGACAATGCATTTCCCTACACCAGCCCATGTTTACAGTTAGTTATATAGTATTCACGCTTGCTCCCCTGAACTGACTAAGGAAAACTTCTAACTGCATATACGTTCAACTAAACACGGCATTAAGTTAACTTGTCACGTTCGGCGTAGGCTACCGCTAAGCAGGGCTGTTGCGTTCTCATTTGAAGGTTTGGGTGCCGGAGTAATTACTGGCACGAGGGACGTTTTAACTTTGTCTCTGGGATAAAATTAGTCTTTATGCTTCTGGTGTTTAAGTTTTCAGAGGCGATGGCGAGGCCTTACCAGCAAGTGGAGCAATTACTTGCTTGCCACGATTCGCGGCAAGTGGGACTCCTACTTGCTTGCCGATCTTCACATGTGATAATGACATAAAAATTATGGTCTAAAGCTTGTATTCTGAAGTTGTATACTCTGTTCTTTTTTGGTTTACACTTAAAACAAGTTTAGTTATATGTGTAACAAAGTTACTACATGTTTGAAACGTTTACCAGTTGACAGCGTTGAGCAGGAGTTTTTGACGACTTTTTAGTTTATAGTTCAAGTTAGTTCAGTTTATTTTAATTTATAATTGTAACGTTGTTTGTTGAACACAGATATGTAAAATACAAGTCTCTTACAAGATGACACAATATAATAGTTCATGTTCAAAACATGTTGTTGAAAAGTGTCATGTTTGTAACTGAGTAATGTAAATAATCTGTTACTTGTTCCGTGGCGCCCAAGCTTCAAGCGGTTTTCTACGGCGTGTCCATTTACATGTTTTTGGGTTGTACAGTTTGCAAGGGAGCAAATGTAGCGCCTGTAACAAATGTCGTTTTCCCTATTTTTGGCGGGAAGTTTTCTTTTCTGCGCATCGTCGCCTTTCAGCTAAGTAATAGGGCCATCAAAGACTGTTGCGATTTGCTAAAAGGAAATTCTTATTTTGTTTGAAGGGAAAGAATAACGATTTAATATTGTGGTGGACTCTAAGCACTGCAAAGATTTAACGAACGTGAAATTATTGTTTTTAATTGGTGAAAATGGTTAGCTAAGTGACGCCATTCTAAATCAAATATGGCAGACTCGAAAAGATGGCCAACTACTCGTAGCTATGTTTATGTACAACTATGATATAAATATCAATTGAAAGGGTTTTCTGAAAATAATACGACAGACGTTATATTATTTAGCTTGTTTAATTTACTATGATCTTGTATTACATTTTCCTCACTGTTATTTCTGATAGAATGTCATTTTGACTAGGCACTCAGAAAACAAGAAATCATTCCTATTTCATACAATACTATAAAGTTCAGACTGTCAAAACCTTTTGCATATAATTCCTCGCATGGAATTTATTGTGAGAAACTCAGGCGTGTGCTCGCAGCTGTTGTCGACCGTTCGCTTTGTCATATCAGATATAAATGTTTCCGTAGTATACTCCTATACACTCCTATGTCCCTGGTACTTGGGAGTTAATGGGCTTGGAGTGTCTCTTCAGTATAAAAGTAATTTGTTTTTAAATTAGTGTGTTGACGGCTGCTTTATGTTATTTTATGCAATTCATACATAATACTCGGGAGGTCGATTTTTTTAAAGTGATTATTGTGATATGATTGCGCCTAAAATAGTGTTTGTGTCACCCAAATAGTGATATACTTGCTAAACCTTATAAGTGAACTCTGAATTCAATTACAAAAATTGAGTCTTTGTCGTGAAATACAGATACTACTCAGATGGGTGAGTAGACGTAGGTTCAATTGAAACTAGTTGGGAACCGATTCTTGACTACCGTTCATCGTTCATAACTTTGTAAGAAGAGACGTTATGAAGAATACAGAACCCTAAAGATGATTGTTTTTAGGTATTCCCTGTGACCCGCCGTTGATCATTTTCCAACAAAACGTCAAGATCTCTATTGAACAAAGGTTTAATTTTTATTTATCAGACACAAAACCACTCAGATAAACAAACTCGACATTTCCTATAAATTCTCAAAATTATCGTCAAAAACGAGATGAGATCACAAAAAAAGACATAATTTTAAAGAAATGTGTTAAAAAAAGCTATTTTAACTTTAACTTTTCTCCATTTCGACAGCCCTACGTCCCCTTGCCAGTAACGGTTGCTAATAAAAGTCCTGTTTGTTGCAGCTGATCAGGGGCGACTATCTTTATGAGGCAATATCTTCCAAAATTGTCTCCCCGCCCTATTCATTGTTCTTAGTTTAATATTGACTGCCCGGCTACTACTCGTGGAACTTACTAAATGCTTTCCTATAAAATGTCACTTGTTTTTCTTCTTCAATCGATTTAGTTCGGACACATAAAAATGTTCATGGATAATTAAAAAAAACTACAAACGTTTCCTACAAAAGCGCAATATCTACAAAACAACAACAGATTTTTCTTGCCTTCTCGGGGGGTTCAGAAAGATGTACTAGACATATTGTGATGACCGTTTTTAGGGTTCCGTTGCTAAATGGCAAAAAATGGAACCCTTATAGATTCGTCATGTCTGTCTGTCTGTCTGTCTGTCTGTCTGTATGTCACAACCACTTTTTTCCGAAACTATAAGAACTATGCTGTTAAAACTTGGTAAGTACGAGTAGATGTATTCTGTGAACCGCATTAACATTTTACACAAAAATAGATAAAAAACAATAAATTTAGGGGGTTCCCCATATATAGAACTGAAACTCTTTTTTTTAAATCAAATCCATCACGTCTTCAAAAATGATACTGAAGTTTCGAACATCATTTTTGTCTAATCTGAATAGTTTGCGCTAGAGACATTTCCAAAGTGGTAAAATGTGTGTCCCCCCACCCCCTGTAACTTCTAAAATAAGAGAAATAAAAAACTAAAATAAAATTATGATGTACATTACCATGTAAACTACCACCGAAATTTGGTTTGAACAAGATCTAGTGAGTAGTTTTTTTTTATCACGTCATAAATCGTAAACCGCAATTTACCTTTCGTTTACAACGAACTGCAAGAACTTTAATACTATGTTACTTGCTGTTACGGAACCCTTCATGGGCTTCGCACTTGCCCGCTTTTTTTTTTGATCGGAAAAATCATGCCACTCTGGTCGGAGCGAAAGACTTTTACTGACTAAAACCCATCCATGTTCCTTATTCACCCTTTATGTTCCGGGGCCACGGTATCTCTTTCGAACAGTCCTGCAGCCCCGGCAGGCATGCCTTCCACCCTGTCATAAGACATATTATTTCTAAGTTACATGTAACGTTAATTACCAATGTAAAACATACAAATATGGAAACAGATACTCACCCTTACACGTGCTAACTCAGATAGTATTTAACTAAATATAGAAAGTGGTCCAAGGGAATGATCGGATCGATCTGATATAAAATTAGCTTGTTCAAGCTGCCTCGACTTAGTCGAGACTTGCTCTATATTTGTTTCAAGTTTCCATGTTTGTGCTTGTACAATCATTTACGTTGTGAATTGGGTTGTACGAACAATGGGAACTTCTACTATATCAAACATGAGATCTATTAAGCATGTGCATTATATAATAGGTACATTCAAAAAAAAATTGTTAGAGCTAGCAAACTGCTCTGCTCGGCTTTGGAAAAAGTCATATTTGTCTAAAACAAATAAGTTATTCTATAAAAACATCTTAGAATAGTTATAACAGTGAAATACCCTGATTGTCTCGATACATCATCATCTGCCTAGCCTTTTCCCAACTATGTTGGGGACGGCTTCCAGTCTAACCAGATGCAGCTGAATACCAGTATTTTATATGGATCGACTGCCTATCTGACCTCCACAACCCAGTTAACACTGAAAAATACGATACCACTTGGTAAGACTGGTACCTTTTTGGCCACGAACTACCTGTAACGACTGTCAAAGATGGACAAATGACAGCCGGGACCAACAGCTTAACGTGCTTTCCGAGGCACGGAGGAAACTCGGTATGTAAGGGTGGTCACCCATCCACAGACCAACCTAGGCAAGCACGGCTTAACCTGAATAGCGACCCGAGCGGCTGATATTATTTAGCTACGAGCTCCTCGGTGTTTTAATAGACTTCGTCTCCAATTTGACCCATTACAACCGAATACCGGTTACTAAAATTATGGATCAGATAGTCACAATCAAATAGGCGAAGGCTTTCGAATTTCATAAAACCCTCTCAGTATCTGACAGATAGAATTGACAGCTTAACGTGATGCTCGAGGGAGGGAGAGGTTCTAATTGGTAACCGCGGTCACCTATTTAAGACTTGACCTAAAAGATCGATCTACTGGATAGACAAGCTCATACCTATTTCAGTTGGAAGAGAATTTATTAAATCGATTTTACGAATTGAACTGACAGGTTCTCTTTTCAAGTGAAGGAAGATATAATGCCACCAAACATGTAAGTAGATCTAAGTTCTAAGATAAATTATAAAGCAGAAGAGTTTGTTTGTTTGTTTGGTTGAACGCGCTAATCTCAGGAACTACCGGCTCGAATTGAAAAATTATTTTTGTGTTGGATAGTCCATTTATCGAGGAAGGCTATATAACATCACGCTACAATCATTAGGAGCGGAGAAGGAATGACAAATGTTGCAAAAACGGGGACGTTTTTTTCTTTTCGTTTTTCTCTCTTATGTGACGCAGACAAAGTTGCGTAGGTCAGCTAGTCTAAGATAAATCGGGCTTGACCTTAAAAAATGTCGTAAACAATCTTCTTCTCAAAGTTAACACCTTTCTCTTTGTTCTTCTTCGGGTCAATAAACCGTAATGTTCTGTACCCTGGTCCAATATGTAGTGACCTTAACGGTACAAATATGCTTTAAATTATCTTCAGTATGGGGGTCGTTCACGAAGGACAAAACGGTAAAGTTTCATGTGGGTAGATATTTCTGCATCACTCCACATCCATATTTTTGTTCGTCTTTATTATTGGACAATGAACATTCTATGTACTTTAGGTACCTTATGCATGGGTGTAAACAGACTCTTCACAAAGCCGTTAACCAAGCATTCTGTACATAAACTAAGTTACCCTACGCAAAAGTTATCAAATAATTTTTATTAAGGTGAATAATCACTTTTCACGGTAAAACTCAATGTAACGCACTCAAAACAGTCAGCACTTAGTAATAATGAATTCGTGAGGTTCGTAAAGTTAAAGTGCAAATATTTACACTGAAGTTTTGAATTTTAAATGAGAAACATCTCATTTTAAATGCATAACCTAAGTAAAACATTAGTCAAGTAAAATTGTGTCAATGACTTCTTATAACTTTGGTCGCGCTGTATCCATTTAGTTGTTATTCTGAGAAAATCAGTTACAATCAAGTTGAAGTGTCTGAAAAGTTGTAAACATCAACATGAAGTTTGTAGTACTCGAGACACTTAGGTAGAAATAAAGTCAATAGTTAATTTCGAGGGTTTTCGAGAAAAGAAGGTAGCGTGATTAACGACCACGGAAACACTGAACCTTGATATTATGGATGAATTCTTTCAGCAATGGATAGCTACATTATCAGCGAGAAACATCACTACATAGTATAAAACAAAGTCTCTCGCTGCGTCTGTCTGTCCCTATGTATGCTTATATTTTTTAAACTACGCAACGGATTTCGATGCGGGTTTTTTGATAGATAGAGTGATTCAAGAGAAACGTTTTAGTATATTTTTTACACGGACGAAGTCGCGGGCATTAGCTAGTAGGCTATATTTTGTCCCCGTACTTCCATGAGAAAAGGAACTACGTGGTTGAAATCTTAAACTATTTGACCACGACGTAATTACATAGTATTGATTCAAAAACCACTTAGTAATATTTCAATAAATCTTACTTCTCAAGTTTATGCTCTCAAAAAGAACTCTCGGTATGCGCATATTATCATAATATCAGATACTTTATCGAACTGAACAAGCTTATCCCTTTTATGTTGTCCTAGTACTTGATAAATTCTTACTCTTGAACGTCCCCTCGTAAACTGGACTCGGAGGACCAATAGTTTTCGATAGAAGCAAACATTCTTCTTAAAGTGCCTACTAAAGTTTTGTATTAAATAATCTTGTGTCTCAGCCACCCTTTAGAAGTCGGGAAAATAGATTTCCAACGTCTGCCTGGTGTTTCTATTTGCTTATGACGTACCAACACATATATTTTTTAATTATTTATATATTGCAATGTATACATTTTTTCTTATATAGCTTATTGCTCTTTTAAACAGAGTCTGTTTTATTGATAAGGAACGCACTATTCACGATACTAAATTTAAAACAAATGATTCCATCGTTTAAAAACCAAACTATACACTTGGAAGGTCCAAGTACACGGTTTGTCCTGACGTCGCCGTCGCATAAACAGACACCTAGTATATATATATAGTAATAATACTTCCTACCATCATGTGGAGTCCTGGTACATTACCATAATGAACAACCAATTAAATGCCTTGTGATACCCTTTTTTTCGGATGGGAAAACATCAGATGACTTCTCCCACTCTGGGCGAAGCGGGAGGGACTGTCAGACTTCTACTGACTAAAACCCATCCATTTACCTTCCTCGCCCTTTACGTTCCGGGACCGCGGTATTTCTTTCGAACAGTCCCGCAGCCCCGCAGCAGGCTTCCCCTCCCTTTATGCTGACATCCATTTGAGGCGCGCGTGAAACACGAACGCGCCGTCGACACAGCCTGTCGTCATTAGACGGACGTACGGCTAGCTAGCCCATGACTCACCGTCCACAGGCCCGCGTCTACGGTGGGCCTCGTGATGCCAAGTAAATGGATCATCAATATATTTATTGAGGCACAATCTATTAACAGATGTTTACATTAACGTGTTATGAGTGATTGATATTTAAATGTACGAAATCAATGATATGATATCCAGTTCATTAATGTGAAAAGTCGTGTTTTTGTACGCACACATATGCTATTTACAGAACGTAAATACCTCTGCTTAAACCTTTGGGGATCACAAGCGTGATGTTAGGTTATGTGTGTAAATAAAGACCCGATCATAAACATTCTGTTAATTCGAATTGTATAAATGTCAATAATCAAAGGAATTAGGACAATATCAAACATGGATCTGTTTTGATGTTACATCACACAAATTCGGTACCTAGTACCTACCTATAACGTCGATTAGAAATGTACTCAACGATGCATAGGGGTGTAACAAATAGGCTCTGTGCAAAACACTTCGATTGCTTTTGTCAAACGAAAGGTCTTCACCAGAAATACATATGCCTTGTGACTACACTTAAAAAACACATGTATAAAAAATCTTGATACTTCTTTTTGACAAGACTCGTGGAAGACTTCAAAACTATGTAACATCATCAGCTTAGCCATTTCTCAGCTATGTTGGGGTCGGCTTCTATTCTAACCGGATGCAGCTGAATACCAGTATTTTTCAGGAAGCGACTGCCTATCCGACCTCCACAACCCGGTTAATACTGGGTAACACGATACCCCTTGGTAAGACTGGTTGTTAGACTTTTTGGGCCACTGACTACCCGTAACAACGATAAAGATGGACAAAATACTTAACGTGCTGTCAACCACATGAAACATGAACAACACAATGTAGAATACCTTTATTTTTAAATTGAGAATTAGATTGGGCTTTAGTTTTCTTCGAAAGTGAGCTTTACTGCATGAAATCACATTCACAGAAAACCATATTTTCACTTCCCCGAAAATTACGTTGGTATATTTTCGAGTTTGCTTATTTTGAAGTTCTATGTCAATTTACTGAAATGAAATACTTGAATGTTTACATATTTTTCCATTTGACTGCTTGTGAAATACGTTTCCTTTCACATATTCGCTCCGCAGATTACCTCTTTCAATTCAATCGCGACGCGTAAGAGATTTCGTTTTCCCATATTACAAACACATATTTTCGTGCAGCCAATTTTGTATTTATAAAGAAGTTTTCGTCTACCAAGAGAAGGGTACTACTTTACTATCTGGGTTGTGGAGGTAAGATAGGCAGTCACTCAATGTAAATAAATTGACAGTCGTTACGGTTAATCAACCCAAGAGTCTGACAACCAGTCTCACCAAAGACCGATTACTGATACTGGACTTAACTGATTTGTGTAGATCAGATTTTCAGGTCAGAGGCTATTGCTCCGTGTAATATAACTCGTATTCAGCTGCATCTACTTAGACAAAAACCCGACCCCAACATAGTTGGTAAAAGACTAGGCAGATAAAGATGAAAGAAGTTTTCGGAGAAAACAATATCTTTCGTCTCCAAATATGTTGAAGCAGTAGAGTAATTGAGACATTATGTTGTCGTTGACCTGTTAGTTTGAAGACTAAGATTTGAACTGAGTTTTACTATTTCAAGTTCCTCCAGTAGACTAAACATTTAGGTTAAAAATTGTGTGGACATAAAACCTCCTTTATATTTCTGCTGTCCTAGTCCCAAAACTATACCTATTGGGGTCCTCCCTAGAGGTCGGTCAGTAAAAAGAGGACGGCGCCAACAAGGCCGATAAATAACAACTTTTAGGAGACCAAAGTGTTTTGAAAAGATATAAGTTATTATTGATATCGCTTTTTCCTAAATGAAGTTTCTAAATTCCGAATGAAAGCTTGTTACATTGGAGTTTAGATAAATAACACGTGGCATTTTAAACTATAAACATATAAACCTTGCTAACTCCATCGTACCTCGTTAAAATTTCTCCTGAAATCCCCCCCCGTGATTCTGACATTATATCATTGTTATTTCATCGACCGACGTCGGTGATGGCAGGCTGGATAATGTTCGAATTACGACCGGATCAGGTCTGCAGAGGTTATTGTTACGGTCAGAGGTTGAATAACCTGCGCTGGTTAGAGATATAAGTTGAAATTTGGTAGCTTATTTAGTATTTTTTATATTTTGGTCTGCTTTTATATTTTATTGGTTTCGATCTTGTGCTTTATAATGTATTTTTGATCCATGTCTCGATACTTAGTCGGTACGTGATTTATAATAAACTAGCTTCATCTGCTTGAAGGTTGGAAATGGAAATTATCCCCAAGGAGCATATTGCCGGTATTATCATATTTAATGATATAGGTACCCAAGTCACAGATTTTATCGAAGTTCGTGCAGTAGTTAAGGTGTAAAAAGATAGACAGAAGAACAGAACTATTGTTCAGGGTAGCAAACATACGTAGTTTAACATTCAGAAACTATTCGTAAAGCACCAATTTATCAATACGAATATATCAGTTCATTATTTTATACATAACTAAACCCGCAACCCGTGTATTTCGCAAATAAGTCGTCTTTGCCAGGAAATATATCAGCCAACAGATGTCAAGCGATGCCCGATTGGGCGACGTTTGGC
Organism: Xestia c-nigrum; assembly: GCA_916618015.1. Taxonomy (NCBI): domain Eukaryota; kingdom Metazoa; phylum Arthropoda; class Insecta; order Lepidoptera; family Noctuidae; genus Xestia; species Xestia c-nigrum. Next base: position 5,526,719 of record OU745263.1, read on the forward strand.
AACTTCGCCCTTCCGGCTTCCAGTTTAAAAATAAGTTCGTACCTACAACCATTTTCAAAGTTTAAAACATTGTGTTGTTTGAGTTTAAATGCAAATGGTTCACTACATACACAAACACAATTTTGTCCCCCTAAACTATGTACAGACTGACTTTAAAAGATTGCTTTTATCAATAAATAAATAAATAAATAAATGAATAAATATCGCTGGACATTAAACACACAGCGCCATCTATACTTTTTTGTTTGTAAATACATACTTACTATACATACAAACACATCCATGACTCGGAAACAAATGTCCATGCTCATCACACAAACATTTGCTCCTATCCACACATTGTGTCACCACAGGTACTACTTTTACATCTGTAATTTATTAAATAAACACATAACTTACTATCTATCTTTTGTGTTTTACGTATAACGTGGTGAAGTGATTATAAAAAGTGAAGTCGTCAAACAAGCACATTTTGTACATCAAACCAAGTTACTTTACGCAAAAACGATTGCTTTGAAACTTTTTTTTTTAGGTGTGTAATTCACTGGTTACCGAAGGACTCAATGCAACGCACTCAAAACATTATGCTAATGGATGGATTGATTAGAACGAAGAGCATGGAGGTATTTAAAAGTTATAATATTAAATACCGTTAAACTTTGACTCCCAATATCTCCGTTACTAGAAGGTGATCGCAATGGCGGGCAAGAACAAGTACCTTTCGGCTTTGCCAAGGGTATTACCAGCCATTATATTTATACTTAGTGAATTTGAAAGGATATATTGAATTCTTGCAGAATAAACATGAGGAACTGAAGAGAAAATTATCTGTATGAAAAATGAGAAGCATACATCGAAGTTGAGCAAACTGAAAACAAAGTCTAATGAGGCTGAAAGTTTCTGCAATTAGTTTGGCGTGCATCTTATAAATTAATAACAACAGTATTCTGAATGAGCAAAAGTATTATTATTATACAGTTCATTAATTTATTTCAAAATTCATTTGAAACTTTATTTTTTATTAGTTTCCTTAGATCTTCGCGCAATGACAAAGTAAATGTATTCAAATTGTAACCAGTAGGGCAAAAGAGAGCTTAGCAACCGACCGCCGAACTTCAGATTATACAAGAACAGCCAAACAGAGAAAAAGTAAACAACAACACAAGAAAAGAAAAACACTCTAAAAGTAAAATGTTATCTAAAAAGAAACCACTCCAATCTAAACTTCAAAGCTAAAATCAATCACATTGGTTTACAATCGCAGAACTGTATCAAGTCAAACTGACAGTTCATTCTCGACTAGCTGTGCCCCGCGGTTTTAGCTGCCATTTCATTTTAAAGAAATCGCAGTCAACCCCTAACCCACTGCTCCTATCGCGCAATCGCGTCATTTTCGTTTGGCGTTCTTTTTCCCTTTCTTACTTTTACTCGGTTACTTAGATACGAGTAGCTTATTTTTTTTAATTACGCCAACAAATGCAAAGACATTTTTGAAATCCACCTAGTATTTTATGAGATTACCGCGTTGTCTAAACTTCTAAACTATTCAAACTAATATAACGAGACTATTACAAAGAGGAAAGATTAGATTTCTTGTTTGTTTTTTTACGATTTAGCTCAAGAACTACTGAAACGATTTTAAAATTTCTATCACCATTAGAAAGCTACATCTTTACTAAGCAACAAATGCCTTCAATTATATTGATATCGTGCATAATAGCCGAGCTATCACAATTTTAGCAGGCGAAATCGCGGGCTTTGTATAAATTTCCTAAATTTGCGAAGTACTGCCAGTTTGGATTGATGCTCCAGTTCAACGAAGGTTCGTTCTAAATAAATTGCATGCAGCGAAAAGCCTTGAGTTAATTAAAACCTGATTTCGGTTGAGCTTTCTCTGAGCTGTGCATTTGATTCACAATTGATGAGGATTTAATCCATTTGGGAATTCGCTTTATTTAGGCCAGAAACGTGCTGTGCTGCTTTCCAATTATCACTTAAACATTTCATGTACAGACAGCTAAAGAGGTTTGTGTACGGCTTGCAAAATAAGTAACTACATAATCTGGTTACAGTGATTAAGTAATGTTTTTGGTATTTCAAATCCTTTGGTAACATGCAAACTGCAGGCATTCTACCATCAAAGACTTGGTGTAGTGAGGAAAGGGTTGCTGCGAGAGTTCTTTTTAGACATTCGCTGACTGACGATTCCAACACCTCTTTTGCACAACACAGCTTTTTTAGGCCTGTAACTTCGTTACAAAGAGATCTGTACATCTTCTTCTTCTATAATATAAAAATGAATCGCAAAATGTGTTGGTAAGCGCATAACTCAACAACGCCTGGACCGATTTCACTAATTCTTTTTTTGTTGTGTTTGTTATTGTCAGGAAAAGGTTCTTATGAAAAAAAAATGTAGTAGTAGGTAGGTAGTAGTAGGTCGGTAGTAGTAGTAGGTAGGTAGGTAGTCGGGTAGTAGTAGGTAGGTAGTAGGTGACAGGACAACGTCTGTCGGGTCGGCTAGTTTTATCATATTTTTATTAACTGCTTGAGGGTTTAGAATTTTATTAAAGAACACAATACAGAATCCATCTTATTTTTAAGTATTATGCTTCGGAATAAAAAACAAAAATAATAAAAGGTGTGAACCCTCAGACGATGGCACGATGCAGGCTAACAAGAACGACAAAAGTTGTGAATAAATTGTACTTAAATACGTGTTGAATGATCATCCAACACTGTCTTGAAACCTTAAGAAGTGTACAATTGGATTAGACCGGTCCACCTCAGTCGAACATGACATCACAGTCTTAGGTACACTTGTACAAATGTCCAGTCTTAGGTACTATTGTATTATGTTGATATTTTGTTGACATCGAGGCATAATTATATTCAACGGTATACTACATCGTTATTTGTATTCGTTTAAATTAATTTAAGGGCGGATGGTCTCTCATGAAAATGAACAACTTTTACTAAAGGAAATTATAATTAAACTAGCTGACCCTCGCAACTTCGTCTGCGTCACATAAGAGGGAAAAAGCTACCTACTACTACCTACCACTACCTACCTACTACTACCTACCACTACCTACCTACTACTACCTACCTACCTACTACCACCTACCTACTACTCCCTACCTACTACTACCTACCTTCTACTATCTACCTACCTACTACTACCTACCTACTACTACCTACCTACTACTACCTACCTACTACTACCTACCTACTACTACCTACCTACCTACTACTACCTACCACTACCTACCTACTACTACCTAACTACCTACCCACCTACCTACTACAAAATTTTTTTTTCATAAGAACCTTCTCCTGACAATAACAAACACAACAAAAAAAGAATCAGCCAAATCGGTTAAGCCGTTTTCATGCTATGTCGTGACAACGGAAAACGGGTTTCATTTTTATATATAAAGGGTGTAAAACACCTCTTAACGAATACGAAAGGCACTTGTTCTACTCGTCATTCTGATCATTTTTTTGTTCTACACTATACCTGGGAACCTTCTAGTTACGGAGATATTGGGGGTCAAAGTTTCAAGATTTTGACAAGATTTTTTTTAAATACCACTTTTTATCGCATGATTTTTACTTTAAATATCTCTACGACCCCCGTACTATTCAATCCATCCATCCGCACAATGTTTTGAGTGTGTCACATTGAGTTATACCACAAAACATGATTTATAACCTCAATAAAAAAAGTTGTTTCCCAGCAATATTTTTTGCGCAAAGTTACTCAGTTTGATATACAGAATGCTTGGTTAACGGCTTTGTGATGAGGTGAAATACACCCTGTATAGATTAAATTTTATAAATTAAAAATTATGATTTCATAAATTTTATAAAAAACTAGGATTAGATACCCTATTATAAAAAATTAGAATATCAAAATAGTAAATAAATAACTTTAAAATCTCGAAAAAAAAATTTTTATTCGTGATTTCAATAGTACATTTTCATGAGTACTATCCTACTATAAGTAGGTAATTAAAACGACAAAAAATAAAAAGATTGGATATTTTTAAAATTTAAATTATTGCAAACCAACTAGGCAAGCATTATCGTGTCCAGCAAAGGGATCATTGGGTTTATCGACCAGTAATTTCTCAGTAGATGCTCCCTGGATGTGTGCCCGCGTGATAGCAATAGACTAGCTCTCTCTTATATGAGACTTAAGGCGACTAGATGAGCTAAATTAGCAACTGTATTTATGGTGGTTCAAAATCGTTTGAAATGCTGTTAGAAAAAAGTTCTAATCGACTTGCAGTACAAAGTGGTTGTTACGTCAGTCACTGCGGGCTAAATAGTGCGAAATGAGTGGTATCGATCGATTTAGGAAAAAACTATTGATTGGATTAAAAAACTAAAACACTGTCATTCTAAAATATTACTTGTGGAATTATTTGCCAAAAAATCAGAATGATCGCATGTATATTAATATGTTTTTTTTTTATGTTTGAAAGATATTATTAGAGATAAGTTCGTGATTTTTTTTAATGGAGTCAAATCAATTGTATTATGTTTTCAAAATACTATCATGCTAGCGTATATCCTGAAGAATATCATATATTTTTCTGGATTTGTTTATAGCAGTGAATCAGATACTTTTAGTAATTATAAAACTCGCGTTTAGCTCATGTAATCGCCTTAAACATGACTGGAAAAATTGGGGTCATCACAACATCTCAGCCTAACCGTTTGTGGTTACCACACGTGATAAATAAATAAATATCGCTGGACATTAAGACACAGCGTCATCTAGTGCCACACTAAGCAAGTCTTGTGTCGTGGACACCATACAGTTGATACACTACATATATACTTTTGTTTGTAAATACATACTTATTATACATATAAACATCCATGACTCGGAAACAAATATCCATGCTCATCACACAAACATTTGCTCCTACCGGGATTTGAACCCAGGACCCTATGAACGCAAGGCAGCTTCACTACCACTACGCCATTCGAGTCGTCATGTGATGTTACAGTACAGTATACACGCACGCATCGCTTCGTTCATATTCAGACATCAGAATGTGGTTGACCATGACAGTTATCGAATTGCTAAATCAATGCAAAACACCCCGCAGACATTCAATTATGTCGCAGCAATGGAAGAGTGCCTTAAATATAGCTTGGACTATCCTTCGTATTGATTATGATACGGCCCTCACGGACAAGCGGGTAACGGCCAATGTGACTGGAGAAGTGAATGTAGGACGCTCTGATATGTCACGGTGAGGTGGTTCCATTTATGTTTTTGAAGAATACTGTTGAGGTAAGGTCAAGCGTAAACTTTTTAAGACAAATGTCATTTGTTTCATGAGTGCACATAGCGGGAGATGAAATGGTTCATATTAAAGTAGGTGTAGGTAAACGAAAGTTGACATTTCATAATAAGAACACTATAGGCTTGTCATATGAAAAAATCTAATATAATAAATAGTCATATACATAGTAAATAGTCTAATACAATAAATAGTCAGTAAGATTATCACCAAATATTTAACCCGTTTTTTTTTTCTTTTGTTACGTAACCCAAAATTGACGAAGATACGACGCTTTTCAAATTTTCAATACGTCACGCCTTCGTATAGATTTTAGCAAGTTCTGACGTCACGAGCCTCCACTTCCGAGTTTTGATGCGTTTTATCTTTGTCAACATTCATTGATTTACAAAAACAACAAATACGTGTGCATTATTTTCCAATACTTTAATTGACGGACTAACTAGATTTGCAATTTATTGGTGGTGGAAACTAGCCAATTCAGTGCTTCGGAGTTGAAGTTGCGGGAACTCTATACAAACACATATAAATGTACGGTCGAACACGCTATTTGATTTACACTTTACAATGTAATTTGTGGGTTAAACTGTAAACCAAATAGCTTGTTCCACCGTACTAGTAGTTAGCTTTTGCTAGCGTTTTGTCCGCTTGGCTGTAGTAAAATATGAACTTAATTCCAAGTGGTCTCCGAGACTAGGTGAGCTGAGAAGTTGACATGAGACGGGTCTTAGAATAAAAGTGATGTAAGTGTTCGTGAATGTACAAGTTTTACCACTGATGTGCGGTTAGAGTAAAATAAAACAGAATCAAGAGTCGATCAAACAAATCTTCAAATTAAGCCGTAGAAAAAACACTAACTTTAAATAGATCTTCTATAAAGCCAACGTAATAACAAACCTTACTAAGACAAGACTTTAGCCACAAACTTGAAATGCACAAAATAAGCTGTTTTCAAAGTTAGTGCATCACACGGCAATTAGGAAATGCTCAACTTCTAAGTGTCAATTTTGGCGAAGTCTAGGTTTAAGTAGTGCAAACTGACAAACATTAATCTAAGATAGGTACTGCTGAAATAGTTCCAGATGTTAAATTCGGAGTTACACTTAGTGCTTACGGGTTACTTCATTCAGACCACCTCTGTCTCCGTTTTAACCTCAGATATGTTTATTTGTTTGTACATTTTCACTGTCATAACAGATCAGAGTGATTCCAGGCTGAAATTATGATTCTAATTCACATCACATCCTGTAAATATTTTGACTACCACACGACAGGAGCAGAAGTTGATAAAACTCCGACCAATCTAAGTCCAAGTGATTGATACGATATGAAAAAAGAGCAAACTTTGGAAGTCTCGGTAACCCGTCAAATACAATACGGTTGCAATAAATAACATACCCTCGCGTCGAGATCATTTTCAATATTACGGTACTGAAAAAGTCTGAGATTTAAAATGACGTAACATGGTCTGCTCTATATGTGAGTTGGGACCTTTTAGAATTCTGTTTGAGACGAAAAGACCTTTTTGCCGAGTCTCCGGGTGGTAAGGATGGTCGTATTCAGAATGATGTCTTATATCATGGGCGTCATGGCGCTGTAAAGGATATTGAGGACACGAAGCGATTTGCCTTTCAATAGTTTTGGCTTATCTTTAGGGCAAGTATTTATGACAAATAATGGCAATGTTGGCGGTATGTATCAGTCATTTTTGCCTTTTCCATTTCCGTTTTCGTTGACCGAATGTAACTTTGACTAAGTTCTATATAGAAAGAATAGAAAGCCGAGGTATTTCATTAAGATTTGTTTGTTGTGTGTGTTGTTTGTTGTGTTTGTTGTTTGTCGTGTTCCACGCGCGCCTCAAAGAGGCCAAAGCCTGCCGGAGTTGCGGGCCTGGTCAAAAGATACCGCGGCCCCGGAACATAAAGGGCGAGAAAGGAACATGGATGGGTTTTAGTCAGTCTGACATTAACTCCCGCTCCGTCCAGAGCGGGAGAAGTTATTTGATGATTTCCCATCCTAAAAAAAATGTTTCTTTGTTGTTTGATGGGGATTGGATTTGGATATTTTAGTCCATACAAACATTTTGAACAGAATCCAAAAGGCGACCGAGTAGGCAGGCCATAAAATTCAATACCCTTTCTTGCAAATCCCATCAATACGTTTACGAATTAACCCAACATTTACCCTTTTACCATTACCCTTTTGACAAAACTTCCTAACCGATAAACTGGCAGCGCAATAGGTGCTAGAAAGCAATCGAACAAGCTACAAACTAAAATGAGTGACGTGGAGCGTCACCGCATTGTCAGCGACGCGTTTATAGCGAGTGGTTGTTGCGGTGACGGCGTGGGGAAGCCATGTTGATTGAGTGCTGGCTTACATATGTGTATGTAGCGAAGTACCAAACATTCGGGGACGTGATGGGAAACACTTAAAGACCTTCTAAAAAAGATAAGAACACTGGATTCATGAAGAATTGAGAATATTGGTTTGGGACAATTGTTCCCAATAAATATTTACTTTATTTATGCTTCCAATAAGTAAAATAATGGACAAAAGTAAGACATTCTAAATAAGTTATAACATAATGCAAATAATAAATTATGATCCGCCGAAGATCTTCAGCTATTTCTTTAATTTGTTACACAGTTAAAAGAGGCATCAAAAACAAGACGCTAGCAAGAATAATATTTTTTTTGTAAAACAACATTATTATACCGAACAATGAAGTTTTGTGTAGGTCATGAAGGCGAGTTGTTTTTCTTCACAAGTTATGCCACAGAATACATAACTTCAGAAGAATCATTTCGACTGACAACAATTATCTAAATAAATAAAAATACAATAGAATTAAGAAAGTTTTATAATAAGTCGGAGTGCTTCAAAGGGCAGTATGAACGCTTAATGTGAAATCTTGCAGACATCTTTTATATGAACTTAAAGAAAAAATACAATAGATCAGATAGTCTGGTTCTGCCATGTACGGTCGAACAAGCACAGGGTTTACATTTTACAACGAAACTTGTGGGTTAAACTGTAAACCAAATAACTTGTTCCACCGTACATACACACCTAAAATACTCACAATCTATGTCTGCTTTAATCCAAATTACAAACATGTCTTCTTATATTCATTACACGCAAACACACAAGTTAAGTTTGTTATTCTTTTCTATTAGTAATACTATTATCTAGGTAATAGGACACGTGACCTGGTATTGGATTAGGTCACTCGTCGAGTCGACGCTCAGAGCTCAAAACACGTGGTTCGCACGTGGATATTGTAGCGTAATATTTCTTTAATAGAAGTACCTGCTTTATGAAAGACCCTAGTTTGTCGAGTTAACACTAACTTATACTGAAACTGAACTAGTACTGTCGGTGACAAAGATTTGAAACGCAACTCTATACAATTAGAAAACTTTAACACGATTGATTCGTCCTTTTTTTAAGTCTGATATCAGTTATGTTCGGTTTCTTTTTAGCAGAAAACAATGGGTTAGTTTAGGCCACCTGGAATATTTCAGGCGATTTAAAATGCCACATGTGGCACTTAGATTGACTAGATTTCGTCAGTGCTCTATAACATTCGCAGCGTGCCCTCTACCTTCTGAATATTTATATTCTGTGGTACTATTGTAAGCGAAACATTGTAAACGACTTAAGAGACTCATTTTAAAAGACGTATTCAAACATTTTGTAGTCACAGCCAGCGTGGAAAAGTTTAATGCTTTCGTGTGTGAAGAATTCATGGAAAGTTCTGTGTTTCATCTGTTATTATTTCTTTGAAGTTATGAAAGCAAAAGAAATACAAGTTATATTGTTTTAATGGCTGCCAAGAATAATCTTGTTTAGTAAAAGAAACAATAGTGATGTTGAAAATCATTTAATGAGAACATTCAGAGTTTCTAACAGTAAATAATTTCGCGTTTTTCCCATGAGTGATTTCAGCCTACCGTACCGTTTTTTGCCCTTTTCACGTACCTCATTAAATATCTAAACCTGCTATGAATAGAACCCTCGACTTGGACAACAATACTAAGTACCAATCTTCGTAGCGAACTCTTGAGGCCCGATGTATCCAGCCATCGTGCCCCGATACTTGGTCCTTATTATATAAAATTGTATCTATTTGTATTTCTAGATCTCGCACTATATCTCTATCTCTTGTATGCCATCTTATGTCAATATTTTAGTAGGCTTGAAAGTGGTATCCACTTTTATAACTTTTGAAGTACCATCAGTAGTTTCTTCTTGGACACACACTTTCCGTGTAGCGTACGTTTTAGTTTGTTACTTTAAAATCTACCGAGAATAAAAAGCTGGCAAACATATCAACAAAATATAATTGGTTTGAAAAGGGAAAGGTCCGGAGGTATTCCCTTGTGGAATACCTTTCTGTTTATATAAAAGTATTTATATTAAGCTGTTGCATACTTACATTAGAAAAACTAAATTGTTTCAGACTTCGTCTGCAAATATTGTCAACTGACAGACTGGCCAATTGAAAGTCTCTTAACGTAGCAATCCATAACAAATATCGTGTCAAACCATTCAGTTGAAACGAAAACAACACAAGGTTTACAATTTATTTCAATCAAGTCATAAAAAGACACTTGACAAACAAAATTTTACAAGGACTTTAGAACTTATTCTGCTTTTCAAGATATGATTATAAAATTTGGAGGTAGTACAAATTAATTCTCTACATCAAATAATTACTATAAGTTAGCTACTAACCTTTTTCATAAACAACTTATCTCTAGAATGTGATGTGGAAACGAGTATCGATTGCTTAATGCGCGGAAGAACTCGGCCAAGTCAGTGCTGCTTGTATGTTATATAACCTTTGATCGGTGTCACTTTGTGATGTACAAAAAGAAATACGATATTCTCCCCTTTAACAATGTTGTTGCTTCCTTGTGGCTGCTTTTTCTTAGGTATTCAATGTCTTCGTCGCATTTTATTTTATATTCGAGTGAAAGTAGATATGGATTTGTTTATGAGAAAAAAATGTTCTGCTATGAGATATGTCTACTCTCTACTACTACTCTATAAGCGTTGCCGGTTTAATAGTCTAATCAGACAGTCTTGACTGGACCATCATTTATTCATACTGGATTGTCTAAACCTAAACTAGGAGATTTTGAATAGCAAAAACTAACATACAAGGCAGACCCAGTCGTAATGCTATGTTATTATAGCCTAGTTACATCAGTCTTAGGAAGGCTTAGTAAGCCCTCTTAGCTAAAAATACAAACTTATTCACCATGTATTTCTACACGTGTAAGATTTTTATTTTAAACTCAAGGATAACCAAAGCAACATGAAAATACAGAACAATATTTTACCGGCTCATTATTCGTTTTGTGCGTTACATCGGCTGTTTTGTCGTCAAGTGCGAATATCAGCACAAATAAACAATCAAAACAATGATTTACATGTTGTCAGTTTCATACTTTGCTATGAAATATTGATGTCACCGTAAAATTGTCAAACACGGATTGTAAAATAACTAGAGAGATTGTAAACTCTCGAAATATGGTGAAACGAACACACTGCTTACAATAAAACAGATTATTTTTCCGTAGATTGCAATCTATCGAAGTGAAACCGTGATATTGTGAAATGCATGCGACGGAAGTCAACTCGCGCAGTGTGGAGAAGAAGGATGGAAGGATCCCTTACCTAATCGTACCACTGTCATGAAAACATAATGTACCATTCCTGAGAAAAACCGATTAATATAACCTAAACACAATCGAACGTGTTTGATAATTTTACGGTGACATTGACACGGAATAGAATAGAGTATTCTTTATTATGTGCATCATGCCAGTTACATTCAAATAAACAAAACGTGCGGGGCAGTCTTTGGGGCCCGCCGATAGAAGTAAAAACTAATTTAAGTAATCTATATCTGCTACGGGTTGTGCCCCGCGCACGCCTAAGTGGTGCTACGCCGTAGCGGATCGGCTGCGAGTGCTACGAAGCGTTAGGTGACGCTCACGCGAGTTCTATGATTTTTGTTCACCCAAAAAGTGCTTAACGCGCCTAATGAAGCGTTCACTTCGAAAAACAGCTCACCCTGGAACCGGTCTTATCGCTAAAATAAATAAATAAAAATCTCAGAACATTACACACAGCACCATCTAGTGCCACACTAAGCAAGGCTTGTAATATACTTTTTGTTTGTAAATACATAATTATAATTATTATACATATAAACATCCATGACTCGGAAACAAAATGTCCATACTCACCACACAAATATTTGCTCCTACCGGGATTCGAACCCAGGACCCTAAGAACGTAAGGCAGCCTCACTACCGCTCCGCCATTCGAGTCGTCTTATCAAGACAACCTTTGCGTGAATTACGGGAAGAGGCAGACACAAAATTATGAATATTCTATTTCTATTCATATTCTTCTGTTGTTACTCCGGAATATATGATTATCGCGTTTAGTTTCAAGAGATCCACTCTGCATAGCTTTAGTCTAAAAGTCTGTAACAAGTTCAAAATCAATACGTATCCCTCACAAGATTAAAGACTTTTCTCTTTTTTATTGGAGCATTTGACAGGATCTCTTTAATTAAAAGTTGAAAAGCGTGATTTTTTTTTACTTCTGTTTCCATTGTTATTGCTTTTTTTTTATCTCGTTACGCAGAATACTGGTTGAAAATAATTTATTGCCTTGTTAACTTCTCAAGATTGTTGTTGATTATTATTTCAATAGATTAAGTTTACCGACAAACTAATACTTTTATTACGCCATAGGCTGCTCCTAGTATTGTTTAAGATTGTCAAGACTAAGTTTTTGTTCCCGTGCACCTGACAAGAAGAAATATAGAAAAAATTCTAACATCTCATTCTTAGACCTTTTGACATACTCTTTCAGTCAATCTAACCACCCACATACAGACACGTCTTACCCCATTTACACCAAAAAACTCGGCAATAAAGACCATCGCAATATCTAAAGTAAATATTGCCCCAATAAGCACAAAAGTTACAGTCAATATGAAGATATCTACAGATGAAAACGAGTTATTACAAGGAAAAACAAATCATAAGATTAATTAGAAGGCGTTGCTAAGGGATGTTTCATTTCACGCTTGATCTGTTCTCAAAGATATTTGTTTATATTTTGGTTTGGTACGGTTCTCATTTATAGGTTTTAATGTTAGTTGTTACTAGCGAGGGTTCTCGTGTTACCATGGAACTAGAATCCACATTTGCAGTCACTCCAAGTCTTGATTTAGGATCAAAATGTTTGTCCCCTGAGTCCTGTTGCTTAACAAATCGATTTGATTACCATTGGTATATTTTTAAAACGTAACGTAAGTGAAAACTACTTTTTGGAAGTTGTTAGCTACAAGCTTACCAAACAGTGGAAAAATAACACGAAGCAGAAATCCTCAAGAAAACTCTCCTTAATTTACTTAGCGAGAAAGCTTTACTACACTGTCAATGAGTTCCTAGAAGACAAACTGACATTTTATTTATTTAAATTTATTTGTAAATAACTTAATTGATTTGTTTAATCCATTTAATTTAATTGTTCTGATGTAATATTTTATATTTTTAGTTATAATTAAGTTTAATTATTAATTTTGACCTGCTCTGTTTTTTTTCAAAAAAATTGTTTCATTAGTGATTTCTACTAAGAGTTTTGAATTTTTTGAACGTTTAATTACTAGCAAAGATTTGTTGTGTCATCAGCTATAATAATAACTTAAATTTCAGTACACTTGCGCCGTATATCGTTTTTAAATTGACTTTAAATGATTTAATCTGGGATTTTTCACAAAAAAATAAAAATCGACCTAGTCAAAAACCACTGAATTTCGGTAGAACATTCGGTATTTGATTTTTTTTCTTCTGTCTCATCATCTGCCGAGCCATTTCCCAACTGTCTTGGGGACTGCTTCCAGTCTAACCGGATGCAGATTTTCTGGATACCGGTATTTTACATAGAGCGACTGCCTATCTGACCTCTACAACCCAGTTAATACTGGGTAGTACGATATCATTTGGTAAGACTGGTTGTCAGACTTTTTGGGACACTGACTACCTGTAACGACTGCCAAAGATGGACAAATGACAGCCGGGACCAACAGCTTAACGTGCTTTCCGAGGCACAGAGGAAACTCAATATGTAAGGGTGGTCACCCATCCACAGGCCAACCTAGGCAAGCGCGGCTTAACCTAAAGATCGACCCAAGCGGCTGTTATTAATGAGCCACGAGCTCTATCTCCTTATAAGAATTAGTCATGCCAATGTGAAGTGTAAGAAGACATGTCAAAACATCTTTCCAAATTCTTTTACTCCATTCCTCAGTACCAAGTTACATTATACAATAAATTCCCTAATAAACTAAGTTTCGTCGTAACGCACTGGTACAAATGTTACTTTTATACGTCGTAAGTATGAAGGAATGGGTGCCCGTGGCATAATTTATTGCTGCTACCAAATATCGCTGATGTTACAAGGGAATTCGTTGGGAACGGGTCATACTGTAAGCGAGGATGTTTATTTTGTGGTAGACATATTTGAATTTTACAGTATAAAATACTGTAAAATTGATGATGATGTTTTTTTTTCACTTTAGGAGGCAATGCGTCTTTCATAGAAACGTAATACCAAAATTATTTGTAAATCAAACATATTCTTAAAGTAGTATGTATTTATTTCGATTGGATTACAGACTATCTATGTTCCCAATTACCTTTGAAAGGACAATCATATAAAGACGAGATATGAGGAATTCAAAATTTCTATAGAAATCTTATTTTTCTCATGACTCTTGTTTAAATCAGTGTCCATTCAAAACGTATATTTGGGAACATAGATATTCTGTAATCCAATCGAAATAAATACACATTACCTTAAGAATGTGTTTGGTTTACAAATTATTTTGGTATTACGTTTGTTTGAATTACGCTTACTCCGCAGGCGTCTTAAGGTAGAAAAATTGGCATGCAATTTTCTTGCTGGTGGTTTCTTCTTTTGACGCTGTCTTGTAAAGACACGAATCTAAAAATGCCGTAATCAGAAACAAAATTCACTCTCTCCATTAAATAGATTTATTTATGTACCTTTTAAAAGACTGAAAAGTTGCAGAATGTGTGACAAAATAGTTTTAAAATTACTTCCGATGAAAACCTAGGATTATTTGATTGGTTTATCATAATTGATACCTTACTTGCTCCGCTGTCAGTACGACCACCGCTTCACACACATTAATATGAGGTAGCAACGCAGTAACACTTACACGTAGGTTACCAGAGGTACGTACGTGTGAGCTTTAGAAGTGAATGTAGATACGTACGTACACGTGTACATATCATATTATGTATACTATACTATATAATACTATATTATGTAGGTACTAGGACTCCAGGAACGTGAGAATGCTCTAATTTATGAAACAGGGCTTGTCTGATAAGTAAAAAGGCTTTAGAGAGCGTTGGGCTTAGCAAAGGTCTGAGCTTTGAAGGCGTAAAAATGGTGGTAGTACAAGAGAATGAAAAAGATGAAATTCTTGTTCCCAAGGAAGCATGAAGTCAACATAATTTAATTGAAGTAAACCGCCTTTACTCAGTTCATTCCCCATTAATTGACCTCAACTATTAAATGGAAAAAAAACGATTTTGTTATTGTAAAAAATCCTCCACCGCTTCCTAGTCACTATTTATCTCACTCAATTCAAGTAAAAAAGACAAGATTCCGGTTTTTCTACCGCATAAAAAGCTTACAGCTGATATTTTCCTATTACGAAACCGTTTAATTAACAGAAATAAATAACAGCTTAATAAAACTTAAGTACCGTCATATCTGTGTCATCAAAACATCTGAATATATTTAAATCATAATATGATAAAATTAAATGTCACAAGTAAATCTTAATTATTAATTCGTTTCGCTAATCACCCACAAAATTTGCTCTTTGGCGCAGAGAGTTTTAGGAAATCCATTGGCATAACAACGAAGTTCGTTTGCCGAGTTCTCGTTCGTCATTAAAAGCTTGTAAGTGACACAAATTGTTTATGCCCTCAACATTGTTTTGTAGCAAGAAATCAATTTGAAGATCAGTTAATTACTTCTTGTAACTTAACAAGTCTCCTTCAAGAAAACTTTGGGGATCGACTTTATTTTTTAACCCACGACGCAAAAACGACGGGGTGTTATAAGTTTGACGTGGCATCGTAGCGTCCGAACGGATGAACCGATTTGGATTTTGTTTGAAAGATGAATTCGTCGGGAGTGTTCCCAGCTATGCTTGATAAAAATCAGTTCAAGATGGCCGCCGCCACAAAATGAAGGATCACATATTTATTCAACAACTCCCTCAATATCAAGGGATATAATATGATGAGTTCATGTCTAAGTAGTTCAAATTTGTTTGTTTTGTAGTAATCTAAATTAAGGCCTACTAGGCACTATTTTTATTGTTTTCCTCTGTCTCTAATGCTCATGTATCAATGTCATGCATACCTGTTATTTGCATGGTTACTGAAATGTCAATTTTCGTTGTTAGGTAATTAGAATTATTGTAAGTGATTGTGCTGTTGGTGTGCTTATTATAAATAAATAAATACATAAATAAATGAAAGGGCAATTATAAATTATATTTAATTAAAAAAAAATATTTTTTAAATTAAATATAATTTAATCAAAGGTTGGTATTATGTTGGCATAACTGTTTATGCGAAGTATTTACCGGCGTCCTCTCCGTACTCCGTCGGAAATTATCCCACGGGAGAGATCTAAGGAAAGAAAAACATATCCTGTTCTAACCCATGTCATGATCTACCGGTTTGAAATGTAACAGATAGACTGTCGGTTACTTTCGCATTTATATTTTTAATGAAAGAGAATGAAATCCATACAATAACCCCATACTGTATGGATTTCGATCTCTTAATCTTCGAATGAGCATATGATTTATCAGCCCGCTTGGATATTTTAAAACCTTGAGTTGTCATAAATCCAAACTTACATACTAATATTAATAACTAGCTGACCCGCGCAATTTCGTCTGCGTCACATAAGAGAGAAAAACGAAAGGAAAAAAAAAACGTTTTTGCAACATTTTTCATTCCTGCTCCGCTCCTAATAATTGTAGCGTGAAGTTTTATAGCCTATAGTCTTCCTCGATAAATGGACTATCCAACACAAAAATAAATTTTCAATTCGAACCAGTAGTTCCTGAGATTAGCGCGTTCAACCAAACAAACAAACAAACTCTTCTGCTTTATAATAGTATATAGAAGATAGTATAGATTATATATTATAGTATAGATTATAGTATAGATGGGAAAGTAAGTCTGTTTGTTTGTTAATATACTTTTTACGATTTACTTTTTTTATACTTTTTGCTGCTCGGATCGTAATGCAATTTCGCAAGGATATGTCCCGGGAAAGGACGTAAGTTATTTTTTTCTTTTACCCCATAAAAGTTACGCCCGAACAATTAATTCTACTCGTATCATAAACAAGCGGACGTCATGAGGTTTCACCCGCGTAGTTCCCTTGGCAATACGGGGATAAAATATAGCCTATATTTCTCGCTGATAATGTAGATACCCATTGCTGAAAGAATTTTGCAAATTGGTTAAGTAGTTTTTAAGTTTATTCGTTAAATCATAAACTTCTAGAAACTATCTTCTTTCCCCAAAAATATTGCTCACCGTGCAAAAAACACTCGTCCACTTTATCAATTGATAAAGGAAGACATCTTAAGTAAGCCGGCACGCTCATTGAATAGGTGCCCAGGGGACAAAATGGATGTCTTTCTAAGCAAACAGTGACAGAGTATTAACACTCCACTTGTAACGCTATTAATCTTTCCGGATGACGCGTCCAACTTGCTCGGGTCCGTAACAGCTGTTCTGTAGTCTTTTGTTGTTTCTGTCATATTTTTCATTGGAGGGGTCAATGATCTTGTCGATTCAGGATTTTATAGTACTCTAGGAATTTTTCTTAATCCAATCTGCAATTTTCAAAATATCGTTAAATTAATTATTACTTATAAAAAATAATATTTTATTTAGTTGTTTTTTGTTTTTGTTAGGTGTGTAATATCAATTTAAAATTCTCATAATGTTAAATAGTGTTTAATGGGTTTTTTTTTTTTTAGGATAACCTTACTATGAGACAAACTATATCACCAAAAACCACACTAATAAATACTTTGACTTGGAAAAAAAAAGTCCAAGTCTTGCGTAGAGGTCAGTTCAAATCGCTGTTTTAATAGCCATAAACATCAAATTAAAATTAATAACGAAGTAACTCTTTTTCGAGGGGCTTTAATTTATTTACTTTCGACTTCCACTTTTTCTTCATTAACAATATATACTTTATTAAGCTTTTAAGGGTGAAAATATTCAAAAAATAAGTTTTTAATGCAACGGCAGGGCAAAGCACTGAGACAGTATACCAGCAGCGATTGAAACTTAGAAAGTTTTTTTTCGCATCGCGTTTCATTTTTTTTTCATTTCTAGTTTCAAAAGTGTGTGCTGGTATATTTAGTGAGTGCTAGGTTATGTCCACGACATGGCTTGCGGGAAGATTATCCCATGGAAATAGCATACCGAGATAAAAGTTAAATATTCTATGTCCTACACCAGGTAAAGTTTAAGCCGTATGTTAAATGTCACCGAAATCTTAGCCTTTAAGGCCTCACAAACAAACTTACTTTCACTTTTATATTACTTTTAATCACAAATTGCTTATCATAACAGTATTCACATAATAATTTGATCAGGTACCGTAAAATGTATGTCTGTAATTGTTACGATTGTCTGGGATATTGGCGCCCAGCGCGGGACCTTGAGTCCCAGGTTGGGCGCCAAAAATATTTGTATGTAAATTTTTTTTTTTTTCATGGTCTTGTATCTTGTAAGACATACACCAGTTTCTGATTTGAATTTTGAATAGAGAACTAGTTAAACTCTGCCTAAGATGGTTCGTTCAGTATAGTACTCTAAATTTAAACATAATTAGAGTTTTATAAGTCCTAAACATACTCAGAAACCGCCAATTATTAATCAACTTTGGTCAAGGTTTCTCGTAGACTAAAATAATTATTTTTGAAGTTTTATTCAAAATCTAAGGTCAAAAATTTCCTACTGAAGTACTTACCTACATCATTTTGGGTGATTAAAAAAACATCCAATTAACTTAACCATTATAAGCTGAAATTATGATCTAGATTCTCACACACAGACCACTCCAAAATACCTTCCTTCTATATTAATTTTCTAATTAGAAGCATTAATTAAGTACCCTCTGACAAAACCAAATCCTCTTACAATATGGTAGGTAACAAAGTATATATCATCGTAATTATTTCAATGGGTTTCATTATCTCAGCGTATTTCTCGTCTTCGGCGATAAGAGAGCTTTATTCGACTCTTAATGTAAGAGAAATGTTTCTGTTTTGTATCTCCGCGCCGAGATTTATACTCACATTTACGGTTTAATGCTTCTTTTGTTTCGCTCACTTGCTTGGATTCTGAAAGAGATAGAAATGGATTGTTCACGCAAAGGGTAGTTGGATGTCAGTCAGAAACTCAACTGGCCGTTAAATGAGTGATGGGTTTAGGAAGCGGTTTTAGAAGAAAGTACTTTGAAAATAGAAACGGACATAACATAAAAAGAACATCTAACAAAAAAACACCACAAGCATCCCTGGAACAGACAATCAAATTATTACTTACAACGATCCTTAATTAACACCTAAACAAATTGGAATCCCATTGACCACCAAATTCATTATCAAAACGGAATTTCCTAAGCAATATATTTCATCTCAATACCTCCCGTATTTTCATTTGTCCACCATTTATTCTGTTCACACTACCACGAAGACCCATTGTCCAAACTCCATTCATTATTCAACTGCTCACCCACACTGTGTGATTAGGGCGCAATTATCGGATTTCTGTAGACCAAAATAGCCTTTTAGCCCTTATGGCTATTCTGCTAAAGTGTTCATGTAATTAGAACTGCAATAAGAGTAGACTTTGTGTTCGAGGTTAAATATTTAGTGCTGTGTTATGTACCTTTGGGAATAGTCAGTCAGACAGAGGTTTTATGCTTGAAGTCTGAATTAGGTTGGGCTGGATCCATTGGGACTGGTATTTTCAAGTGTTTATGATAATTTGTGAATTATACTGTTTTCACAGTAACCTGAATTACAAACGCTTTTTCTTCTGGGTAAAGATTCTTGCAACATGTCATGATCGATGACATTCGATATGAACTAAGGAAAGATATCAAGGATTTTGCTTCTTTCCATGTTATTTAGCAAACCTAAGATTTTGTAGGTTATTTTTTTGTCGTCCTTTTTGAAACTCAGGGCAAAACTGTCTAATTAATAAAATTCAAATATCAATTAATCTAAAGATTACATTCCAAGCCAGCAAATAAAAAATCAATGTACCCACATAATCCTGTAAAACATAATTTGAAGACATCGTAATAGATCTCTCGTCTAAGATGGAGAGCCTTATTCATAGTCAGTACAGTTCCTTTATCTGGAGCCACTCGAACAAATCTATCAATATTCGTAATAAAGCCTAAGCCGCTTTGATAGCAATATTGAGATGAAGAAAGTTTAGATTACGCCAATGAAAGTTATATGCCTTAAGATTTTGCCTACGGTGTTATTCTGTTAACACTCGAGAGGTTGTTTTGGCTATGACTATTGTTTAGGTTGCTGGTTCAAGGAAACTACTAGTTTTGCCGGGGTTGTTGGTTATTTTGTAACTAGCGTACCGCCCCTGCTTTGCGCGGTACGTGACAATACAAGGGTACATATCGGGTGTTAAAAAACTCTTAACGAAGCCGAAAGGCACTCGTTCCCTATCACTGCGGTCATATTTTTGTTCTACACCATACCTAGGAACCTCCTTTCGGAAATACTGCGGGACAACATTCCAACTTTTTGAGGAGTATTTTTAAAAAACAAGTTTTTAATTTAAGATTTTTAACACGTCCACGACCCCCGTGCTATTCAATCCATCCATCAGCACAATGTATTGGGTGCGTTGCATTGAGTTCTACCACTAAACCTGATTTATCACGCCATAAAAGTCGTGTCCCAGTAATCATTTTTGCGTAAAGTTACTTAGTTTGGTGTACAGAATGCTTGTTTGACGGCTTCTGGATAAGACTGTTTACATCCTAATTATTGTTAAAAAAATTAAGAAATAATTCCCCAAAAATGTTTAAAAAAAAGTCGACTAGATTGAAGAACAATGAGTTACCACAGACGCGAAGATATATTGTTTACCAGCACCATTGACCCAGTACCCTACCTTCTTACCTAATTAAACAACCCTTCAAATTACCCATATTTTACACGTGATAGGACTAAGTTTACCTAATGTTTACAAAATAATAATTAATCAGACGAATAATTTTGGGAATCGCCGTAACAGATACTTAACACCTGTTAATAATCTCATCAGGGATAAAAGATTATTTATAATCTGGAGAAAGATAAGAATTAACAAAAAATAAAAACAAAACCTTTTCGTAAGTCTTCACTTCGAAAAAGAAGACTACACCCACCTCGTAAGGCTTTTAAGATTAACTGTAAACTAGGGTTTTCCCGCGGCTTCGCTTGCGTTACTCTGCTTGTAGCCGGACTGACATGGTGGCGTTTTTGTACAAACACCTCAACACCTTGATGTGTCGGTAGTCGATTTGGCACTGTTGGAGAGACTGAAGTACAGCCCAGGCCCCTTATTCACAACCATTCGACTCGCTTCCGATTCGGAAAGTCGTATGTCTGTCTCGGTCGTTTTCGTAATGCCAGAAGAAGACAGATATACGAGTTGTCGAATCGGAAACGAGTCGAACGTATGTGAACACGGGGTCAGGTCTCGAGCGAATCGAAAGCTTTCTCGTAGTCCACAAACGCTAAACAGAGAGGCTTCGGTCTATGTATGTGGCGAATATTAATATGTATGTGGTCCACGGTCCTAAAGCCTTTTCGGAAACCGGCTTGTTCGTGTGGCTAGAAACTGTCAAACCTGCGCGCGACGTAAATAACAAAGAATAAGAATAAGCTCTTTTATTGTACCGATAGTACGATTGAATTACCAAACTTTACTTTAAACAATACTCCATAAATACTAGTATTTGTTATAGTAATCGCCATATTATATGCAGGTAAAAGAAATTGCGTCAAAATCTATTTCGCAGTTGACAAATAACTCGGTCACACAAACAGGCACCAAAAACCACTTTCATTTTTGATACTTAAGTATTACATTAAAAATATCATCAGGGTGTTCATAATCTCATTATGGTAAATCCGTATTTATATCATTTTAATAAGTAAAAAGAAAAAATATAAAATTGTGACGAAAAAAGAAAGCCTTCCCATTTCTCGAAAATCCTTAGTTTCCGCTATAAAAATAAAAGCTCTTCGTTGAGTAATTTTATTCATCACACGCTTGGTACACTTTCCGAGTTTCTAAACAATGGTCTCCTTGATTATCCAAAACAAATTTTTGACATTCAGTAAACAACAAATTAAGGTCACTAACCTGTGATTTCTGAAAACCTAATTTAGTCCAATCTGAAAATCCCATGCCAAATACCCGAGAACCGTCGTTTTTGGTCGATCAAAATGGCGGGTTAGCTCAGCGAAGACTGTCGACGATGCAGGACATATTAAAGTGCACTTTCTTAGTCCGATGCCACGACATACGGACACGGCTGTAAAGAGAATAGAGGCAGGACCAACGGCTTATCGTGCTTTCCAAGGTACGAGGGTGTCATACTGCCAACTTTCAAACAAGAAGCTGCTACTAAGATATTCCTGCACACGAGAACTGTGTCGAGAAATAGAGACTTTGTTCAACAAAACCAGGCTTGTTCTAAAGCCTAAAGCAATGTGTTATATCAACGACCGTGTAATAGCCGGTTGCACGTCTGGGTAAACGAAAACCTGCCTACCTGACCTAGTACGTAAGATTCGATAGGACTCGATTAGATAAAGGAGATATTTTTTTTAGAGCCCACCTGGTCGTTGCATTTATTATTCATAATACCACCAAAAAAAAGTAATCATTTTACTATAGTATTAAACGAAATATTACGTTGAAATTAAAACGGATTCTTAAAAACATAATAATTAAGCTATGTTATGATATTTTTTTGCGAGTCAAATCATTCCTGTTGTGGTCAATGTCATTTGACAGCAAATACTTACGTGAATAGGGGCGTTTTTTTCTGTTTACCTACTAAAAAAAGTACGGTACCTACCCGGTGGTAATTATATCTGCTAGAATTATCAAGTACAGAAGAAAAGAAAGAAGATCATAGAATCAGAAAGAGTATAAAAATAAGTATCGTTAAACTGTGAGCATTTTTATTGCTATTTTTAAAGGTTTTCACTAAAATCGCATAGATGGTTTAAACAATCAACGTGGCACGGAACGTTATAAACCCACTTTTTTAGTGATTGACAGACAACTTCATTATTTTGGCGTTTACTTTTTCTGTTTGTTATGGTTTTTGTAAATGTTTTTGCTGATTTTTCACACTTATTCCGGTTAGACAATGCTTAGCTACTTTAACCACTAGAATCAAGAGGTTATAAAGAAGAAATCAATGTAAGTTTCATTTTTAAATGCTACAATTTATGTGTGTTAAAATCCCCGAACAAAAAAAATGTCTCCTTTGACAGTTATTCTCGATAAAATGAGTTTATATGGAGTCAAAAACTCATTTTATCGAAAATAACTGTCTTTATCTAATCGAGTCCTATCGATTCCTACGTACTTGCACGGCTGTTCTCTTATTCTGTCGAAGCTCCGTGTAACGCTAGACCAGTTCAAAGGTAAAGTATTACCACCGAATTGAGGTCGAGTGAACGTTGACTCACGATTGGACAAGAGCTTAAATTGTGTGTTTCCAGAAACCAGTAAGTAAGGTTATCGAAACCAACCAAAAATCCTTCATTATTCACGATTATTGGCTGTTTGTGGTTACTTGTGTGTTCAATCCGGGTTGCGCACACAATCGGTATTGTCGGCCACGTTACAATGGCTGCTGATTGATTACTAAATATTTCAGGCCTTTACTGTATTTGTATAGCCATTGACTGGTTTTGTATAGAAATTGTGAAAATTATATACAAGCTTTGTCGAAACGATATACTTATGATCGAGCTTAAAGGAAACTTGAATTTTGAGCTCTGGAGAAAATGATATTGAGAGAAGTGCAAGGAATGATGGCGGTTTTTGCCCAGGAGTAGGTCAGATCAGGCTAATGAAAAAATCCTTGAAAAGGTAACTTGACAAATAAATGGATATTAGTAACAGTACAACAATTTTTAGGGTTCCGTATAAAAAATGAAGAAAACGGAACCCTTATAGGGCCACTCGTGCGTTTGTCTATCTGTCTAACACAGCCAATTTGCTCAGAATCTACTGGACCAAATCATGTGAAATTTAGTAAGATGGTTTAATCCTATGACCTTAACACATGTGCAAAGTAGATATTATTATTGAAATAACGGTCACTAGCGGGGAACAATTAAAAATCTAAAAACTGTTTAGCATACCTTACTGTGTCATAATATCGAATGAAAGGGTTTGTTATGACGATCTCAAATATTGTTTTGTGATTATTGTTAAAGAATAGTTTTAATTTTATTCATGAAAAAAGACGTTCGTTGCTTGAAGATTACAGGAAAATCGATAAGAATTCTATCAATTGAAAATAAAGTGATATCATCATCTGCTTAGCCTTTTTTCAACAATGTTGTGGTGGGCTTCCGGTCTAACCGGACGCAGCTGAATACCAATATTTTACATGGAGCGACTGTTTATCTGACCTCCACAACCCAGTTAATACTAGGTAATACGATAGATACCACTTGGTAACACTGGTGTCAGCCTATTTAGGCCACTGACTTTCTGTAACGACCGCCAAAGATGGACAAATGACAGCCGAGACCAACAGCTTAACGTGCTTTCCGAGGCACGGAGGTAACTCGGTATGTAGGGTGGTCCACAGACCAACCTAGGCAATCACGGCTTAACCTAAATATCGACCCGAGCGGCTGTTATTGTTAAGCCACGAGCTCTTCCTGAAAATAAAGTGTTAAACTCAATAAAATACTTTCAGAAAATTTGACATTGGCATTATGCGGAACCCTCTCCACGCGAGCTCAACTCGCACTTGGCCATTTTCTTGACGTTTTGTACCAAAACCATGCCCATGCATTGGACTGGGAATTTAACACACAGAAAAGGTTGCGTGTAACGTGATGGGACTTAAAAACTGTCTAAGACAGCTCAGTTTAGAGCAGTTCCATGTGCGGGGCGTCTCACTTTATTAAACAGTGACTGATGACTTCAAACATTTCTTGAACTTAGCAATTCTGCTAGCCTAGTAATATAAATGAAAGTTTTTGTATGTATTGTTTCACAATCACACTTTAAAAGCTTAACGAATTTTAACACGGGTTGGGTTGTTTATATCCTAAATTAAAACATTGGATGCTTTTATCGCGATGATATCCTTAAGATAATAACAAGCTGCAAAAGCAGTGAAGAGCTACTCTTTATAATAAAACTTAATTCTTTAACAGCCATGAAAGCTTCTAAGGTCCATGTACACCGAGAAGATAACAGTCTGATTATCTAAAAACAGCTGTCAATGTGACATGTTCCCATACAAAAATGTGTTTTGAACAGCTGTTTTTAGATAATCGTCCGCTACGTTTTTGGTGAACATTGAGGTGAGTGTTACAAATTACCGTAAAGCAATTTAAAGTTGTTTCCCTGTTTATTTCCACTTTCAAGACAGGTGCTTATTTGAACCCGCATCAAGTTTATTGATGCGGGTAACACGATTGTGAAGGCTATGACGTTTTTAATTGCTATAGTAAATGGTATTACTGTAATAAAAGAGATAATTGCAAGATACAGTTTTATATGACAAACTTCTACAGTTATCTCGGGAAAATAACTTTCCTTTCATGGCCGCTCATTCGTCATCGTCAGCATCTGCAGTGCCTTATTCCAAAATGTTTCGGTCTTCCAGTCTCACATTGTGCCTTTTTTATTAAATTATCTATATATTTTTCTAAAAGGCATTGGCAAGAGGCAATCGCTGTCAAAGTGTTTCTTATTTTAATAATGACTTAGAGCAGCTTTTCGGTAGCGTATGTAATTCTAATACTTTTGTGACTTTACCACCATATTATCCTTGATCGAATGTCACTTTGTGAAGGCCGTTAGAGGCCTCTATAGAGGAATATCCAGCAGTAACCGTTCTGCTAGCAGCTTACCATCGGCTTCCGTTGCACAAAGGCCTTTGCCAAAAATCACGGAATTGCTCGTAGGAGCGGTTCTAGCTCTGCCTCTTCTATGTTATGGTTGAGCAATTTTCACGTACGTTTTTTAATATTATTTATTTATTGATTAAATCTTTATGCACAAGTAAAAACTGTACAAAGGCGGGCATTTTCTACCAGTCTATCTTAGGGTGATGCAGAGATATATCAAGTTGTTTAATGTTGCATTGTTATGTTTTCTTATGTTTTCATTGACACTAAAGTAAATTATGTCTGTTTTGAGTTGTTCGAGTAATTACAAGCCCACAATCCAGATTTTGTCCTGTTAAGTGCCAACTTAAATTTTTCATCCTTGTCCAACTTTAGATTAACTTCATGACCTAAATAATCTATAAAGTTATACTCATTAGAGTAGTTACTCCATCAAACCTCTCTAAACAAACTTTAGAAGAATCCTCAGATGTAAGATGAAAAGATTTGAAAACGCTCGACAGGTTTAAACTATTAAATGATTTATTACTTCACACCGCAGTTTTCTCTAAACTTTATTCGGGAAAGTTTTGTCTTTAACGCGTCTTTCAGAAGAGTTCTAATTCTTGGATTTACCAGGAAAAGTGGGAATCTGAAATCGATAACATGAACTTAGTTAATTATATTGATGTACGGTCGACCAAGCTTTTGGTTTATGTTTTAACATGCACTTTCCATTGTAAGATGTATACCAAATGGCTGGCCCGCGGCTTCCATTGCGTTGTGCTCGAAAATTATCCCACAAGAACTATTGCTATAATGAAAAGGAACTTTTCTCAGACCCAGACTTTGGTCGCACCTTATGCCATATTTGGCACTTGAGCAGATACCGACTTCCTTTCTTCTATTGAAGCAAGGAAGTGGTATCTGCTCGAGTGGAGATTCATTGATTACTCTACCATAGAGTATAAATGTGGTGCTGTTGTTCCACAAAAAATGGACACTTAATACGGTGTCCAGGGATTGATGTACGCTACTGAAGGCGCAAAATTAGTGGCTCAGTTCATCGACACGCTAAGTAGAAGTATGGAAGTGTAAGTTTTCGAGGGTTTTTGACACTTAAGGGGGATGATGCTCCAAGGTAGTCGATGAACGAATTTGTCACGGTCAAAGTCCTTCTTCGACTCTTATGAACTTGGAGGGTTGTATTTATGATTTTGATGATTATAACTCTGTAACTTAATACGTCTTACAGTCGCGCCCGATATGTTTATCAACATACAACTTAGCATTGCCCTGGAAATTGCAAAAAAACGCAAGAAAATTTGAATTTCGCGGGCCACCCTGACGCTTTCACCTTTACATGTTTTCCCCTATACAAGTATAACCGTAGGTTACACTCATTGTCCGTTAATCAAATGTAAACTTTATCGTGTACGTTGTCTAAGTTGATATTTGCTTGACCAGTAAAGTTGGAAAGATCACATCAAGCTGAAACATCAAAATTACTCTAGTCGATGTAAAGTTCGATTGTAAAGGAACTCTTTAGAGAATATAAGATCGTTTTCGAGTAAATGTTTGCTCGAAAACAATCAGTTTTGCAGCAACGCAATATAAAAAGCAATCCGAAGCAATAATACAGGTCGATGTGCTTTCACGACTGTTGTTTCTTGAACTACTATTAGTTTCATTGTTACTGTTGGATATTAAAATTAATGTTATAAAGTGTTAGCTAGTGTCTATGTTAATTTCTAGTGGGATCAGTTTCACTTAGGCTATCATTCGCCCGTTTTATGACATGAATGACGCATCAGTTAAGAAAGGTCACGATTAGAAAGGAGAATGACCAAAAATGTATGGGCTCTGGTCCAAAAAAAAAACTGCTGCCCCCAGGGTTGACTCCATTGTGGGTTAACTTATAATGTTGGACTTACTATATGTGCCAATGTGCATCAAATTCTAACCCACAGTTACAGACCAATTCAACAATTTTGAATGTGCAAGTGAATGTGCTACTTTTTTTCAAGTTCACGTTTCAGCTAATATCTATGATTCCGTGGGACAGAGTTTTTCAGTTCCATAGAAGAAAATTAAGCATTTTAACCAGTCTTTCAAATGAGCTATGTAGTAAATCTGGGGGCAGAACTTTTCTTTTTTTTTTTCAAAGGAGAATGACCAAAGTGGACCAAAATTTGAAAAAAAAAAGTCTGTCCCACGGAATCATAGATATTAGCTGAAACGCGAACTTGAAAAAAAGTAGCACATTCACTTGCACATTCAAAATTGTTGAATTAGTCTGTAACTGTGGGTTAGAATTTGATGCACATTGGCACACATAGTAAGTCCAACATTATAAGTTAACCCACAATGGAGTCAACCCTGGGGGCAGCAGTTTTTTTTTTGGACCAGAGCCCATACATTTTTGGTCATTCTCCTTTTGGTCCACTTTGGTCATTCTCCTTTTAAGAAATTCCTCTACAGCTCTTATACTTACTTGAAGAGCGACCGGTCTCTTATAAGAGCTCTCTCATTTGGGAGCTGTTGAATATAAATACAATATTTTCTTTTATTGAGAACATCTGAATTTGAATTTGCGATTCTATACAAAGAGTTGCAGTAGCGTTTGTATGTTTGGATGCAGCGGGTAATTTTTAGAACTTCTAATTCGATTTTGACAATACTTTTACTAATGGGAAGCTGCATTATCCTCTGAAGTCTATATTCCAAACTTAACGCAAACGAAACCGCGGGCAAAGGCTAGAAGATAAAAAAGAAGAACATGAATAAAAATATTGTTTTATTTATACTTTGGTGGTTTCACAATAAAAATTACCTTCTCAAGTCATAATTTACCACGTATATCCTCAACTCCTTACCAAGACTTCAGGGTTCCGCAAACAAATGGCCATTAGTAATCTCCTTATCGCAGTTATAATGGACATGTAAGTTACCTAGTCATTAGTTGAGCTATTGGCTCAGCAAACATGACAGCTAACGACTTCATAAGTTAGGTACTGGCGCTATTAATAGTGGAGGACTAAGGCTGTGCCGCCCTGTGTGGGTACTTTTAAAATTGTTTTTTATCAGTGTTACATAAATACGCATAACTCATATCTTTTTCCCATTTAGTATTGTTCTTCGAGTCATTAAGCACCTTGAGGTGTAAGTCAAGCTACAAGATAACTGGCAATACTTGCATTGACTGCACAGGTCTTTTCAAATCTGTGTGGTTCTTTCTTCAAAAGACCATGTCAGACTCTAATCTGCATAGTTCTCATGTGAGTTGAGCAAGATTGGGTATGTCTGGACTTTAAAAGAGGCTATGATATGACTATGACCTCTGAGTTTGTTTCGGCTGTTATTTCTCAGAGTAGTCAGGTACGAAACACCGGGCCCACCTAGTTTAAAAAAATCGCAGTGCAAAACTGTTTGTTTAATTATATTTGCAAAAGAAACATAATTTATCATTTACCGTGGCTGTAAGCCGAAACTAAAGAACGGCACATGTTACAATCTTTTTATACTCCGTTTGCTTCTTCTAAGCTCATACACGTACATCATCATCATCATCATCATCAGCCTATAATGTTCCCACTGCTGGGACACGGCCTCCTCTCAATGAGAGGGAATGGGCTATAATCTACCACGCGGGCCCACTGCGAATTGGTAGATGTCACATGACTTCGAATTTTTGATTCTAGGACATGCCGGTTTCCTCACGATGTTTTCCTTCACCGTTTTGAGAGCATAAACGTACATCATTATGTATTTGATGCCTTTCGTGAGACTAAAAAAAAACTAGGAGAGTAAGCAATGTAGGTATAGGTAGATTGTAAGAGATGTTTGTAGGAGGAATACTAAACTTTTCAAAACATTGCAGATTCTATTATGAATGGTTATGTAGCTAAGGGTAAGGTTGATGGGTAAGCAATTAATGTCAAGAACTACCCCCGAATAATCTGACAACAAACTATGCTAATAAAATCAAAGTATTCAACCTGTCATGCCCCTTTCAGCCGCTGCTTAAAGGAGCTAACTGAAGCAAATCGTTTGCTTTCATCCCAAAGTAAATACAGCCTGAAGCAACTTGCAGCTTTGAAGTCACTTGCAGTTAATTTTTGTAGAAATAAAGATGGCGGCGAATTAAGAAGTGTCATTACAAGGAAAAAAGTCGTATAGCTTACGGCGAGGGATATTTTGTTTTATGAAATAAATTAATGTTGATGGGAATTTCATTTCCTTTGAGGAGTTCTTAAAGCTGGTTCTTACTTTCTTATCTACTAAGTTAAATGAAAAATTTCTTCGCATTTGTGTACCATACTAATATTAACATTTTCACGCATTTTCACGACCATGCTCGTAACTTGGGTTGAGACATATACATATATATGCTACTTTTCATCCTTGTAAAATATTCCCAAGGAATAATCCATCCGGAGATCAAGCATAGTTTGTTACAATTATTTTCAAGACAATATAATATTAATAGCCTATTACTGTCCCACTGCTGGGCAAAGAAGTCTTCTCAACAGAAGGCACGAGCACGATCACATTTAATTGTTTTCAATTTATGTACATAAAAAAATCTGAGTTTCATAAAAAACAGTGCTAACGCGACTAGCAATCCGTCGGTAGATTTATCTATCGATCAGTAACAATAAGACAGATACGTTTTACAGATTGTCTCCTATAATAGCATGAATGATGATAAAAAGCAAAGTGCCTTTATAAATAGAATCAACAAAAACTACCTCAAAAAAGAAACAAAAGGGTTTTTTATCGTAAACAACACAATCCGGTTTCACCGACAACTTGATATACACGTAAAAGGTTTACAGACTCGAGTTGTCACGAGCTGACACGAGTCTATCCGAGCGCATCCGAATGTTCACGGAAATAGATATTCACCTGTACAAAGCGTTGTGGGGTATACATGCTGGAGTTTCCTGGTTGGTTGAAATGGGTAATATGGCTGTGACTTTCCGGGCTTGAATTTTTAAGATGAATTTTACTTTATCTGTGTATCTGGATACTACGATTTACTAAGTTACAAGCAGCGGTGGCCCAGTGGTGGTGGCCTCGAATTACGAATAGTAAGACGTGGGTTCGAACCCAGACATCCACATTACTTTGTGATATTTAATTTAAAATAAATAATAATTTATAGTAATTTATTTCATCACCGCTGCTCTCAAAACGGTGACGGAAGAAAGAACGTGAGGAAACCGGCATATCCTAGAACCAAAAATTCGAAGACATACACAACACACAACACGACACGACATTTAACGATCCGCACAGGGCCCGTTTACTCTCTTTGAGGGGAGGGGATGATGATGAAATTACAAGAAAGTCCAAAATAAATTATGAAAATTAATGATTTAATTGAATGATTTGTTGTTGAAATTAAACCTCAAATAACATTTCTGACAAAGGGGGTGTCGTGCCACATATTTCGAGTTTTGTATACGATAATATCGCCGCGATTTTCTCGTGGAGACGGCCCCGATGAGTTGGTAGTCGTTTTTGGATGAGTGATTTAGATAAGAGAATACAGTAGAAGGAACAAGGAACCAGTAATATATGTAAATACATACATATGAAAATAGAATATTATATTTATACACAAAACATAATTTATAACCTCAAAAAAAAAAGTTGTCTCCCAGCAATAATTTTTGCGTGAAGTTACTTAGTTTGATGTACAGAATGCTTGGTTAACGGCTTTGTGATGAGGTGGTTTAAAACCTGTATAGTTACGGTGATATTGGGGGTCAAAGTTCCAACTTGGGAACCTTCTATAAAGGGTGTAAAACACCTCTTAACGAATACGAAAGCCACTTGTTCTCCTCGTCATTCTGATCATTTTTTTTGTTCTACACTATACCTGGGAACCTCATAGTTACGGAGATATAGGGGGTCAAAGTTGCAAGATTATTACAAGTTTTTTTTTAAATACCACTTTTTATTGCATGATTTTTACTTTAAATATCTCTACGACCTCCGTACTATTCAATCCATCCATTCGCACAATGTTTTGAGTGCGTTACATTGAGTTATACCACAAAACATGATTTATAACCTCAAAAAAAAAAGTTGTTTCCCAGCAATATTTTTTACGGAAAGTTTCTTAGTTTGATATACAGAATGCTTGGTTAACGGCTTTGTGATGAGGTGAAATACACCCTGTATAGTTACGGTGATATTGGGGGTCAAAGTTCCAACTTTTTGACTAGTTTTTTATTCATACAAGTTTTGATTGGAAGATTTGTTTTTTTTTTCTTAATACACGTCTAGAACCCCCGTAGTATTCAATTCATCCATCAGCATAGTGTTTTAAGTACGTTACATTGAGTTCTACCACAAAACATAATTTTTGTATAAAGTTACTTAGTTTGATGTTGAGAATGCTTGGTTGACGGCTTTGTGATGAGGTGGTTTACACCCCGTATGAAAATAGTATATTCTGTTTTCATATATTACTTTATTTATTTTACCACAAACGAAGTTGACGCACACACGCCCTCAGCAACGTACCACTCGTTACCGCTTTTCTGTCGTTTGTCAGCAAATACCTATTACTGCTGTCAGTCAAAGTGTCACTTGGAGTGTCTCAAAAGGAAGGAGGAAGGTGTGGTGTCGGACTGAAAATCAAACTAATAATTTTGTTGTTTTGTCAAATAAAAAAGTGTATATGTAGTATATCAACTATCTAGTGTCCACGACACAAGCTTTGCTTAGTGTGGCACTAGGTGGCGCTGTGTGTTAATATCCAGCGATATTTATTATTATTATAAATAAATAATGATCTGAAACTAACTCTTTTCTATAGGGTAACTGGCAATTAGTGTACGATACTTAAGTCTATGTTAACCAAAAAGATGACCGTCTGATTATCTAAAAACAGCTGTTTAAAACACATTTTTGTATGGGAAAATGTCACAGTGACAGCTGTTTTTAGATAATCAGACCGTTATATTTTCGGTGAACACACACCTTAAACACGTGATTGTGGTCATGATAAACTACTTTTACTATGGGACCAAGCCTGAAATCGCGAAAAAAAACAGTTGTTCATTACATTTACGTTTGCCTAATGTACTGAACAGAGTACAAAAACGTGTTTAAGTATCGTACAATTACCAGTCACCCTATATTTTTATTTATGTTATTAATGCTGTCGATGCCAATGTCAACAAATGAGAAAGCGAGTGACGTAAATAGAAAAGGAAAAAAAACAGAAACAAACTCACCGTAGCGCAGGGCAAATGCGTTTTTATACAGATAAAGCACGGCTTATAATCGAGCTAATAAATGCTTTTTCTTTCTTTTCTTTTCTTTCATGTGAATTGGGTAGAATCCCAAAAAATATTGGACACACATTTTTTTCTTTTCTCACGTAAACTAAAATTGAAAACGATACAGTCAGTGCGTCGAAAGCTCGTGTGACATCGTTCGGTACATTTTTCCGGAAAGTGTCACCACAAGCGGGCTCTCATCTTTGATGCGTTTTATCTTCGTCAAAATCAAAATCAAAATATTTTATTTCACATAGACTTAGATGGACACTTATGAAACTACGAAAAGATGCACGGTTCACGTTGGTTGATTCCATGGAGAAGAACCGGCAAGAAACTCCATGGTCATTCTTTTCAAATCATTTGGTGTTACAATATTATTTATTATGTTACAGCATTAGTAAGTATGGGAGGACAGCGTAGTTCACCACGACTGCTGCCAGTTTCCAGATTGACACACTAAATTGAGTCCAAGTTTACTCACGATGTTTTCTTTCGCCGATGACTCTGTATTATACAGACGAAAAAATAATGCAAAGCATTGTATAAACAGACTATTTAAAGAACCCTAGAGGTGTGTCTATGAATATTTTACTACCGCTTTCGGACACAATAAGGAAACAAAAACATCCGGAGCCTACGTAACACGCCCATCAATGTAGCTAATAAAGTGGTTTATAAACAAACAAAAGTTTTGAAGATAAACAAACTCAAACTAAACTACAATACATTGGTTTAATTTCAATTAGTAGTATCTAACCTAACTAAACTAATGTCAGTCTTAACTTTGTTTTAAAATGTGTTTATAAACAATAGAGTAACGATCTTCGAAATTCGAAATTGACAGTTGAACGATACCCATAACTTTGAATTTATAGGGTTCTGTAACCAAAGGGTAAAACGGTACTCTATTACAGACTTTGACCGTCTGTCTACTCCGATGGCATGGCCTTTTTTTTCTAAAAAGGAAATCAGCAAATGACTCCTCCCACTCTGGGCAGGGCGGGAGGAAATGTCAGACTTTTACTGACTGATGATGGATGGGTATCCATGTTCCTTCCTCGCCCTTTATGTTCCGGGGCCATGGTATCTCTTCCGAACAGTCCTGCAGCCCTGGCAGGCTTCAGCCTTTGCAGGCCCCTTCCTTTTTGCTGACATCTCTTTGAGGCGCGCGTAGAACACGAACGCGCCATCGGCTAGGTCTGCCGTCATGAGACGGACGGACGGCGAGCCAGCCCATAGCGGTGTTGGTGGCCCCAGACGCCCGGTGCGTTTACCGTGGCGGCTGGGGCGAGTGGCTCTCTCCCTCTTGCGTTCCGCCACCTCCTTCGTTAGCATGACTGCTTCGCAAAAGGAGGTGACGGCTTCCCATTCCGGGTCGCTC
Source organism: Xestia c-nigrum (assembly GCA_916618015.1). Taxonomy (NCBI): domain Eukaryota; kingdom Metazoa; phylum Arthropoda; class Insecta; order Lepidoptera; family Noctuidae; genus Xestia; species Xestia c-nigrum. The sequence goes on from OU745263.1 coordinate 5,561,021, forward strand.
CGGACGGAGAGAGGTCGCCGCCACTGATCGCCGCTACGAGGACACGGCGGTGCTCCGCCCACGCGGGGCAGACGTCCACCGTGTCCGATTGCCTGACCTGAACTATGCCTATTTTCAATTTTGACATGAGTACGAGTACTATCTACTAAAAATAAATATCTTCTGTTGGTTGTTTGAAAATATATTTCAAATATCTCATAAGACAGTCTTATCTAAGCCTTTGAAAAATATTTTCACGAAAAGTAACTTTGAAATGTTGACGTAGGTACTTACATATATTTTCCCTCGATGAAACGCCATCTGAAATGTTTTTCGGTAAGAGACACAAAAGTGTGTAAATATAAGGGGGAAATTCAATCTTTTCAATCTTTTCGTAGAGGGCTTTAAACGTTTTGTACACGTTGCTATTTTATTAAACCCCGACGCAAAAACTGTGAGGTGTTATAAGTTTGACATGTCTGTGTGTGTGTGTGTGTGTGGCATCGTAGCTCCCGAAAGGTTGAACTGATTTTAATTTTGTTTTTTTTTGTATAAAAGGTGAATTAGTCGGGAGTGTGGCTATGGTTGAAGAAAATCGGTTCAAGATCGAGCCGTCACAAATTGGCGGATTACATATTTATTCAACAACTCCCTCAATATGGGTATCAAATGAAAGGGCTTGACTAGTAGAATACTATATGCTATGATAAATTTCAAATCCAAGATGGCCGCCACCACACAATGGTATATTACATTTTTTCACAACACCCTCAATATGGGTTTAAAATGAAAAGGCCAACACCAAAATCTGGGAAAACCTTGAAATAATGACCCTATGTCAGAGGTTTTTGATATTTTTTTAATTTAATATAATTTAACTTTTGTGGTTACCTGGTCCTTCTTAGTACCTTTGGTAACAGCGCAGATGAAATTCAACTCATTACACGTTTAAAACACAAAAAAATATTGATGCGTTTAAAAAAAATCACAACACTTTGTGTAACTTGTTTTGTTCAAAAACCAATTCAAATTATTGTGGCTTAAGGCGTGTTTACATGTCGGTCTGAGCGGGTTCGACACGTGTCATCCGACTGCTGACAGGAATTATGAGCTCATTGATATCTGCCAACTGATTGATCCCTTACACAGCACCAATATTTGGGAGCTTTGTGGGTTTTTTATTTGAGTACAACTTTTTTCTAATCCGCTACAATTTAGGTGAGGTTTGCTTTTTAACAAACATAATTTTCGGTCAGTTGTATTACTGCCCCGGACTTTGAAGGAACACACTCAAAATTCTTTAAAAATAGGTCTTATTTCTATATGACTTAAAGGCATTATCAACGTCAAATTATAAACACCGATGTACGTTTTACTTTACATAGTAACGAATTACGAAATGGAGCCACTTGCTATAGGTACTTATGTAACGTATAAAAACATGCGGAGCAAGTTTGGGGACTGTCGATAAAAATGAGAACTTGTAGCCCATCAATTTATTTTTTTAATGTTTTATTTGCCCGAAACATGGTGTTTACAAAGGTGTTCATAATATTCCACAGTGCGACATGTCTCACCGATTTAACGGTATGCAAAATAAATTTAAAGTTTACATGAAATTACAATTACTTAATTAATTATTTAGATTACTTCCAATTCACATCAGTTACATCAATTTTTAAATTATACATTATTTCAATACCAAACCTATTGCACACACATATTAAAAAAAAAAACAACAACAACAAACAATAAACAACAAACAACAATAACAACAACAACAAAACAACAATTTAAATAACATTTTTTTTTAAATAAAATTAACAATATAAAAACTTTTGACTTAAATCACTACTTATGCCTATATTTCGATGCCCATTACGGCTGCAGCCGTAGCGGATCCGCTACGACTGTCACCACACGCTTCGTAGCAATCTTAGCCGATTCGCTACGGAGCGTTAGGCGGTGGTCATGCGAATTCCATGATTTTTGTTCACTCAAAAAGTGCTCAACGCGCCTACAGAAGTTTTCACTTCAAAGATATTAGTTTGCGTGTGTACATTATTTTCAAACTATAAATAAAATGCATAAATTACGTAAAATTATCACTAAACCTAATAAAATAATTAGCTCAACAAAAAGCTCTCGTAATCCGCTCGTACTAGTTTGATTCCCTATTTCGTCCCCAACCCTTGAATAAACAATTACTAACATTACATATGCGTATTCGGGTGTTTACACAATCGCGGCTGCAAGACTCCCACTGATTGCGCATCTATTAAAAGTTTAACCAATCAAAACTGTTCTCCGTTTAGCATCTCGAGTTTGTATTACAATGCCTATTTGTGAGCAGTTTTTCTGTTGACGGCGATGTGGACGAAGTTTTTGATGCCCTCAAACCCTTTTTGATACTTGAACATATTTTTTTATTCTATTTTCAATCTTCATACGCTCGCAGATTTGAACATAGCTTTATATTCAAACTTCCATACATTTGATCCGCCTACATCTGACATTTTTGTTTCGCTGGCTCCCCGGTCATGTGTAATTAGGATCTATTCACTGACGGATACGGGCAATGGTCCCGGACCAGACGTAATGGATAAATTCAATTACACAAATTCCATGTCTCGGAAGGAAATGTGATTATAAGAAGAAATATATCAAGAAATAACGTTAGTTTAATAAACTGTTGTAATGGTCAGTCAAAATGCTCTTAAACAGCGGAATATTTTTTGTTTTGTTTTTACAATTTCATGAAATCGTAGACGTCCGGGATTTAGAAGGTCCGTGGACAATAAGCATGACGAAAGTATCATAAAATGCAAATCTATTAGTGTTGGAAAATAATGAACACGTATTTTTTTGTTTTTTGTACATCAATGAATATTGACAAAATATAAAACGCATTAAACGCACTCGGGAGTGGGGGCTCGTGACGTCAGAACTAACAAAAAAATATACCAAAACGTGACGTATTGAGATTTTTAGAGAGCCGTATCTTCATTAATTTTGGTTTATGTAACAAAAGAAAAAATCGGGTCCAATTTTTGCTGAAAATTTAACTGACGAACTATTTTTAACGAGATCCAGGTTTGCTGTCATAAATTAGGTAAAGAAAGAATATGATTTGTGATAGAATTAGTTCCACTAATTTCGATACCAACAGGGTTGTTAGCGAAATTAGACTAACTAATCTTCTCTCGAAGTTATGAAATGAATGCAACTTGCAAGACGTAATTGTCATTTGAACTAACACAGCCAGCAAGAACAGCTGTCAATAAAGCAATATAACAAACTGTTTAATTGTGAATTCCAAATTCAAATCTTAAATTAAATTCTACCCGCCACTGCGGAAGTGCGATTTGACACAAATATTTGTCGTGTTTGCAGCTTAGGACAAACATTTTGTTCCAAAATTGAAATTCAAACGTTTGGAATTTTTGAATGCATATGAAAAGGCTTCCTCGTCATAACAGCAAACAAGAAAAATGTAATACTAAAATTGGGAATAGCTCAAGTAGAAAGGAAATTGCCTCGTTGGTATGGTAGTCGCAAGCACGACTGCTGAGCATGTGGTACTTTGTTCGATTCCCAAGTCGGGCAAAGTGTTATTAGCATTTTAGGAGTAGGAAAGCCACATAGTCTGGATTTGTGATTTGTCGTTGATGGCAATAGGCTCGTCCCCTATTATAGAGGCCTTAAACAAAACTGACAAAATTTTGGTTGTATTTGGTACTTCTCTGCTAAATCCTTCAGTAATTACATGCGTAATGTTTATTTAATTGCAAACTTTTCACGTGCGTAATGCCAATACTGGCAACAGTCAAATAAAAAAAGAGAATCAGAAGAAGCTTTTGAATTAAGAAAATGTTTCAAGTTGAATCAATTGAATAAATTAACGCCGACGTGCTTACATAGCCACTAGCTGCGATTACTAATTCGTTGGCGAAGCGAGATAATAGTTGTGGTACCATTGTCTTTCTTTGTTCACTAAAGTGGTTTTAGAGGTGATCCTGGGTCACCTTCAGCTAGCATTGATAAGAAGATTTTGTTTTTTAATCTAAAACTAACAATTTAATGATTAAAATAATGTCATTTTTTCTTAATGGTTCGTTCCACTGTTTCATATGAATGTAAAACTCATTCTGACACCAGCTTAACGGCAATATCCACACGATAAAAAAAAATAGAGAATAATATTATTTAATTAGTTAATGGAATATATTTTTCAGTATTTGTGTAACAGTCAAAAGCCGCAATGTCATAGTGCTAATAAATGTAACTTTTGAACACGTAAACCAACCAATAAACTCTCGTTTCACAATAAAATAAAAACAAAAATACTGTCAGCTTCTAAATGCGATCTTGATAGCTCTATGAACGATAAAATGAAGCCTCACTGAGGTTCAGATCTGGGTCATAATGAGCGGTGCTTGGCCTGTCAGCACTTGTCTATGGGTTGAGGACCAAGTTAACTATCAAATACAGCGGTGCAGCTTGTTTATGGTTCATTCTTTTTTTTAATAGTTATGCGCGGTTTGACGGTTGCCAGTATTTTTTATATTTCCAATACAAAAGGAGGCTTAATACATATTTCACGGTCTTGAAATAAAAATTGGTATGCTGTTCCTGTTGGAAAATAATGAAATAAAAATGCTTTTATTTAAATATTTTCCAACAGCTAAATATGCTTTTCTGCTTCTTAAAAAAAATGGGGAGCGGTCTTTGGGGGCTGCCGATAAACAGACAAAGCAAAAGGCGTACGTGACGGTCACGCAAGTTCCATGATTTTTGTTCACTCAAAAAGTGCTCAACTGTTTTCACATCAAAAATGTTGTGTTGTAAAATAAGATTAGTAGTCGCTCCAGGCTTATAAAATAATCTGGTGTTCGGCTACACTGGAAGCTGATTTATGTAGCTGGGTAAACGCTTGGAGGAAATTCCTGAAAAATATACAAAAACTTTTTCCAAAAAAATTTTTTTTTTCTTTTCACTATTTTGCACAAACCTGAAACAAAATCCTATAGCTCGTTTACCGTCACCGGGACCCGTCAGCGTGTCACCGAGCCGTACAATATCACTATTGTTCGTCGTCCTATGGCTTACTATTTCTATTCAGATGCTTCATTTTAACGAAGCGGCTGAACTTGTTAGCAGGCGACTGACAATTACTCCACTCAAAGAAGGCTTTAGTTAGGCGCTCGACAAACAACGCATTAAGTTACACTGTTTTTGCGTTTTTCTGTTGTTTACTGAAAATTGGCAAGGTCAAGAAAGGCATTGGGAATTGTATGAAGGGACCCTAAAGCTCATGGCACATATACAGGCTGTTAAAATAGACTCATCACGAAACCGTCAACTAATCATTCATCAAACTAAGCAACTCTACGCATTTTTTTTGCTGGGATATGCCTTTTTATTGTAAAAAATCTCGTTTTTCGGTATGATTCAATGTAATGCACTTAAAACATTGTGATAAAGGCTGGATTGGATAGTACGAGGGTCGTGAAGGTGTTTAAAGTAAAAATCTTACGCGAATCCCTTTAAAAACATGCATTAAAAAAAAAAACGTCTGAAAAAGTTGGTACTTTGACCCTGAAATGTCTGTAAAGAAGGTGTGGTCTAAAATAAAAAAAAATATCACAATGATGGAGAGTACAAGTGCTTTTCAACTTCTTTAAGAGTATTTGTAAACCTTTTATAAGCACACCACCATGTTTACTAGGTTGCTTAAAGTGAGCCTGCAGTACAGAATTTAAGGCGACATGAGATAAATTAACTCTATTTGTGGTGGTTCAAACTTCGTTTAGTGTTAGAATAAAGTTCTAATCAGCTTGCACTACAACGTGGTTGTTACGTCAGTCACTGCGGACTGAATAGTGCGAAATGAGTAGTTTCAATCGATTTACAAAAATCTTTTGACTGGACTTAAAAAAATAAAACACTGATGCTAATATTTTGCTATTATAGTTTTTAATCGTTAAATAAAGTTTTATAGATTTTCTTATCGCGTAAAACTAATTGTATTACATTTTCATAACACTGTAATACTAGCATATATCCTGAAAAGTATCATATAGTGTTCTGGTTTTGTTTATTGCAGTGAATATTTGAGGCATTATAAACTCGCGTTTTGCTCCTGAAGTCGCCTTAATCTAAAAAATGATAAACGGCTCCAGTTGATGCTGAATTTTCCCACAAACCCAAACCCCACTTGAACAAACAAATTACAAGATGGTGTCACAGACTGTCAACAACTCGAAATAATGAAGGAGGCTTGAAAAGTGTCAGCAGATTAATAATGGTCGCCTTGCAGGGTAAATAATTAAAAGAAGAAAAGATTTAATAGCAGTTTATGCGACTGTGCATAATGAAGGGCATTACAACACAAGTGTGGGTTTAATTCTAAGTGGGTTTCTTAATAGCATCACACGAGTGTTGTAATGCCTAATTATGTATAGTTGCATACACTACTTTATCTACCCAAATATCATAAGGGCTCTATGATGGGTTCAGGAACCATAGGGAAATGACCAGCATTGTTACTTGGCCTACTCCTAGGTACTAGAATAGCATAGTCACTTGAATTTGACACCTGTTCCAAATTTAAACTCATAACCTACTGTTTTCATTTGCGTTATGAGTTCATTACAGTTCCGTTTATTTCTGCAGGTTGGTAATGCTGGTCATTGCCTATGGTTTTTGAACGCATTAGAGAGGGTTTATATTATTTGGGTAGATAAAGTTGCTTTATTCCCTTGATGTTAAATCTAAAGATGAGTAGGTACCAAGAATACGGTAACAGCGTTATTTGCGAATTTGCGTATCACACTTGCAAATATTACAAAACTTACACTTTTCACTTTTGTCACAAAACGATACCTAAATTTTTAACAAAACTGAATGTAATAAAAATGGAAAAGACTTTACAATTTTATGCTTCAATAATTTGTCTGCGCGAAAACATTAAACGCATTGAATGTGGTTGCCATTTCAAAATGATTAACATGTGATTTAATATTGTGTTGGGAAATTACACCCCACCGGAGTCGGACTGCAGTTACAACACAACGTTAATTCAAATCCCTATCTCAATCAATCATTTACAGAATGCCAATCAAGTTTCATAACAGAATGAAACCTGTCAATACTTCCATATTTCCAACGTTAAACGAGTATGAAATCTGTCAGCACTGGGATTGCATTTATCCGGTCTGTTTGCTGAACCATATACTAAGGTTGCTGGTATACCAAAAGTACAGTTGTTTTTTTTTCTGTTTTTAATCATTTTAAATACATCTGACATAAGTAAAACTCAATCCAAAGTTGCACACTACAATTTCTCTGACCATAATAACTGCTAAATACTACTTATAAGTTTAAATCCGCTGTTGAGTCTTTTTTTTTTAAATAGAGCATTTAGCTTATTTATACAGAGTGTATTTCACCTCATCACAAAGCCGTTAACCAAGCATTCTGCATTTCAAACTAAGTAACTTTACGCAAAAAATATTGCTGGGAAACAAGTTTTTTTTTTTGAGGTTATGATTATTAATCATGTTTTGTGGTATAACTCAATGTAACACACTCAAAACATTGTTCGGATGGATGGATTAAATAGTACGAGGGTCTTAGAGATATTTGAAGTAAAAATCATGCGATAAAAAGTGGTATTTAAAAAAAAGCTTGTCAAAATCTTGCAACTTTGACCTCCAATATCTCCGTAACTAGAAGGTTCCCAGGTATAGTGTAGAACAAAAAAATGATCAGAATGACGAGTAGAACAAGTGACTTTCGTATTCGTTACGAGGTGTTTTACACCCTTTATAAATAAATCAGTAGCCCGTTTATTTTCAAATAATTATACTATAAGTACAGCATAAACTTACAACGAAAAAAAATTGTTTTCGAACTCTCTCTAACATGGAACTCAATTCATAATTTCATTTGACAAACAATAAAAAAACAACGATACTTTTTTTTTCCTTTTGTAACTAAAATCATTTTTCATATGGCAACACTACCGCCAGTGATGGCAGCCGTCACCCGTCAGCGTCCCACTTCAAACAAATCCGATTGGATTAGGTACGTTTTTCATCGAGTTCCTTTCTGAACAAAACATTGCCCGGACACTCTGTATTTACGTATATTGCTCGGAAGTTGGACAAGGGATGGACAGATGATGTTCAAATTGGGTCAAGGGCTATTTAGTATGTAATAGATATAGGTTAGAAAAAAAGAGCCCTTGGGAAGCGCATATTTTTAAGTATTTTATTTTGTTGGTACTACCTTATATTTTATTAAAAATTGAAGTTTTTTGTAGTCAGAATCATTTTCAAAAGCATGTGAAATATGTCAAATTTTTTTAAAGCTTTCTACTCAACTGTATTTTTATGTATAATAAGAATTTTACTATAGTAGTTCGTTTTATTTTTACTTTATCTCTCCTCTTAATTATTCTTTGCACGTTCCAATTTATCTGCACCTTATTCTATAATGTGTATGTATTTAAGTAATTATTTTAATAATTTTAAATTGTATATGTCTGCCCTTCGATTTTATTTTGCACTGCATGATCTAAGTAACGTTGTAAAATAAGCAACAAATTTCAAGGAATCCCCCGGGAAGGCCCGTTTTATATATTAATAATACTTAGCATACACGACTTTCAACTTTTGAAATTTTAACTACCTACAAAGATATTTATTTAAGTTTCTTGATAAGGTAGGTAGTTAATCGTTTTGTTTAGTACGTTTTGTAAATAAATAGTTATAATTTTGCATTGTACATACTTATACATAAAATATCAACTCTACTAAGAAAAATATATTGATGTAGATGAGATCAAACCTCGTGAAACTAGAGAAACTTTGGTAAATTATATTCGTGGAATCTAAATTAATCGAGAAATCATACGGTTCTGATTTCATTTGGAAGATTCAAAATAAAATTAAAATATTTTTTCTCGTTAACTTCAATTTTGCTATTCATTGAATAAAAAATCATGATGGTGTTCTAAAACTGATCAGTTATTATTACATTATGTTCTAGGTTAGGCTCAAAGCCTAACATAGACAAAAATGTTGGCCCCTACACTTCTTCTTTCGTATCGATAGTACGACTAATAAAATTTCTTGAGGCAGGCCCCAGTAGATTGCGGCGTCTGTAGCATTTTTGGGATTGGTTCAAAGGCTTTTATTTTGACCCCTACAAAACATTCACTTCTATTTGCCCTTCTCCTGCCCTCAATTTCACAAGGTTTTTCTCTAGGTTAGTTCTTCTATTGTTTTTCAATTAATTAAACAAACATTACTGTTTCTATTATCACTCAATACTACATAATATTCATATTTTGGATCGTCGGTACAGAGCTAGAATTAATGTATTATTCAAATTCAATTTGTACATTTGCATACACTCGCCTCGGGGATCTAATTCTTGTGACGAGTAATATTTTAGTGGATATAAGTAGTGTAATAGGCTCATTCGTCATATTCCTTATGCTTAGATTGAACAAAAATAAGCCTTGTAACTAAGTAGATTAAACCGAATTTAAAATGATAAGATATTGTAATGTGAACTTATGACTTAGGCCCGCTGATCTTTTGATGATGGCATGCAGGGACTGTATGCCGATTCAATATGAAGTGTTTGATGCATTTAATGATTTGAGGTGCAATCGATATTTCACATTGAGAGATTCTTCAAATATCCTGATTCATATTTATCATATTATGTACCACGCATAGTATATTATTGTGTGTTTTTGTGTGTGTGTGCAATTTTATCACCAATCACAACAACGCTATGTAGAAAATCTTATGTGGCTAGTTGTTCCATACCTAATAATTGTTTAAAATAAGTACACTGACATTACCTTCACACACTATTACCACCTCATTCATTACTATTACTCTCATTATAGACCAGGAGCTCAACACTGCAATTAATTTTATTGAAATAGGAAGACTGAAAAAAAAACCAGCTAGCTGTTGAAAATGTTCACAAATGAGAGTAATTTTGAGTTCCTAGTCTATCAAAAATAAACAACATAGACAAACCTAGAGCATTAACTACCATTACACAAAATCACATAGTTCGTTAGAAACATAACACAATTATGTAAATTCCTGTAAAATAGACAACACTGAGTACTTTATACATACAATTTAATAAAGAAAACAAGTGATTTTAACTTTTAAACACAAATATTATGTACAAAGAGGAGACTATACCACTTATACGGATCCAGGTGAGTTTGAACTAAGGCTGCTTGTCTATTGGAGCAATGAGGAGCGGAGCTAGGGAAATTTTTAACAGAAGCATTCCTGCAAACACTCACGGTTCCTTTCTAAACTCCAGTCCAGTTGGCACGGCTTCTACGTTGATTGTAAGAATGTGTGTGACTCAGGATAATAAGAAAAAATGTTTTTTTTTTGACAATAAAACACAAATTCAGTCTACCAAGTAAAACTGATCTATTGAACGTATTTGTCAGTGTATATCAGCCACCAGCAAAAACAAAATGTTTTATTTCTCCAATTATCCTGCGACATTTATTTTATGCAAAGCTATTCGCTCCGCTCTCTTTCCGCTTCGAATGCCTTATCGCTTGTTCAGTGCATCCTCGCCTTTGCTGCGCCCTGCTCCATTTCAATGGTTAGGAAGAAACAGTCCACTTCGCTACGCTCCAATAGGCGGGCAGCCTAACTAAATAGCCGAATCCATCCGGCTCGGATACTTTAACTAATAACTTTAATTAGTATAATTTGAGCGCTCTTAGGAAGTTCTGGAATCATTTTGTAATTACTTTAATTACTCTTGAATACTCGGTTAACTGTAAATAAATTTAAAGTGTGTTAGCTTTTGTTGTTTTTGGATATTTGTAAGCTTTAATTTAGTGAAATGAATACAGGGAGTTTTTCTTTTAACCTAGACGATAAATACCTACTTAACTATCCGCTCTACAACTTACAATTAAAGCCTCTTGAAATATAGACAAGTCTAGGTAGTATACTGCAAGAGCTGCGTGTTAACGTAAATGTATATTGTGTACCCTTAAGAGCCATTTCACATTTTCGCGCAAATATCTAAGGTTTTAGTCGCCTAATTTGCCATCTTAGATAACACTCTCGCATTTTTAAATACATGTTTAAAATAGACTAGACTTTCATATTGATACTTCATGTAACACATTTGTAAAAACTTATTTGTTAACAGTGTAGTGATTAATCTCCGACAACTAGTTTACTGAAAAATCATCGCAGAGTCCATTTCGGACTCCTATATCTACGATAAATATTTATAAATTTCACTTGGAAAAATACACAAAGCATGAGACAAATACTTTTGTCGACACATAATGTACTAAAATTTCGATAATTAATAACATACACTAGTAAAAAAACAAAGTCTTAGGGCAATTTTTAAGTTTTATATCGCTATTTTATCGTGATTTTTTGGTTTGAACGAAGCGTAATTACATTAAATAAAATATGTAAAAATAAACTATGCTCTTTTACTAAACTAATTTCAAAGTTTCATTAAAATCAATTCGTTTAATCAAACATAATAAATTTAATAACATCACTCTAAATTCGAATAAATTACGATGCATAAGCCGGCACCGATTAGTACGGCCTGAGCACTTACATTTTGTGAAATGGCTCTTAACACATAATTCTTATGCCGCTCGCTCGCAGTTTTCCAGATTTTAATTGAGTTAGCACTTATTTTAAGTTTTTCTGTTTGATTTTTTTTTATTTTATCCAGGTACAAGTAATACTTGTGTAATTTTACAAGTAATTTTATTACTCAATTTAAAAACTTCCAAAATTCGTTTCATGATGTAGACGTATATACATGTATTTGCAAGGTAATTTTATTCCAATCTTCGTCTCGCTCAAAAAGATTGCCCCACAAATTAGCCACATAAATCTTTTAAAAAATGCTCACTTACAACCAAAAACGTTGGCCGTCTTTCTAAAAATAAATCAGCATCTTTTTCTCGTTACTTTGTGCTTGCCACACTGTGAATAATTACAATACCTTCTCGATGTCCAAAACCAATGTAAAGTTTAGTTTGCAGGCTGACAAAATCAGATTAAGTTTCACGAAGTTTCTAAACAGTTGAGATAGTTTTAACGTGGGCTTTCCTTTCACTTCTGGTACTCGTTAAATCTCCCACTATGCAACGCTTAAATTAGCCTTTATTACATTGGAATTTCAGCTCTTCGTCTTAAACGAAAAGTTTAAAATCCCACAGTGCGTTTTTATTTAGGTGTTAAATATACAGAGTTAACGAAAGCGGGTAGGGATCAGATAAAGTTTCTCGAAGTTTCAATACAGTTGAGATAGTTTTAACGTTGACTTACACCTCTCAGAGTTAACGGATAGAGAAATGAAGTTGGAGTCACACATACAAACTAAAACATAAAGTTTTGGGTAATGGAGATTTTTTACTTGCAATTCTTTAGCTCGATGGTTATCCTGAAATGTTAATGCTGTGTGAAATTGAAATTATTTACACAAAATAATAAACGATTTTTTTTTGTGGTATAATAAATATAAATATTTAAAGGTTTGCCACTATTGAAACTGAATATTGCAAACATATTATATTTAATTAGACCGCATGTATATTTAATGCAAAATATAGTAATATTGTTCCATTTATTCAATTTTAAAATTCCTAACCGATTAAAAAACTGTACCTACAGATGTGTTCATTAATATGTTTTTTTTTTTACATGAGATCAAAGAAATCTGACTCTTGATCCTTCGAGGGTACAAGTATCAGCGTTGTAACAAGTAACCTGAATGCAAAAAAACATGATAATAGAACCTTCTTACTGTCCACCTTTTCATAATATGTCATACCTAGAGGATGAGATTAAGGCCCTTTTAGGGTTGGTCCTTGAGGAAGGTCCAATATAGTTAAGTAGCATAAATACATAAAAACCTAATTCCAAGGTTGTGAACCTTTTTCAAGAGTAAGGCGGCGGACACGTGTTCGGATGAGTCGCAAAAGTGATCGCGGGCTCCGAAACTACCTCAACCTTGACCGAACGTCTCGACGACAGACAGTCAATCAATATTATCTATGGATTGCTAGGCTGACGTCTTCAAAAGTATTTATTTGGCTGAATAACAACTTTTACTTATAGACATTTTGTTATAATGAAGCTAATTCATTTAAAAACATATCTGGTACTAAAACTACCTACCTATTACAATAATGACAACAGATAGGTAGGTAGGAGTATAATTATTTTCAGAAAAATAATAATAATTATATTCTTTTTGTGTTTTTTCTCTGCATCCTCCAACAAAATGGCTTACAATGCAAAAACAAGTCAATACAATTTTATCATACTAAAACCATTTTCTGAAGAAAATTGTTGAATTCATAACTTCCATGCTGTCCCAAACTGTCCCTCTAACAAAGGCAAAAGTTTGACGCTACCAAGTTGAACTGTTCATTTATTCATTTTGATCATCAAACCTTCCCAGTAAGTACAGTCAAGAAAAAATAGGTACTGTCAACCAAATTCACTACTTTCACAAGCTATAATTCTGTAAGAAACGGCTATAACATGACAAATTGAGTTAGGGTGTCAATTTGCTTAACAAATAATTTCCCTGGCGGCACTGCCATAAAACTTGATAATTGATACTGGCAATACCCATTAAATTACAGTCCAGTCCAGTTGTAGTAAAAATGTAAATAAAGTAAACCTGTTTAATGGACACACGTAGCCACGAAACGATAATTAACGTTATTTCACTATCAATTACTATTACCACGACCATTACCTACCAGGATATCATGGATAACAATGTATATTCCGCGTGCGAGCTCCAAGTAATCGATGGCACACTTAAATCATTGGTAGTTTTATTTCAAGTACATACATTCTAATCATAATACTCTCATAGAATGATTTCATAATTAAGTACTTCGCGTGAACAAATTTGTTTACGAGAAAGAAATGTGAGACCGTTGATAATAAAATAATATTCATACGTAGATATCTGAGCAAACTTCACTGCTGTTTGCCGCTGGTTTGATATCTTCTGAATGCCATTTTTTTTTGGTAATCGCGTTCAGTTTGAATGGTTATATTCGTTCTTAGTTCTTGACATAATTTCAGGTGAAGTCAATGTGTGTCCTTTCACATCAGTTTCATCATCAATTTTGATTAAGATAAATTGATATTTATCTTAATCAAAATTCAAAGTCAGATAAGTTTTTCAACGTTAGCCATTTATACGTCAAGCTTCCCGAAGGTTTTTGATTTCCCTAATCAACCTTGGACCTAATGCAGATAAAGATTAAAATCAATTATAGATATTGGACACCTTAGACTGTGGTCTAATGTGTCTCTCTCCCTCTCGGTAGGTACGTGTCAAGTAAATTCAAGAAAAATTTAATATAGGTCTGTTTAATTATAATTAAATTCATTGCTTTCAACCCTTATTTCAATATAATAATAATTTATGTTACCCTTCCTCATTCGAAAAAGGTCCAGAAAGAGCTAATTTCATCCAAAATGATTTCTCTTTGATATAAATGTACCAATGCAGAATAGTGTCAAGAGGAAATTATTCGATTTAACTTATTTCCGCAAGGCTTCTGGTAATATTTGGACAAAATGGTTTTATCTTTTATCAAAATTGTATTAACTCTTAACTGAACTAACTGAAGGGGTCGCCATTTTCTAAGGTAGAATTCCATAAAAATTAAAAAGGAGATGACGTATTGGGTAAGAGTTTTAATATTGAGATATTTCAAACACTTTTTTCTTGCAACAGACGTATTTAAGATACAAATTCCACAATTTATCAAATAAGAAAAGAATATAATTTCACGCCAAAAAACCAAACTACTGAAACACTTACAATTTCTAAAAAACCGAGAAAACACAGAAACAAAAACTATACAATACAGCATGAGCACACGTCAAAATTTTCCACAGATAAAAGATTAAAATTAGGAAAAGATTTTGGCCTTTGTACACATCAATCATTTAGGTTTTTTTTTATTCCGCAGGCAGAAGAAGGCACAAACAGAACATCAGAAGGTGAAGACAATGATGGGAGCGAGGTTAACGCTGGTTCATCCCGAGTCCTATCTGCAGCCACATCTAGAGAAGAAGATGACGATTCCAGTAATAATGCTAGCAGTGAAAGCAAAAGTCCTGGACAGAGGTTCGTTCACATTCATTCGAATTTGGAATAACATAAGGAATATGTTTAAGTTTAAAAGGTTTGCTACGATGATACGATTTCTTTTTTTAAAATAGGAATGGCCTGTTGTAGTCAGGCGAAAAATTCTATTACTCATTTAAAAATGGAACAAAGGCGCTAGTTCGATTAACCGGTGTAAACTAAACGTAAATTCGGATTTTACATTTCGATTTCGTTTACGTTTGGTTCTCCGGCTACAAATATAACGAAAATCATGTTCTCATGATTTCAACCAATAACAAGACTACATAGTGTTGAATAATTTTAGAGGAGCTCGTGGCTAAATAATAACAGCCGCTCGGGCCGATCTTTAGGTTAAGCCGTGCTTGGCTAGGTTGGTCTCTGGATGGGTGACCACCCTTACATACCGAGTTTCCTCCGTGCCTCGGAAAGCACGTTGGGCTGTTGGTCCCGGCTGTCATTTGTCCATCTTTGGCAGTCGTCCAAAAAGTCTGACAACCAGTCTTACCAAGTGGATCGGATTCAGTAGGTATTAACTGGGTTGTGGAGGTCAGATAAGCAGTCGCTACATGTAAAATACTGGTATTAAGCTGCATCCGGTTAGACTGGAAGCCGGCCCAACATAGTTGGGAAAAGGATAGGCAGATGATGATGAGTTTTTAATACGTGATAGGTATAACGTTTAAGTTAAGATTTCTTATCGCATCATCGTAGTAGACCAATTTACCTACTATACAAAAACTGGCACAAATCTTGATAAAATCATTTTGATTGTCTATGTTTGTTGATCCAAAACTTGGAATGACATAAAAGCAATAATAAGTATTGCGAACCCCCCCTTCTGTGTAGATTAAGTTGTTAATTTATTTTTATGTTAACCATTAATCCATCAGGGTCAGCAATTTGATCATCGTTCAACAGATTAATAAGAGTGGATTTTCACCAATAAAATTGAATGCGAGCAACTCTAATAAGCCACCGTCCTTTCACAGTTATTTTACCTCTGGATTATAAACTTTATGCCAATCAGAATAACGGTCATTGCAAAATCAGAGATAAACTAACAATGAATAATTTAAGAATGTTCTCGAGCTGTCACTGTCATTAATATGGAGTATTGACGCTTTGGGTTTTAATTAGGTTTGAACTACGTTTGGTCGCGTTCAATTTGATAGATGAATTTCACCCAAGAGTTTCCAATTTTATAGGCTAGTTTCAACGAACGTATCAGGTAATTTTCAAAATGTTATCGGATTTCAAGCTTTTGGAAAATAAGCTAAATATAAGCTATTACCCAGAAAATCTGGCGGTCAGTAATGTGAGCTGGCAGTGTAGTGTGCTAAATTACCTACTTTAAAATACATGTATTGCATTTCGACAAATGAATTTGTTTTCAAAATTATTACTATTCTCCAAATACCAGGAACAAAACAATAATATCATTAAAATAATCATCAAATCTCATTTATATTTATGTAATTACATAGATATGTTATAACATAAATATAAATATGATTTATCGTTTTAACAAATTCTTGGATTCATAATTTCTTCCAGAAAATCGTCTTCCTTTAGGAGACCGTTTTCAATAATGCAAAAGTTTTTCTTTTAGAAGTTTAACTACTTTGAAACATTTGCAGTTAAGGGGCCGGCGTAGCATGCGTTTTTCATACAAACGTAATACCAAAATAATATGAAAACAAAACATATTCTTAAGGTAGTGTGTGTATATTTTGATTGGGTTACAGAATATCTATGTTCCCAAATAAGTATTTGAGAGGACAATGATATAAAGGCGAGATATGAGGAATTTAAAATTTCTATTGATAATTTATTTTTCTCATAACTCTTGTTTAAATCAGCGTCCGTTCAAAATACGTGTTTGGAAACCTTTAAAGGGTGTAGAATACCTCACCAATCCGAAAGGCACTTGTTCTCTCCATCATTGCGAGCACTTTTTTTATTCTACACCATACCTGGGAACCTTCCAGTCACAGAGATATGAGGGAGTTTTTCCCCCATATCTCCGTAACTAGAAGTTTTCTTGTAACATTTTAACTTTTAACACCTCCTCGACCCCCGTACCGTACTATTCAACCCATCCATCAGCACAATGTTTTAAGTGCGTTACATTGAGTTCTATCACAAAACATGATTTATAACCACAAAATAGAAGTTGTTTCCCAGCATTATTTTTTGCGTAAAGTTACTTAGTTTGATGTACAGAATGCTTAGTTAACGGTTTTGAGATGAGGTGGTTTACACCCTGTATATTCTGTAATCAAATCGAAATAAATACACACTACCTAAAGAATATGTTTGATTTACAAATTATTTTGGTATTACGTTTGTATGAAAAACGCATGCTCCGCAGGCCTCTTAAGAATCCATGGACTTATAAAACATAATTATTTGCTAACACATAACAAAAGACATGATAGGCACACAAAATGTAGTAAACACACATAATTTATGAACATTATATTATTTAGTATGTTTAATTTCTACATAAATTATATTATTTAGTATGTATATTTTCTATATAAATTGTATTATTTAGTATGTATATTTTCTACATATGTTTTATTGTTCACTGATGAAGTCTACCTGGTTTCATACATAGCATTCATTCACACAATCATAACATATAAAAACTCGAACCATTAAAAAAAAGGAAAAACCTCTAATGCACGTAATTCCAACTTGGTTGTAAGATTATTCTTGTAGCAAATACTAAAATGCTATTGTATCTTCTTACAATTCAGAATCCTTCGAATTCACTTTACATTTACGTCAAGCATTCGAGGTAGACCTCGGGCAATTATTTCTTAATCTATTCTTTAACTATACATTTTATTTGATGCAACATAAAAATGGGTGATTAATGCAATGTGACTTTGTCTACCAGTCGACCTTTAGCAATAATTGTCTATAAACTACATTCTAATGCACAGGCCATAAATTATATCACTCGAATAAAAGTAAATGACGCAGTTCAGAGTACACTTAAGCGCAGTGAGCGAGCAGGGCGAGCATCGTTTTTACAATTTTCATACTTTGGTTCGGCACTTTCGGAAGTTCGCGGTGTGAACCGAAGTATGAAAAAAGGAGAACTGATGTTCGCCTGGCTCGCTCGCTCACTCGCTAGCTGGCGATGTGGCCTGCGCTTTATTCAGATTTAATTACCCTCTCAAAGCGAATCGTTCATTCGTTTCAGATAAGTTTCTATTTAAATGTAGTTCCTGTAAATTACGTGCTAACACTGTTTTAGCACGTCTATCGTGAACCATTAAATGGAGCAATATTGCATTTTAAGTGTTACTCACGGTCGTCTAAGACATAAAGTTCGCGGCATTTAACACATACTTGCATCGAAGTATTACTGCACTACACATTTACGTAAGTATGTAGTTTTCTTTCTAAAATATTGTTCAAAATTGGCCTGGATTTTTCTTACTAAATATAAATCAATACCTAGCCCAAAAGTCAAAAATCTTTAGAAAAGCAAAGAAGAAAAATATTAAACCTTTTTTTTCTCATCTAAAGAAAACTCATAATAAACTAACTTCAACTGGCTTCAGGTGCAATTACCTACTGTTTAAGTTGGTACCAGGATCTCATAGAACTAGAGAGGTTCGCTTTGTAGAAGTTAAATTTACATTGAGTCTGTCAAGTGTCACTGCCTCAGTCCCACTGTGGTTTACTGCATCAGCATGACAACTACAATCCAACTTCACTTCAATGCAAAGAACTCACTTACCAGGAACTCATACAAGTGTAAGGAGGCGTTTGAATTTAGAAGACGTTCGTTTATTGACATGGTTAAGTATGGAAAGACTATCAATACAATGCAGGAATGACGACTGTATAAAACTTATCTTTTAAAACTTATGAAGGTATCATACAAAATAAAATATCGGAAGCTCAAAACAATAAATAATCACGGAAGATATCCTGTAAGTGACAATATAACTTCAATTGAAAACCGTGACACGGTATCAATTAAAATGGTCACATTTAAACTAAATAAAATAGCATAGTGACGACATCCTCATTCAAAACAACAGCATCATCTCTGAAAACTAGACCTGCATGAAGGTACCAGAATTTCATGAATCCGTGGAGCTGTTGCTATACACCAGTCCACCTCAAGCTTTGGCTGCTGTTTGAAACCTACGTAATAGTTTATACTTGTTATGTTTACACTACGAAATGTAGACGTCACAACGACAGGCAATATAGCTCAGGTTGACTTCGTTTGACTACGTTAGGCATAGGCAATTACGCAGGCGTTTGAGTGCAGCTATGATCGACAGGCTACCGGTTACCAATTAACGGTCGACAGTTAGTCAGTACTTAAATAGTAAAAACTATTCGGGAAAATCGAGATTTAATAGAAAGTTTGATACTACTTGCACACACCTGTCTTTATTAGGATTTTCGGTTTTTAATCAGATAAAGAAAAGACGCAATGTACATTTTTCTTTTTTTCAAATTAATGTTGTATAATAATCCGTTAATTACTATCGACAGAAAAACTACCTACTTCAAAAAATAAATTAAAACCAAATCGATTCATTGACACCACTATAACCTCAGCATGGCTCACCGGTAAGCCACCGGCATCGACGAGTCTAATCGAGTTATGCATCGAGTCGCTTATCGATTTGTTGTATTCTCGTGTATGTGGGCCGCTTAGTGACATCAGGGGGGTGAAACATTCATACATTGGCGTCAACAATATTTTCATAGATAGTGCTGCCATCAGTGTGTTTGAGAACACAAACTCTTTAAATGTTTGACTGTTTTACAACTGTCATAAACAGAACAGCTATTTTGAAACACTTGTCAGTGAAGTAGATAGCCTAGCGGTGACAGCGGCTGCCTTGTGAAGAATAGGTCCTAAGTTCAAATCCGCAGTCAAGAAATTACTTTTTGTATTTATTTGGTTGAACAGAAACTAACAGCGCCGACTAACAGCTTGAGTACACAGTTTTAAAAACGAAAACCGGAGTTGCGCATCTATCTTGTATTATAATATAGTTTATTATCTATGGTGATATTCAAGTATTCGAGATATCGATGCCAGGAGAATGGTTACTCAGTGGCTATCAGCTGCAGCTATTGGGAGTTTTCAAAAGGTTTCAATCTTTAATCTTTTAGTGGGAAAGGCCCTATGTACAGTTTTATCAGTTTCATTAACACTGAAAACGGTTTTGATTTTAAAGTTTACGTTTTATTAGCTATTTTAAGAAAATTACTTTTTTGGTCTGAAAAGTCACACCATTCCATTTTTGAAAATATACGATATATTTTATACTATCCGATATTATATTTGAAACCTGGTCACTGCTTCAAATTACTCCTTCATTCGCTATTTAGACCATTTTCATTGGATACTCTGTCTAGCTTAGCAATCACACTTTTGAGTTTTTGGATTTTTTTTACTGTGTTCTACTTCTGAAATCAGTATCTGGTTCAAATTATGTTCTGTCTATTTCCTTTTGAAAAAGTTTGTCTTTTTTTCTTCGAATTTTGGGTGTCAATAAAGCACTTTCTTCTGTCAAACCAGACAGTACCCCTACCCCAGAGCCAATAGTCTTCCTTCTAAATTGTCTTTTGTAGTCAATCTTCCTTTTAAAAATAAATTACTTTTAAATTTCACTTTAAATTTAAGTTTCTTTGTCAATTTTTTTCAACTTTTATTATGGATTACAAATTTATTTTCTTTGTTCTCTAAAACACTACATAATAATGTACTCTTTAAAATAATATCAGCTTACCAGCTCTCAATTTCCATAAGGTACATAGTGTCCAAGTGGCAGTAGAACACTGACTCCTAAGTCACAGGTTTTCCTAGTTTAGGAGTCAGGGTTTAATCTTTTGTACGCCTTAACTATTTGTGAACTTTGCTAGATATTAAGCATTTGTGTGTAAGGATTTGTATCAATAAAGTATTATTATTATTATTATTCCATGAATATGAAAAGCATAAAAAATGTTTAACTACCCTTCACCACATGCCCATCACCTATTTCAACAAAAAGGATTTAACCAGTAAAGTAAAACGGAATTACCATTTACTTACTGTAAATGGTGCCAACAGGCGATAATAGAGGCGCATCCGACCCTTTTACTAATTCAACACTAACAAACTTTCTTAGGCCTAAAAGTAATTAATTGCTTGGGTTAATCCAATTAACCGGTTCAATTAAATCCATTTCGAGGGAAAATTCAATTTAAGAAAACCGGTTTTTATTATAGGTCGTCTGTTTACCTCCAACCCAATTCTTAGGTGCCTCCACCAATAACTTACGCAATAAATATTAATTGCCTGAACTTTTTGCTAATTGGATATTCATTACTATTTATTTCTCGTGTAACTTTCCTAATCTTAATTGTACAGGAAGTCTTATAACATGTCAATTTGTGATTAAAATCCAGAGATACAAAACTTGTATTGTCACTTACGGGATATCTCCCGTGATTATTTATTAAGTTGAGCTCCCGATATTTCGACGCTGCCTGTTGCAAGCGCCATGATCGCGGGTTGACTGGAGTATGCGGGTGGGATGGAAATTAAACCGTGAAAGCCTAAAACATTATCAAGAGATGCGTTCGCCTGGTTTAGGGCAGACGGTTTTCCTTTCTAGATTTTTAAGGGCAAGGACCCAGTATGGGTTAATTAGAAAGTTGGTGAACTCAATGGGGATAGAACCACGTGTTGGGTCAGCTAGTTACTACTAAAATTCATAATCGTCGATCGATAAATTGCACTTTTGGCTGAAATAGTTTTCAGTTTTTTTTCTCTTAACTACAATATAGTCCAAAGTCTACTAGGACAACATAGATCGCAGCATATTGTATTGTTAATAACATCCCACCGACACCATTAAGCAGCATACCAACGGGTGGTAATTATGGCAATATTGCCCCAAATTGCCAAGATTAAGCTGGTACCGCCATTTTATGTCAGATGTCTCTATGGAACGCCATAAAGAGTGATGTACGATCAAATTATGTAGATATATGAGTGCAACGAATACCGCCATAAAGTTTTATCCATGCTTAGATACCCTAGGTACATAAATACCCACAACATATCCTATATACATTCAACATATACATTCAACATATACATTCAACATATCCCATATACATTCAACATATCCCTGCAAAGATATCAATGACATTGGACAATCTTAATTGTACAAAATTTCATCATAAAAATTAACTAATCAACACTTATATATAGGTTTTTTCCATCCATAATCTCATAACATCACATTCATTTTATTAAATAAGTATCGTTTCTTATAATTAAACAGTTAGGTTAAAACACTGTTTATTACAATGTATTTATTGTATATGTATATATTATTGCAAATATTATTATATTCAATTAATAAACCATTAGAAATAAGTATAAAATTTCAGTCGTTACCTACTAAGGTAGGTATGCTTAATTGTTAAAGCAGAAAGGAACTTATTGAAGCGCAGAAACTGCAAATAATATATATTACTTAAAAAGAATGTTATTTTCAGATTCAGCTCTGAAATAATTTCTTTTTATCAACAAATCATTTTCTAATCGCTTTACAATCAAAGTGACGCTTCAATTCCATATCATATCAACTGTAATAGAAATATAAAATGTAATAGAATTTGATGATAAGCAATTTTCTAAACCTGTTCAGGCTGTTGAGCAAGTTATCTCCATTCACTCCAAATGCGAGGCCTGACGATATGTAAGTGGCCTGATGTAATGGCACATTACGCTTTGGATACGCTTAGCTGCGACCCTAGCAACAAGCACGATCCAATACCAATGCTGATTACGTATGCCCCGATAGATGAGCTGAGGCTTTTGAGTGACGTTTGCAATGGCCAATGAAAATACTATGCAAAATCTATATCTATATATACTTATAATTATTATGAACACTGAAAATTAAATTTGGAAGCCATTCCGCACGTCACTTGAAAGCCACATTAAATCGTCGACTATACGAACGACTGATACGTAATTGGCGCCCTACGCCTACCACGATAAGTTGTGCATAATGCAATAGATATAACTGTTGAAGTTAGTTCACGACCTTGCACAGCTGGGCGTGTAGATCACACGTAATGCTAAAATATTGTATAAACACTTATTACATTGTTCTGTCCGTTGACGAGACCGTAGGCATTATGCATGTGATCATTTTGTGAAGTCTCGTTGACAATGTATCGTGTACTGCGACCTGTGTTGTCCGCTTTGGTGGTGATGAACTACCTCTGTCACTTTCCATTCTTATCTTGATGTTCGCTTAGCTTTCATAGATAGTTTTTATTAGAATTTTAGTATCGAATGATAGTAGACTTATAGTCTTTTAGCTCTAGATTTTGGCACGTGATAATTCAGCATCTAAGAGGGTTCGAGGCTCACCAAAGCACGCAACACAAGGTCTCAGGAGGCTTCCATTACATTGCACACACTACACCACTGTCTCCGTATAACACGATGCGTCCCTTTATAGGCGACCGATCATTGCATCGAGTTCGTCAAGCTCTCGCAAGTCCATGCAGGACACTGAGAGGGTGGAGTCAGACACAGACAAACGCGGCCATAAATGGAGACACGTCCAAGCTGTCATGGCATACTACCAGGCACTCAGGAAAATAAAGAGGTTCGAACACTATCGGACCACCGGTAAAGCCGCATCGTTGTCGATTGTTATTATATTTCATTGTTTGTTTATGATTTCCCACTAATGTGCTACCTTCGTCAGTGTATAGGAACTTCGGGAATGGTACTTTTACTCACTGGATTATGTGTGTTTTTCTTGTGAATATTGTGTCTTACTAGTTCACCAAGTGATTCTACTTTCCTACTGTAACTTGAGACAATAAAAACGTGTTCAATGTTATTTCATTGTTTAATTGCATTTTTAATGTTTCAATAGAAGAATAGTTTCGAACTCCTAACTTTAGATGCCTAGTTACTAGTTTTAGAAAAGATAGATTCGATTCACTGATTTCACTCTACAAACTATCGTATATATTCGAGTTGGACTTTTTGTTTCTATAGTGTGAGTTGCCATGCCGCATGTCGAAATAGAGGTTGTTTGCACGTGTTTGAGATCTTTCTGTTCACGAAGTTCTAGTGCATCACCGCACATAACAATGTAACAATAGAGATATATTCCAATATTGACTAACACTTTTCCTTGAATATAAATGAACAGAATCTTCCAGAAATCTGTGCTTAACAAACTAAGTAATCTGTAATTTCTTGTCTGTCTAATATACTTGAACTATCTGAGAGCATGGCTACTTTTGCTTACTAAACTCCCTATTTTTGTTTTGGCTAAATTGCTCGGTACTGACTAGTTTGTATGACTGCAGAACAAAATCGAATCAAAGATGGATGAAACTGCGAACGACGGTGCAGCTCAGCTCGGCAATACAAAAGAAACCCCCGTTGAAGAGAGAAGACTCCTTTCTAAAAAGATTTTCCACTAGGCAGACACCACTAACGCAAGAAACTGTGAGTATTCTCTTGTTTTTGCCGCATACAACAACAACAACAACACAACAACAACAACACAACAACAACACACAGCGACAACAACACAACACAACAACAACAACAACAACTTGAATCGATCAAGATATTGTAAATTCGGCTTCAGTTCCACTCAATTGTTGTCGAAAGGCTAATCAAGTATCTGTTATTGATCGAAGTCAAGTATCATAAATTATTAATCTAATTTATCAAGTCTTTTGTTACTTACTTGTAATTGATTGGCGGAAATAACAAAGACAAACTCAACATAAGATTATTAAAAGAATATAATCAATTACTATGTACGGTCGAATAAGCTATTTGGTTTACATTAATACAATGTAATTTTGTGCGTTAAAATGGTGGGTTAAACTGTAAACCAAATATCTTGTTCCACCAAATATTACACATATACGAGTATGTCACCGGAAAATTGACAAATATGTCTCTCTAGCGATATTGTAAACTCTCGAAATATTGTCAAACGAAAATACTGCGTACAGTAAAACGCATTATTTTTCGTGAAATGCATGCGATGGTAGTCAACTCACGCGGTGTGGAGGGAAGGAGGGGTCACCCTTGCCTAGTGGTACAACTCTCATGAAAAGATAATTTACCATTCCTGAGAAATAGCAATGAATATAACCTAACCTTAAAACACTTATAAAGCGTAGTATTCCCCTAAAAAGCGTAGTCGACGGAGCCCCGCTTCGCGGGTGAAGTTTATTTCCGAGTCCAGAATTTAAAGGAACCTAATTTACCTAATGGGGGGGTATACCAAGTCGCGATTATGGAAGCAGAGATACTTCCGTATGTTCAGTTGACAATATTTCGCGAGTTTACAATATCGCTAGAGAGATAACAATATAATGTGTTTAACAATTTTACGGTGACATATACAAACCACAAATGGTTCTAAAATAATAAATACAAGAGATTAAATTAATTGGCTTCCCGAAATGGAAAGAGAAAGCATTTATAACCAATAAAAAGTAAACAGTGAAAAAAATAACAATATCTTAAAAAAAAAAAACTAAAAAAATTGTCCTGTACGACAAAAGGCTCCTATCTCAGCATGGCGCTGTAACATTAAAAAAAACGTCACAGCGCTCTGATATCCTCATCAGGTAATACCTGCATTCAATAGATTTCAAATTACCATGTATAGTCTGAAAATGAGATATTAAAGTAAGTACAAATTATTTTACTAGGTTAGAACTATTTTATACCCAAACCAATAGTTTAAATATTACACAAGTTAAATACGAAAATCATTAACATGCAAAACCATGACACGTAACTTGATCTGCCAGTCGGTCATTCAATACATTCAAACAAACGATATTGAATTTTGAAGCCACACTTCAGATTAAGGTTATACGATAGTGGCGCCATCTCGAATTAGTTTAAAGCTATACAGGGTGTAAACAACCTCATCACGAAGCCGTCAACTAAGCATTCTGTACATCCAACTAAGTAACTTTATTTCAAAATTATTGCTGGGAAAGGATTTTTTTTTACTTGTGTTTAAAAAAAATTGGTCAAAAAGTCGGACCTTTGACCCCCAATATCTCCGTAACTAGAAGGTTCTCAGGAGTAGAACAAAAAAGTATAGCAATGTTGGGGAGAACAAGTGACGAACGTTACGTTTACGTGGGGTGCCGATGTAATTGTTATTTTTGT
This sequence comes from Xestia c-nigrum, assembly GCA_916618015.1. Lineage (NCBI taxonomy): Eukaryota > Metazoa > Arthropoda > Insecta > Lepidoptera > Noctuidae > Xestia > Xestia c-nigrum. The sequence continues at coordinate 5,587,446 of OU745263.1, forward strand.
TTTGCTTTTCTATTTATTTTTATTTATATTTGCTCGTTTATACTTTGTTTATACTTTATTTATTTTTTATTCTTAGCCGTATCTGACGGTGGCATCACTTTGGGCCCTATCAGAATATCAGCGCTGTGACGTTTTTCTTTTAAATGTTACAGCACCATGCTGAGATAGGAGTCTTTTGGTCTTGTACAGGACAAATTCTGTATTGTATTCTGTTTGTTTTTTCTTATGATTTCGTTATTTTTTTTTTATTCTCTCATTATGTTTACTTTAAACTAGTGTTATAATCAAAATTTTACCTTTTTTTTATGTGTTGTCCTGTCAGGCTAATAAATGCTTTTTCTTTCTTTCTTTCTCTCTTTCCATTCGACTTCGTTAAGAGGTTTTTACACCCTTTAGTAACTAAGTGAAACCGTGCGTGATCCAAAACTTTAGGAGCTGTTCAAATTGTAGTGACACTCCACCGATTATGATGCTTTGGTGAGAAAATCGTAAAACATTTCATCTCGCCGAAATATGTAACCGATTTAGTATCAAAACGATATTTGTATTTGTTCAGGTTTCAAATTAGTGGAGTAGTTATTAAGTTTGCGGTTTTACTCATGTATGAATTTATGAAGGGTTTGTTCAACTAGTTTTGCACTTGAAAGGAGTTTTTAATGAAGAGTTTTGCGTTTGATTACCAAGTAAAACTAGAATATAAGTACGATAGTAGGTTAAACCAAAACAAGTATTAAATAGATTGAAAAAAGAAAGAGAAAGCATTTGTTTGCGTTAAAACGTGACGCAGAACAAAAAAACACAAAATAATAATAGCGGCAAAATATGCGATACATTCACTCAAATGAGATTTTAAGACTTACATAATAAAGAGATATAAATATTTATTCAACATTAAAAGTAAAAGCAATCCCAAAGCGAGTTACACGAAAGTGACACATGAAGAAACCTTAATTCTTAAATATAAATTCGGATATCGGATTTTGATGTATCGCATAATGTTATAGTAACTGTATCTGATATGTTATGAGACCTACAAATGGGATTAACTGGAAAATATTTATTAGATTTAAATTGATTGATGGATCATGGGATGGAATACGGAATATAGGATAAAGCCATTACTCTGAAAATATTAAGCTCATTTTTTCGATTCGCGGAAAAATATGTCTGTACGAAAAAATGAATGTCAAATCATGCTAATCCTTTTAGTTCGGTAGTGTGACTCTCGTTTAGTTTTCATTATTGGATAATATAGATAAAAACGAGCTTAGATAAATGCTTGTTCTTCTGAATTAACTATCTTCGTTTTAAATGTTAGTCTTATCAAATTGACAGTACAGTACTATGAGACATTCCTTAATCCATTCATAATTTTGATTCGCTTTCATATTTTAAACAACAACAATGATATGCAGTACACATATAGTGCTAATAGTAAAGTGAAGATATTTCATTTTTAACCGACTTCTAAAAAAGGAGGAGGTTCTCAATTCGGATGTTTCTATTTTTTTTTTTTTTTTTTTTATGTTTGTTCGGGCATAACTCCGTCGCTTGCCAACCGATTTGGAAAATTCTTTTTTTGTTGGAAAGGGTATTCTTTCCAAATGGTCCCATGTAACGATGTCGTTTCATTTACAGTCTCGTGGACGTAAAACCTCCACGACGACTAAAAAACCTCCATAGTATTTACATGTACTCAAAGAAAGAAATGTAACAGTCCTTTCAAAATTCGAATTTAAAATTGGCTTGTGGCATTGACTGCACAGCCATTTTTTTTGATCAGTCCTACCAAAATCATGTAACGATATACATCTTCTAAGTTTCTTCCTGAATCAGAATATTGAGTGTTACTCTAACTAGCACAGCTAAGTTTTTATTTTAATGAAGAAGTTCTATAAAAACCGACGCACGGTTTATTCTTATTTTTTTAATCATACGATTACTACAATAATAAACTGCCAAGTCGCATAAGAAACGTTTATTATTTCATCGTCGGCACCCACTACGTCACACCCATAGCCACCAAATCAGGATCTGATGATGGAATCTTGGCGAAATCGAGGGAACTCTTCAAATTTTATATGAAAACGTGTTGCGATTTTGGTATTTTCTACAACAAGTGAAGCATTTGCTCCATATCATTATAAAGCCAAAAGTCACGGAACTCCATAGAGTTCCGTGACTCTTGGCTTCATAATGAGACAATGTACCATAGTCGTGTTTGGGCTTGTTATAATAGTAACGGTATGCACTTTCCATGTTTCAAGCACATGTGAACCACTAAAAAGTTGAAAATAAAAACTTTTTTGCAAAAAATAAACCCGACTTCAAAAAAAATAAAAAAGTGAAAAATAACTTTAGCTTCTGAAGTCGGTGACAAAAAAACTAAAGCAATCAAACAAAGGTCACCGACTTCAGAAGCTAAAGTTATTTTTCACTTTTTTGTTTTTTTTGAAGTCGGTTTTATTTTTTTAAACTAAATTCTTTAGAAATGATCAGAGGGCGAGGAAGGAACATGGATGGGTTTAGTCAGTAAGAGTCTGACACTCCCACCCGCTCCGCCCAGAGTGGGAGAAGTCATTTGATGATTTCACATCCTAAAAAAATAAAAAATAAATTAAAAAAAGGGGTGGCCCCAACTTACGGACAGGAAGTTGTAGGTTCGAACTCAGGCAGGCGCATATCCTTGTGTAATTTATTTCATCACCACTGTTCTCAAAACGGTGAAGGTAAACATTGTGAGAAAACCGTCATGTCCTATATACGAAACCAAAAACTCGAGGACCAACACCCACTGGGCCCGCGTGGGCGATTATTATAGAAAAGAAAAGGATGGTGGGCAGCACAGTTACGTCCGCCACAATATTTCAAGTCGAATAAGTTTAAATGACTGAGAACTATCGAAACAAATTTTTTTTTTTTGTTCCATGGTGGAAAGCCCTCATGAATGTTTTCTAACCTGGGGCTCAATTTCAGTAAGTTAAACCTATTCGAGAATTTGAAACGCTTTGGCACAGACAAACATGATAATGTCTTGCTGTACCGTCAAACCGTCCAAATAAAAGTAGTCTAAACTGTGGCAGACGTTGGTGTATTTTGCGAGGACTCCTTGGAAAAATAAAAGTTCTAAACAATAACAGCTATAACTTCCCCTTAGGTAGAAGACACCGGCTCAGAGGGAGGAGTGACAGGCGAGCACAGAGCATTGAACAGACAGAGGCGTCGCAAGCTTCGAGCGCCGCGCACCGTGGTTAACCCCGACGAGAACTTCTTCTTCTATTGGCTGTGGCTGATCACCGTCTTCGTGCTTTACAATCTTTGGACACTGATCGTTAGGCAGAGCTTTCCGGAGTTACAGGTAAATTGTTTTCACAAGAGAACTGACCATAGTAAGATTTCATCTATTTTTGAAGTCAATCTTAAGCGATCACGACTCCACCTTTTGGATTTTCCGTAGTCGGTTAAAAAGATGGTTGTGATTTTTGGGCCATTGAAGAAATGAATCTACAAATTCAGTCAATCGATTTTTTTTTAAGAGGGCATCAAAGTAAATTCAATCCATTCTGCCTAATGTCAATTATGCAAAACACAATCAAATCGCTTATAAAGCAACATCAAAACCAAAACATACATCAAACCTCCTTCCTCCTCCCCTCCATTTATTAGTAATGATAATAATTTATGAATCAAACTGACCTATTCGTACCCACACGTCCTCAATAAAAGTATCAGAAACACGATAAATAAATTAAACAGTTCGAATCCTTAATAATAGTTATATCGTGTCATAAAAATACAGCAGTCTACGTAACTAACTTCACGTCTTCTATTGGTCGTTACATTATTCAAGTCCAACGTACAGTTCAATTACAGAGGAATCTAGACCGTAAACCTAGGGATTAAGTTGTAGAATTGCCTGAAAGTGGACGTGAAATGGTATGAAATAATTGTTAGGTTGAAAATAGTCTTTCCGTGCCACTGTGAAAGCAAAGTAGTGGTGCAACAGAATATTTAATACTCTTGAAGGTGATTGTCGAAAGAAGTAATTGAAATCTTTTGAAGTGTTATTTTAAGTACTAATGAAACTCAAGAAATAGTGTGCGCAGGTTGTTTTATATTGAATTCTGACCTCTGTAAATTGTTGAGTTTGTGTATATGTCACCGTAAAATTGTCAAATACGTTATATTGTAATATTTCTAGCGATATTGCAGAATCTCGAAATATTGTCAAATGAACATACTGCTTACAACAAAACGCATTATTTTTCGTGATATGCATACCATGGTAGTCAATTTACGCGGTGTGGAGGGAAGGAGGGGTCGCCCTTGCCTTGTGGTACAACTCTCATTAAAAGATATTGTACCATTCCTGAGAAATACCGATTATTAGAACCTAACCTTAAAACACTTTATACACCTATTTCCGAGTGCAGGGTTTTAAGAAATCTAACTAACCTAACGTGACATATACACATTAACAGATATCGACGCATCATAAACATGATCCAAAGACGGGATCATGACAAGAAGAAAATCTTGAAATAGTTACAACTATCTCAGTGGACTTTTATTATATAAGCATTCGAGGAGTAGCCTTTAGGGCTATGTGTTCCCGAGATAAAGTATTTACTTCTTAGACCAAATAAAAAAAATCAAGACATAGCGCTGCGAACATTAAAGTGAAGCCAGCGCAAATCTATATAGGCGTCTCTCTGTGCATACACGCTCACACGCACCCATTCACATCAAACTAAGCTAAAAAATGCACACATAGTTTACGAAACCGGCATCACTTTTTTGTTCACAGCGCTAAACTAAACTAAACTAAACTAAACTCTTGGAAAGCTAAAATTTCCAAGTAGGTTAAACCCTGGTGGTTTAAACCCTCTATGCAGTCACCAGTGCCAATTTCGGAACTGTTTTAGATTGAAAATCTTGAAGGAAAGCTGAATACTATCGTAGTTTTGTATATTTCCAATGACACAATCACAGGGACTCCCAGTTTACTGTATCGGAAGCCTGTTATTGCGCACCATTGCCCGCTCGAGGACGATTTTACTTTTAAATTGAGGATAAAAATGCATTCGACGAAGGAATCTATTGTTCAGTCTAGTTCCTAGATGCATCATTGAAGCGCCAGTGTTCTGTTTTGGAATATATTTGAATTTCAAAATGTAAACTTATCCAATAGAATGATTTATCAAACATTTCAATTTGTTTTGTTTTGTTTTTTTTTTTTAACTTCTTTAAGCGCGTTGAGTACTTTTTGGGTGAACAAAAATCATGGAACTGGCGTGACCGTCACCTTACGCTTCGTAGCACTCGTAGCCCATCCGCTACGGCGTAGCCAGAACCACTTAGGCGTCCGTGGCGCACAACCCGTAGCAGATAATATATAGATTACTTAGTTTTCACTTCTTTCGTCAATCAAAGACTGGTCCGCGTGTTTTTTTTCCTTCTGGCTAAGGTCTATGTTCACCGAAAAGAAAACCGTCTGATTATCTAAAAAAGGCTGTCACTGTGACATGTTCCCATTCAAAAATGCGTTTTAAACAGCTGTTTTAGATAATCAGACTGTCATCTTCTTGGTGAACGTGAACCTAGTTCAATCTTCCTTGAACAAGCGTGGTGATAAATGCTCGTTCTGTATGAGCACCGCTAGACAAAACATAAAAAAATCGCTCAGACTTTTGAAACATTATTTCTGAGGGTAATCTTCTTTTTAATTGGCTCAGCCTCCGTGACTGTAAATCCATTAAAACTAGATGGGAGTCGAGATTAGCATCAAACCTATCTTATTAAAAATCTAGATTCATCACAAGTACCGTTTAAGTAAATGGCTTTTTAAAAGTAATTTTCAATTTGAATTAACATCTTAAATGGTGTTTTTTATTATTTAGACAAAAAATATATCCGTCATCGGCTTTTTCTTTCCCAACGCTATGGTATTTTACATGGGGCGACTGCCTATCTGATGTCCACATACCAGGTCTTGGGTAATGCGATATCCTTGTCAAGATTGGTTGCAAAATTTTAGATTTCTAATTACCTGTAACGACTGCCAAAGATCTAACATTAACGACCGGGATCAGATGCTTGATGTGCTCTTCAGGACGTACCACGACGTCTTAAAGGATTCAGGAGCTAAATTAGCCACTTTTTTTTGGTGGTTCAAACTTCCTTTTAAATACTGTTAGAATAATGTTATAATTAGCTTGCACTACAATGTGGTTGTTACGGCAGTCACTGCGGGCCGAATAGTGCAAAATGAGTGGTTTCGATCGATTTACAAAAAATCTATTGATTGGACTAAAAAAAAAAAAATACTATGATGCTAATAATTATGTTGCTTATAGAATTATTTGCCAAAAGAAACGGAATGATCGCATGTATTTTAGTATGGTTTTTACTCGCTATAAGAAATTTTTAGAGATAAGTTCGACATTTTTTTATCGAGTAAAATTAATGTATTATGTTTTCAAAGCACTATCATACTAGCATTTATCCTGAATAATATCATAATTTTTACTGTTTTTTTATGCCAGTGAATGATATACTTTCAGGCATTTGAAACTCGGCTTTAGCTCCTGTAGTTGCCTTAAGCAGTATTATTTAAACGTCACTTCAGTGTAGGAAAGAGACAGTACAATAGAAGTCATCTAGCCCCATCTCTTTCTCAAACTGGAATAAGATTAACACAATACATGCTTTAAGACATGGTGAGCCAGCATGTCACAGAGGGTACCCATCGACGGACCGACAAGTAAAATTAACCAAAATAAATTGCAGAACATTCTGTTATTCACTTCGACTAGTTACTGACGTAAATTCAACTATTACTACAGTCGAATAGAACCGAGACATCCGCATGACTTTGTGTAATTTATTTCACTACCACTGCTCTCAAATCGGTGAAGGAAAATATCGTCTGGAAACCGGCATGTCCTAGAACCATTCGAAGACATGTGACATCTACCAACCTGCACTGGGCCCTCGTGGTTATAGCCCATTCCCTCTCATAAAGAGGAAGCCTGTGGCCCAACAGTGGGAACATTAATAGGCTGATGATGATGACCGTTGAATAGAGTTTCTAGTACAAATTCCGCAAGTTTTAGGACTCTGTAACCAAAATATGCAACTATAAGTCTGTGTTCTTTCTGACTCAGATAAGCAGGATGACTGATAAAGTTACCTTTATCTTAATAAAAACGAGTTGAGAACTTAACAATTTGGTAATAGAGCACAATTTGCCCTAGCAGGCAGTATGGACAATGCTCGGTCCCTCTTTGTATAACGGATCAGTTAGAAGTACTTATAAGCTTATGCAGTAGAAGTTAGACAGGTACAGGCTTCGGAAACACTAGGTGTAACATACATTAATGCTATGATATTATTGCACTGTTGGAATTTCAATTCTCGGCACTGAACCGTGCGTTCGGAATCCAATGGAGCGCTTTTATTTAGGGATTAATTTAGGGCGAGACTTATCAGTTAGTCAGTTGAACTAGAGCGAAGAAAAGGAGAAAAAAAGAAGAAGAGGAACAGAACCTCGTGGCACGTTAAACAGTTGGTCCCAGGTGTCATTTATAGATCTATACAGTCGTTACAGGTAGTCAGTGGCCTTAAAAGTCTGACAACCAGTCTTACCAAGGGTCTCGTATAACCCAGTACTACAGTTAGTACTGGGTTATACGAGACACCTCCACAACCCAGTGGTTGTGGAGGTCAGAGGATAGGCATTAACTCCATGTAAAATACTGATGTGCAGCTGCATGCGGTTAGATTGGAAGCCGACTCCAATATAGTTGGGAAAAAGCTAGGCAGATGAATCAGTTGAACTAGATATCAAAACGGGTATTAAAACAAAACCTCATATAACACGCAACATGTTACCATGTAGCCTGCAGTGTCCAAGCAAAACTTAATTCTATTAAGTAAGTAATGGGAGCGGGGATAGTAAAGATACTAATAATTATAGACCTGTATCCGTTTTGCCAGTTTTTAGTAAGGTGTTCGAAAAGGTAATGCTTAATCAAATGCTCAATCATTTCAACACCAACAGAATCTTACACGATCAACAGTATGGCTTCACCAAGGGACGTTGTACAACTGACGCCGGTGTAACCTTATTAAAGCACATATTCATGGCGTGGGAAGAGTCCCAAGACGCTGTAGGAATATTTTGTGACCTCTCCAAAGCATTTAATTGTGTAAATCACGACACATTGCTTTTGAAACTTGAGCATTACGGACTAGGTAAACTTGCACTTAGTTTGGTAAAATCTTATTTAAGTGATAGACTGCAATATGTTCAAATAAATGGTGTTAATTCACAGGGCTTGAAAGTAAAAATGGGGGTTCCACAAGGCTCAATATTGGGTCCTTTCCTCTTTTTAGTATATATAAATGATCTACCCTATTTACTGAAAAACCAACCTCAAAATATGGTATTATTTGCCGATGCCACTTCCTTAATTTTTAAGATAAATAGACGAGCCTGAAATCTAAATGACGTGAATAATGCCTTACTTGAAGTCCAGAATTGGTTCACAGCAAACAACTTGGTATTAAATGAAAAAAAAACGAAATGCATAAGATTTGCTTTACCGAATGTTAAAAGTAGTGATTGTGGGATAATATTGAATAAAGAGAAACTCGAATTCGTAGATAAAACGGTTTTCCTGGGGCTTACGCTTGATTCAAGGCTTCAATGGGGTTCTCATTTAACATCTCTTGCGGGGCGCTTAAGTTCAGCAGCATATGCCATTAGAAAAATCCGTCAATTCACTGATGTAGACACCGCTAGACTAGTCTATTTTAGTTACTTCCACAGCATAATGTCTTACGGCATTTTGCTGTGGGGACGGGCTGCTGATATTGAGTCTATATTTATTCTGCAGAAAAGAGCCATCAGAGCCATATACAATCTTCGTAGGCGCGATTCTCTAAGGGAACTGTTTAAGGAAATTAACATCATGACTGTTTATTGTCAATACATCTATGAAAACATAATGTATGTCAGAAAAAATCTGCATCTTTTTCGCAAAAGAGGTGACAGACACAATTACAGTACTAGAAATAGAGACCAATTAGTTCAGCCTGGCTTCAGACTTGCTAAAGTAGACTCGTCTTTCATGGGGTACTGTTTGAAATGCTATAATAAAATTCCACAAAGCATTCTTGAACTAAATGAAACCAAATTTAAAACTTGCATTAAACGCACACTGTGTAAGCAAGCCTATTACAAATTGGACGATTATATCGCTGATAAAAATGCTTGGCTCAATGCCGGTCCTGCTCCACAAGGACAGGGGCGCATAAATGGATAGCATTAAATGGTATTGTTGGAGCTGCTGAAGATTGTACAAGTATCTTTGCATTGTATAAATTCAATATCTTTAGTATTATATAACCTCATATCCCATATTGTGTGAGTGCCATGTACTAGAATGCTATCATTCGCTGGAAACCTACGTTTTTTATTTTTTGACTTGAAAGTGCCCTGGCGGTTAAGAGTATGTCATGCTCACTGAAATGTCCCGCTGATGGTGGCGCGTGTGTCGGGTCATTTAGTTCCCTTCAAAATGGTTGAGTTGAATGGTGCTGATACATGCGTCATGTTCGTGAACGGGCGCTGTCGGTTGGGACTGGTCAGCTCTTGGTTGCCACGGGTTTTGTTTTTAATTTTTAATTAATTATTTTATTTTTGAATTGTTTTTGTTAGTTTTAACTATGGACACTTTTATCGTGCACATCTTGCTACATTGTTCTCACATAATGCACCATCTCAACAGAAATGATGTAACCAAGATTTTGTAACAACATTATGATTTAAAAGAGTGTCCATGGAGTTTCTTGCCCGTTCTTCTCCATAGAGATCTACGCTAGGGAATGGGCAACTACAGTACTTTCACAGTTTTTATGTCTTGTGACTGGGACTGTAGCTACATTTAATTATCATCTTTGTTTCGACAATTCAAAAGCGCCTGTAACTGGCCTACTTGAAATAAATGCTTTGATTTTGATTTTGATTTTAGAATCACACAATGATGCAAATGTTACGACTATATTATACGTGTCAGCTTATAATCTTTGAGAAATCAATATAGCCATGAACTGTACGTGTGCGGGGGTGTAATATCGTACAACTGTAATGAAAATATTTGTGTATTTTCTTCACTTTGCCATGCTTCACTAGAGCAGCCTTTTAATTATTTTAGGGTTCCGTTGTCTTATGGCAATAAACGGAACCCTTATGTTATCTGTCCTATCTGTCCGTCTGTTTGTCTATCTGAATGCCTGACCGTACGTATTTCACAGCCATTCTATAGAAGACATCCGCTCTCCCTGAACTGTGTGGTGCCAGCAGTCTACGAGTTATCCCCATTTTCCAGAACATTAGATAAATACTTATAAATATATTTCAGTCAGGAAATTACATGGGGCGGCTGCCTATCTGACCTCCACAAATCATTTACAACACCCATTGACGACATCATGGACTTTCAAGCTGGGGACTTTCCCGTAACGAGTGTCCGAGATAAAATAATGACAGGTTTTTTTTTAGCCTGTATTGTCCCACCGCTGGGCAAGACCTCCCCCATCGTCTTCCACTCCTCTCTACGTACAGTTCTCTCAGGCCAATCTATCGTAAACGCTTGTAAGTCTTCACGCCAGCGTTTTTGACTTTGGCCCATCGGTCCTGATGCATTCTACAGACATGGCCCGCCCAGTCCCACTTCAACCCAGCAGTCTTATTGCCCACATCAGCAATTCCCGCTTTTGAGCGTATTGTGGTATTGCGAATTCGGTCACTGAGCTTGATACCCAATACACTACGCTCCATCAACCTTTGGCAAACCTTGAGTTTGGACTTTTGTGACTCAGTCAGGGACCAAGTTTGAGCACCGTAGGTTAGGATGGGCAGAATGGACTAAAAGGATACGTTAGTATAATCCGTAACTGTGAATTTGTTAATCATGTAACATGAGGTCCGTTAGCGAACCAACGTAAAAATAGAATAAACACTGTAAATACGTGGACCTCCTCGCAGATACGTTAATTTTACAAACAAAGTTTGACGAAAATTCAAAGAAATACATACCCGTTAACAGTCCTCTAACTCTAGTGATCGCTGACTGCTGAGAAAGAGGTCCTGAGCTCGGTTCCTGGGTCGGAAAAGCATTTTTCGATCAGGAATTATACAGTAGCAGACTTGGAGTTTGTGTTTGTGACCGGTTTATGGTAACATACTCGCCTAATTGAGTATCAAACGAAACTGGCGAAGGGTGTGTGTGTTTGTGGGTGTACTATTAAGTACACCTCTTTTTTTCGGATGGAAAACATCAAATGGCTTCTCCTACTCTGGCCAGAGCGGGAGAGAGTGTCAGACTTATACTGACTAAAACCCATCCATGTTCCTTCCTCGCCGTTTATGTTCCGGAGCCAATTAGATACACCTCTGCGTAACTCTTCGGGGTTTACTAGCGTGATGTTATATAACAGTCCTATATCGAGAAAAGGCTGTGTGTGTAATGGGTGTGTATTTCAGGGAATGAGTATTTTTAAATCAAAATGGCGGAGCATTCATCAACGTCCTGTCAGCTAAATTGGGAAAGCATGCATTGATCCTGTTTGTCCTCCCTAATTGGAAAAATCAAATGAAGGTATGCAAGTTGGACATTCGCTTCGTCAGAGATGTTAATAAAAATATGAAATACGTTTCTTTTCCTTGGTACTTTTTTACTTCTACATTAGTGCTCTTGTCCGTAAAGTAAAGTCAGTGAATCAGTGACATTTGTGTGGCAGATCTTTTGACATGTGACCATATTGGGATCGGATATAAAAATACATTTTTAAATATAGGTTCCCACACAGTTTTCATGTATGAGTGTGTACTCGTATAATTAGAAAATTAACAAAAATCATAGTACTTACATGGGTTATTTTCTGGGCGTGATAATCTTATATTTTAAAGTGAAAACTTCTTTAGCCGCGTTGAGAACTTTTTGAGTGAACAAAAATCATGGGACTCGCATGACCGTCACCTAACGCTTCGTAGCGCTCGTAGCCAATCCGCTACGGCGTAGCACTGATTAAGCGTGCGCGGGGCACAACCCGTAGCAGTGCTACGACTGGTTCACAAGTTACTTAGTTTTCACTTCTGTCAGCAGTCTAACAACTGTCCCGAATGCTTTTTTTTTATGACGTCACTTTTAGGGCCGACGTGTATGACTGATTTTTATTTGCACAGTCAGCTTTGTAATTCGTTATTTGATTACATAGAGAAACTTTGTGCTTCTTTTGAGACTGGCTTGTATTAAGCAAGAAGTTCAGAACTTTATGATTAAGTGAGCAGCAGTTACTTTTCTCAGGAAAGTGTCGATTAAATGAAATCCGTAAAATGAACCTGGGACTACAGCTTTTTGATTTATGAGATCTAAATTTAGAAACCTCATAAAAACTTATATTAACACAAACTGGAACAAACTCATAATACTCACCGTAAAAAATGTAATTATTCAAACAAAAGGTATTTTTATACTTTTAAAAGTGTAATAAAAAGGTTCTGGACAAAGTTAGACCGTATTATAACAGAAAATCCTATTATTATCGTGTTCACATTCTAGAGAATTTTAATCAAATTCACTAACTAAATAAAACTAAAGTTTTGAATCAAAGAATGAGATTCAAAGAACGAAAACCTTTACAAAAACTCATTGGGCAAGACAAAAACAAAACCATTCATAAAACCCTACCATTTTCAGAGTTCTACCCCAAAACGGGGTAACCCTTTCCCCTCTAGTGGCTTACTTCGCAAACAAAGTTCGCAACGAGTCTGGGACAACTTTCCTAAGGGTTTTTAACTCCCCAATCACATCATAAAACGACAATCGATTGCATTTGCAAGGTGTTTGTCTCAAATTCTCGATATTTTTCCTCCTTGAAAATCGATTTTTGAGAGAGTTCTTTTTTTGTCTGTAGGTTTTTGTGTTAGTTTTCGATGTTTTGTCGATCCTACATATAAGTCTGTCTGACGTATCATCACGCTTTTAATTCCCGAAAGACATATCAGAGAAGAAGAGGAATTCCGTCAGATATTTTAAGTCCTATGTCGTAGGGAGCAAGCCTATTGCCAAAAGCTATTGTTATAGTGTAAGTCTCATGCGTTAGAGCCTGTGTAACAAAATAAATGAGAAATTTCTAAAATATAGCAGTTATGTTCTGAAAAGAAAATTGCACACACTACATTTATTTTCATTCCAGAATTGACTGAGTTCCACAATAAATTATATTTCTGTTGTTAACGCGCCAAAGAACGTAAAAGTGAAAAATTGCAAAACTTTAGGCACAGAACTTAGAGAAGGCGTAAAACCAATGTTGAGGGAATTCTAATTTCACATACAGCTTGGCAAGAAAGTCGTGAAAATAATGGTGGCGCTACTATCGTTCATATTGTAACCCTATATAGTACGACAATAACAGTTTGATACTTTGGTTTATTTTTTCAATTTTTATTTATATTTAATGTGTACGTTGACGGGTTTTAGAAGAGCTCAGTGATAAATAATAACAGCCGGACAGGACAATCTTCAAGCTGAAGACGTGCTTAACTAGGTTAGTCTGTAGATGGGTGACCATCTGTCATAGAGTTTCTTCCGTGCCTCGGAAAGCACTTGTAGCTGTTGTCGTGTCATTTGTAAATCTTTACTGTGAGTCAGGAGCCCGAAAATCTGACAACCAAGTCGTACCGAGTGGTATTGTATTACCTTGTTACTGGGTTGTGGAGATTAGGTAGGCAGTCGCTCCATGTAAAATACTGATATCCACGCTGCATCCATAGTATATATCCAGATTAGTCTGGAAGCGGACCCCAAAATTTGTTGGGAAAAGGCTAGGCAGATGAAAATGACTTTAACGGGTTTTATACATTACTTAAACTTGAAATAAACATAAATTTCTCTGCTCGTTACATACTCACGCTTTTGTATGATAATGCGCAAGTACGTGTGTATATTGATTTACATTATGAGGAAAATAATACCAACGATCCGTCTAAGTGCTTTTTTTCATTTTTATTAATAAGAAAGATAGAATTTTACAGATGTTTCAATCAGAATCTAAAATGTCTTCGGCTAAATATTCCACATCTGAAAGTTCTTCATTCGTGTCTGTTTCTGCTGCTGTCATTTTGCAGTTTTATGACTATTTTGTCTATATCACTATACAGAGTTTGTCCCCTTTGATATTACTCTCTTTCTATTTACATAACATGTTCACATGTTTTTTTTCCAATCACCAACAGAGATGCTTGCAAATACTTGTTCAGCCACGGCCTACAACAGTAAAAAATAAAGACAGTTAAACTTTAATAAAATACTTCTTTCTAAGAACGTAAAATCTTTCTGAACTTTTTGTCTGATCACAAGTCAAAATCATCTCTATGTTTCTCTGGAGTGGAGTAAATGCCTTTGTTTGTATGCCCTTCTCTAGCAATTCGTCGTAAGGTACTTACGGATTAACCTAGAAAAATAATATATTTAGTTACTTTTATTCTGGAAGTAACACAAAAAGTATCAAAATTATAGGAGCGTGCTTCTTTGTAAATGCACATAACCACAAAATTCATCGATGTATTTTTCAATGTAAATAATAGTTGTATAATGGTTTATACAATCTAGTGCAAGTTTAAACACACATATTACATCTGATTACTTAGATAAAAGATCATTTTACCTGACATTTCCGCAGTTCTTTTATAAACATCGTTGATATCCGATAAAATTCGTCCAGCTTCATGTTCCGCCAAACATCACAAATAAACTTTATACCTTATTTCTCTAACGGAGCTGCGAATGGTTTTTCTGTTCATATTGAACCCTTTGAGTCACCAATTTAAACACAATAACAATAAATACACGAAAAACAGCCACCGATATCATGAAATGACATTACATGTACTGACTAGACGTGACAGTAGGAGAAGTTGCCAACGATTAAATTTTTTAGTTCCGTTTCAGGACATTTTTGCCAACCTGTACCTATTTTATTTAATTTCAAATGCTTTGAGCAAAAAGTTTTTAATATTCTGCCTTCTGGTTTTTTTCTTTTAATATTAAACTTTTTTGTAGAATTGAATAGAATGTTACTTTACTTAATTTTATAAGTACTAGACATGAACAGTTAACTAGATGTAGAATCTTATGTACGGTCAACGACAAAAGTCAAACAACAGATACACACTCGTACAACTTTAACTTTTGTAATATTTTAATTAATAAAATAAGTTCTAAACTTATATTGACACTTAAAAAAAAAAGAAACCTTGATTATTTAGTGTTGTGAGCTCCCGAAGTCCCTATATTACAACGCTCTGCTCTGTTGCAAGCGCCATGTAAGTAGTAGTAGCAAGTAGACCGTAGAATGCGGATAGATGGAAAGCTAAAAACAGTGTAAAGTGTTTAAAATAAGTTTTGTACTACTAGTCTAAAACTTTACAATGGGGTATTATAGTATAGGCCTATTGTAAGTTTCATCCAAGATATCAACGAAACTAATTTCGTCTACAAATACATTGCTGATTTCACGGTTACGTCTTTTATCATGTTTTGGCTGAAATACGTATGAATAAAACAGTAGTCTGACCGATCTTATTTGTAGTAAACAACGAATATTTCAAGATTTTCTTTGACTTTCACAAAGCGAGCTAAATTGCTTCTCAAAAAATATGAAAAGGTATTTTTATTATGTTCTAAAAATAGGTTTAATTGCGTTCTAAACCAGCCTTTGATCTATTTGTACTGGTCATTAAAATGTTTTGTAGCCGGCGTTAATAACTTTTAATTTTAGATACCGGTTTCAAAAGTTCATGGCAGGTTATTTTTGTGAGTTCATAGTTATTTTAAAATAATATAATAGTTATTGTAGGTTTGTTCCGTCGATATAATACTACAGACAAATAAAGTATCGTAAAAGATACAATTTATTTGTAAACAATCCAATGATGACCAGTAAATGAAGTTATAAATAGGAATGCTCCATTTAAGAGCCAAGACTCGTACAATTATTATATTTTCCTTGACCGTCATGAGAACTCTACACCAAATTATTACACATCGGAAATCACACTATCCGAAATAGCCAGAAACTGCATTTTCACCAAAAACCACAACCACAGAAAATCTGGTGAAGGTGGCGCACAAGGAGTATAAATGATTATAAAAATAACCACGACGTGTGGTCTAGATCTATGCGAAATTTGAAATGCTATGTTAGCGTCAAGCGGTTTTTAAAGTGCTAATTGTTCTGTATTTCCCGCAGATAATGGCTCACTATTTCTGGTTGACGTGCGACGGCATCAGCGACGTGGTGTTCGCTCTGGACCTCGTCGTGCAACTGAGGACTGGCTATTTGGAGCAGGGACTGATGGTAAGTTGATATTCAAACATTTACTGTCCTTATTGAGCTGTGTAGGTTGGCAGAACAATGTCAATGAGTGGATGACTTCAATGGATTGCGGGAATGACAAGAAATAGTTAGTTAGTACATCTACATCGACAAGACTGACTTCTCGTAAGATTATCTTAAGGAAAATGGAAAATGAATGGGAAAGCCCATTCATTTTCCCAATTTCAATAGAGGAAGCTTAAACTCAACATTGGATGAGCTGGGTATGATGATGCGTGATGGATTTCACAGTAAGTTCTCGTGTGATAGCCACACACCAGAAGACACCCTATGGGTAGGGTGATTATATACTGAATGAAGGTCATGGAAATCCAGTAATTCAGGGACAGGAGCGGTCATTGTGATGGCCTATTTCTAATAGTGGACGTTCTTCTTCTTACTTCTTAGTTAATTGACTTGTTGTAGGCGAACTATTAAATAGTTCAAACTACTGAGTATAATTTTGTTCCCAGGTATACGACTCAAAGAAACTAGCAAAGCACTATGTGAAATCGCGCAACTTTCTCCTGGACGTCTTGTCGCTAGTACCACTCGACTTACTGCAGCTCCACTTCGGCACGAACCCCATCATCCGCTTCCCTAGGTTTTGCAAGGTGAGTGACCTAATATTTACTTACTAGCTGACCCACGGAACTTCGTCTGCGTCACATAAGAGAGAAAAAGCTCACAAGGGAATAAAATTTCCCCCGATCTTTTAACATTTTTCATTGCTGCTCCGCGCCTATTGGTCATAGCGTGATGTTATATAGCCTATAGCCTTCCTCGATAAATCGACTACCAAACGAAAATAAGATTTTTTCAATTCGAGTCGGTAGTTCCTGAGATTAGCGCGTTCAACCAACCAAACAAACAAACTCTTCTGCTTTATAATACTAGTATAGATATTTATAGCTAAGGTTGGGTGAGATTATAAAACTAAAATTAATTACTAATGTACCCGGAACCCCTTAGTTAAAAATCAATAAGGTTCACGACAACTGGAAAATATGATTGTTACCCGCAAATTGATGAAGCCAACTTGGATGGATGTTTACAATTATTGTAACCTAACCCATTTGGTCGGGGTGCCCAAGCTTAGTTACTGCGATAATGCTTAGTTACTTAATTACTCGGGTTGGTCATAGTTCCCCATATACATATTTGCTATCAATATGATTGTATTGTATTGTACAACGGGCTGGTGTCCGCAACTCCACGTCAAAACGCGTATTTTGCATATGGACTATAATCCACCACGCGGGCCCATTGCGGGTTAGTAGATGTCACATGTCTTTAAATTTTTGGTTCTACGACATGCTGGTTTCCTCACGATCTTTTCCTTCACCATTTTGAGAGCAGCGGTGATGAAATAAATTACACAAAGTAATGCGCCTGTCTGGGTTCGAACCCACGACTTACTGTTAAGTATCAATATGATAAAACCTACAACTGACCAGCAAATAGAAAAAGGTAGGCAGTTTTGTAATTTTGCGGGCTACTCTTGCATTTTTTAACATTCCTGGGTTTTGTAACAATTCTAATTTCACTTATAAACAGTGCAATTCTAATTTCATTGAACAATTCGAGTTTTATATTCATGAGTTAATTTTTAAGTGAAATACTATTTAAATAACATTTTATTACTTAAGTACTTTCATCGTTCTCTTGTAATCCCTCTTAATTCATCACTTAACTTCATAAAAGCTTTACTAACTGAAAATAAAGACATCGTCAAATTGAGCATCAAACTCAGTACATTTAAATCTTAATTCAGAAATAAAACATTAAACAGCAGTAATTAAGTTCTCGCTGAAACCCGTTTCATTGGAACAGACCTATAAAAGAACGAGGTATTTGCAATCAAAACGTTTTCGAGCTCGCTTACTGCTTTGAAAAGGTTTAATTTCGATGATAATTTGCAAGATTATGCCTTCCTTTATTAACGTTTTTGTTTAGAGCGTTACGGCTTCTGATTGTATTATTGAGTAGATTTTATGAATGTTTATCTGATGCCCGCGGCTTCTACTATATTATACGAAAACCTTCCTCAAGAACCATTCTACCTATTGGTGAAAACAACAGTCATGAAAATCGGTGCAGTCGTTTTTGTGTTTATCGCGAACACACAGACGGACGCGGCTGAGATTTTTGTTTTATAATATGTAGAGTGATAGTAATGCGATCGGCATATCTAGTCTGTATTTTCGCCAGGGATTTTATTTTAATTTTATTTTATTTGGAACAACAAACAATTACATAATAAAGCTTACAAACAGAAAACTTAAATATAACAATTAAGCAATCAGCAGCGTTATTCACAGAATACAGAGATGAGCGAGCAAAGGTTTTTCGTAAAACTAAACAGTGAGATCGCTAACTAAGAAAATCAGTATGAGAATAAGAGCTCGTGGCCAAGTGATAACAGCCTCTCCAGGCGATTTTCAGGTAAAGCCATGCTTGCCTAGGTTGGTTCAATGATGAGTTTCTCCGTGCCTCGGAAAGCACGCTAAGCCGTGGCTCTTGGATGTCATTAGATCTTTGACAGTCGGTACGGTCGAACAAGCTATTTGGTTTACACTTTACAATGTAATTTGTGGTTTAAACTGTATACCAATTAGCTTGGTCGACCGTACATGTAGCCAGACGCTCGAAAGTCTGACAACCACATAACCAAGGGTAGCTGTATTACGTAGCTGTTACTAACTGGATTCTGGAGGTCAGGTGGGAAGTTGCTCCATATACAATACTGGCATTCAGCTGGTTAGACTGGTAGCCGACCCCAACTTTGTTGGGGAAAGGCATAGATTATTGGTTAGCTTCAGAATGATATAGTCCTTGCTACACATCCTTCCAGGGCTTCGATTATGCTATTACGATAGTGTCAGAATAGGCGATCATTGAAGTCATAATGATCAAGTTTTGACAAGTTTGGTAATCAACTAATATAATGGCGTCATCATGACTTCTCAATGAACAACCACTACGACCCCATTGAAAGAAATGTCATAGAATATTAATCTCGTACATGAAATCTGGCATGAATAAGGGTTCGCATTTAGTAGTAAATTTCGAAAACCATTTGTACGAATGGTTTTATAATAATGACAATACGAAAATGCCATTAAAACACAATTTTATTACGAGACCATCGACCGACCATTGTGAATTTAGCAGATTACGAATTTTAAGCAAAATGACAATGGGATGAGAATGGAATCGTGTTGGAGTGACGAATTTATTAAAATAGCAGAATAGCCCTGATCTCTTGTAGAAACGCAGCCGTAGAGCTATCAGTTACAATAATTCATTCAAATACATGACAGGAATTGAACGTGGTTTAGATGTGTTGATCGCTTTCAATTTCATTTATGAACTTCGGCATTTGTTATTACGTTGTTTATTAACAAATAAACACTATCCGTAAAGTTCGCTGTGATTGGTACAGTATCGAATTACATTCGGATGAACGGAAATACGGAACTTCGAGATTGTGTCAAGTGGTCTTTATGTCTTTGATTGAGATTTGAAGTCAAGATCAAGTATCTTAATTACAAGATCGGTTTGAGACTCGGTATAATCACGGTTCCCAAGTTCCTGTATTTGTAACCTAAGCATTAAAGTGAATACTTGGCATTATTTTGTACTTGATATTACCAACTTCTGAGTCCGGCAATATTGTTATATTCAAAACTCCTTGGTACTTCTAGATCTGGTTTTTTAGGAACTCCAAGTAAATCGTCTAGTCTAAAAATCCCATAAATACCTAGTCATTTGTATTTCTTCAATCTACTTTCACTATCTTAACAAACTTTGAAATTTAGGAAAACTCCTCTAAATCCAATAACTACGACGATAAAACAATATCCCCAATCACTTGTACACCTAATTCGACACCCGTGTCTATTGGCAGATAGAGAATAGAATAGAATAGAAAACAATGCCAAGAGAGCCCACACAACCGGCTCGTGTTACCGGTAAAAGCTTTCGATCAAGGCCGCTGATGGAAAGTGCGCTAGGTACTGTCAACAAAAGGGATAAAGTTCGAGGCAGCTAGATTCAACCACTTTTACTATGATGTATGACATATGTACGTACGTGTGTAAGCAAGTCTTGCAAGGACATGCTATTACGCACCTGCATTTCACAATTTTACGGTTTCACTTCGATAGATTATAATCTACCAAAAAATAATGCGTTAAATTGTAAGCAGTATGTTCGGTTGACAATCTTTCGAGAGTTTATACTCTCGCTAGATAGATTACAATCCAACGGGTTTTACAATTTTACGATAACAGATACACAAGGTACATAACATACCGAATCAGGCCTAAAACGGTACTCTTACTGGGACGCAGACTTTCACCAACCAATCTCGCAGGTCCAGTGCGCGTCCACGGATGTCAGATGTCTTCAGAGTTTTCGGTTCTAAGACATTTTTTTATGAAAAAAATCACAAACAATCACTTAATGAAAAAAATGTCTATACAGCTTCACACTACAGCCAATTACGCCATGTCATTCGTGATGAACACCTCACAGATACCGTACGATGTCCTCATTACACACGTAATGACTTCCTTCAGCGGACTGCTGTGGCTGGGGGGCACATGTTATCGCTTTTCTATTAATCGTGGTAGTAGTAATGCGAAATCTGGGTAGGTATGTCTATTTCGAAGTGGTTGATTTGACATTTTGTGGATTACAGTTGCTATTAACTATTTCGAATTCACTTGATTGATTTTAAACTCTAGGTGTAAATGCATTATAACTTCTAGAATGTCTTAAGTTACACAGTTCGACATAAGCTATTGTCTTACTATTGTGTCTCTAATTAAGACATTCAAAAGGTTAAATAGATTTAAATTGGTAGGTTAGGTATATCAAAGTTCCGGGGCTACGGAACTGTTCGAAAAAGATACCATGGCCCCGGAAGATAAAGGGCGAGGCAGGAACATGGATGGATTTTAGTCAGTAAAAGTCTTACACTCCCTCCCCCTCCGCCCAGAGTGGGAGAAGTTATTTGATGATTTCCTTAAAAAGGTATATCAAAGTAATACACTTGTCTTTTTTAAACTTTCACGATCAGAACACATTATAAAACTTAAGAAGATGGGTATTTATCGCGAATTTACCTTTAAAGTTATACACTGTTTAGTATAGGTACACAGGTTAAATTAATAACGATACAGAAAACGTCCGACCTCTAGCCTACCCGACCCAAACTTTACCTTACTAGGTAGTTTAGTAAATAAATATTATCTTATCTTATCTTATCTTATCTAGGATTAAGATGTTATTGAAATCGAATGTCGATAATATTTTCAAAATTTTATAATTTATTTATTATTTTATGAAGACTAGTAAGTACTGTCTATATGTATATTTTATATATTATATCAAAATGTATCCCTATTTCCCTTGGTCACGCCATCACGCGTGAACGACTAGACCGATTTCACTAATTCTTTTTTTATGTGTGTTTGTTATTGTCAGGAGTAGGTAAGAGTAGGTAGTAGTAGGTAGGTAGTAGTATTAGGTAGGTAGTAATAGTAGTAGTAGGTAGGTAGTAGGTGACAGGACAACGTCTGTCGGGTCGGCTAGTTTAAAATAAAAACAAAAGTTAATAAAAACGTCAAATATCAGCAACGTTAACAAAGGACAAGCTACATTATTTATTTAAATTATTATGTCAGTATGTCTTACAAAACTTCAGTGAGAACGGATTCACCCGCAGTTGACCGCGATATCAGACCGTTTCTATGTTAATTCTAGTCTTACTTGCAAATATTACGTGCACATAAATAAGAATGTTAGTAACAAACAATTGTGTGTTTTGTTACATAAGATGAGCTCAAAATATCTCTTTTTAAGAATTTGCGAATAAAGAAAGCTTGGTTGAAAACATGAAAATTAAAATGAGTGGGAGTCGTACAGGCGTGGTGTGATTTTAAAAAGAAGTCAAAATTATTAAAACACTAGCTGACCCACGCAACTTCGTCTGCGTCACATAAGAGAGAAAAACGAAAGGAATAAAAGTCCCCGTTTTTGCAACATTTCTCATTCCCTCTCCGCTTCTAATGATTGTAGCGTGATGTTATATAGCCTAAAGCCTTCCTCGATAAATGGACTATCCAACACAAAAAGAATTTTCAATTCGAGCCGGTAGTTCTTGAGATTTAAAAAAACAAACAAACAAATTCTTCTGCTTTATAATATTAAGTATAGATTTGTAACACCCAGGTAAAATCTTATAACTTAGCAACGAAAATAGCCAAAATATCGAGAATAATAAATACCATACCATACCAAAAACGTGGATTAGGTTGTTCGTTCTTCAAAATTTTCCGAGTAATTTCTAATTGTTTTATGATGCCCTCGTATATCTATTGGAAAACACTCACTAACAAAATGATATATGGGAAAGTATGGGAAATTATATATTTCTGAGGCTCACATTCGAAGTAAACGTAACGTAAATTCGGATAATATTTAAAGTTATCGATCCAGAGTAAATTTTTTGGAGAACACAGTTGAGCATTAAAAAGAGTATTTGCAATTTTAGTAATTACCCCTTCAGACATTACGTTACGATAATTTCGCGCGTTAGTACTGGGTTCACTGTACCAGTTTACAGCGTTTTAAGTAACAAAGCGAAACTTATTACATGGCTTACTAATTCATAGTATTAGTTTACAGTGTGTGGTCAACCACTTTACGTCAAACTATCAATCTATTAACGTTGGTTTTGTTACACTTGATATTATCCCTTGTTTTTTATTTTACAACGGGCTGGTGTCCGCAACTCCACGTCAAAGCGCGTATTTGCGTATGGGCTATAATCCACCACGCGGGCCCAGTGCGGATTGGTAGATGTCACATGTCTTCCAATTTTTGGTTCTGAGACATGCCGGTTTCCACACGATGTTTTCCTTCACCGTTTTTGAGAGCAGTGGTGATGAAATAAATGAAATAAAGTTATGCGCCTGCCTGGGTTCGAACCCATGACTTTATTTTATTATTTATTTAAAATCTACAAAACTTAATATAATACAGTTTTGTTTTAGCCACACATAGAAAACCTCTTAAGGCTTATCAGTGTGCAACGTATACTGTTCGTAATTCGGGGCCGCCACCACTGGGCCACCGCTGCTCTATTATTATTATGATATTTGGCCTTAAAACTGTAATGAAGATTGCGAAAAACAGCTGCTGAGCATAACGTCCTTTTTTTTGGAGTTTTTTATCAAACATTTCTCAGTAGCAGTCACAGACTCTGTAGTTGTGCCTGGATGACGACAATAGGCCTGCCCACAATTACATGGGACATGACCATTTAGAAAAATGTTATAATATCGCTGGAGCTAACTATCGCTGAACATTACACACAGCGCCATCTAGTGCATCGAAATCTAGTGCTAAGCAAAGCTTGTGTTGTGGTTACCACACAGTTGCTACATATATACTTTGTTTGTAAATACATACTTATTATACATATAAACATCCATGACTCGGAAACAAATGTCCATGCTCTTCACACAAACATTTGCACCTACCGGGATTCGAACCCGGGACCCTAAGAACGTAAGGCAGCCTCACTACCGCTGCGCCATTCGTTTATGTAGTGACACTGTGGGTTTTTTTACTATTGACATGTCAATATTTGTAAATTCACATAGAACCCTTCTTACAGGTTTACAGAGCAGTGGACTTCTACTACATCGTGGAGTCTAGGACGGTGTACCCCAACTTCTGGCGCGTCATCAACCTCATCCACATCCTACTCATCCTGGCGCACTGGTTCGGCTGCTTCTACTTCCTGCTGTCAGAAGCAGAAGGTTTCCAGGTGCGTACCTTGTTTCACTTAAATAGTATCTTCATACTAATTTTGTGGTCTGAAGGAGGTGTCTCCTCCCTAATTGAAACACTTCAATGTCGTAATGGTTGAGCTTGTGTTGATTGTTTTTGTCATAGAACAGATAAAAGAGGTTAGAAATGAAAAAGGTCCTGATTTGTATTCGAACGCGCGTTGCCGCTTGTCTCCCACAAATAAACATAATTTATCATTGCATAAAAGAATAGAATAGAATAATCATTTATTCGCTAATGGACAGCACAACACAAAGAGCAGCACATACATATAGATTATAACAACAAACAGCTTTTATTAACAATTAATTAAAACAGCTCAACTGCGCTGAGCATGCCCATAACGAAATGGTAGCCAACTCAGCATATGCTGGGTGTAAAACACTCAGCGCTGGTTTTCAGCAGGGCCCCCGCAGTGACACACGGATAGTAGGTGGTAAATAAATAAGGTTATTATATTAAATGGGCATTTATAAGTGCAAAAAGGAAAAGCAGTCTAGTCTTTGGCGTACTTTTCTGCAGTAATGTGAAACAACACTCTGTATTATAAAAATAAAATATTGCAATAAGAGTCACTTTTTATGCAAGTATGTAGAAAATAGTCGTAATATTGCGTTTCTGGGTAGCAGTGATTCACGGAATGCAGGAAAACGTATCTGAATTTCGCCAAGACTCAGAGGATTGCGTTTTGAGTTTAAACTGCATAGTTCTTAGTTTTATATAGGTAAGCCATGATTTTCAGCAGATCAGTTCTTTATCATAGTTGTCTATACCATATACAGGGTGTAAACCACCTCATCACGAAGCCATCAACCAAGCATTCTGTACATCAAACTGAGTAACCTAACACAAAAATGATTGCTGGGAAACAACTTTTTTATGCGGTGAAAAGTCACCTTGTACGATAAAACTTAATGTAACGCACTCAAAACATTGTGCTGTTGGATGAATTGAATAGTAATGGGGTCGTGGAGGTGTTTCACGTAAAAATGTTATATTCAAATCTAGTAGGTAGTTTTAAAAAAAACTTGTGAAAAGGTTGGAAATTTGACCCCTACCACCTCTGTAACTAGAAGGTTCCTAGGTGCAGAACAAAAAAATATGTAACGCAATGACAGGGAGAACAAGTGTCTTGCGGTGTTTTAATGTTCTGTGTAATACCCGGAAGGGACCAGCAGTTTAGTACTACACAAAGGAAAAATCGTATTAGGGGTCATCGACTTAACATTATCCGACACACCGTCTCTTCCTATTGTGGTCCACTCGGGACCACTAAACACTAACACCAACCAATATCGAGGACGATAATCATTACACTTACCACGGAACAAATGTTATTAGCGCACAAATGGACACTTACAATCTTCTGTGACGTTTGTAAGTTGACTTCTGAAGGCAATAAGGAGAAATGGACTCGAGCAATAGAACGAAGAAATTGTTCATTTTGGTGACGAATAAAATAAGTGGTAGCAGAAGGAGAAGTCATTATCTACAGGTCATTTAGAAGCGTAACCGCTTCTAAGTATAGTTACCCCAACGTCGTCTCTAATTTTAAAATTCTGATCAGTTCAATGTCAAGGAATTCTATTGCGTAATTACACTAATATATATATATATATTACACTGCCCAAAGCACATCATGATGTGGCCAATAAAGACAGAGAAACATTTCATGAAATGCGACGACTTCATGAAATTCTCGAGTATTTCATAAAGTGATTAAATCTTCGACATGGTCACGACGGATATATAATTCAATCAAATGATGCCATCATTCAATTAGCCTATACTTTTCTACTGTTTTAATAAATTATTTAAGAGATTAGAAAGATAATTCGCTGATCGAAAAAAAATACAAATGTTTCAGAAAATCTAATATTTTAAGATTTATAACACAAATATTCAAACAGCATTCAGCGTCTCAAATTCCTGTCAAAGACCTCTTCACTTCAGTATTGAATATAGGATATTCAATTCAGTTGACGAGGGTCAGGTCATAGAGACCTGACCGAGAGCTACCGACCCTCAAACAGGCCGGATCTTATAACGCGGTTAACCGTCTTAATGAAAATGGCCGCCTACCGATGTGTTCCTCTTCACCAACGTAAATCCATCAGAGTGATTTATTTAATCAAGGTAAGGAGCAAACAGACATCCATCATCATCAATCTTTGGGTGTATGTAGGTAGTGTATGTACAAGAGTGACGAACTGGCGATATATTTTAAGGGCGTCCCTGTAATAGGATGACCCCGTGAACCCACACTGGGCCTTTTTTTTTTAAGGATGGGAAATCATCAAATGATCCCCCCCACTCTGAGCGGAGCGGGAGGGAGTGTCAGACTCTTACTGACTAAAAACCATCCATGTTCCTTCTTCGCCTTTTACGTTCCGGAGCCGCGGTATCTCTTTCGAACAGGCCCGCAACCCCGAACCCACACTGGGCCTGACTTGTGAATTATGGCCCCAAAGAAAGAAGGCGTGTGTCTCAGTGCAGTGGAAAAGTTATAAAAGCTTATGTAAAACTGTCAGTTAATATATCTGTCACCGTAAAATTGTCAAATACGTTATATTGCAATATCTCTAGCGATATTGTAAACTCTCGAATTATTGTCAAATGAACATACTGCTTACAATAAAACGCATTATTTTTCGTGAAATGCATGCGATGGTAGTCAACTTACGCGGTGTGGAGGGAAGGAGGGGTTCCCCTTGCCCAGTGGCACAACTCTCATGAAAAGATAATGCACCATTCCTGTGAAATACCGATTAATATAACATAACCTTAAAACTTTATATTCCCCCTAAAAAGCGTAGTAACCTAACTAACTTAACGGGGGGGTGCCCCAAGTCCCGATTATGGGGGCAGAGATACTTCCGTATGTTCAGTTGACAATAATTCGAGTCATTATAATATCGCGAGAAAAAACACGTTATATTGTAATATAACGTGTTTGACAATTTTACGGTGACATATATTATATCAAACAGACTAATCAGCCTACCGATACCTGTTAGTAAGTTTTTGAAAATGGCCGTTATTCAAAACAATAATTTGACAAGGACACATTTACTTAGAAGAAAGATTTAAAAGAAACATAATTTCTCTCTCTCTTTCGCGGCTTATTTTAGTCTGCCCAAATTCTCAGTACTATTAGACTATCCTATATATATCCAACAAACATCAAAACTTTAAGTGTGTGTTGATTCCTATCAAAATTATGTGAAAACAAACAGATGGTCAGGAAGTTGGTTTAAGAAAATAGATAAACAACAATCATATATTTCAACATAAAGTTGAAGTAAGTATAAGATAGGATCTAATGTACTCAATCTAGTAAGCATGAAAAATTGGTGCTTGAGGAAAACTATCGTGTGGAAACCTGCACTTAATAGTCTGAAAATGGATGCTGTGAACAGCGTGACGATAAATACTCGTTTCTTTTGTGCAGAGCTTTTGTTAAAGTTAGAGCCTCGTGTATTGCAGTAAAATTGGTACACAATAGCCAGCATACAATGCTTCCATTGCAACTTCTTGAAATCGAAGATAAAGAAGAATATTTCAACCTCAATTCACACCATATCACTCTAGTGACACACCAAACCAACCACTAGTACACAAGACTACAACGACACACCAACTACAGTTAGATCACTGAACACTAAAACTCAGGTCATGAAACAAGCCAGAACTAATAACAGCAGACAGTTCTCATTACGACACGTGTCGACGTGAGAATCGTACTTCGACTTCGTTAATAGTGCGCTACCTAGGACTCCGCAGTTTACGTTTGTTGAAAGAATTTTGTGGAACTTTTATTGGAGAGTTTTTTAGGTCAAGTGGAACGATTGTATCCTCCTACACCAACATATCGCCAGTTAGATTTAAATACCATGTAATGGGAATGAGTCGGATGCCATGGACCAGGCAGCGGCGGCCCAGTGGTGGCGGTCCCCACTTACGAGCAGTAAGTCGTGGGTTCGAACCCAGGCAGGCGCATTAATTTGTGTTATTTATACCATCACCACTACTCTCAAAACGGTGAAGGAAACATCGTGAGGAAACCGGCATGTCTTAGAACCAAAAACTAAAAAAAAAAAAAAAAAAAAAAAAAAACTTCTTTATTTGCTAAATCAGAAAATAACAACCTTGCACAGTAAACTGTTATTGAAATAACATACAAAATAATAGTAGATTTAGATACAATTTTTGTTTGTTACGTGTCGGTACTTATTTATACTCAATACTCAATACTCAATACTTTATTGCGTTCCATAATGTGTACATGTAACAGATGGTATGTTAAAATATCGAAGCAATTATGGACCCTGTCGGGCACAGCAAAGTTAATTTTTAATAGGAGAGAGGATGAAGGCGCTGTTTGTTAAGAAACAAATTAAATAAAATATTAAATTTAAAAAATAAAAATATATAAAAAATAGTATTTTCTTTGATGGTATATTTCATGTTGTTAACACAGAACAGATTCACTCTGCTCCCCGTACTAGTATAGACTGTATTACGGTGGACCAGTGTTCCTCGTTCTCTGTGATTGTACTCATGGTAGCATACTTGTGACAAGAAATACTATTTAATTTTTATAACATAAAGAGTTTTAGAAAATTTAAAGCAAAGCAGAATATAATATTACTTAAACTTAGGGTAGGCAAACATAGATTAGTGAACATTTTTTTTTTTTTTAGAAGGTATATGTAAATATTGACATAGTATAAGCAAAATATTTAGATGCCTAGTTTGTTTACATTGTGTTTGGTCGTTATACTTTATAATGTTTGCCTATTTAAAAAAAACTAGTTGCAAAGTATATTAAAGTTAATATTATCAAAAATAAAAGAAGGTCTTGATTATTAGCTATTATCTTTGTGTAAAAAGTGAACGTTGTATGTGTAATGATAAATGTAAGTGACTTGAAGTATGTATGTAGTGTATGTATGTGTATGATGCAAATTTTGGTGATTTATTTAACTACAAATTTTAAGCATTTTTTCAGTATCATCATAGTTCAGTGAGTTGAGAAACTTAAAAATTTCCATTTTACAAGTATGGGAATTAAGATTATGAATTTGGATTAATTTTGAAATTTTATTGTAAATGAATGGTCCTAGGAAACCAAAAAAACGGTTTGCAAATGAGGTTTTACAGTAAGGCACAGAATAAACAATATCTTGCCTTCTCCTTGCTGTATAATCCGGTCTTTTTTTGTGCTGGGTTAATATTAAGTCTTTGATGAATAATTGCCTTACTGTAAGTACTGATAATTCAGAGTACAAAAGATGAGTAGGGTGCTTAAATTTCTTATAACTCATCACCTTAAGAACAGCACGTTGTGCTCGTTCTAAAGCAATAAGAACGGTTTTGGCAGCACCCCCCCAAGCAGCAATAGAGTAAGTTATAATTGACTGACACAACGAAATATACACTAACAATGATAAGGTTGGCGGGCAAAAGCCTCGTATATTTTTAAATATATAAATAAGTTTTCTCACTCGGGAGGTAAGTGATGAGATCTGTTCTTGCCAGTTTAAGTGTTGATCAATGATCAGACCAAGGTATTTTAATGACGAAGCTTTAGAAAGTTCTTGGCAAGAGCATGTCCCCATCACATTACAAGTGTGAGCATTTATTTGGATAACGCCAGGAGCTGGCTGGCTGCTCTTTCTTATGCTAAAAGGTATGTATTTAGTTTTAATCGTGTTAAGAGTCAGAAGATTTGACTGTAGCCACTGCGAAACCAGTCTGAACCCTTCGTTAGCCAGCTCGTTTGCCTCCTTCCATGTTTTCCCACTAAATAAAAGGGCTGTGTCATCAGCGTACGCTATGACTCGGCCCTGGTTCAGCTGTAAATCACACAGGTCATTTACGTAAATGAGGAAAAGCGTAGGTCCCAAAACACTACCCTGAGGCACACCGAAAGTCACATTCTCCAGGTCACTCACGAAGCCATTTATTCCTACACATTGTGTTCTATTAGTCATATAGTCTTTAAGTAATTTTAGCGGTATTCCACGAACTCCTGAATGTTCCAGTTTTGCAAGAAGCAGGGGAACAGAGACTGTATCGAATGCTTTCGCCAAATCCAGGAAAATGGCTATGGTTTTATTCCCTCTATCGAGGTTATTCACAATGGTAGAAGTTAGGTGTTTAATGGCATCGCTAGTTGACCTGTTTTCCCTAAAACCGAATTGGTTGTTTGAGAGGAGATTCTGAGATTCAAGGTAACGAGTCAGTCTTTTGTTAATAACTTTCTCAAATACCTTAGATAAGGAGGGGAGTAGCGATATTGGCCTATAGTTAGAAACACGATCTTTATCCCCCGCCTTATGTATAGGTACAATTAAAGCCTTTTTGAGGACTTCTGGAAAAACGCCCGTTTCCATGCATTGATTACATATCATAGCTATGGGCAGAGCCAAAATATCTGCTCCTGATTTAAGCAGTGATATTGGAATTCCATCGTAACCAGTAGCGTTCGATTTTTTTAAATTCAGTATGATGGCTTTTACTTCATCGATATCCGTCGGCAAGAGGACGAGCGAGTTGGAAGCAGAGCGCCCGATGAAGGGAGCCTTTGGTAATCCCGGGTCCCTACTCTGTATATCATTCGCTAAATGGTATCCAACATTTGCAAAGTACTCGTTTACCTGGTTAACTGAGCTCTGTGGATCAGGATTGAGTTTTAGCAGTTCTTCGTTATCATTACTTAGACCAGTGAAATTGCAGACATCTCTAATTAAGGACCATTGTTTCTTTAAATTGTTTTTATGCTTATTGATTTCAGACCTTAGATAGTTGTTTTTAAGTTTTTTCAATAAATTATTACACGTGTTACGGTACCTTCTATAAGTGATATTTAAAGTTACATTGTCTGGGTTTTTGCGAAGCTTTTTATGAAGTTGATCTCTATTTCTAATACAGCGGCATAGACCAGGCGTTATCCAAGGTTTTAGGGCCCGTTTCCTTCGAGACAGTTTATATAAAGTTTTATGTTTATTCATTGCGTCAGTTATAGCTGTCAAAAACACATTTGTCGCTATATTGCAATCATCAGATGTTAGAATGGACGGCCAGCTGATTTGTTTTAGATCTTCGATTACTGCCTGACAATCTAGTTTTTTATAAGTTTTAGTTTTTCTAGAGTGAATATTAGATTTTTTTGAAAGCGAGATCATAACACTTGAGTGATCTGTGACTGTAGACTCGCAGACTATAGTGTAAGATAAAGCCGTAGTTTTCAGAAAGCAGTGATCCAGACAATTTTCTTTTCTGGTCGGGAGGATATGGGATGGCAATAACCCATGTGAGGCCAGTAAATCCATGTACCTTGAAGAGTTAGCACTGCTATTATCTATGATATTAATATTAATGTCTCCTATTAGAATAATATTTTTAAAACACTTTAAACTATTTAAAATACGGTCTAAAGCGATTAAAAAATTATCAATGATCTTGAATGCGGGCGATCTATATGTCGATATTATTGCGAGCTCATTTTTAATCGTAGACAGTAGGCAGTTCATTTCATCGACATCGCTTGTAGGTTCAGTGATTTTAACTTCAAGATACTCTTTAAAGTAGACCACTATTCCACCGTTTTGATTAATTGTCTCAACGGTAGCAAATGTTTTGTATGAAGTAATTTTTGGTAGATCCACGAGTTTAGCCAGCCAACATTCAGTCAAAATAATAAAATCATATTCTATGCCCAGTCGGTTCAGTAAGACCTGAAAGTCATCGAAATTATGTTTCAAGCTTCTTATATTTTGAGTCAGTATTTTGTAATTATTAGATTCACCAAATACTTTTTTGCAGTTTTCAGGAATATCTACGCTTTGTGAAATGCCAACGTTTATAGTTTTTTCGATATCTTCCGAGATATCTACTAAATCAGCCATATTGTTTGTTGATCATTAAGAAGATTATGTCGGCGGTTAAAACAACGACAACTGACACGACCACGGCTGCAATTCGTGCGCCCACTGACTCGACGACGACTACGACACCTTCCACGATGGCCTGGCACCAGAGTATCGTTCGGAACAGTGTCACGAACAATCCCGACAATGACGCCGACAACCCGCGGATATCCAGCCTTAGCAGCGAACTCCGCACGCTGGCACTCCAGCGTGAGAAGATCGAGGCAAGGTTGAGGAACATGAACACGGACTCTCTCGGGACGGGAACGGAAGCGGACCCTGGTAGTTCCGGTTTTATCTCTGTGGACGAGGTCCGCAAGCTGAAGACTCAGCGCGGAAAGCTCCGAAACAGAGAAAGAGAGCTCAACAAACGTTTGCGCAAAGCCCGCGAAGGCAATAGTCTACGCGATGCGCAAACGGGAGGTTGGAAGGGAGTACGCGACCGGCTACAGGCGCGCGAAGGGGAAACCCAGAGCAAGCAGCAGTCGGACGCGGAAACGAGCGGGCAGGGAACAGCACGCGTAGGGGAAACCCAACGCGAGAAGTCACTGCCCGCACCGGGACCATCCGGAGGAAGCAACCAGAACCGCGACGAGACGACTGGCGACCGACACCGGACCAGGAGACGAGGTAAGCGGGCTGGGTTCCTAAACCGGGTTAACCTGGAACAAAGAGCCAAGCCGGGCCCCACAGAACCGCAACCAGGTCCAAGTGGACAGGGAGCGGCGAAGCGGGAGCGTCCCGACGATACGGCTTCGCCAAGCACGCTCCAGGGAGACGCAAAGCGTTTCAGAACCCAGGCTGCTCAAGGGGAGCAGAGAACCTACGCGCGGGCCACAAAGGATATTCCTGCGCGACTCGCCGTAGCGATCTGCCGCCCGCCTCCATCACAAGACTTGACATCGGCCGAGTGTGGGGTCGTAAAGACCAAGCTCGAGGACCTTATAGTCGACACGTGTCGCACGGACCCCACCAGAGTCCCGGCCTTCCGAGGCTACCCAAGAGTAGCGGAGGGCACGGTACACATATGGTGCGAGGATGAAAACGCGTTGACTTGGCTGACTCAGAATGTACCCAGAATTCGACTGCCGGACACTGACGTGACACTGACTATAATGAGACAGTCTGACGTACCGACCCGACTACGAGCGGCGCTCTTTGTACCCAGGTACAATGGGGACATAGCGCTGCTCCATAAGATACTGACTTGCCAGAACCCCTGGTACGCTGTCGGTAGGTGGTCCCTGTATAGGGCGACTTCGGTCGGTGGTGATAACCCTGGGACTTATCTGACCCTGGGCATCCCACCGGACGAAGCCGAAAAGGTCTTGGGTAGGGAGCGACGGATATCGTACCTCCTTGGATCGATATACGTTCGCTTCTTCCCCAGGGCCAACCCCCCCGACACGCAGACTGTAACTCGGACTGAGACGGAACGGACGGAACCGGCACCGACAGACAACGACCCGACCATGGCCGAACTGGAGGAAGAGATGGCCAGGGCGGCGATGGCTGATGCTGACGCGGAGAGGAATGCAGCCTCACCATCCGGGTGGACGGAGCGGCTGCTCTCGTCGTCACCGGCCGGTCCAAGCGAAGGCCAGCACGGGCTGGAAGGGGGGGGTGTATCATCCGATGGATCCCTCTCCTCCTAAATCCACCCCACTACCGCCCACATCCCGACCTCTGAAAATAATTCAGACCAACCTCCAGCATAGCCAGACGGCTACCGCATGCCTACGCAGGGCACTGGAGACAGAACCCCGTACCATTGCACTCATCCAAGAGCCGTGGATCCGCAATAATAGAGTATGTGGCCTTGGTAACATTGGAGGTAAGCTAATCCTCGATACACAAGGCACAGATAAGCCTCGAACATGCGCCTATATACCCAAAGATGTACCCACCACCACACTCACGCAATTATGTTCCAGAGATCAAACAGCCGTCAGGATAAAAACCGACGGCGATGTACCTGACATCGTCCTAGCCTCGGTATATATGCCAGGCGAGGATGTAGATTGCCCACCAAAGGGGATGGCCGACCTGGTAAGGTACTGTGAAGATGCCAATCTGGACCTGGTCATCTGCACGGACTCAAACGCCCATCACCCACTTTGGGGCTGCAACAAAGCCAACACTAGAGGTGAGGTATTATGCACATATTTGTTCTCCACTAACCTTAACATCGCTAACCGCGGCTCGGAACCCACTTGGGTCACATCTCGCGGACAAACAATTATTGATCTCACGCTGACTTCGGAAAACGCGGCAAAACTTATATCTGACTGGCACGTATCCAACGAGCCTTCCTGCTCTGACCATAGAAGAATCCGCTTCTCACTAGTGGCCAATATAAAAAAACCCGAACCCAGACGCAACCCACGCCGTACCAACGTACCCGGCTACAAACGACTACTGGCCTCCCTGCTAACGCAGCACCAAGCGCCCCAAACTCTAACGGACCCTGAACAACTTGAACACGCTGTAACAAAACTCTCGGAATTCATCATTGAAGCCTACCACGCCTGCTGCAAACTAAAAGACCCAAACACCAAGACAAAGGGCAACTCCTGGTGGAACTCGGAACTTAGTAAGCTCAGGCAAACCATGCGCAAACAATTCAACAAAGCAAAAAACTCCAGGCTACCAGAAGACTGGGATCTATACAAAAAAACACAATACACCTTCAAAAGGCAAGTCAGGTACGCCAGCAGGGCGGCCTGGCGAAAGTTCTGCGAAGAGATTGAATCGAACAGCGAGGCCGCACGCGTAAGAAAAATCCTGTCTACCGATCAGGATCGCGCCCTCGGGTCGCTGAAAACCCCAAACAACACATTCACCAAGTCGGATCACGAGACAAGTAGGGTTCTCCTGGAAACCCACTTTCCAGACTGTGACCTCTGCGAAGACAGAACCTGGGCAACTGAACCAACGCACACACCAAACGACCAAGACTGGGACAGAGCCCGCACTATAGTAACAGCAGAAAGAATAAAATGGGCAATAAGAACTTTCAAACCATATAAATCTGCAGGCTTAGATGAAATCTTCCCCGCCCTCCTACAATGGGGATTGGACGTCTTAACGCCATGGCTGACCATCATCTATCAAGCCTGCATAGCACAGAGATATATACCATTTGCATGGCGAGAGGTGAAAGTAATTTTCATCCCCAAACCAGGCAAATCAGACTACACACAACCCAAGGCGTACAGGCCAATAAGCCTAACATCCTTCCTACTGAAAACTCTCGAGAGACTCTGCGACCGACACATTCGGGACGGACCTCTTAGAGAAAGACCACTCCACAAACAGCAACACGCGTACTCTACAGGAAAATCAACAGAATCCGCGCTGCATAATGTGATCTCCAGGATCGAATGTGCAGTGGAACACAAATGCTCGTCACTGGCCGTCTTCATCGACATAGAAGGCGCCTTTGACAAAACAATCTTCCATAGCATCAATGCAGCCCTCGAGAAACACGGGGTGGACCCAACCCTGCGAGGTTGGATCACAAATATGCTCCGACTGAGGGCGGTTCAAGTTACAGTAAACGACACCACTAGGGCCATAGTGGCGAAGGGCTGCCCCCAAGGTGGTGTCCTCTCGCCACTACTGTGGAACCTCGTAGTAGATAGCCTCATCAACCGCCTCAATAGCAGAGGCTACTACACGGTGGGCTATGCCGACGACCTGACTATAATAATAAATGGGACACATGAAAACACACTATGCAACCTCATGCGTCAGGCTCTAAGGATAGTAGAAGAATGGTGCAACGAACACAAGCTAGCAGTGAACCCCACCAAAACCGAACTTGTCCTCTTCACAAGAAAAAGGAAGCTGGCAACGTTGCACCTACCAAGTTTCTTTGGGGCAACCCTAAGCCTATCGACTGAGACCAAATACCTGGGTATCTATTTGGACAAACAGCTAAACTGGGCAAAACACACGGATTACATCACCACAAAAGCTAGTATATCCCTCTGGCAATGTAAGAGACTCCTTGGGAGAAACTGGGGCCTAAGCCCCAAAATCACCTACTGGCTATACACCACAGTTATCCGACCAATTATCACATATGGGTCTTTGGTATGGTGGCCCAGGACCAACCTAAGCACGACCCAAAAGGACCTTGAGAAACTACAAAGATTTGCCTGCGTGGCAATCACCGGCAGTATGAGAACATCACCAACTGCTGCCCTACAGGTGATGCTGGGGCTACCACCCCTACA
This sequence comes from Xestia c-nigrum, assembly GCA_916618015.1. Lineage (NCBI taxonomy): Eukaryota > Metazoa > Arthropoda > Insecta > Lepidoptera > Noctuidae > Xestia > Xestia c-nigrum. Next base: position 5,623,933 of record OU745263.1, read on the forward strand.
CCTCGTCGTGAGAGAGGAGGCGGCCGCAGCGATTTTCAGACTCGAATTAGCCGGCACCCTAAGCAACGACTCCAGAATAAAACACACGCGTATCAAAGGAGATTCAATCAGAGATCAGCCGATGATGGCATCACCTATCGACAGATCTCTGAAAACTCACTGCTTCAAAAAACACTACAATATAGTGCTCGTAGAGGAGTTGTGCGACTACTCAGGCACGAAAGAGCTAAGAATCTACACTGATGGATCCAAAACCAAAGATGGGACAGGCGTCGGGGTGTTCTCCGACGACCTCAACATTAAAATATCAAGATCTCTCGGAAGGCTCAACTCTGTCTACCAAGCAGAGTGCGTAGGCATCATCCAAGCAGCACACGCCATAGAGGCCAGGGAGGTTACGGACACCAACATTCGTATACTCTCCGACAGTGCCTCAGTCCTTCAATCCCTAAAGAGTAACCAGATCACGTCGAAACTAGTACTAGAGTGCCACAGGGCCCTAGAAAGAATCACGGTGCTGAACCACAACACGGTAACGCTGCAATGGATAAGAGGACACAGTGGATCACTCGGCAATGATGCGGCTGATGAACTTGCCAGAAGAGGATCCAGCACAAAACCCTACGGACCCGAACCCATTGTGCCCATTCCCTTCAAGCAGCTGAGGAACTGGTTAAAGGATCACACCCGATTACAAGCAGAGAAATGGTGGGCCTTGGCACCAGGCTGTAGGCAATCCAAGGAAGCTATGCCATCCTTGGATCCAAAGCTGACCAGACGCCTTTTGCACCTGGACAGAGATAGCCTGCGTCTGGTGGCAGGGACCATCACTGGTCACTGCTCGCTGAACAAACACTTCCACACCCTAGGTATCACCGACAGTCCCCTGTGCAGAGCGTGCATGGAGGCGGAGGAGACGGTAGCGCATGTTCTCCTGGAGTGCACAGGCGTTACCAAGATTCGCGAGGAGACCCTGGGAACGCCAGGATCACTTGCAGATATCCTGAGGAGACCGGGAAGTTTAATCTGCTTCTGGAGGGAGGTGGGCTGGTTGGAGTAATCGGCCACCATGGCTCACGCACAATGGTCCACTTCAAGGACTAAGTGCGGAAACCTAAACCCCATGATGATGATGATATGTCGGCGGTACAAAGCGGATACTCCCAATTATCGTATAAAAATAGTGTAATGTATGTAAACCGTTTGTGTGTGAGAATAGAGTTTAGTGGGTAAGTATTGTGTGTATTAAATACTTGTTGGTACACTTTTACAGATGTATTGATAATCAGATAAATTAAGACCATTATAGAGTTACTCATTGATATAGTAATTAAAAAATAAGAGAAAAAACAGCACAGAATTAAACATCGAGAGAACTTACTCTTAACTATTAGTCAGATTTCCAGAGGGGGGTTAATAATGTTGTTGATTATACCTTCTATTTGTTCAGAGGACTTGATCAAAATTGCTGGCTTATCTTCCGACTTCTTCAAGAATATCCTACCATTAGAAACCCAGCAGAACTTGAAGTCGTACTTCTTTTTAAACTCTCTGGATTGGTAAAGGAGTTTTCTGGCAGTTGGAGTCATAGCTTCTGAAACGTACACTGGCTGAGTGTCACCAGATATTTTGAGTGTTTTAGTGCTATATTTATCTTGTTTGTTGTTCATGTTGTAAGACCTGATAGCTTTCAATGTATTAGCACGCATTTGTGCTGTTTGGTACTCAACAAATATTGTTTTGTTTTGACCAGCTTTTTTTCTGTACACTTGACGTACTTGGTCTGGGGTGCAGTTTACGTTTAAGGAGCAGTGTAGCTGGTTCACCATCTCAACCAAGTTTTCATTGTCGGTAATGGGTACATTTTTAATCTCAATCATAGTTTCAAGCTGTTTTCGCTGAAGTGCGTCTACTTGATCCTCAAGGTATCCAATTCTGTTAAGAGCAGCGTTGTTTTCCAGTACTAAAGTGTCATATTTGAGTTTTAAATCCTTGTATAAACCCGTATTCTCCTCCAGGGTTTTATTTAGAGCTTGATTTGAAATAATATTTTCTTTATTCTGATCCCTTAGTTCACTTATCATTTTGTTTAAATTAAGGAACTCCGAGTTTTGGTCTTCTTTGAGTTTTTTAAACATTTCTTGAATGTCCTTGCGGACTTGATGTATTTCCTCCATATCAGGGTGAGTCTTCCTCTTTCTCGACGCAACGAAATCGAAGTCTTCTGTACGTGAGAGTTCAGGTTCCGATACAAAAGTTGTACCATTTGGTGAGCGCAACATGATTGCTTCTTACAATATTGCATATACTGTAACACAGGGCACGCGTCTTTGGTCACTCGGTGCGTGATCACGCCAGCCGCAAACCAAATTCAGCCTTAAAACTTGCACAGTAAGGTCTAGTTTCGAACACTTCAAATAATGAATATTTGGTAAATAATATTTGTACACAATACGCTACGTCTGTTCGCGTCGAGTGAGAGCGAGCGAGTCTTCTCTCTCGAACTCACTCGAAGACATGTGACATTTACCAATCCGCACTGGGCCCGCGTGGTGGATTATAGCCCATTCCTTCTCATAGAGAAGAGGCCTGTCCCAGCAGTGGGAACATTAAAGGCTGATGATGATGATGAGGCACAAATCTATGGCTGCTACTGAGAAATTCTTTTAGAAAGCCAATATTCTGGCAATTGAAGTCAAGACCTCTTACTCGACTGTCGCGCTTAGGATCATTTGAGCAACGAGGCGGCCCCATTATGTAGAATTCTGGTTAAATTATAGAAATACATCTCTGCTTCGGCAATGAAGTCTGTTTTAATATGATGTCTGATGGTGACATATTTAAGTCTAGTGGACTTGATCAAACTATAGTGCCGTTTTTTGTATTGCTGATGTATACCCGTAGGTATAATAAAGAAGGAGATAGAGACGTTAGACGAAAATGTATCGGAAACCTGTGTGTCCGCTTTGCCCTTACCGCACCTCAACTACTACACATGCAGTTCAGTAAATGCAATACTTAGATACGCAGTCGCGCACACATCCGCATTTCTTAAAACAGAACGTAGTGCACAATCAATTATAAACCTTATGCCTTATGCCAGCAAACACATCGTGTATTTACCATGCACCGTACAACTTACCTACACAAAAACATCGGTATGTTACACATGCACATCACTAACTCACCGTAAGAAGCAGCGGCCGCACTACGCAATGCATCCGCTTATTGAACTATCGTTTGGTGATTTTTACATTGCTTGACAAACTTAAGTAGCGGTTGAGGAGCAATGTATTTATTGCAAAAATAGTATAGCCATTTACTTATGACTGGGCTTCTTGTGCCAATCGTATGGAAACCGACACGCCCCCTTGCCACTTCTCTTGTTTTTTTTTTAATATTTATATGTAACACCTATTCTTACATGGTTGATTTGATAACTTCTAACGCGCCTCTATACAAGTTGTCATCTACCCGACTACCGCATCAACGGTCGGTCAAACTGGCGCGGACTGACTGCGGACACCGGACACTCACAGAGAACCAGACACACTACAGTACATTATCTGTTAGTCCGGTGTGTGGAGCTAACCGAATCTGTAATTTATCCATTCTGGTTTGACCGACCTTTCACAACATAGTGAAAAAGAACAAAAGAAAATCTTTGGGGTGCTTGGGGTAATTTTCTACTTTCAGCAATACAACAACAGCATAATTATACAAACAAGTAGTTCTATTTTCAAAAAAATATCTTCTGTTGAAGATATTTTTTTGAAGACAAAAAAGAAAATAATTCAAAAGTAGAACAAACAAAATTACTCTCTATAAGTTTACTCTCTACGAGTTTGAACTCGGACTTAACAGCGCGTGGTTGAACTATGAAAGAAAACTATTCTCCATAACATTATGACACAATTTCCGTTTAAAATTAAATTTTACTCTTTCATCCTCAAAGAATACAAGTTTATGGACTGCGCTTTTAAAAGTTATTTCTTTTTAATGATGGGTTTCTATTAAACTGGTTTACGGGCCTGCTATAAAGTTATTGTTCTGAATTTTATTCTTATGAGAAAGCATCAAACATCTGATGGGAATATTTGAAACAAATAACAGTGTGAAATAACAACTTAATTGCAATTTCTCTATTGTAAAAATCTTTCCATAAAGGCTAGGCAAATAAAATAAATATCGCTGGACATTAACACACAGCGCCACCTAGTGCCACACTAAGCAAAGCTTGTGTCGTGGACACTAGATAGTTGATATACTACATATATACTTTTTTGTTTGTAAATACATACTTATTATACATACTAGCTTCTGCCAGCGGCTTCGCCCGCGTGAAGTTTCAAAATTGGGGTTGAGTGAGAATATTATAAACGTAAGAGTAAACAAATATAATAATAACAAATCTCCGAACTGCTAAGCTATCGGGAGTTACACGTGTTATTGTGAGTCAACTATAAAAGATAGACATATGCTGTCCTGGGATATTTTTTATATAATTTTATGTGGAATATTTCCGTTATACATGATTTCTATGTAGCTTTAACCATTAAGGCTGCACACGCGACGGAAGCTAAAAAAACCAAGTAACTTCTCCCGTTTTCCCAACATTTCCTTTCACTGCTCTGCTCCTATTAATGGTAGCGTGATGAAAAGTATACTATTACCTGCTCAGGAGTATGTAGAATAATTGTACCAAGTTTCGTTAAAATCCGTCGAGTAGTTTTTTTTTCTATAAATAACATACAGACAGACAGACAGACAGAAAGACAGACAGACAGACAAAAATTTTACTGATTGCATTTTTGGCATCAGTATCGATCACTAATCACCCCCCGATAGTTATTTTGTAAATATATTTCATGTACAGAATTGACCTCTCTACAGATGTATTATAAGTATAGATAAACATTCATGATTCGGAAACAAATGTCCATGCTCATCACACAAAACATTTGCTCCTACCGGGATTCGAACCCAGGACCCTAAGAACGTAAGGCAGCGTCACTACCACTACGCCAATCGGGTCGTCAAATGATGATGATTTATGAGCTAACATAAGTCAATAGTCATCATCTGCCTAGCCTTTTCCAAACTACATACAGGGTGTAAACCACCTCATCACAAAGCCGTTAACTAAGCATTCTGTCCATCAAACTAAGTAACTTAACGCAAAAATATTGCTGGGTAACAACTTTTTTTTTTGAGGTTATAAATCATGTTTTGTGGTAGAACTCAATGTAACGCACTTAAAACATTGTGCTGATGGATGGATTGAATAGTGCGGGGGTTGTGGAGGTGTTAAAATTCAAAATCTAACGAAAAAAAACTTGTGTTTAAAAAAAAAACTTGTCAAAAAGTTGAAACTTTGACCCCCCATATCTCCGTAACTAGAAGGTTCCCAGGTATGGTGTAGAACAAAAAAAATTGCAGTGATGGGGAAAACAAGTGCCTTTCGGATTCGTGAAGAGGTGTTTTACACCCTTTATATTTGGGTCGACTTGCAGTCTAACCAGATACAGCTGAATACCAGTATTTTACTAGGTAATACGATACCCCTTTGTAAGACTGATTCTCAGTCTTTTTAGGCAAGTCACACAAAGATCTACAAATGACAGCCGGGACCAACTGCTTAGCGAGCTCTCCAAGGCATGGAGGAAACTCAATATGTATAGAGTGAGTGGTCACGACGCATTGACAGAGCAACCTAGGCAAGCACGGCTTAACCTTAAGATCGACCCGAGTGGCTGTTATTATTTAGTCACAAACTCCTCTCATTATCAAATTAATTGCAGCTGGTTAACAGTAAATACTGTCTGAACTAACAATCAATCCAATACAGAACATTTTGATGCAAGTGTCAATGTGAGTAGCGGTGGCCCAGTGGTGGCGGCCCCGACTTACGAACAGTAAGTCGTGGGTTCGAACCCGGACAGGCGCATTACTTTGTGTAATTTATTTCATCACCGCTGCTCTCAAATCGGTAAAGGAAAACATCAACAACCAACAATTCGAAGACATGTGACATCTACCAATCCGCACTAGGCCCGCGTGGTCGATTATTCCCTCTCTTTGAGAGGAGACCGTGTCCCAGCAGTGGGAACATTATAGGCTGATGATGATGATGACGATGTCAATGTGAAATGCTCACGCGTAGCTCAACACTTTCCTTAGGACTTTTCACAATAAATACGAAGCCATACTCCCTTCATATTTTTTGGGTTTGAAGAATCAGAAACCAATTGTCGAGCAAAATATTTCCTTTTTCTACTAAACTATACTATACACCCTGTATAAATAATCGCTGAACATAGTGAACATACATTGGAGTATTTGGGAAAGCCCTTTATGAAAAGCTTCTTATCATTTTGTACCAATGTGTATAAACATACTATATTTATAAAAACTTTATGCACTAGAAAAAATAATCGTATGAAAGCGGACCCAATGCCTATATTGCCATATACCTTGACAACCTCACTTTTACTCAAAGCTAATTTAATAAGTCCACCATGTCGTGCCTGTATGGCGAAGGGGACACATCCTCTCTTTACCGTAGATGGCGACTAAGGGAATTAGTTAACAGGCTGGCCGTCACGGCCGGGTCGACCTATCTACAAGTAGCAATATTGCTGTTATAAATGCAGTAGGGTTTAGGACACTCTGGCTGGTTATACACGGATGCCATTATTTTGATGTGATGCAACCTTGAATTTGAATTTAGAGTTATGGAACGTGGATAACGGACACGTGTTGTTAGTATTAATTTAACATGACCTATTCAAACCAAGTGCCAGTTCGGCGCTTCTCATCAGTCCTAACTAATGCTACTGATAGTCAAGTTGGCAACCCCCTTTTTTACGGATGGGAAATCATCAAATGACTTCTCCCACTCTGGGCGGAGCGGGAGGTAGTGTCAGTCTTTTACTGACTAAAACCCATCCATGTTCCTTCTTCGCCGTTTATGTTCCGGGGCCGCGGTATCTCTTTCGAATAGGCCCGCAACCCCGGCAGGCTTCGGCCCTGGCGGGCCCCTTCAATGTGCTGACTTCTCTTTGAGGCGCGCGTGGAACACGAACGCGCCGTCGACACGGCCTGTCGTCATTAGACGGACGGACGACTAGCGAGCTGGCCGGTAGCCACCACGTGGCCCCCGACGCCCAGTGCGTCTCCCGCGGCGAGTGGGAAGAGAGGCTCTCTCCCTCTCGCGTTCCGGCACCTCCTTTGCTAGCATGACTGCTTCAAGTTGGCAACCCCCTCGGTTCAATAATAATAATTAAAGTAACTGCTAACTAAGTTGTGGAGATCCGACGGGACGCCGTAAAATTCTGGTATTCATCTGCATCCAGTTATTGGCAAGTGGACCCCTATATGGTTGGGAAATGCTAGGTAAATGATGATGATGATATTCTATTGAATTTCATCATCATCATACTCACTAGTGAAAACACCCGATGCTACTAGTAAATGTGTGGTCATGGAATCAGATTCTTTTACCATCAACAAAACTGAAATGAGACCTTAGTTTACAATTTTCATACGTAACTCGTAAACAATTAAGTTTAAACTTACCACTCTGTCCACAAATGAACGTACGGTCGTCCAGTCACAGTAGAAAACTAAGTTTATAGCGGTCTCCGTAATGACGAGGCACCAATGTGGACCTCGGCTAAGCTGATTCGCAAACCCTTAGAAGGTTTTTTTACATCAGCGTTTGGTATTTTGCGGGAGAGAGCGTTTGCTTTTTTGCTTTGGCAAACAATCTAGGGAGAAATTTTTACTCAAAAATTGCCTTTTTGCGTGACAAGTGTAGTCAAGTATCGCAAAAAGTTACTATTTGGACTTTAGGATCAAGCAAATTGCAATCACTATTTCTGTATTTCCACAAACTTCTTGAATTTCCCAGCATAATCTTCGACACAACGTCTCTTTGGCCAAACCCTTGGGTGCCGTGGCCACGTAATGGGTCACGGCTCCATTCTTGAGAGGAAGCCTGACTAGGAACATTATAAACTAAAAATGTTGTAAAAGTCTCATGGCTGGCACTCATCGACAGGCTGTGGAAATAACAAGTTGTAAAACATAAACGAATCTTGAATGAAAATGATCTCATTGAAAATTACCGCGAACAATATAATTTATACTCTTTGCACGCTATATTGTAAAAATACACGTCTTATTTATATTCATGAACCGTCGAAAAACTGAAAGATAATACTTAGAAATTGTTTAATATGTGACAGATTTTGAGTTTATAGAAGCAAATCAATATTAAATTTTTATTATGAAAATAATTTTCTTTTCATTTATAATCCACTAGCTGATGCCCGCGGCTTTGCCTACGTAAATTTAAATACTAAAACCTTCCTCAAAAACCACTCTATCCATTGGTGAAAACAACATGAAAATCGGTGAAGTAGTTTTTGAGTTTATCGCGAACAGACAGACAGACAGACACGGCGGACGACTTTATTTATAATCTGTAGTGATACTGATAGAATAATAATGTATTGCTCTACCATGCTCAAAATTAAATTAAGAAGAAACTATGAAGTAATTTTTGAGGCTGTCAAAATTTTAGTAGTATGGTCCTATCACATTATTTACCAACTCTTTCTCGTCCAGGGTGACTGGGTGTACCCCCACCGTCCCGGGGACTACGCCACCCTTACGAGAAAGTACCTCGGATCCCTCTACTGGTCTACCCTCACGCTCACCACTATTGGAGACCTGCCGACTCCTGAGACCAACGCTGAGTAAGTACGCTGCATGTTTGTTAGAGTTTTACTGTTTTTCTCTAAAGTTGGGTACAGACAGGTTAACGAAGATGACATTAAATTAAAATATGTTCGTCAGCTTGGTGATAGTCCATTAGATGGATTTTGAAGCGAAAACATAGGCGCGTTGAGCACTTTTCGGGTGAACAAAAGTCATAGGAACTCGCGTGACCATCACTTCAGGCTTCGTAGCACCCGTAGCCGATACGCTACGGCGTAGCACCCGTAGACGATCCGCTACGGCGTAGCACCCCGTAGAGAATATGGTTACTTAGTTTTCACATCTATCGGCAATCCCTCGAGAAGGCCGCCTCGCTTGTTTTTTTTCTTGCTCTTGGTGGTGGCGGCAATGTACCTGCCTGATGTAAACATTCACTACAACTTTAGCGCTAAGACCCTTTTTTTTGTTTGTTTTAGGATGGTAAATCATCAAATAATTTCTCCGGAGTTAGTGTCAGACTTTTACTGACTAAAACCCATCCATGTTCCTTTCTCGCCCTTTATGTTCCGGGGCCGCGGTATCTCTTTCGAACATGCCCGCCACCCCGGCAGGGAGCTAAGAACCTTAAACCCTTAAAGATACAATTCAAAAGCCGGCCAAAACCGGAGCAAAACAGGCCAGTCGCAGTTTGTAAATTGTGTTTCTTATAAGCCAATAACTGGTCTACAAATGTCGAATCTTATGACTAGAAAAAAAGTCATGGATAATGTACTGCTGCATGAAAAAGTCAAAATCAAATCAAAAGTCAATGTCGAAATCAAATAAACAAAAAGCAAAATTTCTTTTAATAAAATTGACCCTCGTTAGCCTGGTCTGTGTCCAACTTTAAAGTTAGGGAACACATTGCACGTTGCTTCTCTGGGAAAAGCGCACTGATTTAGACAAACTACGTACGTGATACACGTGACAAAATATCGACGAAATAACTTCGCAGTAGTTTATAGAAAATTTACTAATCTATATGTATTGCCTGTTTTCACTAAGACTACCGGTAACTAAAGAAATGCGTTAAGCCCCGTTCCGATGTTGTGACGACAGATAATCGTGCAGTTTTAAGTATCGTGGGTTGTGTATTTAAATGGAGGTGTTCACATATAGGACGACACGACAACTGTCGTCGACGACTTTTGCCTACTAAACACAAACGACAAATTAATCGTCACGACATAGTGGAAACGGGGCCTTAATTTAATCACACTGCACTCTGAGAGCTATTTTTAAGACATTTATTTTAGATGTCGCCTAAAATTAGTGAAAACGGGCTTAACTAATATATTTTTAAGCAATGTTTTCTTGTCTTTTCGTCTTTAAATGCGGGAAGGGTTAGACGGCAGTCTCGATTTATTTTTAATAGGCCCGTGAATCTTTAAGTTGTTTATAAATGTATTTGTTTTGAAGGAAATTCATTAGGTTATTTCTTAAAATAACCTTTTTTTTTATTTCTAAACAACATCGCTATTATTTTTATGGTTTCTTTCCGTAATAAGATCTACGATGGATCACTTTGTTTACTTAGTTAGTAAACATGAAACCCAGAAATTGATATTCTCATCTGTTAGAAATAGGCGATATTTTGCAAGAGTTATAAGTACCAACTTAACGAAAGTATTAAAGTGTTTTTGGTTCTCGTCAAAAATATCTATTTAATAAAATAATAAGTCCACCCCAGTTAAACGCGAGTAAAATAATCCTATTTAACTTTAAGAGAATTTTACACTCGCCTAAAACCTTTGTGATACCAACTGTCACTTCACTCCAGCTCTACCAAACTTCAAAACTTGAACAAGTACCAACATTACGAAGACTCAAGGAGGTGACAGTTTCTAAAAAAAGGTTCTTCACGACTCTTGTTGAAAAAGTTTATTTTTTCTTTTTCGTCGTCAAAAAATGAGGCCAAGGCGACCCCTTGTTTATACAATTACCCTGCCACTTGTATTTTGCTTTTTTTATGTTATAATATTTTTTTGGATAAAAGAACGCCATTTTGATTAACTTTATATGAGTTTTTGGCAGGAAAAACAAGTAGAAAAAAATATTGCATATCTTTCGAAGAAGTTATACGTCTAGAAACTGAGTATAAATATTTGTTTTAAAATATTTTTCATTTAATTTTTACCTTTTAATAATGGTTTTAACTGTTTTTTTCATACTTATTAAATGCTTTGTAAAAAAATTAATTTACCGACTAATATAAAGATTGTTTAAATAACATCGTCTGATTCTAATTACAACAACATTAATAAATTCGAATTTAAACCAGCAAGGGTTAATGACCCAATAAGGACTTCGTTTTAATGCAGAAGGTCTTTATAAAAGCCTCATTAAACTGAGCTAAATTCCTATTTCGGTTCCCGCAATCATTAGAAGGGTTAGATCATTAAAACCCGGAATTTTGCACTTAAGGAATCAGCAAAACTCTTTAAGAATTTAAATTAAAACTAAGAGTCGATGTCTTTCTTATGATGAAGTGTGATATCAATTTGGTAGTTTAAAAGTGATTATCTATACTAGAAAATTCAGTATGTATAGTTTCACAAAAACATGTTTGTTGTTTATGTAAAGTACGACAAAGCAAAGCAATTAATTTTGTTTACTAACAACATTTTAAAACCTATCGATCTAAGGATAAGCACCAAGCTTGTAATACTGACCGAGAAAAAAGATCCCTGGCCCAAACAAACTTAAAAAGAAAAACATAATAGTGACGTTCCACTTTCAAAATGATGGCATAACGGTAATAGAACACGGTGGAACATGCACTTAAATGTATTGGATTCTACTTTTAAAATCATGGTAGGTATTAAGGTTAGGTCAAACCGGTACAGACATAAAGGGATATGCAAGAAATACAAAACTCTTTTATTTATAAAAAAAAATGCCTTGTTCTGGCGCATGAAAACGTTGTAGTACACTTGTTTATGTTTCTAAACATCACTTATTTTACAATTTATTGTTTTCTACCGTGTTTTTGATGAAAAACGCACTCTTATAACGCGTCATCTTCGATAGCGCTGGTAGTGACGTCAATGTCTGTATGTAAAAAAACACTTTTATTTGAAATAGTTTCAATCAAATTTTACTATGATATCGTTCTCGCAATTATTTGCTTCAATAAAGTACATACAAGTAATAAAAGTAATTTATTATGGCCAATTAATTACATTTAAACAAAGCGGATTGAGGTAAATGACGTCACATCATGGCCGCGATAGTCACGGAAGTTTGAACTGTCGCAGAAAATTGCAGGAGTTCAATATTATTTTTGAGCGACAAACAGTACTTGAAATTAAATTTTTATATTTTTTTTGGTTGATAATGGTGTATTTTATTTATTTAAGTGAAGAAAAAAATACATGCATATTCCCCACTGTAGACGCTTCCTTGACACTGGACACTGACAGGTATTGTACTAGAGTACTTGCTATTGTCCGGTGTCCGCACATGGTCCGCAATTTTGTCCGTATCAGTTTAGACGTAGATAAGAAATCTTTTAATACCTGTAGCAGAACTTTTATGTATTGAAAAGTAATAAATATATAATTTTCTAAGCTGGCAACTGGACCATGTTGATAGCCTATAAAAATATCAATTTCTGCTGTACTAGTCTTTTATATAAAAATCTAATAATAGATGTGTGAAGAAAAATTCTTAGTCTATCCTTTATGAGAGGTTTTAGTGCTAATAAGTATGGACCCTTTCATGCATAACACAGTACCTATTTTATTGATATTACTTTTGGTAATTGTTTTTCTTTCAGAACACTTGATATAGGTACAAAAGTGTCACCTTGTCGCATTCATTTAAAAAAAATATGCAGTAATGCTTGTATTTTATTTTATTTTATTTATTCGGGAAAATAAACGGTTATACATCTTAAGCTAAGTTATAAATATACAAGGTTTATTAATGTATAACCTACGGACATACTTATATGCTGAGACATATATTTAAGATAATAAGAAAATGTGAAAAATCTGTTCAGTTTAATAATTAAAATATTCGGTAGATTTTTTCAATTATTCCATTTTTTATTTCCGTTTGACCTTTAAAAACTGTGAGTATTTATATTTAAAACGACGAAATTAATGACAATTAACAAGAAATTGTCTAAAAAAAGCTACAGAATATAAAACGTCGACATTTTATTCGATAAAAAGAGTTCGTTTGGAGAATCGAATAAAATATTCAATCAGATTAAGACCGTCCCAGTCGAGTGGAAGTTCAAACAATTTGATCTAGACTCAAATAAAATGGGGGTCAATAAGAAATAAATCAACATTGGATTAAATTGGATTTTTTAAGATATTATTGACTGAAGAATTTTGCGGTGTAAACTTTATGTAGGTATTTTTTTTCGGTGAACAAGTTTTCTCAACCCAAATAAAAACTTAGCAGTGGTATAGAGAAATAAAACTGTTTGTCTTAAAACTTATTTATAATTAGATCTGTCTTTAGTTCCTAGAAGTAACTTAATAGGTTTTATGCGCCTAACACAAAACGTATGTACAAAACAATAAATAAAAGAAAAAGAAATACTTACACCGAGCATTACGATCTGTAATTCAATTAGGAAAGGCGATACTGCCGTGATTAACCCTCCCTTCACGTACGCACTTACCTCGGGAAAAGTACCGGTTTTGTTGCGAACAACGCTCTTGTAAAAATACAATTATCCGAGATTGCTTTCCGAGAGGTTTCCCGCGTCCAATCTTTCCCGCAGTAAAGAGCAGACGGCATTGTAGTGTGAAACCTGGGTTTTGAAACAAGTGACTACTGAACCATTCGATTTGCATGCTCTGGGCGGGTTGGAAATGAGTCTATGGATTGTGTGGACTCGCAAATTCTTTTGCTGTGTGTTTGCGCGTCATAGGAAAGACTTCCGATTTTCATTTTTTTTTTAAAGTTCCCACTCAGAGTAATAACTGCACAGCGGCACAGTGTTGGCACTGGTTACTCACACAGTAATTAGAACTATTAAAATCGTAATTTTGAGTACATATCAGTTATTCCTCTGAGGTTCTGGTTCTGTCACTTATTTCAAAGCCAAGGTACCTTGCCAGCGGTTGTATAATGATCGCCGCTGAAGACTAACAGAATTAACTGAGGTTGTATGTGTGCTAGCACGCAAGGAGGCCCCAAATTTCTGCCGCGTCGCGGACTCAAATCCCGCCTGCTGCAGTTCAGGTCCAATCGAGGGTATGTCTCATAACGCCACGCGATTGGTCAGATCATTCTTGAGAAACAAATATTTTAAATATACAGTCAATAGTTAAATTTAACATGCGGTTATAATTTGATTTAAGAACACTACACTAGTGTACCTTAATTGTTTTTGAATGACAGTGGGAGGAGGACGTCATTAGTAAATATTAACGAATTTTCTCTGGAAATTATTTCGAAAAAACGATGAAGAAAAATTAAAGATGGCGGCCTTAGTTCCGACTATGGAGCGCTATAGTTGTGAATTGATGTTTTAAATGATAAAAACTTTATGTAATTTTCAGCCAGTATTTGAATGAAAACGAGATACTTGGTTTTCAGAACACGAATTGCGAATAAACATTTTGGTTTTCGAATGTTTCATTTTTCATTTGTGTCTCGCTGTTTGGTGTCCCGAATTTGTTTAAAAGTTATCTCAATTAAACCAAGGCCTGACAGAAACAAAATTTATTGTTTATCACTTAAGATTCATTTGGGACAATGTTTTAGTAAGTAGGACACAAACATCGCAACTCAAATTCAATTTGAGTTTCAAACTTTTGACTTTAGGGTAAAGATCATTGTCGAATTTATTTTTAATTACGGATTAAATGTTAACTTTTGCATCTAGATATTTACCATGAAAACCAGTAGGTATAAAACTAATAACTTTTTTAAGAGACAAAATAATAATACAACATGCTGCTATCGTAGAATTTAAGCCAATATAATACTTGATAATTTAATTTAAATTTAAATTTTGAACTAATATTAAGTCCAAGTATTTTTACTTGCCTAGATTTTTACATGATCTGGTTAACGATCGGTCAAACTGGTGCAAAAATATTGCAACGCTCAAACAACTCCACATGATAGAACATAGTAAACGAAAAACCTTTCATGAACAACTTTTGTTCTATGACTTTTAGAGATTCATAACTTTTTTTTTGTTTTGCCATACATGTTGATCAGCTGATCGCATCAGTTCATAGAAAGTCCAGTTATTTTTGCGCATTTCGAGATCTCGTAGCACAAAAGTTGTTCCTTTAACTGGTAATCGTTAATTATGTTACACCACAAATACTTACTAAATTATATGTCAGTGTTCGGCGTGCTCAGCCGGACAATGTCTCCGGACTAATTGACTAATCCTTTAAGATAGAAGTACATCATACATTTTTCAAACAACAATGTTTCAAAACAACGTGTCAAGATTGAGTCTGAAAATTAATCCCAGATTTGTTAATCAAAACTTTTTCCTAAATATACTTAGGAGTTGTTCTTCGTTGATTACATCTTACTTTTACTAACTTGTACTGCTTTTATTGTAAATTATAATAATGTCGAAACTTTGATAAACACAATTTGGAATATTACCGCTTTAAGTTTATAATGGTAGTCACTTAGGGCTATCAAATTTTGTAGCAAACAAGGTGCCTTTCAAATTTTGGGTCGAGCTGAAATCTTTGGATTAACTATAGTGTTTTGATAAAAAAAACTTTAAAGGATTACTTTAACAACACAACACAACTATGAATCATAATTGTTGTTGTTGTTTAAACATAAATACTCCTTCTGAATCTTAATTCACTTTTTTTTGGTATAAACCTTTTTGCAAAAAAAAGAAAGCTTATCTCTTGGATATTTTAGTGGCTCCCACAAAAGCAAGCATTTATATGAAATCTCCAACAACACTCAACCGGCGATAAGCGCCATCTTGTTTTCACACAAAACCGTTCACTGAGTGACAGGCTCCCATTACCAATAAAAGCACCCTGTGTATATCGTATTTCTGCACTGTCATCACATCACTTCCACACAGCGGACCCGCTGTATAAGCCCTTTCTATTCCCACCAACCGTGTGATCTATTTGATGGATCGGAAAGATATAAGAAAAAGGACATTTGAATGATAACCAGCTGAATATTCCGGCAATCTAGGTTTCTGAGAATATGAAAATATTCAACCTGGAGGTAGGAAGGCCGTTCGAATTCATAAATTCCAATACATTTTCTCTAATGAAATGCCTCAAATTAGACCGGACTGCCCCATGAGTGGAGATTTTCTCGAATTTATAAACACAGCTGCATAAATGTAGCGAAGAAAATAAGATAAACAACACAATTTACTCTTATGACACGAACTAATTATGGCTATTTTTCTTTCGGACTTAGGCGACGATGTTCCGAGATGAGATAACAAATAGAGTAAACATTTACGACATGAAACTAACTTGGTTGTAACTATGTTTTGGTAACTCTTTATAGTTTCATTGACCTTTGGTGAGTTGAGAATTGTAACTTTAACCAGAATAATTATTATTTAATGACCACTGTCATTCATACGAGTAAATACTCTGTCAAGGTTCAGTCAAACGTACCGGAATCCGGAATACATAATCTGTCAAAATATTCAGGTATCCAGAGTCGGACTGCAACTTGTCCGCACTGGTTTTACGGCACCACTACAACAGCGATTTGTCACTTATTAAGTATTAAAACTGTTTTTTAATCAATTTGCTGCGTTGCCATCTTTAAAATGGCACCCTCTTAAGGTTTATGCAAAATATTATACGTTTACCTTACCTTTACGTTAAAATGTTTGATAAAATAACGTAAACGATGGGCACTTAAAAAGATAACCCAATTCCAGTCGATATTACTCCATAATATGATTGAGTGCCCTAGCAAGGACGTATTTATGTGATCAACTTAAGTATGAATACATGTTTACGGAAGTATATTTTGCAAAAATAAAAGTTGGAAAGGTAAGAGGAGACAGACTTGATTTAGAAAGTAGTAAAGTTAATATAGAGCTTTGACTGGTTACTGTTATTGATAAAGTAAATTATAATTATGGTTTTCTTTCGAAAATGGGCAGGTCGCCCACGGCATATCCATGGTATATTAAGATTGTAAAATTATTTCAACTTCTTGTAGCATATCTTTTGCGTTTTTCACTTCAAAAGAACATAACACACAGTGACATTCTTTCAAAAAATTCTTAAAAATATTGAAGGCCTCCGAAAAACTTGTTCAATTTTTAAAGATTTTAACACCATTTGAATTTACACTCCTAAAAGCAAAAATACGTTATATATATTTTTATTTTTGTAAATAAGTAAAAATAAAACAGTCGTTCTATATACGAATGTTTTTTTTTTTATATTATTCGGTTTACCGAAAGAAATGTAAACGAATCTTTGCCTATCCAACTGTGAAAATTGGTGAGATGAAACTTGTGAAATAAAAGTGATGTATTTGCGTTACTTCGGTACAACGCTTAGAGAAAACTTCATGGCTGGAGAAAAAATATTTATCAAACGATGCTGCGTAATTCTTGAAGAAAAACGTTTAAAAGTTAAGCGAAGAATTATAAGTGTTGACGAAGGGAAAACAAGGAAACTTGCTCAGTATTATCGTGTTACTAATGAAAAAAAAAGTAGAAAGCCTGAAAAAGTAGTCCTTTTTTTGATCACCTTTAGTTCCTTTTGAATTTCACAAACTTTACAAAATGGCAATGTTTTTGAAATCAAAAGATATATTAGTTTGACACCAATATGACATGATCTCGATTTGAATCAATTAAATAATCAACTTGAGTAAATAGCAGTCGAAAGCCACATTATCGAGTTCGGTTCAAGATCTGTAATGATATTATGTTGTGAAAAGTATAAGTTACGTACGTACGTACGTGACGTTAAGTATAAATATGCGAAACAAAATACGAAAATCAGCTTTTTTATATTTTCAACTCATCCTACAAATCCCAAACCTCTCGCTACCTCTGAAATAATAAGTAATATTTAACGGAAACCTCATCTTGCACAATGCATCCCTTCCATTTAGTTAAAAGCAAAACTCCCCCACCACCACTCTCCACACCACGTAAAATATTGACATAACATGAGAATACTTTCTCCTCTTCTAGAGACACCTCGGTATCATTGCCTTTTTAATACACTGTGTGTCACTCGACAGACAAAATCGATTTAAATCACATGTCTGCGACTAAACCAAGTGACATGTCTGTCTGTTCAAGATTTCAGGGAGCTAATCGACAATACCCGTTCAGTATTCGTTTCTCAAAAAGGAATTCTCTCGATTTTTGACTTCGTAGCAATGTGCTACGAAGTGCTACGCCGCTACGAGATGCTACGATTTTGCTTCACTGCAATGCAAAACTATTTTTGTGTTCTAATAAAATAATCTAAAGCATACAATGAAATGCTCTTTTGGTCGTAAATGTCTAAAGAAGCTATGATTAATTACCTAGACATTACTTAGCACTAACTTTGAACTGAATTGTGTAGCGTTTTTATCTCAAGCACTCAGCTCAAACAAGTGATAATTTTGTTACTATGCAAAGACTTACACAGTTTCTTTCGTAATTTGTTAATTTGTTTTTGTAAACATAACTTTGTTAATCTATTTTGAATTCAATTTAACGCTAGTGACATGTCGATCTTACGATAGAATTTGAATTTTGAACTTTCCACCAAAAAATTAAAATCATTGGAAAATGTTTTTTGGAGCAAAGGAGATTAACATAAATTTATTGATTACTTATGTTAACCTTTTTGCTAACTTTTTCTCGAAATCGTTAGTATTTTAGCCCTTTACTAGACAAATTGCCATAATATGCCCTGCCTTGTATGCCAGTCATCGCTTTTTTGGAGTCAAAAAATTCAAGCCACAATCCAAAATCGGTGGTTATAATTCGACTGGACATCAATAAATCTGTCAAAACAAAGGAACCTCCCTATAAATAACCTCAGGTCAAACTGCCCCAAGTGTCTGCCTTCCATGTCTGATTTATGACCTCCCAGGGCATCCCTTAGATTTGGCTATAAAACACCTTTTTGAGAAAGGTTAAGCGCATGGGTAGGGCCGAAGAGTTATGTGACTTCTCAATTTTGTTTCTTAATCGTTTTGTACTCGAAATTATAAGTTTTGGTAGAATATTTATAAAATATTAGTTCAATCTAAATAGCCCAGATAATGGAATCCTAAAAATAAATCAAAACTTGTTTTTTTTTAAGAACAAACCCTTTTTGTTCTATTAAATTCCGCGTCTATTTATTTCTTCGACTGTCTGATCATCTAGGGCTTTAATTTTCGACGTAATACTAAACTCACAAAATGGTTCAAAAATGAACGAATTTAGTCATCATCATTATCATTCTACTGATTAACTTTTGCCAGCACTGGAATACTCCTAGCAGAGAAAGGGATTGCTAAGACACGAGTGGAATTTTCCCCTTTTTTTGGGATGGGAAACATCAAATAACTTCTCCTACTCTGGGCGGAGTGGGAGGGAGTGTCAGACTTTTACTGACTAAAACCCATCCATGTTCCTTCCTCGCCCTTTATGTTCCGGGGTCGCGGTATCTCTTTCGAACAGGCCCGCAACCCCCGCTGGCTTTGACCCTTGCGGGCCCCTCCCTTTGTGCTGACATCTCTTTGAGGCGCGCGTGGAACACAAACGCGCCGTCGACACGGCCGGTCGACATTAGACGGACGGACGGCTAGCTAGCCCATAGCTAGCCGTCCACAGGCCCGCGTGGAATTTTCCCCTCAATACAATTTTTGGAGAGGAATATGACCTATGAGTCACCACTACAAGTCACTGAATCTTATCTTCACCCACTCCTTTACATTCTTACCCAGCTAGATCAGAGTCTGACTCATAGATAAAGCCTAACACAACAGTAAATAACTACCTTATCTTATAACCAGCCACAAAGTTCAGAAGATAGTGGAAATGTTTTAGGATTTCAGAGAAATTAATGGATAGTAAGAAAGTCAATTCATAATCCCTCGTCAGTCTAAGCTCTAAGCTGCCGTTCTTAGTTTTGACTTAGTTATTAAAATTTCAACAACTTCTGTTAAACATCTAAAACGCGGCAAATTCAAATTTCTCTGCTGTACATACATTTTTTTTCCCACTATGTGAAAGTCTTTTTTTTCAAACGAGTATAATACGTAAGAACTGCTCTGGGAACACAGTCATGTATGTACATATATTATGTGACTTAAAACCAGAAAGTACTTGTTGCAAAACTGTCATTTTGCGTTTACTTTGTACTAACTTATAAGCGCAGAAACGTTACATCAGTAGTAGACGCTCTGTTATCAATTCGTACAATAAATACATTCAAAGAAGAACAGGCAAAAAAAAAACCAGACCCGACAGAAAAGTAACATACCTCAGTTTTTTTTTTTATTATTTATATAATCATATTATATAGTTTTTATATTCGAAATCAATGGCTAACACCAAAATATTGCCTTATGTCTTTGTTCAGGCTTTACACTAAAAAAGTACAAAATGCCTACGTATCTACACAATTCGTAAATATATGTAACTAAATGACGTAGAAAAGTAAGTAGTTATAATACATCCCGTATTAAAAAAAAATGTTCGTATAGGAAGTTATTTTAATTTAAGTTTTTTAGTCAGTTTAAGAGTCTGACACGCCCTCTCGCTCCACCCAAGGGCGAGAGATGTCATTAGATGATTTTAAAACACCTTAAAAAAAAATCGTAAGTTTAATGTTGTACTAGGAGTTCAAAAATTATATAATACAGCTGTATTTCCCTAGTCTCCTGGATACATCCCATAACTATTTATCGTCATTTAGTTACGTACATTACGAATTGTGTAGATAAGTAGGCATTTTGTATTTTTTTAGTGTAAACCCTGAACAAAAACATAAGGCAATATTTTGGTGTTAGCCATTGATTTCGAATATAAAAACTATATAATATGATTATATAAATAATAACAAAAAAACTGAGATATGTCACTTTTCTGTCGGATCTGGGTTTTTTTTATATGGGACGTGACCGTTCTTCTTTCTATATGAATGTGTGTTTTCACCTAAACGAATGCCACAATAAAATTTAAAAAAAAACCACCAATGTAATAACATTCGGACGATCGTACGGGCCTAGAGTATTAGACGATCGCAATTCTATCAACACGAACTCAAATACTCAGTTTTGTTCAACTTTTCGGTGCTTTAAACTTGCGTATTCTACGCCTAAAAAAAGTCAGGAACGAAAACCTTAAGCCCCTATTTACTCCGAAGCCCCGTGTGTTTTCAAAAGAGATTTTATTAAACTCTTTATGCTCTTTAAAAGAGGCTAGTTTCTCGGTTGATATTACCGTGGCTATACTGAATAGGCTAGGCGTTATGGATCTTATATAGGTTAGCTTTGAATCGGTCTTATCGTCGGCTGTGGATTACGCCTCTTAGCACTTTTAAAATCAGATATTAACAAGCATTTTTATGGTATTGAATATTGCAAAAAGTAGGGATAGTATAGTAATACTTGAGATGTTTATTGTACTTGATATTACATTAGTACATTATCTTCTTAGGCCTGAAATAGTTCTGTGTGCTGAAATATGTGGTTTCTAATATACTTGAAAACTGTGTAGGTTCGTAAACGTCAGCTTGAATCAATACTTACAACTTTGTTTAAGTTAGTATCTTTAGGCAGCTTTACTTTGCATTAATGGACCCAACGGATTAGATGCTCAATAAAATTCTACAAAATATTGCTACTTCATCATGTTTACGACTTGAAACTTGAAATCTTTTCTTATTGCTTAATCATTTGGAAAATAGTATTAAATGCAGATACCTTTATAAACAGAGTCAGAACTTACTCTGAACCTAACGAGGCCACTAATAGCTGATACAGAATTCGGCACGAGTTCGAATTAGTTAGCCATTTCACGACTCATTGTATCGGAAAATTGTTTTGGACAATGAAAATTTAGTGTTTCTGTCCTAAAGGCATGTTTTAATCAAGTTTCGGGTATACATTTGGGGCATAGTAAAATTTTATGACAGGTTCGTTAAAAACTAAGAAGATAAATATATTTTGACCGGGTTTTATCGAAAGAGGTTGATATTAACACCATTTATAATGAAGAACAACAGTTTACCTAAAAGAAGGACACACAAGGTTATCCTGAAATACAAATGGCGGTTTTCAGCCAAACTAGAGCAACAGAATAAATTAATCTAGCTAAAATCCTCCTCTTACCAGCTCACAAAATCGATAACCACAGCCGATTACACAACAGGCTAACCATAGACCATTCCTAACCGTCTCAAATGGAATTCCGTAGACGTAAGTGGAAGGCTAAAACAAAACACAGTCTGCCCGGTGTTTCTCTATCTGTCTCGTTAGAAAGCGAGCTTTAATTAATGTGATACCTCTCGACAACCGACAGACAAAATACCTCACACATTGGTTCCAAGGTTGGATGAAAATTCTTCGTACTGAAACACCTTTTAAAGTTGGATGTTGGTTCTTGAGTTGGTTGCAAGGCGCCAAACATCGTTATTCTGTGGCATGTTTAACTTTCCATAGAGATTTCACGTCAAGTTCGAATTCCAAACGTTCTGTTAACTTTCGTTTGTGGCCGTCCCGATTTGAATTTCGAATTTAGTTTAATTTTGTTTTGTGGAATTTAAAATGTGTAACTGGTGCGCTTTCAATTTAGTATATTGAGATGTCTAATGCCGTTACGTCTTATTGAATACTCATTGTAATTTATATTTAGGTACGAAGAGACTATTTGGTACTGTTGCATGCATAATTATTAAATCCTCAAATAACATAAAGAGGAAATTGAGGAGATCTCTTAATGGCCAAAGTTAAAATTACCGGAAGTTTAACCAATTTCCCTTCTCCAAATAATTTTTTATTGTTATTCGTTGTAAGACCATTCAAATTGTTAATAGGATATTATATTATATATTGCTTTAGGATATTATATTTTTACTTAAGGGGCCGGGAAGCATGCGTTTTTCATACAAACGTAATACCAAAATAATATAAAAATCAAACATTTTCTTAAGGTAGTGTGTATATATTTCGATTGTATTATATAATATCTATGTTCCCAAATAAATATTTAGAAAGGACAATGATGTAAAGACGAGATATGAGAAATTTAAAATTTCTATCGAAAATGTATTTTTCTTATGTCTCTAGTTTAAATCAGTGTACATTTTAAATGTGTTTGGGAATCTGTATATTCTGTAGTCCAATCAAAATAAATACACACTACCTTAAGAATATGTTTGATTTACAAATTATTTTGGTATAACGTTTGTCTGAAATTCGCATGCTCCGTCGGCCCCTTAAAAACGACTCCATACCCAAATGTTTAAAAGTTCGTTTTCTTTATAATGTTTACTCATTTTCCTTCAAAAAGGCAATATCCTTTTGCAAGTGCGACTGAGCCGCGATTTAGATTAATCTTTCAATTAATTTTCTCTTCAGAAAATATAACGATATCTCCTCTCATTCTGTGTTGTATTACAGATAAAGGACACCAATTTGGGATGATACAAAATATCGGAAAAGCTGGATTTACTTCCTTTTTTACAGAAAATTCGGAACTCTATTTGGAAATATTCCGTTGAAAATTGTTATAATTGCGATTCGTAGACGGTACAATTATGTTGTTTTTGTGTTTCTCTGAACTTTCTTTCTCATCATGTCAATCACTCACTTTGTAATTGACGAAATCTCCTATAACAAATAAATCTTTAGCCTATAATATTTAACTACCTACTACTTAACTTCGAAAACGTTTTTAACATTCACCACCACGTACTACGTAGTTTGGTTGCCTACTTTCTTTCAATAAGGCCCGCATAACAGGCAATTATGATAATATAATGATAACAAACACTTTCATAAACATCGATATGATCTGACCAATCGCAGGCTTTCGTAAAACGTAAACACTATATATCAATTACACCATTTTCATATAAATATAAATCTTTAAAACTGTTTTCTTACGACCCATGTTTTGTGGACAGTGTTTACTGCATGCGAATATAGCCCATATTTTAAAGGCATTACGGACGGAGTAAAACCACTGTAGCGACTTATATTGCACAGTTGAGCATACGCAATAACGCGTTTTATTGCACGGAACGATTTTTACAGCTTCAACACTATGCGGTAGAAGGGATTTTACTGAAGGTTTCGCACACAATTATTTGCAAAGCACACCAAATTTATTAGTGGTAAAACGTATTTATTAGGGCTTTACAAAAACAAACAAATATACAAGTATCGCTTAGTGTCAGAAATACGAAGGCAACTGATCCAGACATTCGAGCAACACACTAGAACACCAAATGGTTTGTAATTCCACCGTATTTTACGGCACTACATATAAATTTATCCGTTCATTAATTCGCCATAAACACTGTCTCAAACATTTTGTTGGAGGAAAACAGCCAGTGTGGAGCGTAATAAAAATAATAAAAATGGCGGCGGCAGAAATTTGGAGGCTGTTCGCTTCGCAGCGACAAACTTCGGACGACTATAAATGTGACTAGTTTCTTCATCATTAACTGTATTTCTTTTATTTGTTACTTTTATTTATTAAATCACTCATCGATGTCGTACAACGGGTTTAGAAAGTTTTCGAACAGCCTTCACTGATTCCGCCATTTTGTGAAACGTGTCGCTTTATTTTGTCCGTTATTATTGCTTTTGGGGTGTTTTGTACTATCGCAACTGTTCGAAAACTTTGCACTGTTTTATATTTTAGTTTGTTGTTGTTTTAATTTGAACCTTCATTGTAGTTGGTTGTCGGTGAATAATATTATTTTGATTATTATTTGACAGTAGCAACACTGTTTGACTTTTAATTTCGACACCTCAATTTTTATTTTATAATAACACCAATTCGAATGCAACCGATAACATTAACTTTAAGGCATATATTTACAAGCAACAATTAAACATAAACGTGTACATTCTCCTTCAGGTACATTTTCACAATAGTGAGCTATTTGATTGGCGTGTTCATATTCGCCACTATAGTGGGACAAGTCGGGAATGTCATCACCAACAGGAATGCCAACAGACTGGAGTTCGAGAGACTTCTGGATGGCGCCAAAACGTACATGAGACATCATAAGGTAAGTACAGCTGTATAAGGATCTTTTGGTATGAGTCGTTTGTAAATAACTCCGCCATCTTGTCATCCTAGATAATAAGATAAGATCCTTGTAACAATGTATCTCATTTTTTAAGTGATATTACGGCCGTAGAATGAGCAGGCATTAGGTACACCTGAAAGCCTCGTGTCAATCAATGCCACACTGTATGCCAAAGGAGAAATATTCAAATGCGTGTAACATTTTCAGTCCGATACGCCGAAGAAGAAAACATCCGGTATTCTCTGAATAAATTGATTTTTTACTGCGATATAAATCCAGAAAAAAAATTACATAACTGGAGAATCTCACAAAAGTTTATATCACTGACAAACCCTACTGTAAGCATCAATTGGTATGAAATAAATTGTTTTTTTTTGTGACTTTTCAGCAGATGGCGCTAGTTCATTTTCAATACTACTTAATATGTTTTTAAAGGTCTTGTAACACAGAACATGCAATGCCAAATTAAGGGTTAAAGTTGACGTGAGAAGGATCGAATAAATATTAAAAGAAACTAGGCCCTCTGATGTATCGATCAAGAAGGCTTAGTGCTTTCCTAGTCGCTGGATAGATGGCGTTGGTCTGACTACGTTACTGCAAAGAACAGAACTTCACATAATTTCACTTGGACCTAATGGTTATATTCGGGAGCTTATGCAAACGAAAGTGTCAGTCAACGAGCGTATGTGACGTGTGTTTTTTCAAGCGTTTTGGCTTTGGCACCTAGTAACGTAGTCGGATCAACGCCATCTATCGAGTTCATGGAAACTATATTTTTTTTCATTCTCAAAAAGACCTCTCATTGTGAGTAGTAAAAATCACGTTAGCAATGCTTTCGATACTGCAAAAATGTCTAAGCATAAACCAACCCTACAGCAATAAATCCACCAAGCAACTCAAAATGCACTGAACGAATAAGTCCCGTGTCCCATAACTCTGTAATACATTTACCAGGTGCCAGGTGGTATGAAGCGGCGGGTCCTGCGATGGTATGACTACTCCTGGTCGAGGGGGCGGATCCAGGGGGGAGGGGACATCAACACTGCACTGGGACTGTTGCCTGATAAGCTGAAGACGGAGCTCGCGCTGCACGTTAACTTGAGTGTGCTGAAGAAGGTACTGTACTGACTGAAACATTTATTTCATTTTATTTGGAACTGTTCGGGAAACTTACAGCTAATATAAACTATGTTCTTAAACTAAACTTATTTGAAAGCCATTTACAAGTTTCCATAGATAAAAAAACTGTAAACTAAAAAAAAAGAAAACAACAAAAGAAAGAGGTAGGTCCAAAAACAAAACAAAAAAATACTCGTTTTCAGTAAAGTAGCACCTAAAGGAATGCCTTAATTTAAAAAAAACCTATAAGAATTCCATCACTCCGTTCAGTGTCAAAAGTTGAAAATTCGACAGTTCCTTTTAGTTATAACGGACATAAATCATAATTTTATGATGCCACTTTAACGCCACATTTCACTTTCGGGAGAAATTACCGGTTAGCTGAAAGTGTATAATTTCCAATCTTGTCTGTATAATATGCTATATTGTATTTAATTTAACTCAATCTTAATTTTACCACTAAAACAAATTTGTTTTTGGCCCTCATGTCTTACAGTATTAAATTCTTCGTTGCCTTTCAAAGTTTACTTACATAAAGACGTTACCATGCTTACTGTCTAATTAACGACAAGTTGCTAGCTACCTGGGCTCAAGGGATGACCTTTATGCCCCAATTGACATCATAACGCCAGAAGGTCAAAACACGTTCAACGGTTCTTTAATTTCCAGTCCGCTATAGAAATGGGAATTCACATAAAATCTCTTTAACTCACTCGTAATAATGTCTTAAGTGTCACTGTTTTGAGTTGAATCGTGATTACTGAATTCTTTCAAGTAAGATGTGCTTATGTTTTTAATCGTGTAACAACTTATAATAGTCAACAATACTCTAATCATCTTTGTCCTAATCAACAACCGGGGCCAACTCAACAGGCATTTACTCCACTAAACAGAATTCAGGATGATAGACTTCGTAGTTTATTTCATTCTAGCAGAGATAATGAAAGTCAAACCGACGGTCTAACTCCACTTTTCAGTTACCTATTTTCATTTCATTTTTGGTGACTTTCAATCATCAGAAAATCCAGAAAGATAAATTTTTATACTGGATTTTTTTTTATTATAAACCATCTCACAAAAAATTCTGCAGGCCCTAAGCGTAAATGGTGGCTTTCCGAGTATGTATTTCTTATTTATTCAACAAAATTTTCAGATTTCGGTGTCCGTTGCTTATCAACCCAATTCCTCTTCGATTTACTCATCACAGTTATCACGGATAGTTTCGCGTTGTCTAGACCCTCTTGAAACTTTACATTGTTTTTTTCTAGGTGACAATATTCCAAGAATGCCAGCCAGAATTCCTGCATGACCTCGTGTTGAAAATGAAAGCGTACATATTCACTCCCGGAGATTCCATATGTAGAAAAGGCAAGTCGTAAAAACGTGCGGAATGATGCTCTGAAAGATTCCGTCGTTTTTCTTTTGATACAAAGTGTATGATGGCAATCAAAAAAAATCTTGTACAATCCTTTCACTGTTTTTTATCTCTGATCCAACAATACCTCGGACTTTAAAAAAAGAACATAAGTTCTAACAATCTTATTCGATTTCCAAAAAGGTTCTTATTGCCTTGTTGGTTTATTGTCAGAGTTTGAATATTTCTGAAAGCATTGTTATTTCATTGACTTTCATTTGTCTATATGATTTTTGTCAATACATATTCCGCTACTGTTCATTATAGACACAGTACTGAATTAGCAAAGGACGGAATCTTGTAAAGTAGGTGCAAACTCCAGCATAAAATATTTAACCCTTAGCCTTTTCGTGACATACTTTAAACTTTACTTAAATTTTCACTTCGATTCAGGTGAGGTCGCCCGTGAAATGTTTATAATAGCCGATGGCATACTGGAAGTGATATCGGAACAAGGTCGTGTGCTCACTACCATGAAAGCAGGAGACTTCTTCGGCGAGATCGGGATTTTAAACCTCGATGGACTGAATAAGTAAGTCATTTCCAAATTATTTAGGTTTTATGTCCATGTTTAATTGATCAGCAATATGCTGATTGATGGTTGTTTTGCGTAGATGTGATGCATATTTTTGCATGTTTTAGCGCAAATAAATAGTTTTAAGATATTTTGATACTTACAAAAAATTGTAAATCAAACTTTATGGCTTATTCAAAATCGACAATATGATGATTTTTGAGAAAGTCCGTACATCATTTTAGGGATATAGGAATTTAAATAATTTTATCGTGCAATGCCACTAACTGATACGTAGTGTTTATCGCGATATCCACTGCACTCTATAATTCATGAAAGTAATGGTGACAAAAAAGTGTTAATAATTTTACAAAATAGTTTCATCCATCTTTTGAAATGTTTTGAATAGCACGTCCGTTTACAGTTAGCTATTCAAAGGTTTATGAATATGTAACAACATTCCAGCGAACTATTCACTATTTATTCAAACTGAATTAAAGTAGTATTTGCAGCTTTCAGTCCCTCCAAATGTGTTCAGGGTTTGCAATTTGTATTCAGTTTATGAAATAACCATTTTGAATATTCGACTTATTTAATTACTAGGTATGTATTTACTATATTCTATTTTTCTGCCTCCGTGATATAGTGATCACAAGCGCTGCTGCTAGGCACGAGGTCCTGTATTCGATTCCCAGGTCAAGAATTTCTGAGAAACAGCCCAAAACCTTGATTAATGCTAGTTCATGCCAATTGCCAATAGGTCCACCGTCTATTTCATAGGACATCTATCAAACAGGCAAAATGCGAATGTATAATAGGCCTACCTTTGCGTAATCCTTAAATGATCTCAACCACGATGATGAGTGTATGTTAACTTAAATATTTTCATTTTATTTAATCTATTTGTTCTTTTTTAGGCGTACAGCCGATGTCAGATCAGTAGGATATTCCGAACTCTTTTCACTATCTCGAGAAGATGTATTGGCAGCAATGAAAGACTACCCAGAGGCACAGGACATACTCCAGACCCTTGGAAGGAAGCGCCTACAAGAAGCTAAAAATATGTCGAAGAAATGCAAAGGTAACACTAATGTTTTAACATAAATATCCAACGGTTACCTTACTCAAAAGGTCACACCGGGGTAAATATAAAATCTACATAGCAAAAGGTAAATATAAATGTATTTATAAGGATCCCCGTAATACTTATTCTCAGTAGGAGGAAATCAAATTTAAATCTCAATTTACTCAAAATTTAAATAATTTTAAGACTGAATTGGTAGTAGTGTTTGTAAAAAGAAACCTATTAAAAACTTTAGGAAGGAAGCCCCGTCATGATGCTAAAACAGTCGCGAAGAAAGTTAAAGGTGAGAATCAATTAAATAATATTAAGGTGCTCTTCCAAAAGCGATTGCACTGCAACTGCAAACCGCAGGCGCAACGTCATCATCCAATTGCCATGTTAGACCGCACTGATAGGTCTGCATTCTATATAACTCTACTAGCTTCTGCCAGCGGCTTCGCCCGCGTGAAGTTTCAAAATTGTCCCATGGGATCTTACTACCGGGATAAAAAAGTATCCTATGTGTTAATCCAGGTTGTAAACCATCTGTGTGCAAAATTTCATCCAAATCCGTTCAGTAGTTTTTGCGTGAAAGAGTAACAAACATCCACACATACATCCATACAGACAAACTTTCACATTTATAATATTAGTAGGATGAAAATACATCTTTACATAAAGACATTGCCACCTGTTACCGTTTTCGACGTTGCTACTGCTTCTTGCAGTTCTACCACTAAAACTAGCGTTGTTACAATGCACAATACCGCTCTCATACACACTACCACCACACACCCTTAGTCTGGAGCGAAACTATTTGGATCTGGCAGCAACTACAGACGGAGTACGACGGACATCCTCAGCAGCGAGCGCCCCTGATAAACACAGATACATTCACACAAATAGGAAAACTGCGCTCCTCACTCTTGTCTTAGACCAGGCTTATATGGCCTTATAAAGACATGTCTGTATCAACAGACACCGTTCCACCAAGGAATATATCCATAACCGCCTGCTGTGCTACCATACGGAGACGTAATCACATAAAAACTCTACAATTGCATTCGTTTTTGGAAAAATACCTTTAGAAGATTTTTTATTGCCTCGATGATGTCGAAAGGCCAAAATTCTTAAAATACGTTAGCAAAAAGGCAAAGGTAAACAGGAAGTAATAATAACGGCCCCAATTCTGATGACCCGGGACCTAATTACGAGTGGGAGGAAGCCGAAATAAATATACATGACAAAAAGGTCAAACATCTCGATAGTGGGATATGGGGTGACGTAAGGGGCTTTGAACGTGCTTGATTTACAACTTTTGGCGCTGAACCGAAAGTAGCAAATTGAACACGCGCTCAATGTGCCTTATGGCATTTCAAAATGTCCATCGTCGATTGATACATAATTGGCATCCAGTAATATAATAAAAAGGAATCCCCAAAAACTAATAACCTCCTTAGAATAAATCTAAATATTTGTTTATTTATGCCTTATATTTGCTAAAAGAAGTCTAATTTCCGACATTCCCGAAGTGAAATATTAATGAAGTGTCTTTTCTAGGCGACATAAGTCCAGACAAGATGTCTGGCGACGACAGTACATCTAAGAGGATAGTACATAAACTGCGGAGCGACGTTAAGGTAAACTGGCTTAAGTTTATTAGCTAATCAAAATACCATCTGTATTGATGGTTGATAATAATTTCGAAAAATCTGTTATTACCTATTTATTGCAGCCGCGGATCACATAATGGGCAGGCTCCCTTTGCGCGTTCGCCTAAATTCAGAGTCACTAAGACGCACTACTAATTTGCATAAATTTCGCATCATCTCTATTCAATTTTAAGCAGCAACTTCCACATTCGATGAATTCGTAAATAAACTGAATGTTAATTTCGGCCAAATGATGAAAATCGTAGTTATCATTTCAATTCATTAGAATTTGAAAGCTGTAATTTGAAACCAAACATGGTTGTCTGAACGGCTCTAAAACCCAACCGTGACAGTAGATTTGTGTTGGTTCATTTGAGTTTAATTTACACTGACAATTACAAAATTAACTGTGAGTGTGGTTGTAAAGTCAAAGTAACAGTGTATTTATTAAATATTTTAAAGTTAATTAGTACGCATGATGAATAACAGGATAGGATAGTATGACGGAAAAAACAGCCCTTTTGATGGTGACTCGCCTGCCAGTTCTTGAGAAGACTTGTCTTCTTTACAATTGATTTACATGATAAACTGACCTTTCCTAGGGCATCCGTAACGCCATCCGCAGCAGATCCCGTGTAGGGCGTAGATCTGGAGAATCTTTGGAACTAGCCGCTTTAGCTGGTGCCGAGAGGGCTGGCGCCACTGAAGGAAAGATGTTGAGGAGAATGCCAAGAGTCGAGAGCGATGACTCAGCTCATCCGCAGAATCAAGAAGTAAGTCATTAATACCACAGTATAAAGATGATCAGTTCCGCAATTAGACCTCAAATACGAGTACTACTCTCCAACCGATATGAGAGTCGTGAACAAAACTTTTTGTCAAAATACATAATTATAAAAGTTAATCACTTGTCTTGACGCAACAGCCCGAATAAACTCTTGGTTTAATGTTGCATGAAGCATGCGTAGGTCTCATGTAAACGCATGTGTATCTTCCTACAAAAATTCTACATGTTAGTACTAATGTTCCTTCTGTTTAGTTTCACTCTGATTGTCAATTGTTCTATTCTTAATGTCGCACACGTAATTTCAGGACAATAATGGTGAGACTACGTCTGGTAGCAAAGATGGCGAGAAATGCATATCACCAATCGGAGCCGGTCTACCGCTACTATCGCGATTAAAGCTACTCAAAGAAAAACAGGTAGAAATTCTATGGCTTTAACAACTTACCCGTACGTTTATAGGTTTGAATGAAATCTACTAATAATGATCTTATTTTAGGATCGCGAAGAAAAAGTAGCCAAACAAAGGCATTCCACATCATCGGTACTATCCCTAACACCTCAACCAACTCCTTCAACCAGTTCAGCTCCAGACATAGAACCTGAAGTCATAGGAGCTGGTCTTCCGCTCATTCAAAGGTTGCTATTACTAAAAGCAAAAGAAGAAAGGGACAAAAACCAACTAACACCGACAATGAGTAATCAACCTTCTAGTTCAGACACAATCAGCCCCACATCCATCAAGAGCCCATTAAGTCCAACGATAAAAACGCTAAGTCCAATCAGAAAAGCTTCTGATTCAAGCTCTCCAGGTAAACTTCATAGTCCAACTGCAAAAACTTCGAGGAAAAATTCGTCTGGGTCAAGTGACGGAGCGTCTCGACCAAAAGTTAGCTTTAGAGATAAAATATTACAAGTGCAAAGTGACGGTACCGCTGTCTGTCAACCACTCCACAAAGATACGGCTGAAAAACCCGCAGCCGTGGTCGAACCGACGCCAAAAACAGAAAGCAACCTCATTTCAATACCACATTCTGTTGTTAGCAAAATGAAATCCCCAGCAAAAGCAGTAGGATCGACATTCCGGGATAAACTAAAAATGCTACAAAGTGGACCAAAAGAAACCGAAACGCCAGCCCCAGAAAAACCCAAACCAGTAACAGTAGAAAAAGCTCCAGTTGAAATAAGTCCTATGCCAGCGACTGAAGTTAAAGAAGAAACAAAAAGTAAAAAGCCTTGGACGAAACTCAAAAAGGCAGCTATATTAGGGGAATCAAAAAGCCAAAGCAAAACTAGTTTAGAAGAAAAGAAAGATGAAAGTATAAGTACGAGTAGTGAGAAAAAAGATGAAGGAATAGCGGAGGCAGTTGTAAATATATGTGTGCCTATAGTTACCACGGCAGAGCTTGTAAAAATAGACAATAATAATGTTGAAGTTGCTAGTGATAGTGATAAAGATAAACCTAAGCTTTGCTTAACAGGCCCTTTGGAACCCGTCCAAGAGAAATCATTAGATTTATTAACTTTATCTCCAAAGAAAAAAGTATCTAACGCCTCAAAACCGAATGAATGTAAGACACAAATCAACACACCAGGGATGCTATTGCCCAGAGTGAAAAAGTATAGGTCTATAGACGACTTATCACCTGAATATGGCGGACTTCCTTTTGTTAAAAAGCTGAAAATTTTAAATGAGCGTCAAAAATTAGCAGAACTTGAAAAAGTAGTTAAAATACGCAGTTCCAGTTTAGATTGCACGAGCTCATCCGAAGATTTGCTTGGTGATACGTTAACCAGAAGTCATTCAGAAGGTAGCACTATGGATAAAAGAAAATTTAAGCGAAAATCTATCGATTCTTGCAGAAGTCATGAATCTAATGAAACTTTAGAAAGGAGAGAACTGAAGTCTATTTTAAAGAAACTCTCAGAAGATGTAACTCCGGCTGAAAGTCCTGAGCGCAGTAATGAGCTGAAGCGATTAATACGTGCCCCAACTTTAGAGGGATACGCAGCACGACATTCAAAGTTTGCCAAGAGTGTTACCTTTCATCGTCATACATTGCCCTCACCTCCGGGCAGTGCGCCTGCTGACTTCCAAAATGATGACGTTTTCATGATGCCAGAAGTAACTGTTGAATCGATACCACAGATGTCTCCGCCACCGCCTCCTGAGGTCGAAGTAACTGCCCCTGATTGTCCTAATAATCAAATTGCAAGACCAGCAGATGAGACTGTACCGCAAGACTACGGGTTGAACATAAGAGCAGAATACCAACTGCAGCAAAACATTGACCCAATATTAGATTTAAAATCACTAAGACCTGAAGAAATTAAAGTGCCTTCAGAGAAACCTAAGCTTACCTTAATATCAGCTGTTGCCAACCAAAAGAAACTACTACGAGGTAATTATTTTGTCTAACAATCTACGAACATTTGCTTGGATTCAAACTTCTTCAATCAATAATTGACTAAGGTTTATATTCATTGACAGGCTCGATTGAAGAACAAGAATATTTTGGAGAGGTACTACTAGGTATCAAACAAGTTATTCAAGGGCACCTTCATGATGTCCAAGGAAAATTTCAGGAAAGGTACATTGCTAGTATTCTTTTTCATTTAATTTAGCTAAATAATTATAACTTTAATAATCATCATTATAAGTTCATAGTTTGAAAGGCTCTTTGAAATCTCTCTTCTACATTCAAGGTTCAACAGTTTAGAAAATGAAGTTCGGAAACGTGATGAAATAATAAGTCAGCTGCAGAAGCGCATTCAAGAGTTAGAAAGACTAGGACTGGCAGGTATGAGTCCAACCGCTCAACTACCGGGAGAGGACCCCACGATAGCTGGTGAAACGATAGAAGTGACTGCTACTAGTCTACCTATATCTAAGGATGGAAGCTCGGGGAGTGAAGATGCTTCGGCTGCAGAAGAAGGATTCATGGTAAGACAATTGATAGATGTGACATAATATAAGAAGTAACTATACAGGGTGTATTTCACCTCATCACAAAGCCGTTAACCAAGCATTCTGTATATCAAACTAAGTAACTTTACGCAAAAAATATTGCTGGGAAACAACTTTTTTTTGGAGGTTATAAATCATGTTTTGTGGTATAACTCAATGTAGCACATTCAAAACATTGTGCGGATGGATGGATTACTAAATGAATAGTACGGGGGTCGTAGAGATATTTAAAGTAAAAATCATGCGATAAAAAGTGGTATTTAAAAAAAAACTTGTCAAAATCTTGCAACTTTGACCCCCAATATCTCCGTAACTAGAAGGTTTCCAGGTATAGTGTAGAACAAAAAAATGATCAGAATGACGAGGAGAACACAACAAGTGCCTTTCCTTTAACTTTGTGGTTGTTACAGAGAGGAGACTCACTAGACACCGTATTCGCAACATCTCCACCAACAGCAAGCGCTGACGAAGCTGAAAAAGACAGATCACCAGAAAGTGAACATGCAGGCGCTAGGGAACTATCACCCGAAGACCTTACTGAAGAAAACCTTAGAGAATTGACTGAAGGAATTGAATTATCAAAACTTTCATACGCAGAACTACAAAGCTTAGCCGTATCAATTTCGAGAGTTGACAAAACTTCGTCAAGCAGGGAACAGTGGACTGTGAGCAAATCGAAGAGATTAGATCTGAATCTTGATGGAAAAGCTGGAACGTATTCGAGGAAACGAGCTGCAAAGTTAAGGCAGAGGAAGTCTTGGGAGGACCAGAGTGACCAGGAGAGTATGGAGATGCAAGACTTGACTAGGTAAGGAGATTTGTTAACCATATCATCACGATAATGTAGGTCCAAGTTCCATAAATTTGTGACAAGCTTGTAATTATGCCATTACCAAAATAATTATTACCAACCATTTTATAGGCAACTGTTTAAAATTAAAATCCTATCTCATTTTGTTTTAACTCATCGTTGAATTCATCGTTTTCAATGCAAATGTCAGCTTGCGAACATACTATCAGTTATTGGCTAATCTAGAGATTAATCTATTATATTCTACAAACTTATTTTTACACACATTATTAGCAACAAAAAAGATAACAACCTACATTCGAAAGAAGCGATCCCTCTTTCAGGCCCCTGTCTCCACACACCACCTCAGAAGACCGCTCACTCTTGAGCCCTGAACAGTCCAGCCTCCGCTCCAACAGACGACACTTCCACTTCTTCGGGTCACACCTGGACACCACTAAGTCGAAGATCAAGAAGACTCTATCAGTGGATACGGGCATGCACCATACTGGGAAGAATGAGAGGAGTGAGTGTTAAATTATTTAGTCAGTACTTTGTCGTGTAGTCTTTTGTTCAGAGGAGTCATCAGTCGTACCTACTCAGTTTATTTTTAATGCGGTTGACATGATCAATGACGTAAGCATACCGGTGGTTAACATTTGAGGTGGAATAAGACATCGATGTAGATTCAGCTCATGTCAGAATGAGAAAATTCACAGCTGGTTTATTCAGCTGGTTTGGCAGCTGGTTGAATTCTAGATTATTTCGATTTATTTTTGATCTTTAGTAATCTTCTCATATTTATTCTCCTACTTATCTTTAATTTTTATCTCGAATTATTTCAATCATTACAATCTTAGTAAATACTTCGATGAACACAAAGACTACACAACAACACGAGTAATCTTAAAATACCCACCCTCTAATTGAAATGTTCAGGCATCTGTTTCCCAGAAGGTCGTCCGCGCCAACATCGCAAGTTCAGCTTGGGCTCGCTCTTCCATCGCAGTCAGTCTCACAAACCGACGAACAACTGCAGCGACATCGTGCTGGATATGGGCAGTGACTACAGCTGGAGTGACGCGTGAGTAGCTGCTTTTTCTATTTGCTATTTTAATGCAATTTCGCGGGCTACCCCGGAGCATCCACCTTAACGCGAGGAATCTAACAATTCATATTATCGTAAATTAAAAATCGTTCATTTAGCGATAGCATCAGCTTTATTCAGGTTCTAATTTTACCGACAAGGCATGTAAGTCCTTCTTATAACAACAATTTCATCATCTTTTGTCTACTTACTAAATAATCGTAGACCACTCCAATTGCACGCCACTCAGGTGGATTTCCAGTCGCTCTCATCCAGTGCTACCTTTTAATAAACGAGCTTTCAAAAAAAAAAAAAAAATTCTCATGACGACAGAGATCCTTATTGCTTGATATTCGTTCTAGGGCTTCAACATCATCAAGCAGCGATTCAGAGTCGTTACCTCGCACTCCGATGTTTGAAGAATTTGTGGAGAGCAGCTCCCGAAAAGGACGACCAAGCGGTTCCAGCCATGGCAGTTCATCGCCAATAAGAGGTAATTTATTACATAGTACCTACACCAGCTTGCTTTTTAGTGCTCCACTTTTGAGAGCTACGCGGTTTGCTTCACAATCTACTGCCACGATAGCTGCTCAAAATTTAGATAAGATCGTCAAATCCTTTGTCGAAGAAACCAAAAAGTACATGATTTGAAAACTTGCTGTGTTAAATGTCACTGAAGCATGACGTCTCCGTTCCAAAAAACCATACTAACTCTGGACTATACTTCATTACAGGGTTACCCGGGAATGGAGGGGATTGGGAAGTCATGATGCTAGCAGACGAGCTCGAGAAGAGGGAAAGGGAAAAGGAGAGAGAAGACGCAAGGCGGCACCTCTATCCCACCACACTTAGAGACTTGGAAGAGGTATGATTTGTTAATAACGCTAGATTTCTTCTTTCTTCAAGAGCCGGAAACGAACCTAATCAGGTAAAATGAACAAAAATAAAGATTGCTATACACCGTGACTTTTTAGTCGTCTTACAAAAGCGGTCCACTCAATGTACTCGACATAAAATACCTCTAGGCGCGATCATTATTTTTTTATCATTAATTAATTAAGATAATAGGTACGAAGAAAAATAAATAATACATTAGAAATATGAAACACCCTGTTAAAAATGTTTACGTATCAAACTGTAGAGCATACCTACCTAGCGCACGAGTCAAGCAGATCATTCCATCACCATTTTCAACGAGACAAAACTACGCCTTGCGTCTTAATAATGGATATATTTTTTTACTTTTAAATTATTCAAATCTCATAAATACCTATTTTTTTATTATGAACGTTTACTAGTCATTGGATACATGAACTGGACTGCCTTTGTAAGACGACTAAAAAGTCACGGTGTATAATGGTCTGTGTGAAAAAAAAGGAGTAAATGATAGCGTGACGGTTGACAGAAGAGAATAGAAGATAAAACGTGTTGCGCCGACCACGAATAACATGAGACAAGAGCAGGAAGATGTTGCTATCAAATGGAAACTATTTTGTATCCAATAAAACATGATTCGGGCATTGGTAATGGATTCCATTCACACATAGATTAATTCCTAATATTTTTGTCTACAGGAATCGGACACCCCTCAACGCGACGACAGTCCCGACGAATACTCGAACATCGAAGACTCGAACTCGTCCTCCACCACGCACCTGCTCTCCCAGTCCATCAGCGATGCCTCTCAGCGGTCGCTGGAAACCTCTTTCACTGAGCAGACGACCAGCAGACCAGGGAGGGAGCCGAGGCAGAGGCGCGTTGGATCCGTGGGAGAACCGGTGATGAACATAGTTGTTACAACTTTAAAAAAATCTTCTTGTATTCGTGTCAGCTAGCCAAAGACTAAATGTCAAATTAATTATAACTCGTAGATTTATTCTGTTATCCATTACTTTACTCCAATTTTTTTTTCAAATACGGCAGTTTGATCCCGCACCGTACGTACCTATTACGTCCGATGTTCTTCCTTCAAGTCTACACTAAAGAATATCCAACCATCCAAATTCGATTAATAAGAGCACCGGTAGGTTCCTCACCTACCACTACCACTATACTCATGCATACTATTTGTGACCTCAAGGTGCGACCAGAATCCTCCCTCCCTCAGTCCCGAGGGCTGATACTCCGCGCCGCGAGCCTGGACCGCGAGACGACGCCCACCACGTCCGCCGCCACGCGACGCTTCGGCTCCCTCAAGAGCGCCAGCACCGACTCCCACAAGAGACTCTGATCCGCTTGGCCGAGCGGACGCGCCCAGTCCGACGCCTTCCATAGAGGTCCAAATGAAAGAAATGTGATACGAGATACGGCTCAAAGTTCTCTGATAAATAATGATGTAAATCAAAATGATTTAGGCAAGGGTAAGAATGATCAGAATGAGGGTAAACGTGATCAGAATGGGGGTAAACGTGACCAAAACAGGCGTACACTTGATCAAAATGAACGTAGTGTAGGTAATGATATGGATCAAGGAACGACTGCGGGGAATGGAAGCCAAAATGATAGAGAGATTAGAAATAAAGATAATAACGAACGAGAGAATGCGAATCCGAACATATTCGATCAGCTGTCAGTCAGCGGTCAATTACTGATCGTCATAATTTTTTTTGACGATGAATATGACTATGTAGTGTTCTTAGTACTACAATAAGTGAACTGTGTTGTGTTATGATTGAAAATGTATGACTGTTTTTATACTCGGTGCTGGGTAATTTTGGAGAATTATGAGAGTGAACAAAGTAAAAAGGAAATGGCTTGACTACTACATTTCAACATAAAAATATAATACCATAATTTATACGTTTCTCATATAATAATGTGATGCAAAATGTGCATATTAACTTTCATTTAAAATGATTTCCAGAAGTATCTAGCACTGAGCTATCTATGCGTGGGATTTTCAGCGAATCTTATCGTAGTTTTTTCCTACCTATCTAGAAACCTATTGTAGATACTTTATCTAGCATAGTGAATAGAATCTAACATTTATTTAGAGGATTAAATAATTTAAATATTTACATTCTAGTCTTGTTGTTTTATGGTGCACAAATAAAATCAATATATTTATGTAATTTAAGTATGTTTAAAAACGTACTATAAAAAGTTCCTCCCGATTTAACTTTATCATTTAATGCTTTAATAAGTTCTTATGAACTTTTTGAATGGAGGTAAACACGTTTTATATTCTAGTAATTGTTTAGTTTTTTAAATATAATCTTATTTCCTTTTATCAATCACAATATGTAAATTCATTTACCTACCTATGTTTTTGTTACAAAATTATAAACGTTAAAAATAATAAATACATTCGATGTATTGATATAACTATTTTAACAATATCTAATGTGACTTTCATAATTCTATAACAGTTAAAAGTTGCAAAAAATTTAGGGAAATAAATGTCCGATGGTTAAATAATATAATTATCACCTCTCTTTTTAGTCGTTCTTGGTAATTTAAAATATAAATAATTATGTATTATTTTGTATGCAAAAGCAAATCAATGGACCGATTTAATACAAAACTTATATCGTTAGATGCTGCATTCAAATCAATTATAGGTCATTAAATTAAATTAAAATACTTTATTTACTGTTATCTACTACTAAAACATATGTATATATAGAACAAAAGTGCTATAATAATATTTACTTTGCTATGTACCTTACAAAAATTAGCACAACATTAAATTATTAATATTATTATAACATTTAATAAAAAATCCTATTAATTTATGAACTCTTGATACTAAGTAGATAGGTAGTTGTATGAAATATTTAATTTTAACAAAGTCCGTTTGTTTTTAATATTAGTGCCAAAAACTATTTATAGTAGACTTTTTTAATTAAATAATTTATGAAGATGTTATGTTACTGTAAATAATGTATTAAATAAATCATTTATTCAAAAAATAT
This sequence comes from Xestia c-nigrum, assembly GCA_916618015.1. Taxonomy (NCBI): domain Eukaryota; kingdom Metazoa; phylum Arthropoda; class Insecta; order Lepidoptera; family Noctuidae; genus Xestia; species Xestia c-nigrum. Next base: position 5,664,215 of record OU745263.1, read on the forward strand.
TGTAAATTAGAATGTTATTATATAACAACAAAGATTTTAGGTAATTAATGAAACTAAACTTAGAAATTATAGGTATCAATTATGTTATTAAAAATAAATTTAGATAATGATAATAAATAAAATATAATTTGTATCCTGTAAATGATTAAGAAACTAGAGAGATTGATAATTATATCGGTACTGAGTAAGTTCGTCAGAATTGGACTCATAACCAAATATGTAGATTAATATAAAATATCTACCAAAGCCATAGAGTACGACTCTCTGAAAAAAAGATAAATATTAACATTTAATAATGATGGTTGACAGATAGTTTAAATTAAGTGTGTATTTATTGAGACCTTGGTTAAACACTTCCCGTTCCAGAAGGCTGCTGTTACACCATTCCACCAATCCAGCAAGTTTACCCAATCACTGGGCTTTATTCGTTATTTATGCTCGACTAGAACCGGCAAACATTGGTGTTTTGTTGCATCTTGAGACAATTTTGGTGTTACCCGTGTGTTTACTTTAGATAGAGACATCTGTTATTTATATCACAGAGTTTTTTTTATAAGAAATTACGCCAATGGTAATGCAACGATATTTTTTTTTTCTTTTACAGTTGTGTGGGCACATTAAGTATGCGATTATTTAATAAATTTCTAACCAACTTTTAATATATTTATCCAGAATATTTGCACCAAAATAAGAAATCCGAATTTCAATATCATAATCTAAAATAAAACTGAGCATTTAACAACTGGGTACAATTTTACACTTTTTAATGTAGGTGTACCAATATTATTGTTTTTACTGTAGCACAAGCTTACGTGAGTTCGATGTAAAAATAACATTTATTAATTAAATATCCCTATTACTGGATCTACGAATTGAGAATGCTACTGTTATGTTCATGTGAGTTTGTATATTGGCGAGATCGAATTGGAAGTCATACTTCCTTCTTAATAATAAAGGTACACGTGTGCGAAAGTAACTCTATCTCCTTCTCTCCTTCTCAAATGAAGGAATCTGAATATTTTGTACCCGGTTAGACCTGGGGGTCTAAAATGGTCAAAAATGTATGGCTAAAATTTAAAAAGCTTGAAATGAACTTTATGTTTATGCGTCCATTTTAAGAATTACATTTTTTTAACGTGGTTCATATTATGATTCTACTAAAGCAGCCATTTTAGGCCCGCTGGATTGGAACATAGGAGTACCTATTACATTTTATTTTAGGATAAAAGGAATCCTAATTCCTAAGTCAGGTCAATGACCTAACATAAGTATATTCATAGTCATGATAATATTATGAATAATATCTCAAATATCACCTCTATACAAATTCACATAAAGTATAATTAAGTGTTAAATTTTGCAGAAAAACACATTTTCGATAATGAGATGGATTTCTATTATGACGAATGTATATTTTTAATTAATCATAAATTATTAGTTTTAGGTGTAAAGTCATACGAAAAATGAAAATAAAATATTGAAATGAACCTGTGGTTTTTTTACTTGGACTCCTTATGGTGAATGGGTCAGGGTGGCCCGCAAAATTCAAATTTTCTTACGTTTTTTGCAATTTACTGGGCAGTGCTAAGTTGATAAACATATCGGTCGCGACTGTAAGACGAATTATGTTACAGAATTATAATCATCAACGACGACCCGAATGTCGTAGTAGTAGTGAGGCTGCCTTACGTTCTTAGGGTCCTGGATTCGAATCCCGGTAGTAGCAAATGTTTGTGTGATGAGCATGGACATTTGTTTCCGAGTCATGGATGTTTATATGTATAATAGGTATGTATTTACAAACAAAAAGTATATATGTAGTATCAACTATCTAGTGGTCCACGATACAAGCTTTGCTTAGTGTGGCACTAGGTGGCGCTGTGTGTTAATGTCCAGCGATATTTATGTATTTATATTTATCAAAATCATCAATACAACCCTCCAAGTTCGTAAGAGACGATCAAAGACATTAAATTATATATTTAATCTCTTTGGAGACGATGAACGAATTTTCTCAAAGTCCTTCTTCGACTCGTATGAACTTGGAGGGTTGTATTGATGATTTTGTTGACTATCATTCTATAACTTAAAGCATCCCCCTTAATAAACACAAGTTTACCCGACAGACGTTATCGTCATAACCACCTCCCTACCCTAGTCCCATTTGTCTTGGGATCGCTAGGGGTTGCCATACGTCCTTTAATTTTCCGGACTAGTCCGAAATTTTAGTTCAATGTCCGTAATGCAAGGGGAATTCTAAAGAGTCCGGAATTTCTAAAGAATGAAATTGTCTGGTGGGCTACTGCCCGACGGTCGTTGTCGGGTTCTTATTTATACTTTTAAGTCGCGGATAATGTTACTTGTGCGATGTAGGATTTTGACGTCTTTCGCTTGTTAGTTCATAATCGTTTCAATACATGCAATGTATTTCACACACTTGTTGGAAAACTGTCAAAAACGCACGCGTGTACATTAAATTGTATGTTGAACCTAAACATAGTGCGACAAGAACCTGTTTTCGACGAAGTTTATTGAAACGATTATGAACTAACAAGTGAAAGACGTCAAAATCCTACACACTACACGGGAATGAAAATTGCCACAGATTTTTTTTAATTTCGGAAAAATATTCAATCTGTTTATAAATTCAATATCATAGATAAACGTGATTATTTAAAAGTAATAATTACTTGTATAAACAAACCAGTATTTGCTTTCCTGTTTCGTGTTTTTGATAACTATTCATCCCTATAAAATTTTGAGAATTCATTAGACTCCTTAAAAAAAAATTAAAATCCATTAGAGCACTTTAAAGATTTTGAAACCCCTTAAGAACTCCTAATACATTCAGAAAACACTACAGAGTTCTCTAAGCAGCCTAAAAACCCGTAAGACCCCGAAGACCGTGTTTAAAAACATTACTCTAATGTTTACTTGACGTCACCCCTGAGTTACGCTTCACCCACTCAACCTTCGTTACGCTAAAGAGGTCGCCCCCCCCCCCCTTCGCTCAACTCAGTACCTACCAACCACCGGAAACCTATCGTGGCCTTATCCCTACGCTACGCTACTTCGCTTCACTGGACCGGTGGTAACCTGCCCGGTGGTGACGCCAGCTATAATATTAGTTCAAACACCCAATAGCTACCTCCAACCGTTAGGAAGTTACATACTACATATAGTATTTGTTCAAACACCTAATAGTTGTGTCTAACCGTTTTGACGTACAGCCCTTTCAATTTTAGGGGAGGTTGGGGAGGAGAGAACAGATTATACAAATTTCAATGGCCCTCAATAATTTTGGTGAGAATAATAAAAACCGTTACGTGTCCTAATTTCCGAGTTACAATTGGGGGAGGTGTGAAGGGGGAAGAAGGGGGAGTTTTGAAAAATGATTTTGACTGACTGACTTTTTATGAATATGAAAAAAAATGTTCCAATTGTCTTTTTCAAACCTTCACGAACAGAGCAAGTTATAAAACATGAAAACGGGTATTTATTTGAATTTACCTTTAATTTTAGCCCGACGCCGACGTTTCGATCGGATTGCACCAGCCGCGGGGAGACTGAAGTATGTATTGGAGGTACCGCGACAGCAATTTTTTTTCAGATTCGTACGAAGGAGCCCCGAGTCAGTCAAAATCCTTTTTCAATAATCCCCCCTCTCCCTTCGTTCACCCCTCCCCCCATCGTATCTCGGAAACTAGGACACGTAGCAGTTTTTAAGTATTCCCTCTTAAAATTACGAAGTGCGTTAAAATTTGTATACTCTGACCTTCCTTCCCCAACCTCCCCTAAATTGAAAGGGCTGTAACTTCGTAACGGTTGGAGGTAGCCATTGGGTGTTTGAACAAATATTATAATAGGCGTCGAAACCTGCCCGGTGTAAGCGACCTACCCAAATGTCCTTTCTTTGGTATTGTTCGTCGTTTCGTTGAGCTCCTTGAGTTATAATAATAATAATAATAATGTGTGTCGGGCATGCCACTGTCCGGGTGAGTCCATCAGACTTATTATCTCTGTTTGTTCCCGTCTAGCTAACGGCGAGTACTTGCACAGACACAATCAAGTAGCCAGAATTATTCACCAGCAACTTGCGTTGAAATTTAAGCTTGTGGAATCTGAGGTACCGTACTACAAGTATGTGCCCGACCCAGTTCTCGTGAAAGACCATATCACGCTGTACTGGGATCAGTCTGTCATTACTGACAGGACTATTGTTGCCAATAAGCCTGACATAGTGGTGATAGACCGATCAGCGCGCCGAGTAATGTGATAATCGATGTTACTATCCCTCATGACGAGAACCTCGTGAAAGCTGAGAAAGAGAAACAAATTAAGTATCTCGACTTGGCACACGAGGTTCGCGACATGTGGAATATGAACTCGGTTATCATTGTGCCGGTTGTCGTGACGGCCAATGGCCTGATAGCCAAGAGCCTCGACGAACATCTGTCGAAGCTCTCTTTAGGCGGTTGGATCAAGGGCCTGATACAGAAGGCAGTACTCCTCGATACGGCTCGCATTGTGAGGAGGTTCCTGTCTCTGCAACCCTAACCACCGGTGACTTGGACCCTGCTCCCGACACCGGCGGATCCCTATTTTTTATATTTTTAAATGTTTTTATATCTTTTTTAGAAATATTTAAAAATGTACTAAGTAAGATGAATAATAAATAAAGGAGACAATAATAAAAAAAAAATTCCAGCTTAGAATATTATTCCAATGTCACTACATTCTTTCTACAATGTAATTATCATTTAAGTTGAGAATTGTACTTAACACAGACGTAATACACCTCTGACACCCAAGCTAAGATTAAACTTGTGTTTTGAGTGTCAGGGCTCTTTTAGTTCACTAGAACGTTAAATACACCATAGTTCTGAATTTGGAACACGTCAAACGGGAAACAAGATAAAGAAAAGAAAAATATGCAAGTAAATATTAATTAATTAATTAGAAGGCAAACCATATTATGTCTTTTGTGTTTATGTTTTGTGTTGGAATGTGTGTGTATGTGTGTGTGGGTGATTGAGGAAATGTGGGATGGAGGAGGGTTTGCGAAGGGGGAGGGTAATGATATGGTCATGAATAAGCAAATAAATGAATCTTTATCTTTATCTTTAAGAATTAGAATGCAGAATTCGTGACTAGAGCCTTGCAGTCGTATATATTATAATTATAAATATTGCACTATTTGTTGACCAAGTTGTATATACGACCACCAAGTACCGCGAAATGACGCTGTGCAAGCGTAGTTCTATGTCTAACGGAGGGACAGACGTTAGCAGTCCGACGTCTTGCAGGACAAGCGGGATCCAACGGCAGGCTGGTATGCTTACGCAACGTGGAGTTCAGCACAAAGAGCTGTCTCACGGTCAGCATTCTTACACCTTACATTCCTTGTACAGTTGTGCGGTACTATGCCGGTAGTGTTTGAAAGTCATGACCTTGAGGACAACCCTCTGTGCCCTTTCCAGTTGTATCATGGTTGTTTTAGGAGCACCACCCCAGACCGTAATGCCAAAGGTTAATATTGACTGGCAAAGACAAAAATAGACCATACGTAAAGTATCCGCAGCAGCACTATATCGCAGGCTTTTAAATACGATAATTAGTTTTCTAACTCGGCCAGACAACATCCTGACCTGAGCATTCCACGAAACAAGATTGTCTATAAGTACACTCAAGTATCTCACACTGGGTGGCTCTTGTCAGGGAACACGCGCATTGATTCGGTAGTGCATTGCAAGTGTGCGCCTTAACTGTAAATGAGTTGTCTGGTTGCGAGGAAGATTTCAGTGAAAAAGTGATGAAATTTGTTTTGACGTGATAACGTCTTATAAATTGATAATACCAGCAACACTCATGAAAAATAGTAACGTTCCATAGTAACGTTCCACCTCCTTTTTTGTATTACATAAAATAATGATTATGACGTTATCACGTAAATCTATCGTCCGTAAACCGACTTTACAGACAACCAATTTTTTTTCTACATTTAGGGTCAAACTATTCGCCGCTAGCCAGGACATAACAATGCTAAGAACAGTTTCAGCTCTCCTCTTGGCTTCGTCCCAATTTTCGGCGTGCACCAGAAGGGCTGTATCGTATGCATAAGTATAAATGGAACAATATGGGAGTGCTAATTCACATAGGCCATTTACATACACTAGAAAAAGTGTAGGCCCCAGGATGGAGCCTTGAGGCACACCGAACGACAATGTACACTCGTCACTAACATATGTGTCGATTTTAACGCACTGCGTTCGTTCGGAAAGGTAACTTGGGAAGACTGTAAGTACAGGACCTCTAACTCCAAGTTGCTCAAGTTTTTTTAGAAGAATAGGAACAGAGACAGTGTCAAATGCCTTAGAAAGGTCCAAAAATAAGCCTTGGACTTTTTATCCAGTACCTCAACAACATCGTCAATCAGGGTACACGATAAGTCGAGCTACACGATAACTGACAAATGCTTGCACTGACTGGACAGGTCCACACAAATATGTGTGGTTTTTTCTTCAAAAGACTTTCTCAGTCACTAATCTGCATAGTGTTGTCATAGTGCATGTGAATTAAGCAAGATTGTCTGGACTTCAAAAGAGACTATGACCTTTGACTTTGTTTCGGCTGTTTCTTCTTAGAGTATTCAGGCACCGGCCCCATTTAGTAGCAGCAATACAATCTATGTCTATTTTATCATTACTTAATGCAGGTACGGCCAATAACGATATACGTACACGTTTGAAGAACAATATTTTAGATATAATTGATCGATTTCTAAGATGGTGGCTCCGCGGCCGAGCATGACACGTCAGAAGATGGGCTTGGTCACCGAGGGAGGGCTTAAAAACGCTGGCGTGAAATTAATACTCATTACACCATTAAACTTATCATTGACTGTCTGGTAATTCATACGTATGAGTTGTATTGTAAGTAACTTTCAGTACGTAGAGTCTGGCCAACGAAAGCTGTCCACGAATTATTTTCAGAAGTTTGTGTCGGCCGGCTCAGTGCGTTCGGATGTGTCGGTTGGATCAGCCCGAGCATGCGCTGCGCGCTATTTGACCCGAGGCGTGGGTGGATATCGTACGCGGCGCACACCTCAAACGTGCATGCGTGACTACGTCCACAACTAATTTAATGCTCGCACTGAGGCCCTTTGATCTTGAAGCATTTGCCGATATACGATGGCTCACCCTCGCACGTGCGTAGCACATTGCGAGGCATTCGCCGTTCGCGGCGCATGCCTCTCAAAGTCTGCATAAGAATTGAAGAGTTCCGTTACTTTGTCATAGATGCCAGAATCAGAACCTAACCAAACACAAAAACTACCCTTGAAGTACCCCCTTTTCAATAATATGAAAAAATCTGTACATGTCACGGTAACAGGCTTATTCCCAGTAAATGGAACTTGACACACCTAACTGTCGAAATCTGGGAGTATTATACACATCTGCGTGCCCCCTCAGAGCGTACGGGCGTGATGTTCTGTCATGATGTTGCATAAACAATAAACATCCAAGCAATTGCAGCAATCACTGCAGATTTGCCGTCTAATTTTGTAGAGTTCCATTAACATCTCCAAAGATACATACTAATATCTCCACAAAGATACATACATATAAAAGACCACACGAAAACCATCAAATAGAAAAAGAATCATCAAACTCGGTTCACGCAGTCGAAAGTTCTGGGGTAATAAATACGAAAGGAATAAAATTATATTCTCCGTTTTTGCAACAATTTTCATTTATACTCCGCTCCTATTAGTTGTTGCGTGATGTTATATAGCTTACAAGTATAACCTTCCTCGATAAATGGACTATCAAACACAAAAATATTTTTTCAATTTCAATCAGTAGTTCCTGAGATTATCGCGTTCAAACAAACGAACTTTTCAGCTTTATAATATTAGTATAGATGATAATGTATTCTTACTATCTTTGTATTTTATTATGATTTTTTGACTTGGATGACTGATTAGTTATTGTACACGGTTACATAATTTATTTTATCTACCCAAATATCATAAACACTCTCTAATGCGTTCAAAAACCATAGGCAATGACCAGCATTACCAACCTGCAGAAATGAACGGTACTGTAATGAACTCATAACGCAACTGTAAACAGTTGCGTTATGAGTTTTAAATTTGGGACAGGTGTCAAATTCAAGTGAGTGTGCTATTCTAGTACCACCTACATTAAATCAGATATCGATAAAATAAAATAAAAAACTAACCCTATTCAGTATGATTTTAATTATAAATCGCACGACATTTTGATCTCGAGTGACACAAGAATAGTGACTTTGTTCGTTTGCATATGATTTAAAAAAAATGACAGATATCCGAAACGCCGCCATTTCGAGCTGTCATTTGTTCGTTAGCTTTTTATTTCCAGTAACCCATTCTTTATTTCTGTCGAAAATGAGTGATAGTGACTCAGAAATTGACATGAATACTCCGCCAGATATCGTAAATGCAGCGACGAATGCAACTAATAACCTGTTGGCACAAAAATCAAGGGCCAAGTAACAATGCAGGTCATTTCCCTATGGTTCCTGAACCCATCATAGAGCCCTTATGATATTCGGGTAGATAAAGTAGTGTATGCAACTATACATAATTAGGCATTACAACACTCGTGTGATGCTATTAAGAAACTCGCCTTCGGCTCGTTTCTTAAACCCACACTCGTGTTGTAATGCCCTTCATTATGCACAGTTGCATAAACTACTATTATCTGTTCTATTCAGATGTAAGTGTGTAGACCCTAAGAAGCGTTTAAATTAAAGGGTTTGAAAATCAAGGACAGTAGATTCATACTCCGGGTAATAATTGTCCATATTCAGCATATTTTCCAGTTTGGATAATTTCAGCACTGAGAAGCCAGCACAATGAGCTGAAGAAAGCAATTGAATTTACGGGATGCCGTGAAGGAAAACGTGTACATTAAATTAAGCACTATTTGAAAATAATAAAAAAAAGCCAAATTAAAAGTACTCTTTTATTTAATATTCCTCATAATACACTCGATAATTAAAAAAATATGTATGTCGCATCATGCCAAGGCTGTGCATCCCCTCTACCGACGATCATGTCTAAGCGGGCGCGTATGCATTTCCGGTATTGATATTATTAGTTCTCAAAACTAATTGTGTGCTGGCGCTGTCATGCCTTCAATCCACGACATATAAAAAATATTTTTTTACTCGCTGAATAATAATTAGTACCAAGTCCGTTTAAGGTAAAAGATTCAGGGTGGCCCGCAAAATTTAAATTTTCTTACATTTTTGCAATTTCCAGGGCAGTGCTAAGTTTTATGTTGATAAACATATCGGTTGCGACTGTAAGAATTATATTAAGTTACTTACAGAATTATAATCATCAATACAATCATCCAAGTTCGTAAAGCTCGAAGAAGGACTTTGACCGTGAAAAATTCGTTCATCGACTCTTATGAACTTGGAGGGTTGTATTGATGATTTTGATTGAATTTCGCGGGCTACCTTGAAGCATCCCCCTTAAGCAGTGCGTAGCCAGGGTTAACACCACTTGTTTTTTTTAATTCTGTCCTTGTTTCTTGGATAGCTTTCGTTGGCCAGACTCTTTCTTATCTCCTGTCTTCCGTCGTTCAGGACCTTTAAAATGTTAGTAGTAATGGCAAGATTTTAGTGGTTAGTTTTAAGAAACCCAAGTTATAAAGGTTCAATAAATCGCGCTTCGGTTGGCTCGTCCTGGCGGGGGCACTCCCGTGCCCCAAGATTTTGGATACGTTCCCCTTCATTTTATTTTAGTTTTTTCCTTTATAGCCTGTGGAGAAAGTTGAACAAATGAACTAAAATGAACGATGTTTTGACAGCAGCAGATTCATTTTCTATGGCTTCGGCTTCGTCAATCAAACGCTGTAAATCAGAACTCCAGAGCTGTCAAAAATTAAGAAATCAATGGCAAAGTATCGCACACAGTAAACAAAATAAAGTTACTTATTAGGTTTATTGGATAATGTTAAATAATTTCTATTGTTCGTTATTAAAACATTCAGTTACCGTACTCATACATACGAAACGAATTTGATTGCCATTGTTATTATCAGGCGTCGCGATGTCGCCTCCGAAGCAGCCCTGTAGTTTATTTCAGTTATGTGTTAAAAGTTCTATTGGTCTTATTAATTCAGCTTGTTATGTTATTGAAAAGGCGTACCCTGAGAATCAGTTCCACGAGTGTGAGAGAGAGGCATTTGATTTAAAATGCCAACTAATGACTATGCTGCCAGCCAGGTATACTTCTTTGTTTATAGTCTTATCTTTAAAACCCTAATCCTAAATCCTTATTCTCATTTGTTTGTTTTGTAGCCTCTTGATGATATAAATGATTCAGATTTTTTTAAATCTCTCACAAAATTAAATGATGGTGTGAAATTATGTTCACTAATCAAAACATAAGACTATTTTGAATGTAATCCATTACTAATTTGAATATTTAACTGTGATGCAGTTCTCTATTCAATAATGCATCATATACCTTTAGGAAGTGGGAACAAAATATAAGGCACTTTTAAACTGATGTCTCAGTTTTTTTTATTATGCATGTATTTAATTTCATACCATCAATTAAAGAAAGAATCTAATTGCATTCTTTTTTTGATTGATTCTTTTGTTATTCAATTTATTGCAATCTGTTTATTTCATTCCCAATATAATAAAATAAGAATGTGTTCAGAAATTTGTCTCCGGAGTTTAAAACAATTGAAATTTGGCACTGTTCCATATATATTTTACAACTGTGTTGTTACCGTGATAAAATAAAATTATTGTGCAATGCCTCACTTTATATTCCAAGGCTATAAAATCTGTATGGCAAGTACAGGCAACTGCATTCATTGCTAACCCACTGTTATGTGTGAAAGATACCAAAACAAAAAACATGACTGTTCAAAATGTAACCTTTACTCACCTTGAAGATTTAGGAGATTATATTTTAAATAGATGTCTGAATCATAATGTGGCTGGCTCCTTAGCTTTATTTAAATAATCTTGAATGCCACATCATTACTGGGGCCCAATTCTGCTATTTTTATAAATTCGTCAGTCCAGTCCATTGTCATCCCATAATTGTCATTTTGCTTAAGTTCGTAATCTGCCAAATTCATAATGGTTGATCAATGGTCTCGTAATAAAAAAGTGTTTTAATGACATTGTTGTTTTGCCATTATTATAAAACCCTTAGTACAAATGGTTTTCGAAATCTACTACTTAAAGCGAACATTATTCATGCCAAATTTCATTTAAAATAATAGATTTTATGAATGTACGAGATTACCATTTCATGGTGATCAACCAATTAGTCCATTGAAAGAAATCAATGGACTGATTGGTTGATCACCAAACTTGACAGAACTTAACCATTATGAAAGCAATGATCGATTATTATTCCAAGAGTTGAAAAACCAACAGTGCATAATTGAGCATTAATGTAGGTGTTGTTTAGTGCTAGTAAAAACAACATCTCTTGCCCTGCTCATAATTTATTTGAGGTTTGTGCAGCATGTCTTCTTCCATATTTTGTTGCTTGCCATGTTAGTAGTTACCTCCTTTCTAGCCATACCATCTCATAGTCCATTTATTATTTATTTTGCCTTCATCTACTGTAAATGTTGAACTTAAATAAATTAAATACCTTTTGAAACAATACATTACCTTCACGAGTTTAAAAGAGCTCAATCCTTATCTTTGTTCCTTATTTTTCATGTGATAAAAGTCAAATGAAAACTCAAACATTTATTAAACCTTGTCATAATTTATCAAGTGCATACGCAGCTAATAATTTTCAACTTGAGTTTTATATCATCTACCTACTCAAAATTAATCTTGTTAATGAGGAAAATAAAGCTACAAAATCATGGAGACAGATTTTGAACTCTTAAACTTGTTGTATCACTATTGAAGCATTCTGGATATCAAGGTTAATTACTTTGAATTCAGAAGAAACTGATAAACTAAAATATTTACTTGTGATTACATTTTTTCAGGTTATTCGATGTCCTCTGTTCAGAAAGAACATGCTGTCTGTATCGCGGCGACCCTCGCGTTCAGCTGCAAGTACTCACGCACCCCAACATGACAGTCTTCCGCAAATGCGACCTCGATAACGGCATACCCCAGCGCTTCTGGATAGCTACACTCTCCACCTTCAGCCGCTTAGTTGTTCTCGATCTCAAGTTCATTTGCACTGACGAGATTCTCGAGGTCATCGGCGACAATTGCCCTTTACTCGAAGAAGTTAACATTGTCTCTAGAGTAGACATTTGTAAATCCCTTTTTAATGCTTCCGTTTTGATTAGGAACGTCTCTGATGCAGGTCTTTGTTTTATCAGGAATTTGAAACAGTTAAGGATTCTGGCAATGGATCCCCCAAGGAACGAGCGGGCTAATCGTATCGGGCGGTGCGTGTCTCAAGGCGGCATCATCATGTTGATCAGCGAGCTGCCCTACTTGGAGGAGCTACGCATCGAGTCCTGCGACATCGGCTCTACGTTAATCGGTAGTGCTATGGACATAGGCCCCTTGAGTCTCAGAAAAATTAATTGTCATTTCGCGTCAGCAGATGGTATTAGGAAATTAATCAAAATATGTCCATTCCTCAGAGAGCTGTCGGTAACGCATTTATCAGAACACAATAAAGACGCTATTTTAGAACAGATTTCAATGAGCGAATTAAGATTGAATAGGCTGGATCTTTCTTTCTTTTCCTACTCGGATTCAATGCAGCAGCTTTTAACGGTCAAAGGCAGTTACCTCACACACTTCTCGCTGTGGGAGATTGACCACTCGTTAACGTTGGACGCGGTTATATCGCTAGGAAGATGTTGTCCAAACTTGGTCACACTCTGTTTAATGACGCAGTCGAAATGGTTGGTAATACCCAGGTTTTTTCGGCGACCAAATAAAATATTCTCAGAACTTAGGAATTTAACAATAGGTAATGAAAATTTTTCCATAGAACAGATGTTGACTTTTTTCGTTGAGTGTACAGATAATTTGCAAAGACTAGTTCTGAAATATCAAACAAAGACTAATATAGATGAAACATTATTGCATTTATTAGAGAAGGGACATTTTAGAAATGTAAACTATTTGTGGTTAGATTGTACATTAGAAGTATCAAAACATGTGATCAAAAGGATAATACAAATGTGCGAAAGGCTTCAAATGTTCACAGTTGACTTTTTAGAGGAGATGACGGACGTACACAAGTACATAAATGAAAACAATTTGGATTTGAAGCTTGGTAGTTATTAGAATGTTCACTCTAATTGTATTTATATTAATTAATTCATAATAAAAGATAACTATTTTTTACAAAAAAATCGTTTGATTATTCCCACTGATGACATAAACACCCATCATGAAAAGAAACACAAAATGATGATTTCAAATAATAAAATATTTTTATTGGGCATTTTTACAATATTTACAACTTATTAAACAATGCCGACCGATAAGGAAAAGAAGTTAATTAACATACCACGACATAATAAATGATTTATTATGTGTTATTATTTGGACTTTTTTCGGACCTACCTATTAATTACTTTTGTATAAAATTAATCTAATAATACTTAATACTACTTACTTCAAATTTATGAATATAAAAGCCTATGCACACGATGCGTTGCGGGGACATGCAGAACCGGGTACAGATTTAGAATTTGCATACCCGGTTCTAGGGGTGTTCGGGTCACGCGGTTCTACCCGGTTCCAAGCGACGAAATCGTATTTTTATATATTTTTTACCATCGTGACTCGAAAAAGGACATTTTATTGATCGATAACAGTGAATAAAACTCTCTTTTACTCACTATCTATATCAGTGAATAAAACGATGTTTTTACTCACTGAGTGAATAAACACATTTTGAATTTGGATCAATAAAACGTGCCTACAAGAAATATGACATTGAATTTCAAAAACGCTTTGTTGTGTCATGCTCCACAGCAAAACCACTTTGGCTATATTATGTAAAAATTACAGGATAAAATTTAGGTAATGTCTATATTATTGTAGCTTTAATATAAAAAAAATGTATATTGTTACTTTCTTGGAAATTACCAATTCAATGTGGATATGCTACAGAGCATACTCTCCAGCAGAACCACTTTAAAATAACGGTTATTTCACGCTGATTATGCACAGGTCACAACATAAACAAATGTATATTTATTGTGTATCAAGATAATATATACAATTTTAGATAAATACTTACTTACTGATTTTTAGTAACATGTAAATGTTATATCGGAATGCGCCTGCCATGAATTTCTTAGCAAATAATAATCGATCGGCGATCGGCTACGAGTGCTATATAGCGTTAGGTGACGGTCACGCGAATTCCATGATTTTTGTTCACCCGAAAAGTACACAACGCGCCTAAAGAAGTTTTCAGTTCAAAAGTAATTCCCGACCGTAAAGAGTAAATCTATTTACCCTGGGTGCATGTCCAGACGCTGCGTGTGACATCATATGGATTTTTAGACGCCACTGCAACGTCGCTCCGGCGGCGCACGGTGTGCCTCGTGCACTCTAACATAGTTAAAGACGCTGTTTGCTGACGATAGGAAAACATTATATTCCTCTTAAATTAGATGTCTAATAAACAGGAAATATTAATAAGGCAACAACAACCATCCTAATATCTACCCAGCTAGTCACATAATATAAAATATAGGAATGATTTCATACAATTTTCGATTACGTTTATGAAACATAATTTAACTAACCTACATTGTAGGCACCAAAATGTTGATCTTATAAGCAACTTATTTTACATCTTAGGGGTATGCGCGCACTACGAAAATAAATCGTATATTTTGTACCCTATGAAGCGGTACTGGCTTCGCGTAGGTATTAAAAGTCGCAGCGATTTATTTTCGTAGTGCGCGCATACGCTTAAACTTCTAGTCACATGTGCTAAAATCTATAAAGAAGAAGAACAAATGCTTGTATGGATACATTATGATATTACGTGCATATCCCATTCTACAAAAGTAGCACAAGCGCGCGGTCTCGCCATAAGCAAATTCACAATTAAAAATAAACATGTATTTTACGCAAAAAGAGACCATCTAAAAACCTAGTCTTGAGACAGTCACGAGGCCCTACCACGAACACCCGATGTAATAACGTAAGGCGCAGGATAAGTACCAAGAGGCGTGGGTGTGGCGCGGTCGCAGCGCCTCTTCTTTGATATTTCATACAAAATGTATAGAAGAGGTGTGACATACTGAGACGGGTGCGGCGCGGGCCCTGCTTCCTCGCCTTCGGTGCACCCGCAGATAGCAGTGGCATGCACAGGGAGAGAACAAGATGGCGAAAATGCGTAACAGTATAGCAAAGCAGTATAGCAGAATAGTTTTTTTTTTTTTTATAGACTTTACAGACTAGAATGCGCGCGCGCCTCGCCTTCCCGACACCGTTAGCGCGACTGTTCTGCACTGCGCCGTCACCTCGCCCGCGCCGCGCCTCCGCCCGATGCCTCTTGTATTTGTCCCGCGCCTAATACCTACGTTAATTTTTTTATCGAAAATACAACTGCCCTAAAGTATTTTAGTTGTTTGCAATAAGCACAATCCGTATCGTCCATAGAAGATTTGGATACATTCATAAAATCATGAAAATTGTATAATTATAAAATCGATGCATTTACGTCATGTCTACATCGCAAATCCAAACTACATCCTAAGTCATAGGGTTTACAAAAATAAATTTCATCTGTCCATCATGTAAATGATTAATTTACATCTATTTAGTTTTTATTTTTTTCAACACAATTGCTCAAAAAGTGCATTTACGAAGCCTGTATACATTGTTCGAAAGTTAAAAATTAAGCACCATACAACGGACCGTGCGGTAAAATACGTACTCTCACCTTAGTACCGATTTTACCGCACTCCCCCATACATAGCACCGTGCGTATTCTTTACGGGATTTTTTTAATTTCCAAAAAAAAAGAAAGGATTCCACCAAGGAGTTTCACATTACGAGAATAAATAGGCTGACTGATCGAACCTCCTTGGAAGTGCTTTAGCTCAATACGTTTGTCTCACTTTAATACAAAAGAGTAAGTGAGACGAAAGATGTAGTTCTAATTTTCAACGCGTGCATGTGGCGCCATTTTCATAGAAACGTCAAAGATTGTCGCGACTTTCCGACTGATAAACAAAATAATATGAGTTCAAGCGAGGAATGAGGTGCAAATTGCAGAAAGCAGTTTCTTGCCGCCAAAATCGCGAGAGCGCTATTTAATGATTTACGAATTTAGCGTGGTATAATGAATAATTTTCTCGCAAATGTGTTGAAAAACTTTGTATGACACACGTGCAGAAATTGGTATTTACAAACTCGTGACTATGGTAACATTCGTCTACTCGTTTGTAAAAACCAACTTACCACACTAGTATCATAAATAACTATTACTTGATTGAATCCTAAGGCTAAATCATTCAGCTTTGCAGCTATACAAATGAAAACATCAACCCTTCTCAAACGGAACTAACCTTTTTTTTAATCGACAGTAGCAAATTCAGATGGGAAGGTAAATATTTCATTCGTTACATTTCCTGAATCAAATTAAACACCTCCAATGTAATGCCAAGAATCAGTAACTTGTGTTTGAGATCAGCATACGCAACACGACTATTAAAAAAACTAAATACTTTTTCGGCATTCTCCCATCACGGCCGACCGACTCAGCTATCAAGTTTTCTGTTTGGGTTTGCTGAAAAACCCTCAGAGCGATACTACTGATAAAAATGATCAAACCATTTTTCCCACAGCCGTATGAGAAGGGTTAAACCAACACATTAACATCGAAACAACTCACAAGCAGAAACAGCTTGACAGAAAAAAAAACACCACTTTAGTCACTCACAGTAAAAGTTTAAAAAAAATCTGTTCACAACAGTCAGACAAGCACACTCATTCACAGAACAGCTTTCTGTATCTTCTATAACCCTTTTCATGTCAGATGGCCAGTGGGTCAGTGAGGCCATTCGTATGCTATGGCTCCTTCGCCTCGGCCGGCGGTTCCTTGTCATTGTCTTTCTCGTCTTCATAGAACTCATTCTTGGGCTCCACGCTCTTGTCCGCCTCCTCTTGGCTGATCCTCACGTCAGGGTCCGGTTCGTCTTTAATTCTGTATTCTTCGGGGAAGAAGTCGCCTGTTGATGAATAATTTATTTAGCATAATTATCTGCCTAACCTTTTCCCAACTATGTTGGGGTCGGCTTCCAGTCTAACCGGATGCAGCTGAATACCAGTATTTTACATGGAGCGACTGCCTATCTGACTTCCACAACCCAGCTAGTTGTGGGTAATACGATTATTACGATAGTCCTTGGTAAGACTGGTTGTCAGACATTTGGGTCACTACCTGTAACGAATGTCAAAGATCTACAAATGACGGCCGGGACCAACGGTTTACTTTCCGAGGCACGGAGGAAACTCTGTATGTAAGAGTGGTCACCCATCCACAGGCCTACCTAGGCAATCATAGCTTTACCTAAGGTCAACCCGAGCGGTTGTTATTATTTAGCCACGAACTCTTTTACACACAATTTATTTAGCATAATCAGCCTGTAATATTCTCACTGCTGCACTGCTAGGACAGAGGGAGAGGTGACCCTTTGACAGACCCTCTCTCTCAGAGGCACTCATTCACCACGCAGGCCCAATCTGTTTACATTAAGTACTGGATATTATTTTATGAATTAATAACAAAGTGGGTCTAAACTCACGAGTTACTCGTACCTACTTTTTTGGGGACCATTTGTTTTTTTGTTAAGTATATTCATTTGGGTTCGCTGACTACTACCGTCAGAGCCCAATCCGATAAGATAGAGGAGTCATCCAGACATAATTATGTTTTAAATTTGAACGTTCTTTATTTTATCATAAGGACGGACATTTTGGGAGACTACTAAAAATATTACGTTCAAAATCTGCTAATTGTCAGCCTAGTTGGAATAGATTTGCTATTGAATGAAATAATAAGTAGTTTACCTGGCACATGCGTCATCTGCACGGCGGGTGAGTGCTGGCACATCTTGAGGTTGTCGTACACGTGCTTTGAGATCGCTTCCAAGTACTGCTTGCTGTTCGCGTTGTTTGTACTGCAACATTACCCAAAGTCATAATTTTTTTCGTTTATTCATTTGTATATGTCACCGTAAAATTGTCAAACACGTTATATTACAATATAACGTGTTTCTCTCTAGCGATATTGTAAACTCTCGAAATATTGTCAAATGAACATACGGAAGTATCTCTACCCCCATAATTGGGACTTGGGGCACCCCCCGTTAGGTTCCTTTAAACCAGCCTTTCCCAAAGTGGGCGATAACGCCCCCTTGTGGGCGCTGCAGGCCTAAAGGGGGGCAGTAGGAGACCCATAAAACATCTAGGAGGAGGACTCTTTAGACACTGACTGAGCCCTCGACTCTCGACTACAACTTGGGAACATCAACTAATATAAATTAAGAGATTGCTCAAACTAACTATTTCTCTTCGTGTAGTTTAGATGATATTATGATATTAATTAAATAAGAATAAAATTATTAAATTAAATAATTTTAAATAAAGTTATAATAGCTAGCTAAGCTAACATAACAGTTGTTTGGTTTTAGCAACATGTTAGTTGTTACTTATTATTGTTTTTTTGTATGTTAGAATTTATTAGGAATTTCAATTTTAATACTAGGTGAAAAAATGGGGGCGCTAAAAAATAAATTATTCTCAAAATGGGCAGTAGTCAAAATAAGTTTGGGAATCCCTGCTTTAAACCCTGCACTCGGAAAACCCCGCGTAGCGGGCTCCGTCGACTACGCTTTTTAGGGGAATATAAAGTGTTTTAAGGTTAGGTTATGTTAATCGGTATTTCTCAGGAATGGTACATTATCTTTCCATCAGAGTGGTACTACTGGGCAAGGGGGACCCCTCCTTCCCTCCACACCGCGTGAGTTGACTAACATCGCATGCATTTCACGAAAAATAATGCGTTTTATTGTAAGCAGTATGTTCGTTTAACAATATTTCGAGAGTTTACAATATCGCTAGAGAGATTACAATATAACGTGTTTGTAAATTTTACGCTGACATATACATATTAATTTACATTTTTAAACATTCTAACATAAAATTATGTAAAAACATTTAAATACATTTTTTTTTTTTATACAAAATGGGCCCGCCCTTGACCTCGAAATCTCCTGATAGAAAGCGATGGATGAGGTTTATAATGAAACAAGCGTGCCCAGAAGTTGCCTGTGCACTCTGACTTTGAAGGCAAATGGGTTAAATGTGGGTAGGAACAGTGATTTAGGCAGAGCATTTCACACTTTGGCAGTGCGCATAATAAAAGTGGAGAAGTGCTGAGTACGCGGGTCGGGATATCTACCAAGTGCGGATGGTACGCCGCAGTACGTCTGCTAGTGCGGTGGTAAAAGGATGAGGGTGGGATTGTGTTAGTAGAACTCTCGAATGGTGTGGGAAAGAGTTCCTGGAGGGATTTGGCCAGCCATGGGACGGTGTAGGCTAAGAGACAAAAATGATTAAGTCAGTACCTACCTGTTAATTTCCGGATGCAGTTGGAAGTCTGGCGCAAAGAACTCCAAATACTCTGTGTAAGGCAGTTCATTTGAAATATTCTCGTCTACTAGCAATGAAGTCTCGTAGGTCCAACACCGTGCCACGTTTCTTAGTGTGTAGCTGAAAGGTAACAAATACATAAGCTAGTTAACTTCAATAACATTAGATGCATCAGAAGAAATCTGCTCATCAGCCTGAATTCACCCACTGCTGGTTGTTTTATGCCCTATGGCAACTATGTCGTCTGCCCTTTCTTTGGCCGCCACTCGGTCACAGTTTTACTCCACCTGTCATCACCGCACCTAGCTAGGTGTCCTTTTTTTTTTTTAGGATGGGAAATCATCAAATGACTTCTCCCACTCTGGGCGGAGCGGGAGGGAGTGTCAGACTCTTACTGACTAAAACCCATCCATGTTCCTTCCTCGCCTTTTATGTTCCGGGGCCGCGGTATCTCTTTCGAACAGGCCCGTAGCTAGGTGTCCTTCCATTCTACATATTTGAGTTCCATAACGCGACCAATATCGAAATACGTCTTCGGATTTCGACGTTAAGAACTTGTATTTACCTACCAGCATTATGCCGAGCGTCCATGTCTCACCACCGTACGTCATTGTGTGCAAAGCACACGTGGTTATAGGCGGGCGAGGCGGGACCGAGACTTAAGAAATTGCGGAATTTGGCTCATTTCAAAATGGCGTTCTTTTTGATAATCCGTTCTTAGTTAAACCTAAGCAGTTGAACTGATCTATCACTACCATAATCGAAAAAAATATTTCAGAAAAATCAAAATAGCGATCAAAACCTACTTACAATTTCTAATCATACTAGTTGACCATCCTTGAGCGTAAAGTAGCATCCTCATCATCTCAGACAAACAATGACTTGTTTCAAACTCACCCTCCCCCACCTACAACTAAAGTGGGCACATTCAAGTTCTTGACGAACTTGACGCACTCGCCGTGGCCGCGCGTGGACAGCGAGAAGCAGCCCAACCTGTCGCCCGCCAGCGAATCGGCGCCGCACTGCAGCACTATCGCCGTGGGACGGTAGAACTCCATCACGTTCGAGATGACGGGCTTGAACACCTACAATAAATGGAGAATGGTTTGGTAAATAGGTACTGTTTACATGGTAGAATTGAAGAATGTTGTGTCTGCAGCTGTGAAGTGGATGTCCCTTTTTTAGGAAATTACCTCAAAATTGTTAGACAGTCTTCAGAGGAGCAATAGTCAGCCTATGTTCCCACAGCTGACACAGGCTTGCTCTCTTTGAGACTGAGTAGGCTGTAATCCCACATGAGGGCCGGTGCGGCATGCTGTCACATGTCTTCAATTTTTGGTTCTAAGACATGCCCACTTTCCTCACAATCCTTGTATTAATAAAATAACACTTTTTTCAAGATTAGTATTTAGAAAAAACATTCTTCTCACACTAATTCATATGCATAAATAGATAGGTAGAATGCATAACAGTGTTTTCTTAATTTATTTTATATAATTATTAACATACAGCAGTAAGCTGCTATGATAAATTATGTACAGTCAAGTTCAAATTGTTACTACTCATTTGCGGACACTTACACAACAAAAATTGATTAATGGACATAAACAATAAAACCTGCCAAGTGCGTGTCGAGCCACGCTCAGTAAGGGTTACGTAGTTGCCTGTTATATCACAATAAAGAACGATTCTGCTGTTCTTAAACTTATGATAATTTAGTATGGTTTTAGGTTTTTTATTTCGGATTTTGTTTTTCAATGTAAGTCTTTACCCGTTATAAACAAGCAACGACTTCATCTTAGTCACCAATAGGATTTATTCAAGTTTTTTTTTTATTTGGTGAGTACAAAATTATCCAACATTCAAGTTCAACGAATAAACTAATATTACTGCTAAATTATTAGTACAGTTATGGTAACTGCTATAATTTTCCTTTAAGTTCATGAAATGCACTATCATCATAAATTTTTCCAGATTTTTCACCAGAGCATTAAATCGAACAATACGCCTCAGTAATTTTAAAAGACCTATGCAACGATCAACCACACGATGGGTTAGGGACTACACAAAACAACGATTTTGTTCGCGACGCCTACGCGTCTCATACAAAATCATGTTTTGTGCGTAGTCCCTAAAACGATGAAAACAACATTCATTCCCTAAAAAACAACTGCTTATGGTTTAGGAACCGATCGCATGCTTGCAAATAAATAAGAAAAAAAAAACCCTAACAAAATGTATGTCAAAAATTTTCGTTTTACCTTCATGTAGACGTAATTAATATGCACTGTCGTCTCTTAACAAAACCTCGGACGAACGGACGGCCAGAGGGATAATGACGAAACTATAAGGATTCCTTATCAGGACTCTGGAACCCTAAAACCAAAATCAAAAAGAAACTAAAACCAACTAACCTGGACATAACTCTGATCATCAATACCCTCTTTCAGCGGTACATTGACCGAATAATACCTCCCACTTTCGGCTCCAATCTCATACATATCACCGGTTCCAGGGAAGAAGTAGTTTCCATACTTGTGGAAACTGACGGTCATTACCCGGTCAGTGAGGTAAAAAGCTTCTTGTACACCGTCTCCGTGATGGACGTCAATGTCTATGTACAGGACTCGAGGGTGATATTTTAAGAGCTCTAGAATAGCTATGACGATGTCGTTTACGTAGCAGAAACCTGAAAAGGAAATGGGAAAATTTGGTACCTACGAATAAAATTCAATGATGAACTTAAATAATAAAAATGAAAGCTGAGAAGTGGTATTTTTAAACCACTTCTCCACCACCATTTTTCGCACCATCGCATGCATTGAAGTAATCATTTATTAAGAGAGAAGGGTAAGAGATAGTTTATGACACAGGGGTTCCCAAACTTTTTCGGATCGCGGCGGACTTACAGGTTTAGTATTTTATCTCGGCGCCCTAGCTAGTCGAAATAGGGTACAAGGTGTAAGTTGATGGGACTGTGTTGTTATAAAATACACTCGAGAGCAATGAATCCGGGTCACTTAAAGAATGTTAAAAATCTCGGAAACTAAAAATGATAGGTTAATGCAATAAATTGTATTTAATAGACACCTGTACACCAAGTTCCTTATACGATTTTGGGGAATATTCTCCCATTCCTCTGTGAGAGCAATTTTGAGCTCACGAAGCGTGATTGGGGGAGGGTTTCGTTGTTTTACGCATCTGCCTAGCTCGTCCCAAGCATGCTCGATCGGGTTGATATCCGGGCTGCGCGCTGGCCACTCCATACGAGTAATGTTCATCTCTTGAAGGTAGTCATTCACAATCCTACCTGTATGAGGTCGGGCATTGTCATGCATAAATATAGCATCCTCACCTAAATTGACCATAAATGGACCAACGTGATCATTGAGGATTTCTTCCACATATCTTACGCTAGTTAAAGAGCCGTTTTCTATGATCACCAGCTCTGTGCGACTTTCAGAAGAAATTCCGGCCCACACAAGTACAGACCCACCACCGTAGGCTACTTTTTCTTCGATACATGCTTGCTTGAATCTTTCCCCTGGTCTTCGATACACTCTGTGTCTTCCATCGTGCTTGTAGAGCATAAATTTTGATTCGTCGGAGAACATAACTTTTGACCAATCTTCAATACTCCAATTTACGTGGCTCTGGGCATATCTTAGTCTTGAAATACGATGCCCACGCTCCAGTTTAGGGCCGTTTGCAGGTCTAAGGGGTTTTAAGTTAGATTCAGCAAGCCGACGTCTTACTGTCCATGCACTTGGGTTACTTCCTCCGAGGCGTCGAAACTGATTTGTGAGTTCAGTTCCTGTGAGAAAGCGATTTCGAAGCATGGTGTTCACCAAGTATCGGTCTTCTCGTGCTGTGGTACACCTGGTTCTGCCCGTTCCTGGTCTGCGTAGGTTAGAACCAGTTTCTTCGTAACGTCGGAGAACTCTTTGTACTGTTGACAGCGACACACCGACAGTCCTGGCTGTATCGCGCTGACTCCGGCCGGTTTCCAGCATTGTAAGTATTCTGGTGCATTCTTTAGGCGTAAGCGACATAATTTCAGCTTGAATAATGAATATAGAGCACTATCAACATGGTTTATGTACCCACATATATGACAGATTACAAACAAAAGCAAAACCAAATGCTGTAATTTCGTAGTTCCATCTTCGAAAGTGGCCCTTTTTCAAATTTGATTTTTTATGATATAACTTTACAATAACTAAGAAGTTTTAATACCTTCATTTAAGGAGTATTACATTGTCTATTAAATACAATTTATTGCATTAACCTAGCATTTTTAGTTTCCGAGATTTTTAGGATTCTTTAAGTGACCCGGATTCATTGCTCTCGAGTGTATATAAATAAAATGACACTCAAGAAATATCAAATCGGAACGTGAATTTTGTTAGCGAGACTCTTATTGCGAACTGAATTCTTGTGAATCTTGAGCATGGAAAGGATCTTGGATCCGTGTAAATTTTTCGACATCGACTTAGGCAAGGTAATTCAAAATCACTTGGTGAGCTTCGAAAGGTGTTCCATGAAAAGAGACATCAAGACTTATGACACAACAAGCTCTTGAGATTTGTTGCCTCATTTGCAGGTAGATACAGCGCTATCCGCGTTATGTTTAGTTTCTGCAGAATGGCAAATAGGGATTTATAGGAACGCCTATAAATCCCTATTTAATCGCGTTATGTTTAGTTTCTGCAGAATGGCAAATAGGGATTTATAGGAACGCCTATAAATCCCTATTTGCCATTCTGCAGAAACTAAACATAACGCGGATAGCGCTGTATCTACCTGCAAATGAGGCAACAAATCTCAAGAGCTTGTTGTGTAGAGAGAGTGTGTAAGAGGGGCACCGTGAGGCGTTCCTCACGGTGCCCCTCTATGTCACACCAGGGCGCAGCTGCGCGCACTTTGGGAACGCCTGGTTTATAAGCTTGTTTATATCTCAATGCAACCACTGGTGTATTCAAAAATTCAGCAGTGTTATTTGGTATGATTTTTGTTTTTCTGTGGAAATTCTGAATAGTATATTCTGGTAGTAAAGATTTTTGCCATATTATTGGAAATAAACTTGATCCACAAGAATATCGGATTCATATGAAGTGAAATAAGGGCATACAAGATACTGGCCCCTGTCACTCCTGCCAGGTTGTTACATGGGAAATAGTTTTGATTTTAAGTAACATATCAATTTTTCATCTTTGAATACCTGAAGGTTCAAACTTCTTTGCGTGATGCAGCCCCCCAGACCAGTTGATGGCAATATCACATGCATTGTTGTTGAGCTTCATGGCACCTTCCAGTGAAGCCCCAGTATACATTGAACAGAAGTCAAACAGCCCTTCAAAGACAGGACAGTCATCACCAACATTGTAGTGGAGTAAGTCCTTGGAATAACCTGAAATAAACATTATGTTTTGTAGATTATTTAGCCATTTATTGACATGTTAGAATTCTCTTTTTGATAGGTAACTAACAGGCATGTATTGATAATTATTTTATTATTAGCCATTGGTATCCCACTGCAGGGCAAAAGCCTCCCTTCCCTCTTTCCGCTTATCCCTATCCAGTGCTGTTGTTCACCAATCTTTGTGGAAGGAGTCGAGTTCATCTTGCCATCTCTTTCTGGGCCTGCCGCGTTGCCCTTTAGTGCCGTTTGAGACCCATCCTTTCTTTATCTTGTGGTTAGTTGTCTAACCTAGAGTTAGAGTTTTTATGCCGCCCATGGGCCTCAGACTTGGCTTAACATGCGGTCACGAAATATCTCTCAGGCATGTTGGTTTCCTTACGATGTTTTCTTTTACCGAAGCAATTCATAATTAAACAATACACTCATGAATCCGAAAAGGTTGACGGACCTTTTATTAGACTCTGTGCTGGCAGACATGTGCGTGCACATGTTCATGTTGCCAATTAGTGTATTTTTAAGTTATGTTAATTTTTTTTACTAACATAGGATAAGTTTATAGTAACACTATATGGATCATCAGGTCTGTAATAAAAATTTTGAATTTGAATTAGGTAGGCTTCATACAAAAAATTTCCAAGCAAATATGTGATGTCTCATACTTTTGCCCTTATTAACCCAACTCATTAGGGGTTGGCGCAGCATGTCTTCTCCTTCCATACCTCTTTATTACTCATCATCTCATTAGATATCAATTTATGGCGCAACGTGTCCTGCACTAAAACATTTGTAACATCCAATAGTAGTAGTAAAGGAAATTACAAGAATCATGTGCTTAGAGATTATTAATAAGGAAATATTCTTGACATAATTTGTTGTCATATTGATACTTACTAATTTTAGATGTTCAAGGTCAATAATAAAATTAATAGGATTTAATGCTTGCCTGCCTGTATGTGCATGATGCAAATTGTTTGAAACTACTGTTTTTCAGCAACAGTCCTTAACCAAATAAATGTAATCTGGAGAGTTTTTCTTTTGTGTTTTGCTTCAGGTATATCCTGCACCTGACTGAGATAACAGTCTGAGAGAATCTTAGTCAGTTGTTGATAAACAACATATAGTATTGTTTACTTACTTTGTATATTTTGAGGTGTTACATTTTGCAAGAATTCTATGTAGTCCTCACTGTGGAAACGGCACATGTCATGAGCGCTTGCTCGGTACGGTTTGTATATTTGCATCTTTTTGTGCAGCCCATAGTTCAGAACCAAACTATGCGTCACAGACAGTCTGTGAGGTTTCATCGGGTGCCCGGGCCCGTAGTGGAAGTTCCCCACGTCCGCATTATAAAAATAAGCTACTTTATGTTGAGTCATATTGGATGAACAAATACGTATTCCTTCAAAACTAAAATAATACCCAGAACAACAGCAATAATCAACAAGCGTTTGGTTAGTTCGATGTCACCGAGTAGCATTTTCCACAGTTTACGGCATTATTATGATCGGATAATGATAATTTCAGAGTGAAAATAAAACAAAAAGCACTTAGAAGACTTTTACAACAATAATTCACAAGAAAATAAATACACAGAGAAGTTTATTTCATCTATCCATGACGTTATTGACAGATGACATTGACATTTTGACAATCGAAGTTGACAATAGCAAAAAAGAAAATGCGTAGACAGAGTATTCTCTGTCTACGGGAAAATGGTTAGGTACCTACTACCAACCGCTGCCGCGCTGTAAATTAGGATTCATTCCGTATTAGAAAATAATTGCTCACAGCGCTCACATCAATATTTTGCGTTCCGATTTAGACTTCACGATTATGCTGTCATCAGAGGTCATTTTTGACAGGGCTCACGGTGATATTTATTTGGGGCATGGTCGATGTGATTGCAAGATGATGCATGTCATGACGTCAGCTATGCCGATTCAAGAAGCATCGATATCGCGCTCACGATAATTCGGAACGGATTTATTGAAGCTCAAATCAATTAAAAAAAGCCGAAAAGTCTTTTTTTTAAGTCTTTTTTTTTAATTGGCAAAAGTCATGGACGACAGGTATCGTTGTGTCCTGTTAACACCTCCATTTAATTACCTACACAAGCTACGACACTTGAAACTACATGAGTATCTGTCGTCACGACATAGTGGGAACGGGATGTTAGTCTGTGGTGATTCCGATGCCTTGTAGAATTCAACTCTTCTAGACCGTCTATACATTTCCGTTATTTGACTTCAAGAATGTATGCTATCCTTGGAGTTAAAGTAGAAGCGCCGCTAAGACCCACTTTGTCCAGCAGGGCTATTACGTAACTTTCTGATATCCAGTGACTAACGAGCTTCGGTTGTTAATCGAACTTTGATAGCTATCGAGAATGTCATAATATTGGTATTCCATAACACACTGAATGGATATCAATTTACGGTGACTAACGTCCTGGGTACGCCTGTCATCGACTCAGTAGTTTCCCACTCTAATTTTTATCGACTATTATGCGGCTAAGTTGAGTAGCGCCCTTTCAGCGTTACAATAGTTGGTTTTAGGGAACATTTATATTAAGCGGTTTATATGACACGTGACATTGTTTTTTTAAATTGTGTTTTGATTGAGCTAACCTAAAAACTTCTTTAATAAAATTATTATAGGAACTTATGTTAATGTTTGACCAATGTGATAAGTTGTTGTGTAAGCCTGTTTATATTGTGATGACTCGTAACATTCGATAAGTCATGTTCCAGCTGTCAACTTTTGGACTGCGAATTTGGGTCAGTGGGTAGCCTTAGGGTTTGAATTCTTCGAACCTGGTGAGTATTCTGTTTTAATTTACATATTATTGTTGTATCATTTACATACTACACATCACACAGACACGGAGCGACGTCCTAGTAAATTACAGCTACAATTATGTCTAATTTTGCTTGTCAAATTGTAGACGCAAAATCGAGCACGAAAACACTTGCCCCTGTAAAGGACATTCACTACAAACCCATAATAACCCATAACTTCACACATAATATTATGGTGTCTCTAATAGCTATGCTCTAAATATTATTAGTAAACCAGTTAGTTCATTGTAAAATACATATTTAAACTTTGTTCCCACATAAAACTTATTTTCATATCAATCCTTTAATCTTAGCTTTCAAAATAAATGGAAAAATAGGCTTTCCCCAAAGTGTTACATAACTGTAATAAGTTTGAGAATATTGAATCAAATTTAAAATAAATAGAAATCTAATTTAAATTGTTTTTCTTATTCCTTTATTCTTTCATTTATTATTTTACTTAATTCTAACATTAAACTCCTACTTTCTAAAGGTTCCAACAAACATAATATTCTCTTAACATACTCAGCTGTTTTTTGTCACATTTCAGGTGTTGCA
The DNA here is from genome assembly GCA_916618015.1 of Xestia c-nigrum. Classification (NCBI taxonomy): domain Eukaryota; kingdom Metazoa; phylum Arthropoda; class Insecta; order Lepidoptera; family Noctuidae; genus Xestia; species Xestia c-nigrum. The sequence goes on from OU745263.1 coordinate 5,692,679, forward strand.
GACTATATGATGACCTGCGGAGCTACGTTTGTGACATGACTGACAAAATGTAAGCAGCGCAGCGAGGAGAAACTGAAGTTGAAATGGAGTCAATAGTGGACAACCCCCATCAATACTCTGAAAGCTAGCAAAGAGATAATTGACACCAATTACCTGTCTATTGAGCTGATTCATGATGTATCCGGACTGGAGTATGAGCAGCCTACCATCACCATAGATTTTACTGGGGACGATACCATAACTAAATGTCCAATTTTAAGTAGCCATAATAAAATTAAGAAATCATATATGAAGTTGTTACTGCTACTTTACCCATCTAAATCATACCGTTGCTTTGAAGCCCATCCAAAATAATATCATAGTGTATTCTGATGGACTAGGATTAGGTTTTGGATCATTGTTAAATAGTCATTCTAAATATACGGTTTTGTATGGCCTCAGATGTAATTTATTACAAATAAAAAAAGTTTGGTGTACAGCATTTTTATTTATTGTTTTTTTTTTTCCAACATGTTTCATAAAACAACATAGATTAAAGCTTGTAAAAGTATTACGAGTTTTTTATAAAACTACCTCTATTCAAGATAGTTTTATAACGCTTTCAAAGGCTTCATTAAGTATTAATTAATAAATCAAGCCTTTTAATTTGTACAATGATCAAGGGTCTGTACAAGGATATTTTGGCACGTGGTGGCTTAAATCAGAATTAACAAAACCATTACAAAACTTCAAACTTTGTTTTCGCTCTTATTCAGCTAATCTCGGAATAATTTAGGTGCCATACTTCACCACAAACACAAATTACAGTAAAACTACAAAAGATGTAACGTTTACATTTGAAACCGGCTTCGGTATATTTCCCAAAATCCTATAAAACGCTACTTAGGAGTAGCGTATATCACGATAGCTATTAGAGACTCAATTGTTATCAATTAGATATCCATTATGCTTACATAATCGCAGTAGTATAAGTATCGATACGTTAGCATCTGTCAAAATGAGTTACGGTGTCTAACAGCCACGATTGTCATCAATGACGTCATATTTGATCGCGTCTGGTCATACATAATACGAAACTAGCCTTTTGACAGTTAATTGATATACGCTGAGCCCAATTACTATCATTTCGAACTGTCAACCGAGTTACATAATAGCCCTACAGAGCGGGAAGAGTCACATGATTTCAGAACCGGCTCGGTTTAGCTTTGGTCATCGTTTACACGTTATTTACTTTTTATGTATTCGTTTCAAGTTAACCCGGGGTTTAAGTAAGCCGCAGCGTTGCCACCTTAGTTTTTGAAAAAGGGCAGTCGGACAAGCTAGAACAAACTAAATTTAGGAAATTGTGCCATCAAAAGAGGTGCTAGAGGTCTAAAAACATAAATCCAAATCCAAAGGGTCCAAAATTGTTAATTTGAAACGTATCGTCAGGGTAGGCCGCGAACCTGAGAGTGGCGGTAGGCAGGCTCAAGGCCAAAACTACCGCCCCGGGACCCGATGGCTTGCCTGGCAAAGCCTGGGTCCTGGCCTCGGATGCGGAGGCTCTCGGGCCCCGACTGAAAGGGCTCTTAAGCGCATGTTTGTAGAGAGACCAGTTCCCGCTTCGTTGGAAGATGGGGAAACTGGTCCTCATCCAGAAGCCAGGGTGCCCTGCGGACTCTGCCCTCCGCCTCGCCGAGCACCTTGAGGGGATGGGGCCGAATCTTGCAGAGAACCAGTTTGGTTTCCGCAAGGGCCGCTCTACTGTGGACCCCATCATGCGCGAGAGACCCTTCACGACGGGGGATGCAATATCCCGGGGCGGGGTTGTCTTGGCGGTGTCTCTCGACATCGCCAACGCCTTCAACTCCCTGCCCTGGAGCTGCATCAGGGAGGCACTCCGGTATCACCGGGTGCCGACCTACCTCCGTCGTGTGGTCGGGGACTACTTGACGGACAGAGCCGTCATCTACCCCAGTCGCTGCGGAAACTGGAACCGGCGAGAGATGTCGTGCGGTGTCCCACATGGATCGGTTCGGGGCCGCCCCCGTGGAACATCGGTTACGACTGGGTGCTGGGCGCGGACCTCCCTAGTGGTGTCAGCGTCTTTTGCTACGCAGACGACACCCTGGTGCTGGCACAGGGGAGCCACAGGGGAGCAGAGAAAGTGGTGGCCGTGAAAATGGTTCGTGGGTACCGCACGATCACCCGCAAGGCGGCGCGGCGGGCCTGCTTGCCGGATTGCCGCCGTGTCCGTGTCGACGGCGCGTTCGTGTTCCACGCGCGCCTCAAAGAGATACAGTCAGTAAAGTGAAGGGGCCCACAAGGGCCGAAGCCTGCCGGGGTTGCGGGACTATTCGCAAGAGATACCGTGGCCCCGGAACATAAAGGGCGAGGAAGGAACATGGATATATGAGTTTTAGTCAGTAAAAGTCTGACACTCCCTCCCGCTACGCCCAAAGAGGGAGAAGTTATTTGATGATTCCCCATGCTAAAAAAAAGGGTAGGCCGCGAAATTAAAATTTTCTCACGTTTTTTGTAATTTGCAGGCCCGTGCTAAGTTGTATGTTGATTAAAATATTGTTCGAGACTGTAAGACGTGTGTATTAGTTACTGAAATAAACTATTATCATCGTAAGAAAGTATTTTTATTGACGTAGCAAATAAAACAAATGCAAAATGACACAACCATAAAGCAGGTATACAACATTCGTCCACATCCTAATAAAGCTACGACATCTCCTCGATAAGTCGTCGTGGCTTCGAGGTGGTGCGTCCACTGCGCCTTGCTGGTGCTCCCTGCAAGACAGTCGTGGCCAGTGGGAGACCAGGTGTCTCAGCGCTGGCTTGTCGTGGAGTGTCCGCTTGATTATGTGTGCCTGATGAACTTGGAACGATGTGCTCCATCACATTTGGATTTATATCAGGCGAGTCTTGAGTAGTCTGGCAGGAGGACCAAATTGATGGATGGGTTAGTTGAGGTGTTGGTTGAGGTGACTCTGGCTGATTGCTAAGTGTCGATGGTGATCGCTGTCTGATAGGTGTGGAAAAAGTTAGTGAATGAGGTGTAGGTATAGATGGAGGCAATGGGCGAGTAACAGCTGCACTGATTGGGTCTGCTAAGCGGGAACGCACATGATCTGCATGATATCTCCTCTCTACACCGTCTGAAGTGTTCACAGCGTAAGAATATCTGTGCGTACGCCTTGATATTGTAGCAGGTAACCATCGGGATCCGTCTCGGGCGCGAACAAATACGCTGTCATCTGCTTTAAAATTTGGGGTTAGTTTCTCAGACTCAATGTTTGCCTGTATCTGTTTGTGTTGCAGAGTTCTTTTAGGGTTAGGCCGCGCGTTATCCAGAGCACAGTGCAACCGACGGCCAAACAAAATTTCACCGGGGCTCTTACCGGTGGCACTATGAGGTGTTATACGGTAGGAAAATAGGAAGTTTTCCAGCCTCCTTCTCAGAGTCATGCCATCGCTCGCACTTGATGACATTCTAGTTTTGAAAGTACGAACCAGGCGTTCTGCCAAACCATTAGTCCTCGGGTGATATGGAGATGACTTAATATGTAGGATACCCTTGTCTCTACAATAATTTTGGAATTCCCGGGAGGTAAACTGTGTCCCATTATCCGACACCAAGAATTGTGGAAAACCAAACGTTGTAAAAATAGAGTCTAACTCTTCACACAGTTTGTTTGTAGTTATTTGGTTCATGGGCTTGATCTCAATCCATTTTGAGAGTGCATCTGCTAGAACCAACCAGTATTTTCCTTCAAATGGTCCCGCAAAATCGACATGGAGTCTTTCCCATGGGTTGTCAGGAATGGACCAGGAGTACACAGGCAATTCAGGGTTATTTGGCCGGTTTTCTTGGCATTTACGACAGTATTTGATGTACTCTTCAATATCATCGTCGATCGATGGCCACCATACGTAAAAACGTGCGAGTGCTTTCATTGCACAAGTTCCTGGGTGTCCTGTGTGCAGGTATTTCAATTAGGGATTGCAATCCGGAAAAACGGATCCGGTAATCCGGCGGATCCGGCATCATTTAATGATTACCGGATCCGGTACTAATATACCGGATCCGATGACCGGATCCGGTTTTACAGTTTGTGGGAAAATAATATAGCTGTTGCATGAGTTTACTATGCCAAAGCAAAAAGTCATACGATCAGAAATGACAAAAATCTTAGAAAGAGTTATTCAAGAAGATACTTCTGAAGAAAACATAATAGTAGAAAAGAACTTCACCATCATTAAAGAAAGATTTGACATTACAGGAAGAATTACAATTACAAATCCAGCAAGAAGCCACGTGTTACAGCATACATACTAAAAAAGAGAAAGATTTTGATAAAGTATTAAAAAAAGAAATGACGACATTTGAACGCGATGGAGTCCGCGGAGAATACTTGTCTGCTATTCATGATTATTTGCTGACAATAAAGCCGACCAGTGTAGAAGCTGAAAGGGCCTTTTCGGCCGCAGGCTATATTTGCAGCTCTATTAGAAGTCGTTTAGCTGATGACACAATTAACAATATTTGTTTTCAACGATCTTATTTTCAAAATCAATATTGATTTTCTTTTAATACTTATATTTTTTTACAATTATTACTTAAAATAATTATTTATCGTAAGTTGATTAAACTAAAGAGTTCTAAACTCATTATTGTGATAATTTTTGCCATTCATTCGTTTATTATTCATCAAATCATGATGGTATCTGTCATAATCATAAATGGTACATTAAATAAATTGTTTGTGAGCATTCTCAAATACTTTAATAATGATTTTGATCTCATTTCAGTTAATTACGTAAGGTTAATTGTATCTATTAGATATTATAGTTACTTGATAATTAATATTGTTACTTATAAATTGATCTATCTGAGAAAGTGAAATCTAGAAAGACTGAGCTACTCGTTACGTCGTAAAATTATTACTATCTAGTTACCTACACTACTAAATTTTAATTGTTGTTTAGACAAATAGACAACAATGTCTATTTGTCTTAACATTGGTTAGGAAATAAAATCGATTTTATATATTTGGGATTTATTTTTTATAAACTACCTACCTATAAGTGCAGTGACACTTGATTAACCCACTTATTTTGTACTAAAAAGCGAAAAACATCTTGATTTAATCAATCCGGCCGGATCCGACCGGATCCGGCCGGATTGGTGGGAATCCGGTCGTATCCGGCCGGACTGAAAATGACACCGGATTGCAATCCCTAATTTCAATGTAGCCTTCCTGAGCGTATTCGGAATGACTATTCGACCCTGCCACATCAAAATCTTGTTTTCGATGGACAATTCGGTGCGTTTCCGAGCATAAGGTTTTAAGATGTCTGAATATGAATTTTCCCGCCAACCTGTCTTAATGTTCTCCGATATTTGTTTGAAAATAGGATCATTCCTTGACGCATCCCTTATTATTTCTTCTGTCAACGCTATGTCTGAAACACTGTTATGATTTAGTTTAGCTATTATTCTGTGTACTTTCAATTCTACACGGGATGGTATCTCATCAGGATTGGGCATCCTGGAAAGGTAGTCAGCTATAAAATTAAGTTGTCCTTTTGTGAAGACAACGTCATAGTCATAGCTACCAATGATCAAAGCCCAACGTATTAAGCGATTATTAATAAGTTTCGGTAAATTGCGCTGTGGCCCTAATACGTGAATCAAGGGTTTATGATCAGTGACGAGTGTGAATTTTGTGCCACGTAAGTATTGGTCGAACTTTTGGATGCCAAAAAATATGGCTAATGCTTCTCGATCAATAACGGAATATTTAGTTTCCGCTGATCTCAGCTTTCTTGACGCAAAAACGATAGGTTGAATTTGATCATTCGCTTTATGAAATAATACGGCACCTACACCCTTTTCCGAGGCGTCACACGCTAAAAACAACGGACGCTTCTCATCAAAGGCCACAAGTGGTTTTGATTCACAAATCAGCATTTTAGTATTTTCAAACGCTGTATTTTCTTTATCTGTCCATCGCCACTTTTGGCGCGCGCCAGTTAGTGCATGCAGGTCCGCGCATAAACTGTGTAGGTGAGGTATGAATTTCTCGTAGAAATTTACGAGACCAAGGAATGACCGTAGTTCTTGAGCGTTAGAAGGCGGTGTCGCTTTTGTTATTGCTTCAATCTTCGATTGAGTTGGTCGTATTCCTTCCTTGCTGATTGTGTGTCCGAGGTACTCGATATCTGTTTGGAAGAATGAGCATTTTGTTAAATTGACTTTTAAACCAGCCTGTTGTAATTTGTCAAACACAGTAGACAGTGTTTCGAGATGTTCAGCGTCATCCTTCCCTGTTAATGCGATATCATCGAAGTAAATTGCTACGTTTGGTATACCACCGAGTAGTTCATCAAGGTAGTGTTGAAAAATCGAGGGTGCTGTTGATATTCCAAAAGGCATCCTGTTGTATTGGTAATATCCTTTGTGAGTAGATATTGTCAGGTACTTTTTCGACTCTGGTGCGATCTCGAATTGCAAGTACGCATCTTTTAAGTCGATTTTCGAAAACTTAACTCCGTTTGCAAGGTTTTGACGTAACTGGTCAAATAGCGGGACTGGGTGAGCGTGTGTTACCATGGCAGGGTTAATAGTGCTGCGAAAGTCACCGCAAATTCTGATTTGGCCATTTGTTTTGACCACGTTGACTGTGGGTGTTGCCCATTCCAAGGGAATTATATTTGGATCAACTTTGGTAATTATTTCCTCGTCCACTAAACGCTGAAGTTCTCTTTCTATGTTTTTACGCATAGCGAACTTAACGGGTCGGGCAGGGATGTGTTTAGGTACGGTATTATGTTTAATGTGGATATTAACGGCGTAATTTTTAACTTTTCCTAGTTTGTTGTCAAAAAGAGGCGAAAAAGTGTCTAATACCTGTTTAAGTGTTCTGGTATCTCGTTGAGTAGACTTAACCGAATAGACGGGTTCTGGAAACGTCATGTCATACATCTCGCTCCACTGAAGACCAAAAAGCATGGGGTTGGCTTCTTCCATGACTACAACGGGCAAAACTTTCTGTCTTCCAAGGATTTCAACTGTTACGTCTGTAAGTCCTTTTGGTTTGAGTTTGAGGTTCCCATAGGCACGTAGCTTCGGTGCTTTTGTTAAAGGCGGTGCTCCAATACGTTTCCAAAATTCTGTGCTAATGATGGAGTATACTGATCCCGGGTCCCAGTCCAACGTACATCTGACACCGTTGAGTGTGACGTCAATGCGCTTGCTGTCCTTGTTCCTTTTGCGTTCAATCTTGTAGACATCATTACTATCGTATGAGCTTGAGCTTGTAGAAGATTCTGATAAACACTCGCCGCTGTCAGTGTTCCTAATTTTATATAATTTGTTTTCGTTTTTGATTGCTCGTTTCTTCCCTGATTTGGTGCTCGTCAAATATGCTCTTCCAGTCTTGATACAGCAATCTTCAAAATGCCCTTGCGTTTGACATTCCTTGCAGGTATGGTCTTTTGCCTTACAATCGCCCACCTTATGCCTATCATATGCACCGCAACGACGGCACTGATCTAGACCAATCCTGCGTAAAGACGTATTATGCTTGTTGTGATGAGCCATGTTGGTTTTTGTTCTTACTTTGTTTGTAGCAGCAGGTAAACCGACTTGAATGTCACCCTCAGCAAGCTCTCTAGACTGAGCTACTGCAAAGAATTTGGCAAATGTAACTTCCACAGTCTTTCCATCGTAATGTTCTTGTAGGTCAGGCCATTTCTGTTTCAGATCCACTTCTAGCTGCGGGTGGTTTATGCCGGTCGCAAATCGATCGCGCAGCAGACGTTCGAACAACTCGTCCTTGTAGCCACAGTCAGTAGCGAGTTTCTTGAGCCTGTTAGCGTAGCGTTCCATAGTCTCATTCGAGTCTCTTACGCAATTCCAAAACTCCGTTAAAGCTTTGAATTTTGTTGTTTTAGGTCGATGTAAGTCGAGTAGTTTAAACTTTACGTCTTTGTAAAGACTGTTTTCAAAATCGGGAATGAGTGCTACTTTCAGATCGTGAAAAACTTCTGGAGATAAGCAAGAAAATAAAAGTTCTTTCCTGATGTCGTCTTCACTTACGTCCCAGATGTCGCATTTTTTTTCAAAAAAATCTAAAAAATATTCTACCGACGTAGTAGCACCGAGTTGTTGCAAAACGTCTGATATTTGCTTTTGTTGCTCTCGTTGTATTTGTAAAAATTCTTTAAATTGTTCCGCGTTCATTTTGATTACTTAATCCCATCCTCGTCGCCAATGAAATAAACTATTATCATCGTGAGAAAGTATTTTTATTGACGTAGCAAATAAAACAAATGCAAAATGACACAACCATAAAGCAGGTATACAACAGTTACATAATTATATTCATCTAAATCAATCATCAATACAGCCCTCTATTTACGATTTTTTCAAGATTGTATTAATTATTTTTCAAGTTTTCATTTCGCTTAGATTGCTCTTTCCGTGCTAAAACATGAAAAAAAGAGTTTACCCACTGTAAAAAGTGCTAGATCTAGCCCGAAAAGGGCTAGATCACCCCCCCATGGTGGCAATACTGAAAAGCTGGCGTAATTTTCGCCGGATAAAAATTAAATTAGTGAGGCTACGCTGAATAGAGTCATAGTCACACATTTTTTTTTATATTTTTTTTATTTAGCCTGTATTGTTTCACTGCTGGGCAAAGGCCTCCCCCATAGTCTTCCACTCCTCTCTACGTGCGGCTCTCTCAGGCCAATCTATCGCAAACGCTTCTAAGTCGTCACGCCAGCGTTTTCTAGGCACACAATCAATAGTTCTAAATAAATGATAACTGTCAAATTCAATTGACAGCTCAGCTTGTCAAACAAGTAACAACGATCAATTCAAAATTTAAGAGCCCTCTTACAGTCCACTAGCGCCGCCAATCGAAAAAATGTCATAACTCGTAAATAGAATCAAAAATACAAAATGTGGTCTATTATTACTGTATTCATTTAATCCAAATAAATACACACTACCATTAGAATATGTTGGATTTACAAATTATTTTGGTATTACGTTTGTATGAAATTCGCATGCTCCGCAGGCCTCTTAAAAAATAATAATTTCGCGGGCTGCCTTGAAGCATCAGCCTTAATGCAAATTTCTTCCATGATCCACAAATAAAATTCACGGCGACGATGAATTACGTGTGCTTGAACGGGGTGTTTAACGTTTACCCAGTTTATATTTTAAACTGGATAATTGACTTTGTTTTGCGTGTTTGTTAGGGTACCTACCTATAGTAAATGATTTACACACTGGTTAAATTGTATTTTTAACAAGAATTTAATAAAGAGGTTCAAGAATACTAGTTTACATTAATACACCGAAATGTGACGTGGCGAGGCTAGCGGGCTCCCGGCCCGCGGCAGCAATCAAAAATGCAAATACAGCGTTTTGCTTCGCTAGGGTCGCTACAACATAAACGCACCCCCTAGGAATAAGATTCTCATTTAAGTACGCTTCCCCATCGTTTAATGTTTTTAGCTTCATAAAATATTGTTTTTTTTAGCAAAATCCCTTCATAAACCCCTCCGATAGGTAAAAACTGCAATTAGTAGGTACGGTTGTAAGTTTAAGTGTTCAATGTTTAGCAGGTTGATTCAAAGGATGTGGGAGAAAATCACCATTCAAGGGTTGTTTTCAAAAACGAAAAATGTCAAACCATTTTTTTGTACCAAATTTTTAAACCCAAAGAGTTAGATTTTTCGTATTAAAATTTTTACTCCCTTTAGGATCAGTTTTTTTTGGTAAATCCCTTAATTAATAGTATATTTTATAACGAGGGACTAAACGAAGCCATTATATACCCGAGGTAGTTTGACTCCCGAGCTTGCAAGGGAGGCAATGAAAGCGAGGGTATATTATATTGGCGTTTAGTCTCGAGGTGCAAACTATACTTTTCACTTCGAGTGCGAGAAAAATAGTCATTTAAAACTGAACAAAGGAGAATGACCAAAGTGGACCAAAATTTGAAAAAAAAAGAAAAGTTCTGCCCCCACATTTACTACATAGCTCATTTGAAAGACTGGTTAAAATGCTTAATTTTCTTCTATGGAACTGAAAAAATCTGTCCCACGGAATCATAGATATTAGCTGAAACGTGAACTTGAAAAAAAGTAGCACATTCACTTGCACATTCAAAATTGTTGAATTAGTCTGTAACTGTGGGTTAGAATTTGATGCACATTGGTACACATAGTAAGTCCAACATTATAAGTTAACCCACAATGGAATCAACCCTGGGGGCAGCAGTTTTTTTTTTGGACCAGAGCCCATACATTTTTGGTCATTCTCCTTTACACTCGACAAAAATTCGGAACTGAGCGGTCAGTTTTTTCTTCTATCAGACCCCGTATTCACAAACGTTCGACCCGTTTCCGATTCGACAACTCGTATATCTGTCTTCTTCTGGCATTACGAAAACGACCGAGATAGTCATACGACTTTCCGAATCGGAAGCGAGTCGAATGGTTGTGAATAAGGGCCCAGGTCAGTCACAGGTTAACCATTGAAAACACAACACGAAGTCACAACATTTTTGCAATGAAGATGATCCACACTCCACAGATAATTATTATTAGTACCTACATTACTGCAGCGGCTAGCAACAGTGGCATTGCTTTTCAAAATCAACGATGCACACAAACAATCATAAATTTTTCTCGCGTTGAAGAGTTCATTTGTTTTTTTTTTTTAATAAACCGCTTTCTATTTGCATGCCAATTCGAAATTTGAATAAAACCTTTGACAAGTTACTCTTTTGTGACCATGTTTCAGAGTAAAAGATCGTTCCATTTTTAATTAAATTACTTTTTACTCCCTAGGGAATAAACGGTCACTTTAATTCCCCTTCGTAGGGCTATAACGGCGTACTTTTAGAGCATGAGAAGTGAAAACAATATAAAGACACACCTCTCCTTCCTTGATAAACAGCAACCTCTGTCCAAAATTCAAGTTTCAAAGCATAAGTGTTTAACAGACTAAACCCTTATGCTTTGAAACTTGAATTTTCACCCCTCAACCCTCGTGTTTTTTGTAAAAGACTGTTTAAGATTAGGTACGATTCAATTTCTTGGAGTTTTTAAGGCTGATGCTCCAGGGTGGCCTGCGAAATTATTTTTTTAAACATTTTAGTCTAGGAACGACTTTGACCTTAAAAAATCGTTCGTCGTCATAAATGAACTTAGAGGGTTGTATCATAGTATAAACAGGAGTCTTTTTTTATACCATGGTTGTATTGATGATTTTGATGATAACAACATACAACCTACCACTGGCCTTCAAATTGCAAAAAACGTGAGATAATTTGAATTTCGCGGGCTATAAACACTTAATTTTCTAAAATTTATCTAATCTCTTTACCTGTCTTCTGAAATTCCTTTTTGGGCCACACTGACTGCGTAACTATTTGTTGATATTGTGCTAACATCATTAATATTTTTGTAACAGACTGATATTCATTATTATCTTTCTTATCTCAGCCATGGAACTTGATGGAACCACCCAAAATAGAGTGCTTGTGCTGATCATTCTGACGCTTCAGAAATTAATAAAACATGTCAAAACTTGTCTTGTCTGTTATTCAGGGCTGCCTGATTGCATTATTGGGTACAAAATCTGTATAATTTAGTCATTCAGATGGCATGGCATCGCATGCACGGGTCAGTGATATGAAACGGGGCACTATGAAAAAAAGACTTAAAAATTTCACCATAATCCATCGCCTAACGAACTCGCAGATCGGGTCTTCGGGACCCGGTGGGATCTGCGAGTTGTAGGGTGGGGAAAAACCATGGGACACTTCAAGTAATTGATCTTGTCATTGACCTTGTAGTCAAGGTCAAAATACTCAAAGTCAAGATCCCCGATTCTCCTAAGATCATTTGTCGATTGTAGATGCCGATAATATCTAATCTGTGATGCCGATCATGCCGCTAGCAAGTCGAGGAAGGGCCTGCTGGGTTTTAAAGTAACCATCCCGCTCATAAAAGATTACTTACCTACTAAAAAAAAATAGGAAAAATCGTCTGTATCATAATATTGTTACATCGGACCTACTAGAACATTCGAGAAAGCCAGTGATTACAGTGTGTGTACGTTAGAAGTTCGAGAGCATTCTATTATTATTAGTTTTAAAGTTAAGTAGGTACAAACTCGCGACCTATTTATACAAAGACATTAGAATTTCAACCGTATGTCTAGGGCATACGGTTCATGTTTGTTTGTTTTGTACAAGTAGCTTATACCTACTACTTTTATAGGTAATACCTACCTGGTAGGTAGGTACCTACGAATCTTTTGTTAGTGTTTTTTTATGACCCTCTAGAATGTTCGTGGTTATTCTGGTGTGTCTGTTGGCGAATATAAATACACCGCTCAGGCCCGCGACCGGCAGTCTTGTTTGAGCTACACAACGAAGCGAATCGAAGTGAACTTAAAGTGCGATATCTAAGCGAATAGTGAATAGTAGTGTATTCTAGTGTACTTGTAAACTACTACTTGTAACTTTAAATTGTTTTGTGATTAATAAAGTTATTGTGTTGTTTAATCGGTAGTAATTAATTTATCTCATACCCAGCTCGTAACAATATTGAAGTTGCACTCTCAGTATTTCGATATCGCTTTTACGACAATCGGTTAGTCGGAAACAAAAAACACCAAGATACTCTTTGCCTTATAATTTGTTCTATACGATAAAATCAAGAAAGTAAACAATTTGCATAAATAATACTTTTTTTCCTCAGTGCCCCGTTACATACTATTCCAACCCATGCATGTCAGTTATCTTGCTTTAGAAATAAGATCGCCATGATCGCTAAAACTCGTTATTTTTACAACTACACTGAACTATGGTGTCTTGCCCCCAAAGTGTGCGTCGTAGAAAGTAAAAAACTTCTCCGGAAACTACAAAAAGTTATTCGTGGCTACAATATATTAGTATCTAAACAATTGAAATCCGCAAGAACTTTCCTATGTAAAAGATTCACTTAACAGGAGGAAGGCTCATTGAAACTGAAGTCTATTGCAACAGCAACAGCAGCCTAAAACCGAGATTCACGTGTTCGAAACATTTTCGAGGAGTTTTGATTATAGCGGCAAAGTGAATTGTCCAAAATTTCAAATTGATGTTCAAAAGATCTCAGAATTTTCATTCCGTTTGCAACATCTTTTATTTATAGGTAATTGGAGCGAATTTTTAGCAATAGCGTCTAAATTGAAATCGCCCATACCTACGCACAAAGATCAATGTGCACAAAAAACTGCAATTTTAGGCAAATCTGTATAGTAGGTACCGTGTACCCGCGATTCTGATGTAGGTATTGTATTTAGATTGTTCCCTAACTAACGGATAACGTTATAGAAGTTGCGATCAAAAGCTAAGTCGGAGTAATAGATCCCGACAGGTTATAATTTGTACCAACGAGATTTTCAAGACGAATATTTTAGTTCGTCAAAATCAAAATCAAAATCAAAATCAAAATCAAAGCATTTATTTCAAGTAGGCCAGTTACAGGCGCTTTTGAATTGTCGAAACAAAGATGATAATTAAATGTAGCTACAGTCCCAGTCACAAGACATAAAAACTGTGAAAGTACTGTAGTTGCCCATTCCCTAGCGTAGATCTCTATGGAGAAGAACGGGCAAGAAACTCCATGGACACTCTTTTAAATCATAATGTTGTTACAAAATCTTGGTTACATCATTCCTGTTGAGATGGTGCATTATGTGAGAACAATGTAGCAAGATGTGCACGATAAAGGTGTCCATAGTTAAAACTAACAAAAACAATTCAAAAATAAAATAATTAATTAAAAAAATAAAAACAAAAGCCGTGGCAACCAAGAGCTGACCAGTCCCAACCGACAGCGCCCGTTCACGAACATGACGCATGTATCAGCACCATTCAACTCAACCATTTTGAAGGGAACTAAATGACCCGACACACGCGCCACCATCAGCGGGACATTTGAGTGAGCATGACATACTCTTAACCGCCAGGGCACATTCAAGTCAAAAAATTAAAATTAGAAACGTAGGTTTCCAGCGAATGATAGCATTCTAGTACATGGCACTCACACAATATGGGATATGAGGTTATATAATACTAAAGATATTGAATTTATACAATGCAAAGATAGTTGTACAATCTTCAGCAGCTCCAACAATACCATTTAATGCTATCCATTTATGCGCCCCTGTCCTTGTGGAGCAGGACCGGCAATGAGCCAAGCATTTTTATCAGCGATATAATCATCCAATTTGTAATATGCTTGCTTACACAGTGTGCGTTTAATGCAAGTTTTAAATTTGGTTTCATTTAGTTCAAGAATGCTTTGTGAAATTTTATTATAGCATTTCAAACAGTACCCCATGAAAGACGAGTCTACTTTAGCGAGTCTGAAGCCAGGCTGAACTAATTGGTCTCTATTTCTAGTACTGTAATTGTGTCTGTCACCTCTTTTACCAAAAAGATGCAGATTTTATCTGACATACATTATGTTTTCGTAGATGTATTGACAATATACAGTCATGATGTTAATTTCCTTAAACAGTTCCCTTAGAGAATCGCGCCTACGAAGATTGTATATGGCTCTGATGGCTCTTTTCTGCAGAATAAATATAGACTCAATATCAGCAGCCCGTCCCCACAGCAAAATGCCGTAAGACATTATGCTGTGGAAGTAACTAAAATAGACTAGTCTAGCGGTATCTACATCAGTGAATTGACGGATTTTTCTAATGGCATATGCTGCTGAACTTAAGCGCCCCGCAAGAGATGTTAAATGAGAACCCCATTGGAGCCTTGAATCAAGCGTAAGCCCCAGGAAAACCGTTTTATCTACGAATTCGAGTTTCTCTTTATTCAATATTATCTCACAATCACTACTTTTAACATTCGGTAAAGCAAATCTTATGCATTTCGTTTTTTTTTTCATTTAATACTAAGTTGTTTGCTGTGAACCAATTATGGACTTCAAGTAAGGCATTATTCACGTCATTTAGATTTTGGGCTCGTCTATTTATCTTAAAAATTAAGGAAGTGTCATCGGCAAATAATACCATATTTTGAGGTTGGTTTTTCAGTAAATAGGGTAGATCATTTATATATACTAAAAAGAGGAAAGGACCCAATATTGAGCCTTGCGGAACCCCCATTTTTACTTTCAAGCCCTGTGAATTAACACTATTTATTTGAACATATTGCAGTCTATCACTTAAATAAGATTTTACCAAACTAAGTGCAAGTTTACCTAGTCCGTAATGCTCAAGTTTCAAAAGCAATGTGTCGTGATTCACACAATCAATTGCTTTGGAGAGGTCACAAAATATTCCTACAGCGTCTTGGGACTCTTCCCACGCCATGAATATGTGCTTTAATAAGGTTACACCGGCGTCAGTTGTACAACGTCCCTTGGTGAAGCCATACTGTTGATCGTGTAAGATTCTGTTGGTGTTGAAATGATTGAGCATTTGATTAAGCATTACCTTTTCGAACACCTTACTAAAAACTGGCAACACGGATACAGGTCTATAATTATTAGTATCTTTACTATCCCCGGATTAGACCTTTACTGTATTTCATTAAATCAGGGAAAACTCCTTGGTCTACGCACAAATTAAAAATTAAAGCTAAGTATGGAGCTATCGTCTCAAGTATGGAAGTACAAACTTTTATAGACATTCCCCATAAATCTTCGGTCAATTTGATTTTTATTTGCCGGAAAGCTTTAATAACCGTCATCGGGTTTATATGTTTAAATTTAAATTCAGCCTGGCATCCAGATACATTCGCTTTTAATAAACCAATTGAGACTTCAGAAGAGGAATTTAGAGCCTCCGTAGTTTTTAACGGTATATTGGTAAAGAAATTTACAAATTCCTGAGCTACTTCCTGATTGGAGCTTTTAGGACCACATACTGTATCTAATGTATAGCTAGTATTACGTACTTTCTTCCTGTTAGTCTCGCTATTTATGACTTTCCAAACTGTCTTAATTTTATTTTCTGCTGTTTTAATCTTGTTGCTAATGTGCAGGGCTTTGGCAACCTTGCATGAATTTCTAAAAATTTTTGACGTCGTGTTTTCGTCATGCTGTCTTTGCTTCTTTTTTGTAGCATTTCAGTAAAATCCTGTTATATTTGATTTTATATATTTTTTTGGACTCGACAGTTTATGTACTGGCAGCCCTGTTATTATTTCCGGCTAGGGATGGCAAGTGAAAAAAAAAATTAAAAACAGTATCGATAAATTTCCTGTGGAAAATTTCTCGTCCGTTTTCGCATGATCATTCATACATATTCCCAAAGCATTCAAACTTCGCAAAAAAGACTAGATTTTTTTTATTGGGCAACCGTAATCTATAAATTGTTTTTGTTTTAAGTGCTAGCACTAAACACAGTCGGAAACGGTCAATTAAATTTAAGTCATTCATGTGTTTTGGCGAATCTAGGTCACGTGGTTCGCACTTCTGAGTGGTTGAGATTGTGGCGAGATTTTTAAAAGTGAACTATACACGAGGAGCATGCAAGGGGTATCTAATAACATTAAAAACGAAACTAAAGATGCGTTAAAAAATAAATGAAATTGTTACGAATTTGATACTCTAAAATAATTATCGAACTTCGATATTTTTTTACCATGCCTATTACCGGCTCAGTCCATAGAGTATAATTATAACCTTTCACTTCTGTCAGACAGAGTGTCAGTCAGTCATTGTGATAAACGTTTTGTCATTCCAAAGTTATTTTTTTCGGTTTTTCTCACACTTCTTTGACTTAATAGCTACATTGAGACCCAGGTAAAATGTGCACCAACTTTTTCTTGTTTCCTATCAACTATCTCAATTCTTTCACACTCTAAAAACAATAAATTAGTAGGGCAAATAATTCGATTGCATGCCGCCGGTTAAGCTGTTTATTAGATTTATTTATTCCCTTACGTAACTCATAGCGTTTGTTTAGCCTGAACGGTGTAGTATCGAAAATTAAAAATCAATCTCCCAAAGAATTCATTGTAGTTATGTAGGTACACTTTTAAGTAAGAAGGCATTTTGTCAACAATTTCATTCAATAAACAAGAGCCATAGACCCACAAGAAATCGAAATTCAACATAGTTTTTGTATTTTTAAACTGTGAATCAAAGTAAATTTGTAAATTCCATTTTTTTATCACAATCTAAGTGGGTGTGTAGGTTGCATTGAACAGGTACAATGAACTTCAATTCATCAACAAATATAATAATATTGTTTGTATGTGTGTGTCAGTAGGTTGTCTTGTCTGGGCGGTTTTCAAAAACTAAGAGGCTGTTCAGCAACAATTTCATCCCATTGTACAGGACTTAATTAACCAAATCAACTTCAGATAAATTAAATACCTGTAACTGTAATAATTAAATACCTGTAACACAAGGATCGATTTCGCAGAGAATAATTGTAATTCAAATCCACCATAGGACAACCCACTGACAAAGAGCTGATACATATTGTTTTAAGAAAATAGACACAAAATCTAGTTTCACTGTATTAAAACATTATGGTGCATGTGATGACCCGATAGTGAGGCTGCCTTTCGTTTTTAGGGTCCCGGGTTCGAATCCAGTATGTCCAGCGATAGGTATTTATTTATTTATTTTTATTTATTTAAATAGGAATTTTTTAGTATAATTATTATAAAAATAAAAGAATATGAGAACAACAAATTAAGAAAAGTTGAAGTTAAAATGTCTAAGTACATCCCCTTTATTGAAATATAAATAATAACAAAACCAATAAGAATGTTCTAATATTGATACTAGCACCTGTTGCATGGGTTGTTGATGTTGTAGCATCAGACTTTTGTGTTATTTATTAGTTTAGTAAGTTCATTTTGATACAAGTGGAGAAAGTTTGTTATTGCCGTAGGCGAGGGCATAAACAATTGTGTATGTGTATCAAACGACTTTTTTAATACACTTTTGAAGAAATAAAATAAAAGAATATAAAATATTAAGTGTCATGAATTATTACGAGACTATGATTTAAATTTTATTTTTTATCTGCGCTTTATTGAAGGAGAAGCAAAGGTATGAAGCCGTTATACCGCCTAATATAAAAAATAGTTTTTATATATTATTGAATTTAGAACACAAATAAATGGTAATTTGTTTATAAAAGTAAATTTAGTTATAAATAATCATGATTATCTATGATATTGAATCTACACCGTAAAATGGTCAAATACGTTATATTGTAATATCTCTAGTGATATTGTAAAGTCTCGAATTATTGTCAAATGAACATACTGCTTTCAACAAAACGCATTATTTTTCGTGAACTGCATGCGATGGTAGTCAACTTACGCGGTGTGGAGGGAAGGAGGGGCCCCCTTGCCCAGTGGCACAACTCTCATGAAAAGATAATGCACCATTCTTGAGAAATACCGATTTATATAACATAACCTTAAAACACTTTATATTCCCCCTAAAAAGCGTAGTCGACGGAGCCCCGCTTCGCGGGGCCCCTATTTTCGAGTGCAGGGTTTAAAGGAACCTAACTAACCTAACGGGGGGGTGCCCCAAGTCCCGATTATGGGGGCAGAGATACTTCCGTATGTTCAGGTGACAATAATTCGAGACATTACAATATCGCGAGAAAAAACACGTTATATTGTAATATAACGTGTTTGACAATTTTACGGTGACATATACACACAATAAGAATATTCAAAAAATGTTTACGCCTTATAGACATAGATTGCCTTGCCAATTAAGAAAAAAACATTCACCTCTGACCCTATAGACCACTGGTTCCCAACCTGTGGTCCGCA
This sequence comes from Xestia c-nigrum, assembly GCA_916618015.1. NCBI lineage: Eukaryota > Metazoa > Arthropoda > Insecta > Lepidoptera > Noctuidae > Xestia > Xestia c-nigrum. The sequence goes on from OU745263.1 coordinate 5,711,521, forward strand.
GCAGCCTCGACTACGAAAATAATGATACCAAAACTAACCTCTACACAAACTCTTTGTGTCTCTGTGTATCAATTGTCAAATAATCTATACTTATAATAAATCTGTAGAGAGGTCAATTCTGTACATGAAATAATAATAATAATAATAATAATAATAATAATAAAAAGTTTTATTTAAAATGGGATTGCAAAGTTTACAAAATATGTTGCATTTATAAAAATTTTAGGTTACACTATTTATACAATAAATACGGGTGAAGTACTGGTCTCCTAGATAGGCTAATATTAGCCTGTGTTAAGGAGAGACAGTGCCGGTCCCCTGAATTGGATATATGAAGAATTATTTTATGATATTACATTGTGTTTAAAATTCAAAGTTTGAAACAACATTTTGACATAAGTGTAGTTACTATACAACAGTTATCGAATAATTAAATAAGTTTCAGTTCATACACCTATGTAAATAACAATTTACAGCAACAATACATAAAATATGTGATTAAAGACAATAAGTTCAACAAAAATTAAAACTAAAATTACAATCACTATCAAATATACAAACAATATCAAAATTAATTAATATAAAACCAGAAATATATACAATGTTGAAATTAAAATTAAAATAAATATGAAAATCAAAATAAATATGAAAAACAAAATAAATATGAAAATCAAATTTAAAATTACATTATTGTTGATAAAAGACATACTTATCTAGAGTGTGTGGGTGTGTATGTGTGTGTATGTCAGTGTAGGTGGATTCTGTTAAGTGTGTATGTGAGTGTGAATATGTGTGTTTTTACATGATTATTTTATGAGGAATAATTCAGTGTCATCATAATTAAAGTCTAAGAGGAGTTTCCGTACAGTTTTTTTACAATTGTAGAATGGGAGTTCAAAGATTGGGCATTTTGCATTAATTTTATTGTAGAGAGAAGGAGCAAGATACACAGAGAATCGTTTTACGAAAGAAGTACGTGGAGGAGGAATAGTGCAGATTCTGTCTTTCCGACGTGTAGAGATATGTCTATAAGGTGTTCTGGAATGTTGTAGTAAGACTATATGTAAAATGTACTGTTGCCGAACATTTAAAACATTCCAGGATTTATAAAGTTCGGTCGTTGGAAATAAGATAGGGCGAAAGGTGGCAACTTTAAGTATGGCTCTATGAGCGATTTCTAAAGGCTTCATCAGTGTCTTTGCAGCTCCGCCCCAGCAGGAAATGCAATAGGTCACTAGTGATTGGCAAAGAGCGAAGTATATATTACGGATAACTGAAGCGTGTGCTACATGTCGCAGTGTTTTAAATATGTAAATAAGTTTCCGTACGCGGCCGGATAGGGTGTTAATGTGTGATTTGAAGTTTAAGTGTCGGTCAATGAAGATACCAAGATATTTAATTTGTTCTACTGGAGCAAGTGATGGGCACTGGCAAGCCTGGTGCGACATACAACTACTCGAGTGAGATTTTATAGACATAGAGAAATTTGGTTGGGAATTTGAATTTATTGAGAAGGTAATAAAATTTGTTTTAGTGGTATTCAGGGTCAAAGAGTGTGTGTAAAGCCATTTTAATGTGGTGTTAAATCCTTTTTGTGCAATTGACTGTAGTTCCAACCATGAGTTAGCGGTGAAAGTTATTGCAGTGTCATCTGCATAAGAAACTATTTGGGCATTTGGTATATCTAGGTTGCAGAGGTCGTTAATGAATACAAGGAACAAAGTGGGCCCCAAAATACTTCCCTGCGGCACACCGTATTCGATAGCAACTGTATCGCTAAGGTAATTATCCATAGTCACAAATTGTGAGCGGTTTGTTAGGTAGCTTTTAAATAAATTAAGTGGTAGGCCCCTTACACCTATACATTCTAGCTTGAGTAAAAGGGTCGGAATGGGCACGGTATCAAAGGCCTTTGTGAGGTCTAAGAAAATGGTCAATACCTTTTTATTATTGTCTAAATTCTTCACTATGTTATCAATTAATTTGTGTATTGCGTCATTTGTGGATTTGTTTTTACGAAAGCCAAATTGTTGTGTTGACAAAATATTGTAATGCTCAAGATAGTGAATGAGTCTTTTATTCATTAAACGTTCGAGTATTTTTGATAAAGTACTAAGTACTGCTATGGGGCGGTAGTTATTTACGAGGCACCCATCGCCGCCCTTGAGAATGGGATGAATGGCTGCCTTTTTGAATGAAGTAGGAAAAATGGCTAAGTCAAAGCAAAGGTTGAACATGTGGCATAGTATAGGTGCGAGGGACGTGGCGTAACGTTTCAAAAACAGGGTGGAGATACCATCCCAGCCGGTAGCCGCATTTGTTCGTAGCGTATTTATGGTTGTTATAATTTCGTCAGGATCTGTGTTTTCCAACACAAATGATTTTTTGAAGTTAGATGTGTGGGGAAGTGAAGGGCGGGTAAATGATTGTTTCTTACTTATACTATCTGCAAGATTCTTTCCTATACCTGCAAAAAATTGGTTTACGTCATTGCAAGACTGTATCGGAGATGATGAAGCTGATAACAACTGTGTGTAAGAGTGTTTAGGTTTGGTAGTATTTGTGATGTTTTTAATAGTTTCCCAGAGTTTTTTAGGGTTATTCATAGCCTTATTCAATTCTATAGAATCGTATTTTCTCTTCGCTTTTTTTATTAATGCAGCACAAAAATTTCTGTATCGTTTATAGGTGGTACTGATTGTGATGTTGTCAGGCGATTGCTTAACTTTTTTATGTAGAGAGTCACGGTTACGTATACACCTCAGCAGACCCGGTGTTATCCACGGCTTCAGAGTTTGTTTCTTAGCGGGTACCTTTACTGTTGTAGTGCAGTCTTCTATGGCGGTTTTAGTGAGCCTGATAAAGGAATCTGCGGCATCATTTGGATCCGTAATAGACAGAATGGGTGCAAAGTCTAAACCTGCCATAACTGTATCAAGAGCGTCGTAGTTTATTTTATTTACATATTTTGTGGAATTTGATTTAATAGTAATTTTATTTAGGCAAAACAGAGTCGAATAATGATCTGTTACAGTTGAATCATAGACAAGTGTCAGAGGTTTATATTTGGAGCGAATTATAAGGTGGTCTAAACAGTTACTTCCTCTGGTAGGTTCCGTATGTGCAGGTAAGAATCCATGATAAGCTAAGGTATTAAGATATTCGTGAGTTCGGGTATCTGACGAGTTATGTTTAATGTCTATGTTAATGTCTCCTGTTATGATTACAGTTTTGTAGTTAGCCAGCGACTGGAGTATTTTATTGAGTGCAGAGAGGAATGTTTGAATATTATCGTTTGCGGGTGATCGGTATATGCAAAGTATTGCTACATCTGAGTCTAATTTTATTATTAAACCAGAGGCAGATCCAAAAAAGTCCGGTTCTTCGTAAGCAGATACAAGAGTGGATTTTACATAGACTACCACTCCGTCGCTCTTATTTAAGTGTTTAGTGGTGTGATAGGTGTTATAATTTTGTAGAACGGGAATGTGGTTGTTACTGGAACATTTTAACCAACATTCAGTTAGTACTAGGAGTTCGCACTGAATATCGATACGGTGTAATAAGGTTTGTAGATCAGCAAAGTTTACATTAATAGATCTAATATTTTGTGAAAGGATTTTCAATTGATACGTAGATTGTTCGATATACTTTTGTGTCTGTTCTGGGGTACATGTGTGGGTATCCGATACAGAAAAGTGATCAACATTAGCGATTAAATCATACGTTTTGTTAGACATTATATATGTAAGTGTCTGGATGTGGGATAAGAATAAGGCGGTAATTACGGGGTATTATGGCAGTATGTGGGAATATCTGTAGTGTATGTTTAAAAAGTGTATAAAAGTTATGTTTGTGATCGTTGTATTTGTGTGTTGTGTATGGTGTAGAGTATGTCATGTTTACAAAGAATATCTGTTTTATAATTAAATCAATAAACATAGTATAAAAATGAAGAACACAATTAGCATTAGAAACATTATTTAGAGTAAAGTTAGAGTGAAACAGGAAGTCTAGTCATGGATTATTCTTTGAATGTAGTTGGTTGAGCTGTGTTTCACTTTTTATAACAATAGACTGACTTTCTGGATCCTTCTTCAGCATGATACGTCCGTTAGAAGTCCAACAGAATTGGATTTTGTTCGCCTTAGCATAGTTTCGAGCTAGGTAAAAAAGTCGCTTGGAGGTGGCAGTCAGTTGTTCTGCTATAAATACGGGGGTATTTGGTACCATGCCTAGGCTAGCGGAGCTCAGTTTGTTGTTAGGGTGCTGCTTATTATAAGCTTTGACAGCTGCCAAAAAATTGCTTTTGACGAGGGTATTTGTAAATTCAACTGCTATCGAAGAATTAGCAATTTCTTTTTTTGAGGGTTGACGTAGCACATCGCGTATGTCTGACACTTGTATGTTGAGCTCTAGTTTTTTTGATAACTCCAGGAAAGATTTGTATAGCATCTCCTTAGTTTCATTTGACCTTTTTGGAACGTTACGTAGTTCAACACTAGTTTTCACCATGGAACGGTCGAAAGACTCAAGCTTGACCTCAAGTTCAGCCAACTTTGAATTCATGGATGTTCGTTCTCTTTCGAGACCCGTTATTTTCAACTCAAGTATAGTTAATTGATCAGAAATAGATGTCATGGATTTTTCTATCTCGGCATTTGTTCCTTCTATGTTATTGTTTATTTGTTTGACTTCAAGGATGAGGTTCTCTAACTGGTCCATGCGAGTGTTTTGTGAGCATATCATACTGTGCAACATATTCTTGATTTCTGTCTTAAATTCATCCAAGCCATCATTCACTTCCGTCGTTTGAGGACAACGCCGTTTACATCTTTGGGTAATATTTGTTGTAACGGGTTTAATTGGGTGTCCATCTTCGTCGTTTAATTTTAGTAAGTCCGATTCGGAACGTGATGGAGATTGTTGTTTGTTTGGTGATGTTCTCGGTAATTTAGACATTTTGAGTCGAATATTCTCTCAGTAATATTAGAACAGTTGTTGACGATTTACAAAAAGTGAAATGTCTTAGTCAGATTTGAACCCGCGGCACGTCGCGTCGGTTATCCGTGTAGCGCCTTAGACCGCTAGGCTAACAACGCTGTTATTAACTTAGCGAAATTTAAGTTCTGTTGGTTCTTATGACAAAAAGTAGACGAGGTCTATGACCGCTATTTTGAAAGCAAGGTCACGCGCGGAGTGTCACTGCCCGATAATCACAACACTTATAACGAACTTTTTAGAACTTGAAGCGTTATTTTTGTTTTATTTTACGCACTATGATGTATTTTCACTGATTATTTGTGTTTCTTGTAACAATGTAATACTGTTTAGCACAAAATAGACAGTCAAAACTAGTTTTGTACTTTTAAATTGATTTTTAAACACAGAGCGTACACAAACACGACCGATCGCGATCACGTCGGGCGGGGGGGGGATGAAATATATTTACAAAATAACTATCGGGGGGTGATTAGTGATCGATACTGATGCCAAAAATGCAATCAGTAAAATTTCTGTCTGTCTGTCTGTCTGTCTGTCTGTCTGTCTGTATGTTATTTATAGAAAAAAAAACTACTCGACGGATTTTAACGAAACTTGGCACAATTATTCTACATACTCCTGAGCAGGTAATAGTATACTTTTCATCACGGTACCATTAATAGGAGCAGAGCAGTGAAAGGAAATGTTGGGAAAACGGGAGAAGTTACTTGGTTTTTTTAGCTTCCGTCGCGTGTGCAGCCTTAATGGTTAAAGCTACATAGAAATCATGTATAACGGAAATATTCCACATAAAATTATATAAAAAATATCCCATGACAGCATATGTCTATCTTTTATAGTTGACTCACAATAACACGTGTAACTCCCGATAGCTTAGCAGTTCGGAGATTTGTTATTATTATATTTGTTTACTCTTACGTTTATATCATCACGCTATGACCCACATAAAACATAGGATACATTTTATTCCGGTAGTAAGATCCCATGGGACAATAATCAAACTTCACGCGGGCGAAGCCGCTGGCAGAAGCTAGTTATAATAATAAATGTATGCCTGTGTAAGATGCGAGCCAATACTTGGTTTATATTCAGACTGGCCATGACAATGATGTTGACTTCCATACATTTCATACACTTTCAGTGGAAAGGTACAAGCATTCTCACACTTGACACGTCATGCTAGGTAGCATGATATTGTCAACTGACGTTAGGTACACTTGGTTGCAAAAGTGCTATCTCTGAAAAAAGGAAATACTAGTTTATACTTTTTCTTTTTGACTTTAAAAGAGGATATGGATATATTTTTGATATTTAAAAGAGGTGATTTATGTTAAAGTATAAATGTTAAACTTTTTTTTTTCACGTTCATTTTATTTAGGACTTGTACTCTGAGTTATGTACATAAACCTAGTAAATTAACCTATCTAAGTACATAATTCAATTCTTGATAGATAATTTAAATTAGTTAGGCTTTTTATAAAGGGTGTAAAACACCTCTTCACGAAGCTGAAAGGCACTTGTTCTCCTCATCTTTGCAATCAGTTTTTTGAACCTTCTAGTTATGGAGATATGGGGGTTTTTTTTAAGATTTTGTATTTTAACACCTCCACGTCCCCATACTATTCAATCCATCCATCAGCACAATGTTTTAAGTGCGTTATATTGAGTTCTACCACAAAACATGATTTAAAACCTCAAAAAAAAAGTTGTTCCCCAGCAATATTTTTTGCATAAAGTTACTTAGTTTCATGTACAGAATGCTTGTTTAACGGCTTTGTGATGAGGTGGTTTACAGCCTGTAGATAGTTGGAAAAGCTTTTTCTTGCGGCCTAAAAATGAATTATTTTACAATCAACTTTAGTTAATTGAAAACTCAAAACAAACATTTTCTTTCCTCACCTGTACCCCACCATCATTATATTGAAACCGTAGTCACAGAAGCAGTTTATATAACCAGTAGCTAGCAGGTACACTACAGAGGCCAGTCACTCGCCGGACGCAAGCATTGTCCGTCGCCACCATAAATAAAAAAAAAACCTTATTTGTTTGTGCTGTTCCAATTTTGAACATGGCGCGAATATTGAGATATGCGATTGTTTTGTTAATAGCAGACGGCACTATGGTCAATTTTAGGGTGTTTGCGAGAACCATGTCGACCGTTGCGAAGAGTTTTGAAGCGAACCAGGTGGTGCCCGATGTCGTGTCCAAGGCGCCCACTGCGTTGGCGACCGTAAGTATTAAAACCTTTTTACTGTATTTAAGTATCTATCTGAAGTTTTATTTATTGATAACTATCGCGTAAGTACTTATTCATAAGAATCCAGTATTTTATACTCTCTGATTGTTGCCTACGGTCGAGATTTTGAGAAAGTGTTGATGTGACCTAGTCACCTAGATTATCTACCTTGTTTACTTGTGTAGTTCTGTGCAGCTTAATGTTAAGAGATTAAAAAAAAACCTAGGTTGATAAATGTTTGGTAGATAACTAATTATTGATTTGGTGATTCCGTTTTAAGTACACTTCGAACCTTATTTAAATATTCTTTTACAATTTCAAGTTAAAAAGTCATTGAGATAACAATACTCCACATAAATCATTGTTACCGTTTCAGTAAAGTTAGGTACTGTACGTTTTCAATACCTACATACTTAATTTATTTTATAATTAAAAAACTTAAATCTACTTTAACATTAACTTTGATGCATGTAATAATTTACCTACATAATATACTATTAAAAATATTTCTAAACCGCTCACAGAAATTGCTATCTTCATAATATTTAGGTACTACCAGTTTATTAAATAACAATAAAAGGATTCATCAGGTTAATGATATTTATTACAATTTTTAATTAGTGATGTTATTGTTTTTTCTTATACAATTCAAAATCTAGTCTGTCGCTCTCACTTAAAAATGTTACATAAAGGCGGTATTTTACACGCAATTAATACTAATCAATTTAGTCTGGTACCTATAGTTTTTAAAATACCGAGAAACACGAGACGAAAACATTCTTGTTTCTTTATGAATTCTCTGACCCTGTTTTGTTATCAAACCTGTTATAAATGTCAGAAAGAAACAATGCGTTTTTGAATTTACGGTTTGATAAGGTTAAATGAAAGACTAATGATCAAGATGTTTAGAGCAATCAGATGTTTTTAGGGTTGCGTAATGGATCAATACGGGACCCTATTACTAAGACTACACCGTCCGTCTGTCACTAGTCATGAGGCTGTATCTCATGACAGTTGAAAAATTTACAGATTCAATTAAATTTAGAGACTTCAGTCGCACTTGGCCGTTTTTATTTATATTTTTCGGCAGCCACTAGTAAAAGGGGTTGGAAGTTGGAAGTGTGGCCTGTCAAACTTCCGCCATTGAAAACATGACGAAAAGACACTAGCTGTATCCGTTTGAAACTGGATCGTCGATTGACGAGCCGCAGCTAACTCGATTAAAGTTGACATAAAATTATGACGGCACAGGAATTCTGCTACTTAAATCTATTGGCTTGACTCTTCCGCTAGTTGAGTCGTCAACGTCTTTGTCCACATGACTATACGTAGATTATGTGGAGAGAAAGGAATCTGGATCCATTATGCACTTTAATAATGGGGAGAAAAACTCAAAGATTGACATAGATGTCGCTAGCATCGACTCTGCCTTGCCAGCTAAATGTTGACGATATACCTAGTGAATTTTTGTTAATGCTGTTTTCTAATAATTTTATATTTATAATGTATTGTTCTTAGACTGATTCACAATTCAAAGTGGAGTTACGTAGGTAAAAGAAATGCATCAAAAGCGGGAATAAAACAGTTTTGATTGAAAGGTAATCAATAAATAATTAGTTAGGTTAGGTTATATTGATAAATAATCGATATTCTCATCGGATCGATTATGATGTACATATATTTTTGACTTTCTGATTTTAAGACCGAAATTTTAATTTTTATGTCAACCCAGAGCCTGGCACATCTCTCAGTGACCCACAATATCGGTAGTCGGTAGTCGGTACCCTCCAACCTCTCCTCACGGAAGACATCAATGCCGATTCGGGACCTTTTTAAACGTTCTAAACGTTTTTTGGCGGATGTTGATTCTATTTTTGACAATGGATAGAATTCCTGTGAAAACCGTTAAAATTAAAGGCAACTGGCGCATTCAAAAATAAACCGACTACTACTGACCATTATAGTAAAGATACTACCTACCTATAATAATAATAATATCGTTAATTTCAGGCTTAAACCCATAAAACTCAGTTTACATAATTATTTTTATCCTAACAACCTTGTTAGCAGAGATGGTAATAATATTACAGTTGGACATAATAACGCATCATTATCTCAATATAACGTGATAAATTGGACACGTTGTTTACACAAGTAAACATTTACCTATTAGGGAAACAGCATAAAAAGTCATTAGCGTTCGCCGGATATGACGTACTTGACAGGTACGACCATCTAATGAGCAACTGCAAGTACTTGATACCTATCTACTTCACGACTTGTTTATTTAATCAAGGTTTTCGTGCTTCCAGAATTATCTGGCCGTGGCTGGAAAAAAATCTTATGTTTTAGGTAAACTTATGTAGGTATATGGTATACGGGATATCATCTTTTTATTCGTTATTTTAAGCTCCTGATATTTCGACAAGAAAAGCTCAAAATAACGAATAATCACAGAAGATATCCCGTAAGAGACAGCATAAGTTTAGTTTTAAACCGGGAAAGCTTAAACAGTGTTTATCTTTTAGGTGTTAAAACCAGTATCCTAAATGACCAAATGGTTATGTTGGTCGCTGGTTCTTTATGTAGTCAGTCACATGGCAGAATATAAGTGCCATCAGCCTGTAACGCTTCTAGGCCCCGATTCTGCTATTGCAATAGTGTCACAATTATCTATCATTGATCTCATAATTGTTTTTTTTGACGAGTTTGGTGATCTACCTACTAATACAAAGACGTCATTATGAATTTTCAATGGTCAACAACTGACACTCAATTGAAAGAAATGGCTTAAATTAGTAATCTCGTACATAATGACAAATGAATGACTGACTTGCGCGGTAATCTGCCAACATTTTGACAGTTCTTTTGAGAATTAGAGCCGAAATTTGCTTAATTAGCACCATTTTGTATTGCAATCAATATAGGCTTCTTTAAAAAAGATAATTTAAAACACTTGTAAGAAAATAGATCAAAACACTGGCCGTTTTTGTTTTTATTTCTAAAAACAAACAAAACTTCAGTAAATGGTAATGTCACATTTGACTTTGACAGCTAAACAGATAGAATTTAATGGAGTTGTATATTTTCACATTTATCCGCGTTACACATAACTTATTGTTTTGTGTTATTTACGAACTACTAAATAATTTATATTTAAAAATATATTATATAAATGCATGAATAACTGTTTAAATTTATTAGTATATTTTCGAAAATCATTTCTATTAACAGGTTTTATAATACTAGCAATACAACAATGTCATTCTCACACAATTGCGAGACCATTGATCGAACCATGATGAATTTAGCAGATTACGAACTTTTAGCAAAATGACAATGGAGATCCCATTGTCTTTCATCAACAATTATGAGATCAATGAAAGACAATTGTGACACTATTGCAATAGCAGAATCGGGGCCCTGGGACACAGACAGAGACAGCCCAGGACCCTGTGTCCCAGCAGTGCAGCAAATATGTCTTGTGAGAAGATACTCTCATTTTTACAAATTCACAAAGGCATTGTTAGTTTCTGGATTAAATTCAACCAGAATAGAAGAGCTCATTATGAAAACAAATCCATTATTGTTGCTATGCACTTCGATCGACTACATAAAACCACTCCCGACCCGTGGTACAACTGCGATGTCCAACTGGTTGTACTACGGAGAAGTAAATTTACCCATGGTTCAACTGGTTGTTCTATGGGGAAATATTTTTATCAATGGTTCAACTCGAGTGAGTTGTTCTTTCCTTGATCCAACTAGTTGTACTTCTGGGAATTGAATGTATCTATGGAACAACTACTGGTAATAAACAGGAAAAGGTTATCTATCAATGCTGATTATTTTCCATTTTTAATTAATTCCATTAATTTTTCGTGGATCGTAGCGTAATGTTATATAGCCTATAGCAATCCTCGATAGATGAGCGATAGCTCATATTGGAAGCAATACAAAAAGAATTATTCATTGAACCAGTAGTTCCAGATTTTACCTCCTACATACAAACTTACAAATTTTATCTCTTTATAATATTAGTATACATTCCTCAAAAAAATATTTTCAATAAATAAATGTTTATTATTTCACTTCATTAACATCTTTATTGCACCAATCACTTGCACCCATTTTTAACCGACTTAAAAAAGAAGGAGGTTATTACAATCGCAATCGTTCTCAGATCACATAACGATAGTCATTTGTTTTAGACGTTCATTTGTTTTACACGATCATCTTATCCCCCGTGGTCCAACCAGTTGGACATAATTCCACCGTTGTACCACGGGTCATAATCATAAATATCAGAAAAAAGAGTTGAACCATGGGTAAATTTACTTCTCCGTAGTACAACCAGTTGGACATCGCAGTTGTACCACGGGTCGGGCACGCATAAAACTTGTCACCATCATAATCTCGAACCACCATCACCTCGGTATTTGCTATCGCATATGATAATATTATGATAACAAAAAGTGCAGATTTATTTGTCTGGGATAAAAGTATCACGGAGATAAAACCTTGTTAGGTATTACGATGATGACCTGACACAATTATAATGATGTACTGGATTATCTCGTATCCACCTCATTAGTGTTGAACATGTGTTTACAAAGGCTAGATGTAGAATTAACTTCATTAAGTATCCCATTTGTTCACTCATGTTACATACAGGGTGTAAAACACCTCTTAACGAAGCCGAAAAACACTTGTTCTCCACATCATTGCGATAATTTTTTTGTTCTACACCTTACCTGGGAACCTTCTAGTTAAGGAGATATTGAGGGTCCAAGTTCCAACTTATTAATGCCAGATTTTTCTTTAAATATCTCTACGATCCCCGTGCTATTCAATCCATCCATCAGCACAATGTTTTAAATGCGTTACATTGAGTTTTACCACAAAACATGACTTTTCACCCAAAAAAAAAGTTGTTTCCCAGCAAAACTTTTTGCGTAAAGTTACTTAGTTTGATGTACAGAATGCTTGGTTGTCGGCTTCGTGATGAGGGGTTTTACACCCTGTATTCATGATGAAAAAGCATAATCATGTAATAGGTAGGTGTATCAGTTATATGATAAAACAGTACGGTTTATGTATTGGTATTTACCTATTTTGTTTCATTACTATTTCAAGTGTCCGATATGGTGAATATGTGGATCCTGTTGTACCTACCCATATTTATCATCATCGTCGTTTTCCTGCGCTTGTCCCTTTCTATTTGGGGTCAGGAATAAATTATTTGATTTGAACTAGAGTTAGGTACCACTTAGATACTGAAAAAAAAAAATACTATTAAAATACTATAAAAATATCTTCATGTCCAGAGTTTATCGATTAAAAAATATGGTCTATCAGAAATTTTACTCGGGAATGAAAACAGTGAGGTACTTATTCCGAAGAATCTACCGTAATTTTTGTCTAGTTCTAAATGTCTTACTTAATTAAAAAAACCAGCCGAGTGCGACTCGGTATCGCGCACGGATTCCGTACCACTTTAACAGTGAATAAGTCTACCTTTTGTCGCTTCCTTGCATAAATTACTTAATCTGTTTTTAGTAAGTAATTGTTGTTATAGTGGCAACAGACATATATTATTTGTGAAAATTTCGACTGTCTAGCTATCACGGTTCACGAGATACAGCCTGGTGACAGACAGACGGACAGTGGAGTCTTAAGAAAAGGGTCCTGATTTTACCGTTTGGGTTCGGAACCCTAAAAACAGGAATGGTATTTTCAATTGTTCATTAATTCATCATGCGACTGACACAATAGAATAAGTAAATTCTTCAAAACGGTGATATTATATAACAATTAAGCAAAATCTTTCAATTTGATTTTAATTTGGAATCTGACTCTGGACCTCAAACTTATTCATATTGAGGCGATGTTTTCTTTATTTGACACCTCATAAACCTAAGGTAAAATATATATACAACATTATTTTTTGTTTACACTAAACCCGAAAAGGGGTCATTGTACTCATCATTTTGAACAACTTTTTCTTTGGGACGAACCTTGAAATCGCGAAAAAAAATCAGCTGTTCCCTACATTTATGTTCGTATAACTCGTCAAAATGTAGGGAACAGCTGATTTTTTTTTCCCGATTTCAAGGTTCGTCCCAAAGAAAAAGTTGTTCAAAATGATGAGTACAATGACACCTTTTCGGGTTTAGTGTAAACAAAAAATAATGTTGTATATATTTTGACTGATTTTCATTTCGTTATAGGTCAAATACCCCAGCGGTGCGGAAGTGAATGAAGGCAATGTGCTGACTCCCACCTTAGTGAAAGACATCCCTTCAATCTCGTGGGATGCCTCTCCTAACCAGCTGTACACTGTCGCCATGACTGGTTAGTATTATGTCGACTTCTTACTCTTTATTGACGTCATAGGGTAAGTAAATGACACCGCCATAGGGTAAGTAAATTACACCGACATAGGGTAAGTAAATGACAACGTCTTAAGGTAAGTTTCGCTTACTTACCCTATGGCGGGGACATGCTAAATTTTGTCATGCAATGGTGACTGATTGATTCTATGGTACAATGTCTGGATGACTGTTTATTTATGTTGGGTACTTAGTACTTACCCTTGATTTATGCCTTGAAATTAGATTAATTCAGATATCCCATTGTTCACGAAATAATCAGTACGAAATTACAGAGTTATCAGAAGTGAGCATGGAATATTTTGATTGAAATGTAGTTTATTTTTACGGTAGAAAATAAAATGAAAACAAATTAGCTGCGGTTTTACCCGTAAAACATTCTATTTTGAGAAAAGAATAAATGTTATGGCAATACCTTTTGTCAAGCTTTACGGTTGCAGAAAGTTAAGATATAATCTATACTAATATTATAAAGCTGAAGAGTTTGTTTGTTCGAACGCGCTAACCTCGGGAACTATTGATTGAAATTGTTTTTTTTTTGTGTTGGATAGTCCATTTATCGAGGAAGGTTATAGGTTATATCACGCATCACGCTACAACCAATAGGAGCGGAGCATAAATAAAAATTGTTGGAAAAACGAGGAATAGCGCTTTTCCTCTTTTATGTGACGCAGACGAAGTTGCGTGGGTCACCTAGTTAAATGAACTGCTTTATTGATTGATTGCTTGCTATAATTGATCTGTTAATTTAAATTAAACGCAAAGTAATTCAATGTTATTGAAAATGTAATTAATTTAGTTCAAACATACCTAACAATATTATTTCAATTTAATTTGATTTAACAAGCGTAACAATCAAAATCATTTACTAGGCATAGCAAATTGAATTTAAATTAACAGATATTAATATGTATTGCATTTACAGTTTTTACTTGTGCATTTAGATTAAATAAAAATAAATAAATATTGAAAATTATTGTAGAGAATATTGTTACCGCTAAAAATAATACTAATTTACATCAAGCTTCTGTTTAAGAAAACATTTTATATGACAGAAAGTAAACAGTATGGACAATGGACATGTTTCCGAGTAATGCGTAATAATATGTATGTATTTACAATCAATCAGTATATCTATGTAGTATATCGACTATCTGGTGTCCACGACACAAGCCTCGTTGCTCAGTATGGCACTAGATGGCGCTGTGTAATGTCCAGTGATAAAAAATCAGTTATCCCAATAAGTAATTTTCTATTGTTACACATTGACATTGGCACTAGCGGACAAACACGTTGAATTATTCTTTATGGTCGCAGATACTTTCTGCTTACAAGAATCAGCATGGAAATTATATGGTACCTACGATGTATCTGTCATCGTAAAATTGTCGCGAGTTGACTTCCCCCGCATGCATTTCACAATATTACGGTTTCATTTCGATAAATTATAATCTACCGAAATATACTGCGTTTGATGGCAAGCAGTATGTTCGTTTGACAATATTTCGAGAGTTTACAATCTCTCTAGTTATTTTACAATCTAACGTGTTTGACAATTTTACGGTGACATATTCAAGGTCAAGTGTCTCGGATTTCATCAAGTCTTCCGTTTTACGTTGTAAACTCATAAATGGCTTGGTTAGGAATGTCCTGAATTAACTCATTGACTCTTTTAACTACTGATGACGACACGGCGTAATCATTGGATAATCAGCCTTCGACTTCCGGGGTTGCGGGCCTGTTCGAAAGAGATACCGCGGCCCCGGGAACATATGGGGCGAGGAAGGAACATAGATGGGTTTTAGTCAGTAAAAGTCTGACACTCCCTCCCGCTCCGCCCAGAGTTTGAGAAGTTATTTGACATTTATTTCCCATCCTAAAAAAAAAGCCTTCGACTTTCTCACTGCTGGGACATGGACACTTCCACTTCTTTTTATGAGAGGTAGCAAATATTTGATTGGGGCGTAATTACGATGATAATTATTATAATATTTGCATCAAATATTGATTCTTTTAAAAAAAAACCGTAATTTCCACTTCCATATCAGCAGGAGACAGAACGAAATAAGGCCAATAGGCACAAAGGGACGAAGTCACAAATGCCCAGAGCCTACTAAAACCAGAATACTGTTGAATCGGACCTACTAGAACTTTCGAGAAAGCACGTGATTACAGTATGTGTACGTTGGAATTTCGAGTGCTTTCCATTATTATTAGTTTTAAAGTTAGGTAGGTACAAATTCGCGACCTATTTATAAAAAAGACATTATAATTTCGACCGTACGCCTAACGCATGCGGTTCATATTTGTTTGTTTTGTACAAGTAGTTTATTTTTAACTACTACTTTTGTTAGTGTTTTCTATGAAGCAGTTCTAGAATACTGGGTGGTTATTTTTTGTATGTCTGTTGGTGAGTAAGTATAAATACACCGCCCAGGCCCGCGACAGTCAGTCTGATTTTGGCTACACATCGAAGCGATTCGAAGTGAACTAGAAGTGCGATATCAAACCGAATAGTGAACAGTAGTATATTTGAACTTAAGTTTAAATTGTTTTGTGATTAATAAAGTTATTGTGTTGTTAATCGGTAGTAATTAATTTATTTCATACCCAGCTCGTACCAATACAAATATAAAACTAACCACACAAACCTTCTGCATTCCAGACCCCGACGCACCTTCCCGACAAGAGCCGAAGTTCCGCGAATGGCACCACTGGCTGGTCGGCAACGTGCCCGGCAACAACATCGCGTCCGGCGACACTCTGTCGCAGTACGTGGGCTCCGGGCCCCCGCAGGGCTCCGGCCTGCACCGATACGTGTTCCTCGTCTACAAGCAGCCCGGCAAGCTGGACTTTGATGAGCCTAGGCTTACCAACAAGTTAGTATCCTTACTACAATCATCATCATCCTGTTAATGTTCCCACTGCTGGGAAACAGGCCTCCTCTCTATTAGAGGGAATGGGCTGTAATCTACCACGACGACCCAGTGCGGATTGGTAGATGTCACATGTCTTTTTATGGTTCATGGACATGCCAGTTTCCTCACGATGTTTTCCCGATTTGAGAGCAGTAGTGATGAAATAAATTACTCAAAGTAATGCGCTTGTCTGGGTTCGAACTTCGAACCCACGACTGACTGTTCGTAAGTCGCAGCCGCCACCACTGCCCTTACAATTACGATACATACATATTACAATACAAATACGTTTTTTTAATTGGGAGACTTGACTCGGACAAACTCGTATAGTTTCTGACCACAATTTCGTATTTATTTTTGTTAGTCCCTTTTTCCATCATCATTTGCCTTACCTTTTCCTACTTAGTTGGGGTCGGCTTGCAGAACCTAGTTATTGGGTATCACCTCTTGGTAAGAGCCACTTCCTTGGCATTCCAATTATTCCAAATTAAAGGTAACAACACTCTTATTTGCGTGGTTCTGGTTTTATCCCACGGTTGGGAAAGGTTAGTTGGGTTTTGACATTAAACAATTCTCAATTACAGTCATCGGGCAATTTGTGCCCCGTGAATCATTCGTGATGTTAAGTTGTTTGAGCCCACACACATTTTTCGTAAAAAAGGCACGTGACGGTCGATATTTAATTTAACGAAATATGATGTAAAGAAATCTGGGTTCGAATCCCGGTAGGAGCAAATGTTTGTGATGAGCATGGACATTTGTTTCCGAGTCCTGGATGTTAATATAATTATGTTCAATAAGTATGTATTTACAAACAAAAAATATTTAGTATATCAACTATCTGGTGTCCACGACACAAGCCTTGCTTAGTGTGCCACTAGATGGCGCTGTGTGTGTTAATGTCCAGCGATATTTATTTATCACTAGCTTCTGCCAGCGGCTTCGCCCGCGTGAAGTTTGATTATTGTCACATGGGATCTTCCTACCGGAATAAAAAGTATCCTATGTTTTAATCCAGGTTATAAACTATCTGTGTGCAAAATTTCATCCAAATCCGTTCAGTAGTTTTCGCGTGAAAGCGTAACAAACAAACTTACATTCACATTTATGATATTAGTAGGGAAACTTACACAAAATCTATTATTTTACAGGTCTGGCGATAACCGTGGAGGGTTCTCTATTTCCAAGTTCGCCCAGAAATACAACTTGGGCGACCCGATCGCGGGCAACTTCTACCAAGCTGAGTGGGACGACTATGTGCCCATTCTATACAAACAACTCGGCGCTTAAGCGATCTCCAGTTTGCTCATATGATGATATAGGACCAACAACCACAGAGGAAAGAACAAATGGAGTAATCATATAGGCCAGTTTTAAATAACTTAGTTATGTATAACTGTCAGTTTATATGCCACTTCTCGCAGCTATCGGTGTTTCTGTGTTAGCTTGAAATATCCTATTCGCGTCGCCTACTTGTCATTTGATTCATAGGAAAAATCAAAGAAAGATTTTCTGTGACGTTTTCTTTCTAACCCTCTGTAAGCAAAATGTCAAACAGACAGAGATAGCAACCTACAGAAGCTGAACAGTAAGTTATTGAAACTGGCCGATAGGGGTTTATTCTTAAACAATAATTAAAGTTATACTAAGAGACCTTTTAACATCAAAATTGTATTGTTAATCATGACCTGAACTATAGGCGCGTTGATAAACCTGATTGAATAACGTCCAAACCGCTAAACATAGAATAAACACATGCTACAACTATGTTTAGCTAAAATAAAATCGTAAAACTGAAAGTGCTGTGTATTATATAAGCAGTTTAATGATACGAGTAGGTAAACAAGATGCAATAAATCAGTAAGTCTTTTTCATTGGGTTATTACTGCTTATCTGAGTGCTAATCCAGAGGGCTTAGAACAATGACATTCTTTCAGTGACTACGATTATAGGAAAGTCAAAAATGTCTTGCTTGTATAAATTAATCATTAGCTTCCGAAATGATAAGTACACTTCAACCAACACAACTAAAATAATGGTACCAAGATTGAGATTTATATCGACGTCTTTTTTTCTTGCGCGCCTCCTGAAACTGCACTCTTAAAGTGGTCATACTGTAAATCCTGTTGAAAGTATGTAGTTGCAGAAATATAAATCACTTCGAAAGCGGTTGTCAGTTGTTTTAGTCAACAGGACTTGGTTGATCTGTTTATTTTTTAAGACTGCTTTGGGATTTGGATGATTGTCATCTCGGTTACTCCATTTGTCTCCTCCTCTGAGTACTAACAACTCCGGTAATAATAATATACCTTGATTTGGCAATTATTTAGTATTATAAGGGAATACAGTCTGTGTGTAATAATAAAATGAGTTTGCCTTTATTAGTGTAAGAGTCGTATTTGGATTGCATAAGCATTTATTGTTTTTAAATATTATTTTGTTTGGTTTTTATGACACGTTTTGGGTAAATAAGCACTTAAAATCAATTTCAGAGTTTGTTTTACCGACTTGAAGAAAATAAGTTTCCAACCGTTCCAAGTGTCTTTAGGGTCGGTTTTATAATTCCACATAAAACATATTTGTATATTAATGATTTAATCTATAATATTTGTGAATAAAAGTGTGTTGAACATTATCACGAAAAAAGGCACGGTTTGCGCAAATAGTTTAAAAATAAGCTAATATTTTTGTCCTAGTTTTGTGTTTTTTTTACTAAGAATGTATGTAATAATCGACCAAGGCAAAAAGATTCATATTTCATAATGTTGGTCGAGTAGTAAGAACACCATATCATACGATACGACTGGAGCATTAATAATGAGTAGGTATGTAAGTGAAAGTGTATAGATGATTCTAAATTGTCTTCTAGGGGTTATTATAGTGGTATACACTGTATCAGTTGTTTTATTATTTGATCACCCACTTGAATGAGAGTCATCGGCCTTTAGAACACCACAGCATACATTTATTGTCAGAACCTGTATAAAGCCGCGTTCCCACCATGTCGTGGCGATTCATTTATCGTCGGTTTATAATTGGCAAAAGTCATGGACGACAGTTATTGCGTCTTCCTATATATGAACACTTCCATTTAACCTTTTGGACGCCATTGTCACATATACGTGACAAGCAAGCGACACAAATATGTGACAAAATAGTAGATGAAATTGTGGCTTGGCGTGCGTTTATGCTGTGGCGGTTAAAAGGTTAAGAGAATTTAAAAGTAATAGTTTCCAAGAACTCGATAGATGGCGTTGAACCGACTACGTTACCAAGTTATGTGCCAAAGCAAAAACACGTCACATACGCTCGTTGACTGACACTTTCGTTTGCATGAGCAGCTTCCCAATATAACCATTAGGTTCAAGTGAAATTATGTGACGTTCTGTTCCTTGCAGTAACGTACCCAGACCAGCGCCATCTATCCAGCAGCTAGGAAAGAGTTGAAAAAGAAAATCCCTCATTACGAGGGTAGTTTTAATAACATAGATTTTTTCGTTTCATATTATCACTTGATTAGAATTTAGAGTGATTGCAGATTCGGATGCAATTATCATTAAAGTTATGAAACTGAATTGTGTCCGTTTCGATGGAGCGGCCCTGACGTTTTTTTTTTTTTAAATATGCCTAGCATGATTTTGTAAAAATTTGTAAAAGTAGGCTCCCAAACCAAAAATTTGTCAAAGCTATGGTTAAAAAGTTATAAGGGTTTGAACGTGGTCGCGCCATTGAAACGCTGCGAACATCGGACATCGGAAAGTCGTATGTCTATCTCGGTCGTTTTCGTAATGCCAGAAGAAGACAGATATACGACTTTCCGAATCGGAAGCGAGTCGAATGGTTGTGAATAAGGGGCCTGGACTGCGATAAGTTGCATTTTCGTTTTGTATTTTATTAAGAACTAGCGGACGTTACGCGGTTTCACCCGCGTAGTTCCCGTCCCCATGGGACTACGGGGATAAAATATAGCCTATGTTACTCAGGGTGAATGTAGCTTTCCAATGGTGAAAGAATTTTTGAAATCGGCACAGTATCTTTTGAGTTTTTCCTTACAATCAAACAAACAAAGTTTTCCTCTTTATAATATTAGTGTAGACAATATTTGAGGTTGGGAGGTTTTGTGATTTTTTTTCTCATCAGGGGCCCTCGTTACTTGGTGGCCACATATCATTGATATCTTGTAGACAAGGGACGGAAGATGAGGATGTCATAGGTACCTACCTACTCTTGAGTTCAAATCATAGATTGGTTCATCAGTAGGTATCTATAGCGAAGAAAACAGACAGACAGACAGCAATACTTTTGCATTAAGTATTCCTATAATAAATATCAATATCAGTAGTATCAGTTTGTCATATCATTATCATCAAAAAAGATAATTTTGTATAAAAAGTACCAAGTACTGAACAAACAGCAACGAATGATGTGAACAAATAGCACAGTTTTGCCACGATTATCATTTGAAAAACAAGATGAGCCGGTTGTGTCTCTTAGTTCTTATTGCGTGTGTTAATAGTTACGTGGCTGGTCAAGGAGTTTCCAGTACGTCCTATTTCGAACATGAAATAATCCCAGATGTGTTGTCCGTTGTACCTGCGGGATATTTGACTGTAAGTTACAATAAAATCATGTCTACCTATATCGTTTATCTATTATTTATATTAAGTATAGGTCACCGTAAAATTCTCAAACACGTTAGATTGTAATCTATCGAAGTGAAACCGTAATATTGTTTAATGCATCTGACGGAATTGCCCCATAATCGGGATTTGGGGCACTCCCACGTTAGGTTAGTTAGGTTCCTTTAAACCCTGCAGACAGAAATAGGGGCCCGCGTAGCAGGGCTCTGTCGACTACGCCTTTAAGGGGAATATAAAGTGTATTGAAGTTAGGTTATATATGTCACCGTAAAATTGTCAAATACGTTATATTGTAACTAGCTGACCCGCGCAACTTCGTCTGCGTCACATAAGACAAAGAGAGGGTTACAGAAAGTGGGTCGTAAGCACCCATAATACAATTTTCAAAGAGCATATCACACACATCCTTCCGCATAATGAAAATGCGCGCCCGGTAGATGATCATTATTTTGCTGCGGAGTTATTTAAAACGGTGTATCTCCTAAGATAGGTATGCATTGAAGTCAATTTACGTACCCAAGGGCAATTTCGTTCAAAATCAAATACTTGTGATTAACAACGTATTTATTTGAATAAGAATAAATTACCATGTTTACAAAAACAGCTTTAAAGGCTTCTATTGACAGCTTTACATCTTCATACTTAGACACTCGATGACAGTAATACTCCAGCTAGGTCTGCAGTTTTCATCAAGGTGCATTAAATGAGCCGCAACACGATATAGCTGCTGTAAACCGTTGCGGACCTCTTACAACTGCTTACCATTTAAAATTTCAAACTCTACGTCCCTACGCTATGACGCCGTGTCTTAAAGTGCACAACCTCTTCAAAGCTTAGAAACCTTCATGGTACAATAATATACTTCGCCAGGTATAGCATTCCGAGGTATAGCATTCAAAATAACTTTCTACCCCTTTTTAACCCCGTTAGGGGATGAATTTCAATGCAATATGAAACGCGTCCATCAATTCTGTTAATATTGTTGATTGCAAAGTTTGAAGTAGATTGGACCAAGGAACCACATTTTCCCATACAATCTTTGCCCCCCCTTTTCACCCCCTTAGGGGTATAATTTCAAAATTCTTTCTTATCGTATGCCTACGTTATACAGAAAATACACCCTCCATGTTTCAGGTTTCTACAATCTGCGGTTTAGGCTGTGCGTTGATCCATCAGATAGTCGTTCAGGGCAAAGCATTTTTTATTTGTAGATAGTAGGATTTGTACTCGTTTGTAATGTATTTGTAACTTTTCCGGCTTTATGTCTTATGTAAAATTAAAAATTATGATTGGCATCAAAAAATGTTTTGTGTAAAATAGCAATTTTCTGGCTAACTATTTCCCCTATACTGCCCCGCAGAAAGTTATTTTTTTGCGATTTCTGACTTTTTGAGTACTCTAACCTGGGTTGGTTTGGAAGAACTTCTTGATTAGTGTCGGAAAGAAGATCGATTGGCATCAAAAAAATTGTTTTAAGTAAAATGGCAATTTTCTTGCTAACTGTACTTTATTTTTTATTAAATCTGTGAATGGGGATAAACATTTCGTGAAAATATTACGGATTGTTACCTAAGACCACTTTTGTGTAGCTGCAGCTCCCCTTACTGCCCCGTTTACCGTTTCCACCCTGTATTACCAACTACCTATACCGAGGAATGCCGATTTTCTTAAGTTCCGCTATTTTGGGCGTGTTCACTTAAAAAATGAAATTTCAAGAAAATTGAGAAATTACATTTACTTGTATTAGATTTGAAGTATTTACAGCAACTTTTAAAGGTTTCTACTTCAATGAATTTTATTCTATAGGTGGATGAAGTTAATTCATTTTAAACACAAAACCCTCTTTTTTACGTCTCTGGATGTTTTTTCTTAAAAATGCTGAAACAGGTATTTCTTTATTTCTAATAATAAGTATTTACTCTGAGTTTCATGAATCTAGAACAATCTAAATTATTTTTTTCATACAAACTTTACCCCCCCTTTTCACCCCCTTTTTCCAAAATTTTCCATAATTTCTATAGCCTAAGTGTTATTCTGAGTTTATTTAAATAGATTAGTGAAGTTTTCATCAAAATCCGTCCAGCAGTTTTTACGTGATGCGCGGTCAAACAAACAAACAAACAAACACGAATTTTAAAAATGGTTTTAATATGTTCAGTTACTTATTTTAAGTCACCCTGATCGGTTTTGTTTTAAATATTCAATGTACAGATTTTTTGGTCTCAACGATTTTATTATATGTATAGATATCTCTAGCGATATTGTAAAGTCGCGAATTATTGTCAAATGAACATACTGCTTACAACAAAACGCATTATTTTTCGTGAAATGCATGCGATGGTAGTCAACTTACGCGGTGTGGAGGGAAGGAGGGGTCCCCCTTGCCCAGTGGCACAACTCTCATGAAAAGATAATGCACCATTCCTGAGAAATACCGATTAATATAACATAACCTTAAAACACTTTATATTCCCCCTAAAAAGCGTAGTCGACGGAGCACCGCTTCGCGGGGCCCCTATTTCCGAGTGCAGGGTTTAAAGGAACCTAACTAACCTAACGGGGTGGTGCCCCAAGTCCCGATTATGGGGACAGAGATACTTCCGTATGTTCAGTTGACAATAATTCGAGACATTACAATATCGCGAGAAAAACACGTTATATTGTAATATAACGTGTTTGACAATTTTACGGTGACATATACATCGGTATTTCTCAGGAATGGTAAATTATCTTTTCATGAGAGTTTTACGGTGACATGTATATGTCAGCTTTACAATGTAAAAACCGTTAGATTGTAAAATAAGTAGAGAGATTGTAAACTCTCGAAATATTGACAAATGAACATGCTGCTTACAATAAAACAGTATTTTTAAGCAGTATTTTTCGGTAGATTGTCTAACGAAGTGAAACCGTAATATTGTGAAATGTATGCGATGGAAGTCAACTCGCGCGGTGTGGAGGAGGGGGAGGGAATGAGGAGTCCCCCTTGTCCAGTGGTACCACTCTCGAGGCAGGCTCAAAAATCGCTGGCTAGACAATTTGGACCCGTTCTTGACGTATTGGTCGGAAAGGGCATATTGTAAACAGGATTGGAAAGCCATGGGGGAGGCCTTTGCCCAGCAGCGAGACAGAACAGGCTGACATAAAAAAATTAAACTTCTATGAAAGCCGATTTTCAGCCCACCGTGCGACGGGCGATTTTTACTATACCTACCTAGGACTTCGGTTCTATTCCTTCCTTCACATCGTAATCAACGGCTAATGCAGGTCCTGCATCCCGGTGGCGCCTTAGTTCAGGAAGGGAATGTGCTGACTCCAACAGAGGTGAAAGACATCCCTTCCGTCTCGTGGGATGCCTCCCCGGACCAGTTTTACACAGTGGCGATGGCTGGTTAGTATTGTGTCGAGAAGTTACCCTTTGGAGAAGTGGTGAAGGCAACGTACTCAGTCCTACAAAGATGAGCATACTATTTATACCTATTGTATCGTGTGCGATGTTAATATGCCTCCTCTGACAAGCTGTGAAGTGTACATGTAGGTCCCTACTGTAGCGATGTTTGATCAGTTTTGTGTCGAGTGTTTACCCTAGACTTAACCGTATTGCAAACGTGTTTGTCATTTTGAGAGCTTAAAGCTAACTTGCCTCCTTTGACCAATAAGATATCAGAATAATTATCACACACATACAATATGGATTCAATTTTTAAAAGTATTATCCATGCAAGCTGAATATAAAATTAAAAATTTCAGACCCAGATGCACCTTCTCGCGAGTTGCCGACATCTCGAAAATGGTTACACTGGCTAGTTTGCAACATTCCTGGCACAGACGTCGATTTGGGGGAGACCATCGCTGAATACGTCGGCGCCGGACCTTCTAAAAACAGCGACCTGCACAGATATGTGTTTCTAGTGTACCAGCAAGCTTCCAAACTAGAGTTTGATGAACCTAGACTAACTAACAGGTTAGTACAAGACAGATAGGTGGATAATATGTTCTGCAATAGGTTGTACACGATTTTCACAACTGAGCCACTGGTAAATAGGTATAAGTAGGTATCGCCGTACCTTCTGTCTGTAGACATTTGCAATACTTACTAGAAGCATCATAAGTGTCACCCCAGAGACAGCTGTAAAGTCGCATGTGCCTTTAATTACGCCCACGCCTTTTTTAAACATAATGATTAAATACAAATTGCATTAACCCCTGCAGCCTACAAATCGTAAGTCATTTTAATCTTGATATCTTCTGCTATTCATCATCAACGCAGATTTTTTGTTGAGCAACGTTGCCAAGTGCTATCTTTTGTTAAAAAATGTTGCCGTGTTGGTCAATGAAAGTAAAAAAGCGTAGATATGTTAACCTTCTTTCCGTTTTTATTGCAATCTAGAATATCAATCTTGCAGATATTCAGCAATATGAGTAAGATTTAATTTTAGTTATGGGCTTGCACGAAAGCCGTCCAGTGGTGGCTGCGTTTATTCTTGTACTTTTCAGAGAAGGCCTTGAGGAATATTTCTTTTTAGTCTACGAGCAACTGTTTGAGTGTTCTTTAGATTGACTGCTAGCATATTTGGATGACTAGAGATTCGATTCTGTCCTTTCCGAGATTTCTTCGATAACACTTTTGACGTTGGTTTGGGTTTTTTTCCTACTCCTCCGCTATACTTTCTGATTAATTTCATTCTCTGGGACTTCGTCGAGCTTCATTGTCTCGGCGCTTTTCTGGTGGTCGCCACTGTTGATTCTGGCGTTTAGGAGTTACAGTGGTTTGGGCGTGTGTGACAGGCTTGTCCCAACACTTTTGACGCAGAAGTCGTGATGAAGTAGACTTCATCACGACTTTTGCGTAATAAAACGCGCACATTAGAATGTTTGAGGCATACCAAGGTGCGTTCGTCAATCTCTGTATTATTTCAATATTTGATTTCGCTGCTGTTCCCCATATGTCCATATAGGTTTTATTATGCATTTATAAAGCAATAGTTTGTTTTGAAGTGACAGACGTGATTTTTTTTTAGTAGTCAGTACATAGTGCGCAACTGTTGGCCCATAGCTAGTCTCGTTGTGAAAAAATGCTTCTATTCAAATATATTCCTAGATACTTGGCGTGATCCTCTTGCGGTAGAGGTATGCCGTTGAGAGTGACGGGTGGACATGTTTCTTTCCTGTTTGTGAAAGTAATCTGGACATATTTGGCTTTGTTTCGCCAGTCTTAGAGCCATTTGAATACTTGATCTTGGCTGTTTTGAAGGTTTTATGCTGCAATGTCTGGTGAATTGTCCATCGATAGAATTGCTGTGTCATCAGCAAATGTTCCAGGAACTACTCCATCGGTCGTAAAAAACAGATACAATATGGGACCCATGACGCTGCCTTGCGGAACTCCAGCTTTGATAGCATTTAAAGACGTTAGCTTGTCGTCTTGTTTTACAAAAAAGTGTCAGTTTAGTGTTAGTTTTGCTTAGATATGACTTTATTAGGTTGTAGAAGTTTATAGGTAGGTCTTTTTAATTTAGGAAAGAAGTCGGTCATGCCACACTCGATCAAATGCCCGAGATATTTCCAGGAATGCTGCGACACTGTATTGTTTTGATTCCAGAGCTTTGTTTATATGTTCCACTAGTCTATGTACTTGTTCAATAGTACCATGTTTTCGACGAAAACCAAACTGATGGCCAGGTAGTAATTTGTTTGCAGCAATAATCGGGGATAATCTAAGTAAAATAACTATCTCTATGATTTTTTAGGGTAACAGGCTAATATGTCTGTATGATTGCGGACAACCGGATTTTTTCCAGATTTTGGAACCATTATAACTTGGGCTATTTTCCGTTGAGGAGGGACCATCCTTAGGAGGTTGATTACTTGTCGAGCGTTTAAGTGTTCTAGTGACTTTCCACAAATAATAATTTGTCTCAGCTGTGGCATCAAGGTTTCCTAGAAATGTTTGTGTGCCTTGGTTTTCATTGTCTTTAAGCAGAATTTTTAGTTTTATTTGAAGATAGAATTGAAGATTTTGGAGCTCTCTGTAGATTTTACAACCTTTACAATGTGCGGGGTGATTTCCCTCACAGAGGATACATTTTACACTGTCTGACCTGGTTTTCCTTGAACATTCGATCGAGATGATCTGTAATCTGTGATCGGTAATGACGTTTATCAAAAGTGACACCGAGGTCAAGGTTGGCTAATTATAGCCACATTTTAACTTGCCGTTTGCTGAGCGGTCACAGAGCATCTATATGTGAGCGGTTGTAACCTATCTACACTTTTTTTACATAGAATATCATTGGTGTTAGTACTATAATATGTTAAGCAATGTCGCCTTTTGAAAACAGTCAACCCGTGATAACAATTCATAATATTGTTAGAGAATGTTACCTCAACATGCGATACGGAGAGTTCCATTTTAACTTCATCTGAATACGTCATATACCTAAACAAATACTATACAACACACATTCAATTGGCGTTATAGCGGGTAAGGTGTTATTTACATAATAAACAAATACAGATTCAATCAATTATTTCCAGGTCAGCGGAAAACCGTGAACTTTTCTCGATTAGCAATTTCGCCAAAAAGTACACCTTAGGCGACCCGATCGCCGGCAACTTCTACCAAGCTGAGTGGGACGACTATGTGCCCATCCTGTACGAGCAGCTTGGCATTTAGGCGAAGACTGCTGTACTTCATTTTTATGATATTTGCTAAACAACCCGTGTGACGGATAATGATATTAAAACTGTTTCAAAGTAACCATTCAAAATGGTCAATATACTTCATTTCTCTCAAAATCAATACCTATATTTTTTTAAATCTTGTTGTTGGGGTTACAGACTTCTCAATGAAACTCACGTTGAATGAGGTATTGGTGAATATAATCAGGAAAAACAAGTATTTTACAATAAAATGTGCGGAGCGAGAGGTTGCCGCTATGATGACAGTTCAACATGAAACAAAAATATGTAGGTGGAAGAATAAAAATAGTTATACAGTCACAAGAATAGGATGAGGGTAGATTGCGGTACTTCGTGGAGCATTTCCGACGTTTGGCCCCCAGGCTGGAACGGACAGGGGCTGCCTTCAGGCGGCTCCTGCCCAACCTTGGGGGGCCGAACGCCTCCTGCCGCAGGCTCTACGCGGGAGTCGTGCGGTCCATGGCCCTCTACGGGGCCCCAGTGTGGGCGCGTTCGTTGAAGCGGCGAGCCGCTCATCATCTGAACGCGCCTCAAAAAGTGGTGGCCGTAAAGATGGTCCGTGGGTACCGCACGATCTCTCGCGAGGCGGCGGGCCTGCTTGCCGGATTGCCGCCATGGGATCTGGAGGCGATAGTCCTCGCGCGCCTACACGAATGGCGCGCGGAGGTACTACGCCGGGGGGAAACTCCGCTGCCGCGGCAAATTGCCGCTCAGAGGACTGACCTCCGGCGCGATCTCATGGCGACATGGAGAGAGCGACTGTCGCAACCCCGTGCAGGGCACGCCACGATAGTGGCGGTAAGTCCCCTCTTTGAGGAGTGGCTGGAGAGGCGCCACGGCGTCCTCACCTTCCGCCTGACGCAGGTCCTCACCGGACACGGATGTTTCGGGAGGTACCTGCACCGAATCGGGCGGGAGGAGACGCCCGGGTGTCTCCACTGCGAGGATCGACCGGAGGCCACGGTGGAGCACACGGTGGAAGTCTAGGTCCCGCGTGGGCGGAGCTCCCGTGTCCTCGTGGCGGCGATCGGCGGCGGCGACCTCTCGCGTCCGGCCCTGGTTCAATCCATGGTCCGGAGCGAGACGGAATGGGAAGCCGTCACCTCCTTCTGCGAAGCAGTCATGCTAGCGAAGGAGGTGGCGGAACGAGAGAGGGAGAGATCCTCTCTTCCCGGCCGCCGCGGGAGACGCAACGGGCGTCAGGGGCCACGTGGTGGCTACCGGCCTCCGTAGATGCGGGCCTGTGGACGGCTGGCTATGGGCTAGCTAGCCGTCCGGCCGTCTAACGACGACGACAGGCCGTGTCGACGGCGCGTTCGTGTTCCACGCGCGCCTCAAAGAGATGTCAGCAAAAGGAGAGGGGCCCGCAAGGGCCGAAGCCTGCCGGGGTTGCGGGCCTGTTCGAAAGAGATACCGCGGCCCCGGAACGTAAAAGGCGAGGAAGGAACATGGATGGTTTTTAGTCAGTAAGAGTCTGACACTCCCTCCCGCTCCGCCCAGAGTGGGGGGGGGTCATTTGATGACTTCCCATCCTTAAAAAAAAAAGGGTAGATTGCGGTGCCCTTTTGAACGGCAACGCGAGACACCATAAACACTGCACTGTGGCACCACACTAATGCAGGCGTTAACACTTGTACAAGGGATCGTCCATTACTCACGTGATGTTTTTATTCAACTTTTAAATTGCTTTCTAAAACGTCACCGTGTATCACCATGGGGGCATGGTGATACACGGTGAAGTTTTAGACTACCCCTCCCCCCAACCCAAAATCACTTGTATCTGTCACCGTAAAATTGTCAAATACGTTATATTGTAATATCTCTAGCGATATTGTAAAAACTCGAAATATTGACAAATGAATATACTGCTTACAACAAAACGCATTATTTTTCGTGAAATGCATGCGATGGTAGTCAACTCACGCGGTGTGGAGGGAAGGAGGGGTCCCCCTTGCCCAGTGGTACAACTCTCATGAAAAGATATTGGACCATTCCTGAGAAATACCGATTATTAAAGAGTATTCTATTCTATTCTATTATAACCTAACCTTAAAACACTTTATATTCCCTTAAAAAGCGTAGTTATTTCCGAGTGGAGGGTTTAAAGGAACCTAAGTAACCAAACGGGGGGGTGCCCCAAGTCCCGATTGTGGGAGATGGGGGCAGAGATACTTCCGTATGTTCAGTTGACAATAATTCGAGATATTACAATATCGCTAGAGAGAAACACGTTATATTGTAATATAACGTGTTTGACAATTTTACGGTGACATATCTTTTTGGTACAAAGTATTGAAAAATACAGGTAATCTTATTAAATCCTGGAAAACTAAGCACCTGCATCGTGATAAAAGTGTTTAAACAGAAAGTTTTTAAATCGAAAGAAAAATAAATATTTACGCGATCTATCGATCCCCCCCATCCTCCTAGTGATATTTCGTGATTTTTCCCGAAACTCCTCCCCCGAGCCATACGTGATTAAAAGATGACCCCTACGATCGTTGCAACGCACGCACCCTTTCTCGTTGCCATCTACCAGTAGTAACAAAACAGTATAGGTTGGTAGCTTCCTGAAACTCCGTACTACGTAATCTTGATTCTTACGGCCGTGTTCTACACGCAATTGCCTCGGGTGTCCCTCAACGTTCTCATCTGGCCCCAGTATTATTCGTTATACAGGGTGAAATTGAATAGATGCGACAAATTTAAATATACAATAATACGTGTTGTCAAGAAAATGTATAAAATATAAAATAAAAAAATAATTGATCAGTGTTACGAAAACCGTTAAAATAATAAAAGTATCAAAAATCTTGCCGACTCATCGCAGTGCTCAATATAGCGGTCATTTACTTAATTTTGCCTTAATTTTTCTTATTTATTTTGCATATTACTGGAATACCGATAATTCGTACTTAAATAAAGATAATAACATCAATGGACCCTTTGGAAACGATAATCGCGTAATTTTTTTTAACGATTCAGATTGTAGAAAAAACAGTTTATAATTACTATGTTACTGTAACTGAAGCTTCAATTTCATTTTGTCGCATTAATTAAAATTCACCCTGTATATGTCACCGTGAAATTGTCAAATACGTTATATTGTAATATCTTTAGCGATATTGTAAACTCTCGAATGATTGTCAAATGAACATACTGCTTACAATAAAACGCATTATTTTTCGTGAAATGGATGCGATGGTAGTCAACTCACGCCGTGTGGAGGGAAGGAGGAGTCCCCCTTGCCCAGTGGTACCACTCTCATGAAAAGATAATGTACCATTTCTGAGAAATACCGATTAATATAACCTAACCTTAAAACACTTTATATTCCCCTAAAAAGCGTAGTAGACGGAGCCCCGCTTTGCGGGGCCCCTATTTCCGAGTGCAGGGTTTAAAGGAACCTAACTAACCTAACGGAGGGGTGGCCCGAGTCCCGATTATGGGGGCAGAGATACTTCCGTATGTTCAGATGACAATAATTCGAGAGATTACAATATCGCTAGAGAGAAACACGTTATTGTAATATAACGTGTTTGACAATTTTACGGTGACATATACATAAATGACGTGACATCGTTATTCCACAATACTAGCATATTCCTTTTTGCAGACGACCTGAAAATCTCAAAAGCCATTACCTCTCAACAGGACGTAAACCTAATGCAAGAGGACATCGACCATCTATCTGCATGGTGTCACCATAATAAAATCTCGTTGAAGAGTTCAAAATGTAGCCACATAAAATTCACCAGGAAAGTAAAAACGTTAAATGCCGCGTACCAAATAAACGAAGTGAACTTATGCGAGGTAAATGTAGTTCGAGATCTGAGAGTTATCTTGGACTCTAAACTCACATTAATACCACATATTCAGAACATAGTCAGTCGATCCCAACGTATACTTGGATTTATCTTTCGTAATGGAAAGGTATTTCAACGCCCACATACTAAATTAGTTCTCTACAATAGCCTTATAAGAAGCATCCTGGAATACTGCAGTGTGATATGGAGGCCTCACTACGCAACTACTAGCTGCGGATAGAACGAGTCCAAAAAAGGTTTATCCGATTCCTAGGGTACTCAAAGGGAAGGCAATTTAAATCTCTATCCTACCTCGATAAACTAGCCTGCTACAAAACTAGTAACCCTGGAAGCTCGAAGGGAGATTTTAGATCGGAGATTCGCAAATAAACTGCTCAATAACACCATTGACTGTCCACAATTGATACGTAAGTTGAATTTCAGAGTACCTACCCCGTAGACCCTCTCGAAAACCTATAACACCCTTAGCTCCACCGCTTCGCCGTACAGTGTTTGGTGCTAATTCAGCTATACCCCGTGTGCAAACTCATAAACGAACGCAGCGACTTGTTTGTCGTCCACGCAGACTCAATATCGACGTTTGTCAGAGTGTATTAGTATTAGTGCATAAATTTGTATTTAGAATAATCATCTAGAATTTAAGTGGTTGTAGTAAGTAACTAGTAATTTAAGTTTTAAAATTATAATAATAACTAAGAGCATTAAGCGAGAGACAAACCTGGGGCCTAATTCTGCTATTTTAATAAATTCGTCACTCCAACACGATTCCATTCTCATCCCATTGTCATTTTGCTTAAAGTTCGTAATCTGCTAAATTCACAATGGTCGGTCAATGGTCTCGTAATAAAATTGTGTTTTATTGGCATTGTCGTATTGTCATTATTATAAAACCCTTAGTACAAATAGTTTTCGAAATCTACCTACTACTAAATGCGAACATTTATTCATGGCAGATTTCATGTACGAGATTATATTCTATGACATTTCTTTCAATGGAGTGTCAGTGGTTTTTCATAGAGAAGTCATAATGGCGCCATTATGATAGTAGAATAGTAGAATTAACAAACTTGTCAAAATTTGACAGAACTTGATCATTATGAAATCAATGATCGAATACTCTGACACTATTGTAATAGCAGAATCAAGGCCCTGGGCCCACGTACGCAACGTATGCAACGCATTTTGATATCTGTACTTTTTGTTTTATATGAAAAACTATGCAATAGAAACCCACTTATCGTATGTGACGCAATCACACGCTTTCCACACAACGTCAACCTGCGATGTCCAGATCGGCATGGGAAGGTGGAGGGGATTTTTGTATCCCACGCGTGTGATCAGTGTGTTTCTAGGACTTACGCGTAGAACGTCATGAACAAGTAAACACTTTGCGTGCCTACGTGTTTTGTTATCAATATAGGCAAAATGGGAGATGAACAGCTGATCGATCGAATAAGGAAATACGATGTAATTTATGACATTAAATGCATAAAATATCGTTATGCAAAATGGGAAGAAATAGCAAAAAAATCATCCTCAAACTCGCTATCAGTATCAGAAAACATGACTTACAGCTGCACTAGTGCACTTTCTGAGAAATTACAAACGCGTCTGACGCCAATTTACAATGCATACCTATGGTAGGTATGCAACGTAAATTGGCGTCAGACGCGTTTGTAATTTTAACTTTTGGGATACGCGCTATTAAATAAACTTACTTACGTATAACTGTTGGTTATACGTAAGTAAGTTTATTTAATAGTGTTTCTATAAACAAAGAATATCCTATTCGCGTCACCTACGTGTTACTTCATTCATAGAAAAATCATAGAAAGCAAAACTCTGACGTTTTGTTTATATCCGTCCAGTAAGCAGAATGTCAAACAAACAGAGACAGCAACCTAGTACGTAGGATTCGATAGGAGTCTATTAGATAAATTTGACAGTTATTCTCGTAAAATGAGTTTTTGACTCCTTAAAAACTCATTTTATCGAAATAACTTGCAAATTTATCTAATCGGCAGTACAAGTACGTAGGAATCGATAGGGCTCGATAAGATAAATTTGACAGTTATTCTTGATAAAATGAGTTTTTATGAAGTCAAAAACTCATTTTATCGAGAATGACTGTCAAATTTATCTTATCGTGCCCTATCGATTCCTACGTACTTGTACTGCGGGTCCTATTGAATCCTATGTAGGTACTTGCACTGCAGAACAGAAAGTTATTGAAAGAGCCGAGTGCTTTAACATGAATACCTACACTTCAACGATAATTTGGATCATCAGCATCTCATCTTGTTGAAATGACAGTCATATCACTATTATAGTTACAGACGCAACTTTGCTAGAACATTATTAACCTAAAACCTTTATAAAAACTGACACAAGTTCTCTATGAGGTAGAGTGGGCTGTTACCACAACCCTTGGTAACTGCGGGTTGGTAGATGTCAAATGTCTTCGAGTTTTTGGTGCTAGGACATGTTTCCTCACGATGTCTTCCTTCACTGTTTTGGGAGCAGAGGCTATGAAGTAAATAACACAAAGTACCTAACTTACTTATCATAGCTTATGACAAAATTAGCATTTATCATTGATTATCATTCATTTATCATTCATTTATCACTTGAAATAAAACTAATTAGGTAGGTCTACAAACAAACAGATAATTTTAAGATTCAGGCAGCCTATTGTTTTCATTACTGTCTGGCTATCAAGATGAGTCGGTTGTGTTTCTTAGTCCTTATTGCTTTAGCGATTTGTTTTGCAACAGCTCAGGATAGTGTAACTTTTTTACACAGTAAGATAGTTCCTGATGTGGTAGACGTAGGGCCATTTGGGATTGCATCTGTAAGTTATATTTTTATACTTACTAAAATTAGCGACTTGCCCTTGCGATAATTTCCGAGTAAAACGCGAGCGAAGTCGCTGCCAAAAGTATTTTTTTTTACCCTTTTATGGGTCTTAACTTCCAGACATATTATGTTGGACTAGCTGTTGCCCGCGACTTCGTCCGCGTGAACCACCCTTGTCACCTAGGGTTATAAAATAGCATACGGCTTGTTCTCTGACCTACCAAACACATTTTATATACAAAAAAAAAACATTGAAATCGGTCAAGGCGTTTCGATGGACTTCGTTATCGAAAGTCAAACAATGTGACACGAGATTATAAATATTAGATAGCTTTGTCCGCGGCGGTAATTTCAATTCACACACGAACGGGCCGTCGACACGCCCTGTCGTTATTAGACAGACGGACGGCTAGCTAGCCCATAGCTAACCGTCCACAGGCCTGCGTCTACGGTGGCCAGTAGCCACCACGTGGCCCCCGACGCCCGGTGCGTCTCCCGCGGTGGCTGGAAGAGAGGCTCTCTCTCTCTTGCGTTCCGCCACCTCCTACGCTAGCATGACTGCTTCGCAGAAGGAGGTGACGGCTTCCCATTCCGTCTCGCTCCGGACCATGGATTGAACCAGGGCCGGACGCGAGAGGGCGCCGCCGCCGATCGCCGCTACGAGGACACGGCGTTATTCGGCCCACGCGGGGCAGGCCTCCACCGTGTCCTCCGGTTGATCCTCTCAGTAAAAACACCCAGGCGTTTCCTCCCGCCCGATTCGATGCAGGAGCCTCCCGAAACATCCGTGTCCGGTGAGGACCTGCGTCAGGCGGAATTTAAGTTGAGGACGCCGTGGCGCCTGATAGCGCCATGAGGCATTGCACATACTTTTCAAAATCAACGATGCAGACAAACAGCAATATTTTTCTCGCGTTAAAGAGTTCTTTGGAAGTCAATTCGAAATTTAAATAAAACCTTTGATAAGTTACTCTTTTGTTTCAGAGTAAAAGATCGTTCCATTTTTAAGTTACTTTTTACTCCCTAGGGAGTAAATGGTTATTATCTTCCTTTTCACCAGATGTCATGTTTCTAAATCTACATGAAGAACGTATGATATCTTAAAAGTGTTTGATTTTCTCGATTATGTATTAAACAATTAAGTAATCTATTTTTTAATAATTTTGTTTAAATTATTACTTTAATAACTAAAACTCACTCGAAAAAGCAATCCTCAGTCCGCAATCATTTTAAGATTCAATGTGGCGGACCTGAAATACCATCATCCTCTGTTGGGGTACGATGGGGATAACATGTCTAAAAATCCGTCCGTTCCACCTAGTTACATTGTAGTTACATCGATGTAACTAGCTGGTCATTTTTATTCCAAGTAGTTACATTATTTAAAAAATTAACTTTAACGTAACTAATGAGACTTTTTTGTTCCACCTAGTTACATCGTAGATAGGTACCATCGTCGGTTCAAAAGATATATTAGTTAGCTCTCGTGAGTCATGTACTCCTAGTACTTTCATGCTCATGGCAACCAACGTCTTAATGAACTTACTTAATGAAACCTCTTTGGTGAGAAAATGTACTGGCCACTTATAAATAATAACGAAGTCATCGACGTCAATGAAAAGTGTGTTGGCTCAATTACATTGTCTACTGTAAGTAATATTTGTCCTACACACCTAATCGCTTTTTTCCGATAAAATATGACTATCGAGTTTGGAATTTATGTCTAAGTTACATCTTATGACGATTTCATTCGAACGCAACGCAGTCATATAGCTGTCGATAAGAGCGAGGCCATATTTGTCAAAAAGCGATATACCAGCTATTTTTAAAATCGTTTAATAAACTTCACATGTTTGTTTAAGTATGTATGTGGCGTACAAATCTTGCAAGCCACACACACACACTAACGGTTTCGTTTTTTTTTTTTTTGTGCGTTTAAATAAAATCTTGTCGAGAAAATGTTTTTTCTATTAATTTTGTTTTATTTTAAGGATGAGACAATGCTAAAATTAAAACCTCATATCAATAACTGTCAGCCCGATGATGTACAAAATACTATTGATATAGTTATCAATGAGGCTTGTTTAGAAGCCGTGGATGGTAGAGAACCGGCACCAAAAGTTTTTAATAAAGCATTGCAACATATTAAGAGCCCTCTTACAGTCCACTAGCGCCGCCAATCGAAAAAATGTCATAACTCGTAAATAGAATCAAAAATACAAAATGTGGTCTATTATTACTGTAGAAAAGGCAATAACGTAATTTTATAACACATTGTCACCACTTGAAATGTAGCTGTTTAGCTAAATCGTGCATTTGTAACAAAAACGGCCGTTTATGTTTTGAATGCACGATTTAGCTAAACAGCTATATTTCAAGTGTTGATAAGGTGTTATACAATTACGTTATTGCCTTTTCCACAGTAATAATAGAACATATTTTGTATTTTTGATTCTATTTACGAGTTATGACATTTTTTCGATTGGCGGCGCTAGTGGACTGTAAGAGGGCTCTTAATGAGAAGGGTTATAATATGGCTGCTAAAAAGCCAGTGCCATCTTTCAAAAATAAAAATCTGCTATTTACAAAAGAAGGAATGAAAAAGCCGGTGTGAAAAAAACTTCCACTAGAAATATAGAGGAAGTGGAAGTGCCACATCAATTCAATTCATTTTTAATAGCGGACTACAAAAATGGTAACATGCGTATCATAATATTCTGTTCGCAACATGTAAGACAGTATATCAAGACCGTTATCGCAACCAACGCCGTTCCGTCAACTATTTACCGTTCCTGGCGGTGTTGCAAGTGACATTAATAATACAAATATTATACCAATGATTTCTGCCTTTATGACACATCAAAACAAGGAAGCGTATATTATATTATTTCATTTAATTAAAGCACAATTAAATGATTGGAAGCCACAGAAAATAATGATAGATTTTGAAGAGGGAATAATTGCAGCGCTCAGAGAGATTTACACTGTTCACGAAATAAAAGGTTGTCACTTCCATTATTACAATAGTTTGAAACGCAAAGCAAAGCAAATGGGTATATCTATACTAATTACGTTCGGCTGCAGACGAGGATGCAAATGAAACCGATATAATTTACTTATTGAATTTAATTAAAATAAAAATTACATTTAAATCGGTAAAACTAAGTTGTGTGACAATTGCTCGATGTAAGAAACAAGAGTGACGTACTAAAGCTAAAATTAACATTCATCACTGGCATTGCACAATCTTCGATCCCACGGTCGAATTGCTGAGACAGCGGATCTCACGGTGCACCGCACAGCGCGGTGTTAGTCATATTCTCAAGAATATGGGGGGTCGCAAGTAGCAACATAACATCTCCCTCCACGAGATCGGCAACTATTTGAAGACTCTAGTCGAAAATAGTGTCGATGGCGAAGCTGGATCAATCTCGGTGTGGCAGGCCTCCTTATCCTTATCTTTGATATCGATTACTTCAGTGGCTTTCTGTAGTATTAGTTTTTTCAATCTGCGACGACGAAGAATAATGATGATAATGAGCACACATGCACCGGATAGTAGAATGTATACCGGTATAGTGGTGTGGTATATGGCTTCAGTGTTCGACGACTGTAGCGTTACAGGTTCTTGTAGAGCGATTTCAGAGTTACTTGAATGCAAACTGCCGAGGTCAATGGTATCTAATTTTATAGTCTTCATAGGTACATTCGATAAATTTTCCTTCATAGTTGGTAAGTCCATAATTTTCAATATCTTTCCTTTAGTTTGGTCATGACGATTGCTTGCCGTAAATGATGTAGTTCTTAGCGCGCATCCTCTGGGTATGATAGATAGGTAGCTCCCTTTCAGCATTCTATAATTATCTTCAGAACAAGTGAGGCGAACTTTCGTGGGTTTAGGAAAGCTTACAATGAAGTGTTGGTCGTCTAGCTGTTCCATCGCTTCAGAAGACAGGATGACTGATGTGAATTGACAGGACTCATTGATTGTCTGATGTAGTATGAGCTGCCGGATACAGTCTGATTGTTTGCCATGGTGGTGACTTAAGTTATCCTCGCAAAGGTGACCGTGACTATACTTCGGACATTCTGTCTCCATGTACAATAGATCTTTTTCGTGAACCGCTATGAAAGGATAAGTTGGAATAAGGACCTTATTGTTGTAATTAGGGGCCAGGGATAATTTGTATATAATAAAGTTAGTAGGATAAAGTATCGGAAATTGTATAACTATCACTATTTTATTCCCATTATAATAATATCCTAGTCTAATAATGTCGAAATATTCTCTAAAACTAATCTCTAGAAATTGATCCTTATTATATAACATACCTAATCTATTCATCATATCCTTAAACATAGCATAATTCAATACGGAATTATGAATACTTTTAGCCCTAATAAATGCTAGTAAATTCTGTAATTTGTCAAGTTCTTTAGACAAATTGTCTATATTGTCTCCTAATATCATTAGTAACTGTGCCAAATGAGCATATTTAATGGTATCTGTTTCATGTTTAACATTGCTAGCTAAAATCGAATTAATGATTTTCTCGATTTTCTCTTGGTTTTCTACTATTTTATCTGTAACGTTTGAGCTACGCGAAACCCACTGCTTACTTAAACTTATTTGGTGATTCATTTCAGCAACTAAATTATTTTCATTTTGCTTTAAGATTGCGATGGCATTATCGTATTTTAACGCATCAGTGTAATCTAAATTACCCGAAATACTTTTTATTACAGAACCAAGACCATCTATGAGACCTCTTTTAACTCGGTTTATCTCAAGTGTTTCCAACTGTTCCGATATTTCTTCTAATTTAGTACCTAGGTAGGTAACGTGGGGTTCGTAGAGAGATCGTGATATATTACTCAATTGTGGTGTAAGATTTTGCAGTTGCTCGTTAACTGTCTTTAAATTATTGCGCATATCATCAAGGTTTAAAATTTGGAGAAAGGAGTGGAAATGTGAGATGACTCTCGTGGGTCCTAGGTTGAAGGGCAAAATACCTGGTCCATCGTTAAGACTGTCTAGTGTTATCTCGTATTTGTAGTGTCCTGTAACAAACGAGCACTATTAGGCACCCGTTTTAGGCGTGATTTAGGCACCTTGCCTTTTTTCTTTTTGGTATAGATATGAATAGGCGAATCCGCTAATACCGTATCGTGAGTATATCGAGCTGCTAACTTTTGCCTATGGCATAAAGGATTCCTAATAAAAACTTGTTGCTCTGGTTCGTAATCTTTCTCAGGTTCGCGATTATTGTTAACATTTTCGATAATTCCAGTACGGCGATGAAGTGAAGTGTCGTTAAGAATATCGTATACTTTTGACATTCGTCTGCGGTGTTCTTGGATATATTGTTGTAAGAGATGTTCGGAAATATTCATATCTAAAGGATCTCGGGGATCAAAATGACCGGTAATTATATCGATAGGCCTACATTTTGTAAAACTATGTATTGAACTATTATAAGCCAATATAGCATAAGTTATAAGATTAGTAATTGGTTCTCCTGGATGTTCTAATTTTAATATACGCAAATGTTCTAATAGTGTTGAATTTAGTCGTTCTACCATTCCATTTTCATTGGGTGTATTAGGACAGGTTTTATGATGTTGCACTTGGTGCAATCTAGTAAATTCAGAAAATATTTGATTGTTAAATTCCGGACCATTGTCTGTTACAATAGTTAAAGGCACTCCGTGATGAGTAGCAAACTTTAGTAAGGCTTGTACGACACTAATAGCTGTAGCATCTCTCAAGAAGTATGCTTGACCATACTTAGAGAATGCATCCACTATTATAAGATACTTATTCATTTCAATACTAAGCAGATCTAAATGTACAACCTCAAAAGGCTTTGTAGGTGGAGGTACAATTTGTAACCTTGGTCTAACTGGATTTCGATCATATTTAGCTTGCCCGCATATTTGACATTCATTGATATACTTCGTTACATGCTCTTTCATATTTGGCCAATAGCATCTACGCGATAGGGCTAGATAACACTCGGTGATGCCTCTATGATTAGTTTTGCCTTCATGATATTTTTTTATAATTTCCTGTTGCTTGAAATAGTCTTTAATATTTTCTACTTCGGTTTTGGTAAGTACCAACTTCATTGCTGAATTTTTAAAATATTTTTGAATTATAGGTATTATAGAATACATTTCTAATGTTGGATTAATTAAAATACCTGTCTTTACTTTTGGATTAATGTGTTCCTTAATTGCGTTAATAACGTCTTGTTCTAAATTCGATTTTGAAATTTGGATGACAGTTTTAGTGTGTGTTTCAAATGGTTTAGAAACACTAGGCTTACTTTTTATATCTCCAACGACATTAAGATAGATTTGCTTATTAAACTTATTAAGAGGGTCGTCGGAAATAGGGATTTCTAATATGGGACTTTCTAAATCACTATGTACGCTTAAAGTCCTAGAATCCGCGGTTTCAGTTCTAGAATCTGAATCTGAAGGCGCACCTTGTGAGGTGTTAACTACAATCGAACTAGCTTCCTCATTATGAATTTCTATTCGTGATAAAGCATCTGCGTTAGTATTATGTTTTCCTTGCTTATAGATAACTGTGAACTCAAATTCGCTTAGCCGTAATCTCCAACGGGTTAAACGGGAATTTGGTTCTTTAATATTCATCACCCACTGTAAAGGGCGATGGTCGGTTACTATTTTAAATTTTCGTCCGAATAAATATGGCCTGAAATACTTAGTTGCCCAGACTATAGCCAATAACTCCTTTTCAATAGTGCTATAGTTTATCTCACTAGAGTTGAGCGTACGCGAGGCATAAGCTATCGGTTTATCAGATCCAATAGTTCCTTGCGACAGAACTGCACCAATTGCCAAATTTGAAGCGTCAGTAGTGAGTATAAATTCTTTTTTAAAATCAGGGTATTGAAGAATTGGATCATTGACCAGAAGGGTCTTACATTTTTCAAAGCATTCGACATAATTTTGATCAAGTGTGATTTTGGATCCCTTTTTTAAGCTTTGAGTCAACGGTTTGGTTATTTTAGCGAAATCAGGGATAAATTTTCTATAATAGCCAAGAAGTCCTAAAAATCTTTTAATTTCAGTAGGGGTTTTAGGTAAAGGATATTTTTGTATTGCTGAGATTTTATCTGGATTAGGCTTTATTCCATCTTTGCTTATAAATGTGTCCTAGATAAGCTGTTTCTAATTTAAGGAATTCGGACTTATCCATTTGTATTTTAAAATTAGATTCGCGTAATCTTTTAAAAACTTTTTCTAGGTTGACTATGTGTTCTTGCAATGATGTACTAAAAACTATTATGTCATCTAGGTACACTAGACAAATAGTATTTTGAAGTTCACGTAACACGTTATCCATTACTCTTTGAAAGGTAGACGGGCTATTTTTAAGTCCCATAGGCATTCTCAGAAATTCGAAATGCCCATGTTCTATATTGAATGCGGTTTTTGTAATATCTTGGGGGTCCATTTCAACCTGATAGAATCCACTAGCTAGGTCTAATGTAGTAAAGTACTGGCAGTTACCTAATTTGTCTAAGACATCAGCTATATTGGGGATAGGGTACTTGTCGTCTATGGTTTTCTCATTAAGTTTCCTGAAATCTACTACTATACGCCACTTCGCCTTTCCTGATGCGTCAGCTTTCTTAGCTACCACCCAAATAGGAGAACTCCAAGCAGAATTAGATGGTCTAATTATACCTTGTTCTAACATTTTACCTATTTGATCTTGTACTTCCTGTCTATGAATAAATGGATATCTATAACTTTTTGTATAGACTGGGGCCTCATCCGTGGTTTTAATTGAATGTTTAATTTTATTTGTGAATGTTAATTGTTCACCTTCAATATAAAAAACGTCAGCATATTGCGAGCACAATAATTCAAGATTAATGCGTTCTTCTTCATTTAAGTGGTCAGTACGAAGGCGCGATAGCACTTCTTTTACGCGTTGCTTTTGCTGTTCAGTGCGCGTGCACTCGACATTATGAACTTCTGCAGACATCGCACGGTCCATTGAAAATATTATGTCGTTTTTACTAGGATTCTGTACTTCTAATATACCTCTATTCTGTTTAACCGTAGTGAGGCATTCGCGAATGATACAGTTTGAAATTGATTGTTCAGGAATATAAGCATCTCCGTCGTGAACGTTAATCGGAATCTTCAGTAATTTAGATGTACCAGCTGGAATAATATTCTCATATAAATTGGTATTACGTGAGTCGTAAATTCTAATGGGGTTTGAAGCGAACTTAGTGGTAAATAATTTATTTTTATAATCTATAGTAGCTTCCCATTTTTCTAGCAAATCGGTACCAATAAGCCCATCAAAGAAGTCGTGGAACTTATAGATATCAAATGAAACTGTACCTGAATCATTAAATTCGTCAAAAATAGGTAAGGTAATTGAATAATCGTTTCTGGTTTTAGCATGAACACTATGCACTTCGAATGGAGAATAATTTAATGGAAAGTTACCAAAGTATTTTTCAACAGCATTAGGACAAAGAAATGATTGGTTTGCTCCTGTGTCTATTAAAAGCTTTAGTGGAGGTGACTCAATTTGAACGTATGGAAGATATCGTTGAGTTTGAAGATTTATTTCTATTTTAATTTTTCGGATTTCTGTGTTATCTGAAAA
The DNA here is from genome assembly GCA_916618015.1 of Xestia c-nigrum. Taxonomy (NCBI): domain Eukaryota; kingdom Metazoa; phylum Arthropoda; class Insecta; order Lepidoptera; family Noctuidae; genus Xestia; species Xestia c-nigrum. The sequence continues at coordinate 5,754,761 of OU745263.1, forward strand.
TTCGGCTCCTTGGATTCTTTGACGTCCTCATTTATGCTTCCGGGTTGCTGGGGGTGTTCTAAATATTCTTGAGGGAATGGTTGACATTCATAGAACACATTTTCTGGGTACTCAAAGTAGCCATAATAAGTTCCATCATAATCGACAAAGAAATCATTTAACGGAGGATCAATAAAAGAATCATTAAAATGCATCTCTCGAGTTTTAAAATAATTATTAGGTGGGGGATTTCCGGATTTGTTCCAATCATGCCTAGACAAAGCGTTAGTAGGGGGTAATTGTCTGCTCACGAAATTGCTTACACCACTCATTGGACGTGGTTGCACTGAGCCACTAGGCTGGTTAGAAGAATTTTGGTGGGCGACTTGAAATGGGTTATTCTGACGGATATAGTTCGGTGGGGGTGCCCTGAAAACTTGCTGAGTACGGGTCGGACCAAACTGGCGAGGTTGGAAATAAATAGGTTTCAACTGCGGTGGTTGTTGAGATGGAAATTGGAATCGGGTAGGTCCTGGCATGCTATAATAATTATTGAACTTTGGGTCAGGCATATTAAACGGCTGAGAGTGAGAGGGCATTTTAAACTGGTTACTGGGTTGGTTATTGCTATTAGTTCTTTTATCGGGCAAACGGTCGTTACGATTTTGCAAATACATTGTATTAGTTTCCTCATGAACAAATTCTAGTGCTTGTTCTATATTTTGAGGGCGCATACAACGCACGCGTGATCCTACAGGATCTTTTAATCCGCGCACGAATGCCTGGAGCGTCAATTTCTTATATAAATCTCTTTTAGCATCTATAGTAGTTGTTAATTTGTCGTGTAATGAAACATATGTCATAATTGTACAAAAAAAATTCTGACAACGCTCATAGAACTCTTGTGGGGTGTTAGAGCCCTGTGTCAAAAGAGATAAATCGCTATAAAGAGCGGTCTCGTCCCTCTGGTCAGCAAAATTATTTATTAATGCCTTACGTATGCCATTCCAATCAGTTGCTATGCCATTTGAGTTGATTAAGCGAGCAGCAGATCCTATAATTTTATTTAATATACCATTAATAAGTGCAGAGTTAATTAATTCGGAACCACCTTGAACATTATAATATTCTTTAACTAAATGATCGCATAATTGAATAAATCTAGTCAGCACATTCGGGTTCCCGTCAAACTCGGGTACCAACCGTAATGCTCTAAAAATGGTATCTAAATCCAAGGACATTTTGCTAGAAAAGGATTCTGATTCCTCGTGTAGCGTATCTAAAGTAATATTTCTTCTAGAATCTATCACTAAATCTCTACTTCTAACTATCCTAGTATTCCTAGATTTTCGTGGAAAGAAAATTTTGGATAATTATATTAGTACAGGCTAGGGGAAAGCGGTCACTAGAAATAATCTAATGTACTTACATGAACATTATATCAGTCCCTTTGCGTAATCGATTTCTGGATTCCTCGATACAGCACGAAGTGTAGATTCTGGATACTCTGGAGCGACTGGAGAGCCGCACGGGCAGCTTTGCGATTACGGAAATCTTCCTTTTTGCGCGAAACCGACCGCGAGTATCCTGCCGACTGCGCCAATTACGTTCGGCTGCAGACGAGGATGCAAATGAAACCGATATAATTTACTTATTGAATTTAATTAAAATAAAAATTACATTTAAATCGGTAAAACTAAGTTGTGTGACAATTGCTCGATGTAAGAAACAAGAGTGACGTACTAAAGCTAAAATTAACATTCATCACTGGCATTGCACAATCTTCGATCCCACGGTCGAATTGCTGAGACAGCGGATCTCACGGTGCACCGCACAGCGCGGTGTTAGTCATATTCTCAAGAATATGGGGGGTCGCAAGTAGCAACATAACATACTAATAATTAAAGCAGAAGAGTTTGTTTGTTTGTTTGTTTGTTTGAACGCGCTAATCTCAGGGACTACTGGTTCGAATTGAAAAAATCTTTTTGTGTTGGATAGTCCATTTATCGAGGAAGGCTATAGGCTATAAAACATCACGCTAGGACCATTAGGAGCGGAGCAGGAATGAAAAATGTTGCAAAAACGGGGATATTTTTTCCTTTCGTTTATTTCTCTTATTATATTATATGTGACGCAGACGAAGTTGCGTGGGTCAGCTAGTTTAAGGATAAAAGTCACAAAACTATAGTTTTACTCTGCAGTAGTCTAGCATATTTACCAGAAGAGGAAATATTATCAGTTTGGAATATTACATAAAGAGTGAAATTGTACTAGAAGATGATCGAATAGAACTTGAACAGTTTCAACATTATTTTGAAAAATTTTGGCTAAAAGAAAAAATGGTGAAAATGTGGTGTAACTATGGTGAGCTACATCGAACAAACAATGTCGTGGAAGGATGGAATTTAAAAATTAATACTAAAGCTATGTACTAAAGTGAAAAGTAAGTCGTGGGTTCGAACCCAGACAAGCGCAATTACTTTGTGTGATTTATTTCATCACCACTGCTCTCAAAGCGGTTAAGGAAAACATTGTGAATAAATCAGCATGTTCTGGAAGAAGGCCGGGAAGACCTGGAAGACGACCGGGAAGACCTAGAAGAAGACCGGGAAGACCTGGAAGAAAACCGGGCAAACCTGGAAGAAGACCGGGAAGTCCTGGAAGAAGACCGGGAAGACCTGGCAAAAGGCCGGGAAGACCTGGAAGAAGACCGGGAAGTCCTAGAAAAAGACCGGGAAGCCCTGGAAGAAGACCGGGAAGACCTGTAAGAAGACCTGGAAGAAGACCGAGAGGACCTGGAAGAAGACCGGGAAGACCTGGAAGACCGGGAAGACCTGGAAGATGACCGGGCAAACCTGGAAGAAGACCGGGAAGTCCTGGAAGAAGACCGGGAAGACCTGGAAGAAGACCGGGAAGTCCTGGAAGAAAGCCGGGAAGACCTCGAAGAAGACCGGGAAGTCCTGGAAGAAGACCGGGTAGAAGACCGGGAAGACCTGGAAGAAGACCGGGAAGACGGGGAAGAAGACCGGGAAGACCGGGAAGACCTGGAAGAAGACCGGGACGTCCTGGAAGAAGACCGTGAAAACCTGGAAGAAGACCGGGAAGACCTGGAAGAATACCGGGAAGACCTGGAAGAAGACCGGGAAGACCTGGAAGAAGACCGGGAAGACCTGGAAGAAGACTGGGAAGACCGGGAAGAAGACCGGGAAGACCTGGAAGAAGACCGGGAAGACCTGGACAAAAACTGGGAAGATCTGGAAGAAGACCGGGAAAACCTGGAAAAAGACCGGGAAGACCTGGAAGAAGACCGGGAAGACCTGGAAGAAGACCGGGAAGACCTGGAAGAAGACCGGGAAGTCCCGGTCTTCTTCAGAACATGCTGATTTCTTCACAATGTTTTCCTTAACCGCTTTGAGAGCAGTGGTGATGAAATAAATCACACAAAGTAATTGCGCTTGTCTGGGTTCGAACCCACGACTTACTTTTCGTAAGTCGGGGCTGCACTATATACACTTTAGTACATAGCTTTAGTATTAATTTTAAAATTCCATCCTACCACGACATTGTTTGTTCGATGTAGCTCACCATAGTTACACCACATTTTCACCATTTTTTCTTTTAACCAAAATTTTTCAAAATAATGTTGAAACTGTTCAAGTTCTATTCGATCATCTTCTAGTACAATTTCACTCTTTATGTAATATTCCAAACTGATAATATTTCCTCTTCTGGTAAATATGCTAGACTACTGCAGAGTAAAACTAAAGTTTTGTGACTTTTATCCTTAAATATACCCATTTGCTTTGCGCAAAGCAAGTTTCAAACTATTGTAATAATGGAAGTGACAACCTTTTATTTCGTGAACAGTGTTAATCTCTCTGAGCGCTGCAATTATTCCCTCTTCAAAATCTATAATTATTTTCTGTGGCTTCCAATCATTTAATTGTGCTTTAATTAAATGAAATAATATAATATATGCTTCCTTGTTTTGATGTGTCATAAAGGCAGAAATCATTGGTATCATTTGTATTATTAATGTCACTTGCAACACCGCCAGGAATGGTAAATAGTTGACGGAACGGCGTTGGGCAAGTTTTAAACGTACCGTCCATAAAATATAACGGTCTTAATATACTGTCTTACATGTTGCGAACAGAATATTATGATACGCATGTTACCATTTTTGTAGTCCGCTAGTAAAAATGAATTGAATTGATGTGGCACTTCCACTTCCTCTATATTTCTAGTGGAAGTTTTTTTCACACCGGCTTTTTCATTCCTTCTTTTGTAAATAGCAGATTTTTATTTTTGAAAGATGGCACTGGCTTTTTAGCAGCCATAATTTATAACCCTTCTCATTAATATGTTGCAATGCTTTATTAAAAACTTTTGGTGCCGGTTCTCTACCATCCACGGCTTCTAAACAAGCCTCATTGATAACTATATCAATAGTATTTTGTACATCATCGGGCTGACAGTTATTGATATGAGGTTTTAATTTTAGCATTGTCTCATCCTTAAAATAAAACAAAATTAATAGAAAAACATTTTCACGACAAGATTTTGTTTAAACGCACAAAAAAAAAAAAAAAACGAAACCGTTAGTGTGTGTCAAATTAGGCTTGCAAGATTTGTACGCCACATACATACTTAAACAAACACGTGAAGTTTAATAAACGATTTTAAAAATAGCTGGTATTTCGCTTTTTGACAAATAAGAGCGAGGCCACACGATGCGTTGGCGGTGCGGTGCGACGACGGAGCGGCGGCGCAAACGTCATCCTATATACAAATCACTACCCCACTAGTGCGTTGCGCCATACAATCACTGTTCATTGCCATTTTGATAGTGATTGTACGACGCTGCGACGACGCAACGCAGCGCAACGCAGCGCAACGCATCTTGTGGCCTCGCTCTTATCGATAGCTATATGACTGCGTTGCGTTCGAATGAAATCGTCATAAGATGTAACTAAGACATAAATTCCAAACTCGATAGTCATATTTTATCGGAAAAAAAGCGATTAGGTGTGTAGGACAAATATTACTTACAGTAGACAATGTAATTGAGCCAACACACTTTATCAGTGGCCAGTACATTTCCTCACCAAAGAGGTTTCATTAAGTAAGTTCATTAAGACGTTGGTTGTCATGAGCATGAAAGTACTAGGAGTACATGACTCACGAGAGCTAATTAATATATCTTTTGAACCGACGATGGTACTTATCTACGATGTAACTAGGTGGAACAAAAAAGTCTCATTAGTTACGTTAAAGTTAATTTTTTAAATAACGTAACTACTTGGAATAAAAATGTCCAGCTAGTTACATCAATGTAACTACAATGTAGGTAACTAGGTGGAACGGGCGTAAAAATCATTGTGGGTGTCGATTCGTAGATTATCAGGGGGATCCAGAAAATGGCAGATTCGACTTCTATGCAGGATTATTCATCGGTATCAGGACACTTGCGCGACCCCACTTGCGCGATAAGGCGCTTAGACGAGCTAAATTAGCAACTCTATTTGTGGTGGTTCAAACATCGTTTGAAATGTAGTTAGAATAAAGTTCTAATCAGCTTGCACTACAAAGTGATTGTTACGTCAGCCACTGCAGGCCAAATAGCGCGAAATGAGTGGTTTCGATCGATTTACAAAAAAACTATTGATCGGATTAAAAAAACTGAAACAGTATCGTGCAAATATATTGCTTGTAGAATTATATGCCAACAAATCAGAATGATCGCATGTATATTAGTTTTTTTTTTGTTTGAAAGATATTTTTAGAGATAAGTTCGTGATTTCTTTTTATCGAGCCAAATTAATTGTATTATATTTTCAAAACATATTTTTCTGGTCTTGTTCATAGCGGTGACTCATATACTTTTAGTAATTATAAAACTCGCGTTTAGCCAAATGCGCGCATGGACTTTTTCGCGATTGAACTTATGCGTGCACAGACTTTAGCGCGCCAGGACACTTGCGCGAATGGACTTTTGCGCGACTCAGTGGCCACTGAGGTTTACTCTGTAGATTAAACATAAAGTCACGCCTGTTATTACTTGAAGGCGGCTTTTTTGTTGGTTTTTCCGTCATGGGTGTTGTTTTTATGGTTTTTAAGGTCGCTTATAACGAAAACGGGGTCAAAACATTAAGAACCTTTGAAACCCTTCAGAGGTTGTTGAAAGGTTGTTATCGTTTTACCAATAACTAAGAATATAAGGCGTATAAAGTGAAACATCTGTACATAGAATAATTTTTCGCTAAAATCAACTAGGGAAGCTAGGAATAAGGCACCTAACGCAAATCTTTTTTTCTTTAATTTTTGTCAGTCTTCGTAGCTACGTATCACATCGTTATGTAATTTACCGGCTATAGTAATTCCATCCTAGACAATAATTTTAGGTTTTACATAATACTTCTACAAAGTTCCTGTTTCTGCTTTGAAACCTATTTATGTTATGTGCAACGTCTGGATAGTTATGTATAGCATTAAAAGTCTGCTGGATCTTGAATTGTACTTACTCATTGTTTTCCTCAGTGGATGTTCCTCACTTTTGAATTGAAATGACCCCGAATTCAACGCGAGTGAAGCCGCGGACAAAGCTACCTAATATTTATAATCTCATGTCACATTGTTTGTTATCGAAGTCCTTTGAAACGTTTTAGGTATAAAATGTATTTGGTAGGTCAGAGAACAAGTCGTAGGTTATTTTTATAACCCTAGGTAAAGACTCGGTAGGAAGTCGCGGGTAACAGTTAGTTATTATTATTATATTGTGGGTTAACTCATTATGATAGAACTACGTTACCAGTTATGACAATAAACATAGGTATCACGACATCGACAGCAGAACGTGCATGTTCTATACCTATCTAAAAGTATGGAGCACAGTTATCAAAGTTTATAGGTCAGAGCTGAGTATTGCAATAGGATACTAGAATTTTAATTATTTCCTGATTTTTTTTTTACTTTTTCCTCAGGTGATTTATCCCGACAGAACAGAACTGAGCGTAGGCGACGTTTTGACTCCAACCCAAGCTAAAAACCCCCCCAGGTTCTCATGGGATGCCACCCCTGGCAGGTTTTACACCTTCCTGATGATTGGTTAGTATTGTGGCGAGTTGTTACCCATTTTTTTTTTTTTTTGGGATGGGAAATCATCAAATGACTTCTCCTACTCTGGGCGGAGCAGGAGGGAGTGTCAGACTCTTACTGACTAAAACCCATTCATGTTCCTTCCTCGCCCTCTATGTTCCGGGGCCACGGTATCTCTGTCGAACAGGCCCGCAACCCCGGGCGAGTTGTTATCCTTCACTTACCTTATTGGTGCATGTGACATGACATGTTTTGGGACCTGCCTATGGTCGATCTCATAACTGACTTATATACCACCCTTATGTAGGATGTCTCATGATGAACATTCTGAATAAAGTAATTCGTCATTAGGTACCTTTTGACTCACGTAAGACGGTCTATTCTAAACTTCGGCGTGCAGTAATTCAGTCGTCCCTTGTGCTCCTTGCACGTCATAAGACTTCAAGGTCAAGTTTCATTTTACCTTGAGACTTGGTTTAAAGTTGTAAAGCATAAAAGACAGTCTGACCCACTGAGCATGTGCATGTATTTACCCTAGGTCCATGTTGCATCCTCAAGGTTTTAGGCCGTGATTTGTAAGTCGTTTATCACATACTTCGGCGAAGCGATAGTCTTGCCACTGTCATACAACTATCAAACTAGAAGTGCAAGAGTCGGGAATATCTCTATCTGTCACCGTGCTAGGTAATATGTTATAGTGTTCGGACTTAGTACGGGAACACCCATACTCCGTAATATTTTATTCCGAATTTCAATTCGTTGAGTGCCAGATCCCCTACAAGGATAATATCTGTTAGCAATCTATGCAATTATGAGTAGGAAAACGCATCCGTCATTATTTTTTTAATTGTACCTCCTCATACGAAACATAATATTAAGTATACTTCTCTCTGAGGAGCAATTATGTGTTCATTTGTATTGCTATTCAGATTTACAACGCGTTTTTATTTCAGGATTGTACCTCTTAATCGATATTTTAATAATCGGAATTCGATTCGAATTATTATTGGTGTTTCGAATTACCATTAAGTCGGACTTTTTGTTATTCTAATTGAAACTAGTATTTTGAGAATCGCAATTATAAACATTAGGAATATTGAAATTTTGGAATTATGAAAATAGGATTACTTATAAATGATAAATCGGAGTTAATACATTAGGAATTATGAAAATCGATATTTTGAAAGTCGATGTGACTTTCAGAATAAAGTTTTTCGTATTAATGTAGTGTATCTGTCACCGTAAAATTGTCAAATACGTTATATTGTAATATCTCAAGCGATATTGTAAAGTCTCGAATTATTGTCAAATGAACATACTGCTTACAACAAAACGCATTATTTTTCGTGAAATGCATGCGATGGTAGTCAACTTACGCGGTGTGGAGGGAAGGAAGGGTCCCCCTTGCCCAGTGGCACAACTCTCATGAAAAGATAATGCATGGTCCTGAGAAATACCGATTAATATAACATAACCTTAAAACACTTTATATTCCCCCTAAAAAGCGTAGTCGACGGAGCCCCGCTTCGCGGGGCCCCTATTTCCGAGTGCAGGGTTTAAAGGAACCTAACTTACCTAACGGGGGGGTGCCCCAAGTCCCGATTATGGGGTCAGAGATACTTCCGTATGTTCAGTTGACAATAATTCGAGACATTACAATATCGCGAGAAAAAACACGTTATATTGTAATATAACGTGTTTTACAATTTTACGGTGACATATCCACTTAGTACATGCATTGTGGTACTAACAATCAATAGATACGTCCTAAATCGAGGCACTTACAGAAGACCTTATGTCTGTTGTATCAAAACCAGTATGTGCTGGCCGTCTATTCTGTTGAAGCACCAAACTACGCTAGGAGAGCTCAAGGTCAAACTGCTGCTACTGACATGCCTTTATGGAAAACCTACGATAGGTTTTCCATAAAGGCATGTCAGTTGCATTGTGTGTGGTCATTCCCGGAATCGACCACGCGGCAATCGGAGCGTTTTCTAAATATATAATGATTTTTTAAATCCAGATCCTGATGTTCCTCCCAGTCAAAGACAGTGGCTACACTGGCTAGTTGTGAACGTCCCCGGCGACATTGCCGGTGATGGACACACCCTCGCCGAGTACATTGGTGCGGGCCCCGCCAAGGACACCGGCCTACACAGATATGTGTTCCTAGTCTACGAGCAGCCTGAGTCCGCCAGAATATGGTTTGATGAACCTAGTCGAACAAACAGGTCAGTAGCTTATTTTGGATGAAGGTAACGTAATTATGTAAAATATATAGAGCTATTCACTTAGTTTTCCTATTCTGAACCTATTTGATTGCATTGGAAATGAAGATTACTGGAGCAAAATACGACCAGCGGTTTGGATTTTGTAGTTGTTTCCTGAAAGAACCGCTGCGAGATTTTGTCATTTATCAACCAAATGGCGACAGCACAAAATACTTAACGCCATCTCGCCGCAGAATATTTGGCAAGGAACGCTGTGGCATTTGAATGAATGCACGTAAATAGCAAATTTACAACATAATAATATATGATACCAGTCTATTACTGTCCCACTGCTGGGCAAAGGCCTCTTCTTGTACAGAGATGGCACGAGCATTGATCACCCCGCTTGGGTCGAGATATGCCCAAGTTTGAGTTTAAGCGATGTTTTGCTTCACCGATGTCTATGATGTCCAAGAAGGTTTTTTTTAGGTTTCTTTTCAGGAAGTCTTTTTGAATCTAGCACATAATATCTTAATATCTACTTCCCTTCCCAGGTCGATGGACAACCGCGCAAACTTTTCGGTTAGAAATTTCGCACGGAAGTACAACTTGGGCGACCCGATCGCGGGTAACTTCTTCCGAGCTGAGTGGGACGACTATGTGCCCATTCTGTACAGATCACTCAGCAATCACCGCCGCCCGCGCCCGCCGCGCCCCCCCCAGCACCGGGTCAGGTGTCAGCCGGCTATCTACAGCGAGCTCTATGATCGTTTTGACGAGTGTTATAATGTTGGTATTCAATATTTAAAATGTTGCACATGTCCCACACTTCCGTTGACATTAGAATACTAATAATCTCGCTAGGTCGCACTGATCGTAAATTTTTTTCCACGCGGCAAGTGTAAACTCACTTTTCATGATCCTAATACTACGATACCTCTTGTTAAAACTGGTTACTAACTACTAGAACTAAAAGTTACGACTACTCATTGGACTTGTACTATTTCAGTTTGTACATTTTCCCAATTCGTTGACGGTACATCTAATAAGTAATTAAAAGTTTTGGTTAGGTTTTCACAAAAAATATATTTTATTATTATATTATTTCATTTCATTTTATATTCGCTAATTTTAAATAGTTATTATACCTTCCCAATCATATTTCATGAATGCCAGTTGGATTTCGGATTGACAAAATGACATTTTACAACTCGTTCGTTCGTGTTGGTGAAAACGGGCATTAGAGTAAAAGCCCGATTATCACCACATTAATTTTGTATAAACCTATGCTTCTAGAATATTAAAAATCTTTTTATAAGTATTCTCATTAAAATGATTTGAATTCAATCAAAAGTTTCATTTTACCAGTGGCAGTAGGAACCAAATTTCCTATTTCAGGTCCTGTCTTTGCGTCTTTGTGTGCTACGGCCTACTGTACGTACAGTTTACCATAAAACTGAACAACTTTCTCCATGGGACATGGGAAATAGTTAGCTGTCCCATACATTCGGGTAGAGCAGGAATGTGGGTGTGTTTGTATGGGAGGCTGATTGTTTTAATGCGATCACGATGTTGGCCCCACGGAGAATGTTGTTCAGTTTGATGGCATTTTTTGTATTTTATACAACGTGTAATTTGAAAGGGTAGTGTGTAAAACGAAAAATTAGAAATTACCCATACAGGGTTATTGGTTAAGTCGACCTAGATTCGCTAAGAGGTTGTAGGGTGCATCGTTTCCGACTGATTTGACTATCAAATACTATTGAATAAAAGATCAAACGTGGTATTTTCTTATCGGTATATTTCAATCATTTATGACAATCCTGATACATTCGTTGTCCAGAAAACGTAATGACAGAACGTCAAACCAAAGACATAACAAATACTTACCATACCCCAAACTGAACCGTTTTTTAAAGAAAGAACTTTAAATGCAACAACTACAGATTTACAACTAATGATGTAAGAAAAGCAATTAGTCAGACGAAACGTGGTAAGTCACCGGTGGTCACGACGAGCTCAGTGTTGAACATCTAAGACACGTTGGCAAGCATCTGCCTCGTGACCCGTGTCTTACCGTTGCTGTAGAATTTTTGTATTGCACATTCGTATCTGCCTAGTGACATGATGAAAACTGTAGTGGTGCCGATTGTTAAAAATAAAACTGGTGGCATGTCGGATATACGCCAAACTACAGACCAATCTCTCTCGCTACGATTATCGCAAAGGTTTTTGACAGTCTCTTAAACATCTTTCTACGGAACAATATTAAGTCACATGATGCTCAGCACGGCTTTCGTCAGGGGCTGTCAACTGCCATCATAGGTCTAAAAAAGACAGTGAGGTATTACGTAGATAGTTAGAGTCCTGTCAGAGTAGAGTCTTGCCAGAGTAGTGTCTTTACGTGCTTCTTTGATATATTATAAGCCTTCGATACGATTAATTATCATATGCGGTGGGGTAAATTAGGGGCAAAGCGGATATTCTATTAGAGCTGATAAATATATTTAGGTACTGGTATGGTCACCAAGTGAACGTCATACATATACCTAAACAAATACTATACAACACACATTCAATTGGCGTTATAGCTGGTAAGGTGTTATTTACATAATAGAAAAAATACAGATTCAATCAATTATTTCCAGGTCAGCGGAAAACCGTGAACTTATCTCGATTAGCAATTTCACCGAAAAGTGTACTTTTCGGTTGTTGAATCGGTGGTTGTTGTTGTAGTGTACTTTTTGGAAGTTGCCGGCGATCGGGTCGCCTAAGCTGTAGCTTACTACCAAGCTGAGTGGGACGACTATGTGCCCATCCTGTACGAGCAACGTGGCATTTAGGCGAAGAACTTCATTTTTATGATGTTTTATAAACAACCCATGATTGTGACGGATGAAGATATTTAAACTGATTCAAAGTAACAATTAAAAAATGGTCAATATACCTCATTTCTCTCAAAATCAATATATTTTTTTAAAATCTTGTGTATCACTTGTATCTTTTTGGTACAAAGTATTAAAAAAAAACAGATAATCTAATTTAATTCTGGAAAACTAAGCACCTGCACCGTGATAAAAATGTCTAGACAGAAAGTTTTTAAATCGTTATATAGAAAAATAAATATTTACACGATCTGTCAATCTCACTACCCCCCCCCCCCATCCCCCTAGTGATATTTCGTGATTTTTCCCGAAATCCCTCCCCCGAGCCTCACGTCATTAAAAGATGGCCCTTAGACGATCGTTACAGTTACAACGCACGCACCTTTAGGGAAGATGGTTTTGTGTTCAGAAGGTAGAAGAATACTCTCGATGACTGTTACTGAATGCATGATTTATTTGGCAAAAGGTGCGTCTTATATATAATTTCAAAACTGACTTACTAACTTATGCTAACCAATAAAAACACGTACATTATAAAAAAATTACATTAACAAAATAAAAAAACCAATAAGACTAAGAGAATATTAACCAATCGCGTCACAGCATTGTTGAGGTAATAATTTCGCGAGGGGGCGCCAGCGCTCTCGGCGCGACGCCGCCGCTGGCGGAGACTGCACAAGAGCGCAGATTCGTGACACGCGCGCGGCCGTCGTCGGATGCAGATGTAGCGATGTTGCGTGGTGGATCGAGTTGACGGACGACTGAAGACTCGTGAATGAAGATGTAAATGTGTGAAGTGAAGACTGAAGAATGGCCTCACAGCGCTGACACTCTTATTTCTTTATTCAGAAATCGTCAAACGTAACGTAAACAACAGATCTTGTCAGAGCTATTCCTTATCGGAAATCGTCTAAAACGCTCGCCTTTATCGAGGCGGTTTGCTTCTCTGTTTCTTCAACGGATCGTCAACACGTGCTAACTTGCTGTGAACTGTGATCGATGGTGGCTACACACCTTTTCTCCTTGCCATCCTAGCGGCGTCTTATTCGCGATTAAACGAGTAGAAACAAAACAGTATAAATGTAGGTTGGTAGCTTCTTGAAACTCCGTTCTGCGTAGTCTTGTTTCTTACGGCCGTTTTCTATAACTTACAGTTTACGTAGAAGTAACTATTGGTTAATATTATGCCCACTCCCGTAATTACAGGTGTTTCTAAAAACAAAGAATATCCTAAAGCAAACTCTGACGTTTTGTTTCTAACCGTCCAGTAAGCAGAATGTCTAACAGACAGAGACGGCAACCTAACGAAACCGGGCACTAAGTTATTGAAAATAGCCGAGTCCTTTAACATACACCTACCTACCATGCATACCATGCATACCAGGAATACCTACACTTCAACGATACTTTGGATCATCAGCTAACATCTATTTGAAACTATAGCTGACCCACGCAACTTCGTCTGCGTCACATAAGAGAGAATAACGAAAGGAAAAAAAAACCCCGTTTTTGCAACATTTTTCATTCCTGCTCCGCTCCTTATGGTCATAGCGTGATTTTATATAACCTATAGCCTTCCTCGATAAATGGATAAATTACTTGAAAATAATTTTTCAATTCGATTCGGTATTTCCTGAGATTAGCGCGTTCAACCAAACAAACAAACAAACAAACTCTTCTGCTTTATAATATTAGTATAGACAGTCATATCACTCGTTACAGACGCAACTTTGCTAGAACATTATTAACCTATAACCTTTCTTAAAACTGACACAAGTTCTCTATGAGATAGAGTGGGCTGTTACCACAACCCTTGGTAACTGCGGGTTGGTAGATGTCTAATGTCTTCGAGTTTTTGGTGCTAGGACATGTTTCCTCACGATGTTTTCCTTCACTGTTTTGGGAGCAGAGGTTATGAAGTAAATAACACAAAGTAACTTATCTTAGCTTATGACATAATTACCATTTATAAATATAAAATACATGAAAAAAAACTAATTAAGTAGAAAACAAATAAACAGATAATTTTAAGATTCAGGCAGCCTTGTGCTTTCATTACCGTCTGGCTATCAAGATGAGTCGGTTGTGTTTCTTAGTCGCTTTTGCTTTCGCGATTAGTTTTGCAACAGCTCAGGTTAATATCACTTTTTTACACAGTAACATTGTTCCTGATGTGGTGGACGTGGGGCCGCCTGACCTTATATCTGTAAGTTATCATATTTTATACTTCCTAAAATTAGCGACCCACCCTTGTGATAATTTTCGAGTAAAACGCGAGCGAAGTCGCTGCCAAAGGTATTTTTTTACCCTTCATACGGGTCCGTAATTTATCTTCGAGAGTCATATTATGTTGGACTAGCTGGTCCGCGTGAACCACCCTTGTCACCTAGGGTTATAAAAATAGCCTAGGACTTGTTCTCTGACCTACCAAATACATTTTATACACAAAACAAAAATGAAATCAGTCATGGCGTTTCGAAAGACTTTAATAACAAACATTGCGACACGAGATTATAAATATTAGGTAGGTAGATTTGCCCTCGGCAGTCATTTCAATTCAAAAGTGAGGGACATCCACTCCCGGGGTTGCGGGCCTGTTCGAAAGAGATACCGCGGCCCCGGAACGTAAAAGGCGAGGAAGGAACATGGATGGTTTTTAGTCAGTAAGAGTCTGACACTCCCTCCCGCTCCGCCCAGAGTGGGGGGGGGGTCATTTGATGATATCCCATCCTTAAAAAAAAAAAAAAAACAAAATGGGGGACATCCACTGAGGAAAACAATGAGTAAGTACGCAGAATTTTAAAGATATACATAACTATCCAGACGTTGCACATAACATAAATTAGTAACTTTGAAAGCAGAAACAGAGGAACCTTGCAGAACTATTATGTAAAACTTAAAATTATTATCTAAGATGGATTTACTATGGCCGGTAAATTACATAACGATGTGATCCGTAGTTACGAAGACTGACAAAAATTAAAGAAAAAAAAAATTCAAAATAAGAATAAGAAATAATAATTTATAAGAATAATTCTATTTCCACTATCCTCAAGTGCTCACCATCTGTATGCCGATGACCTGCAACTTTACGCTCAATCGGATATTGCCAACCTTGATAATTGCATCTCGTCACTTAATGCAGATCTCCGAACCATCGTATATCGCGATAATGTACATAGTATGTACATTATCGCACTACATACTTAGGCAACTTCAACCCAATACGCTCTTAACTTAAACCTAATCGCAATTTGCTTGTCCATTCTAAACGAGCGCGAACAGAGAATGCATGTTCGCTGACTCGAGTCCACCGCTACTACGTGTGTTCTCACAAATGTGCGTGCGCGAACATTTCGGTGTACACGCGCACGTTTTGTTCATGATCACTAGAACGAGTCCACTGAAAGAAACATGTGACTCACGACGTGTAAAAAGTGTGATAATTAAGTTAAATTGAAATTGAAAAAAATATTATTAATTAGATTTTCTGCATACCGTTGACCTTTTTTTACCGAATCAAAAACATTTTTCAAAATGTAGTGCATGACTTTTCAATAAGATTTATACCATTTTAGATAACTGGTAAGACAAGGATATTTTTCTAGTATTTTGTATATCTGGCGTAGTATTTTTTTTTTTCACTATACAACATCAACATGCATGTTTAGGATTTTTTGAATGTTTAATTATTAAAAACCGGCCAAGAGCGTGTCTAGCCACGCTTAGTGTAGGGTTCCGTAGTTTCCCGTCCGTCACTATAAGTGTTCAATCCAATCCGATTTTAATAATTCTTTTTTTGTTTAAAAAAAGATACGTTCAGGATAATAATAAAATATGTAAATGAAGTTTAAGTTTTTTTTTATGTTTTTTTTTTTGACGTTATATTGTAATAATAACGTGTTTGACAATTTTACGGTGACATATATATAAGATAAAGCTGATTTCAGACTACGCTATACTATTCTGCTATATAGTATAGCAAAGCAAGACCTAATGCGCACAAAGCGCCTAATGACATAGCAAGGCGTTCACAGTACGCGATATTATCGCAAGCATTTATGGACTTGTAGTATATAGCAAGCTCAGAAAGAGTTCAAATTAGTGGGGAAAATATTCGCTTGCGCGACGTCCAGTGGTGAGGGAGGAGGAAGAGGGCGGCGCGTGATATAGCATAGCTTGAACTTAGCGTATCGCACCATTTTATAGCATATAGTAAGCCAATAAACAGCCAGTACATAATTTTATAGTACAGTGTGAACGTGTTCATAACAAATGGATGGTGAGCGATATTGTTGTGCTATGAGCTATAAACTATATGCTATTATATTATAGCGTAGTCTGATAGCCGCTTAAAACTTTTTAAATGCCAATGTCACGCCTGTAATACCCGAAGCGTTAAGTCGAGGTGGACCTGATGGTAGGTATACCCCGTCAGTTCTGTTAAAGTCCCATGTAATAATCGAGCAAGCCTATTACCGTCAACCGGGAACAAAATTAAATACAGATACCGTGGTTGCTACTGAAAACATAACATGCTTTCAATACATACACTATTAATCAGCGTAGGTATACTATCCGAACTCAAAACAATGACTTTGTTTGAATGTGATATTTTTAGGTGGATTGGTACATTTCGGTAAAACTACTAAAGATTTTTTTAATCTCAAATGAACGACAAATTGTAACAATTGATAAAGATAATTAGAAGCGCTCGAAAGGTTATCTATGTCTTGGATATTTACATGTTTTTATAACCCTTTGTGTGCACTTTGTTATCTCTTGTTTGCTTAAATATTATCTAAAAAAAAATTGTTCTGCATAAATATAAACTCAGGTAAATATATAAAGCTGTCCAATTGCACGGCATTAAATGTTAGAATTAGAGATCTACTAAGACTTATCGACCGTTATTAAAAATAGGTTACAACTGTCAATTCTGTATAGTAACTTCCAAATAAACAACCTATTCTGGTATTTCAAGTGCCTGTTGATTCTCAATCTCGCCGGATCCATGCATTTGCGGGATCCCGCAGGGTTCTGCTTCGGCCTTTAAATATTCATTTTAGAGACAATCTTAGTTTTCTCTCGCAATCTAACCAGTAACCAATTAAGACAAAACACGCATCGTTTTTTCGATCTTTTCTTACTCTTTGTAGACTTAACTTCGAGAGTCATGGAAAGTCTGAAATGAAAACGAGAACTGCGAGTGAGGGTTACTTTAAAAATAAAATAAAAAGTATCCTATGTTACTTCTAATACCTCCAAGAATATGTCTATGAATGAGATATAAAGTGAAAAATCTGTACATAGAATATTTTTCCGCTAAATTCAACTAGGGAAGCTAAAAATAAGGCACTTAACGCACATCTTTTTTTCTTACATTTTTGTCAGTCTTCGTAGCTACGTATCACATCGTTATGTAATTTACCGGCCATAGTACTTCCATCCTAGACAATAATTTTAGGGGTTTTACATAATACTTCTACAAAGTTCCTGTTTCTGCTTTGAAACCTATTTAGGTTATGTGCAACGTCTGGATAGTTATGTATATCTTTAAAACTCTGTTGGATCTTGAATTGTACTTACTCATTGTTTTCCTCAGTGGATGTTCCTCACTTTTGAATTAAAATCACCCCGAATTCAACGCGAGTGAAGCCGCGGACAAAGCCACCTAATATTTATAATCTCATGTCACATTGTTTGTTATCGAAGTCCTTTGAAACGTTTGGTGTTTTAAATATGTGACGGTAATAAATGAGTTATGCGTGCTGTGGTGGGGGATGCGCGTTGGAAGGCTCAGTCTATTACGAGCAGCCCTAGCGACAGCACGCCTAACCTCGTAATATTGGAAACTGTGTTTTATTGTACAACCCTGAACAAAGACACCACCCTGATATACGGTGGCTTTAGGCTGACCCCACATTTGGCGTGCGCGATCCTCGGGCGTGCGAGTAGCGCGAGCGCCGCGCGCGCGCCGCGCGCGCGCTGCGTGAGCGTCGGGTGTTGCCGCCGTGTGACGTGCATGCAGCGTGCGCGCAACGCGCGCGCGGCGCGCTCGCGACGCTCGAGACAGACGGCGGCGGGGATAGCGGGCGAAGGGGTAAGAACGCGACTCGAGCGTCGCGAGCGCGCCGCGCGCGCGTTGCGCGCACGCTGCATGCACGTCACACGGCGGCAACACCCGACGCTCACGCAGCGCGCGCGCGGCGCTCGCGCTACTCGCACGCCCGAGGATCGCGCACGCCAAATGTGGGGTCAGCCTTACTCCAAACCCTAACTAGCTTCGGAGTGAATACCACCAAATGTATTTGGTAGGTCAGAGAACAAGTCGTAGGCTATTTTATAACCCTAGGTAGGAAGTCGCGGGTAACAGCTAGTTAGTATTAATACACATTGTGGGTTAACTCGTAATGATAGAATAAACGTAAGTTTTACGACAGTAGAACGTGTATGTTCTATACCTATCTAAAGGTATGGAGCACAGGTTTCAAAGTTTAAAGTTCAGAGCTGAGTTTTGCAATAGGATACAAGAATTTTAATTATTTCCTGGATTTTTTTACTTTTTCCTCAGGTGGTTTATGCCGACAGAACAGAACTGAGCGTAGGCGAGGTTTTGACTCCAACCCAAGTTAAAAACCCCCCCAGGTGGAGATGGAGTACCTCCCCTGGCAAGTTTTACACCTTCCTGATGATTGGTTAGTATTGTGGCGAGTTGTTACCCCTCACTTACCATAATGGTGCATGTGACATGTACCTACATGTTTTGGGACTTGCCTATAGTCGATCTTAAAACTGCTTTACACACCACTCTTATGTAGGATGTCTCATGATGAACATTCTGAATAACGTAATTCGTCATAACGTACCTTCTGACTCACGTGAGTCGGTCTATAAACTTCGGCGTTCAGTAATTCAGTCGTCCCGTGTGCTCCTTGCACGTCATAAGACTTCAAGGTCAACTTTCAATTTACCTTGAGACTTGGTTTAAAGTTGTAAAGCAGTTGAGAGTTCACCTAAAATAAAAATAGCAAGTACCTATAAAAGACAGCCTAACCCACTGAGCATGTACAGCCAAGAATTACCCTGGGTCACTGTTTGCCACTGTCATACAACTGTCAAACTACATGTGCAAGATCCGGGAATATCTCTATCTGTCACCGTGCTAGGTTACATGTAATACTGTTCGGACGGGAACACCCATACTCCAAAATATTTTATTCCGAATTTGGATGTTCCGATTTTTAGAAGTCCGAATTTCATAACAGTTAAGAAATATAATGTCTATTACTAAAATCACGAAATTTATTTTACCGATAGTTGTAAATGCGATTTGTTAGTTTTCCGATTTTCATACGTCCGAAGGATGAAATGGGTTCTCGGTCCGAAAAACGACATTCCAATTTTCAATCCTTCGAGTAAACTAAAAATCAACACTTTGTGCTACAAAGTTTTGTGACAGAAACGAATCGCTGCAAAACCGACTTCACGCAGTCTTGTCTGTACTCTAGAGTGTAATTTAAGTTCGCATGGGGCCGCCCAAACCCCGCAGCGCCGGAGCCGTGACAGAAACAATGTTTGCTGCATGTTGCATGCATGCTTGCATGTCGCATGCCTGCATGTTGCATGCTTACTTGCATGCTGCATGTCTGCTTGCACGCTGTATGCCTGCTTGCATCCTACATGGTTCTATCTTAGATAATAACTGTAAACAATCTATGCAATAATGAGTAGGAAAACGCATGTCATTAATTTTTTTATTGTATTTCCTCATACTAAACATAATATTATACTTCTCTCGGACGAGCAATTATGTTTTTATTTATATTGCTATTCAGATTTACAAGGCGTTTTTATTTCAGAATTGTAATAATCGGTATTTTAATAATCGGAATTCGTATTTTTGATGTTTCGAATTACCATTAAGTTGGACTTTTTGTTACTCGATCTATTGAAACTCGATATTTTGAGAATAGTAATTATAAACGTTAGGAAGATTGAAATTTCGGGATTATGAAAATAGGATTACTTAATGATAAATCGGAGTTGATACATTCGGAATTATGAAAATCGGTATTTTGAAATTCGGATTTGTGACTTTTAGTGGCACTTACAATAGATACGTCCTAAATCGAGGCACTTACAGAAGGCCTTATGTCTGTCGACCACACGGCAACCGGAGTGTTTTCTAAATATAAATGAATGATTTTTTAAATCCAGATCCCGATGTCCGTCCCAGTCAAAGACAGTGGCTACACTGGCTAGTTGTGAACGTCCCCGACGACCGTTTTGGTGATGGGTACACTCTCGCCGAGTACATTGGTGCAGGCCCCGCCAAGGGCACCGGCCTACACAGATATGTGTTTTTAGTCTTCGAGCAGCCTGAGCGTGACAGAATATGGTTTGATGAACCTAGAAGTACGAACAGGTCAGTAGCTTATTCTGGCTGAAGGTAACGTAGTTATGTAAAATATATAGAGCTATTCACTATGTTTTCCTATTCTGAACCTGTTTGATTGGATTGGAAATGAAGATATCCGTTGGAGCAAAATACTACCAGCGGTTTGGCTTCTGTAGTTTTTTCCTGAAAGAACCGCTTCAAGAATTTTTCAATTATAAAAATGTATTACGTAAAGGAAATGCGACCAAATGGCGACAGCACAGAATACTTAACGCCATCTCGCCGCAGAATATAAGTTAAGGAACGCTGTGGCAGTTGAATGAATGCACGTAGATAGCAAATATACACAATAATAATAATATGTAATACCAGCCTATTACTGTCCCACTGCTGGGCAAACGCCTTTTCTCGTACAGAGATGGCACGAGCATTGACACCACGCTTGCTCAAGACAGGTCGGCGATTTCAGACTTATATTAACTATAAGGCCAAGTTTCCTCACAATGTTTTGCTTCACCGATGTCTATGATGTCCAAGATAAACACGTAAACTTTTTCAGGTTTTTTTTCAGGAAGTCTTTTTGAATCTAGCACATAATATCTACTTCCCTTCCCAGGTCGGCGGTCAACCGCGCAAACTTTTCGGTTAGAAATTTCGCGCGGAAGTACAACTTGGGCTACCCAATCGCGGGTAACTTCTTCCGAGCTGAGTGGGACGACTATGTGCCCATTCTGTACAGATCACTCCGCATCCGCCCGCGCCCGCTCTCCACCGACGACGGCACCGCCATGGCAGGTGTCAGCCGGCTATCTACAGCGAGCTCTATGATCGTTCTGACGAGTGTTATAATGTTGGTATTCAATATTTAAAATGTTGCACATGTCCCACACTTCCGTTGACATTAGAATACTAATAATGTCGCTAGGTCACACTGAAAATCGTACAAATTTTTCCACGCGGCAAGTGTAAACTCACTTTTCGTGATACTCGTAATACATTAATACGATACCTCTTGTTAAAACTGGTTACTAACTACTAGAACTAAAAGTAACGACTACTCATTGTACTTGTACTATTTCAGTTTGGACATTTTCCCAATTCGTTGACGGACATCTAATAATTAAAAGTTTTGGTTAGGTTTTAACACAAACGAAGCATAGATGTTTTTCGTTGAAGTTAAACTGTATTTTATTATTATATTCTTATTCATTTTATTTAATTTCATTTTATATTTGCTAATTTTAGATAGTTACCTTCTCGAGCATATTTCATGAATGCCAGCTGGATTTCGAATTTACAATATGACATTTTATAATTATAGGGGTCGTTCGTGTTGGTGTAAACGGGCATTAGGGTAAAATCCCGATTATCAACACGTTTATTATGTATTAAGTAGTATAATTATCTAAGTATGTTACCTTTGCTTCCAGAAGATTAAAAATATTTTTATATGTATTCTCATTAAAATGATTTGATATTATCAAAGGTTTCATTTTTCCACTGGAATTAGGAACCAAATTTCCTATTTCAGGTCCTTTCTTTATTATTGCTACGGTTTACTGTAGGAATATAGGAATAGTTAGCTGTCCCGTACATCGTGGTAGAGCAGGTAGTGTTTGTATGGGAGGCTGATTGTTTTATTGCGATCACGATGTTGACCCCACGGAAACGGTACGTAGATGCCCCACGGTATTACGTAGATAATCAAAGTCCTATCTAGTGTCTTTACATGCTTCCTTGATATGTTAAAAGCCTTTGATATGATTAATCATCATATGCTGTGGGGTACATTATGCAAAGCGGATATTCCATTAGAGCTGATAAATATATTTAGGAACTGGCATGGTCACCAAGTGAACTGTGTGCGTTGGGCGGATGCTAGTTTTGATGAGTATAAGTTGCAATGCGGGGTCAGACAGGGTGGTTTGGCTTTTCCGACTTTGTTCAACTTGTACATAGACGGTCTCATTAGTGAGTTCAGTAGCTTGCAGGCCAGTTGTTATTTAGATGGAGTAGCTTTTAATAACATTAGTTACATGTTTTGGCACTTTTGAGCCCTTCAATATCAGGCTTGAGAAAGCTGTTGGATGTTTGTAAGAGGTATGTTGAGGAGCACGGTTTAATATAAAGGGTGTAAAACACCTCTTAACGAATACGAAAGGCACTTGTTCTCCTCGTCATTCTGATCATTTTTTTGTTCTACACTATACCTGGGAACCTCCTAGTTACGGAGATATAGGGGGTCAAAGTTGCAAGATTTTTACAAGTTTTTTTTTAAATACCACTTTTTATCGCATAATTTTTACTTTAAATATCTCTACGACCTCCGTACTATTCAATCCATCCATCCGCACAATGTTTTGAGTGCGTTACATTGAGTTATACCACAAAACATGGTTTATAACCTCAAAAAAAAAGTTGTTTCCCAGCAATATTTTTTGCGGAAAGTTACTTAGTTTGATATACAGAATGCTTGGTTAACGGCTTTGTGATGAGGTGAAATACACCCTGTATAATGCCAAGAGTGAGGTCCTTATTTTTGGAGCAAAATCCTCAGATAGGTTTCCTTCCATAAAACTAGCAGGTAAGGTCTTGAATCGTGTTCAACAACTTAAATTCCTCGGCCATATTGTTAACGCGGACATCAAAGATGATCTGGATGTAGAAAGAGAACGAAGAGCATTGGCGGTTCGATGCAACATGCTTGTCCGTAGGGTTACTCGCTGGTACGTGTCAAGTGAAAAGGACGCTTATCAAAGCATATTGTCAGACGTTGTACACGTGTAACCTCTGGACAAGCTGTACGCACAGAGCCATCAATGCTCTTCAAGTTCAGTATAACAATGCATTCAGGATGCTGCTGGGGCTGCCACGCTTCTGTAGTGCGTCGGGAATGTTTGCTGATGCGCACACTGATGGCTTCGTAGCTATCAGACGTAAGCGTGCTGCGTCGCTACCGCAGAGGGTCCGGGGCAGCTCTAACAGTCTCCTGAATGTCATTTCGGGGAAATTTGATTACTCTTTTATGCATTATAATTATCTCAAACCTACATGTTCTACTAACATACTTTTTAAGGTCATGTTTACTAACAATGTATATGGACGAATCTATCTGAAATAAAATGATTATATATTTTTTTATTATTAAAGGTTTTCAAAAAATTTACGTATTTTTGTTGTCTTTTGTCCAATTATTTTTAATTTGTGCCTTTAATTTATTTGATTGTGTAGTAGATAAGTTGTTTTATTATTTTCAAGACAAAAATTGCAAGTAACAAATCAAACTAGGTGTACTCGTAGATTGAAGATCAAAAAAGAAACCAATTCGTACAAAACATATAATTCTTTCAGGATTATTAAAAATATAGTCTACGGCAAAAAAAAAGGTTAGTTAAATCAGTCAGTAATGATACACACTACAACCCTTTAACGGATCTAGGTCGACTTAACCAGTAACCGATACACAGATATACAGATATTCACTTGGCCATTATTTTCATTAACAATTTTGTTGTTTATGTTTAAGTTAAAGTAAACCCGATAATGGGCCAACCAGCCACACTAATTCAATTATTAAGGTCCAATTTACATCTGTGTCATAGGTATTTAGACGGAGCAAAAAGAGTTTTGTACGGACTGTACCAGGGCGCATTCGGCTGCCAAAAGGCTCCAGTGTTTTACATCTAGATAGATAATTACCACGGATACGGATATAACAAGTCTGAAATTATTTGTAGTACCTATAATAATTTTATTAAGTTCTATAGAGTGTTAACTATCATTTAAGCTTTAGTTTCTTTTAGGTTGTAGGCTCCCGTCCGAACATAAATGCATGCCTCTAGGGTGTCTGCAGAATGCAGATTTATAGCTACCTGCTATAAATCTGCAGTAAGCAGGCCCACTGTGAAATAGTTAAGGACACTGACTCCTACATATTATGTTTAATTTGTTTTTTATTCAAAAATAAGTAGGCAGTTCCTTATGTGTGGTATTCATTTCTTTATCACATTGATTGCTTTTCCGTTGGTAAGGATGGTATTAAAATAAACCACAAATCTCTTTTATATGACACTATTGTTTGTTTAAAGATATAAACTTCTCAGGCCTGACACGAGTTTTAGGAATTGTTTTGGGCATGTCTCGAGAAATATACGAAAACACGAGAAAACGAGAATTCGGGAATCTACTAGCTGACCCGAGACACGTTTTCTCCTCCAAAGCGAGTTTTTCAAATTGCCGAACAATTTCTGAAATTTTTCTTTGCCTTGAAATCTCAATTGGACTATTAAAATAGCACTTTCCGTAGTATACTTAGTTATTCTGATTTGTTTCTTCTTTTTGCCTTACACTTGAAGTGTAAGCATAAAGCTAGAAAACGACTCGGGTCTATGAAGTACCAGGCTGCGATTAATAAGTAGGAGCTGGTTTAAACGGGATCTTTTTTCGCTTCTATGTTCTTATGGTATGCTAGTTTTGTTCGAAGGTTGGTAACGAAATTCAGGATACAATTTATCCTATTTTTGTGTAATGAAACTCCAAATACACTATCACAAGTTTACTTATAAAACAATAACTATTTACACGGTATCTACCATAGATCTAAACGCCTAGACTCTTGTACAAGAGCGGCACATAATCGTCAAACTGTGCGCGGTAGAAGTTGCCGGCGACGGGCGCTCCGAGGTTGTATTTCTCAGCGAACTTGTTGGTTGAGAAGGCGGCGCGACCATCGATGGATCTGAAACCAAAATTACAAAATATCTTGTACGTTCAATGAGGTTTTAAGATTACATCATTCACATCTCTTTGGTAGATGCTACAAAACTTGCCAAAGGCGGATTCCATACATCCAATACCTACAGAAGCCGACAGAGCTAACCTATTCATGTTATGGATAGTCTATTGTTTTTTAAGACAGCCAATACAGTAGTCTATTACCCGGTGATCAAAGTCTTCAAGAAAAAGTTAGATGTTACTACTTGACTGGGCAATGTCAAGGTTCATTGGAAGACCAGCGACAGACAGCATCATCACCTGTCTGGCATGAATACTGAAATGGACCTTCTTGCCGCAGCTGTGAGGCACACAGCACATTTCTACTATGTAACTCATTGTTTTGTATCTTTTTTATATTATTGTGTGTGTGCTTCATAACTGACGTCAAATAAATATTTTTCTTTCTTTCTTTCAATGGCGATCGAACACACTTTTAGAAATCCAATTCCGGCTTCAGACAATGCTTCCAAGAAATTCAATATGGAAACTCCAAGTACAGTTTGCCCGACCAGAAGAATCGAACCCATGACGTCGTGGTCAGCAGTAGCGCTTGCGACCACTACAATAAGAAGGTAGTACAACAATAAGCTCGTCAACTAATACTGGCGAAATGTGGGTGTAGGACCTGTATATACCTCTGCCTAACTTTTCTAGGAAACAGACGTGATTTGACGTCGTAAATAAAAACCAATAACAGGTCTTAAAAACTTAAAAACCTCTGAGCGACTCCGAAAGGCACTTGTTCTCCCGTCATTGTGATATTTTTTTTGTTCTACACCACACCTGGGAACCTTCCTGTTCCTTCCAGTTTTTTCGACAGGGTTTTTTTTTCAATACAAAGTTTTTATGGTAAGATTTTTAAACCACACTAAAACAAACAACAACAACTAAACAACCCCCGTACTATGCAATCCATCCATTAGGACCATAGTTTGAGTGCGTTACACTGAGTTCTACCACAAAACATGATTCACTCAAAAAATAAAGCAGTTTCCTAGCAATAACTTTTGCGTAAAGTTACTTAGTTTAATGTACAGAATACTTGGTTAATGGCTTCGTGATAATGTTGTTTACAACCTGTAGGTACTCACTTGTTAGTCAAGACCTTCTCATCGAAGCTGAGCTTTCCTGGCTGCTTGTAGACGATGTACACGTATCTGTGGATGCCGGTGCCCTCTGGGGGGCCGGAACCGATGTAGCCTGAGAGCACGTCCCCCTTGCTGACGTCACCGCCGGGGATGTTCACCACCAGCCAGTGGTGCCACTCACGATACACGGGCTCGGGGCCGTCGTAATTGTCGGGGTCTGGGAGCGGATAATAGTTTGATTGTAGTGGGAACTTGTGGCAAATGTAATCAACACAGTTTATTTCCAACAAACCGCAACGGCCACATTATGGATGTGGTTACATCAAATACATAAAATAAATGCTTTTTAATACATAGGTAGATATATCAATCGGACATCACACATATAGATAGATAGACTAGTGACTACAGAATATTTTCGATGCTCTTAAAATCGAAGTTCGAAGGACTGGTAATTTCTGTCTCTTAGAGGCTGCCTTCAAAGACGTTCATATAATTGGTAACAATAACTATCTGAAGCATTTAAACAACATAGGAATAGGTTCTGCTACTAACCTGTGAAGATGAGCGCGTAGAAGCTGTCGGGATCAGCGTTGAAGGACACACTGGGCTGTTCCTTCACCTGCGTGGGAGTCAGCTCATTGCCCTGAGACGCGACCACGCCACTGGGGTACTTCAACTGGAAATATTCAGCTATTAGACGGAGTAGGGGTTAGGACGGAGGGAGAAGATAAGATCCAGTTCATCTTTGGTCTAGGCAGAGGCAAGTGATCATGGGATTTGAAAGTTTTATTGGAAGTTATTAGTAGCACTCCGCGGTCTGATCCAGTTCGGATTACACACAGCAAGGTTCAGTCAATTATAGTATTCACAATCCAAGGACCAACCAATTAATGAAACGTAAAGCGGCATCCAACATTATTTATTATCACAGCATTTTCATTATTTCAGCGGTATTTTTAGCGGCAGCCGGGTAGAAACCCGGCTGAGAAAATAATGGTCTATCGTCTGCTCAGCGCTTAAATGAACGAGCACGTATGTATGTCTAAAAAAAAGGCGTAAAAGAATAATTGCGATGCACACTAACCCTAACCATTAATAATATACTTATACCACCTGTATCTAAACAATCACCGGTGTTTTTAATTCTCTATAGTACAAATTCCATCCATTCCACCATTGTTCAAGTCTACTCATTAAATACAAGCATGTTATCGTGTTAACCGTACGATTTGAAAACAACTTAGCTACACATTGCTACGATCATAGTAGGTTGTGCCTGCGTAACATTCGACCTTCTGCTTGCAGCTTATCAATGAATTCATTTGTACCTTTGCATTTTTGTAGATATGTCTGTTATTCTGCGATTATTTCAGTAATTTCTATCTACATATTTATAGAAAGGTTATAGAAAGGTACAATACGTTTATGGGCTGTTCGACGGACATTATATGCTCTCACTCGTAGAATCATGTGATGCATTTGTTCCTACATACCTTAGTTAGATTATTTATCGAAAAATATTGGCACCGTGTTTTTTGTTTTATGAGGGGGCTTGGGACGTCACTTCCGTTAAAAAAATATACTCAAACATGACGTCACACGAGTTTTTGCCGTCTTCATTTTTTGTATTCGTGAAAGAACAAAATAATATATCCAATATTATTTGGAAAAGTATCTGAGGGACTGATTAGATTTTGTTGTCATGTACCCTATTGTCTGCAAGACATAATAATATATATCTGAGTCTATGGGAGTCATAATTTTTTTTTCGGATTGGAAATCATCAAATGTCTCCTCCCACTCTGGGCGGAGCGGGAGGGTGTCAGACTTTTACTGACTAAAACCCATACATGACATCTCTTTGAGGCGCGCGTGGAACACGAACGCGCCGTCGACACGGCCTGTCGTCAAAAGACGGACGGGGGGGCCACTACATGACCCCCGACACCCGATGCGTCTTCCGCCGCGACGGGGACGTGAGGTTCTCTCCCTATGGGAATCAGTCTGGCTCTATCTTCTCTCTACTAGCGTTTTACGCGTTTTGCGCGTTTCTTGCGTTTTTTATTTCGCGGTTGAAACAGTTTTGACATGAGAAACTGATTATTTAGGATTTGTTGTAAATCATTATAAGATTATAAATGATTGATTTATAATATCTTATCATAATGAATGAATGATTGATTCTCAATTAATAAGTTCGTGTTTTCGCATTTTTCTGGTGATATGACATAATTTGTATGAAATAATCAACAATGTTACCTTTTATCTCGTCTACGATCTCTATGCGTCTCGTAATTTTAAGTCATTTATCACAGCGCATATTCGGCTACACACTACATTTATAGTAGTGTATAGCCAAATGCGACGGACACAGATGTACCAACCCATTGGATTATAATTATAAGTATACTTATGTACTTAAAAATGAACTCGGAAATACTAGAAATCTTAGGTCTTACCTCAATATTGACGGTGGGGGCTGTCGGGATGACATCCGGCACGATCTTGCTCGCCTCAAACGCTTGTGCTACCAGGGACATGGTGACTGACTGGCACCGAGCACGGGGAAAAAGAAAATTAGTATATTAACTCGTGTACTTCCGTAAAATAAAATGAAATGTGGGATTTCGCAGTTTTTGTTTTAATCTCTAAGAGGCCTGCGGAGTATGCCAATTTCATACAAACAAAATAATTTGTAAATCAAACAAATTCTTAAGGTAGTGTGTATTTATTTTGATTGGGTTACAGAATATAAAGGTTACAAGAGTAATGAGAAAAAATAATTTTATATTCCTCTGATCTCGTCTTTATATCATTGTCCTTTCAAAATAATTATTTGGGAACATAGATACCTATTCTTTAATACAATCGAAACATATACACACTACCTTAAGAATATGTTTGATTTTCATATTATTTTGGTATTAAGTACGTTTGTATGAAAAATGCATGTTTTAATGTGTGAATTTATTTAGACTTCCAATGGGACTACATTGGAAGTCTAAATAAATTCTGTTAGGTACCTACTTACCATGACATGAATGACTCAAAAGTAAACATATAATATTTCTACTGAATAGAATTAGTCGAACTTACTTAGGTAAGTCGTCATAATATTTATGAGATTTATTTGAATTTTGATCGCCGAATTGTCAGTGTCCATCTACATGCTAATTTCTAGTCTAGTCTTTGTATCAATATCTACAAATTAGCACCGACATGCTATCTAGGTACACTATAGCGTGAAATAATTATGTTATAAACTTACCTATTCACACGGCTGCTTCAACAACACTGAGTACGAAACTTCATGAAAATCGCATTACACGAATATGATTTTACACACAATCGGTCATACGTGAACCAATCTATGCACCTCTCTTTCATATCCTATACGAAAGGAAGGGACAGAGGCTGAGAGTTTTCTTAGTGCAAATAAAAATGACCATTTGGTGTTCAAGATTAATGGCTGTCGATAAAATGTTTGATAACCCTGACATTGGTCCTCTAAAATGATAACTTGTCTAAATAAACGTGAAATAAAGTGCTGTTAATCACACAATTATGTCATTGTTTATGTTTTGAGATAATATTTGGATGAAAAAGAGATGTTTTTATGCTTTTATTATGTCTGCTAAGTAGAGTGTTATGTAACGTTAGATAATAGCTAACATTGTGAGTTAAGTAGCCTTTCCGATTTGGTACAAGTTCGAGTCTAGGTTTCTAAGTAGTTCCGAAGGTTTACCGGTCATCTTGTTACATTTGATTATAAGTACTCATTTACTGATGTGCCATGTCGGATGTCCCTGACGGGGAGGGTGACTGACGATTCACGTCTCAAAACTCCGTCAAAATTTAAAGTAGGTAGAGTAATTCACGAACTCTATCTGAAAGAATATACATTTCTATTTTCAGCATAATTGTACATGGAGGGAAACATCTCTAATTTAAACTCTATACATACCTACCTACTCTGTCGAGGAATCATAGCTCTTTCTATTGGACCTTACCAGGAAAATAATAGGGGTAGGAAAAGAATCAATTAATCCGTCAGTTAGATTGTCCAAAAACTTTTTTACAAAAAATAAAACCGACTTCAGTGAAAACAAAAAAGTGAAAAATAACTTCAGAAAAAACGCTACAGAAGTCGGTGACCTTTTTTTGATTTATTTAGTTTTTTTTGACACCGACTTCTGAAGCGTTTTTTCTGAAGTTATTTTTCACTTTTTTGTTTTCACTGAAGTCGGTTTTATTTTTTGTAAAAAAGTTTTTATTTTTCACTTTTTAGTGGTTCACATGTGCTTACACCTTCACAGCGTACCGGCGTGATTTTAGGTTATGAACTGGTGTAAACAATAGACAGATATGAGATTTCGGCAATCCCAGTACATTTGCTATCATTAATTGAGGAGTTCCGTTGCATATCTCCGAAGTTCTTCATCAGATCTTCATCAAATTGAATTGGGATCACTTCGAGAAAGTACAATTCCTAAAACTACCCAAACCGCTTCTAGTCTACACTAATATTATAAAAAGAAAAACTTTGTTTGTTTGTTTGTTTGGTTGTAATGAATAGGCTTAAAAACTACTGGACCGTTTTTAAAAATTCTTCCACCATTCGAAAGCTACATTATCCACGAGTAACATAGGATATATTTTATCCCCGTACTCCCACGGGAACGGGAATTACGCGTGTGAAACCGCGTGACGTCCGCTAGTGTGCCTATAAAATGTGAAGAATTCTCTCTATTTCTCCAGAATCCCATCATCAGCTACTGATTTGATGATTATAAGACCACACAAGAAGCACCAGCTTTCAAATAAAATAAGAACGATCAAAATCGGTTCACCCAGTAGAAAGTACTGAGGTAACAAATATTTTCGAAATCGGGTGTATTTTACACATGTGCGTACCCCCTCAGAGCATACAGGCGTGATGTTACGTCATAATATAGTATAAACAATGAACCTACAAGCGATGGCAGCAATCACTGCAGATTTGCTGTGTATTTTTGAAGAGTTCCGTTGTATATCTCCGAAGATCAGCATCAGATCTTCAGCAAACTAAAATGGGACCAAACGGGAAGCACCAGCTTTCAAACAAAAAAAGAACCATCAAAATCGGTTCACCCAGTCCAGAGTACTGAGGTAACAAACACAAAAAAAAAAAAAAAAAAAAAAAAAAAAATACAGACGAATTGATAACCTCCTCTTTTTGGAAGTCGGTTGAAAATATTGGATGACGTATTTTTGAAGTGAAACTTCTGGAAAAAATTTAGTGTAACATTTTTTCGTTACGCGTCACATTTTTCCGTTACGCGCCATCTTTTTCAATAATAATCTTTGTAGTAATGAAAGCTAAAATGAAATAATTATAGAATTTGTATTTGACTTTTTTATTATGACTATGATAATAAAAGCCTTTTATTAAACTTTATCTAATTTAACTTTATTTAACCTATTTCTGTAAAGTTGCATATAGTAAATTATTTTTTGAAAAATAACGTCATAAAGAAGTTTCACTTCTTACGAGTGTACGCTAGTACACGCACACATTTTTTAAGATCATGAGTCCCCAGGCTTGTGACGTCACTTGTGGGTAAAAACTAGAACAAAGTATACCTACACTGTATCGTCTTCATTTTTTGTTTACGAGAAAATAGAAAAAATACGTGCCCAACATTATTTGGAAATCTATAGAATCTGACGGATTAATTAGATTCTATTAGAATTATCCCCTATTGTCCAGGCTGGTGATCCTTCTATGTAGGTATTAAGGGTGTAAAACAGTTCTTAACGAAGCCGAAAGGCACTTGTTCTCCCCATCATTCTGATGTTTTATTTCTTCTACACCATACCTGGGAACCTTCTAGTTGCGAAGATATTGGGTGTCAAAGTTATAACTTTTTGACAAGTTTTTTTTAATACAAGTTTTTATTTTAAGATTTTTACTTTGAATATCTCCATAACCCCTGTACTATTCAACCCATCGATCAGCATTTATTTTTAGTGCGCTACATAAAAACAAGTTATACCTACAGCTGATTTCGCGTCAATCGTCCACCCCATATTAGAGTACTTTTTAGGGTGTTTTCAATTTACTCACTTACAGGTGTCAAGAATAGGCGACAGAATCAAGAAAATGCAAATTTAGGCCCGTATTACAGAACATCGCTCAATACTCAAGCATTACTTAAAACTAGATTCAAGCCATTTGATTGGTTGAAACTAGTTTTAAGCAACGCTTGAGTTTTGAGCGATGTTCTGTAATACGGGCCTTAGTCTGTCAGTTAGAGTATTGGAAAATAATAGACACGTTTTGTTTTTGTAAATCAATGAATATTGACATAGTATAAGATTACTCAGTGTGGTCTTAAGGAAAAAAACGAGCAGCGCAACAACAACTAAGCACCCGCAAGGGGGCGCAGCAGGCGGTAACGGGGCGATGAGCCCCCTGGCCGCGGGAGCCATACCTAGGCCCGCTACTGCGGTATCTTGGTGGGACTCTGTCCCAGGTCTTGATGGGCGCGTGTAACATGCGCCCATGTATGTGGTTGCTGTGATGTAATCTGTAGGCGCGCCACAGCGCTGTCGCACAGCGCTGTTTTCTTCACAGCACCTCGGTGGTCCGTCCCCGCCAGGTGAGACCTCCGGTTACCCGGAGGAGGCCCGGCTGGGGACAACTAGCGACAGAGGTACCGACTTACAGCGCACTTACAGTGGGTGTGTGGTTCTCGCCCGCTCCACTAACCAGAGCTAGCCGGCAGTAACCGTTACCGGTCGCCGTGAGGCGGTAATGGCGGCGGCTGTGCCCACCCGCCTCTTAGCCCTTATCTCTGCCCAGAATGAAGGGCAATTTACGTTGTTGGCGGGATGCTCGCCCCCGCAATTGACGCACGTGGCTGGCTTGCCACCTAGTCGGGGGCAGTCCCGCGCAGAGTGCCCCTCACCGCAGCGGAAACTACCTTAAACTTCGTTACATCTCCTTTTAAACTGATCCGAACAAAGGCATTCAAAGTGGGGCGCGCAATTTACCTCACTACCGTCACTATTTACTAAATAATTGTATACCACAGATTTTCTTTTTATAAACTGAAATACTTAGATTTAATATTAATTTCCACCGGAAGTCAACCTTGTAAACAAATATTAAAAATAAGTCGTTTATAATATTTATCATCATTATCATCTATAATATTCATGAAAGCTAACAGACATAGATAAAATGCTGATCGCAAGCTCACGAGCTCCATGCGAGCTCGTGAGCTTGCGACGTGTTGAGTATTTGAAAAGCGTCAAGTTTGGTCTACGTAACAAAAGCAAAAATACAAGTCAAACATTTTTTGATAGTCTAAATGACGGACTAATTAGATTTGTCTTCGTCTTTCATTCGTCTACAATATTTCAGAAGTCAGCTGACTGATTTAGCCAATCAACAGCCTGGGATTGAATAAAAACATATAATTATTTTTGATAAACAAACATTTTATTATTTTTCAAAACAAAATCTAAAGAAACAAGTAGTAACAACAAAATAAATCAAACAGCGTTATTATTAATGCACACAATAATTAATACAAACAAAACTTATTCCAAATATAATTATGCGAATAATTATTATGCCAAACTAGTTATGACTTTTATTTATATAATAATACTTACAAGACCTACTACCTAGTTACAATTTTACAAGTAAGAATTATATTACGTATTATTAGTCTAATTAGTCCTACTAACCACACGTAAGATTACTTATTTCCATTATAACGGAACTCAAATAACATAGTTTTCTATACACATAATATTATTGAACTTCTATTTAAAGTTTGACAAATATGCTTTTTCTTATATCGAAGACAATAACATTAAAATCGAATCAAATCACATAAAGAAAATCTTTAGAGAAAGCTTTAAGCCTTTTTTGCCATTACATATTATGTATAGTTTTATTTCAAAATTTTAACGACTAGGATGCCACATGGTAGGTATAATTATTTTCCATCACTCAATTATTTTGAGAATAAAAAATAAACAATTTTAGATGATACTCATATTATTTTTTTATGAGGATCTAGAGACCATACTCGCAGAATAAAAAAAAAATTAGATTTATCAAGTATATACCTTCCTAAGTATAATTATTAGAACTTAGGTGGTCACGTGGTTGTTCATTTGTTAAACATTATCCGACGAAAATCATGATGTTATAAGACCAAACATAATAAAATGGATTCAGATGATACCATGTATTAACTTCTGCATAAAGTAAAAACATATTACTTACAAATAAAAAAAAAAATACAAAAAAGATAAGGATTGTAGGTATTGAAAACTAAGCATAACAGGGACGTTTAGGAAATATTGTTTTCACTAACTCTTGAAATATATCAGAAGAAGCAGTAAACTAAATATAGACGTGAGTACTCGAACAAAAAATATCGAACAAAATATTGAAGCCTATATTGTCGTTACTGTCTATAATATATATTCGTAAAGAATAAATAAATAACAATAAATATTTTGTCGAATAACCATAGTTTGCGTGAAACTGACCGACCGCAATCTCTCACACAAAGATTGGTGGCATTTCATTACATCAGCGCAACGGAGCAACTTGTGATTTGTAAGCACACATATTATAAAGGCAAGCACACATTATAGCCGCATCGAGCCGCAACGCATCACGCTCCTAAAGAAAACGCTTGGTAAGGTTTACCCATAGATATTAAGAGAACATAATATTAGAAACGATATTTTAGCAGAAATGTCAGTTTTTTTAATCTCATGGGTCAGTGAAATTCTGCTAAGCAAAATTATACTTAACGTCAAGTAAGACTAGGAACTGAAAAGGTTACCCGTATGGGGATTTTAACTGGGTTATTTTGTAGGGTTAGTTGACAATGCCTAGAGCAAAGGTTAATCCGCATTTATAACCGGTTCGCGCGCAAAGTTAATTTTAGTCCATAGAAAATATGCAATGGTCAGTCCGCGCTTGGTGCTTTGTCTCTTCCATTTTGGGTTATCAGCAATATTTAAATGACTAACCCATACATCAAGGGTAAGGGCCCTTAAAGTGGTTAACCAAGCAAATGAGTTTAACCGGTTAAATTTTTAACCCGATTAATCGGACGGTACACGTTACTCTTGTAGTTAATTCTTACAAGTCTGTTTTGTCTATAGTTAGGTCTTTTCTAGTCTTAGACTCGCCTGTAGTGTTCAGAAGTGATGAAGTGGGATTTCTGCGTTGCGTTCCGGCACGCCTTGATGTGCGCAAGCCTAGACTTAGTCAATATAATACCCAATCACGACAAAATTGACAGAAATATTTTGACATAGCGCGGTAATTTAACATTCACAGAATACGATCAACATTCATCAACATAAAATTAAACAAAACTTTATGATTGAATGCCGACCTAATTTTTTTTGCGTAATCGATTACTTAATTTTTATATGATTATGTTACAATTTTCGTCAATTTTGGCGTAATCGAATATTTATGACATCGTATGACATGGCTTGTCTTATCTTTCTCAACTGTCAGATCAGAATCAAATGCTATCAGAATATTAATGGGAATTTAGGTAATACATAAATACATACTTGTAATACTAATACATTTATGTTTAAATAAATAAATATATATTTTGTTTTAATCGTGGAGTGGGATTTAAGATCCAAGATGCATAAAATACTGAAGTTGCAAAAGCCGTTAATTCACTTGAAGAAACTGAAAGACCAGCAAGATATAACTTTAAAATAAAGTGGATGATAATTACGAAAAACTAAACGTTAAATTACGCGTTCACGATTTGAAACGCTATTTTAAATTATATTTACACACAATTCCCGGCCCGACCTCCTCGTTGTTTAAACATTACAAATTATCTTTGACCGACGATATCTAAAATCTATTGTTACATTGGATAATATTCTTATAATCAGTCAGTCCTTGGATTAATATGTTAGATAGAATCGATTAACTTTGTCTGATCTTACTAATATCTGAGTAACTTAGCGTCTCCCTAAAGAATAATTCAACCATCGCTAAGATTGCGAAATAAAAGCTACCAAATTAATGAAGATAATTAGAGACATCAGACCAGTTAGCACTAAAATCAGTAATAACATCTAGACGACTTGGACGGTAGCAAAAGCGCTGAATGTAACTTTCTTTGGTGGTTCCGCACTGCAGGTCCTGACTACCGACCTCTTTGCTCCGTCGTGGCCGTTCATCTTCAACACTGGCTTCAGATTCGCCACGTCCCCGTGAGACTGGGCCTTAAATCTACCAATCGTGTTACTAGGGTTACCCAAATCTCTTAACTTATTCGTCAAACCAGTTATTCTGTGTGAAATGTTCGTGTAGTTAGTCTTCTTGGGGTCCATCTGCTGTTTCTTCGGTTCGCTTAACTTCTTGGGTAATTCCAGGCTTTGTAATGAGGTGAATTTCCTGTGGTCTGTGTTCAACAGGTTCCTCTTCATGTCTGTGTTTGGTCGAGGCAGCCGCGGCGGTCGTTGTAGGAAGTTGTTCGGTCTAAATGGCATTGGCGTTAGTTTTGGTTTCTCGCTGGGCATTCGGTAATACTGGGGTACTGGCTCCAATCTTTGGGGTTTCCGTAGCGTCAGCGCCATCGCCATCTTGGTCGGCCGTGCGAGGCTGTCGAAGGCCGTCGTTGAGAACTGGGATCGGCTGCTCTTCCACTCTTCGCGGTCAGACTCGTAGCCGGTCACTGAAATTGAGAAATAAACTATTAAGAACGTACGTTTTACATACTTCATGATCCTAAACGCATACAATATTCAGTAGAATAACATCAGTAGTATAACTGTGTTCCGGCAGCACGTAAAGAACCTGTCTTCAATAAATCTTGTTCGGAGTACGTATAACTGTTCGATATAAACCAAGGTGCCTCTTAACCAATATTTAACGTAAAACACTTATTTAAACAAGTCGTGTTTAATTTGCAGGTTGGTTATACAAGATGGACCTTCACTTCCTACATTTAAAAATAAACGAATGTATCGGAGACATATTATTATAATGAGTACGAATATTAACGAGGCAACTGTACGTACATAATTATATTATGCTAGAACTTCGTAATTCGTAGGTATGTAAATAAGTCCGAATTGGATGCAAGCGTTACATCAGCTGTTCGTTTGAATTCGGAACACACACGCGCTTCCGTGCTCCCGCGCATACGAATCGGTTGCGAGTTTCAAGACACGAGTGATGAAGATGACCTAGCTGATCACATTGCAAGGATGCCGGCTGTTTACAGGAAAATGTTGAATTTTGACGTTAATTTAATGAATCATTTCTTTGTTTTCTCAGATAGAAGGAACTCACGTCACGAAGACGTTTGTTTAGATTTGAGAGATATGGCATGCTAATCGTCTACATACTCTTATGTAGTTTCTAGCAGACTTCCCTACTTTCTAATCACATCTGTGAGATGAGCGTAAGCTTAGAGCTCGTTAGACTCGTGATTTCCATTCATAATTAAACACAAAACAATAAGGAATTCTGATTTAGTGCTTATTCCATTAGTTTTTGCTAAATCTAGTTAATCGCCTTTAAGTTTGCGATTTACGAGTTTTCGTTCTTCTTCAACTTCGTTACAACTTACTTAGTATTTAAACCATCGGTGCTTGATATCATCTCAATACAACCACAGATGATTTTTGATGACTCAGAAAATTTAAAAGTTAGATCTGTACCGATAAGATCTGAATTCGAAATGGCAAGGTAATGTTATTGTTCTAAACATGTTTTAATCAGTGTTTTACATTGTATAGATAAAGAAAGGTACAACAGTTATTTGAAATTGTAGAGACGATTGTATCAGAAAATCATTGGTCAACACAGATTCATAGAATTTTCCTTTTATTTCCAACCAGGTAGAAAAAAAAAACAGTTACGCCAAATTTAGTCCTCTGAAAATGTAACTTGGATAAATAGTATATTTTAAACTTATTGTTACGGGTTGTACCCTTACTACACGATTATAAATAAGAGGTTAAAATATCAAGAATTCCTTGTAAAATCTTCTATAGTCCGCATATACAACAGCTATATCACCAATTTTTGTAGCAATATTTGATCTGGTGATTTTAAGTGGAGCCCCACAAGGGCTACTATGTCCGCATCAATTGACCTTCCATTTTACTCGTCACTAAACATGTTATTATAATACTAAAAGTTCATTTGTTTCGCAAGTCTGCCTTCTGAACTCGACCGGTACACAATGTGGCCTTCATATTAACGAGTGAATTTCAATATGGAAGTTGAGATGAGCTTCGAAATTCAATCAGTGGGCCACAGATACAATTAAAATAAAACCTTGATATTTGGACTGCATCTTTGGAATCTGTGCCAAATTCCTAAATGGTTAGTGGGTTGGTTTGAATATTGACAAGTGATAAGAAATACACTGTTTCTTTCAAAAATCAAGATAAACAGAATTTAATCTCAAAAGAAATTGGTTTTCTTAATGATTGAAGAAAATAACAAAATTCATTTTATTGGAGTTTGTTAACAGGGTGTAACAGAATTCGAGACAGAATCATTTACCAAGACTTCACTATAACTTTAATCATTTTTCATTTTTCATACTCGGGTAGTAGTGTTTGTTTGATCCGAGTAGCGGGTGGAAAGTGTTACTTCCCACCTTTGGGCGAGAAAGACTCATAGGAATTTAAAAAATATAACAAAATTTGGTCAGGAAATCGATCATAATTAAAAAAAAAGCTGCGGTCTTGTGAGTGTATAAACAGCCAGTGTGAATTAAAAACAAAAACTAAGCGGGTCCGCTCACGACAGTGACGCGGACACGCGGTGTGCCGTGTGTTCCATATTTAAAATTTTAAATTGAATAAATACTAACTCTGCCGGGCTAGCATGGGCAGGGGATAAAATTTTCTCCACCTGTCATTTCCACTGACTTGTCCCTTGTCAGTGGAAATAACTGGTGGAGAAAAGTTTTATCCCCTGCCCATGCTAGCCCGGCTGTAAGCTGTATCGAAATCGGGGTTTTGTTTCCAATATCTTATTAAAAATGAATTCAAGTGATTCTGAAATGCTGACCCCAGATTCTGTTTAAGACGAGGCAAATACCGATTTACACTAAAGGACTATAGTTTTATAGCTTTTTTCAAGCACCCGCATTATCTAGGAACAGCTTTAGACACTACAGATGTTAGAGATAAGGAAACGTTCAACGACAAACTATTTATTATATTGAAATAAAACCTTGATTAAGTTGTTACTCAACATGGCCATTTTATTAGTACATAAAACGATAAGCGTCGTAATACTAGCATCCACATCACTACACCAGGCACTTACTTATTCTTTTAACTGTTCTTAAAGGACGGATGAACTTGGATGACTCTTTTATAATGATGATCCAGAAGAGTGCAGTTAGTGACTAGTTTCTTCGGATTTTCTGACTAAATATTAACAACTATTTTCATAATGAAACAGAATAAGCTGTACGGATTTTGTATCAATAAGTGAATGGACAAGTCGCAGACTACTATAACCATTAAAACATCCAAAAACAATAAATTCAACTGGCGATACTAAGAATTTTTGGTGTACCACCACGTGTATCAAACGACGTTTTACAATACACTTTTAAGAAGAAATAAAATAAAAGAATGAAAAATATTTTTGTCACGAAATGATAATTGCATGTTGACCCTAATCGTAGTGCGAAAAGAACCAGTTTTCGAGAGAGTGTATCGAAAATAATTTAATGGGTGAATAGATTATCAAAAATTCAGAATCATGCAACGCATGAAAAACATAACGCTTATTGTTTGTTCATAGTACAAGGAAAAATGATGTAACCCGAGATCAGGGTTACAGTAATCGTATATGTTACATTATCCGAGCATGAAGGGCAGGTTCGATTCCCGCGCGTGTCACTTTACTGCTGGCTTCCGTAACTACTGGCAACTGTTGCGTGACAATCTGTGTCAATGGAATTATCATTTTATTAGCAAGATCCGCGAATTCGTTCACATTTTCCAATAATTCAACTATGGTTTGTGCAAATGCTTCTATATTGCTTTCCACTCTATCTACCCATTCGCCCCATCATCCAATGGTATTTCGGGTTCGGCATGGTACCGGTTTTCATTTAGCCGTAACTACAACATTCATTGCCTATTCTTTCCATATAATTTTATTATTTATCATTTAACACTATCTCAAGTACATTTATTCAAAATATTTTTAAATAATTGTGTAGTTTGTTATTGACCTATTGTAAGCCATGTTTTAGTTAGTCACAGAACCGTTATATTTGTATAAGTTTGAATTACTAAACTAATTCAAGTAAAAGACTAGATGAATCATTAAGGAATCGTTTCACCCCTTTCACTTTGTGGTAGTATGGCTGACTAATTTTGACACTGACGTTTCGGGCTGTCAAATTTAAAATTCGAACATCCGTTTGTGCATACCTTTTACGCAATGGTTTATGCTTTGCTTAATATACATCCTTTAGGGATCTGTTGTAAAGTGGAGAGGAAAACTTGGAAATATTTGGTAATATTATTTATTATTCATGTAGCTTTGTTTGAGGTACGCTTGTGTCATCTTGCTGCGGCGTGTTGTACCCGATCAACAATAAATTGGTACCTAAATTCAGAAACGTATAAAACCAATGAATCAATACGAATGTGAGAGTTCAGCTCTATTGATTTTATAAGTAGTAATACTGGGAATGGCTTACATCTCTGCCTCAATAGGCCTCTGGGTAGTCCAGAATTCAGATTAGTTATTTCAATATTAACTACCCACTAATTCAGTCGAAGAAAACTTTCAACAGTTGAAATGTTTTTGCACACCTTCTATTAAGTCTGACTCAGTATAAGGTAAATAAGTACATTTAATTAAACATTGGCAAAGAAAGGAACCGTAAAATAAAGTTAGGTATGTAACTTAACACAGTACATACTCGTACGTATATGTTTCCTAATAAAACTTTATGACAATTCTCCTATTCGTACTAAAATCCATTCTTTATTACTATTGCTTTAATTAACCACAGTTTATTTCACAATCAGAACCTTATCTTTTACACAATAGAGACTATAATACGATCGCTACTCACTACCTTTGACATTTGCTGTACCTTTGGCCCATTGTGGTATGAACCAATCAGCAGTAAGCGGTTTTGCAAGTTGTGGTCTATGTACCTACTTGTATTTTGACACTTTGAACATAAAGACATCAACATGCAATACAACAAATACATATTTATTGTATGCTTACTGAACCTTAAGAAAAAATAAATGTATTAATGTATTTATACGTGTTTATATGTATAATAATAAGTATGTATTTACAGTAAAACGAAAAATTATATGCAGTATATCAACTATCCACGACACAAGCTTTGCTCAGTGTGGCACTAGGCGGCGCTGTGTGTTAATGTCCAGCGATATTTATTATTATTTTATCTATCTACTAGCTTCTGACAGCGGCTTCGCCCGCGTGAAGTTTGATTATTGTCCCATGGGATCTTACTACCGAGATAAAAAGTATCCTATGTTTTAATCCAGGTTATAAACTATCTGTGTGCAAAATTTCATACGAATCCATTCAGTAGTTTTCGCGTGAAAGCGTAACAAACTAACTTACATTCACATTTATAATATTAGAAGGGATTAACGCAATTTGCCAACAAAGATGTTTGACGTATGTTACTGGTTTTCAGTTACAGAAACTCGATAGTTAGAGAACAAGTACAACCGCGCCGCGGGATATTGTTTTGCCCAGTACGTGCATAACTAGGTTGTGGAAGTTCTATGGGCAGTCGCACCGTATTAAGTAGTGGTATTCAGATTAGAAGCCCCCCAACCAAGTTGCTAAACGACGGGCAGATGAAGAAAAGCCATTCGTCTAGATTTACGTTTGTATTGTCTAATGCTAGGTGCTTTCAAATTTTATTCGCTTTCATAGTGTTTATTATACGAAGTGTGATGATGTCTAGACGCCTAGAGCTGTCATCTATAGATGTGTTTAGTTAC
Source organism: Xestia c-nigrum (assembly GCA_916618015.1). Lineage (NCBI taxonomy): Eukaryota > Metazoa > Arthropoda > Insecta > Lepidoptera > Noctuidae > Xestia > Xestia c-nigrum. Next base: position 5,797,248 of record OU745263.1, read on the forward strand.
AGCAGTTCGCGTTGCACTCTTTAGTTCTCCACCTACCTTTCGACTGGATATTTTCACAGGTATCATGCTCGATCAAATATCTGTCGGAAGTGGTGAAAGCTGAAGTCATCTAGATAGTAGATATCAAAATATGTCAAGTAAGTCTCGTTCTTCACACACACAGTTCTTCTACCATAAAAAGTTATGATACCCATGTAAATACCAAGTCGGTTAATTTATTCAGTCCCTACTTAAGGGAAGTCTTAAGTTATTACGTAATTATCTAACCTAACCCAACAACATCTTGTAGTGACCATATCAATATCATTTTCAATCAAACCATAGTTCAAAATCACCACTTACATTAAGGTAGGTCTTCTGAAATCTTACATGTTTTAGATAAATAGATAGGTTTGAAAAATGGCCTGTACTGTTAGGGATCTATCATCTTTCACAGTGTAACTGGTGTTTGTCTTAACGCAATCCTCTTTTACGAGCCTGTCTCCGTCTGTGGGTTGCACAAACTGTTTGAACTGATGTGCTCTCGGCGGTGACACGGATGTGTGGCGGTTACGACTGTTTGCGGTTATTTCATGTGCTGTATATGTGGTGTTTTACAACCGTCTGGTTGGGATGAACTTTGTTGTACGTTTAAGTATGTGCTAAATACTTACACCATACATGATAACATATGTTTGTTGCTAAACGTTTTTAAACCATTGTCTTGTTTGAGTCAATCAGTTGGAGGTGTCATAGTCAGAAATTATGTTTTAATATAATCAGCATTTGAACATTTAGAAAGTTGTAGTGTAAACGGCCCTAAAATAATATTCTTTGAAATCTCTGCTATCAGTGCATCTTATCATATCAAGGTAGATACGGTAGTTTTTAAGGTCCACTTAAAACTGAAATAGTATTGAAATAGGAATCAGTCTTTCTATTATACAGTGAAGTTGATTTGTCTTCATTCCCTAAAGTGAGGTTCGAAGCAAGTTTTGCTGATTTCAGTTCTTCGGTTCTATATCCACTGTTATTCTATCACCAAACAAGTTGGTTTTATTCTTTTTCGCTATTCTCAATATAAAACCTTCACAACACAAACCGCCTTACATACGTTCTACTATAAGGGTCGGGTTAGTACACACACGCTGATGCAAGTGTATGATTAGCTGCACTAAGTTCAAGCACGTGACTGTACCATGCGACTATGTACGATAAGCCTTATTGGGAAGCAGGGACTGATTATAAGATTACTGAATTATCATTTGCAAAATATCTAAATGTTGCAATGGATGGAGAATAAGATTGGAGTGTGCATTTCCGTATGAAATTTAAAATGACCCCTGAATGCAAAATACTTATAAATTAATATTGGTATTATAATCAAAGACATTAGAATCAAGTACTAAAGGCTAATGACATCATAATGTGAAAATTTGCTTTCCCAAAAGGTTGTGGAGTTGCAATCAAGATAGACAGACGTTTCACGTAAAACCACAAATTTACATTGACAACTATTAAAAGATAATGATGAAAATCGAGATGAACCTCAGATAAACACATCAGTTCTTGAGCTATTACAGGTTTACGTTACGTGTATGTCCTGTAGGACAGACAACTTTTAGAGGTGACGTCTCAAAACTCCATCCTGTACATTCGACTTTATAGGGACGACAGTCAGTTAACGAAGACACGAACGATGTAGATAAAGAAGAAAATATGACGTCATTCCTTTGAATAATCTAATAAAACAGTACAAACAAATAGACCGTGATCAGATTACAATTCCAACGATATCAATACCTACACGTTCATAATATTTTACTCGAATCAATTTACCATGTTAATTGGGGCCAAGTAAATATTATTCTCAAGCACCCTTAAGTATATATTGGCTTTATATAAACAGAGCTAATTGTTTAGCCACTGACCTTAAAGAAATATGCTGCAAAGTGGCTTATGTACAAATTGATTGTTGCTTAATTTATCTAGTGGAGAACTTTTGAGGACACACATTGGTACAAAGGTGGTGGCAATAAATAAAGGCAGAAGAACATTAAAATAAGGAGAACTTACGGAAAGTCTTGTAAATTGTATTGTGCGTAGATTTTTAAGATTACGAAAAGTGCTCTCAGAGATGTGTGGACTTTTCATGCAGTTTTCGCTAACGTTATTATACCTTGTGTGAAAAAATTAATTGTGTTAACACAATATCAGCACATTTTAATTAAGACACATCCTTAATGTTTGCTCTAAGAGTGGCCTGTCGTGACATAAGGACGTCAAAGTAATTTGCAATAATCGTGTGTTCGACAACAATCTAAGCTCTAGCGAATTACTGAGGAGTGAGGATACAATACAGCACGACTACTTTTCACACAGCCACAGCTGCGTCGGCGCAGGTTCGTGTCTTTCTATCATTGTTAACATTCAACGATTCATTATTGCTGCAGATCACTAAAGCATTATTCCAACTCAGGCGATCCCAGCGCGGGACGCGGGACTTGATTGCTCGCGCCGCTTGTTTAGAGGTGATTAAGAAGTCACGCTACTATTCACGCCAGTAGAGTCTGATGATTTAGTCAGGTATACCGTACGGGACACGCCTCAGTTTGACTAGAGCTTAACTTAGTTATTGCGAGGAATAATCAAGTAGTCATTTTCTGATGAAACCCTGAATTTTGATAGATATTTTAGTGGCTGCTAAGTTCTAGGCATAATGGAGACTAAAATTAGATTGAAGCTCAATTCTCGTGACCTTCAGACCGCAAGCCTATAACGCATAACATTAGCATATGCTTATGTTACTAAACTGCTTCATAATTGGCTAATTGGCGTGTCTGGAGTAAATTCAATAAAGTTTAACCTCGAAATTAAATAAAGCTCCTGCGCATAATACCTTTATTTTCCACACTTTTAAAGTTTTTGTTTTCTGTTTAAATACTAAACAAATCATGGTCTAGCCAAGGCATACATTTAGCTTTTCCACAAGGCGTGAGCTATACACGCTACCCAATCTTCCTTCATGTTTGATTTCATCTCTATCTTCGCTAGAGCCAGGATTATGATGTCGATACACGTCTCATTACTTCACACACAAGTCATGCATGTTCACTAGTCGCTATAGGCTTTATTTATTTCCTAAGCCGACAACTTTTCAGTACCTACGGCTTACTTACGTTACCTAAGTCAGTATGACGGCATGGTACCTATGTTTATTTTTAGAATTCAATATATTCACGGTACGATACTAGTTGAGGCATCGTGACAGCACGTAACACCCTATATGGAGATTTAGAATACATAATTAGCATGTATAAACATGTGTGTCGTCCGAACTAGAGGCTAGAGGTGTTGTAATAGTGACGTCTGTGATTATTGATAAATCGGTTCCGCCAATCACGGCGCCTGAATTTGATTAACCCTTTCGTGAGTAATATTGTGGTAACGCAATGGGTTTTGAGATTTTACAATTACATTTTCTTTCTGTAGGTAGTTTAGTGTAGTGATAAATTACACCTTTCAAGCTGGGGTGTTGGTAAACTGCCCAAGGTATGGTCCGATTCTATAAATGATATGTTTCTGCCTAATCTCATATTATTTTCTAAATCTACAGAAGACAGCTGTGCCCGTAAGCACAGATATAAACTTAAGTTATTGATAATTACGACCATAACCAATAGTTACTATTGAAGAAGCTATCGTTTGGCACTGCAACTACGAGTACCTACCTACTACCAATACATCGCAGAAAAATAAGAACTCAAAGCAAAAACAACTTATACCTCCGGTGGTCTCATTAAAACATAAACGTACGGAGACGACCTATGAACCATCGCCATTAGTTTTATCCACAACAACAAAGACTGGGTCGATCGTGCCGCGGCTCCCAAACCAACTGATGTGGTACGCAATGCTACCCGTACGAGTGCAACGTAATGAGTGAAACACTGCCCATACAAAACAGCACTACATAGTCACACGTAAGACTTTGTAATAGATTGCGCATCCAGGATTAGTGATGGAGAAGAAAAACGAGGATAAAGAGCTCTGCTACATAACAAAACGTGTACAAATGGTACCAGTTCCTAATCGTTTATCGTCTATGAGAGGGAATTGGCTATAGTCCACCACGCTGGCCCAGTGCAGGTTGGTAGAAAATGTCACATGTCTTCAAAAAGAAGGTGAGGTACTTTTTTTTTTAGGATGGGATATCTTCAAATAACTTCTCCCACTCTGGGCGGAGCGGGAGGGAGTGTCAGACTTTTACTGACTAGATCCATGTTCCTTCCTCGCTCTTTATGTTCCGAGACTGTACCTTTATTTGAAATATCAAAATACTGCTAATTTTAGAATATGTGTGGATGTCTTATGCTCTTATATAGCCTGATGGAGACTGAAGAAGAAAACCTCATAACAAGAAGTTTGAAAAGACAAAACCATTAATTTAATTAGTATGATAATGTTTAAAATAAGCTAATTCAGTCATATTTAAAGACCCATCAGACACTCTACAACGACTTTATTACATGTTTAAAAGATGAACTCAGCGTTACTTTGTCCATACAAATGGTTTACCACAGTGACACAGTGAGAGATGTTACTGCAAGTGAATGACCGCTTGCGCAAACACGATGGGCAGTGGCCTTGGCTTGTTTACGTTTAAATACGACACTACAACGATAGGCTGATGAAAGTGATTATTACAGCTGATGAAGACAAAAATATAGAGAAATAAAATCATAAAACAGATTTAGAAACTATAGTGTCAAACGAATCAGGAAATAGTAAACAGTTACTTAACTGATCTATCTAGCTTTTGCTGTAGGTTATGAAACTTTAATAGGTACTACTTATGGGAACTAATAAAGCCTGTGGGCCAAGATAGACAATCTAATATACTATAAATGAATACGACGGAAAAGTCAGAAATCTACACAGAATGAATCATGTTTGTCTAACACTAGTAATTAAGACCATTGCTACTAACGCTATGGGCGATTGGGTGTAGGCCGAAATAATTAATAATAAGCTACAGATTTGCTCATACCAATCTTGTAGAACAAAACACAAATTACGGACGTTGCTTAAAAAGCCGCTAAGCTGAGCTAAGTGGGACAGGACTGGCCACGTCTGCCGAATGCCCAATGAGCTGTGGCCAAAATAACCACTTTCTGGAGCCCTGACAACCCTGACATAGCCAGAAGACGAAGCAGCAGACCTCGCTTAAAATAGCGGGACGAGATGGACAAAACCAACGACCGTGACGAGTGGATCGAAACAACTGGAAGTCATGAGAAAATGCCTTCGCCCAGCAGTGGGATGACGCAGGTCACGCAGGCTAACAGTATCAGTAATCTTGTTGAAATCTTTTCTAATAAAAAAATACTAGAACACCAGACGCGATGGCCACTTTTATACCCTCTGTACTCATCTGTAGCATTTTGTATGTTTTCCTTCCTTAATAAAAATTTCCTTACGTTATAAAAATCGTGAAGCTTTTAGGCAAGGTGGATGAAGGCTTCAACAAGGACAACGATTTCAAAATAAGGAAAGAAACAAGCTAAGTATATACTCATTTTACCTTATTTTACGAAACCAGGAAGCAGTTTTGTAGAACAATAACTTGTAGTGACGAAATTAACTATTGTTTTGCCATCCTCACCTTTACACTGACGGATGAACTAATCATAGAGGCTGTACCTCATTAGATGTTATAATAAACAGGCCATAAAATAAATAATCTTTGAATGATGGAAATCGAAATGATTAACTTCTCCTACGTAACTATTCACATCAACGTTTCCTAGACCTTATATAACAATATTGGCTACTCCATGTTGTCTATTGATTCTCTATAATAATGACATGAACTATGGTATTTTCAGACATAAACTATCTGTTCATTTTATGTGGTAACTGTTGGAAACTGGGTTTAAACTTCAATGACAATACTGATCTACAACATCTTTATCTGCTAAGCTATGATTTTGATATTATTTCTGATAGTTAATGCCTATATTAATTTAACACCCAACAAAATTGTTAGGTGAAACGATTTTATCCATAACTAAAGTTTGCGGTAAGAATAGTGATCCTCAATATTAAACAAACGATAACAATATAAATTTTCCTTGAAATGTATGTATGCATGTATTACGTCTCATACTGCACACTATTGAGATAAAAAGGAGATAGATAAGATTGATGAAATGCTGATTAACTCACCTTTATTACTTGCTGGCCAGATGTTGTTCATCGCGTTTTTCTTATTATTTTTGTTCTCTCTGAACATGAGAATATCCGGTACCTTGTTCAGTTTATTATCCTTCGGTATTATGTCCGGCGCTCGATCGACGTTGACTCTCACGAACTCTCCTTTCAACACTTTAGGCTGATTATCTTTTAATACGGGGGGCGGAGGAGCTTTAGGTTTCTTGTGAAACAATCTCTTCCTATCAGGCTTTGATGGGATCTCTATATCAGTGTATATAATGCTGTCTATTTCACCAGCCTCATTGACATCGTTCCTTATTCCGATCAGACTCATGGGCTGCTCGTACCGATTGTTTAAGTTATTCTTCTGTTGCACCGATATGTGTGTTACACCATCGTTATCCGTAGTTTGCATCAAGTCGTAATCATTGCGTCCCTTATCATATAAACTATAGTCGTCCATACTATTCTTTCTGCTTTTGAAAATGTCATAAGTTTTCTTTTTAGAAAACAAGTTTTCACTGCTAGAATAGTTGTTCGTGTTTTTCGTGAGTCGGTTCCGCATTTTGAAGTATTTGTATGTGAAGTATATCCTCTTGAAGTCCTGCTCGTTCTCGAACTTGAGCGCGATGGCTTCCTTGTTTATGTTTTTGGTTATGTAAAAGACTAGAGTGTTGTCACAATTGGGATAGTTTTCAATATTGACACAATTTGAAATGTCGTCTATTGAGATATTTTCACATTTGGTAGGTTTAAGTTCTGTATAGTCTTTGATTTGTTTTTTGTCTTCCTCTGTGATGTCTTCTTTAGTGAGCAGTTGTAGCTGGTCCTTCTCGTTGAAGCCGACGACGATGTTGTAGGACTGCAGGGAGGAAGGCTTGGTGATGGTCATGATGTCGAGCTGCTGGTTGGCGCTGTGCATCTTCTGCCGCGCGACCATGGCTGCGAAGCCGCCCGTCCGGGCGGTTTTCTTTACGGTCATTGTTCTGAAACAAGAGAAAACAACAAATTAATAATTAATCTAAACAGACATACGTAGATTTTGTTTTGCATTTTTTTTTATCATTCATCAACGGTTTATAGTTCAATAAAACTAAGTCTAGATGCAATTAATATTGACCTACTGCTCTTTTTATGAACTATGATTTGAACTCAAACGATAATTAAAATGAATTTATTTTTTAAAATACTACTAGAAACCTCTTTAAAATACCAATTCACCGAAAAAATTCAGTGTCCTTAATAGTAAAAATTCTCATAAAACAATATAAAATGATTCGGTAAAAAACATGAATGCTTTGAATCGAATTGATGTTCAAATAATTGCGATCAATCAAAGACTGCATGATATTTGAATTGATATCAATTCGATATCATCTTAAACGATTGGCAATCTATTCCAAATCGATAAACTACCAATATTGTTCAAATGTGTTAGCGTTTTGAGTGTTAAAGCAAACGTAGTTATGACTTTAACACCTTTGCTTTCACTTGCTTTCTTTCAATACATCTTTGGGATCTAAAGTGATTGTATTGTACTGAATTGACGAGCTAAATTATATTGGAATATTGCACTAAAATCATATTTCACACAGAAATGTGGCTTATAAATAAATTTTCTTGAATCATTTGCTTTTCACGACTGTGTATGTTTTTCGCTTTAGCTGCATTTGCATTATCTCTCCTTACTACAGTACAGTGATTATACAAGTAAGCAACTTAGTCGTTGCGTTGAAGCAAACAGCTTTCAGTTCACTTAGTGTCTCGTGCGTCAACTTATCAATCTTCTTGTTAGCTACTTTTTCATCACTTACGTCTCCAACAGCTTATACAACGACATTTTTCCTCATCTCACCACTAGAAGTTCCATTAAAATTCTTATATTAAACAAGTGCCTGTGTATAAGAGAAAGCGTTATCTTATGAAAAAAAAACAATAGTTTGTCGTAAGCGTGCGACATTTTCGTGCAAAAACACTTCCTAGTGATGAGCAATGAATTAGAGAACATAATTATGATGTGGTGGAAGATATAAGCGATGTTACCCAACCTGGTGTGAAAATAAAGTGGTTATGTAAAGAATTTCAAAATAAGCCTATGTGTAAAGTAGGCAAGGATCTTGTTACGTACTACGTGTTGCCTACTTTCTTTAACTTGACAAATCTGTATATTTATTGGTGTTGTTTGTATAAATAATGGGTATTTAAGTATGAAATTTCGCAATATTTTCGTGTGTTAAATTAATCAGGAATAGTGTCGCAATTTTGGTGATATTCAGAGAGTGGCATATAGTACGACATTTCAACAGGAACCCCGTTTGCATTTTTGGACATATAACGTAAAGTCCTCTTTTCGTAGCTTTTCTAAAGGGTTTCTGTCCCGAGGTTAAATCGTGGAACCTTGCTCACAACTTTACATAATCAACCTAAGATCGTAACTTAACGTAATCAAATCTTGCCAAAGCCAAACGATTACAAATATCTATTTAACAATACATCATAACCCAATTACAAGCACCATAATTACCCGCTAATGCGTACGTCTCGGGCCACACTTCCAGATGTTTCCACAACAATTGTACCTCGGTGAGAGATCGCTTTACATAATATCTAGTGCATTTCCGACTTATAAGAATCCGAGCTACATCCCAAGAAACTGGGTGAACTTTTGTAACCCACTAGAACAATCTCTTATCAGATTACAGAGGTATTGTTGGTCACAATAGTAATTATGAATTATCATCAGCAATGGGGCTTACTTAATTGAGTTTTAGTTACGAAAATTTCATGTTTTTTTGGGTTGTTTAGTTGCGAAATTGAGTAAGTCTTACGTGTGATTCCGCAGATTTGGCAAGCAGGTTTTAAATTAAGCCTAGAGGTGTGGGATTGGTTAAGTAAATGAGATGATTTGAATGGTAATGAGTTTATGAGTGTCTAAACATATTTAAACAAAGGGAAACGCGATAGGGGGACGTTCCCTTGACAATTAGAATGTCGCTTTGTGTGGACCCTCAGAAAATACACTAATAAAAACAGACACCTATTTGACGACGTGTCAAAACAAACAAGGAGCAAGTTGCAGCAAAAAATCATTGTTTTAAGGATTGTATATTCACATTAGTAGTCCCGGAAAACTTATTTCTCATTACTCATACTCGGAAAGTAGGTCTGAAGTTGCCTGAGGAGCGGGCTGAAAGTAATACTTTTCAGCCCTAGGGAGAATTGCTTTCAACTGACAGCTGTAACATTATTAAAAAAAAAACTAGTTCTATTTTCACATTTCTATTGAACCATGTTCCGACTTCTACGAGTATACAGCCTGTAAATTACAGCGCGATGTAAAATTGAAATAACATAAAATTCAGTATTAATTAATGAATATATATTTTTTTAAATAACTTAGTTATAATTTAGTTACAAGTATTTATTTAAAATAACAAAGATTTGGGCAAAATATTGACTATTTTTTCAGTGACGATAGTGAAAATAAAGGCTGAATAGCCGGCCACACAAAAAAAAAACAAAATAGGCGGAAAAGCGGCAATCCGATCTTCATTTTTTTTTCGAGTGGTTTCGTGTTTTTGTTTTTATTTTCCTTGTATTCGTAATGAAAAACACAGTGTTTACCTCGGGATAAAGACTTATTTAGTCCCTCGAGCTATTAGCGTCCGCGCTACGCTTGGGCGCCAAACCCCGTCTCGGGACTAAATAAGAAACTTTCGCCCCTAGGATAACAATGTACCTACTATTTCGCCACGAACTAATATGAACAGTTAGCGATGAATTAACTGCGGCTTATTTAACATAATACCGATTTCCTTATTGTAATGTGACAAGAGAATGGTGACGCATATTAATTTATAGGTTACTGAGACCAGTATGGACCGTAATTATATTAAACTGTACTAAGTATTATAGGCTATGATGTGTCCTGTGGTCAGTTTTTGATCCTGCAGATAGGTATGCCTAATAATTCTAGATAAAAATCTATCTTTCGCCGCAGATTACTGAAAGGATTAAATTATGTCAACGGAATTAAATTGGATTAGCTCAGATATTTATGTGGGAAGAAAAGTTGTAAAAGTAGGTATTTTATTTTACAATTTTTTTAAGGGTTTCCTTAAATGAAAAACACAAATGACAATAGATGGTCCGCTACGACAATGCTACGAAAAAGTTTCGTAGCGGCCTACAAACTGATGACGATATCGAGGAAATCAGTCGTGGGCGCGTAGCAGACTCCAGCAGTTAAAACAGAAAGAAAGAGACAATTAGAGAGGATGAGCGAGAGGGAATAAGTGTACCCTCACAGTCCAGTAACAATACTAACGATTTAAAAATTTCTTAGAATATAAAATTAATTGTGATAATAATAACGAAGACGCGGAAACAATTTTCACAAAGTATCGTCATCATCCCCACGGCAGGAGTTCACATGTAGGCATTGTACTGTTTTCACTGTGACAATGCCTGTTCTCATAATTATACAGTTTGATATCACGTCACTATTAAAATACAGAAAGCATCTGTTTGTTTGTCTCCGGCTGTTATTATACGTAATTACTTGTATAATTTAGGTGGTACGAAATTAATGTTTTGTCTAGTTTATATATGAAAGTGCAGCATGTTAGATGATAGATAGATAACCAACAATTTCCTTTTGTTCAAATTACTTTATTAGATCACTGCACCCTTCGATCAAAATAATTGATTGAAGACTGCATCAGTAGCTAGTCTGTAATTGATCCATAAAACAATAGTAGATTGTATCATAAGGGAGCAAAATAATATTTTTACGGCGAGGGCGCTTTTTTGAATCCAGAGCGAAGTGAGGGATTCTAGAGTAGAATCCCGAGCGTAGCGAGGGATTCTTTAGTAGAATCCTGAACGTAGCGAGGGATTCAAAGTACGTCGCCCGAGCCAAAAATATATTTTGCGCCCGAGTGATACACTCTACTTTTCATCACCCACTATGAGAAAATAAAAGGCGCCTCATATTTTATTGTAATATTGATATTTAATGAAACAGAGTAACAACTAAATTGAAATTAAGTAGTATCTAATAATAAAACAACTAATAACTTATATTTACATTTGAGACATTTTCACAATTTTGAAAATTAATTGTTACAGTTTTATTAGGAATAGAGATTGTTGTAGATTTAATTTTATTCTGCGTGTTTGAAATAATGTCAGAATGTGGCTCATTTTGAGGAAAATGTGACGGTGAATCTCTTTGTTTGGATGTAGATGGGCGCGGCGACAGTGGCATGGATGGATTAACTGAAGGTTGCAATTTAATGTTTTCCACGATGCGTTCACATGTCTTCGCCTTGTTCTCAATGGAATCTTCTATATATCCCTCTGCTACAGCACTCGACTTCCATCCTCCATGTCGCTTGAGAACAGTTAAGTCCGCTCCAGAATCTGCCAACAGGGTAGCAGAAGTGCGACGAAAACAATGTCCTGTATATAGCTTGATATCTGGTAACTTCAAATAAGTAGCGATTTCTTGTGGCATGTAAGAAATTTTATTTTTTCCCATAACTTGTTTGAAGCACTTGCCATTTTGATAACGGATGAAAAACCGATTGGTCTTTATATCAGTAGGACGCAGGTCCAGGTATTTCTGTACAATAGTTTTGTATTCTCCTCGGATTACGAAGGATCGGTCAATTTTTGTTTTTGTGTCTGTCAGCTTTACTAACAGTAAATTATCCGAGTGATTTTCGACATCATCAACAGTTATTTTTAAAAGTTCATTGCCACGACAAGCTCCATGTACTCCGAAAATTAAAGCCACCTGTAACAAAACCGAATGTGAATAAGACAAGTACCTATCTATCGAAGTACAGGTTACAATAAAATGCGCATTTTAAAACACTGGTTATACTTTACTAATCCACCATATATACATACATAGTTACTTACTTTTACGGCAAGAAAGATGTTGTCGGGTGCCTCATTAAGGAAAGTCTCCACGTTTTTGACTGAGAACACTTTGGATTTTTTAGGTTTAAATCCATCAGACATCCTCTTCAGATACGCTATTAATTTCGAATATGTGTCCAGTTTTACGTCGTTATTAGAACTGACTGTTGATTTTAGCATTGAGTAGGTACTCCAAAGTGTGGAAGGTTGTTTAGTTTTGGCTAAGTAGGCCAAAAACACAGATTCTGAAAAATTCTTGGCGCCTCTTGAATTTCTCCATTCAATAAAATTACCATAAGCTTTCATATATTTCTCCCGGGATTTTGCAGGTAGTAGATTATCCATCACATTTCTTGCGTCAGTTCTAATACTATCAGGAGTTAATTCTATACTTTCACTGTCACTTGAAGAACTCATTTTTCAAAACAAAATCATGAATTTCTATCAATCCGTGAAAATTGACGAAAACGCGGGCTATAGTTCGCGCGTTTTTAATTTTATTTCTTTTTTTTTTGTATTCAGCCGGCGCGCGGCGCTACTATGGGCCGTCGCACCAGCCAGTCTTTATTCAAACAATATTTGCGTTCGATTTCTTGGGCGCTGAACACAAGATGTTCCAAATTCAAAAAGTGCGCGGCAAAGATAATTGCGGCGCACTTATAAAGAGGATTAAAAACTCATTACTGCCCGCTAAAAGTTTCTTATAGAAAACACCACCTTTGGGTGCACTTAAAGGCGAACCAAGTCGTCTTTTTCGAATAGATGGGATGAAAAACTTTTTCTTTAATTTTGAACGAAATGAGATCGGTTCTAAAAGAAGTTGTGCGAAACAATAATACTGGCAAGAAAACGATTGTAGTTCGATTCTTAATTCAAACTATAAACCTATTTTTAAAACGACCCACTAGCGTCATTGACTGTAGCATCTCTAATTGGACCTACATTACTAAAGCAGGGCAGATATTCTCGACATTGTCGGGACGCGGCCATTTAAGGTGAGGCTATAAATAGCCCCGTCCTTTACACTAGGTCAATGACTATAATAGCCAGAACGTATGTGGAAGTGGCTTTTATCCTTTTACATCTCTTCCGAGGTATGAAAGGGCAAATAGTGTGGTAGGCCTCGACAAAAAAGATGGAATGACCCGTATAGGGTTGTCAGTAATAAGGTGATATGGATAAATGAGCCAGTGGTACACCTTGACTTCTAAACAGAAATGGAGCTAATGATCTATGAATCAGTGAGAAATGTTTTATGGTGTCTAGGTTTCTATGCAGAGCTTAGTTTCTATCGTAATGTGCGGATGATGAATGTAGCCATTTTGAGCACGATTCATGTTGCTTTTCATTTACAACAGCGAAAATTCAATTACTTAAAGCGAAAGTTTATCCATCTAAAGTCACGAAAAGTGATACAGTTAATTTTCCGAGGTCATTTCAAACTTTTTGCCTCCAACAATTTCTGTCCAATTTGATTGGATTAACAATCACAATAGAAGGTACATAACATAATCACTTGTTAATAAAAACTCCACTTAAATCTTAGGTTTATTCAACCATCACTAATTTAACCACAGATTAACAAAAAGTTAATAAGAAATACAAAAAGGCGGCAACCCTTCCATAGTGCAAGGACGAGGACAGGTCATGCGGAAGCGTCAAGCCACTCGATTGCAATGAACTGTGAAATTAATTCGCAGCTGTTAAGTGCATTCAATACGGCAAGTAATTAAGTGCATAAGTATGGGATGTAATTAAGTGCGTTCTTGAAGATAATAATAATATAAATAAATAAGATTGGAGCATTCTCCTTTAATTAAGCGTGAACTGAACATCCCTTGGAAGTAACCATTTTGTTAAATGGGATCAGGTATTTGATTTGTAAAGCAATTTTTAAGCCTGATTAACTGGTGTTTACTGAAATAATTAAATCTTATCCATAAATAAGAAGAATAGGTTATAGTACAATAATAAAAACACGCAGAAAAACTTTGATTTCAATTTCTCCTCGTTGCATACAGTCATTAGTAACAAATGCAGAATGATTACTATGCAGAAATATGAGCCGCCTGCCCTCCAGTCTTAAAGTTTTAATTACATCTGCCACAATTTATTCACAATCTGATGAGGAAGCAATGTCTTAAGCAATTCGAAGCTAATTGTGTCTAATCTTGTACTACAATTAAATAGACAAGCAACATCTACATCTGAAATCTTCACAAGAAAGCCAACTTTCTCGATCTTCTCTGGAAACTGCGATATCTCCCTGGGAATAGCACACAATACCCTTATTGTGTAACTAACCAGCTTATTTATACGTCTGTTATGTATTACATAGACCTTATGTGGTGGAAACAAAGCTGGTTTTACGTGATGTGAAGTGAACTATTAAGTTTGTTGGTTGGCTTTGTTTGGTGTCACATCGTTAGAGCAATGGCTTATACGTGACACTTTTAACGCTTTATTCCGGTTTAATATAGAATTACTAATTTTAATTACTAGGGAGTAATTAAACAAATTTAACTTATTAATTGATTGACTATCTCAACATTATTTTTGTAACAAATCATCTTGTTTCGAAAATGAAAATTTAAGCCATCTTTTTTGGAGGTAAAGGAAATTCGTCATTTTTGTCCATGACGAATTCAGTATATACCAGTAAAATCCAATATGAAAATTAAATCCTGTCTTTAAAAATGAAACAGGCTTATTCAGTAAAGTGTATCACCTCCAACGATTATAATGTATGTAGATGGATTCATTAACAAAAGTGAAAACTCTGCACTGACGAGTTTCTCATTATAGAGATAAGAGGTTATATCTTCTTTCTTATGAACGCGTTATGATTGCATTTCTAGGAAACACACCTCACTGCCATTTCACTGTACAAATGACTAGAGTCCCCGTTTCCTAGTTGTGTTCGAGAACGATTCTAAAAAGCACACGGAATAGGCTGCTTCGATTTGCTTTTTGAATATGAATATGGAGATTATGCTATTATGATTTGTATGTAGATGAATACGGAAGTTCTGATCATGAATCGGCTTACGCAGATATAGTTCAGATTAGGTACTGTTATTATATAAGAATGGACTATTTTATACATATAGGCATGCATTGATTAACAGGAATCTACCACCTACAGTCATTCTTTACCAACATCTTCATCATATCAACCCGGAATCACCCACTTCTGGGTATAGGCCCCCCCTTACTTCCACCTCTCCTCCTGTATATGTGCATTCCTGATACCGTGTTTCCCACGACTATGACGATATCGTCAACCCACCGATCTTTAATAGGACGGCCCTGGTTTCATTACCATGATTTTGAATATACGACTACATGCCAACAGACAATACGCCGACAGACTGAGCACCGACAAGACTTTATTTCGACGGTACACTTCGCCGACAGGACATTTTCCGACAGGCCTCTTCGCCGACAGACTTTTCATTAATTTTATTATTTTTAGTTTTGCTAACATTACTGTCAATATAATAGACTGGTGGTAAAACTTTGTCAACAAATGAAAATCCTCAAACAACAATAGATAGAGATGAATACAATGAAATCACACCTCTATCCTTCAGCGGGACAGTATTATAAGGTTTAGAAACTGTATTAATAATTAAGTTTTTCATACATGTTTAGACCTAAGAATAAAAAACTGACCTGAAAATTAGACCTTCTTTCCTAATCAGGCACCGCCAAAGATTGACTGGCACTATAAGTATAAGACCTCATTTTCTTTGGGTTTTCGAACTCAGTTCAATGACCTTTTATCGGAGATGCTTTGGGATTTCCAAACATTGCAGAACACTTTATTTGGGATACATATAGTTTACATGGAGAGGTAATAGACACAGGTTACCATAACATGTCTTAGATAAATATTATGCTTCTTCTATTCAAGTCGGTTTAGACAGCTGTTTGCAACACATTGTTTGTCATGTTTCATGAGTTACTTTACTTATCCACCTTAGTTTATGTTTACTTTAAGTACGCCTTTAAATATACAGGAAAATATTTAAAAATAATTAGAAGAATGTTTATATTCTTCTCAACATAACGCTAGACATTCCATGAAGGTAATTCTCCACTAATCATTACGTCGTTAACTAATTTCCTACTATATCATTTTCTACCGACGCAATCCATCTTCTGTGGTCTTCATCCCATTATAACCCCATATAAATAAGGAAAGCTTCTACAAAAAATGTCTTGTTTTTAATGAAGTCAAACAAAAGTAATTAAGGATTTATGAACAAAGTTCGGACGGACATGTTAAAAACCATTAGAAATCAATAGAAAGCGTCACCCACCACTACCAGGCGCACATAATTCGGAGATAATTAGCCAATCTCGTCTAAACGCGTTACACACAGTTGCGTCTGCGCATTCCGACTGATTAACGCTAAGATGGACGCTCACACCGCAACGTAAAGGCGATCACTCAACGGGAGCCTGTATTTGTAACATCATCTGCATAGCCTTTTCCCAATATGTTGGGGTCGGCTTCCAATATAAAAGGATGCAGCTGAATACCAGTATTTTACATGGAGCGACTGTCTATCTGACCTCCACAACCCAATTAGTACTGGGTAATCTTGGTAAGGGGTGTTGGATTTTTTGGGCCGTTGACTACCTGTAACGACTGTCGAAGATGGACAAATGGCAGCCGAGACTAACAGCTTAACGTGCTTTACGAGGCACGAAGGAAACTCGGTATGTAAAGGTGGTAACCCATCCACAGACCAACCTAAGCAAGTACGGCTTAACCTAAAGATCGACCCGAGCGGCTGTTATTATTTTGCCACGAGCGTCTATTTGTAATGTAACGCTCAAAATCAAATCTTAGATTGTTACATGTCACGTGAATGCACCGGTGAGGGAGCTCCTCAACGCTTGAAGTTAACATTAATTAATTATTTAAGGCTCTGTAATCGATTAACGTTAATGTAATCAGGGTCATCCTTACGTAGTTTTTAATTTTTTTTGTTCTTGCAAGTTATGCAATGATCGTGGATATAATTAATTAATTACCAGTCAGGTAGCGAGAGCCTTCATCTGTTTTTTATACATTTACTTATTGTAGGTACTTAAAACAAATGAATAAAATCCTAATACCGAGGGCATCGTCAAGGACCGACCGAGCCGTGTATAACTAACTAAAAATAACTTTTCCACCCTTTCCGCAGCCAGTCCGATGCTTTAGTGTTTCTTTTAGATCTATTCTCAACAGTGAAATATTATAAAACTTTGATTTCTTCGATAACATAACACTGATAAGAAAGTGTGTAAAATCGTGATAAATAGATAACACACGTAAAGTTACGCCACGGTGTGACAGGCGTCTGCGCCGGCGTCACAGACGCGGCAAGTTCTTCTACTTTTACTTTATTTCATGTCGAGAAAGTAGTGGGTGATAAACGTTCACGCGGCACCCATGTTTCATACACACATCACATGTATTCACAACTCTATGTTTATAAACATAAAGTTCGAAATCAATCGATGATATTAGAATGGTTGGCTATCCCTTATAATTATTACGATCACCCATGTTTTATACACACATGATATATATTTACAACTCTATTGTAATAAACATAAAGTTCCAAATCAATCGACATGATGATTGGCTATCCCGTATAATCACGATCTTAGATTAATCGGGCGGTATTTTCTTAGAATAATGGCTTTGAAAGATGGCAATGCGCCATTTGGAGTTTGATTATGTCGTTATTATGTATCTCGTATAAACAAATGAACCACGGTGGCTAACTAGTAGCCATCGCAAGTTAAACACCAGCCTAGATATTTAATAGGTGGCTATTTGTTTACTGGCGGTGGAATTTATGTGATGGGTTCTCTTATATCTTTATATCCAACTTCCTCTGTTCCCTTCTGACTGGAAAATTTCGATATAAGTACCTACCTACCACTGAGAAATATCATTCTATTCTGATAGAGATTAACTGGTAGGTACTGATAGAGAAAACTAACCTATTAGTTATCACGATTAAAACAGCTTTCTGATGAAAAAACTGGATTGAAATTGAGTAAGATTTTATTTAGGAGTTACGCTGCCACAGACACACTGAATAATAGAGCCGTCAAACTAATAACACCCGACTTCATACGACAGGGTTAAGAAAATAATATAAAACGTATTGTTTAATAAACAAAGCTACCAGGAAACCAGGAAGCTAGGAAGGCATACAATAACGCTGACTAGCCACTTGCGTGAGATTGTGCGCGCAGCCGCTCCCACGGGCACCAGATGCCCGCGTCCGATGTTACACGATTATTTACGATGCAACCCGAACGGAATGCACTTGCTTGTTTATTGGCAGATTTGAATTTAGAATTTCTATTTATTGGTTAAGTTCAAACGGGTCAGATGGTGAAAACGTATTGAAAATTATGCAACGGCTAATAACGTGTAAATCTGCGGATACTTTGATATACTATGGACATTTTCCTGTTTGGAATAATACTTGAATCTGGAACTCGTCGAAGAGTTAGGGTATGTGTGAGGCAGGCATTATATTTCTCTGCATATGCAAACATTTCTTAATTTGCATGTATTAGGGGCGACTATATTGACACCAATCAGGCACTACACCGGAATCTGGAGTGCTACTGAAGAACTCCTAATGGAAAGACGAAAACGAATCGAGAACTACACGCTCAGTAGCAGCACTTGATCAGAGGCTGCAAACACGGCAACTAGGTCATATACATAATTAAAAATCAATTAATATGCATAAAAGGATGTGCCTTCGAATACATTAGCATAGGACTATGTGGACAGTTATATAACAATGTACATAACAACATTATATACTCTTCGGCCTGTCATTCAGCGCGATATGACATAATAGTCGAGTCGTTAATCAACGTTATCTAAGACAATAATTTGGTTATTTTAGCGCTAAGCAATTAACAGGTATTTTAATAGGTTATTAGAAGCATTCATCTCGTAATCTAGGTTGTATCTCAATTTATTATCACGCAATTTTTACGGCAATTTAATTAAGACGTTTCGTACATCGTTATTACCAGAAAGAATTGCTGGTTACACAAATTTAAGCAGTGATAATGATGAACAGGTTCAACGACCTTGTGCATAGAGAAGTATGAAAGTGTATGATGTTAAAAGTAGAGATTAGCACCTTATTTCTTAGCTGGATATCTCTTGGCTACAGATGTTTTATGTGTTTTTTGTGCATCTACTTAGGTTAGGTTAGGTTATAACAATTAGGAACCGATTTGTTTCATTACACCGGTTACGACTAATTCGATGGCGAAAATGAAACTTCAAAGATTTTTGCAAAATTGACGGCTCTAGGACTAAACATTCAAAATAATACATACTACTAAAACTAAAAAAAAATGTACAGTCGAACAAGCTATTTGTTTTATATTTAACAGACTAATTTGTGGGTTAAACTGTAAATCAAATAAGTACATTTAGTTTATGTATTATTTTGAATGTTTAGTCCTAGAGCCGGCAATTATGCAAAAATCTTTGAAGTTTATTCTCGCCGTCGAATTAGTCGTAACCGGTGTAATGAAACAAATCGGTTCCTAATTGTTATTACCTAACCTAACCTAGGTAGATGCACAAATAACACATAAAACATTTGTAGGTACTTAGGTAATTTAAAGCCGAGAGATATCAAGCTAAGAAATAAGGTGCTAATCTCTACAAATTCTAACATCATACACTTTCATAGTTCTCTATGCACAAGGTCGTTGAACCTGTTCATCATTATCACTGCTTAAATTAGTGTAACCAGCCGTTCTTTCTTCTTAAAATAGAAAATGTGGAGCACATCGTGACATCAAGATGCTAATCTGCGATAACTGAGCGAATATTAATATCAAACAGAAAGTATAAATTAGAAAATAAAACCGTCTGCCAGGTGCTCTAATGTGTCATTTCCGAAAGAAAAGCATTTTATACCTATATACAACATTATTTTTTGTTTATACTAAACCCGAAAAGGGGTCATTTTACTCATCATTTTGAACAACTTTTTCTATGGGACGAACCTTGAAATCGCGAAAAAAAAATCAACTGTTCCCTACATTTTGACGAGTTATGCGAACATAAATGTAGGGAACAGCTGATTTTTTTTTTACTTTCTCGTAGTCCACAAACGCTAAAATAATCTATTTTTTTTTTCTAAAGTATATTGGTTACGTTTGTATTTTAAGTTTATGTAAAACTATAGGTGTCGAAGAAAGTTATCATTCCCGAAAATGAACCCCACCTTCCATTATCACGGCACCTATAAAATCAAGCCATTTATAAAATGAATTCCACAACACAAAGACATGAATCAGAAAACCATTTCCAATATTATAATAATCGAATAAGTTAACCTTCGCTCGATCCTACAGAATAGTCTTACGGATAAGTACCTATCAATAACACAACAGACCATAAATAACACATTGACAATTTGATGAGCGAGTGAGCATCGGAACACCATCACGATATGCTAACATTAGCCACACGACTTCATACTACATACAAATTATTTTGGACCTGTATTAAAGGTAGGTAGTATTTGTTGTCAATGACGAATTGAATATTTTCATGGGTAAGATTTTACGTTATAGGAGAACAAACAAGCAGGCAAGCTAGCCTCGTGGTATCTAATTGATCACCATTTGCTTATGCCAATTTGAAATGTCAGA
The DNA here is from genome assembly GCA_916618015.1 of Xestia c-nigrum. Lineage (NCBI taxonomy): Eukaryota > Metazoa > Arthropoda > Insecta > Lepidoptera > Noctuidae > Xestia > Xestia c-nigrum. The sequence continues at coordinate 5,818,086 of OU745263.1, forward strand.
CGCATCGAAAATGCTTCGCCATCCCGGTAACAAGACTGTACCGTCTCATGATGTGCCCAAGTTTATAATATCCCTGAAATATCGGTTTTTTGATGCTAATTAAGTATTTGTCTTTTATTGCAGTAGGTATAGGTAGGCACATAAGCCATCCCACCATCTCCAACCTCTACTTAGGAGTTCTTGTATAAAAATGATAATGAAGCAGCTGCTGCATATTTGGAACGGGATTTAATGTCCCTATTAAATTCTTAGTGACACCTATGCGCCCTCATACCCCAATCATCAAAATATCCTGCAGAATTACCATCAAATTACTCATTTGACCTTCTCATTGTGTGAACTGCATAAAGAAAAGCATGACCGTACATAGTCGTTAAAGGAAAATCTATTCAACGCTCATTTCTGAAGAACCTATATTGAAAAGCACCAAGGATTGCTAATAAACCTCAAAGATGCGCGATGCAATCAAACTATCAGCGCTAATGTCCGCCACTCGCCAGACCACGACCAATGGCGACGATTGCCGCCAATAAATCACTGGACATCTCAAAATGTAAATAAACGGCAGGCGATTACTTCAGTGTCGGGTTCCCGCTACACGATAACCGTAAGTGAATGATAGATACGCTCAAGGAAGTGTCAAGGCGTAGGCAAATGAGAAATAAGTAGAAAATGGCGCCTACGCAGCTACGTGTGGTCCGAGCTCCCACAGGTGCTGCTAATGCCGTGATAAGGCAAGTTTTTGTACGCAAATGCGGGAGACGCTGATGTGACGTAATGCGAAGATGATTTTGACATTTCACGGCGATGGGGAAGTGAAGGTTTAACTGATTGTCTGTAAACTTGGGAATGTTGGCGAGGAATGCGGAGGAGGTAGTGACCCTGCAAAAAGTGTTGTGCGCTCATCAAAAATTTCTACACAAATACATAAGACCAGTTCAAAATACGTACGAGAGATGTAAGATCAATTACGTTTTCATTCAATTGGGTCAGAATACTTCAAAATAACAGCAATTTGATGCACTTCCCCATTCTACATCGGAAAGTAACATTAACACACCTATACAAACGTATGTTACCTAACACAAATACAAGTTTATATGATTCAATAAATATCCAAATGATGCTACAGATTGCACAACCAATTTGAAAAATGAGGCGTATAATTGAGGATATAAAAACATAAACCGTAATTGGTCAAAAGGTAACGCCGGCGATGCAGAGATGATTTAACTGTAAGATCTAAAGGTGGGCTCACATTACAGGATTAACAGACTAGTTATCTTCTTGTTGTTTTACCCGAACAACAAACCAAGTTGAGATTTCGGTACAATTGGATTTTACAAACTAAACATAAATTTGAAAAGTGGCGAAGGCAGGCAACATCCAATACAACAATAAAACAATCCTCGGAGGAGTGAAATGCGAAATGTTGCACGTCTCAAAATATGCATTTCTTACTTTTTTTCAAGCAAACATCTAATCGTACGTATCTAATCACCAAATAAAGCTGCGTTCCCACTTGTAACAATGTAGCGAACATCGAAATCCTAGTGTATGCTCACCCAAAAGTTATATAACGTGAAGAGCTTTAATATTTCCTCGCCAACATTAGGAAGTACAGTTCAGTGATGTGTAGGTACGTGGGAAAGTGGTAAATACCGATGTTACGCAGTTAGTTCTCGAGATGAGAGGTTTCAGAGATAGTACCTACGTCAACATGCACAAGAAATGGGCATTCTTTGATAAACTTTTGTGGAATGCTAACTTTGACAACGTAAGCGATAACATAACGAACGTCATGCCCTTTTTACCTGATGGGATAACTTTCAGTGATGGCCTATTATTACGACCTCGCATCGCCAATTATGTTTTGGTCACATAAAAAAACAGGATCCATCTAAAGCCATTAACTGGGCAGAAAACCTTTCTTAAAAGCTTCAGGTGACTTATCAAAATTCCTGATGGATAAACTGAATAACATTGCAACGACACCTACAAACCTCAAGACAATTGGTACAAATTCAAAGATTTGGGGGTCGAATAACATGAATTTTAGAGCATAAATGGACAATTGGCCTACGATAATGTAGCTTCGATGTTTTATTAAATTACAAGATGACAGTATGATCATTTAGTTTAAGAACTACCTCTTTAGGAAACACAGTTCTAGTTACATAACAAACATCAATATAATCCTGCACAATCTCGGTCATTTCAGTATAAAAAGAAAAGCCTTTGATATTGAAAGGCAGGCAAATCTATTACATTTTCAATGCGTGCCGGACGATTGTAAATGACAGTAACGGATAATGCGAATGAATGCGCAAAATGAGCCACAGATTAGCCATGGTAAATTGATGACGTAACCAATTAAAAAGGTCGCCGACACCGAGACGAATGGCGACAAATCAGTAACAATGTTTGTGATTCTCGCTGCTTCGTGCTGCTGCTGGTTGAATTATGTGATCGAGGAAGTAATTGGAACGCACAATACCTACTTACTTTACTATCAGCATTTCTTTGCAATCGTACCCCGAATCAATCATTGCCATTCCATAAGACGGTCAGTAACTATTGCAAAAAAATGTTAATATTGACAAGCAAACAATAGGACGATTTGACAGCAAAAAAATTGGTTGTCTGTAAAGTCGGTTTACGGACGATAGATTTACGTGATAACGTCATAATCATTATTTTATGTAATACAAAAAAGGAGGTGGAACGTTACTATGGAACGTTACTATGCTATGGAACGTTACTATTTTTCATGAGTGTTGCTGGTATTATCAATTTATAAGACGTTATCACGTCAAAAGTTGTCATTGTTTACGGATGAGAATGTTATCATCGTTACAACAAAATTGCCACATGAAGTTGGTCAAGGTGTTGGCTAGAAGTTTACTAAACACGGAGACACGAAAGCCAACACGTTTTGTAAGTTTTCCATTTTCAAAATCGATTGTCTGGACGTGTTGCAAGTAATCTGTCAGTTAAAAAGAACCGTGTCTTGTTACTAAAAAACTAAGATCTAGAAACGGTATAACAAATAAACATTTGAAAATAGAATTGCCTAAGCAGCAATCAGCAAGCACGCGCTTTACTTTGGCACAATGGTCTGATTTCTTTGCCTCTTTCACGTTCCCGCGCACAGATGATAAAGATTACTTTTTTTACCGGTACAACTATGGCGCGTACAATAAGATGAAAATGAAAGTTTCGATTAGTTTTTGCTATAGTTCACTTTCATTGGGTGCCGTAGACATAATAGACAGATGATAATGAGATGTCGGTACAGTTATTATGATGGCCCGCACCGTGATATATCGAAGGACTGATTTGATGACTCATTGAAATTGTAGGTTCTCAGTGATTGGGTCGGAGAAAATATAGAAAATATTCAATGTGTCGACAACAATTATTTCATTAGTAGCATCACTTGAGTTCTAATAATGAAAGCTATTATTGGCAATTCTTCAACAATCTTTCAATCACTTAACTTCCAATGACAAACCGACAGTATTTCATTATTAACATAAGACGAGTGTTTATTTGCACAAAAATCGTGTATTCATTTAACCAGAAGTTTGTAGACACGAGTAATCATTATTCAGCCAACAAAACAAGGAACTCGCCTTGATTATTTCAAACTATACAAGAACCGTACATTTTATTTCCTCCCGTTGTGCAGATGCAGGTGACCCAAACAGGCATAAACAATGGCACAGACAATCAATACTTAAGTACCTACAACAATTTGCTATAAAATAGAATGATTCACGTCGCATTGTCTATGCATGATGGTGCGTCAATCATAGCAGGAATTCAAGGGCATGATGACAACATTTTCGCTGCAATATGTTCAAAATAACAATAAAACATAGAACTTTGCCATAAACATAAATTGGCGGGAAATAAAATGGTATTCTATTCTATTTTTGTTGAATGGCAATTGAAGCCGGTGTCGACTATTGCTGTAGCTGCCATTAAATGGCAGTTGAGATAATTGATGAGTCAATGAGGTGTCAAAGTCTCTCCTTAGTACCATAACTTTACGGTGTACCTAGTTACCAATACCTACACACATTTACAGTATTTCTTTTCCATATTATGTGAATAAAAATATACCAATCATTCCTAAACGTATTTCGAGTTGTACCTATATCAATTTTTAGAATTGGAGTCACGACATTTAAATTCACGAATACATGAAGTTATAAAAGCTTATTCAGAGAGCACCTTTCTATGTAACAGTTTATTCAAATTCTCCGTGCGTTTGACTAAATTGCACTATTATGTAAAATGTTAGAGAATGGGACAGTTATGATCGGGAGATTCATCAAGAGGACTGTTAAACATTTAAGTACATTCCTATCTGTGCTCTCTCTGAGAGAATCTTGTGCGAACTGCCAAGGATTTTAGGCCTTAAGTATCTACTTAGTTTACGTGGAAATGAACATTTCTTTACGCAAATCTCGTATATTCACAATATTCCTCTTCTTCTCCGGTTTAGAGGGTTTTAGAAGGACTGCATGTCTAGTACCTATGCGTAGACCAACGAGTTTTATCTGTACTCTACGAAGAATAGACATAACTCTTTCTGTGCAATAAGGTGGCAAGTATTTACAGTATTTTTATCATCGCAGCTGATCGCACCTACTACAATCTGTTACTTTGTCTTTCAAATTGCGTCTGTTACTACGATGGAGGCTATTTTTCAATAATGAAAAATAATACCATGAAATACGAATAAGTGCCGTAGGTGGCCAAAATCTTCCCAGATGAAAGATAATGTTAATGAATGTTTCTCCAACAAAACAATATGACGTTAGTTGATTTAATTACGAGTGTGTAAATGGAAGAAAGTGTGAGACGTTAATGTACAATCTAATATCATTAATGTAAACGTATCGTGTGAACTAGCTCTAACAATGCAGCTTTACTTTTTTAAGTGTCAGCGTATTGTATTCATACAACTATGTTATGGTCACGATATCGGAGAATTAATCATTTTAAGATGGACTCTCTTATTTAATTTGTAATTGAGACAAAGGTAGGTACTGGATTCGGTTAAATGTACTTATAGTACACCCACATTTCGCCAGTTAGTTAAAACGAGTGAGCCTATTTCCAGCCACCCGGCACAAATCCGGATTCTGGCTGCTTCTGGAATTTCTGAAAAAACTCAATTTCATCCAAGCAAGGAATCGAGCTGAAGACCTAAAACTTAGCAGAAACGCTTTGCAACCACTAGACCAAATATTCAGCGGTAATAAAAGTGTATATAAATTAGTTCTTTACTATCGAGAAAGAAAGCAGTGTCTGATAAAGATCGCAAGCGTAAATTGTTTTGCAAATAAACGTGCTTACTTGTTACAGCAAACGCCGATTTAATTGAATTCAAATCAAGTCACAGCACAGTAAAGTCCGAAGTGGATTGGCAATTGGCATTAGTTTAACAATGTAATGACTGTGTTCGCAACACTTCAGGGCAGACAAATTGTTGGGAGTTGTAATAAACGGTAATTAGTGCATTGGCATAGTTGAATGCTAGTGGAAGCACTGGCGCTAGTACTGGCTAGGAAGTTATTTTGAGGCAGTGACTGACCACAGGTGGGTGAAGCTCACCGAAGTGAAAAATAGACGGGTGCTCTATTTGATCCAGTACAGTCGACCAGCGCTGTTATATGAAGCCACAAACACACCGCGCTGGCGACAATCACTGTCCCACCTGACCAGCTTACTTGCCGTGAGATTGCATTGTTGTTGTTTTGAATTTCGAAATTCAAAACTCCTGTCCTAAGAGCTCTATGTTTGATCTCATCATCGAGCGTTTACTTGTATTTCGGAAGACGGGCTATGTTTCCAGAACCGCATACTTTTTCTCTAGCGATACTCACTTGCTACAAAAAGTCTTTACTTTACGTTTGTACTCGATAATCTTTCTTTTTTCAGAATTCGTTGCACTTTGATGAAAATATATGTACATATTATGTCCGGAAAAAACTGACTTGGGTTTGGTGAGCCTAATTGCGTGTGGCACGAACTGAACAATACAGAAAATCGCAATTTCACACAAATATATTAATCAATTGCTAAAAACGAATTCCTAAGTATCTTTGATTGGCTGCTACTGCTTAAAGACTATGTAATCTGAGATCACGACAGGACCTTGGAGGAAATCATTTAACAAAAGATTGTTCTGATCAAAATTCGGTTGCTAATTGAATAACAATCCGTGTTTACGTTTAACTACACTTACAAGGCAAACTTAAAACAATCACTTTGAACACTTCTCTCTTCATTAACGTACAAAATATATGCATTTCACAACTTTTCACATTCGCTGTGGCAACATTTTGCAATAGGCCGAATTTAATGCGACCTTGTGTTGATTAAAAAACATAGGTACTGTCAGAACAGAACGTGCATTCGGATATCCTGATCGAATAAGATGGTAACGATTTTTCTAATCGATGAAAAACGTGATGATAACGATACCGTATGGGCATCACGCACGATTGAGGAATAAAATTATAATAATTGACAATCGTAAAAGTGTATTATTTCATCAGGCCATTGTGCTTGCAATTATTAGCGTATGTAATGTACGTCAAATAGCTCGTGACCCGACGTACGAGGGTGCAAGTTATTGCAATAGTCATTTATCAATAATTGCTGGTCCCTATTATTATGCACGAATAATTGCTCACGGTTTGATGGCTAATAATATTCGTCTTGGTAATCGTTTGAATTTCGACACCGTCTAATGACAATTTTGAAAGAAATGAGTATTCAAACGAGTCGTCGATTTCGTAAAAAGTCCCCAAAGTTCCAATAAAGACGATCAGCGTAATCTCATAACCAAAATCTTCAAGCATAGTGATAAATAAATACGCTAAGTTAACCTTTGAAATTCTATACCAAAAAAGCTGTTTCATTTCATATAAAAATATTATTGATTGCATTTTGTTGACATTTAAAAGCCTAAATCGTTTAAAGTCTTGTCAAAAATCTATCATAAGAAAGTTGGAAGCAAATTATTGGTGAAAACCTATGAAGAATTCGATTGCTAGACAACAAGATTGTGACAAGTAGATTTTGTGTTACTTAAAAAGTTGGTTGACCAGAGATTTGTGTAAGTAAAAAGTTCTACAGGGACGCATCAACACCTCAGGATAGCCAACTTAAGTGCTAGAGGTCAGCGTTATCATTTCAGCCGAAAACGTCCACTGCTGGACATCGGCCTCCCCCAATTGTCGCCACATTGACCGGTCCCGTAATCGTCTACAACTTCGAGTATAGAGTCTCCGATCTTGGTAGGAGTAAGTGTAACATGCGCATTCAACATGGCCTTCGTCTTGGCCATGTTCATGTTAAGACCCACTCTTTTGACAGCTCTACTGAGGTCTTCGACCATTGTACTGAGGTTCTCCATGGTCTCAGCCATGACCACTATATCGTCGGCAAACTGAAGGTGAGTGATGTACTCGTCATTGACGTTGATGCCTAGCCCTTTCCAGTCCAGATCCTTGAAGACATCCTCCAGTGCAGTGGTGAACAGTTTCGGACATATGACGTCACCCTGTCTTACACCTCGCTGCAAAAGGATAGGTTCCAAGGCTTGCTCCTGAAGTCGGACTGACATGGTGGAATTTTTGTAAAAACACTTCAACACCTCGATGTACCGGTAGTCGATTTGTCACCGTTGGAGAGACTGAAGTACAGCCCAGGTCTCGATCGAATGGAACCTGTATCTGTATTGAAAGGCTTTCTCACAAACGCTAAACAGAGAGGCAGGTTATACTCTTCGATCTTTTGTATAACCTGCCGCAGCGTATGTATGTAGTATACGGTGCTAAAGCCTTTTCGGAAACCGGCTTGTTCGGGTGGCAGGAAATCGTCAAACCTGCGCGAGGCGATTCGTGATGACTCTTGTAGACATGGCTTAGAAGTGAGATGGGCCTGTAATTCTTCAACCGGGCATATCACCCTTCTTTAAGAACAGTATCACCACACCCCTGCACCATGCCTGTGGCGTTTTTCCTCGAGTATGACGGAATTAAACAGTTTCTGAAGGGCCTTAAGTACCGGTTTTCCACCCGCCTTCAGGAGTTCGGCCGTAATTCTGTCATCCCCCGGCCTTGTTGTTTTTTAGCTATTTCAGAGCCATCCTTTTGTATACAAGTGCATCAAATTAAGTGTATCCATCTAAGTGCTAGCGGTAAATACTGTGAAAGGACGATTTAACCGGAAAAGAAAATGAGACAGCCGGCCTGAATCATCCGTAAGTAAAAAGAAAATGCATTAGAATGACCAGCTCTTGACATTCAATAGAGTTAATTAAATCTATCTAACGGATGGCCAGTGACATGTAAATAGGTGAAATGAAATCTACTCAGTGCTGCCAACCTCATTGCTACTCATTACTCAAAGTTGCCAAGTTTAAAACTACGCATTTAGAAAGACTACTAAATCGATTGAAACATCACTAATTTAATAATTGTTTATTAAGTGTTGGTAGAATTAAATTAGCAAGTTGTTCTGTAATATTTGCATGCCATTCTATGGCCATTTACATATTTTGTACAACATTCAGCACAAGTAAATAATTTTGACGCTGACTTTGATGACGTTATTCTTTTTCAATGAGAATATAAGTAAGAATTGAAAACCAAACATCATGCGAAAATTTTGACAAGAGGTTATGCTGTGGTAATACGGTACTTTTATGAAATCTTATTTAACTTTGTGCACAGATGTAAAGGTATTGAAAGTTCATACTTATATGTATGTCTACAGTTGAAAATTATAGTGAATAAATTAGAAAAACATTACCTACTTATTATTTTACTTGCAAGTCAGAGACTGTAAACTTGATACTTTACTATCACCAACGAAATATATTACTATATTTGTTCGTAAGTAAGTACACTACCTACATACCTACGTATGAACGGTACTTTTACGAGTGGTAGGCTGTCACAGCCAAGCACAGGTGACTAGGACGAAACAGTGATAAAACACGAGAACGTTTTATCACTATTTTAGTACTTAGTCGTCTTAAAGTAATAAAGGATGGTGCTAAGTGAAGTGAACTCTTTAGCTGAGATAAGGAACTGAGGTAGGTGTTATCCAGGGCACGCCACGATAGTGGCGGTAAGTCCCCTCTTTGAGGAGTGGCTGGAGAGGCGCCACGGCGTCCTCACCTTCCGCCTGACGCAGGTCCTCACCGGACACGGATGTTTCGGGAGGTACCTGCACCGAATCGGGCGGGAGGAATCGCCCGGGTGTCTCCACTGCGAGGATCGACCGGAGGACACGGTGGAGCACACGGTGGAAGTCTGCCCTGCGTGGGCGGAGCTCCGCCGTGTCCTCGTGGCGGCGATCGGCGGCGGCGACCTCTCGCGTCCGGCCCTGGTTCAATCCATGGTCCGGAGCGAGACGGAATGGGAAGCCGTCGCCTCCTTCTGCGAAGCAGTCATGCTAGCGAAGGAGGTGGCGGAACGAGAGAGGGAGAGATCCTCTCTTCCCGGCCGCCGCGGGAGACGCAACGGGCGTCGGGGGCCACGTGGTGGCTACCGGCCACCGTAGATGCGGGCCTGTGGACGGCTGGCTATGGGCAATAGCTGGCCGTCCGGCCGTCTAACGACGACGACAGGCCGTGTCGACGGCGCGTTTGTGTTCCACGCGCGCCTCAAAGAGATGTCAGCAAAAGGAGAGGGGCCCGCAAGGGCCGAAGCCTGCCGGGGTTGCGGGCCTGTTCGAAAGAGATACCGCGGCCCCGGAACATAAAGGGCGAGGAAGGAACATGGATGGGTTTTAGTCAGTAAGAGTCTGACACTCCCTCCCGCTCCGCCCAGAGTGGGAGAAGTCATTTGATGATTTCCCATCCTAAAAAAAAAAAAAAAAAAAAAGGTAGGTGTTATCGTATGTCGTGTATAGAAATTTACCGATGATTGTCAGTGTTCACCCCTGGCTTGTCCACCAGTGGCGGACAGCGACTCATCATCTGCCTAGCCTTTTCCCAACTATGTTGGGGTCGGCTTCCAATCTAAAAGGATGCAGCTGAATACCAGTATTTTACTTGGAGTAACTGCCTATCTGACCTCCACAACCCAGTTATTACTGAGTAATACGATACCACTTGGTAAGACTATGGTTGTCAGACTTTTTGGCCACGAGCTCCTCGCGTCCTCCTGCTAGGCAGATGATGATGGTTCCCAAGGCTTCTTCTTCGACCTAAGGTACGTCCTTCCTGCCATATTGAACCGAACCTGAAGATATCCCAATAATGGAATCGTGCGATTTCATTATTATTTATCCTATGGCTTTACCTACGAACAAATAATATGTGAAAGTAAAGGAAACTAGAGATTACGTTTAAAGACACGTTGTCTTCATTTAAAGGTGTGAATACAAGTTCGTGCGGTTTCGACACGACTTGTAATGAGAATCCACGACTAGTGTGAATGAATGAACGCTGGGTTTGTTGAGAATAATCAACAATACAAGAGAATGAAAGTAAATAGAACTGAGGAAGTGTTCTTCGTGAAAATCTACCGAATTAAGTATTTATTTAAACTTTATGCACTTAATGAACAAAGGCAGACTTAATGCCTTGGGCATTTCCTACCAGTCTACCTTAGGGTGATGCAGAGATAAAACTGACGGGTTTTACGAAAAGTTCCGTTTTGTAGCAAACAAGCATTCTTTTAAAGGAAAAGTAGAAGAATTTGTACTTACGGATATCAATGTCCTTCGCAGTTTTCACCTGTAACAGAAAAAAATAAAATTAATTGGTATACTTAATCAAATAATTTAAAGATGTAGATTTATCAAACCAAAACATCGTAATTAGCAAACATTAACTAGAAGAACAGCATTAATTAATTAGCATTCCAATTATGTATAAATATTTTTGTCAATAATATTTAAGTCATAGCCATCCGCCCAAATGCCGTATGTACTTAGAAAAACACTTCACGCTTTGTTAATTAGTTTATTCACAAATCTCTCAGCAAAAAATACAGCTTTTATCAATAGGTAATATTTACTGAATTCCTTTTATAACGTAAACTTAAACCTAAAATTAAATTAAAAATTTGAAAAAACCCCCGACAGTGTTAAATAGAAAATAATTCATTAATTCGCCAATTTATGGTGACGGCCATCTTGGATTTTTAATTTATCATAGTGTATAGTATTCCACTAGTCAAGCCCTTTCATGTGATATCCATGTTGAGGGTTGAATAAATATGTTATCTGCAATTTTGTAGCGGCGGCCATCTAGGACTGTTTTTTATCAAACATAGCTAAGACACTCCCGACTAATTCACCTTACAAACAAAAAAAAACAAAATCCAAATCGGTTCATCCGTTCGGGCACTACGATGCCACAGACACACACACACAGACACGTCAAACTTATAACACCCCGTCGTTTTTGCGTCGGGGGTTAAAAAATGCAAAAAGACCTTGATGATCATTTTTATAGAATAAAATCTTATATCAGAGAACATTAAACTGCAGATGGATAAGGATTTGGACAGCAAAATCCGTTTCAATAACTCACAACATACGTTTATCCCGTTTGCATCATGTCTAAACACGCAGACGGGATATACGTATGTTTTATAAGACATTTAAATTGAACCACTGACTCATATACGCTGTGGCACTACTTCAAATGACAAAAAACACAATTTGGCTAACGATCTCATTTGTTGCCTTTGTTGCGCACACATTTGATTAAAGAGCTGTTATATAACACAAGATACGAGTACATAACCGAGTGCCTCGTTACTCGTTTATATTATTCTTTATTGTATACGATAATTGGTCTATTGTTATTGGGCTTTTCCAGTAGAATTTTCCCTGTAGAGGATCGGAATTCGAATTTGTTTCTGGCAACAAAATCACCCTAATACAGGTAACTTACATATAATTGACGAAAGAAGGCAGTTTTTATTCAAAAAGTTGCTCTGCCCTTTTGTGGCGTGATGAGTTTGTTTTTTTTACTCAAAAACAATCCAAACGATGACCGAACGAAAAGCAAATTTGACAGTGTCAAAGTGACGTTTTGTAACGTCTTAAATTTCAAACCAAAAAAGAGTATAAAGCTGAAAATTTAATATTACTTTAGGAAGTCAGGTGTGATGTCATGTTATATAATACCAAAACACATATTACCTACCAAATACTTTACAACAAACAACGGAAACTATTTGCCGAAGTTGTAACGCGTCTCTTCCCACATTTATCAAGCGCCGGTGAAAGTGAGATCAGTAGATAAATGATTGATGATACCATTATTGAATTGTTTTATTATTGTCTTGTGTGACAGTTCGGTTAATTTGTACTGACGTTTTTTTGTTATCTATGGCGCTGATTGATATCTCAAACTTTGAGGTTAATTGGAACTATCTCATTTGCTTTCTTTGCGATCTTTAGTCCCTTTTACAGAGCAAGAACCAAGATGAAACTAACACAATTACATAAAATATGTTTAGCAAGCAACAGCGGACAATCTCATTCGCGCGCTAAAAGAATGTCGCCGCATTTTGTATGTCTTATTTGCTCTGTTGTGGTCTTTCCTCCTTTTAAACCTAATAATTAAAAACGTGAGCTCAACTACAAATGGTTATTTCTACTATATTCTAGAAATAAGAAATAAAAGTTTGTAACAAAACAATTTACATTTTATGTGTTATTGTTTTAAAAAATATAATTATAATTTTTGTTTTATAATATAATTCATCCATTCTACACTTCACGGCTACATAAATATATATTTTTCTTCCTTTTTCATTCCACTGCAACCATAATATAAAACCAGAGACTAAAAAGTAACTGAAACCGCGTTCATAAATAGAATGCTAACAAATCTAATTCACACATAGTGTACTTTCATACGACGACGCGACGAGGACGCGACGTGTTGGTTGCAGATTACAGTAGGCTAAAAGCAGTAACTCAATTAATCTATGTTTCGAGAAAACGGAATTTGTAACAAGTGCAGTGCTTTTTCGTTACAGAAAAGAGAGAATTCTGCATGTTTTTCTTACAGGTGGGTTTCTAACTTTATAGTTATTTTCTGATGCTATTGCTTTCAGCACGCATACCATCACGGCTGTACTACCCGAATAAGTATGAAGGTGTACCCAGGCAGTACACCCACATTTCGCCAGTATTATGATGTAGTATGTAGTACTATGCAACTGTAACAGATGAAAAGCCTATTGCCATCAGTCGTGCGTTAATCTAGTCTCAATTCCGATCCAGACGCAAAAGCAAAAACTTGCAAAAAATGTGGTTTATGTGAGATACCACTTTTGGTTTACGAGATCAGTAAAGTTAGTACCTATAGTGACGTCACATCATCACATATGTCAGTAGGAAGGCGCGTGACAACACGATTTCTATGATACATCGCGCCTTTGTAGGTATGCAACCGTATGCATTCAACTACATATCACATTTAATGTGAACGTCATTCCTGTGACTACAGAGTAGGTAGGTACGTCAGTTTGTATTGAATATGCTGAGGCGGCTTCGTCAATAATACTCATAATATTGTGGTTGAATTGTGGAAGTATTGCCTGTTTCATAATTGAAACAACGGAGTAATATTGTAAGTTACGGTTTTTCAGGATGTTTCAGTTCAGCTTTATAAACTTTAGTTTTAAGAGAATCTAAACTGCTTAAGTTACAGTTGGTCAAAGTGGGGAGTTACGTAAACATAACTTAACTGTTTTTGCAGTCCAACTATACAGGGTGAAAATGACCTCATCACAAAGCCGTTAACCAAGCATTCTGTATGTACATCAAACTAAGTAACTTAACTCAAAAAATATTGCAGGGAAACAACTTTTTTTTTGAGGTCATAAATCATGTTTTGTGGTAGAACTCCATGTAACGCACTTAAAACATTGTTCTGATGGATGAATTGAATGGGGGTCGTAAAAATGTTGAAAGGAAAAATCTTACAAAAAAACTTGTTTAAAAAAAAACTGTAACTTTGTAACAAAACGTTGTAACTTTGACCCCCCATATCACCGTAGGTAACTAGAAGGTATGGTGTAGAATAAAAAAAATATCGCATTGATAGGGAGAACAAGTGCCTTTCGGCTTCATGAAGAGGTGTTTTACACCCTTTACCTACAGAGAGTGAGTGGGACAGAGTTAGTGTCCTGCATTACCGGACCGGTCTTACAAAGAGCAATAGGGGAAGTAGTGTCAGGTAATGCAGAGAATTGACTGAACTTACCTGCCTTCGAACAGAAACACTGCGAGCGTAACCTGCCGTAAGTTAATTTGATGGTCTCAGGGCAATTACCTTTTAAACAGCGCGTGGATGGAACACTTCCCTGTTTCCGATTCATTTCACTGAGTAACTTCCTTCAATCGATGTATCATCACGCAGGTAGTTAGTTAACTAGTCGTTACTCTATTTACATAGACAAAATCACTTTGCATTATGGCCAAAAGCTAAAGGAGATGGCGGCGGATTGAACTCGACTCCTATTTTTACAGTAGCATTCACTTTATTGTCCTATCCGTTACTAAACTATCCGTCACTAAACTATCCGTTACGTCACCTCAGTGGCGTAGCGTGCCTTAGCGGGGCCCCGAATAAAAAAATGTTTAGGGGCCCTTGTGAAGGGTACAGATTTCTCACAAAAGAATTCATCATATTTACCTATCTGTCACTATTTCCAAAAAGTTTACAAACAGTTCAAATTAAACAAAAACTCTCTTTGCCTTTTTTTCGGCAAACGGATTAATTAAATAAAATCATTTCTAACTGATGATGACGACTCTCAAGTTTTTGAACTATGGACAATAGTGACAAGTCTGACATACGTTCATGTCACATCGAAATTATTAGGTAATTTTTTTCAAAAACTTCTTTCAGCTGTTGTGGTTGTAACTTGAAGGGTCAAGAATAAAAGCATGTTGTATTACCTCCGTAAAACTGGATGCTAGAATATTATCAGCAATAATTCAATGAGTTCCTTAATGGAATGAATTTTTGAATTTCAGATTTTCTGAATGACTTAAACGGGGAAGTCCCGCAGCCCGCGATAACCGATGTAGGGTGTTGCCAACTTTTGAACGAAACTTTTACGCGGGAAATTTCTTTATTGTTTTCACTTTTGTCATTTATGAAATAAAAAAAGATTGGGAAGTTATTATTAATTTGCTTACGCACGTCGGGGGGTCCCGCGTGGCTCGGTGGGCCCAGATAATTGATACGGCAGATACGGCGGTAGCTACGCCCCTGCGTCACCTAATACCACGGATTCGCCGAAGTCGTAAAATCAACCTGCAGTTGAATTCAATGGAAACGATTCTTACCATCTCGGCCCCTCGTACTTTCAGATAAATATCAGCAAAGAAAATTATGGTCTAATCTGAATTCAGAAATATAAAGCAAATAAATGCATATAAAACACGGATCTACGCATCTGATGTGTGTGCTAATTTGGTTTTAAAACATAGGTAAACATTAGATAATTACCGCGAAATCTTATGAAGATCAAATTACGTAAGGTAATTAAGAACTAAATATTTGTTCTAGAATTCTGTATAATTATTTATTTTACTGTTATGTTTGATATGCCGTACTAAAATTCGTTGAGAATTTTGTTAATTATTCTTAGATGGAGTGCAGGAATATTTGCTCTGTAGAGTTATACGAAGTTCACCGTTGAAACTGATCGCAATCAACAGATTTAAACAGCGTTCAAGAGCTATCCACGAAAACAGTTTTTGAACGCAATCTTCTTGTCCTGATCGCGTTCAATCAGTTTCATGGGTAGAGTTGGCCCTTATTCGCGTTGTTGTTGCAGATCTATATTACAATAGTAAGAATACTTGCTCGTTCTATTTCTGTAATATTTCAATCAATAAATTCCATTGTGAAATATCTTATTTCCTCAGGAAATCTCCAAGCATTGGGTAGTAATTATAAAAGCAGCTATTTATAGGATAAACATAAATAAGTCATTGCCAAGGACTACGGTAACAAATTACAGTAACAATAGATTTCCGTAGCCGGTCGGGGCAAACTTACAGCCGGACGGGTAGAAATGTAAATCGAACCGTCGACAGCTTCAGTCAAAATTAACTCTAACCCGTAGGTAACTAAAGTTATTAACATTTAACTGCAATAAACGTAAATAGTAACAACCGTCATAAATGGCCGAACATATTTTACTTTTATCGAAATCTCTGTATCTCGCGTACCCTTCCAAACGCAATCGTTTATGTAACATATAATTATCGATTACTTTCACATTGAAAGTTCTCCAAAGGCGAGAACCATATAGTATTGAAAAAACAAACGAGTAATTATTCTTAAAGCGTCGATAATCGATTATGAGCTTTATGTCCTTTCAGAATCGAGTACTCGGAGTACTCGATTCGATTCTTAAGGCTTCAGTAAAGTGTTGGGGCGGTGATGGAAAGCTGGCGACCACCACCGGTGCGACGAGTTTTGTGGCAATAAAGCATTATTGTATTGAATATTGACACAGGTTGTCAATGATATACAACACGTCCAATATATACAACACGTTTCACATTGAATTGTGAAATATTCTCGATGTCAATTTAAATCTGATCTGTATTTTTATCTGTAATTTGTTTGTGGCCTACGTCCTGAAAATGAAATCTGTATCTCAATTCAGCCGACAGCATTTCTGTTGGGCTACCGGATATATTTCTTATTATCTACTGATGCACCATAAGAAAAAAAAAAGCGATATGTAAAAACGATTTAAGAGATTAAGTGGAACGATGGATTGCTCGTTTATTTAGTATAATAGAAAAAAAAACAACAAACTACATAATACTTAACCACCTATCTTGCCCACAGTCATTAACAAATCATATCAGCCGATACAATGACAGTAAATTGGTTCCGTTCCGATTGCATAATATAATACTCGTATGGCTGCCGTGTTTTGGCGCCAATCACCCAATCGCCCCACTACATTCCAATTTCAAAAGTCGCTATCATTGCTATGTAAACAAGTTGTAAGTGGCCAGTGTTGTCCACAGTTCCGTGTGGAGCGGAAGCGGTGTTGGGTGCGATTTACGAAGTATAGGAGTGGTGGAGATTCTACGTGCATCAGCTTTCATTTCTCCGAAGAGCCGCGGGCCGCAAAAAGTTGCGGAACCACCGTCCGTCGTGGCGGGTCGGCCCGCCTTGTGGGAGTGACGAGTTTGCAGTGTGAAGTCGATACGATACGAAAGTTTTATGTGCGAGCCTCTGAGGTCAATGCCCGCGAGTCCGGAATAAACGATAACATCCTAATTTGGCTGATGACCAAAAATGGCCTGAAATGCAGAAGGCCAATCAATCTCTGCATTCATTTGGATTCTATAGGTTTTAAACAACAACTATTGTCATTAAAAGAGGTCGAACAGCAGACTTCGTAGTACCAACAATATTGTTTGTTTTAGAAACAATGCAACACAAAATAATCATCATTAAAATTAATGATCTGGTAAGAATGTAAAACTGGGTACGAAGACTTTTGATAGAAATCAAAATAACGCATGAGAACATGATCATTAATCTTTTTTCTGACCTATTCATGATCATTATGTAATGCCATGGCCAGCACATCCCGACTCGCGTTCATTATACAAATTAAAGTCAATAAACAAAAATAAGTTAAACGATCATGCCGTGAGACAATGGAGTTGCGTTACGGGAAAGTGAAAGGGCACGGATTCACCGGCGCGTCGGAGTGGTTATAGCATCGTCGGCGAGGCCTTTGATCGCGGACGCACGCGCGCACCGTGCGAACCAACCTCATTGGGTCAGCGCTGGTAATACACCTGACACCTGTCAAATAAACCTGTCAAAATGACAGCGCGTGTATGGATGAGCGGTATTGTCACGTGCTCGCTGTGAACTCTAGCAAAGTAATGATAATGAGGGTCTATCTATCGAATGTCTGGTCTTTGCTGTGCTGGTATTCAACTTGTTAGGACTAAGGCATACGATTTATATGGTTTTAGGATATAGAAAAATAGCTGTAGGCTTTTGACTAGTAAAGAGGAATATCTTAGTAGATGTATAGATGAAGACAAAGATTTCTGATGGATCGAGCAAAATTGCAACAACGCACATTGGAATTAGAGATCCATCAGATTGATCCTGCGCTATGCCTTGCAATAGATCAGTAAATAAAGATGTAATTATGGGAATATTAATGATGAACATTGTACTTACTGAGTTAATCGATACTTTAGGAATGCCTTCACAATATAGTAATCCTCGTTAATACGTTAATTGCCCTGATCGTTTTATGCGTTACGCAACAACATGAACGGAGCGATGCCATAACATACCACTTGTCGAACTCACTAATTAGCAGGCACAAATTCACACTTCCGGACAAAAAAGGTTATGTAATTCACTGACATGTCGCATCCGACGTTATGATTAATTGTTTAGTTTGGACGCTGAACCTCATATAATTACTTCTGGGTACTATTTACCTACATAGTTTTAGCTATAGTGAAACTCCATGAGATGTTAACACAATGTGTACGCGGTTCTGGACACGAGTCCTGATAGACGGTTCAGTTTTTGTAAGGAAATGTCCATGAGCACAATTTTCCCGACCGTTTGACTGACCCTTCATTGGTATCGGAATAAACTGTTTGTCCTGGATTTGACGGAGTTTTAATATAGGGTAGATGACACAAAAATAAACTATCTAGCCCGTCAGATAGACTTTAAAAAAATATTGGATACCTATTTATTTTTTATTTTTTCACTCACGTAAATAAAAAATGAAGATGATACAGTGTGTAGGACCCGTGTGACGTCACATTTTTGTATATTTTTACCGGGAAATGACGTCACAAGCCTCCACTCATGAACGCTTTTTATGTTTGTAAATGACTAATTTGAAAAAAACACAAAACAGGTAAGTATCCAACATTTTTCAATTGTCTAGCTGACGGACAGAGTCATATTTTTTTTGTCAGGAATCATCCCAATTAGACATCAGAAGTCATGGTGGCAGTGCCTTTAGAAGTACTGCTACCATGATTTAAGACTTTATTTTAAAACCCGCTCAAATTGACAAAAACCGAATAATGAATTGACAAAAAGCTACCGTAAGCTTTTTTGGCCATCATGCATCTTTGAATGAATTAAAATCGCATGAACTTTAGATACACCGTGATTAAACAACGGAATTAAATACAAATTACAACGTCGTCGACCTTGACAATATGAGAAGTAATTTGAAATGGTTAAGGAAATTAAATAATAACGTTTTT
This sequence comes from Xestia c-nigrum, assembly GCA_916618015.1. Lineage (NCBI taxonomy): Eukaryota > Metazoa > Arthropoda > Insecta > Lepidoptera > Noctuidae > Xestia > Xestia c-nigrum. The sequence continues at coordinate 5,837,397 of OU745263.1, forward strand.
GCTATAATATATCGTTTCAATTGAGGATACGGTGAAGAGTTTTATCCATTATTTTGTTTGGGTAAATGCTGGTGTCTTCGAATCAATACTGCTTAGGTTGTTTAAATAAAGTAAGGTGATTTTTAATTATCACATCAATAAAAAAGAAGTAGCATATCTAATGGCTTAACTGGCAACACCGGCCATTGCAATGACATTGACGTTCAGAGGCAACAAAGACAGACAGAAACATAAGACTAAGTTATTGTGTCCACGTTGAGTTACGGATTCCTGGAATTAATGCTCATTATTTTAGGGATGATTGACATGTTTCATCTACTTAGAGTAACGATTGATATATTCATTATTTGTGAACATTGACTCAGCCACAAAATGAATAGACATCTTTTATCTTTCATGTCTTTCGGGACAGTCCTGTGATGGACGCAAAAGATTAGCATCATTCGTCATCAACCGATTGTCATTGAGTCAAACAATAAGCATCAATATTAGATGTCGACTTGTCTTCTAGACTTCATCTCAAGATGACTTAAGATGCTAAAGCCGCGTTTCCATTAGGCAATATTTGGCGCGCGACACGTGATGCTCAACACAACATCGGCGGCTGGCGCGCTACATGACAAAACAAAACAAAAGTTGCTAAACAAAAGTTCCACGCTGACTTTCAACATGTTGGACAACTTGTTGTGCAACATGTTGCGCGTCAATTGTTGCCTAGTGGATACGCGGCTTAAGATAAATGTGATAAAATTCTATGGTATATTCATTCTTTTTATTTTTGTAAAATGTTTAAATTACCTGGCCATATTTGCTGGTAAAGCAAAGCAAAAGAGGACATAATTATTCCATTATTTACATGTGACTATACTCGTATGATTGTAACTAGATCTATATGAATAGGTTGATCAGTCAAGATGAAAAAAAACTTTGAAAAGTAACAAAAGATATCAACTCTATTTTCAACTAAATGTAATCATTTTGATTATTTGATGCAAAAACACGTTTTATTATTATCAAATCGTGTAAAATAGACGAAGTCTCAAGATTTTGTCTTACTTTTAAAATAAAGTAGGTAGTATATTTTTTGTAAATCACGTTTTAATTACAACCATTTGGGTCGTAGTGTAATTAAAAACTAAACGTTGAAGTAGTGCAGTTTTTAGGCAAGAATATTATGTAAATCTGTAATGATATTTTAATTGTAAAACGTGTTAGAAGCAGAATCAGGAATGAGGAAACCTAGTTTATTAAATACTTTGTAATTTATTTAATACCATTAAATCGGTGTTCACTGCTGATATGTTTCATCAAGTAGTCCATGAAAATAGGAACAATTATAACATTGAGGAGGTACAGTTTAGAAAAGGCAGAATACCACATTAATCACATACTCTAGTTACCTAACAGAAAAAAAAAATCAAGACATTCATGTCTTGAATTTTTTTTTTTCTGTTAGGTCAAATAAGGTGGCTTTCATTCATGAAAGCCACCTTATTTTCATTGAACTAAACGTTCAGAAGTCTGCGACAAAAAAACTAAGTAAGTAAATGAACCAAACATAGGTCACCGACTTCTGAAGCCAAAGTTGTTTTTAATTTTTTTGTGTATTTTGAAATCGGTATTATTTTTTGCAAAAAAGTTTTATTTTTCACTTTTTAGTGATTCACTTGTGCTTACCCCTTCACAGCGTACCGGCGTGATGTTATGTAATGAACTGGTATAAACAATAGACTGACATGAGATTTCAGCAATCCCAGTCCATTTGTTATCATTTATTGAGGAGTTCTGTTGCCTATCTCCGAAGTTCTTCATCAGATCTGTACCAAATTGAACCATTTCAATATGGTGCAGATTTGATGACCACTTTAAAACTACCCAAATCGCATCAACTGTGCCTATAAAATTTGAAGGGTTATCTCTATTTCTCCAGGATCCCATCATCAGATCCTGACTTGATGATTATGGGACCATCTGAGAAGTATACACTTTCAAACAAAATTTCAAAGTAAAATGAAAAGCTTTCATTAACTAGCAACATTATTGTTTTCATTTCCAAAATCAAATCTATTTGAACCTGTTTGTATTTTATAGTTTTTAAAGCTAATATTCTCGTCTCGCGTAAAATTCATAATTATTAATCAAATAAAACTTTGCAAATTACAGCAATGAAATGTTCAAAGACTTTAAATAGTTGTGAAATATTTCACATTCATAATGTAGCTGTCGTGTGTGAATTATGTTATTACCAGTATCGTATAGCGAAGGTGCCCCAGTTGTAACTAGTTTGAACTAGAAAATTAGCCGGTAATCTAAAGCTAGCCTAATCCAAAGCTGCAAAGTACTTGAATGTACTTACGAATGTCGCACTGTCGCGCTGCAAAGCGACAGAATTGGGACTTTCGTCACTGAAAGCGAAGCTGCACTTTTACATCCCCGATTATTTCACGAACTTGGTACATTGTGCTATTACCACCATCTCTGCTCCGTTCAACTGCGGTCGGCCGATTTGTTCGTCCTGTCTTCTCTATACGTAGTAGTAATAGCTCAATGACTTGGTAGTGCCGTTTCTTGTCTTTCTACCCATAAAATATGTTAAAATTATTTATAGTAGACAGTAGTTGGTTCTTTCAAGCATCTGAATTTTCCCAGAGTTTGTTGGTGCATCGCTTGTTTCAGAATGTATTACTATTACTACGAGCCGAGCTGTTCCTAACAGGTCAAACATTTTTATATGTAGCGGTGGCTTATTTTGGATTTTGTAGCTTAAGTAACATTACAGGTTTGTCGCCACGCTATGTCCAACAGTCTTAACATTGATTAACGCTGGAATGAGCAAACTCAGCTATAAACCGTTTACATTTTCGACATCGCGTGTGTAGTCGATAGTTTTGCTGGCACTCGATCGTTTTGGCGCGAGTATTATTCATTGGAGAATTTTCAGTTAATGTGTTTGCCATGTTTAGCCAAAAAGATTGTGATATGAGCTAGGAAGTCAGACTAAGCCAAGTCTAAACAAAGACAAAACAAACTAATTACGAATTAGGCAGCTAGGCAGTTAGCCATCAAGATTTTCGGCTACAAAGGCCTTCAACCAAGCATTATGTTCATCAAAATAAGGAACTTTACGTAAAAGTATTGCTGGGAAACGACTCTTCGTTTTGGGGTGATAAATCACGTTTACAGTAAGACTCTTTGATGTAACTTAAGTATTCAAAAAATCAAAACATTGTGCTGGTGTCGAATAGTACGGAGAACGTCCTCCACGTTCTCCGTACTATTCGACATCAGTTAAAAGTAAAAATGTTAAATGTTTTTTTTTTATAACATGTTTAAAAAAAAACTTATGAAAGGTTGGAACTCGGGCCACAGTATGAACTAGGAACCATGCCTTCTTTAACTAGAAGGCATGGTTGCTATGCATGGTCTGGAAAAAAACAAATGATCGCAATGATAATGGGGAGAACAAGCACGTTCTGGGTTTTGTTGCACCCTCCATATTGCAATTTTTTTTCCAATCTGTCACTAATCAAAACAAAATGCTTATATCAATTAATTTTCTAAATTCTCACGGTCTATGTTTTCAGCCATAAAAACTTTTTGCAACACCTTGACTCCACCACAAAGTTGTGCCAAGTTAACCAGACGACGACGTTTACAAGCAGATAGCGTCAAACTTTGTTCAAGAAAACTTCTTGACATTGAAGTTAAAGTTATCAAGACTGAGGATTGCGTGACAAACTGTCGTTACAGTCAGAACAGAAGGCAGAGTGTTATGTGTAAGATGTTAGGGGGCGCGAACCATCGCCTTGACTTAGAAAATAATTCGGTTGTGTAACTGCCGACAGATTACAATAAATTCTTTTTAAATAAAACTTCTGTGTAACGTAGGTTTTCAAATTTTTTTGGCGGTAAGTAAGGTAAAGGTACGCCATGATTTTAAAGACATGGTGGACATTCTGTTGTTCGTAGATCATATACTACAGTTTTCCAATCAATTAATTATATACTCTCATATCAAAGTATTTTTCTATTTATTAACTTTTTCTTATTTATTTATTATTCAAGCCTAAAAATATATACATGTCCGTGTATCAAAAGCGGAAAGGAATTAAAGGGCGTCAAAAATGTCATCTACATCGCAGCCAAAGGGGAACGTGGCCCAAAAGGCTGGCACAACCCCACGTTGAATGGCACTGCAATCAGAATTATGACCAAGAAATAGGCCAACCTCTGGTCACGAGAAGAGTCGACCCACCATTGGAAGAAATCCTGAAAAACTAGGTGAGGGCACTCGGACCCTATGGCTCCGCCGACGCGACGCCGTGTAATTTGCAAACAGAAATCTAAAATGTAAAAAAACTAATACTTGCATGCTAATATTCTTATAAAAAAAAAGAAAACAAAAATTCCTTGAGCTCCATCATAAATCTACTTAATACTTAATTGTAATTTAAATCATAATCTCACGAGAATCGGAGTTATTTAAACCTGATATTAAATCTTTATAACTCATAATAGCATAACAGGTGGTGTCAAGGCGAATGTCGGCACCTACCCTTATCAGACACTGCACGCTACGGCCTATGTTCTTAATAGCATCATTAAAACTATGATTTGAATTCTCTTTGATATTTTATCTACGGTTTGGCACGATTTCATTTTCTGAATTTGAAATTGGAACTAAGAAATACCAATCAGTTCTATGTTATTTTAAAAATGCAGACCTGAAAGATGACAGCTATATGGAAAAAGACGTGCAGCACTAATCTGAGCCTATTCAATTGAGGTAGGGACAAAAATTCTGCCCTCGGGCACAGATAATATAATATTAGCCTCGGGGAAGGAAGGTGATGCAGATTTGGTAAGTACGATGGGTACTAACCATAATGCAAAAAAAAAACCATTTTGTTAGGGCAAAGTGCAAATTAATAAGCACCTTAGTTTTTTATCTGAATGAATAGTAAATTGTGGTCCCTGTTCAATAATTGGTGGATGCATTGTTTCGTATTTATTACATCGTTTAAAATAGGCAGGAAATATGACTTGGTACAATAACTATTGAGGAAATTCTTTGTGAATTCAGGAAATAACTTTGTTGTTTTTGCAGCTGGTTCGTGTATTTAAATGTTTTAGTCATAGCTTTACTCATGTGGTAGGAACATTGTTACTTAGTTTACCTTTAAGTTTTTAGACTCTTTTCTCAAATTCGAGCTCTAGTTCCACCTGATAATTTTACCATAGATTCAATTCCCCAAAATGTCCTCCTTGTTCTGTTCTGCTTTATTTTCTTTTAAACAGTAAATATGAACATAAACGGGAACGCACTCAATGCCTAGACATAGATCCATTTATTACCTACAAACGTGTATGATGACGTAACCTAGACAGAATGAGAGCAACAACCGCGCCAAGGTACCGGATGCGGCTGAACGGCCTCCCCAGCCATTATCATAGTAAAATCATTAAAATAACTAGATTAATTATTTAAATAATTAGGAACAATAGACATGAGTCAGAGACATCGCGCGATTTTATTAAGACGTTCCAGTGGTGACAGCAACTATAAAATATTAATTTAAATTAGGAACAGTAGACAAAGGTTCGGAATTTAAAGGAAATGTTAATTTAAAAATGACCGTTAAGTTTCCAAAGAACTTTTTTCACATCGTTAAGGAAATAACGTAACTTTTATAAACCGTATTAAAATCCTTATTGTGCAATTGTATTTTTGGCCATTCTGGTAAAGAAACAGTCTCGGTTGTATGTTACATAGGTAAAACGAAAGAACTAAATAGTCCATTGATTAACTTCTAAAAGACGAAGACTTTTCAGATATTTCTAGAGGTTCAATTGACGAGTCTTTCAGTCGCCACTAGATATAAATGATATTCAGATCCTGTCGTTGCACCTCTTTTGCCACTTACCCTACAGCCACAACTTAGAAGCTGCTCGCGGTCTCAATTAAAAAGACCTTCATGGTTACAACTCACAGACTAATCGGAAATCAGTTGGTTTTTTCCAACAACAAAATAAAAGGTTCAATTGAATCGTTTATACTGTGGTTATTGAACTGAGGGCCCGCCGCGCTGCCATACTTTTTTCCGGTCATGCCTTCCGATCATTTACTTATTTCCAGAGCGTTCGTGTCTTATATAACAATTTATATACAAATATCTTACCAGAAATACAAGTCCCTGAACAAAGATAATGTTATTCTTAAATCAGAGTTTTATTTTTAGAAAAAACAAAAGAAGCGATATTTACTTAGGCGCCTATTTTTAGGTTAGGTTCCTAACGATGTCTTGGCACATGACGTTGATCGTTTTTCCTATGGCAAGATACCTATTGTTAAAAATTATGGTCAGAAACTGATGAGCTCATACATAAATCTAATTTAAAATTGCCTGGTCCTTATCTAAATATGGTTGCTGGTTTTATTTTCTTTTGTTGAACGACTCTTAGATAGTCATTCACACACGATTATAGGGTAACTGAACTTGTTACGAATAAGACGGTTTTTTTTTCGCAAATTGTCGTATTAATGCTTACAGCATTAATTACAGACTAGCAAGGCATTTTACCTTAACCTTAATAATTAAGTTAATTACTAAGGTTATTACTGCGGCATAGTTTGTAATTGCCATACGTAAACTGTGTCATGCTTTCCCCAAACAAATTGGTACAAAGTGCAGACTTCTGAAAAAGCAAACTGTGTTTTTTTTTAATCGCAGATTGCCGCAGTAACCACAACTCTATGCAGACAAATAGTTTAAGTGTCCGAGTAGATGTGATGATGACCTTACTTGCCATAGTTAAGGAAAGTGATGGCGGTCAAAAGCAATCTTAATAGAAATTGGATACAGGATGATTCTTATAGACACTTAAAATAAGATTTTTTTTTTTAATGTGAAAACCTCTTGTTGAGTAAGTACAGTTTTATTAATAGATCTGCAAGATTTGCGAATTCTTCTTCTTCTTCTTCATCATCAACCCTTGGCTACCCAATGCTGCATTTCTGGCGGTTTTATGTCATGACTGTCTAGTTTCTTCCGGGCACTTTAATGAGATCGTCTGTCCACCCAATAAGTTGTATTACTACATAACTCCCTCCCTCTCCGCTCCAGCATTTTCTTCTTTGCGAATCATCATGTCTGTATATGACTTTCAAATGTTGTGGATCCTTTAAACAAAATTACGTACCTACCTACTATCTGATGTAGATCAGCAATAGAGGGTTATAATTTCCAAAAGTTTTTTTCTCTATAGTCTTAAAAAAGCGGTATCCTATATATATATATATATATATATATATACAATATTATAAATGTGAATGTAAGTTTGTTTGTTACGCTTTCACGCATAAACTACTCAACCGATCATCATGAAACTTTGTACACATATTCTTGGAGGTATTAGAAGTAACATAGGATACTTTTTATTTGAAGAAAAACTAACCCTCACTCGCAGACGAAATTGCGTGGGTCAGCTAGTCTTTTATAAATATGTATATTCTAAAAAAACTTTCAAGTATGTATATTTGACGTTTGACGTTTCCTAGAGTCGGACTGTTTAAAAAACAGCCTGTATAAGAATATTGTATCAATTAGCTGACGATTCCGGTCTATAAAACTTTCAAAGGCTCGCTACCAACGAATAACTAATAAATTCTACACTTTTATCGTTATACACTCTTTTACAAATGTAATTCATCGCGTACATCGTAAACCTTCGTTAACGACTGGCCACTAACCAAACAAAATAAATAAAAAGTAAAAACAAACGATATCGCTTTCTCTACAAGTTTAGAATAGAACCTGTTTGGAAGACGTTATAGGTTATTGTCATAGGTTATTGTGTAGAACAGCGGTTTTATTTTACGGTACTGCTTCGGTGTCGACACGCCCTAGAAAAGGTCTTATATGTATAAAAAAACCTTCTTAAAGACATAAATCATAGATACTTGTGAATGCTATAAAGACTTCAGGGTTGACTGACACTTGAAGTGGTTTTTGCCAGCCAGTATGAAAATAAACGAAACATTTGGTATTCTTTCGTACGATGAAGGTCGTATATCGTATTAAAAGTCGCGTCGGAACTGAATACGGAATCGGAAGTTCTATTTTTGTCATCGAAGGCAAGCAACACACACGTACGTACTGTTGCCATTTCTAGTCTAGACTATTCAGAAATAGGTTACAAAAATTAACCTACATACAGACACTAGGTTACATTACTTTGAAAGCAAAAAACTCAATCATTTTGGCAAGTCATTAAAATCGTTTGAGATGCCATGGCATAGCGGTCAAGAAATGCTCAATTAATATTTTATTCAATAGTATAGCATTCATAAGTGAGCTATTTATGTAGAACTAGCTATTGCCTGCGACTTCTCTTGTTGTGGCCGGAAATTATTACACGGGAACGTTTTAAATACAGGACAAAAAATACGGGGATAATGTTGATGTTGTTAATTTTTGTGTTCTTTAGTATTTTAAAGGAAAGAATACTAATGAACGATAAATCCAAATTTTCAAACATTCAATCTCAATAATATTTATGTAGAAAAAAGACTAAAAGACAATTCAGTTTAGCCAATAAGTAAAAGAAACAAGCAGTAGTAGGTCACCCTATACGGTTAAAAGTCGCGGGAACTGGTCGCGACGACGTTTTCTAACACCGATACACCATGTATATGTGACGATTCGGATGTGTGTATGTGCACATTTCTAATCACGACCTAGCTAGTGCTTATGTTAAATTGATGTTTCTCCTTCTTTTATGCTTTCAAAGTAAACCTCTCTTAAATTTAAGGAGTACAGTGAATGTTTATTTTCATTACTCATACTTTTCAGCCCTAGAGAGAAAAACAAAGACTGAATAGCCGGCCACAGAAAAAATAAACAAAATAGGCGGGAAAACGGCAATCCGATCTTCATTTGTTTTTCGAGTTGTTTCGTGTTTTTGTTTTATTTTCCTTGTATTCGTAATAGTAAACAGTGTTTACCTCGGGTTAAATACTTATTTAGTCCCTCAAACTATTGCCGCCCTCACTTTGTTTGGGCGCCAAACCCCGTCTCGGGACTAAATAAGTTACTTTCACCCCTAGCGTAACAATGTACTATATATCACAGTAATAATATAGACACAAATAGGAATCCGTAACCATTTTGCGTAACAAGAACCCGTAACGTATACCTGTCTCTTACGTACCCTCCCTCTGGAGTTTATATAGTGATAGTCTACCGTATGATACAACAAACCGCAAAAATAATTTATACCTAATATTTAAAAAAAAAACTGCTAAAGTCTGCAAAATCACAACAATTTTATTTTATTAAATCAATACCTATAAATATGAATTGACTCTTGTCTACACAATATTAGACATTTACGTCAACACAATCAAATGGACACTCGTCCAGTGGTTAAAACATAAATACAATTAATACTTGAAAACAAAAGACAAATAATCATGTCTAAAATAATTAGTTAAGGTCATTTATATGGAGAAGGTCAAACACCTACATGAAATGAAATAGACACCTGCTGTCACGTAAGTAAAATACCTGTTTAATGCTTCACCTTATGTTACAATGTTCATAGATAATAAATAGATAATTCCATAATGTTCAGCCATTAATTTACATAATAAATTTTCTGAAAAATATTCGATTGGGTTTCATTATTTAAAAATCTAAGCGAAACATGAAAAAATACGAAATCGTTTTCCATCAATACTAATATTACCTGATTTATAATTCAGTCTAGGTTTTTGTAAGTATTTGATTATTTATAGCATCTGTTTTAATATTATTTGAAAACGGAAACTATAAAATCAAATAAAACCTCTTTCTAACTTTCAAATCCAAAGAAACTACATAATAAATGTGAGTTCATTCACTGATGGTGCTAAATCAAAGCTTATATTTGCCTAGGGAAACTCGGGTCAATGACCAGTGAACCACCCCCATATCAAGGGTTAGAATCTACTTTACAATGTTGTAGAGCCATTCCAACACCTCACTACAATTTATAAAGTTCTCTAAAGAAAGGTTGTTTCTAACTGATACGGTGATATGACACGAAGGCTTTCAATTTCCCATTTTAGTTTTCAGACGATAATAAATCTTAACATGTTTCGTAAGACTGCCTTTTCATTGGTTTTCTATTTCTACTTAAATTAGGCAGAAGCGACCTTGCAAAAAAATATAAATTTTTAGAAACCTGCCACTTTCATCAAGGAACTTGACGCTCCCATTGCACCTAGTTTGATATCAAGACAAAGTCGTCTTGTAATTATACGATCCATTATTTAACATGGTTAAAAGGCGTTGGATTAAATATCCCGACAAAAATTAATTTAATTTGTAATATGTATGTTGAATTTTACACGAATGTGAATATTTTTTTTATGAATGAGTTCTGAAAACTGTCTTTTTTTCAATACTTGTACGGGTCTAGAGATCCTACAAAAGATTTGTATCTGCTACATACTTAATATTGATTTGGCGTTATGTAGTTTCATAAATATTTATGTATTCAAACAAAATGTTCCAAATAACAAAGAAGCTTCTTGCTAAACCTTTGAAACTCCGCGGCGTCATTCTGACAAGCTTGATTATAGCTTAACATGGGAAGTCGAAAGCAATTACTTAACTGTCGATCATCGAAGTTGAGTGAGTCAGCATTCGGTTGTAAAGAAGATAATTTTAGCCTATTGAAAGAAAATATTGGCTGGAAAGAAAGTCATTAAGTATTAAAGTAGTTAGTTTGAAAATCAGCTTGTTTTCATATGTGAAATGTAAGCCCCTTCGTACGACGATTACTATGTCGGCGACGCGACTCGTGTACGAACTTCAATGGATTTGTATGGCGGCAGTCGCTTGGAGACTAAAATCGTCGAGTATCGAAGATTTTTGTAGCCTTGTGTACGACGGGGGCTTAGTGTGATATTTATTTAAGAACGTAGCGAGTTAAGTAAATAAGAACATAACATCACGTCATCCATAATAATATTTATAAAGGTGTTTTCATGTATTCTCCGTTTTCTAATGATGTCATGCATGTCAATACTTTTTGTTGCACTCAATAACAAATCGGCTTGGTGTTCCAGTTCAAGGTTTTGGGAAAATTACTTAGTATTTTTTACAGCCATGCTCAGCGAATAGTACCTTTTTATTTCAGAAAACCTAACAGGGCTACTCACGGCATTGAAAAAAGCCTGTCTTGATTCAAGCTGTTGGTTGTCGTCTCCTTAGAGTCGAAAACCAAATGTAATTATTTATAAATATTTCTGACATCTCAAGTAGATATTACTCAACAGAACGCATAGAGATTGTCAGTGCCTATAAATTGAGGTTTAAATTCCCAAATATTGCAATTGCAACATAAGTGTTAACTTTCGTAATAACTTAATTTAAAGTTAAGATGACAACAAAAAAGCGAAGGTCGCAGATTGCTCGTGTTTAATAAGGATAAATTCTTTGATGTGGTTATTTTGCTTGCAACATTTAATAAACGATTATTTTATTGTAAAGGAGCATGCAGTAATCATACAACTTCTTGATTGTCAAAGGCTTTGCTGTCAGGGGGGCTCAAGCAAATGGGCACCTGGGCATGTGGGTCACTTTTAAAGCGTTTCATATTATCATAATGACTTTCAACTGGACTGACGTAAGTTTTGCAACTAGATAATAGCTAGGTCTAATACATTTTTGCTTATCATAGTTATTAGTTCATCAGTTATCGTTTCAATCGTTTCTTGATTTGAATTGGTTCTCAAAAAGGCTGCATCTCATCTCGACTGTTTCTAAGTAGATTTGGCCTCTAATCAATCAAGTATCAACTTAAGTCACCAAATCTCCCTAGTACGGCAAAATAATCTGAGTTAGTTTCCCGATGGAGTGGCTGTGGGTCAGGATGAAGAAATGGAGTATCGTTCATAAAGATTCCCACCTTTATCAGCTCATAAGTAGCAATGAATTTCAACTTCCGTGAAGTACTCTACCTCTAAACATCTGAAACTAAATAAATGAAGCCAGTGTGAAACCCCTAACAAACAGATCGTTTCTCTCAACAAAGCCCCATAGGTTAGACAGCTGGGTAGGTATAGAGGTAGGTATATTTATAGAGTATTGTATGAACACGTCCCCACTGTTTATATCTTCTGCGAACGCATCGGCTTTCTCCCTGTTCACACGGCACAATGCGGGAAACACAATACAGGTAAGAGAAGAAGGTTCATATCCAACAACTCAGCTACTAGCAGATGAAACGTTATTATAGGATTGACGACAAAATAATAAATAGTCCGTCGGTTAGATTATCCACAAATATTTGACCCGTATTTTTTCTTTTCTTACGTAAACCAATATTGACGAAGATACGACGCTTTTAAAATTCTCAAAACGTCACGCTTAGGTGTAATTACTAGTGCGTACTGACGTCATGAGCCTCCACTCCCGAGTGATGCGTTTTTTCTTGGTCAACATTCTATTTACAAAAAACAATACGTGTCCATTATTTTCCAATACTATAACTGACGGACTAAATAGATTTGCAATTTTTTGATACTGTCGTTATGCCTATGGTCCTGAACATACAGTAACGTTGAATGAAAGGGTCTCAGCGCTCCATATTTGACTATTGCTACTTATTAGCACCATTAGCCGATATGACTGCTTAAAGTGTTGTGACACGTGCTTTTCGAGAGGAAGAGAAGCGAGTCACATTGACACGCGAACACAGTGCGTGTCAGTGGGCGTCACATGTCTTCGAACTTTTGCTTCTAGGACATGAAGGGTTCCTCACGATCTTTCTATAAGCTACTACACAAAGTAAAGAACTTGCCTGAGTTTTCTACCACTGCTCACTAGATACAGATAACTTCTATAGGATACGGATGTCGTGCAGGTAATTTAATATGCATTTCAAGCTAGATAAGTCAAATACTAACTCAAATTTCTAGTGAACCTTCTACGTCTCGCTTTCTAGTGTAACAAGCGTGACACTTGTGGCCGCACCCGCCGCATGCGCCGCGTCGCCATTAATTAATGAAATTATTTCACGTGTCAGTGAAATTATGTTCGCTAATTAATTACTTAGCGTTGAGCCAGTGGGCGGCTCTGTATGATGGGAATTTGAAAGCTATGTACTTTATCCCCTTGTGAGTGAATAGATAAGAATACATGGGTTTTGAAAGTATCATGCATTCATTGTGCCCTGTTTGTTGAATAGTATGTGTATATATTTTATTATATCGTACACTGTGAGAAAACGTGAAACTTAGTGAACCTGTTTTGATTCATTTATTTATTAATTATTCAATGGTTTCTAAAATAGTTCTCTAGTTGAAAAGCTACATATTAAAGCCATGTCAGTTTGGCAGTTAAACACTTATTTTTTACCAAAATCTAAACATTTCCCTGATTGAATTCGTCCAATAATATTACTCTCACTTTAATTGAAAATAAATTAATTCAAAAATCATCAAACTGAATAACTTTTAATAAAATATGATACAACAACACATTTTTGAATAAAGAAAACCGAACTTTCTTATCTTTCTATTATATAAAATGGTTACTTACAAGAAAATTAAAGATATTACTATTTAAAGATAGTCACAGATGAAAGCACTGATAGTAAATCCAATCTTTTACGATAATCCATCTTAAATTCAATAAGAATTTACAATAGCCGTGGAAAATAGTGAGAACGCGTCAACCTTCGCATGCTGAATGAAATTAATAACTGTTTTTTTGTGACAAAACGTCAACCGACGATCATTGACGATTAAGAATAATATATATACGGTGGGTTTAAATTCAACAAGAGACTTTAAAAAGGTAAAATCAGAAAATAAACAACTTTTACTAGGGGAATCGATTGCTTCGTCATTTAACTTACAAGATATTTATTTATAAAAAAATCGATCGATGTTTCGTAGCCACATAAACTTCAAACTTCAGTTCAAGTCTATAATTGAACCACTAATGTTTGGACAAATTTGTTTTTCACGGATGGGAAATTATCAAATGACCCCTCCCACTCTAGGCGGAGTGGAAAGGAGTGTCAGACTTTTACTAACTAACCCATCCATGTTCCTTCTTAGCCCTTAGTGTTCCGGGGCCACGTTATCTCTTTCGAACAGTCACGCCGCCCCGGAGTCCCGCAGTCCCGGGATCTCGTAGCCCCGAATGTTTGGAGGCTCAACCCATCCATGTTCCTTCCTCGCCCTTTATGTTCCGGGGCCGCGGTATCTCTATCGAACAGGCCCGCAACCCCGGCAGGCTGCGGCCCTTGCGGGCCCCTCCCCTTATGTTTGGAGGCCCTGCGCTGTTATTCTATCTTTAGTGGTTCATGCAGTCAGACTATCAGTCAGTCACAAAACTGTTAGTTATTCAGAAGATATCACACTCAATCTTCGATCACTATCTTTTGGACCGGTTATTATGTACCTCTGAATAAAACCTAACACACGAATTTCAAGCTATTCAGATCGACAAATGACAATCTCGATTCAAAGGTGTCATACATACGACGTATTCAATGCAAAAGAAATGTTGAAAGCAAAGCTTTGAATACGGCGGAAGTGAATACCAAAGAATGCTATTCAGTACATTATTGTAATGTGTACAGTATTGATATATAAATAGTGCATATGGTTTTGTATAGTTGGTTTTCAAGGCTACTTTTATGGTCTTATACATCCAGCTCTACCCACTGAATTTTTCATAAAAATTTCTATAATTTTTTTTTTTTATAAAAATTTCTATCAAGGATATTTTTTGGTATATACCAAAAAATATCCTTGATAGAAAGACATTCCGCTGCTATGTGCGTTACTGTACATTTATCAATTTCAGATGCCTTTGACCATAAAGAAGGTTGTATCCAGTCTACATGAAGGTACAGACTGGACATATTAAACTGGAAAGGATATAATGGCAGTTCTAAAAACCTAATTATATAACAACCATGCAATGCACTGTACATTCTTGTCTTCAAAAGACGTGATTGATTGTTTAAAAAAACGTTTAAAAACCGCTTTAAATCATCGCCTCCAGCAATATTTAACCTGACTCTTGTTTTCGACGCGTCATGTATTGTGAACCAAACTTGACAATATGTTGACACCAGAGGTCACCGTCACGCTCCACCGCACTCACTGGAGTAAGGTTAAGGCCCTATATACACAATGTCACATAATAAAAGAGCATTATGTACGATTTATATTGAAGTAAATAACAATATACATAATAAAAGCTGTGCTATTTGTCACAGTCTGTGACGTTCGCAGATTGAACTACAGTTTTACAAACAAAATATTAAAATATAACATCACGCCTGAAATGCCCGAAAGTTAGGCAGAGGTTTACCTGAAATACATCGCAGCCATGCCAGGTTCACAAGTTATGCCAGGAAGGAACATTATACAATGATGCGCAAAACCCCAAACACACCAAGTGAATTTTAATTCAATTGAACTAATTCTGAGGGAAAAAAAAAACTGACAAGTGCGAGTCGGACTCGCCTATTGACGCCCATGAAGGGTCCCGTAGCAGCAAGTAACATAATATAAAATTAACGATTTCAGACAACTTAAGTCCATAGCAGAGGTTAGTAACAGGAATCTTATCAACTATGTTAGTACACAACGTGTACTTATAAAAAGTAATGGGCGACGCTTATGACGTGTTAAAAAAAAACTACTTGTTAGATCTCGTTCAATCCAATTTTCGGTGGAAGTTTACATCGTAATGAACATCGTATATTTTTTTTAGTTTTATCATTCTCTTGTTTAAGAAGTTACAGGGGGGGGGGCACATTTTACCACTTTGTAAGTATCTCTCCTGCAAAGTATTCAGTTTAGAAAAATTATATTAGAAACCGCATTATCATTTTGAAGACCTATCCATCGATACCCCACACGACGTATTGATTTGATGGAAAAAAAAATGAGTTTCAGCTACACGCGCAGTACGAGGAACCCCAATTTGTTGTTTTTTTTTCAATTTTTGTGTGCAAATCTTAATGCGGTTCACAGAATACATCTACTTACCAAGTTTAAACAGCATAGTTCTCATAGTTTTATAAAAAGTGGCTATGACATACGGACGGACAGACAGCCAAACATTTAAAAAAATTAAAGGTTGTATGTGCTGTTTTAGTTTTACTGGCAAATAGATTTATTACTATCCCGCATTTGAGAAAATTAATTGGACGACAACCATTTGTGATTGTTTGTTTACTTATTTTGGTGGGTTTGCGCACGTGATGGCTTGACCTATTAATAAATAGTCATGGCAACATTTTTAATGAAGATTTTTTGAAAAATGTGACCTTCATTAAAAAGTGGTTCAATTGATTCTGATCAAACTATTTTCAGGTTTTGCGCATTCAACGTTACACGTTGTATACGCTGATCATGGCAAGCTGGATGTAATATGCTACGAATAGGCAGGCCGTGACTCTC
Organism: Xestia c-nigrum; assembly: GCA_916618015.1. Lineage (NCBI taxonomy): Eukaryota > Metazoa > Arthropoda > Insecta > Lepidoptera > Noctuidae > Xestia > Xestia c-nigrum. The sequence continues at coordinate 5,853,874 of OU745263.1, forward strand.
CCCTAACTAAATGTTCAGACACTCAATTGGTACGGACTGGATGCAGCTAGCGGAGGCCCGGGTGTCTAGGCGCAGCTTAGTTAAATCACAGGAACAATTATTTTCTACGCCTATTACTTTTTATTAGGCCCAGATTAACTCACGATCCGTTGAGTATTATCGCCTATCACCGCGGGCGAATCGTAAAAGTCCACGAGTAACGATGGAAATGTGTTATAATCGTGGTTAATTATAAGACCGTAGCTGCCGCGCTCCTACTTACGAACAACCAGCGGTTACTACTGCCAACAACCTGTCGTTTTATGCACAATTATGATAATTAATCTTGTCTCGTTTGACGCGCCTTACTAGTGACGAAATCCTCGAAGTTGGTTTAAATACATCTAAGCCTAATTTATCAGCTTGGAAAATGGCGTTGACCTTTATAAGATCATCATAGAAGACTTCATCTGGACGACAGTTAACTCGAACCCAGGGTACTTATAGATTTTTTTTTATTTTTTATTTTGCTTATACAGTAACTATCGTTGATTCTGGAAACACATTACCTACACATCGTTATTATTATTTTTTTTTTATTTTCTCATTATGTTTGTACTATAAACTAGTGTTATAATCACAATTTTACCTTTTTTTAATTTTTTTTTATTTATGTGTTGTCCTGTCGGGCTAATAAATGCTTTTTTTTTTCTTTTTCTATTATCTGATTGCAAAATTGACTATGTTACCATGTTTTCCATAACAAAGAAACAAGAAGAAGTGAAGTCCGGGTGACCTTCAGGGTCCCAATGATAGAGTGAATGAATCTACCATGATAATTTTCATAATTTAGACCTCAAAGCTCAGTAATATTCCACTAATATTTTTTAACTGCACACCTGAACCGCACTCTGCATTGCACAAAAAAGTCCAAAAAAACCCCACATATTTGAACGTCGTATCATCCAGCGGAATAGACGCACCCTACTCATTTCCTAATGCACTGGATTGCACACAAATATGTGCAGTGCAGTGCAGTAAAAGGAGTGCAGAACATTCGGCGCGAGCGACTGGCGTCGGACGCATGCGCGGAATGCGGTCAGCCGGTGTAAACATTTCGCTTGGATTGCCGCTGCAATAAGTGAGACCTTTAGAGTTAATGCTTGGTTTGTTTAATCTTTTAGGTTTTAGGAAGCTTTGTGAGTCAGTTTAGGTCCTGTCTATGGTCATAAAGTTGATAATGGACCAGCTTCACCAATTAAACGAGGTTACGGGGTTTACACAAAAGCTAGATAAGGTAAATCTCTAAATGTGCCGCATTCTGTATTCAAGTAAAACGACTTGGAGGTTAGAAACCAACTACACATCACAAAATCATAGCCATACATATTGTATACTTAATTACATTATTATAATTATACCAACTTAAACTACTGAGCCAATTTTCGTTACAGGAAGTGTAAATCGATTTCTCTCGGCGTCACAGAGAGATCTAAACCAAATGAATCAATCGATCAATCAAAGCGGACGGCCATCCGTAAAAGCTTACATTTATATGTATTTATATAGATGTTCGTAATTTTCTCCTAAGCCCTTCGTTCTGTATGACAAATAAGGTATTATTGCTATTTATTACGATCTTTCGTGATGCTTTTTGCGACGCTTTCCATAAATGATTTATAGTAAATTGGTATTTCTAGATGTGTCCGTAATTTTACACTGAACTGTAATTTTGGAATCATAAATGTTTCTTAACCTGAATCCAACACACAGACTGAATCTAATAAAAAGTTGTAATTTCCATGTTCGCAAAATTATAGCATTCTACAATACAATAGAGTCGGTGCGCAAAACAATCCCACCTTGAATGTTTGAGAACGACGCTAGAAACAGTAAAGTAGATAAAATGATGCGTTACCTGAAACAAAGAATACAATTGTTAATTAAAATTATTCAAAAATTATGATATAAAAATTAATTAATTACTTAGATGCAAGCAAAAGCAATAGGCACGCACGACATCCGATAATGAGCAGCTGTGGAAAAGTCTCTTTTACAATAATGACGTTCTAATATTTTGTAACCCGCGTCTGTCAACCCAACCCAAGTCATCAGCTGCGTCGCCTTTTCCCAACTATGATGGGGTCGGCTTCCAGTCTAACCGGATGCAGCCGAATAATATTTTACATGGATCGACTGCCTATCTAACCTCCACAACCCGTTAGTACAGAATACGATCTCCCTAGGGAAACCCTAGGGGTTCTAGGGTTAGTATATTACGATACCCCATGACAGCCGGGACCAACGGCTTAACTTGCTCCGAGGCACAGTGGAGACTCGTCGTGTAATGGCAGGACACCCATCCGTGTTCCGACCTAGCGTAAGCGTGGCTTTGAATATCGACTCGTGCGGCTGGTATTAGGTATTTAGCCACGAGCCCAGTGTCTATCTTTATTAGAAGACTTGGAAACTCAGAGAGAACCCGCTCATCTTACCCCACTCTCACTACTGCATAGTAACTATCTCCTCTATTCACAAACCTATTTGCATTTCCTTTAAGTCAAATATCAATAGAGCATACACTTAACCCTTAAATGCCGAGGAACATCCGTTTCCATTGTATTTATATGTAAGTAGGTAGCCAATAGGTTCTCACCTCCTTTAAATTACGCTGAAGTGATTAGTCAGAGATCGGGAAATCCTAATCACGCGTGCGCAGTGTTAATGGAAGTGCATTCTTTGCTCTAAGGTTCAGTTATACGCAAATAAGGTTAAAAATAAATTGTTGTTGGAATGGAAAGAATGTTTTGTTTATTGATGGCATGTTATGGATGATACAACTACAAAGTACCACAACACAATGCGGTTACATTGTGTTGTGTTACTTTGTAGTTGTATTGAAAAATAATGTTTGTAAATATCTTTTTGTTTGTTGTTTATTTGTTTTGTTGGACCGACAAAGCAGATGTTCCCTTGTATAATCAAGCAATGAATCAATGATCAAACAACCGAGTACCTCTAAAACCTGTTAGGTGATTCAGATCATCAAACTGGACAGATTTCTTAAAGGCAAGTAGTGAAAAAAACAAAAAATATGTTGGGCCGTCTTTGGGAACTCGTAGCTGATCTGCTACGAGTGCTACTGTACGAGTATGAAAAGCGTACGTGACGGGCACGCGAGTTCCATCATTTTTGTCTCGGATCATAGAAACAATCACTCAAAAGGTGCTAAAGAAGTTTTCAATTCAAAAAGGAATTTGCCATACAAAATATCGCATCGGCTGACATGATTAGTTAATAAAAAAAGGACAATTTTTTTACACCCTACATAACAATTTCTTCTTCAACTCCGCTCACATGGCAATACTTATATCTTTATTCTAGTACGTATTTTCTTACCACAGAGAAGATTAATGCAAAGGTTACTGAAAAAGTAATCAAGTAGGTACTAGCATCACTTGTATAGCGATATAAGAATATTTTTATTCCCATTATTGAAATAATAACACCTACCAGTCGATTTGATAACAACATTACAGTGATTGCAAAGGCGGTGAGAGTATCCAACGAGTGGTAAAAACAATGGTATGTAAACGGAAGAATCCGCGGAAATTATTGTTGCATAAACGTATACAAAGTAGGCCTCAGGAAATAAATGCTTGGGTTCTGATTATTGCAAATAAAACTACGCTAAGTCCTTTGAAACGAAATAACCAGAATGAGGATTTTTTAAAACACAAGAGCATAATTATAGGATAATTACAACTGATTAAAGAACCGAGATGACATTGGTGCTATCGCTGATAAAACTGAATGAGTGGAGGTTGACACTTGAAAAGGCTATTCCCAGTCAAGTCCGGCTGCATGTAGGTACCTAACGGTGTAAGGGTTTTTCAATTCAAAAATTTTATACCACAACAGAGAGAGTTTCAAACACACACATATCGACTTAAGAAGCGAAGTGCTCTTCAAGCTTCGATCCTGAGGGATAATGCCATAATCACGAGGAAGCAGGAACGCGAGACGCATCTTAGATTATAGCAGGATGCATTAGCGCAAAGATAGAAGCTCCTGGTCCGTGATATTTATAATCTCATAGACGTTGACATTACGAGAAACATAAGCGAATTCTTCGACGCCTCTCATACAGGGCTTCCTAGATCATGGGTCGTCCCCACATTGATTTATTACATACTTTCCGAAGTTTTAGAAATAAACGTGTTACTTCGTGGAAACATCAGAAATCCTTACGAATATGAATAATAAAAGCTATCTTACTTATTGAACCCTAATCAATGCATATCACTAACGCCGATGCGCATTATACGCAGTTCACATCACACGTTGCGCAACGCGTTTGTGCATGAATTGCGCAAAAAAATAAGAAGTTTATGCACAAGCATCGCTATCTGGACGTCTTGCGCGCTAAAAGTTTGTTTATAAGCATTTCAACCCGCCATAAAAGATATCATTTTCATAGTAATAGATGTAAGGCACGCAGGGGCAGCACTTTGGTTCTAAATGAGTATAAAGTGTGCATCAGTAAGTATAGTTTAACCACAGTTAATAACATCGGCGTGGCATTGACCCATGACTTTTAAAGTTCTTCTAACGTCGCAAACCTCAAGAGTTATGTTCTTGAAATATTCGCCTATTTATTTTCGTAAGATACTTAAGTTTTTTTTTGTCAATGCTTACAGAAAGGAGAATGACCAAAAATGTATGGGCTCTGGTCCAAAAAAAAAACTGCTGCCCCCAGGGTTGACTCCATTGTGGGTTAACTTATAATGTTGGACTTACTATGCGTGCCAATGTGCATCAAATTCTAACCCACAGTTACAGAGTAATTCAACAATTTTGAATGTGCAAGTGAATGTGCTACTTTTTTTCAAGTTCACGTTTCAACTAATATCTATGATTCCGTGGGACAGATTTTTTCAGTTCCATAGAAGAAAATTAAGCATTTTAACCAGTCTTTCAAATGAGCTATGTAGTAAATCTGGGGGCAGAACTTTTCTTTTTTTTTTTCAAATTTTGGTCCACTTTGGTCATTCTCCTTTCCTGTTTAAACATAAGCAACCTCGATGGAGAAGAACTTGTGAGTTAATAATAAACTTGATCTTATTAATACTCACAGATAAATCAACCCCTTGGTTTCATAAAATAAAAAACTATTAGGAAATAAATTACAGGATCTTTAAATCATGATGAGTACGTACCAAGTCGATTAAAATCGTCCATGAATGAAATAAACCACTCACAGCTCGGCCGAGCAGCTTCCATCCTTATCTTTTCAATCATTTAATTCAACCGTTCCAAAGTTATTTGCCGTAGCTCTAAACACTTCCAAGATATCGCCAGTTATATGCAAAATGGAAATTATTTACGAGACATTTAAGGTAGTTGCCACACACAGCCGAACTAAGAATTCTCGTCGCTTCCTGCGTTCCTAGGCCAGGCTAGGTCTAGATTGCAAAGCTATGCACCTGTTTCGGTATTTTCTATCTAGATTGTATTTACTGTGAACGATACTTCCTTTAGAATTTGCTTTGATGCTGCTATATAGAGATAAACTGTCGGTTTAGATTTGACATATCGGTATGATTAGCTTCATTTATGATTAGCTGTAAATGTGGTCATATTTGATGAATGTCTGAGTTCTGCTTCCAGTTATTCTAAGACCGAGATCTATAACCGTTACTTAGCACGTACTTTAGCTTACGTACTCGTACGTTCACGCCTCTAGTATACACTTGTAGGATGACAATTATGCGACAGTGTCAGGAGCAATGCTTAGCCAAAGTAAAAATACTTACCACGGTACCGTCCGTGGTAAGTATTACCTTTTATAGATCTTATAGACTTCGCTCCATCACAGGCATGTGTCTGAACGGAGATCGTAAAGTAAGTATCTTAAGAAAAATACATAACATAATCTTTTCGACGACTTAACTCAATACCTGTTTATTTCTAGGTGTTATGTATGAATACGAGCTACAGCCGCTACAGGTAGGTACTAGCAATAGTATTATTTCGTCATAATTTATTATGAAATAGGCTTATTATTATTTTTATTTGGGGTTTATTTATTATTTGCTATTTAAATATAATATTTAAACATTAAACTAACCACCTAGAAACGTAAAAAAAAGAAATAATAAAATTCAAATATGGGTGGAGTATAAAACTACAATTACATTTGTTTGAAACTATTTCAGATTCCTCAATACAAAACCAGATCGAAAACATTAATATCTAGGTTGAATAAATACAATACAACAATATTACAATTTTGAACTTTTATGCGTCAACTATTATTTTGACATTGTTTTTCACAAAACCATGGCCATATGACGTCACATGTTTAATATCTACAAAATTAAATACAGTTTGAACAGATGTACAAATATTGCAAGTTATAACGACGTACTTTATAGCTTAGTAAACATTGAATAAAATTGTACTTACAATATTTGTGAAGATATTTTTTAAGAAGTGCCCTTCGACCTACATACTGTTTCTTCAGCAAATTGATATGATGAATATGAGAAATTAAACTCGTATGTGTCGTTGGTGTACACTGTAGCAATTCTCGAATGGCTTCTTAATTGTCTAACAAACTCGGGCTAAAGAAGACGTCAGATATTGAAAACTTAAAAAAAACACGCTGAAGTTATGGTTTTTAAATAATATCTAGCTAGAAGTTGTAGTTGGAGGAGCTCGTGGCTAAATAATAATAGCCGCTTGGGTCGATCGTTAGGTTAAGCCGTGCTTGCCTAGGTTGGTCTGTGGATAGGTAACCACCCTTACATACCGAGTTTCCTCCGTGCCTCGGAAATCACGTCAAGCTGTTGGTCGCGGCTGACATTTGTCTATCTATGACAGTCGTTACAGGTAGTCAGTAGCCCAAAAAGTCTGACAACCAGTCTTACCAGTATTTTCCAGTATTAACTGGGTTGTCGAGGTCAGATAGGCAGTCGCTCCATGTAAAATATTGATATTCATCTGCATCCGGTTACACTGGAATCCGACCCCAACATAATTGGGAAAAGGGTAGGCAGATGATGATGATGATGATCTAGCTAGGAGTTCTCGCTGCAATGTCAAAATGCGTTTACACGTGAGACTTCAGACAAGTCTGTGCAAGTTGCAATACTTGCAGAAGTTAGTGTGCCACAACAGTTTACACAGTAGTAACTGCTAGCGGAAGTCGCCTTCTGGAAATTTCATTTCGAATCTAAACTAGGAAGGTGCAGGTGAAAAAATTGCAGAAGTTGCTTGCCGTGGCCATTTCTTGGCGTTCACACAAATAACTTGCAGCAAGCAACATGCAGAAGTAAACTAACTACTGTCTACACAGCACGAGCGGTAAAAGCTTGCGGAAGTACACTTCTGCAAGTTTTATTGCTAGTCTAAACCTCACTTTAAATAACAGTCAAATGCGGATGTAGAATTATAACAAAAGTTTTGTATTTATAATTTCCAAAGACGTTGTAGTATTCAGATAGTGACCAATTGTATTAAAAATCCAGTTTTGTTCGATCATTATTAGCTCTTTATTGTAATCGAGTTTACAATGATGTCATTGAATCGAACGTAGATTGTTATTGAGTTTTTGTTTTGTTATTTTTTTGTTAAAACTTTTCTTTTACATATTTTTCAACTTTGCTATTGTATCTGTGTGTGTGTGTAGTTACAACCCTTTTATTCAATATTATTCTACGTAAATTTTACCAACCTTTTATATTTGTATATTCATACAACTTAGGTATGTACTTAGTTTATTTGTAAACGTAAGAAAAATTGCACGTCAAGATAATGTTACATATTGCAAAAATATTGACAAAAATATTTGCTCAACAAATCACCAAATTAACTGGAAGCCACCAACGATCACAAAGAGGTCTCTCATCAAATTTCACTGCATTGCATGGTTACGCAATTATATCGACCACCAAGTGCAATACCATCAGTTGCGTCATGGATTCTTTTGTTGGCAACGTGCAGGGTTGGACGAATTGCATTTGGATGTTACAAATTATTATATTAGATGTTATAAATGTTACAAAGTTACAATTATGATGACTTTACATTGAGGACATTCAGTCATTTACACACGAAAGTAGGTAACTGGATCTTTCGTTGAAACAATTTATATTAGACAACATTATTCAGACAAAACATCGATTAGCCATAATAAGTAAATACTTATGTAATTGATGTTGTGTTTGATTCGTCTGAGAAGGTATGTGCTTAGTTTTATCCTCTTTGCTGATAGTTTAGATCAGGAAGTATTATCAGTACTTAGATCCAGATAGGTACTCTCTAAAAACGTACTTCGACTTGTAAATGCTCAATTGAATTACTTAGCAAATTGTTAAATTACAAACAGTTCACTATGTAGCAATAGAACTATTGTTGTTCCACTTATTATCAACAAAATCGAAATCGATATTCATAATTATTTTCGAAAGGAAATTAATTCTCGATAGATATTAATCAAACCATTGGCCAACCCTGTGCCGTTGAGGTATATTGTGAACGAGAGTCACGCCTTTCCTCTGTTCGACACAAACATATCGAGATTGACACGACATTGTGTATTTTGGCAATTGAAGCAAACTTTCAAATTCAGGCCACATTACATGTCAGCAAAAGGAGAGGGGCCCGCAAGGGCCGAAGCCTGCCGGGGTTGCGGGCCTGTTCGAAAGAGATACCGCGGCCCCGGAACATAAAGGGCGAGGAAGGAACATGGATGGGTTTTAGTCAGTAAGAGTCTGACACTCCCTCCCGCTCCGCCCAGAGTGGGAGAAGTCATTTGATGATTTCCCATCCTAAAAAAAAAAAAAAAAAAAAAAAAGGCCACATTACATTGATTTTTGGGGTAATTATTTAGATGGGAATATGGTTCTATTGGTCTATCTTATAAAGAAGAGGTTTGTGTCTCAGTGGGGAAGACGATACAAGATGACTATGCTTCTTTTCTATGGTATGGTTCCATTCTATCGTCCTATTTAGGTACAGGGTCAACAACGTTAGGCATTAGCAAAATAAGGGTTAATTAACTATAGGTTTCTTCTCAGGAATTGATTCGATTAACAACTTGCTCATACCGTACGATTTTGTATTGCTAAAAGCTTTCGAGAAAGCTTATCTAACACAAGATGCGTTTTTTAACGTATCATGTAGTAAAATTTACTTTTACTACCAATATTACGAGTATTACAAAATCTAATTCAATTACACAGCGACAAACCTAATATTAGATGTGTCAGCTACAAAATTATGTAAATCAAAAGTTACACACTTCGTAATCACGTTACCTATAATATTTTACACTGAAGTAATAAGTGTAATGATACAGTAACATAATTTTGAAATAATATAGGTAATGGTAGGCTTCACACGCCGGTGACTTATGTATATGTCACGTAGTATTTTATCATCGAAGTTACAGACATATCAAAACAGATGGAATTTATTGCGAAATTACATCATTTAAGACTTTGGAAAATTGCAGTCTCACCCCAAGTTTCTGTAAAGCGAGCCAACCAGGGGGTAATTTCAGACTTCGGGCAGACACAGATTTTTGGATGGAAAAATCTAACCCACGTTCACCAGTCATATTTACGACCAACACAATCTCATATGCATAAAAAACAAACTTATTTCATTTAAGTGTTGACCTAGCTAACCAAACTTATTCTTATTTAATTTTATTTAAATTAGCATCGTCGAGCATAACAATGAGCATATCAAATTTTAAAGCGGAATTAAAACTACTTCAGACTTTTTATTTGTCTTGATGCAATAGTTTGACACTGATTGCATTTCCTCGATTATATAACACATAATAATATTACATATTTACAATAGCCAATGTTCTCTAAATCAATAGACAATGATTACGATAATCTGAATACTTTTCTTATTTTACTCAAAAACGATTTAAAAAGTTATGTATAGTTTTGTTAATCGTAGGTCCCGCACACAGCCAGGCCCTCGATTCTGCTATTACAATAGTGTCAGAGTATTCGATCATTGATTTCATAATGATCAAGTTCTGTAAAATTTTGATAAGTTTGTTAATTCTACTATCATAAATCTGGCATGAATAAATGTTCGCATTTAGTAGTAGATTTCGAAAACCATTTGTACTAAGGGTTTTATAATAATGACAACACGAAAATGCCATTAAAACACAATTTTATCACGAGACCATTGACCGACCATTGTGAATTTAGCAGATAACGAACTTTAAGCAAAATGACAATGGGATGAGAATGGAATCGTGTTGGAGTGACGAATTCATTAAAATAGCAGAATTAGGCTCCAGAAGTCGAAGCGGTAGAACTCGTAGAAGATGGCGGGGTGAGCTGATCACTGGTCGAAAACCAAGGACCAGTTGCCCACGTATTTCCAATATGGAAAGAACTAGGAGTCATGGGGAGAAATCTCTAGAGAAGTATAAGTAAGGGCAATATTTTACTGCACCCGGGCTGACTGACTACTTTTCTTTTCAATATCAAATCTAATCGGTAAGCATGATGTTAACTTATCAAATATTCGTGGAAATAAGTTCTGTTGGCAAAGTCATCCGCGCGGAACCTGTACTATAGGTACTTACTTAACAATAACTTAGTAAAAAGCTAGTATTGCTGGTTATGGTCATTTACTTACGATAATTATTAGGCGTCCCAATAACTTAGCGATTGTTTTGTGCGCACGAAACGCTCTTAAAAATGGTGGACAGCCGCAAACCAATCAGTGTTGGCTAACTATTTGGTAAAAAATTATTGCACTTAATTATTATTGTAAGGTAACAAAAGAAAACATGAAATGGTAATTTTTATACCTTATTAAAATACACAGTGCCCTTTGAAAGTTGATGGTTTTGTTGACTTGCTTGACTGTTTGAAGCCGATGAACTATTATTCATACCAATTAAGTTAGAACAACGTACAGAAAAAAATAAACATTCCTCGTCATCATGCCTTTATTATTGATCTTGTCTTATCATTGAATATTCCAAAATTTGGATGTTTAATCCATGGTATACCTATAAGAGCGTACTATAAGTTAATCTTCAACGGAATGATAGATTTATGAAACCGCCTTTACGATGCGCTTGAGTGCATTCACAAAGACATTGTGCAAACTGTTATAACTATGTTTTTTCCTTCCAAAGTGCCTATACACGCAAAACAATTAACAATCAACAACAAAAAAGTATTTAATGTTTTTCATGCTTTCTACACGCGTTTGTATTTAATTTAATTTACAAAGATTTATTTGACAAAGTTTATTTGCAGCCAGCATGCTGCATGCGTGATCACTGAGAAAGTTTCTAGATTTGGTATTTGAACACTTAATTGTGTTGCTATCTGGTTTTCTTTGGGAATATCTCACGCTACGAGAGTTATTGGGTGCTGAACAGGATTTATTAAATGGCAATCTTATATCTGTATTCAATTTCTACATTTCCAAAGGTTCAGCTCAACAGCCGACAATGCATTCACACATTCTTTTAATGCAGGATTGCGATTGTTGCGGAATTGTTTTCTTATTTCAAAATTAGAACGATTGAGAAGTGAATCCAAAATGATTGATTAACGTTAAAAATGAGTTCAAATGATTTGAAGATGTTTCGAATGGAACTCTACATAATCAAAGCAACTTACTGAGGTATTTGCTGCTAACTGCTGCAATTTACATAAATTGCTTCAAACCACGCTTTTCATAACACATACCCGTCAAACCTCTTCATCTTACCAGACCTACAAACAAACAATTGAACAAAACAATTCTATTACAATATTACTCCACAAAACATTAGGCTGCCAATCAAAAGTAAGCGCTAGGTTCTATATCATCTCTTCCTTACGTCATAGTGTGATGATACCTTACATAAGGCTTAGAACGCATAGCATTTTCTCAGTCTATCATGTGTAACATATTACAAGCGTGGTTTAAAGGTAACGTAACGAACGCGGAAGATTTTCTAAGGAGCATGATTAATTGACTTTAGAAGTAGGGTAATGGCTGACAATGTCTAAATACTCTTCGGGTTTTACTCAGAATAGAGTTTATAAAAATCATTCGATATTTTCCAAAAAAAAGGAGATGTCTCTTGTTATTTTGTGTAACGCTCAATATCCAATAAAGAGTTGAATTCCTTGAACAAAATCATTCGTTTTAAATTCATCGCATTGACATTACTACCACACACATTTCCGAAAGACATTATATACAATCAACATAAGTATTTATAACCATTAATGTAAATACTTAACGATAATATTCGCTCCAATAAAGAAAACTATTACGAAAGAGGTTGAAATATGTTCTGGTTTTTTTTAAAGCTTTATGACTGGCATAAGAGAAATAAAAGTGACAGTAGCAACGTAATTAATATAATATCTCTTCGTTTCGCAATTTAAACTTCGAATGTCTTAACAATAAACATGGCGGAGCGTCTGCAATAACCAATCGAACGCATGCCGCATACTGCGCCGCATCGCGTGTCAACGCCTAATTATCAACAGAAACGCTGCGTTTATACCACACCGATGCGTTTCATTGGTGTAAGTGTCAGCTTCGAGATTAAATATATTGTTTTGTAATTGTAGCGGCTAATTAACTTCACATTGTAAAGTTATAAATCACGATTGTGCAGGGCTTTGTAAATCAGGGTGTTTGTTTGTACAATCGTGGTGTAAAAGTGGTTATTCCAGTCAATATTGGCTGTCAAACCGAAACATGCAGCCATTACACATCACGCTATTCGCGATCAAAAATATGCTGAAAGAAGGTAAAAAGCGATGGCAAAAACTTCTTACAGCATGAAATATTCAACTAACTCATAATAAAGTTTCCAATACTTCTTGCGTTTGCGCTACAGACTAGTTATCCGACATATTATAATAGCTAGCGTTTTTTGCTAATCGTCTATTTAATGCAACACTCCAGTTGTCGGCACACGCCTCCAAATTATTCCAACCTACTTTCACTGAGACGAAACGAATCATATCATGTTCAATAAAACAACCAACATTTGACAATTTGATATCAGACCGTCATATCCATTTCGTAACGTTTCAAGTTACAAATTATATGTTTGGACGTATTACGTGATTTTTAGGTACGAACAGATTGGCAGGTAGGTACGAGGTTGCACGTGATTGTGACTTTAGAATGCGTTGACAGATTCAGACTTGCTTCTAAAGTTTAGGTTGAAAGGACGAACTTAAAGCTAAAGCTCGTCCGTTTCCTTATGGATCCTGATTTCCGTTTGAGAGAACTCTAATAGGGGCAGCAATCATTTTACATATTAGGAACACATTTGCAACTACATCCTTACGATGTGCATTAATTCAATTCAAACTCAAGTAACTCCCACCAATCATATTTGTAGATCCACAAAAAAAAAACTTTTGTTTTCTTTGAAAGGCAAATTAAGCTATGCGTTCTTGGTATCATCAAATCAAATGTTTCTGGTCTAATTTCCTCAGTGGTCTAGAAATGAAAAAAAGTGAGAGTGGCTTCACTGCTCATCATCCCGTGCAAACTGTGCGAGTTAATTGAGGGAGACGGATTACCGCTGCACGGGTTGACTACTATCGATTTTTTGTTAAATTAAACTACTTTTGTTTGGCCTTTGTGCAATTCAAGTGTTGCTTCTGTGTTATTTTTAGACTATAAGTAAATGTTCATGGTTGCTTCAGTCTTCAATAATCTAAAGGGTGTAAAACAACTCTTCACGGAGCTGAAAGGCACTTGTTCTCCCCATCATTGCGATCATTGTTTTTTTCTACACCATACCTGGCAACTTTCTAATTACGGAGATATGGGGGGTCAAAGTTACAACTTTTTGAGAAGTTTTTTTTTTTTTTTAATTCATGTTTTTTTTGTAAGATTTTGAATTTTTACCACCACCACTCCCGTACTATTCGATCCATCCATCAGCACAATGTTTTAAGTGCGTTACATTGAGTTCTACCACAAAACATTGCAACAAAGCATTTTAACAAAGTGGTTTCCCAGCAATAATTTTTGCGTGAAGTTACTTAGTACGATGTACACAAATGCTTGGTTAACGGCTTGTGATGCGGTGGTTTACACCCTGTATATTCCAATTTGGGTAGGTACTTTTAAATGTTTTTTACAGCTATCATCGCATTATTGTCTGTTTAGCGTATGTGAATAAACAAATTAAACCAATAGTCTTTTAGTACCTACCATAACAGGATATGCATTGGCGTGTTTTAGTGTCTTATCTTCCAGTTTTTCCCTAGACATTAAAGTTTCCTACATTCTTACTACGTCTTAAACAATATTTATGATACCACCACAACATACCGCGCCCAATGATGCATCGCATCACGTACTTCAACACCCATGGGAAGATTATCAAAGAAACGCAGAAATTAAACATTCATGGCGTCTATTGTTACAAACATTTTCATGTATATTCATGTCCGTATAATTAATGAGTCAATTATTCGTTTGTTATTAGACGCAATCGGCCGATGCGTTCCCAATGCGTCGCGAGTTGCGTGCAATAGATTGATTCCTTGATTAACAACGTTACGTAGTAGCTACTAGCAATAGTTTCGACCACACTGTGTCTAATTTATATGTTAACTGATTTATATAAAAGTTTACGTGTGAATGTTTCGAGTAATTCGTTCCATTGAGTTCTCATTTCTCAATATTGGTGGATGGGTATTGTTAAGAAATAGCAAACAATTGAAGAATAGTTCGGTATTGAAGGTTCGGTTACGGCTTGTCTTGAAGAAATTGGATCGTTTACAAAGTCTTTCTACACTAAAAACGTTACCCTCCTTCGCGGTCAGTTGGGTAAAAAAAGGACCATGAATAGTTAGTTTCTCGTACTTATATATTTTTCAACTATGAAAGATAAAACAAAAGTTAGGTAGAACTAGGCTAGCAGATATTGAAGGAGACTTGATCACACTTCACCGCCGGTTTTGTGTACATTTCGCTCAGCAAAGTAAATCAGATAATTGGCTTGTTATTATTTTTCTGCCTAGACAAGATAAATTACTAAAAACCTAGTTTCTGGGAAATCAAGAACGATTTAGTATCGTGGCAGAGTTTATTACTTTAATTAAGTGCATAGTTTTCAACTGGCTAGCTACTGTTCACTATACATATAGACCTGCGAGAACTACTTTCAATTACGTACCATGGTGATTTAGTTCAATTGAAAATTCAACTCGTTAAACTCTTTATTGCAATAAGTTTCTTGTGCTAAATGAAATTATTAAAAAAAAAACAATTCAAAAAAGGATCATAACAATGAAATGGCGCTACGGCGTAGAGCGTAACGTGGTACGCTACGGCGTAGGGCGTGTTGCAGAGTTATGCTACGGCGCGTCTAGGCCTTATCGTACATTACTATTTGAGACCCGATTTTTTAGCTGAAATAGGAGCCATTTGGCCTCGTACAGGACGAGTTTGTTTGTTTGTTGTTTTGTTTGAGTTCGTATTTTTTTATCTGTTTAATTTTTCTAAGCAAGTTTTAAATACTGATAATTTTGATGCGTTTTGTCCTGTGCGGGCTAATAAATGCTTTGTCTTTCTTTCTTTCTTCTTTCTATTTAATCGCACATTCTGTCCTATTAATTTATAGCTCTCTCTAAGCAACGGTGATAAAGCCTAATATGATTAATTTATTCTTGATTGACAATATTATGTTTAGGCGTTGACCTTTTCATTTATTTATAATATTGTCAGAACGTTTAAGAAAACTTTAACATCACACCTGTTTAAGCAGAAGCTGCTGAAGTTTAGGCAGAACTGTACACATAATAGAGCCCACATCCATGTTCTGTCAGTTATCTTTAAGCTATGTACATCATAGTATTACGTAATAGGTGCTGAGCCTATTGCCACCAATCGACACATAACCAGGATTCGGGCTAATCCTAATTTTTACAAGAAGATTCTTTAAAAAAGTAGGTAGATACTAACAATGACATGAAAACCACAGCTCACCTTACACTGGTTAATTTTTTGTTCCTTTTTTAAAGTCATCGTTTTGTCGCCAAACATCGCATTGTAGGAGCCCATTGACAATTTTACGGACGTCATTCTCGATAACATTTCATTGTAATCGATTCAACAATCGAATTCAAGGGCGTGTCATCGGTTCCCATGATGAATTTCGACACAACGTTTCCGGTTGAACGGACTTCCGTTTTTGTGAATGTGAGTAAGTAAACAGAAAACACGGTGAACGAGTTTCTGCGTTACGTAAATATGTGGACTAGATACATACAAATAATTACATAGATTATTATACATACGGAAAGCGCAAATTAATGGTTTCCTCATCAGTAACTAAAGCATCTTACCATAGATAGAGATTTTATGGTTTGTTTTGTTCATTTATTTACTAAGGTAGGCGGGCCAAGGCCAAAAATCGTACAGCTTGCTCGAATTTTAGTTGTTTATTCATTTTTCATAAAGATTTGCAAATTTTTCACATAAGTAATACCTGCTTAAAATATGTAAGGCCTTCTTGTCGACCATCGATGAAATAGCCATAGCAAATTTTAATTCATTGACATTGATACTAATATTACTGACCACACTATGTTAATTTAGCATTTTTTTACTTTGGACAAGCAATAATAATCCTTATTGGTTTATAAACAAGAAGACCTTCGACGTGACAAGAAAAAACCTCAAGAACTTATTGTGATATCACCAAAATAAATAGTAAAAGTGATATTGGATTATAAGTCTTATGACCGGGTATTAAGAGTAAAAGATTAACATCATTAACTGGTTCTTACCTATATGTCAATAATTATGCTCATAAGACACCTATTATGTCATCTTTCACACTGGACCTCGCCTGGTCACACCTCGATGATGTTTCATTTAAAAATAAACGGTTACATTTTGAACAAAGACTAATTGAAATTCGTCTGCAATTTAATTATCTTTTGTCAAGTCCTTATTAGCACCGTTATAGATGTTCTTTACATAATATAATGAAAAAAAAATAACAAATTTATTGGCCATTGATAGCTATAACAAATGTTTAAGCGCTAAGCAGACTAAACGACTTTTTAAGTATAAAAAACCAATTCCTTATTAATAACAACGACATTGTCTTCAGAATGTCCAACAAGAATTTGCGCGCCAAAATTGACAGCCCAGATGACAGGAAACAATACTACGAGCCTATAAATTAATTAGGTAATTGTATTTTTACAATTGCGCTACCAATTTCGAATATTCGGCTATTAAGTTGCATTAGTAACTAAAATAATAGCATAATCGCCAAAATTGACAATTAACAACTCTAAAATAGATAATAATTAGCAACATTGACCAGACTATAGTATTAATAGTTGCTAGCGAAATTCCAAAGTGGCTGTTTATTTTACAAATGCCAGACTAAGGTCAAATAACTAAAACATTGGCGATCACTTGCAATAGGAATACATTAATATTTTACAGAACAAGTTTTAGATACGAGTACCTACGCACGCATTCATAAAACTTACTTTTGGATTATAACAAATGTGATTTAATCGAGTAATGATTGATCGCAATGGCTATTACAAAGAGCAGTCGGTGTGTGGCCGAAATCGGAACTAACGACGCCATTTTTTCTTTTATTTCTCATTTTAGCATGGAACTAATAAGTACTAAGTTACGAACCACAGTATATTTAGGTGCACTAAAAAATATTTAGCAACAACGCACTTCCATTCGAGTGCCGAAACATCTTTGAGCAGTGTAATTTGATTTAGGGCTGTATTTCGAACTGTCAGTCAGTAACATGAGCAGATGCTATAAGTCTCCATCACTTGCTAATAAGCCACATTGCGTGATAATTTGTTCTACGTCTACAAATAAGAATCTGATGTCTGAGTCTGTTAAGAATGATGATGTCATTTATTATCATTATTATTATCCTAATTAAATGTTATTTGTTACCCCCGGAATGTCTTTTACGCCGGTCTGGAAGTTTTATTAGACAGAGTACTGGCTGGTGGTCTGGGAAACCGCGACTATGTGTGTACTAGAGACATTATTAAAGCCTCTGAAGAGTAACTCGCTGCCAGTTTTCACTTACTTCACTTACACGAGAGAGATCATTATGAATGCCTAAATACAAGCGCGTTGTTTGATGTTTAACTTTTAACGCTTAATCGAGCTTTGAAAGTCTTTAAAGTATGCCATCTATGGTACGTATTGCTTTTAGAGAGCAGAGTTTGGACTTTGATTTACAATCCACACGACATGAACATCCTTATTAACGAAGACATGTCCAAAGAAACACTATCCTTGTGTAAGTTATTAACACTATAGTGAGAAGTGGGTACCAAAGCAGGTAACCATGAAAAGTTCGTTATACTGACATAGAGAGACCTTCGTTCTTTATCTTTATCCATGTCTGGACAGAAATGCGCGTAGGTAAGCATTACAAATGCAAATGGAAATATGTATTTTTTTTGGACACACAGACACTATTCAAATTGAGAATCAAAACTTTAAAACAACTTTATTATTTGTGTGTGCTACCAACTTTGTTGACGAAGACACCAACGTCTTGCAGCCTAACTAACTACCTATAAAGATCCCTGTCGCGCTATAAAGTACAGTGCGCCATATCGCATTAATACCACTTAGTTGCACATTAACGGACCACAATAATGTTTTAATGGTAAAAATCTAGTTTTTCGCTCCAAATTTCACGGCCGTGATCATTTGTACACGCCATCACACGACATATGGCCGACCTTCTTATCCATTGCGAGGAAATTGTAAATTATAGCTTTTTATAAGTTATAAACCGATACATAAGATCGCGGCAGCCATTACCGTACGTTATGAATGGGTTTTTAATTAAGAATAGAGATTGTTGATAGTAAACGTAACCGGGATTTTCGCACTAGTGATTGTTACACACTCTATAACAACAATTTTCTTAAGAGTCCTACTACAATTTTATTGCAAATTTTAGATTTTTACACCTGGAGCAAAATATTTCGATCGACATACACGAGTGGATTGTTATTGACTAAAAATTGTGTTTAGGTCTTTCCTCGTCCAGCGCTCGCGTCAGAATGACTTAAACTGAGGAGCGAGCTGAATTGGTGCTAAATTTCGAGTGCTTTAATTTTATTTATTGTAACGTTGTCTGATTATACTGACAAACGAAAACTCATGAAGTTTTATATCATTTAAATTTATTTGATAAAATTGAGTTTATTTGGAATATGTAATGGCCGCTGACAAGACATTTTTGGCTGAAATTGGGCTTTCTTTACGATTTGTTTTGTGAAAACTCAAGGAATATAACGAAATTCAAGTAAAACATTCAACTTATCTTTTAGTAATTTTATCTTTTATAAGAATTGAATGTAACTAAAGGGTGTAAAACACCTCTTAACGAATACGAAAGGCACTTGTTCTCCTCGTCATTCTGATCTTTTTTTTTGTTCTACACTATACCTGGGAACCTTCTAGTTACAGAGATATTGGGGGTCAAAGTTGCAAGATTTTGACAAGTTTTTTTTTTTTTTTTATAACACTTTTTATCGCATGATTATTACTTTAAATATCTCTACGACCCCCGTACTATTTGATCCATTCATCCGCACAATGTTTTGAGTGTGTAACATTGAGTTATACCCCAAAACATGATTTTTAACCTCAAAAAAAAAAGTTGTTTCCCAGCAATATTTTTTGCGTAAAGTTACTTAGTTTGATATACAGAATGCTTGGTTAACGGCTTTGTGATGAGGTGAAATACAACCTGTATATGAATTTGAGTGTCAAACTCCCATGGGCGACGGTTTTTCTTGCAAATTGAATTCGTAAAATATGTATAGTAATTAATTACACGAAAAGAAAAATGAAAATGTGTAACCCCAACTTTCAAGAAAGAGTTATCTATCTCTACTTTATTCATAAGCAACCAATTAAAATATCTTACTGTTGCTGAAAATTACAGCGTCAACAATCATGAATTTGCGTAAAAAGTGTAATAGGACTCATAGGGCTTTTATCGTGATACTACTTACTTACAGAGGTAGAGATGTTGCAAAAGGAAAAAAAAAGCTATTTAAATAAGGAGAAATAACTTTTTTTTATGTGTTTTCCCTGCTACTTACGTACCTTTAATAATATTAAATATCAATAAAAAAAAATAGGAACTGAATCACCCTTGGCCAAAAAGTCGCAAAAATGAATCAATGTAAGGAAAACGTTTTTCAATGTTATTCGTTGGTTGTATTAGCATTGAAAAGTACGTGATTTGACAGGTAACATTGAGGAAAGTATGCTAATTCATTTATTTAACAAGGATTTATTTTTAACAATAGCTCACGATGTCCACAGGTACGTTTTGAATCATGTATTGTTATGGGTACCCATAATACGGTACTCATTTTATTGAGTAGGTAAGTATTCTGGCTCAAAAAAATCATTTAAATTGTACATTGAAAACAATACTTCTACAAGAAATAAAAACTTTTTGAAACAGGTCATCGTAGTCCGTACTACAAGTTATAAAATATAAACACAGGGAGGGCACCACGTTGATTATACCGCTACAGCAGACGAAAGTGAAAAGAGGTACAACCTTGTTTTTTTTACTTTTTTTCTTCGTCGCCCAGCTTAGTAAACGTGCTTGACACGCTTACCGAACTTACATGTTCGAACTGGTTTTTGTTTATAAAATGTTTTCGTTTTTTACGCTTTTGGCGTAAATAATTTAAGTATGAGATTTAAATCAGTCTTCATAATTAATTTTTCCGGTTTATTTCCCGGTTTCAAAATTTCAGCCTTTGACAAAAAAGTAGGTTAATAAAATAACCTATTTTAAGCCATTCAAATCATAATCACGTATTTATCTCAATTCTTACCATAAACAATCAAGAGCAAAACTTCTAACATAAAAATAATTTTAATTGGCCATAAACAAAAAGGAGGGCCATGTATAACGCATACCTACCATATTAAAAATATAATGACAAAGATGAATATTGAACATTAAAGATGAATTAGTTCGTAATCACCCATTCAAAATAACAACAGAGCGGTCAATGACCCCGCTTGAGCAATACAGCAATACTGTATGCCTTTACCAACACAATTGATTGCAGATACGGTTTTATTATTATTGAAATAACATTTGCAAGCTTGTGTTATTGGAGTTACATTGTAATTTGCATGTTTAGCGGTGAATAAAAGAAACGTCAACATGTAAACAAGAACAAGTGCTCGTAAAATAACATGGGTACTGAGATATATTTATTATGCCCGTTTTCACAGACAATAAGCGATACCTAGCTAAGTAACAGTGTGCATTGCCGTTAAATTCATCAGTGGACTTTAATTAGGCATTTATTGAGGTATCGGTAAGTGTAAGTCAAGATAAGCAGTAGGTTAGGTTAACTTTTCCGTTTGATCTCAGTTCGGTATCTCTCTCTGTATTCACAACTTATTTATTTAGACCACGGAAGACATACCCAGCCCCTACCGAAAAAACGTGAATCAACACAAACAATCC
The DNA here is from genome assembly GCA_916618015.1 of Xestia c-nigrum. Taxonomy (NCBI): domain Eukaryota; kingdom Metazoa; phylum Arthropoda; class Insecta; order Lepidoptera; family Noctuidae; genus Xestia; species Xestia c-nigrum. Next base: position 5,875,415 of record OU745263.1, read on the forward strand.
TGTGAAAGATGGCTGAAAGTCAGTAACAAGACTATAGTATGATTATGATGAATTTAGTTCTTTCCTTACTTCATCTCTCACATTTATTGACTACCGAAATACCCACATTCAGTTTCGTTTGCCCTCTTTCTAAACATCCATTTAAACATCTATTACTTCATTATAATTATTCCAATAGGCATTTCTAATGAACTAATTCGTGATTAATTTTCTTTGGTCGTGCATCTTCCGAAGTCGACCGAACTGCGCCGATTACCACATCCATCGACAAATATTTCACTCGAACGCGAAATCTCTCGTTTTGGATCGATATTGCTCAACTATTTACTTATTCAGCCAGTAAACGTGAAGTAGTCGAGAACTCGAGACGTTTGAGCAATAGACACAAAAGCTTTCTTACAAATCCTTAAATAGGCATTGAAATTAATAAAAAAGAAGTCAACAGTAGCGATTGATCTTGTTTTTCTGTGCTTATAAACGCTCAGGTTCAAAGTTCAAATCTCGTTTATGTAATTGAAACTGATATTTCGATGGAAATTGGATGTTTGCACCAAAGAGCAGTTTTTGGAGCGAAACCTTTAAAGTAATCTTATATGCACGAATTTGGGATCCCTAAATTATATAATTACTTACAAAGTTGTTTTAATTGTTAATTCATAATTTGTTGCCATTTGGGCAACCAAGTTATTATTACTAACACTTGAGTTTTTCTTTCACAGATGAAAATAAACTTCATGTTCTAGCAATAGAAATATAAGTAGTCTCTAAATTTTATTGTTCTTGTTATGAACGAAACTATTATAAATAGTGCTACTCATTCTCACATTCTTTAAAATTGTTTTTTAAGCAAAATGTCATACTTATTATTAATCTAAAAATAAAAGTGCAGTTTTGCATATATATTTAAAATTATCATAACATCATTAGTTATTATTTAACCTTTGATATTATATGAATGGATGATTATGATGTAATTGATTTATAATACAAACATAGTTCAGTACAAGTTTTAGTTATCTAGTGTTATTATGTTTTTTTTTAAAACAGAGTGACGTCCATTCACCACAAATGTATGTACATAGATAGGTAGGGCAAAATACAACCTATAGCAAGTTTTTAACTACCTATACATTTTCTTACAGAAGTATCTTCAAATTGCAACTGTAATGTCTATCTAAAGCGAGCTATGTAGGTAAGAGTAACTAAGTGTACAAAAGACAGCAAAACAAAGAAACGTTCTAACTAACTATTCTGTTCTGTTTACCTAGCTACGCTTTGGATAACACTCGGAAACCTCCATCCATTCTAAAATGGTTTATAACACGTCAGGGGGCTATTATCAAACTCGCGCGATTCATGCAGTTTGAAATCCATTATGTTTTAAAATTTGGAATTCCAATTTCAAATTCGAGCTCCTAATGGTTTTAAAGGGACTATCAAGGTTTTGATAAGAATGGTGACAGAAAATTGTAAGTAGATAAATGTATCAAAACGTAATACAGAGTCTGTATCTAAATCCTGAATGCTTTTTCCCAATACCTAAGCAAAGTGTTGTATTGACTACTATGAGCTTGCTTTAACCTTTTAGAAAAGGTGAACGGTACTTTCTGATCTTAATTGAACATTTCAAATAGCATGGTAACCAATCTAATCGATTGGACCGAACAAACAATACTTACAGAGTTGCGAATGCTATTGTTAATCCCCAAATAAAGATACATACCGTGATTTGCTAAAACCATTTGTTCGCGTGAAACCGCTCTATCGTTATTTATAGCGTTGTTGTACGTTCTACGGCCATTACATTTTATGACTCCATTTGTGATGCAACTGGCCGCCTTGAACTTTCTTGGTGTTTGCACACCAAGTCACCAAACAATGAACTGCTAGGAAAGTTCAAACTGCAGTCATAGGAATCGGTTGTATGTTCGATTTGCGATGTGAGAAACGAGCTGAGTGAAACTCGAAATAGAAATGTGTTAAAAATTGTGTTTGCTATAGTCACGACTACAGATGACAAATATATTAAAATAAGCCGGAACTACTGAAACTCGTATTCTATTTGGACGTAATACGAACGAATTGATCGTGTACCTATTTGTTACGAGATACCCACGTTATCATATCAGAAGAAAATTGACGTTAATTCAAATATTAAAGGGAAAACCCTTTCGTGACAGTACAATTATCACTTGAAGAGTCTTTTTATGGTTCCGTAGTCAACTAGGAACCCTTATAGTTTCGCCATGTCTGTCTGTCCGTCCGTCTGTCCGTCCTCGCTTAATCTCTGTGGCCGTTAGCACTAGAAAACTGAAATTTGGTACCGATATGTGTATCAATCACGCCGACAAAATGGTAATATAAAAATTGGAAAGAAATGTTTTATTAGGGTCCCCCTTTATATAAAGTGGGACGTGATTTTTTTTTTTATTACAACCCTAACGTATGATATATTGTTGGAAAGGTATTTAAAAATGAATAGGGGTTTACGATTATCATTATTTGATATTGTCAATAATTTCGGAAATAATCGCTCCAAAAGTAAAAAACAATGTGTCCCCCCTCTAACTTTTGAACCATGAGTTTAGAAAATATAAAAAAAATCTAAAAAGTAGAACTTTATAAGGACTTTCTAGGAAAATCATTTTGAACTTGGATGGAAACAACAGTTTTTGTACAACAAAGACAAAAAGTTGTACAAAATAATTTCTGGACTAAATTTGTAGTATAATCGTATATGCAAGTATTTTTTTTAACTTCGTTTACATATTTTATTATCCTGAACGTACATTTTTTCAAACAAAAAAAATATTATTAAAATCGGATTGGATTGAACACTTATTGTGACGGACGGGAAACTACGGAACCCTACACTGAGCGTGGCCCGACACGCTCTTGGCCGGTTTTTTTTTATAAATGGCTTAGTACCAGTTCTCCATTACATTGTAACGAATAAAAACAGTTATTATCGTATTTAAAATACATTAAAAGAGGATCCACGGCTCGGACGCGTTAAATGTCAAGGTAAGTTCCAAGATGGCGCTTTTAAAACATAAATGGACGACGAATGCGGTGACTCGAAATTTTAAATTTCTTGAACGTTCTCACTTTTGATTTGTATAGGTTGGAGGTGCAAACTTGTTAATTACTATTGTTATTAATTTCTAAGAAGTAAGTAGAGCTATATTTTGAGTCAGACAACAAAAAATTAAATACAAGGAAGATTCTGATATAGGTACGCAGCTTTAGGATTCAATATTCATATTCAGTAGAACCCTTAGTTATATATAGATAGCCTTTCTATCAGGAACTGTCTTGAGCACAACTGAAAACACCAAAAAAAACAGCTTTAAATAAAAGCAACGTTTCATCCTCGAGACCATCGACGTCTTTAAAAACTCACTGTTTATCAATTACCTTCCTAACAAAATAAGAAGGTAATAAATAAACGCTAATTTTCGAAACACGATTTTGTTTATCTTGTAAACTCAAACATTACATGTGAAGGCTTCGACCACACGTAAGCAAGATACGTCGAATGTCCTTGCTTCCTAATCAGCTATATTTGACAACCATTTGAATATCGTGTTGGGTTATACGACTCGAGTATTGACTTATTTGGTGACCGTAGCGTAGGTAGGTTTAAGGGTGCCGTGCCGTGAGATTACAAAATTGAGTTTATTTGATGATTATAACGTGGACCGAATAGGCGATTGCACCTGTATTCAAGGATGACAGCTCCATAGATCCTTCTTCTTTTAAACGATGCGACGTGTTGTAGTTTTGGCCTAATTTTAATAAGATAGCCCTGACGATAAACGACAAACGATAACACGGACAACGCTGTGTAGTTCTGTAGTGACAACCTTAAAAGATGACGCGATCTCTACCTGCTTCTGTCTTATGTCTGGGACTTAATTCGCCTCCATAAAAAAGTAGTAATTATATCTTAGCACTTTTTCACTCATCCCGATCTTCAATTCTAATTTCAAATAGAAATAAAAATGGCGTCCAACCTCACTTACAGGTCGCACTTGACCACTGATTGATCAAATAACTGGAAATTCGAGGTTTACGTTTGCATCGGATTTATTATCAAATATTATCATATTCCGGAGGCCACTAGTCGGGGAGCTACTACCACGTGTGTAGAAACATACAGCTGACGGTAATTATATATTAGAACACGTTCAAATCATGTTTTATAATAAGATTTCCTCGACAGTTTTTGTAAGGCGTTCGCTATTGGCATATTAACCACCACGATCATTGCCGAGGTGAACGTTAAACATGAACCGGGTAAGAATGCAATGCACTTAAGCCAGAGATTCCTGATTATGCCTGATGATGCCTACGGAAGAGGCGAATAATTAATATTATAAACCTCCTTTTTATCCTTTAAAAATAGGGCTCCTAATATAATAATACCACTAATGCAAACTACGAGTATTAGAACAAGAATACCTACGCCTTATCACTCACAAAGTGCATATTTCAAGACTAGGACGGACCTTGATGAATATTTGAACCTCGTTTAGTTATCTCAACTGTTGAAATCGATCATTTAGACGACCATTCTTACAACCTCAGTAATTTAGGAGGAAAACTTATGTGATGATGAGCTGGATTTTGTTTCAAGTGTTGACCTTTAAAAATGTAGCTAAGGAACTAATAATTATATTTCAACTCTTGACAATAAGCCTGCACTTATACATCTACACTTATACACTAATATTATAAAGAGGAAACATTTTTTTTTTGTGAGTGTGTGTGTTTGTAATAAATAAACTCAAATACAACAGCGCCGATTTTGAAAATTCTTTCACCATTGGAAAGCTACATTCATCCTGAGTAACATGGGCTATATTTCATATCCGTACTCCCACAGGAACGGGAACTGCGCGGGTGAAACCGCGTGATGCCCGCTAGTTCTAGAATAAAAGCACTTTAGTACGTGTAAGGCTTCAGGTTGCTCGTAACTTGAAAGCTTTTGTGTTGTGGCACTACCTACTTGTAAGCATGTCTATGTTGCAGCAACCTGCAATCGGTTAACCTGATTGATGGATTGACAAGCCATTTAAATCATTGTTACAAAATAACCACGATTACGAATTCTATTCTCGCAAATAAGTTTGCAAAATAGTTTAAAAACTAAGTAGTGGACAGTTTGCTTTTGAGCTTCATAAGTGATTAATGGATGTGGATGAAGCTAACTGTCGATGTTGAGGTATGCACAAGGACGGAGTGAATTTTGTAGCCCTTCTCTCTACATGAAGGCTCTTTAAAGATATGTCCTAACTCACGACAAATAGTCTTTGGTAAAACTATAAATATAAGGAATGAAGGATGCGGGGAAAGTTTGAACAGCCAAGTACCTATAAGTACAGGGGTACAGGGAAGGTTAAAGGAACGAGATATGAATGTTCTGAATGATGTTATGGGAGAGATATAGAAAGAGGATGACTTCAGTTCTGCCTACTGATAAAGCTAAGTGGCAGTGATAGATATGATGGGACAACGATTACTACCTCACCTGTGAGGGCTTGAAAATTAAGTATAGTAATGACTCAAAAACTCTAAATTCTGTTAACGAGTGACTTGATTGAATCTTGGATCCACCCGAAACACAGATCCAACCCAGGGAACTTGAAGCAACGGAAATGTCAAAATATTACTCATGCAGTCACGAACCAAAGTTTACTCACATATAAAGTGTATATTACAACATATAAGCAGTAGATGGAAAACCCTCGACTAGCGAGCCGGTTTCGAAGGGGTCAACACTTTCACAAAGCATCCGCGAACATTTTCGCCTCAATATTATTCTCTATAACGTAATAATCTCATAGATATGTTAAACTCCGTTTGCATCGTCTGTGACATCCGCGTTTTCTATCCATCTACATAATGCAGTTCATATGTCAATGGACAGTTGAGGAGCTCTTCTGCTACTGGCAGTTACGTGGTTTACTGCTGTCACAGAATAAAAAAGCACTGCTGTTTTTAGTTTTAGGTTGCATTTTCTTGATCTTACCCACAATATGTCGATGATACCTATTTAGGTTTTAACTTTGTAAGACTTACAACTAGGTACTAAGCCTATTGAAAAATACAATCCGATCAATTTTAACACTCTATATTAGTTCTGTTGTGCTAGAGACCTCAGCGTTAATATTTTTTTTATTGCATATTTTAATTTAAGTAGGCTCTTGACGAATACAATTTATTTGAGAAAATATCTGACTTAAAAAACAAGCTTTAAAACTAAGCCAGATAAACTGCCTAACAAACGACAAAAGGTAGGTACTTAAGTAATTTAGTGGGTACAGGTTGTCGAAAACTAGGCCCAATGCCCAACCAAACTCACATCATAAAATTCAGCGGCCATTATTTTTCTGCACGAGTAAATAAATACGAGTTCCAAACGAGTCGATTTGCAATTAATTACCAATAACATTTACCACAAATTGCTGGTTGAGCATTAAAAAACGCAGTTATGAGGTTTGCGGACCAACGCAATTAAAGTCTGACAATAGATACTTCGTATGTTATTTCTTAGAACTAGAAATACAGACATGTTTAGCCTTCGTTTTTGACAAATGACCTAAGCCATTGAGGAATGAGTAAAAACTACCTCCCCAATAAAAATGGGATAAATGGCTGGAAAATGTTGACGATGATTTATGGATATTTGTAGGTTTCCCGAAGGTTAGGAGGAGCTGTAGAATATAGAAAGGACCCACACTTCGCTGCCGAAGTTATTTTTAGGTCCCTCCCTTATCATTAAGGAGCAAGCCTAATGCCAGCAACCTAGAGTCGCACAAATAGAGTCGTTGTTGCTGTTGGTAAGTTCTTATTGGAAAAATCTTATGCGTCATCTGGACATCTAACCTAGGAGCGCACTTAACAGTGCCTACCAACTTGCAGCCAAACACCACGAAGTTAAGATAGATTATTTGTAGACTGTAATTTCAATTGTTGGTTGTAAGTAGAACGTCTCAATTTCTATAGGCGAAGAAAATCTTTAAAGATGGAGGGAAAGAGCGATAGGGCGACCGGTTTTCACCTCTCCTACTCAACATATTGAATATTTTCAATTTTCTCTAAAACACACAAAGTCTGAGTGCTAAGCTTGGTTTGCTAACCAAATGAGTGTAGTTTAATTATCTACAATAAAGTCAAGTAAGCAGGTAAGTAGTTTCAACTAGTTCTTCTTAATCTTTAATTATCATCGGTCTACTTTCAGAAAATGCATGTGCATTTTCAATCAGAATCTAATTAAGTCCTTATAGAAAGTAGCAGTGACAGAAGCGAAAACTACTGTTTTCAATATCAATGCCGCGTAAAACTGGAAAATTACTGGAAAATCCTGCTCCTGTGTGACAATCTGCTTGCCAATTAGTAGCGTTAAGGAACTTTAAGTTTTTATTTATGGATACTGGTACCGGATATCGGCAATGTAAACAATTAATATTTTCAATCGTCACCTTATAAGGTTTATATAGTCACATACCTGTCGCGGAAGCGCGAAGGGAGAATAGACCCGTCCTTCCGGGTCGGTTCCAATTTTCACATTCACTCCCTCACTTTTCAGGGAACAATCCCATAGAATAATAAACAAAAAATAGCACTCAATAATTAAAAAATAAACAGTCACACAGTTCAGAGTCCATCATTGTAGAATTTGGAACACGAGTTCATGAACAAACGGGGTTGTAAACTCAAAAACTTCGAATTCAAAATCGTTCGTCACTAAAGAGGTGCGATCAAAAACCGGTAGCGTGAGGCGTGGAGCGTGCTCGCGGCAAAGAGGTTGGTTATCAACTGCAGGTGAGTGAAGCGTCGACGGCGGCGAGAGGCTGGGCGCGGGCCGCGTGTGAATGTAAACTTGTAAAGGTTCTGCAAGTGGCCGGTTTGAGCCGGACATCAAGGGACTGGACCAGGATGGGCGAAGAGAAACTTCCTTGCCTTCCTTCCTTCCACAAAAAAAAGGTTCAAATATGATTTCCTTAGAAATAAGAAAGTGTTTACGAAAAGGTAAATGTAATTAAGGTAGGTTTTAGCGGCAAATAAATGTAGAGTGGTATGAAAATGATTCTTAATATAACAATCGCTCTATTAAGAAGCTTGAAGATACCCTATCCTAGCCTCCGTCTGAATTGTAGTTTTAAAGTTATTTGAGAAAAACACATTTTGCTGGAGTAAAGCTTGAAACGTTATCCTGGCAAAATCGATTTTCAAAAATTCGTTTAGCGCGGAACTAAATACATGAATAGATAGCATTTGTTGCTTAGTATATGTTTGTAATAGCAAAATTTTTATGTGATATGGTTCTCGAGTTGTTTAAGATTTTGTTGCGGTAACGATTTGGGATATCGCAGATCTCGAAAATGGCTCAACGAAGAAGGTTTAAAAAAATACCAACAAGAAACCTTAATTTGTTTAAAACATTATTTTTGATTTGGTTGTCGTAATCCAATGGAATTAAATGGTTTCAAAAATCAGATAAAAACGGATTTGCAAGTAAATCTAAACACTTAGAACCAAATAAACAGCTGTGCAAAAGATACCCATGGCAGCCGCTTATAACGTGAGGAATATTAGATTTTGTAACTTTACACGATATGAAGATAAAAACAAATTTGATTAATGTATTTGGTTCCGGGGTAGAAGAATTTTTGAAAGTCGATTTTGCCGGGATAACGTTTCAAACGTTACTCCAGCAAACTGTGGTTTTCTCAAATAACTTTAAAACTGCAATTCATACAAATTTTGCTTTTAGTAAACAAATTTCTTCTCATGATACACTAATTATTTGTTAAGGTCTCACATCTCAAATGCACAACATTTTGCCATGGTAACGCATACCTTTCAATTCTCCCCAATTCATCATCAGTAACATAAAAAGGCTAGTTTCCACTATCAATAAATTGCAAATCTAAATAAAATAAATAAATTAATCTAATAAAATAAATACCTAAATAAATAAAACTAAAAATTGAAAATATTTATTTGACACCTAAATTAAAAACATATGTTACAAGCCAATCACAATAAGAAAGCACACGAGTGTTTGTCCACAAATCTGATCCTAACCCCCAAACTAGGCCTCGACCTGTATTTTAGACGTCAGCGTTCAGCCATGGATATGGAGAACCAATTCGGTTATGTGGCTCAGGTTGGCTGGACAAAACTTCAAAATAGCTCCCATTTTACTAGGTCAATAGGGCACTTTATGTGACGGCTAAACACCCTTATGTCAGAATTTGTGACGCTACAGAATCTTAGATAATCGATCGAAAACGGGTCCAGCCATCTTGAAAAACCACTTTTCGCTGGTCACTCAATCTCGGTAATGGAAGTGATTTTCACGACTTTTTGCATATCAACGGGCGTCACATAAGTTTGTGACAGGCATCGAGCTAAAAGTTTTGTGATACGTACAGTGGTTTAGTAGAAAAATGCAAAAATCTGTGCCAGCCATCTTGAATTTACGTATAAAACTTTTGGCTGGCACTTCCGAATCTCAATAACGGTAGCGTTTTCGGATATGGTTCCTTTACTAAAACTTGGTGACGCAATGTGTGACAGTAATAAAGTTTGATTTATGGCGTCACGTGCAAGGGTTTACGAGAAATCAATAAAAACCTACTGTCCAGCCAACCTGAGTTCAGGCTGGCTGGACACCTGTATCTCTGCTGCCTGATGATCTAGGACCTTCAAAATATGTTCAAAATGTTGTGACGGGGACGATAATGATAACCTGAATTTGTGACGGAGAAACTTTGCGTAGTTTCAAAGATATTGACCATTTAAATTTTCCCATACAAACACTGCAGTAGGGTTACCAATATGGTAGGTTTTATGTAGGACTAAGTATATTTTATGGTGTTTTCTTTAATGGACGAAAATCCGTGTACTGGTGATACTAATAAGAACAACTGTAGATATTTAAATCAATAAAAGACAAAAGTGTATAATTGAGCTGGAATGGGGGTAATTTTTTAATGTTATTGAGTATTTACGTGCAGATATCTACTCTTTTTAGTAGGTAGGTATTGGTGTTTTTCATGGTAAGTACATAGGTAGTTAATGTGTCAGGATAACTAATGCTCTAAGGTATTTAAATGAAAAAATAATGTTTGCTGTAAATAAAATCACATTTATTTATTTGTACTTATACAGCGTTTCAAATGACGACGGTCAACTCCATTTGCACTTCAGAATAATAATTAAATAAACAATATCGATTTCAAAATTTGAAATCAATACAAAAAAATGTACAAAATATCTGCGAACGGAATGTAATATTTCCTTGATAGCTGATGTTAGTGTCGCCATCTATTGCTTAAAGTTGGTACTGCTAGGACAACTGGTCGAATCTTCTCTTATTAATTTGTTGTCTTACCGCAGATTAATATTAAAAGTTGTCTTACTCTGATTAGTGATAACACTTCGAAAAGTACACTGCAGTCCTGCAGACTGTCGAGTTTAGTTCTCATTTTCAGTTACATAGATAGGTAATGAACTAAACGGGAAATACAAGTGTGTTGACGCAGACGTTGTGATATGGCAATGGAATGGCGTGTCAGGCGTGATCAACCAAATAAACACTTCGACAGTATATCCAGACTTTTATTTATCAAAATACAAGCTGATATTACACGTCCATTGTATATTCAATATGATGAATTAAGATTAAATTGGACAATAATTGAGACGACACAAAACATAAAAAGGGCAGAGACTGCAGAGAGCCGTGAGCAGATAAGTTTGTTGTCAAAAATCAGCTAAAAAGACAGATGACAACTTCAAATGACATTTAAATAAATATGGCTGCCTTTAAGCTGCGTTCATGTAGAGCTTACACAACTCCTAATACTCCTCCTTAAGCGCTACATGAGAGAAAAGAAAAAACTACTGTAACTCTACACAATATTTAAAAGACTCTACATTTAGTTTTTTTTTTTTTTTTTTTTTTTTTTAAAAAAAACTCTACATTCAAGAGTTACATACTCTACCTACTTTAGAGCGACTCTACATAATTATACATATGATTCAATTCAATAATAATTACATGATTCATCACAATATAACAATATTTATCATTAATAAAATAAGTACAACAAAACTTTAACCATTTGCTCCACAAACTCTCACATTTAAACATTTTACAAAATTACAATGTTTCTGCGCACATAGTGGCTTTGTCAATACATCTGCTAGCATGTCATTAGTAGGTAAGTATCTTACAGTTATGTTTCCTTTTTGTACTAAATCCTTTACGAAATGGTAACGCAAATCAATGTGCTTCGTTTTCTTATGCGAATATTCTTTTACAAGTAATAATCTTTGAGCACTTTGATTGTCGTTGTATACAATTACATCAAAAATTTTGGTAATAATTTCAGACAAGAAATTCTTCACAAAACAAATGTCCTTGCAAACGTCACTAATTGCTAAGTACTCTGCCTCTGTACTTGATAAAGCTATACTACGCTGTTTTCTAGCTTCCCAATTGATTAAACAGTTACCTAATTTTATAACAAATCCAGTGTAGGACTTTCTGTCTGATGAGTCATTAGCCCAGTCGGCATCTGCATAAGCACTGATATTAAAATTAGTACCTTTTGTAAAATGAAGACCATAGTTGATCGTCCCTGCTAAATAACGAAGTACTCGCTTTGCTGCGCGCCAATGACTCGTGTCGAAACATACACTGTATTGACTAAGTTGACTACAAGCATAAGAAATGTCCGGGCGTGAGCACACACTCAAATACATTAAACATCCCAACAGTTGTCTGTATTTGTATAACTCATCATCAAGACCCTTCCCATTAGACTTTTCTAACTTACAATTTACAGGTAACGGTGTAAGTACTGGCTTGCAGTCACTCATATTAAATTTAGCTAGCAAACATTTTATATAATTAGACTGATCTAGCACTATTGTATTATTATATCTAGTGACATTCATGCCTAAACAATTTTTTAATTGGCCTAGATGACGTATTTCAAAGTTTTCTTTCAATAATGATAAAACATTCCTAATACATCCATTATGAAATATATAACAGTCATCGACATACAGAGCAATTATTATATAATCTTTATCATTTTTCTTTATATATACGCACGGTTCGCACTTACTTTGAGTATATCCATTATTAATTAAAACATTATTTATTTTTAAATTCCACATACGGCTAGCCTGTTTGAGACCATATATACTTTTATTCAGCTTACAAACTTTACTTTTATCTGAACAAAAACCTTCTGGCTGCTCCATATATATAATCTCATCCAGATCACTATTTAGGAAAGCTGTGGTAACATCAACATGGTCCATCTGCAAATTCATTTCTGTTGCAATGGAAAATAAAATTCTCAATGTGGAATGTCTGACAACAGGTGAAAAAGTGTCATTGTAGTCTATACCTTCTTGTTGACTAAATCCACGGGCAACCAATCTAGCTTTATACTTATCTAGTTTACCTGTGGCATCGTGTTTCCTTTTGTAGACCCACTTGCACTTTACAATGTTTTCACTTTCTGGTCGATCGACTAATGTCCAAACATTGTTCTTAATTAATGAATCATACTCACATTTCATGGCGTGAAGCCACTGCTCACAGTCAGTAGACTTTGTAGCTTGCTCGTATGTATTAGGCTCATTTGCCAAACTCTGCTCAATTAGCATCGCCGATAAGTCATAATCATTATATTTAAGCGGAATTTTACCTCTATTAGTACGTACGGGACGCGAGCCAGAAGCAACACTTTGCACATGGTCAACCTCTCCTCCTCGAAGTGTGGCATCAGGCAGAGAAGACACAGCATCCCTGCAGACGTTATCCTCATCACCATTATTACCATTTCCTTCAAGTGTGGCAGCAGGCATAGAAGACATAGTGTCCTTACAGACATCATCCTCATCACCTTCGTCACCAGTACCGTAGACCAGGTCCGACAAGGGAGACCACACTGAAGGTGTTAGGTCACTCTCAGATCCTGAAATAGGTGATTCCGTAGTAGACTTATGACAAATATTTTCACAGACATTATTAATAATTTTATCATTCATTTCATTTGCATTATTATTATCACAGTCAATATTTAAAATTTCATTATCAATATTTGTATAATTATTATTATTTACAATGCATTCATGAGAGATAAAATCATTATTCTTGCTTTGTGTTTTAAAGTGAAGTCTTCCAATAAATTCATCTTCTAAAAATGTTACATTTCGTGAATACACAACCTTTTTAGGATTATATGGATCAAGGAGACGGTAGCCCTTAAAAGTCTCACCATAGCCAACAAAGATATATGGTTTAGCTTTAGCGTCAAGTTTACGACGTTTTACATCAGGAATATGAGAAAATGCTACACAGCCAAATACGCGCAAATGACTGAGATCGACTGGCTGTCCAGTCCACTTACTCTCAGGGATATCATCTGACAACGCGCTGGTAGGAGACTTGTTCTTCAGGTATATAGCAGTCATTACTGCTTCTCCCCAGAAACGTTCAGACAGACCCGCGTCATGTAACATGGCCCTAGCTTTCTCAAAAATCGTCCTATTGACGCGCTCCGCAACTCCATTCTGTTGTGGACAGTAAGGCACCGATGTTTGATGTATTATCCCTTCCCTTTTAAGAAAATCAGTCAACGTTCTATTACAGTATTCAGTACCGTTATCGGTTCTTAAAATTTTAAGTTGCAAACCTGTTTGTTTTTCAACCATATTTTTAAAGTTAACAATATGTGAACTCACCTCGGATTTTGTTTTCATTAAATAACCGAAGGTTTTTCTAGTGCAATCATCCGTCAGAGTCAAAAGATAACGGGCACCGCCCCAACTGCTGACTTGAATGGGCCCACAGACGTCGGAATGCACAAGCTGGAGTGGCACGGTAGATTGGCTTCCCACAAGCTTCGGATAAGGCTTTGTATGCATCTTTCCAGTTAAGCAGGGAACACACTTGTTTGGCGAGTCGTCATCCTGAAAAACGACACCACAACATTTACCACCACCCCGTAGGCTATTCATACCTTTCTGGCCAATATGGCCTAAACGCTTATGCCAGACTGTCGCAGACACCAATGCAGTATTGACACTCTCTGGCTGCTGCCTAGGATGCACCAGCATGGAATGTCCCAACACATGCGGCTTGCACTGCTGTATCTTATACAAACCATTCACATTTGTAGCAGCTAAAATTTGGTTGCCAGTTAAAGAACTTATCTCATTATAAACATGACACCCATTTTTATCAAAAACTACTGTAAAACCATTGTCACACATTTTACTTACAGACAATAAATTCGTTGACAGATTGGGAACAACTAAAACATTTTCTAAAGTGATATTATTTTTGTCAGTAGACAAAACTAAATAGCCAATGCCAGACATTTCTAATTGACCACCATTTGCTATAGAAATTGAGTTATTATTACAGCTTTTAAAATTTCTTACTAACCTAGCATCATTGATCATGTGAGCCGAGGCCCCGCTGTCTATGATGACATCATTATGGTGAGCGATGTAAGCCGATGCATAAAAGGTATGCTGTTCTTCTTTCTTCTTCTCATCCCTCTTTTTCTTAAAGCATCGCTTCGCTGTATGTCCTGGTTTTCGGCAGTAATCACACTTGAAAAGTTTGTTCTTCTTTACATGAAAAGCTGAAGCATCATTATCACATTTTCCATTTCTTCTGTGTTCCTCTTGAAGCAATCTCGTTCTCACTAGTTCAGAAGTCAGCGAGCTAGTTAAATTGGCAGTTTCAAGACCGGAGACTAGTGTGTCAAATTCCTGCGGTAAGCCGCTAAGTAGAATTTCAGCCACCTCACCGTCATCTATAATTTTTCCAATGTCAGAGAGTTGCTGGACTAATCCGGTGACATTTTCAATATATTCAGTCATGCTGCTAAACTTACTGTAGTCAACTCGATGTAACTGTCTAAGTAGCAGAACACGGCGATATAGACCTTTGTCCTCGAATGTATGAGCTAGCTTCTCCCATGCTTCTTTAGCTTTTGACGCTGATCGAACTATTTGGTACAAGTTGGGTTGTAGTGCCAGGCAAATACGCGCCAAGGCGCGGCTATCACGCACGGCGTCAGTATCAGTGCCGATCACGCAATCCCACAAACCTTCTAAAGTGAGTAACATCTTCAATGAAAACTTCCAGTTCGAATAAGACGAGATACCACTCAGCTTCTCCACTTGATTATTGATGTGTATCGCTGGTTGCGTTGCCATATTTCTTCTTTGACAATAAATCTGGTCGACAGTGAGTTTTGGTGATACATACAACGATGATTATGCGTAGATCCCTCGTTGCACGCCTTTCTTTTTCACTGGGGCCATAACCTGTTGACGCAGACGTTGTGATATGGCAATGGAATGGCGTGTCAGGCGTGATCAACCAAATAAACACTTCGACAGTATATCCAGACTTTTATTTATCAAAATACAAGCTGATATTACACGTCCATTGTATATTCAATATGATGAATTAAGATTAAATTGGACAATAATTGAGACGACACAAAACATAAAAAGGGCAGAGACTGCAGAGAGCCGTGAGCAGATAAGTTTGTTGTCAAAAATCAGCTAAAAAGACAGATGACAACTTCAAATGACATTTAAATAAATATGGCTGCCTTTAAGCTGCGTTCATGTAGAGCTTACACAACTCCTAATAAAGTGGGCTCTCTTTTGCAGCGCTGGTAGTCAATTATTATTTTAAATTAACACATTAAAAAAAAGTAAGTTTACGCTTTTTATTGCAGGAAAACCTTTTATTCCCACGGAGAAATCAAATACAAAGCAGGCGTGGCTGCTACCGGCCGATTAGTATATTAAAAAGAAATCCTTTATTTATGTAAAAAATATGGTCACCTCACAATATTAATGGATGTTTGCATTTTTCTACTAAACCACTGTACGTATCACAAAACTTTTAGCTCGATGCCTGTCACAAACTTATGTGACGCCCGTTGATATGCAAAAAGTCGTCAAAATCACTTCCATTACCGAGACTGAGTGACCAGCGAAAAGTGGTTTTTCAAGATGGCTGGACCCGTTTTCGATCGATTATCTAAGATTCTGTAGCGTCACAAATTCTGACATAAGGGTGTTTAGCCGTCACATAAAGTGCCCTATTGACCTAGTAAAATGGGAGCTATTTTGAAGTTTTGTCCAGCCAACCTGAGCTACATATTCGGTTTTATGCTTGGTCGGGGAACGACGGATGCCATATTCGCTATCCGCCAGCTGTGCGAAAAATATAGAGGTGCACATAAAAACTTGCACATGGTGTTTATCGACCTCGAAAAGGCATACAACCGGGTACCACGTGATGTTTTGTGGTGGGCCCTCAAGGAGAAAAGTGTGCCTGGGAAGTATGTGCAGTTGATCCGTGCTATGTATAGTCGAAGTAGAACCCAAGTACGGTCTACAGCAGGCACTACCGGCAGCTTTAATGTTTCAGTCGGCTTGCACCAAGGGTCGGCTCTAAGCCCTTACCTCTTCCTTGTGATAATGGACGCTCTTACGTTCGACATCCAGGAAGAGGCTCCCTGGTGCATACACCAGGGATCCTCTTCCTGGATGTGCTGTTTGCCGATGACATTGTGCTAGTTGCCGAGAGTGGCCTAAAGGTCCAGAGCAGATTGGGGGTGTGGTGGCAAAGACTGGAGAATGTTGGCCTGAAATTAAGTAGAACCAAAACAGAATACTTGTTTTGTGATTTCGGCGGTCTCTCCACTCCTGTGGCCTAACCCTTGCCGGAACGCCCATACCGGTCTGCTCCGATTTTCGGTCCCTTGGGTCGCTTATTCAGGGAAATGGCGAAGTAGACCGGGACGTAACGCACCGGATCAACTCAGGATGGATGAAATGGCGACAGGTCACTGGAACAACTTGCGACCCACGGATGCCCCTCAAGTTAAAGGGGAAACTGTACAAGTCCGTGATTAGACCTGTCGTATTGTATGGATCAGAATGCTGGGCTGTGAAGAAGATGGATGAAAAACGATTGCATGTAGCGGAGATGAGAATGTTGAGGTGGATGTGTGGAGTGACAAGAATGGATAAAGTAAGGAACGAATATATTAGAGGAAGTTTGAAAGTGGCACCTGTTACTGAAAAATTGAAAGGAAGCCGTTTGGCTTGGTTTAGACATGTAATGAGGAGGGATGAAACGCATGTGACTAAAAGAGAGATGGACATTAGTATTGATGAATGGAGAGGGAGGGGAAGGCCAAAGAAAAGATGGATGGATTGTGTAAATACAGTACATATATGTGACAATGGCGTCCAAAAGATTAAGTGTGTATGTTTGAGTGTAAGAGTAAGTGAGTTGATGAGTGTTTGTGTTGTGTGTCAGTGTGTGTGGTGGAAGTGTGTTATCTGTGCGTATGACAGTGCGTGAGTGTCTGGTTTGGGTTGCACCTTTGAATGAGTGTAAGAACGGAAAAACGTAAGAATGGATGACAGTGCGAATGGATTTGGTTCAAATTATATTCCAGTCTCCTGATAGTCTATCTTTAGGAGCCAGTCTGCTACTTTCTTCATTTCCTGCACACATTTTAGCAATGTTCAGCATTTTGTCTGCGAAAATGTACAGTTTGCTGCTCAAGCTATTAAATTGGTGTTTGGCAAATGAGGTCCGGCAGGGTATAGTTGGGCATATGGAAGATTTGCTACGCTTATTTGCGTCAGGAGGGAACACTTTTTTGTCTTCTACCCAGTTACGTAGATTTGAGCAAATAGAGCTGGCGGACAGTCAAACTTTAAGCTCATAGAATAATGTTGAGGTGGGGAACCTTTACGGTTTCTTGGGGACAGGTCTCTGTGCTCGCTCCGACCCGATCAGGTAGGTCTTGGTTGCACCACCCTACACGGTTATGCAGTATTAGATAATGGACTGAGGGATAGGTAGACTAGTTTCAGATTTTCCAGTGTTGCAGAATCCTTAAGGAATACATGTATAAGCCGCCTAGTTCTGGCAATGATCGCGCCAATCTGCCCGTCCCACCTCAGTCCATCATCCATCAGCACTCCTAAATATTTTGCCGAATCTACCCGAAAGAGACTGGGAAGTAGAATTGTTTTGGGTCTCGCAAGTCTATATGCTATTATGGAATAGTCAGGCAAGGGCTTAGTGTTGGGTCTCAGAGAAAAAGGTAAGAAATGTGTTTTGCTTAGGTTTAGCGTTAGGAGATTTAGTTTTAGCCAGGTCATTATTTTAAAGAGGGAGTGTTCGGCTCTTTCCTTGACCACCTGCCAATTCCGCCTGCGCCGTGTGTTGTAGTTGTGCGGTCATTTAGGTATATAAACCAAAAACAACAGAGGTCCCAAAATACTCCCCTGTGGGACCCCACAGAGGATTGTGCACTCCTCGCTAAGGCAATCTACTATTTTGACATAATGCTTAGGCCCGGAAAGAGAATCTATTTAGTCCGTCAGTTAGAGTATTGGAAAATAATGGACACGTATTTTTTGTTTTTGTATATCAATGGAAATTGACTAAGATAAAACGCAAGAAAACTCGTAACGTCAGAACGCACTAAAAAATATAACACGGCGTGACGTATTGAGAATTTTAAAAGCGTTGTATTTTCGTCAATTTTGGTATAAGTACTTAGCAAAAGAAAAAATAAGGGTAAATTATTTATATAATATCTCCTTGAAAATCAACATATTGTTTTCTCGTCTTTTTAGAACTCTTCTTGATGAGACCTACACGAGATTGCCTTGCGACTCTTGCGAGGATATAAATTACCTATATGACAGCTTAGTATTTCTAGCGACATCTGTCGCACATATTGCGAACTAACCTTTCAGCACTACCCAAGTAAATACTTTTAACACAAGATGGCGCTAAATCACGGCGGCATTTAACATAAAGTGGTGGGTTTAGGCATTTATTGAAAAGTCGTTTTGTATTTGAGTAACATTAATGTATTTGTTCCACACATCATTACTTACAACAACAAAATAAAACAAACTCTGGTTTCTTTTTGCTGTAACCAGTTAGAGTTACGATGTCATCCAATTTATCCCTATCACATTAAAGGCATTTTTATAACAAAAACATGTTAATAAATACAGGTCTTCTCGCTAGATTTGTTTCAATAAAGCTTCCCACACACCAATCTCTTACAGCATTATTTTACATTTAGCATATTGTTGAAAAAGTACTTGAATTAAGTGGTTTTTATAAAAAAACTAAAGATATCTTAAAAAAACAAACAGGTGTAGGTATATCCTACTAATAAATATAAAGTCCAATTCATAAATTTATATTTTTGGGCCCATAAATTTTACTCTAACATCTAGGCCCTAGGGTCTAGTAAGACAGGACCAAATAGTAATATGGTTATCTTTGTATACAATAATCATTTAACACTTAACTATTTGTATCAATTGTCCATATCAGATCATCAACGGTTATCAGTACCGTGTTTCTCTGAGCCCTATAACTGAGGTTTCACATCCTTGTTGAGGATCAAGGCTGGGTTCTGCATGTCTAGCTGACATTGAGCTATGTCACTGAGGGCTCCCTGGATCTTCTCTAGAAGAATCTCTCCTTGGCGGACAACCTAGAACGAGATATTCAGATAAAGATTTGTACTGACATTGTTTAATTATTAGTATATAAGTAGTGAAGAACAAAGTTATTCTGCTGTACTATGAGGGTAATGTAATAAAAGATAGTTTTACTGGATCATAAGTGATAAGAGTATTATGTTCACAAAACTTTCCTTTACTTTGTTCACATGTTGGGGTACTTTTTCTTTATGTCACCATTAACACAGTGCTCCATAACTACCTCAGATTTTGTGGATCACTAACAAATTGAAAGACTGGGACTCAAGGTCTAAGATTTTCAACTTATACCATAAATAAAAACAAAACATACCTCCTCAAGTTGCTCAGCAGCCTCTTTATTCTCAGCCTCCAAACGCCTCAAGCTCTGCACCTGCAGTTCCGTCGAGCTCTCCTCGCTAGGCAATGACTCTATCAACGTGTCTATATCCTTAGCACAGCGAGATATCAACGTAGCGAACAGCATAGCATAATCCTCCTGATTCTGTTGCTGCTGCGGCGTCTGTGACCCACTACGGTCGAAACCGGGGAACTTACTCGGCGTAGAGAACTGTTGCAATATGCCTATGCTGTTGCAAAAGTGCTCAGCTTGCTGCAAAACAGTCAATAACGATGTAAATAATTATACAGTGGGGGCTACAATAAAATTACGACAGAATTCACGTTTTGTTACCTGGTTTATGGTATCCTGAAGCTGGGTAAGACGGTCTGCCATGATTTGTATGTGACTTTAATACGTTTACCTACAAACTTTGATACAAATACGGAGAAAGTTTAATTTATGAAAGAACTCGGAATAAGCAAAATCTGGACGCTAACTCGACTAAAGTGAAGTTAGCCGCAAATCGATGCGCTGTCAAACTACTCCATAGACTATTCACATATTTATGATAGTACGTTTTGCAAATTTAGTCGATTATGGAGGACTCAGTCATGAACATGCATAGTGAACGTGATGATTTTGAAGTCTCTTGATAGTCGCTGCATAATCGTGGCTATGTGAGCAAAATACACATTCAGTGACAAAACGGCCACGATGCCGTGGCCGTTTTGCGAAGATCAGTAACATGGATTTGACGTGATGCAAAATTAATCGTCTAAGGTCCCCCCTTAAAATTCAAAACTGACGCGTCAGTCGAAATCTTTCTGGCAACACTGCACCTAAGTCATTCAAAAGTGTGGGAATTTGAAGAAAACTAAAGTAATGGCGTGTTTCTTGTTCTGAAAAGTTCACTTTTTTTCTAACATGCAGTTTAATAATCGTGAAGTATAAACTATTAAGTGTAAAGGTATTCAGATTTGTTGACAATACAATGTAACGTCATAAGAACGCCGTGTTAACTGTGGGAAATATTTGTTTATTGTTGTGTCTTGGAATTATCCGGAAACATGACGCTGTCCTGCAAATAAAAGCAAATGCTTACGGAAAGATTCTTACTCTTTTGAATGCTCCCTCTACGTGCAGACGGGTGTTATTTAATGGTGGGTTCTATCTGACCAACGATTGTTGTCGGGGGGTTATAAGTATCTGAATTTAGCAGTACGCGATGCAACCGCTCCCACCACAATATTTAGATCTGATGAAAGAACCAAACGTGAGTACTTCTTTTTAGTTTTTAAACTGACCATGGTCACTACATAATACCTACCTATTTTCGTTGAGACTAGAAACGGAAGCACACACAGTGTGTTTCGTGAGAATCGAGTTGCGAGTATATTATTTTCTGTGGACAATAGGCATAGTGACTATAAAAAAATTGCAAATTTATTTAGTCCGTCAGTTAGAGTATTGAAAAATAACAGGCATTTGTGAAAAACGAAAAAAGTGGGTAGACCGATTTGTCTGCTCATAAACACCCACCCGCTAAAACTTCAGTTATCCGTGATCGTTACTGCAACAGCGCCGAAATATCGGGAACTGAATACAAACAGTAAACACGGTAAAAATCCCATTTCTAATCATGTAATGATTCATAATAATGATATTATTTTCATTAATACGTATAAATAAATTAAAAAATGTTTTATTAGGGTAGCCCTACCAGCTACCTATATCTAAAGTGGGAAGTGTTTTTTTTTATTTCAACCCTAACGTGTGATATATTGTTGGAAAGGTAGGTTTACTAAAATCATTTTCTGATAATGTCAATAATTTCGGAAATAATTGCTCCAAAAGTAAAAAACAACGTCGTCGTCCCTCTAAATTCTGAACCATAAGTTTAGAAAATATGAAAAAAATCTGCAAAGTAGAACTTTATAAGGACTAGGAAAATCATTTTGAACTTGGATGGAAACATTTTTTTTAACAGTTTTTTTAACGTTGACACAAAAAAGGTCAAAGGTCAAAGACCAATTACAGACTTACAACTTTTTTTTAATTTTTTTTTTTAGATAAAATAGCAGATATACCTTTTTTATTTTTTTCTTGCTTTTTTTATGGTAGGTATCTTAATATTCATGCCTAGAAATTGGGACATGGAGGCTGATCTGAACGTATGAACATTCACGTAAAATACTGGTCTTCAGTTGCATCTGGCTAGATTGGAAGTCTAGGTAGATGATGAAGCCATCTTATCACACTCACGATGTGCAGCCAACTATTTTGGCATATTATTTATTTCGTGTTTTTTCTTTTTCAAATATAAGTAATGAATTTTTGTTTGGGAAAACATTGTAGGCCCTTAATTACGGTCAGTGGAACTATAAGACTAAATCCGTCCCGAACAGCCACTTATAGTTCATCAGCACAATAAATTATGAAACTGACACATTCCGTATTGCGGTGATCAGTGCAACTATGAACCTGAAACATTCCGTAGAGCGGTGATCAGTGTAATAGTAAAACTGAAATATCCAGTATAGCGGTGATCAGCGTAATAGTAAAACTGAAACATTCCGTATAGCGGTGATCAGCACAACTATGAAACTGAAACATTCCGTATAGCGGTGATCAGTGCAACTATGAAACTGAAACATTCCGTGTAGCGGTGATCAGCACAACTATGAAACTGAAACATTCCGTATAGCGGTGATCAGTGCAACTATGAAACTGAAACATTCTGTAGAGCGGTGATCAGTGCAACTATGAAACTGAAACATTCCGTAGAGCGGTGATCAGTGTAATAGTAAAACTGAAATATCCCGTATAGCGGTGATCAGCGTTATAGTGAAACTGAAATATCCCGTATAGCGGTGATCAGCGTAATAGTAAAACTGAAATATCCCGTATAGCGGTGATCAGCGTTATAGTGAAACTGAAATATCCCGTATAGCTGTGATTAGCGTAATAGTAAAACTGAAACATTCCGTAGAGCGGTGATCAGTGCAACTATGAAACTGAAACATTCCGTAGAGCGGTGATCAGTGTAATAGTAAAACTGAAATATCCCGTATAGCGGTGATCAGCGTTATAGTGAAACTGAAATATCCCGTATAGCGGTGATCAGCGTAATAGTAAAACTGAAATATCCCGTATAGCGGTGATCAGCGTTATAGTGAAACTGAAATATCCCGTATAGCGGTGATCAGCGTAATAGTAAAACTGAAACATCCCGTATAGCGGTGATCAGCACAACTATGAAACTGAAACATTCAGTAAAGCGGGCTCAGGGTAATAGTAAAATTTAAACATAAAATATGGACGAATGTAAAAATCGAAGGTTGTTTATTTTGTTGGTTCATCATTTGCATATCCTGCTAGACTTTTCGTAACTAGGTAGGTATATTGTGGTAGACATCCAATCTAAACAGATACAACTAGGTACCTATATCTAGCGTTGCCAGGCGTCCGGATAAAGCTGGACATAGTTATGCTTTTTGTTAAACGGTGTCCGGCTTTTTAACCGACTTCCAAAAGGAG
Source organism: Xestia c-nigrum (assembly GCA_916618015.1). Taxonomy (NCBI): domain Eukaryota; kingdom Metazoa; phylum Arthropoda; class Insecta; order Lepidoptera; family Noctuidae; genus Xestia; species Xestia c-nigrum. The sequence goes on from OU745263.1 coordinate 5,898,900, forward strand.
GAGGTTGGCTACGCTCGGCCATGTATCGCGCTCGCTCCTTTGAAAAATGGAAATAAAACTTTTTTGCAAAAAATAAAACCGACTTCTAAAAACACAAAAAAGTGAAAAATTACTTTAGCTTCAGAAGTCGGTGACAAAAAAACTAAACCAATCAAATAAAGGTCACCGACTTCTGAAGCTAAAGTAATTTTTCACTTTTTTGAAAAATACTTAAAGCTTCATAGTTAAAACATAACTTTGTTCTTTTGTATTTCCCGATCGAATGGGTCGTGGGCCAATACACCGGCTAATTCATGATAGAAAACGCACTTTCTCTTCTCCACCAGGGTTTTCAACCCAGGAACAAATTGCTCAGTTACGTTCAGAAGTCGCCCTTGCAATCTTTAATGAGGTGAATGAGATCAGTAGACAGTAGGTATAAATAAATAGGGCCTAGTTAGTACATACACAATGAGCCTAAAAAAGAAAAAAAAGTAGGTACACCACTAATCCAAAATGTAATATTGAACATTATATTTATTAAATTAAGCAGGGTACATAGTATTTATGACTAGAAGTAAAAATATCACAATCCAATCAATTATGTACAGTCAACAACACCAATTTTGCCGTTAAACATTAATAAAGTAGGTAGGTAGGTACTTACCTATCTGTATTATGCATACATTCAATGCAATAAACTATAAAAAGCTTGGCAATAAAACAAATATTCTTTACGTATTTCAGATGTGTTGATTGTACCTATTAGTTATTACATTCCATGAGTGTGCATCAATCATTGCATTTTATACCTTATTTCCCATAAGTACATAAGTCACTAAACGCGTCTTCATTATTTACAACGACTATGTACATATTGTACAAACATGTACTGGTGATCAAACATTCCTTCAATAAAATATTATTTGAACAAACTATATGTTACTATTGTGCCATATCTACATCATTAATGACTAGTTTAACTTTTGAATTAAAAAATCAAAATAGAGCCCATCCTTCATAATCTTCTAACTAGGTAGGTACTTGATTAATGAGATTTATCCAAACTGAGTAATGTCCGGCTCTTGTTTCTATAAAAATATCAGATTTCATTCTAATAACTAAAAATACCTACATTAAAATGACTAGTTAATACACATGACTAGGTGACAATGACAATATTTTCTTAATTTAATGATTCACAAAAAAAAATAAAAAACAGCTTAAAATTGTTAGGTATATGGAGTTTAGTAAAATAAAGAGACAATTTAATTAACAAAAATAAATAACTTTGGTGATATGTCACTATGAATATGTAGACATTTAGAGATCATTATATAGGTAATGATAGAAACACTATAACAAACACATTTTAATATAAGCAAACAGCTTTTCAACAACAATTAACTTTAAATCAATAAATATAAGGACTAAATTATTAAAGCCAATGAGGAACACAATGACTAGCCAAAGTGATAAATAGAGGCCAATGCACACAACACAAGTTCCAGTGGACTTACATAACAGTCTTTTAGGGTGAAAGGTTATACTTAAATATTACAATATAATAGTTATTGTTTTTGTCCGTTCTTATACACAATTATGCACTTAAAGCAAAAATAGCAACGGTTTATCGACTGAATAAGATGAGTGTAAATAAAATGGCTCTTAAACACTTGGTAATATTGAAACCTAAGCAGGTAAAGGGAAGGGCTGAAGACAATCATTACGCATCTAAACTTCTCCTGCAGATAAGGAATCAAATTATCAGCCAGCATGGCTGTATCCTAGGTAGACAAGAAAGGATTATTTCGTAGAAAGAAATTAGCACACCAAGTAAGTTAGGTGATGAAGTACTTTATGTATTCGCACTTGATCCAGAATTGATCAAATTATCAACATAGATAGGATATCTATCCAGCCAAAGGACAAATAAGACTACACGAAAAAGGTAGCTAACTGATTGTTTGTCAATTGCAACTATGTAATAGTATTTTTTATTTCACTCATTGAATAGAGTGACTTTTGTATTAAAAATCTTAAAGCAAATGTAACTCAAGTGGTTTTTGAGCCATTCACAACTGAATATCAATTCATAACAATACACAATCATAAATGAATCGGTCAATTTTGTGTATCCAAATAAGATTGAATCAAATACTGATTACCGTGCAAGTGCACCAAGTTTATTTCTCAGCTGTGAATCTGTAGGCAATGCCAGTGCCCACTTACGTAAACCAACTAACATAACTGAACTTAGAACTAATACTGCCCCACAAACAGAATACTTGCTCGGGATTTCATTGAAAAACATGACTTGCCACAGAAATGCAAACACAATATCAGCAGATCTAGCAATAGCCACAGGACCAGCCTGCTCCATTTGCAAAGACATTGTCAACAAGATTTGCCCCAAATAACTAAACAGTGCCAGACAAACAACAAGGAATCTCTCTGTACCACAAATAGGCATACACAACACACCAAATATGTAAGAGTAAAACAAAGTTTGTATTATAGCAATAGCACCAAAGTTTGTCATTATTACCGAGAAATGCAACCCTTTGAGCACTCGAAGCAAAACATAAGCATTGGCACCAAAAATAGTAGAAATAAAGGCAGCCACTGCACCTCTAAGACTACTGTAATTCTGGTTATGTTCTGCAGTGGGGTCATCACCAAATAAAAATGGTGGATGAGTTATCAATATCACTCCAATAAGAGTTAATATTATGGATATTGTGTTCCAAATACCACATGGTTCTTTCAAGAACACTCTTGCAAACAATGCTACAAAAACAGGCACTGAGAATACTATAACAGATGCATCTGCTAATGGCATGTTTCGAAAAGCATAAAAACTTAACATTAAGCCTACTGTCCCTACGATTGACCGCAATAGCAGCAGGACGCGTTTCCCAGCAGGAAATACAGGCTGCTCTGTGTATATCACTATGGGAATTGTAGGTAATAGTACTCCAATGAATCGGAACATGGCTAGCTGCATGGGGTCGATGTTGACGAGGCTCTTAACGATGACCGAGCACAGTGAGAAGAACAAAGACGATAGCGTCGCTAGTATCAGGCCGAGGTAAGGACATCTTTTTATGAGAGGTCTCTTATTCTCAAGTAGATTCGGCAAAGTCTCGTCGCCGCTTCCTGCCGACAAGTCCACTAGGTGTTGAAGTTCTAAATGCTCCGGCATAGTTCCACATAAGCCACCTGAAACCGCACCCTGCTATGTTATTTGAAGTGAAATATTAATAACTAACAAATGTATTTGGGTAACATTTACAAACCTTTCTTTCGGGAATTCCTGTTTGAAATTTTATATATTCTCACACTTATATATTCTGCAATCCCATTATAAAACGTAGGACCGATAAAAATAACACTCGGTCAAAGATATTTCCCGTTTCAGGATTTTCGTAGGATTTCCTTTCTAGTTTGACGCATGGGTTTGACGTTTTCATTTGTCATTTTCCATTTCCATACGTTTCATTTCACGTAGGTTTCATGCACCGTTTCAAGTCTAAGCTACATAAATGTACTCGATTGTTTGAAGTTCTCCGAAGATGTGGGATGTTTAAATTCACTAGTTGACTTTGTTGCCCATGAAGATAAGACAATGCCTGTAGGCTGAATTTTATATTAAGCTACCTACAGCACAAACCCAATTAAGGTGAAAGCGTCAAGGTAGAACGCGAAATTCTTTACTTGCTTTTTTTGCAATTTGCAGGCCATTCCTAGATTGTATGTTGATAAAGATATAGTTCGCGACTGTAAGACGTATGTAGTTACAGAATTATAATCATCATCGTCATATAATTTATGATCACATTTTCATCAACACAGAGCAGGTTTTAAGAGAAGAGTGAAAGATCATTACCTATCCATATCGTCATAATTGCTTAGGTACCTATTTATTGTTTGTTATTTTATTGTTTTTATAGTAAGTAAGTAAGTAAGTAGTAAGTTTGTATAGTATTGTTACGAGCTGGGTATGAGATAAATTAATTACTACCGATTAAACAACACAATAACTTTATTATTCACAAAGCAACTTAAACTTTATCACAAATACACTACTGTTTACTATTCACTTAGATATCGCACTTGTAGTTCACTTGGATTCGCTTCGTTGTGTCGCTAAAACAAGACTGCCGGTCGCGAACCTGAGCGCTCTATTTATACTCGCCAACAGACACACCAGAATAACGACGAACATTCGAGAGGGTCATAAAAAAACACTAACAAAAAATAGCAGGTAGATAGGTACCTACTAAAAACAAGTACCTACCTAACCTACCTAACCTACTTGTACAAAACAAGCAAATATGAACGCAAATATGAACCTTATGCCCTAGGCGTACGGTCGAAATTCTAATGTCTTTTTATAAATAGGTCGCGAGTTTGTACCTACCTAACTTTAAAACTAATAATAATAGAATTCTCTCGAACTTCTAACGTACGCACACTGTAATCGCTGACTTTCTCGAAGGTTCTAGTAGGTCCGATGTAACACTGACCCCTCCTTAGACATGCTCGTCCCGAGCATCATTAGTCCCGTAGTATCGCGCCAACCGGTCTACATGCACAATTTTAGGCGCACCTCGTGGACCCTTCTGTATTCGGTAGGTGACATCGTTGATCCTAGTCACGACTCGGTATGGTCCATCCCATTTTGCTTGTAACTTCGGAGTCTTCCCCTTGCTCCGCACTGGGTTATGCAACCACACCAGTGAACCCTCGTCGAAACCCCTACCGTTTGCTTTCCGGTCATAACGGGTCTTCATCTTCTCAGACATCTGTTGGCCGGACTGTCGGATATGCTCATAAACATCGTTCAACTTATTACGTAAGTCATTCGCGTAATCTGTTACGCTACATGGAGCATCAGGGGGAGTTCCAGTGATTAAATCAGCAGGTAACCGTAATTCCCTTCCAAAGTTCGCGAAGGCTGGTGTCACAGTCGTACTTTCGTGGACTGCACTTCGGTAAGACAGAAGAAACGGCTGTATGTGCTTGTCCCAATCCCTTTGCCAGCTTTCCACAACTTTCGCCAGATATCTCTCCAACGTTTGGTGGAATCGTTCCACCATTCCATCGGATTGTGGGTGGTAAGAGGTGGTTCTGGTTTTATGGGTACCCATTAACCGACAAGTCTCTTGAAATACTTGCGATTCAAAATTTCTTCCTTGATCGCTGTGTATTTCTAAGGGTACTCCAAAACGACAGATGACTTCTTGAACCAATTTATCTGCGACAGTTGTTGCTTCTTGGTTAGGAATGGCGAAGACTTCCGGCCACTTTGTAAAGTAATCCATGACCACCAGGAAGTACCCGTTTCCGCTCTCGCTTACTGGAAATGGTCCCGCAACGTCTAGTGCTATCCGTTCCCAAGGGGCTCCAACGTTGTATATTTTTAATGCACCTCTGCTGCGTGTCTGGGGTCCTTTCACGGCCGCACAACTGGTACATTTGCGGCACCAGTCCTCCACATCATCACGACAATGGATCCAGTAGAAGCGTTCTCGAATTTTTAGTAGAGTCCTTTTTACTCCCATATGTCCTCCAGAACTTCCATCATGGTAGAGCCGTAGAACATCCGGTACCTTAGCTTTAGGAACAACCATTTGTAGATGACAGCTGTCCCCTCTAGCGTTTTCCCATTTACGGCACAAGACTCCATCCTGAATCACCAAGCTGTTCCATTGCGCCCAATAACTCTTCGTGATGGAACTCATCGCAGCCACATCACTCCACTTGTGTTTAGGAACACCAGCTTTGATCCACTCGAAGATCGGTTTGATATCCGAGTCGTTTTGTTGAGTCTGCTGTTGGGTCTCCTTCCATTCATCGCTGAGATCCATTCTAAGCATCCTCACGGGCACTACTTCCTTAGTCTCTTGCCTGGCACAGTGCTTACAGTCTTCAGGACAAGGTCTTCTTGACAAGGCGTCTGCGTTACCGTGAGTTCTCCCACTGCGATGTTCAGTTACGAAATCAAACTCTTGGAGCAGTTCTATCCATCTCGCCACTTGCCCCTCTGGATTCTTGAACTGTAATAGCCACTTCAGTGCAGCATGGTCAGTTCGTAATTGGAATTTACGTCCCAGCAAATATTTACTGAAGTGCTGCACTGTCTTTACTACAGCGAGTAGCTCCCGTCTTGTAACGCAGTAATTTCTTTCTGGCTTAGATAAAGACTTGCTGAAGTAGGCTATTACAACCTCCCGGTCTCCTTTCCGTTGAGACAGCACGCCCCCAATTCCAGTATTACTGGCATCTGTGTCAACTATGAAGTCATTTTCAGTGTCAGGATATCCCAAAATAGGTGTGTTGCACAGACGTTTCTTTAATTCCTGAAATGCGACGTCGCAGTCCTCGTCCCAATAGAATTGCCTCTTTTCCTCAGTGAGTTTGTGCAGAGGTTTTGCAATGTCGGCAAAATTCTTGACAAACCTTCGATAGTAGGAGCACAAACCCAGGAATGCTCTGACCTGCGTCTTGTCTTTCGGAACTGGCCAATCTTTGACGGCGACTACTATTTCCGGGTCTGTTTGAACACCTTCCCCCGAAACTATGTGTCCTAAGAAGTTCACTTGCTGTCTGAAAAACGATCACTTTTTCGGACTTAACTTCAGATTTGCTGTTTGTATTTTTGACAGCACTCGGTTGAGGTTTTTAAGGTGATCTTCAAATGTACGGCCCACGATGATTATGTCGTCTAGATAGACAAGACATGCGTCTCCAACCAATCCGGCGAGTACTTGCTCCATCAGCCTTTCAAACGTCGCAGGAGCGTTGCACAAACCGAATGGCATAACTTTAAACTGCCATAGCCCTTTTCCTGTTGAGAATGCAGTTTTCTCCTTGTCCTTGGGGTCTATTTCTACTTGCCAGTAGCCACTCTTCAGATCAAGTGTGGTAAACCACTTCATACCAGTCAGCGTATCCAGTGTGTCATCGATCCTAGGCAGCGGGTAGCTGTCTTTTTTCGTGACGTCGTTCAGTCGTCGATAGTCCACACAGAAGCGCATACTGCCGTCCTTTTTCTTTACCAGGACCACAGGAGAACACCATGGACTCGATGAAGGCTCTATAACACCGTCCTTCACCATTCCCTCAATCATGGTTTCTACCTCTTTTTCTCGTGCAACTGGCAGTCTTCTTGGTCGCTGACGGATAGGTAACTCGTTACCTGTATTAATCTGGTGCTGAACAAGTCCAGTTCTCCCTATGTCAGCATCATTCGAAGAGAAAATGTTGGCGTACTGAAGTAACATCTTCTTAGCCTTGTCCATTTCTCCTTGAGTTAAATCGCAGTTTTCCAAAAGCGTTGACACGTCAAATTTTGAACTGCGAATTTCATTTCCGGTAGGGACATCTTGCAATTGACGCATCCAGGCTACTTCCTCGCAAGTGCCGATCAAGGTGCCCTTCTTAATCACTTGCTCCTGGTCACTTGGATTCAGTATGCGTACTGCTGAGATGTTGGTGGCCTTGACCAGAGTTCGTGCCATCTTCCATGGGAAGTCATTGTTCACCCTTTCTATTAGAACACTTCGACCTTTGTTTCCAGAATTTTGTGGCAAACAAATTGGCACTACCGTTTCTGATCTGCGAGGAAGAACAATCATCTTCAAGCAGTACACTTTCCCTGACGGTGCACCTTCCATGAAGACTTCCTCTGAACCACATTTCAGTACTCCTTGATCAACGTCGATCTCACAACGATATTTCCGCATGAAGTCCAAGCCCAAGATGCAATCGTCCACTATGTCAGCCACGATGACATTCTGCTTGTAAAATCTGTTACCCAGTTTTAACTCTACCTCCTTCTTGCCTCGGACGGTTATGTGCTGACCGGTAGCTGTTAGTAAATGTATACGGTCGTGCTTATTGAAGTAGTCCCCAAGAAACCGACTTGCTAGTTTGGAATTGACGACCGTGTGAGAAGCTCCAGTATCCAACGTCAATTTGCATGGTGTTCCATTGACTTCGCCTTTGATTGTCAGGCTGTTCCCGTCATGTGCTTGCGAGATCAAGATTCTCGGGGCTCTTTCAATACCAGCCAGCACCCGCCCCCCAGTCCTGGCATTTACTCGTTTCCCTGCTGTGGCTGGGCAGTCACTTCAGCCACTCTTCCCTGCTGATCTTCTCTCGGGGTGCTGCGCTTAGGGCAGCTGGACCGAAGATGACCCCTTTCTCCACAAGTGTAGCACCTAGGACTATACCCCTGTGGGCGGTCGCGTACAGGTGATGCAACAACCTCCCTGACACGGTGCGTTCGGTGGTCTTGCCTCACTGCCTCTACTTCTAAGGCATGGGCCAAGGCGTCCTTCAAGGTCTCATGATGCCCCAGTCTCACGGCAGCTCTAACTTCTAAGTCACGTATTCCATCAACGAAGGCCTGTACCAGATTTCCATCAATCAGCGCAGGGGCAGACTGGTAGGCTTTCCGAACGAGTTTTTCAACTTCCAGGGCCCACTGCTGTAGGTTCTCGGCACTACGTTGAACACGGTCCTTCAACTTAGCACGGAATACGTGCTCCAGATGCGCGTCGCCGTATCTGGACTCCAACGCCTCCAGTAGCGGCTCGTAGGTAACGTCCTTGCCGAGCGCCTCTAGAATAGTTAGAGCCTGGTCTCGGAGGCCCAAGGTGAGCGCGGTCATGGCTTGTGGTTTTGTCCATCCATTCGCCTTCATGACGGCCTTTTTTTTTTTTTTTTTTTAGGATGGGAAATCATCAAATGACTTCTCCCACTCTGGGCGGAGCGGGAGGGAGTGTCAGACTCTTATTGACTAAAACCCATCCATGTTCCTTCCTCGCCCTTTATGTTCCGGGGCCGCGGTATCTCTTTCGAACAGGCCCGCAACCCCGGCAGGCTTCGGCCCTTGCGGGCCCCTCTCCTTTTGCTGACATCTCTTTGAGGCGCGCGTGGAACACAAACGCGCCGTCGACACGGCCTGTCGTCGTCGTTAGACGGCCGGACGGCCAGCTATTGCCCATAGCCAGCCGTCCACAGGCCCGCATCTACGGTGGCCGGTAGCCACCACGTGGCCCCCGACGCCCGTTGCGTCTCCCGCGGCGGCCGGGAAGAGAGGATCTCTCCCTCTCTCGTTCCGCCACCTCCTTCGCTAGCATGACTGCTTCGCAGAAGGAGGCGACGGCTTCCCATTCCGTCTCGCTCCGGACCATGGATTGAACCAGGGCCGGACGCGAGAGGTCGCCGCCGCCAATCGCCGCCACGAGGACACGGCGGAGCTCCGCCCACGCAGGGCAGACTTCCACCGTGTGCTCCACCGTGTCCTCCGGTCGATCCTTGCAGTGGAGACACCCGGGCGATTCCTCCCGCCCGATTCGGTGCAGGTACCTCCCGAAACATCCGTGTCCGGTGAGGACCTGCGTCAGGCGGAAGGTGAGGACGCCGTGGCGCCTCTCCAGCCACTCCTCAAAGAGGGGACTTACCGCCACTATCGTGGCGTGCCCTGCACGGGGTTGCGACAGTCGCTCTCTCCATGTCGCCATGAGATCGCGCCGGAGGTCAGTCCGCTGAACGGCAATTTGCCGCGGCAGCGGAGTTTCCCCCCGGCGTAGTACCTCCGCGCGCCACTCATGCAGGCGCGCGAGGACTATCGCCTCCAGATCCCACGGCGGCAATCCGGCAAGCAGGCCCGCCGCCTCGCGAGAGATCGTGCGGTACCCACGGACCATCTTCACGGCCACCACTTTTTGGGGCGCGTTCAAATGGTGAGCGGCTCGCCGCTTCAACGAACGCGCCCACACTGGGGCCCCGTAGAGGGCCATGGACCGCACGACTCCCGCGTAGAGCCTGCGGCAGGAGGCGTTCGGCCCCCCAAGGTTGGGCAGGAGCCGCCTGAAGGCAGCCCCTGTCCGTTCCAGCCTGGGGGCCAAACGTCGGAAATGCTCCACGAAGTTCCACCGGCTGTCGAGGACGAGTCCTAGGTACTTCAACGTCGACTCGACGCCGATGGATACCCCTCCCACCGTCAGTGTGGATCCCGACGGTGGCGCATTCCGAGGCCCATGAAAGCACATGGCCTCAGACTTGTGCAGCGCCACCTCGAGACCCAGTTGCCGGATCCTCTCTACGACTATCGCAACCCCGCGTGTCATATTGTCGGCCGCCGCCTCGTGCGACCCCCCCTGTGCCAGCACCAGGGTGTCGTCTGCGTAGCAGACGACGCTGACACCACTAGGGAGGTCCGCGCGCAGCACCCAGTCGTAACCGATGTTCCACAGGGGCGGTCCCAGAACCGATCCCTGTGGGACACCGCACGACATCTCTCGCCGGTTCCAATTTCCGCAGCGACTGGGGTAGATGACGGCCCTGTCCGTCAAATAGTCCCCGACCACACGACGGAGGTAGGTCGGCACCCGGTGATACCGGAGTGCCTCCATGATGCAGCTCCAGGGCAGGGAGTTGAAGGCGTTGGCGATGTCGAGAGACACCGCCAAAACAACCCCGCCCCGAGATATCGCATCCCCCGTCGTGAGGGCTCTCACGCGCATGATGGCGTCCACTGTAGAGCGCCCCTTGCGGAAACCAAACTGGTTCTCCGCAAGATTCGGCCCCATCCCCTCTAGGTGCTCGGCGAGGCGGTTTGCAATTACTCTCTCAAAGAGCTTGCCCGCCTCGTCGAGCAGCACGATGGGCCGAAATGCGGATGGAGAGTCCGCAGGGCGCCCTGGCTTTTGGATGAGGACCAGTTTCCCCGTCTTCCAACGAAGCGGGAACTGGCCTCTCTCCAAGCATGCGCTTAAGAGCCCTTTCAGTCGGGCTTTCGGTCGGGGGGCCTCAAACTGTATTTTGTAAGCCGACCACGAAGATGTGCCGTCGAACGGAGGCACCTTAAAACCACGCGAAGAAGGTGCAGCAACCACCGAAGCTACAGTTCCACCTTCAGTCTTCAGTTCGCTCAAAGCCTTCTGCACCCCAGCAATCTTAACTTCGGCCTCCGAGATGCGATTCTCGTGCTGGTGGACCTGATCTTTCATCACTTTCAGGTCCTTGCCGAAAGTTGCATGAAGATCCTTTATGAGGAGCATCTGCTCGTCCTGGCGGCGGACCTGCTCCTCTTTGTCCTGCTGCAACTGCTCTTCCAACCGGCGAGCCTGCTCCTCTTGACGGCGAGCCTGCTCCTCTTGACGGCGAGCCTGCTCCTCTTGACGGCGAGCCTGCTCCTCCTTGTCTCGCTGCAGTTGCTCTTCCAATCGGCGAGCCTGCTCCTCTTGACGGCGAGCTTGATCCTGCAGCAGCGCCATTAAAGCTGACAAGTCTGGCGCCCCTGATGCTGGAGAAACTCCGGATGGCCCAGCGACTGGCTGTGACGTAGGCTGGACACCACCCGGTGTCTGTGTCGGAGAATCCCCAAACCGCCTTTGGTCCATATCCTGCTGTCGCTGACTTCTGGTACGGATACCGTCCGTGTCGTCCTTTGGTAGGATTGGCATAATTTATCTCTCACTTCTGACACCAATTTGTTACGAGCTGGGTATGAGATAAATTAATTACTACCGATTAAACAACACAATAACTTTATTATTCACAAAGCAACTTAAACTTTATCACAAATACACTACTGTTTACTATTCACTTAGATATCGCACTTGTAGTTCACTTGGATTCGCTTCGTTGTGTCGCTAAAACAAGACTGCCGGTCGCGGCCCTGAGCGCTCTATTTATACTCGCCAACAGACACACCAGAATAACGACGAACATTCGAGAGGGTCATAAAAAAACACTAACAAAAAATAGCAGGTAGATAGGTACCTACTAAAAACAAGTACCTACCTAACCTACTTGTACAAAACAAGCAAATATGAACCTTATGCCCTAGGCGTACGGTCGAAATTCTAATGTCTTTTTATAAATAGGTCGCGAGTTTGTACCTACCTAACTTTAAAACTAATAATAATAGAATTCTCTCGAACTTCTAACGTACGCACACTGTAATCGCTGACTTTCTCGAAGGTTCTAGTAGGTCCGATGTAACAGTATATTAAAATTTATAGTATGTATGAGTATGTATTCTTATATTGTATATATTTAATTAGTTTTATGCTGTATGTATTCCATTTTCTCTCCTTCTTTTACACACTATGTCTACATCTCTTTTTTTAGTATCTCCTTTCGCAGGTATGCTGGAAGAGATTTCTTTAGAAATAAGCTTCACCTTTGTACTATTTTCTATTCCTTTCTTCTTCTCTATATTTAGTGTGTACATAAATTGTTAAATAAATAAATAAATCAATGAACCTAGCACATTGCTAAAACGTAATAAATTTGAATTTCTCGGGTTACTGTGGAGCAACTACTACTCGGCTACTCTGAGTGCCAGGGTGTGGACCTGTACGGTGTAGCACACGGTGGAAGTCTGCCCTGCGTGGGCGGAGCTCCTCCGTGTCCTCGTGGCGGCGATCGGCGGTGGCGACCTCTCGCGTCCGGCCCTGGTTCAATCCATGGTCCGGAGCGAGACGGAATGGGAAGCCGTCGCCTCCTTCTGCGAAGCAGTCATGCTAGCGAAGGAGGTGGCGGAACGAGAGAGGGAGAGATCCTCTCTTCCCGGCCGCCGCGGGAGACGCAACGGGCGTCGGGGGCCACGTGGTGGCTACCGGCCACCGTCGCCTCAAAGAGATGTCAGCAAAAAGAGAGGGGCCCGCAAGGGCCGAAGCCTGCGGCGTTTCATGTTTGGCTTTGAAAAAAAACGAGGAAAAGTTGGAGCTTTGACGCCCAATATCTCCGAAACTAGAAGGTTCCTGAATAAGGTCTAGAACAATGACGTATTACAAATAGACGCGTCATGCATGAACATCACGGCTATCGAAAACGGCGTAAATACTGTCGGTAGCTAGATAGCTACTTAGACGCACGAAGAAAGGGAAAGAAAATTAAACGTCATCTACGGATTTTTTGTTGTTAGAGAGAGATAAATATATTTCTATAATTCCGTTGTCATCTTCCCTTAACGGCACGTGATTTACCTCAGGCGCCAGCCGCCATTAGAAGGCATCGAAAAAAATAAAATAAAATACATTTTTCTTGCATGAAATGATACTTTTCTATCTTTCACAGTTAAAGTATAGTTTTTACATGTCCTAAAAACACGGCATTTTATTTTTCGTTGTTTGAGGAAGTAATACACAAAAGTTATTTTAATGTCACGTACTGCCGCGGCACTGGTTGGTACGCGACTAAATGAAAATACGGCAATTGCCTTGCATTCATGTTTGCATTCACTACAGAGCGCGGGCAACGTATCTATAGTTTTATGTATCATTGGTCTAGAACGACAAAATGATCAAACTGCGAGGAGAACAAGTGTCGTTCGGATTCGTTAAGTCTTTAACACCCTTAAGAATACTACCTTTGTCAAGTTTTACCGAATGTAATGTTTTTGTTTGCTAAATTCCAAGTTAGTAAAAACTCTGTTCTAGCACTCTGATAAAATACACAAAATTTAAAAAAAAATACGTGAAATTCTCTTATCTACATAGAAGTAGTTAATAAAACAACCAACTGTTTTTTAGCATTTCATAAATATTCATTCGTTTTTAATGTCTTTTGTCGGAGTATGAAATGCAATAAAGTTAACGGAATTTGGTGATTTTTTCTTAGTTCAAAGGAGACAATTTTTTTTGTTCGACGATTAGGCCACCCACATGAATTGTAGCATTTAATAATGAAACTTACGTTGATTTCTTCCTTATAACCTCTAGATTCCAGTGGTTAAATTAGCTAAGCATTGTCTAACCGGAATACATGCAAAAAATCTGCAAAAAATAAACAGAAAAAGGAAATTAGAAATTGTCTGTCAATTCCTAAAAAAGTGGGTTCATAACGTTCCGTGCCACGTTGATTGTTTAAACCATCTACGCGATTTTAGTGCAAACCTTTAAAAATAGCATTAAAAATCTCACAGTTGAAAAATATTTATTTTTATATTCTTTCTGATTCTATAATAATTATAGCAGATATGATTACCAACGGGTAGGTACCGTACTTTTTTATTTAACAGAAAAAAAAACGCCCCTATTCACGTAAGTATTTGCCGTCAAATGACATTGACCACAACAGGAATGATTTGACTCGCAAAAAAATATCATAGCATAGCTTTTTTATTATGATTTTAAGATTCCGTTTTCATTTCTACGTAATATTTCGTTTAGGTACCATAGTAAAATGGTTACTTTTTTGGTGTTATTATGAATAATAAATGCAAGGATCAAGTGGGCCAAAAAAAAATTCCTTTCTGAAATCTAGCGACTTTTTACCCTTGATCTGCGCCTTAAAAAATCCAAGGTGGCAGGCAACCCTGCTCCTGACAGTGACACTGACATTTTCACTTAAACAAAATAAAATTGCGGGAGAATGGATGGACAAAGTTAAAGTTTTCAAACACAAACTATAAACGTATAGAATTGAAGATATGAGCAATTCTTCTTCATCTAAAATACCGTTTGCAGCTGAGTGTGTTCTAAATCAAGTAGAAAATCGAGTAAAAGATTCCGAGAGTAAACAACGTAAGTTAAGTAATTTGTTTGTTTTATCAGTTTACCACCGATCCTTGCACTACTTCACTTGTTATTTCCTTTCTTACTTGTAACAGTTCTAGATGAGGAGCTGCTATCGTTACATTCTGTTTTCGGAGCTGTATTAGAACGAGCATTGGACATTTTGGAGAAGTATACAACATTCGTTGCATACTCAACGGCGAACAAATCAAGAACTTTAATAGAGATCAAGGGTGAAAACGACCGGTGTTACCGTGTATTCCCGCGCATTAATTTCTGCCCTTGCCGATCGTTCAAACATCAAGTTCTTGAAAGAAAAGCGCAAGTACTATGCAAACATGTACTAGCCGCTAGAATAGCCCAGATTCTCGGCAGGATTACCGACCATGAGGTAACTCAAGACCAGTACTTGATGTTATTACGTTCCATGTACACTATTGAAGAAAACAATGGATGAAGGAACTTCACAGTACTATTTTACTGCTTCTATGGACTCTGGGAAGACTTTATGCAGCTTGCTGAAAGCTATCCAGTTTCAAGAGGTAATGTCATTTTCTTTATTAAATGTAGTTGAAGGCCCCATTCCCACTATGTCGTGACAACAGATAATCGTGTAGTTTTAAGTATCGATGTTGTGGCTTGTGTATTTAAATGGTTGTGTTCACATATAGGACAATGCGATTACTGTTGTCTATGACTTTTGCCATCTAAAAACCAATGATAAGTTAATTGTCGCAACATAGTGGTAACTCTTACGCCACAGCCTAAGAGTATTGTATTGTATTGTATTGTATAGCGGGCTGATGTCCGCAATTCCACGGCAAGGCGCGTATTTTGCGTACGGGTGGGAACTTCACTCGATCCATCCCAGCTCCCCAAAGAAGGCCAGCAGCGCCCCGATGTTGCCGACAATCTCGCGGAGAGTACTTGGACGACCGAAGTACTTTGCCCTGTATGTTGCAACCGCTGGGCAGTGTAGAAGCACGTGGGCTGCAGTCTCGTCTTCCTCCATGCATGCGCGGCACAGGGGGCTGTCTGTGACTCCTATGACAAAGAGGTGTTTGTTAAAAGAGCCGTGACCGGTGATGGCGGCTGTAATTATACGCACCTGTGGCTTGGTTAACCTAAGCGCGCGTTTGGTGAAGCGGCCGTCGATGGCAGGAAGTGCCTCCTTGGCTTGCCTACACTCGCCGTGGTCAAGCCACAGCTTGTGGTGTATTTCACTGGTTCGTTTCCTTACCAGTGTGCGTAGGTAACCGAAAGGGAGTGGTGCGATAGGTTCTGGTCCCACCGCTGCCATGCTCGATCCCCTTCTAGCGAGTTCATCCGCCGCGTCGTTGCCGCGGGAATCGCTGTGTCCTTTGATCCATTGGATGGTTATGTTATTGAGATTACCAACCTGGTTCAGGCGTTGGTGACACTCGTGTATTAACCCGGAGTTCACTGTGTGGTTGTTTAGGGCCAGCAGCACCGCCATGCTGTCCGACAGTATACGGATTGAGTGGC
The DNA here is from genome assembly GCA_916618015.1 of Xestia c-nigrum. Lineage (NCBI taxonomy): Eukaryota > Metazoa > Arthropoda > Insecta > Lepidoptera > Noctuidae > Xestia > Xestia c-nigrum. The sequence goes on from OU745263.1 coordinate 5,914,928, forward strand.
CCACAACTTAAGAGTAACCAAATAAGAAATATATTATGTATGTGGACAACTATAATTAGATTAACAACCACAATCAGCCTCTTCCATTTTTATCTCTTACTAGCTGTTCCTGGCATGTATTGCAATGCACTTTGTCCTACCTACTACTTCCTTGTTTTTTTTGCTACTCAACTTACCTTACCTACTTTCCCTACTCTTCAGAAACCTTGCCTGGTGTATGTAGAATAACTAACACAACTGTATTATTGCAATTTGTATGGTTTATATTTCTTTTTAGTGTACAATATTGAATAAGAACACACAATTTTCAGCAAAATTGATTTAGTAGTTTCAAAATAGATCTTGAACAGACAAACAAATTGATTTTTATATTGATAAGTACCTATTGTATTGTATATCGGGCTGGTGTCCGTAACTCCACATCAAGGCGCATATTTTTTGTATAGATATTGATACCTAGTCTGGAGCCATTGAATAATTTCAGCTCAACAACAATTAGCCGACTTCATAACTACTGAAAACACATAACCAAGAAGAAATAATAAATATTGAAATGATTTTCTTTCAGTCGGCTGTGTTCTGTGCTCTACCTGAGGGTCTGAAGCTGACGGTGGAGGAGGGCAAGTGTGTGCAGGCTTCGGCCTACGTCCCCTCTGATAACTTCACTGAGTATCATGTCAGAGATGATGTGGATGTCATGTTTAAGGTAACCAAATCATATTACGTTGTTATTGCCTACTCTTTCCTAAAGCCTGTTAGGGTCGAATTTAGGACTTACAGTCAGGAGAATACCAGTGACTTCACTGATAAATTGATAATATCATGTTCTTGTTAGTTTATCTAATAACTTTCTGACCCGCACAACTTCGTCTGCGTCACATTAGAGAGAAAAAGCTCATAAAAGAAAATTTCCCTGTTTTTTGCAACATTTTTCATTAATGCTCCGTTCTTATTGGTCGTAGCGTGATGTTATATAGCCTTTAGGCTATATAACCAGCGTTCCTCGATAAATGGACTATCCTACACAAAAATAATTTTTCAATTCGAACCCGTAGTTCCTGAGATTAGTGCGTTTAAACAAACAAACAAACTCTTCAGCTTTAAAATATTAGTATAGATGTAATGTGGTGTATATTGCTTCGTGTGGTAGGACATGACTAAAATATTTGTAGCGGCACAATAAAACGTACTACAGCGCCATCTATGAACTAAAAACTAAAAACCTATCTAAATCCTACAACATTGTGCAAGGAATGTTATCTGCGACTTAACTACTATAAATATTTTACAAGAACCCTGTCAGGCAGTGGCCCACCAGACATATCACCTGCCTGGTCGAGAACCCTCCCTTTTTCATGGAAGATGAAGAAAGAGCTTTACACCTTGGTCTTCGTACCCCTAAATATTCATTAGCTACTACCAGAAAAATTCATACTATTGACTGATTGAATTGTTGCAAACTGTAATGTTTTATGTTACAGATAAGCATAGCAGTTTTGTCAGAATGTCTGAACATATTTGGGTCAGGTGAAGAGTCTAGTTTGAAGATGTACTACAGAGGTGAAGGATCACCTTTACTTTTAGTGTAAGTTTCTCCTCTATACCAGGGGTGTTACGAATATTCGCATCCGCATCCGCAAATGCGGAATATTCGAATTAATTCAGACATCTGCATCCGCATGCACATCCGCATCAATCAATGCGGACTTAAAGTACTTACGGGATTATATCCGTGATTTTCCTTAGGTTTTTCGAGCACCCGATATTTCGACGCTGTTGCAAGCATCATGATCGCGGGAATACTGAAGACGAAAATTATTAATTATGAGCAGACAAATCTGTCTACCCTCTTCCTTAGTCTTTCATGATGCTTGCAACAGCGTCGAAATATCGGGTGCGCGAAAAACCTAAGGAAAATCACGGATATAATAACCGTGAAAGTCTGAAACAGTGAATCAATGCGGAGTTTTCACGGATGCAGATTCACTTGATGTGAATCTGCATCCGTGTAAATCAATCAATCCATGTAAAAAAAAGTGGGCGGTGCCAGAGTGGCACATGCTTCGCGTTTGTTTTGTGAATTGCTAACTTCATTCGGTAACTGACGAATAGGAAGGCGCACATTCGTAACAAGATCCTACAGGTTTTATTTGTTGTGTTTTTTCTCATTGTCAATAAATTATAGTTACTCTGTCTGTACTTCATAGTTTTTTGCGTGTTTAATTAATATTTTGATATAAATACTAAGTGAAATGTCGCTACCAATAAAAAGCAGTATCTGGACTTATTTTAAAATAGACAAAAATGATCCGGAGAAGTCGAATAAAATAATTCACCAATTTTTAAGTTTAATTATTAAACATAGATTTTTTTTTATGGAACTCGAGCTTAAAATTCTGTCGTGTCATAATCATAAGTAAAACTAAAAACTTGTATGGTTTTGTTCTAGAAATATGATTAATGAATAAATAAAAAGTTAAAATTAAATAGATTTTCAGTTATTTATGGACTTCAAATTTAAATAATATCATTTTAAAATCCGCATCCGCATGTGAACTTCTAATAATCTGCATCTGCATCCGCGGATATTTAAATTTATGCATCTGTAACAACCCTGCTCTATACCTCAAGTATAAAAAGGCTGGTGAACCCTTGTTCACCGGCCTTTTGGCCTTTTCACAACCTGGGCCCTATTTTATAAACGTGACTGTTCGACATGCTTGTTGGCAGTGACGGATTAACCCTTAATCAAATTAAGCAATTGCCTAGGGCATCACGTTTGGGGGGGCACCAGAAGAAGCACAGAAAAAAATCCGTCATTAGGGCATCACGTCTCATGTAGAGAAGATTAGCATGGCCCTTGCGCAAGGATGACACGCAAAATCGTGAAGCGTTCCTTATTTTTCGCGTTCCTTGAGGCGGCGAGCCGCCCATTATCTGACCGTGCCCCAAAAGGTGGTAGCAGTGAGAATGGTCCGTGGGTACCGCACGATCGCCCGCGAGGCGGCGGGCCTGCTTGTCAGATTGCCGCCATGGGATCTGGAGGCGATACTCCTCACGCGCCTGCACGAATGGCGCGCCGAGGCACTACGACGGGGGGAAACTCCGCTGCCGTGGCAAATCACCGCTCAGCGGACAGACCTCAGACATGGAGAGAACGACTGTCGCAACCCCGTGCAGGGCACGCCACGATATTGGCGATAAGTCCCCTCTTTGACGAGTGGCTTGAGAGACGCCACGGTGTCCCCACCGTCCACCTGACGCAGGTCCTCACCGGACACGGTTGTTTCGGGAGGTTCCTGCATCAAATCGGGCGGGAGGAAACGCCCGGGTGTTCCCATTGCGAGGATCGACCGGAGGACACGGTGGCGCACTGCACGGTGGAGGTTTGCCCCGCGTGGGCGGAGCACCGCACCGCCGCGCCGTCCTCGTAGCGGCGATCGGCGGCGGCGACCTGTCGCGTCTGGCCCGGGTTCAATCCATGGTCCGGAGCGAGACGGAATGGGAAGCCGTCACCTCCTTCTCGAAGCAGTCATGCTAACGAAGTAGGTGGCGGAATGCGAGAGGGAGAGAGCCTCTCGCCCCAGCCGCCGCGGCAGACGCACCGGGCGTCGGGGGCCACGTGGTGGCTACCGGCCACCATAGACGCAGGTCTGTGGACGGTTAGCTATGGGCTAGCTAGCCGTCCGTCCGTCTAATGACGACTGGCCGTGTCGACGGCGCGTCCGTGTTCCACGCGCGCCTCAAAGAGATGTCAGCATAAAGGGAGGGGCCCGCAAGGGCCGAAGCCTGCCGGGGCTGCGGCACTGTTCGAAAGAGATACCACGGCCCTGGAACGTAAAGGGCGAGGAAGGAACATGGATGGTTTATAGTCAGTAAAAGTCTGACACTCCCTCCCGCTCCACCCAGAGTGGGAGGGGTCATTTGATGATTTCCCATCCGGAAAAAAAAGGGGGCATCACGTCTCAGGCGAGCCTCCTTGCCGGATTGCCGCCATGGGATCTGGTGACGCTAGTCCTCGCTAGCCTCACGAATGGCGCGCGGAGGCGCTACGCCGGGGGAAAACTCCGCTGCCGCGGCAAACTGTCGCTCAGCGGAATAACCTCCGGCGTGATCTCATGGCGACATGGAGAGAGCGATATCCGCAACCCCGTGCAGGGCACGCCACGATAGTGGCGATAAGTCCCCTCTTTGAGGAGTGGCTTGAGAGACGCCACGGTGTCCTCACCTTCCGCCTGACGCAGGTCCTCACCGGACACGGTTGTTTCGGGAGGTTCCTGTATCGAATCGCACGGGAGGAAACGCCTGGGTGTTCCCATTGCGAGGATCGACCGGAGGACACGGTGGCGCACTGCACGGTGGAGGTTTGCCGCCGCGCCGTCCTCGTAGCGGCGATCGGCGGCGGCCACCTCTCGCGTCCGGCCCGGGTTCAATCCATGGTCCGGAGCGAGACGGAATGGGAAGCCGTCACCTCCTTCTGCGAAGCAAGCAAGAAGCAGTCTTGCTAGCAAAGGAGGTGGCGGAACGCCAGAGGGAGAGAGCCTCTCGCCCCAGCCGCCGCGGGAGACGCACAGGGCGTGGGCTTGTGGACGGTGAGCTATGGCTAGCTTGCCATCCATCCGTCTTATAACGCCAGGCCGTGTCACGTTTGTTTATTATTTATTTTATTTAGTCACTAAAAGTCTGACACTTCCTCTCGCTCCACCCAGAGTGGGAGAAGTCATTTGATGATTCCATCCGAAAAATAAAGCCCCAACAATCCCGCAGCCCTATAGAACTTAAGACGCCTCCGGAGCATGCGTATTTCATACAAACGTAATTCCAAAATAATTTGTAAATTAAACATATTCCTAAGGTAGTGTGTATTTAGTTCGACTGAATTACAGAATGTCTAGGTTCCCAAATATATATTTAGATTGAACACTGAAAAATAAGTTTTCTATGGAAATTTTAAATTCCTCATATCTCGTCTTTGTATCACTGTCCTCTCAAAAACTATATTTGGGAACACAGATATTCTGTTATACAATCGAAATAAATACATACTACCTTAAGAATGTGTTTGATTTACAAATTATTTTGGTATTACGTTTGTATGAAATACGCATGCTCCGCCGGCCCCTTAACCTACTACATTGACGAATTGAGGAAGGAACATGGGCGGGATTTAGTCAGTAAAATTCTGACACTCCCTCCCGCTCCGCACAGAGTGGGAGAAGTTATATGACGATTTCCCATACGGAAAAAAGGGCATCACGTCTCACTCTCACGTCCGTCACCAAAAACCACACAAAAAAAGTTACAGGGACTAACTCAAAATTCGCGCGTATTAAGTTGACATAGAGTCTGACCTAGACTACTTCTACCTTTTGGCGATTCTAGTTGACATTCGGATAGGGGGCCCCACAGACGTGGATTGCTTAGGGCATCAAGTAGTCTTAATCCGTCACTGCTTGTTGGGGTAAATTAAATAATGTGGACTGTATAAAAAGGCTTGGTATATTGCCGACTAGATTTTACAATAGTAACTGTCCCGGACAAAACATATTATTTAAATGGTCGTTTGGAGAATATTGTCCGTCGCGGTGGGCTCCGTGAAAACGAGTGCCGCCGCCGGCCGGGCAGGCTCCCCGCGCCACACCTCCGCTCGCTTGCTACGCAGGTCAGTCACGTCGCCTGCGCGTGCCGTCTGCGTGTCTGTTGGGTGCGATTCCCAACAGTGACAATGACAGGCGACAGGTGAAATTTTGACAATTTTTCGTTTTATAAACATTATCTATGACAAATAAGTCGTGGTGGAAAAATTATAATTATGTCAAATTGTCGCGACATTTTGACATATTTCTGTTTCTTAAAAAAAATCCCTTGACAGGCGACAGGTGGCAATTTGTAGCGAAACATTCGACATATTTGTTATATGAAACAAAAAATTTTTGCATGTTTACAAATTTGTAGACTTGTCGAAGATTTCTGACAGGCGATCTCACCCAATGACAGCGGTTACTTCTCACTAACTAATTACTTATTGCCAGTGAAATGGTGCTAACATCGACAGAGTAGCAACAGCGATGAAGAATATTTGTTTCAACCAATACGTCGGCGTCATCGAGCATTTAGGACAAGGGCAAACTTCACTTTTGACGTGGTTGACTCCACATTTATAGAAAAAACTCGATTTCCTTCCATTTATTAATCTGCCAATTTGCCAAACAAAATTTCTCGGTTGTTGTGTATAAGGCTCGGATATTATTTTCGTGTCCATTTTACTTGTTGCGAATACCGATCAAATCCTAGAATGCTAGTCAAAATTATAATGTAAGACTAAACATTTTTATTGCTACCCTCATACTGCTATATCATTTTAACCAAAATGTATGCTGTGATATATTTGTCGCAATTTACGTCAATTTTTTTAAATGCTGACATTTTAAAACTGACTTTTGTATACCTTTATGAAACGCTATTGACACTGACAATTTTGTGAACTATTTACCTGTCGCAATCGGACATATTTGTCACGTTTATGAAACAGAATTTGCAGCTACAATTCGACAATTTTGTCAAAAACTGACAAATTGTCAACTTGTCACATTTATGAAATAGGGCCCTGGAATGTATCTTTCAGCCACCAATACGGTCGAACAAGCTATTTAGTTGTACTGTAAACCAATTAGCTTGTTCGACCGTACATAATGGCTTAAAATATGAGCACAAAAATGCAAAATAAGTTTTTACATTTCTGTGCTCATAATCAAAAAATCAATCAAAATCAAAATCAAAGCATTTATTTCAAGTAGGCCAGTTACAGGCACTTTTGAATTGTCGAAACAAAATGAACATTTAAAGTAGCTACAGTCCCAGTCACAAGACATAAAAACTGTGAAAGTACTGTAGTTGCCCATTCCCTAACGTAGATCTCTATGGAGAAGAACGGGCAAGAAACTCCTTACAAAATCTTGGTTACATCATTCATGTTGAGATGGTATATTATGTGAGAACAATGTAGCAAGATGTGCACGTTAAAAGTGTCCATAGCAAAACAAAATAAAATACAACTCAAAAACTAAATAATTAATTCAAATAACCCATGGCGACTAAGAGATGACCAGTCACAACTGACAGCGCCCGTTCACGAACATAACGCATGGATCAGCACCATTCAGCTCAACCATTTTGAAGGGAACTAAATGGTCCGACACACGCGCCACCATCAGCGAGACATTTGAGAGAGCATGACATACTCTCAACCGCCAGGGCACATTCTAGTCAAAAACTGCCGTAGGCTTCCAGTGAATGATAGCTTTCTAGTACATAGTACTCACACAATATGGGCTATGCGATTATATAATACTAACATTGAATTTATACAATGCAAAGATAGTTAAGTACAATCTTCAGCAGCTCCAACAATACCATTTAATGCTATCAATTTATGCGTCCCTGTCCTTATGGAGCAGGACCAGCATTGAGCCAAGCATCTCTATCAGCGATATAATCGCTCAACTTGTAATATGCTTGTTGACAAAGTGTGCGTTTAATGCATGTTTTAAATTTCGTCTCATTCAGTTCAAGAATACTTTGTGGAATTTTATTATAGCATCTCAAACAGTACCCCATGAAAGATGAGTCTACTTTAGCGAGTCTAAAGCCTGGCTGAACTAATTGGTCCCTATTTCTAGTACTGTAGTTATGTCTGTCACCTCTTTTACCAAAAAGATGCAAATTTTTTCTGACGTACATTATGTTTTCGTAGATGTATTGACAATGTACCGTCATAATGCCAATATCCTTAAACAGCTCTCTTAGAGAATCGCGCCTACGAAGATTATATATGGCTCTAATGGCTCTTTTCTGCAGAATAAATATAGACTCAATATCTGCAGCTCGTCCCCATAGCAAAATACCGTAAGACATTATACTATGGAAGTAGGTAACTAAAATAGACCAGTCTAGCGGTATCTACATCAGTAAATTGACGGATTTTTCTAATAGCATATGCTGCTGAGCTTAACCGCCCCGCAAGAGATGTTAAATGAGAACCCCATTGTAGCCTTGAATCAAGCGTAATCCCCAGGAAAACCGTTTTATCCACGAATTCAAGTTTCTCATTATTAAATAATATATCACAATCACTACCCTTAACATTCGGTAAAGCAAATCTTATGCATTTGGTTTTTTTTTCATATTTTCCAAAAATCATTTTTTCAGACTTCAACCCCAGTCAGTGCACAATGTGATGACAGACTGCGAGATATTTACACAAACAGCAGACTCGGTGCTGGAGCTTCGAGACGAGGATGCCGAGGAAGTCGCCAAGTTGGTACTGAAGGCCCCCGCCTTCTTGGGACTACTGGCAGATATTGAGCGGTCCTGTGAGGTGTTTGAGCTTAATCTGACGCCCGAGCACCCGAATGTCAGCATTGTTACTTATGGCATGCAGGTAATATTGTTAAGCAGTGAAGATAAGCATGCAGATCATGCTATAGTTTACGCATTTCTTCTAATGTAGCTGGTTTCGAAGAAGTAACTATTCAATGTCCCTTAAAGCCACATAAGAAACTGACTACGAAAGAAGAACGCGAAAAAAGTTACTTTCGTTTTCTCATTCTAACAACTGAGAGACATGAAAAAAAGTCCCGTTTTCTTATATTCGTATAGAGGAAGTCAGCCATCAAATGTATTCCATCACATTCCAATTTATAGTTCACTGTACTGTTCACGTGAACAGCGTTGTGCTGAGTGTTTCCCCTGCTATCTGGAGGCGGGCACTCGAAGGAGGCAAACTGCGCATTGACCTCCAGAGAGTGCGCGTCGAAGACCAGACGCCTCTGGTGCAGTGCACGCGCTGCCTTGCATACGGTCACGGCAAGCGTCTTTGCGTGGAGCCTGTTGACCTATGCAGCCACTGCGGCGGTCCACACCTTAAGGTGGACTGCCCAGTTAGAGACCTTGGCGCAGCAGCGGCGTGCGTGAACTGCACCAGAGCCAAGCTCGGGGAACACTCGCACAACGCGTTCAGCAAAGAATGCCCGATACGTAGGAAGTGGGACGCATTCGCACGAGCAACCATAGCTTATTGCTAAAGTTGTCGATGCGCCCACTTCCGCGTATACAGAGATGCCCAGTCTGACGCAACCAGATTGCAGACGCATTGAGCGAACCACTAGGGTTGGCTTAACGGATGGGGGTAATTGGAATTACTTTCGTCATAAAGTGGCTTCAATTATGCTAGTTTGTTTGTCAACGTTAGTGGAACCGACAAGTTGTGTCAGATTGGCTGCAAATCTATTTCATAATTTTTTTGCATTATTTGGTGTATTAAATTATTATATGATATTATATAGTAAATATATAGTATTGAATAAGTACTCGTAAACCAGAACAACTAAATTATGTAAAATAGACTGAAATAAGGCAAATACCATGAGGGCAGAAATAATTGGGACGTAAGTTTTCAAATTTGTGAAAAGAAACTAAAATGCATTCATTGTTAAATTAATTAAAATAGTTGAATAATATATAGAAACAAGAAATTATTTAATAGTTTAGTATAACAGAAATAATAATAAAATAGATAAAAGTATTTATAAGTAAATACAGATAGAACATTTAAATATAAATAAATAGACTCTGAACATTAGTAAAAACCAAATAGTTAATGTTAATCACATAAAGCGTGGTCTCTTCGGCCTTTAAAAAAATCCATCGCCAAATAAATTAAAAATTAAAACACAAGGGCTCTGATTCCCATGTCAGAGGGATACTGGTGGGGCAGAAGTGTGGTTTTAGCCGGTTCGAGTCCGGCACTACCTCGACTGTCTCACAACCTGTGAGGTAGTCGAGGTGTCCGCGGGGATTTCCCACCCCTGCCAAAAAAAAAAAAAAAAAAATATTAAGGGAAATTTTATCATCTGATAGATGACCTTCTATATTTATGATAAGTAGCCAGACATACGGAAGAGTTTATGTAACGAAAAAAGACGTGTCCAATATTTTTGGAAATGTATCTGACGGACTGAGGTCCATGTTCACCGGAAAGATTATCTAAAAACAGCGGTCACTGTGACATGTTCCCTTACAAAAATGTTTTTTAAACAGCTGTTTTTAGATAATCAGACCGTCATCTTTTTGGTGAACATGGACCTAAGATAAGATAAGATAAAGAGACATTTATTTGTTCATGTTTGTGTGTGTAAGTAGATTTTCTTTTTAAGATTATATTGTAAAACAGACATTTGAATGTAGATAACGACCTTATTCTTTGCAGGACCGATCTTGTATCGACATGCCGAAATCCTCCGACATGGTCCAGAGCTTTAGCTGTGAATCGCCCGTCACACTGAAGTACCATCTACATCACATACGGAGCATTATGAAGGCACTCGCTATTTCCACCAAGGTTTGTTCATCATTTATGTCAAACTAGCTGATGGCCGCGGCTTCGCCCGCCCGCAAATTATATATACCTTCCTCTTGAATCACTCTATCTATTAAAAAAAACCCGCACCAAAATCCGTTGTGTCGTTTTTAAAGATCTAAGCATACATAGAAATAGACGCGGCGGGCGACTTTGTTTAATATGTAGTGTTTATTATAGACCTTTCAAAAATATTGCGTTGCCTACCGTAGCCTTAACACTTTAAGCAGCTTTCCGTTACTGACTAAGCAAGGCAAGGTTAGACGAAAGCTGATTAGACTTTTTACGGAGTCTTTTTATTTCCAAAGTATAACTTCTCTAAAATTACCCTCTGACAGGATATTCTGTCATCGAAGATATCCCGTAAATGACGGTAAAAGTTTATACATTCTCTGTTGTATGATTTGGTTACAGGTAGTCCTGAGATGCAGCTCCAACGGTCTTATGCTACTACAACTAAAATTAGAAAAAGAAGACCAAAGGCAAATGTTTTCTGAATTCTACATAGTTCCGTTACTCGACGACTAATACTGTTATTAGAATATAACAATATTTTCATACTTACGAAATAAAATTATATTTGTAAAATATATTGACTATATTTCGTTCTCAAAAAATTACATACAACTTAGAAGGAATGTTTGTTAAGTAAACACTGGTTGAACTGTTATTGAGTACATACAGATTGTCAATACGATTTCGATTGGCTTCTTCACATACAAATTAAGCCTACTTATGTCTAAGTTATATTGTTTTTAAGACAACAATGCTGAAAATTTGAAATATCGTCAAGGGACATTAAGCGTACTTTTGGATTATCAACTTTAGTCGCTGACTTGAACGTTGCATATTCACGGCACATAATCCCGCCGTCTATAAATTTGATTTAGCGTGATGCAGTTTTCGAGAACTAACAAACATGTTATATAATTTCGTTAATGAGTTAATACCTTATAATGATCGTTATCAATTCCAACAACATTTAATTTTACACGTAATAATGTTTATACTAACTTTATTCTAGACATCAGTTGTTTGATTGCCTTGTGAAGGACCAAACAGTAATTGATCGAAATGAAAGTTCGTAATTTCCGGGAATATTAATAAACAAATTGCCCTTTCAATCAACATCTATAATCCCGGCTACAGATCAGCGAAACGTAACATGAAATTAATATAGGTAAAAAAAATCAGTTGTTGTAATGTTCCGCAACGCAATATGAAGTATAAATGTCACCGTAAAATTGTCAAACACAGAGAGAAACACGTTATATTGTAATATAACGTGTTTCTCTCTAGCGATATTGTAAACTCTCGAATTATTGTCAACTGAACATACGGAAGTATCTCTGCCCCATAATCGGAACTTGGGGCACCCCCGTTAGGTTAGTTAGGTTCCTTTAAACCTTGCACTCGGAAATAGGGGCCCCGCGAAGCGGGGCTCTCCGTCGACTACGCTTTTTAGGGGAATATAAAGTGTTTTAAGGTTAGGTTATAATAATCAGTGTTTCTCAGGAATGGTACAATATCTTTTCATGAGAGTTGTACCACTGGGCAAGGGGGACCCCTCCTTACCTCCACACCGCGTAAGTTGACTACCATCGCATGCATATCACGAAAAATAATGCGTTTTGTTGTAAGCAGTATGTTCATTTGACAATATTTCGAGATTTTACAATATCGCTAGAGATATAACGTATTCGACAATTTTACGGTGACTTAAACACAACAAGTCGAATGTGTGTTACATTTCATGTTACGTTGTACCAATCTGTACGTGAACGTCGATACAAATATTGTTTATGCAATGCTGATAAATATTTAGCAATTTGTTCTAGTAATTCCTCAGTACAATAGAATATTTTTTCGTTATGATAGATTTTAATACACATATTTTATACTAGTAAATAAATTACAATACAGACGAATAGTGTTCCGACAGTTACCATATCGGACAAATTTAATAATCATCGCATAGTAGGAAAACGATATGCTTCCTTTGGTACATCTAACTACGTAGATACAGTATAAATGTTTCTTTCAATATCGTCGGGACGCGAGATAGGTCATGCGAGACTTCAAGACTATCGTAATAAGTGTTACAAATCTGTTACTAATTTGACAGACCGTGTTTTTTACACGGACGCTAAAGGACATCACCCAGATTGCTATTTTCAAAAGCCGCCCAAAATAAACTTATTATTCGGATAGAGCATAACACAAAAAATATTTTTTTTGTTATTACACCAAAGTCGTAAGTCAATTCACCGAGAAGTTATTCAACCACAAAATATCTGAGATCACCCAGATTGGGGTGATTTTTTTTTTGACGGCCGTCTAAAATAAACGCAATAACTGCGTAAAGCCTATATACAGGATGAAATTGGATAGATGCGGCAAAGAAGAACAGGCAAAAAAAACCCAGACCCGACAGAAAAGTAACATACCTTAGTTTTTTTGTTATTATTTATATAATCATATTATATAGTTTTTATATTCGAAATCAATGGCTAACACCAAAATATTGCCTTATGTTTTTGTTCAGGCTTTACACTAAAAAAGTACAAAATGCCTACGTATCTACACAATTTGTAAATATATGTAACTAAATGACGTAGAAAAGTAAGTAGTTATAATACATCCCGTATTAAAAAAAAAAAAATTCGTATAGGAAGTTATTTTAATTTAATTTTTTTTTTTTAGTCAGTAAGAGTCTGACACGCCCTCTCGCTCCACTCAAGGGCGAGAGATGTCATTAGATGATTTTAAACCACCTTAAAAAAAAATTGTAAGTTGAATGTTGTACTAGGAGTACAAAAATTATAATATAATACAGCTGTATCTCCAGGTCTCCTGGATACATCCCATAACTATTTATCGTCATTTAGTTACATACATTACGAATTGTATAGATAAGTAGGCATTTTGTATTTTTTAGTGTAAACCCTGAACAAAAACATAAGGCAATATTTTGGTGTTAACCATTGATTTCGAATATAAAAACTATATAATAAGATTATATAAATAATAACAAAAAAACTGACATATGTCACTTTTCTGTCGGATCTGGGTTTTTTTTATATGGGACGTGACCGTTCTTCTTTAAATATACAATAATACGTGTTGTCAAGAAAATGTATAAAATATCAAATGTAAAATTAAAAAATAATTGATCAGTGTTACGAAAACCGTTAAAATAATAAAAGTATCAAAAAATCTCGTCCGACTCATCGCAGTGCTCAATATAGCGGTCATTTATCTAATTTTGCCTTATTTTTTCTTATTTATTTTGCATTACTGGAATACCGATAATTCGTACTTAAATAAAGATAATAACATCAATGGACCTTTTGAAAACGAAAATCGCGTATTTTTTTTTACGATTTAGATTGTAGAAAAAACAGTTTATAACTACTATGTTACTGTAACTGAAGCTCCAATTTCATTTTGTCGCATTAATTAAAATTCACCCTGTATATAAACATTTTTATTATACCACCCAAGTTCTATACCCAAGATTTAAATAAATAATAATGAATACTATGTTAGTGCTACTGCTCGATAAAGACGAGCATCAAGGGAGATCTACCGATCTCCTTGAAGCCCAAATTCATCGATGTGTTTTTCCTGCCCATCCTAAACAACGGAGTTCAGCCCTACTCACTCAACTTATTGCAAAAGTTCCGCCTTGGGGTCTGCCAAAGAGCGATGGAGCGCAGCATTCTAGATGTAAAGGGAACAGATACAATACGGAACACAATGGTACGCTCAGAAACAAGATTTAAAAACGCTGCCACGCTCAAATGGGATCGGGCAGGTCACGTGAGCCGCATGTTTAACGACCGCTGGGTAAACGTCTTAACACGGTGGGGGCCTAAGGATAGACGGCGCTGCCGAGGCCGGCCTAGAAAAACGTCGGGTGATGATCTGAACGCAACTCACGAAGGCAATGTTTCAAGGTGGAGCAGGAGAAGAGCACCTGTAAGGCAGCAGTGGAATATTTATGGTTACTAAAAGACAAGTATAAAATCTATATAAAACAAATGCCTAAGTACTTGTTCACGTAGGAACACGCGACAGCGGTTGCGGGCGCGGAGACGTGCCAAGTTCGTGTTCACATTGGCCGCCAGGCGTTTGCGCGAGTCCGTTTCTAGCGACAAGTTCATACTGGTTGAACTTACCTGACGTCGAGAGTGAATCGCGCGCTCCACCGCTAGTTCGACGTGAACACACACAAACATCTGACGCGTTTGATATTGCCGCGAGCCCGCCGCGCGCCAGTCGCTACCCAACTAACAATTTAACGTCGTTCAAAAGTTTAGTAAACGTTATCTTAATTCCATTGATCGTAATGCCTAAGTCGCACTAACGTTATAATAACGTTTACTAAACGCGAAAATGGCCCCAGTTATACGACCAACATTGTCGTATAATGGACACACAAAAGTCACAAGCTGACTTAGTTAACGTCATTCAAAAGTCGTATCATAACTTTACAACGGCTCGTTTGTTGTATTGTCGTCATACAGGTGTTTTTGAATGACTAAAACGTTTTATTTGAGTCCAGGAACAACACCTGTAAGACTTATTTATTTTTCTTGTTAGTGACACGTGTGTGTGTTTCGAGATTTGAGTGCAATATAAATAATTACAAGGAAATAAAAGGCGAGTGTTATTTAACTTATATTTATATATCTCGCTAATAACTGTATCTGTCTCTCATGCCGTTTCGACTGGGTATTAAAGTTATATGATAATATACCTATGTGTATTTATTTCAGATTTTCATGCCCCCTCGCAATTTTGTGTTTAAATGATTATATTTTTATTAATAAAAATATGTTTATTTCTAAATAAGTAGGACATGTTGCTTTTGTCACACACTTATCTCTTTACGACGTTGTAAAGACCTAAAGTCGTATTAAGGCTATTTCAAGACCATGCAATACGCCATGACAGCTAGTTATTAGGGTTCCTCATAAATTTAAAACCCTTTTCATATTGTTCACAGTAAAAGTGTGGTGCAGAAAAAATTCAAAACATTTTAACATTCAAGTAGATTTTATGTAAAAATAAGATCATTCAATATTTGGATATAGATAAATTTGTAACCTAGACGCCTAGACGTTTTAAAGTCAAAACCTGACTTAAATGCGACTACAAGTTTTACAAGTTTGATTAAAGTCAGGGCACGACATTAAACGGACATCAAGTAATATATAGGTTATATTTGAGTATTAAATAAACAACCAAGTCATTTAAGAGTCTCAAATTGACCGCTGTAAAACAGGATAGTGATCATTATATAAACGTCACTATGAAAACGTCTGTACAACTGCTACATTACATAGATGTCATATAAAGGTTTTTCAAAGACCTAATTTGGTCAGTCCAAAACGTTTAATGGACTATAACGTTAGTATGACTATTGCGTTGTCGTACAAACGTTTTAGCTAAGACTGTAATATAACGTCGTTTAGTTCAGTCTTACCAACGTTGCTAAGACCAGCTTCTTATGACATATTCGTCGCACGACTAATAAGTTAAAATTAAAGACGTCTATAGGACCTAGAAGTCATCTCACTATCATTATAAGACTGCTATCCAACTTTATGTCGTACAAGTCAAGACTTATATGACGTTTTTGTTTGTTGGGTAGCTTGCCCGCTAATTAGACCGCACGTGCGTTGTGTACGTGAACACTTGGATATTACGCCATATGTTTGATATTTCGTGACCGCGCCCGCGAGTCAACGTGAATGAGTACTAAGGCGTTCAGATCATCAGCCTGAAGATAGACGGCGCCGCCAAGGCCGGCCTAGAAAGAGGTGGCTTGGTCTGGATGCTGCGCTCCGTTGCTCTTCAGCAGACCCCAAGGTGGAACTTTTGCAATTCGTTGAGCGACTAGGTCTAAGAACCGCTGTTTAAACGGGTTTATTGAAAAAAAAAACATGAACTCTTCAACGCGAGAAAAAATATTTGTGTACATCGTTGATTTAGAAAAGTATGTGCAATGCCTCTTTAGCTAGCCGCTGCAGTAATGTAGGTACTAATTATCTGTGGAGTGTGGTTATATCCTTAGGGATATAATAGTATATTTTATAACGAGGGACGCAAAAACGCAATTTTTAAATACAGCTTAGGCTGTAGTTAATAATTGCAATTATTAAATACAGCTTAGGCTGTATTTAATACATATAAAAAATGTTTATTTTGTTATGCTCTATCCAAATAATAAGTTTATTTTGGTTGGCCGGCACTTTTAAAAATAGCCCCAAAGATATATGGAGGCTGGGTTCCTTTCGAAAGGTTATGCAATTCTCGCCTTTCTATGCGTTAGCACGAGTAATTTTTTTAATTTCTTCTCAACAGAATGGAAGTGAGATTCGCTTAATGTTTGTCAAAGTCATTTAAATATAAATAGTGACCAACAAAACATTTAGTGCAGCCTCGTGACAAAATTTCAGCAGGAATGGTAGCTGAATAAAAGTAAGTGCTCCATCAACGTGGAACTAACTTGACAGTTTTCTTCCCATTGCCTATTCGTGAAAACATCTCCGTGTAAATAAGCCATCAGTTTATACATGACAAGTGGAAGGTGTGGAACAATAGTAATACGATATATTCCACCTAGCTATTATTTATTATAACAATCAGACTAGCCCCTGTATTCATTCTTGGTTTAGTTTTAAAGCCTCTTAGGTTTACTAAACTGCTTAAAACTCAGGAATAATTTTTGAAAGTATATCAGCCACGAAAGGTGACAACTAATTCAAATAAATTTATAAATGATTTGCACAAGATTTGTTGCCTCATAAGCATCTCAAGCATTTTTTTCAATTTCTATTTTTTTTTTATTTTGTTTTATTTAAGGGGCAGTTTGGCAGTGAAGAATACAATAAATTAGTACTTAATATCTAAAACATTAATTTAAGTAAGTACATTAATTACGTAACATAAATTTGGCTAAGCCTTATTATGACAATAAATTAATACTAGAATAAATATACTAAACCTATTGCACAAATAAATAATTGCGGAATATTCAGGCCATGTGCACGTACAGAGCCCGATTTCTATAGTTTACCAATCGGTTTTGGTTGACGGTAGGAGTCGTCGGTTTGCAAATATTGAAGCGATATTTCGAAAGCAGTTTTTATGTCTAGCAGTTGGACGTAGAGATAGTTGTACATGGGTCTTCAAAGGCGTGGTCAAAACTGGGAATAGCTCCGCCATCTTATTTCAATACAATTTCATGAAATACTTGGACAAGGTTACAAACAGCGCCCCCTGGCAATTGAGCGCTAAGAGATCTCTGTATTACTAGTTTTTGAGTTACGTAGGAATTGGGCAATGTCGGCATACACAAACTACGGCCTGAATTAGCTGATTCTAGAAGTCTTAGAACAAGAACAACACATGACCTACATTCTTAACTGCAAAGTAATGTTACACAAATTATATTTGCAGTCCTTAAACAGACTTAAGCTAGATCAAGTTTACACCTGACAATGAAACTAATTGGCCTACAGCAGTACATTTAGTAATAATTACATTAAATATTATATTCCTATACTCATACTGTGGAGTAAACTCACCCAGCATTCATTTTATACAACCTAACTACCCGATTTCACTTTGTGCTTATGAATACCTTACTTAGGTACGAATAAAGTGTATTAGATATACATACACATACTTACAAACACTTTCTAGCAGAGTAAGGGTAATCTAACAATAAACTCATTTACATGTCTCCAGTATTTAGTAGAGAAAGTCTTTAGTCCAATTATTTAGTGACAAGAGCAAAATGAACTACTGACCCGGCGGTTGACTTTGTTCTTGTTACTAAATTTACCTTAGACATGTAAACAAGTCTTTAAGTTCCAATCACACTTGTCAGCATTCCACTTCGATGAACGTCTCTAAATAGCTGACAAATATGAGTCCCTTACTCTGTGTAACAAATCTTTACAAACAAATCCTCAATCAAGAGCCATCAGTCTCGATCTACTGTACCTATTAAAGTTTACAGTAAATGATATACATTGACTTGTGTCAGACACATACAAAAATTGGCTAAACTTAGTGTTTTTCTTTCATGTCTTGTTTGGTAAACTGTTCTCCAAAATCGAACGCCATATTTGTTTACCAAATTAGTTTACAAAAGCCACACTTCACACAAGACTAATAGGTACAGAACCGTATTCGTTGCAGCAGAGTGCCCTGTTGATGAGAGCCAGCAGAGGGGCGTGGGTCGCTCCACAGTAGGGCGATGGTTACACGAAGGTGTACTGGTTGTCGACGGCGCGGATGTCGTGGTGCGCGCCGCTCGCGACCAGCAGAGCTTCCAGCTCGGCGCGTCGCATGCGCACGTCGCTGCCGTGCGTCACATCCAACTGCGGAGTACACTACTCATGACTATTGCTAATGGAGATGGTACTTTATTATTGTAGGTTTGTTTTTTTTTTGCGTAATTATTAAGATTGAATAAGATTAGGGACCTGACAACCGTAGTGATGTTTGGATACGTAATTTGACGTTATTTAATTATTTCGTCTTTTTAGCTAGTTATTAGTTTAAAAGCGCTACGTTTTCAATGCGGGTCATTACATCTACATCAACAGCTACGCGGCCAACGTATACAAGTACAAGCTATATATATATATAAGCATAAATATTGTAATAAAAAACTTACCAGTAATGAGTAGGCTTGCAACACAACACACAGACAAAAAAAAAACGAAGAAAAAACACAGCAAAATAAAAAACAAAGCCATTCCATAGAATAAAGTTTAATAATAAAAATTTACAACCAAGAAATTAAAATTAAAGCTCGGAAGAACATGATTTTGTACAAATTATAAACAATATAAATTATATTTTAAGTTCCATTGTTAGTACATTATATTAACAGTCCATTTGATCAAACTTGAGTTATGACGATAAATAAATTCTACAACAATAAGGAATAATTGGGCCCTAGTCTGAATTTTCTACGTTAGCAAAATCTTGAATCATTCAAAGCAACAATGTTTGCCTTTTGCTGTTATTTTGAATTGCTAATTATTTTACAAATACTGTTATTTATTAGGTACAGTTTCTGGCAGATATGGTCCGTATTCGTATAATAAAATCACAAATTAATTTAGTGGCATTGAAAAATATCCATATTATTATGTATTTTTCTTTGCTCACTAGAACCGAACTATTCCTTTGCAAACCCAACTAGTTTGGGTATACTACTAGTAGTTACCTACATAACTGTCATATAATGTTAGCTTCATAACGAAATCAATGAAAATGCAATCGAACTTGTGTGTTCTACTACACATACAATACGTACTAAGTTTAAATGCGATTATTCAATAGAACATTGTGATTCCTTTACACCTATATCTATATAGGCACTTAAGTATACACCTAATAATATCTTAACTTTTTTATTTAAATATGACGTTTAAATAAATTTACATTTATTGTCATTAATAAATAAAATGCACATACAGGAATCGTGGGTACAAGAGTAACTAAACTTAATCGTAATATTGTTCTTAATAATCATATTCAAAAACCGTTTTCAGGTTCTAGTACATAAGAGCTACTTTTTAAAGCTATAAAGACGTAGCCATCTTAGATTAAAGCATGGTCACCATGATTGTGTTTATTGGCAAAGATTGGCAATCTGTTTTAATAGATTAAAGTTCTATTTTAATATTGTTTTCTAATGCGTACAAGTGAATCACTTATCGACCCATGTCTTATGATGGTTTTCCTTTAAAAAAGAACCTTAATCTGTGACTTTTAAAGCATATTTTTATTATATTTTAGAAAATTAGCACAAATATTGAGACCATATTTGGCTAACATGACCATCTTGTAAGTCCTGAGCCATAAATGAGTATGAGAACAAACAATGCTGAGCAAATATAACTACAAGCTACATACTAACAACATCAATAGCAACAAAATATGAACAAACGCTACTTGAAGGCGAAACATAAAAAAAACATTTCTATGCATAAATATAACTCATGCTTCGAAAGTAGCACGGTGTGTATAATGATATACCCAAACTTTAGGGTAACATTGCTATCAAGCTTGTGCTTGAAACAATAATGGCATGGAGCAGTATTGAGCCTCAGAAAGTTTCTAAAATCAACAACTTTTAGACCTTAAAAGTTAGTACATAAACCTCATGTCCATTGAGTGTAAGGTCTGTTGATTTAAGTATAAATTATTGCCAATTATAATTACATTATAATTAGCTTGTGAACCTTGATATTCTTTGTCTGATATTAAAGCTTGCAGCCGTAAGGTTCGGTGGGTCAATATGCCTCATTGTAAAAATTTACGGTTCAATGATTCATCGAGCTTTCGAAGGAGACAGCGTACAAACACAAACATCTGAACTCTTGGGAAACTTATTAACGTGAAATATCCCTTTTAAGCTAAGTGATAAGATTGAGTAAGTAGGTATGCTTGTCATTTTTAATTTAATTTTGAGATGCACATTGTCTTATTTTAAAAGTTACATCGTCAACGAGCAAACTCGATGTAAAATATTGACTGGGTTTTGTGTGTCATCAAAATTGCGTTTGTTTGTGATCAACTTCAATAATCAGAAGTTTGATGAGTAGATTTGTGTGATGATTCTCGATTGTTTACAAATAACATTGCGTTCGGTATTCATCGGTTTTAAATTCACAGAATGAGCCAATGTTTAAGAATTTTTACTATTGAAGCCATTCTAAATACATTCACTGGTATAGAAAATGACTGCTATACATTTATATTGGCAGGAAACAGGCAGATTCAATCAACAATCGGGAACCATTCAAAAGGCTATCATACTCGATCAGGCTGAGTTACGTTCAGGTGTTAAGGATGGTAAGACCCCCAGGGAACGTGGCGTAAGCGCGTAATAAAGCCAGAGAAGCCAATATTAATAGTTAAAAACTGATGAGATTCATGTATTTGCGCGCATTACACCAAGTGTATGCCTGTGGAATACCTTCCCATGTACGATAGCCTTACACCTAGTTTCTGAAAGGCTACTTAGCACGAAAATTGGTTGACTTGTCTTCAAACCTCTAGAAAGAGATTTGCTGGATTTTGTAGCACCTCTTTAACCCAGCTAAAATATTAAGAAGTGGTGATGGAGGGCGGAGTTTGTTTTGTAAGTGTCCAGTTGATCGCAATAGAACTTATTACGTAGGGGGTCATAATAAGGGGCGGGCCTAAACAAACCGATACAAGCCATTTCGATCAGCCAATTAGTAACGATATATTCAGAAAACTCTAGCAGACAATTTTCGCGTTTATTCGCCTTTCAGAAACCGGTAAGTAAACCTTCAGCATAGCTAAGAAACCATTTGTGCGATGCTCACTTGTTGTCTGTTCCCCTCCTGGCAGACGACGTACTCCGTCAGCGTGACGTCAGCGGCGCCGCCTGACTCCAGCGGGATCGGGTTCGCGCGGAAGTGTTCCAGCATGTCGTGCACGTTGGGGAACCACAGGTGTTGCACACGACACTGTCCGGTCTCGCTCAGGGTCATGCGCAGGTGCTTGGCGCGGCCCTGTGGGATGGGGATTTTGTTTAGAATAAAGCAGCCTACACAAACATACATTTCTGCCTATAGCGCTACCGCTGCTAAAGCAAAAGCCCTTCCAGAGAGTGAGCGGGCTGTGATCTGCCTCGTTGAGCAGGTTAGTAGTTATCAAGCAGGTCGTTGCGGACAAATAAGTGGGTTTACAAAAGACGGCTTGGGTGTGGAAGGAGGTGAATCGTTTCTACTTGGTTACCTATGTCTGGCAGTGGACTGCAATCGGCTTTATTGGTTCACTGTCCAATTAAGGACATCTTTAATCAGCTAGAAAATTACAGTTTACTGAACAAGCTTTCAAATCGAAAGAGAAGATAGCTATTTGGCATTAAACCGTCTAAGGTCAGAAAACACTATGCTGCAAACTTAACCACAGCTTATCGCTCGAGATGTCCTGTGACTTCGATAAAACATGGCAGAAACGCTCACCTGAAAGTTAAACGTCAGCACATACTCCCCGCGTCGCGTCTCACTCTGCCGCACGAGGTAGCAGCCGTGGCCCGAAGCCCCGCCCGCTAGCACGCAGGCTGCCGCTGCCGCCCGCGCCAGCGTGCCGTGGAACCACGGCCATTCGGCTAGGGAGACTCGGGACGATGACTCGCATGCTTCTTCTGCTATTGAACCTGCGGGATGAGAAAATAATTAAATGTGTACGATTTATCTGTCTTTCAGCTGCCTACCAGAACATGGTCCACTTGCTAAGTGTCTAAAATTACACCTGAACTTAGCTGACATATACAACGCAACTGACGTTGAAGTTAATGTGGCCTAACAGGTCTAAGTAATATGATAAGACGTACCATCGATACGAATGGAGAAGCGCTCGGGTTTTGGGACCAGATATAATATGATGTAGGTACAGTTTAGTATCAGAAATAATTGACGGTAGAATGTCGGGAAACTACCGGCACTAGTGTATTTAAAGAAGAAGAGGGAAGGATAGGGAAGTTGTCTGTCTTAATAAATTCGCTAGAAACAATGTTTTTTTTAAGGTCGTAGGTACTATGATGAATGCTGCTGACGTACTTAACATTACCACAAACACCAGTCACCTTCTTTCTTCTCAGTACGCACTACGCGAAATAAAACGTAAACTATAGTGTCACAGTTCGTTGTAGACAATAGACTGATTGCTTACGGCGCGCGGCGAGATGAATAGGTGAATGAGTCGATTCTTTTGACCAGTAGTGTAAATAATTGCTGTCAGTACTTGCTCAACAGTTGTTCAAAACTGCAAGAGTAATTCTTTAAACATATAGATTATGTTTCGAGATTGTCAGAGGACAATCTCTCGTTATCCGACTTACATAAAAAGTCACAAAACTTAGAAAGGACATCCATCATCCACTGCAACATAATATGTATGGTAAGTTCAAGTCCCTAATCTCTTTGATCGTAATTTTACTGCATCAAAGTTTAGTGGGGCACGGAAAACACCATAAAATCCCCATAATATAGTGCTGATAGTTTTCTTAATAAAATGTCTATGTGATCTCAGAATCATCATGATTCTCTCGCCCTAATCCCAATTCATTTGTGGTCGGCGCGTCTTCTTCTTGCAAACTTCTCTATTTTTCGTCACCTCATCAGACTCTTCTTTTCGTTATTTTACTTATGTGATCTCGGGATGGAACCCTAAAAAGCAAGTCTTACCTAATTCAGCATCATCAGGAGTATCAGTAGCTAAGTCAATGTTGCTAGTGCTGGCAGGTAAGTCCCTCCGGGGAGGCAGGTCGGGCGGCGCCGGTTCGGGCATGCCTGGCAGCGCATCGGGAGGAGGCTGCGTCGTCGGAGGCGACCGCATGCAGTACTTGATGGTAGCTAGCCAAGACTTCATGTCGTCTACATCAGCTGCTTCTATTACATATTCCATGTTGTTGTCTGCCTGTAATGGGAGTGGGGTTATTAGGTTTTTTTCTGTTATGTTAATGTTGTCATTGGGGGGCAACCTCTGCTGAGCAGTGAGATATTTTTTTTATTAATTTATTTAATATTAAATTAATATTAATATACAATATTTAATTATTTAAAACAATTTTATTGAAACATATAAAGGGCCCTAATCTGCAATTCACATTGAAGTCATTTGTGTATGAGTGCTAAATTGGATCACCTCATCCTCCTCAGCTCTTTATGAAAAGTCAGGACCTGGATAATGCTGGCTGATAGAAGTACTATTAGATCTTAAATAATGGCAGAGTTTGTGCACTATCCCAGTGCTTGGGCTTTGCCCTACATGTGTCTCCGCATGGAACTCTACAAAGACAAATAATTCTTCAAATATTTATTTGTATTTGTAATTTCCTAGTTCTGTGAGTAACCACTGTAACCTATCTGTGGGAAAATATTAGTGAGTTATTGTTTTTCCTTGAAAAAAGTGAAGTGAAACTTGTAAGGAGTAAACAATAATTATGTGACTCATAATAATATAGAGAAAACGATTTTTAATTACTAATTAATCTCTAAATAAACAACCCCTGGAACCTAAGGCCCAGTTGCACTAAAAATCAGTAAATGCATTTAATCGTGAACATATTTAAAATATTGCTCTGTCTCCATTATCTTCAAATGATTGACAGAAATAGAATGATGCTTTACATTTACTGCTAAATCCATTTACTGAGTTATGGTGCAAGTGACCCCGGTTCCGATATTTTATTGATATATTAATGACCAAAGAATTATGCACAAAAGTTAATTGAAACTAAAATTCACTGCACTGATTTTATACTTAATGAAACGGAAAGAACATTATAATAACAAAAAATGAGGAAACCATTCTATCATAGATTTATTGATACTAACACAACAACTCTTAGCAATTGTATGACTGACATGACAATAGAATTCTTATTGGTTCTTATGAGGAAGGGCATACCAAATCAGCATACATTTATTTCTATTTTAACCCAGTCTTTTACGATGGGGCTAACAAGACTTGGTAACTACCTACTTATTATGATATCTTTGAAGAAAATACGTACATAACAGGAAAATCTTAAAACATAAATATAAAAAGGTTACTTACAATACTAGATTCATAAAAGTCTCATTATTATATGTATTTTATGAATCATACTACCCATGGCACTGAAAGAGTGATGAGTACAAAATGTTGGTGGGAGAGGAAGACCAAAAAAAAATGTGGAGGGGTTGTGTGAAAAATATATGAAAGATAAAGGAGTGAATGATAGCGTGATAGTTGACACAGGAGAATGGAAGAAAAATAATATGTTGGGTCCACACCAAGTAACAAGGGATAAGAGCAGGAAGATGAAGGCTATTATATCCCATTACAAATACAGCTGTTTAAAAAAATGTGTATTTCTCTATAACTTGTTAAATTCAATCCAGGAAGCATTTTTATGAATGGAATACCATAAAGCAAGCAATTAAAACAATTTACCTTCAATACAAAAGTATTTTCATGGTCAGGCATCTCCAACGCAGTAGTTTCCCGAGCCTCTGATATGAGGAAACAGAATACTCCACTGCGAGGTTTCTGAGCCTTAGGAGGTGAGTAGAACTCCAGCATGTAACCCCCGACGGTCTTCACTAACGCTAGCCTGCACCTTTCCCACTTCTGAGGACCTCCGGGTTGCTCCAAGCTCTC
Source organism: Xestia c-nigrum (assembly GCA_916618015.1). Taxonomy (NCBI): domain Eukaryota; kingdom Metazoa; phylum Arthropoda; class Insecta; order Lepidoptera; family Noctuidae; genus Xestia; species Xestia c-nigrum. Next base: position 5,940,564 of record OU745263.1, read on the forward strand.
AGGAGTTAAATAATTCACCAACCCTTCCTTCCTACACTCTACAACTATCTTAGCTAATTTAGTCTTGTTATGTTTGTTTAGATTCGATGAGAGCTCCACCTCGTCCGAATGTTGCTTGTGAAACAAACCCTTTCCGCGTCTCAGACCTTTGAAGGATAACCTTCGGAAAAAGGGCTTGTGCTGCGTTTTTGGTGAGTCCGTGTCTTCTGAGTAGTCACTCTCATCGTGTCCCGTGTGCGTGCCGTTAGGAAGCTTGTGCAGAGCTTTCAGTTTCCCGATTTCATACTCGAATTGTTCCGAAAAACATTCAACGAATTTCTTCAGCAAGTCCTTGTGTGTAGGCTGCTGCCGGCCCGTGGGGTCGTTGGCACCGGTCTGTACGTACTGCAGGCAAGCCTTGGCGAAGTCCTGAGCGGCAGCTTTGGCCTGACGCTCGCAGAACTCGACCCATCCGTCGGGATCGCCGTCGGACGGGCCCGCCATGGCAAGCAATTTCTTTAACAGCTCCACTTGGAAGGCGGATATTTAATACACCACATTAAACACTTTAGCCTATTAATGACGCTACACTATTTTTCGGCTTATTATCAAGTTTCATGCCAATTTTGTAATCAAAATAAAATTCACGATGCTATCACAAGTTTTCTCGCGAAAACAAGTTTTGTTGCCATTCACGAAAAATTGTGTGTTTGTTTTCTGTCTACAGAATTTAATTGAGTAAATACAATTTAAAAATATTAACCATATTTACCTTACCAGAAAGCTTACAATATTAATATAAATATAAATAAAGTTTCTAAAAGTTTAAATTATTTTTTTACACAAGGTTAACTTTGCTTTTTAAGCTAGATGGCAGTACCAGCCATTAAAGGTTTTCATGGCAAACACTTAACTAGTTGTCGTGTCGTTTTTTAAAATGGTTGGTACTGTAAAATATAGGTGGCGTTGTTTTTTTTTTTTTTTTTTTTTTTTTTTTTTTGTTTTGGCGTTGCACTATTCGTGCTTATTGCCACTGACAATACTTTATTTGATAACAAAACGTAAGAATCAAGTACTCGCGAAATGATAAAATATTACAACGGGAAATTTGGAAATGGAAAGGAGATTAGTTGTTATGTATAAAAATAATCAAAAATTAAAACAAGGTAACAGTAAACAATTATAATACAACAGAAAACTAACCATTTAACGCCACCATGGGCCTAACAAAAAGGCCGACTTGGTGCGTAAACTAAAAACTACATGGTAAATTAAGTACTTATTTACAGGTTGGCAAAAATGTCCTGAAACGGAACTAAAAAATTTAATCGTTGGCAACTTCTCCTACTGTCACGTCTAGTCAGTACATGTAATGTCATTTCATGATATCGGTGGCTGTTTTTCGTGTATTTATTGTTATTGTGTTTAAATTGGTGACTCAAAGGGTTCAATATGAACAGAAAAACCATTCGCAGCTCCGTTAGAGAAATAATGTATAAAGTTTATTTGTGATCTTTGGCGGAACATGAAGCTGGACGAATTTTATCGGATATCAACGATGTTTATAAAAGAACTGCGGAAATGTCAGGTAAAATGATCTTTTATCTAAGTAATCAGATGTAATATGTGTGTTTAAACTTGCACTAGATTGTATAAACCATTATACAACTATTATTTACATTGAAAAATACATCGATGAATTTTGTGGTTATGTGCATTTACAAAGAAGCACGCTCCTATAATTTTGATACTTTTTGTGTTACTTCCAGAATAAAAGTAACTAAATATATTATTTTTCTAGGTTAATCCGTAAGTACCATACGACGAATTGCTAGAGAAGGGCATACAAACAAAGGCATTTACTCCACTCCAGAGAAACATAGAGCAGGGCGACCTAAAAAGAATTGGATGATTTTGACTTGTGATCAGACAAAAAGTTCAGAAAGATTTTACATTCTTAGAAAGAAGTATTTTATTAAAGTTTAACTGTCTTTATTTTTTACTGTTGTAGGCCGTGGCTGAACAAGTGTTTGCAAGCATCTCTGTTGGTGATTGGAAAAAAAACATGTGAACATGTTATGTAAATAGAAAGAGAGTAATATCAAAGGGGACAAACTCTGTATAGTGATATAGACAAAATAGTCATAAATCTGCAAGATGACAGCAGCAGAAACAGACACGAATGAAGAACTTTCAGATGTGGAATATTTAGCCGAAGACATTTTAGATTCTGATTGAAACATCTGTAAAATTCTATCTTTCTTATTAATAAAAAAAAAAAAGCACTTAGACGGATCGTTGGTATTATTTTCCTCATAATGTAAATCAATATACACACGTACTTGTGCATTATCATACAAAAGCGTGAGTATGTAACGAGCAGAGAAATTTATGTTTATTTCAAGTTTAAGTAATGTATAAAACCCGTTAAAGTCATTTTCATCTGCCTAGCCTTTTCCCAACAAATTTTGGGGTCCGCTTCCAGACTAATCTGGATATATACTATGGATGCAGCGTGGATATCAGTATTTTACATGGAGCGACTGCCTATCTAATCTCCACAACCCAGTAACAAGGTAATTTAATACCACTAGGTACGACTTGGTTGTCTGATTTTCTGGCTCCTGACTCACAGTAAAGATTTACAAATGACACGACAACAGCTACAAGTGCTTTCCGAGGCACGGAAGAAACTCTATGACAGATGGTCACCCATCTACAGACTAACCTAGTTAGGCACGTCTCCAGCTTGAAGATTGTCCTGTCCGGCTGTTATTATTTAGCACTGAGCTCTTCTAAAACCCGTCAACGTACACATTAAATATAAATAAAAATTGAAAAAATAAACCAAAGTATCAAACTGTTATTGTCGTACTATATAGGGTTACAATATGAACGATAGTAGCGCCACCATTATTTTCACGACTTTCTTGCCAAGCTGTAATGCTTATTTACAGTTTATAAATTAATGTTTAAATAGCTATATCATTATTTACAAGGAATAGAGCTAAGGTTTTATAAATATCTACATTAAAATTAGATAAAATACATGAGATAGAAGTGGGTAAAGGGACTCGGAGGGAAACAAGACTTTGAAAAAGTGAGGAGTGGTCATAAAGGGGGCAGGAAAAAATAAGGTGGTTCAGATCTCCCACTTCAGCGCCACATACACACGCAGGGCTTTGCACAATACCAAGCCTGGCAAGATGAGCAGGAGTGCATACGTGACCCAATCGCATACGTATTAATATTGAAGTTATTTTTTTGCTTAGCTTGTACTTGCTAAACCAAGGTTTAACAAAAATGGATGGTTGAATAGTACGATAAAACTTCCCTTTCACTGATTGCTCGGACCAAAGCTGACCCCAGGATTCCTGTAGATAAACCTTGGGCAGAGCTGCCAGATCTTGGGAGTTATTTTTGTACGGAAAAACATCTCCACAAAATACGGCATCATTAGCTAACTGATCAGCTCTCTCATTACCTAGAATGCCACAATGCGAGGGTATCCATGCAAAATGTACTGAATACCCCTTAATAGAACACCTATAAAGGAGTTCACGAGTTTCAAATATAATATAAGGATTATGAGAATAAAAAGGGAATTTGGCCAAAGATTGTAAGGCACTCCTTGCATCAGTTAAAATGAGTGAATTCCGTAAGCCCATCATAAGAATATATTCGACAGCTTTGAATAGACCGTAACATTCTCCCGTGAATACAGATGATTCGGGCGGGAGCTTTATTTTTTGGACGATATTAAATTGGGAGTGGTACACACCTACTCCCACACATGAGTCTCTTCCATGCTTCGAAGCATCTGTAAACAAGAGCTGACAGCCCTTCCAGTCTCTATCCATAGTAAAGTTGAAGTTAATGTTATGACATACGTCATCTCGATAAATGTTAAGGTTATAATGTATATTTGGTGACATAATTAATGAACTGTAATTACAGTGAAATATTGAAAGGAATTGAGATTGGTGACAGGGAGCTTCAATTAAATTGTATTTTCTGAAGCTTTTAACTAAACACGGAGTATCTTTATGCCTCCAGTAACTGGATGAAATAACTTCTTCAGAAAGAATGGAAAGTTTATTCCGCAAAGGATGATGTGTAAATTGTAAACACCGAGCTATAAATCTATCAGATAGAAATTGACGTCGTAAATGTAGTGGAGGGTCTCCACATTCCACCTGAAGACAATTAATAGGACTACTTTTCATTGCACCTGAAACCACTCTAAGTGCTTTAGACTGAACACTGTCCAGTTTTTTAAGACCAGCAACATTTGCAGGTTCAAGCAAAAAAGTCCCATAGTCCAATACGCTTCTTATCAAGGTGTTGTAAAGTAGTTTCAATGAAAAAGGATGTGCTCCCCACCAAACACCAGCAAGACATCTAATTATGTTAATATGACGTTCACATTTAGCAGCAATATAATCACAGTGTGGTATACCAGTAAGATGTGAATCCAAAATAAGGCCTAAAAATTTTACCTGGTTTTTTACGGGCATGGGAATATCATTATAACTTACTGTGACATTAGGAGGCTTACGCATTCTAGTAAACAATACAATGTTGCTTTTATCAATTGACAGGTGTAGACCATTGGTGTCCAGCCAAGTCTTCAGTAAGCTTAAAGAAGAGGTTAAGGAAGTACAAATATTTTCAACAGAATGACCAGATAAATAAAGAAGTAAATCATCTGCATATTGAAGGACTTGTACTGACTTATTTAGAGAGGGTTCCAAACCATAAGTGTAAATATTGTAAAGAATCGGACTTAGTACTGAACCTTGAGGGAGACCTTTCCATACTAACCGGGTAAATGTACACCCTTCCATATGAAGATTTAAAGATCTCTCTGAAAGCATATTAATTATGAAGTTAGACAGCATTTTTGGAACTTGTAATAAATTCAGCTTTTGTTCTAGGATTGATACCAGAACATTATCGTAAGCTGAGCTAATATCGAGGAAAGCAGCAATTACAGAATTATTAGAAGAGAAGGCTAAGCGAATATCAGTTGTGAACACACTAAGGCTGTCCATCGTACTTTTACCCTTCCTAAAACCAAACTGTGATGTGGCTAGCAAGTTTTTGCTTTCCAAATACCACTCCAAACGATTCTTAATAAGATGTTCAACGATTTTAACCAGAACTGTAGAAAGTGCGATTGGTCGATAAGAAGTAACATTAGAAGAAGGTTTGTTTGGTTTCAGAATGGGAATAATTATTTGAGACTTCCAACTTGATGGAATGTTGCCAGATATCAAAGCTGTATTGATGAGGTTTAAATATATTAAAAGAACAGAGTCAGACAGATTAGCTATAAATGAATACGGTATACCATCTTCACCAGGAGCTGAATCCTTAACATGTGAAAGGACTCCTTTCAATTCACTTAGTGTGAAGAGAGAATTCATTTCAGAATTAGGAATAGGGACATAGGGGAAATGTAAAGATCTCTGTTCTGGGGCTGAAGGAGGGGCTAAATGATCCATAAACTGATTGGCTAATTCTAGTGGTAGTTTTGAGGCTGTTGTGTCACTGAATGCTGACCTGAATCTCCTAATATTTTGCCATACTAGGGATGCGTTAACTTCTGGCGAGATGGATGCACAGAATCTTTGCCATCCTTCAAATTTCTTTTTCCTAAGGAGTTTGCGAGTTGTTCGTGCAGCTTCTTGGTAGATTTCAAAATTGTGACGAGTCATAGCATGACCATAATTTTTCTCTGCTTCTTTTCTTTTTTTAATGGCCTGAGTGCACTCAGCATCCCACCAAGGTGGTGAAGGAATTTTGCCTGAAGCACCATTCTTAATAGGGAAAGTATTATCTGCAACCTCTATTAAAATGTTTGTTATTTGATTAGATAATAATTGAGGATCATGTATTTGTAAGGAATTAGATATAGCAAGGATTCTTTCTTCTACACAATTTTTGTATGTATCCCAATCTGCATTTTGAAGTCGATACTTCAAACGTGGAGTTGGATTACAAACGGCCGGTTTTTTATGTGGAAAAGAAATTATTAAAGGGTAATGATCACTACCATAAGAAGACTGTAAAGGAGACCAGGACAATGTCGATGCTAAATCGGGTGTGCAGATTGAGAGGTCAGGGGCACTTACTCCCTCATCTGGATTCGTTTGGCGTGTTGGGAGACATGTATTTAAAATACATAAATTATTAGAGTCTAGGATTTCCAATAACTTTTCCCCATAGTAATTGGAACTAGAACTACCCCAGGATTGATGTTGAGTATTAAAGTCGCCCATTACCAAAAATGGTTTAGGTAAAACTGAAAGGAGATTACTTATTTCAGAGAGAATATTTACAGTGGGACGAGAATAATATATACATACTAAACAGATTTTATTTACAATAGCAGCGACAGCAGAAATTTCGTCGCTGAGGCTTGGAAGAGGAAAACTATGAAAAGACAAGTTATTTTTAACAAGTATGGCGACACCGCCATACCCATCGCTTCTGTCTGTTCTTAGACACGCATAACCAGGAATTCTAAAAGAGAACCCTGGTTTAAGCCATGTCTCACAGAGAGCGACTGCAAAGGGATCGTATTTGTTCAATATGTAGGACAGATCAGATTTTTTATTCACTATACTGCGACTGTTCCACTGGACAATCTTGGGTAGATTTGGATCCATTATGATTAAGGTTAAATAAGTTAGACAGAGTGTCAATTACAGTGGCAACGTTGGACGGTTCAATATTATTATTTTTAGATAAGGTATTAATTAACAGGATTATTAAATTTAAAATTTGAGTCTCATTATTATTTGTTGTTTTATTTTGGAATGCAACACCATTCCCTGACACAGAAACTTCATTACTGATCAATGCCTGATGAGCTGCCCGGTCATACCCCTTAGTTGTTTTTGGGGGATCCCGAGGTTTGAGGAATACCGTTTTTCTTTGAGAGGAGACAATTGATGTGTTACGTGACTGGGGCGAAGATTGTGTATAAAAAGTATTTTTAGTGGTATGTGATGGGGCAGATGTTACCACATCTGCATACAATTTTGAGATTGGTGGATGTAGTTGCGACGCTTCAGCATACGACACGCAGCTATGGGACATGTAATGCTTGATTGATTTCTGTCTCTCAAATTCTGGGCATTTTTTATTGATGGCGTAATGAATGCCACCGCAATGACAGCATTTACTATTGCTCTCGTCTTCAATACTGCAAGTGTCAGCAGAATGTTTCTCCCCACACTTGAAGCACTGAGGGTTCGACCTACATTGTACCTTTGTATGGCCAAATCGACAACAGTTAAAACATTGAATAGTAGGGAATGTATACAATTCCACTGGCATGGAATTGTAACAACAAAACACACGTTTTGGAAGAATTTGTCCATCAAAGGTGAGCACGACTGTTTGGGATGGTTTCCACACAGGGGTCGGTTCGTGTACTTTATAATTAAGACGTCTAGCCTTTATGACTTTCCCGCATCCAGTGGGGACGGATATATTTTCAATGATTTCCTCCGGAGACCATTCGGTAGGTACGCCTTTTATAATTCCAATCCGACACACATTAAAAGATGGAACAAATGCCCTCAAGTTTTCTTTGGCCAAACTTGGGTCATTTATAAAAGAGTTTGCATCTACGTAACGGGAGAAGCTTAGTGAAATTCGGTTGCGACCAATGCGTTTTAGTGAACCGTTAATGATGTTGTTAAATCTGCGTTTTTTTAAAAAGTGCCCTAAAGTTATTGGGTGTAATGTTTGAGCCGAGTTATTTGTATCAACATTTTTTTGAATGTGTACAACGTATGGCGACAGGTCTGTGGCTTCGTACAAAGCCCTAGCAACCTGTGGCGCCTTCTGGGGAAGATCTGGGTTCTGGATTTCAGTTTGGGGACCATCCACAGAACGTGGAGTGGCTTCTTGTTGAAATAAAATTGCCTGAACCGGTACGTTAGTCGTTATTTTTGGACTATGAAGTTGAACTGAGTCATTATCACAATGACAATTTGATTCATTATTTGTTCCTGTTGTTCCTGATGAGCGTCCATTTCGCCTTCTTTTATTACAACTTTTACATACTTTACGAGGCGCTCTAGCCCTTTTCCGCTCCGATCGGTTTAAGGACGAGTCCGTATCCATACTGGATTCGTAAATAGTAATATTATGCCCGACCGAGGGAACTGTGCCCCCCGGATCAGGGGGTTCATCGTCCATTGTGGCCACTGGCCAGAAAAATAAAATATAAAAAACTTACCCTAAATGAAGAACTGTATCTACCTATAAACAATTATATCAACTAATCTAATGAATATTTACATATATCTACACAACTTATCTCCAATAGCCAATTTTTTAATATTTTTAAGAAAACGAAAGAAAAATCACGCCCGCCAAATTCGATGATTCCCGCGCTTTTCAGGTGGCGTTGTTTCCCATTGTAACAAAAGTTTTGTTTTTTTTTATTTTCTTAATATTTTTATTAAGAAATTTTTTGTTAACGTAAAACACTCAACATGCGAGTGCAAATGCGGCTAAATAACTAGAGCGAAATTTATAGGTCTGTCGAATTACCTACGCCCAGAGGTTAAGGGGGATGCTCCAAGGTAGCCCGCGAAATTCAAAGGAGACAATTCTTTTTGTTCGGAGATTAGGCCACCCACATAAAATGTAGCATTTGATAATGAAACGTACATTGATTTCTTTTTTATAACCTCTAGATAATAGTGGTTAAATTAGCTAAGCCATGTCTAACCGGAATAATTTATGCAAAAAATCTGCAAAAACACTTCAAGTCCTTCTTCGACTCTTAAGAACTAGGAGGGTTGTATTGATGATTTTGATGATTATAATTCTATAACTTAATACGTCTTACAGTCGCGGCCGATACGTTTATCAACGTAAGGTACTTCTACTTGTGGTGTCAGCGTCGTCTGCTACGCAGACGACACCCTGGTGCTGGCACATGGGAGGTCGCACGAGGCGGCGGCCGACAACATGACACGCGGGGTTGCGATAGTCGTAGAGAGGATCCGGCAAATGGGTCTCAAGGTGGCGCTGCACAAGTCCGAGGCCATGTGCTTTCATGGGCCTCGGAATGCGCCTCCGTCGGGATCCACACTGACGGTAGGAGGGGTATCCATCGGCGTCGAGTCGACGTTGAAGTACCTAGGACTCGTCCTCGACAGCCGGTGGAACTTCGTGGAGCATTTCCGACGTTTGGCCCCCAGGCTGGAACGGACAGGGGCTACCTTCAGGCGGCTCCTGCCCAACCTTGGGGGGCCGAACGCCTCCTGCCGCAGGCTCTACGCGGGAGTCGTGCGGTCCATGGCCCTCTACGGGGCCTCAGTGTGGGCGCGTTCGTTGAAGCGGCGAGCCGCTCATCATCTGAACGCGCCCCAAAAAGTGGTGGCCGTAAAGATGGTCCGTGGGTACCGCACGATCTCTCGCGAGGCGGCGGGCCTGCTTGCCGGATTGCCGCCATGGGATCTGGAGGCGATAGTCCTCGCGCGCCTACACGAATGGCGCGCGGAGGTACTACGCCGGGGGGAAACTCCGCTGCCGCGGCAAATTGCCGCTCAGCGGACTGACCTCCGGCGCGATCTCATGGCGACATGGAGAGAGCGACTGTCGCAACCCCGTGCAGGGCACGCCACGATAGTGGCGGTAAGTCCCTTCTTTGAGGAGTGGCTGGAGAGGCGCCACGGAGTCCTCACCTTCCGCCTGACGCAGGTCCGAGCAGGAAAGAGATACCGCGGCCCCGGAACGTAAAAGGCGAGGAAGGAACATGGATGGTTTTTAGTCAGTAAGAGTCTGCCACTCCCTCCCGGTCCGCCCAGAGTGGGGGGGGGGGGGGTCATTTGATGATTTCCCATCCTTAAAAAAAAAAAAAAAGGTACTTCTACTTAGACTAATTATGTTCTTAATTACAGAAAACTGTGATAATGCTAAAACAAGTACTTAATTTTAATAAAACTGTCGTAGGCGAAATTTTACTATTGAAGGAAAGTACTCTAAATACTGGAGATAGCAAATTTTACTCAAAGAAGACGTTGGTTTATTTTTAAAATGAAACAAGTCTGCATTCACAGTTTTTCGAAAATTATTGTGCCACACTCGGGCATCGAACCCGGGCTGGATCGACTAAAGTTCGACAAAATAATATAATGTTCTGTACCTTTTTGACATCAATCGAAAGGGTCAATCGAATGGATAAAATCTCTCTAACAAATATGATCAGTTAAATGAAACGAAAACCATGAATAAAAGTGCATGTCTTTTTTAATTTACCCCATTGAATTTATAACTGTTTTTAGTTTTCATGATTTTCCTTTCATTTAATTTATAATTATTTGTTATAGAGATTTAATCGATATGATTGGCCGTATCGATTGATGTCAATAATTACAGGATGTTATTTTTAACCGACTTCAAAAAGGGGGAGGTTCTCAATTCGTCGGAACCTTTTTTTTCTTTTTTTTTTTTGTTCAAAAGGGTATACTTCCCAGGTGGTCCCATAATCATCAAGTCGGGATCTGATGATGGGATCCTGGAGAAATTGAGAGAACTCTTCAAATTTTATAGGACACATAGGATACACTTGATGTGATTTGGTTGTAGTTTTTGGAAGAGTACTTTCTTAAAGTGGTACCATTTCAATTTGGTGAAGATTTGATGAAGAACTTCGGAGATAGGCAACAGAACTCCTCAATAAATGATAGCAAATGGACTGGGATTGCTGAAATCTCATGTCTATCTATTGTTTACACCAGTTCATAATATAACATCACGCTTCAACGCTGTGAAGGGGTAAGCACAAGTGAACCACTAAAAAGTGAAAAATAAAAACTGTTTTACAAAAAAATAAAACCGACTCCAAAAAGAATATTTTTTAATTTATTTTTCGAATTGTAGTCGATCCATCCCGGGTTCGATGCCCGAGTGTGGCAAAATAATTTTCGAAAAACTGTGAATGCAGAGTTGTTTCTTTTTAAAAATAAACCAACGTCTTCTTTGAGTAAAATTTGCTATCTCCAGTATTTAGAGTTCTTTCCCTCCATAGTAAAATTTCCCGAGTGTGACAAGCGAATTTTTGAAAATCTGTGAACGCAGATTATTGTTTCTTTGCCAGTTAAAAATCTCAGGGTTGTCAGGGCAACACACGTTGTTTGTTTTGTGACAAGTTAGAATGTTTTAAATGTTAAAACTTGGTATTTATTAATAATGGTTGTTTATTGTACTGTGTGTATGAATAATACTAGAAAAAAACATACTTTTATCCCAAGGAGTACAATAGGTAGGTAAATATTTGATTAATTTGTCTTCACCTATTGTGGCAACCCTACTCAAATAGGTAACAATGTTGCATGATGTTAAGAAGCTTATACTCTGTTCTGTTTGCTTACTCATGTGCTCTGGCGGTAGCAGTTACTTTGTCAATCTGATACAAATGTATACTTAGTGTTTAAAGGAAAAAGTAAAAAAGTTTTAAAGTAAAAAGTTTTATTTTGGAACATATTATACATTTGGCACAATTACAAAGAAAACGATGATAGCCAGAAAAGTTCAAAACTGTGTCGCAGCTATAATAAATTATTGACAACGAGCAAGTTTCCCAAGAAATAAAAAGGTACCTCAGGCATGTAAAAGCCACCGATACGAGTATGGATGTGGCTGCCAAATGGAGAGACCAAGAAATCCGTCAATCTATTTATATAATAAAATCGTAGGAAAGTCAAAACTGTACATTGAATATTTTTTTTAAAGAATACTTGGGGCGTGATCTACAATCGATATCGAAGCCAAAAATACAGTTTTTACAATTTTTGTCTGTTTGTCTGTATGTATGTCCGGGATAAACTCAAAAAGTACTGCATGGATTTACTTCAAATTTTGCATAAGAGGTCGGGTCAACATATAGGCTACATATTATCACGCTATCACCTACGGGGAGGATCTGATTTTTCTTACGCATTCTGTGACAGCGTGTAATCTAACGACGCATATTTAAATGGTGTCTTTGAGTAAGCCATGCTATTATCTAGCTTTACGCAATAAAAACTACGCCATTTAAGTAACTTGGGCAGAGAATAGTAGGTATATTTTATAACGAGGGACTAAACGAAGCCATTATATACCCGAGGTGGTTTGACTCCCGAGCTTGCGAGGGAGGCAATGAAAGCGAGGGTATATTAAATTGGCGTTTAGTCTCGAGGTGCAAACTGTACTTTTCACTTCGAGTGCGAGAAAAATAGTCATTTAAAACTCAACAAAAATTCTGAACTGAGCAGTCAGTTTTTTCTTCTATCAGGTCAGTCACAGATTAGTAATTTAAAACACAACACAAACTCTCAACATTTTCGCAATAAAGATGATCCACACTCCACAGATAATTAGTACCCACTTTACTGCAGCGGCTAGCAACAGAGGCGTTGCATATACTTTTCAAAATCAATGATGCACACAAACAACCATACTTTTTTCTCGCGTTGAAGAGTTCATTTGTTTTTTATTTTCAATAAACCACTTTCTATGTGCACGCCCATTCGAAATTTAAATAAAACCGGATTACTTAATCTTTTGTGACCATGTTTCGGAGTAAAAGATCGTTCCCTTTTTTAAATTACTTTTTACTCCCTAGGGAATAAACGGTCACTTTAATCCCGCTTCGTAGGGCTATAATGGCGTACTTTTAGAGCATGAGAAGTGAAAACATAGTTTAAAGAATGTTAGTAGTATAAAGACAATTTTAAAGCAGCTTCTAATCTCTGAGATTTCATAAAAATCAATCAAGTTACATGTTAATGTCACCGTAAAATTGTCAAACACGTTAGATTGTAATCTCTCTAGCCATATTGTATACTCTCGAAATATTGTCAAACGAACATACTGCTTACATTATAACGCATTATTTTTCGCGAAATGCATGACGTGATGGTAGTCAACTCACGCGGTGCGGAGGGAAGGAGGGGTCCCCTTTGCCCAATGGTACCACTCTCATGAAAATAATAATGTACCATTTCTGAGAAATACCGAATAATATAACCTAACCTTAAACACTTTATATTCCCCTTAAAAGCGTAGTCGACAGAATTTTAATTCTACTGCATTTTTGGATTTTCCGTGGTTTTAGGTGTCGCTGATAATGAAAATGAGGTCAAAATTAACATGGGAAAAAAAGTTAACAGAAGCAAAAAAAAACAATTCTCCTTTTTTTTTCTTCGGCTTCCCCTGACAGTATTTACACCCTTCGCCACTGTTAGGTAAAGGTGTATCTAATCCTACACCACATTTCGAACATTAGGTTATTTCTATCAACCGGGCACAAATGATATAATAACACTTTGCCCTTCCCGGAAATCGAACCCAGGTCGTCATGCTCAGAAGCGCTTGCGACAACTTGACCAACGATGCAGTCTCACACATGACCCATCAATATTTTCACGCGAACGAAGTCGCGGGCAACAGCTAGATTATAATAAAATGGGACTTCAGTGAATCGTTACCCTGTATATCGCCTATATTTCAATACTTCTTGACCATTTGCATCTCGGCTGCATCATGCCAGAGGAGATTTTCGAAACTTAAAGCTGAGGGGTCTCATTCAGCTTTGCCACCCCGGGCCTCTGACGGGCTTAAATTAGTCCGCCACTGCCTGTAATATTCCTACCTCAGATCATAAGGCTGTCACACAATCCGCCAAAAAGGCGAGCCAAATCTTTGGCGGTTTCTTTAAGAATAATATGTACATCACATCACATCACACACAACATGGAGGAAAAAGCTAGAAAAGAGGTCCTAAACTCAAGTAACACAACACCGAAAACGTAAACAACTAAACTTAAAAAAAATTGGTGACGGGCAGTAAATTATGCTTAGCAAACTGATTGTGGTTGCTGGTTTGTTTTCTTAAACTATTGCTCCGACGCGATGTAGATGCCTATGTCTAATGTAGTGCCTAAGTAGGTACCTACTAAGCTCTTGTAATGAGATATGTATGTTACCGTAAAATTGTAAAACCCGTTCTAACGGGTTTTACAATTTTCAACAAGAGAGATTACAATCTATTGTAATCTATCTAGCGAGATTGTGAACTCTCGAAAGATTGTTAATCGAACATACTGCTTACACCCTGCTGAAACCCACGTCAGGTGTAGAGAAAAAAAAATAAGCCTGAGATCTTATTGAAACTTTTCGGCCATAGGAAGGGAGGGAAACGTGAACGAAAATTCAGGTATTTATTTTTTTGCTCAGTCATATTTTGAAGTTGATTTTACTTTTGCAATAACTTATTTTTCTTTTTTATATAATCATAGAACTGGGCGCATTTCATTTTTAAATTGTAATGACAAATCAATATGGATTCAATGGTCTCTACCGACAACCTGTTCCGTTCGTCCGTCCATTGAGCCGTCATCAATGAAAATATTATTTCGACATTTAAATAAATAAATAAATAATATCGCTGGACATTAACACACAAAGCCATCTAGTGCCACACTAAGCAAGGCTTGAGTCGTGGATACCAGATAGTTGATATACTACATATATACTTTTTTATTTGCATTGTGGGCTGGCTATTTTCGTATTTTGTCGAAATACGGGACAAGTCGTAATACGGGACGAGCTGATCAAATACGGTGACAGTCCCGTAAATACGGGACGTATGGCAACCCTACAGATAGGATATGAAATAATATACATTCAACAAACGCAATAAAATACCCGATTATCAGATCAGTGGTAATGGATGCGGCTTGCAAGACGTAGGTCGTGGGTTCGAAGTCATAGTGCGAACCCAGGCTTATATTTACTTTGTGTCATTTATTTCATCACCACCGCTGTCAAAACACTGTAGGAGACCCAAACATCCGTGGATGAAGCCTGTTTACAACCCGCACTGAGCCCGTGTGGTGAATTACACTCCATTTCTTCTGATAGTGAGGGGGCGTGTCTGTGTCCTAGTATATGTAGCAGCCAAATCGTAGAACACGCGCTATTACATAATGGCGCGCCGGATTGTAAAACGTCGCCGTTATGTAATGCGGCGTCGTGACGTTCAGCCATATTATAACAAAATACGCCGCTTTAAACCGAGCGCAGCGACCTCGGCAGAAATAGGAGCCCCACCTAGCGGGGTTACGTCTATTACACCTTTTTTTCGGAATTATCAGTATTTTAGTCGGTTGTTTCTTCGTATTGTAAAACGACCGAATAAAATACTGAAAATTGGGGGTCTCCTATTTTGCAGGGTTTAAAGTAACCTAACATAACCTTACGTCGGGTGCTCTAAGTAGCGAGGTCGCTTCGCTCGCTTTCAAAGCGGCGTATCGACGAAGCGCCCGTTTGTATTTGGGCGGCACCTTTACGCCGCTTTGACGAACGCGAAGTGCTCATTCAATGCGGCGTACTTATTTCAGCAGTATTGTAATACGGCTGAACGTCACGACGCCGCATAACATAACGGCGATGTTTTACAATCCGGCGCGCCATTATGTAATAGCGCGTGTTCTAACGATTTGGCTACGACAGGTATACGAATTGACTTCGACAGTGGGAACATTATAGGCTGTAATGTGTATGTTTGGCCTAGTTGTGTATTATTATATCTGCTGTTCATTTTGTAACCACTTTCTTGTGTAATAAAGACTATTGATTGTATTTATATAAGTTTCACCATGTCGTCTTCTTTTCGAATCGATATTAAAACGTTAATTATATTTATATCAACTGACTAGGGCATGGTTTCAATACAAGTTCATGGCAGACTGGAGATTGCACAAGCTAGAAACCCTTAGAAATTAATAAAAATACTCCAGCGTCCAGAAATACCCAAGGACCACTTACATGCGTCATCGGTATCAGATCTTTTCTCATAAACCCCGTCTAGCGTCGATCGTAAAGTGTGCGCGCTCGTCTCTGTCAAATTTCCAATAATCTTATTTTGGCGCGCATCAGGCACCCCGATGACGGATATATGGGAGCCATCTTGTGAACGACGCGCATGCGCCCGCCGCCCGGCCGTTCACCTGAACCGCGACGATAGTTTTACGACATCCCTCTATATTTTGCGATGATAAAAATAATAGTAACACCTTGACCACGGAGTGAATATCGGTCAAATTGTTTTGTTTTTATGTAATACAAAATGCGAAGTAGTTTCTTAGCAATTCTGCTCGTATTTTCGTGGGCAACAAAGTCTAGTTTAAATCGCTTACCCAATTCAAAGCACGTTGGAAGTCTTTTGAATGACTGGTATTCAGCTAACTACATTAGGGTAAGACTGGAAACTTAGCGAAAACATCTTAGAAACAGGATTTTTGGCAGATTTAGTTCTTCCATGTACTTACCTATATTTTCATAATCAGGCTATATTATTTGTATTTCCCTCAGGGCTTATTTATATCTTGCCTGGATTTAGACGTGTTTTTAAGGACAAGATCTATAGGTACCTAAGTATATAGAAAGTTGCTAATCTCACTTAACCAGACAATAAAGCGTAAGTACAGTCAACCGCAAAAGTAGATGATCAAAATCAGAAATTCAATACTAATTCGCGTTCACGGAGTTCGCGTCAGAACTGTGTGGCGTCGAAGTGATTCAAAAGTATGTGATTGGAAATTATACCAAACATTTACTGCTAGTGCAGCTGCCATAATTATATTCGTGATTACTTTTGACTCCAAAAGTTATAAACTAAATTCGCATCAGAACTAAGAAGTGAAAAGAAAATCAAAATTAGTGAACAGTTAAAATAAGTATAATAATGAAACTCAGGCCACGTAATCATGAGGCAAATAATTCATCCAAACTTATTTTTTAATTATACCAGTAATTTAATTTGTAATGGTTTATGGAAAACCAGCTGAATTGGATACAAATTTGCAAATTTTAAATATGCCAAATTTCATTCAATTGAACCCCGAAAAAAGCATAAGATTATTAAAAATCATATAATTGAAAAACTATACTATTTTAATTGTTTTTTTTTTGTAACTTCTGTCAAATGTTTAAAAGCAGCTGATGTGATACAAAACGATAATTCAATCAATATTATAATTTTTGCATGTTTGTGAATTTATATCAATGTTTAAAAGTAGCTGATGCGATACAGAAGTGAGTTGACTACCATCGCATGCATTTCACGAAAAATAATGCATTTTATTGTAAGCAGTATGTTCGTTTGACAATATTTCGAGATTTTACAATATCTCTAGAGAGATTACAATCTCACGTGTTTGACAATTTTGCGGTGATATATCGTAAACGTAGGCATCCTATAAATCTAAACGACCCTACCTCTCCCTGATAAGTGAATATTCTTTTTTCATTTATTTTAAATCACGTATCCTTTAATATTTTACGTTAATTACTTTCCTCCAAATATTATTTCTGAGAATTTTTCGTTTGAAGAGGCTGTTTGAAAACAAAATTAGCCGTGCACTCTCACGCCGCTTTACGATCTCTTCCAGTAAACAAACGCTACTGTTTCGTGTTTACAGAGAAAGTTTTGTTAAAATAGGGTCACCATGTTTGGGTTACATTTGAGGTATTTAACTTCAGCACGCGTATAATATAACAATCATACCAAGCACTTTTACCTCTGCTCTATGAAGAATAGATCATATAATACTCTTAGAGACCAGATGCGAAATATACCTATGTTAAGAATGACAAATCACTAAATAACCTTGACTATTATGTTTCTTACAAAGTGTTTTTAATCAGCAACAAGCAAATAAGTAAATAGGTAACAAGGCCATAACAATTAAATAACGGGACCCAAATCCAAATTATATTCCCCCTAGCATCCACAGAGTATATAATCACTATGCTAGCATCTGTCAATTGCCTCTTCTGACGTGCCTCCGACCAGAGACTAAAAAAGAATAAAACATCATCCAAAGAGGTCGCTTGGACCGGGTAGATTGGAAAGGGAAATATCTAAGAATACAGATCAGATATATTAACTTGTATTCATAGTTACGTTATTTTTTAACATTTTGATACCTCATGAAAAAACGTCCTCAAAAGAAACTGATTGTCACTGAGGAACATTTCATAAATCTGTTATTTTGTCTTTTGTTTCTGCTGTGGTTATATTTCCCGCGCAACATAGGCCTTTTTTTAAACGCCAGCCTGAAAACAGGTATCATCTAAATCAGCGGTCGGCAACACGCGGCCCGCGAACGTTTTGTTAATAAGTTATAAATATCAAAATAAATGCATGAACGAACCGCTATCGACCGTATAGTGTGGATCTAGCCTTAGCGTGACACTATTCAACATTTTTTTCATAGAAATTTCCGGAAAGAATTACTATTGTTTGACACTGTACGGTCGAACAAACTATTTGGTTTACATTTTATAATTTAATTTGTGAGTTAAACTGTAAATCTAATAGCTTGTTCGTTCGTACATCCAAAGTTAAACATGATATCGTTTTGCCTAATTATTAATTTTGTTTGTGCGGGAACAAAATAGTAAAATAAAAAGCTATTAAAAAGACAAAAGCTACCAAAGATACGTTTTTAATGTCGGTATCAACATAACACAATTGTCGAATTCAATTAATTTTATTTGTAATTCATATATGCAGTGGTTTTTTCATAAAACTCGATTTTCAAAAAGGCAAAGCCCTTGGAAAATAGAGTTTTATGTCTTTTTCCGCGCGTCTTTCTATAAACTATCGTGCATCTTCTGAACTCACTCTGTCGGGCTCGATGCCAGATGAGAACGTGCTTTTTGCCCACACCCACCAGTAAGTTCGTGGCAGGGCCATCGTTGCCACCGGCACTTTCGATATTTGCCCAGGGCCCCTAAGTTCCTGTAACTGTCCAAGCTAGAGGCTGTCAAAAGTTAACTTATCCCAGGCAGGACCACTGGATACAAAAATTAAAAAAAAAGTAACGTTCCCCACTGGGAGAGATTTTTCGGTGGGGATTTCTGGAATAATCGAAATTTTCGAGCTCGCTCCGCTCGCGAGTGAGTTTATAGGTATTTGTAGGATGTTTTTTAGAGTAAACACAGAACACAAAACACAGCAGAAAGGTTTTTATATACTTGTCATTGGCTTTATTTCACTGATCATTTTATGCCATTATTGTTTGTTTGCTATACTTAAAAGAGATAATGAAACCTTCCTTTGGCACTCAAGCGGATAAAAATGCATTGCATTTTTCCCATTTTGACCCATCTCAGACTTGAACGTTTCAAACCAAAAGTCTGTAACATTAATGCCTTGCAATTGTCACACGAATAGTTAGTTATCATTTCCTTGTACTGCTTGCTGTTCACTGTATGCCCCCAATTGTTTAAAGACGGCCCTGGTTCGAACCCAAGACTAGTGCAACTATCTATTAGAACGCGCTTTTCATTTTTGCACTTACGTATAATATTGGTCATAATGGGCTTCTATCACAAGTGCGGCCCGTCTTTATTTATTTTTCCATCTTGTGGCCCTTGCCTGCCAAAAGGTTGCCGACCGCTCATCTAAATTGTATCACAACATCACTCTTTCGCCTCTCGAATTCGCTTCGTCGACACCGTCTTCATCAAGTACGGCTACTCTTGCTATTAAGATTATTATTGTTTGGAGTAGGTAATGATCTGCAAGTAAAGGTATTGGGTATTTTCACCAACTTGTATCTAATTTATGACATCTTAGGTAAGAGAAACAGCGGAGGAGATTCATAGTCCCTTTTTAACTAAGAATAAAGGTAGTTTCGGCCAACCAGTCCGTTTTCTGATAACAACCTACTAGGTAGGCACCTACCTGGTGTTTAGTGCTACAGGTGATTGTAACTCAAACTGCAAGTATTCACCAGTTACCTTTAATTTAGGTAATATTAAGAAGCCGATGGGGCCGAAAAGTTCTGGAGTGGCGACCGCGAACCGGAAGACGATGCGTTGGAAGACCTCCCACTAGGTGGACCGATGACCTGGTGAAGGTTGCGGGAATCCGGTGGATGAGAGTAGCAAGGGACCGGTCAATGTGGCGACACTTGGGGGAGGCCTATGTCCAGCAGTGGACGTCTTTCGGCTGAGATGATGATGATGATGAATATTAAGAATATAAGATAAGCGTAGGAATGACTATCGTGATTGTCGGAACTTTTCAGGTTATGAGTGACTTAGCTATTGAAAATTGTATTTTTTTTTGGGGTTAACCCGCCACACCATTCCCAAACAACTGTAACTCCTGAAAGCAATGAAGCTCGATGACGTCGCAGAGAATAAATTTAATTGTCTTGGATCCCGCAACGAAATTCATGATTAAGAAAGTAAATAAATTACGGTTTTCTCCTGTCCTGGAAAGTCTACATTTATATGCTTGACTATCGGTTACCAAAGCAATATCGGTAGAACTGGTACAAATCGAGAACTGGCTGTGGAAACTGGACACTGACAGACACATTACACATCTGTCAAAGTCTAGTGTCCGGAGTTGCGTCCGCATTTAGCCTGAGACAGTTTGACCGAGCCTCGACGCGAGTGGTACTATTAATTGTGATAATGTGGTTCCATCTACCAAAATTCATCAAAAATCCGCATTCTCATCCATGTCCCAACTTTCCAGCAACATGTACAGTTACTAGTCAGCCGTTTTTCTGTGCATGCATCCGGCGCGCGAGTGGCCGCTGACAGACAAACGCTTGCAGGAAGAGCAGCGTCGTTAGCGCTGTCGTCGCCTGCGCACTAAACTTAAATAAAACCAGCGCAGTTAGCTTGCGAGGGATTTTTCACTGCATAGATGCGAGTACTTTATTTTGAGGCCATTTTGTAGTTGTGTACATAGTGTTTTACGATTTTAAAGATGTAGAAATTAGGAAATTTTAGGACAAAAATGGGCGTTTTGCGTGGAAGTGACGCATATTTTACCCCACTTGCTCTTTGTGTGTTCGAGTGCTTCATTCTTTTTCAAAGGGTTATGAGTCTGAATAAACTCGGTCTTTGTAGCAAATACTTACGCATAGGTACATTAAATTATGAAATCGTATGAAAATATTCATTCCTGAAATTCAGAACTAAGTACAGTCAGCAAAACAGTTAGGTATGCAGGCTAGCAATCTTACGACTATTATAAATGAAGAAAGTCTGTAAAGATCGATTTTTGTTATACTTTCACGCAGAAACTGCTGAAACGATTTGGATGAAATCGCAAACAGATTGATTATAACCCTTTTCCATTTATAATAGTAGTAAGAAGATTGCTAGCCTGTAAACCTAACTGTTTTGCTGACTGTACCTACCAAAAATAAGAAACTGGTGACTCAAATCGTAGTATCAGAATTAGAATGAAAAATAATGTAAAAGGGAATAGCAAAAGATTTCATAAATCCCAATATTTTGCTAAGATTTTAGGTCAGGATAATTATTGTTCAAAATTATATTTTATTGTATTCATTATATCCAAGAGTACGCATCTGAAAGAGCTAGACTGAGGCGCATGCGCACGCAGCTCGTAGATTCAATGACTAGTCGCGGTACATCTTGACAAATGACCCATTGCCACAGCACACATTAATTCTTTGCATTCAATACCCAAATAGACTGGTACATTAAACAACCTATTAACTGGTGATTTGTTTTATTTTTTAACCGAACCGTTTTGAAGCATGCGTGGGATGATCTTTGTGCACGGCGAAACTCCACCTATCATAAGCCCATCTCTTCCACACTCCCCATCTGGGCGCACGTTAGAGTGAGAGATAAATATGTAAGTCACGCCTACAGTTTAAAAAAGCTTTTCTCCTGACTGAAAATATGAACAGAATATCTAATGTTACAGATAATAGTATAAAATATTATGAATTATTATGTTGTTATGTTTCGTTCGAATATCATTCGACAGGATTGTTCCGAATAAAAAATAATGTGATAATAAAAATAAATTAGGTCCGTGAAATATTTTTATAGTATTCGACAGTTACATGGTTCTTTTTTTAAATGGTCGATGTTCTGGATGTATAATAACTGCTTATATTAAATTGTATGTTAATAATTCTTTTCGATTTTAAAAATGTGCAGGTTTTTGTATTTTTTAAAAGAAATATTGTTCTCTTGGACGTACCAACCAGTGTTATTAGACTTTTTTACGGAATCTCACATTCGAATGGATAAAAAAACTATCAGAAAAGACACGATCTTGGACAAAATATGGGTGATACAAGTTAATTTAAAGCATTTACCTTTCCGACTAAGATTCAACACTCTCTAAAAATATGTATGTAAGTATTCAAATGAAGAACGGGTTTCTTTTTAGTCCTAATTTAATATAACTAAGTATATGTCACCCTAAAATTGTCAAATACGTTATATTGCAATATCTCTAGCTGTTTGCGCCTGACATTCTTCAAAGGCAAATATTGCAATTTGTTTTGATCAGGCGCTCAGAAGTGTCGGTAGTTTGCGCGCAAAATAAATTGTCAAGAAAATTCTTCTACCTGACATTTTTGTCAAATTCAATGCATATTGGTTTCTAAAACGGACGAACATCAGTCCACAATATATTTCTTAATACGAGTATATGAGCTTGGCATTGTTCAAATTTATAATAGAACGCATAAACATTATCTCATTGTGATTTTAAATTAAATTAAGTATTATTATCGTGAAGACATCGTCGTTTTATTATTGAGCACCAAGCTCCAGTGTCTCGAGTAGACATAATTGGCGACCGTGACAGGACACGTTCCGAAGAAAAATCGGATTACCAAGGTCTAGCTGAAGAAGGCCAGCACCGCACCGCAGCTATCAGCCGGTCAGCACCGCGCCTCATCCAGCCCTTGGGAGAAGAACGAAGATACCTGCCTCCAAGACACGACCCCTGGGGCCTAACTGGAGTAGGCCAGCACCGCGCCGCAGCCATCAGTCGGTCAGCATCGCGCCTCATCCAGCCCTTGGGAGAAGAACGAAAACACCTGCCTCCAAGAAGACACCGCGGGGCCTAACTGGAGTAGGCCAGCACCGCGCCGCAGCCATCAGTCGGTCAGCACCGCGCCTCATCCAGCCCTTGGGAAAAGAACGTACATCGGAAGAATACAAGCAGCACTTAGCACCGCCGGACATTGATGCCAAATACGGCGTCACACCGCAGCGCAGCAGCATTTCTGCAGCTAAGTGCCCTTCCTTAATTCCTAAACTTCCGTTTCAACCTAGCAACCTACGTCCTAATCCAATTTAAGTATAGTTTTCCACTTGTGCAATTTTATAGTTCTTCCCTTACCTACATACATAGCTTCACCTTTGTCAAGGTTACAGAATTGCGTCATACTTTTTGCATTTATTTCTTTATATTTCCACGAGTTCACTATTATTCAGTATCAGTGACAACTCGCAAGGATATTTCCAAGTTGTATGTTTAATTTCTTTTCCGTTTTGGTAAATTTTCAAGCCGTTTTTCTAGAACATTTCACATCTCAAAGTACCTACATACCCACGCAAAGTCAATAGTTTTTACTAGAACATTTCTCATCTGAAAGTACCTACATACCCACGCAAAGTCAATAGTTTTTACTAGAACATTTCTCATCTCAAAGTACCTACATACCCACGCAAAGTCAATAGTACAATCAAACCTTTTTTTGTTGTTTTTTGAAGAATTTCTTATAGGAAATTAATTTCACAGGCTGCAGTTGTGCCTATTTTAGTTCCGTTTAGTGATTATTCCGCCGAACATTTCAGATTCGCCCAAGTTTCCCGTGCATCGCTGAGCTTCGTTGCCGCAGCGCACGCGCAGCGTCCTTGCAGAGGCAGTCCGCAACCCGGTGCCTGCGACTTCGGCCTCCTGTGCGGCAGAGACCACCAACCAGGGGCGTGAGCGTATTCTTTCATTTTATTTTTTATTTAAACGTTACTTTTTCTTGTGTTTATTTCAACTACATTTCTTTGATTTCTTTCTCGTGAGAATATTATTTGAAGTAAACCGTTACAATGGGTTTAGGTGACGAAGCCAAGAGCTTGGCGGAATTAAACGTTAGACGTAGTTCTGTCAAGGGCCAAGTTACGAAGTTTAAAAATTATTTAGAAAAAATATCACGTTTAGACAGTTTCAATACAACACATAGGGCGGAACTTACACTTAAACTTAGTAAATTCGAAACTTTATCTTCAAAGTTTGATGACTTACAAAGTCAAATTGAAGTTGTTAATTCTAGTGGGCTGAAAGATGAACTTGAAGAACGAGAAAATATCGAAAGGGAATTCATTAGTAATATTGTTATGGCTCAAGAGTTAGTACAAATGCACGCTAGGGATGAAGGCATCCACGACTCAAGCACTCCTCACAATATAACTCATTGCGCTGTCGATCATAATGAAATAGGTTTCAAGCTACCTTTGATACAAGTATCTAAATTCGACGGGTCATACTTTCGATGGATGGAATTTCGCGACACGTTTCGATCTTTAATACATGAAAATAGTAGAATTAGTTCAGTGAACAAATTTCATTATTTAATTTCATATTTAGAAGGAGAAGCAGCACGCACCGTGTCAAATCTAGAAGTATCGGCTGATAATTATCGGGAAGCTTGGAACCTATTGCTCGAACGTTACGACAAGAAGCGTTTATTGATAAGTCATCATCTCACTGCATTAACCAACATTAATCCTGTAAATAAGGAGTCTGAAAAATCGTTGCGCTTCTTGGTTGACCACGTGGCTAAGAATCTACGCGCCCTCTCCAATTTAGGACAAGTTACTGATAATTGGGATCCCCTTATCATTCACATAGTAGCTTCCAAATTGGACAATAACACTTTCGTAAAGTGGGAGGAACACTGTAACACGCTACCAACAGACACTTCTACACTTAAGGAATTTTATAAATTTTTAAACAATCGTGCAGCCGTGCTTGAGTCCTTGCATCGCAGCAAGTCAGACAACGCCTTTAGATCCAGTCATGATAAACAGCGTCCAGAAGGCCATTCAAAGAAACAACCGGACCATACACGTCATACTAAAGCATATGCCTACATTAGTAGTGGCAACCAGCCACAAACACAATCATCCTCATCATACCTCTGTCCATGCTGTAACGCTGATCATAAAATATTTGATTGTCCATCGTTCAAAGCAAGAAGCATAAGCGAGCGTATAGCTGAGGCAACCAAATTAAAATTGTGTCTTAATTGTTTAAGGTCAGGTCACCCTACTTTTAAATGTCGTTTTGGTCGTTGTCGCGAATGCAACAAAAGACATAATTCTATGTTGCACCTTCCCACTAGTACATCTGACAGTTCATTTAGTACAAGCATCGATAGTTCTCCTGGGACGCTGGCTAACTGCAACAATCAAGGTAACAAGTATGCTCTTCTTTGTACTGCCTTGATTGATATAGTAAATCCTAAGACTAATAAACATGAAACCGTACGCGCCCTGCTTGATTGTGGCAGCCAATCCTCTTTCATAAGTTTAAGCCTGAAACAAAGGTTATCATTAGAGGACTGCCCTATCAACGCTACAAAGGTAGTGGGTTTTGGCAACAATGATGCAGGTACGATCACCGAATATTGCATTGCCCAATTAAAATCCTTAAATACACCATTCAATGTTATTTCTAACTTTTATGTTATGAAGGAATTAACATCATTAATTCCCAACATGGTAATTGATATTAGATCGTTTAATATTCCTAAAGATATTGTCTTAGCAGACCCTAAATTCTTTCAGCCTTCTTTCGTAGATATTCTGATAGGCTCAGATTTATTTTGGGACATAATATGTTGTGAGCAGAGGTCATTAGGCCCTAATCTTCCCAAACTACATAGCTCACGGCTGGGCTGGTTGATTGGAGGTCCCCTGCAACATAAACAACCTAAGAACATTAAATGCAATCATGTACTTACCCATTTTTCTAATGATGAAAACATAGAATTAAAATTAAATAGATTTTGGGAGCTGGAAGAAATTCCATCCAAGTCTTACCTTAGTGAAAGCGAACAGGCATCTGAAACGCATTTTTTGCAGCACACCTGCCGCTTAGCAAATGGCAGATTCTCTGTCAAGCTACCCCTTATTGACTCACCGGATTGTCTCGGTGATTCCTACAACATGGCTAGGAAAAGGCTTTACAATTTAGAACGGCGATTTAGAAGACAGCCTGAAGTTAAGTCGCAATATATTGAATTTATCAGAGAATATGCAGAATTAGGTCATCTCTCTGAAATTGGATCAAATAATTTAAAATCTAATTCATGCTTTTTCTTACCACATCATCCTGTATTTAAAGAAAACAGCGAATCTACAAAAATTCGCGTCGTCTTCGATGCGTCGGCTCGCACTTCCTCAGGCTTGTCTGTCAACGACATACAAATGGTTGGGCCTCAAATTCAAGACTCTCTTTTCTCCATTTTAATTCGAACTCGTTTTTATAAATATCTTTTAGCAGCAGACGTAGAAAAACTATTTCGTCAAATATTAGTGGACGAGTCAGATCGAAATCTTCAACTTATTTTATGGAGAGAAGACGAGCGTCAGCCTCTTAAGACGTTACGTTTAAATACGGTGACTTATGGGTTCACAAGCGCAAGTTATTTAAGTACTAGGTGTCTTTGGCAGTCGGGCGAGGAGTGCGAGGATCCCCACATAAGAACGATTATACAACACGATCTATATGTAGACGACCTAATTACCGGCTGTAATTCTGAGAAGGAACTAATACATATTCAAAAATCAGTATCAGAAGCCCTTAAGGCAGCATGTTTCAATCTACGGAAATATAAATCCAATTCGTCTGGCGTACTCGAAGCCTGCTCTGAAAACTGTACAGACTCGCTTATCATTAGTGAGTCCTCCAATGCTCTCGGTTTAGGTTGGAATCCCAAAACTGACAGTCTACATTATTCTTTCGAAATTCCCCCTGTCAATGATAAAATCACAAAGCGCTATATTTTATCAACATCGTTTAAAATCTTTGACCCACTCGGTTTTGTCAGCCCCTGTATTATTATTCCTAAATTAATAATGCAGCAACTTTGGCTCGACAAAGTTGGCTGGGATGACGCTCTTTCAGAGAAAATAGAAAGAGATTGGCGTAAGTTTTCTAATAATCTATCTTGTCTATCTACTTTTACACTGCCGAGGCAGGTTTTATGTGACTCACCTGTTGTTACAGAACTACATGTGTTCAGCGACGCCTCCCAAAGGGCTTATGGCGCTTGCGTCTATGTAAGGTCCATTGACGAAACAGGTATCGTGCATGTTAACCTTTTGTGTTCGAAATCAAAGGTGGCACCAATCAAGGCCTGTACTATACCTCGTTTGGAGCTATGTGCAGCATTACTAGCTGTCAGACTCTGCAAGGCCGCCGTCGATTCCTTGAGGCTCTCAGTATCACGTAAACTGTATTGGTGTGACTCCAGCGTAGTCCTTGCTCGGATGCATACTAGTTCTAGAAGATTAAAGACCTTCGTGGCTAATAGAATAGCAGAAATACTGGAACTGTCAGATGTTTCTTGTTGGCGTTACGTACCTACCTCAGATAATCCTGCTGATCTCGTCTCACGCGGCGTTTATCCTGAAGATCTTAAGGATCATAGTTTATGGTGGTCAGGGCCTGAATTTCTACTTCAAGGCGAATCCTCTTGGCCTACCTTATCAAACAAACTCCAAAGCGAGTCTGAAATTCCCGAAACAAAGGCGAACGTTGTTCCGAAGATGAATACTTCTTCGATCATCACGTTTCATAAATATAGTAAACTACATAAAATAAAACAAGATTATGCGTACGTACTAAGATATTTTTATAATTTACGCAATCCTAAATCTAGGCGTTTCGGCGTCCTTAATTTAGAAGAATTACAAGATTCCTTTAATCTTTTATGCCGTAAGGCGCAACAGGAATCCTTTCCTGTGGAGTACGATTTACTATCCAAGGACAAATCAATTAGTACAAATTCACCCATCATAGGGCTAACACCTTTCATGGACGTAAATGGGTTGATACGAGTAGGAGGCCGGCTGGATGCTTCAGCTATTTCATTTGGTTGCAAACACCCTATCCTACTACATTCGTCACACCATCTCACAAAATTAATCTTTGAGCGGGAACACCTACACAAATTACACGCTGGGCCACAGCTTCTCCTTGCGAGTGTCAGACAATACGTGTGGCCTATCAATGGGCGACTCCTCGCTCGGAGAACTGTGCGCAACTGCATCATTTGTAGAAGGGTACAGGGTAAGACTTTAACACCCTTAATGGGGAACTTGCCCTCCCAGCGCGTTACGGTGGACTTCCCGTTTCGTAGTGTTGCTATAGACTTTGCCGGACCTTTTTATGTCACAAATAGGAAAGGGCGCGGATCAAGGGTCACAAAATGCTATTTATGCATTTTTGTTTGCTTAAGGTACAAATGTGTACACCTTGAAGCGGTAAGCGATCTTTCGAAGGACGCTTTCATCCTTACCCTGCGTAGATTTATATCCCGTCGGGGTAAGCCTACTGAAATTTTTAGTGACAACGGTCGCAATTTTGTGGCCGCTGCCAAAGAAATTGGCGACTTTTTGAAATGTAATCGCCAAGCATTCACAAATTTCTCTATAGAGGAAGAAATTAAATTTATGTTTTCACCTGCTTACGCTCCACACTTTGGTGGTATCTGGGAGGCCGGGGTAAAATCGGCCAAGCATCATATAAGACGTGTAATGGGCAACACGCATCTAACTTTCGAGGAGATATCCACGTTGTTCGCACAAGTGGAAGCTATATTAAATAGTCGCCCTCTTTACCCCATGTCCTCGTCTCCGAATGATCTCCTTTTCCTCACCCCAGGGCACTTCCTGCTTGGACGGCCGCTAACCGCGCTGCCTTCACCGAGCCTAGAAAACTTCAAACTCACCCGCCTGAAGCGCTATCAACGACTCGAACAAATACGACAGCACTTTTGGAAGAGATGGCAGAGGGAGTACTTGGCTGAGCTGCAGCAAAGATCAAAATGGCGCACCAACGACACTCCACTGAACGTTGGCGACCTAGTGCTGCTTCAGGAGGACAACTTGCCACCATTGTGCTGGCGTATGGGTCGTATCAGCAAACTCTTTCCTGGTCCAGATGGAGTATGTCGCGTGGCAGACGTTCAAACGACACAGGGAACTTACCGGAGGCCCTTTAAGCGACTCTGTCCGCTGCCAGCGACGGAGCATTTAATCGAGTGAGAGTTAAAAGCCGGAGACTTTTAACCCCGGGGAAGATGTTTGCGCCTGACATTCTTCAAAGGCAAATATTGCAATTTGTTTTGATCAGGCGCTCAGAAGTGTCGGTAGTTTGCGCGCAAAATAAATTGTCAAGAAAATTCTTCTACCTGACATTTTTGTCAAATTCAATGCATATTGGTTTCTAAAACGGACGAACATCAGTCCACAATATATTTCTTAATACGAGTATATGAGCTTGGCATTGTTCAAATTTATAATAGAACGCATAAACATTATCTCATTGTGATTTTAAATTAAATTAAGTATTATTATCGTGAAGACATCGTCGTTTTATTATTGAGCACCAAGCTCCAGTGTCTCGAGTAGACACTAGCGATATTGTAAAGTCTCGAATTATTGTTAAATGAACATACTGCTTACAACAAAACGCATTATTTTTCGTGAAATGCATGCGATGGTAGTCAACTTACGCGGTTTGGAGGGAAGGAGGGGTCCCCCTTGCCCAGTGGTACAACTCTCATGAAAAGATAATGCACCATTCCTGAGAAATACCGATTAATATAACATAACCTTAAAACACTTTATATTCCCCCTAAAAAGCGTAATCGACGGAGCTCCGCTTCGCGGGGCCCTATTTCCGAGTGCAGGGTTTAAAGGAACCTAACTAACCTAACGGGGGGTGCCCCAAGTCCCGATTATGGGGGCAGAGAAACTTCCGTATGTTCAGTTGACAATAATTCGAGACATTACAATTTCGCGAGAAAAAACACGTTATATTGTAATATAACGTGTTTGACAATTTTATGGTGACATATACACAGGATATCCTGTTACATTTGAACGCGTCGTGTGTCGGCTATCGGCTGTCGGCGCATTTATAGTCCTTTCAATCTTATTTGACCCCTAATTTCTCATCGCTGCCAAAATCATCACCAGCTTCTTCTTCAGATTTTTCTTTTACTTTCTTGTTGACATTCTTTGTTGTTCGGTTGTCAGAATTAAACTGACCAAGCAACAAGTGTGCGGTTCCAGAGTCACTGAATTTTACAAAATGATTGTAAGTAAGTAGACTATGTTTGTCTTGATGCGTATGGTTTGCAGTTTCTGGAAACTGTTTTTGGATTCTCTGACCTGTATTTTTTTTTAAATAGTAACTTACTGCAGTACAATCCAGACCTTTAAATATTTGCTACGAGAAATCGTAGCCGCGTAGCGATCGTAGCAGACCCGTAGCAATTTTTAAAATTCATTTTTTAATTCAATTTCTATCTTTCTTTAATATAGGTATTTACTTGGTCTTTTTAAATAGCAATAAATGCTGTGTGAAGGTATTGTACTTGGCTACTGAAAGAGATTTTTTTTCTGTATTATTTAACTTGAACAAAGAAGAGAACATTTTTCTTTTCATCTACGTTCTCATTGTGTTGATTTTATTGCATAAAAATATAGAAAATATTGAAAACTTAAAAAAATATTCTAAAATTGATATTTGTCTATTTTGCCTACCCGTGTTTTGGTTTTCGGACTACAACTTGTAGGCTACGAGTAATACTAAGTGACTGCGTCGAACAGCTACGTATTTTTTTTAAATTCTAGACTGAATTCATCCTATTATAATTATTATTCTATTATAATTAATATTCTTTTATAAATATAGCTTTCTTACAGACTTTCAAAAGGAAGAGATTTCAATTTGTCTGCTTTTATTTTTGTTGGTGTTTTCAGCTATAATTCCTGAACCACGTTGGCGGAGGTGGCTTCCATAGTGCGCATGTAATCTACTACTCCTATGTTCATGATGATATGCTACCAGCACAAAAAAAAAAAAACAAAAAGAAAAATAACCTTAATTTCGGCGGAAATCGGTGATAAAATCAATTAAACTGACAAAACTGTAGTTTTTTTGCAAAAACGTTTTTCAGGTTGGTTTCGACAGGAACACAAACTCTTATGCATTTATTGTATTTGGGGTCGGTGAAGCGTGGCATTTCCCTACTAGACGTCATCTTAATAGTTCTTATTACTGGCGTGTGTTGTTAACTGCAGCTTAAACAAGTGATGAAGGCATTTTGATGGTTTGTCATATTTAATTTCGAAGTTCTGGTAGTGCTGTACTTAGATTATCAAAACAGTTTGAATACATGGTTTAGTTTCATGGTTCATCATTTTCCAAATAAATAAAACTTATATTATTTCACGCAACGTTTTCAGGAAAAAAGGTGAGTGATACTTATATGCGTAATACTAGCTATTTGGTACCTAGAACGAATACATTATGTTGTTTACTGTTAGCATACCTACCTGTGAATCAGTAGCTGCACTGAAGTGGCATTCTGTTTACTGCATGGATTGATAAACGCGCTCAGATAAACACTATTCACACTTATGCGTTGAGAGATCGCTTGCCAGAAAAACTATTGACTATCTACTAGAGCTGAGAATGCATTGGAGATTGTGTAAACTAGGTACAGTCTAAACTTTGTTAGTAAGAAGTTTGTATTTTTTGTTCGCAGAATTTGGGTTTCTTTTGTTTGATAAACGGATTGTAAATCAAAGAGAAAATTACCATGTCAGACGAAAGATTTGATGCAAAGTCTAGGAAAGCTGCCTAGGAGCTAGGAAATGAAAGGACTTGGAAAATCGAAGATCTTGTTATGTAATGAACACTGAAATTTTTAGGTACTAGGTACCTGAACATTTCAGAGTTCATTGCCATGTCTAGCCACCACCACATGTTACTTTGCATCTTCATCGTTCATTAAAGATAATACACGATTAATTCGATTATAAAAGAGTACCTACGAGCAGGTAATGCATTGAGTTTTTTTGTTAAAATCCTACCTATATATATCTACTAGCTGACTCGCGCAACTTCGTCTGCGTCTCATAATTTGAGATTTAAACTATCCTATCTCTCAAGTTGGATCGAACTGCACATGGTGTGCGAATTTTATTATAATCGGTTAAGTGGTTTAGGAGTCCATTGAGGACAAACATTGTGACACGAGATTTATATATATTAAGAAGATTAAGATGTATCCTTAGTTAAACATCGATTTCACATAAAGTCATTGTATCGCATTAGGTACAATGGTACAAGTTATAAAGGGTGTAAAACACCTCTTAACGAATACGAAAGGCACGTGTTCTACTCGTCATTCTGATCATTTTTTTGTTCTACACTATACCTGGGAACCTTCTAGTTACGGAGATATTGGGGGTCAAAGTTGCAAGATTTTGACAAGCTTTCTTGTAAGACCCCCGTACTATTCAATCCATCCATCCGCACAATGTTTTGAGTGTGTTACATTGAGTTATACCATAAAACATGATTACAATATGTATATAACCTCAAAAAAAAAAGTTGTTTCCCAGCAATATTTTTTGCGTAAAGTTACTTAGTTTGATATACAGAATGCTTGGTTAACGGATTTGTGATGAGGTGAAATACACCCTGTATATTATGCAATAATAATTGCACAGAAACCCTGACAGCGTTGTTCATTTATTTGTATTAGGAATCACAAAGAAGGGTTACTTCCTATCAGAAAAAACTGCAAACGTTTTTTTAAAGAGCCTTTTTATCTTGTAGGTACCTACCTATTTCTGTGTTACCGCGCTGTGCTTCTGAATCGCACAACGGACTTGGACGTGGAAAACTTTAAGTGTTAAATAATATTGAACGAAGTCCGTAAAAAATTAACCGCAGAACAGGTTTCTAGCTGATTTATAAACGAAGAAAAAAAACGCATTAATTTTATTGTACTTCTATTAGAAACGTGGTTGCGCATAATCCAGAAGGCAGAATCAAAAATCCGAGGATGTATTCACTGAGCTGGTGTGTGTGGAGCACTAATAATTATGACATCTTGAGCCATTTGTTTTTGTTTTCATTAATTGGCACCCTTTACAAACTCCTAACTATTTAGGAGCGCCCGGTGCAGCGGCGGTGAAAAGAAAAGTTGCAGTTTATCTTTTTTTTTTGTTTTACCTTTAGTTCATGAAAAATATACTTATGACGGTATTCTGATAGTTGTTGGTGCCCTTTCAGCACTTGCAACTTTTTATTCTCAGCTCAGTTTTCGTTAAAACTTGTTTGTTATAACTTTGTATGCTTTAAGAAGCTAAAAGAAAATATGCTCTTGTATGTATTTTACCTTGTATGCATAATTAATGTTGTCTGCACCTGCAGACAACATTAATTATACTACCTAGTTAACACGCTAAAATATGACCAATATGCATCGGTACAGTGTTGTCTTGATTTTAAATATAACTTGGACTCAACAAGCGGCTCTGGATACTTTCACAGGCCGAGTGGGCTTGAATAGGTACATAAGTTTAGAGTTAAATCAAAACGTACATCGTCGATAACATTCGTCTACCGGTTCAGGTAAAGTCGAACCAACAAACAGTGCAGTACATAATTCAGATGAAAATAAATAAAGCGGGTGAAGTGCTGTGGGAATTAAAGCTCTCGCGATTGGGCGGTGGGCGGGCCGGGGCGGGCTCGGCGCTGCCGACGTGCGCCGACGACAGAAGCGTTCTCCTCGCGCCGCCGTCTGCGCGCGCGCCGCATAACTTGATTAACGCACAGAAAACTGATTTATTGTGTCGCGTTGAAAAAATAATCGGCCGCCGGTGAAGAAATGTGATGGAGGGACAAGAGTGGCGGGGCGAATGGCAGCAGCCGCGCCAACTCGACGGTCAGTGATTGATCCTGTGTGTCTGCAGCTCTTTTGTGCCGATTGACGGACTCCCAAAAAGAAAAGTCCTGACTCTTCAACCGGTAAATTGCCTTTGTTTTGTCTAAGTCCAGGTTGAGAGAAAAAGGCTAAAGTTCAGCACAGTTGAAGTGAACGATTTAGTTTGTTGAAAAAAAGAGAGAAAAGGAAAATTTTATCCATTTAATGGTTTTTGTCTGAGGGTCTGAGGTCCGACTATAATATTGAGTTCCATTTTGTGTTAAAGATTTAAGATATCCAGTGTGGTGCAATTTATTGTTTTAGTCGCTATTGTGACATATTTTTTTTGTTAATTCTTGAGAAAACACCAACCTCTTGACTGGACCCTCCAAGACGTCGGCACAAAAGACTTGCTCTTACTTTTTGCATATAGAATGACTTGCATGAATTTAACCACCTACGGAGAAGACATATGCACGGATGTCAAATTCTTCAGATTTTCAGCATTCCATGACGACACCAAAGGTATTTTTAATATTTTTTCTTATTACAAAGTTAATAAACCAATTTGTTGAGGCGTTATTATTAAGTAATTCTTGTTTTAAAGTGTGATAACTAAAATGATATTGTAATCTGCCGTCTTATGCTGTTAAAACTAGGTATTTCTAAGATCTCTAAAACGAAGTTAACGAGACAGAAATAGTACCAGAAAAGGTAGAGAGTTGTTGAAATTAGGGAGTTTTCGCCAAAACCGAATACAAAATTAGACTATAAAATTCTGTAGTCTAGACTGTAAATCCTATCTCACTTCTCCGGTCTTATAAGGCGAAAAACAAGCTCCTCAGCATTTCTCGGTCCCTGATATGTGTGCATCAAATCGTTCGCGTTCCCATCGTTCTTCTGTGATAGTGTTCATTCATCTATCCGTCAGCAGCGCGGCTGCGATCGACGCCCGCGCCGACGATTGACACCCAGCCATGTCGCACAGCTTTCAGATCTTTTAACCTCATCTTTTTGTCTTGCGAACATTTTGTGACTGATTCGGATAATGCTCGGTTGATTTCAAATCGGTCGCAAGCTTGTAAGCGCAACATCAAAAGTTTCAGCACAAATGATTGAACGATTGTTGACTGAGGACTGTTACTGATAAATAGTAGGAGGTAAATGTTGTTTTTCAACTGTTCGAAAATAAGCTATTATGTAAATGTCATTAGTTATATGGGTCATTCTCATTCTCATTGCTATAATTTCTAAAACAATCTCGTTTTTAAACAAAATAGGCGTGATTTGATTAAAATTGCAATTGCGAAACAAGTCTCCTTCTTCTATACATCTCTAATCTCTAATAGAGAATAAAATCCTTAAGTTTTGAAAAATCCATTCCCTGTTTCCTTTGTTCTTCCTCAATTTTATAGCTGGCCAGTTGCACACATGGTCAACATACATTTTTTATTTGATATTCAACGCCAATATTATGCATGTTTTTAAAACAATAGAGCAACAAGCCTGGTCCAAAACATGTCAATCTAGATTGATGACCCTACAGGGGTGGGCAACATTTTTTGTGGTAATTAACCGACGACGCCCGGCGGACGTGAAAAAACTTCAATGCTACTTGACTTAAATACTTCCAATTCGTCCGTTTTGTTATTTCAAAGGTTACTAATTACTGTTAGTTTTATTTTTGGTTCTGACATCAGTGTTTAATTTTTTGGTGCAAATGGTTAACTCATTTTATTCCGTAAAATTTCTTATTATCAATTATGCCATACGAATATTAAGAAAGATTATTTAACAGAATATAAGCATGTAGTTTTTAGATTGCAAATGTTTCAATTTTTAAATAAAATACGTACAGATTAATTTTGATAAGTTCAAATAATTAAAATTTTGGTACCGATTAATAAAGAAGAGGTACAAAAGATTCTGCATGGATTAAGCGTTTCTTTTCAAAAGCGGACTCCAAGAGTTGTTGACAAAAAATGTAGATAATATATAGGAACAGCTAGGGATTAAAAAAATAAAAAAACTGTTTTTTGCTATCTCCTGAAAACAGAATCATCAACTACTAACTAGGCATCATCACTACCCACTAGTAGAACATAAAATAATAATGAATCAGCAACAGGTAGATAAATGATTTCCCTAATAAATATCGTTTATATGAATTTAAAGAAGATATAGATTTTCCGGTACCTATTTATTGTGTCGTAAACGTTTATGTGTGACGAGAAATAGTATGACATTCTACTGAAAATAAAGTTTTTAAAGTATCTTATACTACACAATTTAATATGATGAATCCACTTCAGAATCAATTAAATCATTGTAATTATTATGAATAGTAAACTACCAAAAACAACTGGACTCAATGTTTTAACATTCTCGTGTGTTGTAACTACCATAGAAGCAAAAGTAAGTAGTCATATAGCTCTCAGAATTCGGATATTTTTACTAAATCTAGCTGTAAACAAAATTTCTCCAGCATTACAGCAAACAATACAGAGAAAACGAACGAATTACTTTTGCTGTAGAATGTCTAGAGTCGCAGAAAACACTGCTATCAATAAATAAATAATCAATACACAAAGCCATCGACTTT
Organism: Xestia c-nigrum; assembly: GCA_916618015.1. Lineage (NCBI taxonomy): Eukaryota > Metazoa > Arthropoda > Insecta > Lepidoptera > Noctuidae > Xestia > Xestia c-nigrum. Next base: position 5,976,990 of record OU745263.1, read on the forward strand.
ACTATGCCAGTTTTTTTATCTGGAAACTCGTAACTTATCTACTTGCATGTCCCCAAACCTCGTGTATCACAAGCACTCAACTCTACCCCGATACTCAAGAGTTCCATAAATCTATTGGGCAAAGTTTTTGCGTCCAAGGATACACGCCACTCAGTTACACGTGGTCGTGATGATAAACGTAGGATTGATTATTATTGCAAAAACTGTAATGTAAACTAAAGATTAAGAGCTTCAGGGAATTATGGAGCAGTAGGTTATGAATTAATTACATCCGGGTAAGAATATTAGGAGGACTTGATTTTTGAGGTGTATAAGTTAAGAGGGCATTGCATTGGTGGCTTTATGAAGTACGAGTCTTGTGAAACTTATAAAGTATAATAAATTAAATCAATGTTTTTTATAGCAATCGGAAGACAAATAAGATATTTCATTTATCAAGCATCTTATTTAGATAATAAATTAAACAGTCACGCGTATTACTTTGCCAAGAATTTGCATGTATTCCGTTACATACTGTTTTGAACAAAACATACACTGCAAAATCAAGAGTCATACTAACAAGAAATTTTAATGATGCTTTAAACCTGTAAAACAGCAGTTTTCACGTTACAACTTATCCAAAAACATAGCAAATCGTAGACAGCTTTATGATCATCTATCTGTAAAATTTGTACAAGGGTGGAAAAAAGTTAACACATTGCAGTCTCGACGCCTGCACGTGGCCTTTATCTTATCTACACATTTTGTTTTACAACCTTACCTCGATACCTTTCTCGTAAACTTGACGTTTTAACATTATCGTGTGCAATTTGTTCTCCAAAAATAGATGTTTCAGCTGAGAGTTTGCGAACGACATTTTTTTCTGGTTCGTCAGTGCTCTTGAAGCGGATAAGTTTGGCTTTCTTTAACTAATTATAATGATCGGTGTTTGAGGTTATTTCACCTCTTTTGCCTTTGGTATAGTGAAATTGAACTTATTTCCAATTTCACCTTTTTTGGTCGAAATTTTCGACAAGTTGAGTTAACCTATGTTTGAGTTAGGATAGGAACCATTACAACTACACTAATGATAAGCACTAAATTAAAAACTAAGTGTGTAAGGTGTAAACGCTCTCCCAAACTTAATCGGACCACCTACATAACGCAATATCAATCACTAATCCGCCGTTGACATGCCCTTTCAAATTCTCACGGCTCACAAACAAACCATCTATTTTGAGTGCTGGAAAAAAATATGAAACAAAAAATATACAGGATTACGAGAGCTCGTAATGAAAACAAACAATTGGGGCATAAGTCATGATACGACGGACGCTGGCGGCCGCAGCTGGGACGATATTCTCGAGATGTGGACTAAAGTTGCGAGATGATTGAAATATGAATGGAATTAAAATTCATATTTGGGTTGTATTTGCAACGAAATGTGATCGATACTTTGGATAAATGTTATTGATGAGATGATTTACATGCTGAATTTTGTAAAGGCTTGTGAACTTAGCGTTATGTTATTTCGTATAGTGCGTCTTTCGATCTGTGCACTATCTCTTCCCCTTTACTGTTTATTGCCACATCTTTGTATTCAGCTTATAGCAAGAAAAGACTGATGGAGGTGTTCCTTCAACCTTTTTTCTATCATCTTCTTCTCTTTAGCCATACTCAACATAAGTCTAAGCAACTCTGGGAAAAGATATTGGACCGGCGTTGTTTATTATAACTTTGAGAATAGCTCCCTCGGTCTCGGTTAATTTAGATTAAACTCTCACGCACATCTCATGATTTACCAAGAATTTATTATTATCTTTATCGTTTCGCAGTGCTTTGATACTTTTTAATTTTATTGCAACTTGATGATTAACTAAATAACAATTCAATTGGATACTAGAAGATATTACTAAGTCAAAGTTACTTGTTAGACCGATAAAACCCAAGACTGAATGATTTTTCCTTGCATGGTATTCTGATATCATCGTCGTTCTTATTCGTACTATATCATGTACTTACTAGTTTTTCGATACTTGACTTTTGATGAGTCTAAATTGTTTCTCAGCAACTGAACTTTTCAAACAATTCAAATTGTTGTTGTATTTTAAGTTTATTTTTTTGCTGTTCAATTTGTATTTTTTTAAATAAGCCCACCATTATTAATTAATTTCTTCCATCACAAAACATTTGTTTTGTGCGCATAACGTGTTTCATATCCAGCAACGAATTGTATAATTACAATCGTCCATAAATTATAACGGAATTACGTTTCTATTCATAATGTTCTCATAAAACTATTTGTTTTCACTATCAATAATAAAAACAGTGTGAAGAAATTTATTAATTTCTGTTTGTTTTGTTAGATTTTGTAGGAAACACGATTAAAATCACAAAGGAATAGTGTTATAATGTATGTTGGCGCTGAAATCCTGTTCGTCTTCGGTACGGCGCGATATAGCAACGTAAGTCAAATAAACAGTGGCTCCGTCGTTTGTTTGTTTTCGTAATATTTTAATTTTGAACGCGTTTGTTATAAGCGCCTCGTCTTCAATCTTTGAAGTATCACTATCTATATTCAATGTTTGTTTGATTTCAATTATACTACCATTTCATTTTATTTTTTATGGTTCAATCATGGTTTGTTCAAAATCTTTTTTTTATTGATTTCATTGGACAGCTTTATCTTTTCTTCAACTGTTTTTTGTGTAATTTTTAACCGGAACTGTGTTTTATCGATTCCGTACTGTTTATTCGTTAGTAGTAAAACTATAGATCTTTTTTTGTAATTTAAACGAATTATTCAGAATTTTAAAGAATTTATCACAAAAATGTAGACACAGTCAGAGCATTATGGTTGTATTGATCTAGTTTTTGCGTTTGTTTATAAACCTTATTGTTCTCATTAAAGTGGCGACTCACGAATCTTGCGCATGAAGTATTGCTATCGTTAACACGTGTGTCACTGCGATACACTGTAGGCTAGGCGCAACCAAACGGTAGGTATGTTTGTGACGCCAGAAAAAAACTGAGAAGAAATTAATTATGTACTGTTCAATAAGCCTTGCTTGTTGATGTATAGGGGAGATGAATATGTTTTGTAATATTTTAGGAAAATGTAAAAACCTACGTGTTTTAATATTTACGCTAACTTGTGCCTACAATTATATGTTAGCAATACGTTTTTAGAGAATAATTTGTAAACGATGCTATAATTGTAATGGTAATAACCACTGAACACGTCACATGATGCAAGTACTATACAATAGACTAATTAGTGCATAGTTATGTTTTTGACCAGTTTGGGGTTAACACGATCGGAACATCGCCAAGCGGTTGGTAAACTTTTAACTTGATCACAGGGTTGACCTATTTTAGGTAAAGAATTAGCATTGCCCATCCAATTATTTCATGCCCTGCAGGTAAATTTCTCCTCCTTTTGATACTTGAACATATTTTTATTGTTTGTGTTTAGGTAATTATGTTGCTGACTTTTCTTCTAAGGATTATTTGAAATGGAATCAGAATAAGATTTCACTATTTTCATGTCATGGACATTTAAATCTTTTAAAGGAATGCCCACCTAATTACGTCTGCCGCATATTATCCCCGTGGATACAAATCACCAATCTTCTTCGTAATTCGAACTATGCTAGTAAACGTGTGTCATAATATATCGTCCCAGTCCCGTTACGTTACCATCTCAGCCGTCACGTTGTCGTCCCGTCGCAGTCTCGTCCCGGTGACGGTAACCCGGATAAATTAGACCAATTAGTTCCGATGTCGAAACGGCGCGGTGCTGCGTGTACGCAAGTTGTTCCTTTTTCAAACGATAGGGTTGCTGCGTGACAACGGTTATTTATTGGATGTTTTTTTTTGAGTATTGTCATTTACTTGAGGGAGGTATCTACGTTGTAATGTGGCAGTAGGTAAGCTGTAATTTGAAGAATAATTGGTACCAATATGGCAAAAATTTAGTCTGTTAAAGTTATAATGATTAATGTTGAAATAAGGGTATATACAAATACCCTAACTGTAAAAAGTAACAATATCCATAAATGAACCTTTTAATGAAATAGGTATCATTCAAATGCAACTTCATCCCGTATTAGAGAAAGTACTTACCCAAATAGAGTAACAATTTCAAAAGTACAACAACACTAACGAAGAGACATTCCTTTCAAAACAATTTTTCTCATAAACTCACAACACCCCTTCCCGGAATCCTTGTATCAAAACTGCACTCTCTTCTTTCCAAACAAGACCTAATCTCCCTTAGCAGTACATGTAGTAAGTTATTCAAACAATCGTGTGTGGTAACCATCAAACCCTGAAGGTTTGATTTACGCGTCGGTCAGGTCTTCACTTCCCTCCCGGCGTCATAATTTTATTCTGTGGCATCGCATTCATTACTCCGGGCATTGTTTGACGGCTCTTTCATATATTTCGCGAGTAAAGTATCGTCTTTATTGCTGGAGTGATCGTTTAGCTAATCTGTGGATTGGTTTTGCAGGAGGTTGGCGTAAATATTGATGTCACTAAGTGGAAGGAAGATTTTGGAAGTTGCGAAGTTTAAAGTCGTCCGTCTTTCATTTTATGTAGAAACTGATCGGAATGCTCTGATCAGGTGAATAGGAACTAAACAGATTTAAATCTAAAGAACTGAAATAGTTGATAATACTGGTGATGTCTTAACTTAGCTATGAAAGACATTCCATTATTATACTTTTTATCTTAAACTTTGAAAAAAAAAAACAGTAACGTGTCTACGAACTGTTAAGAAATTACTCAATTTTAAAAGTTTATTTTTCCCGCGTTTCTACGATTGTTTTCTTTATTTTGCAACACAATTATTTCAACACAAAAACACTTTATTTTTGGATATTGTTATTTCATTTTGTAAATCTGAGACAATAATCCTTTGCCACCCAAACTTTTCCTTGAGTAAGTAATTAAATGTTCCAAAAGACATTACTTTTTCTGTAGGACGCGTACGATTTATTTGTTTGACATTTGGTCGGATTCCACGGGATAATAAACACACGAGAATGAATAACTCCGTGATCGGGTTTCTGAACTTCTTTCTTTTTCCCTGACATTTGGAGGACGCTTTGTAATTAGCGTAGTATTTGGAGAAGATGTGACTAACTATGGACATTATAACAAGTCAGTCAACTCCAGTAGCTTTATAATTGTTAAAACCCGGAGAAATCTGACCGATAATTATAATCGGTCGGATTTATCCGGGTTTTTGCTCCCTTTCTTCGAATGTCGCTCAGCCAACACAATCATGCCAACATGTGTTCGGATTTATCGTATTATCTAAGGGTGTTTAACATAAGTCAAATCAGATCTGAAAAAGAAAAAGTGAAACTCCAAGCTAAATGTAGACAACTTGTAAAATTGATTTCAGTCTTGAGAAAAGTCATCTGAGTTTTTACTATTTTTGTCAATCTTCTGTTAAATTGAAACCAACAATATTTTTTTTTATCCCCCATCACGGAATAGTACATTTTTGATACAAGTGGAGAAAGTTTGTTATTGCCGTTCGTGGCGGTATACACGAGCCGTAAGCGAGTAGTGTTTCTGCGCCGAGAACTGCAATAACAAATGTCCACGTGTATCAAACGACGTTTTTCAATACAATTTTGAAGAAATAAAATAAAAGAATGGGAAATATCTGTGTCATGATTTATTACGAGACTATGATTTAATCTTATTTTTATTCCCCGCTTTGCTTTCGCCACGTTGAATGAAAAACACAGGTATGAAGCCGTTATACAGCCTAATTTAAAAAATTGTTTTTTTTTTTTAATATATTTTTGAATTTAGAATACAAATAAATGTTAATTTGTTTATAAAAGTAAATATTAGTTTTAAATAATCATGTTTATCTATGATATTGGATTTATAAACACTAATTGAATATTATAAAAATGTTTACGCCGTAAACACGTAGATCGCTTTGCCGAAAACAAAAAAAACATTCACCACTGACTATAGGCATTGATCCTAGTTTGACTAAGTATAGATATAGTTGTCTGTGGCAATTTTACTTTCTGCACACGTGTAGAAAAAACATGAAAAATGCACGCCTGTGAAATACTCTGCATTTTGAACCTAATCGTAGTGCAAAAAGAACTAGTTTTCGAGGAAGTGTATTGAAAAGAGTATTTTTGCTCTTCGATACCTAAGTGCAAAAGCCGTTTTTATCGTCTTGAGGGTAAAGTAAGTATGAATTTAGAACATCGTATGCACTGAGCATATGAATTCAAAACATCATTAAACCTATTTACTTCTACCTCTATGGTGCCGAATTTATCATACATTTTTTTATTTGTTAAGAACTCGGAAACTTTTTGGTATACTTTTTTTAATATGTTTTGCTTCATTTTCTTTTCACATACAAAAACTTTTCACATAGAAAACAAGTGAAAAACCTAAAATGACCACTCATTATCTAGCGACGAGGAAGTTTTTTTGACGCCAACAGAATTAACTGAATTTGTTATTAATGCGCATTTTTTTTTGCTTTTATTCATTTCCTCGCTGAGGTGAGATGAAAAGTTCCGTGTTGCACTCGAGTGCAAAGATTTTTCACCTCGTGCTTTTTTGATTCGCTAACGCTCAAGATTCTAAGAATCTTTCGCTTGCTCGGTCATCAAAATTGAGCAGAAACAACTTTGCACTCTTGTATAACAAATAACTATTAAGTGTATACCTACTACCAACTTGGAAAAAAACCTCACGCAAGGTAAAGACTTTGCGGTAATAAATCTTGCAAATTAATTTCCACCAATCAAGTAAAATGTTTATAAAATGTAATAAATACTTTGTACACAACAGGGCTGCAATATTATAAAAAGCGTGGGCTAATGACGTAGTGGGGGATCAGTTAACAGCTAACGAGGCCTGCGACACAAATCACCATTAGCGTTGATGATGGACCGTGAGCGACGAGCGAGCGAGCCGGTATTCGGTCACATCTCGGATAATGTCCGCCTTTACTACAGATTACTACCTTTACCGAAAATAAAGGACTGCCGTCAAATAACCCTTTGTGTAAACTTCTGTTGTAGTTTACTTGTGCATATGGATTGAAATTATTAAGACCAACTCAGACGATGTTACTTCTACAATTATCGGTTTCTGTAGTGTTAAATAATGACCAAGTTTTTTAAACCCATAGTGTGATTCTAGAACACAGAGCTAGACAAAGTAACATTCTATTAGCGTTAACATCAAAACGTCAAAAAGAATTGATTTATTGACATAACCTACCGAAAAACTTATTATTATACTACTTATGTCAAAATTAACTGGCACTTGTACTATACGCTCTGTTGTCTGTTACAGTTTCAGATGTAACCATGTATTTGGCCAAAACTAATAATGAAACGTCCTTTCAACGTAACCCACCAAACCTTTGATTCAGTACCATCACGATCAGCCAATCGTTGCGATGACCTACAATATTAATGCTATAGACAATACGGTAGGCACCTATATGAACAAAATTAGCTACCTATAACTCTAAACAACAGCCATAATGATCTAATTAATAAAACGTAATGGCTGATAGGATCAGTTAACAGCCAATGAGGCCTGGGACACAAATCACTATTGTCTATTAACGATAGCGTTGGACCGTATTACTAGCTGCCAGAATAGTTGCTAGCTGTAGCTAGTCTGGCAACACTATCATCTTATGAGTTTGATGCTGTTGGTTTACATTTAGAACCTTTGAATTCAATTTTCGAACTTTTTGACATAACCTTATTCTAATGACACATACGCCGTGCACTGTCTGGTCCAATGAAACATGTGCAGTGGATATGTTTCAGGGTAACAATAACTTTGAGAACATAAATTAGTGTTACAAACGGACCGTGTGAAAGTAGAGAAGCATACAATTCTACGCTTAATTTAGAAGATTTGAAGTGGAAAGTACTTATGCTACTTACTCGATCGAAACAAAAAAAAATCTCTAAATATTTGATGCATTTTACAAGAGTGTACAAGCCGGTGGGTGTTCCCGTCGGACAAGGATTTTCCATCGGTGAAAATTGTAAACTTTATACGTATTTTCCTTTTTATTTCTACTCTACCTAACTTTCATTCAAATATTGTTACTCAGTGGTAAAAAGAATTCTTATTATGTAAAAATTCAAGCGTATATAGTGGTCTGTCAGTAAATATAAGGTTTTTGTTATGTACTCGAAGATAATAAGTTAAATGATACAAAACTTTTTGTCATGGCAACTACCGTACTTTCTCAATTATTATGCCTTGTGACTGTGACTGTAGCTTTGATTTAGTTTTGTATTTTTGACATTGAAAAGTGCCGTAATGGTCTAATTGAAATAAATGATTTGAGTTTGAGTTTGAGTTTGAATAATACTTATCACTATAATATGTTTGAGTGCTGTCTCATTACAGGTACAACTCGAAGTGATCATACTAATTTTTCGAAGAACAAAAGTCAGTTTACGTGTGTTTGAATGTGATATTAATATAAATTCATTAGATTTACTAACTAAGATCAAAGTAAAACATCAAAATCGTATTTGCTACAAAATTTCACCTTTTCCATTGTATAATACGCCTTGATGATGCCAGCAACACCGCAGCCAATCGGCAACCTCGCCGTCTCTCAGAATAGAAGTTGGCACCTCTCTGTCAGCAATCACAACACTTCGGTACTTGGGCCGCGCGAGTACCTGGCATTCTTATGTTTGAGAGTATTAGAGGGAAATGCAGGTAGACGTGATGAGCGACGTAGATCTGTTGTGATAGATGCGGGTAGCTATGATGCGGATGATTGTAATTATCAAGGTGGAGTTTAGGCATGCAGTTTGTGAAAAATGTTTAGGAAATAAACACAATAGAATCAAACTCATTTTTTTAGACATTAATGATACAATTGAAGGAGTTACCAGATAAGGTTTAAAAAAAAAAAACAAGTAAATCTTAATCCGCAAATTTTTTGTGTCATTGTAAAGTTAACTTGATAGGGAGGGTATTTTAGAATACCTCCTAAACCAGTATGTAGTTGAAAGAAAACAGTACTTAATAGCTTAGCTAAGCCTAATTTCATCAAATCACAAGATCTTAAAACACTAGGCGCAGACTGAGCTCGCATAAAGACAGATCTAATATCCAACCGTCATAACGTTACCGTAATCAAAGATCTAATCGGCAACATTGCAGAATCACGTGCACATTACTGCAGATATAGATACGAACATGTAAACATTGACAGTATCAAACGGAGGCATATTTGCTCGGCTCCGAGAATAGCGTGGAATAGCATCGGATTAGTTGGCAGCATCAGTCAATCAGCAGTCACAACAGAGGCGACACCTCGCTTACACAATGCTCTTCCTCGAACACATCTGCTACGTGCACTAACGCCTGGCTTATTCCAGAAACGAATCGTTTTAAGAAGAAACAAGTAATTGTCAATATTTTGTGTCAAAAATGAGATTTTTAATGATCTTTTTAGAAAAATCGGCTACGTGTTTAATATTTGGTGTAATATGAGTAATGAATTGTTTTGAACGAACTGTGGCAGGCACCTATTCAAAATTGAACATCGTGGTTTTTTGTTTATATTAGGGCTACTTTTGCATTTGCGATGATGAATGATGGTGGATTTTTAATTATGGAGCGTACGCCACATTATGAGCAGTTAAATCGGAATTCACTATAATCGAATCACGGCACAATAGTCGTGACTGGGCTCTTTACAGCATACCAAATATCATAGGTTTTCGTCGCTGTTCCACGTAGAAAGATATTATGATTTTAATTTTAATTGTGAATATGTAGTCATATGATGAAGATGCGTCACTGTTGAATAAATCAAAGCCTAAACTATTTCTAGTTTTCGGAACAAAATTAAGATAAATGGCCTGTTAGATTACATTGATTAGACCAGATACATTGTTCTGTCCGAAAACCGAAACTAAATAATGCAATGATTGTAGAAATTGTTTTATGAAAGAACAAAACACTACTACCATATAGAAGGTTCTTTCAAATATCTAAATAGCTACGTTATGTCCATCCTTACAAATGGCTTTTTATACTTACCTCATCATCTACCTAGCCTTTTCCCGACTATGTCGGGGTCAGCTTCCAGTCTAAACGGATGCAGCTGAACACCAGTATTTTACATAGAGCGACTACCTATCTGACCTCCACAACCCAGTTAATACTGCGAAATACGATACCACTTAGTAAGACTGGTTGTCAGACTTTTTGGGCCACTGACTACCTGTAGGTAACGACTGTCAAAGATGGACAAATGACTTTTTATACTCACCTATTACCTATCACAAAAATTACAAAGAGACACGACATTGTTTTATCGAGTAACACTCAAATTACAGATGAGCGAACAAAAATATTTGAAGTTACAAAGATTTCACTTTGATTACCGGCTATTTTAAAATCTAATTCCTAAGACGGCCTACGTTCCAACACTTCCAACCCGACCATACATTCAAAGAATCCTCCTCAGTGACGTGTGCCGATCGGCTTGTTAACGAGGCCCGCAAGCAATGTTGACACCACTCCGTGATCAAAGTGCGCAGTCACTTGCTTGCTAATTCGTTAGTGTTTCCTCCCAGTATTGTCTATTTGTAAGCAAAGCGGATTTCATCCCGCCAGCCCAATGATTCACTGTAACGTTTTTCTTTGAGTCTCTTTTAGCATAAACAATGTTGCCAGTTATTTGTTTATCGTACTTTTCATGGGGTTCGTGAAATATGTTGAGTTTTAAGAAATTCAACGTACAACCTAATCTCCTTTTTGCTGGTGGTATATTCTTCTGACATTGTTTAATACCTTTTCAATGGTCAATGGTTGATTCTCACAGGAATTTATCAGTACCAGCTCGTTGGTTTGTGATGGTTTGTTTAGGCTTGACCCTTTCAAATGGGACTTGGCATAACAGGCGGATTGTGGGTGTATTGGCACACCTCTACCTAAGTCTCCGAAGATCACTGGCGTGATGTTATGTACGTCAATCTCCTTTCTTTATCTATTCGTGAACTTCAATATTTTCCGAAGCCCTTCGCTTCCCACATTTTCATAAACGAAGCACCACGGGCTCGGCGCGGCGCGGCGCAGCGTTTTACATACAACGTAAACATCAACAGATAGAATGTTATGACAGGTGGACTAGGAACACACTCCTTACCTTAATCATTATTTTTACTCAAGAAGAAACTTATCATATGGAGCCTTAAAATAAGTTCTTGCCCTTCATCTTGTAGGTACTTCTGACAACGACTTTATTCCGTAGCACCACGACTGATTTCAGTAATTCATGCAAAATAATTCATGCAAATTAATCCATGCAAATATATAAAAACTTTTTTACAAAAAATAAAACCGACTTCAGAAAAAACAAAAAAGTGAAAAATAACTTCAGAAAAAACGCTTCAGAAGTCGGTGATCTTTGTTTGATTGATTTAGTTTTTTTGTCACCGACTTCTGAAGCGTTTTTTCTGAAGTTATTTTTCACTTTTTTGTTTTTCCTGAAGTCGGTTTTATTTTTTGTAAAAAAGTTTTTAATTTTCGCTTTTTAGTGGTTCACATGTGCTTACCCCTTCAAAGCGTACCGGCGTGATTTTAAGTTATGAACTGATGTAAACAATAGACAGATATGAGATTTCGGCAATCCCAGTACATTTGCTATCATTTATTGAGGAGTTCCGTTGCATATCTCCGATGTTCTTCATCAGATTTTCATCAAATTGAAATGGGATCACTTCGAGAAAGTACACTTCCTAAAACTACCCAAATCCCTCCTAGTGTGCCTATAAAATGTGAAGAGTTCTCTCTATTTCTCCAAAATCCCATCATCAGATACTGATTTGAAGATTATGAGACCACACAGAAAGTGCCAGCTTTCAAATAAAAAAAAAACCATCAAAATCGGTTCACCCAGTCGAAAGTTCTGAGGTAACAAACATTTTCGAAATCTGGGTGTATTTTGCACATGTGCGTACCCCCTCATAGCATACAGGCGTGATGTTACGTCATGATGTAGTATGAACAATAAACCTACAAGCGATTGCAGCAATTACTGCAGATTTGCCGTCTATTTTTGAAGAGTTCCATTGTGTATCTCGGAAGATCAGCATCAGATCTTCAGCAAATTAAAATGGGACCAAACGACAAGCACCAGCTTTCAAATAAAAAAAGAATCATCAAAATCGGTTCACCCAGTCGAAAGTACTGAGGTAACAAACACAAAAAAAAAATACAGACGAATTGATAACCTCCTCTTTTCAACCGACTTCCAAAAAGAGGAGGTTATCAATTCGTCTGTATTTTTTTTTTTTTGTGTTTGTTACCTCAGAACTTTCGACTGGGTGAACCGATTTTAATGATTCTTTTTTTGTTTGAAAGCTGGTGCTTGTCGATTGGTCCCATTTTAATTTGTTGAAGATCTGATGCTGATCTTCCGAGATAAACAATGGAAATCTTCAAAAATAGACGGCAAATCTGCAGTAATTGCTGCAATCGCTTGTAGGTTCATTCTTCATACTATATCATGACGTAACATCACGCCTGTATGCTCTGAGGGGGTACCTAGATGTGTACAAAACTCCCAGATTTCGACAATGTTTGTTGCCTCTGAACTTTCGACTGGGTTAACCGATTTTGATGATTCTTGTTTTATTTGAAAGCTGGTGCTTTTCGTATGGTTCCATTTTAATTTGGTTAAGATTTGATGCTGATCTTCGGAGATATAAATGGAACTTTTCAAAAATACACGGCAAAGCTGCAGTAATTGCTGCAATCGTTTGGTTGTTTATTGTTTATGTACATAGTGACGTAACATTACGCCTGTTTGCTCTGAGGGAGTGCGCAGAAGAGTACAATACACCCAGATTTCGACAGTTAGATATGTTAAGTTCTATTTAATGGGATTCTGGAAAAATAGGCACACCAGAAGCGATTTGGGTAATTTTAGGAAGAGTACGTTCTTGGAGTGATCCCATTTCAATTTGATAAAGATCTGATGAAGAACTTCGGAAGATAGGCGACGGGAACTCCTCAATAAATGATAGCAAATGTACTGGGATCGCTGAAATCTCATACCTGTCTATTGTTTACACCAGTTCATAAAAGAAAATCACGCCGGTACGCTGTGAAGGGGTAAGTACATGTGAACCACTAAAAAATGAAAAATAAAAACTTTTTTACAAAAAATAAAACCGACTTCAGAGAAAACAAAAAAGTGAAAAATAACTTTAGCTTCAGAAGTCGGTGACAAAAAAACTAAATCAATCAAACAAAGGTCACCGACTTCTGAAGCTAAAGTTATTTTTCACTTTTTTGTTTTCTCTGAAGTCGGTTTTATTTTTTGTAAAAAAGTTTTTGAAAGTCGGTTGAAAATAGCAGATTGTCAACAGTGGGAGCAAATCCTTTAAACAATGTTTGAAGTGCCCTCGTGTCGGATCTTAGATTAAGCCGCCAATGTTAAATGGACAATAAACATAAGAAACAACAACTCATCCACAGACCGAACTCACCCACTGCTGGGTATAGGCCTCTCTTTTCTTGTGCCAACCCCCACGGTACCGCGCCAGCCTTGTCCACGTTATTCCCCCGTTGGCAACTATGTCGTCTACCCATCTCGACACCGGACGACTCACTTTCCTTTTTCTAGTTCTTGGACGCCATTCGATGACATCAGCTCAGTGGAAATTAATTCATACAGAAGTGACTAACACAGATTATGTAAAAGCTACTTGACTTGCTCTGGCCTGGATATAGGTACCTTTTTTTTTTTTTTTTAGCGTGGGATATCATCAAGTATCTTCTCCCACTCTGGGCGGCGCGGGAGGGAGTGTCAGACTTTTACTGACTAAAACCCATCCATGTTCCCTCTTCGCCCTTTATGTTCCGGGGCCGCGGTATCTCTTTCGAACAGGCCCGCAACCCCGATAGCGGATATAGGTACCTTCGACTAAATGAGAAGCAGAACAATATGATGACTTAGGCATGAGACAATACATCTAAATGTGTAATACAATGCTCGTCATATCGGTATATGATAATTCTGCGTTTGTTAGCGGTATGAGCGGCAATTTGTAGCGAGCTGGGGGCGCGTAAATCAAACGTGTCTCCCAACTGCGCCTGCGCTGCGGCACACGTGTTGCTGCTGACTAGGGTTGCCTGTATTATAACACGAATAATTATATTTTTATGAAGACACCGAGTACAGAGTATCACTCTCCTTTCTTTTGTACCATGATTCTGTGGTCTTTCTCTTCCTGGAAGTTCTTACCAAATAATACTTTTATCGAAATGGTGTAAAAAAACCTGTTAACGAAGCCGAAAGGCAATTGATCTCCCCGTCATTTCGATATGTTTTTTGTTCTACACCATACCAGGGGGTCTAAAATCGTCACACTTTAACAGAATCGTAAATGAATCACTTATGTAATATTTTTAAACACCTCCACGACCCGTACTATTCAATCCATCCATCAGCACAATGTTTTCAGTGCGTTTAAATACCACAAAACATGCCTTTTCACCCCAAAAAAGAATGTCGTTTCCCAGCAATATTTTTTCGTAAAATTACTTAATTTGATGTACAGTATACTAGGTGGGCGGCTTCATGATGAAGGCAGAAGGCTATTTTAATTTTAATGGATTTTCCATAGGTTTATTTTTAGCAATATGAATATGGTTCGAAGTTCAAATGATAATAGTTATGGCATCAACAAAATTGTCTGACCTTTGAATATTACCCAAGATACTAGGAATCACAGTGCTAACTGATGAGTAAGTAATAAAAGTGTAAATGATGTTATTTATTTAGTAATCGCTAATATTTGATCATTGAAAAACAAATAGCCAATTCAAACCAAACAATCGCAATTCGTTACGCAATGAGAACTGTGCCCTGATATGTGTTTGCAGTTTAGTTTCCAAACGTTTAAATAAATATGCATTATTAAAAACATAACTTAAAACCCACCACATAAAGTTCAGTTCACGCCACCACCTCAAAAAATTTTTGGCCTTCTCAATAGAAATTATTTTTATTAGTAGTCGTTTTTAGTAGAAATCAAATTATTTGCACTAGCATTAAATGGGAACAAGCATCACTAAAGTTTATAATAATACTCCCTAATGCATGGAATCAACGTTTTTTTATACTTAATAATTACTTCCTACTGTTATACTATTAGCTTAATGTATAATGTAATGATCTATGTAATGAAAGTGAGCGTGTTACACAACACAGACATGTAAGTGCTGTTTTTTCTGCTGACCAAGAGGTCTTGTAGATCGTTCACCTTCTTTGTTTAGTCATCATAGCGTTTTTTGTATAAATAATATTGTCATTTATTAAAGTGTTTGTTTTAGGGTTTCTTACCTCAAAAGGTAAAAAAGGAACTCACAAAAGATCACTCTCTTGTCCGTCTGTTTGTCCGTGTGTCATGTCACCACCGATTTTGTCAGGAACGGGTAGACCTAGCAAGTTGATATTTATACCAGATAGTGAGGCATGAGGTCTATAGTCACTATTAGTTGTATAAAAATCAAGGTCAACACGTTAAATGGGCCAATTTTTTTTTTTTACTCTGTTGAGCCTCCTCCATAGCTTTCCAATCCTGCTTACAATTTACCCTCCCCGACCAGTCCAACTCGTCACGATGGCGTTTCCTGCTCCTGCCTGGTCGACCGTTTTCAGGCACCCATGTGTAAACTATCTTTGCGAAACTCCTTTTGTTGTTCTTCTATCTTATTTGCTCATTTGATTTATGACGATCCAAGGTTGTTTTTTTACTCAAACCAGTAAAACATAGGTAATAGACAGACTAATTAATTATCAAGTTCCATTTTAAAACGCAAGCTTTTTTTCATAAACCTTAATTATTATTTCATCTAAATATTATGGCAGGAGCACAACAACGTTTGTAAGTTTAGTTCTTTTTATATTTAAATTCATAAAACTGTCCTTGAATATTTCTATTTTGTGTTGTAGCAACCCTAGAAGGTGTAACCGATGCGACGGCGCGGGCGCACAGTAGATTTATAGCGCTCAATCAATGCGGATTTATTGCTGAGGAAGCGACCAGCTCTCGCCTTTTGTTGCACGTATATATAGAACAACTTCGATGTAATTGGCTCTATAATTTACCTTAATTACCGCCGAACGATTGCTCATTTGTATGTGATGTCATCATTATTGAATACTGGCTGTGACAGCGATTTTTATGTAAAAAACGTTTCATCATTGCATCAGGACGCCATGGCATAATCGGCCTTTATGTTCCCACTGCTGGGACACAAACATTCTCTCTTTGACGGGCAATGGGCAGTAACCGGTCACCACGCGAGTCAAGTGCACGTAGGTGGATGTCATATGTCTTCGATTTTTTTGGTTCTAGAACATGCCTGTATCCTCACGATGTTTGCTTGGTTCGTTTTGAGAGCAGTGGTGATTAAATATTATACGCAAAGTAAAGGCTTCCGAATTTTATAAAGGGTGTAAAACACCACTTCACGAAGCTGAAAGGCGTTTGTTCACTTCATCATTGCAATAATGTTTTTGTTCTACACCATACCTGGGAACCTTCAAGTTACGGAGACATTGGGGGTGTAAGTTACAACTTTTTGACAAGTTTTTCTTTAAATACAAGTTTTTTTTCTAAGATTTGCGTGCGTTACATTGAGTTCCACCACAAAACAAGATTTATAAACTGGAAACCAAAAAAACTGCGTAAAGTTACTTAGTTTGACGTACAAATGCTTGGTTAACGGCTTCGTGATGAGGTGGTTTACACCCTGTATTAATTACAAATAGTAACTATTCAAGCTCGTTCTTCAAAATGTTGGTTGATAAATGACAATCAATCTGTTTTGTTTTATGTTTGTTTCTCTAACGAATTCCATGTCCAAATAGGATTTACGAGTTACTTGATTTATATGGGCACCAAGGTGACATAATATACCTACTATTCTTTTTAATCGGCGACTAACCCATCGAAGGTCACCACTATGGACTTACTATGAGTAAATATCACGGTGAGGTATGGATGATTTTGGGCTGGTACTAATGCTTCGACGTAATAAGTCTGCAAAACGTGACAAACACACGTGATTTCTAACAATTCGAGAATTTTTCATGGCTATAATATATAGTTTCGTATACGCAAAATACGCGCTTTGACGTGGAGCTGCGGACACCAGGCCTTTGTACAACACAATACAATACAATACAATCTAGTTTCGTGAGTTTGATACCGTATTGATTTGACACCGTCGAGCTTCAAGAATTTATTCTTAATACGTCATCGCAAATACTTGTCATCATCAGCCTAGCTTTTCCCCAACTATGGAGTGGTCGGCGTCGAGTCTTACCTATAAGAATATAAGTATTTTACATGGAGCGACTGCCTATCTCTCCAACATAATACGGTGTCTCTTGGTAAGACTGGTTGTCAGACTTTCGTGACACTGACAACCTGTATCGGCAGTCAAAGATCTACAAATTACAACCGGAACCAACGGCTCCGAAGCATGGAGGAGTCTGAATTCTTAATAAATGGTCATTCATCCACGGACCAACCTCGGTCATGTTAGCTTAACCTTAGTGTCATTATTTATGTTTCACACAATATGTTTTACAAAAAACGTTAAGCAGGTCATTAATGACCTAGGCTCTAGCCTGGCAGTAGTATTGTACTGAATTTTATTACTGCGCCTACTGGTCAATAAAAGTTAAAAATTCAAATGAAATTATCATTTGAATTTGGATCTTCAATAAAAATTTATGTGATAACTTTCATGTTTAAATCTTTTTTTTTCCAAAATGAGACTGTTTGCCTTTTTTTATCCAAAATCACCAAGTTTTTTTCCCTTGCAGTAGGCATAAAATGTGCTCCTCGGTGCAAGGCGAGCTAAAATCCTTCCTTATTGGAAGGATTTTAGGTCCATTCTGAGCAGTCTCAGGATTCTAGTCTTAGTTCTCTTGCTTTGCTCGGGAGTTAACTCAAAGCTTCCTCGCACCACTTGGGAGCTCTAGAATCGCTCACTGCGTTTATTCAAAGTTGCGCCCATGCCGAAAGACACCTTTTTTTTTTTTTTTAAGGATGGGAAATCATCAAATGACCCCCCCACTCTGGGCGGAGCGGGAGGGAGTGTCAGACTCTTACTGACTAAAAACCATCCATGTTCCTTCCTCGCCTTTTACGTTCCGGGGCCGCGGTATCTCTTTCGAACAGGCCCGCAACCCCGGTGCCGAAAGACACCTTAATTTACCTTTTTTGTAAAACCTATTATAGGAGGCATTTATTTTTTTAAAGTGCTCCATATAGAGTTATCGAAATAATAACAAAAATTGTCTCTGCTAATGCCACTTGGAACAAATAATAATGAGATTTACATAATATGTTCATTGTTCATGTAATGTAAATATAAATATCTTAATTGTCACGTTCATGGTAAGACATTTGGAAACGTAAACGTTACATTTGGGTAGGTCGTAAATATGTATGTTTAAAAACAGTTAATGATATTCGAACGAGTTAACAAATTTTCTTGAATCTTGAGCTAAGCTCACTCGATCAATTCACATTACATGCAAAAAAGACGAAATGGGTTCATCTGTTTGAAAGCTATGATACACAACACCACCACATGTTCAACAAGATTGTCAAGGAAA
Organism: Xestia c-nigrum; assembly: GCA_916618015.1. Classification (NCBI taxonomy): domain Eukaryota; kingdom Metazoa; phylum Arthropoda; class Insecta; order Lepidoptera; family Noctuidae; genus Xestia; species Xestia c-nigrum. Next base: position 5,995,675 of record OU745263.1, read on the forward strand.
AGGATGCTTGATTTTTAGGAAAGGTGAATGAACACACAAAATTCCTAAATTAACATTTATTAATCATCTCTCATCACACAAGTAGTACCAAGTCGGTCCTGACCACTAGGGCAGGAATTTACGGCCAGTACCGCTCCTGGTGGTCCCTCAGAAGTAGTTCGACTTGACTCGGTCACCCCACCGTTCATCGTATCAGTTCCTGGAGTACTGTTAGGTCCGACTGTCCGATTGGGCACTGTCACTTCATTCATCACAACCGTATCTTCACCGTCAATGACTTCGTAACACACACAGTCCTCGTCAACACACAGCGCTCCATCGTCGTAGGGGATATAAGGGAACTTCGGCTCAACTCTTTGTATTGAAAGAACTCCTACTGCACAATACACTGACGCGAACAAAACGAACAGCACCACCACATTCATCCCGTACCACAGATCAACAATGAATGATGACTATATTTCTAATAACCAAACTTATGTACGCAAAGTTTTCGACTTCGTCATTTACATAGAAACCTTGAACGAGGTTAAGGCGACGAAGGTTCTGTACCTATTAAAGAGTTAAGTATTGGGTAACTTTATAGAACCACGCTAACAAATAATCGAGGTTGTGATCGAAAACCTGTTAGTGAAATAATCATGTGTCATATTAAAAATACATTGCGTATCTTCTTCAAATTAAATAATTTGTTTGCTATACAAATTACTTTTGAATTCACCTAACATAGTAATGCTTGATTTATTAGAGCTTATGCTTATTTTCATTGGGCAAAATTTTGATTGGGGTTCGGAATACAAATAAGTATGAAGACGTTTCAGAGATTCGTCAATGAAGGGGTTACGGGGGACTATGACCATAGGTTTATTGAAGTTTAACGGAACCCCAAAAAGTTATGTGGGCCGAACTTACAAGGTTTAATTCGCCGAAATATTTGGTTATTCTCCAAATCAAGATAACTATCTGTAACTAGAACAATTTATTGGTAGGAAGTACCTATCTACTTATCTATTTATCTTCTTTGTCTGTTTGTCTGAACTTTGGTCTTCTATCGAAAATCAAATGGAATCAACACATTTAAAAGCCTATTTTGGTGTCGATAATTTGAAAACTTTTGCAACACTATGACACGGTTAAATAGATAACGGTATCCTACTAAAATCTTTGACATTGTTTCTAAAAATATATTACCAGAGAAGGAAAACACTTTTCTAAACGGTCAACCCAAAATCCACCTTGATCAAATTGATCCCTAACTCCTTACATTTGGTCAATGTGACGAATTCGGACATATCCGGCGGGTATTGTATTATCATTATTTGAAAGTTGAAGACCTTGGACGCTGTCTTTGTCGTTTGACATAGGTAAGTACCTCGTACTTGCAATGAGGCATTATTGTCTGTCATTTTATATACTGTTGAGTTCTAACAATTTTATAATGAGACACGACCGTTTTTAGGGTTCCGAACCCGAACGCTATTACTAAATCTCCGTTGTCCGACCGTCCGTTCGTCTGTCACGGGACTGTATCTCCTTGACATGCCTGAAATTGAAATTTGCACAAAATGTGTATTTCTGTTGACGCTGTAGCAAAAACTATTAAAAACAGAATAAAATTAATATTTCAGGGAGGCTTCCATGCAACAAACATGTTTTTTTGCCGTTTTTTTAAAAACGCTGTAGATATTAGTTAAGGCAACCAACAGGTAGAACACTTGAAATATTCACAAATTATTTAGTTGTATACTCGCTTTAAAAATAAATAATTAAATCAAAATAAAATAATTATTAAAAGGGGCCATACAACAAACGAGTTTTGTCTAATTTTGAATAGATAATGGGCACGAAACCCTTCGTGCGCGAGTCCGACTCGCACTTGGCCGGTTTATTTTAGATGAGATTGTCATTAAAATGCAATCAATTTGTTATTTGGTTGAATGACGGTTTGAAAATGCGTTTCTAAATGCAGACATACTTACCTACTGAATCTTTGTCTTCTTCGTCATTCTCTAGCATACCTACTTAACTATCCGAATTAATTAGCGGTCTTCGTGTGAAAACTATGGGCTACGTGTCGGAATTTCGGCCAGATAAGTCATACACGCTTTTAAAAAGAAATGCAAGCACATAATGTTTAGCATATGTGTGTAAGTACCTAAGCAAAGTTTGTAGTATGAGGAGCTCGTGGCAAAAAAATAACAGCCGCTCGGGTCGATGTTTAGGTTAAGCCGTGCTTGCCTAGGTTGGTCTGTGGATGGGTGTCCACCCTAACATACCGAGTATCCACCGTGCCTCGGAAAGCACGTTATGCTGCTGGTACCGGCTGTCATTTGTCCATCTTGGACAGTCGTTCCAGGTAGTCAGTGGTCCAAAAAGTCTGACAACCAGTCTTACCTAATGATATCGTATTTCCCAGTATTAACTGGGTTGTGGAGGTCAAGTAGGCAGTCGCTCCATGTACTAGTATTCGGCTGCATCCGGTTGGACTGGAAGCCGACCCCTACATAGTTGGGAAAAGGCTAAAAGATGGTGTTGAAGTACCTAAACCTTTCCATATCGCGATTTCAACTTTATCTTTAAAAAAATATTTAAATAGGTACATTATACAGACACATTAGTATCTATCAGTTACAGTGATCATCAAAGCACACACGCACAGTCTTGGCAAGTGCATCGAATATTACAGCAACTGGAGTGGAACAAACGTCCCACCTTGTGCTGCCTGTCCATGCCATCAATATTTATTGTCCAACAAACTATCGGCCCACATTTAATCGATCCGTCTAATTATACCCGTTGAATGAATGGGTCTACGGTATTTGCTATTCAGATATGTGATTTACAGCTGGTCATCCATTTTGTCATTATTTTATTGCGCTGAAATGGGACAGAGAGATACAAGATATTGGTTTCTGCGTCGTAACCATGTCTTAGGTAAGCGACAGGCAGAACTCGCAGGTTTTTTTATTACAAACGTTTATACGATGTAGTGTCCTTCTAGCTATTGAACAACTTTTATGATTATCTAGTAAAAAATATGATGATTTCATTTATAATGTTTGATTTTCATCGCTTGTATGATTGATTGCCAACACATTCCTGAAAAATATCAACCTAGTAAAAAAATTCACATAAATTACTAAACAAGTCCCACAGGGCCGCAATAACAACTTAATTTTTTCACTGTCACATTATCGACCCCCATTGTCAAATACAACAACATAACTGAGGAAATATGAGCATACAATTTTTAATGCAACATTTCTTGTTGATTTACACACGAATGCCACATTAGCGCCCGTGGCACCACACAAATAACTCATAAAGTGACAATAATGCGTTTTTCAACGCGTATGCGAAAAATTTATCGTTTCCGATTACATGCACCGGGACATCACGCGGTTATTATGGTTCCAATAAAAATGTCTCACGTTCTTATTAACTTGTTGTCTGATTGTTTGAGAGGAAATTCAGAGAGTGAATCCCGTGCTGATTGATTTTCAGGTCTTTAGCCGTTGTTGTTGAAATTGATTATGATCGTAATAATTTTATGTCCTGTACATAAATTTTAAAAATATTCCAAATAAAGTGAATCTGTTACGGTATGCATCGGTTTATTAATAGTCCGTACGTACAACAAAAATAAAACTCGATTGCCCACTAAAATAAAACTAAGATCATTGTCGTTTCTACGTAAGTATAGTTTTCATCACCCGTCTTATTTATAATCCTCGTCTTGACACCGTGCGATGAAATTATTGCCGCCATTTTGGACGCGTTTTGAGTTTTCCCGCCATTATAGCAATTAGTTGAGTGAGATGTCCGCGCTCGGGTGGACGCATTACGGTTTTTATGGGACTGTTTGTTATTTTTTTCTATAGTGTTTGCTTTTATGTGTCCAAATGTGGTTCCGACTACAGTGCGTGCCTGTTATGTTAGTTTTCAGTGCCTTGAACTTTTAAGTAGAGTATGAAAGAGGTATGGAGTTGTTTTTTTTGATAAAATAAATTAATCATTGTTACTTTATTTTGACGTATCGAAACATAACAGTGGACATTTAATTACAAATACAGTCCCAATAGGAACGTGAGAGAGCTGCACCGAAAAATATGTACTTACTTTTTGCAAATTCATAGTAGGTAGCTACTGTGGTGGATAACAGGAGTAACATAAATATTTCAAAAATATAGCTGAAGTTATCTGACTACTCAAAGTTTCTAATAACCCAATGGTTAATGCGTGGAATTGCAAGAAAGAAGTCGTGAGTTTGATTCGCATTCTTAGCACTCTAACTAAAGCATGAACCTAGCCCACTATCGTCATTAACATTAAGGAACTTTAACATGACAGTTAAACGGTAGTACCAAATCATGAAAAATGTTAGCTATTGTGTGAAAATTCTGTTGGGAAATGCGGTTCTACGATACACTTTTCACGGGTGACTGTTATGCAAAACTGTTGTCTATTCATATTTAAGTTAAAGTCGCTTTTTGTGTCGCTAGTCGCTGTCTGAGTGCCCGCTGAATTTTGCTAGACCACGCAATTTATACTGATGTGGTTTCCAGTATCATTTGGAGATAATGTTCATTTAAATTAATCATCGTATAGAAAATTCGACGCTTTGTCAAGACGTACAACTGCTTACAGTGGGGACGGGTTCCTTGATCTGTTAGTAAATCAGTATGAAATATCACAAAACAGTTTTTGTTCCAAACGAAATCGAACAAGATATTATAACATTTTAATATTCTAGCCACACACGATAAAGAACTATGCATAACTAAAATGATTCATGAAATAGGTCTGAAGAAAAATACTTATGATTTATTTGTTAAAGAGCAAAACGGTTTCTATCGATGAAAAGCATATTTTATTACCATTGGTTGAAGAATGCAAGTTGTTAGTGGTAGGTTAGTGATGGTACGTTTATACGTTACTCATATCTGCCGATGACTGTACTGTTGCTGACTATTTCAGAATAAACTTTCCACACTTTTAGAATCTATGATTTTATTAAACGGCAAATGGAAAAGACGAAGGAGGATAAAAAAACATGACAATTCAAAGACTTTTCAAAGCTGAAACTATTTGTAAAAGTTACAAAATCACTGAAAACAGCAGCTTATGAAAGATTTAAGTGTACGTATTGGTAATTGATTGATAAGTATTTACCTAGCAAGTACGTACTTACTCATAAGTACTAAGTGCATTTAACTCGATGATTTTATTTTGTGTTTTTCGTTCCTTTTCCTATATTTAATTTAATTTGACATTTTATCTAATTTTGACTTTATCTATAATTATTTGTGATTGTAATTTTGAATTGTTAAATGTACTTAATGTTTTTTTTTTGTTTTCTATTATGTTCCTGATCCTTTAATATTTTGTATGTCTTTTGGCGGGGCACAGCTCGGATCTTATTCATTACTAGCTTCTGCCAGCGGCTTCGCCCGCGTGAAGTTTGATTATTGTCCCATGGGATCTTACTACCGGAATAAAATGTATCCTATGTTTTATGTGGGTCATAGCGTGATGATATAAACGTAAGAGTAAACAAATATAATAATAACAAATCTCCGAACTGCTAAGCTATCGGGAGTTACACGTGTTATTGTGAGTCAACTATAAAAGATAGACATATGCTGTCTTGGGATATTTTTTATATAATTTTATGTGGAATATTTCCGTTATACATGATTTCTATGTAGCTTTAACCATTAAGGCTGCACACGCGACGGAAGCTAAAAAAACCAAGTAACTTCTCCCGTTTTCCCAACATTTCCTTTCACTGCTCTGCTCCTATTAATGGTAGCGTGATGAAAAGTATACTATTACCTGCTCAGGAGTATGTAGAATAATTGTACCAAGTTTCGTTAAAATCCGTCGAGTAGTTTTTTTTTCTATAAATAACATACAGACAGACAGACAGACAGACAGACAGACAAAAATTTTACTGATTGCATTTTTGGCATCAGTATCGATCACTAATCACCCCCCGATAGTTATTTTGTAAATATATTTCATGTACAGAATTGACCTCTCTACAGATTTATTATAAGTATAGATAACATCTTCTATATATACCCTGTGTTCACAAAATAAATGAATTTGAATTGGATTCTATAATGGACTTTTACAACATGTAGGTATGCAATCGCAGCACTTTGTGAAACTTGACGCCTTCAATCAGTGTTTAGGTTCCAATGAATCAAAATATCTATATTATTACTAGCTGACTCGCGCAACTTCGTCTGCGTCTCATAATTTGAGATTTAAACTATCCTATCTCTCAAGTTGGATCGAACTGCACATGGTGTGCGAATTTTATTATAATCGGTTAAGTGGTTTAGGAGTCCATTGAGGACAAACATTGTGACACGAGATTTATATACATTAAGATAAGATGTCCATCAATTGCTACTTGCTACTACATAACTATCATGTAACCATTTGTAATAGTGTAGTTCTTCAGGTCTTTTTATTTTTTTAAGAGGTTAGGAAATCATCAAATGACTTCTCCCACTCTGGGTGGAGCGGGAGGGAGTGTCAGACTCTTACTGACTTAAACCTATCCATGTTCCTTCCTCGCCCTTTATGTTCCGGGGCCGCGGTATCTCTTTCGAACAGGCCCGCAACCCCGGCAGGCTTCGGCCCTTGCTGCCCGCTAGCATGACGGCTTCCCATTCCGTCTCGCTCCGGACCATGGATTGAACCAGGGCCGGACGCGAGAGGTCGCCGCCGTTCATGTCTTAATCGTAGTTCTACGCATGCACGCTGACGATTGCCGACGGACTTCGTCACGAAACAGAATACATTCATATATTCGATTCTGTGGTTTTTCTGCTAATCACAGTGTAAGAGGACTGTCAATGCACGTTACACCAGTATGTAAGGGGACAGGCGTAAACATTTAAACATACCTATAATAACGACAGATGGGACAACGTGAACATATTCGTGTTCTACTTCCAAGAGCCTACGGGGCGCTGTCCAATACAAGTGTAACATGTTAAACTTGATATTTGTCTTAAAATGTCACTTACCGGATACCTTCCGTGATTGTTATTGATTTTGAGCTCCCGATATTTCGACTGTTGCAAGCGCCATAATCGCGGGTTAACTAGAGAATACGGGTGGAAGATAGAAGTTATCCCGTAAGTGACATTTTAAGTTTAGTTGTGATAGCTTTGCCATGTTTGGTATTTGTCGTTTTGTTAAAAGGCGTTACTGAGACATGAAATCACATTTTTTCTATAGCTTTCCTTCTGATACCTTAAATTTTCTTGGTGGCAGGTCTCGTATCGTCTAGCGGATGTCCTCGCGGTGGTTTCGCGCTGTCGCAGTCACTGGTGGAGCGACTCGGGCGCGACCATGAGCAGTTACCTGTATTGCCGCCGCTGCACCATCCCATCAGAGATGTAAGTAATAAAGGATGTGGCTGTTCTACCCGTCATTGCGATAATTTTTTTTGTTCTTCACTATACCTGGAAACCTTCTAGTTACGAAGATATTGGGGGTCAAAGTTTTAAAATGCAGTTTTTAAAGTAGGATTGTTACTTCAAACACTACCCCCGTACCATTCAATCCATCCATCAGCACAATGTTTTGAGTGCGTTACAATGAGTTTTATCACAAAACATGATATTACCCTGAAAAAAAAAGTAGTTTCCGAGCAATCATTTTTGCGTAAAGTAACATTAATTTGACGTACAGAATGCTTGGTTGACGGCTCCGTGATGAGCCTGTTTACACCCTGTATGTTTGGTGGCAGTTGTCATATCTGTGACAGTCGTGGAGGAGCGGCTAGTCTGTAATAGTAAATGTTGTGAAATCTACAGACAACGAAAGCTTGGTAGTCGCAATAAGGATTGGTTTTACAGTTTTACGAAACAGTTTTTGAAGATACGTTCATTCATTCAAAATAATAGTTTGCAGTGACAGATATCATTCGTCTCAGAACTAAGTTGTTGTAGTTTTTTATTTTAGTTTACCTCTCATTACTTTTACGTATATATATATATATATATATATATATATAATATATATTTATGTTTTATGTATGTATATAAGTATCTATTCTTATATTTTATTATAGTTTTAAATATTTTCGTACTTATTTGTTTTCTGTTATTGCACCTACTGTGTATTGTCTCTGCATCACCCTAAGGTAGACTGGTACAAAATGCCCAAGGCATTAAGTCCGCCTTTGTACAGTTTTTACTTGTGCATAAAGTTTTAATAAAAAAATAAAAAAAAAATATCAGTAAATTTTTTAAGGTTCGGTCGAAGTGGTACAGGAAAAAATTTGGGAAGACCTAATGTGCTTCGACCTTATGCCAACCTTTAATAGAATTCCTTTGTGATCGAGTTTAATTGTATTATTCTTGTCGTAGAACTCGGTATGCGCGCGCAGCACATACTCTCCACTGCAGGCGCTCAGTGAAAGCACATGTCGAGATCCGGGCGTGTCAGCGCCGCCGCCGCCGCAGCCGCCTCGTGTGCAGGTAACATTGTAGTCCTATAATGAGTTTTATTACATTATGTAACTATAATATCTTTGTGTAATAACCAGGAAGCAACACTAGCCGATTTTTAAAAGCTTTGCGTAGTTATTTAATTCCAAATGTGAGCAAATCTCCAAGCAACAATTACTGTTTCTCAATACGTTCCTCAGCAACTCGTAAGCTTCGAAATCTACATTTATAAACATGTCTATGTTTTTTTTTCAAAGTAAGTTTGGTCTGCCAATGATACAAACTATTGCTAGGCAACCCGCAAGATTTGCTTATAAAGAGTTTAAAACACCTTTTCACGAAGCCGCAAGGCACTTCCTCTACCCGTCATTGTAGTCTAGTTACGGAGATATTGGGGGTCAAAGCACAAAGTTCCAACTTTTTGACAACTTTTTTTTTAAAGTGCGTTTCGTTGAGTTTTACCAGAAAATATGATTTTTCACCCTAAAAAAAAGTCGTTTCCCAGCAATATTCTTTTTTGCGTAAAGTAACTTTCGCACACGTCATCACGGCTTCGTGATGAGGTGGTTTACACCTTGTTTATTACGCGGTAACTTTAGTCTCATCTAGCAGTTGTTGATTTTTTTGTTATGCGATGTTGCTGCTTAATGCGCACAGACACTACGTTCAGTGTAAGAGAAAACAGGTATAAGTGAGCTGGGAACAAATATATAATACTGACTGTCGTTCGCTTTGGGGATCAAAGCAAAACAGGGAAGATCGCCATACATGTGGATCGCCATTTATTCTGCATGAGGCAGGCCGACTTTCATATGTATTTCTCGATGTGAAGCAGTTGAAATCTACTCGTAATTCATTGTTTAATGGATATAATATGAGATCAGACGATTATTTCTTTAATTTGGCGTACAGTTTATTACCGAAAGCCAACATCATGAGTTCACTCATGATGTTGGCTTTCGGTTCTCCACTCTGCATCTTTCACTCCGCATTTTCCTACGAGTATCAATGATGAAAAACTGAATGCGACGATTTACTAAGAATTGATTGTTCTCATTCCTAAGTAATTCGTGTGAACATGAAATTTAACAAAAACGAACAGTCACCCAAGAGGCGCTTGATATTGTTAGCTGATGTATCAATACGGCTTCTTCCTCAACCAACTTCTAATAGAAATCCACTTTCGCATTCAGGCGTCGAACCAGAACGTGACTCTCCACCCTGCGGTAGCGCGCTGCACAGCCACACTCGAGCTGTCAGCTCTATGGCGCAGCTTCCACGAGCTGGGCACGGAGATGATCGTCACGAAGGCGGGCCGCCGCATGTTCCCGGCGCTGCAGGCGCGACTGGCGGGGCTGCTGCCCAATGCTGACTATCTGCTGCTCGTCGATTTCGTGCCTCTCGATGATAAGCGATATCGATATGCTTTCCACAGGTAGGGGATGATATTTCTATAACGCAATAGTAAATAATGTAATGTGTGACACAGTTTTGGGGATATTTCATTAGGCAAAATCAAAATGGAAATCCTTTCTAGTATTTCTTAAGACCCGAACACCTGATGGTGAATTTAATCAAAGCCCAAATGATTTCCATTTTGTTTACTTAAAAATATTTCTAGATACCCTAATAAATACCCTTTTTTGTGAGCTTCAAATAATTTCTAAACATCTAAAAATCGCCAACTAACTGCAAACAACGACGTGCATGTAAGAATTTTGCTAGACATTCTACTACAGCTATACCTGACCAGCTATAATGACCTCGGTCATTTTAATAAGGTTGGTTTCCCAAACATTTAGATGAACCCACCGCCATGTATGTGAGAAAGAGAGTTAAATCAATTGCTTGCATTGTAGCTCAAGTTGGGTGGTGGCGGGTAAAGCGGACCCGGTGTCACCGCCGCGCATACACGTGCACCCGGACTCGCCCGCGCCCGGCTCCAACTGGATGCGCCAGCTGGTCTCCTTCGACAAGCTCAAGCTCACCAACAACCAGCTCGATGATAATGGACACGTGAGTACATGATAACATAGATAACTATCTTTTGGAAGCCACTGTATAACTGATGTTAAAACCTCCTCAACAAAACCGAGAAGCACCTTGTTCTTCCCGTCATTGCGATTTTGTTTTGTTCTGGATACACACAACGTAATGATTTTTCACACAATACAGAAACAAGTTTACAATTAATAGGGTGAGGGTGTGAAACTTTTCAACCAAATTGCCTGGGCGTCTTTTTGAATCCATTGCCATCCATTAATACAAGCCTTTCCCAATTTGTAAAAACTCCTGCTGGTATTTTACATAGTACGAGTAGTTAACACATTTTTACATAGTGTGGCCTTAGAATATGAAAAATTGCTGATTTTTTTTATTTGAATCATATAAGTTTTGTTGCCTTCGCACAGATAATCCTGAACTCGATGCACCGCTACCAGCCGCGGCTGCACGTGGTGTACTTGCCGGGCGAGGGGCAGAGCAGCGCGCACCGCACGTTCGTGTTCCCGGAGACTGGCTTCACCGCAGTCACCGCCTACCAGAACCACAGGGTGACTGCATTTCTCAATGTCCAATACCACCTGACCTCTCTGTCCCAAAACTTCTTGTATAAAGTCAACTAATGCACTGACTGAACTACTGTTATGAATCAGATTTTCTTTAATAAAACAGACAGGTGACAGGTGACTTCTTCAGCTAGTAAGTTTACTAGGTATTGCAAAATTAAATGTCTACTTTTTGTTTTTACAGATAACGCAATTGAAAATAGCGAGCAATCCCTTCGCAAAGGGGTTTAGAGACTGCGACCCCGATGATTGGTAAGTTTGACTGTCACTTCGCTCGAACTTAGTACGACGAGCTCTCGTATTCAGATTTCAAACTCAAAACGAATGATCTAATTTCCATAAAATGTTTAAGATGAATAACAAGTCGCAACGCACGGCTTTCCAAACATTTCCACAATTTATTATACGCCATATTTTGACATGAGAGCATCTTAAGAAATTAACGAGACATAAACGGTCGGGTAAACGTAACCACATTTCTCCCGCGCCCCACACCAGAGCTATGAATCAATTTATTTACAAAGTTTTCATGCGACGCTTCGGAACTCATTTCAACAGCCGGTGACAATTTACTTTTACGACGTGCCCATAGAGTAAAGAGTTACGTACGACAGTTATGGCGGACACGGCTCGTTTCCCGTTCCCGCCAAAATAAAAAATAAGTATGTCTAACCTTAAAATTTATTGTTTTGTAGTTTTCTGTTTTCAGTAAGTAAATTAGTTTGAAGTGTGTGATCAAAATGTCTCCAGATTTAAGTTTTAATTAAACTGCTGTTATTGGGGGTAGCGTCCTTTTTTTTGAATGACTGTCTTTGACTCAATCATGATACGTTTATGGATACTGTTTTCTAAAGTTCTTAATACTTACACTCATTTTCGTCGAAAAAACTAGGAATCAGTGAGCAGGAAACGACCACTTTCTTTTAATTTTAAACCACCTAACAATTATAAAAAAGCGAGTAAACTTATAATACGCAAAGTTAACCTTATATAAGGTAAGGTACCTTATATAAGGTTAACTTTCATATGAAACTACTAATTCAATGTAAATAGAGATCAGTAGGTACCTAAATCTCGTGTACCTGGTTTGTATCAAACGGTGGGAGGCGGCGCGTTCACTGTAAGATAAATTCTTTTGTAAACATTTTCTTCCAGATGTTTATATACCTATTTTCGGTGTGGAAGAGTGCATTTTATATAAAACTGTACAGGCAGGTGCAAGATACTATAGATTTTTCAATATCGTATTCATTTTCCGCGCGATTTGAAAATGCAGATCCGGTCAAATAAAGAAAAACAGGTTTCTTTCGCTTATTTCTTCTGAAGTTAAGATTCTCATTTTGTCATTTATGTTGATTTAAAAATTGATTCTACGTTAAAAAACTATTTTTGTTAGTGTTTTTGTAAAAACAATGTTGTTCTGTTCTGTCCTGAAACTGAAATCGTTTTTTTCATCCTGATTAAATCTATTTGTGGCATTAAAGCAACTCGAAAACTGCTTCCAGAAACATAAACCCACTTTTTTAAAGTATTCCACATTAAAACTCCTTTAGGTACTCAGCCATATTATGCGTCCAAAGTGCGCTCTTACTGACTGTACAGTATAAACACTAACCGCTCCCGGGCGTACAAGCATCTTGTTTATTGCCTGCCTCGGTTACGGCCATCCTACCCACTGCATTGGCTACCAGTGTGCCCATAAATCCAGGCTGTCAACCATTATTCTTACGGTACGGTAAACTGGATACGTTTTATGTACCGTTTATAGCAATTGCGTGACTTTGGACAGCCAATCCTATAGGAAATCAGTTTATAGGTGTATTGTTTGTTTTGAGATTCACCAATGGTAGTGTAAATGGTGAAGAATTACAATAATATACTAAGTACAGGTTGGCAAAAATGTCCTGAAACGGAACTAAAAAATTTAATCGTTGGCAACTTCTCCTACTGTCACGTCTAGTCAGTACATGTAATGTCATTTCATGATATCGGTGGCTGTTTTTCGTGTATTTATTGTTATTGTGTTTAAATTGGTGACTCAAAGGGTTCAATATGAACAGAAAAACCATTCGCAGCTCCGTTAGAGAAATAATGTATAAAGTTTATTTGTGATCTTTGGCGGAACATGAAGCTGGACGAATTTTATCGGATATCAACGATGTTTATAAAAGAACTGCGGAAATGTCAGGTAAAATGATCTTTTATCTAAGTAATCAGATGTAATATGTGTGTTTAAACTTGCACTAGATTGTATAAACCATTATACAACTATTATTTACATTGAAAAATACATCGATGAATTTTGTGGTTATGTGCATTTACAAAGAAGCACGCTCCTATAATTTTGATACTTTTTGTGTTACTTCCAGAATAAAAGTAACTAAATATATTATTTTTCTAGGTTAATCCGTAAGTACCATACGACGAATTGCTAGAGAAGGGCATACAAACAAAGGCATTTACTCCACTCCAGAGAAACATAGAGCAGGGCGACCTAAAAAGAATTGGATGATTTTGACTTGTGATCAGACAAAAAGTTCAGAAAGATTTTACATTCTTAGAAAGAAGTATTTTATTAAAGTTTAACTGTCTTTATTTTTTACTGTTGTAGGCCGTGGCTGAACAAGTGTTTGCAAGCATCTCTGTTGGTGATTGGAAAAAAAACATGTGAACATGTTATGTAAATAGAAAGAGAGTAATATCAAAGGGGACAAACTCTGTATAGTGATATAGACAAAATAGTCATAAATCTGCAAGATGACAGCAGCAGAAACAGACACGAATGAAGAACTTTCAGATGTGGAATATTTAGCCGAAGACATTTTAGATTCTGATTGAAACATCTGTAAAATTCTATCTTTCTTATTAATAAAAAAAAAAAAGCACTTAGACGGATCGTTGGTATTATTTTCCTCATAATGTAAATCAATATACACACGTACTTGTGCATTATCATACAAAAGCGTGAGTATGTAACGAGCAGAGAAATTTATGTTTATTTCAAGTTTAAGTAATGTATAAAACCCGTTAAAGTCATTTTCATCTGCCTAGCCTTTTCTCAACAAATTTTGGGGTCCGCTTCCAGACTAATCTGGATATATACTATGGATGCAGCGTGGATATCAGTATTTTACATGGAGCGACTGCCTATCTAATCTCCACAACCCAGTAACAAGGTAATTTAATACCACTAGGTACGACTTGGTTGTCAGATTTTCTGGCTCCTGACTCACAGTAAAGATTTACAAATGACACGACAACAGCTACAAGTGCTTTCCGAGGCACGGAAGAAACTCTATGACAGATGGTCACCCATCTACAGACTAACCTAGTTAGGCACGTCTCCAGCTTGAAGATTGTCCTGTCCGGCTGTTATTATTTAGCACTGAGCTCTTCTAAAACCCGTCAACGTACACATTAAATATAAATAAAAATTGAAAAAATAAACCAAAGTATCAAACTGTTATTGTCGTACTATATAGGGTTACAATATGAACGATAGTAGCGCCACCATTATTTTCACGACTTTCTTGCCAAGCTGTAGGTGTATGAAACTAAAACCATAGAATGCCTCGTAGCTATACATATTTGGATATCGGCTATCGTATTGAAAAATTAGGAATGCCTTAGTCAGAATTAAAGCAGAACATGTTTTATAAAAATAACAACCGTTGACTAAAATTCATTACCAACTTGTCGTCTAAGCAATTAAAATAAGTGATAAAGTATCCGCAGTTCTGTGAAAAGTCAATCTACACATGCACAAACAGTTAGAGGGGGACAAAAAGTATCATAAACTTTTTTGTCCTTGTCCTACTTCCTGGTACCATAGATTAATAACTCCGGGAGGGAAGTATTCTGACGTATCAGTGCCATTTGTCGCGCGCTGTCAAAATAGAGAATTAACGCGAAGTAATACGACCCCGCCTACTGGGCGGGCGAAGCTATTATTATTGTTTTTTTTTTCATTTGTAAGTATCATATGTTGATAGTTGCCAGTCATTAATTTAGTTGGACACTAAAGATGATTAGTGATACCCATTCCATTTATAAAACGTTTTCGTGTCTTAAGACAGTTAAGCTTGCCTCGACCTAAGGTGCATGTAACTCGGTTTTCGGTTTCAGTATCAGGGATTGATTTGTGATCACTTATTTCTATCAACATGTTTACTGAGATTTTTATAGTTTAATAAATAACAGTATAAACGGATAATAAATTGTTCGAACTAAACTGGAGAAGTGTTGCAGATAAAGCAGAGGGTATTTAAATACTTAAAGAATAGAGAACTTGTGTAATGGGCTTATTGAGAAACTGAATCGACTATCATCTAGGTACCACGCGATACCCTTAGGATTACTCCTCTGTTGCTATTTTGACAGTAATGTTTTGGTGCCTTGATGATACAAGACAACTCGTTGCTTCGGGTTTAGTCGAACTTCTTGTTTCTTCAACAAATGGAATGGCGGACTTGTCTCAAAAAAGGTCATAAATGGCTACTTTTGAAGCTTTGTCAACTTGTTATTTTTTTAATAGTTGTGTTTGTGTGTCCAGTCCTCCCGAACAGAGTCAACAGCGCGGAGGCGCGCGGCGGCGCGAGTCGTCGGCGGCGGAGGCGTGCCCGCAGCTCGCGCAGCCGTACGGCGCCGAGCCGAGCGCCTGCGGCCCGCTCTACCCGCCGCACGCGCATCCCGTGCGGTATGTCTTGGCTAACCTCACTAAACAGAGAGATGCTTCCACGTGCTATCATTTTCTAGTTCGAATATATGATGGTTCTGAACGCAGAAAGGGATAAGAGCTTAGGGAAGTGCGGTTCCGTGCTACTCGATGTGCAACCTCAAAAATTAATTTTAATTGTTTTCATTAGCCTGTTAATGAGCAAGTTGATAAAGCATTTAATTATTAAATGTGATGTCGCAGAATCAGGAAGTCTTCAGCGAAGATAAATATACAGGCTGGATTTTTTTAACCTGCGGGGAAAGTACTCTATATACTGGAGATAAATATAATCAAAAAAAAAACAAAAAAGTGAAAAATAACTTTAGCTTCTGAAGTCGGTGACCTTTGTTTCATTGCTTTAGTTTTTTTGTCACCGACTTCAGAAGCTAAAGTTATTTTTCACTTTTTTGTTTTTTTTTTGAAGTCGGTTTTATTTTTTGCAAAAAAGTTTTTATTTTTCACTTTTTAGTGGTTCACATGTGCTTGACATACATGAAAAGTGCATACCGTTACAATTACAACAAGCCCAAACACGACTATGGTACATTGTTTCATTATGGAGTTCCGTGACTCTTGGCTTCATCATCAGATCTGATGGTAAAATGGTTCTTATCAAACGCAAATGCTTCACTTGTTGTAGAAAATACCAAAATCGCAACACGTTTTCATATAAAATTTGAAGAGTTAACATACCTAACTGTCGAAATATGGGTATACTGTACACATCTGCGTACCCCCTCAGAGCATACAGGCGTGATGTTATGTTATGATGTTGTGTAAACAATAAACATCCAAGCGATTGCAGCAATCACGACAGATTTGCTGTCTATTATTGAAGAGTTCCGTTCCATATCTCCGAAGTTCGTGATCAGATCATGACAATATTTCTATGGGACCAACTTGGAAGTATACCCTTTCAAACAAAAAAAGATTTTTTCAAATCGGTTCAGGCGTCTTCGAGTAATCGGTGAACATACATAAAAAAAAAAATACATACAGTCGAATAGAGAACCTCCTCCTTTTTTTGGAAGTCGGTTAAAAAATACAAATTTTACTCAAAAGAAACTTTCCTTTATTTTTAAAAGGGAACAAATGTGAATTCACAGATTCTCGAAGATTTGCTTGCCACATTCGGGAAACGAAAAAATGTCAACCCGTATATGGTTTTGGAATAAGGTGTTAGTTTGCGGAAATCCTTGAAATTTAATATTTTACCATTTTACTTTAATTCCACAAATCCTAGGTCGGTGCTGCATCCTGCAACCAAGCTAAGATCTGTCTATCGATTATTACTTAACCAAAGGGTACTTCTACAAAGACTTTAAATAATATAATAGAAGTAAACTAGTAGTTTATGCCAAACCACAGAATATCAAATTCACTTTTTGAAATTCACCAGTGAGAATCTCAAATGGGTACAGTCTCTACTTTTACCTATCCAACGTCAGTGTTCTTCAACGCCTTAAAATAATTTAAACCCGATTATTAAATGTTTAATAAAATATAATTTGTATTGTTACAGTTACCAACCCCACTCGGGCCACAATAGCGCTTACAGTGCTTACTACGCTCACAGATAGCTGCCTATCTGAAGCCGAGCGATAGCTAGTGATTGTAAAGACAACGGCCGCCCGCTGACTACATGCGACAGATATGAGCGACCGCGTCGCTGGAACGCGCACCATCTGTCAATATTACCGCCTATAGGGGAAAATTAAAAAAAAAAGTGGTAAATTTATTGCGGCTATACGATTTATGGAAAAGAACCTTCCAATTTCGAAAGCTCTCCAGTGTAAATTAGAGATTTTATACAACAGTATTTTGTTTTGTCTAAAAAAGTTTAAAAGTTTTGTCTATGTGCGTAGAGCCGCAATATTTTGTAAAGCGTAGATTATTGTGATTTTGAAAAATACTCTTGAAATTGTTGGAACGTTTTTTTTTTGTGAAGTTGGTGTAAAAATCATGTAGAAATTCTATAAAGAAATTAATTAGTGAGTAGTTTGTTTATAAGCGACACTGTGAAGTCGTTATTTAGGGATGTTTATACAAATAACTCAAAGGATTTTAAAATTATATTTTTTTGGCATTAGTAAATAAAAGTGTACGTAGCGGTTATTTGCCAGATGGTGCCTAGGCAATGAATAAAAGTTGGTTTGAAAAACGAAATAAAAAATATTTTATATTGTCACACACATCTAATTTAATATTGTAATTTGGTTAAATGAAAGAGAGATATATAATAGTGAAATGTAACGTTACCTTGTATAAGTAACCAAAGGAATAGCTTGATATATAGTACTGCAGAAAGTGAACCAAACATTTTATATAAATTTTACTAACAATTTATTTAATCTCAAATATTACTTATTATTGGTAAAGCACTGTCTACGTCTACGCCCATGCAATAAATGTGCCTTTTCTGTCACAATATTATTGAAACTATTTTGTTACCAAATATAATGTATTTATTACTATAGTCATAAATAGTGCTAGTTTTACCAAAAGCTCGCGCATTCTTCTTCATTTTAGTAGGAAATGAAGGGATATGAATGTACCAGTCAAAACGCTAAGTGCCAAATATAACCAAAGGAAGATAGTTAATGTTAAGATAGATTAAGATTTAGTAAATATGTTTGGATATTTATTTAAATCTATTAAAGTGACGCAAGTCAAAAACGTGTTTTTATTTTCAAGCCTTATTACTATCGTGAGGAGCTCGTGACAAAATAATAACAGCCGCTCGGGCCGATCTTTAGATTAAGCCGTGCTTGCTTAAGTTGGCCTGTGGATGGGTAACCACCCTTACATACCGAGTTTCCTCCGTGCCTCGGAAAGCACGTTAAGCGGTTGGTCCCGGCTGTCTTTTGTCCATCTTTGACAGTCGTTACGGGTAGTCAGTGGCTCAAAAAGTCTGACAAACCAGTCTTACCAAGTGGTATCGTATTACCCAGTATTAAATGGATTGTGCAGGATAGGCAGTCGGCATTTGATGATTACTTTCGTGAACTAAGAATGTCTGACGAATTGCTGCGAAAAAATCTAGTATTGCATTCAAAAAGTAATTTGTGGGTTAAGTGAAATATGAACTATTGACAAAAATACAAATACTTTAATCACAGCATTTTATTTTCATTATATATTTTAATGCACAGGTTTAAGTTGCAATAAAATACAAGTTATTTACAAAAAATAATAATAAATCTAAAACTAAATTCAAGTTCACATCAGGAAAAAACAATACTGCATTTGTTGCGGTAACCGCTCGATCTCGGGAGTTCTGAAGTATGACTTTTCTCCAACAGTGTAAGTCATGACATGATTGACAGTTGCCGAACCTGGTTCTTCCCCACGATCGACGTACACTTTAGAGGAAATTGTCTCTTCAAGTTCCTCTCCTACTAATTCCGGTTCAGGCTCTACAAACTCTTCAAAAGGCATGATGATAGTTGACGCAGAAGTAACAGGTTCCATTGAGCAGTAGGAGTAGTCTTGAGGGGCGTAAGACACAGTATCGTAGAAGTTCGGGCGCTTGCTCACTGGAGGACTGTTGTAGTAGTTGACGGGAGGAGGGATTTGGGTCTCATAAGGGTAGTTGTAATAGTAGTTGTAGCTTGGGTAGGAATCTGCGTGGTGGTGATGGTTCACTGCTGGCTGAGCGTTAGTAAGAGGTTTCTGTTCAGGATATTGGATAGGGTAAACATAATAACCGTCGCTTTCTTGGGCTTCATGCATCGGTGTTTCAACGGTTTCAACTTTCTGGCTAACATTCTTCATTTCAATGGACTCTTGTAACAAGGAGTTCATCTCCTTAGCCTGCTGGTTAGCAGCAAAAGCGAGGTCGGAAAGGATTTCAGTGTCAGGGCTGAATTCAACTCCGTATTTGTCAGCGATTTCTTGTGCAGTCATCATTTTGTCGATAGCAATGTTTTGGAATTCGTTGTTAGATTTTATATGTTTCAACAATCTTGTTACAAGGTGTGTGCTGGCCATTGGAGTTTCTACTGATCTCTTCTTGCGTAGTTTATTGTCTTCACCTTCTTCGTCTACTCCATCATCGTCTCCTTTATCACAGCTGTTGAGTGCGTAAGTAAGGAGATTTGCCATCTCGCTCTGGATAGCAAGAGTTATCTTCTGTGCGATTTCCTTAATTTCATCTAGTTGTTCTTCGACTGATTTCTCTGAATTGGTAGCTTGAGTCATCATGGCGACCGAAGAGGTTGGATACAAGTGTGTGTCAGGAAGAAGGAAGAAATCGATCCAGTCCTTTTGTCCGGTGGGAAACTCATTGATAGTCTCATTGTTTATTTCCGTGTCATTGTTTGCAATCTCACCACTGCTGACATGTTCTTCACTGCAAGTGTCGTTGGCGAAAGTGAATGAACCCTGAAAAAATAACAATGAGGAATGATATTTTTTTTTGCGGTTGCGATAAATCAGTTAAAATAATCATCTAATGTTGACTGTTCAAAGAACGGAAGTGTTCAAGTCTTCGAAAATTTAATCATGAATTTTGTGGGACTTACCTGAATGGCCAAGCCAATGATTATGTACAAGAGGCCCATGGTGAACAAGTTGTGCTCTTCCACCTCCAACACATACATTTATATGTTACACTATCAATTCATTGGGAAATTATTTTGAAACTTTCCAGGTAAAAATTTTAAAATTAGATAGGACATGTTTTCTAAGCTTGAGCAATAATGCAACACGCTTTTTACAAAATGTGTTACTTAGTCTCTGATGATAGAGGACTTTGCATTTTTTTTTATTTTTACATCGTCTGCAATGGTTGTCCCATATGTGTATTGTGAAAAGTAGTATGTAAGATACAATAATAAATTATTATGTCTTTGGCAAGCTCCTAAACAAAGTCGTACATTATACCCAGACGCAATTTCCCTACTGGTGAAGCTTAATCTATTAGATTTAGATTCAGATTCATTTATTTGCCTGAAATATGGTATTATACAGATTTCACAATATACAAATAGTCTTCATATTCCGCTAACTACATAAATTCGGCATGCAAATTTTGTGACGATAACAATGATTCTAATTTTACAAAATAATTGACTTTATTTAACATTTAACATTATTAACACGTCACAACTACATAATACGAATTGAAATATTCTGTTTTTGTCCTGATTTGAATGGGTTTCTTCAAAAAGCTATAACGAGTCTCAGTTTCTTTGAATAACGGTTAGATACTTTTATTGTGGTATTGATTGTATTTGTATTGGTTTTCTACTCTACGGAAAAAATGTATTTAAATTATATGTAATTAAAATTGTTACATAAACAGACGACTTTTACAAAATGAATATGTTTTTGTTATCATAAAGTAATCAATTTCTAAACCTGTATATTTCAAAAACGCGTTACGTTAGCAATAGCTTTTAATAATTGTGCTCATCGTACAACATTTAGTTAAAGCAAAGCGTTTCTCTTTCATAGTAATCGGCAAATATTAATGTGATTTCTCAAAATTTGCATATCTTTACGCTATCGGGACAATGTTGTCACAATGAACAACGGGCAAAAGTTAAACAATCAGTCAATTGTTAATACATAATGCATCACGATAGCGGTGCACGGTGGCTTCGGGAAACTTACTGCATAATAATGTAAGACAAAGGCAAACCTTTCAAGATATTTTCATATAGGCCATAGTTATAGTTGACAGTATCTACTCGTACATATGTATAATCATAACGTAACATTAAAATAAAATGCAGAAAATAAATAATTAAAAATAGCTTTTATTCAATAATAAATTAGACCTACTTTACACAAATAAATACTATTTCCTCACGTTAATTGTACCGTAGCCGTTCAGTATGTTTAGGGTAATGTGCGGGATAGGAAGATGGGGCTGGACTAGCTGGTGGATAAGCAGGCTGATACTGGGGAGGGTATGATGGCGCTGGAGGGTAAGAGGCTGGTACTGGGGGGTAAGAAGCTGGCGCGGGTGGGTAAGGGCCAGGAGCCGAAGGGTATGAAGCCGGCACTGGAGGGTAAGGCACAGGCGCCGATGCATATGTAGGAGGCTGTGCGTAACCAGGGACTGTTGGGTAATCAGGGGCTGTTGGGTAACCAGGAGCTGTTAGGTAAATCGGGGCTGGTGGGTATGCGGGTGCCGGTGGATACGTAGGTGCTGACGGATACGCAGGCGGTGATCCAGAAGGGGGTGGGTATGGCTTATACAAAGTTGGTGGGTACTCGTGTTGAGTGGGCGGGTAAGGATGAGGATACGGCGTGCACTGCGGAGGGCAAGTAGTTGCAGGAGGTGCGTACTGCGGGTGAGGATACTCATAGCCATATGGCCAGGGCCGTGGCACTGGTAAAGTCGTAGTGCCAGGATGCTCAGGAGGCGGGCTTTCGTAAGAATAATATGGGCTAGGTGCAGCAGTAGAAGACGTAGCTACAGCTGGAGGTGGGTTTGTTGAAGGCGGTTTGGTCGATGGAGGCACGTATACCACTTGAGGGTACAAGTAACTGAACGTGGAAGGGTCGTAAGGGGTCGAAGGTGGCGTTGAAGGGTACTCAGTGGATGACGCTGGTGTATCGTTGGAGGGAGCGCTTGTCGTAGTTGGTTGTATCGAACGCAGTAACGGTGCTGAAATGAAATAAATGTATTGTGTTTTTCTCGATTTTCTTACTTTTAGTAGCAGTTTGGCTGGGCCTGCGATGTCAGTTTTATTAAACAGCAGTGAATGAATCATGTTGTTATTTTTGCTTATTAGTTTTAAGTGTCTGACGTTATTTTGATAACGTCAGTATTTTATATTGAACAAATTAATTAATTGCATTCCATTCAAAGTGCACCGTCAGCTGACACCACGCGGTGTTAGGCCAGTTGCACGTACTTAAAAATTATTTAAATTTAATTTGTTATTAATCAACATAATTACGAACGGTATTTTCTCGTACTTTTAACCTCTAGTATGCCCTAATTAGAGACACAATTAAAAAGCCATTGTGTCTTGTGTAGATCTACGTTCCGGCAAACGAAGGGTTAAAGAGAAAATTAAGTATTCTGTATCTACTCTACAGTTGTTAGTTACTGTAGAAGATGAAAAGTATTTACGAATGCGCCCAAAGAATTAAGCACTGTTAATAGAGTAGGTATTTAGCTAGTTGTGTAACTGACCTTACGATATTGGCAGTAATTGCTCACAAGTTTAAATACTTACATGAGGAATACAGACCGCTGATCATTTGATTCATCCGGTCGTTAAGAGCCGCCATCTTTAAAGAAAACTGAAATCATTATTGATTTAAAATACGATGTTGTCTTCCAGATACTTAGGCTTAGCATCATTCCTGCAGAGCTGCACAAAAGACAAACTAAGTACAAGTGCAATATAAATATAGCAATGAACATATCCAACTCATAGCACGAGCTAAATAATGTAAGTAAGGGACTATTTCCCGGTATCTGAATTAAGAATTGCAAGTTCAAAACCTGTAAAACTGTTTAAGCAGCAAAGGATGGATAGGCAATGCTAGACTTAGGTTTAACAGCCTTCTCAAGTTTAAAGACTCACATTCGACCCTGGGTTTGTGGTTTACAGATTTAGATTCAGATTCTTAAACAATCGAAATTGTAAGTAGGTCGGTACTGCTAAACAAATGCTCATTCGGTGATTTTTTGTCGCTGACAAAAGAATACTTTGAACAATATATTCATTGTTCAGATCATTGGACTGATACCTATATCAGTCAAATGATCTGTGAGGTCATTTACCTTGAACCTTGACCTTCACAGTACTCCTATTAGTCACATAGTTAACTTCAGGAGATTTAACTATTAGTTAAACTAAGACCCGCTCTACGGAGAAAGTAATTAAATATCTACTAAACAAATTAATTAAAAATTTAAACAATTTTGTCTGATCAATTTGCCATAAAAGTCAAACATGACGCACAACCTTATCGTCACCATGAAATCTGTTCATGATTCTAGAACCTGCAGAATTGATTCGTCGGTTATTGAAAAATCAGCTGCTGTTACACGCAAGTGCAATACCCAAAGGCGAAAATGCATAGAACAGCTACCTTTATCTCTTTTATCCTCATTATAGAGCTGGTGTAACAAACCACTAGCCTTGTAAGTCGAACCAAATAATAGCAAACTAGGAAGAAAGAAAAAATCAGCCTACTCGGATATTAACAGAATCCTAAAAAATCGCTTTAGTAGCCAACTCACCTGTGACTGCTGCAAACCCTGGCAGCTGCTCGAAGTTCCATAACTGAGCCCTATCGACAGCGCATTAAATATTACGAGTATCTTCAACATTTCTTTCTGCCCTGGTAGACTTCAGACTGAGAGATAAAATTTCGCAGTGAATTTCAACCGTACATAGGTAGTGATAGAGTTTAAAAAGCTTCCAAGATCTATCTCCAATACGTCTTTTCACAAGATTACTCTATTACGGATGCTAGTATGATATATAAAGTATAATTTGAAGTGTAATCTGAGGGCAGACGTGATGTTGTACAGAAGAGATCTGATACGGAGATGATAAGTTTAAATGTGATAAGTTCGTGAGGATAGTGAAACAGATAGGTTAGTTGGAAATAAGATAGTTCTTGATAACTTGTAGTCTGTTTTCGTGGCTGCTCTTCCGTCGTATTGTAAGAGGTAACATAAGGGTGTCAAGCTCTTGCGGCCACTAAAGGTCAAAGCGTCAGGGTAGCCTGCGAAATTCAAGTTCGAGGAACGGTTTTTTCAATATCATAGTCCTTCCTCGACCTTTGTGAACTTGGAGGGTAGTATTGATGATTTTGGTGATTGTATTTCTGTGAATCATATTTTTATCAACATGTAACCTAAGACTTTCCTGCAAATTGCAAAAATCGAAAGAAAATTTTAATTTCGCGGTCTACCTTGGAGCAGCCTGAAGATATCTTCACTAATCAGATTGCCAAGACTGTGGTATTGCAGAAATAGATATGCCAAAATTATGTATTGCGGTGTTTCATGTTGATAAAATACAATGCAAGTTTTCAGGTTGGATAAAGTACTTTCAGCATGGCCTGTTATGTATCTTATTAAAATGTAACAAATACAAACTTGGCTTGAAATCGTAAGTAAGAGTAGGTTTTCCAGGTGTCACATTAACATATTTCTCGTTCTAATTGAATATGAAGGATGTAGGTTTCAACATTATTATCATCACGGGCAAGGTTAATGAAACACGAATGGTAATTGACAATCAATATTTATTTATTTCTACATGACTGTGAAAGTGCGCTTTATAACCAATATTCTTAAAACCTTTAGTTATTTATTTTCCTAGTTGCTGTGATTAAGGACTGCTAATTTTCTACTTGTTTTGCATCAAAAACCAAGGCAGCAACCCTCACAGATTTAAATTATTTTATTATCAAAATATTCAATGACTTCAGAAGCATCATCAACATCTTCTAAGGCTCGTTTAGTATCACCTTCTTCCAATCGCCTACTTTTAACCTTCGCGAACATTATCTCTACTCCAAGCAAAACTACCGACAGAAAGGCTCCAAACACAGTGAGGGCAAGTAACGGTGCAATATCTCCTAATTTAACCCTCTCTGCGAGAAGGGAGGCTCTGCAAGGAGGTTGTGGGACCCTTAGGCGGGCAACCAGGCGCTTCCCTAAACCAGTCTCGAGCAACCAACCTCCAGCTGTGCGTAAGACTTCCGTCCACTGCCCATCTTTGGTTGATTGTATCCATGTCAACGTCTGTAGAATAAAAAGATTTTAACATGAGTAGGCAACAGAATTTAAGACGATAATATTAGAAAGTTTTTGGTTCTGCGAGAAGACCGAACAAAAGGATTGGGTATTTAATTTCGTGGTTTATGCTGTACTAGATTAATAAATCTTTTGCTAAATAGTTTTCTAAAAAGCTGTGACTTTCTATCGACTTTTGAGTTACGTCCTCAACATACCTCAGGAATGGTGTCAACATGCTGCAGCTTGCAGATGTGCTCATCGCTGAAGGTCTTGAAGTGCGGGTATATCTGGTTGTACTCGCTGTGGAAGGCGGTGCTGCCTTGCTGGATCAGCTCCACTCCACGCTCTAGTTCTTGGTAAAAGTTTGACGTCATCTTTTTCTTCTTCAAGTATTCTAGGTCATCCCATGTCGTTTTCACCTGTATTTGTAAAATTGGGTTAGTTGGATAAAGTTTTCCCCTAGAAATCTTAAAATGACTAGTAATAACCTTAAGTATAATGATTCACTGTTGTTTATTCGTAGTAAATAGGAGGGTGGTTGCATTCACTCCTATATTATTATAAGTTGTGTCGCTTGTCAAATAAAGTCAGTGTACAACCAGCTATCCGTCGTTTCCATTGACATATGTATAGCTTGTATAGTTTCACTTGTTCCCGATCGCCTACATATCACTATCTCATCTTGTTTAGCTAAATGCACCGACTCGATTTAGCTGAGCCATCGAGTTTGGTGGGGAAATACTTAAGTTGATTGATAAACTTGGTAAAGTATCTTTAAATGGTTTCGGTTTGGTTAATACTGTCTTTTTTCAGTTTTCGACAGCGAGTAAATTATATGCTCTCGTGTGCAGTGTCAGTGTAACACCAAATAAATTAGGCTAATGGCATTACGCAGATTAAGAAGTTCTACTGATTCTCAATATTATAATTTACAAGTTATCGTTCTATTATTATATCTTAAAACCACTTACATCAAAGAACAAATAACGCATATAATCGTAATCCTCCGAACCGATGGCATACTTGGAGTCTCCGAGCGCCTTAAGGGAGTCAGGTCCACCACGACCGGTGCTCATCAGAGCGGAGACAATGGCTGACGTGTAGTACGCGTGCACTAACATTGCACTCACTGAGAGGACCGTGAACGCAAAACGGCCTGACCCACCTTCGGGCACTGCACTGGCATCTGGGGGGAATATTAGCTAGAAATCAGCTTGAACACCTCAGCTTAATCATAATTCAAACAGCGATGCTTACCTTGCTGCAACCAGGTAGTAAGAACAGTGTACAAGGCTCCATCTTTCTCCTTGGGTGACTTGGACGTTATCCACTCAACCATCGCTAGGATGGCCATCATGGCCAGGCAGGACCACCACACGCCCGGAGAGAACGGCTCCAAGTACATGTTGCTGCTGCTTTCGCGCTCTGCTAAGTACGTGAAGCCTACCCTGTTTCGAAGCAAAGGGTTTATAAACTAGTCACAGCCTTTGTCAATTTACGTGGTAACTAACTGGGTACAAGCCATATAGGTATATGTTTTGCTAATAGACCGTTAGGACTAGAAAGCTGTAGTTTTGTAGGGGTGTGTATATTAATTACGCTGACAAAATGGTAAAACGATGAAACAAACTAGCAACTTAACAACTTTATTAGTTTAGCAGTAATAGTCGTTGAACTTGGGTGTGGGATAATTTTGTACCGAACATAAAAAAACTTTGATTAAATCCTTTAAAGTGACTAAGCTCCATGTTCACCGAGAAGATAACAGTCTGATTATCTTATAACAGCTGTCAATGTGACAAGTTCCTATACAAATTAGTGTTTTAAACAGCTGTTTTTGAGATGCTATAATAAAATTCCACAAAGTATTCTTGAACTGAATGAGACGAAATTTAAAACATGCATTAAACGCACACTTTGTCAACAAGCATATTACAAGTTGAGCGATTATATCGCTGATAGAGATGCTTGGCTCAATGCTGGTCCTGCTCCATAAGGACAGGGACGCATAAATTGATAGCATTAAATGGTATTGTTGGAGCTGCTGAAGATTGTACTTAACTATCTTTGCATTGTATAGATTCAATGTTAGTATTATATAATCGCATAGCCCATATTGTGTGAGTACTATGTACTAGAAAGCTATCATTCACTGGAAGCCTACGGCAGTTCTTGACTTGACTAGAAATAATGTGCCCTGGCGGTTGAGAGTATGTCATGCTCTCTCAAATGTCTCGCTGATGGTGGCGCGTGTGTCGGACCATTTAGTTCCCTTCAAAATGGTTGAGCTGAATGGTGCTGATCCATGCGTCATGTTCGTGAACGGGCGCTGTCAGTTGTGACTGGTCATCTCTTAGTCGCCATGGGTTATTTGAATTAATTATTTAGTATTTGAGTTGTATTTTATTTTGTTTTGCTATGGACACTTTTAACGTGCACATCTTGCTACATTGTTCTCACATAATATTTATCATCTCAACATGAATGATGTAACCAAGATTTTGTAACAATATTTTGATTTAAAAGAGTGTCCATGGAGTTTCTTGCCCGTTCTTCTCCATAGAGATCTACGTTAGGGAATGGGCAACTACGGTACTTTCACAGTTTTTATGTCTTGTGACTGGGACTGTAGCTACTTTAAATGTTCATTTTGTTTCGACAATTCAAAAGTGCCTGTAACTGGCCTACTTGAAATAAATGCTTTGATTTTGATTTTTGATTTTGATTTTTTAGATAATTGTCCGTCACCTTTTTGGTGAACATGGACCTAAGACGCGTGTGTGTGTGTGTGTGTGTATCGCGTTGCTAGTTTTTAACGGGTAAAGACTTGCATTGAAAAATAAAATACAAAAACAAAAAAAAAACATAATAATTATCATATATTATGTATAAGACGTATGTGTATTATGTATATGACGAGCAGCGGTGGCCCAGTGGTGGCGGCCCCGACTTACGAAAAGTAAGTCGTGGGTTCAAACCCAGGCAGGCTCATTACTTTGTGTAATTTATTTCATTACCGCTGCTCTCAAAACGGTGAAGGAAAACATCGTGAGGAAACCGGCATGTCCTAGAACCAAAAATTCGAAGACTTGTGACATCTACCAATCCGCACTGGGCCCGCGTGGTAGATTATAGCCCATTCCCTCTCATTGAGAGGAGGCCGTGTCCCAGCAGTGGGAACATTATAGGCTGATGATGATGATGATGATGATGATGATGATGATGTATAAGAACAACAGAATGGTTCTACATTGTGATAACGGGCCACTACGGAACACTGCTCGTGATCCGACACGAACTTGGCCGGTTTTTATTGTAGTAGAAAGTATTCATCTGTCAAATAATCGTTTTTCAAATAATAATTAAAATTCCAGTTGGAATAAACTATATTGAAAAACATATTTACGGCAACTTTGAGTCCCCAAATATAACATTTTAACGGTATAATTCTTAGCAGAAAGTTTTAAAGTTAACGTTCAATAGGTACCTGAACGGCCATATCGGCATGACATAGTCAAGAGTGAAGGTCCTCTCCCACAAAATGCGCAGTATTGCCCCCGAGATATCCGCCTCACCGGTGGAAACCATCACATACATGCTGTTGTTGTTAATCACGGCTGCCCACAACTCGTTCTCTATAAGAACATCTCTGAAACAATTCAAAGTTACTGTCAATAAATCAGTAATTTTGTAATATACTGCTGTAATTAGGACTCCCCCAATCTGCACCACTACATCATGATTTCGGCCCGCACCATCTGTTTCAGCCACCTTTTGAAGGGTGTCGTTCTATATTGCTTGAAAGCATCTCATCATCATCGGCCATCGATTCTTCGACAAACATGGCCAGCCCACTGGCACTTCAGCTTGGTGGACATTATTACTTAACTTTGTTTTCAACTATATATGTCACCGTAAAATTGTCAAACACGTTACATTACAATATAACGTGTTTCTCTCTAGCGATATTGTAAACTCTCGAATTATTGTCAACTGAACATACGGAAGTATCTCTGCCCCCATAATCGGGACTTGGGGCACCCCCCCGTTAGGTTAGTTAGGTTCCTTTAAACCCTGCACTCGGAAATAGTCGACTACGCTTTTTAAGGTGAATATAAAGTGTTTTAAGGTTCGGTTATATTAATCGGTATTTCTCAGGAATGGTACAATATCCTCCACACCGCGTGAATTGACTACCATCACATGCATTTCACGAAAAATAATGCATTGTGTTGTAAGCAGTATGTTCATTTGACAATATTTCGAGATTTTACAATATCGCTAGAGATATTACAATATAACGTACTTGACAATTTTACGGTGACATATATTGGATTCCTAAAGGAACCATGTGAAAAGTAGTTTATTTTCCAATTCCTAAAATTCCGTCCTGATTCACTTACTGTGCATTCACGACTTCAGTGAGGAGCATAGCTGTTCCGTACCCACTTCGAATACCGGGATCCTGATCTGACATAGACTCGTCCTCCAGGAATTCCACGAATGTACCGTCATATTTGTCACTAGAATAGTGTCCTACCTGCAGAAAAAACGTTATTACTCCTCATTTGAAAAAAATCCTTGTAATTTTAAGCCACATCCTCCTATGGCGCGGCAAAAGGAAAAGAAGTCGAAGTCGTAATTGCGTTCTGTTGCACTCTGTGGATTATATTGCTAGGTTTTACATGGTACAAGTAACCACTGCATGATTCGACATGCATAAAGCTTTATTTCAAGTTTTGTCAAGTCCAACCAACTGACTAACGGCTATTTTCAATAACTTACTCACCGGTTTCGGTAGGTTGCTATCTCTGTCTGTTAGACATTTTGCTTATTGGACGGTTAGACACAAAAAGGGCACAGAATAGCTTTCTTTGATTTTTCTATGAATCAAGTGACCGTTGGTGACACGGCTATCCGTGTTATTCTTTGTTTATAGAAATATCGATAGTTACGGAAGAATGCACATTACCCAACTATAAGAAGTAAGTAAGTTACAGAAAACGGCAGTTAAATAGTTCATGACGCATCGGTAATGATGTCTTGAATATTTTCTTGTTTGAAACTTAACTGGTGTTTTTCCTTAGTCAGGTATTAGTTTTTTCTATAGAATGAGAACAATTAATGTAACATACTGGGGTTGCTATTCTCAGAGGATATCTCTTCAAGTCCAGCCTCCTCAGTATTCTTTCGCGCTCGTGCGTCAGAACCAGGCCGTAGGAGTTGGTCCAATACGCCCAGGGGTTTATGGAGATGCCATCTCTTGGGTGCACGTAGGCGTCGTAAATGTAGATAGGGGTGTTTGAGGCCGCGGTTAATGCTAAAATGTGAGCGGTTGTATTAACTCTTTGCTGCTTCATTGGTATTGCCGACAAAAATACCTGAGTATAGTTCTCAGGTCGACCGAAAGTTCGTGGGGTTTTCCTTTACGGAACTTCTCAGTAGCAGGCTTGAGTCTGAATTTACGTCCGATTGTTGGGGATAGGCTCGATTTTTTTTACATAGGCTTTAGACATTCTAGGCTTAGCATTAAATCTAGGTGTGCTAAGTTTAAGTAAACCTCCCTAATCGTTCGCGGATTACAGTTGTACAGTCGGGATGTTTGTATGTTAGGAAAGAAAAAAAAGAAATCTTCATTTCATTTTATACTTAATGTATTCCAAACAGTTAATTTTTTTGCCAATAATTATCAATGATACTTAGGCCCTAAAAGTCTGACAACCAGTCTTACCCAGATACTTAGGCCCTAAAAGTCTGATAACCAGTTTTACCCAGAGGTATCGTATTACCCAGTACTAACTGGGTTGTGGAGGTCAGATAGGCAGTCGCTCCATGTAAACTACTGGTACTCAGCTGCATCCGGTTCGACTGGAAGCCGACCCCAACATAGTTGGTAACAGGGTAGGCACATGATGATGACTTAGGTATAGTCCACTCAACATCTAAAATTCGATTGATCTCTACACTTACCTGTAGAATTCTTGGTTTCGTTGTTGACGATAGTATGTTCCCATTTCAAGAAGGATATGTCGGAGTCGTATCGGATCTTATGCAAAACGTCAGGCACATGTTCGCCTAGTATGAGCCACTTGTACTTCATCATAAAGTGGGTTTTCTTTACCTGTATAATCAGTAGCCGTTTTTAATGAACGCCAAGTAAAGTTTTTGCAAACTTAAAACTCGGAATATTTTCGGTAAAACAAAAGTTGATTCTTCTATTAGCTTTTATTTCAATCATGAAACTCATTGAGAGCGGGAGCGGTTCCGGTCAGCACTTCGGCAGTACAGGGAGTATAATTCCATGTTTTTGTTTGGACGACAACACACAGAGCGTGCGCGGCGCTGGTATTATACCCGCTGTGCTCCCGAACCAACCCGCGCCCGACCTGCAACAGACCCGCAATCGACCCGCACCCGCTCTCTATGTGTTTCACGGTTTATTTAAGGGTGTGTGAACCAAATATGCAGAAAAGAGCCATAATGCCATATATGAATAACGTTGACGCGATTCTCTAAGAGAACTGTTTAATAAAATTAATATCATGACAGTACCTTGTCAATACATCTATGAAAACATTATGTAAGTTAGGAAAAATCTGCATTTATTCAGTACGAGGAGACAGACACCACTATAATACTAGAAATAGGGACCAATTAGTTCAGCCAGGTTTCAGGCTTGCTTAAGTAGATTGATCTTTCATGGGGTACTGTTTAAAATGTTACAATAAAATACCTCCGCACATTCTACAACTGAATGACACGAAATTTAAATCTTGTGTAAAACGCACACTAGAAGGCAAGCATATTATACGTTGGGGGATTACATTGAGGATAAAAAAAATGCTTGGCTACATGCTGGTCTTGTTCCGCAACCATATAGCTTGTTAAACCTACAAGAACCAACTAATTGGACAAATTATTGTGGTAGCTGCAGAAGATTGTAAAAATATTCTTGCATTGTATAGATTCCATCTCCTAGTATTGTATAATTGCATAGCATATGTGTGAGTACCATGTACTGTAAAGCTACCATTTGCATCTTTCATTGACTTGAATATGCCTTGGTGGCTGAGAGAATGTCATGCTCGCTCAAATGTCTCGCTGATGATGGCGGGTGGGTCGGGTCTTTTAGTTCCCTTCAATATGGTTGAATTGAATGGCGCTGATCCATGCGTCATGTTCGTGAACGGGCGCTGTCAGTCGGGGTTGGTCACCTTTTAGCTGCCACGGTTAATTTTAATTATTTTACTTTTAAATTGTTGTTTTTTTTTCTCTGGACGCTCTTAATGTGCACGTCTTTCTACATCGTTCTCACATATATGTATAATCTCAACGTGAATGATGTAACCAAGATTTTGTAATAAAATTTTTGATTGAAAAGAGTGTTCATGGAGTTTCTTGCCCGTTCTTCTCCATAGAGATCTACGCTGGGGAATGGGCAACTACAGTACTTTCTCAAGTTATTATGCCTTGTGTCTGTGACTGTAGCTTTGATTTTTCCTTGTATTTTTGACATTCAAAAATGCCGTAATGGTCTAATTGAAATAAATAATTTGAGTTTGAGTTTATGAAGTCTTTGAGAAACCGGGTTGGCGTTGACGCGACGTTGGCGTCGTGAGTCTCTAGCGTTAACGTTGTATTTTTGGCCAACAGGTACAATCAATCAAATAAATACAAACAGTGATGCGGTATCTTTCCTACCTTAAAGTTATAACCAGGTGATATTTAAACTCTGAGATTAAAGTCTAAATATTGTAAATAATTTTGTGGCATACGTCCGAATCACTTCTAAAAGTTCATGCATACGCAATTGTTTTTTTTTTGTATAATTTCCGATTCTTGATTTTGAGTAATACTACAGTGCGAAATATTCACTTTCTTGTAATCGATTTTCTCTGATGAGATTTTACGTAATTTTCATCAGAGAAAATTTTCCTCGTCGGAATTGAATGTCGATGTCAATGTCACGTCAGCGCACCGTTGTCGCTACGCGGACGTTGAAGAAACGCCAGCGCTCGTGAAACGCCAGTGGGATAGCAGCCTAAAAACTTTTTGCTGACAATCGTTATTTAAATGAAATTACAATGAAAAAAACTTTATTGCAAAAAATATAACCGATTTCACACAAAAAAGTAAAAAATAACTATAAACAACACACAAAATATTTTTTTGCAAAAAAGTTTTTATTTTTGAAGAGTTCTATTTATATCTCCGAAGATCAGCGTCACATCTTAACCAAATTGAAATGGGACCACACGGAAAGCACCAGCTTTCAAATAAAAAAGAATCATCAAAATCGGTTAACCCAGTCGAAAATTCTGAGGTAACAAACACAAAAAAAAAACCAGACGAATTGAGAACCTCCTCTTTTTGGAAGTCGGTTGAAAATAAGATTGGACAAAAACGAATGCATTGTTATTTTGCACCTTTTTGAATATAGGCATGTCATCATATTCATGGGTCATGTAAAGAACTCCCTGTAGGTAGTGATGCCGAATGTGGTCCA
Organism: Xestia c-nigrum; assembly: GCA_916618015.1. Classification (NCBI taxonomy): domain Eukaryota; kingdom Metazoa; phylum Arthropoda; class Insecta; order Lepidoptera; family Noctuidae; genus Xestia; species Xestia c-nigrum. The sequence continues at coordinate 6,029,663 of OU745263.1, forward strand.
AGATGGCCGGGTTACAGGAGAATGTAGCTGTCATCCCATGCTGGGAGAGTTGCCGAGCGAACTTTAATTGATCTGAAACAGAACAGATTCATTAGCAAAATATAGAATAAATTTTACTTCTTACTTCATTGAATTTGAAAACCTTTCTGAAATTAAATTATGATATGTTTATAGTCGAACTAGTGTTTTATAACCAACTAGCTGATGCCTACGGTTTGCCTGCGTCCAAACTATGTACTAAAAATACGCGCCTTGACGTGGAGTTGAGGACATCAACCCGTAATACAATACAAAATGTACAAAATCAAAATCAAAATCAAAAATATTTATTTGCTAGAAATACGTCTTACAACAAGGAAAGATCTTATGTCCTAAAAGTTACAGTATTCTGCCTGCAAGCAAGCGTGCAAATTATTATTATTATTTAGTAACATTTCAGTAATTATTATCATGCAATTAATATTATTATAATTATTATAAAATTAGTATTAATTATTTACATTCATCACCAAATTATTTTTTAAATTCCATAAATTCCTTAACGCTATAGAAACAACAATTTAGTAGCCACTCGGTCAATTTTTTTTTAAATAAATTACCCTGCATCATTTTTAAATCATTCGGAATCTTATTATAAATTATTATACACATGTTAAACACATTTTTTTTATAAACATCTTTATGACTAGGTGGTTGATGCAATAGGTTGTGAAACTTAGCCCTTTTTTGTCTTGGTTGAACCTCACTACGCTGTTTGAAGTAATGCATGTGATTCTTTACAAAAACGCAGATATCTCTCAAATACATACAGGGTAGTGGAAGAATGTTACATTTTTGGAAGAGAGGTTTACAACTATCTAAGAACCATGCTTTGTTTATAACCCGGATGCAACGTTTTTGAAGCTTGAAAACTCTTTCAGAATCGGTCGAGTTGCCCCACATTATAAGTCCATAACTTAGGACAGATGACACATAGCCGTGATAAGCCGAAAGAGCAGCTTCCACGGATACATTTTGCCTTAACTTTTTCAACGCAAATACAAACCTATCAAGTTTCTGACAAATATTTTCCACATGGCATTTCCAATTTAGATGTTTATCTACATTAAGTCCTAAAAACTTTAATTCATCAACTTGATGTACTTTTTCGTCTTTACAAATAATATCTAAGGGTAATTGTTTGGTATTATAAGAATTAAATTGTATTAATTTCGTCTTACTGATGTTTATATTTAAATTATTATTTTCCATCCAACTTATTACATCTGATAGGGTCTGTTCGGTGACTGACTTATAATCTTTTTTATCCTGACATTTTATAATAATCGTAGTATCATCAGCAAAAAGGATACATTTCTGAAAAGTGGCCTCAGGAAGATCATTTATATAAAGCAAAAAAAGTAAAGGACCGAGAATGCTACCCTGTGGCACACCACACTTATTTATTATTGCTTTTGAAGTGAATTTCTCTTTGGTAATTTTTTTTTCATTTTTCTTTACAACTTTGGATATCTCGGTGCACTGTTTCCTGTGTTTTAGGTAGCTAGATAGCCATTCATGTGCTTTTCCCCTTATTCCGTAGAAGTCCAGTTTGTTTAAGAGTTTAGTATGATTCACAAAATCAAAGGCCTTGCTCATATCTAAAAAGAGACACACCGGCGGATTGCCATTGTTTATGCTTTCTGTTACAAGCTTCATTAGGTTAAAGATTGCAAGAGCAGTTGAACTGCCTTTACGGAAACCAAATTGCTCTTTGCATAATATTTTATGTGTACAGAGAAAATTATTTAACCTGATAAGCATCGCCTTTTCAAAAATTTTAGACATAATGGGTATTATGGTGATAGGACGATAGTTATTAGGGTCTGACTTATTTCCCGTTTTAAATAGTGGTTTCACGATAGACATTTTTAGCTGCTCAGGAAATTCACCTTCCAAGAAAGATAAGTTTATTAAATGGGCTATTGGATGGCATATCCAAGCAGCACAAGCTTTCAAAACTTGCGTGGCAATGCCGTCATATCCACAAGTCTTACTGTTATTTAGGGACATAATTATTTTATATACTTCTATTGCATCTATAGGGTCCAGGAAAATAGTATTCAAATTCTTATTATTTTGATTTAATTGAATATTATTGGAATTTATTGGCTGATTAGATGTCAAATTAATAAAATAGTTATTAAATAAATTACAGATGTCTAATGGATTGTTATATGTCACATTATTAAATTTTATTTCGTCAATGTCATTTTTAAATATGTCATTATTTAAATAATAATGACATATTTTGACGTTGAGGAAATAGCAGTCCAAGTAGCTTTACATTTATTTTTGTGCTTTTGTATACGCCTTGTCATCACAATTTTTTGTGCTTTCTGTGCACATCGTTTAAACACACGAGTATAAAGCTTATAGTTTTTCTCATTGTGTTTTTTATTAATTTTACTAGTTATAAATTTAAGATATAGCAGACGTTTCGTTTGACTAGACTTTTTAATGCCTTTCGTTATCCAATTTTGTGTGACTGGTTTGTTGTTAACTTTAACCTTAATTACCGGAAAGCACAGATCGTAAAATAATGTAAATGTTTCATAAAATAAATTAAAAGCTTCTGCTAGAGTGTCAGAGTCAAGTGTTTCTGAAAATGAAAGAGAAGACATACATTCGCAAAATTTATCGAGATTGTCCGAACAGTAATCACGTTTCAATTCAGTCCAACAAGATATTTTTACATGTTTTTTCGCTTTTATAGTAATCGTTTGAGCTGTTTCGTGATCTGACAGACCGAATTCATGAATTTCTGACTGAACATTTTTAACGTTACTGGCGATTTGATCAATGCAAGCGTTCGCCCGAGTTGGTGATTTTATGTGAGCTTCAAAATTGTAATTATGAAGGATGCTTAAAAGTTCTTTCGTTGCAGAGTTATGTTTTAATATGTCGATATTCCAATCACCACAAATTATTATTTTCTTTCTTTTGTATTGGTCTGTCAAGTAATTTAGCAAAATGTCAAGTTTATGAAGAAATACACCTATTTGTGCCTTTCTCTGATCAGGTATTCTATAAACATTAACAACTATCAGGCTCAAACCAATAATCTCGACGCCACAGCATTCAAAATAAAATTTTGTAGCTAGATTTGAAGGAAAACTCAATGTTTTGGTGTTAAATATCTTATTAGTTAAAATACAAGGTCCCCCTCTACTTTTATCTCGACTAAATACTGCAGCTAATTTAAAATTATCGAGTTTAATGTTAGCTTACGAAAACCTTCCCCGAGAACCACTCTATCCATTGATGAAAACACCACGAAAATCAGTACAGTAGTTTTTGGTTTTATCGCGAACAGACAAATGCGGCGGAGGAATTTATTTTGCAATATGTATTGATAGTGATGAACGTTTCATTTCAGGGACCAATGAGGCAGGATACCGTCGGCGAACAGAACTGTTAAATAACATTGCAGGCAAATGTTCCTTGTGAGGGGCCTTTAAATAACGCTGAAGTGTATGAGTGAAAGGTGAATAAAATATGGCTTTGGATCGTATATTCCTGTTTATTTTTACAACACTCCTAGAATCTAGTTCTATAATATCTAGATTGAGTTTTATCGTGTGCTGGTCACGAGGCTCAAACGAATACTCATAAATATCTGACATTTGCCACGGGAAAATAATGTATTTACAATTTCGATTTAAAGTTTTCAATAAATTATAATATCGTGTAGCGATGACCGCTACAGCGCCATTAAATCCGTACGCAGTAAGTACGTAACGTAGTATATCAATGTGGGTTAAGAGCTCTGACACCAGGTTAGGCTACTGAAGAAGAAGTTGTGGTATATTTCTCATATATTCTCCAAAGACATAACATATGTAATATTGAACTAAATTTCGCCTTGCTTACCTACTGGGGCCCAACATGCCAGTATAATAATACTACTGACTACTTTGTGCTTGAAAAAGTCCACCACTGCCAAAGCCAACATGTTTTCAATACAACATTCTACTTCAGTAAGAAATTAGGTACAGTTTTGATACGTTGTTGTTTATACGAATTTATATTATTCCTAATGTATTTTCAGGACAATCGCAAACGTCGTCGTTTAAAATAAATAAGAAACTGAATTGTTTGCAATTCACATACTCATACAATTGTAACAAATCTTGCAAATAAAACGACAATGGTGAGAATCTGAAGAACTCTTTAGTTTGCTTTTATAACAAAAAACTCTTTTTATGGTTCCGTAGTCAAGTTTCGCCATGTCTGTCTGTCCGTCCGTCCTCGCTTAATCTCTGTGACCGTTAGCACTAGAAAGCTGAAATTTGGTACCAATATGTTTATCAATGACGCCGACAAAGTGGTAAAATAAAAATTGGAAAAAAAATGTTTTATTATGGTATAGGGGGGCTCCCCTATATGTAAAGTAGAAAGTGATTTTTTTTAAATTTCAACCCTAACGTGTGATATATTGTTGAAAAGGTATTTAAAAATGAATAGGGGATTACTAAAATCATTTTTTGATAATGTCAATAATATCGGAAATAATCGCTCCAAAAGTAAAAAACTATGTGTCCCCCTCCCCTCGAACTTTTGAACCATAAGTTTAGAAAATATGAAAAAAATCTGAAAAGTAGAACTTTATAAGGACTTTCTAGGACAATCATTTTGAACTTGGATGGAAACAAGTTTTTGTACAAAAAAGACAAAAAGTTGTAGAAAATTTTTGGACTAAGTTAAGTAAGCATTTTTTTTAACTTAGTTTACATATTTTACTATCCTGAACATATATTTTTTCAAACAAAAAATGAATTATTAAAATCGGATTGTATTGAACACTTATTGTGACGGACGGGAAACTAGGTACGGAACGCTACACTGAGCGTGGCCCGACACGATCTTGGCCGGTTTTTTTTATTTACAATGACACTATTTATTTATATGATATGTTTATTTATCGTATCGCCTGTACCACTACATGCGAAATCCATTCATAGCAATTTGGGCGTATCCGCACGTCGAAATGATAGGGTTCTAGCAAATAGCAGCTTAAGGTAACGACCACCTTTGTGACATACTAAATGAAACAAGCCTTTGTTTGAGCCAGAGTGTTTATTTATAATGGTGGAATAAATAAAACTAAACTAACATTAAAAAGAATTGATTAATAATATTTGTATGAACACGGGCATGGAGGGGGTGGGAGTTCACAGGGTTTAGGCTCTAAGGTGATGGGTACTGGAGGGGCCACCATGTATGCTGTCATAGGATATCCGGGAGGAGGTGGAGGTGGTCCACAGCATGGCGATGGGGGACAGGGAGGAGGCGGGGGAACGAGAGAAATAATTAGCGGCGCTGGTGGTGGAGGCGCTGCGGATGGCATGCAGAGCGGCGCCGGTGGAGGCGCCGGTAGATACATAGGAGCAGGCGGAGGCGCTGGGAAGTACATAGGAGCTGGTGGATGTGGAGGATGCATTAACGATGGTGGTGGCGCTGGCAACACGAACGGAGGAGGTGGTGGTAGACACGGTGGAGGTGCTGGCAAGCACAGGGGAGTGGGTGCAGGAGCAGGTAGTACCAATGGAGCTGGCGGCAAGCAGATCGGAGCTGGTGCAGGCGCGGGTAGGTATATAGGTGCCGGAGGGGGTGCTGGCAACATAAGGGGAGCGGGAGGTGCCAGCAGGATCGGTGGCAGTGTAGCTCCACATGGCGGCGGTGGTGCTGGCATCAACATGATCGTTGGAGGCGGCGACGGAAGGTCTTTACAGCAAAGTTTCTTGTCCTTCTTATCTAGAAATGAATAAGTTATAAAACATTAAAGATTTATTTATTTTTCCCGAAACCCTGCAAGGGCTATTTGACGAAATACATACCGAGCAGCTTGGTAGTAAGAAGTGGCTTCAGCAACCTGCAAAGTTTTAAATGCGATTAGATTATGGCTGGACATACCGTTCGTAACTTTCAAGGATTAAGAAGAATAACTTACGAAGCCAGCACGGCTTTCTTGCATTCTTTCATCTCCTTCAATGCTTCGAGCTGCAAAAATATTAAAAATTGTTATTGTTGGTTAAACACTAGGGTCTATCGGCTTTACTTCCAGACGATAATTCTATTCGATTTTGTAATAAGTACAACTCTGTTACTTTGCAAAAGCACTTTCACTTTTTCATTGTTTGAATCTTAAGAAATCAAATTAAAACCATACCAAGCATAGTCCTTTCTCATCACATGCCATGACGTAGCAGGAGGAGATCAGCACGATCCCTATGGAGGACCAAAACACCTTTTGACCCCCCATGTTCAAAGTACACGAAAGAATCTCAAACAAATTATGGTTCAAAGAATAAAATTCTATTCGTATTTAAAGAGATGCTTTGGACATCAACCAGTTTCTACGTGATTATCGTTGTTAATTTTATCTAGAAATTACGTAACTGATTAAAGGGTAAGTTAAAAACTTCCAGTCTTTGGGCTGATAAGATTAAACGTGCAGATAACAGACCAAGGTTTTTATTTCAAGCTTTTATCTTTGATGATATCAAATGAATATTATTTCATCGAATACGTAATCATTATGTTAAATGACTCAAAATAAATACGTTATTTGCAATCTAACGGTTGACTGTTTTAAAATTTTGATAAGATTGGTAAAAAGTGGTGATATTTTATATTGGTTCATTTGATCATAATGATATAAGTCTTGCACATTTGTGTAATGTGTTTTATTAAATATAGGTTTTTAAGTTTACAGCTTAATCTGTTCCCACATTGGCTGGATTAACCAGAACCATTTTCAGCAGCATTTAGCACTGAATATAGTGAGGAACGTATTATCACACATACAAGGGTATAATAGAGTTGAGTTTAGCAACCTACATGTTTTAACACACAATGCTAATATCAGTCAAGTCTTCGAACGAGTGTAGTAAACAGTGTAATCCTATAGTGGGACTTTTGGGAAGTACAGTGTATGGATGAAATAATTTTGTTCATCATCAGCCTATAGTAGTATTCCACGGCTGGATATAGTAGTTATTTCCAATTGAGAGTTACTTTTATCTCAACCTTCTGCTTTTAGCTACTTCTCCTTCTACATAGCTTATACTATCACTAATTCTGCAAAGAAATTCGTTAATTAATGCGATATCTAACTCAAGTGCACTTCTACATCATCCTTATCATTTAAGCCGAAAGACGTTCGCTGCTGGACATAGGCCTTCTTCAAGTGTCGTCTTGACTTGCATCTAGCGGATTCCCGCAACTTTCACTAGGTCATCGGTCCACCTAGTGAGAGGTCTTCCAACGCATCGTCTTCCGGTGTTCCAGTAAATTTGAATTTAAATGGCAATGGACAGGGCACATTGCTCGCAGAACGGATGGCCAATGAGGCTGAAAAGTTCTGGAGTGGTGACCGCGAATCTGAACAATTCTACATGAATTGACCAACAATTGAAAGAAGTGGTGGCTCAATGGTATTTGCTACGAACTAAATGTAGCATGATGGCTATGAACCCAAGCAAGGACTTGATGTAATAAGTTTATTTCATAACTCTGCCACTACTTAATCCGGCACAGGAATCTAGATCTTCTTACCTCATACTTGAGTAACATGATTTAACCATTACTCTCAAAGCCCTGAAGGAAAACATCGTGAGTCGTGAAGACAATGGCATGCCTTGTCAGTGGAAGTTCTGGTTTTTTCCAACTCCTCCGCTATACTTTTTGATTAATATCGTTACGGGATCCAAGACAGTTTAATTCATTCTCTGAAACTTCGTCGAGCTTCATTGTCTCGGCGCTTTTCTGGTGGTCGCCACTGTTGATACTGGCTTTCAGAAGTTACAGTGGTTTGGGATACTGTGGCGGGCTTGGCATGCCTTACAAACAAAAGTCGTCAACTTCCACTAAAACAAACCAATACTTGTGTCTCAGCACTGGGAACGTTATAGGCTGATTGTTTTGTTAACGCTTATTAGAGCATTACTTGGTACGATAGATAAAATATTCGGTTCTTATTTGCTTGTTACATTTGAATACTTGGTTTATCAGGGCGTTGTGTTGTCAATGTTAGCCAGTGAGTTTTCGAGTGGAAACTGCGCATTGGCAAGCGAACCGTAGGACGCTCCCCAATAGGTCGTGGCCTGACATAGACTTGCTGCAGAAGGTGTAGCACAGGGTATTGTGTTGTGGCGCATCCTGTAAGATACCTATGCACATTATCGACAGATAATAGGTTGTTCGAAACAATTGACAATTCTGAGACGTGTTCAATCTTCGAATCTGTGAGATAGTAAGACAATGGTGTTTTTAATACAGTGTTCTTTATATATAGCGGTGTTAAATAAAAGGGAAGTTTTATGAAATCAGTAACCCGAATAAGATGGGGGCAAGTGGAGTGTTTAGTGTAAGGAAAATCAATGTTTTTGTGTTCTTAGCTGGATGCGTAAGTATAAGATTTTGGCATTTTATTTTGCCTTTTTATTTTGCAAGTGACAGTTAAACCGGTACACACACTACATTACACTTCATTATACAATTTTCAAAAAGTGAATGTGTATGTAGCTTCGTCCGCAATATTTTGTTCCGCCCATTTTCACTGAACCTTTTGTAAGGTTTCCATTTATAAGCAATATGGTAAAACCTTCAAAGTCGAACAAAGTGTTGCACTCTGTTATTCATTGTGTGTTTTGATCAATTTTTCAGTAGTTGTATAACCAACATATTCATTCTTCTAATGGGGGTCCTGAAACTTAAACATCACCTAAAAGTTTAATACCTTTCTGTAGCCCGAAATTACCCTAAATCTAATAACTCTTACTGATTTCTATTTCTACCAGTGTCAGCCACAGAAGTATACAGCTTTAAAGATCAGCCCGTTGAAGCTCATTATGTAATTTTATTCTCATTTCTGAATTTATTCTATCTGTTGCAGTTAACTTCATCCTGCTGCATACACAGTACGGGTGTGGTAACTCAAATGAAACGTTCGAACACTAGGATCTACAAGTACTCGCAAAACACGCAGCCTGTGTTCATTAACTTAATGTCTAAAGAACATCCGCATGTCACAGGAGAAGTCCACGAACATAAATTACAAGCGCAGCCGAAGACGACGAAGATTTGTAAAAGATTTCCACGATCTATATTGGGTGCGCCTAAGCTGCCTCCACTGCCCTTTCTTGTGCCTTTGATTCCGAGAATTCCGCTTCTTCCGTTGTTTCCAAATTTGTTAAAACCTAAATCAAGTCTTGCCCTCCCGAATTTAATAAACCCTAGCCCTATTGCTAAGCTGTCTCGCCTGATGGGGTGGAGCCAGCGTAACACTCAGATCCATGAGAAACTGCTGCAGATGAAACATAAGGGCACCTTGTCTTCTACCGAGTATATTAGATTTATGAATTTACTAATGAGGCTTTAGTACTAAGGTGGAGCTTGCTCGGATCATTTTGGTTAAATGTGGGCCTGTACAACTGAGGCCCTACTCCCTAACGTTTCGTCCATACGGACGGATCTATCCGTCTCTATCGCGCACATCTGCAGACGAGTGCGTGTGAGAGACGCGGATAGATACGTCCGTATGGACGAAACGTAATGAAGTAGGGACTCTGAAACCAATGCACTACACGGTGTAATCAAACTCATCATGAAGCCGTCAACCAAGCGTTCTGTACATCAAACTAAGTAACTTTGCGCAAAAATTATTAATGGGAAACGACTTTTTTTTCGGTGCTAAAAATCATGTTTTGGGTTAGAACTCAATAGAACGCGCTCAGAACATTCTGGTGATGGATTGATTAAATAGAATGGGGGTCATGGAGTTGTTTAAAGTAAAAATCTTATATAAAAAATTGTATAACAGAAAAAAAAACTTGTTTGACCCCCAATATCTCTGTAACTAGAAGGTTCCCAAGTATGGTGTAGAACAAAAGAATGATCCCAATGACGGGTAGAACAAGTGCCTTTCGGCCTCGTTACGAGGTTTTTTAAGCATTTTATACTTAATGCTGTTAGATTAGATTAGGTTAGGTTAGAACGTTAGAATTTCTACGTAAAATGTAAGTTGTAACGCCTGCGCAGACGACGTTCTTTTGTCGGTCAGGTAACGTGTTCTTAAAATTAATTATTCAAAGAATTAAGTAGATGTGGACTTATAGCAGGTAAGTCCACATTATACCAGTTAATTTTGGGGAATATTTTGTCTTCCGTGGACAAACGTCGCTTGCCGATGCAGGCTTTTAGGATAAAATAATGCACAAAATGTATAATTTATGTTTATTACTCATATTATTTATTAAATAAATTAAAGAATATCTGGATTCTCATCGTTTTATTTATCACCTTCGGTCTCGATTTTCAATTAGTATCTAGTGACTGCGAGACAGACCAATTGCTTCAGTCTGATTATCTGCGTGGTTTATAGACATATTTACTGCCTTTACTTTCGGTTACCTACTTTATGAAGATTGGAATAGTATAAATAAAAAGCATAGTGAAAAAAAGAATAACAAGATCTTTAAAACTACCTTCATCATCATCATTTTCTTGTCTTATCCCAATTCATTTTGGGTCAGCGCAGCACATCTTCTTCTTCCATTCTTCTCTATTACTCGTCATCTCATCAGACACTTCTTCTCTTGCCATATCATTAAAACTACCGTAGCCAACCCCAACATAATTGGGAAAAGGCTAGGCAGATGATGATCATTAAAATTACCTTACAAACAAATAACAATATTACAAATTAACAATTAAGATCTATTTGAGTTTGCTCTTCTTAGTGTTGGCCAGGAAAGCGTTGAGTCCTCGCACAAACATGTCTTTGACCTTGGACAGGTAGCTGATGAGCGGGTAGGCGAAGGGCCGGTCCTCGCCCCGGCATGAGAAACAGGGCTCCGGCCGCCGGGGACGCACCAGTGACTCCCGCACCAGGACACTGCTCTGGAAGGCGAACAAATACGTTACATTTGAAGGTTCAAAAATAAAATGAGTAAGTGGTACCAGGAGAGTCGTAAAGTAAGTAAGTATTCAAGAAAGTTGCACCAGAATGTTCACTCCATTGAATGATAGGACGCTTTCAGTCACTCTGGATGTTACTGTTAAACCCAATGTTTGAATGTGTACTTACTAATGGCTTTCTGTACTATTTTTGGAAATTTTCGTTCAATCAACAATAGTTTCGAGCAAAGATAAATGTATATTGTTTAGTACCATATTCACGTAGTGGCTAGTTTCAACGTTTCCGGAACGTGCCTATTTGCATGATTTTATGTTACAACATAATCTATGATAACGTTAGTATATACATATATATTATAGGAGGTGAAGAATACTAGAGAGTAACTATCATACAATATAAATACATTGGTAGCAGTAGTTTATGGCAAATTAAGAGATTGGTAAATGTAAAACCAGTTTGTGCGAATTGTTGAAAAAAAAACGAAAAGGAGATTAGACATGTTGATACAGCACCTAATTCCCCTCCTTCTATGGGTGACGATGATAATCTTGGCAAAAATCACACAGACACAAAACAAAAAACTATCAAATATCGAACCTCCACAACAGTCAAGGCAGCCACGGCGATCACAGTCCACATGAGAACTCTTCTTAATTTCATGTTCGTAATACAACTTGACTGCAAGGAACACCACTACGCTGCAGGCATAGCAACTACTATACACCCACTGCATGGCACAGCCTGACTGTTGAGCAGCCTTATACGCCGCCGATCTTACAGTAGGTGAACAGTCTGTGTGAATGAACACGTAAGATAGATAAGATGTTAATGACGTCTCGGTTCTTTGTGATTATTTGAGAAATGTGACCTTGTGGGGCAGAAACTTGGATAGTGTGAGCCATTATTCTGAATTTTAGAGGATTTTCTTTAAAACAAAGGAATAGTTATTTTCAATTTTGAAAGCGACCTCGAGCGCAAGGATTTGATGTGTGATTGAAATTAAATGTTTTTTTTAAATTGGAGTCGGCATTGGTAGCGGAGAAAACCCATGGTGGTTTTTTTGCGTTAAAAATAGCAAGCTGAGATCTTCAGTGCTAGGCTTTTAATTTACAAACACCTCTTGATGAATCCTTCGGTGATGGTTATTAATTAAATTAATATCATCTAAGCTTCAGATTGTCCTAAGCTATCAATAAAACAGATGGAAACTCTACAACCGGCGGAGGTTTTGCTGACTGCGCTAAAAGCGCGTGCGCCGACATTATACGTGATCGATGTCAGTTTGGTTCAGACGCTAAGATGTCGTGAGAGTGCGCAAGAGACGATATGTATCGGTACGTGGCGGTGCCAATCTTGTTGGTTCGTATCTGTGTTTGATAGCGACGATATATTATCTTAGATGTTGATTATGAAAGTGGAACTTTTGCTACGGTTTGTGTGCTTTAATTGCGCAATAGGATGCAAAGATTTGTGTGGTGTATTGAATGTTCAGGGACGTACCACGTCGCTCTAAATGAACGTAACGTATTTCTCGTAATAATATTGGCTAAGATTGACTTTTTTCATGAGTAATACATTGTGGGTGTCGGAAAATGTAAGCCAAAATGTTATAAGATTGTACGAATTTCGTTACGTGTAGGTACGTAGGTACGTCGCGCGTACACGCAAGGGTGAATACTATAATAACGTAGTCGTGGACATTTTGGAAGTGTAAAAATAAATTGTCATTGCACAAGATTATTCAAATAATTAAGCCTGAAGTGATAATTGGGTGTAGAACTGCGTAGGTCTAACTAAACTCACGCACGTATATTGATAGTCATATTTTTATCGCAGACATGACCAACTTTTCGAGAAGGACCGGAAAGTGATCTTTAAAAAATGTTCTAAACCATACGGAAATAAGAGTAGATAAACCTTGTGAATCCAGTGTATATAATTAAAATAACAATAGGCATTAGATCCTTAACATAAGACTTGATGAATATTTGATAATTTTTAGTGGAACTTGTGTTTCAATTCTGATGAAATATCGTTGTTTGCGATTTCAGGTAAATTACATAGTCGGCGCTCCCCCGCCCCTTCGCTTGACTATCGACTGCTCCGATGAAAGGGTAAGGTAAATTATACCAACATGCCATACATAATTATTATATTTTAATAAAGAATTTGTAGTTTGGCCAATGACTTCACGCTTGTAAACTAGAACTAGACTTTATAATTGAACTGATAAATGATAATTTTGCAATGTAGGCAATTTTTTGGGTGTTCTTGGCAGCAATATTTTTGATTTAAATATACTTATCATATTAAACACTGTTTTAGGCTTTCACGGTTTAAAACTAAACTTATGTTGTCACTTACGGGATATCTTCCGTGATTATTTTTAATGTTGAGCTCCCGATAATCACGGAAGATATCCCGTAAGTGACAATATAAGTTTAATTATCATATTAGTTATATATATATTTTTTTTTTGTTACGCATTACGACTCATAACAAATAAGTAGATCAAGGTTTATTATAGTCAGATACAAAGTAAAGCGGAATTTACGATATTGTTTTTATAATTCACACTATTTATGTTTTATATTCCAGGTGCCGTACGGTTCCACTTTCCGTTCGTCTGACTACACCAGGAACTCTCGCTTAGACGTGGACTCTTTCTGCAGCCTCATCCACAACGCCTTCCCGAAGGCGGTACAAGACGGCAAGTTCATCCTTATCGAGCCCGACGACCAATCGGGATATAGTGATACACAAGTACCGATATCGATCGCTCCACCGGCTGGCTTTCTACCAGCAATACCAAAGCTGAAGATCCCGAAACTACACATACCGTCACTAAACGTCCCGCTGTTAAAGGAACATCCCAGTCCCTTCGCCCCTCCCAGAATAGGGTCGCCGATGACGTCCACAGCAGTCATGAGAATCGGAAAAGAATCCAGTGCAGAGAGAATGGAGAAGTTCAAGAAGGGCTTTCAGAAGATGCTGCACGTCGTCAAAGTGTTGGGTCAGATTGATCAGTACCTGTCGGAGAGGACTCGCATTATTGTCGATAAACTCACGAAGACTTTTGCTGAATAAAACTTACAACTGAATGTATTTCTTGTTTTATTAATTGGATTTGTAAAATCTTTGTAGAATAATAATGAAATAACAGATCGTGTATTGTTTCGAAAGCTAACCATTCGCTATATTTGACAGCTTTAGTTTTTTCGCTAATAGTATATCATGTTTACGACTCATGTAATAGGGGTTGACCCTATTGCCATCAACTGGGGATAAGTCCAGACTCCGGTGCTGCTACTGAGAAATTCCTACCTAATCGAAAAAGCTAATAAGTTATGCTTGACCTGGGAACCGATCCCAGGACTTAATGATCAGTCGCGCTTACCACATGCATCTAGAGCAGGTCGTGATTAATAGTATAAATAATTAAATAAAGTAAATATAAATAAACCATTTATTTCAGGTAACAAAGGCCCATGGATAGACTTTAACCTAAATATACTCGTACATACTAATAACATTTTCGTTAGTATTTTAGTTTAAAACTATGTTAGACGCACTTCATTTGCACGATCTCTTGTGGAATTTGTCCGCGGAACCGACGGACAATCACATCCTGCGGCCAAAAACTTTCTTCCATCACCAAATCAAGCAAGCACGATGGTATATATTATATGCGCACCACAAACGCTTTGAAATTGCTTCGTTTCCAGCCTAACCGGAGGCAGCTCAATACCAGTAATTAACACGGAGCGACTACCTATCTGACGTCCACAACTCAGTTAGTTCTGGGTAACACGATACCCGTCGGAAAGACCAGTTGTCAGACTTCTTGGGCCACTGACAACCTGTAACGACTGTCAAAGATCTACAAATGACAACCGGGACCAACCGCTTCAAGCAGTGGTTCCCAACCTTTCTTAGGCCAGGGACCACTTTGGTATGTTCATTGTTAACAGGGACCATAATATGGTCCTAGATAAACATGGACACCGACAGGATTATAACTAGGGGAGTGAATCTTTAACTCACACTATACAAAAAATTAACAAAAGCGATCGAATTGAGCTCGAAAAATTTAGCAATCATTTAGTAATTTTGCCTCTGATAGGATCAATTAGGTGGTAGTTGGTTTAAAGTACGAATAAGATTTTAATCTTTCGCGGACCGTAGTCGAGGCTCCTGCGGACCACCAGTGGTCCGCGGACCACAGGTTGGGAATCAGTGGCTTAAAGTGTTTAGGTACTATCCTGAGTATAAAACTGTAGGTGAAATATGAATTAATAACCTGCTCATGCACAGTTATTAAGGTCAAGTCACCGGATTAATTAATTAATAAACGTTCAACAATAATGGCGCATATATATTTATGTAAATAAATGGCACTACGTTATATAAGTTTGGGCAAATGGTTAAATGCTCAGTGCACTCGGCGAGTTCCCGGAATTGATTTTGGATATTTGTGCCAGCTACCATTTCTTGTTATTTCGAAACGTGAGTATTGACAATGTTATAATTATGTGCTTTGTTTTACTGTTTTATCTTGAACTCATAATAACACGTACAGTGTTTTTTTTTTTGAACGGATGACTCAAAATGCGTTAATTAAAAAGAAAATCTTGGAATTAAGGCTAATAAGTAAAAAACACTTTCATTCCTATGGGGGTTAGTAGAACTAGAGAGCGCCGCGTCGCCTGAAGTGATCGTTATATTACGAGTAATACTCTATATAACTTACTTCATTGACGTTTATACTGGCGGCGCGGCGCCTGGTGTATTTGTACGAGCATCTCAATGTGTGGCGTTTCCCGGCATTTTCTAACATCAGCCATTTCTTCTATATTAGCCTATGCTGTCCCACAGCTGGGTAAACTTCTTGCCCATTCCTTTCCCACTCTTCCGGTGTTTTGCTTTCTCTGACCAATCAATCAGCTGCTTAACCATGACCATCGCACCTTGCGGCTGTTGTTATTTAGAGGGTGTACAACAACTATTAACGAAGCCGAAAGGCACTTGTTCTCCCCGTCATTTCGATAATTTTTTGTTCTACACCATACCTGGGAACCTTCTAGTTACGCAGATATAGGGGGTCAAAGTTATAACTTTTCGGCATGGTTTTTTTAATACAAGATTTTTTTTGTAATATTTTTTCTTAAAACACTTTTACAACTCTACCACAAAACATGTCGTTTTACCCAAAATAAAAGTTGTTTCCCAGCAATAATGATTCTGTCAAGTTACTTAGTTTGATGTACAGAATGCTTGGTTAACGGCTTTGTGATGAGGTGGTTTACACTCTGTATTTATTTTCTACTAGCACTTCGCTCGCGACTTCGTCTCATACCAATCTAATTGATAGCCTTTGTTAATCAATAAAGCTTTCTAGTGGTGAAAGAATATTTAAAATTGGTGGAGTAGTTCTTGAGTTAAATCGTAACAAACAAAACATCAAACCATTCTCTTTATTATTTAACAAATTATGTACGCACTTATTACAGAAAAGAAGAAAGGAACAGAAAATAGTATAAAGGTGATGCTCATTTTTAATGATATCTCTTCCAGCATACTTGCGAAAGGAGATACTAAAAGGAGATATTAGTTGGTTTAGATTTATAATTTTAGTTAAGATCATTTATACAATTAAAAAAGGCTTATGTTTAACTTACCACCAGATATAGTAACAAATAGCAGACAAAAATAGTAAATGATCACCAAAATGAAACTCGCATTTTAATGTAAAATTATAACCAAAGTTTTAACACTTTGCTATCCTATTTAAGTAAAATGACTCCAAGTAAATCATAAGTAACCCAAAAATAGTAAATGATCACCAAAATTAAACCAACATTTTAAAGTAAAATTATAACCAAAGTTTTTAAATTCTGCTATCCTATTTAAGCAAAATGAGTCCAAATAAATCATTCTTATCCCAAAAGTAGTAAATGATCACCAAAAGTAGTAAATGATCACCAAAATTATACCAGCGTTTTAATATAAAATTATAATCAAAGTTTTTACATCTTGCTATCCTGTTTAAGTAAACTGACTCCAAAAAATCAAACCCAAAGATAATGATAATGTTAATGAAAATCAAATTATTAACCACATTTCAATTTAAAATAACATGCAAAAAATTACATTTCTTATCCGATTTATAATTATAAATAATAAATTACCCTTGGCAAAAAATAGAACATTTTGATACAAATGCAGGAAGTTTGTCATTGCCACAGAACATTATGTCACCGTAAAATTGTCAAATACGTTATATTGTAATATCTCTAGCGATATTGTAAAGTCTCGAATTATTGTCAAATGAACATACTGCTTACAACAAAACGCATTATTTTTCGTGAAATGCATGCGATGGTAGTCAACTTACGCGGTGTGGAGGGAAGGAGGGGTCCCCCTTGCCCAGTGGCACAACTCTCATGAAAAGATAATGCACCATTCCTGAGAAATACCGATTAATAAAACATAACCTTAAAACACTTTATATTCCCCCTAAAAAGCGTAGTCGACGGAGCCCCGCTTCGCGGGGCCCCTATTTCCGAGTGCAGGGTTTAAAGGAACCTAACTAACCTAACCGGGGGGTGCCCTAAGTCCCGATTATGGGGGCAGAGATACTTCCGTATGTTCAGTTGACAATAATTCGAGACATTACAATATCGCGAGAAAAAACACGTTATATTGTAATATAACGTGTTTGATAATTTTGCGGTGACATCATAATACTTTATTTGATAATAAGCCTACATTTTATGGCAATCACAGTGATTTATTTAAGCAAAAAAATACATTAATTTGGTCGTCAAGATTTGGTGATCATTTACTAAATTTGGTGGTCGAATACAATTTAAAGTGGAGTCGTGACTAAAATAGCTGGTACTATTGTATTTTTAGACTTTATTTTTCTGGTGTTAAGTAGATATGTTTGGTTACAAAACTAAGGGTATCAAAGCATTTTATGGTGGTCATTATATTTATCCCCATTAAAAAATACGAAACAGTATAAAAATTGTCTGTAGCATGTCTTCAACTCCTGGCGACAGCAGCTCGATGTCTGGACAGCACCTTCCTAACAACCCTGACGCACTGGTGTCTGCCGACGGTGTCGTCATATCCGGGATGTCAGCGGTCATGGCTGGCTGCCGAGGACTTGACGAGTTTAATGAGAAACTCTATAATATGGTGAGCAGCTTACACTGTTTGTTCGATTGGTATATTGTAGGACTGAAATCATTTTATTTCATTAGTTTTTGTGGTTAAAAAACTCAATTCGGTGTTTCGAGGCTCTTGGCTATCAGGCCATTGATAGCCGAATTCA
Source organism: Xestia c-nigrum (assembly GCA_916618015.1). Classification (NCBI taxonomy): domain Eukaryota; kingdom Metazoa; phylum Arthropoda; class Insecta; order Lepidoptera; family Noctuidae; genus Xestia; species Xestia c-nigrum. The sequence goes on from OU745263.1 coordinate 6,047,965, forward strand.
CATTTCACGGCGTGTCGAAACAACGACTGCCAAGTCGAGATATTATATTTAATTTGTTTCACTTTCGTAGCTTTCACGGGGTTCTCGTCATGGGATGGTAACATCGACTATAATTACACGGCGCGTTGATGGACTTATCACCACTATTATATATCAGGCTTAACGGCGGCATAGTGCTTCAGCTTTTATTATTATTCTCAGTCATTTATTTTCTGTCCATCACATAATTTTGCCAAAGTATTACATTTAAAAAAAATATTTAGAGAGCTAAACCAAAAAAAACCGCTTTAAAATAACAAAAAATCAGCACAGGCTGCCGGTCGTCAGGGCTTCATAGAGAAGAAATTCTCCACTATGCGTGCCGTGTCCTGAAGTATTGTTTTCTGAATCAATCCCTTGACCCAGCTGCATAATGAGACCTCCTAAGCTGTAATTAACTATGTTTTAAATGGCAGGAAAACCTGGTTACCGACCAGGGTCCAAGATGGAATTGCAACCACCCGGAATCCTCTCCATTCATGGGAACATTGCCAGAGTTAGATCGGTTTGATGCGCAATTCTTTATGATCCACCATTGGTTAAGCCAGGCCACTGATGTTATGTCCAGGAAACTACTTGAGCAGACCTACCAGGCCATCATTGATGCAGGTTTGGGTTTAAGTTTTTGGATAATAAGTACATGTTTTACACGTGTTTTGTTTAGTTGTCAAAATGGACGGAGTCCAATGTTCATTCTGTATACAAAAACAAAACCCATATCAAGTCGCCCGTTGACCCCGACACGAAAATTTATCGATGAAGCTCAATGCGAAAAGTTTAATCAAATCAGAAACCATTATTGCTTTTACCATAATGTAGTAAATGGTGGTAAATAAAATAATAGTAACTATTAAGGACCCTGTCAGGCACACATTTATTTAAAACTAGCTGTACCCGGGCATGCGTTGCAATGCATTTTTTCCTACCTACCTACTACCTACCTGTCTACTTCTCACCGTTTAAACCTTCCCTGGACTACGACAAACATTTTAAAACCAAAATCAGCTCAATCGGCCCAGCCGTTCTCGAGTTTTAATCAGACTAACGAACAACAATTTATTTTTATTTATATAGATAGATAGATAATAAATGGAGAGAGAAAAAGCGCTTTATAACTTATACAATGTGTAACAGAAAGGGTATAGTCAAATGAAAGGGTGTGCTACATACCATCAAACTGAACAACTTTCTCTATGGAACCACCATCGTAATCGCGAAAAAAATTTCAACGGCCTACAAAATGCGTTTTGTTCTAAGCAGTATGTTCATTTGACAATAATTCGAGACGTTACAATATCGCTAGAGATATTATTACAATATAACTTATTTGACAATTTTACGGTAACATATATATTTTGATTGACATAGAACTGTGAACGGTGACTGAAAGAATAGCTAGTCTTTTAGCAGTTTAGTATTGGGATATGACTAAAAGTATAAAACTAACTTTGAAATGTTTTCAGGAGTGTGTCCGACCGAGCTTTCAGACAAACGTGTAGGAGTTTTTGTCGCCCTTGGATTCAATGAAATGCTTCAAACAATTTCGACCCATGGAAACGGGTTTGGATTGTTGGGGTCAGTAAAATATCTTAGATAGACTTTAGTAGATTTTATTAGACATTTTTACTAGCTTTTTGGTACGTATTTAGATTTTTATGTAAGTAGTTGTTTTTATTGTAGTTTATTTGTAGCAGTTTGTTTTTTAATCTGTTTCCAGTGCTAATAGAACAATGATGGCGAATCGCATCTCATACTGGCTGAATGTGAAGGGTCCGTCATACACTCTGGAAGCATCATGCTCCTCCTCGCTGGTGGCCCTGGAGATCGCCCACCACGCCATCATACATGGCCACTGTGACGCGGCCATCGTGGGTGGGGCTCGGATCTTGATGCATCCGAACTACTCCATAATGTATGGAAGGTTAGACTAGACGATCATCCTTATTTCTTTGAACATATTTTGGATGCCTGCCAAATTCAAAATTAAGGCAGCTAGAGCTAAAAAAAAACCATTTTGAATGGGTTTAGAATCATCCAAAAAATAAATACAAAATAGTTTGTTGACACAATTAGCATAATCAGTACAGTACATTGAGACGTATTTGGAGCTTCATTTCAAGCAAAACATTGCTTGTATCGGAAGATTCCGCGCTTCTGTACCATTGCCGTATTCCTAAACTAATGTAGAAACGATGTCGGTAAATGGGTGTATAGCAACTCTATTTGTGGTGGTACAAACTTCGTTTGGAATGTTGTTAGAATTAAGTTCAAGTCAGCGTGCGTAGTGCACGCTGACTTGGTGGTGGTGTGGTTGTTACGTCAGTCACTGCGGGCCAAATAGTGCGAAATGATTCCGATCGATGGTATGTATCGAATGGTTTCGATCGATTTACAAAAAATCTTTTGATTGGACTAAAAATTCTAAAACACTATTATGCTAATATATTGCTTGTAAAATTATTTACCAAAAAGCAGAATGATCGCATGTTTTTTAGTGTTTTTCTTGGTTGAAAGAAATTTTTAGACATAACTTCATGATTTTTTTTATCAAGTCAAATTAATTATATTACGTTTTCAAAACACTATCATAGTAGCATATATTCTGAAGAATATCATATATTTTTCTGGTTTTGTTTACTGCCGTGAATCATATACTTTTGGGCATTATAAAACACGTGTTTATCTCATGTAGTCGCCTTAAGGAAGTCGAAAGGCACTTGTTCTTCTCATCATTGCGATATTTTTTCTGTTCAACACCATTCCTAATTCCAACTTTTGACAAGTTATTTAAAATGTAAGATGTACTTTAAAGACCTTCACGAACCCAGTACTATTCAATCCATCCATCAGCAAGGTTAACTTGTAAATGACTTACCACATCACACAATTATTTGCAGAATGGTACCACTGAACCTCGACGGCAAAACTAAATGCTACGACGTGAAAGCGGATGGTCAAAATATGGTAGAAGCAATCGGTACTCTTTTTCTACAGAAGTACAAAGATGCAAGAAGGTAAGTCTTAGATGGGTTGTTGGCTTTCGCAGACTAAAGACAAGACTGTTGAGATAGACAATTTTTCTACTAGTGCGAGCGAGACAGACTCTTTATTCCATTTAGCAATAGTCTGTCTAAAGACAGTCTCTAGCCTGGGAAAGCCCTTGATGAATGTTCCGTTCACTTCTTGGTAGACACGACCGACTTCACCATAATGTGATTTCAAGTCCACTTTTTGTTAAATAGCCCTTGTGTTCCGCTACTGTGAAAGAGAAAAAGAGCTCCCCTCTCTTTCCATGTACCATTTTCGTAAACCACCTCGAAAGTACCTTACAAAAAATATTGAATTTATGAGACTCCACGTTAGACAATAAATACCTACCAAAGTGTCTGTTTACACTAGGTCATAGACAATGCCTTTTTTTTTTTTTTTTTTTTTTTTTAGGATGGGAAATCATCAAATGACTTCTCCCACTCTGGGCGGAGCGGGAGGGAGTGTCAGACTCTTACTGACTAAAACCCATCCATGTTCCTTCCTCGCCCTTTACGTTCCGGGGCCGCGGTATCTCTTTCGAACAGGCCCGCAACCCCGGCAGGCTTCGGCCCTTGCGGGCCCCTCTCTTTTTGCTGACACTCTTTGAGGCGCGCGTGGAACACGAACGCGCCGTCGACACGGCCTGTCGTCGTCGTTAGACGGCCGGACGGCCAGCTATTGCCCATAGCCAGCCGTCCACAGGCCCGCATCTACGGTGGCCGGTAGCCACCACGTGGCCCCCGACGCCCGTTGCGTCTCCCGCGGCGGCCGGGAAGAGAGGATCTCTCCCTCTCTCGTTCCGCCACCTCCTTCGCTAGCATGACTGCTTCGCAGAAGGAGGCGACGGCTTCCCATTCCGTCTCGCTCCGGACCATGGATTGAACCAGGGCCGGACGCGAGAGGTCGCCGCCGCCGATCGCCGCCACGAGGACACGGCGGAGCTCCGCCCACGCAGGGCAGACTTCCACCGTGTGCTCCACCGTGTCCTCCGGTCGATCCTCGCAGTGGAGACACCCGGGCGATTCCTCCCGCCCGATTCGGTGCAGGTACCTCCCGAAACATCCGTGTCCGGTGAGGACCTGCGTCAGGCGGAAGGTGAGGACGCCGTGGCGCCTCTCCAGCCACTCCTCAAAGAGGGGACTTACCGCCACTATCGTGGCGTGCCCTGCACGGGGTTGCGACAGTCGCTCTCTCCATGTCGCCATGAGATCGCGCCGGAGGTCAGTCCTCTGAGCGGCAATTTGCCGCGGCAGCGGAGTTTCCCCCCGGCGTAGTACCTCCGCGCGCCACTCATGCAGGCGCGCGAGGACTATCGCCTCCAGATCCCACGGCGGCAATCCGGCAAGCAGGCCCGCCGCCTCGCGAGAGATCGTGCGGTACCCACGGACCATCTTTACGGCCACCACTTTTTGGGGCGCGTTCAAATGGTGAGCGGCTCGCCGCTTCAACGAACGCGCCCACACTGGGGCCCCGTAGAGGGCCATGGACCGCACGACTCCCGCGTAGAGCCTGCGGCAGGAGGCGTTCGGCCCCCCAAGGTTGGGCAGGAGCCGCCTGAAGGCAGCCCCTGTCCGTTCTAGCCTGGGGGCCAAACGTCGGAAATGCTCCACGAAATTCCACCGGCTGTCGAGGACGAGTCCTAGGTACTTCAACGTCGACTCGACGCCGATGGATACCCCTCCTACCGTCAGTGTGGATCCCGACGGTGGCGCATTCCGAGGCCCATGAAAGCACATGGCCTCAGACTTGTGTAGCGCCACCTCGAGACCCAGTTGCCGGATCCTCTCTACGACTATCGCAACCCCGCGTGTCATATTGTCGGCCGCCGCCTCGTGCGACCTCCCATGTGCCAGCACCAGGGTGTCGTCTGCGTAGCAGACGACGCTGACACCGCTGGGGAGGTCCGCACGCAGCACCCAGTCGTAACCGATGTTCCACAGGGGCGGTCCCAGAACCGATCCCTGTGGGACACCGCACGACATCTCTCGCCGGTTCCAGTCTCCGCAGCGACTGGGGTAGATGACGGCCCTGTCCGTCAAATAGTCCCCGACCACACGACGGAGGTAGGTCGGCACCCGGTGATACCGGAGTGCCTCCATGATGCAGCTCCAGGGCAGGGAGTTGAAGGCGTTGGCGATGTCGAGAGACACCGCCAAAACAACCCCGCCCCGGGATATCGCATCCCCCGTCGTGAGGGCTCTCACGCGCATGATGGCGTCCACTGTAGAGCGCCCCTTGCGGAAACCAAACTGGTTCTCCGCAAGATTCGGCCCCATCCCCTCAAGGTGCTCGGCGAGGCGGTTTGCAATGACTCTCTCAAAGAGCTTGCCCACCTCGTCGAGCAACACAATGGGCCGAAATGCGGACGGAGAGTCCGCAGGGCGCCCCGGCTTCTGGATGAGGACCAGTTTCCCCGTCTTCCATCGAAGCGGGAACTGGCCTCTCTCCAAACATGCGCTTAAGAACCCTTTCAGTCGGGGCCCGAGAGCCTCCGCATCCGAGGCCAGGACCCAGGCTTTGCCAGGCAAGCCATCGGGTCCCGGGGCGGTATTTTTGGCCTTGAGCCTACCTACCGCCACTCTCAGGTCTACCCCAGTCACTTCCGGAGTGTCGTCGTCGTCACTTGGGTCCGACACCGCAGGTGGCGGAGCCATAGGCGGGGGCGGATGTTCCCCCCGCGAGGGGAACAGAGCGCTCACCACGACCTCCACGAGGTCGGGCCGGAGACTCTGCGTCAGCGGGGGGGCCCAGGTGCGGAGTTTATTCCGCACCATCTTGTAAGGGCGCCCCCACGGATCTCTGTCGAGAGTCTCCAGCATCTCCGAGCGGGCCAGTTCCCTGGCCCGCAGGACAGCCTCCCGGAGGGCGGTCTTCGCCGCTCTGTATCCCTCGTACAGCTCCGCCTCAATGGCTTCCGCATCCGGCGGGCGGATGCGGAGCCTGCGATGCCTGGCGTACAGGCGCCGCGCTTCGACACACGCCTCCCTCAGAGACGTTATTTCGCGCGACCACCAGTACACCTGGCGTCGGGCGCTTCCTGGCCGGACTCGGGGCATTGCCACGTCACATATGTCGGACATGGCCCCCTGGAACCACTCTGCCTCAGTGTTAACGTCGGCAGGCCTGTCCGGTGATGTCACCCAGGCCTGCACGATCGAGGCTTCCAGGAGGAGCTCCCGGTCCAGCTGCTTCAGCGCCCAACGCGGACCACTCGGGGCCTGTTGGACCGGCGCGCTCGAGGACTGGGTGGAGACGTCAAACCGGATGTACCGGTGGTCGGAATATGTCTCCACCCCCTCCATGACACGCCAGTCGACGACACGCGGCGACAGAGCGGGGCTAGCGAACGAAATGTCCACCACCGACTCGCCCCGCATCCGCACACACGTGGGAACAGAACCCCGATTAAGGACGTCCAGGCCCCTCTCCAGGGCCCAGTCCTCCACCATCCTTCCCCGCACATCTGTGCAACGAGAACCCCAAGCCAAGTTCTTGGCATTGAAGTCCCCGAGGACAAGCACGGGGAGGGAATGGCTTCCGACGACGACACTCAACTCTGCGAGAGAGTTGTGGAACTCGGCGAGAGTTCGGCTCGGGGAGAAGTAGACTCCTACCACGACGATCTCCCCGAACCGTGCTGCTACGCACCCCCGACCCCTCCTGACATTTTCAAGGGTCGGGGTACCGGCGGCGGCCGATGACACTATGGTCACTGAGCCGTCAAGGTCCGCCACCCAGTCATCCCTGGGCAGGACAAAGTACGGCTCAGAGACCACAGCGATGTTGATCAACCACTGCGCCATGCTCTGAAGCAACAGGTTCTGAGCACAGGCGCAGTGGTTGATGTTCGCCTGGAGGAAGCGTAATGGCGCCGTTATTGACAGTCCATTATCGCTTCCTCCCCCCGGGACCCCTGTGAGGGCCCCTCCGCAGGCGAGCTCAGAGCGGCAGCGGCGGCGGCGACAGCGACAGCGGCTGTGGCGGCCGCGGCAGTGGCAGTGGCGACGGTGGCGTTGGCGGAGGTGGCGGAGGGCCTTCCCCTGCCTTTGGCTCCGCTCTTGGCGGGAGCGGCGCAGGCCTTGCTCCCGGCCCGATGATCGGCCGGCTTGCGGGCCGCCGCACATGCAGAGCAGTGCGGCGCAGCGCTGCAACCAGCCGACACGTGGCCGGGCTGACCGCAGCGGAAACAGAGACCGCTGCGGTCAACCTCCGAGGCACACTTCACTGACACGTGGTGTCCCACGTGGCAGCGGAAGCACCTCAGAGGTCTGGGCTCGAGCAGTTTTACCTGCGCCGATATCCAGCCCACCAAAAGCCTTCGGCCCTCCACAATGGCTTTCGCCGCCGCCACGGGGCAGCTCACCGTAACGGCTTGCATTCCCGTGGGGTCCGGACGAAAGGTGCCTGCCTTGACCTGCTCGGCAGAGCACCCCCCGGACCTAGCGACGGCGGCCACCACCTTCTTCTCGGTGACACAGTCCTCCAGACCCATGACGCGCAGATCGGCGCATCTGACGGGTCTGGAGACTCGGGCCTCGTCCGCGTTTAGGGACGCTCTCAGCTTTTCAGCCAGAGCGTCAGCGGACGAGCCGCTAGTGTCACCGGGGATCTCCAGCATCCGCGCACCCGTCGCGGTGACTTTGAGCCGGAGGCCCCCGGTGATCCCGAGCTCACCGAGATCCACATTCTCCTTCGCCTTCGCCAGCAGGTCGCGGTAGGTCACGCCCTTCTTTTCCGCTTCTGGCTGTAGTGTAATCACTACAGCGGCGGTTTTCGGGGCGCGAAGCCTCGCCGCGACCTTTCGCGCCTTGTTTTGGCGCTGCCGCTCTTGTTTACGGGCCTTTTTGGCCGCCCTTCGCCCCTTTTGCTTCTCCCCGGCCACTTGCCATCCGGCTTCAGCCGTGGGAGGTGCAGGGGGTGTGGGCTCACCCGCCACTGGCGATGGCGCCGGCACCGCTGCCGTCTGTGCCGCTGCCTTGCCCTTCTTTTTGTTTTGGGCAGCCTTCTTTTGCCCAGCCGGTGCCGCCACCTGTTTGGCCGGAGTCGGCTTTACAGGGGGCGGGGCAGGCAACGCAGCCACGCCGGGGGGCCGACTGGATGGCCCCGGAGCAGATGCAGCAGCCGCGTACGAGGCTCTGCTCGTGCCCGCGACCGCCTTGTTCGCGCCCAAGGGAGGGCGCAGAACAATTCCCTCCAGGACGGAGAACCGCGCCTGGAAGGAAGCCAGCTCCTTTCGAACCAGGTCCAGGACCTGGTTCTCCATCGGCACAGGTTGGCTTCCTCTCTGTGCTGGGGCCCCTCCACTTTCAGGAGCCACGCGGGGGCCAGGCTTCCTCAGACTGGCCAAGTCCGCCTGGAGCTTGGAGTTCTCCTTCCGGAGAAGCTCCATATCCGCCGCCAGCGTGGCCATGTCCGCCCGCAACTTGAGCACCTCGTCCCCCTGTGATGGAGGAGAGGAAGGCCCCCTGAAGTTGGCCACTGCCTCCATAATTGAGGTGAGAGCCGCAGGTATGGCCTTAAGTTTCGAGGAAACTTTTACCTTCACGGCCACACTCTTTAAGGCGGCTTCCACCTCTTTTGTAAACCTGGCCTTACGCTCCTCTTCGGAGCTGCCAGGTGCACCAGCCTCGTCGCCAGACCCGCGAGCTGTCAAGCCCGGGTGGCGCCCCTCCTCGGCCAGTCGCGCTGACCTCTCGGAGGCAGAGAGCCCCGCTCTCTTGCCTCGGATCCCCCCGCGCTTGCTGGTGGGGATCTTGCGAGCAGAGGCTATCTGCTCGTCCTCTGAGGACGACGACTGGTCGCCATCCTTTCTGGACCGCTTACGGAAGAACTTGCTCGTCTCCGTAGCAGTCCCAGCCTTCTCGCAGCGGGAGCTCACCGAGGCTCCCGCGACACTCATCTCACTTAAAGTGGCGTCAGATTCCGACACCACGCTCCTCCTCTCTTCGTCTCCTCCTTTGCCGTTACCGGCGTTTTGGTTTTTTTTGTTTTGTTTCTCCATAATTGAACCCACGAGTATGGGGGAAATAGACTCCTAACTAGGCAGAGACCCCTGTACCTAGAAGGGCAGCTTCTTAGTTTTTATTACTCGCCAGGGGGTCTGCAGGTACCCCAGCGAGGATAAGCAGTAGCGACTGATTCGTCCAATAGGCACACCCGTCAGCCATACATCCCCTCGCGCTGCGTCGCCGCTTGGGATTCGGGGTAACTTTTTATAGAGGTTTTCTACCTCGCAGTCCGGGCGGTTAAGCCAAGACCCTCGGTCCCTGTCCAAAAGGACTCGGAGTCGCGAGACGTGATCCACGGCACTCCGATACGGGATTACGAGATCAACGGTGACAGAGAAGGACGCATCCTTCTCTGTCTGCTCGGCGGCAGGGTAAGTGCACACCGAGCCCGCCGTAACACACTCCTCCGCTGTGCCCTCTGCTTAACAGAGGGTACGCCGAGGAACCCACCGTTGGTCCGTGTAGGACCCCACACATTGCCAGACTCATTAGCCGCGGCAGTGCCAATCCCAAGGGATGAGAATTTCTTCTCATTCCAAGAGGAAGGACACTGCCGCGCCCAGGGTGCACCGGCCCAGCGGCTGCTGTTTCCTCCAGACGTATCGAGAGGAACCAGCAGCCGCCGAGCACACGTGGAGGACTTCTGGCATCGCACCCCTCATAGTCAATGCCTTGGGTTACCTCTAGATAGACCACCTATACCATATCTATTAGGTAGTTTTAGGATATAAATTGTACCTTTAATTTTCACGTCTATCGCGTATTATTTCCAATGGATGCCAGTACCCGTAGAAGTTTAATCACAAAGTACCGCTACAATATACAAGGGCATTATTCCAGAGTATACGCTGAAATATATCATGTCAAATCTGACTATGGTCGAAAGCAGGGCGATGAAATCAATGACGAATTTGGATCCGTCAGAGATCCCTCAAAGCTATCAGATTTTTTGAGTGGATTCTATGAGGAGGCTGGAGTGTCACCTTCTTCCGTGGAATATATTGAGGGGTTTGGAGCAGGTAAGAATATGCTCATATGCACCCTCATACGCTCGTACTTAAACATTTTCATACACAGTTATTTAAATGTATTTACTAAAACACACGTCACCCACAAAATCCATAACATTTCTTCGCCAACAGTTTCATAGTACATTTAAAATTGATGATTCCTGACCAAAAACAGTGTTTCCAATAAACAGTCCGTCAGTTTTAGATTATCGAAAATAATTATTGGACAGTGTTTTTTAGATCATGAGTGCCCCACTCATGATGGGGCTTGTAACGTCACTTTCCTCAAATGTATAATACACGGGTTCGACGTACTGTTTCGTCTTCGTTTTTTGTTTATGCGGAAAGAGAAACATATTTTTTTGTTGTTTGGCTGAAAGACCGAAAACGCTCATTGAGCGACAAAATCGACCACTCACACACATTGAAAATCAGCTACGAAGCAAATTTCAGTTCTTAGGCGTTTTATGTTTGTCAGAATGAGTTTTGAAAAGAACCACGACTCGAATTTCGATCATTTGTGGTTTTTAAAATACCACAACTTGTTGTGTTCGGTTGTTCACTCAATGTCACTGAAAACCACTTTTGCTTCCTCAACGTTGGAGGTCTTGATGGCTCTTTTGATGATTCAGGATTCCTCATTATATTTTCAATCTTTTAATCCAATGTCTCAATCGAACCTTGTCTCTGGCGCACCTACTCTGACGCACCTACACTATTTGTTGTTTCTCCAGCTGTGCCCGAGTCTGACAAGGCCGAGTTACTAGCAGTGGAGCAAGTGTTCTGTAAGGATCGGATCAAGCCTCTCCTCGTTGGCAGCGTCACGTCCAACATGGGGTTCACTGGTGAAGCATCAGGCGTTTGTGCTGTTATAAAGGTAAAACATTTGAATATTATTTCATAAACAAACAAAATCATAAATAAACGTCTCATAAATAAGACAATGAAATGAACTCTCATTTCAGTTAAATATAATCACGTGCATAAATGGCTCTTAATAAATACGTTTTCTTTTGACTTTTATAAGTTTGGTAGTATACAGGATTGCCTGAATAGGAAAACGAAAATGAATAGGTACGAGGAAAGTGTAATTGATTAAATGCTTCTTTCTTGATGCTGTCCATTTTCCCGCACAGTTGTTAACATTATCTATACCATTATTTAGCATAGCTCAATAAGTATTTAGTTCAGCGAGTTTATGAAAGTCTCCTTCAAAAGATACCCTCATAAACCGCATCTGCAACTGTTTAATTTCTATCTGCAGCTGCTACTAGCTTATCAAAGAGGGGAGATAGCAGCTAACCTGCACTGTGACAACCCAAGGCAAGACATACAGTCTCTCCAAGATGGCCGCATGAGAATAGTGACGCAACACGAGCCGTTCAATCGTTCGTTTACTGCACTCAATAGCTTGTCGGTCACCGGCATCAATGCACATCTACTGCTGAAAGGTCACTATAAACACAAGGTTGGTTTTATAGTTTACACTAAATTCTCCTACCACTTTACAAATTTATATGGAGTCGCCGCAGTTTGTCTTCTTCCATACTTCAATATATTGATTTAATTCTAGCTGTATCGTCGCATGTGTTACAATGCACTTTTTTGTACTGTGATACTACTTTCTTGTATTTTCACTTCTCGACCTACCTACCGACCACCTTCCTATAACACTAACAATCATTATCATTCTCTTGCCCTTATCCCAATTCATTTGGAAGCGCAGCATGTCTCCTTCTTCAATACTTCTCTTTAAACACTCACGACGTAAACTCAAGTCGCTTAACGCAAGAATCAACAAAGTCGGCTTTCGCGTTTATTCTCTAGAGTGCCACAAAGGAACAAACATTGACCACATAGAGTTTGATAAATACCTCAGTCCTTCACCCCTAATTCAGTCGGGTAAAAATGGAACATTGTGTTACAAGTATTCTACAAAATATTTCAGGACCTCGCCCGTTATCACTGTGACATCCCATACATGGTATTGTTGTCAGGGAGACAAGAGTCTTCGGTACAGAAACTCTTCGACTATATAAAAGAGAACGAACTGGACCCTGAGGAGATGGCTCTGTACCATACAATACACAGGACGAGAATACAGAAACATATGGCAAGAGGGTACGGGATATACGGTAAGGACTGGCGACTAGTTTAATTTGATACATGTCCTCTCTTTCTCACAAAGCACATGTCTCCCAACGGAAGGAATGTTCAAGCCTGATTACAGAAGGTGTCAAAACTCACAGCTGATATCAATGCATTCTGTGCATAAAACAACGCAATGAAGTGCAGAAAACTAAATTATGGGGTAATTTTTAGCATCTCAAAATAAGAAGACAGTGACTCATTGTGAGAAGTCGGCGTACTTCAACGATGCGCGACGGCCACTGTGGTTCGTGTACAGCGGGATGGGCTCGCAGTGGGCGGGTATGGGCGCGCAACTCATGCGCATACCGATCTTCGCTGCTGCCATCGAACGGTACATATCAATTTTATTGAAATATCAGACAGTGAATCTGGCCTATATTAGCCACAATCGTGAAATGCATTCACTATTTTAGGTAGATTTCCTTTTAAAAAAAAATCTACTAAAAAGTCTCTCACCTACGGAGATAAATATGAATACGTATGTATATGGGTGCCAAGCAAAATTTAGCCACACTCTACAGGTCGCAATTATGAACCGATTGCTTTCAAACTTGGCCAAAAAATCGCAAAGGTTAAAACTTAGCTACAGTTTTTTGGCCATAAGTTTTTTCCTATGGATTTTTTTTTAACCGTTTTTCATTTTTATCATTCTGAGTAAGAATACGGATAACTTTAAATTAAAACTTTTTTGATGCAACCCCTAAATTGGGGAGGGGGTGGAAATTCCCAAAATGTTTGCGAAAAAATATCATATCTCCGAAACAGAAAACGTAAGTTTTTTATGAAAGCAAATTGTTGACTCTACAATTGTTACCTTTAAAGTATAGCGATAAAACTTATTGTTTTCGAAATAAAAAAAATTATAACTAAAAAATTTGAGGGCGTTTCCATGCTAAACTGTTAAGAGAGGATTTAAAAAGGGTAAACTTTCCATAACAGGACATCGATTTTGAAATCATTTTATTTTTATTTTTGTAGATTGTACACAGAAGTACAACTCTTTACACAAAATTTCAATAGTCGGATGCTCCAGCACCTTCTCCGAAATCTACCTCCTCCTGCGGCTTGCCGGAGGGATTTTGACGTGATAACGTCTTATAAATTGATAATACCAGCAACACTCATGAATAATAGTAACGTTCCATAGTAACGTTCTATAGTAACGTTCCATCTGTTTGTATTACATAAAATAATGATTATGACGTTATCACGTAAATCTATCGTCCGTAAACCGACTTTACAGACAACCAATTTTTTTTTGTTGATGCCGCTTTCTAACTAAAGTATCCTGAAATTTTAATAGAGACAGTTCTTAGGGTTCCGTAGTCAAATGGCAAAAACGGAACTCTTATAGATTCGTCATGTTTGTCTGTCTGTCTGTCCGTCCGTATGTCACAGCCTCTTTTTTCCGAAACTATAAGAACTATGCTGTTGAAAATTGGGAAGTAGGTGTATTCTGTGAACCGCGTTAAGATTATCACACCAAAATAGAAAAAAAAACTTTGGGGTTCCCGTTACAAAAGCTAAACTAAATTGGTTTTTCATCATCATCATCTGCCGAGCCTTTCCCAACTATACTGGGATCGGCTTTTAGTCTAACCGGATATAGAGACCTAAATACATGGCGCAACTATCTGCATAGTATGTTAAGAGCCATTTCACGTTTTCGCGCAAATATCTAAGGTTTTAGTCGCCTAATTTGCCATCTTAGATAACACTCTCGCATTTTTAAATACATGTTTAAAATGGTTCCCTATCCATTAGGATAAAATTTTAAGACCTAATATAACTTAGCATAATGTTGTTTGGCATAATTATATTTTCGCATAATATAATTACGCATAACAGCTCATGCATAATTTTCTTAAGCATTATGTCTGTAACCATAATAATGATTAGGCATAATATTTTAAACCATAAACTTATTAAGCATAAAGTACTAAAGCATATCTTTTTTAACCTTAAAGTTCTAAAGCATAACTTTTTTAAGCATAATATCCTAAAGCATAAAAGTTAAGCATAAATAACGCATAAAAATATTAAAACATATTTTTATCGGTATAACAGTGAAATAATTATTAACACCTAGAATATTAGACACTATACACGTTTATACAATATTGCTCTACAATTTGTAGGCGCTTGATATTGTAGGCAGAATAGAAATTATTTTTCCCTAATTATAACGTATTGAACAATTTTGTGAGTATTTTTCGCCGTAGGAAGCAAGCATTGCAAGCATACAGCATGAAAGCAAGCATACAACATGCAAGCAAGCATGCAAGCAAGCAAGCAAGCATGCAAGCAAGCAAGCAAGCAAGCAGCATGCAGCAGGCAGGGTTTCTGTGACGGCTCCGGCGCTGCGGCCCTCCGGCGGCACCACGCGTGCTTATCGCTCACCACCGCAGCTTCGGCTTGTTGGCCGGCTTCGCCGGCCAGCCTCAGCCGCGGCGGCTCGCTCGCAGTCGCCTGCACCTCAGCCCGCGGGCCGCCTCGCCCCTACGCGCCTACGCGATTTTAAATAACACTCTAGGGGTAGGACAAACAAGACTACGTGAAGTCGGTTTTGCAGCAATTCGGTTCTGTCACTAACTTTTGTTGCACAGCATATTAATTTTTTAACCAACAATATTATTTGATTGTTACAGTTATTTTGTTATTTATATTAATTGTATGCCTAAATATTATTATGCTAATAGTCATTAGGCCTACTAACGTTATGCTAAAAGTCTTTAGGCCTACTAACGTTATGCTAATAGTCATTAGGCCTACTAACGTTATGCGAATCAAATTTATGCCAAAACAAATTAGTCTTTAACCTGATTATGCCAACATAAAATGTATGTCAAAAAAAATTATGCCATAGTATTATTATGCCAAAACAAATTGTGCCAAAATCATTATGCCGAAGTATATTAGAACAAAAAACATTATGCGAAAAGAAGGGATCCCGTTTAAAATAGACTAGACTTTCGTATTGATACTTCATGTAACACATTTGTAAAAACTTATTTGTTAACAGTGTAGTGATTAATCTCCGACAACTAGTTTACTGAAAAATCATTGCTGAGTCAATTTCGGACTCCTATATCTACGATAAATATTTATAAATTTCACTTGAAAAAATACACAAAGCATGAGACAAATACTTTTGTCGACACATAACGTACTAAAATTTCGATAATTAATAACATACACTAGTAAGAAAACAAAGTCTTAGGGCAATTTTTAAGTTTTATATCGCTATTTTATCGTGATTTTTTGGTTTGAACGAAGCATAATTACATTAAATAAAATATGTAAAAATAAACTATGCTCTTTTACTAAACTAATTCCAAAGTTTCATTAAAATCAATTCGTTTAATCAAACATAATAAATTTAATAACATCACTCTAAATTCGAATAAATTACGATGCATAAGCCGGCACCGATTAGTATGGCCTGAGCACTTACATTTTGTGAAATGACTCTTAATGTATAGATACTATAATGTAAATTGAAATTGTAAGGGGTGGGTGGGGAGAGGGGTATAATTCAAATGGCTTCAGAAGCAAATATCTCAACAACCATTGTCTTAAGGGGCCGGCGGAGTATGGAACATGCACCACTTCAGAAAATAAGTATTTGAACCACCCCGCAGTGTGATTTTTACGTTTTGTGACATACTGATGGACTGACGGACACACGGTCAGGAGGAATCTAAAAAAAACAATAAAAAAAAAACATTGAGAAATTAAATAAGTACCTGTTTTACATTCCAGATGTGACAAAGTATTGAAACCTAAGGGTGTGGACATAGTGGACATCATCACAAGCCCCGATGCAACCGTGTTCGATAATATCCTCAACTCGTTCGTTGGTATCGCCGCCATACAGATTGGCTTGACTGACGTGTTACGAGCAGTGGGACTCGTTCCCGACCATATTATTGGTAAAGGACTAATTTACCTCTTCTGAACGTATTTCGGTGGCAAAACTGTTAACATTTTTGGCCCAAAATACAGCTACTCCCAACAGTGACCACAGCTCATTAGACATCGATGACTTTCCCAAAAGTTAAAATGTACCCGAGTGGAATAAACTATCAAAAAGCTAAGTCAATCCTTCTTGTTAATAAATGCATCGCAAGCAATAGTCGCTTACCTGGGCCCTCTGATATATTCGGTTTTTACCATGAGAAAACATTGTTTTTTGTTATGGACCAACTATCATAGTAAACTTTTGAAGACACGAAAAATTCATTGTTTTCAGGGCACAGCGTCGGGGAGTTGGGCTGTGCCTATGCAGACGGCTGTTGTACAGCTGAGGAGATGATCTTACTGTCCTACAGTCGAGGACTCGTATTCGTGCAGACAGAGTTCTTAAGAGGCTCTATGGTTGCTGTAGGCGTCGGATTTAAGCAGGTAATTTTTCATTCTTGTTTTGCCAGAAAGCTCTATTGCAGAAAAGAATCATTTTTTGTTAAATAATCCTATTTAATTTTAGAGAAGACCACGACGAGGCCCATGTCATTTTACAAACCAACGAGAATAACGTTATCTGTTTCAGATGTCGAAGATGTGTCCACCAGAGATTGATGTAGCTTGTCATAACGGACCCGACTCCTGCACGATCTCTGGCCCTGAAGAAGCTATGTGCAAGTTCGTCGGTCAGCTGAATGCACGTGGCATTTTCGCTAAGGAAGTCAAGTGTTCGAACATTGCCTATCATTCCCGCTATATCTCTGAAGCTGGTGGGTTGAATAATAGGCGTCGTTCTAACTTGCTAAAGACCGTACGAGTAAACGATGCGATTTCGATGCACTATTAATATGAGACTAAATACACAAATAAATCTATATAATGTCCAAATTGAAGCTCGCAAGGTTAGCATACGAAATGCTAAATAACGATTTAACAATGGGTTCGATCGTGCAATCAGCAAGTTACAGATTTCTTTTGAGTGTCCCAATTGGTGACACGTAATCGCACGAGCACAGTACAGTGACAAGGGGCGGTGAATCAGAGATTTCAGATCGGACAGGTGAAACGTTAATTCTGGATATTTTGTGGCCAGTCATTTCTGAATTGGCACCGTTGCGTTGACGGAGCGACGGCATCGCGCATTCAGCATCGCGCGATCTATTAGGACATCTGTTGGACCATCGCACGATCATTTTCATCGCGATGAAATCGCATCGTTTAGTGATCGTTGGACAACGCGTAAAGCTGAGCATGATTGTGTCTCAGTAACATTGCTTGCAGAGTAACATCGCATAGCTCAGCACCATGAGCGTCAAGTATTTACTTTACGCACATGGTGTACTGAGCAAATGCGGAGAATGGCGCCTGAAACAGGGCAATTTTCAGCAGTAGATGGTGAATATGGTGATTGACTGCGATTATTGATTTGAACCAGTCGGAAGATAAAAAAAATGATTCTCGTGTGTTACACTACGAGAATATTATCAATTCCTAATATACTTTTAAGATATGGCACAAGTAACACATAACACATCTTTGTCAGGGCCTAAGTTACTACGAGAATATCAAGGAATAGTCAAGGAACCAAAACTTCGGAGTGATCGCTGGTTGTCCACATCTGTGGAGGCAGCCAGGTGGCATGAGCCCGCCGCTAGATATTCATCACCTGAGTATCATACTAATAACATGTTGGTAAGGAGATACTGAATTTTATAGACAGCCAATCATTAGTAGTTTTATTTATTTCTTAAAGGAGATAGTTTTTTTTGGGCCCACCTGGTCGTTGCATTTATTATTCATAATAACACCAAAAAAAGTAACCATTTTACTATGGTTTTAAAGGAAATATTACGTAGAAATGAAAACGGAATCTTAAAATCATAATAAATAAGCAATGTTATGATATTTTTTTGCGAGTCAAATCATTCCTGTTGTGGTCAATGTCATTTAACAGCAAATACTTACGTGAATAGGGGCGTTTTTCTGTTTACTAAAAAAGTACGGTACCTACCCGTTGGTAATCATATGTGCTATATAATTATTATAGAATCAGAAAGAATATAAAAATAAATATTATTAAACTGTGAGCATTTTTAATGCCATTTTTATAGGTTTACACTAAAATCCCATGGGTGGTTTAAACAATCAACGTGGCATGAAACGTTATAAACCCACTTTTTTAGTGATTGACAGACAACTTCATTATTTTGACATTTACTTTTTCTGTTTATTTTGGTTTTCGTAAGTGTTTTTGCAGATTTTTCGCATTTATTCCGGTTAGACAATGCTAAGCTAATTAAACCACTGGAATCTTGAGGTAATAAGGAAGAAATCAATGTAATCGTTTCCATCCCACTTCTGACACCATGTTACGTTTGTTGGTTGTTGAATTAAAGACACCGTTGGGAAGACTTAGTTTATTATATAGGACACATAGTAGTCGACATCACAGGCGGGGTTTACAATTAGACAGCCATTAGGCAAGTGAAGACAATCATAGACAAGACATAGAAAAGACATAGATAATGATAGTGATGTGTATACTAATTACATACTAATTAGTGATGTTACAACAGTTTCATTATTAAATGCTAGAATTTATGTGGGTGGCCTAATCCTCGAACAAAAAAAAAATTGTCTCCTTTAGAACAAAACTAAATTCAGTAATTCATTTGCTCGGTCTGAAAACACCGGATCACATTCTAAAATTATCGTCTTCTATTCATCAACCGCGTTGATCATCTTAGGCATACGCGGTGTAGGAAGGTGGATCGAGTCACAGTGCGACAAATTAAACTATTTATTCTAGAGAAAAATAAAACTTCTTTATTCGCATACATAGGTATCTAATAATCTAACACAATCATTTAAATTATTCTATGAACAGTTTTACTAGCTAACTCTAATTAGCATGTTAGTTTACACGGAACTGATTCACCCTGTTCCCCGTACTAAAATTAACTGTATTACGGTGGAAAAGTTTTCCTCGGTCGCAGTAATAGGTTGGTAGACTAGTGGCACTTAAGTTAATTCGGTAGGTATAGTAACAAAACAATAAAATTTACTAGCTTTAACATAAAGGGTTTGCATTAAATAATTGATCAGTTATTTTTTTTTATTTGTTGGTAGCTCTAAAAGTTGACATAGTATATGCAAGGTTTTTAGATTTTTTGTTTGTTTACAAAGCCAATAGTTACTTTTTGTGATTGATAAATGTTTTTGATTAATATGTTGTTAAATTAAAGTAAAAATAAAATAAAAGTAATAATTAATTAAAATGGTAAAACTAAAATTACAATAAAATGAAATTATAATTAAAATTAAACTCAATATTAAAATTTAAACCAACATTAAACTTTAAATCAAAGTCAATTTCCAACATAAAATTAAATTCAAATTCGTAATCAATGTTATAGTCAAAATTTCATTTAAGTAAAAATTAAAATTGTACGCAAGAGCTATTATAATTATTTTGGATAAGTCTTGAATCATTCGTAAAAAGTGGGCCCAATCTGAGCAATTTATGAAGCTAGCAGAGTAATGTTTTGGCTAGAGTAACAAAAATGATAGTTTTATCTAAAACTGATTTTAAGAAAGATTAAAAAGCCCTTAAACTATGCAGAATCCAGTGCTATTCGAAGAGACGTCGCGGCTGGTACCGAGCAACGCTGTGCTGGTGGAGGTGGCGCCACACGGACTGCTTCAAGCTATCCTTAAGCGGTCCCTGTCTGCCGATTGTAGGCACGTGCCTCTCACCAGGCGGGGACACCCAGACAACGTTGTGTTTCTATTAGAAGCTTTAGGGACGTGAGTAAAAGCATCTGGCAAAACGATTGCGCTCAAACATTGTATTTTCTTTACTTCGAAATATTTCCATACGATTGACTGCTAGATCATTTCTCAATAGACCAGGTCCATTTCTGGTATGTCATAATAATAACAATATAGGTAATAAACCAATACATGGAAAGTCTCTAACTATTCGGTATTCAAATAGGCTCAATAAATAAATAAAATATTTTCACAGGCTTTACGTGGAAGGTTACAATATAGACATTAATGTTTTGTATCCAAGGATTGAGTTTCCTGTATCAACACAGACACGACAGCTGTCGCATTTAGTAGAATGGACCCACACGGAGGAATGGTAAGAATGAAAGAAGATGTGTAAGAAAAGCGTTAAAGGTTTAGTCTAACAACACAAAATTATTTCAGGAATACATGCCTGTATAAAAACCCTGATCGTCAGTATACCGCTATATACAAGCCGATAGTAACAGTATATGATGAGGAATATAAGTTCGTGGAGGGCTCCATTGTTGAAGGTAATAACAAGTATTTCAAACTATTTCTAAACGACAAAGCTTATTTGAAATGCATCTTGGCCATAACTTTTATTATTCAAAATAACGTGTTATTTGGTTCAGGTGCCAGATTATTCCCACTAGGTGGCTTACTAATGTTCGTTTGGGACACACTATTAATGATAACTGGCAGGCCCATACGAGATACATCAGTCCAGTTTCATAATGTGAAGTGCCATAAACAGCCAGTGTTGAATGACAACCAAGTTCTTCGACTGGTGATCATGCTGCAGAGAGGCAGTGGAAGGTTTGAGGTAAGTGAAGAATTAAAGGTAGAGCTAGGCAAACCAAAAACTATAAAGTGCTCGAGGTCTCATCAAATCTGCATCATACTCGAAGCGAAAATTATTACACACCTTAACGAAAAAATACGTAACATTGAGAAATTAATTGATTGATTAGATATTTTTATTTTCACTGGTTTCGATTATCCTCAGCAAACCCTTTTAATTAATACTAATAATAACAATGGGAATAACAGTTTCAAAATTCAGTTTGCAACAAACAAACAAAAATTCAAAGCAAGTTAAATAAGAGGTTCATAGTGAACGACTTTATGCAAACTTATAAAGTCGTTCACTATGAACCTCACCACCCCTCACAGCGTTCTTTATTGAGAAGAACGCTGAAAAGAAAGAAAGAAGAAAGAGGAGAGGTTCGATTGAGAGTTAATGTTCGCCTTTCAGGTAACCCATGAAAACGTTCTGGTATTTGAAGGCTATATAGTAGCAGTCAGAACAAACATGGAAGTTCTCACAAATGAAACAGGAAGTGAAATGAAGCTTAACAGTTCTGATATCTACAAATTGCTGTTTGAAAGAGGATATGAGTATAAGTAAGTGTTGATAATTCAGTAACTGCTGCACAAATGGTTGTATATAATAAAAATAAAAACGTAAAGAATTTATTGAAGCGAGATAAGTTTTGCATATTAAAACATTATTAAAATTACAGGGACGACTTACGTGCTATCCACAGCTCTAATCTGAGTTTAACAAAGGCACAGATAATCTGGCGAAATAATTGGGTTTCCTTTGTCGAAGGAGCTCTTCAATTGTGCATCTTAAGACATGAACATAACGCAGTCTCACAACCACAGTACATTAAACGAATTTGTATCGATGTCAACTCACATCTGTTTGAGTTAAGAGACACCGGGAATATGAATGATACATTACTTGAAGCTAAAGTCTTAAAAGATCAATATACAGTCAGGTGATACGCTATAGTCTAAAATATCTATGATTATTTTATGCTACATTTCAAAAGCAATACTAAAATAATAAGTCACTGGTAATTTCAGATGCGGCGGATTGTCCATCGAACATATTTCATTTAAAGATAAACCACTACCAATGCAGCCCGTAGTTTCGAAAATATTAAAATTTATACCTTTCTTCCAAGATGCAAGTGGAGATGTTAGTATATCATTAGATAATAAGATACAATTTTAAATACAAATAAGTTTCAATTGATGTGCCCTAATACACATATACACATTTGACAGATTCCGACAACGCTTTACGTTTTCATGCAAATTGTTGCTGAACATGTTGGTACAGAACAACTTACCGTTTTAAACATTGACGACTCAAGTGAACCTTCACTATTGAATGAAATAAATCCAATGATTATTGGATCTCCCATTGAACACATTGAAGTAATAGACGTTAAGGAACAAGACTTAAGGAACAGAAAAATGGAGTCTGATAAAAATCCAGATGTTATCATGTTGAACCGTACTACTTGTAAAGCTGATGTGAGTATGATACTCTTAATCTTTTATTTATATCTATGCCAACGTTCATGTCTATGTCTTTTATTTCTCTCTGCAAAACTTTTTCATTGCATCAATTTTGTTATTTTCAGATGTTGGAAACTCTATACTATCTTTATCCTGATGCTTTCCTAGTAACCATGGGCGTAAAAGTTGACGACATTTACACATCTTCACAGTACATACTTGTTTCTGTGGTTGGCAAAGGTCTATCAAGATTAGAGCTAGCTCGTTGGAAATCAAAGCCTCTTTCTGCCGTGGCCCTAACAGTGGCTAGACCTGAAGATCTACAATGCTTGATTGTTTCAAGAACAAACTTACAACCCCACCAGAAACTGGTCATATTTACTTCCTATCCACCACCGAGTGATTTGAAAAGTCTAGTCAAGCAGTGGAGAGGGGAAAAAGATCGAAACCAGGTGTATCTAGCGATGGTGAATGATAGGCACAGGGTGAACATGAAGTTACTTCCGTGCTTTGAGTTACCGTTCAACATATTTTATCAGGTAATCATTCCTCAAGTCGAATAACTTAACAATTGATCTAGTAAGTCACGAATGACTTCCTTACAGAACACATGGGGAAGTGAATATTACGTTCCACTTACTACAAACTGTACTAAGGGGCGTGGCGCAGTGCTTCGATGTAGTCAACTAGGTGATCTCAATTCTTTGTATTGGTCACAAATGCCTCAGGTCGATCAACAACCAGACGGTGTTAATGTACAGGTATGTGCAATTTTGAGAATAGGAACAATTTGAATTGATTCAGGCCCATGTTCCAACTGTCACTGTGACATGTTCCCACACAAAAATGTGTTTTAAACAGCTGTTTTAGATAATCAGACCGTCATCTGTTTGGTGAGAGTGAGTGATGAAATTAAAATTATGTTTTAATTTAGGTTCACTATGCCGAGTTGAACCGTTACGATGCGCAGCGAGTGCTTGCTCAGATAGCGATACAAAATACTCAAGACCAGGGCTTCGGGATGAGTTTTAGTGGAATTACTGAAAGGTTTCAAAATTCACACATTCTACATAATTTTTATGATCATCGCATCCTAATTTTCGACGCCTTTAATTTAATGCTTTTTTTTTAAGTGGGAAAACTGTGATGGGCTTAATACCTTCATCCGGCAGTGTGTCACAACAAATCTGCTCTAGCCCCGAGTTTTTGTGGCCAGTACCTACACATTGGAATCTAGAAGATGCTGCGACAGTGCCGCTTGCTTACACCATCGCATTTTATTGCCTGGTAAGTAATTACATTTTGTCAACTATGCTATTCATGATATTTGTTTACATTATCCGTTGTAAAAACGAAACCAACAGTTTTATAAGCTACTGCATTAAAATGAAAAAAAAGTATCTAGTTATAAATATAAACAGTATATTTCTTTACAAAGTTTGTCGTTAAAGATGTACACCTTCAAAATTCTTTGGTGTTGGTGGTTTAGTGTAATCTCTTTAATTGTCACGTGCGACACGATGTAGGCACTTTTCAGTAATTTGTTTATCCTCCATTTTATATTATTATTGAAATTGTCTCGGCAGGGCATTAAGAGTAGACTTGTTCCCGGCACGAGCCTTTTGATACACGGAGGAGCTGGAGCCGTGGGCCAGGCAGCTATTTCCATCGCATTGGCCATCGGCTGCAAAGTCTTCACCACTGTCAGTGATCACAACAAGAAAACGCTCTTGAGGAATTTGTTCCCGGACTTACCCGGTTGGTTTTTCGGAAAATCATGCTCTTTAAGGGCTTTCGGACCCTAAAGACGAGACTGTCTTAAGACAGACTATTTATTCCCTTTAGCAAAAGTCGTCTTAAGACAGTCTCGTCTCTAGTCTGCGAAAGCCCCTAATTATCCCAAAACTGTGTAACCCAGATATGGGGTATGATATTATTCAGTAAGCAGTAACATTTTGATGAGCAGTGGTTCAATTTAACTAAATACTGTGTAGTCAGCTACATCCGGTTAGACCGGAAGCCGGCCAACATAATATAGTGAAACAGAAAAGGCAGGCAGACGACCTTGCTTTTCAATCATACTTATGTATTTGGTCAGTCAGTTTGTGACCAGCCTCCGACTGGATGACCTATAAAAAGTACTTCTCGTTTACATTGTTCGAGTTCTTTTATTGCTACCATCTTTTCAGTTCGCTTATTATACAATCGCGAAATGTTTCATTTACTTTTAGATCAATTAGCATCATCAAATTAAAGCGGGTAAAAAAAATTATTTCAGCTGAGCATATTGGAAATTCCCGTGACGTTACGTTCAAAGATATGGTCATGCACTTTACCGAAGGACGGGGCTGCGATATCATCTTCAGTTGTGTAAAAGGAACGCTTAAAAAAGTAAGGCTGTTTTTATACTTTTCAATAGGTAAGTTCTGTACTTATTTAGTAGAAAAAGTTGATTGTTTATTTAACTATATTTTTGTTTTAGGATTAATTAATCAATTATTGTACTATTATCTGAGAAATATATATAGCGGCTTTGTACAGTAAATAACTGAGCGCCGAATAGCTATTTATAACACAAATAAAAGTGGTTAAAAATCTATTGTGTTCTGCGTGTCCTGTTGCTTGTTCGTTACATGTACTGATGGACGCTCCCGAAGGCGCCAAACGAGTGGCTCCTGAGCCGCTTGTTTAATTTTAACCAATTTTAGACTGCTAGCAATTTTAGACTTTAGCCAATTTTAAACCGACATGCACTGTTTCCAGGCTTCGTTGACTTGTTGTGCCAGTGGGGGTACTACGTTTGATATCGTTCAATTACATACGCGAGAGAATTACGAGTTGGGAATGTACGACCTGATGCACTCAAGACATTACGTAACGATTGATGTGTCTTCCATATTTTGTAGCAAGAACATTGAAGATTTCAAAGTGAGTCGGTCAACTAACTTATCTTATTTAAAATAGTCTAGTAGTTTAAGTAGTATAGGTGTCTGACCACCGACACTTCAACTTCTTGTCCGAAGCCGAGGGTTTGGCCGAGAATTGGCCGGTGTTTTGACCGAAAATGAAGTTTTCTAGTAAGCTCTGAATTCGAAGAAAACGAACGCGCAAGAGTGCAATGTCATATTTTTACTGATTGCTGACTACAATTAAAAGTATAAACTTTTACTTTAAAAGTTGAAAAAATACATACATTATGTGGTTCACTTTTAGCCGGTCTAGACCTGAATTTCATAGAGTCATTAACTTTTTGGTTTCGGCCGAAGGTTGTGCCAATAGCCCATAAATCGGCTTCAGTTTTGACTGAAAATCGTTCTTCGGTCGGACACTTATAATATCTAAATCATATGTATTTTTTTTCAGAGAATACGATTAATGTTGAGTGAGGGTATTGCTCGCGGGTACGTGCGTCCTCTGTCGCGTGTGTCGTATGCACCGCACGACGCCGCGCGCGCCTTCCGACTGCTCGCGGCCAGCAGGCACCGCGGCAGAGTACTGCTGAAGATACAAGACTCTGCGCTGGAAGCTCAGCCCAGGTACCTACATACGGTGCAGTCCGTCTTGATCTTTTCATACTTACATCTCTATCAGCCGTCATCACAGTGTTGACTTGCTTGCTAGTTGCATTTTGCCCACAATCATTCATGTCTGTATATTTTTTGTTCCTATCTCTTGTTGTAGAGAAAGTTATTCCAAAACGGCAGTAATTATACACTTTACTCACTGTTCTCTTACAGATTATCATTTTCACCTAATTCATGTCACGTCTTGCTGTGTGACCATGACGGATTTGGTATAAATCTTGCTGATCGATTGGTGCAACGGGGAGTAAAGCGAATGTGCCTATATGTTCCAGTGATTTCTAATTATTTAGTGTTCAAGAGAAAGTAAGTAATCGATATGAATTCTGTATATCTGCTCAAATCAAAAGAATAATAACCATTTTATAATTTTCAGGCAATGGCAAAACCTAGGAGTAGTAGTAACTATAGTTACTAATTATCTTAATTCGATTGAAAGTGTTCAAAAACTGTTGAATGAAGCCAGTGTTTTGGGTCCAATTGAAGGGATTTACTTGGTAGCCACAGATTCAATGAATAAGGTCGTCGAAGAGAACATCAACTCGACAGTACACATCTTTGACGTTGCATCTAGAGAACTTTGTCTAAGACTTAGGTAATGAAATAATACACATTTTGGTCACACGATCAAAGCTATATTACTAAATTAAACTGAAGTATCGAACAGTAAAGTATTAGTATTAAAATAAATTATGCTTTTAGGTACTTTACCGTGATAAGCGAGCACGATTCCATAGGTCATAACGTATGCCTGTTGAGAAAACGATGCAATTTGCACTCTTTATCAATACAACTAAAATTGAAAAAGGTGAGATGTCAGTAATTATTAACTTACACAACTTTTTCGCTACTGTTTCTATTCCGCGTAATATGGGTCGCGGACCAGAGGTCAGTTTCTCCCAACCCGGTGAAAATTAAGCAGGTAAAAATTTATGAAATCATTATAGTTCGCAGATTTAGGCTTGAAAGAAGGTAAGAGGAATATACCGCTGATGTGGAAAACTGCTGTTGAAGCCATTGAATCAGCTTTACTAGGCAGTGAAACCTTTGTGGTAGTTAACTGTATTGATCAGCCACGAGATGTCCTCGAAGAAGTCGCTAAGATTCCAGGTGAGGACTTCAACCACGTCAAAACTGTGATATAATGTTTTTTTCTGGGCTAATGTTATTATGGATGTTTCGTTATTGTAATGGCCGCAAGTGCTACTGCTGAGCTACTGGTTTTGGGTTCATTTTGCATGTTGAGAAGATTTATTAAGTTTTCCCATTATGAATTTTAGTATCTATGAAGTAGGTCGTACGTGGCACTTCAACATAATGTCAGAAATGTGGGTAAACTACAGGAATATATTTCTGCTTTACCCTTTGGGAATCCGAGAAGACGACGAAGTAAGCTTGAATTCTTCCTGCGTTGACGTCGGTCGCGTGTACGTGTATATGTTACCGTAAAATTGTCAAAAACGTTATTGTGTAATATCTCTAGCGATATTGTAAAGTCTCGAAATATTGTCAAATGAACATACTGCTTGCAACAAAACGCATTATTTTTCGTGAAATGCATGCGATGGTAGTCAACTCACGCGGTGTGGAGAGAAGGAGAAGTCCCCCTTGCCCAGTGGTACCACTCTCATGAAAAGATACTGTACCATTTCTGAGAAAAATCGATTAATATAACCTAACCTTAAAACACTATAAATTCCCCTAAAAAGCGTGGTCGACGGAGCCCTAACCTAACGGGGGGGTGCCCCAAGTCCCGATTATGGGGGCAGTGATACTTCCGTATGTTCAGTTGACAATAAATCGAGATGTTACAATATCGCTAGAGAGAAACACGTTATATTGCAATATAACGTGTTTGTTAATTTTACGGTGACATATACATTGTGTTCTTTATAGCACCATACTGCAACGCAGGCGTCATCGGCGCGTATTTGCTACTATTTTTCTTGCTGGCGTACGCGACCGACCGTCAGCGTGGCAGGAATTCAGGTTTCCTCTTAGACGGAGGGGTAATGTTAATTTTATAATTTCAGGAGTCGTGATAACAAGAGATACAGATGAGGACGCTACTTTGAGAAAAGTAGGCATAGATCAAGATAGTGATCAGGAATTGTGCTCGATACTATCAGACCAGTTCAACGTTCATATTCTAAAGGAGGCCATTCCATGTATGACTGTTGGACAGTGAGTTTATGTTAAATCTATTCATTTATATCTCTAGAAAATTGAAAATTGGAAATGGAAACATATTGGATTTTAGCCTGGAACGATAAGTCTTATATATGTCACCGTAAAATTGCCAAACACGTTATATTACAGTCAATAGAACTTGTTTATCTGTAGCGATATCGTAAACTCTCAAATTATTGTCAACTGAACATACGGAAGTATCTCTGCCCCCATAATCGGGACTTGGGGTACGCCCCCTTTAGGTTAGTTAGGTTTTCCGAGTGCAGGATGCACTCGGAAATACCCGCGAAGCGGGGCTCCGTAGATTACACTTTTTAGGGGAATTTTAGTTAAGGTTATCAGTGGTTCCCAACCTTTCTTAGACCAGGGACCACTTTGGTATATTCATTTTAAACAGGGACCATATGGTCCTACATAAACATGGACACAGACAGGATTACAACAAGGGGAGTGAATCTTTAACTCACACTATTCGAAAATTGTATAATGTGATGAGAACCTTTAGAATTAAGATAGTGATGGATACGAATAGAGCTCGAAAAACTTAGTAATCATTTAGTATGAGATTCTCAAAAAAAAATAGATTTTTGGCTCTGATATGTTCAATTAGGTTGGGTTGAGCTTGCATCTTCTGTGTATAAAACGTCTGTGTTAAAAAGTACGAATAAAATCTTTTTTTCGTGTTTTGTGTATATTCTTTGTTGGAGATCCTAAATAAATAAATAAATAAACATTTTAATCTTTCGCGGACCGTAGTCGAGGCTCCTGCGGACCACAGG
This sequence comes from Xestia c-nigrum, assembly GCA_916618015.1. Lineage (NCBI taxonomy): Eukaryota > Metazoa > Arthropoda > Insecta > Lepidoptera > Noctuidae > Xestia > Xestia c-nigrum. The sequence goes on from OU745263.1 coordinate 6,076,824, forward strand.
TTGGGAACCAGTGGGTTATATGAATCGATATTTCTCAGGAATGGTACAGTATCTTTTCATGAGAGTGGTACCACTGGGCAAGGGGGGTCCCACTCCACACCGAGTGAGTTGACTACCATCGAATGCATTGCACGATAAATAATGCGTTTTATTGTAAGCAGTACGTTCATTTGACAATAATTCGAGAGTTTACAATATCGCTAGAGAGATTACAATATAACGTGTTTGACAATTTTACGGTGACATATAGCCAAACAGGATCGTTTATCGAACAGGTTTAACTTCCATGTAATTATTGTTAAACATTAATCCTCGGGAATTAAATAATCTTGTATGCGATATTGTTTTTTTAATCTTATTTTAACTTTGTGTATATAACCTACCCATTTCACAGACTAAAAAAATTGAAAATTCAAATGATGGAATTAGACAAAGAAGAGCCTGGTTTCGGCGGTTATATATCTTACGTTGGTGGCGATGAAATGCTCGCTAGCACCGAGTATGTCTTCATGCCTACTCTTCATACACCAAACATGGTAAAGTTAGGGTTTTACTCGTAATTGCATGTTTACAATATTTTCAAGAATACGGGTTATCGGTAGCCCGAAGGTCTAACTATGAATCTTACCAAGGGGTATCGTTTACCCAATAACTAGGTGGTAGAAGTCAGATAGGCAGTCGCTCCATGTAAAATATTGGTATAAAACTGCATCCGGTTATACTGGAGGCTGACTCCAAGATATGTGGGAGAAAACAAGACAGAAGTTGAGTGATGTTGTCTGCTGTTTCAGATACCTGAGAAATATGAAGACGGCGAAACATGTTTATACATAGTGCCAGGCATAGAGGGCACTCACGAACGATTCCGAACGATGTGCGAACTCTTGAAGGTACCGGCTGTGGTACTACAGCTGGGCGTTGAGAAAGATCGAGAGAGCATTCAAGAAATTGCTCAACGGCTTGTTAATGTAAATGTATTCATTATTTATTGTTGTGTATTTTAGTACAAAGCAGATGTGTGTTTATGTCCCTAGAAATAGTGACAATAATTGAAAATATTAGGAAACCTTAAGTGGTTTGATCATGTTGAGAGGATGAATGAAAGGTGAATCAGGACAGGTGCTAAGTAGATGTGAGTGGAAATGCAAGGAGACGCCCTAGCTAGAAGGACATTTCTTACCTTATTGGTTATGTACTTTAGAAAGAAAGGTAAGGTAAGGTACAAGCATCCGATGTGAATATTATGATAAGATGTATGAACTTTGATGACGCAACGGAGTGCATATGTAAGGATCGTAGCATGTGGCTTCCTGTCGTTTCTCTCTACCCTCGAAGGACAACAGCGTGGGATTGTGCTAATACGTTATTAAGCTCTTGTTAACGACATGTTTTCAGGTCTTGATGAAAAAACTGAAAATTGGCAATCAATTCTGCTTGCTGGGTTATGAGTTTGGTGTATCGATTGTAATTGAAATGGCTTCAATATTAGAAAGCTATGGTAAGTTTAAGGTTATTTACGTTCTTACGCAATAAGGGAAAAGAATAAATTTGGGAATTTATTTCACTAGTAATTGGCATTTGTTTGATTAATTTCTCCATTCACAGGGCTTACCGGCACAGTGTATTGTTTAGGTGGTACACCTAACGAAATCCGTGCAAATCTTGAGCACAAATTAAATGGCATGACGGATGAAACTTTACAAGTGTCACTGCTCCAACATCTGCACTATTTGATATCGGGAGAGAAAACTCCCGAATTGGACATACAACTGCGAGATTTTGCCAAATACTCGGATAAAGTAAAGTTTTGTGTTAGCAGTCTCCATGGACGCGTACCGTATTCGCGTCAGTACATAGAGATACTCATGGAAGTTGCCTATTCAAGAATTCAATTAATGCGTCATTGTCATACTGAGTTCAACGTTTTGAGAGCTAAAATAATTATTTTACGAGCTAAGTTGCCCCAAATCATGCTCTCACATCTACAATCATGGAAGCTCTCACATCAAGATATTGTAATTCATGATCTAGAAGCCACACTTGATCATGCTCCTAGTGATATAAGGTGTTCTTCTCTAATTAATAAGTATTTGGGCGATGAAACATTGTCCAAGTTTAATAAAAGAAACCGTTGTGAAAGTCATGTTGGAAATGTTCTAAATTCATACTCGTAAAGTCAAAAGGGAAAGGTTTATAATTTGTTTCACATTTTTGTATTCAGTGATGCTTTTTTACAATTATTTCGTTGTAATAGTCTAAGTTATTTGGTCTACTATTTATATTGCTTGTGAAAAATCTAAAAAAATAAAATTTTTGAAAGCGTTTAACTTGTTTATTTTATCTACATTCAGTTCTAAGAGACTTATTCAATAAAGAAATATTTTTGCAAGTGCGACTATAAATCTATCGGCTATACGTTAAGCCGGATTACAATGCCGCTGAAATAAAGTACGCCGCATTGAATGAGCACATCGCGTTTAAACGTGCCGCCCAAATACAAACGGGCGCATCGTCGGCGCCGCTTTGAAAGCGAACGATGCGAGCTCGGTAATTAGGGTACCTGACATGAGGGCTAACTGACTCTGAGTGTTTTTTTTATTTTTATTTTCACTCAGTATTCGACTAAGTAACCATTGGCTGTCTCTGAAAGTGCGTGTAAGACTGGTTTGACTTTCAGGACAATGCCTGAAAGTCTGAAAACCAGTCTAACCAGTCCAAAGGGTACCGCATTTCTCAATACTAACTTGTTTCCGGAGGTTAGATAGCCAGGATTGCACCACGTAAAGACCATCAGGTTAGAATGGATGCTGACTCCAACACAGTTGGAAAAAGATTACGCTGCGCTGATGGTAATTATATTATTAAGTCAGAATTATATCCATTAAAAACATTGTAAAGTTGGCTACTTCATGAGGAAATTCCGTACTTCCCTTGTACGAAAAGAAAATTAATTAATAATTTAATATCCTGAATGACATACATTTTTCACTATGGCCACTTTATGGTGTGTAGGTGGAACATTTCAAGGACAACTTTAAAAGTTCGATTTAAAAAAACCACCCAGTTCGGACCAAATAACTTCAAATGAGGTCCAGTATCCCCCATTTCAAGGCCTGCGCCCAATTACCAATCACCATATATGCCCACGTAAACGCGGCGGGCAATTTAACTGAGTTCACCGATTTTCTCAGTATGGTTAGCGCAATAATTAAAGAATGCGGCATTAAGTACAATGCTACTCTGTGGTTTATTTTTCAAGACCTTGTAAGCTATTGTGTTTAGCAGTATTTGGATATTCTGTTGATTAGGAAATGCTCGGATACGTTCACTTACATTAGTGACGTGTTTGGGACATGTAGCTGGCTGGACCACTGCTTGGTAACTCAGTCTGCAAGGCAATCTGTTACTAACGCGTATATGGATTATGACACGGTACCTTCAGATCACTTCTCACTTATTATCGAGTGTAAATTAAATCTGATTCAGCAGACGGTACATCACAGAGGTAGTGCGGGGTGTACGTACATACGTACGTACGGGGGAACAGATTGCCTTGCATACTAGTGAGTATAACAGACTGGTTGACACTCCTGCTGAGTGTATTCAGTGTGCTGACTATTACCGCGACCATTGTCTTAGGCTATTGCAGACTGTACTCTGATATTGTGATTTTTTTTTTGTACTTTGATAACAGGCGGTAGGTACAGTAAGCGTTCATAAGTGCTTATGCACGCTAAGGACCGTATTGCTGTGAACGCACGGGCGAGCGTCCGTGCGGCTGTATGTGTAAGTTGTCTCTATACAGTACGCACACCACAGTAACAGAGTCCGACTACTGTCGCATGTCTCATGTCACACTCTATGAAACAAAAAGAAATATATTACCGTCTCTTTTGATGCACGCATCAAACGCATGATCTTGCATTGGATAGCTAAAATTCGACCATGTTTACCAGGTGTTGTGTTGTTTAGGGTAAGCAGTGGGTTCACGATCAACGTGTCTTGAGTTCAAATCCCGTATACGTAAAGGGCTTTTTGTTTCATTGTAACCACATTAAGATTTGTATTTTATGCAGACTTGTTAGGTTTTTTTTTTTAATGGGTTCATGCTCATTATTTACTTCTTTATAAGAATTAAAATATTAGTTAATAACCCATCGTAACTATTGAACTATTTATGTGATTGTGTAATATTTTTTCGGTGTTGGAAGGTGGAAATAAAAAAGTGGTGAGAGACAACAAAAATTGTTTTATTCGTTTCATTTATTTATAAAATTAACCACTATAATGAGATTCATAACGTCACATTCCTACCTAGATAAAAGAAGCTCTCTTGTTCATAAGATTTTTTAGTGTATACCCACTTTGAAGTCAATTTTTAATAACATAACAAGGAAAGGATATTCTAATCACACAAATATAATTGTTGATACCCACGTATAGGTATTCAACAGAGTTTATTGAAAACTAATACATGATTTAGACTTCATGAACATGTTTTTATGTGACGTCACAATAAATGTAACTGGTATTGAGGTTATAGTTTAAGTGTTCATATTCCAAAAGAAAAAAAGATTGAAACTAAATAAACCTCAATTTAGAATAAGTAATTAAATGATTACGGATTGGTTAACATCACTAAACATTTTGTTATACTTCTAATTAAAACTAAAACATTAGGGATTGATATTTTGTATAACCCCCATTATTTTTAATGCAGTCCAGTAGACGTTTGCGCATGGACCCTACAATATTACGACATATTTCGGTTCCTCTTAAATTTTCCCACACCTCTATACAATGGGTAGTTAATTGTGTTATACACCATTCATCCCGTGTATCCCACCTTTGCACCATCAATCTTTTGGGTGATCGCGCTGGCCATGGAACAACAATTATCTCCAGGTGATTGTTAAACCACTCAGTGGAGGAATAAATTCCAGTTCTCCTGGCCCATATGCACTCATCCAGCCCCACATATTAACCGTAATTCGACCTGAGTCTCTATTAGGGATTACGTTTCTTTTGGACCAGTGAGTGTTATCCTTGCGCCTTAAATGAAGTCTACCCTTTTGACTTGATTTAAAAGTATTTTCATCTGAAAAAATGGTAGTACTCCACTCAAAGTCCAAATATTCCCGTACGAAACGTAATCGTTCTTCTTTATGTTTTTCTGTCAAGAGGGTCTTCTTAGCTGGTCTTCTGTGATACAAGCCTTCAGCGTGGAGTGCACTGCGAACAGTTTGCGGTGACGTGTCGAATAACTCTGCAAAGTGTCTCGTAGGTGTGAAACCATTGATTTCATACACGCCCACCATATGTTGTCGCTGCGCTTCGCCAATAAGCGACGGCTTTCCACTTCGCTGTCTACTAGCAAGGTTCCCATCTTCCTCATACCTTTTTAATCCAGAGACTGTATTCCTCTAAAACAAAACAAAAGTGATGTTAGACCGCTATAATAAATACTAAAGTGACTTCATTCACTCTGCATTTATAAATCCAATAATAAACACAAACTTTTTAAGTTACATGATGATAAAATTAAAAAAAAAACAACAAAATAAGTAATCCATAATATGTCACCAAATAAACTAACAATTTATGATATAAGTTTAAGTTACAACTCAAAATATAATACTCACATTCAGTCGGGTTTCTTCAGATATTTGTGTTCTATTAAGGCCACTTTTATGCGGCGCGATAATAGTCGCCCTCGCTTCAATATTAATATTTGCCTGCATTTTGAGAATTATACCAACAACAATACCGCTATCTATTAAACCACACGTCACTAACCAACAACTACAACCAAACGATAAAGTTCATTCTGATCAAGTTAAAATAAATATTCATAAAACTCATGTCTACCTCACAGAAATCTAAATTCTTGACTTATTTTTCTATCTACCTTCCTAACTTTACGAAATGTGTGAACAGAGCGAACAAGATAAAGAATATAACATGTCTGTCGAGTAAAAACTTACAAAAAGTCTAAAAGTAACTGCGCGAGATTTGAACTCACCCATCGGTAAGGGAGCATATCCATCTGTATGACCGCAGCAATACATGCGTGGCATAGGACGGCGGCGGCACCAACTACTTACATGCCCACCGGAATAGCGCATCCATCAAGTCAATAACAGCCCAAACGCAAGAGCTATTGGCCTCATTAATCGTTACCTTGACAGCAGCCCAAATGCCGACATATTTGTGGATACTATTGGCACTTTAAGGAAAGATGTATTATCATTTTTATGCAATTGATTTGTAATTATCTCTTATTTTATTTTATTTTAATCGTGACTGTTATATTACTGAATTTCCCTGACATGTTGTAACACTAGTACATCATTATTTTAGTTTTGACTTCGGCATTATCTGCCCAATATGACATAACATTTTATTATTATTTTCTTATGACATTTTATGACTTCTTTATATTATTTTATTAGTGATACTATTCCACTTGACAATTTGACATGTAATTTTAATTTTTTATTTGCTTTCTTAATTATTGTAAATGCTAAAGGATCCTATTTGTAATCATGATTATTGTTAGCTTTTAAGCGTTTTGGTATAAAACTGTTAGCTTAAAATGTATTTCTGAATAAATAAATAAATATAACTCTGGACGGCCCCAACCGCTGCTAGGCCAACATGTCTTAGATTGTAATTATGAACTACAAAGTTGCAGACAACAATATTTATTTTCTTGAAAGTAGTAGGTCGTAAGTCAAATTAAACGTCAAGAATAGCTTGACGTTTATTTTGACTTACAGCTTTGTGAGATTGCCTATGGACTTTTGGTCGGTACTGTACAAATACTTAAATACCTGAAGTTTTTATTTTTAAGTTTTTAATGGTTCACATGTGCTTGGTATACATGGAAAGTGCATACTGTTACAATTACAACACGACTAGGATTCATTGTCTCATTATGGAGTTCCGTGAGTCTTGGCTTCATCATCAGATCTGATAGTAGAATGGTTCTTATCGAACGCAAATGCTTCACTTGTTGTAGAAAATACCATAATCACTGTACGTTATTTCGCCAAGATTCCAACATCAGATCCCAATTTGGTGACTATGGGACCATTTGGAAAGTATACCCTTTCCAACAAAAAACAATAATTTTTCAAATCGATTGGCAAGCGATGGTCTTATGCGTGAACAAACAAACAAAAAATCTGCTTTTTTAGAAGTTGGTTAAAAAAATATTGAATGGGTATTAAGCGGGGAAGTATATTGCGAAATGTGGGATACCAGAAGGGTATTCAAAGCCAGGTTTGAGTGGTGCCAAGATCATCAGGACCCATTGAGAATGGATACCCTTGCTGTGAAGCATTCGAACGATGCCTTTTGGAGTTTTTGGAAGGGTAACAAAAAGGTAAACTTAACTTCTGGCCGGATTGCCGCCCTGGGATCTGGAGGCGATAGTCCCCGCGCGCCTGCATGAATGGCGCGTGGAGGCACTACACATGGGGGAAACTCCGCTGCCACGGCAAATTGCCGCTCAGCGGGCAGACCTCCGGCGCAATCTCATGGCGACATGGAGAGAGCGACTGTCGCAACCCACTTGTACAGGCCACCGTAGACGCGGGCCTGTGGACGGTTAGCTATGGGCTAGCCAGCCTTCCGTCCGTCTAATGACGACAGGCCGTGTCGACGGCGCGTTCGTGTTCCACGCGTGCCTCAAAGAGATGTCAGCATAAAGGGAGGAGCCCGCAAGGGCCATTGCCTGCCGAGGTTGCGTATTAAGGGCGAGGAAGAAACATGGATGGGTTTATACATGCATCAAACATGGATGTTTCATACCGAGTCTATTTAAGTACTACTTTTCTGTAAAGGCTCCGTTGGGACCGCGGATCGCGGAGGCCAATGCTGAAGAGCTTACGGGAGTGATCGAGACTAGAATTTTGGCCAGTGAGGCGATTTAATACTTAGGGCACTGGGTAACAGCCGATCTGAAAAACCATGTCGATATTGAGCGGGAGCGGAGGGCACTGTTCAAGAGAGCAAATATGATACCCCGTGGTTTGCAAGTTGTTCAAACCTGGTTAATCACGCTTTTCAAGCTTTCTGCACCTCCTAATACACGTTCAGCCTATGGGCATCTGCCCTTCGTGTCCAATACGCGTTCAGGGCAGTGTTGCTGCCCCGCTTCTGCAGCGCCTCGGGCATATTGTTCGCGGAAGCGCGCACCGACTATTTTCACGCTACCATGCGCAAGTTTTGTGCGTCCTTGGTGCGCAGGCTGCGAGCTAGCTCCAACACGGTCCTAGCAATGATTGCTCAGTGACTGGATTGCCCCCACGTTAGACATTGTTGTACCTTTTACCATTTAATATAGCTTTCATATCTTATGGATGTAATCATTTATTTTTTTGCTTCTGACATCAAAGGACCATGCCCATATTAGTATGGAGCTGAAAGTCAAGAATGCCATGCAATGCCCAAATTGCAGCTCTATGTCTTATGATAACTTTTTAACAGTATTTATATGATATTTAGATTTAATGTCATATAAAGCACCGATTCAAAAGATATTGGAAATTAAACATGATAACTTCCTACTACAAGTTTTTTATACATTTTATCGTTTACAGACAGCATTGCTACTAGTTTTTCACTAGGAACTTCATGATCATTACATAAGATTATTGTCTCATACCTACAAAAACTGCACAGTGATAAGTCTGTCTACCAAAAGTGTCTCGAAAAGTGGCCATTTTTCAACCCCGGGTTTTCGGTTTCGGGTTTTTTGTCCAAAACCGGGTACCCGACGTTTTCGGGTATTTTCGGGTTTTTTTCATTAAATGATGAAGGGTCTTTTTTGCAAGCAGGTTTTTACAGACACCTTAACACGTATTTTTTTTTAAACTAGATACGAATCACCGGCCTCCGGTGATTCGTATCTGACTATTCTAAGGAGAAACAGTCGAAACAAACTCAGAGGTCATAGTCTCTTTTAAAGTCCTGACATTGCTCAATGCACATGAGGACTACGTAGATTAGTATCTAAGAGAGTCTTTTCAATTACAATATTAATACAAAATGCTCTTGCTTTATATATTAATGAACAAATACAGAGGTTATAATATTGACCAAGCGCTCGACCAAATGGTGGAAATCTTCGGGGAGGAATTGCTGGATGGCCCAGTAGATTCTTCAATACGCATTGGCCTCAGGGTGAACTTGGAGTTGGACAAAACCTAGGTTCTCCGAACACGTCAACCCAGGACCTATTGTTGTCAAAGGTGGTCCTCTGGAGGTTGCTCGTGAATATAATTTACCTCGAGCACACCGTACAGTTTGGTAAGAATAACTTTGAGAGGAAGGCTACCCGAAGGCTTAAGCTGAGCTGGGCAGCATTCTTCGTTAGATCTTGTCGTTGCATATCCCACAGAGCCTAAAAACTAAGGTCTTCAATAAGTGCGTCCTGGCTATTATGACTTACGGGGCCGAAACGCTGATACTCACCGTACGGCTTGCCCACAAATTAAAAGTCACTTAGGAGCTATGGAGCGGGCAATGCTTGAAGTTTCCCTGAGTGATCGCATCGGGAACGAGGTCATCAAATACTTTTGTTTTAAAAAACAATGAATATATTATTTTATAAAAAAAATTTTATCTCAGAAGAATAAATACTTACACAATAAATTGAAGACAAAAAAATATTCAAAAGGTACTTTTGAATAAGAATTTTACAAATTCCACAACCCAAAAATCCCTGTAACGTATTTTCTAGAATAAATTATTATAAATTAGATTGTTATAGAATAGAACAGAATAGAATTTTCTTTATTCGAGTATCCACGACTCAAAAGCTGTTAGTACAACTATGTTAGTAAGCACTGATCATCATCATCGTTCTCTTGCCCTTATCCCAATTCATTTGAGGTCGGCGCAGCATGTCTTCTTCTTCCATACTCTTCTATTTTTCGTCATCTCATCAGACACTTTTAGTAAGCACTGATAAAAACAAAAAAGACACCAAAATGAAAAAAAATAATAATAATAAAGGTAGATCACTGCTGCGACAACCCATGAGTAATTGCACAGCAGCGACCGACATAAACACAGTCCAGGCGACTTGCAATCATGCTTAAGATACTGTCGGTGCTGCCCCACACCTTTTTTTTTTTTTTTGGGATCGGGAGCGGGAGGGAGTGTTAGACTCTTACTTACTAAAACCCATCCATGTTCCTTCCTCGCCCTTTATGTTCCGGGGCCGCGGTATCTCTTTCGAACACCCTGCGCACCTTTTACGCATTGTTGCGTAAAAACTATCCACGTGCACATACCCGACGCACTACAGGTACAGAAGTGGGGCAGCCCCACCAGCATCCTAAACGCATTATTATACTGAACGCGGAGAGCACTGTACGATCTTTGCGTTAGCCCACAGGCTGCACGTGTAAAAATAAGTACAGTACGCTCGAAAGAGCGTGATCTTGACTGGAAGTGAGCATCGTGCAAACCTGCGAGCCAACATGTTCGCTCTAACTGACAATGCCCTCCGCTTACGTTCAATGTCATCATCGTCCCTAAGGTCAGGGGTCAATATATGACCAAGGTATCTAAAATTCTGTGCTCTCTGTAAAGGTGTGCCCTACAGAAGTACTGGAAGCACATTGTCAGGGTTTTTACCCCCAAACCATGTACTTTGGCGTACGCCTCACACTGGGAGATATACAGTTTTAATTACCCATATTTCTACATTTTAAACGACCTACGACATGTTGTTGCGTGTTTGAAATGCGGAATTCACAGATCAATAGTGATCGATTTAAAAGAGACCGAAAAACCCGGATTTTTGACCGTTTTTTTTCACAAAGCGAAAACCCGGAAATTCCTAGATTTTTGGAAAACCGGGAAAAACCGGTTCGTTTGCCTAGTGACGTACAGGAGGTATGTCTAGTAGTCTCGTCCGAGCCAAAGTGGTTATATGTAATAGACAGCCTTCTCTTGAAAATTTTGGACACACTTGTTGGACGGTGTCGCCCCCTGGTACTATATCCCCTTAACTAATCCCCAAAACTATTATTTGTTGCCTTGCATCAACTATAAATCAAGATACTTATTGTTATATCTGTAAAGTATTCTTTTAACTTTTCTTTTTGTGTTTCACATTTGAATGGAAACTCCACAAATATTTTTGACACTGCTTGTATTTTTAGTTTTTTCCAGCTTTCAGCACATCAGTTTTCTAATATGAAACACTTCTAAGTCAACGTAAAATTGTCAAACACATTCAAAACTCAAAAAAAACTCAAAGCATATATTTCAACTAGACCATTACGGCACTTTTGAATGTCAAATTACAAATAAAATCAAAGCCACAGTCACAAGGCATGATAACTTGAGAAAGTACTGTAGTTGCCCATTAGATTGTAATCTGTCTAGCGAGATTGTAAACTCTCGAAATATTGTCAACCAAGCATACTGCTTACAATGCAACGCATTATTTTACGGTAGATTGTAATCTATCGAAGTGAAACCGTAATATTGTGAAATGCATGCAACGGAAGTATCTCTGCCCCCATAATCGAGACTTGGGGCACGCCCACGTTAGGTTAGTTAGGTTAGGTACGATTAAACCCTACAGAGAGAAATACCCTATTTCCCCGCGTAGCGTGAATCCGTCGACTACGCTTTTTAGAGGAATATAAGGTGTTTTGAAGTTGGGTTATATAAATCGGTATTTCTCAGGAATCGTACTTTATCTTTTCATGAGAGTGGCACCATAGGGCAAAGGGGACCCTTCCTTCCCTCCCCTGCTCTACACTGCGCGAGTTGACTTCCATCGCATACATTTCACAATATTACGATTTGACTTCGATAGGTTGTAATCTACCAAAAAACAAATCTAAATATTGTAAGCAGTATGTTCGTTTGACAATCTTTCGAGAGTTTACAATTTCGCTAGTTATATTACAACCTAACGGTCTTTACAATGTTACACTGACACATATACTTGGTATACTAAGAAAACCAGAACCAGTACCTTTGTGCTCTTCTATGTTAATAAATATTGTCCTTTTATGTATTTTGTGTGTACATGAATAAATAAATAAATAAATAAAACATTTTTCCATAGTAAGGGCATGTTATCCGGATATCAATTGCTACTACTTACTAGCACTTACTACTCGGATAATACGAATAAAACGGTTATTTTCATTTTATTTTTTTCTCGCATTTTAACATGTTCATAAAGGTCGATTGAATTACCTTATAAACAACATTATTTTTTGTTCACATCGCGAAAAAAAATCAGCTGTTCCCTACATTTATGTTCGCATAACTCGTCAAAATGTAGAGAACAACTGATTTTTTTTTCGCGATTTCAAGGTTCGTCCCATTGAAAAAGTTGTTCAAAATGATGAGTACAATGACCCCTTTTCGGGTTTAGTGTAAACAAAAAATAATGTTGTATATGAAATAGTCATTCAATCGACCTTCATGAACTTGGAGCGTTGTATTGATGATTTTGATAATTATAATTCTGAAACTACATACGATTTTCAGTCGCGAATCATATTTTGATCAACATGCAACCTAAAATGACTTTGGCGGGCTACCCTGGAGCATCCACAAGGGTTTTCAAACTTACTGATCTTCCATCTTACAGGACATTTGCAAGGGATCCTGGTGTTCCAAGAGTCTCTTCCCAGATCTGAGTAACACCGGTGCACTCAAAGAGCACATGCGGGACCGTGGCCTCCGCCTCGACGCACGCTCTGAATAGGGGACTGTCAGTGATACCTGCCACCTGGGTGTGGGAGTGTTTGTTCAGTGAGCAGTGTCCAGTGATGGTCCCGCCAGCAGTCGTAGGCGCAGAAGAGTTCGACATCTGTGCCGTCGTCGGTACTTGATCCATCAGTGTAGATTCATAGCTATTTTAGACCTGCCTCCTCTCTAACGAGGAGGCGGCCCTGGTGACGATTGCGGGAATGGGTGATGTTCTCATGCTACTGGCGATTGACACGCAGGGAAATCTTTGTAGCTTCTCGAGGTCCTTTTTGGCCGTGCTCAGGTTGGTTCTAGGGCCACCAAACTAAAGAGCCGTATGTGATGATTGGTCGGATGACTGTAGTGTATGGTCAGTAGGTGATTTTGAAGCTTATGCCCAAAATTCCTTCCGAGCAATCTTTTGCATTGCGAAAGTGCTCTCTTATATAGTGATGTAATCGGTGTGTTCTTCCCAGGTCAGCTGTTGATCCGAACAGATGCCCACTTGTCCAGGTATTTGGTTTTAATTGATAGGCTTAGAGTGGGCTCAAAGAAACTCAGTATGTAATTGTACGGTTGACCACTTTTCTTTGTGAAAAGTACGATTTTGGTTTTGGGAGGGTTTACTGCCAATTTATATTCCTTGCACCAGTTCTCTACAATATTCAAGGCTCTACGCATTTTATGTGTTACAAGATGTCACTTATGTTTGCTATTTTATGACTTATTTCGTTGCCTACTTAGCAACGATTATTTTATTTTTGCCATGGTTCGTTATACTGATTAGTGAATATCAATCATTGACAATATTGTGGTTAAATTATTTTTTAAATATCCTATCCGAATTATCCGTATTATCCGCATAACGTTATCCAAGTATCCGGATACTAAACTGAGCGGGTAATTGCATGCCTTAGTCGTAGTAGACCAAAAAATTTCGTTATAGGTGTGCGATGTGTCGTAGACACAACAGTTTTTGAGGCAGACTTGTCTTTGTGAGGCAATACTGTCTTGATAGAGACAGACTATCGCTTTACAAATTATATGAAAACGCGCACACTTGGAACAAAACGTCTCGTAGACAAAACTGTCTCATACCTACAAAAACTGCACAGCGACAAGTCTGACTACCGATTGTCAGCTTCCCTTGTGTATGTATGTGGGTGCGCATATCTACGACAAAACAGTCTAGCAATAGGGCGTCAAAAAGTGGCCATTTTTCAACCCCGGGTTTTCGGTTTCGGGTTTTTTGTCCAAAACCGGGTAGGTACCCGACGTTTTCGGGGATTTTTAATTCTAAATTGGATTAGAAACTGTACATTTTGGCTGGTAACTTCTTATCCTTATCCATTTCACCCATTTACTCTATTCCCCACCTTGTGGTACCTCAACGACAATGCCTAGTGGTAATTACGGGCCCGTTCGTTTCTTATCACCGTTCAAGGTGTATCTTATTATTTGGAAATATTATAAAAATCTGTAATACACCATACAATCGTGTGTGCATATCAATCGTCAGTTTTGGTGACAATTTGCGATCATTAAATGGAAGACAAAAGGGGCGCCCCGGAAATCCATGGATCAAGAAGATCTACGGTGCGAGGTACCTACCATTTTTAGGGTTCCGTAGCCAAATGGCAAAAACGGAACCCTTATAGATTCGTCATGTCTGTCTGTCTGTCTGTCTGTTCGTCCGTATGTCAATCCCATACGTGTGGGGTATCTAAGGATAGGTCTTCAAAAATTATATTGAGGTTTCTTACATCATTTTTTTTTCCTTTTACTTCCTACTTGCCAAATTACTTGAATGTGCCTAGATTTACTTGCATTGTTTTAAAATTATATTCTACCATCGCGCTTTCACCGTGGGTATGTAACAGTGATACATCAACACTATACCGTAAGAACTTCTATTCACCTGTGACAAACAATAAATAAATGAATTATAAATTATCTCAGACTACATGATTAATTGATAATGATCCTATCACTTTTCTGCCAATATCTCTAGTGATCATTTTACATCTACGAGTAGTATAGAATAATTTGAAAATTCATGAAGACGAATATTGCTTTGCCAAAATTAAAAAAAAAAATCACCTCTGACTGTAGGCGTTGAACAAATTTGGACTAAGTATAGAAATTGTTATAGATTTATAGTTGCACGTGCATATAGATTTCATTACTGAATAGGTATTTTACAACTGAATGTTGATAAAATAAACAAGTTAAAACGCTTTAAAAAAATATTTATTGATATTTTACAAGCAACATAAATAGTAGACAAAATAACTTAGACTAATACAACGAAATAATTGTACATGAGCATCACTGAAAACACTATATGAAAAAAATCATAAACCTGTCCCTTTTGACTTTACGAGTATGAACATTGAATATTTCCAACATGGCTTTCACAACGGTTTCTTTTATTAAACTTGGACAATGCTTCATCGCCCAAATACTTATTAATTAGAGAAGAACACCTTATATCACGAGGAGCATGATCAAGTGTGGCTTCTAGATCATGAATTACAATATCCTGATGTGAGAGCTTCCATGATTGGAGATGTGAGAGCATCATTTGGGGCAACTTAGCTCGTAAAATAATTATTTTAGCTCTCAGAACGATAAACTCAGTATGACAATGACGCATTAATTGAATTCTTGAATAGGCAACTTCCATGAGTATCTCTATGTACTGACGCGAATACGGTACGCGCCCATGGAGACTGCTAACGCAAAACTTCACTTTATCCGAGTATTTGGCTAAATCTCGCAGTTGTATGTCCAATTCGGGAGTTTTCTCTCCCGATATCAAATAGTGCAGATGTTGGAGCAGTGACACTTGTAAAGTTTCATCCGTCATGCCATTTAATTTGTGCTCAAGATTTGCACGGATTTCGTTAGGTGTACCACCTAAACAATACACTGTGCCGGTTAGCCCTGTGAATGGAGAAATTAATCAAACAAATGCCAATTACTAGTGAAATAAATTCCCAAATTTCTTCTTTTCCTTTATTGCGTAAGAACGTAAATAACCTTAAACTTACCATAGCTTTCTAATATTGAAGCCATTTCAATTACAATCGATACACCAAACTCATAACCCAGCAAGCAGAACTGATTGCCAATTTTCAGTTTTTTCATCAAGACCTGAAAACATGTCGTTAACAAGAGCTTAATAACGTATTAGCACAATCCCACGCTGTTGTCCTTCGAGGGTAGAGAGAAACGACAGGACGCCCCATGCTACGATCCTTACATATGCACTCCGTTGCATCATCAAAGTTCATATATCTTATCATAATATTCACATCGAATGCTTGTACCATACACCTTACCTTTCTTTCTGAAGAACATAACCAATAAGGTAAGATAATGTCCTTCTAGCTAGGGCGTGTCCTGATTCACATTTCATTCATCCTCTCAACATGACCCAACCACCTAAGGGTTCCTAATATTTTCTATTATTGTCACTATTTCTAGGGACATAAACACACATCTGCTTTGTACTAAAATACACAAAAACAATACAAATAAATAATGAATACATTTACAATAACAAGCCGTTGAGCTATTTCTTGAATGCTCTCTCGATATTTCTCAACGCCTAGCTGTAGTACCACAGCCGGTACCTTCAAGAGTTCGCACATCGTTCGGAATCGTTCGTGATTGCCCTCTATGCCTGGCACTATGTATAAACATGTTTCGTCGTCTTCATGTTTCTCAGGTATCTAAAACAGCAGACAACATCACTCAACTTAACTTCTGTCTTGTTTTCTCCCACATATCTTGGAGTCAGCCTCCAGTATAACCGGATGCAATTTTATACCAATATTTTACATGGAGCGACTGCCTATCTGACTTCTTCCACATAGTTATTGGGTAAACGATACCTCTTGGTAAGATTCATAGTTAGACCTTCGGGCGACCGATAACCTTTATTCTTGAAAATATTGTAAACATGCAATTACGAGTAAAACCCTAACTTTACCATGTTTGGTGTATGAAGAGTAGGCATGAAGACATACTCGGTGCTAGCGAGCATTTCATCGCCACCAACGTAAGATATATAACCGCCGAAACCAGGCTCTTCTTTGTCTAATTCCATCATTTGAATTTTTATTTTTTTTAGTCTGTGAAATGGGTAGGTTATATACACAAAGTTAAAATAAGATTAAAAAAACAATATCGCATACAAGATTATTTAATTCCCGAGGATTAATGTTTAACAATAATTACAAATGGAAGTTAAACCTCTTCAATAAGAGATTCTCTTTGGCTATCTAAGACTTATTGTTCCAGGCTAAAATCCAAGATGTGTGTGTGACCCATTCATAATTTTAAATTTTCTAGAGATATAAATGAATAGATTAAACATAAACTCACTGTCCAACAGTCATACATGGAATGGCTTCCTTTGGAATATGAACGTTGAACTGGTCTGATAGTATCGAGTACAATTCCTGATCACTATCTTGATCTATGCCTACTTCTCTCAAAGTAGCGTCCTCATCTGTGTCTTTTGTTATCACGACTCCTGAAATTATAAAATTAACATTACCCCTCCGTCTCAGAGGAGACCAGAGTTCCTGCCACGCTGACGGTCGGTCGCGTACGCCAGCAAGAAAAATAGTAGCAAATATGCGCCGATGACGCCTGCGTCGCAGTATGGTGCGACGATATAAACACAATGACAAAACAACGCGTGATAAAGAACACAATGTATACTCATACGCGCGACCGACGTCAGCGCAGGAAGAATTGAAGTGCCACGTACGACCTACTTCATAGATACCAAAAATTCATAATGGAATAACTTAATAAATCTCCCCAACATCAAAATTGAACCCAAAACCAGTAGCTCAGCAGTAGCACTTGCGGCCATCACAATAACGAAACATCCATAATAACATTAGCCCTGAAAAAAACAAAATTTCACAGTTTCGACGTGGTTGAAGTCCCCACCTGGAATATTAGCGACTTCTTCGAGGACATCTCGTGGCTGATCAATACAGTTAACTACCACAAAGGTTTCACTGCCTAGTAAAGCTGATTCAATGGCTTCAACAGCGGTGTACCACATCAGCGTCATGTTCCTCTTAACTTCTTTCAAACCTAAATCTGCGAACTATAATAATGACTTTATAAACTTTTGTATCATTTTTAAAAAACATTAAGAACAAAGTTAATATTAGACATATTTACCTTTTTCAATGTTAGTTTTATTGATAAAGAGTTCAAATTGCACTGTTTTCTCATCAGGCATACGTTACGACCTACGGATACGTGCTCGCTTATCACGGTGAAGTACCTAAAATAATAATTGATTTAAATACTCGATACTCTGGTTAAGATTGATCGTGTGACCGAAATGTGAATTCATGTTATTACCTAAGCCTTGGACAAAGTTTTCTAGATGTAACATCAAAGATGTGTACTGTCGAGTTAATGTTATCTTCGACGACCTTATTCATTGAATCTGTGGCTACCAAGTAAATCCCTTCAATTGGACCCAAAACACTGGCTTTATTCAACAGTTTTTGAACGTTTTCAATTGAATTAAGAACATAAGTAACTATTGTTACTACCACTCCTAGGTTTTCCCATTGCCTGAAAGTAATAAAATTGTTTTTATTATTTCGATTTCGGCAGATATACAGATTCTATATCGATTACTTACTTTCTCTTGAATACTAAATAATTCGAAATCACTGGAACATATAGGCACATTCTCTTTACTCCCCGTTGCACCAATCGATCAGCAAGATTTATACCAAATCCGTCATGGTCACACAGCAAGACGTGACATGAATTGGGTGAAAATGATAATCTGTAAGAGAACAGTGAGTACCTAAAGTGTATTTACTAGAATAACTTTCTCTACTACAAGAGATAGGAACAAAAAATATATGTAGACATGTTTGATTGTGGGCAAAATGATTTTACTAGCAAACAAGTAAACACTGTGATGACGACTGATAGAGATGCAAGTATGAAAAGATCAAGACGGACTGCACCGTATGTAGGTACCTGGGCTGAACTTCCAGCGCAGAGTCTTCCATCTTCAGCAGTACTCTGCCGCGGTGCCTGCTGGCCGCGAGCAGTCGGAAGGCGCGCGCGACGTCGTGCGGCGAGTACGACACGCGCGTCAGAGGACGCACGTACCCGCGAGCAATACCCTCACTCAACATTAATCGTATTCTCTGAAAAAAAAAAAATGTTTTAGTTATTGTACCGAAGGACGATTTTTAGCCAAAACTGAAGCCGATTTATGGGCTATTGGAACAACCTTTGGCCGAAGCCAAAAGTTTAATCACCCTAACAAATTCAGTTCTAGACCGGCTAAAAGTGAACAACAAAGTGATTTTTTTTCAACTATGAAAATAAAAGTTTTATTTTAAATTATGATTAGCAATCAGTAAACACTTTGCCATTGCACTCTTGCGCGTTCGTGTTCTTCGATTTCAGCGCTCACTAGAAACCTTCGTTTTCGGCTTCGGCGGTTAGAAATTGTTATTATTTTTTTTTAAATAATATTAGTAGTTGACTGACTCACTTTGAAATCTTTAATGTCCTTGCTACAAAATATGGAAGATACATCAATCGTTACGTAATGTCTTGAGTTTAACAGGTCGTACATTCCCAACTCGTAATTCTCTCGCGTATGTAATTGAACGATGTCAAACGTAGTACCCCCACTGGCACAACAAGTCAACGAAGCCTGGAAACAGTGCATGTCAGTTTAAACTTAACCATTTTCCATCTTCTCCTTAACGCATTGATGGCAGCAACAAGTGGCTCAGGAGCCACTCGTTTGGCGCCTTCAGTAGTGTCCATCAGTACCTGTAACAAACAAGCAACAGGACACGCAGAACAAAACAGTTTTATATTTTGACCACTGTTTTTTGGATTATAAAAGCTGCCTAGCCGCGATATATATTTCTCAGATAAGAGTTCGATAATTGATTAATTTATGCTAAAACAAAAATATTGTTAAATAAACAGTCAATAATATTTTTTTTCTACTAAATAAGTAAACTTATTAAAAAGTATAAGAACAGCCTTACATTTTTAAGCGTTCCTTTTACACAACTGAAGATGATATCGCAGCCCCGTCCTTCGGTAAAGTGCATGACCATATCTTTGAACGTAACATCACGGGAATTTCCAATATGTTCAGCTGAAATAATTTTTTTATCAGCTATTTGATGATGATAATTTCGAACAAACTCAATACACCTAGCTAATTGATCTAAAAAATAAATGAAATATAACGCGATTGAATAATAAGTGAAAAGATGGCAGCAATAAAAAAACTCAAACGATGTAAACGAGAAGTACTTTTTATCTGTCATACAGTCGAAGGCTGGTCACAAACTGACTGACCAAAGCACATAGGTATGATTGAAAAGCACGGTCGTCTGCCTGCCTTTTCTCTATGACCATGTTATGTAAGGGTTGGCTTCCAGTTTAACCGGATGCAGCTGAGTACCAGTATTTAGTTATATGGAACCACTGCCCATCAGAACCTGACTACTCAGTTACTGAATAATATTATCATACCCTGTATCTGGGTTACATCATTTGGGCTAAATAAGGGCTTTCGCAGACTAGATACAAGACTGACTTAAGACAGACTTTTGCTAAAGTGAATGAATAGTCTGTCTCGCTCGCACTAGTAGAAAAATAGTCTGTCTTAAGACACTTTTGTCCATAGTGTCTAAAACCCCTTAAAGAGTATGATTTTCCGAAAAACCAACCGGGTAAGTCCGGGAACAAATTCCTCAAGAGCGTTTTCTTGTTGTGATCACTGACAGTGGTGAAGACTTTGCAGCCGATGGCCATTGCGATGGAAATAGCTGCCTGGCCCACGGCTCCAGCTCCTCCGTGTATCAAAAGGCTCGTGCCGGGAACTAGTCTACTCTTAATGCCCTGCCGAGACAATTTCAATAATAATATAAAATGGAGGAAAAACAAATTACTAAAAAGTACCTACATCGTGTCGCACGTGACAATTAAAGAGATTACACTAAACCAAGGATACCATATATTTACTATCGATGAATGATTAACACCAAAGAATTTTGGAGGTGTACATCTTTAAAGTAGTTAAATTTAAAGACACGATTTTAACGTTGTCAAAGAAATATACTGTTTATATTTATGACTACTTTTATTTTTATTTTAACGCAGTAGCTTATACAACTGTTGGTTTCGTTTATAAAACGAAAAATTTAAACAGATATCATGATTAGCATAGTTGACAAAATGTAATTACCAGGCAATAAAATGCGATGGTGTAAGCAAGCGGCACTGTCGCAGCATCTTCTAGATTCCAATGTGTAGGTACTGGCCACAAAAACTCGGGGCTAGAGCATATTAGTTGTGACACACTGCCGGATGAAGGTATTAAGCCCATCACAGATTTCCCACTAAAAAAAGACATTAAATTAAAGGCTTCGTAAACTAGCACCCAAGAATCTAAAAAAATACGAAGAATGTAAGTAACCTTTCAGTAATTCCACTAAAACTCATCCCGAAGCCCTGGTCTTGAGGGTTTTGTATCGCTATCTGAGCAAGCACTCGCTGTGCATCATAGCGGTTCAACTCGGCATAGTGAACCTAAATTAAAACTTTGTTTACACCAAAAAGACAACAGTCTGATTATCTAAAACAGCTGGTTAAAACACATTTTTGTATGGGAACATGTCACAGTGACAGTTGGAACATGGACCTGAATCAATTCAAATTGTTCCTATTCTCAAAATTGCACATACCTGTACATTAACACCGTCTGGTTGTTGATCAACCTGAGGCATTTCTGACCAATACAAAGAATTGAGATCACCTAGTTGACTACATCGAAGCACTGCACCACGCCCCTTAGTACAGTTTGTAGTAAGTGGAACGTAATATTCACTTCCCCATGTGTTCTGTAAGGAAGCCATTCGTGACTTACTAGATCAATTGTAAAGTTATTGGACTTTAAGATTGATTACCTGATAAAATATGTTGAACGGTAACTCAAAGCACGGAAGTAACTTCATGTTCACCCTGTGCCTATCATTCACCATCGCTAGGTACACCTGGTTTCGATCTTTTTCCCCTCTCCACTGCTTCACTAGACTTTTCAAATCACTCGGTGGTGGATAAGAAGTAAATATGACCAGTTTCTGGTGGGGTTGTAAGTTTGTTCTTGAAACAATCAAGCATTGTAGATCTTCAGGTCTAGCCACTGTTAGGGCCACGGCAGAAAGAGGCTTTGATTTCCAACGAGCTAGCTCTAATCTTGATAGACCTTTGCCAACCACAGAAACACGTATGTACTGTGAAGATGTGTAAATGTCGTCAACATTTACGCCCATGATTACTAGGAAAGCATCAGGATAAAGATAGAATAGAGTTTGCAACATCTGAAAATAACAAAATTGATGCAATAAAAAGTTTTGTTGTTGCAGAGAGAAATAAAACACATAATATGAACGTTGGCATGGGTATAAATAAAAGATTAAGAGTATCTTACTCACATCAGCTTTACAAGTAGTACGGTTCAATATGATAACATCTGGATTTTTATCAGACTCCGTTTTTCTGTTCCGTAAGTCTTGTTCCTTAACGTCTATTACTTCAATGTGTTCAATGGGAGATCCAATAATCATTGGATTTATTTTATTCAATAGTGAAGGTTCACTTGAGTCGTCAATGTTTAAAACGGTAAGTTGTTCTGCACCAACATGTTCAGCAACAATTTGCATGAAAACGTAAAGCGTTGTCGGAATCTGTCAAATGTAGATATTAGGGCACATCAATTGAAACTTATTTGTATTTAAAATTGTATCTTAGTATCTAATGATATACTAACATCTTCAGTTGCATCTTGGAAGAAAGGTATAAATTTTAACATTTTCGAAACTACGGGCTGCATTAGCAGTGGTTTATCTTTAAATGAAAGATGTTCGATTAACAATCCGCCGCATCTGAAATTACCAGTGGCTAATTATTGTAGTATTGCTTTTGATATGTAGCATAAAATAATCATAGATATTATAAACTATAGCGTATCACCTGACTGTATATTGATCTTCTAAGACTTTAGCTTCAAGTAATGTATCATTCATATTCCCGGTGTCTCTTAACTCAAACAGATGTGAGTTGACATCGATACAAATCCGTTTAATGTACTGTGGTTGTGAAACTGCGTTATGTTCATGTCTTAAGATACACAATTGAAGAGCTCCTTCGACAAAGGAAACCCAATTATTTCGCCAGATTATCTGTGCCTTTGTTAAACTCAGATTAGAGCTGTGGATAGCACGTAAGTCGTCCCTGTAATTTTAATATTATTTAATATGTGAAACGTAACTTGCTTTTATATATTCTTTACGTGTTTATATTAATTACACCCAACCATCTGTACTGCAGTAATTTAAATATTAATACTTACTTATAGTCATATCCTCTTTCAAACAGCAATTTGTAGATATCAGAACTGTTAAGCTTAATTTCACCTCCTGTTTCGTTTGTGATTACTTTCATGTGCGTTTTGACTGCTACTATGTAGCCTTCAACCACGAGAACGTTCCTATGTGTTACCTGAAAGGCGAACATTATCTCTTAACAGAACCTCTCCTTCTTCTTCTTTTATTCTTTTCAGCATTCTTCTTATAGAAGATTTTATTTTACTTGCAATATTTTATGTATTTTTTTATTTGTTGGAACTGAATTTTAAAATTGTTATCCCCAACCGATCGAGCTTAAAGTTTGCATTCTACCTTGGATTGCAATTCATGGTCAGCTAAAGGTCCATGTTCACAAAGATAACCGTCTCATTATCTAAAAACAGCTGTCACTGTGTCATGTTCCCATACAAAAATGCGTTTTAAACAGCTGTTTTAGATAATCAGTCTGTCATCTTTTCGGTGAACATGGACCTAAGTGTTGTCATTCTAAGGTCCATGTTCACCGAAATGATAATCGTCTGGTTATCTAAAAACAGCTGTCACCGTGACATGTTTCCATACAAAAATTTTAAACAGCTGTTTTATATAATCAGACTGTCATCTTTTTGGTGAACATGGACCTAAATCGAATATGGCGAGCTCCTTAAAATGGCAGACTAATTATTGTTTATGCACCACCAGTGCCCCATGATATGTGTATTAATTAAAAGGGTTTACTGAGAAGAATCCAAACCCGCGGAAACTAAAAAATAAATTGACCCAACATGTCAATATTACGCCTTTTTTCGTCACAATGTGTATTTTTAAGCATGTTTTGATGAAACCTTGAGCACTTTAATAGCTTTAATTTTTCACTTACCTCAAACCGTCCACTGCCTCTCTGCAGCATGATCACCAGTCGAAGAACTTGGTTATCATTCAACACTGGCTGTTTATGGCACTTCACATTATGAAACTGGACTGATGTTTCTCGTATTGGCCTGCCAGTTATCATTGATAGTGTGTCCCAAACGAACATTAGTGATCCACCTAGTGGGAATAATCTGGCACCTGGACCAAATAAAGCGTTACTTTGTATTACAAAACTTTTGTCAAGGTGCATTACAAATAAGCTTTGTCGTTTAGTAACAGTTTGAAATATTTGTTATTACCTTCAACAATGGAGCCCTCCACGAACTTATATTCCTCATCATATACTGTTACTATCGGCTTGTATATAGCGGTATACTGACGATCAGGGTTTTTATACAGGCATGTATTCCTGAAATCATTTTACTGTTGTTGGACTAAACCTTTAACACTTTTCTTACACATCTTCTTTCATTCTTACCATTCCTCCGTGTGGGTCCATTCTACTAAATGCGACAGCTGTCGTGTCTGTGTTGATACAGGAAACTCAATTCTTGGATACAAAACACTAATGTCTATATTGTAACCTTCCACGTAAAGCCTGTAAAAATATTTTGTGTTAATTTTTTGGGCCTATTTGAATACTACTGAATAGTCAGTGACTTACCATCTATTGGTATATTTAGAAATGGACCTGGTCTGTTTAGAAATTATCTAGCAGTCAATCGTATAGAAGCATTTCGAGGTGAGGGAAGTAAAGTGTTTGAGCGCCTTCTTTTCCTCAGATGATTTACTCACGTCCCCAAAGCTTTTAATAGAAACACAACGTTGTCTGGGTGTCTCCTCCTGGTGAGAGGCACGTGCCTACAGTTTGCAGATAAGGAGCGCTTGAGAATGGCCTGCAGTAGTCCGTGTGGCGCCACCTCCACCAACACGGCGTTGCTCGGTACCAGCCGCAATGTCTCTTCGAATAACACTGGATTCTGCACAGTTTAAGGGTTTTTTTATTATTCTTTTTACAGCCAGTGTTAGATAAAATTATCATTTTTTGTAACTCTACATTTACTCTGCTAGCTTCATAAATTGCTCAGATTGTGTCCACTTTTTATTGTTGATTCAAAACAAACCAAGTAATTATATTTATTCTAGAGCTGTCTCTAGAATAAATTGTTTAATGTCCCACTTAGTCACTCTGTGGCTCGATCCACCTTCCTACACCGCGTATGCCTACGATGATCAACGCGCTCGTGGAGATCAACCCTGGATTGGACTTGTTTGTTGATGAATTGAAGACGATAATGTTAGAATGTTTGTGATCCGGTGTTTTCCGACCGAGCAAAAATTACTGAATGATTCGCTGTCTATAAAATTCAGTATTATTTTAATGTCTTTCTTACCAACATGTTATTAGTATGATACTCAGGTGATGAATATCTAGCGGCGGGCTCATGCCACCTGCCTGCCTCCACAGATGTGGACAACCAGCGATCACTCCGAAGTTTTGGCTCCTTGACTATTTCTTGATATTCTCGTAGTAACTCAGGCCCTGACAATAATGGGTTATGTCATATTTGTGTCATGTCATAAAAGTATAATAGTTATTAATGTGTTCTTGTAGAGTAACACTGCAATATAATCACGAGAATATATGTGACGTGTAACGTTAAATGCGCAAAACCTGAAAACAATTTGATCAGAATCACGGACAGAACCAATTGAACCACTTTTTAACATAGGTCTGTCACATTAAAAAAATCTTTATTCAAAGTGTTGCCCTGTCTATTTAATAATATGTCAAGCCATTACATGCTCAAACTCGCCAAAATAGACTGACAAACACATATGGTTGTCGTCCAATTTAAATTTTCTCAATACGCGGGATAATAATAGTTCTTGCCAGTAAATCCAATTGCCGGTAAAATAAGGTCTCTCAGAATAAGGTCTAATTAATTATAAATCATTTGGAGTGTATGAGGTTTTGCGCACTTAACGTTACACGTTGTATTTAACCGACTTAAAAAAGCGGCCAAGTGCGAGTCGAACTCGCCCATGAAGGGTTCCTTAACCGTTGCAGCAAGTAACATAATATAAAAGTTCTTGTAGTTCGTTGTAAATTAAAGGTAAATTATGGTTCACGATTTATGACGTATTCAAAATAACTACTTGCTAAATCTCGTTCAAACCAATTTTCGGTGGAAGTTTATATGGCAATGCAGATCTTTTTTTTTTGTTTTATTATTCTCTTATTTTAGAAGTTACAGGGGGGCACACATTTTACCTCTTTGGAAGTGTCTCTCGCGAAAACTATTCAGTTTAGAAAAAAAAATACATTAGAAACCTCTTTTTTAAAGATCTATCCACGTATTGGGTTTGATGAAAAAAAAATTGAGTTTCAGTTCTATGTATAGGGAACCCCCAAAATATTGTTTTAAATTTTTATTTTTGTGTAAAATCTTAATGCGTTTCACAGAATACAATCGCGCATCTGCTCACCAAGTTTTGACAGCATAGTTCATGACGAATCCATAAGGGTTCCGTTTTTTGCCATTTGGCTACGGAACCCTAAAATAGAGTCGGTTATGTCGGCCAATTTCTTCTCCAGTGTCTAGTGTGTAGTGATCTTCCCATTGGGAACTACTTAACGCACATGGTGCACTGAGCTGTGCGATGTTACTCAATCAATCTCGCAAGCAATGTTACTGAGACTCAATCATGCTCAGCTTCACGCGTCGTCCTAATTACTCGTAGCTAACGATTAAACGATGCGGTTTTGTCGCGTGATGAAAATGATCGTGTGCTGCTGAATGCGCGATGCCGCCGTCGCGCCGTCAACGCAACGGCGGCAATTCAAAAATGGCTGTTTCCTAAATATTGCACAGTTTTTGTTGTTAAGTATATATATTGTTTTAAAACTTACAAATGAAACATGAAACCAGAATTGGGCCACATAATATTCTACAAAGATCCAGAATTTACGTTTCATCTGTCCGATCTGAGATGGCTTTGATTGACCGCCGCATTCGCCAATGTGCTGTTGCTGTGCTGTGCGTAACCAATTGAGATGGATTGCACGATCAAACCCACAGTAAAATCGTTGCTAAGCATTTCCTAAGCTATGACTTGCGAGCTTCAAATTGGACAGTAAATAGATTTATTTTTGTATTTTGTCCCATAATGCGACGAAATAGCGTCTTTTACTTGTATGGTCGTTGGCAAATTAGAACGACGCCTATTTATCGTTCACTTACCAGCTTCAGAGATGTAGCGGGAATGGTAAGCAATGTTCGAGCACTTGACTGCTTTAGTGAAGATGCCACGTGCATTCAGCTGACCGACGAACTTGCACATAGCTTCTTCAGGGCCAGAGATCGTGCAGGAGTCAGGTCCGTTATGACAAGCTACATCTATCTCTGGTGGACACATCTTCGACATCTGAAACAGACAACGTACTTTCCGTTGGTTTCATAATGATATGCGCTTCGTTGTGTTTTTATTTAAAATCAAATACAGGGTGTAAACAGTCTCGTCACGAAGCCGTTAATCAAGTATTCTGTACATCAAACTAAGTAACTTTACGCAAAAATTGATGCTGGGAAACCGCTTTATTTTTGTGCTGAAAAGTCATGTTTTGTGATCGGATCGTCGGGGGCGACTAGAACACCATGGTAGCGGGATTGACATTCTTTACGTTAGAGCTATCTGGCAATACAAAACTACGAGTAAATAGTGACCTGCTTAAATCCGATGCCTACAGCAACCATAGAGCCTCTTGTAAGCTCTGTCTGCACTGATATGAGTCCTCGACTGTAGGACAGTAAAATCATCTCCTCAGCTGTACAACAGCCGTCTGCATAGGCACAGCCCAACTCCCCGACGCTGTGGCCTAGAAACATTGAACTTTTCACGTCTGCAAAAGTTAACTGTAGGGTTGTTCAAAACAAAAAGAAAAACTTTTGTTTACGGACGACAAAAAATATATCAAAGGCCCCAGACAAGCGGCGATTGATTGCTATGCGTTTTTTTTTTATCACGAGCAGGATTAATTTGGCTTTTTGCTAGTTTATCCCACTCGGGTACATTTTACATTTTGGGAAAGTCACCATTGTCTAATGAGCGGTGGTCACTGTTGGGAGTAGCTGAATTTTGGGCCAAAAATGTTAACAGTTTTGCCACCGAAATACGTTAAGAAGAGGTAAATTAGTCCTTTACCAATAATATGGTCGGGAACGAGTCCCACTGCTCGTAACACATCAGTCAAGCCAATCTGTATGGCGGCGATACCAACGAACGAGTTGAGGATATTATCGAACACAGTTGCATCAGGGCTTGTGATGATGTTGACTATGTCCACACCCTTAAGTTTCAATACTTTGTCACATCTGGAATGTAAAACAGATATTTAATTTTTATTGATATACTTTTTAAAGTCACGTATGTCAAAATCTTAGCGTATCACAGTTTGGAGAGTCATGTACATATTTCCTTAAGTTAATGGTTGGTCTCTCCCCGCCCCTTCCAATATCAATTTCAATTATACATAATATAGGTACTATGCATATAGTCGCTCCATGTATTCGTATTCAGCTGCATCCGGTTACAAATAAATATTGCAGGACATTGCACACAGTGCCATCTAGTGCCACAACGAGGACACCAGGTAGTTGATAGATACATAGATACGTTTTGTTTGTAAGTACATATTTAGGTATTATTATACAACGTGTAACGTTAACTGCGCTAAACCCCAGACACCCCAAATATTTTTTTATTTAACTGACCTAATTACAAATTAAAGATTTTATGAGCTGTTTAATTTTTACTGGCAAAAACTATTTTTATCCCGCGTATGACAAAATTTAAATTGAACGACAACCATTGTTTGTCTACCTATTTTGGCAGGTTTGCGCACATGATGGCTTGACCTATACATGAATAGACAGGGCAACATTTCTAATGAAGATTTTTTTAAAAATGTGACCTTTATAAAAAAAGTGGTTCAATTGATTCTGCCCGTGATTCTGATCAAACTATTTTCAGGTTTTGCGCATTTATCGTTATGCATTATATATGTCACCGTAAAATTGTCAAATACGTTATATTGTAATATCTCCAGCGATATTGTAAACTCTCGCATTATTGTCAAACGAATATACTGCTTACAATAAAACCGATTATTTTTCGTGAAATGCATGCTGGTAGTCAACTCATGCGGTGTGAAGGGAAGGAGGGGTCCCCCTTGCCCAGTAGTACCGTCACTCTCATGAAAAGATACTGTACCATTCCTGAGAAATATCGATTAATATAACCTAACCTTGAAACAATTTATATTCCCCTAAAAAGCGTAGTCGACAGAGCCCCGCTTCGCGGGGCCCCTATTTCCGAGTGCAGTCAAGACTCGACTATGGGGGCAGAGATACTTACGTATTTTCAGTTGACAATAATTCGAGAGTTTACAATATTGCTAGAGAGAAACATGTTATATTGTAATATAACGTGTTTGACAATTTTACGGTGACATAACTATATAAACATGACCATTGACCAAGACTCGGAAACAAAACAAATATCCATTGCTCATCACACAGACATCCGGGTCGTCAAAACTATTATACGGTCAGCCGACCCTAACGTAACCGGGAAAGGCTAGGCAGACGATGATAATAATATAAACAAATTTTTGCTGTTGAGTGTCAATTGACCCATGAGTCGGTACTTCGGTCAATTACGGACGGAGTACGGACCCCTTTGTGTCCTCTCATTTGGCCAGTTTTTTTGCTATATTTTCCTACTGGACTTAATGAGATTATTACTTGAACGACACTAGTCTTCTTAAATAGCCTCGAATTTGTGAAGTTGCTGAAATGCTCGAATTTTATGAACAAAGAACTACATGTTATGTAATTTATAAAATTGGTTGGAGTATAAAAACTGTCTCTATGAAACTCTCTGTATACATAGTTTAGTTAGAAGTAGTTCAACAATAAAAACGGAATGCATTTCAGGGATGTGGCTAATATGGACAGGATTCATTTCCACATATTTCAATAAAATTGGTATGTACCGTTCGATGGCAGCAGCGAAGATCGGTATGCGCATGAGTTGCGCGCCCATACCCGCCCACTGCGAGCCCATCCCGCTGTACACGAACCACAGCGGCCGAAGCGCGTCGTCGAAGTACGCCGACTTCTCACAACGAGTCACTGTCTTCTTATTTTGAGATGCTAAAAATTACCCCATAATTTAGTTTTTACACTTCATTGCTTTATGCACAGAATGCATTGATATCAGCTGTGACTTTTGACACCTTGTATAATCAGGCTTGAACATTCCTTCTGCTGGGAGACATGTGCTTTGTGAGAAAGAGGACATGTATCAAAATAAACTAGTCGCCAATCCTTACCGTATATCCCGTACCCTCTTGCCATATGTTTCTGTATTCTTTTCCTGTGTATTGCATGGTACAGAGCCATCTCCTCAGGGTCCAGTTCGTTCTCTTTTATATAGTCGAAGAGTTTCTGTACCGAAGACTCTTGTCTCCCTGACAACAATACCATGTATGGGATGTCACAGTGGTAACGGGCGACGTCCTGAAATATTTTGTAGAATACTTGTAACACAATGTTCCCTTTTTATATTATGTACAATGGTTGTTCCTGTGTGACACTCTAGAGACTAACTGCCAAAACGGACTTTGCTGATTTTTCCGTCAATCGATTTTTGTTAAAATCTTAGGTGTTACAGAAGTGTGATAGGTAAGAGTAGGAGGTCGGTAGGCTGTTAGTAGTTAAGTAGATTGAGTAGTAATATAAGAAGGTAGTACCACAGCAGGAAAAAGATCATTGCAACATGCAGCTAAATTATACAAAACTAGCGGACGTGATGAGGTTTCACCCACGTAGCTCGCGTTCTAGTGGGCGTTCTCGTGAGGGAGCACGGGGATATAGTGTGAATATAGTCTATGTCACTCGCTGTTAATGTAACTATCCATTGCTGAAAGATTTTTTCAAATCAGTCCAGTGGTTCTTAAGTTTACTCGTTACATAGAAAAGTCCAAACATGCAAATCTTTCCTGTTTATAATTATATTGGTTTAGATTAGATAAATGCCACTAACTGGGAAGTATAGAAGAAGACAAGCAGTGGCTCAATATAAATTTGTACAAAGGCAGGAGGAAGTGTTGTAAACTACAAAACCCACCTTGGGTTTATAGTGACCTTTCAGCAGTAGATGTGCATTGATGCCGGTGACCGACAAGCTATTGAGTGCAGTAAACGAACGATTGAACGGCTCGTGTTGCGTCACTATTCTCATGCGGCCATCTTGGAGAGCCAGTATATCTTGCCTCGGGTTGTCACAGTGCAGGTTAGCTGCTAACTCCCCTCTTTGATAAGCTAGTAGCAGCTGCAGATAGAAATTAAACAGTTGCACGGGCTGTTTATGAGAGTCTTTTGAAGGAGACTCAATAAGTGGTAAACATAATGTTAACAACTGTACGGGAAGAGGGATTTCCTCGTTTCTTTTGTTAAATTCAGACAGTCCTATATAATGCCAAAAAAATGGAAAGTGAAAAGCAAGCCATATTTATTAAGACACATGTATGCACGTGATAATATTTAACTGAAATGAGAGTTCATATTATGTATTTCATTTATGAGACTTCCTCTTCTGAGACAATTCAAAAATATTTAAAAGTTTTACCTTTACAACAGCACAAACACCTGATGCTTCACCAGCGAACCCCATGTTGGACGTGACACTGCCAACGAGGAGAGGCTTCATCCGATCCTTACAGAACACTTGCTCCATTGCTAGTAACTCGGCCTTGTCAGACTCGGGCACAGCTGGAGAAACAACAAACAGTGTAGGTGCGTCAGAGTAGGTGCGCCGGAGACAAGGCTCGATTGAGATATTGGATTATAAGATTGAAAATATGATGAGGAATCCTGAATCATTAAAGAACCATCAAGACCTCCAACAAGAAAAAAGCACAAGTGGTAATCAATGACATTGAAAAACCAACCAACAAAACAATCATTGGGCGCAAAAACACTAATTGAGTGAAAAACCGAACACACCACGTTGTGGCATTTTCAAAAGTACAACTTATCAAAATTCGATTGGAGGTTCTTTTCAAAACTCATTCTGACAAACACAAAACGCCTACAAACTGAAATTCGCTTCGTAGCTGATTTTCGATGTGTGTGAGTGCTCGATTTTTTCGGTCAATGAGCGTTTTCGGTCTTTGAGCCTAACATTACGCAACAGTAGAATATGACACGAAAAAATACGAATTACGCCGTCGCGTCGGATAGATTTCCAAAAAATATTGGACATATGTTTTAATTTTTTTGTGTAAACAAAAAACGAAGACGTTACAGTGCGTCGAAAACGCGTGTGACGTGACATTAGAGCACATTTTTACCGGAAAGTGACATTACTGGCTCTTCTAAAAAACACTTCTCCAATAATCATTTTTCGATAATTTAAAACTGACGAACTAAATAAACAGTAACAAATTGTTTTTGGTCAGGAATCATCTCTATTCATTTTATATATACTGTGAAACAGTTGGCGATGAGATGTTATGGATTTTGTGGGTGAAGTGTCTATTATAGTAAATAAATTCAAATGACTGTGTTTGAAAATGTTTAAGTACCAGCTTATGAGGGAGCATATGAGCATATTCTTACCTGCTCCAAACCCCTCAATATATTCCACGGAAGAAGGTGACACTCCAGCCTCCTCATAGAATCCACTCAAGAAATCTGATAGCTTTGAGGGATCTCTGACGGATCCAAATTCCTCATTGATTTCATCGCCCTGCTTTCGACCATAGTCAGATTTGACGTGATATATTTCAGCGTACACTCTGGAATAATGCCCTTGTATATTGTAGCAGTACTTTTTGATTGATCTCAACTACTACGAGTACTGGCATCTATTGGAAATAATACACGAAAGACGTGGAAATTAAAGACAATTATTGTCTAAAGTTATTTTAAGGTGCTTTCGAGGTAGATTACAAAAAAGGTACCTTGACAGATGGTAAGGTCTTTTTACTCTTTCACAGAAGCGGAACACAAGGGCTATTTAACAGAAAGTGGACTTGAAATCACATTATGGCGAAGTCGGTCGTGTGTACCAAGAAATGAACGGAACATACACTACAGGCTTTCACAGACGACTTCAGAGAGACTGTCTTTAGACAGACTATTGCTAAATGAAATAAATAGTCTGTCTCGCTCGCACTAGTAGAAAATTTTCTCTCTCAACAGTCTTGTCTTTGGTCTGCGAAAGCCAACAACCCATCTAAGACTTACCTTCTTGCATCTTTGTACTTCTGCAGAAAAAGAGTACCGATTGCTTCCACCGTATTTTGACCACCCGCTTTCACGTCGTAGCATTTAGTTTTGCCATCGAGGTTCAGTGGTACCAGTCTGCAAATAATTGTGTGATGTGGTAAGTCATTTACAAGTTAACCTTGTTCATTGAAGTCGTTTAACAGTAATAGTACCTGTGGTTATGCATTTGACTGAACACTCTTCACACCCACCACGCTACACACTTCAGCACACAGCACACGAAAATACAAGCCTCACTACAATCCACTCCACACGTATCGCCGCAATACGAGCACACACTACACCACACCATATACTGTACACACCACACCATGATTATACAGGGCGTAAACAGACTCATCATAAAGCTCAGAGTCATGTCAAATTTTTGCTGGGAAACCACTTTTCTTTTTGGGATGAAAAATCGTGTTTTGTGGTAGAACTCAATGTAACGCACTTGAAGTATTGTGCTGATGGATGGATTGAATAGTACTGGGGTCGTGGAGGTGTTAAAAGAAAAAAAATCATCAAAAGTTGGAACTTTGACCCCCACTATCTGCGTAACTAGAAGGTTCCCAGGTATGGCGTTGAACAAAAAAAATATCGCAATGATGAGGTCAATAAGTGCCTTTCGGCTTCTTTAAGAGGTTTTATACTGCCAGTGTCACGGTAGGTACACTACTTTTTTCAACTCATAGTTAGTTTAGATACACGACAATGGTAAAAAAGCGCGGAGTCTCCCGATACAAGCAATGCTTTGCTTTAAATGAAGCTCCAAACACGTTTCAATGTGCTGTAACTGATTATGCTAATTGTGACAATAAACTATTTTGTATTTATTTTTGGGATGATTCTAAACCCATTTAAAATGATGTTTTTTAGCTTTTGCTGCCTTAATTTTGAATTTGGCAGGCTACCGTGGAGCATCCACCTTAAAAAGAAAATATTCGGATATCCAAAATATGTTCAAAGAAATAAGGATGATCGTCTAGTCTAACCTTCCATACATTATGGAGTAGTTCGGATGCAGCAAGATCCGAGCCCCACCCACGATGGCCGCGTCACAGTGGCCATGTATGATGGCGTTGTGGGCGATCTCCAGGGCCACCACCGAGGAGGAGCATGATGCTTCTAGAGTGTATGACGGACCCTTCACATTCAGCCAGTATGAGATGCGATTCGCCATCATTGTTCTATTAGCACTGGAAACAGATAAAAAAAAACTACATATAATACCAAAAAACTATCGTAAAAAATTCATGACAGAAAATAGCAGCAGCGGCGCGATCGATATGCGTCATACGTCCATATGCGTCAACGAACGAATTAAGTAGTTATGACACGAGTGCCTGTGATAATGGCTTTAAATACTGTTAAATGTAGCAATTGCAACATTGTTGTATCGGAGTTGCTCGCCTTTGTACAAAATAAGGCAGATGTGATGGACGAAGACAGTATAATACGTTTGTGTAACACGGCGTTCAAAAGTGAGGAAGTTGTAACGGCCAAAAAGTTGCTTTTTGACTCAATGAAAACCAGTAGTCGCAACATAAATCGTAAAGGAAATGGAAAAGAAAAACGTGATATGGAGGACATCCTATGTATTATCAAGGAAACTGATCCTGAGTGCTTGCCAGTCTTTGTTGCAAGATACCTCCATCGGCTACCACCGGTAACCTTTGACCATTTGGATGCTTAAAGATATCATAATGTTGCAGCATGATATAACTATTATAAAGGACAGTTATGTGACCAAGAATATGTTGAAAGTCTCATTTATGAAGAGCTTTGATTGCGAAAGTGGACCTATTTGGACTGCCGCATATTTCATCAGATGAGTTGGTTAAAGTATTGAATTCAACAAATCAACTCTCAGGTACCTCAGTACACACATAAACCTGTTTAGCACAGACCTACACCAATGCATCGTAAAACCGTCTCACTCACGTAACCCTTATCGGTGGCGCGGGCGCCCGGCGATACTGATTTAGCGGAGGTGAGGAACTCACGAGGGGAGGCCGGTAAGATGGTTTCTACCGGAGTAACCAAAACAAAATGACACAAATTCGTATGCTTAGGTCGTAGCTGTTGTTTTAGGAGTGACACACGATACAGTGCAGGCTAAAACGACGTTAGTACAAAGAAAGCGGAATAAAAATAAATTCATTGGCAAGAAAGGGACTGCTGATGAAGAAGTTTAAGGCCCCTAATATAAACATACCGTTTTACATATATAATTTAAGCAAGGACTGCTCGTCGACCGATATGGTTATATCGGTCGACGAGCAGTCCTTGCATATATTAAATGTAAAACGGGGGTAGAAGCAAAATTGGATAAAATGAATATGAAAATAAACAAAACAACAACCAAACTAAAGAAGTCGGTTAAAAAGAATTATGAGGCGTATAAGTTCATGGTTCCTAAGGATAAATTATTATCAATATATATGGATGAAAATCTGTGGACGAGTGGAGGAAGTATCATTCCGCAGATATGTTACGCACAACAAAAAGTGGAATAAGGGTGATAATCACCAATCAAGTGCTATTAATTCCGAAAAAAAATAATGGACATGCACACGGACAAGGACAAGGACACTTCAACTAAACTTATTAGTTTAAATTGTAATTTTTTTTTAAAGATCCTTTGAGTGTGTTATGATGTTAAGTAGTGATGCTGATGTGATAGGACTTCAAGAGACTTGGTTACAATCTAGTGAATTACCGTACTTAGGAGAAGTAAATAAGGACTTAAGTTTCTTTGGCAAGTCAGCAATGCTACAAGGTCGTCCGTTCGGAGGCGTAGCCTTACTATGGCGGAACACGCTATTAGATTCAGTAACTGTGATTCCATGCAATAGTGATCGCGTTGTTGCTATTACTGTTAATGTGTTGGACCGATCTAGCTTATTTTTTTATGTGTACATCGCTACTGATTCACCTGGGGCCTTATTCTGCTATTTTAATAAATTCGTCACTCCAACACGATTCTATTCTCATCCCATTGTCATTTTGCTTAAAGTTCGTAATCTGCTAAATTCACAATGGTTGGTCTCGTAATAAAATTGTGTTTTAATGGCATTGTCGTATTGTCATTATTATAAAACCCTTAGTACAAATGGTTTTCGAAATCTACTACTAAATGCGAACATTTATTCATGCCAGATTTCATGTACGAGATTAATATTCTATGACATTTCTTTCAATGGAGTGTCAGTGGTTGTTCATTGAGAAGTCATAATGGCGCCATTATGATAGTAGAATTAACAAACTTGTCAAAATTTGACAGAACTGGATCATTATGAAATCAATGATCGAATACTCTGACACTATTGTAATAGCAGAATCGAGGCCCTGATAACTTATTAGAATTTGTGGAATGTTCAAGTGAGATTGTGGCCATAATAGAAAGTAGCGATACTGAAAATGTATGTATATGTCACCGTAACATTTTGTCAACTCAACATACGGAAGTATCTCTGCCCCCATAATCGGGACTTGGGGCCCCGCGAAGCGAGGCTCCGTCGACTACGCTTTTTAAGGGAATATAAAGTGTTTTTTGAGGTTAGTTTATATTTTTCATGAGAGTAGTAGGTACCACTGGGCAAGGGTCCCCCTTGCCCAGTGGTACTACTCTCATGAATCCTCCTTCCCTCCACACCGCGTAAATTGACTACCATCGCATGCATATCACGAAAAATAATGCGTTTTGTTGTAAGCAGTATGTTCATTTGACAATAATTCGAGAGTTTACGATACCGCTAGAGAGATTACAATATAACATGTTTGACAATCTTACGGTGAAATATATAATGCTAAGGTGGAGTCCCGCAAGATATTTTATCAAAAACTTAAAATTTGTCAGAATAAACAAGACCAAATTAAAATGGATATATGGGCTTCAAGACACAAAAAGAAAGACTTTCGCGGGTTTTGGAAACACACCAAAAAGTTAAACCCCAAATTCCGGTGAGTGTCGATAGTGTAAACACGCCCGGGGAGATCGCAAACCTGTTTAAAGAACAGTTTACAATACTATCTTCGAAGTCGAATGTTAGTGGTGTCTTTGATGGGGCTGTTGTGTTAGAATGATGTGCCTGCTCGCATGATGGCTAAGCAGATTAAAGAAATAATTTAAAATATGAGACGCGACAAATCGCTGGTACATGACAGCCTTAGTATAGAACATTTTGAGCATGCCGGACCGCATCTCCCACGACTGCTAACGAACGGTGGTTGTACCAATATTGAAAAATAAAACCGGTGACGCCAGTGAGAAGTGTAATTACAGACCGATCTAACATGCGACCATTACGGCCAAAGTACTTGGCGGTGTGTTTGAGAGTCAAATTAGTAAACATCTTAAAATACACGATGCTCAGTTCGGCTTTAGGCCACAGTTATCAACTGAATGTGCTAGTTTGGCACTCAAGCATACTGTCAGGTACTATACGGAGAGAGGTGCGACTGTATATGCCAGCTTTCCTAGACCTTTCCAGGGCATTTGACCTGGTAAGATATGACGTCTTGTGGTGTAAGATGCGCGAAGCGGGAGTGCCTGACGCCATAACAAATGTGTGTCAGTATTGGTATGGTCATCAAACCAATCAAGTTAGATGAGCCAACGAGTTGTCTGAGGAGTACAGGTTGGAATGCGGGGTGAGACAGGGTGGATTGATCTCACCAGTGCTTTTCGACCTGTATGTTAACCAACTGATTGTCGAGCTCAGTAGCACTCGTGTTGGTTGTTCTATTGACGGACTGTGTGTCAATAGTATTCGTTACGCGGACGACATGGTGCTGCTGAGCACTCAGGAAGTGGTTGGCGGTCTGTGAGGCCTATGCTGAAGCGCACGGGCTTATATACAACGTGCTAAAATGCAAACTGCGTGTGTTTAGGGCAAAGCATAAAAAACCAGCACATAATATGCCACCAGTTATATTAAGGGGTGTGGCCCTTGAAAGAGTGCTAGATTTTAAGTACTTGATAGTTACGAAAGACTTATAGGATGATGCTGATATGGAAAGAGAACGGAGGGCGTTGGCTGTTCGATGCAATATCAGCAATATGTTGGCCCGCAGGCCGCACCAGAAGTCAAAATAACTCTTTTCAAGGCTTTCTGTCAATCATTGTACACGTGCACTCTATGGGTTCGATATACGCAGAGGGCATACAACGCTCTCAGAGTTCAGTACAATAATACGTTCAGGATGTTGTTGGGGCTCCCACTTTACTGTAGCGCGTCCGGAATGTTTGCGGAAGCGCGGACTGATGGTTTCAGTACCATTTTACGTAAGAAGACTGCTTCTATGTTGCGCAGAGTGCGGGGGAGCGGCAATGACATTCTGAAGGTCACTAGTGATAAGCCGTGCTGCACCATTATGGCACATTGGGTACGTGTACATATACCCGGTGCGTCTGGTGAGTGCAGCAGATATATGAATTAAATCTTGTTTTTCGTTTGTTACTAACATAGCTTTTGAGTAGTGTGTATCATAAGGATCAAGGTCTTAAATAAAGTAGTTTTTTTATTTTGAAACTATTAAGCTTCTTGAAGAAAAAATACGGCCGAAATACAAAAAACAACTCAACTCAGAGAAGTTAACTAATCATCGCAAAATATTCCAAAAAGTGTATTTAATTAAGATATTTTACTGACCCCAACAATCCAAACACGTTTCCATGGGTCGAAATTGTTTGGTGCGTTTCATTGAATCCAAGGGCGACAAAAACTCCTACACGTTTGTCTGAAAGCTCCGTCGGACACACTCCTGAAAACATTTCAAAGTTAGTTTTACACTTTTAGTGAAATCCTAATACTAAACCGCTAAGTAAAGACTTGCTATTCTTTCAGTCACCGGTATTGGCCTTCTTCCCTTCATATTATCTTTCTTTAGTTATATGTCAATCAAAATAAACAACAAATTACAAAAAGACATAAGAACATAAGAAACCAAAATAAAACTAGTATATTTTAAAATAAATTAAATAAATTCTTAATTAAAAACGCTACTTATTACACAGTCAACGAATACCTAAGTGATAAATTCACTAATAAATAATCATACATAATTATGAAAAACAGACATTCATTAAGTAAAATTACCAAAATTAAATTAAACTACTCGTATTACACCTTAACACACAATAAATTGAATTACTTAAATAACTATAATAACTCATAAAAATTATGAATTTTTAAAGCTAGTAAACAAGCAATTATTTTAAACATAATTATATGAATAAGAAATGATTAGATAGACTATTAATATTAGAGACTATTATGATTTGTAGATAAATGGAAAATAAATTATTTAATAGTACAACTTATAAAGGACCTATAAGGACCTCTCTATTTATTTATTTAAAAAAAAATGCAGTTGAAGCCGACAGGGTCTTATTTTATTTACCTCCATTTACCATATTACGGTTAAAGCATTATTTTATTTTGATTTGATTTAGTTGGCTTTCAGTTATCATAACCGGAAGTCAATCTAAACTTTTCGCATGGCAGTCTATTGAGCTGAATCGGGAATTTTCATGTCAGGGTCAGCAGGCGATTTGAAATGGGTTTTGTTTTTGTATACAGAATGAATATTGGGCTCCGTTCATTTTGCCAACTAAACAAAAGACGTGTAAAACATGAACTTAATGATCTAAAAACTTAAACCCAAACCTGCATCAACGATGGCCTGGTAGGTCTGTTCAAGTAGTTTCCTGGACATAACATCAGTGGCCTGGCTTAACCAATGGTGTATCATAAAGAATTGCGCATCAAACCGATCTAACTCCGGCAGTGTTCCCGTGAATGGAGAGGATTCCGGGTGGTTGCATTTCCATCTTGGACCCTGGTCGGTAACCAGGTTTTCCTGCCATTTAACAAATAGTTAATAACATTTTAGGAGGTCTCATTACGCAGCTGAGTCAAGGGATTGATTCATAAAACAATACTTCAGGATACGGCACGCATAGTGGAGAATTTCCTCTCTATGAATCCCTGACGACCGGCAGCCTGTGCTACTATTTGCTTTAAAAAATGTAAGAGTCAAAATTATTTGATGGACTGAAAATAAATGACTTTGAATAATAATAAAAGCCGAACCGAATCTGAGGTACTCAGATTCCACAAGCCCAGGTCAGGTTGTACTAGGATCAGCGTATCATTACTAATAGACGCCATTAAGCCTTATATAGTGGTCATAACTCCATCAACGCGCTGCGTAAGTCGATGTTACCATCCCATGACGAGAACCCCGTGAAAGCTACGAAAGTGAAACAAATAAAAAATAATATCTCGACTTGGCAGTCGTCGTGTCGCTTTATTCCGAAAGTCACAAATCCGAATTTCAAAATACCGATTTTTTTATTCCAAATGGTTCAAAATTCCGAATGTATCAACTCCGATTTATCATTAATTCTATTTTCATAATTCCTAAATTTCAGTATTCCTAACGTTTATAATTACTATTCTCAAAATACCGAGTTTCAATAGATCGAATAAAAAAAAGTCCGACTTAATCATAATTCGTAACATCAAAAATCTGAATTCCGATTATTAAAATACCGATTAATAAAATTTCGAAATAAAAACGCCATGTCAAATTGAAAAGAAAATAAACACATAATTGCTCGTCAGAGAAAAGTATAATATTATGTTTAGTATGAGGAGGTAGAATTAAAAAAAAACGAATGACAGATGCGTTTTTCTACTCATAATTGAATAGATTGTATACCGAAGTTATTCATGAATAATACAGGAGATTTTCAGAATGCATGCAGCGTGTAAGCATACATGCAGCATGCAAGTAAGCATACAAGCAGGCATGCAACATGTAAGCAGAGATGGAACATGCAAGCAGGCATGCAGCATACAAGCAGGCAAGCAGCAAGCAAGCAGGCATACAAAATGCAGCAAGCATTGATTCTGTCATGGCTCCGGCGCTGCGGGGTTTAGGCGGCCCCACGCGAGCTTAGGAGCAGGTGGTTTGAAGGCCCGCCGCTAGCAAGCCGAACCTGCGGTGGTGAGCGTTAAAACCATCTGCGACGATAAGCCCTACTCCTTCGCACCTATGCGGGCTTAAATTACACTCTAGGGTAGTCGGTTTTGCACCAATTCGTTTCTGTCACTAAATTTTGTAGCACATGTTGACTTTTAGTTTATTCGAAGTAATGAAAATGGCAATGACGTTTTTCGGACCAAGAACCCTTCAAGCTTTTGATTCTTCGAATGTATGAAAATCAAAAACTAACAAATCGCATTGATGACTTTCGGTAAAATAAATTTCGTGATTTTCAATTATAGACATTATAATTCTTAGGTATTATCATCGAAATTCGGAATAAAATATATCCTAGAATTTGGGTGTTCCTGTCGTGTCGCCACGACGTGGAATGTGAACTTGGCTATCAATGGCCTGATAGCCAAGAGCCTCGACGAACGTCTTTCGAGGTTGGATCAAATGCCTGTTCCAGAAGGCAGTACTCCTTGATACGGCACGCATTGTGAGGAGGATCCTGTCTCTGGAGCCCTAACAACCGCTGCACCGGTAGCTTGAACCCTGCTCCCAAATTGAGTTTTTTAACCACAAAAACGAATTGAATAAAATATTCTGGTCCGACATATACCATTCGAACAAACAGTGTAAGCTGCTCACCATATTATAGAGTTTCTCATTGAACTCGTCAAGTCCTCGGCAGCCAGCCATGACCGCTGACATCCCGGATATGACGACACCGTCGGCAGACACCAGTGCGTCAGGGTTGTTAGGAAGGTGCTGCCCAGACATCGAGCTGCTGTCGCCAGGAGTTGAAGACATGCTACAGACAATTTTTATACTGTTTCGTATTTTTTAATTGTATAATTGATCTTAACTAAAATTATAAACCAACTTATATAGAGGAACGGTTTGATGTTTTGTTTGTTACGATTTAACTCAAGAACTACTCATTATCATGATCATCATTTCAACCAAAAGACATCCACTGCTGGACATAGGCCTCCCCCAAGTGTCGCCACATTGACCGGTCCACCTAGTGGGAGGTCTTCCCACGCATCGTCTTCCGGTTCGCGGTCGCCATTCTAGAATTTTTCGGCCCCATCGGCCATCCGTTCTGCGAGCAATGTGCCCTGCTCACTGCCACTTAAGTTTTGTAATTTTTCGGGCTACGTCGGTGACCTTGGTTCTGTTGCGGATGTCTTCATTTCTGATTCGATCACGCAAGGAAACTCCGAGCATAGCCCTCTCCATTGCTCTTTGGGTGACTTTAAGCCTTTCGATAAGGCCCATTGTGAGCGACCACGTTTTGGTCCCGTATGTAATTACCGGCCACACACTCTGGTCATAGACTTTCGTCTTGAGACACTGCGGTAAGTTGGACTAGAAGATACCGTTGCCCAGCCGAGTCGGATTCGACGATTGACCTCTTTCTCGAAGTTAGACTTACCTAACTGGACCGTTTGTCCCAGGTATACATAATCGTCTACAACTTCGACTGTAGAGTCTCCGATCTTGATTGGAATGGCTGTGACATGGGCATACAACATGACCTTCGTCTTATCCATGTTTATTTTTAAACCCACTCTTTTGGAAGCTCCATTGAGGTCATCGAGCATTATACTGAAGGCCTCCATGGTCTCTCTCAGCCATGACCACTATATCGTCGACAAACCGAAGGTAAGTTATGTACTCGTCATTAACGTTGATGTCCAACCCTAGTCAGTCCAGAACCTTGAAGACATCCTCCAGAGCAGCGGTAAACAGTTTCGGAGATATGACGTCTTCCTGTCTAACACCTCGCTGCAGAAGGATAGGTTCTGTCTAAGGCTTGGTTTTGAAGTCGGACTGACATGGTGGCGTTTTTGTACAAACACTTTAACACCTCGATGTACCGGTAGTCAGTTTGGACTTATTCCACTAATCCCCCTTAGGGGGGAAAACTGGACCCTAATGTAAGAATAATTGGCACTGTTGGAGAGACTACAGTATAGCCCGAATCGAAAACTTTCTCGTAGTCCACAAACGCTAAACAGAGAGGCAAGTTATACTCTTCGGTCTTCTGTATAACCCGCCGCAGCGTATGTATGTTGGACCACATACATACGCTGCGGCGGGTGACGGTGCTAAAGCTTTTTCGGAAACCGGCTTGTTCTGGTGGCTGGATATCGTCAAACATGCGCGCGAGATGATCCGTGATGACTCTTGAAAACAACTTATAGACATGGCTTAGAATTGAGATAGGCCCGTAATTCTTCAACCCGGCATTGTCACCCTTCTTGAAGAAGAGTACCACCACACCCCTGCGCTATGCCTTTGGCGTTTTCCCCTCGAGTATGGCGGAAATAAACAGCTTCTGAAGGGCCTTTAGTACCGGTTTTCCACCCGCCTTCAAGAGTTCCGCCGTAAATCCGTCATCACCCGCTGCCTTGGGTTTTCTAATAAGAACTACTTAACCAATTTTAAATATTCTTTCACCACTAGAAAGCTTTACCGAGTATCAAAGGCTGTAAATTAGATTGGTAGATTGCACTTATATCACAATTTTACACCACATCACCACTTTTTTGAACGAAGTCGCAAGCGAAGTGAAGAGTTGGAAAGGAATGGGGAAGGAATTTAACGCCGGGAATCGCCGTACCATGAGATACTCGTAAAGATCCATAGAGGTGCCGCGCCGGTATAAACGTAGATGAAGTAAATTAAATGGAGAGTTAACGATCACTCTAGGCGACGCGGCGTTCTCTAGTTTCAACAAACCCCCTTTAAGAATGTAAGTGTGTTTTACACTTATTAGCCTTCATTCCAAGATTTTCTTTTTAATTTACGTATTTTGAGTCATCCGTTCAAAAAGAAAACACGGTACGTGTTATTGGGAGTTCAATATAAGACAGTAACACAAAGCACATAATTATAACATTGTCAATACTCACGTTTCGAAATAGCAAGAAATGATAGCTGGCACAAATATCCAAAATCAATTCCGGGAACTCGCCGAGTGCACTGAGCATTTAACCATTTGCCCAAACTTATATAACGTAGTGCCATTTATTTACATAAATATATATTCGCCATTATTGTTGAACGTTTATTAATTAATTAATTCGGTGACCTGAGCTTAATAACTGTGCATGAGCATGTTATTAATTATATTTCACCTACAGTTTCATACTCAGGATAGTACCTTAACACTTTAAGATGTTGGTCCCAGCGGTCATTT
This sequence comes from Xestia c-nigrum, assembly GCA_916618015.1. Classification (NCBI taxonomy): domain Eukaryota; kingdom Metazoa; phylum Arthropoda; class Insecta; order Lepidoptera; family Noctuidae; genus Xestia; species Xestia c-nigrum. The sequence continues at coordinate 6,121,430 of OU745263.1, forward strand.
GTAGATCTTTGACAGTCGTTACAGGTTGTCAGTGGCCCAAACGTCTGACAACTGGTCTTACCGACGGGTATTGTGTTACCCAGAACTAACTGAGTTGTGGACGTCAGATAGGTAGGCTCCGTGTAAAATACTGGAATTGAGCAGCATCCGGTTAGACTGGAAGCTGACCCCAACATGGGAAAATCCTAGGCAGATGATGATGATGAGTACCAAAACACTTTGGTCTATCTCTTTCGGAGGCGGTTGCATGACGATGCAAAGGAGGAAACGCCGCCAGCGAAGCTGTAAGAACCGCTCTGGCAAAGCTCTTACCGAGCCCAACGTAAAGCTGCGCGCCGCGAAGCCGAACACCCCGGTATACATCTCTCGCCTGCATAACACCACTGAGGCTGAGGACATCGAAGAGTACGTGCGCCAAAGATTTAAGCACACGCCAAGAGTGTAGCTGCTGGAGTCGCGCCGCAACGTCAATTTCAAAACGTTTGTGGTGCTTGCTTCATATGGTGATGGAAGAAAGTTTTTGGCTGCAGGATGTGACTGACAAATTCCACTGGAACGCACAAAAGATCGTGCAAGTGAAGTGCGTCGTGTTCTAACATAATTGTTTGCGCGGAACGCATTACAAACTCGTTTTAGTGTGTCTATGTTTATGTTATTTTCTTTTGAGCTATGATATAAGTGATTTTTCCTCTGTTTTTGAAAGTTTGACATTACAAACAATTATTGAAGAGAAAAGTCATTTTTATTTAAAACTCCTCATTAAATCACCTGATGAAATCCCGAACATAGTTTTATATATATATTTAGGTTAAGGTCTATCTAATGGGTCTTTGTTACCTGAAATAAATGGTTTATTTATTAATTTTATTTGTTTATACCATTAATCACGACCGGAGGGATGGTAAGCGCGACTGCTGAGCATGAAGTCCTGGGTTCGATTCCCAGGTCGAGCATGACAGCTTTTTCGATTAGGTAGGAATTTCTCAGTAGCAGCACCGGAGTCTGGATTTATGCCCAATTGATGGCAATAGGGTATATTACATGGGTCGTAAACATGATAGACTATTAGAGACATCTCTGCTTTTATCCTTCGAAGATTACAGTTGTGAAGAACTAGTACTCAGGCTGTCAAATAATATGAAAAATATAAGATAGCGGATGGTTAATAGCTTTCGAAACAATACACTAACTGTTCTATTTTATTATTCTACAAAGATTTTACAAATCCTATAAATAAAACAAGAAATACATTCAGTTTTAAGTTTTAGTCAGCAAGTCTTCGTGAGTTTATCGACAATAATGCGAGTCCTCTCCGACAGGTACTGATCAATCTGACCCAACACTTTGACGACGTGCAGCATCTTCTGAAAGCCCTTCTTGAACTTCTTCATTCTCTCTGCACTGGATTCTTTTCCGATTCTCATGACTGCTGTGGACGTCATCAGCGACCCTATTCTGGGAGGGGCAAAAGGACTGGGATGTTCTTGTAACAACGGGACGTTTCGGTATGTGTAGTTTCGGGATCTTCAGCTTTGGTATTGCTGGTAGGAATTAAGCCAGCTGGTGGAGCGATCGATATCGGTGTATCCCGATTGGTCGTCGGGTTCGATAAGGATGAACTTGCACCGCACTCAGAAAGGCATTGTGGATGACGCTGCAGAAAGAGTCCACGTCTAAGCGAGAGTTCCTGGTGTAGTCGGACGAACGGAAAGATGAACCGTACGGCACCTGGAATTTATATAACATAAGTAGTGTGTCGTAAATTCCGGTTTACGGTGTGTCTGACTATAATAAACCATGATCTACTTATTTGATTTGAGTCGTAATGGGTAACTAAAAACAAAAAAAATATATAAACACTCGGGGACTGCCGCGGTAAAGCTATTGCATTTGTTTTTACGGGGGGTGTTAGTTTATTTTCGTTATGGAATTTCTGGATTTGGTCTCCACGCTCAAAGCCCGCGATAGAAGCTGTGCAATAGCTTAAAAAAAGAAATGAACTTTTCAACGCGAGAAAAATGATTGTTGTTTGTGTCCATCGTTGATTTTGAAAAGTATGTGCAATGCCTCTGTTGCTAGCCGCTGCAGTAATGTAGGTACTAATTATCTGTGGAGTGTCGATCATCTTCATTACGAAAATTGAGAGTTTGTGTTGTGTTTTAAACTGTTTATCTGTGACTGTCCTGATTGAAGAAAAAACTGACCGCTCAGTTCAGAATTTACACAACAAATTTAAATTTTGCTCGCACTCGAAGTGAAAAGTACAGTTTGCACCTCGAGACTAAATGCCAATTTAATATATCTCTCTCGCTTTCATTGACTCCCTCGCAACCTCGGGAGTCAAACCACCTCGGGTATTTTATGGCTTCGTTTATTCCTTACTAAAATACAACGATGGGTTCGTGGAAACTGTTCATACGATCGGGTCTAAGTTCTTCAAGGCACGTCGTACAGATCAGAACAAGAGGCTGTGATCGGAGGATCACACCCTCAAGCTCATGAAGGAGCGTCGTTATATGATCTTGCAGTCTTCAGACGAGCGTTGAAATATCGGCAGCTCAATAGACGGATCTCTAAATCCTTGAAGAGCGACCTCCGCCGCTTCAATACCGAGCGTATTAAAGACGCTTTTGAGCGGAATAAAGGCTCCAAGGTATTTACAAGAGATCTGGCTATGGGGCAGAGCCAGCTCAGGAAATTTACTCGATATCTATTTACTAAGCATTTATTTATTTATTTGTACATTATGTTTGAAATTGATTTCTGTCAGTCTCTTACCAGGGGGTAAGGATATTAAGTTTTAGGAAGACCACCGCCAGACAGATCACCTGTCTGGCATGAATGCTGAAATGGACAAAGTACATGCTATTATTATTATCCATTTATTTCAGACATAATACACGTGTTAGTAACGGTTTTCTTAAGATCTATGTTAGTAAGAACATAATCAAATAAACATCACAATCCATATAAATGTTAATAACAATTTTCTTAAGATCTATGTTAGTAAGTCCCTAATCTACAATTATCCCGTGACTATTCCCACCCAGTGAGCCTGTATGAGACAGTCATAGCGGGATGCAATCATTTGCAAAGTGCTGTTGGTGCTCCCGCGCAGCCTTGCGAACAATGACGCCACTCTCTTAGGCTTGTCTCTTAGCGTGAAAGCCGCCAACACGCGCATTCGCGAACATTTGCGACGCACTATTATACCGCGGCAACCCCAACAGCATTCTGAAAGCATTATTGTACTGAACACGCAGGACGTTGTAGGCTCGTTACGTATAGCGAACCCACAGGCCGTTGGATTAATAGGATTGGCAATATGCCCTAAAAAGCGTTATCTTAACTTCCTTAGTACATAGAGTGAACTTATGGGCCAGCATATGGCTCCATACCGTCAACGCCTTGCGTTCCCTTTCTATATCTGGATCATCCATTAAGTCCTTCGTGACCAGATGACCCAGATATTTAAAGTTCTGCACAATTTTCAGTGCCGCTCCTCCGACCATGATCAGAAGCACTGGGTTTCTGTTTCCCTGCTCTAAAAATGAGTACCTCACATTTCCGTGAGTTGTACTTAAGTCCATGCTCGAATGCATAGCGTTCACAAATGTTGGCCAGTCTCCTCAAGGCATTGACCGAGGGGGCCAGCAAAACCATGTCGTCAGCATAGCTTATGTTGTTGATACAAATGTTCTGTCAATGTAGCATCCAACTTGTGTCCTGCTGAGCTCCTCTATCAACTGGTTCATGTACAGGCTGAAGAGACCGGTTGATGTGAGGCCGCCCTGCCTCACACCACATTCCAACTTATATTTATCAGATAGCGTATCCACCCATCTCACCTGGTTGGTTTGGTTCTCATACCAGAATTGTAGGATGCTGCTATACTCAGTTGGCATACCTGTTTTTTCTAGCTTTCACCACAGTATGACGTAATAAACTGTGTCAAAAGCTTTTGACAAATCGAGGAAACAGGCATAGACCGGTGTATTTCTCTCCGTGTATTACCTGACAGTATGCTTAAGGCACAAAATAGCCCTCTCAGTGGATAGTCCCGCCCTGAAACCGAATTGTGCGTCATGTAAATGTAAGTACCCACTGATGCTCTAGCTAATCAAACTGTCAAGTATCTTAGCTGTTGTTGTAGCAAGTGAGATGGGCCGATAATTTGCCTTATCTGACACATCCCATGTCCTGTTTTTAAGAATGGGTACAACCAAGGTTTTTACCAGTGATTCCGGTGAGTAATTGTGACCAACGCACAGTGTAAAAAACATAGCCAGCACACGCAGAAGATGTACACCTGCATGCTGGAAATGCTCGATGCTGAGACCGTCATACCCTATGAATTTTCTCTTTTTTTTATGGGTGTGCTTAATATACTGGCGTCAAATTAACATTTTTCTTTCTTTCTTTTCTTTGTTATAATAATATGTCTTATTTATTTGTCCTTGAATCAAAATGACGCGACTTCGTTAGTCGCGGTATAAATTTAGCTGCAGACATACCTACTTAGGTACATACATAATTAATATTTTATTAGGTTGATGCACTCACCGATTTAGTGATTAGGTACATTAATTTATATTATTTTACTTGTAGCATAATATAACAATTGTATTGACCGCGGTGAATTTCCTGATCTAATGAAATAATATACACACATCAAAAGTGTCTAGGGATCAACATATATTTTTGCAATAACTTTTCTCCTGATTGATATTAATTAAAATTTTCTTTAAGGATTCATCAAATAAAGTGTTTTCGTTTGTCACAGTAACGATAAACCAAGTCACCTTTGCATTAATAAAGAAATTTGCCATTTTCCTAATAAAGGGATTTTTGACATTTGAACCACTAACACAAAAGTTCGAAAAAAAGACTGAAATAACAGTTTTCTTTAAAATTTTATTGGGTAACTTAAACAATTAATAATCCGTGTTTCTACCGCGAACACTAACAACACAAGAACATCGGTTTGGCATACTCAAAATGAGTTCATCCAAATCACGCTGTGGAATGGCCGCCCATGTTCGTTGCAACAACAAAAAAAGGTCTTCTTGCGACTGGATACCCTCCATATTCGGCAGAGCTCTTCTCTGTAGCATATCCCATGCATGCTCAATCGGATTCAAGTCTGGTGACTGAGCAGGCCAGGGCAGGACATTGATGTTAGCTGCGGCGAGAGTCTGTCTTACAACTCTTGCGGTGTGCGGTCGTGCATTATCATGCATTAACTGAAATAAGGGACCGATTTGCACTTGTAGAGGAACGATGACGTCTGATACAATCGTCTCAGCATAAATTTGAGCGTTGAGGTTGCCTCTGATCCAAATCAACTCAGTTCTTCCGCCGATCCAAATACCCGCCCATACCATGATGGTTCCACCACTATAAGGATGCACTTCCTGGCAGGATTTTAATCGCTGTTGGCGTCCAGGGGTTCTCCAGTGTCGTATACGTCTTGTATCCGGTCTCATACCAAAACGAGACTCATCAGAAAAGCACACGAAACGCCATTGTTCTTCTGCCCAATTTCTGTGTTCAAGAGCCCATTGATATCGAATCCTACGATTGTGCATTACTATAGGTGGTACCCGTAGCGGTCTTCGGGAATGAAGGTTCACTTCATGCAAGCGGTTTCTGACTGTTTGGTCGCTAATTAAGTTCCCTGAAGAGTGATGAAGCCTCACGGCTAACATCATGGCGGTTATTGTTGGAGCTCTTCGAGTTAAGATTTGAATGTATCGGTCTTGTCTCCGTGTGGTGCAGCGATACCGTCCTCCATGGCGCTCAGCCACGGTACCAGTGCTTCGGTAACGTGTCCAAAGTCGACTGATAACACTCTGACTTGTATTCAGAGCTAAAGCCACAGTACGTTGCCGGGAACCAGCTTCTATCATTCCCACGGCTCTGAGCATTTCTTCCCTGCTTAAATGACGTCGCCGCTCCATAATAACGTTGGTTTTAATCAGTAGTAGGGAAACAGCAGCACTAATAATGTCTTCAATGCGTTGTATGTTTTTATAGGAAAAATATTGACAGCTGATTTTCATCTTTTACTCGAATTTGATTCACAGTTCCTGATTCAAATTATGAAATGCACCAAAAAGGATCCATATAAATTTATAAAATCATAAATTTATTACAAAGCCACATCTCAATCTCAAGAAATCCGCATAAAAATGCTTGATCCCTAGACACTTTTGATGTGTTTATTAAAATAATACCATTGTTTAAATCGGATAGTACATCAGACCCCACTAATTATAGACTTATGAGTATTACAGTACTACCATCCTTTAGTAATTTTTTTTTAAAATTGGTAATGGCAAATGTAAAGTTTTTTCAATAAACGTAAGTTATTGCATAAAAAACATAAAAAGGCAAGGCTTTCGATTGCGTTCTTCATGAAACATTAACCAGTAAACTACACCACTACGGAATCCATACCGCCTCTCTGGACCTTCTTACTTCATATTTGAGTACTAGGTTCAGAGAGTTGATGTTAATGGGAAAAGATCTCCTAGATCCGTAGTAAAAATGGGGGTACCACAGGGCTCAATTCTTGGTTCATTTTTGTTTCTTATTATATAAATGTCTTACGTCATAAAGGATAATCATGACCTAGTATTGTATGCAGACGACACTTCTCTTTTATTTAAACTTAAACGTCAGCAGTTAGTTGCGGATGATGTTAATAACGCCGTGGCAAAAAAAAATAAAGTTAAGCCCGAATAAAAGTTAAGGAGACTGAAGTATTGTAGGTACCGCGACAGCAAAGCGATGGCGTTTATTCAAGTCATCATTATCATTTCAGCCGAAAGGCGTCCACTCCTGGACATAGGCCTCCCCCAAGTGTCGCCACTTTAACCGGTCCCTTGCGACTCGCATCCATGCAACCTATCATATTTTATTGACATTCATTTTGTAAATTATTATTAATTTAATTTATTTATTGTGTGGTTCACATTTTTTTTCCTCACTACTTTCGGGCAGTTTGAGAACTATAAGCGACCTACCAAATGTATTTTTCGTCGTTTCGTTGAGCTCCTTGAGTTATAAGTCGAGCTACACAATAACTGATAAATGCTTGCACAGACTGGACAGGTTGCAGGCCTGGTCTGGTCTATGTGGTTCTTTCTTCAATAGTCCAGTTCAGATACTAATATCTGCATGATCCTCATGTGAATTGAGCAAGATTATGTCTGGACTTCAAAAGAGACTCTGAGTTTGTTTCGGCTGTTTTTTCTCAGATTAGTCAGGTATGAAACACCGGCCCCATGAAGTTTAAAAAAAATTACGTGTAAAAGTGTTTGTGAAAACCTACTTACAAATTAAACATATTTTGTCATTTGTGAGAAGAGACCTTTGCCCAGCAGTGGGACATTAATAGGCTGGTACTTACAAAAAAATGGAGTTAATAAGCCCCTTACAAAAAAAAGCTTAGTACGTAAACCTAGAACCAACGCGTAAGAAGTCGAAGTCGCGGGTAACAACCAGTAATTATTTAATACCTAAATTGAAATAGGTAATGACTATTGTAGACTTGTGAGGATCGATATAATATAAATTAATTTAATTACCAAATCGGTGAGTTCAGCAACCTAGTAAAATAATAATTATGTATGTAACAAAGTAGGTATGTCTGCAGCTAGATTTCAATCGCGACTTCGTCTATATTGATTTCGGGTACAAAAAATAAAATAATTTTATTATTTCGTCGGTTTTATTCGTCTGTAAATCCTTAATCGTATGTATCTATTATTATTTTATTACTTTTTTCGATTTAGTTGACATTTTATTACTTTTTTTCGATCAGATCAAGTGGCTGACGGATAACCCTCTGGCTACAAGGTTGTGTCTATGCAAGTACTCACCGCTATATAGACAAGAACGGGAGTGCTGTGAAATTTCGAATGACGTATTTTTTTTTAAGTAGCTACGTGTGGGGGTGCCATCGCCAGTCCGAAACCATGTTAGATCGAATACCGCTATATCGAACGATGTTATTTCAACGCACACCTTTTCGAGAAATTGTTGAATGGTACGTGTAGTCCCATGGCTAAATAAAACAGCCGCTCGGGTCGATCTTTAGGTTAAGCCTCGCTTGCCTAGTTTGATTAGTGGATGGGTGGCCACCCATCAGGTATACATTAACCGGGTTTCCTCCGTGCCTCAGAAAGCATGTGTTTTAGTTTTTGTTTTAACCTCGGTATCTTCCAAATGGCTGGATAAATTTCGACGATTAAGGTATCATTAGATTTGTCTCGAAAGCACAAGTGGACATGGATAGTTAAAAAAAAAACACAAAATATCGGATTTTTGGCACTATTTGATTTTTTAACCAAACCTATGTACCATCAAAATTAAGAGGAGATACAAAAATATACATTAACACACATACAACAAAACATACATTTTATATATGGATAGAATTTACTTCAGCAACTACATTTTTACACAACTGTTTTGAATATGGCTAAAACAATTATATTATCAGAAATATATTAACCCCCAATCGCCGTGCGTTTTCTGTGATGACGCGCGGACCCAAATATAAACAGCTATAAGTTAACATTAAAATGTCGTTTATGTAATTTTGTTTTACTTTACCTACTCTTCAAATCGCAAGGGACCGGTCAATGTGGCGACACTTGGGGCTACCTATGTCCAGCAGTGGACGTCTTTCGGCTGAAATGATGATGATGATGAAAACTTAAATAAGAACGAGAATCAACAATTTTATTAAATTGTTTACTTAACTTTGTTCTCACCAAATCTAATCAATTTCTTACCTTCTTATAATTATTTGATTGGTTCGACTTAGTGAATATACCACCTCTTAGGTTTCAACCAATAATCATCAGGTGCCACGCACTTCATTTTGAACATTATTTTCTCAGTCATCTTCACTACCAATAATTTCGTCTGCCATGTCTTTTCCTCATTTTGACTGTTATTATTTTTATTAAATATTAAATTGTCTGAATGTAATTTTAAAATATCTGCTTTATACTGAATACATTTTATAAATATATTATAATAAAAGTGCGTGCGGTACTTATTAAGTGGTATTTTGCTCAAGAGTTCCTGTGACTTTGGAGATATGTGGTGACCATGAAATCAAATTATTTGTTGTGAATATAGACTGAGTTTATTACGGTAGTTAAAAGATGTTATGCGCGATGGGAGACCGACTGTGGCGACGCGATTTGGTGTGTGCTGGCCTGAGGCCTACTTGCTGACTCGACTTTATTTATTTTTATTTATTTTATTTTTTACATTTTAGGAAAGCTTACAGAGTAATAACATCATAATAACAAAATATATACTTAAATTGCTAATAACAAGACTCCGCAAAAGTTACAAAAACTGTTACATTATTATTTACAATTAACAATAAAGTTGGTTTATTCTAACCTATTGTTGTTAATTTAGGCAGGTGCCTCGTGTACAAAAAATGGCTTTGCTAAGAGTCTCCTTACTGTTCTTGCATTGGTGCAGAATAGGTCAATTCCGGGATCACAAGAAACTTCATTAAAACTGCGACTGGCTCTCGGAAAGTATGCATTACGCCTATAATTAGTATTCGCATAAGGTACATGCAGAAGTGGCCGCTGTCACAGTCCCATCTGATTAGTGCGCATCGTTAATTTTGACAGAAGTTCAGGACAGTCTATTGAGCCATTCGCGGTATTACACAAGTCAAACGTCATTAATTTGACGTCTACGGTCAAGTGGTAGAAAATGGTACCTTCTAACCATTTTCGTGGCTAAGTATCGGGTCGCCACAGGACTTTTACTGATATATAATTCATGATAAAAGGAGTGAATTTTGCTACTTTTATTCTAGCGAAATGTGTTAGGGTTCTTTCTGTACTAAAACATAAAACTCCTGATTTTGTAACAAAATCCGATTATAGGGAAGTAATCATCATCATCAGCTTAGTCTTTTCCCAACTATGCTGGGGTCGACTTCCAGTCTATCCAGATGCAGCTGAATATCTGTATTTTACATGAAGTGCCTATCTGACCTGTACACTCTCTCTGCCCCTTGGTAAGACTGGAGACTTTTAGGCCACAGACTACCTGTGACAGCTGTTAAAGATCTACAAATAGCCAGGACTAATGGCTTAACGTGCTTTTCGTTTATCGTGACTATACCGAAGTAACATATTTCTCACTACCCTTTTTTTTAGGAAGGGAAATCATCAAATAACTACACTATATACTCTTGACGGAGCGGGAGGGAGTGTCAGACTTTTACTGACTAAAACCCATCCATGTTCCTTCCTCGCCCTTTATGTTCCGGAGCCACGGTATCTCTTTCGAACAGGCCCGCAACCCCGGTACTTACTACCCTACCTTACCCTTTTGGCTTACTTTAAGTAACTTCCTAAACAGGAAGTAACATAAAGTAAGCAATCCATGGAAACCTTGTAAGAGTGCATTATTGAACCTTTTCAAACCCGGGCCTCCAAAGATCCCATGTGACGGCTGGAGGGTTAAGTAAATTACTTACAGTTTGTCAAATGTTCAAAATTAATTTATGTTCAATGCAAATAGATCATTGTGTTTCTAAAATTATTTAGATCAATTCTATAGGTACTTATGCTAGCAGTTTATAAAACTGTTGCACTAGTACCGTAGTACACAAGTGTAGTTGCACTCGTCCTTCACTAAAGCTGTTAGGATTTCGATCTGCACCAAAGTAAGTTACAGCGGTTTATTTTGTATTTTACAGAAGTCAGTTCTGTCCCAATTTTCGAAATATTTTTTTGTTTTATTTTCTGCTTCTGTCGGAATCTCGATGAATCTACTCATTCCTATACAAGTTTTAAGACAATAATACTTAACACTAATATAAACATTAGATCGAAATTTACCAAAAAAACTGATTGCAGTCAGTACATTTAAACCGCGTTCAAGAGATGCAGTGATGAATACACGTTATTACCTATCGAAACTATTCATTGCGATTACTCGATCTCGGTCTCCATCTGATTGTCCCCTACTGGTGGACATCGATATTATTTAAAAAAAAAACTTGTTCTTTATTTTGTTGGTAGTTAATGACCGTTCCTTGTCAACTTTCTCAGTTTTATCAGCCTGCTCCACCATGACGCCTACCCCACAAGAACCAGCTCAACCCCAACCCCAGACTGAGGGTGAAGCTGCACTGGCGCCGATGCCGGTCACCGACGGCGAGAGGGTCGTGATCTCCGGCATGTCGGGGCTCTTCCCCTCCTCGCACCACGTCAAGGACTTGTCGGACATTCTGTACAACAAGGTGAGGGATTTGAGATTTGTGGCTAACTGTGCGGTAGGTACCGCACAGTTAGCCACAAATCTCAAATCCTAATACACTTACAATTCAGGTTTGTCAATTCGACGTTCTTTGTGTCTTACCGGAATAAACAGAAAACTCTGCAAAAACACTTACGAAAACCAAAATAAACAGATAAAGTAAATGTCAAAATAATGAAGTTGTCTGTCAATCACTAAAAAAGTTTGTTTATAACGTTCTGTAGTGGCACGTTCATTGTTCAAACCATTTATGCGATTTTAGTGTAAACCTTTAAAAATAGCATTAAAAATGCTCACAGTTTAATAATATTTATTTTTATATTCTTTCTGATTCTATAATAATTATAACACATATGATTACCAACGGGTAGGTACCGTACTTTTTTTAGTAAACAGAAAAAAACGCCCCTATTCACGTAAGTATTTGCTGTCAAATGACATTGACCACAACAGGAATGATTTGACTCGCAAAAAGATATCATACCATAGCTTATTTATTATGATTTTAAGATTCCGTTTTCATTTCTACGTAATATTTCGTTTAATACCATAGTAAAATGGTTACTTTTTTTTGGTGTTATTATGAATAATAAATGAAACGACCAGGTGGGCCCAAAAAAAATATATATATATATCTCCTTTGGCAAAGGTGCTGACGGATACTAATGTGCAGACGATCACAGTTTAGACAATAATACATTCTGATAGGTATGTTAAAATCCATCGGTTATCTTCCAGGTTAACCCAGTGAGTGCTGCGAAGCTACGTTGGAGAGGCAACCACCCTGAGGCGTCTCAGCATGTGGGCGCAGTGCCAGATCTAGATCGCTTTGACGCACAGTTTTTCAAGGTGCATTACCATCTCGGAAACACCATGGATCCCATGTCTCGGAAAATCCTTGAACAGACCTATAATGCTATTTATGACGCAGGTGAGATATTTATTATAAGAATGGTGACGTGGCTGCTAGTTAGCTTGACTATTCAAATTTTCAACCCCTATTTCAACCCGGGGTTTTTTAAGGGTTAAAAAGAAATCCTTCACAAAATCCAAACTGTCAAGATAAATCCGGAAGTATCCCGTATGGCTGTCTGTGTTACGTTTTGTTCCTCGCCCGTAAATATATTACAAGGTGCGAACAGACTAAGAGTTGCGCGTGCCTTGTCATTTCCTTAACGATAAACTACACCACAGTACCTATACTAGATAGTAGCAACCCTAGTCCTACATTGTATTGTATTGTATAATGGGCTCCGCAACTCCATGTCAAATCGCGTACTTTGCGTACGGGTGGGAAAATAACTCAATCCACCCTAACTCCCCGAGAAAGGCCAGCAGCGCCTTGATGTTGGTGACAATTTTGCGGAGAGTACCTACCTGGGTTACCGGAGTACTTTGCCCTGTATGTTGCAACCACTGGGTAGTGCAGTAGCACGTGGGCTGCTGTTTCGTCTTCCTCCATGCAGGCAGGGGGCTGTCTGTGACTCTTATGAAAAGAAGTGTTTATTAAAAGAGCTATGTCCAGTAATGGCGGCTGTAACTGTGCGCAGCTGTGGTTTGGTCAACCGAAGCGCGCGTTTGGTGAAGCGGCTGTCGATAGTAGGAAGTGCTTCCTTGGCCTACCTGCACTCGCCGTGGTCTAACCACAGCTTGTGGTGTTGTTCACTAGTTCATATCCTAACCAGTGTGCGTAGGTATCCAAAAGGTATCCGAAGGGGAGTGGTACGATCGGTTCGGGTCCAACCGCTGCCATGTTCGATCCCCTTCTAGCGAGTTCATCCGCCGCATCATTGCCACGGGAATCACTGTGTCCTTTGATCCCTTGTGTGTGGTTCGATAGTTTTTTTGAATCAAGGAACAAGGACAAGTTTATCCTCTCCTGCAAATCTTGCAGCTCAAGTATGGTTTGCTGTAAGAAAACCCATTTTTGGGTTAAGCTCGCCGTTGTACATAAACTATATATTTTAATTTTGTGTATATTTTTGTTTGTTTATTTTTATGTGCATTAAAGAATAAGAATAAAAAAATGCTGGCTTGATATAGAAGAAACTTACCGGAGTCTTTTCACCGCTTTGCGCTGTCCCGGGACTAGGAATCCTTGCACAGAGGTTCACAGCACTTAGCACCAGAGGATTAGACAGTTTTCACAGTTAATAGTTCAGTAATATTCAGAGTTTTCTTAATATTTTCGGAGCCGCGCACGCGTTTTCTTTCAAGATGTGTCTCGAGGTGGCGCTACCGCTCATTCGTTCGGAGCGCTGTCAGATTTCCGCGCGTCTGATTGGTTGAGCGCGTTGTAGCGGGAAAGATGGTTCGTTTCAAATCAATAATATTATTGATCGAAGTTTCAAATCAAGCCAGTAAGAATTAAAGACAACACATTGGATGGTTATATTATTGATGCCGCAAGGGAAATGCTCAATATGCTCATGCATTCTGCCTGAAATACCGTGTTGTGGGCCCCCAAAGGTTTGGTTATGTGGATATTGAGACCCTTTGAGAAGATTCCAGCACCAGTGCCAGTACCTGTTTAGATCCATCCGTGAAGATTGTAGTGCCTCGGGGATTCCTCGCAGCGATGATCTGTGGAGTTGGATTTTGTATTTCTTATCGAATACATATTGTTTGGGTTTCCGATCGTTTGTTGCTTTGGCTAGGGGGAACTCATTATGGAATCCTTTAAGTATCGCCGTGTGCTGGGTTTCCTTCTTACTCCAGAGTTGAAGTGTTTGAAGCGTACCAGACGTCATCGTCGCTTCCTGCTGTATGAACAAATGGAGCGGTGGGAGCCCCAACATGGCTTCGAGAGCTGCGATCAGAGTAGTCCTCATGCAGCCTGTGGTCGCCATGCAGGCAAGCCTTTGCATGCGTTGCAGTTAGATGGAGGCTGTTTTTAGTTTGGTGCGGGGCCACCAGACCATTGCCCCATAAGTGATCATAGGTCGGATCTCCGCGCAGTATAACCAAAGTATAATTTTAGGGGATTGGCCCCACTTCTTACCTATCATTCTCCTGCATTGTCAAAAGATAATGCTGGTCCTGTTTATTTTATCGTCTAAGTGACTACTCCAGTCAACTCTAGGGTCCGATCCTAGCCTTGATCGACATCGTGGCATTGAATTCAAGGCCACGTCCGAGTCACACTATCGCTTACCTTTTTACTGTGATCATGACCTGAGTTAGGACACGAATGTAATTTATTTTTGTTAATTTTCCACAGGTGTAAACCCCGAGCATCTGTCTGGGAAAAAAATAGGTGTGTTCGTTGGATCCTGTTTTTCCGAATCTGAAAAAGCAATCTTCTATGACATCACGAATACATCAGGCTTGGGTATAGCTGGGTAAGAAACGATTCAGTTTATACATTACATACAGACTTTATGTGGTACAGCAATTAGCCAGAGTGTTAAAAAAGTTCCATGTTATAAATCAAACTAGAAACCCTGATGCAGTGCTATGTGCTTGTTTTCCGGATGTTTTTTGTGCGGCCATGGGAATCCAATCCCGGAGTCACGCCTGCTACCACAGTACAGGCTTCACATTGGTGGTAGCATTTCGGCTTTGACTTGGCCTATAGGGCAGTACGGAGTATTGATACTCGTAGCTTTAAACAGACAAGTTACCACTGTTGTCAGGCTTACAGTACCATTAGATTATTCCATCCTAATTTACTTGTCACAGTCAAACTGTTAATCAGACAAAACTACTTTTGACCGGTGTAAATTATTTAACAGTAACAGTGACAAGTCAAAAGTTTTTTTGACTGTAACATTATACATCAAACTCAAAGCATTTATCAATTAGGCACTACTGGCACTTTTGCATGTCAAATAAACAAAAAAAAGGTGAAGCCACAGTCATAAGGCACTTGAGAAAAAACTGTAGTTGTACATTCTAAAGCGTTTCTTGCCATCAATAGATGGGAATGCAAATTACAATGGGCCAGAAACTTCATGAGCACTCATACATTGTTACAAAATCTTGGTTGCATCGCATACATAATAACTTCAGCTATTATAGCTCATTTGTACATTTGTTATTGAGCATAATTTATTTGGTTCTGTAGATGTTGTAAATCCATGTTCGCCAACCGCGTTTCCTATTGGCTGAACGTGAAAGGTCCTTCGATGGCGATCGACGAGTCGTGCTGCAGCTCTGCCGCCGCGCTGGAGCAGGCGTACCGGGCTATGAGTCGCGGTGATTGCGAGGGGGCTATCGTGGCAGGATGCTACTTGTGTCTGCATCCGCAGTCCTCAGTGCATTACGGAAGGTAAAGCATTAATGATAAACCATTTTTGGATCATGTGATGTTATTATTACGCATTCTTTCTATAATAGGTTTCATTTATTAATCAGATGTTTGAAAGACTGTTCCGGACTCGTCATCGAAAAACAAAAGATTATGATCCACAACCGTTTTAAATATTTTTCTTTGCAAGTACCAATTCGTCATTGATGCTAAAATATCTCTTAAATTGACAAACAATAGAGTTATAAGGTAGAGGGTTAGAAATATTTACACAAGTTCTGTATACGGCTGGTTGGTTTTTTTTTTAAATCTTCAATGTTCAGATGTTTTGGTCTCAACGATTTTATTATATGTCTATATATACCTAGGTATTAAACACTACATTGTGGATAGAAATATTTACTTATAATATTCATTTTGTTGTTATGTTTATTTTGTATATTTTTGTTATAGGAGATCTTTACTATAAGATGGCATATAATTGATATATTCTGGGGAACAGGTTCATATTGGCCATCTCGTTTATACTGATGACGAACTGAAAAAATGGTTACCTACTAAATAAAAATTCACAGGTTTTCTTATGATGACGCAACGAGACTATGAAAAAAGTGACGAGTCGGGCATAGCTCGTTTGATGTTGTACGATTGTGTTTTATTTATTTCTAGGATCATAAGACAAGCCATGGATGGTAAAACCAAATCTTTTGACCAGAATGCTAATGGTTGTGTCAAGTCTGAAGCTATTAACGTACTGTTTCTGCAGAAGGCTAAGGATGCACTGAGGTAAGTCTTTTAAGAATGTTTTTAAACGAAATAAAGGTCAGGGGCTCTTTCAAAAGTTTAAGTGTCATCTTTTTTTCGCAACGTAATGTTGGTGTCCGATTTCTGATTGTAGCAAATTGTTTGAACTTATTTTCCGCAAATATAAGAAAGGTTGGTGTATCCACCTACTTGTTGTGATAAGTATTATCTTTAAAACTAGTGTCATTTACCGTGTCATACAGGATCTACGCAGATTTATTGCTCGCCAAGACGGAGTTTACCGGTCTGCTAACAGCAAAAACAGGCCCTCAGTACGGATACTTAAGGAATCCTGACAAAACTGTCGACTTCTTAAAAAACTTCTATGAGGAAGCGAGAGTTCCACCGCATGCTGTGGAATATGTGGAAGCTTTTGGTTCAGGTATCTATCACTTTAACGATTTACTTAAATAATTTATGAAACTGCGTTGGACAACATAGATCTGTAACTGAAAGTGCAATTGTACATCATAATATCTTCATTTCTCCAGTTATTTAAATCCCGCGAGAAAGTGAGTCTATTGCTCTCAATTAAGCACGTCTCTTAAAAAAAATCGAATAACTCTTTACCCGACTTAAGAATCGGACTCAAGATAGGCGCAGTAGACAAGATTAGAGACGAAGATCAAGCAACAACATTTTACATTTGTGTCAGTACCATTTTTCACAATTTTGTTATAGGTACGCCTGAGGCTGACAAAACAGAACTGGAGACTATTGAAAGATTGTTTTGCAAGGGAAAAGAAGACACACTTTTAGTTGGCAGCGTCATTTCCAATATTGGATATAGCGAGGCCGCTTCTGGTATATCCGCGATAATCAAGGTAAGTTTTGTTTTGGGGTACGTTGCACTGGATTATCATGGCTTATTAAAATCTATATAAAACTAAGAAAAAATGAAGAAAAGCAAAATTCTTGTCAGATACTAAAATTCATAGGTACAGAAAATTACGTAGTATTAGGGAGAGAACGCATTTGTTTTCAATTCTATACTAATATTAGAAAGTTTCTTCGTCTGTGTGTTCCCCATTTATTTCCAATTTTATAATTTCCACTTTTATAATTTTTGTGAGAACCTAGAGGACGTCACGCGGTTACAACCGCGTAGTTCCCGTACCCGTGTGGATAAAATATAGCTTCTGTAACTCGTTGATAATGTAGCCATCCATTGCTGAAATAATTTCAAATCGGTCCAGTAGATTTAAGTTTATTTATTTGTAACATACAAAAATACAAATTGTTCCTCTATATAATATTAGTATTGATTAATTTCACACGGACGAGGGTCGCGAGCCACAAGTAGAAATCTATATAAATTATGTTTGTATAATCAAATACGGCATTTAAGCGGCTTTGGCTTTGCGGATTACAATAAAAACACATTTTGGCTAATTCTCCAAACCCGAACTGATTTCGAAGCGATTTTTATTGTCAAATAGCTGATATTCTGAGGTCGGTGAGCGGTCTAACTAAAAAAAATCCTATTCCTATAAAAAAGTTATTTATTTATTTTTAATTGCACGTAAACCAAGGTTGTATGCAACAGCTAGTTCTTCATCAAACAAATATATTATCTCGTGTTGGATTCTTGTTCTTTTTTTTGGGTTCACTTCCTGACATTGTTAGAATTTTGAAGCGATATTCATAGATGTATTAATTTGATTATATAGCTGTTCAGATGATATTTATCATTCTCAACAGGTGTTGCTTGGCTACCACACTGGTCAGCTGGCCGCCAACTTGCACTGCACTAATCCGCGGCAGGACGTGGCGGCACTGCGCGACGGACGCATGCGCGTTGTCACCGAGCATCAGCCCTTCCGCCGCGCATACGCCGCCGTCAACGGTATGTCCGTCACCGGGGTCAACTCACACGTGCTGCTGCATGGACATTATAAACCCAAGGTAATAACGGAGATAACATTAAAAGCAACACTTAGGTATCTTTTTTATTTATCATAATTCTCACTGATGGGTGAATCCTCTTTGTTCATTTCTTACGTAAAATATATCCTTTTTGTTTCAGGATTTGTCTCGCTACAACAGTAGTATCGCACATCTTGTGACTATATCTGCGAGACAAGATACTATTATACAGAAAATATTTGAGAACTTGAAGACACGTGCCATAGATCCTGAGGAATTAGCTTTGTTGCACAATATACATCAGACAAACATTCGTGGACATTTGGGCAGAGGATTCATCATTTTAAGTAATTTCTTAATAAAACTTTACAGTACCTGCTCATCGTCTTCGTAATCATTTCAAACCACCTTATCAATTCTCCGCTTTAATCCAACAGCTTAAATTGCCCTACACCAGTCCCAATTTGACTCGGTTATTTTAACATACCTAATTATTGCTTTAAAGAGAAGTGCGATTCCCATAACTAGCTGTTTGGAATTTTCATTCTAGAAACGAACGAAGAAGAAAAGACTGTCAGTCTATGTGAGAAGTCGGCCTACTTCGACGACGTGCGGCGGCCGCTGTGGTTCGTGTACAGCGGGATGGGCTCGCAGTGGGCGGGTATGGGCGCGCAACTCATGCGCATACCGATCTTCGCTGCTGCGATCGAACGGTAGCTATTTGAATGTTTTATAACAGCCTGAGGCTTCTTTAGAAATCTAAATCTGAGTCAATGTATTAAAAGATACATGATACACTTATTTTTGTTCAACATTTTCTGTATTATCAAAAACAAAAAATACTTTCAGGTGCCGGAAAACTTTGGAACCAAAAGGCATCGATATAGTCCATATAATTACTTCGCCCGACAAGACTATATTCGACAACATTCTTCACTCGTTCGTGGGAATAGCTGCTATTCAAATAGGACTGACTGATGTGCTTCGGGAACTTGGACTGGTGCCTGATGGCATTATCGGTAAATCTATAATTTGTTACATGTGCAAGAAACGACAACAAGTCAAGCGAGAGTACGGGTATTTAGCTCTTGTATGAATTTCAAATTAAACCTGCCTTATACTGAATTCAGTATTTTGAGCGACAAACAGTGGGGAAATATAATACGAGTTGTTCAATAAGATCAGTGTAACAATTCAGCTTCTCTTCTTCTTAGTCGTTCACTCTTGACACAGTGGTCGTGGTATGGGGGATCGCCCACAGCAGCGGTCGCTGCCTTTGCAATACTTTTTACCGGTCTCTACTACCCGGAGCACATTCTGCCAAAGGGATCTTGGTGACAGATTTGATGGAGTCTGTCCATCGGGTTGATGATCGACCACGTGGTTTCTAAATCCGGTAGCAATATGCTTCAACTTTTGAGAAAGAGACATAACTGCAGCAACATATTCATGCATCGACGAGTGTCTCTCTAGCTTCTTATCCATCAACTCGTTCATGAGGGTGATCCTGCGATCTACGCCTTTGTCCTCAAACGGTATCGCAAAGCTATCCCAAGCATCTTTTTCATTGTTCGAATCTTGTACATAAGCATTAAATGCAAGTTCCACTTGTAGACAAATCAAAGCTAGTGCGTCTTGGTCTTTCTCGATGGCGGTGGAGTCTTTGGAATCCGGATACGTTGACGTATGTATATAAATATCGCTGGACATGAACACACAGCGTCATCTAGTGCCACACTAAGCAAGGCTTGTGTCGTGGACACCAGATAGTTTATATACTGCTTATATACTTTTTTGTTTGTAAATACATACTTATTATACATATAAACGTCCATGACTCGGAAACAAATGTCCATGCTCATCACACAAACATTTGCTCCTACCGGAATTGGAACCCAGGACCCTTAGAACGTAAAGCAACCTCACTAAGTACCACTACGCCAG
This sequence comes from Xestia c-nigrum, assembly GCA_916618015.1. Classification (NCBI taxonomy): domain Eukaryota; kingdom Metazoa; phylum Arthropoda; class Insecta; order Lepidoptera; family Noctuidae; genus Xestia; species Xestia c-nigrum. The sequence continues at coordinate 6,141,609 of OU745263.1, forward strand.
TAGAGTCGTCAAATGTGTGAACAACTTTTCTCGTATGAGAATCATTTTTATCGCGAATTTCCACATTGAGTAGTCATCTAGGCCGCAGAGTTTCTTGAATGCAAATTTAGTTACTGGGCCCATAGGTAATTTGTGGTAGCAGGGCAAGTTTGTTTAAAGTAAAGTTTGATAATTTAGAATGACGTAATTTTTAAATTTAATTTTTAAATATTAAACGAGCTCTCATTCTTTACCTCTTTAGGTAGCTTATTGTATTGTTGCACTCCCGCAACTGTAGTCGGTTCAATTCCCGAGTGTGGCAAGTGATTTTTTGAAAATCTGTAAATGCAGATTTGTTTCTTTTAATATTAAAGGAATGTTTCTTTTAAGTAAAATGTCTTGCTCCAGTACTTTCCCTGCAGGTGGCATTGAAAAATTCCAACCTGGATATTTTTTCTTTCTTTCTGTCGCACACCAACTTTGATTCACAGCTATTTCACTTTCTCTTTTGTTCAAGTGAAACTTAGATCCAATAATGATCTCTTTTTCAGGTCACAGTGTAGGCGAGTTGGGCTGCGCGTACGCCGACGGTTGTTTGACGGCAGAGGAGATGATTCTGTCGGCGTACAGCCGCGGTCTGGTGTCGCTGCAGACTCCGTTTATTCGAGGATCCATGGCTGCCATCGGTGTGGGATATGAAAAGGTATTTTTAACCCCGTTTGTTAGTGTGCAGCCATTTTCAATAACTTTTTACGACTTAGACGATTAGAAACGCACAAGCAACGTCACAGGAATCTTTCTTTGTTATTTTTACGAATCAAGTGACAGGTAGATGACGTGGACATTATTTGAAGCTAGTTTTGTAACAGAAACACCGCTAACTGCAAAACGTGTCATATTAACTGACAGTTCCACGTAAGTTAGCTATAGGAAACATTTTTATCTTGTGAAGATGCGATCGACAATTCACATAACTGTATCTCTTTTGGACCCAACTCACCAAAACCAACTGGTATAATATGTGTCAAGGCCATTTGTACTTTCACGGGTCCTACAGTTATCTTTTTTTTACATCTTATCATTGGAACTCATTAAATAATCACTTTATACTTATTTCGTAGATTTCAAAAATGTGTCCTCCTGAGATTGAAGTGGCTTGTCACAACGGGCCTGAATCTAGCACCATTTCGGGTCCTGCGGATATAATGAAGGAGTTCGTCGCAGAGTTGACTACTAAGGGTATTTTCGCTAAGGAAGTACCATGCTCCAACATCGCCTATCATTCACGTTACATCGCTGATGCTGGTGAGCATAACATAATCGGTCTTACTTTACTGTGTGCGGAGTCGTGTGTCTTTTATTTAATTTATTATTTTTTTAATAACAGGTCCCGGTTTGCTAAAATATTTAAGCGAAGTAATCAAGACTCCGAGAGCTCGAAGTGAACGCTGGGTGTCTACTTCCGTACCATTTGATAAATGGGAGGAGCCTCTTGCTAAATTCTCGTCTGCGGAGTACCACACTAACAATCTTCTGGTAAGAATTCACTATAGGAAAGAAAAAATCTTCCCATTTAGAACAAGAGACCTCTTTGTTGTCACTTGTATGATAGTAAAAATAAGAAAAGAAACAAAAAAAAACATTAATTCAGGTTCCCCCATACCAATAATAAAAAATACGTTAAAAGCGTTTCCGCGTTGGCGTTTATTAATTAAAGTTGTCGTGTGTTAAAAAGAGAAGATTAATAAATGTAAGAATATGATTATGATTAAAAACTAGGAAATTTAACTTTATTTTTTAGAAAAAACATTACAGTGTCTGTATTTTAAAGTTAAATTTCCTAGTTTCATTTCAAATAAATCTCCCATAAATACCTAAAGCAAGAAGTCCATGAACAAATAGTTGGATGCTGAAAACCGAGAGCTTGGAACCTTTTATTTAAAAAAAAATGTCGTGATCGTGTGTCTCACTCCCAATTCAATTTACTTGATTCAACTAAACAAATTTATAATCATATCCTTCCATTTATTAATTTTCCCTTTTTTACACACGACAATGTCATTTCAGGTATAACGTTAAATGCTATTTCCCAATTTTTATTTACCTGATTCAACTCAACAAAATTATAATCATATTCACCTTCAATTAATAATCACCCTTTTTTACACACGACAAAGTTGAAACTATTATTCCTGATTATTTTAATTTTATTCTATGGTGTAGTTGTGAATTTAGAGGCAAATGTTTTCTAGCACGTCTGGTAGTTTCTGGATTGCAGAAGTTGCAGTGGAAGACAATATAATATATATGTAGTATATAAACTATCTGGTGTCCACGACACAAGCCTTGCTTAGTGTGGTACTAGATGGCGGTTTGTGTAATGTCCAGCGATATTTATATTTAATTTCCTTACGTCCTTAAAGTTATCCTTTTCCTCAGAACCCAGTGCTGTTCGAGGAGACTCTGAAACACATACCATCGAACGCTGTGCTGGTGGAGGTTGCTCCTCATGGTCTACTGCAAGCCATCCTGAAGCGGTCTCTACCGGCCGACTGCAGGAACATTGCGCTTACCAGAAGAGGGCACGCGGATAACACATATCTGCTGCTTGAAGCAGTTGGCAAGTACGTGGCTGTTATTCTTTTTTTTGTATTAGTTTTGTCCGAGCTCTTTGTTCACGCCACGTGGCTATAGAGTACGATTACGCAGGTGTTTTCTTCAATGCACTGCTTACCGCCGAGAATTACTAATTAACAATACAACAGCACATTCATGCTTTGGTGCGTTCTCAATGCTCGGCTCAAAACCACGAGAGTTTAACATTAAATATTATACGTATATACAGGGTGGAATTTTACAATGCCTTTTAGAAAATTTTACTCAAAGGAGACATTCCTTTATTTTTAAGATACAAGACTGCATTCACAGTTTTTCGAAAATTATTTTGTCACACTCGGGCATCGAACCCGGAGTCGGATCGACTAAAGTTTGACAAAATTCTGTACCTTTTTGACATCAATCGATGGGGTCAATCAAATGGATCAAATCTCTCTAACAAACGTGATAAATTAAATGAAAGGAAAACCACGAATAAAAGTGCTTAATTTGATCCCATTGAATTTATAACTGTTATTTGGTTTTCATGGTTTTCTTTTGATTTAATTTAATTTACGTATGATTGGCTCTATCGATTGGTATTAAAAAAAGTACAGGATGTTATTTTTTCGAACTTCTGAGTAAAATGTCTATCTCGAGTACTTTTCCTCCCAGTGGCATTGAAAAATTCCACCTTGTATATTACTTGGGTGTGCTTGGGCTAAAAGCACCGTACGTAGTACGAACACGTAGAGTTATCCGTAAGATCAATTACATTCTTGCGTTCTTCCTCATGTTTAATTACTGTTTCTGTTTCCAGATTATACATAGAGGGCTACCACCCGAAAGTCCAAATACTTTACCCAAAAGTAGAGATGCCGGTATCCACTGGGACTCCATTCCTTTCCCACCTAATAGAGTGGGTCCATGGAGAATGCTGGTAACTAAAATTATTTGTTTCTACTCTTATGAACAATTCTAACAGATTTAGAATATCCTCTATAGAGAGGGCTGTATGTGATATAAAGAGGTCTTCCTACGTCTAGTTAGTTTTTTTTTTATTACCACATCTCAACCTGTTGATGGCAATAAGATCCAAATCGATCCAGGACTCGTACCCTAGTACGAGTTTGGACCATCAATGGCTTCCAAAATAGTAACCACTGAATTTTTGATGTTTACTTTTCAGGGCTTTGCCTCTCTACCATTCTGCCAGTAGAAGGAAGGGTGCAGCTTGCACATATACCATATCATTGCACGACAAGGAAAATGAACATCTAAAAGGACACGTCATTAGAGGTACTTATTTCATGCCAATTTTCCTCGTATACGGCCTATTTTTTTGTTGTTTTTAAGTAAGGCAAATAATAAATTCACAATGGTTAAACAAAAACAGAACTGGGCAGGCATGTCAAGGGGCTGTATTTATTTTGCAGTATTGAAGCTACCATTGACTGATGATATACGATTCTGTATACGCCAAAAATACTTGATTATGTAGCTCAATCTCCGTAGTCACATGAACAGTGATGCTCTACCATACATTTTGACGATTGTTCTACGTTTGGTACTAGGAATGGTGTACTGTGTGTTATTCATTTTGTAGCAGTATTGAGTAAATAATAATAAATAATAAATACATATACCTAGACATTAACACACAGGGCCATCTAGTGCCACACTAAGCAAGGCTTGTGTCGTGGACACCAAATAGTTGATATACTACATACAGGGTGTAAACCACCTCATCACAAAGCCGTTAACCAAGCATTCTGTACGTAAAACTAAGTAACTATACGCAAAAAAAAAATGCTGGGAAACAACTTTTTTTTTAACTTTCACCGCCCATATCTCCGTAACTAGAAGGTTCCCAGGTATGGTGTAGAACAAAAACATTATCGAAATGATGGGGAGAACAAGTGCCTTTCGGCTTCGTGAAGAGGTGTTTTACACCCTTTATATACCTTTTTTGTTTGCAAATACATACTTATTAAACATATAAACATCCGTGACTCGGAAACAAATGTCCATGCTCATCACACAAACATTTGCTCCTACCTGGATTCGAACCCATGACCCTAAGAACGTGAGGCAGCCTCACTACCACTACGCCATTCGGGTTGTAGAAATGTCTCTTAATTTCTAGAAAAAACGGTGTATCCATTCGCATCAACCCTGGTAGCTGTCTGGGACACCCTGGCTATGACCCTGGGTATTCCGAAGAAGCAGCTTTCTGTGGAGTTCCGCGACGTTCACTTGTACGCACAACCTGTGATGTACACACACAGTCAACTGAAGCTAAGAGTAGCATTGCAAAGAGGAACTGGATGTTTTGAGGTATGTACTGAAATTTCAGTGATCCAAATTCAAATAATTTTTCAGTTAGCTGACTCGCGCAACTTCGTCAGTGTTGTGTTGTGTTGCGTTGTTGTTGTAGTGTGTTGCGAGTCATCCTTATAAGAGACATAGTATGCCATCGCGGACTTTTTTCAGAACTTTTTAAAAGGAACAATTGGGTCATACATGATTGTTGTGTAACTTTAACCGCTCCAATATTCTATTTAGCTTTTATGAAATAAGGGCTTTCCTCGACAGCCTTACGTCTTCATCCTTAGACACTCGATGACAGACATACTCCGGCAAAGGTCCAAAGTTCTTATCAAGGTGCATGCAATAAGCCGAGGAAAAATTGTCTGAAACTGTCGTAACTTAAATTTCAGTACATTTGTGCCTTAAATCGTTTTAAAATTTGGTTTAAATGATTGAATCTGTGATTTTTATAAAATAACTAAAAAAAAACCGACGTAACTCAAAAACCAATGAATTTCGCTAGAAAATTTCTTCATTTTCATTGCATTATAACCCTACTATAACGTCCTGCAAGGCATACGTCGAATTACCAGTAACCTTGTATTATTGGAACCAAATATAACAGCTTATAACTTAGGACTCGTTAATAATAATGTAATTTATCCATGTTGTTAGGCATTTGGGTGTACCACAGTTGTAAACGTCCCTTTGTGTCTATTGACCTTGTCACCTTGTTTTGTTTTGTCTCCTGCTGATATGAAGGGAAGTGCAAATTATGTTTTTTCCTACTCCACCGCTAGTCTTTTCTTATTAAGTTCGTTGCAGGATCCAAGACAGTTAATTATTTCTCTGAGACTTGCCAAGCTTCATTGTTGTTTTTTTATTTTGATTTATTTATTATTATTACTTTTCTGGTGATTGCCACTGTTGATTCTAGTCTTCAGGAGGTGCAGTGGTTTGGGTATAGTGTGGCGGGCTTGTCGTGAAATAGACACATGAGGCATTTCAGCCTTGTCTATGGTATAGCAACATGAATTGCCTCTTGTTTTAAATATGTCTATTTACGCCTCGATCACTCACTATACTGTACAATATACGAAACAGTACTATAGAATATCAGTACGGTCTATATCTTTAATTCTAGTATGAAAGTAAAACGATAATAAACATTTCATTTCACAGGTATTTGACGATAAAATTAAAGTAGCGACAGGCACAATCGCGGTTTTTAAACCAGATATTAACAAATTAGAAATAGAATTTAACGGAAGTCAAGACATGGACCTCACCGCTGAAGATATTTATGACTTGTTGCGTGAACGAGAATACTCATACAGGTAAGACAACGTAACTAATTAATTTTTGGTTGGGATCTTGATGGATCCGAGGCAGACAAATTTGCACTTTTTTTTTAAATTCAAAATCATACTTACACTGCCAGGCTATGTGGAAGGGAATTTTGAAAATGTGTGTTTGAGAGCCAAGTCAGGTGCGTGGGCGTCGTTTACCGTTTGAGATTTCCAATGTTACATTAAACTACATAAATCGAGATAACTAAAATGATAATCTTCGTCCACAGTGGCCAGTTCCGCACTATCGAAGCCGCTAGCGCTTCTCTGAATGAAGCTTCTCTAGTGTGGCGCGACAACTGGGTCACGTTCCTCGACGGCTTGCTGCAGCTGCACATGCTGCGACAACCGCACGATGGAGTCTCCCTGCCCTCACATATCAGGAGAATTGGTGTGGATGTGGAGAAGCATCTCAACATGAAGATCGTTTCAGAGGACAAAGTTTTATATAAGGCTGAAGTATTAGAACAATTTGATTTGATAAGGTTAACTAAAACATTTTAAACACAATTGAACCATTTGGTAAACCACGTAGTAGGTAGGTATTTGATTTTCGTTTTCTCTACTTTTAGATGTGGAGGAGTGACGATAGAAAACATCAGATCCCGTAATTTACCAGCTGTTAATAAAAGGAACATGGCTTTACAGACATTGAAATTCGTTTCTAATTTCCAAGAGGACCAACAAGTAAGTGTGACTATTATTTTGTATTTTAAAATTATATCGCTATTCGGACTGTAAAATATGTTTCTATCCATGAGGCTTGTTTGGTGTGAATGCGGCGTGCACTTAATGTAAATAAGAGACAACAGTTGATAGAAATGTATGAAAGAGGAAGACATGTTGCTCGAATATATTAAAATTGGAGTAATGGCAGAAAATAATGTAAATATTCGTCATGTTTATTAACAGGTATCATCTTACATAACACTACACATTTTCCTACAAATGGTTGCCGAAAATGTTAATAAAGACTTAATCAAAGTTGTTGGTATCACAAATAACCAAACTAAAGGTTCCGTCTTTGATGAAATGAAAAACATTGGAGCTAATGTTTATGGTGTCAACATTCAATACGAAGAATTTAATCTAGGAGACTTGAATATAATAAAGAATAGTGAGAACTCACTAAAGAATGCGGACCTTGTCGTCGTCTGTAATCTATCAACCGATGACAACGTAAGAATCCATTGTTGCTTGGTTTATATTCCAGTGATTTGTCAAGGAAACTACATTGATCTTAAATATTTACAGATGTGCCAAATGCTACATAGTATGCTACAACGGGACTCCTTCATAGTGAGCGAAGAAGACAATGTGTTCGGAGGTCGCGTCCGGCCGTCATCCCTGTATCGTCAACTGTCGGCTCACAGCAACGCTAGCTCGCGCCTGGACCTGGTGCGCTGGCGGCCGAGTTATGTGCCCACCACCGCCATCACAGTGCACACGCCTCTCGACTTCTCCTTCCTCACCGCCGCCCGCACCTACCTCTCCCCCCGCCATCGCCTGCTCATCATTGCCACCTATCCTGCTCCCTCCGCCCTCAAACAGTTAGTACAAAGTTGGAGGAAAGACGAACAACGTAACAATATTTACCTTGTAACTGTCAATAATGACGAAGGCAACAATTTCTTGTTGGACAATCTACCGGATATCGACCTAGCGTTCAGCGTTTTGGATCATGTAAGTGAGAATAATTATCGTGCTTTTTTTTTTTTTTTAAATCATCAAATGACTTCTCCCACTCTGGGCGGGGAGCGGGAGGGAGTGTCAGACTCTTACTGACTAAAACCCATCCATGTCCCTTCCTCGCCCTTGATGTTCCGGGGCCGCGGTATATCTTTCAAACAGGCCCGCAAATAATTATCGTGCCTGGGGTTAATAACTTGACAACTCGACTAGCATGTTTTTTTTACTATCAAATGCTTCCTACATCTAGGTTTCTTTTTTAATTGCATTAGTTTTGTAGAAAGGGTATTCATACCTAAAACATATTTACTGTCACAAATCTATGTAATGTCACTTGTTAAATAGCATATTTAAAGAAGCTTAAATTGGTTTGTTGTCTTATTAACATATGAGCTATACACAGAGTAAGAGGGAAATCGACATCTTGAGTTATACACTTATATATTTTGCAAAACCGTTATTCACGGATATTTTAGTTGACCATATTATTATTTTACGGCCAGTGGCCAATACGTATGGTCATGGAAAGAATAGCACCGTCACATATCTTCCCGTGGTGTCATAAGAAGTGACTAAGGGGCTACCAGAGAATGGGCAGCACCGCTCTCTGTGTCTTCTTTAAGAACCGCACTGCTTTCGCCAACCTGCCTGCCAAGCATAGCGATTATGGCAAAACCCCCAAATAAATAGCGCATCACAGAAATGGCCCCTAGTGCCCGGCAGCCCGTCTACGCTTGACTAAGGCAGCGGTCGAGACTACGGCGTGCGCAAGGGGGCGAATCTCCGCATGGGATCCGGTTGCCAATACTAGTGACTGGGCCTGCGTCCAGCACAAATCCGAAAGCTAAAACTCCGAAAGCTTTCAGCATGAACTCCAGAACCGTTTCGGGTGCGAAGGAAGCTCAGTGTCAGCTCACGAATACAACGATTTGTTCGTGGAAACTGTCCATACGACCGGGTCTAAGTTCCTCAAGGCACGTCGTACAGATCAGAACAAGAGACTCTCCGATCACACGCTCAAGCTCATGAAGGAGCGGCGTGAGATAAGATCCTGCGGTCTTCAGACGAGCCGTAGAAATACCGACAGCTCAATGGAAAGAACTCTAAATCTTTGAAGAGCGACCACCATCGCTTTAATACCGAGCGTATTATAGACGCTGTTGAGCGGAACAAAGGCTCCAAGGTATTTACAAGAGATCTGGCTATTGAGCAGAGCCAGCTCACGAAAGTGAAGACCGACGACGGCAAAACGACTGCTATGTCCAGCAGTACGTCTTTCGGCTGAAATGATGATGACACGGTTATCTCGATCTGATCTCTAAAATGAGGATTCCAGGGCAACCTTAACCCGTCATTTCACAGAAGTCAGCCAAATCGATGAGGCTCCTAGACAGATTAAGAATATCCAAGAGTATTACTAGAAAAATAATATTGCTATGTTAACAATAATCGGCTCATAATGTTCCCGCTGCTGGGACACTGGTATCCTCTCTATGAGAGAAAATAAACTAAAATGAACTCTACGACGCGGGGCCAGTGCGGTTGGTAGATGTCGCAAATCTTGGAATTTTGGTTTTAGAACATACCGGTTTCATCACTTCGGGAGAAGTGGTGATGAAATAAATTACACAAAATAATACGCCTACCTTAGTTCAAAACTACGACTTACAGCTTATGTCAGGCGGGGCCAACATTGCGCCACAGCTGCTCTCTCTGGACGGTGGACAAGCGGTGGCTTGTCTCACTAGACCACCGCCGGCTGGTCTCACTAAGCCACCGCTGCTCTCACTGGGCCACTACTGCCCAGCCTGGGCCACCGCTGCTCTAAATGTTAACAATACTTACGCTTGATTCCAATTGATTTTAAAGTTTAATTTAAGGATAACTGGGGAGGAGAATATTACGTACCAGTACAGGAGACCGCGATAGTGAGCAGCAAGGTGACGTTACAATCCGCACAAGTTGGGGATTTGAATTCTTTGGAGTGGGTCGATGGTGCAGAGATTTGCAGCTCTGGAGTACCAGTCAAGGTACGTCAAATTATTGTGAACACTAGTGTACATTTTGATTTACTTATTTAACAGTTAACACATATTTTGTTAACAGACAAGAACAAAACGGAAAAATACGTACACAAAAGTGGTGCATAATTGTATATTTCTAAAGAAACCTCTTGTAACATCTTATTTGCTTCATACATCTGACCTTGGAGGAGACACCAAGGGCAGCCAAGGCCAAAATTAAATTTGGTAAAAAGTTAATTGATAAAAGTAATAAAAAAACATGAACATTTTTAGGTCCATTACGCCGGAATATCAAACACGGACATAAAGAAAGCAACTGGAAAAAAATATGATGGAAAAAACAACTATGGCATGGATTTCAGTGGAACAACAGAGAGGTAATGCCGTTAATCCAGGTGATGTGAAAAGTTGAAAAGAGAGAAAAGCTTGTGAAAAGACTTCGTTCAGTAGACACACATGTTGATACATGTGTGTGTGTCATGTGTAATTGTTTGTTTATAACACCGAAGAATCGTCCAGTAAATAAAAATAAATAAATAAATATCGCTGGACATTAACACACAGCGCCACCTAGTGCCACACTAAGCAAAGCTTGTGTCGTGGACACTAGATAGTTGATATACTTCATATATACCTTTTTGTTTGTAAATACATACTTATTATACATATAAACATCCATGACTCGGAAACAAATGTCCATGCTCATCACACAAACATTTGCTCCTACTGGGATTCGAACCCAGGACCCTAAGAACGTAAGGCAGCCTCGCTACCACTACGCCATTCGGGTCGTCAATAAGGGCAGTAGGTTATGGAGGTATTGTGTCAGTTAAAGAGATACATAATTATAGCAATACATAATCGCTGGCTGTTTATCACTGCTGTGGCACCACCGGTGAGATGTTTTTCTCCATAAACAACCAACTAGTTTCTACTTGGTAGCTCTTCTTACTTTTCGCCTGTTGTCGGCTGTGGAGGATGTCAAACCTTATATTTTGGTTGAATTCGCACTAGATCTGTGAATTTAACATTGTAAAAGAGTTATAAAGAGTCTTATACATGTTATGCTACAGCGGCGAGCGCGTGATGGGCCTGGTGCGCAGCGGCGCCTGCAGCAGCGTGGTGCGCGCGCAGCCGGAGCTGCTGTGGCCGGTGCCGGCGCACTGGAGCCTTGAGGACGCCGCCACCGTGCCGCTCGCCTACGCACACGCGTTCTACTGCCTCGTGAGTATACACTTAGATTCTAGCCACAATCATTTCCTCGTTCATTATTACCCTGATTTCACGATCTTTCTTGTACGGTCGAAAAAGCTATTTGGTTTACACTTTACGATGGAATTTGTGTGTTAAACTGTAAACCAAATAGCTTGCTCGACCGTACGAATATGTGAGATATCGATCTTCAGGTTTCCAAGGACTCCTCCGCGTTTGCTCGAAATCTTGACAACGGACAAGTCGTACTTAGAACTTCTTCTTCATATTTATTACGTGCTCGATCGGAATGGAACTCTATGTCCGACTTTCACACTACGTGTAACCACAGCATTCAAAGCAAGAATGATATCATCAATCAATCGACTATATCAGGAGGACGACTAATGAAGATTTTAACAATCCTCTTTTGTTGTAGGGAATCAAATATGGGAAGGAGCTGACTCCTGATGTCTCTGTGTTAGTCCATGGAGGTGCTGGAGCTCTGGGCCAGGCTCTGTTAACCATACTCCTTGCTCACGGCTGTGAAGTATACACGACCGTTAGTGATATTAAAAAAAAACGTTTCTTACTTAAACTATTCCCGGAGTTGAAAGGTATACAAGTGATATGCAACTATTCATACTTACATAATATCTAATGAGACTAATGAAACTATAAATATTTAACTTTTATTTATTTCCAGCTGATCATGTCGGCAATTCTCGAGATCAAAGTTTCGTAGATATGATTCGTAATGCCAAAAAAGGGGAGGGTTGCAAACTTGTAATAAGCTCAGTAAGGGGAATCTTGAAACAGGTATGGACCTCGATGTATTATTGTGTGTTAGTATTAAGCACAGCCTTATTATAATAAGGTCATTAGCAGTAGCTTCATTGGAGTATTCCCTTTTTTCAGAATACACTTGACTGTGTTAGTCTTGTGGGCGCATGTTTTGATGTTTCTCAACTTCACAACAATGACGAAGAATTTGAATTGGGAATGAGCAGCCTCACTAAAGAAAGAGCTTATATTACCATCGATTTTTCAACGATATTTGAAACTCCCCAGGAAATGCAAGTAAGTATTTAAAAAAAAGTAGCTGCCACATTCAGGCAGATGAGCCTCTTTTACGAGCTGAACCAACGTATATGTTGAGTCGCAATATTATAACTTCTTATGAAACTGAATAGATTAGAATAGAACATTATAGGCTGATGATGATGATGATCATTTATTTCCCTAATGTCTTACAAAATATGTCTCTGTGACCGGTGGGCCGTGCAGAAGTGAATCAGCTTACATAATGTCCTAGTGAATATCTGTTTCTGTTTTGCTGTGTTCTATTATTCGTAATTTGTTAGGTTATTCAAACATAATTTATGACGTGTTTTATCTTTATTTATTTTTGTGCACAGTATCATTTATTGTTATTTTTTAATATTTATTTAAACAAACATACTATTATTACATACTAGCTGCTGCCCGCGACGTCGTCTGCGTGAAGGCTCTTCACAGCTCCTCCCCCGTATGTGATAACGTGATAATATTTAGCCTTTATGTGGCCTCTTAGTAATATTCATGCAAAAATTGAAGTAAATCCATGCAGTAGTGTTTGAGTATAGCCCGGGCATACATAGAGACAAACAGACCAACAGACAAAAAGTCTAATAAAAACTATACGAGTATTTTTGGCTTCGATATCGATTGTAGATCACGCCCCTAGTATTCTTTTTTTAATATTCAATGTACAGTTTTGACTTTCCTACGATTTTTTATTATATGTATATGATATATATGTCACCGTAAAATTGTCAAACACGTTATATTGTAATATCTCTAGCGATATTGTAAAGTCTCGAATTATTGTCAAATGAACATACTGCTTACAACAAAACGCATTATTTTTCGTGAAATGCATGCGATGGTAGTCAACTTACGCGGTGTGGAGGGAAGGTGGGGTCCCCCTTGCCCAGTGGCACAACTCTCATGAAAAGATAATGCACCATTCCTGAGAAATACCGATTAATATAACATAACCTTTAAACACTTTATATTCCCCCTAAAAAGCGTAGTCGACGGAGCCCCCCCCTGTTTCCGAGTGCAGGGTTTAAAGGAACCTAACTAACCTAACGGGGGGTTGCCCCAAGTCCCGATTATGGGGGCAGAGATACTTCCGTATGTTCAGTTGACAATAATTCGAGACATTACAATATCGCGAGAAAAAACACGTTATATTGTAATATAACGTGTTTGACAATTTTACGGTGACATATATATATATACATATAGATTAGTATTGTTTATTATTATTACATATTATTGAGACGCTGCTTATTGCCATTGACGGCAGATAATCGTGAATTAGAAAAATACAAACACCAATCAGGAAACATAATAACATCTAGAAATCTTAAGTCAGGCCGGTTCTACATAGACAGCAAAATATTTACTTCAATCTTCAGGAAATACAAGTGATGTTGAGCGAGGGTATTGCTCGCGGGTACGTGCGTCCTCTGTCGCGCGTGTCGTATGCGCCGCACGACGCCGCGCGCGCCTTCCGACTGCTCGCGGCCAGCAGGCACCGCGGCAGAGTGCTGCTGAAGATGGAAGGCCATTCAACGCAAGTTCAGCCCAGGTGAAGAGAGATTTTTTGATTTGATATTTTATTTTCATGTTTCATTTAAAATCACAAATCCTATTGGTTAAGATGACTCAGTTAGCAATTCACAATGTTATTATTTTTCTTTCAGAATATCTTGCAAACCAAACCTCACCCAAGTTGTAGTATTGAATGACAATAGTTTTGGACTCCAGATGGTCGACAGACTGATAGCTCGGGGTGCGAGGAAATTACATGTTCATAGCAAAGCGCACACTACTGCAAAGTTTCAATTTAAATTACGGTAAACAAAATGATTTAATTCAGTATTTTCTAATTTCAATATAATTCTAATGACCGTGATGATGACCACGATCACAGTGATGTTTGTATGTAACAATACAATACTTTTGATTATTCAGAAACTGGCAGAAGATGGGTGTGCAAACCCAAATTTCGTCTCAAAACTTAGACAAGGAAAGTGATGTATTAGAATTACTCAAGGACGCTACAAAATTGGGCTCTATTCAAGGCATTTATACCACTACAAATGATGATCAAATTGTGGAAGAAATCTTATTTGCCCATTTGGATACAGTTTCGAAAAGATTTTGCCCAGATTTAAGGTAACAACAGTTATTTGTGTTAATTTCTTTGAAAGATAATCTTTTAAATTTACATTCATTTAACCTTTACAATTGTTTTTTTTTCAGATACTTTGCAGTGATAAATGTTGGTTTCAATATGCTTGGAAAACCAACGTGTCTTTCTCGTGTTCAAAGTAAATTACCAGCTAAATCTATAACGCTACCTCAACTAAAGAATGTAAGTTGCAATTAATACAGGAGACTATCGGAATGTTTTTAAATGAATCTGTGTACTTTTGTAAGATTTCATTTGACAAATATGGTAGTAGGGTCATTATTTAAATCTGTAAAACAACAAACAATGGCCCCCAAACAGACCCTTGCGGTACACGTAATTGTGTGAATAACCAAATGCCATAATTTATATTGTATGTACTTTTTACACATTGTATTCTTCAATTGTAATGAGAAAGTAATGAAAGTACCATGTACGTCACTTCATTATATCTGAATTTACTGGGAAGGATGTTGACACTAGTCAAAAGCAATTGAGTTAATACTAAGTAACTCAATCGCTTTTTAAAGATCAATTAAATTATATCTCAGATGTCTTCTACTTATTGTTTGAGTAAATCAAGCAAATTTATTAACAAAAAAAAAGTAACTAATCATAAATAGGAAACAGTCAATAACTAAATAAATTTTCCTTAGGAGTTGAGTGCTGGTGATGCAGTGGATACGGTGGAGCGTGCACTATGCGGTGTGGACACCTTGGTGGTTGTACAGAGAATACATAGGCAACAACCCGATCTGTTAACACAAATTGCTGAATTAGCTGGTGAGTAGTATTGATTTTTAAATATTTTCTTGAACCATTGCCAGAAAACAACAGATAAGTGGCTGAAGTTGCTATGATAGAAAGCAAAAACACTGCAATTTTTATCAAAACAATATTATGTTGTTTTCCAGATATTCCTTTGACAAAGGATACACCAAAAACGATGACTTTGGAAGAACTCGGAATTCAAGATGATAAGCTACTATTGGTTGCTAGTCATTTGGGAATTCACAATAATGTTAAGTTTTCCGAACAAGATATACCACAGTTAACAGTTGAAATGTAAGTTATTTTAAAATTGTTTTATAAAAATCTAATCTACATTATAGAATTAACGGTGTTTGTATAATCTTAATCGCCAGAATCCTGAATTTGAATAAAACAGAAAACTCTTTCGAGGATATTAAAGGTTTAGCGCCATTTATATCTTACGTGGACACGGATGAACTACTGGCGACTTCAGAAATAGTATGCATGCCTACAATCACTAGCGGCGACGTTTTGGTAAATACTCGTTTTATTTATTCGCTTGAGAACGTTTATCATAAATAAATAAGCGCAATTTAAATAACATGATCATTGCCTGATTGTTCTGATTCTTTTATATTTTCAAGGTGCCAGGTGGCTTATTTGATATTTATGATCATCCTACCACCCTGATCTCTAATATCTTGTAGTAGTCGGAGTATGGCTGAAATTTTGAATATCAAAAATGGCATCATTTAAGTAGTTAGTTTTCAACTAAAAAAATAAAAAATGAAAAGTATAATAATTAGTATATATGTCTGTAATTAGTATAACTGTCTGGTGACCACGACACTAGCCTTGCTTAGTGTGGCACTAGATGGCGCTTTGTGTAATTTCCAGCGATATTTATTTTATTTATCTTCTTTTAGTTCCTGTCATCTAACACAAAATTTAACATCGTGGTTTAATAGTACTTAAAATATTTCAGCGTGAAGACGAATTTGACGCCAGCCAGACGTATTTATGCATAGTGCCAGGCATGGAGGGTCACCACGAGCGGTTCCGCGTGCTGTGCGAGCGCCTCAAGCTGCCAGCGCTGGTGCTGCAGCCGGGCCTCGACCACCCGACGGAGACCGTGAGGGACACTGCACAGAGATTCGTAAACGTATGGACCTCAACACTTAAAATTAACAACTTTTCATAATTGAATTGATACCAAGTGTAATTATTGTAATCTTACTTCTTCATAATTTTAGGTGCTGCTAAACAAGACTGGAATGAAAAACACGTTCTACTTATTGGGTTATGAAACTGGCGTTCTGGTGGCGTTGGAAATGGCAGCTATACTCGAAGATCATGGTGAGCACTATGATTTATACCACGTATAAAAAAAAAAACTATTCAAAATATATTATAACGTTATTTTCCAATTTATAGGTTTAACTGGCACAGTATATTGCCTTGGATGCGCGCCGGATGAGGTTCAATCTGTGATTGAACAAAATATCACGGAATACAAGACAAAAGAGCAGCTGGAAAATGAGGTGATCAAACATATGTATAAGTTGATGGTGGGTGACGACGTTGCGGACCTGGAAGCCGCACTCAAAGATGCAGCTTCGTGGTCAGAGAAGGTGGACGCGTGCGTGCGGACACTGTTAGGTCGTGTGCCACACTCGATGCAGTACTCGCGCGCGCTCATAGAAGCCGCACTGGCGCGTATCGAGTGCGCGCGCAGCTACGTGCCGCCGGCGCGTGCGCTGCGCTCTCAGCTGGTGCTGCTGCGCGCCGCGACTGCGCACGTGACGTCAGCCACGCAGGCGCTGCAGCGACATTCACAACGCCCGGTCGCCGTACATCAGCTAACCGCACCCCTGGCACACGCAACTAATGACTTGAGGTGTGCGTCAGTAATTAATGAGTATTTAGATCAAACGATTCTAGAATCATTTAAAGAGAAAAATATTTGCGAAGCATATCTACTTAATCCTTATTCTTTTATGATTGCTCATAGTGAAGACTTCTAAAATTTTATTCATCCAGATGTGTGTAACATACGCATTTATGTAAAAAGACATCGTTGTCTTGAATTTATCATTCACATTTAATTTTGTTGTAATAATATTAATGTTTAAGGCCCGGTTTCCACCAAAGAGGAGACGAGCGGAGCGGAGAAGAGAAGAGAATTGTAAAACCGATCAATAACATTGGTTGAAATCTACACTGCGTTTCTCGTCTTTCCTGTGATTGGTCGAATCTTGCAAATCTCCTCTCCGCTTCGCTTGTCTCCGTTTTGGCACAGATGACAGATACTACACTCCATGTACTTACACGCGCTAATCACCTACCGAGCGCCGGGCAACCGGTAGCCCATAGCGCAGTGGGTTGTCAACAGCCGCGCGGCGCGTACGTACGCACGTTCCCCAAAGATAACTTGAACTTATTAAAACTATTTGACCGATTTCGAATATTCTCTATGTTAAAGTTTATCAATTAGGAATTTAAGGAAGGGAAAAAGATATTAATCATTACATCAAAATAAAACACCTTTACGCTGATTTTTTAACTATTCTTTTTATACATATTTCGTTGTTATACTTATTTTTAAAACAATTATAAATTCTGATACATTATAGAACATGTTTTATTTTATATTGTACGTCTATACTAAAAATCCCGTCATCTTCGTCGACAGAGGCAGCCCTAGCAATTCACAATATCCTGACGGCTGCGCGATCTACAAAGCAAACCCCACTTTACGTTTGTAAGGTTAGGTACATTTTCGTTCGCAGCGTCTATCGACTTGAAAGTGTAGGCTATTATAGCGGTAGGTATTGAAAATTTTGTATGGAGTGAGTTATCTGGTAATCTGTGGTTTTGGTCGAAACCGGGCCCAATGTAATTTAAATACAATATTGCATGTGGTGTTAGCCAATAAATAATTGTTGCTTTTATAAATTTGTATCGAGTACTTATAAATGAAATGTAATGTGTAAACAATTGTAGACTTACCCTAATAAACAAATAAATAAACGTTGCATTTGATTTAAATAGTCCTGTTTTAGTCTAATATGAAGAAATGGAAATCGAAAAAATCGAAAAAATGAATTCGAATCTTCGTCAATCGAATCGAAAGTTTTTTTCTGGGAAATCGCAGTGAAGGTCCATCTTCAGTTCTTTCTTTTCATTTTACTATAGATTAGACCGAAAACTTTTGTGATTTTTTAATTCCATTATAATAACGGATTACTCGTGAGATACATTGTGTTTTCATGCGATGGCCAAGTCAATCCATTTATTTATAAACTCAAAGTCAAAATTATTTATTTGCAGTAAATGTAGTACAAAGGTGGTAAAAAAAGTTGTAGTGCGATGACACATTTCGCCATAAAAGTAGCGTGCAAATATTAATACATACAAACTATAATAAGTACCTACCTATTATCATTACAACACAATTTAAAAGATTTTTAATATTGATATGGTCACTATAAGATGTTGTTAGGTTAGCTAATTACGTAATAACTAAAGACAGGGGGACCTTCAAGTAGGGGGGCTGAATAAACTAATCAACTGGGATTGGCACAACTTTTACCGTAGAAGAATACACACACAAATACACACACAGGCAAAATTAGGGGAACAAAATAAAAATGTATTTTTTACTTTTGGGGTATATTTGGCGGGTAATGTTGCTCAAGTCCGTAGGATTTACCACCTTTTCCTAGGCCCACCTTACACGTGTCCCCGGGTGATGCAAAATGAGCAACGATGCCGAGCAACAGGCGGCTGTAAATAACCTGTCCACAGGCACTCGCAAGCCTCGTATGAATTAAATCTCTTCGAAAACCGCAACCCCTAGGGAAAGTGCTATTTGTATGTCCCATCTCGTAATATGAACGAATGAATGATAGCAATGGTGATGATTAGTCTTGCGATGCGGCTAACACCCGGCGCTCGCAGGTGTGCAGTGGAAAATTGATTACCGAAGTCTGCACAGTGGTAGGAAACCAGGCCTCTTTGACGGAACATGCTACTGACAACCCCAAAACTACTAAAATAAACTTTATACAGCAGGCTTTCCATCCGAGCCTTTTTACTGCAAGACCTAGATCTTCCTTACTTGGTAATAAATAAATAAAAAATAAATCCTGGAACAGCCAACATCATAAAGGACGCGCCCGAACCCGGCTCGCTCGACTCTCCACTGAGGACGATGAAAACAGCCACCCTTCCAATGAATACCCTTCCAACGCAACCCAAAAAGAAAAAAAACGATCTTATAGCTCACAATCTACGGAAAAGCCTTTGAACCCAGGGAAGAACTCACAGAGCGCAATCAATACTTCCAACAGATATAGTGGACTTCCAGTCGACATACCTGATGAATCTGTCAAATTAATGGAAAATCAAACCTATACTAATAAAGGCAGCAAACCGCCACCAATAATCTTGTATGGTATTACAGATATATCAAAACTAACTGAACTACTGAGTGGTTCTGTACCAAATGACAGCTACAGCTATAAAATTGTTAATAGAGATCAGCTGAGAGTCATGGCGCAGACGAGCGAAGCGTACAAAGACATCATTGACCGTATTCGAAAGAACGGACTCATAGGTCATACATTTACTCAGAAAGAGAAAAATGTTGCAGGATCGTAATAAAAAACCATTGTAGGGGAAATAGAAAAAACTAGAAATAAAATCAGAGGTGAAATCATATATCTCAAGAAGAAATAAAAACCACTAAATGTGTTTTTTGTGAATGTCGAACCTGGTCCAAATAACCCTGAACTTAAGCGTATAGAATTCATATAATATATTAAAGTAAAGATAGAAGACCCGCGAAAAACAAATGAAATCCCTCAATGTGCTAGATGTCAACAATATGGACCCACGAAAAATAATTGTAGGTGCGGCTACTATTGGTGTGATAAATGCACTGATGGACAAAATATGTTAGAGTTAGCTAAAATTATAACGCTCGAAGTTTAGTCTAAAATAAGAATACTTAACTAGATAATATGTGGTAAAATGTATTTTTTTTATTTTGTGAATGTCTTGAAGGCTCTACAGCCGAGATCTCTGATCTCTCAAGGCGTCGTGGGCTCCGTAGCTAATAAAAACATATAACTATGATTCGCCAAAGGTGTCACACAAAATATCTCATGAAAAAGGAACATAAAAGCACCTTTTAATACAAAACATTTAAAGAAGAAAACTTATTAACCAATAAAAAAAATAATAACTATAGATCTAGTATATCCCTAAACTTGACCCGTCTGCCAGTCTGACTGGTGGTGACAGCATTTAGAGGCGGTGGCGTAGTCGGAGTACCCAGGTGGATTAGTGGGGATAGGAGCAGTTGGTTGTAACGAAGATTGCGGTGCAGGTATCAGAGTGGAATGAGAAACAGGCACTGTAAACGGTACGGTAACTCTTTTAGATCGTCGTCTTCATCTTAGGACTTGGAAAGTGCTTGGTTGTAGATGCTGCAAAGTCTGACATAACCCACGCTAATCATTTCGTCTATTTTTTTTGAGCAGCTTGAAGTTTTTGTGCAGTGAGACGACTTAGTCGTGCTAACACCGGTGGGCCATCAGTGGTGTCAAAAAAATGCACCGTGGTGTGCTTCCAATCTTTCGGCACACCAGGAGGACGTGAGATGCTAGGGAACTCGGCCATGATGTGAGCGAATGGAGAATCGGGTGATTGAATTTCTTCAATGCTGGGTTGGTCAATCAATGAAATTTCAGTTACAAGTGACAAACTTGTTTTATCGTCTCATACCATTTCATGTTTAACTTTAGTACTACCAATCATTAGCTGCTAACAGTTTGTATAGTAGTGGCTACTTGTTACCCTGGGAGAACCGTCTGGGTAGGCAAGATAAGTCGGACGGACTACCGATCGGTAACAAATAGACTGCTACTAGGCAAGGAGCAGTCGGTGGTCGCCGCTTCTGACTGCTGTTTGAGTTTCTCTGTGTAGCAGGGGAAGACCAAGTGCATGGTTGTATGCACTTAGATGAATTTGCAGCAAAATGCTTATGGTAACAACATAAGCCGTTAAAACCGTCACCGTCGGTAGACAGCAAACCGAATGCGCGCGCATTTACTTGGTTCCTACTACTTACCGACGAATTGGTGACTCACTTAACGTACGACCACACAGCTGCGTTTCTCAAACTTTCCGAGATGTTTACTTGTAAACGGTGTGATGCGGAAGCGAGAGACGGCGCAACATGTGCTATGTGTATGGGGCAGTTCGACTTCCCCTGCTCAGGCATCACGGAAGCAGGATGGAGAAGACTAGGAGACCGCAAGACTACATGGAAGTGTAGCAGTTGCAAATTACCAACGCTAGCCGTAGCCAGTCCCCGAGCTGATTCCGATAAGAACCCGCCAGTAGATACGGAAACAATCGTAACTGAGCTCAAGCGGCTATCTTCACAAATGGAAGCCTTGCCAGCCCTGGTCGCGAGCGTCAAAGCTGTGCAAAATGAACTTGTTGAGCTCAAAACTTTAAAGGTTGAATTCTCAGAGGTGAAGTCATCACTGCAGTTTGTTAGTAACAAAATGGATGAGCTGACCTGCAAAGTAACAACTCTGGAGCAGGATATTGATGCAATGAAGAAGACCAAAGATGACATCTCAAAGTTGCAGGACCGCATTACTAAATTAGAGTTCCTTCAAAGGGAGGGTGAGCAGAGGTCCAGGATGAACAACATAGAAATCAAGGGAGTGCCAATAACTAGCGATGAAAACTTATTCTCAATAATGGCTAAAATCGGGGATGTTATTGGATGTCATGTACCCAAGGAGCAGATCAACTACATAGCCCGAATTCCAATGCGTAGTGATCCACTTCATAAAAATATAATTTGTTCGGTGCATAATAGTTACAGCAAAAATAATTTTGTTTCTGCGGCGAAAAAGCACAAAACCTTAAATGCTGCTCACCTAGGTCTGCAAGGCACGAACAGGATCTACATAAATGATCACCTTACGCTGGATAATAAAATTCTCCTGAACCAAACCAAAGCTCGAGCCAAAGAACGTGGTTTTGAGCACGTTTGGGTCACGGGCTGCAAGATTTTTCTTCGAAAAAACTTTACATCTCCAAAACTCCACATCAAGACGGAGCAAGACTTAAAAAAGTTCTTATTTTAAAAGTTCTTATACTGAGAATATCGATTCAACGTCCGGGTAAGTTGAACATCGCTCACTCCGCCTCATTAAGTTTGAGAACCACAGTTGTTCGTTTTTTCTACGCATTCCTTTCTCGCCGTCCTTTTGTTTGCTTATCGCTAGCTTTTAACCAGTTTGTACATTGTTGCTATTATGACTTTAAATCTTCCGCTCGTTACTTCAAAGATGTGTTTTGCTTACTGACACGTAGCAGTCTACCTTACAATTATATTTTTTTATTTCTTACCATTCATCTATGTACTACGCTCTACGGACCTTGTTTGTATGGAGATAAAGTTTTATTTGCCTTGCTTGTTTTCATCTCTCAATATTTAAAAAAATACTATTTTAACGGATTGAATGTGCCTTTTATTCTTTTTTCTATGCTTACTCTAGTGTTTTTTATGACTTATAATGGCACCTATTAGCATTTTTTATCAGAACGTCCGGGGACTGCGAACTAAGACAGGTGCTTTCTACAGAAATATATGTACTAATGATTTTGATGTTGTCTGCTTGACTGAGACTTGGCTAACTGATGGTATCTCCGATTCCGAATTATTTGACGACAGATATATGGTATGGAGACGGGACCGTGATTATACTAGTACAGGTCAGACTATGGGTGGAGGGGTTTTAATCGCCGTTAGGCGTCAGATTGTGGCTCATGCGCGCGGCGAGTGGCACTCATCGGCAGAAGATCTATGGGTCACATTAACCCTACAACAAAAAAGACCCAGGACAACATACAAAATGCATTTAGGCGTTGTTTATATTTGTTCTCAGAACCTAGGTAACTCATTGACAACTCAGCTGTTTAACTTTTCTGATAATTTGACAAATATTATAATGGAGCACCCGGTCGACAAGGTTATCGTCCTGGGTGACTTTAACCAATCCAATATAACCTGGATCCCTGCAGATGATGGTTATTCTTTCCACCCCACAAACCTGAGTGGTGAGCTCCAATCCATTTTCTTTGACAACATTAACGCATGTAACCTGTTGCAATACAACTGTCACCCTAACAAAAATAATAAGATTCTGGACTTGGTGTTTTCCAACAACGAAGTTTCTGTCTCCTGCTGCATGGATCCCCTAGTTCCTGAAGATCCGCACCACAACGCTTTATGTATCACGGCGGACTTTGTTCAGCTGCATAGTCTGCCAGCTCGTCCCTATGTTAAATACTTGTATCGCTCTGCTGACTATGCAGCAATTAAAGGTGATCTTAACCTTGTTGACTGGCAATTCGAGTTGGGCCATGGGTCACTGGACGATGCCGTAGCATTCTTTTATGATGTTTTATATAAAGTACACAAAACTTATATTCCAACGAAGACAGTTGTTTCCCAGTCGAAATACCCCCTCTGGTACAAAACCCCATTAGTAAAAATTATTAAAGAAAAATCGAAATTCCACGCTAAATTTAAAAAGTATGGGAACGATTCGGACTACCAATCTTTTGTATTGTTACGGAAACGTGCAAAGGATTTGGAGAAGAGCATGTTTGATGATTACATGGCCAATATAGAATCTGCTATTCGTAACAACGCTCGAGCCTTCTGGAGCTACGTAAAATCAAAAAAACAAAACAACTCCTACCCTTCAGTGCTGTGGTTTGGAGACCGCTCGTCTAGCGATGGTGAAGAAATTTGTGACTTCTTTGGCGAGTACTTTCTGTCAAACTTTTGTGAATCCACCAGCTCTGAGGGTAGTGCGGAATACCATCCTATCAGTGATTACAGCCCTTACGATATTGCCGCTATCGAGATTCGTGACGACGAAGTTATGGAACTGCTGAGGCACCTGGACCTTAATAAATCTGCGGGTCCGGACAAGCTCCCGCCGGTTTTCATATTTAACTGTGCTGCAAGTCTCTCGGTTCCTCTAACAATACTATTCAGGCGATCTCTGAATACCGGGGTTATGCCGGCTATTTGGAAATCGGCTTATATTACTCCTATTCATAAAAAGGGACCGAGAAACTGCGTGGACAACTACAGGCCGATATCCAAGTTATGTGTTTTTGCTAAAGTATTGGAAAAAATTGTGTACAGGCAAGTTTACTCTGCTCTCAGGCTCAGTTTCAGCGAACACCAGCATGGATTCTTGGGTGGTCGGTCAACTACCACAAACCTCGTTCTTTGTAGTGACTTCTTATCAGAGGCTATGTCTAATCGTTCCCAAATCGACGTCATTTATACGGACTATGCCAAATGTTTCGACAGAATTGATCACGAAGTTCTCATGCGGAAACTTCTATCGATGGGCATTAGGGGTAATCTTTTCCGTTGGTTTAAGTCATATGTGGAGGACAGGTGTCAGACTGTTGTGCTGAATGGGTACTCATCAAGGTCAATGCGTATTCCATCTGGAGTTCCCCAAGGTTCTTTATTGGGGCCGCTCTTATTCAATTTATTCGTCAATGATATTGATTCTTGCTTCCTTCACTCTAAAATTCTTCTATACGCGGATGATATGAAAATTATGTCTAAGATATCCTCGTTGTCAGATGCTCTATCATTGCAGGAGGACCTAGATAGGTTTCAGTACTACTGCATGACTAACAAGCTCCATTTAAATGTTTCCAAGTGTTACGTGTGCTCCTTCACTAGGAAGCCCGTACCTATCATATTTGACTATAAACTTTTAGACAGATCCCTTGCTAGGGTTAGCACAGTCAAAGACCTGGGTGTGGTATTTGATTCAAAATTATTATTTGATCAACACGTGGAACAAATCATTAATAAAGCATCAAAATCACTAGGGTTCATTTTGAGAGTCTCGTCAGAGTTCAGGAACATCAAAACCATTAAAATTCTCTACTGTACTTTTGTTCGCAGTCACCTTGAGTATGCCTCTCAAGTTTGGAACCCCAATTACAATTTATACATAAGCAGATTGGAAGGCATACAAAGAAAATTTTTGAGGTATATTCAATTCCGGTCTAAAACTTATTCTCCCACTTATCTCCTACGCTGTAAAAGGTTCCATCTACTTCCTCTTTCTGAACGTAGAAGAATTGCTGACTTAGCGTTTTTATTTAGAATCGCTAACGGTTCAACCGAGCTTCCCGAACTGCTGAGCAAAATTGGACTTCGGATTCCTTCTACTTTTAGGCGCAATCCCCGGCTATTGCATACTCCTGTGGTAGGAACAAAATATAGACGAAACTCATACTTAATAAGAGCTAGTGATACGTATAATGCGGTTGGCCAGGGCGTCGACATCGATATTTTCAGTACTAGCATCTCAAAATTAAAAAGGACTCTTTGTAATTTCTTTTTTGATAATGTTAAGTAATTAATTGAATGCAATTCGCGCTTTTTAATCGCGTATTTACAAACGCTGCCTGCCTTCGTAAATATTTTTGTTTTTGTTTATAAGCTCTTTTTTATCTGTGAAAACTTTTAATTGGCCTTACTTTTTTTAATCTTAATAGTGTGTAAATTTTTAGCTGTAAGTTTTCCTAAAACTGTAAAATAAAATAAAATAAAATAAAATAAAAGTGCGTGACCGTGAGCCTGAACAGTTGCGGCTAATTCTACTGTTTCCTGTGGTGAGTCTGGTTGGCAGCCATTTCAAACCAGCCACCTGTTGCTGGAACACCCTTTTTTTCCGGATGTGGAACTGTGCCTCAAAACTGGCAAATCAGAAATTAATGACGATACAGTGGTTCGGAAACTCAAATGACGTCGCATTTAATTTTAATAGATAGGTATAGATAGTGTAGACAACAAGAACCTAACTTATGTTTAGTAATTTACACGTGCAAAGGGAAGGTACCTGTTACTATAAATTAAAGTTTTCGCAGCGGTGAAATAGGTAACACTATTATAATTTTGTGAAGAACGAAACAGTATAAATTAATTTAGTCACCGAATCGGCGAGTTTAGCCACCTAATAAATGATTAATTTATTAGGTGTAGGTGTCTGCCTGTAGCTAGATTTCGACCGCGTCTTCGTCCATATTAATTTCAGGTAAAAATAAGAAAATATTAAATTATAATTTTGTGGCAGAGTGGTTTTGTTCGTCTGTCAATCGAAATGTTACACAGCTATTTACTTAGAGATTGCATCAGGTTGCGCTACGAGTATATTGATTAGTACAGAATCGCAATTTTCCATGCTCCAGAACGGAAGTGCTATTGCGGCAGCACCAACGATGCGCTCGTCAGGACGCGCTGTATCTCACTCTAGCTAAAAGGTAGAAGCATGAAATATTCGATTTCGTGTTGCATGTAGTGTCACTATGGTGATGAAAGTTCAAAGATTGTGCAAAAGTGGTTTACGAACCTTACGAAATGCCGGCGCCTAGCGCCTGTATGCCGTCATCTTGCGGAGTATGGCCCTTTACGGGGCCCCCATCTGGGCGGACTCCCTCCACAGGAGAGAGAATGCGACCGCCATCCGCAGGCCCCAAAGGGCCATTGAACTGCGGGTGGCGAGAGCCTACCGCTCGGTAGGCTTTTCGGCGGCATGTGCTCTGGCTGGCACTCCGCCTTGGGAGTTGGAGGATTGGGTGCTCGCCAGAGTATACGAGTGGACGGCGCGCCGGAAGGCTCTCGGGGAGCGCCCCGTCGCCAAAGAGCGGGAGGCCGTGCGTCGGGAGGCCAGGGACGCTATCGTCCTCCACTGGACAGAGGACCTCGCCACCGCCACCTTTGGCCGCCGGACGTTGCCCCACGGTTTCCTCTCGTTCCGTCTGGTGCAGGTGTTATCCGGCCATGGCTGTTTCGGATCGCACCTGCACCGGATCGGGAGGGAGGAGACCCCGGCGTGCCACGACTGCGGCGCGCCGGAGGACACGGCGCAGCACACCCTGGAGGTGTCGCCGGACCTCTCGCTTCCCGGCGTCGTCAACGCCATGCTGGGGAGCGAGGAGGCCTGGGCAGCGGTCGCCTCTTTTTGCGAGGACGTAATCTCGCAAAAGGAGGAGGCGGAGCGCTTGCGGGAGGACGACCCTCTCGCTGCGCCGCTCCGCAGACGAAGAAGGGGTCGGAGACGGCAACGTCCTCTCCCTCCTCATGGTGGCGACGGGCAGGCGACAGGCACGGGGTTGCCTTTGCCCGCATTGCACCCGTCACCACCTTCGTCAGTCATTCCCGGGCCCCTGTGAGGAGCCCGCCATGAAGGGCAATCGTCTGCGGAGGACTGGACGTAAAGGCTATGCCGGTTTCCCAGTCCCCCGCCACTTGGACGAAGCGGGAATGTCGCTGGGTCGTTTTAGTGGGTATACCGGGTCAGACCGGGGAGTCCCACATACCCCTCTCATCCCCCGATGGGATGGGTATGCGTAATGCATTTTTTCCCAGCGAAAAAAAAAAAAAGGATACCTCAACTTTACCCTTGTGCATAGTTTTTATTGTTGTTTGCAATTACTTTATTGGTGTTTGAGAACGATAATAGTTATTTGTTATACAAGAGTGCAAAGTTGTTTTTTAACCGCGTGCTCAATTTTGATGACCGAGCAAGCAAAAGATTCTAAAATTGAGTCACGAGCGAAGCGAGTGATTCAAAACTTAGAATCTTGAGCGTTAGCGAGGGAATCAAAAGAGCACGAGGTGAAAAATCTTTGCACTCGAGTGCAACACGTAACTTTTCATCCCACCTCAGCGAGGAAATGGATAAACGCAAAAAAAAATGCGCATTATTAACAAATTCAGTTAATTCTGTTGGCGTCAAATAAACTTCCTCGTCGCTAGATAATGAGTGGTAATTTTAGGTTTTTCACTTGTTTTCAGGTTGGATTCCTTGTTTTTAACCTAAGGTGTTATCAATATGACGCGAAAAGAAAATGGCGCCCGCAATAACATACCTATTAAAAAAGTACACCGAGAAGGTACCGAGTCTGAGTTTTAACAAATTAAAAAAAATGTATGATAAATTCGGCACCATAGAGGTAGAAGTAAATAGGTTTAATGATGTTTTGAATTCACATGCTTAGTGCACACGATGTTCTAAATTCAAATTTACTTTACCCTCATGACGATAAAAACGGCTTTTGCACTCAGATATTGAAGAGCAAAAATTCTCTTTCCGAGATGGGGGGATGAAAAACATTTTTTTCTTCAACTAACATGTGGTATTAATTTTTACTCTTGAAAGAACCATGTATAGGTGGCATGAAAGCTAACCGATCAATTATTACGTTTTCAATATTCTCTTTTCGCAATTAAATTAAAGATACGACATACAAATGTTATGTTTTAAGTATATATAAATAGAAATAACTTTTACAACAACATATTAGCATAACTATTTTGTAATACAATTAAGTTGTCAGTGTTAAAGCAAAGAAAAATTGTGATGTGTCCAGACGCGCGGGGTCTTTAAAGACCCTAAAATAAACAGAAATCAAACGAGACTTTAACTCACTTCCATTTTACGTTTTATTTTGACAGATTAAAACAAAGTTGGGTTTTAGAGACACATTTAACTAATAAAAGATATTTTAAATCAGTCACTTGATAACTAAGTACATTTACAGTAAACTAACTCTCAAAACTTGAATAAGAACGAGGATCAACAATTTGATTTCTGTTGTTTTGTGTTCGTTTTTTGTTTTTCTCATATTTATTTGAGATCAACAAAACATAAATAAGTACTAAAATAAAATAAAATCAAACAGCAAAAAATATTTCACTAGTTCCCAAGTAATAACTTTAGTTGGTGCAATCTCTCGTATGAGTTGAACGAAAAATGTTGAAAGTTAAATTCTAATTATGTTCGACTTTGACAGTGAAACTGCTTATAATCATCAGGTGGCACTGCTTCCAACACTTTACTATTATTACTACTGCTTTTGAAAAATAAAAAGATAATAAAAGTATTATAACTGTACAACAAGAAAAAATTACAGCAAATTTTTACTTACGCCGGTCATCCCGTGGGATCCCTCAAACTCCCGCGCAGAAACACACGTCTAATACTAAGTCATGGTGCGTATGCGCAGATTTTAATGTCACCGGTTCGACAACGCTTTTTTTATACTTTGACGTTGTTGCTTTAGGAAATTATCCGTAAAAGACCCGTGGAAACACTGTGTGCATATTTCTGAACTTTCTAAAACCCGGGCTTCCAAAGATCCCTCGCGATGAATCGAGGGTTAAGTGAATCGTAGTAGGTAAAGATAATTAAATGTTATGCGTTTGAATTGTCCCAACTGACCGACGAAGTTAAATGCAAATTAATCATTGTGTTTGTAACTACAAGTATTTAAATGGATTCTATAGGTATTACATATCAGTTCATAAAACTATTGAACAAGTATCGTGGCACACAAGCCTAGCTGCACTCGTCCTTTATTAAAGACATTTGGTTCTCGTTCAGCACCAAGTAAGTTGTAGCCGTTTATTTTGTAATATCGGCCCGTCCCGGCTTTGGATGGGTGGTTATTATTTTCCTCTTAATTCCTCCGCCTCAAATTATTTTTGCAACGAATAAATATATAAACAGCAGAAATAACGTGGATCCAGAGATTACCTACCCCCTACAACCTTACTAACTTTACCTCTATAAAATAATAATAATTAATATTAGTATAAAAGTATAGATAGACAAAAGTCATATCAGCAAATTACGAATCACTACTGCTTCTTCTAGAATCGCGTTGAATCTATTCAGTCTTCAAGAAGTCACAATAATACTTACGCACTAAAACACAAATCAACACGAATTTTTTCAAGAAAACTGAACGTAGTCTCCACATCTACCACATCTACCAATTGAAAATCTTTAAAAATCATGTCACTGTCCACCAGCGGGGGTGGTGCACAGTGACATAATTAAAAATTTATAATCATTCTTAGTCAATAATTATTTATTTTTGAGAACAATGACCGTTCTTTGTCAACTCTTTTCACTTTTACAGCCGGCCCTACCATGACGCCTTCCCCGCAAGAACCAGCTCAACCCCAACCCCACCCCGCGACTGAGCGTGAGGCTGCACTGGCGCCGATGCCGGTCACCGACGGCGAGAGGGTCGTGATCTCCGGCATGTCGGGGCTCTTCCCCTCCTCGCACCACGTCAAGGACTTGTCGGACATTCTGTACAACAAGGTGAGGGCTTGGAGACACTTACATTCACAACACAACCCAGTTTTGTCAATTCAACAATGTTCTTTGGGTACCTAATGTTACGAAAAGTGGGATTCTAAATCCCTTTGTACTATGATAGAAAATGTGTGACATAATTGGGTGTTGGGTGGCCCCATTACATGACTGAATTTCCAAACGAACGAACGAATGTGCCAAAGGTTTAATAAATTCTGAAAGGTATCTACCAGAGGAACAGTTGGCTACATAAACCTTATGCTCCAGGTTAACCCATTATCTGCAGAGAAGGTACGTTGGAGAGGCAGCCACCCCGAGGCGTCTCAGCATATGGGTACAGTGCCAGAACTAGATCGGTTTGACGCCCAGTTTTTCAAGGTGAATTACCATCTCGGAAACAGCATGGATCCCATGTCTCGGAAAATCCTCGAACAAGCCTATAATGCTATTTATGACGCAGGTGAGATATTATAATTTCGGCGATGTTACTGCTAGCTAGCTGGACTGGACTTTTAACCACTATTTAATTCATATTATCATTATAAATCTGCAAGTATCCGTGTCCGTCTGTGTTACCTTATCATTCTTTAATGTTTGAATAGATTTCAATACGCACAGGTAGACCATGACCTGAGAAGTACATTCCCGTGGCATAGGTCCCGAGCTCCGCGCTGGTTTACTTAAAATGTTTTTATTTTTTTTTCACAGGAGTAAATCCCGAGCATTTGTCTGGGAAAAAAATAGGTGTGTTCGTCGGAACCTGTTTCTCCGAATCTGAAAAAGCAACCTTCTACGACGCCCAGTCTAGAACAGGCTTGGGTATAGCTGGGTAACAAACAATTCACATTAGACATTGCGTATAACTACAGACTTTATTTGATACAGCCACATTAGCCAGTTTGATTAAAAACGTCCCATGTAGTAGAAGTAGAAAAACAAAAGAAAAACTCTGATGTGCCATGCGTTTATTTTTCAACCGACTTCCAAAAGGAGGAGGTTCTCAATACGTCGGCATCTTTTTTTTTAATTAACTTATGTTCCCCGATTACTCGAAGATGGCTGGACTGGTTTGAATTATTTTCATTTTGTTTGAAATGGTATACTTTACAGGTAGTCCCATAATCATCAAGTCATGATCTGATGATGGAATCCTGGAGAAATAGAGAGAACTCTTCAAATTTTATAGGCATGCATGAAGCGATCCGAGTAAATGATAGCAAATGGACTGGGATTGCTGAAATCTTGCTAGCTTTGTTAACGGCTTTGTGATGAGGTGGTTTACACCCTGTAGAGTGAACATCGGCGGTAGCATTTCTGCCTTGACTTGAGCTAGCGTAATACGGAGTTTCAATAGCTCATAATGGAGTAATTACACCACTATCATAAGTTCAGCTAGGCTATTTGTGGGTTTGTTATTGAGTAAGTATTTATGTTGTTTTGTAGTTGCTGTAAGTCTATGTTCGCCAACCGCATTTCCTATTGGTTGAATGCGAAGGGTCCTTCGATGGCGATCGACGAGTCGTGCTGCAGCTCTTCCGCCGCGCTGGAGCAGGCGTACCTGGCTATGAGTCGCGGTGAATGTGAGGCGGCCGTCGTTGGAGGATGTTACTTGTGTATGCATCCGCAGTCCTCGGTGCATTACGGAAGGTTAATCATTGATAAAAATAATATTTTTTGTGTATATTATGTTTACATATGACGAAATATAATATAACGTAACATACTAAATGTCATGGCAGGTCTTGCTTGCCGATTGTTCCAGAAAATCTAAAAAAAATAAAGTAAACAGAATTGTGTTTGACTCATAATGGATTATCAGATCAAATTGATATTGTGTAGTGACTCAGTTTTTCCATTGAAAAACTAATTTCTAATTTAGAATCCTTTTCAACAGCATTCAGATGTTTAAAATTGCATGATCGTGTTTTATTTATTTCCAGGATCATAAAACAAGCCATGGATGGTAAAACCAAGTCTTTTGATCAGAATGCTAATGGTTGTGTCAAGTCTGAAGCCATTAACGTACTGTTTCTGCAGAAGGCTAAGGATGCACTGAGGTAAGATTTTTAAGGATCTTTTGTGTGTGTGTTCTGTTCTATTTCTGAAGCAAAATATTTAAAGTTATTTTCAATTAGTACTTATATAAATGTTGGTGCATTGTACTTGTTGTGAAAAGTATTGTCTTTAAGATTAGTCTCATTTGTCGTGTAATAAACAGGATCTACGCAGATTTGTTGCTCGCCAAGACGGAGTTTATCGGTCTGCTAACAGAAGAAACGGGCCCTCAGTACGGATACTTAAGGAATCCTGAAAAGACTGTCGACTTCTTGAAAAACTTCTATGAGGAAGCGAGAATTTTCCCACATATTGTAGAATATGTGGAAGCTTTTGGTTCAGGTATCTTGTATCTGTTGTATCTTGAATGATTAACTCTATCATTTATGAAAGTGCTTTAGACCAGGCCTGTATGTTGGAAAGGGGTAACTGAGTTTATTTCATCACATCTTCATTTGTCCAGCTGTTTAAAAGCAAGTGTATTGCAATATAAACTATTTAGTTTATGTAGCAATACACTTGCTTTTAGACGTGGAATTCGTGTAATCTATTATTAAATTTGTAAGAGACATATTTATGTCTCTAACTTTAATAGTAGATTAAAAATTTGTGTCGGTACCGATTTTCACCGATTTCCGATTTTGCTATAGGTACACCTGAGGCTGACAAAACAGAACTGGAAATCATCGAAAAGGTGTTTTGCAAGGGAAAAGAAGACACACTTTTAGTTGGCAGCGTCATTTCCAACATTGGATATAGCGAGGCCGCTTCTGGTATATCCGCGATAACCAAGGTAATTTTTGTAGTCATCATAACATTACCATGCGATCAGTGTAAATCAAATGAAGAAATACAATTAAAATATCGTTCTAGTCAGCAGATTATAGAATAGAATATAATTATATTTATTTGCTCAAAAACACTGTATAAAAGATGGTCAAATACAAAAAAACAAGTGCATACATGTTTTTGCTTAACAGTGATAAGCGTACAAAATTTTCTAAACTACAGAAAACTACATAGTATGCGGGATTGAACTCATTTCTCAAATCTATACTAATCTAAATAACAATAGATTTGATTTTTATAAAATGGTAAACTGACTGACTGACTGGGTGATATCAACACACAGCCCAATTCGCCGGTCCTAGAGACATGAAACTTGGAAGGTGTGTTTTTATAATGAGTCTCTCTAGGGTCGGTCTCTCACATCTGAAGATCGTGGTTAGCCTGAAGGTTGCATCGGGAGCGGATGATTTGCCTCCATTGATTTTGGTCTATTGCATTACTCTTTCAACCGTGTAGATTTATTTTGATGTCTTGTTGGTTAGCGACCGATCTTTTGCCGTTGTTGTTTCCAAACCCTAATTCTAATTTTCGTCTCCTCTGGGCACTGTGGGCCGAAATACGAAAGGATGCGTTGTTAGCATAATGGTGGCTTAGCTGGATGCATTGGTGGGTTTGCTGTCCAAGGTACTCTCCGCATTTGTTTTCAGCACCACATGTCGAATGCATCAATCCTATGTCTTTGTTGGGCCAAGATGGTCACATTTCTACTCCATATAGCAAGTTAGGGCGCTCTCGATCGCTCGCGATCCAATTTTGGTTTTGATACCAATTCCTTTTTCTTCCAGATGTTGTTTATACGGGTCAGAGCATCTTCGCCATTCCGATTCTCCTTTTTATTTCGAGGACATAAATTTAAAAGTATAAATGCAGTATATCAACTATCTGGTGTCCATGACACAAGCCTTGGTAAGTGTGGCACTAGGTGGCACTGTGTGTTAATGTCCAGCGATATTTGTGTATTTATTTATTTTATAGGTAATCTTATTAAAAAAAAACATTAGTAAATGCATCGGTTGACGGTACCAATGGCAGGAATGTCGCTCACACATCACCTAACCTAACTAACAGACATCTGTTAGTTTTCCGGCTCAATCCACTCTCATTACTTAATTTTATCGGTCTTGTGCACTGCGAGACCTATTGGTGGCGCTTAAAAGAATGTTGTGTTATCCGCGTATCTGTCCGTCGGTGGGATAGTTTCTTTCCAATTATAGGGAAACCGATGTCTTTCCAAAAATGTTTAAGAGTGCATGGGATAAGATGCAGCTCTGTCTCACTTCCTTTTTTAGTTCGAAAAATATCGGAATATTTAGTGCCTACCGTGATGAAAGAACGGTTCTCAGTACACGGACTTTGGACTAAAGCAATAAGGTCTTGAGAAACACCCTTCTCGAGTAGTATTTTCCACAGCTTGTCCCATTTCACTCAGTCAAAGGCTTTTGTGTAGTCGATAAGCCATAAGACTATGGCCTTGGTGAATTACCTTCTCAAGATTTGGCGAACGTTCAGTTGTTGCCGCGTTCCTTTGCCCTTGACGAAACGCTGCTTGCTTTTCGGGTATCCGTCGACTCAGAAATTAATTAAGACGTCGACTTAATACTCTCATGCACCAGCACTCGCGGATATTAACGCTACAGTCCTTGTAACCTTTCTTATGCAAGTGTATAAACACTGATTCTGCCTAATCTTTTGGCCGTAATCCAGTGTTCTAGATGGAATTACAGATTTCACTGATAGCCTTTGTGCCTACCTGATCTAAGTGTTGAGTACTTTCGCTGTAAAACCATCCCTACCTGGTGATTTCTTGAACTTCGATGGTATGCTCTCTTTCTGATGGTAGAATATCAGGTGCACCATTCAGTGAACAGGCGAGCAGGCATATCCTGAAGTATATTTTCGCCATCCACACGGGTAGTTTTTTTCAGCTTTATATAAAATAAATATATAATAGCTTTTTTTATAAAAGCTATTATTATATAGAGCTGAATAGAGTGTATGGTTGAACGCCCTACTCTCAGGAACTGCTGGTTGAATTGAAAAAATATAAATTACTAGCTGTTCCCCGCGACTTCGTTCGTATGGAAATTTTGATAACCAAAAGGTCATATAAATAGGTCATGCCGTATCGGTGGGAGGGGGGGTCCGATAACAAACACTGTGACACTATGAGATTTTTATATTGTTCAACATTGGATAGCTCATTTATCGAGGAAGGTATAAGGCTTTTTATAATATCACGCCACGACCAAAAGGAGCGGAGCAACAACGAAAATTGTTGCAAATACTGGAAAAATAGTACTACCAGTAGTATTTTATAACAATTTCACGTGCACGACGGACATTGTTAGAATTTTGAAGCGATATTCATAGATGTATTTGTTTGACTATTTCACTGACAGATCATATTTATCATCCTTAACAGGTGTTGCTTGGCTACCACACTGGTCAGCTAGCTGCCAACCTGCACTGCACTAATCCGCGGCAGGACGTGGCAGCACTGCGCGACGGACGCATGCGCGTTGTCACCGAGCATCAGCCCTTCCGCCGCGCATACGCCGCCGTCAACGGCATGTCCGTCACCGGGGTCAACTCACACGTATTGCTGCATGGACATTATATACCCAAGGTACAAACGGAGATTACACCCGATAAAAAGCAACACACCTTTTCTCCTTTAACTTGACCCTCACTGATGGGTCAATCTCCTTTGTAAATTTCTTACCGTAAAATATTTTCATTTTGTTCCAGGATCTGTCTCGCTACAACAGTAGTATCGCACATCTTGTTACTATATCTGCGAGACAAGACACTTCTGTACAGAAAATATTTGAGCACTTAAAGACACGTGCCATAGATCCTGAGGAGTTGGCATTGTTGCATAACATACATCAGACAAACATTCGTGGACATTTGGGCAGAGGATTCATAATTTTAAGTAATTTCATAATAAACTTTACAGTACCTGCTCATCATCTTCGTAATCATTTCAAACCACCTTATCAATTCTCCGCTTTAATCCAACAGCTTAAATTGCCCTACACCAGTCCCAATTTGACTCGGTTATTTTAACATAATTATTGCTTTCAAGAGAAGTGCGATTCCCATAACTAGCTGTTTGGCATTTTCATTCTAGAAACGAACGAAGAAGAAAAGACTGTCAGTCTATGTGAGAAGTCGACGTACTTCGACGACGTGCGGCGGCCGCTGTGGTTCGTGTACAGCGGGATGGGCTCGCAGTGGGCGGGTATGGGCGCGCAACTCATGCGCATACCGATCTTCGCTGCTGCCATCGAACGGTACCTATTTGAATGTTTTATAACAGCCTGAGGCTTCATTAGAAATCTAAATCTGAGTCAATGGATTAAAAGATACATGATGCACTTATTTTTGTTCAACATTTTCTGTATTATCAAAAACAAAAATACTTTCAGGTGCCGGCAAACTTTGGAACCAAAAGGCATCGATATAGTTCATATAATAACTTCGCCCGACAAGACTATATTCGACAACATTCTTCACTCGTTCGTGGGAATAGCTGCTATTCAAATAGGACTGACTGATGTGCTTCGGGAACTCGGACTGGTACCTGATGGCATTATCGGTAAACTATCATTTCTGTTACAAGTGCACGAAACAACCAACAACGCAACTCAAGTGAGAGAATGAGCGTATACTCTTGTATGAGTTATTTAAATAGTCGAATAGATACTTAGTGTAATTGATCACACAATTCACACACCAAAATTGGTACACATATATTTCACTTTCTCTTTCGTTTTTTAAAGTAAAATGTTGCTCCATTAACGATCTCTTCTCTTTTTCAGGTCACAGTGTAGGCGAGTTGGGCTGCGCGTACGCCGACGGTTGTTTGACGGCAGAGGAGATGATTCTGTCGGCGTACAGCCGCGGTCTGGTTTCGCTGCAGACTCCGTTTATTAGAGGATCCATGGCTGCCATCGGCGTGGGATATGCAAAGGTATTTTTAAACCACATGTGACAGTGCCAACGATTAGCGGGTAAAGTTAAGCCACATTTCCATGACGCCATTTTCTTGAACATACAATTGAATGCCATAATTTAAGCGCAACAATTGACCTTCAAGAATTGCAAGCAACTGTTTACACGCGGTTACTACATTACAATATGAAAGCAAATATTATACATTAGCAAGAATCAACATACCATCACTCACTGCACTTATGATATATTTGCAAATAAAGGTAGAATCCAATTGAATACAACAAATTAATTATAACTGATTGTACGTGCTTTTATACCAAGAACAGTTTTGAATGGAAAAATTGCCTATATACGTGTTGTTTAGACGAATCCAGTCGTTTATTGTTTCAATAATATTGTATGCAACAGGCAACCAACTTGCATCGTGTAAATGGGCCTTTAGTTATTCCGCAATCAAGTATTCATAAAAAAATCTCTATTATTACCGCGACGGTCCAACTTAGCTATGTTTTATTTTATTGGAACCCATCTAATAATCACGGCATACTTTTTCCTAGATTTCAAAAATGTGTCCTCTTGAGATTGAAGTCGCTTGTCACAACGGACCTGAATCTAGCACCATTTCGGGACCTGCGGATATCATGAAGGACTTCGTCGCTGATTTGACTGCTAAGGGTATTTTCGCTAAGGAAGTACCATGCTCCAACATCGCCTATCATTCACGTTATATTGCTGATGCTGGTGAGCAAATATCACCCTTATTTTTGCTGAGTGTACTATTTTTTATTTCATTAATTGTTATTTCTAATAACAGGTCCCGGTTTGCTAAAATATTTGAGCGAAGTAATCAAGACCCCGAGACCTCGAAGTGAACGCTGGGTGTCTACTTCCATACCGTTTGATAGATGGGGGGAGCCTTTGGCTAAGTTCTCGTCTGCAGAGTACCACACTAACAATCTTCTGGTAAGAATTGACTATTAGTCCTGTAGCGCTAGGTTTTGAGGTTTCAAAAATATTAAAGTTGTTTGTTTTTGCATATAGTTTCCGGACCATTTACCCGACCTACTATATAAATTTGTTTCATTTTAGGAACTAGCGTAAGGAGAAATTTGGCTGTTTGTCTTTTTAATCACTATCACACGAAAATAAAATTATAGTTAAAACTTTACTTTCATTATAATAACGAAGTAGTAACTGATATACATAGGCATTTTGTGTCATCTCTATCCACGGGAATCCTTCTAATTAACAAGTACCTAACAAGTCGCCCAACTAGCTTTATCTATCAGTCTAAAATTATATTACAATTGGTGAAATAGGTGTTACGCGATTTAGAGTACTGATATCTGTCGTTCAATTTATTTTGTGCCGAATTCATCCACGGTATTTATAGATATTTCTTTTTTTTGTTACAAAACCCTATAATATCCACAAAAGAACATTCAAGTTTTTAGAGTTTACGTGTTTTTGATTATTATGGCGAAACAAAACACCATTCATAATATGTGTCGTTTTTTCCACACAATCTTATTATTTGAAAGAAAAATAAACCAATTTCTTCGCACGAAGGGCGGCCATTCGGTTCATGTTGCGACAAACAAGTGCATGCGGTATATTCAATTTGATTTAAAAAAAGTTTTAGTCCCATCAAAGGGGTTTATTATAACCAAAAAAATCTGTCATTAATTGTAAGTTAAAATATGATATCGATTAAAGCAATTGATTGACATGTCTCGAACTTTGTTTGATAGAAATACAAGAACTATATTTCTGTCCTTTTCATTTCGTGCATGACGTCATTGACGTGTCATTTGTTTTTGGTTGAAGTTGAAATACATTATGGCAGTAAGCAGTAATGTCCATATTCTTGAACCGTTTGACTCCTGTCAATTTTCAAAACGTCATAAGAACAGGACAGCTTATTTACACTTATTGTCACCGTAGTAAGTGGCTCGTCGGTGTAAGCGACCGACTTGAGAACATCGAGTCGCTGGTTCGAGACTCCCGTCAGATATTTTCATTTTGTATTTCTTAAGATGGTTTTAATGCTGTAAAATTTCAAAAATAATAACCATAGTTCACAAGTTTCATCCCCATCTGGCTTTTACTTTTTGTACACAGGTTTGATTTTTCAACCGACTTCCAAAAAGAGGAGGTTATCAATTCGTCTGTATTTTTTTTTTTTTTTTTTTTTGTGTTTGTTACCTCAGTACTCTCGACTGGGTGAACCGATTTTGATGGTTCTTTTTTTGTTTGAAAGCTGGTGCTTTTGGTCCCATTTTAGTTTGCTGAAGACCTGATGCTGATCTTCGGAGATATACAACGGAACTCTTCAAAAATACACAGCAAATCTGCAGTGATTGCTGCCATCGCTTGTAGGTTCATTGTTTATACTATATTATGACGTAACATCACGCCTGTATGCTCTGAGGGGGTACGCACATGTGTAAAATACACCCGATTTCGAAAATATTTGTTACCTCAGTACTTTCTACTGGGTGAACCGATTTTGATCGTTCTTATTTTATTTGAAAGCTGGTGCTTCCTGTGTGATCTCATAATCATCAAATCAGTAGCTGATGATGGGATTCTGGAGAAATAGAGAGAATTCTTCACATTTTATAGGCACACTAGAAGCGGTTTGGGTAGTTTTAGGAATAAAATTGTACTTTCTCGAAGTGATCTCAATTCAATTTTATGAAGAACTTCGGACATATGCAACGGAACTCCTCAATAAATGATAGCAAATGTACTGGGATTGCCGAAATCTCATATCTGTCTATTGTTTACACCAGTTCATAACCTAAAATCACGCCGGTACGCTGTGAAGGGGTAAACACATGTGAACCACTAAAAAGTGAAAAATAAAAACTTTTTTACAAAAAATAAAACCGACTTCAGAGAAAACAAAAAAGTGAGAAATAACTTCAGAAAAAACGCTTCAGAAGTCGGTGACAAAAAAACTAAATCAATCAAACAAAGGTCACCGACTTCTAAAGCGTTTTTTCTGAAGTTATTTTTCACTTTTTTGTTTTCTCTGAAGTTGGTTTTATTTTTTAAGCTTTAAAATGTCCAAATCATTACAAAATAGTTTACTAGGTACACTCTTAGTTTTTTTAAACCATTAATCGTTAAACGTTTGTGTTACTGGCAAAGGTTGTCCTTGAAAATTACATTCTCATAATGTATATCTGATGGCTAATTAGTAGCCAAGACAATCTTAACTTCGGTGTTCAAATTGGCAGCTATTCAGGTCAATAACTCTGAACAGACATCGAATTAGTAAAAGTTATATAATAACTTGGGAAAGTACTGTAGTTGCCCATTCCCTAGCGTAGATCTCTATGGAGAAGAACGGGCAAGAAACTCCAAGGACACTCTTTTCAATCAAAATATTGTTACAAAATCTTGGTTACATCATTCATGTCAGACCATCACAGGTCTTAGGAAAGTATCCATAATTTATCCTTAAGTTTTGATTCCCATTCACAGATTTAAAAAAAAAGTACAGTTATAAGCAAGAATATTGCCATTTTACACAAAAAAAAATTTGATGCCCATCGATCCTGTTTCTAATACTGATCAAAAAGTTCTACTAAACTAACCCAGGTTGGAGTACTAAAAAGTCTCTTTATTATATTGTATACAGCGTGAAATTTTAATGGTTGTTTTCCCGCGGCAGGACGATTACCCATCAGTAGCACTATCGAAACGCAAAGTTAAACTTAAAAAAAATTTTTTTTTTTTTCAAATTTTTGTTATAACTTATTGGGTTTTGTGTTCTATTTTGTCAGGAGTAGTGATATGCTGATTTATACGCGAAGTGCAACGACCGCGCGGCTGTTCTTGACACCCCCCGCGCCCGGCCCGCGTTCCGCGTTAGATATTACTGTTGGTTTAAGTCGCTTTCGAGTTTTGTTCATCACATTGTAAATCTGCCATTTA
Organism: Xestia c-nigrum; assembly: GCA_916618015.1. NCBI lineage: Eukaryota > Metazoa > Arthropoda > Insecta > Lepidoptera > Noctuidae > Xestia > Xestia c-nigrum. Next base: position 6,182,800 of record OU745263.1, read on the forward strand.
TTGAGTCAATTTTTTTTTAAATATATTAATCGATTGTATTACCGATACAAATTCATTTCGCTTCGGGAAAACAACCACTTAAATTTCAGCGTGTATATTATGGCTATTTGTTGCCTAGACAATCTTAACTTCGATGTCCAAACAATCAGCTATTTAGGTCAATAACTCTGAACGGACTACGAGTTATCAAAAGTTATATAAATAGCAAAATTTGTCATTGAAAAGCTCTTTCAAGCGGTATAAATTATTTCTGTTGGTTACTCCGAAAATCTTAACTTCGGTGCTGAAATCATCACCTATTTAGCTTAATAACTCCGAACGTAATAGGATTTCGCAAAAGTCGTAAGAGGCAAAAGTTCTCCTTAAAAATCAATTTCTTATGTTGTATATCTTATGCCTTTTGGTTGCCTAGACAATCTTAACATTGATGTCCAGATAGTCAGCTATTTAGGTCAAAAACTCTGAACGGACTGCGAATTAGCAAAAGTTACATAAGTAGCAGACTTTGTCGTTGAAAAGCTCTCTCCAGCGGTGTAAATTATTTATGTTGGTTACTCCGAAAATCTTAACTTCGGTGATCAGTTCGTCACCTATTTAGCTTAATAACTCCAAACGGAATAAGGTTTGGCGAAAGTCGTAAGAAGCAAAGGTTCTCCTTAAAAATCTCTTTCTAGTTGGTTGCATAGACAATCTTAAATTCGAAGTCGAAGAATAGTCAGCCATTTTTGTCAATAATTCTGAATGGACTGCGAATCACAAATAAACAACAAACAATGTCAAACTGTTTCTAACAAATAAACATTTTTGATTTGATTTGATTTGAATTAGCAAAACTTATAGAAGTAGCAAAAGTCGTCATTGAAAAGCTCTCTCCAATGGTACATATGTTATTGCTATTGGTCACCCAGAAAACCCTAACTTCGGTGCTCAAAAAACCATAGTTTTTGAGTCCTAATAATTTTAAATATCGTGGATGAAAATTACACAAATTTACAATGTTGATTTTACATGCATTTATGATCTTGAATATGTGAACTTTAATAATTGTAATATTTTTTTGAAGATTTATTAGCTTGGAAAAACAAAACAGTTAAATAACTTTAAATTCCGTGGTCTAATTTGGCACAAATTTATTTTATAAGCTTATGTTGGCCATCTTAGAAAGAAAATAGTTATTTCATAAACTGCATTTTTTTTTTGTATTGTTTTTAAGTACTGACCCTATTGCCAGTTTGCACTGGATGAAAATGACACAAACTGGGTTTGCACACTCCACAGGCTATCCTGGATAAGAAGTAATTATTATTTAAAACTTGAAATCAATTTTGGCAATTTTAATTTGATTAAAAATAATCAACCACAAAATATCGAATTACTGAAAATGCTATGGTCAGATATGACACAAAATGCAATAATAAGCTCCCTAGGTACGACTGTATCCACAGGCAAAAAATAATAAACTTTAGAATTTTTGAAACGTATGGCATCAAAATTGCCTAGCGCTATCGGACTATATCGGTAGTTGGAAATCATCCCATTTAGAACAAAAGAGTTAACCAGTGTAGACCAGTGTAGACAAGCTCTTTTTTATTACCTGCCGAAACTATTTTTTAGTTTCTCTTTCTTTGATTTGTTGGTTTCGTTCTGAAATTTAATTTTCCTACCCAGAACCCAGTGCTGTTTGAGGAAACGTTGAAACACATACCATCGAACGCTGTGCTGGTGGAAGTTGCTCCTCATGGTCTACTGCAAGCCATCCTGAAGCGGTCTCTACCGGCCGACTGCAGGAACATTGCGCTCACCAGAAGAGGGCACGCGGACAATACTTATTTGCTGCTTGAAGCAGTTGGCAAGTACGTGGATTTTATTCTTTTCGTACTATTTTTGTACAACACTCTTTACTCGCGTAGATTTTTGTGTCTACGAGTATTTGCCTGTTTGATATACGACGGCAATCCCATCGTGAACCGAACAGACAAATTGGAACGAACTATGTAGTATAAGCTGTCGATCGCACGGGTGTTTTCTTCAACACATTGTTCACTGCCGTCAGTAAAAAAACCAGCAGTACATAGCACCGTACACGTACTGATAAACATGAAAGAGCTAATCGTAAGCTCAGTTACATTCTTGCGTTGTTTAATTACTGTTTCTGTTTCCAGATTATACATAGAGGGCTACCACCCGAAAGTCCAAATACTTTACCCAAAAGTAGAGATGCCGGTATCCACTGGGACTCCATTCCTTTCCCACCTGACAGAGTGGGCCCATGGAGATCGCTGGTAACAAAAATTATTATTTTTGAGCTTTCATTAACACTGCTAACAGATTCCGCGATATCCGCCATAGCGGGGGCTAACCGCGCTCTGCTACCATGTTGGTTTCCGTGAACTACTCAATTAAAACACAAATTAGAACATATTTACCAAAATGTATTGTGCTCCACACAGGCACACAATCCGAAGTAGAGTGACATCTGTCTAGGAAACTTATTCTAGACAACAAAGTTTATAATGGGACATATATACTTACAAACTCCTTTAAGTGTATTTCCAACAGGGGGTGCATATGATATAAAGAGGTCTTCCTTCGTCTTGTTATTTTTTTTAAGTTACCATCTCTTCTGAACTGTATCGGATTCCATCTAGGATTAGGCTACGAGTTGGTTGTCTATTGTTTGCCCGAAGATTATATGCCATAATCATCATTTTCCCGAATTTCATTTGCCCGAATGTTTCATTTGCCCTAAAAGACAAATGACATACTTTTAATTGCCCGAATTTTAGATACCATAAGATACGAATGCCATAAGTATTGTTTGAATTATTTTTATGTGCCATAATAATTATCAGACATAATATGTATTTAAATGGCATAATATTTAAATGGCATAACAAGTATTAGACAAACTTATTTATTCTGTGCATGGTTTTTTTTTCCTGTGCATGGTTAATGGTGGGCTAGGTCGACGGAGCCCCCTTCGCGGGGCTCCTACTTCTATGTGGTTTATAAAAAAATAACCACAAAGGGGATGGCGGGGTCTATTCGCTCGCTTCGCTCGCTCACACGACCCCGCCTTCCCCATCTAACCTAACCTGTCCGAGTCGGGGTGCCCTAAAGTCCCAATTGCATCCAATTTCTCTTGATATAAACAACCGTTACACACCCGATGTCGATGGCAAATTATGTTATGGCATATCATAATTATGGCATGTGATAATTAGGGCTTACAATGATTATGACAAATGCTGTTATGGTAAGTGACTTTATGGGAAACAATGATTCTGGCACGTGACTAATATGGCAAATGAGAGTAGGGCAAATGAGTATTATGTCGTATGATATTATGGCTGTTGGCTATTATGGCAAATGATATTAGGGCAAATAAAATTCGGGTAAACGGCGGTATACCCTACGAGTTTGGGCCATTAGTGGCGTCCATTATTGGTCGCCACTGTATTTTTTATGTTTATTTTTCAGGGCCTTGCCAATCTACCATTCTGCTAGTAGAAGGAAGGGTGCAGCTTGCACATATACCATATCATTGCTCGACAAGGAAAATGAACATCTGAAAGGACACGTCATTAGAGGTACCTACTAAATGGAAAACATATTTCATGTCAGTTTTCATTGCCATTCTTTAAGGCATAACGAATTTCTGTTAGTTTAATAAAAACTAAACTGCATGACGTATTCATTTTGTAGTATATTGTAGCCGACGAAAAAAATCTAAATAGTCCGTCAGTTACATTATCAAAGCATATTTGATTCATATGTTTTTGTTACGTAAACCAAAATTAACAATATTTTAAAATTATTAATACGTCACGAGCCCCACTTCCGAGTTTTGATGCGTTTTATTTTTGTCAATGTTCAAAAATATGTTAAAAGTTATTTTGTAGTATGTAGGTATAATATAATTGTTATTTTTGTTGTTTTGTTTTGTGTCTAGTTAATTAAAATTAGAAACAGGTACTTATAATAGTTTGTGTTTATTAATATTTGCATGCTATTTTTATGGCGAAATGTGTCATCGCACTAAAAGCTTTTTTTACCACCTTTTGTACACATTCACTGCAAATAAATTATTTTGACTTTGACTTTGACTTCATTGATTTAGAAAAACAAAAATACGAGTACGTCTCCATTATTTTGTAACACTGACGGACTAAATAATTTAGATTTTTTTTTAAACTGTGCCATGCCTATTGAAGTTATCATTGACTTATTACAAAGCACTGTATACCCTCCTATATGGTTACGTAGCTCAATCTCACGCAGTCACAAGAACAAAGTCTTCCGTACATTTTTGACGATCGTTGTACCTTTGGTACTAGTTAAGGTATACTGCGTAATAATTAGTAAATGTGTCTTTATTTCTAGGAAAAACGGTGTATCCATTCGCATCAACCCTGGTGGCTGTCTGGGACACCCTGGCCATGACCCTGGGTGTTCCGAAGAAGCAGCTATCCGTAGAGTTCCGCGACGTTCACTTGTACGTACAACCTGTGATGCACACACAGAGTCAACTGAAGCTTAGAGTAGCATTGCAAAGAGGAACCGGGTGTTTTGAGGTATGTGCTAAAACTTCTGTGATCGAAATTCAAATAATTTATTGAAAATCAAGTAATTAGGACGGTGATTCCCAAACTTAACGAAAGTCTTTAAAACTTGATCCCCGAGAGGATCAAGGTTGCATTTTCGTTACATCCAAAAATATCGTATTTACTCGGTGATTACTAACAAAGTTAAACTAAAAGTGAAGTTATTAAATTAATGTAAAAACAAGTAAAAGTGAAAAAATAAAGAGTGAATAAAGTCAAACTATTGGTAACAACATTAATGTATGTGTGTACGTTTGCGTTTGTGTGTGTCTGATTGAGATTAGGAATGCTTCGAGTTTATGTTTATTTTACTTCTTATCTACAATATTCCTAATTCAATTGTTCCTTTCTGTTTCGTCGTAGAAGAGTCACAAGTTAATAGAATTAAACAGCTCTTAATATATGACCCATTAATGATAATAATATATTTATCTGTAGTGTTAAGCAACTGGGCTCATCCCAGTTGTAAATGTCTGTTTGTATATTCCACTAATCTGACAATTTGAGACTGACGTAAAGAAAGGGGAGTGCAACAAAGTTGTAAAAAACGTCATTCCGACATTCTCGAGCGTAGCTAATTTTTATTTTTATTTTGAAGGAAATAATTCAATGATTACGAAAAATATATAATCTAACGATTTCCGCAAGCCGAAATAACAAACAATTTCGATAAAATTAAATGCGTGCAGCTGCGTGATGCCTATATTTACCTTTTCGCGTTTCTATTCCTCTCACACTCTTACTTTATCTATTACTCTCTCACTCCGTCTCCACTCTGGTTTCTGCGGCTGTAGAGACTCGTTCGTGGTATATTATAATTGCTTGAGAGGGGAAACTTGCCTTCACGTACGTCATCAAAAGTTAAAGATTTGGGATCAAAGGAGCATAATGTGCAGGATTATTTTATCATCATACAGTCTTTTACTTGCCACATGTATGGGTTGAAAACGTTAGACGACGTCAATCAAGCCGGGGTTGTCATCTTCAATAGGACGTACAAGGTAAAAGACAAATCACAACCCTTCACCTTGAGTGTCCGGAATTACGAAGCGTGCAAATTGTGTGTGTTACGCACAAGATTCATTGCATGCTTGTGGAGTAATGCCCATAATGCAAAAAATATTGATCTTTTACCAACGCACTATGGATGGAAAGTTGTCGACGGAAAGTTCAAATTGATCTGGTTTGCAGGTGATCAATTGCCGAAAGCGTACGAAGGTGTAGTCATAACACCTGATATTTTTGAGGATACTCCAGAATCTGGTATTTCTTTTCCCCAATAATTTTTCCACAACAATTTGGATTCCGTAAAAACAACTCAACTTGTGACGCAGTTCAGGAATTAACCAACCATATTGTACAAAACCTGAACGATAATAAGAATATCTTCTTAGACCTTGCAAAGGCGTTCGACACCGTCCCCATCCGTTCTATCTTACTCAAAGTTGAAAATATGGGTGTCAGGGGATTGCAACTGAATCTATTTCTAAACTACCTCACAAATCGATCTGAGATAGTCAAGATTGATAAGCACAGCAGTAAAGAGCTCCCTATTTACTATGGCGTTCCTCAAGGAAGCATATTGGGTCCCACTTTATTTCTGGTTTTTATAAACGACCTATGCAATTTAAATAATAATATCCCAAATGCCAAAATGACATAATTTGCAGATGACACTCCATTACTTTCAAAACAGCAGGGCTTTAATGTATCGTTGAACTGGCTTTACATACGCTTACACAAAATACTTCTAAAACCAAGTTCATAACCTACTCGGTCAGTTCTGCCACCCAACCTAACCCACAATTAATACTAAAAGCTCATACATGCAATTTGCAAACTTAAATGTCATGTCAATGTGCACCTATATGCACCTTCTACGGATGAAATTAAATACCTAGGTATAATCATAGATAGGTATCTAAAATTTTAATCTCATATTTAATATCTTAACGGGCAGAGTTCGCAAACTTATATATATCTTTAAAACCATAAGAAATATTACTAATCCTAAAAAGGCTTACTGCTACCAAAATTTTAATTAAAATCAACAATCAAGATCAACAATTTTATTACACAAAACAAGGTAAACACCGGCTCTGATTGGCCAACGTTTCGCGAGCAAGTAAATACGGCTCTCAGATTGGCCGGCGCTTCGCGTCGCCGTCGCTCATTGGCTGTAGCTCACGATAATTTTACGTAACTACAACTTTTGAATTAATAACAACAAAAACACGATTATATTGAAATTAAACCCCTAATACCTAAAATACGACATATTAAAACATACGTTATAGACAGTTTCCGTTTTTATTAATGTTTGACGCTAAACAAGGCGAGTTAATTATGAAAATAGTTCGTCGGTGACTCTTGAACTGTTCGTACCGGTCTCCGATGTCCTTGACTTACTTACCCAGGCCCGATGTAAACACAACACAACACCTCACAACATTCTAATTCACACACGGAACACTAACTTGGTATAACGGGAGCGATCGGTCGGTGCGTGACCGATTTAAATACTGGGGGTACTGTAAAAAGCGTCGTTCGTTGTTAAACTAAGAAAAAAATATCTTCCTTGTTCTTTCTCCTAGACTCTGTGCAAGTTTGAGCGAGATAGGAACAGGTTTAATCATCCATTTATGACAAATACTAACGTATAAACTAAAAGAGCCGCTCCGGCCATTTAACACTCAGGGTCAAAATTTTGACTGGAGCCGCTACTACGATCCAACTGGTGAGAGGTGGCATTGTTTTGTTTTGTTGCCTGCTAATTGTTAGAGGAGACTCACCATGAATATTTTTCTTACGCTACTGCTGTTCTTTTCCGATTAATTTCGTTACGGGATCCAAGACAGTTAAGTTGTTTCTCTATGACTTCTGACTTCCTCTTCATTATTGATTCTGGTTTTCAGGAGTTGCAGTGGTTTAGGAATATTGTGACGGGCTTGTAGCAAAAAAAAATGGTACGTGAGGCATTTCACCCTTGTCTGTGGAATAGCAAACTCGAATTCGAGCTCGAAGCATTTATTTCAATTAATCCGTTAAGGCACTATAAACAGAAAAAAGCGAAGCTAAAGTCACAGTCACAAGACATTATACAACATCATAAAGATGAAAGCCAAATGATAATAAGCATTACATTTTACAGGTGATAGACGACAAAATTAAAGTAGCGACGGGCAAAATAGCAGTTTTTAAACCAGACATTAACAAAGTAGAAATTGAATTTAACGTCAAAAGTCAAGACATGGACCTCACCGCTGAAGATATTTATGACTTGTTACGTGAACGACAATACGCGTACAGGTAAGACAACGTAATAATTTTATTTTTGGTAGATATATGAAGTCAGATCGAACGGAGTAACAGAATCAGGATTTTGATAAATCCGAGGCAGACAAGTTTGCATTTCATTCTTCTTCTTCATTTGAAATCATACACTGCCAGGCTATGTGGAAGGGAACTTTGAAAGCGTGTGTTTGAAAGCCAATTAGTCAATGTTACAGGTGCGTGGGCGTCGTTTACCATGGCGAGCTATTACGAGATTTCCAATATTACATATGTTTAGTCTACATAAATCGATTTAACTAACATGATAATTTTCGCCCACAGTGGCCAATTCCGCACTATTGAAGCCGCCAGCGCCTCTCTGAATGAAGCTTCGCTAGTGTGGCGCGACAACTGGGTCACGTTCCTCGACGGCTTGCTGCAGCTGCACATTCTGCGACAACAGCACGACGGAGTTACCCTGCCCACTCACATCAGGAGAATCGGTGTGGATGTGGAGAAGCATCTCAACATGAAGACCGTTTCAGAGGACAAAGTTTTATATAAGGCTGAAGTGTTAGAACAATTCGATTTCGTAAGGTAAACTAAAACATTTTTAACATAATCGAACCATTTGGTAAACCACGTATTGGGTTGGAATTTGATTTTCTTCTTCTCCATTTTCAGATGCGGAGGAGTAACGATAGAAAACATTAGATACCGAAATTTACCAGCTGTTAATAAAAGGAATATGGCGTTACAGGCATTGAATTTTTTTTCTTATTTCCAAGAAGACCAACAAGTAAGTGTCACTATTAATTTGTCTCTAAATTTGCAAGTTAGTGATTAATTATAAAATATTATTCTAGTTTCTTTTTTTCAAACGATTCCTATTGTATAAATAAAAATAAAATAAATAAATATTGCTGGACATATCACACAACACCATCTACTAGTGCCACACTAAGCAAGCCTTGTGTAGTGGTCACCATACTTTTTGTTTGTAACTACATACTTACCTGTATATTATGTATAAATGATTTTGGTAAAATAAGGTAGACCAAAAAGCAGCCATGTTCCTTCCTCACCCTTTATGTTCCGGGGCCGCGATATCTCTTACGAACGGTCCCGCAGCTTATACAGAATCACACCCATGCTGCGCAAATATGTATATTCAAATGGAATAAGGGCAGAAATATGACCATGATTTAAATTGTGATGAAAATTATTATGTAAAAAAATATTTAACATTTTTATTGGCAGGTATCAACACACACAACACTATATATATTCCTACAAGTGGTTGCCGAAAATGTCAATAAAGACTTAATCAAAGTTGTTGGTATCACAGACAATCAAATGAAAGGTTCCGTCTTTGATGAAATGAAGAAAATTGGAGCTAATGTTTATGGTGTCAACATTAGTTACGAAGAATCTAATCTAGGAGACTTGAACAAAACAAGGAATAGTGAGAGCTCACTAAACACTGCGGACCTTGTTGTCGTCCGTAATCTATCAACCGACGAAGACGTAAGAAACCATTTTCTGCTTTGTTTATATCTGTCACCGTAAAATTGTAAAACACGTTAGATTGTAAAATAGCTAGAGAGATAGTAAACTCTCGATACACTGTAAAACGAACATTTACTGCTTACAACAAAACGCGTTATTTTTCGGTAGATTGTAATCTATCGAAGTGAAACCATAATATTGTGAAATGCATGCGGTGGAAGTCAACTTGCGCGGTGTGAAGGAGAGGAAGGAAAGGAGGAGTCCCACTTTCCCAATGGTACCACTCTCGTAGAAAAGATAATGTACCATTCCTGAGAAATACCGATTAATATAACCAAACCTCAAAACACTCTATATTCCCCTAAAAGCGTAGTCGATGGAGCCCCGCCACGCGGGGCCCCTATTTCTGAGGACAGGGTTTAAAGGAACCTAACTAACCTAACGTGCGGGTGCCCCAAGTCCCGATTATGGGGGCAGAGATACTTCCGTCGCATGCATTTCACAATATTAGATACGGTTTCACTTCGATAGATAATAATGTACCGAAAAATAATGCATTATATTGTAACCAGTATGTTTAGTTGACAATATTTCGAGAGTTTACAACCTCGGTAGAGAGATTACAATCTAACGTGTTTGGCTTATCTTATCTGATTTTACGGTGCCATATCTTAGTGATTTGGCAAGAAAACTACATTGTTCTTAAATATTTACAGATGTGCCAAATGCTACATAGTATGTTACAACGGGACTCCTTCATAGTGAGCGAAGAAGACAATGTGCACGGAGGTCGCGTCCGGCCGTCATCTCTGTATCGTCAACTGTCGGCTCACAGCAACGCTAGCTCGCGCCTGGACCTGGTGCGCTGGCGGCCGAGTAACGTGGTCGTGCCCACCACCACCATCACAGTGCGCGCACCTCTCGACTTCTCCCTTCTCACCGCCACCCGCGCCAACCTCTCCCCCCGCCATCGCCTGATCATCATTGCTCCCTACCCTGCCCCCTCCGCCCTCAAACAGTTAGTACAAAGTTGGAGGAAAGACGAACAACGTAACAATGTTTACCTTGTAACTGTCAATAATGAAGAAGGCAACAATTTCTTCTTGGACAATCTACCGGATATTGATCTAGCGTTCACTGTTCTGGACCATGTTAGTGTAAACATTGTTGATATTAAAATAAATAGTTTTTAAGTACTATGTATATATATCATATATGTCATCTTTGCAGTGTTTTGCTATCGTACCTACATGAGATCGAGATGATGCCTCATGATGTTCGAGTGTGATGGTATTTTTGTCAAGTCACTGTACCTAAATGTCAATTTAACAATAACGTTTAATTGTAGGGTAAGTGGGGAGGAGAGTATTACGTACCAGCACAGGAGAGCGCGATTATGAGCAGCAAGGTCACGTTACAATCTGCAAAAGTCGGGGATTTGAATTCTTTGGAGTGGGTCGATGCTGCGGAGACATACCGCTCTGGAGTACCAGTCACGGTACGTACGATTATTGTTTATTATATATTTAATAAACAGTTAAGGTTTATTTACACATTTGTTAACAGACCAAAACGAAAAAATTGAAACGCAAAATGCATATTTCTAAAGAAACCTCTTTAAGCATCATCTTATTTGCTTCAAACAGCTGATCTTGGAGACCAAGACCAAATATGTAATAGCATTAAGAGGCCGTTCTATGTAGTTTTGATGATATTGATTGAATTTTATCTCGAAATCTATATGACCTAAGAGTTCACTATTTGGACACCATTAAACTTTGACTTATAATCTTTCAAACTCAAACTCAAACTCAAATCATTTATTTCAATTAGACCATTGCGGCACTTTTGAATGTCAAAAATACAAAACTAAATCAAAGCTACAGTCACAGTCACAAGGCATAATAACTTTAAATCTGTTGAAGCGAAAACGCGATTTTAATTTGATTCCGAAAAGATTTACTCTGTAGAGTAAACAGGTGGTGGTAAACTTCATAAAACGGGCCCATATTTTACTTAAAATAATATCGTTTAAAAGATCAAAATGGTTTAAGCGATCACTACACTCGATCTTAACCCTTGTGTGCGTGTACATCTGCATTGAACAATACACACAAACATAGGGTCGCAACTAATTTACCTAAACTCTAGCCAGTGAACGCGCAATGCAGACTCTTAAATTAAAAAATTAAATAACCCCCGACACTTAGGGTCATAATTTCAATGTATTTTTTTTGGAACGAAGCTTACGGGTTTTGCGATTTAGTAGAAATCGTCAAGTAACGAAATGCCGTATGCTGTGTGTGTAGTATAATAATAAAATATTTTTCATTCTCTTTCAAAAAAGTATACGTTATTCTACTAGTCAAGCCCTTTCATTTGATACCCTATTGAGGGAGTTGTGAAAAAAAAATGTAATTCACCATTTTGAGGCTGTGGCCAAAGGCGGTGGAGAGAATTGTTGAATAAATATTACGTAATCTGCCTCTTTGTGGCGGCGGCCATCTCGGACTGATTTTTATCAAACATAGCTAACACTTCCGATTAATTCACCTATCAAACAAAAAAAAACAAAATCAACATCGGTTCAACCGCGTGGGATGACGCCACACACAGGCACGTCAAACTTATAACACCCCGTCGTTTTTGCGTCGGAAGTTAAAAATTTAGATTACTCATATTTATAAATGAATAAAAAAACCGTTTGAACATTTTCAGGTACATTACGCTGGAATATCAAACACGGACATAAAGAAAGCAATTGGTAAAAAGCATGATGGAGAAAACAACTATGGCATGGATTTCAGTGGAACAACAAAGAGGTAATAAATGACATTTGGGTGTGTAATACATATATGGCATAATATCAGATAGTTTAACTAAGTAGTAACTTTCAGACTATCTATTTATTTATTTATTTATGTAGGTACACAAAAATACTTAAAAGGACAATATATTTTCATTTCTCATGAAGTGTTTGTTTGATCCGAATAGCGGGTGGAAAACGCTACTAAAATAAATGCAGCTTCCCTCCCTAGGGCGGGAATAAATTTAAAAAATACAACAAAATTGTGTGAGGCAATCAGCTGCAGAAAATCTAAGTGAGTGTATAAACAGACAGTGTGAATTAAAACAAAAACTGAGCGGGTCCGCCCCCATCTGAGACGGTGTGTTCCATAGTTCAAATTTTAAATAGAATATATAATTTGGCCGGATAACTCTGTAAGCTGTATCGAAATCTCGGTTTTTTTCCAATATCTTATTAAAATGAGTTCAAGTACTCGTAATTCTGAAATGCTGACCCCAGATTCTGTTTAAGACGAGGCAAATACAGTTTTCGAAAATCTTTTGCCAGAAATTCAAAAAATACATACAATGACTTTATTAAGTGGCGAGCAGATAAGAAAATAAAACTGGTAGTTTTGACTTTCCTTATATTCGAAATGAAAAGTAGTATGCTTACCTCGGGTGAAAGACATCAATTCGTACGAGGTATTTAGCCGCCCGAGTGCAGCGAGGGCCGTATTGATAATCCGATATTATGTTGTATTTGTTTACGAGTATGTAATTTATTAACCTCTATCTAGCATAGTCCACTGCGAAACAGCGCGAAGAAAGTTTGCCAAAAGTTATCGTTAAACGAGTGTTGATTAGCTTTTCTATGATTTTTAAGATTGCACATAATACCGAGATGGGTCTAAAATTGCTCACATTGTCTCTGTCGCCACCCTTGTGCACTGGTATAATAATGGCTTGTTTCAGAGTGGGTAGTTACTGTTATACATAATCAAACAACTCGTTTAACTCTTCTTGCTTTGCAACTATTGTTGGCTGCGGAGGGGTACCATGCCTTATATTTCGGCCTGATAAGCTCCCGATACAAAGTTATAAAGAGTCTGATACATGTTATGCTTCAGCGGCGAGCGCGTGATGGGCCTAGTGCGCGGTGGCGCGTGCGGCAGCGTGGTGCGCGCGCAGCCGGAGCAACTGTGGCCGGTGCCGGCGCACTGGAGCCTCGAGGACGCCGCCACCGTGCCGCTCGCCTACGCACACGCGTTCTACTGCCTCGTGAGTGTACGCTTAGATTCTAGCCACAATCATTTCCTTGTTCATTATTACCTAGATTTCACAGTCTCTCTTGTACATACTATCAGTCATCTGAATATGTGAGACATCGATCTTCAGTCTCCAAGGACTCCTCCGCGTTAGCTCGATATCTTGACAACGGACAAGTCGTACTCAGCACTTTTTCTTCATATTTATTACGTGCCCGTTCAGAGTGGAACTCTGCGTCTGAGTTTCATACTACGTATAACCACAGTAAAGTAACAAAGCAAGAGTGAAATTATCAATCAATCGGCTAGATTAAGAGGACGACTAATGAACCATTTTACAATCCTCTTTTGTTATAGGGAATCAAATATGGCATGGAGCTGACTCCTGATGTCTCTGTGTTAGTCCATGGAGGTGCTGGAGCTCTGGGCCAGGCTCTGTTGTCCATACTTCTTGCTCACGGCTGTGAAGTATACACGACCGTTAGTGATATTAAAAAAAAACGTTTCTTACTTAAACTATTCCCGGAGTTGAAAGGTATACAATTTAACTATTTACACATCAATACATAACCATGTATCTGATAAGTCTAAGTAAAACTATTATTATTTATCTTTTATTTGTTTCCAGCTGATCATGTCGGCAATTCTCGAGATCAAAGTTTCGTAGATATGATTCGTAATGCCAAAAAAGGGGAGGGTTGCAAACTTGTTATAAGCTCAGTAAAGGGAATCTTGAAGAAGGTATGGACCTCGATATATTATTATTATATTAGTAATAAGCACCTTTTCATAATTGGGTCATTAGCAGTAGCTACATTGGAGTGTTCCCCTTTTTTCAGAATACTCTTGACTGTGTTCGTGCTGTGGGCGCATGTTTTGATGTTTCTCAACTTCACAATCTTGACGAAGAATTTGAATATGGAATGTACAACCTTACTAGAGAAAGAGCATATGTTGCTGTCGATTTTTCAACAATATTCGAAACTCCCCAGGAAATGCAAGTAGGTACTTCAAGCAAAGCACCCGTGACTACCACACAAGCAGATAAGCCTCTCAAGCTGAACCAATGAATTTATTAAGACGCAATAATAAAAGTTCGTGTAGAACTTCCGATATAACTTTCTTTGAAATTGATTTCTGTCGTCTGTGGTAAGGCCGTGTATTGTATCAGCCACTCAGACACGGAGTCGTATTCTATTGGTATAGTATTTAAGCACCGGTACTTAATAATGGTTTGACCATTTTCCAATAAAATCTTAAATTAGTATTTTTGTTTTGCTTAAATATCTTTGGTTAGACATAACAAACGCTGTGTTAAAGTTTGTCCATCTATCTTAGTGGGACCTTACATAAGCCATAGATCTGTTGCCAGAAAAATATTTGCTTGAATCCACAGGAAATACAGGCGATGTTGAGCGAGGGTATTGCTCGCGGGTACGTGCGTCCTCTGTCGCGCGTGTCGTACGCGCCGCACGACGCAGCGCGCGCCTTCCGACTGCTCGCGGCCAGCAGGCACCGCGGCAGAGTACTGCTGAAGATGGAAGGCCATTCAACGCAAGTACAACCAAGGTGAAGAGAGATTTTCTTTGTTTTGATATTTTAATAATAAAATATTTTAATTACGAATCCTATTGGTTAAGATGGATGTTAGCCATTCACAATGTTATTATTTTTCTTTCAGAATATCTTGCAATCCAAACCTCACCCACGTTGTAGTATTAAATGACAATAGTTTTGGACTCCAGATAGTCGACAGACTGATAGCTCGTGGTGCGAGGAAATTACATGTTCATAGCAAAGCACATACTACTGCAAAGTTCCAATTTAAATTACGGTAAGCAAAATGATTTAATTCAGTACTTCTAATTTCAATGTTATTCTAATGACCGCGGTTATGACAATGATCATGGTGATGTGATGTTCTAATCTATCGTAACAAGACAGTACTTTTCGGTTGTGCAGGAACTGGCAGAAGATGGGTGTGCAAATTCAAATATCATCTCAGAATTTAAACAAGGAAAGTGATGTATTAGAATTACTCAAGGACGCTACAAAACTGGGCTCTATTCAAGGCATATATACCACTACAAATAATGATCGAATGGTAGAAGAAATCTTATTTGTCCACTTGGATACAGTTTCCAAAAGATTTTGCCCCGATTTAAGGTAACAGCGTAGATATTTGTGGTCATTTCTTTGAAAGGTACAATCTTGTAAATCTACATTCATTTGATCTTTCTGATTGTTTTATTATTTTTCAGATACTTTGCGGTGATGAATATTGGTGAAACCATGCTCGGAAAACCAACGTGTCTATTTCGTGTTCAAAGTAAATTGCCAGCTAAATTGATAACCTTATCTCAATTAAAGAATGTAAGTTGCAATACAGCATACCATCAGAATGTTTTTAAAAAAAAGAATCTGAATCATTTTCAAATAATTGTTATTGTTTGTTTTTTTTTTTTAAATACTTTTTACAATTTGGATCCGAGGGTCATTATTTACTCACCATCGGAATCCTCACTGACGGTAGGAGGGGTGTCCATCAGCGTCGAGTCGACACTGAAGTACCTAGAACTCGTCCTGGACAGCCGGTGGAACTTTGTGGAGCATTTCCGACGTTTGGCCCCCAAACTTGAACAGACCAGGGCTGCTTTCAGGTGGCTCCTGCCCAACCTGGGGGTCCAAACGTCTCCTGCCGTAGGTTCAGCGCGGGGATTTTGCGGTCCATGGCCCTTCGCGGGGCCCCAGTGTTTGTATCTGTAAAGCTGGTCCGTGGATACGGCACGATCTCACACGAGGCGGCGAGCTTGCTTGCCGGATTGCCACCATGGAATCTGGAGGCGATTGTCCTCGCGCGCCTGCACGAATGACGCTACGTCGGGGGAAATTCCGCTGCCGCGGCAAACTCCCGCTCAGCGGACATACTTCCGGCGGGATCTCATGGCGGCTTGGGAGAGTGACTATCGCAACCCTGTGCAGGGTACGCCATTACAGTGGTGATAAGTCCTCCCTTTGAGGAGTGTCTTGAGAGGTACCACGGCATCCTCACCGGACACGAATGTTTCGGGAGGTTCCTGCATCGAATCGGGCGGGAGGAAACGCCCGGGGTTTTTCCATTGTGAGGATCAGCCGGAGGTCACGGTGGTGGGTACGCCCGCGTAGGCGGAGCACCGCCATGTCCTCGTAGCGGCGGTCAGAGGCGGCGACCTCTCGTGTCCGGCCCTGGTACAATCAAAGGTCTGGAGCGAGACCGAATGGGAAGCCGTCACCTCATTCTACGAAGCAGTTATGCTAGCAAAGGTGGTGGCGAAACGCAAGAGGGAGAGAACCTCTCACCCCAGCCACCGCGGCAGACGCACCGGGCAGGTCACGTTGTGACCCTCGGCCACTGCAGGTGCGGCCTGTGGACGGTGAGCTATGGGCTATGCTGGGGCTGCGGGACTGTTCGAAAGAGATACCGGAACATAAAGGGCGAGGAAGGAACATGGATGGGTTTTAGTCAATAAAAGTTTGACACTCGCTCACGCTCAGCCCAGAGTGGGAGAAGTTATTTGATGATTTTCCATCCGTAAAAGAGTAATTATTTAATTACGTAAAACAACAAACAATGGCCCGAAAACAGAGCCTTACGGTACACAACGAATAGAGCCATATTCGTAATCTTGATTATGTCTGAATTTACTAGGAAAGATGTTGAGTGGTAATTATTCCGTTGCTTCATAAAGATCAAGCATTTAAATTATATCTTAGATGACTTCTACATTGAAGCAAATTTATTGACAGCAACTAAGAAACATAACAAGAAACAGTTACGATAACTATATTTATTTTCCTTAGGAGTTGAGTGCTCGTGATGCCGTCGATGCGGTGGAGCGTGCACTGTGCGGTGTGGACACCTTGGTGGTTGTACAGAGAATACATAGGCAACAGCCCGATCTGTTAACACAAATTGCTGAATTGGCTGGTCAGTAGTATTGTTTTCTTTAATATTTTCTTCTACCAGTGACAGAATTTAACAGATAAGTGGCTGATTGCTGTGATAGGAAGAAAAAAAACTGCTTTTTTTAATTGTATTGTGTTTGGTTTCCAGATATATTTTTGACAAAAAAAACACCAAAAACGATGACTTTGGCAGAACTCGGAATTCAAGATGATAAATTACTACTGGTTGCAAGTCATTTGAGAACTCACCATAATGTTGAGTTTTCCGAACAAGAGATACCACAGCTAACAGTAGAAACGTAAGTTTTTTTTTTAAACTGTTTCATAAAATCTCGTCTACATTGTAGAATTAACGGTATAATTTTAATCACCAGAATCCTGAATTTGGATAAAACAGAAAACGCTTTTGAAGATGTTAAAGGCATAGCAACATTTATATCTTACGTGGACACGGATGAACTACTGGCGACTTCAGAAATAGTATGCATGCCTACAATCACTAGCGGCGACGTTTTGGTAAATACTCGTTTTGATTGTTGGCTTAAGAACCTTTTTTAATACATAAGCATAATTTAAATAGCATGATGATGGCATTGTATTTGCAAGGTGGCTTATTTGATATATTCTGCCGCTCGCTTGAAATCTTCAATACATCCTAAAATCTCATCATCTTAGTAATTAGTTGGTTATATTCTTTTAATAACACACACAAAACACACAACAAAACAAAAACAACACATTGTTAATCTTTAAGAACCCATATTGTAAAGAGAGAATAAGTGAATTGAAATTGAATTGATTGAATTGAAGCCCTATCATCTTACACAAATTAGGCACACATCGTGGCTTTATATAAGTTGAAATATTTCAGCGTGAAGATGAATTTGACGCCAGCCAGACGTATCTATGCATAGTGCCGGGCATGGAGGGTCACCATGAGCGGTTCCGCGTGCTGTGCGAGCGCCTCAAGTTGCCGGCGCTGGTGCTGCAGCCGGGCCTCGACCACCCGACGGAGACCGTGAGGGACACTGCACAGAGATTCGTAAACGTATGACCTCAACACTTAAAATAACAAACTCTACAAATTATATTGGTACCAAGTGCAATTAATAATCTTACTTTTTCATAATTTTAGGTGCTGCTGAACAAGACAGGAATGAAAAACACTTTCTACTTATTGGGTTATGAATCTGGCGTTTTGGTGGCGTTGGAAGTAGCAGCTATACTCGAGGATCATGGTAAGCACAATGATTTACAACAGTGTTTAAAAATGATTTTTGAACTTGACAATATAAATCACGACGTCCATTTCCAATTTTTAGGTTTTACCGGCACTGTATATTGCCTTGGATGTGCGCCGGATGAGGTTCAGTCTGTGATTGAACAAAATATCACGGAATACAAGACAAAAGAGCAGCTGGAAAATGAGGTGATCAAACATATGTATAAGTTGATGGTGGGTGACGACGTTGCGGACCTGGAGGGAGCACTCAAAGATGCAGCTTCATGGTCAGAGAAGGTGGATGCGTGCGTGCGGACACTGTTAGGTCGTGTGGCACACTCGATGCAGTACTCGCGCGCGCTCATAGAAGCCGCACTGGCGCGTATCGAGTGCGCGCGCAGCTACGTGCCGCCGGCGCGTGCGCTGCGCTCTCAGCTGGTGCTGCTGCGCGCTGCGACTGCGCACGTGGCGTCATCCACGCAGGCGCTGCAGCGACATTCACAACGCCCGGTCGCCGTACATCAACTAACCGCACCCCTGGCACACGCAACTAATGACTTGAGGTGTGCGTCAGTTATTAATGAGTATTTAGATCAAACGATTCTAGAATCATTTAAAGAGAAAAATATTTGCGAAGCATACCTACTTAATCCTTATTCATTTATGATTGCTCATAGTGAAGACTCCTAAAATTTTATTTATCTACATTTGTGTGTTATTTAAATAAAAAAACAATTTCTTGATTAAACGTTGTACTTCATTTTATTTTAAAAAGCCCACGATGTTTTAAGTCTAATGTCAAGAAAATCAATTGCCTGAATGTTTTTTCTTACATTATCTTACTTTTATTTTACAATAGATTTAAATAATACAAGTTACTTTAACTAATTACATTAATCATTTACCAAAATGATTACCTTTTTCATAACGATTACTTTTAGTTTTGTTCAGTTGGGGGAGGATTGTCCATCTGTCCTTTTAATTTTATTAATTAGTTGCCAGATTATACAAAATCAAAATCAAAGATTTCAACTAGGCCAGTTACAGGCACTTTTGAATTGTCGAAACAAAAATGAACATTTAAAGTAGCTACAGTCCCAGTAACAAGACATAAAAACTGTGAAAGTGCCCAGAAGTTGCCCATTCCCTAGCGTAGATCTCTATGGAGAAGAACGGGCAAGAAACTCCATAGACACTCTTTTAAATCAAACATCACATCATTTATGTTGAGATGGTATATTATGTGAGAACAATGTAGCAAGATGTGCATGTTAAAAGTGTCCATAGATAAACAAAAATAAAATACAACTCAAAAACAAAATAATTCGTGGTATGGGCATGTGGTGAGGAGGAATGAGGAAAACGTCGTGAAAAAAGTTTTGAGCATGAATGTGGATGGGTATTTGAGTAGAGGAAGACCAAAGAAACGATGGATGGACTGTGTTAAGAAGGATATGGTAAGAAAGGAAGTGTCTGATGAGATGACGAAAAATACAGGGTATGGAAGAAGAAGACATGCCACGCCGACCCCAATTAAATTGAGATAAGGGCAAGAGAATGATGATGATGATTTGGTGGCTTAATTTCTTGCATTATAACTCTACTATGACGTCCTGCAAGGAATACGTCGAATTACCAGTAACCCTGTATATTTCGATTGTATTATAGAATATCAATGCTCCCAAATAAATATTTTTAAAGGACAATGGTGTAAAGACGAGATATGAGGAATTTAAATCTCAAATTTATCGTTTTTCATAACTCTTGTTTATATAGGTGTACATTCAAAATATGACCTATATATTCTGTAATCCAATCAAAATAAATAGACACTACCTTAAGAATATGTTTGGTTTACAAATTATTTAAGAATTACGTTTGTATGAAATTCGCATGCTCCGCAGGCCTCTTAAACCTATTCGCAATGTGCTTTATTCATCTATTAAGATTCCTAAACAGTATTTAAAATTAAATATTCGCATCGACTGACCAATGTCAGTCGAAAACAAGATTTGCAATAGGTTGTAGGAAGGTGGGTGTAGGAAGACTGTTTGCAATAAATAGGTTTTTTTTGCCTCATTTTTAATTTTCTCACAAGGTCTGGAAAATTGTGTTTTCGGTATTCAAAATTAACTACACACTGTTTTACATTATTTAAATCAAATCAGACGGATTAGATCAAAACAAATTGAGCTTATTTGAAAACGCGGTCAGGCAAACTAACTGAAACTAGTATTTTTGGAATCACAATAACCAATTTACCATTTTAAATAGTACCATTTTAAAAACGATTCAATCTGGGATAAAAAAAAACTAATAATCGACCTAACTCCATAACCATTGAATTTCAGTAGAACTATTGACGGCTTAATTTCTTGCATTATAAACCTACTATGTGGGAAAGATATTTTCGTATAGTCGTTATTTTCCCGTCTCCGGGCTCTTCATCAGACGTTTCAGATCTTCGATTTTGACGACCCCGTTGTCGCTGGCATAAGCAACTGGATCCGCGTACGATGTCGCAGGCTTCTGCCTGCGACTTCGTACGCTAGTAGCTAGTAGTAAATTGTATGGCCCAAGAAAGAATTTGATAGCAACCTCTTCATTTTTAAGTATTTGTGTATGTTTTACCTGAAATGTATAAGCAATTTCTAGGAAATGTGTAAAATAATGTTTCAAAGATTCTTTAATTGAAACATTTCTGGTGAAGTGTATTTTCTCGGAATTCTGTATACAATTCCGAGATGATACTAAAATTTTTTATAAAATCGAAAGCTGTCTGTGAAAAAAAAAAAAATATAAATCATGAATATCAATAAAATCAACGTCAGGTCTGCCCCGCAACGCCGTGTCCTCGTAGCAAAATAAAGCAAAAACATTAATAAAATTAAAGTCACCGTGGCCTCGGAACATAAAGGACGAGGAAGGAACATGGATGGGTTTTGATATACCATCCTAAAGAAAAAATAGAAGGGTAAATATCAAGATCCGGGGTTGCGGGACTGTTTGAAAGATATACCGCGGCCCTGGTACACAAAGGGCTAAGAAAGAACATGGGTGGGTTTTAGTCAGTAAAATCTGACACTCCCTTGCGCTCCGCTCAGAGCGGGAGAAGTCATTTGATGATTTTCCGAAAAAAATGAAAAAAGGGTAAATGTAAAAATGTAAGGCGTAGCCGACGTATTATAATATCTTATTTCTGTCTGTAGGGTACAAAGTAGCTAGCCGCTTATGTGCCTAAGTCCCAAGCTCGCTTTGCTCGCTCTTGCATGCTAATTATTACTTGCCACAATACCTTGTTTATACATTTACACTACACGCCACACCAACGTGTGGCGTGTATTGTATTCTATATTTATCGTGTTAGTGCCGAACCTAGTGTAGGATTTGGGGTCCCATCTTTGACCGTAAAAAAAAATTGCAGGACAACGGCGCCGCTTAGAGATAACATCCTCAAAACTAAGCTTGTTTTTAACGTCATCGTAGTGTGAAAACACATAGTAAAGTAGAATAGAACCGCTATTAGATATTACCAAATAAAACGTATTACAAGTCTAAGCAAAGTGCTTTCAATGTAAATTACGGTTTCCGATTCCAGGTTTATTACTGTTTATTGATTTAATTTACTGTTTCACGTGCGTCAGTGACCTCGGGACGGTCGACATTGGCCTTTGTGTAACACGATTGTAACTCGTGTATTAGTGTCACTAACAAAGCTATTATTGCTGATTCCTGAATCGAGTAATTAAAGTTTGGGGCTTACATAAGGATTTTTATTTTGAATAATCGTAATTACATAAATAACATTGCATTGAAGACAACACCTATCAGAAACTGGGCGATAGTATTTTAGTGAACGGCTACTTACTACCCATAGTAATGCCGGGTTTTCCTAGGCTAGTTTAGCCTAGTTTTTTCAGAAAGTAACTGAAAACAAACAAACTAAACGAACGCACGATCAGCACATGTAAGTCGCGTTTAAGAGCTGTCAGTGTGAATATTCCAAAGCAATTATTGTAATACATTGACAGAAGTTTGAACGCAGTTTTAATGTGCTATTAGTATTGCATCATGAATGTTTGACGAATAGAAAAAAACATGGTACGCCCAGACGGTACCAGACCAAGAAGTGATCATCACTAGTCGCCAAACAGAATAGCCTTATTCTATATTGGGGTCGAATTCGGGACGCTTTCCAGTCCAACCAAATGTAGCAAAATACTACTAGTATTTAACATTGTAACAAGCCGGTTATAGATTATAGTGCAATGAGACGATTTGATTATTTTGTTTCTTTTTCTGCTATTTGACTGCCTCTGTCAAACCTTTTCAAATAAATGTATACTATATTCGTTTGCTCTATACTGTTGTATCGTTTAATTTTCCAGTAGAATCTGCAACGTCAAACTTAATTTAAACTTTGGCTCAACAATTTACATTCTAATTTGATTCGAATTTGTTTAATAATAATGACGTTTACAATTATGCCATAGGTCAAAGTAAGTCTAGTGTTAGGAATGCGAGTGAAAAAATATACAGAAAGCAAAACCGAAAAAGCCTACACACGAATATAATAATAGTTTAAATGCTGCGTTTTTAAAAAAAAATGCCTCTTGAGCATTTTATTTTCACAAAATCAAGGTCAGCTGAAAACGATCCGCGCAAAAATAGGACTTTTAAAAAATTACAACAAACTCTAAAAGTTTTCAACATGAAATAAATGAATAGGAACTTAGACATACACTTTCTACAATTTTTATAATGATGACAATGAAGCGGGTCAGTTTTGGAGAAAAAAAGGGAATACGAAACGTTGCCGTCGTGCTCGACAAAATTTGACAACATGTCAGCGTATACCTTATAGGTTATAAGTTATAACTAGTTTGTAGTTCCCATTATTGTGTTATTCACATTGATTGTATTAATTATCTCAAAAACATAATTATTATAGTAGCCAGACAAACAATAATAAATATTATTCTGCAATTAAGATTGTTTAATCTGCAATTAACGCATTTTTTCAGCATTATCTTTTTACTCATTATCTTTAGATACTTGTGTCTCAGGCAACTCGACAATTAGCAATTAGCCAAAATTAAAAATCAATTGTTACTGGCCGAAAACCGAAATTTAACCGGCTCTATTAATGATAAATAGTTACATTTAAATTACATACACTCACTAAAGTAGCGTATGGCATAATCAATAAAAGGTGTCATAGATATAAAGTCTTAATAGATGTACTAACAAACAAATGAACATCATTTACAATCGTGATTGTATTGCGCAATTACAAAAAAAAAAACAAGCATACAATTACAAGAAGCAATAAAATTGTTTAAACGCTTTTAATTAAAATGGAATTACTGAGCTGCCATGCCACCCATGCTACCCATGTTTGCAAAGGATAAATGATTTGTTTGTTTTTAGATTCTCTGATAAGAGCTGAAAGCACTCTAAACTCACTTCTCAAAAACAATCACTGACAAAGAGTTCATCGTATGGATAGACAAATGCTGCGATGATAGAGCGGTCAATGTTTGAGTAGTCTTCTTAGACAGCACTCTTGAAAGCAGCAAACGCAAACGTTGTTATCGAGCAAGAATAATATAGCTGGGTGTGTCGGACATTTTGAAATCAGCCAAAGTTTCACACTATCTGAAGTCGCGCGTCAATAATCAGTGTGGTAGGCATAGAACGTGTAGACCAAGTGGAATCACAGGATTGGAAAGACGAGTGTTGGCTGTTCGGCGGCGAGATGGGCAGACGACATTTTTGTCATTTTACTGACTGGCACAGGAACTTGAAGTGTCGCATAATTTAAGAGAATTATATAATACCTAGCAGTGGATGAAGTCCGGCTATGGACGATGGTGATAAAATGTATTAGATATAATTATAGAGAAATCAAGCTTTGTCCTTTTTTTTAGGATGGGAACTTATATGGGAATCAAATAACTTCTCCCACTCTGGGCGGAGCGGGAGGGAGTGTCAGACTTGCTGACTAAAACCCATCCATGTTCCTTCCTCGCCCTTTATGTTCCGGGGCCACGGTATCTCTGTCGAACTGTCCCGCAACCCCGGCAGGCTTCGGCCCTTGCGGGCCCCTCCACTTTACTGACATCTCTTTGAGGCACGCGTGGAACACGTACGCGCCGTCGACACAGCCTGTAGTCATGTCGTTACGGTTAGCTATGGGCTAGCTAGCCGTCCGTCCGTGCTAGTTAGCCCATAGCTTACCGTCCACAGGCCCGCGTCTACGGTGGCCGGTAGCCACCATGTGGCCCCCGACGCTCGGTGCGTCTCACGCGGCGGCTGGGAAGAGAGGCTCTCTCCCTCATCCAGCTTTGCCCTGTAGTGGGAACGGGTCGATGTATTAGTAGTAGTATCTCCAACTTGCTGAAATTGATACGATGGAAATTAGTTTATAATTTGTCTTGTACCCCACAAGTAATGTAATAACGTGAATGCTCCAAAATTTTAAAAATGGCATCACATATTATGGCGAATTGGCATACAACTTGTAGATAAACAAAGTATCATTAATTCATTTCATTCATCAGTTTAGAATTAGGCCTCAATTCTTGTCACGCTGACGTTCGGTCGTGTACTCTCTTGTATCTCCGTGATAGATCGAATCTTGTACGTCTCTTCTCGTCTTGTATCTTGTCGTCGTCGTATTTTAGTGTGCAATCGCCATTAGGACCATCTAGGTCGACGCTCAATGTTGAGTCGCGGAGAGACCTAGAAGTTACAATAGCAGCTAAAATGCTCTGAACAGAATTAACGCGATGCGTCGAGGAAAATCTCCTGGTCATGACGGTCTCAGCATTAAGCATCTCCGATTTGTTTGTCCGCATTTGCCAAGAGTGTTGGCAATGCTTTTTACTTTTTGTCTGGGTCATGCTTATATGCCGAGTGACATGATTAAAACAACAGTGGTGCCTATCGTCAAAAATAGGACTGGTGACATGAGCGATAGGAATAATTGATTACAAACACTTTCGACATGACTGTGGCAAGTGATATTACTTGCCACAGTCATGTCGCAAGTGTTTGACAGTGTGCTTAACGCTCAACTTAGCGGCCATATACGTGTTCACGATAACCAATTTGGTTTCTGTTCTGGATTATCCACTGACAGCGCTATATTGAGTGTGAAGCATACTGTGAAGTACTACACGGATCGCCACACTCCAGTTTACGCATGTTTCCTTGACTTGAGCAAGGCTTTTGACTTGGTTTCCTACGATATTTTATGGAGGAAGATGGAAGACTTTGCCCCCAGAGGTGACAAATACTCCAAAATACTGGTATGGAAACCAAGTCAATAGTGTCAAATGGGCTGGTGCCTTGGCTAGGCCGTATGGGTTGGAGTGCGGGGTGAGGCAGGGGGGTTTGTGCTCCCCTACGCTTTTCAACTATACGTGAATGATCTGATTGGCGCGCTTAGCAGCATGCGTGTCGGGTGTCATATTGATGGCGTATGTTGTAAT
This sequence comes from Xestia c-nigrum, assembly GCA_916618015.1. Taxonomy (NCBI): domain Eukaryota; kingdom Metazoa; phylum Arthropoda; class Insecta; order Lepidoptera; family Noctuidae; genus Xestia; species Xestia c-nigrum. Next base: position 6,208,904 of record OU745263.1, read on the forward strand.
AACATTAGCTACGCCGACGACATGGTGCCGCTGAGCGCGTCAATCTGCGGAATAAGGACACTTGTTGCCACTTGCGAGCAATTTGCCAGACTGCATGGTTTGGCATACAATGTTACGAAGAGTGTTGTCATGGTCTTTGGGGCCAGGGGTAAATACCCAGAAGCAGTACCATCAGTGAAGTTGAGCGGTATACCCCTTGTTAGGGTGGAACAGTTTAAGTATCTGGGTCACCTACTGACCGCTGGCCTCAACGACGATGAGGATATTGATCAGGAGCGGAGGGCGCTATGAGTGAGAGCTAACATGATTGCCTGCAGGTTCGGGCGTGCCTCTAAGGAGGTCAAGCGTACTATATTAAGTGCTTACTGCACGACATTCTACACTTGCAGTCTATGGGATCATTATACTCAAAAATCATACAGCGCCCTTCGCCTGGTCAGGGATGTTTGCTGAAGCTCGCGTAGATTGCTTCTACACAGTGACGCGGAAGCGGTGCGCATCCCTGGTCCGAAGGGTGCGGGGCAGCGCCAACAGCATCCTGTCTATGATAGCGAGCAGGCTTGATTGTGCGTTTGTGAACCACTGCTGCAAGGTTTCAGCTGCGCCTGTCGCCTTGCATCAGTGATATCACAATCTGTTTTTCTGTTTTTATTTGTTTGTGAGTGTACTACTAACATAGTTTGTAAGTGTATTGATACTAACACTATGAGACTTGTTGCTCGAAACAAATGATTTATTATTATTATTTTATTATAAGTTTTGTTGGAAACCGACTTGAACGAGTTATGGAACTTTAATGGAGTTGGACAGGATATCTAACATGTGGTGTGGATAAATAAAAAATAAACTATTTATTTCAAATTCACGGAATCCATAGAATGTTAGTACAATAAGAAAAAAAAATGTGTGGTGATGACAGCTAGAGTAAAACGACCGAATGCGGTCAAGAACAAGAAAAAGTTTCGATGAGCAACAATAGTGCACAAATAAAGGTTGCAAAAACACTTAACGAAACCGAAAGGCCCCTGTTCTCCCCATCATTGCAATCAGTTTTTCGTTGTAGACCGTACCTGGGAACCTTCTAGTTACGGAGATATTGGGAATCAGAGTTCCAACTTTTTCACAAGTAATTTTTTATACGTTTTTAATCCAAGATTTTTACTTTAAACACCTTCACGACCCTCGTACCTACTATTCAATTCATCCACCAGAACAATGTTTGAAATGCGTAACATTGAGTCCTACCGAAGAATGTGATATTTTACCCCCCAAAAAAAAAGTCGGTTCCCAGCAAAAATGTTTGCGTGGGTACGTATCATAATCCCGAATTTTAAAAGACCGAATTTTAAAATACCGATGGACGAAATCCCAAAAATTGAAACGCCGAATGGTTGTTTGGTCGAAAGTTTAAAATCCCGAAAGTTCTTTAGACCGAAAGTTTGAAATCCCGAAGTACAAAATACCGGAGTTTAAAATCCCGTTGTTCAAAATCCCGTAGTTCAAAATCCCGAAAGTTCATTTGTCCGACAGTTTAAAATACCGAAGTTCAAAATCCCGAAAGTTTAAAATCCCGTAGTTCAAAATCTCGTAGTTCAGAATCCCGAAATAGTCACCGTTTCCGAGAAAAACGATTTGCAAGCATGCAGCATACAGCAAGCATGCTGCAAGCTAGCAGCAAGCCTTAAGCAAGCATGCAACCAGCAAGCATGCAGCAAGCATGCAACCAGCAAGCATGCAGTATGCAAGCATGCAGCATGCAGCAGGCATGGTTTCTGTCACAGCTCCGACGCTGCGGGGCTCCGGCGGTCACACGCGAGCTTATCGTCGCAGAGGGTTTTAACACTCACCACCGCAGCTTCGGCTTGCTGGCCGGCTGAAGCCGGCCAGCCTCAGCCGCGGCGGCAAATGTTAAAGCCACCTGCTCCTCAGCTCGCGGCCCGCCTCGCCCCTCCGCGCCTACGCGGGCTTAAATTACACTCTCGGGGTAGGGCAGAAAAGACTACGTGGAGTCGGTTCTGCAGCGATTCATTTCTGTCACAAAATTTGTGCTTTATGAAACCATAATTATTTCTTTATTTCTTTTTTTTTGGAATTCCACAATTAATATCTTGGTTTCAAACGTTGTTTAATGACATAAAACGATAAATAATTAATTGTTTGTCAAATAATACTTTACTAAATAAAAGTTTTCGTCCATTCGGGATTTCATCCATCGGTATTTCGTTCATTCGGGCTTTCGTCAATTCGGGATTTTATCCATCGGTATTACAACCATCGGTATTTCGTTCATTCGGGATTTTGTAAATTCGGTATTTCGTCCATTAGGGATTTCGTCCTTTCGGCCATTTGAACATCGGTATTTGGTGTTTCGATATAACGACTATCGGCGTTTAAAACTTTCGGTATTTTGAATTTCGATGTTTTGGACGTCGGTATTTCAATCATAGGTATTATGAACTTTCGGGATTATGATACGTACCCGTTTGCGTACTTAGTTTTATGTGCAGAATGCTTGATATACACCCTGTCTGTTTGTACCCTGTAGGTATGTTGTTGATTATAAAATCTCATTCATTTATCGAATCACAGTTTGGGTTCCAACCCGGACTATCAACTAAGACTGCTATCTTGAGTCTCAAGCCGGTGTACGCCTGTTTTCTTGACCTCTCAAAGGCCTTCGATCTCGTCTCCTAGAATGTGCTTTGGTTGAAAACAGCTGATATTAAAAAAAAATCCAAACCACCTTTCAGTTCTGGTATGCTAACCAGATGAACCAGGTTAAGTAGTCTAACACTCTCTCTCCATCATATGAATTGGAATGCGGTGTGAGAGAGGGGGGTTTGACATCCCCTAGGTTCTCCAATCTGTATTGTTGATGGCCTTATCACCGAGTTCAGCAACTTGACTGTTGGATATCGAATAAATAGAGTGAGCGTCAATAACATCAGTTACGCAGACGACACGGTGCTGCTGGGCCCGACTGCTGGGGCAATCAGGGAATTGCTCAAAGTTTGTGAGACTTATGCTGCCTAATATTGACTTATTTATAATGTCACCAATAGTGAATATAAGCTAAATAGGCTCCAGTTAAACAGGGTCTCCAATTTCAAGTACCTTGGACATTTTATCACCGACGATCTTATGGATGACAGAGATATTGAGAGGGAGCGTAGGGCACTGGCGGTCAGAGGTAACATGCTGGCCCGTAGATTTGCTAGCTGCTCTGACCTACTGTCAGAGCTTTTACATGAGCAATCTATAGGTCAACTACACTAAGAGATCGCTGGATGTAATGCGCGTTCAATATAATAATGATTTCAGGATGTTGTTGCGGTCCCCGTTTTTGTAGCGCTAAATGTTTGCTCAGGCCCACACATATGGCTTTCATGCCATTATCCGCATGAAAACGGCTTCGCTGATGTGCAGAGTGCGGAATAGTCGCAACTACATATATCCTGAGAGCTGTGGCGGAGAGCTGTACTCGAAATATCGCGCATTTTGTGCGGAGGTTGGTTAGGTAGGAGACGTCTTTCTGCCTGGTCGTCCTTTGTTTTAATAATATTATTTTTATATCATTTTAACTAATTCTAGAATGTAAGATGTGCGTAACAAAATATGGATTACTGTTATCTGAAATAAACGAATTCTATACTATTACATTTAAAAAAATTCACTACAATCTACTATACTCTTTGGTCTCGATTTTTTATACGAAAAAAAAACGATTAATAGATACTTTTTCTCCTTACCTGTCTATAATCCACCCGGTAGCTCTGCTCATATTCCATATATATCTGTGGCTCATATATATTACTAGAAAACAGAATTTCAATGACCATTCGCTCATTAAAATTCCTTTGTTTTATGAATACTCGTATGTCAAGTAAACACGAATGTAATTATATTAATATATACGTTTTACAACATCATTCAAACGTTTAATATTAACATACAATTAATACAGTTTATATAATACGCCTAATTGTTACAGAAACGCGCATAATACTGTATTGTCCGTCTGAAGAGTGCCGTTTAATAAATCTCTATATTAGGTGAGCCTTTGCTGATTAAATCTATACTTAAAAAAGACAAAAGACTAAGATATCATAGTTTAAGGTATTAATATTGCGTGGTACGTGTGTCAAAATCAAACGTGTGCACTTTCGATATCTTTAATCAATAAAAACCAGTGAATATGTGAAACGGGAAAATAACCAACAGTTGTGAAATAAGTCGGAAAACATAGCTCGGGTGTTAATGTGACAAGACCTAGGGTGAGGACCGGTTACCACTAACGGAGGAGAAAGGAGATTGGAAGATGTGCAAGATTCTACCAATCACAGGAAGAAGAGATGCGCGATGTCAATTTCAACCTAAGTGATTAGTAGATTCTCATACATCTCCTATCTGTTCCACTTTTCACCGTCTTTGTGGAAATTGGCCGACTACAAGACGGTTCTTCAACCATTTGAAAACGGGTCTCTGCCCGAAAGAGCATTTTGTGGACAACTCTTAAGATGTGCATGTTTTGTCGCGGTTTTCTTTTACACAAATAATATTCGAAGCAGTTCGAGGCATAGTAATAAATGGGGATCCCTTCTTTTTCATAATATTATTTTTCCTAACATACTTTGGCATACTTTGCCATTTTTTTGGCATACAGTTTGTTGGCATAATTATCTTGAAGGCTATGTTTTGGCATCAATTTAATTGGCATAATATAACTTCCTTTCTTGAACCTTCTTTTTATGCCTATAAAAACATGTTTTAATATCATTATGCGTAAATTTTATGGATGATATATTTAATAATCATTATATTAGAAAAAAATATGCTAAAAAATATGCGTAATCGTGTTATGCGAAAATAGTATTATGCGAAATTATAATTAGGAGTAACAACAGTATGCCAAATTATATTAGGTCTAAAATTTTATGCAAATGGATAGGGAATATAATAAATGCCGCGCGAATTGATTGAATGTGAAGTGACGCTGAACAAGGTCCGTTCGCTGATGAGTGACCGTCCATCACAAAAACAAGCTTCTCCGTGCTTCAGTCAGACAGCACGTTAAACATCTTGGTTGTCGTTTGTAGGTCTGTCTGAACTCTGTCTTTCGACCAGTCTTACAGCTGCACGCGCAGTATGACCACGATGAAAATCAACAATATCACAGATCTATTTTGTTGTTTTATTTTGTCGATTTTTCCATCGACAAAACTCGTGAAAAATCATGGGTGCGTGAGTGCACTGACTCGTAAGTCCAACGAACTAGCAACCAGTTCGATAAAGAACATTAATAAACTATAATATAAAGACGGAAGAGAGCCAGTGGTTGCTTAGTGGGAACAACAGCCTTTACTTACGATTGGTAGGTAGTTCATTCAAACTCGAGCAAGCGCATGACTTTATTTATCTTATTTATTGCACCAATACGATGAAGGAAAACATTGAGAGGAAACCGACATCTCCTAGAAATAAAAAATAAAAGACATGACCTACCAACGCGCAGTGGCCACACAGTGTGGTGGATTATAGTTCACTGCTTCGCATAGTGGAGGCTGGGTGTCTCAACAGAGGAAATAAATATGGAATATTATACGATGATTATGCCAATGCTATGTTTTAAGATACTACCACATAAACGGCCACACGATGACGCCGACACCGCAGGAGCATGCAGCACACGAGATCCCAATTGAGCCGGCGCAGACCGGTGAGAGGGTCGTCATCGCTGGCATGTCAGGACTGTATCCCGACTCGCACAGCGTCAACGATCTTCAGAACATTCTATACAATAAGGTAAACCTTTTTTATCATTCCCAAAACAACGTAATTTTCTATCTACCTCTGTTTGACACGTCGCCGCGTCGCCCAGACGATCAAAGCGAAGGCGAAGAAGCGACGTACTGCTTCTAGCTTTTCTTTACGGATGAATTACGGTTTGCTGACAAACAATAGTCGCGGCATGGGCGATGTGTTTAAGCGCTGGACATATAAAAAAGACGTAAGACAAGGGCAGGGCGCGGACAGCGCGCAGACGGGGCGACGCGACGTCACGGTTTTGAAAACATATTAGAAAAGACGAGGCACGGGCGTGACGCCTGGGCGCCACGAAAGACAACGAGCGACGCGCGCGTCACGTAATTTCCGGCATCCGTGCCCCTACCCACCCACACCGTTGTGAGATGACCGTTTCACAGAAGGAGATCACCGCATCCCACGACTCTGCGCTCCCGAGCATCGCGCGTGCGATGGCCGGCAGCGACAGATCGGTTCCCACTTATGTCACGAGGGCACGGCGCGCGGGTCCTCCCATGCGGCACACTCTGCCAGCGTATGCCGCGCCGAGTGTCAAGACCCGGCTTAGTCCAGCATTCAAGATGTAGGCGCGGAGATGTGCCTTGGTGCAACTCAAACGCTATTTTGTCATTTCATTTCGTGTGTAGGTCGTTTAGAAAAAGGATGGAAGCATAGCCATTTTTAAGTTTTTTCAACAGACTCATCACTGGTAGAACGCCACTTTGTCTAACCTCCAAGATATCAAAACAGAGATCAAAATTGTAATTATTTGTTAATGCGTCCCAGATCAACCCGATATCAACAGAAGCACTCCGATTCAAATGCAACCATCCCGAAGTAGTGCAGCAAGGAGGGACCGTGCCAGGGCTCAGCCTCTTTGACGCGCAGTTCTTCAAGGTGCACTTCCGGCTCGGGAACACCATGGACCCTATGGCCCGCAAGATCCTGGAGCAGTCGTACCAGGCCATCTATGATGCAGGTTAGTTCACTAACATAATATCACAGGCGTTTATTTCACTGAGGGTTATGCACAGGTGTGTCTCATGGTAGGTAAACTCACATTTAGCTGGAACCCCCCCGTAGATGGCCAAGTGGTAAATGCCAGCTAGATACTATAATAAGCAGAAGTTGGGTAACTTGTCTGACAAGCACCACCGACTCGAAAAGTAGCTTTTTGGCCTGGTTTCCACTAAAGCTGTATAGAGCCTTGGCAGAATCTACCAATTACTGAAAAGGCGGCACAATGAAGATTTCAAACCAGGTGATTGGTCAATTCCCGCTCTCCCCTTTCTTCAGTGTCCAATTTAGTGGAAACCATTCCTTCCTTACCTAAAGTTGGCCACGTTGTTGTCTGACTTTTAGGAATAACAATTTTTTCCGGGACAAAACTAAGTAATACTGCGTAAAAACGAATATCTGGGAGGTCTATTGTTTGGTGTGTGGTTTGTAATTCTCAAAGTAACACCACTCATTATGCCGTTGCATGCATTTAATAGTACCTACAGGGGTCATGAAGGTATTTAAAGCAAGTGACCTTCAATATCTCCGTAACTAGAAGGTTCCCAGTTATGGCCGTAAAGAACTAGAGCCTCTCGGTCTCGGATCCGTAACAGGTTTTTTGACAAACTTAATTATGTCACATCACCATTAGAATCAAGAAATCCAGAATCATCAATGTATTTGCTGACAAAACAGGTTTTACTATGGCACATTAAGTAGGAAGTGAAATATGAAATTTGAAAATCGGCAATCCATACCACTCTGCAGTCCACTCGGTTTGGCCGTACTTAGACAAGTGGTGGCTAGTCCGCCTGACATAACTTCGATACGCTGACTGCTCAACCACATTGACTAAACAAATATTGACTATATTTTAAAAAAATGTCACCAAAGTTTTCTTTCTGTACCTATGAAACAAGAACTGGTTCCCCTTCTTTATCAAAATATCATTAGACTTTCAACACATTTTTTTTGTTTAGGTATAAATCCGGAAGAACTTTCGGGTAAGAAGGTTGGTGTGTACATTGGAACATGTTTCTCCGAAACTGAAAAGGCTTGTTTTTATGAAGCCGCCACTAAGAATGGTTTAGGAATCGCTGGGTAAGTCAAGGCAACTACGTAAAAGTTGAAATCGTCAGGGCAGCTTGCAAGAGTCAAAATTTGAAACTTTCAAACAATTTACGAACATTTAATGTTCTAACGTGCTTTGCAACAGCTTCATGAAAAAGTCATTCAATTTAAATTAACTCAGAGGGTTCTATGGTTTTAGTGATTATTATTCTATAACTACCTATGTGTTACTTACGCCAGTCAAATTTTCATCAATAATCTGATATTGACCTGCAAATTGCAAAAAAAATAAGAAAATTTGACTTTCTCGGGCTAGCCTGGCGTTTCAAGCTTTAATTAATACATACAGAACACCTGTCACAGCGCGAACAAATTTTTGTTGATATTTTATTTTAGCGTCTGCCCATCACAATTATGTAAAAGTATAGAGTATGAATTCCTGAAGAGTTTTGTCTCAAGTCATATTTTTCTAGGAAGTCAGGAATTAAAGATATTCCAGTTTTAAGTTTTAGAGGTTATGTCCTGTTAAAAACAGACTATTCTAAAATAAACCTAAAAATTCCTACTTATCACTTTAAATATCATTGATAAAAATGCATTTATTCACAACTAGCTGCGCCACGCGAAGTTTAGAAGAACATAAGTTTAAGAACTCCGTATTCAGAATATTAAGTCCAACAGACGTCCGTAGGTCTGCCACATGATCCACATGGTCACATGAGACATAATTAGGTACTTACCTACTTATATAAATGATCAGGGAATAGTAAAGCTCGGAGTCCATAAACAGAAGCAGTCGGTGAAGTAGAAAATCACGGAAAATCGATAGAAATCAAAATAACGAGACGCAGATGCAGACAACAGACAATCCAGAAAGAAAAAAAATAAGTCATGATTATTTCTCATTCATCATTATTCTAGTCAATTGAGCTCTTAATAATGAGGGTTTTTTTACAGACTTCGTTAGACCTTAAGTTTGATTTGATAAATCTTAGTAAATTATTTCGTAGGCATCTATCACGGTGACATGTAGACGCTCAATAATTTCATCAACCCGCCCGTGTTCTTTAAGTTATTAATTAACTACGTTTACCTACGTAGTTAAAGTTAAAATCAACTTAGGCATTTGTTATTGCTCCTACTTTAACTAAATCTACGGCCACTGCAGTAGCTACAAACAAATTGCTTTCACAAAACCCAAATTAATAGAGAACTTGTTCATCAATTTCTACTTGCTTCGTATAGATGCAACAAATCAATGTTCGCCAACCGCATTTCCTACTGGCTGAACGCGAAAGGTCCTTCGATGTCGATTGACCTGTCGTGCTGCAGTTCCACCGCGGCGTTGGAACAAGCGTACCTTGCAATGAGTCGAGGTGAATGCGAGGCCGCTATCGTCGGCGGTGCCTACCTGTGTCTTCACCCACAGTCTGCTGTGCACTACGGAAGGTACTGTCAGAAAACTCTTATTTTTCTACTACTTTTTGGTGTAGACACGGGTTAACAATAATACTTTCTCTGGCTACAGACTTATGAAGCTTTGTCAGGATGGAAAGACTAAATCGTTCGATGAAAATGCGGATGGATGTGCTAAATCTGAAGCCATCAACGTTTTATTCCTACAAAAAGCAAAAAATGCTTTAAGGTAAGATCTTATTTATCGTTGGATAATCAAGATTTATTTGAATTAATGTGATAAAAAGACCAACATTCTTACAATAATTTACAGAGTCTACGCCGATCTTTTGAACGTCAAAACCGAGTTCACGTGTGTCTTGCCTGGAGTGACAGGCCCCCAGTACGGATTCTACAGGGACTTAGACAAAACAATCACCTTCATGAAAAACTTCTACGAGCATGCAGGTATCCCAGCACAGGCTATTGAATATGTAGAAGCCTTTGGCAGTGGTAAGTGATTAAATGGTATTCAACAAATTATAAAATTATTCTACATGAGTTATGCCCATCTTCTTGTGGAAGAGATCTGAAGAATAACAGATTGACTTTTGTATTCTACAGCTGTACCAGAGGCCGATAAGGTGGAGTTGCAAGCCATTGAGGAGGTGTACTGTAATGGAAGAGAAGACACTCTTCTCATTGGCAGCGTTATGTCCAACATTGGTTATAATGAAGCTGCCTCTGGTATCACTGCTATTACAAAGGTAGGCCGTTATTACACCAGAATCCGTAAAATGCATACTAATAATGATATCAATTAGAAGCTAACTCTGTTTGTCTGAAGGAGAAAAATTTTTTTCAACCTCCAAGCGGGTAGAGCCATGGGCAAAAAGCTAGAGTTTTTGAAGTCCCAGTCCTCTTTGAGGAGTGGCTAGAGAGGCGCCACGGCGTCCTCACCTTCCGCCTGACGCAGGTCCTCACCGGACACGAATCTTTCGGGAGGTACCTGCACTGAATCGGGCGGGAGGAAACGCCCGGGTGTCTCCACTGCGAGGATTGACCGGAGGACACGGTGGAGCACACGGTGGAAGTCTGCCCTGCGTGGGCGGAGCACCGCCGTGTCGTCGTAGCGGCGATCGGCGGCGGCGACCTCTCGCGTCCGGCCCTGGTTCAATCCATGGTCCGGAGCGAGACGGAATGAGAAGCCGTCACCTCCTTCTGCGAAGCTGTCATGCTAGCGAAGGAGGTGGCGGAACGAGAGAGAGAGAGATCCTCTCTTCCCGGCCGCCGCGGGAGACGCACCAGGCGTCGGGGGCCACGTGGGGGCTACCGGCCACCGTAGACGCGGGCCTGTGGACGGTTAGCTATGGGCTAGGCTAGCTAGCCATCCGTCGGTATAATGACGACAGGCCGTGTCGACGGCGAGCTCGTGTTCCACGCGTGCCTCAAAGAGATGTCAGTAAAGTGAAGGGGCCCGCAAGGGCCGAAGCCTGCAGGGGTTGCGGGACTCTTCGAAAAAGATACCGTGGCCCCGGAACATAACGGGCGAGTAAGGAACATTTAGATTTTATATTTTAGTCAGTAAAAGTCTGACACTCCCTCCCGCTCCGGCCAGAGTGGAAGAAGTTATTTGACGATTTAAATTCCCATCCTAATAAAAAAAATGGAGGTAAACGTTTTATTTAAATTTCGAATTGACTTGCAAAAAAATAAAAAGTTTATTGCAAAAAAGAAATAAACTAATCAACGTGAAAAAAAATGTTGTATAATATGTACACCATTGATTGAGAAAAGTAATTGTATTACTTTCCTCAAATTTCAAATTCAAATTCATTTATTTCGTGAACACAGGGTACATACAGAAGATGTTATCATAAATAAGATCCCAGCTGTGCCCCGCCAAATGGCATACAAAATATCATAGGATCAGGATCATCATACAAAAATCTTCTTTTAAAAAAAATAAACATTACCCTTAACAATTCTAAAGTTTTTACAAATTCAAAAGTACAATCACAAATAATTATAGATCAAGTCAAATTAGATAAGATGTCAAATTAAATAATTAGTAAAAGGAACGACAACTACAAAATAAAAATGTCAATGCCAATAATTAATTAATACAACAATAATCAAGACTAGGCAAACAACAATAATCAAGATTTACAAAATAATTTATCATTTTCACATAACATCAAAACAGATTGAACTTGGAAAGAATTAAAATTAAAATTTGTCATTTAAATAATCGTCAACAGAATAATACACCGTGCTATTTAACCATTTGAATAAATTTCTTTTAAATTCGTTAATGCTCCCACTTGAGACAACTTGTCCTGGTAACTTATTATATAGTTTTTGAGCCATTGCATAAAAGCTTTTGCTGTAAAATTGTGTTTTTGTTGCTTCAGCTTTTTTGAACGGCGCGGCGTTTACTTTCTACAAATCTATATAGATTAATGTTGTACTTTATAAAAATACAGGCTTCATAAATATACAGTGACGGTGAAGTTATTATTTTTAGCTCACGAAAATGTGGCTTGCACGATTCTGTTTGTTTTATTTTACAAATAGCTCGGATACATTTTTTCTGTAATACAAGTACTTCTTCAACCTTAGGGGCACTACCCCAGAATATGAGGCCATACCGCAGATCTGAGGCGACATAGTCAAGATAGGCTGCTAGTAGGGCAGTCTTATTGGCAACTTTACCCAGCATATAAAGAGCATATTTAAAAAATTCGAAAAAAAAAAAACAAAATAAAAATGTATGTATGAAAACTGCTCAGCTTTCAACAAATACTTTCAATTTGAGTCCTCCATGTCATGTCATTGTCAATATGCAGTCCAGTAAATTTTGTAACACTAGATTCAAGTATTTCATTCCCTTTATATAGTTTATTTGTAACTGTGATTGTTCTTTATGTCTAGTTTTAAAATTCATAACTTTTTTTTTTCTTTAGATTTATTTTAAGATAATTAGCATTTAACCAGTCGATAATAGGAATTAATCTATTATTGACACATATTCTTCGATTTCTTTTGTAGTGCCAGAATCATAAATAACAGTGCTGTCGTCGGCAAATAGTGACATTTGATTTTCGATTACTTGGGGAAAGTAATTAATATAGCAGATAAAAAGTAATGGCCCCAGCACAGAACCCTGCGGCACACCACATGACAACAATCTAGAGCTAGAGGAGTAGACTACCTCAGTTTTGGTCTTCATATTTACTTTGCTAATTTGTGTAATTTGAATTCCATTCTCAAAATAAGATTTTATCAGATTAAGCACGTTACCTCTGATACCATTACTTTCGAACTTTGTTTCTAAACATTTTATGGTCTACATAGTCAAATGCCCTGGTCATGTCCATGAACATCGCCATTACTTACTGGTTTTCTGTTATCCATGTCATGATGTATTCTTTCGAAAAACTTATAAATAGCCATATTAATGGTTCAATTTTTCCGAAAGCCCATTTGTTCATTACAATAAATACTATTCGCCTCTAAATAACTGTTAATGCTGTTATATAAAAATTTCTCAAAAATTTTAGAAAAAAATGGTATCAGTACAACTTAACTGGCCTATAATTGAGGTCTAAAAAACTGGCGATGTAAAATCAGCGTAATTAAAAAATAATAATGGCGGAATTTGTTGCTTTTTTGTTGCTAATTAGTTGGCAAAATTTTTTTTTTTGTTGCTCCTGCCGATCGCAAAAAATCGGCAATAACGCTAGTTTTTTATTATGATAGCGTGGAAATCACTCGATGTGGAATGATCGATCAAGCGAATAGGAGTCAATTTGTTGCTAATTTGTTGCTAAAAGATGCAAAAGAAAAAAATAGAAAAAAACATGAAAATTGATTTTTGTTAATTATGCCAAAATAAATAATGTCCACGCCAGCTTAACTCTTAAGTTTCCGTAGAAAATGCTAAATAAAAATTTGTTGCTGCTCATACCGAAGCTACTCTGAGCACAGAGAGTCAGCAACAAAATAAAAACTGAAAGTCGGATTAGTTCGGAGATCCGTTTACGAAATACCCGGTCACGCCAGCTTAACTCACGACTTTTCTGTGTAAAAACTTTATTAAAAATTTGTTGCTGGTTAAATTGCAGCTAATCTGAGTACAAAGAGTCTGCAACAAAATATAAACCGAAAGTCTGATTAGTTTAGAGATCGGTTAACGATAAAGCCAGCTAAGCCAGCTTAACTCTCGACTTTTCTGTGGAAAAACTATATTAAAAATTTGTTACTGGTTAAATTGCAGCTACTCTGAATACAAAGAGTCAGCACCAGGTTAAAAACCGAAAGTCGGATTAGTTTGGAGGCAACAAAAAAGCAACAAATTCCGCCATTTTTTTTTTTATTACGCTGATTTTACATCGTCAGTTTTTAAGACCTCTATAATTGGTAACTTTTGTTTTGTCATCTTTTTTGTGTAATGGCATAATTATTGAAATCTTTTATTTAACAGGAAAAGTGCCTTTTTGAATACTTTTATTTATAATGTCACTTAATATAGGGGCTATTATAAGAGCAACTGATTTGATTACTTTGGTTTTTATATCGTCATAGCCTGTACTGTTTGTGTTTTTAAGAGTATTTATAATTGCGATAATGTCACTTGGTACGGTTGGTGACATAATGGATTTAACCGGTCCTGGTGTGCTAAAAACATTTGACTTTGAATATTTAGTTTCCGGTTGGACTGAGGATAGGATTTATTTGAAAAAAGTACTATACAAGCCTTGGCCACAACTAGGCATTGATGGACTTACGTATGAGTGCATTGTGTGCCTTTTTTTTTTTTGGGATGGGAAATCATAAGTCATAAGTCATAAGTCATAAGTCATTTAATCATTTTGTTAACATCGGTACAATAAACAGTCTGTTGTTTTAAAAGATTACAAGCGCGCTATGTTATGCCCGAAGGCGTACAAATATTTATTGAGTTCATTGACATTTAAAATTGAAAAAACCTTTTAAATTATAGGTACTACTTGAATGCTAAAAGTATTCCCACTCTGGGCGGAGCGGGAGGGAGTGTCAGACTCTTACTAACTAAAACCCATCCATGTTCTTCCCTAGCCCTTTATGTTCCGGGGCCGCGGTATCTCTTTCGAACAGGCCCGCAACCCCGGAACAGGCCAGTAACCCCGGCCTCGTGCCTCGGCTTCACATCGGCCTCGTGCCTCGGCCTCACATCGGCCTTGTGCCTCGGCTTCACATCGGCCATCAATGCCTCTGTTGCTGGGCGCTGCAGTAATGTACCGATGAATGACACAATTGATAAATACCGATCTAATACATATTACTAAAGATGTATTTTTAAACAACGTAAAAAAGGGCAGTCACTGAAATCTAACCAACGCAAATAGATTTCATGGTTTGCCGAATTTAATAAGAGTGTAGCGGCACTAACATATTTCTTATCATTGCATACATATACATACATACACACATACATACACACTACTTACGCAGATTTAAAAATTTTTCACTATTTTCTCTTGTAGGTGTTGCTCAGCTATCATACTGGTCAGCTGGCTGCCAACCTGCACTGCACTAATCCGCGGCAGGACGTGGCGGCACTGCGCGACGGACGCATGCGCGTCGTCACCGAGCATCAGCCCTTCCGCCGCGCTTACGCCGCCGTTAATGGCATGTCTGTCACCGGTGTCAACTCACACGTGCTGCTGCATGGACATTATAGACCAAAGGTATAAGTATTTCATCGCAATAACTGTCCTTATATTTATTTCGATATGTTTGGGGATGACGAAGAATGTCTTATTCTGTCATATACATATCGTACTAAGCGCTTCACCTCCATTTTTTTCTGCAACCTCTATAGATACCCTAGTTTGGAACTTTTAAGGGAAAGCAGGGTTCTGACAGTGAGAGGCTTATATGTGCTACAATGTGTATTAAGGAAACATCGTCTGCCGTTCACAGCAAGTAAAAACGTCACGCAGACATTGCTTTTCCACCAGTAAGACATCTTCGCACAACACCAATTCACCTACCGCAGTTATATTCTATATAATAAAAATGTATAAATTTTTCCATATCCACAGTTTAAATTATCACCAATTTAAAACCAATGTTAAGGAATGGCTAATTGATAAATCATATGACGAGACCGAAAGACTCCTCTTCCCACATGCATAAGACAGATCTCCTCTTATTCAAGGATTTTCACTCACAAACACTTATACACTCCCCCCACTTTCACACCTGTTTACACATCCACCTACACCTACCAGGACACATTCACACCATACACGAACCGCACTTTCACATTACTTACACATACACAACATACCTACAATACCTACCACGACCAACTCACTCTAACTCAAACACTCACAAACAGTTTTATTATGAACTAGCTGTACCCGGCATGCGTTGCAATGCATTTTTTCCTACCTACCTACTACCTACCTACCTACCTGTCTACTTCTCACCGTTTAAACCTTCCCTGGACTACGACAAACATTTTAAAACCAAAATCAGCTCAATCGGCCCAGCCGTTCTCGAGTTTTAATCAGACTAACGAACAACAATTCATTTTTATTTATATAGATTACTAGCTTTTGCTCGCGGCTATTATTAATTCTATATAGTTTTTGCGGCTTTACTTTTTCCAATCTTTAATTTCAGTTTAATCAGACGAAAATCTAAGAAGATTTATACAAACTTTCATCCCCTATTTAATCCCCTTAGGGGTGGAATTTGCCAAAATCCTTTCTTAGGGGATGCCTACGTCACAGTAGCTTTATACATGCAAAGTCTCAGCCCGATCGGTTTAAAATTGACAAAGTTTCATACAAACTTTCATCCCCTACTACTACTACTACTACTACTAGAATTTTTTGATCATCTACCCTTATGGAATCACTGGTCCCCAAGTCACAGGCTATAAACCTAGTTTGGGTGCCAGGAGATAATACTTATAATAATGCACTTTATGTTGTACTCTACTTGTAACCATTGCAAATACTTAACTGGAAATAAACATTATTATTATTATTATTTTATTATGCGCACTGCCAAAGTGTGGAACGCTCTGCTTGCATCACTGTTCCTACCCACATTTAACCCATTTGCCTCCAAAGCAAGAGTGAATAGGCATTTTCTGGGCACGCTCGTTCTATCATAGACCTCATCCATCGTTTTCCATCAGGCGTGATCGAGGTCAAGATCCCGGTCCCGGTCCCGTTTTGTGATACAAAACTACAGTACTTTTACTATTTTTGTCTTGTGACTGGGACTGTAGCTATACCTACATACACTTAATTATCATCTTTGTTTCGACAATTCAGAAGTGCCTGTAACCGGCCCACTTGAAATAAATGCTTTGATTTGGATTTTGATGATTTTAATTTTAAAATTATACATTTCTGACGGTCGTCATGTCGTCTATAAGTTAGGTTTACTTTTTTCTGTTCTATAGTATTACTAGTCATTTTTAATACCGCACCCTATTTTAACAATAACTTTGTTTCCAGGACCCCAACCGGTACAGGTCGGACATTGCTCACCTCGTAACCATTTCGGCAAGACATGAAGAGGCGGTGACTTATTGTCTTGAAAAATTGAAAGCCAACCCCATAGATCCCGAACAGTTGAGGTTGTTACATAACATACATCAGGCGAAAACTTCAGGACATTTGGGCAGAGGATTCGTCATAATTCGTAAATGCTTTTCTTTTCGATAGTGTTGTCGCTATGGCCAATATATTAACCCCACTATGGGTCCTAAACAGCTTAACAGCTAAAAAAAGATTTCGGGATAATCTGTACACATTCCTTATGATAAATCAATGTATTTTGCAGAAACAAACGAAGAACAAAAGACCGTGAGTCTATCTGAAAAGTCGGCGTACTTTGACGATGCTAGACGGCCGCTGTGGTTTGTGTACAGCGGGATGGGCTCGCAGTGGGCGGGTATGGGCGCGCAACTCATGCGCATACCGATCTTCGCTGCTGCCATCGAACGGTACTCACTTAATTCATGCAAAATAGTCACAGTACATGAGAAACATAAACACTTTAACCATTTTTGAATCATAATTTACAGATGCCACAAAGTTTTAGAGCCAAGGGGACTCAACATTGTTGATTTATTAACATCACCAGACGAGAGTACCTATGACAACATTTTACACTCGTTCGTCGGAATAGCCGCTGTACAAATTGGTCTAACTGACATTCTTAAGGAACTTGGACTTGTACCAGATGGAATTATCGGTAAGACCTAACTTCAAACATGACACAAAATAATTTAGGCAAGATAAATCAGACTCTTGTGTAAAGGACCGGTATAAAATAACAGAAAGCAGTTGCAAGCAATAGTACATCTATAAATAAGAAGTAATATAATAAACAAATTATAAAAGCTGTAATATGAAACAGGTCACAGTGTAGGAGAGTTGGGATGCGCATACGCCGACGGTTGTTTAACGGCGGAAGAGATGATACTTGCGGCTTACAGTCGTGGGCGCGTGTCACTGGAGACTAAATTCATCCGTGGATCAATGGCTGCCATCGGCTTGGGATATGAACAGGTCAAAATAAGATATTTATTCGTTCTATATCTGTCGACACATCAACTCTGTGGGTAAGAAGATAATCGAATCACTAGCTTGGTTAATATTTTTGTTTTTTTAGATTTTGCCATTGTGCCCACCTGAAATTCAAGTGGCTTGTCACAATGGGCCCGAATCTAGTACGATTTCGGGACCTGCTGATATCATGAAGACGTTCGTCGCAGAATTGACTGCTAAGGGTATTTTCGCTAAAGAAGTACCATGTTCCAACATTGCCTATCACTCGCGGTATATTGCTGACGCCGGTGAGTTTTTCATATCATTCAAATTAAAGGCATCACTTTCTTTAGTTTTGGATGAACTTGAACAATTATTTTTGGTTTGTTTCGTTGAAATCTGTCCTTGTTATACACAGGACCCCAATTACTGAAGTACTTGTCGGAGGTGATCAAGGATCCGAGACCAAGGACCGAGCGTTGGCTGTCAACTTCAGTACCGAAAGCGAAGTGGGATGATTCGATTGCGAAGCTCTGTTCAGCTGAATATCACACCAACAATCTGCTGGTAAGTAGGTAGTTATAGTGATGTGATGAAGTATCGGTGTAAAAAGTTGCTAATGTTTCATCGGATTATCGGGATCCCGTATCATTGTCTTTCGGGTGTTTTCTTACTTCAGAAAATGCTTCAAGAAATTCATCAGGAATATCTCGATGTCTAAATAGTTCTGATTAAGATCCAGTTGTAAGTACGGCAGTAAACTGGAATACCCCAGAGTCTATAAAATAACTGAAACAATGATGAATGCCTAAAATCTGAGACTATTTTTTTTTAATAGCGCAGATGCTATATGTTTTGAAAGGTAACGTAGTGAATAATAGAGTGACGGCAGACGGTGGAGAGTGAAGAAAAACCTTTCGCGCTAACCTTAAGTATAACAAGGGACTATGGCAGGAAGATGATTATGCAGAAGACTAACTGATACAGAAAATTGAAGACAAAAACATACATTTTTTTATTTTTTCTGCAGAGCCCAGTGTTATTCGAAGAGACATCAAAACTAATACCTAGCAACGCTGTGTTGGTGGAGGTGGCGCCTCACGGCCTGCTGCAGGCCATCCTGAAGCGCTCATTACCAAGTTCCTGCACTAACATCGCACTGACAAGGAGGAAGCATGCTGACAACACTTTATTACTACTTGAGGGAATCGGCAAGTAAGTAAGATCGTGGAAATATTAAAGGATAGTGAGCTGTCATTCATTCAGAGATAGCAATTTGATATAAATATTTCAAATAGAGACTACAATGGCTGGTGTTATAGCTCGCTAACCGTTTACGCTAAAGTAACAGACTGACTTTTCTGACTGACCGACTTTTCTTTATAATATTCCTAAACGACTTGATTGAGGATATTCATGGATATTTTAATGACATTAAACTATTGTTTTTTGCTGACGATACAAATGCAATAGTGTCTACACACGACATAGACGAATTAGAATCCAAAATCAATAATGTGCTAAAAGCTTTTGAAAACTGGTTTGTCACTAATAATTTAAAAGTTAATGCAAATAAAACAAAATGTGTGTTATTTAAACCGCGGTGCGAAATAATGCCAAGATTGAGGTTGTACTTTGTGGACAAAGTCGAAGTAGTCGATAATGTTAAATTCCTAGGTGTTAACATTGACGCATTATTAAAATGGAAGGTTGAGATATTGACAAAAAGATATTGTAAAAGCGAATGTATCTGGATGCCAGGCTGAATTTAAATTTAAACACAATAAACCCAGTGACAGTTATTAAAGCGTTCCGGCAAATAAAAATCAAACTGACCGAATATAGCTATATTTTAATTTTAGGGTTTTAATTTAAATTTTCTTGTTGTGACTGTTCCTAAATTACCCTAGGCTGATAAAATTTTAGGTTTTCCTAAATCGTGCTATTTATTATTATGGTCAGCTTCTCCCTAAGGGGGAGGGATCGTGCCCCACCCCGTACGATCTGGTAGGACTCGTCACCTAGCTGGTCACCTTCCCCTGACTGGAGGACTGAATTCCAATAAGGGATTTGTCCTTAGAGGCTAAGGGACAGGGATGGGACACAAGGTGAATTAATATTGGAATTCACTGTTAGATATATACATGAATAATATCAAATCTTACGAGGCAAACGCCAAAAAGTATGAAGCTATTAAAATAAGGGGACGCAAAGATATGATATGATATATTCTAGAAGTTTCGTAAAGAATCGTTACGCTTGCGCTTAAGAAAATATTAATTAGTTCGTTACGTTACTTTATCAGATTCCAAAAGTAGATGCCGCTTGCAAACGCAGACGGGCCCATGCACAAGTACATGGATTCGTTTTACAACGTTTGCCCGGCGTGCGTGTACTGTTAGACCTAAGCGCATTGTCCTACTAAGGGCACTGCTACGGATTCCAACAGCACTCGTTCCCTAAGCACGTTCTACATGTCTTTTCCAATCCTAAGACTTGGGTTGTGAAGCCAATGCCATTGAAGAAGACAGGTTATCTTTACTTACACGCGTACTCTCGTTGATAAAGGCCCTTACGGCTATTTACCCCAGTCACTATATTATTATGGCAATTGGCACAAGCGCATCGTAGACTCAGTCTGTAGCAGAACATATTGCATTTGATATTGGTGGTCGCCGAGGTGGAAAATATATCGTCACCTCACATTTCTTTAAGCTGCCCCATGTCTTGGTTACGTGTCTCGCTAAAATAGTGACGATTCAGTAATAGGCCTACCAGTGACCGGGTGAGGTTTTAACGAGACACAGTCCCTAGCGTTCCTTAAAACATAGCTACCAATTTAGGTTGTAATACTTGGCGAAGCCTAACCCACCCAGAAATGCGCGCCAACAGCCTCAAAGCAATTTTCTGAGCTAGACTTTTACAGGAAGCAGTATTCATCAGCAGCGTTTGATTGACTTGCAACACAAACACAATTTGGTAATATAACACTAAACAATATATTTAGTTTTGGTCCATCTGTGAATATTATGGTGCTGGTTTCAACACTGAACTATATACTTTGTTGTAATCAAAATGCGAATATTACGATTCGGCCTTCCATATGTGAAGAGTCGGGTAAAAGTCAATATTCGTCATTAGTCGGACGTATAAGTGAATAGTGCACATGTTGCATGTATGATGTAGAGTGTAAGCGGTAGGTTTTGTTCGTCTCCCTAGATCACCATCAGCGATATTTATTTATTATTTATGACTGCAGTATGCAGGGGTCTAGTAGCTGTAAGCCCGACTGCTGAAAGTGCTGTTCCAATACAATCCTGAGGTATAACCCATAGATATTTTCTATGTTGTTGTCAATCATTGAATGGAACTGGGAACGCTTCCAAGGACTGATTTTTACCTTGACCGCGTCATGTCGGGGTTGACAGCGTTGAAGAGGAGGTTTTAGAATTATTATTTTAGGTTACTTATTTCATTGTGTTTTTATTTTTAATTTATAATAGATATAACCGTTGTTTTCAGGTTATTTATGGAGGGTTACAACCCTAAAGTTCATGTCCTTTATCCAAAAGTCGAGTTACCAGTTTCCACGGGGACTCCAATGCTGTCGCATCTAGTCCAATGGGCTCATGGCGAGAAGTGGTAAGCACTAGCACTACTCTTTTCACATTATCTAAAAAATGTAACGCACGGAGCGTTACATTCATAATTTGTTATTTCTTTTTTTCACTTTTAGGCCAATGACAACATATCGCATTGCCAATCGGATGCCAGCAGCTGCTCTCAACTTTATCACCTCGATACAAGACGTTGAACACGCTTATCTGCAAGGTCACTCACTGAGAGGTATTTTGACACCATGCATTACCTTGTTGATACAATTACCACCTCATAGACTTAGGTCCATGTTCACCAAAAAGATGACATTCTGATTATCTAAAAACACCTGTTTAAAACACATTTTGTATGGGAACATGTCACATTGACAGCTGTTTTAGATAACCAGACTGTTATCTTTTCGGTGAACATGGACCTTAGTATAACACTTCAAAACATTTCCGAACTTTCTCTAACCAACACTTATTTCCGATACAGGGAAGTATTGGAAATAAGTGTTGGTTTTCAAATAATTTTCGTCCTCTATAACGATGTTTATTTTTAGGACACAATGTTTACCCGTTTGCTGCTACACTGGCCCTGGTCTGGGACACCTACGCAATGACTATGGGATACCAGAAGAAAGAAATGTCTGTAGAGTTCTCTGACCTGCACCTGTTAGCGCAACCAATAATACACGATCAACGCCAGATTCGCATTAACATTGAAATCCATAGGGGAAATGGCAGTTTTGAGGTAATACGATTTCCAAAGGTTTCTCCTAATTCTTTCCATGATTTTTTTGTGCCTACTCGAACCTTTTGCCATCTCTTTCTGAGCCGACCTCGTCGGTGCCGTGCATCTTCCGGCAGCCATCGTGTTGAGACGTTTTCCCAGCGGTCATGCAGTCTTGCATGCGGCTGACGAGACCCGCTCAATTGCATTTTAGCCCTCAGCCTGCGACGTTAACAATGAGGCAGGGTGGTTCCTGGAGGTCATGTTCGAAATTATGCGACGTGGCAATGCCCAGAGTCCGGCAAGGAAGCGCCCGACGTCAGGTGTACTGGTGGTCGCGCGTCATAACGTCTCTGTGCGAGGCGTATGTAGCTGCGTGGCGCCTGCATACCAAGCATCGCAGACTCCGCATCCGCCCGCCGGATGCGGCAGCCATTGAGGCGAAACTGTACGAGGGATACAGAGCGGCGAAGACCAACCTCCGGGAGGCTGCCCCGAGCCACGGACCTGGCCCGATTGGAGATGCTGGAGACTCTCGACAGAGATCCGTAGGATCCTTACAAGATGGTGGGTGATAAACTTCGCACCTGGGCCCCCCCGCTGACGCAGTCTCCGGCCTGAGCTCGTGGTGGGCGTGGTGAGCGCGTGATGGCTCCGCCGCCCGCGGTGCGGGAAGCGAACCAAAGTGATGACGACGACACTCCGGAAGTGACTGGGGTAGACCTGAGAGTGGCGATAGGGAGGCTCAAAGCCAAAAATACCGCCCCGGGACCTGATGGCTTGTTTGGCAAAGCCTGGGTCTTGGCTTCGGAGACTAAAAGCTCCTAAGAGCATGCTTGGAGAGAGGCCAGTACCGTTTCGTTGGAAGACGAGGAAGCTGGTTCTCATTCGAAATCCGGAGCGCCCTGCGGACTCTCCGTCCGCATACCGGCCCATCGTGCTGCTCGACGAGGTGGGCAAGCTCTCACCAAGCTTTGAGAAAGTGATTGCAAACCGCCTCGCCCTACGGGTCTATCGGGTGCCGAGCTACCTCCTGTGTGTGGTCGGGGATGACCTGACGGATAGGGCCGACATCTACCCCGGTCGCAGCGAAGATTGGAACCGGCGAGAGATGTCGTGCGGTGTCCCACAGGGATCGGTTCTGGAGCCACCCCTGTGGAACATCGGTTACGACTGGGTGCTGCGCGCCGACCTCCCTAGTGGTGTCAGCGTGGTTTGCTACGCTGACGACGGTAGTGCTGGCACATGGGCCTCGGAATGCGCCACCATCGGGATCCCCACTGACGGTAAGAGGGGTATCCATCAGCGTCGAGTCTACGTTGATGTACCTAGGACTCGTCCTCGACAGCCGGTGGAACTTCGTGGAGCATTTCTGACGTTTTACCCTCAGATTGGATTGGATTTGTTTTGATTTGATTTTTGACCTGGGCTGCCTACAGGTGGCTCCTGCCCAACCTGGGGGGCCAAGCGCCTCCTGCCGCAGGTTCTACGCAGGGTTTGTGCGATCCATGGGTCTTTACGATGCCCCAGTGCGGGCGCGTTCATTGAGGCAGCGAGCTGCCCATTATCTGAACGCGCCTCAAAAGCTGGTAGCCGTGAAGATGGTCCGTCGGTACCGCACGATCTCCCGCGAGACGGCGGGCCTGCTTCCCGGGTTGCCGCCATGGGATCTGGAGGCGATAGTCCTCGCGCGCCCGCACGTATTGTGCCCGTGACGTGAGATGCAATTAAAGTAAAAGAGCGAACTAAAGTAAACAAGCGACAATAATTAATTAAACTAGTTGTCCACCTAGGAAATAATATGCTACTCCAATTACTAGTCATTAATATTTTAACACAGATTCTCAATGAAGGCTCTAAAGTCGCAACAGGCATTATAAAACCATTGGATGAAGTGGAGGATACGAAACAAAGAACAATATATGAAGAACTTGACACTAAAGTGAGCATAGACCTCACTGCTGAAGATATTTACCATTTATTAAGAGATAGAGATTATTCGTACAGGTAAGTTTCAAATAAAGAAGAATAATAAAATGTTACTTATAAAAGTGTTCCTTTAAAAATGATATTATGCATTATTTGTTTTAGCGGTGAGTTCCTGAGTATTGCGGGTGCTAATAAATCTCTGAGCGAAGCTTCACTGGTATGGCGCGACAACTGGGTCACGCTGCTTGACGGCTTGCTGCAGCTGTACATGCTGCGACAACCACACGATGGAGTATCACTTGTCACGCATATCAGAAATATAAGTATCAATATCAAATATCACCAAGATGTCGTAAAAAAATCTTTCGTGTCGGACTACGAAGTTCTGTTGAAAGCAGTTGTATTAGACCACTCTGACATTACTATGTGAGTTTCCAGTGTTATGGTACTTTATATAGGGTGGCTGTTAATTAGTGTACGATACTTAAACATATTTATCATTAAGTATCGTATACTAATTACTAGTCACCCTATATTATTTGAGTCGAAGATGATTGTGTCAGTTAATTAAATACGACTAATTTATTTTTTCATCGTGTTTCAGGTGTGGAGGAATAACTATAAGCAATGTTAAATTGGAAAATTTGCTACCAATGAGTAACAGAAATATGGCGTTAAGGGCTTTAAAATTCGTTCCGTATTTACAATCAGACATACATGTAAGTACACTTCCAGTAATCAATCGAGCTAAAAATAGTAGCTGACCCCCGCGAAATCAAAAGATGAACTATTACTTGTCATGAATAACGTATTTATTTCGATTAAGAATTATACCATGTTTATGATACACCTTCGCAAATAATTCATTATTTTAATGGAAGTTCTCAAAAGGAATGAGCCACGTTTTTGCATTTTTTGTTAATTGATGCTCCGCTCCTATTACCCGTGGCGTGATGTTAACATATTTTTCACTTCTCATGCTCTAAAAGTACGCCATTATAGCCCTACGAAGCGGGATTAAAGTGACCGTTTATTCCCTAGGGAGTAAAAAGTAATTTAAAAATGGAACGCTATTTTACTGTGAAACATGGTCACAACAGAGTAACTTATTAAAGGTTTTATTTAAATTTCGAATTGGCTTGATAATAGAAAGCGGTTTATTGAAAAAAAAAACAAATGAACTCTTCAACGCGAGAAAAATGTATGGTTGTTTGTGTGTATCGTTGATTTTGAAAAGTATGTGCAATGCCTTGTTGCTAGCCGCTGCGGTAATGTAGGTACTAATTACCTGTGGAGTGTGGATCATCTTCATTGCGAAAATGTTGAGAGTTTGTGTTAAATTGTTAATCTGTGACTGACCTGATAGAAGAAAAAACTGACCGCTCAGTTCAGAATTCATGTCGAGTGTAAATTTTTTCGGTTTTAAACGACTATTTTTCTCGCACTCGAAGTGAAAAGTACAGTTTGCACCTCGAGACTAAACGCCAATTTAATATACCCTCGCTTTCGTTGCCTCCCTCGCAAGCTCGGGAGTCAAACCACCTCGGGTATATAATGGCTTCGTTTAGTCCCTCGTTATAAAACATACTATTTTTAATTCGAACTATTAATTCTTGAAATTAGATTGCAATCAACCAAACAAACAAACTCTTCAGCTTTACAATATTACTATAGCTGAAATTAAATAAAAGAGGAAAACAATACCGATGATAATATTTTCAAACGCGCAGGTGTTGTCGTCACTTCAAGTTTTCCTACAAACTGTGGCAGAAAATGTGAACAAAGCAAACATTAATGTTGTGGGAATAGTAAACCAGCTTGGAAAAGGAGCTATTTTCTCTGAAATTCATAATGCTGTTAGAAACATTTTTGGAGTTAATGTTAAATACGAGGAAGTTAGCCGTGAAGTGGTGCTGAAGAAACAAAATAACTTCCTACAAGACACGGACCTGGTGCTGGTCCAAAATCTGTCAACAGACGATGCTGTAAGTTATAAAGTTTGAAAAGTTTTATTTTCAAATGTGTTTACATTATGATTAACTTATATAACCTTCAACAGATGTGCCAGTTACTGCATCGTTTCCTACAAAGAGATCAGTTTGTAGCGAGTGAAGAAGACCTCGCTGTGGGTGGTCGCTCGCGTCCTTCGTCCCTTTACCGTGTGGTTTCCGTTCACTCCATTGTTCGAAACGGCAGCAAACAACAGTCACAGCTACAGCTCGCTTTGTGGGGTGCGTCAGCGGCCGTACCTGCAACAACTGTCACAATTCGAACCAACGTTGATATTCTACAACTCATAACCGCGCGCAATAACCTCACTTTAGGGCATCGCCTCTTCATAATTGCACCTTACCCATCACTGCCAGGTCTAAAGGAACTTGTAGGCGGCTGGCGTAAAGAAGCAAATCGTAACAAGGTCCATCTAATCATGGTCGCTAAGGAGAGCAACGATAGTTTTTATACGGACGACATTCCCGACATTGACTTGGCATTCAACGTAGTAGTCAACGTAAGAAGAAATTTGATGTTTATTTTTACGTCGAAAAATAATAAAATTACGTATTGAAAACTATTTCTAATGAACTAATCCTCATTCGTTTACACAGGCTAAGTGGGGAGGAGAGTACTACGTACCCTTAGAAGATTCAGCTGCGTCAGTGAGCAGCAATGTGTCGTTACAATGTACCCAGTTTGGTGATTTGGATACGCTCACGTGGGTTGAAGTGCCTAAACCATCCGGATCTGGAGTCCCTGTGCAGGTATACCTGGATTGATATATGAATTGCTTTGGAATTAATTGAATTTCAAATTGTGAAAAATTTGTACTTCTCAAATTATTATCAAATTATCATAGTTCTATCATGATTTTAATCTGTCTAGGTTCAATATGCTGGTATTAATTTTGATGACGTCAAAAAAGCCAGTGGCGACTTATTGTACAAACCAAAGGTTACAAATAGCTTTGGAATGGAATTCAGTGGAACCACAGCCAGGTCAGTTACTATGATAACTTACTATAAAAAATGCAGACTACAGACTCGTTCAATTTATTTTGTTTCCATATTTTATTCTTTTTCTGCAATTATTGCTCATTATACTTACCATAATGAGCTAATAATTAATTAGTAGTAATTCTGAGGCACTATACAATTTTGGGCCTAAAAGTAATCCCTGTGGTATACCTACATCACATCAAAAATCTGGATCATGTTCCGCCCAGTTTCTGTGGAAGTGGATAAAATATTGAACGCTTCCTTGGTTTGGTCGGTAGGTAATCTGTAGTTTCATAATATGAAAAACATGCAAATAAAACATCAAGAAGATCGAGATCCACGAGCGAAGCTTTTAATGGTTCGGTTCCCGCATCCTGTCTTCTAATAAATGTGAAATTGTTACTTTATTTGTCCGTTCCGGCCTGCGCAGACGAGGGACTTTTTGTCCGCGAACAATTCGCAACAACCAATGGAGGTCAACCAATAGATAAAACAACAAAACAATAACCAAACGGTCATGTCGTCCTTATGGTTACACTATTGTTTTAGTGCTTTGATTACGATTACGTCCTAGGGACCTTTGTGTTTTCTTTTATAGCATTAATGTACTCGTAGAAAGAAAGAAAGAAAAAGCATTTATTAGCCCGACAGGACAAAAAAAAAACAGAACAGTAAGTAATGAGAGAGAGTAATATGATATATAATTATCTTGATTCGCTATGTAGTGGCACGCGCGTGATGGGCCTAGTGCGCGGAGGCGCGTGCGGCAGCGTGGTGCGCGCGCAGCCGGAGCTGCTGTGGCCGGTGCCGGCGCACTGGAGCCTCGAGGACGCCGCCACCGTGCCGCTCGCCTACGCACACGCGTTCTACTGCCTCGTGAGTTCATGTTCATACTCAAGACACTTTCAAGTAAAATTTCACCGTTAAAAACAAACTCAGATTAAATTCCTGATTTATTTTAGGTACTCAAAAATCCAAAGAATGTTCCAGAAGAATTCAGTGTGTTGGTTCATGGAGGGGCTGGGGCTCTCGGCCAAGCAGTAATATCAATAGCCCTTGGTGTTGGCTACGAGGTATACACAACCGTTAGTGACATGCGCAAGAAACATTTCCTTCGTAAATTATTCCCAGCATTAAAAGGTATTTTGATGATAAATTAACATGGCAGAATTACATGAACATAAATTACACATGATATTAAATTGGTATGTTTATTTTATTTTAGCCGAAAACATTGGAAATTCTCGGCATAACAGTTTTGAAGATATGGTTCGTAGTGGTACAAAGGGGCACGGTTGTAACATGGTTATTAGCTGCCTTGGTGAAGACCTGAAGAAAGTATGAATACCGCTTTTAATGAGTTTTTATTTTGTTATCATTTTAAACATAACAAAATGCTACATTGTTGTTTCAGAATGGAATTAATTGTACCAAAACCTTCGGGCTTTTCATTGATATTTCTCAGCTGCATAATCAAGATGATTTCGCTTATGGGATGTACCAGCTCACTAGAGAGCGAACTTACAGCACAGTTGACATCTCTTCAATATATGATCCTGAAAATATTGAGGATGCTAAGGTATGTCTCATAAATATGAAGATACCAAGTTTTTTTATCTAGTCTATTTATTTTCTGTGAAATTAAGGTAGGGAGCAGAACCGCTTCAGTTGAAATAATCCACATCATATAACATAATCAGTTTATAATGTTCCCACTGCTGATACACAGGCCTCTTCGCTATGACAGGCAGTGGGAACATTATAAACTGATTATGCTATGTGATGTGGATTATTTCAACTGAAGCGAAGCGATTTCACTGAGCTATTCACAATTGCTATTCCCATTGTGAATAGCTCAGTGCTGGTTGGTAGGTGTCACATGTTTTTGAATGTTAGATTGGTTTCCTCACTATTTTCAGAGCAGTGGTGATGAAATAAGTGACATAAAGTAATGCGCCTGACTTGGTTCGAACCCACGACTTACTGTTTGACAGTGAGCTTAAATGTAACTTGCGAAATGTTGTTGAATAGTTTGCCAAACATATTTAAAACGTTTTGCCTAACGCCACCACTGGGCCACCGCTGGTCTCAAACATCACGTATTTAGCATCACATATTTTTGTCACGTCTTGTCATGGTTGATCCTATCTTAATGTTCTTCAAATAACTAGATAGATTGCTGGTTATAAATAACTGTTTGAAAATGCATCTAATTTTTTATTTTTCTTAGCGTTTACAAGCGATGTTAAGCGAGGGTATTGCTCGCGGGTACGTGCGTCCTCTGTCGCGCGTGTCGTATGCGCCGCACGACGTCGCGCGCGCCTTCCGACTGCTCGCGGCCAGCAGGCACCGCGGCAGAGTACTGCTTAAGATACAAGACTCTGCGCTGGAAGCTCAGCCCAGGTATTTCTAATCACCTGCATTTATGTTTGTCAAAGTGTGTTTTCGAACCTAACTTAGTAGCTTTTCAACCGACTTCCAAAAAGAGGAGGTTATCAATTCGTCTGTATTTCTTTTTTTTTTTTTTTTGTGTTTGTTACCTCAGAACTTTCGACTGGGTAAACCGATTTTGATGATTCTTTTTTTATTTGAAAGCTGGTGCTTTCTGTGTGATCTCATAATCATCAAATCAGTATCTGATGATGGGATTCTGGAGAAAGAGAGAACTCTTCACATTTTATAGGCACACTAGAAGGGATTTGGGTAGTTTTAGGAAGTGTACTTTCTCGAAGTGATCCCATTTCAATTTGATGAAGATCTGATGAAGAACTTCAGAGATATGCAACGGAACTCCTCAATAAATGATAGCAAATGTACTGGGATTGCCGAAATCTCATATCTGTCTATTGTTTACATCAGTTCATAACTTAAAATCACGCTGGTACGCTTTGAAGGGGTAAGCACATATGAACCACTAAAAAGCGAAAAATAAAAACTTTTTTACAAAAAATAAAACCGACTTCAGAGAAAACAAAAAAGTGAAAAATAACTTCAGAAAAAAACGCTTCAGAAGTCGGTGACAAAAAAACTAAATCAATCAAACAAAGGTCACCGACTTCTGAAGCGTTTTTTTCTAAAGTTATTTTTCACTTTTTTGTTTTTTAGTTTTAAGATACAAGGAATTATTGTATTGACTAGAATAAATGCAATAGTTTTTGCTTATAATAATTTGTTAAAATTGCCAACTCGACCCCCATCGCTATTAAAAAAAGCCTGTGTAGATGTATTAATTTGTACGATATTATCTTAAAGGTTAACCTTGAAGGCTGATCACACTCATCTAATACTCTGCAATGATGCGACCTTTGGACTACAGCTGTGCGACAAACTTGTGGAACGAGGTGCTAGGAAGCTTTGTGTGCATTTCAAGAGGCAATCCATGAGCTACCTGCAAATTAAGATACGGTAAATAACTCCGTTTTTTTTCTCTTTCTTGGGTTGCACGTGAATCTCGCCAAGAGATGCCAATTTTTTAAACGGCGCTGTCGATCGATCACCACAATAATATTGGATTTATTCGCTGCTATAGTCCTGTCAGTGACAAATAGTAACAATATACTCCAACACAATAAGTGGCATAACCATGCTGTAGAATTGGGTCTCTGTATTTTATGAGGTATTCTTCAGAGCGCACCTATTTCTAAGCGCAACCATCTCAGTGCAACTAAATCATTCCTCAGAGCGCAACCATGTTGTTTTAATTATAAATTATTAAATATTTATCATTTTCCTTAGATCATGGCAGCAATCGGGCGTTGAAGTCGCAATATTTTCTGATGAGTTGTCAAAAGAAAGTGACATCAACACACTTTTAAACAATGCTAGTCGCATTGGACCTGTCGAGGGTGTGTATGTGAGTGTGGACGATACGCAGCAGGATATCAATGAAACTCTTCTTGGCACTTTAGATGTTGTATCAAGAAAATTGTGTCCGGATATTAAGTAAGTAGTCATAAAAAGTAATTTTGAGAAAATTTGATATTGTATTCGAGGCGGAATTCACGCCCGAGCCGAAGGCGAAGGTGTTTTTGAGCAGAGTTAAAAAAAAATTGAACAACACGCATATTGCTTTGCCGAAATAAAACATAAACCATTCACCTCCGACCACCAACCAATTTGGCCTAAGTGTATAGATATAATCTGTGGCAATTTTCATTCCCGCACACGTGTTAGAGAATGAAAAAAAATCGCAGGAAGTGTATTGAGAATTATAATTCAATACGTGCCGGTAGCATGCAGACAGCAGCGGCGTTGTTTGACAATAACGGTAACCGACAGTACCGTTGCTAGTTTGAATACCGAATGCTCATAACTTAAACAGCACACAGAATCTCTACATTTACAATTCTGCAGCTTCGCGAAAGTAATTTGGAATACAATTACGCCTTGTCGCTCTTTTAGTTACTTAACAGCCACTGATAGTAAGTAGTAACTTGTGGCTGGCACAGCAGCAGTTGTCATCTGCAGAAGCGTTTTATGGAGTTACATAAAAACCAGTAGTGTCACTGTCTTTTAGTTGAGCCATATTGCTGCTGATGAATGATGAATAAATATTGTATCATAGTCATTAGATAGTCATCAGAGAAATTTATAAAAATAGGTGACACTATGGGTTAAATTAAGACTTTCAGGATGCTTAGGTGAGGTACTGAAGAAACTACAGGTAACAGGAAACACAAATTTATTCCTTCACACGACCTTCTCGTCCAACAGCTCGATTCTGATTGTTTAACCGACCCTTTTTCGCTTTTTAGGTTTCCTCTTTTTAGTATACATTAATGACCTACCCCATTTATTTAAAAAACACCAGCAAATGGTATTGTTTGCTGACGATACTTCTCTAATATTTAAGATAAATAGACGTGCCACAAATATTGACGACGTAAATAACGCCCTACTGCAGGTTCATAATTGGTTTACCGTTAATAATTTAGTACTAAATGGGAAAAAAACTAAGTGCATCACATTTGCTTTACCAAATGTCAAAAGTAGTGATTGTTACATAGTATTGAATCAAGAGAAACTTGAATTTGTCAATAATACAGTTTTCTTGGGAATTACGCTTGACCACAGGCTACAATGGGGTACAGAGTACTTTCTCAAGTTATTATGTCTTGTGTCTGTGACTGTCGCTTATTTTTTTTCGTTTTATCGATATTCAAAAGTGCCGTAATGGTCTAGTTGAAATATATGATTTGAGTTTGAGTTTGAGTTCAAACAATTTATGTGGTAAAACCGGGTTCTGTATTTGGTTAACGATTTAATGTCATCAACCAACCACAGACGACAAAATGCTGGCCTCTGATTGGTTAGCCAATCAGAATCATCCAACGACCAACTGACAAAATAAAGTGTTGCCAGTACAAAATATTCAAATCAATTGGTCACTGGTCTGGAAAGTAGTCTTTTTGCGGTTCAATTTAATTAAATAAAACTGTAAACCCTAACAGTTTGTTGTTTTGTAACCAAAAGGTTTTCCTTAATTATTTGTCTTTGCAGACTAATCAATCTAATCAAATATCTTATTGTTTTGTATTACAGATATTTTGCAGTACTTAACACCGGTGACAATGCAATTGGGAAGGAAGTGTGTCTCCGTCGAGTACGGAACAATTTGCCGGCAACAATATTGTCGCTACCTGAACTAAGTCATGTAAGACGTTTGTTCTATCTTTCTTCGGCATCATCACCCACCATGGACGCTCTTGGTATTGACACTTTAGGAGTGATCTTACTTCGAACCCATGCCGGTCCATTAACTTAGTTTACGCTTAACTGAATCTTAAAACACTTTTAGCAAACATATTTAAATACCTACTCTTGGTCTTTCTTATTACGAGAAAACGTTCGAAAAACTAATACTGTTTTCCGTGTTCTCAAAATAAGGTAAAAATACGCTGATGTTGATTACTATTTGATCGCAGGAGTCGTGTAACACCGGGGCTTGGTACCGAGGCGCAGTGGAAGTGACGGAGAAGGCGCTGCGCGGCACCAACAGTGTAGTATTGGCAAGCACGGCGCCTGCACCACAAACCTCGCTACTGCAGAAAATCCTAACAATTGCTGGTAATTTCGAAAAAAAATAGAAACCCATCAACAGTTCTTTCACAATTTACCCTGTAATCCGGTTGTGAATGTTAGGCAGGCAGCCGTTCTAAGCAAAATATTCTCAATATCTGCAGCTGTATCCGTTAGACTAGAAGTCGGCTCCCGTATACTTGGCAGGAGGCTAAGCAAGTGATGACTTTGCGTCACTGTGAAATCAAATTCACAATGTTCTTTATTTTCATGGCAGTAAGGTTTCTGTTAAATTGCAGCAGTCGGGTGTAAAATAAAGGGTGTGAAACACCTCTTCCCGAAGCCGAAAGGCACTTGTTCTCCCCATCACTCCGAACATTTTTTTGTTTTACATCATACCTGGGAACTCTACTTCTAGTTACGGAGATATGGGGGGTCAAACTTACAACTTTTTGACAAGTTTTTTTTAAATACAAGTTATTTTTGTAAGATTTCGACTTTCAACACCTCCACGACCCTCGTACTATTCAATCCATCCTTGAGCACAATGTTTTAAGTGCGTTACATTGAGTTCTAAAAAAAAGTTGTTTCCCAGCAACTTTACGCAATTTTTGCGTAAAGTTACTTAGTTTGATGTACAGAATGCTTGGTTAACGGCTTTGTGATGAGGTGGTTTACACCCTGTATCTGTAATAGGACTGTATTACTCTTTCTTGTGACTGTACTAATAAATAATTAATAATAATTGTAAGTAGGTAATTTGTATTTTATTGGATATCGAAACTCATTGATGATGAAAATAATTAGGTAACAAAAACGTTAAATTCAATGTTTTCATTAAATTTTCTCTATTTCTGACAGATGTGACCATAAGGGCTGATACGGACAAGAATACTACTTTGGAAGAATTGGGTGTAGAAAGCGATAAAATTGCTTTAATTTATAATTTCCTAAGAATTAATTACAATGTTGTGTTTGAAGAAGAAGAAATACCCTTTATTACTATGGACACGTAAGTGTACTTACATCTCAGATTTCAACGAAATACTCTACTTACTCTCTCTTTCTTTACTCTTCTGGCTCGTACAATTTCCATAATTTCAACCAAGACAAGCGTTCCCCGTTCACTTTTTTCTCTTTCTCTCTTATACCTCAATTTGAAATTCTATCTTGTTTTCATGGAGTCATTAAGTGACGTAGTTTAATAGGAAAATGTTTATTTTATAGGATACATCAGTTGGAAAAATCTATCTTCAAGACAGACTTCCCTGAAACTAAGGGCTTGTCTACATTCTTCAGCTTCGTGGAATCTGACGAACTGCTCGCCACCACTGAGTTCGTGACTATGCCGACGCTCGTCAACAATTCTGTTTTGGTACACGATTTTTATTACTACTGTATCAAATTATCTTTTTTTTCATTAAATGATGACAACTCTCCCACTCTGTGTGGACCGGGAGTGTCAGACTTTTACTGACTCAAAACCATCTATGCTCCTTCCTCGCCCTTTACGTTCCGGGGCCGCGGTATCTTTTTCGAACAGTACCGCAGCCCCGGCAGGCTTCGGCCCTTGCTTTGAGGCCCGCGTGGAACACGAACACGCCGTCCACTCGGCCTTTCGTCATTAGACGGACGGACGGCTAGCTAGCCTATAGCTCACCGTCCACGGGGCCGCGTCTACGGTGGCCGGTAGCCACCACGTGGCCGCCGACGCCCGGTGCGTCTTCCGCGGTGGCTGGGGCGAGAGGATCTCTCCCTCTCGCGTTCCGCCACGTTCTTCGCAAGCATGACTGCCTTGCAAAAGGAGGTGACGGCTTCCCATTCCGTCTCCCTCCGGACCATGAATTGAACCAGGGCCGGACGCGAGAGAAGTGGAAATTACAGTTCTTTCCTACTCCTCCGCTATACTTTCTGATTAATTTCGTTGCGGGATCCAAGACAGTTAAATTCATTCTCTGGGACTTCGTCGAGCTTCATTGTCTCGGCGCTTTTCTGGTGGTCGCCACTGTTGATTCTGGCTTTCAGGAGTTACAGTGGTTTGGGCGTGTGTGGCGGGCTTGTCCCTCTCGCGTTCCGCCACGTTCTTCGCAAGCATGACTGCCTTGCAAAAGGAGGTGACGGCTTCCCATTCCGTCTCCCTCCGGACCATGAATTGAACCAGGGCCGGACGCGAGAGGTCGCCGCCGCCGATCGCCGCTTGGGACCCTAAACTGAGGTTGCCAAACGTTGATGAGGCTACGATTTCTTTTGTTTTTCTCATTTGTTGAGGAAACGCGTGTTTTTTTCTCTAAATAAACGTTATCGCCGATTTTCTTTCGTTTTCGATTATAAAGCCATTTATTTTTCGTTAATTACGTAGGTAACCTCTTCCATGTCCCTATGTTTTCTTTTTTGATCATACGTACTAATCTGTTTAGGTTGCACCAAATCCTTTACAAAATGCTCATCATTTTCTATTTAGACCATCAGGAAAGACCTAGTGTACACTTAATTAGACAACTATTCATGCAAAACATAGGGACACAGATATACTTCTTATCCAGTTTTTTTCCTACATTAGTCGAACATTGAAGGAGGAAATAGTCGAGAGCCAAACCTCGAATAATGTTGTTCTACTTGTCGGATCTGTAATTTGGGATCCCTTCTTTTCGCATAATGTTTTTTGTCCTAATATACTTCAGCATAACGATTTTGGCACAATTTGTTTTGGCATAATAATACTTTAGCATAATTTTTTTAGGCATACATTTTATGTTGGCATAATCATGATAAAGACTAATTTGTTTTGGCATAAATTTGATTCGCATAACGTTAGTAGGCCTAATGACTATTAGCATAACGTTAGTAGGCCTAAAGACTTTTAGCATAACGTTAGTAGGCCTAATGACTATTAGCATAATAATATTTAGGCATACAATTAATATAAATAACAAAATAACTGTAACAATCAAATAACATTGTTGGTTAAAAAATTAACATGCTATGCAACAAAAGTTAGTGACAGAACCGAATAGCTGCAAAACCGACTTCACGTAGTCTTGTTTGTCCTACCCCTAGAGTGTTATTTGAAATTGCGCAGGCGCGTAGGGGCGAGGCGGCCCGCGGGCTGAGGAGCAGGCGGCTGCGAGCGAGCTTCGGCTTGTTGGCCGGCTTTGCCGGCCAGCCTCAGCCGCGGCGGTGAGCGAAAGTAGTCTGCGACGATAAGCACGCGTGGGGCCGCCGGAGGGCCGCAGCGCCGGAGCCGTCACAGAAACCCTGCCTGCTGCATGCTTGCTTGCATTCTGCTTGCATGTTGCATGCTTGCTTGCATGCTGCATGCTTGCTTGCATGCTGCATGCTTGCTTGCATGCTGTATGCTTGCAATGCTTGCTTCCTACAGCGAAAAAATACTCACAAAATTGTTCAATACGTTATAATTAAGGAAAATTAATTTCTATTCTACCTCAATACAAGCGCCTACAAATTTCATTAGAGCAATATTGTATAAACGTGTATAGTGTCTAATATTTTAGGTGTTAATAATTATTTCACTGTTATACCTATAAAAATATGTTTTAATATTTTAATGCGTTATTTATGCTTTAGGATATTATGCTTAAAAAAGTTATGCTTAGAACTTTATGCTTAAAAAAGTTATGCTTTAGAACTTTATGCTTAATAAGTTTATGCTTTAAAATATTATGCCTAATCATTATTATGGTTACAGACATAATGCTTAAAAAAATTATGCATGAGCTGTTATGCGTAATTATATTATGCGAAAATATAATTATGCCAAACAACATTATGCTAAGTTATATTAGGTCTTAAAATTTTATGCTAATGGATAGGGAACCCTGTAATTTACCTTCGCACCGATGTCCGCAGAGACAGCTTTAGTTTCTTCAAATACCTACCGCATTTCCTGTTAAGCGTTACTAGCTACTTTTATCGTCTTCATGGACGTCTAAGGTCCATGTTCATCGAGAAGATAACAGTCCGATTATCTAAAACAGCTGTTTAAAACACATTTTTGTATGGGAACATGTCACATTGACAGCTGTTTTTTGATAAACAGACTGTTATCTTCTCGGTGAACATGGACCTAATTACTTTAATATTGTTCAAAAAAAAAATCACTCGTTTGTTTTTTATCTAGTACTGAAACTGGGATTAACATTTTTAAGAAGTGGTTTTGCCAAACAATTTTAATGTCAACTGATGTGTTTATTACAGAGAGACGATGAATTTGATACAAACGTTGTATACTTGGGTTTGGTGCCGGGCATGGAGGGTCACCACGGAAGGTTCCGCGTGCTGTGCGAGCGCCTCAAGCTGCCGGCGTTGGTGCTGCAGCTGGGCCTCGACAACCCAAACGAAACCATACAAGAAACAGCCCAGAGATTAACAAAGGTATGAAACGTTGCTCGACAAACTTAGCCTTGGAGTGCAATAGTCACTAGCCGCATAACAAACTTAGCCTAGGAGTGCAATATTCACTAGTTGCATCACAAACTCAGCCTACGAGTGCAATAGTCACTAGTCGCATAACTAACTTAGCCTAGGAGTGCAATAGTCACTAGTCGCATCACAAACTTAGCCTAGGTGTGCAGTAGTCACTAGTCGCGTAACTAACTTAGCCTAGGAGTGCAATAGTCACTAGTCGCATAACTAACTTAGCCTAGGAGTGCAATAGTCACTAGTCGCATAACTAACTTAGCCTAGGAGTGCAATAGTCACTAGTCGCATAACTAACTTAGCCTAGGAGTGCAAGAGTCACTAGTCGCATCACAAACTTAGCCTAGGAGTGCAATAGTCACTAGTCGCATAACTAACTTAGCCTAGGAGTGCAATAGTCACTAGTCGCATCACAAACTTAGCCTAGGAGTGCAATAGTCACTAGTCGCATAACTAACTTAGCCTAGGAGTGCAATAGTCACTAGTCGCATCACAAACTTAGCCTAGGTGAGCATTCACAGTGGTTACTTGCATCTGAGTCATCTACACTATTTCATAATCTAGAACGGAAAACTGACTTACACTGTTCTTTTTTTTTAAATTCAGGTTTTCCTGAAGAGGATGGGAGTGACGAAGCATTTCTATCTCGTGGGATATGAAAGTGGAATTTTCGTTGCGTTAGAAATGGCAGCCATCATGGAAAGTCAGGGTAAGACAGTTATTTTATGTTTAAGATAAATAGATACACGTAATAGATACGTATTTTATAACACAATTGTAACATACAATATATTTTATAGGTATGACTGGTACAGTTTACTGTATTGGCTACGCACCGGACGAATTTGACAAATACCTCGAAGAGCAACTGGCAGAGTATGAAACAGAAGAACAGCTGCAAGATGCCGTAGCGCGTCACATGTTTACGTTGATGGCAGAAGGAGACACAACGGGTCTAGATAATGCACTGCAGACTGCGAACACGTGGTCCCAGAAGATAGACGCGTGTGTTCGCACTCTATTGGGGCGAGTGTCGCACTCAGCGCAATACGCGCGTGCGCTCATCGCCACTACGCTGAGCCACGTGAAACGCGCGCGCGGCTACGTGCCGCAGGTGCAGGCGCTGCGCTCCCAGCTGGTACTACTACGCGCCGCATCAGAGCACCCCGCGCCCGCGCTGCTAGCGCTTCAGCGCCACTCGCAGCGACCGGTCGTCGTGCACCAGCTCAGCGCACCGCTAGCACATGCCCCTTCAGATCTGCAGTGTGCGGTCATCATCAACACATACTTAGAACCCACAATAATAGAAACGTTCAATAAAAAGAACATTTGCAACACTTATCTCAGAAACGCTAATACCTTCATGGGAATTGATCTCGACTGAAAGACACATAAAGGATTTGGAATAAAGTAATTAATCAACAATGTATGTGATGTGCAGACAAATAAATATTTATCGTGACTATAAAACTGTTTTTTTTTAATTACCTTATCTTACCCAAGTTGTGTACCTCAAGTTAATCCTTTGACTATTTCCACGAGTTTTGTTTACAACTAGACTTTACAAAAACAGTGGACCAAATGCAGACTTTTGAATTGTCATAATCAAAAATCAAAACAATGAAGGCGTTAATTATATAGAAACAGGGTACGGTGAAGACGCAGCGCGCGCGGGCACAGAGCAGGCGTGGAACAGATAAGGCACGGACGCGATTTTAAATCGCGATTTTATCAAAGAGGCGAAGAGACACCGCAACTAGTCATTAGGCCGGGACTCCACCAAAGCGGAGATGTGTGCGGTGTGCTGTGTGCTGTGCGAGAAGAGATGTTTTTCAGCTCGCGGGACTCCACCAAAGCGGAGATGTGTGCGGTGTGCTGTGTGCTGTGCGAGAAGAGATGTTTTTCAGCTCGGGTGCGAGGCGTTGAGTGCTCAGTACGCATTCTGACACGAAAGGTAGACGATGTCGCTATTATTACAAAAAAAGTATCTTCTTTTACTTGAAGAAGAACTACAGTCTGAAGAAGCAGAATTGATAGCTTTATACTACCTAAACAAAAGAAAACATCGGTTTTGGAAAAGAAGTCACTTGTATTACCATACCAGTCATGGAGAATTTTTTACTCTGTTTAATGAGTTAGATAATGAAAGTTTTACCAAGTCCTACAGACTACCGAGGAATATATTCTATGAACTACATAACTTAATTAAACCGCATATATTTAAGCAAGATACTAACTACAGGAGATCTATCTGCACCCAAGAGCGGCTAGCAGTATGTTTGAAGTAAGTACCTACCTAATTATTTTTTTGTTAATGTGTGTTTGTGTTTATGTGTGTTATCTGCGTTTGAATGTGATCAGTCTTTTTTGAGTGTTTGTTTTTTTTTGTGTAAAAGGGCTAAGTGAGAAGTACTCAAAACGAGAATCAAGAAGTACGAGAATACATGAAAAATATTAAGTAAACTGAGGTATGTAAGGATTACGAGAAATCGAGATCCGTTGTCTCTTTCTACCCCTCCGGGAGACTGGAGTGATGCATATTATGTAAAAACCAAATATATTTTTATATTATCTTATTTATTCATAAAGAAAACAAAAAAATCAACTGCCGTTCTGGGAGTAGCAAAAAAAACGTAAGGTTATATTAGAAACATAACGTACAAAAAAATTATAACAGTAAATCACATGAGACATATTGCTTTCTTTTCCATATAGTTACAAATTATCATATGTGTCTTCTTCGTTTCTGAATGCTTCTTCTATCTGTTCATCGGTCATGTGCGTATCTTCCAATCTTGGAACAGGTGCCTGTGTCGAACTTGGACCCGGTGTTTGTGTTGAGCTAGGAACCGGTGCCTGTGTTGAGTTAGGACCACCGGCCTGTGTTGATGTAAGAACCGGTGCCTGTGTTGAGCTAGGACCCGGTGTCGAACTTGGACCCGGTGCTGAAGTGTAACCGGGGGAATACCAATTATTTTCATTTGTGTTATACCATGTGTTTTGTAGCTCAAGTTCTTCCAATTCTAAAAGAACATTGAAAATTTTACGTTTAGCCTGAAGCTGCATATATTGAGAAAGTTTTTTTACACTTTTTGATATCGACAGAAAAAAAGTGTCCATTTCGTCAAGGGTATTATTTTTCTCTATCAATGATTGTATTTATAGTTTTTCTTGGCGTATTCTTTCACGGTTTGCATGGTGCTGTATAAGTAAATTACTTATTTCATCCGATTTTCTTGTTGCATTTCTGCATGTCGAGGCTGAGACGCTTGATGTCGGTGACGGCGAATGTTGTACAGATGGACGATCTTCTGGAGTGCTTCTTGTATGATTGCTTGATGTTTCAAAAAACTCATCGGTTACATTACTTTCCAATGAATTTGTTTCCTGTTCATTTATATTTGTTTGTGAGGTATAATTTGTAGTCCTGTTTCTATTCGTCATATATGGTATCAAAAATTCCATTACCTTCTCATATTTCCATTCACGAATTTGTTTACCACTCTGTCCACTTCTAGTGGCATTCTTCCTTTTTAATGCGTCCCGGTGGCTGTCTCTCAACTTTTTCCACTTAGATTTAGCCGTTTTTACTGAAATAAAAATAATTGAAATCATTATAAATATTAAATGTTGACATTGCCATAGTCAAAATATACTTACCGCATTATCACTCATGCAGAATTTATAACCATATAAATATTTAAAAAATACCAGAGTTTCAAGGGAAACCAATTTATAAATAAAAATATCTGAAATCAAACATACAAAACGGATTGTATCTCTCGTACGTGGTCGCGGCAGACGGCGGCGTCGAAATTTGAAATGTTAATAAATAACGAGTGATAAATCCATTTTATTTGTTTGATTTCAATGTGTTGTGCTCGTGTGAATCTTAGACTTTTAATTGTTTATTTTCTATTATTTAAAAATGGCTATAACTTTTGAACGAGTGAAAATTCTGTAAATACATAATTTCAGTAATGCCTAATCTTTTATAGTTCCGGAAACAACACGACACTGATTAAGATATTATTTTGAAATGACCCTTCTATTCTAACTGAAACCACGACACAAATATAAATCTATATTATAATTATCACAGGTATTTGGCGACTGGTTCAAAATTTTCACAAATAGCTGAAAATTTTAGGATTGGAAAATCGACTGTTCCAAGAATTATAGAAGATGTCTGCGATGCCTTGTGGACAGTATTACAACCTTTGGTTATGCCAGAACTTAATGAAAATGATTGGAAAAAAATTTCAAAGCAATTTGAAGAAATCTGGCAATTCAAAAACTGCGTCGGGGCCATTGATGGCAAGCATGTGTACATGTTTGCACCCCCAAAATCTGGGTCCTCATATTACTGTTATAAACACAGGTTTTCAACTGTAATGATGTGCGTAGCCGACGCTACCCGAAGAATAATTATGGTAGATATAGGTTCAATGGGAAGGTTCAGCGATGGTGGTATTTTTGCTGATAGTATATTCGGAATTCGTTTGAGAGAAAACAGACTAAATCTACCACAGCCACAACCCTTGTACCAAAATGGAGAACCTGTACCGTTTGTTTTTATTGGAGACGAAGCATTCCCTTTGATGCCTAACTTAATGAGACCATATCCACGCGATAATTTAAATAACGAAAAACGAACATACAATTATAGACTTTCAAGAGCTCGTCGTATTGTGGAAGCTACATTTGGTGTATTATCACGGAAATGGTACGTATACCGTAAAGAATTTGAATGTAAAATAGAAACAGTGGAAAAAGTGATAAAAGCAACGTGTGTTCTACACAACTTTTTAATTGACAAGATGCCTGGCTATCTAGATAATAATGAAACGGGTTTGGCCACGACTATGTTTAACGACACAAACGTGGAAAATCTATTATCGAATGACAATATGGATGCCTATCAAGTTCGAGAAAAATTCTGTAGTTATTTCAACAACGAGGGCGCCGTTCCATGGCAAGACACTCGTATTACAATATTACTTGAACGAAATACTTAGTATAATAAATTGCACTTACCGTCAG
This sequence comes from Xestia c-nigrum, assembly GCA_916618015.1. Lineage (NCBI taxonomy): Eukaryota > Metazoa > Arthropoda > Insecta > Lepidoptera > Noctuidae > Xestia > Xestia c-nigrum. The sequence continues at coordinate 6,251,484 of OU745263.1, forward strand.
ATAATTGAGTTTCTTTCAAAACGTTCTCCCAAGCTGCATCTTTGACGTCAGTAAGTTTATAGGTATCTATTGATGTGTTCCATAGACATGGATATTTTTTTACTGATTCAATAAATTGTTCATCCATTACGTTTTATTTAAATTAACTAATTGTTTACGTTGAAAAATACAAACTGCACGAATTATTCACGATAAAAGCGTGTGCTCGCGTGCACGGTACTAGCAAGATGGCCGGCCGGCCGGCGCGCGCGCGGGGTTCTGCGGGTTGCTAGCGGGCGAGAGGGGGGAGGGTGACATCGCTCACTGCACGCCGCTCACATCTCTCGTCTCCACTGCGCGTCGTCCGCGCACAGCTCACATCTCCGCTTCCATCGCGACATACAAATATTACACATCTCCGCACAGCGATCTCCACTGAAGCTGAGCGGAGAGGAGACGTGTCAATAACTCAATTCTATTGGTTGTTTAAAAAACATCTCCTCTCCGCTCGTCTCGTCTCCGCTTTGGTGGAGTCCCGGCCTAAAACAGGCTGACTTTATTGTGATAGCATGTTTTCCTCTTCAGACGACGAAGATGCGCTTGCTTTGCTGCAACTCATAAATGTGCAGAGACACCGAAAATATTAGGTGCACCCTGGGTGGAAAATGTTACAAGGGCATATAAAATATTTACAATAATGGAAAAATTATGCGAACACCCTTTTTCCTTTAGTGTATAAAATGTCAAAAGAATATTTCTATATTCTATTATCGAAAGTAAAACACGGTCTTCAGAACTCCACATCAAATTCACTATGATCACGCATTTTTCTGCTGATACTGTATAACAAATCATCGTACTGCAAAGAGGATTCAGGGCTAGACAAAACTAAAGTGTACTTAGACTGTCGCCCTGGAATAGACAAAATAAAGCTATGTGAAAGACTAAATGGGACCCAAAAATAATAGGGTCCATGTTCACCATAAATATGATAAACTGATTTTCTATAAACAGCTGTTTAAAACACATTTATGTATGGGAACATGTCAAAGGGACAGCTGTTTTTAGATAATCACTCCGTTATCTTTTCGGTGAACATGGACCTAAGGCATCTAAAATGCAATCGTTTAACCTGCTGCGAATTTGGTTACACTCCATTCCTGCTGCGGAAAAAGCTCTCTCTGAATCGACGTTAAATGCAATGAAGATGCTTGTAAACGGCGTCCAAATATCATCCTCGTGAACCACTATCCTCGAATACGCCTCCTCCAACGCCTCGACGAAAGAACTATGGTGATGTGTACTACTATGACCTGAATGCAGATCTCCTCAACAAACTTGACCGACTTCTTAATAGCTGCATTCGATTCGTTTTCAATCTCCGGAAGTATGATCATATATCCGAACACTTTTAAAGTGGTTACCTATCCGGCAGCGCAGAGCGTTGAGGGCTTCGACAACCCTGTTTTCTCTTCTTCATAAACCTACCTCTCTTTCTTATCTAACTTCTCTTTGTCAATATTTAAGCAAGAATCTTCGGTCCGAGAATAATCATCTTCTTCGTTGTCCTTCTCATCGCTCTGGTTTTATAAAATCTTCTTTCTTTGTCCAGGCGGTTTTCCTTTGGAATGCGCTCCCTCAGAATATCAGGACGGTATCCAATTGGTTCACATTTAAAGTGAAAGCTCGAGAACACATTCACAAGATGTTGGCAGATTCGTCTCCGAACTAAGTTGTTGTAGTTTTTTTTTTAGTTTACTTCTCATTACTTTTATGTATAAATATATATATTTATGTTTTATGTATGTATCTATTCTTATATTTTATTTTAGTTTTAAATATTTTCGTACCTATTTGTTTTCTGTTATTGCACCTACTATGTATTGTCTCTGCACCACCCCAAGGTAGACTGGTAGAAAATGCCCAAAGCATTAAGTCCGCTTAATAAATATTTCCAGTTTAGTAAGACTAAACTGAAAATATCAGTTTATTTCCAGTTTAGTACAAGAATAAACCGGAAATAATCAGTTTTAGGCTTTCGGCTTATGGGCACATTTTCGAAAATTCGCGCGAAAACGTTGCCCACAATAACAAATTGTAGCCGACGGGCATAGGGTTTGGGCCTCTGAGTTAAAGTCCTTGCTAAATTTCACACTACTTTATTATACGAAAACACAAAACGGGAACAAACAATGTCAGAAAAAAAAGAAGAACAAATGGTAAATCACTTAGAGGTCTAAAATGGCCGGCTTTTTACGAGAGCGGTTTGAAATACGCCGCGTCATACACGTATTCCCAGTAGACTGCGCTACCCCCGGTACGTCATTAGGCGCCTGCTCAGCGGGTTGCGCGGTAAGAATTCCGGCGTCTGATTCGCTGCGCATAGCAGTGTCGCCAACCTCTCCACTGTTCCCGCAATCATCCGATTGGATGATGCTGACAGTGGGGCCAACATTATTATCCACCCTATGGTCGTGGGGTTGCCGCGTTACATACTCCCCCTCTAGATCACGATTACGTCCTCGATCGTGGTCTAGCCCTACATTAATTTCATTAGAAATGGGTTGCAAACGAGGTCGGCCTCGCTTTCTCTTAGGCTCCAGTGGTTGAGTGGACTCATCCACTCGTCCTCGAAAAAGGGTTAGCTGATTAGCGTGGAATTTGCCCAATACCTCACCAGGACTTCCATGAGATGCGATTAGGTATGTTGTTGGACTCAATTTCTTCTTCACAACATACGGCCCATCTCTCTTAGGGAAAAACTTAGCCGTTTTTGACTTGCTGGCGTCGCTCAGCTGATGGGTAGCCAACAAAACTTTGTCATCTACTTTGAATTCTGGTCCTATTCTTCTTGAACGATCAGCATAAATCTTCCTTCTATCCTGCAGTTTTTCTACCCTGTCGCGAACATCACTTAAGGAGTTTAAAAATCTTGATAGGTACGGAGTGATCTGTGGTACAAAATTATCCTTCTGTAAGACCGCTCTTGGATCATTGTACACCTCTAACGGTGACCTCAGCTCCCGTGCGAACGTCAAATATGCAGGAGTAGCCCCTGTCGTTTCACAAACTGCGCTGTTCATACTAAACCGTACTATCGGTAGCTGCTTAGGCCATGAGGGGTGATCCGTACCAACCAACAGAGCCAATTGTGTCTTCATATCCCGGTTTTTTCTTTCCGCTGGGTTGGCTTCTGGGTGGTAGTAGGGTATCAAGTCTTGTGTAATGCCAAGAATAAACATGCACTTCTGCATGACCGCTGAAACGAATTGAACACCATTGTCCGAAATAATGCGACGTGGTAAGCCGAACCGAAGGAAATACTCTTCTATGAGTACTCTTGCGCAGGCGATAGAGGTTGCTTCTTTGAGTGCATACAATTCTACCCATCTTGTCGCGGTATCTTCCACTAACAGGATCCACTTTTCCCCGTATTCGCCCTCTGGCAGTGGTCCGAATAAGTCGATGGCCAAGACTTCATTTCGCTGGTTTAAGATCGGTGTTTGAATCAGACCAGGCCCCTTATTCACAACCATTCGACTCGCTTCCGATTCGGAAAGTCGTATGTCTATCTCGGTCGTTTTCGTAATGCCAGAAGAAGACAGATATACGACTTTCCGAATCGGGAGCGAGTCGAATGGTTGTGAATAAGGGGCCAGGTGGCTTTTCATTTGTCGCTTTATAGCGTTGACATGAGGAACATGATTTTACATAATCTGTTACTATCCTTCTCATACCAGGGAAATAATAGCTTTGAGCTATCTTTTGGTACGTTCTCTCTATACCAGGATGACCTGCACTTGGTGCATCATGACATTCTCTCAGAATCCCCTCATGCATGCTCACAGGTATCACCAATTGCGGTGATTCGTTGTCTGTATCTGGGTTATAGCGGTAAAGGATACCACGTTCCATCAGATAACCGCGTTCAGTCCAACGCCGAGAGGAGACTTCTTCTGTACCTTCTAATTCCTTTATAACTTTATTGAAAACTGGGTCAGATTCTTGTGCTGCACGTAGCTCCGTAAGATTTCGAGTAGGCAAATCAATAATAACGGAACATATTCCACAGGCTTCGCGCAACTCATCTGTACAGACAGGGCGACTGAGTGCGTCGGCCACAACATTTACCTTTCCGGGAGTGTACTCAAACCGGATGTCATAGGCCTGCAGTTTTAGAGCCCAACGCACCAGACGACCCGTTGGTGATTTTAATGACAACAGCCATTTCAAGGGCTGGTGATCACTGGCTATGATAACTGGATGGCCATCAATGTAACCCCGCATACGGTCGACTGCCCAAACGACCGCCAGAGCCTCCCGCTCCGTGGTGGAATAATTTCGCTCTGCTGCCGACAACAAACGGCTGGCAAATTCAATAGGTCGTTCCTCATTCTTTTCTCCTTGAAGCAACACTGCGCCTATCGCGTAGTTGCTCGCATCTGTGCGCAGGATGAATGGTTTTGAGTAGTCGGCCTGTATGAGGATCGGCGCTGACGTCAGAAGCCTTTTTAAATGACTGAAAGCTTCAGCTTGTTCTGGTCCCCATATCCAAGGTTGATTTTTCCTCGTCAGCCTTGTCAGTGGCTCTGCTACCTCCGAAAACTTGGGAATAAATTTCCTAAACCAGGAACATGTTTGTATGAATGTTCTGAGGTGTCCCAGTGAAGACGGCTCTTTCATGTCTAAGATGGCTTGAATCTTCTCTTCATCAGCTGAGACTCCCTCCTGTGAGATAACATGCCCTAAATATTTTACAGATTCTCTTGCAAATACACATTTTTCTCGGTTCGCACGCAATTTGAACTTAATCAGCTGTTCAAAAACGATTCGCAGGTCTTCCAGGTGTCTGGGAAAATCCCCCTGCGTTATAATCAACAAATCGTCTAAATACCCTAGAATTGTAACATCCTTTAATGCTGAACCGGATCGCATTCTGTCTATCAGACGCTGAAAAGTGGCTGGTCCGTTCTTCAGACCGAACGGCATCCTTTTAAAACGGAAGGTTCCGAAAGGGGTGACGAAAGCCGTCTTATCTCTATCCTCTTCCTTAACTGACACTTGCCAGTACCCAGATCGCAAATCTATTGTACTCATGTGACAACGTCTACGTTTAGTAGATTGCAGCAGTTCATCAATGCGAGGCATTGGATAGGCGTCCGTTTTCGTAATTAAATTTAACTTTCGATAGTCGACGCAGAAACGAAAACTGCCGTCACGTTTAGGTACTAGCAAGGCTGGGGCAGCCCATGCAGATTCGCAATCTTCAATAATATCTTCAGCCAACATCTTGGTAAGCTCTTGCTGCATAATCTCCTTCTTTGCAGGTGTCAAGCGATATGGAGGCGTCGCTATCGGAGAACTATTTCCCGTGTCTATGTGATGTTCTCCATATGGAGTCGGCTCCCCAATCAGATTAAACATCTCCTGAAAATCCGTGAGTAATTGGGCAAGCTCCTCACGCTCCTGATGCTCTAAACCTGCGCCCTCGTCATCGCGTAAAACATTCATCGCGGCGTATAAATGACGAGGCGAAAAGGTTTCTGAAATCAATGTATACTTTTGATCTCTACTATCCGAAAAATGCCAAAGGCACTGCTTGAAATCGATAACGAGACCGGCACTGTTAATAAAATCAATACCTAAAAGTGTTTCATTATCTTTCGCTTCGGGGAAAATTATGAACTCGGTGGGCACATTTTTATGAAAAAGTTTCACCTGTACCTTTGCAACAAGCACCTCCATCAGGCGCGTGCAGCCATCCGCCAGGCGAATGTTTTTAGTGCACTGTTGTAAAGGATGGCCTTTTCTCATTAAAATACGAAAAAGTGTGTGTCCGGCAATACAGCCCCTAGACCCAGTGTCCAGTAACGCTGTCCCATTTTCCCCCAAAATACTTATTTGCATCAAAGGTCTATTATCATTAGGCTCCCCCTTGATTGAACCTCCCTGAGTTCGACCCTGTGCAGACGCGAGGTGTTTCTTACCATTTGGTAGTTTATTATTTCTATTAACATTTACCGAGCTTAATTCTAAACATTTATGAACATTATTATCACAAAAATATGAACATAAACAATCACACTGTATATTATCTGAACCCTGAATATTCCTATTATTATTCATGCAGTATGTTATGGCAACATTATTGTTATCATCTGATTGAATTACATGTCCCTGCTGCAAAAGGGTTTTATCAGAAATTACAGAAAACTTAGTGTCTTTATTAATATTATAACATTTATAACACACATTATCACTGACACTGGAATGCTCGTTATTATGTCTTAGTTCAGTTACACAATCACAATAAAGTTTTAAGTGATCCCCAGCGTTGCAAGACGCTAGATTACCTGTGGTACCGGCAGGAACGATGCGAAGAGTGCCCGGCGACTTTCGACCGCGCGTAACGTTATCATTACGCCCGCGGATGGTCGCTAGGCAACAAGCAGCCACGGCGCCAGCGCTCCCGGCGCGGGCGCACGGACTCTGTGAGGCGGCGCCAGCGCTCCCGGCGCGGGCGCACGGACTCTGTGAGGCGGCGCCAGCTCTCCCGGCGCGGCCGCACGGACTCTGTGCGGCTGGTGCGGGTGGCGCGGCCGCGGGCGGGACGCTTTCGGCTGTCGATCTCGGCTCGCCCGACGGTGACGCGCATTCATCTCGCATGATAACGCGTCGACGGGAACCGCGCTCTTTTGAATTTACGCTATCACTAGTTGTCGTAACCGAACAGAAAGCATTTTGAGAACTAGATTTACACTTTTCGCACTTGGACTTTATTACGTTAGGGGTACCGCACCCATAACATTGAATAGCTTTATTTTTGTTTATGTTTTCCTCACTATTCTCGTTATCACTTTTTACGTTATCACTTTTATTGCGTCCCCATTTCTTGCAGTAACTACACGACAGTCTTTTGCTGCGAGTGTTTTTATCACTTGGTGCCGAAGTTGAAGGAGAGCCGGTGACGGTAGATTGGTGACTGGCGCTCGGATGCGTCAGTGCCGGTGTCTTGTCACATGTGCTGTCTACTAACGATTCCTCGATCGCTCTGGCACGGTGTAGTAACTGGTCGAAAGATGATATGGAGTTACGATCGATCCGCTTTCTTATTCTACGATCGAGAAGCCCGTATACCATATCTAGTTGAACTTTTTCACGTAGATCTTCTTGTGGCAATCTCGATAAAAGTGCTCTTGTCTTCGCTATAAATAAATCCGTTGTGTCGGTATTTTGTCGCAATGAAAACAACTCCAAATATATGCGAAATGGCGGACGATGCTCTCCGAATGCACTTTTTAGTTTTAGCATCGCGTCCGACCATGATGTGGTGCTGGTTTTTATTCCTTGCCACCATAATGCTGCTGAGTCTACTAGCAACATGGAGAGTCCTTTGACAGCGTTATCATCAGATATCTGTAGGCAGTTCTTGTACACATCTATCGCGTCGATAAACCCGTCAACGTCAGCTGACGATCCGTTAAATCGAGCAGTGCACTTTGAGAAGTTTGCGGCGGGCATTGTCATAGACACGTCAGGTGCAGGTGTCGAAGTCCTAACCTCCTGGATGAGCCTCGCGAAAATCTCTGCCTGACTCTGCTGCAATGAGTTCATGAGGGTTGCAAACTGACCCTGGTCCATAGTGATCGACGTGGACATCTCTATTTCCTCTTCCGCCTCTAGCTCTACTCCCTCATTCTTGGATCTTTTATTTCTTGTTTCCCTCGTTGCCATAATGATAACGGAAACACGTATCGAAAATTTTCATTCGCCGGAGACGCCACTCCTAGCGCTTCAGGTTCCGAAGTTCCCACGTGTAGGTAGGTAGGTGTACACGAAAGCTTTCTTCTAGAGAATAGACGCCAACTGCGGCGTTATGCTTCGTAAAAAAAATTTTTGCAGGCACGTTTCTTCAGAGGGCCCTACTGTTGGGACGCCAAATGTAGCCGACGGGCATAGGGTTTGGGCCTCTGAGTTAAAGTCCTTGCTAAATTTCACACTACTTTATTATACGAAAACACAAAACGGGAACAAACAATGTCAGAAAAAAAAGAAGAACAAATGGTAAATCACTTAGAGGTCTAAAATGGCCGGCTTTTTACGAGAGCGGTTTGAAACACGCCGCGTCATACACGTATTCCCAGTAGACTGCGCTACCCCCGGTACGTCATTAGGCGCCTGCTCAGCGGGTTGCGCGGTAAGAATTCCGGCGTCTGATTCGCTGCGCATAGCAGTGTCGCCAACCTCTCCACTGTTCCCGCAATCATCCGATTGGATGATGCTGACAGTGGGGCCAACATTATCCACCCTATGGTCGTGGGGTTGCCGCGTTACAAAATCTCTAATTATTCAGAAAATTATTGTAAAATGTAACGAAAACCGGATTTTTCGGATCACGGATAGTCCGGATTGCATTCCCTAGGAAAGTAGGATACTCCACGCCATCAAATGTTCTCAGAAAGATGAAAGACTTTGGGCCTCGGACAGTGTGAAGTAACAACCGCAGAAAATAGCGTTCGCCATTATACGGATGCACGATACAAACCCTACCCAATGAGGTGTCCTTGAAAATTCCCGGAAAACCTACCACAGCACTACCAGCACTGCCTCGTCGACGTCGGTTAAATACACCCCTATGCTTCTCGTACGAGTAATATAAAGGCACCTCGTCATAAGTAAGGGATCTCACAAACTGGTCAACTTAAAATAAATACCGAACAAAAGTAGAGGAAAGTCACCAAATATGGAATACCATTTTGTTTTTGGGATATAAAAAAAAAACTTCATAAAAATTAAATCAGTTTAATGTTTTTACTAATCAGTCATACATTTATATGTAGTAATTAACAGCCTTTAATCAAATATATTAACTATCAAATTAAAATCTAACACAAAAAACAAAATCACAAATGAGTAACCAAATATGGAATAGGTATCCATATATGGAATATATATATATATATTTCAGAAATGACACCTACCACTGCTTGTCTCTGCATCACCTAAAGGTTGACTGGTAGAAAATGCCTATGGCATTAAGTCCGCCTATGTACTTTTGTGCTTGAAGTGTTAATAAATAAATAAATAATATAAGCATAAATCAACATAACAATAACAAAAATGGACATTAATATCTTTGAGATCAATTCAATGAATATAATATATTGTGTTATATGAAAGAAGTTACATAATTACTTGCAAAAGACACAGATCCAAGTATCAAATGTACGTAAAAGTACGACTGTCCATATTTGGATTTTTATACTAGTTCAAACTCTTATATATATATTTTTTAAAGTCACAATATTTTAATGACAAAAGATCACAAAATGGTGAAATAAACATAATACCGATATACTAAATAGTATAACACTTATGTAAACAAACATAACAGCTGGTAATACTCGTTTATTACTTACCTTTATTATTTTCTGCACGACAACAAAACAAAACACGCCTGCCACACGTGAAGCATTCGCGCAACTGACTCGATGGTGTGGGTGCGATAGTTAGTAGACCGAATGAAACAGAAGATGGTCGAGTGTTGCGTTTCATACTTATAGTCTTAGAGAAATGAAGGGATTCCATATTAGGATACTATTCCATATTTGGTGACTTTCCTCTATTAACAATCAATGTTTATTTTGTACTAACAACATGAAATTGATGAAGAAATGATCATCATCAACGAACATAACTTTTTTGTCATACTTAACACCGCATTATTTTAAATTGTCTTCCTCAACTCTGCTGAAGATTTTGAGGGTTTTGTTGAAACTTGAATTTGTCAAAACGAACTATACAATGCAACTTTTATGAAGAAAAGGCACATTACCATCTATGAATTTTAAGAATAACCACTAACCTCGCTAACATGATCAAATTTAAATTATTAATTTCCAAAAAGCATGTAACTTGATTTGATTTTTATGAAATCTCATAGATGGCGCTGCTTCAAAATTGTATTTATACTACTAACATTCATTAAAATATATTTCTCTCCCCAAGTTCCTTAAATGGCGTAGTTTTTATAGTATAAAACTAGATAATAGCATGGCTAACACGGAAACAACATTTAAATATGCGTCGTTAGATTACACGCTGTCACAGAATGCGTAAGAGAAATAAAGATTCACAGCTCCTCCCCCGTAGGTGATAGCGTGATAATATGTAGCCTATATGTTGACCTGACCTCTTAGTAATATCCATGCAGTACTTTTTGAGTTTAGTCCAGACATACAAACAAACAGACAAAAATTCTAAAAACTATATTTTTGACCTCGATATCGATTGTAGATCACGCCCCAAGAATTCCTAAAAATATATTCAATGTACAGTTTTGACTTTCCTACGATTTTATTATATGTAATATATATGTATATATATACAACGTGTAACAGAAAGGGTATAGTCATATGAAAGTATACATATAGACAATTTATGTCAGAACTAAACTTGATATAAGACATTTAGTTTAAACATTGCAGAATGATCTTTGTATCCAAACACAAGCAATAAGATTGCATTGCATAAATTTTATCGGTTTCGATATATTTTATTGGTCATATGGCATTGGTAGACGTTTTTATATTTGCAATGTAATTTAAAAATAATGTTTATTATATTTATAAGTTTTACTTTCGTTTTAATCCTATCGGTCGGCCGAAGTAAGTAGATTCTTGACAAGTTTAGAACTTTTCACCTTCCTTCCTTGTTTATGAATTTCCTCATAACATTAACAGCGCGCCTGAAATCCTCATTAGGCGCGGGTCATAAGTATACAAGAACCGTATGGCGGTGGCGCGGTGCTGTCGTGGATGCGGGTGCGCGGTGGGCGAGGAAATGGCGCCTCTTCCTCGCCACTTCCTCGCCCCCCGTGCACCTGCGCCACCGCCATTCGCCATACGCCGCTCGTGTTTGTCCCGCGCCTTAGGTACAGCTCTGCCTCTGCTGATGTGGATGAACTTAGTACACCCTTAAACGAAAACCGCTGTTGTATTTGCAGTCCTTAGAGCTCAGCTGCGATAGTAAAAACTCCAACAGTACAATCATTTTACTCATATAATATTGCCCGAATACTGTCCTAGAATATATCCCGTCCTAAAATAGTAATATAAAATGTTCACGACACTTATACAGTAAGAATCTCAATGGGCAGGGCACATTGCTCGCAGAACGGATGGCCGATAGGGCCGAAAAGTTGTGAAAGTAGCGGAAATCCGTTGGATGCGAATCGCACGGGACCGGTCAATGTGGCGATACTTGGCGCAGGCTTATGTCTAGCAGTGGACGTCTTTTGGCTGAAATTATGATGATGATGACTTATACTTACAATTGCCTTTCAATGTAAATTAAAAAATCGTATTATATACCAAACATAATAAAAGTAGAAGTTATAGAATCAGGCGTTACTTGGTAGCAGCCCATGGCATTACAGATTCCCGCCCCGTGGTAAATGAAACACTTTTCGAGTATAGCTAGTGCTGCATCCCGCATCCAAGCTGCAATGTATATAAGGAGAATTTATTTCCGCAAATGTCCATACAAACCGAAAACCTACCGACCTCGCCGCAGAGGTCCGGCGCGAAATCCCCGTTCAATCCCTCCCCGACCCTTGCTCGAGCCAGCCCGCGATGCTGAGCCTGTAGTAATAAATCAGTCCCTAAATAATGACAATCAGATCCAGCCTGTCCCTTTGCTGCCCCCAGCGACGCCCTAAGCCGAGGTTCGTACCCCACAGGGGGTGCCCTTAGAGCGCTGTCGCTTAGTTTTTAGTTATTTTCGCCCTGGCTGGAGGCCTTAAATTCAAGGCATCCACAGGACTTGCCCGGTTAAACAGAAGCCAGTCTTCTCAGACTGAACTGCGAGATGCCCATACCAAAAAAAAAAAAAAAAAAAAACGCAAATGTCTAGTTTCAACTAGACCTTTTGCATTAACACATTGACTTAAAGTCCACAGATTTGTATTAAGTAAATACTTACTTACTTGCATTTACAGCTACGGAGACCCAACACGTGCCGTTTAAACAAAAGCTCACAAAGTCACTAAAACACATAAAGGATATGTTGGTTGAGATCAACGCCAAAATAGAACATGAGAGGACTTTGCTATCGCAGGTCAACGACAATTTGAATAACACAGACGGCCCTCCAGTTGGTAGAACGGACCCCGATGAACCCGAAGTGACAGACATTTGGTGGGAAACGTCCAACCCAGTATCTCCAAGTTAGATGCTGTCATTATTTGGAAAAGCTAAACAAAAGATTTTATGTCTGAAACAAAGTTTCAAGTCACAACACTTCAAAACACACAGAAAACAACACACAAAAACACAGACACACACAACCGAAAACACCGAAACACCGAAAACAGTGAAAGTTTCAAGTGTTGTTTACATGTGAAGTGGCTGTTACATGACATTTATTCTTAAAAAAGACACAAAGTCATGTCATGACATGAGAACAATGCTTGAAATAAATTATAATTAAAGTTCGTCGGTAGCAATTACGATATTAGAATAGATATTAGATACACACATCAATGCATTCAGATTTTAGGAAGGGTGTTATTAATTGTGATCAAATATTCAGTTAAAATAGTTTTGAATGCATTGAATAAGTGAACTTTTTTTTGTTAAGGTTTCATACTGTCTATATCTAATAGACGTCTATGACAGAACACGGAGATGAAAAGGTCTCCTTTATCCTAAGTAACAGCTTCAGGCATCCAGACTAGTGTTGCCAGGTTCGATTGGATTAAAATCGGGGCAGATGGCATGGATCGGATGGAATCGGGATTTGGAGTTTGGGGCGGGAAACACATTTTTTTAATTTAAAATTAGAGCCTATTTACTGCAATATTAATGATTATACAAAGTGTAAATGTGCAAAAACTGAGAACCTCGAGCAGAATTAACTGAACTACTTTTAAATATCGGTCACATTTTTCAAAAAATCTTCATTGAATATGTTGCCGTATCAATTTATTAATAGGTCAAGTCATCACGTGCGCAAACCTGCCAAAATAGGTAAACAAACAAACACAAATGGTAAGTTTTCACGAACGCGCCCGTACCACCATTCTTTCCAGAAAATCAACTTGCCAGTAAAACTAAAACAGCTCATAAAACCTTAAATTGTCAAAATCATTGGAACCATAGAAACCGTGAAAAAACAATATTTGCGATCTTGAATAACTTAAGACGCAGGCAGAACATTTTATTAGACTTTTGAGACATCTCTTAGAACGCCAAAATAAAGTTTTACATAAGTTTCCAGCTTAATATTTCACATTCCGATGTGAAACCTCTTAGATGACTGGATTAACACGGATATGCAACAACTGCGGAAAAGCAAATTAAAGATATTATACCGACAAGTGATACACACTTACTATTCTCGCGAAAGTCAAATCGCATCGTACTAACCGCCGCGCCGTAATTCCGGATTTTGGCACAAGCTCCATTAATGTTGCACAATTTTATTCACTATTTTTGAACTTACAGGTAATTCAGTAATGCCACAAAACTATATCTCTATCCAATATTTGTAACACCTTATATTGTAACTGTACTTTTTGTTAGCAAAATAAATTGTATTATTATTATTTTATCTCAGCCAACCAACCTTCACACTCAACAACGAAAATGCCATTCATACAAGAATTGAAAAATACCATGGTGGCGGATAAACAAAATTACTTCACTGTTTTCCTGATAACATTCATGGAATTGATAACAACAAAGGACCCAGCAGAGACAATGCCTGTGGTTCATTTATTGTTGGAATTAGTAACTAAGTGAGTGAGAATATCCTTAACCATGATCAGTCTTAGTAACTTTAGATCCTACGACAACTCAACTCGGACCGAGTGCTCTTGATACCGCGCCCTTCTCATGTGAGTAGCTGCTGTATGTAATTGTATAAGTATTTCAAGGTTTTTGTTCATCATTTTAGTCGTAGGTTGGCAATGCCGCCTGTAACGTTCAATCGTTCAATTTTCTTTCTTACATTTTCATCTTGGCACACCTTTTGGTTCGTTTTTGTTCATACGTCAAGGAATACACCCACACCGGTTGCAAGTACCCTCTCTCTCACTCGCTCTCATCTGCAGAAGTGCGCGAGAGAGATGGATAGATCCAAATATACGGACGAAGCGAATGGTGTAGAGTCTCTGACCCTTCTGTTTTACCGTTACAGTGCACTAGAATCTGGTATATTTGATAAATTGGGCAAAGATTTTATGCAGTCACTATATTTGCACGACAGCCTGGCACAGATGAAGAACGAATCAGATGCTGAATTAAAAGGTAAGTTGTATCAATAATTTGTTTTAACCCATCCCCAAGGTACAATTTTTGTTTACCATTTAAGAATTGAAAGATTCTGATATGACGTTATTTTTTTTTCAAAATGGCATCTCGTCGTGTGCTTAACCGGACTTCATATTATAATGTTTTCAACCGAAAGCTCCACTGCTGGACAGAGTTGTACAAAATACCCTGTACAAAGTATCCGGAATACAAAATCCAAAATACTTTTAAATTAAGTATTTCAGTTAACAGATACAAAATACTTTCAAAAATAGTATCTGAAATTCTACATGCAGTATAAGTATCTTCTAAATACTTCTAAAGATGAAAATACTTTTGTAAGAAAACAAGATTTTATTTTAATGAACATAAGTTTATTTTGACAATTGGCATTAATGCTATTTAGGAATAAATTATGACAGAATATATAGACAAAAATGGGTATTACCAGCCCGTTGTACAATACAATAAAATAGGTATTTCAGTTTTATGTATGATTGTGTTATATATTTTTTATTGTAGGGTATTTTGGTGTTTTTACTCTCTAATACAAGAAAAATTGAGATATTTATTTTAAACACTCCATAGAGAATTAATTAAACTTTCGCGAGCATATTTTTTTTTAATTTTGTGGCCGTACCGAAACCCTATCCACACATCAAAACTAATAGTTCTCTACTTTGATTAATTCTCAATGGAGTGCTCAAAACGTATATCACGATTATTCTTGTATTTGAGTGCTACACTCAAATACAAGAAAAATTGTGATAGCTCTCTTAAGCTCTTCAACATTTATTTATGCAGAATAATATGACGACATAGAACGTTCTGCTACAACGGGTAGACCCGAATAAAACATAACATTCTTCTTTCAGTATATAATATAGACGAGTACAATAATAGTCCAGTGTGATATTATATGTAATGCACATTAAAACACTTTTTCGGTATTGCAGAGCAGGCATCAAAGGCGCTTTTAAAATTCAAGAATAAAGACACGATGTTAGGTCCTGATGAGGTTGCCGCGATGGACAGTTATGCAGACTTATTCACTACAAAACAAGGAGAACAGTTATTTAAGGCGTTGGCAGCTTTTGCTGAATATCCTAAAGGTAACAATACTCACTATTCACTTGGCTAAAAAGTAACAGCCGCACGGGTCAGTGAGTACTGCACTGCCTATCCCTGAAAATAGGTGTCGAAGGCAGTTGCTCCTTAGCATTCTGGTGTTCAGCACGCATGCATCCTGTAAGATAGACGCTGACAACGACCACCGGCAGCAAATGTAGCGCTGTAACTGAGCTACATGCCCAATACATAGAAATATACGTATTAAACCGTAGGATATGTGAACCCGGGTGTGTAATATATGGCATAGTTACAGATTGTATAATATCACTTGAAATAACATTCACATGATAATAATCAACCTAAAAAACCACCTTATTTCATGTGATCTAATCTTACATTTAATATTATATACCTTCTTTTGCTCTTTCATATGATTTTCAATTTGTATAATGTTTTGTTTTACATAACGTTCAGTTGACTTAATTATCATATTTACTCATTTTAAGCCAAATTTTTGTAATTAATAGTCAGGAAATAACATAGGTTCTGTCTGTGGTAGATGTCTGTTAGGTGGTAGATGAGGTTTTAAAACCTCATCGAATCTTAAGAGGCCTGCAAAGCATGTGAAATAGTGTGTATTTATTTAGATTGATAACAGAATATATAGGTTCCCAAACACAATTAGAATGTACACTGATTTAAACAAGAGTTATGAGAAAAAAAAAATCTATAGTTATTTTAAATTCCTCATATCTCGTCTTCATGTCATTGTCCTTTCAAAATATTTATTTGGGAACACAGATATTCTATAATACAATCGAAATATATACACACTAACTTAAGAGTATATTTGATTTTCATAGTATTACGTTTGTATGAAAAACGCATGCTCCGCCGACCCCTTAACGATTTACCAAAGATAGAGGGCACAACCTGGCGCACGGATGCCGAAATTTTGATAAGTTATCATCATCATCAGCATATTAATGTTCCCACTGCCCCCGGGACACAGGCTTACTCTCTATAAAGGGTGTAAAACACCTCTTCACGAAGCCGAAAGGCACTGGTTCTCCCTATCATTGCGATCACTTTTTTGTTCTACACCATACCTGGGAACCTTCTAGTTACGGAGATATGGGGGATCAAAGTTACAACTTTTTGACAAGATTATTTTAAATACAAGTTTTTTTGTAAGATTTTAACTTACAACATCTCTACGACCCCCGTACTATCCAATCCGTCCAATCCGCACAATGTTTTAAGTGCGTTACATTAAGTTCTACCACAAAAAATGATTAAGAACCTCAAAAAAAAATTGTTTCCCAGCAATATTTTTTGCGTAAAGTTACTTAGTTTGATGTACAAAATGCTTGGTTAACGGCTTTGTGATGAGGTGGTTTACACCCTGTATATAGGGATTTTGACTAATCAAAATCCCTCCCCTGAACTTGACAAATATTTATCAAGTAAATATTTTTATTTTATATAGACGCTCTAACTTCGATGATAGGTGAGGAACGAGGTTACTTACACAGGGGATAAACGCACTCTTCACAAAGCCGTCAACCAAGCATTCTGTACAGTCACGTCTAATGATATGTTTACACTTTCCATAATATTATCGCTATTTTCGCGAGACATAACGACTGTAACTAGGAGATTAGATCTTTTTCATAAAAATGTGAGTTCCAGAAAATTATGTACGTAATAACATTAAATTTTAATCAGTAAGTACATTAGGAGAAAAACAATTGAAAAAATTCTTAAGCGTTTACATATTATTAGACGTGACTGTACATCAAACTAAGTAACCCTACGCAAAAAATATTGCTGGGAAACGACTTTTATTTTTAGAGTGATAAATCTCGTTTTAAGGTAAAACTACCGCACTCAAATCATTGTGATGATTTCGTTCAATCCTTCCAGGATTTAATAAATAAAAATGTAACATTAAAAACATGTCATTAATTTTTTTTTAAAAATTGCGATAACTTGCAACTTTCAGCCACAATATCTTTGAAAATAGAAGGTTCTCAGGTATGGCCTAGGTCCAAACAGGATCGCAAATACGGGGAGAAGAAACGCCTTTCGGTTTTACACCCTTAACACTAATTGTTTATGTGCTTAATATATACTTTTATAATAATAATTTAAATCTTTTGTGTGTAAATATTTGACGCAAATACATTTTTGTTACGAAATAAATAACTTGAACTTGCGACCCAAGAATAAACGCGATGGGCGTTTCTCCCACCTACAGTTTGCAATTTTGTTTAGAATTTCCAATTTCCAATATTGACGTTATTATTTTAGGTAATGAAACCACTGAGCAAGTGACCAGTATGATATTCGATGCGGTGTTGGAGCCTTACATACGACATGCAGGTACGAAGAAGACAAATTCTGTACAAAGGGTGAAAAGACTTTTCTCGAAAGTATTTCCAGACCTTTTTTTTTCGCATGGCAAATCATCAACTGTTCCTTCCTCGCCCTTTACGTTCCGTACAGGGCCGCGGTATCTCGACCAGACCTGAGTTTCATTTTAGTCGGAGTTTGGTATGAAAAAGCACTGTAAATAATAGTACGCAGTGGCAAAGCCAGTTTCTACCGAAGCGGAGGCGATCGGAACAGTGTAGAGACGTGCTAGATTCGTCAAATCACAGGAGTACAAGACGAGACATGGACTTCAACTAGTGTGCTGGTTGATTCCCGCACATCTTCTCACGTAAATGTGCAGCATATTTCTATTACAAGCCTATATCGTCCCACTGCAGGGCAAAGGCCTTCCCTTCCCTGCAGTGAGATGTATATCGGTTTATATTTTTGTCGAGTTAAAACGATCAAGTTGTGGGGTACAGCAGATTTTTATTTCGCAATTCAGGGGTTGGTCCCTTAATAAAAGTTGTTCATAGTGATGAGTACAATGGCCGGTCGAAGTTTGTCGATATTGTCCGGAAACACGTTGTATAGTGTATAGAAAAAATTGTTTTCGAACCGTAAAAATAAAACAAAATGTTAATTTGACGAATGTGTAACTCTTGGCGTGATTTTTGAGTTTTTTCTCACCCATTATTCAATAATCTAACTCTTAAAAAACTGTAACATCATGACAAAAATACTAAAAATACACCGTGAATTAAATTTTGTTCAATAATACCTATTTAAAAGTTGTTTGTTTTACAATTTATTAAAGAGATCTATTTGTTTCCAGCTCCATCATGGCCAATGAGACGAAGTATGAACTTAAACCAAAGCAACAACCGCGTTCTATTAAAACAACCCCAATTGTTAGAAACGTTGATACAAGCCTTAAAACATATGAAAAACAATAAACATCATCACTTCTTCAAAACATACCAGCAGAAGACTGATAAAAAACATATAAAAAATCGTGACGAACATTTGAACGAACCAGAGCCAACACGACGAAGAGCTTGTTCTTCGGAGGAAGATTACAAGCATTTTGAATATTTTCAAGATTCTGTAGAAAATGAAAAGCTTCATAAGATAAGAGAAGCTTCTAGCTACAGCGATGACGCAGACCAGTTGAGAAATAAAGTGCACGATGCATTAAGATATGGGAACAAGACATTTGAGGCGTCTAGAAAGTCAGGTGGAGATGTGAATAACCAACCAGCTGTTAGAGCTTTATCTACCGAAACTGATAATGAATGGATAATAAAAAACAATATTTATAAAGTTTTTGAACAGGAAGAAGAGCGGTTTCTTTAAATATGACAGAAATGCCAGAAATAGTATTCCAATGGCTTGGAAATGAAAAGTACCTAAAGAGACTTTAAAAACTTCATTTTATTCACAAAATTTCAATAAAGGTTTTCCTTCAAAGTATAATTCAATAATTATGTCATCATCTGCCTAGCCTTTTCCCAACTATGTTGTGGTCGGCTTCCAATCTATTTTAGTCTATGTAACTATATTATTTGGTTTATTTTTAAATAATGATTTTACTTCAATGTTAATTATACTTTACTAGTTGATGCCCGTGGCTTCGCCCGGGTAAAATTAAATACAAAAACCTTCCTCTTGAATCACTCTATCTAAAAATCCCGCATCAAAATCCGTTGCGCAGTTTTAAAGATCTAAGCATACATAGGGACAGACAGACGCGGCGAGAGACTTTATTTTAAAATATGTAGTGATAGTGATTAGGATTGCAATGTATAGATCAAGTTATCAGAATTAAAAATGTACCTATTTTATTGAAATATTACTTATTGAACGAAATAAAATATAAATTAAATATAAATCAATTTGTATTATACACCATCAAAGTAATTACAAAATGAGTAATTTACAATAGAATCTAATTAAATAAAAATTGTGTTAGTTAGTACAACTTTATATCAGAGTATATTTTGAAACTATTATTGCGTGATTTAAAAGGCTTATTTATATTTATTTATTTATTAACTTCATTTACTAGCTCTAGTTCCCTCTCATTGAGAGGAGGCCGTGTCCCAGCAGTGGGAACATTATAGGCTGATGATGACAAGCTCTAGGATTAATTTTCGAACTGAGAATCATCAGCATCTGCCTAGCCTTGTATATACCGTAACCTTGTATATACTTGTAATACCGAAAATATTCGATTTTTTTAGCGTCTGTCCGGTATAAGCTGAAGCAACCGAACACTTGCTAACGCAGCAATTTACAACAATCATTATACTTGTCATCAACTGACAATTTTATTAATACTTTAAAATAACATCAGTGCAATACGAGATATCAAACGGACCGGCGCACAGTGGGCTGGAAATTGAACTTTCATAAACCTTTTCATTTAATTTTTGAGTGGCTGTTTTTTTGCATGGATGTGCTTCGGAAGACTAAGTACATGCTTATAAACATAAAATTTACGGAAAAAAGATTGCAAAGCCCCAAAAAGTTTTTTTTTTTGAAAATTTTGTACGGAGTTTACATTAAAAGCAGCATTAAGAGGAGCTTTTAAATAAACTTGAGCGTTTGCAAAATATCTGTATTCGTTTTGTTTTTAATCTTAGGAAGTATGACCATGTCTCCAACTTTCGCAAGATACTCAAGTGGCTCCCAATCCGACTTCGCAGGAACTCTCGGATATTGTGTCTGCTTTTTAACATCCTCCATAACCCTAAAACACCATCCTATTTGCGGGAACGCTTTTCCTACTCCCGTCCCTCTGATGCACCTGGCCGGTCGCATCTTAGGAACCTCCTTATATCCCCTCCTCACTCTACCGATTTCTATTCCTACTCCTTTACTGTTCACGCTGTGCGGTTGTGGAATTCTCTTCCGCATGATATTAGAGACTGCCATACTATTGGAGTCTTCAAAACAAGAGTAAAAGAACACTATCTGTCCAATTCGTCATAGTTGCATAGGTATTTTATTTTTAATATATATTATATAGTAGTTTATAGTTGTGTTATATATTTTTGTCTTGTATGTATGTAGGTATAATCTATATATACGGAGAACACGTATATAACAACGAAAGTAATCACGAATTCGGGCATTAACTGGTACTCCCTTTCTTGACCTAATTTTTTTTGTCTGAATATCATTTTCTATAACAAGTTTGCTATAAACTTCAGTAACCATAATGTTCAAAATCCCGAAATTTTGTTTTACATAATTATCATTACTTCTAAAAGTATTCTGTCATAATATCGAATAATACAATATTTGAATCTCCTAATTTGACAAGACATAAAGTCATAATTATGTCCTAAGTATGGTATCATATAATCTGTATTATTCCGAAAGTTAATTTATACGTTGATAGTAAGTTGCTACATTTGCCAAGAGTGAAGTGTGTACATTACAGTACCTAAGCATGTATGTAGACAGCTTATTTAAAGTGCTTCTTCAGCAATGTTTTATTACAAATTGTAAGTATTTTAATACACATTAAACCATACCATGAAACCAATCAGACGTATCATTTCAACTCTTCCGACCTAGTGACCTGATCACACTACATGGCGACCCTGCCAGTGCTCATGTCACTGTAATTACCGTACTGCAACAACTCTGCCAGCCCTCATGTCACTCTACCGTACTGCAATGGCCCTGGCAGTCCTCGTGTCACTCTAACATACTGCAACGACCTTCAACCATCTTCAATTTTTGGAACGTCGCACCGACCTGCGGTACTATACAGTGTGTCCGGACAAGGACTAGTGATATTCTAAATACTTAAATATAAACTATTCTAAAGTACAATTTACAACCTAGGCTTGGGTCCAATACACTTAATGTGGCAGCCATTTTGTATTTTTGTTGAAATATGCTCTATGTGTGTACAAAAAAAAACATAATTCACTCAGAGTTTTAGTCATACTGAGATAAAAATAACCGTAATACCGTCTGCATTACAAAGCAATGTGTTCACAACTCCACAACGTTCGAACAAAATAAATGAAAGTCGAAAAATTATGCGATTCAACCAATAATTGTAAATTACTACAAAAACACCCCAGACAGTTTTTTTTTGTACACACATAGAGCATATTTCAACAAAAATACAAAATGGCTGCCACATTAAGTGTATTGGACCCAAGCCTAGGTTGTAATTGTACTTTAGAATAGTTTATATTTATGTTGTCGCCTCGAAGATAGCCATACATTTTTACGCATAAAATCCTTTATTTTGATTAATGGTTTAATTACTAGTTGTATTATTTGTTAAAATCGTACTTAATTTAAACTGATTTTGCACTACTTAAAAGATATTCATTTGACTATTTAAATTATAAATATTATTTATTAAATATGAAGGTTGGTAGTACTGGTGTCGCGCTGTGATTGGTCCGTTGGAAGTTTCCGGGCAATGGCGGGGCGCCACTGGTTATTTAGGTAGAGTTTATAAGGAGAACGCTGGCAGTTGGGGATCGGCCAGTGGTCCTGAACGGTTGTGCCCAGCGACGAGCAGCGACACCACCGGATCCGTGAGGAGACTTCGCCAAATACCAACGTAATTGGGGGTTGCGCTCCGCTCGCGCGGATCGCAACCCTACCCTCTTTCCCTGTGTTCGTGCGAGTGCCTAGCACTGGTGCGAGCACAGGGGGAGCCTGCTACCCGGTGCCTGGCGCACCGTAGCGATCGCGAGCCCACGTCCCAGCAGTGAAGCCCCAACACCAAATGATGCCGAACCCCGCCGATGACTACACGGTCTACGAGGTTGACCCCTGGGCGCTGGAGAGGACGGTGTCGATGCCGAACATCGGCATCGCGCTGCCCGACCCAGCGCCGTCCGGACCCCCCTCCCCTCGAGCGGAGGAGAGGCAGGCGTCCGGAAGGATGAAGACGAAGAAGAAGACGACTGCCAAGGGGAAGAGGGAAGAGGAGGGAGCGAGTCGGAGCGCGGCTGTTGCTGCGGACGACCCGTCGATGACGTCGGCGCCTGCGCGTGTTGCGCCGATGCCCCCGCCGAGTCGACCGCACACCGTCCCTGTGCGCCCGACCTCGTTCCGTCCGGTCCCGAAGGAGACCCCGGACCCACCTGCCGCCGCGAAATCGAGGCGCGCGTCGCACACGCGCGCCGCCGCGCCCGCGCGCGCGGCTGTGCGCGACTCCGAGCGGCGCGTCCAGTGCGCCACGATCCCGTGGCGCGCGCCCACGCCGCTGGCGCAGCCTGCACGCGCGCTCACACCGCAGCCGCGCACGCACGCGACTGCCACCAGCTCCCAGGCGCCAACAACGCCTCCCATGCGTGCTGTCGTGCAACCACACGCCACCGCGACTGCCCGACCTGCCGCGTCGACCGCCTCCCCGGAGGCCGTGTCCGCGGTGAGGTCCGACACCAGCATCAAGCGGGCAACTGGCGCGCGCCCGGTAACCCTGGCGCCCCAGCAGCCTGTCTCGCCGGCGCCCTCTCGTGCCTCGGCCTTCGATTCCCCGGCCGGATGGTCGGCATACTCGCCGAGAACCGGCTCGAGTATGTCGATCGCGTCCGCGGGATCGGACGAGTCGAGTGCATCAGGGAGGCGCACACCGATGGAGTCACTGTCACCGTCGAGGGACCAAGGCCACGATCATCGGTCGGAGCCCCGGCCCCAACGACGCCAACGAAGCACGGATGAATCTGAGGAGGAGGCGAAGCGACACTGCCTCGACCCGCCGCAGCAGCGCGATTGCGCGTTGCCGCGGGGGGAGCGGGATGCGGCCGGGTCGCCTACCTTTGCGGAGGCTACCCGACGCTCGCCTCCTCCCACACCAGCACGGACACCATCGAGCCCCGGGTCACAGCGAGGGGTGAGTGACAATAATGTTTCTCCCCCACAGCCGTCGGCCCCCCGGGCCGGAGATTCCTCGGCCACCGACCAGCCTAAGCCGAAGCCGCAGAAGCGGCCTAGGTATCCTCCGCTTGTGGTGGAAAGGCTGCCAGGATGGGCCACCCATTTCAGGGCCCTCAAGGAGAGGCTGGGCCACCCCCCCAGTGCCAGACCATTCGGCGCTGGAATTCGCTTCACTCCTGAGAGTGAAGTTGAATTTAGGGTGGTCCAGCGGTACTTGACGGGCCTGGAGAAAGAGGATGGCACGTCATGGTTTGCCTACTCACTACAGCCGGAGCGCAGCTGTAAGGTGGCCATCAGGGGGCTGCCCGTGGACACTGCGCCACATGAGATTGAGGAGGAACTCCGCGCGTTGGGGTACGAGCCGGAGTACGTTCGCCACATCAAGGCGAGCCAGGGACGACCCGGCTGCGTATTCCACGCCGTACTCAAGAGGACGCCGGAAGTACGCAGGATCTTTGACACCTCCGTGTTCTTGAACATGAGAGAGGTCAAGATAGAAGCCTGGCGGGGCAAGCGTGGGCCCGCCCAGTGTCACCGGTGCCAGAAATGGAGGCACTCGTCACACCATTGCCACCGACCGCTCGCCTGTGTCCGCTGCGGTGAGGGGCACTCGGCACGGGACTGCCCCCGACCACGTGACGAACCAGCCACGTGCGTCAATTGCGGGGGCGATCACCCCGCTAATAATGTCAAGTGCCCTTCATTTCAGGCAGAGATAAGGGCCAACAGGCGAGTGGGCACAGCCGCCGCCATTACCGTCTCTCGGCGACCGGCAACGGTTGCCGAGAGGCCAAAGGAAGTGACCTCCACGGAGGCCCAGGGCCAGTCGCTCATGGCGGCGGCCAACGGGCCCACCAACAGGGGAGACGCTCCCCCCTCCTCAAAGCGGCGGAGGGGTAAGAAGAGGAAGCGAGGGGGCAAGGGTAAGGCACCCCTGCCCCCCACCGCATCTGAGGATGTCCTTCCGGGCGACCCGCCTATCCTGGCGCGGGCTGTTCAACAGGAAATCATCCAGCAGCAGCCTACTCAGGAGAAGTCTGTGGGGCCGACAGCTGACGCCGGTGTGGCGCGGCCGACGGCACCAAGACCCACTGTGCAGCGTGCCGAGAGCGGCACTTCTACAGCCGGCTCAATTGCCGGCCCCACAGCCACCAACAAGGACTTCACAGCCCGCGCCATCCAGCTACTGATGGTTCTGATAAAGGCCATCAGGCAGGGCCAAAGCGTGGAGCTTGTTGTCTTGGACGGCCTGGCCTCGTTACTCAAGTTGTACCAGGGCTAGGCCGGGCAGGACAGGGACTTCCCGAGGCCCTGCTAGCCAGGGTCGCCCCCCCCTCTGCCGCCTCTCCCCCGGATTGGACCCAGGTAAACTGTTTTCTCGGTTACACGCGGCTTACCTGCACAAAAAGACTCCACACACAGAACTCTCACCCAGCTGCGCGACGTGGGCCAAGTTAATATGGGCACGTCACGTAGCAAGTCCACTCATGCATCTCTCTACACTCACGTAGACTCACGCGTGTCGCGGCCCTAGGGCCTGCGATACACGCACACATGGGCGGTGTTACACATTAAGGCGGGAGCAAGCTACATGCCCCGCGTCACGTACAATGTTGTGGGTCATGTTGCGGGACACTATGCAACGTTGCAGCGTCACGTATATTTAGTGTCGCGCGTCATGTTGCGGGACAAAATGTTCCCTAGTGTATCCGTGGCTTTACAATACCGCCCACACACACACGTCGGCCCCTTTGCCCGTACCACTGCTGGCTAGATCTGGCTAGTGGGGCGAGCGGGGACCACACATCCACTGTAGGTGCGCTATAAGTCGGCACCTCTGTCGCTGGTTGTCCCCCGCCGGGCCTCCTCCGGGTAACCGGAGGTCTCACCTGGCGGAGACGGACCGCCGAGGTGCTGTGAAGAAAACAGCGCTGTATGACAGCGCTGTGGCGCGCCTACAGCACACATCACAGCAACCACACACATGGGCGCATGTTATAAACACGCGCTCATCAAGACCTGGGACAGAGTCCCACCAAGATACGGGTCCCGCAGTAGCGGGCCCAGGTATGGCTTCCGCGGCCAGGGGGCATAGCGCCCCGTTACCGCCTGCCGCGCCCCCTTTACGGGGGCGCAGCGACGTCCACCTTGCTGGCAGGGTATCAAGACAGTTGCGCGAAAGACATTTGCGCGAAAGACACTTGCGCGAACCCTTTTGAGCGAAAAGACAAATGCGCGAATGGACTTTTGCGCGATTGGACATTTGCGCGAACAGACATTTGCGCGCCAGGACACATGCGCGAATGGACATTTGCGCGATTGGACTTTTGCGCGAACGGACTTTTGCGCGAAAGGACAATTGCGCGAGTGGAAATTTGCGCGAGTGGACATTTGCGCGACTTAATGGCCACAGAGGTTTACTCTGTGGAGTAAACGTAACATAACGCCTCATACTTGAAGGGGTTTTTTTTTAATTCTTTCATCATGGGTGTCATTTTCATGGTTTTTGGGGTCGCTGATTATGAAAATGGGGTCAAAAAGAAAATTCAAGATGGCGCCCATGTTTTTTATGGTTTTTCGGTCATGGGTGTCAACACGAGGTGAGGTCGGGAATAGGATGGGTGGGTTAAGCAACACTTGGTGAGGTCGGGAAAAGGATGGGGGGTTTAAGCAACACTTGGTGCGGTCGGGAATAGGATGGGTGGGTAAAGCAACACTTGGTGAGGTCGGGAAAAGGATGGGTGGGTTAAGCAACACTTGGTGAGGTCGGGAATAAGATGGGTGGGTTAAGCAACACTTTGTGAGGTCAGGAAAAGGATAGGTGGGACCAAGCACTATTTGGTGAGGTCGGGAATAGAATGGGTGAGTTAAGCAACACTGGGTGAGGTCGGGAAAAGGATGGGTGGGTTAAGCAACACATGGTGAGGTCGGGAAAATGATGTGTGAGGTTAAGCAACATTTGGTGTGGTCGAAAAAAGGATGGGATGGGTGGGTTAAGCAACACTTGGTGAGGTCAGGAAAAGGATGGGTGGGGTTATGTAACATTTGTTGAGGTCGGGAAAAGGATGGGTGGGGCTAAGCAACACTAGTTGAAGTTGGGAAAAGGATGGGTTGGTTAAGTAACACTTGGAGAGGTCGGGAAAAGGATGGGTTAGGTTAAGCAACGTTTGGTGAGGTCGAAACAAGGATGGGTGGGTTTAAGCAACACACATAGTGAGGTCAAGAAAAGGATGGGTGGGTTAAGCAACACTTGGTGAGGTCGAGTAAAGGATGGGTGGGTTTAAGCAACACGAGGTGAGGACTGGACAAAGATAGGTGGGTTAAGCAACACTTGGTGAGGTCGGGAATAAGATGGGTGGGTTAAGCAACACTTTGTGAGGTCAGGAAAAGGATGGGTCGGGCCAAGCAATATTTGGTGAGGTCGGGAAAAGAATGGGTGAGTTAAGCAATACTAGGTGAGGTCGGGAAAAGAATGGGTGGGTTAAGCAACACATGGTAAGGTCGGGAAAATGTTGTGTGAGGTTAAGCAACATTTGGTGTGGTCGAAAAAAGATGGGATGGGTGGGTTAAGCAACACTTGGTGAGGTCAGGAAAAGGATGGGTCCCCGTTAAGTAACATTTGTTGAGGTCGGGAAAAGGATGGGTGGGGCTAAGCAACACTAGTTGAAGTTGGGAAAAGGATGGGTTGGTTAAGTAACACTTGGAGAGGTCGGGAAAAGGATGGGTTAGGTTAAGCAACATTTGGTGAGGTCGAAACAAGGATGGGTGGGTTTAAGCAACACACATAGTGAGGTCAAGAAAAGGATGGGTGGGTTATGCAACACTTCGTGAGGTCGAGTAAAGGATGGGTGGGTTTAAGCAACACGAGGTGAGGACTGGACAAGGATGGGTGGGTTAAGCAACACTTGGTGAGGTCGGGTAAAGGATGGGTGGGTTTAAGCAACACGAGGTGAGGTCGGGAATAGGATGGGTGGGTTAAGCAACACTTGGTGAGGTCGGGAAAAGGATGGGGGGGTTAAGCAACACTTGGTGAGGTCGGGAATAAGATGGGTGGGTTAAGCAACACTTTGTGAGGTCAGGAAAAGGATGGGTGGGGCCAAGCAATATTTGGTGAGGTCGGGAAAAGGATGGGATGGGTGGGGTTAAGCAACATTTGGTGTGGTCGAAAAAACGGTGGGTGGGTTAAGTAACATTTGGTGAGGTCGGGAAAAGGATGGGTGGGTTAAGCAACACTTGGTGAGGTCAAGAAAAGGATGAGTAGGTTAAGCAACACTTGGTGAGGTCGGGAAAATGATGGGTGAGGTTAAGCAACATTTGGTGTGGTCGAAAAAAGAATGGGTGGGTTAAGCAACACTTGGGGAGGTCTGGAAAAGGATGGGTTGCTTAAGCAACATTTGGTGAGGTCGGGAAAAGGATGGGTGGGGTTAAGCAACACACATAGTGAGGTCAAGAAAAGGATGGGTTGGTTAAGAAACACTTGGAGAGGTCAGGAAAAGGATGGGTGGGGTTAAGTAACATTTTTTGAGGTCGGGAAAAGGATGGGTGGGGCTAAGCAACACTAGTTGAAGTTGGGAAAAGGATGGGTTGGTTAAGTAACACTTGGAGAGGTCGGGAAAAGGATGGGTTAGATTAAGCAACATTTGGTGAGGTCGAAACAAGGATGTGTGGGGTTAAGCAACACACATAGTGAGAACAAGAAAAGGATGGGGAAAAAATTTTGTGTAACATTTTTTCGTTACGCGTCACATTTTTCCGTTACGCGCCATCTTTTTCATTAATAATCTTTATAGCAATAAGCTAAAATGAAATAATTGTAGAATTTGTATTTATGTCTATGATAATAAAAGCCTTTTATTAAACTTTATCAAATTTTAATTTTATTTAACCTATTTCTGTAAAGTTGCGTATATTAAATTATTTTTTGAAAAATAACGTCATAAAGAAGTTTCACTTCTTTTTTATACTTTGATCATGGGTGTCATTTTCATAGTTTTTGAGGTCGTTGATTACGAAAATGGGGTCAAAAAGAAAATCCAAAATGGCGCCCATGTTTTCTTTTGTTTTTTTTTGTCATGGGTGTCGTTTTCATGGTTTTTGGGGTTGCTAATTACGAAAATGGGGTCAAAAAGAAAAAGAATTCCAAGATGGCGCCCATGTATTCCTTTGTTTTAGTAAATTATTTTTTGAAAAATAACGTCATAAAGAAGTTTCACTTCTTTTTTATACTTTGATTATGGGTGTCATTTTCATAGTTTTTGAGGTCGGTCGTTGATTACGAAAATGGGGTCAAAAAGAAAATCCAAAATGGCGCCCATGTTTTTTTTTGTTTTTTTTTTTTGTCATGGGTGTCGTTTTCATGGTTGAAAGTTAAATTAGATAAAGTTTAATAAAAGGCTTTTATTATCATAGACATAAATACAAATTCTACAATTATTTCATTTTAGCTTATTACTACAAAGATTATTATTGAAAAAGATGGCGCGTAACGGAAAAATGTGACGCGTAACGAAAAAATGTTACACTAAATTTTATCCCCATCCTTTTCTTGACCTCACTATGTGTGTTGCTTAACCCCACACATCCTTGTTTCGACCTCACCAAATGTTGCTTAATCTAACCCATCCTTTTCCCGACCTCTCCAAGTGTTACTTAA
Source organism: Xestia c-nigrum (assembly GCA_916618015.1). Taxonomy (NCBI): domain Eukaryota; kingdom Metazoa; phylum Arthropoda; class Insecta; order Lepidoptera; family Noctuidae; genus Xestia; species Xestia c-nigrum. The sequence goes on from OU745263.1 coordinate 6,280,797, forward strand.
CCAACCCATCCTTTGCCCAACTTCAACTAGTGTTGCTTAGCCCCACCCATCCTTTTCCCGACCTCAACAAATGTTATTTAACCGCTCCCATCCTTTTCCTGACGTCTCCAAGTGTTGCTTAACCCACCCATCCTTTTCTTGACCTCACTATGTGCGTTGCTTAACCCCACCCATCCTTTTCCCGACCTCACCAAATGTTGCTTAACCAACCCATCCTTTTCCCGACCTCCCCAAGTGTTGCTTAACCCACCCATTCTTTTTTCGACCACACCAAATGTTGCTTAACCTCACCCATCATTTTCCCGACCTCACCAAGTGTTGCTTAACCTACTCATCCTTTTCTTGTCCTCACCAAGTGTTGCTTAACCCACCCATCCTTTTCCCGACCTCACCAAATGTTGCTTAACCCACCCATCGTTTTTTCGACCACACCAAATGTTGCTTAACCCCACCCATCCCATCCTTTTTTCGACCACACCAAATGTTGCTTAACCTCACCCATCATTTTCCCGACCTCACCATGTGTTGCTTGACCCACCCATTCTTTTCCCGACCTCACCAAGTGTTGCTTAACCCACCCATTTTTTTCCCGACCTCACCTAGTGTTGCTTAACTCACCCATTCTTTTCCCGACCTCACCAAGTGTTGCTTAACCCACCCATCCTTGTCCAGTCCTCACCTCGTGTTGCTTAAACCCACCCATCCTTTACTCGACCTCACCAAGTGTTGCTTAACCCACCTATCCTTTTTCTTGACATCACTTTGTGTGTTGCTTAAACCCACCCATCCTTGTTTCGACCTCACCAAATGTTGCTTAACCTAACCCATCCTTTTCCCGACCTCTCCAAGTGTTACTTAACCAACCCATCCTTTTCCCAACTTCAACTAGTGTTGCTTAGCCCCACCCATCCTTTTCCCGACCTCAACCAATGTTACTTAACCCCACCCATCCTTTTCCTGACCTCAACAAGTGTTGCTTAACCCACCCATCCCATCCTTTTTTCGACCACACCAAATGTTGCTTAACCTCACACATCATTTTCCCGACCTCACCATGTGTTGCTTAACCCACCCATTCTTTTCCCGACCTCACCAAGTGTTGCTTAACCCACCCATCCTTTTCCCGACCTCAACAAATGTTACTTAACCCCACCCATCCTTTTCTTGACCTCACCAAGTGTTGCTTAACCCACCCATCCCATCCTTTTTTCGACCACACCAAATGTTGCTTAACCTCACACATCATTTTCCCGACCTCACCAAGTGTTGCTTAACCCACCCATCCTTTTCCCGACCTCACCAAATATTGCTTGGCCCCACCCATCCTTTTCCCGACCTCACAAAATGTTGCTTAACCCACCCATCTTATTCCCGACCTCACCAAGTGTTGCTTAACCCCCCCATCCTTTTCTGACCTCACCAAGTGTTGCTTAACCCACCCATCCTATTCCCGACCTCACCTCGTGTTGCTTAAACCCACCCATCCTTTACCCGACCTCACCAAGTGTTGCTTAACCCACCCATCCTTGTCCAGTCCTCACCTCGTATTGCTTAAACCCACCCATCCTTTACTCGACCTCACCAAGTGTTGCTTAACCCACCCATCCTTTTCCCGACCTCACCTAGTGTTGCTTAACTCACCCATTCTTTTCCCGACCTCACCAAATATTGCTTGGCCCCACCCATCCTTTTCCTGACCTCACAAAGTGTTGCTTAACCCACCCATCTTATTCCCGACCTCACCAAGTGTTGCTTAACCCACCCATCCTTGTCCAGTCCTCACCTCGTGTTGCTTAAACCCACCCATCCTTTACTCGACCTCACCAAGTGTTGCTTAACCCACCCATCCTTTTTCTTGACCTCACTATGTGTGTTGCTTAAACCCACCCATCCTTGTTTCGACCTCACCAAATGTTGCTCAACCTAACCCATCCTTTTCCCGACCTCTCCAAGTGTTACTTAACCAACCCATCCTTTTCCCAACTTCAACTAGTGTTGCTTAGCCCCACCCATCCTTTTCCCGACCTCAACCAATGTTACTTAACCCCACCCATCCTTTTCCTGACCTCACCAAGTGTTGCTTAACCCACCCATCCCATCCTTTTTTCGACCACACCAAATGTTGCTTAACCTCACACATCATTTTCCCGACCTCACCATGTGTTGCTTAACCCACCCATCCTTTTCCCGACCTCACCAAATATTGCTTGGCCCCACCCATCCTTTTCCCGACCTCACAAAATGTTGCTTAACCCACCCATCTTATTCCCGACCTCACCAAGTGTTGCTTAACCCCCCCATCCTTTTCTGACCTCACCAAGTGTTGCTTAACCCACCCATCCTATTCCCGACCTCACCTCGTGTTGCTTAAACCCACCCATCCTTTACCCGACCTCACCAAGAAAATCAAAATCAATCAAAATCAAAGTATTTATTTCAAGTAGGCCAGTTACAGGCACTTTTGAATTGTCGAAACAAAATTGAACATTTAAAGTAGCTACAGTCCCAGTCACAAGACATAAAAACTGTGAAAGTACTGTAGTTGCCCATTCCCTAGCGTAGATCTCTATGGAGAAGAACGGGCAAGAAACTCCATGGACACTCTTTTAAATAAAAATATTGTTACAAAATCTTGGTTACATCATTCATGTTGAGATGGTATATTATGTGAGAACAATGTAGCAAGATGTGCACATTAAAAGTGTCCATAGCAAAACAAAAATAAAATACAACTCAAAAACAAAATAATTAATTCAAATAAACCATGGCGACTAAGAGATGACCAGTCACAACTGACAGCGCCCGTTCACGAACATGACGCATGGATCAGCACCATTCAGCTCAACCATTTTGAAGGGAGCTAAATGGTCCGACACACGCGCCACCATCAGCGAGACATTTGAGAGAGCATGACATACTCTCAAAGTGTTGCTTAACCCACCCATCCTTGTCCAGTCCTCACCTCGTGTTGCTTAAACCCACCCATCCTTTACTCGACCTCACCAAGTGTTGCTTAACCCACCCATCCTTTTCTTGACCTCACTATGTGTGTTGCTTAACCCACCCATCCTTGTTTCGACCTCACCAAATGTTGCTTAACCTAACCCATCCTTTTCCCGACCTCTCCAAGTGTTACTTAACCAACCCATCCTTTTCCCAACTTCAATTAGTGTTGCTTAGCCCCACCCATCCTTTTCCCGACCTCAACAAATGTTACTTAACCCCACCCATCCTTTTCATGACCTCACCAAGTGTTGCTTAACCCACCCATCCTGTTCCCGACCTCACCAAATGTTGCTTAACCCACCCATCGTTTTTTCGACCACACCAAATGTTGCTTAACCTCACCCATCCCATCCTTTTTTCGACCACACCAAATGTTGCTTAACCTCACCCATCATTTTCCCGACCTCAACAAATGTTACTTAACCCCACCCATCCTTTTCCTGACCTCTCCAAGTGTTGCTTAACCCACCCATCCTTTTCCCGACCTCCCCAAGACATAAATGCAAATTCTACAATTATTTCATTTTAGCTTATTACTATAAAGATTATTATTGAAAAAGATGGCGCGTAACGGAAAAATGTGACGCGTAACGAAAAAATGTTACACTTAATTTTTTTCCAACCCCGATAAAGAAGTTTCACTTCAAAAACCCCTTCAAGTATTGTGATGTTATGTTTACTCCACAGAGTAAACCTCTGTGGCCATTAAGTCGCGCAAATGTCTTTCGCGCTAAAGTCCCAGATCCTGCTGGCAGTTGGTTAGCTAGTTCAGAACGAGCAACATCTCCTATAGTGGTCGTAATGCGGTATGTTTGTATTTTAGAATAGAAAATTGAGTATAATTGTGTGTCTGTGTGTATAATTGTGTGTCTGTGCGTATTTGACTAAAGTGAAGATTAAATAGTGTGAATTGTGATATTTATGTTCAATGTGTGGTTATAATACGTAATTAAAGTAACTATTGGCATTTACTGTGTTTATTGTGGAGTTCCTTTACATTTAAGTATTTAGAATATCGCTAAATAGTATATTTTATAACGAGGGACTAAACGAAGCCATTGAGCAGCGGTGGCCCGGTGGTGGCGGCCCCGTCTTACGAACAGTAAGTCGTGGGTTCGAACCCAGACAGGCGCATTACTTTGTGTAATTTATTTCATTACCGCTGCTCTCAAAACGGTGAAGGAATACATCGTGAGGAAACCGGCATGTCCTAGAACCAAAATTTCGAAGACATGTGACATCTACCAATCCGCACTGGGCCCGCGTGGTAGATTATAGCCCATTCCCTCTCATTGAGAGGAGGCCGTGTCCCAGCAGTGGGAACATTATAGGCTGATGATGATGATGAAACGAAGCCATTATATACCCGAGGTGGTTTGACTCCCGAGCTTGCGAGGGAGGCAATGAAAGCGAAGGTATATTAAATTGGCGTTTAGTCTCGAGGTGAAAACTGTACTTTTCACTACGAGTGCGAGAAAAATAGTCATTTAAAACCGAACAAATTTACACTCGACTAAAATTCTGAACTGAGCAGTCAGATTTTCTTCTAGCAGGTCAGTCACAGATTAACAATTTAAAACACAACACAAACTCTCAACATTCTCGCAATGAAGATGATCCACACTCCACAGATAATATTATAGTACCTACATTACTGCTAGCAACAGGCATTCCACATCCTTTTTCAAAATCAACGATGCACACAAACAACCATACATTTGTTTTTTTTTTTCAATATAACGCTTTCTATTTGCAAGCCAATTCGACATTTAAATAAAACCTTTGTCAAGTTACTCTTTTGTGACCATGTTTCAGAGTAAAAGATCGTTCCATTTTTAAATTACTTTTTCATCCCCCCATCTCGGAAAGAGTATTTTTGCTCTTCGATATCTGAGTGCAAAAGCCGTTTTTATCGTCATGAGGGTAAAGTAAATTTGAATTTAGAACATCGTGTGCACTAAGTATATGAATTCAAAACATCATTAAACCTATTTACTTCTACCTCTATGGTGACGAATTTATCGTACATTTTTTTTAAATTTGTTAAGAACTCAGACTCGGAACCTTCTTGGTGTTTTTTTTTAATATGTTTTGCGCGCGCCATTTTCTTTTCGCGTCATATTGTTAACACCTTAGGTTAAAAACAAGGAATCCAACTCGAAAACAAGTGAAAAACCTAAAATGACCACTCATTATCTAGCGACGAGGAAGTTTATTTGATAAAAGAATTAACTGAATTTGTTAACAATGCGCATTTTTTTTGCGTTTATCCATTTCCTCGCTGAGGTGGGATGAAAAGTTACGTGTTGCACTCGAGTGCAAAGATTTTTCACCTCGTGCTCTTTTGATTCCTTCGCTAACGCTCAAGATTCTAAGTTTTGAATCACTCGCTTCGCTCGTGACTCAATTTTAGAATCTTTCGCTTGCTTGGTCATCAAAAATGAGCACGCGGTTAAAAAACAACTTTGCACTCTTGTATAACAAATAACTATTTACTCCCTAGGGAATAAACGGTCACTTTAATCCCGCTTCGTAGGGCTATAATGGCGTACTTTTAGAGCATGAGAAGTGAAAAAGTATATATGTAATTTATCAACTATCTACCCCCACGACACAAGGTTTGCTTAGTGTGGCACTAGGTGGCGCTGTGTGTTAATGTCCAGTGATATTTATTTGATTTATATTTTATATACCTTTTTGTTTGTAAAAAAATACTTATTATACATACAAACATACATGACTCCGAAACAAATGTTCATGCTCATCACACAAACATTTGCTCGTATCGGGATTCGAACCCAGGACCCTAAGAACGTAAGGCAGCGTCACACCACTACGAAAATCGGGCCGTCAAAAAAAAAAACAGCGAAGTTTTACATGCAGCCCTATCCAAAATGAAACAAACTGGTCAAGAGAGTTTTGCTTCCGTGATACAACATTTGCTAAAGCACCCAGAAACTGTTGAAAAATTACCCGACCTCATTAAAAAACCACTGACTCCTTCACACCTCCGAAGGCACTTGGTTTATTAATATCACTTCACCTAGTACAGAGGCAACATATGACGTTGAGAGAGTCAGCCATCCGAGGTCTAAAGAATATGTAACCCTTCCTATTACCTAGTACACCTGAACCATTAAAATATATATCGGTTACAGACTCATCTGTCAGAATTACACTGCAAGCTATTTAAAATTAAACAGCGAAACGGATTTTAAAACCTTTGCCTGAAAATATTCAAAACAAACAACTGCAGTGGATCAGCGAGTGGGGTTTCGATGGTGCATCGAGCCAGAGGAGATACAAGCAAAATATGGATGCCGCGCATGATGACTCCAGTATATTTATGACTTCAATGGCACCATTGAAAATGCCTTGTGAAGGAGCGAAAGTATGGGAACTTCCGAAGCCCTGCTCGGCAGCATTTTGTGCTGAGCAGTTTGTCCAGTGCAGTTTACGTTTGTTAAAGAAAGTGAAACAGTAGAAGTAGAAGAAGATAAAAGAATAAAGAACGAAAAAGAAACTCTAAGACCATCTGTTTGCGGAAGCAATACAATTGACCACAAGCTTATGTTAACTATGGTTGATGGCAAGATATGCACTGCACATTTCTTTCAGATGTGAAATCTTCAGCAATATGCTATCTTTGTTTAACGAAACCATCTGAGATGAATAAGTTGACTGAAGTGAAAGTCAAGCCGATACCAGAGAATATTATGGAACTTGGACTTTTTCCACTTCATGCGCGCATAAATATGATGCAGTGCCTTTTGCATATTGCATACAGATTAGATTTCATGAAGAGCGCTGCTAGAGGTGCTGGCCAAAAATTGATGAAGCAACGACAGAAGATGATTCAAAACCGGTTTAAAAAGGATCTAAATCTGCTTATGGATGTGGTAAAACAAGGTCACGGAACAACCAACGAAGGAAACACAGCCAGAAAAAAAAACCGAAAACAATGAATTCCCCGAATAACGGGGCTGGATATAGAACTTATCCGCAGGTTCGCTGTAATTCTACAGACCATAACATCAGGTGAACATATAAAGTAAGTAAAGTTCAAAGATGCATGCAAACTGCTAAGAGGTTCGTGTCAATATATGGTTGGTATAATATGCCTGTTACTATGCACAAGATATTAAAACATGGAGCAGAGATTATAGCTCATAACACCTATTGGGAGTCTTTCTGAGGAGGCATCCGAGGCTCGCAATAAAGATTTTAGAAGAGTAAGGGCCAGTTTCACCGGTTCCGGATAAAGTGTCGGTTAGTTATCTGATAGATAATACTATCTACCACTTAAAGGCTGGTTATAACTTATACTTTATTTACCAGAAATCGCTATCCAACACCTGTGAAACCAAAAGTGTTAGTTTATCTGGCAGATAATTTCCTAATAGGCTAACCGACACTTTATCCGCAACCGGTGAAACTGGCCCTAAGACAGCACCATTCCCGCAAAAAGAGCAGAGTATGTTCGAACGAAGACATTTTCAATTTCCTCCTCCTTTATTTAGATCCACTTATTTCAGCGACAAGGCCTACTATGGATCCAAAGAAGAAAAAACCTTGCTTGATGAAGTATGGGGTTTGCTAAATGTTCAAGAACCAGACAATCAAATAGAGTTCTGCGATATTACTAATAATTAAGATCCTGAATAGTCAGATTCTGATTTCTACCTGGAGCGATGATGACTCGGAGTAGATCATTAAGTGCTTTATACATTATTTAATTATTTTATTATAATTTTAGTATTCTTTTTCGTTATCTTTTAATTTATAACTATACATACCTAATAAGTATTTTCATTAGATCTTTTCTTTACTTTTTTCATTGATAATTATATGTTATAATCAAGATATATTTTATTGTAAGACATATTCAAATAGTTTATATTTTTGTTTGCATTTTAAGATAATAAATTATAAACTTACATTGTCACTTACGGGATATCTTCCGTGATTATTTATTATGTTATAAGCTCCCGATATTTCGACGCTGTTGCAAGCGCCATGATCACGGAAGATATCCCGTAAGTGACAATATAAGTTTAGTTTTAAACCGTGAAAGCCTAAAACAGTGTTTAATAAAATTTATATTCAAACAGTTTATAGTTTATGTTGGCATTTCTATGTTTAGATTCCTTCTATTCGCCAGCAGCCTTTATTTAAAGAACGAAAAGAACTTAGTATACAAATACAAACGTGACCATGTCGTCCTCGTAATGCTATCAATTAATGCTAACTAATTTATTATTAAGGGGCACGGGCCTACTTTCACAGAGAGTGAACAGTAAATTATAATCTAGACGTGACTTAGGTACTTCATATTATGTAAACTTTTATATAAGATCTAAACATAGTACCATAAAAAAAACATTTCAGGATTCTTTAAAAATAAATCGTAGCAGTGCGGGGGTTAAATAGTACACCAAAAAAATTGGTTGCCTGTAAAGTCGGTATACGGGCGAAAGTTTTACGTGACAACGACTTTGAGTGGTAAAATAATTTTAATGTGAATATTCATTCGTATAGTAGGAAGAAGGATGAAATAATAGTAACAATTTAAAACATTTATTTATACAAAGAATTATATTGCGCAAGACATGAACCGGTGTGTATGCCTATCTCTCTCACTCTCTCTCTCTCGCTCTGTCTCTCTCGCTCTGTCTCTCTCGCTCTTAGGCGGGCTAACTGTGCTCGAGTGGAAGGGACGCGTGCCTTTCACTTTTTATGTCTGTCTCTCTCGCTCTTAGGCGGGCTAACCATGCCCGAGTGGAAGGGACGCGTGCCTCTCACTCGCTCTCATTGTGAGCGCATAACGTGAGCGGAGCGTAACGCAGTTTCTTGAAGTGTCACCCGGCAAACCAATTTATAAGACGTTGTCACATCAAAACAAAAATAAATTGTGGTTTAATCACCTACGAGGAAATACGGAAATGGTTACGGCACATCCTTGAAATAGCGGAGTTATCGCCGATTTTAATATCAACATAACATATTACTATAAGACATTTTAACATTAATATTGAAGAGCCTTTAATAAACTCTTTAAAACCAAATCCAAACGACCTTGCACCCCGAACAAGATGGACAAATTATAGCACAACGTTCAGTACCTCTAACAAGAGATATGGACCAACACTGAGTTTTTTTTTCTTATTGCATAATATGCAGTATTTTCAATCTCGTGTAAAGTTGATATTTTTGACTAACGTGGTTGTTAGAACTTCAATGACGAGTTTCAAAATCTTACTTTTCTTTCAATCTTTCTTTGGTTCTAATCTTTCAATTTCAAAATGGTCCATATTGAAATTGCGTTTACTGCGCGCGTTCGTGCACATGGACTGACGAAACCACATAATTATCTTAGTTTTTTTTATTTTTTATTTTATAGACACGGTTAAATAAATAAATTTTATGGACTTCGATTTAGTTTATTGGCCATAAGACCTTTTTTATTGGTCGATATGTTTTGCATTTGGCAATGTAAATAAGTTAAAATATAATGTTTGCTTCATTTGTATTTGTTTTTGTCGTTTTTAGCGAATCGGTAAGAGGAAGTACGAGTACGTAGATTTTTATACAAGGTGTAAAGGTTCGGTCAAACCGATATCGTCAATTGCGGACGTCGCACACAGAAAATGTTTTAGCACAAACGAGTAATGTTAAAGTCCGGTGTATGAACTCGCAATTTCGCAGTACATTTGATTTTGCAGCCAGTAACTGTTGGCCATAGACTGGGAGTGGACATAGTTTGGAAAAAAGGCTTGGCAGATGAGCATGTTTTTATTTCCCTCTTATGTGTTTCTATGTATACTTACCTTATTTTCTAAAACGTTTTACGATTTATTTTAGATCACAAATCAAAGCATTTATATCAAGTAGGCTAATTAGCTGAAGCTAGTCTCAGTCACAAAGCATAATTCCTGCAGTTGCCCATTCCATAACGTTGAAATTTAGCTCAAGAAACTCGAAGGACACACACACTGTAACATAGAATCAACCTCGACACTGCAACTTAGCTGCACTTACAAAAACACAATAATTAATCAATCAAGGCTGTCTACCGCCCACCGCAGACGCGGGCTTGTGGACGGTTAGCCATGGGCTAGCTCGCCGTTCCGTCCGTCTAATGACGACAAGCCATGTCGACGGCGCGTTCGTGTTCCACGCGCGCCTGATGTCAGCATAAAGGGAGGGGCCCGCAAGGGCCGAAACCTGCCGGGGTAGCGGGCCTGTTCGAAAGAGATACCGCGGCCCCGGAACATAAAGGGCGAGGAAGGAACATGGATGAGTTTTAGTCAGTAAAAGTCTGACACTCCCTCCCGCTCCGCCCAGAGTGGGAGAAGTCATTTGATAATTTCCCATACGAAAAAAAAATAAAATCTTAGTAAAAAATCTTTGTTTACAAAAATTCTCGTAGCTACTTATTATTAAAACTAAATTTTCAGCAATGACGACTAAACATGTGCCATTAAAAGAAAAGCTCACAAAGTCGCTAACACACATAAAGAATTTGTTGGATAAGATCGAAGCCAAAATAGAATATGAGAGAACGTTGCTATCGCAGGTCAACGACAATATGATTATCCCAGGCGGTCCTCCAGTCGGTAGAATGAACAAAGACAAAGTGACGGATATTCGGAGGCAATCATCCAACCGTAAGTGGCTTCAAGTTAAATGTTATCATTATTTCGAATAGACGTGCACTCTCACATCTTGCATTTGTCGCGAAAGTCAAGTCACATCAAATGCTGTTGAAATGAACGCATCATTTTGAATGTAGTACAATTATTAAATAAAGGAGCTCACGATGAGCGCCCATGTATTACAAACAGCGCAGTCAGAGCCATACTCTGATGCTACACAAGAGATTTGATACACGTTTCTTTCAAACCAACCGGAAACTGGTACCGATGAGTATTTCGACATATTATGAGAGATGAGGAGACGCTGAAGATGATAGTCAATTTGAACATCACAATACCTTACTACTGATAATTAAGTAATTACATAGAAATATTTAAAACCCTTCAGCTTTCTACCTTTAAAAATACCTTTCGCATATTAAATTGGAACACATTTTTGGTTCGCAGAAACCATAACGGAAAGTCCATTTATTCAAGATTTGAAAAAAACCATGGAGATGGATAAACACAATCATTTCACTGCTTTCCTAACAGGATTCATGAAAGTAATAGCAATAAAAGACCCCGCAGAGACATTGCCTGTGCTTCATTTATTGTCGGAATCAGTGACTGAGTGAGTGAGACCACCCTTTACAATAATCAGTCTTAGTAACTTTAGATCCTACGACAACTTAAGGCGATTACATGAGCTAAACGGTAGTTTGATAATTACTAAAAGTATATGATTCAATGCTATAAACAAGACCAGAAAAATATAGGATATTTTTCAGGATATTTGATAGCATGATACTGTTTTAAAAACATAAAAATGAGATGAAAAGAAATCACGAACTTATCTCTAAAAATATCTTTCAAACAATAAAAAATATATTAATATACATGCGATCATTCTGATTTTTTAGCAAATAGTTCTACAAGCAATATATTAGTATGATAGTGTTTTAGTTTTTTAATTCAATCAATATTTTTTTTGTAAATCGATCGAAACCACTCATTTCGCGCTATTTGGCCCGCAGTGGCTGACGTAACAACAACTTTGTAGTGCAAGCTGATTAGAACTTTATTCTAACAGCATTTCATACGAAGTTTGAACCACCACAAATAGAGTTGCTAATTTAGCTCGTCTAAGCGCCTTAATCCGGACAGAGTGGTCCTGATACCGCCCCCTTCTGATGTAGTTGGTGTATGTAATTTTATAAGCAGGGACTCGAACTGTAACCGTAATAATGTGTTTTTAAAACAGTTTCAATAGAAAAACACTTTTAGATGTAACAGATACAATATTTTTACTTTTTATACATAAAATACTGTAACTGAAATAATCAGTTTAAAGACTGCGACTAGATTCCAGCTATCTAATGGCAACGCTGAGTTTACCTGTTAACACTTTTTAACACTGTTAAACCTTTTATATCTGTTACAGATATGCGGTTACACTTTTGTAAGTGTTTTGGGTTAACACATTGAAAACACATTTATAAGTGTAACATATATGATTCTGTTACCAATTCAACATGTAACTTTATACACACGGACTTAAAATTAAGTCTGTGTGTATAAAAATTTTTCAAGGTTTTTGTACATCAATTGTGACGTAGTGTATGGAAAGGGTTGACAATGCCTCTGCACGCTGCCTATGACTGTTTCAATCATTCAATTCTCATTCCCAAACTTTCTATCTGCATTGCACCTACAAGTACTTACAGAATTGCAAAGTTGATTTGGCGTTAAGTAGGCTGTATCTGCACAGAACTTATATAATATACCTAATAACAGCACAAATACTACCTACTACTGTTTAAACAAACAAACATATAGGTACTCACCCCTTTTAAACCGACATCTAATAAGCAAAATAATAACAGCCGCTCGGGTCGAACTTTAGGTTAAGCCGTGCTTGCCTAGGTTGGTCTGTGGATGGGTGAAAACCCTTACATACCGAGTTTCCTCCGTACTTCGGAAAACACGTTAAGCTGTTGGTCCCGGCTGTTATTTGTCCATCTTTGACAGTCGTTACAGGAAGTCAGTGCGGTTCGAAAAGTCTGACAACCAAGTGGTATCGTATTTCCCAGTATTAACTGGGTTGTAGAGGTCAGATAGGCAGTCGCTCCATGTAAAATACTGGTATTCAGTTGCATCCGGTTTGACTGGAAGCCGACCCCGACATACATAGTTGGGAAAAAAGCTAGGCAGATGATGATGTAACAAAGAAGGAGGTTATAAAGGGTGTAAAACACCTCTTCACGAATTCGAAAGGCACTTGTTCTCCTCGTCATTCTGATATTTTTTTTGTTCTACACTATACCTGGGAACCTTCTAGTTACGGAGATATTGGGGGTCAAAGTTGCAAGATTTTGACAAGTTTTTTTATAAATACCACTTTTTATCGCATGATTTTTACTTTAAATATCTCTACGACCCCCGTACTATTCAATCCATCCATCCGCACAATGTTTTGAGTGTGTTACATTGAGTTATACCACAAATCATGATTTATAACCTCAAAAAAAAAAGTTTTTTCCCAGCAATATTTTTTGCGTAAAGTTACTTAGTTTGATGTACAGAATGCTTGGTTAACGGCTTTGTGATGAGGTGAAATACACCCTGTATATTCGACCAGTAACTTAAAATTAAAATTAAATTATAACTTTTTTTTATTTATGGTTCCCTAAGGAGTACATAGAAATTATAGAACGCCCTAAACTATAAACGCCCGTCAGGTCAAACACCCATGAAAGTTGCGAGTACTATGCATCAGATCCTTTTGTTTTAACGTTACAGTAAACTAAACCATGGAATATTTGATACTGACGAAAGATTAATAGTACCAACAAAATATGTACTATCAAAGCTAAATACGGAAACATCTGAATTAAAAAGTAAGTTGTATCAATAATTTGTTTCAACCCATCCTCACGAACTATAAGATTCTGGTATAACCTTAATCAAAATCAAAGCATTTATTTCAAGTAGGCCAATTACAGGCACTTTTGAATTGTCGAAACAAAGATGACATTTAAATGTAGCTACAGTCCCAGTCACAAGAAATAAAAACTGTGAAAGTACTATAGTTTGTTACTTTGTTAGACATTCCTCATAGGTCTTCGATCAGTTTGACTTTTATTTTCCGGATAGCTTTGATACTAGGGTAGGGTTTATGTGTTTAAAAAAACAGCCGGGCAGCTAGACATATTCGCCATTAAAAAAAATTACAAATTCGTGAGCTACTTAGTAATTATCACTTTTAGCTTTTTTGTTTTTTTGTTTTTTGCCGTATTTAATGTGTAGCTAGTGTTACGTATGTTTTTCCTGTTGGCCTCATATTTACGACTTTCCTAAATGATGTATTAACTTTAAAGCTGAGGCTACTCGTTCATTAGGCCGCGACGCGACCTGCGACACATTAAAACAAGTAAATGAATGCTCACGTGATGAATGTAATACAATGTAATAGACTGTAATAAATAAATAATAGAATAATAAATAATTTAATGTAATACACTGCACATCAAATATTACTAGCGATCTTTGATTTCTTTATGCGATCGGAACAACATTACTGTAATCACGGCATCGGCTACCACTATCATAGCTAAATGAAGCGAATTCATTAGAAAATACGAATCTCGCTTGCAATGTAGCCATTACAAGTTTTTCTCGTTTCGCTCTTCCAGTCGCATCGCAAATAGCTTCCTGGTGTAGCCTCAGCCTAAGTGTCACATAAATTAACACTTTTCCTGTCCCATGAGCCTAACATATGGTTCAGAGCGATTGTTTAACTATTGTCTCTTTTCGTGGACAGTGAATGTGTTAAGAAATATTTTTTGTGCCTTACCTCCCTTACCTCTCATGTCAATAAAAACAAATGTCCCGACAAAATGCCAATCGAAATCTCATAAGCGGTACCAAAAACACAGTCATGTTATAGGTTTGTTTGTTTTTAGACCACATTTTGTGCCGCTGAGTGTATGATCGGACTGTAAAAATAAAACTTTTTCTTTGGTATCTTTTATAATGCACATCGGTAATTACAGAGCAGGCAGCACTGGCGCTTCTAAAACTCAAGAACAAAGACACAATGATATCTGTTGAGTACGCTACAGCGATCGATTTCTATGCGAGCTTATTCACCAAAGAAGAAGACGGAAAACTGCTATTTCAGGCGCTGGAAAGTTTTTCTGAATTTCCTGATATCTCCGGTAACCATACTCACGATTTTCTTTTTATAGTAACAGCCGCACGGGTCGGTGTGCACTGCACTGCTTCAACCCTGAAGATGGGTACAGAAGGCAGATTTTGCTCTTTATAATTATTCATCATTCTTTAATCTGTAAATAGTTTGAAGTACAGTCAGCAAAACCGTTAGGTTTACAGGCTAGCAATCTATTTACTACTAATATTAGTGAAAAAGGGTTTTACTCAATCTGTTTGCAATTTTATTCAAATCCTTTCAGTACTTTCTGCGTAAAAGAATAATAAAAATTAATCTTTACAGGCTTCTACACTTATATTAGCCTGCATACCTAACTCTTTTGTTGACTGTACCTAAACTTTATGGTAATAAATTATTAATTTACTCTGGTATTCGGCGGTATGATTCGGCATGCATGGATCCTGTTAGACTGGAAGTCGACCCAGTCCCAATGGCTACCGGCGTCAAATGTCGCGCAGTTACCTAGCTATTCATAGAAATACTTAATATAGCGTAGGGTATGTTCATTCCTCCGTCACTGCAGACCTGCAGAATGTGCACGTCACGGATTCTTTGTTGGTTCGGCGATTGTCTTACCACGTGGCAATTGTAATTTTGTGAAAACATCGATCCCTCCTCCTCCTCGTTTACAATTACAGTACACTTGTGTATGTTTCCAATTTATATCTTTGTTTAATAATTTTATTATTTTAGGACAAAAAACCGCGCGACAGGTCAGCGATATGATGTTACATGCGATGTTGGGACCTTACACGCGAATAAAAGGTACAAAAAACAAATAAAACCCGTTCTGTGCAAAGAGTGAAAAGTCTCTTCTCGAAAGTTTTGCCATACTTGGGTTTGGACTTATTGTCCCAGCGCGATGAAATCTATACTTCTATACTTATATTATAAAGCAGAAGAGTTTGTTTGTTTGTTTGGTTGAACGCGCTAATCTCAGGAACTACTGGTTCGAATTAAAAAAATCTTTTTTGTGTTGGATAGTCCACTTATCGAGGAAGGCTTTAGGCTATATCACATCACGTTACAACCATCAGGTAGGGGCGGAGCAGGAATGAAAAATGTTGCAAAAACGGGTTTTCTTTCGTTTTTCTCTCTTATGTGACGCAGACGAAGTTGCGTGGGTCAGCTAGTCTGGTATAAAATAACTCTGTAAAAAGTAGCGCGCGGTGGCCGAACCAGTGTCCATTGGGCAAGAAGTTGCGACCATTCGTTCTATTTGGATCTATAGAGTGTAAACTATCTCATCACGAAGCCGTCAACCAAGCATTCAGATACATCAAACTCTACGCAAAAAATATTGCTAGGAAACGACTACTGACGTCAAAGAGGCCTACGGCCGTTTTCTTGACTTATTCAGATGTTTTTACGATCTTTGCTTTCCCTACGAAATTATAACAAAATCAATTACTAAGAAAACAAAATGGATATCGAACGGGATAAGGAAATGTAGTAAAAAGAAACGTCACTTGCTATGGCAATATAGAACAAATCCTTCCCCGAAGATTAAACAAGCGCTTAAAACATATTCTGCAAGGTTTAAAAAAGTTATAACGTTAACACAGGCATCACGAAATAACTACTTTATTAAGACGTCCAAAAATAAATCTAAAGCGGTATGGACCGTAATTAATAATTGTAAAACCTGCTTTCCTAAGGAACCAATTACGCAAATTCAAACTGGGACACAGAAAATCACGAACCCATTAAATATAGCTCAGGCATTTAACAAGTTTTATATTAATCAAGTTATCGAACCAAAAAATAAAACTATACCAGAAATTAACGTACGCTTAAATACTTCAAACTCTTTGTTTATGGAGCCGACCATACCTCAAGACATAAATAACCATATTACCTCACTTCGAAATACAAATACTGTTGGTTATGACGGAGTATGCACTAAAGTTATCAAAGAAGTGTCTCATTACATAGCTCCACATCTGAGTCACTTAATTAACATGAGCATTTTTAGCGGAATCTTCCCTGAAAAATTAAAAACGTCAATAATTATACCATTACACAAAAAAAACGACAAACAAATTATGTCAAATTATAGGCCTGTTGCGTTGATAACCATCTTTTCAAAAATATTTGAGAAAGTCATTTATAAGTCCTTGTACAACTTCCTTGAGAAATCAAACATACTGGTTAACGAACAAAAAGGATTTCGCAAGCAGAAGACAATAAATATGGCTATACATGACCTGCTTCTTCCTATTGTGTCAAATATAGATAACAGAAATCCTGTGTGCGCTATTTATATGGACCTGACTAAGGCTTTTGATTATGTGGATTATCCTATACTTATACACAAACTTGAAAAATATGGCATCAGGGGAAATATACTTGACCTCATTCGATCTTACTTAACGAACAGGAAGCAATTTGTAGAAATCACACAAATATCCTTAAATACTAGCTACGAGAAAAAATATCGTTCAGAAAGTGAGACAATTAAATGCGGCGTTCCTCAGGGTAGCGTGCTGGGACCGCCCCTTTTCTTACTTTACATAAATGACCTTCCGACGCAAATAAAACTATTCGCCGATGATAGCACCGTAATTATTAAGTGTGATGATCCCAATACTTATGAAAACGAAATAAATATGACATTAAATTGAATTATAAAATGGTTTGAGAACAATAATCTAATTATAAACTTGGAAAAAACTGAAATTATGCACTTTTATCAAAGAATACCAAATAAAATCTATGACATTAACTATTTAGGGACAAAGATAGAATCAGCTACTGCTACTAAATTTCTTGGAATTACTATAGACAACAATTTGACCTGGAAACCCCAGACTGACGAAATATGTAAAAAACTAAATCGTTTTACTTACGCTCTCTATAAACTATCAAAAATAGTGAGCCTAGAATCCGTACTAACAGCCTATCATGGCTATGTTGCATCAACACTCAGATATGGTGTTATATACTGGGGCAATTCAGTTGATAGAGAACTCTTATTTAGAGCCCAAAAAAGATGTGTCAGAGCTATGTGTGGACTAAAAAGCACAGACAGTTGTCGACCGTACTTCATACGTTTCAAAATACTTACCTTGCCATCGCTGTACATATACGAACCAAATGTGTTCGTCAAATCTAACATTTCACTTTATAAAATAGCTACAAAAAGTTACTACCGAAAATTACGTGATAGAAATAAGTTAGAACTCGAAGTGACTTATGGCAAAACGGCACTTATGAATAAAAGCAGCTTCTGTATGGCCAAAAAAATTTTTAACAAACTACCTGAAATTGTAAAAACGTTAAATCTGGAAAATTTCAAAAAACAATAATTAAAAATATTGTTACATAAATGCTATTACTCACTACAGGAATATCTGGACGATAATTCTATAATTTCTGCTTCAGAAAATTGTACCAACATCTCCTAACCTATTTTGACTATTCAGAATTTTATTTGACATTAGCATTATTATAACTTTATCTCTTTGACATTTATTGAAACTGATTATATCCCCAATTAATATTGACATGCATGTACCTATTTCTTAATATTGATTTTATTACGAATGTGAAAGTTAACATAATTTTATAAAATTCTACCACTAGAAGAGATCTTAAAAGTTGAACTAGTGTTAAAGTACCTAAAGATAATGTTCATTAAAATTTATTTGTACGCCTCTGGGCAAAACATAGAGGATCCACCTATCTGTATCATCATTATTATAATTTGACCTATGTTTACAAATAAAGCATTCTGTTTTCTGATTTCTGATTTCTGACTTTTTTTTAAAGTGAAAATTCATATTTTGTGGTAAAACTCAATGTAATGCACTCAAAACATTGTGATGTTGGACGTACGGGGGCCATGGAGGAAAAAATGTAGGTATTTGATAAAAACTTGTGAAAAAGTTGGACCCTCAATATCTCCGTAATCAGAAGGTTCCCAGGTATATTAGAACAAAAAAATATCGCAATGACAGGGAGAACAACGTTTAGAATAATGAGTTTTATCCAGATCCGCTCATTCGTTCTGGCGTGATTGAGTTACAAACTTCCATCCAAACTTTCGCATTTGTAATGATACTGTTAGTAAGTCAATTGATTCATATTATTCATAATTAATGATATGTAAGTGATTTACTGACTTTGTCCTAGGTAACAATAAGTTAGTATAAATATAAAGATCAAACATTACTTACAGCACAGCCGAATGCCGACAAAACTGCAATGCTGCCGGCCCATGAAATTGGAACACAGGTACTCAATACTCAATACTACACGGCACGGCACTTTTTGGTTGCCGGGGCTGCGGGACTGTTTGAAGAAATACCGTAGCCCCGGAACATACAGGGCGAAGAAGGAACATGGATGGGTTTTAGTCAGTAACAGTCTGACACTCCCTCCTGCTCCGCCCAGAGGGGGAAGGGTCATTTGATAATTTCCTATCCGAAATAAAAAACTAAAATAGGTACTTTTTTGTTCCACAGGAACTGGGGTCACAGACCGCCTAAACCGGTTTTGCCATTATTAGTGACACCGAGTTTAAATTTGCGAAAGCGATTGACTATAGGTTGGCCACCATTAGGGATTTTAATTTTGATGACACAAAAAATTAGTCGCTCATTGGTGGCCGATCTGGAAAGAGTCTCCCTAGCTAAGCCACATTTACATATCAAAAACTTGGGCACCTAGCGAAGATCTATTTTCTTATGTTTTACCTCTCCCATTTAAGTTATAGTCCAAGAGCTAGATCGAATGAACTCTTCGAGCTAGTTTTTGGACTATTACTTACTTATTTAATAAGCCCTTTGAATCATAAAAGAAGGCTGAATAAAAAACGGAAATCCCGAAATTCCCGAAACCGGTTCAGTTATAAAAATAGAATCTTTAAACCGGTTTTCTAATATACTGCGATTTTTCGATGCCTAGGAAACTCCATTCATACAAGATTTGAAAAAAACTATGGCGGCGGATAAACACAATTACTTCACTGCTTTCCTTATAAGATTCCTGGAATTGATTGCTATAAAGGACACAGCAGAGACAATGCCTGTGATTCATTTACTGTCGGAATCAGTGACTAAGTGAGTGAGACCATCCTTTACCATGATCAGTCTTCTTAGGGCAAGTTTCACCGGTTGCGGATAAAGTGTCGGTTAGCCTATTAGGAACTTATCTGCCAGATAAACTAACACTTTTGGTTTCACAGGTGTCGGATAGCGATATCTAGTATTAGTAGTTATAATAGTATTAGTTATAACCAGCCTTTAAGTGGTAGATAGTATTAACTATCAGATAACTACCCGACACTTTATCCGGAACCGGTGAAACTGGCCCTAGTCTTTAGATCTCACGACAACTAAAGCAGGGCCAATTTAATAGATCAAATTTGACATCTGTCAGTTCAAAGTACTTCGTAGGTTAGCTTCTTTTGCCATTATTACAATGAATATGTAATCGTAATTGAAAAAAGTTAAGCAATTGTGCAATTCTTACTTTGTAAAAATAAATTGTATTTAATGTCAGCCGTTACAAGGTTACGTTGTGGTATTTTGATTAAGGCGCTTAGACGAGCTAAATTAGCAACTCTATTTGTGGTGGTTCAAACTTCGGTGTTAGAATAAAGTTCTAATCAGCTTGCACTACAAAGTGGTTGTTACGTCAGCCACTGCGGGCCAAATAGCGCGAAATCAATGGTTTCGATCGATTTACAAAAAAAAACTATTGATTGGGTTAAAAAACTGAAACAGTATCATGCTAATATATTGCTTGTAGGATTATTTGCCAAAAATCAGAATGATCGCATGCATATTAGTATGTTTTTTATTGTTTGAAAGATATTTTTAGAGATAAGTTCGTGATTTCTTTTTATTGAGCCAAATTACTTAATTGTATTATGTTTTCAAAACAGTATCATAAATCCTGAAGAATATCATTTATTTATCTGGTCTTGTTTATAGCAGTGAATCATATACTTTTAGTAATTATAAAACTCGCGTTTAGCTCATGTAATCGTCTTAAGTGTCGAATGTGATATTTTAAATTGACCAAACTGTAGACCCGGACAGAGTGCTCCTGATACGGTAATTTCATAGCACGATGCCAACTTCCCCACTATGACAACTTTTTTGTCAATTCAAGTAACATTTCGAAACCACCATACATTAGATCGCCCGATACCTACCTTTTTTATTTTTTTTGACCCGGTTACATCGCAGTTTACCAAAGTTTATGTAAAATCCCCTTTCGATGTAGCTTTTTTGTACATTATTTGAGTCGTAGTGTAAGTATGAAAAGGGTTCACAATACCGCCTCTACACGCTGCCTGTGACTTTATCAATCGTTGACCTTTCATTCTGACACATTCCGTCTGCATTGCACCGATCGTCCGTTCCACCTAGTAACATTGTAGTTACATTGATGTAACTAGCTGGACATTTTTATTCCAAGTAGTTACGTTATTTAAAAAATTAACTTTAACGTAACTAATGAGACTTTTTTGTTCCATCTAGTTACATCGTAGATAGGTACATAAGATATATTAGTTAGCTCTCGTGAGTCATGTACTGCTAGTACTTTGATGCTCATGGCAACCAACGTCTTAATGAACTTACTTAATGAAACCTCTTTGGTGAGGAAATGTACTGGCCACTTATAAATAATAACGAAGTCATCGACGTCAATGAAAAGTGTGTTGGCTCAATTACATTGTCTACTGTAAGTAATATATTTTGTCCTACACACCTAATCGCTTTTTTCCGATAAAATATGACTATCGAGTTTGGAATTTATGTCTAAGTTACATCTTATGACGATTTCATTCGAACGCACCGCAGTCATATAGCTATCGATAAGAGCGAGGCCACCCGATGCATTGCGCTGCGTTGCGTCGTCGCAGCGTCGTACAATCACTGTCAAAATGGCAATGCACAACAGTGATTGTATGGCGCAACGCACTAGTGGGGTAGTGATTTGATATAGGATGATGTTTGCGGCGCCGCTCCGTCGTCGCACCGCACCGCCAACGCATCGTGTGGTCTCGCTCTTATTTGTCAAAAAGCGATATACCAGCTATTTTTAAAATCTTTTATTAAACTTCACATGTTTGTTTAAGTATGTATGTGGTGTACAAATCATGCAAGTCTAATTTGACACACACTAACGGTTTCGTGATTTTCTTTTTTTTTTGTGCGTTTAAATAAAATCTTGTCGTGAGAATGTTTTTTCTATTAATTTTGTTTTATTTTAAGGATGAGACAATGCTAAAATTAAAACCTCATATCAATAACTGTCAGCCCGATGATGTACAAAATACTATTGATATAATAAAAAAATTAAACTGTAACTGCCATGTAATAAATTCTGTCTCTTCAATAAAATATTTGGGCATCTTAATTGATCAAAATTTAAACTGGAAAATTCATATTAATAACCTCACCTCTCGGCTACGAAAATTAATAACCCTTTTTAAAAAAATTAGACATATAAATGATAATAAAATTGTAAAGGCAGTTTATTGTGCATTATGTCAATCGATCGCTATTTATGGCATAATGGCATGGGGAGGTGCGGCAAAAACTTACTTAATTAAAGTAGAAAGAGCGCAACGAGCAATTATAAAGATAATTAATTTAAAAAATTTCAGGTACCCTACTGTAGATTTATATAAGGAATACTCAGTACTTACCATAAGGCAACTATTCATTAGGACAATAATACTTAAACAACACACGAAACCATTACAAATATCAAATAAAAGACGACAGTTTATGGTCTACACTGTTCCCTTCTGTAGAACAAGTTTTGCGCAGAAATTCTTTCGTTACCTAGGACCTTTTGTATACAATAGAATTAATCAGTCTGTATCTATATCAAAATGCAGCAAGTTTGTGTGCAAAAATACTGTAGATAAATATCTCAAAAACATGGACTACGAATCAACAGAGAAATTATTAATAAGTGTTGTTTGACGGATCTCTAGGGAATGTTTTTAAAATCTTAAAATTTTTAAGTAAATTTTTAAGGTATAAATATGTTATTTTTGTTTTTCTTTATATTTTTATTTTTTCTTTGTATTTTTATTTTTTCTTTTTACAATATTTATAACACGTGTAAAATGCTAGCACACCTGATTTGAGTAATATTGTTATATAAAAATAACATGCAGTTAATCTGTTTAGTTTGCGTATACTATGTACATTCATTAGAGACAGCAAACTGGTCGCACTACTCTGCCGTCGTACAGTTTATAACTAGTACGGAGGGTAGTTACCTAATTTGTTTGTCACATAACTAGCCAATAAGTTTCAAATACCTACATCCATCATCAATTGCAAAATTGTTTTGTTTTTTTCTACATGATATAAGCATAATTACTTACATGTTGTTATGAAATTGTAAACATAGGCTAAGTTTAATGGAAATAAAGTTTTTTATTTATTATTTATTATTAATTATCAAAGAGGCTTGTTTAGAAGCCGTGGATGGTAGAGAACCGGCACCAAAAGTTTTTAATAAAGCATTGCAACATATTAATGAGAAGGGTATGGCTGCTAAAAAGCCAGTGTCATCTTTTAAAAATAACAATAATAACAACCGGTGTGAAAAAAACTTCCACTAGAAATATAGAGGAAGTGGAAGTGCCACATCAATTCAATTCATTTTTACTGGCGGACTACAAAAATGGTAACATGCGTATCATAATATTCTGTTCGCAACATGTAAGACAGTATATTAAGACCGTTATATTTTATGGACGGTACGTTTAAAACTTGCCCAACGCCGTTCCGTCAACTATTTACCATTCCTGACGGTGTTGCAAGTGACATTAATAATACAAATATTATACCAATGATTTCTTCCTTTATGACATATCAAAACAAGGAAGCGTATATTATAATATTTCATTTAATTAAAGCACAATTACATTATTTGAAGCCACAGAAAATAATGATAGATTTTGAAGAGGGAATAAAGAAATCAGCATGTTCTGGAAGAAGGCCGGGAAGACCTGGAAGAAGACCGGGAAGACCTGGAAGAAGACCGTGAAGACCAGAAAGAATACCGGGAAGACCGGGAAGACCGGGAAGAAGACCGGGAAGACCGGGCAGACCTGGAAAAAGACCGAGAAGACCTGGAAGAAGACCGGGAAGACCGGGAAGACCTGGAAGAAGACCGGGCAGACCTGGAAGAAGACCAGGAAGACCGGGAAGACCAGGAAGAATACCGGGAAGACCGGGAAGACCGGGAAGACCCGGAAGAAGACCGGGCAGACCTGGAAGAAGACCAGGAAGACCGGGAAGACCTGGAAGAAGACCGGGACGACCTGGAAGAAGACCGGAAAGACCTGGAAGAAGACCGTGAAGACCAGGAAGAATACCGGGAAGACCGGGAAGACCGGGAAGACAGGGAAGATCTGGAAAAAGATCGGGAAGACCTGGAAAAAGACCGGGAAGACCAGGAAGCAGACCGGGAAGATCGGGTAGCACAACGGGAAACCGGGAAGACCTGGAAGAAGACCGGGTAGCAGACCGGGAAGACCGGGAAGAAGACCGGGAAGACCATGAAAGAAGAAAACCGGGAAGACCCGGAAGAAGACTGGGAAGACCTGGAAGAAGACCGGGAAGAACGGGAAGAATGGGAAGACTGGGAAGACCGGGAATTCCGGGAAGACCTGGAAGAAGACCAAGAAGACCGGGAAGACAGGGTAGAGGACCGCGAAGAACGGGAAGATCGAGAAGAACGGGAAGACCGGGTAGAAGACCGGGAAGACCGTGACGGAAGAAGACTGAGAAGACCGGGAAGAAGACTGGGAAACCTGGAAGAAGACTGGGAAGAACGGGAAAACTGGGAAGATCGGGAAGATCGGGAAGAACGGGAAAACTGGGAAGACCGGGAAGACCTGGAAGAAGACCGAGAAAACCTGGAAGAAGACCGAGAAGACTGGGAAGACAGAGTAGAAGACCGGGAAGAACGGGAAGATCGTTAAGAACGGGAAGAACGGGAAGACCGGGAAGACCGATGTGCATTTTATTCATAAAAAAGAGGTATCGTATAGTTACGTTCTTCTCAGTCTTTCTGGTCTTCTTCCCAGTCTTCCCGGTCTTCACGGTCTTCTTCCAAGTCTTCCTGGTCTTTTTCCAGTTCTTACACGTAGTGTCAAAAATGCAAAACAAAAGCATATCAACAAAGAAAGCAACAGATAGCGTCAAATAAGCCGGTGCACGGATGTCAGAATTCAGAACTAAAATCGTATGGACGCGCACAAGTGTCTACGCGGCTGGCAGTACCGTTTTGTAAGGACCTAGGTATGCAGGGAGTTACGGCAGAAATAGAAAGTACGTATAGTACTCGTAGAACGAGATAGAATGAGTAATTGTCGATATCGTATTCGGTACTTTGTCTGTTTGTCTGTTTGTCTGTTTGTCTGTATGTCTGTATGTCTGTATGTCTGTTTGTCTGTATGTTTGTCTGTATGTATGTCCGGGCTAAACATAAAAAGTACGGCATGGATTTACTTCAAATTTTGCATGATTATTACTCGGATCAACATTAGGCTACATAAAGAGTGTAAAACACCTCTTCACGAAGCCGAAAGGCACTCGTTCTCCTCATCATTGCGATCATTTTTTTGTTCTACATCATATCTGGGAACCTTCTAGTTACGGAGATATTGGGGGTCAAAGTTCCAACTTTAAGACAAGTTTTTTTTAAATACAAGATTTTAGTTTAAGGCGACGACATCAGCTAAACAAGCAACTCTATTTGTGGTGGTCCAAACTTCGTTTGAAATACTGTAAGAATAAAGTTCTAATTAGCTTACACTACAAAGTGGTTGTTACTTCAGTCACTGCGGGCCGAATAGTGCGAAATGAGTATTTTCGATCGATTTAAAATGAGAACTTAACTATTTAATAATAAATAATCCATCAGTAGATGTAGTTTAGCATTTGAAATTTTATGTTATATTTTTAAATATAATTATCATTGTCAATAAATGGCTAAACTGCTTTGAAAGAAAATTAAGACGTATGTTTGAAGATTTTTTTGGTGCATTAAAGTTTGTCAAATTATGTTTTGAGTTCCATCAGTGTATGCAAAAAGGACTTCAAAATATAAAGTTTTTTTATTTGTCGAAATTATTTACAGTTTTAGAGATACACTGCTTTTAAAAACCGCCTTTTGGACCGTTTTCAAGAAACCTCCGCCTTGAACACCTCTATCTCTCCCGTACTATTAAATCCATCCATCAGCACAATGTTTTAAGTGCGTTAAATTGAGTTCTACCAACATGATTTATGACCTCAAAAAAAAAAAGTTGTTTCCCAGCAATATTTTTTTGCGTAAAGTTACTTAGTTTGATGTACAGAATGCTTGGTTGACGGCTTTGTGATGAGGTGGTTTACACCCTGTATTATCACATTCTTCCCGTTCTTCCCGTTCTTCTCGTTCTTCCCGCTTCTTCCCGCTTCTTCCCGGTCTTCTTCCAGGTCTTTCCGGTCTTCCCGGTCTTCCCTGTCTTCTCGGTCTTCTTTACGGTCTTCCCGGTCTTCTTCCCGGTCTTCCTGGTCTTCTTCAAGGTCTGCCCGGTCTTCTTCCCGGTCTTCTTCCCGGTCTTCCTGGTCTTCCCGGTCTTCCCGGTATTCTTCCTGGTCTTCACGGTCTTCTTCCAGGTCTTTCCGGTCTTCGTCCAGGTCCTCCCGGTCTTCGTCCAGGTCCTCCCGGTCTTCTTCCAGGTCTTCCAGGTCTTCCCGGTATTCTTCCTGGTCTTCCCGGCCTTCTTCCAGGTCTTTCCGGTCTTCGTCCAGGTCCTCCCGGTCTTCTTCCCGGCCTTCTTCCAGGTCTTCCCGGTCTTCTACCCGGTCTTCTTCCAGGTCTTCCCGGTCTTCGTCCAGGTCCTCCCGGTCTTCTTCCAGGTCTTCCCGGTCTTCATCCTGGTTTTCCCGGTCTTCTTCCAGGACTTGCCGGTCTTCCCAGTCTTCCCGGTCTTCCCGGTCTTCCTGGTCTCCTTCCAGGTCTGCCCGGTCTTCTTCCAGGTCTTCCCGGTCTTCCCGGTCTTCTTCCAGGTCTTCCCGGTCTTCTTCCAGGACTTGCCGGTCTTCCCGGTCTTCCCGGTCTTCCTGGTCTTCTTCCAGGTCTGCCCGGTCTTCTTCCAGGTCTTCCCGGTCTTCCCGGTCTTCTTCCAGGTCTTCCCGGTCTTCTTCCCGGTCTTCCCGGTATTCTTCCTGGTCTTCACGGTCTTCTGAGAGAGAGGGTAACGGATCTTTTATCGAGTGACAGTATCAAATATATCTCAATTTCTTGAAAAACAAACAAACTCTTTATTTACATAAACTTTATTGTTAAAGTCATTAACAGAGTGCAACTTACAAGTGAAGCTGTTATCCTGCGAATCAGTGCTGTGTACAATATATAAAACGCCAAAAACTCCATACCGTTCTGGTGCTGCTAGACTTCTACCCGATACGAATAAATAATAACAGTCGTTTTACTCAGTGTCTGAAAATCCTCAGTGACATAGTTTCAGTGTTTCCGTATCTTGTCAAAGTGGCTGTGTTGCGTCTAGTGGTGTCATTACTTACCATAACACCATAGAAAAAGCCGTAAACGCATATTTTGAAAACAGCGCCATCTATCATTCTCAACACAAACTGCTTTTAGATCGATCGAAGCAACAAGATCGAGTATTTCGCAATGGTCAAGTGCGCCGCCTGCGGTAAATTTCTTGCGTCGGCAGAAGCCGCTAAATGCAACAAATGCGTGTTGTGGTACCATCGTCAGTGCGCTGGTCTGAACCAAACAGGTCCCATAGCATCTCTCTGGCACTGCCCGGAGTGCAAGAAAAACTTAGTACGGGACAACCGGTCCGAAACACCAGTACGAGGGCAGGCAAAAGAAGCACTGGACGAGAGTACGGTAAATGCCATGGATGCGAATTTAATTAACATCACTGCTTCGGATGCGACGACAGAACTCTCCAAAGACTTCACCTCCGAGCTGAGGAAGTTTAAGGAAGATTTTATAAACACAGTGTTAGTGAGTTTCAGCTACTGAGAAATGACTTGGCTGACTTGAGATCTTCTCTAAAGTCCACTAATGACCGTATGACCAGTTTGGAGGAAAGAGTGGCCGTTTTGGAGAACGAAAAACAGGTTCACGCCCAGGTATCGCCGGATGTGCATCATTTAATTGCCCAATTGCGGAGCGACATAAATACTCGCGATCAGGAGCTTCTAGCCACAGATATACAAATATCTAACTTGCCTGAGGAGACTGGTGAAAACCCGGTCCATACGGCTATGTTGGTGGCGACAAAGATGGGCGTGAATGTGGAGACTCGCGACATTGTGAACGCCGAGCGATTAGGGGGGAGACACATTAACGCTACGCAGACGGAAGTGGAATCCCGCCCGCGTTTTCTCGTCGAGCGCCTTGCGCGCCGAGATCTACGCACTGAGTTGTTGGAGGCCGCACGAGTACGCCGTGGCATGACTTCTGCTGATCTAGGTTTGCCCGGCCCGCCAGCGCGATTTTATGTCAACGAGCGTCTTACCAAGCAGAACCGTGAGTTATTTCGGAAGGCGCGAGAGGCTGGGGGGCGTCTCGGGTGGCAATTTGTGTGGTGTAAACGAGGCCGTATTCTTGCCCGTAACAAACCCAGAGACGCCACGTTCCAAATCAGCTGCGAGGCAGATATACCGCGCATATTTGAACCTACACCTCTGCCGGCTACCGATGGCCACATGCTTTCCTAAATGTAATGATTTTTTTGGTAAATATTTTCTTCCTATAACTGTTCTTATTAATTTATTAATGTTCGTTTCTTTTTCAATGTATTTTTGCTGCGTGGTTTTAGTTTATAAGATATCCATGGCATCAATGCTATATGTCGCCAAATGGTCATGGCACAACAATTATTGTGATCTGTTGTCTTTATTAATCGTCACAGCTGTCTGTTACACGGCGGCGCATCTACTCAGTT
Source organism: Xestia c-nigrum (assembly GCA_916618015.1). Lineage (NCBI taxonomy): Eukaryota > Metazoa > Arthropoda > Insecta > Lepidoptera > Noctuidae > Xestia > Xestia c-nigrum. The sequence goes on from OU745263.1 coordinate 6,309,631, forward strand.
GGCTCATAAACCGGTTTCAATACACGCGTATTATATTATTTATCACTTACATCAACATACAAACATCACTAGTACGAATTTTAAACATATTCGGATTCCTATATACACTACTACTATTTACACGTATCTTCTATTCAATAACAATATATCCAAATACCTATACAACGTTTCTTTTTAAACAAATAATGTTAATATTATACCTATGCAATACCTTTAATAGCCTTTTTTCATTAATGTCATGATGCCTAAAAGTGGTACATATTTTAAAGTTGGCTTCCTCAATGCAGGGTCTCTGGGAACAGGCCATGACGATTTGGTTTGTGCAATAGACAAACATGGTTTTGATGTTATGGCAATAAACGAGACTTGGCTTCGGGCGGGCGAGGAGGGGCGCGCGCCTGTTGTCCCCGGCTACCGGCTACGTCACACTCCGCGGCCTACAGCTGCTCGCGGGGGGCGTGGTGGGGGTGTTGGTTTTTACCTACGTCGGGGCCTGAGCGCGCGTATCTGTTCTCTCACGGTTGATCCCAGGTTCGATTCCGTCGAACAGATGTAGCTGACAATCACGCAAAGCGGGAAAAAAATAGCCATTGGTACAGCGTACCGGCCACCTTGGTTAGACATTGACCTCTTCTTGGATGCCATCACGGATTCTTTTACCACACTGGGAAAGTGCGATCATTACATTTTGCTAGGCGAATTTAATGTAAATATGCTCAACGTTAGCGAGACTAAAACTAAAAAGGTGCAAGAGTTTTAAATTACACTTGTCTCGCTCAGCTAGTCACGATGCCGACTCATTTCACTGATACGAGTGAAACTCTGATCGACCTACTGTGCACAGACCTAAAGCCTAAATATACGACAGTGGAACCCTTTGGTTCGATTACAGGCCACTCCATTTTAGTCAGCGAATTTCATGTAAAGCGTGACAAGTTTATACCTTACGTAATAAGATTTAGGCCACTTAAAGATATTTGTTTGGATAGTTTCCTTATGGATCTGACACAATCAAACATTGAGCGTGTTTCTGAACAAACCGATATCAATGACATGGTTGATACATTTAATCACTGCTTAATATCTTTGTTTGATGTCCACGCACCACTAAAAACCTGCACTATTAAGGAATTATCGTATCCTTGGATTACAGATACTATTAAACTGATGATGCAGTTACGAGACAATGCACTAGGCAAGTATAGGTGTACCAAACCAGAAACGAAAAAAAATTATTACAAACAGTTAAAATCTTTAGTTGATAGTTCCCTGTATCATGAAAAAATTGCATCCTTCAAACACAATATAAATAATAAAATTAATAATCCAAAATTACTATGGAAGAACATTAAATCCACGTTTGCACCCTCTAAACAAAGATTAGACCTTCCTTCACATTTTAGAAACCCAGACCTAATTAATAACACTTTTTTGACTGTCCCTGGAAACCCGGTAGCTAGTGCTTCGCTTATATCATTTTATGAGACCAATCGTTACAGTGACGCTACTTTCACACTTGGTCCGGTAGACCAAAATGATGTCTCCCGTATTATATCTGACCTAAAGTCTAATGCAGAAGGTAACGACAACATAACCCTGAGCATGCTTACCCTAACTATGCCATACACCTTAGCAACTATCACTGATATGATCAATTACGCCATATGGACAGCTAAGTTTCCCTACCAATGGAAAATTGCAACAGTTAGACCTCTTCCCAAGAATCCAAACCCTATAGAGGTTAAAGACTTACGGCCTGTCAGTGTTCTGCCCTGACTTTCAAAGGTAATGGAGAAGGTAGTATGCCGTCAATTGACCAAGTTTTTGGAAGAGAACGAGATATTACCCGACCTGCAATCTGGTTTCAGGAAACAGCGCAGTACTTCTATGGCGTTGCTGGACGTCACTGATAACATTTTGTCCGCCCAAGATAAGGGCATGTGTACACTTATGGTGCTACTTGACTTTTCCCGTGCATTTGATTGCATAAATGTCCCACTATTATTATCCAAGTTAAAATACTACGGTTTTGACAACAATGCAATCCAGTGGTTCCATTGTTACCTCAGTGACAGAAAACAACTCTTGGAATTACGGTTGCCGGACGGTACTACTCTGACTTCGGCCCTTACTTCAATAGAAAGAGGAGTTCCTCAGGGATCTATATTGGGTCCGATTATTTTTATTTTATATTGTGCAGACATAATAAAGTGTCTGCAGAAATGCAAATATCACATTTATGCTGACGATCTGCAATTATATTTGTCCTTTAAGCCTGACGACATTGACTCGGCTATTAAAGACCTAAATGACGACCTGGAAAGAATCGCTACTTGGTCAGATGAGAACTGTCTAGCTTTAAACCCATTGAAAACTAAGTACATGTTGTTTGGTACGAAGCAGCAGTTAAATAAGGTTAGGTAAGGCAAATTAAGGCTTCAAGCCTTAATTTGACTCTAATGGGTGAGCCTGACCGAGTTAATGAGGCGCGGAACCTAGGGTTGTGTATGGACAACAGTCTTAGGTTTAGCCTACACAAACACTGATTTATATACTTTCCAACACAATAAAATACTTATTTTTTATATATACAACCTTATTTTTTGTTTATACTAAACCCGAAAAGGGGTCATTGTACTCATCATTTTGAACAACTTTTTCTACGGGACGAACCCTGAAATCGCGAAAAAAAAATCAGCTGTTCCCTACATTTTGACGAGTTATGTGAACGTAAATGTAGGGAACAGCTGATTTTTTTTTCGCGATTTCAAGGTCTTCCAGGACTTCCAGGTCCTCCCGGTCTTCCCAGTCTTCTTCCAGGAGTTGCCGGTCTTCTTCTAGGTCTTCCCGGTCTTCTTCTAGGTATTCCCGGCCTTCTTCCCGGTCTTCCCGGCCTTCTTCCCGGTCTTCACGGTCTTCCCGGTATTCTTCCAGGTCTTCACGGTCTTCTTCCCGGTCTTCCCGGTCTTCTTCCCGGTCTTCCCGGTCTTCTTCCTGGTCCTCCCGGTCTTCCCAGTCTTCTTCCAGGAGTTGCCGGCTTCCAGGTCTTCCCGGCCTTCTTCCAGGTTTTCCCGGTCTTCTCGGTCTTCTTCCCGGTCTTCCCGGTCTTCTTCCCGGTCTTCGCGGTCTTCTTCCAGGTCTGACAGGTCTTCTTCCAGGTCTTCTTCCAGGTCTTCCCGGTCTTCTTCCCGGTCTTCCCGGTATTCTTCCAGGTCTTCACGGTCTTCTTCCAGGTCTTCCCGGTCTTCCCGGTCTTCTTCCCGGTCTTCCCGGTCTTCTTCCAGGTCTGACTGGTCTTTTTCCAGGTCTTCCCGGTCTTCTTCCCGGTCTTCCCAGTCTTCTTCCAGGTCTGACTGGTCTTCTTCCTGGTCCTCCCGGTCTTCCCAGTCTTCTTCCAGGAGTTGCCGGCTTCCAGGTCTTCCCGGCCTTCTTCCAGGTCTTCTTCCAGGTCTTCCCGGTCTTCCCGGTATTCTTCCAGGTCTTCCCGGTATTCTTCCAGGTCTTCTTCCCGGTCTTCCCGGTCTTCTTCCCGGTCTTCGCGGTCTTCTTCCAGGTCTGACTGGTCTTCTTCCAGGTCTTCCCGGTCTTCCCGATCTTCTTCCCAGTCTTCCCGGTCTTCTTCCAGGTCCTCCCGGTCTTCCCAGTCTTCTTCCCGGTCTTCCCGGTCTTCTTCCCGGTCTTCTTGTTTTTTTTTCAGGTCTGCCCGGTCTTCTTCCAGGTTTTCCCGGTCTTCCCGGTCTTTGTCCAGGTCTTCCCGGTCTTCTCGGTCTTCCCGGTCTTCTTCCCGGTCTTCCAGGTCTTCCCGGTCTTTTTCCAGGTCTTCCCGGTCTTTCCGGTCTTCTTCCCGGTATTCTTCCTGGTCTTCACGGTCTTCTGCCAGATCTTTCCGGTCTTCGTCCAGGTCGTCCCGGTCTTCTTCCAGGTCTTCCCGGTCTTCTTGGTCTTCTTCCAGGTCTGCCCGGTCTTCTTCCCGGTCTTCCCGGTCTTCTTCCCGGTCTTCCCGGTCTTCTTCCCGGTCTTCCCGGTCTTCCCGGTATTCTTCCTGGTCTTCACGGTCTTCTTCCAGGTCTTCCCGGTCTTCTTCCAGGTCTGCCCGGTCAACTTCCAGGTCTTCCCGGTCTTCTTCCAGGTATTCCCGGTCTTCTTCCAGGTCTTCCCGGCCTTCTTCCAGAGCATGCTGATTTCTTTATTCCCTCTTCAAAATCTGTCATTATTTTCTGTGGCTTCATATAATGTAATTGTGCTTTAATTAGATGAAATAATATAATATACGCTTCCTTGTTTTGATGTGTCATAAAGGCAGAAATCATTGGTATAATATTTGTATTATTAATGTCACTTGCAACACCGTCAGGAATGGTAAATAGTTGACGGAACGGCGTTGGGCAAGTTTTAAACGTACCGTCCATAAAATATAACGGTCTTAATATACTGTCTTACATGTTGCGAACAGAATATTTATGATACGCATGTTACCATTTTTGTAGTCCGCCAGTAAAAATGAATTGAATTGATGTGGCACTTCCACTTCCTCTATATTTCAAGTGGAAGTTTTTTTCACACCGGTTGTTATTATTGTTATTTTAAAAGATGACACTGGCTTTTTAGCAGCCATATTATAACCTTTCTCATTAATATGTTGCAATGCTTTATTAAAAACTTTTGGTGCCGGTTTTCTACCATCCACGGCTTCTAAACAAGCCTCTTTGATAATTATATCAATAGTATTTTGTACATCATCGGGCTGACAGTTATTGATATGAGGTTTTAATTTTAGCATTTTATTTTATTTTATTTTATTTATTCGGGAAAATAAACAGTTATACATTAAAATCTTAAACTAAGTTTTAAATATACAAGGTTTATAAATGTATAACCTACGACATTTTCCACAACATATTAATAGTTATATCTAACAGTGCGCTATTCTAAGATTTTAACACAAAAAGACAGTTAAAAGTGAAATTAAACATAGACAGTCAAACGACAGAGAGAGAGAGAGAGAGAGAACGAGAAATTATAAAATTAACTAATTAAACTAATTATTATAATCTAAAATTATTTTGTTGATAAGATTTCTAAATTTTTGAGCAGCAAAGAAGAAGTCGATGTCTACAATGAAAATGTTATTGTATTGGTTGGTGAGGCGGCGTAGGGGTGCTCGCAGGCCCGCGTTTGTGCGACAGGAACTAACTGCAAATAAAGGTCTTGCACGCACCCCACGGCATATTGTCGTTCTGGGTACTACGTAGCTGATTTTGTTGCGAATACCAATACAGTCATAAGTGTGACACAGATCAAACAAGAACGTTGTTTCCAACATGATTCGTCTAGACTTTAAACTTTGCAGGTTATACTTCTGCAAAAGGTCATTGTAGGATGCATAGGTACGATGGCAACGAAAATGCATGGCCTTTAAAAATTTTCTCTGTACTTTTTCGATCATATCGGAATATTTACCATAGTGGGGATTCCATACGGAAACAGCATACTCTAGCTGGGAGCGAACCAACGACCGATACAAATACAAATAGGTAGAGGACCGGGTAAATACTGAAGCTGTTCTCATGATAAAACCGAACATACGGAAGGCATTATTAACAATTTTGTTAATATGGGAATCTAAATGAAGTTTGTCGTCCAACAGGACTCCAAGATCACGAACCAGGGTTTCTCTCTTTAGATTTTCGTTTTTTAAGGTGTAGGGATATAACAAAATGTTTTTATTTTTGGTAAAACTAATAACATGACACTTGGATACACTAAGTTGAAGTTTATTGCGTGTACAATATGCCAAAAACGCATCTAAGTCGTCCTGTAATAGAGAACAATCACGGTTACTTTTAATAGACCTAAATATTTTAATGTCGTCAGCATACAGCAGCAATTTTGAATTTTTAAAACATTTATCGACGTCATTGATGAATAAAATAAATAGGAGAGGTCCCAGAATGGAGCCCTGCGGTACTCCAGAAGTAACCCCCACAGTGGTAGAGCAGAAACCATTTATTACAACCCTCTGTGTTCTGTTGCAAAAATATGAATAAAACCATCTCAGCAGGTCCCCACGTATCCCATTAAACGCAATTTTCTGCAAAAGCAGTTCATGGTCAACCTTGTCAAAGGCTTTCTTGAAATCAGTATATATGGTATCAGTTTGAACGCGAGCATCTAAATTGTTAAACAAATAGTCTGCGAAAGTCACCAGGTTCGTCGCGGTTGATCTCCTTTTGACAAAACCATGTTGCTGTGGTAATAAAACGCTGTGAAGTAAAGGGTAAACTTTATCATGTACTAGTCTCTCAAAAACCCTTGACAAAGCTGACAATATAGAAATTGGTCGATAGTTTTCGACGTCATGGCTAGGTCCTGACTTGTAGACAGGGGTTATGTTTGCGAGTTTCCAAGCTTGTGGAAATATCCCCTTTGAAATAGATAAATTAAAAATGGTATGCAATGGTTTACAGAGACTAGTGGCAGTCTTTTTAATAAAGATAACTGGCACACCATCCGGTCCAGGTCCCTTTGAAGGGTCTAATGACTCGAGCCCCCTCAGTACATCAGCCATTGAAAATTCAATATCACTTATAAGCGAGCAGGTAGGGGAGCAGTCGATATGCGAGGACGGTACACCTGTTAACGTAGATTGTTCATATACCGAATGAAAAAAGTCCGAAAAAGCATTGCAAATGTCTTCTGGGTTTTTAGAAGGCTGATTTTTATATTTCATGGTAGAAGGAATTCCAGTAGTGGATTTTTGCTTGGAAATGAAAGTCCAAAAATGTTTCATGTTATCTCGAATACCATCCTCTACAGAATTAATGTATTTTCTGTATGATTCTTTACACTCAGACTGAAATCTCGTGCGGTATAGTTTAAACTGCTCGTAGTCCGATAAATTCTTGTACATTTTCCATCTAACCCACGCTTTGGATTTGTTTTTACATATGTGTATCAGAGATTTTGAAAACCATACAGGAAACCTCAAAGATCTACTACTAACCAAAGGAACATGTTTTCTTATTATGCCAAAAATAGTGTTATAAAACGTGCCTAAATACTCGTCAGGTGTTTGATCATTTAAAAACTTATCTTCCCAATTTATTTCTTTTAAATCATGGTTAATGTCCTCATAATTGGCTTTAAAGTTATTATGTTTTTTAACAGTCTTACGAACCATTGAGCAACTGGGCAATGAAACAGATATCAACACACAAAATGGGGGATGATGGTTATCTGCCCGCAGTAAATAATCCGTGGGCGGGTATGTAGTGCAGTCGTCGTTACTAATGAGCAAATCCAATATCCTCCCGTTCAGATTCCTTGCATTATTAAATTGACGAGCGTCGAGAAAGGACATGAGCTGACATAATTGGATACCGGTAGGAGAATTCCCTCTACAAGTCATAGCAGTTTGTGAGGTACCCGCAGTGCACGTGACCCAGTCAATTTCGGGTAAATTATAGTCACGTAACAGATAGCAATGTTCAAAATTGCTGTGCCCAAGTACCGGTAAAATGGGGGGAATAGGGATCCAGGGGTGAATAGAAACAAAACTTTGGAAGAGATTTTATCGCTGAACTTATATTGTATATGGCCAACAAGGTACCTTTATAATTAAGTGTAATTTAGTTAACACAATAGCGTACTTGTTGGTACCATATCATGTGAAATCAACTTTGAAATCCATTCCAAAGTTTTATTTCTATTCACCCCTGGATCCCTATTCCCCTCATTTTACGGTACGGATTGTAATAAATCAAAATAATCAACATATATACTTTCAGGCGTTTTAGGCGGTATATAAACTGCAGCAATACTTATATTTTGACCTCGACTCGAACATGGCAACTGTATTAGTATGTGCTCAATATGCGTATGCACAGAGGAACGTGGAAGTAATCTTACTGAGCGCAGTTCTTTTAACACAGCAACAAGAACACCACCGCCGTCTTTTCTTTTGGTTGCAGCGCGATCTCTATCACATCGGTGTACAGTATATCGTTCGTCGATGAACTCGCTGTCAGCTATATCGGGCATTAGCCAGGTCTCGGTCAAGATTATTACGTCATAAGAATTAGCAAGGATATTCATATATAGCGTATGCAGTTTCGTACGGATTCCCCTGCAATTTTGGTAATATATTATTAAATTATCCGCCATTGTAACTTTGAACTATACGGAATAAAATAGTGCCAGCATTATGCATTGCGAATGTAAACATCAGAAATAGTGTTTTAGTAATTAAATATTCATTAAATATAGAAACAAAACAATAATATAACCTCGAATGAAACACGGTAAATGCATGGTGTAATGTAAGTTTGCAGTACAAAAACAATATTACAGAGTCCGGGCAAATATGATCCAATATACCACCAACGCCTAACGAGAAATACATTGCAATCACGTCGATGAGATTATTTACAACAAAACCATTCAACACCATTTCAAAAGTTGATCTATACAACACCGATGTAAAATACAACTGTATACGAGAACTGAAAAACACATGACGCAACATAAATTTAAATTTGTAGTTAATGAACAGTGAGTATCCTATTTCATAATCCAGGTAAACAACATATTGTGATGTACCAACAACGCCTAGACAAAAGCGCATAGCAATTACATCAAAACTACATATTATCTTAATTATTATAGAGGCAGAACTTATTAAGACAATGATTTTACATGTAAAATCAGGTATGAATACAAGAAGTGTCTCTCTCTCAAAAACTATAGCTGTTATGCCAGGGGAGTCTATGACATAAATGCATGCAATAATTAAGTAAAGTGCAAGTAAAGAAACAACATATAAGCATTTGCTGCGAGTAGCATAATTATAGCAACTTTGTTTTTTATATTTTTGCAGAGCCAGGCTTGATTTTAGCGATGTCCTGCGGGATCCGAACTGCATGCTTGACCCAGACAAACTTATAATCATGCTTTTTGGCTGCGTCCCGGCATTCACGAAACAATTGTTTGTTTTTTAAGGTTAGGTGTTCGTGCATGTAAATTGTTAGTGAGGTACCCGATACTCCCAGTTGCTCCGTTGCAAGTCCCTTGCAAAGTCGATGAGCGCTCAGGATGTTGTCGCAAAATATTCTCGAAGCAAACTTCACTATAATATTTTTAGGCATGTTATTTTGCTGGTGCGCGTGAGGGACTCGATGAATGGATATTATATCGTTCTGTTGTATGTTGCATTTGACAGCAGAGCCAATATTCAGCATTAAATTAATAAGATTTTCATTACGCCTTTCCGGTATGTTACATATCTCTATATTACAGTTCCGTGCACCCTGTTCGAGGCCATCAATCTTGGACACCAAATCCGAGACCATCTTATTCAAACCAGCGGACTCTTGAATTTGTTTACAACAGTAGTCAATTTTCTTACTGAGATCGGTGTGATCGTCAGCGACAAACTGGACTGAGTTCTTAAGGGAATCGACTTGACACGTCAGACTTTCATGTTTCTCATCCAGTTCAGATACTCGCTGGCGCAAAAGAAGCTGATCCGAACGAAGGGAATTAATATCACTTTTTATCTCGGAAGTAACTTGAGTAACGGAAGCCAAATCGTCTTTTATTGATGCAACGTTATCAGATATTTTGGCGATACTTGCTTCCATGTCAAGCCTCCACTCACTCAGCGTACTCTTGAAATCCGTAGTCAGATCTTTTATGGCCTGGACCCACTCATGATCCGGTTGTTTACGCTTACGTAATGATACATTTTGTTCACCGATCGTTGCTGTGCCAGGTTCTTTGCGGTATCGGAAAGAAACTTTTTATTCTCTGAGAACTGTGACATTTTGTTGTAGTAGGGTAGAGCTTCTTAACTTATTCAAATTATAGTAAATAATAAATGGAAAAAGTGTTGCGTTTAGTGTGATTCGATCCGGCGACACTTCGCGCAAGCCACTGACACAAAAAGCTGTCCTTACACCGCTCGACCACAGCGACTTATTTGAAGTGCGTGAATTTAAGCACCACTAGGTAAAGCACAACATTGGTGAACACGCACTGATCAGGTGATTGTTGGTTCCTTTGTTCTCAACACTGAGGAATTATTCAAGTTTTAAACAGTTTTTTGCAAATAACTGAGATTACACTGTGCTTATTGTAAAGTTATTGTGATCATTCGTTAACACTATAGTCACTGCATGAAACAATTTGGTTTTGTCCAGTTTAACAAGGTATTACACCACTTATTCGATTTTATTGTGAGAACTGTCTATAACACACGGTACTCAGGCGAAAGCGCACGACGGAATGATAGCATTGTCAAAAAGTGATTTATTTCATTAATGGGGTTGATAGAACAGAAATATTACAGAACGTCTTTTATGTGTACGCCCGTCAGGTCATACACCCACGCCAGTTATAAGTACGGTCGAACAAGCTAATTGGTTTACAAACTAACCCACAAATTACATTGTAAAGTGTAAACCAAATAGCTTGTTCGACCGTACTATGCACCTAATCCTTTTGTTTTAACGTTACAGTAAACTAAACGGTGGAATATTTGATCACGAATTTGGTGAAAGATTTAAAGGTCCATTAAAAGTTATAACAGCCATGTTGCACCATATAAACAGCGCTGAATTAAAAAGTAAGTTGTATCAAAAATTTCTTTTAACCTATCACCACGGTACAATGTCTGTCTATCATTTAAGAATTGAAAGATTATGTTAAAATGTTATTAATGACTACAACATTAATTTATTTCAAGGCAACTTGCAACTTTTGCCCCATAGATATACTAACATAAAACTTACAGACTAACATAATATGACAAAATACAAACGCCAGCGGGCGGCATAAAACTTTAACACCCGGTTAGGCATTAACACACGATAAAAAAAGAAAAACGAAGTCACTGTAAAATACTGAAATAGATAATGTTTCCGACGATTTTTTCATTACTACAACCCGTCCTTAACACTGGAATACGAGCTACTTCGAATATAACTAATCAAACAAGTCGACGTTTATGGCACCGAGCCACGAAAACGATATATCTAAAACAAAGAATCGAATCCCTAAAAACTACTAGAATCGTAGGAAGGCGCTGTAAAAACCTAGCGCGTCGTGCAGACCTGCGGGTGGCGAGGGTTGGAGACCGACGGGATGGGAGCAGTGGGGCGCGTGAGGAGCGCATTCTGCAGACTCAGCATTCATCGGTGACGACAAAACTGCTAACGCGAAACTAGCCGACGACGGTACATCAAAGGTATCTTCGCGATGCATGTTTACGTTCGACGAACACAACGGTGACCCAACTACCGTTGTGTGTTTGACGCCACTAATTGAGTTCATTGCGTATTTCGGCGACGGCATTTTAGGATGCATCTAACCTCTTATGCACATCTACTAAACTTGTTTTAAGAAGAACGATGTCTTTCAAAAGGCTTCTAAAATCGACGTGGTTGAGTATGACGGGATGAAGCTTGTGTCCTACGCCACGTACGTCGGCACGTCGACAGAGTCGGTCACTTTTAGCAGCGTGATGATGTCCAGTATGCTTTTCTTAGTCCCGTCACGCCGGCGGGACACTACTGGTCACTCTTGTTGAGCAACTACTACAACAGCAGCTTGGCAGCAGCGACGTCGTCTTCATTGAAGTTCATAGCGCGGATACAACCAAATACTCCACAACTGAACATGGGTCACAGGTGACAGACAAAATGACGACGGAGTGGAGGTCTTTGGCCTTCCTCTCCCTCTCCATCCTTCAACATTAATGTCCATCACTCTTTTAGTCACATGCGTTTTATCTCTCATTACATGTCCATACCAAGCCAAACGGCTTCTTCTCAATTCTCCAGTCTTTGCAACTACACTCCCAATCTGCTCTGGACCTCTAGGTGACTCTCAGTAACTAGCACAATGTCGTCGGCAAACAGCATACACCAGCCTCTTCTATGATATCGAACGTAAGAGCGTCCATTATCAACAGGAAGAGGTAAGGGCTTAGATCCGATCCTTGGTGCAAGCCGACTGAAACATTGAAGCTACCGGTAGTGCCTGCTGTATACCTTTCTTGGATTCTACATCAACTGTGCATAGCACGGATCAACAGCACATACTTCCCAGGCATACTTTTCTCCTTAAGGGCCCACCACAAAACCTCACGAGGTACCCGATCGAAGTCGATAAACATGATGCGCAAGTTTTTATGTGTACCTCTATATTTTTCGCACAGCTGGCGGATAGCGAAAATGGCATCCTTCGTTCTCCGACCATGCATAAAACCGAATTGGTTATGTGAAATTTCACTCTCATTTCTCAGTTGCCTTACTATAACTTTTTCCCAAACTTTCATACTATGTGACATTAGCTTTATTCCTCTATAATTGTTACACTCCAGCACATTACCTTTGTTTTTAAAAATGGGCACCAGCGAACTGTTACACCATTCGTCAGATACCTGACGTCAGAGACCTGCCTTCTTTCAGCAACAAGTTATTCAAGAATAAAGCTACTACACTGCCACATCCATCCGTCCATCCGTAATAACTTCCATACTTCAACCATAATTCCATCCGGTCATAATGCCTTACCATTCTTCATTCCATTTACTGTAATCCTTACTTCATCCACGCTAACCTTCCTCACTAGTTCCTCATTCACTGGTTTATTTTCGAGCTACATACCGCTCCAGTAATTCTCCACATTCATTAGTCTTTCAAAGTAACCCTTCCATCTATCCTTAATTTTCTCATCATCCGAAATAACAAATCCAGCTTCGTCTTTCACGCATTTGACCTGACAAACATCCTTCGCCTTTCTCTCTCTAGCTCTAGCAAGCCGGTATAGCTGTTTTGGCCTGCACGACTATCCAGTGTGTCATAGAGTTTATTCTGGGCGTTTGCTCTCACTATAGCCACAGATTTTTTAGCCTTTTTCTTGAGAGCATCATACTCACGCTTCTTTCCAGCTGGCACTCTCATTTTCAACACTCTGCCAGTCTTTGAACTTCTTCTTTTTATCCTTCAGCACGTTCTGTATCTCTGACCGCGACCACCACCATGTATCCCTGTCTGTCGTGGCCTTTCCTTTTGTCTCTCCCAAAATACCTTTTGCTGCGCTGCTTATACACAAAGCCATCTCATTCCAACATTAATTCCTAACGTTCATAGGGTCCTGGGTTCGAATCCCGGTAGGAGCAAATGTTTGTGTGATGAGCATGGACATTTGTTTCCGATTCATGGATGTTTATATGTATATTAAGTATGTATTTACAAACAAAAAAGTATGTATGTAGTATACTCGTATCAACTATCTAGTGTCCACGACACAAGCCTTGCTTAGTGTGGCACTAGGTGGCCCTGTGTGTTAATGTCCAGTGATTTTTATTTTTTTATCCACCACTCGTTCTATTAATTTCTTCGCACAATCAAACTTCTCTAGCATATGCCATTATTCAATGACATATAGACCTATGCTTGCTTATTAATTTTTCCAAGTGTTTTTTATTGTAAGTATATGCTGCCGTATTAGTACCTATATGTTAAGTAATGCTATCTACTGAAAACAGTCAACACGATAACAATTGAAACCTTTAAAAGAGAATATTTTGCTCATAATGTAATGTAAATTTGAATGTCTTTGGTACATTTATACAAGTGTCCTTACGCGGAAAGCCCCATTTGCGCAAAGTGCCCTGAACAATAGAGTACAATATGTCTGCAAAAATAAAACATTTTCGTTAGTATTATTTCTAATGCACTTGGATATTTACAGAGAAGGCATCAACGGCGTGTGTCATGCTCAAAAACAAAGACACGATGTTATTTGTTGATTACGCTTCTATGATTGATTCCTATGCGGGCTTATTCACTAAAGAAGATGGAGAACTGCTATTTCAGGCACTGGAAGGTTTTTCTCGGTTTCCTAAAGGTAACAATACTAACGATTATCTTTGCTAAATAGTAACAGCCGCACGGTGTGCACTGCACAGCTTGCAAGGCAGTTGTTGCTCCACATAATTATTCAGCATCCTGATGTTCAGCATGCATCCAGTGATGGGTCCGTGCAGTCCGCCAGTGCTGAGTTAGTACGATAGCAGTGAATAGTAACAAGAATAATAAAACAAACAACGATACAAACATCACCGAAGATAGGATAGCCGTCTTATGTAACTGAAGTAGCATGTAGGGTATTCACTGCGCAGCTTTAGTCTCGCCACGTCTTGTCAATGTTAACGTTTAGCACACCTCTCCGCATATCTCACTAGTTCAGTTATACCCCGTGGCTATCTGCCCTTCAAACAATAAGGCTACGTCCGCACAGACAGGTGTAAGCCACTAAGCTCTAGGCGCTAAGCCAGCCGCCTGTCTGTGCGGACGTAGCCTAAGGGGTTTGGCATGCGTTCTTTCGGCCTTCATGGATCTCTCTCTAGGGTCGGTCCCTCATGTCTCAGGACCGTGTTCAGCCTGGGGGTTGCATCTGGAGTGGATAATTGGCCTGCATAGCTACCTGCCTCTAAAGCAATAACAAGTCGCATTTGACACATGTTTTTCACTTACAAATTCTTTATAGTTTTAAGTGAAATGAAATAGTTAATTTTAATTTCTTTTTTTTTACATTGTTGATTTAATCTTTTCTCTGAACGCTCTAAATGTGCACGTCTTTCTACATCGTTCTTTCACACATGAATGATGTATCCAAGATTTTGTTACAATATATTGATTTAAAAAGAGTGTCCATGGAGTTTCTTGCCCGTTCTTCTCCATAGAGATCTACGCTAGGGAATGGGCAACTACAGTACTTTCTCAAGTTATTATGCCTTGTGACTTTGAGTGTAGCTTTGATTTTATTTGTAATTTGACATTCAAAAGTGCCGTAATGGTCTAGTTGAAATAAATGCTTTGAGTTTGAGTTTGAACATTTTAACTTTTTGGAGTGACTCAGAAATCATACTTAGAGGAATGACAGAATAATAAAAAATGTTAAGATGGTCATGTGTTATCATATTATGTATATGCTTTTCTTTGGCCGGCTGTTTTGGATTTTGGTCCAAAAATGTATGAAACTTGTCAGGTCTCCTTTTCAATTTCTTTCTTTGTTTAATAACTTTATTGTTCTAGGACAAGAAACACCTCGACAGGTCAGCGATATGATGATAGATGCGGTGTTTAGACCTTACATGCGACTAAAAGGTACAAAAAAACACGAAGAAGCCACGTTTTGTACAAAGAGCGAAAAGACTCATCTCGAAAGTATTTTTAGACCTTAGAGTTTCATTTTGATGGGACGTATTGTCCCTGAGCGGTGAAGTTTGGCATGAAATAGTGTAAACAGTAGTGCGCAGTGGTAGATCCAGTTTCCACTGAACGTTTGCGATCGGAACAGTGCAGAGACGTGCTAGATCCGACCGATCACAGAAGTGAATACAAGACGCGACATGGATTTCAACCAGAGTGATGGTTGCTTCTCGCACGACTCCTCTCCGGGAATATCTAACGCAAAACTATACATATTATTACTATTACAAGCCTATATCGTCCCACTGCAGGGCGAAAGCTTTACCTTCCCTCCATATATGTTTACTAGACCGAAAAACTGCCAGCGCATCTTCTCGTCCAACTTACCGCAGTGTCTCAATGCCTTCAATGTGTCTCTATGCTCGGAGTTTCCTTGCGTAATCGAATCAGAAATGAAGACATCCGTAAGAGAACCACGTTTACCAACGTAACGCGCGGAAATACGCTGGATGCGAGTCGCATACGACTGGTCAATGTGGCGACAGTTGGGGGAGGCCTATGTCCAGTAGTGGACGTCTTTCGGCTGAAATGATGATGACGATGAATCTAAATATTAAGTAACTGTTACACTGTAAAGTCAAAATTGTTTCAAAATATTTTGACTAAGTACTTTCTTGCTTCATGATTCAATTTGAGAGGTTGAAATTATTTTGTCAATTGGTTTCCAGTTTTACCCGCTACAGTACATCGAAGACGCAGTATGAACTTGGAGCAAAGCAATAAACACATTCTATTAAAACATCCCAAATTGTTGGTAACGTTGGGGTCTAATAAAAATAATCGTGAAAGCAGTGACGAACATTTGACCAAACCAGAACATACTAGACGAAGAGCGTATGTTCCTTCCGAGGATGATTACAACCATTTTGAATATTTTCGAGATTCTGTAGACAATGATAAGCTTCATAAGATAAGAGAAGATACTAGCTACAGCGATGACGCAGACCAGTTGAGAAAGAATGTCTACGATGCATTAAGATATGAGAACAGGACACTTGAGGCGTCTAGAAAGTCAGGTGGTGATGTAAATAACAAACAAGCTGTCAGATCTTTATCTACCGAAACTGATAATGAATTTGTAATAAAAAACAATATTTATAAAGTTTTTGAACAGGAAGAAGAACGGTTTCTTTAAATATAACACAAATGCCAGAAACAGTATTTCAATGGCTTGGAAATGAAGAGTACCTTGGTAGGTATTCCTAAAGACACGAAGAAACCTTGAACAGTGATGTGGAAATTATTTTCAGGATTTTATGAGACTGTAAAAACTTCTTTTTAATCACAATATTTTATTAAAACCTTGTCTTTTTTTTAAGTTTATTCCGGTACTTATACATAAAGGGTGCTTCACGAAGTTGAAAGGCACTTGTTGTCCCCATAATTGCGATATTTTTTTTGTTCTACACCATACCTGGGAACCTTCTAGTCACGGAGATATTGGGGAGTCAAAGTTAAAACTTTTTTGACAAGTTTTTTTTGATTATGCAAGTTTTTCTGTAAGATTTTGACTTTCAACACCTCCACGGCCCACGTACTATTCAATCCATCCACCAGCACAATGTTTTAAGTGCGTTACATTGAGTTCTACCCCAAAACATGATTTATAACCTCAAAACAAAAAGTTGTTTCCCTGCAATAATTATTGCGTAAAGTTACTTAATTTGATATACAGAATGCTGGGTTAATAACGGCTTTGTGATGAGGTGGTTTACACCCTGTATGTAACTACATTCTATGTGCTCTAGGAATGATTTCGACACCGAGAAACATCGTCATCAACTGCCTAGCTTTGTTGACACCGATAATAAGGGCCAGTTTCACCGGTGCCGGATAAAGTGTCGGTTAGTTATCTGATAGTTAATACTATCTACCACTTAAAGGCTGGTTATAACTACTACTTTATCTACCAGATATCGCTATCCGACACCTGTGAAACCAAAAGTGTTAGTTTATCTGGCAGATAAGTTCCTAATAGGCTTACCGACACTTTATCCGCAACCGGTGAAACTGGTCTTAAGTTTCCCATCAAAAACAATGTACAACATTGCAAGTCTCGAAACGCATTTGTAAATAGAACCAGAATTGAAACAGCAGGATGGTTGAATATGCGACAATAACGTGTTACAGTATAAACTTGCAGTATAGTCATCTAGCAATAATTACGTCGATTTTATTTAGAAGTGACTGCTCGCTATGAGCTCCAGAATAGAATGAATCTGGAAAGGAATCGTTTCTGCCTGAACGTAACTGTTCCCCACTACCAGTGCACAACCCCACTAAACCAACGGAAATTCCCACTCAGTGTTGCCAGTAAAATAATTTAAGTGTGTATCAAGTCTGTTACACCTGCAAAAGTTAACACATTCTTCTACCATACCAAAATTTGTTGGAAACAATGACATTTATTTAATAAATAAATGACATTACATCTAACTGATGGCTTGACTGTCCATCGAATTTACTATTTTGAATAGTCCTAACTCCTAATTGAAATAACGCTAATGGTCTAAATTAGATTATGATGTGTGTAGATTCTATTGTCGTTTACGATAGCCAAATTATTGTATTTATTAAAGAAATTATATTTGAGGTAAGTTTTCGTTTAAGGTTTTTGATGAGGGATTTTTTTTTGTAGGTAGTCCTCGTGTATCGATCGAAACATCGCCTGTTTGTGGCTTGCTATACCTACCTATATCCACTATCTACCTGCGGGGACTCTAAAATAGATAGATCTAGGTATAGATAGGTATCTTAGATAGACCTATCTATTTTCTATATTTTAGAGTCCCGCAGACTGCAGACTATCTGTTGGATAGATTAGTCGGCTTGAATTTAGCGTATCGACGCTGGCGCTGTTATCAAGGATATTGTAACTAGCCAAATTGTTGTAACCAGCAAATTCATCGAACCCAGTTGACCGACTTTCTTTAGTTTGGTTTAGTTGACCTAGTGTGCGTACAGGAATGCCTTCTTCCGGCCCCCTTAATAAGTAGTTAGCGGAAGCTCAGGGGCTACGGTTTTGAAGACTCCCGTCGCTCCCCATCACACCTGACCCTAGACGGCGGCGCGTAGTGTTCCACGCCTACCTCTCTTACGGCCATTTCCAATACCTAACTTACTGTTCGGTTTCGGCAGGTAATCTCTGTCTATTTGACATTTGGCTTACTGGACGGTTAGAAACAAAACGTCACAGAAAATCTTTCTTTGATTTTTCTATGAATCAAGTGACAGGTAGGGGCCGCAGATAGGACATTACAAGCTAACTTTGTTTATAAAACTTTTTTGCGAAAAATAAAACCGACTTCAAAAAACTCAAAAAAGTGAAAAATTACTTTAGCTTCAGAAGTCAGTGACCTATGTTTGATTTATGTACTTACTTAGTTTTATTGTCACCGACTTCTGAAGCTAAAGTAAATTTTCACATTTTTGTGCTTTTTGAAGTCGGTGTATTTTTTGCAAAAAAGATTTTACTTTTCTCTTTTTAGTGGTTTACTTTTGCTTACGTCTTCACAACGCACCGGCGTGATGTAATGTTATGAACTGATATAAACAATAGACAGACATGATTTTCTGTCCATTTGAGGAGTATGTATTGAGGAGTTCCGTTGCCTATCTCCAAAGATCTTTATCAGATTTTCACCAAATTGAAATGTGACCACTTTAAGAAAGTACTCTTTTTATAATTACCCAAATCGCATCAAGTGTGCCCATAAAATTTTAAGAGTTATCTCTATTTCTCAGGATCCTATGATCAGATCCTGACTAGATGATCATGGGACCAACTGGGAAGTATACACTTTCAAACAAAAGAATAAGATTTCAAATCGGTCCAGCCATCTTCGAGTAATCGGGGAACATACATAAAAAAAGGTTTCGACGAATTAAGAACCTCCTCCTTTTTGAAGTCTGTTAAAAACCACCGATAGTTCCGAGACGTAAGATGCATATTAACTAAAAGTTATACGTAAGTAAGTTATATAGAAAACGGGCCCTTAGACGTAAGGGCATTTCACTCGCCCCCGGGAAGAGGCCCGGCAGGACCCTTTAATCCCGTGACTAGTCCGGAGGAGCGAAAGTCGCATTAGATCCCGCTGTGTGCGAGGGAACACCGGTGTGGTTTTAGTCAGTACGAGTCAGACAAACCCTTCTGCTCACCTCGGGGTGGGAGACACACAATAAAGACTTCCACAATGTGAAAGAAGAAGGATGCCTGCAGTCACGACAATAACAAAGTAAAGCCCTTAAAAAGCGAAAATAAGTATGATTACCGTGTCCAAAAATTGTGTAAAAAAAAAAAACATCAAACTTTCGGTAACAATAGGTTACTAAAACAATATGTTACCTTTCAGTTATATTTAATTACCCAAGGAAAATTCAAAAACATGTGTTTAGTTTCGAACTTATGTAAATAATTAGAAAGCAACAGTTTCAAGCAGCTTGAACTAGGAACAGGAAAAAAGTCGCAATTTGCTTGACAAAATCAGTGTAGGTAAATATACTTATTTTGAGTCGGTATATAGTACTGTGCCGCCGCGATTAGACCTAGAAGCGGCGGCAGCGAAAGTGGAAAACACTGGTAGTGCATGCGTACAAATTAATAACCTTAATCTTAGGGACGTAAGAAGTGCACTCGAGCGCCTCAAGCCTAAGCGATCCGAGGGACCGGATGGTATACCAGCGTTTCTTTTTAAAGATTTTGGTTGGGTTCTCGCGGAGCCACTGCTTTATATATTTAACGCCTGTCTTCATTCTGCGAAGTTCCCAGCTCGGTGGAAGATCACGCGAGTCATTCCAGTGCCCAAAGGCAGGGCGGGAGCAAACATCGGTGGGTATAGGCCGTGTTCGAGTCTGCCATTCAGCACTGTATGCAAGAGCAAGTGCACGGACAGTTATCGGATGTGCGGCACGGATTCCGGCCGGGGCGCAGCACTGCTACCAATCTCCTTGATTTCATGGGACGCGTGGTGCCAGCGGTAGATGCTAGGGTACAGGTGAACGCAGCTTACTTCGACTTTAGAAAAGCTTTTGACACCGTCGACAATGACATCTTACTGCGGAAGCTAGCAGAGGTTGGATGCACCCAGCATCTATTGCGGTTTTTTGCCAGTTACATGCAAGGCAGACAGCAGTATGTGGACTGCAACGGATGTCAATCCATCTTATATTACACTAGGTCGGGAGTAAGTCAGGGCACCAACTTGGGGCCTCTGGAATTCATTATTATGATAAACAAGTTGCCGGAAGTCGTAAGACATGGCGCTTGTTTATTATTTGCTGATGACCTCAAGTTGCTGCTTGAGATTAAGTCCGAGTCTGATTGCAGGCAGCAGGAAGACATCGATCGAATAGTACAATGGAGCCATGAAAACAAACTATACTTCAACGTGTCCAAGTGCTCGTTAATGAGTTTCACCCGTGCTCGTGCACCTCTGCTCTATGAGTACGTGGTGGATGCGGCGCCACTGCAACGAGTTACGGAGGTACGAGACTTGGGTGTTTTCATGACTCCCGATCTGACATTCCGTGAGCATGTAACCAAGATCTGTAAGAAAGCTTACAGAAACTTAGGATTTGTTCTGAGACAGACACAAAGCTTCACAAACATCACAACAGTTAGTGTCCTATATGATGCACTAGTCAGGAGTTATCTGGAACATAGTGCAGTCATATGGGCCCCACATGAAGCTAAGTATTCTTTAATGTTGAAGCGCGTTCAGAACAAGTTCACGCGCCATTTGTACCGGAAATTATATGGAGTATATCCGTTTTACCCACTGATGTATCCCACTCTGTTTGTTCTGGGCATGGTTGGCTATAATCAACTGCATGTCCGACGGGAGTTTACGCTGGTCACCTACTTGGTGAAGGTGCTTCGTGGAGTGGAGTGACACCCGGGAGTATTGCAGCGCTTAAGTTTGTGTGTGCCGGACCGCTACGTGTGGAGACGGCACAGCCCGCCATTGCTACTGGTACCTACAGCCAGAACTAACCTACTTGCCAAGGCACCCCTTACCAGAGCTATCCGTACCATCAACGACCTTCAAACTCAGATTGATGACGTGTTTACATGTTGTTTTAGTGAATTCGCAAGGGTATTACTATTTATATTATGCTACAAGTCAAATAATAATAATTTGTCTTAATTTTGGCTCTACGTTTTTGTCAGTAATTGTTTAATGTTTTTGTGTTTTTATTTTAATAATGTTGTTAGTTTTTTAATATATATGTCACCGTAAAATTGTCAAACACGTTATATTACAATATAACGTGTTTTTTCTCGCGATATTGTAATGTCTCGAATTATTGTCAACTGAACATACGGAAGTATCTCTGCCCCCATAATCGGGAGTTGGGGCACCCCCCCGTTAGGTTAGTCTCGGAAATAGGGGCCCCGCGAAAAGGGGCTCCGTCGACTACGCTTTTTAGGGGGAACATAAAGTGTTTTAAGGTTATGTTATATTAATCGGTATTTCTCAGGAATGGTGCATTATCTTTTCATGAGAGTTGTGCCACTGGGCAAGGGGGACCCCTCCTTCCCTCCACACCGCGTAAGTTGACTACCATCGCAATGCATTTCACGAAAAATAATGCGTTTTGTTGTAAGCAGTATTTTCATTTGACAATAATTCGAGACTTTACAATATCGCTAGAGATATTAAAATATAACGTATTTGACAATTTTACGGTGACATATACATATAATAATATGTTTCTTTTTTGCTATTTGGTTATAAGTATATAGTTTAGGTTAATAGTATAAGTATAGTATAAGTTCTTAGCTGTCGCATTAGGGTGAACCCTGTAAAGATAGTTTAAAAAGCTGTTTAAAATAAATAAATGATCTTTTTTATATATTTTTTTATATACTTACAATACATACTTCCAATTAAACACAAACGCCTTTGTTTGGCGTTGAGCTGAGTCTAGAGGTATAGTGTTCGATACGGACCTCAGCCCCTTGTATCGACAGCGATCGTTCGGGCGTGGTCGCGACACATACTGGTCAACAGGGGGGTGAAACTTCCATACATTGGCGTCAAACAAAATGTTCATAGATAGTGCTGCCATCTGTGTGTTTGAGAACACTTAAACTTTTCAACTATTTGACTGTTTTACAACTGTCTTATAGAGAACAGCTATTTAAAAATAGTAAATAATCACGGAAGATATCCCGTAAGTGACAATATAAGTTAAGTAAAATAGTGTTAGTAATTGACTATGTAATAATAACTGTATACAAGTTAGGAGCTAATTCTCTAGTTTACCCGTATCCCACTCTGCGCCCACAACTGTTTGACACTAATGTATGTCACTTAGTATGTACGTCCTGGCCAGGGGTTTACGTGCCTTTAATGACCTGGATGCGACATATAATTATTATATTACAGACAAGTAGCGAGTGGCTTCGACTGTTTTTTATGTTCGTTTATGTGCTATTAGATTACTACGGCAACATTGCAAATATCTCATTTACCGGACAATGGTTGACGCACGTAATATCTCATTAGTATTAATAAGTCACTAGAAAAGGAAGCAACGCCAGAAACGAAAACATCGGAGCCGGTATTATGCAGTTTTGGTGATAAAGGGGTAACTTTATCTCGATATCTACAGGGTGTAAATCACCTCATCACAAAGCCGTTAACCAAGCATTCTGTACATCAAACTAAGTTACTTTACGCAAAAAATAATGCTGGGAAACAACTTTTTTTGTTCAGGTTATAAATCATGTTTTGTAATATAACTCAATGTAACGCACTTAAAACATTGTGCTGATGGATGGATTGAATAGTACGGGTACGGTCGTGGAGGTGTTAAAAGTCAAAATCTTACAACAAAACTTGTATTTAAAAAAATGGTAGTATAAAGATACAACTCAAAAAAAAAAAAAGTTGTTTAAACATACAACTTTCTTTTTAAATACAAGTTTTTTTGTAAGATTTTATGGTGTAGAACACAAAAAATGATCGCAATGATGGCGAGAACAAGTGCCTTTCGGCTCATGAAGAGGTGGTTTACACCTTTTATATGACCTAAGAGTTCGCTATTTGGACACCATTAAACTTGGACCTACAATCTTTAATTCAGTGGAAGCGAAAACACAATTGCATAAGAAAATCTCGATACAAAAATATTAAAACAATATATTGTTTTACACTTATTTTGAGTTGGATCTCTGAAACCTTATGGAATTGAATGGTGATTTTTAGCCTAACAGATAGGTAACATTATTCTTTCAAATTATAATTTGAAGGCATCATCTTGGATTTTTAATTTTAAACTCAATTTCATTCATTTCAAATTCCTCAGCGCCATCTTGAATTTTCGCTGAAGTGGTCGCTCACAATGGGCCTTATCAAAAGGCTTAAAGTCACCCAAAGGGCAATGGAGGGGGTTATACTCGGAGTTTCCTTGTGCAATCGAATCAGAAATGAAGACATCCGCAAGAGAACAGGTCACCGACGTAGCCCGAAGAATTGCTAAACTTAAGTGGCAGTGGGCAGGGCACATTGCTCGCAGAACGGATGGCCGATGGGGCCGAAAAGTTCTGGAGTGGCGACCGCGAACAGGAAGACGATGCGTTGTAAGACCTCCCACTAGGTGGACCGATGACCTGGTGAAGGTTGCGGGAATCCGGTGGATGCGAGTCGCAAGGAACCGGTCAATGTGGTGACACTTGGGGGAGGCCTATATCCAGCAGTGGGCGTCTTTCGGCTGAGATAATGAAATGTTCATGCACACAAATGTCTGTGGTTTTCTTTTTCATAAAACTTAATTAAGCCTATTGATTTTTCTTTGTCCATATTGCCGCGTACTGAGCATAATTATTTAAACGTCTCCGTTCAATGCACGGCTCACAATGAGGTCTATGATCTCTATGATCTCTATGGTGTATGATCTCTATGTTACAGTGTGAAGCTATTCCCCATAGCTGGATGCCATAGGTCCAAATAGGCTTGATTATGGCTTTGTATATAAGGATTTTATTCTCCAGGTGTAATTGTGAATTCCGGCAAATTAACCAGTAAAACTTTCTTAGTGTCAGTCCAAGTTGCTTCCGTTTTGTGAAGATGTGTTTTATCCAAGGTCTGTCAAGGTATAAACCAAGGTATTTAACATGTTCAGCCTGAGGCACTTTTATATTATTTTACTGTACTGTGTCCTTTCTCTTAGAAAATGTAACATTAACCGACTTGGTCTCGTTTGCTTTTATCCTCCACTTTTTGAGCCAGAGGGCTTTGTCATCCAAACAGCTCTACAGCATAGCTGATGCAACTTTATGGTCAGAATGGGATGCCAACACAGCTGTGTCATCCGCGAAAGTTCCTGTAGTTGCCAAATTCGATAATGGGAGGTCCGCAGTATGAATCAAGTACAAAATCGGTCCAAGCACACTGCCCTGAGGTACTCCAGCATAAAAAGGGTATAACTTTGATACTGCGTCTCCACTTTGCACGAAGACAAGTATGACATCAAAATGAGGAAGATGTTGCTTGTGAAGCTGTTTCTGATTTTATAGAGAAAACCTTCGTGCCAAACTCTATCAAAGGCTTGAGAAATATCAAGGAATGCGGCAGCACAATATTCCTTACCTTCGAAAGTGTTGTGTATTTTACTGACAAGCCTGTGGACCTGGTCCACCGTGCCATGTCTCTGTCGGAACCCAAATTGATGGTCGGGTATTAAATGCTTTACTTTAATTATAGGCATTAAGAGTGATAGAAGGAGCGATTCGTAAACTTTAGACGCTATTGGAAGCAAACTTATGGGTCGGTATGACTTCGGGTCTTCAACTGCACACAAGAACCACCACCACCACCATTAAGATCTTAGCTGTTTTTCATTGTTAAAATAGAGCCCTGCGGGACTCCTCTTTCTACTGGTATATCTTAGAGTAGTGCCATCACTCAAACGCAGGTCTACTCGTTGTTCTCTGTTACTAAGTAGCTGCGGAACCATTGTATAGCTTCAGGGTCGAATCCATAATATTTTAACTTTGACAATAGCAATGGTATATTTATAGCGTCAAATGCCCGGGAAAAATCAAGTAAAACGAGTAATGTGCACATTCCCTTATCTTGGGCATTTAAAATGTTATCAGTTACATCCAGTAAAGCAGTAGATGTACTGCGCTGTTTTCTGAACTCTGATTGCAAGTCAGGTAAAATGTTATTTTGTTCTAGAAAAAGCGTAAGTTGGTGACTGACGATTTTTTCCAGTACTTTGGATAAACATGGTAAAATACTCATAGGGCGCAAATCTTTTAAGGCAATAGGATTTGATATTTTTGGCAAAGGCCTAATGGAAGCAGTGTTAAGCGACGGGATAATTCCAAGATTTAACAGTGACAAGTCCATATTAAATGTTTCCGTGCACACCTCTTTAAGAGGCCGAAATTTTACTAAGTATGGTTTGACTTTATCCTGCTTAATGTTAAATTCACCAACCACAATATAATGGCCATTGAGAGAACCGAACGATTCTACCCTAGTGTTTCTTGCTCTCAGGTCGGTACATAAAAGGTCGATGAGAATTTACTGGATGCTGTGAAGTGAGTAGGGCTTGTGACCAACTGGGTAAGTTGAAGGCAATTTAGAAATTCATTAATAGTTTTCGTTTTTATCCCAATTGTGTCTAGCAAATTAGCGTTGAAGTAACCAAGTAGAACGTAATGGTCACAATTTCCCAACGAACTCATCGAATCAGTTATAGCATCCAGAAAAAGCACCAGGTCAAGCCACGGCGGACGGTAAGCCGTACCTATCGCATTTTTTTTGCTGTTCAGTGAAAGCGTTAACGGCTACACAACGACCTATAATATTGAGAAAAGTCACAAAACAATAAGATATTGTTTAATTTCTATGGAGTTTGACAATTTGTTTGTAACAAACAGTCAGCGCCCTCTACGTGGAAGTAAATAGTTGTGAAATTCCCTCATTTTTTTCAATTAATTCTACCCCGAATACAATGCGAACGAAGCGGCGGACAATACTATCTAATAGATAAAAATCTCCTGTCACATTGTTATCTCTTCTCAGTCGTTCACTCTTGACAGAGTGGTCGTGGTCATGAGGGGTCGTTCACAGCTGCGGTCGCTGCCTTCGCTATCCTTTTCCACCGGTCTCTATTGGCCGCATGGCGAGTACATTCTGCCAGAGGGATCTTGGTGACAGTTTTAATGGAATCTGTCCAACGGGTTGGTGATCGACCACGTAGTCTCGTGCCTTCGACTCTACCCTGGATTACCAAACGCTCCATTGAATCATTGTTACGGGTAACGTGTCCAAAGAATCTGAGGATTCGTAGTTGCACAAGCGACGACAGTCTTTGTTTAATATTCAGTTCTTTGAGTATTGACACGTTAGTCCGATGAGCGGTCCACGAAATCCCTAGCATGCGCCTCCAACACCACATTTCAAGGGCGTCAATCTTGCGTCGCTCCTGCATACGCAATGTCCACGTCTCCGCTCCATAGAGGAAGATCAGGAAGACCAAGGTGTTCATAAGGTGAATTTTGGTATTTTTAGTAATTCGCCGGTATCTCCAGATTTTGTCCAGCTTTTGTGCAGCCGATCGAGTTATTGCGCAACGTCGTCTAATCTCGTCGTCGCAGCCCCCACGATTGGTTATAGTAGAGCCCAAATAGACGTAGCTGTTGACGACTTCACAGTTGGCAAGTGGTGTGATATCTGGGTTGCTCTCGTGAGCTCTATCCACAATCATCATCTTGAAACCACCAAAATCTCCCATAGCTTTAATTACCTCTATGGGTATCTCGTCTGCTCCCACTGCTTTACCGCATTTGAGATGATTAATAGCGGCTCTTATCTCATCTTTCAGGATAGTAGGTTCGCGGTTGTAGTCGTCTGAAGTAGTAAGTCCAGTAACGGCGAAAGCAGAACTTTCAGAAAATAGAGAACGACAGTAATCTCGCCAAACCTCTGTGATCGCCTTAATCTCCGTCACAGTATTACCTGTGGAGTTTTCTATTATCCAGGTCCTTGGTTTGAACTGTCTGGTTATAGTCTTTATCTTCATGTACAAGTACTTGGTCTCATTCCTTCCACTGTGCTGTTCCACTTCCGTACAGATGCTCTGCAGCGCTGAGTTGCGGTCTCTTCGGCAAGCCATCTGAATCTTGGCGCCCAAGTTGTTGAGTTCGTGAAGCTCACCACCTATAGCTTTTAGCTTTCTGCGTTCTTCAATTAGTGCCCAGGTTTCATTTGACATCCAGTGCTGTTTTTTAACTTTAGACGGCAACTGTGGTTGTGACTGTACTACAGAATTTACTATAAGTGTTCTAGCTTTATGCCATAAAACTTCAGGTGGATCATCAGAGTCAGGAGCCCAATGAAACTGCTCGTTCTGTAGTGTACTGTTATATAGTTATGGAATTCCTCCGAAACGAATTCACCGTTTTTTTTTTGTGTAGTTTTGGTAGGTCATATAACAAGTCGTAGGCTACTTTTATACCACTAGGTGACAAGGGTTTCACGCGGACGAAGTCGCGGGACACAAGTCTAGTAGTTCATAAATCACAGGTTTCAATTTAATTTAACTTAACTTACAAATATGTCTAGATATATTATTCTCTCTTGGCTTGGTCACTAATAATTTAGGTTTCTACATCCACAACTAGTGACGAAACAACACACCTTGGTTCTTTATTGCATTATCTAATATGCACTGTTAAATAAATGTATTATAAGGACTTCGATTTATTTTATTGGCCATAAGACCTGCTTTATTGGTCGATATATTTGCATTTGGCAATGTTAGTTCGTTAAAATATAATGTTTGCTTCATTTTTATTTTGTTTTTTCCTTTTTAGCGAATCGGTAAGAGACAGTACGTAGATTTTTATTCAAGATTTAAAGGTTCGGTCAAACCGACATGGATAGTTGCGAATGTTGGACACAGATAATACTTTGTAGGTTTTAAGTGCGATGTTCAACCTCCAAATTTTTCTATACACACCGATTTGTACGAACCTTGATTGAAATAACACACTGTCTTCTTAATAATTTTTGAAGCCAGTAACTGTTCATCAGGTAAAAGTTTAATAAATAAAAAAATAGCAATAGCAATCATTTTTATCACACGGACACGACATTTTCAACCGAAGATTTATGCGTTTCTGCATAAACTGTACCAAAACTGTAACGTCAACACCCCATAATAGGGATAACGACTGACTACATAAAATATGATTCTGTTTAGTCCGTCATTTTGGTTATTGAAAAATTTGGATACATTTACAATATTTTACATTTTTTTTACGGTTTTTCCAATTTCCAGGAAAGTGCTAGGTTGTATCTTGATGAAAATATGATTCGCGTTGGCCTGCATATTGCAAAAAATTCGCGGGCAACCCTAGAGCATAATGCCACTTGTTCTTTTGTACAATTACTTTTAATTGTTTTCTTCAGATAATAATATTCAAAATTGTTGGTACACCACGTAACTTTAAGTTTCGGAAGAGCGAAGTGATCCTACATAAGCAAATTTCTGTCTAAAAGGTCGCTTCAAACAGTAAATGTGGTCTATAACTTGTGAAACGAAGTAAATTATATGTATTTGTACTTTTGAGACCGCATTTTTTCTAATAAAGTTTTGTAACATGTAATTAGGTTTTCAAAATAACCGACAAGCCTATGGTGCTTTCAGCTACAGGAAATAAGAACGAGCCAGTAAAAAACACACTCGTCAGATCATTAAAAAGCATTAGACAAATGTTGGTTGACATCGAAGAAAAAATAGAAGACGAAAGAAAGACCCTGTCGGAAATTGACCGCGATTTGATTCACAAAGAGAGTCAAATAGGAGAAGATAAAAATTTGGAATATCCTGACGTTGACAGCTTGTGGCAAGACGGCAACTCAACAACTCAGCCTAAAGGTGCAAATGACTGAAGTGGATTAATGAAGTATCGAGAATTAGGTTTTAGCCTATAATTTTCCACTACTGCCTGCCTCTGTGGTAGAGCAATCGGACCGTATACAATTGACTTAATTAAACTGAATAGATCCCTATAGCAGTGGCCATGAACTTAGATGTTTCTAATCTCTAATCAGGCACATAATTTTATGCGACTTATAAGTATTACGGTCGTGGCCAACTACACAAGCACCGCACCAGCACAGCCGCTGTTGCCCGGCCCTCGAATATAGGCTACGGCGTGCTTATCAAGCGTTGGCGGCGCGGCTCACCGCACGTCATCCGCGAGGCATCAGCTCGCAGTCCGTGCGCTGCCGGCTGAAACTTTATTCGTACATAGTTTACAATTACATCATACTGAGCTTAAAAATGTCAGCTGCGTGGTGTAGGGAGGATCGCTAGGTCCAGGGGGTGCTCTGCCGAGGTGGGCAAGGCAGGCACCCTACGTCCGGACCCCACGGGAATGCGAACCGTAACGGTGAGCTGCCCCGTCACGGCAGCGAAAACTATTGTGGAGGGCCGAAGGCTTTTAGTGGGCTGGGTTTCGTCACAGGTGAAACTGCTTGAGCCCAGACCAGACCAGGTGCTATCGCTGCCACGTGGGTCACCACGTGTCTGTGCAGTGTGCCTCGGAGGTTGACCGCAGTGGCCTCTGTTTCCGCTGCGGTCAGCCCGGGCACTCGGCGACTCGCAGCGCTGCGCCACACTGCCCAGCATGTGTGGTGGCTCGCAAGCCGCGTCGGGAGCAAGGCCTGCGCTGCATCCAGTCGTAATCGATGTTTCACAGGGGCGGTCCCAGAACTGATCCCTTTGGGACACCGCACGGCTTCTCTCGCCGGTTCCATTCTCCGCAGCGACTGGGGTAGATGACGGCCCTGTCCGTCAGGTAGTCCCCGATCACACGACGGACGTAGGTCGGCACCCGGTGATACCAGAGTGCCTCCCTGATGCAGCTCCAGGGCATGGAGTTGAAGGCGTTGGCGATGTCGAGAGACACCGCCAAGACGACTGCGCCCCGGGATATCGCATCCCCCGTCGTGAGTGCTCTCATGCGCATGATTGCGTCCACTGTGGAGCGCCCCTTGCGGCGGCCGATGACACTATGGTCACTGAGCCGTCAACGTCTGCCACCCAGTCTTCCTTGGGCAGGTCAAAATACGGCTCAGCGACCACAGCGATGTTAATCAACCACTGCGCCATGCTCTGGAGCAACAGATTCTGAGCACAGGCGCAGTGGTTGATGTTCGCCTGGAGGAAGCGTAATGGCGCCGTTATTGGCATTCCATTATCGCCTCCTCCCCCGGGCCCCGTGTGAGGGCCCCTCCGCAGGCGATCTTGCCGTGCTCTGGGCGGCAGCGGCTGTGGCGGTCGCAGCAGCGGTGGTGGCGACGGTGGCGTTGGCGGAGGTGGCGGAGGGCCTTTCCCTGCCTATGGCTCTGGGCTTGGCAGGTGCAGCGCAGGCCTTGCTCCCGGCGCGGTGATCGGCCGGCTTGCGAGCCGCCGCACATGCTGGGCAGAGTGGCGCAGCGCTGCAAGTCACCGACACGTGCCCGGGCTGACCGCAGCGGAAACAGAGGCCACTGCGGTCAACCTCCGAGGCGCACTGACACGTGGTGACCCACGTGGCAGCGGTAGCACCTCAGAGGTCTGGGCTCAAGCAGTTTCACCTTCGCTGATACCCAACCCACCAAAAGCCTTCGGCCCTCCACTATTGTTTTTGCCGCCGTTACGGGGCAGCTCACCATAACGGTTCGCATTCCCGTAGGGTCCGGACGTAGGGTGCCTGCCTTGATCTGCTCGGCAGAGCACCCCCCAGACCTAGCGACGGTGGCCACCACCTCTTCCTCGGTGACCGAGTCGTCCAGACCCATAAGGCGCAAGTCTGCGCACCTGACGGATCTGGACACTCGGGCCTAAATAAATAAATAATTATCGCTGGACATTAACACACAGCGCCACCTAGTACCACACTAAGCAAAGCTTGTGTCATGGACACTAGATAGTTGATTTAGTACATATTATATACTTTTTTTGTTTGTAAATACATACTTATTATACTTATAAACAACCATGACTCGGAAACAAATGTCCTTGCTCAATACACAGACATTTGCTCCTACCGGGATTCGAACCCAGGACCCTAACAACGTAAGGCAGCGTCACTACCACTACGCCAATCGGGTCGTCAAAGCCGCAGGTATAGCCCTAAGTCTCGAAGAAACTTAAACTTTTACGGCCACACTCTTTAACGCGGCTTCCACCTCTTTTGTGATCCTGGCCTTATGCTCCTCCTCGGAGCCGCCAGGTGCAACCGCCTCGTCGCCAGACCCGCGAGCTGTCAAGCCCGGGTGGCGCCCCTCCTCGGCCAACCGTGCCAATTTCTCGGAGGCAGGGGGCCGTCCTCTCTTGCCTCGGATCCCCCCGCGCTTGCTGGTGGGGATCTTGCGAACCGAAGCCATCAACTCCTCTTCTGAGGACGACACTCGGTCGCCCTCCTGCCTGGGCCGCTTGCGGAAGAACTTACCGTTCTACCGCAGCAGCCCCGGCACCCTCGCGGCGGGAGCTCCCTGAGTCTCCCGCAGCACTCACCTCACTCAATGCGGCGTCGGACTCCGACACCGCATTCCTTCTATCCTCTTCTTTGCCGTTACCGGCGTTTTGGTTGTTAGTAATTTCTTTCTCTACAATTGAACCCACGAGTATGGGGGAAATAAACTCCTAACTAGGCAGAGACCGCTGTACCTAGTAGGGCAGTTTTTGAGTTTTTATTAGTCGCCAGAGGGTCTGCAGGTACCCCAGCGAGGATAAGCAGTTGCGACTGATTCGTCCAATAGGCACACCCGTCAGCCATACATCCTCTTGCGCTGCGTCGCCGCTTGTGATTCGGGGTAACTTTTTATAGAGGTTGTCTAACTCGCAGTCCAGGCGGTTAAGCCAAGACCCTCGGTCCCTGTCCAAAAGGACTCGGAGTCGCGAGACGTGATCCACTGCACTCCGATACGGGATTACGATATCAACGGTGACAGAGAAGGACGCATCCTTCTCTGTCTGCTCGGCGGCAGGGTAAGTGCACACCGAGCCCGCCATAACTCACTCCTCCGCTGTGCCCTCTGCTTAACAGAGGGTCACGCCGAGGAACCCACCGTTGGTCCGTGTAGGACCCCACACATGATGCCAGACTCATTAGCCGCGGCAGTGCCAATCCCAAGGGATGAGAATTTCTTCTCATACCTAAAGGAAGGACACTGCCGCGCCCAGGGTGCACTGGGCTAGCGGCTGCTCTTTCCCTGCAGACGTATCGAGAGGAACCAGCACCTGCCGGGCACACGTGTAGGACTTTTGGCAACGCACCCTGCGGGTACCTTTACTCTGAAAATGATGAAAATGACTGTGACATTATATTCACCAACCTGCATTAGACCCATGGTATTGATGACGGCTCTCCCACTCTCCCACTGAGAGTAGACATGTGTCCCAACAGTTAGAAAGTTCTAAGGCTGACCAGTGGCTCAGATAAAAACTATTCCATATTACTTTCTTACAGAAAACGCCTTCGAATTCGGCAAAGTTGTTACTGTAACATTGGGTACTACTTCTACAATTATACCAAAGCCAACAATAAGTATTCAACCATATACAACAACTGAAGCAAACTTTCTTCTACCAGGCGAAGGTAAGTGCGTAAATCGTGTGCCAAAACAGCGATTTGATCGCGTTTGTTCGTGACGATCTATTTATATTAGTACTCAAATCGAGACGCGATGCTGCACTGCCTGCATCGTCGGCAGCCCGACTCCTCGCTGCGTCGCAGCGTGAAATTACTGGCCTCTTTCAGTAGGTACCGCATTTATGAACTTCCACCTACATTACTAAGACAATGTGCAGACGAAATAACTCTCCCTTTCTACAAACTAATTAACCAATCCTTCGAGGAAGGTACTTTTCCCAACATGTTGAAAAAAGCCCTTGTAAAGCCAATACATAAGAAAAATGAAAAAAACTGACCCAAATAACTAACGCCCAATCGCCCTTCTACCAACTGCATCAAAATTATTTGATAAAGCCATGTGCAACCGTGTCCTACGCTTTTTGTGAAAAATATAAAATATTTAATGACTGTCAGAATGGCTTTAGAAAAAACCGATCCACAACCCTCGCCGACTATAAATACATACAAGAAGCCTTCGATATTATTAACTTAAAAAAATATGCAATAGGATTACTGCTGGATATGACGTAAGCTTACGACAGAGTACAATTCAACATTTTACTAAACAAATTATATTGCATAGGGATCCGTGGTCAATGTCACGAATGGTTTGCATCGTACTTACAACATAGAGAGCAAGTAGTGGTATTGGAATATTTTAACCAAAAAACTCATGAAATAGAACTGTTCCGATCTGAAACCATTCCAATAAACGCTTCAATCCCACAAGGTAGTGTAATAGGCCGTTTCCTATTCTTAGTTTACATCGTTGACCTCCGGAAGCATATCAGTGAACCTTGTGGTTTAAGTATTTGCAGGTGATATATCTAATCTTGCTTCACCGGAAACTGATCTCAACCTTAATGACAAATTAAATTCAATACTTGACGCTACAACTCATTGGATGGCGGAACATAACCTAGAAATAAGCTAAGATTAGACAAAAATATTGACCTTCCACCCCGACAAAAAACCTAAAAACCAAAACCGTCGACACCCTCGCCTTTACGGATCGTGTGTTAATACCGCCTTGAACTACAACAACAAACTTTCTCAACTTGTATCAAAATATAAACATCCCTACATCCCGATAAAAATGCATACATATGTCATGTCGATAAATAGTACATTTTGATACAAGTGGAGAAAGT
Source organism: Xestia c-nigrum (assembly GCA_916618015.1). Taxonomy (NCBI): domain Eukaryota; kingdom Metazoa; phylum Arthropoda; class Insecta; order Lepidoptera; family Noctuidae; genus Xestia; species Xestia c-nigrum. The sequence goes on from OU745263.1 coordinate 6,343,710, forward strand.
TTCTTATTGTAGTTAAAGGCGGTATTAACACACGAATTACGAAGGGTGTGCCGGAGAATTAAAAGAAATACAAAATTTACTAAAACTTAATTTAATTACGAAAATTACAATATTTATTATGAGCTAGATAGTCGACAGTTGACCGATGCTGTGCCAAAAATGTCGATTTCGCGAAGACCGCGATGTTCTGTGGCGGGCTGCATCACGTTGAGCTGCGTCGGCGCCTCGTGTCTCCGTTGGTGCAATCCACGGTAATTAGGCTAACGCGCGGTCATCATTTTAGGTGCTACGCGTGTATGTAATAAAAAAAAGAGCCGAGAACTGCAATAAAAAATGTCCACGTGTGTACCAAATGACGGTTTTCAATACACTTTTGAAGAAATAAAATAAAAGAACATACTTAAAATATATTTTATGTCGTGACCGTAAACTGAAAATTTTAAAAAAATAGTCAGATGTGAATGTTTTTTAAATTATGCATTGACCAGTTTGGAGTAAGTATAGGTATTATATGTTGCTTTCTGCATATGTGTAGAAAAAACATGAAAAAAGCACATATGTAAAATACGCTGGATTTTGAACCTAATCGTAGTGCGAAAAGACCAGTTTTCGAGGAAGTGTATTGAAAAAAGGTATAATAAGTTACCAAAGAAAATAAGAAATATAAATAAATACAACATCTTTATTAATAAATTAAAATTATTTCTCTTGAACAAAAGCTACTATAATGTGAATGAATACTTGAATGATAGATGTTAATTAAATACATATATAAATAATTGAATAGGTACAAATTTATCGCCAAGACTATTTAATTACACCAAAGGAAATAGCTACCTGCCTACCAAATAATAAAAAAATATGTTTGTTAATTGTACGTAACAACATTAAATTTTAATCAGTACATTAGGAGAAACACAATTTAAAAATTCTACAGTGATTAGACGTGACTGTACGACAAACATTTTAACTTCTAAGTTTAAGTATTTTGACATTTATATTTCTTTATTATTATCTTATTTTTCTTGTTTTGTTTATCTAATTATTCGTTTTCATGTATATTTTAATTTTTAGCACGTAAGAATTAGATTCTGCTGTGCCCTGACAGGGTCTACAACGGTTCTTAACTCTTAGCCTTTTGTTAACACCATGTTTTACCTTGTGGAATGCAAATAAATGAATATGAATACATTATAATAGAGCTACTCTAAATATAACTTTATTTATACGAAAAGATACACATTCTATTGTGAGAATTCAGAACATGGCGCGGCGGCGCCTAGTGGCGTAGAACGACGCAGCGGCGTGCAAGAGCGGAGCTGAGCCGCGCGACTCAGCTTTGCAGCATTGAATGGTCGAATCACAATGTAATGTGTGTCTTTTCGTGTAGTAAATAGCGTTATAATTTGAGTCGCTCTATAAAAAAGTGCGCGCAGCGTCGCGTCTCGTTGCGTCTCAGTGTATATTGACCCAAGACAGCATGCCTTGCGACTGCACCTATTTTTATGTGACATTGTCTCAACAGCATAGAAATGCATCTCATTGTCTTTAATGACAGAATTTATAAGGAATACGATACCGAAGCAGTGGCGAACTAACAGGGGGGCGATAGGGGTCTTGGGGGCCCCCAAATGTCCCTGCGTTCCTCTGATCAAATCCTAAACAAGACTTTTAAAATGTGCTTAGGCCCGGGTTTACCAGTAGCAGACTGCCAGTCACAGTTCCCAACTCGTTCTCAACCCGTTTATTATAAATATTTTGGGTTATGAAAGCTTTATAGTCAAAAATGATTCTAAAGTGCTTTATCTTGTTGAATTTATCCTATTGAATTTGTAACTGTTCTTTAGTTTTCATGGTTTTCCTTTCATTTAATTAATCATATTTGTTAGAGAGATTTAATCCATATGATTGGCCCTATCGATTGATGTCAAAAATTACAGAATATAATTTTTTCGAACTTTAGTCGGTTCGATTCCCGAGTGTGACAAGCGAATTTTTTGAAATCTGTAAATGAAGATTTGTTTCTTTAAAAAATAAAGGAATGTTTCCTTTAAGTAAAATTGTCTATCTCCAGTATAACGAGTACTTTCCTTTCAGGTGACATTAAAAAAATCCTACCTGTATAAGAATTGTCGACACGATACGGGCCATGAAACAAATCAATAATATTTTCCAAATTATTGAAACAAAGTTTATGCTAGAAGCTTCAGATGACGCTCTGGCGGTAGCAGTTGTCAATCTGATACAAATGAATAGTAAATTGACAACGAGCGTTTCCCAAGAAATAAAAATGTAAAAGCCATAAGGGGAGGGGCCCGCAAGGGCCGAAGCCTGCCGGGGTTGCGGGCCTGTTCGAAAGAGATACCGCGGCCCCGGAACATAAAGGGCGAGGAAAGAACATGGATGGGTTTTAGTCAGTAAGAGTCTGACACTCGCTCCCGCTCCGCCCAGAGTGGGAGAAGTCATTTGATGATTTCCCATCCTAAAAAGAAAAAAAAAGAAAAGGGGCATTTCAAAGCCTCACGGTGGAGCACACGGTGGGCGGAGCACCGCCGTGTCCTCGTGGCGGCGATCGGCGGCGGCGACCTCTCGCGTCCAGCCCTGGTTACTAAAAAAAAAAAAACAGGCATGTAAAAGCCACCGATACGAGTGCCAAACGAAGAGACCAAGAAATCCGTCAATTTATAATAAAAAGGGACTTTAGTGAATCGTTACCCTATACAACGTTATTTTTTAGTCGTTTTAATCCCTTTAAGGGCGGATAGTACTCATGAAAATGAACAACTATTACTATGGGACCGAATATCAATACTCGAAAAAAAAATAAACTGCTTCATACATTGTTGGTCGCGTAACTCGAAAAAATGTAGGCAGCAGCTGATTTCTTTTTCGAGATTTCAAAGTCGGTCCCATAGGTAGTTAAAGTTGTTCATTTTCTAAAAAATAACGTTGTATGTCGCCAATACTTCTTGACCATTTGCATCTCGGTTGCATCATGCGAGAGGAGTTTTCGAAACTATAAAGCTGAGGGGCCTCATTCAGCTTTGCTGCCCCGGGCCTCTGACGGGCTTAGCCAACGGCCAGACAGAAAAGACGCAAGACGAGGGCGGGGCGCGGACCCGTCGCAAACAGGGCGCCCGCGCCGTCACGACTTTTTAACATATATAGAAAAGACACGGACCCGTCGCAGACAGGGCGCCGTCACGACTTTTTATGGCGCGCACTAGAAGCTTTTCCCGGCATTCAACCGTCCGATTTTGGCGAGCGGGCGAGCGCTGTGAGAACCTGCCCTCCGCGCCCTTTCCGCTCCCCCGCTTGCGCCCGTGCAGGCCCGCGCCCTTCCCGCGCCTTGTCCTTTCTATATGTTTTCCAATAGGACGCCGACGAGTTGACGTCGTGACGGCGTCCCGTCTTTTCTGTATGTTTTACGTCGCGACGGCTGTATACATTTTATATGCAAGTAGATTAAACGGGCGCCGCGACTGCGACGGGTCCGTGCCTTGCGTCTGTTCTGTGTGGCCGGTGCCTTAGTCCGCCACTGTACCGAAGTTGTCATTCCTAATCACAGTAAAACTTTTAATTTCATTTGGGTAAAACCGACATACGTTGTGGTGAAAACTCTTATCTAATTTTGGAGTGGATATGACAAGTTTAGAGTTTCGGACTCTATTACTATTAGCTTAACGTATCTTATTAGCGTATCTGTTTACCGTTTTATACCCGAGTCCGACTCAAACTTGACTGGTGTTCAAATATTAATAACACCCCTCATATAAAGGGCGGAAATCTTCTAGTTAGGGAGATATTGAGGGTCAAAGTTCCAAATTTTAGATTTTTGTTTAAAACAAGTTTTTAATGTGAGATTTTTATTTTAAACAGCTTCTCAACCCCCATACTATATGATTTGAGTGCGTTAATTTGAGTTCTACAACAAAACATAACATATCACCTCAAAAAAGAAGTCGTTTCCCAGCAATATTATTTGCATAGAGTAACGTTACTTTGATGTACAGTTTGCTTGGTCGACGGCTTCGTGATGACTCTGTTTACATCCTTTATAGTTTGATTGCAAACTCAACAGATGAGATGAAGAAAGCCTTTATAATTGATATCAAGAATACTATGGCGTCGGATCATCACGGTTATTTCACTGCTTTCCTAACACGATTCACGGAGTTGGTGTTAACAAAGAATCAGACTGATGGATATGCTATGATGTTTCATCTGATGGCAACCGTAAAAAAGTGAGTGGAGCTTTATTTTGTCTCAGTTTAGCCGTTATCAGCTCTTCACACCAAAGCCGATGACTTCACTTCATAGCCAGTCAAAAAACTGTAAGAGTGGTGTAGTAGTGTTTCCGAGCGATTTACAATGACATGTGTGAAAAGAATCTTAATCCTCCCCAGGCACGTATGCAGCTCAATATTCTCATCTCCACATGCCAGGTTTTTTTATCCGACCGGTTGAATCATGGATTTGTATATTTTCTCCTCTAACTTGAGGGGGCATCCGTGGGTCGCAACTTGTTCCAGTAACTAGTCCTAACTTAATCCATCGTGAATTAATTTGGTGTGTTACGTCTCGATCTACTTCACCATCCCGTTGGACAAGTGACGCTAGGTACCGGAAATCGGAACCGATCGGTATGCGTTCCGGCAAGAGTTATGGTCAGAGGACTGGAAGTACCACTGAAATAACAGAATAAATCTCTTACTATTTAACATTGCAGAGAATTGAAAGAAGGAAGGTTCTCTGCCACGGATAAATTTTTACCCATTGGACTTAATACGTTGGTAACCTACTTCGAAGTAATGTCACCTGTTCTTGTAATGGGTAAGTTGGAAAATTACTAAGTTAAATAGGTAATCATACTTCACGGTATTATGAATACCTGTGGTCTACAATATTAAAATTATCGTCGTCATTTTGTCCACCGAATGTTTATTGGGTTCAAGCACCACGGGTGAGGATGGGTCCTTATTTTATTTTTTTTTAGGATGGGAAATCATCAAATAACTTCTCCCACTCTGGGCGGAGCGGGAGGGTGTGTCAGACTTTTACTGACTAAAACCCATCCATGTTCTTTCCTCGCCCTTTATGTTCCGGAGCCGCGGTATCTCTTCTCTTTATGCTGACATCTCTTGCTCGGCGCGCGTGGAACACTCTGGCGCCGTCGACACGGCCTGTCGTCATGTCGTCGGACGGACGGCTAGCTAGCCCATAGCTAACCGGAGCATAGGGTCCTCAGTTAGATTCTCAGTATCAGCATGGAATTAGGATTTGTGTCCGATAGATATCAATACGTTCGCCTCTTATTTAATAACTAGCTAATGCCCGCTACTTCGTCCGCGTAAAACTTATACCAAACCTTCCTCTTGAATCACTCTATTTATCCAAAAACCTGCATCAAATCCGTTTCGTAGTTTTTAAGATATAATATATATGTTACGGCTAATACCCGAAGTGCGGCTGCACCTAGTTTTAGCCGGTTAGAACTAGGTGTAGCCACTTACTCTTGGTTAAACCTAGTACGAGCCGATTGTTTTCGGGTAAAACTAGGTCTATCCTTCATCATGACGGCTACAACTAGGTTCGGCCATTCCCGCGGACGCGGGACCGGTTAGACGCGGCGGGGGACATCCAATCACCATTAATTTCGATCGACCTCACTTTCTAGTTCCACTACTATACCCAATAAAAAAGATCAATCACTCGCCCAAAGGGTATTTTGTCTTCTCATCTCTAGTAGACTTATTACGAGATTTTTCAACAACAATTATGTTTAAATGTAGCAGACAGTAAATAAATTCATTTAAATACTGGAACTGAATTGTTACAGAAAAGGTACAAGAATTTCACTTCAAACTCAAGGCCAAAGCACAAGATCCTGTTTTTAAGAAGGAATTAAATGTTTTTCTTAATTTCTATGATACAATGTTTACGAAGGAAGAGGGAGAAACACTATTCGGAGCTCTGTACGATTTTTGGGTATATCCTGAAGGTAATAACGCTTAGTTATACAACGTTATTTTTAAGTCGTTTTAATCCCTTTAAAGGCGGATAGCACTCATGAAAATGAATAACTTTTACTATGGGACCAACTATGAAATCTCGAAAAAAATATCAGCTGTTGCCTACATTTTTCCGAGTTAGGCGACCAATAATGTATGAAGCAGCTGATTTTTTTTTCGAGATTTCATAGTTGGTCCCATAGTAAAAGTTGTTCATTTTCATGTGTACTATCCGCCCTTAAAGGGATTAAAACGACTAAAAAATAACGTTGTATAGAGTGCAATGACATACATAGTAAAATTAACGTACATGATTAAATAGTTGCCTATCCTACTTACTACGATTATACACGCGAAATTATGTGATAATGTATAGAATAATATTTGTAGGACGGATTTTGACAAACCTTTACTTTATTATTAACAAGACAATTATATCTTGTGAACTTTGAACATATTTACGTATCCAAATGAAACTAGTTTATATTATACTAGCTGACCCACGCAACTTCGTCTGCGTCAAAAGTACTACCTACCTACTACTACCTACTACCTAGCTACAACTACCTACTACTACCTACTACTACCTACCTACTACTACCTACCTACTACTACCCACTACCTACCCCTACCTACCCACTACATACCGACAGAAATAATTAAAAAAAAAAAAAAAAGTATCCTATGTCCTTCTTCTGCTGCTAAGCTACCTCGCCACCAATTTTCAGCCAAATCGGTTCAGCCGTTCTTGAGTTATAAATGGTGTAACTAACACGACTTTCTTTTATATATATAGATGTTAGAAATGAATTAATTACTGTTACTGGTGTATAACCGTTGTAATTAATAAATAAATATTTAATTGACAACTTTTGTTTAAATCACATTATTCGAATTGCACCACTCGACCACATGCAAAAAAAAATAAGTTTTATAAAACCAGTTTCTAATTTCTCATTGCTTGTAATCAATTTGTTGTTTCAGGAAACGTATCTATCATACAGACTGCATATAATATAAATAACGCGTGGTTTGCTCCATACTTTAGAGAAGCAGGCAAAAGGAAACAAAGAAAATTTACACAACATTTAATTAATTATATGGAGTCAGAAATAGATATGTGGTAAATGTCATCAGAGTGACGCTCACGTGGATAGTCATTATACGACAGGTAATTACTTATTTTTAACCAACTTCCAAAAGACAAAGTCAAAGTTATTCGCCCCGTATTTTTATTTTTTATTCCCGTATGTTCAGCGATATTTTCGCAAATTGTAAACCAATTTTGATGATTCTTTTTGAAACCATAACTTCTTATGAGTGGGGTGGTAACGAAGGAATTCGGGATTCAAAGTAGTTCGGGAATGTCAGGAGCCAATGACTGACGTATTAACGCACAGCCTAAACCACTGATCGTAGAGACTGAAACTTGGAGAGTGCGTTCTTTTGTATAACGTTGGCATTCGGTACGAAATAATTTTCCGAAATTCTTCCCATAAGGGGGTGAAAAAAGGGTGCAAAGTTTGTATGGGACAACGTGATTCCTTGGTCCAATCTACTTCAAATTTTGCATTAGGCTTTTTTACCAGAATTTATTGAAGACGTGCTTCGTATTTTAAGTAAATTCTTCGCACAGCTTCGAAGTCAACTACTTTTTATTTTGACATAATGTCTAAAAACTGGATCCGATTTCCTTCAAAAATGTTTGAACTCACTTAAAAACTTTTAATTGTAACAATATATGTGTTTGATTTGTTGTGTTTACCTATAGCTTTCTTTTAATTTATCTTTGCAGTTTAATTTAGTTACATTTATAAAATTGTCTATGTCTATAGTTTTAAATATAAGTAGAGTTGGTCAACATCAATGGGAAATTAATAAACCTTATTATAGTACCAATAGTGAGGGATGGCGCATGTCGTTTCCATTCGAATTCTTATTTGTTGTACGGCACTCACGAATTCTCTATGAATATTGAAAATGTGATGTGTGTGTGAAATATAGAAATTGTGTTTCATGGGATGAATTTGCTGTTATGTCTCATGACCGTCATGGCAACAATCATGGGAGAAAAGAAAATTATACATTAGTGTAGTTACAACACTCTGCATAATATGGCGGTTGCTGCGAGTAAGTAGCATCCGGTCAAATATACCCATTTGTATTTGAAGTGTATCGAAATGGCAATTTGTATATCTCACATTTGATACAGAAGACCAACCTATCAAACGGTTTACTTTTTTAAGATTAAATAATGATACTAATAATGTGGTTTACTAATGTTTCACCCAAACTCTATTGACAACAAATTATACAACCAACGCGCAACGCAACGTTTCGACTGTTTATTTCGCAAACAAATTATTCCGAAAATGTTTTATTTTAAAAACATACGTTTTACAAAAAATGATTTGGCTCTTTTACCAAATGCATCAGATGATGTTTAATCAATTTCACATTTCATATTTAGATACATTTGGAAAAATCACGTTTCTACAAAATTATTTACAGGCTTCGAGTAGTTTTCCAATTTTTTTATTGCTCTTTTCTAAAAAAGTTTAGGAAATGCACAGTTTTTTCACAACATGCAAACAAACATACTCCATCCATGCAGCAAGCAAGCAGCAAGTATGCAGCAAACAAGTATAATTATTTTGCTTTGTGAATTATATTTTTAAAATTGTTGTTGTATTATGAAGAAATGACAAATAATGTTTTTGCTAATCGTTGCTTGTCAAGTAAAAGTTTTTGAATTAATGTTTGGTGAACTGACTGGTCACCTAATAATGTAAATACAGAAAATTCTAATGTGCAGTCAAGGACTATAAATGATGAGCCAATTGCCACTTTTTGTATTTTAGCCGTGTAATGCAAATCGAGTAGTCGGTTGTTTTCCATAGTACAAAGTGACTAGAATTGACCAATGGGGTGAAAAACTGCCTTTTTATCCCACCAGATGTCGCATAATTAACCTGGCCTAATTTTGTCCTGTCACCTGTCAAAATCCATACAAATATCGAAAAAAAAAAAAATTTAATATGACGCAGTGTTGTGCTCCAGACTGCAAAAAAAAGGGAGACATTGATGTCCAAAAGATCCAGAACGCCGAAAAGCCTGGGAAAAAGCGTTGAGAATCAAAAACTTTAAAGCAACTGACCACTCTGTATTGTGCCCTGCATTATACAGCTAATTATTTTGGCCTTTTATAATAATAACTCGTAATTAATAGATGATTAATGCTTGATGTACCTACAAGCCCTCAAGAAAGCAATGGAACTTGTTTATGTGGGCACCGATATTGTGGGTCAGTGAGCGATGTGCCAGGCTCTGGGTTGACATTGAAATTAAAATTGCAGATTCTAATCTGAAAGTCAAAAACATACATCATAATAGATTTATGAGAAAATCGATTATTTATCAATGTAACCTTAACATTATTTATTGATTCATTTTCAATCAAAACTGCTTTTCCCTGCTGTTTATGCATTTCTTTTACGTAACACCACTTTTAATCGTGAAACAGTCCAAAAAGAATACATTATAAATATAAAAATGATTCGAAAACAGCATTAACAAATTCACTATATCGTGAACGTTTAGAATATAACATCACGCTATGACCAATAGGAGCGGAGCAGCAATAAGAAAGGTTGCAAGCGGGAAATTCACGCGAAAGATGTCGCGGGCAGAAGCTAGTCAGATCATAAAAAAATATCTTGAATTTAACACACCTTGCATTTGTGGACGACTCGAAAGCATTCGATAGTATCACACACTCTGCCATATTTAATGCTTTTAGTACACATAATGAAGAATAGTTATATACACCTTTGACAGAGTATCTACTTATAATATCAGCAGTACAGCAGCCATTCAATTAGAACGGATAGGTTCAAATTTCAAAATTCTCAAGGGAGTCAAACAAGGCGACCCGCTATCTCCAAAGCTATTCACTAGTACTCTAGAGGAAGTGTTTTAAAGTTGGCGACCGCCTGGAAAGAGAGAGGTATTTGTCTCGGCGAGGCCAGGTTGACAAATCTGCGCTACGCTGTTGACGTTGTCCTTTTCTCCTCATCAGCTGTGGAACTGGAAGAGATGTTTCAAGCTCATGAACAACAGCTCACCGATCAACGTGCACATAGATGGTGAGGAAATACACTATTTCCAAGAATACGTCTACTTGGGTCCAGTAGTCTCCTTCTAGGCGAGATAAGACAAGAAAAAAAAAGTCGATGGAACAGAACGACAAAGTTACAAGGCGCACGTAAAACGCCTGGAAGTGCTACTGGTCCATGAGAGCATAGCTATTCAAGGGCGATTTACCCATCCCCTTAAAACGTAAGCTAATGAACATGTTGTGTAGTGCCCCATACTGACATCCACTGACTTGGTCTTTGAATAACATCCAGAAGTCCAAACTCAAGGTTTGCCAACGGGCAATGGAGCGCAGCATACTAAACGTTAAACTTACGAAGCGAATAAGGAACACCACACTGCGCTCCAGAACTTAAATTGCTGACGTAGCAAGCTCAAAAAGCCGCAAAACTGAAATGGGACTGGGCAAACCATGTCTGCCGAATGCCGGCAAAGCTGTGGGCCCGCACATCATAAAACTGGAACCCTGAGATAGTTAGACGGGGTCGCGGCAGACCGAAGAGAAGATGGCGGGTCGCCATTGATGACATGACTCCTTATATGGCTTTCCGCAACTCCGAGAAAAGTGGAAGAAATTATTCCGTAATTAACCACAGGTACGAATGTACGACTAACCAAAATTCGAAATTATCGTCCGTCTCGTAACATCCACTAGTTTAATTTATCATCCCGAGCGAGACAGAACAGAATATTATATTAATAGAACATAGTGTATTATTTCGCGGTGGTTCCTTTTAATTTTGGTGAAGATCTGATGCTGATCTTCGGAGATATCAATTGAACTCTTCAATAATAGACAGCAAATCTGTCGTGATTGCAATAATCACTTTGGATGTTTATTGCTGATGTCACCCTAAAATTGTATTGTAAACCCCCTTAGATTGTAATCTGCCCAGCAAAGTTGTAAACTCTCGAAATATTGTCAACCGAACATACTACTTACAATTTACGCATTATTTTTCGGTAGATTATATTATATTGAAGTGAAATGTAAAGTCTACCTGCAAAAACGAAGAAAAGCAATGCAAAGATTTATAGAAAGACAGTATTAGCTAAGGAGTATGACATTTGTATCAAAACTCAAGTGATACAAATGTGGCATGTCATATTTGATTCTATCATCATCATGTGCCTATAGCCTTTTCCCAACTATGTCGGAGTCAGCTTCCAGTCTAACTGGATGCAGCTTTACATGGAGCGACTGCCTATCTGACCTCTACAACCCAGTAATGACTGGGTATAAATACGACACCCCTTGGTAAGACCAGTCGTTAGATGTTTTGGGTCACTGACTACCTGTAATAACAGTCAAAGATCTACAAATGACAGCAATGACCAACTGCTTAACGTGCTTTCCGAGGCAGGGAGGAAACTCGGTATGTATTGGGTGATGATCACCCATTCAAAGACTAAACCCGACCAATAAAACCTAAAGATCGAGCGGCTGTTATTATTTAGCCACGAGATCCTCATATTTGAATCTTTTAATTTAATATTTTATTTATTTTTTATATTATCTTATATTTTGAAAGCTATAGTAAAATAAAAATAGAAAACCTATGGCTGCCCCTACATTGCATTTTATTTAAACAATCAAACGATGATTTCCTTCGCTTTGGATAATGGGTTTTTTAAAATAAAAATACAACGTTTCATCATGACATCGTTTATTTTAATTTAAATATAAATAACACACACATAGATAGAATTACATTTTAGGAGCTGTCACTATGAGCAATCATGAAAGAATAAGGGTTAAGAAGATACGCTTCGCAAATATTTTTCTCTTTAAACGATTCTAGGATCGTTTGATCTAAATATTCATTAATTATTGACGCACAGCTTATGTCATTAGTTGCGTGTGCCAGGGGTGCAGTTAGCTGATGTATAGCGACCGGGCGTTGTGAATGCCGCTGCAGTGACTTCGCGGGTGACGTCACGTGCGCAGTCGCGGCGCGCAGCAGCACCAGCTGAGAGCGCAGCGCACGCGCCGGCGGCACGTAGCTGCGCGCGCACTCGATACGCGCCAGTGCGGCTTCTATGAGCGCGCGCGAGTACTGCATCGAGTGTGGCACACGACCTAACAGTGTCCGCACGCACGCGTCCACCTTCTCTGACCATGAAGCTGCATCTTTGAGTGCTCCCTGCAGGTCCGCAACGTCGTCACCCACCATCAATTTATACATATGTTTGATCACCTCATTTTCCAGCTGCTCTTTTGTCTTGTATTCTGCTATATTCTGTTCAATCACAGTTTGAACCTCGTCCGGTGCACACCCAAGACAATAAACAGTACCGGTCAAACCTAAAAAATTAAAATGGACGTCATAATTTATTTTGTCAAGTTCGATTTTCTTTTAAATACGTTGTAAATCATTTTGCTCACCATGATTCTCGAGTATAGCTGCCATTTCCAACGCCACCAGAACGCCAAGTTCATAACCCAATAAATAGAAAGTGTTTTTCATTCCGGTCTTGTTCAGCAGCACCTAAAATTATGAAAAAGTAAGATAATTAATTGCACTTGGTACCAATAAAATTTTCAGACATTGTTATTTTTAAGTTATGAGATCATACGTGAACGTATCTCTGTGCAGTGTCCCGCACGGTCTCCGTTGGGTGGTCGAGGCCCGGCTGCAGCACCAGCGCTGGCAGCTTGAGGCGCTCGCACAGCACGCGGAACCGCTCGTGGTGACCCTCCATGCCCGGCACTATGCATAGATACGTCTGGCTTGCGTCAAATTCATCTTCACGCTGAAATATTTCAACTTATATGAAACCACGTCGTGTAATTTGTGTTAGATGATAGGGCTGTAAAAAGATGAATACTAACTACTTAGATGATGGCATTTTAGGATGTATTGAAGATTTCAGCCGCACTGCTCTGTCTACAAGATAGTAGGGTTCAGGGTGATATCAATCACCAAGCTATTTAAATTGTGCTAATGTATAATAATGGCTCTTAAGCGAATAAATAAAACGAGTATTCACCAAAACGTCGCCGCTGGTAATTGTAGGCATGCATACTATTTCTGAAGTCGCCAGTAGTTCATCCGTGTCCACGTAAGATATAAATGTTGCTATGCCTTTAACATCTTCAAAAGCGTTTTCTGTTTTATCCAAATTCAGGATTCTGGTGATTAAAATTATACAAATACCGTTAATTTTTCAATGTGGACGAGATTTTATGAAACATTAAAAAAAAAACTTACGTTTCTACTGTTAGCTGTGGTATCTCTTGTTCGGAAAACTCAACATTATGGTGAGTTCTCAAATGACTTGCAACCAGTAGTAATTTATCATCTTGAATTCCGAGTTCTTCTAAAGTCATCATTTTTGGTGTTCTCTTTGTCAACGATATATCTGGAAACCAAAATAGATATTAGAAATTAACAGTTTTGAAAATATACGCAGCATTTCTTTTTATCACAGCTCAGTCAAATACCTGTAGAATTCTGGTATACCAGAAAATATAAAAAAAAAAATACAAGACTACTGACCAGCCAATTCAGCAATTTGTGTTAACAGATCGGGTTGTTGCCTATGTATTCTCTGTACAACCACCAAGGTGTCCACACCGCACAGTGCACGCTCCACCGCATCCACTGCATCACCAGCACTCAACTCCTAAGGAAAATAAATTTAGTTATCGACTGTTTCTTGTTATAATTTTTTATTTTGCCCGTAAACTAATTTGACGTGCATAAAGCAATTGAACAAGTTACACTCACATTCTAGTAAATTCATCATCATTAGTACTTATTGCCATGAAATAATATAATGTGTAGAAAGTAGATAGAATTGCACTGGGTTATTGACACAGTGACATACACTGCAAGGCTCTGTCTTGGGGCCCGTATTGTTTTACATAATTAAATAATGATCCTTAAATACAAATTGTGCCTTTTGTAAACAAAATTACACGGATTTGATTTGATGAAAAACATTCCGATGGTCTACTATATTGCTACTTACATTCTTTAGTTGAGATAGGGTTATCAATTTAGCTGGTAATTTACTTTGAACACGAGAAAGACACGTTGGTTTTCCAAGCATGGTCGCACCAACATTTATCACCGCAAAGTATCTGAAAAATAAGAAAACAATTAGAAATATTAAATCAACGTAGATTTACTCAGAAAGAAATAACTACACTGTTACCTTATATCTGGGCAAAATCTTTTGGAAACTGTATCCAAATGAGCAATTAAGATTTCTTCTGCCATTCGATCATCATTTGTAGTGGTATATATGCCTTGAATAGAACCCAATTTTGTAGCGTCCTTGAGTAATTCTAATACATCACTTTCCTTGTCTAAATTCTGAGATGATATTTGGATTTGCACACCCATCTTCTGCCAGTTCCTGAACAACCGAAAAGTACTGTTTTGTTACGATAGATTAGAACATCACATCACCATGATCATCGTCATAATCGCGATCATTAGAATAACATTGAAATTAGAAGTACTGTATTAAATCATTTTGCTTACCGTAATTTAAATTGAAACTTTGCAGTTGTATGCGCTTTGCTATGAACATGTAATTTCCTTGCACCACGAGCAACTAGTTTGTCGACCATCTGTATTCCAAAACTATCTTCATTCAAAACCACAACTTGGGTGTGCTTTGGATTGCAAGATATTCTGCAAGAAAAGTAATAATTTTGGGTTCCGGTCAAGCAGGTACGTAATTGCCTCGGGTGTCCCTCAAGGTTCTCATCTAGACCTAGTAATATTCATTATATCTAGAAATGACATGACATCGTGCTTCCACAATACTAGCATATTCCTTTTTGCAGACGACCTGAAAATCTCAAAAGCCATTACCTCTCAACAGGACATAAACCTAATGCAAGAGGACATCGACCGACTATCTGCATGGTGTCACGATAATAAAATCTCGTTGAATAGTTCAAAATGTAGCCACATAAAATTCACCAGGAAAGTAAAAATAGTAAATTCTGCGTACCAAATAAACGGAGTGAACTTATGCGAGGTGAAATTAGTTCTCTACACTAGCCTGAGGGTCTCCCCACATTAATTTATCAACGCGGAATCGGCTAACACCGGTCAAAAAAGCCCTTATGTAAGCCTGCTCGGCCGACGGCGAAACGAGCCGTTGTCTATTATAAATCGAGTAGTGTGGTGACACGCACTCGGCTTCCGCGTCGATAAATGTGGGGAGACCCTTATAAGAAGCATCCTGGAATACTACAGTGTGATAAGGAGGCCTCACTACGCAACTACGTAGCTGCGGATAGAACGAGTCCAAAAAGGTTAATCAGATTCCTAGGGTACTCAAACGGAATGCATTTAAATATCTATCCTACCGCGATAAACTAGCCTGCTACAAAATTAGTATCCTGGAAGCTCGAAGGGAACTTTTGGATTTGAGATTCGCATATAAACTGCTCAATAACACCATTGACTGCCCACAATTGGTATGTAAGTTCAATTTCAGAGTAAACCGTAGACCCCCTCGCAAACCTATTACACTCTTAGCTCCACCGCT
Organism: Xestia c-nigrum; assembly: GCA_916618015.1. Classification (NCBI taxonomy): domain Eukaryota; kingdom Metazoa; phylum Arthropoda; class Insecta; order Lepidoptera; family Noctuidae; genus Xestia; species Xestia c-nigrum. The sequence continues at coordinate 6,359,390 of OU745263.1, forward strand.
TCGCCGTACAGTGATTGGTGCTAATTCAGCTATACCCCGTGTACAAACTCATAAACGAACGCAGCGACTTGGTTGACATCCACGCAGACTCAATATCGACGTTTGCCAGATTTAACTAGTAATAGTAGGTACATAAATAAATTAGCATCTAGTATAATATTTAGAATTTAAGTAGGTACCTACATTAAGTTACAAATTAAAATGATTAATAATTATTAAGAGCATTATGAATGTGGTGTTTGCCTGTTATTGGTTGTTTAGTTAGATTTAAGACACATTTACTTGTATGTTCCTAGCTGTAAGGTATCTGTTATAACTGTTGCAAACCTTTATTAAATAAACAAATAAATAAATATTGTGAATTCCTAAATGAGGCCTCTTAACCAAAAAGATTTGTGATGCTGATGTTTATAAGAATACGAAACACGAAAGTAAATTGATGGTTCTATAAAATATCAAAACAAATAAGTATCTTTTCACCTGGGCTGTGCTTGCGTTGAATGGCCTTCCATCTTCAGCAGTACTCTGCCGCGGTGCCTGCTGGCCGCGAGCAGTCGGAAGGCGCGCGCGACGTCGTGCGGGGCATACGACACACGCGACAGAGGACGCACATACCCGCGGCCAATACCCTCGCTCAACATCGCCTGTAATTCCTGTGGATTCAAGTATAGTATATTGTTATCCTAGGGGTGAAAGTAACTTATTTAGTGCGGAGACGGGGTTAGGCGCCCTAGCATAGCGCGGGCGCTAATAGCTTGTGGGACTAAATAAGTCCTTAACCCGAGGTAAACACTGTGCTTTTCATTACGAATACAAGGAAAATAAAAACAAAAACACGAAACCACACGAAAAAAAATGAAGATCGGATTGCCGCTTTCCCGCCTATTTTGTTTTTTTTTCTGTGGCCGGCTATTCAGCCTTTATTTTTACTATCGTCACCTTCGATCAATAATTATAGTACATCGTCACTGAAAAAATAGTAAATATTTTGCCCAAATCCTTGTTATTTTAAAGAAATATTTGTAACTAAATTATAACAAGTAATTTAAAAAAAAAATTCTTTAATTAATACTGATTTTCATGTTATTTCAATTTTACATCGCGCTGTAATTTACAGGCTGTATAGAATTCGGACCATGGTTCACTAGAAATGTGAAAATAGTACTAGATTTTTTTAATAATGTGACAGCTGTCAGTTGAAAGCGATTTTCCCTAGGGCTGAAAAGTATTACTTTCAGCCCGCTCTTTAGGCAACTTCAGACCTACTTTCCGAGTATGAGTAATGAAAAATGTTTTACTGATAACAGATCTGTGCTACATTTAGAACGGGTGTGTATTTATGCTATAATAACAGATATTATATTTTCACTTGAAATAACGTTCACTTCATATAATTTTCAATCTGTATAATGCTGTTTTAATATAAAGTTTAGTTGACCTAACTTTCATTTGACGTAATTTCCATATTTGCCCATTTTCAGCCAAAATTCTGTAATTAAAAAATAATGCGCGCTAATGGTCACTGTTCTAACCTAACCCAGATGATTCACCAACAATAGAGAGGATCTGGCACTCGGCTCCGCGCGCTAATGGTCACTGTTCTAAACTAACCTAACACAGATGATTCACCAACACTAGAGCGGGTATGGCACTCGAGGGGGTCGGGGGGGAACACGAAAGTAGCAGGCGTTTATAGTCCAATCAAAGTAAAAATTTAGAACACAAACTATTTCGTTTCAAATTACATTAAACGTTACTATAGATTATTATAATTATGTGAACGCACAGTCACATAGGGCACAAGTGAAGTGTTACTAGGTATACTCATCATTGTAGCGTCAAAAAGCGCCGAACTATCTTTGGTGACGTCGTATAATGAACTAGTACGGTGAATTTTACGGTAAGTAACATTGTCATATTCCTCCATGTTTATTATTAACTAGCTGTTGCCCGCGACTTCGTTCGCGTGAAAATATTGATGGGTCATGTGTGAGACTGCATCGTTGTTCGAGTTGTCGCAAGCGCTACTGAGCATGAGGTCCTGGATTTGATTTGCGGGACGGGCAAAGTGTTATTGTATTATTTGTGCCCGGTTGATGGGATTAAGCTAAATGTGCGAAATGTGTAGGATTAGATACACCTCTACCTAACAGTGGCGCAGGGTGAAAATAGTGTCAGGGGAAGCCGTAGAAAAAAAAGGAAAACTGTTTTTTTTGCTTCTGTTAACTTTTTTCCCCGTGTTAATTTGGACCTCATTTTCACTATCAGCGACACAAAAAACCACGGAAACGACACCCATGATTAAAAATCCAAAAACTTTCGTCGGCGCCATTTTTGATTTTTATTTTGACTTCATCTACATTCATTAAAAGTAAGATCAGAAATGCAGAAGAGAAAAAAAAAACAGAAATATACGAAATAAAAAATCTAGTTGGTATCAAATACGATATCGACAATTACTCATTCTATCTCGTTCTACTATACATAATTTATTTATTTATTTATTTTATTTATTTATTTAAACAACACATACAACTATTATTACAGGTTTAGGTACCTAATACAATAGAGCAGTTATATTTAAAATTAAATTATTTATGTTTTGAATAAATTAATTCATTTGACAAACTAAAGTAATTGCGCAAAATGCGGCCCGTGTGAATTCGCTCAGTGTACAATTGAAGCAATCAATCTGTTGTGACACCATATTGAGTTGGTGCGAGCGGGCGGCACCCACAGGAGGAGCGGCGGCTGTCATACTTTCTTTTTCTGCTGCTGCCGTAAGTCCATAATCTTCGGCTTACCTAGGTCCCTACAAAACGGTAAGTACTGCCAGTCGCGAAGTCACGTGTGCTATTAACTTGTGTACGGCCTATACTATTAACGGTCTCACCTGCTGCTGTTATTCGTGAACGAATGAACAACTACAATGCAAAACTTCTTCCCCCCTTTTACCCCTTTGTGGGTTGAAATAAAAAAAACTAACGACTTACTAACTTTGATACTGTTTGGTGACTCAAAAAATAAAAACTTTAATTAAACACAAAATGTTGCTCTTTTTTCACCCCTCAAGGGTTGAAATTCTAATAAAGCCGTTGCGTCAGCTTCCAGTCATAAGCCCAGATATCAAATTTTGTACTTTTTACGTCGAAAATTAAGGATTTTTTCACATACAATTTCATCCCCTTTATAAGCCTTCGGGGTGGAGTTATCAAAACACGCTGAAACACGCATAAATTAATTTTAAATCGTCAGCCTAAACACAAAGTTAGAAGATCCTAAGTTTAAAACTGAAGGACTTTCATATGAGCTTCCATCCCCTATTTTATCCCCTTGGGGGTAGAATTGATCAAAATCCTTTCTTAGCGGATGCCTACGTCATAACATCTACCTGCATGCCAAATTTCAGCCCGATCCGTCCAGTGGTTCGGGCTGTGCGTTGATAGATCACTATGTCAGTCAGTCAGTCAGTCAGTCACCTTTGAATTATATATATTTAGAAGAAGAAGATATTTGGTCTTATGCTATCTGTGGGTAATACTAACATACATAGTTTTAAGGTTCCATTTCCTAACGCAAATTGTATTTGATCATATTTATGTCTGTAAGGAATATGTATAATATATACGGGCCAAAGTAGCCTGAGAAAAAAAAGAACGTTTTCACTTCTCATGCTCTAAAAGTACGCTAATATAGCCCTGCGATGCGGGATTAAAGTGACCATTTATTCCCTAGGGAGTAAAACGTTATTTAAAAATGGAACGATCTCTTACTCTGAAACATGGTAACAAAAGTAACATAACAAAGGTTTTATTGAAATTTCGAATTGGCTTGCAAATAGAAAGCGGTTCATTGAAAAGAAAAACAAATGAACTTTTCAACGCGGGTAAAATTATTGTTGTTTGTGTGCATCGTTGATTTTGAAAAGTACATATGTGCAATGCCTCTGTTGCTAGTTGCTGCAGTAATGAAAGTACTAATTATCTGTGGAGTGTGGATCATCTTCATTGCGAAAATGTTGAGAGTTTGTGTTGTGTTTTAAATTGTTAATCTTTGATTGACCTGATTGAAGAAAAAACTGACCGCTCAGATCAGAATTTTTGTCGAGTGTTATTTTGTTTGGTTTTTAAATGACTTCTCGCACTCGAAGTCGAAAGTACAGTTTGCACCTCGAGACTAAACGCCAATTTAATATACCCTCGCTTTCATTGACTCCCTCGCAAGCTCGGGAGTCAAACCACCTCGGGTATATTGTGGCTTCGTTTAGTCCCTCGTTATAAAATATACTATAGTGTTTATTATGTATGTAGTGTATTATAACGGGTACCTAAATATTATAATAAATGGCTGACACGATATACAACCTTTCCACGGACCACAGATATTTCAAACGAATATATTCCGCAAGATTTGGTTTAATACATTTTGGTTCAGTTCGTAAGAGAGCCTCACCCGCCTGTTTGTACCAGTACAGGCTACTTTGTTTGAAATACTTACTTGTATTTCCTGGGGAGTTTCAAATATTGTTGAAAAATCGATGGTAATATACGCTCTTTCTTTAGTGAGGGTGCTCATTCCCAATTCAAATTCTTCGTCATTGTTGTGAAGTTGAGAAACGTCAAAACATGCGCCCACTTGACAAACACAGTTAAGTGTATTCTGAAAAAAGAGAACACTCCTATGAAGCTACTGCTAATGACCTTATTATGATAAGGCTGTGCTTATTACTAACACACAATAATACATCGAGGTCCATACCTTCTTCAAGATTCCCCTTACTGAGCTTATAACAAGTTTACAACCCTCCCCTTTTTTGGCATTACGAATCATATCTACGAAACTTGGATCTCGAGAATTGCCGACATGATCAGCTGGAAACAAATAAAAAATAAACAATTATAGTTTCACTTAGACTTATCAGATACATCATTAAGTATTTATCCGTTAATAGTTAAATTTACCTTTCAACTCTGGGAATAGTTTAAGTAAGAAACGTTTTTTTCGAATGTCACTAACGGTCGTGTATACTTCACAGCCGTGAGCAAGGAGTATGGACAACAGAGCCTGGCCCAGAGCTCCAGCACCTCCATGGACTAACGCAGTGACACCAGGATTCAGGTCCTTGCCATATTTGATTCCCTATAAAAAAAAAGGATTCATAAATTCTTTATTAATAGACGTCCTCTTAATGTAGCCGATGATTACCTAATTATTTCACTCTTGTTTTAAATGCTGTGGTGGCTATACGTCGTACACAGACACATCGGAACACAAACTCGGACACAGAGTTCCAATCTGATTGTTTACGTAATTATTGTGGAGAAGAAGGCCGTTTTCAAGATATCGAGCAAATGCGGAAGAGTCCTTGCAGACCTGAAGATCGATGTCTCACACATGCTGATTATCGGTAGTTCAGGAGAGATGGTGGAACCAGTGTAAAAATTATCGACGAAATTATTGTGGCCAGAGCCTAAGTGTATACTCACGAGACAGTAGAACGCGTGTGCGTAGGCGAGCGGCACGGTGGCGGCGTCCTCGAGGCTCCAGTGCGCCGGCACCGGCCACAGCAGCTCCGGCTGCGCGCGCACCACGCTGCCGCACGCGCCACCGCGCACCAGGCCCATCACGCGCGTGCCACTGTAACATAACATGTATCAGACTCTTTATATCTCTGTTACAATGTTTAAGTCACAGATCTGGCGCGAATCAGGTCAAAATATAAGGCTTGGTACCCCTCCGCTGCCGACAATTGGTGCAAAGCAAGAAGAGCTACCAACTAAAACGAGTTGTAAGTTTATGTTTAGCACTATCTAATAGAGAAAGACTTGTCACCGGCGGCGGCGCCGCGGAAATAATTAATTAATCTAATAATTTATAAATTTATTGGTATAATTAATTATCTTTACGAGATATATAATAATAGGCTTAGGTAATCTATATTAATCTATATTAAAAATGGCATTACCTCTCTGTTATTCCACTGAAATCCATGCCATAGTTGTTTTCTCCATCGTGTTTTTTTCCAGTTGCTTTCTTAATATCCGTGTTTGACAATCCAGCGTAATGGACCTGATAATTGCAAAGATTTTATACATACATACGTTTCTTTATGTAAAACAATGCACCACATTTGTATTCGTATTTGTTTGTTACTTATTTTCTTCTATCTAACATTCGTTAGATGGGTACATAAACTCTTCAATAAATAAATAATACTGTATAATTATTAGTATTTAAAATAATCGTACGTACCTTGACTGGTATTCCAGAGCTACATATCTCTGCAGCATCGACCCATTCCAAAGAATTCAAATCCCCGACTTGTGCAGATTGTAACGTGACCTTGCTGCTCACTATCGCGCTCTCCTGTGCTGGTACGTAATACTCTCCTCCCCACTTACCCTACAATTAAACGTTATTGTTAAATTGACATTTAGGTACAGTGACTTAACAAAAATACCATCACACTCGAACATCATGAGGCATCATCTCGATCTCATGTAGGTACGATAGCAAAACACTGCAAAGATGACCTTACTCAAAACTTAACTTTGACAAATAGCGCTTAAAGACTATTTATTTTAATATCAACAATGTTTACACTAACATGGTCCAGAACGGTGAACGCTAGATCAATATCCGGTAGATTGTCCAAGAAGAAATTGTTGCCTTCTTCATTATTGACAGTTACAAGGTAAACATTGTTACGTTGTTCGTCTTTCCTCCAACTTTGTACTAACTGTTTGAGGGCGGAGGGGGCAGGGTAGGGAGCAATGATGATCAGGCGATGGCGGGGGGAGAGGTTGGCGCGGGTGGCGGTGAGGAGGGAGAAGTCGAGAGGTGCGCGCACTGTGATGGTGGTGGTGGGCACGACCACGTTACTCGGCCGCCAGCGCACCAGGTCCAGGCGCGAGCTAGCGTTGCTGTGAGCCGACAGTTGACGGTACAGAGATGACGGCCGGACGCGACCTCCGTGCACATTGTCTTCTTCGCTCACTATGAAGGAGTCTCGTCGGAGAGTAAAATGAAGCATCTGACACATCTGTCAATGCATAAAGAGAATATTATTTTTCTTGCCAAATCAGTTACAAGCAATAGCAACTATAGACAAAAGCAAAAACAATGTTTCTTACGTTATCGTCGGTTGATATATTACGGACGATGGCAACGTCCGCACTCTTCAGTGAGCTGCCACAATTTTTATTCGACTTCAAGTCTCCTACATTAAATTCTTCGTAACTAATGTTGACACCACAAACATTCACTCCAATGTTCTTAATTTCATCGAAAACAGAACCACGCATTTGGTTATTTTTGATACCAACAACCTTGATAGACTCTTTGTTTACATTTTCGGCAACCATTTGGAGGAAAACTTGCAGTGATGTTGAAACCTGGTAATTCAAATGTTATATATTTAATCCACAATCACTTTATTTTGTCAATCAAATCATAATCATGCCCCAGTTTATTTGAACCGTATGCCTTCTTTATTTCATTCATATCAAGCATCATCTTATGAGTCACTTCATCTTTATGAATTATTATTATTATTATAAGCCTATACAGTCCCACTGTAGAGCAAAGGCCTCCTTTCCCTCATTTAAATTTCACGATCTCGAGCGATTGTAGTCCAATCCTTTGCGAAAAAGGCCTGCACATTCCACGATCTCCGTCATGACCTGCCACGTTGTCGTTCCCTGCTATTTGGAACCCACTGAGTGGGATTTTTCGCCCATTGCTCTTCCGACATGCGGTAGATGTGGCCAGCCCAGTTCCAATTCAACCTAGCGGTTGTAAAGCCAGCATCAGCTATTTGGATTTTGGAGCGAAGTATGACGTTTCTGGTGCGGTTAGTAAGTTTTACAATCAGTATACTTCGCTCCATAGCTCGTTGGCAGACCCCACGTGCGGACTTACATCTTAAACTAATGTTCAATTTTTTTCCATATCAAATACCTATTCACACTTACTTGTTGGTCTACTAGGAAATTAGAAACGAATTTCAATGCCTGGAAGGCCGTGTTCCTTGTATTAACAGCTGGTAAATTACGGTATCTAGTGTTTTCTATAGTTAGTCCTCCACATCTGCAAATGTCGAAAAACAAAAGACAATCAAATATCACAGCAAAAAGTTTGCGGAATGGTCATAATTGTTGAATAAGAAAACGTTTTAGTTTACCTTACGAAATCAAATTGTTCTAAAACTTCGGCCTTATACACTACTTTGTCCTCTGACACGATCTTCAAGTTGCGATGCTTATCCACATCCACACCTATTCTTCTAATGTGAGAAGGCAGGGTGACTCCGTCGTGTGGTTGTCGCAGCATGTGCAACTGCAGCAAGCCGTCGAGGAACGTGACCCAGTTGTCGCGCCACACCAACGAAGCTTCGTTCAGAGAAGCGCTGGCGGCTTCAATAGTGCGGAACTGGCCACTGTGGAGGAAATTTATCATTTGACTTAGAATGAGGGAACTCACCATTATTTACACACCAAATAATGTCATTTAGCTCGGCTCCTGTTAATATCTGTCGATACTTTTTCTGATCGATCCTATCGTCATGCACATTTTAACTCGATAAATCTAATCAACGCACCAAAATTTATCGAGTGAAAAAAAAACGAAATACTTAGGTCATGTTTATATCCAACCTTAGTGAGTGTCTACGCACACAGCGTCACCAGCAACGCTATTACTTCAACACACACCAGCGCGACGAGGGGACCGGGCGGCACGGCGACGGACCTCAGCTCGCGCGCCATTACCACCTCACAACGCAACCGCGATCGCACGCATTTTTATTATTTTCATTCTATTAGATTTTAATACACCTTTCAATCATACAGTCCACTTCTTTTATTTATCTGGGCCTATCTATGGTCCTTCGGAGCCTTCTAATAGGTAAAAGTTATATAATTCGCGTCGCGGTCGCAAACTGCGTCACCATCGTGCGTCCAGAACATTCAGCTGGAGGTCAAACAGCGGTCATCGCAACAGCGAGCGTAGCCTACCAGCATCTGGAAGCAGCCACGCAAGCAGCGTGGGCCACGTCAGAGGCAAAGCACGAAAAATACCATCGCGCGTCCAGAATTCAGCAGGAGGTCAAACAGCGGTCATCGCAACAGCGAGCGTAGCCTACCAGCATCTGGAAGCAGCCACGCAAGCAGCGTGGGCCACGTCAGAGGCAAAGCACGAAAAATACCATCGCGCGTCCAGAATTCAGCAGGAGGTCAAACAGCGGTCATCGCAACAGCGAGCGCAGCCTACCAGCATCTGGAAGCAGCCACACAAGCAGCGTCGACCACATCAGTCGCAAAAGGACGAAAAAAGGGTTTGGTATCAACAGTTTCGTGAGTACGACCAATTCATTCTTTAAAGCACCCATCTATTCAGTGTCATCAATCATTCAGTCAACTTGCTTAATTGCCATCCATTCCCATTTCCAAACATAAATTCATCCATTACAGTTTCTACGTAATTATTCATACATAAGCAATTATAATTGCATCAGATTTTTTTTTACACTCACCGCCTACCTTCATTTTACTTTTCTAAATTTTCTTGCCAATCTATTAGAATAACGATCAATTCCAATCACCAATCATTTCTTTTCATTATACTATCGTTTTCTAATACATTTTTTTCTTCCATATCACACAGATTACATCGCCTTGCTCTCAGCGTACCGAGTTGACTTCACACCGAGGGTAATTTGGTAAAGTTGCGTGATCACTACATACACACTGTGCCTGCCACACTTCCGATCCAACTTAAGTATCGTTTCCATTAATTGCATTACATTACTTTAATTAAATTACAGTAATGACTGATTCTAAACAAGCCCAAACATCTAATAAGCCCGATGAATATGATTCTCCTCAGCTCAATACATACAAAAAAAGGAGATCAAGTCATAAAGGAAAGGTCACGGTTTTTAAAAATCATATAGAATCATTAAAATCCAAAAAACAGTTGTCCGATTTAGACATAATACAATTGAGTAATCGATTAGAGTCTTACAAGTCCCTTGCTAATGAGTTCGATAAAAACCAGACCCTCATCGACGACATAATTGGGGTTTCAGACGAACAGCTGAAGGAGCGGGAGCAATTTGAAACGGAATATCAAAATCAACTAGCAATCGCCATCAAACTTCAGCGAGACAATGAAACTGCCTGCGTTAACGGGTCTGTACTAACTCCAACTGCAGGTGAATCAGCAACTAAAGCATTCATTAAATTACCCACCATTGACCTTCCACACTTCTCAGGGGAATATCAGAATTGGCTTGAATACAGAGACACATTTGAATCACTCATACACAACAATAAATCAATAGATAACATTCAAAAGTTTCACTATTTGCGTGCATCTCTGCAAGGAGAAGCATCAGAAATGATAAAATCATTAGGAATGTCATCAGACAATTACCGAGTAGCTTGGGAACTCCTCACAGACAGGTACAATAACACGCCTCAACTGATACACAATCATCTACACGCATTAATCAGCATAAAAAACATTGAAAAAGAATCCGCAACAGCACTCAGACAATTACTAGACACAGTAAACAAAAATTACAGAGCACTTAATAATTTAGGCGAACTTACAGTAGACACAATGTTAACTTATATTATTACCTCCAAATTAGACTTCAGAACACTCAGATATTGGAAAGAAACAATAAACAATAATACAGCAGAAAAGCCCACACTTCAAGATTTAACAGCTTATCTCAATGATCGCTGTATTCTTTTACAAAATCTTGAAGACACTAAAAACATCAATAAATTAGATTCAAAATCACAAACATCCAAATCAGACAATAAAGAAAAACAATCTCGCAGTCCTTGTCCCTTATGTAAAGGTCACCATTATCTATTCGCTTGCCCACAATTCAAACAAATGACAGTGGAAAAGAGAATAGAAAAGGTTTCCAAGTTTTCCAATTTCTGTGCTAACTGCCTGCACACCGGTCACGAAACGAAATCTTGTCGTTTCGGAGAATGTAAATATTGTCAAAAGAAACACAACACAATGTTACACCTACACAAGGAAACGAACAAGGACACTGCGCACACCACGCTCGCCAGTAACAGTAGTTCTCAACACACATCAGTTCTACTTTCCACTGCCATAGTGCATGTCATCGCCAGTGATGGAACATCACACTTGGCGAGAGCATTACTGGACAATGGAAGTACCTCCTGTTACATCACAACCAACCTGGCAACAAAACTCAATCTCACATTCGAACCCATCTGCGGCTCAGTTTCAGGCATAAATCAACAACATACAAACATATTTCATCGCACAAATGTAAAAATAAAATCATTACATAATTCATTCACAACCAATTTGTCATGTTTAGTACTTGATACCATAGCACACTCATTACCAAACATGCGCATCAATACACAGGGTTTAAATCTACCTAAACATTTAAAACTCGCCGACCCACAGTTCAATGAACCCGCCCCAATTGACCTATTGCTAGGTGCTGACATATTCTGGCAAATAATTGGTGGTGGTCAGGTTCAGTTAGGTAAACAACAACCAACACTACAGGAAACTGAATTAGGCTGGCTAGTTTCTGGGTGTACTACAAGCACCAACAAACACACAAACAGTTGTTTTTTCAATAACAACAACGCAGATCCGTTATCACGTTTTTGGGAGCTAGACAACATATCTAAATCTCAAATCAACGATCCTTGCGATTCAGATGCATGCGAGATCATTTTTAATCAAACAACCAAAAGACAAAGTGATGGCAGATTCGTTGTCACTATTCCATTAAAAAAATCTCCGGAATGCTTGGGTGATTCATTCAGTCAAGCCAAAAAACGATTTTATTCCATAGAAAACCGCATGAATTCCGATCAAACATACAAACAACAGTACTCAAACTTCATAAAAGAGTACATACAACTAGGTCACATGACTATGAACAAACATTCACATAAAAATGCAAACATTCATTCAGAACACAACAAACCAATTATACAATCAAGTGCACACAGCACTAACACAAACAAACAGCGCTCACCTGTGTACTATCTACCTCATCACGGAGTTATACGTGAATCAAGCACCACCACAAAATTCAGATCAGTGTTTGATGGTTCCGCAAAAACATCCACAAAGCTATCACTCAACGACATTCAGTTAATAGGACCTGTCGTTCAAGACGATCTTATTTCTATACTCATACGTTTTCGTCAACATAAGTACATAATATCAGCTGACATAGAAAAAATGTTTCGCCAAATATCAGTGGCGGAACATCATCGGCACCTACAACAAATCGTATGGAGATACCATCCTACGGAACCTCTGCAAACTTACACGCTCAACACTGTCACATATGGCACGGCATCAGCTCCGTTCCTAGCAACACGATGCATCAAACAAATAGGCCTAGATTGTCAAAACTCACAAAATCATTCAGACAACTATGATCACAAACTGGTCTCCGAAATCATCTTGCATGATTTTTATTGTGATGACCTCTTGACCGGAACAGATGACGAGTCAGTACTATTGGAAATTGCAAAAGGAGTTTTTACCGAATTAAAAAATTATCAATTTCCACTTAGAAAATGGCAGTCTAACAGTCCCGCAGTTCTAAAAAAATTAGATTTTAGTGATACAGACAACACAACAGTTAACCTTAGTTCAAACGATCCATCAAAAACACTAGGCATTTTTTGGAACATACACACAGATACAATTTCATATACAGTACATTCAGAGTTAGCATCACAAATACAAATCACAAAACGCACAATCTTATCCACTATTGGTCAGATTTTCGACCCATTAGGTCTCATTAGCCCCTGCATACTCGAGGCTAAACTAATAATACAACAAATCTGGATAAACAACATCAGCTGGGACGGTGAAATACCGGTTTCAATTAAACAACAATGGGCGAAGTTTGTGGAATCGTTATCTTTTATAAATCAGTTAACTATTCCTCGGCGTGCATTCCATGACTCATCGCGCGATAACATTGAACTACACATTTTTTGCGACGCCTCACAACAAGCGTATGGTGCGTGCTTATACATACGTACCTACGCATCCGATGGCAATATCAATGTTCAACTGTTAACTGCCAAGGGACGCGTGGCACCATTAAAAACGCTTACCGTTCCGAGACTTGAATTGATGGCCGCGTTTACCGGTGTTAATTTAAGTAAAAAAGTCTTAAACTCACTTCGCAATAAAACCAACTGCAGGTGTTATTATTGGAGTGATTCAATAATTGTTTTATCTTGGATAAACTCACCTACACACAAACTTCAAACATTCGTCAAACACAAAGTCACAGACATTCTCAAACATACTGAACCACAGTCATGGTACTATGTACCAACAAAACAAAATCCAGCAGACATAATTACAAAGTGTACCAATGCACAACAATTAATTCAAACACCTTTATGGTTTTCAGGACCAAACTTTTTAAGGAATGATGATAAACACAGCTGGCCTGAACAACCAGGACATCTCAGCGTATCTGACCTTCCAGAAGTCCGGTCCCAAACACATCTCACACACGAAGATGCACATAATAACAATTCATTTGTTTACAAATACTCAAATTTTAACAAACTTACACGCATCGTAGCTTACATACTTCGATTCGTTCATCATTGCAAACATAAACATTCAAACAAAAATATCAGTACAAATAAACAACAACAGCTGGTGTGCATAGGTGACGTCATGCCTTTATCAACTAGTGAACTTAATTTAGCTAGGTATCAGTTAGCAAAGATAGTACAATTAGATCACTTTTCTGAGGAATACCAACTATTATTACATAACAAACAGTTACCTGCTACACATAAATTAAATTCACTTAATCCTTTCCTAGGAGATAATCAACTCATTCGTGTGGGCGGAAGGTTAGCTCAATCGCCATATAATTACGATAGAAAATTTCCTATCCTTCTCCACCCAGCTCATCACATAACTAAAATCATATTCTCAACATATCACATCACACTTCTTCACGCTGGCGCACAACTCCTATTGTCACACATACGTCAAGTTTTCTGGCCAACTTCTGGTCGCAACCTAGCTAGAAAAACTACACAATCATGTGTAACTTGCAAACGGTATAAAGGAAAAACTGTAACACCTATCATGGGGCAGTTACCTGAACAGAGACTGCACGCAAATTTTGTATTCAGTGACGTAGGTGTCGACTACGCCGGGCCAATTATGATAAACAACCGTAAGGGGCGTGGCAGTGTGCTTATCAAATCTTACATTTGTATTTTCGTTTGTTTTGTAGTCAAAGCTGTGCATTTGGAGTTGGTTACAGATCTGACGACAGATTCTTACATAGCAGCAATTAACAGGTTCATTTCTCGCAGAGGTAAACCTAATAATATTTACTCAGACAATGGGAAAAATCTGGTGGGTGCAGCTCGTGTGATCACCAACTTTCTCAAAAATCACAGTGAGTCAATTTACAGTAGTGCTGCAGAACAAGGTGTAAAATTCCACTTTATTCCCCCATACTCTCCCCACTTCGGGGGTCTATGGGAAAGCACTGTTAAATCAGTGAAACATCATCTCAAAAGAGTACTAGGGATGGCACACCTCACATATGAGGAAATGTATACATTACTAGTCCAAATAGAAGGCATTCTTAATTCAAGGCCACTCACACCTCTTTCATCCGATCCGTCCGATCTTTCAGCTCTCACACCCTTTCATTTTTTAATTGGTCGTACTCTAACTGTGCTACCTCATCCACAGATGTCCGACTGCGAACCAGCTCGGCTGCCGCGTCATCAACGAGTCGAACTCCTACGTCAGCATTTTTGGAGACGCTTTAATAAGGAATATATTTCCCAGTTGCACCAAAGGACACGCTGGCATCGTTCACACGGCGCGCTCACAGACGGCTCGCTGGTCATCGTGAAGGACGAGACACTGCCGGTGGCGCAGTGGCCACTGGGACGCATAGTCAAGCTCTATCCCGGACCAGACGGAGAAGCTCGAGTAGCGGACATTCGCACCATGACCGGGACAATCAGAAGAGCGTTTCACAAAATATGCCCATTGCTGGATGATAAACCATCGGACTGAGCACGAAGCAAGTCAATCAGCCGGGCTGCAATGGACTCTCAATTGTGGCCCGGGAATATGTCTACGCACACAGCGTCACCAGCAACGCTATTACTTCAACACACACCAGCGCGACGAGGGGACCGGGCGGCACGGCGACGGACCTCAGCTCGCGCGCCATTACCACCTCACAACGCAACCGCGATCGCACGCATTTTTATTATTTTCATTCTATTAGATTTTAATACACCTTTCAATCATACAGTCCACTTCTTTTATTTATCTGGGCCTATCTAGTGAGCTCTGTCATACTACATACTACTTCTGGATTTTGTTTTCTGATTCACCAAAGACAAGCTTTACTAGCTCACTAACACGTTAAAGATAAAAGTTTTCTTACCTGTACGAGTAGTCTCGCTCACGCAACAAATCATAGATATCTTCAGCAGTGAGGTTCATGTCTTGATTTTCTTTAAATTCTATTTCAACCTTTTTAACATCCGGTTTGAAAACAGCGATTGTACCTGTCGCTACTTTAATTTTGTCATCAAATACCTGTAAAATTAAATACTTCTAACACTCTTGCTTTCGTACTGGACAGAATGGCCAGTGGCTACGTAAATGTAAACATTTAGTTCACTATCGAGGGTTTTAGATAATTAACACATGCAAATACCTCAAAACACCCGGTTCCTCTTTGCAACGCTACTCTAAGCTTCAGTTGACTCTGTGTGTGCATCACAGGTTGTGCGTACAAGTGAACGTCGCGGAACTCTACGGATAGCTGCTTCTTCGGAACACCCAGGGTCATGGCCAGGGTGTCCCAGACAGCTACCAACGTTGATGCGAATGGATACACCGTTTTTCCTATAAATAAAGACACATTAACACTAAGAAAACAACAATCGTCAAAACAATTATGGTAGAGCGTCATTGTTCTTGTGTCTGAGTAGGATTACAGTGCAATGTAATCATGTGAGATGTCACACTATCCCTTTACAATAACAGTCAGTGATAGCTTCAATATTGCAAAATGAATGCAGCCCCTTGACATGCATAAGCAGTTCTGTTTTTTTTTAATCATTGTGAATTTATTAGGTGTCTTTCTCATCAGGCAAACATTTTGAATTGACATAAAAGTAAATAAGTATGTTGTTGTACTTACCTCGAATGACGTGTCCTTTCAGATGTTCATTTTCCTTGTCGTGCAATGATATGGTATATGTGCAAGCTGCACCCTTCCTTCTACTAGCAGTATGGTAGAGAGGCAAAGCCCTGAAAATAAACATAAAAAATACAGTGGTTTCTATTGATGGACGCCACTGATATTTCATACTCGGACCCTAATCATGGACAGATTCGGTTCATATTGCCATCAACAGTTTTAGAAGAGGTGGTGACTTAAAAAAATATCTAGATGTAGAAAGAACTCTTTTTATATCTCATGAAACCCCCATTACAGATGACACGCTTAATCTGTAAGCACTGTAAATCATAACACAAAAAAAGAAATTTGAGTTACCAGCTTTCTGCATGAGCCCACTCAATTAGATGGGAAAGGAACGGTGTTCCAGTGGATACCGGCATCTCTATTTTTGGGTAAAGTATTTGGACTTTCGGGTGGTAGCCCTCCATGTATAATCTGAAAACAGAAATAATAATTAAGCTACACAACTGAAAAATAACGGACAATTCCAGACCATCAATTTGGCTTCCGAGCACACCATGGCATAACAGAACAAATACACAGAGTAGTTCATACAACCCGGTAATCATTGGAGAGAAAAGAGTATTGCTCAGCTGCTTTTTTGGACAGGCAACAAGCATTCGACCGGGTATGGCACTAGAGCTAACTGTGTGTTTTAAAATCTGCTTACCAGTCACCACATACATGGTGTTTAAGTCCTACTTTGAGAATCGAATGTTCCATACGAAATACGGAGATAAGTAGTCTATCTTCATTTTAGCTCATAAAAGCTGGAGTCCCCCAGGGATCTATGCTGGGTCCAGTTCTGTACACGGTCTACACTGCCGACCTACACACTTCAAAGCAAATTGTTACTGCAACCTATGCCGATGACACTGCAGTTCTATCTTCCAATAAATACGAAATTCGAGCATCCTCAAAACTCCAAGAACACCTGGATAAAATTGGAACATCGCTGAAAAAGTGGAGAGTTAAAACTAGTGCTGCTAAGTCTGTCCACATTACCTTTGTCCTAAGGAGCTGGAAATGCCCACCATTAACACTTGATGGAGAGATTCTCCCTCAGAAAAGTACTGCCAAATACCTAGGTATGCACATCGAAAGAAGACTTACCTGGCGTGAACATATTAAGACCAAAAGGGACCAAGCAAGCAGCGCAAATACTACAACGCTTCCAAATTATAGCACTGAAAACTTGTACAGCGCACCATGGTTCACAAGGAACATTGAAGTACATGAAAAAAGTCACGTACTTGCCAACTGCTTCAAGCAGCAGATATGTGTTGTCCGCGTGCCCTCTTCTGGTGAGCGCAATGTTCCTGCAGTCGGCCGGTAGAGACCGCTTCAGGATGGCTTGCAGTAGACCATGAGGAGCAACCTCCACCAGCACAGCGTTCGATGGTATGTGTTTCAACGTTTCCTCGAACAGCACTGGGTTCTGGTAAAAAGGAAATACCATTATGGACGTAGGAAAATTAAATTCCACAACTAAATGAATGAACCAAAATAGGAGAAGTAGGAAAAATCGTTTCGGTTTTCACCAATATCATATGGGTGACAGCAAAGAGCTTGTCCCCACAGAATAACTCTTTTATTCTAAATGGGAAGATTTCTTATCACCTATAATGAATTCTTACCAGAAGATTGTTAGTATGGTACTCCGCAGACGAAAACTTAGCCAGGGGCTCTTCCCATCTATCAAATGGTACGGAAGTAGACACCCAGCGTTCACTTCGAGCCCTCGGTGTCTTGATAACTTCACTCAAATATTTCAGCAAACCGGGACCTGTAATTAAAAATATAATTAACTAGCGATTTCTTTAAATATTATCGTATATATTTTCACACGAATTCAGTAAAAAAGCTAGTATTTTAAAATTACAAACAGTTACTTTAAAAGACATACGATAATTAGAGTGATATTTACTCACCAGCATCAGCAATATAACGTGAATGATAGGCGATGTTAGAGCATGGTACTTCCTTAGCGAAAACACCCTTAGTAGTCAACTCTGCGACGAACTCCTTCATGATATCCGCAGGACCCGAAATGGTGCTAGATTCAGGCCCGTTGTGACAAGCCACTTCAATCTCAGGAGGACACATTTTTGAAATCTATGAAAAAAGAACAAGACAATAGATCATAGGTTTTTATGAAAATATTAACATAGTACTGCTAAGACGCAGGTCTGCCCTCTGCTCAGTGCATAATTTTGGAGAGCTATCAATGAACACCGCACAGTATGTATATCGTACTATACATATACCATAGTATATTTTTAAATTGCTGAGGGCAATACCCATGCATTTATTTCGAGGGTTCGACTAACATCGTCGAACAACCCCTCCGAGGTTAAAAGAGTGCAGTTTCCCTTTAAGAGCCCTCTTACAGTCCACTAGCGCCGCCACTCGAAAAAATGTCATTCAAAACATTTCAACACATAAACGGCCGTTTTTGTTACAAATGCACGATTTAGCTAAACAGCTATATTTCAAGTGGTGACAATGTGTTATAAAATTACGTTATTGCCTTTTCTACAGTAATAATAGACCACATTTTGTATTTTTGATTCTATTTACGAGTTATGACATTTTTTCGATTGGCGGCGCTAGTGGACTGTAAGAGGGCTCTTAAAGTCTGCTTTGCTATGACCATGTCACCGTAAAATTGTCAAACGAATACGAATTACAATATAACGAATTGTCAAAACGTTATATTGTAATCTCTATAGCGATATTGTAAACTCTCGAAATATTGTGAACTGAACATACGGAAGTATCTCTGCCCCCATAATCGGGACTTGGGACACCCCCCTGTTAGGTTAGTTAGGTTCCTTTAAACCCTGCACTCGGAAATAGAGGCGTCGACTATGCTTAGGAGAATATACTTAAGTGTTTTAAGGTTAGGTTATATTAATCGATATTTCTCAGGAATGGTACATTATCTTTTCATGAGAGTGGTACCACTGGGCAAGAGGGACCCCTCCTTCCCTCCACACTGGGTGAGTTGACTACCATCGCATGCATTTCACGAAAAATAATGCGTTTTATTGTAAGCAGTATGTTCGTTTGACAATAGTTCGAGAGTTTACAATATCGCTAGAGAGATTACAATATAACGTATTTAACAATTTTACGGTGACATATACACACACAACTTGAAAAAAAAAGTGTTTCAACAATTTTACGGTGACAACCATAAATGACTCTCAAGACCTATGCCAGAATGGACTGAAGGAAAGAACTGCTTTTCACACGGTCAGTAATACGTGGCCTGAAAGCTCATGGAGCAGCCTGGTTATTCTAGAACCTGAAGGAACACCAAAAATATTGTTTACGAAGGAATACTGCGGTATAAGGTATCATACTTCGTTGTAACCAATATTTATTATTCATTATTCACTTCTGGTTGTCTCATAATTAAATACGTTCATACTAGCTTTGAGTTTCGTTAAAACCATACTACTGTCATCCCACAGATTAGTTTTATGGAGAACTTTGTCCATATTGCTTTGTTTGGGATATTGTCCGTTAATATATTCAATCAAGAGGAGTCTCGATTTCACTGTGTTCTCAAAAAAAGTCGTTTGTTTCCTGTACGCCACGCGAGCGAACCCGCAGGCAGAAGTTAGAAATCCAATAAAAATAATCACAGTTGAACAAAGAGTTTTAAACATACCTTTTCATATCCCACACCGATGGCAGCCATGGATCCTCTAATAAACGGAGTCTGCAGCGACACCAGACCGCGGCTGTACGCCGACAGAATCATCTCCTCTGCCGTCAAACAACCGTCGGCGTACGCGCAGCCTAACTCGCCTACACTGTGACCTGTACAACAAAAGCATAGAAAATTATAAAAGTTAGAATATAAAATAGCCTGCACGACTATACATATAGGGTGTCTGGTAATTAGTGTACGATACTTAAACGCGTGATTACCAGTCACCCTATATATTGAAAAAAAACAGAGTTCTTTTTGGCATTAGTTCCGTTATCACCACCTTTCTGGCTACATTAAGTTAATACCTTGGCAGGAGCTATTTTACTATAAATAGTTCATATCGATACGACCCCTGGCTGTTATAGATCTAGCCCAACAGTCTTTTCAATGTGATCGTGTTGCCCAATTACTGACTAGGTATTTCAAATAGGCAGATCCAAATATAGTTGATGATGATGATGACGTGCCGGAATGAAAAAGTAAAAGGCACACTTCAAGTCATACGTGTAACAGAAATGTTATCATTACCGATAATGCCATCAGGCACCAGTCCAAGTTCCCGAAGCACATCAGTCAGTCCTATTTGAATAGCAGCTATTCCCACGAACGAGTGAAGAATGTTGTCGAATATAGTCTTGTCGGGCGAAGTAATTATATGGACTATATCGATGCCTTTTGGTTCCAAAGCTTTTCGGCATCTGGAATTCAAATAAGGGATGTTAATTATTCTAAAAACGTTGGATTAGTTTAAAAGTTATGACATTGCCTAATGCAAACCATATTTTGCTCTGTCAAGAAAAAAAATCATAACGGCTAGTTTTTAATGTCACTTACCGTTCGATGGCAGCAGCGAAGATCGGTATGCGCATGAGTTGCGCGCCCATACCCGCCCACTGCGAGCCCATCCCGCTGTACACGAACCACAGCGGCCGTCGCGCGTCGTCGAAGTACGCCGACTTCTCACATAGACTGACAGTCTTTTCTTCTTCGTCCGTTTCTAGAATGATAAAGCAAAACTTTCATAGATATGTGAAATAACTATTATGTCATTTCTTGAAAAAAAATGTCCTCACAAAATGTAAAACTTATACTATGGTATTTATGCCTTTATGTCTTTAACTATATATAACCCCTCGTATGCCGTAATTATAGACACAATTAAAAACCATTGTATCTCGATCTACGTTCGTTATACGAAGGTTTAATAGTTATCGCATCGATAACTCTTAAAAAATGCAAGAATAAGGAAGCTAAAGTCCCAATGGCCAGCCCATTGGGACTTTAGCTTCCTTACGGTCGGCTGGTCATATTAGCCATTGAAACGATGACCGTTGGTATAGACGTATTTATGAGAAGGGTTGTGAGCTAGCAAATCAGCAAATGGACTTACTTAAAATGATGAATCCTCTACCCAGATGTCCAGAGATACTCGTCTGATGAATGTTATGCAATAGAGCTAACTCCTCAGGATCTATGACCCGTGATTTCAAGTTTTCGAATATTTTCTGTACAGTTGTGTCTTGTCTCGCAGATATAGTCACGAGATGTGCGATACTACTGTTGTAGCGAGACAGATCCTGGAACGAATGTAAATTATTTTAGTTAAACACCTAGGTGCCAAAGCAGCGCGATTGAATACCTGGTGTGCACCAGAAAAAGACTGCCTGTAGATGGGGTAATAGTATAATAACGAATGATGACCAAGACCGGAAAATGAAAAATTCGCCAGTCTGGGGTCGGCAAGTAGTTCTAAGCAGGGTTCAGAATTCTAGATAACATCGTAAAATATTTTCAAAAACAAAAAAAGACTTATAATGTAAGACTTATAAAACGTCTAATATACAAAGTATTTTTTTTTTGCTTAATCTGAGTAATCACATTATTAGAGTGTTTTTTTTCATCACATCGTCGTAGGTACTTGTGAAATAACTACTAGCTAGCCGCTTTCAAACGTATGTAGTTGTATGAAAATATCACTTATATTCATATTCAGTTGCTATAATTAACAATATTTGACGATCCAAAATTCAGTCTTCAACGGACTAGATTGGTACCTGGTCGCCTGTTGCTAACCGTTGCGGTAATTTCTTCATTCGTACCTTGGGTTTATAGTGACCATGCAGCAAAACATGAGAATTGACGCCGGTGACTGACATTCCGTTGACGGCGACGTAAGACCGTTGGAAGGGTTGGTGCTCGGTGAGGACGCGCATGCGCCCCTCGCGCAGTGCAACCACGTCCTGCCGCGGATTTTCGCAGTGCAGGTTTGCGGCTAACTCACCGCGGTGGTAGCCAAGCAACACCTGTTGAGGATAAAAAAAATAGACAAAACAACTTACTGATGGAACCAATAGATACACGAACGACGAACGAACATAATATATTTGATATTGCAAATTCTTTTATAAACAAATGAATTCACTCCCTAATACTTTCTAACACCAGGCCAGCATTCTTTTCACGCTGACGGTCGTGACGTCAGAGAACCAAATACTGCTGTCGGTCGCCGCTGACATCAGCGCCACAGCGCGAATTCAGGTCTTATACTTAAAGATCTTTGATAAATTGTTTTAAACAACATTTCAATTCGCGGGGACTAGAATGTGTGACCAGAATGAAGTGTTACCCTACCTTCGTTATAGCAGATATACCAGACGCTGCCTCTCCGTATCCGATATTGGAAATGACGCTGCCGACCAACAGCGTATCCTCTTTCCCCTTACAGAACACCCTTTCAATAGTTTCCAGTTCTGCTTTGTCCGCTTCCGGAGTAGCTGCAAAAAAAGCAATAATGCTAGGTTATTTTATTAAAAATAATCAGTTGATGTGTGATCACGGTTGCTATTCAAAGTTGTTAATTCAATTCCCGAGTCGGACAATGAGAAATTTGTAAGAAGCTACATTCGTGCTTCTCTTCTCTTCTCTTCTTTATCCTTGTCCACCCAATGCGAAGCGAAGATCTGTTCCAAATCTCTTCACTTTAGGCAGTTTTGCATCATGGTTATCCAGTTTCTATTGGATTTATGCTTAAGCTAATAGGTCGCATGTTAGTTGGTCCAAGAGACCTACCAACATGCGTGAGACCACCAGATGTAAGATGTACCCCTTCAGGATAAGGAATTTTGAGTCAAGTAATGCAGAAATGGATACCTGAACCAAAAGCTTCAACGTATTCCACAGCATGCGGTGGAACTCTCGCTTCTTCATAGAATTTGTTCAAGAAGTCGACAGTCTTATCAGGATTTCTTAAATATCCGTACTGAGGCCCTGTTTCTTCTGTTAGCAGACCGGTAAACGCCGTCTTTGCGAGCAATAAATCTGCGTAGATCCTGAATATAACACGACAAAATGAGACCTTAAAGATAATACTTTTCGCAACAAGTAAGTGCATCAACATTTATAAAGCTGAAAATAAGTTGATATATTTTGTTTCAATAGAAATAGGAACCTCAAATTCCGTTGTGACAAATAAAAGGTGCTCCCAAAAGATAGCCATGATACTTAAACTTTATAAAACAGCCCCTGACTTTTATGTCTTGTAAAAAGATTCTTCTACAAAACTTACCTCAGTGCATCTTTAGCCTTCTGCAGAAACAGTACGTTAATGGCTTCAGACTTGACACAACCATTGGCATTCTGATCAAAAGACTTGGTTTTACCGTCCATGGCTTGTCTTATGATCCTGGAAAGAAATAAAACACGATCGTACAATTTTAAAACATTTGAATGCTATTGAAAAGAATTCTGAAATCATTTTCTCAATAGAAAAATTGGGCCAATATAATATATCACTCTGAGAGTCCAGCAGGATCATGTTTGCTTGTTTCAAAGATTATTTGGAACGATCGGCATGCAAGGCCTCTAAAAAAAATAGTTTTTTGCAATGCTTTACCTTCCGTAATGCACCGAGGACTGCGGATGCATACACAAGTAACATCCTCCAACGACGGCCGCCTCACATTCACCGCGACTCATAGCCAGGTACGCCTGCTCCAGCGCGGCGGAAGAGCTGCAGCACGACTCGTCGATCGCCATCGAAGGACCCTTCGCATTCAACCAATAGGAAATGCGGTTGGCGAACATTGCCTTACAGCATCTACATAACAAAATGAGTGATGACCAATGACAAACGTACAAATGGGCTAACTGAACATATTCATATTTAGATCAAATAGTGTAATGGTACTAGGCCTTACGACAGTGCAACTATTCCGTTATAAGATATCGAACTCCGTTCCAAGCTAGACCAAGTCAAAGTAAAATTGTTAGATTGGATTCTCACGGTCCCGCTAACATTCCCGACAAGCACATGGCACTGCATCTGGGTGTTTCTTTTGTTTTGTACACAGTTTTCTCTTTACCTCTTCTACTGGAACTTTTCTAAACAAACTGGCGAATGTGGCTGTACCAAATAAAGTCTGTATATATACGCAATGTCTAAAGTGAATCGTTTCTTACCCGGTTATACCCAAGCCTGATTTAGACGCGGCGTCATAGAAGGATGCTTTTTCAGCTTCGGAGAAACACGTTCCAACGAACACACCTATCTTTTTCCCAGACAGGTGCTCAGGATTAACTCCTGTGGACGCCAAAAATTATTAAAAAAATATTCAATAAATAAATTCAATGGAATGTACTACCGGGATAAATATTGGTGGAACTTCTTCTGATAGTTTATGATTTATCTGTGTAATCGTATATATTTGGAAAATTCAGCCTAAATCGAAAGTTAACATAGTCAAGCTAGCTAGCAGCAACATCCCAGAACTTATAACATCACTCACCTGCGTCATAAATAGCGTTATAGGCCTGTTCGAGGATTTTTCGAGACATGGGATCCATGCTGTTTCCGAGACGGTAATGCACTCTGAAGAACTGTGCGTCAAACCGTTGTAGATCTGGCACTGTGCCCATATGCTGAGACGCCTCGGGATGATTACCTGTCCAACGTAGCATCTCTGCAGTTACTGGGTTAACCTGGAGGATAAAGTTTATGTAGACACTGGGGGATTTTACCATATCTATCTACTTTATTATCGTTATAACTGTCATCGTTTGGGCATCAATATCAGTCAGCACCATTTTCAATAATGTGGGGCCATCCAACACCCTAATGATATCATAAATTTTCTCGTTTAAAAAATTGTAGCCACTCTTGTTTGAAAATTCATCAACCCCAGTAGTCGTAACGTAACCCAAAGATCATTGTTGAACTGACAAAACTAGGTTGTGAGTGTGTTAGGCAGGTACCCCACAGTTAGGGTGCTTACATAAAGAAACAGGTTTCCGGTATACAGACAAATCTGTACGGGTCGGTACCGACCGGCGTAGGTATAATATTTCAATATATTCTGTTCACTTACTTATAAAGAAACAGGTTGTAACTTGTCGGTGCCGACCACCTAGACCGAGCCATACGGGTTTAGCATTTACTGGTGTCACTAAGGACAGATTCACCTGTTTCTTTATGCGAGTCAACACTGTACCGATCGGTGCCGACCCGTACAGATTTGTCTGTACCGGAAACCTGTTTCTTTATGTAAGCACCCTTAGCCACGAATCTCCAAGCCCTTACCTTGTTGTACAGAATGTCCGACAAGTCCTTGATGTGGTGCGAGGAGGGGAAGATCCCCGACATGCCGGAGATCACGACCCTCTCGCCGTCGGCGACCGGCATCGACGCCAGTGCAGCCTCACGCTCAGTCGCGGGGCGGGGTTGGGGTTGAGCTAGCTCTTGAGGAGTTGGCGTCATGATGCAGCTGGCTGTGAGAGTAAAAGTTTAAGTGCTAGGCATCCCGTAACGTTATTGATAAAATATTTGAATGAGAAATGTAAAGTGCTATGGGGTAGGTTAGTTAAATATAAAATCATAATGACTAATACAGCCTCGAAATCTACGTTTGCTACAGTTGTTTATTTTTCAATAAGATAAAAATTACTAAAAAATATTATTTATTTTAGGTACAAAAGTTACAATAAACTTACGTGTTTATTTTCAATTGAATTAAAAATAATTTAAAAGTAAATAGGGAGACCACACCAAACTCTAGCGGTAGTTCGGTGCAAGTGATTTCTATTCGAACTATCTTCTATTTATATGAATTGAAAAAATGTTTTCATTAATGTTGACCGTATTTGAACTTGGCCGTGGGACACTGAACCATATTATTTAGATACTTCCAACTACGTAAGGTACAATCATGACCACCAATATCTATATGTCACAGTTAAACCCATTTTAGTTTTAGCGCGTTTCTAATTTTTAGTAACCTACCTTTCTTACAACCTAGTATTTTCCAGTTATTACTAGAATTTGCATAATATAATTATTTAACTTTTAAATAACAACAAAAAAACCAGTTCTAATTATGAACCTTAAGTAGTTTAAATTAGTAGTATTAAAGAAACTAGTTGATGATTGAAAATATGTATATTTTTATTTAAATATTTATTAATAACTCTTGCTAAATGTTACCCAAAAATAAATCAGATATTTTTCGGAGAGAAACACTTTTTTTTTCAAGTTGTGTGTGTATATGTCACCGTAAAATTGTCAAATACGTTATATTGTAATATCTCTAGCGATATTGTAAAATCTCGAAATATTGTCGAATGAACATACTGCTTACAACAAAACGCATTATTTTTCGTGATATGCATGCGATGGTAGTCAACTTGCGCGGTGTGGAGGAAAGGAGGGGTCCCCCTTGCCCAGTGGTACAACTCATGAAAAGATATTGTACCATTCCTGAGAAATACCGATTATTATAACCTAACCTTAAAACACTTCATATTCCCCTAAAAAGCGTAGTCCCCTATTTCCAAGTGCAGGGTTTAAACTTTAAACCTTTAAACTTAGGTTCCTTTAAACTTTAAAAGAACCTAACTAACCTAACGGGGTGCCCCGATTATGGGGGCAGAGCATACTTCCGTATATTCAGTTGACAATAATTCGAGAGTTCACAATATCGCTAGAGAGTAACACGTTATATTGTAATATAACAGACAATTTTACGGTGACACATACATATAATATTGGTGCTCGTGACTGTACGTATTCTCTAATACGACGATAGTGACGTATAAATTATTCATCGAAGTGTAAGTAGGTACCTTCTATTTTGGTAATACAGTAGGTATGTACTCGTACTAGCGACCGTTCTACATGTTTACGACTCAACAAAAAAACGAGATGTCTATATTGTATTTAATAGCAGCGCCTAGTACTTACATATTAATATAAACCCGGATAAGTTCCCTAAATGATGGTGAAAACCGTATCAAAATCCGTTGCGGAGTTTAGATGAAAAACGCGATCGCACCAAACGACACGAGAAATATGGACTATTAAAGATGTCTACGGTCCTTCACTTCACTTTTATTCGGAGAACCTTTAGTAAATTTTCTCGCGTGTCAAGAAAGAAATGAGAGGTACCAAGAAGGTGGATGCACAGTCCCCTTCCTGTGTTTTGAGCATGAATTTGTGTTCATCTGTACTTTTGTAAACACACTTTTGTGGAATCTATATAGTTTTCATAACATATAATAACAATTTAACAAATAATATCACGCCTATTCCTCGAAGGAGCAGGTAAGAAATAGTACACCACTCACATTTCAACAAGAGCCACGTTAAAAGGCACAAGACAGTACAAAATCTTTTGCCCAAGAATGTTTATAATAGTGATGTCTTCTATCTCACTGTACTGCAAAAATTGTTAGATTTTTTTACATCATTGTGACAAAAATGAAGAAAAGTACTGTTTCTAAATCTTCGTAGGGTTTATAGTTAAGACATCAGTGCTACACGATTCTGCACTGTCTTCAAGCCTGCTTCAAACACCATGATCCTGAAACCTTACGTCAATGATGTACAGGAACTCAGTCCACCTTTTATCTGCCTCTCTGAATTAAGTCTTTCAGGAAGTGCCGACGCCATTGCTTATTAAAACTTTTTGTCCACATTGGAATCGTCTATCAGATCTACGAGAAACTCTTTGATACAATGCCATACTTATCTTTATGATCAATCAGAACAGCTGGGTAGGGGTTGTTACGCGTGGCCGTTTCTAGCCACCCACAGCGTGGGTCATCTCTGGGGAAGTGGGGACCTAAGAAACTAGCGAAATTGGTTGATTGGAAGCGGAAAATGTAATAAAGAGACCAACTATAGAAGTGAGGGTGCTTAGTGTGTGCACACACTAAGCACCCTCACTTCTTCACTTCAGTAGATACTTAAACCTATGGAGACATGTCTCCATAGGTTTAAGTATCTACTAGATTGACATACGTGCTTACGTAACAGTTCGTACCTCAATATTAAAATTTTGTCGAAAACTAAAAAAGACACTGCCATTGCATCAATTTGAATATGTTTTCAATCATAATTCCTTCGATTTTGGATGCCCCTATTAATTTATTCTGGAAGGTAATCGTACTCAATGCCCTTTCTTTTATTTACTTACTTATCATACGATGTTTTATGCATACATTTGCTTGCATACGATCTAGTTTTTATTTATTTACTAAATAAGTGAGTAACATTTGAATAATTGATCGTAAATCAGTTCGTTCACCGACTCGTGGTAGGGTCCTAATGTTTCAATATTCAATCATTAAAGTAAACACTCATCACGCTAAACAAATGAGTAGCGACGGGATGATTCATATAATACTAATGCGTATAGGGAAGGTGGGGAATTAGTAGTTCAGAAAACCCTTTCAGTTCAGTCAGATAAATATAACACTTTTTTACAAAAAAATAACTTTAGCTTCAGAAGTCGGTGACCTTTGTTTGATCGATTTACTTAGTTTTTTTGTCACCCACTTCTGAAGCTAAAGTTATTTTTCACTTTTTAGTGGTTGACTTGTGCATGTCACCGTAAAATTGTCAAACACGTTATATTGTAACCTCTCTAGTGTTAATGTAAACTCTCGAAATATTGTCAAACGAACATACTGCTTACAATAAAACGCATTATTTTTCGTGAAATGCATGCGATGGTAGTCAACTCAAGCGATGTGGAGGGAAGGAGGGGTACCACTCTCATGACAAGATAATATGCCATTCCTGAGAAATACCGATTAATATAACCTAACCTTAAAACACTTTATATTCCCCTAAAAAGCGTAGTCGACGGAGCCCCGCTTCGCGGGGCCCCTATTTCCGAGTGCAGGGTTTAAGGGAACCTAACTAACCTAACGGGGGGGTGTCCCAAGTCCCGATTATAGGGACAGAGATACTTCCGTAGGTTCAGTTGACAATATTTCGAGAGTTTACAATATCGCTAGAGAGAAACACGTTATATTGTAATATAACGTGTGTTTGACAATTTTACGGTGACATGCATACCCTGTCACAGCGTACCAGCGTGATTTGTTGTTATGAACTGGTGTAAACAATAGACAGACATGAGATTTCAGCAATCCCAGTACATTTGCTATTATTTATTGGGGAGTTCCGTTGCCTATCTCCGAAGTTCTTCATCAGATCTTTACCAAATTTAAAACGCACGTGTGTGAAATACGCTACATTTTGAACCTAATCGTAGTGCGAAATGAACCAGTTTTCGAGGAAGTGTATTGAAAACTTCTTTATTATATCTATGATTGAAAACAATATTATTGCCGTTATCAATGTCGAGACTGCCAGCCTAGTCCTTTCTACCTTGTGTAAAGTATGTTATATTCTACTAAGATAGAAACGGCCACTGTACATTTTTAGTAGCCTTAGATTTTAATGTTCATCTGTAAGTATTTCACACCCATAATTACCGGCTTTAACGCGAGCGACGCCGCGGGTAAACAATAGGGCCTAGATGGTAAAATAAACAAGTGATTTGGCCTAAGGAGAGGGCTGCAGGCGCGTGTGCTCGCCTCCAGCCCTCTCCCTGGAGTGACGCGCCGACCGTTCCGGCACCGCAGCAGCCGGATGGCGCGGTAAATCTGTTCACTGTGCTCAGCTCCATACTACCTATATGATATTATATATTTATATGCCGATATCTTGTGCCTAGCATTTTCCTAACTATGTCGGGGCGACTTCCAGTCTAACCGAATGCAGCTGACTACCAGTATTTTACATGGAGCCATGGGGAAGAATTAGAAAAATTGTAAAACAGTTTTGTTTCAAAATTGGTGTTCAACAAAGTATTTTACTACGGTCGAAGCGGCAACTGTACATCATCTCTAAGTATTTTTATTATTTCCATAATCCTCGGCTGTAGCGCGAGCGACGCCGCGGGCAATCGTTAGGGCCTAGACGCCAGAATTAACAAAGGATTGGGCCTAAGGAGAGGGCTGCAGGCGCGTGTGCTCGCCTCCAGCCCTCTCCCTGGAGTGACGCGTAACTCGCCGACTCAATCGTTCCGGCAGTTTATACACATCTGTATGTACCTACCTACCTGTATATTGGTAGTCCGTCACGAGGCTGTGAACGCTAAAATGATTGCTTAGAAACGACTTTTTTCGTTGGAGTGAAAAATCTCGTTTTACGGTAGAACTAAAATGTAACGCACGCAAAATATTGTGCTGATAGATGGATTGGATAGTACGAGGATCTTGAAGGTGTTTAATGTAAAATTTTACATTAAAGCCATGTATCTAAAACTAACTCGCAATAAATTTTAAACTTTGACCCCCAATATCTCCGTAACCAGAAGGTTCCAAGGTATGGTGTAGAACAAAATAATGATGAGAAGTGCCTTTCGGTTTCGGTAAGAGTATTTTCACACCCTTTTTTTGTTTTATACAGGGTGTGAACAGACCAGTCCCTTCCATCTTTTTTAAAGTATATTCTTCTAGTCTACTACGATAGACTGCATTTTGGACCCCACTATCGCGCCTGTTCTGCGCTGCGCCAGCTGCCAGCGCCAGCCGCCAGCGCCACGCCACTAGGTACCTCGCTCGCGCCGCGCCTCCGCCCGATGCCTCTTGTATTTGTCCCGCGCCTAACAGTGCGGCTGCCCCATTTCAAAACCTAGTAAGGACCTAAAACAAAATTTTACAGGAGAGCGCATAAACGTAATACTAGGTCAGCCTTTAAAAAGTATTTATGTTAAGTAAAAAAAATACTATTGGTAAAAACCTAGTAAGTCTAGAGACTTACTAGGTTTTGAATTGGTTGAAGTGACTTACTAGGTTTTAAACTGGTCACGAGGGAGTGGATAGGGCACTTACTAGGTATCGATGCTTAAATAAATCTGCTTTTAAGTGAGTTTTTAACGCTGGTGTGTTTGTATTCGGTAGGGACTTACTAGGTAAGGAAGTTTATGCAATAAAACGATTTTTGGAAAAATTGTCCTTTACTAGGTTTTGAAATGGGGCAGCCGCGTGGACCTGTGGTATATTACTAGTCATGCAGTAAAATCAGTTTCGTATTGATATCTACATTAAAAACGTAATGCTTAGATCAGATTTAAACTTAGGTACACAATTGCTTAGGTGGAACCCACATAAAATCCAAAACCGTTTATTTATTTTATTTATTTAATTACTTCAAAGAATGGAAGATGTTGGGTACATGATTGGCACAAATATGCTAAATTAAAGAAATTACAAAAATGTTTGTAAAAATGTCAAAATATCGACACAAACACATATAAAAAAAATCCACAAATATCCACGCTCGTTTCTTAATCAATCGATGTCATTATATCAAGCTAGTCATCAAAGTATAGGTAACCATAAATAACTTTTCAGGTTTTTTTGAATATAACTAGGTACGTTTAATTGCCGCATTCAAAGTTCTCCTTCTCAATGTAACAGACAGACTTGTGAGTGAAATAGTACACTAGTTATGTAATTTCAATTTAGAAAATATTGAAAAGACATGACAACGCTAAAGAATTTGTGTGGTTTACAACCACTAAAAACCCCGACTATTGAAAACGTTCACACACGGTAATCGACTCCTCCAGTCCTCCTAGTAACGTCGCTTAATTAAAATGTAACCTACGTTAACCGGGTCATAATAACGAATCGATTGATACTTTATCCATAAAAAATTGATGAATATTTTAGGCGCTACGGAAAATACATACATATTATGTACGTACATAGACTTCTCAAATCCACCCTTCCCTTTGGCCTCACCGTAGTCGGGTAAAAATATGTTTTTAAACTGAATAAATATCAAAATAACTTTTATTTAAGGCGCTTAGACGAGCTAAATTAGCAACTCTATCTGTGGTGGTTCAAACTTCGTTTGAAATGCTGTTAGAATAAAGTTCTAATCAGCTTGCACTACAAAGTGGTTGTTACGTCAGCCACTGCGGGCCAAATATCGCGAAATTAGTGGTTTCGATCGATTTACAAAAAAAACTATTGATTGGATTAAAAAACTGAAACAGTATCATGCTAAAATATTGCTTGTAGAATTATTTGCCAAAAAATGAGAATGATCGCATGCATATTAGTTACTGTTTGAATGATATTTTTAGAGATAAATTCGTGATTTCTTTTTATCGAGCCAAATGAATTGTATTATGTTTTCAAAACAGTATCATGCTAGCATATATCCTGAAGAATATATATTTTTCTGGTCTTGTTTATAGCAGTGAATCATATACTTTTAATAATTATAAAACTCGCGTTTAGCTCATGTAATCGCCTTAAGTACTACGCGTCCTAAAGTTTCCACACTATTTACCTATAAATAGCAATAATTATGGGTTTTTTGCTGCATCATGGGACTGTGCGTGACGTCAAAAGCAGTCGTTGACCAGGTTTGACTTGTTAAATGTACCTATGTGCATGCATGTGCAATGCAAGCATGCGTACAGTACAAGCAACAGTTGCACAAGAATATTTTGGCGCATCCTACTAATTGAAATTACTGCCGTAAATGTGCGATTAAAATAGTTTATAAGTTTTAGAGCATTAGATTTCAAATCGTCCAACACTGTGATACACAGACAGAAACGAAAAACAATCATTTCAATATGTATGTCAAGATACTGAAGACGTACTTATTACCAAAAAACAAAAACTTGTTTTGAAAAAAATAAGGTATTTTTCACTTTTTAGTTTTTTTTTTAAGTCGATTCGTTATTATAGAGCCACTTCTTCAGTTTTCTTTTGAAATAATTTAATGGCAGTTCTCTGATTTGTTTCGGTATTTTATTGAAAACTAGCTGACCCGCGCAACTTCGTCTGCGTCACATAAGAGAGAGAGACGGTTACAGAGAGTGGGTCGTAAGCACCTGTAATACAATTTTCAAAGAGCACATCACACACATCCTTCCGCATAATGAAAATGCGCGCCCGGTACATGATCATTATTTTGCTGCGGAGTTATTTAAAACGGTGTATCTTAGGAGATATGCATTGAAATCAATTTACGTGCAATACAAAACGCGTCCATCAATTCTGTTAATATTGTTGATTGCAAAATTTGAAGTAGATTGGACCAAGGAATCACATTTTCCCATACAAATTTTGCCCTCCTCTTTTCACCCCCTTAGGGGTATAACTTCAGAAAATCCTTTCTTATCGTATGCCTACGTCATATAAAAATTCACCCTCCAAGTTTCAGGTTTCTACAATCTGCGGTTTAGGCTGTGCGTTGATCCATCAGACAGTCCTTCAGGACAAAGCATTTTTTATTTGTAGATAGTAGGATTTGGACTCGTTTGTATTTGTAACTATTCCGGCTTTACGTCTGATGTACATTCGTATAGTCTACATTTTCTTCATAGTATTATTTTATTTGTAAATACAGGGTGGAAACGATTAACGGGCCTTAACCGTTGAGTATTAGAAACAGGATCGATTTGCTTAAAACAAGGCCCAGCAACGGCCTCGTGTGACAAGGATGGCTTTGTGATGGTGGAGAAGAAGAAGAGGAAGAAGCCGCCTAGTCGGAACCAGTGCGGGACCGCGCTGGCAGAACCCAATATGCTGCTGCGTCCGGCGATACCGACGACGCAGCTCTATGTGTCCCGGCTACATCACACCACGAAGGTTGAGGAGATCGTGGAGTATGTCCGAGTGAAGACCAGCTGGACCTTGAGGGTTGAGAAGTTGGAGTCGCGCCACAACACGAATTTTAAGTCGTTCGTGGTGCGAGTTCCGACTCATCATATTGAGACCTTCCTCAAGGAAGAGTTTTGGCCGAAGGGTGTCATATATCGGCGATTCCGCGGAAGGCTACGCGACACCACGCAGCGCAGCATGACGCCGTCTCTTCGTGTGCAATAGTTTATTTATGTTTAGTGGTTTTTATTAATATGTATGTTAGTCTGTAAGGTATATGTGATATGGGTCTTTTGTTACCTGAATTAAATGATATATTATTATTATTATTATTATAAAAAAAAATGTTTTGTGTAAAATAACAATTTCCTTGCTAGCTGTACGTTTTTTTTAAATCTGTGTCACCGGCGCCACTTTCAGACTTCCTCTAATATACCTAGGTACTCATTCCTTACTTTATCCATTCGCGTAACACCACACATCCCCCTTAGCATTCTCATCTCCGCGACATGCAGATGCCTTTCATTCATCCCTTTTGTG
Organism: Xestia c-nigrum; assembly: GCA_916618015.1. Lineage (NCBI taxonomy): Eukaryota > Metazoa > Arthropoda > Insecta > Lepidoptera > Noctuidae > Xestia > Xestia c-nigrum. The sequence goes on from OU745263.1 coordinate 6,393,928, forward strand.
GCCCAACATTCTGATCCATACAACACAGCAGGTCTAACCATTGTTTTATAAATCTTCTCCTCAAGTTTATATAGACGTTGGCCGACATGCTACAGCAATTGGAAGAGAGTGCTTCTACATCTTGTTATGGCCAGTTTAGTGAGAGGTATGTCTGGTACGTTTGGGAGGGACGTTAAAGAATATTTTGCTGAGTAATGTTGGACAGTCAAAAAGTAGGTCGTACAATAACACCACGTAATTCATCTGCCGTCTCCCTTCCAGTGTAGGTATTAGTTAGGAGATAAACTTTTTATTTACTGTTACTTTAATAAACAGGTTCTGGTGCTTTTTAACAAACATCCCTACTTCTAAAATGTAAGCTAGCAAGTGTAAGTAAAAAACTTTTTGAAAAGAGGTCTACATTAATCGAGAGGTCTAACGACCAGGGGGGTGAAACTTCCATACATTGGCTTCAAACAAAATTTTCAATAGTGCTGCCATCTGTGTATTTAAGTACACCAACTTTTCCACTTTCATAACGAGAACAGCTATTTTAGACTCCTTGCTAGTGACATAGATGTTAAAATAAATTGTTATGTACGTATGCCTCAAAAGGTTTATATTCATGCTGAATGTAATGGTGATTAACGTCACTTTCCATGTCATCTTGACAGATCAATTTAACTTGTCTGTGCTGCTCTATGCTTTCTTCTCTCTCTCTCTCTCTCTCTCTCTTCCGTTTTGACCGTCTGGTGAGAAAAAATTTTGGGTTAAAAAATTTTTGGGACTTAGAAAATTTCTCCTTACTTTTCACCTTGAGTAGGGTTAGGGGCAAACACTTAGAAAATTTTTCGAAAAAATTTTTTTGGAAGTTGATGCCATACGCTTATAGGCACCATGAGCCGTGCAGAAAACAAAAAAAAAAAGTCCCAAAAAATTTTTTTAACCCAAAATTTTTTTTTTTTGTTTTCTGCACGGCTCATGGTGCCTATAAGCGTATGGTACCAAATCGAAAAAAAAAAATTTTTCGAAAAATTTTCTAAGTCCCAAAATTTTTTTTAACCAAAAAATTTTTTTTTTCGTTTTCTGCACGGCTCATGGTGCCTAAAGCGTATGGCATCAACTTCCAAAAAAATTTTTTTCGAAAAATTTTCTGTTTGCCCCTAACCCTACTCAAGGTGAAAAGTGAGGAGAAATTTTCTAAGTCCCAAAAATTTTTTTAACCCAAATTTTTTTTTTTTGTTTTCTGCACGGCTCATGGTGCCTATAAGCGTATGGTACCAAATCGAAAAGTCCCAAAAATTTGTTTAAACCAAAAATTTTTTTTTTGTTTTCTGCACGGCTCATGGTGCCTATAAGCGTATGGTACCAAATCGAAAAAAAAAAATTTTTCGAAATATTTTAGCGCCCCTAAGGCTACACTCCAACCGACAGCGGTTGCCCTCGTAACTAATAGTTCACAAGTTCGAATCCTCAGAATTTCTTTTTGTAGGTATTTATTTCGTTGAACAAAAACTAACAGCGCCATCTAACAGTTTGGGTACACAGTTTAAAAACGAAAACCAGAGTTGCGCAACTATCTTGTATTATAATATAGTGTATTATCCATGCTAACGACGCAAATGGGTCTGCTACATTTCTTTTGGGTTATAAATACTTTTTACGAAGGTAGAGTTACCCCATACAAGCAGACCGTAGGTACCGGAGTATTGAGCCAACGTAGCCATGATACGCAGCCATGCCAGTTTTTAAACTTGACAATTTTCTAATCTTTCTTAGTGCAAAAAACAAACTTGTTTAGATAGACATCTTCTGTAGGTACGTCTTTAGGCATGGACAGCTGAGATGACAAATAACGCCAAAGAGAACTTACTACTTTTTTTTTATTACTGACAACATTGTAATAAAAACTCAACTTTAGCCATTGGTCGAGGAAATCCAGAAACATCAAACACATGTACCTGTCACTGTCAGTGTCAAAATAAATAGGATAAATGATCCCAAGTAACAAAGTTTTCCCCAAATGCAAGTTTTTAAGTCTGATGATGATAATCTTTATAAAAATGCATATCACTTGTATTAGCAGTTCAAAATAAAAAAAAATATACACCTCTATAAATGATTATTAGTTCTGATTCCTTTTAAAATTACACAAAAGAGAGACTGTTTTTATTTAATTAATCTTTATTTAAAAAAGTGATAAACATGTCATGCAAACAGTACCAATTCATAAATTATTTAAAGCACTCTTCTATTTCCCGAAAATAAAATGCCAAACTAACCGCAGTCTATAACATAAAATAATATTAAAGTTCTTTTGGGGAAATTTTACACTTTCCAGTAGCAACCCTGAATTTTTGCGCATGTGTACCGGACCCAATCAAATCGGTGACGTGAGTGAAGTTAAGTCCAGCGTTGCCAGACCGTACCAAAAAGTACGGTTTTCCGTACTATTCATCACATAATCGTACCACAATCGTACCTCAGTGTAGACCGTACCTTTTTCGTACCTTTTCTATACTAGTGATTTATTTTTCACTACAAAGGGTAAAAAAAATATATACAAACTCGTAAAATATTTATAAACTCGTGTTAACTTAAATTATTATTTTACGATTACAGTCTATCGAGAAAGTAATAGAAAATAATGAGACTCATACTTTCTTCAACTTTCTGTCACATTTGACACTAAAATAATTGGACACAAATTACTTCAATGGAATTTTCTCAGTTCCTAACAAACAACTTGTTTTCGCTGTAGAATATGAGTAGACTATAGCATGCATATTTTTCAAAACTCTAGCAAAACCGTAAGGGTCGGAATACTTCTGCAAGAACTAGATCAGTTTTTTACTTCGAGTTGCGATTGATTCGAACTTCGATTTATAAAGTCTTTTTAGACCTAAAAATATCAAATTACATCTACATTTTTTTACTGGTATTATAATTCAATTAAACAAAATTATTCTTATTTCGTTTCAAGTTTCTGACAGGTATGTAAACAACAGAATTTTACACACTAGTTTAAAAACAATAAAATAAAACAAAACTTTTTGTTCCTTTAAATACAGAGTGTAGACCACCTCATCACAAAGCCGTTAACCAAGCATTCTGTACATCATACTAAGTAACTACGCAAAAATTATTGCATTTTTTTTTTGAGGTTATAAATTATATATTGTGGTAGAACTCAATGTAACGCACTTAAAACACTATGCTGATGGATGCATTGGGTCGTGGAGGTGTTAAAAGTCGAAATTTGACAAAAAAAAACTTATCAAAAAGTTGTAACTTTGACCCCCCATATCTCCGTAACTAGGAGGTTCCCAGGTATGGTGTAGAACAAAAAAATGATCGCAATGATGGAGAGAACAAGTGCCTTTCGGCTTTGTGAAGAGATGTTTTACACCCTTTATGAATAATAATATCGCTTCTATCTGAACTTCCTCATCACATATAAAAAAAAACATTGCATCATTAACGAATTTAGTGACTTTACTTCATTTTCTAATTGATTTACAAATGATTTTTTTCGATATTGGTAATCGGTAAAAATGTTCTGCTTTACCATATCCCTTTGAATATTCGATTCCCTATAGCTTTTTTTCCAACCCATGGTCGCAGAAAAAAAACGACATCGACATCTAGTTCTTGCAGAAGTATCCCGCCCCAACCGTACCTTGAAATTAAAAACCGTACCTTTTCAGAAAGCCGGCCGTACTTTTTTGGGAAATCATACTGGCAACACTGGTTAAGTCAGTGAAGTTCCATCAGATTCTTAACTTGTATTGTGGTTCTCGTGTAGAGGATAGTGTTCTATCTTATTCAATATCCAAGTGCACTTTAGCTCGACGTTAGTTAGAAACTGTTAAAATGGAGAACCTTTCAATAGGTAAGTTTTTTTCTTAGATCTTTTCATATTTGTTTTCTAACCTCCACGCACACGTATGCAACATATTATTTTAATTTCCAGGTGAGATATACACGTCGGATAAGAAAGGTAGTGACGAGACCGGCGATGGCACTCAAGCAAAGCCGTTCAAAACGGTATTACAGGCCATGCGACATGCTGGCAAAGAGCCTTTCCCCACGATCTACGTCGACGCAAAAGATGACACGAAAGTGTATGAAGTTGTAGCAAAATCTCAATTAAAGAAAATTCACAAGATTTGGGTGAGAGAGGGCCATAAATCCGCTGATAAGGCGAAGGCCGAAGAGGAGGGCAATGAGAAAAGACAACAGAACCTTGATGAGGCTAAAAAAGTGGTCATACAAGAGGACCCTAAGCTACCTAAAGCTACCATTATCAAGATATCAGAAAGTGAGTACCTACATAGATCCTTTTTTTTATTTAAACCATGATAATTCTTAGAAATACAGACGTAAATTTTAAGTACTAAAAAGTCAGCATTGGCTTGCAAGGAGTTTCTTATGCATATTTCCAAATTAACAATTACCATTAAAAAACATGGGAAATTGTGCCAGAACCTGATCAGTGTGTCATCTTTTAGAAGGGAAGTTGTTGCAAGATCAACTCTTGTGCACTGGTTTTGTCTTTATCTAGTACTAGCTGACCCACGCAACTTCGTCTGCGTCACATAAGAGGGAAAAAGCTACCTACTACTACCTACCTACCTACTACTACCTACTACTACCTACCTACCTACTACTACCTACCTACTACTACCTACCTACCTACTACTACCTACCTACTACTACTACTACCTACCTACCTACTACTACATTTTTTGCATAAGAACCTTCTCCTGACAATTACAAACACAACAAAAAAAGAATCAGCCAAATCGGTCAAGCCGTTTTCATGCTATGTCGTGACAACGGAAAACGGGTTTCATTTTTATATATATCGATTTTTGTGTCTCAACATTCAATTGAGTTGAGCATTATGAATAAACTTAAAAAAAGAACAAGTCCCGCATCTCAGTTCTTCTATTAAAAATAGTTGTGAGATCCATGTAATACCAAGTTGGTTAATTAATTGAGTAATAAGTTAGGGTCCTTCTGTCTTAAGTTATTACATAGTTAGCTAACCTAACAACATCTTATAGGGATTATATCAATATTATTGTCTTATTAGTATTATCAATTGACTTGGCTTCGAGAAAAGGATGGTACAGCTGCTGTACTGCTTTTATTTTTCCTTGACTTGGCAGGGGCAATGCCGCACCCCCAGATTGATGGCTTGATTAAAACTCAATAATTTAATGCATTCCATTATGTGTAATAAGGCAGTAACATAAAATCTAATTGAGACCAATATGGACACTGTCAGGCAAAGCAGACTAGTACGAAATTTGAAGCTTTAGTAACTTAACTAGTATCCATTCCTATTTCCATTATTAAGATATTGTTGGTTTTATTTTTTATTTTACTCATAATATTTATGTTGTTATCTCAAGATGTTAACTAAGAAAGAAATTACCAAAAACATTTTGCCTATGCCAAGAAAGCATATTTGCAGATATAATATAAGTGTAAAAACATAATTCTCTTCATCTCATCCCAATCTATTTGGAGTGGGCACAGCATGTCAGTTTCTTCCAAAATACTTTACTTCATCAGTCATAGGGATAGAATATACAAGATGATGTAACAAACTGGAGTATTGCTTGTTGACGACTCACTATTTTTGCTAACTTCCCTTTCTACGACTAGATATAATGTAAACATTGTCCATATCCATGGTACTATAATGAAAGATTAGTCACATTTTGATGATAAAAGAAATAGTAATTATGTAGGTTGTATTGGCTATTTCCAAATTGGCCAAATCTTTTTGTTAATTCACTTCTGAATCCAATTATTTTAACAATATAATATTAAGTCGAGTGAGTCTCATGCATTCCTTTATTTTATATAAAACCATATAAATAAACTCAATATGAGTAGAGAGAAACTGGAAAAACCTTAGTATGTATTTGTAATAGATGGAGCTATCTAAATTGCAGGCAAACGATTCTGACCTCTTTACATGACTCAAACTGCAGTACAAAGAAAACACTGTATACTGGGATTCCCACTACTTTCTATTTAGGTTGTCTTTTTATCTACATTCAAGATAAATCTATACTAATATTCTAAAGCAGAAGAGTTTGTTTGTTTGTTTGGTTGAACGCGCTAATCTCAGGAACTACTTGTTCGAATTGAAAAATTATTTTTGTGTTTGATAGTCTGTTTATCGAGGAACGCTTTAGGCTATATAACATCACGCTACAATTATTAGGAGCAGAGCAGGAATGAAAAATGTTGAAAAACGGGGATTTTTTTCCTTTTGATTTTCTCTCTTATGTGACGCAGACGAAGTAGCGTGGGTCGGCTAGTAAAATGATAATTGGTATTACTTTCTATTACAGATCTTTAAGCTGTTAACTGTGCCCGTTTTCAGTGACACTAAGCAAAGCCTAAACAAAGGAGCACTGTTGAAATTCCAACACGTCAATAGTGTAGGCATTCACTATGTTAAACTAGTGTCAGACTCTGTAACTGGCATTCAATAAACAAGGAAGATTCAAACTAAAAGTAGCTTAATCTCTTGATCCAGTTTATTATCATCCAATACAAACAAATATTATGAGTATTTGATAATGATATTTCATCATCTTCATTGGAAGTTGAATATTGTTTGTATAAATGTTAAGGCTATAGGTAGATGTGAACATAAACTTAAGATTAGCTGGCTAGGTATGAATATAAACTTAAGATTAGCCAGCTAGGTGTGAAAAAAAACTTAAGACTAGCGGACTAGGCGTGAACATAAACCTAAGATTAGCCAGTTAGGTGTGAACATAAACTTAACTTTAACCATTAGCTAGCTAGGTGTGAACATAGACTTAAGCTAGCTGTCAGTCTGACATACAAATTTTTAATCTGTTTGTCTTAGCTGTAAGTCTTCCATAGTAAATAAATAAATAAAGTAAGCCAGCTAAACTTAAATAACCTAATCTAAGTTTAGCCGACTAATCTTAAGTTTATGCTCATACCTACCTTTAACCGTAATATACACATTTGTAATCCTTTTATTATAATATTCTGCACTACAGAAATGGTTTTGCTCTTATTGGGTGAGTCACAAACGCTACTGCTGGACCTCATACCCAGCAGTAGCGTTTGTGACTCCGCCAATAAGAGCAAAACCATTTCCCAAGGGTGTTTTCATGGAACAGGGATAGTAGCAGCTTAAAGTCTGGCTATGTGCCTGGTGGCTAGAGGCTCGCAACAGTTGCTACCTATTACCTGGGATTAATACATAATGGGCGAAACTAGTGCATACTATAAGTATTAAAATGTCAATCAAAACGCCAATGACTAAAATATAAACCATGTTCATTCTTCAGCAACCGATAACCGCGGCAAGCGCATATGCGTGCGAGGATGGGTGCACCGCTTGCGTCGTCAAGGGCGCGCGCTCACCTTCCTGACTCTTCGCGACGGCACCGGCTACTTGCAGTGTGTGCTACACGGACTCCTGTGCCAGACGTACAACGCGCTGGTTCTGTCAACCGAGTCCTCCGTCGTCATCTATGGTCAGCTGGAGGTCGTGCCGGAAGGGAAGATGGTTAGTGACAGACCACGAAGGTCATCTTTTTTAGGCAGTAATTGGGTAGGGTCGCTACTTAGTGTATGTTCAAAGGTTTATCTGTAGGCAGGTTATTTTTTTAAATCACTCTAACATGGTGGCTTGTCTGATGGTAAGTCGTCACTGCCACTTATGGACACCGGGAAATACAATGCCATAGAAATAAAGAACCTTTGTAGAGAGTATCTACTCCCCGATTATATTTTTTTTTTTTTGAGAAGGGCAAGCACTGAACATTTATTTGAGGATGTCCTCTTCACAATACTCTGTCTTCTCTATTGTATTTCAGCTACTAACACTAGAAATAAGTTATTTTATTGTTTTCTAACACAAGGGATCACTGTTATCCGAAAAATGAAGACTAAAATAATAGATGGTCTGGTCCACCAAACTCACTGGGTCCTTATTGTGGATTAGTAACGCTATATACGATATTTAAGACCGAGATTTATGTTCCAGCAGTAGAAACATTATTGGCTGATTATGTAATGGTCTTTTACACCAACTGATAATGAAGCTGCATTTCTTATCACCATCACCTGCCTAGCCTTTTCCCAACTATGTTGAGGTCGGCTTCCAGTCTAACCAGATGCAGTATTTTACATGGAGTGACTGCCTATCTGACCTCCACAACCCAGTTAGTACTGGATAATACGATACCCCTTGGTAAGACTGGTTGTCAGACTTTTTACCACTGACTACCTGTTACAACTGTCAAAGATCCAAAAATGACAGCCGGGACAAACCGCTTAACATGCTTTCTGAAGCGTAATGAGTGGTCACCCATCAACCATCCACAAATGACTAGGCAAGCACGGCTTACCCTAAAGATTGGCCCGAGCGGCTGTTTTTATGTAGCCACGAGCTGCTTTTCTTATCAACATGTAAAATTGTCCAGGCACCTGGCGGTCACGAGCTGACAGCTGACTACTGGGAGCTGATCGGCCTCGCTCCACCAGGTGGTGCCGACGCCATCCTCAACGAAGAAGCCTTGCCTGATGTGCAGCTTGACAACAGGTAACAAATAGGAACTCCAAAATGTTCTTTCAAGATTTGTCAACGAAAACAACGGTCATTTGTGACCCAGAGCCGACACGAATGTGACATATCTCAATTTTTTTGTAATCTAGCTAGATAACATGATCACCTGGATAATTCCATAGTTATTGTATCGTGAGTTACATACAATTACGATGTTTTTTAAGTCTCCTGAAGAAAAACATAAGGAAATATTTTGGTGTTAGCCATTGATTTCGATTATAAAATATACATATATGTCACCGTAAAATTGTCATTTCATGTCATTTCATTCTTCCCCTAAAAAGCGTAGCCGACAGAGCCCCGCTTCGCGGGACCCTATTTCCGAGTGCAGGGTTTAAAGGAACCTAACTAACCTAACGGGGGGTGCCCCAAGTCCCAATTATGGGGGCAGAGCATACTTCCGTATGTTCAGTTGACAATAATTCGATAGTTTAGAATATCGCTAGAGAGAAACACGTTATATTGTAATATAACGTGTTTGACAATTTTAGGGGAATATAAAGTGTTTTAAAGTTAAGTTATAATAATCGGTATTTCTCAGGAATGGTACAATATCTTTTCATGAGAGTTGTACCACTGGTCAAGGGGGACCCCTCCTTCCCTCCACACCGCGTGAGTTGACTACCATCGCATGCATTTCACGAAAAATAATGCGTTTTGTTGTAAGCAGTATGTTCATTTGACAATATTTCGAGTTTTTACAATATCGCTACAGATATTACAATATAACGTATTTGACAATTTTACGGTGACATATATATATATTTTAGCTATATTTATTTTGACGACTCGAATGTCGTAGTGGTAGTGACGCTGCCTTACGTTCTTAGGGTCCTAGGTTCGAATCCCGGTAGGAGCAAATGTTTGTGTGATGAGCATGGACATTTGTTTCCGAGTCGTGGATGTTTATATGTATAATAAGTATGTATTTACAAACAAAAAAGTATATATATGTAGTATATCAACTATCTAGTGTTCACGATACAAGCTTTGCTTAGTGTGGTACTAGGTGGCGCTGTGTGTTAATGTCCAGCGATATTTATGTATTTAAATTACCAAAAAAACTGAGATATGAACCATTTGTGTTCTTTTGAATATTTTTGTCTCTATACTGTCGCATGTTGGATTGCTGACAGATAAGTAATAATAATAAATATCGCTAGACATTAACATACAGCGCCATCTAGTGCTACACTAAGCAGGGCTTGTATCGTAGACACCAAATAGTTGATATACTACAAGTATACCTTTTTTGTTTGTAAATACATACTTATTATACATATAAACATCCATGACTTGGAAACAAAAATGTCCATGCTCATCACACAAACATTTCAACAACTTCTGAACCAATTTTAAAAATTCTTTCACCATTAGAAAGCTACGTCTTTATCGAGTACAGGCTATAAATTGATTGATAGACATCATGCAAATTGGCCGAGCACTTTGCTGGTGTTTTAAAACTGTTATTTCTAGGCATATTATGATCCGCGGTGAGAACACATCGAAGGTCCTGCGCGCCCGCGCCGCCGTGACGCGCGCGTTCCGCGACCACTTCGCGGCGCGGCGCTACACCGAGGTGACGCCGCCGACGCTGGTGCAGACGCAGTGCGAGGGCGGCAGCACGCTCTTCAAGTTCAGCTACTTCGGGTGAGTTTAAGTGAAAACTTCTTTAGGTGCGTTGAGCACTTTTTGGGTGAACAAAAATCATGGAACTCGCGTGACCGTCACCTAACGCTTCGTAGCACTCGTAGCCGATCCGCTACGGCGTAGCTTCACTTAAGTTTGCGCGGGGCACAACTCGTAGCAGATATATGTAGATTACTTCCTTTTCACTTCTATCGACTACCCCATAAGTATGTTTTTTTGTCTCATTTGCTCTCTAGCCTTTTCTCAAATAAGTCTGTCAGACATTGTGTGCTTAACTGACCACCAGAATTTAGTTACCAGTTAGATACCTATAACTAAATTCAGTTATAATAGGTATCACTGGGTAGTCACATTAACAGTCTTACGAAGGGGTGTATTATGTACCCCTTCGGAAGACTGTGTTTTACTACCTGACTTGATTTTCTGTGCAATTTTTTTTTTGGCAGTCTGGCTATTGATAATTTCTAGGTTTTCAATTTTTTTTTTATCACATTATATAATCCTTGTATAATTTCCAGTGACGAGGCTTACCTGACCCAGAGTTCCCAACTGTACCTGGAAACCTGCCTGGCGACTCTGGGCGACGTGTACTGCATCGCGCAGTCCTACCGCGCCGAGCAGTCGCGCACGCGCAGGCATCTCGCTGAGTACGTATCTACTTTATACACAATACAATTTGAACTTTGTTTTGTATGTTGAGGTGTTTAGTTTTCCAAAACTTGTCAATGGTGTCGATTCTGTTGTGCACAAACTAAACTTAATTTAGGCTATTGCTATCTTTTACTAAAAATCAGTGCGAGAAAATGACGGCTATAGCTAGGAACTAAGTTAGAGATGTCAAACTAGTTTATGCCTTGCGCTTCATCGTGTTTTTAGTCGATATGTTTTACGTGCACCCTTCATTTGTATAGAAATGTTAGTAAAAGGGGGGGAGGTATTGGTAAATTCGCGATAAATACCTGTATTCATATGTTTTATAATATTAGTTCCATTAAAATTTGACGGTTCTAAATTACTTCCGTCTCTTTCTAGTTTGATTAGAGAGTCTCGTTCCTTTCCCGTTCCTTTCCCTCGTTCGTTCCCGTCTCTTTCTCGTTTTATTAGAGAGAAGAAGATAGCAATAGCCTAAATTAAGTTTAGATTAGGCACAACAGAATCAACACCAATGTCTAAGATTCTGAATTAGCACAAATAAAATCATCGAAACCTTGTGTAGATAGCGATACCTGTCACGTTTGGGAAGAAGTACCTCTAGATAATTTAATTTGAACCGGTATAATTTCACTTTAGCAATTTTAACTTTCTATCTGTTCCAGTTGAGTACACTAACCTCATTTAGTTCACCTACATCACACCAATCAATTTGACACACATACTTTTTAAGAGCTGTCAATACGTGTTTCTGTCATAGATTTTGTATGGGAATAGCATCCTATGACGTCACTGTTTGGTCAACTCAATGACTCAACTGTTTATTGATTTCAAAGCAATTAATTGAAAATAAATCGGGTTTTCAAGCCCAAAATAAGGTTTTTTTTTAGAGATTGTAGTCTTGGAATTATTGTTTAATGGTGTCATTTACCATATTCTTTGGCTTTTGTTAACATGTATCTTTCTTGTACATACAGGTACAGTCACGTAGAGGCAGAGTGTCCGTTCATCACGTTCGAGGACCTGTTGTCTCGCCTCGAAGACCTGGTTGTGGACGTGGTAGACCGGGTCCTCGACTCACCGGACGCGCATCTCGTTCATGAACTCAACCCTAACTTCAAGGTAATATGCAGTTTTAAAACTAATATTTAAATGGGAGTCCCACTTAAAAATTTGTTTTGTTTTAGTATTATTTTGTTGTTATAGCGGCTTCAGAAATAACAAAAAATTTCAACACTATCACGGTTCATGAGATACAGTCTGGTGACAGACAGACGGACAGTGGGGTCACCTTGGGTGTGGAACCCTAAAAAGTAGCGAAACATCATTCAAAATGTTCATAAAAAATCGTTTTATGCGAAAAATCAGACAATTCGCCAAATCTTCGAAATTCCTCTGCAGTTTCTCCACAGTATTTTGAATTGTATAGTTTTATAGACTTCTAAAATAAATCCGTCTTAACTATACAATTTATTACTTAAATGATATTGTATGATTTAATTCCAGAGGCCCAAAAGGCCGTTCAGACGCATGGCGTATACGGAAGCGATTGAATACTTGCGCGAACACAACATTACCAAGGAAGATGGCTCCTTCTACGAGTTCGGAGAGGTGAGCTACTTTATGCGCAAAATAACAAACATTCAATGTCAATACAATAAGTTTGCTAAATCCTGACTATGTGTTGGCTGAAAGAGTTTGTTTTACTCAAAAAAAAAATATGATTAGACTGAACTGGAATATTCGTTTTTAAATGTAGCCGCATTGTATGATTTATGCAGTATGACAATAAATTTGCCAGTAATCTGTGTAATATTATTTACATTTTATTAAGTAGTATCACTTCAAAATTGTGATAACTCGGCATGATATCAATATAATTCATAGTAACATAGTACTCGGTAAAATGTAGCGTTCTAATGGTGAAAGAATTTTCAAAATGGTTGAGCAGTTTTTGAGTTATATCGTAAAAACACAAACAAAAATATTAATAAAGATATAGATTTAGGCCTCATATTGAGACTATTCTATTCTCCCTTTAGTATATTTATCTGTCCTCTCCTGTAGGACATACCCGAAATGCCAGAGCGTAAGATGACAGACGCGATCGGCGAGCCCATCCTGCTGTGCAAGTTCCCGGCCGAGATCAAATCGTTCTACATGCAACGTTGTCCTGAAGACAGACGGCTCACGGAGTCCGTGGATGTGCTGATGCCGGGAGTCGGGGAGATCGTTGGAGGATCCATGAGGACTTGGGACTATGACGAACTGATGGAAGGTAACTTATCGTTTGCCTCGCCTTCTTCTACTGCTAGCTTCCAATCTAACCACACAACAACACAATAGCCCTATTGTATATCAGTTGTTAGATATTTGAGCTTCTAAATAACCGTCATGACTGCCATAGATGGTTTTCTTAGGCTTTTCTTATAATTAACGTTTAGTTATCTATTACACATTCCATATGTAAATGTAAATCTGGTATGGATGCCCTTATGACGAATCAGTTTATAAGACTGCAAGTATATTAAGGATGACTCACCCGAGCCGAGTGTCGGACGTAGCACTATCCGTTGTTCGTTACTCGGTAGCGGCTCGGAAACGTGAATGGTGTCCATACTAAATTGCACGGACCCGACGGGAATCAAGCTAAGCCTTGAATAATGGGCTTGTCCGGCTTCTTCTAACAACGAGATTCACAGACTTCGTTTAAAACTTCAAAAACTGCAATTGTTGAGCTTGATTGTGATATATCGATCTTGTTCCAGGTTACAAGCGCGAGGGCATCGACCCCTCCCCGTACTACTGGTACACCGACCAGCGCAAGTTCGGGTCGGTCCCGCACGGCGGGTACGGACTCGGCCTCGAGCGCTTCCTGTGCTGGCTGCTCGACCGGTTCCACATCCGCGAGGTCTGTCTGTACCCGCGCTTCCTCGAACGTTGTACGCCTTAGATCAACTGTCAACGTGTAACCGAGTTAGAACTAGCAGTGTTTACTTATTGATGTAGGAAATAAGTACAACGAAATAAGCTAGACTCACGCTAGACCGTGTCGGGTCCGAGCAGAGTGTCGACCGTGTAATTTAGTATGAACGCGCTTCCGATCCGCTACCAAGCAACGGACAATGGATTGTGCTACTCCTGACACTCTGCTCGGAGCTGGCCCGGTCTAGCGTACGTCATCCTATAAATGGATATATACCATCATGCCCTAAGGTACGAATTTCGTACGACATTTTCCTTCACTGAAATGGTACTAATACTGCTATTTCTAATGACAATTTCTTGCAAGCTCATTCGACGCCTCGTCTGCAATTGGCAATACTATTAATGTAAACAATTATCACACATTTTGACAATGAAAAGCTCAAATATTTTCTATTGCATTATAATGAGGAGTTTTTTGCGATCATTGGCGCCTAAGATATTATAATAACAATGATTTTAAGTGTAGTTTTTAGTGGTCAGTTAAATTGGTTGATGTTTGATCTAAAATTGAGGTCTGTAAAAAAAACAACTGGTTTTGTTTGGAAATGGACTGACTTGTCGCTTTGTGCCATCTGTACAATGGTACAAAAGTTTATATATTTTGTTGACTGTGTTCGTTCATTTTATTCTAAATTATTAAAATACCGTCGGTAAGCATTTCATGACACAGCTAAATAGAGTATTTTGTTAAAATCATCACTCATCAGCATTTTTATGCATTCAATAGAAAAGGAATGTAAACATTAGACATGGAGGCGCTACCTATCTGGGGGTCAAAAATGGCCGCTTTAGCAGAATCCCAATATAAATCACGTTACATTTTTTAAAATTCTTATAATAGACTTTATGGTTACGACTATAAAGTCCATTTTAAGAATGTATGGTATACGCTTACACGCTTATACCAACGTCACTACATTAAAGCCTCTGTTGCGTCCCAATACAAAAGTCTTAATTAAGACCTCATCGCATTTTGTTTAGGGACGCAGAAAGGCAAAAACGCCTGTGTATGAGAGCCTTTAATGGTACGACTAGTTGTCAGCGAGCTTCTACGATACCCGTAACGACTCAAAAAGCTAGGGTGCATATTAGATTCAATCAGTTGGACAGTCAACCCTGTTCTCAACACCTGCTATTCAATTCCTTATTATAAAGTCGTATATTATATAATCCATCTTGATTTTGGCCATTTATTTAGGCTGCATTCCTAGAAAATAATCGCTCACAGCGCTCACGGTGATATTTGTTTGGGGCATGGTCGGTGTAATCGCAAGATGGCGCATGTCATGACGTCATCTATGACGATTCAAGGAACATCGACATCGCGCTCACGGTAATTCGGAACGGGTTTATGGACGCACAAGCTCGTACAGCCTAATTCGGAACGCGGCCTTATTCAGATACTGGTGGTCTACCATGACGTCATAAAGCGTGATTGTCGTCATCTTGATTTAAGACGTTATGGTAACCACCTACGGTTCTTGTCCAGTTGGTAGTCTCTTTGTATCGCAGTGTTCGGTTACCCCACGGTAGGGACAATCTCCGAGAAACTCCAAGAACAGACAGAAGACTTAAGTAAGTACGTAAGAGGTAAAAAAAACATTATTTTTTTTAAGTATTTTTATTATTTCTTATTATATAATGATAGCATGACAAGGTAAGGCATCCTTTGGTATAAAACTGTTTTACTATCAACGTAATTCATGATATAAAAATATAACATTACCTACACACTAACTTAAATCACATCTCTGATCGGGTGAATCAATGATAACCCGATTATCTTATGAGTATTCACCTCTTAACATTCTGATAATATTAAATGCATAACTGTTTTTACTTTAAATGAAGTGATAGTATTTTTTAAATCGACACCACACCAAGTACTTGATAAATCCATACACACCACAAAAAAAAACTGGGAGTCAATAATGTTATGTCAATGGTGCAAAGACTGATTGAAGTCGGAATTTGAACTTTGCCGTGTATGACATTTAGTTCAGTATTTAAAACATAATAATGATCTAAGATTCTATGTTAGTTGAAGTTCACACGATCACGCATAGGTACTATACGGCTACTTGTACTTAGAGCCACTTCATCAAGGAGTTGTTTCAAGGCAACCACTCGGCGTCTTCCTTGACGGAGTATGAGCGACCACCGGGTGTTTCGGTTAAGTCCTCCTTACTGCTAGCCACTTTGTGGTACACTGTCTTGCCGGCTTCCACGACGTACTCTACTCCATCGGCTGAAATAAGACACTTGAATGAGTACTGTTCTATCATGTCAAAGCTACGCAATTATAGGTCGTTAATTCCGTAGTCAACAGATGCTACTGCTGAAATGCGGAGCGGAGCTGTCTTAGGTTATCGAACGATCTTGCAATGGCTGAAATGTTAATCGTACTGAGGAGGTTTTCTGAATTCGATTTACAATAATTAGTAAGAAGCATTACACCCTATGTGGGGATGGATTTGGATCATCCGTCCCTTTGCGTAACAAAATTCATTACCATTGACGCGGCAGTAATATCTTCGGAATTAAAAACATTAACCTTTTTGATTTTTCTGAAGCATTATTTTAAACAGTAGATGATTTTGGCTCACCGATCGCACTGCCAGTTTTCCTGACGGCCTGTCCAATGTTGTGTGAGGAGAATGTCTCCGGATCGATGTTGATGTTGACGCCGTCAGTACCGTTGAGGTGGGAGGGGCAGTCGTTCTGTGAGATGATAGACAGGTCGTACGGGTCCACGCCGAAAGAGGCCAGCTTGTTGCGCATCTATGCAGATAAAAGAAAAAAAACGATAGGAAAAAATGTGCCTGGCAAGACAATTTCGATTATAAGTAGGTACTTAGGGCATGGATAAGTAGATCATGGTTTTCTGTTGATTGACGGTACGGCTACGGTAGTTTCTTGTGTTGCATCATCAGATGTCGATATTGATTGAGTATTTTATCCGTCGGCTTAGTAACACGACCCTTGGACGGCGAATAGAGCGGTTAGTAGGTTTGTTTACAATGACCGTGTCGTTACGTTGGACTATGCGTAGCTTTCCGAATCCAAAAACTGTGCCTCTTTTGAACTGCTTTTCCCATAATTCTTAGAAACTTACCTTGTCGGTGTAAATCTTGTCAAGCTCCTTGGTTCGTGAGAGAATGGTGGCTGATCTGCGGTGCGCAAACGCAAGCTTCTGGCAAGTGAAGATGACGGCATGAGATGTGTAGTCAGTCATTACGACTGTGTAGCTCGCTGAACCCGCTACACCTGAAAAAATACAAGTCATAATATTAGAATATGTCGTTTATTACACCCAGCCTCGATAAAAAAAACCAACGTATCAGAGACGGAATGCCAAAATTTTCTCGCTCGCTCTTTTCTGTACGAGTTATCCAGGGTAAACCCCAGTCCCCTCCACCCCAGAAACAAATTCCTGGCTACGGCCCTGATAACGGCGATTAAAAGGGTTTACACAAATGATTTAATGATTTATCACTCGCCAGCAAATGGGTTATACTTATAGCCAAAAGGATTGTTCACTTACTCAGAGGAAATCTGACTTTCATTCTTGCGGGGACAGCTGGGTCTGGAACCGTCAGTATTCCAGTATACCTGTGAACAACAAACGGAGGTGTTAATACGTAATGGCTGAAATAAACTTTCGTCCATTAATCTGTTCCGATGGCAAATTAGAAAAAATACCATATATCTATATAAGTAGCTTCCATAGCTATTGGTCCCGGCTGTCATTTGTCTATCTTTGGCGTATATAGTCGTTACAGGTAGTCAGTGGCCCAAAAAGGCTAACAACCAGTCTTATCAAGTGGTATCGTATTACCCAGATTAACTGGGTTGTGGAGGTCAGATAGGCAGTCGCTCCATGTAAAATACTGGTATTCATCTGCATCCGGTTAGACTGGAAGCCGACCCCAACATGGTTGGGAAAAAGCTAGGCAGGTGATGAGATAGCTGCTATAAGACGCCAGATGGTGCTTCATTTAGCATTGAATATTTTTGGTTGAACTAATCATTGCTTTTACAAGATGCTAAATTAGAGGTTTGAGTACAATTAACTACTTATAAGAAATCACACTCATTAAGCCTCCGAAGCTGCCTGCTTGGTGGATTATTATACGACCCACTTCTCTCAGGGAGGACTATTGGAACTCAGGACTGCCTAACAGTAGTGGGGACACTACAGCTAGTATGTGTTTGTGTACCTGTGTTGTAATACTTCCAATAATCCTCTCTCAGAGTAGCAGTCCGTTCTACACCAAGCAGGCATTGGACTATTAGATTAATTAAAATAATTAAAGTAGTATTCTATACCTGTAGTCATGCTTCAGAGGTGTAAGTCCCAGGATGAAGTGTTGCGACATCTGCTCCAGTTCATATCTGCCCGGCTCGGTAGTCTTGGTGAAGTTATACGTCATGCAGTGCGACGCTGTCGATGTCTTCTGGACGACGTACCACACGCCCAGTAACTGTTGATCAAAGAAATCATTTATAAGTCTTTGTTTACTATTAAGTTTTAAAAATAACGTACTATAGGTGCTGCAGCAATAATTATGTACTTATGGCACTTAGGATCTAAGAAGTTGTTATCATAGGGTTATTTTAATATTTTTTGTTGCACTTGGAGTAAATTCTACTGTCGTATCGCACGACCTCCTCTAAACTGTCAACAGGGTGACAGCCTAGAAGCCTGTATCTGTCCCTTGCCAAGAAGAAGCGATGAAGATGGATATTACAATCCTAAAGTGCAAACAGCACATGGCAAGTAATAAGAGAAACGAGAACACCCAAGGAGTACTTAATAAAACTAATAAAGTTGTCAAAACATTGGCACTCATTGCGTGAAGAACAATAGTGTTTTGTGAACAATTGTTCTTGTTCAATACACAGACAGAATTCATTCACACGCCTAAGTAAACCGATCACTTTCCACGCTCATATCCTAAAAATATTTATTCTTTCATACCTACATGGGATTTTCGTTTGGCAAAAAAGACGATCTTCCATAACAAAAGTTATCCTCTTATTGATCCCCGACGATGGATTTTCAAACATTGTTCCGCAGTGCTCACATTCTCGGCTCTGCCATTGTGAATTGTATGGAACGTTTGAGCAAAATGTGTTACTTGTAGCTTCGATGTTGACCACCGATCTAGGCTCTAAGATCTAGTCTGTTAACGAATGGTGAGAGTACCTAGTAATTTTAATATTTAGATTCAATCTAGCTTTTTCTCGAAAATAAACAACATTTCGCTATAAACAGTTACATGCCTTATCTACCTACGTCAAACAGAAAACTAGCATAATTAGCATACAAACGACTAAAATGATGACTAACTCAACATGTAAATTAAATATCCATAATTATGAGAATCTGGGTGATGTGTGTGAAAGTGGGTTTAAACCGAAATCAAGTTATGTTGTCGAAACATTCTCTCGTTGATCGAGTCGTTGTATGAGTCATCGAATTGTTGACGAATGTTATCGGACGTATGCTGGTCGGGTCAAATTCTCATGCTTATAATAATAGACACTGCATCGTGGAGACACCCGATATCAGTCTGTGAGTTGCTGATATACCTATTATCGGAATAACTTGATGTCAACAAATTTTTCTTAGGTATAGGTAAACAGTAGGTACCTAGCTGTGATAGCAGAAGACAGATGATGTTGACATCAGATAAGTACAATTGACCATGGGCACGTCGCGACCGTGATCTCACATCACCTTGTACTTACTGACCTAACGTAGTACAGTTTTAATAGAATAAGCAGCAGATACATTTTTGTTACGATTGCCCGAATAATCTTTTGTCCGAAAAATTGTTAGCAGGTACCTACAACCTACTTCTAAAGAAGTAGGTACCTGCAAACAAGCAAAGTAAGCAAGCTGTTCCTATCTACTCAACTAAATATGCAACTGCCTTTAACTGTTTATTTGAGCCGGACTGCCCAACTCATTGACATAATAACATATCCGCCCGGTCTATAGATAGCACGAGTACAGCTCTTCGCAGATCAATTCACGAGAACACCCTTGCCCTTGTTATTCCCACCAACAATAATCATTTAATAATGATGTATGATTCGTTGTCTTCCTTCCATAACCACTACCTACGTAGGTGCAACCTTTGAACACATCTACTGATTCTATCGTTTCGTTTTCAAGGCATTTCTAATGAGTTCCTTATTACTTCATCAATTATACTTTTTGCCATGCTTCCAAGAGGATTATTTTTTATTATCGATCCAAATAAATGGGCACGTTCATTTATTTCCGCCTTTTTCGGCCGTTCTTTGAAAAAAAACATTTTTTTTTTACAAACTTACTTAAGTAAGTACTTCAATTATTAGTAACGCAGTGACAGAGTAGTTTGCAAGCTTGTCGTTAGTTCGATTCCTTGCTCTCGCGTATTGATAAGTATTAAGAAGATTATTGGTAAGATTATTCAATCTTGAATTTTTAATCTTGTCCATTTAAAAACCCCAATGCATTATGCCAGGCCATAAAACACCTATTTTTGTCAAGCCGATTTAGTCATTATTGCTCACGCAAACAAATTATTTAAATGATCGCATCCAAAGTCCAACGAACGCTATTTTTTTTTCCAAAGATCGAGTTTTAATTTTGTGAAGCATATTGGTAGCTTGAAGCACTTGTCGAGAGGATAGTTGAAATATTTCCGAGCGGTAGACGGGGCAAGACGAAGAACATCGTAATCCAATACTTGTTATAATAATAATAATAAAAGCCTTTATTCACTGACCAAAATACAGTACATATTAAGCTAATGTAAATGTAACATCTATCTAATAAAAAATAAAAAATAATAAAAACCTCAAGTTGATAAAGAAGTAAAATAATAAAAGAAATGACTTAATTCTATTAACTTAGTTCTACGCTAATCTTCAGCAACCAGTTTGTTGGTCAGGTTGTCCTTCGACATAGGCCTCCCCTAGTTTTTTCCACTCATCTCTGTCACGAGCCAATCTTCTCCATCCTGTTGGTAAGTCGTCTTCCCATCTCTTAATTTGGCGTCCTTTTCGTCTCTTTCCATCTCTAGGATACCATTCCATTACGTCTCTCGTCCATTTATCTCTGTCCGTTCTCATGATGTGACCTGTCCAGCTCCATTTGAGTTTTTTTTACTTTTAGTAGGACATCGCTTACTTTTGTTCTTTTTCTGATCTTTGACGTCGTCCACCTATCACGTTGCCTTATATTTAGCATGCTTCGCTCCATATTGCGTTGGCAAACTATAAGTTTTTGGCTGGTTTTGCTCGTAGCTGGCCACGTTTGACACCCATACGTGAGGCATGGGAGGATGCACGTGTTATAAAGTTTGCTTTTCACTGACATTGGTATTGTTTCGTTTTTAACAATTTCTTTTAGCGACCAGTACCGTTTCCACGTGTTGCTTATTCTTCTATCGATTTCTTTAGAATGCTGATCTTTGATTGATATTACCTGTCCCAAATATATGTACTCATCTACATATTCGATAGCCTCCTGCCCTGCACCTATCTCTATTTTTTCCTTAATTGAATTCGTCATCAATTTAGTCTTCGCTGGATTCATAGATAAACCTGCTTTCTTGCTTTCTTGGTCTAATTGCTGCAACATGATCTGTAGTATGTCCGGTCTCTCTGCGAATATCACTATATCATCAGCAAATCTTAGGTGATTCAGGTTTGTTCCATTTATATTTATTCCACAATCTTTCCAGTCTATATTTCTAAAGATGTTTTCTAAAACTGCCGTGAAAAGCTTCGGGGAAAGAGGATCACCTTGCCTGACGCCTCTTTGGATCCTAAATTCTTCTCCTTGCAGTTCAAGTTGAATCTTCGCCGTCGAGTTTTTGTATATTTCTTTTATGATATTAATGTATTTGCCTTCTACACCCTGGTTATTTAGCGTTTCCCAAATATAGCTATGACTCAGAGAATCGAAAGCCTTATTATAATCGACGAATGCCATGTAATAGTGCTGGCCATATTCATTAAGTTTTTCGCCAATACTTGTTACTTAGTAACAAATCGGCTTGTCTAATGACTAGACAGGCATTTTAGAAAATGTTCGGGATCTAGAAAATATTCCTAATGTCCGCTCTTTATGTCAATATCTCTTCGGGTTCAAATTAAAACAAGACCGAAGTACCGATAGATATAGATGTCATCCGTGATCTGAAGATGACAGTTAATATAGATAAAAGGGTATACCGCCGTTTACCCGAATTTTATTTGCCCTAATATCATTTTCCATAATAGTCAACAGCCATAATATCATACGACATAATACTCATTTGCCCTACTCTCATTTGCCATATTAGTCACGTGCCAGAATCATTGTTTCCCATAAAGTCACTTACCATAACATCATTTGTCATAATCATTGTAAGCCCTAATTATCACATGCCATAATTATGATATGCCATAACATAATTTGCCATCGACATCGGGTGTGTAACGGTTGTTTACATCAAGAGAAATTGGATGCAATTGAGACTTTAGGGCACCCCGACTCGGACAAGTTAGGTTAGAAGGGGATGGCGGGGTCGTGTGAGCGAGCGAAGCGAGCGAATAGACCCCGCCATCCCCTTCGTGGTTATTTTTTTATAAACCACACAGAAGTAGGAGCCCCGCGAAGCGGGGCTCCGTCGACCTAGCCCACCATCAACCATGCACAGAAAAAAAAACCATGCACAGAATAAATAAGTTTGTCTAATACTTGTTATGCCATTTAAATATTATGTCTGATAATTATTATGGCACATAAAAATAAGGCAAACAATACTTATGGCATTCGTATCTTATGGTATCTAAAATTCGGGCAATTAAAAGTATGTCATATGTCTTTTAGGGCAAATGAAACATTCGGGAAAATAAAATTCGGGTAAATGAAATTCGGGAAAATGATGATTATGGCATATAATCTTCGGGCAATCAATAGACAACCAAAAGGGTATACCGCCGTTTACCCGAATTTTATTTGCCCTAATATCATTTTCCATAATAGTCAACAGCCATAATATCATACGACATAATACTCATTTGCCCTACTCTCATTTGCCATATTAGTCACGTGCCAAAATCATTGTTTCCCATAAAGTCACTTACCATAACATCATTTGTCATAATCATTGTAAGCCCTAATTATCACATGCCATAATTATGATATGCCATAACATAATTTGCCATCGACATCGGGTGTGTAACGGTTGTTTACATCAAGAGAAATTGGATGCAATTGAGACTTTAGGGCACCCCGACTCGGACAAGTTAGGTTAGGTTAGGTTAGGTTATTTTTTTATAAACCACACAGAAGTAGGAGCCCCGCGAAGCGGGGCTCCGTCGACCTAGCCCACCATCAACCATGCACAGAAAAAAAAACCATGCACAGAATAAATAAGTTTGTCTAATACTTGTTATGCCATTTAAATATTATGTCTGATAATTATTATGGCACATAAAAATAAGGCAAACAATACTTATGGCATTCGTATCTTATGGTATCTAAAATTCGGGCAATTAAAAGTATGTCATATGTCTTTTAGGGCAAATGAAACATTCGGGAAAATAAAATTCGGGTAAATGAAATTCGGGAAAATGATGATTATGGCATATAATCTTCGGGCAATCAATAGACAACCAGATAAAAGAAGGCAGGGCAATATTTGCAATCCTATTAATATCTTCGGGCAAAAACAAGAGGATGATGATATGGTATAGGTAGACCCGCAAAACAACGAAAAGTAGGTATCTACCTGGATGTGACATTGTCAAATTATCGCCCGCATCATCAATGAACACAAGTTCATGTTAACCAGTGCATACCAAACTAATTAAAATGATAAAAGCACTCAGAACGGCTTCACATCACACGTTCTGTGATCTGTTATCTGATCTGCTCTACTTTGTGTAGACTATAATGTAACAAAACATCACGTTTGTTATTCCCCAATTGTTAAACAGACGTGTAGGTACCTAATATTACAAGCACATTTAGGCAGTTATGTTTAAGTCCCAATTTCCCAAATACAGAAAAGAGGCGACCCTATTGCTAACAAACTAACACAAATAGGTACAGACTTCGTGGCTTAAATATAACATTATCTATCTCAACATAGAAATGAATAAATCTAGGAAACAGAAATTAATTAACATAAAAGTAATAAACATCGGCCATGCCTCGACGTCGTTGGCACGACCGTTAAAGTAGTGTTTGATGAATAAAATGTAAACATATTGATTACTAGCGGACGTCACGCGGTTTCACACGCGTAATTCCCGTTCCCGTGGGAGTACGGGGATAAAATATATCCTATGTTACTCGTGGATAATGTAGCTTTCGAATGGTGGAAGAATTTTTAAAAACGGTCCAGTAGTTTTTAAGCCTATTCATTACAACCAAACAAACAAACAAAGTTTTCCTCTTTATAATATTAGTGTAGATTTGAATGAGATGTCTTTCTTTGTCCCAAACACTCCAGTCACGCCAGCTGCTCACGCACTCATTTATAATCTCATAAACTTGACCCTGGTCCCTCTGATCACTGATCCCGGTACAATAAAAACACATTTCATTAATAACAAAAAAAAAATACATACCCTGTTCATTTCAAAGCCTGGCATGGGCTCGACGAGAGGACACCCTCCCAGGTGATACGTGTGGCTGAATGCACCCCCACATACTGCTAACAACACCCCTATAGCCGATAAACTGTACATTTTGAAAATTTTAATTGAACCGAGTATTTATGAAGGGACGTGATCACGGCTCCGCAGCTCGCCGGGAACTGGCCAGAGTATCGCAGTGTACTCGTTATAAACCAACGGACTCCTTTGACCTTTCAACGCCGGCAATGAGTAGACGCAAGATTCCGAGAAGTGTTGTTGATCTATCGTTCATTCATAAAACTATGAATTCGTAACACCTGATAAGTAGTAAGAGGAAACAATTTTGAGTGTTCAGAAGACCAAAAAAGTTTGAATCTGGGGAAATTATTATGTTCTTTGTGACTTTATCAGTAATCGTTCGTTTAAATAATAAAATAACACTTCGGCCAAGTTATTGGCAAACAAAATTCTTATCAACTATGAGGAAATTGTTTCCAAAGTATTCAAATAAATGTGAAGTTTTCTCTCAATAGGTTGGTAGTAGGTACCTAGTCATCTACTTAGCCTTTTCCCAACTATGTTGGGGTCGGCTTTCAGTCTAACCGGATGCAGCTGAACACCAGTATTTTACATGGAGCGACTGCCTATCTGAATTCTACAGCCCAGTTAGTATTGGGTGATACGATACCACTTGGTAAGACTGGATGTCAAACCTTTTGGGCCACTTTTTCAGACTATTGCGGTATCCAATCCTCGGTTAGATTTTGATGAGGTATTCCCGTATTCAGGTATAGGTACATAAATATATACCCGTTATGACTGGAAGCTACCCCAACATAGGTAGTCAGGATAACGCATTTTGGACGCAGTTATGAGTCGTAGAAACACTTCGAAAGACGGATAAGCCGGTGCTTTGGCCCAGGGATACGCCAATTTTCCTTTATTTTTTTTAACTAATCTAAACTTTTTTATGTAACGCATTCAGACACAATTGTTATTGTTATTGAATAAATGAAATGAAATGTGCCTATATCCAGCATCGTTTAGTGGAGTGGTTTATACTGTCTTGACATCATCATCCTTCCACTCTATTTCCATATTGGTGTGGGCTAAATTTATGATGATATAAAAAACGAAATGATACGGTCAGTTGAATGTCAATGGTTTCCTGTGTTAAATCGATGTAATCGCTATGAAGTAAGTATTACGAACACAATCGCGTTACTCGAGTCGCAAGTTCACAACACAATGTCATGAATGTTTGTATTTCGTTGTAATATTTAGTTAGATATCGCTAACAACTTTGTGCACTATTAGCCATCGCTTACAATAAGTATACTGTGTATGACAGATAAATGCACACCTACGCCTTGGTCTTGGAGAGCATTGGACTTTCTCCATTAGATGTTAGGACGGTAGCCAGAATTACCATACCCTGGAGACCCTGGAGAGTCCCTACATTTTGATATAAATCTTTTGACCAAATCTTCTAATTATATAATTTATCAAAGGAAGGTTCCTATATGTGCATAGCCTATGCCGCGGCTTCTCTGCATAACGTTCGATAATTTTACTGTCTGAGATTATAGGAATAAAAAATCCTTTGTCCAAGCCAACCTGTCCAGGTTAGGTGTATAGGTGTGCCCAAAATTCAAATCTTTTCAGTAATTTTTGCACGAAATAGTAACACACCTCGATCTTCACAAACCTCCATTTATAATTACATGATAGTACCTAATATTGTTTACGGATTAGATAAAAAGATAATGGGTAGAAAGGGGGTGTAACGACGACTAAGTATGAAAGAGGAAGATATATTATGCTGTGTCTACATTCGATAAGGACACGAAGTGGATGTTGTTAATGTATCACTTATTATAATACTACTAGCTGCTGCTCGCGATGTCGTCGTCTGCGTGAAGGCTCTACAGCACTAAAAATACCTAAGATGCCAGTGTCGCTAGATTCACAGCTCCTCCCCCGTAGATGATAGCGTGATAATATGTAGCCTATTATGTTGACCCGACCTCTTAGTAATATTGCAAAATTTAATTTATTTGCAAAATTTGAAGTAAATCCATGCAGTACCTACTTTTTGAGTTTAGCCCGGACATACACACAGACAAACATACAAAAATTCTAATAAGTATATTTTTGGCTTCGATATCGATTGTAGATCACGCCCCAAGTATTCTTTAAAAAAAAATATTCAATGTACACTTTTGACTTTCCTACGATTTTATTATATGTATATACAATAGATAAGTTTGTGTTTACCTGCCATAATTGTAGTGCTATTTATCAATGTTTTTAGCTGGTCTACTTGAATACCTGATTTACATTCTGAATTTATTTTTCTCGCTTTTCGTTTGCTAGATAGAGATAACATACAGAATGGCTAACAATAAGGCTCTACATGCCGAATAAAGTTAAACTCCGTGGCTTTCGTGATTATTGTAATTAGGTTATGTGAATAATTAGCTAATAGTAGCAGGGAATGTGTCACTTTGTAAATGAATCATTTAGAACAAAGGCAATGGATGTGTCATTAATTAAGTTTAAGATAAATAAATGTGGTTTGTAGCTTCAAAAACAACTTCTCGAAAATAAATTTTAATAAGGAAAAACAAAATAATTCATTATAATAATTTTTAATATTAAATTGTCTGTTCGGTTTCCCCTCTCTGGTTTACCTGTTTACTTGCTTAATTGGTATATATTTAGTCTAATTTCTGAAAATGGTTCATAAATAATTACTTTTCCTCCTGATTTTCAAGCATGGTTGTTGAATGCTTGATGCTTGTCTCAAAATAAAAACTAGAAAAACCTTTATACAAATTGAGCTGAAAGAAAGAAGAAAAGACAAAAAAAAAATGAAAACAGTCCATATAGCTATCTTTTGGACACAATAAACATTATTATTATTATTATATTATCTAGACTTCCCATTATCTCGAGTGTTTTAGCAGGGGAGAAATAGTGGCAGAACTATTACCCCAGCAACAAATCTGTCTATGCCATCTACAAAGCCACGAGAGACGTTCACTGACATAGCCCTCCCCCAAGTGCCTTCATGTAAACCATCAACCAAATAACCACCAAGAGGACTAACATCAGGATCTTAACCAAAGTGGATAGCATCTTGCCATTTTCGTCATTCCATTCCCTAAATTTTACTTCTGCGTTTCGTTAAAGGATTCGAAACTTGATATTTCTCCAAATGTTTATGATTTTTATATTTGTACGGACTGCTTGAAGAATGACATGAATAGATAGGAGGTGCATGACTGTTAAGATGTAGGGAAGTACCTATGGAAGAAGAAATCAACCCCAAATAAATTTAGATGAGGGCAGGGGAGTGAGGATGATGAAGATCTATGATTTCTGAAAATCACACGCTGCAGACAGCTTTTTATAAGGAAGCAGTATTTAAATACTAATAAGTTCAACCTAGTTGCGTAAAAATGACATTGGAAGTACTAGAATAAAGAGCTTACGCACATAATACAGTTTGTGGAAACATCGGAACTGGTTTTATCAGTCGTAATATAATAATAGTCGTAATTCTGTTCACCGCATGACTCAGCGAAGCCGTAGTTAGTAGGGCGACCAGTCAGTCCCGCCGCGATGTCTTGGTCTCACCGCGATGACTCAGCTGTGAGCACACAACTTAAAGGAAATAAACATTTACATAGTCATAACATCAACAAATACAGAATATTTGAGGAATCGTCTGACACAATGAAATAGATTTTGATCGTTGTTTTCCAAATTAGCACTGGTTACTTGGTTTTTGAATTTCATCAGAGTAACTAACCCCCGAATGCTGAAACGTTACATGTACATACATGTATGGCCAAACGTCATTTTGAGTATTGTTAAAAATAATTGCTACTTTGAGTGACGTTCCAGTATTCGGCAGTAAGTTAACTCGATTGACTATCTAGGTCTCACACACTCTGAGTATAAGCTTTCTATTGTGCTGTGCTTGCTCTAATTGCATTGTACTCATGAATCATCATTTTACTGCCGTGAGTCCGTGACTGCCATCTGTGTACTCGTATCTCTAACATTCGTTAGTAGCGTACAGTCGCGAAATGTTGGAACGTGTTTCGGTTACCATGATTCCTTTGTCCAGCAATGTCATAGGAGTTTAAATAAGGGACTGGCGTCTATCAGCCCTTCGGTCTCGATCCGTTCAAAGCGACAGTTGGGAAAAGCACGGTAGTAGGTAAAGATTTTACGGTACGAAGTAAAGACCTCGCTAAAAACTGAATCTGCACCAAGGATCATCATCACCCGCAGCAGGCTCAGCAGTGTCAGCCTAGTGGAGTGGCCGTCGGAGTATCAAGTCATAGGTCTCGGTGTATATAGTTTATTATTACTAGCCTCAGTGAAGGCAAACATCGTGAGGTAACCAAACTAGCATGGCTGAGAGATGTGGATACGGCATTTAAAGCCAAGTCAAGGGCCCATCGGCGGCATAAAAACTCTGGACCCGGTAGTCGGTTCTTATTTACCTATTGCTGCTCCCAAGGGCCCACTCCAAGCCAGGGTTGTGGAACTGTTCGCAAGAGATACCGCGTACTTGAAACACAACGGGCTAAGAAGGAACTTGGGTGGGTGTTAGTTCAGTACAAGTCTGACACTCCCTTCAGCACCACCCAGAGCGGGACGGGTCATTTGATTTCCCATCGGTAAATAAAGGCCCATTCCAAACTCAGTCAGAAAGTTAGTTACCCTACTAACCAATCACGTAGTATTAGCTGAACAAGATTTGTGATTGACACAGCGTACTCTTCATCATCAGCTTAACAACGCCATCCTGTGTAGCTATGTTGTGTCACGATCTTACGAGTATTACTCAGTAGATACTATATGCATCGTAAGAACAACGGATAAAGCTTTAGCTACAACGACGAATACAGATGACATGTTTGTGTGTACCAAAGAAACGTGGATAGATAGAAACAATGTGTTAAGGATGGTTTGGCAAGAAAGGATGTGTCGGATGAGGTGACGAGTAATAGAGAAGTATAAAAGAAGACGCCATCATGCTGCGCCGATCACAAATGAATTGAGATAAGAGCAAAATAATGATAATAGGGTAGACGACAAAATAATGATAATAGGTTAGACGACAAAATAATGATAACAGGGTAGACGACAAAATAATGATAATAGGGTTGACGACAAAATAATGATAGCAGGGTAGACAACAAAATAATGATAATAGGGTAGACGACAAAATAATGATAATAGGTTAGACGACAAAATAATGATAACAGGGTAGACGACAAAATAATGATAATAGGGTTGACGACAAAATAATGATAGCAGGGTAGACAACAAAATAATGATAATAGGGTAGACGACAAAATAATTATAATAGGGTAGACGACAAAATAATGATAACAGGGTAGACGACAAAATAATGATAATAGGGTAGACGACAAAATAATTATAATAGGGTAGACGACAAAATAATTATAATAGGGTAGACGACAAAATAATGACAATAGGGTAGACGACAAAATAATTATAATAGGGTAGACGACAAAATAATGATAATAGGGTAGACGACAAAATAATGATAATAGGGTAGACGACAAAATAATGATAATAGGGTAGACGACAAAATAATTATAATAGGGTAGACGACAAAATAATGATAATAGGGTAGACGACAAAATAATGATAACAGGGTAGACGACAAAATAATGATAACAGGGTAGACGACAAAATAATGATAATAGGGTAGACGACAAAATAATGATAACAAGGTGGACGACAAAATAATGATAATAGGGTAGACGACAAAATAATTATAATAGGGTAGACGACAAAATAATGATAATAGGGTAGACGACAAAATAATGATAACAGGGTAGACGACAAAATAATGATAACAGGGTAGACGACAAAATAATGATAATAGGGTAGACGACAAAATAATGATAACAGAGTGGACGACAAACTAATGATAATAGAGTAAAAATAGTCCGTCAGTTAGATTATCAACAAATATTTGACCCGTATTTTTTCTTTTGTTATATAAAGCATAATTTACGAAGATACGACGCTTTTATAATTCTCTATACGTCACGTTTTGGTATAACTTTTAGCGAGTTCTGACGTCACGAGCGTTTCTCGAGTTTTGATAAGTTTTGTCTTTGTCAATATTCATAGATTTACTTATAAAAACAAAAAAAAGTGTCCATTATTTTCCAATTCTCTAACTGACGAACTAAATAGATTTGCTACATCCTGCTTTTTGTACTGTCGTCATGCCTGTTGAGAAAATTGTTGCTTCAACCTCAACAAATCGTGAACTTTGTGGATGCAATATTTTATCCTTTTGCTATCCAGCACGGAAACCATAATAAACTACAACTATTGTTAGGAGAATAGAATAGAATACAATAGAATAGAATACCATAGAATTTTATTTTGCAAATATGGGTAACACATAATAGTTCTTAAGATTACATTTAGCTCAGCCACATTTTACCAATCGGCATGCAAACATTTGAAATTATTAATATCATTATTATTACACTTATTTTGATCCATTTTAAAGTTTATTATTTGAGTATTTTTAAATCATCAGCTTAATTAAAAAACATATTTTAGTATTAAAAGGAAAATATAAATTAGTATCATTAAATTAATCATGTCATTACTATTACAAATATCATACTATTATCATTACATTATTTAACATGTCGTTACTATTACAAATACCATTATATATTACAATTACAATGTTAAAAACCAAAACCAAAATGTCAAAGAATCAAAATGTCAAAAGAATCAAAATGTCAAAAGAAACAAAATGTCAAAAGAATCCAAATATCGGTATTTTATCGGTATTTTGACGGATAAATTGATAATTTATCTAACACGCGGCTTTCCGGTGTTTTATGAGTAGTTAAGTACCCAAGTTAGTAATATAAAAACATATTTAAAAAACATTTAAAATATAAAAAATTGTAGCCCACCGGTATCGGGAACAGGGTCCAAGCTACCGGCGGCCAGGGCTCCTGAGAGAGGAACCTCCTAACAATACAGGCCGTGTCCAGGAGTACCACTTTCTGAATCAAGCCTTGATCCAGCTGCCTAACGAGAGCCTCCTCAGGTGTTGGTCGAGGCTCTTGGCAATTAAGTCATGCGACTATCGGCACAATGATCGCTGAGTCCACTTCCCACACATCGACAACCCTTGAAAGCACGCACCTTATTTCCGCACGATAAAAGACTATTAAATATCTACTTTTTTCAGGCGGCCAAAGAAGCGCTCCTTCAACGATTGCTTCATGTCAGCAACATTGATCCCCAACGCTTCCGACATACCCAAATACTTATAGGTTTCGGTTGCTGAAAGGGATCTAAGATTTATGGAATCTGAGAGCTGGGTTCCCACAGACTCCACAATCTCCCCTCGCTTTACATGCATGATCGCACATTTATCCACACCAAATTCCATCCTGATGGCGCTACTGAAGGTTTCAGTTACCTTCAGTAGCTCCATCAGTTTCAAATTGTTGGGGGCAAAGAGTTTCAAGTCATCCATGTAAATAGGGCCTGATTAACCCTTAGGCTAAAAAGGCTGCAGCCTAGGGCGCGAGAATCAGGGGGGGCGCGCTGAAATGAAATCTTCGGATTTTTTTGTTTTTTTCCGGATGATGTCCCCATCAAATAACTTCTCCCACTCTGGGCGGAGCGGGAGGGAGTGTTAGACTTCTACTGACTAAAAAACCCATCCATGTTCCTTCCTCGCCCTTTATGTTCTGGGGCCACGGTATCTCTTTCGAGCAGTCTCGCAACCCCGGCAGGCTTCGGCCCTTCACTTTGCTGACATCTCTTTGAGGCGCGCGTGGAATAAGAACGGGCCGTCGACACGGCCTAGCTAGCCCATAGCTAACCGTCCACAGGCCCGCGTCTAAGGTGGCCGGTAGCCACCACGTGGCTCCAGACGCCCGGTGCGTATCCCGCGGCGGCTCTCCCTCCCGCGTTCCGCCACCTCCTTCACCAGCATGACTGCTTCGCAGAAGGAGGTGACGGCTTCCCATCCCGTCTTGCTCCGGACCATGGATTGAACCAGGGCAGGACGCGAGAGGTCGCCGCCGCTGATCGCCGCTACGAGGACACAGCGGTGCTCCGCCCTCGCAGGGCAGACCTCCACCGTGTAGTCCACCGTGTCCTCCGGTCGATCCTCGCAGTGGAAACACCCGGGCGTTTCCTCCCGCCCGATTCGGTGCAGGAACCTCCCGAAACATCCGTGTCCGGTGAGGACCTGCGTCAGGCGGAAGGTGAGGACGCCGTGGTGCCTCTCAAGCCACTCCTCAAAGAGGGGACTTACCGCCACTATCGTGCCGTGCCCTAAAATCTTCGCATGCCTTTAATCTAGCATCATTGCGTCTACCCTCAGGCCCGGGCTGGCCATACGGGCAAATACCCGCTGTTCCAGATGCCTGATGGGCCGGTGTGGCCGATTGGCGGCAGACTTTCTTTTGCTATTTAAAAAAACCTAGCGTTGACGCTAGGTTTTTTAAATAGCAAAAAAAATGATGAATGATAAAATGATGTTTGATGATTTGATTGATGATTGAAAAATTTAAAAATTGAAACAACTTGAAAATTGAACAATTGACTCTATCTGTAGCAATGGTAACCCCGGCTCAGAATTTTTAAAAGTTTTTAGTAAACTAGTACGTAATAAATTGTAACGTACAGTAGAACCACTCTCAAACTAAAATATTTTAAGGCTTCTTGTTTTTTTCTCGTGTGGTTAGTGCGTAGGTAACGTGTTTAGAGTTTTTATGCCGCCCATGGGCATTTGAATGCCGTCGAGAAATATCTCTCAGCCTATAAATGATCGCTAGAAACTTACACATTCTCTTTAAACCGACGCGCGCGGTTTGTACTTTGAACACTGCGAATAACTTTTAACACAAAGATTATTTTATTCTGCCTCTGGATTGGTACTCCTATTGGATTTTCGAATGATCGACCGGTATAGTCAGAGGCTGAAATAAATTAGGAGCCCCTTGCCCAAAGCCTTATAGGTAATTTTGGCATGCATACATAAGGTTGCATAAGATAGAGCATGTGAAAATGTTAATCTCAAATGACATAATTATTATTAACATCTGCATTTAAACGAGGCAACAAAATTTTCGTGCTTGCTTTGTTCGCTGTTGGATCCATCTTGGATCTTTATGTTGTCTATTATAAGCCGATCAAGTCACTCCTACAGGTTGAAACAATTCAAGCCTGTCCAAGGCAAGGTGTAATTTTTTTTCGAACCCGCTTTGCTTTTCAGGCTACTTCCTCTTGAATCTTGGCTTTATCTGCAAGTCCACTAAGTAAGTCTTGTATAAAGGATCGAAACAATTATAACCTGTCAAGTAGGGTGTTAAAATTTTCAAGCTCGGGAGCCTTGGTTGTTTTTGATTAAGTAACATCCATTTCTGTATAAAAGGCTAACTTTTCTGGAGCGGAGAGCTCAATTTTTGAAAACTTTTTAAGAAGTATGAACCACGTTAAATTGTTCACACTAGTGAACAAAGTTAAAACTAATATTTTATTTTTAGGCCAACCGTAACATAGGCACCTGGCGGGGGCGCGTCCTCATAATTAGCCTATGCTCTCTCTGCATGTAAAGGAGGTGAGATATAACCCGACCATCTTTCCTCAACTGATAGCCTAGACCTGAATCCTCCAGCAGTGTGCTAAGAGGATTCAAGGCTAAGTAGAACCAAAGTGGACTCAAACTATCGCCCTGAAATATACCTCGCGAGCCGATAAGGATAGATCCTTATCGGCTCGCTATTCCTCTGAATTTGCCGACATCCTGGATAGCGAAGGACTGTCCTCCATATAATGCAAGAAATTAAGCCACCAAATGTTCTACCGAAATTCAGTGGTTTTTGAGTTATGTCGATTTTACGGTTTTTTATAACCAATACCAATTTAAAATCGATTTTCGGCGCGAATGTACTGAAATTTAAAGTATTATTATACCTGATGGCGCAGTAGACCTTTTTAAATAATTAAAAGTTCAAAAAATCGTAAACCTTAAGCAAAAATCAAATGAAACAATTTTTTTTAATTTTTGCCATTCCGTCAAAAAAAAAATAGTACTACGTCAGATGTACAAATTACTTAAAATATCATTGTCTTATCAGCTATTTAAAATAGTATAAAACTTATTGAAAAGTCATGGACCACATTATGAAAATCGTTTTTGATTTAGTACAGGAAGGCGTTCATCTCATAGCAGGTATTCGGAAAATAAAATTAAACAATTCCGTTAACACTATTTTATTTTTAATCAATATCAATCACACCGGCCACACTGTGAGTAACTTTGTGAGCGAACATATTGTTAGTACGAGAGCCCATGTCCAAAATGTTTGCCTCAACTTTTTAGGATCCATTCCAAAAATACTAACTTCAGTTACTTTGCCTGACCGCGTTTTCAAATAAGCTCAATTTGTTTTGATCTAATCCGTCTGATTCGATTTAAATAATGTAAAACAGTATGTAGTTAATTTTGAATACCTACAGAAAACACAATTTTCTTTAGTACATTTGCGCCGTAAATCGTTTTTAAATTGGCTTTAATAGATTTAATCTGGGATTCTTTTATAAATAACCTAAAAATCGACATAACTCAAAAACCACTGATTATTCGGTAGAACATTTGGAGGCTTAATTTCTGTCATTATAGTTACTATAACGTTCTGCAAGGAATACGTCGAATTACCAGTAACCCTGTATACACCTCTACAAAATTACAGCTTTCTAGTATTAACAGTTCTGAGCAAAACCTCGGACGGACAGACGGACATAACGAGGGTCCCTTGTCAGGACTGTGGAACCCTAAAAAGGCAGTCAAAAGAATTTTGTTGGGCTTCTAATTTCAAATTATTTTTCTGGTACAATGAATTCGAATAAATAAAACTAAGATGCGTAGTAGGTTACTCGAAATTAAAATATATTTTTTGCTTTTCTGCATAACTCTCATAAAACCACATATTACATAACATGTTTATAACGACACTACAGAGTTTTTCTTGCACGTGTGTTATCGAACATTTTAACTCACCTTTTATGGGTTAAAATGATCGCGTACTTATAAAATAATCATGAAATTTATTTTTTTTCGGTAGCAGTAGTCATGAACTCGACGGTGGCGACTGACCGGGCTTCCAAGTCGACCACAGCTTGCTTGCCCATCTGTATGTTCACTTTAGTTGCGTTATTAGCCCTGTGGAAAGAAAACATGATATTATTAGGGTACCCAGGGTCTACACGGACTGACGTTTATCACCGACAAAAATATATTAAAGCACATTAAAAAAATTGTTATTCATCTTCCAAAGTATTGCAGTCGAGGCAGTCAGACATGGAACCACAATGACTTTTGGCTGCCTAGCTGCTTACCTACTATTCGGTTGCAAAAAGGTCGAAAAGATGACCAAGCAGGTCATTGCTTTTAATGTCATAGGCATTGTGTGTGGCTCTTCGTAAACCGCTGAATCGGCATGTTGGGAAATGTTGATCCCACTAGTTCTTCGTTTCTGTAACACGTCGTATCGTAGGACTAGTGGGAACAAAAAAAACCATTACTTCTACCGTAAAATTGTGTAAAAGAACAGTAGAACTAATGTGACTCTTTGTTCCCACTCGAAAAAAAACATAAACGGCCGTTTTTGTTACAAATGCACGATTTAGCTAAACAGCTATATTTCAAGTGGTGACAATGTGTTATAAAATTACGTTATTGCCTTTTCTACAGTAATAATAGACCACATTTTGTATTTTTGATTCTATTTACGAGTTATGACATTTTTTCGATTGGCGGCGCTAGTGGACTGTAAGAGGGCTCTTAAGAATGGGTCTAAAGTGTCAACAAATCATGTACCTTGCCATTTACGGTCGAACAAGCTATTTGGTTTACAGTTCAACCCACAAATTACATAGTAAAATGTAAACCAAATAGCTTTGACAGCACTTGGTCTTAAAAAATCTTCAAATGTATGAAGATATAATAATCGCAAATCGCAATCGGGCGCAACTTTTAGACCTGATAGTGGTACTTACTCATTATACAGCACAACTACAGTAGTGTTTTTGGGCGTAACAAAAGCGACGCTCCACACTGACTTCCCACCAGTCAGTGTGGCACCAATCCTGCGCGACCCACGAGGCACGAACTTGGAAAAATGCCCCATCGCATAGAACATGGGCTGTTTGATGAACGTGTTTTTCTCAGGGAACACAATGATGGGAGAGTCTACGAAGTTACCAATGTAAGTTGGACCTCCTTGGACGTTTAAACACATGTTCCAATCAACCCATCCTACGACACCATGGTTGAAGTCCTGCAATAACAATTAAAATGTTTAAAACTAATTTCGCTGCAATGAAAAAAGAGTACTTAAAATGGTCAGAAGTGGTCAGTGGTATAGTTCGATTCAAAATTAGTGGGCTCGGAACATCGAACGTACAGCTACGCAATAACACAATTTTAACAGGCAACAGTCTGTGGTAATATGAATCTATAAAATAATAATAATAATCATTTTATGAATAATAGAAATTGAAATGTGCCTTGTGACTCTTGTACATGAAGTTTAAATAAATAAATAAATGAATAAATGTAACCTACTTAGTACCATCTTGACTGTACCTACGCTTGCAACTAACTTCCGAGCCAACTGTAATTACAATTACAGCATATAATTTTGTCCTGGGCAGAAATATAAGTGGTTCATAATAATATCAAGAAAAGATGCAGGCGCTTGTTTTTACCTCAATAATGTCGATAATGTATTTCTGAGCTCTTATCCACGATCCAATGATGACATGATTTTTCTCAAACGGCATAGAACCTACAAAGCAACAACATAACTTTAAACCTTAGGAGTCGCGATTGCAAACACAAGGTTAATTGATTTCTCATCTAAATACAGTCAGCTTCACGATGTGGGTACCACCCCCTTGAAAGTACCTGCGTTCGAACCGGGATGCTGATAATTGATGCAAACTATTATATCGTGCGAATCTGCTGAATCTCTTGACTCATAACATTGTTTTATTCGGGGTAAAGCAACAGTATGGGCGATTGTGCACTACAAGGAATTTTACTGTCCGGCAGTCCGATTTTTTACGGTCCGATATGGCACGCCATATATAATATATATACTAGTTTGTGCACTATACGTAATTTTACCGTCCGACATTTTACTTTTCCCCATTCCGGAACGGAACTGCCGACGTTCCAAGAAACTCATCGTTCAGAGTAATTTCACGGACAGAGCTACCCTAAACTGAGGCGTATCATCCGAGTAAAGACGGACAAGTGCACAAGCCAATCATCCGTTTTTTTCATGCCACTTCGGACCGTAAAAAATCGGACTGCCGGACAGTAAAATTCCTTGTAGTGCACAATCGCCCTAAAGCTGAAATAAGATACACTTGACGATAACCGATTTTCGAAACGAAGTAGAAGAACTGTTTTCGATTCTGAATCGGTAATTTTGTTTGCAAACAGTTAGGAATCATGGGGTAGTTTATGAGATAAAAAATATCTTGGTAGGTATACTAATGATCAGATCCTGATCCCTATTTAGCACTAGCAATCCAAGAGAGTCATCGGCAACGACTATACAGTCTACCTTTGTATAACACAAGGAGGCCGCCTCAATGAGCAAGCGAGAGTCTCCTCGTGGAGACGTGGAGACGGCCCAAAGAGAGTGTATATAGAAAAACGTGGCAAGGACGATAATATTGACGCGATTCTCTCGCTCGTGGAGACGTGGAGACGGTCCACAAGAGAGTGTTTAGAAAACCATGGCAAGGACGATAATATCGCCGCGATTCTCTCGCTCGTGGAGACATGGAGACGGTCCACAAGAGAGTGTTTAGAAAACCATGGCAAGGACGATAATATCGCCGCGATTCTCTCGCTCGTGGAGACGTGGAGACGGTCCACAAGAGAGTGTTTAGAAAAACATGGCAAGGACGATAATATCGCCGCGATTCTCTCGCTCGTGGAGACGTGG
Organism: Xestia c-nigrum; assembly: GCA_916618015.1. NCBI lineage: Eukaryota > Metazoa > Arthropoda > Insecta > Lepidoptera > Noctuidae > Xestia > Xestia c-nigrum. Next base: position 6,432,541 of record OU745263.1, read on the forward strand.
AGACGGTCCACAAGAGAGTGTTTAGAAAACCATGGCAAGGACGATAATATCGCCGCGATTCTCTCGCTCGTGGAGACGTGGAGACGGTCCACAAGAGAGTGTTTAGAAAAACATGGCAAGGACGATAATATCGCCGCAATTCTCTCGCTCGTGGAGACGTGGAGACGGTCCACAAGAGAGTGTTTAGAAAAACATGGCAAGGACGATAATATCGCCGCGATTCTCTCGCTCGTGGAGACGTGGAGACGGCCCACAAGAGAGTGTTTAGAAAAACATGGCAAGGACGATAATATCGCCGCGATTCTCTCGCTCGTGGAGACGTGGAGACGGTCCACAAGAGAGTGTATATAGAAAAACGTGGCAAGGACGATAATATTGACGCGATTCTCTCGCTCGTGGAGACGTGGAGACGGTCCACAAGAGAGTGTTTAGAAAAACATGGCAAGGACGATAATATCGCCGCGATTCTCTCGCTCGTGGAGACGTGGAGACGGCCCAAAGAGAGTGTATATAGAAAAACGTGGCAAGGACGATAATACTGACGCGATTCTCTCGCTCGTGGAGGCGGCCCCTAGGTACAAGGTTGGAAAATTTGACAATTTCGAGTAGCCGTAAAGTTTATATTAGTATGATAAGTAGGGACCTTCACAAGCCTCAGTAGCGATGATGAACTTGTCTGGATATAACTTTCCCACTTCGGAAAGAACTGCTGCTGGTGTAATAAAGTCCGTATAGTAGTGTACCGCTATGCCGTCTATGTAGTCCAGAACTTTAGGATGTTCTAGTATCATCTGTGTTTAATGAAACAAAAACTACATATCAGTCTGAATTTACAATGCGATTAGCGTTTGCATGTGTTGTTCTAGAGTCTAGAACAATGCATTCAGCGCTTGAACTAGTTCAAGCTGGCGTTTAAAAGCGAATTTCACCAATGCAAACAAACAGAATCAGATCGACACATCTAAACCGTGTTCAAGAACAACTGTCAGAGTGTCAGTATCTTCAGTTTTTTTTTCGTGGAAACCGCTCTAAATATAATAACAGCTGAAAGTGTCTTACCACATTCACCCAGTATGGTAATGTCAGTCTCTGATCGTCCCCACTTATTATTTTTACATGTTTGTACGTCGAATTTCTTATGGTGGGTCCTAAATTGTCGACTATCCATTTGCCCTGAAAATTATATGAGGAATAAGTTATTTACCTTCCTACCTACCTTTTAGACGAATAACAAAAGAACATCATACCATGTTCCCTGCAGTCCATCCAAGATTGTTGATGGAATTCGCAAATGTTATCAGACCGTTCGTGGGCTCGTTAGTTGTGGTGATGGCCCATATTGGGATGCCTGCAGACTCATACAGTTCTATAAACCTAAAAAACATACCGATTTCAATACCCCAGTCACTTTTCTCCCTGACAATCCCCTGAATCTAAGCCATTCAAAAAAGCTATAGCTCCATTCATGTTTATAAAAATTTAGCTCTTCAGCATAATAAATCACCATCGTTCTTCTGCCTTATCCCAATTCATTTGGGGCGCGGCATTTCTTATTCCATACATCTCTTTTAATCATCTTCTTTGGTTTGTTAGTGTAAAAAGCCAATGAATATTGTTGAGTTACCAAATGTAAAGGGAGGGGAGAGGGTTTAAAAGTAATGGTTGTTGATATTTCATGTGTAAGTAGACTGTACAATTTGCTTGTAAGTTCCACGGCTGACACACAAGCCTGTTATTATGTGACAGGGAGATATTTATACAAGATGATATTCTACGACACGAGCCCCAGTGCAATGTGACATGTCTTCGAAGTCATGGCTATGGCATGCCTGGCTTCTCACGATGATTTCTTTGCCAATGGTTTCAATAAGCATTACTTAAGATGGTAGTCGGCGTATGTCTGGTAGTACTGCGTCTTGAGTTGGCTGAAGCCCGTGTACGCGTTGTTTGTCTTCATCCAAGGAGGCGGTGACCAAGTAGTTGCTATCACTTGTATTGGGGTGCTCGACGATTCCATGGCTGCCCTGATCGTCGGCATCTGAAGAACAAAGGAATAAGCTTTTTAAGGAAGTGGGTACCACTAGAAAAGTGGCTAGTTTAGTCATTGAATAAGCATACATACCTTTCTGAATAAAGATATGCGGCGTCCTAATAGACTCTTCCTGGTACAGTTCAATTTAATTGAGTCCGAGGCAATAATTAGACAAATTGGATGCCCGCTAAGCGCCTGGTTTCACGCTAAAGATACCTTTTGCGTTTTAGATTAGAGAATGTCTTAACATTAATTAATAAAATCCGTTAAATATTTGCGTAATAACGACGTCACACACGACACGGTAATGGAACAAATGATGAAAAAAACAACAGTAAGTACTTCCATAATGGAACTGTTACTGGTACTAGTGATATGAACCACCTGTTGTCTGAGGTGATTATATTTTGATTGGCTATTAGGTAGATTTTTTATACATATAGTGCTTCACCTTATAGAAAAAATCTTCGAAAGAAAGCGTGAAGTTGCTGAGCTTGGCGTCATCCAGGGGGAGTTCGTTGTAAGCGTAGGCGTGCGTGGAGAAATCGGTGCCACCAATAGGGATGCGGATCATGTTGTACTGTAGCCCACTGTCGCTGAAGTACGAGCTGTGGATGCAAGACTGTTTTTTTATGTTCTGTGATGCAAGAGAACACCGGTTAGTGCGAAGCAAGAAAACATTCTGGAAAGTAGGTAATCTTAAAATCGATATAAGTAGTATAAAGCTTAACGATAGTTTCGCTTTTCACTGCAGTCCGCTTTACTCTGTGATAGACTAAAAACTTTATTTACTATACACTATAGATTGTATGTAAACGACGTTTAGAAATAAGAGGAATGCCGTTTGTTAGTTCGAAATTATCCGGCCGTCAGACAGTTATTAAAATTTTCCCAGACACTAAAAATGCATGTTTTAAGTCCTGACTCACTCACTTACTCCGGTCGAATCTTGACTCTTTGAACCTGAAAGAAAGCTGAAATTGTGCGCTGAGGTTCCTTTTATGATGTAGACCAAGAGGTAGTTCCAAATGAAACAAGATATGGAATTTAGTGCAGAAGATAACTAGTGGCAAAGCGCTATACTTGCTGCCAGATAAGATGACAATTTATATAGCGGTCATTGCCCTTTTCCTAATAATTATCGGGAAAAGAGCAAGGCAAGGGCCTTAGGGCTCAAAGGGCGTAACCACCATTTTGGCCAAAGTGAGTTTTAATGCATAGTATAATAATATAATAGTCATACTTAGATTTTCGTCCTGTTTCGATTGGTATATTTAAAATTTCGATATTCACAAAAAGTGCCGGATACATTAAAGAGCGTGGGCGCGTCAGTGCTGTTGCCCCATAAGATGACACCGTACTTCAGCCATGCGTAGGCGTATGCGTAGTAGGTTACTAGTGCAGTGTTGAGGTCTGTTGTTTTTTTCATCTCGCGGACGGCGTATGAAAAATGAGATATTTTTGCTCTTATTCTCTGAATGTGTGACTTCCAGTTTACATGCGTATCAATGTTTAGTCCTAGTAGGGTGAATTTATCAACTACTTCTAATTTATTATTTTTGTAGCTAAAATTTATATTGATTGGTACTTTTTGACGAGGGTGGAATGAAATTATTTTAGTTTTAGTGTAGTTCATTTCTAGGTTGTGTTCAGACATCCAGTTTATTGTATTTTCGAGTATGGAATTTAGTTTGTCATTTACATTGGTGTCATTATCGCATGAAGTAAGTACGGAAACATCATCCGCAAGCAGGACACAATGCTCATTTATATTATTAGGAAGGTCATTTACGTAAACAAGTAATAAGAAACACCCTATTACGCTTCCTTGTGGGATTAAGCCAGTGATTTGCTTGCTGTTGGATTTGATTAGTTCTATTTCCTTTTTGTTATCGTTGTAATGTTCAATTTCAACTATTTGTTCCCTGTGTTTCAAATAAGATACAAACCAGTCATAACATTTCCCGCGTAGTCCTATATTATACAGTTTATTTAATAATATTTCGAATTGTACTTTATCATATACCTTAGTCATATCAAGCAAGAGTCCTATCGCGTACTTTTTTTAATTTATTATATCAAGGGCTTTTTGAATATATTTGTAGACGGCCAAGGAAGTGAAACGGTTTTTTCGGAAACCGTTTTGGCAGTCATTAAATAAGCGATATTTTTCACAGAACGCATATACACGATATGGCTTTTTCAAATATTTTGGAAGCTGTTGGTAAGATGGCAATGGGGCGGTATAAATTCGGATCAGTTTTGGAATTCTTTTTGTGGATAGGTTTTATGAGAGCTTTTTTTAAAAGATTGGGGAAAGCTCCTTCTTCAAATGATTGATTTAGTAGTTTATAAGATGGCAAGGTTAATTCATCTGCACATTTTTTTAATAATATAGGTGGCAGTTCATCAACACCGTGACTTTTTTTTTTAATTCTTTAGTAATGTGTTTATCTCGTAGGGATCAATTGGGCTGAGGAAGATTAAATTCTCTGTAGAACGTGTAGCTCGAAATATTTTCGATTTGCCGGTTGAGTTGTTTACAGCTTCCCCGATAGAAGCAAAAAAAGCATTAAATATATTTGCAACCTCCTGGGGTTCAGAAGTTTCGCTATTGTTCGTTTGTAGGGTTATGTTACATTTCTCACTCGTAATGTTTTTGTTTGTACGTTCATTTAGCATGCTCCACATTGTTTTAACCTTATTATTAGATTTAGTCATTTTATTTTTAAAGTGTAATTTTTTTTGCTGTCGTTACTGTCTTCTTTAGAATTTTATCATATTTTTTATAATTTCTAGTTAATATCGGGTTGTTTTTTTTAGTTGTTAGTATTTTTAGTAATCTTTTATTTTTACAAGAGTTTTTATGCCTAGCGTGAGCCAGAATTTTTTATATTTTGGTTTCAATTTAATTTTTATTAATGGCATACACTCATTCAATATGGTAATGAGTGTGTCATTAAACGCTTCATAATTACTGTTAATATCTTTTCCTGATGTTATGAGATCGTTCCAATTTATTTCCTGTAATTTAGACTTAAATTTTAACATATTTGTGTAGTTATAAAATCTTTTCTTCACGTGCCAGGCGATTTTTTTTTTGTTTGTTTAGGCAAGTCCAAATGTAGGATGGTACTATTATGGTCTGAAAAACCCAGTTCTTCTACAGTTGTGTACATGTCGTTAAATTTAAAATTTGTAAATATTAAATCCAAACATGTACTTGTGTTTGGCGTTACACGTGTCGGTCTTTTTATATGTTGGGTAAATTTATATTCCTGCATTAGATTTATGAATTGCTTTGATAGTATGTTTATATTGATTGTTTAGCCGCCTCCTATAATTATATTTAGATTAGAATATTTGTTGTTTATATATTTTAGAACTACTTTAAGTTGCTGGTGAAATACTTCTTCCTCTCTTCTATTCCAATACATAGTTATAATTAATAAGTTTTCTTTAGGCAATTCAGTAGCACATAACTCTAATACATACTCTAATAACTATCATCATATCAGCCGGAAGACGTCCACTGCTGGACATAGGCATCCAACGGATTCCCGCAACCTTCACCAGGTCATAGGTCCACCTAGTGGGAGGTCTTCTAACGCATCGACTTCCGGTTTGCGGTCGCCACTCCAAAACTTTTCGGCCCCATCGGCCATCCGTTCTGCAAGCAATGTACCCTGCCCACTGCCACTTCAGTTTAGCAATTCTTCGGGCTATGTCGGTGACCTTGATTTTCTTGCTGATAACTTCATTTCTGATTCGATCACGCAAGGAAACTCCGAGCATAGCCCTCTCCATTGCCCTTTGGGTGACTTTTAGCCTTTTGATAAGGCCCATTGTGAGCGACCACGTTTCGGTCCAGTATGTAATCACTGGCAAAACACACTGTCGTCTTGAGACACTGCGGTAAGTTGGCAGCTTCCCGAACGCTGCCCAGCCGAGTCGGATTCGACGATTGACCTCTTTCTCGAAGTTAGACCTGCTTAACTGGACCGTTTGTCCTAGGTATACATAATCGTCTACAATTTCGAGTGTAGAGTCTCCGATCTTGATAGGAATGGGTGTGACATGGGCATTCAATGTCCATGTTCATTTTTAGACCCACTCTTTTGGTTCTACTGAGGTCATCGAGCATTGTACTGAGGTCCTCCATGGTCATATTACAAACTATAGTTACAAGTAACAGTACTTACTCAATTAAGGACTTCCGCAACGGTCTAGACAGGTTTCTTAAGTGGATGCCGACAGCGTCTGTCACCGCGCCTCCGAACCCTTGCACCGTCTGATACATGCGGTCTGGATGCAGGACTAACGTACATCCTGATGCTGAAATAGTCAATCATTATATGAACTTTACTAGTTGTGTCTGTGTCTGCTCTAGAATAAATGGATAATGTTTATTTAACGGTTTATAAACACACTAGCTTCATAAACAGAATCAGAATCAATGTTTATTTGCTTTGAATGTAGGCACAGGTATAAGATGTACACTACGTACTTAATTCCAGAAAAAAGAAAGAAATAGAAAAATGTATACCTACTTTTCATTGTGCTTGAAGTGTTAAATAAATAAATAAATAAAAATAGGCAGGTACAAAGGTGATGCTTATTTCTAAAGCAATCTCTTCCAGGATACCGAAAGGACAGTAGATAAAAAGAGTTGTTGTTGTTTCATCAACCGCTCGGGTCCTTAGGGTCCTATCCTAGCGCGCTGTTAAATAGCCTATCTCGATCTATACACTACTACCTATACTTATACCTTTCTTGACAACTGTCTGTTAGTTCGGGAGATTAGCGCGTTCTAACCAACCATTAAGCTCTTTCGCTTTATTGTAAGTATAAATAATTATGTCCGAAACGCAGTCGGATGCAATGTTGCGGAGACACCATCGAGTACAAGATTCGTCGACGGATGGAAACAAACCCAATGGTCATATTTTCCTCTGTCGATTATATTAAATTACATCTAGACAATCAATAACAGATATTGCTTGTCTAGATGCGCATGTAATTAAAAAACGTTACAGATATTTTACTGAGCGCATTGTATTTGTCGTCGTTCGGGTGAACAGAACGCTTAAGTCGAATCCCTTACATCATTTCATTAAACGACACATAATTCAAAATGTTGCACATTTATTTAACAAGTTTTAATGTCGCGGCTGGCTTTTTCTTTTTCTGGTTTTTAAATGAAAGTGGGCTGAACGCTGAACCCTGTTGAACTCCTTTTTATTAATGCATGCGCCGCGCACACCAAAGCAAGTTTTGTCTCCTATTTTTAAACCACTTCAAAAAGGAGGAGGTTCTCAATTCGTCGAAATCTTTTGTTTTTTTTTATGTATGTTCCCCGATTACTCGAAGGTGGCTGGAGCGATTTGAATTATTCTTTTTTTGTTTGAAAGGGTATACTTTTCAGGTGGTCCCATAATCATCAAATCGAGATCTGATGATGGGATCCTGGAGAAATTGAGAGAACTCTTCTAATTTTATAGGCACACTTGATGTGATTTGGGTAGTTTTTGAAAGAGTACTTTCTTAAAGTGGTCCCATTTCAATTTGGTGAAGATCTGATGAAGAACTCCTCAATAAATGATTGATAATTAAGGATTGCTGAAATCTCATGTGTATACATTATTTACACCAGTTCATAACATAACATCACGCCGCTACGCTGTTATGTCATGAACTGGTATAAACAATAGATATACATGAGATTTCAGCAATTCCAATCGATTTGCTATCATTTATTGAGGAGTTCCGTTGCCTATCTCCGAAGTTATTAAGTATACCCTTTCAAATAAAAACAGAATAATTCAAATCGCTCCAGCCACCTTCGAGTAATCGGGGAACATACATAAAAAAAAGTTCCCGAAGAATTGAAAACCTCCTCCTTTTTGAAGTCGGTTAAAAAGTCAAATTACACACCACTGAGGTTGACGTGACTTATCAAATATAATTTGAAGCAAGCCGTAACATCTGACAAAAAAGTATATTTACAAGAAAAAAAATATATTAAGATAGCTCAAATGGCGTTACCGTCAAAGGCCCCTACTCAAAGCACTGCCTACAGGTCCCTGCCAGCAGTGACACTGCCAATCGTATTGTGTGTATGCATGCAGGGCCGATATTTTAATTGTTCACCCTGCCACCCATAGATATTATATGACATCATTTTATATAATGTTATCAATAGTATCTGTATAATTTTAAATCTGACATTTTATTTCTACAATTAGATGACATAATTGTGCGAAATAAATATTCTTTTGAAATTAGAAATAATTATATGCAATAATTGTTTTTTTTTAAGTCAACTTCCGATTTATAAAAAGTAGTGTATTGACTTCTCGTTACGCGCCGCTCCCCCACCTACCGACAGAGTCGAGTATAAAATGAGGTGCGCGGCGCTCGACAGATCCAACGTGTTAGGTAAAATCTATGAGAGACTTATTTATAAGCGACTCAAAGATTTCGCTGAAGCAAAGAGCTTAATTCCGACAGAGCAGTTTGGTTTTAGACCTCAACACTCCTGCGTTCAACAGGTGCACCGTATAGTCGGGCACATCGGTGCCCGCTCCCAGCGGGGACTGATGACCGGTGCCTTGTTCTTCGATATCGCGAAGGCATTCGACAAGGTCTAGCACAACGGGCTGATATACAAGCTATACCAGCTCGGTGTGCCGGATCGACTCGTACTGATACTACGAGACTTCTTGTCGAACCGCACATTCCAATACCGTATTGATGGTGTGCTCTCATCCCCTCATCCGATACATGCAGGAGTCCCACAGGGATCGGTGATATCCCCACTAGCCTTCACGCTGTATTATGTTGTGAGTACAGTTATAGAATTTGATCATGATTTATTTATTATATGTAACACGAGAAGTATAGCAATGTACTTCCTTGTAGAAAATATATCAATTTGATTTATTAAACTATTTCTTTCATATTATTTCCACTACATCTCCCACATAATATTACCCTTTTTATAAGAATTAGTTTTTATTCATATTTGACATTCTATTATTATTATTTATTCAAAGAAAATAAGACGGTATGTTATTAATCTTTTTAACACAATTTATTTTTATTTCATTGCATTATTCTTAGGAAAATAGACTAATTTGATTTAAGTTTTTCCTTTGTATACTAAGTATGGACTATTATCGTTTTGAATTTGTTAGTTTGACATGTTTTCTTTTTCCGATTGTTATGTTTTTAAGGTTTCATTTTATTCTACACAATGTATTTTGTTCTGAAATAAATGACTCGTGACTTATGCCGCAGGGCATAAAATATCGCCCCTGCATGCATACACAATATGATTGGCAGTGTCCCTGCAGGCAGGGCCCTGCATGCAGGGCTTTGAGTAGGGGCTTTCAATATAGCTTGCTACAATTTTATAGTAAACTAATTTAAAAAGATTCCAATCCAAGAAGGTTTTTCCAAAATTCTTAAAAAGCTGCAGGAGAAACTCATTGATTGCCTATAAGGCACCATGGAGATCACACACATCAAATAAATATTCATTTAAGACCAGCCGCGCGGCCGTTTGGTTTTATTATGAAGAAAACACAAATGGCGTTACACCATTTTTTTGACGAAATATGGCCAGCTTCAATTGTTTAAAATATACTCCAAAGAGATTTTACTCATTTAACATTATCTTTTGACGCATGAGTGAAACCATGATGGAACTACTCGAATGTTGGAAACGCAAAGGCCTTGACTAAGAGACACAGAGCATCATAAACATACATTATAATATACCTGCTAAAGACAAAGATAAAGATAAAGATTTATTTATTGCGTAACTGTGTACATGAAGTTCTTAATAATAAACATTACAGTTTATGGTCTCAACAGTCTACCCAAGTCGGATATGCAATAGTATTTAAAAAAATAAAAAACGAATTTCAAATTATTTCTTATCAAAAAACTCATGCAGATTATAATACACATTATTAATTAACATTTTTTTCAATTTATATTTGAACATGTTTCCATTTAATTGCTTAATTGCCGGTGGTAAATGATTTTACACACGAAAAGATCCTGCAAAAGATACTCGTAGGTATTAGTACGAATAAAGAGAACCGAATTTTTCAGAAAATTTATAAAAGATTTTCTTCATCATAAAATGTAATCTATACTAATATCATAAAGCAGAAGAGTTTGTTAGTTTGATTGAACGCGCTACTCTCAGGAACTACGGGCTCGAATTGAAAAAATATTTTTGCGTTGGATAGTCCATTTATACGCTATGCCCAATAGGAGCGGAGCAGCAATAAGAAATGTTGCAAGCGGGAAAAAAGCTTCCGTTGAGCAGGCTATGCATTGCGATAATAAGTATATTTGTCAATTTTTTATACTTCTGCAACTACGGTCATTATGACACTCGAAGAAAATATCAGGATCAGTCATTTCGAATATTTGTGTGTGTGTGTGTGTGTGTTCGAAATTCTCCTCTTTTAAACAAAATTGACCAAGATTGAAGTTTTTTTTTGTGTACTATAAGATATAGAAATTCACGCTGACGAAAGAGCAGGTGAAGAGCTTGTTTTTAATAAAGATAATTATATTATTATACTCACTAGAACTACTCAACGGTTGCAGGTCACCTTTAGTTTTGTTGAATCTTAATCCACTCTGAAATTATGAAAATTTATGTATTAGTAATAGTCCAATAGCTAACCACTTGCCCTATTTTAGGGGTTCAACCAAATATTAATATACCTAGTAATATTTCTGGGCTAATAGCATATTTATTGAGGAGTATCTTTGCTTGCTTAACATAATAAGCTTGCTCAATTTGTGTGGATTTGTATCACACAGTATGCAACGCCAATTTTTTTACGCATCTGATTCTATATTTCTCTAATTGTAAGTGATATTCGGCACGGTTCATGCATCGTTTTTTTACCTTTTACTTCTTCTATAGCCATCAATCCACATTTGTGTTCAGTTTTCCTCACAATATGTACCTATATTAGCCGAAAGGCGTTTACTGACGGCCAAAGGCCTCCCCTAACCGCCTTCACATCGTTCGGTTCCGTGTTTCTCGCATCCAGCGGATTCAAGCTTCCTTCAAACGTGTTACTAGGTTTTCCACCGCTATGCCTTTCGGTACGTTGTCACTACTCCAAAAACTTCGGATTCATCGGAGTCCTTCTATATGTAAATGATATGGCGGTAATATCATACCTGTGAGCTCTTGTACACGACGTACTGGTCGCGTGTGAGAGGTTCCCTGGTGATGGTGTCGCAGTAAGTGCCGTTGCACACGCACACTACCGACCTCGTCGCTATTCTCTGCGCCGCACATGGCTTGTCTGAACATAAAAATTGATTTCATTCTCGATTTTGGGGCTTTGCTTTCTTATAATAATATTCTAATGCATAGTTGGCATAATACGCAGCTTAGTATGAAAACTGTCTCATTGCAAAGAAATTTCTTTATTCCAAGCATGAGTTTCGAGAAAATTTTCACCCCGATTACGCCGAAGCAAAAAAAATAAAATGAATCAGTGTGGAAGCGGAGAACAATTAGTGCCTTTCGTATTCGTTCTTTTCGTAGGTGTTTTACACCTTTTATAATAAAAAAGTCATAGTACGCTGACTGAAACTTTTTTCATAAATAGTTTACATCATATTGAGCTTTAAAAACATCAGCTGCATGGTGCAGCGGGGATTATACATAACTTATTTCAAATTAAGTAATTCTCCGCTGCTAAAAACATCCATTATTTATGTTTGAACTGTCACTAGAAACCCTAACATATCCGAGGCGAAGTGCAAAAAAAATTCAAGCCCGCTTTTGCATCGTAGGCATTCTTTACTGAGTTGCATTAGGGAGTGTTCCTAGTATAGATTACCACCACGACAGCAATCGCAAATAGATAACAGTCGTGACGCTGCAAACTGTCACAGCGATGAAACGGCCTTACCACTGCACAAGACTAGCCGCGCTCTTATTATACCTGCACCGTATTTCCGGACGATATCCATAAATTTCGACCGGTCATTATACTCGTCATTATGAACAACTTTTACTATGGAACCAACCCCTGATTCGTGTAAAAAAAAATCAGTTGTTCCGTACATTTTGATGAGTTAAGCGAACATAATGGAATAGGAAACAAAATTTTTTTAGCGATTCAGGTACATACTAGCGGACGTCACTCGGTTTTACCCGCGTAGTTTCTGTTTCCGTAAGAGTATGGGGATAAAATATAGCCTTTGTTACTCGCTGATAAAGAAGCTATCCATTGCTGAAAGAATTTTTCAAATCGGTTCAATAGTTTTTAAGTAATACACTTAAAAGTATTGGACCGATTAAAAAAAATATTTGATTTATACAAAATAATAAATTCAAAAATATAAATCTTTCCTCTTTATAATAATATCTACTGATGAGGCAAGGCGCTTCACGGGCGCTTTTACCGGGCTCTTCATGGGCCCGATGTAGATTTTCTAGCGTCCGTGTCCTGGCTACGTTACGGGGACCTGTTCGGAGAAACTGAAGGTTTTGTCTGTGCAATTATGGATGAAGTAATGATGACGAATAACTACCGGAGATTTATTGTGAAGGACGGTACGGTTGACATATTATGTCGGGCATGCCACCGTCCAGGAGAATCAATCCATCCCATTATCTCCGGGTGTTCTCGTCTAGCTAACGGAGAGTACTTGCATAGGCACAACCTAGTAGCCAGGATTATCCATCAGCAACTTGCTCTAAAATACAATCTTGTGGAATCGGAAGTGCCCTACTATGTGCCCCCTAGGTATGTACCCGACCCAGTTCTCGTTAATGGCAGTATCACACTGTACTGGGATCAATCCATCATCACTGACAGGACTGTTGTAGCCAATAGGCCTGATATGGTGATGGATCGATCAGAGCGGCGCGCAATGATCGTTGACATAACGGTCCCGCATGATGAGAACCTCGTGAAAACCGAGAAAGATAAACAAATAAAGTATCTTGACTTGGCTCGCGAGGTTGTCGACATGTGAGAAGTGGACTCAGCGATCATGATGCCGATAGTCGTGTCAGCGCATGGCTTAATTGCCAAGAGCCTCGTCCAACACCTGAGGAGGCTCTCGTTAGGCAGCTGGATCAAGGGCTTGATTCAGAAAGCGGTACTCTTGGACACGTCCCGTATTGTTAGGAGGTTCCTCTCTCTGGAGCCCTGACCGCCGCCGCCAGTAGCTTGGACCCTGTTCCCGATACCGGTGGGCTACATTTTTTTTATATTCTTAAAAGTTTTATATATATATTTTTATATTAATATTTAAAAATGTAAAAAGTTTGTCTAAATCGAATAAAGGGAATAATAATATTGTATACTGTTGTGGCTTCGATCGCATTATCTCTATGGTATGTTGTCGCTTCGGAAATGTACCTTTAGAAGAATCTTAACGATTACTGTTTTCACCAATAAGTAACTTGTCATAGAATCGACTGCGATAAAAATAACATACTTAACAAGTTTTGCGGTTTTTCTTATCTAAACTAAATACCTACATGATAAATTATAAACGTATGTAATAATAATTCGATAAAAACAAACTGTTTTTGCAATACAATTATTATCAACCTGCAGATCCACATAAAGTTCTAGTTTAGACTTAAATAAGGAGGAGGTTCTTAATTCGTCGGAACCTTTTTATGTATTTTCGACGATTACTCGAAGATGGCTGGACCGATTTTGATTTTTTTGGTCCCATGATCATCAAGTCAGGATTTGATGATGGGATCCTGGAGAAATGGAGATAATTCTTAAAATTTAATACAGGGTGACGGGCTCTGGACCCGCCATAGCAAATTGGCATATAGAGGAGGTAATTTTCTAATTACTGAACCTTACTTTCCGTAACCAAAGTTTTATAGTTTAGGAGATGTCAATTTTTATAATTTATGATTTTTTTCCAAAATTCATACCTTTTTTTATGCTTCATATTTGTGTGATATTTTTACTATTTTTTGGTAGTCATAAACATTGGTGATTAAAATACCTCGGAACTTCCCTCAAACTAGGGTAAAAAATAAACTAGTTCGTTTTTTAAATAAAACTTGCTATGGTGGGTCCAGAGCCAGTCACCCTGTATATAAAAACACAAAAAAGTGAAAAATAACTTTAGCTTCAGAAGTCGGTGACAAAAGAACTAAATCAATAAAACAAATGTCACAAACCTGAAATCACCAAAAACATATGTACTGTTCAGTACATTAGGCTAACTTAAATGTACTGAACAGCAGATTTTTTTTTGGCGATTTCAGGTTTGGTCTCGTAGTAAAAGTTGTTTGTTATCATAAGCACAATCACGTGTTTAAGTATCTTACACTAATTACCAGTCACTCTATATTATTATTTAATTAAATACCAAAATCACAAGCTTACCGGCGTTCAATCCACTGAAGAAGCAAAGCAGTAGAATTCCAAACAAAACACTAACTTTATTAGAATCCATATTTGGATAAATAAAAAAAAGAAACCGTATACTATAATTAACAATGTTATTGCTGATAAACTTTGATAAAATTAACGATGTATTATTTAAATACTGAACCGGAATATGTGACTTTCGAACCCTACTTGGATGTCGACTGAGCGCCGTCCGCGCATTACTGATTATGTCACCCCTCTCGAGTTTCTCGCCAGGACCATTGAGTAGACACCCAGACACCTACATACCTATTATGTGCAGTATGAATCAGACAATTATCGTACAACCAACCAGTGATTGTAAAGGAAAAATAGTTTAACAAATAAGTAGTGAGCTGAAGTAAATAGAAAAATAAGGAAAATTACTTATTATAGTCACCGCACGCTGTGTAAAGCGAAGTCTGGAGTTATTAGCAATATGTTCCGTAATGTTATAATTTTTGGATTGGGAATAAATAATGAAAATAATATTGTGAATATTTTTTTTTGTATTCCTTAGCTTATCTACGGCTTCACCCACTTGGATGACATTATCCCACGGGAAGTTCTCACTAAGGTGCATGAAATGAGTCCAATCACACATCTTTAAGGTCCATGTTCACCAAAAAGATGACATTCTGTCTGATTATTTAAAATCAGCTGTTTTAAACACATTTTTGTAAATTGGGAACATGTCACATTGACAGCTAATTTTCGATAATCAGACTGTTATGTTTTCGGTGAACATGTACCTAAATCGTAGCATGTATCTTACATTCATACATCTTTTGATAGAAAGCACTGATTCCAATGAAACATAAACTAAAACCTTCTCTAAGTTATGCAAAATATTGATTAGTATCGGTGTGAAGCGTACAGATCCCGTAAAAAACACGACCAGCCCTGCGTTCCATAACTCAGATTGCAGATGTCGGACAAAAAACAGCCAAATGAGAGTGGGCTGGCCACGTAGTTAGAATGCACCCGGAGAGATGGGCAAAGATCGTCACTCACTGGACGCCTGACGGAGGGAATCGCCGTCGAGGTAGACCGCGGCGAAGGTGGTGTGACGACCTGATCTTGTTTGCGTGGCGAACATGGCCAGATATCGCACAAGATAGAGAGGTTTGGAAGGAAAAACCGGAGGCCTTTGAAGTGGGACATACGATAGGTTAGGAAAAAAATGGTATAGACGCACAGAATGCAACCATGTACAGAAACGTAGGTACATGTTTATTATATTGTTATTCTAGGAAAAGGCATAGATTATAACAGATTTTCTCTAAAACATAAATTATGAAACTTTTATGTCACCGTAATGTTGTCACTATTTAGTATGATGTTAGTCGATATATCACTATGCATTATCTATGTCTTGTCTATGATTGTCGTCACTTGCCTAATGGCTATCTTACTGTGAACCCCGCCTGTGAAACACCTACTATGTAACCTGTCTAATAAACCAAGTCTTCCAACGGTGTCTGTGATTCAACTAACCAACGAACACAATACGTAAAATTGACAAACACGTTCAGATTATAATCTCTCTAGCGAGATTGTAAACTCTCCAAATATTGTCAACTTAACATACCGCTAACAATATAACTTATTATTTTTCGGTAGATTGTAATCTATCGAAGTGAAACCGGAATATTGTGAACTGCATGCGACAGAAATATCTCTGCCCCCATAATCGGGACTTGGGGCACCCCCACGTTAGGTAAGTTAGGTTCTTTTAAACCCTGCAGACAGAAATAGTCCGTCGATTACTTTTTAGGGGAATATTTGTTTTGAGGTTAGGGTATTTCTCATAAATGGTACATTATCGTTTCATGAGAGTACCATGGGGCAAGGAGGACCCCTCCTTCTCTCCCCTCCTCCACACAGCTCGAGTTGACTTCCATCGCATACGTGTCACGATATTACGGTTTCACTTCGTTATATTATAATCTCCCGAAAAATCATTCGTAAATTATTGTAAGCAGTATATTCGTTTAACAAACTTTCGAGAGTTCACAATCTCTTTAGTTATATTACAATCAAACGGGTTTTACAATTTTACAGTGACATGTACCTATATCAAAATTATACCCCCTCCTAACTACTCTAGAAAGCGTTTTATTAGAATTTTAATTCTATACCTAATTATTTTAAAAGTATTGATACTTTAATGCAAATTCAGCATAAAACTACCCTCCTGATTAGACTGAGCTGGGAGACAGGCTTCCTCTCTCAGTGGACCGTAATTCATCACGTGGTCGCAGTGTGATTCTTATTTGGTCCTAGAATTGGTATAAATTAAACAAGATTTGTTATTTTATCATAACTTGTATTTCTTACAATAACATACAACAGTATTGGTTTTATGAAATGTTACAATCCGATAACACATGAAAGTTTCCATGAAATTAATCCAAAACTTCTGATGTTTCAAAATTCAACTACGTAAGAAAATTCAAGTCCCGACCATTCTACACTTGCAATTGGGTACCTAATACACTAATTATTCGGTACTGTCGTCCAGAAGGGTGGCAGGTGTATTGATTCCATTCGTTATTCGTTGAGCATCTCTAAGGTCGTAATTGAATTACGGCAGATATTTACTTCAGCTTCTTTCGTTCCTAAACGCACCCTAACTGTTTCTCCAGCACCTCTGTAAAAAAAACAAGTGTTAAAATGATATATAAAATTGCAATTTAATCATAATAATGTTTATTTATAGAAAGCTTAGACATATGTTACAAAATGTTAACAGGCTAATTTAGCAAAGCGTTGACTGAATTTAGTTCTAGACTGCTTAGTTCTTTCGCATAATATGTCTTTTCTTCGGTTTTGGAGGAGTAATGGGTTATTATATTATTATAGGAGTAATTTAATCAATAACATACAGAACTACATATATTTATTTTTATATTCGTATACCCATTTTGATTCAGCATCTGCCTAGTCTTATCGCTGCTGTTTTGGCAGTCAGCTGTATGCGGTTGGAATCGGAACTGCTGATAAGGGCGTTAATGTGTATGGTTTCTTTTTGTACATCTGTCACTTTAAGTATTTAGTTTAGATAAAGCCTGTCTGTGCGCTAGTCAATCAATATGGGTTTGTAACATCCATGCGAACAAAGTCAGGACTAAAAGAGTCGGCAAAAAATATTTTAAGGTATTTACTCACTTGTTCCAAATCACTAAAACCACAGTATTATAAGGGGTAAGGAAACCGAGACAGTCCATTTTCGCATACTTCGTTTTGAGAGTGACTTTAATCCTCCGGGACCCTCGCGGGACGAACTTGGAGAAATGTCCAATGGCATAGTACATCGGCTGCTTGTAAAACTCCCCGGCCGCTGCCTTCACTATGATGGGTGAATCTACGCGAGCATTGATATAACTCGGACCACCGTCCGTGTTCAGACACAGGTTCCAATCGAGCCAGCCAATGACGTTGTTACTGAGATTCTAGAATATAAATCTAAAACATTAATTTGAAGCAATCGTAGGTTATTAGTCACTAAGGAGATGAAATAAAGAAAAACCATTGAAATATTAGCACAGTATTTATAGGCAAAGATAAACAGAAGGAACTAAGTTTGGATGTCGTGAAATGTCCAGGTGATATTGTAAGATGGGGAGAGTATGCGGGTTCGCTCGACAAGGCATCTCATTGATAAATACAGGACAGTAGGTACTGGGATTGATATAAGCTTCTCGGTAGCTTAGGTCAATCCAAAACATTTTCAAACTATTCCATCAGCATCATCATCATTACAGCTCATAGAATGTTTAGGCTAGCCTCGGGAACATTATAGGCTTATGATGATGATGACATTTTAATTTCTTTTGGTTTGGAAAAGTAGATAAAAACAAAGTTTCGAAAAATATTTCATTTTATTTCTTGTCCACTGAGACAAGAAATAAATAAAATATTAATTATTTATTTTAGTAGTTACTTGTTTTCTTTATTATTTATTACGGTGTGCAGACACCGTGCTCTGTTTCAACTTTGTTTTTTTTTCTTTTCATGTCGCCACGGATATCGTGATCAGTGGGTAACACGATAACGAGGGGAACGGATAACGATATCAGTGAATACAACTTGCCGTGATCCGTGGCTAACGTGATCTGATACTGTGATCGGTGGAGACATACCCCTACTAACATAATAACACTAGACCATCGTCTAGTGTTATTCCACCGTTTAATATAATGAGCAAGCATAAACCTCAGATTACCTCAATAATATCGTTGATGTATAACTCAGCACGAGCCCACGAGCCGTAGTCAACACTGACGGTATCCGTAGGGAGAGCACCTGAAAGTATAGTAAGTAAGTAAATTAGTGAGTCAACATCATCTGCCTAGCCTTTTCTTGGGGTCAGCTTCCAGTCTAACTGGATGCAGCTGAATACCAGTATTTTACAGGGAGCGACTGCCTATCTAACCTCCACAACCCAGTTAATACTTAGTAATACTATACCACTTGGTAAGACTGGTTGTCAGACTCTTGTTTTTGAGCCACTGACTGCCTGTAATGACTGTCAAAGATGGACAAATTACAGCCGGGACCAACAGCTTAACGTGCTTTCCTAGGCACGGAGGCCTATTCGAAAGAGACACCGCGGCCCCGGAACATAAAGAGCGAGGAAGGAACATGGATGGGCTTTAGTCAGTAAAGTCTAACACTCCCTCCTGCTCCGCCCAGAGTGGGAGAAGTCATTTGATGATTACCCATCCTAAAAAAAAAAAAAAAAAAAAATAATAATAAATATCGCTGGACATTACACACAGCGCCATCTAGTGCTACACTAAGCAAGGCTTGTGTCGTGGTCACCAGACAGTTGATATACTACATATATACTTTTTGTTTGTAAATACATACTTATTATACATATAAACATCCATGACTCGGAAACAAATGTCCATGCTCATCACACAAAGATTTGCTCCTACCGGGATTCGAACCCGGGACCCTAAGAACGTAAGGCAGCCTCACTACCGCTGCGCCATTCGGGTCGTCGAGGCACGGAGGAAACTCGGTATGTAAGGGTAATCACCCATCTGCCGGGGTTGCGGGCCTGTTCGAAAGAGATACCGCGGCCCCGGAACATAAAGGGCGAGGAAGGAACATGGATGGGTTTTAGTCAGTAAGAGTCTGACACTCCCTCCCGCTCCGCCCAGAGTGGGAGAAGTCAGTTGATGATTTCCCATCCTAAAAAAAAATAAAATAATAAAAGGGTAGTCACCCATCCACCGACCAACCTAGGCAAGCACGGCTTAATGTAAAGAGCGACCCAGGTAAGTAAATTGGTGAATAATACAGTTAGAAATGGTAAGTTACACAATAAAAATAAGCTATTTGGTGTTTAGGAAAAAGTCTAAAAGCAGTTGTTTAAAACCCATTTTTGTATGGGAAAATGTCAGAGTGACAGCTGTTATTAGATAATAACACCGTTATTTTTACACGGTGAACATGGACTTGCATGGACCTCAGTATATTGTAAATGTCTATAATCCGATTTTTGTTTATCGTGTTAAAGTATTGGCACTCAAAACATCTGCGAAACGCTATCTTAAATCTGGCGATATACGTCTGGCTTTGAAAGAAGAAGTTTATCAGTTTATTATTGTTAATCAATATAAAAAATACAGATGTGACGATATTCGGTGAGCCACAAACCGAACATCGCTTGTATCTTGTGGCTCGGAAGTGCGAATTTTACAAATACAAATAGTTACATTGAACATTAAACATGTGTGGACATCATCACTACGACACTACATATTATAAAACAGTCTCCCGCCGCGTCTGTCTGTCCATTTGTATGCTTAGATCTTTAAAACTACGCAACGGATTTTGATGCGGGTTTTTTTTAATAGATACAGTGATTCAAGAGGTTTTAGTATATAATTTTGTGGGTGTTCTTGTGAATGAACGTGTTGTATGAGTGTCGGTGGGTGTGTGGGTGTTGAGTGTGTATGTGTTGAGTGTGTATGTGTGTGGGTGTGCGTGTATGTGTGTGGGTGTGTGGGTATATGTGTGGCTGATGTACAGGTGCTATGTTAGGGCTTCGGTGTCGTGTATTTATGACAGTTTCATCGTAATGTTTTTTTTACAGGTGGTGGTGAACAGTCTCGTAAGTCACAAATTTTACTGACTTTAATAAAGGTGTTAGGATAGGAAAATATTGTGCAGCGTCTACTTAGTTTCGATTTGATATTTGGTAAGAGTTCTCTAAATACCCGCTTGTTTATAGATATAGAAAAGAGTAAGAACAGAAGAATATAGATTTGTTCCTACCTCCGCAGATTTCGGTGGCCAGTACGAATTTGTCCGGGTACCCCACCATAGCCTGCGACAGTATCGTCGGCGGCACGAAGGCGCTCATGTAGTAATGGACTGCCACGCCGTCCAAGTACTTCAGGGTCTCAGGATACACTGCTACCAGCTGTATAATGAGCAAATCTATGAGGTCACGTATTCATTAACTAGAAGATCCACTGGATCAACAAGGCAGTTTATCCCTGGTCAGGCAAAGAGTTACTAAGCTATTGTAGTAGGAACAAATTGAATTCGTCCTAGTTGCAAATTTACTACCTCTACTTCTTACCGTGTTCCAATAAAGTGTGATGGTGAAGCGCAAGTCATCACCGGTGATGATCTTGATGTCTTTGAATCTGGAGTTATCATTGCGCAGGGTTGGGCCCAAGTTGTGCACGATGTACTCACTCTACAACATAAATACTCTCCTAATATTAGGTTTTGTATCATCTAACACTGTTTTAAGCTTCCACGGTTTCAAACTAAACTTGTATTGTCACTTACGGGATATCTTCCATGATTATTTTTCATCACAGCGTCGAAATATCGGAAGCTCAAAATAAGAAATAATCACGGAAGATATCCCGTAATTTACAGTACAAGTTTTGTATCATCTATTACTTTTAACCACCTAACTTTGAAGTCAGCTTCATTACGGTTGAACCCCAGTATTCTACATGGGCTGCCAGCCTTTTTGCCTGCACAACACAATTACCGAGTCACGCTAAATCCTCTGGTAATACTGATTTTCAGACTTTCGGACTACATACCTGGGTGCGACGTGCCAAATTCTTTCCGAGACACTGTGATCCACGGTTCGACCTGGGCAAGCGTAGCCATGGCTACGCTTGCCCAGGTCGAACCTTGAGCAGTTACAGACTAAGCAACAGTAACTGCTCAAGGGTGTATACATATTTTAACTATCACCCCACACTCATAATTCAAAAGTACATAGCTTGTGTCTGTTTTGAACATTTTAAGGCCTTAACGACTGAACGGATTTCGATAAAATGTTACACCCGGTAAATGGACGACCTGCTACAAGAATTAACATGATGTTCCCGTGGAATGATTTACAATCTGCACGTGGGCAAATCCGCGGGTAAAATCTAGTGCAGTAAAAGATTAAAATACTGTACCAAGTCATCCAGAGTCCATCCCACGTTGTTGATTTTCGCCGGGATGTAGTTCACGCTAGAGTGAAGTGGCTCATTGGTGGTAGTGATGCCCCACACAGGGATACCTTCCTCGGCATACTTTTCTAGAAACCTGTAGTAAATTACTTAGTTAGCAACAGGTAAATGCTGAATGAAAAGTAATTTAGATAACGTAGTAAAGTAATAATTATATGTAAAAGATTTTAGGTAAGTACATAAAAATAAGACGCAACAATGAAATGGTGATCCCTGTACAATCTACATCGTATAAGGCCAGCAAACATAATAAGCGAATGAAAGAACTCAAAATGCACCCTGTATAATAATCACAATTTTCACGAACATAGACCATTGCGGATACAAGCCTTGTACTCGAAGAGATTGTCCATAGGTAAAATAAACATCCATACTAACTTACACCCATTTAGAATGAAGTTTTTTTATCTCCGTCACAAGAACCAGAAGGTATGGTCTAGAGCAAATAGTTGATCGAAATGGCGGCAAGCAGAACTACTTTTCGCTTCGTTAACAGTATTTTTACACCTTTATACCCACTCACTTGTAATGATAGTCGGCGTAAGTCTGCATATACTCCTTTTTAATTCGGCTGTGTCCTGAGTAGTCGTTGTTGGTCTTCATCCATATCGGTGGAGACCAAGTTGCCGACAAAATGTGTATGGGAGCACTTGCTGCTTCCATGCATGCTTTAATCATTGGAATCTGAAACAAAGCTTTATGTTAATGATAGTAATTTTAGATTTAATAGGGCCGAGAATAGAACCTTGCGATACCCCAAAGATATTAATATTTTTTTACATTATGTTAATTAAAAATCAGCGAGATTTTGAAGACATGTGACATCATCAAATGTTTGATTCGAGGACATGTTTTTCATACGTCTTCATTCAACGTTTAAAGAGCTATGTTGAAGATGTTAAATCTTTGCTAAATGATCCAACCTTATACTCATAATCTTCATAAGCTAGGGTGTAGTTGCTCAACGTGACGTCATCTTCAGGTTGCTCGTTATACGCATAACCGTGTGTAGAGTAGTCAGTACCGCCGATGGGAACGCGCAGCATGTTGTACTGGATTCCCGAATCACCGCAGTAGGAGCTGCAAATATTCTAACTTACCGTCATCTGCCTAGCTTTTCCCAACTATGTTGGGATCGGCTTGCAGTTCAACTGAATGAACATATTTATTACTAGCGGACGTTACGCGGGTTTAAAGTACGGAGATAAAATGTAGCCTAAGTTACTCAGGGTGAATGTAGCTTTAAGGTGAAAGAGTTTTTGAAATCGGCACAGCAGTTTTTGAATTTATTTTTTTCCTCTTTGAAATATTATAAGTGTATGAGCTATGTAGATAAGCGACTTTGTATGTGTATACATGTTTGATCTTTTTTATTTGGTTTAGGTGATCTGTACACAGTACCTTCCCACATCAAACACCTTTCTCTATCTAAGATTGTGTATAATATATAAAGACTTCAGGATTTTGATTTAT
Organism: Xestia c-nigrum; assembly: GCA_916618015.1. Taxonomy (NCBI): domain Eukaryota; kingdom Metazoa; phylum Arthropoda; class Insecta; order Lepidoptera; family Noctuidae; genus Xestia; species Xestia c-nigrum. The sequence goes on from OU745263.1 coordinate 6,455,997, forward strand.
GATCATGATTTTATGTCATTGAAGACATTGTAACAACCATAACCTTAAAATGATTAAAGAATTATTGTTTTGTAACTGTTGGCTATCATCATACTGGGAAGGTTTTCAAGATTAGTAAAGTATTTCAAAGATCTATGTATTACAGCCGGGAATAGTGGCTTAACGTGCTTTTTGACTCAAGGAGGTGTCTTCTTTGTTAGATAGTATGTAATAAGTGTCCCCACTTTCTTCCCAGAGTCAGAACCGCTACTACAACCACCCGACTGACTTTCGGTCAGGTGTAATGTTATCATTTTTACTACTGTTGAGTACACTACTACCACTCTCTTACTCGATTAGGTGCTGCATGAGCCGCGAATCAGTCAAGTTCTTCCAGTTAATTCCAGCTGAATCGGACACGCCGCCTCCGAAACCTTCGATTGTTTGGTACTTTGTCTTCACATCTAACACCAAAGTAGTCACCGAACCAGAGCTTGAACTGGTGTTGGGAAAACGTAAAACGAAATGTAATCGCCTAATTAACTAAAAAAAAGTATAGAAAAAAGCAGATGATGTTGCTTCGGTTAACTTACCTTTAACGTGATTATGCAGATACCCAATAGATTTTTCAAACCGAAGTCCATTCTGAAAGATGAAATTGACGGATAAGTTGCATAAAAAATCAAATTTGGTCCACAAACCAAGTAGAAATACGTAATGTAGAAATAGTCACAGTAATAAAGATTTCGAACCATAACCGTCATTTTTTATTGTTGAGTGGTTGTGGTGGTTTTATAAACACGTTCATAGTCGGAACCAGTGCCGCCCTCTTGTTCTTTCTATACAATTTCCAGAGACAATTTTTGATCAACAGCACCCTCCTTACAGTATAAATTCAAGAGCCAAAAGAATCATTCTTCACATGATGAAGAACAACATTGATTAATCTAAGGCGTTGAGTGTTAATTTGCTCAACAAATTGTGTCGGCCCAGAACAGTGCTACCGACTAGTTTGGTGCTTTCTGTATTGTCATCAACAATTAATTTACCTGACGATAGGTACGTACCTCGGATGTCACGTAAGAAACGTATTGACCGCTAACCGGCGCTTCTCTCGTGATGGTATCACAGTACTCCGCCGTGCAGACACACACTGTTCCATTGCCTTTAATAGACCTGGCAGCACACGGCCGATCTGAACATTTATAAAACAGAATCACACTAATAACTATTATATCTTTGATATTTATTTTTTTTATTTATTATAGATATTTTTCATTGATGCTCCGCTCTTATTGGTAATGTTAGCCTTGCTTGATAAACGGGCTGTCCATCATTAAAAAGAACTTAGTTAATATTAATCGGTATTTCTCAGGAATGGTACATTATCTTTTCATGAGAGTGGTACCATTGGGCAAGGAGGACCCCTCCTTCCCTCCACACCGCGTCAGTTGACTTCCATCGCATGCATTTCACGAAAAATAATACGGTGACATATACATATTTGTAACGTGCTTGCCAAGACCTTTATTTTGATACCAAACACGTGATGATAATCTCAGTTAAATTTTTTTCTAGGATAATCTTAGGTTTAAAATGCCGTCATATTTTTTTTTCTAAAATATACACTGGTTGCAAACCACCACATCACGTAGCCGTCAACCAAGCATTCTGTAAATCATATTAATATGTAACTTTACGCAAAAAATCATTGCTGGGAAACAACGTCTTTTTGGGGGGTGAAAAATCACGATTTGTGATATAACTCAATATAACGCACTCAAAACATTATGCTGATGGATGGATTGAATAGTACGGGGTTCGCGGAGGTATTTAAAGTAAAAATCTTACAATAAAAACATGTACTTCTTTAAAAAAAACTTGTCAAAGTAACCCCCAATATCTTCGTAACTAGAAGGAAAGTAACTTATAAAGTATAGTCAAATCAAAAAGCCTCTACGTGTCCTAGTTTCTGAGATACGACGGGGGAGGTGTGAAAGGGAGGAGAAGGGGGAGGTTTGAAAAATGAATTTGACTGAATCGGGGCCCCTTAGTGAAAGGGGGGGAGAAGGGGGGCAAGACTTTGAGAATGACTTTTCTTTTCCGAGTTACGCTTCACCCACCCAACCTTCGTTGGACACCTTACACATTAATATCGGATGAATACATAAATACAAACACACATACTGTACATATGTACATACATACATAGACTGCTAAAATCAATCAAAACCCCACCTTTTGGATTTGCCGTAGTCGGGTAAAAAATGATCGCAATGACGGGAAAAACAAGAGCCTTTCGGCTTTGTTTAGAGTCTTTGAACACCCTCGGCCCTCGACGCCCTCATGTCGCAAGTTATGTATAAGACACCTGCTACGCCGTCGTAGCGGTCTACACTAGGACGCGTAGCTCCTTAGGGACTCATATAATTATATTTCTCTTTATCATTCGGGTTGCCTTTTTGCACTACTATCAATAGTAACATTAGTAACTAATCCATCTTTCCTAGTTTCCTTATAAATGTTATATTTCCATGATCACATTACGTTATGATCTTTCATAAAAAAAACAAACCCGTAGTTAAATTATGCAATCACTCGTTACCCGTGCTCCCGGTGGGATATGACATGCTGTTATTATGAAAAAAAAATTCGAAAAGCGTTGCGTTTATAAAATGTAAGTACCAGTATGAGATGAATGAGTACATAAGAATCAATATCGCATGCAAATTATGATGACCCTGCTTGCATATAATCTGGTACTTATCGTAGTAACCTTTGTTCAATTTCTTCACAAGATAAGAAAAAAAACAGCTGTTGAGAAATAAATAACTTTTCAAAATTCGTGTAATTCCTTTTACCTTCTTTGCAAAAACTGAATAAACCTCCCTAACTTTTGCTCTTGTTCAAAAAACTGTCACATACGGATTTTATTTATTCGCTCCTTAGAATCAAGCGGACTGGCAGCGGACACTACACTTGGACCAAAGACTTATATGAGTCTTTGGTCAACTCATCCCGCTCAATCCCATCCCGCGGGATGAGTTGTCCTAGTGGAATTTTTGAATCGGACAACTCATCCCGCTGATATATTTTACGTCTTGTACGGACATGAAGAAAAGTGCTTTAAAACTAAATTCAATGATTTCCTGGTGCATATTTTATGTGTAATACAACAACGCAACCACAAACGTACAAATTGCATTTAATCTATTGCTTGAGTAAAGGACAGTTCAAGGTCAACTCATCGGGAAATGCGAATACGACTACCTGCTTCCAGCCAATCACAGACAAGAAACTTATCACAATAGGAAGGGTTGAGTGCATCTTTCTATTTTTTCGTACTTAGTTGTGTTAAAGTGATTGAATGTGTGTGAATGTGTGATTTTTTTGTGAACAGTTAAATACATATTTATCAATATCAAGTTATAAGTGCTTTCAATTCGTTCCTTGGGTGAGTAAATTTAATAATTGTTTTTACTAAAGTAGGTTTTTTTTTAATTTTTGTTATACGCATATAAAAGCATACGACCATGGCTATCCTCTAAACATCACATTAAAATATATTACTTGTTGGTAAGTTGTTTATTTAATAGACGTTAAATATTGAATAGTTTGTACATAACTATTTCAGATGAGAATGCTTGTTTCAAACTTTTGAGAGCGTGATTTTTCAGTAGTCGGGTTTTAGCTATTGAATTTATTTTTTATTAGCTTTTTTTTGTCCCGCAGAATCAAAAATACAAATTTTGAACTGAATATCTTAAAGCATTCTCTCCCAATAAATTATTTAAGTACTGAATTTTATACGTAGTACTTAATAATCTTTAATGCTTATTATTTTTCCCCTTAGAATCAACCATCAAAATGTATGAAGATAGCCCTTCAACTTCACGTGGCAATCTATCTCTAAATATAAGTACTACTCAAAGAGGTTCCAAAAAGTTAACAAGACATGGCTATGAATACGTTATTAAAAGACAAAATAATGACAAATCAATCTTGTGGCGGTGTGCGAAAATGAAAACATGCTCTGCGACGATAAAAACTAACTCTGATTTTAATGTGATAATGAATGAAACGAGTCATAGTCATGAACCCTTAAATACAACAGAAGTTGAGATAAAAATGCAAATGGAGAAGTGCTCAAAGGCTGTACAGGAGAATTTGTCTGATCCGATCTCAAAAATATTTGAAGAAAATATGGCTTCTCTGGAAGATCGTGGTTTAGATCTAATAAAGAAGTTGCCAGCTCTAAATAGTGTACAAAAAATGCTGTATAGAAAAAGAAATAAATCAATAGGAGCAAGAAAATTAACTTTTGCAAAAGCTAAAGATGTTGAAGTGCCGAAAAAATTTGAAAAGATATTATTTGCTGATTACGCACATGGGAAAACGCGTATTCTGATATTTGCTGATAATGAATTGAAAAAATACATGGCAACTTGTAAGAAATTTTACATGGATGGTACATTCAAAGTTTGTCCAAAGCCATTCTATCAATTGTACACTATTCACGCTGAGCTTGGAAGCAGTCAAGAATATCTTAATGTCATTCCAGTAATATACGCTCTGTTACCTGATAAGAAAATGTCCACGTACGAGCTGTTATTTCAAATAATAAAAAGTCAAATAACTGAGTGGGACCCCAATGACATTACAGTTGATTTTGAAGTTCCAGCTATATTGGCAATTCGAAGCAACTTCTCGGGTGTGAAAATAACGGGCTGCTATTTCCACTTCAATCGCAGTCTCTGGCGTAAAGCTAAGGCGCTAGGTGTATGCAAAACACAATTAGGCAAAATTCATGTAAAACTCTGTGCTGCTTTGTCTCATCTCCCATCCGAGTTAGTTAATGAAGGATGGCTCTACGTGATGGAGGAAGCTCCAAACAGCAACTGTGTCACACAATTTAATGACTACTTCGTGAAAACTTGGCTCGAAAATTCGGTTCTCGCGCAGACACTTGGTGTACATTCCGGCAAATGAATAAGACAAATAATGTTGTAGAAATATGGAACGGGCACATCAAAAAATATATTAAATCAAAACCGAATATTGCTCAATTTTCGGAGGGCTTAATCAAAGATATACATTTCTTCGCCTCCATTATAAGAAAATCTACAGGCGGCTTCAAAATTTCGACGAAATTGCCTGAAACTATAGAGAACAAGAAAAAAATTGACTATGCCATAAACCAACTAATCACCAGTCAAATCACAGTAGGACATTGTTTAGAAAAACTAAGAAGTTGACTATGTTTAAATGACGTCGTAAATTTTGTATCTATAATTTTATTTTATATAGGTATGTCAAATATTTAATCTTGTTGATTTTAATGATTATTTATTCAGATTTTAATTGTAAGTTTTTTTTTTTTATATTCGTGCATTTTTATTTGGGACTTATAATCATAGAGTATAATTTTAACTAGTTTTAAGTAAATCTTAAGAATCCAAATAGTTGTTAATAATTGTTAATTTTTTAGTTTTATTTCAAATTTTCAAGACTATTTACATTTTTTAATACGTGATTTTTAATCAAACGACTGTGATTTTAACTAATTTTAAGTAAACCAGTTATAATCTAAAAACTAGTTGTTAATTATTTAGTTTGATTGATAAATGTTATAGATTTGATTGTTAAATATTCTTTTTAGAAAATTTAGATTTTTATACGTAACTTTTAATGAAACTATTGAGATTTTGACTAGTTTCTTTATGTTTAATTTATTGATTTTGATAGTTAAAACTGTGATTTCTGATTGTTTAAATACTTTACAGTGTAATAATATTAATCAAGGGCAATTTTAATAGTTATTGTTTTTTTTAATTTTTATAAATGAAACTACTGTGATTTTTGATTATATCAGCTTAACCAAGCTATGGGTGTTTAATTTTTTCCCCAAACACTTTTGTTCATGAATGTACAAATATTTCAAATAATACAATACATTTTACCTTTTCTTTAAAGCGGTATGAGTTGACCAAAGAAAAATAATAAAAATATTAATGCGGACAACTTATCCCGCGGGATAAGTTTTAAGCGGGATGAGTTGACCAAAACCTCACTTATATACTCTATGACTTGGACCGATATTTCAGTAACTTACCTGTCCAGAGTCTGGACTGGGCTCCAGTTCACTCGGTTTAACCATCACACTTTCAAAAATGCGCTCCTCTTTTTACTTTTTTACTTTAATATTCTTTAATTTTTTAACTTCAATTTTTAATTTTGTATAACTTTCTATAGCTCTTAGTTGTTTTCAATTGCATTGTAATATTAATGTTATGCGGAAGAGCGGAGTCACCTAACACAAGCATCTCCTTGCTTAAAAGGTGGTCTCCAAATCCTTTTTCTTTAAGCCTTTTGTAATTGAAATAAACATTTTTTTTTTTTTTTTTTTTCACAAATCTTTATTTTGGTTTAAAAACTAAAACACCTGTTATCAACTAGATTATTATTTTAAACAGAAAGTTATTTAGGCTACCAGAGAGCAAAACGAATGTCACAAAATAGAAGAAAATCTTACCGCTGCCGCTGCAATCTATCGATTTAAACAATATCGTAATCGTAAATATTACGAAAATCGTTTGCACTTGTACCCCGATCTCCATTGCGAAATATTCTTAGAGATGTGTTGTCTCTCTGAGCGATAACACCGGAATGATGAAAACATTGACAAACAATTGTTTCGCGTAATCTTTAATAATCTCGAATAGACTAAAGTAATATTATAGCGGCAATCTCTACGACTCGTCCAAGTATTAAAGATCAATCATCTGTCTAAAGGTTGGTTTAAACTAGACATTTTAAAAACATATCATCAAGCCAGTGTTAGGCAGAAGTGTATCTATCTAATAGTTGTTACACCCACACTTTGCCAATCTAATAGGGTATTAAAGCATTTCCTTGTAACAAAACATCGAGCTGCTCTAATGTCTCATTCTTTTACGAACCGACTAATAAACACGTCATCGACGCCTTTCTGCAACTTCACCAACTTGTTTAACATTTCATTGAGCAAACGTACGAGCTCGGGCAAAACATTTCAACGGACAATAAAGTGTACCTAAACTAAAATAATAATAAAAAAATAGAAAGCAAATAATGTTACATTTACATGCCGTTAGCATGACTTACTTAACATAACGTTACATATACCCACATGGAAATGCTTTTAATAAATTTATATTACAACTCAAGTCGAATTTTGTAAAATGACAGTCATATTAGGTACATAACTTTTACTGATTAGGTCTTACGTCTTGAAGTGGCCCAGATAATTGGCAACCAAACAATTGAGTGATGATAAAAGTCAAATAAAATTGGGTTACATAGGTCCGCACTCTGCTGTTATAGTTCCAAGAGTCTATTGCTATCAAGCTGGCACAAACCCAGGGCCTCGATTCTGCTATTACGATAGTGTCAGAATAGGCGATCATTGAAGTCATAATGATCAAGTTCTGTCAAGTTTTGACAAGTTTGGTAATCTACTAATATAATGACGTCATTATGACTTCTCAATGAACAACCAGTGAAACTCCATTGAAAGAAATGTCATAGAATATTAATCTCGTACGTGAAATCTGGCATGAATAAATGTTCGCATTTAGTAGTAGATATCGAAAACCATTTGTACTAATGGTTTTATAATAATGGCAATACGAAAATGCCATTATAACACTATTTTATTACGAGACCATCGACCGACCATTGTGAATTTAGCAGATTACGAACTTTAAGCAAAATGACAATGGGATGAGAATGGAATCGTGTTGGAGTGACGAATTTATTAAAATAGCAGAATTAGGCCCCAGACTTCGTGGCGGCAACTAAGAAATTCCTGATAGAAAAAAAACACAGATACGTGTAAACATAAGACAATGCTCAATTAAAATTGAACATATATGCTGTCCTACTGCATGGAGCTATGTCCGCAGCCGCCCCACGTTTCGGTCCATATAACAAGAGTTGGAAGGGCCATGGGAAGGTTGGAGGGAGTGTCCTACTGCATGGCGGTCCATTGTGATCAAAGTTGTACTTTAAAAATCTGTCTAAAGTGTCTAAATCCTCTATTTGTCTTCTGATAAAACTCTTCTTTAATCAGTATCTAAACTATTCTAATTGTAATTAGATAACTTGTTATCATGAAGTTCAGTGTCAATAGCAGTCTGTCCAAGAAATCTGTTATCAGTCTTATCTAATTATGTTTCAGCCATGTTCTGTTCTAAGGGCATGTGTATTTTGTAGCAAGATGGGAGGTCAATAGATAAGGAAGTGTTACATTAAAGAACGGCAACGAACGGAACGGCTTAGCGGTAGTGAGGCTGCCTTGCGTTCTAAGGGTCCTGGGTTCGAATCCCGGTAGGAACAAATGTTTGTGTGATGAGCATGGACATTCGTTCGAGTCATGTCATGTCAAACAAAAAGTATATAATATGTAGTATATCAACTGTCTGGTGACCACGACGCAAGCCTTGCTTAGTGTGGCACTAGATGGCGCTGTGTGTATGTCCAGCGATATTTTTTTTTTGTTTAAGTGAGAGTCGGAGTCGCGTATGATGGGTTCCGTACCATCATAGTATAGGAGCCCCCCATACATTTTAATCCCTGCTGTTATAGCAGCAACAGAAACACAAATATTCTGTGATAATTTCAGCGGTGTACCTAGAGGGTAACCAACCTCTTAACGAAGCGAAGAGGCACTAGTTCTCTCCGTCATTGCGATATTTTTTTTGTTCTACACCATACCTTCTTGTTACGGTGATCTTGGGGATCAACGTTTTTATTGTAATATTTTTACTTTTAACATCTTCATGACCCCCTTTTTTTTTTTTTTTTAATTGGCCGGTAGCCACCACGTGGCCCCCGACGCCCGTTGCGTCTCCCGCGGCGGCCGGGAAGAGAGGATCTCTCCCTCTCTCGTTCCGCCACCTCCTTCGCTAGCATGACTGCTTCGCAGAAGGAGGCGACGGCTTCCCATTCCGTCTCGCTCCGGACCATGGATTGAACCAGGGCCGGACGCGAGAGGTCGCCGCCGCCGATCGCCGCCACGAGGATACGGCGGAGCTCCGCCCACGCAGGGCAGACTTCCACCGTGTGCTCCACCGTGTCCTCCGGTCGATCCTCGCAGTGGAGACACCCGGGCGTTTCCTCCCGCCCGATACGGTGCAGGTACCTCCCGAAACATCCGTGTCCGGCAAGGACCTGCGTCAGGTGGAAGGTGAGGACGCCGTGGCGCCTCTCCAGCCACTCCTCAAAGAGGGGACTTACCGCCACTATCGTGGCGTGCCCTGCACGGGGTTGCGACAGTCGCTCTCTCCATGTCGCCATGAGATCGCGCCGGAGGTCAGTCCGCTGAGCGGCAATTTGCCGCGGCAGCGGAGTTTGCCCCCGGCGTAGTACCTCCGCGCGCCATTCGTGTAGGCGCGCGAGGACTATCGCCTCCAGATCCCATGGTGGCAATCCGGCAAGCAGGCCCGCCGCCTCGCGAGAGATCGTGCGGTACCCACGGACCATCTTTACGGCCACCACTTTTTGGGGCGCGTTCAGATGATGAGCGGCTCGCCGCTTCAACGAACGCGCCCACACTGGGGCCCCGTAAAGGGCCATGGACCGCACGACTCCCGCGTAGAGCCTGCGGCAGGAGGCGTTCGGCCCCCCAAGGTTGGGCAGGAGCCGCCTGAAGGCAGCCCCTGTCCGTTCCAGCCTGGGGGCCAAACGTCGGAAATGCTCCACGAAGTTCCACCGGCTGTCGAGGACGAGTCCTAGGTACTTCAACGTCGACTCGACGCCGATGGATACCCCTCCTATCTTCACGACCCCCTTACTATTCAATGAGTTCTACCATAGAACATGATTTTTCACCCCAAAAAAAAATTCGTTTCCCAGCAATAATTTTTGTGTAAAATTACTGAGTTTGATGTACAGAATGCTTGGTTGACGACGGGTACGTTCAGATGCCACTGTATACGTTTTTACAATAAACTTCAGAGCTATATTCAAGCACTAAGCCTGAATAAATTCAAGTCGTTTATAAAACGAAAGCTATGCCTGAAAGCTTTCTATTATGTCAATCACTATCTCGAAGACAAAAAGGCTTGGGATTAAACTGCTCCAAAGAAATTTTCTCTGTGAATGTTGAAATTTCGGACTTCGCTAGTTTATTGTTGATTCCTTTATTATTTTTATACACTGTGACATTGAATGATTTGACATGAATACTTGTTCCAATAAACTTCCGAGCTATATTCAAGCACTAAGCCTGAATAAATTCAAGTCGTTTATTAAACGAAAGCTATGCCTGAAAGCTTTCTATTATGTCAATCACTATCTCGAAGACAAAAAGGCTTGGGATTAAACTGGCTCCAATGAAATTTTCTCTGTGAATGTTGAAATTTCGGACTTCGCTTGTTTATTGTTGATTCCTTTATTATTTTTATACACTGTGACATTGAATGATTTGACATGAATACTTGTTCAGTACTTAATTATTTTTTACGTTTTATTATTTTTTTATTTTATTGTTTACTAGCTTCTGCCAGCGGCTTCGCCCGCGTGAAGTTTCAAAAATGTCCCATGGGATCTTACTACCGGGATAAAAAGTATCCTATGTGTTAATCCAGGTTATAAACCATCTGTGTGCAAAATTTCATCCAAATCCGTTCAGTAGTTTTTGCGTGAAAGAGTAACAAACATCCATACATCCATACAAACAAACTTTCGCATTTATAATATTAGTAGGATGTTTGTGTATTTGACATGAATATTTACTTGTGGCTGTCATGACATTTCATGATTTCACATGAATACTTAGTTCAGTATTTTATTATTTTTTACTTTATTTTTCTTTATTTTATGTGTGTGTATTTGGCATATCGTATTTTTATTGACATTCGAATTTGAATTGTAAATTATTCTTTATTTTATTTAATTATTGTGAATGTGAGGACCTTGTGGGTCACTTTTTGTTGTTTTTTCCCACGACTGTCTGGCAGTTTGAGTACTATAAGCGACCTACCCAAATGTCCTTTCTTTGGGTTATAAGTCGAGCTACACGATAACTGACAAATGCTTGCACTGACTGGATAGGTCCACTCAAATCTGTGTGGTTTTTTCTTCAAAAGACCATCTCAGACACTAATTCCGCATAGTCCTCATGTGAATTAAGCAAGATTGTCTGGACTTCAAAAGAGACAATGACCTCTGAGTTTGTTTCGGCTGTTTCTTCTCAGAATAGTCAGGTACGAAACACCGGCCCCCTCTAGTTTAAAACAAAATGACGTGTAAAAGTGTTTGAGAAAACCTACTTGCTGAATAAATATCAAATATCATTGATCAATTATCCTAATGTTAACATACTTAAACATAACCTCACCCCTGTAATCCCCAAACGGTTTGGCAGAGGTGTATCTAATAATACACCCACATTTTGCCAGTTATGGTGAAGTCCCTTAAAGATAAAGGTCATCAACTAGGCACAAATCCAGACTCTGTGGCTACTACTGAGGAATTCCGCGTGCCATTTGCGCGACCCGGGAATCGCACTCAAAACCTCTTGCTCAGTAGTCGCACTAGATGACTAGACCAAAGAGGCAGTTAACCTAATTTCATTTCTGTCAAATGGAACTACGTCTGCTCTACGGCGTAGCTCGTAGCGTTTCACGTGGGTACACCTGCTACGCCGTCGTAGCGGTCTACACTAGGACGCGTAGCTCCTTAGGGACTCATATATATTTTCCTTTATCATTCAGGTTGCCATGTAGTAGTAGGTAGGTAGGTAGAAGTAGTAGGTAGGTAGTAGTAGGTAGGTAGGTAGGTAGTAGTAGTAGGTAGGTAGTAGTAGGTAGGTAGGTAGTAGTAGGTAGGGAGTAGTAGGTAAGGAGTAGTAGGTAGCTTTTTCCCTCTTATGTGACGCAGACGAAGTTGCGTGGGTCAGCTAGTAGAACATATAAATAAAAACCATTATTTAAACGATTTACTTTTTAATACTCTTATTTACATTTTAAGAAATATTTACGTCTTTTCACGAGATTCGTATAAAAATATTTACAAAACTTAACTTATAAAATAATTTGTAAGATAAAAATAATGTATTCTCAATCTCACTTACTTTCATTTCAGTCATACATTCACATATCTTCATTCTTATTCTTTAGTACAAACCATTGTACACTTGTATGAAACATTTTCCTTTAGCGCTTGTCCTTCAATGACATCAATATCTGTTGATGCAGATCGGGCCATGTCGGTATTCGTGTTAAGAACTATTCCATTGTCACCAAAAGAACTACTTACAGACTGAGTGCCTGCCTGTTTAAATGTAGCCGGTGAATTAACTTTACTCATTCTAGCTTTCACAGCTTCTTTGACCTTTGACAGAAAAGCACTTTCTGAAGCTTTAGGCCAAGACTGTAAATTCTTACTCTCTTTAGATTGCTCAAGATTTACTGTTTGCCTACTTTCGCTTTCCATGCCATAATTTTCTAAATTTTGTTGATCCCAATGACTAGAAATTGGAGGTGAAACAATTGAATGTCTCATTTCACTCGGTGATCCGTTGTGGTCTAATCTCTGACCAAGTCTTCCAGTAGTTTTTCCTAATTTACTCGTTAACGAAAGTGACGAAGGTGTTGATAGTTTTTTGGATTGCAACCTACTTGGTAGTGTTGGTCGGGGTGTGGTTGAAAACGAAACCTTTATTTTACTGTCTTTGAACGGATTCATTGTTTTTCCTAATCTTGTATTTGTAATAGGTAATTTCTTGCTTGCCTGTTTCCTTAAAGTCATCGTTGATTCCTTTGGTTGTGATGCTTCTTTGTTTTGAAAAATGGGGTTAAAGCCTGATGTTCTTTGTATTCCTAGTCCTGGTGACTTTGTCAACGTAGCTTTTAATTCAGGGACCTTGATAGTTCTTGGCACTGGCACGCTTGCCGCTGTTGGCATCTTGAACTTGTTCGTTAGCCCTTGTGCTGATCCGATTCTAGTTTCTCTCTGCTTCTCAAGTCTTCGAGGTTTTAATGGTTTCTTAGATTCTCTCCTACCTGATAGTGATTGATTCAGTGAAGTTTTTTTATCTTTATTTTTGGTACTGAACGAGCTAAAAGCTTTCGTACTGCGTGATTCACCACTTCCAAAGATGGAAGTGTCAAAAAGATTGTTACGCATTGTTTCAAGTCTATCATTAAAATCAATATGTAGAGCTCTAAGTTTGTCGTTGACGTCTTCATGATTCCTAGATATAGCTTCTAATAAGTCGTTAGTTTGTAAGTTAACGGGTTTTGTGGTTGCTCCTCTAAACTTAGAATCCAACGAACCCCCTATTCCTTGACTTGATTTAAGACTATGTCTCAGAGTGTCAGGTTTACGCAGAGTTTTTGCTATTTTCTGGGTAGTCGCTTTCATTTGGGTTCCAAAATCATCCAAACTAGGAATGGTTTCCCAAGGATTATTCTGACCTAAAGATAGAGTAGCCCCGAGCAGACCACCTTGGTCTTTGAATGCTGATTGCAGTTTCATTGGTTTAATTCGTAAATCTGTAGGTAATGGCAGTTTTGTCCTAAAGGAATGAAGATCAAGTTTAGGGAATTTAGAAAATAGATTTGATTGCGGTCCCAGTTGAAGGATATCTAAATCTACATCTTCTAGTCTCAAAGGAGGTAGCAGTGATTGAAAATGTTTAGCGCTGGCGTCTGTTGACATTATTGGTGCTAAGATATTTGACGTACCAGTCATCGAAGCTGCTTCTGATGCTAAATGTTCTCCTGCATCCCGTTCTGGTGTATCAAACATGTTGGTAAAACCCAGTTTAATATCATCAAGTGTAGGTAATGGCGCAAATTTAATATTTTGGATGTCTGGCAATGGGTTGTTCAATAAACTAAATCCATTTTCGTTTGGTTGTAATACGTTGCTTAGCAAAAGTGGTGAGCCGATAATGTCAGCGTTTTGAGGTGCTCTATTAATAACAACTTCACTCGCTGCAACATTCGCATCCGGTTCTTGCTCTAATGATTGTTTTGGTAATTTGAAATCACTTTCGCAAGTATTTTTAGGTTTTTCATCGATATCCACAATGTTTTGTGGGTCCATTACTACTTCATTTTGAGTATTGGCAGATGGTTCTGTGTCTATATTTTCAGTTTCTTCATTATTTAATTCTAATAGTTCCTTAGCATCAGTTTCATCTTGAGCTGATTCACTGCAATTCAAAGTTTTTGATTCTCTTTCTTGTTCCTCTTGTAACATCTCATCTGATAACTTCTGTAAATCTTGCATGCTTACTTTATCATCATCAGTTTCATTTTCATCAATGTTCAAATCATCATCACATTTGTCTGGTTTTACGGTGGTGGCTTGAATTTTTCCTTCATTTTCACAATCAGAATCTAACTTTTTATTTGTTGTCGGAGAGGATTCTTTGATGTTTTCTATGATATTACTTGGCATTTGAGGATTAAGAATTTGGGAGATCGTTTTTGGATTATTTAGTTCTTCTATATGTTTCGCTATTTTCATTTTAATCGAGGATAGAGTTTTATCTAGTGAAGAAATAGGCTTTACCGATTTCGTTTTTGGAATAATGTCGGGAGTTGTAGTTTCAACTGTCGATAATTCCTGACTACAGGGCTCTTTTATTTCTGGTATTTCATTAACTAAAGACTCATCAACATTTTCAAGATCTATATCGGTTGGTTTTAAAACGTGGTTAATGTTATTACTTGAGTCGGTTATTGAGTCACCATTATTAATGTTACTAACACAATTGTCATCGTTTGTAATAAATTCAGATTCTGAGCGTTCTACTTTAGCATTATCGCAAGTAGTTTCTTGGGAAGTTTCGGAAGTGAAATCGTCTTCATTATTACCTTGGGCTTCATTTTCAATAGAACTTTCTATGAGTTGAGAAGAATCTGTTTCTGAATCTGGAAAAGTTTTAGTATTACAATCATCGGCATTACCAAGTAATTGATCGCTATTGTCAGGCAACTCAACAGTATTGCCAGGTAATTCATTAGCATTATCAGGTAATTCATCAGTATTGCCTGCTACATCACTTGACTGGTTATTGGCAAAATCGTTGCTTGTGTCACTAACAATCTCTTGAATTTCAGAAGGACTTGATGATGCATCTATAACTTCAGTTGCTGCTATCTTAGGTTCCATGTCTTCACCATCTGTTTCGGTAGTCTTAAATGAATTATTTCTGCAGTTGTCTTCAGTAGTTTGCTCAATTGCATTACTCGGACTAACCTCAGCGTCAAGGAACTTACCTTTCCCAAATGTTGGCATTTCTTCTATTTTTTCCGTAGATCTAGCTACATTCAAGGGACTTTTCTGCTTATTACTCGATATCACTTTATCCCCTTTGTTGAAGATGTCTGGCCAAGCAAACTTAGGCTTTTTAAGTTCAGGTCTTGTAGGTCTTTCTGCTGCTTTAGGAATGAGATCTTTCAAAGGAACGAATTCAACATCTTTCAGTTTTAACAGAGTTTTTAAACCAACTGGATTAGAATGTTGTAATATATTTTCTAAGTGTGACTTGGTTTGGAAGAAACTTTTCTTTGCTTGTTCGTGAATATTACTAGCCGCTAAACTCAAATCTTCATTGTTTTTATCTTTTGCCTTCAGCAATGAATTATTTAACCTCATTTTTGGTATTGAAGGCAAGGAATTTGTTTTGTTTTTGCCTTCTAGTGTAGGTCTATTAGATATCAAATCCTTCAACTTATTCTTCATAGAAGGCAATTTGAAATCAGGTACCTTTTTCAATCTAGTCTCTACATTGCTCTTCATATTCGTAAATTTATCTTTTATGTCTTTGTCGAGTTTCATCAATGGGGCGAATTTTTTCAATCCTGTTGCAGTTTTATCAGTTCCCTGATCGTCATTACCTTGTGCAATGCGTTCTTGGATGTTGCTAGCACCATTATCCATGTCTAACAAATTGTGTGAAAGTCCAGTAGGCCTATTGGCACTAGGTAGCCCGAAAAGATCACGCAACAAACTAGGAGGCTTCTGTGCAACTCGCATCTGGCCTAGATCAGTGTTCACGTTTTCTAATGATTCATGTATACAACGTGATTCTTGACCATGGGTTTCTTGGGGTATGACTAAGCTATCAGTATGCTTTGGATTTACTATGATAGTAACTATATTGCCATTACTTGCCTCAGGTAATGTGTCTCCGAATATAGTTTCTTCAGCTGCCTTAGCCATACTCCTGGCGGCATCTCTTGCAAGAGCATCCTGGTACTCTTCTTCAGTAGCATCACGCAAGGTTTGTAAAACAGATGAAGCGAGATCCACTTCTGGGTGTAAGAGTGGTTTGAAGTCTTCTCTTTTGTCTTCAGGCCTGAAAAGAAAACGAAACATTAAGAGTCAAAAACATAGATCACAAAGAGTGTATATGAATTATAGTGTACCTAGACATACCTATGCGGCTTCAAGAGACAAAAGACGTAATCAGCAGACTTCTTTTACTTACATAAGTGAAAAAAAATTGGACATTTTAATAATTTCAAAGGCTTTTTTTCGGTGTCACTCGAACTTTATAACATTCATACAATTAACTGTTTCTCATTTGTAATAAATTTAAAAAATAGGTACAATTATTATTACCACGTAAGTGTAAGCAAATGGTACACCGAACATCCAAATTCACTAGTTCATTTAACGTCCTTAAGTAAATACAAAATATCTCATCATACCTTACAAAATTCCCATCAGAACGTGTTAAAGTTGGAAAGAAGATCGACGAAGCTCCCTCAGAGTCAGAATTCCGAGGCCTGCAAGGGCAGTCGTCTATGTCCCTAGCACGAGCAAACATGCCATCACCAGCGGGCATAGAGCTCCCTTGCCCAGGGATAGGGCAGGGGCAGCACTCGCCGAAGTCCAACTGACGAGCTCGGCGAGCATTCTCGCTGTCATCGGTCACTGGTTGTGATGATGTCTGCAAATATTTATTGTATTTAGAACTAAAGGCGAAATCTTAAATGTTTTCAGTTTTGTAACATAAATAAGAATTTAAAACTGGCTGACTGTTTGAGAACCCAATTATCAGACTTGAACGCTTGCATGCCGTACAAAAAAAGTGCCGTAAAAGTAAATAGAAAGTTGCAGAACTTTAAATGGAGATGGTATGAGATATCATAAAAAAAGGTTCCGACGAATTGAGAACCTCCTCCTTTTTGAGGTCAGATATAAAGTATAAATTAGTCAATCTTTTTAGAATGTTTTTCTTGGAACCTAGCAATTTTACACAAAAGTACTTATTTTTAATTATGTCTGGTATTCCACTACTGTTGGGCAAAGACCCCCCTTTTTCCAAACCTCTGCGATTTCTGGTTATGTTTGCTCCATAAACGAGATCAGATAAGCACAAGTTCACAACACAAA
The DNA here is from genome assembly GCA_916618015.1 of Xestia c-nigrum. Taxonomy (NCBI): domain Eukaryota; kingdom Metazoa; phylum Arthropoda; class Insecta; order Lepidoptera; family Noctuidae; genus Xestia; species Xestia c-nigrum. The sequence continues at coordinate 6,473,376 of OU745263.1, forward strand.
AAAAACGCAAAATATCAATTACAAAAAAAACATAACTTACATGTCCGTAAAATATAAGTAGGCACGATAAAACAGTCCACCGCCACATCTTGTGAGCTCACATGCCTTCCAAATGAAGCCTGCCTCCCGACCCTCACTTTAATATGGTGAACATTATCATTAGATCTCGTGGATACGACCGGCCGACGCACGCGCATCGAAGCCGCGACGTACAAACGTGACAGAATCGCCGTGTCAGCACAAATTATATCAATACCGATAAATTATCTAGTTTTGTGGAACATGGTCTTTAATATGTGATCTATTTATTATTTGACGCATGATAGCCGAGATAATGATAACATTCAGAATATACCGGTATCGGTATTTCGAGGTCAATCCGTGGATGGGAGCTGTCCATTAGATGAGCCCCTTGGGTGCTTCAAAAAGCACGTTACCCCGCGCCTGAGAGCCACCTCTTCTAACTGACTAGCAAGCGGTACCCAGAAACGCGCGCGCGTGGGCGGCGGGCTGGTTACCCAGAAATTGAATGGCCCCACCCTTCAATTTCTGGGTAACATGATGTCGCTAGTCAGATAATTATGGAGAAGCCCGTGGCTAGATAATAACAGTCGCTCAGGTCGATCTTTAGATTAAGCTGTGCTTGCCTAGGTTGGTCTGTGGATGGGTGACCACCATTACATACCGAGTTTCCTCCGTGTTTCGGAAAACAGGTTAAGCTGTTGTTCATTTGTCGATCTTTGACAGTCGTGCGTGACTCTAGTTGCATTCTTATATTTTTTAAGTATTCAGTCATTTGGTGCTCAAAAACGGGGTTACCGTGAAAGTTTTCCGAGTTTTGAAAATTGGCGCAGACGCACCTGCAGTGCACGCTGTGCACGGACACACGACGCTTATCAGCAGCCCTTTTTTTTTTTTTTTTTTAGGATGGGAAATCATCAAATGGCTTCTCCCACTCTGGGCGGAGCGGGAGGGAGTGTCAGACTCTTACTGACTAAAACCCATCCATGTTCCTTCCTCGCCCTTTATGTTCTTATCAGCGGCCCTCTAGTTGCATTCTGATATTTTTTTAAGTATTCGGTCATTTGGTGCTCAAAATCGGGGTTACAGTGAAAGTTTTCCGAGTTTTGAAAATTGGCGCAGACCCACCTGCAGTGCACGCTGTGCACGGACACACGACGCATTTTAGCTGCGTAGATTCATTTGTTTAAGAGCCCTCTAACAGTCCACTAGCGCCGCCAATCGAAAACATGTCATAACTCGTAAATAGAATCAAAAATACAAAATGTGGTCTATTATTACTGTAGAAAAACATAAACGGCCGTTTTTGATACTAATGCACGATTTACCTAAACAGCTATATTTCTAGTGTTGATAAGGTGTTATAAAATTACGTTATTGCCTTTTCTACAGTAATAATAGACCACATTTTGTATTTTTGATTCTATTTACGAGTTATGACATTTTTTCGATTGGCGGCGCTAGTGGACTGTAAGAGGGCTCTTAACACCATTAGACCCACGTTTCCACTGCAGTACAAACTGCACGCCCAAGACTACGTACAACTGTAGCGTGGGCCACCGCGGCTTACTCGTGGGTAAATGTAGTGTATAGCATAATATGTACCGCATGCCATAAAAGTAATCTGTGCCGCATGCACAGCGTGCATATTCTAATGGCGATCATAAAGCTCAGCGCTGTCAAGCATTGATTTATGTGATCGCCTGAATTAATCGACCGAGCAACGCACGTACCTACTAACGATGTATATTCGCAAAGCGAAGCATAACGCACGTGTGCAGTCTTTCCCTGCACCGCGGTGGGTTTTCGCCTTTTTAAACAGACACATCCCTCATAATCAACCCGCGCTTTTACTTAAGGTGAAAGAGTCAGGGTGGCCCGTGAAATTCAAATTTTGTTACGTTTTTTGCAATTTGCAGGGCACTCATATCTTATAACATTTTGATAAAAATATTTTTTGAAAAAACAGTTTCTAGACCTTTACGAACTTAGAGGGTTGTATTGATAATTTTGATGATTATAATAAAATTCTGTAACAGTAACTACATAATAATATGTCTTACAGTCGCAAACAATATTTTAATCAACATACAACCTAGCACTGGCCTACAAATGGCAAAAACGTAAAAAAATGAATTTTGCGGGCTAGCCTGACGCTTTCTCCTAAATATGGTATTGTGTAAACGCTGCATTATAGAATTTTTGATCAATTTATTTTTTGTTGTCTATGATCAAATCAGAAGCGTTCCAGTTATTCCATTTGAAATATGTACACTTGTAGTAATAAACAGTGACAGACTCATACTTATTTCTGCTTATTATGCTAAACATTTCTTTTGTCGTGTCGGAACACAAACCAAATTTCATAGACAATAACGAGAAAGTTGACAAGGAGTATAAACAATTCAAATATTTTAAAAAATTACGTTTGAAAGTCGTTGTGGAACGTTAACGAAATTTAGCAATTTTTTCACAAATTTACAATAAATGTTAGTATATTAAGTAGAAGCTTATAATATTATTGTAACGTCTATTAGAAATCTGTTTCCTATCTGTTAATATCAGTTACTGATGTGTTAGTAAGTTTTGGAAAACCTCGTAAGTTTTGTGAGGAAGTTTCCCTCAGTTTTGCTTGGAAATCTATCAAAATTCCCAGCCTCAACATGGATGATTTTCTCAAGATCGAGAAAATCGGTGAAGGTACTTATGGTGTAGTGTACAAAGGAAAAAACAAAATAACGGGTCAGTTTGTGGCTATGAAAAAAATTCGCTTGGAGTCTGAAGATGAAGGCATCCCGTCGACAGCGATCAGGTAATTTGACGTATCATTTTTTTACTCCACAATTCTAATGGTTTTTCTCGTCGAGCTTTTTTGAAGTCTTCGAAAAGGTCCACAAGTCACAACATAACCTATTACATTTCATCATTGCAGAGAAATTTCTCTACTAAAGGAGCTCAACCATCCTAACATAGTCAAATTGGAAGATGTACTCATGGAAGAAAGCCGACTCTATCTTATCTTTGAGTTTCTCTCCATGGACTTGAAGAAATATATGGACTCGCTTGGATCTGGAAAAGTAAGTAGCCTAATTTTCGAACATAATTTGTTTTGAATGTAGAAATGAAGACTAACTGAATCTCTATCTCTGCTATTAGAGACATTATTACTAATTATATCACTGGGCTTGATACTACACCCTGAGTTGACAGCATTCCAAGCCAATTTAACCGATTTCATCTAACATTTATTCTATTAGATATTTAATGACTTTCATAAATTAGATTAACATTATAGTTATTGAGAACAACATGTAAGCTAAATTATAAAATTAAGTCCATAGCTGCATCAATATGATAAACCAATTTAGTTAGTGTTAGTTAAAAATGGTGTTATTTGACCAAACAGTGAATAATAAGAAGCAACTGCTGAGTGTGAATTCTGGGGTGCGGTTCAGGAACTGCTCGAACCAACAGGAGATACATTTAAACATGAGCTTGTCTTCTTGTAGGCGTATATTCGGAAACTGGTGTGACCCTGCAACATACAAAGAAAATACTAAGTACCCAGTATTACAAATATATCACAATTCCCAGGCCCTTTTTGTATTAGGAATTTCTCATTAGCAGCCAGTATAGATTTAAGCCCAGTCAATGACATTAAGTTCACCCTATAACATGAAGGTGTACTAATGAGGAATCATTAGTACACCTTCATTAGGAACACATAGATGCTTGCCTGTTCTTCTCCATAGAGATCTACATTAAGGAATGGGCAACTACAGTACTTTCACAGTTTTTATGTCTTGTGACTGGGACTGTAGCTACATTTAATTTTCATCTTTGTTTCGACAAATCAAAAGTGCCTGTTATTGGCCTACTTGAAATAAATGCTTTGATTTTGATTTTGATTTTGCTTCCCATGCAAAAGGTCGAAACACTATTTCAACTAAATTCATTGAACTAAAAACGTGGTAAAAAAAACAAAATGTTTATATTTTTAAATAAATATTGAAATGAAATAGATAATGGTTGTAACATTTTGAACTTCCTAAATAAATTTTATCATAAACATATACAAAAAATGCTGTCCTGGACTAATGATTTTGTAGCATTACGACCTTAGCGTGGGAGGCGTCGACTTCTGCCTGCCTTTTTGTTAATTACAGGCATCATATTATTATGTTAACAAAATGTCCTTGTGGTTCCAGTTCATGGATCCAGGTGTGGTGAAGAGCTACCTGTACCAGATCAACAACGCCATCCTGTACTGCCACCAGAGACGCATACTGCACAGGGACCTCAAGCCACAAAACTTGCTCATTGACAAGACTGGAATTATTAAAGTGAGTTGTGGATTAATCAGATCCGATCCGTGTGTTGTTGATTACAAAACAAATTGTTCTAAATGTTTGTTCACATCAACCAAGCAACTCTCATACAGTCACATATAATTTATGGTAGTGAATAATGTTTCTCCATTATGGGAGGAACACTTCATACATACTTCCATAATTAAAGTCCTCCGTCCTCATTTCCTCCACTATAGTAGTATCATCATGATTATTGTTCCAGGTGGCTGACTTTGGCCTGGGCCGTGCATTTGGCGTACCTGTGAGAGTTTACACTCATGAGGTGGTTACTCTATGGTACAGAGCTCCTGAAGTTTTGCTTGGCAGTCAGAGGTGAGCTCATGACTAATAGATTCTAAAATTACTGTTCTGCCTTACCAAGTCAAAACTTGATGATTACCAAAACATCTAATCACTTCCATCATCATCTGCCTAGAGTTTCCCCGTCTTATGAGTATCTAGTATAGCTAGAACACAGCTGAGTACCAGTACTTCATATGGTGCTTTTTAAGCACTTGTAACAAAGTAACTATTTCTCTTTCAGATATTCTTGCCCCATCGACATGTGGTCAGTAGGCTGCATATTCTCAGAGATGTCTTCAAAGAAACCTCTGTTCCAAGGAGACTCTGAAATTGATCAACTGTTCCGCATCTTCAGGTATTTAGAACTGCTATTGTTTGGTCCTTGTGTTTCATAATGTTTTATCTATACTATATAATATTATAAAGCAGAAGTTTGTTGGTTTGGTTGAACGCGCTAATCTCAGGAACTACCGGCTCGAATTGAAAAAATATTTTTGTGTTGGATAGTCCATTTATCGAGGAAGGCTTTAGGCTATAAAACATCACGCTACAATTATTAGGAGCGGAGCAGGAATGAAAAATGTTGCAAAAACGGGGATTTTTTTTCCTTTAGTTTTCCTCTCTTATGTGACGTAGACGAAGTTGCGTGGGTCAGCTAGTATATTTATATACGGAATGGCCTATGCTCTTCCCCAGGCGCCAGGTTAACTATTTGTAAAATTTTATAATGAGTGATATCTCAATGGGTGTGAAACGATATCAAACAATGTTTCTTTTGCATTTAGTTACTAACATAGATTGTGTTATTTCAGAATGCTGCGCACCCCTACTGAGGATATCTGGCCTGGTGTGTCATCTCTGCCAGACTACAAACCTACATTCCCGAACTGGACTACTTTCAACCTACACAATCATGTAAGTCATTATTGAAGTATTATGTAGGAAAGCTTCAAAATAAAAATGAAGCTTGAGCACTTTTTTGATGACCGTCACGCTTTTCGTAGCAACTGAATTGAACTGACTGACTTCTATTGTCAGTCACCAAAGACTGCCCCTCATATTTTTTTATTGGCTCTGGTTCTTTAAAAATCTCCTGATTCTCTGCTTTAGGTTGACCATTAACTTAGGCGTGATTTTGGACCGATCTTGTCAGGATACCTGGTAGCAGCTAGATGAGAGTACACTTTAACTGGAATGGCGTGGCACCGTCCATCATACGATTAACGACTGACTAAATATCAAGTTTATCTCTCTTTCAGGTGCAAAACCTTGACGAGGTCGGCATGGACCTGTTACAAAAGATGTTAGTGTACGACCCAGTGAAGCGCATCTCTGCGAAGGACGCGCGACGTCACCGGTACTTCCGCGACGTGAAGCTGCCGCCCGGCCTCACGCTGCACAACGCCTACATCCGCTACGAGCCCGAGCACTCCCCCGACAGCGACTGCAGCGCGCAGAGCGTATAGTACTCACTTATACTTTAGGAATCATGGATGACATCGGTTACAGTGTGCAGTTCAGAACACGATAATATGCAGGCTGACAAGCAATAGTGAATCCGCACTGTTTAGTTATAATTATAATTGGAATGTTTAAGTATCTGGACTAATTTAAGGAACTCGACAATACTGACCAACCCTGCTTCTAATCATCACGGTTGAAATATGTAGTCAGAATTTATTTGAAAACGATTTTTTTTACATATTGCAATGCTTATAGCTGTATCATTGTAATTGGATATTGATGAGTTTACCGAAATAGGCGCTTCATGTGTTACGATTTCTGAAGGTCTGGCACTAAACAACCATTTGGTATAAAATTTGTACCTACTTCCAACTGATATTATTGCATGGTCAATTTCTTTGTAACTACTCTTTTGTCTAGAATAGAATGCTAAACACAGCCGGTGCTAATAAAATCTAATTGTTACGATTTCGTATCGCTCCTTGCGGTTCTATCAAATGGAGCCCCAGATTATGACCTCTTTCTCTTCTCAAGTTTTTTTTTTACAAATCATTTTCTGCTAGTCTAGTAACTATACTTCTAATAAGCCCCTAGGCTGAGACTGAATCTGCCTGTCTTTCGTGCCTATATCAGTAAAGCAAATATTGAATTGTGCCTGTGATTGAAATTACATATTATCGATTTGCCCTAATAAAACCTCATTGAAATTTGAAACATGTGGCCTTCAAATTGTGTAGTGTAATAGTTGTGTAAATAGAATGTTTAGCGGAATTATTTTGTAAGCGTCGTCGGCTAGGTTTGATATTTTTATATTTACTGCATGGTATTGTTGTTATTAGCATTTTGAAATGGCATTAGCAACCCAAAGACACTAATTCTCAAAATTAGTGTAAAAAAAGGTTTGAGATGACTATAGGTTCAAGGTGTTAGGCAGCATGTGTCCATTTAAGCGACATGCTGTCTCAATATCATAAGTTTCTTCTTTTCTTACGAGAATGTTCTTTAGTTTACGTGTTCGTGTAGTGGTGTCTTTTAACTTATAGGGTGAATATCAGTTTTTTTCTTCTGAAATATTGTTTTGTATGCCTGCAAAGCCTCTTGGCAGTTCTGCGAGATTTAATTTAATGTTGTCAAAACACAGTGGTCAGGGCCAACAAAATTATAACCAATCTTAGCATAAATAATATACTGTAAATAGAGTTGATTCGAATCCTATGTGCCAAAAGAACAACAGAAAATTATTTTTATTGCCACCATTTGGATTTCTGACCGCTGCGTTATATTCAATTCATTATGCGATATTATGAATAAGGATGAATTGCATTAATTTAGAAATTATCTTAATTTTAAAGTAATAAAAATTAACGATAAGTTTTTTAATCTGACGTTTTATTTAGACCACCTGACACTTGGCAATAAATGAAAATACATTTAGCAAAACAAACATTTAATTAAACATAAAACAATAGTCTCTATTTACAATAAAACTACATAATTTGATCCATCGAGAAATATTTTTTACAATTAAAGAATATACATATAGATAGCTACTAATCACATACTACGAGTACATAGGTACGCTAGATATTGCTGTAGACCTAAAAACTACAACTATACACAAATTCAAACATACAAAATATGTAAAGTCGAGCAATCTCGACCTACTCAGGCACCAGGCAATAAGACTTTGAATTTCTCTCTAAATAATTGTCTACTTACTATATTAATATCTAATCATGATTGACATGGAGTAGTCAAGTTCCGGTTAGTGAGTTTTTATGAGTACTGTCACAAAATTAGATTGGTCTACATCTTCCTAGATACAAACGATGGTTTAGATGAGTAAATTCAGTGCATCTGTTGTGTAACAGCCCTTCATCATTTGATTTATTATTTCTGTAATAACAACGATTATGCTAGAAATGTGGTGTTCGTCTCGGGCGTCAGTGGTGGATGGTGTAGACGGCGGGGTGCGCTTGCGAGGGCTGCGGCTGCAGGATGATGCGGTGTGTGACGCCGCCCAGCTCCTGCTGCGCCAACCCCGACACGGCCACCGTGGCTGGTTGCAGCTGCACACAGTATGTTTATTGTTACAAAAATATCATTATGAGGCAAGTTTTTGATATTCTTTAAGGGCCGGTCAATTCTACCAAAGCGCAGACGAGCAGTGCTTTGGGGAGACCTGCACGATTCTAATTCTCTCACAAGAGAGACAACGACACGCGATGTGGATTTCTCAATTACTGTCTCCCTCTCTCCTATGGTGGGCGCTGGGCCAAAGGGTATATACAACGTGAAATGGGCAAAACCTCAGACACCCCAAATTATTTTAATTTAAATTGACCTAATTCTGAGACAAAATGAAAACATTAAAAAATAAAGGTATTATGTGCTGTTTAGTTTTACTGGCAAGAAAATATTAACCCGCGTATGAGAAAATTTAAATTGGACGAAAACCACTTGTGTTTCTTTGTTTACCTATTTTGGCGGGTTTGCGCACATGATGGCTTGACCTATTAAATCGATAGTAAAACATTTACGATGAAGGTTTTTTGAAAAATGTGACCTAGCCATATTAATAAGTGGTTCAATTGATTCTGCTCGTGATTCTGATCAAACTATTTTTAGGTTTTGCGTATTTAACGTTATACGTTGTACAGACAGTAGTATATTAAACTGTAAGAAAGGAGTCTTGGGTTCCTTTTTGAGAAAACATAAAAAATAAATTTGCACCCAGGAACCAACCAGTCAAACTTTGATATCTAAAATCCTGTGTATCTCAGTAGATCCTATATTATTATCAAAACTGTTAATATTTGTATTTGAGTGTGAACATATACCTGCAGTATATTGGGCAGCATAGTCTGGCAGCTGGAGGTGGCGACGTGGAGCTGTTGCTGCTGCACTTGCTGCACGCCCACTGCCTGCAACATCGACAATAATATCATAAATAGCTGAAGTCAAAGACCTCGACTGCCCAAAGAAGAAGTGCATCGTGTACTAACTAACATAGTTTTAAGTTACTACACTAACAAAAATGTAATTAAAAGTATATTTAGGTTAACTGGTTAAGGTATTTATGTATGGGTCTTTGTTACCTGAAATAAATGGTATTATTATCACTATTTATCTGCGGCCGTGGCAGCCGCCATCCAGTCTAAACGACTGCAGCTAAATACCAATATTTTCCATGCAGCGACTGCTTATCTGTCTTCCAAATCACAGCGACTGAGTAACACGGTACCCCTTAACTTTCCGGTTTACTACCCGTAACGACTGTCAGAGATAAAGAAATGTCTCTCCGAGGCAGTGATGGAGTTTGTAAGTAATGGAACACCCATCCACGGGCTGACCTAGGCAAGCGTTGCTCAACCGTTTAGCCACTAAGGTCCATGTTCAGTGTTCACCGAAAAGATAACGGTCTGGTTATCTAAAAACAGCGTCACTGTGACATGTTCCCATACAAAAATGTGTTTTAAACAGTTGTTTTTAGATAATCAGACGGTCACCTTTTTGGTGAACATGGAGCTACGATACATTCCTCTGTTCGCGGTCGGAAATCAACAGTCAAGTATGTACTCGTCCATAAAGGCCACTTACGTGTATTTGTATAGGTTGATGTTGCGGATGTATCTGTATGGTTTGTACTTGTAGCTGCTGTGGCTGTTGCTGTAACAGATAATGGTAGTTGTCTTAATTTCATATACCAATTTAACTTTAAAGGACTTATCTCGTGGGTGAGAGCATGGGCGTAGCCAGCCTTTGGCTCAGGGTGGGGCAGCAGTCAACCTATCCCCCCCCCCCCACACCCGGTACTTTTTTTGTAACTTGAGCCGTTTGGGCTCTGCGCCTATGCCAATTTGTTAATCTGTAGAGGTTTATATTTTCAGGTACAGAAAATAAACAATTACACACAGGATAGATATTATAGTTTGATTTATGAATAGTCGGTGTTTATAAAGTAGATATTTTTTTTTGGGCCAACCTGGTCGTTGCATTTATTATTCATAATAACACCAAAAAATAGTAACCATTTTAGTATGGTATTAAACGAAATATTACGTAGAAATGGAATCGGAATCCGTAAATCATGACTTGAGAAATAAGCTATGTTATGATATTTTTTTGCGAGTCAAATCATTCCTGTTGTGGTCAATGTCATTTGACAGCAAATACTTACGTGAATAGGGGCGTTTCTTTTCTGTTTACTAAAAAAAGTACGGTACCTACCCGTTGGTAATCATATCTGCTATAATTATTATAGCATCAGAAAGAACATAAAAATACATATTATTAAACTGCGAGCGTTTTTAATGTTATTTTAAAGGTTTACACTAAAATGGCATAGATGGTTTAAACAATCAACGTGGCACGGAACGTTTTATACCCACTTTTTCAATGATTGACAGCCAACTTCATTATTTTGACATTTATTTTTTCTGTTTATTTTGGTTTTCGTAAGTGTTTTTGCAGATTTTTCGCATTTATTCCGTTTAGACAATGCGTAGCTAACTTAACTACTAGAATCTAGAGGTTATAAGGAATAAATCAATGTGAATTTCATTATTAAATGCTACAATTTATGTGGGTGGCCTAATCCCCGAACAAAAAAAATTGTCTCCTTTAAGTTTTAACTAACTTCATAAGTAATATTACCTCAAGAGAAGCCGGCGTGGGTTCTGGCAGAACCTATTTAGCACTTCTAGAAATTTAATTTTTGATTCGGCGATCCTCGTTCTGTGCACACTTAGCATACACAGGCCGTATTAGACGATTTTCGCTCATGGTTGACTGAAGCCACGTTTTGACCCGCCGTAATATGCTGAATGATCGCTCTATTGTACAGGTCGTACATGGCTGGGCAAGAAAAATTGCGAGCGCAGTTTTTACGCTGGGATAAAATTGCATTTCCGAAATCTTGATCAGCCCCCGTATTCACAACGCTTCGATTCGTTTCCGATTCGGTAAGTCGTATGTCTATCTTGGTCGTTTTCGTAATGCCAGAAGAAGACAGATATACGAGTGGTCGAATCGGAAACGAGTCGAACGTTTGTGAATACGGGGGCAGATCCGCCACTTCCATCTCCTTCAATGCATTAATTTCCGTATTTTTTTCTTCCCACAAATTATACCACATTTCAGCCTCGCTTGGGAAAGTATCATTTAATTTGTAAAACTCGCAGAAAGCTTCTGTTTTTTTCAAAAACTCGTCGCAGGTCATTAGCAACATATGACATGAATAATCATAATCAGTGATCGTTTCCAAAACTGAGCAGGACTTTCTGCTGGAGGACAACGAAACAAGCAAACAATACGAATCGCGCCACGAGCCTTAGAAGAGTTCTGTCTGGCTGCGCGGGACGCGGGCGGGGATGAGTGACCGCGCGGTGACGGACGGCTCGGCTCGCTACGCCACAGAGTACCTTTATCTACGCTAATACGGCTCGCTTTCAAAAGACCGCTGCGATGCGTGGAAATCGTGCGCGCTTTGAATGATCGCACTTTTTTTCATGTTGACTAATTATTTTGTCTAACTTTCTTACGGATATTATGATTGTTGTATACTAATAAAACCAAAAAAAAATTTTTTTGTTTAATTTGGCACCTTATAGGTCAGAGCCAGGGTGGGGCAAGCGCCCCAGCTTGCCCCAGTGTGGCTACGCCCATGGGTGAGAGTAATAATAGTAATTATTGATCGAAGTCTCGCATGCAAAACTCCGGCCTTGTGCAACCGTACGTAGGCCGTATAAAGTTTAAGGTTAAAGCATCAAAGTAGACAGGAATTAACAGGCAAGTGTTACGTTGAATTTTGATAAAAAATAGGAAAATATCGTTCGCGACTGTAAGACGTATGCATTTATATAATTATAATCATCAATACAACCCTCCCAAGCTGTCAAAGGTCGAGGAACAACTTTGACTTGGAAAATTCGTCACTGGCCTGCAAATTGCAAAAAACATCAGTAAATTTGCAATTTCGCGGGCTACCCTTTTTTTTTTTTTTTTTTGGAGCCTTAAGTTCTTACAGATAACAAATGTGTCGGAATGCGGAAGGTCGAACTGGTACTGTGCCATTAGTGTCATCAATGACTTGGGACTTGTGAACAGTACTGCATTATACAAATTGTATAAGGGGCCGAACGTTTCGAACATAATGAACTTGGTATGGTAACAGTTTCTCGTAGATGTCTCTTACGCTGTGGTGTACGGTTGAAAAACATTACCGAAAAGAAGTGACAGTTAAAGCAAGACTCACGCTAGACAGTGTCGGGTCCGAGCAGTGTCGACCGTGCAACTTAGTATGAACACGCTTCCGATCCGCTACCAAGCAACGGACAATGGATTGTGCTCGGCCCGCACGACCTAGCGTGCGTCTAAAAGAGCAAAGACAACACATAATAGAATGTATACCGTGTTAACCTGTTGTGATTGCTGCAGCTGCAGCGACTGCACCGACGAGATCACGGGGTACGGGTGCTGACTCTGCAATAAACAACATTCAGTTTTGGAGGAATGTCCATTTATAAACTAAACTACAGAATAATGAATACTGAAGTGTGACTTTCATGCCAGAGCTGCGGAACTATATCGAAAGAGATATAGAAAGAAAGAAAGAAAAAGCATTTATTAGCCCACACAGGACAAACACATCAAAATTAACAGTATACAAATTACACAGAAAAAAAAAACAAATATACATATATTTAAAAATCGTGCACACATAGGGCGAGGAAGGAACATGGATGGGTCTTATTCAGAAAGTCTGACACTACCTTCGGCTCCGCCCACAGCGGGATCTATTTGATTTAGGATTTAATTTGATGATTTTCTATCCAAAAAAAAGTATGACTTCCTTTTTTATAGATATGGGTGTGTGAATCTAATGAAGACAGCATTTGCTAGAAACACAAAGGTTGTTACATTATGTATGTATATTATAACAGTGCAGTTGTATCGTACCTGTACTCCCGATACAGTGATCCCTTGCTGCACATGCTGCGCATGTATAGGCACGGCGAGCTGTTGCACGTTGCCGACTTGTAACACCGCTTGTTGCTGCATCTGTTGCTGCTGCTGGTGATGTTGCACCTGCTGCTGCACTTGTTGTTGCACTTGAACTTGCTGTTGTTGTACTTGAACTTGTTGCACTTGATGTTGTTGCTGCATCTGTTGCTGATGCTGTTGTACTTGTTGCTGCTGGTGTTGCTGTTGTACTTGCTGTTGACGTTGTTGCTGCTGCTGTTGTTGTTGTTGCTGCTGCTGCTGTTGTTGTTGTTGCTGCTGCTGTGATTGCTGTTGCTGCAAGAATATTAGTGTCTCTGCGTTTATACGACTATTTTCCTGAAAATACAATTCAGTGCCTACTTTAATCGGTCTCTCAAAATGGATATCAAAAGCCTTTGATTTAAACTTTATAGGCGGTCAGTTAATGTGCAAGTAAGTAAAGATAAAGAGAACACTAGAAAAATCTAAACTTGACATTCGTATGAATTTGCAAAAATAATTAGTGGTTAAAAATCATATAGGTGAAATTGGGAAGAAACAGAAGTATAGGCGACACTTTGCGCAGACTAAACTCACCTGTTCATGCACCAGCATGTGTTTCTTCAAGTTGTGCAGATACATGTACGTCTTCACACACAGCCCGCACTTGTACCGCGTGACCTTCTGCTGCGGAGGACGTTCCACCTGACCCTGGACTTGGAGGACTTGCTGCGTGTCTTGCACTTGGATCTGAACTTGTGTTTGAACTGGAATAATGTTAAAAGTCGCGTTAGTTATCAATTTAAACGAATATAGTTACGAATATCTCATTGACATTCAAACAACTATTGTTCTGAACAAGAATTTGTGTGGAAAAAAAACCCGACTAATGAAGAATCACTTTCGGGGTTTACACGGTAAAATCGATTCCACCTATTGTTGAAGTCGGTTAAAATGTAGCTTAGATTACACCTTTTAGCTTATATTATACCCGGGCCATAATCAAAATCAAAATCAAAGCATTTATTTCAAGTAGGCCAGTTACAGGCACTTTTGAATTGTCGAAACAAAAATGAACAATTAAAGTAGCTACAGTCCCAGTCACAAGACATAAAAACTGTGAAAGTACTGTAGTTGCCCATTCCCTAACGTAGATCTCTATGGAGAAGAACGGGCAAGAAACTCCATGGACACTCTTTTAAATCAAAATATTGTTACAAAATCTTGGTTACATCATTCTTGTTGAGATGGTATATTATGTGAGAACAATGTAGCAAGATGTGCACGTTAAAAGTGTCCATAGCAAAACAAAAATAAAATACAACTCAAAAACAAAATAATTAATTCAAATAAACCATGGCGACTAAGAGATGACCAGTCACAACTGACAGCGCCCGTTCACGAACATGACGCATGGATCAGCACCATTCAGCTCAACCATTTTGAAGGGAACTAAATGGTCCGACACACGCGCCACCATCAGCGAGACATTTGAGAGAGCATGACATACTCTCAACCGCCAGGGCACATTCAAGTCAAAAAATAAAAAATAAAAACGTAGGTTTCCAGTGAATGATAGCATTCTAGTACATGGCACTCACACAATATGGGATATGAGGTTATATAATACTAAAGATATTGAATTTATACAATGCAAAGATAGTTGTACAATCTTCAGCAGCTCCAACAATACCATTTAATGCAATCAATTTTTGCGCCCCTGTCCATGTGGAGCAGGACCAGCATTAAGCCAATAGTATATTTTATAACGAGGGACTAAACGAAGCCATTATATACCCGAGGTGGTTTGACTCCCGAGCTTGCGAGGGAGGCAATGAAAGCGAGGGTATATTATATTGGCGTTTAGTCTCGAGGTGCAAACTGTACTTTTCACTTCGAGTGCGAGAAAAATAGTCAACTGAACAAATTTACACTCGACAAAAAGCGGTCAGTTTTTTCTTCTATCAGCAGTAGAACTACGTAGGAATCGATAGGACTCGATAAGATAAATTTGACAGTTATTCTCGATAAAATGAGTTTTTATGGAGTCAAAAACTCATTTTATCGAGAATAACTGTCAAATTTATCTTATCGAGCCCTATCGATTCCTACGTACTTGTAATGCAGGTCAGTCACAGATTAACCATTGAAAACACAACACAAACTCTCAACATTTTCGCAATGAAGATGATCCACACTCCACAGATAATTAGTACCTACATTACTGCAGCGGCTATATAGCAACAGAGGCATTGCTTTTCAAAATCAACGATGCACACAAACAACCATAAATTTTTCTCGCGTTGAAGAGTTCATTTGTTTTTTTTTTTTTTCAATAAACCGCTTTCTATTTGCATGCCAATTCGAAATTTAAATAAAACCTTTGACAAGTTACTCTTATGTGACCATGTTTCAGAATAAAAGATCGTTCCATTTTTAAATTTCTTTTTACTCCCTAGGGAACAAACGGTCACTTTAATCCCGCTTCGTAGGGCTATAACGGCGTACTTTTAGAGCATGAGAAGTGAAAACATTTTTATCAGCGATATAATCGCTCAACTTGTAATATGCTTGTTTACATAGTGTGCGTTTAATGCATGTTTTAAATTTTTTCTCATTCAGTTCAAGAATACTTTGTGGAATTTTATTATAGCATCTCAAACAGTACCCCATGAAAGATGAGTCTACTTTAGCGAGTCTAAAGCCTGGCTGAACTAGTTGGTTCCTATTTCTAGTACTGTAATTGTGTCTGTCACCTCTTTTACCAAAAAGATGCAGATTTTTTCTGACGTAAATTATGTTTTCGTAGATGTATTGGCAATGAACCGTCATGATGCCAATATCCTTAAATAGTTCCCTTAGAGAATCGCGCCTACGAAGATTATATATGGCTCTGATGGCTCTTTTCTGCAGAATAAATATAGACTCAATATCAGCAGCCCGTCCCCATAGCAAAATACCGTAAGACATTATACTATGGAAGTAACTAAAATAGACCAGTCTAGCGGTATCTACATCAGTGAATTGACTGATTTTTCTGATGGCATATGCTGCTGAACTTAAGCGCCCCGCAAGCGATGTTAAATGAGACCCCCATTGTAGCCTTGAATCAAGCGTAAGCCCCAGGAAAACCGTTTTATCTACGAATTCGAGTTTCTCTTTATTCAATATTATCTCACAGTCACTACTTTTAACATTCGGTAATGAAAATCTTATGCATTTAGTTTTCTTTTCATTCAATACCAAATTGTTTGCTGTGAACCAATTTTGGACCTGAAGAAGGGCGTTATTCACCTCATCTAGATTTTGGGCCCGTCTATTTATCTTAAAAATTAGGGAAGTGTCATCAGCAAATAACACCATATTATGTGGTTGGTTTTTCAATAAATAGGGTAGATCATTTATATAGACTAGAAAAAGGAAAGGACCCAATATTGAGCCTTGCGGAACCCCCATTTTTACTTTCAAACCCTGTGAATTGACACCATTTATTTGAACGTGTTGTTTTCTATCACTCAAATATGATTTTACCAGGCTAAGTGCAAGTTTACCCAGTCCGTAATGCTCCAGTTTCAAAAGTAATGTGTCGTGATTTACGCAGTCAAAAGCTTTGGAGAGATCACAGAAAATTCCTATTGCGTCTTGGGACTCTTCTCACGCAGCAAAAACGTGCTTTAATAGGGTTACACCAGCGTCAGTTGTACAACGTCCCTTGGTGAAACCATACTGTTGATCATGCAAGATTCTGTTGGTGTTAAAATGATAGAGCATTTGATTAAGCTTTACTTTTTCAAAAACCTTGCTAAAAACTGGTAACACGGATACAGGTCTATAATTATTGGCATCTTTACTGTCCCCGGATTTGAAAAGAGGTATGACTTTACTGTATTTCATCAAATCTGGGAACACTCCTTGGTCTACACATGAATTAAAAATTAAAGCTAAGTACGGGGCTATGGTCTCAAGTATAGATGTACAAACTTTGATAGACATTCCCCATAAATCTTCGGTCAGTTTGATTTTAATTTGCCGGAAAGCTTTAATAACTGTTATAGGGTTAATGTGTTTAAATTTAAATTCAGCCAGGCAGCCAGACACATTCGCCTTTAATAAGCTAATTGATATTTCAGGTGAGGAATTAAGGGCCTCCGTAGTTTTTATTAGTATATCGGTAAAGAAATTTACAAATTCTTGAGCTACTTCCTGATTAGAGCTTTTAGGACCACATGCTGTATCTAATGTATAGCTATTATTACGTATTTTCTTTCTGTTAGTCTCGTTATTTATGACTTTCCAAACGGTCTTTATTTTATTTTCTGCTGTTTTGATCTTGTTGCTAATGTGCAGGGCTTTAGCAACTTTGCAAGTATTTCTAAAAATACGTAGCAACATACTTGCTAAAAGTTTCTGTGTTTATAAAAGGCTTAAGGCTATAAAGCTCAAATAGTCTTTCCCTACTTTTTCTTATACGTCTAGTTGCCCAATCACTAAATATAAATTTAGGGCAAATACTCTTTGTCTTCTTTTCAAAAGTTTTGTTGAATTCCGTGTGAACTAATGAAAAGAAACGATCATACAATTGATTTATATTAATATCCTCTTGGCTCATTTCACTTAACTTGTTCTGTAGGGAAATATTATATCTATTTAATTTGCAAGAAGTTATAGGTCTGAATTTAATCTGAACATTTTGTATTGGAGTTTTACACCTAAAAGTTACAGTTTGTCCGCTATGGTCAGACGGCAAACAATTTACTATGGCTTTATCTAAATAATCACAATTGCAGAAAACATTATCTATACAAGTAGCAGAAGATGAAGTTACTCTAGTAGGTTCTATAAAAGTGTTGGTCAAGTCAAATGACTTAAAAAGATTTAATAACCGACTGCTATTTGAATCCTCTTCTAAAATATTGATATTGAAATCACCACAAATAATTGTTGACTTATTACTGGCTGCAAGTTTTGCCAGGACATCTTCCATTATTGATTCAAATAAGGAAAAGTTTTGATAGTTTGGGGGTCTGTACACACACACAACTACATGCTTATCTAGCTCAACACAGGACAGGTCGACGCAATGTTCAACCGAGAGACCTACTATGTCATAACGTTGCTTATATTTCAAACTATTTTTTATTAATATTAAGGATCCTCCACGAAGCATAGTTTTACAGTTAAAGCAGCTACCCACCATATAATTTTCTGAATTAATAAGCATTTGGTAATCCTTTAGCCAATGTTCAGTGAAACAAATAATGTCAAACTTACTATTTTCTAAAAACAATTCAATCTACACTATCTACACTAATATTATAAAGAGGAAAACTTTGTTTGTTTGTTTGTTTGGTTGTAATGAATAGGCTTAAAAACTACTGGACCGTTTTTAAAAATTCTTTCACCATTCGAAAGCTACATTATCCACGAGTAACATAGGATATATTTTATCCCCGTACTCCCACGGGAACGGGAATTACGCGGGTGAAACCGCGGGACGTCCGCTAGTTTCTAATAATTTGGAAGAAATGCCTTGGATATTTTGGTGGAATAATTTTAAGGTGTTCTGCTGAGGCCCTTTTTTACTCACTAATTGAGTGCAAGAAGATACCTTTTTGTTGGTAGGATTAACAATAATATTGTTAATGGTACCTTCTGTTGTCTCACTTTCTAGTTTAAATTAATATATGGAGTGAGGCCGGAGACTCCCGTGCCATCCTCTGACAACAAGACCCTATCACTAATAATAACGAATCGATTGACACCTTATTCATCACAATCGAAAGAATAGTTTAGGCGCTACGGAGGAACATATTAATGTTACATCGGACCTACTGGAACATTCGAGAAAGCACGTGATTACAGTAAGTGTACGTTGGAATTTCGAGTGCTTTCCATTATTATTAGTTTTAAAGTTAGGTAGATACAAATTCGCGACCTATTTATAAAAAGACATTATAATTTCGACCGTACGCCCAGGGCATACGGTTCATTTTTGTTTGCTTTTTACAAGTGGCTTATACCTACTTCTCTTTTGTAACCTTCTAGAATATTTGTGGTTATTTTGTGTGTCTGTTGGCAAGTATAAATACACCGCTCAGGTACGCGACGCGACGCGACGACGGTCAGTCTTGTTTTGGCTACAAAACGAAGCGAATCAAAGTGAACCAGAAGTGATGAGAAGTGCGATTCTAAGAGAATAGTGAACAGGAGTGTATTTGTGATTAAGTTTAAATTGTTTTGTGATTAATAAAGTTATTGTGTTGTTTAACCGGAAATTAATTTATCTCATATCCAGCTCGTAACAATATGTAAATACAAACACACATACATAGACTGCTAAATGAAAACGCGAATTATGGGTCTACTAAATACGACTGCTGTCCAAAGTCAAAGAAGAAAAAAAGTGTAGTGTTTAGTTACGTTGGTTCTGCGCATCAGGCAGGTCCTCGCTGAGGGTGAGAGTCTCCTTGCCAGCTGCCGACGCCTCCGCGCTCTGCTCCGACGTCGACGACTCCGTCTCGGACTTGGCGTGCGTCTTCACGTGTTTCTTGTATGAACTCGATTCTACGTAGCCTGTTGAAAACGATTTATTTGTTTAGGAATTACCAACCAGAGATACATTCCAATTCCAATAAACCATATAAATAATTAAAAGCGAAGTCTCTGTTTGTAATTTCAAAATAACAGTTTTTTACTGAATGCATTCATGGTGGTTAAATTTTTTTTTAAATTATTGTCTTTCTGTCTGTTTGTTCCGAGTAATCACCGAAAAGGCTGGATCGATTTTGACGGGACCTCTACTAACAGATAGCTGATGCCAAAAGGTTTTACTTTAGAAAAATGGTCAGGGATCTGTGCAAAAAAAAATTAAAACCCATGAAATTGTTAACAACGATATTATAATACACGCGGACGTAGTTCGCGAACAGCATCTAGTTATTAGTGAGGTAACATTTAATTTTTATAAGACACCAGTTATTTCATCTACAATATAATATGCAAACCAATTTATTAATCAGGCTTTAATTTTGAAATAGGAACTTATTGAGAAACTTGACAGGGAATTATGTAAAATGGGTTCCTGAAAACCTTGTTTTATTGTTTCCCAGAAGCGGCAAAATATCCGTACAGGGCCCAAATTAAAAAAAATTTTTTGCAAATAATATAACCGACTTCACTATAAAAAGTGAAAAATAACTTTAGCTTCAGAAGTCGGTGACCTTTGTTTGATTGATTTAATTTTTTTTATCACCGACTTCTGAAGCTAAAGTTATTTTTCACTTTTTTGTGTGAACTCAGTTATATTTTTTGCAAAAAAGTTTTTATTTTTCACTTTTTAGTGGTTCATATGTGCTTACCCTTTCACAGCGTAACGGCGTGATGTTTTGATATGAACTGGTGTAAACAATAGAGAGACATGAGATTTCAGCGATCCCAGTACATTTTCTATCATTTATTGAGGAGTTCCCGTCGCCTATCTTCCGAAGTTCTTCATCAGATCTTTAGCAAATTGAAATGGTATCACTCCATGAACGTACTTCCTAAAACTACCTAAATCGCTGCTAGTGTGCCTATAAAATTTAAGGAATTCCCTCTATTTCTCCAGGATCCCATTAAATGGAACTTAACACATCTAACTGTCGAAATCTGGGTGTATTGTACACTTCTGCGTACTCCCTCAGAGCATACAGGCGTGATGTTACGTCACTATGTTACATAAACAATAAACAACCAAGCGATTGCAGCAATTACTGCAGCTTTGCCATGTATTTTTGAAGAGTTCCATTTATATCTCCGAAGATCAGCGTCAGATCTTAACCAAATTGAAATGGAACCACACGGAAAGCACCAGCTTTCAAATTAAAAAAGAATCATCAAAATCGGTTAACCCAGTCGAAAGTTCAGAGGCAACAAACATTGTCGAAATCTGGGAGTATTGTACACATCTGCGTACCCCCTCAGAGCATACAGGCGTGATGTTACGTCATGATGTAGTATGAACAATGAACCTACAAGCGATTGCAGCAATTACTGCAGATTTGCCGTCTATTTTTGAAGAGTTCCATTGTATATCTCAGAAGATCAGCATCAGATCTTCAACAAATTAAAATGGGACCAATCGAGAAGCACCAGCTTTCAAATAAAAAAAGAATCATCAAAATCGGTTCACCCAGTCGAAAGTTCTGAGGTAACAAACACAAAAAAAAAAGAAAAAAAAATACAGACGAATTGATAACCTCCTCTTTTTGGAAGTCGGTTGAAAATGAATGACAACTCTATTGGTCATCTGGCCTTACTCCCGATGTGTTTTCAAAACGCATTCATTCAAAAATATTAGGGAGTAGGTTCATTTCAAAGCATACCGAATGTAAACATCATCACGAAACCGTGCACCAAGGTTTCTGTGAAATAACTTTTTTTGGATGGATTGAATAGTAGGGGTTGTAGAGGTGGAGTTGTTTTAAAGTAAAGATCTTACAATAAACACTAGTATTAAAAAAAGAACTTTGACCCCCCAATATCTCCGTAACTAGAAGGTTTCAAGGTATGGTGTAGGTCGGCTCCACAGACGAGGATTTGAGGTTTTTACACCGTTTATACGTACCCTTCCCACAGACGGGACACTGGTACTTCTTCTCGCCGGTGTGGTAGCGGCGGTGCACGGCGAGGTAGGACGCGGAGCTGAAGCGCTGCCCGCACTGGTTGCACTCGAACAGTTTGTCTCCTGTATGCTTGCTTGAATGTAAGTATGTACGTACCCTTCCCACAGACGAGACACTGGTACTTCTTCTCGCCGGTGTGGTAGCGGCGGTGCACGGCGAGGTAGGACGCGGAGCTGAAGCGCTGCCCGCACTGGTTGCACTCGAACAGTTTGTCTCCTGTATGCTTGCTTGAATGTAAGTATGTACGTACCCTTCCCACAGACGGGACACTGGTACTTCTTCTCGCCGGTGTGGTAGCGGCGGTGCACGGCGAGGTAGGACGCGGAGCTGAAGCGCTGCCCGCACTGGTTGCACTCGAACAGTTTGTCTCCTGTATGCTTGCTTGAATGTAAGTATGTACGTACCCTTCCCACAGACGGGACACTGGTACTTCTTCTCGCCGGTGTGGTAGCGGCGGTGCACGGCGAGGTAGGACGCGGAGCTGAAGCGCTGCCCGCACTGGTTGCACTCGAACAGTTTGTCTCCTGTATGCTTGCTTGAATGTAAGTATGTACGTACCCTTCCCACAGACGGGACACTGGTACTTCTTCTCGCCGGTGTGGTAGCGGCGGTGCACGGCGAGGTAGGACGCGGAGCTGAAGCGCTGCCCGCACTGGTTGCACTCGAACAGTTTCTCCCCGGTGTGCTTGCTGGAGTGTACGCGCAGCTCTGTGCGTGAAGTGCAGCCCTTCAGGCAGATTGGGCACACGAACCTGACGGAAAACCGGACGGTTTTAATCATTATTTTCTAGCTCATGGAACACAACAACTGAACCTATTTTTTTCCAAGTCTGGTTCTGTGGTGTATAGTAATATCCGAAGTAAAGAAATGTGCTCATGTGCTCTTTAAAAATAAAAAATAAAACCGATCAAGTGCGAGTTGGACTCGCCCACTGTTTCGTATAAACTTGTAGGTTTTTTGTTATTAAACTATCTGCTGTGAGACCTTGCTTTTTGTCAAGTTTCGTGATTCTAGTTCAACGGGAACTATCAAATAAGTTTTCGACCCAACCTATGGGTACTTCCGGTTGACCTAGAATTGTCAATTTTGGTTAAAAGCAAGGTCTTACTACAGCAGAAGTAAAGGGAACGCCACGCCGTCAAAGTAGTCCTGCGCATCGCTGTGATGTACCTCTTGTTCCCAGTGTGCGTGACCATGTGGTTGTTCCTGGCGGAGGAGGTGGTGAAGCGCGCGGAGCAGAGCTTGCAGCAGTAGGGCTTCTCTCCCGTGTGCGTGCGGCGGTGGTAGATCAGTGCCGACTGCTGCGCGAAGCGACGCTCGCAGTACTGACACTCGTACGGACGCTCGCCTGGGGAGTGACACGCACACACTGTAAGTAATACTGCAGGTGCAATATCTTACCTCACTACGATAAATTCCTATTGTAAAACCGATAACTGTTCATCAAACCCAGGACCCCACATTCATTCTCCTTCTCCTTTTGGTTTTCCATATTTATTTTTCACCAAGACCCTGAACGAAATTACACAAAACCCGAATGACTATCTACTACTCGTCTTTCTTCTTATTTTTGACATTGGATTAAAAAAGTTGGACTTTTTAGAGCAACAAATCTTGCTATACTCCCATTTTAATGAACGGGTACTGTATTGTACAATATTCAGTTTTCTCACCAGTATGGACCCTCATATGTGCGTTCAACTTAGACACCTCGTAGAACCCCTTATTGCAGACAGTGCACACGTGGTTTCGGATGCCGCGATGCTTCTTCATGTGTTGGCATAAGGTCGAATGTCGCCTGAACGTCTTGTTGCACTCGTTACACTTTAATGGCTTCTCGCCGGTATGCAGGCGAAAGTGAACCTTATGAAAAAAAACACAAAGATTACGGAACAGCAACCTAATTTCTCATTTTATAAAATACTGGCCTTATGGGTAACAATTCTTGAAAAAACTATGCTGGCCCTGACATGTCACGTCACGGGTGTCATTTTTATAAAATCAAAATAAAGCGGCTTTCATAACAAGATTTAACGTGAATAATTGAGTTTAATCATTGCATTTATATTGCATACGTATATAAAAATTCTTATTTTCATATTTATGTGATAGACGAAACACACATTTAACAAATAGTTCGCGATGGGTTTTGATTTCTACGGAATCCTGGGCGTGAAGCGTAACTGTAGCCAGCTGGAGGTGAAGCGCGCGTACCGGCGCCTGGCGCTCAAGTACAACCCCGAGCGGCACGCCGACGACGACAACATGAAGCGCATCTTCGCGCTCATCGCGGAAGCCTACGAGGTGCTGGTGGACCACAAGTATCGCGCCGTCTACGACCAGTACGGCGAGGAGGGCCTCAAGCGCGGCGTGCCCGGGCCCACAGAGTTCATCCAACCCTTCGCCTACCACGGAGAACCTCTTCAAACATTCCACGAATTCTTCGGCACCGCCAACCCGTACGCAGACTTATTAGACTACTACGAAAATCCCCCGCCGATGTTCGATTCTCCTCTTGGCAAAGGGTACAAGGAAAAGGACGCGACCATAGTCAGGCCACTCAAACTGACCCTAGAAGAAGTATACAAAGGAGGACTCAAGAAAATGAAGATCCAGAGACTGGTGTTCACAGATGAAACGTGCACAGAACTTAAGCTACGAGAGAAAGTACTGTCCATACCAATTAAAGCTGGAATATATCCAAACACCGAGGTGAGGTTCAAAGAAGAGGGAGATCAGGGACCGACGAAGATTCCCGCCGACGTTATATTTATTACTGAGGATCGTCCGCACGAAACGTTCTTCAGGTCCGGCTTGAGCGACTTGCTTTACATCAAGAATATTACTTTAAAAGAAGCGCTGTGCGGGTTCATGGAAACTATCACAACATTAGACAACAGAATATTGAGGGTCAAAATAACGGACGTAGTGACTCCGATGTACGAGAAAGTCATAGAGGATGAAGGTCTTCCTCTACCAGCTTGTCCTACGAAAGCGAAAGGAAACCTCATTTTAAGATTTCGCGTCACGTTCCCGGAGTATTTATCAAAGCGCAGTAAAAAAGCATTCGAGGAAGCATTTAAAGTAAAAGATGATGAAGACGAGAAGTTTGAAAAGTTAAAGTGTGGCACACTATCTGAGGCTTCGTTGAGATTTCCTGGTTTACTTTAAACAATAGAGCCTATAGATAATGTATAAACTTCTGGTTGGTAATTTTCTTTTTATCTGATTTTCCATCTTTCCTTAAACTTTAAAAGCGGAGGGAGCACTCAGATCAGCCATTGGCTATCGCACACAGTATAGGCACTGCTAGTTATGACCTCTTAATACACCTGATGAAGTAACCATCATCTACACACTACCTGCCCTTCGTATTCAGACTGTCGGTTGGCATGACACAACCTGAAACAGACTTGCAAATTGCCAAAAATGCAAGAAAATATGAATAACGCAGGTAACATGATGTGTCTAGACGGTGTGTGCCATGTGCAAGCGCAACGCGTATACAGCCGCTTGTCGCCCACGAAGCGGCGTGCGTCTGTCTGTCTGTGTAAAGCGACTTACCTTTAGATCCGTCGGGTTATAGAAGCTCTTGTTGCACGTGGTGCAGACGTAGGGCCTCTCTCCGCGATGGCGCGCCATGTGCGAGCGCAACGCATAGCCGCTGTAGAAACGCTTGTCGCACACGGAGCAGAGGTGGGTCTTCTGCTCGAAGTGCGTCTGTCGGTGGCGGTACAGTAACGTCTTGCTGGGGAAGGTGCGCTGGCACACGGAGCACGTGGGCTGCTTGGCGGGACGCTGCTCGTGCGTGCGCATGTGCATCTTGAGCATGCCGGGGCCCTATACAACACATAAGAACTAGATTTAATCCTGCACTGACCACGCTTATCGATGAGAAATCAAAATCAAAAATCAAAATCAAAATATTTTATTTCACATAGGCCTGGATGGGCACTTATAAAACGTCGAAAAAGGTGCACGGTTCGCGTTGGTCGATTCCATGGAGAAGAACCGGCAAGAAGCTCCATGGTTACTCTTTTCAAATCATTTGGTATTACAATATTATTGTTTCATTACAGCATTAGTACTAAAGTATGGGGGGACAGCGTAGGCCCGACAATAGGTCGTTGCTTGCTATACAAAAAATGTAAAACAAAAGGAATAACAAAAGTTAAACAGCATCCGGGAATCTAAAAGGCCTTCAATGTTCACTCATTCACAAATAATAGGTAAAAAAGCATCTATACAAAGGTAAGTAAATAAAAAAAATAAAAAGAATATTTAATTAAAGAACTAAATTAAACAAGTGACACAAATATTGTCATCAGTGCTGTAACTATTCTGAGCAAAATATGAGAAAAAATGATTTGAAAACTACTGTAATAATCTGAATCAAAAGAAAAATAATAATGAGATTGAGAATAGTTAGACATCCACAAATCTGTGCCGTTTAAGAGCTACCAGGGAAGCCGCATGCGCAGAAGGAATCATAGCCAAACTTCTTTGTCATCAACGTAGTCCTTGATTTTGTAATATGCTTTTTTCATAAGGACACGTTTAATATAGTTCTTGAACTTTCCATCGGTCAGTTCTATAACTGACTTTGGCAACTTGTTATAAAAGCGTATACTGTTTATAATAAAAGACTTGCTAGTTTTTGTTAATCTGAATTTAGGTATCACAATTTCATGTTTACTGCGTGTATTTTTATTGTGGAAGTCGCTTCTAATTTTGAAAAGCCCTCGATTTTTGCGGACATATAAAATACATTCAAAGATATAAAGTGAAGGCAGAGTTAGTATATCGATCTCTTTGAATTTTTGTCTGAGTGACTCGCGAGGACCCATTTTATAAATCGCGCGGACTGCCCTATTTTGTAGTATAAAAATGGAGTCAACGTCTGCTGCTGATCCCCACAGCAGGATGCCGTAAGACATAATACTGTGGAAATAAGCATAGTAAACTAACCTAGCTGTGGCTACATCCGTTAACTGCCTTATTTTCCTAACTGCATATGCAGCTGAGCTTAACCTGCCTGAAAGAGTTCTAATGTGCGCGCCCCACTGTAATTTTGAATCTATAGTAATCCCTAAGAATACAGTTTCCGCTATAACATCAAGTTTATTGCCGTCAAGATTTAAATTAAGATCACGTTGTGGTACATTTGGTAAGGAGAATCTTAAACACTTAGTTTTGCTTGCATTCAATAAAAGATTATTAGCAGCGAACCATTTTGAGAGAACGGTTAGACTTTCGTTAACATGTTGGACAAGCGTATCGTTTCTATTTATTTTAAAAATTAGCGAGGTGTCATCAGCAAATAAAATTATATCTGATAATTTGGCCATCAAATAAGGGAGATCATTAATGTACACAAGAAATAGGAAAGGACCGAGAATTGAACCTTGGGGCACGCCTATCTTGACTAGAGACCCGGAGGACGTCGCCCCATTTACATTTACTTTTTGCTGCCTGTTTGATAGATAAGAAAGAACCAGATCAGCAGCTTGACCACGAATTCCGTAGTGGTGTAATTTACACATCAGTGTGTTGTAGTCCACGCACATGGACCTATAAAAAAAGGCGGACGCCGTCTTCTTTAACAATAACTGAAGCACCCATAGTAAGTCAGTGCACTAATGCTGACAGGTGCGCACGCACACATTCACACCATAGTATGTCTGTCGTCGGCCATTACGTTTTGAACGGTGCTCCGTGTGCCCGCTTGTTATTTTGCGTAATAAAAATTAAAGTATGCCCTCGTGTGTTGTGAAAAGTTGTGGAAACCATAGTGGTTCAATTTAAAAAAGCCAGGGGATCACTTTTAATAGGTAAGCATGTAATTTTAAACCTTATTTCTCGATTTTACGTTAATAAATTTAATAAGTCTCGAAATCAATCAGTGTTGCAACCATTTCAAGTTTTAAATTGCTTTAAAAGTGGGAGATTTATATTTTTATGTTAATATTTATTGTATTCTTCTATATTTTAAAGATTTCCCTCAGCAAATGATGCATGGAAAAATGATTGGATAAAAATAATAAGAGAGTGTAGAAATGAAAATAATTGGAAGCCATCTAAATCTAGTGTAATCTGTAGTATGCATTTTGAGAAGAATTGTTTATACACAACTAAAGGGGGACTTCTTCGCGTTGTTGTTCGAAGACTTATAAAAGATAAAATAACAATATATAATGAAAGACAACATCGGTACATGTTAAACAAAATCCTAGAAAAAATTATAGCAAACGACAACACTTTTTTAGATTTGGAATTTGAACATACATTTGCAGGAATAGAACACAAAATAGCTTTAATTAAATATACAGGGTGTCTCATTCAAATCGGTCAGTATGGGAAAGTCTGAAACTATAAGACACACGAAGATCTGTTCTGAGGAACCATGTCATCGATTTTAATAACAAGAAAAACTGCATTCATACATTTTAAAAAACATCTGTACTCCGTTCGGGAATCGAACCCGGTTATTTTGAAAAAAAAAACCTACTCTATTTCTATTCAGATATCGATCGTGTAGGTCTTAAGCAGTAAATGTCTGTGTGAAACATGATGTCTAAAATGAATAAAATGCATTGTTTCCACATACTTTAATTTATTTTAGTAGTATTCAATATAGCTCTGTGAGCAGTCTCAAGCGGCTTCAATATGGTTTTAGCAGCACCTCCCCAGCAGGTGATACAATAGGTGAGGATTGACTGGCATAGTGCGAAGTATACATTACGGATGATTGACGGATTAGCAACGTATCGTAAGTTTTTGAAAATATAAATGAGTTTCCGGACGCGTCCTGTGAGAGTGCTAATATGTGGTTTGAAGTTGAGATTTTTATCCAACACAATTCCGAGATATTTTATCTGATCAACTGGTGTGAGAGTAGGACATTGACAGTTCATATTGTCATGCCTAGAACAGAAATGAGCTTTTATGGTGAAGGCAGTTGTCGGTTGAGAAGCAGAAATATTTTAAATATCCAATGTGTTTTATTTACTTTACCTTTATTTTAACAATATCTGTCACAAAAAATTGTAATAAAACCAAGTGCAAGGGAAATCTTATTGAAATATTGTTTAAAAATGGGTAACTTTTCATCATCTGGCATCCCTTTACACACGCACACATAGTTACGCAGCCGCCATTGTGATGCTTCAATTTTTTCTTAATGAAGTTACGTCCGCCTTTTTTTATAGGTCCATGTCCACGCAGTCAAACGCTTTAGAGAGATCACAGAAAATGCCAGTGGCATCTTGGGACTTCTCCCAGGATTCCAAAATGTGAGTGATAAGTTTAACTCCCGCGTCCGTTGTCGATCTGCCCTTCGTGAATCCAAACTGCTGACTGTGCAAAATCCCATTTGAGTTAAAGTGAGATAACATCTGGTCCAGCATGATTTTTTCATATATTTTACTCAACGCTGGAAGCACAGATATAGGTCTATAATTAGAGGGATCACTCTTCCAACCAGATTTGAAAATTGGTACTACTTTACTAAGTTTCATTAGATCAGGAAATTTACCGCTATCCAAACATTGATTGAATATGCCTGTTAGGATAGGGGCGATTGATTCGATAATATCTCCAAGAACCTTGACGGATAAGCCTCATAAGTCTTCAGTATTCTTTATGTTGAGACTTTTGAACGCGTTTATAATAGTAGCAATACATATTGGTTTAAATTTAAAGTTTGGTATATCCGCAGTAAAATTTTCTTTAAGCAAATCTTCAGCTAATGTAGATGAAGAAGGGAGAGATTTTGTAACTTCTAGCGGAATATTAGTGAAGAAACTTTCTAGTGTCTCAGCCACTTCTAGCTTGTCAGAAATGGTCTGATTATCTATTTTCAAGGACAATTCGGTCTGATCACGTAGTTGTGACTTTCCAGTTTCTTTGTTAATAACCTGCCACACTGTCCCACCCTGCCACACAATCGCCTTGAGCCAGTCAGAAAAATGGCCATGCAACAAAAGGCGTAATTCGCCTCGTTTGGACGACGCGGTTGGACACCGCGTTGAACTAAGCCCGAAATAATATTATCCAGGTTAGCTCTTTCCGCGTCGCTAATGTGGTCACTCTTTAAGTGATTCTAAATAATTCGGAGGGTTGTCCGTAAGAGAAAAAACACGGGTGAACACACCTTTGTCTTTTCTCTTACGGACATACAACAATTTTTACTATCAATCCTCTTGGGTTTTGATTTTGTGAAGTGTTACCGTATCGTACTTTGCGGCTACAGTAGACCACACAGTAGTGGTAACACTCGCACCTTGAGCTGGCCTAGTCAGGAGTTACTATAAGAAACCAACTAAGTTGTGTTACTACTGGCGTGCGGCCTATCACACCTTAGGTTAAAACGACCAAACAAGAAAAAACATTTTATTCCAAATATTGCGCTCACCTTAAAAGTCCTATCACAGATGGGGCAACTGGGCGGCTTCTTACAGTTTGCCTTGATCCAGTTAGTATGAGACCGCATATGTTGCTTTAGCCATCGCGCATGTTTGAACTCTTTGTGGCACAGGTTGCATACGTGACGTCCGGGAGACACGGTGGAAGTCGCTTGGAACAATACTAGTTGGAGGTAGTTCTCCTCGTCAGAGTTTAAACCTTCTTTATCTTTCATTTGCACGAGGTCTGGATCCAGCTAGAAATTAAATAGGGCGGAATGAAGATCACCTAAGTGTTAATTAAGGTCTGATTCACACAAATCAGGTTTATGTCAGATTCTGTCAAGTACTACACGTGTGTGTGTGTGTGTGTTAGTGTTAGTTATGGTTATGGACCAGAAACTGGTCGATCCGATTCAGGATTATTGCGTGGTTAGGGTAGACCCAATAGTTGCAAATACCTTCTCAACATCAAAGTCTGGTTTAAGCTCTGCTTCAGGTGTCTCCGCAGGCGGCTGGTCAGGCGTGGCCGTGAAGAACCCGTCCAGGATCTGACTCGCATTGCTGAGAGGAACCTCCATGTATTGCATGTACGGCTCTGTGCAGTTCAGGGTTAGCAATTTCTCTTTCTGGTTGGAGGTGGAAAAAGTTAATGATAATGTAGTTTAGATAGATAATTCGGTAGGACTCAACTACTGAAAAAAGTGATTTTTCACCCCAAAATAAAAATGATTGCAGCAATCATAATTGCGTAGAGTAGCGAAAATAGGCGATTTCGCACAAAAAGTTTCAGAAGGAAAGTTTTTGTTTTACGATTGCAACGTCGCACCGTATTTACGGGTCCGGCAACCGGCAGGCAACACTAACATTCTCAGTAGTGCATTTACCTTCACAATTACTTCCAATATATCTGGTTTTACTGACAATCTCCCCACACGTTCTACACAATGTCGTTATAAATATTTTCTGCCCCGTTTCATTATGCACCAAGCCAATTCCTTACCTCCTCCCTCTCCCTTTTAAACGCCTCCTCAGCCATCCTGGCGGCATGCTCCCGCAGCGTGATGTCGTTCCTCTCCACCAGGTCCTTGAAGGCGTGGCACCTCGAGATCTGGTGCACGCACTGGAGACACAGCTGGGGAGGTAATCCGTCGCCCACTGCCACCTGGATAAATGTGCAGACTTGACTTGAATGCACCCATCAAAGTTTGACTCACGCTAGACCGTGTTGGGTCCGAGCAGAGTGTCGTACGTGCATATTTTGTATGAAGACTCACACTTCCGAGCCACTACCGAACAACGTCCATACAAAGAGTTTTTCTTAACTCTCATCGGCACCCATCGATTAAGGGAAGCGAAAATTCCAACACCATGTCGCGGCGCGGCCTCCAACCCGAATGAAGTCCTCGCTTTTATTGCACATAAATCAAGCTCTTTACCTATTAACCACTTTTTGCATGGAACATCATTCCATTATGTATCTGGAGAAGGGCGTTGTTAGCTACGCTGGTATCCATTTTGGTGAGAACTGGTCGAAAATAATATAATTTAAAAAAACCGACCAAGAGCGTGTCGGGCCACGCTCAGTGTAGGGTTCCGTAGTTTCCCGTCCGTCACAATAAGTGTTCAATTAAATCAATTCGATTTTAATAATTCTTTTTTTGTTTGAAAAAAGATTCAGGATAATAAAATATGTAAACAAAGTTAAAAAAATGCTTGCATACCTATACGATTATACTACAAACTTAATAAACTTAACGTTTTTGTACAAAAACTTGTTTCCATCCAAGTTCAAAATTATTTTCCTAGAAAATCCTTATAAAGTTCTACTTTTCAGATTTTTTTCATCTTTTCTAAACTTATGGTTCAAAAGTTAGAGGGGGGGGACACATTGTTTTTTAAATAGGGGGGGCTACCCTACTAAAACATTTTTTTCCAATTTTTATTTTACCACTTTGTCGGCGTGATGACACACATAATGTTACCAAATTTCAGCTTTCTAGTGCTAACGGTCACAGAGATTAAGCGAGGACGGATAGGCCAACAGACAGACATGGCGAAACTATAAGAGTTCCTAGTTGACTACGGAACCCTAAAAAGGGGATATCATGAACACGACGAAGAAGAAGCTACGCTACAGTTTATGCGTTTGCAGCTGTCATCGTTTTATGTAGGTACCTACTTGCTGTACAGACTTGTGATTATATTCCGAAATAAACTTTAAGTATTTTATTTTCTTTTTCTGACCAGATACCTAAAGTCGATTCTGTGTTGGTCGATTTGGTAGCTTTTTCTGTCGCATCGGCAACAAAAAAATATCACTGTTAGCATAATTATTAGGGTTGAGCCTCATCCATCAGCATGGAGTCCGTACGAAAGCAGTAACAGCAGTTCCGTGCTGATAGACGAGGCTCAACTCTTATAGTCCTAAAACTCGGAAATGTGGATTGTCGTTAGCGTCGAAATCGAGACAAAAATTACCTCAATTTTAGTCAATTTAGGACAATTTTGTGCCAGAAAAGGAGAAATTGCAGCGACCAGCGACTGTATGAGAACGGATTGCTATAGATTTGGTACCCTTCAGCCCCCGTATTCACAACGCTTCGATTCGCTTCCGAGTCGGGAAGTCGTATGTCTATCTCGGTCGTTTTCGTAATGCCAGAAGAAGACAGATATACGAGTTTTCGAATCGGAAACGAGTCGAACGTTGTGAATACGGGGTCAGGCCCCTTATTCACAACCATTCGATACGTTTCCGTGTCGGTAAGGAACCGTATTCGACTATCTCATTTCCGAACCGAAGAACTGTCAAAACGCTATTCACAGATCCGAACGGATGCCCTTTTTTCTATCCGATTGAGATAGTGTTTATGGGGAACGCTACAAAATGGTAGTAAATAGATAATCGTGGTAGAAAACTTAAGATAGTAATTAAAATTGGTTTATTTGAATATTTCGTTCTGTTTAATTAGGGAATATACAGCTAGTAACTTAATAGACAGCAACGATACAAAATTATTTTATTATTTTACTAAAATTAACTATAAAAAAAATAGTTTTCGAATAAACCTACTTTGTAAACAGCCCGTCTATGAAATTGCCAAAGCGGAAAAATTGTTTTTTTTTTTAAAGACTATAGTTTTCTTTTTTCTTAAAAGGAAAAATTACTATGTATTTGATATCAGTTTGTTAACTAAAATCTATAACGAATATTACATTTCTGCAAACACATAGATTTTATGTAAATGCGGATACATCATTAAAATTCGGTCAATAAAACAACTAATAAAACACAAACAACATGAGACAATAATAAAACTTCATTAACTTACTTCAGGCAGTGTTTAAAAAGTTTAGTATTTTTATTTTACTGAAATAAGCTAGACATATGGTTTATTTCTTCATTCGATACGTTTCCGTGTCGGTAAGGAACCGTATTCGACTATCTCATTTCCGAACCGAAGAACTGTCAAAACGCTATTCACAGATCCGAACGGATGCGCTTTTTTCTATCTGATTGAGAGAGTGTTTATGGGGAACGCTACAAAATGGTAGTAAATAGATAATCGTGGTAGAAAACTTAAGATAGTAATTAAAATTGGTTTATTTGAATATTTCGTTCTGTTTAATTAGGGAATATACAGCTAGTAACTTAATAGACAGCAACGATACAAAATTATTTTACTAAAATTAACTAAAGAATATCAGTTTTCGAATAAACCTGCTTTGTAAACAGCCGTCTATGAAATTGCCAAAGCAGAAAAATTGTTTTTTTTTTTTAATACTATAGTTTTCTGTTTTCTTAAAAGGACAAATTACTAAGTACTTGATATCAGTTTGTTAACTAAAATCTATAACGAATATTACATTTCTGTAAACACATAGATTTTATGTAAATGCGGATACATCATTAAAATTCGGTCAATAAAACAACTAATAAAACACAAACAACACCAGACAATAATAAAACTTCATTAACTTACTTCAGGCAGTGTTTAAAAAGTTTGGTATTTTTATTTTACTGAAATAAGCTAGAAGTATGGTTTATTTCTTCGTTTAACTTTTGTTCGATATGACTCCCGATAGCAAACAGCTGTCGGAAAGATTCGAGTCTTCCTATCGAATTGAACTGTCAAAATTATTCGTTTTCGGATTTGAGAATAGCGTTTGAAGGACATCTTCGATATCTGAGACGTTCGATTCGGTTCGGAAGCGAGTCGAATGGTTGTGAATAAGGGGCCAGATCTGGCGTTTCAATAGTAGCTAACGGGAAGAGCCGTGAAAGGTAGCCTGAGCGAATGACTACGGAAACCTCATATCGAAGTACCCAGATTAACTATACCTTAGAGCGATAATCGGATTTATTCGATTAATTAAAAAATAATTTTTCATCCCCTCATCGCGGTAAGCGAAATTTAGCTTTAGCTCCTATGTTAACAAATCATTAAATGACTTAGATATCTGACTGCAAAAGCAGTTTTTATCCTCTAGCTAGAGGATAAAGTAAATTTGAATTTAGAACATCGTGTGCACTAACTTTGTGAATTATAAACAGCATTAAACCTATTTACTTCTACCTCCATGATGCCGAATTTATCATACCTACAACCTTTTTTTTTTTAATTTGTTAAAAACAGACTCGGAACCTTCTTGGTAAGTAGGTAGGTACTCAGTTTCAGAATCCTTCGCTTGCTCGGTGATCAAAATAGAGCACGCGGTTAAAAAGCAACTTTGCACTCTTGTATAAAAAATAACTACCTATTGTTATTAGGATTAGACGATGATTATAATTCTGTTGTAACTACATACTCCTTACAGCCGCGAATTATATTTTAATCAACATACAACCTAACACTGGCCTGCAAATTGCAAAAAACGTAAGAAAATTTAAATTTCGCGGGCTACCCTGGAGCTTCCACTTGGAGTCCCTACATTGTTTACTTTAATCGAAGTTGAGGAATAAACCCTACAAAGTAGGTATACTACTACTACAACCCAATTAACATTGCCATAATATCGGCGAGTAGCGACCATGGGACAACAAAAGCATGGGGCTGGCTCCAGTCAGTTGTTTCACTCGCTCCCCCTCGCTAACGAACGGAGCTTGCTGATTGGCTTAGGCTACGTGTGAGCGAGTGTACATAATGACTGAATCACTGAAGTACTACTGAATTCACCCCAACGCAACGGCCGAGTGATTGACAGCTCGGCCAGTCGGCCACTTCTCGCGGTTTCAACTTGGAATCTTTCATCAGAACTAATACCTATCGTACAGCTTTTTGTTTTAGGTGTCTAGGTGCCAGTTTATGAAAAGAAATATAGGTACCTACCTATTTAAAACTTTTATTTAACGAATTTTAACAGCATTATTCTTCTGTACTTAAGTATACCTATAGCACTATAGCTGACATTTTTATTAGGGCTTCAAGCCTTTCAAGGTGAAGAGCCCTTTGTATCCGATAGAAAGAGCAGGGTGGAAACCTTGAGACGGCACTGACAAGCCGCCACGCACGAAAGAGATCGTGTGACCGTCGTTCTCTCTCCCCCTTTTGGGTAATCAACGTAATCGTTTCGTTTCCATTCAGACGAAATGTTTTAATATAAAACCCGAACCACCAGTAACATAGGTACCTACCTAGTGATAAAAAATATCCTTAAAACTGCTGAGATGATGATGATCCAATATTAGGTTTAACAAATTATTTTGGATTTAGGTACCGATTTCGGGACTACCGCACCGAACTACGGTAGCTAGCACCGCCCTACCGGAAAAAGCGGTGGTCAGTCTGAATAAAATAGGTATATGAGAATCAGCATAAAAATCACCGTTTATAGGTAAGTATCTCCATCTGTTAAAACATTTTTAACCTTAAGAAAAAAATAATATTATGTTTCTCGTACACCACCATACTACGATAATCGATGGAGAAAAAAAGATAAACGATAAAGGACAACAGTATAAACATTTCCAGAATCCACACCAATCTTGGTACCTATTACATTAAAATTTGGAAGCATCCGTTTCAATCATCATGCGTGCCAACGCATGTGTTAGAAAGAGAACGTACGACCTTTCTCAACAAAATTTGGAGAATTCACGCAGCGCCTCAGGAATTCGAAATGACGATGACTTCTAAACAAAGATGACGCGATGTAAAGGACGATTGCTATCAATACATTCTTATTGCATTTGCCCTGAGTGCGAAAGAGACCAAAATAGATTCCCAAAATATCTTAACAATTTGTCATCTCACCTGCACTTTCGATATGCCCATCAGCATCGTCGCTGTTAATTGATCAAATAGGGGTCTCATATCTTTTTTGATCTCTAAACAAGCTCGACATATTTTGTCAAATTTCAAAGGTTTATTGAGAGCAGCCATTTTGAGCTGCACTACGAAGATGTTTTTGTCCTTGTTATACGATATTACGATAGTGATTTTCACCACACAAACATTATATACAATTAACACCACTTGTTAAATAAGATATTAATCTAAATACTAGAACGGTGTAACAATATAAACAGTCCTATTTTAACAGTAACAATCAAATTCACCACTAGTCGCTTACAAAACCAAATAGGAAAGAAAGACTGTGACGATGGGTGGGGTGACGAAATTAGAGCGAGAGAATACGCTGTGTTTTACGGCAAACAGTTTATGTGAGAAAGAGATAGCTAATGGTTGATTATGTTCGATAAAGTTGGCTATGAATATCTTCTGGTAGGTAGTTGATATGGATCTTATTGCTTAGTGCTCAAGAATGATATTTGTTTGATCCCAACTTTACTGGGATTTTGTCTTACTCAACAAGGTGGAAACTCAGGTGGAAAGAGCACTTTACAAGGAGTTGATAACACAACACACTACGCATATCAATACTTTAACCAGATTCTTTTAAAAATTATGAAAAAGATAAACTATGTCTCCAGTTAAATTGTTGTTAAATTTTAGTCGTGCTAAAATTTCTGAATCAACGTCTGTCTCTCTCTTACTACAGAGATTTCGAAGGCACTAGAAAGAGACATTGGGTATAACCTACTACTTTTATACTGTCACTCCAGGTTTATAGAATTCTGTTTAACATAATATAAAAATGATTTAATTAATCTAAGCAATGTGTCTTTTAAAAATGTTTTTCTTGATTAATGCACAAGTATGATGAATGGATATTTTTATCGTGAAATATATTTTTCAGTGTGGCAGCACTGTCATCGTCATTACAGGTTTTTAGTATTTACATATAACAATATATTGAACATAAACATATCGATATCTCCTTCGCACTTACAAGGAGAGACGTTTCTTCCTCTTCTTAATTCAGCTGTCAATTACCAGACCTAAACAGTGGACTTGAAAATGTAAATTACGTCAAAATGTCATCGTAATTTGTTTCGAATGAGTCAAGAAAGTCGTAGTTTCTATGAAAATAAAAGCTGGATCGAAACAAAATACAACAAATAGTGATTTATTACAGAATTGGAAATATTACTTGAAAAATGACCGCAATGTCGGGCTCGTCGTGGGAAGGTTCGTAATAACTGTAAATAAAGTGTGCCGGTTCACTTGCTCAGAATATTGTGACGTTGCATTGAAAAACTTATCAACACGCATTGGAACAGCTTTTCTTAGATCATATACATTAATAATTGACATTCATATACAACAGCTCTATTTTCATTTCACAGGGAAACCACTTCATGACATTCTAAATTATTATCAACATCTTTAAATTATGTGGAATGACATAAACATAGGTATTTCTTTAGGTTCTACGATCACAACCTGACCGTCCATTTTTCTCAATTTGTTATTTTATTTGACTAATAGAATGATCTTACAGTTAGGAATTCAGATTATCTTCTCAACCTTGCAACCAATAAGTCAAAGCCACTGTATTAACATTTCAGAAATGCGGAAGCAAGCCCGCCTCCTCGAGAACGATATAGATGTGAAACTGGTGGCATTTAGCAAGCTTGGCGTGAGCTCAGGTAATACAAGCCTCAGCTCTGAGACTGTACCACTGATTAACAGTGATGACATGTTTGACACCATGTCTATGGAGCTACAACAATTACTGAACAAGGTCAGAAATCATTCTATAGTCAGTGTTTTTTTTACAGTCAGTGTTCTTTTTGTGGCTTTCATTATCTTAGACAGGTAGAGAGACTAGCAAGAGTTTCAGCAAATAGATGTAACACACATAGCCTTGTAGTTAATATTATGTTCTTATAGTTTACTCACACCAACCTTTAAATCACTTAACTGTCTTCACTCTGAATGTTGTAACAATTCTCCTGACAGGTACAGACTGTCTAGTTTGGTATAAAAGTTAAATATTTGTGTTAGCCTACTCACTGGACTTACTGGACATATTTTTTTTTTAAATTAGAAAGCTTATGTATAAAATTCAATAAATTTCATATAAATTGTAAAATTCTAGTTGTCTTCAATAAATGACAAAATGGCAGATTTAGCGCCAAGCGGCACAGCTACAATGCACACAATCAAAAGGCATAGAGAAATATTAATGGTGAGTTTTATCATTTTGATTTCATACACTATTTTTGTAGAAACAGTTCTGATTCAGTAGAAAGAACCGAGAATTCCCAGATCTTACTACTGAACAGGAAGTAGTTCTGCTTGCCCTATTTCTCAACTAGGCATACCACTTTTGGGAGAGCTTTAAGGGTTCAGCAACCTCAAGGTATCCATTGAGTAACTACAGGATGACGGCAGAATGTACTGCTATACATGAATTTCAGAACCCTCTTCAAAGTGGCTCAGGCGCAAAATGTCGCTTGGTAGTAAAATCTCTCTTTCGCATAATGTCGCTTTCGTGGAAGGGCTCGTTCTCAAAATGTCTCTTTTGCAAAATAACGCATTAGTAACTAAGGAAAAAAGGACCTACCCAAAAATTGTATGAGCCTGTACCCCAGAATGTCCAGATATAAAATCATGCCATTTAGTAAAATCTTCATTTTCAAAAAAAAGGTGAATATTGCTCTGCAGTTTTGGACAAAAGTTCTTTAGGTTAAATCTAGTTGTTTTTCGATTAATATAACCTAACCTTATAACACTTTATATTCCCCTAAAAAGTGTAGTCAACATGTATTTCGAGTGCAGGATTTAAAGGAACCTAACTAACTTAACAGGGTTGCCCCAAGTCCCGATTATGGGGGCAGAGATACTTCCCGTATGTTCAGTTGACAATATTTCGAGAGTTTACAAATCGCTAGAGAGATTACAATCTAACATGTTTGACAATTTTACGGTGACATATAATATTATTATGTCAAATGTTAAAAAACACTGAAAGGTAATTATTTTGCAAAGTGATTCAATTTTTTTATTTTTTATATATACAAAAAAACACTTTAGCCGTAGTGACAAAAACAACTAGATTTAACCTATAGAACTTGGGTACAAAACTGCTGAGCAATATTCACTTTTTTCTTTTGTTAATGGATTTTACTAAATGACATGATTTTATATCTGAACATTCTGGGGTAGGTACAGGCTCATACAATTTTTGGATAGGTAGGTCCTTTTTTCTTAAGTTACTAACGCGACATTTTGCGAAAGAGACATTGTGAGAAAGCGACATTTTGAGAACCAGTCATTCTGCCAAAGCGACGTTATGCGATAGCGGATCATGCTGAAGTGGGTCTGTACTGAACATGTCCGGCTCATGTCTAAGTTTGTGGGTACTTGCGAGCTACATCAACGACAATATGGATCCCTTAAAAAATGCCAGCAACATCGCGCCTGATGAGCTAGACGACAGGAAGGATTGGTCTGCAATGGGGCAGGGAGACCTTTTCCCTGCACTAGGACAATCAATGCTGAAAATGTACAAAACAAATCATAAGCTTCAACAACAATGTATTATAACATTGCGCATAACTGATAATTGTTTTGTTTCGTTTCTGTTTCTTTTTGTTCTTCGGGTAGATATAAGTACTAACACTAGTTTCTAAGTTGTGTGTTGTACTAACCAATTGGACTCAAAAGTCTGAATAAAAAGCATTTTTTTTTTTTTTTTTTTTATTATCACCACAGGACTACCAGCAAGAGTTCTCTAAGACCTCAGCGCGTGTGAACGCGCGGCGCGAGCGCGAGGAGCTGCTGCGGGGGGGCAGCCCGCCGCCCGGCGCCACCATCGGCCTCTCGCGCCGAGACCAGTTCACCAAGGAGGCTAACCACTTGCACAGGTCTTATATGCACCCCTTAGTAGCGACACACTACAGTGACTACACTGCAGTTATTTGTTTAAGTTCTGAGTGAAGAGCAATCCATACTTCTATACAGTATTTTAAGTATTCGAAAACACAGCAATGACATGAAAAAGCAGTCCTTGTGATTATGTAGAAATACGAGAATATCCTCCCAAATCGGTAGGAATTTCAGAAAAACCTTCTTATTTCTGACAGCAAAGAGCGCCGTTTTGGGCGTTTTGTGCTTTACCACCTTTTCTGCTGTCAAGCGTCACTGCGATGGCACTGAAATTCTGGCCAAGATATGGCTCTAAAACAGACACAGGTTCAGGTTCACACAGGTGGCAGTCGCTGGCACCTCATACAGCATTGAGCATCAAGACTTTATATTTGTCCAGTAACTCACTTAAAGGAGCTCAGGGTATGATGGTGGTCAGGTAACATCTCTCTATAACTTCATCACAGGAGTAGTCAGGCCTGCATCTAAAAAATTAAAGTTTAAATAAAGAAAATAAAAGACTGTTATTTTGTTTTTATGTTTAACAAACCAGCAGCAAAATAGTTCTTCATTACATTGCTGTGTTTTCGAATACATCTTATCTTAATAATCTTAATATATATAAATCTCGTGTCACAATGTTTGTCCTCAATGGACTCCTAAACCACTTAACCGATTATAATAAAATTCGCACACCATGTGCAGTTCGATCCAACTTGAGAGATGGGATAGTTTAAATCTCAAATTATGAGACGCAGACGAAGTTGCGCGAGTCAGCTAGTATATTATGTAGACTGTTTTGCTTAAAAACAAAACAGGTATTATTTGTATTTTGGAAAAACAAAAACATGTGGGGCAGATTTTGTTTGGGGACTGCCAATAGAAGTGGAAACTAAGTAATCCAAAATAAACTTTATCTTAATTGCATAAAGTTGATTTTGATAAACGTTCGGTGACGATGACGCGAATTCCATGATTTTTATTCACCCTACAAGTGCACAACGCGCCTAAAGAAGTTTTCACTTCAAACATTCCACGCGAACGAAGTCGCGGGCAACAGCTAGCCACAAATAAAATCTGTGTTTTTTTTTAATACCTACACCTACCTAAAAATTTACGTTCATTAAAATCTGTCCTGTGTCAACATCGTTCTACTTTATAAGCTGATTATTACAGTGACAGTGTTGTAGGTTACATTATTATCAAAACGCAAATATTGTTATACTAGTTTTAAGTTTCCGTAATGTAACTGTTTGCTGTTCCTTTTAATAAAAATAAAATAAAATTACACTACACTATCTTAGAAACTCAGCTTATTTGGCATTGGTTTAACAATATCCTTATGCTCCTGACTACTAAAACTATGATTCTATTGAGTCTGTCAGTTAGATTATGGAAAAAAATCGGATACTTTTTTTCTTTATTCATTGCATCATGTAGTTTACTCACAGTTACAGCAACCTGTATTCATTCTCTGGGACTTCGTCGAGCTTCATTGTCTCGGCGCTTTTCTAGTGTTGATTCTGGCTTTCAGGAGTTAGTGGTTTTAGTAGAGTGGCAGACTGTCCCAAAAAAAAAACCTGTAGCTGTGTGTATTCTGTACATTATCCCTAAACTAAGCTAAGCTTGATGAAATTGTTATCATGACCTATTGTTAACATCTTCAATACCATACCACTCAGTTTTATTAACGAAATATGAGGAATTTATTAAGATTCTCTCCTTTTCTAGCTCCCACATCCTAGTGGACGAACAAATCAACATAGCGATGGAGGCGCGCGAACACCTTGCGTCACAGCGGCAGACATTCAAACGGATGCAAACCACATTCAACAATATCACTAACAGGTGACCTAGTAAAACTATGCTTCTATTTAATCCGTCACTTAGATTATCGAAGAATTTTTGACGCGTTTTCTTTTTTTAAATCATATAGGGAAGCCGAAAGGCACTTGTTCTCCCCATCAATGCGATCATTTTTTTGTTCTACACCATAGCTTCTAGTTACGGATATATGGGGGGTCAAAGTTACAACATTTTGACAAGTTTTTTTTGGAAGATTTTAACTTTTAACATCTCCACGACCCCCGTACTATTCAAATCTATCCATCAGCACAATGTTTTAATTGCATTACATTGAGTTCTACCACAAAACATGATTAATTTGTTGACCTCAAAAAAAAAGTTGTTTCCCAGCAATATTTTCGCGTTAAGTGAGTTTGATGTACAGAATGCTTGGTTAACGGCTTTGTGATGAGGTGTATAAT
The DNA here is from genome assembly GCA_916618015.1 of Xestia c-nigrum. Lineage (NCBI taxonomy): Eukaryota > Metazoa > Arthropoda > Insecta > Lepidoptera > Noctuidae > Xestia > Xestia c-nigrum. The sequence continues at coordinate 6,516,047 of OU745263.1, forward strand.
AAAAATTGACGAAGTACGCATCAAGATCATGCGGGGGCTTGTGACGTCACTTGTGGGTAAAAATTAATACCAAATGTATATGTGACAGCATACGAGTTTTCGACGTACTGTATCGTTTTATTTTTTGTTTCCGAGAAGAAAAAAAATGGACATCTATCCGACGAACTAATTAGTTTTTTTTTTAGGATTATGCCCTTTTCAACTCTTAGCTTTTAAAATCATTGTGTTTTTTCTAGATTCCCAATGCTGAACAGTCTAATCTACCGGATCAACGCGCGCAAGCGTCGTGACTCCCTCATCATAGGTCTGGTAGTTGCTGTGTGCACGTTTTTATTGCTGCTCTACGCATTCCACTGAGCAACGTTGTATAGCAGTGGTCTAAGAATCGGGATGACGTGTTGGGAAGAGATGGCCAAATAGTATGTTGGAAATGTGTTAGTTAGTACACTTTTAACTTATCGATATATTATTTTTCCATAATTTTATGAGATCTCTATAATCGCACTAAATTATTCCTTGCCCTAACTATACGACTCATGATTAAAAAGATATTTCTGAGATATTTTCTTCATCTAAAAAATAAAGCGGCGTCGCGCACAGGAGGTCCGATTGCGGGTGATGCGGGGTGTTTACATCCATAATATTTTTAAAGTGGTTTTTATTCAGTCAGTCAGTCATTGTAAAAAAAAACATTCCTTTTTCTCGATAACAAAATGAACATTGGTGTGCCTCATTCTCCTTGAACGTTCCGCGTTCAATCCCACATTTTGTTCAGATTTAAAATAGAGGGGGAAAAAGCTGTCGATAGATACCCCACACAGTAACATTTTTGCTAAAAATATCTCGTCAACCTTCAGTTACATGTATGGAGGTCTACCCCAATATTTTGTATCGTCATCTTACATCACTTATGTAGCAGTTTATATAAAACACCAGCTCTCCAAATTCCAAATGTGATGCCAACAGTCTCTGAGTATAATGGCTGTGACATACGGACGGACAGGACAAATATAACGAAACCATAAAAGAAATAAATTAGTAGATTCTTTAAAGAGTAATAAAATAACAAGTTACAAATTTCAATTAAAATAATGGTCTATCTTATTATATCTTGTTATAGCATTTTTAAAACCGCGCCGTATCCCTCGGTCTCTGAATATCAAAGCCACATACCTACTCATAGATCATGTCTAGGTATACATTTTCTTTTCTGTGTCAGAACACATCGCGATTTGTTATTGCGAATATTTTTGGCTAACAATGCTCTGCACGTTACAATATTTGCATTCCTAATGTGAAGGGTAGATGTTGCATAAACAATGTCTGTTTTCGAGATATTAGTACCAAAACATTGTTGCTTTTATTATTTTGTTTTACAACAATTTAGTGATTTAAGTCTATAATGTATAGGCCTTATGTAATATAGATTATATGTAAATAACTTTATCAAATAAAAACAACTTATTTTAAAGAACATTTTTTTTTATTGTAACATAATTAAAAGAGATTTCAGCAGCCATTTTAAAATGCCTTTGGATCGGCAGTCAACCAATAATGAATGTAGGAATCACCTTACTGGGACATGAAATCTTAAGCTTTCATAAGAAGTTAAACGTTAAGAAGTTCCTCTGCCTGGAATTAGGGAAGATCGAAGTAGGCACTTGCCTTTAGCCTTTTCACCGCCACAGACTCCAATAGAAATCCCGAATTTTCGTGCCACAACAGAGTACGTTTTTTTTATAATGTCGAACATAAGAGAAGCTCAATGAGATTACTTTACAACCATTTCTATTTTAGTTGATTACACGTTTACTTAAAATATTAATGGCAAATGTAATCAAAATACACGCCTTTTAATAAGTTAACCCCTCGTATGTCGTAAGTAGACACACAATTAAAAAGTCATTGTGTCTACGTTCATATGAAGGATAGCATTTATGGTTTTGTTTCTTAATCTAGTAGAAGATCTTCTAAGCGTATTCAAGAATATTAAGCTGGAGATTTAAATGATGACATTATCTTATAATGTCAAACATAACAATATAGTCCTAAAATAAAAATAAATCTACATGCTTAACAAAAAGTCAACCACATGGTTGAGTTAATACTGTTACACTGTAACAGATTAAAGAGTCTTAACTGGTCATGTAGTCTTCATTTCTCGTTTTAGCGCCAAGTCACACATAAAGAACGCTTCATTAAACTTTTAAAGTCATGGAATGCAACAGCTAGTACAAGCCATGAACTCTTCTCAGCTTTTTTCAGGCGATCCACTTTCTGCGTGCACAGTTAGTTTGTGTGACTTGAGAGTGCCTCGTTGCGAGAACCGTTTGTCGCACAGGTTGCAGCTGTAAGGTCGCTCCCCCGTGTGAGTGCGCACGTGCTTCTCGAGGTCTCCTTTACTCGCAAACTTTTTCCCGCAAGTGTCCAGCGGGCATATTATATGTCTGTTGTGAGTCTTTTGATGCAAGTAATACTTTTTCCATGCACTAAACTTTTTTTGACATACCTGTAATGTTTAATTTCATATTAGCCAAATAAGTCAAATAAAATTTGACCAAATGCATGGTTGTCTTCGAATAGTAATAATCACTATACTTACGCCGCATACGTAATGGAAACAATCACCGGTTTCCGTTTTAAATCTTTTGATTTTTACTTTTAAATTCTGTTTTAAGGATGGTGTGTTGACCTCTTTAGTTGATGAAGTCTGCAATCAATAAAGTTGACTTGATAACTGCATGTTAATAATTATACGAGCGCTATAAGTTATGCCTATACAGGGTGATTGTCTGATACTAGACCTTATTATTAGCAAAAAAATTGCAGTCTGGGGGAATACTTTAACGAAATTGACGTGAAGATCCACCGTGATATGGTCTCAGACTCAGCTGACAAGGGCCTCACTCCGTTCTCATTGGCTAACCAGAATTGCAGACCTGTGGAATTGGATACTAATAACTGCAGGGAAGTATGGCAGAGCTAGGAATTACATGGACCTGGTGTAGATCACTTGGCGACCGTAGTATGGCTATGTTTCAGTGACCTCTGAGGAAACGGAAGGTTTTTTCTGTGCGATTATGGATGAAGCTATCATGATGAGCAATTATCAGAAATACATTGTCAAGGACGGTACGATTGACAAACTAATACCTATAGATATTGAATTGGTTTCATTAAATAAGTCATCAAACAACATGTAATGAGGAGGGATGAAACGCATGTGACTAAAAGAGTGATGGACATAAGTATTGATGGATGGAGGGGGAGAGGAAGGCCAAAGAAAAGATGGATGGATTGTGTAAAGACTGATATGAAAGAGAAAGGAGTAAATGATGCCGTGACGTCTAACAGGGGAGAATGGAAGAAGAAAACGTGTTGCGCCGACCCCAAATAAAATGGGACAAGGGCAGGAAGATGATGAAACAACACCATTCCAATGTTGAAAAAGGAAATAGTCAATATGAGATGGATTCAGGACATACCACAGCTGCTGCAGAATCAAACAAGTCATTTCTTACTTTTATAATCTTCTTTTCTTCAGTTTGATGCTGAAATGAAGGATAACCATATGAGTTGTTTTTTTTAACCTTTTATTTCGTTTATGTATACCGGGTGGATACGATGAATTGGGCAGTAAGGGTACAGCTACGCGAAAATGGCCTCAGGAGACTAACCATAATTTTCTGTGAAATTTTGATCCCCATCTACAGATTTTCGAAAACATGTAGGTGCATCTGGTAGCAAGAAAATGGCCATGGTTTCTAATAGGTACGGATCATTACGTTCTACTGGACCAATCCACGTTGGGGTACTAAGAAAGTCAGAAATTGGAAAAAAACTTTTCCCCTAAGTAGGTACATTTAGTTTTTCTTTTTATGGTATTCGATCCTGTTTCTAAATCTTATGTCAAGTATAAATACACTGATCCAAAAATATGAACGCCCACAGCACTAGCAAGGTAAAGCTAGAAAGAATTATGAAACCCAGTCAAGATAGAAAGACGTGGAGACACTATCTTACCAAAAGTTATAAGTAGGTAGCTGTCAGGTTTCAGAAAGCGTTTTTCAATAAGTAACTAAAATGGACTCGCAAGAGGTAAAACATGTCTCAGCAAGACGATATTATTATGGTTCAGCTGAACAAACACTATTCTAAGAATAGTTTGAAAGAGTGGACACTCAATACGAGAAATTAAAGACATACCACAGCTGCTGAAGAATCAAACAAGTCATTTCTTACTGATATCTTTTTCTTTACTTCTGTTTCACTCTGAAACAAAAAGAACCTTATAAAGTTGCAAGCTTGACAAAAGTTATAAAGTTCATTTTGAGCTTGAAAAAAAAAACTTGTTATTTCATTTACATCATACACCTCAGCAGTTCGAATCATGTAATTTAACACCGGTTACTAGTCAGCAAATGTAATTATATCAACATGATATCACCTACAATACTATACAAAGAAAGGAATCTGGAACAAACATTCTTGTGAAGAATAAAATTTTCGAGCTAAAATTAAAACATATTTAATCCATAAAACAACATCTATACAACTGGATTCTGTAGATGTCCCGCCACTTAGTCTGCAACTTAGGCAAGTCATCTTGCCACATAAATCTGTTTGAAAGTCTTAATCTCAATAACTGCTAGAATGTTCTTACAGTGCACATTACTGTCATAAAAAAAAAAAAATTACATTCCAGTATGCCTACAACCATGCTAGAACAAAGGCTTCATCTCTATGAGCGAAAGTCGGCCCTAATCAACTATGTGGACTCTGTGCAGGTTGGTGATTGAAGTCTTTGGATTTTTGCATACAAGGCTTTTTTTTCACCATCTTCAGAGCAGTCATGATGGTGTAATTTAACACAATGAAAGAGGCCATCTGGATTAATACCCAACCACATAGGAAGGTATCCATTAGCACTGGCCACTGGACCACCAATGCTAAAGTCCGGTTGTGGAGCAGAAAGAATTTCGTACAATGACCTCTTTACCTACTGACATTGGTCACAAACATTTTTCTATTAAGCATGGTTTACATGAAATATTTTACTTTTACTTTAAATATATATTGTATGCCAAGACACAAGAAATCCAAGATTATTGTAGTACTCACTTGATCTGAGGAATTTGATGTCTTCCTTTTCCCTGACTGAATTTTTTCTTCAGGACAGTTATTAAAATTTTCTACAATCTCCAGCTTAACAGTTCGGTCAGAATCTGTGCTGCTTTTTCTTGAAATAGTGTTTCTTTCTATCTGGCTCTGTAGGGATGGTGATTTAAGCGCTATTTTAAACATGACAAAGTTTGAATGAGAGAAAAGATTGATTTAAATTAAAAAACACCACACCTGCAATCTTTTCAGGGTTAGGCAAACGTGTAGGTGTATCTCTAGTACACTTTACACCAACATTGAAGCTCTTCAATAACTTTATTAAAGTTGTAATAAGTCTGTAGGGCTTAGTGCAGATAATTTTAACTGTTAATTTAGTGTATTCTGATACCCTATATCTATAAACAGGGTAGAATTTTTCAATGCCATCTGGAGGGAAAGTACTCATATACTGGAGAAAGAACATTTACTCAAAGGTAAAATTAAATTCCATCCTGTATATAAAAGAAAATCTGTATATGTTAGTTGAAAATTGGCGGTGAGGTAGCTTAGAATCAGGAGACAGACATTTTTTTAGTAGGTAGGTAGTAGGTCAATTCTAATTCAATTTTCATAGTTGACAGGACAAGGTCTGGTGGGTCAGCTTGTTAATAATAATAAAAAAATGATCACAATACCTGATCTGTTTTATTGAATGGTCCTATAATAAATGTTTCATTATCATCAAACAGCGACTTTAGATGTGTTTCATTTGCTACAGCCAGCACTCGCAAGCGCTTTGCCTGTACAACAATTTCTAAACACTGATGACATATTTTCCGGGGCAAGTTATCTTCGCTATCAACCTGTAAGAATTAAAAAGAAAAGGGTAAGTAGCTGCACTGGTTTCGGAATAGGAAGTTCTGCACATTAAGAAAATAAGATTTATATCATGAACTTCCATAATAATTAATTCCACCCAGTATAATGGTACATTCACTATAAATGCTGTTATTTTAATATAAGTTCACCACTAGGCCCAGCAGAACCACCAAAATAGGAAAACAACGCACTTGTGCTGCAAAGGCAGAAACGATGATGATAAAGAAGAATTATTTACATTAGGAATAACTTGTTTCATGTGTAGTGTAAGTTTATTGGTATTAATTAGTTCATAAAAATTTGTAAACTTTCTGTACTTATAAAATTTTGACCTTTTTAATAGTCATACCACAGCAAACCATGTGGTTGCAAATTAAAAATGCATATAACATCACTCCTGCAATCACTAAAGGGCTAGGCAGAGGTATAGCTTAGAATAGTACAACAACATTCTGCCAGATCTATTTTAGTCCCGGGTAATAGAGGACAAGCTCATTGCCATGAACTGGGCACAAGTCTGTGACACCGCTACTGAGAAATTCCGGATGGAAAAACCTAATAACACTCGACCCGAGAATCGAACCCAGGACCTCATGTTGAACAGTCACGGTTCCGACCACTATACTAACGTGGCAAATTGAAAATACGTAATGAAAACAATTTTTTTTTAATGTCTTTTGATTAATCCCGAGCGAAAACGTAAGTGTAGTAATTTAATATGTAAGTATAGTGGTAGAATTATTAGGTGTAGCTACTAATAAATAATTTATGTACGTACATGAACACCTGTACACAAAAATATATCACGAACTAGGTTTGTCGTAGTAATCGTATCGTTCACACCAGCGTTTTCAAGGCAAAGCCTGCATAAATCGTAGAATAAAATAGCTCTTTGCTTCTCCGGCTCCATCATATTTTAAGTATCCAGAAAAGCTTCAATCCAAGAAATATGCACACATTACACTTTCCGCTCAATGTACTTGTATTCTGATTGACAAAACAATAAATTCAAGTCATCACAATTTTGATTTTGTGTGGAGGTTGTTTTTCATGTTTTTGTACTTTCCATAAATAATTTCTTCCCATCCCTTAGAACTTAGCAGACTTTATACACAAAGCATCATCTGAATTTCTGAAATGATTCTTTCTATAAGTGATAGTTACTTCTGTGACAAACTTTCACGGGCTCACGGCCCATATCACAGATTAAATTGTAATCACGACCATATGTTCACTTACGGTGGAACCCGGATTTTCCGGAACTTCGGAACCATTTCGGAACGCTCTGATTATATTATACTCTGTGCTCATAACCACAGAACATATAGGTATGTCACCGTAAAATTGTCAAACACGTTAGATTGTAATCTTTCTAAAAGGCGGGAATTAAAAAAAAACTGTTAACCCTAATCATACACTGTTTGATACATTTTATTATTCAGTAAGTAATTTTTTTTTGTATGTTTTATGAGCTGTAATTTTCGAGTGTATTATTGTCGGCCACGAGAACCTATCTCCACACCAGGCCCCTTATTCACAACCATTCGACTCGCTTCCGATTCGGAAAGTCGTATGTCTATCTCGGTCGTTTTCGTAATGCCAGAAGAAAACAGATATACTACTTTCCGAATCGGAAGCGAGTCGAATGGTTGTGAATAAGGGGCCTGGGTGCAAGTAGTAGGGCATGCCACGATAGTGGCGGTAAGTCCCCTCTTTGAGGAGTGGCTGGAGAGGCGCCACGGCGTCCTCACCTTCCGCCTGACACAGGTCCTCACCGGACACGGATGTTTTGGGAGGTACCTGTACCGAATCGGGCGGGGGGAAACGCCACGAGGATCGACCGGAGGACACGGTGGAAGTCTGCCCAGCGTGGGCGGAGCACCGCCGTGTCCTCGTAGCGGCGATTGGCGGCGGCGACCTCTCGCGTCCGGCCCTGATTCAATCCATGGTCCGGAGCGCGACGGAATGGGAAGCCGTCACCTCCTTCTGCGAAGCAGTCATGCTAGCGAAGGAGGTGGCGGAACGAGAGAGGGAGAGAGCCTCTCTTCCCAGCTGCCGCGGGAGACGCACCGGGGGTCGGGGGCCACGTGGTGGCTATCGGCCACCGTAGACGCGGGCCTGTGGACGGTTAGCTATGGGCTAGCTTGCCGTCCATCCGTCTAATGACGACAGGTCGTGTGGACGGCGCGTTCGTGTTCCACGAGCGCCTCAAAGATATGTCAGCATAAGGGAAGGGGCCCACAAGGGCCTAAGCCTGCCGGGGTTGCGGGCCTGTTCGAAAGAGATATCGCGGCCCCGGAACATAAAGAGCGAGGAAGGAACATGGATGGGTTTTAGTCAGTAAAAGTCTGACACTCCCTCCCGCTCCGCCCAGAGTGGGAAAGTCATTTGATGATTTCCAATCCTAAAAAAAAAAGGGGTGCAAGTACTCTATGTATGGCCACATACATAGAGTATAACGTGAGTCGAGAAAAAGCGCGGGAATCATCGAATTTGGCGGGCGTGATTTTTCTTTCCTTTTCACAAAAATATTAAAAAACGTTAGCTATTGGAGATAAGTTGTGTAGATATATGTAAATATTCATTAGATTAGTTGATATAATTGTTTATAGATATAGTTCTTCATTTAGGGTAAGTTTTTTCTATTTTATTTTTCTGGCCAGTGGCCACAATGGACAATGAACCGCCTGATCCGGGGGGCACAGTTCCCTCGGTCGGGCATAATGTCACTATTTACGAATCCAGTATGGATACGGACTCGTCCATAAACCGATCGGAGCGGAAAAGGGCTAGAGGGCCTAGAAAAGTATGTAAACATTGTAATAAAAGAAGGCGAAATGGGCGCTCATCAGGAACAACAGGAACAATTAATAATGAATCAAATTGTCATTGTGATAATGACTCAGTTCAACTACAACTTCATAGTCCAAAAATAATGACAAACGTACCGGCACAGCAAGAAGCCACTCCACGTTCTGTGGATGGTCCCCAGACTGAAAAAATCCAAAACTCAGATCTTCCCCAGAAGGCGCCACAGGTTGCTAGGGCTTTGTACGAAGCCACAGACCTGTCGCCATACGTTGTACATATTCAAAAAAATGTTGATACAAATAACTCGGCTCAAACATTACACCCAATAACTTTAGGGCACTTTTTAAAAAAACGCAGATTTAACCACATCATTAACGGTTCACTAAAACGCATTGGTCGCAACCGAATTTCACTAAGCTTCTCCCGTTACGTAGATGCTAACTCTTTTATAAATGACCCAAGTTTGGCCAAAGAAAACTTGAGGGCATTTGTTCCATCTTTTAATGTGTGTCGAATTGGAATTATAAAAGGCGTACCTACCGAATGGTCTCCGGAGGAAATCATTGAAAATATATCCGTCCCCGCTGGATGCGGGAAAATCATAAAGGCTAGACGTCTCAATTATAAAGTACACGAACCGACCCCTGTGTGGAAACCATCCCAAACAGTCGTGCTCACCTTTGATGGACAAATTCTACCAAAACGTGTGTTTTGTTGTTACAATTCCATGCCAGTGGAATTGTATACATTCCCTACAATTCAATGTTTTAACTGTTGTCGATTTGGCCATACAAAGGTACAATGTAGGTCGAACCCTCAGTGCTTCAAGTGTGGGGAGAAACATTCTGCTGACACTTGCAGTATTGAAGACGAGAGCAATAGTTAATGCTGTCATTGCGGTGGCATTCATTACGCCATCAATAAAAAATGCCCAGAATTTGAGAGACAGAAATCAATTAAGCATTACATGTCCCATAGCTGCGTGTCGTATGCTGAAGCGTCGCAACTACATCCACCAATCTCAAAATTGTATGCAGATGTGGTAACATCTGCCCCATCACATACCACTAAAAATCCTTTTTATACACAATCTTCGCCCCAGTCACGTAACACATCAATTGTCTCCTCTCAAAGAAAAACGGTATTCCTCAAACCTCGGGATCCCCCAAAAACAACTAAGGGGTACGACCGGGCAGCTCATCAGGCATTGATCAGTAATGAAGTTTCTGTGTCAGGGAATGCTGTTGCATTCCAAAATAAAACAACAAATAATAATGAGACTCAAATTTTAAATTTAATAATCCTGTTAATTAATACCTTGTCTAAAAATAATAATATTGAACCGTCCAACGTTGCCACTGTAATTGACACTCTGTCTAACTTATTTAACCTTAATCATAATGGATCCAAATCTACCCAAGATTGTCCAGTGGAACAGTCGCAGTATAGTGAATAAAAAATCTGATCTGTCCTACATATTGAACAAATACGATCCCTTTGCAGTCGCTCTCTGTGAGACATGGCTTAAAACAGGGTTCTCTTTTAGAATTCCTGGTTATGCGTGTCTAAGAACAGACAGAAGCGATGGGTATGGCGGTGTCGCCATACTTATTAAAAATAACTTGTCTTTTCATAGTTTTCCTCTTCCAAGCCTCAGCGACGATATTTCTGCTGTCGCTGCTATTGTAAATAAAATCTGTTTAGTATGTATATATTATTCTCGTCCCACTGTAAATATTCTTTCTGAAATAAGTAATCTCCTTTCAGTTTTACCTAAACCATTTTTGGTAATGGGCGACTTTAATACTCAACATCAATCCTGGGGTAGTTCTAGTTCCAATTACTACGGGGAAAAGTTATTGGAAATCCTAGACTCTAATAATTTGTGTATTTTAAATACATGTCTCCCAACACGCCAAACGAATCCAGATGAGGGAGTAAGTGCCCCTGACCTCTCAATCTGCACACCTGATTTAGCATCGACATTGTCCTGGTCTCCTTTACAGTCTTCTTATGGTAGTGTGGTCCCTTTAATAATTTCTTTTCCACATAAAAAACCGGCTGTTTGTAATCCAACTCCACGTTTAAAGTATAGACTTCAAAATGCAGATTGGGATACATACAAAAATTGTGTAGAAGAAAGAATCCTTGCTATATCTAATTCCTTACAAATACATGATCCTCAATTATTATCTAATCAAATAACAAACATTTTAATAGAGGTGGCAGATAATACTTTCCCTATCAAGAATGGTGCTTCAGGCAAAATTCCTTCACCGCCTTGGTGGGATGCTGAGTGCACTCAGGCCATTAAAAAAAGAAAAGAAGCAGAGAAAAATTATAGTCATACTATGACTCGTCACAATTTTGAAATCTACCAAGAAGCTGCACGTACAACTCGCAAACTCCTTAGAAAAAAGAAATTTGAAGGTTGGCAAAGATTCTGTGCATCCATCTCGCCAGAAGTTAACGCATCCCTAGTATGGCAAAATATTAGGCGATTCAGGTCAGCATTCAGTGACACAACAGCCTCAAAACTACCACTAGAATTAGCCAATCAGTTTATGGATCATTTAGCCCCTCCTTCAGCCCCAGAATAGAGATTTTTACATTTCCCCTATGTCCCTATTCCCAATTCTGAAATGAATTCTCTCTTCACACTAAGTGAATTGAAAGGAGTCCTTTCACATGTTAAGGATTCAGCTCCTGGTGAAGATGGTATACCATATTCATTTATAGCTAATCTGTCTGACTCAGTTCTTTTAATATATTTAAACCTCATCAATACAGCTTTGATATCTGGTAACATTCCATCAAGTTGGAAGTCTCAAATAATTATTCCCATTCTGAAACCAAACAAACCTTCTTCTAATGTTACTTCTTATCGACCAATCGCACTCCCATGCTCGTAAAAAACCAGGTTAAATTTTTAGGCCTTATTTTGGATTCACATCTTACTGGTATACCACACTGTGATTATATAGCTGCCAAATGTGAACGTCATATTAATATAATTAGATGTCTTGCTGGTGTTTGGTGGGGAGCACATCCTTTTTCATTGAAACTATACTTTACAACACCTTGATAAGAAGCGTATTGGACTATGGGACTTTTTTGCTTGAACCTGCAAATGTTGCTGGTCTTAAAAAACTGGACAGTGTTCAGTTTAGAGCACTTAGAGTGGTTTCAGGTGCAATGAAAAGTAGTCCTATTAATTGTCTTCAGGTGGAATGTGGAGACCCTCCACTACATTTACGACGTCAATTTCTATCTGATAGATTTATAGCTCGGTGTTTACAATTTACACATCATCCTTTGCGGAATAAACTTTCCATTCTCTCTGAAGAAGTTATTTCATCCAGTTACTGGAGACACAAAGATACTCCGTGTTTAGTTAAAAGCTTCAGAAAATACAATTTAATTGAAGCTCCCTGTCACCAATCTCAATTCCTTTCAATATTTCACTGTAATTACAGTTCATTAATTATGTCACCAAATATACATTATAACCTTAACATTTATCGAGATGACGTATGTCATAACCTTAACTTCAACTTTACCATGGATAGAGACTGGAAGGGCTGTCAGCTCTTGTTTACAGATGCTTCGAAGCATGGAAGAGACTCATGTGTGGGAGTAGGTGTGTACCACTCCCAATTTAATATCGTCCAAAAAATAAAGCTCCCGCCCGAATCATCTGTATTTACGGGAGAATGTTACGGTCTATTCAAAGCTGTCGAATATATACCTACTTATGATGGGCTTACGGAATTCACTCATTTTAACTGATGCAAGGAGTGCCATTCAATCTTTGGCCAAATTCCCTTTTTATTCTCATAATTCTCATATTATATTTGAAACTCGTGAACTCCTTTATAGGTGTTCTATTAAGGGGTATTCAGTACATTTTGCATGGATACCCTCGCATTGTGGCATTCTAGGTAATGAGAGAGCTGATCAGTTAGCTAATGATGCCGTATTTTGTGGAGACGTTTTTCCGTACAAAAATAACTCCCAAGATCTGGCAGCTCTGCCCAAAGTTTATCTACAGGAATCCTGGGGTCAGCTTTGGTCCGAGCAATCAGTGAAAGGGAAATTTTATCGCACTATTCAACCATCCATTTTTGTTAAACCTTGGTTTAGCAAGTACAAGCTAAGCAAAAAAATAACTTCAATATTAATACGTATGCGATTGGGTCACGTATGCACTCCTGCTCATCTTGCCAGGCTTGGTATTGTGCAAAACCCTGCGTGTGAATGTGGTGCTGAAGTGGGAGATCTGAACCAGCTTATTTTTTCCTGCCCCCTTTATGACCACTCCTCACTTTTTCAAAGTCTTGTTTCCCTCCGAGTCCCTTTACCCACTTCTATCTCATGTATTTTATCTAATTTTAATGTAGATATTTATAAAACCTTAGCTCTATTCCTTGTAAATAATGATATAGCTATTTAAACATTAATTTATAAACTGTAAATAAGTACTTAATTTACCATGTAGTTTTTAGTTTACGCACCAAGTCGGCCTTTTTGTTAGGCTCATGGTGGCGTAAATGGTTAGTTTTCTGTTGTGTTATAGTTCTTTACTGTTACCTTGTTTTAATTTTTTATTATTTTTATACATAACAACTAATCTCCTGATATAATATATTAAATTTCCCGTTATAATATTTTATCATTTCGCGAGTACTTGATTCTTACGTTTTGTTATCAAAAAAGTATTGTCAGTGGCAATCAAGGTGGCAATAAGCACGAATAGTGCAACGCCAAAACAAAAAAAAAAAACAAAAAAACGTGTGTCGATCAGTTGAATTAGTATTTTGAAAACTTGTGATATTAAAACTTAGAATGTAATTAAGAGGCCTTTTACAGTCCACTAGCGCCGCCAATCGAAAAAATGTCATAACTCGTAAATAGAATCAAAAATACAAAATGTGGTCTATTATTACTGTAGAAAAGGCAATGTGTTATAAAATTACGTTATTGCCTTTTCTACAGTAATAATAGACCACATTTTGTATTTTTGATTCTATTTACGAGTTATGACATTTTTTCGATTGGCGGCGCTAGTGGACTGTTAGAGGGCTCTTAAGTGATTTTTATATAATCTCACAAGAATCCTGTTGGACTTGTGTTAACTGCACCAATCAACCTGTATAATTACGTAACTCGAAATAATGTTTTTTATTTGTTGAGATATAACGTATAAACTAGTGTCAAAAGATTCTGAAACATAATTCCGACAAACGTTTCTCCGCCGTATGAGCCACCCCGACAGAATGTTTCGTTTAAAGTTTTCATAAGCGAATCGACTACAGAATCTTTCACCAAATAAAGGTTAGTCGACCACACTGATTTAGGCTTGGTTTAACACTACTGACTAAATCTAAAGATTATACATATTTTTTTGAAAGATTATATGAAAAATATATTAAGTATGCAAATAAAAAAAAAAGTTAAAAATCACTTTAGCTTCTGAACTCGGTGACCTTTGTTTGATTGATTTAATGTTCTTGTCACCGATTTCAGAAGCTAAAGTTATTTTTGATTTTTATGTTTTTTTTTTGATGTCGGTTTTATTTTTTGCAAAAAAGTTTTTTCACTTTTTGGTGGTTCACAAATGTGCTTGGTACACATGGAAAGTGCATGCAGTTACAATTACAACAACCCCAAATACGACTACGATACATTGTCTCATTATGGAGTTCTGGTGCCTGACTCTTGGCTTCATCATCAGATCTGATGGTAGAATGGTTCCTGTCAAACGCAAATGCTTCACTTGTGGTAGAAAATACCAAAATCGCTCTACGTTTTCCTATAAAATTTGAAAAGTTCCCTCGATTTCGCCAAGATTCCATCATCAGATCCCAACTTGGTGACTATGGGAGGGACCATTTGGAAAGTATACCCTTTCCAACAAAAAATATTTGTTTTTAATCGGTTGGCAAGCGACGGAGTTATGCGCGAACAAACATAAAAAAAAATGGAAACATACGATTTTAGAACCTCCTCCTTTTTTAGAAGTCGGTTAAAAATGATTTTTATTGATAACAATTACCTACCTACATAATTTTTTTGAAAGATTAAGTGAAAAATATATATTGTGCCAATGAATATTACTTTCGAATTGGTAGATACAACGGTTTTCCTGGGGCTTACGCTTGATTCAAGGCTACAATGGGGTTCTCATTTAACATCTCTTGCGGGGCGCTGAAGTTCAGCAGCATATGCCATTAGAAAAATCCGTCAATTCACTGATGTGGATACCGCTAGACTGGTCTATTTTAGTTACTTCCATAGTATAATGCCTTGCGGTATTTTGCTATGGGGACGGGCTGCTGATATTGAGTCTATAAAGGGTGTAAAACACCTCTTCACGAAGCCGAAAGGCACTTGTTTTCCCCATCATTGCGATCATTTTTTTGTTCTACACCATACCTGGGAACCTTCTAGTTACGGAGATATGGGGGTTCAAAGTTACAATTGTTTGACAAGTTTTTTAAAAAATACAAGTTTGTTTTGTAAGATTTTGACTTTTAACACTTCCACGACCCCCGTACTATTCAATCCATCCATCAGCACAATGTTTTAAGTGCGTTACATTGAGTTCTACCACAAAAAATGATTTATAACCTCAAAAAAAAAGTTGTATCCCAGCAATAATTTTTGCGTAAAGTAACTTAGTTTGATGTACAGAATGCTTGGTTAACGGCTTTATGATGAGGTGGTTTACACCCTGAATTTATTCTGCAGAAAAGAGCCATCAGAGCCATATACAATCTTCGTAGGCGCGATTCTCTAAGGGAACTATTTAAGGATATTGGCATCATGACGGTTCATTGCCAATACATCTACGAAAACATAATGTACGTCAGAAAAAATCTGCATCTTTTCGGTAAAAGAGGGACAGACACAATTACAGTATTAGAAATAGGGATCAACTAGTTCAGCCAGGCTTTAGACTCGCTAAAGTAGACTCATCTTTCATGGGGTACTGTTTGAGATGCTATAATAAAATTCCGCAAAGTATTCTTGAACTGAATGAGACGAAATTTAAAACATGCATTGAACGCACACTATGTAAGCAAGCATATTACAAGTTGAGCGATTATATCGCTGATGAATATGCTTGGCTCAATGCTGGTCCTACTCCACAAGGACAGGGGCGCAAAAATTGATAGCATTAAATGGTATTGTTGGAGCTGCTGAAGATTGTACAACTATCTTTGCATTGTATAGATTCAATGTTAGTATTATATAATCGCATACCCCATATTGTGTGAGTACTAGGCGGACTAGAAAGCTATCATTCACAGGAAACCTACTTTAGTTTTTGACTTGAATGTGCCCTGGCGGTTGAGAGTATGTCATGCTCACTCAAATGTCTCGCTGATGATGGCGCGTGTGTCGGACCATTTAGCTCCCTTCAAAATGGTTGAGCTGAATGGTGCTGATCCATGCGTCATGTTCGTGAACGGGCGCTGTGACTGGTCATCTCTTAGTTGCCATGGCTTATCTATCTATCTTCTATACTTATAATAAATCTGTAGAGAGGTCAATTCTGTACATGAAATATATTTACAAAATAACTATCGGGGGGTGATTAGTGATCGATACTGATGCCAAAAATGCAATCAGTAAAATTTTTGTCTGTCTGTCTGTCTGTCTGTCTGTCTGTATGTTATTTATAGAAAAAAAAACTACTCGACGGATTTTAACGAAACTTGGTACAATTATTTTACATACTCCTGAGCAGGTAATAGTATACTTTTCATCACGCTACCATTAATAGGAGCAGAGCAGTGAAAGGAAATGTTGGGAAAACGGGAGAAGTTACTTGGTTTTTTTAGCTTCCGTCGCGTGTGCAGCCTTAATGGTTAAAGCTACATAGAAATCATGTATAACGGAAATATTCCACATAAAATTATATAAAAAATATCCCAAGACAGCATATGTCTATCTTTTATAGTTGACTCACAATAACACGTGTAACTCCCGATAGCTTAGCAGTTCGGAGAATAAATGTGAATGTAAGTTTGTTTGTTGCGCTTTCACGCGACAACTACTGAACGGATTTGGATGAAATTTTGCACACAGATAGTTTATAACCTGGATTAAAACATAGGATACTTTTTATCCCGGCAGTAAGATTCCATGGGACAATAATCAAACTTCACGCGGGCGAAGCCGCTGGCAGAAGCTAGTATACTTATAATAAATCTGTAGAGAGGTCAATTCTGTACATGAAATATATTTACAAAATAACTATCGGGGGGTGATTAGTGATCGATACTGATGCCAAAAATGCAATCAGTAAAATTTTTGTCTGTCTGTCTGTCTGTCTGTCTGTCTGTATGTTATTTATAGAAAAAAAAACTACTCGACGGATTTTAACGAAACTTGGTACAATTATTCTACATACTCCTGAGCAGGTAATAGTATACTTTTCATCACGCTACCATTAATAGCAGAGCAGTGAAAGGAAATGTTGGGAAAACGGGAGAAGTTACTTGGTTTTTTTAGCTTCCGTCGCGTGTGCAGCCTTAATGGTTAAAGCTACATAGAAATCATGTATAACGGAAATATTCCACATAAAATTATATAAAAAATATCCCAAGACAGCATATGTCTATCTTTTATAGTTGACTCACAATAACACGTGTAACTCCCGATAGCTTAGCAGTTCGGAGATTTGTTATTATTATATTTGTTTACTCTTACGTTTATAATATTCTCACTCAACCCCAATTTTGAAACTTCACGCGGGCGAAGCCGCTGGCAGAAGCTAGTTTGAAATAATTATTTTGTTTTACTATGGACACTTTTAATGTGCACATCTTAACATTGTTCTCACATAATATACCATCGCAACATGAATGATGTAACCAAGATGTTGTAACAATATTTTGATTTAAAAGAGTGTCCATGGAGTTTCTTGCCCGTTCTTCTCCATAGAGATCTACGCTAGGGAATGGGCAACTTTCACAGTTTTTATGTCTTGTGACTGGGACTAGCTACATTTAATTTTCATTTTTGTTTCGACATTTCAAAAGTGCCTGTAACTGGCCTACTTGAAATAAATGCTTTGATTTTGATTTTGTTAAGAGTCTTATTATATTTTTTTTGCAAATTCATGATTTTACTTTCTGGATCAAATTATATCGATCGGCGTACACGAGTCGATTGTTATTGACGAAAATTTTGTGTCCACGTCCAGGGTCCTTCTTCGTCAGGCACTCGCGCCAGAATGAATTGAGACTGAGGAGCGAGCTGAATTGACAGAAAATATCTATAGGACTCTTATTATACTGAAACGTATTCATTGTAGATCGAAGTTTAATAACATTTTAATTTATTTGATAAAATTGAGTTTATTTGGAATAGGTACTTAATATTATGAAGCTGAAGCGTTTGTTTGTTTGTTGAAACGCGCTAATGTCAGGAACTACTGGTTCGAATAATGTTTTGTGTTGGATAGTCCATTTATCGAGGAAGGTTATAGGCTATATAACATCACGCTAGGACCAATAGGAGCGGGGCATTTATGAAATATGTTGCAAAAACGGGGGAAATATTATTTATTCCCTTTGTGAGCTTTTTCTCTCTTATGTGACGCAGACGAAGTGGCGTGGGTCAGCTAGTTTGGAATATAATGGCCGCATCAAGACATTTATAGCTTAAATTAGGCTTTCTTTAGGATTTTTTCCGTGAAAACTCAAGCATTTTAACGAAATTCTAGAAATCCATTATTCAAGTAAAATATTCAACTTATCTTTTAGTAATTTTAGTTTTTATTGAATGTAATTATGTGAATTTTAGCGTAAAAATTCCATCACCGGCGGTTTTTCTTGCAAACTGAGTTCGTAAAATATTTATTAGTAAATTGCACTAAAAGAAAAATGAAAATGTGTAACTGGAGTTAAATGGAAAGAGAATGGTACTATCGTTATTCATAAGCAAATAATTAAAATAAGTATCTGACCGCTGCTGAGAATTACATATGAATTGCTTATGAATAACGATAGTACCATTCTCTTTCCATTTAGGAAAGAGAATGGTACTATCGTTATTCATAAGCAAATAATTAAAATAAGTATCTGACCGCTGCTGAGAATTACATATGAATTGCTTATGAATAACGATAGTACCATTCTCTTTCCATTTAGGAAAGAGAATGGTACTATCGTTATTCATAAGCAAATAATTAAAATAAGTATCTGACCGCTGCTGAGAATTACAGCATCAAAAATCATGAATTTGCGAATAAATGTAATAGGAACTTGCATACCTATGCATAGAAGATATTTAATATGTACGATGTAACCTCCTTGATTTAAATACTGGCTAGCTTAATGGTCATTCTGTCATTTTGTTAATTTGTAGTCACGTTGTCGCTTGTCGCTACTGATGCATACAAGATTTTGTGTCATTTTTAGAATTAAAATACAGTAAAAAAAATAATATAGATACATAGCTAACAAAATATATTACATTTTGCCTGTTTTCCCTAAGCTACCTTCCTGTTAAAGCTATATATAAATACTTAAATGTTACTGAGATTGGAGCAAGTAATGGGTGCTATAACAATTTTCATGCACACGAAGTAAATACCGTGAAGTAAACTTCGTTTCCTATTAGCGCTAAGGATATGTTTTGATCCGGTATCCGTGGCAACGAACAGGAAAAGTTCACGTTTTCCAATCGATTTTCAGGGCATTTGTAAACAGTTCGACATAAACACCTGTTCATTTAATTTACTTGGGCTTAATTTAAATTGCATATAGACGGTGGTATTGTTGAACACAGATGATTTACGCGATGTTATAAGGTGAGTGGTATATTTTTTTAGTTTTAGTTTTTTATTCTTACGGCTTTTAACAGCTGCAAACACAGAGCATCTATATGGCTGCTAAGTTGTATTTTTCATAAGTGTAATTGTTAAAATTCGCGTTTGATCTGGCCACAATTAATTGAAATGAGTCCTATCGGAAAACAAAATATTTCAATACAAAACGACTGTAATATCAGAAAGGTTAGGCAGAAGCACACCCACGTCACATTCCACCAAGTACACACATCAAAAGTTTATAGGGATCAACATATATTTTTGCAATAACTTTTCTCCTGATTGATATTAATTAAAATTTTCTTTAAGGATTCATCAAATAAAGTGTTTTCGTTTGTCACAGTAACGATAAACCAAGTCACCTTTGCATTAATAAAGAAATTTGCCATTTTCCTAATAAAGGGATTTTTGACATTTGAACCACTAACACAAAAGTTCGAAAAAAAGACTGAAATAACAGTTTTCTTTAAAATTTTATTGGGTAACTTAAAACAATTAATAATCCGTGTTTCTACCGCGAACACTAACAACACAAGAACATCGGTTTGGCATACTCAAAATGAGTTCATCCAAATCACGCTGTGGAATGGCCGCCCATGTTCGTTGCAACAACAAAAAACCGGCCAAGTGCGAGTCAGACTCGCGCACCGAGGGTTCCGTACAAACTTTATTAAAAATATTTTTATTATATGACGTAACTAAAAATTTATGCTTTTCGCAATTTTTCCTTTATCTGTGTTATAAGACGTTGCTTCGTACCAAATTTCAAGATTCTGAGTTCACGGGAAGTACCCTGTAGGTTTTGATTCCCTTGCGAGTGTCGAAAATTTGCGGCATAAACGGGAGTATCTTTTGATCGCGTTGACTTAGAAGTTTGATTTTTTCACAGCTCCAAGAGACCATAGACTTGAGTATTTGATATGAATTTCAGCTTGATACCTCCACGCGTTCCTGAGAAAAAAGGTCTTGACAGACAGACAGACGGACAACAAAGTGATCCTATAAGGGTTCCGTTTTTACCTTTTGAGGTACGGAACCCTAAAAAGGTCTTCTTGCGACTGGATACCCTTCATATTCGGCAGAGCTCTTCTCTGTAGCATATCCCATGCATGCTCAATCGGATTCAAGTCTGGCGACTGAGCAGGCCAGGGCAGGACATTGATGTTAGCTGCGCCGAGAGTCTGTCTTACAACTCTTGCGGTGTGCGGTCGTGCATTATCATGCATTAACTGAAATAAGGGACCGATTTGCACTTGTAGAGGAACGATGACGTCTGATACAATCGTCTCAGCATAAATTTGAGCGTTGAGGTTGCCTCTGATGTTGCGGGCCTGTTCGAAAGTTGCGGGCCTGTTCGAAAGTTGCGGGCCTGTTCGAAAGAGATACCGCGGCCCCGGAACATAAAGGGCGAGGAAGGAACATGGATGGGTTTTGGTCAGTAAGAGTCTGACACTCCCTCCCGCTCCGCCCAGAGTGGGAGAAGTCATTTGATGATTTCCCATCCTAAAAAAAAAAAAAAAAAAAAAAAGGTTGCCTCTGATCCAAATCAACTCAGTTCTTCCACCGATCCAAATACCCGCCCATACCATGATGGTTCCACCACTATAAGGATGGACTTCCTGGCAGGATTTTAATCGCTGTTGGCGTCCAGGGGTTCTCCAGTGTCGTATACGTCTTGTATCCGGTCTCATACCAAAACGAGACTCATCAGAAAAGCACACGAAACGCCATTGTTCTTCTGCCCAATTTCTGTGTTCAAGAGCCCATTGATATCGAATCCTACGATTGTGCATTACTATAGGTGGTACCCGTAGCGGTCTTCGGGAATGAAGGTTCACTTCATGCAAGCGGTTTCTGACTGTTTGGTCGCTAATTAAGTTCCCTGAAGAGTGATGAAGCCTCACGGCTAACATCATGGCGGTTATTGTTGGAGCTCTTCGAGTTAAGATTTGAATGTATCGGTCTTGTCTCCGTGTGGTGCAGCGATACCGTCCTCCATGGCGCTCAGCCACGGTACCAGTGCTTCGGTAACGTGTCCAAAGTCGACTGATAACACTCTGACTTGTATTCAGAGCTAAAGCCACAGTACGTTGCCGGGAACCAGCTTCTATCATTCCCACGGCTCTGAGCATTTCTTCCCTGCTTAAATGACGTCGCCGCTCCATAATAACGTTGGTTTTAATCAGTAGTAGGGAAACAGTAGCACTAATAATGTCTTCAATGCGTTGTATGTTTTTATAGGGAAAATATTGACAGCTGATTTTCATCTTTTACTCGAATTTGATTCACAGTTCCTGATTCAAATTATGAAATGCACCAAAAAGGATCCATATAAATTTATAAAATCATAAATTTATTGCAAAGCCACATCTCAATCTCAAGAAATCCGCATAAAAATGCTTGATCCCTAGACACTTTTGATGTGTGTAGTTTAAAGTCCTATGTAAAAGAGGAGACTCTATTGCCAAGACGCGTCTACTGAGGAATGCCTGTTGGAAAAACCCTATTACGCTTTGCCTCACCTGGATATCCAACGCAGGAGCTCATGTTCAGTTGCATGCGACGAAGCACATTTTACTTAATACAATTTAAAAGGTGCTTAGTTTCTGTGAAACAAAACTAGATGGTGCTTTATTCCATAATCTTAAGAGCACTAACAGCGGAGGCGGTTGCGGGCTACCTAGGTTGTCAACTACGTGCCAAAAGCACGGACTTTCGACATTAAAATTATACATATGTCGCGGTTTCAGTCGTTTCCTAGGACTAGTCTAGTAGTAAGGTTTCACCTATTCCTACCGGGGCTGCGGGACTGTTCGAAAGAGAAACCGTGGCTCCAGAACATAAAGGGCAAGAAATAACAGGAATGGGTTTTATTCAGTAAAAGTCTGACACTCCCTCCCGCTCCGCCCAGAGCAGGAGGGGCATTTGATGATTTCTCATCGGAAAATAAGGTTCCATTTATTCTAATAAAAACTTATTTTAACCAAAGATCGGGTATATTTTGCGCAACTTCGCCCGTTAAAGCACAATCAAAAATCGTCGTCATACAAGACTTGTGAAATAAAACGTTAAGCCAAGTTTATCAGTGACAATCGATGGGCATTGACGCTCAACACCCTCTAGACTTCAAGGTTGAGTAGAATAATAATAAATCATCAATATCGTAAAAGCCATTGATAAGATAATTAAGGCGGTCTAATTAATTAATAATGTTTGTAGGTAGATATAGATAGGTAACTAGAGCTTTCCCTCGAAACTCGTGGATCGAGTTTAATTCAATATTTTAGCATCATACGGGGTGAAACTCTGAGAGCAGCGGTGGCCCAGTGCACGGCCTTACTAAGTACCTAAGTCGTGGGTTTGAACCCAGACAGCCGCATTACTTTGTGTCATTTATTCATCACCACTGCTCTAGGAAAACATCGTGAGGAAACCAAAAACCAAAAATTCGAAGATATGTTTTTCATTTTCTACCTGTCTACCATTCCGCACTGGGCCCGCGTAGTGGATTATTCCCTCTCATAGAGAGGACACCCGTGTCCCAGCAATAGGAATATTGATAGGCTGGTGATGATGATGAAACTCTGAGAACATTGGAAACCGTTCCCAATGTTATTAGGTAACCAATCCCGGTTTTGCAAAAATCGCAGTCACAAAGTATCCTCGTGTTATATTTTTTAATGAGAAAGTTACGAATATCATGATAGTGCTTGGTTAAGTAATCGTTTCACTATATTCACGACTACTGAGTATAAGGTCCTAAGTTCGATTCCCGGGTCGGAAAAATTGTTATTTGGTTTTTCCATCTGAAATTTCCTAGTAGCAGCCACAGTGTCTGGATTTGTACCCGATTGAAAGGCAATAGGGTCAACCCCTATTACATGAAACTTAAACGTATTTGGCGAAATGAGAGTGTAGTAGTACAATGTTAAGGTGCTCCCTCACTTAAAGCATTCGCCTGTAATGTAGCGTTACATAGTCGAGCATCACATTAGTGAGGGAAGAGAACCGAGTATTACAGTGTGCAGCTTGATGATGCAATTTGTAGAAATAACATTGCCGCGCTCAGCAGACCACTTCGTCTGACATTTTGGAATCAACTAAATGCTCGAAATTGAATCTGAAATGTTACATTACAGGCGAATGCTCCAATCCCTCTTCTCTCTCCTTCTACCTTTAGATATGTTCATCTGCCTAATTTTTCGAGTATACAAGCCTGATATTATGTTATGTTACTCACTGTAGCAGTGCTGTACGTCTACTTCTCGCAGAACTAGACATTCGTAGATGTTTGTCATTCGTTAAGGGCAATGAGAAGCCTGAAAGTGTGGCAACTAGTCTTACCGATCGTGTTACCGGTATAACAGGCCGGGTGATAATGATACCGTAGATATTTTGCAGCTGCATCCGGTTAGATAGAAGCCGACCCAAACATAGGTAGGTAGTTTGCTCCGGAACTTTATTCTGTTTTAACAAGTTGTAGAATCCCGCGGTATCAACTAGCGTACTAACTACTAGTTTCTACGTTTAAATTTCGGTTTAAGAATTCGATATTCGTATACTAAAGAAGTCATATAGGTACCTAGTGTTTTAATGAAGTAGGTTCATCATCAAGTAGCATTTCATAATTCTACTAGCTGACTCGCGCAACTTCGTCTGCGTAAATTGAGATTTAAACTATCCTATCTCTCAAGTTGGATCAAACTGCACATGGTGTGCGAATTTTATTATAATCGGTTAAGTGGTTTAGGAGTCCATTGAGGACAAACATTGTGACACGAGATTTATATATATTAAGATGTACTTCCAAGTAAAATATTTAACAAAAAACCATAATTTATTAGTATTCACAAATGGAACACTACTGGGTATTTTTATGGTGTACCTTATAATCACCTGCAATAAATCAAAATAACAAATATTAGTACAAAATTACGAGTACGCTTTATAATTTGTTCCAATTCGCCCCTTGCTACGAGGCGGCTCGTGTAGCGGGAGTATCGGGGAGGCGTAGCCCCGTAGCAGTAGATTGTAGCACGCGTAGCGCGCCGCCCGCGTAACTTGCTACGAACCTCTACGAATTCATAGTTGCGTATTTCGTTTTTGAACAGGTAAGTGATAGTTTGTTTTTTTTAGTTGTAGAATTAGGTTCTAATTTTGTTTATGTTGTAAATAATAAATGTACACCGGGTTGAAGGGACGTTGCACATTTTTTTTAAATTGTTGATAAATAGTTTTTTATGACCCGCGCATAAAAACTATTTATCCGGGGGTCTGGAATTATACAGTGTTGAAAACGTTTTAACTATTTGTGCGTCGATGTATGGTGACCTGTAACACAGGCTTCTTCGAAAGCCTACTTCAGGCACCAGTCTCTTCCAATGGTGGAATATAACCTTACAAAAAACATTATTAATCTTTAAGAACCAGTATTGTGAAGAGAGAATAAATAAATGAATTGATGTATTCCACCATTAAGGTTTAAGTTAATTATAATTTACGACTTTATTTTCCTGCAGCTGTGCTTTGTCTAGTTTTACGGCAAAGAGGCGCTCTTGTAGTATTACCTCTTACTTTATGTGGGCACATGCTATTTACTTAAAATCATTAGTTACTTTGGAAAACATTTTCTGTTTTTAAATCAATGCGGGTACGCCAAACCCATCGTACCGTATCAACTATTTAATAATAAGAGAAGAGACAAGTTTTCCACAAAATACGTGGTTATATGGCAAAATAAGTTTAACAAAGTACATAAATATCGAGTTGCGTGCCGATATTAATGCTTTACTTTCTCGTAAGTAGTAGTCATAATATTATGTTTTCGCATTATTATAATTATTTTGATTATGTCAGTCCATTAATCCATTTCCTCGAAAAACTGTGGCGTGTTTTGCAAACTGAACTGTACAGATT
Organism: Xestia c-nigrum; assembly: GCA_916618015.1. Classification (NCBI taxonomy): domain Eukaryota; kingdom Metazoa; phylum Arthropoda; class Insecta; order Lepidoptera; family Noctuidae; genus Xestia; species Xestia c-nigrum. The sequence continues at coordinate 6,541,596 of OU745263.1, forward strand.
TATAGAAGAACTTTAACAGGGAGAAATTACGCGTTCAATTCTAAATAACTTAAATCCCTATGTTATTTCTACAAGTTTGGTTATAATTTATATTTTTTCATTTGTATTTCCGAATCTTTTCTCTTTGAGCGGCTCTTATTGTATCGCTTTGTTAAGTATTAAACTAATTGTTTATCGAGTTGTCAATGACAATGCGACCCAAATGAAATTATCCTTACAAGAAAACTCAAAGAGACCACAACACACGAAAAGGTTTGTCAAATCTACCTACATTTGAGTAGCGTGCATATTTTTCTTCTTGAGATTGAACTTGTAGATAGCATTCCACATACGTTTGGCTAGCTAGATATTCATATTATTCATACCATAATAAATTTGTTTTCTAAAACACTGTAGTCACGATGAAAATGTCTTTACACGTATTTTATTTTTGGTTAAAAATAACACTACAATAAATACATATAAAGGTTCAATAGGAACTGTTTATATAATTTGTAATGTTAAGAGTAATTTGCTGAACAAAACAACTAAATATGGTTCATTTTTGAATGATCTAAGTAAATCTCTTACATAAAATCCCAACCTTAGTCTCAGCAGTGGAGATGTAATACGCTGATATGCTAGCCTACGCTTACCCGTTCCACGTATCTACACTCGGTTCCAAAAATAACAATCATAAAAAAAAATGTAATCTTAAGAAAAATACGACTACTTTAGTTTTTTTTTTAATTTGGAGATTAATATTGTCGGTGCAACTAAGTTTTATTTTATTTTATATCTGTATAATTAAATTCTCAATTGAACAGTCTTCGTTTCATTAGGATGGCATACGTAGTTCGGGAGATATTCGGGTTTATGTGACTGACCCGTTATTTTTGGAACCGAGTGTATATCTATACCTGCTGCTGTAAGGACTCTAAATCAATCACATACAGTATTTGAAATTTGGATTGTTAAATCATTGAAAATTTCGACTGAAAACTATTCTTCACAATGGCATGAGGACAGTATCAAAAAATTACAAATCTCACGATAAAAAGCATCATAACTCAGGAGTGGGGGGCTCGTGACGTCAGAACTAGCTAAAAATTGTACCTAGGCGTGACGTATTGGGAACTTTAAAATCGTCGTATCTTCGTCAATTTTGATTTACGTAATTAAAGAAAAAATACGGGTCAAATATTTTTTAATAATCTACCTGATGGACTAATTAGATTTTTTCTGTTGTCTACTCTACTGTGAATTATTTGTAAATTGTTTTTTATTAACTTATTTTATTATATCTATTGTGTTCTTGTGATCGTCATAAGTTGAATGCGTCTTTTAGGCCAGAGGAGCCTGGCTTTAGAGAGAGCTAGTTAAATCTACCGTCGTTGCAGGTATCCGATTCTTCTTACGTTTGCAAGTGGCAAAAGTTGATTTTCTCCAATGAAACTGATAATCAGCACATCTGACATGCGCTGTGCAACTTGGTCACTGACAGCTCTTAAACGGAATTTAGTTTTGTTTAATTTCCAGAGGCGTAGCTACCGCTGTATCAGCCGTATCAATGATACGAAATCCCCGACTTCAAGGGCCCCTGATGAGGAAAAAAATACAAAATATTAATTTTACAACTTTAAATATTCTTCATGATGAAAGATAGAATGAAAATAAAACTTATCACGGTCCAGAAAGCTCCAATTGTCAGGATGTTAGCTTCTTTATTTTGTAAAAGTCATTTGTTTGACATTAATGATTTTGTCGTCCTGTTGGTCTTCGCCACACTCAACCCGAGTGCGGGAAAGGGCCTCGAAATAAGTTGATAAACTCAAACTCAAATCATTTATTTCAATACTGGGCCCTACTAGGACTGGCTACACCACTGTTATTGTATTGTATTGTACAACGGGTTGATATCCGCAACTCCACGTCAAAGCGTGTATTTTGCGTATGTTAATAACACCACTGTTAATTTCATTGGTCACATTATTCCTCTCTAAAATTTATAGATAGGGTGTTGAACTGATGTACTTTAGTTACCTGATCCAATTAGTACAATATGGTGTGTATGTGGGTCGCCATGTTAACTATCCGATGGACTAGATTGACAAGACAAACATTTATTATTCACATCGCCCTACATTACACAAGGCTTTACATGTATTTTTATAGTATCGGTAATGTAATACGTTCAATTACTTACGTTACAAACCTGTACCATAAAAGGAATACTATTTTTCCATTTAATTGCATTGCTGCGCTTTTATTGATTTAAAGATAAAGTGTTGTTGATAGTGAACATAATGAATAGGTAATTAATGATTAATGCACAAAAATAAATGTTGATGTAATCCATTGGAAGTTATACACGAATGGGTTGAATCAGCCTTTCATAGTATTGTTTTAAAACTATAACCGGCAGGTTTTCTGTTTAGAACGAAAATCAAAAAGTAATAGCAAAATAGCCAATAGCTAGCAAAAGCTTGCAAACTGTAGCCCCCCACTAAAAGTTACATCGGTGTGGATGCACCTTGACCAACGTTTCCAAGTGTCACTGATGAGCAACATCCGTTAGCAAAAAGTTATTTATTGTTACTATATGTTGCCGTGTTAGTATTATGTTAACTAATGTTGCGTAACTTTTGAAAACAGTCAACATGTGGTTACAATTGAAAACATTGTTAGAGAACATAGAACAAACGCTGTTCAAGTCACTTAATTGTTGCTGAAAGTTACTCTTTGTTATATTTTATTAATTTATGTTACTCGCAATATAGAAACGATGATAACATTCAACAAATACATAGTAACAAGTAGCCATAAAAGTTACAGATGGTTACCTAATGTTACCGGGTTGCAGTGTTGCTTCACAAAAAGTAACTGCGGTGTGGATGTACCATTTTTTTTTTTCAAAAATTATTTTCGATATCCCAAAAATAACAAAAAAACTTACTAGTATTAAGACAAGTAATCTTAGTATCTGTTATTAACTTGTATTCGTTCCTACAGGGTAGATAATGACCGAGCGAGGCGCTCGTCGCGGCGCGGGCGCACCGTTCTACGCGCCGTCACTGCGGCGCAAGACTTCCGCCGAGATCATCAGCGAAGCACGCGCTGCCATATACGGCGGTAAGAAAAACACTGCGGTGCTTTTGATTTGAGTGTTTTTAGTCTAACACTCTGTTATAAGAAAAATTGTGATATTTATTAGAACACTCCCTAGAGAAATAATCAAGCTTTGTCGGGCAATTTATTTTTTATTTTTGTGGCCGTATCTGAACCATAATAATACATCAAAATTCTCAGTTTTGATGAGTGATTATGGTTTAGATATGGCCACTCTAAAAACACACAAGAAAAAATGTGGTAGTCCTCTTAAGCAACAAAGCTAACTCGAAATAATTTACTACAAGCATATACGTTCGTTCTGCTTTTGCAGATCGGCAGTCTGTTCCAAATCTACACTAGCTGAATCATGTTCATAACTTTATTGCAATTCTTTTAAACTCGACAGCCATTGTTTGGAAAATAAAACCATTTAGCAATGTAGTCGCTTTCAAGCATGACCTTAAAACTAACAAACACCTTTCCTTTAGTTTACCTTGCCTTTTTCCTTTTTGATCTTTCTCTCGGTGGTGATTGGTCTCGTCCAGCAGTTTACTGCGAAAAGCTAGAAAGCATGATAATACTGACTTATTCCTTTGGTTTGGTCTACTGCTTAACTTCGGTAATCAGGTCAATTAATGCCTAGCTAGACGACAACAAAGGTGACGAGCAAATTACGCGCTTTTATACACACAAGATCGGGCGCCCCAAACGGTGTTAAATAAACTGACGTGGCGATGATAAACATTTTCCTTAGGAATCTTGTTTTTTTTCACTGTAGGTACGGAAAATAAGTATGGAAGTATAGCTTAGAAGATGAAGTATGTAGTAAAATTTGAATCGAATTGTTTTGTTATTGTTATGTTGTTGTTATTATAGAGCTTTTATAGATAAAATGATACTCGTAGCTGGTAACTTTTCAACAAGCTCGTTTAATCGATGCAGTATCGTAGTATTCATCAAATAGTTATCGTTTTTCGCACATCGATTGTGATAGGGAATTTAATTTGGCGCGACAACCATCGGTGCCTCACCTTGTCGATCAAAACTTCACAAGGTGAGCTAATGTTGAACAGTCACGACACATACGTTTACAGCTATTCCAAAATACAGTTTCGCAACGCCACGTTTGACTTCATAATGTTACAGATTACCTTTATATCTTTCAATAAAGTTTAGCGTTCACATTATATCGTCGACAATATTGTCGATTTCCAACATTTTACTCTACAATAAAACTTGTATTGTGTTTCACACACAGTTTATTTTCTTTTTATAGCTTAAAGTTCTTATAAGAACTCATTTTTCGAAGTTTTTAGAACAACTTGGAATAGAATATCTAGAGTAAAATAACATAAATTCCAGAAGTTTGAACACCTACTAGGCATTCATAGGGTTTTGAACTTATTCAATTATCTACCTGACTATAGTTATAAATAATAAAAGTCTCGAACAATTTAAACTCGTATCGTATCTAGAACGATGTCTTCACCGCAATATTCATAAGTTCACAACGTGTTCGTCGCTTTTCATTGGCTGACGTCTTGGTGTTCGTTTTGTTTCACAAACCGATACAGCTATAGGTTTACAGTTGAGGCTTTCTTTGTGTTGTCCTGAGGTGGTTGATCGGTGAGGTCACGCGGTCATTCTGGCTTGTTATTCTGTTACCGGCTCCGTTGCCACGGTGAACTCCTTCGCACGCCATTCTTACATTAATATTTCACATAACTGTGGAGATTTTAAATCAAACGTTTTAATAAAGCACTACTCAAACGGAAGGTCATTGTCGCTGTATGTTGAAGGTAAACGAAGTATTTTATTAACCAATCGACGGTCAGGCATTTAAGTACTTAATTATGAATCTATATTGGTTTGTATACCTATAGATAGAGTAAAAACTAAGTAAAAGGTCCCCTTAGTTGACAATTAATAGTTATGAAAGAACATCTTTTTCGTCTTAAAAACAAGTAAGTATACAAACCAAAAAATAATCCTATTTTTAAAGCAGGCCTAGGCAGGCCTTGGGTAATTAAACTATATTGTAAACTATATTGGTTTGTAAGTTGCATGATAACAACCACCACTTTCACTGTAAATGTTCAGAAAAACGATCGTCTACAATTTTACGCGCCTAAAACGCATTCATGTGATCGTTTGGATAGAATTTTAGATATTCAGGCGAAACAGAGAATTGTTTCCAATACGGAAATACCAGCGTTAGTCACTAGTTTGAATACGGAGCTAAGGGCCAGATTCAAAGGTGTGGAGGCCCTGGGACAATCAAAAAGTGGACGCGAATTTGTTTGGAACAGACAAAAAAATATGTATATTTTTAGTAAAATTGTCAAACACGTTAGATTGTAATCTCTCTAGCGATATTGTAAACTTTCGAAATATTGTCAACTAAACATACGGAAGTATCTCTGCCCCCATAATCCCCCGATGCCCCGTAATCTGGACTTGGGGCACCCTCCCGTTAGGTTACGAGTGTCTTTACACTCGTGTTTTAAGGTAAGGTTATATTAATCGGTATTTCTCAGGAATGGTACATTATCTTTTCATGAGAGTGGTACCATTGGGCAAGGGGGACCCCTCCTTCCCTCCACACCGAGTGAGTTGACTACCATCGCATGCATTTCACGAAAAATAATGCGTTTTATTGTAAGCAGATGTTCGTTTGACAATATTTCGAGAGTTTACAATCTCTCTAGTTATTTTCAATCTAACGTGTTTGAAAATTTTACGGTGACATAATACTATTAAATACACATTTTCATGATGTACAAATATGTAATTTTCTAAATTAGACAATCAATGAACAACGTCATAAGTCGTCAACATGACAGGTGAGGATACTAGGTGGCCAGTATATAACAGTCCTCCACCGCGATTCCTAGCTGCCGCACTCCCGGGGCCGGCAGCAGCTGTTCCAGGTGTCTGCGCCATATATCGCCAACGTCAGTTCGCACTTCATAGTGCAGATTGCCAAGACGACGCATTATTGTGCCAAACTCCCATCTTCTTCTCTGGTCGGAGTAGGCTCTGGCCTGCACTCGATCACCTACGGAATAAGCTCTGACAAGAGGCCGTGTGTTCTCTGATCTGAACGCTGTCGGGGCAGTTGAGTCTTTGAACATCACGTGCAGCTTTGTTCTAACGTCCCGACTGAACATCAGTCCATAGGCAGTATGTCCATCCTGGTTTGGTGTGCGTCTGAGCCGAGTTTTTAGCACAAGGAGCTTATCCTTAAGATTGCCCCTCTCCCCCTCCATTGCACGTAGTGCTTTCTTAATAGTTTGCACGTAACGTTCAGCCTGACCGTTAGTTGCTGGGTGGTACGGAGCTGACGTCAAATGTGTTACTCCACAGCTGGTAAGGTAGGTTTTAAATTCTTGGGATACAAACTGGCGTGCGTTGTCTGATACCAGTGTGTACGGTGTGCCAAATGTGCAAAATAACTCCTTAAACTTAGCAATGCACCATGCACTCGTTGTGGTTTTTGTGGGGAAAACTTCAACCCACTTTGTGAATGCATCTACAACTATTAGAAGTTGGTGTCCTAGAACAGGTCCTGCAAAATCTATATGAATTCGTTGCCAGGGGCCGCTAGGTTGTTCCCAGTGGTGAAGAGGAGCTTTTGGTGACTCATTCTGTTCTAATCTGCACGCTCTACAAGATTTTACCTTGTTCTCAATGTCCATGTCTATATTTTTCCAGTATATGTAGCTGCGTGCTAGCAATTTCATTTTAAGTATACCGATGTGTCCCGCATGTAGTTCATCAAGAACATGAGCACGTAAACTTTTGGGTATTACCACTCTGGTTCCTTTCAATATGCAGTTATCCTGGAGTGTTAATTCATTATCACCATAACCATATTGTCGTAATGAGTGACCTGTCTGTAGCGCTTGTAGTAATGTATTTAAGTCATTGTCTTTTCTCGTTTCATTGGCTATAACTTCTGGTCGGATTTCTAAGATGTTGATCTGTTGCAATTGATACGCACAATGTTGGTCTATTGATGTTTCTTTTACAATTTCAACTGGGAATCTTGATAGGTAGTCAGCGTTTGAATGTTTCACCGAAGCTCTATATTCCACATCGTAGTCAAATCCCGATAAAAAATGTGCGTAATGAAATAATCTCATTGTGCTTAGTGCAGGTAATGTCTGGTGTGGATGAAAAATCGAGGTAAGCGGCTTATGATCAGTCACCAATACGAATTTCCTGCCGTAACAGTAGTGAAAAAACTTTTTAATGCCCCAGTAGATTGCCGTAGCTTCTTTGTCGATTTGACTATATTTCTTTTCGCTAGTTGATAGTGACCTTGAGGCGAATGCGATTGGCCTTTCTGAGCCATCTGGTAGTTTGTGAGACAGAACAGCTCCTAAACCTGTCGGTGAAGCGTCAGTTGCTAGTATCAGCTGTTTATCTGGGTCAAAATGAATTAAAACTCTGTCGCTCAAAATCGCCTTCTTTATGTTGTTAAAGCTTTCTTCACATTTAGAAGTCCAGTGAAAATCTTTCTCTTTCTTTAGTAATTCATTTAAAGAGCTCGTTAAAGAGGCAAGGTTCGGTATAAACTTGTTGTAGTAGTTGGCCATACCCAGAAAGGTTCGTAGTTCGTTTATGTTTCTTGGTCTCACTGTATTCGTGATGGCCTTGACTTTGTCTTTGTTCTTATGTAAACCCTCTTGATCTATAGTGTGCCCTAGGTAGTTAATACTACGTTTAAAAAAATTACATTTTTCTCTGTTTACACGGAGGTTACTATCTTTTAGTTTTTGCAAGACTTGTCTTAGACGTGTTAAAAGTTGATCTTCTGATGCTCCTTGAATTATAATGTCATCAAAAAAACATTTAATTCCGTCTAGTCCTTGAAGTAACTTATCCATAAATTTCTGCCAAAGGCTTGGTGCCACTTTGACTCCAAACATCAAGCGATTGACTTTGTAAGTACCTTTGTGTGTACTTAATGTTTGTAAAAGGGCGCTTTCTTCATCCATAACCATATTAAGATAGGCTTGGGTAATGTCTAAGGTACAGAAATATTTGCCTCCGTTCATTTCCGCAAATATATCCTCAATTATAGGAATTGGGTATTGTTCATCTCTTATGACTTTGTTAAGGGTGACCTTGTAGTCTGCACAAAGTCGAATGCTCCCGTTTGGTTTCACAATCGGTACTATTGGTGTGCCCCAGTCTGATTGGTCTACTTTGGTAATCACCCCTTCTGTACACAGTCGTTCAATTTCTTTATCGACTTTTTCCTTTAAAGCGTACGGTATATTTTCTTTGAGATTTATATGAGCCTCGTAGTTGGGTATTTTTCCTAGGTCTGATCTAAAAACAGTTGATGAAAATTCTTCTAATAATTTATCAAGTTTGTCGGATTGTTCTAAAGTTCGTACAACTCTTAAATCTGCAATTTTCATATTAATTTCTTTAATCCAGCTTCTACCAAAAATGGGGTCAACGTTTTGATTGATTATGTAAAGCTTCCCGTTGAACGTTTGGTCTTTATACGTCCCTTTGATGTATGTTACTCCTGCAGGCTTGATAATTTCACCAGTGTAGGTTCTCAATTTCGTATCAGTTTTGAAAATTTTATTTGGTATTTGTAGGCTTTTGTATTGTTTGAGTGACATTGTTGACAAGGCCGCTCCCGTGTCAAATTCCATGCGTACTTGTTTGTTCTCAATTTTTACTGTGATCATATATTTGTCCGTTATTTCACTCTTGATTAAATTGATATCTCCAATACTGTCGCAACTCGTGTTACTTATAGTGTCATCTATTTGATAGGTTTTTAGGTTCCGTTGTAAACAAACTCGTGCCAGGTGTCCAATTTTCTTGCATTTCAGGCAGGTAGACTTGATGGCGCCGCAATCATTAGATCGGTGGTCGTCTTTACCGCATCGGAAACATTTTCCTTTTAAATCTCTTATAGTTAACGGAGATGATGATGAAGAAGTTAACTTTATGTTCTGTCGTGTGGATGATTTTCGTGATTCGTTATCTCTACTTGTCGATTTTGTAATCTTGTTTACTGTGTCCAAATTTTTGTGCATGTCTGCGGATATTTTCATGTTTTCTGATTTTCCCATTTCCATGAATGTAGCAATTTGAACCAGTTTAGTAAAAGGTGGTGTATCTCTTTCTTGAAGAATTTTCGTTCGTATTTCACTGTCTTTTAATCCACGAATAAATTGCAGGACTAAGAAACTTTCTGAGGTAGACTTTTGACAGTTTTGGCACTTGAATTCGCAGTTCAAGGAATTTTTCTTTAATTCTGAGGCGTATGTTGCTACTGTTTCATCTTCACGTTGTGTGTGCGTAATAAATCTGTGTTGTAACGCCCAAATACTAGGCTTAGGATCTATGTAGTCGTCTAGAATCTGTGCTAGTTTTATAAAGTCCATATGAATTGGATCCTCCGGAGAGCATAAATCATGTAACTTCTCATGTAATTCAGGTGATAATGCGGCAAGAAAAGTGTACACTTTTATTTTAGGATCTTCGATTTTATTGAGCAAGAAAAATACCGTTAGACGTTTAGTAAAGTTTGCAAAGGTTTCTTTTTCTTGAAATGGCTGGAAATTCATTTTTGGCCCTCGTTCTTGTTGTGTATTCGTACTCATGTGTGATGCCGATGTTTGCAGCGGTGTGATTCGTCGATTTTCTCTGTTTTGTAATATGAGAAGTTTCGTCTTTATGATGACACATTTTTCTTCAAAATCGTACCTGGTCTCTATCTCTTGGTGTAGTAGTTCGTCTGGTGTTTCTAATTCTATTTCATGTTGTATTTCCTGTAATTTCTGTAACGTTTCTTGAAGCGATTGTAGTCTCGACTCTGTTTCTTCGTATGGTAGAGTTTCTTTGGTGTTTACATAGTTTTCAAGCTTTGTGATTAAACCTCGCAATGACGCGCGGGTTTTCTTTAATTTTTTAATATCATTAGTCGACATCCTCGTCGCCAATTATTAAATACACATTTTCATGATGTACAAATATGTAATTTTCTAAATTAGACAATCAATGAACAACGTCATAAGTCGTCAACATGACAGGTGAGGATACTAGGTGGCCAGTATATAACAAATACAAAGTGTAACATAGACTTAACCGTACCTCTCGTGTGGTATCTCGGACCATGAACCTGGTCATAGACACAAATAATGTCTTATTCATAAAAAAAAAACAAGTTTTGGAGGCCCCTTTCTTGTGGACAGCCGAGGCATAAGTGCCCCTGTTCTCTTGCCCTAAATCCGGCGCAGGCTCGGAGCACAACTTAGTTTTCTTAGAAAGTGATTATTAATCTTCTTATCCAACCCCTCCGCACTGAATTAGGTTCATGTACAAAGATATTTCGGCGCGTGGATTGGTCCTCGCGCCGAAATATCTTTCATATGAAATTATTGCACTTATTTTTTTAAACAATCAACGTCAATAGCCCTAAAGGATCCTCGAAGCTCTATACTTAGAAGTTTACTATACTGTCAGAGATGAGCGGCACATCTAGCGGCGGTGGCACGGGTGGCGGCCTGCGCCCTCTGCGCACGCGCCGTCCGTACACTCCGCGCGAGCCACAACGGTCGCTGTTCACAGACGCACACAAGAAGGAACCGAGGCCACCCAGCTCGTATGAGTATGTATTTTGGTTTAGTTTTGTCTCAGGACTTGACATAGATTTATGCGCTTATTTTGGACTTTTAAACGAAATTATTGAGGATTTTCATATAAATAGTTTAGCGCAGTTATAATAACGCACGTAAGTACCAAGTGTGCGAAACCATTTTTCTATAGGTAACGTATCGCACCATACCAAAATCATTTTGCTACGAGTATGTTTTTGTCAAATTATTATAATAAGCCAAGCTTCGTGTCCCTAACCTAACCCTAAGATGCACGATGCTTATAGTCTAAGATCCCGCTATACAACGACCTTCACCGAGATGCTTATTTAATGAGACGTATTTTTTATGTTATTAAATATGCCAATAAATACATCCTATATGGGTTGCCTAACAAATTTCAGTCCAGAGTATTTTTAATTAATAATCAAAAAAAAATTTTTTTTTAAACATTGCACCGGTGTGATTATTAAATAAATTTGATACCAATCGAAAGTTTGAAGCCCATAGAATATGCAAACGTTAGGTTGCCTATTTTTTTCCGGTCACAACCACGGGTTGCCAGGTGTAAACAGGTAAATCTATAAGTACTAGCATTTTGCAACGATCTGATTATTGAATCAAACTTAGATAAAATGAAAGATTATTTCATAAGGAACACGGTGGTATAGGGTTGCCTGCGAAAAATCAGTCCCGAATTACGGTTGTCGAATTTTTTAATAATAAAATATCGCAAACATCAGAACAGATCAGTCCCAAATAATCTCCAAGAAATCCGAAAACTGAAAATTTGTAGTTCCACAAAAATTTTTTTGCGGGAACTGTTTTCATTGGTAAGTTTATACGGAACCCTCGGTGTGCGACTCCGACTCGCCCTTCCCCGGTTTTCTTTATGTCGCTTTCGATGACACAGATTTCATCGGTCTAAACTTCAGGCTTTGTGTAGGTACCTATTTCTAATTTTATCACTAATTATGGGGTACATTTTTCCTAACAGGGTAACCCTAAATGTAGTGAAGTACCTACTTTTTTTTTGTCCCTTTCAGCGACACGCTTTCTCGCCATCTATATAATACTATATCTATGACTCCAAAATAATGCACAGCATATACGAGTCTATCGCTATCCTTTTCATTTCCAAGCACAAATAGCATGCGCACTGTCCTTCTTTAAATGGGCGGACTTTAAACAGCTGCTACGCTGCGTCCTTTTCTACCGCATGGGATGGTTGGTCTGGGACCTCTCTCTCACACACATTCACTCGCAGCGATATTTTATTATTTAAAATTCGACAACCGTAATTCGGGACTGATTTTTCGCAGGCAACCCTATACCACCGTGTTCCTTATGAAATAATCTTTCATTTTATCTAAGTTTGATTCAATAATCAGACCGTTGCAAAATGCTAGTACTTATAGATTTACCTGTTTACACCTGGCAACCCGTGGTTGTGACCGGAAAAAAATAGGCAACCTAACGTTTGCATATTCTATGGGCTTCAAACTTTCGATTGGTATCAAATTTATTTAATAATCACACCGGTGCAATGTTTAACAAAAAAATTTTTTTTAATTATTAATTAAAAATACTCTGGACTGAAATTTGTTAGGCAACCCATATAGGATATATTTATTGGCATATTTAATAACATAAAAAATACGTCTCATTAAATAAGCATCTCGGTGAAGGTCGTTGTATAGCGGGATCCTATACTATTATACAAGTAAATAATCTATTGCATGGAGATTCGTAATTGAATGTTTTGCCATCATTACCTGGTATGATGATTAAGTCCGTATGCCCCAGCCTCAAGTTCCTCAGCCTGTCGGAGAGCAGCGAGGACACTCTGTCGCAGATGGACGCGCGCATCGCTCGTCTAGACGAGGAAGCGCTCAACGACATGCTCGCTGACACACATAACACACGGAGGAAACCTGGGGTAAATTGCTTTATGGTTTACTTTTCGTTCTGCCTTGCCTTCGACGTCTTGATAGAGAATTAGTAATCTCTCTATCCTCCCATGAAACGATCGACCGCATCGTGATGTTTTTTTTTTAAATTTAAACTTGTAACAACCAAATAAAAAATACGCGGGCAGTCTTTGGACTGCCGATAGAAGTGAAAACGCAGTATGTCTGCTACGGGTTGTGCCCCGCGTACGCCTAAGTGGTACGCATTAGGTGACGGTCACGCGAGTTCCATGATTTTTGTTCACCCAAAAAGTTCTCAACGCGCCTATAGAAGTTTTCACTTTAAAAATAGTTCAATAAAACAGTGTTCGATTGGGTATGGGTAGTAACTAGAACGCAGTATTGATTACAAGTGCTTTCTTTAGTCTGAAAGTGATAATTCGTTGGTCTTGAAAACTTAAAAAGTTACGAATAACCTTTATGAGCTGAGATAAATCATGGTTCGGTACAGATCCGCAAAGATACCCGGCCTGCTGCGGCGGGTGAAGTATGGGGCGGGTTCACCAAGCTGCCGCATCTCAGCGGCCGCAGCAAGCCCCTGCATCGCCGCAACACTACCGGCCAAGTGCAGGATGAAGGTTTGTGAAACGCGTCCATCAATACAAACACACACCGTTTTTTCTTGCCATGCCACCTGCTACGATCTTACATACTCGTTTCGCTTCATCCACGTTCCTATATTTGGTGTTACACGTGTGCAACCAAAACAAAAGCTAACATATAACTAAACAAACAGTAAAACGACTTCGTCCAGCTAATACCATCTTCAGAAGGTGAGCCACAAAGACAAAACCCTTTATAACTACATACATATTTGTGTAGGTGATGAACGTTATAAAAGTTAACAGGGAACAATTAAAGTGGTCATTTAATGGGCCCAAACGGTAGTATAGGTGTAAGTAAGGTCAATACAGAAAGTAGAAGAACATTACAGTGAACAGTTAATTGCTGTTTTCAAACTTCTATTCCAATTCCGCCCATCGATAAAAAAGGTAGATTGGCGGCATCCACCAACAGTTATAGGAATTCATTGCTTCTTGTACTTCCAGATATGAAACCAGAGGTACTCTTAGGGCAAGCAATCTCTGTCACTCGACCGCTGGGTAGCACAGAGGGTAGCTACATCACTGGCGCGATGCTCGCCGATAATCTAACTAAATGTAAGAATCTACCATTTCACATGTAGCACCCAGCACCAATGTCTAAATGTGACAAACGCCCTTTGTGTGCTACCAAATTTTCCAATTATGTGTTTGTTTACCACTTACAAATACATTTTTTATTTTGTACAACAATACAGCACAGCAACTAGTGCTTCTAGTTCATCCCATCCACCAGAATGGCAAAGAGTTCCTTCTTAGCGAAGTTATAAGCGCAAGAAGCTCTCACAATCACCATCACCAGAGGCGATCAAAACCTCGCAACAAATATAGTGGGCTACAAATTGATCTCACTGAGGATGAAAGTGAATAGAAACCAAAACGTCCTAATAAGCCTCCACCGATTATCCTATACGGCGTTGAAGATGTCAACAAACTAACAGAACTCCTAACCACTGTTGCAGATAAGGGAGAATTCATTTTCAAAATCGTTAACAGAAACCAGTTAAGAATCAATAGTCTTAACATTGAAGCTTACAAGAAAATTATGACCCTTGTTCGTAAAAAAGGGCTTATCGGCCACTCATTTAACAGGCAGGATCAACGGTGTTACCGATTTGTAATAAAGAATCTGCACCATTCAACCCCACCTAGTGCCATAATAGAGGAAGTTGAAAAAACTGATAACAAAGTCTTTGGAGAAATCATAAATGTTAAGATTGGGCCCGAAAAGAAGCCGACTTCAACATTCTTTGTTAATCTAGTCGCAAATTCAAACAATAGCGCAGTTAAAACAATAAAGTCGATTTACCATCAAACAGTTCATTCAAACAGTACCAGCAAGCCCTGCAGTCAAACAAAATAGGGCACACGTCGAGAATACAAACCCAAAACATCAGGGTCACGACAAAAATAGTCTGACATAATTATGCAGAAGCCACTAAAAACGAAATAAATTTAGAAATAATACTCACACAACAGCCTGTAAAACTAGATAAACTAATAGACCAGATGTCGACAATGATGAACTTACTCACAACAATTATCAGTAAACTTGTCCGATAAATGACTACATTCAGAGTTGGAACCTGGAACATAAATGGACTGGTCAAACATAAACAAGATGTAGAGATATGTCTTACTCGTCATGACATTGACGTACTTCTAGTTTCTGAAGCACACCTAACATCCAACCATTTATGTACTTTAAAAAACTACAATGTATACTCCACATTTCATCCTGATGGAACTGCACAAGCAGTGACCGCAGTCATAATAAAGAAGCACAACAAACTTGTTGTCTTGGAGGAATACAAAACTGTTTAGTGGTTATATACAGGCCACTACGATTATGGTTCAAGATAAACAGAGCTGACTAACTCTATCTGCTATATATTGTCCCCCCTAAGCATATCCTAAAGGAAGAAAGTTGCCTGGATAGCAGCTCTGATCATACTCCCCTGATCGCCACTGTGAGCACTACACTAATAGAAAGACCGCTCAAAGAAACTCTCTACAACAAAAACACTGTTTGGGTTGCATTCGGAGAATACATTAAAACATTAAAAACAACCGACGACATTGATGAAGATGCTACTGACATCACAAACCTTATTCAGGTAGCTGCATGGAAATACACACCGATACTTACGAGGCCAGGATCCAAAAATATTCCCAAGGAAGTGAGGAATAAGGTGCTGGAAAAAAGGAGGCTTACAAGAGTTTGGCATACCAGCCGACACGCTTCTGACAGACGAGATTTTAATAGAGCGGCCACAGAACTGAAGCAATACCTGAAAGACATCGAAGACGAGACCTTAAAAAACCGACTGGAAACTCTAGACACCACAGCCAAAATATTCGCTCTGGAAAACCGTAAAGCATAGCAAAAACGCGCCACAAACAGCTTAGCATCCCTTAAAGCTTGGAAATAATACATGGGCAAGAAAAGATGACGAACGTGCCGAAGCTTTTGGCTCTTTCTTGGCCGATGTATTTACTCCCAATTCTGGTGATACATCAATGGAATCAGAGATCCAAAACTTTTTGGAGACAGATCTGCAACTCGGCTTACCGTTAAAATACTGCTCACCTCGAGAGATCTGGAGAATTATAGGAGATCTGGAACTAAATAAGGCCCCTGGATATTGCCTTATAACTTTAATGGAATTCTAAGGACTGGATACTTTGCGAGAATATGGAGAGTGTCGGAAATTATCATGATCCCAAAGCCAGGAAAACCACCGCACCTTGGGTCGTCATACAGGCCAATAAGCCTACTACCTGTCATGTCAAAAGTATTGGAGAATGTCGTTGCTCGTAGGCTAAACGAAATACTCAAAGACGGTAGTATCATTCCACAACATCAGTTCGGATTTAGAATAGGGCATTCTACGGTGGAGCAGGTGCATAGAGTGGTGAATAAGATACGAGAGGGGCTGGAACGAAAAGAATACCGTTCGGCTGTGTTCCTGGACATACAGCAAGCATTCGACAAGGTCTGGCACCAGGGCTTGTTATTTAAAGTAAAAAAACAACTGCCACACAGCATGTATGTATTATTAAAGTCATTCTTAGAAGCCAGAACTTTCCGGGTAAAAATTAATGATTCGTATTCGAAGTTCCACGACATACTGGCTGGAGTACCCCAGGGCTCCGTCTTGGGTCCAACCCTCTACCTCATATACACAGCAGATCTACCGTACCAAGTACCAACAACAGAAAATGTACGGCTACCTTGTGCAGTCATAAAAACCCTAGTATGGCCTCACTGGTGCTGCAAAAACACCTTGACAAAGACACAAATGGGTAAAGGAATGGAAAATAAAAGCTTGCGCCAACAAATCTACGCATGTGACTTTTACTCTCAGAAAAGATGACTGTCCACCTGTTAAACTTGGAAATGACATACTTCCACACGGGACAGTAGCAAAGTACCTCGGCGTCTATCTCGACAGGAAACAAACGTGGAGATACCACATTGAAAAGAAACGTGACCAGCTTAACATCCTGCTTCGAAAACTAAACTGGCTCTTAGGAAGAACATCACACGTTTCATTAGAGAACAAAGTGCTCATCTACAAAGCGGTATTAAAGCCTGTTTGGACGTACAGGATTGAGCTGTGGGGCTCTGCACGAAATTCAAATCGGGAAATCCTCCAGCGATTCCAAAATAAAGCTTTCAGAATTATAACATGCGCTCCTTGGTTTATGAAAACCTCAGAATTAAATGAGCATCTACAAATAAGAACCATAAAAGAGGAAGTAGAACACCGACTAACGACATACCAACACCGAATAAAGTCTCATACTAACACCTTAGCCATAGCCCTAGGCTAAGTGATCCAATCACCATGAAAAGGCTCAAACGTCACCACATAATTATGGGACTTTATAGAATAAAAGAATAAAGAAGTAAATAGTTTTGAGAGGCAGATTCTTCGCTGGAAGAATGAACCTCAGCAGCCAAAAACCGCACAATAAATCTGCTAAAGGTTTACAACCGATCGTAAGATGCAAAAGCAAAAAAAAAAAATTTTGTACTACGATTGCGGTTTATTTCTATCCCCTCATTAATTGGTAACAATGCGACGTTTCTATCGAATACACGTCAATCCGACCACGAGCCAGACCTACGAAAAGTTATCATACGAACTCACTCGAGATATTGCAACAATGAAGACTGATAGATCCAGAGGAAGGTCAAGGTACGGTCTCTTCTCGCTCACGTTCACGATCCCCAGAAAACGACCTTCGAGCACATACTCGTACCAGCAGACGTCAGGCGATTGTGTTTGTATCATACTTTGGTGAAGAAGCACGAAACTGCAGATCTCCGTGTAAATTCGCCGCTGGCGTCAGAAAAGCTAGTCGCTTCCTTTCCTGCGATAGTACCCGTGATTAACAATATATCATCATACCGTCTACCTAACATCACCTGTGATTCGTAATAATGGACACAGGAGCGAACTTATCAGTCATTCGCAAATAAAAAGAATTAATCCAGCAGAGGGAGTGTTGTACGCCGCAAATGGCACCCAGTTACACACTTACGGCGAGAGAAAGCTGCAATTCAGCATTGGCCTACGCTGTCCTTTGTTGCCATGACAATCGTCCATCGTTGCTGCCGTGAAACAAACAATCCTGGGCGCCGATGTTTTGCGCCATCATAACCTCCGTTGACATCTGAACCAAGAAACTCGTCGATATGAAGACTGGACTGGAATTAACAAATAAATTAAAGTTGGTTTTCGTCTGTATAACCGTCCCCACCCTGCTCACTACCAACTTTACCAACCCGTACAACAGAACGCCGAAATATAATCCTCGAACATGGACAGCGAAGTCGAACACGATTTTGTCACGTACGGACCCCGTTTATCGAGCAATGAAAAAGCAGTTCCCAGTCATGCTAGTAGATATGATACGAATATGATATGATATGGCAATAAACCGTGGTCGTCGTATTGAATAGGTAACTTATCTATTTTTAAGAGCTAAAAATATTGGCAAAAGCACACTAATGGTGACTTTCACGTTTTGACATTGGTGATAAGTACATCGTTGTATTACTAAGGTTATAGGCCGTGTTTCTTGAGTTTAAACCTTATTCAGGTTGTCGCTTGCAAGTTCCATTGTGCAATTTCACTCTTAACTTACCCACTTTTATTGCATGCCTTATCTAGAAAAGTATCACATTTTCGGTACGCTTCTTTATAAATTATCTGTAAGTTGAGAGGTCTGGCTCTTGTGACACAGGAACTCCTGAGTGAGTAATGACTCGTCGTTTTTTAATTTTAACTTTACTTCCGCAATGAGCTTGCACCATGGTAACGAAACGAAACTATTACAAGACAGTCTGAAGTCGAAGTTTTCCACAAAGCAGATGGAGATAATATTGTATAAGCTTGAAGAGGTCTAAAATAAAAATTTAAATGGATATTTTTTATAATGTAGGAGTCAATAATATGCACATCAAGTTTGCCAGTAGATCCCGTTTTAGGTTTTTGTACTTTTAATCCCTAACCATCACTTTTGGTCGATAGCATTAACTCCGGAGGTGGCAGCGAAACGAAAACAGTTTACATCAAGTAAGGCGGCGTCGTGTGACGCGGCGAGCGGGGGTGGCTTGGGCCGGTCCGACATCGACGTGAAGCACCTCGCCGTGCAGCTACCCAACACTTCCGCAGACAGCTTGGACAAGTACGGAAGTTATTGGTCATAGTAAAGAATTAACCTAAATGCAAATGTGGTTTCCAGGACATTTTCGCACAGAAGCTTACCATAACAAAACACTGCCACCTTTCCGTAGCATGTCAATCCTGGAGCTGTCAGAAGCGCTGTCACAGCGGAGTCGCGACCCTCACCGAACACTGCAGCTGGTCGAGGCAGTGCTGGTCGCCGTCCAGGCGGCGCCCCCTGGCGGCAGTCTGCGGGAACTACTGCTGCGTTCGCTGTACTTGCAGGCGGAAAGTGATGACGACCGAGTTCTCGTTGCCATAGCACGCGCCATGCTCACGGTACGCTCATACAAACATACTAACATGGATAGAAGTATACGCGTTTGCGTAAACTGCTACGCCGTAGTAATCTAGGTGCACTATGTTTCGTAACTGCTTCGGCCTTGCAGTGAGTCTGCAAGAAGAACACACCCATCTGCTTAAATACCTACACCGTTTTATGTTTCTTTTTGTTTCTAGATGCGAGTGACGGGATCGCATTTGGCGGCTGCTTGCAAACTTGTGTTTAGGATTGCAAAAAATGATAAGAACGATCACTTCTTTAGGGACACTAATTTGTTAGGTAAGTCCGACAAGTTATAATAAATTAAAATATTTCATTTATACTAAATTAGCTCGATTACATTTCAAACTGGTCACGTGTGTAATTTTTTTTTAATTTCGGTCGTTATGGTCATGGTGGTCTTTTGTGCCAGAGTTGCTAGTGGAAGGGTGCGGGCGCGCGGAGCCGGTGTCGGAGAGCGCGTGTTGCGTGTACGGGAGCGCGGCGCTGCGCGTGCTCGCGCTGGAGCCGCGCCTGGCCGCGCGCGCGCACCGCGCCGGCGCCGCGCACCTTACTGCGCTGCATCTCAAGATACTCAACAACGCCGTGAGTCTGTGTAGTATCCAATCAATCAACTGAGCTCGCAGTCTCTCCTAAGGTGCGGCACAACGCCCTGTCCTCCGCCTTCCACATCAAATCTGATCCGGCCACGTTTTTAATGAGTCCATTTAGCTTCAGGGCGTCCACCACTACGCTTAGCGATAGACCATCTTCACTCCAGAAATCGTTAATTCGTTGCCTCCATATCAGCCGTCGGTCGATACGAATATACCCAAATTCGCAAGAGATATTATCATGCAAATGCCACACGCATTTGCATGCATACGAAGATACTCTCTTTTATTGGAGTTGGAGTCAGAATTATTGGCGTAGGATATAGAACGACGTTTTTGCCACTCATTCAAAGCAATCATTATTTATTAACATTGGAGGGAAGGTAAAATTCGGTTCGTATTCCAGAAAGCGGAATCCCCTCGATCCCTGGGCGAGCAGAGCACACATGCTCTGTACCAGGTGACAGGGGCGTTGCGAAGTCTAGCGGGCGCCGTAGATCAGTTCGCCAGCGAGTTCCTGGCCAGCGGAGCCCTGCCTGAGCTCGTGGACGCGCTAGCGCTACACACGGATCGCGACGTGCTCACTAATGTTGCCAGGTGTCTAAGGTAATGCCCTAGTTTAGGTAATTCTTTAGATGTGTTTTTTCTGTTTGCTTTGGAAACTCGACGGCTTTGTGGTAATCTCCAGAACTTTAAATATGAGGACATTTTTGCGACAGAATGAAAAAGGATGTTGTAACTAAATTTTTATCAGTTTTCTTCACAAAGTATGTTGGCACTAAAGTATTGTGCGTTTCTTAAGTGAGAAAGTCGACGATAGCTTCCTCGTCGGCGGCGTAAGGAACGTACTTCCTTTGAAAACTGCATGTTTGGTGGGCGTTGGGTTTTATTAGCGTGTGCTAACCTCAGCAAGGTGGTAAGATAGGTGATATGTTTGACAGTGTGGTGTCAGGGTCCGCGGAGTGCTGCTTGTGGCTGTGCGCGCACGGCGGCGCGGCGCGGCAGCTGGTGCGCGCGCTGGCCGCGTGTGCGCCGCGCGCTCCGCTCGCCGTGCGCCTCGCCTACACGCTCGGAAACATGGCCGCCGCTGAAGAACGAGCCAGAAATGACGTACGTCCTTTCATGAACTACAGTTTTTGTATGACCGCTTAGGGGTCGGAAGTTATCCCACCGAAACGTATTCTTGTAATAGTAAAATACCCTACATCTTAATCCAGGTGACCGTCACCTGTGTGCCAAAGGAGATCACCCAGATTGGGCTATTTTCAAAGGTGCCGCCGGCCAGCTAAAATAAACTTATCATTTGGATGGAGCATAATATAATAAACATTTTTTATTATAACCACAAAATATCTGAGATCACCCAGATTGGTGTAATATTTTTTGCCGGTCAACTTAAATAAACGCAATAATTAAAAAGAGCTTATGGATATAATGGTTTTTATTCCCGGTCTACTTCTTGGTCTTCCTAGTCTTCCCCGTCTTCTTCTTGGTCTTCCCGTTCTTCCGGTCTTCTACCCGACCTTCCCGGTCTTCTTCCTGGACTTCCCGTTCTGCCCGGTCTTTTTCCCGTTCTGCCTGGTCTTCTTCCCATTCGGCCCGGTCTTCTTCCCGTTCTTCCTGGGCTTCTTTCCGGTCTTCTGCCCGGGTTCCCATTATTCTTCCTAGTCTTCCCGGTCTTCTTCCCGTTCTTTTCATTATTCCCAGTCTTCCCGTTCTTTCCATTATTCCCGGTCGTCCCGGTCTTATTACCGGTCTTTTCGGTCTCCATCCCGGTCTTCCCATTATTCCCGGTCTTCCCGATCATCCCGTTATTCCCGGTCTTCGCGGTTTTCCTGGTCCTCTTCCCGGTTTTCCCGGTCTTCTTCCCGTTCTTCCCGGTTTTCTTCCCAAGTTCTATACCCAAGTTTTCAATAAATAATAATAATTACTGTAACATAAAACGAAGGAGATCTACCTATCAATCCCATCATCTTGAAGCCCAAACTCATCGATGTGTTTATCCTGCCCGTCCTAACCTACGGAGCTCAGACCTAGGCAAACAACATATTGCAAAAGTTCCGCCTTGGGGTCTGCCAATTTAAAGAGCGACGGAGTGCAGGATTCTGGCTGTAAAAAGAACAGATAAAAAACGGAACGCAATGGTGAGCTCAAAAACGGGAATTACAGACATAGGCGAAAACGATGCCAGACTCAAATGGGATTGGGCAGGTCACATACCTACACCGCATGCATAGCGACCGCTGGGTCTAAGGTCTCAACACGACGGGTGCCTGAAGACGGTGCCACCGGGGCCGGCCTACATAGAGATGGTGTGATGATCTGAACGCACATCACGAAGGCAATGTTTCAAGGTGGTGCAAGAGAAGAGCACCTGGAAGGTTTTTAAACAGCAGTAGGACATTCGGGGTTACTAAAAAAAAGTATAAAATCTCTAAAGAACAAATGCCTAATGCGTCCAAATCTTCAGCCTGGGAATGGACGACGACGCCGCGAAGTTCGGCCTAGAAAGAGCTGGCTCGTTGTGGATGCTGTTCCGTTGCTCTTCGGTATACTCCAAGGCGGATTTTTTGCAATTAGTTGAGTGGCGAGGTCCGAGCACGCGGGGTCCGAGGTTAGAACGAGCAGGATAAAAACATCGATGAGTTTGGGCTTCAAGCAGATCGGCACATCTCCCTTGACCAGTAGCATTTATATTTTAGTAATCATTATTATATAAGGGTTTAGTTTTTAGGTGGCATATTAAAAAATGTTCATATCCATAAGCTTTATTTAATTATTACGTTTATTTTAGTTGACCGGCAAAAAAAACATACCCTAATCTGGGTGATCTCAGATATTTAGTGGTGAATAACTTCTCGATGAATTGACTATGACTTAGGTGTCATAATAAAAAAATATTGATTATATTATGCTCTATCGAAGTAATAAGTTTACTTTGGTTGGCGCCTGCACTTTTGAAAATACTCGTAGCTCTAAAATGTTTGAAAACTGGGTGATCTCCTTTCAGTAAAATTGTGAAATTCGTTCAGCCGTTCAGTAACAGATATACTATGTAGTAACTTTAGCATTTCTAATACATCATATGTATCATATTATCCCATCAGCTCGAAAAAATCACTTCAACTTCATCTCACTCTGAAATAACTACGTAATCATTTCTTGTTTAAAAACGTTATAAATCTGAACTGAAAGATTCGTCTAATAATGTTTGAATTGTATTTCAATATACTGTAACTGTACTCTCAACAGATTTACAACGAAGAGGGTGCTATAGATGTCCTTCTCACAATATTGGAATCGTACAGCCAACGCAACCCACAAGACCTGCAAGATGTGGAATCTGATCCAGATCTTCATTTAGTTGGTGAGCTACAAACCTGTACGCACTGGACAGGAGCACACAAACATTTACTTTATCATTTTATATTGACTTGTTGAACTAATCGCTTCTAGGTTCAGATTTGGGCGGATCAGATGGTTCCAACGAAGATGTTCTTATCAAGGTAACTAAATAAATAAAAATCTATTTCCGCAACATAATAATACATAATCATATCAAATCAATAGGCGGTCTCTTACCCAACTTTATATTGTTCAGACTGTACGTGTTGTCGCCAACCTGTGTTTGGCAGAACGTGTGGGGCGAGGTCTAGCGGACTTGTATGCCGAGCGGATTGTGAACGCTCTGCTGGCCTGTCTACAACTGGCTGAAAAAATCATACAAAATACGGTAATGCTCTAATACTCTGGAAAACACGGCTTTGTCGAGGGATGTTAACGTAGAATTAACCGGCGCGGGTATACCAGCTAAAATTGTTGATACAAACTCTCACTAGTGGCTTCCAAGTAGCTGCACTACACTACACATCAGCCACACCCGGTAACTATGTACGTCGCTCGGTTCGTGGGCTAAACCTGGTAGAGAGAGGTTGAAGTGTTTCGACACTCAAGTCTTGCGGTTGTTCCCCGCATAGTGCACAGTGTCTTTGTCGGCCTCATTGGCGAACCACTCGTGGTGGCATGGATATGAGTGGACCACACACCCAACGAGATCTACATGTTGTGACTATGTCCAGGACAACACATTAGAAGAGAACTTCGCTACAGTGGAGCGTGGCGAGGAACTGGCGACGGCGGCGCTGGCCACTCTCAACAACCTGACGTTCTACCGCGAGCCGCCCGACCCTCCCGACCCACTGCACGTGCCCATCGACAACATATGCAAAGGTATATAAAGCTGCTACAACACCCCGCACGAGCTACTCTGAGTTGACGCAAGCTAACCGCCTACGCTACGCTGGGAGCGCTACGAAATCGCTACGGTGGTACTAGCCAGTGCTACGACAACGCTACGCTGGCAGTAGTAAGTGATACGACGATGCTAAGCTGATAGCGGCGAGATTGTTAGCGGTACCTAGCGCTACGTCTACGTTACGATAGCTCTAAAAAGCACTACGTCAATGCTGCGGTGATGCTATCTCCTACGAAACGGAACGCACAGGCTAAGACTTGTTGTTTCGCTTTCCCGTCAACCGCGTATTGTGATGTGAGACGTGTTGGTTGTACAGCGACGTGCCGCTGGGTGCGCGGCAGCGGCGCGGCGGCGTGCGAGGCGGTGCGCGCGCTCGGCAACGTGTCGCGCGCCGCGCGCACCGCGCAGCTCATCGTGCTGGAGGGCGCGCTCGACCGGCTCGAGCCTTTCTTACAACATGGTGAGTTCATAGTGAACGCATGATAAGTCCTAGACTCCTAGTAGTATGGTACCTTTACTTTGTGTATTCTATTTATGTGTCCACACAAGTACTGCCTCGTCGGTCTCGTGGCCGCAACGTGACTTCTGAGCGTGGGATCCTCCACTCAATATTAAAGTCAAGAAAGTGTTACTGAGTTTTTTCATTAGGATATCTCAGCAGCAGCCCAGAGTTTAGAAATTGGCCGTGTGACACCCTCACACCAGGGGCGCAACTACCGCTGTATCAGTCATTCAGCCGTATCAATAATACGGGGCTCCTGAATAATGAGGAAAAATCACAACCTGAAATATGATAAAAAATAAAATAAAAATATAACTTGCAATTGTCAGAATACTATTTTCTTTGCAAAAGTCATTTGTTCGACATTAATGATCTTATCCTCTTGTCGGGCTTCGCCGCACTCAATCCGAATGCGGTAAAGGATTCTGAAAAGTTCATACTGGGCCCTCACTAGGACTAGCTACGCCACTGGGTTAGAGTCGTGCAGTACAATATAGTGTGTGTCAGAGGAAGCTCCCGTACGCTGCGCGGCGGCGGGCGTGCTGGTGAACGTGTGCGGCGCGGGCACGGAGGTGGCGGCGGCCGCGGCGCTGGTGGCGCGCGCGCTGCAGGCGGCGGCCGCGCGCCGGGACGCCGCGCCCGCGCCGCTGCTCGCGCGCGCGCTCTGGAACGCGCACTCGCACCTCGACGCGCCGCTCTCGCCCGTGCATGCATATCTCGTGTCTGAAGCGTTGGCACTGTTTATTGGTAAGACGCTTTTCAATAAACGTAGAAAACGTAATATGTTAGGTTTAACCGACTGTAGAGCACACTAAAGTTCAGATCACGCCGGTTTTCCCTGTACGGTTTCGCAGGCTGATGTACTTGTAGCGCACCCCCAAGATGCTGTCCTTATGACGTACCAGCCCCAGCGTCCTACTTCTATTGCGCGTCGTTATTATCGCGACAGGTATATAGTAACTTTGTGGAACTGTCCGCAAGGGCCAAAACCTACCAAAACCAAAACCTACTGTTCAAAAGAAATACCTTGGCCCCGGAACATAAAGGGCGAGGAAGGATCATGGAAGGGTTTAGGTCACAAAGTCTGACACTCCCCTCCAGCAACGCCCAGAGTGGGAGAAGTTATTTGATATCTTCCCATCCGAAAAAAAAATGATGTATCTTCGTAGCAGTCTGTACTAAAAACAGATATCGCAAATCGCAATAACACATGCGATGGTATCGCGCGGTAATAACGCCTGTGAGTGGAAGCCTTTTTATAGAAAGAAAACGTAATAACAACGTCAAAACAACAAATCAAACGATTCACAAATTATTAGTGGTTTAATTAGATTACTTGATCAAGTCATGAGAGAACCGTAAACGTATACAAATCCAGTTGAAACATTCATAGCAACTAATTTCATGAACGTTGCTGTTTGCCATCACTCATATTGTTCTGTTCGCGTAGAATTATACGGTGCAGGAAACATACCGGTTTACATACAGGTTTACATACCTACCTACTTATTATACCTAAGTGATTTGTGTTTGTGTAGTGTAGATATAGTATATGTATATTTTACTGAGCATGAACTCCTGGGTTCAGTTCCCTTGTCAGACAAAGTGTAATTGGTTAGTGCGGCAATAGACTCGCCCCCTATCGCATAGGAGTATTGGGAGTTTAAAGGAACTACCGAAATGTGGGTGGAGGTGTACTATCATTATTAATAATTAGACTATAGAATTTATTATTAATAAGACTACAGGCGTGATGCTATGTCATAGTCTTTGTATTCGACACGACATAATCAACATAATTATTCAATGTTGTCAATAGCACCTGCCTTATTTACAGTTTTACCTTCTGTAACATCAAACAAATGTACTACTATATTAGCATAATATTTTGTCTAGGTACCGAAATTGGCAGAAATATGTACTACATTTTCCAAATCCGATAAATGATACACAAAACTAACGCCAGATCCATTATTGTTTGTACGTTTATCTTTAATGAGTGCATGCTATTCCTATCACTAGCAATACATTATCAACAAGATACTCGTAGTTGCTAATATTGGTTTTATCTACGTGAACAGTTTCTTTATTTCGACGCAGTCTACAAGCGACTCCGTGGCGCAACGGTAGCGCGTCTGACTCCAGATCAGAAGGTTGCGTGTTCAAATCACGTCGGGGTCAAAGTAGTATTTTTGAATTTTTTTTTTTGGTAACATTTTTTATAATATAACATTGTTATAGACGATGAATCAGCATTCGCTTCCTGTGAAGCAGCTAAAATGGGTGATCGATGTGCCGGTGATCAAACTATCGTCAAACACCATGTGAGTAATTGCCTTCTTTTCCAACTAATAATTTACTACTCCACCACAGGTTTTATCATTTTAATATTTTTATAATATAATTTTCATAAGTTTGTCAAGTTTAAGCAAATACAGGGTGTAAACCACCTCATCGATGAGACGACTTATTTTTTTGGGGCGAAAATCCATGTTTTGTGGTAGAACTCAATGTAACGCACTTAAAACATTGTGCTGATGGATGAATTGAATAGTACGGGGTCGTTAAAGTGTTTAAAGTAACAATAATAACTTATATTTAAAAAGCTTGTCGAAAAGTTGAAACTTTGACTCCCAATATCTCCGTAACTAGAAGGTTCGCAGGTATGGTATAGAACAAAAAATGATCGCAATGACGGGAGAACAAGTGTCTTTCGGCTTCGTTAAGAGATGTTTTACACCCTTTACTTAGAAAATATGACCAGCAAATCCTATTAAAGTCAAGTGGCTTTTTCGATCATCTTGCGTAAAGATTCAATGTGTAATAATTTCGGTGAGCTACACACCTAAACAATCCTTCCCCAGGTAACATTCGACATGGAGAACAACAACTACGCAACGGAGTGCGACCCTTCCTGCTATGCTGCGGGTCCGAAGCGTCTCCGTAGGAAGGGGAGCGTCGAGCTCGAAGACGGTGACGTCACCGGCGAGGACCTCGGCTTCGAGGAGGGGGATGTGGAGGAGTGCTTGTGCGAGCCGTGCCGCCGCCTCGCCGCGTGGGACGAGCTGGCCGGTGTCGCCATACCGCTCATGGAGAGGTTGCGACCTCCGCGGACTGACGCCTCCGTGGGGACCGAGTGAATGGAAATCACAATTACCTGACCATTCCATAGCGGTGCCAGAAGAGCTTGGTGTAGACATTGTTTTTCGAATATTGGAAGTATAAGATCTTTTATAAGAAGAGCGGAATTTTTTCGTGTTCATTATGTTAGCGAAAAGTAAAAAAAAAACCTATACATTGCTGCATTGGTTGATAACATTGTCGTTTGGATAGTAGGATTCAATCCTATCATAGTGCTTTTCTTAAGCGTTTAAAAATAATTAAGATGTATCGGTTGTGAATGTTTGGTAGTTAATCAAAATTAATTAGTGAAAAACTAGTCAACAAACGAATCAAATACACAAACTAGTTAAAAACTAGCTAAATTTATTAGAAATATCTATTAATAATACATAGCTGTAAGTCACCTTTAGTTTTCCGTCGCTGATTAAACGAAGTAATTTAATTCTTTGAAACTGTGATGGTGGGTTGAAATATCAAGTTTCATTTGTTTTGAAGAATGTATCTTGGCATTTAAACTATAATTATCAATTGTTCTAACCTTGAGAACCCGCCTAAGATCAACCTTCACCCCCTCTGGCAACCGATTCGTAATGTTTATTTATGTACAAAATATATTTATTTTTAAGCAGATGAGTGAAGGTCGACCTTTGGCGGGATCTTCGACTGTAAATGAAGCCAAAAGGCACTAGTTTTCCCCGTCATTGCGATATTTTTTTTGTTCTACACCATATCTGGGAACCTTCAGCGAGTTACGGAGATATTGGGGGTCAAAGTTCCAAAACTTTTGACAAGGTTTTTTTTAATACTTTTTAATGTATTTTTTTTTTTAATAAAAGTTGTAACATTATAGTTTCCAAGTGTGGTCCAGAACAAAAATGCCGATGACGTGAATCGAGAACTTTCGGCTTCGTTCAGTGTCTATTTACATCCATTATATACCACTGCTGTACATGTAGTATAAATAAATGCATTATAATAAAGTATTAATATTTATAATGTCTATCAATCGTTTTATTTATAAAGACTGTACTTATTATGTTAATTGAATTATTTATGTAATTCATTATGTATTAAAATGTATCATAGACTACTTTTATTAATTTCGCCGCTCTATAGGCGGGCCACACAGGCAGATTTTTTAAAATTATCGGTCAATTATTAGCCATAATAGACACATGACTTCACTTTTTAAATCTTAAATCTGGTTTACGTTAGACAATTACCGATTTAAATTAAAAAACATCAGTTTTTTTTTTACTCACATTTTTTTATGATTAACGTAGATTTCATAACTTGTACAAATACACATTGTATAAGATTTACAAATGAAGTCATGTGTCTATTATGGCTGACACAATCAGTATTAACCGATATTTTTTAATCCACCTGAGTGCGGCTGCCCATCCGATGATGATGTGTTCTTTACGGCAACAACGAGTGATAAAGGTGTGATTTTTGATTTTGTATGTCAACAAAAGATGCAATCACTCACAAACACTTCACTCCAATCACTTTTCGACACTTGTATTTTAAAAATCGTGTTCAATGTTTTAAGTTCAAATACATCTAACCATGGTAATCTCCTATAGATTCCGAATATGGTTTTAATGACAATTTTAAAAAACAATTATTTGTTATTACTATATCGTTTTAATTGCTTTGTTTTATATACAATCTGCTCTGGAATATTTCCTTTGTAATTATGCTTTTAACTAGTTATTAAATGAACGTTCAATATTGAATGTTTTCTTTTTTTAAAAGCTCCTTAGCCGACCAAATGAGTCCCGTAAATATTCCTACTTAAGGATCACAATGTCATCGAAATGGTTGACATACCAACTTGAAACTGAGGTATGAAAATAAAAATAAAAACATGAACCAATCGAAAAAACAAATCAAGATTGGATTGCCGCTTTCCCGCCTATTTTGTTTTTTTTTTTCTGTGGCCGGCCAGCTATTCAGCCATTATTGCCAGCTCCGCGAAGCGGGGCTCCGTCGACTACGCTTTTTAGGGGAATATGAAGTGTCTAAGGTTAGGTTATATGAATCGATATGTCTCAGGAATGGTACAGTATCTTTACATGAGAATGGGTACCACTGGGCAAGGGGGACCCCTCCTTCCCTCCACACCGCGTGAGTTGACGTGTGTGTTACCCTGGCAAAATGTTGTGCATTTGAGATGTAAGACCTTAACAAATAATTAAGAGAATCATGAGGAGCAATTTGCTTACTAATAGCAAAATTTGTTTGAATTATAGTGTTAATGTTATTTGAGGAAAACACATTTTGCTAGGGTAACGCTTGAAACGTTATCCTGGCAAAATCATTTTTTTTAAATTCGGTTAGCCCGGAACCAAATACATGAATAGATAGTGTTACATCGGACCTACTAGAACATTCGAGAAAGCCAGTGATTACAGTGTGTGTACGTTAGAAGTTTGAGAACATTCCATTATTATTAGTTTTAAAGTTAGGTAGGTACAAGCTCGCGACCTATTTATACAAAGACATTAGAATTTCGACCGTACGCCTAGGGCATATGGTTCATATTTGTTTGTTTTGTACAAGTAGCTTATACCTACAACTTTTATAGCTAATACCTACCTTGTAGGTAGGTACTTACTATTTCTTTTGTTAGTGTTTTTTATGACCCTCTCGAATGTTCGTGGTTATTCTGGTGTGTCTGTAGGCGAGTATAAATAGAGCGCTCAGGGCCGCGACCGGCAGTCTTGTTTTAGCGACACAACGAAGCGAATCCAAGTGAACTACAAGTGCGATATCTAAGTGAATAGTAAACAGTAGTGTATTTGTGATTAAGTTTAGATTGTTTTGTGATTAATAAAGTTATTGTGTTGTTTAATCGGTAGTAATTAATTTATCTCATACCCAGCTCGTAACAATAGCTTTTGTTGCGTAGTAAATAGCAAAAGTGTGTGATATGGTTCTCGAGTTATTTAAGATTTTGTTGCGGTAACATTTTGGGATACCCCAGATCGCGAAAACGGCTCAACGCAGAAGATTGGAAAAAATACCAACAAGAGACTTCATATTAGTTTTTGATTTGGTCGTCGTAAACCAATAGAATTAGGTAAATGGTTTCAAAAATCAGATAAAAATGTATTTGCAAGTAGAACAAAACACTTAGAACCAAATAAACAGCTGTAAAAGATACCCATAGTAGACGCTTATAACGTCATACAAATTGGATTTTGTAACTTTACACGATATGAAGATAAAACAAATTTTATGAATATTAGACTGGTCGTACTTTAGCGAAAGCGAATATTTTACTCAAATCTATGTTATTTTAAAGAAATAGTTGAAACTTAACTATAATTAAGTTATTTAAAATTTTTATTCTTTAATCAATAATTAACTTTATGTTATTTCAATTTTACATCTCGCTGCAATTGAGTGGCTGAATAAAAGTTGGGACATGATTCAATAGAAATGTGAAAATAGAACAGTTTTTTTGCCTATTACGGGCATTGCGTATTATAAGCGACAATCAGGTCGTGATTTGTTTTTCGATGAATTCTTGTTTTTGTTTTTATTTTCCTTGTATTCGTAATGAAAAGCACAGTGTTTACTTCGGGTTAAAGACTTATTTAGTCCCTCGACTATTGGCGCCCTCACTGTGTTCGGGTGCCAAACCCCGTATCAGGAATATAAGTTCAAGGCTCGGGAATGGAAAATGTGTTCGATTTTAAAATCCGGATTCTTAGGAAAGGATTCAATTCTCAAATCCGGATTTGGAAATCGAATTAAAATGTAACGAAATCCGGATTTTTCAGATTATGGATAGTCCGGATTGCATTTCCTTTCACCCCTAGGGTAACAATGAACTATTTACGACTATGTGAATTGAGGGCCCATTTTCACTTTGGCATAATACATAGTTATTTGTGCAACAAGAGAGCAAAGTGGGTTTTTGCTGCGAGTATTTATTTTGAATCCCGAGTAAGCAAAGACTTTTTGAGTCTATAGTTGAATCACAAGCGTAGCGAGTGATTCTAGGTAAGAATCCTGAGCGTAGCGAGGGATTCAAAGACACGAGATGCAAATAACTTTGGTCTCGTGTAACACATACAACTTTTCACCTCAACAGCGAGAACATAATACCTAAGCTCTCACTACAACTACACTCGCGGTATTCTGTCTCAATATTAAAGACTGTTAAATCTATAATCATAAATCAGTAGATACATGATTAACTTCGTAGTTTTTTCTTCAACATTCTTCATCTTGATTTAATTATAAAAAACGTAATTCGATTATTTGAAATACAACAATTTTTCATTTAAAAACTAAACATGTATTAAACTCAAACTCAAATCATTTATTTCAACTAGACCATTACGGCACTTTTGAATGTCGATAAAACGAAAAAAAAAAAAGGCTACAGTCACAGACACAAGGCATAATAACTTGAGAATGTACTGTAGTTGCCCATTCCCTAGCGTAGATCTCTATGGAGAAGAACGGGCAAGAAACTCCATGGACACTCTTTTCAATCAAAAATGTTGTTACATCTTTCTTGTTGAGATTATACATATATGTGAGAACGATGTAGAAAGACGTGCAGAATAAGAGCGTCCAGAGTAAAAAAAGAAATAAATCAATAATTTATAAAATAAAGCAATTCAAATTATCCATGGCAGCTAAGAGATGACCAGTCCCGACTGACAGCGCCCGTTCACGAACATGACGCATGGATCAGCGCCATTCAATTCAACCATATTGAAGGGAACTAAATGACCCGACCCACCCGCCACCATCAGCAAGACATTTAAGCGAGCATGACATTCTCTCAGCCACCAAGGCATATTCAAGTCAATGAAAGATAACTAAATGCAAATGGTAGCTTTACTGTACATGGTACTCACACATGACTGTGCTATGCAATTATGCAATTATACTAAGAGATGGAATCTATACAATGCAAGAATATTTTTACAATCTTCTGCAGCTACCACAATAATATTGTCCAATAAGTTTGCACCTATGGTTGCGGAGCAGGACCAGCATTTAGCCAAGCATTTTTATCCTCAATGTAATCTCCCAGCTTATAATCTGCTTGCCTACATAGTGTGCGTTTTACACAAGATTTAAATTTCGTCTCATTCAGTTGTAGAATGTGGGGAGGTATTTTATTGTAACATTTTAAACAGTACCCCATGAAAGATGAATTTTAATTATACAATATTACAGTTATCGATTTACAATATCGGTATCCGATCGTTTTATTGTTTTTTTTTTTCTTTTTTGGACCTACTAGGTAAAATCGAATTGACTTGTTTCTATCTCTCGCTTTTTTCGTATCGAAGTGAAAGTGACAGAACAAAGTGAAGTTGAAATCTTTCGAATTTTATGAGTAGACTTGCACAGTTCTCAATATTTAAAAATAGTTATTTGTTATACAAGAGTGCAAAGTTGCTTTTTAACAGCGTGTTCAATTTAGAATCTTGAGCGTTAGCGAGGGAATCAAAAGAGCACGAGGTGAATAATCTTTGCACTCGAGTGCAACATGTAACTTTTCATCCCACCTCAGCGAGGAAATGACTAAACGAAATAAAAATGAGCATTAATTCTGTTGGCGTCAAATAAACTTCCTCGTCGCTAGCTAATCCTTGTTTTTAACCTAAGGTTTTAACAATATGACGTAAAAAGAAACTGGCGCGCGCAAAGCTAATTAAAAAAAGTACACCAAGAAGGTTCCGAGTCTGATTAATAAGTATGATACATTTGGTACCACAGAGGTATGAGATTGAGAAGTAAATAGGTTTAATGATGTTTTGAATTCACAAACTTAGTGCACACGATGTTCTAAATTCCATTTACTTTCAAAATCAAAATCAAATCAAAATCAAATCAAATCATTTAATCTTTGCAAACATGGGTTATAGGTACATGGTGTTCTTTTAGAATATAGTTCTCCACATTTTGCCGTCACATAGGCATGCAAATAATTGGTTTACAATAGAATTATAATTTAAAATAAGTGGCATGTCATTGGAATAGCATACAATAAAAAAAAAAATTAAGAAAATGTCAACATTGTCAAAAAATTAAAATATGTCAAAATTATCAGCATGCCAATTAGAATAACAGTAATATTATGTCAATTAGAATAACAAAAGGTAGGTATTTATAAAAAAAAATAATAACAAGTCAATAACAGTTAGTGTGTATCGTAAGAGTAGTACATAATTATATCAATCAGTCAGTGAATCATCATTTAGAAAGTCGTCAATTGAATAATAAGTTTTCATAATTAATAATTCGTTTAGAGACCTTTTGATTTGATTTGTTACTTTTTTCCTCTAGAGGATAAAAACGGCTTTTGCACTTGGATATCGAAGAGGAAATACTCTTTCCGAGATGGGGGGATGAAAAAAATATTTAAAAGTTACTTTGTCTCACGTTCGCAGCAAAATCGAATTTTGCTCACTGTCTGTAAACAGCAAAGCCTGTTTGAGGTGCTGAGGTGAAATAGTACATTTTGATACAAGTGGTGAAAGTTTGTTATTGCCGTTCGAGGCGGTATTAACACACGAGCCGTAGGCGACTAGTGTTTCTGAGCCGAGAACTGCAATAACAAATGTCCACGTGTATCAAGCGACGTTTTCAATACACTTTTGAAGAAATAAAATAAAAGAATGGAAAGTATCTGTGTCATGAATTATTACGAGACTATGATTTAATAGTTACTTTTTATACAAGTGTGCAAAGTTGTTTTTTAACCGTGTGCTCAATTTTGATGACCGAGCAAGCGAAAGATTCTAAAATTGAGTCACGAGCGCAGCGAGTGATTCAAGACTTAGAATCTTGAGCGTTAGCGAGGGAATCAAAAGAGCACGAGGTGATAAATCTTTACACTCGAGTGCAACACGTAACTTTTCATCCCACCTCAGCGAGGAAATGAATAAACGCAAACAATAAAAATGCACTTTATTAACAAATTCAGTTATTCTGTGGGCGTCAAGTAAATAAAACTTCCTCGTCGCTAGATGTGAGTGGTAATTTTAGGCTTTTCACTTGTTTTCAAGTTCCTTGTTTTTAAACTAAGGTGTTAACAATATGACGTGAAAAGAAAATGGCGCGCGCAAAACCTATTAAAAAAGTACCCCAAGAAGGTTCCGAGTCTGAGTTCGTAACAAATAAAAAAAAATTGTATGATAAATTCGGCACCATAGAGGTAGAAGTAAATAGGTTTAATGATGTTTTGAATTCACATGCTTAGTGCACACGATGTTCTAAATTCAAATTTACTTTACCCTCAAGACGATAATAACGGCTTTTGCACTCAGATATCGAAGAGCAAAAATACTCTTTCCGAGATGGGGGGATGAAAATCTTATTTTTTTTCCGCGCTTTGCTTTCGCCACGTTTAAAGAAAAGCAAAGATATGAAGCCGTTATACAGCCTGATATAAAAAAATGTTTTTTATATATATTTTTGAATTTAGAACACAAATAAATGTTAATTTGTTTATTAAAAAAATGATGATTCGTACCATGCGTGTATTCGAACGCACACGTCTTGACATTTCGAGCATCTGACAGCTTTTTTTGACGTTTGGTTGTCTTGTCGTGATCCATTACGAGTTCACATTGATTTTGTTGATTGATTGAGATAATTACCGAATCTAAGAAAATCTCCTTTGTTTGCAAGATTTTGGTTGTGATTAATCGTTGATTAGACGAAACGCCCCTAATTGTGTATTAAACCGGGCTTATTTGTTAATTGTCCGCGCCGATTTGAGGTTAGCTTAGCCCGCGTGTGAAATTGAATAAAACATTAAAATTGTGAAAGTTGATGTGCATTGTGCAGTTGAACTATTATTGTGCTTCGTCCAGACGTGTTATACGCTGCTGGGGCAGCGTCTGTTGAAACATAGTCGGATCTGGTGAACCACTTGACCACACATCACTTTACACATACCCACACAGACATACAGTACCAGAGCCGGCTTGATCAAGGACTAGTCATCCCCTTCAGCCCACCGGCACCAGGTAAGTTACCACTTCATAAGGGCAATTTGATTTGTCTCCGCGAATCGCGGAAGGTTCGGTCATACCTTGCCCTGGGTTTGGACCGAACATTTGGTAGCAGAGCGTGGTTAGTGAACAAGACAACCTACCTGTGCCTGATCGATTGGAAGTCTAGAACATTGAACTGATTTGTTGCCGTTGTCAGCCGGGCTCTCACATTTAATTAAAATTAATTGCATTGGCACACATAAGTACCCCCTTTCTGTTGTGCTGGTAATATAAGAATATTGTGTTCAGTGTATTGGTAGCAGGGACCGTACAACCCCGAATATAAGTTAATTCGTTCGAAAGGGTTACATGTTGTGCGGCTTCAGTCACGGAAAGGGTTACCTCTTGGTAGTGGTAGCCCTTTCATAACACTAACGTTAGGGTAACCCTCTCAATAAGTTAACTAGTACAAGATGTTACCGGCTCCTGTATGGTTTCCAATTGAAGAAGATAACCCCTTGAAAGGGTTTTGTCGGGGTAACCAAAGGGTTTTAAATCAAATAATTTTAAATTACGTTGAAGTTGAGGAAAAGGTATTGTTGACCTTGGAAGTTTGGAATCATATAGAATCGTTCATTGAGTGTTTCTTACTCGGTTTCATAGGACGGTGATTTCTTTTTTGACCGACTTAAAAAAAGAGGAGGTTCTCAATTCGTGGGAACCTTTTAATTTTTTTTTGTTTTTGTTATGTATGTTCCCCGATTACTCGAAGATATCTGAACCGATTTGGATTATTTTTATTTTGTTTTAAAGGGTATACTTCACAGGTGGTCGCATAATCATCAAGTCTGGATCTGATGATGGAATCCTGGAGAAATAGTGCGAAATCTTCAAATTGTATAGGCACACATAAATCAGTTTGGGTAGTTTTCGAAAGAGTACTTTTTCAAAGTGGTCCCACTTAAATTTGGTGAAGATCTGATGATGAACTTCGGAGATAGACAACGGAACCCCTCAATAAATGATAGGAAATGGACTGGGATTGCTGAAATCTCATGGCTATCTATTGATTACACCAGTTCATAACATAACATCACGCCAGTACGCTGTGAAGGGTGAACCACTAAAAAGAGAAAAATGATATTTTTTTGCAAAAACTAAACCGACTGCAAAAAACACAAAAAAAGGAAAAATAACTTAAGCTTTAGAAGTCAGTGACAAATAAACGAAATCAATCAACAAAGGTTTTATTAAGTTACTAGCTGACCCGTGCAACTTCGTCTGCGTCTCATAAGAGAGAGAGGGTTAGACAGTGTGAGTCAACCTTCAAAGATAGACATGAAATGCTATCGCGGACTCGTTTTAAGAGGAACAATTCCGTGCTACATGATTGTTGCGTAACTTTAATCGGCTTAGTTCTCAAAAGGAATCAATGCTCACTGTTTTTGTAAAAAAAAACATACTCCGCTGAAAGTCATACTCCAGCTAGGTCTAAAATTCTCATCAAGGACCATGAAATGAGTCCAACCACGATGAAGATGACGTGATCTCTTCAGGACCACTTGTAACTGCTTTCCCTCTTCACCGTCGGACGTTGGATGAAACTTTTACTCTTGTTAGTTTTAAAATTCTCATTACGGTGCAAAAAATGAGCCCAAACATGAAAAAGCTTCAGTCAACTCTTGCGTAGATACCTCATGCAACTGCCTTCCGTCTCCATTGCTGTCCTTCGATGACAGTCATACTTTAGGCGATAGTCCTCGCCCCGCTCAGCGGACTACTCCGTCGTGATCTCATGGCGAAATGGAGAGAGCGACTGTCGCAAACCCCGTGCGGGGCACGCCACAATAGTGGCGATAAGTCCCCTCTTTGAGAAGTGGCTTGAGAGGCGCCACGGCGTCCTCACCTTTCGCCTGACGCAAGTCCTCACCAGACACGACTGTTTCGGAAGGTTCCTGCATCGAACCGGGCCAGAAAAGACGCCCGGGTTCTGGGGCCGCCCCTGTCGAACATCGGTTACGACTGGGTGCTGCGTGCCGACCTCCCCAGTCTGGGACTTAGTTTATAAGTAGAACGAATTGCCCTTTTTTGTTTGAATATCGGTGGCATTGCCCCACAAGAGAATACCGTACGACATCATGCTATGGAAATAAACTTAACGGGCTGTCTCTAAATCAGTTAAATCACGAATTCTTCTAACGGCGAATGCTACGGAGCTAAGTTTTTAAGCTATTGCATAGCTTCTATCGCGGGTCTTGAGCGTGGAGACCAAATCCAGAAATTCCGTAACGAAAATAACCTAACACCCCATGTCAGATAATTATACTCACAGAGTATATAATCACTACGTTTAATTATACTCTGTGTGTCAGATAATAACAATGACAAGCTAGTTTTCTTTTTAATATATTGCCGTAACTAGGAGCTGTAGGTTGTATACATTTGATGTTAGACCTTCTTTGTAACCATTTTTATCAACTTATGCAATTATAATTATTTATGTATTTTATTTTCCGCTTGTTGTCGGCTCGAGGACAAAACGCAGACTGAATGTTCAGGCTCAGCTTCCCATCACAATGAAATTATGTATTTTATAATAAGTGTTCCACACACACATACACAGACACGTCAAACTTATAACACCGTATATATATTATGTACCGTCGTTTTTGCGGCGTCCGAACGCGGTCCGCGCGCCGCAAGCGAGCGGACCACGTGCTTGCGAGCCGTCCGCGCGCTGGCTGCGCGCCGACCGCGCGTGGTAATGAATAATTATAATTGCATAAGTTGATAAAAAATGCTATGCAATAGCTTTACCGCGGCAGTCCTCGAGTGCCACACGTCTTTTTTTTATATATAATAATATGTTCATGTCGCCTCGGTTTTTTAAATCTTACAGTTTGAGTCAGCTCCTCCTTTACCTTCGGGCACTAAATAATGAGTGAGACGATCGAATGATATTTTAGTCCGATAGCGCTAGGTTTTGAGGTTTCAAAAATATTGAAGTTGTTTTGTTTTTCGCATATAGTTTCCGGACCATTTGCCTAACCTACTATATTAATTTGTGTCATTTTAGGTACTTTAGTTAGGGAGAAATTTGGCTATTTATCTTTTCGATCACTGTTAGAGGAAAAGAAAATGATAGTTGATTTCGTTATAATGACGTAGTAGTACCTAACTGATACGATTAGGGTTAATATCCCAGAATTCCTGAATAGCGGACTGGCCACAGAAAAAAAAAACAAAATAGGCGGAAAAGCGGCAATCCGAACTCGATTTGTTTTTCGATTGACTCATGATTTTATTTTTATGTTTCTTGTATTCGCAATGAAAAGCACAGTGTTTACTTATTTAGTCCCTCGCTGTCGAAAATGTTACAAACGGGGTTTGCAGGCTATCCTAGATAAGATATCATAATTATTTTAACTTTAAATTAAATATGCCAGTTTTGATTCGAATAAAAATAATCAATCAACCACAAATCATCGAGACACTGAAAATGCAATAGTCAGATGTGACACAAAACGCAATAATAAGCTTCACAGGTACGACTGTAGCCACAGGCAAGAAATAAGCAACTTTAATTTTTTTTAAACTTTGGCATCAAAATAGCCCAGCGCTATCGGACTATTTATGATTCCGTAAAAAAGACAATATTGTATCATGTAGGAAACAATCCCGACTTTGCCAGGAAAAAAAAACATTGAACTTTAAAAACTCTGCAATAATAACTATAATCGCATGTTTAAGGAGTCGCTACTGATCGCTAGGGCCTAGACTGCGTGTTGCGACTTGACGCATTCCTGCCGAATGTATGCAGTTTAGTACTTTAAAGAAAATACGTGAGAGATAAAATTACAATACTGGTAGTCCGAATGGGTAACCCCTTCAACGGCTTTACAGTCGTTGAAGGGGTAACCCGTACAAAACGACTTACCATTAAAAAGTATAACCCACCAAGAATGGGTTTCCGAATATACAGGTAATCATATCGAAAGGGTTTGGAAGAGGTTATCCATTGATGAGGGTTTTCGTAAAAAATGGTAACCAATATGAAATGGTTTTTAAAACAACACTTTGTCAAAACCCTATCAAAAACCCTTTCAATGGGTAACCAAAATGGTCCCTGATTGGTAGATATATGTGTGCTGTGATAGTTTAATATTGTTGATTTATTGTTGTATTGTATTTGACTTTGTTGAAATCATAATAAGGTTTGGTTGCAATGGCCTCACTGAAGGCTGTAAAGGAGGCGGCCGCTGGTTTGGTCTCGCAGCTAAGATGGTTCACCTCAGCTGCGGCCACAGTTGAGCGTGTGGACCTAGAAGAGGTCACGCTTGCTCGATTTGAGCAGTTGAAGGAGAGACTCAGCGTTGTGGATGCTACGTTCACCCGTTTCAACGAGCTCATCGGGGATGTGAGTTTGGAGCTGTTGGGCCAGGCAGCCCGTGACAAGGTTGCTGCGGATTATGACCAGATCTTGTCACTGGGGGATACCTTGACTCTGCGAGCCCGGGAAATTTTGAAGAGCCGGATGCCTGTCCAGGCCAAGCAGGAGGCCTCGGTTGCTACGGCCCCCGGCCTATTGAGTAGACTGCCCACTCTGGAGCTGCCACATTTTGATGGTCGCTTGGACCACTGGCTGGGCTTCCAGAACTTGTTCGACAGTTTGGTTGATGCGCGCTCGGATCTCAGACCTGCCCAAAAGTTGGCCTATTTGTTGTCAGTCCTGGAAGGTGAGGCCCGAGCCTTGGTGCAGCACTTGTCGGTGACGGATGCAGCCTACCCTACCGCTTTGGAGCTCCTCTCCCGGCGGTATCAGAACAAGCGCTGCCTGGCTGATGTGCACATCGGCCAGATTTTGGGCCTACCGGCCATTGCCAGCGTGTCGGCATTGCGCGCCGACCTATTGAACCCATTGCTCTCGGCGACCAACGCCTTGCGACGCTTGCAGTTGCCGGTGGACCAGTGGTCCTATCTGTTGGTGCACATCGTTCTGCGGTTGCTCCCCGCTGACTTGAGGTCCCGCTTTGAGCAGAGGTATGGTGGGGATAGTTCCACCCATCTTCCACCCTTTGACGACCTCCTCAAATTCTTGGAAGACGAGTGTCGCTTCATGGACAACACTTGTGGTGCAACGGGGTCGCGCCCATCACCTTCTAGGCCAAGAGGCCAGGGACGGACTAGGGCCAAGGGGCCTGTTGATAGTCGCCCCGCCCCACGTTTTGCTGGCACCCGGAGTCGTCCTGATTGCGACTATTGTAAGGCCACGGGACATGATATGGCAAGTTGCCCGGAGTTCTTGGACTTGCACGTGGCCTCCCGTCGCCGAATTGCCAACGCACGCCGCTTGTGCTTTTCTTGTTTGGGGGCTCATTTTCATCGGGACTGCCCCGAGCCCCGCCCGTGTAGAATTTGTAAAGGCGCTCACCTAGAGATTTTGTGCGCCAACGCGAACCGCTCTGGCAGACCAGCTTCTGATGGGGGTTCGCGCAGGGGAGGGTATGTCGGCGACAAGCACCGGGCCTCTGGCACGCCGGTTGGGAACCGGGTAGGGGCCCGCAATTTTGATGACCAGACTCCACCCCCCGCGCAAGCTGAACGGGAGCCGCGCGCGCGCCATTTGGTCTCCCCTCGCAGTGGTGGTCGGGAGCCGCGCGCGCGCCATTTGACCTCCCCTCATAGGGACAATTGCACGGCGGCTGCTCGGCAACAAGGAGGGCCATTTGGTTAAATTGTTGGTGACCGATCGTCACATCAAGAACTCGCATGCCGGTTGTAA
Source organism: Xestia c-nigrum (assembly GCA_916618015.1). NCBI lineage: Eukaryota > Metazoa > Arthropoda > Insecta > Lepidoptera > Noctuidae > Xestia > Xestia c-nigrum. The sequence continues at coordinate 6,583,147 of OU745263.1, forward strand.
TGCTCTGTTAGCCATTTTGCAACGAGAGTTTTGGATTTTGTCGGCTCGTCGTACCATTCGTAGCATCGTCTTCCGTTGTATGCCGTGTTATCGGACTAAGGCCTCCACTATGCAGCCCCTAATGGGAGACTTGCCGGCTGATCGTGTCAATGAGGCGAGGCCATTTGCTGGCGTCGGAACGGACTTTGCTGGTCCCTTTTCGGTGAAGACGTCCACCCTTCGCAATAGTAAGATTGTCAAGGCTTATTTGTGCGTTTTTGTCTGCCTATCAACCAAGGCAGTGCACCTGGAGCTGGTAACCTCCCTCTCGACAGAGGCCTTTGTAGCAACTTTGGATAGATTTGTGTCTCGCCGTGGGTTGCCTTCTTTGATTAGGTCTGATTGCGGTACTAACTATAAGGGTACAAGTAACTATTTGAAGGAAGTATACACCTTCCTTAATGAGAGCCAGGTTGACATTGGTAGTAGATTGGCCCGCCGAGGGGTCACTTGGTTGTTTGACCCGCCAGCCTGCCCCCATTGGGGGGGTATTTTTGAGGCCGCGGTGAAAGCGGCAAAGGGGCACTGGCGAAGATTGTTGGGACTGTTGGGAGACACCGTTCTCACCTTTGAGGAATTAACTACGGTATTTTGCCGCATTGAAGCTGTGCTAAATTCGCGCCCGTTGTGCCCGCTTTCTTCGGACCCGAACGATTTGGAGGCTCTAACACCGGGCCATTTCTTGATTGGACAGCCACTTGTCGCCCTGCCGGAGTACCCTCTTGTTGATGTGAGCCAAAATCGGCTATCGCGGTTTCAGTTGGTACAACAGCTCGCTCAGAGCTTTTGGAAGCGTTGGAGCTTAGAGTATCTGCACATCCTCCAGCAGCGCGTCAAGTGGACGGACAAAACTCATCCGCCCAAGATCGGAGACCTCGTCCTGGTTAAGGACGCCAACCTCAAGCCTTTGTATTGGCGCCGGGGGCGCATTCTTAATTTGGTGGCTGGCACCGACGCCGACGGGGTCCCTCGTTTTGCTGAGGTTTTGGTAGACGGATCAGTCATGAGGAGAGCGGTCGCAACTTTGTCAAGACTTCCAATTGATTAGCGGACGGGTAGGCCCGTCCGGGGGGGGTAGATGTTTCGTACCATGCGTGTATTCGAACGCACACGTCTTGACATTTCGAGCATCTGACAGCTTTTTTTGACGTTTGGTTGTCTTGTCGTGATCCATTACGAGTTCACATTGATTTTGTTGATTGATTGAGATAATTACCGAATCTAAGAAAATCTCCTTTGTTTGCAAGATTTTGGTTGTGATTAATCGTTGATTAGACGAAACGCCCCTAATTGTGTATTAAACCGGGCTTATTTGTTAATTGTCCGCGCCGATTTGAGGTTAGCTTAGCCCGCGTGTGAAATTGAATAAAACATTAAAATTGTGAAAGTTGATGTGCATTGTGCAGTTGAACTATTATTGTGCTTCGTCCAGACGTGTTATACGCTGCTGGGGCAGCGTCTGTTGAAACATAGTCGGATCTGGTGAACCACTTGACCACACATCACTTTACACATACCCACACAGACATACAGTACCAGAGCCGGCTTGATCAAGGACTAGTCATCCCCTTCAGCCCACCGGCACCAGGTAAGTTACCACTTCATAAGGGCAATTTGATTTGTCTCCGCGAATCGCGGAAGGTTCGGTCATACCTTGCCCTGGGTTTGGACCGAACAATTAGTTTTAAATAAATCATGTTTATCTATGTTTATTTATAAATGTCACCGTAAAATTGTCAAACACGTTATATTACAATACAACGTGTTTCTCTCTAGCGATATTGTAAACTCTCGAATTATTGTCAACTAAACATACGGAAGTATCTCTGCCCCCATAATCAGGACTTGGGGCACCCCCCCGTTAGGTTAGTTAGGTTCCTTTAAACCCTGTACTCGGAAATAGGGGCCTCGCGAAGCGGGGCTCCGTCGACTACGCTTTTAAGGGGAATATAAAGTGTTTTAAGGTTAGGTTATAATAATCGGTATTTCTCAGGAATGGTACAATATCTTTTCATGAGAGTTGTACCACTGGGCAAGGGGGACCCCTCCTTCCCTCCACACCGCGTAAGTTGACTACCATCGCATGCATATCACGAAAAATAATGCGTTTTGTTGTAAGCAGTATGTTCATACGACAATATTTCGAGATTTTACAATATCGCTAGAGATATTACAATATAACGTATTTGACAATTTTACGGTGACATAAACACGAATTGAAAATTAAAAAAATGTCTACGCCGTAAAAACGCAGATCGCTTTGCCGAATATAAAAAAACACCTCTGACTACAGGCATTGAACCAAGTTGGACTAAGTATAGGTATAGTTATCTGTGGCAATTTTACTTTCTGCACACGGATAGAAAAAATATCACAAAAATAACAAAACGCACGTGTGTTAAATACATTGCATTTTGAACCTAATCGTAGTGCGAAAAGAACCAGTTTTCGAGGAAGTGTATTGAAAAAACTTTCTGTGGTGTCCATAGTTTATCAGGTACAATCCTCTATGTGTGAACTGAGGGCCCAACTTTGCAGTCCATAACTCGCTTATTTGAGTTTCACAAAATCTGATTCCAATTTGCTCATTTTTTTGGGAATTTTCACTAAATCCTAAGCACATTATTTTTCAAAGAGTTTTAACAAAGTGGCCCTCTATCCACACGCACATGAAATACTATAATCACTGTTATTCTGATAAACTAGTCGGTTGCAGCAACCTTTAGCAACCTTATAGTGGTGTAAATAAAGAACTTTGATTTTGACTGTAACGGAAAGTCGTTTTCGTTTGTTATAAAGTATTTTGCTCTTTGCCAATAATAACAGGACTTGGATAATATCAAACAAGGATCTGTTTTGATGTTACATCACACAAAGTAAGTACCTACATACAAAAGCTCTGTAAAAAATGGAGATTATAATTATTCGAGCTTAATAACAAAACTTCACAACCTAAAATACCAAATTACAAACAAACAGACAAAGGATACTTTTTGCCAATAATTGCGTAGCAAGATCACCGTGGAAAGTGGTCTTATCGACTGAAGAATTGGCACATTGACAGATTGTAGAAAGATTGCTATCGTCGTAAGTAGGTATGTAGAAAGAAAATTCATCTTCTTCAGTAACATTTGGGGGTAATAAAACAAGTTTATTTTGATAACTTTGTGTTTATTGACCTAAATTGATTAACATGTCGGGGTACAATAGAGATAGAATGAAAAGTTTTGGTGCTCATTTGAAAAAAAATCTTATGACTTTGATATGCTGCATCTTTGCATTCCCGCATGGGTGAGTGAAATTCATTTCTAGTAGTTGTTTAATATGTCCTTTATCCTGACTTTCATTTGGATAAAGGTCGAATATTAAACAAGTACCAGAAAAGAATTTCATTCGTTGTAGAATTGCTCGCAAAAATTGCGCGCTGCTTCCCGTAATACATGTTTTAGTAAAGGTTTCATTAGTTGTGGTTCTAGTGCTATTGAAAACCCAAAAAAAACTAAAACTAGTTGCACCCGCTCATAATAATGTATGCTGGACATAGGCCTCCCCCAAGTGACGCCACATTGACCGGTCCCGTGCGACTCACATCCAGCGGATTCCCGCAACCTTCACCAGGTCATCGGTCCACCTAGTGGGAGGCCTTCCATTGCAACTTCTTCCGGCTCGCGCTTCGGCACCACTCAAAATAATTATTGCAGAAAAAAATGTTGTGCAACAGTTGGTTCATTCTATTCTAATAGATACGAGTACAACCTATATATTGGTAATAATGTCTGACGCAACATATGAACAGATTACACCGGATACGAGATGTGAGGAAGTGTTTGACACGTCTAGTGTATGTTTACGGAGACCGGAGGCCGGAGGGCCAGAGGGAAGTGCGTCGCGATCGTTTGGCAACTCGAGTGGCGCAAGCGCGCCGGGCGACCGACGCTAATGTCGATGTTCGGACGGACCTTCTACTGGGCGACACCCCGCCCCTGTGTACAGGCTGTTGCTGCACTTAGCAATATTGTTAGCATCATACAAAAAAACATTCAGATGTCAGTTTAAGTATTGATCACAAACTGCAGTGCGGCTGAAAGCGAAGCGTCCATCTCTGGCGACTGGGATTTCATCATCTGCCTAGCTTTTTCCCAGCTATGTTGGTTTCGGCTTCCGGTCTAATCGGATGCAGCGCGCAATACCAGTATTTTACATGGAGTGACTGCCTATCTGACCTCCACAACCCGGTTAATCTGGGTAATACGATACCACTTGGTAAGACTGGTTGTTAGACTTTTTGGGCCACTGACTACCTGTTACGACTGCCAAATATAGACAAATGACAGCCGGGACCAACTGCTTAACGTCGCAATTAGGATAACCAGAGTTAAATGCAATTGTTGAATGAGGAAACATGAAATACCAAAGCTGCTAGCTAACCAAATAAGCCTGTAATCAATGATATTATAACTAAATATCATTGCCTGTAATAAGTTCTTCGAAAGTATTCTGAACTAAGACATGAATTAGGAAAATCAACCACAAAAATTGCATTGTTAAGGAGTCATTGTGATAGGTACATCATTAATATCATTATCAGTTCTGAAGAAATAAATATTTATTATAAACGACAAATCTTCATATATGTTGGTATTTTAGTTTATGTCTGCCACTAGAATCAAGTAAATCGAAAAAACGTCACCCTGTAGCCAAGCGACAGGAACCCAGTTTTGTTATAAGTTATTCCTTGCGGCGCGTAACTGACCAATAAGCGAATGTTTACCGATTCAACCACAACTTGTCACTAAGGTACTGTTGCAAATATTTTTTCTAATACAACAATAATTATGTTTACATAGAACATTGCCCAGCCAACGACATAATTATGTACCTGTGTAGAAAATGCATCACACGAATATATAACGTTCCCTAGTTAGATTTAAAGAAGTCTTATAAGTAAATGTGAGTTCGCACTTTAACTTTGCTTATTAATTAAGGCACAGTAGTTACTAATTCGTTTCTGCCCCGTGTCCGCTCTCGGTATTTAAAGTGCGCTGGTTCTTGCCTTGATATTTATGTGGAACTAAAGTGTTCTCTATGAACGCCGTGAATAGAGGACACGACCTGCGCCACGATGTACCATTAACACAATACCTCCCAAAAGTCACGTAACTGTGCAAAATTGTATAAACCCCACAAAAACAAGTTCATTAATAAAACCAACAATGAATTAATTTCACAAATGAGTGTCCATTATTTATTAATTATAACCAGTTTTGCTACATTCTTGTTCAGCATTAAAAGTCTATTTAATTAGCAGTGAAATTATTAATATCGTTATACTTTCGCATTGGTGTAGTGATTGCAGTGTACATACCTAGTGAAGTGGTGATGACAATGGCGCGCGGTCGAAGTCTTGCGATGTTCCTGGTTCTGTCCCTGATGGCAAATGCGTTCTGCGTACCAACTAGCGGATTCCGTCGGAGACGAGGATTTACCGACAAACCAGATTCTAAAGAGTTAACGTCTGATAGTGCTTCTAAGGACTCGTCAGCCGCAACTGCTACAAAAGGATCGGTAAATACCGTAAATAACTGTTTTAGCCTCGGCTTTATAGCATTCAGATTGTTATTTGTGTCTTTGTAAACTCTTGGCCGAACAGTTGCGGGTAACCCTAAACTGGTTGCGATATCTGGTTAAAATTACTAGTTGCAGTTTATAAGTAGTTGTTGCTTTTAATTACAAATGTCCTAGACTTGCCCCATAAGAATTTATCACGACCGACCCATAGTCACACCAGCTTGAATTTTAACCGACTCCAGGTTTTGCGTGTTTTCACGTCAAGCTATTTATTCAATTCCAATAAAGACTACAAATGGTTAGTCCAAAACTTTGCTTCACTCATCTTTCAATGAAAGAGATGAAGCTACAATTAAACCCAAACTTATTTTTATGCAGAAAGAAAACAGTGCTGAGAACCATTCAATTGACGATTCGAAAACAAGCTCCACTACTACGGTGTCCATAGACGCAGATAAAAGTGAAGATGATAGCGATGATGATGATGATGATGATGACTTCGGCGACGGTTCCCAGAACTCGGCCGCATCAGGTGGCGGTGGCAGCAATATCTTGAGTCTGCTCAACTTGGCTACCTCACTGTTCCCTGCATCAGCTGGTGGCTCTGGTGGCTCTAATGTAAGTTTTGTTTACCAAGACCTTTTTATGCTACTGTGCACAGTATGAATTTCCATAGGCGAAGCATCCACGTAAATGATTGAAAGTTCTAATTCTCGTAGCATCACAGTCTTTATCTCGGTTGAAATCTGTAAAACTAAAATTTGATATTTGAAACTCTCTTCCAAGTTGAAACATTTGTAATCTCATCAAACAACATGCTTTTGCTTTTGTGAATGATTTGCCAGCCAGAACGCGCAGTTTTCGAGGATCTTTTTCTTTATCTTTTCACGTACACTACTCAATCAATTTGCAAATCAGCTAAGTGATACAAAAAAAAACACTTCTTTATTCGCATACATATCTAACAACCTAACACAATCATTTAAATTCTTTATTAACAGTTTCACCAGCTAACTCTAATTAGGATGTTAGTTTGCACAGAACTGATTCACCCTGTTCCCCGTACTAAAATGAACTGTAAATTATGGTGGAACAGTTTTCCTCGGTCGCGGTAACAGGTTAGTTATGGATTAGACTAGGAACAAGGCAAGCTACCAGTTGTTAAGGCTCCAGAGAAAGGAACCTCACAATGCGGGTCGTATCAAGGCATGATTTTGCAATGCAAAGTGTTGATACACAAAAAGTATCTTCAGCGTGCAGCTTTAGACGGACATAGATTAACCGGCCAGGTTAACGCGATAACCTGGTGTTTGCCAGACGTGTGGTTAACTTTAAAACCGAATTAACCTGCAACCGCTACATCTTTTGCAGCGATTATGGGTAATCGCCCGTGTAGTTTTGTCGTAGGTGGGCCTATATTAAACACAAACAACAGAGGCGACGATTATTTAAACAATAAGGATATGCGCTTATCTACAACACAAGAAGCTAAAGCTTCCGGGTGTAGGTAAATGCATACTTAATAATCCACGCACAAATTTGCATTCTTGCACTTAACGCACTGGTTGTTTTATGGTGGTGACAAACAATTTGTTTGTAAATTATATTTTGTGATGCACTCTCATGGATTTTATTGCACTGAAGCACTTTGCACCACATGTAAGTTTGATTTACATTATTCATTTCTCTTTTAAAACATGGATGAAGGATAGTCAAGAATATATCCATATGTGGTAGCTAAAAAGTTCATTCAACTTACAGGTAAAAAATAACAACATTATAATAAAGAAATTAATAAAAGACCTGGTACGTATGAATCGCAGCCACATAAAGGTAATACAAAAACGTCAAGACATTGGGGACAATGAGATAGACATTGACTACACAGCAGATTTGAAACCCCCTTCTTTTCAAAAACTTGAGCTCGATGATGAAGCTGACGGTAGTGATAGCAATGATAGTGAATCCAAAGATTCAGACGAAGATAATGAAGCTGAAGAGAGCGTTGAGAAAGAGAGCAATGAAAATGGAGATTCTAAACAAGACTCCGCTTCAAACGGTGATAATGGAGACGACGATGATGATGATGATAACGATTCCGATTACGATGATGTCCCCGGCGGAGACGGTCAGGGAGGTGGCATCCTTGGCCTGCTCGCCGGATTGAGTGGGGTAAGTTTTTAACAAAAGTAAGTGTATCTTCCATCGAATATAACGCTAAAAAAAAACAATTTTCAACAGGATGGAGAATCGGATCTGGGAACTCTATTAGCGACAGTTGGTGGTATAGTCGCCAGCTTGAGCGTAAGTTACCCAGGCATTTAATAGTTTCTTAGATTAATTATGCAATACGATTCACTAACGAATGAGAATTTTCAGGGAGATGGCGTTGATATCAATGCCATTATAGCAACCGGATTAGGACTTTTTGTTGGATTGCTGGTAAGTGTCGACGATAGGTTAAAATGCTTTCCTAAATAATAATGATAACGTTAGGACATTTATTAATTAACGTATTTTCTTTAAGTCTGATGGTAACCAAAACCCAGGAGAGATCATTGGAAGCTATCTTCTCACATCTCTGGATACTATCACTGGTGGTGGAGCGGTAAGTTTCATCCGAATACCAAATTCAAAAGTCTGGACAAAAATTTGTTCCTTCTTTAAGTGCTTGCACTTTCTTTCATAAATTCTTAAAAATATTCCAGAAAAATAACGGCGCCTTCTTTGGAAAGTTCATATCCACATTAGTTAAAGGAACAAGCGCGGTAAGCCATAAATATCGAATATATGAAATTCTTTTAAAAACCTCTGACAATAGTGGGATTGGTTTAAAACGTGAACTGTCGTAGGGTGGTGATCCGGACGCATCAGAGTCAGATGAAGAGAATGGAAAAATGAAAATGGCCGATTCAGCAGGATTCTTTGCAAGCCTGCTGATGGGACTACTTGGGGAAATGTCGAAAACAAGCTCTGGAGGCAGCGGTTGGCGGAGATAAAACAAAACACTCGTTGATTTAGAGAAATTTCTTGAAAATATAATGATTAAAAGTCAAATTGTACCTGTATTGACGTAACAGAGATGTTAATAAGCTCAAAGATGGCTTAGTTTTCCAAAGAATTTATAAAATCACTTTCACTTCAGCTACAAATTATTACTTGGTATTTCTAATTATGGATACTTTGATGGTAATACCCGGTAGGTTACTTCATGTTAAAACATGATTCGATATTGTTACCGTCATAGTTTCACATGTTTAATAAGTAATTAAGACCAATGGCTCTATGGCTATTTTTAGTAATTGGTTAAATAATAAAATAAACACGAAAACAAACTTTGATGGTACATACCCGGTAGGTTACTTCATATTAAAACGTGATAAATTGTTACCGTCATAGTTTGACAAGTTTAATAAGTAATTAAGACCAATGGCTCTATGGCTATTTTAGTAAGTTGTTAAATAATAAAATAAACACGAAAACAAAAATTGAAGAAAATTTATTTGATTCCACCACAGACAATTTACAGTAAGTATTTTCCGTGTGATGCGGACGCCGCGTTTACATTTCTTTAGAAGATGAGATTAGCAAATCTTGGATACTACTCATAGTATGTATGTACTATATGGTTTTCTACATATTGTTATTGTATGTGCAGGAGAAGTCATCATCACCATCGGAGTCACCGTCGTCGCCGCTGTGGACGCTGAAGATGGACGTCCTCCGCGCACTGCTACAATTTGGTACCAGTATGATGGGCCTCGCCTCTTCTTCCTTCTCAAATGCCTCCGTCTAACTCCTAGTCTTATTATAGTGACTTTCTAGTGCTGTGCCATTTTAGTGAATAAATGTTTTTGTAATTACAACCTTCTTTCAGTCACAGGTGTTATTGTTAGCTCGTTTATCTAGAAAGATAAAATGGTTTATTAATTTCCGTACAATGAATCCTCACAGGAAGTACATCCTATTCTAGTTTTTTTCTAATTTTATTTTGTATTGCATAAAACTATACTGTTCTTAGAACAAACGAAGGATGGAAGGAGTAAAATCATGCTAAGGTTAGTTCGCATCAATGCATATAGTTAACCATGATTGATTGTAATTAAAATACTTAGATCTAAGATTGATTGTTATTTAACCTTGAGTAGATGGATACATAGGTGCTGCACACTTCTGCGAAATTCCTTTGATTTATAACAAGTTATAATTGCTGTTCAATTAGTGCACTAGCGCACTTGGTCTATTTGAACAAATAAACATAAACAACAGCTAATATCACAAAATCGATACAAGCTCGATTTTTGCAGATCTCACCATAGATTCACGATAGCATGTAGGTAAGCTTTCTAAATTATAAGTCTAACATTATGGGTTTAATAAGTTAAATTGAACAGGGTGAAAAGTTCCTCATCTTCCATAGAAAAGCGAGGATCCTCCGACGAGACGGGTGATGTCATGATGTGTCTGGTGGGCTACTGCCTGACGGTTGTTTTCGCATACATAACAAGTTGCCACATATACTCTTACATTGACAGTCGGCGGCGTGGAGAGCACATAGAGAACAGCGTCGGCCACGTCCTTGGGGCGCAGCGCCGGCGTGTACTCCTGCTCCTCGCCCGACACCACGTCCAAGCCTGTTTTCACCAGCCCCGGGGACACGCTCTGAGGACAAACAAATTTGTAGTAATAGATCAAAGACATGCAGGTCATAGTGTAAGATAAAGATGGCCACGTAGCTAAATAATGAGCATAGCGGCATGTTGTCACGAAAGTCACGGGACGATCTTCAAGGTTCAGCAACGATTATCGGCTTTGATTTATGTGGTACCTCTGAACCTCAAAATGCACGCTAAACCTAAGATCTACGAATGACAGGCGAGACCACTTTCGGACGAGATCTTTGACTCATCATCTGCCTAGCCCTTTCCGAACTATTCTGGGGTCGGCTTCCAGTCTAACCGGATGCAGCTGAATACCAGTATTTTACATGGAGCGACTGCCTATCTGACCTCTACAACCCAGTTGGTGCATACGGTACGACGGGGTTCATACTGGGTAATACGACACCTCCTGTTAAGACTGATGTTGACTGTCGTCCGTTATATAAAAAGCCCCAAAGTTGGACCAAGAGATAACACGTAAACCAGGTGCGTAACCACTGGGTGGTGGAGTTTAGATATAGGTACTGTTCAGGCTTAATTTAAAGGACGGATTATTCAGCGGCATCAGGTTAAACTGAAAGTCGACCCTAAGATAATTTAAGTACTATAACTATCCAAGTTGAACAAACTTACAGTAACTTTGATCTTATTTTTATGATCAGCGAGCTCGTTGAGCAGGCTGGCGCTGAAGCCGGTGATGCCGTACTTGGTGCTGGGGTAGATGTTGAACTTCGACCACATCGGCACGTAGTGGCCCGCGATACTGCAAACATAACATTACATCAAGCCATCAAGGCTGTGATCCCCGAAGGGGCAGAGGCCCAAGAGTGCACCCACATTGCGCCAACTATGTTTTCGTCCCATGTAATAGAGCCTATTTATTTATTAGCAAGTTTAGCAACTAACAAAGAGTTACATACATCCAATGTGCTACTCACACCGTTATCCCCAGCGTACAAAGTTAAACGAAGTTAATGAGCAATGCGCATTGCCATCATTGATATTAACCAAATTCAGACTTTGGGTTACGAACCACTGAGAAATTCATGGTGGGAAAACTCTTTTAGCAACACGGGAATCGAACCCAAGAACTCATGCTTAACAACTGCTAAGCAAACCTCATCATCGACAGCTGTAAGCAGGCACAATCATCATTACAGTGATACTATTTGACGACACGAACGGCGCAGCGGTAGCGAGGCTGCCTTACGTTCTCAGGGTCGCGGGTTCGAATCCCGGTAGGAGCAAGTGTTTGTGTGACGAGCATGGATGTTTATATTGTATAATAAGTATGTATTTACAAACAAAAAATATATATGTAGTATATCAACTATCTGGTGTCCACGACACAAGCCTCGTTGCTTAGTGTGGCACTAGATGGCGCTGGTCCAGCGATATTTATATTTATTTTTATGTACGATGATAGAAAATGTATGCAAATTATACCTTGTCAAGGTACCAATTGACCAATAATTGGCTGACCAATTATTTCCCTGCTCCTTCGGGAAATATACAGGCTGGTGTTTTGTAAAACAATCACGAGCATTAATAATATTTAATATTTAATTGCTGTAATATCATTGAATGTCACAACAAAAATTAAATGATATGAACAAGAATTTTATTACTTAATACATAATTTATGTGGCAAATTTTTGGAATCTTAATTCGATAACGGTAAAAGCCAGTTAACGGACGGCTATCTGGCCTACCATTATCAAATTCAATATATTATAAAAGAGCAAAATTCTTGTAGGCTTGGTCGTAAAGGTACCTAATTAGTTTAAAAAAATATACCTGTTGATGTTAACAACGTGCCCATCGAAGTCATTGCTCCTCATTGAGGCGATGGCGTGCCTCGCGCAGAGTATAGGGCCCTTCAAGTTGATGTCAATGACCGAAAGCACGTCCTTCTCGCTTAACATATCGTTACCAACGTCTGAAATAGATTAAAATGTCGTAAGAAAGCCCGAACTGGTTAAGAACTCGCTACAAACCTAACGGAACCTAACAGTTTATATTTTAATCAGAATCCGAATGATTTTGACGGAAATTCCTTATCTATTAAAACAACGAAAATAACGCTAAGAAAGTTATAACTGACAAAATCAAACGCATTCTCATTATATTTATTGTGTTACGCAATTTTCCACTGCATTCCAACTAAACCAATTACAATACTTATTGAATTCTAACTCTGAGGTGAAAAATAAAATCAACAAATAACCTTGACAAGTACAATGTGGCTAGTTAAATTATTGAAAGTTTTAACTGAGTGAAACAGTATGGTTGTTGTCTGACCAAGGACATAAAAGCGGCCAAGTGCGAGTCGGACTCGCACATGAAGGGTTCCGCAGCAGCGAGTAACATAATGTAAATAAAAGATGACGTATTAAAAAAAACTACTCACTAGATCTCGTTCAAAACCATTTTCGGTGGGAGTTTATATATAGTAATATACATGGTATATTTTTTTTAATTTTATCATTCTCGTATTTTAGAAGTTACAGGGGGGGACACACTCATTTTTCCACTTTGGAACCTCTTGCTCAAACTATTCAGTTTAGAAAAAAAATATACTAGAAACCTCAATATCATTTTTAAAGACCTATCCATAGATACCCCAGACGTATGGGTTTGATGAAAATAAAAAAATTGAGTTTCAGTTCTAAGTATGGGAACCCCCAAAATGTTTTTTTTTTCTTCTTGTGTAAAAATCTTAATGCGGTTCACAGAATACATCTACTTACCAAGTTTCAACAGCCTAGTTCTCATAGTTTTGGACAAAAGTAGCTGTGACATACGGACAGACAGACAGACATGACGAATCTATAAGGATTCCGTTTTTTGCCATTTTGCAACGGAACCCTAAAAAGGAAAGCGTAGGTACGGTTTCTGCTTACCTAGGAAAAAGTCGTGAGTTCGTGTATCTAATGTGCATGCTATGCTATGTTACGATTACTAATCTTCAATACAGTTTAGCCTGAGCTCGCGTGCAGAATAACTTCATCCATTGCTGGGATATAGGCTTAGGTTAGTTTGCACCAATCTTCACGCCCCACTACCAGCCTTCTCCGGGTATTACCCGCGATAACAACAACCTTTTCTCATGCCACTAGTGCATTTATACCGCAGCGTACCTGTGATACCCCCTTGCAGTAATACCCCCGCATTGTTGATCATGATGTGGACGCAGCCAAAGCTGTCATCGATCCATTTGAACGTCGCTGCCACTTCTTCCGCGCTGGATACGTCGCACTTCTGAGCTGTGATCGTGCCATTGCCGATTACTTTAGTTTTTAATTCCTGTACAAAAGTCAACAATTAACAGTGTGAAATCCTGCATCATGATAAAAAGCAGCGCTTTTATGAAACCCATTATGAACTACTTCAGGTATTGCCAAAAAATAGGATTTCGATGGAATAACCTACTGGAATAACCTGCTTATTTTGAACCGACTTCAAAGAAAGGAGGAGGTTCTCAATACGTTTGTTTGTTTTTAATGCTTGTTACCTCCATGACTTTATTTTAAGTACGTAGTTCTAAAAGTCATTTACGAACAAACATGTACTTAAAAGACAGCAACCTCGACTTACCTACTTTAAATGTCTGTTTTTCCTACCTCGTATTTACCTTCGCTTTCATTTTTAACCACAATGCCTTCTAACCAACAATCAACTGAAAGTGAACTCCGTTTAGATATGATAGTGTTCGTCAAACCATTTCCTGAAGACTGTTAATATTTGTTTTATTTAGCCTTGACTGTCCCACTCCAGGGCAAAGGCAAAGATAATAATAAAGTGGTAATTTATAGCTAATATAATCTTAATATATATAAATCTCGTGTCACAATGTTTGTCCTCAATGGACTCCTAAACCACTTAACCGATTATAATAAAATTCGCACACCATGTGCAGTTCGATCCAACTTGAGAGATAGGATAGTTTAAATCTCAAATTATGAGACGCAGACGAAGTTGCGCGAGTCAGCTAGTCTTAATATATATAAATCTCGTGTCACAATGTTTGTCCTCAATGGACTCCTAAACCACTTAACCGATTATAATAAAATTCGCACACCATGTGCAGTTCGATCCAACTTGAGAGATAGGATAGTTTAAATCTCAAATTATGAGACGCAGACGAAGTTGCGCGAGTCAGCTAGTAGATCATAAAATGTTAATGAACTAAGACAGCAACAGGCAAGATGTTACAATTACGAAACGCAATTTCATCATCATCATCAGCCTATTAAGCCTATCAGCCTAAGTTCCCATTGTTGGGACACAGGCCTCCTCTCTATGAGAGGGAATGGGAGAACAAAAACACGAAAAAAAAACAAAAATGTGAGTCTTTGGAGACAGCCGATAGAAGTGAAAACGTACGCGTGGGAGTTCCACGATTTTGTTCACTAAAATAGTGCTCAACGCGCCTCAAGAACTTTTCACTTCAACAAAACACAAAAACAATCCAATTCCTTGCAATAAACTGAGTTTCTATGCCTTGGTTTAATTATCCATCAATGAAGCCTTACCTCAATAGGTTGTGTCCTCCTGGCGAGGCCGACGACGTTGACGCCTGCATTCGCCAGCTCCACACAGAGGGCAGCTCCGATGCCCGAGCTAGCGCCGGTCACCACCGCAGTCTTGCCGACCCAGCGATCCATGCTGCATCGACACATTGTACCTTTAGTTTTATCGTTGTCAATACACTTTGACTCGGTCACTAAGCCAGTCGTTCAAAAAGTGGTTGGATACGGTAGACGAAAATATGGCCCAGCATAATGCATATAGGTCATCGTCACATTAACAGTTCCATTACCATGGCTAAATATTGGCAGTTTTACGCACCCCGTAATACCTACCTATACGAGTACATAAGTCTCCACACGAAAAATCTCTGTTACAAGCGAAACTACACAAACTTCAAGATACTCGTATGGATAAATTTGGAGCCGACAGAGCTGGAATCGAACCCCGCTAACAAAACGCCTTTTACAGCTTTTAGAAAAATAAACCACAGAAATATTAAATGTTTTCCTATTGAATAATAACACAATAATATCATAAAGCTAAAAAATACTATAATCCGAAGAGTACTTGCATTTATTTATAGAGTCCGTCCCGCGTCCGTACGTTTCCTTCAATTGCCTTGAATTTTAAATGCCAACTTGTCCGCTCACTACCACTTTCCTTCACAGAATGAATTGAATTGTGATCAATTGAAAGCAAAAGCCTACTATCACGAGGTTAAACAACTGTAAAACCAAGTAATTTTAATAAAAAGTATCACAATAACCCGACTACTAATTATATTATGGATCTATATATTATACAGGGTGTATTTCACCTCATCACAAAGCCGTTAACCAAGCATTCTGTATATCAAACTAAGTAACTTTACGCAAAAACTATTGCTGGGAAACAACTTTTTTTTTTGAGTTTATAAATACACGTTTTGTGGTATAACTCAATATAACACACTCAAAACATTGTGCGGATGGATGGATTGAATAGTACGGGGGTCGTAGAGATATTTAAAGTAAAAATCATGCGATAAAAAGTGGTATTTAAAAAAAAAGCTTGTCAAAATCTTACAACTTTGACCCCCAATATCTCCGTAACTAGAAGGTTCCCAGGTATAGTGTAGAACAAAAAAATGATCAGAATGACGAGTAGAACAAGTGCCTTTCGTATTCGTTAACACGTGTTTACACCCTTTATACAGGGTGAATTTTTGAAGTGGGCCTAGAGCGTCGATGGCCAAACCCAAAACTGTGAGGAATAGCGAAAAATGCTCAAAAGAGTTCCGATTTTGATGAAAACTAAATCTGCATCATCAACATCATTTTTTGAAAATCAATATCCCTAGCCAGAAATCGAAACCGTTGATTATGGAAACACACACACCGTGTGTTATTAGACCATCCGATAGCGTCGCTATTAAGGACCAAATTCTGAGAAAAAAATGCTAACGGCTAACTAAAGGAACCAGTTAATTTTTAATAAAATGCGTAACAGAATGCAAATCTTCTGATTTCCGTGTCGATGAACCAAAATCGTGTTAGACCTGTATGTAGCCACCTGCACAGCTCTAACATTTTCTTTGAATAAATATTGATGGGTGCAAGTGGCGCAGGATGGTCAGGGCAGGAGGTGGAGCATATCCTGCACACTGGCAATCTGTTTGCGATGGATCGAGGATACCTCATTTGACCAGACGTATTTCTTCAGCGGTCAACCTGGGCTCGCAGTCGGTTCTATCTATCATGGGGGTTTAGGTTTCCGCACTTAGTCCTTGAAATGGACCATTGTGCGTGAGCCCTGGTGGCCGATTACTCCAACCAGCCCACCTCCCTCCAGAAGCAGATTAGACCTCCCGTTCTCCTCAGGACATCTACAAGTGATCCTGGTGTTCCCAGGGTCTCTTCGCGAATCTTGTTTACGGCTGTGCACTCCAGGAGCACATGCGCTACCGTCTCCTCCGCCTCCATGCACGCTCTGCACAGGGGACTGTCAGTGATACCTAGGGTGTGGAAGTGTTTGTTCAGCGAGCAGTGTCCAGTGATGGTCCCCGCCACCAGACGCAGGCTGTCTCTGTCCAGGCGCAGAAGGCGCCTGGTCAGCTTTGGATCCAAGGATGGCATGGCCTCCTTGGATTGCGTACAACCTGGTGCCGAGGCCCACCATTTCTCTGCTTGTAATCGGGTGTGATCCTTTAACCAGTTCCTCAGCTGCTTGAAGGGAATGGGCACAATGGGTTCGGGTAAGCAGTCGGTTAAGGGACTTCCAGATTGACCTTTGCAGTTCGTGTCCGGGCGGCAGGTGTTCTTCCGGGTTAATGAAATGTGGAGGGATGGGATGTTTGTTTCTCCTTAGTTCGCATCTCTCGTCTGACGCAATGTCTTATATGGAGGTTGTTGTATTGGAAAACTGTTACGGGTCTGAAGCGCGCAGGTCCGCACAGGGAGTGGCAGAGGTCCCCTTTTCGTTTGTTTTTTGGTTGTTACCTCAGAACTTTCGACTGGGTAAACCGATGTTGATGGTTCTTTTTTTATTTGAAAGCTGGTGCTTCCCGTATGGTCCCATTTCAATTTGCTAAAGATCTGATAATGCTGATCTTCGGAGATATAAATGGAACTCTTCAAAAATACACGGCAAAGTAGGTTCATTGTTTATACTACATCATGACGTAACATCACGCCTATATGCTCTGAGGGAGTACCTACGCAGAAGTGTAGAATACACCCAGATTTCGACAGTTAGATGTGTTAAGTTCCATTTAATGGGATCCTGGAGAAATAGAGGGAACTCCTTAAATTTATAGGCACACCAGAAGCGATACGGGTAGTTTTAGGAAGAGTACTTTCTCAGAGTGATCCTATTTCAATTTGGTAAAGATCTGATGAAGAACTTCGGAATATAGGCAACGGAACTCCTCAATAAATGATAGCAAATGTACAGGGATCGCTGAAATCTCATGTCTGTCTATTGTTTACACCAGTTCATAACAAAAAATCACGCTGGTACGCTGTGAATGATAAGCACATGTGAACCACTAAAAAGTGAAAAATAAAAACTTTATTGCAAAAAATATAACCGACTTCACACAAAAAAACTAATACAGGCGAATTGAGAACCTCCTCTTTTTGGAAGTCGGTTGAAAAGTGAAAAATAACTTTAGCTTCAGAAGTCGGTGACAAAAAAACTGAATCAATCAAACAAAGGTCACCGACTTCTGAAGCTAAAGTTATTTTTCACTTTTTTGTTTTTTTTTTATGATTAATTTCGTTGCGTGATCCAAGACAGTTAAATTGTTTCTCCGGGACTTCGTCGAGCTGCATTGTCTCGGTGCTTTTCTGGTGCTCGCCACTGCTCATTCGTGCTTTTAGTAGTAGGTAACAGTGGTTGGGGAATAGGGTGGCGGATTTATCGTAAAAGAAAAAAATGTTACAGTTAGCAATATATAATAGTTACGGACTCGGACATGGACTCCACACCACTAAAAAAAATCAACATACGGGTTGAAAGGGACACCGACGGTAAACACATCGCACTACTACACAACGCTTCGATCCGATTTCGATCTAAAAAAAGATAGACATATGACTTATCGAATCGAAATTCATTCCTAGCGTTTGTGAATACGGGGGAAGAATAAGTGGTAGTCGTTTTAGCCTTTCCACTCTTTATAGGATAACCGATCTATGAAGGAGACAGACCTTTCTAGAGTAGAGTTGGATACTTATTTTAATTTCAACAAATAACAAAAACTTCATCACAAACAATGTGTTTCTATCTAGCTTTCTGCTGGCTTGCTATTCTGTTCTTGAAGTAAAACTTCCAAGTTCTTACAGCCTCTTCTCCATTACTGGTGTTATAGTCAATTCACCGATCTGTAACGAAAAATATTAATTTAAAAGTCAACCCAATGAAAATAAAAATAGCATAAAACCTATAGGAAATGAGATATTTGCAATAAATGCGTAAAAAAACGATATTTTGACCTTTGACCTTGAAATATCTGTTAGCCGCGGACACCTTACGATAAGTAGGTTTTGAGACAAGTTTAGGGTGTCAAAACAAAGGCTTATACAAGTTTATAGGTGACTATCTCTCATTCCGAGGGGAAAACCTAATTTTCCTGAACTAAAAACATAACAGCAACATGTATTGTAAGTGCAACACATTCAACCGCTTACATTGACGTGCGGCGGTGTTGAGAGCACATACAGCACAGCGTCCGCCACGTCTCGCGGCTGCAGCGACGGCATCTTGAGCTCCTCCACGTAGTGGGCCATCAGAGTGCTTATCAAACCAGGTGATATGCTCTAAAGACCATTGCAATAGAAACAAGGTAATAATGTTATAACTTTGAAAGTAAAGACCGGTGACCAGTCAGTTCACCAAACATTAATTCACAAACTTTTACTTGACAAGCCACGATTAGAAAACACATCATTTGTCATTTCATCAGTATACAACTACGAGTATAAGTTTAACAATTAATTCACGCAAAATAATCATCGAAAAAACTTTTATTTCATAACGTATTATTTGACAAACAATTCATTACTTTTTCGTTTTATCTCATAAAACAGCATTTGAAATAAAGACGTTACACAAATTGATTGTGCCATTTACAAAAAAAAAAGAAAACAAATGAATTTGGTTATCTATAAGACCAAATTTGTGACAGAAATGAATCGCTGCAGAACCGACTCCACGTAGTCTTTTCTGCCCTACCCCATCCATGTTCCTTACTCGCCCTTTATGTTCCGGGGCCGCGGTTCTAGAGTGTAATTTAAGCCCGCGTAGCCGGAGCCGTGACAGAAACCATGCTGTTGCATGTTGCATGCTGCATGTTTGCATACTGCATGCTTGCTGCTTGCATGCATGCTGCATGCTTGCTGCATGTTTGCTGCGTGCTTGCTGGCCTTGCTGATCGTTTGCTGCATGCTTGCTGCTCGCTTGCTGCATGCTTTCTGAATGCCTGCTGCTTGCTTGCTGCGTGCATGGAGTTGACTTTTTGCATGTTATGAAAAAACTATGCATTTCCTATTTTTTTTTCATAAAAAAGAGTTTAAAAAAATACTAGCCTGTAAGTTATTTTGTTGAAACGTGATTTGACCAAGTGTATCTAGGTAAAAAATTTAAAATTCATAAATGAATAAATATCATCTGATGCATCTGATAAAAGAAGTGTTTGCCAAATAAATATTTGTAAAACAAATATTTTAAAAATAAAACATTTGCGGAATAAGTTGTTTGCGAAATAAATAGTATACGAAACGTTGGTTGTAAAATGAAGATTTGTCAATGGACTTTTGGTAAAACATTAGTGAACCGTAAAACAAAGGACCGGTTTTGTTACAAAGATTGTTGGAGGGTCAATAATAACATACTCTTTTGTTTTACGCTCTAGTATACAAGCAGTAATAATTGCATCTAAGTTTTTGCGGCAACTGAGAATTTTCATTGATAAACTACAGATTTCTGATCGCTTTCAACCGCTGCAAGTCGTTGAAACAGAAACTATTGCTCAACGCGTTAAGCCGCCGGAGCTGTTGCATTATTGTCATGAGACCAGTGTAGCAGTGGAGGCATTCCTAAATACGTACTGTAGTTTTGATTTTGTTTTGAAATGCAGCCAGTTCAGTGTTGAGCGACGCCGTGAACGCGGTGACCGCGTGCTTCGTCGTCGCGTACACGTTCATGTTGTCTGCCCAAGGAATGTAGTGGCCAGCAATACTGAAATAGGAATCCAAAACATTTGTTTTTGTTAATGGTCATTTTTGGTACGTTCACATTCTGACTCGTGCCTGGGTAATAACAACTCTTTCAAAAACTTCCCTTTTACTAAAATATTGGTAGGATGTGTGAGACTATGTGACAATGCTGTTGAATAATTAAAGGCAAATCGTGAATGTCGTCATTTGAAGGCCACCTACAGGCGCTGGATATTTGATAGTTTGGTATAAGTATTCAAATACTTTTGATTGACAGATGGTTATAGAGGCGTGCCTGTAGAGATGGATTAACAATTTACCTGTTAATATTGATAATATGGCCATCTATCTCGTTCTGTTTCATCGACGCGATGGCATGACGCGTGCACAGGATCATGCCCTTCAAGTTCACGTCGATAGTTGAGACAATTTCGTCGTCAGTCAATGTGTTGCTGCCCACCTCTGCAAGTAGGACAAGAACACGAACTCTTCAATCATTGACGATTATTCGATAGCAACTGTTTCAATACTTAACTCACTTATGTAGGTGATGTAACAGCACGTCACCGACGCTGACGCTATCGCGCTATAACGATTACCACCTATTCAAATCAGCTGGTCCGTACATTTTGACCATGTATGTAGGTATTGCAGTTTGATAGGAAACAGCTGTTTTTTTTTAAATAACCATACTTACGTAATTATTTACTGCGTGGTAACCGTTTGAGGCGCGGGTCATATACAAGTGGCGTATTGCGGTGGCGCCGCGCTGGCGAGGTGGTGGCGTGGCGCCACTTCTTTGATATTTCATACAAAATGTATAGAAGAGGTCTGGCGCAACGCATACTGAGATGGCGTGGCGCTGCCGCGGCGCGGGCATCACTTCCTCGCCATCCGCGCACCCGCTGTTAGAAGTGGCATGCACAGGGCGGGAACAAGACAACGAAAATGCGTAACAAATTAGACTTTAAAGACTACAATGCGCACGCGCCACGCCATTCCGGCGCCATTAGCGCGCCTATTCTGCGCTTCGCCGGCGGCACCACGCCATCACCTCGTCAACGGTACGCATCCGAAAGGGACACCGACGCGACGCTAAGGCGCGGGTCATATTCAAGTGGCGTATGGCGTATGGTGGTGGCGCGGGTGCGCGGGGGCGAGGAAGCGGCGCCACTTCCTCGCCCTCGCCTTAGCGTCGGTGTCCCTTTCGGATGCGTACCATTTGATATAATAACAAACGTTCACATGACCTAATTTAATTTCATGTAAGTACTGATTTTTTAGTATAACGATGAAATTATACAGGGTGTAAACCACCTCATCACAAAGCCGTTAACTAAGCATTCTGTACATCAAACTAAGTAACTTTACGCAAAAAATATTGCTGGGAAGCAACTTTTTTTTTTGAGGTTATAAATCATGTTTTGTGGTAGAACTCAATGTAACGCGCTTAAAACATTGTGCTGATGGATATATTGAATAGTACAAGGGTCGTAGAGGTGTTAAAAGTCAAAATCTTCCAAAAAAAACTTGTATTTATAAAATAACTCGTCAAAAAGTGGTAACTTTGACCCCTCATATCTCCGTAACTAGACGGTTCCCAGGTATGGTGTAGAACAAAAAAATTATCGCAATGATGGGGAGGACAAGTGCCTTTCGGCTTCGTGAAGAGGTGTTTTACACCCTTTATACTGAATTATTGATATAATTTCAGTTTACCTAATTATATGGTTTAATTAACATTTCCTATAATGCACTTTTGTACTAATATTCAGTTGGTATAATATTTTGTTAGTATATTATTAAAAATCTATAGTAACGTTTAATGTAATTTGAAACGAACAACTATTTATGTACACACACAATACTTCATAGGACATTACATCACGCTATCTGGTATTATCCATACCATTATACAGGGTTATTTGTAAAACACCAACAACCTCGCAGGAGTAGATTACTAACATCTTAAACAACAACATTTGTTCTACGACTTTTCCGAAAACAGACAAAAAAAATCAACTCTCCATACATATGTCCGAACAGCTGATGGAGTTTTCCATGAGTTTTTGTTTAACATGCATTGTAATAGAATAACTATTTTAGACAAATTATCACGAGAACAAATAGCCCGTCGGTGACGGCAACCGCCTTTCAAACAGTGAGTCGCAAGGTCAAGCCTCAGTACAGACGAAGAAATACTTTTTGATTTTAATGCTGTAAGATTTCTGATAATAACTTTGGTTCGCACGTTCAAAAACCACCCGGTTTTCACTTTTTGTAACAAAGTATTTTGTTTTTTTAAAACTTACATATTTCCAAATCATAGTTTTATACATATTTTTTTTAACACTTAAACGACATTTTGGGAGTCATTTATTTCATTTCAAATAATAAATCTGTAAACATGGCGCTTAAACTGTTACAGGATCACACACAGAACCCTTTTTCTACTATTTCTTAAATTTTCGTCTGTGTCCGTGTGTCTCTACGTAGCCCTTTTACGTGTAAATTAAAAAACCAACGTGGTTTTATTGAATGCACAAATTATTATTGTGCACTAGCTTCTGCCAGCGGCTTCGCCCGCGTGAAGTTTGATTATTGTCCCATGGGATCTTACTACCGGAATAAAATGTATCCTATGTTTTATGTGGGTCATAGCGTGATGATATAAACGTAAGAGTAAACAAATATAATAATAACAAATCTCCGAACTGCTAAGCTATCGGGAGTTACACGTGTTATTGTGAGTCAACTATAAAAGATAGACATATGCTGTCTTGGGATATTTTTTATATAATTTTATGTGGAATATTTCCGTTATACATGATTTCTATGTAGCTTTAACCATTAAGGCTGCACACGCGACGGAAGCTAAAAAAACCAAGTAACTTCTCCCGTTTTCCCAACATTTCCTTTCACTGCTCTGCTCCTATTAATGGTAGCGTGATGAAAAGTATACTATTACCTGCTCAGGAGTATGTAGAATAATTGTACCAAGTTTCGTTAAAATCCGTCGAGTAGTTTTTTTTTCTATAAATAACATACAGACAGACAGACAGACAGACAGACAGACAGACAAAAATTTTACTGATTGCATTTTTGGCATCAGTATCGATCACTAATCACCCCCCGATAGTTATTTTGTAAATATATTTCATGTACAGAATTGACCTCTCTACAGATTTATTATAAGTATAGATAGATAACTTAGAGAAAGTTTTGATTTTTGTTTCTTTGCAATCATGCGACTTTAACGTTTTTAAGGAGAACTTATCATCATGATCTAACGATACATGCAATGACATCTATGAAACCAAAATGGTACTAATGAATAAAAATCACAAGATAGAGAAGAACAGAATAGTCAACATGACCTTGCTTTAAAATCTACAAAGCTAGTAGAGTGTCCGTTCGACTGCTTTCCATGCACATGTTTTAGCAGTTTAACTTCATGCTCTATAAATGGCGTTGTTCATTTGACTCCATTTTCTGAATCACGGTGTTATGATTTTCCGTGAAAGAGTGTCAGATGTGTTTTTTTTTTTAGGATTTGAAATCATCAAATGACTTCTCCCACTCTGGGGATGACTTCTCCCGTGTCAGATGTCTCAAGTTTGGGTTTTTTGGAAGAAGTTCTCAATTCAACGCCTGTTTCTCTTTATGTAGGTACCTATACTATGGCTGAGCAATACTCAAATGACCGAATTATGAAGTCGCACGATTCCGGTCAATGTGGCGACACTTGATAGGCCTATGTCCAGCAGTGGACGTCTTTGCGCTGAAATAATGATGAATGATGATAATTCAAATGGAGTAGGGCAGGACACCTAGCAAGGCGCGGTGATGTCAGGTGGAGTAAAGCTGTGACCAAGTGGCATTCTAGAAATCCAAACAGAAGTTTTGTTCGTCCAGCGGTGAGATAAGCTCAGACGATATTGTTGCTATTGCGGGAATATCCTGGATGAGACTGGCACAAAAGCGTGGAGCTTGGCACAAACAAAGAGAGGCCTGTACCCAGCAGTCGCTGAAGTCGGACTATGGATGATGATGATGATGATGACGCATAACTTTTTCCAGAGAAGTCCGATTTTCATGATTATTTTGATTGAAAAGCGTGTTTAGCAAAGTTTGTCCCATTTTTTATTGAAAATAGTTGTGTTCGAATTCATGTGCGTATTGTATAATCATCGCTTGCTGAAACATCGTGAGGAAACCAACATGCCTGAGAGACATTTGGCATGTTAAGCCAAGTCAGAGGCCCATGGGCAGCATAAAAACTCTGACACCAGGTTAGGCAACAACACGATAAGGAAGGAAATATCGCTTGCTTCGGTGAAGAAAGATATCGTGAGAAAACCACAGCATGCCTCAGAGTTATTTCTCGACGGCATGTAAAGCCAAGACAAAGGACCTTAGGCGGCGTAAAAACTCTGACAACAGTTTAGGCACTAACCACACGATAAAGAAGAAGATCGTTTTGGGGCTTATTTCATAAACCTTTTTGACAACTTTAGACCTGTCTGAAGTTTGACTGTGATCAGTTACAGCAGCTATATCGTGTGTCGGCTCACTTAATGCACCTTGATGAGAACTTTAGAAATAGCTAGAATATGACTGTCATCGAAGGTCTCATGATGGAGGCTTGGAGACGAAAAGAATTTGCAATAGGTTTTCAAGAGTTTACAGCATCTACATCGTATTGTGTTGACCTGCCTGGAGTATGACTATCATTAAAAGTCTGACTTTGGAGAAGGAAGGCAGATGCGAGAGGTCCGCAACAGTTTGAAGCAGCGTTAACGTGTCTCGGCTCATGTCATGCCACTTGATGAGAACTTTCGACCTAGCTGGAGTATGATATTGTCGAGTGTCCAAGGATGGAAACGTAAGGCTGTCGAGGGAAGAGTCCTTATTCGGACAAACATAATTTGAATATTTTGGAGTTTAATGTAAACCTATTCGAGAAAAATAAATTGTTACTGACTTCAATCTGAATCTGAACTAATATTATAAAGCTGCAGAGTTTGTTTGTTAGGTTGGTTGAACGCGCTAATTTTAGGAACTGTTGGTTCGTCTTACGCAGACGAAGTTGCGCGGGTCAGCTAGTAGCATAGGTATATTACACACCCGTCCCTTTCACCCTGTATAGATTAATGTCGTAGTGTTGCCGTAGAGTGGTCGTGGAGATTCTATATATAGAGACAATCCCTATAAAACACAATCCTATAGCGTATGTTTGCCGTAGCGCTATCGTAGCGTTGGCGTAGCAGCGTCGTAGCATCATCGTAGTAATTGTGTAGAGGACCCAGACGGGTTCGTAGCGTTCGTATCTTTTACATAACATTATCCTTGCGATTGTGCAGAGTTTATTTATAGCGTACCTACGCGTTACCTTGCTTTAGTAGGTATTTTTTGTTCGACGTAGTTGACGATAATGATGATAGGTTACGTTTTTAACTAAAACAATTAACTGCGAACTAAAGTGCACAACAATAACTTACCAGTAATCTGTCCTGGGTACAGCACGCCGGCACAATTGACTAGGATGTGTACTCCATTGAACTCAGAGGTAACCCACCTGAAAGTCTCCCTCACGTCGCGAGGGCTCTCGATGTCACATTGTTTTGGAATAATTTTGCCCTTTATGACTTCCGACTTTATTTCCTATAATGTAAAAATAGAACTCCATAAATCTTTTATTACTTTACCGTAAGATGTTGCGCGCACACACAGCCACGACTTCTACTAGCCGCACGATTGATCGCACTAACTATTAGTCGTAGAACCAAAAAAAGAGCGCGTTTAACGAAACGACAAGTCTCTAGACATGGCATCCAAGATGCGTTTCTCATAGCGTCCTTATTTTTTGGTTTTTATTCAGCGATCGAAAGTTTGCGACAGCGTCGGTATGGGATCCTGCCGTTTTGCCGAAAAGATTTTGACAAAATTTCACTACCCAGATAAATTTTAGCAACTTTTTTTATACCATTGCAATATTTCGAATGATTTTAGTACGCATATTTTAATTTGGACAAATTTTTACTTGGCAAAATATTACTAAGTCTTGTATAATGTCATTATGGCATTAGGTCTTTAATCAAATGATTTATTACATCAAACAATGTTCAGACAATAAACGTTTGGTGAAATGATTTGTAAAGCAGAACATTTTTTAGGCAAAACGACTTCCATTATTAGAAAAAAAAAATTAAAAGTACTAGTTGGTAAACAAGTAGTTTAAACGTTAATTTCCCAAACATTAGGTTTGCGTTACATTTTTTTGTGAATAGGTTTTGTGCTTAGTAATAATTTGGCAAATGAAATAATGCGAATTTTTTTTTGGGAAGAGAAAATTTGACAAATTTCTTTCGGTCAAACATGGGAGACCTGTCGGTATCTATGTCGAGACTCCCGACTGCCAACTAGTTCTTTTGCGCGACCAGTCGTGGCTGGGGCACAGTACCTAGAGCGCTACATTTATATCAAGAGACTAGACTTGAATAGATCTGATAAAGCCTACTTTTGATCAGCAGCAAACCAGGCCAGCGAAATTGCTATATTAATAGAAATAATAAGTTCCTACTAATTTAATAAAAGCTTAGAATCTGACCAAAGGATAATTCCTTATCTTGAACTTACATGAATTCGATCTAAGTGCACATCTATTGCGATGACAGTCATCCCGGCGTTCGCCAAGTTGACGCTGATGGCGCTGCCGACGCCGCCGGCAGCCCCCGTCACCACAGCGGTTGCTTCGGACCAGCGCTCCATACTCTGCTCCTAAGGTCATTGTCACAGGAACTGATGGAGGCTACCGAAAGCGCCAAATTAGTGGCTCAGTTTTGTGATTGCCACCGGCACTCTAAGAAAGTCATTGCAGGTAATAATAGGTACCAGCCAGCCAGCCAGCTCATTCTACGAACAGGTACCAGCCTCCCACTATCCCACTGCAGGGCAAGGTCTCTAAAAAGGCGAATCGGAGGGATGTCAGGTTTACATGATTCCCTACTATCCCAATTTGTTTGTTGGGGTCAACAACTCAGCGCAGCATCAATTTGTTTTTTTTTCATACATGTCTCTCTAGCTAGTACCTAGTCGTCCATGTAGGTACCAAGCTAAACGCAGCGGATGTCCTCTCCGAACCAACCCAGCACACCAGCTAACGCTGCTGATACTATTTTTCAATACAGACGAGCGCTCGCGCGAGGTTTAGCGTACCTACACCCTTCTCATAAAGTCGTTTATGGTTTTCACTGCCCTAGCATGCAGACTGCAATACACGTACCTACTGCCTTCACTATCTCACAGATTGAACGGTATATGTGTGCCTCGAGAGACACAAAATAAAATAAGACGCAGTAACACGCTGAATCGGATTGTTTGGAACTACTAACCTTGATGGCTTCTTTAGTAGCAGGCTTTGTATCTAAGTACGCACAAATCGTCCGAATAGGAGGAAACTAACTCAAATCGAACTATGTAGTACTTGTTTGTTTCCGAAAATATTTCAGATAACTTCTTATTGTTCGTTCCCTTGGCGTAATCTGATAAGATTGATAACGTCACGTAGTTACATGCACCTTACAGTTATTTAGGCGATAGAACACAGCACAACCACTAGATAAGGACTGCTTACCGATCTGCGGAACTGTGACTTATGTCCGCGTGTTTTGTTCCATGCCGAAAAAGCGGATCGCAATGAAAATGTGCTTAGACTCGAGAACGGGTTATTATACCTGCTTATGTAACCAGTCTCTTTAAACAGTGTGATTATTTCCGCAATGGTGTTTTACATATTGTGCTTCCGATGAATCATAGAAAAATGTCAACAAAATAATGAGACATCTATACTGATATTATAAAGCTCAAGAGTTTGTTGTTTGTTTGGTTGAACGCGCTAATCTCTACTCGCTAACTACTGATTAGAATTAAAAAAAACACATACAGGGTGTACAAAACATAAACAGACTCTTCACGAAGCCGTCAACCAAGCTGTACATCAAAACTAAGTAACTTTACGCAAACATTATTGCTGGGAAACGACCTTCTCTTTTGAAGTGAAAAATCAGTTTTTGTGGTAGACTTCAATGTAACGCACTCAGATATTGTACTGATGGATGGATTGAATAGTACGGGGTTTGTGGAGGTATTTAAAATAGAAATCTTACAATAAAAACTTGTATTTAAAAAAACTTGTCAAAAAGTTGTAACTTTGACCCCCAATATCTCCGTAACTAGGTTCCCAGGTATGGTGTGGAACAAAAAAATGATCGCAATGACGAGGAGAACAAGTGCCTTTCGGCTTCGTTAAGAGGTGTTTTACACCCTTTATTTGTGTACTGGTGTAGTCCATTTAGCGAGGAAGGTCAAGGCTAATATATAACATCACGCTACGACCAATAGGAGCGGAGCATAAATGAAAAATGTTGCAAAAATGGGAAAATGTCCTAAGCTTTTTCTCTCTTATGTGACCAAACGAAGTTGCGTGGGTCAGCTAGTATTTCAAATAAATAAAAATTGGTGTCATTTTGCCAAAGAATTTCGTAAAATTTTGCCAAAGATATACTTAAGGGTGTTAGAAGCATTCGAGGTAAACCTGAAACTAGCTCTTATAATTCTAAGTAAATAAAAAACATCCTTATGGTTGCATATTTTATTATCGATAATTATTTGTATGTTAATAGAAAAATCTCCGACATGCTGACACTTAACAAGGCTAAACATATTGAAATGGTCGACTATACAACACGCGGCATATATACATCGACAATAATCGAACTTTCTGACACACTCATAGGAACATTTGCACCTTACCCTAACGCAATTATATCTCTATGCGACGTTTTCAATAACCCATAGATATCTGAATATTCTTCCCGATGACAATAATACACTTGAACAGACACTGCTCACAACAGTGTCCTATATACTAAGAGAAACGGCAGACATACGGGTAATTGATAATGCGCTTCTGGTGATCTACGATAAGCTTATCTCTACCATAGCTAGCGAGGAAATCTCATAACATCGACCTGTGTTGTAAATAAACTTCTATTGACCGCAACTTAGTTCAGGGGTCACTGATTGGGGTAAGTTACAATATTTGCAACATAAATAATTACATTTACTAATTGATTTATCTCCCTTAACATATTCCTCTTGTTATAGCTGCACAAGGATCTTTTGGCGCGTTGCACATTTAAAAACAACAACACACAACATCATATGGATCAAGGTGTCACAAAATTAAATATTTAATAACCCCTATCAACGACATTCGAGCGCCAAAAGATCTTTGTAACATTTTATCGCTATGGCTGCCATATGCTTATCGGGAATAATGTCGGTTACCTACCCTCATTATAACAAATTCAATGACAATATAATCAATTTCAGTCGAACAAACTTATCGAATCCAACAAAGTGTCACAATAAAGCGTGCAGCTTAAAATAAAAAGAAAAATATATGTAAACCATAATTATGTATGCTTAAACCAAAGTCCCAAAAAATAAGTATAATTTATAATACTGGAAAAATACTTGATTTGAGTAATTTAAAATTCGTCAGAAAAGGATAATTATGTGGGCATAAAATATCTCACCAAAATCAAATCCACTCATCACAGTCTTTTTAATAAAACAGATTTTAGTAAAAATAAAAGCAAGGTTAATAAAGAAATACATAATACATGTTTCGCAGATTTCATGATATTTTTTTCTCAAAAATTTACATATCTTACACACTACGGCTTGGGAGTCAAAAATAAAATATTGAAAGTTAATGCTTACGCTAATGTAACAATATTACAAAGTTGTTACAGTAAATTGCACTTATTTATTATCACTTAACATTATTATAATCATAGATGTAGATTTTATTTATTAATTTCTAATAATTTGATATAAAAAAAGATTTATTAATCCAATGAGAATCTTCGTGCGAATAATAACGTTTTACTATCACTACTTCGCTGTACTTAATAATTAATTATAGACATATAACATGCCCACACTAAATAATAGATGCGTTACTTTATTTCACAATTAGACGAAAAACAAAAAAAAAATACCTCTGATATCCCCTCTGATACTGTATATAAATCCAATATTTGTATGTATCTGTGTACATATTGACATAAATCTGCAATAAAACAAAGCATATAGTAAACTTTAAGTACGCAGCATAAACTTCACTTAACTAGTTGGCCCTAAGTTAGAGAAATACAACAATGTCCCGACACGTCATAGTAACTAACACTAATGCTCGGCTCAGACTGGTGGGGGAGACGAAATGTGTTGTGGACAATCAAGTATGGAATTTATGATTGTAGAAATAAGGTTCACATGACACGTGCAGTGTGTGTCGCCTCGCCCACAGTCTGCGCCGACGCAACATCGCCTGCGTGTTGCGCACTGTCATCATTACATTCACTGGAATAAACTCTGCACTTTCAGCTTGGGCAAGTATTGTGGCTGGGACGACTTCGTGATCTTCACCTGAAATTGTAACATTACCCGTTAATAAGGATCATAATTATATTGTTTTATTAATATCAATTTTAGCGCAATTATTAACGAATAAAAATTATTATTTTTACTAATCTATACTTATAATAAATCTGTAGAGAGGTCAATTCTGTACATGAAATATATTTACAAAATAACTATCGGGGGGTGATTAGTGATCGATACTGATGCCAAAAATGCAATCAGTAAAATTTTTGTCTGTCTGTCTGTCTGTCTGTCTGTCTGTCTGTCTGTCTGTATGTTATTTGTAGAAAAAAAAACTACTCGACGGATTTTAACGAAACTTGGTACAATTATTCTACATACTCCTGAGCAGGTAATAGTATCGTGGTGTAGATCGTGGAGTATGTCCGAGTGAAGACCAGCTGGACCTTGAGGGTTGAGAAGTTGGAGTCGCGCCACAACACGAATTTTAGGTCGTTCGTGGTGCGAGTTCCGACTCATCATATTGAGACCTTCCTCAAGGAAGAGTTTTGGCCGAAGGGTGTCATATATCGGCGATTCCGCGGAAGGCTACGCGACACCACGCAGCGCAGCATGACGCCGTCTCTTCGTGTACAATAGTTTAGAGGTTTTTTATTAATATGTATGTTAGTCTGTAAGGCATATGTGATATGGGTCTTTTGTTGCCTGAATTAAATGATATATTATTATTATTATTATTATACTTTTCATCACGCTACCATTAATAGGAGCAGAGCAGTGAAAGGAAATGTTGGGAAAACGGGAGAAGTTACTTGGTTTTTTTAGCTTCCGTCGCGTGTGCAGACTTAATGGTTAAAGCTACATAGAAATCATGTATAACGGAAATATTCCACATAAAATTATATAAAAAATATCCCAAGACAGCATATGTCTATCTTTTATATTTGACTCACAATAACACGTGTAACTCCCGATAGCTTAGCAGTTCGGAGATTTGTTATTATTATATTTGTTTACTCTTACGTTTATATCATCACGCTATGACCCACATAAAACATAGGATACATTTTATTCCGGTAGTAAGATCCCATGGGACAATAATCAAACTTCACGCGGGCGAAGCCGCTGGCAGAAGCTAGTCTATACTAAAACTATTATATATATATATATATATATATATATATATATATATATATATATATATATATATATATATATACTATTATAAAGCTGAAGAGTTTGTTTGTTTGTTTGTTTGTTTGAACAAGGAAATCTCAGGAACTACTGGTTGGAATTGAAAAAATCTTTTTGTGTTGGATAGTCCATTTATCGAGGAAGGCTATAGGCTATATAACATCACGCTAGGGGCACTAGGAGCCGAGCAGCAATGAAAAATGTTACAAAATCGGGGGAAATTTTATTCCCATTGTGAGCTTTTTCTCTCTTATGTGACGCAGACGAAGTTGCGTGGGTCAGCTAGTATAGTTATAAGCATACTGACATTCTAATTTAAATTATCAATTATATGAAGATAGTAGTGTTCATACAAATGCAATAATATACATACTTCATGGTAATCCTCCTCTTTAATTTCCAGGGGATCTTTCATCATCTGCAAAGAAACAACAAAACATTAGTCAAACAAACAAAAGCATTTCACACTTCACACATAGTCCCTTTGCAAAACAACGAATGCCTGAATGAAGTGACACAATGGATTTCTAACAATGTATAAAGCGGTATTTTTACAGAATTTTAAAGCGTCTGGTAGAAATTTTCATCAACAGCAAGTTTCAGGCAGTGTTGGTTATCAGTTTTTAACACTCTGCAACATATGAATAACTCAGCACTCTGACTTAACAATAAAATAGCATTATTTTTATGCAACTTTGACACCTGATGTTTAGAAATAGAAGTTCACAGTATTAGTAAGTGTAGTTGTTAATAAGTAAGTCCGGTACCTTGGGCGGGCGGCCCCGGCGCGGCGGGTGCCTCGTGTGGGTGAGGACGCGCAGCTGGTGCTCGCGCAGGAGATGCTCGGTGTGCGCGCGCGCGGACGGGAGGCGCGCGCCGCACGACGAGAACACGCACGTGTACGAGCGGCCTGGGGGACCCAACTCTTAGTTAACACCCGAAACTTGGGGGACTTTTGCTAGCTGATTTAGTTTGACCCAGCATAATTCTTTTCAAGGGTCTGGGTCAAACTAAATTAATTTGTTGTACTTAAATTAATTTTAAACTAAGTTACTTTTCGTGTTTTTTGTTTGTCTGCATCGTTGTTCTCTGTGCAACGTGTAGTTTAACACGTTGGATTTAAAACATGTGGTTTCCACCGACATTGGTAAAAAATCTGGATAGCACAAATATCTCCCTGTGTGATAAATGAATTTGTGAATCCCTGTCACAAATTCATTAGATTGTACCTGTGAAAAGCATGGGCAGGACGTAAATTTTAGCAACATCGTAAGCAAGGCAAAGGTAGGGAGATTTTTGCCAGGATTGGATCAGTAAATGAAGATGTAAATGTAAACTTACTGGTATCATCATCCTCGCTGTTGTTGGCGAGCGCGTTGTGTTGCGCGGCGTGGCGCTGCAGCTGTCGCTCGCTGGGGAAGCTCAGGCCGCACAGCGCGCACGCCGGCCGCGCCGCCGGACTGCGCGCCGGGCTCTTCATCTCCGCGTGCACTTCTCGTCTGCAGGACATGATATACGTTATTACAGTCTCCACAAAGCGAGTGCCTGAGGACCGATAGCGCTGTCCGAGCAAGTCCAGGCAGGTAGCGAGACGACCTGTACAAGGGCTGGTACGTTGTTGCTTTCTGAGCAACATGATGATGTGTGATGTTGGTGAGGTATTCTGTACCTAGAAAACAAGAAAGGGAGGCCTTTGCCCAGCAGTGGGATATGTCGGCTAAACAACTAAGGATATACATCGTACTGTGTAGCCGAGTGAAGTTTTTCCAGGTGACACTGACAGGGATCTCTCTTAGATTACTGTTTGGAAGGTATACTCTACGTAACAGTTACATAAAACTTTTCGACTTAGTTGCTAAGGCTGCCGAGCAAGTGGCAACGCAGTGTAAATCTATTGCTGGTGTGGCGGTAATTCCGTCGGCGAGATGATCTAAACTTTAGATCATCTCTTGTTACTTTAGATTCTAAAGTAACAAGAGTCTATGACTAGTGTACCTGTGCATATACATGTGATTGCGCTGCTGGAACTGTTCGCCGCACACGGTGCAGTCGTACGTGGACTCCACGGGGCGCCCGTTCATGTGCCGCTTACGATGTTGATTCAAATTCGTTACCTACACAGATTATTATTGATTACAATTTTAGAGGAATTTTGTTTACATATTTTCTGGAATATTGTTTACGGAAAATATGGTAAGGGGCGTGCCCATTAGGGCCGCGCGGTTCTGCGAGACCGAGCCGCGCGGCCGAGCCTCGTGGCGAGCGTGTGAACTTATAATAAACTCACGAGGCTGTAGAAAAAAAAGTTTTATTTAACTGCCATTCTCAATTATCATATCCCCCTTTTTATACTCCAGTAAGTTTAATTGGGCTGTCGACGTATTTGTTCAATTTAAGTGAGACAGTTAATTTGCAAAGAGTCATTTATAGTTATAGTTACCTGCGCGTATGCCTTATTGCATCCCGGCTCCGGGCACACGAACGGACGCTCTCCAGTGTGCAATCGCACATGATTGTTCAGATTTGTAACCTGTTGTAATATAAATAATGATATTATTATAATGAGAAAAAATTACAGTAATGAGAGTTTATTTCCATAATTGCATACCTGAGTAAATGCTTTCCCACATTCGGAGCATTTGAATGGTCTCTCATTAGTGTGGATGCGTAGGTGCGCCCTCAAGTTGTTGGACTGGGAGAACGCTAGAAAACGAAAATACGAACTCTCAGTTATGTTTATGAGACACGGAACTAGTCAATCAACAAAAAAATTATAACTCTTCGTTATTAGCAGTGGTACTTTCAGGGGAATATTCGTACATCTTTCAGAAAACATAAAGCCAGATTTAGGCGAAGCCAGTAACGCAACAGTAACGCTGGCGCCAGTCCACAGACAAGCCAGCGCTGGCCTGACCCGTATTGTTTAGATGAGGCCAACGGAGTTATTTCATTACTGGTAGTAGAGGATCCCCTTAAGAACGACCTTCACCCATTTGACAATCGCTGAAAATTACATTTTATCAAATAAAATATGTTCGTGAACGAGTACCAATAGGGTTGCCGCAAAAAAATTGTCATGTCTTTTGAAAGCCTGGCTACCGTTATCTATGACCAGATTTTCACGGGCAACCCTATACTACTCGACTCGCAATAAAATTACCTACATTTTAATATATATTAATCGTGGTAAGCAGATGAGTGCAATTACCAATAAATATATTTGTAATAATAATGTTTGTACGCGGCTACCAGGTAATAGGGACCAGAAAAAGGTATGCAACCTATTAACAGCATATAGCGAATGTTGTATACTTGCGATTAGACTATGGCTTGTTTGGCAACCAAGTTGGTGAAATTTGAAGAAATAAAATATTTTTTATAATTTTAAATAATAATAGCCATGACCATTTTTTTGTGGCAACCCTATTGGTACACGTTCCAAACATATTTTATTTGATAAAATGTAATTTTCACCAGGTTTTCAAATGGGTGAAGGTCATTCTAGCAGAGGTCACTGGCTTGAAAAATAGGCTGGTGCTCTTCCGGCTAGTGCTGGAAGCCAGTGCTGGCCTGACAGTCAACACTGGCTTCATCTAAACCTTGCTTAATGGTTTTAAAGATTCTTTTATCTTTTTTGAACAAGGAGTACTTTGGTGACAACCATAAATAGCTTTAGTTTTTTTTTTATTTTTTTTATTTTGATATTGCACGACTTGACATACCTCATATTATTATCTCTAAATATTTACCAATATGTGTACATTGGAATCTGTTTATTGTGTTTTGATTTCTATTCGCTGTAATTGGTCAACGCATGAAACACATTACTATTTAGATATATACATGTGGAAGCTTGTAATTAGCAATTGTCACTACTTATACATGTTTTTTTTATTATTGTTATTAGTCTGTAAGCTTTCTTTAAAATTAAAAAAATAAATAAATAAATAAACACATCAACACTTTGAGTAACTTGAGATAACATTAATACTGATGAGAGTTCTAGTGTTGGTAAAAACGGTGCCAAAATAGTACTTAATCAATGTAACAATTTAATGTTATACAACGTAATTGGATTAGAACTCGTTCAGATTTCATAACGGAAATAAGAAAAGTAAACATTTAAAAAAAGGCTCACCTTTATTGCAGTAAGTGCAGACGAAGCGTCTCTCGGCGCGATGGTTGCGCAAGTGGTTCTGTAACTGCATGTTCTTCTGAAAAGACTTGTGGCAGAGGCCACAATACAATGATGATTCATTTCCCTCCTGCAAGGTGCAAACACTTAGCTATAACCCCACGGTTATTCTAAGTTAGTGTCTGCCCAACTTAGCTGAACCTGACTACAGATTGGTGATTCAGATAAGTTAGAACAGACTCACAAATTCTTATATTTTGTAACTCAGTAAAACTGCTGTCGTGTTTATCGCTAATGTGAACCCAATGTTGGATTTGCTGGTGTCAACAACATTGGGGGACCATAGAGTTAGCAACAGATATTCAGGGGAATTTATATTTCTGCAGTTTCTTTTGTAAATTTTTTTCTCTATTTGACCTCTCACCAGTTCATATTTGATATGAACTGGTGAGAGGTCAAATAGAGATTATGTTCAAAATGTATTCTTAAAAGAAGATTTTTCTAAATCTATATTATAAAGCTGAATAGTTTGTTTGAACGTGCTAATCTCAGGAACTACAGGTTCGAATTGAAAAAGAATGCAGGATTTTACTGCATTTAACTAGTAGATAAACATATTAGATAACAAGAATTAAATAATAAACACCTCTTCACTGTTGCTAGTCTGCGGGACTGTCTGGTCAGATTCATTCTCTCCAATTGTTATTTCAGGCACTAGCGGCTGGCACTTGAAACAGGCGTAAATGCCATCCTTGCCTGTCTCAAACAATTGCTGAAACATACACAATATTATAGATAAAACAGAATGAATCTTATCTTTCTTTTAATAAAACATTTTGTTTCCATGCAACAGTTCAGTACAGAACATAGAACATAATCACTACTCAACATAAATGTAGCAGTGGACCAGTCAAATGTTTGCTATCCTTTCTAAATAAAATAGAAGCAAACAAGTTTTTATGGTTGTGAATATGTACAAAATGCAGTGCTATTATTATTTAAACAGAGATGCTTGTGGTACCTATAGCATATGCCAAGGTTCACTATTCAAGTACATAAAAAAAGGATCACTGTTGTTTTTTACACTGCGCTGAGCCAGACGAAAAAAAACAGACGGTCCGACAAAAAATAAAAAAAAAATACGCGGGCAGGTTTCGAATGTCAAGTTTTTTCTCATTTCTGCATTGACTTCTATGAAATTCCAACTCAATTAGTTATAAAATACTTGCTTTCGTACAACTATAGAAGCCCGAATGACCAGGGACGTTATTTTTATAACATTCTCCAAAGAAAACAAAAAAATATTGATGATATATTTCGAGACGACGCATAAAATAAGTAAACAGATACTCACAACAGCAGGTTTAAGACAAATCCCACATTTGTCCATAGTGGACGATCACAATACCATCAAATTAATCAAAATAACTTGGAAAATCGCTGGTATTTATTTTAAAAAAAGCAGCCCTCAGTGGCTCTCACTAAGAAAAATCACAGGGCGGGGCGGGAACGGAGAGTGCAGGGGGGAGTGAAGAAGACATAAAAGCATAGACAAGATTTCTAAAATGTTGCCATTTTTTCACAGGCACAGCACTTTTCGAGGAAAGTGTAAGCGGTTCTTAACAAACATTTTTTTTAATTTTGACGTTTTCCAATTTCGTTCATTCATTGTTCATTATACTCTGTGATTCAAAATTTGCTGCTCGTCGAATTGAAATACATTGTCGTGTTTTATTCTTCCTGAACTGCGTATTTTTATTTACAATACTTTTTGTTATGTTTTAATTCGATCAATATAACTTTATATTTGTTATACTTCTATGATTTTACATGCTCATATAAAGGGCTTTGTTGTTAAGTGTTTACTATTATTTTTGTGAAAAATGGCTGAGAAAATTGTCATAACCAGCGGCAACCAGCCCATTGTAAAGATAGGTCACTACACGCTGGGAGCAACCCTGGGCGTGGGCACCTTCGGTAAGGTAAAGATCGGGGAGCATCAGCTGACCAAACACAAGGTCGCTGTAAAGATTCTGAACAGGCAGAAGATCAAGAGCCTCGATGTCGTGGGGAAGATTAGACGTGAGATACAAAATCTGAAGTTGTTCAGACATCCACATATCATTAAACTGTACCAGGTAAGACTTTTGTTTGTATGCTAATGTTCTTTGACCTTGAATAGTCACACTTGACCCATACAATTTGTTCTTAATTTTTGTACTGTTACTGTAACCAATCTAATTTAACATTTCCAGGTGATATCCACTCCTACAGACATATTCATGATTATGGAATATGTGTCAGGTGGTGAACTATTTGACTACATAGTAAAAAGAGGCAAGCTGCAAGAACATGAGGCTCGGAGGTTCTTTCAGCAGATCATATCAGGCGTGGACTACTGCCACCGACACATGATTGTGCACCGAGACCTGAAGCCTGAGAACTTACTGCTAGACCACAACATGCATGTGAAGATAGCTGACTTTGGACTTTCCAACATGATGATGGATGGAGAATTTTTGAGGACATCTTGTGGATCACCTAATTATGCTGCACCTGAAGTAAGAGCATATTCTGTTTATGCTATCTAATTAATGTGTAGTTCTCCTTAAAAAAAATAGAAGACTAGTGGTACATGTAGTGATACTTGCAAACTTCTGCTTGTATGACCCTATGCCCACAGCAATAAGATTTGATTTGAACATGGAAGGTAACTTTGTCCAGGCCCCTTATTCACAACCATTCGACTCACTTCAGATTCGGAAAGTCCTGTGTCTATCTCGCTCGTTTTCGTAATGCCAGAAGAAGACAGATATACGAGTTGTTGAATTAGAAACGAGTCGAACGTTTGTGAATACGGGGTCAGAAGTGGTGTGGGAGTGGATCTGTATGAGCCAGATAGTATATATACCTACTCAATACTACTGGATATAGCTGAATTTCATCTTTTATACAGCAAATAATTTTATCTTTGTACAGGTTATATCTGGCAAACTGTATGCTGGCCCAGAAGTGGATGTCTGGTCCTGTGGAGTTATATTATATGCCCTCCTCTGTGGAACACTACCTTTTGACGATGAACATGTCCCGACTCTGTTCAGAAAGATCAAATCTGGCATCTTCCCCATTCCTGAGTACCTGAACAAGAGTGTGGTCAGTTTGTTGTGTATGACGCTGCAAGTGGACCCCATGAAGAGGGCTTCTATAGAAGATGTGAAGAAACATGAGTGGTTCCAAAAAGACCTGCCAGGATATCTGTTCCCATCTCCTGTTGAGCAGGTAATTACAGTATGTAAACCTCATCCTTTTTTTTTCTAGATCATAAGTAATTTTAGTATTGTTTGTTCCTCCCTTTCCTTTTTGTTTGGAATTGTTTGTGTTGTGTTGCCACTGTTTTTGGAATGCCTTACTTATTTATATAATATCCAGAAAAGAGCTAATGCTAAAAGCAACAAGCTGTAAGGATATAAAGTTGTAATGTATGTTAAAGTGTTGTTTTGTTCAGCTTTTGAAACAAAATCATATTTAAACTTGAGCACTTTGGGACTATGCTCCATGTGTGTTTTTCCAAACATTGGTCTAGTTGTAACTTGTACTGAATATCTTTAAAGTTATTTATTTACATGCTTCTACTGTACAATTGTATTATAGTACTATGTGTTGTTGCAATAGGCTCGCCTCCTATTACATACAAGAAAATCCAGACTCCGATAGACATGACTTCAATGAATAATTTTGATACTAATTATTGTCAACAATAAAACAGTAGGTTTAATTCCAGTATCAATGTAGCTTCCTGAGGATGCTTAATTTTGTACTTTTGGCACATTTTTAAACACAAGATCTCATACTCAGCATAATTTTGAAATTGGTCACAACCAATTGATACATACATATGATAATACATACATGTAATGTTGCATATTCGAAACAGAAGCTTCATTTGTTGTGGCATTAACATGACTATTCTGTTATGCGAAAAGTCATGCATGGTTGCTTAACTTTACACTGGTCTATATTAACTGACAGATATTACTGTATATACTTGCACTTTTTAGGACAGCAGTGTAATCGACACAGAGGCGATATCAGAAGTGTGCGACAAGTTCGGTGTGAAGGAGCATGAAGTACACAATGCTTTGCTAAGTGGAGACCCTCACGACCAGCTGGCCATAGCTTACCATCTCATTATAGACAATAAGAGGATTGCTGACGAAGCCGCGAAGGCTGAAATTAAGGACTTCTATGTGGCCAGTAAGTTGAATCAAATCAGCCACAGACCCAACATCAATTTCTTGCAAGAATCTCATTCCCACCTCTTCTTAGCATGTCGGAGGTAATGAGGCCGTTCAAACTTTGCTAACGCCATCACTAGCGCTCAACTCACCACAAAGTCGGAGCCATCATTTTCTGAAGGCAAGCACCAGACGGAATGCGAAGCCGTCACCTGCTTCTATGCTATGGGTTAGTAAGCCGTTTTTCGGTCTTATGACGACAGGCCGTGTCGATGGCGCCAGTGTTCCACGCGCGCCTCAAAAAGATGTCAGCATAATGGAGGGCCCGCAAGGGCCGAAGCCTGCCGGGGTTGCGGGACTGTACGAAAGAGATACCGTGGCCCCGGAACATAAAGGGACATGGATGGGTTTTAGTCAGTAAAAGTCTGACACTCCCTTCCGCTCCGCCCGGAGTGGGAGAAGTCAGGCTGTTTACGCGCCTGTCCGCGCGGTTGGATTTAACACGGTTTTGACCAGTTTGATCACAGACACTGGCAACAATGAACGCTGAAGTGGTGGCAGTAATCTGACTTTTATGGCGTAGAAAGAAAAAAAAATAAGATATTGGGTTCATCCATTTTTAAGCAGAACAGGACATAAGCAGATCAATTTTTAAATTGCAACACGTCCTGCACCCACAATGATCCGCGCGGTTATGCGGCGCCCCGTGTGTGAGGCGCCGCCTTACCGCGCGGTCGTCAGCGCGGAGGGGCGGTGGCGGTGAGAGCACCGCTCGAACGCGCGGTCAGGCGGTGTACGTGTGTTAGGCATCGACGGATTTAATAGAGATCAATGCGACATGAGATCCGCTTCACCGCCAACCGCGGCGGTGCGCGGTGCCGTGTGTTAATCGCCTTATAATTAAAAAACATACCTACTTAACTTTTCTTTTTTATAACAAAAAAATAGCTTGATAAGCTATCCATTAAATTCAATATTCGTTGTAAAACTAAGCTAACGTATCCCACATTTCCCATCATTATCATTATTCATCTTTCACCAACGCATTGGTTTGTGCATTGTACCTTCTATTTGACCCACATGGTGTACTTATCCTCTCAGCTGGCAACTCTCCCCCCGCGGCGGCGGAGTCGGCGCGGCCGCACCCCGAGCGCATCGCGCCACATCCGCACCCGCATCAGGACAAGACTAGAGGGACACCTGTAAAGAGGTGAGACTAACAAAAATTAACACGCATCTTCTGTGAAAACGAACTAGAAGGCCTAGACAAAGTGATATTCTGTAATAACAACAATAACAAAAATATTTATTATATCTCAAAACATTGTCATAAATAAACTAAGTACTCATCCACATTGAATCGCGGGCGCGGTCACGAAATATCAAACATATGGCGTAATATCCAAGTGTTCACGTACACAACGCACGTGCGGTCTAAGTAGCGGGCAAGCTAGCGACTGGCGCGTGCGGCGGGCTCGCGGCAATATCAAACGCGCGAGATGTTTGTGTGTATTCGGGTACGTATCATAATCCCGAAAGTTCATAATACCTACGATTGAAATACCGACGTCCAAAACATCGAAATTCAAAATACCGAAAGTTTTAAATGCTGATAGTCGTTATATCGAAACACAAAATACCGATGTTCAAATGCCCGAAAGGACGAAATCCCTAATGGACGAAATACCAAATGGACGAAATCCCGAAAGACCGAAATACCGATGGTTGTAATACCGATGGATGAAATCCCGAATGGACGAAATCCCGAATTAACGAAGTACCGATGGTTGAAATACCGATGGATGAAATCCCGAATGGACGAAAACTTTTATTTAGTAACGTATTATTTGACAAACAATTCATTATTTATCGTTTTATGTCATAAAACAACGTTTAGAACAAATATATTAATTGTGGAATTCCAAAAAAAAAAGAAATAAAGAAATAATTATGGTTTCCTATAAGCACAAATTTTGTGACAGAAATGAATCGCTGCAGAACCGACTCCACGTAGTCTTTTCTGCCCTACCCCGAGAGTGTAATTTAAGCCCGCGTAGGCGCGGAGGGGCTGGCGGGCCGCGAGCTGAGGAGCAGGTGGCTTTAACACTTGCCGCCGCGGCTGAGGCTGGCCGACTTCAGCCGGCCAGCAAGCCGAAGCTGCGGTGGTGAGCGTTAAAACCCTCTGCGACGATAAGATCGCGTGTGACCGCCGGAGCCCCGCAGCGTCGGAGCCGTGACAGAAACCATGCCTGCTGCATGCTCCATGATTGCATACTGCATGCTTGCTGGTTACATGCTTGCTGCATGCTTGCTGTATGCTGCATGTTTGCAAATCGTTTTTCTCGGAAACGGTAACTATTTCGGGATTCTGAACTACGGGATTTTGAACTTCAGGATTTTAAACTTTCGGGATTTTGAACTTCGGGGTTTTAAACTGT
This sequence comes from Xestia c-nigrum, assembly GCA_916618015.1. Lineage (NCBI taxonomy): Eukaryota > Metazoa > Arthropoda > Insecta > Lepidoptera > Noctuidae > Xestia > Xestia c-nigrum. The sequence continues at coordinate 6,626,098 of OU745263.1, forward strand.
CGGACAAATGAACTTTCGGGATTTTGAACTACGGGATTTTAAACTTCGGGATTTTGAACTTCGGGATTTCAAACTTTCGGTCTAATGAACTTTCGGGATTTTAAACTTTCGACCAAACAACCATTCGGCGTTTCAATTTTCGGGATTTCGTCCATCGGTATTTTAAAATTCGGTCTTTTAAAATTCGGGATTATGATACGTACCCGTGTATTCACGTCGAACTAGTGGTGGAGCGCACGATTCACTCGCGACCTCAGGCCCCTTATTCGCAATCATTCGATACATTTCCGTGTCGGTAAGGAACCGTATTCGACTATCTCATTTCCGAAACGAAGAACTGTCAAAACGCGCTATTCACAGATCCGAACGGATGCGCTTTTTTCTATCCGATTGAGATAGTACGCTACAAAATGGTAGTAAATAGATAATCGTGGTAGAAAACTTAAGATCGTAATTAAAATTGGTTTATTAGAATATTTCGTTCTGTTTAATTAGGGAATATACATACAGCTAGTAACATAATAGACAGCAACGATACAAAATTATTTTATTATTTCACTAAAATTAACTAAAAAAAACTCGAATAAACCTGCTTTGTAAACAGCCGTCTGTGAAATTGGCAAAGCGGATTTTTTTATTTTTTTTATTAACGCTATAATTTTCTTTTTTCTTAAAAGGAAAAATTACAAAGTATTTGATATCAGTTTGTTAACTAAAATCTATACTTAACTAATATTACATTTCTGTAGACACATCGATTTTATGTAAATGCGGATACATCATTAAAATTCGGTCAATAAAACAACTAATAAAACACAAACAACACCGGACAATAATAAAACTTCATTAACTTACTTCAGGCAGTGTTTAAAAAGTTTAGTATTTTAATGAAATAAGCTGGAACTAAGGTTTATTTCTTCGTTTAAATTTTGTTCGATATGACTCCCGATAGCAAACAGCTGTCGGAAAGTTTCGAGTCTTCTTATCGAACTGGACTGTCAAAATTATTCGTTTTCGGATTTGTGAATAGCGTTTGAAGGACATCTTCGATATCTGAGACGTTCGATTCGATTCGGAATCGAGTCGAATGGTTGTGAGTAAGGGGCCAGACCCCGTATTCACAAACGTTCGGCTCGTTTCCGATTCGACAACTCGTATATCTGTCTTCTTCTGGCATTACGAAAACGACCGCGATAGACATACGACTTCCCGAATCGGAAGCGAATCGAAGCGTTGTGAATACGGGGGCAGGTAAGTTCAACCAGTATGTACTTGTCGCTAGAAACGGACTCGCGCAAACGCCTGGCGGCCAATGTGAACACGAACTCGGCACATAGATCTCCGCGCCCGCACCCGCTGCCGCGCCCGCGCGAACAAGTACTAAGGCAGCCCTATTATATTACAATAGTCAAACTCAAACTCAAATCATTTATTTCAACTAGACCATTACGGCATTTTTGAATGTCGATAAAATGAAAAAAAAAGCGAAGCTACAGTCACAGACACAACCCAAGCAGCAAAATGTGGTCTAGTAATTGTCCTGGAACCACCATTTCATTAGGATTATAATGGAATAGTAAGCAATTATAACCACGGAAAAGGGCCCAATTTATAAGCGTATTTTAACTAATTAAATATTTATAGTAGACTTGGTGAACACCACTTTGACCAATAACGACCTTATAGTTAAGACTATGTAAAACTATTTGCTCCCGCAAAGCCAACTACCAGCGCATAATGGAACCAAACAGGACAATAACGACCTTATAGTTGGACTACGTAGAACTATTTGTTCCTGCGAAGCCAACTACCAGCGCTTAATGGATTCAAACACGACAATAACGTACACGGTGAATCACTTACAAGCTCATACAAAGTGTTGTGAATTGGTGAATGTTGCTGCGCACATTTGTAAGGATTCATATTGATAAAGGAGAAAAATTTCTTACTATAAATATTATCTAGAATATCAATTATGAGTAGAGTGTTAGTAACAATAAGTCGAGATGTATAGTTTGAATTTGCATGGCGCACGTATATTTTCGGTGAAGTATAATAAGATTTTTATCAAAATTTTTACACGCCCCTTGAAATTAGCGTTTCCATTAAGTTGAATTTTAAAATAATGGTGGTTTTAGTAAGACATACAACGATAAGTCGCCATTTTGACAAAGTTGGCTTTTCCAAATACATTAACAAACCATTATAGGCGTACTTTGTTTTAAAATGGTAAATATCAGAACCATTGCTTGGCCATATTGTTTGGAATTAGAGTTCCGCAAATATTTCTATAACCGGACGGTTATTTTATATTGCTATTAGGAACCTATGTTTTATTTTTTATGTTTTTGTTTAGGTGTCAGCATTGAAAATGGTCATGTTTCTGGACGTCGATCGCATTTTGACTAAAAGGAATTTTCGAGCTTTAAAAACCTTAATGTGGCCTTGGACCGAACACACTTTTTGTTGTCTCACAAATGTCGTGGTTGTAACCATAAAGTTTCAAAAAATCTTGCAAGACGGCCACGACACTTCGTTCTGAATAATGAACACATAAGATCATTGTTAAAAGAAGATAATTTCTGGTGTGAAAAATGCTGCTCAGTTTATGACCACTTCACCAGTGACGAATGTAAACTTGGTAACTTACTCAATAGTCCCTAATTTCTGTCAGTTAAGATTTAATTTCTCTGGCTTCTCTGTACCTATACTTACAAGTTATTGATTTCTAGGATATATTAAAATGAAATAGGTACTTATAGATTTCAAAATATTTATTATGTACAATATACACTTAAGGAAAATGTCGTGAAAAATGTTTTGAATATGAATGTGGATGGGTATTTGAGTAGAGGAAGACCAAAGAAACGATATATGGACTTTCTTTATTAGTGTCAAGAAGTGTGCTGGCATCCTTAGGCAGGACATTTTCAATCTTCTTATTCAAAATTTCTAATAATGAATTTAATGCCACATGTCGTATATTGTATTCTACAGCCCATTTTCTAAGATCACTATGTAGTTGAAAATTGGAATAGTCTTCAATGTCGCTTTCATCTTCGTGCACAGGTTCCTCACTAATACAATCTTCTAAGTCTCATCGCTTTTTATCGATAAAATGTCGTTTTGTGCAGAATGATTAATATAATCATTCTGTCTAAAATTTTCAGAGTAACTATTTTGTACGGAACCTTCTCCAATTTCTACGATTTGTTCTTCGCCAGATACAAAGCTAGAACCCGACACCTGAATTATTTGTTTATAAGTTTTCTGAACTTTTCGTTTGTAATAACCACTTCTTTTTAGCCGTTTCCATTTATTTAGATCCATTTTTGAAAGAAAAGTAAATAGAACACCACGTCGGCAACGAATACGACACAACAAAATCAAAATGTCCGTACTATTATAGTCTAACAGCATTTGCAAGACCATTATAAACCAATGTATTCTTGTACAGGACACCACGGATATAGTTTTGGATACTAAGTATTTTATATTAAACCTTTATAATCGTGTTAAGATTATAGCAATATTGGTTTATACCACTATAAAACCGCTCCATTTTACTTATAAATTGTTCTGTAAAGTGAATTTATAAACACTTATAAAACCAAGTAATAAATGCAAATAGTTTCCAGTATGTTTGGTTCTGTTTATCGCTCTTATTGTCGTACTTTACTTAAAGTAGTTCTATAATGCTTCTTGTTAGCAGTTATAAGTATAGCTTACTAGTTTATCTACTCTTGTGTGCATTTACACCCTGGTGACACTTTTATAGGTCACCCAAGCTTATATTGCACCCTTAATTTCGACCTATAAGTAATTATAAGTTAATGTATAAGATCAGATATACTATAAGGCCCAACTAACTCCATGCATACAATTATAAGCGTGGCAGCGAATTCTAGAACCGTTAAGAGAACATTATAAGTGCTGGAGGCCTATAACATCTGCACTCTAGGATAATTTTGCTGCTTGGGAAGGCATAATAACTTGAGAAGGTACTTTAATTGCCCATTTCCTAGCGTAGATCTCTATGGAGAAGAACGGGCAAGAATCTCCATGGACACTCTTTTCAATCAAAAATGTTGTTACAAAATCTTGGTTACATCTTTCATGCTGAGATTATACATATATGTGAGAACGATGTAGAAAGACGTGCACAATAAGAGCGTCCAGAGTAAAAGAAAAATCAACAATTTATAAAAAAAAAAGCAATTCAAATGATCCATGGCAGCTAAGAGATGACCAGTCCCGACTGACAGCGTCCAGCGACCAGCATTTTTATCCTTAATGTAATCTCTCAGCTTTTATGCTTGCCTATATATTGTGCGTTTTACACAATATTTAAATTTCGTTGTAGAATGGGGGAGGTATTTTATTGTAACACTAGCTGACCCACGCAACTTCGTCTGCGTCACATAAGAGGGAAAAAGCTACCTACTACTACATTTTTTTTTTCATAAGAACCTTCTCCTGACAATAACAAACACAACAAAAAAAGAATCAGCCAAATCGGTCAAGCCGTTTTCATGCTATGTCGTGACAACGGAAAACGGGTTTCATTTTTATATATTAGATTTTAAACAGTACCCCATGAAGGATGAATCTACTTTAGCAAGCCTGAAACCTGGCTGAACTAGTTGGTCCCTATTTCTAGTATTGTAGTGGTGTCTGTCACCTCTTTTACTGAATAAATGCAGATTTTTCCTAACGTACATGATGTTTTCATATATGTATTGACAAGGTACTGTCATGATATTAATTTCCTTAAACAGTTCTCTTAGAGAATCGCGTCTCCGTAATTCATATATGGCTCTGATGGCTCTTTTCTGCAGAATAAAAATAGACTCTATGTTTGCAGCCCGTCCCCATAGTAAAATACCGTATGACGTAATACTATGAAAATAACTAAAATAGATTATCCTCGCCGTATCAACATCAGTAAATTGACGGATTTTTCTAACAGCATACGCTGCTGAGCTCAGCCGGCCTGCAAGAGATGTTAAATGAGGACCCCATTGTAGCCAATGGTCGAGCGTAATTCCCAAGAAAACCGTTTTATTGACAAATTCAAGTTTCTCTTGATTCAATACTATGTCACAATCACTACTTTTGACATTTGGTAAAGCAAATCTTATGCACTTAGTTTTATTCCCATTTAGTACTAAATTACTAGCGCTAAACCAATTATGAACCTGCAGTAGGGCGATATTTACATCGTCAAGATTTGTGGCACGTCTGTTTATCCTAAATGTTAAAGAAGTATCATCAGCAAACACCACCATTTGCAGATGGTTGTTAAATAAATGGGGTAGGTCATTAATGTATACTAAAAAGAGGAAGGGACCCAATATCGAACCTTGTGGTACACCCATTTTTATTTTTAAACCCATCGAATTTACACCCTTTACTTGTACATGCTGCTGTCTATCATTCAGATAAGATTTTACTAAACTGAGCGCAAGTTTACCTAAACCGTAATGTTCAAGCTTCAAAATCAGGGTTTCGTGATTTACGCAATCAAATGCCTTCGAGAGATCACAGAAGATTCCTATGGCATCTTGTGCCTCTTCCCACGCAGTAAAAATTGGTTTTAATAAAGTGACACCGGCGTCAGTCGTACAACGTCCTTTGGTGAAACCATACTGCTGTTCGTGTATGATTTTATTGGTGTTAAAATGGTTAAGCATTTGATTGAGCATTATCTTTTCAAACGCCTTGCCTAGTCACCTAGTACTTGTGTCGGGGTTGTTTTGCTTTTCCGTTTGGTATCTTACCAATGATACAAGCGGCCTCAAGACCACCCGGTCTTGAGGCCGCGGATTCGTGACGTGATGAAGCTACTGAAACGGAAAAAAAATTAAGCAGCTCTCCCTGCCTGAGAAGTGCTTGTATTTGTATGTGCGTGCGTGTGTGTATGTGTATCCAACATATTAGCTTACTCTGATCAGAATGTTTTCTGTTTTGAAAACCTTTTGCCCGCATTTTCCCACAGGAACGTAAAATACAGCCTATGCTCTCAGGGAGGTAGCTTCCCATTCGTGAAAGAATTCGGAATCGAACCAATGGATTCGAAAATTACCACTTGCATTCAAACTCATAAACATACAAACTTAATACTTTCTTTAGAATTTAGTATAGACTGACATAGAAGAATATATAAAAGCCTAAAATACCTAGCATTAGTCTAAATAAGCTAAAGATTATTTGTGAAAATCAATGCTGTTGAAAAGTCATTTTAGAAATGCGATAGAGTTTGAAAGCAATTGACACTCAAGCGATTGCCACTTGTGTAGACCGTAATAAACACAATCCTTCACTATCGGGTTAGTTATTCCCTTTGTTTCATATTCGTTTTTGTTTTGCAGGGCAAAGTGGCACTTGGGCATCCGATCTCAAAGTAAGCCTAACGACATCATGCTAGAAGTGTTCCGCGCAATGAAAGCTCTCGACTACGAATGGAAAGTAATCAATCCATATCATGTAAGGTGAGTAATCCACCAAATAAATAGGGATCTTACGAGTACCGACAGGCCATGGTAAGTAACTTAGTTAGTTATTTCATGAGTTCAACTTCGACCTCTTGATTATTGTATCATGTAGTCCGGTCAATCTAGACCAAAAAATGAGAGTAAAGGTACATAAAATCCGACTAGCTGAAAATCAGTAAAATTGTTCAAAACCTAATTATAAATAATATTTGAAAGTTCCCCATCATTCCCGTGTATAATTTATTCAAGGTCAAAGGTAAAAAAATGAGTGTTTCGCGATTTGCAGTAAAACGGTAAATTTTATCATAAAACTATCCCAGACAAAAAATGAAGGTTCTAAAATGATCTAAAAAAATATGTCATACTTTTTTCCTACGACTACGTCTCTGCGATATTTCGATTTAAAAAGTTGAAAAAATTGTAATCGAAGTTTTCCTTGAAATGTTCCGGTTTCTCTAAATAAATGTATGACACTTGTCGTGCAGATTACAGAACCGACTTTGTTGTTTTATTAGCTTTCCCAAATGGTACCACAATAACCTTTTTTAGTAAGTGAACACAACGAAGTAAAGAAAGAGGAAAGAGGGAAGTAGTACCATAAAACAAATTATTGTTGATAAAAAATCTCGAAAAACTAATTTTCTTGACCTTTGACCTTGAATATTTTTTTTTCATACGCGGGAATGATGGGGAACTTTTAAATATTATTTATAATTATGTTTTTAACAATTTTACTGATTTTCAGCTTGTTGGGATTTTATGCACCTTCGAATGTCTAAATTGACCGGACTACATGTTGGCTCCCATATTAATTTTCTTTTATATATTATTATTGTGTATTTTTACTTGAATAACGCCGCAGCAACGGACGGGCAAACATTATTTTCTTATAACAACGTTTCCTGTAATCTACTTGACCACACTAAATCGATTCTCGTTGGGAATCGTCTTGAGCCGGTTAGAAATAGACACATTTCTGTTTGGACGCCGCCAAGTGAACACATCGAACTATTCGCTTTATTTGTATTGCATGGACAATTGGACACTGGTGTCGATTCTGTTGTGCACAAACTGAACTTAATTTAGGCTATTGCTATCTTTTTCTGTCTAATAAAACGAGAAAGAGACGGACGTAATTTAGAGCTGTCATATTTAATTGGAACTAATATTTCCATACAAATGAAGGGTGCACGTAAAAACATGTCGACTAAAAACACGGTGAAGCGCAAGGCATAAACTACTTTGACATCTCTAACTTAGTTCATAGCTATAGCCGTCCATTTCTCGCGCTGCCTTTTTAGTAAGATAGCAATAGCCTAAATTAAGTTTAGGTTGTGCACAACAGAATCAACACCAATGACTGGCTCAAACTGATTCTCGTAGAGGTGTGGGCATTCCCTAAATGACTGTCCAATTTCTTTACAGGGTACGCACACTAAACAAGATGACAGAAAAATACGTGAAGATGTCTCTTCAGTTATACCAAGTTGATTACAAGTCGTACTTACTAGATTTCAAGTCATTATCCGGAGAGAAGGAGGATTCCGACGAGGAGGCCGCCTCCCCCCTAGTGACGGCGCCGCCCCCTCCCCCCGCGTCGCCCACCGGCCCGCAAGGTCACCACACCATGGAGTTCTTCGAGATGTGTGCCGCGCTCATCATACAACTGGCGCGGTAAACACTAGCAGCTGACGTAAAGCATTGTTGGACCAGGGAGCATTACAACTTGTCGCTTCTCAGTGACTAGATAGTATGGGTTGGTTAGGAGAAGCGTGGCGACATCAAGGTTTCGCCGGCTGATCTAAGACCTGCTAGTTGTTCGAGTTATTATCACTTCCTATATACTTAGTTCTCTAATCACTGAAAGCTTTGGGTTCTCAAAAGAGCGACGGTCATGTTTTTCCTTCTTGGGAAACCCAAGAACGTCAGATATGTTAGTTAGGCTTGTTTTTGCCGTTAAACCTCGGTGTTGCCATGCTTTGAGTTTCGCTCGTAATAGAAAAATATAAGTAGAAATGTACAAAAAGTTGTTATCCCACGGTATGAAATGCGTGTTTGTATAATAATTTCAATAAGCAATATTTTGATACCTTTACATAATTTGAATTTAACAAATTAATACTTAATCACTAGCAACGTTTATTAAAGCAAACTAATGGAAGCAATGGGAAACTAAACTAAATGAATATTATAAATTGTTCCAAATGTTAACATTGGGGTTGATTTTTAAATTGTAAGTATTAGCTGTACATTAAGTATTAGATGATCTGGACCTTCCATTAAATTGTAACTTCAAAGTTTGAAAAATTGTGATACGTTATAACGCGACGCTTAATGTCCCGGCCACACCAGCGCGGCTCCGTGCGCGGCCGTCACTCGCGGTACGTTCACATCGCGGGGAGCTGGCAACATCGCACACTTTGCAATTATAATCAACTTTCAGCTTTATTGAGCTTTTGCGCTTGCGACTCACGTGTGAGAACGTATGGGCACGCGCACCGCGCTGGTTTGATTGGAACCTCGTTCATGTGATTCTACCAAAGATTACAAATGTTACTTTAAGCAAAACTAGTGCCTTTTGTATCGATTACAAGCATAACATAGCGGTAAACGTTCTCCATAGCTTAAATCTGATCGAGAAGGTAACAAACTAGGAGTTGATGTTGTTTACGAGATGTATGGGTTTATTAGAATAGCTAGGACTTACTAATCCTGATATTTATAGATTAATTGTATGCAGACTATGCAACCGAGTATTATTGTATAAAATGTTAATTATTTATGTTGTACAGCTTTGAATATATGTATAGTATTGTGCAATTCAAATTTTACTTCTTATTTTTTTGAAATAACTTATTAAAAGTCTCTTATAGAGTAATAGCAGTTTTATTCCATTCGAAAATGACATGAATGTTGGTGTAAACGTGTTCTCGAGTGTAGACCGTCGGCTAGTGGCACGGTGGGACGCCTTCAGGCTGCTGGGCGAGCGGCTCACGATCGGCTATTGACTGACTAGTCCGGGAGGTACAGTTGCAAATATTTTTTTTATTTGCAACTGTACCTCCCATAGTAAGCCGGCTGATATTGTCATCGAAAGTTGATATTATATGACCAATAAGGGCGCTTGTACACGGTAAGAAAATACGCTGGGCCTACGCAAGAATTCGTGTTGTAACTAGATAATAACTGTGTACACTGTACTGCTTGCAGCGGTGCACGAAAAAAATATTGTCTGCGAAAGACACGGCGGCGAACGTTGTTGCGGAGCGGTGGGAGGAGTAGTAGGGTTCAGCCAGCCAGGTAGTTATTGTTGTGCGTTTTTATATTAATATGCAATTATCATTCGTTTTATCGTAGTTAACATTTTTATAAATAATCAAAAATGATTATCTGACTTGTTATTACTTGCGCGCCCTACACAGACTGACGACTGCACGAAAAACGGCGTAAAATCACTACCTAAAATGCACCGGTACCTCCCGGACTAGATGATTTCCGCTGGGTGTCCGGGAATTTCGAATCGAGCTAAGTGACTTCTCCATAGAGATCTACGCTAAGGAATGGGCAAAAATCAGTTCTATTTTCACATTTCTATTGAACCATGTTCAGACTTCTATACAGCCTGTAAATTACAGGGCGATGTAAAATTGAAATAACATAAAATTCAGTATTAATTAAAGAATATATAGTTTTTTAAATAACTTAGAAATATTCTTTAAAATAACAAATATTTGGGCAAAATATTTACTATTTTTTCAGTGACGATAGTGAAAATAAAGGCTGAATAGCCGGCCACAGAAAAAAAAACAAAATAGGCGGGAAAGCGGCAATCCGATCTTCATTTTTTTTCGAGTGGTTTAGTGTTTTTGTTTTTATTTTCCTTGTATTCGTAATGAAAAGCAGTGTTTACCTCGGGTTAAAGACTTATTTAGTCCCGAGACGAGGTTTGGCGCCCAAGCGTAGCGCGGGCGCTGATAGCTCGAGGTTACTTTCACCCCTAGGATAACAATGTACTATTTATTACTCATTGGTCAGATTGAGACCAACTATGGTGGCGCCATCTACAATTAGCTTTTAACGGTCTTTCACATTTAGAAGTACCTGTAACTGGCCTACTTGAAATAAAAGCTTTGATTTTGATTTGAGAGGCCTATGTATGAGACATGATGATGAGCAAACTACACAACCCCCCGGAGAACTAACTACATAAATCATAAACGTTGATTAGATTCTTCAGTCTATATTGGGAATAAAGCAAAAATAAAGTTTCAACAGAATACTGTAATTTATTACAGATCTAAGAATTATTTTAAAAAATAACTAAGGAATTTATTCTTTACAAAACAAGAAGATTGGTGAATAGTTAAGAATTTCATCTACGCTCAACAACAACATAATAAAGCTAACAGGTATATTATCCTCTATATAATGGCTTAACTGACTGTTGAATGAATATCACAATAAGTTATTCATCATATCCAAACGAACCACGAGTGAGTTCCGTCGCGGATTGTCAATCACCAAGGGATCTCGTAATATAATCGGTTTGCTTCGATTGTGGTTCCAACGCCAGACAGATATGGGAGTACAGTACGTGGGCGGTAATATGGCGCATCGAGGAAAAGTTCGGTTTTATAGAGCGTCGCCCCAACCACACAGTACTGAGTTTCTAATAGTACTCATTGAGGCAAATTCATACCAGAGTAGCATAAACAGGGTCAAATTTAGCTAGACTCTACAGAATTGACGAGTATATCGATACTCAATACGATAAAAAAACAGACTGGATTTTCAGTTTCCAAGTGCACTACTTGCGGCAATTATCGAGTTAAATATTTATACTGGTCAATACTGAGGAGTTCCCTAGCTAATAAATATAGAGCATGTAGTAAAACGTCAGTCGTCCAGCGTCGGCTTATGTTCGGAACCACGGTCATGACGTGCGCGGTCACGCAGCCGGCGTGGGCGCGGGCGGAGACGTCTCGTCGGGTTTGCTCTCCAGCGAGAACGGGGGGATCCGGCAGTCGAACGTGTAGCCGTCTTCCCGTTCCATTCTAAATGTACCCCTGGTAACAGAAAAATATATTTTTAGTCTTGTGACTCAACTACCTGAACACAGCAATGATAGCTTATTGGCCTGACCGTCAGAGTGCCTAGCGGCTACATGTCACCTAATTGTCTGTTTAAACTTTCACGATCAGAACACATTATAAAACTTATGCAAACGGGTATTTATGGCGAACTTTACCTTTGATTTAAGCCCGACGGCCCGGGCTTACAGATACGACAAGACTAGGATAGTGTAGTGTGTTGTGCTTGTCTGAACCGGCCCTAATTAACATTTATGAAGATCAAGTGAGGGTAATTGAATAAACGCCTTTGCGTTGCTGTGGCGGTACCTCCAACACTTCAGTCTTCCTGCGACCACGGCTGGTGCAATCCAGTCGAAACGTCGGGCTTAAATTAAAGATAAAGTTCGCTACAAATACCCTCTTGCATTAGTTTTATAATATGTCACCTAATTTTAAAAGAAACTCAGCTTTAGGGCTACATCATAAGGGGAGGGCAAGGCAAGGCATCGCAAGGGCCGAAGCCTGCCGGGGTTGCGGGCCTGTTCGAAAGAGATACCGCGCCCCGGAACATAAAGGGCGAGGAAGGAACATGGATGGGTTTTAGTCAGTAAGAGTCTGACACTCCCTCCCGCTCCGCCCAGAGTAGGAGAAGTCATTTGATGATATCCAATCCTAAAAAAAAAAAAAAAAAAAGGCTACATCATAGAGCGCCGTCAAATAACAATAACTATTGACGTGCTGTTGACTGTTAACCTGAAATTACGTTTTCCTATCACCACAGAATACCTGATTTTTATCATTGCCAAACCAACTGTCTTAAAAACTACAGATTTTGGAGCTTATCCATACTAACTACCCACTAGTGGAGTGGTGGTCTCGCAAGAGCTACTGCTCTCGGTGAGGTCAGAGATTCAATTTTGAGGTGCAAAGCAGTGTTTTAGATTTTTTTTTAAGTGAAAACTTCTTTAGGCGCCTTGAAACTTAGGGTGAAAAAAAATCATGGAACTCGCGTCATCGTCAGCGAACGCTTTCGTAGAACGGTTAGCCAAAATCAACCTTATACAATTAACATAAAGTTTATTTTGGATTACTGAGTTTTCACTTCCATTGGCAGTCCCCAAAGACTGCCTCGCAAAGATTGCCCCGAATGATTTATTATTTCATATCAAAATGACGTGGAAATAATAACTGGCGAAACGTGATTGTTTACTGTAAGGAGTGCTCACCACATGTGACCGCTGGGCGCCTGCAGACTGACGTGCGAGCTGTACTGGAAGGCGGGCGACTGGCGCGCCAGCACGGGCTCCTGCCCCACCACGCCGCGCCCGCGCACCGTCTCCAGCGTGCCGCTCAGCGAAAAGATCCGCCAGTGTCGCTCGCGCAGCTGCACTGCTTGGGAGCCCAGGTTCTCGAGCCGGATGCAGTAGCGCCACTGGAACATTACACATTTGTCGTACAATTTAATTGAGCTATCTGAATGTACACAATCGAAAAATATTAGTGCAGATGGCAGAGAAAGCCCTAATAAAAGAGAAATTGACAGACATTCTAAACTAGCCCTTCGAAAATTACAGGCTTGATGCTCCGTTTAGCTATAATTACCCAATAAACTGCAGAATTCTGTGACTCGCGGCTGCCCATGTAGAATGGTATGACGGTAACGCGGACACCTTCGGTTGTCTCTCGGTGCACGTCGCTCAGCTCCAGCCAGGGGTGGTTCTTCTTCTGCCAGGCGCGCAGAGTCTCTTGTGCTATGAAGGGTGGATCTAAAAAACATCAATACTTCAGTGAAGTTCTACAATACGTAACACAGGCCTTTAGGGCCTAAAATGGTATAAGAGTATATGATGAGGCCTAAAAGGGTATAAGAGTATATGATGAGGCCTAAAAGGGTAAAAGTGTACATGATGAGGCCTAAAAGGGTAAAAGTGTACATGATGAGGCCTAAAAGGGTATAAGAGTATATGATGTAGCCTAAAAGGGTTTATGAGTATATGATGTAGCCTAAAAGGGTATAAGAGTATATGATGAGGCCTAAAAGGGTATAAGAGTATATGATGAGGCCAGGGGTATTCTGAGATCAATCAGTTTTAATTTTGATTTGTGTAATAACTCCTTGTAATGTGATTGAGTTAAACATGAATAAAAGATGTAGTAACCATTACTTTATGCGGTTTTGTTACTAGTTTATCCTACCTACTTTATGAAGCTTAAGAGCCGTAAAATTTTTCGGATTTTTTTCGACGAAATACGTACTCTGCTTATTTCAATGTAGTATTTATTATCCTCACCTTTGTCAGCATTATGCATAAGGAATTTGTCAAACAGTTCATGTTGCAGCGGCACTCGTTCCACTGAAGTGTAGGGGATGATGTCGTCGTGTGCCACATAGTCCAGGCCGGGGATGGCGTACAGACTTCTGCTTGACTCTTGGTTGCCAAGGAAGGTCACCGCCTCAGTTTGCGCACGCTGAAATGTGTGCACATTAGGTACAATAAAGGTAATTTATCTAAAATATTTCTAAGTAAAGTCACAGTATTTAATGACTGAACACTACAATACTTTTTTCTTTAATTCATCAATAAAGCCCACCTCCCTTTTATGAATGATTGATGACAAAATTAGGACCTATTACTGCAATTCTTCTCTAAATGAATTTGGACCTTAAAGTTGTACAAAGGCAACATTGAGATTTTTGTGCTAAAACAAAGTTAAATATTAATGAATTATTCAAAGATAATGCTGAGAATGATGGTGCAACTCACATCACACACAGTCTATTGTTAAGCTGAGCTGAGCTGACACACAGATAGACATGAAAAGGGACTTTGTTTTATACTATGTTGTTTTGTTTGATATGTACTTTTTTGTTATTCAAAATTGATTGATTGTACTGTTTAACTGATATTGTTGAATGTTATTAAAACAATGATAGCTAACTAGGTTTAACAATAAAATAATAATATTCACCCAATAAAGATTTATTAGCACTATATCTCAGTAACTGGTTATTGCTGTTAGTTTGGATCCACAGACAAACAAACTATTCATATACACATGTTTATGATTGTACCTTTCTCTTCCATTCAGGCCTCATATCGATGTTTGTTGCCACATTCAACAATAATTAAGATAGTTATTATACATATTGTTATTTAAAAAATACCAGGTAAAGATGTTTATGTATTGCTTTTAGACTCAACTTTCCAGTTTTTTCTATGACCCAGAAATGTATTAATTTAGTCAGCCAAGGAATATTTGGACATAATTAAGAAAAAAACATTCCAATCCACAATTAACTGAAAACTAACTGAGTGAGACATTATTTCCTTCCTATCATTGAATCCTACTTGGCCTTGACTCTGAATCAGTATGAAAAGTTTGATAAGACTCAAGTATCATTCATTAAAATACCAGTTTTTTATCAATTGTAGTTATTTATATTATAAAACAAAGTCCTCTGCCGCGTCTGTCTGTCTGTTCATGATATTGATAAACTCAAAAACCACTGCACCAATTTTCATGCTGTTTTCAACAAAAGATAAAGTGGTTTTCAAGGAAGATTTTAATTATATAATTTGTCAAGTGGGTGGGCGAAGCCGCGGGCATCAGCTATAATACATATAAATTGAGAGCAGTGGTGGCCCAGCGGTGGCGGCCCCGACTTACGAACAGTAAGTCGTGGGTTCGAACCTAGGTAGGTGCATTACTTTGTGTAATTTATTTCATCACCACTGCTCTCAAAAATGGTGAAGACATGTGACATCTACCAATCCGCACTAGGCCTGCGTGTTGGATTATAGCCCATTTGCAAAATATGTGCTTTGAGGTGGAGTTGCGGACACTAGCCCATTGTACAATACAATACTATGGGACCAAACCTGCTTATAAATTATAACAGTTATGTAATTGTGCCAACAGTTGTTTTGGGGGTCAACAGTTCAACACTACTGGCATAGTAGTGGAGAGCCAGACTTTGATAAACACAAGCAGATGATGCCAATACACTAAATTGTGTTTATCTCAAAATTTTAGTCATGTGTGGAGTGGAATGTTTTCATATTAACTTTGTCCATTCTAGAACTATGTACCTACTTATTCTCTATTAACAATATGTGAATACACAAGGCCGTCAATAGGAAATCAACAAGTTGTTACTATGTGCTGCATTTAAAAGGGAAGTGGAACTTTGCCAAATAGACTAAACAAAATTGTGCCCATTAAAGGTAACATGCAATTTTAATCTGACATAAATTTGTAAGTTAATAATTAACTTAAGAACATTATCAAAAGCAGTCCATTAATACTGAGGTATATGGTTTATGTAATTACAATACTTACTATGTAAGGTGCATCCCTGGTGTCAATCAGGACTTGATAGAAGGTATGTGTGCGGCCTTTGACCTCTTTGCCAACGTTAGACAACGAGTCTCCTGAAGCCTCCGCGGAGGCCGAGGAGTCCTTGCTCTCCTTCTTGTTGGTGGCATCTCTGTCGTACACTCTTGCCAACCAGGGGAACAGAATCACTCCGCGATATCCGAATACCTTATGCAAAATTAACTGCCCTGTATCATATTTGCCTGACGATTTCGGTGATTCAAGTTTTCCAACCTCAGCCAATCTAAAATAATGGGTTAAAATGTATAACGACTATATAGGTTATGCAGTTATTGACTGTCACGTCAATCTTTTACCTGGTATAATTTGCTACTTGACATAAAAGAAGTTTAGAGGCAGTCACCCTTAATGGATTTGTTGGTAAAATTCTTAACAATATCTCCATTTTATCATTGTAATTTGTATATTTTTTTTCCTATTTTTGTTTGACAGTTGACTTTGACAAAAACTCACTAATCAAAGTAATCAAAAGCAAAATCAATGACAATTTTTTGTAATCAGCTGGCTTCCTTCTTACTATTTCGGGGGCGAAATAGTCGAGTTTTCAATATTTACAAATAAATATTTTACAAGGTACAATTTAATATTTAAGTTTCAACCAATAGTTGGGTTTCAGTATTACAAACCATAATTTTAATTTCGTCACAGTATTAAAGTGGTTGAGAGTGATCCGAGAAATCGGATATTTATACCAAGATTTGTACATTCTCTCACCTCTATTACATTCCTAAACGAACGAGTTCAAAGTCCTGATTTATTTTGATTTTCACCTGTATTGTATTGTTTTTGTTAATTAAATTTTCTTAAAATGATTAAGAATTTTTCTAAATTGGTACAAACACTTGGTATGTATTTTAATAATAACTTTATAACGTAAATTGCTATACATCGTTGAACAATATCATCATCTTTTATTTATTTACAGCTCCAACAAGTGTTAGACAGGCGAGATGCATAGCTTCTCTTTCAGCGTTATCTGAAGATTACCAAATGCTGTATAAAACATGTCGAGACTTCGCTGAAGGGGAATTGAAGCCTAACGCTGCTAAGTTCGACCGCGAACATTTGTACCCTGGTGATGCTATTAAAAAAATGGGTGAACTGGGACTTATGGCTATAGCCGTGCCGGAAGAACTCGGCGGTGCCGGTCTCGACTACCTCGCGTATGCTATAGCTCTAGAAGAGATTTCACGAGGATGTGCATCAGCAGGTGTCATCATGTCTGTGAACAACTCTCTTTACTTAGGACCCGTGTTGCACTGGGGCACTGACAAACAAAAGGAAGAGTTTGTCAAACCATTCTGTACTGGTTTGTTGATTTTATCTTTATGAATAATAATTAATCTTGTAAAAGGTTTCTATTTTAAGAACCCAGTAATTATTTGTACTTTATCAACAGTATGTCTTATGTTGTCTGGGCTCAGTAAGTAGTTGTGGCAACAGTGATGTTCCAGGGATCATCAAAAGTGCAGGTGTCCAGGCACTTGGGACATAGTAAGTGAGACACGGTCTGGTCAAAGACAGCACACCCACATGGGGCTTGTGGGCTGGGATAGAAAATAACACTAAGACCACTGCAGTTTCAGTTTAGGCAGAAGGTTGCACAAAGTCTGGTGGAGGATGCTTTCATTCCCACATTTGCTTCTAATTTTGGGTTGCTGTTCTAGGATAGTCTGTTAGAGTAAAAAGCATATACGCAATTATGACTTGCAGTTTATCTTTATATTTCCTTGACACTTGGTCGGGTATAATAAAGGGTAGTAATTATTGGTCATGTCTCTGTGAAGAAGAATTATATACATCCATGTATTTATTAATTATATAATTAGACTATATTGCCAGCCTCTCAGGCTCAGGTACATTAGAGTGAATATGATGTTTTAGATATTAAAATATAATATGATTTCAGGTGAAATTGTTGGTTGTTTTGCTCTTTCTGAACCTGGTAATGGATCTGATGCTGGAGCAGCATCCACCACAGCAAAGGATGGTGGTGACAAATGGTTACTAAATGGCACAAAATGTTGGATCACCAATGGATATGAAAGTAAAGCCTCTGTTGTCTTTGCTACCACTGACAAAAATCTGAAACATAAAGGAATATCAGCTTTCATTGTACCAAAACCTATCAAGGGGCTAGAGTTAGGAAAGAAAGAAGATAAACTAGGTATAAGAGGCTCTTCCACTTGCTCACTAATGTTTGAAGATTGTTCTATTCCCAAGGAGAATATCCTAGGGCAGCCAGGTCTTGGGTTTAAGATAGCCATGATGACTTTAGATGCTGGCAGAATTGGTATTGCATCACAAGCTTTAGGTATAGCACAGGTAAATATTGCTGGCTGAAAATAGTAATACATTCTGTTGAATCCATCATGATGCAACAAAAAACAAACTTTCTGATTTCAGGCCTCATTAGATGTTGCTGCAGAGTATGCATCAAAACGCACTGCATTTGGAAAGCCAATCATGAAGCTGCAATCCATACAGAATAAGCTTGCTGACATGGCTCTGCAACTGGAATCAGCAAGACTGCTGACATGGAGAGCAGCTTGGTTGAAGGACAACAAGAAACCATACACCAAGGAGGCAGCTATGGCCAAGCTAGCAGCTTCTGAGGCAGCAACATTCTTATCTCATCAGTGCATACAGGTATGTTATAAATACTTACCCAGTGATATGAATGGAGTACAAAATATTCTATTTAACTTACAGAAAGGACTTGTTTTGCATTATTGTATTTCTACATAAACATAGCCCTTAGTATTCATGACATAAGACAGACAATGCTAAAAATTTGTAATATGAATTCTCCTTGTATTTTGTTCTAGATCCTTGGTGGCATGGGCTATGTTTCTGATATGCCAGCAGAGCGACACTACCGCGATGCACGGATCACTGAAATATATGAAGGAACTTCTGAAATACAGAGGCTGGTCATAGCCGGACAGCTGATCAAAGAATATGGTCTCAATTAACTATCAGTATAGAATGTATGTGTAACTGTAGTTGTAAGCGTAAGACTGTTTTGTTACCCTATTTATAGTCATAAAGTACCAATCTAACTCATTTTTAGCAGCTGAAGTGTTAGTACTCATATATTTTAGAGCCTCTTTACAAGATTTAAATCATGATATTATGTATTGTATATTTACACCTAGGTATTTAAAAATAAAATATATTTTTAGTATTTTCATATACTTTATTGATTCCTTTAAAAGTTCAAATAATCAAAATATTAGTCTTAAAATATTAACATACTGTTTTTAACCGAAATGTCTGGCAGACACACTCATGATTTAAGAGGTGGTTTAACAGGTATCAGTTAAGTAGCACATAAAATAATACAAATATCAATGCACCATTACGAAGTGTTATAAAACGTTTTGGAATGATGTTTGATAAATCTCATTATTTAAAGAAAAGTAGAAGGTATAAAATAAATGCTTTCTTTGCTGAATCCTGACTATTGTCCAGGGCCAGACAGTGACTTGTCCATAAATTTCCTTTTGGCGAAGCAAAGCCACCACTTGCTCGGCTTACCATCTTCTGTAGCAAATACCTGGAAGAACCATTTTAAATGTTGTAGAGCACTTGTTATAGGGTAAGAGACACTACAACAATACACATACTCTTTATGAGCTGTCAAAATGTGGTTTCCCATTGGCTTTAGGAGAAAACCACCGGTGATGTCAGTAATTTGTCTGCATGATGACACTACTAATTTCAAAGCAGCTATAAATCCAGCTTTACTAATCAAATCAATCTTATTAATAAAAACTAATAGGGTTTTCAGGCCTAAGTAAATGCACAGCTACAGTACCAGTCTAAGATAAGTTAAATTAATAATTATTACCTTCTCACAGACACGGCCTCCAGTCTCATGTCTCAACTGCTGTAAATACTGTCTCATCAAATCTGAAATCACAAAACAAGCCATATTTATACATAATAATAAGATGGAAAAAAATCAACTCAATTTTCCCAAATGGAACAAAAACCACTACATAGAATCTGTTTGAATTATGCACAAACATTCCTTAAAGGCTTCTTCAAATGTTGGGCTATAATATTATTATAATGCAAGTACTAACTGAAGCAAATTAACATTACAACTACTGTTTGTCTTCTATCACCAATAATTAAAACATGATTGTATTAAGGGCCGGCGGAGCATGCGTCGTTCATAGTTCATACAAACGTAATACCAAAATAGCTTGTAGATCGAACATATTCTTAAGATATTGTTTGTCTATTTCGATTGAATTACACAAAATCTAGGTTCCCAAATATATATTTTGAAAGGAAAATGATATTTAGACGAGATATGAGGAATTTACAATTTCTATAGAAAACTTATTTATCTCATAACTGTTGTTTAAATCAATGTCCAAGCATAATATATGTTTGGGAACCTAGATATTATGTAATCCAATCGAAATAAATACACACTTCTTTAAGAATATGTTTGGTTTACAAATTATTTTGGTATTATGTTTGTATGAACGACGCATGCTCCGCCGGCCCCTTAATATTTTGCAACATACCAGCCTCCTGGGTACTGGCAGGCTTAGCATACACAGAGTTCAGAGGAAATCCATATTCTCCAGGTATATCAAACTTAGATATGGCCAGCATGTACATCTCTTGTTGACCCTGATTCTTGTTTGAGCATTTCTGGAGCCGTTTGAGACATTCAGAAATATACAGTGTGAGGTAAATGAGAACTCTGTCTGCATCAGACTGAAACATACCACCATTTCTATTATTATTTTTGTATATGGATAAGGAAAAAGTCAGATTGAAAATAACCAGAACATTTACCTTTATCTCATAAAACCTAAAAAAGACATTAGCTTTGAAGTAGTTGAGAGCTTCATCGACAATATCCAATTCAATCTTGGGGCTGATCGGAGCCGGTCCTCTGAACGTTGTACGTACTGGCAGTAGGGCCAGATTACCAACGGACTGGGTGTAGTCCGTCAACGTCGAATGATAAGCCTACGAGGAAAATATTAAAATTAGTATGACGTAAATAATTGCACATAAAATAATCGCACTGTAATCATAGGGCTAGGCATGATATCCAGATACTTACGGGCATATTTTATAGGGAAAGCTGTTTATTTACTAAAAAACGAAAGTATCACTGCAGATCCGCCGGGATTTGTTCAGTTATTATTGACCTGAAATCCCCGCAAATAATTACGTACAATACATGAGCTTACACTACGATAAATAAACTCTTAGAACAGAAATTATTTCTTCAAAATTTATCTTTATAGGGCACGGAAATAATCAAAATCTAAATGAATGAATCACTTCATCACGGGAATTGTGGAATTGACATTTATTGATACTGAATATACTGATTGACATATGTTGTCAAAATGACATCTACGTTCCGGAAAACCAAAGCGTCAGTTGCCATAAAAGGAAAAAAAAAAAAACTTTTTAGCCAAATCCGAAATCGATAGGGGTTCTCGGAAGGTCAATCTGACGTCTGAAAATCTGATCGAACGAATTATTATCCGGTGGATGTGAAGGTGGATGCTCGTAGGCAAACAGAACCGGGCATAAAATAAAAATAAATCTAAACAAAATCTAATAAATCTACAGTTTCTCCAGAATTCCAAAGAGGTCCTCGAAAGTAGGCAGGCCTCGCATACCGATAGACATCGGGCACAGTAGGGGTCCCAAAACATGTGTCCGTGAAGCTCCTTACCACAGAGCATCTCCTTACTCTGCCATACCTCCCTGAGATCGTTAGTGTCAAGTGCTACAGGATTGCGCCAGCTCTTTTGGGCCAGGGAAAGCGGGGTGAGACCCTTGTCTCGATGTGAATTTTTCGTCAATCTGATTGTAATCCTAATCCCTTATACCACATTTACACTACTCTAAAATTAATCTTATCACAAGCATATCACCATTTTCACCATGGAAAAACCTGACTAGTCAGATTAGTCGTTTACCTTTTTTTCTACAACAAAAAGGGTGCCAGAATGTCATTGTCAATGTCATAGATGACAGGATGACACTTGAGTATTGACTGAAAATTAAACGTGCTCGTATTGTGGTGGACCTGTGACCTGGGTGGTATTTTTATATTGTCTATAACAATACACGCTAAGAATATAGCATTTATTAGGTACTTAATAAAACTTAAACATGGCTGACGAAACACATAATCAAGTTCTCGCGATAGTAGCAAACTTAACCAAAACCCAAGATAACTTGGAAAAATCAGAAAACAACGATGAAGACAACAGTGAAGAAACGAAAGAAACGTCTTCAAAAAACAAAATAGAACATATTAGAGGCATTCCAAAGTCGGGAAAGTTTTGGAAATCTAAAAAAGAAAGGTAACTACACTTATTTCATTGTTTACTTTGAAGAACATAACCTAAAATTGTTCCTATCACCTCGCTTGTACTCAACCCGCTCCGTTTTGCTCTTACAGGTTTTCAACTATCAACAAAACTAAGGGACTCAGGCACACGTTTGAAAAGAAAAAGCAGTTACGCGAAAAGTTACAGAAAACGAAAGAGCTATCTAAACAAATGTTAGCAGAATTGAAACAAAAAGAAATAGATCGAAAAGAACGACGGCGACAGAATTTACAACGTGCGGAGGAAAACAAACGTAAAGCTGAAGTGGTACAAGTTATCACAAATACTGCTAAACTGAAAAGAATGAAGAAGAAACAGTTAAGGTTTATTGAGAAAAGAGACACTAACAAACAAATTGAAGCCAATAAATAACTGGTTTAGCAAATCTCTTGCATTTTTTTGCCATGACGTTCCTAACTCATTTGTTCACCGTCATGATTCTGTTTTATCTTGTCATCAATACACTAATCTTCTTACTTTCTGCTAATCATCATGATCCACATCCACATCCCCATTGAGTGTGGGGCATCTCAATAGTTTCTTTCTAAGAAAAGCCTGTTATCCCTGTATCTAGTACCTATTTAAACCATGATTATCATGGATTATCATGGGTAGTTACTAGGTCATCTGGTTTCCTATTAGTTAGGATGATATACATGCATTTCTTTTAATAGATATCACTTATTCTACCTTGATCTTACTTATTGCACAACATTATATACCTTCAAAATAATTTATTTCTGGAAGTGGATGGCAAAGAAACAAATGACTTCTGAATATTGATATTTTTACCAGACTATAGCGAAGCTAATTTCTACAAAAAAAAATATTCCCAGGCTATTTTCTACACTACGATGTTTGAAACTTGCAGCTGACAAGAAGATGTTAGGCAGCAGTGATTATTTATTGGGAGGTAGGAAATAATATTCGAGTATATTTCCATCTAATATTTTTATTAAGTATTTATAGCAATACAGCATACTCCCACAGATACATATAAAAATATTAAATGCAATTTTCCAAGTTTTGGCAGGTAATGAATTGTGTGGGCATTTAATATTTACAATAATAGTCTCAAGATCAATGATGAGATGAAACAGTGACGCAAATAATGAAACATCAATCTTAATATTAATTTCACATAATTATGTATTTTTATGTACAAGTACATCAATGAGAAAACTTCAGTGACTATTTATATAAATATCTATAAAATACACCAAAAACTATTTGGTTACACTTTACATTGAAAACACAAAGCAAGAAATTTTCAAATAAAATTACAATCTATGTGATAGACGACATCAGCGAATTCATAAGTGACACTGTCTGTTGTGTTCATAAAATTAAGCCTCAATAATTATATTACATCACTTTTGTCAGAATACTGCTCCATGTTAATAGTATTTAGCTCGCACAACGTAAACTTATCAATGATAACCACTTAGTACAAAATAAACCTATTAAAAATAAATCCAAAATTAAAAATGTTATAAATCGTTATAAAAATTAAATCACACATACAAGTATACCTCTTATGATCTTTTATTAAATTCAATCAAATAATTTACAACAACAATACAGTTGTTATAATAATAACAACAATAGTTAGTAGCTTAAATTCTAATATTTTAGTCTAACATTTGTCTATAATACTCCATTCAACATAATTATAGAAAAAATCTTCATTGAAAACATCAGTCTAAGGCAGTGACAACAAAGTTTGATGATTGAAACTAATGACATCTTGTAAACCGAATTAATAAAATAATAATATCAAATGTAAGGATACATCACAACATGTCATATTGTAAATTTGATCTGGATTCAAATATAAAACACATACACACAAGTATCAAATACAAAAATGATTACGTATTTGCGTGAAATAAAAATGAGATTCATACAAAGATCTTAACTTATCATAACAACCAGATGCACACTTGTGATCTGTTCAAGCGGCTCTATACAATGAATACTGTCAATGAGAAGCCACTCTCATGTAACCCTCAGATTTGTTCTCCAATCACACAGTGTAACTACGGAACTGTTTACTGTACGTAGGTTTCCAACCAAAAGGTTACAGTATTTCGGCATACAGTATATTCATATCATTAAAACAAAACATGTACGATATAAAATTCATCATATGCTACAACTGAGTATTTTCGAAATACCAATTACTGTCATAGTATAATTTATTCGACATTTATAAAAATCTCTCGCACTGGTCCTGATCACTTCACAGTTCAACTCATAGACAGCAAGTTACCCTGTGCTGTAACTTTAACTTAACATTAACTAACGAAACAAAAGCGTATCAACTAACCTAAAAAGTACAACTTATGTCTTTACAATTATAATAATAATAAACACATCAACTCACATCGTGGCCCAGTGCTGCATGTACAGTTAGTTACAAGTTAGCAGATATATACGTATAGTGCAACTTGCTATTCACACGTTGAGAGGAATAATACTAAATATCTAGATCACCGTTACTCGAGAGAACACAGAAACGCAGATAGCTATGTGGTTAGAGTGAGTATATCGCGTATCTAACTGTACACAGTGGGAGGAGCGGCCGAGGCTCGCTCTATGCGGAGAACACGGCACGCGAGCGACCGCGCAGTCACACGTCGAAGTCGGCGCCCGCCTTGCCGTTCGGCGGAGCTATGAACGGTTCACTCCACATTCTTCTGAGATCACCCTGCAACCACAAAATACCTTTAGACTTCTTTTCCAGAGTTCAAGAGTCAGATAACTGAGTCTGATCGTAATGAATTTCTCTTTCATATTCTACACATGTTGTCATGTTTCGTCAGTGTAACTCAAACTCAAACTCAAATCATTTATTTCAACTAGACCATTACGGCACTTTTGAATGTCAAAAAATTGAAAGAAAAATCAAAGCTACAGTCACAGACACAAGGCATAATAACTTGCGAAAGTACTGTAGTTGCCCATTCCCTAGCGTAGATCTCTATGGAGAAGAACGGGCAAGAAACTCCATGGACACTCTTTTCAATCAAAAATGTTGTTACAAAATCTTGGTTACATCTTTCATGTTGAGGTTATAGATATATGTGAGAACGATGTAGAAAGACGTGCACAATAAGAGCGTCCAGAGTAAAAAAATAAATCAACAATTTAAAATAAAGCAATTCAAATGATCCATGGCAGCTAAGAGATGACCAGTCCCGACTGACAGCGCCCGTTCACGAACATGACGCATGGATCAGCGCCATTCAATTCAACCATATTGAAGGGAACTAAATGACCCGACTCACCCGCCACCATCAGCAAGACATTTAAGCGAGCATGACATTCTCTCAGCCACCAAGGCATATTCAAGTCAATGAAAGATAACTAAATGCAAATGGAAGCTTTACAGTACATGGTACTCACACATGTGCTATGCAATTATACAATGCTAAGAGATGGACTCTATACAATGCAAGAATACTTTTACAATCTTCTGCAGCTACCACAATAGTTGTCCAATAAGGTTGCACCTATGGTTGCGGAGCAGGACCAGCATTTAGCCAAGCATTTTTATCCTCAATGTAATCCCCCAGCTTATAATATGCTTGCCTACATAGTGTGCGTTTTACACAAGATTTAAATTTCGTCTCATTCAGTTGTAGAATGTGGGGAGGTATTTTATTATAACATTTTAAACAGTACCCCATGAAAGATGAATCCACTTTAGCAAGCCTGAAACCTGGCTGAACTAGTTGGTCCCTATTTCTAGTATTATAGTGGTGTCTGTCACCTCTTTTACTGAATAAATGCAGATTTTTCCTAACGTACATAATGTTTTCATAGATGTATTGACAAGGTACTGTCATGATATTAATTTCCTTAAACAGTTCTTTTAGAGAATCGCGTCTACGTAATTCATATATGGCTCTGATGGCTCTTTTCTGCAGAATAAAAATAGACTCGATGTCTGCAGCCCGTCCCCATAGTAAAATACCGTATGACATAATACTATGAAAATAACTAAAATAGACTATCCTCGCCGTATCAACATCAGTATAATGACGGATTTTTCTAACAGCATACGCTGCTGAGCTCAGTCGGCCTGCAAGAGATGTTAAATGAGGACCCCATTGTAGCCTGTGGTCGAGCGTAATTCCCAAGAAAACCGTTTTATTGACAAATTCAAGTTTCTCTTGATTCAATACTATGTCACAATCACTACTTTTGACATTTGGTAAAGCAAATCTTATGCACTTAGTTTTTTTCCCATTTAGTACTAAATTATTAGCGGTAAACCAGTTATGAACCTGCAGTAGGGCGCTATTTACGTCGTCAAGATTTGTGGCACGTCTGTTTATCCTAAATATTAAAGAAGTATCATCAGCAAACAACACCATTTGCGGATGGTTGTTAAATAAATGGGGTAGGTCATTAATGTATACTAAAAAGAGGAAGGGACCCAATATCGAACCTTGTGGTACACCCATTTTTACTTTTAAACCCATCGAATTTACACCCTTTACTTGTACATGCTGCTGTCTATCATTAAGATATGAATTTACTAAACTAAGCGCAAGTTTACCTAAACCGTAATGCTCAAGCTTCAAAATCAGGGTTTCGTGATTTACGCAATCAAATGCCTTCGAGAGGTCACAGAAGATTCCTATGGCATCTTGTGCCTCTTCCCACGCAGTAAAAATGTGTTTTAATAAAGTGACACCGGCGTCAGTCGTACAACGTCCTTTGGTGAAACCATACTGATGTTCGTGTAAGATTTTATTGGTGTTAAAATGGTTAAGCATCTGATTGAGCATTATCTTTTCAAACACCTTGCTAAAAACCGGCAACACGGATACGGGCCTATAATTGTTGGTGTCTTTAGTGTCCCCGGATTTAAAAAGTGGTATTACCTTACTGAATTTCATTAGATCCGGGAAGACCCCTTGATCCACGCACAAATTAAATATTGAGGCTAAATACGGCGCTACAGTCTCAACAATTGAGGTACAAGCTTTGATAGACATACCCCATAGATCTTCGGTTAATTTGATCTTGATTTGCTTAAAAGCTTTTATTATTGTCATGGGGTTTACATGATGAAATTTAAATTCATTTGAACAGGCTGAAACGTTCGCCTTCAATAAATCCATAGAGAGCAAGGGAGAGGAATTTAAGGTTTCAGTAGTTTTAAGTGGGATACTGGTAAAGAAATTTACAAATTCTTGAGCGATTTCATTATTAGAGCTCACGAGACCATGTGAGGTCTCTAGTGTTATGTCATTACTTGGTTTTTTAGATCTATTAGTCTCACTGTTGATAATTTTCCAAACCGTCTTGATTTTGTTATCGGCTGATTTTATTTTATTGCTAATGAAAAGAGACTTGGCTATCTTGCAAGAGTTTTTAAAAATTTTCGAGTAAGTAGCCACATATTTACTAAAAGTTTCTGTGTTGATATAAGGCTTAAGGCCGTACAGCTCAAACAATCGTTCCCTACTTTTCCTAATACCCTGTGTTGCCCAGTCACTGAAAATAAACTTTGGGCCAATAGTCTTAGTTTTCTGTTTTAAAGTATTATTGAACTCGGTGTGCACTACCGAAAAGAATTCTTCATACAATTCATTTACGTTGTTTCCAATATGGCCTGGTATATTTAACTTGCTAATTAAATTATTATTAAACTTTTCTAAATTGCTGGGTGTTATTTGTCTAGTTTGAATCTGGATTCTTTGTAAATGTTTGTTATACGCGAAAGCAACAGTCTGTCCGCTGTGATCTGAAGGAAGGTAATTTACGATGGATTTATCCAAGTAGTCGCAGCCACAAAAAACATTATCAATACATGTAGCAGTATTTGTAGTAATTCGGGTTGGTTCTGAAAAAACATTTGACAAATTAAATGATTTAAAGAGATTTAAAAATCTACTGCTGTTTACATTATTCTCTAAAATATTAATATTAAAGTCACCACAGATAATTATTAGTTTACTACCAGTTACAAGCTTTGCCAAAGTATCTTCCATTACTGACTCAAAGATAGAGTAATTCAGGTAATTAGGGGGTCTGTAAACGCACACTATGACATACTTATCTAGCTCAACACAAGACAATTCTATGCTATGTTCAACCGAAAGATCGACAATATCATTACGAGGCTTAAATTTAACACAATTTTTAACTAAGATTAATGAACCCCCACGCATCTTAGACTTCCGGTTAAAGCAGCTGCCCACACTATAATTCTCGTAATTAAATTGCATTTCGTAATCCTTCATCCAATGTTCAGATAGACAGATAATATCAAATTTGGTTTTTTCTAAAAATAGTTCGATTTCTAATTGTTTGGAAGAAAAACCCTGAATATTCTTATGAAATAATGTAAAGGAATTCTGCTTATCCCCTTTTTGACAATTAATTAACTGAGAGCTAGAAGATACCTTAGAGTTGACAAGTTTGCCTAAATTATCATTCGTACCTTCCATTGTCTTACTGACTAGTTTAAATCTAAGCTAAAATGTTTATAATTACAATTAGTATAATTACTAATTTCCGTGGAACTATTTACAAAAGACTGCGACATACCACATATGTCTGAGTTTAAATTAAAAGCTAATAGCCGAGCTATTTGACGTCTAAAACTAATAGGCAGGTACGCATTATTCCTCGTTGACTTCAGTTTCTGGACGAAACTGTTAGTGTCGAAAAACGTCAACTTGTCACAATAGTGACTTACTAGTAAACACATGTGATTGTTAAGACTATGAATCATAGACGTAGAATAATATAGACTGCTGGATATCTTCCTTTGCATTCGCACAAGACAAAGACAAACATATAATCTCCATCAGCATCGAAAAGAGACGGAGTAACGATATTTCTGTCCTTTATCGCGTGCCGGCTAAGCACATCATTGTGCACAACAAGTTTGACGTTTGTGACTGTTGTAGATTTACATCTAATTGATTTATAACAATTACATCCAGATATCAACATAATACGTATCTTTTCGTGCCCAATTTGCTAAATTACATTTGTGCAATAGTGCAAAATGGTAAGGTGCAGTGTAATAAACTGTAAAAATGATAGTTTGATGAAGATTGCCGGATTGTCCTTTCACTCGTAAGTATTCGATGTTTTTAAGTATTTGTTCACGTTTTGTTCTACTATTTATAATCAAATAGTTGCAGTGATTTACTAACCAACCAATTATAAAAACTAAAAAGTGAAAAATGCCATAAAATCGTGATTTCGGCTATATTTTTATTTTCTTACCTAAAAATTCAGTATTGCCACTTTTTTACGGGGAATTTACCCTTTCATATGGGTATTGGGTAGTACTTTTTTTATGCAATATCCATAAAAAACTATTAAAACATTGATCTATATTATATTAATAAAACACACTACTAGTATATATCTATTACTATATTATAATTATATTATTATTTTTATTATACATAATCTATACCATAAAAATTTGAGATAGTAAAAATATCGTATTATATTTGCAGATTTCCAAATAAACCAGAAACAAGAAACCTGTGGATTGCTGCTACCAATAGGCCTAATTGGGCTAAGTGTAAAAAAATATGCAATCAGTATATACTTCCTGAAGCATTAAAATTCTTGCATTTCGACAGTCAGCCTTTTATAGGGAATCACATAACTCTCCTCATTAAATCAATCGCAATGCATTACTTCGAAATTCGCATTAACCATGGTACTAAACAATGTTTTGAACCAAAATCAAAAATCAGAAATATCTATAAAAGTTAGTTAGTGTTAGTTACTGTGCTTTTTCAAGGGCAATAATTTGTGTGTTTATGAATAAAACATTGCAGTCACATCGGTTTTTTATTTCTCATCAGAACCCCCATATAATCTCCAAGAAATCCGAAAACTGAAAATTTGTAGTTCCACAATTTTTTTTTTTGCGGGAACTGTTTTCATTGGTAAGTTTATACGGAACCCTCGGTGTGCAACTCCGACTCGCCCTTCCCCGGTTTTCTTTCTGTCGCTTTCGATGACACTGATTTCAACGGTCTAAACTTCAGGCTTTGTGTAGGTACCTATTTCTAATTTTATCACTAATTATGGGGTAAATTTTTCCTAACAGGGTAACCCTAAATGTAGTGAAGTACTTTTTTTTTGTCCCTTTCAGCGACACGCTTTCTCGCCATCTATATAATACTAAATCTATGCTATGAATATAATGATTTTGCCTGCTTGACAACTTTTCAAAATATGGAAAGGCACACAGAATGATTTTCTTACAATTTAGTTTCAACAGTTGAGTGACATTGTCAGTGATTTCATCAATTTTTACGTTCAAACTATTACCAACAAATATAGTTACAATATCATTAGGATCGAATTCCTTCAGAGTTATGGATGCCATTATCTGGTTGTATGAAGCCTGAGGTGTACAATAATTTTGAGTAGAATGACTCAGATTATTACTAACTAATTTTCCCAAGCCTTTCCCTAAACTATCAGAAAACATAATAAAGCAACCAGAATGTGTACTACAACAAGGGGGAGAACTACATTCTGTTTGTCCTACCACTGATGAACCTTGGTCAATGTGTGGTGAATCTAGAATGGGGATACAACCCGGAACACTGCCCAACCGGGTCGAGTCCTCTGTTACCTCAGGCAAGAAAGTGTCCGTGCTGGATTCCCTTTGTGATGTACATTGGGTGTTATTGAAGGTCATCATGTCTTCACTGTCTGCATTACTATTATCCTTATTGACTAATTCGTTTGTAGCTAGGATATGTTCCTTTATTTGTTTTTGCGATTTCACATACATGGAATAACATGATTGAAGTTGATGCTCTAATGTTTGAATCTCAGACTGTAAGTTTTGAGTATCTATTTCATAAAAATGTTTACTATCCTCTAATTTAATTTGATAGTTGTTTAACTTTTTAATGAGAAAAACACGTTCTTTTCTTATTTTATTGATGTTAGAACTATGTTTTTGTTGTTTTTTAAATTTACTGCATTTCTTTATTATTCTATTAAGTTTAGCATATTTTTTTATTTTATTTTGGCTAACTTTATAACTGCTACAATTATATTTCAGAATAGAATCTTCAGTAAGATCTATTGTTGTTAAAGAATGTGGGTTGCAATTGGAATTTAATAATTGATTATATAGATGATCTGTTTCCCTAATCTGAGTACATTCTCTTTGTTTCTGAAACTCAATTATTTGTTTATTGGCATGAAGCAGTTCATCTTCTAAGTCCCTAACCTTACATAAAGCCGTTTCATAATAATTACTGCAGTCGTTGAAACCATCTGTGACCACCCACAGTTTGTCCCGTTCATCGACAACCTCCATGTACTGTTGGTGCAGGTCAACGAGTTCCCGTTTCAAGCTAGTGTTTTTGTGAACGACTTTCTCGATTTCAACCTCATGTTCCTCTCTATCCAATAACAGCTGCTGACATTTGCTGTTTGATTCCTTAAGTTCATCAAGGGCCGTTCTCAACTTAGCTTGCAACTCCTGGGTAGTAGCCTTACGGGTACGGGTGTAGATATTGCATAAGCATCGAGTTCGAGTTTGAGTATCGTTAGCAGAGTAGATTCAAATCAAAATTAAAAAGGGGAAAGAAAGAAGAAGGAGAAGAGAGAGTTGTATGGTAATTACTTTAACGTAAGCCATGGTGAGCAGCGGCAGCAGCGTGAAGGGCACGAGGTAGAGCAGCGCGGGCTGCGCCGCCTTGAACACCTCCGCCGACACCGTCGCCGTCAGCAGCCCCAGGAAGTAGCCCAGCAGCGAGCAGTGGAAGTACGTCAGCCGGGAACCCTGCACCATACACGTATCAAATATTCATTCTTATACTCCACTCTTGGCGCATCGTATAATCGGAACTAACCACCATCTTGTTTTATTATTATTCCACAGAGTAAGTTTCTTTTCGTGAGAGTGGTACCACTGGGCAAGGGCGACCCCTCCACACCGCGTGAGTTGACTACCATTGCATGCATCTCACGAAAAATAATGCGTTTTATAGTAAGCAGTATGTTCGTTTGACAATAATTCGAGAGTTTACAATATCGCTAGAGATTACAATATAACGTGTTTGACAATTTTACAGTGACATACATATTGGTTGAAGCATTGAACCTGTTGCCATAAATTACTACTTGATTAACACATGTATTAATGTCACCGTAAAATTGTCAAACACGTTTCACAATATTACGGGTTCATTTCGATAGATAACAAACTACCGATAAATAATGCGTTATTATGTTCGTTTGACAATCTTTCGAGAGTTTACAATCTAACCGTGTTTGACAATTTTACGGTGACATATACATACATGGACTTTGTTGAAATTGTATCATGTAACTCTCATTAGCCATGAAAAATCATCTTCCCGATTCTATCCACCCGCGTCCCATGTTATTTGGGGTTGGCGCCAGACGGCTTTTTCTGTTTTGACTAGACTATAATATTTAGAAACGAATACTCACTGATACATAAAATAGGACTGTAAGGTAAATAACAAAATGTTTCTTATAAATTCAGTTATTAATAGTAAATGCGGAATCTTTTAGTTGAATTCAGAAGTCAATGTACTGCAGTGAATCTTTAACAGATAATATCAAACATACCATAGATCTAGGTCCAGGAACTTGACCCATTTGGCATACTAGAGTAGCCTTTTTATATGCATCGTAGCGCAGTACGAAACACAACAGTAGACCTGGCATCACTATGTCTCCAAGACCTGGAATATAAAACATAACACATTTTTATTTCTCTATTTTTATGTTATAATTTTTTGGGAGTGTATAAATTATGGTCAGCATTTCGTGTAAAAAGCTTAGAAAATTATTGGACTAACTGCTTTTCTTTCAATCCACCGCCAATGTAAGTAGTTACCAGACCTACAAGTGGAGCACTGAGTGTTACAGAACGACGCGGGCGCAGAGTCCTCTTCTCTCCCCACCCCACAAATGAGCCAGCATTTAGTGAAGGTCACAGAATATTTGAATTTTTTATATTTCCACTGCTGCGACTTAGGCGACCTCTCTGCACGAGTGTCGGGAGAACGTGCAGTAACCACGCGAGCCCTGAGCAGGACAGTCTCCGATACAAATAATTTCCCCGTTCCTGACACATTGAAGTATCTTTCAACGTTAAGGATCACGATAGATGGACGCCAAAAACGTTTCATTTCCGTTTTGCAATGAAGAACGTCAATTCAAATTTTTAATTCTTGATTTCAGACATGAAGTACATAGTGTTAGTGGCAAAAAATCAAACCAAATCACTATAGGACATGCTGGTTTCTTCTCGATTTTTAGGATCAAATATCCAGTCGTTACAGGTAGTCAGTGGCCCAATAAGTCTGACACTAGTCAGTCTTACCGAGTGGTATCGTAATACCCAGTGTTAACTGGGTTGTGGAGGTCAGATAGGCAGTCGCTCCATGTAAAATACTGGTATTCAGCTGCATCCCGTTAGACTGGAAGCCGACCCCAACATAGTTGGGAAAAGGCTAGGTAGATGATGAATGTTATAAATAATAACTAGCCGATGCCCGCGGCTTCGCCCGCGTCAAATTATATACTAAAACCTTTCTCTTGAATCACTCTGTCTATTAAAAAACCCGAATCAAAATCCGTTGCGTAGTTTTAATCGGACAGACGCGGCGGGAGACTTAGTTTTATAATATGTAGTGATGTCTGACCGAGCATAGAGAAGTGTCCCTGGTGATGCATGGAGGGGAACACGAGCTTGGCGGGCAGCGACAGCTTCGGCGCGTCGCGCATGGCGCCGCCCAGCTGCAGGCGACGCGCTACCACGTTCATCGGGTTCTCTGCCGGCCTGCAAACATAAACATCCCAATATAACAAACATGCCAGTAGCAAGTAAACCAAAAGCGAGTTTTTGAACTGAAAACGTGTTTAGATGCGTTAAGCACCTTTTAGATTAACAAAATTCATGGAAGTCGCGTGACCGTCACCTCTCACTTCGTAGCACTTGTAGCCAATCCGCTACGGCGTAGCACCACTAACCCGTGCGCGGGGCACAATCCGTAGCAGATAAAGATTACTTCGTTTTCACTTTTATCGTCAGTCCCCAAAGACTGCAACGCATGTTTCTTTTGTATTATTAAACTAGCTTCTGCCCGCGACTTCGTTCGCGTGAAGTTTTGATATCGCAACGCATCGCCTGCTCAACGGAAGCATTTTTTCCGTTTGCAACATTTCTTATTGCTGCTCCGCTCCTATTGGTCATAGTGTGATTTTATATAGCCTTCCTCAATAAATGGACTATCCAACGCAAATTGAATTTTTCAATTCTAGCCGATAGTTCCTGAGATTAGCGCGTTCAACCAAACAAACTCTTCTGCTTTATAATATTAGTATAGTATAGATGGGCCTACTTTTGACTTCAGTCCTGTCCTAGGACAGAGATGAGGTCGACGATAGAACGAGCTAACCCAAAAGAAGCCTATTACCTCGCGATTTAAATAGATTGCGGTGATATAAACTTGAGAACCTCGATGCAGGCAGGTTTTATGTTTGACAGAGCTCTAAGCAGGCATTAGGCAGTGTGATCAAATAATAATATTATTATAGAGTTCTAGTCACTTCGTCGACGGTGAGACACATGTCACTTGACTGATCTTTCAAATTCCGACTGACCTGAAAAACCCTGTTATTTGTAAGTCTTGAAAGTCGGCGGTATTCAAGATCTTAGAAACATTGGAAAAATGAAATGATAATCTTTTTCGACGACCGATAAACTATAACACTAATCGATGCGGTTATGACATAGATACCCTCTTTAGATACGGTTATCTAATTGAAGTGGTTGCTCATCGTTTATCAATCTCATTACTTAACACTACCGCACGATACTGTTTATAATCCATTATCGTATTTACATTAGAGGAGCTTATTGTTTGGTCTTATCCTTATCTTCACACGAATGATTGGATTCATATAAAAATATAGGTCGCAAGTGCTGTTGATAAATTATTATGACAAATACAGGTCATCTCTCACGAACCTTAGACGTAAACAATAATGTTTAAAGATGGGCGGCAGATAACAATAATACTTGGAAATAGATTGAATATAAACAACAATTATTATTTTATCATTAACGAATTGAAAGATTCTCGGATAGGGGCCATCCATAAATAACATCACACGAGTTTGACAATTTACCCCCCCCCCCCCTCTGTCACAGCTGGTCACATTTTGTGAGAGGGTGCCCCCGCGCTAATGTGACGTCACATACTTTGTTTTTATATCTACTTACAAATTATTGAATTAAAAAAGCAGTTCCGAAATTAGTTTTATTGCGATTTAAATTCTGTTTTCAAAAAATAAATTTACAAAATTCAGGATCCTTCCCTCCCCATTGTCATACAATGTCACACTTCTTCGACCCCATTACAACTAATCCTATTATTTAAAAACTAGGTTTTACTAAGGTTTTCTCATAGACTTATTTCTATGCAAACGTGTTATGATGTTATAAGGTCAAATATACGAATAAGAATTACTTATTCTGCCATGGACACTTTTAACGTGTATATCTTGCTACATTGTTCTCACATAATATACCATCTCAACAAGAATGATGTTACCAAGATTTTGTAACAATATTTTGATTTAAAAGAGTGTCCATGGAGTTTCTTGCCCATTCTTCTCCATAGAGATCTACGCTAGGGAATGGGCAACTACGTACTTTCACAGTTTTTATGTCTTGTGACTGGGACTGTAGCTACTTTAAATGTTCATTTTTGTTTCGACAATTCAAAAGTGCCTGTAACTAGCCTACTTGAAATAAATGCTTTGATTTTGATTTTGCCCGCGTTGGGTACCCCTGAGTAAGCAGACGAGTTGTTTTTCTTGCTTCAATCACTCGCAACATCTCATTATTTTGCCAGACCTGAGAATCGAACCCAAGACCTCATGCGCAGCAGTCACTAGACCACCGAGGCATTCACTCGCAACAATCATCCTTATATCCTATAACATAA
This sequence comes from Xestia c-nigrum, assembly GCA_916618015.1. NCBI lineage: Eukaryota > Metazoa > Arthropoda > Insecta > Lepidoptera > Noctuidae > Xestia > Xestia c-nigrum. Next base: position 6,662,457 of record OU745263.1, read on the forward strand.
GACACAATGTATATCTAACCTGGTAGCGACTTTGACCATGACGTTGGTGGTGAATATGTAGGAGGAGAAGAAGACCCAGAAGACGTCGTAGAGCAGTAGGCCGGTCAGCAGCAGCGTGGAGACCTTCAGGGACGGCAGCCGGATCAACGCGATGAACGTCACGCACAGGCCCATGCCCATCGCTGCGGAGTAAGGGAATACCTGGGTTACTACCATGATATGGAATAACTAATCAAATTGCACATGATTTAAATATGTACATACTCGTATCACTGAGAGAGGTAGTCATTTGCGAGTATGGATTGAATAAGTTATTTAGTTAAAAGCTCTAAGCTGTTTACGGTTTATTTTGAACTTTGTGTGCATAAATTGTCCATGTAAGTATCTGGAATTCTAAATAATAAGATACATGCATGAATCTAAAATGTCAAATTATGATCAACAAGTATATCTTACCAAGTTACCTCTAAACCTCTAATTCGAACTAGTTAGTTCGGCCTGGCAAGTGACCTTTCTTGGAAAAGTCCAAGGGAATTCATACGCATTACTTAGGCAGGTGTAATACAATGTTGAGTAAGGCCTGGTTTCCACCAAAGCGGAGAGTAAACTTGTAAGGTGTGATCGATCGCGATGTGGAATTTAACCAAGGATCGTAACAGGTGGTGTTCTATAAACTTTAGCCTTGTATTTGATTGGTCGATTCCCGTACGTGCTCTAAGGAAACTGGGACTAAATACGAAGATAGTTCTGACCGTCCATGAGCAGCCAGTGTCCGGTGAGCACCCACACAGCCACGATGGCGGCCGCCAGCAGCGCCGCCGCCAGCTCGGGCGCCGAGTACCGCCCGCACACCGCGCCGCGCGCGCCGCCCGCCACGTACTGGCACAGTGGCGTCAGCAGGAACGCGAGCGCCGCGCATGCTATTACTGCGGGCAGAAAGAAAAGGACATATTGTTTAACTAAATTCCATCTAAACTTTGAAGGACCTTATAGGACCTACACTAAATTACAAAGCCATGATGTCCATGTGACCATGATCTGGTCGAAGCTCAAACAGCTTAAATATTGGAATAATCTAAACGACAAGAAGGGAGACGGTTTGTCTGAGTCATCAGTTTTCTGGGGCACGACCTAACTTAAAAAAAAAAAAACAAATTCGAAATTCGAACAGCGCGAAAAGCCCTGACCCGGAACATAGTCACCAAAAAAGACGACACTTATTCAACTACTCGTTGAACAGGAAATGAAAACGAACTAACTGCCTTTGCATGGTCTGATGGATACCAGAACAGTTAGTATTGTCTTTGTTGTAGGTACTTACTTGCAGTACATATCGCGACCAGCGTCTGCATAGAGTCGAAGAAGAAGAACATGATCAGCAGCGCCACGGATGAGCCGAGCGGGAAGCACAGCGCTTGCATCGTGTTCAGGGTTTGGACATCTGCGGAAAGACCACAAACTACGGCACACGGTACAATTGGTAAAATATTACTCTACATATTAACAGGTTACATAGTTATTTAAAAAAAGCCCTCATTAAAAGAAAATTCTACTTTACACTGAAAGAAATCAACGTATCTGTATCAATATTCTAGATTTTGTGTCAAATGGAGTGTTGTCTGTCTTTTGTTTCTGGCCAACTAGTATGGGTAATAAATAGGTTACTTAGTACTAAAAGCATCGTTGAAGAATATATTTGCATGAGATTACGATGCACTCAACAACAGCGTTGTTTACAAATTACAAACATCTTAAGTAATATGCCATTGACACAATAATAGTTTGCATAATGATCTGTGCAGGCTCATAGATGCTATATACCTACTTTAGATGCTATATAGGGTGTGAAACTATCACTAAGCGATAAAACTAATGCAATCAGAAGGGCTTGTTCAAGTAAAGAACTTATGGTTATTAATGTTATGCACGCAGAGAAATTGGTGACAAACAGAACTACTGAATCGAATAGTTACATTAGGTTACAACAATTCTAGTTAGAAATACTTGGTCCTTGTTATCTCTACGACTAATTATTCAGCCCTACTAATCGTATGTTTCATTATATTATTTGATTAATGTAGCTTACAAAACAATGTTATTAAACTAAAACATCAATAATTATTGTATCTTAAACAATAATTATGTCATTATGTATGTAATAATTATATTGTATGTACTAAGAAACAGGGATTCGCAGTTACTAAATGATCTAGTTCCGGTTAATGATTTACAATGTTACTGGTGGACTACGAGTGTGTCTGTAATTCAAACAATAATCTTTTTATTACAACTACATTATAGTTTGCAGTACATATCTTTCTAAGTGTCGTATAATATTCGTTTAGTTTGGTTTACTTTTTAAGTAGCGATAAGACTTTACAAGATATTATAGTAAAAACCACCCCGGAAACAGTGAACGGCACAATGTGTGTATTAATCCGTGCAATTCTGTTAGCGTGTTTTAGAATACTCAAAATAATAATGTTACAATTACAATCGAGGTGGTATTCATAGCTAAGTATCTTGTTCTGTAAACTGTGTTTTTGTAAACAATCAAAAAACCTGCTTGACCAAACGATCAGTTGACAGTCGCTCGCTCCCCGCCGCCGCACAGTGGATCGTCCCCATACAAGAGGGCGGACATAGAATTAAAAATTGAAAAAGTATTTAATTGAAAAAAATGAAATATACAGTTGCATTACTCTATTAAGGAACTACAAAAAATGTTACTACAATTTTTTTATTTGACCAGTACTTTATGAGCAATTCGATGAAAACTGTTATTTTTGTATGAAAATGGTCACAAAAAGGTCTGTAGCTCACGATTCCCTCCTTGTTTCGATTTGCGGTTTTCACTACTGTTATTTACCCATTTTATGCCACATTTTCTTCAAGGACACATGGTGCCCCCAGCGACCCCCTTCCGAGATATTTTGCTTTTAATAACTATACTTTTTATTGTATAACTGATGAAATGGAGGTACATTAAGTATATTCATTACCGAGAATTAGTCATCCCTAAGTAGTTCCTTAAATAACAGGTGCATTTGCGATTACTTTAATGACTTATGAGCGCTTCTGTTGCCATGCAACAAAAGCGTTAAGGAGTCCTTAAGTAAAGATTACCAGTACTTGCTTAATCTAATTAGTTATTGTAATTACTATGTTAACAGCCCTTAATCTCTGCACTGTGATTGTCTAATGTCATCATTAGCTATAACACAAAACAAAAAAAGAACAGAATAAAAAAAAAAACACAAAAACAAGAAATTAACAAAGAAACTGCTTGTTAATAATAATACTAGGTACTATAAGACTTAAACTATATTTTCTTCATCTTCATCAATAACGACATCAGATCATTATTATCGTCATCATCTTCTTCAACGTCACTACATGCAGCAAGTGTATCAGTTGAAACGTCAATGAAATCCAATTCACTCTGATCACGTATGAGTAAATCGTCTAGTTCTCTAAATGAAGACTTTTTGGCTTTATTTGTCATCTTCGGTCGTAAGCTGGTGAGAAGAGGATCGGAAGATAACAGCAGATTATGAAGAATGTCTTCATTAGTGGCGATGCTACTATGCTTTCGTGTATGACATTCTCTAAATTTACGAAAATCCTTGTTTCTTGCTTCAGATGCTTCTTCAGACAAAATACCTATAGGCACTACTGATAAGTGGTCCACTATCTGTGATCCATGAATCAGCAATTTGTGTAAACTTGCTGGCATGTTATACCATGGATATAATTCCACGAATAAATTTGCTGTTTCATCACAATATGATTTGAATTTTTGGACTTGAATTTTTTCGCCTGAGCATGCAAATTCATTGCAAAATAACGGCGAGTCTTCTAATTTAATTAACGTCTAATTTAGTTATTTCCGCAGTCGTTTCAGGGTTTGCAAACAACCTTCTTGCAGCATTTCCAGTGTTTGTATTGCCACTACCCTGCTGAACAACGTCTAGAAGTAAGCCTGTACTTCTTCGGAAAGCTTCTCGAATGGCTTCTTTCTTATCTTTAACTTTTTTTTATTTTCGTCACCTTTTGCTTGCCATGATTTTATGTCCATTCTGTAAGCAATGTGTAATAAACACTCCATAGACCGAATCCAAGCATACAATGAACTAAATCCATGCTTGTATAAATCTATATTCACGGGTTTAGCTCTCACTTCTTCCAAGTTATTCAAAACCCCATTTACTATGAAGCGCAAGTTGTTCACCAGCATCAAAATTTGATTCAAGTGAATCGATCAGCCTCCTAACTATGAGATCAAGGAGGGCTTGGATCCGTATCTTTGCGGAAGTTTCAGTCACAGTTATGTCTTCTTTTGCCGGGTAGCATTTAAGCTTTTCTTTAACTGACAAGTAGTAGCTTGGGTATTTCGCATGACCTTCTTTTAAACTAAAGTCCCGAAGTGTGATGTAACGCCACTTGGATAACTGCAAGTAAACGTAAACAGCAAGTGCTTTGTGAGTAGGAACTTCACGAAGCGAAGGATTCTGCTTAGTTTCCAGGACATTTAAAACTGTTGAGATGTGATCAGGATTTTCCAGCAAATTTTTCATTATTCTGGCCATATCATTTTTTCCGGCAGACTTAAGTATACTTTCAACAGTATGCAAAAGCTCATCCGGACGACTGCAACTAGCAACATTTTCATTAACACGTCTTCTTTTGTGTCTAGTTGATAAATCTTCAAAGCGTTTGCGAGGAGATGAATGTGTTGAAGTTGATGCATCTGATTTTGATGGACTGACTACCTCTACTGCCTCATTTTCATTTGCTTCTTCAGTGTCAACGACATTTTCTTTAAAGAATTCTGGCCAAACGATATCGGAATTTAACCACTCTTCGTTCTTGTAAATGAACCTGTCGACTGTCCTTCTTGATTGCACCCATTTGGTGTAAAACCTATAGCAAAATCATCACTTTCACTTAACTGGACGTTAGTATTTAACTTCAATGTGTTAAACAAATGGTCATAGTCACGAAGATCTTTATGATTATGAAGAGCAACGTAAAGATCTAGATAAGTAGAAAACCCACGGAAAGCCATAATGACAACACTTGGTAGAAGTTATAATTACAACTGAATTACATTTGCTAAACACACTCAAATATATAGGGCAGCAAGTAGGCAACTAGCAATGAATTTGATAAGCTAATGATGACATTAAACAATCACAATGCAGAGATTAAGGGCTGTTAACATAGTAATTACAATAACTAATTAGATTAAGCAAGTACTGGTAATCTTTACTTAAGGACTCATTAACGCTTTTGTTGTATGGCAACAGAAGCGCTCATAAGTCATTAAAGTAATCGCAAATGCACCTGTTATTTAAGGAACTACTTAGGGATGACTAATTCTCGGTAATGAATATACTTAATGTACCTCCATTTCATCAGTTATAGAATAAAAAGTATAGTTATTAAAAGCAAAATATCTCGGAAGGGGGTCGCTGGGGGCACCATGTGTCCTTGAAGAAAATGTGGCATAAAATGGGTAAATAACAGTAGTGAAAACCGCAAATCGAAACAAGGAGGGAATCGTGAGCTACAGACCTTTTTGTGACCATTTTCATACAAAAATAACAGTTTTCATCGAATTGCTCATAAAGTACTGGTCAAATAAAAAAATGGTAGTAACATTTTTTGTAGTTCCTTAATAGAGTAATGCAACTGTATATTTCATTTTTTTCAATTAAATACTTTTTCAATTTTCAATTCTATGTCCGACCTCTTGTATGGGGACGATCCACTGTGCGCCGCGCCGCCATTATTGTTGTGTTTTCGACAGCGCTGAACGTAGTATTTAAGTCCAATTTGGGCTTGCTTATTATTTATTTTGTGTAATTATTTCAAAATTATTTGACGTGATGTCTGCAGTTGACGTTGATATCCCACATCTATTGCAGCAGTGGGATTTACCTCAACGTATTCATACTGAAGGAAAGGTGAAGGTAAGTTGGTACCTATAAAGGACTAGGACTGTATTTAAGTGATAAGTGATTTTATTGATGGTGTCGCAGCTGTTTTCGGCCACGACAACTGCTTTATTTCCGGGTCTGTTGGGGTTCTTGTACTCGCATGTGGCAGCCAATTTTCTTGTTGTAGTATTCATAGCTATTATTAAATTTAAATAAGTAGGTACTTACATAATTACTTCATTATCATCATAATCACCTAAGTACCTTATTATTTTAATAAATATTTTGTGTTTTTTTCAGCTGTTAATCGAACGAAGGACGGGGGGCTGCTAAATTTATATTCAGAACAAGGAGAATTATAAATGAGCGAAGAAAAGTTTGCAATACCTTTAATAATAAAAGACCTAGTGGAATCAGGCCCAAATAAAAGAATAGACAGTTTACTGGAACAGCTTCTAAGCCAAGGTGCGTACCTACTAGTTTATTGTAAATAGTACATAGCTATGTCACTTCTAAAAAAAATATAAATTACTTATAATTTGTCGTCTTGTTTGTAATATACGTAATAAAATGTATGACTTAATTCAAATTATGGTTGGTAATTTAAATATTTTAATTTATTTACTTGTTCTTTTAATTTTTAGATGATGAAAATTACGAGGAAATCGAATTAGTATTAGCATACATGGGTGTGCCGCTGTTTCTTGGAAACCCAACACACAGGACGAAAAAACAAGTACGGCGACCATCCAAAGCTGAAATGAAGGATGGCTTCATTACACACGAGCTGATACCAATGCACGTGCAGGTTGCAATAGCCCACCGGCGGCGGTGTGAGAAATATTTAAAATGCAATGAGAATGATTATAAAATAAAATGTCATGTTCCTATACATGTACTTAATATTTTTTATTTTTTATTCCCAGAATCTAATTACTGACTGCGTTTAGATGGAGCGCCTGCAATCCAGTGGACTGACAGCACTAACAACGGATCCCTTTCAGGCTTTTAATGGAGAAATTACAGTTTTATTTTACTCATACTAAGATAAATAAAATTGTATTTTTGTCTACTGAAAGCCTGAGAGGACCCGTTAGTACTGTAAGTGCACTAGATTGCAGGCTTCATCTAAACCAGTACGAAATAGTAGCTGTAACAATACCTAGGATGATAGCATTACAATATGTATTGTACTTGTTACAAAAAACCTAATGCTAGCGTTGCAATACGAATAGTTATCATTATAGTTCACGTCGTTATGTTACACAAGTTCATTAGTAGATACAGCAAAGTATTTAGTAAACTCAAAAAAATATATGTTTATGTTTACCAGATTGCATAGTAGTCCTTACGATTGATCTAGTAAAGTCTACTTGACGTTTGGTTACAATTACATTGATATTGTAACAGGCACGTTATTTGCCTTGTAGTGAGTATTATATTGTTTGGTAAGTTACACTAAACATATAGTTGTTATTAATAAACCGAAAGGTAAAGATATTAACAGAATGGTTTTTGTAAAGTCAACTCGCGAGTCTTGCTGTCACGGTTGCAAACAGAAGTTCTAGTTACAGCAGCGTTTTTTCTCGTTTGGGTAGCCAGATATTTCTCTGCGTGTGAAATGCATTCAATCCAAAGGAATGATTTATGCGACATACTGGCGCCAAGGTATCTCCATATTTGGTTATGTTCTCTCAAGCTTGGTAGTTGGACTATAAACTGCGCAAGCGCAGAATGTGCGTGGAAATATCGTTTAAAATAAAAATTAGAACGCGAATTTCTCTAAACCGCGCCGGTATTGCAGCAATGAGACTGCACTGCTGAACATAAACAGTGTAGAAACCGATATTGCTTGGGTATATGAAGAAGTTAAACAAATTCGCATTGACTTATTTATACTGTCGAGCACTGCTTCTAATTTATTGGTTTTATTAATCTTATCAGCCCATAAAATACCACTTCTAAATATAGGTCTCCCGCAAACCACTATTCAATCTGTGTCGCTACTGTAAACACTCAGGATTCGCTAGAAACTAGTGCCGATAACCTCATTTGGTTCACAGAGTAACATTATACGCTTGTACCTATATTTTCCGGAGAGCAGCGGTGGCCCAGTGGTGCCGGCCCCGACTTAGGAACATTAAGTCGTGGGTTCGAACCCAGTCAGGCACATTACTTTGCGTAATTTATTTTCATCGCTACTGCTCTCAAAACGGTGAAGGAAAACATCGAGAGGAAACTGACATCTTATAGATCTAAAAATTGAAGACATGATACATAGTTGGTAGATGTATCGGTCTGGGTGGTGGATTATAGTCCACTCCCACTCCCATAGAGGAGTGTGTCTAAGGAGTGGGAAATTTAAAGGCTCATTATGCTTACTAGAGTTGGAAGAGCTGGAGGTGACCGGCTTCCCGCCCAGCAGCGTGGCCTCCCGCTCCCGTTCCGCCCGCTCGCGTGCCTCTCGCTCCATGTTCAGCGAGCGAAAACTGCCGTACACGATGAGCAGCATGGAGATCAAACACGCCGATACCCTACAAACATTACAATAATACCATTCTAAACAATAACGGTAGCAGTAGGTACAGTTGTTGGTCGTCGGAACAATAGGCTTATGCTTTTTAATTTAGTTTTGACGCTACGTACTCATTTGATGCAAGTGGCCAGCTCCAAACTGTGAATTCATTATTTGATTTTTTTTTAAAGTAACAGTTATAGCTAAGCAGGTGGACAGTGTTTGCCCTTAAATTTATGTATGTTACCTGTACTTTCGGTCCGTACAACTACAGACTAGCATAAAACGGTATTAATCGGTCAGACGGTGACTAAGGCCGCGTCCTCACTATGTCATGACGATTAATTTATCGTGGGTTTTTAGTTGCCAAAAGTCGAGGACGACAGTAATCACGTCGTCTTGTGAACACCTCCATTTAACCATAAAGTTCGGTACGGGCCCCATTCGGGGCCGGGCACTGAAACCTACGCTGGCTCGGTACTGGCCCCGAATGGGGCCGGCGGTTAAGTCATACGACATCCTTATTTTTTATGTAAATATTTAATGTTCTGATTATGAAAGACTATGAGTGTGCGTTAATTAAGAGAGTTAAAGAAAAACTACATATGTTAAAGCCATTCAAAGTTCTGTATTTAGCGCGCAACATTCTTAATTTACCCTAATAAAATCCAAATGCGTAAATACGTTCATCGCCATTTTGACGGCAGTGCTAGCCGACGCTAAAAATCATAAAAATTGGGGTTTTCGTGCATCCAAGCTCCACTATGTTGAGAATTAATAACTCGTCATTTCATTATGTGACGAATTTAACCATAGTTCAATTAAGTAAGCAGTGGTAATGATATATTTTGATATCCAAAGTCGAAGTTTCGCGCCAATCTTGTTTGTTTACATTTTATTTTTCACATTTTAACACACAGACACGTTTAGATTCGACAACAGATATGACAAATATCATTTCAAATATTATAAACAACATGAGAATACCCAGATCTTAGCGTAATTTACTAATATAGGACCAATAACATGTAATATTCAGTACCACTACTTAATTTTGTATCGAAAATAGACGACCATTTATTTTTTGTTTTTTTTTTTTTTATATTTGTGATGTGTGAAAGCGATTATTCAAAACGATTAATTTTTTTTGTAAAATTCGATTAACTCGATTAATTCATTTACGGAATTTAGCAAATCGATTGATGGAAAGTAAAACAATTTTGTTTAAATTTAATTTAATACTGTTTTAAGCTTTAGTTAGGTAATCTTAATAGTTTTTCGTACATGGTACCAACCCAACAATAAACAGCACAGACCGATCAAAGGCTAAATTCGCGCCGATTTTTTTCCATATCAAAATTTAAATTAAGAATGCACTCGCTGTTCAAAATTACATTGTACTTAAAACTAGGGAATTTATTGTGATTATTTCTTTTCGTTGGTTGCCAGTGCGCCAGGGATCTTGGTACTGATCTTTTAGGTGTGGTAAAATTGGTTTAGTTCCTAATACCATGATAATTGTATTTAGTAAACAAAATGGGGAATAGTATGATTAGGTTACTATGTTCGGTGGGATTAGTTATTGGGATAAACCATTAAAATTTTATTTTCAAATACTTTTTTTAACTCTATCATTGCAAAGTCCCATTTGCATTGGTGGGCAAATGGGACTATCTAAAGTGTATTCACGGAGACGAGTTAGTATAGCGCCTTCTCTATCGCACATTATCATACAAATGACAAAGACAAAAAATACTTTTTTAGGGTCAGTGGGCGTTAACAATACCTTAGAAATGTAAATGTGCGTTCACACTGCGCTTCTTAAAAGTACGCTTAGTTTATTCCTGCGGCTTCGTCTGTCGTATTAATTGAGAGACATTGTGATATAATTTGTTTATTGTTACCTACTTTTTATTTAACTGATGGATATGAAGCAAAAGAAATAAAATCGAGAGTTAATGATTATATTTTCTTTATTAAATTTTAATATCTACCTAAACATTTTCATAACATATCATCATCACCATCACTCTCCGTACTATCACTACTGTCGTTTCCTACATTTATTATTAATCTTTCAGTCATTGCCTCCACATTTCTATCCATGGCATCCATTTTGGGCTCAACAATTTCTATGACATGCTTTATACATTTTTTCCATTTCTCTGCGTCAATATTTTGAATTGATTCATTCAATACAATTTTTAATTCTGCCATTTTGTGTGTTTTCATGTGTGAAGCTACATTTCCTTTAACTTGAGCCCACACTAGCTCAATTGGATTTAATTCGCAATGATACGGCGGCAGTCTCAGTACAGTTTTTTTTTGTGATTTTGCCATTTCGTCTATAATACAAGCGTCGTATCGCTGTCTATGGTTTTTAACAATGTTTAATAATTCACGTTTCAACATTTCAGCGTTACAGCTAATATTTTTTTGGCGTAACCAATTAAATATATCCTGTTTTTTAGATTGGGCCGTTGGGATTCGCTCCATTTTCCTAGAGTGATAGGAAGCGTTATCCATGACTATCACAGAATTATCATTTAGCTTATTTAAAACTTCTCTAAACCAATTTTCAAATTCTTCTGCATTCATTTCCTTGTGATAATCGCCTTGTTTCTTCGACTCAAACATATTTAGACCACCTTCGACGAATCCATCCTCACTCCCGATATGAGTAATAATTAGTCTTTTGCCTTTTCCTGTAACGAGAATATAAAACATGTAATAAAACACGTGTTTCAACAATGAGAATATAACTATAACTTAATGATAATAATAACAATGCATGTAGCGCACCTGGGCCAGTTTACTATACAAAAATTGGGAAAAAGTATTTTATTATGATAATGCTCATTTATGACAAAAGAACAATAAACGGGTCATTAGCACACCTGCGCCGCTTAAAAATTATCATTGACCATTATATAAATAAAAATACACACCTGAAGGTGTTTTCAAGCCAGTCGTTAGTCCATTAATAAAAGCGTCTCGCCTGCTTTTCACTGTGGTATCGACCCAAGCTTTTGAGGTAGTGTGACCTTCATTCACCCAAGTTTCATCTAAATAGTAGATTTTTTGATGATTATTTCGTGCATTTTTGATAGCTCGCAGATAATTTCTTCTCCAAAAAAATATGTCATCGCGATCCAGCAATAAGCTATTTCTGCTTCTCTTACAGAATTTAAAACCAATTTTTTTCAATATTTTATGTAGCGTCGTTCTCTTTATAATGCCCAAAGTGCCATCATCACTGATTTTCTTTAAAATCTTATCTAGAGTAGGTATTTCATTCTGCGCGAAGAAATTGTGGACTATATTTCTGATGGCACATTTTGTAAAGTTATCAATCGTATCAACAATTGACAAACGTTGCTTCAATTTCTTCGGAGATTTTAGCTCACCACTATCATTCTTCTCTTTTACAATTCTATGAACAGAAGCCCAGTGAACACCTAAGGAAGATGCAACAGCTTTCAGAATGTCACCCTTGGAGGCCGAAGAGTCTGCATTTCTCATTGCGTGGTACATATTTAAAATCATAGTCTTCTCGGTAGACAAAAAAGCCCGCCGTTTTCTTTTCTCAGCAGGTTGTTCGATATCCGCCATTAAATCAATCAAAGCAATCAATCATAAAATTCAATACACCAGCCGGTTCACAAGTTGAGCGCACAGTCACAAGTAAGAGCACGTCTGCACAATACGGGAAGTATGAGTAGACTAAAAAGTACTCGTACTGTGTACACCGCCTTAGCATTTATCACTGACCAATTGCAGTTAAAAAATTGTGAGAGTGAGATAGCGCTCTACTAACTCGTCTCCGTGAATACACTATAATTTTGTTTATTTCTCGCCTTTACCGAACAATAATTTTAATGGTCAATTTTCATTTAATTATGAAAGAGAGACCAAGGGGAAGAGCTCGTTGTTAGATAATAACGGCCGCTCGCGTCGACGTTTAGGTTAAGCCTTGCTTGCCTAGGTTGGTCTGTGGATGGGTGACCACCCAATACATACCGAGTTTCCTCCGTGCCTCTGAAAGCACGCTAAGCTGTTGGTCCAGGCTGTCATTAGTAGTTCTTTGACAGTCGTTACAGGTAGTCAGCGACCCAATAGGTTAGACAAACAGTCTTACCAAGGGATATCCTACCACCCAGTCTGGGGTGTGGAGGTCCGATCGCTCCATGTAAAATGCTGGTATTCAGTTAGACTGGAAGTTGACCCCATTATTCATAATCTGCCTTATATTTAAGGCAGATTATGAATTTTCGTTTGATTTTGAATATTTAGATAGGCTTTGTTCAGTAACAACGGTTTTAGAATCCTTAATATTTATTTATCATTCAATTTTTCCGATCCTTGGCACACTATATCCAACCTTCAGACATTCCAGAACAAAATTCACAATATTAAAGTAAATAAAAATACTTTATAAATGTGAATGTATGTGCATAGTCACAATTACATTCCTAATTTAAATTTTGAATCAAAACATTCCACGCGAATTTAGCCAAAGGTTGACCATTCGTACAGTTGAAAATGAATACTTAATTCATTTTCGGATGACTGTGCTTAAACTGTGAGACTTTATTTTTTGCCATACGGTGCTAGTTCGGCAACGGCGCGGCGTTTCTCCAAATTCTTCAATCCGTAAGTTTTAAAGGAAAGATTATCATCAAAAAAATGTTATTTGTTTAAAGTTTAGAGAGTTCTGTGTTTATTTATTATTAATAAGTCAACCAAAAGCAACGAATAATTACTACATGATATTATTAAAAAAGTAGTATAAAAAGATTCATTTCAGAATTTAAATATAATTATTATTTGAAATTATACCAAGGAGTTTTCATTGCGTCACAAAACTATTTTTCCAAACTTAATTTGATTGCGAGTATCGATTAGGCTGAATGCTACATTTTAATCGTAATGATGTAACTCGGGTTTACGGTACTCAGCACTACGAAGTGATATGTCATGTAATAAGTTGGTTGCAACATTGTTTTTTTTTTTTGTAATATTTGTCAAGACTTTGATCGTCATTTTTTATGAAATAATGTATGAATAATGGCAAAAATAAGAACGCAGATAGAAGGTTACTGTATTTATTTAGCTTTTTCCAGTTTTTTTTAGCAAACGAGAAGCTTGCCTATGTATATTATTTCCAGCGCATCTACGTTACCTACTTTTTGGAAGGGTGCAGTAATATGTGTTTTATACATATTTGGCAATACACTAACGCCGTGTTACCGAACAAAACACGTTACTGGTGATATTAGCGACAAACGTATCGTATGGAACAGCTTCCTTGACATATTTTTCATTAAATAATCGAATGCTGAAAGTTCACGAAAATTCTGCAAAATTTTTGACAGATACGCATCACCCCGCCGATTCAGCTGATGTGTCATGTGTCAAAATCTTGTCGTGCATAGTGGTTAAATACACAAGCCACGGCACTTTTGAAACTACACGATTTCTGTCGTCACTACAAGGTGGACACACACTTTACCGCGCGCGAAAGATTTTTTTCTCATCCATATAACGTTATTTATTCGTCCGATTCGACGGGAATAAGTGTGCGAGGTTTTATAGGATTTCATACAAGTCATTCTAAAATTCGATTCTTTCGGCTATTTCGCTTCTTTCGGCTCTGATAAGTGTGCGTTCACCTTTACACGCACAGATCAGCATTTTCTAGTATCTGTAACTCATTCTGTCACATAAAGGCAGCATTTGCTGGAGTGCAAAGTCCGGCCGCAGCCACCCGGTTTTTTTTTAAGATTTTGTAAATAAATAGTAAAAAGGGTATTTCAGCCTAATACCTATTTTAGTGTAGGTGGAAATTAGTTTAAAAACATTGATAATGTATTTATACATGCTCTTTATGTAATTCAATAAAACAGGATTTGATCAGAGGTTACACCAATCAAGGAACCCTATCAACCGAAGTAAACAACATAGCATAAAAGTATATGATTTTTATTATATTAGTTCAGGTGTATAATTACTTGAAACTGTTTGCGAATTTATATGTTACATTATGCATAAGTAATATTGTATGTACGAAGCTTATTTGCTTGATAATTTACTGTTTGTCGTGAACAATGAACTTCTTGATTATAAATTAATAATGTGCAAATTGATTGTGACCTCCTACCGCGACCGTTGCAAGAGCTAACGAAGTTCATCCCGTTAATCGGAAATCCGATTTACCGAAATCCAGTTACGGTTGGAATTTCCAGAACAGCAACTCATCTATGGATATTTGTGTCTGATGCAAATAAATAAATAAATGTCGTACCGTTGTTTTGTCTTGGTCCTAATCGTCAGTTTGGCTGGTAGTATGTTTCTTTTGCGACATGTGGGCAAATAAATCAACAAGACTGTTTTACTGTAAGTATTTCTGTCATTTCATTATACATAGTATCGCTATAATTTCGTGATATAAGATTTATGTATTTATGCACCTTTATCCATAACTGCAAAAAAATCTTTTATACAGAAAATAGGTTTGTTTGAAATTCAGTTTTTATTCATACTGTAGCCACGGCCGATCACAGCAAGTTACCGCTCGTTTTGACGCTCGGACAAAGAAAAAGTGAAACAAACCGCCCTCATACGGACGAACGTTTTGGACACTCTGTTATGGAATAGCTCTAAGCTGTTGTTTGTACGTTTTTGAATTGCATTTAAGGGTCGGGGGAAGACGTGCCTTTTGTCAAATAAATTATTCAGTATTCCCGATCACATTCATCGAGAGTTTATCATCAACCGTCTGTCCACCTAGGAGCCTTTCCAAAAATACATCGATTTTTTCGGTATATAATAAACATTCCAATTTCTAACCCAAATATAAGTGAACTGGAAAATAACCAGCAAGAAACAATGTTACATAGATAAAGTAGGTAAAGCACGAAGTGACCTATCGACCCACGCCTAATTAAATGAAGCGCTTTCCAGCAGCGCGGGGTATCTCTCTAATGAAATGTAATATGTATCTTGCTCACTTGCTCAGGCCCCCTCCAATTAACGACATGCACTCTACTGTGATGTGCACTGAGGACGTCCAAACTTATTTTTGAAGTTCCAACGCAATTAGGAACGCTTTGTGTTGACTCTCGTGCCATTGGATCGTTACTCAATATTATAATGAAATGTTTTTCTTAAAACATATATTATATTCCAAATGTATAAAGGGTGTAAAACACCTCTTCACGAAGCCGAAAGGCACTTGTTCTCCCCATCACTGCGACATTTTTTTTGTTCTACGCCATACCTGGGAACCTTTTAGTTACGGAGATATGGGGGGTCAAGTACAACTTTTTGACAAGTTTTTATTTAAAAACAAGTTTTTTTTGTAAGAATTTGACTTTTAACACTTTTACGACCCCCGTACTATTCAATCCATCCAACAGCACAATGTTTTATGTGCGTCACATTGTGTTCTACCACAAAACATGATATAACCTCAAAAAAAAAGTTGTTTCCCAGCAATAATTTTTGCGTAAAGTTACTTAGTTTGATGTACAGAATGCTTGGTTAACGGCTTTGTGATGAGGTGGTTTACACCCTGTATAAAATACGCTAATAACAGCTGTAGATAAAGCCAATTGGAAGGAGGGAATGGAGGTCTTTGCCCTCCAGTGGGACACAAATGTCTGATAAATAAGTAAATAATATAATGTATGTCGTTCTCAATACATGCAGCTCTTATACAAAATAATAATGTTCTTAATCGTTATCGAACTTTCCAATCTCTGTGACCATGGGAGCTGCGCGACGCGCGTATAGTCAGCAAAACAAAAACAATAAACAATCAAGGTATCATGTTCTCCCTGTACACAATCGGTTTTTACCTCAATAATGGTTGTTCACGTAAATAAAGAAACGTTTCGCAAGGGACTTGTCATTCATTGGTGTTTTAGTAATGGTACTTTCATTGCGAATTATACAAAGTGGTTTCGCAAGGCGTCCCTGTGACTGTCGTACATCGAGTCGTGAAGTTCTACGGTCACACGTCGTCGTATTTATTGTCACAGCATTATATTCTGTTCTTTTTCCCACCGATATCTAATTTTCAAAACATGTCATCGATCGGCGTGCCATTTATTCATATGGTTCAGTTCTAATATCGTGCAAGATAGGCATTGGCAAAAAATATCGATATTTTTCCATACAATTATCGATAAAATGTACCATCGATATTTTTTAATCGCGATATACCGATATTCGATATAATAATATATTTTAGAGTATCAAATTCGTATAAAATTTGTTTTTTTTTAACGCAATTTTGACTTCGTGTCCATATCTCATGACTACTGACTTCACTTGCCCATCCCTAGTGCAAGATTCGAAAACTTCGAGTTTCGAGATTATCTCTGAGAACACATCATACATTTGGTCCGAGTTAGGCCTTGCCGAGTTCAGGGTCACATGGACCTTAGAACACCGATGCCGATGTTCAGATTCCGGGAATCATTCAGTTATTCATTGAGAATCATCATCATTCTCTTGCCCTTATACCAATTCACTAGGCGTCGGCGCAGCATGTCTTCTTCTTCCATACTTCTCTATTTTTCGTCATATCATCTGACAATTCTTTTCTTGCCATATCATTCTTAAAACTTTTAGAAAAATGTTATTATGTTAGTTTGGGTCTAGCGGACCCGGTACCGAGTACTTGTGCTTTAAATTAGGACGCGACTCCCCAAGAGTTATCACAGTACATCCATTGTTTCTTTGGTCTTCTTTTACTCATATACCCCTCCATATTCAAAACTTTCCTCACAACACTTTCTTCATTCCTCCGTATCACATAGCCCATACTACGACAACAGATTAATTAACACACACAGTCACCGGCGCCACCTACTCATTTCTTCCTTTATCCATTCGCGTAACACCACACACATCCCCCTTAAAATTCTCATTACATTCAACTCTTATGTGGCCCAACATTCTGATCCATACAAGAAAGCAGGTCTAACCATTGTTTTATAAATCTTCCCCTTAAGTTTAAGGAAAATGCGGGAGTCGCCGATTGTTCCCGTGACAGTTTAACAATCAGTTAATTAAATCAAATATTCTCTGACTGAAGACTGTAAGCTCGGACGACCTGAAGCGCTGACCCACCCTGGCCCTGACAAAGGGATAGAATTGGGAATACTTGGATGTCTAACACAACATTAACGACGAAATTATGTACACAACGTTAGCGTTTTTATAAGGAAAAATTGACTTACTTGGAGGAGTCCATGATTGAGTAGGCCCACTTATACTCCTGGTATTCCATGTTAGCTCCGACCTGCGCCATCTTCACTGTTCACCACACAAATCAACGGCCAAGATGTGGTGGTAGCACTACGTTGGATCACGTCGCGCGTCGTGGGGCTCTAGAACAATACACAACACTTATGTACACTTCAAAACATCTATGTCAACAACCGGCAGTTGAACGTGAATTGACATAACTTTTCAAAACAGCTATAAATTAAATATAAATCATAGAATACCACTGGCTTCCTATATATAAATCGATGAAATAATAATGAAGTGCCATTTTTTATCTGTTCAAATAAACGTTTTTTGCAAGATCAATAATCACCGTGCGCCGCAAATGCAGATCGTTAAGTACTACGATGTTTATAGCAAGTTAGATTGACAAAAGTAATTTAACGCAGATCGATATTTGAATACTAACACTGAATTTTATCTCATAACAAGGCATTGGAACGTGATCTCCATTCTATAATAATAACATGCACATTTGTGGGAAAATAGCGCATAGTGAAGGCAACGATGACGAACTTCAACTTAAAATAATATGAGAAGCAAACTTAAAAATGAATCGACAAGACGAATCGGCATGATTGTTATGAATATTCATAACAAGCGTAATTGGTCGGTGGATAACAAGAAACATTTTTCCTGATTTGTTCATAACACAAGGAAATAATTTAATATGTAAATGCCTGAAAATGATTTACTATTAAAGGTGAACGCACACTTATTAGAGTCCAAAGAATCGAATTTTAGAATTACTTGTATGAAATCCTATAAAACCTCGCATACTTATCCGCGTCGAATCGGACGAATAGATGACGTTATTTGGATGAGAAAAACTTCTTTCGGCGCGGATTAGTGTGCGTCCACCTTTAGTTAATATTTTGTAGACATAGATTTTACGTCAAAAAGTCATCCCGTGTGTACTGATTAATGATATCAGTGTCATTACATGATGATTGACATACAGGGTTTTTTATAATGACCCCAGTTGCACCAAGGGTTCCGTTAAAACTTGTGGGTAATAAACTACGTATTTACGGTTTTCAGATTGTTTACTATACATGTGCTGTAATGTAAGACATTGCTTTGTGCCAAATTTCATCATTCTAGGTCGAAAGTACCTATAAACTCTTGTTTCCCTTGAGTGTCGATTGACAGGGTGGATACGGTAAATGGGCCAGTTAGGGGATCTAACCTTAGCCGTTGCAACTACACGAAAATGGTCTTAGGAGACTTTCCATTATTTTTCGTGAAATGTTTATTCCTGTACAGTTAGCAAGAAAATGGCGATTTTACATAAAAAGAAAAATGAGGCCTAGAATAGATCCTGATTCTAATACTGATCAAAAAGCTATCGGACCAAACCCAGGTACCACCCTATTGCAATTCTTTTACCACCGCCACGTCGTTGTAGAATGGGTAAAATGATTCAAGTTAAAATAGGGCGTGTTTATATTAATGTACCTACATGTTTTATGAGTTATTGAGGTTGGATACGGAAGGCAGTAAATAGAAATGATTAAGGATATCAAAAGGGCATTGCCCTGCGCTACCGTAGCAGTGTAGATTTGGTTCACCTATTTTAATTAAACTTGTAATTTGATATGCAGCTCTCTTACAAGTATACTGTTTTCATAGTGTCGAGTTTTCATACTCATCAATACAGTTGTAATAAACAACAACATGTAATGTTTACCCGTAGATGGTGTGTACAAATCTAGACTTTAGAGTTGCAATTCTAAAGTATTAAAAAAATAAAAAGCCCGTTTTGACATTTGTTAGCGTAATAGTAATAAAGTTCAATTTCCGATAGCGGTGTTAATTTACTATGAATATGGCGGCTGACAAAATGGACTTTTTAGATTTCGTCGACTCTTATTGTCGGAAAGGAAAAAAAGACGGACTTGAACATGTTGATGTGCGTGTAAAGGTGAACCCACACTTATAAGAGCCGAAAGAATCGAATTTTAGAATTCCTTGTAAATAAGTATGAAATCCTATAAAATCTCGCACACTTGTCCACGTCAAATCGGACGAATTTGATGACGTTAAACGGATGAGAAAAAAATCTTTCGGCGCGGATAAGTGTGCGTCCATCTTTAATGTGATTTCACCCTAAACGTGGACGCACACCTATCCGCGCCGAACGAATCGAAGTCAAGGAGGCCTCGAACACATATCCGAACCGAACTCCATGGACACAATTTATAAATCAAAATAATTTTACAAAACCATAGTAACATAATATTTATGTTTTGGTGGTACATTATGTGAGATTGATTTGTAAAAATGTCCATTGAAAAAGTAATTATTCTAAAATAAAGTAAAATGAGCCATGGCAAATAAGAGAGAAGCATTGCCTCAGATTAAGTTAGGTAAGTACAGTAGGTATGTATGTATATGTTCTAACGTATTATATCACACTTATAATTCAAGCTCAAGTCCATTTTACCTCATGCGGGTATAACTTTTTTAATATACTGATTTTTGCTCGGATCTATTGCTAAAACTTTAATTTTTCCACTGATTTCTTCAAATTCCATCTTTCAACATTGGTCGAATCGCGCGCATCAGCCGCGTCGAATCTGATGACGTCATCCGAATTTGTCTCGGATTTCTGGGGTTCTGCTCGATTCGGACGATTCGACGCGGATAGGTGTGCGAGGTTTCATAGGATTTCATACAAGTAGTTCTAAAATTCGATGCGTTCGGCGCGGTCGATTCTTTCGGCGCGGATAAGTGTGCGTCCACCTTTATCCAGAATGGAAGCCCTTTAATAACAATTAATACCTATTATATTTAACTTCAGCATCTTTTTAGGGTTCCGTAGCCAAATGGCAAAAACGGTACCCTTATAGATTCGTCATGTCTGTCTGTCTGTCTGTCCGTCGGTATGTCACAGCTACTTTTTTCCGAAACTATAAGAAACTATTGAAACTTGGTAAGAAGATGTATTCTGTGAACCGCATTAAGATTTTCACACAAAATAGAAAAAAAAAACAATAATATTTTGTATATCTAATATGTGTTTAACGACATAAAGAATTTTGAGTTTACACGTCTGGATCTGGATAGGTCTTCAAAAATGACATTGAGTTTCCAATATAATTTTTTTCTTAACTGTATAGTTTGCGCGAGAGACACTTCCAAAGTGGTAAAAAGTGTCGTCGTCGTCGCCCCTTCTAAAATAAGAGAATGATAAAACTAAAAAAAATATGATGTACCATGTAAACTTCCACCGAAAATTGGTTTGAACGAGATCTAGTAAGTAGTTTTTTTTAATACGTCATAAATCGTAAAATCGTGACTTTTATAGTATGTTACTTGCTGCTACGGAACACTTCATGGGCGAGTCCGACTCGCACTTGGCCGCTTTTTAGGGTTCCGTAGTCAACTAGGAACCCTTTAGTTTCGCCATGTCTGTCTGTCGGTCCGTCTGTCCGTCCTCGCTTAATCTCTGTGACCGTTAGCACTAGAAAACTGAAATGTGGTACCAATATGTGTATCAATCACGCCGACAAAGTGGTAAAATAAAATTGGAAAAAAATGTTTTATTTGGGTAGCCCTATATGTAAAGTGGGAAGTGTTTTTTTTTTAATTTCAACCCTAACGTGTGATATATTGTTGGAAAGGTATTTAAAAATGAACAGGGGTTTACTAAATAATTTCGGAAATAATCGCTCCAAAAGTAAAAACAATGTATAAACCCCCCTCTAACTTTTGAACCATAAGTTTAGAAAATATGAAAAAAATCTGAAAAGTAGAACTTTATAAGGACTTTCTAGGAAAATAATTTTAAACTTGGATTGAAACAACAGTTTTTGTACAAAAAAGACAAAAAGTTGTACAAAATAATTTCTGGACTAAGGTTGTAGTATATGCAAGCATTTTTTTTAACTTCGTTTACATATTTTATTATCCTGAACGTTTCTTTTTTCAAACATAAAAAGAGTTATTTAAATCGGATTGTATTGAACACTTATTGTGACGGACGGGAAACTACGGAACCTTACACTGAGCGTGGCCAACACACTCTTGGCCGGTTTTTTAATTTATGTACACCCGTTACTCTGTGATAACTGGGCAATTTATGCGATTCTTTTTTATTTGGTAGAGGAAGCCAGCGCGCTGGTCATTTAATATAATGTACCTAAATGGTTCAGTACATGATATTAACTTGCTTGAGTATTTTTCTTTTTTTTTTGATTCTTTGACTATGTTGACAACATGATGATCACTTTATTTTATAATTTTAGTTACATGCAATATTAGTAAAGTAACAAGACAAGCAAGTAAGCAAGCAAGTATTTTTGTGGGACAAACAACTTCTGAAACTAGAGACAGATTTGAAAAAGTGTAGCAAACTTTTGTATTGGTCCCAAAAAACAAATTGCAAAAAATAACCGACAAAAAATCAAAAAGAAAACTGATAAGTAATGGTGAAAAATTAAAAGATTTCCACTTATTTTCTATAATATATCTACTAACTAGATCAAAGCAAGCATGACATTTGAATCGGTTTTTGGTAACAATTGACAGGTGTTAATTTTTTCACAGAACACTAAAGCTTTTTTCTAAATAAAATGGAAATAGCCTAAGTTATCCGCCAGGAGATTTCAGAGATTAGCCGGAACAAACAGACAAACAACATTTTTAAAAGATGTATTTTTGTTAAAGGTTCCATAAATACTTTCACATAATATATGCATTCAGTAAAAAGCTGTTTTCTTTAAATTAAAAACAGAAACTCCAATTTTATTTACTTGTATGTACAGAGTATGTAGTGCCTTCAGGGATTACAATCAAAATCAAAGCATTTATTTCAAGTACGCCAGTTACAGGCACTTTTGAATTGTCGAAACAAAGATGAACATTTAAAGTAGCTACAGTCTCAGTCACAAGACATAAAAACTGTGAAAGTACTGTAGTTGCCCATTCCCTAGCGTAGATCTCTATGGAGAAGAACGGGCAAGAAACTCCATGGACACTCTTTTAAATCAAAATATTGTTACAAAATCTTGGTTACATTATTCTTGTTGAGATGGTATATTATGTGAGAACAATGTAGCAAGATGTGCACGTTAAAAGTGTCCATAGCAAAACAAAAATAAAATACAACTCAAAAACAAAATAATTAATTCAAATAAACCATGGCGACTAATCCCCAAAGCATGTTATTATCAACACACTGTAAATAAGCTGATTAATAAAACTATCAAATATCAGTAATCGGAAATATTCTTCATCTTAACATGTCAATGACAATCGTAATTGTTTAGACTGAGAACTGAGCCACTAGTTTGGCCCCTTCAGTAGCGTCTATCAGATTCTGTAGTTAACAAAAAACGGGACACGCAGGACACAATATCAAGTGCCCCATCATTTGTGGAACATAGAACACATTTTGTGGAACATGGATATATTCTATAAACCTTTAAGTCAGCATTCTGTTTTTGAAAGTGGACAATTTAAGAGTAGGTACATACAAATAGTGCAAGATAAATAAAACCTTGTAATAACAAGAACCTATTCTGAGATTAAAAAAATGCTACATTTGGCAAAAGATTAATAAATAATTTTGAATTTCTGTGAAAGATATGAAATTACCAATTTCCGCAAGATTTAAAAAACTCCCAGGTTTTCGGACTTTTTAAACATATTGTTTATAAAATCACAACTACTCAACAGACAAATTCTACATTTTGTTTTCACTCACATAACATATGGGTCAGTACACTGATAACAATCTTCCCAACATAAGAAACCTGTAGACTATCCAAATGCTATTTACAAAATAAGAAAAGCAAAATAAAGTAGGTCATTTTAATGACAATAACACTCACACTAAGACTATCTCAAGCTTATGACTGGACACATTATGATATTAAATAAAGGTCAATAATATACCATCACTCTAATTACCTACAAGCCGACCAGAAGTTTCATTTAAAATTTGAAGAATATAATAAAAAAGAGCGAGCTCAAAATAAGTAGAGCACGAAAATAATGTACACAATAAAGTGAAAGGGTACCAAAATGAAATGTCTCATTGCATTGTCAAGTATTAACTGAAAGTAAAAGGAGCACAGGGAGGTAGCTAATATCTAGAGACATTGATATTGTTTGATTTATTAGCATCTTAAAACAATTATCGGGAAGTTAGAAAATACAACTACAGAAGCATAATAGTAAGATACGTAAAATTACTCACCAATCCTGGAGACTGCTCTAAAAAAAGAAATAACTGTCAGCCCCTGGATCCCATACTTAAAAGATAAACGTATCCCTATCAACAATTAACTTACATTAGGAATTTAATTGATTTTTACACAATTTATTTACGACAATACGACACCCCTACGCTCGATCGACAGCCATTCTGACCATAGACTGGAGAGAGAATAATGTAGAGTGGAAAGTGGTCTATGGAATGTAGTTCTATTCGACGGCATATTTTATTATTATAATAAAATCGAATGCAATAAGCTAAATACGGCCGTGTGAATTTAATTGAATCTTTCAAAATCGCAAAAAATTGTCTGGTCTGTAATTTTTTGTTCACCGACTTCGGCCCGCACCTTTTTCGTAGTGGGCTATATGGAATTTCGGAAATCTGTATTAATTAATCACTCACAGCGCTCACATCAATATTTGGCGTTCCGATTTAGATTTCACGATTATAACACGATTGGAATGCGGTCCATAAGTCATAAATAGCTAGTTAATAATATTTCTGTGGTCCTAAAATAACCCAACCCACAGAATATATCCCTGCGTTCCGAATTGCGATAAAAGTGATAATATCGCGAATCCGACCAACGCGCAATGTCACAATTATTACTCAGTAGCCTCATATTTTGTGACTACTAAATTCGGTCGGATTCGCGATATTATCACTTTTTTTGCAATTCGGAACATAGAGTATAATCACTACGTTTAACCCGGTTTAACCTAACCCATAGAACCTAACCTCTCATCGGTATCTATCTGTCAAAGTCAGATTTAGAAATTAGAAAACTGTAAGCGAATTATTTACAAATACTGCTTTTCACGTGCAATTAAACATGAAGCTGTCCCTTGTGCTTTTTCGTCGTAACCGATTGCCAAATGGACATTTATTTAGAGGAAAAGATCGCCTAGTAAAAAAAGTAGAACCGAAACATCTAAGAAAAATTGAACACGATTTCGCAATCGAAGAACAAAATATGTTATATTTACGCTACCCATATCTTTCACAGGTAAGTTTACTATTGTATTAATCCATTTTTTATCCGATTAAGGCGAAGCGGTCTATGTATTTATTTATATGTTTGTATTCACGTATGTTCCTCCGTAGCGCCTAAACTATTCATACCAAAGAGTAAAGTAATATATTCATACGATTTTGATGAATAAGGTTTCAATCGATTTGTTATTATGGCCTGTGTAATTTTTGGTACATTTTAACCAACTTTAGTCGGTTTTACCTAAACCCCGATTTAAATTAGGGCGTGATTTTTAAGCAGTCGCCTTTTTTAATCACACAAAATCTTCATAATTCATTTGGAGTCGACACAGAATGGGAGACATCTTTAGTAACCGTGGTCATCTCGGCATTCACTTTTCTAGTATCAATTTCATACAACATCATACAATATTTCTTCGACCTTACCCTAGTTACAAAATTCCCAACCTGACATTTAATTTTCCAGTTTAGTTATCTTATTATGCAATCAATATTTTCAGGCTGAAAGTTCTGGTCACACCAAAGCCCTTGGAAGACCAGAACAGAAGAAAGAAAAAATACTGGACAAAACAAGAAGAATTTTCAAACAAGATGTAACACTTTATGAGAGACTACAACATTTACGTGTCAAAGAATCCTGGGATTAATTATTTTGTAGAAATAGGTTATTTTAGGTAGTAGTAATTCTAAATAAAACATGAAATAAACCCTTACTAAATTTGTTATTTGTTGTAATTATAACTACAAATTCACAATACTAGATCAAACATGAAACGGGCACCAGCAACAGACTGCATGCAGGCAAAAACACATGTCTGCACCTGATGATAAGATAACATTGATAAATATCTGCTTATTATAGTGCAAACATCTCCTTGCCCTGCCTGATTTGTTTGTCTTTTAGGGTAATACCAATACTGGAAGATAAGCATCAACTCCACTCGTATTTTTATCTCCTGCAGCATTTACCACAAAACCTTGTAAGATACAAGGTCAAAGGCATGGGAGAGATCGAAAAAGCAAGCATACTCTGGTGTTTGATGCGCTTTCCGTAGTATTGTATGAGTAGCATGCATGCATGCAGTTTTTATTCCTACATTCTGTTCTGCAAATATTGTACATACGAATGTTCACACGAGGTTTTGCGAATATCATGTGAATAGGATATAATACAATCGCCCCTAAGGCTACCCACTGACCAATATTTCTACTATTTCATTCTTTCTTAGTAAAATTCTTCACCCATAACATTTTAAAATATTCTACAAAGAAAGTGGTCCCGCTATTTTGATATCAAAATGACGTGACGGGACCACTATTCTTTAGATTTTAGATGGAAAACACGTGGTAAATTTTAATAAGATATATAGGTAGTACGACTATGTTTAAATTGTTATTATACTTTTAAAACTATGATTTCCATAAAAAAGTGTAAGTAATGTATTTATGTCACCATAGAATTGTCAAAGACGTTAGATTGTAATCTTTCTAGCGATATTGTAAACTATCGAACTATTGTCAAACGAACATAATGCTTACAATAAAACTCATTATTTTTCGTGAAATGCATGCGATGGTAGTCAACAGTGGCGTAGCGTGGGTGTCAGCCGCCCGGGGCGGAAACAATTTTGCCGCCCTTTTATTTAGGTATTTCAATTTGATGTATACTATACATAACATACTTAGATTAGTTCTAGAGAATTTTTGGTAAGATATAGAATAGGAAATTTTCAAAGAATTCTTGAAATATGCATTACATCTACAACAATGAACAAAGAAACAGACCAAATTATAGTTGAATGGATACACGCATGTCACACTATTACTCTACAAAATGAATTTGTCGAATTTGAAGTTATTCGTTATCGAAAAAAAAATATTCCAGAAGAAATTAATTTAAAAAAAGAAAATTCGCGAGCGGCGAAATTTTTTTTTAACTTTCTACTCCACTTGTCTAGGAACTCAAAAAAAGTCCCATGAAAATCCGCCCACTATAAACTTCGTTCAATCATATGAGTATTTTTTTGTTAAATTGCACTCGGCTACATGTGAAATGGACGACTGACAATCCAATCAATAACTCGTGGATCCCTCGAATTTGTCACAGAATAAGTAAATGTAAAATTCCGTGTTCTTTTCAATCGGTCCAAATTTGTAGTTACGATAAAAATTGAAATGGGTCAAATATATTTATTATTTTTTGTGAAATTTTGCCGCCCCCTAAAAAGTGCCGCCTGGGGCGGGCCGCACCCCCTGCCCCCCCTACGCTACGCCACTGAGTCAACTCACGCGCTGTGTAGGGAAGGAGGGGTTACATTACAATATAACGTATTTCTCTCTAGCGATATTGTAAACTCTCGAATTAGGTTTTGTCAAACGAACATTCTGCTTACAATAAAGATGGGAGTGGAGAGAGTGAGCTTACAATACTCATAATACTCTCATGAAAAGATACTATACCATTCCTGAGAAATATCGATTAATATAACGATAACCTGACCTTAAAACACTTTATATTCCCCTAAAAAGCGTAGTCGACGGAGCCCCCGCTTCGCGGGGCCCCTTTTTCCGGTCACAGGGCTTAAAGGAACCTAACGGGGGAGTGCCCCCAGTCCCGATTATGGGGGCAGAGATACTTCCGTATGTTCAGTTGACAATATTTCAAGAGTTTACAATATCGCTAGAGAGATTACAATCTAACGTGTTTGTCAATTTTACGGTGACAGTTACATCAAAAGCGCCTGAAGAAAAAGTATCATTGTATCATTGCCATGAAGTATCGTTGTATGAGTTAAACTTTTTTTACAGGCGCTTTCCTGATGTAAATATTGATTTTGAAAATATTTACCTATTTATTGAAATTAGAGTTGTGTCTATAAGTCCCAACAGGAAGCAAGTGCCTAATGTCATCAACTCACTATGACATTGCGCAACCTGGGAGTCGACCCCAGGACCCAAGCACGTTCCGGGGCTGCGGGACTGTTCGAAAGACATACCGCGGCCCCGAACCGTAAAGGCGAGGAAGGACCATGGATGGGTTTTAGTCAGTCAAAGTGTCACTCCCTCCCGCTCCGCCCAGAGTGGGAAAAGGACCCAAGGGCCAAGCACGCATCCACTTTTGGTTCGGGGGGGGGGAGACAAACATTGGAACAACCATGTGAACTGTGTAAAAATCGCTCTAATCATTATTATAATTTACGTAGGTACTTCGCAGTGGTTATGATCCCGTATAATAGAAGTTAGATTTCGGGGGGTGGGGGGGGGGGGGTATATCCTGCCAGGACCTTCATACCCAGCAGTAGCCCGTCACCACTAGACCAACGCGGCAACAAAGTTTGGCTCATCATAAACTAGCTTCATGTCATTCAAATTTTTTTTTAAGTTGCTTCTTAAAATATTGTTGATAAATAATTTTAAAATCAAGTTCAATAAACGAGTTTATTTTCCAAAAATGTACATACATCTACAGAGGCAACAATTTATAATATCACAATATTATATGAATAAGTACTTTTGATTATATCAAGCAAAGTGTAGAAGGTTTACAGACACGAAAGGAGGAAAGTAAGGAAGCCGCTGGCTAGCTAATTGTTGTTCTTGATCAATGTTCTGCTGGATAAAAGTGGACCATCCCTATTCCTAAACTGTTACATGTTGAATTTTGCTAATAAATTTAGAATATTCAATACCCAAAATCAGCGATGTATGCGATTATTTATTTTCGACTTTATTTTAAGAGACAAAATGTTCATATTTGTTTGATAAAGAATATCGTGTTTAACTGCTTCGCTAAGCCTGCGCTGGCCCTAATGCATTGATCCAGCTGTGGCTTCCTTACTGCTTCCCTTAAAATAATTATACATACCAAACAACATTTACAGCAAATTAAATGCTACCTTAGTAAAGAGCACATTACATGTACAATTTGTTGTGCATGTACATTCACTATAATAAGCAAGTGTTCTCTTAGAAATGTGATGACACTAATTTGTGCTATGCACGTTGTGTGGAGTGGTGTACGCGTGAATGACTTTATAAGTCCAGTGTGATAGATTTATGCAGCAACCAAATATGATTATTTTCATACAAATAATCGAGATGAGAGAAAGTTGGATTGTTTCATATCTTCTCAAATAATAAAAATGGTGTAAAATATAATAACTAACGCTATGACGTAATACTTCAGATGGCAATTAAATCTACCATATTATATTGTATGCAGTTAAAGTTATAACTTATTTCGGTTAACAATATCAATAATAATTATAATTAATATCAATTGAGAGTAGGTATCTTAAAACTGCACCATGACCAGTAGGTACCTGTTTCAAAACGTGTCTATCTGTAAAATTATGAACGTACTTCGACTGCGTTTATGATACTTTTCTTCACCTTTTGTACTTCATATTTGTAACACAGTTAAAACATTGTTATTTTTAGACCATTCTGGAACCAAAAGCCATATATAAACTCGATCACAACTCGAAACGATTGAGGATTTAACGGCTTTCGGTTTCAGAACGACCTAAAAATAATGGTGTATAAATAAGACTACATAAATAATTATAATGCACATTACAATTAAAATTATCTTTAACAAATGCTTGCACACAGATTTATTCGATATCAATATTTACCAAAAAAAATCCTAAGAAAAATAAACATCTAGAACAAAATTCACATCGGAAAAAGCAAATCTACATTTACACACTTGCAGTATTTTTTTCATAAACGCCTCGATTTATACCAGCATCGAAATAATCTCATACACGAATACTATAACATTATACTATCTACATTTATGTTATTGAATAATTTAGTAAATAATTCGGAACGTAAGAAAATAATATCAACAAATAAAAATGTCGAGTCGAAAATA
Organism: Xestia c-nigrum; assembly: GCA_916618015.1. Taxonomy (NCBI): domain Eukaryota; kingdom Metazoa; phylum Arthropoda; class Insecta; order Lepidoptera; family Noctuidae; genus Xestia; species Xestia c-nigrum. Next base: position 6,692,309 of record OU745263.1, read on the forward strand.
AATTAAGTACCGACTGTGTAAGGCTTAATTTATTTTCGAATTATTTTTATAAAGTCTCGAGTTTTGTGCCACTTAGAAAAAAAAATGTTGGTATTTTATTGGACCTTGAAATATTACAATGAAAGCACAGCATTCAAAAGCGGTTACTCTACTGACACGCATAGTTTAAATATTGGTCGAGTTTATAGACAATGATAACACTACAGATTTATTAGTTAATAGTAACTTTGGTCCACGCAAACGGATCTTCTTTGAGATCCTTCTTGTATAATGTTTTGCCTTGCTGCATGAACTCCGCAAATTGTGCAACAACTGGATCTCTCATGCACGAAGCTACCGCGATTACTTTTTCTGACTCATCGAAGAAGAACATGACAAATTTCAGATCTTCTACATCTCCTACTATTTGAGTACTTGCTGGTTTCCCGCAACCAGCGTAACGGATGGACTTGCCGAACAGCATGGTCCAGAAGAACGGAACTGTCTTCAAGGGAGTTTCTTTCTTGACTATATTTAAAGCAGCAACTCGACCGTGGTATTGCGCTAGACCAATATGTCCAATGCTCATATGTTTATTGCCATGGGCGAAAACGGGTGCGAGGGCAATATCACCGCCTGCGTACACATTTTTGATATTGGTTTCCAGCTTATCGTTCACATTGACCGCACCATTTCCCTCCATAGATATACCGCTGTCTTTTAAGAAACCAGTGTTTAATGTCGTTCCCACGCCTACTATCAGCATGTCAGCAGGAAGTGTGGTTCCATTGGCCAACTCTACTGATTTTATGACTCCATTCTCTCCGTTACATTTGGCTATTGTGGTTTCAAACTGAAACTTGACGCCCTTATCTTCGAATAACTTTCGTAAAGTGCCGCCAATTTCATGACCAAATATTTGGCCAAGCGGTGATTTGTCAGTGCCAACAACAGTCATTGACTTAGCTTTATCATTACAGGACGATGCGCTTTCTAAACCAATGAAGCTCAATCCCAATACTACAACATCCTTATCCTTGTTAGTTCCCAATGTGTTCAAGATGTTAACAGAATCATCAAAGTCTCTGACTGTGAAGACGTTTTGTAGATCGATGCCGGGAACATCTGGCACACGTGGAGTGGAGCCAGTCGCGAGAAATAATGCATTGTAACGTAGTTTGTTTCCATTACTTAGGTGTACTATTTTCTCATCAGTGTCTATTTTAGTGGCATCGACACCTTTGAGTACTTCGATATTAGCGTCTTCATAATACTGTTGGGATCTTGCTTGTAGTTTTTCGATGTCCGTGACGGTTCCTATCTTGGAGACCTTAACTCTGTCGTAGGGTAGGTAGTTTTCCCGGGCGACCATAGTGATGCGTCCCTTCCAGCCCTCGCTGCGCAGGGTCTCGGCGCAGGTGGCGCCGGACGGACCGCCGCCCACGACCACGGCCACAGTGCCGTCGCACTGGCACGCCATGCCCATCTCCTTGATACGTTTCTTCGATTTCAGATCCTCTCGTTTAGCTCTTACCTGTAATTTGGAAAGGTATAAAGTAAGACGGAGAATTTTATGTTGCTTATCCTGTAGCAGTGACGAATACATAGACACTACTTGAATAAAAATAGCCTACACTAAACGGTTTTTCCCACGGTTATACTTGGCGTGCCCCAACAGCCTGTTGCCTGGCGTGCATCAATATGTAAATGAATGATTTTATTGATAAGGCAAATAAACTCTACGTAGGTGTGTACTAAACCATTAATTCCGAGAAATTTTAAACCCGAACCTGATTTAAAATGTATCATTATACAATTCAATTCAATTCTTTATTGCATATCACATGTGTTTAACAAGATCTTATCATTTGAATAAAGTTCACATGGACCCTGTCGGGCACAACAATTTATAGTATTTGACAGTAAGTAGCATTTAAAAAACATAAATATTTAAAAATTTGTAAGTCCGAATATGTAAATAATGTCAATGGATAAAATAAAAGACGAAATTGAGAATAAAAATCGAATAAAAAAATATATATATATATATAGTCGAATAAGTATCTTGTCATAAAAATAATAATCGAAAATACAATCATGTTAATAAGATGATATAACCAAGATAAAATGTCAATCAAATAATATTAAATTCAAATCAAATCTTGTCAATAAAATAAAATTAAAGTCAAATCAAGTCATGACACTAAAAATAATGATAATCAAAATACAGTTTTGTCAAAGACGCTAATAAACAAAAACAAAACGTCAATAAAATAGAATAAAATTAAAATCAAATACATCATGTCATTAAAATAATAATCAGAATAAAATCATATTAAAAAGATGAGAGGTCAAATAAGAAATGTCAATAATATAAAAAGCAAAAAATCAATAAATAAGTAAAAGGTATTAAAGGTCAATTCATTTTGAAGTCGTCATTAAAAAAATCATATTCGTAGTTAATGATCAAAGGAACGTACCCGTACGTGAAGTTCGATCATTATTATATGAGCAGCTTCATTCGACGCGATTAAAAACAAGTACAAAAAGAAAATCGCGTCGAATGAAGCTGCGAAATATAATTAAAATCGAATATTATAAAACACGATGGAAATAAATAAATAAGCCTTTACTATACAATGTTTTTTTTTAAATCTACCTATTGGTCTCTCACCTACGGGGATATAATATAATTACGTATGTATATGGGTGACAAGCAAAATTTTTCCACACTCTACAGGTCGCAATTATGAACCGATTGTTATCAAACTTGGCCAAAAAATCGAAAAGGTCAAAACTTAGGCTAAGTTCGTGAATGGGTGGAATTCGTCCAAGGGGCGGTTTTTCTAGAATGAGTTTTTTGGCCATAACTTTTTTTCTATGGAAAAATTTTGAGCCGTTTTTCATTTCTATCATTCTAAGTAAAAATACGGACAACTTTAAATTTAAACTTTTTTGATGCAACCCCTAAATTGGGGAGGAGATTGAAATTTGCTAAATTTTTGCGAAAAAGAAATCATACCTATCTCTGAAACAGTAAACATTTTGAACGTCGCATATGTTTTTTTTTTAAAGCAAATTGTTTACTAATTTTTACCTTTGAAATTTAGCGATAAAACTTATAGTTTTCGAAATAAAAATTATAACTAAACATTTGAGGGCGTTACCATACTAAACTCTTATGAGAGGATTTAAAAAGGGTATACTTTCCATTACAGGACAACGATTTTGAGAACTTATTTTTTTTTTTGTAGATTGTACACGTATAACTCTTTATACAAATTTTCAATAGTCGGACGCTCCAGCGCCTTCTTCGAAATCTGCCTCCTCCTGCGGCTTGCCGGAGGGTTCTTTTTTAATAGGTTTTGCGCGCGTCATTTTCTTTTCACGTCATATTGTTAGCACCTTAGGTTAAAAACCAGTGAAAAACCTAAAACCACCACTCATTATCTAGCGACGAGGAAGTTTATTTGACGCCAACAGAATTTGTTAATAAAGCGCATTTTTTTTAGCGTTTATTCATTTCCTCGCTGAGGCCCACCTCAAAACGCTCACAGGTTAAGATTTTTCACCTCGTGCTCTTTTGATTCCCTCGCTAACGCTCAAGATTCTAACTAAGTTTTGAATCACTCGCTGCGCTCGTGACTCAATTTTAGAATCTTTCGCTTGCTCGGTCAACAAAATTGAGCACGAGGTTAAAAAGCAGCTTTGCACTCTTGTATAACAAATAACTATTAATTTCCTTAAAATACATATAGGAAGTGGCCTTTTTAAAAAGTGATAGTAAAGGACCGAGGAAAGTGTAGACAACATTATTTACCCACTTTTAATTAATTAGAGGTAAGGTAAAAAAGTTGAGTCAACTGTGTAATGTGTCTGGTGCTAAGTGATTGGTCAGGGGAGTGACATTGAGTCACCATCCGGTAAGTTATAATATAACATAATGTAAAGAGCCGGTGACTACGATTGCAAACCAATTGTATGAGTTGGTCAAGGTGAGCCAAGGTCAGCTACTTCTTAGATCACGCTTTTATTGCGTACCTATACGATAAGTCGCACTAAGCTATGGGAAGTATTATAATATCTGCTATGGGTGTTTTTTACCCGATTGCCAAGGGTTATTTCACTTCTAATGATGATACAATGATTTTGAATTCCCTTGGATTGGGAAAACGTGAAGTCATAGTATAAGTAATTGTGTTACTGTGTAGCAAATACATATAGCTGAACCTTTCAGTAATATATGGTTTCAAAGTTATAAATCAATTAAAATATTGATTTTAAGACGCGAATGAAATTCTAACTCAACGCTAATGGCTTGGAAAGAAATTTGGTTCCCACGCTTTACAGAATTAAAATTAGAATGAATACTCGGATAGAGATTTTTCTCAAGTCACAGATATTTTGTTTTTCTTTATGTTTATAGAACCAGTAGACATGTCGACTCGGTATTGACAATTCAATAAATACTATGATATCGATAAGGAATCACTCATTTTTACGAGCGAATAAAATAGGTGGCAATGGTAAAACTTGATACAACGTTTGTATGTCATGAAAAGTGGTTCCACAATATAACAGCTACTATCGTAAATTCATAACTAATCAATCAATTATATGTATAGGTATAAGGTAAGTATCTATGAAAAATAATGTTTATCTTAAATTGCAGGTTAGACTAAGCTATTCGGGCGGTCCGTTAAAATATCTGGCTTACGTTTGCCGTAGCAAAATACATGAGGTAAGCGCATTACTCACTGCACTCGTTAGTCACAAATTCGCGATATATACGTATAAATTACAGGTTCTCAGACAGATTTCTTTTGGATAAAGCAGCCTGGCCTCCAAAAAGGATAATTGAACAGACATACTAATTTTAGTTTTGACGTCAACTAATTAATATAAATATAATGCACTGCTAAGCTTCAAGGTTACGACGCAACTTCCGAATTCTTCATGGTTGAACTAGTTTTATACGAGTATGTAAACGAAATCATTGCTTAACGCACAAATGATTCTGATAACTGATACGCACTAACTAGCCACACACCCTGTCGATTAAAAACGTAAAACCTGACACGTACGAGTACCGAGAAGGGGTAGGCTGCTTCAGATTCCTTTACTCTTTGATCGTTTATCATCAACATCTTCCTTCTCTTGTCTCATCGTACTTTGGGCCGGCACAACAGGTGCCTGTACTCCTTGCAATCCAACGAGGTAAATATTGAATTGCAATCATCATCTTCCTACCCTTGTCATGTTACTTAGAGCAAAATGTCTACGTGCAAAATGTTTTTTCATCCCTTCTATTCGAAAAGTGTCGTTTTGTTCGTCTATAAGCGGGAGCAAAGTAGCTCTTTCCTCCACGAGACTTTTTAGCGGGTAGTTATGAGATTTGAATTTGGAACGTGAATCGTTCATTGAAATCGAACGCAAAATGTATAAATTACTGTAAGTGTTGGCTGTACGGTGCGGGGAGGCGCAATAACAAAAAATAATAACAATAAATAGAAGCTAATAACGTCGTACAAAACTTAATACCTACGAAATCCCGGAAGAAATATTTTCTCATTGAAAGAGATGAAAAGTAGAGTATATGACTCGAGAGCAACATATTTTTCCCTCAGGCGATGTAGGTACTTTGAATCCCTCCCTACGCTCGGGATTCAAAATAGCGCCCTCGCCGTACTTAAACATATTATTTTGCTCGCTTGTCAAACAATCTATTTCTTTTCAACTTCCCTGAAAAACATTATTATTATTTATTCTGTTCTTTCATGTCATTCCTCAAACATCATCATCATCCTGCCCTTGTTCCATGTTACTGGGTCGGCGCAACACGTTTTTTTTCTTCCATTCTCCTCTGTCGACCGTCACGCTATCATTCACTCATCTCTCTTTCATATGATTTCTCATATAATCCATCCATCGTTTCTTTGTTCTCCCTCTCCATCCGTCAAAATTTATAAAGGGTGTAAAACACCTCTTAACGAATACGAAAGGCACTTGTTTTCCTCGTTCATTTTTTTGTTCCACGCTATACCTGGGAACCTTCTAGTTACAGAGATATTGGGGGTCAAAGTTGCAAGATTTTGACAAGTTTTTTTTTAAATACTATTTTTTATCGCATGTTTTTTACTTTAAATATCTCTACGACCCCCGTACTATTCAATCCATCCATCCGCACAATGTTTTGAGTGTGTTACATTGAGTTATACCACAAAACATGATTTATAACCTCAAAAAAAAAAGTGGTTTCCCAGCAATATTTTTTGCGTAAAGTTACTTAGTTTGATATACAGAATGCTTGGTTAACGGCTTTGTGATGAGGTGAAATACACCCTGTATTCATTACCATTCATTACACTTTTAGTCACATGCGATTCATCCCTCCTCATCACATGTCCATACCATGACAGTCCAATCCCCTTCAACTTTTCGGTAACGGGCGCAACTTTTAAACTTCCTCTAATGTAGGTACTCGTTCCTTACCTTATCCATTCTTGTCACACCACACATACACCTCATCTCCGCTACATGCAATCTTTTTCATCCTTCTTCTTCATAGTCCAACATTCCAATCCATACAGTACGACAGGTCTAATCACAATTCGTCAAACTATGCATCTATAATTTCTTTGGTCTTCAGTTTCTTTTCCGTTCATCACCATTATTATTTAGGAGCCAACTTAGCTCTTGTTTTGACAGCTGTCTGCAGTTTATGATGTGAAAAAGTAGGTATATGAAATGTCCCGATTCACATTGTGGAGAAGTATGTATTATTATTATCAAAAATAATAATAATAAATACTTCTACTTTTAAAACACATTGTTACCTGAGCTGTTCATTTAAGTTTAATCATTTAATAGAATTATAATCCTACTAATCCTTCCTACTAATATTATAAATGCGAAAGTTTGTGAGGATGGATGTATGTTTGTTACTCTTTCACGCAAAAACTACTGAACGGATTTGGATGAAATTTTCCACACAGACAGTTTATAACCTAGATTAACACATAGGATACTTTTTATCCCGGTAGTAAAATCCCATGGGACAATTATCAAACTTCACGCGGGCGAAGCCGCTGGCAAAAGCTAGTAAGTTTAAAAAAAGACAGAAGTTATTTATTTATTTTAGTTTTCTGATTGATAGTTCATGAACATTATTTTATCAATATGAAGATAATAAAAACCTGATTATTCTCGAGTATTCCGGGTTCTATGTAGACAAAACCGAAACCCCGGGATTAGAAAAAGAAGCCGGGATCAAATTCTCTAATCAGGCGCCACCGCCACTTTCATATTAATTATAAAAACTAAAATTCTCGTTGCACAAGAGACTCCAAGTAAGTAATACAAATGCAATAAAAATGTGATTCGCAGACAAGTCCGAACGGACAAATTATAATAATTGAGGCGTCTAGCAAAGATAACAATAGTACCTACCTACAGATCATTACAGTTGTTTTTCCTCGAATAGATTTTTCCGGGTTGGCGCGGACTTTACTCATTTTCTTTTACTAAGTTGTATCTTTTTTAAATGGGTGATATAATCTACTGAGAAGGTGGCTTACATAACGCAAGGAAAAACTTTACATTTTTTGGGAGATCCTTTGAATGCTGGTACGGGCAAACAACAGCATCGTTTCTTCGGAACAGCATTTACTCATACAAATATTATTTACTTTAGCATGTGACATTATTATGTGTGAAACAGTTTCAGCCATCAATTGCAACTCTACGGTTTTTGGTAGCTGGTATTGTTGTAATTCTTTGAATGAAAAATGACCTTTCTAAAATTCTGTGTCTGTCTCTCACTTCATTGTTCATTGTCAAATATTTTAAGAGAAAATAGACGGAAATTGGTTCGGCACCGACTACTAAAAATGGACATTTATTTGAATGCAGTTTTAAGAAACTTACCAAATCGGTTAAAAATAAAATAAGACCGTCGCCGTCGCGCGTCGGCGTCGGCTGAACTGCCGGAGTAATATTTGTATTTTGAAATCGAAAACGTATGGAGTTAGGTGATTGTCTTTTCATAATAATTGAGGAGTAAAAATCTATAGGAACTTGAAGAGAGAGGCCGCTAGCCGACTGTGTAGTGCAATCAAACGTGATTACTTATCAACGATTACAAATCTTATTAGAGTAAGATTATCAAAAAATACATCGAACCATGTGCATGCACATGATTATTAACAATTATTAGTAGTATTTCAACTGCTCGTGTAGTATGTCCGTTAAGTGGAAAAAACCCAGTTAACACGCTCTGATTCGTAGAAATTGAAAAGAACTTATTATCAGAGTCCTTGACCGACGTCTTGCCTGCAATTATGGGCTAGTCCACTATCAGACGATAGCCATCATACTAATATTATATCCGCTATTCTATCAATTATATGATAAAGACCATTAATAAGTTTAACTAGGAAAAAAAAAAGTCATTCCACGTAGTAATTCGATTGATAATCATTCTAATTATACCTATTTTTCTATATTCAATATTGTATCTAATAGCAGTTTAAGCGCCAATTAATTACATAATTAGGCTGTAATTAACAGATAAACCTATAATTGGCAAAAAGTTAGCTAAGGATCGCCAACAAAAATCATATGCGAGGATCGACCGGAGGACACGGTGGAGCACACGGTGGCGCACAGTGGTCCGGATTTTGAATATGGAGGACTTAGGACCCAAGGTCAATATTTCAGGCTGAAAAAAATCATATGGACAAATAAATAAACGCTCATCAACGTTTATTCTAGCGGTTTTCATGGAATTGTTTAATTTCGCGAAAAAAAAATATTGAAAAAAAAAAATGTATGGAGAAAAAGTGAAATAATTTTTTTTCTCGACTTGTTTAAAAGTGTTAGCAATGAAACCTTTTGTATGCTATTATATTACCTTTATTAATTAATTTCACAAATATTTTTTTCGCATATACTTGCAGCCTTGGCTAAAATAAGCATCGGAACTTTCAATATTTTTATTTCAACTATTTGTGACAATTAAAGGTTTTTCTTTATAGTCACATAATTTTCGTATATTTTCAATATTATAAATATTAATAGTCATTATGGTCATTATTAATAGTCATTTGGTGTCGTCGTTTATGTTAATGAGAAAATTGTAGTCTCCGTGGAAGAACCCTCAATCCTGGAAGCCAACTGTCTACTAATAAAAATCGATACTAACACCATCCTTGTAGCAATATATCGACCGCCGGGATATAAAGATATTAACAAATTTCTAAATTCACTAAATTTGCTTCTGACAAATATCGCACACTGTAAGAATATAATTATCACCGGTGATATTAATATAAACATTCACGAACAATGTCTTGACTCAGCCTCTCAGAGCTACCTAAACCTATTAGCATCGCATGGTCTACTGCCTGCCCATTCACTGCCTACGCGTCTCCAAGCTTGCCTTGACCATGTTATTCTTAAATCCACTCTGCCAGCTTTCACGTATGTGGCGCACTCCGCACTAACCGATCACGAAACTGTCCTTTTTTTCCTAGTGAAAAAATCCCCTAAACCTGCTATAAAACAAACAGCCACCCGCATTAACCATGATCAGCTTGACGCAGAGCTAAAAGAACTTAACTTTGATCAAGTATATTGCACGCAAAATCCTCATGAGGCAGCCGAACGTATGACCAATCTAATCACACAGGCAATTGAGTCAAGTTCCACAACGGTAAAAATACCTAACCGGAAAAAAATCATAAAACCTTGGCTCACTCCAGGCCTTCTACGATGTGTCCGTCATAGAGATAACCTGCACAGAAAATTAAAAAAATCACCTGATAATGAAACTTTAAAAATATCATTCAATAGATACAGAAATTACTGTAATAAACTTTTGAAAAAAATTAAAAAAGAGTATGAGAGGAACGAAATTAGCGATGCTGGTAACAACACCAAAAAACTCTGGGAAGCAATAAACACAATTTCAAACAGAATAAAAAAGGGAGACAACTCATCAGATTTACTAAATTCATGTGCTTCACCTCAGGAGTCTGTTAACGTTGCCAATAAATTCTTCGCAGAAATCGGTAAAAATCTCGCGGAAAAGATACCTAGGTCATCCAATAACGCACATAACTCCGCCAAGCAAGATGTCGCACAATCTATGGTTCTTTTACCCACTGATGACGAAGAAGTTGCCAAACTAATAATGTCCCTACGTAACGACACTGCCGCGGGGTGGGACAGAATATCAAGCGGTCTACTAAAAAAACACAAAGACTTTATTGTACCACCCCTCACATACGTCTGCAACCTTGCACTTTCATCGGGCCATTTTCCCAAAGCTTTCAAAAAAGCTATAATACATCCAATCTTTAAAGGTGGGGATAGAGGCCGTGTCAACAACTATAGACCTATAGCAGTACTTCCTATTCTGTCCAAAATACTGGAGCGGATCATGAACAATAGGCTCGTGAAATACTTGGAAAACATTAAAATACTCTCACCCTCACAATATGGCTTCAGGGCGGGAAAATCCACGGCCGATGCAGTTCATGATTTGACCAATTATGTCATCACAAACTTGGATGCTGGACAGAAAGTTTTGGGCATTTTCCTTGACCTCGCGAAGGCTTTTGACACGGTGTCTATTCCTACACTGATTTGTAAGATGGAAAGCATAGGAATCAGGGATGTCCAGCTCAAACTCTTTGAGGACTATCTGAGTGAGCGTACCCAGTGTGTTAAGATAGGGGATGCCATTAGCGACGAACGTGCGGTCACCTACGGCGTACCACAGGGCAGCGTATTAGCCCCAACACTCTTCTTAATATACATTAACGAGCTGGGTATGCTCTCTCTTCCCAAAGGCAAAATAATAACGTTTGCAGACGACACCGCCCTTCTATTCAGCGCCAGCACATGGCACGATGTATACATGCAGGCTCAGTCAGGTTTCAATGTCGTGATGGAGTGGTTGCGTAATAATGTTCTCACCCTAAACGCGGAAAAAACAGTATACATGCCATTCTTCTTAAAAAATAATGCGCCAACCACACACCTTAACTCGTCTTACTTCATAGTTGCCCATACATGTTTCACACAAAATATACAAAATTGCACCTGCACCACCCGCATTCATAAAACAGACAGTGCAAAGTACCTAGGGGTTATAATAGATAGCACCCTAAGCTTCAAAAAGCATATCAACACACTAAGTGGTAGGTTACGTAAACTTATATATGTCTTCAAGACTCTAAGACAAGTGGCAGACGAGAAGCTAAGGAAATCGGTTTACTTGGCCCTCGCCCAGTCCCTACTAACCTACTGCATAACGTCCTGGGGTGGTGCTACAAAAACTTGTTTGTTAGAGCTTGAACGAGCACAGAGAGCGATTCTGAAGGTATCTTCTTTCCGACCTTTCCGATATCCAACGGTTTTATTGTACAAGGAAGCTAAGGTGTTAACTGTTCGTCAGTTGTTCATATTGCAAACGGTAACCAAACAGCACGGCCTCACTACCTTCGACCACCCACTTTCTCACAGAAGCAGACGATTCGATCCCATAGTTCGCCATCACACCCGGCTCTCGACTACTTCTTCCCAACGCTTCTTTTGCTACCTTGGTCCCTTTCTTTATAATAAGATAAATAGGATGCTCCCAATATATAACCTCACCAAAATCAACTGCAAAATTAAACTTAGGGATTGGCTCTGGGAGCTAAACTATGAAGAAACAGAAAAACTACTTTCTGTCCCAAAATAATGTAACACATTCTGTTCCCCTCCCCCAACACGCACTACACATACATTCACACATTCACCTTACTCACTCACAGATACACAACTATACAGATACTTACTAATATTACTAACACCGTGAATCAATAATTGTCACTATTTTCTTTATCTTTTTATATTACTCTTATCTCTAAAAAAAATTTTATGCTTATTGTTCTTACCGCTTTAATTATTGCATTGTATATAACATTAAAATGTAACATTACCTAAGGGGTGGAGACCTGGTGTCCTGAAATACAGATGTCAAGTCTAGCTTAGGCACCAGTCTCCCACAGTATAATTATAGCTGTTACGTAATTTGAACTGATACCTGTCTAATGTGCCTATATTGTGGTGAGAAAATAAATAATAATAATTATTATTATTATTATTTGCCGACGATTTTTGACTTTCAATTATTTTGAAAAATAGATACAATTTAATTTCATAAATCATAATAATATTTTACTTCTTTGTTGTTAGCGCTGTTACTCTAAGCGTAGTTAGTGACAGAATGACGCATTGCCTGCTCACCTCCCCCACCCTTTTTCTCCAAGGGTCTTAACCCTCTAGTTGCGCGCTAATGAATCATATAAAAGATACGAGAGCTCCTGCTATTAGACATTCAACCCTTGAAAAGTCAACATACCTGAAAATTTTAACGTGAAGAAAACTACCTACTTAATCATGTCTGGATTTGGTACTTACCTGGACATTTATATGTTTCTACGAAAAGGAGACCTCAAGGACTACAAAAGACTACATCAAGCAATTATGGACTGCATTTCGCTTGAAATTTCGCAAGAAGATAGTGAAAAAATATTGAATTTTGCAAGATCTCTCACTGTGACCTTAAATCGTCGATGGACCGAAGCACATACAGGCATAGCCCGCCGGGGTTGCGGGCCTGTTCGAAAGAGACCGCGGCCCCGGAACATAAAGGGCGAGGAAGGAACATGGATGGGTTTTAGTCTGTAAAAGTCTGACACTCCCTCCGCACAGAGTGGGAGAAGTTATTCGATGATTTCCCATCCTAAAAAAAAAAGGGATTCATGTCAGAAAACATGATTAATTCTAGAAAAGGGAGCTCTGGGCATAGTTAGCAAAGTTTCTGGCTATCCCAAGGATGTTTGGATTATTTTAAAAGGATTTTTTTTATTGTTGAGCGGACTTATCCGATCTTGCTATTATCTCATAATCTATGGAGCATACTGTAATTTTGACAACACTGTCCTCTCTTGCCTTCGAAACTGACGTCATTATGACGGAATGTAGATTAAGTGGCTATAAACAGATACCTCAACTAAACAATTATTATCAATCCTACACTTCTATGTATAATTAAAGACACTAAGTCAAAAGGATGGCGTAGTTGTTTACTTAAAATACACTTAAATTTAATAACTTATGCATCGTGCCTCCAATTAGACGTTCTTAATTTAATTTAATTATTTTGTGCATCTACCGGTCGTCGTCAAATAGCTTGATTCTTTACCCATGCAAAAAAACATTATTGCAGCGGGAGAGCGCATCAATATGCAAAAATAGCTCAAAATTTTATTTTTGAAAAGGTCCACGTCATATCTGCCATGCGTAGTTAATGGAAATCTCCAAGAACATTTGCGCACATCCTCATCTGGCAACACGGAATCGCATTTTTCCAGGTTCTTCTTTTTACGTCTCTCGGCAGAACCGTCATTTGCCAGAGAGATGATGCGCAATCCTAAAAAGATCTAACAGTATACACATTACGCGGAATTCTAGTCTGTCGTTCGTCGGGTCGAATAATAATACAACTAAACAGTTTTTAGTTACCATTTCCATTAGCGACGTGTCTCTAAAATTACCAAGGATTCGGTCATCGTATATTTTAGGATAAATGCTTTTTGCATCACAATCACAACACAACATAATAGGAAGCCGACAAGCTGCTCGTCTGACTGCCGAAAATCACAAGTTATATCTTTGAATCTTAAAACTTACTATCATAAACTCAAAAAAATGCACACAGGGCGTGATATTTGGAAAGAGAGATCAGCTAGCATCAAATGCAAGATACCTAAAACTAGAGCATAATTGGAATAACATCCCAGAAACTCGGTCAAGTCAGATCTCGTCAGTCAAGTTTAATCGTACGGGGTTAATCAGTCACAGTCTCAGTTTTTTGTTGATCTGAGGTCACAGTATGTGATATTTGGACAGTGTAGCATATTTAAATGAGTTTTAAGTGGGCTTCTGTTTTAATTAAGACTACCTTAGCTACCTCACTGCTACCTAACTAAAGAAGCACCCCAACAGAAACGTTCACATACCACTAGTCGTTCGATTAAACTAGTTTATTTATCAGCATTCAGAAAAGCATAATATTCCTAACTCAAAGTGACATAAATGACCTCATGTCTCGTCCTATTACAAATTGATTTAATATTCTACTACTAACTTAGAATTCAGGGGGAACTAGGACAGCAAATAAAGCCATGCTATTAGATTCTCAGATTAACATTGCGAGAGAGTTACACATTTGAAGAGAAAACAAAAATCGCTATAAATATATACAGTGATTTGTTTAGGTAAGTAGGTAAGACTTACATGCAGTTGTGCCAGATAAGATCATCAGTCACGGACTCAAGAGAGATAAAAAACACGTTAGTCATGAAGCAAACACCCTTTTTCGATTAGACGCTAAACTAGGCGCAGTTTTAAGACCTACAATTTTGTTCGTGCTGCTAATTATTATGCTTCAGAAACTTCAGCGTCAAATTCTCAGTTTGGTGTGGTTTGGTTTAAGCAATCAAAAAGACTAGACAAAATAAGTAAAGAAAAGTGCAAAACTAGGTTTGAAACATCAAAATTGTGGTTATTGAGATACAAGTGCCTGTCGCCAGCAGCTCGAACTCTTTCAGAGTCAGACTCTGCTGAAACAAATGACAGAATTGCGCAAATTCATGGACACCAGACATCGGCGATATATTTATCCACGTATTATCTGTTAGGGGAGATTGGTGTTCAGTTTGAAAATATCGATGTATGTATGACAAAAAAAAAAAAAAATAATAATATACAGACGAATTGATAACCTCCTCTTTTTGGAAGTCGGTTGAAAATGATATGTAAGCTTACTTACATAAATCTTTCCTACTTTCTGGACAATTCTGTCGATGTAGGCATTTGAGGTCAAGACTGACAGAGAAGAGAACGAAGAATTCAATTTCTGGTATTAATTAGTTAACCGTTTCAATTGTAACCAGCAACAGCTTCAATACCATCAAAAACTGGGAGTACTAAATAATGTTTTTTGAAATCGATAAAATCGGGAATCACCAAATTCTTTTTTTTTTAATTAGCCTGAGCTGTCCCACTCCTGGCCTCCCCCATTCCTTCCATTTTTCTCGCTGCGCCTCTTCTCGCTAATCAACGAGAAAGCCATCCAAGGCGTCCCGCCATCTTCTGTTCGATCTGCCCCGTCTAACTGTCTCGGGCTCCAGTTACGTGATATGCGGGCCCACAGCTTTACATCCGGCAGACATGACCTGCCAATTCCATTTCGATTTTACGGCTTTTTGAGCTACGTCAGCAATTTGAGTTTTGGAGCGCAGTGAACGCTTATTCCAACTTTGAATTACTAAAATCAAGTTTTTATGTCGTTTCTTTGTAGGGGAAAGGGGTTGCCTTGCTCACGCTTTTGCTCAATTTGCCTTGTTTAAAATGAGTCAACATTTTGTAATGGCTAAGTGTTACTGAAAGTGTTAATTGGTTGATAACGTATCGTGTTTCCAAATGAAGGCCGCAAAAGACAGAACAAAATCTAGGTAAAGCAAAGTTAATATTTGTCTTCAGTTTGTCATGTACAACGCTAGTAAATTATTGATCACGCGACCCAAGTCCGACCTCTATTTCGCTCCGCTCAGGCGTTGCAACCTCGGGGGACCACCCCACAGTGCTTGCGTCCACGTCGCGTCCCCTGGAAACGGCCCAGTTCTGACCACCGTAACGGAGTGGCAGACTGGGTACGGCCAAAGTGCACTGTGCTCTCGTAGCGATTTTATCCTTGACTTGCGAACTACGAACTGACGGAGACTATGTCGAAACTCACGCGTAGCGCCTCCGGGCGAATTTTAAAGACCAAAGGCCCTTCTCAGGGCCAACCCAAAGGCCCTTCTCAGGGCCAACCCAAAGCCAAAGGCCCTTCTCAGGGCCAACCAAAAGGCCCTTCTCAGGGCCACTCCGACGCCCCGGCGTCTGAAACTAGCCGCGCGCCTTCTGCGGCAGGATTTCTGGCGGACGAGTCGTCCGATAACGACGACTCGCTACTTGGTGTATCGGACGCGAGCGGCTCTCGGTCGCGGAAGCGTGTCCACCTGAGTGGTGGATCCGAGGGTTCACAAGCCTCGGGTTCCCAGGCCAAAAAGCCAACGACTAAGGCCGGGGATACCCACAATGTAGGGCTCGCGGACGCCCAACGCAAGTTGGACCTGGCCCGGCGAGAACAGCTCCAGCAAGAGCTGGAGGAGAAGGTTGTCGCCAAGGAGAAGCGGGCTCACGTTGCCCGGGCCAAGGCCGGGTACGGTGCGTCCCGCGTCCTGTACGCGGACCACTCTCTCGCCGAGCTAGAGAGGATGGCGGAGGAGGACGAGGAGGAGATCGTGGAGGTCGCCTCTAAGTCCTCAAACCTAAAGGGGACCTTCCAGAAGGCCCTCAAGTGCCGGGCCGCGAGTATGCGCGGTGTCGTCTCGGAGCTGGTCCGTCGCAAGACCACCGACGAGACGCGGCAACTGCAGGCGACAGTAGATCGCCTGCAGTCGGAGGTCAGCCAGCTTCATAAGAAGCTGGCTGAAGCCACGGCCCAGCCTCAACAGGCCCGGACGAGCCCTGTGGCAGAAGGCCCATCCCCCAACCTTGAGGATATCATCCGCAAGGTTGTGATGGAGGAGAGGGCCTTCACAAGGGCCTGCTTAGCGGGCATCGAGGACCGGCTCTTGCCGGAGAAACGCCTCCGACCGCCGCTTGCGGCGGATAAGAGGCAGCCGTGCGAGCCGGGGCCGTCCTCCTCCCAGGCGGAAGACGTTCTTCTCCCGTCGACCACCCCGTCCAACGAGTGGACGGATGTGGTACGTAAGAAGAAGGGCAGGGGCAAGAAGTCGGCAAAGACCGTACCTGCCGTCCCCGCCACCACCGCTCCCAGTCGGTCGCAGACGACCGGCAAGGGAAAGGTGAAAGGTAAGGGAAAGGGGAAGCTGGTGCCCCCGAAAACTGCTGCCGTCGTGGTGACGCTCACCGCGGAGGCGGCGGAGCGAGGGGAGACGTACGCGTCCGTTTTGGTGCGGGCGCGTGCCAATGCCGATCCGACCCAATTGGGGATCGGCAGCGTGTCTTGCCGGCGGACACAAGCCGGGGCTCGAATTTTCGAGTTCCCGGGGGCCGAGGGGAGTGCCCATGCGGACCTCTTCGCAGCAAAGCTGCAGGAGGTCATCGCAGACTCGGCCAAGGTGGCCCGACCGGTCAAGACGGCGGCCTTTGAGGTGACGGAGCTCGACGACTCCGTCACTAAAGAGGAGGTAGTGGCGGCGGTCGCAGCGATAGGGGGCTGTGGCGCCGCGGCAGTTCAAGGCCGGGAAATAAGGCCCGGCCGTGGCGGCATGGGCACCATTCGCCTAGAGTGCCCAATCGCCGCTGCCAAAGCCGTCCTTGCCAAGGGACGGCTCGCAGTTGGCTTCAGCTCGGGGGCGGTCCGGGCCCTCGAGGACCAGCCTCTGCGGTGTTTCCGGTGCTTCGGCATCGGACACACCCGGCCCATGTGTCCGTCCACGGTGGATAGGACGGACACGTGCTACCGCTGCGGCAAGAACGGCCACAAAGCCGTATCTTGTGAGGCCGCCACGCCACACTGCGCGGTGTGTGCCGCCAGTGGCCGCCTGGCAGGCCATGTCATGAAGGGGAGGAACTGCAATCCTCCCCCTAAGCGTGGCAAAGCACTGGCACCGACCAGGCTTGCTGCTGCTGCCGCTATCCCCGTCGTTCCTGCGGCGGTTGCGGAGGGGGGTGCGATGTCCGACTGATGGATAGGGTCGAACATCGCATCCTCCAGGCGAACGCCAACCACTGCAGGGCAGCCCAGGATCTGCTGATGCAGACCATGGCTGAGTGGTTGGTGGACTTGGCGGTGGTCGCCGAACCTTACTCGGTCCCTGGCCGTTGGCTAGGCGACCGGGACGGCTTGGTGGCGTTGGTGGCGCGGTCTTCCACGGACTCTCCTCCCCTCTCGCTCTTAGAGAGGGGACCGGGATACGTGGCCGCCGCCTGGGGAGACATGGCCCTGGTGGGGGTCTATTTCTCCCCAAACCGCCCTCTCTCGGACAGCTTGGTCCGAGTTGCGCCGCGGTCTGACCGCGGTAATCGGACCAGACCTTTCGCTTCCCGGCGTCGTCAACGCCATGCTGGGGAGCGAGGAGGCCTGGGCAGCGGTCGCCTCCTTTTGCGAGGACGTAATCTCGCAAAAGGAGGAGGCGGAGCGCGTGCGGGAGGACGACCCTCTCGCTGCGCCGCTCCGCAGACGAAAAAGGGGTCGGAGAAGGCACCGTCCTCTCCCTCCTCATGGTGGCGACGGGCGGGTGACAGGCACGGGGGTGCCTTCGCCCGCATTGCACCCGTCACCACCTTCGTCAGTCATTCCCGGGCCCATGTGAGGGGCCCGCCATGAAGGGCGATCGTCGGCGGAGGACTGGACGTAAAGGCTATGCCGGTTTCCCAGTCCCCCGCCACTTGGACGAAGCGGGAATGTCGCTGGGTCGTGTTAGTGGGTATACCGGGTCAGACCGGGGAGTCCCACATACCCCTCTCATCCCCCGATGGGAGGGTATGCGTAATGCATTTTTTCCCAGCGTCAAAAAAAAAAAAAAAAAAAAAAAAAAGGCGTTGCAACCTCCACCCAACTTTGGACGACCGCGACACCTGTTTAGTTCAATACATGTCATCTATAATCTCGAAGTAATAAGTTCACGCCTTTATGGTGATAATATGCCATCTGTTCACACACATTTTTTGTTTTATCAGTTAAGGGAAAATTGGCTAGCAGTTCTGTATCATGGATCAATTTGCTTACAAACACAAATGGGATCGAAATCCGAGTACGTATTTCTAGGCTATTCAAATTCCGCACACCTCGAGGATCTTTTGCACAAAACCGTTAAGTGTTACTGCTGCTGTTACAGACGAGAGAGAGAGTTACTGGATGGAGAGAGAGGCCTAAGAAACGATGGATGGATGGTGTGAAGAATGATATGAAAGAGAAAGGAGTAAATAATGCCGTGACGTCTAACAGGGGAGAATGGAAGAAGAAAACGTGTTGCGCCGACCTCAAGTAGAATGGGACAAGGGCAGGAAAATGATGATATTACAGACGAATATTTCTTACCTTAACTTCTCCTTTTTCTGTGACTGTAACTTGGTGGCAAGGCAACGAATCAAAGCCAGGAAAATCTTCAATGTCTCCCGTTTTAATGTTGAAGCAGGCTCCATGCCAAGGGCAGCGGATTCTGCCATCTCCTAATGCACCAGATACGAGCGGAGCACCATAGTGAGTGCATGTGGTGCCTACTGCACTGAATTCGCCTTTCTGCTTCACAAGCAACACTTTGCCTTCTTCTCCGATATCAAAAACCTTCATTTCATTGTCTTTGAGGTCATCTTCTTTGCAGACGACTGCTTCTACATACTTGTTGCTTGACTCCATACGTGATATCGTGCCATCTGATTATAAACAAAAACAACCACTATTAGAGATCTCCGAACAGCAATCTTGTCGGCTAGCGTCAATCATTCGGCAGTTGATGGCTGGCCGGGCGCCACAAGCAGCTGTCATTTTTATTTGTGAAGGTCAGGGAAATGTTTCATTCAATTTAGATGATATGGTCCAGGACAAACAAAAAAATAAAATTATGTGGTAAGTTTAGGAGTCGCCTCGTCGCCTCGGTGGGTAGGCTGTTACGGATGCACTACCAGCGAATACGCATTTATTTCAAAATTAGGGAATTTCGGGACTAATCTATTTCACGTCCATCACCTTGGGTAGATGATGCTATACAATAGATGATGAGGGTACATATGTATTTCATTTCTTTACAAAGGGCCCATGATTGGACGCACAGCACACGCATATTCGACCATGATCATTTAGACTTTGTTTGGATAAGTAGTGGCCTGGATACCTTGCTATATAATGGCTAAAGAAAAGTGACATCTTGTCAATTAGAGCCTAGCTCAACCCTATACGGCTGGGCTCACACATTCTGAATTCAGAGTCGGAATTCATAGAAAGCCCAGAAATTCATACAATTTCATTATACCCATCATACCCATAAGCATGCATAATTTCCAGGCTTTCTTTATTTAGAACTAGCTGACCCACGCAACTTCGTCTGCGTCACATAAGAGGAAAAGCTACCTTCTACTACCTACCTACTACTACCTACCTTCTACTCCCTACCTACCTACTACTACCTACCTACCTACTACTACCTTTTTTTTTCATAAGAACCTTCTCCTGACCATAACGAACACAACAAAAAAAGAATTAGCCAAATCGGTCAAGCCGTTTTCATGCTATGTCGTGACAACGGAAAACGGGTTTCATTTTTATATACGAGTATATAGATATAGGCTAGAAGAAATTTCTTCTATTCACACCAAAAAATAACTGCTTATTCATGATTATTTATTTTTCATGATTATTTTTTTCATCAAGCAATTGCTTGATGAAAAAAATAATCATGAGCTGAACTATATTTTAAGAGTAGACCAGAAACCAAGAAGTGCCCAGAAAAAATACTTACCTTCCTTTGATAAATCATCCTTGAATAATCTAGATAAAATAATGGTTTATTTTTTTATTTATTATTACCCTACCCCCTACCCTAGGGTTCTAGGTGTTATTTACCAGCCTTTCCTTTGTGATATACTGTTTGAGTATTTGCACAAATTTAAGTTTAGTTAGGGGAATCTCTTTTTTGTCAGCTCCAAAATGTGGTATTTATTTTTTAGGATGAGGGTCAGGGAAGCTGGTCAGGAGTTAAACTAGGCTATCCTGTGGTGTTATAATAAATTAAGTATGTACCTATAGGACCTACTACCTAATACTATGTTTGCTTTATTCATATTATATTGCACTTTATTTCATAAAGTTTAAGTTGTATCATGTCATATTATGGTTAGTTAATGGTTACCTACTAAAGTAGGGTTGCCAACATTTCTTCAGCAAAATATAGTATTTTTCAAAATAAGCTACAAAAAATATAGTACACCACAAAAAAATATAATATTTTATGGAAAAGGTCAAAAATAGACAAAGATTCATTTGTTCTTGATTATTTTTATTCTACAAAAAAAAAACATTTTGTTGCAAATCTTGCAATAAAAAAGTGTCTTTTATGCTTTGTTACATCTAATTAAACCAAAAAAATATTTTTTGAATTGCCGTGTTTTTGTATTAATCCGAAACCTACTACTTCTGTTTCTATCTTCTCGAAATTTGAATTCATGACCGAAAATCTCCTTTCTGTGAATGCCTAAGTAGCGGAAAAAGAGAGCAGGGACTGAAATTACTTTTTGGCATGTTGTTTTCGGTATTTTTTTTTAATATGTCGCCATTTTTAGCATGTACTTTTGTCAATAAACTTATTACAATCTTTTACTTTTGGCAGAGGTTTGTTGGTGAATGATGATGCATCAGTCAAAAGATAATGTTATATTCTTTTGCATGTTTGTTATTTTTTTATGAAGTACTAGCGGACGTCACGCGGTTTCACCCGCGTAATTCCCGTTCCCGTGGGAGTACGGGGATAAAATATATCCTATGTTACTCGTGGATAATGTAGCTTTCGAATGGTGAAAGAATTTTTAAAAACGGTCCAGTAGTTTGTAAGCCTATTCATTACAACCAAACAAACAAACAAACAAACAAACAAAGTTTTCCTCTTTATAATATTAGTGTAGAAGTGTAGATTTGTTTACTCGATTGCGGTGTTGAAAATTGCGTATGAGTATTTTTACGTACTATACAGGGTGTATTTCACCTCATCACAAAGCCGTTAACCAAGCATTCTGAATATCAAACTAAGTAACTCTCCGCAAAAAATATTGCTGGGAAACAACTTTTTTTTTTGAGGTTATAAATCATGTTTTGTGGTATAACTCAATGTAACGCACTCAAAACATTGTGCGGATGGATGGATTGAATAGTACGGAGGTCGTAGAGATATTTAAAGTAAAAATCATGCGATAAAAAGTGGTATTGAAAAAAAAACTTGTAAAAATCTTGCAACTTTGACCCCCTATATCTCCGTAACTAGGAGGTTCCCAGGTATAGTGTAGAACAAAAAAATGATCAGAATGACGAGGAGAACAAATGCCTTTCGTATTCGTTAAGAGGTGTTTTACACCCTTTATATTTCTTCTACAGTATATAGTACGCAGAGCCGAAATATTGCACAATACTATATATTAAAGTATGGTTGGCAACCCTATACTAAAGTAGTATGAATAGTTTGCATAATAAATTCAAACAATTAGGTACTTTTTAAATAGTTAAGTAGCATGGCGAAATGGCAGACAATTATATCTATATATTTATCTTTATGAATCTTCTTTAGGTACCTTATTTATGCAAGTAAATGATTTTGATTTGATTTTGTTTAATGTGTGTGATAAAGAAATTAAATATCCTATTTCAGTAGCATATTACACTTAATTTTATAAAATACTTCTTATTAATAAAACTTGAAAACATAATTTGCAAAAAGTTGAATTTAGCCTTTATGAAAGGCGAAACCAACTGTTAAAATAAATATTAGTTAAATTACTTATCCATTAAAATAAATATTAGTTAAATTACTTATCCATTCTGTTGGCATATTTAATGAATTATAGATTAATAATGTAGTTATTATTTATAGCAATATTGGGCGTTTACAGATCAGAAAATAAACATATAGGTACATTTAGTTTTATTTTAAATCTCATCGTTTTTATGTAATGAAGTTTTTTGAGATTTATTTATAGCCATTTTTGTACATATAAGTTTTAAGCGGTACATGTAAGGTGGAATCGAATCGCTTCAGTACAAGATATATAATTTTATTTATTCCTTAATGGTAGAATGCTTCAAGGAACTATTCTGTTTAAGGAAAAAGAGAACAAGAGTCGTACGAGGTTTCGAAAATTTAGATTATTATAATGGTCATCATACTCATTCATAACAAAGTTTATTTCTTGAATTAAAACTGTTACTTACTGTTTCCGGGATCAGCCGTAACTTGTCCACTGTTAGGAGAATAAGATCTGGAATAGGAGCTGCCCATTGTGCTGGACAAAAATGAGCCTAGAACAAATAAACAGTTTTATTTAAAATTTTATGATAGTGACACAGCTATTTCTTATCAGGATCGAAATAAACCCTTAACGTTCTCAACACACACGAATTCTTAAAACCAAACACAGACACATTGGAAACAACTAACTTTATTAATTTATTGATCGTGAAAGGTTTTACCTTGAACAAAACGTCTAGCAACCTTGCTCACCAAAACGCAACTTCGACGTAGAAATATTACCATTGTTTTTAATTAATTTTGTCAATCGCGTCGCGTGAACGATTTCGTTCGTTCAAAAGCAATGCTGCCATACAAACTAAATAGAGTCGTCACTTCATAGTCGAGTATTGATATCCGAAAGTATATCCGAAACTTCCATGGCGCTAGCAATCAGCTCCCAAAGAACAATAAAAAGGTCTGTATAAGACACAGATTAGATATTAGTAGCTAGCTAGTATAAGATGATGAAATCAATATTTACCCACTCATGTTCATTGTGTGTAAGTACCTTACACGACGCTGTCATTTACAAAGTTATTGTTCCCAATAGGGAAGGACGAGCGGTTGACTGTAGGTACTGTCTTTACTACAGGACGTCTACACCTCGACCGTGGACTGGGATTGACTTCATTGCACAGCTGTTGAGTTTTATTGTTTATGGTTCTGTTAGACGATTTTTTGAAGTTATCAGTGAAATTTACTTTTGACATGCCTCAAAAGATATTAGGTATCAGACCGATCAAGATTTACTCGATTTATTATCTGTGCATTATGAATGAACGAACAATTTGATATGTTGGATCGACGACAGACGTGGCTGGCAGAGAAATTATATTATGTTTTTCTAATTTAAATTGTGTTACTAAGAGAAAAATGTCGGATGCCATCGTAGCCAAGGGTCAGCCCATACCCGGAGATCCTGAAAAAAAGGGTTGGCTATTTAAGTGGACTAATTATCTAAAGGGTTATCAGCGAAGATGGTTCGTGTTGTCGAATGGACTGTTGTCATATTACAGGTAATTTACCATTAAATTCTTGCTTGTACCTTTCCGCTATCCCATTCATGAAGAGCCAAGAGTCTACATCACCAAACTTGCATCTACCGACAGGTTAATTATATTTTTTGTAGGTATGACGCAGTGTTTTTGCAGTATTTTTAATTGGTTTTCTTGTCGTTGTAGATATTTAGCCAACATCTCTGTTCAATTTATTCAATTCATCTAAAAAGTAACTGGGGCACCATAATTTCTATACATTCTCTACACAGTATGGGCTGACAGTGACAGTAGACAAGTTGTACAAAATTTTGGTTCCAGTGATAGGCAAATAAAATTGTACATAACTAAACACAAAATTATTTATGCTCAAGAGATTTTTATGATGATAGTTCTTTTTAATAGAGAAACCTGTTAACATTCAGTTAATTGATATTTTATGCATCTAATTCTAATCTCACTCTTATCATCAATAACATTCCAATAAAATTCCCATTGGAAAGACCTTTGTCTATATTATGTTATGGTTATTCTTATTGATTTGATTTAGTATTTGGGGACCAATTGATTTAAGAGACCTTTAACCTTTCCGTCCTAAACTAAAATAACAAGATACAATAATGTTTTTTTCCTTATATCTACCTACTCCATTTAGTTATGGTTTTTCAAGGTGAGCTAGTTTTTTACTGCTCACTATATTTATCAGTACCTACTGTGTAAGATGTTTTCTTAGGCAGAGTACATAACTAGCTTATTAGTTCTAATTAGACAGTTTTCACTAGGTTTTCTTGTTTAGCTAGTAATTACAGACACGTAGATCAGTATACAATTAATTGTACTAGGTACACACTTTTTCCATAATTAATATGAAATATCAGTATCAGTAAATTACATTTAACATTTTTAGGGTTCCGTACCTCAAAAGGTAAAAACGGAACCCTTATAGGATCACTTTGTTGTCCGTCTGTCTGTCTGTCTGTCTGTCTGTCTGTCTGTCTGTCAAGACCTTTTTTCTCAGGAACGCGTGGAGGTATCAAGCTGAAATTCATATCAAATACTCAAGTCTATGGTCTCTTGGAGCTGTGAAAAAATCAAACTTCTAAGTCAACGCGATCAAAAGATACTCCCGTTTATGCCGCAAATTTTCGACACTCGCAAGGGAATCAAAACCTACAGGGTACTTCCCGTGAACTCAGAATCTTGAAATTTGGTACGAAGCAACGTCTTATAACACAGATAAAGGAAAAATTGCGAAAAGCATAAATTTTTAGTTACATCATATAATAAAAATATTTTTAATAATTTTAAACTTATTACCCCTTTACTCATGAACGCGTAGTGGTATTATATTGAAATTCTTAACAAATACTCAAGTCTATAATATCTTTAAGCTGTAACAAAATCAAACTTCTACGTCAACGCAATCAAAAGATACAGCAATTAAAGCCGCATATTTTGAAACTCGCAACTACTCGCAAGGGAATCAAAACCTAAAGGATACTTCCAGACGACCTGGAATCTTGAAATTTGGCATGAAGCAACGTTATAAAGTACACATATAGGAAAAATTCCGAAAATCTTAAATTTTTAGTTACATCACATAGTATATTTTTTTTAATAATCATAAACTTACTAGCTGACCCAGCAAACGTTGTTCAGCGATTAAAAAAAAAACCGGCCAAGTGCGAGTCAGACTCGCGCACCGAGGGTTCCGTACAAACCTGTAGGTATATAAGTAAAAGTTATGGTATTTTTATTGCTAAATGAAATCCATAACATAACAATGTGGAAAGCTGACGGTACCTTGTCAATACATATATGAAAACATTATGTATGTTCGGAAAAATCTTCATCTCTTTAAGAAGAGAAGTGATAGACATAATTTTAATACTAGAAATAGGCACAATTTGGATCAATCTCGGTTTAGATTGGCTAAGGTACGAAATTCTTTTATGGGGAATTGTGTAAAAATAATAATATATTTTTATATATATAAGAATTTCGTACCTTAGCCAATCTAAACCGAGATTGATCCAAATTGTGCCTATTTCTAGTATTAAAATTATGTCTATCACTTCTCTTCTTAAAGAGATGAAGATTTTTCCGAACATACATAATGTTTTCATATATGTATTGACAAGGTACCGTCAGCTTTCCACATTGTTATGTTATGGATTTCATTTAGCAATAAAAATACCATAACTTTTACTTATATACCTACAGGTTTGTACGGAACCCTCGGTGCGCGAGTCTGACTCGCACTTGGCCGGTTTTTTTAATGTCTTTAGCTTAAGACTGTTATTATACAAAATATTTTAGTAAGCAAATAAGTAGTCATTAAAATATAAATAAATAAATAATTAACATGAAGTTATCTGATAACCATGTTGATAAAAAAGTGATTGTTTACATTCTTGATAAATAGGAACAATGTAATATATTTTGATTTGCTTTAGTTATTTTTACTGTCAACCAAGTATCACCTATTTTAGATGAGTTTGGGATAATGTTAGCTCTTGGTCATACTCGAAATAGTGTGTAAATGACTTTGAGACAGAAGTTAATTTAAAAAAGAAATAATCAATAATAACATAAAAGCTACACATACATACCAGTGTATTTTGAATTAAATCAAAGTCTACAAATATTTGGCGAAAATTTTCAATAATAAAATTATGATCCAAAGAGAGCTGTATATATGCAACTCTACTACTTGAAAGGCACTCTACTCTACTTGTTTCATGATGGACACAAGTGGTTAGTGGAATTTAGATAATACTAGCCGATGCACGCGGCTTCGCCCGCGTCAAATTAGATACTAAAACCTACCTCTTGAATCACTCTATCTATTAAAAAAACCCACATCAAAATCCGTTGCGTAGTTTTAAAGATTTACTCGTAAGCATAGATAGGGACAGACAGACGCGGCGGGAAACTTTGTTTTATAATATGTAGTGATTTGATAATGCTGATTCTCCAATAACCTCTTTAATTGAATTATTTCAGAAATCAAGCAGAGATGGCTCACACCTGTCGTGGCACTATATCTCTGCTGGGTGCCCTAATCCACACTGCAGACTCCTGCACCTTCGTCATCAGTAATGGAGGCACTCAGACCTTCCACATCAGAGCTCATGATGAAGTGGAACGACAAAGTTGGGTCACGGCCTTAGAACTCGCCAAGGCGAAAGCAATGTAAGTGTATTATTGAGTAAAACTTGCCATTGATTGCCATGGAAACGCTAAGAAGAGAAGATTGAAAATAAAAGACAAATTTTAATGTGTATTATAATGATGAACCTTTTAAGAATCCTATTACAGTTTTTACGCAAATTTATGATTTTTGCCGCTGTAATTTGAAAATTACAGCGGCAAAAAAAAAAAATTACCGAGGCAAAAGTATTTTTTTAATTTTTTATTTGCTTCTGAATAACGATAGAGCCATTCTCTTTCTTGTAAGTTGGAGTTACACATTTTTATTTTTCTTTTCGAGTAATTTACTATAAATATTTTATGAACTCAGTTTGCAAGAAAGCAATGGAAGTTTGACACTCAAATTCACATTGTTACATCAGATTCTAAAATTACTAAAAGATGAATGTTTTACTTGTTTATTGGAGTTCTACAATTTCGTTAAATTTTATTCAATTTAATATGTATATTTTTCTGTTTGTGTTGAATGTTTTTCTCCTTGTTTGGCCCTATAGGGTTGTCAAACTGGCTGGTATTTCCAGAGATTAGCTTGTTCAAAAAATAAACTCATCAGCTTTATTATATTTAAATAGAGAGATTCCAATCAATACCCCTTATTAGTTGCTAGTAGAGATTGTGTGCCGGAAATACCCTGTCTGGATGCAGCTTATCAGTGTCAGTTGTCAAGGGTGGGATTGTTGCTAATCAACAAACAATACCATCACTCACTACTTCACTAGTTGCTTATCACTAGGTAGAATTACATCATTGGCCACCTGTTCGATTTGAGTACAGAATAGACAACTGATAACAAATTTGTTTGAATTCTTTGCATGAGAAACAATGCAGCATTGCTTAGTATCTAATGCTATAACAACCTAAATAGCTGTTATCTACAAAGATTATGAATTGAATTGTCACCTGATGAATGAATGTGTTGTCACCTAACCAGCTAATTAGCACCAAGATATTAAAAAATAGTAATCTGCTTATTTCCCAACAGTCGAGCACAAGAATCAGATGACGATGAGGATCAGATATCGACAGGTGTCGTAGTGTCAGGGGGTGGGGAAGGTGAAGGGGAGGACGCCGGCGGGATCGCAAGAGAACTCGCAGCCAGGTTCCACGACCTGCGAACCTGTTCCGAACTTGTGGCAAGGCATGGGGCAGCTCTACAGAGGTCACTCGTTGACCTGGAGATTCCACCGACGGATACAACCAAGCAAGTCTCAGAAAGGGCTACGCTTTTTAGGATATCATGCAATGCTATGATGAATGTAAGTGAACTTGAGTGTAGCATGGTTCATCCATGCATCGCCATTACTTTATGCCCTCTATTTTTTGTCTCAAGCTGCAGACATCAAGGGCTACTTCGTTGCTGTCACATAGAGTAAAGCAACAGTAAAAATATATATAGTACAACCCAAAGTCGTGATGTTTCATGAAATGACAACGTTATGACCTAACACTGCATGTTGATAAAACTTGTTATGGTGCAACTTAATTGAGTGCCCAAAGGATGAACTGCAATGCTGCAAAGTTATCGATCGCCATCGCTGAAAGAACGGCAGTTCATCGAAATATCGTCGAAAATGCCTACCTGAATTAGCCTGTCTCTGAAATAATTATGAAGTGCAATGATTATATGCCTCTTCAAAAAATGTAGCCTGCAAGGCAATATAATTAAAAAACATCCCCTTATCATTAGGCCTGTTCAGAGTTCATGAGCGCAGCGGCAGCGTCGAGTGCGCGCATGAGTCGCGCGCTGCAACATGAGCGAGAACAGAAGATGAGACTTCAAGAGGTGGTGGAGCAACTCGCGAGGCAACACGATAACTTGGAGAAGACCGTCACCGCGCGCAGTACCTCACAGTCTGGTCAGTGATACTTTTGTTTCTTCTTTTTTTTGATCGAGCTTCAAGATGCTCAAATGTTACAAGCAACAATTGCATCGTGTAGCAGATCGATTTAGGAGGTATTCACTTAACCAGACTTTTTGGTAAGTATTTCATAATGTTCAGCTTAATTTACTAAGTACGATGACTGTGAATAGAAGATGAAAAAGTAGGGGGTGGTCGAGCAACTGGCAAGGTAATACAAGAACTTGGGAAACCATTCTGTTTTTTGTAAAAACTGGGTTTGTACTCTCATATTAGGAATACTTATTAGTATTAAGAGCAGCGGTGGCCCTATGGTGGTGGACCGACTTAGGAACAGTAAGTCGTGGGTTCGAACCCAGACAGGCGCATTACTTTGTGTAATTTATTTCATCACCACTGCTCTCAAAACGGTGAAGGAAAACATCGTGAGGAAACCGGCATGTCCTAGAACCAAAAATTCGAAGACATGTGACATCTACCAACTCGCACTGGGCCCGCGTGGTGGACTATAGCCCATACGCAAAATACGCGCTTTGACGTGGAGTTGCGGACACCAGCCCGTTGCACAGTATATTTTTTGACCTCATTTTGGGACAGCTTATTTTTATTACCTCATTGTTTGAAGAAACATGCTGCAAAAAACTCCTACCAGCCTAGTTTTTGCAAAAATGCAATTTTATTCCGGAATGCGGGAATGTCAAGTTTAGTGTTTACATTTTTTTTTTATTACAAACTACGTAAGTATATAATGCACTAGCTGACCCGCGCAACTTCGTCTGCGTCACATAAGAGAGAAAAATGATAAATCTCCGTTTTTGCAACATTTTTCATTCCTGCTCCGCTCCTTATGATTGTAGCGTGATGTTATATAGCCTAAAGCCTTCCTCGATAAATGGACTATCCAACACAAAAATATTTTTTCAATTCGAACCAATACTTCCCGAGATTAGCGCGTTCAACCAACCAAACAAACAAAAAAAAACTTCTGCTTTATAATATTAGTATAGATTACGTTCCTTTGCAGCCTGAAAGCTTCACCCTAAGACTAGATTAAGAACCAATCAGGAGTAGGCTAGGGCTTTTAAAGTTTAAGATAATGGCGAATATTTCAAAATATTTTTTTTTCTGACTTAAGTATATATTCAATGTTTGCAAGTTTTTTTGGTCTCAAACTGTAGCCACACATATGGACTACAAACGCAAAAAAATACAACTGAAAATCTGGCGGCCTTTCGGAGAAATATAATCCCGGGAATTCCGAGATTTTACTGACTTGTAATACGAGGATTGTAATTACAAGCATCAATTTCTTCCAGTGAAAGACATTTTGTAGTGCGGGAAGGAGTCACCCTCGTCAAGTATGATGCTAAAACCCCGTATTAATACAAGCTGCCTGGAGGAAGCGGGTGTGAGGCACTATGGAGCCGTCAAAGACTCATAGTGCCGCTTTGCCTCAGCAGGGGTTGTCATACCTAGAAAAGTCATTGACTCGCACACACGTTCTGCGATAAGCGCATGGCGCACACGACGTTGCGAGACTTAGGCGAAGTTTTTGGTACGAGTATGAATCTATCTGTATGAAGAAAAAAAAAACAAAATTAAATGTAGGATAAGTCTGCCAACTTATTATGTAAGTGCTCGCGAGCTTTAATTTTAAATGTGAGCCGATTGGTTGCCATCCTGATATTCAAAGGAAGGGCATTTCAAAGAAAAACCGCCTGTACAGGAAAGGAAGATTTGAGAACACCAGAGCGGTGAGTAGGACATCGTAGAAGACGATTATTGGAAGAACGAAGATTCTTGATGTGTGCAGAGCATAAATACTGGAAATGAGATGTCAGATAAGAAGGAGAAGTGGGTTTGTCTAGAAGCGAAAATAAAGTTGTCAAAGCCCTTAACTATCTGCGCTCGCTGATGAGTAACCGTTTTAAGCGTAACCGATGTGCGGACACATGCTCATACTTATGGAGATTAAATACGAATCGAATGCAGTTATTTAGAAGTCGGTCAAGTTTATTGAGGAGATCTGCATTCAGGTCGTAGTAGGTAACACACATCACCATAGTAAAGGAAAGGGACTGTACCAGCATTATCTTTATGTGGGATGGGAGAATGTTTTTCAAACGATAGAACGACCGATAAACGGTAATGTGCATGACATGCTTAAAGCTTCTTACTTATTTAAAAGTAGGAGAAATACCGTATTTGTGTAAACAGTTACCGCTTTATCCATTTTTAACCTCCGACGCTAAAACGACGGGGTGTTTATATAAGTTTGACGTGTCTGTGTGTGTGTTTGTCTGTGGCATCGTAGCTCCCGAACGAGTGAACCGTTTTTTTTGCATTCTTGTTTAAGCATCGGTACAGCGGATCCAAACGATTATTACAGCAAAGTAGAAATCATCTCAGAGAAGTATACTAGTACTTTTTTTTATCTTGTATATTCTCCCAAACCCAAACCTCGTGATAATTCATGAGGTTTGGGTTTGAGAGGCTTGGCTCGCCTTTCATCACATGCCTACTTCGTAAAACAATCTTTACTCCTCAAAGCCCTGACCCCTGCTTGACACGTGATTGAAGTATTAACCAATCTCTGAGTGAAATGACATTGTTCGACCTCTTCTTTTATTGAATTATATTATAACTAGCTGACCCACGCAACTTCGTCTGCGTCACGTAAGAGGGAAAAAGCTACCTACTACTACCTACCTACTACTACCTACCCACTACTACCTACCTACTACTACCTACCTACTACTACCTACCCACTACTACCTACCTACTACTACCTACCTACTACTACCTACCTACTACTACCTACCTACTACTACCTACCTACTACTACCTACCTACTACTACCTACCTACTACTACCTACCTACTACTACCTACCTACTACTACCTACCTACTACTACCTACCTACTACTACCTACCTACCTACTACTACCTACCTACCTACCTACTACTACCTACCTACTACTACCTACCTACTACTACCTACCTACTACTACCTAGCTACTACTACCTACCTACTACTACCTACCTACTACTACCTACCTACTACTACCTACCTACTACTGCATTTTTTATAAGAACCTTCTCCTGACAATAACAAACACAACAAAAAAAGAATTAGTGAAATCGGTCCAGGCGTTGTTGAGTTATGCGCTTACCAACACATTTTGCGATTAATTTTTATATGTATTCTAGATATTCTGTTATTGTGTTTTGATGTACATACAGGGTCAGGGGGAAACACCAACAACCTCGCAGGATGCAACAGGCAAAAAAACGATTTTTCATACAAAACTCGATCAGCTGAAGTTGTTTTTTTTTAGCCTTGAGGTATACTGAGTTTTACAAATAACTACTTATACTTCAAGCAATTTCTTCAACCTTCTTCTGATTTTTTGAAAATATAATAATTTTATTCGCATCGTTGAAACCCGCTGTTGTACGGCACTTTATCAATTTGAATTTTAGGTGGTAAAAATCAGTTTATAATGTTTCCATTGCTCACTGATGGGACTGCACCTCACGGGCGTGCGCGAGTCGGTGGGTAGATATCATATAATTGCGAAGATTTGGTTGTGAGTAGTGCTCTACCATTGTTAAGAGTTGCAAGGGCGTAGCTAGGATTTTGTAGGGGTGGGGGGTGGGGGGGCAGACGTAGACAAACCAAGCAATTGTAAGGTAAAGGCTATATGATCGAGATGGGACAGATTACGTTAAAATGAAGAACAAATCTTGCTGGGCCATGATAAGTAATCGTGCAAAATATAGTGTAGTAAAGTAAACTTTTACCATTTACCTTGGCCCTGTTTTTGTCTAGATGTAATTCTGGCCGAACTGAAGTACTGCCTGGACAGGATTCGGAACAAACCTAGATCTAATCTTTTTTTGCCTGATCCAGTAATCGATCCTACTCAAATACGACAAAACTGGCAAAGTGCGAGTCAGACTCGCGCTTGTCAACATTTTCACTTGTCTACATTGAGCTATATAATAATATACTATATCTATGCTTGTCTTTCCCCAAATGGACTCTTCAAAAATGAAATCGACTACATCATGACCAATAAACCAAAAGTTTTTAAAGATCTATCAATTCTACATAGTTTAAATTTTAACTCCGACCATAAAATGATTCGTGCTACATTACGAGGGACACATACAAAGAAAAGTCGAAGGGTGCATACCGAGTCGGTCCCTTATATGAACAATAAAAATAACGCGCTGATAAGGAACAACTTAAAAGAAATCTTAGAGAGAAGGGAAGAAAAAGAACACAACAAACCAATTGAGACGAAATACTGTGATTTTGTAAATACTCTCAAAACGGAAGCCCGAAAAGTGCCCACAAATAATAAAGCTACACTATCCCCCGAAACAATTCAATTACTTAAAGAAAGAAAATTGCTATTGCAAGACAAGAAAAACAAAGAGACACGAAAAGAGATTGCAGAAATAAGTAAGAGTATCAACAAAAATATAAGGAAAGACAGAAAGCAAAAAAGGGCAAACACTTTCCAATATCATATTAAGAAAACAGGCGGAGTGAAGAAAGCGTTCAAAGAATTAGAACCAAAGAAGAATTGGATGCCAAATTTGAAGGATAAAAAAGGATCATGTACTACAAAAAGATCTGACATATTAAATATTGCTACAGAATATTATAAGGAGCTGTATAAAAGCAAAAATAGTAAACCTGCTACGACTAGCATAGATGATACGCAAGATACTGAACCTATACCACCAATTTTAAAAGAAGAAATAGAAAAAGCTATTACTACTCAGAAGTTTGGAAAAGCACTTGGTCCCGATCAAATTAGCAATGAACTTCTAAAAACATTAATGCCGGTAATTGTCCCTGAATTAACCAATTTGTTTAACGAAATAATTACAGAAGAAGTCATCCCAGAAGATTGGACGAAATCAATGATAGTTCTGTTACACAAAAAAGGAGACAAAGGAGATATGAACAATTATAGGCCAATAAGCTTAATGTCTAATATATATAAGGTCTTTTCTAAAATACTGTTGTCTAGACTAACTAACATCCTTGATGAAAACCAACCGAAAGAGCAAGCTGGATTTAGGAGCAACTTCTCGACCATTGACCACATACACGTCCTACGCCAGATACTTCAGAAATACAGAGAATACAACAAAATGTATTATTTGGGTTTCGTAGACTTCAACAAAGCGTTTGATTCCCTGGAACACCACTACATATGGGACGCATTAGAACAACAAGGGAACCATAAAAAGTACATACGCATCCTAAAAAACATTTATGGGAAAAGCACGGCGCAAATAAAACTGGAAAGGTCAGGTGCAGAGTTCCCGATAGAAAGAGGCGTTCGTCAAGGTGACCCTATCTCGCCGAAGATATTCTCAGCTGTGTTGGAGTTAATCTTCAGGAGACTGGGTTGGGATAATGTCGGACTTAACGTTAACGGAGACAAATTGAGTCATTTGAGATTCGCTGATGATTTAATACTTTTTTCCGAATGCCCATTAACCTTGGAGAAAATGCTACAGCAATTAGCAGACGAAAGTGCAAATGCAGGGCTCACAATGAATTTAACAAAGACCAAAGTGATGAGCAATTCCTCACAAGAAAATGCTATTACAGTTAACAACCAGCAGCTAGAATATGTAAGCGAATACATTTATTTAGGACAGTTAGTTTCACCGATGGAGGGCATGCAGAAAGAAATAGAAAGAAGAGTAGCAAACACTTGGAAGAGATTCTGGTCGTTGAGTGAAATAATGAAAAATAAAGAAATGCCTATGACAGAGAAACGAAAAGTCTTCAATGCTTGCATACTGCCATGTCTTACATACGGATGCCAAACTTGGGCCTTGACTGAACAACAACAAAATAAATTAAATAAAGGGTGTAAAACACCTCTTCACGAAGCCGAAAGGCACTTGTTCTCCCCATCATTGCGATCATTTTTTGTTTTACACCATACCTGGGAACCTTCTAGTTACGGAGATATGAGGGGTCAAAGTTACAACTTTTTGACAAGTTTTTTTTTAAATACAAGTTTTTCTTGTAAGATTTTGACTCTTAACACCTCCACGTCCTCCTTACCATTCAATCCATCCATCAGCACAATGTTTTAAGTGCGTTACATTGAGTTCTACCACAAACCATGATTTATAACCTCAAAAAAAAAAGTTGTTTCCCAGCAATAATTTTTGCGTAAAGTTACTTAGTTTGATGTACAGAATGCTTGGTTAACGGCTTTGTGATGAGGTGGTTTACACCCTGTATATGTCAGAATGGGATAGAGAGAAGTGTACTGGGGGTAAGAAGAAGGGATAAAATACAATTAAAAAAGATCAAAGCAAAGACCAAATTTAGAAAAGTGCAATCAGTATGCAGAAAACTGAAATGGCGTTGGACAGGACATATGTTGAGAGAAAAGAAAGAGAAATGGACCAGATTAATAACGGAATGGTATCCTAGAGAAAGCAGAAGAAGTAGAGGGAGGCAGCCAAAAAGATGGGAAGATGATTTAAAACAAGTAGCTGGCCCAGAATGGACTCGTACAGCAAAGGACAGAAATGAGTGGAAATCCTTAGAGGAGGCCTATGTCGAAAGACAAGCCGTTAAGAGGGGAGATAAACCGATTGGCGAGAATATGTTTTTAGTTTAAGTTAAATAATAGTTTTAGTTAGTTTTTCTCACCTCTATTGTTTTAATTTTTATGTAATGTTTAGTCAAATAATTTAACGGCAATAAAGGCTTATTTTATTTTTTATGCTTGTCTACCTACAATGCATCATGAATTCATGATATTCCGTACATCCCGCTGACAGACAGGCGGACGTTGTTTACCCTCCGAGTACGGAACCCTAGAGACAAGAGAGTACTTAACTAAATTTGTATTTAGCGGATAGCATTGGCGCGTTCGCCATACTTGTTTACACCTTTTTACTATACAGCTAGGCCTATCTCATAACTGCTTTTAGCACGACGACGCGGCAGGCAGTGTTTTGACGAACAGTTGCCACTTGCCAACGCAAAATTAATGAATGTAAAGAATGAAATGACACCATTGATGAAATGAACCATTCATCAGTACCATTCACTCACTCTCAACGTACAACGGAACGTGTCATTCGTTTCGTGACGGATGAAAAATCGAAAAGTAATTTGCGTTTTGGGCTATCTAAATTGAATTAATTTTATTCGAACAAATCTAAGAAGTGTGTGATAAAAAAACAAATAAGTATAAACAAAAATAATACTACCATAGTTCGGTACGTAAAGTGTAAAGCGAAAAATAGTTTAGTCATACTGACTGTATTGTAGACGGATTTTTTGGTGGTTTTCAAGGTTGTTGTTTTTCTGCTCAACTTATTACAGTTTGTAATTGGTTATTTTCTATTCGTTTATTTAATTAACGTGTATCGCGGCTGAAGTGTTGTCATTCGGCAGGGCAGTATTGTGTTAGTTCTGCATATTAATAACAAAAACGCATACATGTACACGTCTATTGTGATCTTGGCCTTGTATAGCTAGCTTTGCGTTATTTAATATTATTGTTAGGTTTAAAGCAATGATAAATTGAATTCTCCATAACAATTCAACACTATGGGCGGTAAGTGGAATGAAATAATAAAGAAACTCATCATCACTGAATGCTATACAAAGGCTAACTTTCCAGTTGATTTCATGGGGTTATCTTACCTACAAAATGATCATCATTCACTAAAACTAGAATTTAATCACTTGCTGGTAGATGAGATCAATTTCCTGACATAGTACATTGTATACTTCTTAAATGCAATGAAGTAGCAGGAGTAAGAGAATTGGGTGATGTACAAAATGTTTAGTAATAATAATTGTCACAGCATGTTTTTAATAATTATTATTGTTGCCTGCCAGTAAGGTGTTTATGAATGTCTTACATTATAGTAGGTAGGAAGGTAGGAGTCAAGTTAAGTCCAAGGATAGATAAATCAGTTCAGCTTGCTTAGATCAGCTTCTGCATGCTTACTGAAATAGTGTTTTTTCATTGTAGGTTAAGGCTATCGTTCCTGCAAGAATGAAATGACCAGTTTAATTCAATGGTTTTATAATTTGTTCAGCTCATATTTCGCGCCTCAGAGTGAGCAAAGTAATGTACCTGTTTATGATTTGCTTTTCAAAATCGTTTAATAAAGAACTGCATTGTCACATAGTAGTATTGTGTGTTAGTGTGAAATATATATTTATGGAAATTAGCAGTCATGTA
Organism: Xestia c-nigrum; assembly: GCA_916618015.1. Taxonomy (NCBI): domain Eukaryota; kingdom Metazoa; phylum Arthropoda; class Insecta; order Lepidoptera; family Noctuidae; genus Xestia; species Xestia c-nigrum. The sequence goes on from OU745263.1 coordinate 6,729,736, forward strand.
TTTAAAACATTTATATTGTTTCAAGAAAACTTGTCTTTCATTTGTTCTCAGTATTCAGTTTGCATAGAATTTTATGTCATCCCTATTTTTCTTCAAGATTAAATAAATGTAGATTGTTTGTTTTATATTTTGTTGGAATAAAACACAGTAAGTTTGGGAAGTCATTAGATAAGCAATTAAGTGTATAATTACTATTAAATTGATATTTTAGCATAGTCACATGTCATTATATAGAGGCCTGTAGACTAATGTTTGCTTATAAAATATCTGGAACATAATAATATTGTAGGTTCACATAGTAATACATTGCTAGAAACTATTTTCAAATACCTATAAAACTTGCTTGCGCAAGCAAGCTTAATATTTGAAAATAGTTTCTGATAGAAGAGAAAACCTGTGATAATTGAATTCAGGAATGTACTTTCTCCACTCAAAATGGCGCAATGAGATTCACTTAAAAAAACATGACATTTTAGTCAATACTTAATTATTTATAGCTCTTATTCTATCTTTTATGTTTTGTGCACAGGGGGCACCGGCACAGGAACCGGCAACGAGACTGAGGATGAAGACCACGAGTTCTTTGATGCTGTGGAAGAAGGAGTCTCCACAAATATGGATGACAAGACATCATTCGTAATTAAAGTGCCCGTAAGTCCTCAACTTTTGAACCTCCCATTAGAGTAGATCATGTGACTCATCAATAATAATGGCTTGTTGTTTTTAATTTAACACACATTCTTCTTAATGTAAAGTTCCAATGTTGAAGCAAAATCAAAGTAAAACTGCTTAAAAAATAGGAAGGGGTAGCTCTATCTCTTTTTATTCCCGCTCCCCAGGAGCGTTGAACGTTTCATCTAACAGTACTTTCACACTCCCTCCATGGTAGAGTTAATCGTTTAACGCAACCTTGTTGGAAGTCATACTTTACACAATAATGTCAAGTTTACAAAACAGATACAATTTGAGTAAACAAGGTTTATATTATCTATTTTGTTTACTCACAAATTGAATTCACTTATCTTATCTTACACATGGATCTTAAACAACTTATTAGTTGGAACTAAGTTTATACATGTAGTAACCCATATCTAGAACTAACACCATTTTATTGATATACCTACGTACTTTTGGTTAAGGTGATTGCCTAGACAGACCTCGCCATACATTTTCCAAGCTCTGTAATCTCCGTAAATAAACGGTTTCTACAGAATAAAAGCAAGTATAATGGTACTTTATAATGTATTATGGTCGCAAATCGCCCAAATTTTATAAAAAAAACAGTATTTCTAGGAGAATTTGACCCAATAAAAAACGAAAAATCTTTACATGTGTGAGTGAACTGAATCGCGCCATCTGACAGAAATATTTAGAACCACGAGAAAAAGTTCGTAACTGTTGTAATACGAGTTTACGTTCGGTAAACATTTATTATTTATAGATGGCGCTGTGCCATTCCTCCAGTCAGCCCATGCGTTATAATTGTCTTGACATCTTGCGAATCAAAATTGTGTTTATAGCAAGTTTGCGCTAGCGCGCGGGTTTGCCCGCTAATTTTACATTTTATGATTGATAAAATGATTTTTATTTGGAGATGAGAGAGAATGCCAGAAAGTGAAAAAAAATATCTGCGACGTGCCTTTGGTTCACACAGATACAATACTAATGTAATTATTGTATTATCTACTTTTAATTTAAAGTAGGTACCTAAGGATTTAAAAATCTTTCTACTGTATGTAAGTAAAAAGATTACATCTACATCATCATTTTCATCTTCATCTTACATCTAAATATGATTCAATCAATATTGAATCATATTTAATTCATGTGAAACCAGCAAGATAAGTGAATAGGTACACAGACAAACCACTTTGGTTTTTCATAACTATTGCAAATTTTAATATTATTAGCACACAAAGTGCGTCAAGATAAATTGGTCTTGCCATTTAAGAAGTTTACCAAGAAAAAGGGGAAACGTAGGGCAGTATTTTTGGTCAGTTTTTTTAAATATCAGAACATCCTACAACTTGTAAATCAGAGACTGCTGTACATCGTTTATTTATGTTTCGGGGTTTTTAACTGTCAGCAAAATGTCGTTCTCAAAATGGTAGCTGTAGTTCAAATTTCGCTCGTCTGAACGGCTAACTGAGTAGTAAGCACCATTCAGGTTTAGCATATTTGGCGACTCTACTACTGAGAACCATTCAAACGTCCGTGAAAGAGTTTTTATGGAAAAGTGAAGTGTTTTTTATTGACGGTAAGTATTATTTTTATGTACAATGGATGCTTTTCAAGGTGATGTAGAATTATATTTAGTAACTAGCTTCTGCCAGCGGCTTCGCCCGCGTGAAGTTTGATTATTGTCCCATGGAATCTTACTGCCGGGATAAAAAGTATCCTATGTTTTAATCCAGGTTATAAACTATCTGTGTGCAAAATTTCATCCAAATCCGTTCAGTAGTTGTCGCGTGAAAGCGCAACAAACAAACTTACATTCACATTTATTCTCCGAACTGCTAAGCTATCGGGAGTTACACGTGTTATTGTGAGTCAACTATAAAAGATAGACATATGCTGTCTTGGGATATTTTTTATATAATTTTATGTGGAATATTTCCGTTATACATGATTTCTATGTAGCTTTAACCATTAAGGCTGCACACGCGACGGAAGCTAAAAAAACCAAGTAACTTCTCCCGTTTTCCCAACATTTCCTTTCACTGCTCTGCTCCTATTAATGGTAGCGTGATGAAAAGTATACTATTACCTGCTCAGGAGTATGTAGAATAATTGTACCAAGTTTCGTTAAAATCCGTCGAGTAGTTTTTTTTTCTATAAATAACAGACAGACAGACAGACAAAAATTTTACTGATTGCTTTTTTGGCATCAGTATCGATCACTAATCACCCCCCGATAGTTATTTTGTAAATATATTTCATGTACAGAATTGACCTCTCTACAGATTTATTATAAGTATAGATATATAGATTACCCTTAAAACTTTAAAAAAGTATAAGATTTAGAAGAGGAAATACAAAATCAAACGTTAGCAACACTCGTTGATTGTCATCACATCACATACCGGTATGTACCTACTCTAAAGGGAATCGTTCATTTTATGGTTGGACACTGATTCGGTGTTGCCACATTAATTATATCTGTGATTATTCTTACAGGAAAGATACTAATCGATTTCGAAAAATTATAAAAATACGATTACATTTTCTTAAAAATCTGTAATCAAGTGATTTTCAAACGATTATATTTATTTTCTTTTAATTATATTAAAAACAAATAAAACACTCATTGATTTTGGCCTTCAAATCATTTTACCTGGCTACACCAACTGTCAATAATGACAAATGCATACAATGAAATGAAAATAAAAACATTCAATGTGGTTTCGATTAGGTACTTTTGCGAAGTTTTTTTCATTTTGTTATAATGGACTCCTATACCGCTTTTATTGAAGACCCGGCTTTACCCTTGGACACTCAATCTGCTCATGACGATGACCCTGGCGCTATTTTGTTAAACGTTGAACCGGCTTTATATGACAACCTAGGCATGAACACTCCTGCGCACGATCTTGTTGCCCTACTAGGAATGAGGATTGAGGAACCAATGTGATGCGGCAATTGCGGCTTTGATATTATGCATCGCAGGAGACGGCCTCTGAAACCCGTTGAAATACTATCAGAAATTCGACTATGGACTGCTAGTGGTAAGCTAATGTTCTGTTTAGCAGTTTTTAAATAATCTTTTCTATTATCCGTACAAACTGAACAAAAATAAATATGCATATGTCTTATTTACAGTTTACAGCCCAGTGCTTGGTCTCTCATTCTTGCTGGATGTTGGCTCTCAACAATTCAGGGATTCGAGAAAATGAACAAAACACAAGTAGTGGTCACCAACGACAATTATGTGTAAATTGTGGATGTTCAATACTACGTATTAAACATCATGTTCTGCGTACAAATTCTGAAAGAGAAACACATAGGAAATGTAATTATCGAGTAGATATTAACACGGCAGGTACAACCAGATTTTTATTTTATGTTTGTGTTTAGAATATAATTTATATGAAATAGAACATTGAGTAGAGAGCAGCGGTGGCCCAGTGGTGGCGGCCCTGACTTACGTTCAGTAAGTCGTGGGTTCGAACCTAGGCAGGCGGGCAGGCTCTCATAGAGAGGAGGCCTGTCCCAGCAGTGGGAACATTAATAGGCCGATGATGATGATGATTTCTTGGATTGTTTCTTTTTAACAGCTATTATTATTATGATTCTAGGTCCAGGGTCAATTGCGAATTACTGTAACGGGTCTTTTAAGCCTGTTACATGAAAGCGGATTTATTTCTTTAAAATTATTTTTTTTGTGTAGTGGTCACACTGATTTTTCTTAGCTGTGGAGTTTGTCTTTGACAACTGTCACTTTCCGACTGAGAGTTTTGGAAGAATGGCGGTGATCTAGATCTCTCGATAATAAATCCGTATAATCGGGTTACAGGACACCGGAAATTAGTCCGAAATGCGTTAGCTGCCGGTAGTCTTCCATGATTCCCCCTAGGATTCCGTTTTATTTCAATGGTAAGCGAGTTCTTCGTATTTTCCAATACAAATTCAAAACTGTGTTTGCGTGGTGTCCGACGCTCATCGATGCAAATATTACATTGTTTCAGGAATCATACCCTTAATAGATAATCTGGATGTCCTGCATGAGGAGGACAATAATTTGAATTTTGAAGGAAACAGTAAGTAGTATATTTGATAGATTTTCTCGGAAGGCGTGCGACGCCATATTTTTGGTAATAGCGTCACCTAACAAAATTGTTCGTATTTGCAGCCCAATGAGGTGTTTCCTTTTCCTTCTACAACTTTAACTTTTGGACGCGCGGCTCCTACCAACTCACCTGGGACGCACGCCTGAGTGGAGGACCCATGAGATGAGCATCGTGTGTGGTGGGCTGGTTATTCTGGCCTTGGTATAATTTTAACTGTATTATTCAAAAAGTGCAATAATGATCTGATCCTCTTTCTTAGTTTTAAATACTCGTTTTTTTAGGAAGGAATCTTCAACTGTTTAGTTTTAAGCCCAGCAGCCTACGGGCAAATAAAGTTAGATTTTTCTTATAACTATGTTCGACTTTTATTGATGCCCCCCGCTAGCAGATTAAAGGTTTTTAATGCCTGCTGCCTGAACAATCCGTAAGCATGGTGTGTGCTCTGGCGCCCGAGGTTCATTTTTAAACTTATTTTTTTGAGCACACACACTATTCATATTTTATTTTAACCCAGTAGCTTCACAACACTACAAAACACGTAGCATTAATATATCAATATATATATTTTTTTTATTTTTTATTATTACAATTGTCGCTCAGCGAACAGGGACTTGAAGTAGGTTGTCTGGTGCTTGTTTATGAGTATATACGGTCATTATTGCACAATAATTAATTAACCTATGAGTCTTTTGTTTGTTCATCATTGTTATTTTAATAACTTATGTTAATAACTTTGTGTTTATTTTAGTTTTTGACTCATAAGTAGTACTTAACTTATTTTGGTGAATCTTTGTAAACAATTTTGGTGTTTACAATTGATAATTTTGTTTATTGACTTGTTTGTTTTAATAACATGTTTTTTCTTAGCAAAACCAACATATTTATAGTATAGACCGCATTTAGTTGTTGCACTCAACAGGAAAGTTATTTTAAAAAACTAAGTTTAACTTTGTATGTAATTAATTTAATCTAATTGTTAAATACAATATTGTACATTTAATTTAACTAGACTTAAGCTGTTTGTAAGTGATTATTGCACTTTTTTAAAATAATATTTAACTTAGTAATTTTTCATGGGCAAACCACATTGACTTTCATACTTAACCTCAAACTTGAGAATTTATTTTCAAATCTTAAAACTTTTTGACGTTTAGTTCTTGCTTATCGCTCCTTATTCGACTTGCTGTTTTGTTAATCATGGACAAGGGAGTTCAGTTTCCGCCGCTTCAGGAATCGGGTGATCTTGATACTGGTACTGCTGCTGATATGAATGCTGCTGAGAAAGTTCATGAGATGGTTAATGTCACAGATGTTAACAATCCCTTTGAATCGAGAATCGCTCACTCTTCTTCGGCTTTTACGGCTCAAGCATTGCCTTCGTTTAATTCCTTGAATGCGCTTGTGAATGAAAATATTCGAAAAAACTTTCCTCCTCTCTCTAAATTGCCTGACTTGAAGAAATTAAAACAACATTATTTTTGGAAGGGAATGTTTAATGATGTTCATAAATACATTTTGACTTGCGATACTTGTAAAGCTTATAAACATACTACATCTCCACCTTTTGGTATTATGATTAATCCTAAAAAGGTTGATCGTCCCATGCTCATCCTATCCGTTGATATCATAGGAATTCTACCTAAAACTTATTCTGGTCATAGATACATACTTTCGGTTGCATCGAGCCCACGTTTTTGATAAAAAACTTCGCGTGCCTCGATGTGTGAAAAAATAATTAGAAGTCACAAGCCGGATGATGTTACTCGTGACAAAGATTACTCAAGCTGGTTGGATTATTTGGGAACCTTTTTTAACATTTACCGTTCAGCTCCTATTCTTTTTACAAAACAAAGTGATGCTACCACTAGAGTAATTTGTAAACATTTTGAAAAAGAAATATTTCTTAAGTTTGGTTGTCCAAAAATAGTAGTCTGTGACAATGGAACCCAATTTACTTCAAAACATTTTGTAGATTTTATGAAAGGTTTTAATATAACCAAAATATTTTATAATACTTTGTATACACCTCAAAATAATCCTGTTGAGAGGTATAATAAAACGGTCGAAACCTGCATATCGTGTTTTGTTAAAGATGATCATAGAACTTGGTCAAGTTTTTTGCCCAATGTTCAATTAGCTTTAAATAATAGTGTAAACCTTGCTACCGAGTTTACTCCTAACTTTCTGATGTTTGGTAGGGAGCTTATTCTTGATGCGTCATTACATCATTTTAGTAGTTCTGTTGAAGATTTAACTCAACTAGAAATTTCAAATAGGAATGCTTATGCAGTTTCTCTTAGTTCACTTAGTGATATTTTTGTTAAAGTTCAAGCTTACTTGTTAAAGGGGTATAAGCGAAATGCCGCTTATTATAATAAAGGTCGGAAAGTCATTTCTTTTGATGTGGGTGATATGGTGTGGAGAAGAAGTTTTGTTCAATCTCATGCGCCTGCATATTTTTCGGCTAAGCTTGCACCTAAGTTTGTAAAGTGTAAAATAACTGAAAAGGTTTCAGATAACGTCTATGTTTTGAAAGATTTAAATAAAGGTTCAGTGGGGCGTTATCATGTTAAAGATATTATTAAATTTTAATTTTGGGAACTTTTAGACTTTGTTTTGTTATTGAGTATTTTTGTGTGAAGATCAGCTTTTGTTAGAATGATGTATGAAAGGCTATCGCTGTTTGAAACTTATTATTATGTTAGGTAACTTCACTATAATTTATTAGATTCCAATTCGATTCTTTCTAAAATAAAGCTTAGGTCATTCTGGTTAATTTAATACTATTTTTTTTCACACTAACTATTTTTCACATCGAAGGATCTTATTTATGTTTTGTTTGTTTTTGTTGGATTATATATGATTCTCTTTTCTTTTTAAGGGTAACCTTTTTACCTGTTTACATTTTATTAGAATCTTATATAATCCTACACTTCAGGTAATTTTACCTTGGGATTAAAAGACTTAAATTCAATTTCAAGTTTTTGTAATCTTCACTTTTTTTCATAGTTTAAAATCATTCTATTTCCTCTTCGTTATAAATAGTAATCGATTTTTAAATCTATTTTGTTTTGTTCATTGTCAGAATTGTTTCTCATTTTTACTAGAGTTTCATTCTTTTTAATGATCGGATTTGACTTTGTTAGTAACGCGTTCATCCTGGACTTTGCTTTTTAGGGCCATTCTGTAACTTTTGTTGCAAAATGCCTTATCATTTTTTTGGATCTTGGTGTAATTTTTGACCTTGATTTCGACTCTTTTACCATTGTGCTCGGAAGGTCGGTGGTGTTGTGCCGGTCACAATGTGGGATTTTGGCCCCGGCCATATTTTTTCCTTTTCCATTGTGTTGGACATTGTTGTTCCAATCACAATGCGGGATTTTTTTTTGACTTTCGTCATTCTTTTTCTTTGCGCTCGGAAGTTCGGTGGTGGTGTGCCGATCGCATTGTGAAACTTTGGGTTTCGCACTTTTGTTATTGAGATTTCTCATTGGAGATCTCAATGTTTTGTTGTGAATTTGTTTGTGTTTGGGAGATTGGTAGTGTTGAGCCAGTCACAGCATTCACATTCTTTTGCAGCTGTTGTGCTCGGGAGTTCGGTGGTGATGAGCCGATCACAGTGCGCTTTTTTCTTTGTTTTGTTGCGGGTTGTTCCTGTAACAATATTTTTGAGTGGGGTCCTTTCAGCTTTGTTTGGAAACTTTTGTTTGGATTTTCAAGTGTTTTTTGGATTGTGGAACACGGAGTTAGTCAGTGGCGATGGAGCCTAACTGCACTCTAGAGATGGTAGAGTTGGAAGCAGCTGACCTAGTAGTCAGTGGCGATAGTGCCTAACTGCACTCAAGGTTGTGCTGTTCCAAATGGATTGAAATTTTTAGTCAGTGGCGAAGGTGCCTAACTGCACTAAAAATTGTAGTTTGTTTTGTGTTGGTATATTGTTAGTTCGAAATTTTTGATCAGTGGCGAAGGTGCCTAATTGTACCAAAAGTTGTAGTTTGTTTTGGTATATTGTTCGAGTTTGTTCGAAATTTTTAGTCAGTGGCGAAGGTGCCTAACTGCATTAAAGGTTGTAGTTTGGAAGCGGTAAGAGATTTCTCTCTTCGTTTCATTTATCTAAGTTTTATAACTTATTTTTTTTATTCTGTTTTTCACAGATTTACTTTTTGTTATTTATATTTTTTTGCTTTTATAGAGTTCTTGATACTTAGTCGCTTGACGTTTTCAGAATTCATTTACACTTTGAATCTTTTATGATTTTTTTCTTTTATTTGGAATTAGAAAGTAATTAGGTTTGGTTGAAGATTTCTTTCTAATAAAAGAAAGTTCCTTTCTTTTATTTTTCGGGGAGGGATGTAATGTAACGGGTCTTTTAAGCCTGTTACATGAAAGCGGATTTATTTCTTTAAAATTATTTTTTTTGTGTAGTGGTCACACTGATTTTTCTTAGCTGTGGAGTTTGTCTTTGACAACTGTCACTTTCCGACTGAGAGTTTTGGAAGAATGGCGGTGATCTAGATCTCTCGATAATAAATCCGTATAATCGGGTTACAGGACACCGGAAATTAGTCCGAAATGCGTTAGCTGCCGGTAGTCTTCCATGATTCCCCCTAGGATTCCGTTTTATTTCAATGGTAAGCGAGTTCTTCGTATTTTCCAATACAAATTCAAAACTGTGTTTGCGTGGTGTCCGACGCTCATCGATGCAAATATTACATTGTTTCAGGAATCATACCCTTAATAGATAATCTGGATGTCCTGCATGAGGAGGACAATAATTTGAATTTTGAAGGAAACAGTAAGTAGTATATTTGATAGATTTTCTCGGAAGGCGTGCGACGCCATATTTTTGGTAATAGCGTCACCTAACAAAATTGTTCGTATTTGCAGCCCAATGAGGTGTTTCCTTTTCCTTCTACAACTTTAACTTTTGGACGCGCGGCTCCTACCAACTCACCTGGGACGCACGCCTGAGTGGAGGACCCATGAGATGAGCATCGTGTGTGGTGGGCTGGTTATTCTGGCCTTGGTATAATTTTAACTGTATTATTCAAAAAGTGCAATAATGATCTGATCCTCTTTCTTAGTTTTAAATACTCGTTTTTTTAGGAAGGAATCTTCAACTGTTTAGTTTTAAGCCCAGCAGCCTACGGGCAAATAAAGTTAGATTTTTCTTATAACTATGTTCGACTTTTATTGATGCCCCCCGCTAGCAGATTAAAGGTTTTTAATGCCTGCTGCCTGAACAATCCGTAAGCATGGTGTGTGCTCTGGCGCCCGAGGTTCATTTTTAAACTTATTTTTTTGAGCACACACACTATTCATATTTTATTTTAACCCAGTAGCTTCACAACACTACAAAACACGTAGCATTAATATATCAATATATATTTTTTTATTTTTTAATATTACATTACCAAAATGAATAAATGTTATTTCATTTGCTTTATATCTGTCACCCAACCATTGGCTGTAATAGAAGTTAACCGGGATGAGGAATTTATCAATGCTATGATGCCGAAGTTGGTAACTTTCTTTAAAACATGTGTACTGCCGGAAATTATTTTGAGACGAGTTGAAAAAAATGCCAAATGTCTAGACATCAAGGAATTAAAAGGTATGAAAAATATATTATGTCTTACTCATTTCCTAACTTATTCTTCAGGTCTCTGAGGTGTGGGTTCAGTAAGTATAGTCTAACAAAACTGTAAATTCATTTGTTGCAGGGCAAACTGCTTCTTCCAGCATTTGATTCAGATCGCACGGAAATTATATAAATGGAAGTAAAAAGTGACAAGTAGAAGATTAATACTGCACGGCGACGGCAGCAAATACAAAAAGTAGCGCGTAGAAGAGAAGATATTTAGTTATAATATTTTTTATGTACCTACTTATCTTTGTCTGGTGGTACCAGTCGATGGTTCGAACCCAAGCGACTTTGCTTTGTGTAAATTATTTCATCACCACTGTTGAGAGGAGGCCCGAGTCTCAGCAGTGAGAACATTATAAACTATTATTATGCTATTTTTGAACGTAGCGATGTATAGTTTGTGTTATTTGTTAGTTTATAAGAATTTTCTATGTAGATATGTTTCACTCATGTATTTAGGTACCAGTCTAACAATTCAATTGTAAAAGAATATTTATTGAAGTTCAAAATTGTATAATAAGTAGGTATTCTTGAAACATAAATGATATGGTTAGCTAGCAACCACTTGTGTGTTGTTGTGTAAGATACTTACATGTGCCGTTATATACACTTACGTGTGATGTTATATAAATTGTAATCTACGTACATAATTCTTTCTAATACTAAATTCAGAATCATAATTGTAAATATCAAAATATTTAAAAAAAACTATGTTATCTTTGTATGGTGGTACGAGTCGATGGTTCGAATCCAACCAGAAACTGAGAGTGAATAAAACGATTATTTGTATGAAAATATGAACCATAGAAAAATATTATTAATTTATAGTAAAGGTACTTACAATAAAAAGCTTTACAATTGAATAAAATATCTTTTATTTACTTTTACGTGTAAATAAATTGTGATGAGTACTAAACTCATCACAATTTATTTACACGTTATGTACTATTTAGGTTCAGTCACATAACAACCTATATAGGTACAACGTACCTTTATTACCCACAATAATTTATCTGAATAATTTGTTATGGCACAGATATTATAATACTGTTATGGTGAAAGGTATCGGATATCGAGCCTAGAAACAAAAGTATGCATAGAATGGATTGGAACATAACAATTTAACCTCTAGTAGTATATAGTAGGGTAAGTCAGGGAGAGTTGCCTATAGTTTAAAAAAAAAATCATTATTAATTATATATGTAAGGTACTAAATGAAATACACATAGTTTATTTGAATCACTGTTTATTTATGCCATTCAGATTAAATTTGGAACTATTGTGTAACATATTTTGATTCAAGAATATTTTTTAAAAATAATGTAAAATAGGCATCTCTCCCAGGCATGTGGGTGAGTTGCCTATAGATACCAGGGATAGATGCCCACAAATAATTAATACATAATCAGACATTACACGTTAGGCATTCCGCTGAATCTTCACTGCAATCTTCATGAAACCACATTTCGCATTGAACACACCGTAACCAGTCGCATTTCTTTTTAGTGGCGTGATAATATTCCCCACACACTACACAAATATCTCCAAGAATTTCGTATTCTGTCTCTTTCTGGTGAAAATAGGTGCAAATCCACGGCTTTGCAACTTCTTAATATGATTACCAATCTTTTTTTCTTTGTTTCCAAACAGAGAGTCAGGTCCAAGTCGTCCTTTTTTAGTATTGCCTATGAGAAATCGACGACGAAGAGTTCTGTAAGGAATATTGTATTCTTTACTTGCTTGAAAAAATTTTAATGATTTATCTTTTACTAGAGAAATGGCCTTTTCTAAGTCTTCTTCACTCCACGTAGCTCTATTAGAGCCGAGAAGGTTTTCTTTTGTATTCATTTGGCATCTGAAAAGATAAAATATCATTAATATTTACTAGGCATCTAACCCTGAAACTTCATTGGGCATCTCTCCCAATCATTAGGGAGAGATGCCTATCGACTCTGAACGTACCCGAAAGCACTTTCAATACAAAAAGGTGGATTACCAACAAAACAAGATCACAATGTTAGGTTATAAAACAAAAAAATACTATTTACGAGAAAAATTAGGGGAAAAAAATACTGCAAACTAACTCAAAGAATATATTATACCGATTTAATCAACTACACTTACCTTATTTTTGGAATTCACAACAAAATACTATTTTAAAATAATTATTGTCCGTATCAAAACTTTCACACTGACATTAGCTGTCAAATTGACATAATAAGGATGCGTTCCGATACACGTAATTTTTTAATTTTATTTTTTAAATTCAGTAGGCATCTATACCGTATAGGCGTCTCTCCCTGACTTACCCTATGCTTAGTAAATAAATTAAAATTTGTTTGCTATAATGTAAGGACATTCATGTTTTATATAATTTAATTTTTTATAATTCTTTCCAACCATGTTTGAATAAAACGACATCTAGTGGTGTCGAAAGTTACTACTATTTACTTTGCATGTGTGTGTAAAGAGCATATTCAAGCGGCTAATCTTTATTTTGATGAAATCTTTGCATGATACTAGTTAACAAGCACAGTGATTATCTAAAAAAATCAAGTTAATGCCCTAGGTTTCGCATTTAATAAAGTTGTCTATTAAAAATATCTATGTTAGGTGTAAAAATTTAAAATGTTCGAAACTGTGGATGTGTCGCCATCTAGCGACAAAATGGCAAAGAACTCGATCATCCAATCACCTTAACAGTAAATGTCCTGAGATAATTGTGTTGTCAATGTTAGTCATCATTATCCCATGAGGATTGCTGTTACAGAGTGAATCATGCTCGTTGTTCATTGTCTTGTGTGTGCATTTACAGGTAAATAGAAAAAACAAAGTAAAAAGCGGCGAAAGTTCAGATGAGTCTGAGGGTGAAACCGTCACTGAGACTCAACAGGTCAGTCACTATTTTATTTATTTCCTATTTGTGTGCTTTATCTATATCATGAAATAGCAATTCGAAGAATGTCGTGATCTCACCGCGTTTCGCCTGAAACGCCTGAATGCGTGAGCAAGTTCACTTGATTCAAATACACAACACCAATAATATCACACTTCAAAATTACTTAGCAGTTGTTTTATAACACATTTAAACGTGGAAGTTTTTTGTCGCATTAAACGAGCATTGCATTAATTTGCATGATTATGTAGCTTCAAATTGGAAAGGCGCCGGTTTTAATATATTCAGTATTAATGAATACGGGTTTCTGTTTCGTTTAGGATTAGCTTATTTTTTATTATTATTATATACTACACAACTATATTATTATGTTAGTCGTTCAACATACTTAAATCGCATCTCACGGATGTTTACACTTCACGTAAAATGTAATAATAAATAAATATATGCACACGATTCTTAAACATGGAAGCGATTGCACGTGTTGTACAGTGTCCGCTATTGTGTAAAGCTTTATTAGTGCCACTGTTGCTTTAGTCACTTTAGTTTTGTGAAGAAACATGAATATGAAATTAGTCTTCTATTCTTTTAACGCTTCATGGCCGTTAAAAGGCGCATGATGTGGAGACCTTGTGTTTTAGTCTAAACTAGACTATTGTTGAATGAAGGTAATTTTCGTCGAAGACAAAGAACGACCGGAAAGTGTGATGGGGGGTACGGAAGTGGAAACTACCGCTGAAGGCGAAGCTATCGTACCGAAAACACAGGATATCGTAGTATGGGTGAGTTAATTGAATACTAATTTAAATGTAGAATAAGTTCAGTTGTACAGACGCCAGTATATCAAACTAACCGAAGACAAATTTTCCCAATCAACTTTGAACCTATTGCTTTAGTGATAAAGTTGAAAATTTATTCAAGAAGTTTGACAGTTAGTAAACTGATGTGCTGTTGTCTGTACATTAGGGGATTACCTACTCAAATGGACACTCCTGTTATGAACAGTAGCCAATCAACGTGGTACAGGCTAACTTTATCGTACGTCATTGTAGCCACACGTGGATGCTATTTTACTGCACCTCAATACATAAAGTTTGCAGTGACGCGACCCCAAAAAGTTGCTAAAATATTCTGCCGCATCCCAATAACTAAGTATGTTGGCGTTCATCCAATAAGACGTTTGACAAATACTAGTGGACCCGCTCTGGGCCAAATACCTAAGCTATGTATTCAACTCCCAACTTGCATGTCGCATTGCTGACGACACAAATAACTACTTACTCTACAGGACTTAGCTCAAATAACGACATTTAATCGACAATAATATGCTAGGGTGACTTCTAAATCTCATTAATGAGCTCCTGAGAAAATTGTGAATGTGAAAAGCTATTTATAGAAAGAATTGGCATATTAATACCAATGCCGAGGAAAGTGCCAATTACCTATGACAGTATGTAAGTGACTCAAACAACTAATACATTATTACGTGACGCTCGGGTACAACGATCGTATATTCTATTCTATTATTGTTATCTACACGTACATTGGTACTTAGTAACAACAAACATGAAAGTTTTAATGACTACATGTTGATGAGGTGTGGCCTTCGAGAATTCTCCCAACATTCACAGGGATTATGTTCAAGATTTGGGTATTCAATGATAACGTTCATTTATGTTCATTGCTGTACGTACCGTTCAAAAATCTTGTAACTAGCTTTGTAACCTTGTCATGACATGTGTCGTCAGGGAACCGTCTTTAGTCTTTTAATATATCCATAGTTAACAATTTCCATATGAAAAGAGGTGTTATGTTACTGATATTGTCGCTTTCAGACACACCTTGGCATTGTTTGAAAACGCTCTAAAAACCAGAAAGAAACATTCAAAGTCACAATAAATACATGAGAATGTCGGAGGTTCAAAGCCGTCCTCATCTCTACAGACCGCATGCTTTGCAAGTTTTGCAACCGCGGTTTATGTAATGGTAATCCTTAGAATGAGGGATAAAGGAAAACATCAATCATAAACATGGTGTCTGGTAATGAATGGATAACTTTTAAATGGCTTATAATTAATAGAACCTATGGACATTCATAATAAGCGGCCAAGTGCGAGTCGGACTCGCCCATGAAGGGTTCCGTAGCAGATTGAATGAGAGGTAAATTGCTGTTTACGAGTTATGACGTATTAAAAAAAAACTACTCATTAGATCTCGGTCGAACCAATTTTCGGTGGGAGTTTACATGGTAATGTACATCATATATTTTTTTTAGTTTTATCATTCTCGTATTTTAGAAGTTACACACTTTTTTCCACTTTGGAAGGGTCTCTCGCTCAAACTATTCAGTTTAGTAAAAAATTATTTTAGAAACCTCAATATCATTTTTGAAGACTTATCCATAGATACCCCACACGTATGGGTCTGATGAAAAAAAAATTGAGTTTCAGTTCTAAGTATGGGGCCAAAATTTATTGTTTTTATCTATGATAGTGTGAAAATATTAATGCGGTTAACAGAATACATCTACTTACCAAATTTCAGTAGCATAGTTCTTATAGTTTGGGAAAAAAGTGGCTGTGACATACGGACGGACAGACAGACATGACGAATCTATAAGGGTTCCGTTTTTGCCATTTGGCTACGGAACCCTAAAAAGACATAAAAAAGGCCTCAGATGTAGGCATGCTGGATGCTGCATGGAGGGCCATATTACATTTTATTTGCTTCTACATATAATTTATTCTCCTTTTCCTACTATTTAAGGCACATACAATAATGAATTGGACCAATATCAAATCTACTTGAAATCGACATTATTTTAAAATGATTGGTCACTCATGTATGCATACATTTTTTTTTTTTTTTCAAAATAAGTGAACTTATCTTAGGCACTACTTACATGATATTTTTTTTCGTATTTTTTCGAAATGGTCATAAGTTCTACTATATAATGCCATTTCAAGGTTATCCATTAATTACCGGACACCCTGTTTAAAGTCACGTAATTTCACCATGAGGTTAATGGACTTTGCTACGATATCTATAGGGTGTAAAACACCTCTTAACGAATACGAAAGGCACTTGTTCTCCTCGTCATTCTGATCATTTTTTTTGTCCTACACCATACCTGGGAACCTTCTAGTTACGGAGATATTGGGGGTCAAAGTTGCAAGATTTTGACAAGTTTTTTTTTAAATACCACTTTTTATCGCATGATTTTTACTTTAAATACCTTTACGACCCCCGTACTATTCAATCCATCCATCCGCACAATGTTTTGAGTGTGTTACATTGAGTTATACCACAAAACATGATTTATAACCTCAAAAAAAAAAGTTGTTTCCCAGCAATATTTTTTGCGTAAAGTTACTTAGTTTGATATACAGAATGCTTGGTTAACGGCTTTGTGATGAGGTGAAATACACCCTGTATATTCATTTGCTTCCTCCACACACAGACCACGGTCATACGTCTATTTGTTATGTTATTACACGCTCATCGGTTGCGGATACTACGCACCTGACCCCGTATTCCATCTCTTCGATTCGGGAAGTCGTATGTCTATCTCGCTCGTTTTCGTTATGCCAAAAAAGGATAGACATACGACTTGTCGAATCGAAATTCATTCCAAGCGTTTGTGAAAACGGGGGTTTATCTTTCTGGAGAACATTACTAATAAAGGCAGTTGGTTTTAAGAACAAATGTGACATTAGTTGTTGTATTTTCGCAGCCGCACGTGGCGTTTACGCAGCCGGTGCTGATCGACGGACACCCGCGACGGGTCCGCGTACCCGACAAGCCCAACTACCCGCTCAGTCTCTGGTCCATTATGAAGAATTGTATAGGTCAGTACTATTTTCTTATTTTCAGTACCCTGCAAGTCAATAAGCCGCATGGAGTTTTTGGCAGCAAAGTAAATTTGTTTTCAAAGCTTTTTTCCAATTTCACGTTTTTTAGAAAAATCCGAGAAACGTAACTGGCCCATCAGCTGGAACCTAGGCCTAAACTAGATGGTCACCATAGAAACAATTCTTGGCTGGATTAATCCCACTAACACTTTAATGTTCTCGGCATGTTTCATAGCTTATATCAGGATGTATATTTAAGGGTCGTAGCTATTAAGAATCTTAAATAATGATTACTTAATTAATTTAATCCTATATTGTTTCATTAGGTAAGGAATTATCTAAGATTCCGATCCCGGTGAACTTCAGCGAGCCGCTGTCGATGCTGCAGCGGCTGACTGAGGACTACGAGTACTCGTCAGTGTTGGACCAGGCCGCCAAGTTCAGTGACCCTGCGCAACAGCTGGCCTACGTCGCCGCGTTTACAGTCTCGTCATACGCCACTACTGCATGCAGGTACTTACTACTGTTTACAGTCTCGTCATACGCCACGACTGCATGCAGGTACTTACTACTGTTTACAGTCTCGTCATACGCCACGACTGCATGCAGGTACTTACTACTGTTTACAGTCTCGTTATACGCCACGACTGCATGCAGGTACTTACTACTGTTTACAGTCTCGTCATACGCCACTACTGTATGCAGGTACTTACTGCTGTTTACAGTCTCGTCATACGCCACGACTGCATGCAGGTACTTACTGCTGTTTACAGTCTCGTTATACGCCACGACTGCATGCAGGTACTTACTACTGTTTACAGTCTCGTCATACGCCACGACTGCATGCAGGTACTTACTACTGTTTACAGTCTCGTTATACGCCACGACTGCATGCAGGTACTTACTACTGTTTACAGTCTCGTCATACGCCACTACTGTATGCTGGTACTTACTGCTGTTTACAGTCTCGTCATACGCCACGACTGCATGCAGGTACTTACTGCTGTTTACAGTCTCGTTATACGCCACGACTGCATGCAGGTACTTACTACTGTTTACAGTCTCGTCATACGCCACTACTGTATGCAGGTACTCACTACTAAATATCACTTTATACCTTTTTAATCGAGACCAGCGCTGCCGTCAATAGCATAGTTGCAGTAAGTATGCTTTAGGCGGTTTCGAGAAAAACGCGGTTAAAGTTTTGGTGCGAAAATCTTCCATAAATCCTTTGTTTGTTATCAGATCATGACGGTTGATATCTTAAACAAAAGATGACTTCAGCACCTTTCTATTACATATTTGGAAACCAATACTGAGTAATTGAAAGACAAAATACATTCATTATTTTAGTTATACTAAGTATCTCCTAGAGGCTCTCTGTTAAGGAACACTTAGCATAAATACAGGAAGTGTGTTTTTTACTGTCTTTGTGCTAAGTAACCATATAAATCTAGTCATAAATTCATTTGATTATTTATTTATAAGTTTTATTTTATCAGGCTGCAGTGTTAATAAAAGAATTAGTTATAATAGGTTTTAATAAATGTATTTGAAAAATGTTATAATTTTGTTAGATGAGTGAAGTGAGATATTCTTAACTGTTGTTGAAAATAACCTAGCAATAAAATTAAACGAATCATGACACATTTATAATAAGTAATTCACTAAATTAGTAAATGAAATAAGAATTTAGTTTAAATCACACTTCTTTCTTACATAATTGTAAGAAAGAAGTGTGATTTAAACTGAATTCTAGGTAGCCCTTATGATCACGTATAACAAATAACAAAATAACGTTTCTTAACTTTACTTAATTTATCCAGTCTTTTCAGTTAAAAATGGCACAATTACTAAGAATTTAATTTTCTTTTTTAATAACTCAACTCAAGTTAACTTAAGATGTATTTATTCAGTCTTCTCAATACTAACTATTTTAGAATCACAGAATATGCAAAATGAATTAAAAGTAGCTCTAAATAAAATCCTATCTGGTATCAAATCAACACTTATTGATATAACCAACTCAAGTTAACTTAAATGTATTACCTACCTATTCAGTCTTCTTAACACTAATTATTTAAGAATCACAGATGCTAATGTGAGGCAAAATGAATTACTTACCTAATAAAAGTAGCTTTACATTTCAAACAAACTAAAAATCCTTTCTTCGGGATCAAATAAACACTTATAGATTTGTCGAACAAAACATAAGGATCATAATTATAGATACTTTAGCCGTTAATAACAAAAATTATAAGCATTTGGGATAAAACATAAATCGTTCTTCTATAACAATTGTTACATTGTTATAGAAGAACGTTTTTAAATTTAAATTAAAATATTCAGTTAATTAGGAATCAACTCCTACGAAAACAAAAAAGCAAGAACTAATCTTCAAATTCCTTGGAAAGATTCAAGGACGCATCGTCAACCGGCAAGTCAAACCAGAATTGCCTTCGGCTGGGTAACATCAAGGGAATGAGATCTTTGACAATTATCTCTTTTCGTGAAGAGGCGACAACCCCTTGGTGAACTTCTCTGTTCAGCACAAAGAAACTGCTTATTTTTTAAAATTCTGGCTTGTAAAAAGTTGAAGGTCCTAAATTCCTCATCATCATGAGATTTTTTGAAGAATAAATTGAACTCTCCACGGACTACTTTGACCACAGCGAAATTCTTAACGTATTCCCGGTCTTTCATTGCACGCATTTTCTGTTCAGAATGAAAGTCACAAAATTTGTAAAAAACACGGAAATCCATTATCATAGGTTCATGCTCTCAGTATAATAAGTAACTTTATGTACGATCAGGTTACGTTACTTATCATAAACGCATTATCGCATCAAACTGTCTTTGTGGTAAGTATTCTGGAACCTACGCTTAGGATCGTTACTAAGCATAAATGCAGTATCGCATCTTACTGTCTGTATTTTATGTAACCTGAAAGAGACATCTACTAAACAAAATTACAGTATCGCAACATACTGCTTTTATGACTAGATCACTCATTTAGTAAATATTGGGAAACTGCTCAGGATCAAAACAGTATATCTTCATAATGTCTTTTTGCTAGGCTCATATCCAATTGTATACAATAAAGGACTTAACATATTAGTGGTATAGATGTCATACTGTACTTTGGCCGAGGAGACTGAATAAGAGCTTCTGCAGTAAGTGTACCGACTGTAATCATGCTTTGTGATGTAAAAAAAATGCTTGACTTACTGCAAATTTTTAATTGCTAGTTTTGGTTTAAAAAGCGATACAAAAAAATGGGTAAGATTTAATTTGTAGATCTCGTTATCGCGATCACGGCTGTATATCTAACTCATTTTTTACAAAAACCCGACTTACTGTAACTATGCTATTGACGGCAGAGCGGACGTCGCGATTTCTCCCGCGTAGTTTCCGTTCCCGTGGGAGTACGGAGATGAAATATAGCCATTGCTATAAGAATCTTTCAAATCGGTTTATTAGTTTAGAGTTAAATCGTAACAGACAAACAAAAATAAAAAGTGAAAAATAACTCTAGCTTCTGAAGTCGGTGACCTTTGTTTGATTGATTTAATTTTTTTGTTTTTTTTTTAAGTCTGTTTTTTTTGCAAAAAAGTTTTTATTTTTCACTTTTTTGTGGTTCACATGTCATTGTGCTTGATGTACCTACATGGAAAGTGCATACCGTTACAATTACAACAAGCCCAAACACGACTAGGATACATTGTCTCATTATGGAGTTCCGTGACTCTTGGCTTCATCATCAGATCTGATGGTAGAATGGTTCTTATCGAACGCAAATGTTTCACTTGTTGTAGAAAATACCAAAATCGCTTTATGTTATCATATAAAATTTGAAGAGTTCCTTCGATTTCGTCAAGATTCCAACATCAGATCCCGACTTGGTGGCTATGGGACCATTTGGAAAGAATACCCTTTCCAACAAAAAAAGAATTTTTTAAATCGGTTGGCAAGCGACGGATTTATGCCCGAACAAACAAAAAAAAATAGAAACATCCGAATTGAGAACCTCCTCCTTTTTTAGAAGTCGGTTTAAAAATCAAATAGTTCCCCTTTTATACAACATTATTTTTTGTTTATACTAAACCCGAAAAGGGGTCATTGTACTCATCATTTTGAACAACTTTTTCTATGGGATGAACCTTGAAATCGCGAAAATAAAATCAGCTGTTCCCTACATTTTGACGAGTTATGCGAACATAAATGTAGGGAACAGCTGATTTTTTTTTCGCGATTTCAAGGTTCGTCCCATAGAAAAAGTTGTTCAAAATGATGAGTACAATCACCCCTTTTCGGGTTTAGTATAAACAAAAAATAACCCTGTATAATAATGGTATAGAAGTATGGATGAAACAGATAATAGTTTGGCCGGATAAAGACTGCAAGATGTTTCATAAACTTCGAGGCCAGAGGGCTGGATACTTAATCGCTACATTTTTAGACCTTAAGTTCAAGTCAGACTATTTAGGAATTCATGAAACTGAAAAGTCCGATAGATCATTACGAGTATATGTGTAAAAGTTTCTAACGATCACACCTCGTCACTGTCTTGAACACCTGCTAAACGAAATAAAGTGTATGAAACTGAATAAGTTACAAGTATATTGATACTTTATTGTTCTGCAAATACCTACAAACTACCTAAAATTATAGGAAAATGGGTGAGTTTAGGTATAAAATATCTGAATATGTATGCCTACTAATCCAAATACAGTACAATACGTTTGAAAATTATTGTTCACGGAAAATAAAGTAAAATGCACAATGGGCGGTTTTATAGCTATAGGTAATTTCTGCCTGACAACCTTGGGATAGACAGCAGCACACGCAAATAGTTCAAAGTTTTACATATGTATTTTCCGGAGTGAAAAAAAAATTACAAATGGTTGTGGTTTCAGAACGAACAAGCCGTTCAACCCGCTGCTCGGCGAGACGTTCGAGTGCGACCGCATGGCCGACCTCGGCTGGCGGTCCATATCCGAGCAGGCAAGTGGATCATCTTCTCAATAGACTTGTGTACTGAAAAAACGAATAAGTCCGTCAGTTAGATTATCAAAAAATATTTGACCCGTATTTTTTCTTTTGGTACGTAAACCAAAATTGACGAAGATGCGACGCTTTTAATATTCTCAATACGTCACGCCGTGGTATATTTTTCAGTGAGTTCTGACGTCACGACGTCTGTGACGTTTACGTCTTAAAGTAGGGGTACTTTAAGAGTTTTGCCTTTTATCAATATTCATTGACTTACAAAAACAAAAAATATGTGCCCATTATTTTCCAGTACTCTAACTGACAGACTAAATAGATTTATTGATGGTGGAAACTAGCCTATTATTAGTGCTATCCTTATATCCCATCCAATTATGTTGCTTGTCGAGGTGAATGCGCCAACTGCAATGCGACATTTCCTTACAATCAGCTCAACGATGGTCATCATGATGTCATGGTTTTTAGCACTTGCAAATAGTCAGTAGCAATCAAATATATTATCTTGCTTCTGGTTGTTGTAATTTCCAGTTGCTGCCAAATTTTCTCCTATGTGTGTGTTATCTGGTACCACAATGATAACAGTTTATCTATCGCGTGCTTCGGACTTCTATTATTAATTTATTTATTACAAAAGTCCTTAAAAACTCCTTTCCCTGAGTATGAGGGAAATACCATTCCCAAAACTTTCCCTGCCTCTTCCCTGCCTTCCTCCCTGCCTTCCTCCCTTTCCTTCCAGCACTAGCCTTTAACCACATTTCGGACACTAAATACAGGATCAAATAAAATTAGCAAACGAAACTACAGACGTGATGATATCTGGTCACTGAGCCCAAATTGATCAAAACTTTTTGTTTGATATGTTTGAATATCTACACTCATCATGTCAGCGGAGTTCGTTAGCTAATTTAATTAGACCTTGTTTCAATAAATAAATTCAAAATTGTTGGTCAGGTGTCCCACCACCCGCCGATGGTCGCGCAGTTCTGCGAGGGTCAGGCGGGTTGGCAGTGCTGGCAGGAGTTCACCATGACCACCAAGTTTAGGGGGAAGTACCTCCAGGTTATCCCGCTCGGCGGCGCCTCCGCCATGTTCCCTAGCTCCGGCAACAAATACACCTGGAGAAAGGTATGCAGCGGCAGGGGGAGTTCACTGTACGCATCCGCCGACTAACGCAATACTCATCGCTCACTTCACTAAAATTGGGACTTTGTCATTTAGATTTTGAAATGTATAAAACGTTAAAAAAATGAAGTTGCATTTGAAAGAAGCGAAGAGTTGTCGGTCGCGGTGGGTGGGCGGGTGTAAGTAGCGGTATAGCGTGTGTAGAGAGGATCGGGTCGCTGGTAGGTGCTGCACCACCCGCCCACGGCGGCGCAGCACTGCGAGGGCGCGGCGGGCTGGCAGTGCCACCAGGACATCGCCATCCACAGCTACTTCCGCGGACAGTTCGTCACGGTCGAGCCCGATGCCGAGTCACGCATCTACTTCCACAAAACTAATGTTTTCTCTTGGAAAAAGGTAGCCGTAGCGTTTTGCAGTAGCCCTTCTTCTACGAGTACCTTAGATGGTCTCTGCTTCGGTTTCTAAATATCAAGCATATCATCGGGAGTCATGAGACCCATATACTAAACCCAACAATTTGCAGTATTTCAGCCCACGAGCACTGATCAGCTTCTGATGTAATGCTTGTAAACCGATGTATGTCTGTATGTCAATGACAGGGCTCGATGATTTTTGATCAAACTGGCTCTCGGAGCTTTTTAGGTTGAGTTCCCAAGTGACGCATTCAATACGATCGAATTTAGCAAATAGGAAGACTTTATTTGCAGTTTTAAAGCAAACTGGGGGCCTAAAATAGCTTTTAGCAGAATCCCAATTTATGATTCTCGTGATTTTTTTTCAATGGTCACAGACAGTTAAGTATTACAAATTGTCGGTTAGTTAGCATTTTACGTATTGTACCCCCAAATATTTGTATGCACAATAATTCTATCCAGGTGACCACGACGGTGCACAACATAATCGTGGGCAAGCTGTGGGTGGACAACCACGGCGATATGGACATCGTAGGCGAAGCGGGGCAGGCGGCCGGCTACGTCGCGCATCTCAAGTACCTGCCCTACGGGTACTTCAGCAAGGACACGCAGCGCAAGGTCACCGGCGTCATCAAGGACCCGCAGGGAGTGGTCAGTCTACTTGTTCTTTCTTTTGTACTAACGAGCGGCACGCCTTACATCATAGTCCAATATAATGTATTCCCGTTGCAGCCCCGCTACGTGCTGCAGGGCCACTGGGACGACCGCGTGGAGGTGGCGCCCGTGACGTCGGCGTCGCCCGACAACACCGTGTGCAAGACCGGCAAGTTCACGGTCGCGTGGGAGCGCGTGGCCGCGCCGCCCGACTCCGACAAGTGGTACAACTTCACGCTGCTGGCCGCGCAGCTCAACGAGTTCGAGGAGGGCGTGGCCCCCAGCGACTCGCGCCGCCGTCCCGACCAGCGCCTCATGGAGGAGGGGCTGTGGGACGAGGCCAACGCGGAGAAGTTACGTCTGGAGGAGAAGCAGCGCGCGGCGCGGCGCTCGCTGGAGGCGGCGGCGGAGGCGGCGGCGGCGCGCGACGCTCCGGCGCCGGCGGGCCCCGCGCCGCTGTGGTTCTCGCGCCAGGCGCTGTCGGCGCACGCGGCGCAGCCCACGCCGCACCTGCGCCACCTGTACACGCACCGCTACTGGGACTGCAAGCGCAAGCAGGACTGGAAGGACTGTCCGGACATTTTCTAGCGGCGGGAGTGCATCACCGGATCGAGTCTCAGTCGTCAGTGTCGCTATGGGCTAACGTTGTTTTCGTTTACGCCGTCACATTTTGCGTTGGAAGTTTAACTCATTCCATATTAACTGTGGTTGTTTTTATTTATTATTGTTATCTTTCAAAATTAGTTTATCGTACGGTTAACGTGTACATAATTCTTATTTATGACGCTATCTCGATTTCCACGCGACTCGTGGCCTAATAGTTAAGTTGTTAGCTCTTAGACATTTGTGAGCACCGCTTTGGTCGGACGTTTCAAACGTTTCGAGGCTTCATACACTACTACTAACAACGAAAGTATTTCACTTACATTATCGAAACTAACGGGCTTATCACGGTGTTCCAACTAACACGATTCATTATTCAAACAACGTAATGCTTTGGAAGTGTGAAGAAGCAGGAGGTTTCATGAAATGTTCTAGGACTGGAGATGAAGGTGTCGTTGTCAGTTACAAACTGTCAGATGTTATTATGAAGTTTATTTTAGTCCCACTGTTGGGGTCTGGTAATTTAGTTGTATATTATCTTCTGTAAAAGCCGAGAAAATTAATAATGATATACAATCAGGTGCTTCTAATGAACAGGTTTCAATTTTAATCAATAATAATTATTATCGTCATTGCTACTAATCTAGAAAGTGACAAATGTCTAGCGGGCATTAAACGAAGCTCTTGACGTCCTATTAGAAAATGTCGCGTCGTAAAACTGTCTTTTAATGCCTTATGTAGGAGCAGCATCTTTGTAAGTGTTAAAAATGTACACAAGTTGATATCGGGATGTTGCCGTGCGCTGTGCTGTGAGATGGCGTGTCACCGACCCAGCGAGAGGCCGCACCGCGTCTTGATATCAACTTGTAGTGCTCTAGAATATTTTGTAAGGTCTATTACAAATGTACATTTTCAAGTGGATGTAAGATAATTTGTTAATATTTTTATTATAATAGAATAATATTTGAATACGAAGCCATAAACATCTGTATCATGTTGATTATGAAAATAAAATATTATGTCACTGAATATTCCGATGTTTTTATTTTTCTGTGAACTTATGACCTACGTGTAACCGTGATGAAAAAAAGTGGATGCACGTGCTTGGAGACGCAACTGCACGTGCCTTGTACGCCTCACTCCTAGTGCGCCCAAATTCGATTGCCTACGAAACTCGGGCGAACGATTCAAGTGATAAATGTTCATTATTGACACTTACTTTATCAATACTTATAAAGCTATTATTTCACATTCGATCACAGAGCATCTTGTATACAGTACGACTAAAACTAAAAATTAAATGCAGGCTTTTATATTTGTAGTCACGATTTCATAAGAAATATTTAGACATTTCGTATAAATCATTTTATATTTTTAGTTCCGGTATAATTACGTTACGTAGTAAGATATTCTTTTAAGCGTATGTTGAGGGTTTTATTGTGTAACGGATATTTATATCTAATGAATGCAGCTGTCTATATGTTATGGACCAAGTGATGAATTGGGCATTATACACAATGCCCGGTCATTATGAAAAACCGCCAATATAAGAGTGCAATTTGATAAGAATTATTCAAATAATCAAATTGACCGGGCATTATACATATTGTCCATCACCTTTTGGGCAGAGTAATACAAACATATTTAATTACTATTTTTTTAGTTATTGTCATTTAACTTAAAATAAACTAAATATTGAATTAGATTGATCATTAAGGACTTTTAAGAAGTCATATTAAAAATATAGCATAAAAATTACTTATTATTATACGAGTACTACTATATATATATCCTACTTATCCTACTCATCATCATCATCTACCTAGCCTTTTCCCAACTATGTTGGAGTCAGCTTCTAGTCTAACCGGATACAGCTGAATACCAGTATTTTACATGGAGCGACTGCCTATCTGACCTCCACAACCCAGTTAATTCTGGGAAAACGATACCACTTGGTAAGACGGGTGTCAGACTTTTGGGGCCACTGACTACCTGTAACGACGGTTAAAGATGGACAAAAGACAGTCGGGACCAACGGCTTAACGTACTTTCCGAGGCACGGAGGAAACTCGGTATGTAAGGGTGGTCACCCAATAAGGGGAGGGGCCCGCAAGGGCCGAAGCCTGCCGGGGTTGCGGGCCTGTTCGAAAGAGATACCGCGGCCCCGGAACATAAAGGGCGAGGAAGGAACATGGATGGGTTTTAGTCAGTAAGAGTCTGACACTCCCTCCCGCTCCGCCCAGAGTGGGAGAAGTCATTTGATGATTTCCCATCCTAAAAAAAAAAAAAAAAAAAAAAAAAAGGGTGGTCACCCATCTACAGACCAACCTAGGCAAGCACGGTTTAACCTAAAGATCGATCCGAGCGGCTGACATTATTTAGCCACGAGCCTTTGCCTTTGCCTTTGCCCTTTTGGCTTGGCGACAACTACATTATCAGACTTCCAACCATTTTTACAACCACATCTACTATAACCTTGCCCTCCGCGTTTAGAGGACATTCTGCAACATTTTCTCAGCGAAATCTCTGTCTCTGGCACATCTTTAGGCAAAATAAATCTTACTTTCGTAATTCAGTGCTAACACACTCGCGTTGACACAGAGTTACGAAACTGAAACCCATCCGCGTCCGTCCATATTCGCTTACAATGCAAAACTAAAAAACAGTAGCGCTTGAAGTCCGCCGCACGAGCCGCGCGCTGGATGGCGGTCTCTGATTGGTCAAAGCGTGCCACGCCATGCGTGCCTAGCCCTTACACCGCGTCAAATTTAGCTTTGTTATCAAATTGCCCAATTATCATGTAGCATTATAATAATGACCGTGCAATGTAATAAATAATGAAGTTAAGATAGTATTAATCACTTAGCCCGATAGAGATAGCCATTATTCATAATGTTCGAACATTATGTATAATGCCCGCATTAATCACCTGGTCCATAACATATACATTAATATCTTACACCTACCACAAGAAAACAAACTCGAATCTGATGGGAATCCCAAGTGAAGTCCCTAAAGTGTGTAGGTAGGTATTATGTGTTACCGTTAAATCGTAAACCCTTTAGATTGTAATCTATCTAACGAGAATCGAGATTGTAAACACGATAGATGCTGCTTACAGCCGAAATATAATTGTAACACAAGCGTCTTTGTTTGGGGTTGTGCAAAGCCTGGAGTATGGTGTCGACGAGAGCGACACTAGACAAGTCGACAGTGATTGTTGAGACGCAGGCTCGACACCACTGACCTAGAAACTTACCAGTGTTTATAGTTGAGTTAGAATACCAGTTAAGAATTGTAGTGTGTTCTACATTATTGACTCTATCATTGTGTGACTGTTATTATTGTAATAGACAATATACCTACCATTGTGTCTGAACTTAAGGGACTTAATGGTGCCGATTCTCTTGTCACAAATTTCTCTAAACTAGACTAAAAATCACTAAAATTTAGTTTATTCCTGTCAAACGACGTTTCCTATTCTGAAATTGATTAAAATGACATAACTTAAATCAATTATAGTTTGACAGCACTAAATTATTCAATTTAGTGAAAATGGCAATTTCGCTATTCTGAAATTGACGTTTTTCACCTAAAACTTTGATTGTCAAACTAAATCAGACTATTTTTAATCGAGACTAAAAAGGTGTAGATTAAAATTAGTTGTCATGAACTAAAATTTACAAAGCAGATTTCTCCTCGTTTTTCTTGAAAGTTTGGATGTGTTTGAGTTCAGAATGGAAGCTTATGTGATTGCAGCCGTTGTCGATTTGGCAGAAAGGTAAATTTAGTGTTATTTTATTATGATACAATACGAAATGCATTCATGAAAACTTACAAGGGAAATCCGCCCCTAAGACGACCCACTGACCGGGATTTGCGTATTAAACATCTAATGCACATGCTACATTACATACACTTCTCATAATCAAAGCCACTTCCAGGTTTTGTGTAATAAAATATGTGTCTAATAAGAAATAACTATGTTTTAGAAACTATCAAGCGAGGATTCAATTGGAAAGATAATAAGACTAATCCAACCCATTCAAAATGGTAGAGAAGAAATTCAATAAAAAGACACCTAGATCGGGGACACTTTATTTGGTGGATAAGCTGAATCCTCGTTTGGATGAAGGATTTATCCCCAATCACCTAAAGGTTAGAACGGTTTTGTGTCCTATATGTATGCAATAATTCACTTGCTAAAACAAGTTAATTACTGCATACATACAAGGAACTGTAATTCTTACTGAATTACAGTTCCTGGATTTTGTTTTTTGTCATAGTGACTTTTATTATGTGATACTTTACACCTAGTCATTACTTATTAAAGAAATGAGTTAGTGAATAGTATGTGGGGAAAGATCTCAGTGGCTTCGCCGTAGGTCACTAGTAAACTTTATACCTATTGGGTATATCTATTAACTAAGTACATATAAAGTTTTATTTATTTTAGGAACAGATACCCACTACAGTCATGGCTCATGATTCCCATCGTGGTGTCATATATTGAGTGCCACTCAAGGGCAAGAAATGTGGTGGAAATGTGTAATGAGCGCCTAATGAACAGAACCAGAAAATGCTACAAAAATTATTCTGGCATGTTGCACCCTGTACAATTGGAAACATTTGATTGTAAGTGTTTGATTTGATTTATATGTAATTCTGTTTTATTTGTTTGCAAAATAAGAAATCTAATTAAGTGTATCTTTGCAGATGAAGAAGATATCAATCTCACCGAGCATAGTGAGGAGAGTGCTATTGCGGAGGATACCTGCACAGATTTCTTTGCTGAAGCGAGGAAAAATCAGCAATCACTTGTCAATTCTTTTAATTAAATGAAACATTTTATTTCTTTAATGTTAAAATATTTATTTTCTCCTTAAACCTTAACAAAAAAGAGTAGCGATTTCACAAAATTGAAACCGCATATTTAATACATGTTTCTGGATAACATGCGTTGAATGTCATTGAGATCTGCCCCTGCTGGTCTTCCACTAGTAGCCCTGATGGAATCCCTCGCCTTTCTTGCCTTTGTTTTCACTTTTGTCACCCACACACTCCAAATCTGTTGAAATTAAATAAGTTTAGAATACATGAAAATTATGCAAGTACTTATCCAATCCAGTATAACATTTCATCTCACTGAAACAACTTACATGGTTGCCACTGCTCCAATTTGTTCAGCTCGCTACTGACATTGGCCTTAAATCCAATACTTTGGGATCAGCTTGATTTTCTTCTTGTTTTTCCTTTTAGAGTATATACTAGTATAGTGTACACAAGTATACGTTACTTTACTACTACTCGTGAATACAGAGATTAGTTAAACCAATCGAACATCAAAGAGTATTTATTTGTTAATTAATTATGTTAACCGACCACCAAATTAATAATATTATTGACATGTGACATCTGACATGACAAACAAAACAAAGATAGGGCTTTCCTTCCAAACGCCGACGAAAATACCGGTTATTTTCAACTACAAAACCGAACATAATTTTTTAAGATCAAATTTTTATTTATAAACAAGCTTTAATAAACTGAAACTAGACAGAAATAAATAACAGGACAAATCATGCTACCTCATAGATTTTTAAATACGGCAGTTTTGTCGATTATAATAAAATTATAGGTTTTAATCATATTGAAAACCGAAAAGTGTCGCCAAAATGTTGTCATTTCCGATTTCCAACCCTAGCAGGATTATTATGGTCACAGATAATAAAAACTGAAAAATAAATATTTAACAACAATAATGTTTTACGCCGTTACAATAGTCCCTGTCTTTCATTAATGATCTTTGATAAACAATTTTAAATAATTGTTTGATTTCACTAGGGTTTTTTTTTGCAATTCAGATCATTTCGTTCACTTTCATTCAGTTTTTATTTTAATCTCCGACAAATCTTAATCTATGGTCTATTGAATTTAGCGATTGTCAAACTCGATTTTAATTGTGTCAAATCTAAAATTAAAATTAGAGAATTTTGTTTTCAGAATAACTTACCGAAACCAACTAACTAAAATTAAGAAATTTTAGATTTAGTTTAAGTTAGTTCGGTGTACAAGAGAATCGGCACCAATATTGCTCATTTAAATAAGTAATTCCAATTCTGCGACTCTGCTCCCAATATGTCTGAAAAGGACCGTAAGTACCAGGATGCGACATCAGAAGTTGGATTCGAGATGGCTGAGAAATCTCCTAATCGTAAATACAGTGCGAATGAAAATTGGCGTGAATTGTTCGAAAAACAAAATAACAACATGATTGCGTTGATCTCGGCGCTTCAATCACCTGGCTCCAGTGGTTCCATTACGCTACCAGAGTTTGATCCCGATAAGAAAGATGTGGATGCTCTATCATGGTGCGAGACGGTAAATCTTTGTTTCGGTAACATCCCGCCGCAGGGAGCACAGCTCGTACTAGCACTCAGCAAATCTCTAAAAGGCATCGCATCTTCATGGTTGTCACAAATATGTTACCCTGAGATAACGTGAACAGAATTCAGGGATCTCTTCTCAGCAAGGTTTGTTAGCACGAATACGTGTGCGAGTACTCTTATTAACCTGTACGCTGAAAAAGCAAAAGATAATGAGACTCTACCTGCGTATGCCGACCGCCTTATTACCTCTTTAATGACTCAGTGGAGAGACCATACAAAGGAACAGATTGCTGTAGCAACAGTGTTTGCACATATTTCGCAATTCAATTTCCGATTACAGCGACTGGCATTCACCAACGAAATTTCGACTCGTCAGCAACTGCAAAAGGAGTTGGAAGCCTTTTCGTTTCAAAAGCGAAAACCCGCACAAGGAAACGCATCACTATCACCGCCACCAGATAACAAGATACCTAAATTTTCAAAAACATTGAAGTGCTTTGTGTAGCATATGATGTTATCTGTGACATCAATCGTAATATGTATATTATCTGTGGTTTTTATAATAAGAATATAGACTCTCGTATCTCGTCATCACCACACGCCAGCTCTGTGTTTTAATTAATATTCCCTAATCCTGGTGTCCCACAATCCTCTACATGGTGTCAGAAGTTTATTTGGAACCCAGAAGAACCAAAGAAAATGCCGGAACAGGTACAAAATATCATTCTAGCTAATAACTTAAAGCCGTTAGTTGTAAATGGCGGCAAAGATGGCAAAAATGCTGCCGAGTCATGGAAGCTGTGGAAACAAAAATTCAAAATCTTCTTTGAAGCAAATGATTTACAGAAGGTCTCAAAGTCAAAACAAATTGCTATATTGTTAAATTCTATCGGTGATGAAGGCCTAGATATTTATAATTCTTTCAATATTCAAAATGAAACGGACGAAACGATAACGACTATTATTGAAAAATTTGATGGAAAATTCAATCCATGCAAGAATGTCACTGTAGAGCGATACAATTTCTTTACAAAGTACCAAAATAGCGAATCATTGGACGAATATGTAACAATTTTGAACAATTTAGCATCAGGCTGCAAGTTTGAAAATTTGAAAGAGTCGTTGGTAAAGGACATGTTTATCATAGGAATAAAGAATACTCAAATAAAGGAACAAATATTGCAAAATCAAAAAATAACGAATGTTGACGAAGCTGTTCAATTTGCAAAAAATATGGAATTGTCACAGGAAAGGTCTAGAAAATTACAGAATGGAAATGAAGCTAATAATAATTCTAGTTCACAAGTGCAATCAATTCGTCAAAGCAGAAGTACATATTTCAAGAACCAGCCATCAAAAAGAGAAAATTCAAAGAAAAGGTCAATAACTCCATACAGAAAATCGTCGGAAAATAGAAGTTCTAGTCAAAATCGATATAAGTCCAGTCCAGCACAATCTTTTTCAGCCAATTCCAGGTTCAACAACAATATTAGAAATAATTCTAACTGTAACAGATGTGGTCAGCTGCATCGGTACAAGTGTCCAGCACAAGGCAAAATCTGCAATATATGTAAGAAAATGAACCATTTCGCCAATTACTGTTTCTACAAAAATCACAATAGCAAGAAGAATGTAAGTACAATTAGTAGTTCTGAATGTATACAAAAATTGCATAGTCATGAATATGATATTCATAGTAATATTATTCGGGATTACCCTCAAAATGATTTTATTATTAATTCAATTAATTGTAATTCAAATTCACAAAATTGGAAATTAGAATTGAATGTTCATGGCAATATTATAAGATGTCAAATTGACACAGGTGCTGATATAAATGTAATTTCACTAAATACTTTAAAAAGTTTAGAAAATATGTGTAAGAAAATTTTTTTCATTGAAAAGTCAAACATAAAAGTATTTTCATTTGCAGGTCAATTGATTGAAAACTTAGGTTCTGTCAGACTTGAATGTTCTTTTGATCACAAACTATTTAAACCAATCAATTTCATAGTTGTTAAATGTGACTGTTCTACAATTTTGGGTTGGAGGACATGTGAAGAATGTGGCATTGTAAAACGTATTTTCGAACTATCCCAAAACACTTCTAAGATAACAACTAGCAAAGAACAAAGGTCATTACAAATGCTTATTAACAAATATTCAGATACTTTTGAAGGATTGGGTTGCTTACCAGGTAGTGTTAATTTACAAGTAGATACAACCGTCACACCAAAGATTTGTCCAGTTAGGAGAATACCATATGCTCTACAACAAAAACTCAAAAATGAATTAGACCGAATGGTGCGACTACAAGTCATAGAAAAAGTTACTAAACCTACTGACTGGGTAAATTCCATAGTACCTGTAGAAAAACCCAATGGTGACTTACGTATTTGTCTAGATCCTAGGAACTTAAATAAAGCCATAAAAAGACCTCATTTTCCATACCCTACATTTGATGACTTGCGGTCAAGGGTAGTGAATGCGTCAATATTCTCAAAGTTAGATGCTAATTCAGGTTACTGGATGCTAAAATTAGATCCAGAGAGTAGTGATCTTTGCACTTTCAACACACAGTTTGGCAGATATAAATTTTTAAGACTTCCTTACGGAATAAATTCAAGTGGTGAAATTTTTCATAGAGTAATGTCCGAGTTACTTGGGGACCTTCCAGGTGTTATTATATTTGTCGACGATATATTGGTCTATGGTTCTACGCAAAGTGAACATGATGAAAGATTAGAAAATGTTTTAAAAAAAGCTAAAGAAATCAATTTAAAATTTAATAAATCAAAATGTCAGTTCGGACAGTCTGAAGTTTCGTATGTGGGTCATGTTTTTAACAAAAATGGTATTTCACCAGATACGTCAAAAATCGAAGCTATAATAAAAATGCCAAGACCAGAAAACATAAAAGATCTTCAACGATTTCTTGGTATGATAAATTACCTTGGTTCATATGTACCTAACTTAGCTCATGAAACTACTTTACTTAGAGAACTCCTTAAAAAACAAAATATGTGGCAGTGGACTCCTAATCACGAAAAACAATTTACTAAATTAAAATCTCTTATTTGTCAATCACCTGTCCTAGTACATTATGATGTAAACAAACCTGTACGATTGTCAGTAGATGCTTCAAAAAATGCAGTTGGAGCAGTAATTTTTCATGGACAAAATCCTATTGCATATGCATCTAAAACTTTAAATAAGTCTCAGGAAAACTATGCCCAAATAGAGAAAGAATTGTATGCTATAGTTTTTGGTTGCAAGAAATTTCATCAATATATTTATGGAAAAACAACTTATGTTGAAACTGATCATCAACCTCTTGTAACTTTGTTCAAAAAATCACTTTCTGATGTCCCGCCTCGTCTTCAAAGAATGATGATAGCTATACAGTCATATGATCTTAACGTTTCATATACAAAAGGTACTGAAATGTATGTCTCTGATACTTTGTCTCGTGCACCCATATCAAAAACTAATATAGAAAAATTTAATTTTGATGAGTTGGATAGTAATATAGTTTGTCAAGTAAATTTACTAACTTCTAATTTAGCAATTACTAAAGAAAAACAAGAAAAAATCATGTCTCATACAAAATCTGATATGTCACTCCAAAAACTAAAAGAATACTTTATGTCAGGATGGCCTAATTGCAAGCAAAAATGTGATTCAATTGTTTTACCCTATTGGAACATTAGAGATGAGATTCATGTTGTAAATGATCTAGTTTTCAAGAATCAGTCTGTCATTATACCTAAATCTCTACGTTCTGAAATTCTCTCAATTTTACATGAAGGACACATGGGCATAGAAAAAACTAAAAATCATGCCCGTGGAACTGTTTTTTGGCCTAATATTTATCATGATATTGAAATGAAAATAAAACAATGTGAAACTTGCATGACATATAGTTCAAATAAAACAAAGGAAACTTTATTATCTCATGAACAACCTTCTTTACCATGGCAAAAAGTAGCTACAGATTTATTTGATTACAAAAGCAAAAAATATTTAATAGTTGTCGATTATTATTCAAATTACATCGAAATAGCAAAATTAAATCAAGATTCTAGAAGTTATACAGTCATTAATCAAATCAAGTCAATTTTTTCACGACACGGTATTCCATTGCAATTAGTAAGTGATGGTGGCCCTCCATTCAACTCTCATGAATTTCAAAATTTCACAAAAGACTGGGATATTCAACATATCATGTCAAGTCCTCACTTTCCTCGATCAAACGGTCTTGCGGAAGTATCTGTAAAAATTGTCAAAAATATTCTCAGAAAATGTGAACAGTCAGGTACAGACTTTTATATTGGTCTGTTACAATACAGAAATACCCCAAGAGGTAATCTCAAATCACCTTCAGAATTACTTATGTCAAGAAAACTGAGAACAAAATTGCCTACTACAACAAGTAATTTAAAGCCAAAAGTAGTTCAATTTTCAAGTCATTTAAAAAATAAGTCACAAAAGTTGGAAAATAGAAAATTATATTATGATAGAAGTGCTGTATCTCCTCAACAATTTCAGTCAAATGACATAATATTTTTCAAGAGAAATCCCAAGGATGCAACATGGTCTAAAGGTGTTATTTTATCAAAAACTAACTTTCCAAGATCATACTTAGTCAAAGATAGTAATGGGACAATCTATAGAAGAAACTCATATCATATTAAGCTATTTAAGTCAAATCTGTCACAGTCAAGGTCACAAAATAGTTATAAATCGTCACAGTCAAAGGAAAATACCAAAAAAATATTGGAAAATAACAATGATAATGCTAATCATTCTGGTCACAAGTCGTCCAAGTCTTATAATAAATCGTATCAAAAATCATACAAGTCAAGTCTGATAGAAAAGGAGGATACAGAGATGCATCATTATTATATTCCTGAGTATCTATATTGTAGAAGAAAAAGTAATGAGGAACAAATTGTAAATTTAGATGATTCTTATGCATCTGCCGAGTCAAGTCAGTCATCTAATGATGAAAATCCAATACAATTGGATAAGTCTGTCAAGTCAAATGTAATGAATAAAAGTAGGATACAGTCTCCTATATTTGTAGAAGTTAATGATGATGTACAAAATAATGAATATTTGTCAGAAAATGAAATGTTAAGTCAGTCACAGTTTGGTAGTCAAGACTTACCTGAAATGTTAGATATAAGTATAAGTTCAAATACACCGGAGTTAAGATACTCATCCAGAGGGAGATTATTAAAGTCAAGAAAAAGATTAGATTTATAAAAATGAATGTAAATTTATTATGTCAATTTAATGAGTCAATATAATTCAATTTTTAAGGTTAAGTAGTTAGTTTGTCCTAATGTTTTTTTTTACGTTCTAATAGCAATGTCAAATGTCATTAACGTCAATGTCAAGTCATGTCATAATTAGTCAATGTCAAATTTATGTCAACTAACAAATTCAGTGTTGCCTTTTTATTATAAGAAAGGGCATGTAGCATTTGATGTTATCTGTGACATCAATCGTAATATGTATATTATCTGTGGTTTTTATAATAAGAATATAGACTCTCGTATCTCGTCATCACCACACGCCAGCTCTGTGTTTTAATTAATATTCCCTAATCCTGGTGTCCCACAATCCTCTACACTTTGGATGCGGAAAACCGGGACACAGACATTCTGAGTGCCGATCAAAAGGCAATAAATTCAGACCGAGGACTCCAGCGCAACGAGCAACAACTGGGTCGGCTATCAGATGCTTCAAGTGTGGAGTAACAGGACACGTGGCGAGTCGCTACACCTCCAACACGAGCACCATTCGCGACGAATTGAGCTCCAGCGTAAAGTCTGAGCGTCAAGCCAATCTGGGTGGGGTTGATCCTCCTGCTGGTAAAGTTCTTGGTGAGTATTATCATTTTCACTATCTATGACTCGAAAAGTTTAGGTACTTATTTAGCGGACAGCGTTTTAATAACATTATTATAAGTGGAATTGGAAATTGAAATTAGTGACAGATTCCATGTGAAATTCATGGTAAAATTATGATGAATGAAGTCACGAGAAATGTTGTTACATGTTTTTTTTTTCGATGTTTATGTACATAGGTAGTACCTAGTATCATGATTGTTGTGTAATTTAGTCGTCATGATAATAATCATGACGACTAAATTCTCAAAAAATAATTGTATGAAAATAGAGCTGTACCTACTATTGATAACTCATTAATCTTGACAAGGTGGACACAATATATTCTTGCTGAGAATAAATCAAAACTTATTCTATGGGCTTTTGCCCAGCTGTGGGGGCAGAGTAGGCTGATAAAAAAAAGTCGATATTCTGAGTATTTTTCTGTGGTTTTTGTAAGTGTCATGTTAACTACCAGTATAAATATCTACAAAGAAGAGGTTATCGATAGAAGAACGTAACATTATGCGTAGTCAAGTGGATGAGCTTTTACAGGTATGACGTACTTGTTCGCAATTTGTCAAGAACCAGAATGGTTCCGAAGGAATATGTATATAGACATAAAAAGCATAATGAACTGACAACACAGTAGGTACCAGAAGTACCCTATATCCAGTCTACCCTTGATATCTGACCTAATCTCTAAACTTTGATGCCAATAGCTTGCTATGCTAGCGCCTTTGATTTCATTTGATCCCATGTAATATAAAAGACTTCTGTCTATTGAACGACGTACCGCTTTCATAATGCGTTTTCTTATTATTTTTCATGGATCTATCGGTGGTAAGAATGCCGTACAAAAATATGTGACCAAAATGTACACACTCTAAAATGGTACAAACTAGCACGACAGGTTATTTTTCGTCCAAAATTGACCTGCTATAAGAGTTCATAATTAGTAAGCCCCCTGTACTTTCGAATTCTCACCTGCACTCAGTTGGACAGCTTACAAGTGAGCATAGTGCTGAATCTTATTATTTTATGCTCTTAGATCGTTCTAGATAGGTCACCTGGTGGTTCAAATGACCCATAATTTTTTCAACATGGGCCTGTAGTCTATAACACCGGACGGGCAATTTGAGTAGGTACCTTACTATGCCCTTTAGCCTTTGGTTTGCGTAACGCGATTACCGTCTTTCAGAGGGCCATTTTAGGCGATCTCGTTCGTGACTAGGTCATTGTTTATGTTGACGACGATATACGAACAATAGAGCAAGGTTTAGAAAGAGTAAACATTATTCTCGACGTACGACTTACAAAACAAAGTTGGCATATTCATTAAATTCGAAGAAATGCACCCTTCTTAGAATTAAAGTTGAGTTCTTAGGCTTGAAGTAGAGGATGGCAATGTCCGACCAAATAAGCTTGGAAAGCTGAACTCACAAAAAAACTTTTTTGCAAAAAATAAAACCGACTTCAAAAAAAAAAACAAAAAAGTGAAAAATAACTTTAGCTTCTGAAGTCGGTGACCTTTGTTTCATTGCTTTAGTTTTTTTGTCACCGACTTCAGAAGCTAAAGTTATTTTTCACTTTTTTTGTTTTTTTTTTGAAGTCGGTTTTATTTTTTGCAAAAAAGTTTTTATTTTTCACTTTTTAGTGGTTCACATGTGCTTGACATACATGAAAAGTGCATACCGTTACAATTACAACAAGCCCAAACACGACTAGGGTACATTGTTTCATTATGGAGTTCCGTGACTCTTGGCTTCATCATCAGATCTGATGGTAGAATGGTTCTTATCAAACGCAAATGCTTCACTTGTTGTAGAAAATACCAAAATCGCAACACGTTTTCATATAAAATTTGAAGAGTTAACATACCTAACTGTCGAAATATTATTTCGTCGTTCAACTATCGCGGAGAACAGACGTGTACACCGTGTTCTTTTAACACGTTGCGGGACGCACTGAATTAGCAGTAGATTTTTTGAAGTTGAAAAATGACAGTACGGGCACTGCCGTACAATTTTAAAGTGAGGTACGGGCATTACAGCGAAATTTCGTATAGAGGAAGAAGGAAAACCGTTTTTACTGTCGTATCACATCAATCCCTCATACATATAGAAGCATTAGAACGCACAAAGTCACACATTGAAAATATATGTGTTAGTGCGTTTTCTATGAAGTCCTCACACGCACACTACGGTTATGCCCGTAATCGGTCTAAAAAGATTCTATGCGACGGCTCGAGTAGTGTCACGCCACGCACCAAACGGCATACGGCTGTGACAGTACTATCGTTGTATTTTTATTCTTTAGTATTGCTCTAGGTAAGTACGGATATAGCAGTGGTCGTAACTTGTATGGGGCAATTTTACTGTCATATCGTATAATTTGAAAAAGTCATTACCGTCCCGCAACGTGTTAACTAACTACGAATTTATACCTGTAAAGTACAAACAATAGTGATACTAAGAACAATACTACTTACGAGCAAAATAGCGTGAACTTGAGTGACAGTGCTACGTGCCAATTCTTATGAACTTACAACCTGCCGTGTGCGACAGTAGCCGCGACCGCTCTTCACCACTTCGGGGAAAAGAGACGAGACCATAACGCACCGATATCCCAACTCGCTCTATACGTGCTACGTCACTGCCATCATTATAAAGATGAGTGCACAACCATCGTCGTCGGCCGAAATAAATATGGACTTATGCAGCAAAGGAAGTGCATCACTTACTGACCTACGTACGTTGGTAAAAGAAGATGGCAAAATTACACTGCGAAAACGAAAACAGAATTTTGAGGCCGAAGTTATGCAAGAAATGACCGACTTACGAACTGAAATGAAGAACTATTTCCAAGCCTTCGGCGAGAAACTTAATGAAATATCGAGTAATCTGTGTCAGGAAATCGTTGAGGTTAAAAATGAAATAAAAAACATAAAAAGTGCAACCAATATTCTTACATCTGAGCAGAATGACATTAAGGAAGAACTGAAAAGGCTGAAAAACCAAAACTGTACTTTCCAAGAAGAGATAACCCTTCTTAAAAGCAAATTATCTACCGATAATAAAACATCGAGCGAAGTAAACAAAAACCAGCCACAGTTCGACTGTGAGTACATGGCCTTAGAAATCGAAGACCGCGCAAAGCGACAGTATAATCTGATAATTGGAGGTATATGTGAAATAAGTGACAAAAACTCAACAACAAGGCGAGAATATGACACAAATCAA
The DNA here is from genome assembly GCA_916618015.1 of Xestia c-nigrum. Classification (NCBI taxonomy): domain Eukaryota; kingdom Metazoa; phylum Arthropoda; class Insecta; order Lepidoptera; family Noctuidae; genus Xestia; species Xestia c-nigrum. The sequence continues at coordinate 6,770,244 of OU745263.1, forward strand.
GCGCTTAGCATAATTCAATCAATTTACAAGGAATGTCCGTCCCCTATAAGATGCATGCGTCTTGGCAAATATAACTCCGAGAAATCTAGATATCTTAAGATTACCTTCCAACAAAAAGAAACAGTTATAAACATTCTGCGTAACAAATCGAATCTCACAAATGATAACGTTCGTATATTACCGGATCAAACACCAATGCAAATAAAATACATGAAGGACCAACGTGCGGAATTGTTACGACGAACGGAAAGTGGTGAATCAGATCTCACGATAAGGTACATAAACGGGATCCCGAAGATAATTAGAAATGCAGCAAAAAACTACCCCCAAAACAAAACCCTCTACAAAGCAATTTAGACATTTCAGATCTAGATAACGTCACCTATCAATATGTAGATACCTACCAGAATATATGTACATCTCCAGCATCGTTAAGAATGTTTTATGCTAATGTGCGTAGTTTGGTAAAACCAGGTAAGCTTGATGAGTTAAAATGTATCCTACAAGGCTTTAATCATACCATACACATTGTGTTGTTAACTGAAACATGGATAAAATCTAAAATTGATGCCGATATGCTGGACATACCTAACTACACTCATATATTTAATTTAAGGAAAGATTGTATAGGCGGGGGTATTTCAATGTACATACACAAAAGTTTAAAATTTGATTTAAAAGAGGAGCAATTTGTATGCGGTAATAATTTTTTATGGATAAACTTATTAAAACACTCTCTAACCATAGGCTTAATTTATAAACCCCCAAATACGAACCTCAGCGACTTTCTTAACTTTTACACACAAAGTTTGGAAAAGAGCAAACGCAAGACAATTATTTTTGGTGACTTTAATATTGACTTGCTAAGCAGTGAACGCAAAACAACAGACTACACAGATGTTATACAAGAATCAGGATACTATATACTAAACAATATACACGAAAATTATTGTACTCGACAAACCAAGCACACAAAAAGCATAATCGACCATGCTTGTACGAATATATGGAATGCTAAGGTACACATGGCAGTAATTGAATCCACACTTTCAGACCACAAACAAATCTACCTCGAACTCAAACAATACAAACAGACCCTAAAACAAAAAGTTCAATATGATGCGATTGAATATAAAATTCTGTATGAGAACATGCTAAAATACGACTTGAAAGAAGTAGGAAATCACTATGCCATTCTTGAACAATATATAATAAAGAATATAAATGACTCGAAAGTAATAAAATACAAAATACTAAACTTACCGCAAAAGGACTGGATCAATAAAACAGTTATTAACTATATTAATGAAAGAAATCAATTACTTATGGCGTGGTTGTTTAACAGATCAAGAAAATGTACAACTTGAATCTAAATATAAAGCTGCTAGGAAAAGGGTAGAATGTAAAATAAAAGAAGATAAAAAGAATTACTATTATGACGCTTTTTCAAAATGTAGTAAAAATCCAAAAAAAATGTGGAAATTGATAAACACCCTAGCTAAAAATAAGACAAACGATTCCTGTACTCTTCCTAAACTCACACTTGACGGCAAAGAAATAACAAACGGCACAGAAATTTGTAACGCTTTTAACAACTATTTTGCTACTATTGGCTCTCTGTTGGCCCAGAATATAATACAAACTAATCCTAATCCACAAATTACATTAAATATGCCAGATATAGACCCTAAACTTACCACTTTAGAACATTGCACTGAGGATGAGATATCCAAAATAATAGATAATTTGGACAACGATACCAGCTGTGGAATTGATGGAATAACGACTAAATCTATAAAATGCATTAAGAATCTAATCCTAACTAACCTAACTAATTGCATAAACAGTTGCTTTGATAGTGGCATGTTTCCGGACAGTCTTAAAATAGCTAAAGTAACCCCTATATACAAATCTGGAACCAGGACTGACCCCGGAAACTACCGACCAATCTCAGTGTTGCCTGTTATTTCCAAAATATTTGAGAAAGTATTATACACGCGCTTATTTAAACATTTGAACAATATTAAAACTTTCTTTACTCGCATCAATATGGCTTTCGTCCACACTCGAATACACTTTCCGCTACTGTTGATTTAATTACCAAAATAAAAGAAAATATAGACAAAAAACAATTAGCTCTAGGAGTTTTCATTGATCTAAAAAAAGCATTCGATACTGTTAGTCATTCTATCCTTCTGAAAAAGCTAAAAATCATTGGAATTACTTCTACAGCCTACAAAATGTTTGAGTCTTACATTACTAATCGGCAACAGGTCGTAAAACTTGATAAATTTACAAGTGCCCCGGCTAATATACAGTGCGGAGTACCTCAGGGATCGGTCCTGGGTCCATTGCTTTTCCTCATATATATCAACGACATTAGTTCCTCTGGACTGACTGGACATGTGTCACTGTATGCAGATGACACTTGTCTTTTTTATTTTGGTGATTCCATCACTGGGGTAATCTCGGAAGCGCAGAGAGATCTTAATGTTTTAAACACATGGCTTAGTCAAAACCTTCTGACTATGAATGTTGGTAAAACAGCTTACATCGTTTTCGCGGCAAAGAATAAACAATTACCATCATTTCCAAATCTTACGATAAATAACCAACCGCTACGAAAATCAACGCACGAAAAGTATTTGGGCCTAATTGTGGACAGTAAGTTGACATTCAGAGCGCATATTGACTACGTAAGATCTCGAATAATCCCACTAACCGGAGCCATACGTAACATTGCAAAATGCGTACCCTACAAGCTAAGATATACTATTTACAACACGCTAGTCAAGCCACATCTCGAATATCTGATCCAAGTATGGGGACAAGCTGCAAAAACCAATCAGCAGCACCTACAACGAACCCAAAATAAGATCATCAAAGTCCTTTTTAATTACAACTACTACACTCCTACAGAATTACTCTACAAAAAAACAAAATTATTTAACCTACAACAACTATATACATACCATACATGCATGACTATCCGAAAGATCCTTAAGACCAACATACACACAAATATTTCATTCACACAAAGGACTCGTAGATATAATACCCGGAATCAAGACGACCTAGAAGTACCAAGAGTGAGAACCTTGTTTGGCAGGAAAACTATACAGTATGAGGGTGTTCGGCTGTACAATAAATTACCAAAAAAGCTCAGAGAGTGTACAAGCATACCAGCATTTAAAAAAGGCCTAAGAAACTATATTTTAGACGCATAAGTTAATTATTTTTTTTTTTATATATTATTAGACACATAAGTTAAGCTTTTTATATTAACACATAAGTCTAGTGTAAACTGTTTTGTTTTTTTTTTTAGTTTGGAATAAACTTGCTATTGTATAACAAGAAAAAAAAAAAAAAAAAAAAAAAAAAAACTGGTGCTCAGTTTCCTGGATAGTTTGAACTTCGTAATGTAAACTTCTACAAAATGTCGATTTAGTTAAGTTTCTCTTTAAGTGAACTGTAATTTGTTCTTTGAGAAAATAAATGTCTTTAAACCGAAATATGGGTATACTGTACACATCTGCGTACCCCCTCAGAGCAACAGGCGTGATGTTATGTTATGATGTTGTGTAAACAATAAACATCCAAGCGATTGCAGCAATCACGACAGATTTGCTGTCTATTATTGAAGAGTTCCGTTCCATATCTCCGAAGTTCGTGATCAGATCATGACAATATTTCTATGGGACCAACTTGGAAGTATACCCTTTCAAACAAAAAAAGAATTTTTCAAATCGGTTCAGGCGTCTTCGAGTAATCGGTGAACATACATAAAAAAAAAAAAATACATACAGTCGAATAGAGAACCTCCTCCTTTTCGGAAGTCGGTTAATTAATAGAGGATAGGTAATGCCCTTGATACCCAATGGCATAGTAAAGGATGTCCATTTGGAAGCAATTAATGATACTGCGGCACACAACATAGTAAATGGACTGGAGTGCGATTCACTAAGGCGACACATCTTTACATCCGAGGGAACAACGGCGAATCATCAGATGTAATTAGATCCGTATTCTTGAGTAAACACTGCGCGATCGTAGCGCCTCAACGATGTCGGCGGCGCGACATAGAACTAAAATATGGTTCCGAATGTATGAAAACGGTATTCACAAACACAAAACATCCTAGCACTTCATCCACGACCACATCGGTACATCTTTGCCTTCGATTTTAACTGTCAAACAGTAAAGCTTGTAAATTGTAGGATGTTTCCTTGGTTGTAGACAATTAGAATGTAAGTAAAACAAGTTATTATTTAAATTAAAATGCATAATATTGTTTTGTTTAACGTAATTTAATTTCTGATACGGTAATACGGCTATTTTTAATATTTTAGATGGCAGTTCGTCTTTCCTGTTTAATTTTTTTGTTGGATGAAGCTAAGCGTCGAGATAATTTAGAAAAAAGACGTCAGGCAAATGCAATACGTAATATGGATCTTCTTTCTACCGATGTTAACTACATTAAGGTATTCAGGTTGACGGAAGAGCTAATTATACAATTGGAAGAAGATCTTTCCCCATTCTTAGAAAAGGCGAAACGTCGAGGAGGAATTATCAACCGAACCAAGGTATCAATTTCTAGGTATAGGTACATAGATTTAATAGAAATCACCATACAGTGGAAAAATGTCTAAAACTTAACTCTCATTTCAGATTTTATGCACTCTCGCATTTTTAGCTAGTGGGAGTTATCAAAAAATATTATGTGAGAATGCAAGAACTTATATCTTGCAAGCATCTGCGTCTAGAGCTATAAGAACCGTAGTAGATGCCATCAACCATCCAGTTGTAATTAAAAAGTACATAAGATTTCCGAAAACAACAAACGAAAGGCAAATTCTCAAAGAAAAGTAAGTATTTCTTAAGTTTCACACTTAAGTTTTTTACTCTCTCACTTAAAAGTTCTATATTCTTTTACTTAGTGGATCCTTTCATAAATCACACCATATGGCTATTTATTTGTATGTTACATACTTAACTAATAGTTTTAAATTTTCATCTTTTATTTAGATTTTATGAAAAATTCAAAATGCCTGGAACCATTGGCTGTGTTGATGGTACCTTGGTATCAATGGTTCGGCCCAAAGAACATGAAGAGCGATATTATTGTAGAAAAGGGTATCATGCTCGAAATGCTGTTATTGTAAGTTTTTTTATTTATTATTTCATTATAGCTATAGTGGGAATAGGAACTTATCTGTTTCAAACCATATTTTAATCTGCTATTTTTGCCTTTTTAGATAAATGATCCCGACTTAAATATAATGCATGTGGATGTAACTTTTGGAGGTGCAACACATGACAGCTTTATATTTAATAATTCAGTCATAAAAACGCATTTGGAGCAGCTAAATAATACAGGAGAAACAGTGTATCTGCTTGGTATGTATTTTAAAATGTTTCTTTGCTATTAACCATCAGAAATTGTACCTGTTTTCAGGGGTATTTAAATATGAATAATAAATTCAGATATTTATATTATTGTAAAATGAAACTAAATTCCTATTTAATTTATTTCAGGGGACTCCGGTTTTGCTCTTAGGCCATACATGATGGTTCCATGTAGCAACCCCGAGCCTGGCTCAAGGGAAGCATATTATAATGATCTGCATGCCACAGCAAGAAATACTGCAGAACGAACCATTGGCATACTAAAAGGCCGTTTTAGGTGCCTTTTAGTTCATCGTGTTCTTCACTATGATCCGGAGATGGTGGGAAAAATTATTAAAGCTTGTTGTGTGTTGCATAACATTTGCAATAAAGCTGGAGTTCCTCCAATAGAATTACCAGCTCATTTACAGAGACAAGAAGCGAGGGGGATCCAGTTACTACAACAAGGAAGCCAGGACTCTATAAATGATTTGGACAGTGGACGTCTTGTTAGAGGTCGTCTAATTAATAGACTGTGGCGTGGACAAAATAGTTAATAGTAGAAGTAAATACTAACAATAGACTTAAGATATTATTAATTCAGGTAATAAGACAGTGTTTATTATAAATTTGTGTATGTTACATAGTTATGTATATTTTTCATCTTAAAAATAGAAAGTGAATGTTAATGTTTTTTAAAGTTATATATTATCTTTTACATATAGATAAAATTAATAGTCTAGCAAAATAGTACCTAGGAAAAGTCATTTTAGTATAATTTAGTTTTTTTTTTAATATTTAATTACCTTTGTGTAGATGCTTTTTTTTACCTATTATGTGTAAATGAGTGAACTTTGTAGATTCTCAGATTCTGTTTAACTTTTGTTAAATATTTATCTTGTTTTACATTATTTGTATAGTTAGTGTTTGCGCCTGATTGTTATTCAAAGGCAAATATTGCTAATTGTTTTGATCAGGCGCTTAGAAATGTCGGTAGTTTGCGCACAAAAACCAGCAGACATTTTTGTAAAACTAATTCATCTAGATTCTAAAATGGACGTCCACAATATATTTCATAATATTATGAGCTTGGTATTGTTTAAATTTATAATAGAACGCCAACGCATTAACGTTGTCTCATTGTTATTTAAAATTATAATCATTGTTTACGTGAAGACATCATCGTTTTATTTAGCACCAAGCTCCAGTGTCTCGAGTAGACAGTTAGCAACAACATGTCGACTGGTCGTTACGCAGTCGTTTACACATTGGCCAGAACGGCTCACATTGGCCAATGGGACTTCATCTCGAGACACAGATTCACTGTACTCCGTATTCCACAAAAGCTTACCACTATAGCGTATTGCTTCAAGGCAGGGTGGGATTAGCACAGCGCCACCCCGGACACTGTCTCACTGGGTAGACACGGACTCCCCAGGGGAGTCAAATTGTCTACTGCAGTGGGGTGGAGGACCAAATTCCTCCGTTCGTATTGCATTTTATTGTAACACCTAATGATTTGAAAAGAGTAACCATGGAGTTTCTTGCCGGTTCTTCTCCATGGAATCGACCAACGCGAACTGTGCAACTTTTTCGACGTTTTATCTAGGCCTATGTGAAATAAAATATTTAGATTTTTTTGAATTAATAAATAAATAAAACAATCAGAATCAGAATTATTTATTTGTTAAACATAGGTATAAACATTATAGATCATAAAAATATTGATGCTCTTGCTATGTTCTGACATACAAATATGAATAGAAAAAGAAAACAAAAGTAAACCATTAAAATTACAAATAAAATGTCAACTGAAATAAAAGATTACAATATAAAACGTCAATTAAAATAAAAAACACACAAACACTATAAGTCAATAACATAAATAATAAAATTCCAGTACAATTAAAAATTAACAATCTTTTAACATACATACTATTTTTATTTATTTATTAAATCTCGAATTGCGCTACTTATTTTATCAAGAGCCTGAGCCATAGCCTGATGGCCCTCTACTTGCCGACTGATTGCTTGGGCAATCAAAAGTTCCGCTTGTGCTCGGCGTTCTTCGATGGCTATGAAACGCTCTGTGATGCTAGCCATTTCAGAGCGACGTTGTGACGGAGGTGACCTTCTCAATAGTCTCCGGCGCGCTGCAGATTGTCGCGGAGATAGCTGGTGAGTGCGTCGGCGACCGCGTAATGTCTCTCCATGCACACGCCGAGGAGCTGCAATTAATATATTGAACTTATTATAGTTATTCTTATCATATTAGCACATCGTGTCCCACTGCAGGGCAAAGGCCTCCCCTCTTTCCAATTGTCTCTATCCTATATTTATCTATCTGTGTGTAAAATTTCATCCAAATCCGTTCAGTAGTTTTCGCGTGAAAGCATAAGAAACAAACTTACATTCACATTTATAATATTAGTAGGTTTACTTAATTAGTTATTATTAGTATTAGTAGAGTATTATTAGAGAATGCAACTTACTTTGACTGCCCCTTTCCAAAACATCATTTGGCTGTGATGCAGGTCTTGTTGGCTCAGTAAACGAAACCTGAAAATATATGATAGTTGTTGAATTCTTGTTTCACTGTCTATACAATAGTTTAAATCATAATTTTCCAAAACCATACCCTGTTTTGTTCAGATGCTGGACTATGAGCATCTGGTGCTGGTTCAATCACTTGCTGTTCAGTTGCTACTGATATTGTAGGACTGTCTTGCACACCATCCCCATGAAAAGCAGCAAGATTAGACTGGAATAGAATGTTTTGTTCGGTTCTTTTAATTATTCGAGATAATATTTAAAATTACAGTCCACAGCAATACCATATTTATGTCCAGTATTTAGCATTATAGGATCCTATTTTATTTATTATTTTAACTTGTATTGATCAAACATAACATGGGTGTTATGCACCTTAGTCAAGAGGTCACATGAGAGTACCTCACGCTTAGTGGAAAAAGCCATCAACAAAAGAATAAACAAATCTTATACCCATTGCATTTCATGGCTTGGCTCATGTATAAGAACCTCACTTTGTTCAGCCTGATGCTCATTTGGAGGGATAATATTCTGAAAATAGAATGATTACATAAATACTCTTTATCTATAATAGGTAAGCTCATTAATTACACAGAAAAAAAAAACTTACTAGTAAAATGCTGGGAGACTCTTCACTTTCCACAGTTCTCACATCCAATGGGTCTTCCTAAAAATGTAAAAGTATTGTATTATTTATTCATTTCAATCAGAACAATAAATTTGTAAAGGTTTATAGCCTAGAAAATTACATACCTCAAAAGGATTTATTTCTAAGTTCTGATCTCCACAACCAAAACTTTCTCCTCCCATAATTGTTTGTATTTTTAATTCCACGTCGCTCAGTTCTGGCAAATCTTCTATGCCACCACCAGTGCGCCGCCTCGCAGCTGCAATTAAGCTGGACTTCCTCTTAACTGCTCCTTTTTTGTCCTTCCAGTACTGAAGCACAAGTAAGAATTATATGATTTGATGTATTGAATACATAAAACACCTAATTGCTCGGTTTGGTTTAACTTTCTGTTGCAATTTTAAATGCTTTTAAAATTGCAATTTTACCCTAGCCTAAAGTTACAGTAGATACAGTTAATACTAATTTATTCATCAAGAACATGGCCCATGGGCTGTCACTGTAAAATTATACTATACTGTAGAAGGCTACGTTTTCAATGCAATAGTACCTATACGCATAAATTCACACAATATTTTTATTATAATTACTAACCTTACACCACTGTTCCAATGTTTTCGTACAGCCACTACCATCACTGTTTAGAGCTGTTGTTAGTTCGGACCATGCCTGACGACTGCGAATGCGAGCATTCGCAGTACGAGCATGGCCCATAGCCAACCATGGTTTGCTTTCCAAAAAGCAAACTAGCTTTTCCAGCTGATTTATCGAAGGAGCTGCGTTGCGAGACACTAAAAGATAAATGTTTGGTTACTTAAATGTAGTTCTAGAAACTGTGCTGCATATTTAAATAGAATAGTTACTGTGTACTTACTTTCGATAGGTTTGGAACCAAACTAAAACAAAGAATAAGTAGGACGCCATTGGGTTGGGGTTCAAATTTATTTTTAAAGTCCACTTTAGCCACTTAAAACCACTTCGAACCACTTGGAACTTTGGAATTTCGTATTCTGATAAAAAAAACTCTAATCAAGATAGTGATCTAGTTGTTTGTTTTGAGATACATAACCTACAAAAACACGGCAAACACAGAGTATATAATCACTACGACAGGAAATGTCAAAGATTTGATATTGTTTTATTGCTATCATCAAAAATAATTATTTTCCAAGTTGAAAACCATGGTTGAAAATAATATAATTAATTCAATATTCGTTGCATAATAAATATAACATGTAATAGAAATACGTATTGTGCATTTGTATTAATTTATAATGACGAAATAACTTCAAAATAGGTTGGTCGAGATTTTCTCGATTATACTCTAGGTTAAACATAGCAACACTGTCATCGTCTTACTTTTCATCGTTGTCGAGTAGATCGTCGACGAGCCTAAGTAGGTACCTTACGGAATACGGATTTTATCATCGATGTTTTCAAAAGCGATATCTACGATGCCACATCAGTGAGCTCGTCGATGTTAACATCTGTGAAGAGTCTGTTAGTGAATCGCATAGCTGAACTCAGGCACGTATTCAGGGGGGGGATATGACACCTTTGTCATAGATGTCGCTGTAGTACTTTTTGTTCAATGTAGCTGAAGCACTTTTTGTAGTGCCGTATAAGACCGAAGTTGCTTCATTGATTAATAATCAGGTTTTGACGCAGAAACAACTCTAATAATGCGTTGTTTTGTTGATCATGGCCTTGAATGCAATGGTACTACCTATTTTTGGGCAATTTAATGTCTATATTTCGAAATCTAAGATGAAATTTAATGTAGAGCTCTATTGATTATTGAAAATGATGTAACATTTAAAGATGCTTTTCGTTAAATTATGTTAGAAGACGGATATGAGTATGACCGAACGAGCTGGTTACCTTCTACTGTGTGCATATCTCTATTGTTGCAGATTAACACTCAAGGACGTGGAACACTAAGGAGTGCCGGAGTCGGATCCTGATGATGCAGCCGAAATATAATCGTAACACAAGCGTCTTTGTTTGGTGATGTGCAGAGCCTACGGAGTATGGTGTCGATGGGAACGACAGTGATTGTTGGACTGTATGACTGCTGTGTTTATAGTTGATTTAGTCAATACCAGTTAAGAATTGTAGTGTTAGTGTTTTCTTCATTATTGACATTTATATTGTGTGATCATGTTTAACTATGTTATTATAGACATATACATTGTGTGGCTACTATATATCCGTATCCCAACTCTGTTCCCACACTATGTCTGAAAAAGATCCTATCCAGGATGCGACATACGAGTATACAGCATGAACTAAAATTGGGTGCATTCTTAGACCCTATTCGCGGCAATGTTGACCCAGAAAATTTGGGGTCCAAAGAGATATTGAACTTATCAATTTTTTTGAAAATTCTACCGCTCCACCATTACAGGTGATTGTGAGAAATCTACGCCGCGCCGTTCAATATGCAACAATGTTTCATTAACAAATGAATCCTTCGAAACCATTGAGCTATATATATATCTATGTTCGAAACCAATAAATAACTATGTTTATGCAAGGCAACATCGGTGTGGTGGGGACATATTTTGAAAATCTCCACATCGAAAAAAAAAAAGGTCGATTCACACCAGCCAAGTGCCAGCTGTCATCAGCGTCTCGTTTGGCAAGTAGGTGTAGTGTCCATAGACTATAAATTAGTTAGATAATTTAAGTCAAGCACTAGTGTGTAGTGTGTAACGGGTACATCCCTACAACGACGGTTCGGAATAAATGGTGTCACGCAATGGTGTAGTTTTATTGTGTCTACAACAGGGGTGGTCAGCTTTCTAAGCGCCCAATGCCTACAGTGGCAGGATTTGCAAAAAAGGGATAGCGCTCTACGAATGAATGTGATAGTTAGATTAAAAATTTACATGCTAGATTGAAAACTTACCTACCAATTTGGTAGATTTTGTTATATTTTGATATATGAAATATTTAGATGATGGATGTTTACCTTTTTTTTGTAAATATTTTGAATTTATTCATGAAAGTAGAATTCCTGCAGTATTAGAGATTCTAATTATTATAATTATTACAACCAGATAATGGTTGGACTTTTGTTTTTATGTGATGGTAACTTTTACAACTTAACCCGGCCGGGCCCGTTTGCCGTTGTCACTGCGAGAAAATTTTATTCAAACTTTTTACTCCGCTTTCAACTGCTGTTTCTGTGTTTTTGCCGTTTTGGGTTTGTTTATCGTTTTTATTGAATTGCGAGATCGAGACTCCTGTGCGAAACTGACGCTTTTTGTGTTGTGAATTCAATATTTGTGAGATAGAGACTCCTGTGCGAAATTGACGCTTTTCGTGTTGTGAATTCAATATTTGTGAGATAGAGACTCCTGTGCGAAATTGACGCTTTTCTGTTGTGAAAACTTAGATTACGAGAAAGAGACTCATTTTTGTGCGATACTGACGCTTTTGTGTTATTTTTCCACCATGGTTGGAAAAGGGAATGTTAAGTGTGCAAAATGCGGCATTAGCTCAAAGGAAAACTCTTCCTTGACTTTTCACAGGTTTCCTCTCCCGTCCACTCAGGGGTCTATAAAGTAAGTCTATTTTGCGTTAATTTACACTTTAGTAGCTGATACTATGTCTATAAAGTAGTTTTGGAAGTCCGCGAAATTCAAATTTTCTTACGTTTTTTGCAATTTGCAGGCCAGTGGTAGGTTGTATGTAGTTGAAAATATTGGTTGTGGCTTCATTACTATTTATAGATATGTCTGTTTACTTAGGTAGGTACCTACATTTTCTATTAATAAAAACATCTAAACAAATCCTAGACAATAAATATATTATGTGTACTAGTCATGTGTATCAATCATGCTTTGGGTGAAAATCAGGCCAAAGCCTATATTGTAGTTGCATTGTGAATAAATAAAAAAAATTGCATAACTTTTCTAATACTTAATACAAAAATATCTTTTTCAGGGCTCGAGTTTGGGCAAAATTTTGTTTTCCCAATGATGATTGGTCTTCAGATGATTCATTGGTGAAGCTATACAAGCAGCATAAGATGTTATGCGGCAATCATTTTGAAGATTCATCATTTACTAGCAGTGCCAAAACAAGATTGAATAAGTTTGCCATTCCAACAAAAGCTCAAAATATTTTGGCCCAGTTACGAGATGAACAACCACCTATAGAAGCACAAAAAACACAAGTAAGTATTTTTTAAGAACTATTTTAACACACGAGGTCACGGCAGACCACGACAGAGATGGCGGGACAAACTCATTGTTTGGTAATTTTTTAAAATTGGTAATTGGAAAGAAAGAGCACAGATATTATATTCCTACCTTAAACATACAAAACTAATAAGGCAAAAAAAAAACTAACACAAAGTTCTGTATATTTGTAATAAATAAATGCGCTTAATAAAGCAATGTAAATAAAGACAGCAGACTTAGCAGAAAGAAAGAAACTCCCTAGTAAATTGGATTCTCTTGTTTCTGGTTCATTCAACAAATTGCTAAGATATGCAAGAAAATAAATATTTTATTGAAAGAAAGTTAATCAATATGCTTATAATATTTCAGTATCAGGAGACTACTCAAAACACGCAGACCAATGTAGAAGTTACAGCCAGTAGTACTTCACAGTGTTCAACATCCATAGAACACTTCAATGCAAATAACCCTCAGAGCCCAGATTTGACCAAGGTAATTAAATAAGTTGTAATAATAATATTTTATGAGTGGATTAATGTTGACGCAGACGTTGTGATATGGCAATGGAATGGCGTGTCAGGCGTGATCAACCAAATAAACACTTCGACAGTATATCCAGACTTTTATTTATCAAAATACGAGCTGATATTACACGTCCATTGTATATTCGATATGATGAATTAAGATTAAATTGGACAATAATTGAGACGACACAAAACATAAAAAGGGGCAGAGACTGCAGAGAGCCGTGAGCAGATAAGTAGTTGTCAAAATCAGTGAAAAAGACAGATGACAACTTCAAATGACATTTAAATAAATATGGCTGCCTTTAAGCTGCGTTCATGTAGAGCTTACACAACTCCTAATACTCCTCCTTAAGCGCTACATGAGAGAAAAGAAAAAACTACTGTAACTCTACACAATATTTAAAAGACTCTACATTTAAGAGTTACATACTCTACCTACTTTAGAGCGACTCTACATAATTATACATATGATTCAATTCAATAATAATTACATGATTCATCACAATATAACAATATTTATCATTAATAAAATAAGTACAACAAAACATTAACCATTTGCTCCACAAACTCTCATATTTAAACATTTTACAAAATTACAATGTTTCTGCGCACATAGTGGCTTTGTCAATACATCTGCTAGCATGTCATTAGTAGGTAAGTATCTTACAGTTATGTTTCCTTTTTGTACTAAATCCTTTACGAAATGGTAACGCAAATCAATGTGCTTCGTTTTCTTATGCGAATATTCTTTTACAAGTAATAATCTTTGAGCACTTTGATTGTCGTTGTATACAATTACATCAAAAGTTTTGGTAATAATTTCAGACAAGAAATTCTTCACAAAACAAATGTCCTTGCAAACGTCACTAATTGCTAAGTACTCTGCCTCTGTACTTGATAAAGCTATACTACGCTGTTTTCTAGCTTCCCAATTGATTAAACAGTTACCTAATTTTATAACAAATCCAGTGTAGGACTTTCTGTCTGATGAGTCATTAGCCCAGTCGGCATCTGCATAAGCACTGATATTAAAATTAGTACCTTTTGTAAAATGAAGACCATAGTTGATCGTCCCTGCTAAATAACGAAGTACTCGCTTTGCTGCGCGCCAATGACTCGTGTCGAAACATACACTGTATTGACTAAGTTGACTACAAGCATAAGAAATGTCCGGGCGTGAGCACACACTCAAATACATTAAACATCCCAACAGTTGTCTGTATTTGTATAACTCATCATCAAGACCCTTCCCATTAGACTTTTCTAACTTACAATTTACAGGTAACGGTGTAAGTACTGGCTTGCAGTCACTCATATTAAATTTAGCTAGCAAACATTTTATATAATTAGACTGATCTAGCACTATTGTATTATTATATCTAGTGACATTCATGCCTAAACAATTTTTTTAATTGGCCTAGATGACGTATTTCAAAGTTTTCTTTCAATAATGATAAAACATTCCTAATACATCCATTATGAAATATATAACAGTCATCGACATACAGAGCAATTATTATATAATCTTTATCATTTTTCTTTATATATACGCACGGTTCGCACTTACTTTGAGTATATCCATTATTAATTAAAACATTATTTATTTTTAAATTCCACATACGGCTAGCCTGTTTGAGACCATATATACTTTTATTCAGCTTACAAACTTTACTTTTATCTGAACAAAAACCTTCTGGCTGCTCCATATATATAATCTCATCCAGATCACTATTTAGGAAAGCTGTGGTAACATCAACATGGTCCATCTGCAAATTCATTTCTGTTGCAATGGAAAATAAAATTCTCAATGTGGAATGTCTGACAACAGGTGAAAAAGTGTCATTGTAGTCTATACCTTCTTGTTGACTAAATCCACGGGCAACCAATCTAGCTTTATACTTATCTAGTTTACCTGTGGCATCGTGTTTCCTTTTGTAGACCCACTTGCACTTTACAATGTTTTCACTTTCTGGTCGATCGACTAATGTCCAAACATTGTTCTTAATTAATGAATCATACTCACATTTCATGGCGTGAAGCCACTGCTCACAGTCAGTAGACTTTGTAGCTTGCTCGTATGTATTAGGCTCATTTGCCAAACTCTGCTCAATTAGCATCGCCGATAAGTCATAATCATTATATTTAAGCGGAATTTTACCTCTATTAGTACGTACGGGACGCGAGCCAGAAGCAACACTTTGCACATGGTCAAGCTCTCCTCCTCGAAGTGTGGCATCAGGCAGAGAAGACACAGCATCCCTGCAGACATTATCCTCATCACCATTATTACCATTTCCTTCAAGTGTGGCAGCAGGCATAGAAGACATAGTGTCCTTACAGACATCATCCTCATCACCTTCGTCACCAGTACCGTAGACCAGGTCCGACAAGGGAGACCACACTGAAGGTGTTAGGTCACTCTCAGATCCTGAAATAGGTGATTCCGTAGTAGACTTATGACAAATATTATCACAGACATTATTAATAATTTTATCATTCATTTCATTTGCATTATTATTATCACAGTCAATATTTAAAATTTCATTATCAATATTTGTATAATTATTATTATTTACAATGCATTCATGAGAGATAAAATCATTATTCTTGCTTTGTGTTTTAAAGTGAAGTCCTCCAATAAATTCATCTTCTAAAAATGTTACATTTCGTGAATACACAACCTTTTTAGGATTATATGGATCAAGGAGACGGTAGCCCTTAAAAGTCTCACCATAGCCAACAAAGATATATGGTTTAGCTTTAGCGTCAAGTTTACGACGTTTTACATCAGGAATATGAGAAAATGCTACACAGCCAAATACGCGCAAATGACTGAGATCGACTGGCTGTCCAGTCCACTTACTCTCAGGGATATCATCTGACAACGCGCTGGTAGGAGACTTGTTCTTCAGGTATATAGCAGTCATTACTGCTTCTCCCCAGAAACGTTCAGACAGACCCGCGTCATGTAACATGGCCCTAGCTTTCTCAAAAATCGTCCTATTGACGCGCTCCGCAACTCCATTCTGTTGTGGACAGTAAGGCACCGATGTTTGATGTATTATCCCTTCCCTTTTAAGAAAATCAGTCAACGTTCTATTACAGTATTCAGTACCGTTATCGGTTCTTAAAATTTTAAGTTGCAAACCTGTTTGTTTTTCAACCATATTTTTAAAGTTAACAATATGTGAACTCACCTCGGATTTTGTTTTCATTAAATAACCGAAGGTTTTTCTAGTGCAATCATCCGTCAGAGTCAAAAGATAACGGGCACCGCCCCAACTGCTGACTTGAATGGGCCCACAGACGTCGGAATGCACAAGCTGGAGTGGCACGGTAGATTGGCTTCCCACAAGCTTCGGATAAGGCTTTGTATGCATCTTTCCAGTTAAGCAGGGAACACACTTGTTTGGCGAGTCGTCATCCTGAAAAACGACACCACAACATTTACCACCACCCCGTAGGCTATTCATACCTTTCTGGCCAATATGGCCTAAACGCTTATGCCAGACTGTCGCAGACACCAATGCAGTATTGACACTCTCTGGCTGCTGCCTAGGATGCACCAGCATGGAATGTCCCAACACATGCGGCTTGCACTGCTGTATCTTATACAAACCATTCACATTTGTAGCAGCTAAAATTTGGTTGCCAGTTAAAGAACTTATCTCATTATAAACATGACACCCATTTTTATCAAAAACTACTGTAAAACCATTGTCACACATTTTACTTACAGACAATAAATTCGTTGACAGATTGGGAACAACTAAAACATTTTCTAAAGTGATATTATTTTTGTCAGTAGACAAAACTAAATTGCCAATGCCAGACATTTCTAATTGACCACCATTTGCTATAGAAATTGAGTTATTATTACAGCTTTTAAAATTTCTTACTAACCTAGCATCATTGATCATGTGAGCCGAGGCCCCGCTGTCGATGATGACATCATTATGGTGAGCGATGTAAGCCGATGCATAAAAGGTATGCTGTTCTTCTTTCTTCTTCTCATCCCTCTTTTTCTTAAAGCATCGCTTCGCTGTATGTCCTGGTTTTCGGCAGTAATCACACTTGAAAAGTTTGTTCTTCTTTACATGAAAAGCTGAAGCATCATTATCACATTTTCCATTTCTTCTGTGTTCCTCTTGAAGCAATCTCGTTCTCACTAGTTCAGAAGTCAGCGAGCTAGTTAAATTGGCAGTTTCAAGACCGGAGACTAGTGTGTCAAATTCCTGCGGTAAGCCGCTAAGTAGAATTTCAGCCACCTCACCGTCATCTATAATTTTTCCAATGTCAGAGAGTTGCTGGACTAATCCGGTGACATTTTCAATATATTCAGTCATGCTGCTAAACTTACTGTAGTCAACTCGATGTAACTGTCTAAGTAGCAGAACACGGCGATATAGACCTTTGTCCTCGAATGTATGAGCTAGCTTCTCCCATGCTTCTTTAGCTTTTGACGCTGATCGAACTATTTGGTACAAGTTGGGTTGTAGTGCCAGGCAAATACGCGCCAAGGCGCGGCTATCACGCACGGCGTCAGTATCAGTGCCGATCACGCAATCCCACAAACCTTCTAAAGTGAGTAACATCTTCAATGAAAACTTCCAGTTCGAATAAGACGAGATACCACTCAGCTTCTCCACTTGATTATTGATGTGTATCGCTGGTTGCGTTGCCATATTTCTTCTTTGACAATAAATCTGGTCGACAGTGAGTTTTGGTGATACATACAACGATGATTATGCGTAGATCCCTCGTTGCACGCCTTTCTTTTTCACTGGGGCCATAACCTGTTGACGCAGACGTTGTGATATGGCAATGGAATGGCGTGTCAGGCGTGATCAACCAAATAAACACTTCGACAGTATATCCAGACTTTTATTTATCAAAATACGAGCTGATATTACACGTCCATTGTATATTCGATATGATGAATTAAGATTAAATTGGACAATAATTGAGACGACACAAAACATAAAAAGGGGCAGAGACTGCAGAGAGCCGTGAGCAGATAAGTAGTTGTCAAAATCAGTGAAAAAGACAGATGACAACTTCAAATGACATTTAAATAAATATGGCTGCCTTTAAGCTGCGTTCATGTAGAGCTTACACAACTCCTAATAATTAATTAGCCTGGCCCAAGTTGAACTTGCCATAAATAATAGCCTACATCTATCTGCAATCAAGTAGGTACCTTCCAAAGTGAGAGAACTTTCAAATATGTGCAGTGATTCTGGAGATAACCCTCCACATATACACAGACATACAAAATTCATACTGTCTCGTTTGTATATTACCCCTTCGTCTGATAAGCCTGATTGAATCAGTCTGACACTATTGTTTAACTATTGTGTCTACCTCGCAGCAGATGAAGGTTTTTAATGGATTATTATAATAATATGTAGAGGCAGATTATTTAATGTATGAATCTCATAAAAATATCTGCTGATGGTTCATTAGACTAATTTTATGCAAGATAAGCAAAAACAAAAAAAATATTTCATACAAAAAAGGATAATCAATATTCATAAAATGTTTCAATACCTACTAACACCAATTGTAAACATATGCAAGAAAAATAAACATTTCATAGAAGGAAAGTTAATCAATAAAATTAAAATTTTTCAGTATCAGGAGACTACACAGATGCAGATGGATGTGGAAATTACGGCCAGTACATCTCAGTGTTCCACATCCATAGAACCTAGCCTTCAGGGTTCCGATTTGACCAAGGTACCTCAATTAATATATTAATATTTTCTTTGAATAGGACAAATTCATTATTGCTAGAGTCTAGATAAATATAATTTATGTTATTTTGCTGTTGACATAGATGTATTTATTTGCTATTGTTACATTATATTGCAAGTCATACTATACAATTATAATCAGTTTATCATATAATTATTCAATTCAGATGAAATTTTATGGAATGAGGACACTTTCCTTGTCTGAGTTATTGTTGGATTATGATAAAGCGATCTATGATTATGTTGAGTAACTGTAAAGTATGTCCTAACCCTTTGAATTCTCTGACATGATTATTATATGTTTTACAGGAATCATCGAAAAGCAAAGGCATATTAAAAGACCTGAATGTCAAAAAAATCACCGAACTAACACCCAGAAAACAAAAACTGTACAGAAGATGCAGAAAAAATTTAAATGAAATATTGAGACTTCGAAGAAAACTTAGAAATGTTAAGAAGTGCAACAGGGATGTTTTAGGTTCTTTGCATGATGATGATGCGGTGAACAACATAATGAAACGAAAATTAAGCAGTTCATTTTATTTGTTGTTACAAAGCCAGTTAAAAAATGTGTCGAGAAAGTTAACTGGGCGGAGATGGACACTAGACGACAAAGTTTTAGCCCTAAGTATGTATAAAAAGTCTAGTTCGTGCTATAGGCTATTAAGCCGACTATTTTGTTTGCCTAGTGTGAGTTCACTAAAGGCATTATTGAACAAAATACCCATGATGTGCGGAATAAATAATCAAGTGATTGAAACAATTAAAGAAATCACAAAACAGAGGTCAGTCAGTGACAATTTGTGTGTTGTGTCTTTTGACGAAATGTCAATAAGAAAAAACCTGAGCTACAATACAAAACTAGACCAATTAGATGGCTACCAGGATCATGCTGCCCAGGGCCGAACGCAAGAAATTGCAAGCCATGCCCTAACTTTTATGGCTATAGGAGTTAGAAAAGCCTGGAAACAGCCGATAGCCTTCTATTTTTCGGGAGACTGCGTCACAGCTGATAGATTAGCTGTACTTATTAAGGAGGTGGGCCTTCTGTTTGTGTGATAACATTAAATTTGTCTTAGCCTCAAACTATATAAATTAATTGATTAAAATAAATATGAATTTTCAGGTTTTGAGTACTTGTTTTGGTGCTGGATTGGAAGTCATTGGCGTCGTATGTGATTTGGATGGCGTTAATTTACGGGCAATAAATTTATTAGGCTCATCGAAAGATCGACCATTTTTCGAACATGAAGGACATGAAATTGTCACCATCTTAGACCCGCCCCACCTGCTTAAATGTTTTAGAAACAATTTTTTAAAACATAATGTACAATTTGTACAAGATGTAGAAATAGAAGGTCTACGAAGAATAGGTTGGTACCTACCTATTGCTTATTATTCGTGTTGTAGATTTAGCAGCCTGTAGTTTTATAAAACTAACAATAAGGGCCTATTCAAACCTAAGCGGTATTTGCTACCGTCAGCGGTAGAGAAAACAGAGCGGGTATGCAGTATTGTTAGGTACTATAACTACTCCGCGGCTAGAGCGGAACTTGATACTAAATACTTGATCCAAACCTGCGCGGCATGTACCTCTACCTACAGCGGCAGCGAATACTGCTTAGGTTTGAATAGGCCTTTACATCATTCCTATGTTAAGAGCGTTCAGCCCGCGCGAGTGGTTGTACGTGATTAATTTATTAAATTTAAATGAAAGCACTATTTTTCTCAGCCCGCACTGGATCTTTGGTGTTTATTTGTTCAAACATGTTGGTGTTTGAACAAATAAACAAACACCAAGAATCAAACAATTATTGAAACATCAACAATCTAGAGCAAGCCCTGCTCTAGATTGTTGATTGTTTTTTTTTTGGACATTACATTAACTCCATCTTAATATTTCTATCTTAGAACGTACCTATTGCTAAATTAAATAATAAAAACAAAACTTACAACTTTATAATTATATTCATTTCTATGTGTCAAATAACCAGAATATTAATTGATTTTATAATCTTCTATTGCAGGAGTAGCTAAATGGAGCCACATCCAAGAATTCTTTGATAAAGATAACAAGAACCCCAACTTCGTTTTTGCTCCAGCATTGACCCAGCAACACCTTCAGCCGAATGGCAAACAAAAGATGAAAGTTCGGCTAGCTGCTCAAGTTTTGAGTCATTCCGTTGCTGCAGGACTATTTACCAAAGTAGCCCTAAGTAAGTTTCAGCATAATAAATTTCTATGTACTTTCAATCTTTCTAGTCTTTTTTCCCGTCTGTGGCAATGCACATAATTATGGAGGGTCATGTTTTTCTCTCGACTATGTGAATATGATTCTTTGACAAAAGACGATAAAATCATTCAAATCAAATTAAATACCTACTGATAATTGCATGAAATGAATAAAACCAAACCTAAGAAAGATGTTTGCAACCATTTAGTAATGTTGTAAACCTCATGTGAGGCGTTTGAAGAAAACAATACCACAGGACACAATAACATCAAGTTAAACCTAAGAGAGGGTGCATCACTGGATGATTCCCGGCAAGTTCATCTGCGAGAATATACAAAGTACAGCTGATTGTCCTCAAACTGGGATAGATTGCAGTAGAAAAAGACTTTAAAAAAAAAAAAAAACCGGATGTTTTGTTGTTGAAAATTACTGCAATGTAAAATGGCACTACTATTCCTCATACAACGGGTACAGGGTTCGGGGTACGGGTTCAATGGGTCAGTGTCACGTCATGTACCTAGTCATGCAGAAATTCCTTTTAACAAATGTTTTTTTGTTTGGTTTCAGACGAATTACCACAAGATGCCGTGGGGACTGCAACCCTCGTCTCAAATATTGATAAACTATTTGACGCCATGAATGGTGACACGCCTGACAGAAAAAGAGGCAAAGAATACCTTACCAACATGTCTTCAACCAGCCCTCATTTAGTTTTTTTTAATAAAATGAGAGAATTTTTCACGCATATGAAGTTTGTAGGGGCGAGAAGCAAGCCCCCATCACAAGATGGCTGGTTGAGGACGATGAACGCAATCGAGCGTATATTTAAAAATTTAAAAAAATATAATATTAACACATTATGTGTCCGAAGGCTCAATCAAGATCCTCTCGAAAACTGTTTCGGGTGCATTCGAAGCAACTGTGGTTGTAATCCAAACCCCACTTCAGTCCAATTTATTGCAGCATTGAAAACTAGCATAATAACCAATTTAATTAATAACAATAAAAACAGAAACTGCCTGGATGATGATAACGACATTCTGAATAATTTCAAAGTATTTCTCCAAAAAGGTGAGCAACCAATAAATGATGCAAACTCTTCCACACCTTTTCCAGCGGAAATTTCTATTGAAGGTGTAGAAGAGTTAGATATACCTCAGTGTTCTGGAGAAATGCAAGCATGTGCATATGTGTGCGGCTTTATAGCAAAAAAGATGTCTATTAATTGCGCGCAGTGTAAAAAAATTATGCTTGCTGATCCGAACACTGAGGTATGTCATTTATTTACATCCTTTAAGGAGTACAACGATGTAAAATCAAGTTTAAAATACATCCAGCCCAGTTTCTGTGAAATGGTTGAAAATTCTGCAATTATAGTTAACAATTATTTAAAAGAAAATTCGTACAAGAAAAAATTAAAATATTCTTTATTAAAAACGTGCGAAAATTTAAATAAAGATTGGCTGAAGGGGTGTGACGATCATTATGAGATGAATTCAAAAATAATTGTTGAGAGTACAGTTGAGATATGTCTGAAGCGGTTTTGCACTATTAAAAATCGAGGGTTTGTTGAGGAAGCCTCAAAAAAATCTTTATTAAGAAAAATAAAAATACTTAAACACGTTTAAAAAAATTGTATTATTTAACATCACTTAGAAATTCCTAAGCACATTTTTTTTATTATATTTGCTAAACAGGAAACGAATGAGGAGCTTGTGGATAAATAAAAATAGCTTGCCTTGATTTCTATGTGGATCTACATAGAGTTTCTAAGCTGTTGGTCCCGGCTGTCATTTGTACATCTATGACAGTTCTTACAAGTAGTCAGTGGCCCAAAAAGTTTGACTACCAGTCTTGCCAAGTGGTATAGTATTACTCAGTGTAACTGGGTTGTGGAGTTCAGATAGGCAGTTGCTCCATGTAAAATACTGGTATTCAGCTGCATCCGGTTTGATTGGAAGCCGACCTCAACATAGTTGGGAAAAGTTTAGGCAGATGATGATGAAACAGGAGAGGAGCATTCTATGACTTAGTCGATGACGGAATTTCAATAGGCGTGAGTGACAAATTAAACGTACCATTTAGTTAATTGTCACTCACGCCTATTGAAACTCCGGTATCGACTAAATAAAAAAAAGGAAATTCAAAACACTTCAAATCTCCCGCGCTATCGATAGTTACTGATGGCACGAACGGCAGCGCTAGTGTGCTTCTACGTAAGCATTTTTAAAGTATGAAGTTGACGTTCTTCCCTTTAGGGTATATATGTTCTGTGGTCTACAATTATCTAAATAATCCTGGATCAACGATTCCTGACAAACCCCGAAACACAATAGTTTGGCGACGAGATGGAGGACAGTAACAAAAGTTTCATCGGATCCTTGCCGGTGTTCGATAATGAAGCACAAAGTTTCGCTAGCTGGTTGGAGTTATTTGAGGAATACTGTACGCTAAATAGCGTCCCACGAGAGGATGTCAGCAACGTCAGGAAGTCATTATTTATTTGTCATATTGGAGTCAAGCATTATAACGTACTACACAGTATTTGCTTACCAAATAAGCCGAGTTCAAAATCAATCGTGGAGTTGGCAGCCATTTTGTCGGAAAAATATGATTCTCCAGGTCTAGAGTCGACAAATCGGTACTTATTTTATCGAAGAATGCAGTCAGAAGCAGAAAGTGGTACGGAATACATCGCGGCCCTGCAGGAAATTGCAGCCAAATGCAACTTTGGGTGCCATGCGGAGCACGCATGCCGGGACCAACTCATTGTTGGAATCCGTAGTGAAAATACAAAGAAGAAACTGCTATCGATCCCAGAGCTAACCTACGAGAAAGCGAAAACTATTTTCTTACAAGAAGAGTCGGTTGTGTCACAAATGAAAAACATGTCGAGTACACCAAATGTCAACAAAGTCAGGAGTCGTCATGATAATCCAGGTCGTCGTTACCCAAATAGTCAGAGTCAAAGTCGTCAAGGTCGTCTACCTAGTCAGAGACGTCAAGGTCCACCAAGTCAGAGTCAAAATCGTCAAGGCCCACCGAATCAGAGTCAAAATCGTCAAGCATCACAGAGTTGGAGTCAAAATAGTCAAAACCGTCAGTCAAGTCAACAGGGTAATAATGCCAGCCACCAGCCATGCTACCGATGTGGGAGGAACCACAATCCAGCAATGTGTCCAGCTCGTTCGTGGAAGTGCTATATATGTCAGCGTTTTGGTCATACGTCAAGAATGTGCAGAAATCGCAATCAAGGTAACACAAACCAAGTCTGTGAAGTTGAGTCAGTCACAAGTCCTGTAACTAACAGTGTAGACAATGTTGTTAATTTGTTAACAGATTCCTTTAACATAAATAGTTTACAGCCAAGTCAGTCTATGTGTAAACTTCAATACTACAAACAAATATGTACTTGCACATCTTGTGATATTCCATGTGAGCCTAACTGTGGATATTGTACAAACATAAGGTTAGTAAATATTAAGAGTGTCTCGTCTAAGCCACAAATTATTAGAGTCAATGTCGAAGGATCATCATTAGAAATGGAAATTGATACTGGTGCGGCTATTTCATTGATTCCTTATCAATGTTATTTAAATTTATTTAAAAGTCATACCTTAAAGCCATGTAATATAAAACTAAATACTGTGTCAGGTCCTCTGGAAGTAGCGGGTATAATTAATGTTAATGTGTCCTTTAGTAAGTCCGTGTCCCCCAAGTTGTTACCACTTGTGGTGACAGTAGATAAAAAGTCCTTTATACCATTGCTTGGGCGTGATTGGTTAGATATTTTAAACCCAGAGTGGAGAAATAATGTTGTGTCAAGTAATATTAACAATAAGGGGTATGTAAAGTCTATTCAGCCAGAAATGAAGTCAAATAGTGAGTCAAATGTTGTGCAACAGTTCATGAAAACTTATCCTAATGTGTTCAGCAAAAATGTAGATTCACACATAATAGGTTTTGAAGCAAAATTAGTCTTAAAAGAAAATAGTACTCCAGTATTTTTAAAACCTTACCCATTACCTTATAATATTGTCCAAGTAGTCAGTGATAATTTAGACAGGTTGGAAAGTGATGGAAAGATTTATAAAGTCAATTATTCAGAATGGGCATCACCATTGGTACCAGTGAAAAAAGTCAATGGAGATTACAGAATTTGTGTTGATTTTAAGCGTTCAGTGAATTGTAATATTAAAGTTGATTCTTACCCACTTCCTAAGCCGGAAGATGTGTTTGCTACATTGTCAGGGGGCGAAGTATTTGTTGTTTTAGATTTGTCTGATGCATATACTCAATTATTGGTAGATGAGAAGAGTCAAGAATTGTTAACAGTGAATACACACAAAGGGCTATACAGATACAAACGGTTAATTTATGGTATAGCATCAGCTCCTGCAATTTTTCAAAAAGTTATGGATCAATTACTGTCTGATATACCTAATACTGTGTGTTATATTGATGATATTTTAATAAAAGGGAAGGATTATGCAGATTGTTATAATACAGTGGTCAAAGTTTTAGGAAAATTAAATAAACATAATGTCAGAATTAATCATGAAAAGTGTAAATGGTTTTATAAGTCTGTGGAGTATTTAGGTCATATCATTTCAAAGGAAGGCAGAAAGCCTAGTCCATCCTTAGTAGAAGCTATTGTCAATGCAAAGTGTCCACAAAATGTCAAAGAGTTAAGATCTTATTTAGGTATGTTAAATTTCTACCATAATTTCATAAGGAATTTAAGTACATTAGTTAAACCCTTGCGTCGTTTAACAGAAAGTAATGTTAAGTGGGAGTGGACAGCTGAATGTCAGTCTGCTTTCACCTTAAGTAAACAAAAGTTAATTAGTAGTGACTTTTTAGTCCACTATAATCCGTCCTTACCTTTAGTAGTATATTCTGATGCAAGTCCAGTAGGTTTAGGTGCAGTGTTGTGTCATGTTATTAATATTAATGGTAAATCTGTAGAAAAGCCAATAGCTTATGCATCATGTTCATTAACTAAAGTTCAGTGTAACTACTCTCAGTTGGATAGAGAAGCCTTGGGTGTTGTGTATGCAGTCACTAAATTTCACAAATATTTATGGGGTCGTCGTTTCACCCTTATTACAGATAATGCTCCAATTAAATATATCTTGCACCCTGGTAAGGGAATACCAACATTAGCAGCTCAACGCTTGCAACATTGGGCATTAATTCTTGAGAGTTACGATTATAACTTAGAACATAGGAAAAGTCAGTTTTTACAGCCAGCAGATGCCTTGTCTAGACTGCCAATTAATAAAATTGTGTTAGATGTCAATAGTAATGCATTTTCAAATGACTTACCTATCAATATTTTTGATATTGCAAAACAAACTATGGAAGATCCAGTATTAATTAAAGTTGTCAAGCTCACTAAAGAAGGATGGCCTCATCATTGTAAAGATCCTGCAATTAGTCCTTATTTCAGGTTAAGAAACTTTATTTCAATTAATGAAGATTGTCTAATGTTTGGTTCAAGACTAATTGTACCACAAAAATGTCAACAACATGTATTGAATCTTTTACATGAAAGCCATCCAGGTATTGTTCGTTCTAAAATGTTAGCTAGATCATTGTTTTGGTGGCCATCAATGTCTGTAGATATAGAAACAAAATGTCAGTCTTGTGAACCTTGTTCTGTTGTTAATTTTAAGCCTAATAATGAAAAATTGTCATGGCCTAGAACTTCTTTGCCATTTGAAAGAGTTCATATTGATTTCTTTGAGTTTAAGAAACAACATTTCTTAATATATTGTGATAGTTATTCTAAATGGTTAGACATCAAATACATGTCAAAGTCTTGTAATGCAGGGAGTGTAATAGAAGAGTTGTGTGGAATATTTTCGTATGTTGGATTACCAATTGAAATAGTGTCAGATAATGGTCCTCCATTTGATTCATATGCTTTTATTAATTTTTGTAATAAGTTTAATATTAAAGTCACAAAAAGTCCTCCTTACCATCCTGAAAGTAATGGTTTTGCTGAAAGAAATGTTCAAATAGCTAAGAGAGCACTGAGTAAACTTATTTTAGATCAAAATGATTCTGAATCTTTAACTCTTAAGATTAATAAATTTCTTTTAAATTATAGAAACACTCAGACTACAACTACAGAGAAAAGTCCTAATTCATTGTTATTTTTATATCAGCAAAGAACCTTGTTGTCAATGTTAAATCCTAAGTTTAATCCTAAGTCAGTTAAGAAATATCCTAGTTCTTATTTATTTAGTGAGAATGATAATGTTTTAATTCGCATAGGGAGGAATGGTGTTATTAATAAGGGTATAGTTGTAAAATGTCTTAGTCCAGTTATGTTTCTTGTATCTGTAGATGGTGTAGTTAAGAAAGTCCATCTTAACCAAATGTCCCATGCACCCCTACCATCCAGTACTCCGGTTTCTACTCCTTTAATGCCAAGGTCAGTATATCCTGGTCCTGTAGTAAGTCCTCAACCTCGTTTTAGTCAGTCCATTCCAATGCCTCCTAGTCTAGTCCGATCAAGTCCCTTACGTCCTTGTCCTGCTCAATCCAGTCCAGTACAGCCTAGTCCTACCCAGTCCAGTCCACCACGTCCCAATCCAGTCCAACCCAGTCCGGTCCAATCTAATCCAGTAGTGTCAGCTCCTCAACCCCGGAGATCTAATAGGATCATTCGCCCACCAACTAAACTAAATCTCTGAGGGAGGATGTAGTGTCCATAGACTATAAATTAGTTAGATAATTTAAGTCAAGCACTAGTGTGTAGTGTGTAACGGGTACATCCCTACAACGACGGTTCGGAATAAATGGTGTCACGCAATGGTGTAGTTTTATTGTGTCTACAACAGGGGTGGTCAGCTTTCTAAGCGCCCAATGCCTACAGTGGCAGGATTTGCAAAAAAGGGATAGCGCTCTACGAATGAATGTGATAGTTAGATTAAAAATTTACATGCTAGATTGAAAACTTACCTACCAATTTGGTAGATTTTGTTATATTTTGATATATGAAATATTTAGATGATGGATGTTTACCTTTTTTTTGTAAATATTTTGAATTTATTCATGAAAGTAGAATTCCTGCAGTATTAGAGATTCTAATTATTATAATTATTACAACCAGATAATGGTTGGACTTTTGTTTTTATGTGATGGTAACTTTTACAACTTAACCCGGCCGGGCCCGTTTGCCGTTGTCACTGCGAGAAAATTTTATTCAAACTTTTTACTCCGCTTTCAACTGCTGTTTCTGTGTTTTTGCCGTTTTGGGTTTGTTTATCGTTTTTATTGAATTGCGAGATCGAGACTCCTGTGCGAAACTGACGCTTTTTGTGTTGTGAATTCAATATTTGTGAGATAGAGACTCCTGTGCGAAATTGACGCTTTTCGTGTTGTGAATTCAATATTTGTGAGATAGAGACTCCTGTGCGAAATTGACGCTTTTCTGTTGTGAAAACTTAGATTACGAGAAAGAGACTCATTTTTGTGCGATACTGACGCTTTTGTGTTATTTTTCCACCATGGTTGGAAAAGGGAATGTTAAGTGTGCAAAATGCGGCATTAGCTCAAAGGAAAACTCTTCCTTGACTTTTCACAGGTTTCCTCTCCCGTCCACTCAGGGGTCTATAAAGTAAGTCTATTTTGCGTTAATTTACACTTTAGTAGCTGATACTATGTCTATAAAGTAGTTTTGGAAGTCCGCGAAATTCAAATTTTCTTACGTTTTTTGCAATTTGCAGGCCAGTGGTAGGTTGTATGTAGTTGAAAATATTGGTTGTGGCTTCATTACTATTTATAGATATGTCTGTTTACTTAGGTAGGTACCTACATTTTCTATTAATAAAAACATCTAAACAAATCCTAGACAATAAATATATTATGTGTACTAGTCATGTGTATCAATCATGCTTTGGGTGAAAATCAGGCCAAAGCCTATATTGTAGTTGCATTGTGAATAAATAAAAAAAATTGCATAACTTTTCTAATACTTAATACAAAAATATCTTTTTCAGGGCTCGAGTTTGGGCAAAATTTTGTTTTCCCAATGATGATTGGTCTTCAGATGATTCATTGGTGAAGCTATACAAGCAGCATAAGATGTTATGCGGCAATCATTTTGAAGATTCATCATTTACTAGCAGTGCCAAAACAAGATTGAATAAGTTTGCCATTCCAACAAAAGCTCAAAATATTTTGGCCCAGTTACGAGATGAACAACCACCTATAGAAGCACAAAAAACACAAGTAAGTATTTTTTAAGAACTATTTTAACACACGAGGTCACGGCAGACCACGACAGAGATGGCGGGACAAACTCATTGTTTGGTAATTTTTTAAAATTGGTAATTGGAAAGAAAGAGCACAGATATTATATTCCTACCTTAAACATACAAAACTAATAAGGCAAAAAAAAAACTAACACAAAGTTCTGTATATTTGTAATAAATAAATGCGCTTAATAAAGCAATGTAAATAAAGACAGCAGACTTAGCAGAAAGAAAGAAACTCCCTAGTAAATTGGATTCTCTTGTTTCTGGTTCATTCAACAAATTGCTAAGATATGCAAGAAAATAAATATTTTATTGAAAGAAAGTTAATCAATATGCTTATAATATTTCAGTATCAGGAGACTACTCAAAACACGCAGACCAATGTAGAAGTTACAGCCAGTAGTACTTCACAGTGTTCAACATCCATAGAACACTTCAATGCAAATAACCCTCAGAGCCCAGATTTGACCAAGGTAATTAAATAAGTTGTAATAATAATATTTTATGAGTGGATTAATGTTGACGCAGACGTTGTGATATGGCAATGGAATGGCGTGTCAGGCGTGATCAACCAAATAAACACTTCGACAGTATATCCAGACTTTTATTTATCAAAATACGAGCTGATATTACACGTCCATTGTATATTCGATATGATGAATTAAGATTAAATTGGACAATAATTGAGACGACACAAAACATAAAAAGGGGCAGAGACTGCAGAGAGCCGTGAGCAGATAAGTAGTTGTCAAAATCAGTGAAAAAGACAGATGACAACTTCAAATGACATTTAAATAAATATGGCTGCCTTTAAGCTGCGTTCATGTAGAGCTTACACAACTCCTAATACTCCTCCTTAAGCGCTACATGAGAGAAAAGAAAAAACTACTGTAACTCTACACAATATTTAAAAGACTCTACATTTAAGAGTTACATACTCTACCTACTTTAGAGCGACTCTACATAATTATACATATGATTCAATTCAATAATAATTACATGATTCATCACAATATAACAATATTTATCATTAATAAAATAAGTACAACAAAACATTAACCATTTGCTCCACAAACTCTCATATTTAAACATTTTACAAAATTACAATGTTTCTGCGCACATAGTGGCTTTGTCAATACATCTGCTAGCATGTCATTAGTAGGTAAGTATCTTACAGTTATGTTTCCTTTTTGTACTAAATCCTTTACGAAATGGTAACGCAAATCAATGTGCTTCGTTTTCTTATGCGAATATTCTTTTACAAGTAATAATCTTTGAGCACTTTGATTGTCGTTGTATACAATTACATCAAAAGTTTTGGTAATAATTTCAGACAAGAAATTCTTCACAAAACAAATGTCCTTGCAAACGTCACTAATTGCTAAGTACTCTGCCTCTGTACTTGATAAAGCTATACTACGCTGTTTTCTAGCTTCCCAATTGATTAAACAGTTACCTAATTTTATAACAAATCCAGTGTAGGACTTTCTGTCTGATGAGTCATTAGCCCAGTCGGCATCTGCATAAGCACTGATATTAAAATTAGTACCTTTTGTAAAATGAAGACCATAGTTGATCGTCCCTGCTAAATAACGAAGTACTCGCTTTGCTGCGCGCCAATGACTCGTGTCGAAACATACACTGTATTGACTAAGTTGACTACAAGCATAAGAAATGTCCGGGCGTGAGCACACACTCAAATACATTAAACATCCCAACAGTTGTCTGTATTTGTATAACTCATCATCAAGACCCTTCCCATTAGACTTTTCTAACTTACAATTTACAGGTAACGGTGTAAGTACTGGCTTGCAGTCACTCATATTAAATTTAGCTAGCAAACATTTTATATAATTAGACTGATCTAGCACTATTGTATTATTATATCTAGTGACATTCATGCCTAAACAATTTTTTTAATTGGCCTAGATGACGTATTTCAAAGTTTTCTTTCAATAATGATAAAACATTCCTAATACATCCATTATGAAATATATAACAGTCATCGACATACAGAGCAATTATTATATAATCTTTATCATTTTTCTTTATATATACGCACGGTTCGCACTTACTTTGAGTATATCCATTATTAATTAAAACATTATTTATTTTTAAATTCCACATACGGCTAGCCTGTTTGAGACCATATATACTTTTATTCAGCTTACAAACTTTACTTTTATCTGAACAAAAACCTTCTGGCTGCTCCATATATATAATCTCATCCAGATCACTATTTAGGAAAGCTGTGGTAACATCAACATGGTCCATCTGCAAATTCATTTCTGTTGCAATGGAAAATAAAATTCTCAATGTGGAATGTCTGACAACAGGTGAAAAAGTGTCATTGTAGTCTATACCTTCTTGTTGACTAAATCCACGGGCAACCAATCTAGCTTTATACTTATCTAGTTTACCTGTGGCATCGTGTTTCCTTTTGTAGACCCACTTGCACTTTACAATGTTTTCACTTTCTGGTCGATCGACTAATGTCCAAACATTGTTCTTAATTAATGAATCATACTCACATTTCATGGCGTGAAGCCACTGCTCACAGTCAGTAGACTTTGTAGCTTGCTCGTATGTATTAGGCTCATTTGCCAAACTCTGCTCAATTAGCATCGCCGATAAGTCATAATCATTATATTTAAGCGGAATTTTACCTCTATTAGTACGTACGGGACGCGAGCCAGAAGCAACACTTTGCACATGGTCAAGCTCTCCTCCTCGAAGTGTGGCATCAGGCAGAGAAGACACAGCATCCCTGCAGACATTATCCTCATCACCATTATTACCATTTCCTTCAAGTGTGGCAGCAGGCATAGAAGACATAGTGTCCTTACAGACATCATCCTCATCACCTTCGTCACCAGTACCGTAGACCAGGTCCGACAAGGGAGACCACACTGAAGGTGTTAGGTCACTCTCAGATCCTGAAATAGGTGATTCCGTAGTAGACTTATGACAAATATTATCACAGACATTATTAATAATTTTATCATTCATTTCATTTGCATTATTATTATCACAGTCAATATTTAAAATTTCATTATCAATATTTGTATAATTATTATTATTTACAATGCATTCATGAGAGATAAAATCATTATTCTTGCTTTGTGTTTTAAAGTGAAGTCCTCCAATAAATTCATCTTCTAAAAATGTTACATTTCGTGAATACACAACCTTTTTAGGATTATATGGATCAAGGAGACGGTAGCCCTTAAAAGTCTCACCATAGCCAACAAAGATATATGGTTTAGCTTTAGCGTCAAGTTTACGACGTTTTACATCAGGAATATGAGAAAATGCTACACAGCCAAATACGCGCAAATGACTGAGATCGACTGGCTGTCCAGTCCACTTACTCTCAGGGATATCATCTGACAACGCGCTGGTAGGAGACTTGTTCTTCAGGTATATAGCAGTCATTACTGCTTCTCCCCAGAAACGTTCAGACAGACCCGCGTCATGTAACATGGCCCTAGCTTTCTCAAAAATCGTCCTATTGACGCGCTCCGCAACTCCATTCTGTTGTGGACAGTAAGGCACCGATGTTTGATGTATTATCCCTTCCCTTTTAAGAAAATCAGTCAACGTTCTATTACAGTATTCAGTACCGTTATCGGTTCTTAAAATTTTAAGTTGCAAACCTGTTTGTTTTTCAACCATATTTTTAAAGTTAACAATATGTGAACTCACCTCGGATTTTGTTTTCATTAAATAACCGAAGGTTTTTCTAGTGCAATCATCCGTCAGAGTCAAAAGATAACGGGCACCGCCCCAACTGCTGACTTGAATGGGCCCACAGACGTCGGAATGCACAAGCTGGAGTGGCACGGTAGATTGGCTTCCCACAAGCTTCGGATAAGGCTTTGTATGCATCTTTCCAGTTAAGCAGGGAACACACTTGTTTGGCGAGTCGTCATCCTGAAAAACGACACCACAACATTTACCACCACCCCGTAGGCTATTCATACCTTTCTGGCCAATATGGCCTAAACGCTTATGCCAGACTGTCGCAGACACCAATGCAGTATTGACACTCTCTGGCTGCTGCCTAGGATGCACCAGCATGGAATGTCCCAACACATGCGGCTTGCACTGCTGTATCTTATACAAACCATTCACATTTGTAGCAGCTAAAATTTGGTTGCCAGTTAAAGAACTTATCTCATTATAAACATGACACCCATTTTTATCAAAAACTACTGTAAAACCATTGTCACACATTTTACTTACAGACAATAAATTCGTTGACAGATTGGGAACAACTAAAACATTTTCTAAAGTGATATTATTTTTGTCAGTAGACAAAACTAAATTGCCAATGCCAGACATTTCTAATTGACCACCATTTGCTATAGAAATTGAGTTATTATTACAGCTTTTAAAATTTCTTACTAACCTAGCATCATTGATCATGTGAGCCGAGGCCCCGCTGTCGATGATGACATCATTATGGTGAGCGATGTAAGCCGATGCATAAAAGGTATGCTGTTCTTCTTTCTTCTTCTCATCCCTCTTTTTCTTAAAGCATCGCTTCGCTGTATGTCCTGGTTTTCGGCAGTAATCACACTTGAAAAGTTTGTTCTTCTTTACATGAAAAGCTGAAGCATCATTATCACATTTTCCATTTCTTCTGTGTTCCTCTTGAAGCAATCTCGTTCTCACTAGTTCAGAAGTCAGCGAGCTAGTTAAATTGGCAGTTTCAAGACCGGAGACTAGTGTGTCAAATTCCTGCGGTAAGCCGCTAAGTAGAATTTCAGCCACCTCACCGTCATCTATAATTTTTCCAATGTCAGAGAGTTGCTGGACTAATCCGGTGACATTTTCAATATATTCAGTCATGCTGCTAAACTTACTGTAGTCAACTCGATGTAACTGTCTAAGTAGCAGAACACGGCGATATAGACCTTTGTCCTCGAATGTATGAGCTAGCTTCTCCCATGCTTCTTTAGCTTTTGACGCTGATCGAACTATTTGGTACAAGTTGGGTTGTAGTGCCAGGCAAATACGCGCCAAGGCGCGGCTATCACGCACGGCGTCAGTATCAGTGCCGATCACGCAATCCCACAAACCTTCTAAAGTGAGTAACATCTTCAATGAAAACTTCCAGTTCGAATAAGACGAGATACCACTCAGCTTCTCCACTTGATTATTGATGTGTATCGCTGGTTGCGTTGCCATATTTCTTCTTTGACAATAAATCTGGTCGACAGTGAGTTTTGGTGATACATACAACGATGATTATGCGTAGATCCCTCGTTGCACGCCTTTCTTTTTCACTGGGGCCATAACCTGTTGACGCAGACGTTGTGATATGGCAATGGAATGGCGTGTCAGGCGTGATCAACCAAATAAACACTTCGACAGTATATCCAGACTTTTATTTATCAAAATACGAGCTGATATTACACGTCCATTGTATATTCGATATGATGAATTAAGATTAAATTGGACAATAATTGAGACGACACAAAACATAAAAAGGGGCAGAGACTGCAGAGAGCCGTGAGCAGATAAGTAGTTGTCAAAATCAGTGAAAAAGACAGATGACAACTTCAAATGACATTTAAATAAATATGGCTGCCTTTAAGCTGCGTTCATGTAGAGCTTACACAACTCCTAATAATTAATTAGCCTGGCCCAAGTTGAACTTGCCATAAATAATAGCCTACATCTATCTGCAATCAAGTAGGTACCTTCCAAAGTGAGAGAACTTTCAAATATGTGCAGTGATTCTGGAGATAACCCTCCACATATACACAGACATACAAAATTCATACTGTCTCGTTTGTATATTACCCCTTCGTCTGATAAGCCTGATTGAATCAGTCTGACACTATTGTTTAACTATTGTGTCTACCTCGCAGCAGATGAAGGTTTTTAATGGATTATTATAATAATATGTAGAGGCAGATTATTTAATGTATGAATCTCATAAAAATATCTGCTGATGGTTCATTAGACTAATTTTATGCAAGATAAGCAAAAACAAAAAAAATATTTCATACAAAAAAGGATAATCAATATTCATAAAATGTTTCAATACCTACTAACACCAATTGTAAACATATGCAAGAAAAATAAACATTTCATAGAAGGAAAGTTAATCAATAAAATTAAAATTTTTCAGTATCAGGAGACTACACAGATGCAGATGGATGTGGAAATTACGGCCAGTACATCTCAGTGTTCCACATCCATAGAACCTAGCCTTCAGGGTTCCGATTTGACCAAGGTACCTCAATTAATATATTAATATTTTCTTTGAATAGGACAAATTCATTATTGCTAGAGTCTAGATAAATATAATTTATGTTATTTTGCTGTTGACATAGATGTATTTATTTGCTATTGTTACATTATATTGCAAGTCATACTATACAATTATAATCAGTTTATCATATAATTATTCAATTCAGATGAAATTTTATGGAATGAGGACACTTTCCTTGTCTGAGTTATTGTTGGATTATGATAAAGCGATCTATGATTATGTTGAGTAACTGTAAAGTATGTCCTAACCCTTTGAATTCTCTGACATGATTATTATATGTTTTACAGGAATCATCGAAAAGCAAAGGCATATTAAAAGACCTGAATGTCAAAAAAATCACCGAACTAACACCCAGAAAACAAAAACTGTACAGAAGATGCAGAAAAAATTTAAATGAAATATTGAGACTTCGAAGAAAACTTAGAAATGTTAAGAAGTGCAACAGGGATGTTTTAGGTTCTTTGCATGATGATGATGCGGTGAACAACATAATGAAACGAAAATTAAGCAGTTCATTTTATTTGTTGTTACAAAGCCAGTTAAAAAATGTGTCGAGAAAGTTAACTGGGCGGAGATGGACACTAGACGACAAAGTTTTAGCCCTAAGTATGTATAAAAAGTCTAGTTCGTGCTATAGGCTATTAAGCCGACTATTTTGTTTGCCTAGTGTGAGTTCACTAAAGGCATTATTGAACAAAATACCCATGATGTGCGGAATAAATAATCAAGTGATTGAAACAATTAAAGAAATCACAAAACAGAGGTCAGTCAGTGACAATTTGTGTGTTGTGTCTTTTGACGAAATGTCAATAAGAAAAAACCTGAGCTACAATACAAAACTAGACCAATTAGATGGCTACCAGGATCATGCTGCCCAGGGCCGAACGCAAGAAATTGCAAGCCATGCCCTAACTTTTATGGCTATAGGAGTTAGAAAAGCCTGGAAACAGCCGATAGCCTTCTATTTTTCGGGAGACTGCGTCACAGCTGATAGATTAGCTGTACTTATTAAGGAGGTGGGCCTTCTGTTTGTGTGATAACATTAAATTTGTCTTAGCCTCAAACTATATAAATTAATTGATTAAAATAAATATGAATTTTCAGGTTTTGAGTACTTGTTTTGGTGCTGGATTGGAAGTCATTGGCGTCGTATGTGATTTGGATGGCGTTAATTTACGGGCAATAAATTTATTAGGCTCATCGAAAGATCGACCATTTTTCGAACATGAAGGACATGAAATTGTCACCATCTTAGACCCGCCCCACCTGCTTAAATGTTTTAGAAACAATTTTTTAAAACATAATGTACAATTTGTACAAGATGTAGAAATAGAAGGTCTACGAAGAATAGGTTGGTACCTACCTATTGCTTATTATTCGTGTTGTAGATTTAGCAGCCTGTAGTTTTATAAAACTAACAATAAGGGCCTATTCAAACCTAAGCGGTATTTGCTACCGTCAGCGGTAGAGAAAACAGAGCGGGTATGCAGTATTGTTAGGTACTATAACTACTCCGCGGCTAGAGCGGAACTTGATACTAAATACTTGATCCAAACCTGCGCGGCATGTACCTCTACCTACAGCGGCAGCGAATACTGCTTAGGTTTGAATAGGCCTTTACATCATTCCTATGTTAAGAGCGTTCAGCCCGCGCGAGTGGTTGTACGTGATTAATTTATTAAATTTAAATGAAAGCACTATTTTTCTCAGCCCGCACTGGATCTTTGGTGTTTATTTGTTCAAACATGTTGGTGTTTGAACAAATAAACAAACACCAAGAATCAAACAATTATTGAAACATCAACAATCTAGAGCAAGCCCTGCTCTAGATTGTTGATTGTTTTTTTTTTGGACATTACATTAACTCCATCTTAATATTTCTATCTTAGAACGTACCTATTGCTAAATTAAATAATAAAAACAAAACTTACAACTTTATAATTATATTCATTTCTATGTGTCAAATAACCAGAATATTAATTGATTTTATAATCTTCTATTGCAGGAGTAGCTAAATGGAGCCACATCCAAGAATTCTTTGATAAAGATAACAAGAACCCCAACTTCGTTTTTGCTCCAGCATTGACCCAGCAACACCTTCAGCCGAATGGCAAACAAAAGATGAAAGTTCGGCTAGCTGCTCAAGTTTTGAGTCATTCCGTTGCTGCAGGACTATTTACCAAAGTAGCCCTAAGTAAGTTTCAGCATAATAAATTTCTATGTACTTTCAATCTTTCTAGTCTTTTTTCCCGTCTGTGGCAATGCACATAATTATGGAGGGTCATGTTTTTCTCTCGACTATGTGAATATGATTCTTTGACAAAAGACGATAAAATCATTCAAATCAAATTAAATACCTACTGATAATTGCATGAAATGAATAAAACCAAACCTAAGAAAGATGTTTGCAACCATTTAGTAATGTTGTAAACCTCATGTGAGGCGTTTGAAGAAAACAATACCACAGGACACAATAACATCAAGTTAAACCTAAGAGAGGGTGCATCACTGGATGATTCCCGGCAAGTTCATCTGCGAGAATATACAAAGTACAGCTGATTGTCCTCAAACTGGGATAGATTGCAGTAGAAAAAGACTTTAAAAAAAAAAAAAAACCGGATGTTTTGTTGTTGAAAATTACTGCAATGTAAAATGGCACTACTATTCCTCATACAACGGGTACAGGGTTCGGGGTACGGGTTCAATGGGTCAGTGTCACGTCATGTACCTAGTCATGCAGAAATTCCTTTTAACAAATGTTTTTTTGTTTGGTTTCAGACGAATTACCACAAGATGCCGTGGGGACTGCAACCCTCGTCTCAAATATTGATAAACTATTTGACGCCATGAATGGTGACACGCCTGACAGAAAAAGAGGCAAAGAATACCTTACCAACATGTCTTCAACCAGCCCTCATTTAGTTTTTTTTAATAAAATGAGAGAATTTTTCACGCATATGAAGTTTGTAGGGGCGAGAAGCAAGCCCCCATCACAAGATGGCTGGTTGAGGACGATGAACGCAATCGAGCGTATATTTAAAAATTTAAAAAAATATAATATTAACACATTATGTGTCCGAAGGCTCAATCAAGATCCTCTCGAAAACTGTTTCGGGTGCATTCGAAGCAACTGTGGTTGTAATCCAAACCCCACTTCAGTCCAATTTATTGCAGCATTGAAAACTAGCATAATAACCAATTTAATTAATAACAATAAAAACAGAAACTGCCTGGATGATGATAACGACATTCTGAATAATTTCAAAGTATTTCTCCAAAAAGGTGAGCAACCAATAAATGATGCAAACTCTTCCACACCTTTTCCAGCGGAAATTTCTATTGAAGGTGTAGAAGAGTTAGATATACCTCAGTGTTCTGGAGAAATGCAAGCATGTGCATATGTGTGCGGCTTTATAGCAAAAAAGATGTCTATTAATTGCGCGCAGTGTAAAAAAATTATGCTTGCTGATCCGAACACTGAGGTATGTCATTTATTTACATCCTTTAAGGAGTACAACGATGTAAAATCAAGTTTAAAATACATCCAGCCCAGTTTCTGTGAAATGGTTGAAAATTCTGCAATTATAGTTAACAATTATTTAAAAGAAAATTCGTACAAGAAAAAATTAAAATATTCTTTATTAAAAACGTGCGAAAATTTAAATAAAGATTGGCTGAAGGGGTGTGACGATCATTATGAGATGAATTCAAAAATAATTGTTGAGAGTACAGTTGAGATATGTCTGAAGCGGTTTTGCACTATTAAAAATCGAGGGTTTGTTGAGGAAGCCTCAAAAAAATCTTTATTAAGAAAAATAAAAATACTTAAACACGTTTAAAAAAATTGTATTATTTAACATCACTTAGAAATTCCTAAGCACATTTTTTTTATTATATTTGCTAAACAGGAAACGAATGAGGAGCTTGTGGATAAATAAAAATAGCTTGCCTTGATTTCTATGTGGATCTACATAGAGTTTCTAAGCTGTTGGTCCCGGCTGTCATTTGTACATCTATGACAGTTCTTACAAGTAGTCAGTGGCCCAAAAAGTTTGACTACCAGTCTTGCCAAGTGGTATAGTATTACTCAGTGTAACTGGGTTGTGGAGTTCAGATAGGCAGTTGCTCCATGTAAAATACTGGTATTCAGCTGCATCCGGTTTGATTGGAAGCCGACCTCAACATAGTTGGGAAAAGTTTAGGCAGATGATGATGAAACAGGAGAGGAGCATTCTATGACTTAGTCGATGACGGAATTTCAATAGGCGTGAGTGACAAATTAAACGTACCATTTAGTTAATTGTCACTCACGCCTATTGAAACTCCGGTATCGACTAAATAAAAAAAAGGAAATTCAAAACACTTCAAATCTCCCGCGCTATCGATAGTTACTGATGGCACGAACGGCAGCGCTAGTGTGCTTCTACGTAAGCATTTTTAAAGTATGAAGTTGACGTTCTTCCCTTTAGGGTATATATGTTCTGTGGTCTACAATTATCTAAATAATCCTGGATCAACGATTCCTGACAAACCCCGAAACACAATAGTTTGGCGACGAGATGGAGGACAGTAACAAAAGTTTCATCGGATCCTTGCCGGTGTTCGATAATGAAGCACAAAGTTTCGCTAGCTGGTTGGAGTTATTTGAGGAATACTGTACGCTAAATAGCGTCCCACGAGAGGATGTCAGCAACGTCAGGAAGTCATTATTTATTTGTCATATTGGAGTCAAGCATTATAACGTACTACACAGTATTTGCTTACCAAATAAGCCGAGTTCAAAATCAATCGTGGAGTTGGCAGCCATTTTGTCGGAAAAATATGATTCTCCAGGTCTAGAGTCGACAAATCGGTACTTATTTTATCGAAGAATGCAGTCAGAAGCAGAAAGTGGTACGGAATACATCGCGGCCCTGCAGGAAATTGCAGCCAAATGCAACTTTGGGTGCCATGCGGAGCACGCATGCCGGGACCAACTCATTGTTGGAATCCGTAGTGAAAATACAAAGAAGAAACTGCTATCGATCCCAGAGCTAACCTACGAGAAAGCGAAAACTATTTTCTTACAAGAAGAGTCGGTTGTGTCACAAATGAAAAACATGTCGAGTACACCAAATGTCAACAAAGTCAGGAGTCGTCATGATAATCCAGGTCGTCGTTACCCAAATAGTCAGAGTCAAAGTCGTCAAGGTCGTCTACCTAGTCAGAGACGTCAAGGTCCACCAAGTCAGAGTCAAAATCGTCAAGGCCCACCGAATCAGAGTCAAAATCGTCAAGCATCACAGAGTTGGAGTCAAAATAGTCAAAACCGTCAGTCAAGTCAACAGGGTAATAATGCCAGCCACCAGCCATGCTACCGATGTGGGAGGAACCACAATCCAGCAATGTGTCCAGCTCGTTCGTGGAAGTGCTATATATGTCAGCGTTTTGGTCATACGTCAAGAATGTGCAGAAATCGCAATCAAGGTAACACAAACCAAGTCTGTGAAGTTGAGTCAGTCACAAGTCCTGTAACTAACAGTGTAGACAATGTTGTTAATTTGTTAACAGATTCCTTTAACATAAATAGTTTACAGCCAAGTCAGTCTATGTGTAAACTTCAATACTACAAACAAATATGTACTTGCACATCTTGTGATATTCCATGTGAGCCTAACTGTGGATATTGTACAAACATAAGGTTAGTAAATATTAAGAGTGTCTCGTCTAAGCCACAAATTATTAGAGTCAATGTCGAAGGATCATCATTAGAAATGGAAATTGATACTGGTGCGGCTATTTCATTGATTCCTTATCAATGTTATTTAAATTTATTTAAAAGTCATACCTTAAAGCCATGTAATATAAAACTAAATACTGTGTCAGGTCCTCTGGAAGTAGCGGGTATAATTAATGTTAATGTGTCCTTTAGTAAGTCCGTGTCCCCCAAGTTGTTACCACTTGTGGTGACAGTAGATAAAAAGTCCTTTATACCATTGCTTGGGCGTGATTGGTTAGATATTTTAAACCCAGAGTGGAGAAATAATGTTGTGTCAAGTAATATTAACAATAAGGGGTATGTAAAGTCTATTCAGCCAGAAATGAAGTCAAATAGTGAGTCAAATGTTGTGCAACAGTTCATGAAAACTTATCCTAATGTGTTCAGCAAAAATGTAGATTCACACATAATAGGTTTTGAAGCAAAATTAGTCTTAAAAGAAAATAGTACTCCAGTATTTTTAAAACCTTACCCATTACCTTATAATATTGTCCAAGTAGTCAGTGATAATTTAGACAGGTTGGAAAGTGATGGAAAGATTTATAAAGTCAATTATTCAGAATGGGCATCACCATTGGTACCAGTGAAAAAAGTCAATGGAGATTACAGAATTTGTGTTGATTTTAAGCGTTCAGTGAATTGTAATATTAAAGTTGATTCTTACCCACTTCCTAAGCCGGAAGATGTGTTTGCTACATTGTCAGGGGGCGAAGTATTTGTTGTTTTAGATTTGTCTGATGCATATACTCAATTATTGGTAGATGAGAAGAGTCAAGAATTGTTAACAGTGAATACACACAAAGGGCTATACAGATACAAACGGTTAATTTATGGTATAGCATCAGCTCCTGCAATTTTTCAAAAAGTTATGGATCAATTACTGTCTGATATACCTAATACTGTGTGTTATATTGATGATATTTTAATAAAAGGGAAGGATTATGCAGATTGTTATAATACAGTGGTCAAAGTTTTAGGAAAATTAAATAAACATAATGTCAGAATTAATCATGAAAAGTGTAAATGGTTTTATAAGTCTGTGGAGTATTTAGGTCATATCATTTCAAAGGAAGGCAGAAAGCCTAGTCCATCCTTAGTAGAAGCTATTGTCAATGCAAAGTGTCCACAAAATGTCAAAGAGTTAAGATCTTATTTAGGTATGTTAAATTTCTACCATAATTTCATAAGGAATTTAAGTACATTAGTTAAACCCTTGCGTCGTTTAACAGAAAGTAATGTTAAGTGGGAGTGGACAGCTGAATGTCAGTCTGCTTTCACCTTAAGTAAACAAAAGTTAATTAGTAGTGACTTTTTAGTCCACTATAATCCGTCCTTACCTTTAGTAGTATATTCTGATGCAAGTCCAGTAGGTTTAGGTGCAGTGTTGTGTCATGTTATTAATATTAATGGTAAATCTGTAGAAAAGCCAATAGCTTATGCATCATGTTCATTAACTAAAGTTCAGTGTAACTACTCTCAGTTGGATAGAGAAGCCTTGGGTGTTGTGTATGCAGTCACTAAATTTCACAAATATTTATGGGGTCGTCGTTTCACCCTTATTACAGATAATGCTCCAATTAAATATATCTTGCACCCTGGTAAGGGAATACCAACATTAGCAGCTCAACGCTTGCAACATTGGGCATTAATTCTTGAGAGTTACGATTATAACTTAGAACATAGGAAAAGTCAGTTTTTACAGCCAGCAGATGCCTTGTCTAGACTGCCAATTAATAAAATTGTGTTAGATGTCAATAGTAATGCATTTTCAAATGACTTACCTATCAATATTTTTGATATTGCAAAACAAACTATGGAAGATCCAGTATTAATTAAAGTTGTCAAGCTCACTAAAGAAGGATGGCCTCATCATTGTAAAGATCCTGCAATTAGTCCTTATTTCAGGTTAAGAAACTTTATTTCAATTAATGAAGATTGTCTAATGTTTGGTTCAAGACTAATTGTACCACAAAAATGTCAACAACATGTATTGAATCTTTTACATGAAAGCCATCCAGGTATTGTTCGTTCTAAAATGTTAGCTAGATCATTGTTTTGGTGGCCATCAATGTCTGTAGATATAGAAACAAAATGTCAGTCTTGTGAACCTTGTTCTGTTGTTAATTTTAAGCCTAATAATGAAAAATTGTCATGGCCTAGAACTTCTTTGCCATTTGAAAGAGTTCATATTGATTTCTTTGAGTTTAAGAAACAACATTTCTTAATATATTGTGATAGTTATTCTAAATGGTTAGACATCAAATACATGTCAAAGTCTTGTAATGCAGGGAGTGTAATAGAAGAGTTGTGTGGAATATTTTCGTATGTTGGATTACCAATTGAAATAGTGTCAGATAATGGTCCTCCATTTGATTCATATGCTTTTATTAATTTTTGTAATAAGTTTAATATTAAAGTCACAAAAAGTCCTCCTTACCATCCTGAAAGTAATGGTTTTGCTGAAAGAAATGTTCAAATAGCTAAGAGAGCACTGAGTAAACTTATTTTAGATCAAAATGATTCTGAATCTTTAACTCTTAAGATTAATAAATTTCTTTTAAATTATAGAAACACTCAGACTACAACTACAGAGAAAAGTCCTAATTCATTGTTATTTTTATATCAGCAAAGAACCTTGTTGTCAATGTTAAATCCTAAGTTTAATCCTAAGTCAGTTAAGAAATATCCTAGTTCTTATTTATTTAGTGAGAATGATAATGTTTTAATTCGCATAGGGAGGAATGGTGTTATTAATAAGGGTATAGTTGTAAAATGTCTTAGTCCAGTTATGTTTCTTGTATCTGTAGATGGTGTAGTTAAGAAAGTCCATCTTAACCAAATGTCCCATGCACCCCTACCATCCAGTACTCCGGTTTCTACTCCTTTAATGCCAAGGTCAGTATATCCTGGTCCTGTAGTAAGTCCTCAACCTCGTTTTAGTCAGTCCATTCCAATGCCTCCTAGTCTAGTCCGATCAAGTCCCTTACGTCCTTGTCCTGCTCAATCCAGTCCAGTACAGCCTAGTCCTACCCAGTCCAGTCCACCACGTCCCAATCCAGTCCAACCCAGTCCGGTCCAATCTAATCCAGTAGTGTCAGCTCCTCAACCCCGGAGATCTAATAGGATCATTCGCCCACCAACTAAACTAAATCTCTGAGGGAGGATGTAGTGTCCATAGACTATAAATTAGTTAGATAATTTAAGTCAAGCACTAG
Source organism: Xestia c-nigrum (assembly GCA_916618015.1). Classification (NCBI taxonomy): domain Eukaryota; kingdom Metazoa; phylum Arthropoda; class Insecta; order Lepidoptera; family Noctuidae; genus Xestia; species Xestia c-nigrum. The sequence continues at coordinate 6,815,042 of OU745263.1, forward strand.
TGTGTAGTGTGTAACGGGTACATCCCTACAACGACGGTTCGGAATAAATGGTGTCACGCAATGGTGTAGTTTTATTGTGTCTACAATTATCTAAATAATCCTGGATCAACGATTCCTGACAAACCCCGAAACACGATAGTAGGTAGGAGAAATAACCAAGTGCTACCAACGGCCGATTGAATGCTTGCGGATTCGCGAGCGGTCGCGCGGTTTTCCAGTCTTTAATGCGCCATACTATGTTTTTTCCGATACAGAAACCTTAAAATGGTTTCACAGTAAAGCTTCCGTCCGTTGCCACTTTGGTGTGAATGGAGCCGGATCCTCGTTGAAATAACGTTGCTGTGGATTGCTTTTGTGTTCTGTGAAAGACTACAATAAGGTTGCTGTCACTGTAACATCTGTCAAATTCAGGGATCTTTGCTGCATGCCGTTGCAATGTTGCTACAGGCACAGGTAAATAACAAAAATGGGAATATGAGCCCAAAAATATTCAGTGATGAACTGATGGTTTAATCTACATTTATACACTTTTTGAGGCGAGTTCAAAAAAGTAAAAATAAAAACTTTTCGAGTTTAAGGGTTTGTATACACGGTGTAAACGGTCCCTGACCCTTAACGAAGCCGTCAACCAACCAAGCATTCTGTTTATCAAACCTAAGTAACTCTACAAAAATTATTACTGGGAAACGACTTCTTGGGTGAAAAATCACGTTTTAAGGTAAAACTCAATGTTACGCACTCAAAACATTGTGCTATTGGACGCATTTAATATTAATAGTAAACGGAGGTTTTTAACGTTGTGACCTTAAAACCTAGTGATCATCATAAAAAGGTAGAACTTTGATGTCCATTAACTCAGTAACTAGTAGGTTCCCAGGTATGGTGTAGAACAACAAGTGCCTTTCGACTTCCTTAAGGGTGCTGTTTTAAGCTTTCCCGGTTTAAAACTAAACTTATATTTTCGCTTACGGTATATTTCGACGCTGTTGCAAGCGCCATGACCGCGATCATGGTGCTTGCAACAGCGGCAGCGTCGAAATATCGGGAGCTCAAAATAACGAATAATCACGGAAGATATCCCGTAAGTGACAATACATATAAATTTCCCTAAGTGTGTATTTACACCCTTTATATGTGTCACTGTAAAATTGTCAAATACGTTATATTGTAATATCTCTAGCGATATTGGATATTGTAAAGTCTCGAATTATTGTCAAATGAACATACTGCTTACAACAAAACGCATTATTTTTCGTGAAATGCATGCGATGGTAGTCAACTTACGCGGTGTGGAGGGAAGGAGGGGTCCCCCTTGCCCAGTGGCACAACTCTCATGAAAAGATAATGCACCATTCCTGAGAAATACCGATTAATATAACATAACCTTAAAACACTTTGTATTCCCCCTAAAAAGCGTAGTCGACGGAGCCCCGCTTCGCGGGGCCCCTATTTCCGAGTGCAAGGTTTAAAGGAACCTACCTAACCTAACGGGGGGGTGCCCCAAGTCCCGATTATGGGGGCAGAGATACTTCCGTATGTTCAGTTGACAATAATTCGAGACATTACAATATCGCGAGAAAAAACACGTTATATTGTAATATAACGTGTTTGACAACTTTACGGTGACATATGTAACTTACAAACTACACTAATCTTCATAAATGTAATTTTCCCTACTAGTGACTTTTTTTATCTTGTTTCCAAGTGGACATTAAAATGACACTACTATCACCCAGTTTCTCCTAAACTAAGCAAGAACTTTGAAGACAAAAGATTTTGTATTTTCAACATTTTATTAAGAAAACGGAAACAGTGAAAAAGTACATAACTGTAAATTGCAGTTGGTTACAATATTGTTTATTTAAACAAATCTTTTACAGTTAAAATCGGTACTAAATTTTTACTCTATTCACATTTACAAAAGGAACGTCAGTAATAATGTACAGGAGAAAGTTGCGAACAAAATTAATATAATCGCGCCTGCAAAGAGTACAGTCGTGGACGAAACCTCCTTTATAAAAACAATTTTAAATTAATTTAATGTCTACCTACATAATACATAATGTAGGAACAAATAACTCACATTCTAGTATCATACATTTATAGCAAACATCAACCCAAAAAAAAGATTTTGCCACGACTGTTACTAAATATCGAAATTAATAATATTTCCATTTTGTAATTATTTAAAAGAGAGGCTAGTCGAACACGAGGTTCTTTACTAATTACATCCGGGCGCAAATCAATAAAGAATAATAGTCACGCCTGTCACGCTCGTAAGTGACCTCGATAACGAATTATGTCATTATAAAAGACGACATCCTGAGTGACCCAGATTTAAAAAATAGAATTACTTTTTAAACAACTCTATGGGTCCTGTACTTTCTATCAAGTGAGGTTACTAGAGCTTGTCAATAGTTTGTAGTAGCCACAAAACAGAACAGACAAAAGATATGATAGATACTGTAAAACTGGGTGAATAGAAATGCAGAGGTGAATGGAAACAAAACTTTGGAATGGATTTTAAACTTGAATTTAGAAGATATGGTACCAACAAGTACTCAATTGTATTAACTAAATTATAAAGGTACCTTATTGGCAATATACAATATGAGTTCAGCAATAAAATCCCTTTCAAAGTTTTGTTTCCATTCACCCCTGCATTTCTATTCACCCGGTTACATATGCAGCTTTAAAACTACATGAAACTGAAAGGTCATTCTTTTTTTGGAAATTGCTGGTGTGAAGAATTGCCAACTGCAATGTAAAATAACGTTGTATTTTTCAACACTGAAGTAAAATATACATGAGGTATGAAAATTGTGAAATACCTAATACAATCATTCAGTCAGTCGGTTCCATACCAGTTTTGAGGTAGCATTTTGAAACCATTATAGGATGTCGTCTCTTATTTAGTTTTAAGTAACGAACAGAGTAAAAACCTAGAATAATTATTAAACAGTTAGATGCAAAGCAGATAAATAAAATTTCTCATATTGGTACATATTATGATACAGAACGTTTGTCTCATTTTCTGAATAAATAATTTGCGTAAAACTTGCAACTTGCAGAGAAACTTACAAATCAGAAACTTAACTATACTACTTATACTACTCATTCAGAAAATGACACAATCGATGTCTCAGCATTAATATTTTAGCTTTCCTAAGCAATATCACTCCATTACCTAAACAAAATAATTACATTTATTTCAGCTCAAGATAATTAGTTTAGCTCACCCATACTTTCGTTTTATTCTCTTATGTTTATTTTTTATTAGATCTCCAGATACTTTGCGTAAAAAAATATTCAAGTAGGTAGCTTTTAAAATACGATAAAATTAATATATTTAAATGGTTATGTTTCTGCATAGTAATTGCAATATATATTTTATTATTTGGAGAGGCATCGCCCCTAGCGTCTAGCACGCCGCGCCAGCCCCGATGTGCCGATTCAAACCGTCACATAGCACGGCGTCAGAGATTCTATTTACAATATGATGTCAATACCAAGAGCTTGTGCCCAGGAGTCTCGCATACGCTTACAGAAAGGCAGCCAAGAAACCCTTAACTCTGTGGAAATACAGGAAAGAATCTATAAATATAGCAGCGTATTAGTGAGCTTGGTTTGACTGGGCGCGAGGGCATGCGGCCGTGCCGCGCACTGTCACAAGTCTGTTCCGTGTGAACTCACAACATCCAACTTAGAGATCTTTTATCTGCACTAAAACGATAAGAATCCGATAATTTTCTGAATATCTATATACATATTTTACAAGGGAAAGAAATAATAAATAATTTCTATACCTTTGATATGAGCTTCCTCTCAGTACATTGATATCAATCTCAACAATATTAAAAAAACAAATTAATGTACACTATATTTACAATGTTGTGGCCGTTCATACAGATTTTTTGTAACAATTTTCAGTGTCAATCACCTGAGTGATTACTAATTATTTTATGAAAGAAAACCAAAACGAGTTTTATTTTATGAATTACCCTATAATTGAAACAGTTCAGCTTAAATGTCAGCTTTTTATTTGAATGGGCCCTAAGCTCAAATAGTTGTTACTTAATTACATCAGACCCTTTGTTTCAAGACTTATTTGTACAAAAAAGCAGCTAGTTATTATAACTAGTCTTGTTAGGTAGTTCATGTTTAGATACAATAGTGCTGTGCCTGGATCTAGAATTCAAGAGCAAGTACGATTGCGGAAGACATCATGACAAGTGATTTCATTGTGAAGGAGGAGCTTCACTTTGAAATTTTCGAATTAAATAGTATTGTATAGTCGCCTTGTGATAGGATTGCTTTATCTCCCATAATTAGAATGACACTTGCACGTTATACCACTTGGTGGAGTTTAACTATAGAGAAGTTCCTGAATATTATGAGACAATAGATCCAGTAAATAAGGGTAGAAATATACTTTTTCATCTCCTTTGCGAATGCATATTTTTTATCTGGCCCCAAATGTTAGTCATAGACTGGGTGGTCTAAAGCACGCTATAGACGATAGTTTAAGTTTAAAACGTTTAAGAAACGGTTGTCATGAGCTATAGCGATTTTGTTAACGCCACAGAGATAAATCATTGGAGCGCATTATTAAAGACAAAGCTTTTGAGGCTTTCATTAGAATGTTAGCTTTTTTTCGTAATAATCATAATGGAAGCCTTTTTTATTTGTTCTCAGATTACAGGTGTCTGTCCCATATGGGTATAGGCTCACAACAAATCTAGTATTCTCTATTTACCATATGGTCTATTCGTTCTGTATGTATCAGCTAAATACTTGTTTTCAAAAGCGGTGAAGCAGTTTATTACGAGGTCGACTTTCCTGTCCCATGACGACATTGTTGAATGTTTCTGTTTAGTCATCTTTCATTACATATTTTTAGGATGCAACTGTTTCTATTTGTATATCGTTTCGAAATTTCAGAGTAACAAGAATATGCCTATTCGGTATTTAGGCATGATTACGACGCATTAGGGATACCAAATTTAATATTATCCTCTTATATGGTCAAATAATAATCGCGCATATTCTAAAAAAACCTGATGTAATCGTAGCATAAGTTGGTTTATCATTAACTCTATAATTGATCATTATCCTCGCCATTAATACAACGAGACGTTTGGTTGAATAAGTTTGTTTGTTTGTTTATTGAAATACAAAACGAATACAATTATTATGATGGTATCTTTTATTTTAAATATATGAGTTTGTTACCATTCATTCATTTACAAAACTGCAATTTAAAAAAATGCTTACCTGACCAAATAACATATTTATTTTGAGTTCTTGACAAAATTTATATTTTCTTACATAATATTGAATATTCATTAAGTGTGCCATGTAAGAGCATGCCAAGGACCCCAAATATCGGTAATATCGGACCAGTAAAAAGTCAATACAAGACTAATTTTATATCTCAGTAAAATTAGAAATGCTTATTGTAAAATTTACTTATCTGTGAAAAGAATTTAAATATTATTCTAAGTCGCATAAATTTCGTAGTAATAATAGTTTTTAGTTTTTCAAGTCGACTAGTTTCATCTCAAATAAATGTTGGATCCAAGATCCGAAGCAATAGCGTTCGGGCCCGCTCGCATGCCAACCAACTTAAACCAATTAGCTAACAATATTACTATCTGCAAATTTCAAACAATTGAGATAAATAGATTACACTATGTGTTAGGAGAGTTGTGTTGCCAGCAGGCCCTACCTCAATGTATGGACAAAGTTTTGGTAAAAATAGACAATCACACAAAACGTTTGTTTACATAAATGCGGCTTTTCTTAAAATTGCCTATTTTACATCATAATTATAATTCTCACTTTATATGTTTGGAGCGATTTCAAATAAACCATGATTTTCATTACTCATCATACAATTCATACAGAAGCCATAGTTTTTTTTCTTTTTTTAAATTTCACATACCCATAATAACACTCATTCATTTGTTTTAAGAATAATTAACTTAGGACATGATAGTATGTGTCTGAACATAATCATCAAGACTACAATGAATTTTATGACTATATAAATGTTTGGTCAAACTTTTTCATTTGTCATACAGGAGTTTGTATGACAACAGATGAATAGAGAACGCCCGGCGTCGAGCATGTACAAACACAAATCCTCATGTATAAATTATTTAGATGTTAATTTCACATATTGACACTATATTCCACTTGAGCATGACCTTACTAATGAATACAAATTAAAATTTTATGTACAAAATAAACAAAAGAAAATAATATGAATCACACAGCCAGTGGTGATAGTACATAACATTACTTACATAATAATTATGATCTCTACATTAACTTGTTAAAGTCGACGAGTTCAATACAAAATCACATCACAGCAAGATCATGTCCAAGCGTGGTAGCGCCGCCCCTAGTATGGCCAGTTACTCCTTATAAGATCTTCATTTTATTTACAGTAGGTAGTATCTAATGGTAAAACTTAAAAATATATAACAAAATAGACTTGAGTGGCTAGTTAGAAAAATCTACCAAATATTTGTGATTACAGCTTAACAAAAGCATAATTAAAAAAATCAACAGAAACAAAATAATACATGCCTCTTCAACTGGAACCAAAACATGAGTAATGTTCGTCTGGCGCGCTGCGTCCTGGGCCAGCGCGGCGCTTACACGTACACATACCGCGGAACTATCCACGGCTCAACTGTGTTACTTCTAACCGGTACATGCATCACTAATAAACAGTTTTTACAAGGTAAAGCAGGACATGGTGTTACAATACAGCAAATGCAAATAACTTAACCACACATTGTTGTGACTTTCGCTCACACTATGGTGTTTTTACATTCACAACTGCAATCACTCGAAACCATCCACGCGCCAGACCACAAACTAAAATTACATCATTCTCTAAATAAATTTTAACAAATAAAGATTTTTAAAGTGCAAATTGAACTGTTAAATGCTTATTGCCACATCTCATACTTTGAAGCGAAATTAAATTTATTTCAATCACAGCGAGAACACTGGTTAAATAGTGTTATCACTTCACATATTTGATAGCATGAACGGGATGCCGATCAGTCGCATCGACGCATCACAGTACGACATGAGCCGCTCGCACGCCGGCACTCCGACACAAGACTTCAACGCGTCACTCACACGAGTCCCGTCACCTCACTGGCGCCTCACTTGCCCACCGAAGATGCACATCATACACTAGCATCGTCACCTCACTCGCAACTCCTACGATATTTCGTCTCGAGGGCACCGCGGAAAGATTCAACATCGTTTGTTTTGTATTTTTTTTCTAAAGTATTCTATAAAATATGTAGCTCGAACACCCGCGAGATTCGGCTCGGCGACGCCGGTCTCCGAGCGTCGGCGAACGTCCGCGAGCGGCCCGTGAGCCGGCCAGGCTCGGCACGTCACCACGCTCAGCACGCCGCGGCGTCGGGGCCCGCGCCGCACCCGCTCGGCACGTCGGGACCCGCACCGCACTCGCTCGGCACGTCGGGGACCGCGCAGCTCGCGGGCGCATCGGGCTACTCGCTGAAGTAGCGCACTTTGCCGCCGCCGCACCGCACCACGTCCTCCCAAGCTGTAACAGACAACACCGGTCAGATACAGGCGGGCGCGCGCACTGCGGCTCTCGGCCCGCACTCACCTGTGCCCACGTAGTCCACGATCTGCAGCAGGTGCGCCGTGTCGGCGGGCGGCGCGGGCGGCACGTAGCGCAGCGCGGCGCACGCGCGCACGGCGGGCTCGGGCGCGTCGCGCAGCAGGTCGCAGCGCGGCCGGCGCGCGCCGCCGCTCAGCAGCTGCTCGTTAACGTCGAAGCCGAACGTGACGCCGTCCATGTCCCGCGGCCGCGCCGCCGAGTCCAGCAGGATGACGGGCGGGCGCCGGTCGGCTACGACGTCGGGCGCGGGGCAGTCGGGCGCGGGCGGCGCGGGCGCGGCCACACGCTCCTTGCGGCGCGGCGCCTTATCCCGGCGCCGGGCCGCGCGCGCCTCCAGCGCGGGGTAGCCGTCGGCGTCGGGAGGCGCGGCGGGCGCGCCCTCGCCCTCGGCGTAGAAGTTGCAGGACTCGATGAGGTCGGGGATGTTGTGCCTGGTGCGCGCGATGTCGGCGTAGGATGCGACGGGCGCGGGGGGTGCAGACGGCGGAGGCGGCGCGGCCGGTAGCGAGTGCACGGAGTCCATGTCGTCGTTGGAGTCGTTGGAGCGGTCGGAGGGCGGCGCGGACTCGCGGCGCGCGCGGGGCGAGGGGGCGCGGGCGCGGCGCGGGGCGGGGTCGTCGGGGCGGCGGCGCGGCTTGCGCTTCTTGGTGACGGTCTGGAAGTCGGTGAGCTCGGCGGCGGGGTCGGGCGGGTCGCTGTAGAGCGCGTCGTCGCCCCAGGAGCGTCGCTCGGCCTTGGCGGGCGCGTCGCGACGCTCCTTCTTGTCTCCGCGCAAGGGCGACTCGGCCACGTCGGTGAGGTCCTCGATCTTGGTGCGCGACAGCTCCTCCATGGAGGTGGCGCGTTTGATCTTGTTCTCCTTGTCCTTGCGCCGCTCGGTGGAGCGCTTCTTGCCGCTCTTGTCGTCGGAGTCGTCCTTGTGCTTGACGCGGCCCAGCTTGGCTCCGCGCCCGTTGTCCGCGTTGGACTCGATGAACCGAAGCAGCTCGTTGACGTCCTTGTCTCCCTGGTAGCCGTCAATCTGTTGGCAGTCGATCACGGTCTCGTTCTTTGAAGACTTTTTCCTCCGAGGTTTTTTGTGTTGACTAGATCCCGAAAGAGGTGAACTGAATCCTTGTACTGAGTTGCCGTTTTCGTCTAAAGACTTCTGTAACAGAAAATGTTGTCGTTTATTTTCGTAATTTGATGCGACAGTGTATTTTTAAGTCAGATGTGCAAGTGCTAGTGATACCTTGTAGTCGTCTGATGCGGAGGTGCCGGTGGAGCCGTAGTTAGGACGCGACAGCGGTAGACCGTTGAAGCTGCTGGAGATGACGCTGCGAGGCTGCCGGATGGATAGGAATGGTTATATTTATTACATAAGCCTAGATACAATAATTACAAGGAGTAGCGAAACCTCCTGCGGAAGTAGTGAAGTCACCTTAGGGTCGACGGCGACCGCCGACTGCGCCGTGGACGATGTCGTGTTGCAACTTGACACAACCTCCGGGGTTGTGATGCAACTAAACGATATAGCGGAATCGACCTGCAGAAACAAACGAGCATCAGTGTCACTCCCACCTTACTCTGTACTTTGCAAAACATATTCAACTATAGTGGGAATCCTACCTCATCTCTGGTGATAGCCGACACCCCGGAGTTGTGCGATAAGTTCTCACTGGCTTTGTTTTTAAAAAGATTTTCAAACAGCAGAACTTTAAGGACATTTTTATCTAGCGCACTTTTCTTCACGTCGCTACTGCCGGGGTGTTCTGGGGGCATCTTTTGTCTTTTCTTCTTTATGTTCGGTTTTTTATTACTATCCGAGACGAGCGGTTTGATATCATTATTATTTTCAATTTCAAATAACTTGACGGGAGTGTTAACATTATTATCAGATGACGAAACTAAAGGCTTGGGTAATGTTAAAAAAATATAAGCATTGTTAGGAAGCTGGGTTAAAATAATACGATCGCTCTTCGTGCTATGTTGCTCTTCGTGTATCATTGTATATTCGCCTTCCGACCTAACTGTGCAGCTTATGATTTCACTTTTGTCCGCACAAGCCGTCTTTGAACACTCTTGTTCTGTGGGATATTGTGTATCATTAGTAGACCGACCCATTACATTTTCCGGGACATTTAAAGCTTGACATACTTCCTCTTTCTCATATTCACGAGTAGCTGTCACAACGTCGCCCCCTTCGGTATTCTCTAAGGATTCTAGCAGTCTCTGTTGTTTTGATAAATATTCATTAAATGAGTTATCCGTATTCCTTTCTTGTGAATGGCTAGGATTTACATCTATCAACTCTACGTCTCCACATTGCGACTTGTTATTTTTAAAATCAACAATAGGATTTGTGAGCAAAGTGATATCTTCCTTTTCTTCAGATGAAATATTGCATGTTGCAGACGAATCAAATAATTGTCTCGACTTAGTCGTGTTAATATCTTCAATATTGTTATTTAGTTTACTTTTAGCATCATTTAAAATTGAATTTGATGTAACATCCAATTCTTTTGAACATTCTATGTTCGCATTGTTTTTCATAGTTTTCTGGGGACGTTTTTTGTCATGACGTCTATGATCTATAAATTGGTTAGATTGTTGAGTATGCGGGAGGGGTTGAGCTATGGTCATACGTCTAACGTTTCTTGGGTTTATATCCGACAATGTCGGCGCTACTAAATGTCCTACTTGTCTCCTATAGTTTTTTCTTAATTCAATATCACATTCGTTTTCATATCCAAAGTTTTCGACAACCCTGCGTGCTCGTTCATCATTCTGACGTACATGAGTAAAATATAAAGAATCTTTTGGTTTAAATTTGTTTACTACATCTTTTTCTGGAAGGTCAGAGTTAATATTATAATTTGAATCGTCTTTAAGACATATACCAGGAGAATTACTGGCACCACTATTTATTGTAAAAGGCGAAACAAAATTATTTTGAATGTTTAAACTTGCAATTTTATTGGGGTCTGTTGGAATATCCGATACTTTAGCGTCGACATTCCGTTCCCGTAAATTAATAAAGTTCGCATACTGTAGAGGGTCGGTATAATTCGACAGACTTTTATACCAATTATCTACATTGTCAGCCCAAAACTGGGAATCGTCTGGGCTGTTTTTGTTTCTAGTTTGTTTTTCAGTCGGGCCTTTGAAAGACCGATCGGAGGGTAGGAAGCGTCGTTCGTCTTCATCTTCTGCCCGCCGGGTGAGTTGCTTCGGGCCGCGCGGTTTTTGACATTTGAAGGTGTCACTACCTGTAGGTTTGTCTACCGGCGGGCTAGGGCGCAGCGCCTGCAGCAGACGGTCCTGCGCGTACGTACGCGGTGTACGCGGTGTACACGGTGTACGCGGTGTACGCGGTGTACGCACCTGGTGGGACGGCGTGGTGCTGGTGACCGCGCGGCCCGAGCACACCGCGCCGCTGCCGATCTCCAGCGTGGCGCGCGCCGTGTACGTCATCGGGAACATCGGCTTACTTCTTCTGTGGACAAATACCGTGGGGATATCATGATCGACATGGCCAGGCGATGTTATATTTGTGTTATGAATTTCATTACACAAATATAACTTATTCAATTTTTGCCATCATGAGTTACTTTAGAAAATCGTATGCCTGCCATCACTCCTAACGGCACTGGTAAATATCTATTTCTTAGATTAATAATCTACATGACATCGGTCACTTGGCCACAGCTAATGCCTCGGACGAGTCCACAAGTTTCTGCTTGTAGCACAATATTACCGTACCTGTTGAGTAGTTCCATTTCGGCGGGCGTGTTGGCATCGCTGGCGGACACGCGACGCTCGGCCAGCGGCGGCGGGTTCACGCAGCGCACTGTGGCCAGGTACCCGGCGCCGCGGGCGGGCTCCTCGCTCAGCAGGGAAGCTGCCGACACAATATTACGACCATTATAACTTCATTCATTAGAAGTACAACTATCAAAGTGAAAAGGGCAAGTTATTTACTGGGCAGAAGATGAAGACGAACGACGCTTCATACCCTCCGATCGATCCGATCGGCCAGTTTTGGGCTGACAATGTAGACACTTTGACGACGAAGAAGAGGGAAAACGAAGTTGCTCGTTAGACTTCGTACCGAGATGGAATTAAGTATAGAGCATCGCAGGCAGGTGAGCAAGTGTTGCGGGTACTCACAGGTGTCGACGCCGGAGGGCAGGCTGCCGCCGTGGATGGCGCGCGCGGACACGGTGGAGGGCGCGGGCGCGGGCGCGTGGCGCACGTGCGGGCGGCGCGGCGCGGGCTCGGCCGCCAGCGCCGCCACCAGGTCCTGCAGCGAGTTGGAGTGCGGCAGCGCGCGCCGCCCGCGAGCGCGCCGGGCCCCGCGCGCGCCCGGCAGAGTGCGCGCCGCCGCCTCGCACGCCTGCTCGTCCTGCTCTACCTCCTCCAGCAGCTCCTGAGAGGCGTATGTAAACTTTGAGACATCGCACCGCACACGATCGACGACGTCAATTTTGCGACGATGCGAAACCGCGTGAATTTTAATATAAGGAGGAAACAATTATAAATCTGGTAATAAATGCGCTAATGACCCGAATGCTGAAATCAGCATCACAAATGTAATTTTAAGGTTAATTTAGACAAGTTTTAGTTAAGATTGCGTGGTTAGTACAATATATTTTTAGCACTAACCTTAAATAGACTGCTTTTACCCTCTCGGTCTTTGGGACACTTGTATGTTATAGCCTCGTCCAACAGTGCTCGTAATTGTCCGTCGTCCAAAGTCTCTACATGTTTGTTGTTCTGTTGACAAAAGAAAATGCTTTTAAAATAATGTTCCACTACATCTAAACATCAAGTATAATGAAAATATAAACAACTTTCAATTGCTACGCCTATTATTATCGTTATAGCGTAGATAGGTAAGTTTAAATAACGTTATGTAAGTGATATTTATCATTTTAATGACTGCAAGAATAACAATCACAAATGAGAATATTTCATAAGTATTATCTAATAACTAGTTCGTTGATAATATTATATTGTTGTTTTGTTATCTCTGTGAGACGTGCTAGTGACCATATTTTTCCCATTTGTCAATGGGAAGAACATAAAACAACCAGTTTCAAGTTCATTAATATCTCATCAATGATGTGATTCAAGAAAAAGTAAAAAATGGCCACAGTTATCTATGAAACAACCAAGATTTTGTAACAATATTTTGATTTAAAAGAGTGTCTATGGAGTTTCTAGCCTGTTCTTCTCCATAGAGATCTACGCTAGGGAATGGGCAACTACAGTTTTTATGTCTTGTGACTGGGACTGTAGCTAACTAGCTACTTTAAATGTTCATTTTTGTTTCGACAATTAGTGCCTGTAACTGGCCTACTTGAAATAAATGCTTTGATTTTGGTTATGACAAACTAAACAGCGCTACACCAGATCTTCCCCAGTGGAGTGAAAAGGTTCGTCTTTCGGCTGGAATGATGATAGCGATCTCGATCTCGCGCCCTAAAATTTGTCGCGTTTGCGAATATCTCTAAGGGCGATAAATCATCCTCCATTAAAATTGATGACATTATTCTAAATTTCTAATCACCGTCCTGATGAATGTGTCACCTTATAATCCAACATGTCGACAGATCCTATCAAGACTGACTGGCGTTTTGCCATGTCAATGAGGAACAGTCCTTAGTGTCACAGGTCATGTCCATATATCTTGGGAGGCAGACTTCATAGAAAAGCTATTAATATTGTAATGACTAATTTCAGTTTGAGAAAGAGGCAAGATTTTTTCACATTAAGATTATTATACAAATTACATGAGTTGACACTAAACATTTTAAAACCTCTTCATTATCAGCGTCAACATAGCACATCAAATAAATGTTTAATCTCGTAATTGTTTAACAAGTTATTGATAATGTGTTAGTTTGAACTATTAAATGGTTTACTTCGTAGGAAATTCGTGATTACGTGTCTCGGGAGGGTCTGATGCTGAATGGAGTTCAATGAAGGGCTGAGCGTCTTTTGCACGTACATATTAATTATTCACCTCAATACTGGTACATCAGCTAGACTGCAGACACGATGGTCACGCCACTCACAAGTCACGGGGCCGATGTCATTCCAAACACTAATTAACTTAATGGCGAGCCAGTTTTGTGCTTTATTCAACATAGTAACATCAGTAATATTAACGCCTGCCTAAAGTACACAATTACGGAAAGAGTATTTGTTTTAAGGCGATTACATGAGCTAAACGCGAGTTTTATAATTACTAAAAGTATATGATTCACTGCTATAAACAAGACCAGAAAAATATCTCCAGGATATATGCTAGCATGATACTGTTTTGAAAACATAATACAATTAATTTGGCTCGATAAAAAGAAACTACGAACTTATCTCTAAAAATATCTTTCAAACAATAAAAAACATACTATTATGCATGCGATCATTCTGATTTTTTGGCAAATAATTCTACAAGCAATATATTAAGCATGATACTGTTTCAGTTTTTTAATCCAATCAACAGTTTTTTGTAAATCTTTCGAAATCACTCATTTCGCGCTGTTTGGCCCGCAGTGGCTGACGTAACAACCACTTTGTAGTACAAGCTGATTAGAACTTTATTCTAACAGCATTTCAAACGAAGTTTGAACCACCACAAATAGAGTTGCTAATTTAGCTCGTCTAAGCACCTTAATTGTCTATATTGCCGATTGCTTGAAGTTTTTGAGTCGACTTTGGAAAAAACAATACTATGTCTGATGTATACTACAGCCTTCTTTACGGACCCAACGGGAATGTGGATGAAGTGATATTGTGTAAGTGAATGCTGCTGTAATAATGATTAAATACTGATAAGACTTAATAAGCCTACACATTTACAGAGCTTTGTATGACATTATTTGTGCACATCATAAATTGATAAAAACTAAATTTGAACTCACATGATTTTATGGTCATCATTAAATTAACCAATTGCATGTATATGTGTGATACCCGCTATAAGCCATATAAATTCCGATTACGCTGATAAGTAGTAAGGTATTGACAGATGCAACAGTGGTAAACCTAAGCAGAAGTGTGTTGTGACAACAGTACAACACGTGTACATACACAAGCAAACAAAATACTTTTCTCTGACAAGGCAGTGCGTTTAGTGATAAAAATCGCAGAGTAAAGATATCCGAGATAAAAGGTGCGTCACTCTCCCTGACGGTTATATGGGCTCAGAAGACGACAAGCAAGCATTGTGGAAAAATGCCAAAATTGTGACGACATTACGAGACATACTGTCTGGGCTTGACATAATCATTGTTATCTGAAATTCGAAACACACTTTAATCATTAATGATAAGCAGTTTCAGACTGCTTAGTAATTAGTTAAAACTTTTCTTCAAGCGGTCACACGCTCTAACATTCTCCCTCAGATTTAAGAAGCATTTATTGCGTAAAAGATAAGGTTTACGACGAACGGACTACGTACGATACTTAACCAACTCCTATGTAATCTATGATCGTTTAAAGAAACACTAATCAATCAAATCAATATTAGTATTTATGTGGTAAAGATTCTCACGTAAAAAGCTATGGCACCCCATCCTCAAACCCCCTTCGAGAGGCAGTTTGATTTTTATAAAACTTGCTTCTTAAACATAGCTAAAATCTGTATACTCGAGAGAAAAAACAACAAAAAATGCCTATGGGACAATGAAATTGATTTTGTAAACTGACACAAGTAGTTACAAAGTTCTCACACGAATCATAATTTGTAAACAAATAAATAATTGCATACGTATTGCGTTGGGTGAAAGGATTGACGTCATGGAATCTGTGCGTCCTACAGGCCGCACGGGCTCTCCGAGAGGTCAGGGTCGGGCCAGGAGCGGCAGCGAGAGACGGGATCGATGGCGCGCCCTTGTCCTTCATATTAATAACGGTTTTCCGTCCCTCGCTGGATAGCCGACATACTTTTTCAGCTAGTGGTAACAAGTCACTTGTTGCGCTTGTAAAATTCGCTTAGATGGTCGCTTCAAAACGCCAACTCATCTAAGTAACAAACGATCAAGCGTAACAAACGTGAAGGTGGGTGTGAAAAGTACTAGTACGTGTCATATTATGTAAGCACTTATGCTTCATCTACTCATGCATCAGAAATATCCGTAGTACAAGTATCTTTAAATAGCAAAATACCCTAACGACAAACACTAGAGCTTTTTTACAGATTTTTCCGCATCATTTCAGCCGAAAGACGTCCACTGCTGGACAAAGGCCTTCCCTAAGTATCGCCACATTGACCGGTCCCGTGCGATTCGCATCCAGCGGATTCCTGCAGCCCTTGACAGATCATCTGTCCACCTAGTGGGAAGCCTTCCAATACAACGTTTTTCGGTTAGCGGTCGCCACTCCAGAACTTTTCGGCCCCATCGGCCATCCGTTCTGCGAGCAATGTGGCCTGCCCATTGCCACTTAAGTTTGGCAATTCTTCGGGGTATGTCGGTAATCTTGGTTCTCCTGGGGACGCGGGACGTCTTCATTTCTGATTCGATCACGGAAGGAAATTCCGAGCATATCCCTCTCCATTGCCTTTTGTGTGACTTTAAGCCTTCTGATGAGACCTATTTAGACTATCGTCTTGTGACACAGACACACCACCACGTATACCAAAGTTATCGTTAGCGTGCAGTGTCGATTAGTCGAGAGTGCTAGGTATGCTCAATCTTCTCCTGGCGTCATTACTAGGTATGATATACAGGGTGTAAACCACCTCATCACAAAGCCGTTAACCAAGCATTCTGTACATCAAATTAAGTAACTTTACGCAAAAAATATTGCTGGGAAACTACTTTTTTTTGAGGTATTAATCATGTTTTGGGGTAGAACTGAATGTTACGCACTTAAAACATTGTGCTGATGGATGGATTGAATTGTACGGGGGTCGCGGAGGTGTTAAAAGTTAAAATATTACAAAAAAAACTTGTATTTAAAAAAAAACTTGTCAAGAAGTCGTAACTTAGACCCGACATATCCTCGTAACTAGAAGGTTCCCAGGTATGGTGTAGAACCAAAAAAATGATCGCAATGATGGGGCGAACCAGTGCCTTTCGGCTTCGTGAAAAGGTGTTTTACACCCCTTATTTTGTTTGCTGAGAGGTGAATTGATACACGTCCAGAATTTTATTATTATAAGGCTGCCCAAGTAGCACAGAAGCGCTGAATAGTAGTAATCACTGTTCACAATGGAATCTTTAGCTGAATAAACCTGCTGAATAAGTGCGTTAGAGGCGCCTACTCAGCTGATATAACTCTGATTTGGGCACAAATTAATCAGCTGTTAGCTGAATAATGTAGCTGGTTGCACTGTATCAGCGTTATTTGCGTTGCGTTTGCGTCCACCCAAGAGCTGAATAATGACTGATTATCAGGATATGTGTTACCTTTTATACACCACAAGGGCTGAATAATAGAGTACTTATTACCTATTTTTCAGCACAAAATATACTCCAGGATATTAGTAACTCTTTTATGGAACTGACAATTCACAAGTGGCAAAATTGTGAATAATTTTCACCCTACTACTTATTATTTTGATATGTTTTGTGTGAACCATTTTGTAAATAAAGTGTTTGTGGGAAATATAGGCAAATATATGTTATCAGTGAGTAAAACTTTGTTTTTTCTCCATGTCCATGAAATTCGAATGGGAAAGAGAGTTTATTGTCAAATCCTATCCTATCCTATATTATAAATGTGAATGTAAGATTGTTTGTTACGCTTTCATGCGAAAACTACTCAACCGATCATCATGAAACTTTGTACACAAGACATATTCTTGGAGGCATTAGAAGTAACATATTATGATACTTTATATTTAAAAAAACTAACCCTCACTCGCAGACGAAGTTCCGCGGGTCAGCTAGTACTTACTATAATATTATAGACGAAAATTTTCACGCGCTCTCAAAATATCTACTGTTTACTTGAAAATTATAGTATAAAATAGGTTGACGATGTTTGATTGTTGTTATATCACGGGTTAAACTTAAAAGTATTACATACATAACCTTTATTATAACCATAACCATTATATTAAAAAAATAAGTATTTTTATTTTTCCTTTGTAATGTCAAATTACAAAGGATTATAAGCTGTTTACGTATAAAATCATTACATTTTCTATTCAAATTCTGTTGTTATTTTCGTTGACTAAACAAAAAAAAAATTGTTATTATGGGTAACATGTGAGCTAATGTAGCGCAGCTTGCTTTAACTTAGCGTCATATTATAATGTTCACCCATAGTGATCATGTGGGGTTTTTAAGAGCTATTGTACGATTGCGTGTCACAAGCTGATTAATATTACACAAATTCCAAATTGTGCAGCAAAAGGCATTATATCTTTGTTATTTGAAGCCACAGAATAACTAATTACATTATAGTAGCTCACATCTTCTTTCTTAAAATGCAAGCGGTCTAAGGCCCGTATTACAGAACATCGCTCAATACTCAAGCATTACTTAAAACTAGATTCAAGCCATTTGATTGGTTGAAACTAGTTTTAAGGGTACAAAAGTCCACAAAAATCTTTTAAATTGCTTAAAGCTGTATAATACTGAACTTGTTACGTATATTAACGCTGGAAGCGTTACAGTGTGGTCTCCGTGACGCATAATAACGTTCTTATTCAGGTGAAAGCTCACTTCACCTATTGCAGGTCGGTAATTGACTTCTTACCGGATCATTGGGAATTAGTACCTAGATTTTAATCGGTATGCCTCTTTGAGGAGTGGCTGGAGAGGCGCCACGGCGTCCTCACCTTCCGCCTGACGCAGGTCCTCACCGGACACGGATGTTTCGGGAGGTACCTGCACCGAATCGGGCGGGAGGAATCGCCCGGGTGTCTCCACTGCGAGGATCGACCGGAGGACACGGTGGAGCACACGGTGGAAGTCTGCCCTGCGTGGGCGGAGCTCCGCCGTGTCCTCGTGGCGGCGCCCGGCGGCGGCGACCTCTCGCGTCCGGCCCTGGTTCAATCCATGGTCCGGAGCGAGACGGAATGGGAAGCCGTCGCCTCCTTCTGCGAAGCAGTCATGCTAGCGAAGGAGGTGGCGGAACGAGAGAGGGAGAGATCCTCTCTTCCCGGCCGCCGCGGGAGACGCAACGGGCGTCGGGGGCCACGTGGTGGCTACCGGCCACCGTAGATGCGGGCCTGTGGACGGCTGGCTATTTGCTAGCTAGCCGTCCGGCCGTCTAACGACGACGACAGGCCAAGTCGACGGCGCGTTCGTGTTCCACGCGCGCCTCAAAGAGATGTCAGCAAAAGGAGAGGGGCCCGCAAGGGCCGAAGCCTGCCGGGGTTGCGGGCCTGTTCGAAAGAGATACCGCGGCCCCGGAACGTAAAATGCGAGGAAGGAACATGGATGGTTTTTAGTCAGTAAGAGTCTGACACTCCCTCCCGCTCCGCCCAGAGTGGGGGGGGGGTCATTTGATGATTTCCCATCCTTAAAAAAAAAAAAAAAAAAAGGCATATGGTATAAGTCCATACAGGGCGAGTTTCCTCTTGTCCCTTGGTTTGATGGCACTACCTTGAGTAGAAAGTATGTTAAGATTGCCCTTAGCCTTAGATCCGAAACCAACGATCCATCAGCAAAGTTTGCGTTCTTAATGAAAAAATCGAATTCTCCCAATTGAATACTTTGTAATAAAATTGAAGATGTTCAACATTTGCTGATGGAATGTGTCCGGAACAGAGATGAGCGTGACTCATTGCTGAACGAACTAAAGTTAAATAGGCTAGATGTAGGTCTAATTCAAAGTATTTTAGCAACCCCAAAATCGGTGGCAGCTAAAAAATGATGTAGATCGGTGGCAGCTATAAAATTATGTAGGTTAATATTAGTTGTTCAGCAGTGAGTAGCATTTTATTTTATTTTTAGTTTATTGTGGGTACTTAATTAAGGTTTTTTTTGTTGAGTTTATATTGTTATAAGATATGATGGGGTTGACATATCCTTATTGGACAAAAACCCCTAAATTAAAAAATAAAGATTAAAAAAAAAAACCTATTGCAGGTCGAGTGTATAAGTGCTCAAGTTACCGATGTTACCTCTTGTGACATCTTATAATGCAGTTTTGTGCTACTTGGGATGGCCAAAGAATTGAATGAATGATCATTGCCAAGTGTTCAAACACCTTTGACTTCTTTCCATAATTAAGAATGTGCAAGTATTCAACATATTACATAAAATATATTATCATCCTAAATGTAAAATGATAAACTGTTTTCCTGTCTGTCAGAATTTTTAATGTTCGCAATGTTAGGCGCTCTCCCAGTATAACATCCCTATCTCAAAAAAGGAAAAACAGTTTGAGACGTAATTAAAACAAGGTTTAGGTGTCTGACCGCAATTATGAGTACAAACATGTTTCGTGACTCATTAGGAAAATAGCGTTAAGTTAGCGAGATTGGAAAAAATGGAACATGCAAAAGCTAACCTGCAGTATTGGACCATTGCCAAATAGTTTTCAGAGTTCTGTAAGTACAGTGAACGTATAATAATGTGTATGTATCTTTAATAAAACTTATAAGTTACGGGTGCGTTGCACTGTCCTGGTTCGTGGTGTGGTGATATTGTTGCAGGTATCGGAAGTTCGGAACCAAATAAGTGTTTTTCTTACGTGAAATTTCATAAGTGATGAAATGCTTTTAGTATCCATATTAACGACTGAACTTATTATTTTAAAATTAGACAAATAAGTAGCCTGAGAACTGGAGAAGGACATAGGTCATTCAGAAGTCTACTTGAAACTAATGAAGTATCGGGCCAAAGGAAAGTGGATACAGAAAAGTTACCGAAACCCACAAAGTAAACCGCGACCAAGCCAGAATATGACACGTGTTAATCTAGAACATATGTGGTCGAGCGAGGCAGGAGACCCAACACTTCTCATGAAACTTGTAATTTCATACAGAGCTGAGAAAACTCAAAAAAGTACTGGTAGAAAATGCCTATGGCATTAAGTCCGCCTCTGTACTTTTGTGCTTGAAGTGTTAATAAATAAATAAAAAAGTGAAAAATAACATTGTCACCGACTTCTGAAGCTAGTTATTTTTAACTTTTTTTGTGTTTTTAGAATTCGGTTTTATTTTTTGCAAATACGTTTTTACTTTTCACTTTTTAATGGTTCACATGCGCCTATCCCTTCACAGCGTACTGGCGCATGGCGTGATGTTATATTATGAACTGGTGTAAACAATAGACAGATATGAGATAACAGCAATCCCAGTACATTTGTTGAGGAGTTCCGTTGCCTATCTCTGAAGTTCTTCATCAGATCTTCACCAAATTGAAGTGGAACCACTCTGAAAAAGTATTTTCCGAAAACTACCCAAATCGCTTCATGTGCCTATAAAATTTGAAGAGTTCTCTCTATTTCTCCAAGATTCCATCATCAGATCCTGACTTGATGATTATGGGACCACCTGTGAAGCCACCCTTTCAAACATTTTTTTTTTCAAATCTGTTGGCAAGCGACGGAGTTATGCGCGAACAAACATAAAAAAATAATTTTAACATCCAAATTGAGAACCTTTTCTAGAAGTGGCTACCGGCCACCGTTAACGCGGGCCTGTGGACGGTAAGCTATGGGCTATAGCTAGCCGTCCTTCCGTCTAATGACGAATTGACGTCAGGCCGTGTCGACGGCGCGTTCGTGATCCACGCGCGCCTCAAAGAGATGTCAGCATAAGAGAGGGGAGCCCGCAAGGGTCGAAGCCTGCCGGGGTTGCGGGACTGTTCGAAAGAGAGTCAGTAAAAGTCTGGCGCTCCCTCCCGCTCCGCCCAGAGTGGGAGAGAAGTCATTTGATGATTTCCCATTCCAGAAAAAAAAACAAGGGGTGGGGTAGTGTACACCGGGTACTGGAGGGCCCTCCGTAATCTCCGGTCACAATGTAAAGTAACGTACAGACAGCGGATTTCAGGATAAAGGGTGTTACCTGACCACATAAAAGCTGGAAACGACGGCAAGTTTTACCAACAATATTAAAATATTGTTGGTAAAATGGAGCATCAGCGCTATGGCCGTTAAAGGTTGTTGTTTAACACACCACTTTGAAGTTTAACAGATTCTCTTGCGATTCCTTTACGGCACGAAAACAACTGCGTAAGGACAAGAGTGTAACTGTAAGATGATAAAATTGATAAGCATTCGAACTGATCGTGTAATAACATTGATACGAAGCAGGATCCTGCTAGCAAACGTATTCAGTTACTTGTTGGAGTAGCCTAGCACCTAATGTTGGTCAAAGGTAAAAATGTTCTTTTTTTCAGGGAAACAGCATGATCACCGTAGACACGACAGAGTCGACAAATCTTTTGTTCATCTGTCATTTTGTCGATTCAATGACAGATGAACAAAAGATTTGTCGAGTCTCTCTAGTTTCTCCGGTGGTCATACTAAGCGGGCTGGTAATCGCTCTCTTTTCAAATATACCGCTTTTCTGTATAACAAAACAAAACAATTGAAACTACTGCAAAATAAAAAAATAAACAATTACTCAACTGAATTTTGGATTTGATATTATTATTTATTATGATGATTCATTTCGCGTAACGTTAGGAGTCAAACGCGATCATGATAAAAGTCGGTAGCATGCGTTGGAGAAACAATAAGTAGGCCTTGAAGTTTTTTGATCCCTTGCATGAATTCATTAAATCTATAACTTACAGACCGTAACTCTTGCTGAATGTTTTTAAGGCGAGTTTCGTCACAGATTTGAGGAGCGTTTTATTAGACTCGAACATGATATGAATATAACTAGGTCAGTGGACATCAATGCTAAGATTATTATTGATCTTACTTAGCCTTTCTACTAATTCTTGATCATATTAGCTCAAAAATGTATGTAAAGACAAGAATATAGGGGAAACATTGTGCACGTGCGTAAAGCACAAAACCTCATAAGAAAACTGAGAGCTGAAAGCCGTTCAATGATATGCATAGCATATGCAAGTCACAAGTGAATTAGGGTGTAATGGGCGTTACTTTAACGGTTGGGGGTCCGAACTCTTTGATAAGACCTAGGTATCTCTACTGGAATACAAATATAAGAGACACGAGACTTGTGGTGAGAGTGCGCAAATGGCGTCTGCGGCGGCGGCCCGCCGTGACGGGGCAACAATGCGGTGCCCTAGCTTCCGTTACACGACCAAGCCGCACCGCGTAAACCTACACCGTCTCCTACTGACGCCACTATTGTCACCGATCCGTACCACACTATCTACCTTTACGGTTCTGCTCGAAATATTTTGGCATATGACCCCCAGTTTTTGGTCTAGTTAAATGAATTATTAAACATCAATTTCGTCGAGTCAAAAATCATTTATAATCGTTGTAGAGATGTTATATTAGAGGTGGCTGTGTAGTATTTGCTAGTCTAGTCATTCCCACTTTAGGGCAGAGGCCTCTCCCTTACATTGGCTCGCAGCTTATAATGCATCAGTTAGACATTTATGCTGCACTGTTCCGTATCACATTAAAAGCTAAGTGAAATATTCAAATCCTCAAAATCAGTATTATAGAAACTGCTATCGATATAAAATTTTGATCTTGCATGCCAATCTTGCTACAATTATTTATTTCCTTTCTAAAGCGTGTCAAAATGCGCAGTTTGCATGCTAATGTATCTTTCTTAGATGATGCTGTAAAATTGTGACCTAGCTCAAAAGCACGCGATTGGAGAAATGTCGCAGAAATGTTGCCTAGTGCGCTATACCTACCGCTACGGTGCTCACAAAACGAGCTCAGTTTTTCTCGGCTAAATAATTATCTACACAATACAATCAGGGTACAATCTCTATGATACTTTCTTTTTCATCTCGTGTTGGAGTATCGTTACAGTGCAATGGATTATTGTATTATTAATATTGAACACGCCTAATAAGACGAGCTGATTTGACGGTTGGTTGCCATTTTCAGTGAACCATCTGTTGTCGTAGATAAGTGTGCTCGTCAAAAAAATGACTCACTAGATACAAGTTTGAATCAAAGTGTTAATTCTGTCAGATGTACAGTTACTGTTTGTACCTAGAGTAAGACAGTATTGTCTACGAAATAAACCAACATAACAATGCATAATAGAATAACCGAATGTATTTCTTTCTTTTCTTTCAACAAGATTAACTTATTAATAAACCTCGTTTCAATTTAATTTTAAATATGAAGTGTGAGGCATTGTTAGTCGAGTCAAATATTTTCGGGAAGTTGAACGATGCAGGAAAATTATGACTTTGTATATTCTCAGTTGCATCCTTATTTCAGAGGTCTGTTACTGAGGTGAGAAAAACTGCGGCATGTGAACTCTCCAGGCTCCTTTTTTTGCCAATGTGTACTATGTGTAGTCCAGCCATCTCCTTCAGTTGTGCATCTCAATAAATCTGTCCCAAATCCTGACATTTATTCTGCTACTGATTATCAGGTTATCCAAGTTGGAATCTTGGTTGCTTACTGCTTGTGATTATTTAGTTTCCAGGGTCACTGAGTTGCGCGACACATGGTCATTTGAGTCTCAGTCACCGAAAAAACGGTAACCTAAAAGTGGATGATACTAACTTGGACAGGTTTTATTGCTTTGGAGTCTCCAAGCGTGCCTCTTCTGCGCAAACCTAGCCAATTCCAATCCAAAAAAGTAACTCTCAGAAATGTATCAGGCGTCGACACGTTCGCATATTGCGTGATTCGCCATTATACGAAAATTAATGGAGTTACATTTTGTATTCTTGCTGTCTTATTCAACAAATGAAAAAAACGTATTTCGTGCTGTTGGTCTTGATCTGGGTCTTGGGTTTATTCATTGACAGTCCAACCTCAACCTTGCCGTCCGATCTTGAAGCATTTAATCAGGTTCTGAAGATGAAACGAACGACAAAAATCACAATATCATCAGCAAAACGGAGGTTTGTTACAAACGTTTGGTATGTTTAAAGCTGGAGATTCCTCTTATGGAGATTTACCCGTTACCATAATGTCAAAGCAAGTAGGTGACCCAAGAGCTTATCTTCCTATCCACTGGGAAAGGTCACAAGAGCGTGAGAATTTAGATGGACAAATCATTGTTTTAGTAGCCTGGTTGGACTGCCGTTATCCAATGGATAGACTCGCGGATAATTACGCAACGACGTTGAGCATGTTCCAAAATTAAGACCACCCTTACGAGTAACCCTTCTCACCCGTAACTTGAATAAGACTGCAAGAATACATGTAACTCTATTGATTTTCGTATAATGGCGAATCACGCAATATGCGAACGTGTCGACGACTGAGACATTTCTGAGAGTTCTTTTTTTGGATTGGAATTGGCTAGGTTTGCGCAGAAGAGGCACACTTGGAGACTCCAAAGCAATAAAACCTGTCCAAGTTAGGATCATTCACTTTTAGGTTCCCGTTTTTCGGTGACTGCAAAGGCCCGTGTATCGCGCAACTCAGTGACCCTGGAAACTAAATAATAACAAGCAGTAAGTAACCTAGACAACTTGGATAACCTGATAATCAGTAGCAGAATAAATGTCAGGAGTTGGGACAAATTTATTGAGATGCACAACTGAAGGAGATGGCTGGACTACACATAGTACACATTGGAAAAAAAAAGGAGTCTGGACAGTTTACATGCCGCAGTTTTTTACCACCTCTGTAACAGATATCTGAAATAAGGATGCGACTGAGAAAATACAATATCATAATTTTCCTGCGTTGTTCAACTTTCTGAAAATATTCGACTTTCGACTAACAATGGCTCATCTATACTAATATTATAAAGCAGAAGAGTTTGTTTATTTGTTTGGTTGAACGCGCTAATATCAGGAAGCGGAGCAGCAATGAAAAATGTTACAAAATCGGGGGAAATTTTATTCCCTTTGTGAGCTTTTTCTCTCTTATGTGACGCAGACGAAGTTGTGTGGGCCAGCTAGTACTTCATATTTTAATTTACAGTTCTATTTAAAACTAAACAGAAATTATCTTGTTGCATTCAGTTCTTTATTATGCATTGTTAAGTTGGTTTATTTTGTAGACAATACTTAAAAAGGAACCTGGAGTTTACAGTCTGCAGTTTTTGCCACCTCAGTAACAGACCTCTGACGTAAAGATGCAAACTGAGGAAATGCAATGTCATAATTTTTTTACAGCATTGTTCAACTTCCTGAAAATACTTGTAGCAAATCCATGGCAAGTGATGGGATGGGGATCTCATCACTTGCCTTGAAATTGATACAAATATTTTCTTTTTTGCATGAAAATGGATGGAATGGAATGCGTAATAGATGATATGGCTAGAAAGAGGGTGACTCCTGAGATTTCAACTCTTAGATGAAACAAGAAGATTGGTGAGCCAAGACCAACAATAAATTAAGAAAATCAAAGAGAAATTAAATAATGTCACGAGAATTACGATGGTGCAATAGTGCCTTAAGAAAATCATTGTATCCTAGTTAAAGTTTGTTTCATTTAGACATTTAAATGGAGTATGAGAAAAAAAAAAATTAGTATTCTTTTGTGAAATCTTTAACCTAATAAGAATTAATTCAACACATTCAACTGAAATTACAAATGGTTACCTGTCAGTAATTACATAATTTATTATGAGACAGGTTTATTAAGACAGACCAAAAATAAGCTTGTAACAATATTTTGATTTGAAAACCTAACAAAAAACCAAAATCATTTCAAAACCCACATTTATTCAGCCTATTTAACTACTATTGATTGACATGGCCCTTTCTTGATATTGCGAGTTGTCAGTAACAATAGGATCATCTATGATCAAAAAGAAATGACATCCCTTGAAGACTTGCCAACCGGCCAACCATTATCATAATTTATTGATTTATGTAAAAAAGTGGGTTGTGTTTTTACGTTTTAATTACATAGAAAAGACAATGGCAAGTATAGTGCATGAAATTATTTCATTTTTCATGTTTTATTTGCAACTCAGTATGTGGTAATAAAAAAAATGTACACAACAATAAAAGTATACAAGGTGGACAGGACATTGATGTACATACAATTACTAATTAGTAATTATTCAGTACATCATTCCAAACCACTTACATAGTTTTCAAAGGGAATTTAAAAAAATAATCATCCGTTTTCCAACAAAAGTGACACACCCTCACAGTCAAAATATATGAGACAGCTGATTTTGAAAAAATTACCAATGAAAAATTTCCTTGGAATGATGTACTGAGTAAGTGAGTCCCATCAATCATGTCTATTTACTGAAATGTAACCAAAAAAAATCATCAATACCAAATAATGCTATACATTGTCAAAAGTAAAATAATTTTCAGTGCTTTGTTTTTTTTTACCCGAATGTGCAAACCAAAGGTTAAAACTATACATATAGCACATTAATTAGTTTGTACAATTT
This sequence comes from Xestia c-nigrum, assembly GCA_916618015.1. Taxonomy (NCBI): domain Eukaryota; kingdom Metazoa; phylum Arthropoda; class Insecta; order Lepidoptera; family Noctuidae; genus Xestia; species Xestia c-nigrum. The sequence goes on from OU745263.1 coordinate 6,842,104, forward strand.
CACTGACTTTGGAAAGTGTATTCCTCCAACATTCAAGTTACTATCAAGAATATAATTCTAAGTCTATTACTAGGGTTTTTAATCTCTGTAGTTGAGCTTTGTGGAGTATTGTGTATTTGGATGATAATGGACTGAGATTGTGGATGGTGATCCTAGATTGTTTTTCCTTGTGGATAGTGTATGTGAAGTTCTTAGAAATAACAACTGCAACGACAGTTGCGTATGTGACATGAACTTCGTTTATTTATTACAGAAAAAAGCTGAAGCATTTTATATTACCTTGTAAAAAATCTTAGTACAATACAATACAATCAATCCAATCTGTATGACATAGAAGTTTTTTTTTTTTCTCATAAGAAAAATACTACCATGACAACAATTGCCATAGAGGATTAGTCTTCTAAAGAATAAGAAGGTATGTAAGTAGAACATACTGCACAGTGTAGAACCATGGTTCCAATCTATGGTTGGACTAAAGAAATTGAGGAAGGCCTTTATCCAATAGTAGGACAGTATGGAATAATAATAAATTATGGGAAAACTGTTTCTGTTGAGTATGAAACTACAGATTCACAACAATTTGAATTTAGTTGTTTAAGAAAACTAAGTAGATGTTAGTAGTACAAGTTTGTTTTTCACATTGAATAGTTACTAAGGGTGTTGAAATACTGGCTGTATTATTTTATATTATTTAAAACTTTGTGTACAATACAACTGTTATTAAAAATATATATTATATTGTTCTAGTTCCAAGGAAAATTGTATTACTTTTTTTTTGTCAGGTTGTGGTGAAGTATTATTCTGTGCAAAGAAAATAAGTATTTCTTTGTAGGCACAGTAAAGACATAATTATGTTGGAAAATAAGGGTAAAAGAATAGGAATCACTCTGAGCTAATGAATTTCAATATTTGTCTTTGTTGCGAATTACAACTTCAGTATGAATAAAGTTTGTAAAACATCCTTGAGTGCAATAATTATTACATTACTGTTCAATTACTGCAGCTCTGTAGTTCATATTTGAAATTTATAACTACTCAACTAAATGTGCTAAATTAGCGTGCACAAACTAATTTAAAATGCATACTCATGCTCACCGTACACCAGATAAAGTAAATTAATTATAAATTTTGACAGAACTGTTATCCTTCGCCATTTTCACCTACCTACTTTATTATTACACATACTGTTACAATATTTTCACTAGCGTAAAAATAAAGCGTTCTCCAGAAGCTATATTTGGTGCATGAAATTACCTTCACAAGAAATACACTACCGACGAAAAATAGGTTTTAATTTTACACAAACTAAAATCAAAAAATGGCAGCAGAGATCGACTTACCTCAACTTCAACGGCTGCGGCCGTATTTGTTGGTTTGTGGTCTGAATTTGTGTGCTGGTCATTTATAAGATTATGTAGAAGTTTTGAATCTTCAGTGGAAATATTTGTGGCACTTTTGTCTGGGGCTTTGGGTTCCTTATCATACTCCGGCGGAGGAGCCATCTTGAAGGAAGAGCAGTCAGATGACACAAGTCGTATGACTTTCGCACACCGAAATCACTCTTTTCCTCGACAAAACGTCTGTTCCAATTACTAACTACTAAATCGAATCATGATGAGTAATTTAGCTACAACATAATGAAAGTTCTAACCATTTGCAAAAACGGATTCATCATTTTCGACAGATTCCGACCAACATTTTTAACGACTACAAAAACGCCCTCTGGCGACGTCAATTTCAAGACTTGTTACAAAAGTTACAGATAATAAAACCTTGCTCTCCAGTTGACATAGACTTCACATGCCAGCACTACAGCAACAAGATTTATTGTAATGTGCATTGGTATTCATTCAGGTTGGTAATGTAATGAGATGTTCTAACACAGTTCTACAGTTGTTCTACAGGTAGAATGGTGGAAAGCAAATTAAAGGTCAACGCACATATTCTTGTCCACGCCGAAAAAATCACCGCACCGAACGTAACGTTCAGACATAAATCGTGCTAATATTTTCCTGGGGTTTCATAACTTTCGTACGAGTAAAATAAGAATTATTTTGGCTTACCCGCTGTCACTGGCAACGAACAATATTCAGGGGATTCTAGACGATCAATCTGCGCTAAATTCAATCTGAACACTGTAAATGTATTTTAGTATCTGAGTTTGATTCCCGAACAGTGATACTGGGTTTTCCTAAGTAGCAGCGATGGAATCTGAATTTGTGCCTGGTTGATTGCAATAGGCTCGCCCCCCGTTAGATGGGACAAAACCGGCGAAATGTTAGTGTGCTGTTACTGCTATGTACGTATGTGTTCCAAAGGGTGTGGATGTGGCATTTTTTAGATAATTATTAGAATGTATGGTGATATTCGAAATTTTGGCTCAGGCAGAAGACTCGGTCAGAATCTTACAAACTCATGTCACACGATGTTCTTCAAGTAATTAGCTAAGGGCCCTGGAGCACTTGCACGTTTGGCACACTCCCTCAGAATGCCTCAAATATAATATGCATTTGTATGAATAGAAAATCATAACACGCTGTTATCTCGGGTGTTAAATTAAATAGACTTTTATTGAGAAGCATTTTATAATATTTTAGTTAGTGACAAGACAGATATTATCAACAACACAAAATTGCTATGCAACGAATCATAGACTAGACACAATATCTTCACATCCACGATACTTTTTAGAGCTTGGACAAATCTTGAAGTCCAATTCTCTTGCTTAGCATGTTTAGTCTTGGTCCAAACAATGGTTTCGTAAACATGTCCGCTAATTGCATTTCTGTAGCGACTTGTTTGACAGCGAAGTCTCCATTCTGAATACATTCTCGAATGAAGAAATGTTTGATCTTAATATGTTTAGTTCTCCTATGGAACTCATAAGGAGGGTTCTCAGACAACCTTATAGCAGACTCATTGTCAACGTAAATTGTCGGTTTTTCATTTTGTTCTGTTAAGTCCTTTAATTCCTCCAGGAGTTCTTTTAGCCATAAGCCTTCTCTCGCAGTTTCTGTCATGGCTACGAGTTCGGCCTCCGTTGAGGAGATTGCTACTCTTGGTTGTTTTTGGCTTTTCCACATGATGGGGCCAGAGAATAAGAAAATCATCCCTGACGTCGAATGGCCAGTCGATGTGTCACCACCAAAATCAGCGTCACTGAAACATATCAGCCTTTTCTCCCGGCCTTTCGCGAAGACAAGTCCTTTGTCTATAGTACCCTTAAGGTATCTAAAAATTCGCTTGACTCTCATCACATCAAACTTAGTAGGACTTTCTAGATGCCTTGACGCAACACTCACAGCGTAGCTTATATCTGGCCTTGTAGCGACCATGAGGTACGCTAGGGCTCCCACAGCTTGACGATAGGGAAATGACGAATTTGACTCATCATCTTCTTCTTCATCTATGCCCATTTTTACTGCCGGCGTTGCAGCAACTTTGCTGTTAGTCATTCCAAACTTTTCTAGTATCTTCTTACAATAAGACTTTTGGTTTAGGGTAATACAACCATCTTTTGTTTTATTAATTTCAAGTCCAAGGAAATAAGACGCCGGCTTTGTGGTTATTTTGAACCTATTTTTTAGTTCTTCGATAAATTTCCTTCCAGCATTTTCACTAGTAGAAGCTACCAAACCGTCATCTACGTAAAGCGCAATTAACACTTGCTCACGTAAGTAAAGGCAAGGATCTTTTGTGCTTTGCTTGAATCCTGAATTTATGAGATACTCAGATATGCAGACATTCCAGCATAAAGGAGCTTGTTTTAGCCCGTAGAGGCTGCGTTTAAGTTTGCACACTTTCTTAGTGCCATCATTGAATCCCTCTGGCTGCTTCATAAATATTTCTTCTTTTACAGCCCCGTTTAAAAACGCAGTTGATACATCGAACTGTTGCAGTACCAAATCTTCTTGAGCAGCTATTCCCAAGACAGCTCTTATAGTACTGAGGCGGGCTACCGGACTGAAAGTCTTATGATAATCAATGCCAGGTTTTTGTGAAAAACCTTTTACTACCAATCTAGCCTTATATCGCTCAATTGTACCATCTGGATTGTTCTTTATTTTGTAAACCCATTTACATGGCAATGGTTTACGATTTTTCGGAGGGTCGACTAATTCCCAAGTCTTCATTTCTTTCAATGATTCCATTTCAGTTTTCATAGCCTTTAACCATTTGACCTTATCCTTGCTATTCATAACATCTTTAAACGTTTGAGGTTCTGTTTCATTATCCATATCCATGGCTGCCATAATATAATCCTCAAATATTTTAGGTCTGACAATCTGTGATCTATCACGAAGATTGTATGACCTCCGTTCTTCTGGGACAAGAACAGATGGATCGACATCTATGTCGTTTTCATGTGGTTGATCAGCAGATTCACTGTTGTCATCAATCCCGAGAGTGTCATAATATAACTCGTCATTTTCATTTTGTATAGGTACTTCGTTAGAGCTTGCAATTACATTATCTTGTACTGCGTGCTGTCCACTAGCATTTTCTTTTGTGGTACCTTCTAAATATATTTCTGTTTCATCCAATTCACTATCAGTCTCAATTGATCGCTTGTGATCATTTAATTCTTGAAAAGGAACAGAAATTACATTTTTACCATCTTCATAGAACATTTTCTTTAAAATTCGAACATCCTTGGAAATAAGAATGCGTTTCTTCGATGGGACGTATATTCTAAATGCTTTTGAAACTTCTGAGTAACCAGCGAACATACCCGGAATTGCCTTTGAAGCAAATTTATGTTCATGTTTTCCTTTCTTTAGGATGAACGTTTTAGCACCAAATACATATAGATGATTAACGCAGGGTTTTCTACCTACCCATCTTTCGAATGGTGTTTGGTTTTCAATACTCTGGTTAACGCTTCGGTTTGACAAGTAATTTGCTGTATACACCGTTTCTGCCCATAAACACATAGGCGCTTTTGATTTCAACATCATGCATCTTGCTTTTTCTATAAGGGTTCTATTTTTCCTTTCAGCGATTCCATTTTGATGTGGAGTGTAAGGTGCTGTCAATCTTCTTGCTATTCCATTTAGCTTCAGAAATGAGTCAAACTTCGAATTTCGGTATTCCGTACCGTTATCGGTCTGTAGGCATTTTATTTTGTTTCCTGTGAAGTTTTCTGCTTCTACTTTGTATTCTATGAATTTTTGTAATACTTCGTTTTTATTTTTAATAAAGTAGACTCGGCAATATCTGCTGTAGTCATCAATGAAACTTACAAAATACCTGTTGCCATTCAGTGAAGGTTGTTTAAGTGGTCCACATACGTCACTGTGTACGATCTCAAGACGCTGACTCGTACGTGAATTATTATTGTCACTCTTCTTGCTAGGCACTCTGCTCAATTTCCCTTCTATGCATATTTCGCATTCACCTAAAGAACTATTACAGTTGAAGTCTAATCCAATCAGGCTTTCATTTTTTAAGGCGAGCTTCAAGTCCCTTTCGCTCATGTGGCCCATTTTACAGTGCCATTGTTTAATAGCATCTGTCTCCACTTCTTTTGCTACGTCATTACCACAATCTGTAGCGTTGGCTCTATGTCTGTCAACATTATTATTTTTGGTATGGAGATAATATAAACCATCGTCTCCTCTCACTGCTTTCATTTGCACTCCTCGCTTGTGATCATTAATTATTGCCTTATTTTTAGTGAATAGGATAGTGAGTCCTACATCAGTCATTTTCCCAACAGATAGAAGGTTAGCACACAGGCTTGGTACATAAAGTGCATCAGTTATACCAATTTTCCCTTCTTCAATTTCAATTTCTGCAGGTCCTGACCCTTTTATCTCTGCAGTTTTGTCTTTTGACGCGAGTTTAAGTGTTTTTGAAATTTTCTTTATCTCAATAAAAGGTTTATCCGAAAATGTCATATGTGACGTACATCCACTGTCAAGTATCCAATATTTTTGGGCTTTGTCATTTATGAAATAACTGCTGAAGAGGTTTGATTCTGTGTCATCCTTTTTGGTATAGCTGTGCTTATTAGGCTTCTTATTATATTTCTTGCCTGTAATCTTATTTTTAGACCAGCATTTGGACGAGTCATGGCCTTTCTTTTTACAAATTTTGCAAAAAGAGTAGAAACTTTCTTCAGTGTCATTCTTTGCGGCGCTAGAACTAGGGATGTCACGACGACGTGCATCGCTCTCTTCTATGATTTTTATCTTAAGCCTCTCAGGATCTGGAAGCGAATCTTGAGATTCAATAGCGGTCCTGAAATTTTCAAATTCCGAAGAAAGGCTATAAAGCATCATGATTGATAATAAATCACTGTTGATATTAATATCCATATCTTTTAATTTATCAACTGTGTCCATAAATTTCTTTAAATGCTCGCGTGTATCTGAACCTTCTTCTAATTTTGCTAAGATTAGTTGCTTAAGTAGGGTAGCCTTTCTAGCTGGACCCTTACTAGCATATATATTTTCAAGCGTCGTCCACACATCTCTGCTAAATTTACAGTTTTTTACCTGTTTAAGTTCTGAAGGCGCTATCAATAGCATCAGCTCCGATTTTGCCATTTCGTCATCTTCGAGTTCATTTTGTGACGCATCGGCCTTTGGATACTTTTGTACACATGCCCACAGCTTATTTTTAATCAAGTATGCTTTAGCATGTATACACCACGTATCGTAGTTTTCTTTCCCTAAACATTGGATTTTTACAATCGACATTTCGTTTTTTTTTCCGTTTTTATTCCAATATCTTATGTTTTTCGCTCTGCTACCATGTTAAATTAAATAGACTTTTATTGAGAAGCATTTTATAATATTTTAGTTAGTGACAAGACAGATATTATCAACAACACAAAATTGCTATGCAACGAATCATAGACTAGACACAATATCTTCACATCGGGCCTGTGTCTGGACAGTTATAGAGTCCCCAACAGCTGCTGATAGAGAGGGAGTTACTGTCTTATTGTTCCCCCAAGATGGCGCCGCGAGTGGCGGGCGACCGTTTCTTTGCCCGCCCGTCTCAATTGTTTTATTTTTGTGTCTCAAAAGACTATGATTCAAATTAATATCAATTTGGATTAGAAAAAAACCAGCATTTTATAGGGATGCGCGGAAGTGTTGGTGATATAAATTGTTTAGACACGATTGTGTGAAAACTGAAATAAATATGGATCCAAAAGGTTGAGTCACAAAAATTCAAAACCATTGAATTCGTAACTAGAACAAGCAACCCAAAGGTGACTCAATTTTTTGGCAATAATGCGCTGGAAGACCTCCCACTACGTCAGTGGTTCCTCCTAACCTATGGTCCACGGACCATCCGGTGCGGTGGTCCGCAGGAGGTTAAAATGTTTCATACTTTTTAAGTTGCACAGCTCAACTCAACCTAATCGAACCTATTAGAGCAGTGGTTCCCAACCTTTCTTAGGCCAGGGACCAGTTTGGTATGTGCATTGTTAACAGGGACCATACCTAGATAAACATGGACACCGACTGGATTCCGAGTGAATCTTTAAAATAAAGAATTGGTTCTTTTTTGTTTAGTTAAATTAATCGATATTTAATTTTAGATAAGCACATCGATGAATGTAAATTTTCGACATATCGATATTTTTACCAAGCCAACACTACATATGTCATTTAATTTAATTTCTATACGAAAAGGCGGGAAAACGTTAAAGAGTGAAGGCGCGCTTTTTCGATTTTAACCTTTTTTATTTGTAAATTTGGCTTATTATCTCTGTAAATATTTATTAATAGTTACTGTATAGTGTTAATTAGTATATGTAGATATTAATCACAATGGTGAAGAAGAGAAAAAGGAAGGAGGGGGATCCGCCTCCGGATCCCCAGCAGGTATTATCCACCGATTCAGATTCGGCGGAATCGGCGGTAACTTGCTTTTCTTTTAGAGAAAACAACGCCGACAAGGATCCGAAGGATAAATACAAAATATTTAAAGTTAAAGGATACTCACGCCAATACCCGGAAGATACAAATCTTAAAGAGCTTGTTGTATTCCTAAATCACATTGAGGAAAATAAACCATTCAGTGATAGGGACCGTATGGCTCTGTCTAAAGGAATACGTGAGCATGGCGTTTCAGGAGTAATGCATTTACGTTCCATAAATAAGTACAAAGTCGGCATTACCTTTGACTTACCAAATAACGCAAACATGTTCCTTAAAAATAAAAAATTATTGGATCAGTTGGCACTAAAATCATCCATTCCTGCCGCAGATACAGAGGTAACTGGGGTCCTCACCTCAGTACCTGTTGACATGTCTAATAAGGAAATTTTTTCATTGATTGGCAGTTCGAAAAATGTTGTACAGGTCAGGCGCTTCATGCGCAGGGTAAAGAGTTTCGGTGGTGTTGAATTTGTTCCAACACAAGCAGTTGCCGTTACTTTCGCCTCCACCATTCTTCCTCCCTATATATATTTAGACTCTTGGCGTCACGAGGTAAACAAATATATCCCACCGGTAAAACAGTGTCTTAAGTGCCTACGTTATGGACATATTGCAAAATTTTGTCGCAATACCGAGGTTTGCTCAATTTGTACATTAAATCATAGTTTTAAGAATTGTCAAGTCGACCCAAAGGATGCTAAATGCGCAAACTGCAAGGGCGATCACATAGCTATCTCCTCATCCTGTCCTTTAAAAAAACAAAAAATAGAAGAAAATAAAATAAAGTCAAGAAGTGCCACTTACTCAGATCTTTTTAATATGAATTCTTTTCCAGCCTTAACAACAAAAAATTTAGATGTACAGATCAACAATTTAATGAAATCCGATAAGTTTATAAATATTTTAGTAGAAACAATTACCAAAATAATTAGTAATAAAGATGTTCCCATAAATACTTCATCAATTAAAGAGGTTTTAAAAAAAACTTTAAGTACTACAATTACTTAATCTTCATAATGGATATATCAAATTTAAACATAATGCAATGGAATGCACAAAGTCTTAATAGCAACAAACATATATTTACCAATTTCCTCTACACAAACAACATTCACATTGCAATAATTAGTGAAACATGGTTCAAACCTGAACAAAATTTTAAAATAAAAAATTACAATATTGAAAGGAATGATTGTGGTAACAAACACAATGGAGTTGCCATAATAATTCATAAAAGTATTATTTATAATAAAATTGACACGTATTTTGACAATTCTTTACAAAATCTATGTGTAAAAATTACAGTTAATAATAAAGAGATATGTATAGTTAGTTTTTATAGTCCCTTAAATTCTAATCCAGCTTTTAATAAGGAAAATTTTGATAATTTGGTTAAGTCTATCCCTGGTCCTTTTATATTTGCTGGAGACTTTAATGCCCATCACACATCTTGGGGTTGTGGTTCTGACTCTCCACGTGGTCGAAATGTCTTAGAAGTCATTGAAGAAAATAATTTAATTTTGCTTAATGATGGTCAGGCAACAACTGTTGGCTCTCTAACATGGCGTCCTAATGCATTGGATTTATCTTTGGTTTCTTCATCATTGGCACTCAATTGTGAATGGCAAGTACATGATAGTCCTCTTGGCAGTAGTTACCACATCCCTGCAATTATAAAAGTAGTGATTAGTGATAGTCAAAACAATGATTCTTGTAGAAATTGTCCAACTACTGAACATTTGCCCACCTATCCAAATTATAAAATGGTGGATTGGCAAATGTTTAGTAATAATGTGGACGAATTATTAGTTGATTTCAAAACAATTAATATATGTCCTCTCGATTCATATCATATTTTTTGTACAATTTTACGTACAGCTGCTGCTAATTCCATTCCAAATTGTAAAGTCAATAAAAATACCAGCAATAATTCATGCCCTACCAATAGAATTAGAAGAACTTCCCTCCCTTGGTGGAATCAAAAGTGTACAGAGGCTGTATTAAATTTCAAAACCGCTTACATAAATTTTAAAAATAATCCATCAGAAGAAACTTATATTCAATTCAAAAGACTTAGAGCACTTAAAAAATTACTTATAAAAAATGAACGCCAAAAAAGTTGGATATCCCTATGTGAAACCTTCAACAGATGCACACCAATTTCTATAATATGGAAGTTCATGCGTAAATATAATAAAACATATAATTTTAATAATAATGAAAGTGATGCATGGGTTTTAGATTTTTTGAAGAAATACACTCCAGATTTTGTGTCACAGGCTCCAACTTTTTTGTTTGATAATCCTACTAACTCCAGTCTTAGCTTTCTACTTAATCCTTTTACAATCAGTGAATTAATATCTGCCATCACCTCTCGAAGAGATACTACTTATGGTCTTGATGGCATGCCATATATATTATTTAAAAACCTTAGCATTTCTGGTCTAAAAACATTCCTTGAAGTCCTGAATTTGTTATGGGAAAATAATATTATACCTCAAGATTGGAAAATGGATTGCCTGGTACCAATTTTAAAACCAGAAAAACCCAAATTATGTCCCGATTCTTATCGACCCGTAGCACTTACTTCTTGCGTTGGTAAACTATTTGAGCAATTGTTGAAGCAACGTTTAGAGTTTTATGTCGAACAAAATCATATTCTGCCATCAAATCAATTTGGTTTTCGTAGAAATCGTTCTGCTAGGGAGAGTGTCTGTCAATTGCAGCTTGATATACATAACTCTTTATTAGCCAATAGTAATTTGGTTGGAGTCTTCTTTGATGTGGCTGGGGCTTTTAATAGTGTAAATGTAGATATTTTATGCCATGAATTATTACAAATAGGGATTCCTAGTAAAATTATAATATGGGTCAGAAATTTCCTTAGCAATAGAGAAGTATTTGCTAAATTTAATAAACATCTTTATGGTCCTAGATTTGCTTCAAAAGGAGTTTGTCAAGGAGGTATATTTTCTCCTTTATTATTTATATTGTATATACGTAAACTAAATTTAATTTTAGGGTGTCAAGTTAAAAATTTACAATTTGCAGATGATTTAGTTGTTTATGCTTCAGGAACTAATATATCACAGGTTGTTCATATAGTCAATGATGCCTTGTCAAATCTGTGTAAATATTTCTCTTACCTTGATCTTAATGTCAATCCATCAAAGTCCAAAGTGGTTGTGTTTGGTAAACAGTGTCCTAATATGCCCCCTGTGTTTTATAACAAAAGTGCATTGTCCAATTCACATGAAGTCAAATTTTTAGGGGTCCTTTTTTCATATAATTTATCCTGGAACAATTATATCAAACATATAATTTGTAAAGCAAATAAAGGTTATAATATATTGAAATCTTTAGCTGGTTCATATTGGGGTGCAGACCCAAAAATTTTACTATTACTGTATAAATCTTTAGTTCGTAGTCACTTTGAATATGGCTTTTTCTGTTTCGCTGCAGATACTAAAATTGTACATAGTTTAGACATCCTGCAAAACAAATGTTTACGTGTTATAACTGGGGCATTCAGAAGTACTCCTATAAATGCAATGCAGATTGAATGTAACATTCCACCATTAAGTATTCGGTTTGATTATTTGAAAGAAAGATTTATATTAAAACTTTTTAGTGTTTCTAACAATAGCCTCTTGGCCAATTTGTTGCATTTCAATCCTAGCAGTATTAAGTCATTTTATTTGTCACACGATTTTCATAGCTTTTTAGATTTTATTAAAAATAAAAATATTTATCAATCATCTCATATTCTGCCTTGTTATCAAGGAGCTTTTATTGCAAAATTTCCAGACATAAATATAATTATAAAAAATAAAAAGGAGCTATCCTCAAAAGAAGAAGTTAATGCAGTTTTGTCAGAGTGGTCAGATCATAAATTTGTATATAGTGATGGTTCTAAAAATGAAAGTGCAGTGTCGTTTGCTATTTATGAGCCAACTTCAAATATAGGTCTTGGTCGAAAAATTAATAAAAATGCCAGTATTTTTACAGCAGAAGCTGTTGCTATTTTGAGTGCCTTGAAACATATCAAAAATTGCAATTCAGGTCACAGGAAGTGGGTTGTAGTCAGTGACAGCATGAGTGTGTTGAAAAATCTAGCTAATAATAAATTACATGCTGACACTAACTACATAATCTATTTAATAAAGGAGCTATGGATTGAATTGTCTCATTCCAATATTGAAGTTAGTTTTGTTTGGGTGCCTTCACACATTGGTGTTGCAGGAAATGAAAAGGCTGATTATCTGGCCAAAAAAATTGTTGATCTAGATGAAATAATTCCAAATGCTGACGCTAATATGAGTGTTTCCATACCACACACAGACGCTGTTAGTCTTTTAAAACAGCGAATGTGTCAATCATGGGGGAGACATTCATATCAGTCCACACAGATTGAAAATAAAGGCACTTGGTATGCCTCTCTAGATAAGCAAATAAACTCCATACCTTGGTTTTGCAGAAATAGCAGTTTTATAAATAGAAAGTTTTATTCATTTATTTGTCGCATGCGTTTTGGTCATTGTCGTTTAAATTATCATCTTCATCGTCTTAAAATGGTCAACTCTCCATATTGTGAATACTGTCAATTGCAAAAAGTTCAATCATTACATCATGTCTTCTTTGAGTGTTCATCTTTCAACATTCAGCGCCTTGTGTTGTCGGATGAGCTTCTAAAAATATATAAAAAACCTGATATGGTCCCGCAATGCATTCAGGAGCTACTTATGAATGCCTCAAATTATATTTATTTGTACAAATTTATAACAGAGACTGTAAATGAAATTTAAGTTACATTTCGTGTTTTTTTATGTATTTTAATTGTATAATATATTTTATTGAAATGTTTAGTTGTAGTTTAAACATAGTATGTTTTAGGTTATGTTTTGACTTTTTGAGGAGATAGCTATAATTTGACATTTACGTATGTTCAAGTCGTTTGACTTGAAATTTGAATGACGTTTAACTTGGATATGACAAAAACGGATCTGACTAATTCATAATAATATGGACTTACATACGACAGTATAAGAATACTGATTAACTAAAAATGGAAAATTGAATACGAAAGAAATTATTGTTAACCTATCACGAAAGAAAATAATTACGACGTAAGACTAGGCAATATGGTCGAAAGACTATAGCCTTCCCTTCGGGGAAAACTAAAAAAAAAAAAAAAAAAAAAATTAATTTCTATACTACTGTCTACTGTTGCTGTGTGTTGCTGTATCACGATCATTTTGGCAGCAGTTTACAGAATTCACATATTTATTTGAGTGCGATATTTCTTAAATTCGGTTAAGATGACTGAGACTAAAGAAAACATTTTCCTTTTTGTGCCTAACATAATTGGTATGTATAGACGCATTTTTCTATTTCATTCCTGTATTTGCGCATCTCATTCCTATTGTTTTTAATAAATTATGAAAATGTTTCAGGTTTCGGGAGGGTAATCCTAGCGATTATTTCTTTTTATTTTATGCCGACACACTGTGTTCTGGCGTGTGTATGCTATGTAACCTCCGCTTTGCTGGACGCTATCGACGGTCATGCCGCAAGATACTTTAATCAAAGTAAGTGTTTTATATGGCATCATATAATTCAATTACCTACCACTATCTGCCACTTAGTAAGCCCGCGAGAGATAACACTGGTAATCTTACATAGCTGCAAACAAAACATGATGGAGGTTCCCTGATATTTTATTTTAAAGCACACATTTGTTATACTTATAATGTATAGTAGATATGCAGGCAGGCTAATTTTAGAACATGTTTCTTTTCTTAAACAACACAAATACATGTATAAGAACACCTGACCAATATTCTACATTTCCTTCATCATCGTCTGCCTAGCTTCATTTCCCCAACTCTGTTATGGTCAGCTTCCAGTCTACCAGGATGCAGCTGAATACCAGTATTTTACATTTACTGGTCCAATAATTGGAATCTATAGTCCCCACCCCCTGCCAACCCACCAAAACCCTTGCCTTTGGTTACATTTTTTTTGTAGTAACAGAAACAAGGTCAACCTATCCAAAGAACTTGTTATACAACATTATTTTTTGTTTACACTAACATAACTCATCAAAATGTAGGGAACAGCTGATTTTTTTTTGTGATTTCAAGGTTCGTCCCATATAAAAAGTTGTTCAAAATGATGAGTACAATGACCCCTTTTCGGGTTTAGTGTAAACAAAAAATAATGTTGTATATTTGAATGTGTTTGCATAAATACTAGAACGATCTATTAACTTATTTTTACAGGCACGAAGTTTGGTGCTATACTGGATCAACTGACAGACCGTGCAGGCACAGCCTGCCTAATGATGACTTTGGCAACATTCTACCCACAGTATACATTCTGGTTCCAAATATCTATGGCAATTGACATAACATGCCACTGGCTGTACCTACACACTGTAACCTTGCAAGGCAAGGCTTCCCACAAGTTCATTGACATGTCAGAGAATCCCATCATGCGCATCTATTACACAAACAAGATGGTGCTCTTCTTCATGTGTGCAGGCAATGAGGCTTTCTATGCAGCTCTGTATGTAATGTACTTCTATACTGGACCTACAGGTGATATTTTTTTGATTGACAATAGGTATATTTTTAATTCACTCCAAAAACACAAAAAAAATATAATATTAACTATTTCTGATTTCAGTTCTGGGAGTTGGCCTGTACAAACTGATTGTCATTCTCTCAGCTCCAGTAGCTATAGTGAAGGCTGGTATTTCAGTCCTGCAAGGTGTTGTTGGAGCCATCAACCTTTCTACTATTGATATCAACGAACGAGCTGCACTGGCTGCCAAACAGACAAAATAAACACAACCAGATTCATTAGCAGAATGTTAATATGATTTGTGAAAGTTTATAAATACGCATGACATTTGGTTAACTGAAGCTGGTAAATTAACTTAGCTGGTCCTAATCTAAATTATATGCATATTAATGTTGACCTTAAATAATAAAACCTAGTCACCCTGAACTTACATTTAAATGCTATATAAACAAAAATATTAATAATCTGCTTTTGACTACTTTTTTCTGACCAAAGTTATTTTCTTTTTTATAATAATGCCTGTTTAGCAAGTGGTGTAGGTAATTATTTTATAAATCATCTTCCCTTTGTTTTTCGTATCAAGTGATGCAAGTTCTCTGAGCAGAGATGGAAATAAGAGTGTGACTGCCTCTCGGACATATTTGGGTATCATTAGATTTTATCTAGGCGTCACCTATTGCTATTCAATTTTTTTTACTAAGACTAAATTAGTTATGTGAATGATTAATACCATAATATTTTGTGACATATAAGTTGCTGATTGCATGCTTAAGTAACATGTTTAATTGTTAACTAATATTATTGAGTCGCATTTATATTTATTGCGAATCTCGTATCTGTTATATTGCGAATAATTAGGCTAACTGTTGTATTATGTAACATTTGACATCCTATATTCATTAACTGTTTATTATAGTTGTTATTCGTTATTATTGAACCTCTAATGAAAGAATGTCTTCTTTATGAGAAACTCGAACAAATTCTTTTAATTTTATGGTAATGGTAGTCAAGGGCGTAGCTAGGATTTTGTTAAAGGGGGGGGGGGAAGGCAGACTTATACAAACCAAGAAAAATAAAGGTAAATGCTGCATGAGCCATGGGACAGGTTACGTTATGAATGAAAAACAAATTTAGATTAAACCATTCATAGTACAATCTAAAATTCGACTGTCGATAAAATCAACTTTGTTCTAGTTAATTATATGTGTATAATGTGAGCATTTTTGCATTTTCTTGAGGGGGGGGGGAGGCAGCTGCCAGCCCCTGCCCGTACCTCGCTACGCCTTTGATGGTAGTATGTAGATTGTATGTTTAAGTGTAAAGTGTTTGTGAAATATTGTTTCTAGTTTATATAAAACCTAAACAGATTTTAATGTGCGTGTGATACCATGCTATGATTACCAACGCAGATTTTATTAATCACACTACTGATTACTTCAACACTGATCATTTCTGGATAGTCTGACAAAAAAGCGGTGTGAAAGAGGATTTATCATTCTGTAAAAAATGTTTATGTAAAATTACTCTTATCGCATTTATCTTCTATTTTTATAGTATTTTTTATCATTTTCATTTTGAAGCTTTTCTATTTTTTTTAATATTTACATTCCATCCACTGGGCATAAATGCATGGAATGTGCCTTTGTTTTGCCGAAACCCGAATCATGCAGAACATTTGTTTCGTCCATCCATTACCCCTCTATACTTAATGAATTGGTTGAATTTAGCTTATTTATTTTATTTATGGTTTAATTAACATCACAATTTTATTCGTTGCTTGTTTCCATGTTGAAAATGTTATGATAGTGATTTTATGATGAATAAAATATAAAAATATTCAGTGATAGGTGAGGTTATTTACAAAACTAAAATTTGACTCGATCTCGACCATAGTTTATATTGTATACAATCCATTAGGCTGAGCCTGAAGTACCAATAAAATATATTTATGTCGACCCCAATAAATGTAATAAAATAAATTGTTCCTTTTATTTTACTTTCATTGACTACGTGTATGTAGGTGTCACCGTAAAATTGTCAAATACGTTATATTGTAATATCTCTAGCTATATTGTTAACTCTCGAATTATTGTCAAACGAACATACTGCTTACAATAAAACGCATTATTTTTCGTCAAATGCATGCGATAGTAGTCAACTCACGCGGTGTGGAGGGAAGGAGGCCCTTGCCGTGGTACCACTCTTATGAAAATATACTGCAAGTACCATTTCTGAGAAATACCGATTAATATAACCTAACCTTAAAAACACTTTATAATCCCCTAAAAAGCGTAGTCGACGGAGCCAGGGTTTAGAGGAACTTATCTAACCTAACGGGGGGGGTGCCCCAAGTCCCGATTATGGGGGCAGAGATTCTTCCGTATGTTCAGTTGACAATAATTCGAGAGTTTACAATATCGCTAGAAAGAAACTCGTTATATTGTAATATAACGTGTTTGACAATTTTACGGTAACATAGGTACTTAATTGAAAAATAGTCTGTAATTTGTTAGTGTGTTTATTTAATTAGTTTCTAGCAGTACATTAAGAAAATAATATTATATCATTAATTTTCTTATTATTTTCAAAAGCAATATTTAAAATAACAGAAACACTTGCATAGTGAGAAATAATACTATTAAAATTATTATTTGTGAAATGAGAGGCTGCCTGTCCTCAAAGCATAATCTTAATTATTATCAAATAATAACATTTTATTATCCTTTCAAACTGCTCATACCAGCTCTCATGATCTCATCAACCAGGAGGAGGTTGCTAGCAATCACAGAACAGGAATTGATGATTTGCTTTTTGACAATATAGTTATCAATAATACCCAAGTCATTTGGTTTGATAGCTTCACCAGTGCTCAAGTCAAGACCAATAGGATCGGGGCTCAAGCGCGACTCTTCCTGAAGCTTCACAATTGTGTCCTGAGCATCATAACCTGAGTTAATAGCCAAGGTCTTCGGGATTACTAGTAAAGCTTCAGCATATGCCTGAATACCAAGGCGTGCCTTTCCTTTGACGGTATCCTTAAATTTCTGAAGTTCCATGTTAGCTTTGATCTCAAAAGCGCCAGCGCCGGGGATGACACACTTATCTTCAATAGCATTGTTGATAGCTCTGAGGCCGTCACGCACGGCGTCCTTGATCTGCGCGAGTGTGTGCTTGTTGGGTCCCTTGATAAGGATTGTAACGGACTGGGGATTCTTACACTCTTCTACAAAAGTGAATTTTTCTTCACCAAGAATATGTTCATAAACAAGGCCAGCATAACCAAGACAATCTTCGGAGAGACTTTCGACGGAGTTCATGGCCATGCCGCCACACGCCAAAACCAGGCGCTCCATGTTACGCCTCTTAGCTCTGCGCAATCCCATCATACCTTCTTTGGCGAATGCGTCCAGAGAAAGGGGATCAATACCTTTCTGGTTGATGACAACAAAGGTCTTGTCAGTGCCATCACATACCTTCTTCTTCAGGTCAATGATCTGTAAAAACCATGGTAATAACCACATGAATTATGCATTCAATAACAATTATCTATGTAATCATAATCTAAATTGATAATTGTTACATCCAATCCCCAAGTCCCTACGTACTTTATACTTGAAATAAAATTATACTTTAATCTTTTAGTAAAGAAAGAAAATTGAGTTTATTTGGCATTCAAATGCATATAAAATTTTGCATAATACATAAACCAACGCAAGGTGTGCCACCTGATGCTGATTTTCAGCTGCAGCCAAGGAATGCCAGACGCTCGACAACTTAACACTCGCTTGATAACTTGTACATACCGCTTTCACTCGTTGGTCAATAAAGTCTCTTTCTGCAGCAATTAGCTTCTCCCTGTCCTCAGCGGACTTGTAGAAGAATCCGGAGTTGACCTCAGTCTTCTCGTACTCCAGGGAAATGTTGCATGTGAGGATGTAAGCGTTCTCGACACGCTTGGGCATGTCAGGGTGGCGGGTGCCGTGGTCCATCACAATACCTGCACAAATAATTTATTTTGAAGATGACAAGAATTGTTGTGTTGACCCCAAATAAATAGGGATATGGGTAGGAAAATGATGATCTAACTTATAATAACACTAGCTAATGCTTGTGACTACGCCTGTGTACAAATTATATACTAAAATCTTTCTCGAGAACTACTCTATCCTTTGGTAAATTCAGGATGAAAATCGGTGCAATAGTTTTGAGTTTCTCGCAAACAGACAGACAGGCACGGCAGGGGACTTTGTTTTATAATGTGTAGTGATTTTGATTTACGGAATAAGGTGTACTGTACTAGTTTCAGGAAGCAAAATGTAATAATAATCAGTTGCTGTTTTATACTTCTGGACCTAATTGATATTTTAGTTAAGACGTGCAGTTAAAAACTCACCAGTATTAACAGTCAATTTCTAATCCACAGATTATCATAAAAGCTGTAAGTGCCTAGTAAGAGAGTTATTTGTGGACAAAAAAAGTTACCTTTGACTAATGCAGTCTCTGTGGCAGTTTTGTGCTGCATTTCCATGATCTCAACCATGTGCAAGTCAGCTGGTTTGTCTTGTGAACGAATGGACAATACAGCATCCACACAGGCATCTGTCAGCACCTCAGATAAGCTGGGATGAACCTGGAAAATGGTAGTAATTTACACAAACGTTGTGACAACTTAATTCTCTTAATGGCTTGTCTACAAACTACTAATTAGAAATTACATTGAACTACAAATAAATTATTATCATATTTAAAGCACTGGGACAGAATAGACTGACATACATATTTAAGTAATTTAAATATTTTTGATGAGGTATCTATAACAGTAGTTGTACATAATAATATACTTTTCGAAAGAGATACAGTGGCCCCGAAATACAAAGGACTAAGAAGGAACATGGATGGGTTTTAGTCAGTTAAAGTCTGAAACTCCCTTCCGCTCTGCCCAGAGTGGGACCCCGCCATTTGATGATTTCCTGTCCAAAAAAAATCATGAAGGATGTCTTTCGCTTTTCGCGTACTTACAAATTGTATTTGTATTGTGTTGACTCAGGACCTTGATTTTTATACACTTAATAGGGACTATAGACCTCAGCATCCGGTATAAATTCAACTTGTTAGGTCTACTATTGCCTGAGAAAATCAGTGGTGACAGATGGACAAGAAAGTGAACTTATAAGGGTTCCTTTTTTACCTTTTAAGATACAGAACCCTAAAAGGCTGAATTGTATGATGTTGTTGATATTAAATGACTTTCAAATATACCTTAGTCTTGAGAGATGTACGAGCAACATCAAGTAGAGCTGACCGCTTTATTTCAATAGGGATCTTGATTGACTCAAGAACTTCAAGTGCCTTAGCACGGGCTATGTCGAAACCTTCTGTAAGAATCCTTGGGTGCAAACCTGAGCATGAAAATAAAGAAACTAGTTAGTTAACAAAACTAAAAGCCTCCTTTTAGGAGATGGTTAAATTTTCATAATTTGGCTATGGTTATTGGTAGTACTTGGTTCTGCGAGATAAAAATTATTACTTGATGTATCCCATTTATGTGTAGCAAGATATGGGTTTCATCTGCACAGCAGAATAATAACTTTTATAAAATTTGTAATCAGTACAATAAAGGCCTGGCCTAGGCGACCCTCTGACTACCTTCACTGATGTAAATATCAGCTTGTTTGAGCAGCTCTCCTATAAGAAGCACAGTGGAGGTTGTTCCATCGCCAGTGGCATCATCTTGGGCGGTAGAAGCACGGGCTATCAGGGATGCAGTTGGGTGCTGGATCTGCATCTCGTGTAGGAGAACATTTCCATCCTTAGTGATTTTAATGTCACCGGCACCAGATACTAACCTGAAATAACAAGTGATTCCAAAATTAAAACAGTTGCTCAACAAAGGAAAACAGCCTAAAAATTATTAAGAACTCCAAATTCCAAAACCATGCATGACCGAATGACCAAAAAGATAAATCGTGATCATATGACTTTTTCAATATGAATAATTCACTGAAAGATACGAATTTCCCTGACTTTAACTAAGCAATAAAGTTTATGATACCAAAAATTTGTATTTGCAACTACAAATCAAGCGAGAAACAGCGTATTAACAGAAAAATTATTACATTTTCATCGTTCCTTTGGGACCGAGGTTAGTTCTCATCACATCTTGAATTCCTTTTGCTGCTGAAATATTCACTGCTAGAGCTTGTGAAGCCCTTGCTAATTCAGCTTTAGGATTAAGTAGACTGATTGCGGACATGTCTTCAACTTAATTCTTCAATATTTTATGAAAATTTAAACACGCGGACGATAATGGCGAACAACAAGAAAAGAAAAGAGGAGGAATAAGTTTGACTTGACCACAGATTCCTTATATTATTTTGAGTTTTGACAGTGCAACTAGTTGGGGTAGCCAGCATTTAAATTATAGAAAAATGCAGAATGGAAGGGACATCGACATTTTTATAAACGATTAGTTGATTACCACGTTTTCCGTACATCAGCAATGTACGGAATACGTGGTAATCAACTAATCGTCAAGTGCAGGCCACGCCACCAGCTAATGAGCGAGCGCGCAAGCCGCGAGCATCGTTTCACCTCTCTTCTCACTTTGCTTCACACACACCGCGGTGTGTAGTGCACTCTGTAGTTCGCGAACTACAGAGGCTACGGTTATGCCATCAGTGAATGGACTTCATCTTTATCTCTCTTAAACGTGATACTTTTGAACTTTTTGTCATTTTTTTACTATCGGTAACTGTGGTGGCTGCGTCAGTCTAAACCTTCCATGCACTTATAAAATTTCGTTTAGAATAGTATGTAATAGTTCCATGGAAAAAAGAAACGTTCAAAGAACGATTTTCTGTGAGAATTATTTTTATAGTACTACTATTTCTTATAACTTTACTCTATAATATTTTGAATCATGTTAAAAAGAAACTTGTTACTCAAAAATAGCACTATCTATACATAGATACAATTTTTTTTCGCGTGTACATATCTTTTCATCTTTTCGTAATTTCTGAACGCAGCTGTCAAGGATCATATACCTATCTGTCAGTATGTGTCATGTTTTTCTGTCTTCTTTCCACATATGGGGACAAAAATAAATTTCTATTTTAGTTCGTATGGGTATTTGAGATGAACTTACCAGCATTAACTAGAACAATCTGTAAAGTCCAGTATAGAAGTGTAGCCGGAGGAATATCGAACTATAAAGTTTAACGGAACTGAAGAAACAATGGGCGTTCAAAGCGACGAAGCAGAAACTTTCAAGAATAAAGGAAACGAAGCCTTTAAGCTTGAAAACTATGAAGAAGCGGTATCTTTTTACAGCAAGGCGGTCGACCTCGCCGAACAAGACAGCCGAGACTTATCCACTTTCCTGAAGAACCGCGCTGCCGCTTATTTAAAGATGAAGGACTATGATAAAGTTATAAAAGACTGCGATGAAGCCTTACGAATTGTACCGGAAGATCCAAAAGCCTTATTTCGACGTTCGCAAGCCTTGGAATCCTTAGAAAGGTTTGAAGAAGCATACCGTGATGTGAAAGCAATATTTACTGTAGATCCCACCAATAAGGCTGTGCAACCGGTGCTGGCGCGTTTACACACAATTGTTCAAGAACGGGCGAGGCAAAGTGCTCAAACCAGCAACAAGGTGGAGCAAATGTTTAAACTTGCTTTTAACCTGCAGGAAGATATTGAAAAACGAGAAAAAGCTATAGGTAACCTAGTAGTGCTTGCTAAGGAAAATGCAGGTGCCGAAATAATGCTAAAGAATGGTATAGTTCACAAGATACAGCAGTTACTTAAAGTTGAAAAGCATCCAGAAATCTATATTAATGCAGTGAGAGTTGTTAGCCAACTTTGTAAGAGAAGTGTTGAGAGGACAAGAGCAGTGATTAAGATTGTTGGCATACCCTGGCTGCTTGAAGTCATTGACAGTGAAAATGAAGAGAGGGTAAATGCTGCCCAGTATTGTCTTCAAGTTATATTAAACACTTTTTCTGGAATGGATAACAAGAAGGACTCCACACCAGATTCAAAGCTCTGTGAAGAATATAAAAGTGAAATAGACACTCTATTGACATGTTTAACTTACTCCATTACAAACAGAGTAATCAGTGGACTTGCAAGAGATGCAATTATTGAATTAATCATGAGAAACTGCCATTACAGTGCCTTGAACTGGGCTGAACGGTTTGTAGAAATCAAAGGATTGCAACGGTTGCTTGAGGTTTGCAGTGAATTAGAAGAGTACAAATATGAATCGGCATTGAACATCACCCCTTCATCCAGAACTATATCAGCTGCTTGCCTTGCCAGAATTTATGAAAATATGTATTACGATGAAGCCAGAGAAAAATTCAACAATCAAGTTGATGACTTTGTTAAAGACAAGCTAATGTCACCTGATTTGGAATCTAAAGTTAGGGTAACTGTAGCTATAACCTCTCTCCTGAGAGGTCCACTGGATGTTGGAAACTATGTTATTTCTAAAGAAGGTATTATTGAAATGATATTGGTCATGGCACAGACTGAAGATCCTCTTCAACAAAAGGTTGCTTGTGAATGCTTAGTAGCTGCTGCATCTAAAAAAGATAAAGCTAGAACCATAATCAATAAAGGAGTAGACATCTTGAAGAAGCTTTATCAAAGTAAAGATGATGCAGTAAGAGTGCGGGCATTAGTTGGTCTGTGTAAGGTTGGCAGTTTTGGAGGTGATGATGCGTCTGTGCGTCCTTTTGCTGATGGTTCTACTAAAAAGCTAGCAGAAGCTTGCAAGAAATTCCTTGTTAATCCTGCTAAAGAAAACGATGTCAGGAAATGGGCTGCTGAAGGACTTTCATACTTGACTTTGGATGCAGATGTGAAAGAAAAACTAGTAGAAGATAAAGCTGCCCTTCAAGCTCTTATTGAGTTAGCTAAAAGTGGGGATCAGTCTTGTCTTTATGGTGTAGTTACCACATTAGTAAACTTATGTAATGCATATGAAAAACAAGAGCTTATGCCTGAAATGATGGAACTTGCAAAGTTTGCCAAGCACCACATACCAGAAACACATGAACTGGATGACCCAGATTTCATAAACAAAAGAATCACAGTATTAGCTAAAGCTGGAGTAACTACAGGTTTAGTTGCCCTGGCAAAGACTGAAAGTCACAATTCAAGAGAATTGATTGCTAGAGTTTTTAATGCCATTTGTGGCTTGCCAGAACTAAGAGGAATAGTTGTACAACAAGGTGGAGCGAAAGTGTTACTTCCAATGTCTTTAGAAGGCACCGACAAAGGCAAAAAACAAGCATCTCAAGCTTTAGCACGTATTGGGATAACAATTAATCCAGAAGTTGCTTTTCCTGGACAACGAAATTTGGAAGTTGTCAGGCCTCTTGTGGCTTTATTACATCCTGACTGCACTGCTTTGGAAAATTTTGAGGCGCTAATGGCCCTTTGTAATTTGGCTGGAATGAGTGAATCTGTCAGAAACAGAATACTCAAAGAAGGTGGCCTTGCTAAAATTGAACATTATTTGTATGAAGATCATGAAATGTTGCTAAGAGCAGCAACACAGTGTATTTGTAATTTACTACAATCTGAGGATGTTATCAAAACTTATGAGGGCAAGAATGACAAAACAAAGTTTTTATACATATTATGTCAAGAAGAAGACATAGATACAGTAATGGCAGCTGCAGGTGCTTTGTGCATACTAACATCTGTAAGCAAGGTTTGCTGCAGAAAATTATTAGATGTTCAAGTATGGCCTGAAACATTGCGGTGCTTGTTAGCTAATCCAAACAAAGAAATTCAGTTCAGAGGCACATACCTACTACATAACATTGTTTCAGGTGATAAAGAAATTGCTGCAAAAGTGTTTGAAACTGATATAATGGAAATATTAATGGCTTTGACGAAATTAGAGGATCCAGAACTAAAAAGGACAATTGAAAATGCTCAAAAATGCCTTGATGCAGCTGAGAAAATGGGGGTCATAAGAAAACCTGATGAAGCAAGTGTGGTTGATCCATTTAAAGAAGCAGAAGCTGAAGCTATTGAAGAAGATGAAGAAACATAACTATAGGCAATAGTAATAACTGGTTAATCGTTATTATTTTGGTGGAATAATGAGTGAATTGGTTTTGTTTGACTATAAAAGTAATGTGTGTCTGCATACATACAATCAAAAACGAACTTATTAACTTTTAAAATTGTGTTATCCTCTCGCTCAGGTGTGTCAGTGTCGAAGGATGTTGTACTGAGCTAAAAGAAGCAGAATCGTTTTGGCTCAGTCGGCATGAGATTTCCTTTTTCACAGATGTATGTTTCATTTTATACTGTTTGAATTATTGTGCTATTAACTTTATTTTAAGAACTAATTGGTTGGAAAATACATTATTTTCTATTAGATGTTATTATTTTGAAAATAAACAATTTCATAAAATTATTAATTGTTGTTAATTATTTTGTAATGTTCTGGTTAAATCAAGATAAAAATAGCTGTTTGCTGCTCCTTCCTTTTTAAATAAAGGCCCAGCTAACCGTTATAATACTTTAGGGGCCCAGTCCACGGTGCCGCGACTACCTACCTACATAACAAAGGTCTATTAGGTCTCCCGCCAAAACGTAAAAGTTCGATTATGTATATACTGTGTTTCTATTCTAAAAAAAAAACTGCCCAAAAAAGGTTTTTTTGTGCTAGTAATAAAATAACCGTAAACCAGCAAGCCGATTTTTTTTTTTGTAAATGACTAGTGTTAACTTTTATAATTTTATAGACCTATTTTTGAATTTAATATTTGTTTACACGGCGAACTTCCGATATCCGAAAATAGTTCTGGTAGTGACGTAAATTGCGTTCCCATGAAGATGTAACGATGTTAGTCAATTTTTATAAATTAACCTGTGGTGACCTCAAATTAATTTTGGTCCCCAGTCTGGGCTTATAAACTAGATAATTACCTGTACTGTTAAATAACCACGCGCTAAGGGCACCCCCTGTCGGGTTTGGAACTCGGCTTAGGACGTCCTTGAGAGGAGGGCAGCCATCGAATTTATTATTAGAATCTAAAAAAATGACGTGTAAGCTGGTATATATTTTATATTTTTATACGGACGCACGATTTTTTTACATATTTATTTATTTATTTAATCATGTTGGCCGTTAAGTCTGAAGTCGACCTCTGTATGGCCCTGCTACAATGTTGCATTGTGCTGGGCAAAGCAGTTTGTTACAGCTACGCGCATCCCTCTTTCTGCAATTTCCTCAAAAATAAAAACTAAACTAAACTTAACTTAACTTTGTCTATTTTATATTTTTTTCAGACACTAAAAAATCGGTTTGTTTCAAATTTCCCGCATTTTTAGTTGTATATTTCTATACTAAAATACCGCGTCCTTCCCCCACTAAAATCCCTCCCTTTCCCACCATTTTTAAGTTAAGGTTATTTACGAAGTCACGATGCCGCCATTTTCTATTTAACGCTTTTTAAATCTAGAAACGGTATTACATACAAAGTTTTGACCATAATTCGCATACGTTTTATTTTGTTTTTATGAGTAAACATCGTATAAAGTTTAACTTTTCTGTTAAAATCAAAATTAATGCAGGCCGTTGTTAGTCTGCTTCGGAACGTGACATCTTAAAAACCTTTTGAAATGACAGCTTGATTTGGTTTGGTTTCCGCTACTGTGCTATTGTGCTATTTTTCGGTTTTCAATACGAAAATCATCAGAAAATGTCAATTTCTACTGCTACAGGTATATATCCCAACACAAAGTATACTTATTTGTATAAATTATCTATAATCTTTACGTGTTTACCATCAAACCCGATAGGAGTTGTTTTTTCGGAGAAATGCCATGGAATCCCATATGGCGGTCCATACTCCACATGATTTAATGACGCTATCTGGTAAATGAAAATATGTTTTTTCAGGAATCAACTCTTATATGCTACATTTGAAACGCTAAACAGCAGTTATATCGCTAAATCGTGAACGTTAAGGTTACTACAATATCTAGATTTTACTGGTCTTTCTAGCGTCTTCGTAATTGCCGGACGCTCACGACTGCCAATATGAGTTAACTTTTAGTTATGTCACATAGCTGTTAATATTTAATACGTCAAATAATGTAATTGTTGCAGTAACTTTGCATTGAGTGATACATTCATGCAAGTTAGAACAACGATTTGTTTTGATTGTTAGAAATGAGTAAAAATGTTTTCGTAACTGTGACCGTCATTTTCTTACAGATGAGCGTACAGAAGGCGATGATGATACATCGCAAGGAAGCCAGCCAAAAGATGACAGCAGTGACTCAGAGAATGAAAATGAGAATGAACCTCAAAGTCAAAATGGGGTGTCTCCAGTCCCTGAAGTTCATGAGATCACAAGTGATGATGATGAGGATTGCATAGTGACTAATGATGATAATGACAATGATAACGATGATGATGATGATGATGACAGTTCAAATTCTAGTACAGACAGTAATGATAGTTCAGATGAATCACAAAGTGAAAATAAAATGAATGAAGAGAAAAAAACTGAAGACCAACATAATCAAGAGAATGGTGGGGAAGAATCTGATATTGAAGAAGTGTCTATGGAGGATCCTCTTAATGAAGCCCCTGCGAACAAGAACAAGCCCATTGTAATCAGTGATACTAAAAGTTTGGCTGACTTAGCTACTAAACAATCAAAGCCTAATGGAGATCAGAACAGTGAGCCAACGGTAGTTATCATTGATACCAATTCTATCTTGACCACTAAGCCACCCACGGCACCCAGCAAGCCATCTACTACGAGTGCTATAGATGCGCACAACCTATGCCAGAGTATTGCTGCCCGTGGTACCACTATCACCCCAGTGAGTGTTAAGAATACTTCCACCAACAACAGCATCCCCCCGGCCCCGCAACCAAACATATTGCCATCCCTCACTGATGACATGTTTGTTGTTGAAGCACCATCTTTCATAGTTCCCTACGTATATGAAAAACCCTCTGTCAAACCATTTAGGGAATTCGTGGATAAGTTAGGAAAAGAATTGGAAGTACTGAAAATTAAAGAAGAACATGAAAAGCTGGAGCGAGAAAAAATTGAAAAAGAGAAAAAAGAAAAAGAGAGGCAAGAGAGAATTGAGAGTGGTGAACTAGAGGTGTTAGAAGAACCTAGTGAAATTACAGACGAACCAGTGAAGGATAAAAAGTCTGAGAAAAAACAGAAAAGGAAGCGTGGCGAGGAAGATGATGATTCATGGGATGGAGAGTCCTCTGTAGACTCTGAAGATGAGCAAGCCACTGATGATGATGCCATAGTTATCAAGGACAGAGATGATACTATTGACCAACTCAAAGACCCAATCAGCTTGATAGCTAAAGGTCTCAGTGGTGGTAAACCTGATAGTTATTTTGATTGTTCTCTTGGTCAATTTTTTATCAATGTTGGTCTTAATTTAGTTCAAGAATATGTTCAAAGTGATTTACTGAAACATCAAAACCGTAAATTATATAAGGAAAAGAAAACTGGCAAAAGCACTAAAGCTACTGAGGCAGCTATTGCATCACTTACTCAGAACTTAGAGTTCAGCAAGAAAACAAATGCGCCTTATGCTCTTGTCCAGAGCCGCTGTGATTTTTGTAGTTTTAAGACTGAGTCAATGTTAGTTATGGCTCACCATCTAGAAGCACCACATATGCGAAATAATATCTATAAATGTAATTCATGTGAGTTTGAAATTCGTAGTCCACATGACATACTATTTCACATGGAGGCAGAGCACAACATCAGAGGTCGCTTGGAAAGAGCCCCAGCTTACCAGCAGTGTGCTAACTGTCACTTTGAGGATAACAGTAAGACTAAATTAGCACGCCATCTTATTGCATGTGCAAAGAAATTCAAACCAGAACTTAATTTGGGACCCCCAATAGAGTGGGAGCCACCAGCAAAAATACCAAAACTAACACGAGCTCGTAACAACATGGTGGGTTCATACCAGAGCAACTTCAATAGAACACAGATGAATATGAACAACTTGAGTCGGCCACAGTTAAATATGGCAAATGTAATTCCAAACATGCCTATACTTGGTAGACCACGCGGCCGGCCACCGATCAGCGGCCCGCCGCGCCCGCAGCCCGTGTCGGGCGTGCCGATCATACGCAGTGGTGTCATGATCATGCACAACACACCAGCTGTAGGAACCACTATTGCCAATTATCCTATGATACAGAACCAGACCAACAATGCTACACCTAAGATATCAATCACCCCACTTCCACGGGCCCCACAACCCTCTTCTTCTCAAGCATCACAAAACTCCAAGGCTACCTTTGTCATCTGTGAGATCTGTGATGGCTACATCAAGGACCTAGAACAATTGAGGAACCACATGCAGTGGATACACAAAGTTAAAATTCATCCTAAGATGATTTATAACAGACCACCATTGAATTGCCAAAAATGTCAATTTAGATTTTTCACAGATCAGGGATTGGAAAGGCATCTTCTTGGTTCCCATGGCCTAGTAACTAGTTCCATGCAAGAGGCTGCAAATAAAGGCAAGGATGCAGGCAGGTGTCCAGTGTGTGGGAGAGTGTATCAATGGAAACTACTAAATCATGTTTCAAGGGACCACAATATGACCTTAAAGCCGGCACACCTCTCATACAAGTGCACAGTATGCACAGCCACATTTGGCATGTACAAACAGTTTGAGAACCATGTCTACTCAGCTCACAGTGTTGTGGCTAAGCGTGTGATGGATAAGAGCAAGACACCTGCGTCTTCAACCAAGCCTGATGCTGATCCTCTGTTGAAACCTCTGAAAATAAGTGATGAGATTACAATTATACCCCAACCTGCAAAATCAACTGTTACTATCACTGCTAAAGGTAAATAACATTGATGTTTGTGGTAGTGTGCAGACTGTACTAGCACCAGTAGACCGACAAGCTGCTTCATCAGGATGCACATCCATTGTATCTAGCAGTATTGTGTAAATAACTTAAGCTATATCAAACTTATTTAACAATGTTAATGGACACCCAGAAGTATGGTGAAAATTAGGTAATGAGTTCTCCATGGATAGTATTTTATCACAAATTAATTGTAATGTCAGCAAAATTGTAAATTCACTGTGTATAAAACTTTCATAAATACGTATGTATAACTCTCAACACTACAACCACAATTTAGTTTTTTTTTTATTATAGCTTTGTCCCCATTATCCATTTCTAATTATGTATTTTTATCATTGTGGTTTCAATGCTATTTTGATTCTTGGATTGTCACAAATGATTAAATTCTGTTATTATGAAAATAATATGAATCTGTATCCTCCTCATTGCTGTATTTATAGATACATATTTGTAAGACGAAATGTGAAACCATTGCAAAAATTAAATATGAATTGTCTTATTCCATTGCACTCTATGAGTATTTATTTATTTCATTCTCATGTCTATTTCTGGTAGGTATGTTATCAGCCTGCTCTAGTTTAATTCTTGTATGAGTTAACAGAATATTTGTAAAAATGTCTTAGGTAGATACCATTTCCATTATGCGTGTATATTATTAAATCAATTGATTATAACAGTGTAGGTAAGTTTAGATTACAAATCGTAGACATTAATTGTAAGTGAGTACTACTGAACCGAAAATTACTTGTTTCATTGAATATCAACTACCAACAGTACTAAATGGATACTAGCAGAACCATTGCTACCATCGTCGGTCTTATTTATTTCTGATCTCAGGTCAACCAGATGGAAGTGTTGATTTGGTAAAAGTTTACTGAATTGTTATTGTACTTATAGAACTGAAAATGATGTATTTTTTTTATTTAATAAAAAAGACCACTGTAATTGAAGAAATCTTTAATTTTATTTCTTAGGCACATGTTATAGACATGGTGTAGTATTT
Organism: Xestia c-nigrum; assembly: GCA_916618015.1. Taxonomy (NCBI): domain Eukaryota; kingdom Metazoa; phylum Arthropoda; class Insecta; order Lepidoptera; family Noctuidae; genus Xestia; species Xestia c-nigrum. The sequence continues at coordinate 6,872,513 of OU745263.1, forward strand.
CTAACCCATCAACTTCGACCCTATATTTAGCCAGATTGATCATGTGTTACATCTTTAACTGATTTATCATTTAGTCCAAAGTCAAAGCTTGCAGTGCTCTGGTCGGTTTTGCATTCATATCAAAGTAATAGACATCGTATCAACTTGTCATAAATAAGTAAGGATCGTCCATGAGACCATTACTTAAAACCCTGTAGTACATAGCTGCTAGTGGAGTTGAGAAACCGAGTATTGGCGAAAGTGGAAATAATAGATGACTCATGGGTCATGGACAATGTAGTAAAAAAAAGTAGTAACACTGCGCACGGCCACTAGAGAGCGCTGGCTACAACGCTAATCTTCCACGCCGCATGCAATCGCCATGCGCCACCAAGCCCTGCCATGACGTCATACCCGGCTTCCATTGCCTAGTCTGCCATCTGACGGCCGAATAAGGTTAACACTTTTAAGTGCCTTACGGATTTGAAACGGAGCAAGGTATCTCTCGTAGTTGGAGTTAAAAAGGTGCATCGTTGACGTACTAGTAAGCAGTTTTACGGTAGAGGCCACTTTTTAGTTTAGCTCACCTTGAATGTAATACTTAAAATAAAACAAACTTATTTACACTTAATCCAGATTTTTAGATCTAATCCTGATCTATAATTTCCTGTTACAACGACAACTCATCTCTCACTTCCGTAGTGTGCTTGTTTCGCACATAATTTAAGTAGGCGCTGAAAACATATTTTTAGTTCAACAAAGATTTATAAGTTAACCACAGACGCAATACAATTTGTGCTCTGCCCCTTGAAAATCGGGTAATTTATACGGTTCGATCATAGGGTCGGGTAACACTAAGAGGCTAAGCCCAATACTTATACATGTGCCAATGATTTCTGATGCCTCCTCATTAAATTGCACCCAGTTTTTGAGTTTGGAAACTTAAAAACTGGGTGCAATTTAAAAGTCGAAAACTCTTTTATTAAAATTCAAAATCGAAATCGCATACTTACTATTTATTTTCACAATGCGGAAACTTTTGCAGCTAAAATATACTTAGGTACCGAGGTACCTATTTGGTAATTTTCAATTAAAATTAGCGATAACTAGCTGTTGCCCGCGACTTCGTTCGCGTGAAAATATTTTATGGTCCATGCATGAGACTGCATCGTTGGTCAAGTTGTCGCAAGCGCTACTGAGCATGAGGTCCTGGGTTTGATTTCCGGGACGGGCAAAGTGTTATTATATTATTTGTGCACGGTAGATAGAAATAAGCTAAATGTGCGAAATGTGGGTGTGGGATTAGATACACCTCTACCTAACAGTGGCGAAGGGTGATAATACTGTCAGGGGAAGCCGAAGAAAAAAAAAGAGATTTTTTTTTTGCATCTGTTAACTTTTTTTCCCATGTTAATTTTGACTTTATTTTCATTATCAGTGACACCAAAGACCACGGAAACGACACCCATGATGAAAGATCCAAAAATTTTCGTCGGCGCCATTTTGAATTTTCATTTTGACCTCTTCTTCATTATTAGAGACCCCAAAAAGTAATAAAATGCAGAAGAATTAAAATTCCGTCGACTACTCTTTTATGGGGAATATAAAGTGTTTTAAAGTTAAGTTATATTAATCGGTATTTTTCAGAAATGGTACATTATTATTTTCATGAGAGTTGGGTAAAGGGGACCCCTCCTTCCCTCCACACCGCGTGAGTTGACCACCGTCACATGCATTTCACGAAAAATAATGCGTTAAAATGTGAGCAGTATCTTCGTTTGACAATATTTCGAGAATTTACAATATCGCTCCTATCCTAACAGGCATATTCAATCAATGTTTGGATAGCGGTAAATTTCCTGATCTAATGAAACATACTCGTAGTAAAGTAGTAGGCAATTTTCAAATCGGGTTGTAAGAGTGATCCCTCTAATTACCTATAGACCTATATCTGTGCTTCCAGCGTTGAGTAAAATATATGAAAAAATCATGCTGGACCAGATGTTATCTCACTTTAACTCAAATGGGATTTTGCACGGTCAGCAGTTTGGATTCACGAAGGGCAGGTCGACAACGGACGCGGGAGTTAAACTTATCACTCACATTGTAACGGACGACGAGCCCTACATAAATATGTAAATATGTAGTACCTACCACTGCTTATCTCTGCATCACCTAAAGGTTGACTGGTAGAAAATGCCTTTGGCATTAAGTCCGCCTCTGTACTTTTGTGCTTGAAGTGTTAATAAATAAATAATCTTAGTATAAGTAGTTTTTAGGATAAATAACGGGGACCTACATGTCTGTCTACCCCCGAACTATTATATACTAAAAGGCCTTAAGCCTTACACAATGATTTGTGATGTTGCATCAGCTTTTGTGGAAGGGATATCGGTCAAGTCAGTACTTGTCCAACCTGGAATATTACGCAATAAGATATACTATTGCATCAGCAAAAAGGAAAGTCCATTTTTACGGGCTATAATTGGTTAAAGGTCCCTGAAGGATGCAAAGGTGCCCCCACAACTTGCGATGACGTAATTATTTATGTAAGGGGGACCGATTAATTTATCGATAATCGAGTCAAATAACAGTAAATAGAAACATGTAATCAAGTCATTCCACCAGTGAATCAAGGAGAATTCTTCAAGAAGTCAAGGAAGAGCTCCATATCAGACAGATTGTCAGAAGAGATAAAGTAGATTCAAGTTGTTATGAGTTACCCAGTGTCGTAACAAGTAAATAAGTAAATGAGTCCCACGCTCCCCAAGTGTTAATTCGTTATGTACGCTCCTTATGTTACAGGAACAGTTAGTAGTATAAAGTCTTGTGCCCCGCTTCAAATGTAAGCTATTTAGACCTCTAATAATTATAAAATATAAAGCGTTAAAAGTATTCGCGTTTGAACGACATAACACACATTTTGGAATCCTGGGAGAAGTCCCAGGATGCCATTGGCATTTTCTGTGATCTCGCTTAAGCGTCCGACTGCGTGGACCACAACAGACTAATGTGTAAATTACACCACTACGGAATTCGTGGCCAAGCGGCTGATCTGGTTCTTTCTTATTTATCAAACAGGCAGCAAAAACTAAATGTAAATGGGGCGACGTCCTCCGGGTCTCTAGTCAAGATAGGCGTGCCCCAAGGTTCAATTCTCGGTCCTTTCCTATTTCTTGTTTATATTAATGATCTCCCTTATATGATGGCCAAATTATCAGATATAATTTTATTTGCTGATGACACCTCGCTAATTCTTAAAATAAATAGAAAGGATACGCTTGTCCAACATGTTAACGAAAGTCTAACCGTTCTCTCGAAATGGTTCGCTGCTAATAATCTTTTATTGAATGCAAGCAAAACTAAGTGTTTAAAATTCTCCTTACCAAATGTACCACAACGTGATCTTAATTTAAATCTTGACGGCAATAAACTTGATGTTATAGCGGAAACTGTATTCTTAGGGATTACTATAGATTCAAAATTACAGTGGGGCGCGCACATTAGACCTCTTTCAGGTAGGTTAAGCTCAGCTGCATATGCAGTTAGGAAAATAAGGCAGTTTACGGATGTAGCTACAGCCCTAGCTGTAAACTGCCTTATTTTCCTAACTGTGTGTAGTTTACTATGCTTATTTCCACAGTATTATGTCTTACGGCATCCTGCTGTGGGGATCAGCAGCAGACGTTGACTCCATTTTTATACTACAAAAGAGGGCAGTCCGCGCGATTTATAAAATGGGTTCTCGCGAGTCACTCAGAGAAAAATTCAAAGAGATCGATATACTATTAACTCTGCCTTCACTTTATATCTTTCAATGTATTTTATACTAGCTGACCCGCGCAACTTCGTCTGCGTCACATAAGAGAAAGTAACCCTTCACAGAGAGTGGGTCGTAACTTCGTAAGCACCTATAATACAATTTGCAAAGAGCACATCACACACAATATCCTTCCGCATAATGAAAATGCGCGCCCGGTACATGATCATTATTTTGCTGCGGAGTTATTTAAAACGGTGTATCTCCTAAGATATGCATTGAAGTCAATTTACGTACCTAAGGGCAATCCCAGTCGCTGCGGAGATTGGAACCGGCGAGAGATGTCGTGCGGTGTCCCACAGGGATCGGTTCTGGGACCGCCCCTGTGGAACATCGGTTACGACTAGGTGCTGCGCGCGGACCTCCCTAGTGGTGTTAGCGTTGTCTGCTACGCAGACGACACCCTGGTGCTGGCACAGGGGAGGTCGCACGAGATGGCCGCCAACGCCTGCTTGCCGGATTGCCGCCATGGGATCTGGAGGCGATGGTCCTCGCGCGCCTGCATGAGTGGCGCGCGGAGGTACTACGCCGGGGGGATGGACCTCCGACGCGATCTCATGGCGACCTGGAGAGAGCAACTGTCGCAACCCCGTGCAGGGCACGCCACGATAGTGGCGGTAAGTCCCCTCTTTGAGGAGTGGCTGGAAAGGCGCCACGGCGTCCTCACCTTCCGCCTGACGCAGGTCCTCACCGGACACGGATGTTTCGGGAGGTACCTGTACCGAATCGGGCGGGAGGAAACGCCCGGGTGTCTCCACTGCGAGGATCGACCGGAGGACACGGTGGAGCACACGGTGGAAGTCTGCGCTGCGTGGGCGGAGCACCGCCGTGTCCTCGTAGCGGCGATCGGCGGCAGCGACCTATCGCGTCCGGCCCTGGTTCAATCCATGGTCCGGAGCGAGACGGAATGGGAAGCCGTCACCTCCTTCTGCGAAGCAGTCATGCTAGCGAAGGAGGTGGCGGAATGAGAGAGAGAGAGATCCTCTCTTCCCGGCCACCGCGGGAGACGCACCGGGCGTCGGGGGCCAAGTGGTGGCTACCGGCCACCGTAGATGCGGGCCTGTGGACGGTTGGCTATGGGCTAGCTAGCCGTCCGTCCGTCTAACGACGACGACAGGCCGTGTCGACGGCGCGTTCGTGTTCCACGCGCGCCTCAAAGAGATGTCAGCAGGGTAAGGGGAGGGGCCTGCAAGGGCCGAAGCCTGCCGGGGTTGCGGGCCTGTTCGAAAGAGATACCGCGGCCCCGGAACATAAAGGGCGAGGAAGGAACATGGATGGGTTTTAGCCAGTAAGAGTCTGACACTCCCTCCCGCTCCGCCCAGAGTGGGAGAAGTCATTTGATGATTCCCCATTCTAAAAAAAAAAAAAGTGCAATTTTGTTTAAAATCAAATACTTGTGATAAACAACGTATTTACTTATTTGATTAAGAATAAATTACCATGTTTACAAAAACAGCTTTAAAGGCTTCTATTGACAGCTTTACATCTTCACTAGCTGACCCGCGCAACTTCGTCTGCGTCACATAAGAGAAAGAGAGGGTTACAGAGAGTGGGTCGTAAGCACCCATAATACAATTTTCAAAGAGCACATCACACACAATTCCTTCCGCATAATGAAAATGCGCGCCCGGTACATGATCATTATTTTGCTGCGGAGTTATTTAAAACGGTGTATCTCCTAAGATATGCATTGAAGTCAATTTACGTACCCAAGGGCAATTTTGTTCAAAATCAAATACTTAACAACGTATTTATTTGAATAATAATAAATTATCATGTTTACAAAAACAGCTTTAAAGGCTTCTATTGACAGCTTTACGTCTTCATACTTAGACACTCGATGACAGTCATACTCCAGCTAGGTCTGCAGTTCTGATCAAGGTGCATTAAATGAGCTACAACACGATATAGCTGCTGTAAACCGTTGCGGACCTCTTACAACTGCTTACCATTTAAAATTTCAAACTCTACGTCCCTACGCTATGACGCCGTGTCTTAAAGTGCACAACCTCTTCAAAGCTTAGAAACCTTCAAATGCGGTATTAATATTTTACGATGACTTTCGAGACATTCAAATTTTAAAGAGTATTTGCAATTTTGCACCAAATTTTTATGTGAGTTCAACCTTTTTGGAATAAAATCGGATTGGGTTTTGAAACATGTATCAAAATAACTTGTAGTTTATATCAAAATCTCGAAGGAGTCTTGATATCAAATTTGAAACAAATCACCGCCAAAATAACTTTCTACCCCTTTTTAATCCCGTTAGGGGATGAATTTCAATGCAATATGAAACGCGTCCATCTTTTCTGTTAATATTGTTGATTGCAAAGTTTGAAGTAGATTGGACCAAGGAATCACATTTTCCCATACAATCTTTGCCCCCCCTCTTCACCCCCTTAGCGGTATAATTTCAAAATTCTTTCTTGCCTACGTTATACAGAAAATACACCCTCCAAGGTTTCTACAATCTGCGGTTTAGGCTGTGCGTTGATCCATCAGATAGTCCCTCAGGACAAAGCATTTTTTATTTTGTAGATAGTAGGATTTGTACTCGTTTGTAATGTATTTGTAACTTTTCCGGCTTTATGTCATAAGTAAAATAAAAATAATGATTGGCATCAAAAAATGTTTTGTGTAAAATAGCAATTTTCTGGCTAACTATTTTCCCTATACTGCCCCGCTGAAAGTATTTTTTTTGCGATTTCTGAATTTTTGAGTACTCTAATTCGGTTGGTTTGGAAGAACTTCTTGATTAGTGTCGGAAAGAAGATCGATTGGCATCAAAAAACTTGTTTTAAGTAAAATGGCAATTTTCTTGCTAACTGTACTTAATTTTTTTATAAAAAATTACGGATTGTTACCTAAGACCACTTTTGTGTATCTGCAGCTCCCCTTACTGCCCCGTTTACCGTTTCCACCCTGTATTACCAACTACTTATACCGAGGAATGCCGATTTTCTTGAGTTCCGCTATTTTGGGCGTATTCACTTCAAAATTGAAATTTCAAGAAAATTGAGAAATTACATTTACCTGTATTAGATTTGAAGTATTTACAGCAACTTTTAAAGGTTTCCACTTCAATGAATTTTATTCTATAGGTATATGAAGTTAATTAATTTTAAACACAAAACCCTCTTTTTTACGTCTCTGGATGTTTTTTTTTTTAAATGCTGAAACAGGTATTTCTTTGTTTTTAATAATAAGTATTTAGTCTGAGTTTCATGAATCTAGAACAATCTAAAAATTTTTTTTCATACAAACTTTACCCCCCCTTTTCACCCCCTTTTTCCAAAATTTTCCATAATTTCTATAGCCTAAGTGTTATTCTGAGTTTATTTAAATAGATTAGTGAAGTTTTCATCAAAATCCGTCCAGCAGTTTTTACGTGATGCGCGGTCAAACAAACAAACAAACAAACAAACACGAATTTTAAAAATGGTTTTAATATGTTCAGTTACTTATTTTAAGTCACCCTGATCGGTTTTTTTTTTTAAATCTTCAATGTACAGATTTTTTGGTCTCAACGATTTTATTATATGTATAGATATAGATACTTAGACACTCGATGATAGTCATACTGCAGCTAGGTCTGCAGTTCTCATCAAGGTGCATTAAATGAGCCGAAAGACGATATAGCTGCTGTAAACCGTTGCGGACCTCTTACAACTGCTTACCATTTAAAATTTCAAACTCTACGTCCCTACGCTATGACTTTAAGACACGGGTCTTAAAGTGCACAACCTCTTCAAAGCTTAGAAACCTTCAAATGCGGTATTAATATTTTACGGTGACTTTCGAGACATTCCAATTTTAAAGAGTATTCTCAATTTTGCACCAAATTTTATGTGAGTTTAATAGATTATTGGTAATTTAATGGTTGTTGTTATGATTATTTAAGTTTTGTATAAACTTGAAAGTATTTATTCAATAATTCTTTAATTTTATCAGTATGTCTGTAAAAATAGACTAGTTAAATATTAAGGAATAATATAGCAAACAAAAACTAGAAAATATTCCAAACGGATATCCACCTTTTATGTCGTTGATATTTTAGATGACGGTAGTAAGAAACGTCAAAGTTGTTTGTTCACGACAATAAAAGGGGGAGTTCCGAGTGGCAGAGACCACCGCTCCGATCACTCAACCCTCCTCCTCCGATATGGAGATTGTTGAGTCCGCGCCCTCTGCCGCTGAGAGCTCCCCCGACTCCCCTAGCACCAACTCCTCGTCCTCTGAATCGGAGGACTTTCAGCTGGTGCAAAAGGGCAAGAGGATGAAGGGAAGGAAGGCTAAGGCCAATAAGGCCAAGAAGGCGGTTACAGCCCTCAATGCGCCTCCCCTTGCTCCTCAAGCCTCCCCGTCCCCGTCAGTCCCCATCGCTCCTCAAGCTGCCCCCCAGGGCAGTCGCCCGCCTAGCCCTATGGCTACATCTCAACCGCAAGGTGCGGCTCCTGCCAGCCGCCCTGCAAGCCCCATGGCTGCCTCACAGCCAGCCCCCTCCTCAGCTGCTCCTTCTTCAAAGAAGCAGCTGAAGCCACCCGCACTGTACATCCAGGAGAAATCCAGGTGGACAGAGATCTCCAAAATGTGTGTGGATCGCAAGATCCAATACACAAACGCCACGTCTACCCTCCAGGGTATCAAAGTTAAGACCCCCACCTCTACGGATTTCCGTAATCTGGTTAACGCGCTTCGTGGAAGGAACGTCGCCTTCCACACTTACAGCCTCCCTGAGGAGAAGCCGACCCGTGTGGTCATCAAGCGGATCCCCAAGGAGATTCCCTCCTCCGACATCCTGGATGATCTGACATCCCAGGGCATCCCTGTTTCGGCGGTCCACCGCCTCCACAAGAATAGGTCCCAAGGGGGTGACGAGTACGATATGGTACTCGTAATATGTGACCCGGTTGAAGGGCACCACCCTATTTTCAAGGTCCGATCGGTGTGCTCGTTATCGGGCATCATCATCGAGAGGCCCAAAAAGCTCAAGATAGTAGGGCAGTGTCATCGCTGCCAACTCTATGGCCACAGCCAGAAGTACTGCTACGCACCGCATAGGTGTGTAAAGTGCGAGTGCAGGAGTCTCTGCACAGAGCCGCCTAATTGCGTGCTATGCGGACAGTCTGGCCACCCGGCAAACTACAGGGGCTGCCCCAAAGCCCCGAAACAGTCCGCTGGCAAGTTGGCGAATCGCGCCAACCAACGTCAGCAGAGGGAAGCTCCCTCTTCCTTCAAAGTCCCATCAAAGGTCCTCCCAGAGCGTCTCAGCCCGCAGAGGCCTTCTCCTTGGAACATGCTGAACCATCAGCAAGCGTTCCCTGCCCTCGCGAAGGGTAAACCCAACCCCCCCATGCCCGGTTTTTTGGACAACCCTGTCCCAGCGCCCACTCCTGTGGCCGCCCCTCAGGCCCCTCAGGCCCCTCCGCAAACCCGAGCTCCCGCTGCTCCTACCCGCGCTCCTGCTTCTCAGAATTCCAATCTGAATTACTTGATGAGGTTCCAACCTCTCTGCACCGCTGAGGCCGACCGCATGGTCGCTGAGCTCAGAGCTGCAACGGACCTCCAGCAGGTCGTCGACATCATTGATGCCTATCCAGTCATCAAGTCCACTCTTCGTAACCTCAACTTCGCGCCGTAATGGATATCACACCAAATCCCTCTTGCACCCAACCCCGGTCCCTTAGATTAGGTTATTTTAACGCCAATGGCATGAGAGGACAGCGCGACGAGATCGCCGCCTTCCTCCGTGACCATAACGTTGACGTTCTCCTCATCCAGGAGACGTTCCTCAAACCCAGCCACCGCGACCCCAAGATTGCCAACTACCGCATAGTTCGCAATGATAGGCTACGTTGTCACAAGGGCGGCACCCTCATTTACTTTCGCAAAGAATTGCATTGTATTCCCATCGATCCCCCTCCTTTAAAGTCCCTACTTGAGGTTTCAATCTGTCGGCTTGCTATGACCGGTCATCAACCGGTACATTTAGTTTCTGCTTATTTGGCCCCCACTAATACTTGGGAAGATCACAACCTCCTGGTTAGCGATCTCACCCTTCTTTTCGGCTTAAGTGACTCCGTGATCATCGCGGGCGATCTCAACGCCAAACACCCGGCCTGGAACAGTAGAACGACGAACCCGAGAGGGAAAGTACTCTACGATCTAGGCCAATCTCTTAGTTTCGACGCGGTCGCTCCTATGGAGCACACGCACTATCCTGACACTGTCAGTCATCTTCCCGACGTTCTCGATATAGCGCTGCTCAAGAATGTGAACCTTCGGTTACACATGATTGAGACGATACACGAGCTCCACTCCGATCACCGTCCAGTGCTCATGCACTTAATTCCTCGCTCGGGTATCATTGACCCCAGCCAGCCCCTTCGCACTATTCTCACTACCGACTGGAGGAAAGTAAGCGATATGCTGAAATCCGAAACGTCACCACTTCTAGATGGTATTCCCGACCATATCGTCTCAGTCGCAGACACCGAGGCTGCAATCGACTCGTTTACAGAACACGTACAATCCGTACTGAAGGATTGTTCTCGTGAAGTACCAGCGGTGAGTGATCGCCGCTGGATACTTCCCGACGATATACGTGAACTGATAACCGAGAAGAACGCGGCCATACGTGCCTACAGCTCTTGGCCCTGCGATGCGAACAAGGCTCACATGCGTTCCTTACAGCGTGCTGTAAAGAAACGCACTAGTGAGTTTCGCTCGAGTCAATGGGACAAGACGCTTAGCGAACTCGAGCCCACTCATCAAGCCTTCTGGCAGCTTCAAAGGAAGTTGCGCACCTCGGAAGAGGTCTCTTCTCCACCCCTCATACGTCCCGACAAGAGCGTCGCTTTTGACGACTCTGAAAAAGCAGAATGCCTAGCCGACAGCTTGGAATCTCAATGTTCGCCAAGCACTCTACCAGTAGACAAGCAGCACCTCGATGAGGTGGATGCAGAAGTTGAACGTAGAGCATCACTTCCCCCTTTTGAAGATCCCGATGACCCCCTCCCCGCCATCACCCCGGAAGAGGTCAAGGATATTATAGATAAGCTAAAGCCTCGGAAAGCCCCAGGCGCCGACGGTTTCACGAATAGAGTTTTTAAAGCCCTCCCCGCTAGGCTCATAGTCCTTTTGGCTGCCATCTTCAATGGCGCCCTGAGCAATAATATTTTCCCCCAAACGTGGAAAGAGGCCACTGTTATAGGTATTCCCAAACCTGGGAAACCGAAAGCCCAGCCCTCCAGCTACAGGCCGATCAGTCTCCTGAGTGCTCTCGGCAAAATCTATGAAAGGCTTATTTATAAGCGTCTCAGAGATTATGCCGAGACAAAGGGCCTCATCCCGAAAGAACAGTTCGGCTTCAGGACCGAACATTCTTGCATAAATCAAGTCCACCGCATCGTCGAACACGTTAGCGCTGGTTTCCAGCGCGGAGCGATGACGGGGGTGATGTATTTCGATATCGCGAAAGCCTTTGACAAGGTCTGGCACAACGGGCTGATATACAAGCTATACCAGCTCGGTGTGCCCGACCGTCTCGTGCTCATCTTACGAGACTTTTTGTCAAACCGTACCTTCCGCTACCGTGTGGGTAAGACGTTATCTTCTCCTCATCCGATTCGCGCCGGAGTCCCTCAGGGCTCCGTTATCTCTCCCCTCGCGTTCACGCTGTACACCAGCGACATTCCGAGGAACCAGAAGGTTCAAACAGCACTTTTCGCTGACGACACCGCGATTTATTACACCGGCCGTTCTCCGGATAACATCCGCCGCATTCTCCAGAAAGCTGCCGACTCGCTCGGCGCTTGGTTCCGTAAGTGGAGAATAGAAGTTAATCCCGAAAAAAGCCAGGCAGTTTTATACTATAAGGCACGCCTTAAGCGTTCGCCAGGTCCCCCCATCACTATGTTCGGTAAGCCTATCCCTTGGGAGAGGCAAGCCAAGTATCTCGGAGTTATTCTGGACGACCATCTGTCGTTCAAGGCCCACATCAAAGCAGCTCGTGACCGGGCTGCCTTTGCTATGGGCCGGCTCCACTTCATGATCACTAGGAAGAGCAAATTGTCACTCAAGTGCAAATTGCGTCTTTTCACCGCAGTCATCCGCCCCATCATGACCTATGCTTGCATAGTATTCGCGCATGCCCACCCGCGTCATATCCACACGATGCAGACCTTGCAGAACCGATATCTCCGAAAGATCACCGGTGCCCCCCCTTACGTCCGTAACGATAGTCTTCACGTAGACCTCAGAATCCCCACCGTTAAGCAGTTCATGAAACGCCTTTCCAAGCGTTACTTCGACTCTGCTATTAAGCATAGGAATCCCCTAATCGCATCGGCCGCCCGGTACGACCCATCGCGCATTAGCTCCGTCCAACGTCCGCGTCACACCCTAGTCGCCCCCGACGATCCGATCACTATCTTGCAAGAGAGTAGGAAAGATACCAGTACGGTTCGCAGAGCTTACAAATACAGACCGAAAACCTACCGACCTCGCCGCAGAGGTCCGGCGCGAAATCCCCGATCAATCCCTCCCCGACCCTTGCTCGAGCCAGCCCGCGACGCTGAGCCAGTAGTATTAAATCAGTCCCTAAATAAGGAGAATCAGATCCAGCCTGTCCCTTTGCTGCCCCCAGCGACGCCCTAAGCCGAGGTTCGTACCCCACAGGGGGTGCCCTTAGAGCGCTGTCGCTTAGTTTTTAGTTATTTCGCCCTGGCTGGAGGCCTTAGATTCAAGGCATCCACAGGACATTGCCCGGTTAAGCAGAAGCCAGTCTTCTCAGACTGAACTGCGAGATGCCCTATCCAAAAAAAAAAAAAAAAAATGGCAGAGACCATTCTTGTTCGAGACATCGACCAGAACGGAGCTCCGACCTACAGGTAAAAGTTAAGTTATTTTCTTGCTGTTATTATTTTATGTTTTAAATATTTGCTGTTATGCCATTATTCTTGTGTTTGATTGCTATTGTTATTATGTTGGATAGAATAGTGATCATGGACTATTATATACATAGTTCAGTGTTTTGGCTAAGTTGTAGCTATAATTATAACCAGTATATGATATATGATAAATAATATAAAATGTTCACTGTAAATTAAAAAATATGTTTTGATGATTAAACTAAGAGTAAGTTATTTAAATGGTTTATTGACTTAATATCCTTACTATTTCCTATATTTACTACTTGATATCCTTACTATTTACTATATTTCTTTACTATTTCCTTTCATTTCTAAACACACTTAACATCATTCTTTTTAAAAGCTTTGACTTTTTTTATTATCTAAAAATAATTAAATAGGTTTTTCATTGGCTTATTAGTGTTAGCTTTTGCTTTAGCTATTAAGTTCAACCTTTTTGAAATAAAATCGGATTGGGTTTCGAAACATGTATCAAAATAAGTTGTAGTTTATATCAAAATCTCGAAGGAGTATTGATATCAAATTCGAAACAAATCACCGCCAAAATAACTTTCTAACCCTGACGGGGTTAACCGTTAGGGGATGAATTTCAATGCAATATGAAACGCGATTGAAGTAGATTGGACCAAGGAATCACATTTTCCTATACAATCTTTGCCGGGGCCTTTTCATCCCCTTAGGGGTATAATTTCAAAATTCTTTCTTATCGTATGGCCTACGTTATACAGAAAATACACCCTCTAAGTTTCAGGTTTCCACAATCAGATAATCCATCAGGACAAAGCATTTTTTATTTGTACCTAGATAGTAGGATTTGTACTCGTTTGTAATGTATTTGTAACTTCTCCGGCTTTATGTCTTATGTAAAATAAAAAATAATGATTGGCATCAAAAAAATTGTTTTATGTAAAATGGCAATTTTCTTGCTAACTATACTTTACCCTGTATTACCAACTACTTATACCGAGGAAAGCCGATTTTCTTGAGTTCCGCTATTTTGGGCGTATTCACTTCAAAAATCAAATTTCAAGAAAATGGAGAACTTAAATTTACCTGTATTAGATTTGAAGTAATTACAGCAACTTTTAAAGGTTTCCACTTCAATGGATTTTATTCTATAAGTGTATGAAGTTAATTAATTTTAAACACAAAACCCTCTTTTTTTACGCCACTGGATGAAGTTTTTTTTTAAAAAATGCTGACATAGGTATTTCTTTATTTTTAATAATAAGTATTTACTCTAAGTTTCATGAATCTAGAACAATCTAATTTTTTTTTTCATACAAACTTTACCCCCCTTTTTCACCCCCTTTTTCCAAAATTTTCCATAATTTCTATAGCCTAAATGTTATTCTGAGTTTATTTAAATACATTAGTGAAGTTTTCATCAAAATCCGTCCTGCAGTTTTAACGTGATGCGCGGTCAAACAAACAAACAAACAAATACGAATTGTAAAAATGGTTTCAATATGTTCAGTTATTTATTTTAAGTCACCCTGATCGGCTTTTTTTAAAATCTTCAATGTACAGATTTTTTGGTCTCAACGATTTTATTATATGTATATGTCACCGTAAAATTGTCAAATACGTTATATTGTAATATCTCTAGCGATATTGTAAAGTCTCGAATTATTGTCAAATGAACATACTGCTTACAACAAAACGCATTATTTTTCGTGAAATGCATGCGATGGTAGTCAACTTACGCGGTGTGAAGGGAAGGAGGGGTTCCCCTTGCCCAGTGGCACAACTCTCATGAAAAGATAATGCACCATTCCTGAGAAATACAGATTAATATAACATAACCTTAAAACACTTTATATTCCCCCTAAATAGCGTAGTCGACGGAGCCCCGCTTCGCGGGGCCCGTATTTCCGAGTGCAGGATTTAAAGGAACCTAACTAACCTAACGGGGGGGGTGCCCCAAGTCCCGATTATGGGGGCAGAGATACTTCCGTATGTTCAGTTGACAATAATTCGAGCCATTACAATATCGCGAGAAAAAACGCGTTATATTGTAATATAACGTGTTTGACAATTTTACGGTGACATACATAGATAGATTACTTTTATATAATATAGATTACGCCAGCTATTCATTATGCACTTGGTATTAAAACAGCACACCATGCTCACATACAATGCTGACAATACTAACAAGAGACGGAAAGACAACAGAGGCAACCTCTTGCAATATTATAAGGAAGCCAGATAATAAATCGAGCAAACGTTTTGAGAGTTCAAACAGTATCAACCTGGTTCATCAAAATATTCAAGGGTTTTCGAACAAAGAATTAGAAGTAGAACTTTTCCTGAATTGTAACAACATAGACATTCTCTGCATAACGGAGCACTGGCTCAAATGTCATCAATTTATTTTCAATTTTAGTAATCACCAGGTTGGTAGTTCATTCAGCAGGGTAAATGCTATACATGGCGGCGCATTAATCCTAGTAAATAATCATCTTAAATGTAAAGACCGCAAGGATATTGTAAGCCTATCTGTTGAGCGAACAGTTGAAATAGCCTGTATAGAATTGGAGCAGTTTATCATATTAAGTGTGTATAGACCTCCTTCAGGATTGTATGATTGTTTTGAAAAGGTAATGGATGAAGTGTTGCATAAACTCTGTAATTCTAGGAAGTCTATAATAATTTGCGGTGATTTTAATATTAATTTGTTAGAAAATTCTGGGTTAAGTACTAAAATTTTGAGCCTGTTCCATTCATACAATCTTGAAAACATATTTTTGGAGCCCACTAGAATAACTCCAACTAGTGCCACTTGCCTAGATAATATTTACACAGATGTTTTACCTACCCACAAAGAAATTATAAACTTAATAGATTCAGATCATTGTGGGCAATTGATCAAAATTCCAAATGTAAGCATCAAAGCCACTAAAAAGGATATCATTGTTAATCCAAAAACTAAAACTCGCCTGGAAAATTTTAAAACTAAACTTTTGTCTAAATTACCACTATTGTCAACCAATGATGATCCCAACCAACATTATAACGACTTTTTTAGTATGTATTGCACACAATTTAATACGACTTTTATTCCTAAGACTATCTCGGTTAGTAGTAACGCTTCCTTCAACGACTGGGCCACTATTGGTATTCATAAGAGTCGAAAACGACTTTATTGAGCTGTATGCAGAGCGGACTTATATAAACACTGTAGAATTTAAGTTATATGTTAAGAATTATTCTAAAATATTTAAAAAAGTTTGTTTTATAGCAAAGTCGCGTTATTTAAGTTCAAAAATTAAAAACAGCAATAACATAATTAAAATGACATGGAACATTATTAAACGCGAAACGGGAAGGTCTTGCAACCGAAATAGTGACTACAGCCTTGCTATTGGCGATACAATTTTAAATTCAGACACACAGGTTGCCACAGCCTTTGAAAATTTCTTTGCGGATATTCCCGTATCGACTACTAAATCGCTAAACTCGTCACCTGCTGCTGCCGAGTCTTTACTAAGGGAAAAGGTTTCAGTCTGTGATTCAGAATTTAATTTTGAATATGTCACGTGTAAAGATATAATTAAAACTTTTCACACATTAAATGTTAAAAAGACCGCCGATCTATGGGGTCATTCTGTGGACGTTGCTAAATCCATTATAAACATTGTAGCTCCTTCTTTAGCTGTTATATTTAATGATTGTATTGACCGTGGTGAGTTTCCTGATCTAATGAAATATAGTAAAATAATACCACTGTTTAAATCGGGTAGCACATCGGACCCCACTAATTATAGACCCATTTCAGTACTACCCACACTTAGTAAAATTTTTGAAAAACTGAAAAAAAAAATGCAAAGATTTTTTAATAAACACAAGTTATTGCATAACAAACAGTTCGGATTTACACGGGGTCGTTCAACTACTGATGCCGGTGTTGAACTCTTAGGACATATTTATAATGCCTGGGAAGATAAATGCGATGCTTTGGGCATTTTTTGCGATTTGTCTAAGGCTTTCGATTGCGTTCTTCATGATACATTAATCAGGAAACTACACCACTACGGGATCCGTAATGCCTCTCTGGATCTTCTTACTTCATATTTGAGTGATAGGATTCAGAGAGTTGATGTTAACGGGAAAAGATCTCCCGGTTCCGTAGTTAGAATGGGGGTGCCCCAGGGTTCAATTCTCGGCCCGTTTTTGTTTTTGATTTATATAAATGACTTGCCTTACCTCATAAAGGATAACCATGACATAGTATTGTTTGCAGATGACACTTCTCTTTTATTTAAACTCAAACGCCAGCAATTAGTTACGGACGATGTTAATAGCGCCCTGGCAAAAGTCGTTAATTGGTTTAATGTTAATAATCTACTCCTTAATGAGAAAAAAACGAAATGTATTAAGTTTACGATACCCCACGTAAGACAAGTGGAAACTAGGGTACTAATCAAGGATGAAGAATTAAAAATGGAGGATAACACAGTGTTCTTAGGCATAACTTTGGATGATAAGCTTCAGTGGGGCCCGCATATAGACAAACTGGCAAAAAAACTTAGCTCAGCAGCATACGCCGTTAGAAAAATTCGTGATCTAACTGACTTAGAGACATCTCGTTTAGTTTACTTTAGTTATTTCCACAGCGTGATGTCGTATGGTATTCTCTTGTGGGGCAATGCCGCCGATATTCAGACAATATTTGTTTTGCAAAAAAGGGCTATTCGTTCTGTTTATAAATTAAGTCCCAGATACTCCCTCAGAGAAAAATTTAAAGAGATTAATATTCTCACTGTGCCCTCTCAGTTTATTTATGAAAACCTTTTGTACGCGCATAAAAATATTAAATTGTTTAAAAAATACAGTGATATCCACAACATAAATACGAGGAACAAAGATAAATTTGTTGTTCCTGCAACGAGGCTCAAAAAAATAGGGGGTACGTTCAGATGCCAATGTATACGTTTCTACAATAAACTTCCGACCCATATTCAGGCACTAAGCCTAAATAAATTCGAATTGTTTATAAAACGAAAGCTTTGCCTGAAAGCCTTCTATCATGTTAATCACTATCTCGAAGATAAAAAGGCTTGGGATTAAGCTGCTCCAATTTGCTCTGTGAATGTTGAAATTTCGGACTTCGCTTGTTTATTATTGATTCCTTTAACTTTATACACTGTGACATTGAATGATTTGACATGAATACTTAGTTCAGTATTTTATTTTTATTTTATTTTTTTTTACTTTACTTATTTTCAGTTTTTATGTGTGTGTTTATTTGACATGAATATTTACTTGTGACTGTCATGACATTTAATGATTTGACATGAATACTTAGTTCAGTATTTTATTATTTTTTTACTTTATTTTGTTTATTTTATGTGTTGTATTTGACATTTCGTATTTTTATTGACATTAGTTTTTGTAATTTATTATTTATTTTATTTAACAATTGTGAATGTGAGGACCTTGTGGGTCACTTTTTGTTGTTTTTTTTCCCACGACTGTCTGGCAGTTTGAGTACTATAAGCGACCTACCCAAATGTCCTTTCTTTCGTATTGTTCGTCGTTTCGTTGAGCTCCTTGAGTTAAAAGTCGAGCTACACGATAACTGACAAAAAACTTGCACTGACTGGACAGGTCCACTCAAATCTGTATGGTTCTTTCTTCAAAAGACCATCTCAGACACTAATCTGCATAGTTCTCATGTAAGTTGAACAAGATTGTCTGGACTTTAAAAGAGACTATGACCTCTGAGTTTGTTTCGGCTGTTTCTTCTCAGAGTAGTCAGGTACGAAACACCGGCCCCATCTAGCTTAAAAAATAAGGACGTGTAAAAGTGTTTGTGAAAACCAATTTGCAAAATAAATATCATTTATCATTTATCATTAATGATATAAGTAGTATGCATTTCTAAAGCAACCTCCAAACATGTCTTTGTGGAAAGATTCTTTACATTTTTAGGCCCATTTCTGTACAATAGATTAAATAGAAAACTAGGTATATATAAGTTAAACTATTTTAGCTGTAAAAAAAAGGCTATTATTACTTTTTTACTACCCATAACCTATGCATAGACAGAAGATTTACTTGTAGTCTGCAGGTTAACTGCTGACATGTTGTTTAATTATTTTCTATGTATGTCGTAATTTTAGTCATTTACTTTTACATTTATTTTAATGTTAATTTATTTATTTTAAGTAGTTATTTGTGCACCTTCTAGCCTGAAACACAGATTCCACCTAGTTCAGGCAATAAGCAACAGTGCTCTATTTTACTTGTTTTTGATACTTAATTGTAAGGGGCACACTTACACTTTTGATAAATAAACGTTTATTTTTATTTTTTATTATTACTTGGGCGTCAAAGTACTCCTCCGCATCGCTGTCATCGGGAAACGTGCCCAGAAGACTGGTAGCATTGCCACGTTGAATGGCAATGCTAATTCTTTGGCCAAAGAAAGAGCCAGCCCTCTGGTCACGCGAAGTGTCGATCAGTCGGCGGGAGATTTCCTTAAAAGGAGACGCGCACTCGGACCCCATGACCTGAGCATTTCGACCCCAAACGGCTCAAAGCTGTAGTTACCAATAAGGTTTAGTTATTTGTGCAACAAGAGAGCAAAGTGAGTTTTTGCTGCGAGTGTTTATTTTAAATCACGAGTAAGCGAAGGATTCTGTGGTTGAATCACGAGCGCAGCGAGTGATTCTAGGTTAGAATCCTGAGCGTAGCGAGGGATTCAAAGACACGAGATGCAAATAACTTTGGTCTCGTGTAACACATACAACTTTTCACCTCAGCAGCGAGAACATACACTTAAACGACACAAAACAGTACATTCAACAACATACATACACCTACAACATACTACAAACAACATAGTGAGACATAAATAATGAATAGGTATTAAATAGTGTACAGATAGCAGACCGGCAGGAAGTTTTATTCTGCATTTTTACATTATGGTTCAATTCTTCGGGTGATAAATAGCAGACTTCGTCACTGGACTCACTCATAATATCTATTTATTATTATTATCTTAATATTCAAATTTTATTGTACTTTGTAGCTAGCGTACATTGACCTAACCATTGCCTAGCGTAACAGAGTGAGAGTCGAAGTTGAACAATAAAAATTATGACCCCGCTACTTTTTATAAATGCGTTCTGAAACTACACTCGAAGTATTCTGTCTCAATATTAAAGATTGTTAAAACTATAAATAAATAAGTAGATACATGATAAACTTCGTATTTCTTTTTTCAACATTATTCTTCATCTTAATTTAATTGTAAAAATTTAATTCGATTATTTGAAATGCTACATTTTTTTTATTTATAACCATTTTTTTTATTTAGAACGTGTTTAACGTAATATACAATATTACGGTTATCGATTTACAATATCGGTATCCGAACGTTTTACTGTTTTTTTTTCTTTTTGTTCCTACTAGTGGAATTTGAAAATCGAATTTCGAATCGACTTGTTTCTATCTCTCGCTTTTTTGGTATCGAAGTGAAAGTGACAGAACAAAGTGAAGTTGAAATCATTCAAGTTTTGTGAGTAGATTGCACAATTGTCGGTAGGTATTTAAAAAAAAAATATTAAAAAGTAACTTCGTCTCACGCTCGCAGCAAAATCGAATTTTGCACACTGTCTGTAAACAGCAAAACCTGTTGGTTTGAGGTGCTGAGGTGAAAACAGTATTTGCGCCGTTTGAGGATCTCAGCAGCGCCTGCACAGCCCGCCGTGCTTGCAACATGGTAAGGCGCAAGGGTGTCGACACAAGTAGCGTCCCACACCAAAGGCCTGCCAACGCTCCATGGCACCAACGTGCAACGTCATGCCGTCCGGTCTCTTACCATCATCACGCACCAAGCCGTTTGATTCTAAAACAGCTGGTACGCCGGTGCTGACAAGAGCCCGACGAATAAGTCGTTGATGCTGGCGTGCCGTGCAATGCGACCTGCGATGCGAAGCAACACAAGGTGCGCCTAAGCGTAGACTCGTAGCGACCCGGAACGATGCGTCATCCATCATAGTGCCAATGGTGAATGACGGAAGTGCCTGAAGCCACAAGCCCGACTCCCATTCCACCACAGCCAGCTGACGGGCACGCTCCACAGTATTGATTGACGTATATATGTAAAAGAGTTTTCACCTCAGCACCTCAAACAAGCAGGTTTTGCTGTTTACAGAGAGTGAGCAAAATTCGATTATGATGCGAGCGTGAGACCAAGTAACTTTTTAATATTTTTTTTTTTAAATATCGGGAACTGTGCAAGTCTACTCACAAAATTCGAAAGATTTTAACCTCATTTTCTTCTGTCACTTTCACTTCGATACGAAAAACGCGAGAGATAGAAACATTAAGTCGATTCGAAATTCGATTTTTAAATTCCATAATTATCAAGTTGAATAAAAAAAAAATCAAAGCGTTCGGATACCGATATTGTGAATCGATAACCATAATATTGTATAACACGTGTTTAGGTTTTAAATGAAAAATTGAAGTATTTTAAATAATTGAATTATATTTTTTTATGATTAAATCAAGATTGAGACAGAATCCCGCGGGTGTAGTTTCAGAACGCATTTTAAAAAAATAGCGGGTTTCAAATTTTTGTTGTTTAAATTCTCTGTTACGCTAGTAATGATTAGGTCAATGTACGCTAGCTACAAAGTACAATACAATTTTGATAATAAAATAATAACAATAAATAAATATGAGTGAGTCCTGTGACGAAGTCTGCTATTTACACCCGGAAAATTTAAACATAATGTAAAAAAGCAGAATTAAATTTCCTGCCTGAAAAGTCTCGCGGTGAATATCTGTACATTACTTATATCTCACTATGTTGTATGTAGTATGTTGTAGTCGTATGTATGTTTTTGTATGTACCGTTTTGTATGTATGTTTTGTATTGTTTAGGTATTATGTTTTCGCTGCTGAGGTGAAAAGTTGTATGTGTTACACGAGACCAAAGTTATTTGCACCTCTTGTCTTTGAATCCCTCGCTACGCTCAGGATTCTAACCTAGAATCACTCGCTACGCTTGTGATTCAACTATAGAATCCTTCGCTTACTCAGGATTCAAAATTAACACTCGCAGCAAAAACTCACTTTGCTCTCTTGTTGCACAAATAACTAATTCCGTACATACTACAGAGCGGCACGTCCCACTGACTCTGGGAGGACAGGTTGTCAGGCAAATCCGTATTGGGACAAGCAATTTTCAAAGCGTTCACCGCATCAGGCAGATACGGCACCTGAACATCAACCAGTGAAAAAGATAAAAAATGTCTCTGGTTAATTTCTCGGTGCCGTAGACCGAGGAGAGGAAGGCTGGTAAACTTATACTTGAAATTTTGCGGACGCCAAAAACTTGGCTTGCTGCCTAGCTCAGTCGTCCAGGGCCACATATATTAAGTACTGAAGTAATTGTGTTCCTAATAATTTGGTCGACTTTTTATAAGAGGTGTGGATCCTTCCAAAGATAAGAAAAGCGAAGGCTAAACGTGAATTTTGTCAACAGTATTAAAAAAAAAAATCTTTCTTCAATGAAAGACGGAAAAGATTCGTGAAATATTGGTGACCCTAAAAGGTGAAGAAAAATTATTTTTGGTAATTTTGATATTTGGTGCCAAAGAGTTAAATTTTGAAATGTTAGTCTGTCTGTCAGTGTTTTCTGGAAGGTAAAAATTTCGCACTTCGAAAGGTTAACGTCTAGGCCAATGGAACTAAATTTTTCTTTTATGAAAGTAATTTTTTTTAAGACTGTGTCCACATCATTTCCCAAGGTTCCATCACAGAGTATATAATCACTACGTTTAGGATCCATCATCTAGGTCATGGACCTATAAAAAAAGGTCCATGATCTAGGTACCATACGATGAATTTAGAATTTAGCTGTCGAATAATTGGATTAATTGCTAGACTAAAAATGGTTAATCCAGATTAATTAGACTTAAAATCATCAAAACAAAACAAATAATAAAATACATTATCAAAATTAAATACCGAATAAAATTTAACTATAAAATCAAAATTAAAAACAGAATGAAATACAAAAATAGAATTAAAAGCACTATCAAAATAATATCATACACAATCAAATTCTCAATTAAAATTTCATATAAGCCAATCCACAATAAAAATAACACGAAACAAAGATAATATAAAAATCAAATACAAACTAGTAGATAGATAATCCTGTAAGTCCTCAAAGTAGAAGTGCAGTAAGGAGTTTATTAGCTTTGATTAAATACATGTCTAGATAAAGTGTCAAAAACAAGAGGCCAGGGCCTCGATTCTGCTATTACAATAGTGTGACACTGCATAAAGGGGCAATCAAATTTCCCCGCAATGACATTCAGGAGACTGTTCTGCCCCGGACCCTCTGCAGTAGCAACGCAGCACGCTTACGTGTGATAGCTACGAAGCCATCAGTGTGCGCATCAGCAAACATTCCCGACGCACTACAGAAGCGTGGCAGCCCCAGCAGCATCCTGAATGCATTGTTATACTGAACTCGAAGAGCATTGATGCCTCTCTGCGTACAGCTTGTCCAAAGGTTACACATGTAGAAAGTCTGACAATATGCTTTGAAAAGCGTTACTTTCACTTGACATGAACAGCGAGCAAACCTACGGACAAGCATGTTGCATCGAACCGCCAATGCTCTTCGCTCCATTTCTACATCAAAAAATCATCTTTGATATTTGCGGTCACAATATGGCCGAGGTATTTAAATTGTTGAACACGGTTTAAAACATTACCTGCTAGCTTTACGTAATTCCGTAAAGCTAGCAGGTAATGTTTTAAACCTATCTGAGGACTTTGCTCCAAAAGTAAGTTTTTAAAACCGGCATGACCCAACCGTTGAAGGCGCGCACCTTGTTGCCACCTGAAAGAAGGCTATTTAATACCTTCTTTAGGCGACCAAAGAAGCGATCCCTCAACGATTGCTTCATGTCAGTTACGTTAATGCCTAACGCTTCCGACATACCCAAATACTTATAGCTCTCGGATGAGGAAAGGGATCTTAGGTGTATGGAATCCGAGAGCTGAAGCCCCTCGGATCCCATAATCTCCCATCGCTTTACATACATCACTGCACATTTGTCCACACCAAATTCCATCCTGATGGCGCTACTAAAAGTTTCAGTTTCAGTAGCTCCATCAGTCGCAATTTTTTGTTAGTTATTTTTTTTTATTTGGCAACACTGTTTTGATAATGGTGCATAATGGTTGTCCATCCATCCCATTCATTCCATGCCATTGATATCCTGTTTCCCCGACTCAGAAAATTTTCACCTAGTTTTAGGCAATGTCTTATGTTTCGGGAATTTACTTGGTTTTTGGGTAAACTTTATTTACAGTATTTTTATGTATTTAAGAAAACAGAAATGTATAAAACCGTCAGTAATTTTTAATCTTTTACAATTTATGCTTTTCAAGATTGTTAAGAGGCAACGATTTCTGTTTTGTAAAATACCGTAAAGTTTAAATTGTGTTTACTATTAATTATTTAAAGCTGAGGGAAAAGCGACAGATTTAGGAAATTCACAAAAAGAGGATGGGGTAATCAAAAGTCAGAGGGTGGCTACACTACACTGACATGAGATGAGTGACGTGTCATTCATTAATTCATTTTTTTTTAACCAGGTGACAGATGTGGCGCGTTCGGGGACTAACAACGTTAATCTGTGAGTTAATTTTATTTTAAATTAGATAATTAGATAATAAAGTAATAATTATGATAGTTCTGATTACAATATATGGATTAACATTATGGTTCCTATCACTCGTAACTTGTACTCTGCGTCAGTTTTTGTGAAAAAAATGTTGACCACGTGCCGTGCACCTTTTTTAATTCTCTTAGAAAATTATTTAATTCAATGGTTTATCTTTATAACTAGCTATTAAGATTAAATCCCAATCACTTCTTTTGATAATGTATAGGAGATAAAACTTTTTTTTACATGTGTAACTAATACTGCCGATAAGATTATTTGGTTAGGCCACGCGGGCGGCATGTCTTTTGTAGAAAAGCAAATAAATCGATGAGGTGCTGATATCTGCTACTTATTTCGTATTTATCTAGATAAAATGATGACAGATTACACGAGCCGAAAAGTGTTTATATGATATTAACACGTGATATTAAATGATAGGCCTGATTTTTCAATCCTACCAAAGTGCCATCCTTATTCTTCAATTTGTTTTGTCTAATTACTTCATTTTTCTCCTTTTCCAGATCATTTGTTGTTTCAGCATTCTTCATGACAGGTGAGAAACATTGATTTCACCACAGTTTCACTTTTATCCAAGGATTTTTCAATGAGTCAATCATCCAATGAGCATTCTATATTGGTACATAATATGTTTGTTTTACTGTTTTTAAAAATTGGGGTCATTAAATATTTAAGCCTGGTGCATCAAGAACCTCTTCCTTTTTTGTAGACATGAAATATGACTTCACTATTATTTATATTCATCTCAATCAAAGATTTGGTCAGACAGTTGTCTACGATTTAGCAAATAATATCTACACTTTTGTTTTTACATTTATAGATGATTGATTGATTACCAAATAATAACAATAAAATGATGAGAATCAACATGAGCCAAAAAATGTTGTTTTGATAACAACGTGATAGTAAATGATAGGGCTGATAACTAATTTTATCAGTTCTTAAACATAGTATTTATTGATGGAAGTTCTCACATTGTGTATTTCTTTTATAGGTAAGCTGACACTCCATGAGGGGGCTGGTTTATTAATGTTGGTACTTTGACCATAATAGAATCAACTATGCAAAGATTATTGAATGGCGAAAATTATTTGCAATTTCTGCAAATTGATTTACCACTGCTGGTAGAGGAATCAGGTGTCCCGATCTTCGAAAGAGACCGAACAGTCATCTTTCAGCAAGACGGCTGTCCAGCGCATTGGACTTTAAATGTAAGGGAACACCTCAACAATTGCTTTCCTGATAGCTGGATCGGCAGGGATGGACCCATCCCTTGGCCCGCTCGCTCCCCAGATCTGACCCCGTTGGACTTTTTCGTGTGGGGCCGGGCCAAGGAACTGGTGTATAACAACAAAGAAATTAACACTAGAGAAGAATTGATACAAAGAATAAATTCAGCGTTTGAGACAATGAAGCAGGAGATGATGTTGAAAATAACGACTACAGAAGTTAGAAGACGGGGCCGTGCTTGTATTAGGAATCACGGCCGTCATTTTGAACATGAAAAATAAATAATTTTAATTCAAATGTTGTTTTAATTAGTCTGCCTAAAATAAAAAAAATTCTCCCTCAAATTGGTTTGTAGGCCCTAATTTCAATAATTTGTAAGATATCCGCATAAATGATACCTCAAAAGAAAGAGCGATTATCAAGCATGTCTTCAAAAAGGTTTGAACAAAAAAAGCACCCTCCGTTTTTTTTTTGAATAAGGTTTAAAAGACGTATTGTACAATTTTTTTATTTTTTCTGATCTTTAAATGTCTGTAAAAAAAATGTCTAATGACACAGAAGCCTAAAACATGTTTTGCTTGATTGCTTACACATTACTTTAATTAAATAAATAAAAAATGAATTCATTTATCATTCAATTTGGCCATAATTATGCAGTTTACATTAAATTTTGAGAATTTCCGAAAAAAAACTTAAAAATTTGGTTAAAAATATTTGGTAAGACTTCGTCTAAGACAACCATGGCTTAAATGGTTCTAAATTGTCTGTACTATCTTCGCCTTAAAGCTTTGCACCCATCTTCCAATCACCCTGTATATGATGATCCTGGTGCTATAACACCAATTGTTACAACAAATGTATTTTGTTCCTACATACAAAGTCTTGAAGAAGGAGTGTGTTAACGAGTCCAAGGAACAGCACCGAACTGACAAACCCTTAAGGTTCATCAAAGATGTAAAAGATCACCTCAGACGGGATAGACAAGCCACAGAGTTAGAGACCTGGTATTGTGTTGACTCAAAAATCTAGCAATGTTGAAGCCTACATTAATTCTAGTTAAAATGGTTAGATGAAAAATAAGGAATCTTTCTCTTTTAATGTGTAAATAAATGTTGATTCTTCTAACTTGTTTATTGTATGCTTTATTTTCCTGCCATTCTACTATGACACTAATCCATGCCAAGCTATACAGAAGTCCATGTTCACCAAGAAGATGTCGGTCTAATTATCTAAAAACACTGCTGATTAAAATACATTTTTATTGGTGCATGTGTCCCTTATAGTGCTGTTTTTCGACTATCAGACTTATCTTTTCGGTGAACATGGGCCAGTGTATAAACGGACCTTTCACGAAGCCGAACAACCTGAGAAAATTTGACGACCTGAATGGCGCAGCGGTATTGAGACTGCCTTACTGTTCTTTGGGTCCCGGGTTCGAATCCCGGTAGGAGCAAATGTTTGTGTGTTGAGCAATGGACATTTGTTTCAGAGTCATGGATGTTTATGAAATATATGTCACCGTAAAATTGACAAACACGTTATATTGTAATATCTCTAGCGATATAACTCGAAATATTGTCAATTGAACATACGGAAGTATCTGCCCCCATAATCGGGACTTAAGGCACGCCCCCGTGGGTTGCGGGCCTGTTCGAAAGAGATACCGCGGCCCCGGAATGTAAAAGGCGAGGAAGGAACATGGATGGTTTTTAGTCAGTAAGAGTCTGACACTCCCTCCCGCTCCGCCCAGAGTGGGGGGGGTCATTTGATGATTTCCCATCCTTAAAAAAAAAAAAAAGGCACGCCCCCGTTATGTTAGTTAGACTCGGAAATACAAATATCGGTAGTGTTTTAAGGTTAGGTTATGTATTAATCGGTACCTATTTCTCAGAGGAATGGTACATTATCTT
Organism: Xestia c-nigrum; assembly: GCA_916618015.1. Taxonomy (NCBI): domain Eukaryota; kingdom Metazoa; phylum Arthropoda; class Insecta; order Lepidoptera; family Noctuidae; genus Xestia; species Xestia c-nigrum. The sequence goes on from OU745263.1 coordinate 6,900,111, forward strand.
TTCATGAGAGTGGTGGTACCATTGGGCAAGGGGGACACCTTCCGTCCACACCGCGTGACTTGACTACCATCGCATGTAATTTCTCACGAAAAATAATGCGTTTTATTGTTTGACAATATTTCGAGACTTTACAATATCGCTTTATAGAGAGATTACAATATAACGTGTTTGACAATTTTACGGTGACATAGGTACATGGAGTATTTCAACTATCTGGTGTGTACGACACAAGACTCGTGGACTCGTTGGTCAGTGTAGCACTAGATGGCGCTGTGTAATGTCTAGCGACATTTATTAATTTTTGCTTTTTTTGGGGTGAAAAATCACGGATTCAAATCAAATCATTAATTTCTTTGAAAACAGGTTTGGTCATGGTTTTTACTGTTAAACACAATGTAACGTATCTACTCAAAACATTTGCTTATGGACTGTTTTTTTTTAGTAAATGTATTTGAAAAAAAAACTTGTGAAAAATGAAACAGTAAAATATTTTAGTATATAATATTTATTTTCTAATTTTATTAGAGGTACATAATTTTATCTACTAGTAAACGGGTCTATAACTAAAATCAACATAGCTGCTTATTTTATGTACAGTATTTACACTTTGTTCTTTTAACCTATTAATCAGCCTTTATTTTTAATACTTAAATAAGCTACTTAATATTTTTAAATGTAGTCTGAGATTATATAATTATTTCAGTTAGTTGGGTTCCTTGGGTTCTGCTCTACTTGGTTAGTCAGGCGAATTGTAATATCCTGCAAACCCATGTTGGGAAGAATGAAGTCTTCAATGTTAGTGGCAGTGCTGGAAGGTCTGTCGAAGGGGAAGCCCATAGCGCGGCGATCGGGGTACTTCTTGTCCCTCAGACCACAGAAGCTGGATGCTTGAACGCAGCTCAGCGTTGAGCCATCAGGTTGGTCCACCTGAGTAAATTAAATCAAGAAATGAAATAAATATGCTCTTATAATATGTTAGTTAAGTCAGAGTAATGAGGAGTAAGTACTTACACTGTCAAGATCGTAGTTAGAGAGCATAACGAAGAGTTGGTAGGCAGCGCCTGCCTCAGTGCCCTTGGGGACGAGCATATGCTGGGGCCAGCCGCAGCCGCAGAAGTTGAACTCCGCGAGAGAGATTTTCCGAGGGTCGCTGCCCTGCACGGACAAGTCTCGGAACGTTTGCTCGAACGGAATCGTCACGGAAGACTCAGACGATAAACGTGTGATGGTGTTTTGGCCGGCGTTCACTAGAACAATGCAACGAGAGATAAAATATTTAAGACGAATCCAGCGCCAATTCCCCAGACCCTTTCTCATTTGTTATGGCGTCCAATCCAATCTGACCTTTGGGTGAATATTCCAGTCCGCAACAACATACTAAAGTTTGGTGATGAACTCTATTCCACGCTACTGACTACTCTGTAACATGTCCATAATACTCACATGGAACCACGAATCTGTCCATTTCTATAAACATCTTGCGATGGTCGGCGAGAGACCAGACCAAGTTGCGTTCGTCGAACTTAGGCGCGCAGAAGATACGAACGGTTGTACGGCGAGCGTTACCGGTGTTGTTACAGTTGATACTGAAAAATATTAAAAAAAAATAAAGTTAACGGTTACACAGAAAAGGCGAAGGACCTTTTCTACGATCGTTTTTGTTGTTACAAGCTGTAGTTTAATATGTACTTACACGTAACGGAAGGGTCTGTGATTGAGATGAGTGAAGCGCGCATACACGGAACCACGGTCGGAGAAGTCCATGCCTTTAGAGAGATCGACATCACTTGACATCCAGAAGGTGTTTAACGTGTTAGGCTGGCCCCCGTCGCTCTCGACCGCTACGGATGTTATACGAACACCGGGGTTTTCCAGCTGAAAACGGTAAGAGCATTTACAATTTGGTCTTTTGCTAACCTAGACCAACATAATAATAGCTGATATACCTTTACGACCGGTTTCGCCAAAGTAGTAAATGTTTCCTACAGATAATAGTTTCAAAATGAATGAAAGAACCTACCTCTGAGCGAGTGTAGGGGCGCACATAAGCCGACTCCTTATGCGACTGGCAGATGTCGTCAATCCACGCGTGCCAACGGAAGAAGAACGGATCACGCATCGTAGTTGCTTCATCAGCGATGACTCCAAAGCTTTCCTGTTAAAGAAGAATCGTTCAGTTTACGCCTACACAAAATTAAAGAGCAACACAGTGTTGTACGGTTGAAGCGGCTGAACTGATGATGTTGTTTTACAGATAAATATAGAGAGTTTTGTTTAATCTTCTTGTGGTGTCTGCCGGACTGACGCCTATTGTAGAACACAGTCCACCAATCATTAATTTATATTATTACCCTTCACGAGCCACTTACCAGATAGCGGTGGTTAGGGTCGTGTATATAGGCAGCGAAGCTGTGGCCGTTGTTGTGTATGCTCCCGTACAGCTCCCTGTTAGGAGACAGGATGCTGGACTCCAGCATGTTACCGAGTTTGTCGATGTCCAGGGGAGCTGTTGTACCGTCGGCCTGTAATCATTAATTGGTTACAATGTTACAATTAATTATGATAACATGATAAAGGTTAGTAGGAATACGTGGTTAAACTACTGTTCATTATCAAATGATGAAATATGTTGAGATACTTACGTTAGTCACCATGCCGGTAGATATAGCTTCTTCGACATTCTTCCTCCATCTTTCCATTTCAGCGATGGTAATATTGAGTCCGTCAGCGGGCCGGTTCATGTCTTGCCAGCTCATGTTTGCCTGCCGTGGTGGCCAGCCGCGCGATGATGTAAGAGAGTCCAGCTTGGGGAAGTAAGCCTCGGGGATGGGTTCCCTCCAGTTGCTGAACTTCTTTACTCTCTTCAGTGCGTTGTTAAGGCGCTCACAGTTGTAACTGAAAAATAATAAACCAGATCGAAAACAACCAGAGACGAGGAATAAACCGAGAGACAAACAGGACGAATCTATAAGGGTTCCATTTTGCCATTTGGCATCGGAACCCGAAAACACTGGTTTTCCTGCCACGCTGACGTCGGTCGCTCACGGACGGTCGCGTACGTCAGCAACAGCGGCGCATAATTATGTTGCTACAACATACGCGCCGCTGACGTCGAATCGGCGTCGCAGTATACCGTACTATACCGGGTGGAATCTTTCAATGCCACTTGGAGGGAAAGTACCTACTCAAAATACTGGAGATAGCAAATTTTACTCAATGGATGTTTCCATTGAGTAAAATTTGCTATCTCCAGTATTCCTTTATTTAAAAAAATCGCATTCACAGATTTTCGGAAATTCGTGTGCCACACTCGGGAATCGAATTGACTAAAGTTCTAAAAAATAATATCTTGCACTTTTTTTACATCCAGCGATACACATGATAAATTAAATGAAGGGAAAACCATGAAATCTAAAGAACAGTTATGGTTATAAATTCAATGGGATAAATTAAATTATTCTACTCGCAAGTAATTGAGGAATAATTACCGAGCAATAAGTTGCTGATGCATGTAGAAGAAGAGCTCGCCGCGACGATCCTTAGCAACGATGGCTATCTGTGTTGATGAGAACGGGTAAACCAGGTGCCAATGCCAGTGATGTAGGTTAACACCAATATCTTCACGCCAATAGGCTAAACGATGTTCTTCTTCTAAATCCGTCGCAGTGTAGTCCCGAGGAATGATAATCGGTGTGCGCTGTGTAAATTAAATAATTTGTTTTTATATTCTAGCATCCTTAAAGCAAGGATAACATCCTTACAACAATAACACGCAGGATATTAGATACCTATACAAAATATTTCGCATCAGGCTTTTGATCAGCGATGTACGAGAGCCACTATGTAGGTCTATATGTTCACCGAAAAGATATCAGTCTGATTTTTAAGATGATGGTTATCTCCCCAGTATATGGGTACATAAATGATGGTCCCCTTGCCAGAGGTGGCGGGTTACACACGAAGCCGAATTCAAAGTAGTGAATACTTAAAATTGGGTTTCGTGTGCCGAAATATTTGAATGTTCATTATGCACACTACGCTCATTTTAGTACCTAACGTGTAACGAAACGAATTTATTTCTGTCACTTTGACAGCAAGTTTTATCATTGCCATTTGGTCGCTTCGTTATACGTTTACGTTGAGATTTTGGCAGTGGTTCCTTTAGTATTTTAATGTTTATTTGTAATCAAGATTATTCTGTTTTTTTGTCAATTAGAACTCCGTAATTAATGCTATACCCTAAATATGATTTAAATGACGGTGCGGTATTCTAATTTTCAATACATCAAAATACTGTCAGATGACATGACATTATTATTATGGGTCAGCCTGACATCTGCGAATTTATTATGAAAACCTGAAACGGATCGCAAATTCATGTGAAAAGTCACGTAGGCCACCGCTGACCGCGCGTGTTTATATTTTGATTAAAATAGTAACCTGTGAAATCATGTTTATTGCAAACAGAGGCTTTTAATTATTGAAGAGAATGTGTTAATACTGTTCCCAACATGGAAGACTTTGGTTTAAGCCCCGGCGTAGTTGTAGTACGCGCAAAACCAGAAGGTCAACGGAAGACTTTCAAACCAAATATACGTGCTGTAAATAAAATCCCAACTGAATTATTAAATGATCCTCTGTTAAATAGAGCATGTGAAGCTTTACCACAAAATTACAATTTTGAAATACACAAGACAATATGGAGAATAAGGTCTTTGGGTTCAAAACGAGTGGCTCTGCAACTACCTGAAGGTATGTTATTTAATGTGAAAATATAATATATTAATATTATTTTCACATATGTTTAAATGTGAAAATAATATTAATTTCTCTGAATGTACTTAAATAAATATATTAGTGCTCTGAAATTAATATACCTGTTAATATTTCGTTACAGGTCTAACAATGTTTGCGACGACTTTGTGTGATATAATCGAGACATTTACTGAAGCTGATACTGTAATAATGGGTGATGTGACTTATGGTGCGTGCTGTATCGACGACTTTACAGCTATTGCGCTCGGGGTCGATCTGCTGGTACACTACGGGCACTCTTGCCTCATTCCCATAGACCAAACATGTGACATCAAGGTACTCTACATATTTGTTGATATTAAGATTGACCCATCACATTTTGTGGAAACTGTTAAACTAAACTTTCCAAAACAAACTCATTTAGCTTTAGTTAGTACAATTCAATTTGTTACAACCTTACATTCTGTTGCCAAGATTTTAAGAAGTGACGAATATACAGTGACTGTGCCACAATGTAAACCTTTATCACCTGGAGAGATTCTTGGTTGTACATCTCCCAAGTTAAATTCTGATGTAGTTATATATCTAGGAGATGGCAGATTTCATCTGGAATCTGTTATGATAGCTAATCCAAAAGTTGCAGCATATAAATATGACCCTTATGAGAAGAAATTTACTTCAGAGTTGTATGAGCATAAAATAATGCAGTCAAATAGACAGAATCAAATTAAAATGGCTGAAGGAGCAGACAGTTTTGGTCTGATTCTGGGAACATTAGGGAGACAAGGTAGTACTAAAGTATTAAGCAATTTAGAAAAGCAAGTTAGCAATTCAGACAAAACATTTGTAAAGATACTTCTATCAGAGATTTTCCCAAGTAAATTAGCATTATTTGGCCTAGATGCCTTTGTTCAGGTGGCTTGCCCAAGACTGTCCATTGACTGGGGAACAGCGTTTCCAAAGCCATTGCTGACCCCATATGAGTTTTCTGTATCTTTAGGTAATAGCAAATGGTTGAAGGATGACGGGACATATCCAATGGATTTCTATTCTAATGACAGTCTTGGTCCCTGGACACCTAATTATAAACCTGTGCTGTGTTCAGATACAGACAAAAAATGTGATAACTGCTGCGGAGGCAAGGATAAGTAATGTTACATACTGCTATAGTCTGGGGGACCACCGCCGCCACCTCACGGGCTCTCTGGAACACTTGAGAGTCCATGAACTTTGAAGGGAAAGTCTCTGCGAAGTTCTGAATGGGTACATTCTTAGTGTCATTGCTGAAAGAAAAGTTTTGTTTTAGTTTAACAATACTTAGTTAATTTAAAGAAATCATAATAAAAAGTTTTATAATAGTAACTAACAAGCTTCACTTGCATGTGGAAAGAACTAAAATCAAAATAAAGACTTAAGGAAATGCTTTTCATCAATGTAATGTATTCTGAATATTTATTAATATATATATTTTAGTAATAATTAAGTTGATGTCAACTTACCGATGCATCAATGCTACTGAGTAAGCATAGTTAAAGAGCTGAGGGTTAAGGTTTGCTCTTGCAAACACACAAGTTGACAGAAAATCCTGCAGCTGATTCTCAGGTACATCTACAGAAAGAGACAAATATTTTACAGTAAGCTACTATAACTACTTATGTAATTGTTAATAAAAGTTTTGATTGTAATTTTATTTTTTATTCTGTGATCCTATGGCTCGGCACACACAGCGACACTAGCCCGGTAGTGGCAATGAGTGCACAGTATCAAAAATAACCGACTTCAATGTGGGAGTTTACATTCAACCACTTGCAATCATTTCAGAGTTTTGTTGCTTATATTGCATTACATGGAGTTAGTTAAATACAGGGTTGGGTTAAGAATTAAGATAAGGCTTTAAAAAAAAAACAAATAATCTGAAGTAGGGTCCAATAATTAGTAAATGACCTCTATTATGCGAATTGGCTATGGCCATGGTCCAGACACAATAACCCTGTATAAAGACGCTCTCACGCTTTTGTCTGTTACTTACTTAAAAGCGCGTCAATGACTTCGGTAGCCATTTCCTGGTGTCTCGGCAGGAAAAGTGAGAAGTCCGCATCTGTAGGCAGTTGCGACGCTTTGGTGAAGGTGGGGTACGAGTCTAAGGTCTTCAGCGGAATCTTCTCAGTGGCATCGTCACCGAAACGGTCGTTTAATTCGACGCCATTGTTTGCGTATTCCGGGGGCTAAGAAAAAAAAAAAACTTGTTTAATAATATATGTGGATGTAACTGTCTTGTTTGTCTGTTTAATATGTGGATGTAACATATGGAAGTCATGGGGGGACGCCTTTGCCCAGCAGTGGAATGACATTGGCAAACAGTAACTGTCTTGTGCTCCTAGGTTCGACGCCCGCGTTGGGTTACAACACCGTTACCTGTCACTACTCATCACTTCAGAGCGCGGTGTCTGGATTTGTCTGGTAGTAAATTAAATCTATATCCTACTAGCTGACCCACGCAACTTCGTCTGCGTCACATAAGAGAGAAAAACGAACGGAAAAAAATTGAATTAAAAAATAAGGGTTGATCGTAGAAGGGTGAAAATTTAGGATTGTATGTATTTTTATATGTTGTATCATAAAAAATAAAAACTAAAAATTTTGTCAAAAAAGTAAAAATTTTGGGGTGGACTACCCTTAACATTTAGGGGGATGAAAAATAGATGTTGGCCGATTCTCAGACCTACTCAATATGCTCACAAAATTTCATGAGGATCGGTTAAGCCGTTTCGGAGTATGGGAACGAAAATTGTGACACGAGTATTTAAGATATATAAGTATAAGAAGATATCGTTTCAGGTCATAACAAAGCTCGGTATTTGCTTAACGGAGATTTATAAAAATAAATTAGGTACTTACCACAAGTTTTTCTGTGAGCTGAAAGACCGCCTGTTGATCGCCCTTCGGAGTAATCAACGGTTCGTTTGGCCGATCGAACAACAATTTGAAGTGTTCTACGATATCATCTGTAGCAGCCATTTTGGTAGAATTAACAATTAAATTTTATAATTAATGATTACTCCCTTCACAGAAACTGTGAAGTGGAATGACTGTTTTAAAAAAATCATCGCAATTTATACCATGCTTCTGAGTAGTATGGGGTGCAATATTCGGAGTGCAAAACCGCACGGGAATTGATAAAATACGGTGAGAAATACATCGCTATCAAAGTTATGTGGTAAGCTGTTAACGTAGTGTAGGAAATATAACAATAAGTAAATAGGTAATTACAAAATGAATGGTAATTTTAAACTTACCTAGGTACTGTCCTTTCAGTATTAGTTTACCTACCTTTGATTTTGCAGTACCCACCTACCAACAGTGATCTTTATTCTTGGACCAAGAATAAACATCACTGTAGGTAGGTGGGTACACCTGTATACCAAGAATCTTGGTATACAGGTCTATTTCAGGCTGGTCTCGAGATAATTGGCTGAGTGTGGGGTTCTTTCCTGTGTTTGATTCCCGGGTATGGCAAAAAGTACTAGGTATTGGGTTTTTACATTAAAATTTCTCAGCAGAAAGTTGGAAGTTGGCGGTATGATAATATGATATCCCCGTGCTTCGGAAAGCACGTTTAATTTTAACATCAGTAAAGCCTGACTAACTTAGTCTCTCCTTCATCTACCTAGCCTTTTCCTAACTATGTTGGGGTTGGCTTCCAGTCTTAACGGATGCAGCTGAATACCAGTATCTTACATGGAGCGACTGCCTATTAGACCTCCACAATCCAGTTAGTACTGGGTAATACGATACCATATACGATACCCATATGTAAGACTGGTTATCAGACTTTTTGGGCCACTGACTACCTTACGACTGTCAAAGATCTACAAATGACAGCCGGGACCACCGGCTTAACTTTACCTGTTGCGTGGTTTAAAAGATCTAAGCGTACAGATAGAGGGAGCAACTTCGTTTTATATGTATTACTAGCTTCTGCCAGCGGCTTCGCCCGCGTGAAGTTTGATTATTGTCCCATGGAATATTACTGCCGGGATAAAAAGTATCCTATGTTTTAATCCAGGTTATAAACTATCTGTGTGCAAAATTTCATCCAAATCCGTTCAGTAGTTGTCGCGTGAAAGCGCAACAAACAAACTTACATTCACATTTATTCTCCGAACTGCTAAGCTATCGGGAGTTACACGTGTTATTGTGAGTCAACTATAAAAGATAGACATATGCTGTCTTGGGATATTTTTTATATAATTTTATGTGGAATATTTCCGTTATACATGATTTCTATGTAGCTTTAACCATTAAGGCTGCACACGCGACGGAAGCTAAAAAAACCAAGTAACTTCTCCCGTTTTCCCAACATTTCCTTTCACTGCTCTGCTCCTATTAATGGTAGCGTGATGAAAAGTATACTATTACCTGCTCAGGAGTATGTAGAATAATTGTACCAAGTTTCGTTAAAATCCGTCGAGTAGTTTTTTTTTCTATAAATAACATACAGACAGACAGACAGACAAAAATTTTACTGATTGCATTTTTGGCATCAGTATCGATCACTAATCACCCCCCGATAGTTATTTTGTAAATATATTTCATGTACAGAATTGACCTCTCTACAGATTTATTATAAGTAATCGATCACTAATCACCCCCCGATAGTTATTTTGTAAATATATTTCATGTACAGAATTGACCTCTCTACAGATTTATTATAAGTATAGATTTAGGTAAATATGGTTTGTAAGCACTGTTTTAGGCTTTCACGGTTTAAAACTAAACTTATATTGTCACTTACGGGATATCTCGAAAAGACAAAAAGAAGATATCCCGTATGTGACAATATAAGTTTATGGTTTGTTAGTATGGATATACGGCAAACGGGAGGAAATATCATTTTTTAATTTTGTTTTCAGTCTGTTGGTTTGTTCCTGCTAATCTCAAAAACGGCTGGACCGATTTTGACGGTACTTGTACTTTCAGATAGCTGACGTTTTATGGAGTAACTAAGCATAGCATAACTACTGTTATTTTGGAAAAAGTTTAAGGGTTTTTCATTATTGTACCGATACTAACTGGGTTCGTCTAGCTCGACTAAATACTTGGTATTGGGAGCCTGTCTGGATCACATCTGTGTGGTCTGGCATTGTTATATTTAGGATTTTCTATTAACGTTTTAGGTCTTGACATTCATCTAAACACCTCTGTGTACCCATTCAGGTAATATACATACTTATATGATGTTATACAGGGTGGCGAGGACATTAAAGGTGGACGCACACTTACCCGCGCGCCGAAAGAATCGAATTTTAGAATTACTATTGTATGATATCATATGAATCGTCGCAGACTTATCCGCATCGAATCGGACGAATAGATACGTCATACGGATGAGAAAAAAATCTTTCGGCGCGGATAAGTGTGCGTTCACCTTAAACTGCTTATAATGTTGACGTTCCAGTCTGCTGGTTGTGACTAGGAACTGTTTTTTCAAGGTCAACATCGTTTCTCGACCTTTGTGGACTTGGAGGGCTGTATTGACCACTATAATTCTGTAACTACATACGTCTTACAGTCGCGAACAATATTTTTATTAACATATAACCTAGCACTGGCCTGCAAATTGCAAAAAATGTTTGATTTTTTGAATTTCGCGGGCTACCCTGACGCGTTCATTTTAAAATTCTTTGGACCCAAACTATTGCTGATAGTCCTTGGCTCATCAAAGTCAACTATTTTTATCGGTACCTATATTGTGACGATTGCTAGGTATCCTACCATGTTATGAGGATGTGGTTAGTTCAGTGGTCAAATACACAAATAAAATTCTCATAGCATATCACATTTTATTCATCCACTAGGGATGTAACAATAAATAGACTAGTAACAATATTATTTTACTACTCAAAAGTTGGTGACTAATTCAGTTAATGAGAATCGCAATAATTTATATTATACAGGTATTCTTATTTCTGTTTTAGAAAATTACAAACTGTCTCTAGGAATTTTTCTGGCTTCTGACTATGTACCCAGTGACCAGCTCCATCAATGAAGGTCAGCTCAGCAAGGGGAAAGTACTCCTGTATTTCCTTTAGGTCATTTTTGCTGTAAAAACATTGTACAGATTTCATAATTAAAAGAGAACCACAGTTAAAACACAGCAAAATAAAGTTTTCTATTCATAGACATGAATCTGCATGGTACCTTTGTTTATTTTTATGTTTTCATGAATATAGTAAGTGCCAGTCAAGATTGCAATAGCCGTTGTTGCTCTTTCCCCTATTTTCTCTTTGTACGAACCAAAACAAATGAACCATGTATCGTATTTCATAAAAAAAAATGATCACAATAGATGACAAATCAAGACTTGAACAGGCTTATTTTAGGATTTCAAAGTACTTCAATAAATGTAGGTACCAATATTATTGCAATCTTAACTGGAACCTTGCTTTAGTCTGCTGCCTTCATGGCTAGCCCATGCTACACATGGAATATCATTTACAACCAATACTTTTTAAGCACTAGAATGATTCTATAAACATGGTGCTGCAAGAGTCATAAGAGTTCTCTTACAACATCCATGAGTAGATAGGTTCTTGCTTGTAATGGTTACTACTGGCAGGCAACTATTCCACTAGGCTGAATGAATATAAAGGCTAGTTTGCTATGAGCCCAAGCATCTGATACATACCCTATGTAATCAGATAAAGACCCTCCTATAAAGAGTGTTGGTCCGCAATATTGAAGTCCTCTTAAGTTAGTGGGAAAACTTGATATGTGTGTTTGGAAGTTATCCTTTAGAGCTGGTATGTTCACCCTCCAAGTAAATGAGCCCGTATTTGTTTGTACTAAATTAGTTATTAAGAAATTCCTCAAGTTGATATCAGGAGTAATTCCTTTTAGTTGTTCATCAGCCAACTTCCGAGCTTTAGACATTGCAATTCCTGGTCTGATTGCTACTCCAGTCATAGCATCAAATAAACTAGCCATCGAGAAGATTTGTGGGCTCGTCTTCACAGGAGAAATATCAACCACTATGAGACTTGATACCATGTCAGACTGAAAAGATTTGTAAGTAGCTAATTAGTAATTCAAATACTCTTTTATTTGATAACATAAATACCAATACTGTGTGATGTTCAACTGATATTTTGTATTACATTGTATTTGATACGAGTCATGGTAACTACAAGTATGTACAAACTACGTACAACTTACACAGAGCAGTGACAGCACCATGGCTGTGCGTCCGCCCATACTGTGGCCCAGGATCGACACCTTTGACAACTCCAGCTTTTTCAGCAGCTTCATGACATCGTGCGCCATGTGCACGTAAGTGTGCTGCGAGGCGTGCCTGCTGTCCCCATGGTTCCGCGCATCGACGCTTATAACTTTCCTACCAGTTGTCCGATGGATAGCTTTGCTCATACTGTTCCAGTTGTTTTTAGATCCTAATAACCCGTGTAATATGACTAGAGGTGGCCGTTCTGCATTTTTTACATGAGTTGTACTTTCGTAAGAAGCATAGGCCAAGTCCACAGCCTCTGCATTTTCTGACGTAGATGCCAGTAGTCTGTGCGCAATTTGTGTGGCACCGGGGAGAAATTTAGGGCACAAGGTTAAGCTATTGAAAACATTTTTGAATGTTACTACGCTGAGTAACATTTTTGTTTTATTGTATTTTGTTAAAAGATAATAATAATTTTGAAGGTGATTTGCTTGACATTGCGTACTCTTGGGTTACATTTTTTGATGACAGATGGATGATGGATGACAGTTTGCTGATACTGACAACCTGCACCTGCTAATGACAGATCAAAGTGATGTGTCAGTGTCAGAAAGTAAGAAAGGGTGGATGTACTAAGTACTAAGTACTATGTTCTAAGCATTAAGTCACACACATCAAAAATCGTTTTTGTTTCATTGAAATTGGGCCAGGATTTCCAAAATACAGCGTTGTAAAGTTTCACCGCTTCTGTTTTCTCGAGTTACATACTTTTTAGACATGCTGATAACAAAAAATGTTGGTGCGACTTGGTGTTAATAACATTCTGAAGGCCGCGGCATCGCCCAATGAGGAATAAGCACTGATAGAAGCCAGTAGCGAAACACCGAACACCATTTTCTTCCACTTTTTGCGGGAAGTAAGGTAAGCACGTATAGGGAAAAACTAAGGGAATTTGTCAATAAAGGTGGACGCACACTTATCCGCGCCGAACGAATCGAAGTCAAGGAAGCCTCGCACACATATCCGCGCCGAAAGATTGGAATCACTCATTTTTAACCGACTTCTAAAAAAGGAGGAGGTTCTCAATTCGGATGTTTCTTTTTTTTTTTTTTTAAACAATGTAGCAATGGAGTTTGGCCAGCGAAAGCTGTCCAAGAAAAAGGCGAAAATTTAAAAAATCTAGAGCTGTTAACCCTGACAGCAGTGCTTAAACGGTGTTGATACTGTTTATAATTCAGGAAGTATTTAAAACAAAAAAAAATAAGTACTTCTGCCCGCGACTTCATTCGCGTGAATTTCTCGCTTGCAACATTTCTTATTGCTGCTCAGCTCCTATTGGTCATAGCGTGATGTTATTTAGCCTTCCTCGATAAATGGACTATCCTAGGCAAAAATATTTTTTCAATTCGAGCCGGTAGTTCCTGAGATTAGCGCGTTCAGCCAAACAAACAAACATACTCTTCTGCTTTATACTACTAGCTTCTGCCTGCGACTTCGTTCGCGTGAAGTTTGATATCGCAACGCATCGCCTGCTCAACGGAAGCTTTTTTCCCGCTTGCAACATTTCTTATTGCTGCTCCACTTCTATTGGTAATAGCGTGATATTATATAGTCTATAGCCTTCCTCGATAAATGGATTATCCAACGCAAAACGAAGCCGTTATAGTTCCTGACATTAGCGCGTTAAACCAAACGAACAAACAAACAAACTCTTCTGCTTTATAATATTACAAGTATAGAAATATAGTATAGATGTTTTATGAGCTGTAATTTTCGAGTGTATTATTGTTGGCGATTAATTCTAAAATGCGATTCTTTCGGCACGGTCGATTCCTTCGGCGCGGATAGGTGTGCGTCCACCTTTTATGACTGCACGCGCACGGACTAATTATGGCAAAAAAAAATGTATTCGCGGAGGTAGCACGACTGTTCAATGATTTACCGGAACAAATAAAGAAGTGTAATAGGTAAATTAAAAAAAAAACATGTATGTGCCATCTAACGTCGCCATCGCCCCAGAGGCTCTAATGTGTATACGTATATGAAATAAGTATACGGTATGAAATAACTTTGTATCTCATTATAAGTGAACCGTTATGTAAAAGTTCTTATGAGGAATAAACCTATGTAACGGTCCCGCATGACGAGAACCTCGTGAAAGCAGAGAAACAAATATCTAGATCTGGCTCGCGAGGTTGTCGACACGGTGGGATGTGAATACAAGTTCATAAGAGTCAATGAACGAATTTTTCACGGTCGAAGTAGTTTCTCGACTTTTATGAACTTTGAGGGTTGTATTGATGATTTTGATGATTTTGATGATTATAATTCTGTAACTACATTATAATATGTTTTACAGCCGCGACTGATGTTTTCATCGAAATACAACTTAGCACTGCCTTGCAAACTGCAAAAAACGTAAGAAAAATTGAATTTCGCGGGCTACCTTGGAGCATCAGCCTTAACGCATTATTTGTCGGTAGATAAAATGAAACCGTAAAATTGTGAAATGTGGTGTGTGGCTAAGATCAAAGAGGGTTATTTACAATACCGGTAGTAGATAGTTGTGTAGAAAATTGACAGTCAAAAACCAGATTGCAAACGGTAAACACGCTCATTTATTTAAATATTTCATTTAATTTAATCTCGATTCAGGATAGAAATCGTACGACTTCGTTGAAGAAGGCTTTCGGCTCTTCACTATGTACATTATGACCAGCTCCTTCAACATAGACCAACTTTGCATTCGGGAATAACTGTTTGATCCCTGTTATGTCACCGGGTCTGAAATAAGCAAGATTGTTGATAAAAATCGGCTAAGAGCGAGTCGGACTCGCGTACCGAGGGTTCTGCACAATCTTTTTAAAAGACATAGGTACTTAACTTTGCTGTTTGATCCCATTAAACGGCTATTGCACGAGCCGCAAATAATAAGTTTTTAATAGTAAAATTGCTTTGTTTTTGTTATGAAACTACATATTTACGGTTTCCAGATTTTTCCCTTTACATTTGTGCTGGAAAGATATGGCTTCTCGCCAAATTTCGTGACTCTCCGACTAGCGGCTCAGGTCCCCAGAACCAGTTTCTGGACCTAGCTCCACGTTACCGTTGGATTTTAAATTTAAATCGTCCGCCGGCGGCTGCCTCTAATATATTTAGTGGAGGTAAGTCAATGGGAACTATCAAAATTTTAGCCGCCGCGCCACGCCACGTTGTTGCGGCCCACCGCGCCGCCGCGCCGCCGCCATTTGCCACTCGGCGTGAGATCGGCTCGTACGTATGTCATTCTGTTCGAGCTTTACCACGTTAACTATTAAAGGGAGAAGTATAATAAATACTAGTGTGAGAAGTATCTAATGTGCGAGAAGTTGTAAAATAGGATGATTTGTCCAAAAACACCAATGTTTCCACATTATTCCTAAGCAAACATTCGAGGAAATAGTGCCGGTGCTGGATATGGAATCGAAGATGATCCACAAGACCAAGAGTAATTGAGATGGCTCATAAACAGCTTAAAAACGACAAGGCACCGGGTGATGACGAAACTACGGCCGAACTCTTGAAGGCGGGTGGAAACCCGGTACTTAAGACCCTTCAGTCAGAAACTATTTGATTAATTACGAATCGTCTCGCACGCAGGTTTGATGATTTCCAGCCCCTCGAACAACCCACAGCGGTAGGTTACCGATACAGAAGACCGAAGAGTATAACCTGGCTCTCTGTTTAGCGTTTGTGGACGTGTGTCTACGAAAAATCCTCCGATTTCGAGACGTGGGCCGTATTGCAGTCTCTCCAACAGTGCCAAATCGACAATCATTACATTGAGGTGTTGAAGTGTTTGACCACACCACCATGTCAGTCCGTTCAGGATCTGATCTGACCCTTTTGCAGCGAGGTGTGAGACAGGGAGTCGTCATATCTCCGAAACTGTTCACAGTTGCACTGGAGGATGTGTTCAAGGTTCAGGAGTGGAGGTCTAGGCTAGGTTCCATTCGATTGATTGATAATGGATCTTCCCAAATTCTTCGATGCTTTCGCTTTCATCTCCGTCGTCTTCGAAGTAACAAAGCCAACAGCAGTGTCTCCTCTTCGGAATCCATTTTGTTACCGAGTGTATTGTACGTTGTCAATTCGCGACAAATTCGCTGCGCCACCGCTCCGCTTTGACTCCGCTGGCAATCCTCTAGTGTTATAAGACTCTAAATTCAATAGCACGCCGCCGCGCCGACGACAAATTTGAGGGCGGCGCCCATGTCTATACTTTCGGTTGACCTAGAATTGTCAATTATACACACATCAAAAGTGTCTAGGGATCAACATATATTTTTGCAATAACTTTTCTCCTGATTGATATTAATTAAAATTTTCTTTAAGGATTCATCAAATAAAGTGTTTTCGTTTGTCACAGTAACGATAAACCAAGTCACCTTTGCATTAATAAAGAAATTTGCCATTTTCCTAATAAAGGGATTTTTGACATTTGAACCACTAACACAAAAGTTCGAAAAAAAGAATGAAATAACAGTTTTCTTTAAAATTTTATTGGGTAACTTAAACAATTAATAATCCGTGTTTCTACCGCGAACACTAACAACACAAGAACATCGGTTTGGCCTACTCAAAATGAGTTCATCCAAATCACGCTGTGGAATGGCCGCCCATGTTCGTTGCAACAACAAAAACAGGTCTTCTTGCGACTGGATACCCTCCATATTCGGCAGAGCTCTTCTCTGTAGCATATCCCATGCATGCTCAATCGGATTCAAGTCTGGCGACTGAGCAGGCCAGGGCAGGACATTGATGTTAGCTGCGGCGAGAGTCTGTCTTACAACTCTTGCGGTGTGCGGTCGTGCATTATCATGCATTAACTGAAATAAGGGACCGATTTGCACTTGTAGAGGAACGATGACGTCTGATACAATCGTCTCAGCATAAATTTGAGCGTTGAGGTTGCCTCTGATCCAAATCAACTCAGTTCTTCCGCCGATCCAAATACCCGCCCATACCATGATGGTTCCACCACTATAAGGATGGACTTCCTGGCAGGATTTTAATCGCTGTTGGCGTCCAGGGGTTCTCCAGTGTCGTATACGTCTTGTATCCGGTCTCATACCAAAACGAGACTCATCAGAAAAGCACACGAAACGCCATTGTTCTTCTGCCCAATTTCGGTGTTCAAGAGCCCATTGATATCGAATCCTACGATTGTGCATTACTATAGGTGGTACCCGTAGCGGTCTTCGGGAATGAAGGTTCACTTCATGCAAGCGGTTTCTGACTGTTTGGTCGCTAATTAAGTTCCCTGAAGAGTGATGAAGCCTCACGGCTAACATCATGGCGGTTATTGTTGGAGCTCTTCGAGTTAAGATTTGAATGTATCGGTCTTGTCTCCGTGTGGTGCAGCGATACCGTCCTCCATGGCGCTCAGCCACGGTACCAGTGCTTCGGTAACGTGTCCAAAGTCGACTGATAACACTCTGACTTGTATTCAGAGCTAAAGCCACAGTACGTTGCCGGGAACCAGCTTCTATCATTCCCACGGCTCTGAGCATTTCTTCCCTGCTTAAATGACGTCGCCGCTCCATAATAACGTTGGTTTTAATCAGTAGTAGGGAAACAGTAGCACTAATAATGTCTTCAATGCGTTGTATGTTTTTATAGGGAAAATATTGACAGCTGATTTTCATCTTTTACTCGAATTTGATTCACAGTTCCTGATTCAAATTATGAAATGCACCAAAAAGGATCCATATAAATTTATAAAATCATAAATTTATTACAAAGCCACATCTCAATCTCAAGAAATCCGCATAAAAATGCTTGATCCCTAGACACTTTTGATGTGTGTAGTTAAAAGCAAGGTCTTACAGCACAAGTAACGGGAAAAATCCGAAAAAATTAAAATAAATACATTTTGATATTTACAAGTTTTCGCGAAAATGTAAATTTGCCCACAATATTATGTCGAACCAGGACCATGATTTTTATAGACCTAATACTTTGGGACTATAGATCTCAGTATCTTGTATACATTTCAACTTGAAAGGTCCACCCGTTCCTGAGAAAATCGGTGGTGACAGACGGACAGACGGACAAGAAAGTGATCTTATAAGGGTTAGTTCTTTACCTATTGAGGTACGGAACCCTAATAATATAATAGGACATATAATTGATTACAAAATGTTTCGTTATAATAAATTTCATCTTACGGGAGATAGTCTGATAGCTTGCCACCAATGAATAACGTGGGTCCATCGTACGTTTGTCCAGTCATATTTGGAAATGAGGCGATTTTGGGAAAATTTTCCTTCAATGCTTTAACATTGCACTTCCACCCGATAGAGTTATCCGATAATTTTCCAATATTCATTAAAATGAAATACATGGATTCTTCGTTTTTGAATAATCCTGTTAATTGTTTTTTGGCTGCATTCCGTGCTTTATGTAAGGAATCCGCCCCACTGAAGTCGACACCGTTCATGGCATTTATGACTTTTGGAAAGAAATCAAGAAGTCTACCCGATACCGGGATGATAGGTGATATATCTACCACGATTAAACTCGCTACTTTGGACGGCTGCAAATAAAGAAAAAAAAACGATGAGAGTCGAAATTAACGTTGTTTATCACTTATTGCAATAACTTCGGTTTTAAGGCGACGAGCTGGATAGGAACTCTAAAAGGTATAAATGTAAAGATGTTTACATTGTTACATAGTCAATGCCGGTTTTAACACTACCAGCGCCCTGGCCAGGATTTCTACGGCGCCCCCTAACTGCACTTCAAATCCGTACGAAAATCCAGGTAATGGTTTTAACCTACTTAGTACTGAGTAATACGATATCCCTTGATAAGACTAGTTGTCTGAGTTTCGGCAAATGACCAACGGTCGACGAAAATTTTAAAAGTCTAGGAACTAAAGGAAAACTGAAACTCTCCACTCCAGACAAGTTAGCATTTCTTTAGACATTTTTGTACAAGTTAGAATTGTTTCAACTCTGTGGAGTTAATGGGTCGACTTACAGACAAAGGCCTCAAGCGCGAGGGGTGCGATGCCAGAAGTCCTCCACGTGTGCCTGGCAGCTGCTGGTTCCTCTCGATACGTCTGGAGGAAACAGCAGCCGCTGGGCCGGTGCACCCCGGGCGCAGCAGTGTCCTTCCTCTTGGAATGAGAAGAATTCTCATCCCTTGGGATTGGCACTGCCGCGGCTAATGAGTCTGGCATCATATGTGTGGGGTCTTACACGGAACAACGGTGTGTTCCTCGGCGTGCCCTCTGTTAAGCAGAGGGCACAGCGGAGGAGTGTGTTACGGCAGGCTCGGTGTGCACTTACCCTGCCGCCGAGCAGACAGAGAAGCATGCGTCCTTCTCTGTCACCGTTGATATCGTAATCCCGTATCGGAGTGCAGTGGATCACGTTAAAGACGAAATAAACGCGAAAAACTTCAAACAAAAATATAAAAAATACTTTTACAACTGCTTAAACCATGGAAAAAATCCTACAAAACACTAAAAAAAAACGAAGTAAGTAACCTGTATAAAACGTTGACTAGAACCGGTTCTAATGAGCGCCCAATAGATGATACTCGTAGTAAATAGCAAGTAACTCAGATTTAAAGAAGTACGTGACACTTACTGATGGATGTTTACGGCTATAATATTTTTTCTTGTAAGTACCTACATTTTTTTGTTTTTTACTTATATTAGTTATAGTTTAGTACTGATTAAGCAGTGGTGTTTTAGCGAATGTGAGTACCAATAAAAACCAGTCTGGTTTAATGGTACAAAATTAACATTAACTGTATAAAAAAAAATATATAGATAAATAAAAAAAAAGAGTCCTTTTGGACAGGGACCGAGGGTCTTGGCTTAACCGCCTTTTTTTTTTTTTTTTTTAAGGATGGGAAATCATCAAATGACCCCCCCCCACTCTGGGCGGAGCGGGAGGGAGTGTCAGACTCTTACTGACTAAAAACCATCCATGTTCCTTCCTCGCCTTTTACGTTCCGGGGCCGCGGTATCTCTTTCGAACAGGCCCGCAACTCGAACAGGCCCGCAACTGCGAGGTAGAAAACGTCTATAAAAAGTTACCCCGAATCCCAAGCGGCGACGCAGCGCGAGGGGATGTATGGCTGACGGGTGTGCCTATTGGACGAATCAGTCGCTACTGCTTATCCTCGCTGGGGTACCCTGCAGACCCTTCCGGCGAGTAATAAAAACCAAAATCTGCCCTTCTAGGTACAAGGTCTCTGCCTAGATTGAGAATATTTCCCCTATACTCGTGGGTACAAAAATGGAAAATCATCAAAATAAAAAACAAACCGCCGGCAACGGCAAAAGAGACGAAGAAGTGAGGAGAGATGAGCGGTCGGAGTCCGACTACGACGGGAGGCTCAGAGAGCTCCCGCCGCGAGAGGGCCGGGACTGCTGCGGAGAGTGGCAAGTTCTTCAGGAAGCGTCCCAGGCAAGATGGCGACCGGACGTCGTCGTCTGAAGAGGAGCAGATGGCCTCTGCTCGCAAGATCCCCACTAGCAAGCGCGGGGGGGTCAGGGGCAGGAGAGGGGGGCTATTTGCCTCTGAGAGGTCGGCAAGGCTGGCTGAGGAGGGGCGCCACCCGGGTATGACAGCTCCCAGGTCAGGCAACGAGGCTGGTGCACTTGGCGGCTCCGAGGCGGAGCGTAAGGCCAGGTTCACAAAGGAGGTGGAAGCCGCCTTAAAGAGTGTGGCCGTGAAGGTGAAGTTGTCATTGAAACTTAGTGCCATACCTGCGGCTTCCACCTCTATCATAGCGGCAGCGGAGGCTAACTTTGGGGGGCCTCCCCCTCCTTCGACACAAGGGGACGAGGTGGCCAAGTTGCGGGCTGACGTGGCCGGCCTGACGGCCGCTATGGAGCAACTTCAGAAGGAGAATGCCAAGCTCCAAGCGGACCTGGCCAAACTGCGGGGGTCTGGCCCCCGCGCGGCGCCTCAAAATGGAGGGGCCCAGGCGCAGAAGGCAAGCCAGCCTGTGCCGGTGGAGAACCAGGTCTTGGACCTGGTTCGAAAGGAGCTGGCCTGCTGGAATTGTTCTGCGTCCCTGGGCGCGAACAAGGCGTTCGAGGGCCCGAGTACAGTCTCGTATGCGGCGGCTGCTGCTGCTGCATCCGGATCGGGACCGTCCAGCCGGCCCCCCGGCAGGGCTGCCTTGCCTCCCCCGCCTCCTGTATAGCCGACTCCGGCCGAACAGGCGACGGCGCCGGCTGGGAAAAAGCAGGCGGCCCGAAAAAAGAAGGGCAAGGCAGCGGCAGGAGGGCCACTATGCCTGCGCCAGTGACAGTGGCGAGTGGGCCAGCACCAGCGGCACGTCAGCCGCCGCCGCCGCCGCCGCCACCACCGCCACCACACCCCCAGCTCCCTGCACCGCCCACGGCTGAAGCCGGATGGCAGGTGACCGGGAAGAAAAAAAAGAGGCGAAAAGCGGCCAAAAAGGCCCGTAAACAGGAGCGGCAGCGCCAACAACAGGAGCGAAACATCGCGGCTAGGCTTCGCGCCCCGAAGACCGCAGCTGTAGTTATCAAGCTACAGCCGGAGGCGGAAAAGAAGGGCGTGACCTACCGCGACCTGTTGGCGAAAGCAAAGGCGACGGTGAATCTCGGAGAGTTCGGGATCACCGGGGGCCTCCGGTTTAAGGTCACCGCGACGGGGGCTCGTATGCTGGAGATCCCCGGAAAAACCAGCGGCTCGTCCGCTGACGCTCTGGCTGAAAAGCTGAGAGCGTCCCTAAACGCGGACGAGGCCCGAGTGTCCAGACCCGTCAGATGCGCAGACTTCCGTGTCATGGGTCTGGACGACTCGGTCACCGAGGAGGAGGTGGTGGCCGCCGTCGCTAGGTCCGGGGGGCTGAGCTGCCCCGTGACGGCGGCGAAAAGTATTGTGGAGGGCCGAAGGCTTTTCGTGGGCTGGGTATCAGCGCAGGTGAAACTGCTGGAGCCCAGAACTCTGAGGTGCTATCGCTGCCACGTGGGCCACCACGTGTCGGTGCAATGCGCCTCGGAGGTTGACCGCAGTGGCCTCTGTTTCCGCTGCGGGCAGCCCGGGCACGTGTCGGCGACTTGCAGCGCTGCGCCGCACTGCCCCGCACGTGCGGCGGCTCGCAAGCCGGCCGATCACCGGGCTGGGAGTAAGGCCTGCACTGCTCCCGCCAAGCCCAGAGCCAGAGGTAGAGGAAGGCCCTCCGCCACCTCCGCCAACGCCACCGTCGCCACCGCCGCTGACGCGACCGCCACAGCCGCTGCCGCTGTCGCCGCCGCCGCCGCCGCCGTCCAGGGCACGGCAAGTTCGCCCGTGAGGGCCCCCCTCACAGGGGGCCGGTAGGGAGGAGGCGACAATGGAATGCCAGTAACGGCGCCATTACGCCTCCTCCAGGCGAACATCAACCACTGCGCCTGTGCTTAGAATCTGTTGCTTCAGAGCATGGCGCAGTGGTCGATTCACATCGCTGTGGTCGCTGTGTCATACTTTGTCCTGCCCAGGGAAGACTGGGTGGCGGACCTTGACGGCTCAGTGACCATAGTTTCATCGGCCACCGCCGGTACCCCGACCCTTGAAAATGTCAGGAGGGGTCGGGGGTGCGTAGCAGCACGGTTCGGGGAGTCGTGGTGGGAGTTTACTTCTCCCCGAGCCGAACTCTCGCCGAGTTCCACAACTCTCTCGCAGAGTTGAGTGTCGTCGTCGGAAACCATTCCCTCCCCGTGCTTGTCCTCGGGGACTTCAATGCCAAGAACTTGGCTTGGGGTTCTCGTTGTACAGATGTGCGGGGAAGGATGGTGGAGGACTGGGCCCTGGAGGAGGGCCTGGACGTCCTTAATCGGGGTTCTGTTCCCACGTGTGTGCGGATGCGGGGCGAGTCGGTGGTGGACATTTCGTTCTTTCATTTATTTCATCTACCCCAGTTAATGCGGAGACTGGAACCGGCGAGAGATGTCGTGCGGTGTCCCACAGGGATCGGTTCTAGGACCGCCTCTGTGGAACAACGGTTACGACTGGGTGCTGCGCGCGGACCTCCCCAGTGGTGTCAGCGTCGTTTGCTACGCAGACGACACCCTGGTGCTGGCAAAGGGGAGGTCGCACGAGGCGGCGGCCGAAATAATGACACGCGGGGTTGCGATAGTCGTTGAGCGGATCCGGCAACTGGGTCTCGAGGTGGCATTGCACAAGTCCGAGGCCATTTGCTTTCATGGGCATCGGAATGCGCCACGGTCGGGATCCACACTGACGGTAGGAGGGGTATCCAACGGCGTCGAGTCGACGTTGAAGTACCTAGGACTCGTCCTCGACAGCGGCTGGAACGGACCGGGGCTGCCTTCAGGCGGCTCCTGCCCAACATTTGGGGGCCAAACGCCTCCTGTCCCAGGCTCTACGCGGGGGTCGTGCGGTCCATGGCCTTTTACGGGGGGGGCCCAGTGTGGGCGCGTTCGTTGAAGCGGCGTGCCGCTCATTATCTGAACGCGCCCCAAAAAGTGGTGGCCGTAAAGATGGTCCGTGGGTACCGCACGATCTCTCGCTAGGCGGCGGGCCTGCTTGCTGGATTGCCGCCATGGGATCTGGAGGCGATAGTCCTCACGCGCCTACACGAATGGCGCGCGGAGCTACTACGCCGGGGGGAAACTCCGCTGCCGCGGCAAATTGCCGCTCAGCGGACTGACCTCCGGCGCGATCTCATGGCAACATGGAGAGAGCGACTGTCGCAACCCCGTGCAGGGCACGCCACGACAGTGGCGGTAAGTTCCATCTTTGAGGAGTGGCTGGAGAGGCGCCACGGCGTCCTCACCTTCCGCCTGACGCAGGTCCTCACCGGACACGGATGTTTCGGGAGGTACCTGCACCGAATCGGGCGGGAGGAAACGCCCGGGTGTCTCCACTGCGAGGATCGACCGGAGGACACGGTGGAAGTCTGCCCTGCGTGGGCGGAGCACCGCCGTGTCCTCGTAGCGGCGATCGGCGGCGGCGACCTCTCGCATCCGGCCCTGGTTCAATTCTTGGTCCGGAGCGAGACGGAATGGGAAGCCGTCGCCTCCTTCTGCGAAGCAGTCATGCTAGCGAAGGAGGTGGCGGAACGAGAGAGGGAGAGAGCCTCTCTTCCCGGCCGCCGCGGGAGACGCACCGGGCGTCGGGGGCCACCGTAGATGCGGGCCTGTGGACGGTTGGCTATGGGCTAGCTAGCCGTCCGTCCGTCTAACGACGACGACAGACCGTGTTGACGGCGCGTTCGTGTTCCACGCGCGCCTCAAAGAGATGTCAGCATAAGGGGAGGGGCCCGCAAGGGCCGAAGCCTGCCGGGTTGCGGGCCTGTTCGAAAGAGATATAAAAGAAAGAGATCGCGGCCCCGGAACATAAAGGGCGAGGAAGGAATATGGATGGGTTTTAGTCAGTAAGAGTCTGACACTCCCTCCCGCTCCGCTTAGATTGGGAGAAGCCATTTGATGATTTCACATCCCAAAAAAAAAAAAAAAAGCGCGCGGCGAGGCGGAGCTGAGCAACAGGTCCGGAGGCGGTAGGAGTGCGCGACGAGCTGCTGATCTCGTCAACATAGTCGTTACATTTTACTTATTTTGTCCGATGAAATTGGTTTTCACATGACGTATGTCATTCCGGGTTATAGATATTTTAGTGTCTAGCTCAATAGACGGATCTCCAAAAGCTTGATGAGCGACCCCCACCGCTTCATGCCGAGCGTATTAAAGACGCAATTGAGCGGAATAAAGGCTCAAGGTAATTGAGCGGAATAAAGGCTCAAGGTAATTGAGCGGAATAAAAGCTGAAGGCAATTGAGCGGAATAAAGGCTCAAGGTATTTACAAGAGATCTGGCTATGGGCAGAACTAGCTCACGAAACTAAAGACCGACAATGACTTGATCTAATCTGCCAAACCTGAGCTTCTGAGGCAGATCGAGAACTTCTATTGGCAGTTGTACACGTCAACCCGTTGTAGATCTAGCAAAAGACCCAAGAGCTAGACTGACCCGACACTATACCGAAGACATCGCGGCCGTCAGCCTGGACTATATTAGGATGGCTCTGAAACAACTTAAAAACAACAAGGCACTGGGATGACGGAATTACTGCCAAACTCCTGAAGACGGGAAGAAAACCGGTACTCCAGGCCCTTCAGAAGCTGTTTAATTCCGTCATACTTGAGGGAAAAACGCCATAGGCATGTGCAGGGGTGTGATAGTACCCTTCTTCAAGAAACGACAATGCTTCGTTGCAATGGGTGGTTGCTTTTAAGTCATGGTCTACAAGTTGTTTTCTTCAAGAGTCATCAGCATCACGAATCGTCTCGCGCAAGTTTGACGATTCCTTTGTGCCTTCCGAACAAGCCGGTTTTCGAAAAAGCTTTACCGTCGTGGATCACATACATAGGCTGCGGCAGGTGAAACGGAAGCCTAAGACCAAGACCAAGCGAAGACCTGCCCCTCTGTTTAGCGTTTGTCGACTATGAGACAGCCTTCGAATCGATCGATACCTGGGCTGTACTGAAGTCTCTCAAACGGTGCCAAATCGACTACCGATACATGGAGCTGTTGAAATGTTTGTACAAAAACGCCAGCGAGGTAAGGGACAGGGAGACGTCATAACTCCGAAACTGTTCACCGCTGCACTGGAGGATGTCTTCAAGTTTCTGGACTGAAGAGTGTTAGGCATCAACGCCAATGGAGAGTACATCAATCAACTTCAATAGTGGTCATGGCTGAGAATGCCTCCCCATGGAGGACCTCAGTGTAATGCTCGATAACCTCAGTAGAGCTTTCCAAAGAGTGGGTCTTAAATGAATATGGACAAACCTGGAAAAAAAAATAAAAATGATGAATGACCATGTAACACTCACTTCTATCACAATCGGAGACTCTACACTCGATGTTGTAGACGATTATGTGTACCTGCAGGACAAACGGTCCAGTTAGGTAGGTCTAACTTCGAGAAAAAGGTCAATCGTCGAATCCGACTCGGCTGGGCAGTGTCCGGGAAATTCGATGGCGTTCTAAGGTCGTTGCCGAAAGTTGTGGTATGTTGCATATGATACCGATATTAACAGAATTATCTAATGGCTTCCGAGAGCACTACAAAGTTTTATTAAAGAGCTGCACAGCAAGTCATTTTAATGATTAAGATTATTACTAACTAGCTGACCCGCGCAACTTCGACTGCGAGTGAGGGTTAGTTTTTTTTTTAATAAAAAACTAACCTTGTAATACCTACAAGAATATGTGTACAAAGTTTCATGATGATCGGTTGAGTAGTTTTCGCGTGAAAGCGTAACAAACACTCTTACAATCACATTAATTTATAATATTAAGAAATAAATATATAGGATAGGATTAAGTGTTGAAATGGTCTGGAATATAATGGACTGGAATAAGCCAATTAGTTTAGGTACTATAGAGTGAAGCTATAAATTAAATTATCCAATCATGGTCGAACCTCTGTCAAAGCTAAAACCATTCCTGTCCGGCCGCCCATGCTGTGTCCAATAACAACATTTTTTTCGGTTGAAAGTTTAGCGATTAGTCGAGAGACATCAGCAGCTAATGCTATGTAGTCGTGCTCATCACTGTGAGGGCTGTTCCCATGATTACGAGCATCCACTGCTACCACAGGTTTGTTCATATGAGATGCAATCTTTGCACTTATGCTTTGCCAATTCCTCTGAGATCCCAGTAAGCCATGGAGCACAAATATTGCTTCTCCGCCGGCTGTGGGGTTTTGTCCGTGGATTTTATGTGATAAATCAACCGTTGACTGATTACGAACTACTTTGAGTGCTGTGCATATATTTTTTAACTCAAGGTACGACTGAGGTTTGATTCTACGGATTGGACACAGAAATACCATTTCATGTTGATTTTTTGTTGCAAAATTTAGGCTCCAATAGATGCTCTGTGCTCCAAATTTTTTATTATGAAGTTGTCACCCACAGAGTGTATAATCACTACTAAACGTAGTGATTATATACTCTATGATCACTACGTTTACTGTCACCTGTCACCGGTTTCCAACTTTCCACAGAGCATCATATTTGTTGGTCATGTCATCATTTTTACAAACTCAGTAGGTATAGTTTGTAACAAAGATTTAAATATCTTGTTATTGAACTTATTTGTAAGTAGGTAGGTAGAGTCCTTTGTTCCCGTTGAGTTATACCTTTTGTTTTACACTGTTACCTATTGAGAAAAAAATTACCGATTAGTAACACTGTAATTCAACGCCACATTTTTTTTCCCTTTGATTGACGGTACTGTAACTCAACAGAACGCTGTGTTCCCGTTAAGTAACAACTATACAACGATTATCCCACAATAACGATTTTTTTTTCGGGTGGTAACCCAACTAACAATTTAACGTCGCGCGTCGTTCAAAAGTTTAGTAAATTCTATCTTAATTCCATTGATCGTAATACTTAAGTCGCACTAACGTTATAATAAAAATAAATAAAATAAAGTAAAACAAGCCTTTATTGCTGAAACTTAATTTTAGATTTTCTTAACTATATAAAACAATTTACTTTCTATATTAAACATTATTTTTCGGTAGCCGGTTTCTTTCCTTCAGCTTGTCTTTCGACAAAGGTCTCCTCTAATGCTTTCCATTTTGTCCTATCTTTTGCAATACGTATCCATTCCGGACCAGTTATCTTTTTCATGTCGTCTTCGCAACGTTTGGTTTGTCTTCCTTTGCTCTATCGCGCGGGTACCATTCCGTGATTAAACTCGTCCACTTATCTATCCCTTCCCTTAGCATGTGTCCCGTCCATCTCCATTTCAGGGTTTTGTAAACTGTGAGTATATTTTTAAATTTTGTTTTACTCTTGATACTTTCTAATCTCACCTTGTCCCTTCTTTTCACTCCAATAACGCTTCTTTCCATTCCATTTTGGCAAACTTGGATTCTTTTGAGTTGTTTCTCGTTCAGTGCCCGTGTTTGACAGCCGTACGACAAACATGGAAAGATACATGTGTTGTATATTTTCCTATTTTCTTTGATAGGCATATCTTTGTCCTTCATGACCTCGCTCAGCGACCAAAACCGTTTCCAACTGTTTGATATCCTTCCATCTATTTCTTTTTGCATTGTGTCTTCTGTAGATATTAGTTGGCCCAGATAAATATATTCGTTAACATATTCTATTTTCATCTGACCAACATTTATTCTAATGTATTTTTTAGTTGAGTTGGTCATTACCTTCGTTTTTGATATGTTCATTGATAAGCCTACCTTGGCACTTTCATCAGATAGTTGTTGTAGCATGTTCTCCAAACTCTCTGGGTACTCTGACTCAAAATAGAATGATTTCGTCTGCGAAGCTTAGATGATTAAGTTTTTCTCCATTAATGTTGAGTCCATTTTCTTCCCATTGTAGGGAGACGTTCACGGATAGAGAATTGCGCTTGAGTTCTCAGCGTAGCTACGCATCTGCTTAGAGACAAGTGCGGAACCTGATGCGCGACTCACCGCTGATCGTGAGTGACATGCATTGTCTTGCGAATCGGAGACGTTCACGGATAGAGAATTGCGCTCGAGTTCTCAGCGTATCTACGCATAGTGCTTTTAGGTCTCTATAAAGACAACTGCGGAAAAAGATGCGCGACTGTCCGCTGATCTTGAGCGACATGCATTGTCTCGCAAATCGATACAGAATCACGCTTGAGTTCTCAGCGTATTCGCCCATCTACTTACAGGTCTTTTGAAACGAGTGATGAACGTGATGCGCGACTAACTGCTGCTCGAGATTATCATTGCCCCGAACACGCACACAGCAAAATATTCATAGTCAGTTAGAAAGTGAGAGAGAAAGAATTGCTGGAGTACGGCATGTAGAGACAGAAGAAGAGCGCGAAGACTTCAACATTCTCTGAACAGAATGTTTAAACCATCTGAAGAATCGGATGTGTTTCAAGATATAGCCGTAAGGCAGGGCGACCTTCCTTGGGTTGGAAAGGAAAGGAGTGCATTTACATATACTCCTATGATTGAATACCCCAGATATTCCGTAATCGGAGGTATTGTTTAAAATTGTAATTTTTGTGAAGCTGTTAAATGGCAAAAAGAAACAAACGGTATGTGTTGCTGAGGTGGGAAAGATCCGTTATTTTCCATTCCCCGGGCCCTTAGAACTCGACATTTGACGTTTCAGATCTTCTATTTTGACGACCCCGTTGTCGCTGGCATAAGCAACAGGATCCGCGTACGAAGCGGAAACGAGTGCGGGCAGAAGCTAGTTCTTAATAAAAGCAAATTAACGATACTCGGCCGACTCTTTTATAGGATACCCGGATATTTGAGTCACCTACCATAACGTCGTTATTAATAACCGACTTCAAAAATGAGGATATTCTCAATTCAATGAAACCGGCTTCAGAGAAAACAAAAAGTGAAAAATAACTTTAGCTTCAGTAGTCGGTGAATTAATAAAAAAACAAAATCGGTCCAGCCATCTTCAAGTAATCGGGTAACATTGAATCGAGAACCTTCTTATTTTTTAAGTCAGTTAGTTCGACGTTATGGTAGGTGACTCAAATATCCGGATAGCCTATATGAGATTTGGCTGAGTATCGTTAATTTGCTCTTAAGAATTTAAGAATTCCGTTCCTTTGTCATGGATCCCATAATCAGAAGTAATCAGAACCTAACCAAATTCTCATTAATGTACCTACCCTTGAAGTACATCCTTCCCTAGAAAAAAAAAAAAAAAACAATACATGTCACGGTAATAGGGCTTATCCCCAATAAATGGAACTTAACACACCTAACTGTCGAAATCTGTACATATGTCACGTGACATTACGTCATGATATTGTATAAACAATAAACAACCAAGGGTTTGCAGCAATCACTGCAGCTTTGCCGCGTATTTTTTAAGAGTTCCACTTATACCTCCGAAGATCAGCATCAGATCTTCAGCAAATTAAAATGGGACCACACGGGATGCACCAGCTTTCAAATACCCATACCCAGAACCATCAACATCGGTTCACCCAGTCGAAAGTTCTGAGATAGCAAACACAAAAAAAAATACAGACGAATTGAGAACCTCCTCATTTTGTCGGTTTAAAAAGGTTTTTATAGTATTTCAAAACAGGGTCGCTCACTTGTGGGCCTCGTCAGAAGGCTTAAAGTCACACAAAGGGCAATGGAGAGGACTATGCTCAGAGATTCCTTGCCTGATCGAATAAGAAATGAAGACATCCGCAAAAGAGTCAAAGTTGCCAACGTAGCCCAAACAATTGCCAAACCTAAGTGGCAATGGGCAGGGCACATTGTTCGCAAAACGGATAGCCGATAGGGCCGGACGCGGGGATTAGATCTCCATATTGACGAATCGAATGGCGTAGTGGTAGTGAGGCTGCCTTACGTTCATAGGGTCCTGGGTTCGAATCCCGGTAGGAGCAAATGCAGTTTATGTGATGAGCATGGACATTTGTTTCCGAGTCATGGATGTTTATAAGTATAATAAGTATGTATTTACAAACAAAAAAGTATCTATGTAGAATATCAACTATCTGGTGTCCACGACACAAGCCTTGCTTAGTGTAGCACTAGATGGCGCTGTCTGTTAACGTCCAGAGATATTTATATTTTATATTTATACATATATGACGCCGCAGGAGTCTCTATCTGCTAAGATTTAATCTAATTAATAACACTCGTAAACTATTCCATGATAATGTTGATGAACCTGCCATCTCTGATTTGGCAGTTGGCATTAACAATTATTTACGAAGATCATTATTCAATAAAATTGACAGAAGGGTTAAGCGCCATCTATTGGCATTTGTATTAACTAATACTTAAATAGATCTTCGAGTGACAATTTTAAGAGATTAATTAAACAAGTTTAGCTAGAACTATAGTGAAAATCAAGATAGCTAATATTTTATAACTATTGGGATTTTACCAATTTGTCATAGCTCTTTCGTGGACCACGGTTTCTTTGTTTGTATGGCAACACTCCACTTGTGGTCGCCACAAACGCGCTAAGTACAATTTTAATGGTCAATAAGTCAATTTATAATTTTAAACTATAACTAAATCAGTTTGTCTAAAACTGAATACAAACCAAAAAGTAACAAGATTATTTACAAAGCAATCTATGAGTGGAAGACTTATTCTTTGTATTAATTTGACCTGACTTTCGTTTTGCCGGAAATGGTTTTAAATCAAGTGTAAAAAGTAATAAACTTAATAATACCTTTGCATTTGTGAATATAAGTATTGTTTAATTATTACAATAATTAAGTGTGAAGTATTCTTATATTGTTTGTAAGTTTTAATGAACTTACGAAGTAATTAATTACTGTACTGAGTGAGTGAGTAAGTAACTTCCGGTCACTTTAAAGAAGACGCGTTGAAGACGCAGTGTTTCGTTGAGTTAAACAATTGAATTATTAAGTGATTATTAATGGCTTTTGAAGTGAACATTACAAGCTTGTGTAAATGAGAAATGTAATATTGATGAAGGAGTTTTTTTGTCCGTTCTTCTCCTTATTAACAATATTGGCGAACGGGCTGCTCGGCTCGAGAATGTTTATTGTGCCTGCACCTAAATGGTTTCTTAGAAATAAACGTTTGGAGTTGAGTAAAATGTTGTGTAATTTCAACTACCCATCTACTTATCTACCAACGATGAAGAATCACATCGCACGGCGATGTGATGGTTAGAGACTGCAAGACAATAAGTATGGCGGCGAATGGCGCCAATATTCGAGGACTGTTGCTCTCCAGGTATTCCCTGTCGTGATATATATTATATAAACAAAACACTTTAGAATAATATTATGAACAAATATTTTTTATGAACAAGGTACAAAGGGTGTAAAAATATCATATAAGAGATATGCAGGAGTAACCACTACGATGTAATCACAGAAGTGTGGTTATCAATAAACCGCATAACTGAGCTCAAAAATCCGCTTGGTTCCTCCAGGTGTACGTTATGTCCAACACCATCAAAGTAGAGCAATATTGCTGCAGGAAACAGTTCACGGATACCGGGTAAGTCTCCGGTTCTGAAACAACAATCAAAAATTTTAAAAATATGAAGTATACCTACTTAGTTCGCGCACGCAAACTAGTTCCCAGATCTCTCAGTTTCAAGTTCCTTAATCCGATAAGACTGACTAGTAGTAGCGACAGTGAGCCAAAACAAGCTGGTCACAGCACACAAAAAAGATTTTTTAGTTAGTAAAAAAGAAATTTATTAATTGCACTATCATTCCCTCCGCCACTTTGTTTTGAAACTAATAACTATTTCTTGAACTCATTATTTATTTATT
The DNA here is from genome assembly GCA_916618015.1 of Xestia c-nigrum. Lineage (NCBI taxonomy): Eukaryota > Metazoa > Arthropoda > Insecta > Lepidoptera > Noctuidae > Xestia > Xestia c-nigrum. Next base: position 6,932,402 of record OU745263.1, read on the forward strand.
TACTAGCTGACCCACGCAACTTCGTCTGCGTCACATAATGTAGGCCATACACGCTACGGTCTCCCGGAGAGGTAATCTGTGCAGGTATGCCTGCGCAGGTCAACCGAACGATGGTAGCGTGTATGGGGACGTTCCGGTGTATCGGAGCGGTCTTCAGTTCTCTTTGCGATGGCATCGAATGTGGACGATGACAAGCTGGCGTTGCTAGGTCTTGCTTTAATTTTGAAGAAAAATGATACGAAAAACAAGCGAAGAAAGTGGTGTAAGCATTGGTTATTGAAAAAGAAAACATATAGTCATGTTAATTTATTTAATGAATTGAAATTTGAACCAGAAGATTTTAAAAACTACCTTCGAATGGACGAGAAAACATATCTTAAATTACTTGAAATGGTTACTCCTATGATAAAAAAAGAAGACACAGTTATGAGAAATAGTATAAATAATAATAGTATAAATCAGATTTTTTTTTGTTGAATCTGGTGGCGCCATTTTCTGGCAATACGATGCAAGCGATGAGACAACCGTCCGAAAGAAACACTAGAAAACAACTGACGCGACCTGCGCAGCCGACCGGAGTACACCCACACACGCACAGGTACACCGTACGGTGTCACTCCAAAGAATCGATTTTTGATCTTGCGCCGGTCGCCTGCGCAGGTTCAAAAACCTGCACAGGTGTATTCCCACACATATTCCGGTCTACCTGCGCAGGAATACCTACACAGGTGGACCTCTCCGGTAGACCGTAGTGTGTATGCACCGTAGTGTGTAAGAGAGAAAAACGAAAGGAAAAAAACGTCCCCGTTTTTGCATCATTTTTCATTCCTGCTCTGCTCCTAATGATTGTAGCGTGATGTTATATAGCTTAAAGCCTTCCTCGATAAATGGACTATCCAACACAAAAATATTTTTTCAATTCGAGCCGGTAGTTCCTGACATTAGCGCGTTCAACCAAAGAAACAAACAAACAAACAAACTCTTCTGCTTTATAATATAGCTTAAAGCCTTCCTCGATAAATGGACTATCCAACACAAAAATATTTTTTCAATTCGAGCCGGTAGTTCCTGACATTAGCGCGTTCAACCAAAGAAACAAACAAACAAACAAACTCTTCTGCTTTATAATATTATTAGTACAGATTTATTAAAACTTTATGCATAGTTAAAACTGTACAAAGGCGGACTTAATGCCTTAGGCATTTTCTACCAGTCTACCTTAGGGTGATGCAGAGATAATACACAGTAGGTGCAATAACCGAAAAAAATACTAGAAATTATTTATAACTAAAATATATAAGAATAATATAAATACATACAAATAGCAAAATATATTAAATTAAGAGAGATAACCAAGAAAAACTACAAAAACTTATTTTTGAGACGAATCTGCCAACTTCTTGCGAATATGCTCTCGAGCCTTCACTTTGAAAGTGAAACGACTACTGAACGTCCAGATACTCTGGAGGAGCGAATTTCAAAGGAAGACCGCTTGGACAGAAAAGGAAGATTTTATAAAGCCAGATCGGTGAGAAGAACAGCGTAGAAGACGAGTTATTGGAGGAACGAAGATTATTGCTGTGCGCAGGCGCATAAATATTGAAAATGAGAAGTGAGATAAGAAGGAGAAATGGGTTTGTGAAGAAGAGAAAACAGTGTTGTCAAAGCCCTCAATGCTCTGCACTGCCGGATGGGTAGCCACTTCAACGGCGATCGATGTGCAGAAACATGATCATCTTGCGAAGATTGAAGACGAATCGAATGCAGCTATAAAGAATAGTCGGTCAAGTTAATTGAGCAGTTCAGCATTCAGGTCATAAGTAGCATCACCATAGTCAATCATGGAGAAGATTAGGGACTGTTCAGCCGGTGGAGCGACCGCAACGTTCCGGTAACTTTTTTGCTCACAATCGCAACCTGCTTACGCCAGTTAAGGCAAGTGCCAATGTGCAAACCCAGATCCTTGACGTCTCGGGCGGGAGGAATCGCCCGGGTGTCTCCACTGCGAGGATCGACCGGAGGACACGGTGGAGCACACGGTGGAAGTCTGCCCTGCGTGGGCGGAGCTCCGCCGTGTCCTCGTGGCGGCGATCGGCGGCGGCGACCTCTCGCGTCCGGCCCTGGTTCAATCCATGGTCCGGAGCGAGACGGAATGGGAAGCCGTCGCCTCCTTCTGCGAAGCAGTGATGCTAGCGAAGGAGGTGGCGGAACGAGAGAGGGAGAGATCCTCTCTTCCCGGCCGCCGCGGGAGACGCAACGGGCGTCGGGGGCCACGTGGTGGCTACCGGCCACCGTAGATGCGGGCCTGTGGACGGCTGGCTATGGGCTAGCTAGCCGTCCGGCCGTCTAACGACGACGACAGGCCGTGTCGACGGCGCGTTCGTGTTCCACGCGCGCCTCAAAGAGATGTCAGCAAAAGGAGAGGGGCCCGCAAGGGCCGAAGCCTGACGGGGTTGCGGGCCTGTTCGAAAGAGATACCGCGGCCCCGGAACGTAAAAGGCGAGGAAGGAACATGGATGGTTTTTAGTCAGTAAGAGTCTGACACTCCCTCCCGCTCCGCCCAGAGTGGGGGGGTCATTAAAAAAAAAAAAAAGGTCCTTGACGTCAGAGCTAAACGGAATTACTGGGCCGTCAAAGGTAACCGGTGGCACCGTTAAACCATTCAGCCTCCTCAGGCTATGGGGGCTTCCTATAATATTATAGCCAACTAATTATTATTAACTTGGTTGGGTTAACCGCCACACCGAAACGATCAGACCAGCTTTTAACTACGCGCAAATCCCGATTCAGCTCCTCGATCCCAACGGATAAGCTGTCAACACCTGTCTGAAGCTGTAAGTCATCAGCATAGAGATGATACGCACACTGAAGCTCGGTAGTTATGAAAACAATAAAAATAGAAAATTAAATGTGGAGATAAAATACCGCCATGAGGGACGCCAGCTCCAAGATCGCACCAGCTCGAGTTAGACTCAATCAAAGCATTTATTTCAAGTAGGCCAGTTACAGGCACTTTTGAATTGTCGAAACAAAGATGAAAATTAAATGTAGCTACAGTCCCAGTCACAAGACATGAAAAATGTGAAAGTACTGTAGTTGGCCATTCCCTAACGTATATCTCTATGGAGAAGAACGGGCAAGAAACTCCATGGACACTCTTTTAAATCAAATTATTGTTACAAAATCTTGGTTACAACATTCATGTTGAGATGGTAGATTATGTGAGAACAATGTAGCAAGATGTGCACGTTAAAAGTGTCCATAGTAAAAACAAAAAAAAACTTTCAAATAAGCCATGGCAACTAAGAGATGACCAGTCACAACTGACAGCGCCCGTTCACGAACATGACGCATGGATCAGCACCATTCAGCTCAACCACTTTGAAGGGAGCTAAATGGTCCGACACACACGCCACCATCAGCGAGACATTTGAGTGAGCATGACATACTCTCAACCGCCAGGGCACATTCAAGTCAAATACTAAAGTAGGTTTCCAGTGAATGATAGCTTTCTAGTACATAGTACTCACACAATATGGGCTATGCGATTATATAATACTAACATTGAATCTATACAACGCAAAGATAGTTGTACAATCTTCAGCAGCTCCAACAATACCATTTCATGCTATCAATTTTTGCGCCCCTGTCCTTGTGGAGCAGGACCAGCATTGAGCCAAGCATTTTTAACAGCGATATAATCGCTCAACTTGTAATATGCTTGCTTACATAGTGTGCGTTTAATGCATGTTTTAAATTTCGTCTCATTCAGTTCAAGAATACTTTGTGGAATTTTATTATAGCATCTCAAACAGTACCCCATGAAAGATGAGTCTACTTTAGCGAGTCTAAAGCCTGGCTGAACAAAAACCGACTAACTGCTGACGCCCCTGAAGATAGCAGAAAAACCATTCCAACACCTCGGGAGAGACCATGACATAGGAGAGGACGGATAAAAGGGCTTCGACGGTATTGAAAGCATTAGAGAAATCGATCAACACTAAGACCGTAACTTTAGTGTCTTCCATTCCTCGCCTTATATCGTCAGTCACTATAAGGAGAGCAGAAACAGTACTGTGCCCAGGCCTCAATCCGGTTTGAAATGGACTTATGAGGGAGTTTTTGTGAATGAAGTAAGAGAATTGCTTGTGTACACAGGCCTCGAGTACTTTGGATAAAAAGGGAAGTATGGAAATTGGACGAAAGTGAATGGGCTGTTTGGGATTAGGGATCTTAGGTAGTGGACGAACTTGGGCTTTCCGCCACAGGGAAGGGAAAAAACCGGAGTAAAGGGAAAAGTTAACTATATGGGAAATAGCAGGAAGGAGCTGGTCAACAACTATCACGATCATGTGTCGACTGATGTTATCACAGCCCACGGCTTTGGATTTAATGGATAGGATAATCTTTTTGATCTCTCCCGGTTCGATTGGGGTGATCGATGGCAAAAGAGTAATATTGGGTCGCGTCAGACCAGCAAGGTAGTCAAGAGTTTGACATTTGGTTAGACTAACAAGGGTGGGAACAGTGGAGAAATGACGATTTAGATCGTTTAAGCCAAATGTGTTAGGAAGGTCTGAATGCCGCGATCTGCCGATACCTAGAGTTCCAAGGAATTTCCAGATATCAGCAAGAGTAGCAGAAGTGATATTATCAAGAATATGGAGGTGTTTAGCTTTGCGTATCATCTGATAACACCGATTACGAGCAGCCCTGCGGTCCAACTATCTTCCGACCGATCTTTCTTTAACCTCCGAAACGCCTACGTCGGTCCCTACGCCGCATTGCCATCCGAACTCCCCCATTCATCCAAGGCGCAGGTGGACGCTTCAGCTTGACTCTCCTGATAGGAGCGTGGGTGTCGTAGAGCTTAACCACAACATTATTAAAATATGTAACTTTTTCATCGACTGTAGTGGCTTCCTCTAGGGTGCAGTCCAGTCAATATTGGAAGCGTCTTGCGAAAGCCTTTCACTATTCATCCGCGCAAAAGCACGCCTGTACTGATATGTAGGTTTGGGTTTAAGAGGTTTAAGGACATAGGACAAGAAAATGAGGTCATGATGGGAAAAACCAGGAGCGTCAAATTGACCATGTGAGGAGACTAGAGAAGGATTAGAGGTGAGGATCAAGTCGAGCCAAGTATCATCACCATCAGTGTTGTGATGAGTTGGTTGGAGAGGTAACAGATGCAGACTAGCTGACACAACCAGATGGAGAAGTTTACGGGTTCGATGGGAGTTGTGGGCAAGGAGATTGGTGTTAAAATCTCCCATGACAATGTGATGTGCATACTCTGAACCCAAAGATTCTAGGACCGTTTCCAATTCGGTAAAACAATCAAGTGACGGGGGACAATACACAACACTGACAACGGCTATTGATGCTTTGACGCAAACCTCCAGAAAAGAAACTCAGCCGAATCGTTTCAGGAAGAAGTAGAAAAAAAAAATGTTAAAATGTTATGTTAGTTTAAATGGAAAGTCTGAGAAACGGAGGTACTGTCATTCCGTAACAGAACGAATCCTGGGAGAGGGTAAGTGGTGGATAAAAGTTCTGGTTTCAGCCAATTTCAGATGGACGGCGCGCGGCGTGGACGTCGCTCATTGTAATGGCTTTTTTTAATTTAGGATGGGAAATCATCAAATTACTTCTCCCACTCTGTGCGGAGCGGGAGGGAGTGTCAGACTTTTACTGACCAAAACCCATCCATGTTCCTTCCTCGCTCTTTATGTTCCGGGGCCACGGTATCTCTTTCGAATAGTCCCGTAACCCTTATTGTAATGGCTTGGAATGCTTTGCATGGGCATTTATATGACAACCATTAAACAGTCCGCCAGTATTTTGATTGAATTAATGACGTAATAATTCACCAAATGTTTCAGTAACAGAGCAAAAGCTATCATCACCAGAAGAGGCAGTCGATTCGTTGGCAGAGAAAAAGCAATCGTGATCAGAAAAAGATGTCATAATAGATTTTTAAACAATAAAAACAGATATGAATAAAAATTCATGTAAATATATCCTAAAAAGAGAACTACACGCAATACTGGTAGGACGTTTGCATCTCTGCACCACCCTTTATCCTGTTGGCCACTGAAGAAATACCTCATTACATCGAAATAAGAAAATAGACTGTGCTGTGGAATATGTCCCTTCGGTTGTAGATCTGACTGATCATTACAAGTGCGGAGTGCCATTGTTTAGTAGGTACTTAATAATTCCATTATGATAAGTTCTCAACAACCTATGACAATACACAATACAACATAATATTATGGTCACTATTAAACACTTTCACGGTTTAGACATTAAAAAACAGAGTAATTTTAAACTATACAATCGTGTAAATAAAATATATCTTTTTGTAAGTAAATAATCTGCGATTTGTGATTTTGACAGATATATGGCAACAAATACGTGTCCCCGTTGAGAAACAAAGTGTAAAATTATAGGATGTATCTTATAGAAGTGAAAACTTCTTTAGGCGCGCTGAGCACTTTTTGAGTGAACCAAAATCTGGGAACTAGCGTGACCGTCACGTACGCTTTTTGTAGCACTCGTAGTCGATCCGCTACGGCGTAGCGGTGGGCGAGGTTTCTACGGTTTTCACTCTATCGGCAGTCCTCAAAGACTGCCTGAGGTCCTGCATGGTCTCAGCCATGACCACTTTATCGTTGGCAAACTGAAGTGAGTGATGTACTCGCTATTGACGTTGATGCCTAGCCCTCTCTAGAACAGAAATTTGAAGACAACCTCCGGTAGTAGATGTGTTACGGCCAATAGCCGAAGTGTGGCTACAATTAAGGGCAGCCGGGCACATGCGGTTAAACTTAGATGTATCCTTTTATCTTCGGTTAGAACTAGGTTTAGCCTTCATCATAGCGGCTAGAACTAGAACTAGGTGCAGCCGCACACCAGTTGTTAAACTTATTGGAATAATGATAAGAGCAGTGGTAGGATGGTAGAGTATATTCATTCGTGGACAATATTTTTACACGCAAGTTACAAAGTCCGGTTACTAAGTATCAGAACATAAACAGAAACCGTAACTATACTAATTTCAATTCAGTGACAGACATGTGTTAAATATGATTATTCTCACAGGCCAGTGCATACATAAATATGCAACCTCCAATACGCCCCCTTAATCTATTACACATGCGTATGATTACTTCTGTACTTGTCAGTACTCGGTACATAAAACAACATAAATCACTAACACTTCTATGTTCAAAAGTATAGTACAAAAAACAGAAGAAATCTAACAAAATAAAATATGCATAACAAAACTACAAATTATCTATTACACAAAGCACTTCTAGAAAACCTACAACATCAAACATTTAACTATTCGTCGCCCCCTTAATAGAATAATTTGCCAGGGATAAATCCTTTAAAAATTCTCTCAGCTTCGGGCTGTGAACACTTTTGGTTAAGATGTCCGCTATCATCTTATCAGTTGACATGTACCTTATTTCAACTTTGTTTGTCAGTACACATTCACGAATAAAATGATACTTGATATCTATATGCTTTGTCCTATTATGCATCATTTTGTTAGCTGCAATTTTATGCGCCGACTGATTGTCATTGTAAATTACTACTGCTTTACTATCCACAGCTGTCAAACTGTTCAGTAAACTACGTAAATAAAGAGCTTCCTTCGAAGCTTGACTCAGTCCTACGTACTCTGCCTCTGTGGTGGACAAGGATACTGTCGCTTGCTTCCTACTCTCCCATGACACTATATTTTTACCTATCTTGAAAATTAATCCCGTGAAAGACTTTCTATCAAGTGCCCCTCCCCAATCTGCATCAACGTAGCCTCGTAAGTCTAAATCCCCGGACTTCCTAAAAGTGAGACAAAGGTTAGACGTACCTTTTAAATACCTTAAGACCCGTTTCGCACATTTAAAGTGTATTTCATCATAGCACGAATTGAATTGTGAAAGTACACTTACCGCATGTGCTATGTCTGGTCGTGTATTACAGGCCAAGTAATTTAGACACCCTATCAAGCTTTGATATGGCAGATCGCTATGTGAATTTGTCGATCTTTCTAATTTCATACCGACTTCCATTGGGGTCAAAAATGGCTTAGCGTCTGTCATGTTAAAGTCATTCAAAATGTCTGAAATGAACTGTTGCTGATCTAGAAAAATAACATCTTTGTCTCTTCTCAGCCTCATGCCTAAAACATGCCTAGCCGGCCCTAAATCCTTCACTTTAAACTTGTCAAGCAAATCGTTTTTTAACTTTTGCTTTTCTTGTGCACAATTTCCAAAAATAAAAAGGTCATCTACGTAAATAACGACAATCAACTTCTTATTGTTTTTAAGCTGCTTTTGATACAAACACGGTTCTATTTTTGATTGTACAAAGCCTAAATTCAACATTTCTTTATCCAATTCCTTGAACCAAGCATTCGAAGCTTGTTTCAATCCATACAAAGAACGCTGCAGTTTGCATACCTTGGTTTCTTGACCTTTGACTACTGCTCCTTTTGGTTGGAGCATGAAAATGTCCTCTTTAATTTTGCCGTACAAAAAGGCAGTAGTTATATCCCACTGATCAATAAACCAATCGTATTCAACAGCTAGCGAGAACAATAATCTTAGAGTAGAGCTTCTAACTACAGGAGAATAAGTTTCTGTATAATCTACACCACATACCTGTGTGAAACCTTTTGCTACAAGTCTAGCCTTGTATTTCGTTACCTTGCCATCGCTATCTTTCTTGATTTTGAATACCCATTTGCATTGGATAGGCTTCTTATCAGCTGGAAGATCCACCAACGTCCAAGTCTGGTTCTCCTTTAGTGACATAAGTTCATTATCTATCGCTTTTTGCCATAAATCACCATCTGGTCTCGCCAACGCTTCATTAATAGTCAATGGATCACCATCAAGATTGCTCTCCTTGGCATACATAACATTGCATCCGTACCGATCGACTTGTCTGCGTTCTCTTACAGGATACCTTCTTACTGATTCAGGTATTCTGACTTCTTCTTCAGTCAATACGTCATCAGGTACTCGCTCTGGTACTACAGGGACAGGTCTTATCTCCTCCGATACTTCTACATTCTCGTCTATAGTATCACGATACATATCATCGTGAGCCTCCAAGTGTTTCCCATCCTAAAAAAAAAAAAAAAAAAAAAAAAAAAAAAAAGCCTCCAAGTGTTCAGATCTGCTCGTAGATCCGTTGGGTAAACTGGAAGGAACAGAATCTGTATTCAGGTTTATAATTACTTCCGTTTCTTTTACGTTTTCCTTTTGTAGAAAGACGTTTTCTAGAAATTTGACATCTCTCGCAGTTGTCACTTCACCTGTCTTGGGATTCATTAGACGATAACCCTTCTGATTATCTGGATATCCAATAAAAATCATTGGTTCCGTCTTCATGTCCAGTTTGCGTCTCTTTTGTTTTGGTAACAATCTATATGCCAAGCAGCCAAAGATTTTCAGATGACTGACATCCACATCTTTTCCAGTCCAAAGCTTCTCTGGTACCGCATTATTCAATGCTTTTGTGGGACTTCTGTTCTTTAAGTAAACAACAGTATTTACAGCTTCGGCCCAATACTTCTTGCTTAGATTCGATTCTGAAAGTAATGTTCTTGCCTTTTCTATTATAGTACGATTCGCTCTTTCTGCGACAGAATTTTGTTCCGGCGTGTATGGTACAGTCGTCTGGTGTTTTATACCTGCAGACTTTTTTTTTTTTTTTTTTTTTAAGGATGGGAAATCATCAAATGACCCCCCCCACTCTGGGCGGAGATACCTGCAGACTTCAAAAACGATTTAAATTTACCATTACAGTACTCTGCGCCATTGTCAGATCTTAGACATTTAATAGATTTACTTGTCTCATTCTCAACTTCCGCCTTATATTCACGGAACTTATCGAAAGTTTCACTTTTGTTCTTCAAAAAATAAACATGAGTCTTTCGAGTATAATCGTCGATAAATATAAGAACATACCTCGAACCACCGAACGACGGCTCCTCAATTGGTCCACAAACGTCGCTAAAAACCAACTGTAAGACCTCGTTCGCTCTCGTACCTTGTTTTTTAAAGGGACTTTTGCATGTCTTTCCTTCGATACATGAAATACACGGCTCGCATAAATCGGTACTCTTAAATTCCATACCGCTTACTAAAACTTTCATTTTATTCATATAATTACGCGATAAATGAGCTAATCTTTTATGCCAAATATTCGAAATAATTTCATTTCGTTTTGACAATGTCAAATTCACTACGTTATTTTGAGTTTCTGACAACTCATAGATTCCGCCGACCTCTTGACATCTTGCTATAGTTTGATTTTTATTTTTAATCATGCAACCTTCATTGTCAAAATTCATGCAATAATTCTTCTTGGTCAAATCGCTCACCGAAATTAGGTTCATGGATAAATCAGGAACAAATAAAACGTTTTCTAAAATTAATTTTTCGTTTTCGCTGACTTGTGGCTCAGCATTTCCTCGTCCTTTCACCAATAACTTCTCTCCGTTTGCTACTGCGATCTTCATGTTGCCCTTTACATGTGTGTAAGACAACAATTTGTTTTTATCATGGGTCATATGATTTGAGCACCCACTGTCTAAATACCACTTATCTTTGTTTATCGCCCCCTTCGTATTCAGGCAGATATTCGCGGTTTTGATCCGCTCCTTGCATTCAGACGCCTTGTGTCCTTGCTTGTGGCACTTAAAACACTTGTAGACGAACTTCTGCTTACGATCATTTGTTTTAGTGTTAGATCTTGCATCGTTCTGTACTTTACGTGTAACTAAAACTTTATCGTACTCTGTGTTCAACTTACTCTGTCTACTTCCTTCTTGTAACAATTTCATTTTAATTTGCTCCAACGTGATTTCTTGTCCACTATTATCTACAGCCATAATGAGAGGGCTGTACTCAGCGGTCAATCCACCCAGCAAAATCGATATGATCCAATCATCAGGGATTTGAGCATCAATATCGGACAATTGTTGTGTCAGGAACGTAATTTTGGATATGTAGCTTTCCATAGAATCGAAATTCTCTAACTTACAGTTAAAAAGTTCTCGCTGAATATGTATACGTCTTCCCCAACCTTTGTCTTCATACGCTTTCCGTAAGCTATTCCAGGCTTCTTTCGCAGTCTTCGCATTGTAAACGTGGGTAAAGCACTCTGGTTCTAACAACAAGCATATTGTCGTTCGTGCCTGCCGGTCTACGTCAGCATTTACTACATCTGTAGAAATTACTCCCCACCAGTTTTTATTCTCCAAATAATTTCGCACCAGGAATTTCCAGTTTGGGTAGTCGGACGAATTTTTCAGCTTCTTAATACCACTTATGCCAACTTCAGCTGACATAATTGAGATTTCGTAAGTTTCACAAGCACACGATAAATATTCCACTCAATTAAAAATTATGCTCTAGCATTTATGCTTCCGGGACCTGGGCCCATAACCTATTGGAATAATGATAAGAGCAGTGGTAGGATGGTAGAGTATATTCATTCGTGGACAATATTTTTACACGCAAGTTACAAAGTCCGGTTACTAAGTATCAGAACATAAACAGAAACCGTAACTATACTAATTTCAAATCAGTGACAGACATGTGTTAAATATGATTATTCTCACAGGCCAGTGCATACATAAATATGCAACCTCCAATAAAACTTAGGTGTAGGTATCCTATTTATCATCGGCTAGAACCAGGTTTTCAGTTCAGTTAAGCATTTTGGTTTTTATTTCAGATTCTAATCTTGCGTTACTCGATTGATTCGATATTGAAAAACTGATCTGTTATTTACCTAAATGTCAGGTCTCTGCTCTGCAACGCTTAGTTTTAAAGATCTCCGCTAAAACACCGCGGCGCGCAGCCACGTTGAAACCCTTATTACTTTTAACCATAACTTTCACTTTTTGGTTTTGGGAAGCAAATATTCGTGTAAAGCGTGTACCGTATGCACAGCGTGCATAGCGTTGAGATATTTGAGCAAGCAACGCGATAAACTAGTGACGTCAATTCGTGCATAGCGTGTCCGGTTTGCAGTAGAAACAATCACATACCTACGTTTTCTTGCATAGCGAAGCTTGGCTGACGTGTGTTATCTTTCCGTGCGCAGTGGTAGGCCTTCGCCTTAAATCTTTCGTTTATGTTGTACTGAGTAGTCCCAGTCGACGGCCAGACTAAACGCGTTGGTGTGATGTGAACGTAGCCTTACTAAAGAACTTCCCGATGTTGACGAGTAAGGAAGGTGATAGTTAGACTAGGAAGCCGACCCCAACATAGTTGGAAAAGGCTAGGCAGATGATGATGACACAAACAAAGGTCTACCAAGTAAATCCCTGGTACTTGCTTGGGTTCGAACCCATGACTGATAGGGCCGATAATACTGAGCTACAGTAATAAAAGAAAACAAAAATCTTACGGGATATAGTACGACAGCTTGCCGGCAATGAATAACGTCGGGCCTGAATAGGTTGTGCCGGGCATATGATCTGGGAATTTGGCAATCTGTGTTACAAATTCATCCTTCAAGGCTTCGAGATTGTATTTCCAGCGAATACATTCATCAGGAAATTTTCCAAGGTTCAATAATAAAGCCTGTATTTCAGCTTCATTATCGAATAAATTGTGTTTCAAAATTTTTTTTCTAGCTTCGGCCTTTGCTTCTTGTATATCTAGTCCTTGGAAGTCGACAGACATCAGAACATCTATTATCTTCGGAACGGTGTCTAATAGTATTGCTGATGTAGAAACAGGCGATATATCAACGACAACCAAACTTACTATTTTGGAGGGCTGCAGAAAAAAACAGGCATGGATTACGAAGTCATCTGCTTAGCGCAAGGTGAACCAACGACGGGTGAAAGAAGATGACAAAAATCTTGGGATGGAGAACCTGATCGTGATTGTCTGTGCTTTTTGTTAAATAATGATGATGCAATCGCACGGAATTACTAATTCTAAGTAGCATTAAGTGCTACGGTACGTTAAACTCCAAAACCAACATTTTATCAGTAGACGGTTTGAGAGTTGAGAAATGTCCTAGGAAATGTCCACGCTCGAAACTCTTGTAAATCAGGGACACGTCAAAGCTAATGTCCGTAATACTAGAATTTAGTTAGCCATTGTTTTATACGGGACAAACTTCTCTCCTTAAAAAGAAAAGGTGTTGAGAAAATAGTTCACTAGAAATGTACAGATTCATGGATACTCATACCTCATTAAGAGCCATAACCATTCCTGTCCTGCCTCCCATGCCATGGCCAATAACAATACTATTATCAACTTCAAATTCGTCCATTAATTGCAAGACATCAGCAGCTAATGAACGGTAGTCGTGGGTATCACAAAAAGGGCTGTCACCATGGTTGCGAGCATCTACTGCTATCACGGGTTTTCTATAGGAACTTGTTAGTTTTCGACACATACTATCCCAATTTAATTTAGTTTCAAGACAGTCATGGAGCACAAAGATTGGCACACTATCGGGAGTGGGAGAGCGACCGTAGATTTTATGCGATAAACTGAGTGCCGTTGATTTAGTTCGAACATCGATCAAGAGTTTTGATCGCAGAGTTCGGATGATTTCATCAGCCCTAGCTCTGCATATTTGACGTAAGCCAATATACTGCATAGGTGTTGTTTTAAGAATTACGATTTTTTATGATTCATATGCTTTTGCTGCTGAAGTAAGGAAATTATAGGTTTACTCTCGGAATAAACATTTATAGAATTATCAAAGAATATTAAAACAAGTCAACCACAGAGTATATAATCACAATAATGAAGTCAATTTCACATGAATGCACAGAATTGGCACAGAATACAATAAAATGACTCCAAAGATTTCATTATTATGTTTTATTCTTTGTGGAGGTTGGTTGTACAGAGTATCCATGCAAACAATCATAAGGGGTTTATACTATGAGAGGGGCCCGCAAGGGCCGAAGCCTGCCGGGGTTGCGGGCCTGTTCGAAAGAGATACCGCGGCCCCGGAACGTAAAAGGCGAGGAAGGAACATGGATGGTTTTTAGTCAGTAAGAGTCTGACACTCCCTCCCGCTCCGCCCAGAGTGGGGGGGGTCATTTGATGATTTCCCATCCTTAAAAAAAAAAAAAAGGGGTTTATACTATACCTAAGCGGTGACTAGTAGATAATTTATATTAGGTATCTATTCCTTCCAGACTCTTCCCATAAATAGCCATTCTAGTTAATCCAATGGCAATATTTTAGGAACCCAGATTTCATCATCAAATTCGCTTTTTTGTTAACCAGCAAATTGAATGGCGAACATTGCTACTATTTTATTTCGTAAAGTAAATGAATAATACTCATGGAATCCGTTTTCAAATCCATGCATTTTTAGAACTATTTAAGCTGTATAGACTGCACAATGGGATCCCTTCTTTTTGCATAATGTTCATTTTCCTAATTTGGCATAATTTATTTTTCATTACTCATACTCGGAAAGTAGGTCTGAAGTTGCCTGAGGAGCGCGCTCCTTTCCGAGCGGGCTGAAAGTAATACTGTACAGAGGTCAGTTGAAAGCGATTTTATAGGGCTGAACCATGGACCTATAAAAAAAGGGCTGAAGCCCTATAGAAAATTGCTTTCAACTGACCTCTGTCACATTATTAAAAAAAAAAACTAGTTCTATTTTGACATTTCTATTGAACCATGTCCCGACTTCTAGGTATACAGCCTGTAAATTACAGCGCGATCTAAAATTCAAATAACACAAAATTCAGTATTAATTAAAGAATATACACACATCAAAAGTGTCTAGGGATCAACATATATTTTTGCAATAACTTTTCTCCTGATCGATATTAATTAAAATTTTCTTTAAGGATTCATCAAATAAAGTGTTTTCGTTTGTCACAGTAACGATAAACCAAGTCACCTTTGCATTAATAAAGAAATTTGCCATTTTCCTAATAAAGGGATTTTTGACATTTGAACCACTAACACAAAAGTTCGAAAAAAAGACTGAAATAACAGTTTTCTTTAAAATTTTATTGGGTAACTTAAACAATTAATAATCCGTGTTTCTACCGCGAACACTAACAACACAAGAACATCGGTTTGGCATACTCAAAATGAGTTCATCCACGCAACAACAAAAAAAGGTCTTCTTGCGACTGGATACCCTCCATATTCGGCAGAGCTCTTCTCTGTAGCATATCCCATGCATGCTCAATCGGATTCAAGTCTGGCGACTGAGCAGGCCAGGGCAGGACATTGATGTTAGCTGCGGCGAGAGTCTGTCTTACAACTCTTGCGGTGTGCGGTCGTGCATTATCATGCATTAACTGAAATAAGGGACCGATTTGCACTTGTAGAGGAACGATGACGTCTGATACAATCGTCTCAGCATAAATTTGAGCGTTGAGGTTGCCTCTGATCCAAATCAACTCAGTTCTTCCGCCGATCCAAATACCCGCCCATACCATGATGGTTCCACCACTATAAGGATGGACTTCCTGGCAGGATTTTAATCGCTGTTGGCGTCCAGGGGTTCTCCAGTGTCGTATACGTCTTGTATCCGGTCTCATACCAAAACGAGACTCATCAGAAAAGCACACGAAACGCCATTGTTCTTCTGCCCAATTTCTGTGTTCAAGAGCCCATTGATATCGAATCCTACGATTGTGCATTACTATAGGTGGTACCCGTAGCGGTCTTCGGGAACGAAGGTTCACTTCATGCAAGCGGTTTCTGACTGTTTGGTCGCTAATTAAGTTCCCTGAAGAGTGATGAAGCCTCACGGCTAACATCATGACGGTTATTGTTGGAGCTTTTCGAGTTAAGATTTGAATGTATCGGTCTTGTCTCCGTGTGGTGCAGCGATACCGTCCTCCATGGCGCTCAGCCACGGTACCAGTGCTTCGGTAACGTGTCCAAAGTCGACTGATAACACTCTGACTTGTATTCAGAGCTAAAGCCACAGTACGTTGCCGGGAACCAGCTTCTATCATTCCCAAGGCTCTGAGCATTTCTTCCCTGCTTAAATGACGTCGCCGCTCCATAATAACGTTGGTTTTATCATTACGGGAGGCTGCTGAGGCCACTTATGTCAGTCACTGTAGGGTGGGGGTTGTAAAGGGTCGACCTATCCTGGGGTGGAACAAGCATGTTAGGGACGCTCACCGGAACTCCAGGCAACAGTTTACAAATTGGGTTTGGCATGGTAAACCAAGCACAGGTGATATATATAATGCTATGGTGGAGTCCCGCAAGATTTTTAAACAAAAACTTAAGTTTTGTCAGAATAAACAAGACCAAATTAAAATGGATATATTGGCTTCAAGACACAAAAAGAAGGACTTTCGTGGGTTTTGGAAACACACCAAAAAGTTAAACCCCAAACCTGGCATTCCGGTGAGTGTCGATGGTGTAAACACGCCCGGGGAGATCGCAAACCTGTTTAAAAAACAGTTTACAATACTACCTGCGAAGTCGAATGTCAGTGGTGTCTTTGCTGGGGCTGTTGTGTTAGATGTGCCTGCTCGCATTATGGCTAAGCAGATTAAAGAAATAATTAAAAGTATGAGACGCGGCAAGTCGCCGGGACATGACAGCCTTAGCATAGAACATTTTGAGCATGCCGGTCCGCATCTCCCACGACTGCTAGCGTTGTTGTTTACGTTCTGTATCCGACACTCGTACCTACCCGCTGCGTTGATGAGAACGGTGGTTGTACCAATATTGAAAAATAAAACCGGTGACGCCAGTGACAAGGGTAATTACAGACCGATCTCACTGGCGACCATTACGGCCAAAGTACTTGACGGTGTGTTTGAGAGTCAAATTAGTAAACATCTTAAAATACACGATGCTCAGTTCGGCTTTAGGCCACAGTTATCAACTGAATGTGCTATTTTGGCCCTCAAGCATACTGTCAGGTACTATACGGAGAGAAGTACGCCTGTATATGCGGCTTTCCTAGACCTTTCCAGGGCATTTGACCTGGTAAGGTATGACGTCTTGTGGTGTAAGATGCGCGATGCGGGAGTGCCTGACGCCATAACAAATATGTTTCAGTATTGGTACGGCCATCAAACCAATCAAGTAAGATGGGCCAACGAGTTGTCTGAGGAGTACAGGTTGGAATGCGGGGTGAGACAGGGTGGATTGACCTCACCAGCGCTTTTCAACCTGTATGTTAACCAACTGATTGTCGAGCTCAGTAGTACTCATGTTGGTTGTTCTATTGATGGACTGTGTATCAATAGTATTAGTTACGCGGACGACATGGTGCTGCTGAGTCCGTCAATCAGTGCACTCAGGAAGTTGTTGGCGGTCTGTGAGGCCTATGCTGAAGCGCACGGGCTTGTGTACAACGTGCAAAAAAGCAAACTGCTTGTGTTTAGGGCGAAGCATAAAAAACCAGCACATAATATGCCACCGGTTATGTTAAGGGGTGTGGCCCTTGAAAGAGTGCTGGATTTTAAGTACTTGGGGCACATAGTTACGCAGGACCTAAAGGATGATGCGGATATGGAAAGAGAACGGAGGGCGTTGGCTGTTCGATGCAATATGTTGGCCCGCAGGTTCGCACGTTGTGCACCAGAAGTCAAAATAACTCTTTTCAAGGCTTTCTGTCAATCTTTGTACACGTGCACTCTGTGGGTTCGATATACGCAGAGGGCATACAACGCCCTCAGAGTTCAGTATAATAATACGTTCAGGATGTTGTTGGGGCTCCCACGTTACTGTAGCGCATCAGGAATGTTTGCGGAAGCACGTACTGATGGTTTCAGTACCATTATACGTAAGAAGACTGCTTCTATGATGCGCAGAGTGCGGGGGAGCGGCAATGACATTCTGAAGGTCATTAGTAATAAGCCGTGCTGCACCATTATGGCGCATTGGGTACGTGTACATGTACATATACCCGGTGCGTCTGGTGAGTGCAGCAGATATATGAATTAAATCTTGTTTTTCGTTTGTCACTAACATAGCTTATAAGTAGTGTGTATTACTAACATCATATGGATCAAGGTCTGAAATAAAGTATTTTTATTTTTATTTTATTTTATTTATTTATTTTAATCAGTAGTAGGGAAACAGTAGCACTAATAATGTCTTCAATGCGTTGTATGTTTTTATAGGGAAAATATTGACAGCTGATTTTCATCTTTTACTCGAATTTGATTCACAGTTCCTGATTCAAATTATGAAATGCACCAAAAAGGATCCATATAAATTTATAAAGTCATAAATTTATTACAAAGCCACATCTCAATCTCAAGAAATCCGCATAAAAATGCTTGATCCCTATACACTTTTGATGTGTGTATATTTTTTAAATAACTTAGTTATAATTTTGTTACAAATATTTCTTTAAAATAACAAAGATTTAGGCAAAATATTTACTATCTTTTCAGTGACGATAGTGAAAATAAAGGCTGAATAGCCGGCCACAGAAAAAAAAACATAATTGGCGGGAAAGCTACAATCCCATCTTTATTTTTTATTCGAGTTGTTTCGTGTTTTTGTTTTTATTTTCCTTGTATTCGTAATGAAAAGCACAGTGTTCATCTCGGGTTAAATACTTATTTAGTCCCTCGAGCTATTAGCGCCCGCGCTACGCTTGGGAGCCAAACCCCGTCTCGGGACTAAATAAGTTACTTTCACCTTTGGATAACAATGTACTACTGCCATAATAATATTTTGCCATATTTTTGTTTGGCATACACTTTATGTTGGCGGAATTATCCTGGAGGCTAATTTGATTTAGCATACATTAAATTCCCATAATGCTACAAGGCATAGTGACTATTAGCATAACAGTATTTAGGCATACAATTTATAGAAATAATAGAAACAAATTTGAGTTATTTTTACGTATTAATTTTGAATTAAAATTCAGTTGGTTGTGCTACACAACCTCAGGTATGCCAGATAGAACAGAAGGTGTGTTGGAACTGTTGGAAGCCCACTTGTCTTATGCAAACTAAATCCTCCATAACTTAACATTTTACATAACTGCCGTTTAGCTTCAAGCAATTTGTGTATATCGGAACATGAATAAATCACGTCATCAACATACGTACAGTTTTTAATTATAAATGATGCAAGCGGTAGCTCAGTGACAGAAACGAATCGCTGCAAAACCGAATCCACGTAGTCGTGTCTGCCCTACCCCAATAGTGTAATTTAAAATCGCGTAGGCGCGGAGGGGCGAGGCGGGCCGCGCGCTGAAGGGCAGGTGGTCGTAACACTTCGAGCGTTAAACACATCTGCGACGATAAGCTTGCGTGGGACTGCCGAATCCCACAGCCCCGGAGCCGTGACAGAAACCATGCCTGCTGCATGTTGCAATCTGTGTGCTTGCTGTATGCTTGTTGCGTGCTTGCTGTATGCATGCTGCATACTTGCTTGCTTGCATCCTGCATGCTCTCTTGCACGCTGCATGCTTGTTTGCAGGAAAAAAATGAGAAGATATAGCTAAACGCGAGTTTTATAATTACTAAAAGTAGGTATATGATTCACTGCTATAAACAAGATCAAAAAATATATGATTGTCTTCAGAATATATGCTAGCATGATAGTGTTTTGAAAACATAATACAATGAATTTGACTCGATAAAAAAAATCACGAACTTATCTCTAAAAATATCTTTCAAACAAAAACAAAACATACTTATATGCATGCGATCATTCTGATTTTTTGGCAAATTAAATTATTCTACAAGCAAAATTAGCATGACTGTATTTTAGTTTTATAATCCAATCTTAATAGTTTTTTTGTAAATCGATCGAAACCACTCATTTCGCGCTATTTGCCCGCAGTGACTGACGTAACAACCACTTTGTAGTGCAAGCTGATTAGAACTTCATTTTAACAGCATTTCAAACGAAGTTTGAACCACCACATTATAGAGTTGCTAATTTAGCTCGTCTAATCGCCTTATAGGGGAAAAAAACACACATTATGTTCACAATCATTGAATCAACTATGTTCAAAACAAATATGTGATGTATTACTTCCTTCAGGAGATATGGTTTTTTTCCAATCGTTGAAATAAATTGATATATCTGTTACGGCTAATACCCGAAGTGCGGCTGCACCTAGTTTTAGCCGGTTAGAACTAGGTGTAGCCACTTACTCTTGGTTAAACCTAGTACGAGCCGATTGTTTTCGGGTAAAACTAGGTCTATCCTTCATCATGCCGGTTACAACTAGGTTCGGCCATTCCCTGTTGGATAAAACTAGGTCTATCCGATATCATTCCGGCTAGAACTAGGTCCAGGCAATCCCTGTTGGATAAAACTTAGATGCGTATCCCGCCAAGCCTTCCGCCCCGCGTCACACTCATGACTCACATCTGCAGCAGCGGCGTGGGGTGGAGGGCATAGCGAGGCACGGGTCTCTGTAGGATGTGAGCGCCAGGTGCTGCTGATCTACTGCAGGTCTACTAGCGAGTGTGACTCACAGCGTCTGCAGCAGCAGCGCGTGTCTTAGTTTTATCTAACAGGGATTGGCTGTACATAGTTGTAGCCAGCATGCTATCGGCAGAGCTTTTTTAGATATTAAAAAAACATCCAATAAAAAGAAATGTAGAGAGTTTTGTTATTCTTATAAATCACATTGTAATAATTAACACAAATTATTAGGAGTACAATTTTTAATACAATAGGAACAATCAGGAACATTTTTTTAACAACAGACAATAGTTGCATATTATAATTTAAAGAATGTTATTATAATTATAAATCACACTTTTATAAAGTAACATAAACAATCCAGGCGCCTGTTACTTGTTTCAACTTGTTTGCATCTAGTTTTATCCAACAGGGAATGGCTGGACCTAGTTGTAACCGGCATGATGAAGGCTAGACCTAGTTTTACCCGAAGACAATCGGCTCGTACTAGGTTTAACCAAGAGTAAGTGGCTACACCTAGTTCTAACCGGCTAAAACTAGGTGCAGCCGCACTTCGGGTATTAGCCGTAACATATCCATAACATTTTATTAGGAGTAAATTATTATGCTTCTTTTTTGTGCCTATAAAAAGTATGTTTTAACATCATTATGCGTAAATTTTATGCTGAAAGAATGATGTGCCTAATCAAGGTGAAAAATAACTTTAGCTTCAGAAGTCGGTGACCTTTGTTTGATTGATTTACTTAGTTTTTTGTCACCGAGTTTTTCGAGCCTTTCTCCGAAGTTCTTCATCAAATTTACACCAAATTGAAATGAAGTACTCTTTCTAAAACTACCCAAATCACATCAAATGTGCCTAATAAATTTGAACAGTTCTCTCAATTTCTCCAGGATCCCATCATCAGATCCCGACTTGATTTTTATGGGACCACTTGGAAAGTATACTCTTTCAAACAAAAGAAGAATAATTCGAATCGCTCTAGCCATCTTCGATTAACAATCTTGAGGTGCTGATGACGTCATAATGGCGTATCAAAATATTAGATACGCCATTATGACGTTATCATTTAATGATAACGTACTTGAGTACGGTGTTGAGGGACGTTTATTAATACGGGCCCTTGTCACTCAACTAATTGCAAAAGTTCCGCCTTGGGGTCTGCCGAAGAGCAACGGAGCGCAGCATCCAGACCGAGCCACCTCTTTCTAGGCCAACCTTGGCGGCGCCGCGCCGTCTATCCTCAGGCTGATGATCTGGCCCCTTATTCACAACCATTCGATACGTTTCCGTGTCAGTAAGGATCCGTATTCGACTATCTCATTTCCGAACCGAAGAACTGTCAAAACGCTATTCACAGATCCGAACGGATGCGCTTTTTTCTATCTGATTGAGATAGTGGGGAACGCTACAAAATGGTAGTAAATAGATAATCGTGGTAGAAAACTTAAGATGGTAATTAAAATTGGTTTATTTGAATATTTCGTTCTGTTTAATTAGGGATTATACAGCTAGTAACTTAATAGACAGCAACGATACAAAATTATTTTATTATTTTACTAAAAGTAACTAAAAAATATCAGTTTTCGAACAAACCTGCTTTGTAAACAGCCGTCTATGAAATTGCCAAAGCAGAAAAATTGTTTTTTTTTTTATTAACACTATAGTTTTCTGTTTTCTTAAAAGGACAAATTACTAAGTATTTGATATCAGTTTGTTAACTAAAATCTATAACGAATATTACATTTCTGTAAACACATAGATTTTATGTAAATGCGGAATGTTGTATATAACCGTCTTAAATGAATAGGGTGAACGCCCCAACCAGATCCCGTCAATATCTTCTATATCTATACTTATAATAAATCTGTAGAGAGGTCAATTCTGTACATGAAATATATTTACAAAATAACTATCGGGGGGTGATTAGTGATCGATACTGATGCCAAAAATGCAATCAGTAAAATTTTTGTCTGTCTGTCTGTCTTTCTGTCTGTCTGTCTGTCTGTCTGTCTGTATGTTATTTATAGAAAAAAAAACTACTCGACGGATTTTAACGAAACTTGGTACAATTATTCTACATACTCCTGAGCAGGTAAATACTTTTCATCACGCTACCATTAATAGGAGCAGAGCAGTGAAAGGAAATGTTGGGAAAACGGGAGAAGTTACTTGGTTTTTTTAGCTTCCGTCGCGTGTGCAGCCTTAATGGTTAAAGCTACATAGAAATCATGTATAACGGAAATATTCCACATAAAATTATATAAAAATATCCCAAGACAGCATATGTCTATCTTTTATAGTTGACTCACAATAACACGTGTAACTCCCGATAGCTTAGCAGTTCGGAGATTTGTTATTATTATATTTGTTTACTCTTACGTTTATATCATCACGCTATGACCCACATAAAACATAGGATACATTTTATTCCGGTAGTAAGATCCCATGGGACAATAATCAAACTTCACGCGGGCGAAGCCGCTGGTAGAAGCTAGTTTTAAATATATTTAAAAATTTCATAGCTTTTTCTCTAACTTCATTAATGTTTTTTCCCCATCTCAAATGACGATCAATCCATATACCTAAATATTTAACACATTCTGTATTTTCTAATAGTATTTCATTAATTGCTAGCTTTATATTTTGTCGGTTATAATTAGTTTTAAAAACACATACTTTACTTTTATTTGGGGAATAAGACACATGGGACTTTAATGATCTTAGGTAGGTCATTTATATATATATTAAAAATAGGAGGCATCCTATGACGCTGCCTTGAGGAATTGAGGCGTTAATTGCTTTGCTGTGTGATCGAACTTGTTTTATTTCACTATCTTTATGGTCAAAGTATTCGATTTCTACTAATGGCTCTCTATTCTTAAGATAAGATGTTAGCCATTCGTGAGCCTTTCCGCGTATACCTATGCTGCACGGTTGCTTGCATGCTAGCTTGCTGCATGCTTGTTTGTTGCATGCTTGCTTGCTGCATGCTTGCTTGCAATGCAGGTCAACGCCTACATACGATTAAACGTTTACTTAGAATAGAACTTATGACTTTTATTGAAAACGATTTTATGTCTTTTGTATATTATTGATTGTAATATACATAGATATAATCAACTTTATGGCATATGATATTAAGTGATTTAAAGTTCGGGTAAATTATCATTCTGACGAATGATGATGATTAGATTATGGATTAAAAAGTTAGGTAACACGATAGAGAACCGTCGCACTGTGTACTGACGTTCGTTTGTTTTCATAAAAAGCTCTGTTGCCGTACCGTGCGCGCAACAGCGCGTCGTCGTTCCCTTCACAGGGGGAACATCCACCTCCGCCTATGGCTCCGCCGACTGCGTTGCCGGAAGAGGACCCAAATGACGACGACGACACTCTGAAAGTGACTGGGGTAGACCTGAGAGTGGCGGTAGGTAGGCTCAAGGCCAAAAATGGCGCCCCGGGACCCGATGGCTTGCCTGGGAAAGCCTGGGTTCTGGCATCAGTGGCGGAGGCTCTCAGCCTCGACTGGAAGGGCTCCTAAGCGCAAGCTTGGAGAGAGACCAGTTCCCGCTTCGTTGGAAGATGGAGAAGCTGGTCCTCATCCAGAAGAAGAAGAAAAACCGGTTTCAAAGAAGCCGGGGCGCCCTGCGGACTTTCCGTCCGCATTTCGGGCCATCGTACTGCTCGACGAGGTGGGCTAGCTCTTTGAGAGAGTGATTGCAAACCGTCTCGCCGAGCACCTTAAGGGGATGAGGCCGAATTTTGCGGAGAACCAGTTTAGTTTCCGCAAGGGGCGCTCTACAGTGGACGCCATCATGCGAGTGAGAGCCCTCACGACGGGGGATGCAATATCCTGGGGCGGGGTTGTCTTGGCGATGTCTCTCGATATCGTTAACGCCTTCAACTCCATGCTTTGGAGCTGCATCAGGGAGGCACTTCGGACAGGGCCGTCATCTATCCCAGTCGCAGCGGAGAATGGAACCGGCGAGAGATGACGTGCGGTGTCCCACAGGGATCGGTTCTGGAACCACCCCCGTGGAACATCGGTTACGACTGGGTGCTGTGCGCCGACCTCCCTATAGGCGTCAGCGTAGTCTGCTACGCAGACGACACCCTGGTGCAAGGGAGGTCGCACGAGGCGGCAGCCGAGGATCCGACAACTGGGTCTTGAGGTGGCATTGCACAAGTCCGAGGCCATGTGCTTTCATGGGCCTCGGAATGCGCCACCGTCGGGATCCACACTGACGGTAGGAAGGGTATCCATCAACGTCGAGTCGGCGTTGATGTACCTAGGACTCGTCTTCGACAGCCGGTGGAACTTCGTGGAGCATTTCCGACGTTTGGCTCCCAGGCTGGAACGGATCGGGGCTGCCTTAAAGCGGCTTTTGCCCAACCTGGGGGGGACAAACGCCTCCTGCCGCAGGATCTATGCGGGGGTCGTGCGGTCCCATGGCCCTTTACGGGGCCCCAGTGTAGGCGCGTTCCTTGAAGCGGCGAGCCGCCCATTACCTGGCCCCTCATTCACTCGCTTCCGAACCGAATCGAACGTCTCATATATCGAAGATGTCCTTCAAACGCTATTCACAAATCCGAAAACGAATAATTTTGACAGTTCAATTCGATAAGAACACTCGAATCTTTCCGACAGCTGTTTGCTATCGGGAGTCATATCGAACAAAATTTAAACGAAGAAATAAACCATATTTGCAGCTTATTTCAGTAAAATAAACTTTTTAAACACTGCCTGAAGTAAGTTAATGAAGTTTTATTATTGTCCGGTGTTGTTTGTTTTATTAGTTGTTTAATTGACCGAATTTTGATGATGTATCCGCATTTACATAAAAACTATGTGTTTACAGAAATGTAATATTCGTTATAGATTTTAGTTAACAAACTGATATCAAATACTTAGTAATTTTTCCTTTTAAGAAATAAGAAAACTATAGTGTTAAAAAAAAAAAACATTTTTTCCGCTTTGCCAATTTCACAGACGGCTGTTTACAAAGCAGGTTTATTCGAAAATAGTTTTTTTTTTTGTTAATTATAGTAAAATTATAAAATAATTTTGTATCGTTGCTGTCTATTAAGTTACTAGTTGCCTAATGAAACAGAACGAAATATTCAAGTAAACCAATTTTAATTACTATCTTAAGTTTTCTACCACGATTATCTATTTACTACCATTTTGTAGCATTCCCCATAAACACTATCTCAATCGGATGGAAAAAAAGCGCATCCGTTCGGATCAGTGAATAGCGTTTTGTTAGTTCTTCGGTTCGGAAATGAGATAGTCGAATACGGTTCCTTACCGACACGGAAACTTATCGAATGGTTGTGAATAAGAGGCCTGGACGCGCCCCAAAATGAGGTGGCCGTAAAGACGGTCCGTGGGTACCGCCCGCGAGGCGGCGGGCCTGCTAGCCGGATTGCCGCCATGGAGTCTGGAGGCGATAGACCTCGCGCGCCCTGCACGAATGGCGCGTGGAGGTACTGCGACGACGGGGAGAACCTCCGCTGCCGCGGCATACCGCCGCTTGGCGGACAGACCTCCGGCGCGATCTCATGGCGACATGGAGAGAGCGACTGTCGCAACCTCGTGCAGGGCACGCCACGATAGTGGCGATAGCCCTCGAAAAGTCTTCCTCGTGAAGCCTCGTGAAGTCTTCCTTTGAGGAGTGGCTGGAGAGGCGCGACGGCGTCCTCACCTTCCGCCTGACGCAGGTCCTCACCGGACACGGATGTTTCGGGAGGTTCCTGCACCGAATTGGGCGGGGGGAAACGCCCGTGTGTTTCCACTGCGAGAATCGACCGGAGGACACGGTGGAGGACTGCCCCGCGTGGGCGGAGCAACGCCGTGTCCTCGTAACGGCTATCGGCGGCGGCGACCACTCGCGTCCGGCACTGGTTCAATCGAGCGAGACGGAATGGGAATCCGTCACCTCCGTCTGCGAAGCAGTCATGCTAGGGAAGGAGGTTTTTGACGTAAACTCGTTATGACAATATTGACCATCCAGCACAGTTTTTAGATAATGTCGTAATCAATCAAATGATTTATAAAATGCACTTCATACATTCTGTCCAGCATGGCTTTCGTTTTACATTGAATAAATAGTTTGAAAATAAACGTTTTTGGAATAACCACGAGTCTATCGTTTTTAACCTAACGGTCCAGTTAGGTAGGTCTAACTTCGAGAAAGAGTTCAATCGTCGAATCCGACTCGGCTGGCCAGCGTTCGGAAAACTGCGCGGTATCTTCTCGTCCAACTTACCGCAGTATCTCAAGACGAAAGTCTATGACCAGTGTGTGTTGCCAGTGATTATATACGGGACCGAAACGTGGTCGCTCACAATGGGCCTTATCAAAAGGCTTAAAGTCACCCAAAGGGCAATGGAGAGGCCTATGCTCGGAGTTTCCTTGCGTGATCGAATCAGAAATGAAGACATCCAAGAGAGAGAAGCAAGAGAACCAAGGTCACCGACGTAGCCCGAAGAATTGCTAAACTTAAGTGGCAGTGGGCAGGGCACATTGCTCGCAGAACGGATGGCCGATGGGGCAGAAAAGTTCTGGATTGGCGACCACGAACCGGAAGAGGATGCGTTGGAAGACCTCCCACTAGGTGGACCGATGACCTGGTGAAGGTTGCAGGAATCCAGTGGGTGCGAGTCGCAAGGGACCGGTCAATGTGGCGACACTTGGGGGAGGCCTATGTTTAGCAGTGGGCGTCTTTCGGCTGTGATGATGATAATGATGATACCTTTTTAATTAATTATTCATTGAATTATTTAGTGAATAAGATTATATAGAAATAAGATACACAAAAAATAAGTGCAGGCAATAGTGTAACGTAGCAGTATTCAATATTGTTGAATTAGTCTGTAACTGTGGGTTAGAATTTGATGCACATTTGCACACATAGTAAGTCCAACATTATAAGTTAACCCACAATGGAGTCAACCCTGGGGGCAGCAGTTTTTTTTTTGGACCAGAGCCCATACATTTTTGGTCATTCTCCTTTGATTAATTTCAGACGGGTCGTACTTTAGCTATGAAATCCGCAAATCCTAAAACATAAAGAAATGTGGCATACTTTAAGCAAATTAAAATGATTCATGAACATTAATTCATATAATAATATTATTAAATTAAAGAAATAATGAAATACTTTGAATACACTTGTCTTAATATCAAAGTTGTAGGTATTTATTTAGTCAGAGCCGGTGGTGGTTTAAACTGACGTTTATAGTGATGAGTTCTGATGAAAGATATCGCGATCTCCAAAAATGATCTGGGGTCATCGAGATGAACGTTGTGGCTCGCTTTGGGAATGTATGTTATAACAGCATTCGGAAACATGTTTCGGATTTCTGTTAAATCATCAGGTCTGTAAAATAATATTTAAGGATTATGTTTGGGCGAATGCAGTAGCCGCTGTTTTTTGTTTTTGCAACTCTTTTTCAACTTGCAAACGATTCACAAACCGAGAAGAAAATACTAGGTACTTATCCATTTTGACTTTGCTAATTATATTCAATAGACTCGATCAGTAGAATTATCTAGTACTTAATAGGTACTTACAAGGAATTTTTACTTACGGTAGTAAATCCGAAAACTGACCACCGACTAAAAGTGTCGGCCCATAATACTTTTTCCCTTTCAGAGATGATTTAGGAAAATCAGCAATATATTTAATCTCATTCAATAAGGCATCGATATTGATATTCCAACCGATCGTGCCGTCCTTTTTTAACCTTATGTTAGAAAGAATACATTCTAGGAGGTGGTCATTTGCAATTAAACTTTTCAACTGTTTTTGGGCTTCAGTTTTAGCAGAACCAAGGATTTTCGGGTGCTTAAAATCCACCGCCTTCATAGCTGTCAATATTTTTGGGTATTCATCTCTGTAGTGCTTCGTTATTGAAATAGGAGAAATGTCAAGCACTAATACACCACATATTTTAAGGGGCTAAAAATAAAGATTTCCATGAAATTCTGTAGCTAGCCTGCATTTAACTAGCCAATGCCATTAAATCAAATTTTGATGTGAGTATAATTTTTTTAAACACCCGTGACTTGGACAATGTTTTTATACTGTATGGCTGATGGCTGCAGGGTACAAGAATATTATTTCAAATTAATTATAAGTACTAGTACTCGTAACGAACAAATTGGTCGGTAAGGGTTGACGTAAAAATCAGGTGGCTGTAAAACTTGTTGCGTGGGAGGTGGGGGCACACTTTGCTTGCCCCATGCCTCGTGTGTGGTAGACCATCAGGTACGAGTCGGTGTCAGCAGCTCTATCAACCAGTCTCTGATAGGTAACCAGTAGCACTTTAATGCTAAAGATACTTTAAAAGAAATACATGTTTATTGACATAGCAAGAAGCCAGGACCTTACCTCCATTAAAGCTAAGCACATGGCTGCTTTGCCTCCCATGCTGTGACCAATCAGGCTCGCTTGTTCTACTCCTAGTTTCTTAAATAAACGCATAATATCTTCTACGTGGTCTAAATATCTGTGAGTGCTTGTGTGCGGACTATTGCCATGGTTTCGCAAATCTACGGCTACTACAATTCTTTTTGTGACATTGAATAGTGTCTTCCCAATGCCCTCCCAATGCTTTTTACCACTTAGAAAGCTGTGAAAAAGGAAGATGGGAGGTTCCTCTGATTCTGTGGAATCCCCGAGTATTTTATATGATAGTACTACTGATCTATTATAGATCCGGTAGGAAGGTAGTATTTGTTTAAACAGCGCATTATTTTGACATAACATTGAATGGAATTTTCTTTGCATGTTATTCTCAATCTACCCTTCTGGTCAGTGGGTCGTCTTAGGGGCGGTTCTCATCATCTGTGTTCCTTTTTCCCAACTATGTTGGTCTCGGCTTCTAACTGGATGCAGCTGAATAGTAATATTTCACACTGTACCCTTCTATCTTCATAAATTAATTGTAACATCTATTGTTTGATTTAATTTTATTACCGACAGTATTGCACAAAAATCTATGCATTACATGAATTTGACATTTCTCAACTTCAACGTGACTTCACTTCCATAGACTATTTTACAATAAGCATGGAGTACTGTCCATGCTTATTAGTACTACAGAAAATCATAAATAGTAACTCTGTGCCTCCTGTATCCAGATCTATCCGACGGTTCAGGGCGTAACTCGGTTGGTTACAAACATCCATCCATCCAAACTTTTACATTTATAATAGGACTGTTTTACACTAAAATAAAACAGTTATTATGTGCCGAAAGAAAGACACAGCGTTAGTATGAAGAAGCAGTCTATGATTCTGGTTTCTAGGAGCATAGATATTGTAAAACATACCTGATTCTCTTTGGATTTACGTTGTTACCTCTCATTTCCGGCAGGGGTCGCCATCTCTGGTTCCGGTGACCGGCCGTTTAGGCTTCCATAGTGTCTTCATACCAGCAAGGACCTTGAGCTAACGCTGTGTCTTTCTTTCGGCACATAATAACTGTTTTATTTTAGTGTAAAACAGTCCTATTATATGCCTACCAGAAAGACACAGCGTTAGTATGAAGACTTGTTTGATATCTGCTGGTGAAGGTAACACAATAAACGCTATGTGAAATAAATAAATGTGTTAAAGAATGAAAGAAATTCATTTCAGATTAAACATTTATTATCAATTACCATAATCAGTAAGGTTATATTACTGATAAATAATTATAATAATTTGAAATTAAAATGAACAATTTGTTAGGCACTTCAACTTAAACAATCAACTTTGGCACATAAAACTTAACAATTCTAATTAAAACTTGAGAAATTTAATCGTAACAAATCTTCTTCTTCATTATTTGTATTTTTAATAATCTCTCTACAGTAAAACTTTTTGAAGGTCTTATCACTCTTCCAGTTCCCTCTAGCCAATATATCATCTACAGGAACATTCTCCCACCAGCCTTTGGATGCTACAGCTGCTCTGACGCTTCCAGGAGTAGCTTCTAAATTTAAATCTTTAAATATAGATTTAATCCAACCTGCTATAATAGCCCTTGTAGCTGGTTTTATTTGGCCTTTTAATGAAACAAATAGACTTGTAACATTACTATTAAGTCTTCTTTCCTGTGAAATCTGAATCAATTTTGAAATATGTTTCAAGGGACATATATTTGCATCTGGGTGTTTTAATAAAGACCAGCCAGACTGTCTATATTTGCTTGAGTCTGTTTTCGATCCAAATTTTGGCCATAATATAATTTTTTCTTCTTCTTCTATAAATTTGCTTTGAGAAATATCCAACAAGGTAAGGTCATGTATCCTTCTGCCTGATGCTAACAATAAAATAATTGCAGTTCTTCTTTGTTTCATATTATAGTCTATGATCTTAGTTTTTAAAGAAGAAAATGAAATATTGTCTGTGGTTAGACTTCATGTCATGTCTGCTTTATGTACAATACACAAGTCCTCGTCTCCCTGAATTTTATTTGTAAGAACCCATTGCATCACGCCCGAAATATAGAACATGGTGTCATCGTGAGGATATCAACAGGGAAATAGAAGAATGGAGACCAATATTTTTCTGGGTAACAGTGTCAAACCCCTAACAAGACAAAATGGTAACATGGCTGAACATTGGAAAAATTGGAAACAAAGATTCGAGATTTACTGCGATGCTAATGACATAAAGAAACAGTCAGAAACGAAGCAAATAGCAATATTTTTGAATCTCATTGGTGAGTATGGATTAGAAGTCTTCAATTCCCTAAATATCGATAGAAAATCTACAACTATAGAAAATGTGCTGAATCACTTTGACAAAAAATTCAATCCGCAAAGCAACATTACAGTGGAAAGGTATAGTTTCTTTACAAGATTACAGCAACAAGAAGAATCTTTGGATAACTACGTCACGATATTGAATAATTTAGCCAAGTCATGTGAATTCAACGACTTAAAAGATTCCTTAGTCAAAGATATGTTTGTTATCGGAATAAACAACTCAAAAATAAGAGAAAAATTATTACAGCAAGAAAAACTAATACTTGAGGATGCTTTAAAAATTGCAAAAAGTATGGAATTATCTCAAGAAAGGTCTACAAAAATAACAAAGTCACAAAGTCATCAATCTTCAGAAAATATGTCATCAGTTCAGCAAGTGTCAAAAATAAACCACAGAGGCAGGTCAAAGTCAAGAAACAATTTCAACAATTTCAATAATTATAGACAGAGAAGTAAGTCAAATAATAGAGATTATAATCAAAACTCTGTGAAAAGACGTGACAATTCAGTATCGAAAAAGCCTTGTAACAGATGCGGACAGGTTCACATTTATAAATGCCCAGCGGAAGGAAGAACGTGCAAAATATGTAAGAAGCAGAACCATTTTGCTAAATATTGTTTTTTCAACAAGGACAGACAGGACAAGGGTCAACAACAAAAATCTAGTGTAAGTTGTATTAATTATGATGACTCTTCTTGTAATGACAATTATTTTATAATTAATAAATTGACTGACAATAATAAATGTAATAATAGAGAGGATGAGTGGAAAATTAATGTAAATTTAAATAATATTTTGACAAAATGCCAAATTGACACAGGTGCCGATACTAATGTTATTTCTAAAGACACACTTAATTCTATAATGACTCAGACTAATAGGAAAATACATATTCAAAGAACAAATAATAAGATTTTTTCATTTTCAGGAGAAATAGTTCCAAATCTAGGTAGCTGTGTGATACAATGTGAATTTGAGAATGGACTGAAGACTAAAATATATTTTATTGTAGTTGACTGTAAATGCCAAACAATTCTAGGCTGGAAAACGTGTGAAAAACTTGGTATTGTCAAAAGAATTTATAAAATTCAAAATAACCTACAACTTGATTGTGACAGGTCAGTACAAAGTGTCGTATCCAAATATTCTCATACATTCGAAGGTATAGGATGTCTTCCAAATGAAATTCACTTGGATATCGACGAAAATGTGAAACCAAAAGTATGTCCTATTCGTAGAATACCATTTTCTCTTCAAAATCGTTTAAAGTCTGAATTAGGAAATATGGAAAAGATGAAAATAATTGAAAAGGTCACCAAACCTACAAAATGGGTTAATTCTATTGTTTTAGTAGAAAAAACAAACGGTTCATTGCGTGTATGTCTTGATCCGAGAAACCTAAATGTTGCTATTCAAAGACCTCATTATCCTTATCCTACATTTAATGATCTCAGGTCACAAGTTACTAGTAGTAAAATATTTTCAAAATTAGACGCAAGTTCTGGCTACTGGACTATCAAATTGGATAAAGAGAGCAGTGACTTATGTACATTCAACACACCTTTTGGTAGGTATAAATTCCTTAGACTCCCGTATGGTATAGCTTCTAGCGGTGAAATATTTCATAGAGTAATGAATGATCTCTTTGGTGATTTGCCTGGTATTGTAATATTTGTCGATGATATTTTAGTTCATGGACGAAATGAGACCGAACATAATGAACGGCTTGAGTCAGTTTTCAAACGTGCTTCTGAAGTCAATTTAAAATTTAATAAACAAAAATGCGAATTTGGTCTTTCAGAAATTTGTTATGTGGGACACATTTTTAACCAACATGGAGTGTCACCAGATAAGTCAAAAATAGAAGCAATTACTAAAATGCCTTCTCCTCAAAATGTCAAAGAACTTCAAAGATTTTTAGGTATGATTAATTATTTAGGTCAATACATTCCAAATTTAGCTGAAGAAACTAGTATTTTAAGAGATTTACTTAAAAAACAAAACTTATGGTCTTGGACACAAAATCATGAAAATCAGTTTAATAAATTAAAATCAATTATTTGCAAGTCCCCAGTTCTTATTCATTATGATGTCAATAAACCTGTTAGAATGTCAGTAGATGCCTCTAAAAGTGCAGTTGGTGCAGTCATATTTCATGGTAACAATCCTATTGCTTATTCATCTAAATCTTTAAGCAAATGTCAAGAAAACTATGCACAAATTGAAAAAGAACTATATGCAATTGTTTTTGGATGTAAAAAATTCCACCAATATGTTTATGGAAAACCAATTCAGGTAGAGACAGACCACCAACCTCTAGTCACACTTTTTAAAAAACCATTATCTGAAGTACCTTCACGACTTCAAAGAATGATGATTACTTTGCAAGCTTATGATTTGATAGTATCTTATACTAAAGGCTCAAAAATGTACATTTCAGACACTCTTTCTCGAGCACCAGTCGATAATGATAACAATCTTGATGATAATTTAAAAGAATTTGAACAAAACTTGGATATTCATATTAATTTACTAACCTCAAACTTAGCAATTTCTCAAGAAAAATTAGATAAAATTTTAGAATGTTCAAACAATGATATAAAGTTACAAATATTGAAACAATATTTTTTCCAAGGATGGCCTCAGTCAAAAAACCTATGCGATAGTTTAGTACTCCCATATTGGAATGTCAAAGAAGAAATTCATGTCATAAATAATATACTTTTTAAGAATAATTCTGTCATTATTCCTACTTCAATGAGAACTGAAATCTTGAATACTTTACATGAAGGACATTTAGGAATAGAAAAAACCAAAAATTTAGCTCGTGGTATTGTATTTTGGCCTAACATAAATCAGGATATAGAAAACAAAATAAAACTGTGTGAAACTTGTGCTATGTATAGTTTAAATAAATCAAAAGAATCACTCAGGTCACATGAAAAATCAATTTTCCCCTGGCAAAAACTAGCTACTGATCTATTTGAATATAAAAATCAAAAATATTTACTTGTGGTAGACTATTATTCTAACTACATTGAGATAGCTAATTTAAAAAATGATACTAGATCTTCATCAGTAATAAATAATTTAAAATCTATTTTTGCAAGACATGGCATTCCATTACAATTAGTCAGTGATGGTGGACCACCTTATAACTCAAAAGAATTCAAACAATTTCTTCATGAATGGGATGTTGAACACATTGTCAGCAGTCCATACATGGCAAGATCAAATGGATTAGCCGAAGTCTCAGTCAAAACAGTCAAAAATATCTTAAGAAAATGTGAGGAATCAGGTACAGATCCCCACATCGGTCTATTACAACATAGAACTTCTCAAGGTTCAAACATGTACTCCCCTTCGCAATTACTCATGTCAAGACAATTAAGAACAAAATTACCAAGTCAAATTAGTCAATTAAAACCTAAAATTGTTAAATTTGCTGAATATTCCAACATTAAAGACAAAAACTTACAAAAAACTAAAAATTATTATAATAAAAGTTGTAAAAACTATCAAGAATTTCATGTCAAGGATAACATTTATTTTAAAAAAAATCCGAAAGACATTAT
Source organism: Xestia c-nigrum (assembly GCA_916618015.1). Taxonomy (NCBI): domain Eukaryota; kingdom Metazoa; phylum Arthropoda; class Insecta; order Lepidoptera; family Noctuidae; genus Xestia; species Xestia c-nigrum. The sequence continues at coordinate 6,967,151 of OU745263.1, forward strand.
TTGGACAAAAGGTCAAATTATCTCTAAAACTAAACTCCCTAGATCTTTTATAATACAAGACAACTTTGGTAAAACATATAGGCGAAATTCTCAACATATTCGACCTGATTATTGTCAACAAAAACAACATAAAGAATCTATTAAGTTTGATGATCTTAATGGTCAAAAAACACAGTCACACTTTCAGTCACAATCGAGTCAGTCTTTTGAAAATGAAAGGGATGATGATGGTTGTCAGGATTACACATACATAATAACTCGTAGAAAAACAAACTCATTCTCAAGTCCTAGTCAAGTTCATAATAATTCTTATTGTAGCAATACAGAATCTAATGTTGAATCAGAAAATTATCAATCTATAGAATCCAATCAGTCTGAATCAAATGTAACAAATCAGTCAGTCATAAAGTCACCTGAATTTGTCAATGTAAATGATGATGTGTCTTGTAGTCAAAGTCTTTGTGATCACTATGAATATCAAGATGAATTAATTTTAACTAGTCCTCCTCAGTCATGCTCAAATGTAATGCCTAATATTATAATATCTCCTGACGAAAGAAACTATGTTTCAGAGAATGTAAATAAGTATAGTTCTAGAGGAAGATTACTCAAAAAGACACAAAAATTTGATTTATAGGATAATTTATTCACAATGTAATACATTAAATTCAATATCACTCAAATAAATTTAAACATTGTATTGAAATAATTTCACATCACGACAACGCTAGTGTATTGCTTATAAATGTATTGATGTAATCAATTTATTATTGTATAATTTACTTATCACTTCATCTTAAACGATAAACATAAGTTAATAATAAATGTAATTTGTATTTCAGCATTAATCTTGTAAATTGTAAACAACAGGTTATGCCCAGTAGAGATGGGTAACTCAGGAGAGATAGATACAAAAGATATGTATCATTCCGTTTCACTCAATCACTCTTTATATCTCTTTGAATCCGAATGTATCAGTGTATCTTTTACAACTTGTTCAATCGTCGTCTTTTTGTATCTGAGTGATGTGACTGATGTGTATTGTGTGTCGCACACCTACCTAGTGGCCGGCGACTCGGCTCTCTTCGAAAAGTCTAGACGTCTCTTTCGCACCTCCCTGTTTAGAATGATCTGTCTCGCTTTCGCTAGACCGAGATAATGAGTTGACTGACCATTATAAACTGATATACGTCAGCACAAAATTTTAATTATTATACTGGTTTGATTTTGTCGTGCACTTTCCTTCAAGTGCCTAAAGTTTTATTTACATAGGCAAACTAATTTCAGTCATAAATCTATTGTTTTTGAGATCAAGATGGAAAAAAAGGGTTAAGCAATTTACAAAATTAAACAAAATAATCAGTTTGATTTATGTACTTTAGTTTAAACTCGGGATCGGGAGTGAATATTTTATTCAATAAATCAGAACAGAAAGATACGTAACGGTCCTAAACCAATCTATTGCTCGTAGTTCGTACTGATTCATTGGATTGAATTGTGCGAAGCGAGCCGCGCTGAGCAAGTGAGCAACAGTACAATATCGCTACGTGTGATGCGCGGATTCAAAAGGATACAAAGATATAAAAGAGTGATACATATCCCAGTGATCGAAAGATACATATCAATCTTTACTTTTCAATGATACATTTTTCCCATGTCTAATGCCCAGTTGTCAATGTCACTTGTCAATTTAAAAAAAAAAAAAAAAAAAAAAAAAAGGGGCATGTTTCATATTATAGTCTATGATCTTAGTTTTTAAAGAAGAAAATGAAATATTGTCTGTGGTTAGACTTCATGTCATGTCTGCTTTATGTACAATACACAAGTCCTCGTCTCCCTGAATTTTATTTGTAAGAACCCATTGCATCACGCCCGAAATATAGAACATTCTTGAGATATCAAAAAGGGAATTTGTGCTTGGAACTGTTTTCAACCAATTGAAAATTATTTTAGTGTCCCAAATAGGGGATTTTGTAGGTGGAGGTTTTGATAATGCTATGGCTTTTAAAACTTGTTGAACAAAGAAATTTTTTGATATATTGTCTGCATTTGAAGCACAGAAGGTAGAAATAGCTGATTTATGTAATAAAATTGTATTCACTGAAAAATTTCTTTTTAAATGCAGATCTGCTAAAAATCTTGCAACGTCTTTGCCGTCAGGATTTCTTTTATTAATATTATTTGTGGCACAAAATGATAGCCACCTTTTAATAGGGGCTTTGTAAGTATTTAGAGTGCTTTTGCGCCAACTATTACTTAATAATTCAATTTCCTCCCTACTCCAGTTTGCTACCTGATCTGACCACCCCCAATTTTCCACGCCTGGAGGGACAACTTGTCCACTTGTGGAGGACAGAGCCCTGTCGATCGATCTATCAGATTCTTCCGCAGATCTGTTATCGATATTGGGTCGGACAGGGCCCTGGCTTGTAGATCGGCCAGCCAAAAGCACTGATCCCACTGTGGTGCTATTACTATGTATGTTCCTATGGCCCCGTTCAGATGATGGAGCACCCGAGGGATTAAGTTGGGTGGAGGGAATACCCAGCCCAGTTGAAAGTCCCAAACTCGACTGAAGGCGTCGCAAAAAATTGCTGACCCATCTGTTGAGTCCCAAGTTACGTATTGTGGGACCACTGCTGTTTCTTTTGAAGCGAACAGGTCTACGTCTGGGACGCCCCATTTTTGGAATATTACATTCTTGGCTTGGGGTTGTAGCTGCCATTCGGGGACCGGTTTTCCTCTTGAGAGGCGGTCTGCAATCCCGTTTAACCTCCCCGGGAGGTATGATGCCGACAGCGTTATGTTGTGCTGTTCGGTTAGGTGAAGGAGTTTGCTTGTTAGGCCCAACAGGGCTAAGGACCGGGTTCCTCCCTCGTTCCTTAAGTAGGCTATGAGAGTTCGATTGTCCGACTGCACTAGAACATGTGCGTCCTTCATGTGTGCACCTTGTCTTACTAAGGCTGCATACACAGCAAACATTTCCTTCACATTGGAATGCCACTTTTGCTGGCGACGATTCCATTTGCCCGACAACATGATGTTGTTCAGGTGTGCTCCCCAGCCCGCGTCCGCCGCGTCTGTGGTGAGAAAGTGGGTAATCTTGGGCGTGTGCATTGGTCTTGCACTTTTCCCTACGTTTCTTACCCACCATTGTAACTCTTGGGTCACTAGAGGTGGTAACTCCCTCTTTTGCCTTGGTCTGGCTCCTCTGAACGATCTTAGAAAAATCTGAGTACGGCGGCAATGGAGGCGGCCGTTTGGGGTTGCTAAATTTGCAAAATTTAACATACCCAGCAATTTTTGCATCACTCGGAGACACGACTCTTTCTTCTGTAATAAGCTTGTTAATAGTTCTAGAATTTTTTCTACTTTTTTTACAGGAAGTGATATTAGTTTTGTTTTTGTATTCCATATTATGCCTAAATATTCTATTTCTTGGGTTGGGGTGAGAAGTGATTTTTTGAAGTTTACATGCCATCCCAACTTTTCCAGAGTTTGTATGGTTATTTTGGTGTGTTCTATGAGTTGTGTCTGATTTTGACTGGCTATTAAAAAATCGTCCAAGTAAACTACTATTCTTATGCCTTGTTTCCGTAGGATTTCCGCAATCCAATTGGTCACTGAGGCGAAGGTTTGAGGAGCTGATGAGAGACCGAAAGGTAAGGCCGTTAACTGTAATATTTCGCCTCCATATATTATGCGCAGAAAACGCCTGTGGTTTTCCTTTATGTTTAGGTGAAAATATGCCTGATGGAGGTCTATTTTTGTCATCCAGTCCCTGTCCTGTAGGAACTGAATTACATCCTGTCGAGAAATTAATTGGAAATGTCGAGTCGAGACATGTAAATTTAGGCTCTTTAAATTGAAAACAGGGCGTATCCCCCCATCTGATTTCCGGACTAAAAACATTTTGGAGTGAAAACCGGGTGATATGTTTTTTGGTTTTTCTAAAATGTTTGCATCTTTTAACTGTTGTATGATTTCTGTCATCTTCTGGGATGACTTTGTTGCAAACTTGTTTAATATTCTTTTGTAAGGGTAATGTAAAGGAGGTTTTGTTGAAAATGGTATGCGACTCTCCGCTATTATTTTTTGAATATATTGACTGGCCCCTAATTGTTCCCATGCCTGAACATGGGATTTTAGGCAACCGCCTTTGAATACCCTGCTTTGATTGTCACTTATCTTTAACGTTGGAGGTATCTTGAGTGCCTGTACGGCGAAAGGAATGCTTTTTATAATTATTATTTCTTGATTTTTTGTCAGAGTTAAACTTAGTTTTCTTATTGAAATTAGTTTTATAAGATGGCTTGAAACTTTTATTGTTAACCTGATTGGTATTATTGACTTTCTTTTTATCTTTTAAATAACTTGGCATGTTAAGCCATACCTGCGAGCCTCCTAAAGAATCTACCAGTGGGATGAGCGCTTCTCTATTGAAGAGATACTCAGCGCTAGGTGAAATATTTTGTAACGCTAATTTAAGATTAACATTATTAACTTCTTTTAGAATGCGGTCACGTCTAACCTCAATACATTCAGCTCGCTTGCCACATATGACTTGCATACAAGTTTCCATATTTTTATATGAAGGTGACGCTGGACCAAACTTTTCAGACAACTTATCACAGAGAGTGCTTGCACTGAGCTCTGTTTCAGAACTGGCAGCCCAATTTACAACCTCCTGCAAACCATTTTTCAAAAGTTGCCTATTTTCCAGAACAGCATTTGACAATCCCGCTAACAATTGCTCCGTACTAGCCAAATAATCTGTTCCTTTATTAAGGTGACATAATTCCTCATTTAATTTTAAGCCTATAAAACCTGGTGTTGCTATAAGTGTCTGCAAGTCCTTTTTATAACGAATGCCTTTCCAGGCCTGTGAGTTAAATTGCTGAAGACTATTTAACTCTGCTAGTTTATCGGGATCGGCAACAGGTACAATCTTAGATTCGTCATAACTTATTTTCAACTCCCCCAAACTCATATTATTATTATTAGTTGCTTTACTTATAACTTGTGGTTTGTTTAGAAACTGATCATTTGTATTCATAGAATTCACAGAATTTAAATGGCTGCCGACATTTTCTTTAATATTGTTAAAATTCGTATTATTAATAGCCGTGAAAATTTGCGGCATTTGAGCTACACAGTTAGTTAAATATGTTACTTGATTAATAATAGTGTCCATGCGAGGATCCGAACAAGTTCCTACTTGTTTGAACCTGCGCCGCTTAGACCTTTTATTAGGAGGCGGCGAGGCAAAACCTTCTTCGTCTTCCGAAGACGATGAACTGCTTTGCGATGAGCTCGAGCTCACAGCTCTTCGCTCTCCATCCGGAGCAGCGACTTGAGCTACAGGTTCAGGAACGGAATCCTCCGAGTCCATAATGGTGGGTAGGTAGTAGGTACTTACCGAACCGCCGTCAATGGCACAACACTGAACACTATAAAACACTGAATACGTGTATAATATTAGTATACGATCACTGTAACTCTATTTTCCGACCGAAAACAATGAATTGTTTGAATCGAATGGTATTTTTGTCGGTTTTTTAACTTTGAAAAACTTTTGCTCCTAACACGACAAAAATCATAAACGCTATGGAAGCCTAAACGGCCGGTCACCGGAACCAGAGATGGCGACCCCTGCCGGAAATGAGAGGTAACAACGTAAATCCAAAGAGAATCAGGTATGTTTTACAATATCTATGCTCCTAGAAACCAGAATCATAGACTGCTTCTTCATACTAACGCTGTGTCTTTCTGGTAGGCATATAATAGTAAGATTATATTATGCATGAGAAGGCTTACAATTTTGTATACCGATATGTATTATAATTTCAATTTCTAAAAATATTATTTGACCAGTTATAATCGTTTTATTTTGTTTCTGGGTGAAATACTGCAAGTCGATTTCAAACAAAACTAAAAGCGGGTGTTTTTTCGACCAAGTTGGGAAACCAGACAACTTAACCATGCCCTGAATGTTACAAATTCATAACGCTAACGTACTCCAACGATGAGGTGGCACAATGAGGGTCAAAGAGGTCTCCGATTTTGTATTCATGGATTCCTCGAATGTCATCTCCTATTTAACTTAATATATTTAAATGCCAGCTAGTTTCCTTCGAAAACAGGCAACACAGAGAAATTGACCGTCGTGTCGATAACGCCTGGAAGAGCTACTGGTCCATGAAGTCGCTGATGAAGGGTGACCTACCTTTATCCCTGAAGCGCAAACTCATCGACATGTGTATTCTGCCCATCCTAACCTACGGTGCTCAAACTTGGTCCCTGACTGAGTCACAAAAGTCCAAACTCAGGGTTTGACAAAGGGCGATGGAGCGTAGTGTATTGGGTATCAAGCTCAGTGACCGAATTCACAATACCACAATACGCTCAAAAACGGGAATCGCTGATGTGGGCAATAAGACTGCTGGTCTTATTGCCCACATCAGCGATTGAAGTGCACTCGGTTGAAGTGGGATTGGGCGGGCCATGTCTGTAGAATGCATCAGGACCGATGGGCCAAAGTCCGATGCCAGAAGACGGGCAGCGTCGCCGAGGGAGGCCTAGTAAACGCTGCGCTGGCGTGACGACTTAGAAGCGTTTGCGATAGATTGGCCTGAGAGAGCCGCACGTAGGAGGAGTGGAAGACTATGGGGGAGGCCTTTGCCCAGCAGTGGGACAATACAGTCTAATAAAAAAAATAAAAAAAAATACCTATCATTAAGCACGACACGGCCAATATTAGAAAAATGATAACCTGCCTTAAACACACCTGATGAAACCGATAAGAACCAGGAATGTTTTGAACTCCGATGCTTCTTTTGTGCATGTTCCATGGCAATTATTAGTTATACTAAGAACCGAAAGAATAGTCCATGTGATTGTGGAAAAAAATAAGAAAGAAAGAAAGAAAGAAAAAGCATTTATTAGCCCGACAGGACAAAACGTTAAAAAAAATGGTTAAAATGTGATTATAACACTAGTAACATTAGGTCACCGTTTTGGTTTAAGTATATTTGTTAACCATTAGGTACGCAATTACTCGTATGTATTATAATTACTTATTCACGTATTGATTGATATGTATTTAGATGGGGCACAAAATACTAGAGCTGTTGTTTTATTTTTAAAATTTAACTGTAACCGAATTCGTAACAATTCGTGTGAATTATTTACTTATCACCTAATGACCTGGTACGGCGGTACATACTTAATAATAATTAATATTCCGAAATGGCTGATGATGCTGATGTCAGAGTTACCTACCTCAATAATTTAGTGAATAAAAATATTTTATTCCAATTAATTCAAAGCATCATAAAAACTATCTGTCTCTATCTCTGAAATCGACAGTCTCTTCTGACCACGGCACGTCGACGACGGTTGGCAAATACAACGTTATTTTTTAGTCGTTTTAATCCCTTTAAGGGCGGATAGTACACATGAAAATGAACAACTTTTACTATGGGACCAACTATGAAATCTCGAAAAAAAAATCTGCTGCTTCATACATTATTGGTCGCCTAACTCGGAAAAATGTAGGCAACAGCTGATATTTTTTTCGAGATTTCATAGTTGGTCCCGTAGTAAAAGTTGTTCATTTTCATGAGTGCTATCCGCCTTTAAAGGGATTAAAACGACCAAAAAATAACGTTGTATAGTCCAATAAGGCCTTCGCCCACAGTACATTTAAAGTACCTCAAGTATATTTTCAGCATAATCATTGTCAATAAAACATTACACACATCCCGTTGGATTTAGCAAGGGTGCGTGGATCCACACGTGGTTAGCGTGAAGGTACAGCGAACAAAACAGGCACGGGGGCTAGCAATCTTCTTACTTATTATTCATCATCTGCATAGCCTTTTGACAACTATGTTGGAATCGTCTTCCAGTCTAACCGGCCTATCTGACCTCCACAACCCAGCTAATACTGGGTAATACGATACCAATTGGTAAGACTGGTTGTCAGATTTTTTTGGCCACTGACTACCTGCAACGACTGCCAAAGATGGATAAATGTGAATACAACATCAAAAAGAATTGTTTCCCAGCAATATTTTTTGCGTAAAGTTACTTAGTTTGATGTACAGAATGCTTGGTTAACGGCTTTGTGATGAGGTGGTTTACACCCTGTATACTTTTTGTTTGTAAATACATACTTATCATACATACATGACTCGTAAACAAATGTCCTAGATACTCATCACACAAACATTTGCTCCTACCAGGATTCGAACCCAGGACCGGACAGAACGTAAGGTAAGTAAGTAGTTTCTTTAATATAATTTTAACTTTATCTTGAAAATACAGAAAGAAAATAATATAGGGCCTCCGGGATGTAGAAACGGTTCCAGATTGTTAAAAAAAATCCCGGATTTCCCGAGATTTTCGGGACTGGGATTTCCCGGGAGCATACCCCACTAGGACAAGCTCCCGGGAACCTATCGGTCACCCTACCACATACCAACCTAGGCAACCACGGCTTACCCTAAAGATCGGCCCGACCGGCTTTTATTATTTAGCCACGAGAATCTTCTTACTACTATTATAAATGCGAAAGGGTTTTAATCAATCTGTTTGCAATTTCATACAAATCCGTTCATTAGTTTCTGCGTGAAAGAATAACAAAAATCTATCAGCACGTACTTTCGCATTTATAATAGGTAGTAGTAAGAATATTGCTAGCCTGCATACCTATTTCTTCTGAGGACTGTACTTAAGTAAAGGGTGGAGGCAACGAAAGTATGCTTACTTCAATTAATTCCGTTTATTTAATTCATTGACGCGAGCTGTGCGCTTGCGCTGGACTGCCCCTCAGACATTCTTGCCGAACTCTTGATTGGGTGACACGTTCCTTGGCCAGGTATTTGAGATTTATTTAACTAGTTGTTAATTTCGTTAACAATTTTAAAATTTAAAAACAAATAGTGGTGTGCGCACGAAATTGATGTAGTTACATAACTTTACTGACGGACCTGTAAGTTTTCAGGTAGGATAAGAATTTTTCAATGGCTGAACCATTCCATTCGTGTTGTTAATATTTTCGCGAGTTCCGGTGCATTGTGTTTTTTTTAATTAATACATTTTCGTCGTGTATTTCGTGGTAATCAAATGTTGACAAACCAATAATTTCAGCCTGTTTTAATAATAAATAATGAAGTGAGCAGTGTACTTTATTTTTAGCACTTGGTTTGATCAATGGTCCTTTAGAACACTGATTTGGGTTTTCATTGCCACCAACTGACTTATTTTGTAGACTTTAAATCATGAAATGGGACTCTATTTGTGTATAAGTCTTTCTAAAATGATCCAAATATTTAGGTATATACCTTCCTTGGGTATAGATATATACTCGTAATTGTTATTAGAGATATTTTTCATATACTTACTTAATATAGATAAATAATAAAATTCAATTTTAAGTAAACATTTTTACAAAAAGTTTACGATGGTAGATCGGTATAATTACAGTGTTAGTAGTTGTTGTTGTTAGTTTAGTGGTAATTAATAGTCATGAAACAGTTTTACAATGATCTGGATAAAAACTAAGGACAAGACAAAACCTCAAAGGCTCCTCCACCCTAAAATTAGCAACTCTGTATATGGTGGTTCAAACTACGCTTGAAATACTAATAAAATAAAGTTCTAATCGGCTTGCACTACGAAGTGGTTGTAAAGTCAAAGTAGGAACTCAGTAGTTTTTATTATATTTTTCACCTGCAGTAAAGTTACTTAGTTTGATGTACATAATGCGTGGTTGACGGCTTCAAGCGGGGTCCGTTTACACCCTGTATAAGATTAAAGTTGCAAAATAAAATAAAACATCTAAATGTAATTCAGTGCAGTACGATCTAGGTACTCGTAGTTTAGTTTTATTTATTCAAACCTGTGTTTCAGGCAATATGTGTAGAGACGGTATTAAACAGTTAAAATTTTGCTCAATAATACGAGTTTACTTTAGGTACCAGAAAAGGGGCTAAAGGTGACTATAGGCTCAGTCCCGTCATTTACAAGGAGGTAAAAACACGGACAAACAAGTGGACAGACATGCACGATTTACTTGTTTGACTAACAATTACCTATTTTCACAAGACTATCAAATTATTGCACTACAGGAGTGTTAACGCACTTTAAGGCGACTAGATGAGCTAAATTAGCAACTATATTTTTGGTGGTTCAAAGTTCGTTTAAAATGCTGTTAGAATAGAATTCAAATCAGCTTGCACTACAAAAAGGTTGTAACGTTAGTCACCGCGGGCAAAATAGTGCGAAATGAGTGGTTTCGATCGATTTAAAAAATGTATTGATTGAACTAAAAACTAAAACACTATATTGCTAGCAGAATTATTTACCAAAAAATCAGAATGATCGCATGTATTTTAGTATGGTTTTTTTGGTTGAAAGAAATTTTTAGAGATAAGTTCGTGATTTTTTTTTATCGAGTCAAAATTAATTGTATTATGTTTTCAAAACACTATCATACTAGCATATATCTTGTATCTTGAAGAACATCATATATTTTTATGGTTTTGTTTATTGCCGTGAATAAACAATAATAATAATAATTTACTTTTAGGCGTTATAAGACACGTAGTGTTTAGCTCATGTATACTGGCTTACATAAAACAAAAATAGGAAGCACGGAGTCATTTGAACTGTGAACGAAGAAATATAACACTAGATTACGTTCTGTTTTATGTTACCTTCGGAAAACTACTTCTGATATAATATAATTCATCCATGGCAGGCTACAGATCATCACTATATATTATAAAACAAAGTCCACCACCGCGTCTGTCTGTTTGTTCGCAATAAACTCAAAAACGACTGCACCGATTTAATGCTGTTTTCACCAATGCCAATGGATAGAACGGTTTTCGAGGAGGGTTTTAGTGTATAATTTGTACGCGGGCAAAGCAAGTAATTGTTTCTGTCATTGAATTAACTTCATTTATTAATTAATCAATCAGCTGACTGTAAAATTGACAAAAGTTTTGTATACTATTGTTTTGTGTCCGTTATGGGTTTGTGTCTAAGCCACGGGCATCAGCGAGTCATTCGTAATACTAGGTATCATTCCACCACAAGCCGCATCATCGCTTCGCATAAGGCAAGTTTCAACCAAACCCAAACCGTATATTTAGCGTAGAAATAGTTATTTGTTACACAAGAGTGCAAAGTTGTTTTTAAGCGCGTGCTCAATTTTGATGACCGAGCAAGCGAAAGATTCTAAAATTGAGTCACGAGCGCAGCGAGTGATTCAAAACTTAGAATCTTGAGCGTTCAAAGAGCACGAGGTGAAAAGTCTTTGTACTCGAGTGCAACACGTAACTTTTCATCCCACCACAGCGAGGAAATGAATAAACGCAAAAAAAGATGCGCATTATTAACAAATTCAGTTAATTCTGTTGGAGTCAAATAAACTTCCTCGTCGCTAGATAATGAGTGGTCATTTTAGGTTTCTCACTTGTTTTCAAGTTGGATTCCTTGTTTTTAACCTAAAGTACTTAAAAGTACGTATGTAAGTTAAAATATGACACTACTTAGGAGCTATATTAGTACGACATTAAGCAGAAAAATCGATTCAAAACAACACCACACAACAGCCCAATCGGACAGTCCAAATGAATAAATTAAGAAACTTTAACCTAATTCAATATAATCTAATTAATTTAATCTAATTTAATTTACTTGTCTACTTGTCTTGTGTGACTTCTCTATGTATAATAAGTAGTTCACATTGGTGCACTTTCAGGGATCATTAACCCTACGTTTAATGTATTGTGTAAATGAATATTCAAATTGTGACATTTCCATAGAATCTTTACAAAAGATTTGTAATTAAAGTCGCTGCGTAATACTCGATGCGGAGCGCTGCTGCTGTAAAGTGTTCACCTTACAGGTCATCATTGCATATCATTTCGTTCTGTGACATTTTCATGTCGTATTTTTACTGTTATAGTCGAAGGGAAACTGTAGTAGAATAATTAAAAAAGAAAAGTGATTTTATTTTTATATTATTTGAAGGCTAATGGAAGCTGAATTGTGATGAAAATAATAATATGTAATTGCTTCGAATACGGTCATTAATTAGAAAGTTTTAACATTTTTGTTTTTTTTAAGGCGCTTAGACGAGCTAAATTAGCAACTCTATTTGTGGTGGTTCAAACTTCGTTTGAAATGCTGTTAAAATAAAGTTCTAATCAGCTTATACTACAAAGTGGTTGTTACGTCAGCCACTGCGTGCCTAATAGCGCGAAATGAGTGGTTTCGAACGATTTACAAAAAAACTATTGATTGTATTAAAAAACTGAAACAGTATCATGCTAATATAGTACTTGTAGAATTATTTGCCAAAAAATCGGAATGATCGCATGCATATTAGTATTTGTTTGAAAGATATTTTTAGAGATAAGTTCGTGATTTCTTTTTATCGAGCCAAATTAATTGTATTATGTTTTCAAAACAGTCTCATGCTAGCATATATCCTGAAGAATATCATATATTTTTCTGGTCTTGTTTATAGCAGTGAATCATATATACTTTTAGTAATTATAAAACTCGCGTTTAGCTCATGTAATCGCCTTAATAAAACGTTTAATATATGTATCTTCGTACTTATTTTTAAGAGCCCAAACATAAACCTCATTGTTTTCTAATTTTCCAGCGCTCGCAACAGCAACATGGGAACCTTAATACGGAATATAACAACGTATTACCGCTACGTGAATGAGGACCTAGCGGGTAAGAGCCACTTCTGTTATTAAGTTTTAAAATAAATAATTTGGGGCAGAATAATAAATTATAACTTTCGTTACTTCTATGATGATCATTACAAATCACAACAAATAGAGGCAATAAAATGAAAAGCCATACCTCGATCTACCCCAAAAAAAGCATGAAGACATACAGACATTGGTGCGAAAAAGAAAAATGTGTGTGCAGTTGAATAACCTATTTGTAAAAAATATTTTTAGATTTTCAAATAGGTACTTTTTCATTTGTAACGACCATCTTTGTTCATTTGTAAAAACCCATTTTATATTTAAATGTGTCCCGAGTTTTAATAGTTGTTAATAGATGAGTGCGAGTGAACTTTACACACAGTTATCGGGGACATTTGTAAAGTACAGTGATCCCTTCACAATAAAGGTACCTACTTGTTGCAATGTGTAAAAGTAAAACATTTCTGCGTCGCGTCACGTCGTCGGGTCAAATCCTCACCTACATCAATACAAACACAATGTACTTAGGTATTGTATAGGTCGCTGTGTGTGAATGTCCGAAACTTGGTGTGTCATATTTTTACCGAGCTCTCTGATGAATGACTGTAATTTATTCTTTTCGCGCGGATTTCTGTCATTTACCTGTGATTACACCACGACGACTTGGTGGACTCTCAGTGAGAGGAGGCCGTGTCCCAGCAGTGGGAACATTTTAGGCTGATGATGATGATGATGATGATGATGATGACTTGGTGGATGTTCAGTATGCACGAAATTATAATGACTATTTAACAAAAACTCGTTCAATGAGATAACATGAACTTACGAGTTGTATTGACGATTTGAATCAAAATCAAAATTATTATGTTCCACTATAGTACTAATGATTATTTTCCCGACATTTACTTGCCCGAATCATATTTTCATTAACCAACAACCTGACACTGGCCAGCAAATTGCAAAAAAAGTTAGAAAATTTGAGTCTCACGGGCTACCTGTAGGCACCTGGCCTACCTGTAGGCTGACTTGAGGTCCTCTGCTAATCTAAACGTTTAATGTACCTACATTCAGCCCGAAAAGATGATACTGCCAATCGTTATTGTTCCACTGCATTGTATCCACGCTTTTTTGTGAAGAATTCAGCCCCAAAAAGATATATTGTTAGGTAAACTTTATTCCATGGCATTAGATTAGATTTACTTACATAGAATGACACAAACCAGAAGATTCTACAATACCAACAGTTTATTGTGTCTACTTCCAGATCCTCGGACGAACAGCTTCCCGCTGGTATCGAACCCGGTGCCTATTCTGGTGATAATGTACCTGTACCACAGATTCGTCCGGGCTTGGGGCCCTGCGTTCATGGCCAAGCGCGAGCCGTACAACCTGAAGACCGTGATCATCATATACAATATAGTACAGATCGGATTATCGGCGTACCTCACAGCACAAGTAAGTTACAATTTAAATTAAATCCAATCGTATATTTGTGATACATGGGTTAAATGCAGGTGCAGGCAGGTGGTGATGTATCAGACAGAATGTTGTTGTCATACTTGATGGTGGTAATCAGCTGCCCCTTACAAAAAATCAATATATTTTTTCACGACTGTGAAGGTGGTCCCAAAGATACTTACATACAGGCTGTATTTCACCTCATCACAAAGCCGTTAACCAAGCATCCTGTACATCAAACTAAGTAACTTTACGCAAAAAATATTGCTGGGAAACAACTTTTTTTTTGAGGTTATAAATCATGTTTTGTGGTATAACTCAATGTAGGTATAACTCACTTAAGACATTGTGGTATAACTCACTTAAGACATTGTGCGGATGGATGGATTAAATAGTACGAGGGTCGTAGAGATATTTAAAGTAAAAATCATGCGATAAAAAGTGGTATTTAAAAAAAATTGTTAAAATCATGCAACTTTGACCCCCAATATCTCCGTAACTAGAAAGTTCCCAGGTATAGTGTAGAACAAAAAAAGGATCAGAATGACGAGGAGAACAAGTGCCTTTCGTATTCGTTAAGAGGTGTTTTACACCCTTTATATGGATTACATTTCATAATCAATATTCTATTTCACTAGTTAGCCACATTTCTTATTTCCAAACCGTTGTAATGTTTCGAAATTAATAATAATAAAACAGGCAAATATTTGACAGGTATTTGCGACGTTGCCAACTTTCTGGATACCCGCTCCTAAATATGAGCATATTCTTATACCCGCTATAGAACTCAATGACATAGCACGTTTTATCACTGTCTTGTCGTCTTCGGCCGTTTTACCGTCTTGCTGAACTGTAATACTTAAAAGGACTGATCCAAAACCTTAAGCGGTAGCTCAAAACCTCTTTACGGTTGTCAATTTAAAGAAAGACAAACCAAAATAGAATAAAACATCGACCCAAAATATATATTCATCACAGCGCAGTTAATAATTTATCGTAATCAGAGACAGTTAAATCATTAGGCATACTACAGTCAATAGCGCAGCGCACTGGAGCAGTTGCGTTAAAATTCCGCTACGTTACGAAAGCATAATTGCATTCGTGAAAAGCGTAGGAAATGACAATTAAGTTATTGAGTCAAGGCAAAGGATACACAGGGCTGCCTCACCCGCCGCGCACGCGAGTAGACAGTGAAATCAACCGTAGCCCTTGTATATTTCCTAACTACATATTTTTATGAACAAATGCGCAATCATGCATTCGTATTATTTACATTAAGTTATTGTGATATTACGATGCTTCAACCAACTTTAAAAAGCTTCCGGCGAAGGTTTTGACGGAGAGTTTTTCTCGTGTAAAAGACATAAACGAGATAAGTCAAAGGTGTATTGTATAGGATGGTCGATGAACATGATTGCAAACGTTGATCTTTGTCGACCGACTTCCAATAAGAGGAGGTTCTCAATTCAACTGTATTTTTGGAGCATGCGTATTTCATACAAACGTAATACCAAAATAATTTGTAAATTAAACGTATTCCTAAGGTAGTGTGTATTTATTTCGATTGAATTACAGAACATCTAGGTTCCCAAATATATGTATATTTTGATTGGACACTGATTTTAACAAGAGTTATAAGAAAAATAAGTTTTCTATAGAAATTTTAAATTCCTCATATCTCGTCTTTGTATCATTGTCCTCTTTTTGTTTTTTTTTTCGATTCTTATTTTTTTTTTTTAGCATTGGTATGTGACATCTTTTATTGCTTCATATCAGTTCTATACACCCGACCCCCACATTGAGAAAACGGTAGGCAGATGATGATGATCAGTCCTAAAACCTATGTTATCAAGTATACTCGTTATTTGCGTGTACTGTGTAGCTCGTTCACAATTAATGTAAATTTAACCGTTTTCGCTGCACTTTTTTAAAAGGGAGTTTCTGTAGTTAGGTGCAGTTGCGGTAGCCCTACAAAATTATTTTATCATAAATTTACTTCCACCCAAGGCCGAGGAATAATGTTCTGTTGTTACTGTCGGCTCGACTGGTACTTACTCACTTACAAAACACAAAATGGAGACTCTTTGCTTTCAAGCGAGATGGGAGAGAAGCATAGAGTAAAGTATGTAGAGAAAGCAGTAAGGAAAAAGCTAGTTTAAATTTGAATTAACAATCGCATTAATTTTAACACGTTGACTACTGATTTACTGATACAGTACGCATTTATTTAAGAAAAATAACGGTGATTCAAAAAACAGCCAAATATATCATCCATCGTCGTCCAAATAACAAAGTAATGGTTTCGTATGATGAATTGGGCCTCGACCGAAAATAATCGATAAGAAGAAACCTTTCAAGGTATTACTAAAGTACACAATGCGTGAGAATTAACAAACATTTAAATTTACGTTTAACGACCAGAAACAATATAATCATCGAACATCGACATATTGCGGTAAACTGGGGACCTTTTTGATCTGATGAAACCGTATTGTAACATTTCACAAAAGTACCTATCAATTCGTTTTTTATCAATCTTTTCCTGACTCATTAACCCATCCATATGGCTATTACCCCTTTGTGTTCTGGGGCGAAGGTGTCTCTTTCGAACAGTCTCCTCGCTGCCCCAGAATAGTACCTGCCTTAGATTTAAATTTTAACAAGCAGCAAAATAGGTATGATTCAACAAGTACCTAGGTATTCCAACCTTCTCTCCACAGAGTATATAATTGTCACCGTAAAGTAAAATTGTCAAACACGTTATATTACAAATTGTAATATAACGTGTTTGACACGTTATATTGTAATTTACAATATAACGTGTTTTTTCTCGCGATATTGTAATGTCTCGAATTATTGTCAACTGAACATTCGGAAGTATCTCTGCCCCTCTATGCTCTGCCCCCATAATCGGGACTTGGGGCACCCCCCCCGTTAGGTTAGTTAGGTTCCTTTAAACCCTGCACTCGGAAATAGGGGCTCCGCGAAGCGGGGCTCCGTCGACTACGCTTTTTAGGGGGAATATAAAGTGTTTTAAGGTTAATATGTTATATTAATCGGTATTTCTCAGGAATGGTGCATTATCTTTTCATGAGAGTTGTGCCACTGGGCAAGGGGGACCCCTCCTTCCCTCCACACCACGTAAGTTGACTACCATCGCATGCATTTCACGAAAAATAATGCGTTTTGTTGTAAGCAGTATCACAGATGACAGATAACTCACTCCATACAAAATGTTCAATACCTACCGCTATAATAGCCTACACTTTTAAGTCAATAGACGCTGCGAACTAAAATGTACCTCACCTTACAAACGTAAAGCGGGTTTTGCTTTGTAGATCGCGCAGTCGCGTGGATATTGCGGATTGCTAGGGCTGCCTCTGTCGACGAAGATGTTAGAAGGGATTTTTAGTAAAGGAACCTACGTTATAAAATAAAACATGTTTAAAATGTATCAGAATTTATAATTATTTTAACGGAATATATAAAAGAGAATTGTTAAAAAAAATTGCATAGAGGTTTTTTATTTTGATGTAATGATTAATATTTTTTCCCTTCTTTAAATTCCCGATTGTTAACGTAGAGAATATTCGAAATCGGTCAAATAGTTTTAATAAGTTATCTTTGAGGAATATGCGTAGGTACGTACGCGCCGCGCGGCTGTTGACAACCCACTGCGCTATGGGTTACCGGTTGCCCGGCGCTCGGTAGATGATTAGCGCGTGTAAGTACATGGAGTGTAGTATCTATAATCTGTGGCAGTATGTTCATTTGACAATAATTCGAGACTTTACAATATCGCTAGAGATATTACAATATAACGTATTTGACAATTTTACGGTGACATAATCACTACGTTTACGTCTCTCTTACCATGGTACAATAATATACTTCGTTTTATTTGACCATGTCTCTTACTATCCAAATCCAACTCACTCAATGTCAAAAGTCTGTACACACACTGGCAAAAGACAAGGCAGTTCCTTTTTCAGTATTTTTCCTCCACTTCCAGTTCTTAATAAAAAATCTTATTTATCAAAAAGTAAAGTAGGTTCCACAACGTCGTCTCGTTGGCCTCGTGATGTGAAGAGAAACGCCGACCATGACGTCCTGGGCTCAATTTCCTGGTCGGGCAAAGTGTTATTGAGTTTTTCCATCAGGAATTTCTCATTAGAAGCCGCGAAGAGTTTGTATTTGTGCCCGGTTGATGGTAAGGCTCGCCCCCTAATAGGTACATGGGACATAACATAACTGACGAACAGTGGAGGGTACTATAATGTATATGTCACCGTAAAATTGTCAAATACGTTATATTGTAATATCTCTAGCGATATTGTAAAGTCTCGAATTATTGTCAACTGAACATACTGCTTACAACAAAACGCATTATTTTTCGTGAAATGCATGCGATGGTAGTCAACTTACGCGGTGTGGAGGGAAGGAGGGGTCCCCCTTGCCCAGTGGCACAACTCTTATGAAAGACAATAAAAAAAAAAAATATATATATCGCTGGACATTAAACACACAGCGCCATCTAGTGCCACACTAAGCAAGGCTTGTGTCGTGGACACCAGATAGTTGATATACTACATATATACTTTTTGTTTGTAAATACATACTTATTATACATACAAACATCCATGACTCGGAAACAAATGTCCATGCTCATCACACAAACATTTGCTCCTACCGGGATTCGAACCCAGGACCCTATGAACGCAAGGCAGCTTCACTACCACTACGCCATTCGAGTCGTCAAAATAAAGCACCAATAGTATAATGCACCATTCCTGAGAAATACCGATTAATATAGCATAACCTTAAAACACCCCCCCATAATCGGGATTTGGGGCAGGGCCCACGTTAATTTAGTTAGGTTCCTTTAAACCCTGCAGACAGAAATAGCGGCCCGTCGACTACGCTTTTTAGGGGTATATTTAAAGTATTTTGAGGTTAGATTATATTTATCGGTATTTCTCAGGAACGGTACTTTATCTTTTCATAAGAGTGGTACCATGGGGCAAAGAGGACCCCTCCTTCCCTCCCCCTACTCAACACCGCGCGAGTTGACTTCCATCGCATACATTTCACAATATTACGGTTTCACTTCGTTAGATTATAATCTACCGATAAATAATGCGTCATATTGTAAGCAGTATGTTCGTTTGTCAATCTTTCGAGAGTTTACAATCTCGCTAGACAGATTACAATCTAACGGAACTTACAGGTGTAATTATGTTATGTGTGGTACCTAATTACCATGTTCGTATTGTTTGCAGTGTTTGACCAGGCTGTACCTCTCGGGCCAATACAGCCTGTGGTGTCAGAAGATCAACACCGAAGACACGCCCCTGGAGCGTATTGTTATCAGTAGAGTGTGGCTCTATTACATGATCAAGGTCATCGACCTCTTGGATACGGTGCGTATTTATTCATGCCCAGATCTATACTCAGAATGTTATAAAGCTGAAGAGTTTGTTTGTTTGTTTGAACGCGCTAATCTCAGGAACTACCCACGGATTGATATTGTAAAAATCTGTTTTGGATAGTCCAATTATCAAGGAAGGTTAAAGGCTATATAATATCACGCTACAACCAATAGGAGCGGAGCATAAATGAAAATTGTTGTGAAAACGGGGTATATTTATTCCTTTTGTGAGCTTTTTAGGGTTCCGTAGTCAACTAGGAACCCTTTATAGTTTCGCCATGTCTGTCTGTCCGTCCGTCCGTCCGTCCTCGCTTAATCTCTGTGACCGTTAGAACCAGAAAGCTGAAATTTGGTACCAATATGTGTATCAATCACGCAATGTAAAGTGGGAAGTGATGTTTTTTTTTAATTTCAACTCTAACGTGTAAAAATGAATAGGGGTTTACTAGAATCATTTTTTTACTAGATAATGTTAATAATTTCGGAAGTAATCGCTTCAAAAGTAAAAAAACCCCCTCTAACTTTTGAACCATAAGTTTAGAAAATATGAAAAACATCTGAAAAGTTGAACTTTATAAGTACTTTCTAGGAAAATCATTTTGAACTTGGATGGAAACAACAGTTTTTGTACAAAAAAGACAAAAAGTTGTACTTACAAAATAATTCCTGTAGTATAATCGTATATGCAAGCATTTGTTTTAACTTCGTTTACATATTTTACTATCCTGAACGTTTTTCAAACAAAAAAATAATTATTAAAATCGGATAGGATTGAACACTTTATGTGACGGACGGGAAACTACGGAACCCTACACTGAGCGTGATCCGACACGCTCTTGGCCGGTTTTTCTCTTTTACGTGACGCAGACGAAGTTGCGTCATATAATAATATGTAGGAACAGCCGACCAGCACCGCGCAGATTTTCACACATACCTTCAACCCCTATTTGACACGCTCAGGGATTGAATTTTCGAATTAGAATAGTTCAGCACCACTCTTAAGGCCTGACCAGTCTTAATTACAGATTGTCTCGGACATAATTGACTCATTTTATCATCGTATCATCATTAATGCTTTAATTTATACCAACAGGTATTCTTCGTGTTACGGAAGAAGTCCAACCAAGTATCGTTCCTACATGTTTACCATCACTTAGGAATGTGTCTACTTGGATTCATAGGCACCAAATATGTACCAGGTATATTTTCTTATTACCTACATATGTAAAATAACGTAAGCCTGGGCTAAATTAAATGAAGTAAACCTGTTTTTCCACTAAAATATGACTAAATCCTACACAATAATATTATCTTTATCTATAAACAAGAAAGTCTTGTATTTTAGTATGTAACGTGAAATCTTCTGGAAAAATTCTTTCAGCTATGGATAGCTACATTATCAGCGAGTAACATAGGCTATATTTTATCCCGAAACTAGTAATAAATTTGCAAAAAAAACTTTGCACAATTCGCTTACAACAAACTTATACTGAATTGTTTTTTTTAATTACTTAGTAACTTTTTTAATACAAATTTGGTATCGTTGGAAAGGATATAAACTAAAGAACAAACTTTGATAAAAATTAATTATTGAAACACTGTAGCTTTTTTTTTAATTTGAGGTTGAATTTTGATCGTACCTAATGATATGGATTTGGCATTATTTTCTTTAAAAAGCGTACTATCTAATTTTTTACCCTAGTTTTAGGGAAGTTCTGAAGTATTTTAATCACCAATGTTTATGACTACCAACAAGTAGAAAAAAAACCCCACCAAAATAAAGCGAAAAAAAGTTGTGAATGCTTAAATTCAAATTTTGGAAAAATCTCAATAAAGTTTAAAAAATTACCTATCTCCTAAACTATAAAACTTTGGTTACGGAAAGTAAGGTTCAGTAATTAGAAAATGACCTCCTCTATATGCGAATTTGCTATGACGGGTCCAGAGCCAGTCACCCTGTGTAGTGTGACTGGTACATTTGGCGAACATAAATGTACTGAACAGCTGATTTTATTTTCGCGATTTCAGGTTCTGTCCCATAGTAAAGTCCCTGCCTAATTCCACTTCTACCCAGCAATCTTTTTCCCCCCATCCGCTGTTCCAGTTTTTCAACGTATTTATTTTTTATTTATTTATTTAACACTTCAAGCACGTAGTACAGAGACGGATAAATCGCGAATTGTGTCGCTTAGCTTAATAGCTATAAAAATATTCAATTAAAATAATTAAACAAAGTGGGTACGTTTTTGCAATAATCATCATCATCATCATGTCAAGTTGGGTCAAGTCAAATATGCACGACATCTGACCCTAATCCGTGTCTGGCCAAAATGCGTAATTAGTCTCACAACAAACCTCATTCATCATCATAATAATAATTCAGTTTCATTGGCGAAATCCGTTCCAAAAAGAACAAAAATAGTACTTATCGATCCACATCTATGATCGATCCCCTGCATCTTAATGGCGTAAGAACGGCTTCGCAATAACTACATCATAAATGATAATAAAACATAAACACGGAGAGAATATTATCATAAGTGATGCAATAAAGTTTGAATCTAAAGAAAAGCACTAGAATTAAGAAAAGGTCGTGGTATTTTAACAGTTATTAAAGTTAAATGTTATGCACAATCATAACATTTACCTACTGTTGATTGTTCACTTGCGCAAGAGTTGCAGCAATGCTGCAATGGTAGCATCGCGTGCACGAAATGGGTCGAGTGTCCTAATGCGCCCGCGACGTAGGAAACCACTCGCATGCCGAAGGATTCTTACAAATATCCTTACAAAATATAGCCTATGTTTCTATTGACTGAAATTCATAAATGCGTAATTAAGTAATCGTTTTTTACCGTTTTGTTGTGGCCGAAAGCGATACTACTTACTGGGCGCGCGATTTCGGGTTTGACGCCTTGTCGGGCAAAGTTTTATTAAGCTTTTCCATTTGGAACTTCTCTGTAGATAGATAATGTCTGAATTTTTACCCAATTGGTAGTAAGATATATGGTATAAAATTCTATGTACATTATAAGCAAGTATATTTTCTTCATTCCACAGGAGGTCACGGCATAATGCTGGGCTTCATCAACTCCATGGTGCACTCCGTCATGTACTCGTACTACCTGGTGTCCATCATGAGGCCGCAGTGGGTGCGCCAGTGGTGGAAGAAGTACATCACACAGCTGCAGATTGTAAGTGTTTACTTCTTAAAGGAGTGTTGGAGTTTTCGATAAAATAACGATTAGCCTAGCCTTTGATGTTCCCACTACTAGGACACAGGTGTCCTCTCTGACACGGTGTAGGCTGTAATCCACCACGAGAACCCAGTGGTTCGCAGTTCTCGATAATTTGAGACAAATGATTACCAACAGATATGTTACTTTTACCTTTAAAGGGCGATCCATCCAGTACAACTAAGAAGAACATAAAAATTAAAAGATTTTGGCCGTAAACTAGTCTGGAACGTAGTTTATGTGCTTACTGCGCACGAATGAGTGGGAGGGAAAAAATAACCATGATTTTTTTTTCTGATTATGTCTTTAATATTTACAGCTGCAGTTCGTCATTCTGATTCTACACTTCGGCCACGTCCTGTTCGAGCCCTCGTGTGAATACCCCAAGTGGGTCTCCTTCTTGTTCCTGCCACACAACATATTTATTTTATTTTTGTTCTCAGACTTTTATATCAAAGAATATATCCTAAAGAAAAATAAAAACAAAGCTAAGTAAATAGTTAGGCATTATATGTAGGTAGTAAATATGTTATTAATTTTATTCATTATAACTTAGCGATAACGATAACAGAGTTTTATTGCATTTCCTAAAACCCAAACGCAACCCTTGTTCAATACCTACACACCTTAGTCTCCAAAAGACAATCAGAAGACATGTTTTGCTTTCTTTCTGACCTGGCGGGCCCTAATCTTTTTTGCTTGGGGGAAACATAATCTGCTAATGATTAGTGACTCGGGTATGTATTGTGAAAAGTGATAAAGAGTATAAAGCAGCGTCCCCACTAGGTACGCGCGACTCGTGAGGCCTCGTGAGACTTAGGGATTTCAATTTGCAAGTCCCGGTTTTTTTGCTAGATACGGGTTCTATTAGTTATGCCTCATGACTATACACAGAAAAACACCCGAGTTCATTCTGCTCAAAAACGAAGGAATTCTATTTTTTTTTATTTGTATGAAGCTAGTATGAAAAATCGAATTATCTCTTAAACAGAGAGTTAAACACACACAGATGGTTATAGTGCTAATTATTTATGATTTTTTGGTTGCCGATTTTCCGAAACATTTAATGCTGTTTTTTTTTTAAATCATCAAGTATTTTTATTTATTTTTATATATGAAACGGTTCTTTCTAATGTTCAAGTTAAAAAAATCGATATGTTACAAAGGTTACGTGATTATTACATTAAAAATAGGGTTACTGGCAATTAGTGTACGATAAACCGATACTTAAACACGTGATTGTACTCCATGATAATAAACAACTTTTGCTATGGGAATTAACATGAAATCGCGAAAAAAAATCAGCTGTTTACATTTTGTCATTTACCAGTTAAGCGAACACAAATGTACTGAACAGCTGATTTTTTTTCGCGATTCGTAACCTCTATTTTATTTAAATTAGGTATATGTAAAAAAAATATGAAAAATATTTTTTTTATGATTTTCTTGTAGTTTAAAAGTATTCTTAATATTTGGGTCAATACTATATCGATTCTATTAGCTTGGACACTAAAAGGAGCCGTTTCATCATCTCAGCCGAAAGGCCTCCACAGTTGGACAGGCCTCCCCCAAGTGTCGCCACATTGACCGGTCCCTTGCGACTCGCATTAACCGGATTCCCGCAACCTTCACCAGGTCATCGTCAGCCGTTTCATATGTAAAAATAAATAAAAATAATCTGATGATTTAAAAAAAAAAAGGCATAAAATATTTCGGAAAACCGACAACAAAAAAATTATAAATAATTTGCACTATAAGAGTAAAGATGGTCCGTGGGTACCGCACGATCTCTCGCGAGGCGGCGGGCCTGCTTGCCGGATTGCCGCCATGGGATCTGGAGGCGATAGTCCTCGCGCGCCTACACGAATGGCGCGCGGAGGTACTACGCCGGGGGGAAACTCCGCTGCCGCGGCAAATTGCCGCTCAGCGGACTGACCTCCGGCGCGATCTTATGGCGACATGGAGAGAGCGACTGTCGCAACCCCGTGCAGGGCACGCCACGATAGTGGCGGTAAGTCCCCTCTTTGAGGAGTGGCTGGAGAGGCGCCACGGCGTCCTAACCTTCCGCCTGACGCAGGTCCTCACCGGACACGGATGTTTCGGGAGGTACCTGCACCGAATCGGGCGGGAGGAAACGCCCGGGTGTCTCCACTGCGAGGATCGACCGGAGGACACGGTGGAGCACACGGTGGAAGTCTGCCCTGCGTGTCCTCGTAGCGGCGATCGGCGGCGGCGACCTCTCGCGTCCGGCCCTGGTTCAATCCATGGTCCGGAGCGAGACGGAATGGGAAGCCGTCGCCTCCTTCTGCGAAGCAGTCATGCTAGCGAAGGAGGTGGCGGAACGAGAGAGGGAGAGATCCTCTCTTCCCGGCCGCCGCGGGAGACGCAACGGGCGTCGGGGGCCACGTGGTGGCTACCGGCCACCGTAGATGCGGGCCTGTGGACGGCTGGCTATGGGCTAGCTAGCCGTCCGGCCGTCTATCGACGACGACAGGCCGTGTCGACGGCGCGTTCGTGTTCCACGCGCGCCTCAAAGAGATGTCAGCAAAAGGAAAGGGGCCCGCAAGGGCCGAAGCCTGCCGGGGTTGCGGGCCTGTTCGAAAGAGATACCGCGGCCCCGGAACGTAAAAGGCGAGGAAGGAACATGGATGGTTTTTAGTCAGTAAGAGTCTGACACTCCCTCCCGCTCCGCCCAGAGTGGGGGGGGTCATTTGATGATTTCCCATCCTTAAAAAAAAAATAAAAGGATACTGTCTTGTGTTTAACTCTCCGTTTAAGAGATAATTCAATTTTTCATACTAGATTCATACAAATTAAAAAAAAAATAGAATTCCTTCGTTTTTGAGCAGAATTAACTCGGGTGTCTTTCTTGTGTATAGTCATGACTAATAGAACCTATATCCGACAAAAAAACCGGGACTTGCAAATTGAAATCCCTAAGTCTATGAAAGCTGATTTTCAGCCCACCGTGCGTCGGCCGAGCCGCGTGCCCGAGTCTCACGAGTTCATTACAAGTCCACACTCACGAGGTTCTGGCGCGCAGCTCGGCTTAAAGGACCCGCGCGGACCTTGTGGGGACGCCGCTTTAGAGAGACAGAGCTTCACAAGATGTTTTCACAACGGAACATTAATGTCCTAGACATAAATCATTAGAGTCGCGAATTATATTTTTATCAAGACATACAACTATCCTAACTATCTGTATCTGAACTGCAAATACCGAAAAAGGAATGATTTGAATTTTGCGGGCTAATGGAGTACCCTAATAGGTCAAAGGTTCAATGCAAAAAAAAAAAAACGGAAATCCTTGGTGACAGTGACAGATGTCAGATTGTTTTTGGAAATGTTTTGTTGTCATTTTCTTTCACTTTTCACAATGTGATTTATTTGTAATGATAGATTTTAGTGTAAAAAGTTGTCATAATACATCTTTATTTTAATGTTACGCTATTATAAGTTAAACTGAAACTTAACACATCATTTTATATCATGTCGGGCGAAAATATTGTACCCAAACCTGGTGCCGCAGCACTTGAAAATATGAAGTTATTGAAACTCGAGAGTGCTATATTCAAGGTTCCAAAAATACCTAAGCGGAGAGACAAAACAAGAGCGAATGTTTTGGACGAAGATGTTTATGTCGAGGTAAGTTGTACAAGTTGAAACAATTAAAAAATCTTGTTTTGCAAGTCCTTATTTAACAGTGCCCTCTATTACTTAAAGTAACTTTTATTTAACTCGCTAAAGCTGGCAGTCACTCTACTTAAGCTTACCTTTATTATGAACGAAGTGCTTAAGTCGCTACAACACTGATCACTTTATTGTATAAAACAATCTTTACTGCATTCAATTGTGGTTTGAAAACAATTACATACATCTCTAATTGCTGCACCACTTATTTATCACATCACACAATTGTATAGTGGGCTGATGTCCGCAAGTTCCTGTCAAAGTATGTATTTTACTAATGTGTGGAATATTTAATTTATTTGATCCAATCTAACTCCCAGAAAGGCTAGTAGCGCCTTGATGTTGCTGACAATCTCGCGGAGAGTACCTGGATATCTGCCCATGATTTCAATGTGTGTGTGTGTTTTATTTAACATCAACACTTCTAGAGGTTATCTTTGAGAAAGAGTTCAACCAAATTATAATAAACACTTAAATGGGTTAAATTGATTTGATTAGGAAATGACATTTCAAATGTATTTCAGGGTATTGCAAAACTTATACAGAGAGATTTTTTTCCTGATTTGGAGAAATTAAAAGCACAGAATGAATTCTTGGAGGCAACAGAGAACAAAGACTATGCCCGACTCCGGGAACTCACGAGGAAGTACAGTGGGCAGAGACCTCCAACAGAACCTTGTGAGTTTTACATTAAGTACCAACCTGCAATCAATCAGTATTGTAGATAACAGCACATTCCCTCTCATAGTGAGGAGGCATGTGTCCCAGCCGTTGGTCCTTTATAGGTTGCATTTGATGACATTGTGACATCTGATGACACTAAGTAGTGTCATTGGATGTCCCTAATATTTACCCTTAACAATCTGTGCTATGTATCTGATACCACATTCAATGAAACTTGGTTCAAAATGTTCGATGTAATGTTGATACAAAAAGAAACAGAAGAAGAGTATTTATGTCAAAAGATAATTTGTCCTTTCAATTATTGATATGGAAAATTATATATTAGTATTTCTGGCCCGTTAAATAACACAATGTAACTCAAATGTATATTTATAGCAGTGAGACTTACTAAGAACAATGTAACACACCTCCAATCACCAATGGGTTGTAGGAGTGGTTCTCTACCTATGAATTGCGGACCACCGGTGGTCCACAAGAGCTCCGAAAAGGGTCTGCTAAGGTTAAAACGTCATTCTTCCTCTTTAACTTGCATGGAAAATGCAAGCTCAACCCAACCTAATTGAAAACGTATCAGAGGTGTGGTGACTAATTTCACCAGTTATGTTCAATCAAGTCCCATAGAATATCATAGTTAGGCCTATAGTATTCCCACTGCTGAGTCATAGACCTCTCTATGTCAGGGGATGGGCTGTATAATCTACTCTGTGGTTCCAAGTGCAGGTCAAGGTCCAAGTCACTTGTCTTTGATTTTTCTATCTTTGGACTTGCCGGTTTCCTCTCATAAGGATTTCCTTCACCAATTTTTAGTGCAATGGTTATAAAATAAATTACACTTTCTAATACGTAAATCCAGACACCGACCCAGCTACTGAGAAATTCCTTATTGTTAATTACTACCTTATTTTTGTTCACTTGGAGTAACAAAAAATATTAAGGAATGGGCAACTAAAGTACTTTCACAGTTTTATGTCTTGTGACTGGGACTGTAGTTGCATTTAGATTTCATCTTTGTTTCGACAATTCAAAAGTGCCTGTAACTTGAAATAAATGCTTTGATTTTGAATCATGTAATTTTCCTTTTCCAGATAACTCCCCGGCCACTTTTGACACTCCTCACCTGGATAGGCCATTCTCTCCAGCTGCACCTACAGTAAGAAGTGATCGACCCGAGTCCGACACCGAATCCATTGCATCAGACAGAACAAGAGATATCACAGACAATCTCTCATTAGGTATGGATTTTGCTTTACGCACAAGATCATCCAGTTTTCTTGTCAACCGACTCCTAAATCTAAAAATAGTTATTACATATTCTGTTAGCCTTGGTCTTGATAATCACGCGCTTTGAACGTGGTGTGACGGTCACCAGCCCGATGTACCATGACACAATAGCCCTGCAGCAATATATCAAAATTTTCTGGTTTACAAATGGACCCCAATCAGTCATATTCGACTTATTCTTTGCAGACGCATACTTAGCCTCTCACACAAGTGAAGACAACGCGAGTTACGACCGCGTCATCGCGCTGGAGAACAAGAAACGCTCCGCGAAGCTAGCAACACAGCTGCAGTCGGAAGTGACGTCAAGGGCCATCGCGGACGCGGCGCTCGCGTTGCCCTCTATAGAACAACAAGCGGACCAGACTAACAGACCGCATGAGGTAAGACTTTATTTAGAAAAGCCTAGTATGTCCCACTGCTGGGCAAAGGCCTCCTAAAGACTTTTCGAAACTATATTGTTTGTGTACATTTGTATGCTTACTATGGCAGTCGGTGAGTTTTTTTGTGCATCCAGAACTTGAGCTGAGAAACTGAGACAGTAGTCTTTATCCAAATCAACACCAGTATGGATGTATCTTACGATTTACATTACTGTATTGCTACTTTATAATAATTACTATGTAACATGTTGCAATAGGTATCCTCATACAAGTCCAATGTTTCACCCGAGACCACTAAAACTCTGTCATTGACTGCTCTTGAACGCAGTTTAATGTGCTGATCGTGTTCGTTTCATTGCTGAAATACACCATCACTTTTCATTTTCGTTACTATATTCACTAATATAAGGTTGTATTTTTATACCATTTCTAGTTGGACACTTGGCGCTATACGGCGAAGAACTACATAATGTACGTGCCGGACGGGGCGGCGTCCCAGCTGGCGCCGCCGAAGCCCGAGCTCGTGCACCACAACACGCGCCTCAAGGCGGAGCCCTTCGACCACGTCAAGAACAAGGAAGCAATCAGTGCTATCGCCAGGAGTCAGGTAATATTATAAGTTCTCTTTTTTATGAGTATGTTCTAGGGATTGCTGTACTTACACCAGCTCTTGGTGTGTATCATTAGACCTGTAATTTTTCAAGTAGCAGTAGGTATATCATTGCATACTAAGTATTTACATTGCTTCTTACTTATATTTAAGCTGTTTGCTTTCTGTTTTTGTGCTTACACCATAGATTACTATTACAAGTCTATACATGAGGATTTATAATTGGCTTTCTGGTGACTTCCCCTCTCTTTTGTTTGTTTCTTTTAAGTAGCTGTAAGTCCTCCATGTACTAAATAAATAAATAGCTATAAACAGTTGACACATCAACGCAATCTATGTAAATAAAGCCACTACCATTATTAAAACTCCAAACTCAATGGCTCCTGATTCTCTATAACTGCACTTAGATGGAGCTTTTGAGAAAACATTAAATGTGCTGGTTAAAATTTTGTTTTATATAGGTGGTACCTGTATTGTCACCCTTATGACTTAAGTAATAAGCTAGAAAAGTGGTCAACTGTCAGTGAACTCGATAGTACCCACGCTAATAAACGCAAACAGGTAGTAAGTAAGCCTCCTTGGGTCCGAATAATAACAACGCCGCATTTATTCAGGATGCAAGCGTAACCGGTAAGATAGGCGTGGACGGCGTTAGCATATCTGTGGAGAAACCGGGCGACGCGTACCCGCTGGTAGCCACGCCGTCGCCGCGGCCGGGTGAGGGACCCGACCAGTCGCCACTCATGACGTGGGGAGAGATCGAGGGCACGCCCTTCAGACTCGACGGAGGGGACACGCCCTTGCCTGCGTGAGTACAACTTTGAAATACAGTTGTTGTTTTGTAGTTCGTCGTTTCAGAAATATGGCATCATGCTTACATATGTCACCTGTTATATTTTAAGTGCAGTGGCTCTCAAAAGGGTAAAGGAATACATCGTTAGGAAACCGGCATGTCTTAGAACCAAAAATTTCGAAGACATGCGACACCTACCAATGCGCACTGGGCCCTCGTGGTGGATTATAGCCCATTCCATCTCATAGAGAGGAGGCCTCTGTCCCAGCAGTGGAACGTTAACGTACCAGAACATTCAAGAAACCACGTGATTACAGTATGTGTACGTTGGAATTTCGAGTGCTTTTCATTATTATTAGTTTTAAAGTTAGGTAGGTAGAAACTCGCGACCTATTTATAGAAAGACATTAGAATTTCGACCGTACTCATAGGGCATAGGGTTCATATTTGTTTGCTTTGTACAAGTAGCCTATACCTACTTACCTTTTGTATTCTTTTGTTAGTATTTTTTATGAAGCAGTTCTATAACCTTCTAGAATATTCGTGGTTATTTTTTGTGAGTCTGTTAGCGAGTATAATACACAGCTCAGGGCCGCGACGACCAGTCTTGTTTTGGCTACGCAACACAGTGAATCGAAGTGAACTAGAAGTGCGATATCTAAGCGAATAGTGAACTGTAGTGTATTTGTGATTACATTTAAATTGTTTTGTGATTAATAAAGTTATTGGTAGTGATTTTAGACTCCTGGCTGCTACTGAGAAATGCCTGCTAGAAAAACCCAATAACACTTCTCGTGACCTGAGAATAGGGCCAATGACCTGATGATGCCCTTGCAACCAATAGACCACCGAGACGAAGTGGAACTCAAAATGTTTACATTCGTTTTGTCCCACTGTTCCAATAGGGAAATAATATAAAACGAGATGATTTATTTAAATTAGAGTGTACCAGACATATTGATTTGTTTCCCTGTACAGCGTAGGCGCGGGCGCGGCGTACCGCATGCTGGAGGGCGGCGTGCGCGAGCGCATCGCGCTGCAGCTCGCCGAGCGTGTCGCCCGCCGACGTCGTCCCACCACGCCCCGCCAGGCGCCGCTCACGCCCAGGTCACTTACCATTCATTTACCATTTTTAACCCCCGACGCAAAAACGATGGGGTGTTATAAGGTTGACGTGTCTGTGTGTGTGTGTGTCTGTCTGTGGCATCGTAGCTCTGAAACGGATTAGCCGATTTTGATTTTTTGTTTAAAAGTTGAATTAGTCGGCTCGGGAGTGTTCTTAGCTATGTTTGATAAAAATCCGTCCAGGATGGCCACCGCCACAAAATTACATATTTATTCAACAACTCCCTCAATATGGGTATCAAATAAAAGGGTTTGACTAGTAGAATACTATACGCTATAATAAGTTTCAAATCCAAGATGGCCGCCACCACAAAATGATGATTTACATTTTTTTTCACAACTCACTCAATATGGGTATCAAATAAAAAGGCTTGATTAGTAGGCTCATATACCTGAAATAAACAACCTATGTGTCGGGGGTTTTCTAAATTTTAAATTTAATGTAACTTGTATATTTATGTAGGTACTCAATAGGTTAAAATCTCTACAAACGTCGCAGATGTCGATACCTTAAAACTTTATTAGAAAAATAAACAGATACACTTCTAGTAAATACAACCACCATTGACCCAAAAAAACTGACATTTGCGAGGTACGCTAGCTGAATTTGGCTTTTTACACAAATAATAGGAATGTTATTGCATAATATACTAACTGATGCCCGCGGCTACACCCGCGTACAAATTATATTACTAAAATCTTTTTCGAGAACCACTCTATCCATTAGAGAATACAGCATGAAAATCGGTGTAGTAGTTTTTGAGTTTATCACGAACAGACAGACTGACAAACGCGGCTAAGGACTTGGTTTTCTAATATGTAGTGAACCTTCCAAGTGTAGTGATGCGCTCAAGTTTAATTAAACAGTGTTTTAATGGCGCAACTTTTATCATCACGGAATGCATAACGTGTGTGGCCAGCGTTCTTTTTACGTGACGAGACCTGCACTCCATGTAAAGTTTGTGACTTTAGAAAGACCATGCTGTAACATGATATATTTTATAGTTTCAGATCAAACACCGAGCGCCTAGCTAGCATGTCGCCCGCAGCACGAAAGTTGGCAGCCAAACACCTGCGCTCTCCGCGCCTGAAGCTCACGCCCAACGACATGGGCATCCTGTCGCACGCCCCGCGCACCCCGCGCACCCCGCACACCCCGCGCACCCCCCGCACCCCGCTCGTGGCCCCGCGCCCCTCCCGCGCCGGCAGCGCCAACAGTAACGTCGTCACAGAAGATAATAACCTCACCGACAATCTACTGCAGATCAATGTCGCTAAACGCACGAGGCTAAAAGCGAAGGATTTTTTCAAATAAAATTAGTGTCGAGGTTTTATTTGTGTTTTATTTTATATAGCTCTCCAACCATCGTCTCCAAAAACCGTATTTGTTAGAAGAAGGCACACAGTCGTCATCTCGACCCAAACACGTATCCAAACTTGGTTATGGGAGGGACAAACGCTGAAACAACCATGTGAACTGTGTAAGCGCGTCGGTTTGTGGATTACGTAAACTGCTACATATCTGTGAGGAGTATGCGGGCAGTCATGGTCTATATATAACGTCGCAAAAAGCCAATTCATGGTATTTCAGGGAGGCGCCAAATGCCCAGAGCAAGTGCCCCCTATTCGCTTGAATGGTGTACCGTTGGAACGGGTGCATCAATTTAAATAACTAGGCCACTGGCTAACAGCCGACCTGAAAGACCATGTTGACATTGAGCGGGAGCGAAGGGCACTGTCCAAGAGAGCAAATATGATAGCCCGTAGGTTTTCACGTTGTTCAAATCAGGTTAAAATCATGCTTTTTAAAGCTTTCTACACCTCCTTATACACGTGCAGCCTATGGGCATCTTACTCAAAAGTTGCTTACAGTGCCAATACAACAACGCGTTCAGGGCAGTGTTGGGGCTGCCCCGCTTAAACAGCGCCTCGGGCATGTTTGCGGAAGCGCGCACCGACTGTTTCCACGCCACCATGCGCAAGCGGTGCGCAGGGTGCGGGGTAGCTCCAACACGGTCCTGGCGATGATTGCTCAGAGACTGGATTACCCCTACGTTGGCCACTGTTGGAGCAGGCATATTGCTGTTGCTTAAGTTGACATTTATTATACTGCTGTCATGTCATATGGATATATTAATTTATTTTAATTCATCAATAACAATTTCATTCTCAAATTTAATTCATTGTGGTTACATATATTTGTTATTTAATTTAATGTTTTTATTTTATTTTGTTGTGTTTTGTACCATTGACATTTATTGATTTGATCTGACATTCATTTCTGATATTTTAATTGTTATTGTCATTGAATTTACTTTATTTATTAATTAATCAATCAGCTAGCAAGCGTTTTGTATACTACCTATTGTTTTTGTGTCTAATATGGGTCAATGACCTGAATTGAATGGATTTTATTTTTATTTATTTTAAATATATATTCATCTCCGTACTCCCACGGGAACGGGAACTACGCGGGTGAAACCGCGGGACGTCCGCTAGTTGTTTAATAAAGACACGCGAGCGTCAAGCTTATTTTTTGCACGTAAATGCTGGTAGGTATCGGTTTATACGCGCTATAAAAAAACGAACGCGCATGCAGACACGTCGGGTCACTGCGGGCCAAATAACGCGAAATTAGTGGTTTCGAATTTACAAAAAACTGTTGATTGGATTAAAAAACTAAAACACTATAATTCTAATATATTGCTTGTAGAATTATTTTTCAAAAAATCAGAATGATTGCATACATATTGGTATGTTTTTTTTGTTTGAAAGTTATTTTTAGAGATAAGTTCGTGATTTTATTTATCGAGTCAAATTAATTGTAAGGTCAATGTGGACAAATCCGTCTGCGGGGCTATTCCGTATACACGCATTTACTACTAGTTCAAGTATAGTTACGCTTTTACTGATTCGGTCGGTTAAACAGGATCACTTTTAGTGTCCGACCGATGCTTCGGCTTCGGCTTCGGCTTCGGCCACCTTCGGCCAAAAAAAGCACCTTCGGCCAAACCTTCGGCTTCGGCCAAAAATTAGCCGAAGCTTTAGCCGAAGCCGAAGGTTTGCAAGTTGTCAAAATTTGAAATGTACTGAACAATGCTAGAGCGAGACGGAAAGTGCGCAGAGCAGAGCAGCGTTTCGCCGCACCACCGCGCCGGCCCGAACGCATCGCAGTTAGTAAACAAAACAAGTCGAAACAAGTTTGAGAGCGCGAATCTACACACACCGGCACAATTAAGGGAACACAAAAAAAAAGGTTGTTTTTTTTGTTACTCGTGAGTAATTCGTCAAGTGGTTCATTTATTTAAAATGTTACCCTCGTATAACATAACATGTTGAGACATTTTGACATTTTTCAATGATCTAACAGAAATTATACTCTCTTTAGTTTTTGTTGACAGTCAGCGCTTTTAAGTGTTTTTGATAAGGATTTTGTTTGTGCAGTCAATAGTGGCCCTAGCTTATCTTGTTGTTATTGTTTGAAGAGTTAACATTGTATTGCATACAAAATGAGTGATTTGCCAGCAACCGAAGTCGCCAGAGCTGTGCCAATGATCGAGGAAGGTCACACATACCGTTCAGTGAGTCGAGCGTTGGGTGTATCAGTATCTGTGATCCACCGTAATGTTAAACGATACAGACAGACAGGATCCTACGTGCGGAGGCGGGGACAAGGCAGAAATCGTGCAACCAGTGCCGTAGACGAACGTTTTATAAGGGTGCAAACGTTGAGAAACCGTCGTCAAACAGCTGTCCAGACCCGAAATCTCTTGGAAGAAGTGCGTAACGTGCGTGTAAGTGAACGAACAGTAAGAAAAAGGTTAAACGAAGCTGGTTTAAAGTCGTATGTACCAGCTAAGGCGCCTAAACTTGAGGTAAGTCATCGAGTTGCAAGATTAGCGTTCGCTCGTAAGCACCAAGATTGGTCCGATGAATGGGGTCGAGTTTTATTCTCTGACGAAAGCCGATTTTGTGTGAATTTCATCAACGGGAGGGAAAGGATGTGGAGGTATCGAGGAGAACGGTACCATCAAGCCAATTTTACCGAAACGGTGTCGTATGGTGGAGGGTCCGTTATGGTGTGGGGTGGCATAAGTTTAACAGCTCGTACAGCTTTGGTCATCATCGATGGAGGTTCTCTGACTACACACAGATACGTAACAGAGATCTTGGAACCCCATGTAATGCCTTTTGCCCCATTTATAGGCCCAGATTTTGTGTTCGCGGGTCTGGACAGCTGTTTGACGACGGTTTCTCAACGTTTGCACCCTTATAAAACGTTCGTCTACGGCACTGGTTGCACGAGTTCTGCCTTGTCCCCGCCTCCGCACGTAGGATCCTGTCTGTCTGTATCGTTTAACATTATGGTGGATCACAGATACTGATACACCCAACGCTCGACTCACTGAACGGTATGTGTGACCTTCCTCGATCATTGGCACAGCTCTGGCGACTTCGGTTGCTGGCAAATCACTCATTTTGTATGCAATACAATGTTAACTCTTCAAACAACAACAACAAAATAAGCTAGGGCCACTATTGACTGCACAAACAAAATCCTTATCAAAAACACTTAAAAGCGCTGACTGTCAACAAAAACTAAAGAGGGTATAATTTCTGTTAGATCATTGAAAAATGTCAAAATGTCTCAAAATGTTATGGTATACGAGGGTAACATTTTAAATAAATGAACCACTTGACGAATTACTCACGAGTAACAAAAAAAAACAACCTTTTTTTTGTGTTCCCCTAATTGTGCCGGTATGTGTATTTTGGTGTTTTTAAGTATATTTTGTTATTACTATTTATTTTATTTATTACTGTGAGTAGTACCTGTGGTGAGACGTTCATTATTTAATTAAAATTGTATATTTGAAAGTTTTATTTTAGACAATAATTTATTACCTACTTATATACGTTGGTCACTCGGCTCGTAATTGGGCAAAATCTCTAAAGCTCTGAGAATATGTAGTATATTCTGAGATTATAATAACTATCGCATTTCTCAAGGTCATCCATCACCTTCGGCTTCGGCTTCGGCTTCGGCCGAAGGTTTTGGTGAACACCGATTAATCGGCTTCGGCTTCGGCTTCGGCTTCGGCCAGAATTGCACCTTCGGTCGGACACTAATCACTTTTTAGTTCGAACTATGATTCATAGATGGAGCAAAGTTGTCTACAAGAGTAAAAAAACACGTTTGAAGTTTAGTCCTGCTCCGAAGTCGATACTCAAGTGTTGAGTGCTGACGTTTCTGATATGGTAAATATTCAATTTTACAAGTTACGACTTTCTGAGTATGTATATCTTGTAGTTTAATAAGTGTTTTACAGGATTATTTCATTTGTTTTCAATAAAATCCAGTGGATACAGAAATAATTGTTTTTAAAAATATGTAACATCCAAATGGTCAAGTGGGAAAATCCGTCTAATCTCAAAGGGGCTAAACCGTCATATACCGGAATTATCCAATTGCAGATATTGTCAACCTTTTTCATCCTACCTACCTATTTTTAGTTTTTGCTAGAGCTATTTTTCTATAGAACTTTTAAATAGATTTGGTGGCATAAGTATTTAATACTAGATTTGGCTTATGGTCAGATTATTAATATTATTATTTGTTTGTTTTCAGTTTTCTCATGATTACTAAATAATATATTATGTGGGTTCCTATAACAAGGACAAGTGGCATGCTGCTGTACTGGCAGTCCGAAATTGTATATTAACTGAATATAAGGGACCGCAACTCTACCAAATTCAGATTAAATTAAAGATTTAAGTGTGTTACATAGTACTTAAGGATAAAAATCAAGAACCCTACTAATTTTAGTATGTTTCGTTGAGTATGTTCCATTTTAACACTAATATTGTGTCATTATGAATAAAAGCATTTTTTTCTGAAACTGATTTTTAAATGTGTACTTTGATTTTTAATGCAATGTGCAACATGCAGCATTGTTTAAAATTATAATGCTCTTAAACCTAATCGATTCATTAAAAGTAACCCAGTTTATTTAACCTGAAAAAGTAAACTGATGATTGATGATACTAACAAATACCACTATCGCTTGAAAAGCCCGCGAGGTCGCGCGCGTCTTGTCGGTGGTTCTGTCAGTGCAGTGGCGACGCGAGGTTCATTCCGGTGTGACTCTGCCCTTAAAGTAGCGTCCCCATGTCCACATCGGATGCATCGCATCACTGCATTACGACTTCAGAAGTAAAACAAGATTTGTTTCTCAAATAATATGTATTTATGTTGAAAAGCTCATAAAAGATTACTTAACAATTACCTACATAACATTGTCATAATAAGTTTTATCTTCACATCTAAGATACCTAGGTAAAGTTTTTGTTCATTCACAGTTGTCTCATATATAACTGAAATTAATCCAACAGTGCATTGTCACAGCATTGACGTCAATTTTACATTAAAAAAAATACTATGAAATTACATGAAAATATAACATCGATTTATTCATGTAAATTACATTATTAAGTTCAGATTCTTAAATTAATAAATAATAACAGCATTTAATTATAATTATTCGTGATTACATACATAATAAACTTTAATGTTTGTTCATACAAAGTGCATAATGTTTTGTTCACTTAATTATGTCAAAAACAACGTTATATTTAGAAAATACATAATTCATCAATGCATTTCATTAATTGGTTCAAGTTTATACAGCAAGTGTACAAACCAAATGTAGTATAAAAATGATTGCAATATAACAATATAAGAATCGGCTTAGTTCCAAATATGGAACCAGGTCATAAAATAACAAATATAATGTTTTCTTGAACTCTTATTACCATAACATATTATTTACATTAGGTAATGATCTACGTCTATGTACTAATCTCATAACAGTTTCTCTATAAGTAATACATTTAACCCTGCACAATTAAATACAACCAATATTCAACTTTAGATATATTATTTGATCATTGATTATTACAACAGTGCACACAGCCGCAGTCAATAAATAAATTATGAATGAATTATAAAATAATGTAAATTGGCAAAGAAAGCTTATCAACTGATAAGTTGTTATCATATTATTAATCGTTTCGCTATTACTAACAAGTCATAATGTCAAAATAAATGTGCTTCACACTTGCTTTAGTGTAGAGGTAGTTATTGAATAAATACTAATTATTACGTATTAGTTATTCAAGAGCATTACAACTAAATCAGCTATGACCCAACACCGTCATATTATAAACACAGTATTTATCTATACAGTCTAGGGAATGAACACGTAATATTTATGATAAATACTAAGTATTATACCTACCACTGCAAAAAAATCACAACTCATTTCCATATGTTCCAAGATAAAAGTCAAAATCGAAACAATGAGGTCGTTCCCACTTATCGCGTGGTAAATGAACAAAACTGCTGATTGTATTCGCGGAACATATTATATCGATTTAATCACTGTTTACTTAGTCAGAAGGTAGATAACGTTCGCGTGTACTACCAAATTATACTGAGCAGAGCCCTCCACCACGGTTCCGGTGGCTGCGGTTTGTTGTACTCTGCGTTCGGCTTGGGTTCAGTATCGTCAGTCGGGTCCTCCTCAAAGATGTTGACAAGGGACTCTTTGATGCCGAATCTGATGAAAGCCAAGTACGGGAAGTACCTCATGAGGTACACACTGAACTTGAAGTTGAGGTTAAAGTACAGTCGTCCCAAGTAGGAGGAGTAGAGCGTCATATACAGGTTGTACAGGTAGATCTTGTACCTGGCCTTGAAGTTGAGTTGTTTGTAGAAGGGCGCGCTCTCCACGGTGTCGTAGTCTTTGTAGTAGAGGAGGCGAGGCGCGACCTTAGGAAGACCGTCTATTTCTGGTTTACACATCAGCTCCGTCGACGGCACGCCTGTCGAACAAAATAAAAGATGTGAATTATTTCCTGTTTGTGATAGATGGCATATTTTTACTGGCTTAAAATAATCTTGCTGTAGAACTAAGTATTATAAATATAATGTCACCGTTAAATTTAGGGTTTAAAGGAACCTAACGGGGGGGTGCCCCAAGTCCCGATTATGGGGGCAGAGATACTTCCGTATGTTCAGTTGACAATAATTCGAGATATTACAATATCGCGAGAAAAAACACGTTACATTGTAATATAACGTGTTTGACAATTTTACGGTGACATATATATATGTAGACCTTTACTTTATATCTCACCAGTATCAATAGATTTTCCTTTCAACTGCTTCTTCAACTTAATCTGCAGTTTCAGCCGATCATCCTCGCTGTAGATGTAGCCGGGCACGTCGGCCAGGACTCGGCACCAGTACAGGAAGCCGTCGGTCTCCACCGTGGGGTTCACGGACCACATGCCGTCCAGCATCACGCGAGCCATGTGCTCGAAGTGTTCTGGAACGTTCTCCAGGCAGGGCGTGTACACCCGCTCTTGGAGCAGTTGGCATACCTCGCGGGTTTCCTCGAATGTTTCGCGGCAGATGTTGTACCTGTTGGTGATTATGGGGATTTATAAGATGAAGACTAGGACAGCATGGAGGACGAGACCATGTTGCGCTGACCCCACACTAATTGAGATAATAGGGCAGGAGAATGATGATCAAGAATTGCGGATGGAGTGACTGCTACTGACTTCCACAACCCAGTAAGTACTGGGTATTTCGATACCCCTTGGTAAGACTGGACTTTTTGGGCCACTGACTACCTGTAACGATTGTCGAAGATCTACAAATGACAGCCGGTACCAACAGCTTCACGTGCTTTCCGAGGCACGGAGGAGACTAGGTATAGTATCGATCCACGGACCAACTTAGGCAAGCACAGCTTAACCTAAAGATCGACCCGAACGGCTGTTATTATTTAGCCACGAACTCCAAATTTGAGCTACGATATGATTCCTGATGTATGAAAAGTAGAACAAAGAAAATTCCGAAAAGACAAGCTTTTCTGGTAAAATAAAGTCTTTCTACGATCAAATTTAATCTAGTGACCCTTATCAGAAAAACAACAGATTTCAACGGTCTTCCAGCTCACCCTGGCCGAGATAACGGCGCGGTAGGTAAGGTCAGAGGTTGAGACAGACATTACATAATTCTATATGATAGGTAGGTACCTACTTCTTGTCTCCATGCATTAAATACGAATCGTAAACAGTGTTCTTATATAAATGGAGATAATTAAGAAGCAGTTAGTAATTATCCGTAAATGTTTATGTTTTTGGTACCTATATTTCAACAATGAATTGCTAAATTGTTGAAAAAATTGGATCGAATGAAAACCAACCAAAGTGATCTAAAATTAGCATTTCGCGTAAGTGGCGCCACCAACTGGCATTTATATGCGTTTTCTTTTCCTGATGCATTTGTTTGCACATTCAGTGTTGCAATTACTTTTGGAATAAAGAATCTTACGTAACTTATCTATATCGAAACTAATTCTATGTATTCCCATAACATAACATCACGCC
Organism: Xestia c-nigrum; assembly: GCA_916618015.1. Classification (NCBI taxonomy): domain Eukaryota; kingdom Metazoa; phylum Arthropoda; class Insecta; order Lepidoptera; family Noctuidae; genus Xestia; species Xestia c-nigrum. The sequence goes on from OU745263.1 coordinate 7,008,041, forward strand.
TGTAAACCCTGCCCATGCAAAGTAACAGGAGCCGTACCTGTTGCTATCAACCAGGCAGAAATCCAGACCTCGTAGCTACTTCTAACAAATACCTTATAGAAAACCCAATAATATGCCCAACGTGGAAATCGAACCACGGAACACATGCATAGTAGTATCGCTTGCGACTACTAGACCAATGAGACAGAATTCTACTTCTGTTCGTACCTATTAAAAGAAACTGCATTAAAGCGACATAGGGGACTACTTACGTTGGCGTGAAAAAATATTGCGGGTTCACAAGTTAAATTCAATTCAATTTATTTGGTTTCGATACTTACTAAAGAACAAAAATGTTGTTTTGACTCGTATCAATGTGGGCAGATAATATGCTATGAAAAAAAGTAAAAATAAAATCCAACTGTTTCGGTAATTTATGACACGTTGTATTTCGGTACAAATGGTAGAATTGAGACTTTAACTTTTTTAGCATTCGTAGCTTATTTTCAGATTTTTTCCCAAAAAATCTTAGGAGCGGCCCTCATATACAATCCTAACATATAGTGCGAACAAATAGTATTGCAGTATTATCTACCAAAAAAAATAGGTTGAGAACGTCTGGTCTAGACGTACCTACTTAATGGGTGCTAGGTCAAGAAACAGTAAAACATTTAAATTACTCGTACCTGTTATAGAAACCCGTTCGATCAGGTTTTGTGTATGGTAGGTGTAGGTTGTAATTACAATATGTTTCGTAAATTGAAATAATCCAAATTGATACATAGGTATTACGTTTCTCCCACTAGCTTCTACCCGCGGCTCACCAGCTTATAGGTCAGATATTATCCCACGGGAACATCTGTCTGGGATAACCCTGATCCTCACCTAGTTCGTGATGGTATTCGTCATTCGTTCAGCCGTTGCGTGAAAAGAACGCCGTACAGACAGAAAGTTACTTTTGCATTAGTTTGAGCCATGTCCAAAACACCATCTGACAAACCTGTCTTCAATCCCGATCATGTGTCCGACGACCCTCCAGACATAGTTGTAGGCGTCCCAGTCGCCTGGCTGCAGCTGTCTGATACCAAACCTGTCCGGCTTGAGCATCGAGAAGCCGACAAAGCCGAACTGCGTGAGGGCCAGGTCCCGCTGCGACACGGTGCCGTAGCCCTTCAGCTTCGATGCGAGCCCTGCCCGCAAGTGGCGACTGCGCACCGCGTATAATGACCTCCATGATCTGTTAATGAGTAAGATTTTTTTCTAAGTATCTAACTAAGAAATTTATACAGGAGATAAAGGGGGACAAGTTAACGACAAAACATGGCACGCGTTCTATTATGTCAGATCTAAGAAAACCATGATAGGTAGGTTTACTTGATGGTATGTCCGTGGTGACACATTGAGCAATAGGCTAGCGTAGAACGGGAGTTCAATAAAACTGGCTTAAGACATGATCACAGAACTCCCTTTGTTCAACTAAACTTTGATTTTTATAGGACTTTTGGCAGAATATGTAGCCAGCTCTCCAGGCGAAACTTGGTCAGCAAACCTTTACTAAGCAAGGTAGATTGTAATTAGTACCTATCTAGCCATAGCTGACTGGAATGCGGTAAGCTAATTATCTAAATCAAGTAGGTACCTGGCCCTACAGTGACAGAATTCCAGATGGACGATCATAATCAAATAATCGTAGTCCACTCACGCAAATAAGATTATCCAACAAATGATAAGATAAACTTGTAGGAATTATTTGGATTTCATTAACGTACTCATTGTAAATATTCTTATAATTTTGCTATTTGAGGTTGCTAGGAGCTAGCTGGTGATCTATACTTTGCTCGCTTCTTTGAGTAATTACATCCAAAAGCATACTTACATGCTCCCAGGCTTGAGTTCGTACTCGAACCAGGAGATGGTGTGCAGCAAGGTGGAGAGATACCGCTTGTAGGCGGTGTAGACGGAGTTGGAGCGGCGCGACCCGACCAGCACGCGCAGGATGGACGGGATCGCGAACACGGCGACCAGCCCCATCAGCATCGATGAAGAAAACGCGAAGCAGTTCTCCGTGTAGAATTTGCGACCTCTGGAGAATAAGAACGTTGTTGACAGAGTTTTTAGAACGGAAATAAATAGAAATATGGCGGCTGGATTATATAGCTATGGAATCCTGAAATCAACGTGACTGCATCGCCAGTATGCAGAAACTCCATCACCATAAGAAGTAGTGTTAAAGGATTTTGTCAGTCTCATATTGAGACTACTTCATCATTTCAGCCGAAAGACGTCCACTGCTGGACATAGGCCTCCCCCAAGTGTCGCCACATAGACCGGTCCCTTGCGACTCGCATCCAACGGATTCCCGCAACCTTCACCAGGTCATCGGTCCACCTAGTGGGAGGTCTTCCGACGCATCGTCTTCCGGTTCGCGGTCGCCACTACAGAACTTTGAGACTACTTAGCACCTTTTAAATTGTTTTAAGAACCTATAAATAGATTACGTCAAAGGTGACTAAAATGTTACTGGAGTATTGATGAAATCTTGGCATCTTTCCACCAGTGCCTATTGGAAGGATCGAACAGAGTACCTGTACTGTACCACCGTATGTTTATAATAATAAATCATATAGCTTAGTCTTAACTGGAATGCAAAACTTCTAACTGTGCTCCTCTTTCACAAAAAGAGCAGTTCAAAGTTTAGCAGACAGACTAGACTAGTTGACGGCCTTGAAAGGACGACTATCGACGAGGCACAAGACTGATACAAAAACAAAGATCAGATGCTAGTAGGGATTATTTGTAATAAGTTGTAAAAACTGCCGACTGTCGAGAGACTCTAGTCTAAAATTCTAGTGCATTAATCATCAATCATTTCGGAAAATAACTAGGTGAAGGGTAGCGCCAGGAGTGCCCTTTAGAGTTTTAGAGGAAACTACCAGAACAATTTGATTATCGAATACAATATCTAATGATGATGTAATTTGTACTAACGACTTTAATTTTAGCCATTATCATAATGCCCGCGAAACACTTGCAAAAACATTAGATTTATCGCTAGGAACGATTACATATAAAAACGCGCTTAATAACTCGTTTCGGAACCTTTATTTTATGTACGTCAATCTATAAATAGTATGAAACAAAGTTGCTTTTCGTGTTTCTCTGTACACATAGGCTTTGCAGATGCTGTTTTAACTTTTATTAAATATTTTACGTTTTTTGTATAGTAATGCGACGACCTATTATCGGGCCTACGCTGTCCCCCATAACATAAAGTACTAATGCTGTAACACAATAATATTGTCATACATACCAAACGACTTGAAAATTGAGTCACGAGCGTAGCGAGTGATTCAGAAATTAGAATTTTGAGCGTAAGCGAGGCGAGGGAATCAAAAGAGCACGAGGGAAACTTTGCATTCGAGTGCAACACGTAACTTTTCATCCCACCTCAGCGAGGAAATGACTAAATGCAAAAAAATAGCGCATTGTTATTAACAAATTCGGCGTCAAATAAACTTCCTCGTCGCTAGATAATGAGTAATAGATAATGAATAAAATACTCTTTCCGAGATGGGGGGATGAAAGATATTTTGATTTTGACGATTTGATTTCAACACAGGGATAATTGATGTGGTTTTCGTCATGTAAATGTGTGTAGAAAATTTACTCCCGAAGGTAGTAAATTCTACATAGTCTTAAACTATAGCTCACTTGCATTGCATGTGAGTTGTGTACGGTGTCCCGCTAGGCCGCTACGCTACGTCGCGTCACTCGCCTCAAGATTCCCCTGTCTGCACCTCTACAGATAGGTGGATCTTTTTATAACGACACGTGGCATTATTTACGTATTTCCTTACTTGTTATATTTCTTCTCGTCGAACCACTCCGGCAGTTCCATGACGAGTGCATCAGGCTTTACATTGTCGGAAGGGTGCTCAGCTGCCTCCTTTGTCAGGAGCGCGTCCACGAACGCTTCCGCTGAAAAAAATAAAAACAATTCATAAAACCTAGTGTCCTGTTGTTTGTTTATTACAAGAACTGATGGACGCCAAACTAAACGTGGCTCAATTCTGGGACAATTTAGGCGGACACAATTTTGATTGCCATCGACACGCTTAAAATAAGACCTGCTTACAACGTTCTTGGACCACCACTACAAGCTTGCCACACTTGAAAATCCAAATTGTAACTCCACAAATACCTATTAATTTAATCTCGAATATAAAGAGAAAAAAATATTTTTTTGTACGTATGTGGGTACTTACAGAATTATAATCATCAACATCATCAATACTACTCTCTAAGTCTCTCTAACTCTACTCTCTCTAATCGTTCCTCGACTCATATGAATATGAGTCGAGGAACGATTATTTCACGGTCAACGGTTCGGTTCCTTGACTTATATGAACTTTGAGGGTTGTATTGATGATTTTAATTCTGTATTTGTTTTACAGTCACGAACGATATTTTTAACTTCATACAGCCTACCACTGGCCTGCAAATTGCAAAAAACGTAAGAAAATTTGAATTTGGCGGGCTACCCTGACGCTTCCCCCGTCGATATTTTTTAAAGTTAATTGTCCTATGGGTAAAGGATTCTGTGGCCGATCACGACGAAACGTTGTCACGCCAGCGCGTTTTCTATGCCTGACTCGTGTCGAATGCTAATGTAAAATCGCACAATACAAGGGGTCCCACAGGGAGCTCCTTCCACCGTAAGTTATATTTTAATGTAATAAGTAACGTTATCTTTAATAATTAGTCCGTCAGTTAGAGTAAGTAAAACAAAAATTTAACCCGTATTTTTTCTTTTGTTACCAATATTGTTACCATAATCATCATCATCTGCCTAGCCTTTTCCCAAACTATGTTGGGGTCGGCTTCCTGTCTAACCGGATGCAGCTGAATACCAGTATTTTACATGGATCAACTGCTTATTTGACCTCCACAACCCAGTTAATACTGGGCAATACGATACCACTTGGTAAGACTGATGTCAGATTTTTTGGGTCACTGCGTACCTGTAACGACTAAGTGAAAAAAATATTATTATTGATACGACGCTTTTAAAATTCTCAATAAGTCACGCGGTCACGCCTAGGTATATCATGTTTAGCTAGTTCTGACGTCACGAGCCCCCACTACGGAGTTTTGATGCGTTTTATCTTTGTCAATATTCATTGATATACAAAAAAAAATACGTGTCCATTATTTACCAATACACTAAGTGACGGACTGAATAGATTTGCAATTTTTTTATACTGTCGTCATGCTTAAATCAGCCCACAACTATAGATATCGGATTGAACATAAACTTCTGGTATATTCCTTATGAAAAATAATTGCTAAATATCTATCAATGAAATAGGTACCTCTATCTACATATCCCACCTGAAGAAGTTTTTTAAAAAAAAAAACGTATTTCAGAATGGTAACAATGGTTTCGAACAATTATGATTGGTGGGCACTTATCAGTGAATTTGTAAACATTGCCAGGAACAATATGCATTTTGATGTCTACTCTCAGAGCAAAGCCACACAAGGCAACGATTTCAACATGGAAGTTATTTTCGTTCAGTTATTTATATTTTTACTAACTTCTCGTTTTAGCAACTCTGACTGGGTAAGAATACAACACTTATTACCTGTTTATTTATTTAACTGTTTGAGAATTTTAACAATAATAAACTTTCTCTTCTGAAACTACAATATCTTAAACACTGTTTTAGGCTTTCACGGTTTAAAAGTACTACAATATCTTACTCTAATCTTTTACAAATATCCTAACAGGTTTCAGAGTGGATGAGTCCAATTGAAGATCAATTGTAAGTAATATGTAAATGACGACAGTCATTATTAGTTTAAAATATTTATTTAACAATATCGCAGTTCTTAGTTTCATAAAACATCTGCTGAATCACCATGAATCAGCATTACGATGCACAATGTACGTTGTGGGGAAAAAATGGTTTCTCAGTTTAAAATATTTTGTAACCATTAATTTGATGAACGGCGGCAGAGATAATAATAACTTATCAATATAGTTAGTTTTATGTTTAGTTTTATTTTTGTAATTATATGTAGTTTTAGATGTAGTATGTTTAATTATGCTAATAAATCATATAAGTATATTTGAGATAAGATATTCATTTGGGAACATTTCTAACTGAGCAATGTGTATAATAAAATTAAATGATTTTTGCAATTCTTCACAAGAAAGATGAACTTATCAATATCGTATTGCACGTTTTATCAGAGGAGTAGCACAGAGAAGATTTGAAGGGAATTCAATGATGGTCCAGATGAGTCAAGACAAGGATAACAATAGGATGTCGACGCCAGACCCTGAAACTTCCAATCAGATGTCAGCTGTTGATCTGAAGATCAAGTTGGAGCAGACGATACGCACTGCTACAGTGTTAGCAGAAACACTAAAAATTCAAATTCGTGATGTGCTCGCGCGCGAGACTTTGTTGAAGGAAGCCATCACGAACGGCAGGTAACTTGGCATGATTCTTATCCCGCTAAATATTTTGTACTTCAAAATTTGACTAGCATTTTTTATTATGTGACCAGTTTAGTTTAAATATGACTAGGTCAATTCAAAAGCAGAGAGTATGGTTCTGTAACTAATAATGAATTTGGTGGAAATTATACCAAATATATCATTAGCGTTTATTTCTACCGAAGTGCGAAAACGACAGTAATAGGTTGAGGCAAATCGAATTACGGCAAATTTATTTTCGCAAACTAGACTGCCGCACTTAATATATCCCTTGAAGGAAAACCGCAACATTTATGTAACTTACACGTTAGTATTAGTACCACCCTGAAAAGATGAGATTTTGTGCAAATGTTTATTATGTTCACAATTTGATAATGAATTTTATAAGAGCACTAAATGACTTATAAATAATGCACCGCGAATACGACGTGCTGTAAGCTCATTTTTATAATACATTTTATAGCCACCAATTGATATACTTACATAATATATATTCAGTAAATACTATGGTAAGCACTGTTTTTTCAAGATATTTTTTATGATAGTGAATGTAAACTTTATTATGCTTTATCTTAAACAACTTTACCTAATCTTTGTTGCCGACAGGTGTAAAACGTCTATTCCACTTGTAGTTTTGTTTAGTACACATTCTCCGTTCGTATCTCTACAAATGCAACGTGTTTTGAACACTTGAACTAGACAGTGTTCATATTTTACGATTTGAACTTACACATATTTACCTACCAACTTTATTATACTACTCTGCCACTTAAACTCCCATAACGTCTATATTAGTGACTCACGTATTAACAACATGCCATTCAAGTCATTCAATATTTATTGATGTCAATCTTCTTGAGTTAGTTTATTCTAAAAAGCAGTCTTTACTTACTGAAGCTCAAATACTTAAAGAAATGTCGTCAACATAAACACGATTATAATTTGCGTTTTGATAAAGCCAGCCGTAGGCAATTAGTTTCGGCTTGTAGTCAGATAAATTACTGCTTTATGCAGATGCTGCTGCTTTACTGCTTTATAATAAAACCAAAGCTAGCAGTAATGCACTTGTGGATGTGGACGAATGCCTATAATCATCGCACTGCCGATCGATACCAATGAGAAGACGTACTCTTCTTATAGCTAGAAGTTCAAATGAAGCACGTTTGAATAAGAATAAAATAATCTGGGGGTCTAAAATGGCCCCTTACAGCCTTATCACACTAGCGAGTTTTTTTTTTAATAATAATGTATAAAATTAATGATTGGACAAAAGACGAATTGCACACCGCGAACTCGCTGACCACCCGCCCAAGTTTTAAAATGGTCACAGACACAGTTAATATTATTAATTGTTTTCCGAGACCGTTTTAAAAATTGTAACGCAATTCATATGTTTATCCTATTATGATTCTACTAAAGTGGCCATTTAGACCCCCTGATCGTTCATTCGAACACGTCAAGTATAGCAGTTGAAGCTACGTTGACTAAAACATGATTGAAAAGAAGAGAGTGTAATACGGACAAGGGCAGAAGATGATGATGACGGAATCTTTCAAATATTTCACAGGCTAGGAGTTACAACATTGACAGTATCTACGATGAGCCAATTGCCTCGGTCGTACATCATTCGCGACGGCCGCTGGACTCTCTGTAATGGCATGATACAGTACCCTGTTGCCAGCCAGGCCTCAGCGATTAACCTCTTCAATGGATTATTTTTGGAACCAAGATGCATTGGGAGAGAGGTAAATATCGTCTGTTACGTCCCGGAGTCCTCCTAAAATGTAAGCAGATACAGTTTGTTTGTACTGATGGAATAGCTTTCTTGATTTCTCAAACAGATCACTAATAAGTATTATCGTCCATGCGAATGTGATGCCGCATTACGTGGATTTAAAGAAGGTAAACATTCTTAATGGTTTTGTCCATTTCCTCAATTACAAAGACTAATACTACTTCTTTATTGCTTGAACCGTTGAACCCAGCGCTTGAACTCAAACTTCACGTTTACATGAGTTTAAATATTATTCATGCCAAGAAAATAGTATACAACTACACCATTTGAGCTCGCAATATGATCTAAGTAACTGTCAGTTACCGTAAACGCCTGTGATTTTACATATCATTTGTGTACTGTTGTGCCGAGAGCTAAGAAACTATTCATAAGCCGGTTTCCACAACCTTGAAACTCAAGACAGATCATAATCAGATGTTTAAATAAATAGAGCCCGGTTGAAAGATGTACCAACACCTTGAACTTGAACTCTTGTTGCAAATCTGACTTACTACGAAGGTACAAAGGAACCCGAGGTATCTTTAGTTAATCGATGTGTGGATGTTTTTGCTAAAGGTATGAAATAAAGACCCGCTCGAGGTGATTTAGTGATAAATAAATTCGGTCGGGGATAAAACTGTTAAAAAAAATCACGTAATAAATCAATGTCGTTGTATGGAAAAACACATACAGGGTGTAAACAGACTCTTCACGAAGCCGTTAACCAAGCATTCTGTTCATCAAACTAAAAATTATTGTTGGGAAATGCCTTTTTTTGGGGTGAAAAATGACGTTTTACTGTAAAACTCAATGTATCGCACTCAACAAAACATTGTGCTGGTGGATTGAATAATGTGAGTCGCAAGTTAAGTTCTTAACACGTGTGAAAAAGTTAGAACTTTCACCCCCAATATCTTCGTACCGTGATCGTGGTCGAACGTGGTCTTGAAAAACAAAAATATCACAATGATCCCCATCATTGTGATATTTTTGTTTTTCAAGACCACGTTCGACCGAAAGAACCGAATACTTTTACACCCTTTATGTAGACTTATACTCATCATCATTCTCTTGCCCTTATCCCAATTTATTTGGGGTCGGCGCAGCATGTCTTCCTCTTCCATACTCCTCTATTTTTCGTCATCTCATCAGACACTTCTTTTCTTACCATATCCTTCTTAACACAGTCCATCCATCGCTTCTTTGGTCTTCCTCTACTCAAATACCCATCCACATTCGTACTCAAAACTTTTTTCTCGACATTTTCTCCGCATCACATGCCATTACCACGACAACCGATTACTACACAACTTTTCAGTCACCGGCGCCACTTTCAGACGTCCTCTAATATACTCATTCCTTACTTTATCCATTCGCGTAACACCACACATCCCCCTTAGCATTCTCATCTCCGCGACATGGAGATGCCTTTCATTCATCTCTTTTGTGGCCCAACATTCTGTCTGATCCATACAACACAGCAGGTCTAACCATTGTTTTATAAATCTCCCCCTTAAGTTTTAGGGGAATGCAGGAGCCGCAGATCGTGACCTGCCGCCATTTCATCCATCCCGTGTCAATTCTGTGCTTTACTCTACGATCTATTTCGCCATCGCTTTGCATGAGTGAACCAAGACAACGAAAGTCGGAGCAGACAGGAAGAGACGCGCCTAGCGCTATGGCTCCAGAGCTGGAGAGACCGCCAAAATCGCAGAGCATGTATTCAGTTTTACTTCTGCTGATTTTCAAGCCAACATTCTCCAGTTTCTGTTGCCATTTCTCCAGTCTGCTCTGGATTTCAGGTCCATTTTCACCGACAAGAACAATGTCATCGGCAAGCAGCATGCACCAGGGTGCCTCTTCTTGGATGTCCGACGTCAAAGCGTCCATATGTAGACTTATACTAAGATAAAAAATAAAATTGTAGCAAAACAATTTTATTTTAATCTGGGGAATTGGCACGAAACTCAATAGTGTCGTTTCAGCGTATCTTTATCAATTCTTATTTTTGTAAAACAGTTATTACAAGACAGAAGATTTTGCATTTGAAAGATCTTCTTTCATATATCGTTCGAATACTTACGAAAGACATGTTGTCATTTAATTTTAGCCTGTAACATTTATTCAAGGCTCTAGTCAACATGACGAGCCATTTCTTACTACAGGTTTTTGCAATAAACTCGAGTTCATTTTCAAAGGCTTTTGATATTGTCGATCACCGTCTCACGAAAGACTACTGTTTTAGTGCTTTTGGATCTGACAGATAAACTGTTTCTACGTTGCTTTAGATTGTGTTTCTGTATCTATAACCAGTTTTTAAGGTTTGATATTTTCACATCATTGTAATAAATTGCTACATAAAACTGAATAATAATGGAGTGCTTCGGGGATATATTTTAGGTCCTCTGGTATGTAATCACTTTGCATGGTCACATTCAATCTACTATTACATAGTGTTTTTAACAAGAACCTAGGCCATAATAGCCATGAACGATATGCATTTAATCCAATAAACAGCGAGAATAAAATACGGCTGTCCATCGCCGTTGACGGCACCGTCACAGTCATCATCATCCACATTTCAGCCGAAAGACGTCCACTGCTGGACATTGGCCTCGACCAAGTGTCGCCACATTGACCGGTCCCGTACGACTCGCATTCAGCGAATTCCCGCAGCTCACTAGGTCATCGGTCCACCTAGTGGGCGGTCTTCCAACACAGGTCGCCAATCCAGAACTTTTCAGCCCCATCGCCATCCATCCGTTCTGCGAGCAATGTTCCCTGCCACTTAATTTTGGCAATTCTTCGAGCCCGTATAGACGGCTTATTTTTTCCGATAGTGCGCTCATATTTATTTTTCGCTGTGTTATTTTTCTTTTATTCTTTTTGAGCACTGGTGGTCCAGTGTGTAGGTCGCAGGTTTCAAAGGTTTGTCCACCGATCAGTCGATCACGTTATCAGATTGAGTTAGCCACGGATCACGAAGAGTTGTAACCAATGATACCGTGATCTGATTTTAACCCGAGCAAGCATTTTACTTTGTGTAATTTATTTCGTTTACACAAGTTTAAATATTGTAAAGGAAACCATCACGGGAAACCATGAACGGCCTACGTCCTAGATCCAAAATTCCAAACATTCCAAGATTCCAAACATTTTAAGACATTTAAAGCAGATTTCCAGTGTTGGCTATCAGCTACCAACACTGGACCGCGTAGTAGAACAGCCACTCACTGCTCACATAGAGGAGGCCTGTGTCTTAGCAGTGGGGATGGGCTTATGCTAATTTTCTTCTTCAATTAACCTACCAGGTAGTAACCATTCAAGACCCTTGCGTGTTCAACTCTGTCATCAAGTACGAGGTGATCCCGTCAGTTCGGGCGCCAGAGTATACAGAAGAGGAGTACCTCTGTCTGAAGCCGACCTTCAACACCACCCTGGAGCGCTACATGAGCGTCACCAAGTTGATCATCAACGATACGTGCAAAGATGGTGAGTCTACTTCACATTCAAGGACCTAGCTTATTTTATGAAGAGAACAGCTAGCATTCATTTATAGCAAAAGAAATTATACTTTTATCATGAGTATTAAGTAGTATAAAATTAAATAAACTTTTTCCAATTGAACACGATCAGGATACCTTGACGCAACTAGACGTAGGTGCATAGCAACATTATAACGTTAAACAGATTGTACCTATTTACTTTAATGATAACTTTATATGACGTTGATAAAATGAAGACCCCCAAGTAACACATTAAAGCAGTATATCGGCTGGCTTTCAGCATTTCTGTACCGTTTTAGCATTTTGAGTTAGTTCTATGATAGCATTACAAACGTTTATACGGTTACTGTAATGATTATTTGGGCACAAATTATACGGCTTTAGGTCATAAATAAGTTCACAATTAGTTGTTTAATTGCATTATAGGCGCATTATATTTGCATAATTGCGACCAAATAAGTTGCGAATCGCATTAAAGCATTCTAACGGTCAACAAAGTTGCCAATTGCATTACAGAAGCATTAAATTGTTCTAAAAGAATGATTGAGGCTACTTAAGTGTTCACAGTTAGAACTTAAATAAACCCCACATCATTGCAAAAACATCTGTAATACCATGACACAAATGTACGATAATGTTGTAATTTAAGTATTTTGTCTAGCAATATAACATGGACTATGCCCGGTTTCTGAGGCACTTTTAACGGTGGTTTATCTGTTCATTAGCGCTATTGGTTCGATAACTTATGAAAGTGCGTTTCCGAACACCGCGATGTAAGTTAAGCTCTGTTTAAACTGATGTCAACTTAACTGACCAATTTACGGCGTTTATCGGTTCCATAACTATAATTTTGACGTTTCATTTCTCAAACCATGCCAACTTTTAGGTTACATGTACTTGTAACGTATCTAGATGTTATTGTAATAAATTGCGCAGTAAAAGCGAAATATTAAAAGTCGGTAAAAATATTCAAAGGAAAAAACAATCAGTGTTAGCATCCGCCTTTTGATACATTAATGGTTAGTAGGTATTATGAATACGAACAGCTCATCAGAGTCTGATGTGGAAGTAATGGAGTTTCATATGAATGTTATATCAGTACCCAGAAACTTAAGATGCAGGAGAAATCCTTTCAAAATATTTACGGATTAAAAATGTAAATTGAGATCGCTTTGATAAGAACATTATGACACATCTAAGTAATATTAATAACCCTGCTTCATAAAAAAAAATTACTGCTTTTTCCAGATTCCATTATGATTAAAAGAATGGATACTTGTAGGAAATACGATATAACTTCTAAAATCACACGGCAAAGCAAAAACAATGAAGTGAAAATACGAGATCGAGAGTCGCTTCTTTTGGAACACAATTGACATTCACAATAAAAATAATAAACCATGCATTTCAGGTAGTAAAGACCCATAGATACACAGGCAACATCGACAATGATGTCGTTAATAAATATTTTAAGTATCATATCTTTTTAACTAAAACAGTGCTAAGCCGTTTATTTATTCTCGAAAAAAATAATCTAGTAAATAAAACTAGTATTCAAGACGAATTAAGCTAATAAAATCAATCTTAGAGACGGTCTTTTAAACAGATCCATCTAGCGGCAAATAAGGAACTAGTTATCAGTTAGATAGTTATTGAATGGCTTGTTGAGTATTCAGAAACGCAGTGACAGATAAACGTCGTTTATGTTACGTTTAACTTTAACGAATCAATAGTTATTGAGAAGTTATGTGGGGACTTCAGAAACCGGGCATTATTAGACGGTCAAAACTAAGTGAATGACGCCGTATTTGTTTGCATCAAAACAAAATGTATAGTACTGGATACGTTTGACTCTTTTCTTATTTTATGCGGTGTTTCCCCTAAAACCCCGTAAATGTAAACACCATTGTCACTTAATCCATGGGTCGTTCACATAAATTAAAAAAATATAGGACCATGTTTAAAAACAGAATCCGAAATTGAAATATAAAACAAAATTAAACAAATACTCCGACGCTGTCTACAAATCTAAGTGCAATGCAATGCAATGCGCTCGAGTGACGTAAACGACGTCCGTTCTATCTACCTTCACATTACTCGTAACATAACCTGTGATGCAACTTTTCCTTCAAACTTTTTCTGGCTTAGAACAGACAAAAATACCTACCGCAGGTGTCGCGTGACGAGTCTGAATGTAAATTTAATTTGAAAACATAGAAAATGAAAACATTCTTTTCACAGTCTTTTTGGCGTATCTAAAAAGACCGGTACACTGAATGAATTACACTTACCTAATATCTACATTACTCTTAGGTTTGGTTTTTGGCTGTTCAGGGAACAATTCTTCATACAACCTACGAGCCCTGTTCAAGTTGTCACCCGCAAATGCGTACCGCCGTTCTATTTCGGTCCAATCAGTCCAATGTTCATTTTGTGTAAGGCATACTCGTAGCACTAGTGCACTCAATTTACGCGCGAGAAATAAGAGCCCGGCGCGCGACGCTCCGACATGTACTCACGTCAATTTCGGCCCTGTAGCAGTCCTGTTAGCTGCAATTTTCTTCTCCCGCATCTTTACCTATTCGTAGAGATGCTTACAGATGTTCTGCGAGCTGATTGGAGTTGTTATAGCAGCTCAACACCATAAGAGTTCCCATTACGTGAAAACGTCGAAACAATGAACCGATCGTCTCTTTCGGATGTGCAACGTTGTCTTTCAGATCCACGTCTTCGGATATAGCGACCAGTCTCTAAGAAGCGTTGGAACACTCATCGAACGTAAAAACGACTCCAGTTTAGTTGCCGATACATACATAACATTAAATTGCTGCATCTCTAATTGCAGTAGTGCAATGAATTGAACGGCGGTAAGAGTGGTGCAATTAATGGAAGTTGTAATGCATATTTTGACAACAATTTTGTTTTTTGTTAACGTTACGTGCTAATGGGATTTGTTGTGTTTAGGAATTGTAACTGTTGTTAATTTAAAGTTCGTTAAACCTACTTTCTATTGATACGAATATTAATTGGTTATAATGTATTCGTCGATGGCGGGACTAGCTTGAAACTTATTTTCGTTGAGGTGCGATTTTTGGTGTTGTCCGAATGATAATATTTTTTGTTAATAAAATATTTACAAAATGGTGTCGGCCTATAATAGCTCGGTGAGCCCCTAATTAATGCCGCCAGCAGTATAAATACTCACACGTGAACAACTACTAAGCCAAACCGGTTCTTACGTAAAATCACGGGAGCCCCCCGTTCGTAATGATCGTTTACATTTACGATTTAAAAATCCCCACAATAGCCCAGTTTAAAAAGCGCCTCTCCAAGCGCTTTTTCGATTTCGCAATCAAACACCATAACCCCTGATCGCAGCGGCCGCCCGATACGAACCATCGCGAATTAGTCCGATCCGCCGCCCAAAGCCCACGCTATTACCCTCCTCCAAGAGAGCAGGAAGGAAACTAGCACGCTCAAGAAGCACAGATGCAAACAGCCGTTATTCCGTCCTCGCCGTCGAGGCCCGTCACGATGCCCCGATTCAAATGTTCCCCGTCCCTTGCTCGTGCTAGCCCGTGTGGCTGAGCCTGTAGTCCAAATCCAGTCCCTAAATAATGACACCACTCAGATCCAGCCTGTCCCCTCGCTGTCCTCTTCCAGCGACGCCCTAAGCCGTGGCCCGTACCCCGCAGGAGGTGCCCTTAGCGTGTAGTCGCTTAGTTTGTAAGTTTTATGCCCTGGCTGGAGGCCTTACACTCAAGGCACCCACAGGATAGTCCGGTTAAGCAGACGACAACCTCTCTAGGTTGAATTGCGAGATGCCATTCCGAAAAAAAATAATTTAAAAAAACTATTAAGCCAGAGGCCAGAGAGAAGACATTAATTTGATGAACCACTGTAGTGCCATTGTCTATCACCGGTTCCCAACCTGTGGTCCGCGGACCACTGGTGGTCCGCAGGAGCCACGACAACGGTCCGCGAAACATTAAAATGATATAAATTTTAATGTTATTAAAGGTTAAAAGTATTAAGATGCAAGCTCCACCCAACCTAATTGAACCTATAAGAGGCAAAATTCTATTTTTTTTTGAGAATCTTATACTAAACTAGCTGACCCACGCAACTTCGTCTGCGTCACATAGGTATATGAGAGAAAAAGCTCACAAAAGGAATAAATTTTCCCCGTTTTTGTAAGATTTTTCGTTTATGCTCCGCTCCTATTGGTCGTAGCGTGATGTTATATAGCCTATAACCTTCCTCGATTAATGGGCTGCCCAACACTAATAGCATGCATGCTTCAATAGCGTACTTTCCCATTGAAAGTCATCTTCTAATGGGCCTCGTCGTTGTTATGAAATTATTTTGTTACGCGAGTTATTTTAATTCAGTTATATTTCCCAATACATTCATCTAAATGAAATGGTGTTAATGGCAATTTTGGTCACAATTAAACGCTAAAGATGACTAACGTATTTATTTTGATAAAGATTAATACTATTTCTGTAAAAACACCTTCTTAAATGAAGCATTATTTATGACGAAATTTTAAAATCATAAAAATGGTTATTGTGTGTCAATCTTCAAAGACAGACATATGCTGTCGCGGCCGTTTTTTTAGAACTTTTTAAGAGCAATATTTTCTTAGTACATAATTTTCATGTAACTTGTACTGTTTAAGCAGCGCACGCAACGGAAGCTCTCAAAACGGAATCATTTTTCCCGTTTTTGCAACATTTTTCATTTATGTTCCGCTCCTATTGGTCATAGCGTGATAATATATAAACTATAACCTTCCTGGATAAATGGACTATCCAACACAAAAAGATTTTTTCAATTCCAACCAGTAGTTCCTGAGATTAGCGCGTTCAAACAAACAAACAAACAAACTCGTATCGTATAGATGATTGTTAAATTTTTCGAGCTCAATTCGATCGCTTTTGTATCCATAACTATCTTAATTCAAAAGGTTCTCATCACATTATCCAATTTTCGTATAGTGTGAGTTAAAGATTCACTCCCCTAGTTATAATCCTGTCGGTCCCTGTTAACCATGAACATACCAAAGTGGTCCCTGGTCTAAGAAAGGTTGGGAACCACTGGTATAGGTTAGTATTATTTGGGTTCACCGGTATACCAGTAGATTTGAATTGTCCATAATTAAAAAAATCTGACACAGACGCGAATGACACAGGCATGGTAGCACCACGGACAACCGTAGTTCAAAATCAAGAAGTCATAAAAATTAAAAATCCACCATAAATATGTATGTTGTTTAGTTGATCATACAATATACATATACTTCTCCCCAATATGGCCGACAAATAGTTTTACAAATACAGTAAAGTGAATGTTAGCTTTACGCATTACAAGAACTCACGGGTTAAAAACCTGTTAGCCGTACAACAGACCTCAGTTGATCTTTAAAAATGCAAGCATTAATAATACTTGGCCCTTGAAAGTGCTATAAAAAAACAAAGAGCACTAAAAACAGCCGGAACCCGTATAACAGATTTACGTGGCATTAGAAGGGTACAAGTTTTGTCTATGAAGCGGCCATAGGCAATATCTTACTGTTGTCTTAAGTTTTAATAAATAAATTTACGTGGCGTCATAATGTGGGCATGTTTATCTCTTAAATAGCATGTAGCATTTATTTTACTACTTAAAATGCTATTGTAGTTCCAAATGCAGTAAAACAACTGAAAGCAGTACAGCTGCATTGTGGTTTGCTGCACTAAAACTTAAGGCTTTACAAAAGCATTTTGATATGCCTTTATCCAACCGTTGTATATCGTAAAGCATCATAATGGTTTTGAAATACCAATATAAAGCGTCAAGATGTTCGGAAAACTTTTAAAAGAGTTTATACGGACCTTAAGTTCTACAGATACTATTCGTTGTTTAACCTTTTGAACGCCATCGTCACATGTACGTGACAAGGAAGCGCGTGCCCTGGACGCCAAACGACACAAATACAGGGTGTAAACCACCTCATCACTAAGCCGATAACCAAGCCTTCTGTACTTCAAACTAAGTAACTTTATACAAAAAATATTGCTGGGCAACAACTTTTTTTTTGAGGTTATAAATCATGTTTTGTGGTAACGCACTTAAAACATTGTGCTGATGGATGGATGGAATAGTACGAGGGTCGTGGAAGTGTTACAAGTGAAAATCCTACAAAAAAAAACTTGTCAAAAAGTTGTAACTTTGACCCCCCATATCTCCGTAACTAGAAGGTTCCCAGGTATGGTGTAGAACAAAAAAATGATCGCAATGACGGGGAGAACAAGTGCCTTTCAGCTTCGTGAAGAGGTGTTTTACACCCTTTATGTGACAAAATAGTAGATAAAATTGTGGCTTGGCGTGGAGTGCGCGAGCGTTTATCCTGTGGCGGTCAAAAGGTTAAAATGATTCCTGTGTTACTTGGGCCACTACTTACCTACTACTTTTTCACAATATTATTATATTTTTTATTACCGGTGGCACATTCGCACAAAAACATGATAAAAACCCTGTTCGTTCAAAAAGTATGTAATCATAAATTTGGACTATGTTCAAGGTCAGTTAACTAATTACTTACTAGAAAAAATTGCTTTGCGCAGTTAAATATAAGCCACCGTACCTACGTATACCATCACTATGTTATGTTGTGACTAGATATAGAAACACTGTCATGTTAATTGAAACTTTGTCGTGCAATATCTTCCCAGAATAAACTTCAAGTTTGGCGAAGGGCTTTCTTTAACTTTCACTATTAGAATATTTAAAAATATTTATTGTTTTACAGGTGTCGTCAGGAGCCTCGCTGATAATAACCTAGAATGCGGTGTGAGAATGTTGTCTGAATACAGTTTCTATCCTCACAAAAGTTCTGCAGCGTCTTCCTTGCCACTTGAATACTGTATAGAGAACGATGGGTCATGTAAACTTATAGTAGCCTGGCACGTATCTAACGCGACAATAGAGAACTTCGAATTTTTAAAAAACGAACACAATTTCAAGAAGTATTTTATAAAAAGTGGGCCGCAACTCGAACATGTAATTTAACTGTTTTTTTTTTAAATATGTTATGAATATAATGGTAACTACAGCTGAATAATAAAACATTCTTAATTAAAATGTATTGATTAATTTTTAAAGCTCTTCGACGTCATTCTTCAAATTATGAAGTTCCTTTCAGATCAAATGGGTCCGACTTAACAAAATTGCCGAGGCTGTGACCACCGCGCACCTCTTCAGAGACGTCTCTGTAAACTAGAGTCTCTCTACATAGGAATAATCGTCCTAAACTTACAGAAATATTCTAAAACACCCACCAGTCGGACCATTTACACTTGTCTTTCTCAGGCTTCCGGGTGCCATTATGCCAAGGGTACGCCCTAGGATTTTGTAAGGGCGCGACTGTAAGATATATTATGTAGTTACAGAATTATAACCATCATAGTGATCAACGAACGATATGTTAATCAACATACAACCTAGCACTGCCCTGCAAATTGCAAAAAACCGTAAGAAAATTTGAATTTCGCGGGCCACCCCGACGCTTTCACCTTTAGGTGACTAAATGAGCTAAACCCGTGTTTTATAATGCCTAAAAGTACACGATTCACGACAATAAACAAAACCAGAAAAATATGTGATATTCTTCAGGATATATATTATGCTAATGTGATTGTGTTGAGTACTGTTGAGTGTTTTGAAAACATAATATATCAATTAATATGACTCGATAAAAAAAAATCACGAACTTAACTCTAAAAATTTCTTTCAACCAAAAAAAAACATGCGATCAATCTGATTTTTTGGCAAATAATTCTACAAGCAATATACACTTATACACTCGGTTCCAAAAATAACGGGTCAGTCACAATAAACCCGAATATCTCCCGAACTACGTATGCTATCCTAATGAAACGAAGACTGTCCAATTGAGAATTTAATTATACAGATAAAAAATAAAATAAAACTTACTTGCACCCACTATATTAATCTCTAAATTAACGAAACTCTCTAAAAAAACTAAAGTAGTCATATTTTTCTTAAGATTACATTTTTTTATGATGGTTTTTTTGCTGTTTTTCATCACTTTCTTCATTTAATACTTTGTATTGCCTCCACGAGCTCTTCTGACAACTTCCAGGCGATTAGGCATGCTGTACACCAAATTTCGGAGCTGGTGCTGAGGAATACCTTCCCATTCCTCCACCAATGCTTGTTTGAGCTCGGGAAGCGTGTCTTGAGCTTTGTCGACTGTTCAGCGGGTAGTCCAGCGGTACCAAGAGACCGGATCACATCACCTTAGAAGACCAGGAAATGGCAGACCAAGATGCACAACGGCCAGGGAAGAAAGACAACTGGCCCCTTATTCACAACCATTCGATACGTTTCCGTGTCGGTAAGGATCCGTATTCGACTATCTCATTTCCGAACCGAAGAACTGTCAAAACGCTATTCACAGATCCGAACGGATGCGCTTTTTTCTATCTGATTGAGATAGTGTTTATGGGGATCGCTACAAAATGGTAGTAAATAGATGAACGTGGTAGAAAATGAAAAGTAGTAAATAAAATTGGTTTATTTGAATATTTCGTTCTGTTGATATAAGTAAATAAACAGTTAGTTACTTAATAGACAGCAAACGAAACAAAATGATTTTATTGAAAAAAAATAATATAAATTTTCAAATAAACTTTATTTCGAATAATACCAGCTTTGTAAACAGCCGTCTGTCAAACTGGCAAAGCGGAAACGGTGCTTTTTTTAAGTCAAATTTTCTTTTTTCTTAAAAGGAAAAATGACTGAAAAAGTGTTTAATATCAGTGGTATACAATTCTTGCTTGTTAACTAAAATCTAGAACGAATTACACATTTTTGTAAACACATTGAATTTATGTAAATGTGGATCCATCAATGAAATACGGTCAATAAAATAACTAATATCTCACAAACAACACCGGACTATAATTAAACTTAATTAACTTACTTCAGGCAGTGTTTAAAAAGTTTAGTATTGTTTATTTTACTGAAATAATCTGGAAATATGGTTTATTTCTTCGTTTAAATTTTGTTCGATATGACTCCCGACAGCAAACAGCTGTCGGAAAGATTCGAGTCTTCTTGTCGAATTGAACTGTCAAAATTATTCGATTGCGGATTTGTGAATAGCGTTTGGATGACATCTTCGACATCTAAGACGTTCGATTCGGTTCGGAAGCGAGTCGAATGGTTGTGAATAAGGGGCCTGGTGGCTACAATGCTCCGAAATCGTTTTCAAACTGCTGTTGGTCTAAAAACTCACTTTATTCGCTTTGGAGGTGGCAATTTAAGCGCTCAAACAGTTAGAAGACGTCTTGCTGAAGCAAATTTGAAACCATTGAGGCCCGCAAATGGCCCCAAACTGGAACGGGGACATCGAATTGCAAGACAGAGATATGTGCATGAGCACCTAAACTGGACACTATGATGCTGAAGAAGCTGTTAAATTCACACACTGTCCATTTGTATCTGAGTGGGAGAGCTACCTAAACGAGAGCAAGAGAGTTACTGGGCGACCAGGTTATAAAAGAAAATAATGAATTAATATTGAAATAAAAAAGCATGGATTATTTGTGAAATATGGCTCGTTAGCGGTTCAGGTATGAATATACTGACTTCTTGTTTTTAATTGCAGATCCATACTTCAAAAAATAAATACATAAAACCGTTTAAAGATGATTTCAAGACCAATCTTTGCAAGTAATTATTTTCTAGAGCCGATTTGATCCAATTATATATCGAGTCCGTCCACGGTCTTTGAAATACGATGTTTTTTTTTTTGATGCGCTAGAACAAATAGTTTTTCTTATAAAACTGCTTAAATAACATCAATCATCTGTTGACATCAATTAGGTGTTGTCAGCCCCTTAAAGTTAAGGACGATTACAATTTGTGTAGATACGGATCGACTTGTTGATGAGATTTGTAAATAATTGAATCCTCACTTCCTCAGTTTGAAAAATCCGATTTTTTTACACTGTTGCATTTTTTGCGGAAAAGTATTTTTCCTCAATGGGGAATTTATGGGCAGGCGGGCGAAAACGCTCATCAATCGATATTATACAGGAATTAATTTTACTGTAAAATTTAATTATAAAATTACTTTTTAACATAAAGTAACATACACAACGTAACATTACGCATGAAATTCCAATAGGATTAGGTAGAGGTGTGTATTATACTTACTTAGTTGGGGATAGTTAATATCGCAAAAGCGGTAATTGACCCACCTAAATTTATTAAGTTTAACTTATTAAGTGTAACTTTGAAATCCAAAAATAAGCTTTTTCATGTCCAAAAATAAGCTAAGTCTTGAATCGTCATCAACATTTTTTCTAATGAAAAACAATACTTGGTTCATTTGTTTTGGTTCGTACGCAGAGATATTAGGGAAAGGGCAATGACCACTATTGCGTTCACATGGTGGTCAGATTAAATTTTATTATTATAAGAAAAAATAGTGATGTATTGCTGAAAGGTGGTAGCCTTAACCAGATTTCGGAAGTTACAACTTGTAAATAGTCATAGTTTCAGTGATATGAGATATCAGGGTGGCTTTAGAAAACATGATTATACCTAAATACTTATTTATCCTCAGTTATTCAGACACGTCAAACATTTCGAACTAATGATGGCAAAAACCTATCTTAGGTCTTTTAAAAACATCAATATTTTTAACAAGATTAAACCAAACAAGCGGCATCCGGAAATACCCTGCGCTCGCAGTCGTTAAACTCTATTTAGGTACATCAACATTGAACAATATCAATCAACAACCCCAAGATCAATTCACAGGCCCAGTGGCCATACTCTGTAGCGGTCGACCGATCTACGCTGCGTATGGGAATATGAGATCAGGCGTGAAGCGCAAATTGTACACACATACAGATACCTACCTCATGTTGCGATTACGTTGATTTGCTATCCATCTGTGTCATAACTAATTGTTTAAGGTGAAAGCGTCAGGGCAGCCCGCGAAATACAAATTTTCTTCCGTTTTTTGCAACTTGCAGGACAATGCTAGGTTGTATGTTGATTAAAATATCGTACGCGACTATAAGACGAATGTAGTTACAGAATTATTTTTATCAAAATCATCAATAGAATCCTCTAAGTTCATAAAGGTCGAGGAACGATTTTGACCTTGAAAAAACTTGCCTGCAAATGGCAAAAAACGTATGAAACTTTGAATTACGCGGGCTATCCTTTCGCTTTCATCTTAATAATTTTATCGAAAGACCAAAGAAGGTACCTATAGTTACGATTTTAAAAGTATCATTATTCTCGAACAAATCTCAATATGAATGCACCTACGTAACAATATAACGTTAATGTGGGTTGACCTGGTTATTCTATTATGAATCTCTTTATGGATATTCTAAGAATCAGTTTAGGACAAGATTTTCAAGAAGTCGTTCTTATGCAAAAAAATCACAATTAAGTAAGAAAGTTAGTGTGATCTACTAAATAATTTCATTTAAATAACGGAGACGCTACCTACATAGCAATAACAAACACATAACGGTCAGACTCATTTAATAACATGCTCTTTCCACGGACGGGTTTAATATTTATTATATAAATAAATGCAGCTCACCGCTCGAACCCATATTTCCTTGATCCTAGCCGCTTCAGTGTATTTCTTTCTTAAAAACGCGTTTTAGTTACAAGTGGTCGAACTTCCTCTCGCGTTATTTGTATTCGATGTGTGACACGTACACACTCCACCGCTTTCACTGACAGACTGACCCATAGACTATGCCGACTATAGACTGACCAAAGAGTTGACTTAATAAACCTGTTTACCTGTCTGACTGATAGACCACAGACACGCATGACTGACACCTTCTACCTTACTACTTGCGGTTAGAGAGGTATTCTAACTTAGTGTTCCCTGTTGTGTGTGTGTGTGTGTAAAGTAATCTAAATGATTACTTTAGTGGGAACGCACCACCCCTGCGACTACACCCACAGGCACAATTCACCGCCCACCTAGCTTTAAGGATGATCGTGATGCATCTTAAGTCTCAAATGCTACATTTAGATCGTTTTAACAACGTAAAAAACCCTCGTCATCGCCTTTTCGAGGTGAACAATGTTAGTGTGTTGTAGCACTTGTTGTGTATTCTATACAATCTTAACGGAACTAAGGGCGAACTTAAAGAATACATGAAGGCACACACATGGACACATGAGTAACTAATTTACTTATGTCATGTGCTGTGGACTTGCTGTCGACCACCCTGGACTACTCTTTGGTCGATGTTAGGTCAATGGAATGATTGGAACCAGATATAAAGTGACCGGAAAATTATAGTATTTATTAATTCCATAGGTTGGGTTGACAGTGACACTATTGACAAACAGCTAAGAGACCAACTGTGTAAAGTAAAGTAGGTACCTAGTCCTGTAATCCTGTTAGTCAGTCAGTCAAACTGCAAGTGATTATATACAGACTCTGTGAGTCAAACAAAATCAAAACAGACATAGACATCTCAATGGTCTGTTCTTTGCACTGCAGATTATTTACTTTTAAGTTATTTAATCAGTGGTAGTACAAAATGAAATGCCATGTACCTGGAGCTAATGTTAAAGGCAAGTGTAATGATAATTGAAAAAAAACTGACTGTTCTGTGTTTTTAATATTAAACCCTTGAAAAATAATTTTAATCTTTTTAGTTTTAGCTAGAACTGTTCATGCTCTTGCAAGATTTGGAGATGAACTTTACTTAGAATCCCTTCCAGATTGTATACTACTAAGAACTTTAAATGCTGCTGAATCGGCGTATGCTATGGTCAAGTTTAATAAAAATTTCTTCTCATACTTCAATTACAACTTTTACTCAACGGAAGATAATGAGGGATTGAAGTGTAAAATATCCATGAAGTCTGCCCTTAACACGTTTAAGTCGCCTGCACACATAGACAAACAAGTCGAAAACCTGGAAATCAAATTGGATCCTGAATCCTGTAAGTTGATATTCCAGTTGAAATGCAGACATGGCATTGTCAAAACACATTTTGTTTCAATATTAGATTGTAAAGCAATGCAGGCAGTATACACGAAGGATTCTGTGCCAAACAGGTAAGGTGATCACCTAGACTGTATAATCTTTAGAACAGTCACTGTTGTTAATAATTGTTAATGTTTATCTAAGACAACAATGTTGTGACATAAATTTATAACCTTGCAGGATTACATCGCCTCAGAGAATATTATCAGATGCCCTCAACATCTTCCAAAGTTCAGATGATCAAGTTACACTAGAAGTTACAACACTCTCTCTCATACTGCGGAACTATATTGACTTTAGTATAGATCTGACTAAAATCGTCAAAAGACAAATAAGTCTAAAGCCAGCAGAGTTTGATAGCTACCTCATAGCAACAGAGACTACTATTACATTCTCACTAAAAGAATTCAGAGCTTTGCTAACATTTTCTGAAGCTCTTAATTTGCCTCTGCAGCTTCATTTTGAGACTACTGGACGACCTGCTGTTTTTATCATACATAACGGTACCACCTTTGAAGCACATTTTGTATTGGCAACAACTAAACCAGATAACGCATCACAATCAACATCAACACAGAAAACTAACATGGAAAGAAACAAGCGAAAAGACAACAGCACTCAAGGTTCTGTCAAGAAGAAGCCACATTTAGATATGGACATTTCAAAATGCTTAGATGAAGACTCTCATCTATTTAATTTTGTAGATATACCCGGAGAGAATGAAATTAATGTCAGTCATAAATTAAATGGTAGTTTAAACAAAGATGCCAGTAGCAAAGACATAAGGGTAGATGTAATGGACTGTGATAATATACCTGCATCACCTGCTGCCAGAACAATGATCAAGTCTGTGTTTAAAAGGTGTTTTGAAAGTACTTTCGACCCAAGGAGCATTCATGGTGCAATTCTAGCAGAGAACTCTGATAGTGAATGAAATGTAGAGAATCTGCTACAAAATGTTGTAGTTTAATATAACTTCACACATTAACCCCAAGACATGTGTAAAAGCAGAAGTGTATAGACCCACATATTGCAAATATGAAATGTGTGTTTTGATAAAAAACCATTATCAATTAAAATAGTTACCAATGTTATTATTTTCTACTTTTTCAATGATTGTTTGTGTCTATGTCCTCCTCTAATTATAATACTGTGTGTGGGTTTGGGCCAGATAGTAAATTGCAAAAATAAAATTACATAATCACTGCATTATGATTTTATAGCAAAAAATATACATACACAGGGAAAAGTATTATACACACGTCACAAATCAATGTTCGATGATATACGAGCAAATATGAGGGGTTTTATCATCTTTATAACTATTATAATTTTCACATCCAAAATGGTAACAAAGCTTTTCTTCTAATTGTACAAAAACATAATTAATTGACAATATTGAGAAGTAATGTACAAAATTAAAAAGGTATCAAACAATTCATAAATAATGCCTATCATCTTCCCACCTTGTATAAACGTTGAGCAAAAATATTTTGATGTGTTGGGTGTGACACACCGCAACTAATTCGCTTTGCGACAATTTAACATCTGCAATTTATCAACCTGTGCTTTATTCATATGTGCATAGAGGGCAAGGTAGAATCCATACAATGATAAGTTTACAAAAGTTATATTTATTCAGTAAAAATTATAATTAAGTATTAAATTTACTACTAAAATTAGCACTAGAATAAAATTGTAAGTCAGAAGCAACATTATTAAAGCTACCAATATGTTTGCATCGCATTGAATCGGTAACTAACAATTATTATCATGCAAAGTACAAGTTTGGTAGCTCATTTTACATTTTTTTTAATTATAATTTTGCATGTTCTTAGTATTGCATGTTTATATTTTATTTATACAATAGCGAATCGCGATACGTAATAAATAATTATTGTTTAAATTACTTCAGATTTGGTTTTTACTATACAGAGATCAAACTTGTAATCATATAGGAAGTAAAAACAACAAAATGCAGATTTGTTTTTCTATAAAAAATTACCATACATATTTCATTATTATAACAATGTCTTAAAAAGATGAAAAAGACCTTGGATTCTATTTTTATTTATTATTTATAAAATACGGCAGCGATACCATTTAATTACAATAAGTATTTATTTTAAATCAATTTCAATATTGTCTCTGGCCCGGGTGGGGGGGCTCGCACTATGAGTCACGCCGGGGCCTGCTCTCAACAACGTCCTAACTGCATCACCAAACACTCACTATCCAACTAAATTAATGAAAAAGGGCACTGTTACTTAGGAACAATCCTCTTGGCTCTTTCTCACACACTGTGCTACTTTCCTTTTAAACTCCGAATATGATTCTCTCCATTCTTTCTGTAAAAAGAAACAGAATGAGCACTCGTCTACTATTGGCGTACGCGAGGTCGTGTTTGTGAAGATACGGGTTGGTGCGTGCAGCGACCTAGCGTGAAAAAACTATTCAATATAGTGTGGTACAGTTGTGTCACATGGCCCTTTTCCAATGATAATATTTTGTGATCTAAATCCCCTCACTCCTAAAAACAATCTTCTTGACTTTTCCTAACACATCTCGCAACTTTCTTTTTGAAATCCGAATATCGCTCTCTCCATTCTTTCTGTGAATGCAAACAATAGTTACATGAGAATGATAATAATTACAGATGCAGATCTAACTTAAGCACATTGTGAGTCTCCTGTGGAAAAACTAAAATTATTATTAATATCAAACACAAATGTAGAGGTAAAGTGGTATATTTAGACATCTACCTACAAAATCTAGTGAAAGTAAACTTGCAGTCATTTAACTTAATTCGCCATTTTAAACTCTTTCTATCAGCTCTTGCCTGTAATGATAAGAGGTATTCTATTTGCATTAGTAATTGAATGGCATAGTTAGCTAACAAGCCATGAGTCACAGAATGCCCAATTTGGTTAAATGGCTGCATAATTAACACAGTACCCCAAAGGTAGTTATTATTTTTGGATATTATTTATCCAGGCTAAAATATTGCAAATTAAATTAATACTGAATTAGGTCTGAATCACAATATATCCAATTCCTTTAAAACATGGATGTGCAGAATACTTCTATGGTTTATAAAGAAAATTACTTATTTTAGAACATGTCTACCATTGGATTACTCTGTAAAAATAATCGTCTTTCTGCTAATGCTTTCTTTCTACAAGGTGTAGCAGTGTTGCAGGTTACAGCTTTACTTTACTAACTTGAAAATCTTTCTAAGATTTTCAAAAATTTATCTTGCATTTTCATAACTTTTTTAGTTAAGTTGAACGCATACTTATCCGCGCGTAAAGAAGCATTTTCTCCTCTGTATAACGTTATCTATTCGTCCGATTCGACGCGTGTCGATATATGTGCGAGGTTTTATAGGATGTCATACAAGTAATTCTAACATTTGATTTGTCGGCTCTCTTGCTGCCTTCGGCTCTGATAAGTGAGCGTTCACCTTTAACTATTACCCATTCATTTTATTTTCTCAATACTAAAAGAATCCTCCAATACAAGATAGAATTGTTGATCAAATTAGCAATCTATTCATATATTCTATCACAATATTGCAATTAGTCATCAATGTCTACAGACACAAAATGAACTACTGTGATCACTTAGGGTGCAGCTGGCGAGAATACATGCCATGAGAAACATTGCTTTAGACCTCAAGTCATGTACTGCATGAGGTCACTCCATACAGATTACTATACTGTAATGCAGTGTTTCTATTGTGTTGTCTTTGCTAGCAACTTGAGTAGCATTATTCTTGTTAAGTAAATTAGGAAAGAACACATACATGCACAAGTTTTGCTACACTAATTCAAATAAATAAAGTGACATCACTTTACTCACCGCAGCGTCAACATTAGCAGGGCTCTCATCGTTTGGGTCTGCCAGCATGGAAATTACACTTATGAGAATGGTCTCCACTGTGTGCACTGGCAACCACCGTTCAGAAGCCTTCTCATAGCCCCACTTGTCATCTCCAGGTTCATGCAGTATTGATATGCATACATCACCATTTTTTTCAACTGAAAATTTTGATTTGTATAATTATTTTAATCCTATGTTGCAGCTACCATTTAATGAAAAATAACCTTAACTTTTTAAGTGCCATACAACACAAAGGAAAATGATTTTAATTGTTTTAGAAAAGTTTTCTTATGCCCATTTTTAGTGATTGATTACTCAAATAAACATTAGCATGTAGATGCTGCCTACTAAATAATTGGGGCCATCACAATGCAGAATGCTGGCACCACATTAAAACTGCCATTTTGCATTTTCTTTCATTTCAATTAACCACCAGTATTGATAAGCTAAAATTAAATAATTTGAAGAATTATGTTCAAAGAGTATTAGCAACATTAGGTATGAAAAAAAACAAACATGTAGGCCAAGGAGCAGCTCAGCACATAAAAGATAGTCTTTAATAAGTAAGTATTCAGCAAAAACTATATCAAATTAGCTCTCCAGTAATAAGGATTTTTTTCTGTTTCGCTAACACTTCAAACAAAAATTACTTACTATTTGGATGCCATATTTCAGTGACAAATTTCATCCGTGGTGGCCTCAGAGGATATTCCTTAGGAAAATGTAAATGTGCCTTGAAGAACCCACCCTCACTGAAAATTAAATAAAACATCTCATTGTAATTAAAATGATTGAGTCACACTTATTGGTTTTTGCATTAGCAAACAGTAAATATGCTGCATGCATATATTTATTATACTTTTTAGTTTTTGCTATGACTAGGAAGTTAACTGTGGACAGGAACATTCATAACTAAATAAAGAATGCCTAGTCATGAACTGAACACACTTACCTGAGACTGGAAATAATTGTGTAAGCTGATAAAATACCATGCCCTAAGAGGTTAACTATTGATTTTCTGTGATCCAGTGATCATTTACATTATTTTCTACTTACTATAACGTGTCTGGAGGGCCAATGATGAGGACTTCCCATCTGTATATGTCATTGTCATCTATCAACCCAGCAGAAAAACCTTCCACTGGATTTTTGTTCAGTTCTGAAAACAATAAGTAGAAAATCCAATATTTTTATAGAGATACTGTTGTCATTTACACATTATAACTGTAAGAAACGCGAAACTCTGCCAACTGTGAACCGTAAATATACTTGTAAATAGTTATTTTACTCCTTTGACTTTGGCACGAACACCTGTCATCGCTGCGAATATTGATTTTACTTTCGAGTCCATTTTTCGCCAGCACCATAAAAATTAACACATGTGCCGTACAAAGGAAGTTCCAAACTTACAGAATCATCCGAACCACAAAGATACTCAAAATTCGACCCGCTGAGGTCAATGATTGCTCGAATAACTAGTCTGACGGCCCAAGCGTAAGACATCAGCACAGATTAATATTAGATACGGATAATACACTTACCAGCTAGCTGCTTTTTTAATAAAAGCGAAGACTGTGGCTCTGACATTAATTACAATTGTGAAATTTACCCTGACGACACGAAACAAATGATTTTTCCACAAAAGATGGCTGGCTGAGTTTTGAGCAGGTTGTGAAACATATGAGTTACTGCTTGTTTCCGGTGAGTGTTGCCAGTGCATAATGAAAAAAACTATATAACACGCAATAGTTCACAATCGTAAATGAAAACCATTCCTTGTCACCATGTGGGCCATTATTGGGTTTGTGCATAACTTATTTTAGGACAACTATACTAAACTTGTTTATTAAGTAGTGAATTAATATGAATCTTTTCTTTCTTCCTCTTGGTATGTCTAGTTCGTAACCTGGTGTCAGAGCTTTTATGCCACCCATGGGCCTCTGATTTGGCATATAATATAATTGTTTGACGAGTTGATTTGAATGCAGAAAATGTAAAGCAAAAGTAGGAATTTTACTTAAAAAAAAATGGTAACATTTAACGGGAAACGTTGAGCGCCATCTGTTAGATGAAAAAAATATTAACAACTATTACATTCCGCATAATTTAAAAATATCTACCGCCTTCGATCTAGTGGATCTTGCCATTCCGAGTTATTAATACTTCACAGTATATTCAGTCTTTACCTAAATACGATATGTGGACTGCACTTGGTTTTTAATTTGAATCACAGTTCATATCATCAGTAGGTACCTATGTCCTTCACTATTTAGTCCAGCCTAAGATGTTGTTAAAGACAGCTAGGCCACAGATATTATAATGCTAGGCCAATGCTCCTTAGTATGATGATGCCCCCCCCGTAAGTTTAAATTAGAACTGGACCAAATTTGGTGGTACCAAATTTGGTCCAGTTCTAATTTAAACTTCTCTGTTTTTTCCATCTCCGCTCACCATCTTTTTACCTGACTTCGACAAACTCAATCAATAGGAAGAGTTCTGATTTTATTTTTGTTGGTACCTATCATCTTTGGATTTGGATGAATGAGCTGGTGTCAATCGATTCATTGGTTAGTAAAAACATTACAACTTGCCATAAATCATTGAGTTTACAATGGTTTTTAGATCAAAAGCTTTATTTTTTTAACTCGGCTCGTAAGGATCGTAGCGTGATGTTAAAATACCTATCCTATAAGTTTCCTCAAGAATCGGGGCATCAAAGGTAAAGGTTTTTCAAAGCTGACTAGCAGTTATATTAGCGCATTCTTTAGCTTCCTTATAATAGTAGGTACCTATTATAAATCAGTGGTTTCCAACCTTTATGGTCCGTAGGAGCTTAGAAAATATGGTCCGCAAAAGGTTGAAATATTATTCATACTTCTTAACTTGCACAAAAGATCAAGCTCAACCCAAGTTAACACAACCCAATGAGCCCCTATCGTCAGATTACTATCGTTTTTGAGTTCTCCGGATGGCGCTGGCGAGTAGGTCCTGTGATACTTTACAGTACCATTAACTTCATAAAAAGTTTATTTTATTGCATATTGCGCATACTTTAGATTTATATTTACAATATTGCTCCTAAAATAAAATGAGCAAGCATTTTATTCCTGCAGACAAATCTGTCACTTCTATTTGACCTGCGCCTTAACCTTTCACGGTTTTTCACTTCACTTAGAATACTTACGAGATAATATCAGTGATTTTCTGTCGATTCTATGAGCTAAGAAAGAGGGTAGACAGATTTGTCTGCTCATAATAAATCATTTCGTCGTACCCTCATATCTCTTCAGTATTCCCGTGATGCCATGCTTACAACAGCGTCGAAATATCGGGAGCTTCCCGTAAGTACATTAAATCAAACATGTTACTTAAAATCTTAGTAAAAAACGTGGTAAAAAAAGCGCATTGCGTGAACATGACATTTTGAAAGACCTTACTCAACACGAGCGCCCCTAGCGGCGAATTCATGCGCGATAGTCCCCATTGAAAACCTATGAGAGCTTGCTGCTAAAATTGTATGACCTTGCTGCGCGCGCTCATGCTAGATTCATGAGCATTTCTGCAAATTCTAGTAACTTTTATTCCTATTTCTGTATGAGTAATTGCTAAAGTTATCGAGCCCACTTCGATGGCTCCTGTATCCTTCGCGTTCACTATCTTAATGACTCATTGGGCAAACAAATACGAATATTGTGTCTGTCGAGTTTATTATTATAAAATTCAAACTTAGTCTACCTACTGTAAAATTATTCACTTTCACTAGTCTTTTTCGATTTTTTTTTCTGTGGTTCCGCCTTCCCATTTATCTGTTCGATTTTTCTCTTCTTTTTATTCTTCTTTGATTTCTTTTTATTGTTGTTCTGTTGGTTCTGATGTTCCTGAACTTGTTTATTCGTATTTGTTTTTACTGCAACTTTACATGAGCCTACAATATCCAGTAAGCTCTTAAAATCAAGTTTTGTTTCAATGTGGCAGCTTTCATGGAACTGTTGGATTGTATTTACCAACTTTTTAAGTGTGATATAGAAGGCATTTTTGACGGTGGATTCAGTGTCACTTGTTAGTGATTCTGTTAAAGTGCTTTTGAAACTGGCCTCTAAACTGGCTAAAGCATTTAGAGCTATCTCAGAAGTAGGTTTGTTTCTTTTCAAAGAACGATAAAATCCAGCTATCAATTCCAATCCTTCGTTACGGCGAAACTGTCTGACATTATTATTAAAAACATTTTCTATTATTACTGGCACAAGTTTGTAACTGCCAATCCATTCTGTCTGCAAGACATTGTGGAAGAAAATGATTGGGAGCATACAGCTGCGATTCTGAAAGTAACTTTGCAATGATTCCTTGAAAATTTCAAGGAGGGGTGAGACAGCCTTGCTCTTTTTCGGCGATTTGGGGGTTTTTGTTTCTATCTTCTGTGAACAACTTACTATGAATGTGGCAAAAAATGTGATGACATCACCAAGAGCTTGAAATAAAAAGTGGCTTCTGGCCCCTTTATCTATTGTTGCTTTCAGGTGGTCACATAGGACATCCATATCAATATCATCTATAGATGAAAATTTTCTGACTTTAGCAAGAGTTTTAATTGTTTTTCTGACTCTGTTCTCCAGTTCATTAAACTGACCATCTTGGATACAAAATTCCAGACATCTTGTCAGAGGCGCGATCATACCGAGACATATATCCATTGATGGATCTTTTTCTAAATAAATATCAATCAGATCAAGAACCTTGATTCTGAAGTCTGACAAAACCTTTTTGTCTTTACGATCTTTTTTGTTTTTTTTTCCTTTCCCTTGATGGAACTGTTTAAAGGCCTCTGCTAAAGCTTCATCGAGTTTTTTACCCTCTTCTTCGTCTATCATGTCGGCATCAACGCTCTCCGTGTCAGACTCTGGAGCTGCCGCGCCCAGCGCTTTCTGAACTGCTAATCTCAACTGCTCAGGTGTTCTCATTTCTTCATCGTCGCCATCCTCGTCGTCTTCTCCACCTTCACTGTCGCTTTCTTCCTCTTCTTCGCTTTCGTCGTCACTTTCCTTTCCATTTTCAATTCCTTCATTTTCGTCCTCTTCGTTTTCAGAGTCAGAGTCCTCATTTGTTAGTGGATTCGATTCATTTTCAGGATCTAACACTGATACTATCTGACCTACTGATGATGGAGTCAAGTATTCCCACAATAATCTAAATACGCATTGTACTACAGAGCGGAGAACACTGGACTCAGCTGACAATATAGATAACAAAACTTCAACTAACACCTCAATCCATTCTGGTTCAGTTGAAATATCTCCTTCTTTAACTGCTTTGGATTTCTTTTTCTTTCCTTTCCCATAATGTTCGTAACAACTTTTTAGTTCCTTAATCGAACTTCTTGCGATTTTCACGTGAACAGGTTCAGAGAATAGAAACAGTCCCAGTTGGTAGAGTAAAACAAGGAACACTTTATCAACTTTTGATTTAGTGTCATTCTTTTCTATATTCTGACAAACTTCCATGAGCATTTCCCAGCAGTCCATATTCTCTTTTGGGAATTGTTTCTCTATCTTTGTCCTGACTTGTTCTTTTTGTAAAATGCTACAAATAAAACTGCTCAGAGATGACAGAACTGTGACAAGATTATCCACATTGGAGAAGCGCGATGTGAAGCAACGGTAGAAACTCGACTTGATAGCTCCTGAAAAATAAGGTACAGTTAGTAATAAAGTTAAGTTTTGTACAGATATTTTTATAACTGAATAAGTGTAGTAAGTGTTACATTTACCTGATAACTCACTGCTGACTGCCACAGTCTCATCACCTCCAACTTTAAAGAAGCCGAAACACATGAGTAGTTTCATGTAGGTCAGCTTGAACTCTGTGTCATCTTTCACAGCTTCATGGCTCACCAAGTATGAAATGAGTTCAGCTGCCTTCACTCTCTCGTTATTGTACCAATTCCTCTCGACATCTTCTTTAATGAACTTCTTAGAAGTATTCAAAAGTACTCCTTTAAATAATTTTGCCATTTTTTTCACTCCATCTTTTGTTAAATCAGAAACTATTGATCTCACAATTGTGTTGCCTGTAATTTCAGTGAAATTAATTTCACCTGGATTTAATAAAAGTTTATTTAATATCTCAACTCTTATAGTGTCATCAACTTTATCTGATTTTAATGCTTTAGCTAAGGCATTGAGCAGGTCTCTTTGTTTTTTAATCATTATTTTGTTATCATCTTCATCATCTCTCTTGCTTCTGATCTTGCTGGCTGTCTGGAGCCCCTTGAACCAGTCCAAGAAAAGTTTGAAGAAATTTCTGCTGATCAGCTCTGGTATGACATCAACATTTTCTTTAATGTTGATCAGAACAGTGGTAAGAATGTTGATTGCTACTAATTCTCTGTTTCTGTTATGCTTCACAAGTTGGCTATCGATGCCTGATGTCCAAAACATTTTCAAATGAGGTGAGTTGGCAATGTTTGTAGCAATCTCCTTGTAGATGGGATGGCCAACTGAGTTGAAATCAATTCCAGTCTGTAATTATAAATAAAATTCAATATCTTTTGCATTAGTTCATGTGATCAATAGAACAGATTTGATGATGCTGTTTGTGAAATTTCTTTTGTCTATAATAAAAACATATTTTGATCTCTTACCATTAGTTTCTCACAAATTGTATGAATGTTGTCTTCACAGAGTATTTCAGTAACACCTATCAATTTCCTCAGCTTCACTTTGGCTGGGAACTTAGAATTGACCATAGTTAGGAAATAGAGAGAATCCAGTGTGTTCTCTTTAATGTCTTTCTTGAAGTCTTGTTTTATTAGTGGCCATATTAATGTTGCAAATTGATCTGCATCCAGCTAAAATGAATATTGCTAAGTTAAATACCTGAGATCCCAAAGACGACACATATTAAAACAAAAAAACTATGCTCTTATCTTTTTGTTAAACCCTCAAGTAACATACATATTTGGACATAGGCATACATGAGTCTCCAAGAAATGTCTTATGGACTAGCATTACAACTAGGAAAAACACACATAAAACATAATAAATATAATCATGAATTGATTTCATGATTATATTTATTATGTTTGTTTTGCTCTCATGAGAGAAACTGCATAATATGGGTACAATTTCACTTACACTATTGATAAAATCAAGTAATATGAGGTATGCTACTGTGCTTAGGTATGACTTCTTCTTGCCAGCTGTCATTAGCAGCTGAATAACTTGTGCCTGCTCCTCACTAGTACATTTGAGGAAAAGTTTTGAACGGAACACTGCACCACAGACTAAAATCTGACCGAGGGCCACATCACCAACTTCCTGAAAGTATAAGAATTTTCATGCATTATAGGGACACTGCAATTGCAGACATTGGGCAGTCAGTTCTAAATATGAATGTCTGATAATACTTACACTTTTTGAAGAGCCATTGCTGTGAAGTTCTTTCTTGATGAGTTCCAACACTTGTGGAATAGTGACTTTCTCGAAGTTGGACAACAATGCTACCAGTGTAGCAAAGTAGCCTGTCCTCATATCAGGCACATTGGCGCCTAAACTCCTTACGAGCCTTTTGAGGACGTACTGTAGATCTTTGTCATTCTAAACAATAAAACAGCATAATTATATTAGTGATGGTTCTCAATCGTTATCTCAATGACGTAGCAGGTAGCGTTCTTTGGTTTTTGCCTAATCCCAATGGAAAAGGTGTAAGTTTATGTACACAAGTTGTAGAAAATTGTGCAATATTTACAATTAAAACCATTGATTTTATAGGCTACAAATCAAGAATACAAGCGGTAGATGCTGTTGAACTTAACTTAGTCACCCCATCACTTCATAGTATTTTAAAAACTAACATAGTATAAAAACTAACCTCACTGCCGTGCAACTGTGATATGATTTTACTCCCTCCAAGAAGTTTGGCATCATCTTTCGGAGCTTTAAGAAGATCAAATGCATCTAGAACAGAAGCAGTCACTTTACTCTCCGTCGGAGCTTTATTGCTATCGGATTCTTCTTTCATTTTGGTATAATTATTCAGTAACACTATCACAACAATTTACATCCACATGGACCGCACATTTCGTACGAAGCGATTCGGGCATTGGGTTTGGGTAAATGTCGTTGTCAATGTCAATGTCAATGTCAATGTCAGAAGTAGCTGTCAAAATGACAATCTAACAGACTGCGTTCCGATATAGACTGTAAACGCTATGAGCATAAACCCGTTCCGAGTAACCGTGAGCGCTATCATAAGCGTAACATCGATGTTCCTTGAGTCGTCATAGATGACGTCATGACACGCGCCATCTTGCGATTACACCGACCATGCCCCTAAGAAATATCACCGTGAGCGCTGTCAAATGACCTAATGACAGATCTTAGCTGTCATAATCGTGAAATATAACCGTGCATTCCAAGATACGATATAATCACTCACAGCGCTCACAGCAAAATTTTGTGTTCCATTTTAATTTTCACGATTATGGCAGCTAAAATCTGTCATTAGGTCATTTGACAGCAGTGATATTTCTTTGGGGCATGGTCGGTGTAATCGCAAGATGGCGCGTGTCATGACGTCATCTATGACGACTCAAGGAACATCGATATCGCGCTTGTGATCGCGCTAACGGTATCTCGGAATGGGTTTATGGACGCTCATAGCGTTAACAGTCTATCTCGGAACGCAAAATATTGCTGTGAGCGCTGTGAGTGATTATGTCGTATCTCGGAACGCACGGAGAGAGGCGACGGTTGAGTATTTTTGTATTCGTCTAGCTAGCCAGGATGCAATCAACATCAACCAAATTCTAAATTAAAAAAAAAACATACCAAGTCATAAACAGCGTCATCTATTGTTTGTTAGTGGAAAAGATCTCATTATGGACGCTGCAGGCTGACAAGCACATGTAGTTTTTTTTATCGAGAATGATTAATAGACCGTAAAACCGCTATCTGAATCAAGTCCTTCATCATTCTGGCTGCCTAACAAGAGCCTGTTTCCTCAGGTATTGGTCAAGGCTCAGTGGTTGAAAGACTGTCGCCTACTATTATGCTACGGCCAGACTTGTAGCCGAGATTCGTGTTCGCGTTGTCGCGATAAAAGTTCGTGTTCGATCTATGACGAAGTGCTTGGCCACGTGTAGTATAATTTAATGTCTTTGTTGGCCACACTTGAAAAAACCTTTCTACTATCGCGATAATCTAGAACGTCGCGATAATTCATTTGCGGGAAAACATGGAAGAAGC
Source organism: Xestia c-nigrum (assembly GCA_916618015.1). Taxonomy (NCBI): domain Eukaryota; kingdom Metazoa; phylum Arthropoda; class Insecta; order Lepidoptera; family Noctuidae; genus Xestia; species Xestia c-nigrum. Next base: position 7,045,984 of record OU745263.1, read on the forward strand.
GGTTGCGATGTATCACATGGCGGCTAACAATTGTTTACGACATATTTCCTTATCCTCTCATTATTCCAATCCGTGATTAAAAAGTTCAATCAAACACGTTCAAACCTCTCGGAGTATCGCACAGTCAACTAGAGCGCGCGAAGTGTAGCCAACTGGACGAACTTTGTCGCGACTAAACCCTTTGATGTGCGGCAATTTACCGACAGCGGCGCGAAGGGCATTCGTATTCGCGAAGTTTATCACGATAGGACGAATTCTTTGGCCAGACGTGTCGCAACAAAGCAAATCTTCGCGTTATCGCGATAGTGTAGCCCCAGCATTAGGATACTGGATTACATTTAGATACTAATATCTAATCTGTGATTACATTCATCATCACCATCATGTAAGGTTAAATTAGTCAAGTATCGTAACTAAACTAGCATTAAACTAGTATGCACCCATGAATACAATATAATATTATAACACTTAGTAAATATTGAAATAGTGATTATTTTGAATATTTTAGTTACTTAAATTGATTTTGAAATGGTATCGAATCTAATCTGACATCATGTGGCCATACTTTGTACGACATTTTTGACGTTTGAAAGTGAGGGAAAATGATGGATTTCGAATTTGTACGGCTGAACCGAACAGCTATAGCGAATATAATTCCGAATTAAATTCAGTTTAAATCCTAGTAATAATCGTTATCAGGCTATCAAATTTCCACACTGCTGGGACACAGGCCTCTTCAGAAAGGGAATGGACTTTAATCTAACGCGCGGGCCCAGTGCGGATTGGCACATGTCTTCGAATTTTTGGTTCTAGGAGATGCCGGTTTCCTCACTATGTTTTCCTTTACCATTTTAGCAGTGGTGATGAAATAAATTAAAAAAGTATGCTGTATTACATAAACATAAATAGGTACACTTGCAAACCATTTGACTGGCCGGTCGAACTTTGGGTTGCAGACAGCCGGTCATGTGCCGGGCTATTATGGGTGGAAAATGACATTAAATAAAATAGAGTTGAGGCCTTCGTTTCTAAATAATTGTTTTGCTTAGCAGTCTTAGGATTCAAGAACGGTTAGAAACTTAATTCATTATTAAAATTTGATTAGAATTCGAGACAATCCCCCGTATTCACAACGCTTCGACTCCTTTCCGATTCCACAACTCTGTCTTCTTCTGGCATTACGAAAACGACCGAGATAGACATACGACTTCCCGACTCGGAAGCGAATCGAAGCGTTGTGAATACGGGGGAATGTTTCCGGGTATCCATCGACTAAATAAAAATATTCCTTCTAGTTTATTACTCTCATTGATCAGAGATTTACTATCGAATCTAGAAGTGATTTCATTATTTGATCAATCTTATCGATTGTTTTAAAATTTTCTTTTTATCTGTTTATTGTGACAACAAGAAATACTGAAATTAGGGTAATTAAATAAACAAAATATTAATTTGTTGTTTTCGTGATTTTATATTTTAGTTCAATGTTGTTAAGCAAAAAAATCTTCGCTTCGTCGCTTCCAGACGTTGCTGCGCGCGCCTTTAGTATTCCATGTTTCTAAACATGGCAGGTCGAAGTGGATATGATGATGTTAATCCCAGGTATTTATTATAAAATACTACAAAAATCACGTTTGATTTCATTGAACAGTGCGTGCTAGAGATTTTTATTCGTTATTTTCATAAATGCTGTGGGATCGAACGTTTCTTACTGAAAAAATGTTCATGTTTTTGCTTTCCGATAACATTGAATGAAAATAAGATTTTTACCTATACCAGCAAAGTTATATCTATTTATTCAATGTTATTAGGTGCTACAAAGTGTCTGTGACCATTTGTTTTGACTCAGGAGTGTGTGTTTCATATTTTATAGGTTATGAATTACCTACGATTGTGGTGCTCGTTTCAGGGATTATGGTGGCGGTGGCGGCAGAAGAACGCTCGGTGGCCGCCCTCTTCCTACCGAGCCTCCATATAAGGCGTATGTCGGGAATTTGCCCTCTGGAATTATTCAAGGCGACATTAATAGGATTTTCCCCGTAAGTATTGCCTACCCTCGTATTGTCTTGGCTTCACTGTTTGCGGCATATGAGATGTCATACTTTCAAGGATATCAGTCAATGTTGGTACACTAATAGTGGTGCTCAACTAAATTTAACTTAAAATCGTAACTGAGTCACTGAGAAAATCAATCAAATAATACAAAAAAAAGTGTTAGCAAAACTTGGTTAGGAAACAACAATGTAAACATGTTTCTTCTTTCTTTAATTAATTATTTACATCAATAATACAAGTTAAGACTAGGCTTTATGTGTTAAACAATATGATAGAGCATGAAATCAGTTTTACTTTACCAAAATTGAATAGACCAAAACAATTTCTAACTATAAATAATATTCATCTCACTATGCTATGCAATAGTTTCAGTAAAAGTTCTATTTAGTTTGTTAATAAATAGAACTACCTAACAAATTATTTTAGCTTTTTAGTATTTTCCTTCTTTCATAATAAACTCGTCTAATTGTGATTGCAGATAAAACCATTCTTTAATTTTATAAATATTGTATCCAGTTTGGTGTAGTCTATCACTTACAATTTGGTATTTTAAATTGTTTTAAATAACCAAACTAATAATCTTTATTATAGAATCAGCTAATAATAGTATGCTTATCTAATGTACCTACTTTAATAATGTTATTGGAAACTGAAGTGGCAGGCTGTGACTAAATGAATATCTACTAATTCCTTGTCAAGCAGGATTGATATGCATAAAAATAGGTAATAAAGTATTAAACCTGTGTGACTGGGCTATTGAGGGCCTGACATAATATGTTTACACAGCTATTGTAAACACATCTCCATTCTTATTATGGGAGATAGTCTTAAGGTCACTTGTGATATCATACTTCCGAAGGTGTATTATCTACTACTACATACTTGTACACATAGGTTGTTAAAACATTCTAACACTGATTGGAAACTAAACTATTACTTAATGCTATAATTATTATGATGTGTTACTTCAATGGAGCTGTGTTCTTTAGGAGCTCGTGGCTAAATAATATGTTGGTCTGTGGATGGGTGACCACCCTTACATACTGAGTTTCCTCCGTGCCTCGAAAAGCACGTTAAGCCGTTGGTCCCGGCTGTCATTTGTCCATCTTTGACAGTTGTTACAGGTAGTCAGTGGCCCCAAAAGTCTGACACCAGTCTTACCAAGTGGTATCGTATTTCCCAGTATTAACTGGGTTGTGGAAGTCAGATAGGCAGTCGCTACATGTAAAATACTGGTATTCAGCTGCATCCAGTTAGACTGGAAGCCGACCCCAACATAGTTGGGAAAAGGCTAGGCAGATGATGATGACTTCAATGTGGATTAAGTCACTAGCAGAAGCTAGTCATTCCTGCTGTCTGTATACCTAGATCTTTTGAACTAAACAACGGGTTTTAATGATTCAAGAGGAAGGATTATGTTGCACCCGGCGGGTTGCTAGTTATCAATAAAATATTGCTTTTTTAAATAAAACTAAACCAAAACTAATTTAATTGCTCGTTCTTTTTTATTACCATGATTAAGGATCCATTTACGTAACCCTCTCTTGGTATAATTATGATTGTAGTTGAAGTTGTAGTCCACATCACACTCTAAATAATGCAATGCCAAACTTGTTAGACATTACTAGTAAATATCTTGCATCACAGATTGATTCATTCATACATACTGAGGTGAAATAAAAGTATAAATGCTAAACAAAAAAGTAGTTCATGCCTTGAACAATTTTTTATTAATTTTATCCATAAATTACACATTACACATCGCTAACTTTCTGCCCTTGTCTGATGTAACTTAGGATTGGTGAAACACGAAACTCTATACTTAAATATAAAGGAGAATCATATAGGCTTTAAGAGCCTATGGATGATTCTCTGTAAGCTATTTCAAGGGAAAATAAAATAATTTCTAAAAGTTTGTCAATATGAAGACAAACTATTCCTTTTCAATTTCATTTTTTTTCATATAAGTAATTGCCTTACATATAACTATTGAACACCTAGAATATTATTAGAAGAAACAAGCACCAGTTGTTTATAACTAACTAAACATGTATTATACTTGATTGTTTCAGGACCTAGCAATAAAAAATGTGAGGCTGGTAATGGATAGAGAAACAGATAAGTTCAAAGGCTTCTGCTATGTGGAGTTTGAATACCTCGAACATTTGATAAAAGCAATTGAAATGAATGGCGCTCTAAATGTAGATGGGCAATTTATTAAAATTGATGTGGCTGAAGAAAAAAGAAATGATCGGTGAGTAATTTTTCTTAATAGAAAATTTTAGAAATTAATTTTGTAGGTTATTTTGATATACTAATAATCATAATATAGTTATTTCTATTAATCTGGTATGGAATGGTCAATACTTAGTGTGGACTAACAACCAAGTTGTGATGTTAAATTCCTCCAAAGGAATTTTTGGGATAAACATCTCAGGTGATCTTTGCGCATATTTAAAAGCATGGTACTTAAAAAAATATTGAACCAATCAACGTAGCAATTAGTTAAATACTAGTTTTTAAGAAGAATTATTTTCAACCTGTTAGATTAATTTCAAAATAAATGTTTGGAATTCATAGGCCCACAGTAGAATACCGTGGGTGTCATAACACATACACACCAGATCCAGATATAATACAAATATTGTACTGATGTGGCAATTGAACCTGACACGACTCCACCACAGCCCATGGACGCTCCGCTCCTACACCACTGGTCTACAAAATGGTTACGTATCCTGTAAACAAATGGTCTAGTGGCCAATGTATATATCCTTAGGGTTATAACTGCTGGATTCCTGGTGGATATTCTTGCCGTTTCAACAAGTGGCGATAACATTTTTGAGCTTTGTCAGTTATTTCAATGGCAAGAATCGTCGCTGAACCTCACTACTGTCGCACGAAGTACTAAACAACGAAGTGCAAAAGTAAATCTCACCGATGCAACACTCTAATAAGAACGGTACTGGGATATGAAAAACCGGTAGCCGATAATGCGTCACGAAGTCGTCTTAAATAACTTCAGTCATGATGTCATGATTGTATGCTCAAAAAATTGCATTGAATTGTTTGCTAGTCCGTGATGTGGTCGTAGCATGGTGAACTAACTCGATGGTCTGACAGGGGAGGCTTCGACCGCGGCCGGCGAGACGGCGGCGGTGGCGGCGGCGGGGGGCGGGACGGCGGACGTGACGGCAGCAGGCCCGGCGGCGGCGGCGGGTTCCGACGCGACGGGGGCGGGGGCGGGGGCGGAGGCGGCGGAGGCCGCGGTACGTACGACCACTTCGATGGGCTCGACCGCCGCGCGCCGCGCCAGCAGGGTGGAGGGCTCGCTCATGGTAACATCGCCTCATTACTAACATTTGCGGACACACCACATTATCGTATCTACTGAAAAATTCAAGGTAGAGAACAGCTTCTCGCGTAAGGAAGTTGGTTCAATTCCATTTGTCACCAAAATAATCTATAATATTTTTTGAGTTTTTGGATAATAACCATGGTTTGCATTTTCATAACATTTAATAACCATATCTACTTTCATAAATTTGGGGTATTTCATAGTTCATACCAATCAAACTTAACTAGCAGATCATCTGGTATTTGATAACACTATTGAAAAGTACACTTAAAATGATTCTTAGAAATTAATATCTATATTGGGCCATACACCAAAAACAAAATGATCATAAATAAAATACGCATCGTCGGTACATTTTCGTGCTGCGCATCACTGTTCATTATCATTATGCTAAACACGTGGGTACAAGCACATTGAATAATTAGCTGCCTGCTCACTGTTCTTAAGCCGAGAACATATTATAATTTTATGGTAAACAATCGGTTTGGATCTTGGTTTCATTGGGCTGGATAAATGTATGTTTTGGTTTTTACTCACTAATCAACTTGTATGACTTACGAAAAGTGTTTTGAGTGATTTCCCCTATTTTATACTAAAATGAATCAAGTGCAAATTCATTTGTCATGGGTTTCTGGATTCTTGTTGCAATAACACTCACTTTGTCTTGTTTTGGTGTAAGATTGGTGTGACTCATTTATTTATATTGACAGGGAAAACCCTTTTGAATTACACTTAGTGGCTCATAATATTTATACTTACAGGGGAAAACCAAAAATTATATAAAATGTTGTTACATTACCACTCTTAGGAAATCTGCAAGCTGAGTTTTGTCATATTTTGTTGTTTATCAAACATGAATTAATACTATGATTGGCATTTTACATTACCTACTGCTACTAATGCATGTAGATTTCATAAAATGTTGTAAATAAATTAGTCACACTAATTGTGTCATCAATATTCACTAAAGCTATGATAATGTGGAGGTAGGCTCTCACCAAACTGTCGTTAGTCGGGCGATACGGTCGTGTCTAAATCACAAGCGGACGCGTGTCAAGAATCCATCGGTTCTTAAAAGAAACCATCACAACTCGTAACCACTGGGTTCTGCGCGCTCGTTCCAAGAATACCTAAGTTCTACTAACGACAGTGCTGGGTGAGGCGCATCCGACCTCTGACCATACTTGAAAAATTTGTTGTTCCAAAATAATAGATACGGTGGTTGCAGAGCGTGAGCGGGGAGGAGGCGGCGGTGGGGGCGGTGGGGGCGGCGGGGAGCGGTGGGCGGAGCGCGGCGGGGAGGGGGGGCGCGGGTCACGTGGCGCCAGCGAGGAGCCGCGGCCGGGGGACTGGGGCCGCATGGGCCGCGCCGCACAGCCGCCCGGCCCGCGCCAGCCGCCCGCGCGCAAGAACTTCGAAGACATGCCGCCCTCGCGTCCAGGTACTATTGCTTCATAATCCTTATTACTTCATTCCAATCCAGTACATCTGCTCAAATAGTGCCACTTATTGAAACTGAGACGTACTGACGCACATTTCGGGTAAACCTGCACTATTTGAGCAAATAGATCACATAACATTTTTTAAAAGGAAATATCATTTAGTTACTTATTCTTACCACCCAGATTTTTTAAAGTAAACTAGGATGTTTCCCAGGGTCTGCTACACTTCATAAATAATTGAATGAAAATCATAATATTTTCACGTACTACTCGTATAAACCCTCTTACTACTCACTTCTTCTAAGCAGTGTGGGTAGACTACTTTGGTGTTGTTAACCTGCCCAAAATCAACACTTTCCTTACATAGCTAACAATTCATAAACGCGCGCCTATCATTGGATTTTATACCTTATTACAACGGTATAAAAGTCACAGACTAGACTACTAGAGCATGTAACTTGCATGGAATATTCAACCATTCATTTGATTAATTATATTGTTGTTTTGTTAATGTGTTTCTAATTAGTGTATTTTGGTTAGGGAGCTCGGGTAAGATTTTTAAAAGTGATCTGTACGCGGTACAGACGTCAATTTTAGTGAAGATACACTCTTGAGGAACTTTATTTTCGTAGATTTTCAACATTTAGTCAAGTTTTTGTAAAGTAGCAAATTGCATGTCAACACGTTTTTTTTGCTGTTGTATTTTTAGATGATACGGTAATTCAACATTTTTTCTTCAATGTAGAGTAGAATTTCTGATCGAGATTTTGTTTGCTAGATAAAAATAAAATATTCAAGGTTATGCTCGCATCTTGTTCAAAATACAGACATTTGCCTGAACATTCGATGTATACGACATAACTGACGTTTGTTGTAGCAAGGTTTGATTGCACTTAGTCATTCGTTTCACTTGAACGTAGTGTAGTTAGCAGATCACCTGCTGGTCTCGTCCTCAGCTCCCTAACTATTTGTTTTGCAGACACGTCAGGTAGGCCGAAATTGAAGCTACAGCCTCGGACTGTAACAGAGCCGGTGAACTCACTGGCGTCAACCAGTCAGACGCAATCGATATTCGGCGGCGCGCGGCCGAGGGAAGAACGACTCAAGGAACTGGCGAACGAATAAGCGCCCTAGCTACTCTATAATACCGCGTACTCTCATCTCCCGGTCCCGTGTGTATATGTATCGTCCCGAAGCCCGATCCCTATGTGTGTCCCGATATTTACAAGCAGTCTCTTGTCTCCATTGTTGCAGTGCGATAAAATTGTAAATTAAACTGCAGACATTTTGTTAGGTTATATGAGGTTGTAAATCATTTTTATCGTATATTTTGTTAGCTTTATTATGTATATCTAAAGAGCTTCTTATGGTTTTTTCGCCGCCTCCGCCTCGTTTTCGAGCCGGGGGCCGCGTGTCGGCGTCGCTTGATTAATCCGCAGTATTTAAATTGCTAGTATGTATTGTTTGTCTCATTATAAGATTTATCCGGGCTTGTGTGTACATACGATATCGGCTCGCATAATATTAATTAATTTTTCGAAATTAGACATGGAAGAAAAATATTTTTGTTCCTCATTTTTGGGTTATAATATGTGTATTGAAATATTGTAATAATTATTTTATTTTTACTATAGCATTGTGTCGATAGAGGTTCGTAACCGATTCTCTGTTGTATTTGTTTTTTTTTTCATTTATTAATTGTTTAGTTTGTTAGGTCATGAAAATTAATCATTGAACGAGTAATTATGATACATAATTTAAGAGTTGAGATAATATGGTGATGTAATTACGGTGTCATTAATAAAATTAACTTGCACGTACTTGAATTTCTACTTTATTACATAATTGTGTAATGGCAAGTAACGTGGCCAAGAAATGAAAAAAAAATCGCAAAATTGTAACAGAACATAGAAAAACGAATAAAAAGTGAATTCTTTGTAACCGAGGGTTTGTCTGAAGCACCTAAATCCACGTCCGAATTCCGAAACTCACAAGAAGGTAAATTTCATTACATTTTCACAAAAAACACTTCCGCTTTTTGGTAGTTTAGTGGTAGCAAGTCGTACTCCTGTGCAGTGTGCATGAAATCTTGGGTTCGAATACCAGGACAGGCACTCGAGCGGCCAGTTGATGTCAAAAGCCTCCTTACCATGGGACTGAACTTAACTAGCGAAATGTGTATGTTCAAGTACTCCTCTGCCTAACTCTTCGGGCAAAACAGGCGTAGTGAAATGTACCAGTTTGAAAAATATCTTCGTTTATCAATCTATCAATCATCAAATAAACGAAACACATCCGACCACTGTTTGATAAAAGCCTCTTGCTATAATTATTTTACTCTGCAAAAAACTCCTACTGGAATAACCACTGGTCTCCTAAGGCGCGGGACAACTAAAAGAGGCGTATGGCGGTGATGGCGCCCGCTCGGCACCCTCGCCACGCCCGCGTCGCGCCGTCTCAGTATGTGTCGCGCCACACTTCTATACATTTTGTATAAAATATCAAAGAAGTGGCGTCACGCCATCACCTCGCCCGCGCTGCGCCACCGCCATATGCCTCTTGTAATTGACCCGCGCCTAAGTGTCTAAAGAAAACTGCTCAACTTGTGATCAGCAAAAACTCGCTGCAAACTCGACAACTAGTGCTACTTATTCAAACATTGCGCGACACGCGTCGATGACGCGCATTCGTACACTCTACCATGGCCTCTCAATGAACACTCCGTTTTCTTTTGCGCTGGATGCATAACTCTCTAAGACAGTGATGTCGACTCCGTACCCAACAATACCTTGAAGAGATCCGGGCGATCATTCATGTGCTGCAGGGAAAAGCGTCGCGGAGAGAACAGACCCCTGATGAACTCCGGCGTCAATAGCAATAAAGTCAGTGGACCAGCCGCCATCAATGTCAGCTAACCAGCAGCAAAAGTCATAGGGAATGCTGTATGCAGGGAGTTTGCTCAGTAGACTTGCGGCAGGAGAGCCAGATGCCTTGTTCTCGTCTAGGCTATGAAGCAGTATCTAGACGTGTGTTGCTCGCAAATAGGTTTGCCTTCTTGGGTGCGAAGAGTGAGCTAGCGGTTTTTGCAAGGGGGTAAAACCGAGTCCAGACGTGTGGACAATAATGTAATTTATCGTGAAATTTTACACGAATTCTGTGTATATGTCACCGTAAAATTGTCAAATACGTAATATTGTAATAATATCTCTAGTGATATTGTCAAGTCTCGAATTATTGTCAAATGAACATACTGCTTACAACAAAACGCATTATTTTTCGTGAAATGCATGCGATGGTAGTCAACTTACGCGGTGTGGAGGCAAGGAGGGGACCCCCTTGCCCAGTGGCACAACTTTCATGAAAAGATAATGCACCATTCCTGAGAAATACCGATTAATATAACATAACCTTAAAACACTTTATATTCCCCCTAAAAAGCGTAATCGACGGAGCCCCGCTTCGCGGGGCCCCTATTTCCGAGTGCAGGGTTTAAAGGAACCTAACTAACCTAACGGGGGGGTGCCCCAAGTCCCGATTATGGGGGCAGAGATACTTCCGTATGTTCAGTTGACAATAATTCGAGACATTACAATATCGCGAGAAAAAACACGTTATATTGTAATATAACGTGTTTGTCAATTTTACGGTGACATATACAACATTATTTTTTGTTTATACTAAACCTGAAAAGGGGTCATTGTACTCATCATTTTGAACAACTTTTTCTATGGGACGAACCTTGAAATCGCGAAAAAAAAATCAGCTGTTCCCTACATTTTGACGAGTTATGCGAACATAAATGTAGGGAACAGCTGATTTTTTTTTCGCGATTTCACGGTTCGTTCCATAGAAAAAGTTGTTCAAAATGATGAGTACAATGACCCCTTTTCGGGTTTAGTGTAAACAAAAAATAACCCTGTATATGTCACACATCTGGACTTGATACGCGTGACAAACACATCTGAACCTGGCTTTACATACGTCTGGACCCGGCTTTACACACGTCTGGACCCGGCTTTACATACGCTGTACTTCTACTTACACACGTCTGGACTCGGCTTTACATACGTCTGGACCCGGCTTTACATACGTTTGGACACGGCTTTACACACGTCTGGACCCGGCTTTACATACGCTGTACTCCTACTTACACACGTCTGGACCCGGCTTTACATACGTCTGGACACGGCTTTACACACGTCTGGACCCGGCTTTACATACGTCTGGACTCAGCTTTACACACGTCTGGACTCGGCTTTACACACGTCTGGACCCGGCTTTACACACGTCTGCCCCCGTATTCACAACGCTTCGATTCGCTTCCGAGTCGGGAAGTCGTATGTCTATCTCGGTAGTTTTCGTAATGCCGGAAGAAGACAGATATACGAGTTGTCGAATCGGAACCGAGTCGAACGTTTGTGAATACGGGGTCTGGACTCGGCTTTACACACGTCTGGACACGTCTAGACACGGCTTTGTGCGGACTGGCAAAAGTTGGTTTTGAAGGACCAAAACTGTTTACTACCAGAAGGGCTTATGAACGCAAGTTTAGCCCTTATAGGACTGACGTTGTTTAAACGTGCCTTTCAGATCAGTAGCTTAGCAGAATTGAAAGCAGTCATGAAGTCAGAAGGAATTGGGCCAGTTGATAGCAATGATCATCCGTAATTACGAGGAAATTAAACATAACTTGTGAAATTAATGTGGGTATGTTAAGTCCACCTTTGCTAGTTTAGGGAGCGGAAACTGTAAATTCAGGTTATGTTTTAAGGGCAGATGTGATCTCGGCATTTAGAGATTAGGGGGGTGTTTTAGAGTTCTTATGAGCTGTCTTAGACTTATCCCCATGTATGTAACAAGCTTTGATTGTGAGGCAGTAATGTGACAGGTAATTAAAAAAAAATACAACTGTGGTGTTGTGTGAATTTATAATTTATTTTAAATATCAAGATCCTCATCCGGGTCTTCTTCATCCCAGTCATCAACTGCATCTGGTTCATAGTAGACCTTACTCTCACCTTCGTGGATCTTACTCATGTACGGCAGTTTTAAGTTATACTTTTGTATCTTCTCATTTTGGTCTACTTCTATTTTGAATGTGGAGAGATTTGCAGGCAATGGTTTTTCAGGTTCTTCTTCCATCTTTGCCTGTCTTATAACAGGACTTAATTTTAAAGTTGATGTTTTATTGTCATATGACATTATTTCTTCGCTTCTAAGGACTTTGCTACCTTTCTTTAGCTTAATCCATACTTTGTGTGGATCGGTTTTATCATATGATATTACTACATTTACCAAATGATTTAAATGTGTTTGTAGTTTGGAACTGTGTGGTAAACAGTCTCTGTGCAGTATAAGCACTAGTCTATTTACATTTGGATCATTTTGTAATTTTTTCAAGTACTTCAAACATTCATTCCACCCCATACAAAGAGCCATTTGGTTTATTGAATCTATTATCAATGAACTTTTGCCACTTACATATTCATAGTACATATCAGTATTAAACTCATCGTAGTAATTAACATTGGAATGGTTTTTGAAGATATTTCTCCAAAGGCTGCTAGGTTGTTCATAACTAAATAAGTTAATGGATTTTTCTTCTTGTACAAGCTCGAGCAGTAAAGGTAAAATATTATTATTATCATCGTCTTCTATTAGCACAAATGGAGCAGATTTCAATCTAAATAAAGTCATTATCACTAGTATGTTTAATAAAAACTTTGATAACTTCACTGAAAAAAAAGTGAAAATTATAGTAGAAAACACAAACTCTAAAAAATCACCAGAGAGAAAACGCCGAATTTGTCACGCATTTGACATTTCTTCCTGTCAATGTCAAGCAACTAGCAAGTACTACAGCTAAAAAATCGATTTAATTTGAATCGCAAAACAGGTGTACTCCGAGATAGGAAATTATCACTCACAGCGCTCACAACAATATTTTGCGTTCCAATTTAGTTTTCACGAGTATGAGAGCTAAGATCTGTCATTAGGTCATTTAACAGCGCTCACGGCATTATTTATTTGGGGCATGGTCGGTGTAATTGCAAGATGGCGCGTGTCATGACGTCATCTATGACGATTCAGGGAACATCGAAATCGCACTCACAGTAATTCGGAACAGGTTTATGGACGCTCAGTGCATTTACTGCCTATCTCGGAACGCGGCCTGGGTAGATTCACTCTGTGGATCAATTCACCACATTTGACAGTTGAATGAATTTTTGACTTGACAATGACATTTCAAAGTCAAACAAATCATTTGACGTTTTGTTGTGGTTATTTTTGTTATTTATTTTTACTATTTTAGCTATAAATAAGAATATGCATAGACTTAAGGTATCTAGCAGTATAAAACAGTTCACTCGTCACATAGTATATGTTCCAAAACATAAGCCTCCAAACGAGGCAGACTTTGAGGTACTGAAAGATTTTTTATCTAAATACAAAAACATTCTTATTCTGACTGGTGCTGGTATTTCCACGGAATCAGGTAATTACTGTAGACTTGTATATCTGACTTCGTTCTGTGTTAACTATTTTAATGTTTTTCTGTATTATCGTAGGAATTCCAGACTACAGATCAGAAGAAGTGGGTTTATATGCACGCACTAACCACAAGCCTGTACAATACCAAGAGTTTGTAAAGTATCCGAAAGTTAGACAACGGTACTGGGCTAGAAATTTCATTGGGTGGCCTAGGTTCAGTGTTGTGCAGCCAAACGACACACATCTTGCTGTGAGAGAGCTAGAAAAGGTAGTAGTACTTTTAATTAAATTAATAGTTGTTTATACAGGGTGTTTGGTGCATCGTGTGCCAAATTGAAATGGTCGACAGAAGGGGTCATCTGCTATACGTAGGTGGGTTTTTAGTAAAACAATAAAAAGTCAATAAAAAAAATCCACAGCACATGAAGGGGTCTTCTGTCGAGCACACGATGCACCAAACACCCTGTATAATGTAGGTGTACTAGTTTATGTTAAGTTAAATTTTTGTAATTATGTATAGTTTTAGTTGTAGTATGTATATAATGTACATAATAATTTTACTTCATTATGTAGTTTATTTTGTCATCCATTCTATATTTTGAATTCAATATAGATAAAATCGGTCCAGTAGTTTTGAGTTTATTCATTACAAACATACAAACCTTTCCTGTAATATTAGTGTACATTACAATGTTCATCATAATTACAGCATATCTTCTTCCATATTTCTCTATTATGTAACAGAGATAATATTAAAAAAAGATAGTTCTTAGATTTTCCACAACTGCATACTATATTCATTGCACTATAACCCATACCTATTTGTTAAGTATGTTGGTCTTAATTTCCCAGATAGGAAAGGTAACGTCAATAGTGACACAAAATGTAGACCGTCTGCATCACAAGGCTGGTTCAGAAAACATCATAGAACTCCATGGTACTGGCTACATTGTAAAATGTATGAAGTGTCCCTATGAGATAACCAGAGAAGAGCTCCAGGTAGAGCTGATGAGGAATAACCATTACATGGAGAGCACCTTTACAATGATGAGGCCTGATGGTGATGTGGATTTACCTAAAGTATGTGTACTCATTTGTTATGGTTATTTTTATCACTATCACATTGTGATTAATATTATTTAATATTTCAGGACCAAGAGGAAAAGTTCAAGGCACCACTCTGTCCAAAATGTGACGGCCCATTAAAACCAGACATTGTCTTCTTTGGTGACAACGTACCAAAGCACAGAGTGGAGGCGGTCAGGAGTCGAGTATCCTCCAGTGATGCCGTATTTGTTTTAGGTTCAAGTTTGACTGTATATTCAAGCTATAGAATAATTTTACAAGCTAGGGATGAACATAAGAAGATTGCTTTATTGAATATAGGCCCCACCAGAGCTGATGATATAGTAGACATCAAAGTAGCTACAAAGTGTGGTGATATACTACCTAAATTATGTAATTCTGTAACTAAGAACCTCAGTTGATAGTACCAGATTTTTTTTAAAATCGTTTTTGTGATGAATTCCTACCTCAAAACATGTGTTAATTTATGTATAAGTAGACAAATGGTTTATTTAAAATAAAATACAGAAAAATGATGGCATTTCATTTTAATAATTAATAGTATAAAAAGAAGTAGGGATACAAAATTGGTTATAGTTTAAATTAGGCAGCATTTTTAACAAATTCATTAATTTTAGACTAGTGGTCAAAAATAATATAATGGAAGAATCATAGATTGCCCTTGAAAAATCAGTTTGCTAGGAGTAATATAAATGAATTGTTTGTTTTTGGTCACTTGCTTAGGACTGGTCGAATTGAATGACCGAAAGGTATGGAATTAGATACCCACTTTCGTTTTCGTTAACTACGAAATACGAATAATTCCCAAATAATTCACCACAAAAATAAAATGGAAAATCTTGAATGTATCGAAGTAAACTATCCATACCTTGCAGTCAACAGTCCATGTTTCGACTTGAAAACATAACAAGAACAATGAGATCACATTTTAGTTACTTTTTAAACTTTATCAAAATTTTCATGTATATTTCTAACAATCTTGTTGCAAAGCCTAGTTCACAAGCCAGGGTGCTAAGTTGACATAATAGTTAAAGTTTACTCTTTATTCAATAGATAAAAATAGATATAATAATTATATACCCGAAAGAGAACATGAAGCACATATAAATGTATTTAGTTTTGTCTTATAAGAATAGTAATAAGTGTGTTCTAACAATGTGTTCGAGTGTATTACTCAGTATGATATATAGGAATTTTATGGTAGGTATCTAAAAAAAAGTTTCAATAACAGCTCCATATGGTATTCTAGAATTTTAAAATTCTCTACTAGTACTCAAAATCTAGAATAATTTTAATGTAATTTGTTATGAGACTATTTAATATAAAACATTGCATTTTGCACTAGTGTCTATACCGATTTGTAAAGATCATCATTAACAATATGTCTACAATACGAAAATGTGTTATCTCTTGCATACTTTATGTATATTTAACATCTTCTTAACATTACATAATAATTAACGGCAGTGTTTAATTAATGACATCACAAATCCCATTATTAAGAACCTGATCTATAAATTAGTCTGTCCAGTAAGCGCTAGAGGCGGTCAGTTACTCTTAATGCTTCATAGTTTTATACATATCTAAGGTACTATGAAAACGTTTTGAGCGCAATATGATGAGAGGTAATTGGACCTATGAATCTACTTTGCTAACAACTCTAGCGGAATATTTCTGCGCATACGCTGATACAAATTAACACTTCGCTTATACTATTCATTGTTCACTAATATTATCGGGTACTAAATATATATTTTATATAATAATGATTTATCAACTGGTCACCTACTTAATATGATGACTAAAAATATTAACTTAATCAATGGCATAGTTTAAAAATGGTAAAATACCATCTAGCTTTGCAAGGGACACAAATCAAAAGAAATGCCTGTTATTCAAAATATTTTTTCATCACTGAGTAACAAAATGGATTAATTACACTAAGTCAAAGTTACATTATAAATTATTTGCTTCAGAGGATTTAACTTAACTAACATTCAGTTGTGGGACTCGGAAAGTTTGTACTAAACCATTGATTTTAAGTCCATGTCTTCAAAACGCCATATCATGTCCACACGCGTAGGTTTTTGGTATATTGTAGTGAAACTCGCGTCTCTTTTGTATACCAATTCTTTCGGCTGTTGGGAGATCCGACGTCGCCTAACTCGCGAGGCGAACGGACGGTCAGCAAATCAATTAAACACGTATCCAATGACTTAAAATAAACACATTCAACTTACAATTCAACACCAGTCTTAAGATCACAATTAAATTATCTCCACATGAAATGTTTTGTCACTACAATAAAACCGTACATAATACTAGATGGGTCGCTCGCTCATGTGTCAATTGTCTATTGTAAGCAACATTATAAGAAGTAGTCTGCTTGCGGCTTCTTGGAGGGCACGCCTCGCGACTCCTGCGGCGCCGCTTCGAATATTGTGAACTCGCGCTGAAGATTTTCGTTCAGTTCTAATATTGCAGCCACATTGCCGCATCTGTGTATAGAAAACGCATAGTTATATTAAATCGTAAAACAAGATTACATTGATCAGATAGAATACAAAAAACCCGCGCAAATTAATTATGTAAGTCTCAGAAAAACAAACTACTTTTGCCCTGTACTGTGGGCCAAAACGATACGTAGCATTGTAACACGTGTCGTGGTGGAATTTACGACTTGCAACGTAAAAAAATAAAACTAAACTGTAAGTTGCCATTATATCAGACCTGTAGCAGTAATTAGGCGCCGACCACACCGTGAGCACGGTCTCGTTGAAGTGCCACTTGTAGCCTTCCATGACGAGCTGGTGCGCGCGGCAAATCATGTCGATGTCGTTGGACACGTTGAACTGCGCCACCACGTCCGAGCCGAACAGGTAGCCCGCGCCGCGCGGTGACACGCCCCAGCCTTGTGTGTCTGGAATATACAGGCAAAATTAACAATACTTATAGTATATTGTTTGATTTGTCAGACCAGTCTTGAAGTCAATTAGTTAAATATTCTTAATTTCAGATTTATAATATGTATCTGTGAGGATTAGGAATAACACACATACCAAATTCCGCTGCAATGGTGATTGTGAAAGAATATTAAGTTTTACAAAATTCTAAAAGGCTATTAAGTTTCTGACAAACCTTCAGGGTCACTCCAGAGCAGGTCACACATGGGTCCATCATGAGGTACCTCTTGCTTGCGGTCGATTGTGCGAATTTGGTCGAGGGTCTGTATGGAAGGACTCAGTCCACCGTGCACACAGAATATCCGACCGTCAATGATGGCTGACAGGGATAAGTAGTCGAATATTTCTGTACAATACCTGTGAACATTCATATTGAAATGTTATACAAGGGACAAATTAAGTATTAAGTAACAACAGTACAAGGGAACAACTTACATCCATTTACTAGTCCTCCTGATGATTTTCAGTCATGTTGTTAGGCCAGCATGACTAAATTCCAGTTTTGTTCCTGTTGCCCTTCCAATGACGATGGCTAGTCTGTACAAGACTAGCTATCCATACAAGAAAAGCAAAAGAAATATGGCCCAAAAGTGAGTGCACAATCACAGGTGCACTTCTTTCTTGCTCTCGTAGTTTGCAGTATGGCAATTCAACATAGCCAAGAGGCCCAGGGGTATGAAACTGCCAACCCCCATATTCCAGGCTACTACTGAGAAATTATTTGTGGAAAAACCCAATAACACTGCCCAATGTGTGAATCAAACCCAGGCCTTCTATATCCAAAATATTCATTTCAAAATGGCATTGTATTGACAAAATATAATATGAAAGATTTACCTCCAAACAGTAATAGATCCATATTTCCTAAGACATTCATCATAAAAACCATACACTTGTGTGATCTGTCTGGACTCATGGTTTCCTCTGATTAGTGTGATGCGGTCTGGATAACGGACCTGTGTGAAACAGATATTAGACAAACATATGGCAAAATAATAGTGACTTAAATTACAACTATTTTGAACGCCGCAGGACTAAGCAACAAGTAAAATTCCTCATATTATTAAAAAAACACTACTCAAAAAGTTGGATATATTTATTTCCAATAAGTGCAGTATTAGTGCTAAGTACAATATTGGCATTTGTGGCAGTGATAAAAATTTGTATAATAAATCTTTATTGTTGGTGTAGGAATGTCATAAGTTCTTGTTTTGACATCTATTTGAACACAGTCATTATCATCATCAGCCTATTAATGTTCCCACTGCTGGGACACAGGCCTCCTCTCTATGAGAGATGTTGCGGCGGATTGGTAGATATCACATGTCTTGGTTCTAAGACATGCCAGTTTCAGCACAATGTTTTCCTTCACCGTTTTGAGAGCAGACAATAGTAATATTGTAAAAGTCAACACGGTAGTACATAACAGTAATTATTTACAATGAATACATTGTCATGATGAAATAAATCTAAATCAAGATTTCAAATCATGGGATTTTGGTTTCATTCATTTGATAATATTTTTATTGAATTTTTTTGCATGAATTTTATGAAGAAAGTACACTGTCCTGTCACCATCAAATCACGTTATTTTTTTATGAAAATCATGGAGAATATGTTATTATTGGTACATATAGATGTTTTTACAACCAAGTGCTGTTTCATTTTCATCCCCCATTATAATATAGCAACATAGAGTGGTATTGAATAGTGTAAAACCTCTGTCAAGAATTGGGCTATCAAATGCAAAAGTTCTAGACAAATCCGACTAGTAGTTTCAGGGGTTAGCATGTTCAAATAAAAACAGCTTAATTATGTTGGTACAAATTAAGAATCAGGTCATGAAGAATTATCAAAGCTTACCTTTAGAGCAAGTAGTAATAAGAAAGTCTCTACTGAATAGAATCCTCTGTCTACAAAGTCACCCATAAATAAATAATTGGTCTCAGGAACATCACCACCCACTTTAAACAGTTCTTTCAGATCATAGAATTGGCCATGAATGTCACCACAAACCTGAAACATGAGAGTAAGAGTAGCTTGTTCAAAATAATGATAAGGTTCGTTTGGGTATGTCTATATCCTGAAGTATTTACAAACAGCAAGTGCCCTCAACAACAGCTTGTTAACTTGTTAAGGTAAAACTTAGTAACAACCTGTCTTTAGTACTTCTGTACTAAAGACAGGTTGTCAATTTTGCTAGAAGGAAAATAGTGTTTTGTTTGTTGAAAACATTTAACATAAATTAACCACTGATTTCAAAATTATTATTTTATAATGTAAATTCTGTGAATGCCAAAAGAAGTGTAATTATCAGTATTGATCTCGTAATAATCGTAAATATACGTGAAAGGTTAATTACCGTGACAGGAGAGTCTACCCGCTGAACATTGCTCTCTTCGACGAGAATTTCGCGGGCCTTGGCGCAGAGTGCCTTAACCTCGGCCTCCATTATTATCTCACATCTCTTTAGCTGCTCGATTTGACGATCTAGATCACTTGTATCAGACATCTTTCTAAATAAAATTACCACGCTTTATCTGTGAAACAAAAAATTGTGAGTAATACAAAGATTACATGTCAGAAGATAACATCTGATCCATTAAGCATCTAAGCTTTCTAACAGAAAAAAAACAGGCGCTATTTGATGACTTACTATTTATAATAACTTAAACTTATGTTTTCTTTTGGTTATTTCGCATCAGCAGCTCAAATTCTTTCAACAAACAATCACAATGCCTCCGCCATTTACAACGTTATTGTACCATAGCCAATACTGCCAATAGTGATTTGATTTCTACTCTATGATTACGATGCACTTTTTTTTTTTTTTTTTTTTTTTTTTTGGAATTTTATGACCTGGTAACTGGACCTTTAGGTCAAATCTTATTTTATTTTAAA
Organism: Xestia c-nigrum; assembly: GCA_916618015.1. Lineage (NCBI taxonomy): Eukaryota > Metazoa > Arthropoda > Insecta > Lepidoptera > Noctuidae > Xestia > Xestia c-nigrum. Next base: position 7,066,281 of record OU745263.1, read on the forward strand.
ACACTACACTTTCACTTCATTTTTAAATTGTTTGAAAAGTATTTTTAATGTATTTATATATTGGTTTGTAGGTATTTTTTTCTTTTAATAACTCTTCAAGTGGCGGCGGGCGGGATAAAGAATCGCACTTAATGTTCACATCACTTAGTTCACTAGCCAACACTAATCTGTCAAGCAAGAAGTTTTGACAGTCAAAAATAAGATGTTCCATGGTTCCTTCTTGGGATTCACAATGTGGGCATGTATTGCTTGTAATAATGCCAAGTCTAGCAAGGTGTGACGGAGCAGTATTATGGCCAAAGCGCAATCTATTTATCGTAGTGATAAAGTCTCGGCTGGCTTCCTTCAATTTATTGTACCAGGGTCTAACAGGTAATTTTACTTGAATACTTCCATACCACTTTCCTTTGATGTCTTGGTCTTTCTTCCACATTTCTAACCATAACTTATCTATATTTTCATTAATGCATAGCAGGAAGTCAGTCATAGGAATGTCCATTGCATTTGTGACATCAGTAGCATTATTACCTTCATAAGCGGTTTTGTCAACTACTTCATTGCCAGAGATACCTCGGTGAGAAGGTACCCACAGGAATACAATTTTTATGTGCTTAAGATAATATTGATGAATTATTTCTTTGATGAAATACAGAATATAATTTGACTTAAACGAAACTGTAAGGTTAGTTAAGGCTTTTATCAAACTCAGTGAATCAGAAACAATCAAAAAGTATTTACAATTGCTAATTTGGCGTATATGCATTAATGCCTGATAAACCGCATATGCCTCTGCAGTGAATATAGAACAGGTATTGTACAGAACAAAGCTTTGAGAGAATTTAGCATGTGGATCATATATAGCAGCACGTACATAATCACTCCCCTTACTGCCATCAGTGTAAATAACATGATAATTCTTATTATTTGCCAAAAACTGTAACATATCTGAATTATTATTAATGGGATTTTGTAATTCTTTAATGGGATGTGAAATACACTGATAAGAGAAGGAGTAACATGGCCATGGGCACTGTTTTCTAATACCAGTAAAACTGTTTTCTGTTTCCAGCAATATTTTAGACAATGTTGGGGATTTACCATTCAAGAGATCCTCTCCTGTTGTTAGAGGCCCAAGAGTTCTACTTACAAAAGGTACAATTTTGTTCATTATTTTCCTGTTATTTGCAGCAATTAATTTAAGACAGAATCTCTTTGCAAGTCGAATGCGTCTCAAAATTAAGGGCATTGTTTTAGTCTCCACTTCCATGGCCCTTATGGGAGTAGAGCACATTGCACCAGAAATAATTCTCAAAGCCCTGTTCTGCAATAGATCTAGTTTATTTACATGAGTACTATTTATATACACTAGTGAACTATAATCAAAATGACTTCTAACTATACTTTTATACAAAATTGATAATATTTTCGGGTCTGCACCCCATGAGACACCTGCAAGACATTTCATTACATTTAAACCTTTTAAAGCATTCTTGGATATATATTTAATATGTTCCTCAAAGGTTAATTTCCTATCTATTAATATTCCTAAAAATTTCTTTGAATTAACTGGGTTTATATATTCTCCGTTATAAACTACTTTTGAAGTTGTATTTTCATTTCCAAATATCATAACACTGCTTTTGGAGGGATTAATTTTCAAATGTAGCACATCATTGTAATAGTGAAATAGTTGGGACAAGGCTCTGTTAATATTATCAATTGCAATTTCTACATTATAATTACTACTGTACAAAACAATATCATCAGCAAACTGCAAAATTTCTACATTACTATTAACAAATTTACAGATTTCACTTGTGTATATGTTGTATAACAAAGGAGATAGTGTAGCACCCTGCATTGTACCCCTAGATGCACATTTTGGACCGTGCAACGTATTATTATGTCTTACATACAGTGTTCTATTATTCAAAAAATTATATATCCATTTACATAGTTGGCCAGGCACACCTAACCTAGACATAACTTGTACAAGTATAGCCGGATCCAGACTGTCAAAAGCACCTTGAACATCTAGAAATACACAAACAGTGTGTAACTTTCTATCCTTTGCATGTTTCAGGTCAGAAATTAATGAAGTGAAGCTGTCTGCACAACTTCGCCCTCGACGAAATCCATATTGTACATGTGGAATGAAGCTGTTAGATTCCATATACCAATCCAATCGATTTTTAATCATGTTTTCAAATAATTTACCTAGACATGAGGACAGTGATATTGGTCTATATGAGCTGGCAAGCTCTGAAGGTTTATCTGGTTTGAGTATTGGAATGACACATTGTGTTTTCCATGATTGTGGAATACATTTACAATGCCAAAGTAAATTAAGAATATTAAGAAATATTTTTTGTGCTGATTCATCTAAATTTTTAATAGTACAATAGGGGAGATCATCTAAACCAGGTGTAGTGTCTTTCCGAGATAACAAACTCATTTTAAATTCAGACCATGTAAAAGGATCTAGCAAGAATTTTGAACTTAGATTATCATTATTTAATTCGAAAATATTGCCTAAACTATTAACATTATTTAGATTGCTGTTGTCGGATAATTTATCTAGAAATTGAGATATAAACTCATCTTTATATGATTTATTGCCAGCTCTTATACCTTTAAACATTTTTAAAAGATTCCAAATCTTACTTATAGGAGTAGTTCTATTAAATGTGTTACATAAGTTATCCCAACCTATTCTTTTTTGTTCCGATATGGTTCTTTTCTTAAGTGCATCTTTTCTTTTATATTCTAAATAGTTCTCCATAGTAGGTTCACTTCTATATAGTTTTAATGCATTGTAAGAGGCAATTACACTTTTTTCACAAATATCATTCCACCAAGGAGCTGGAGGTCTGCTTTTAAAATGATTTGATTTATTTAGTTTAGGAATGGTCATATCTTTTAAAGTACCCAATCGAGAACAAAAATCATTATAGGTTGAAATAGGATCGTACAATTTTAGGACTAAATCATTGAATACTGTTTTAGATATAGTTTTATACTTTTCCCAATCTGCTTTTTTATATATAAACCTATCAACAGGGGGATTAATATAATATTTATCTATTTGCAATGAAATCTCTGTTATTGTTGGGTAGTGATAGCTGCCCATGGCATCATCATGCACAGACCACTCGCATATTGATGCGAGGTTAGCACTAGTAAAGCTAACATCAATTGCAGATGGATTCTGTCTCGGGTTGTTAACAGTTGTAAAGCTACCATCATTTAAAATACATAAATCCAAGTCATCAATGATATTAAATAAATCATGACCTCTGCTCTTAGTGGATAGACAACCAAATGCAATGTGGTGTGCATTAAAGTCACCACTGACAAATATGGGCTTTGGAAGATCATTAATAATATAACGTAATCTATTGATCCGTATATGGCCACTAGAAGGAGGACAGTATACACAGAGAATAGTCAAGCTACCATGTACAGTAGATAAGGACAGAGCAACAGTTTGAATATCTTCATAGAATCTGGTGTTTAAAACTTTGTACTTTAAATATGGCTTAATCAGTATTGCTACACCATTATGAGTATTTTTGGAATTTTTATTATAAATATTATATCCAGGTATTTTAAAACTATTATCTTTAAACCATGTTTCATTCAGTAAGCAAATGTCAATATTTTGTTTTTGTAAGAATTGAATCAATAAGGGTTTTTTACTATTAGCACTTTGAATGTTGTACTGAGCAATACGTAGCTTAGACAGTGTATGACTTGGATCCATTACTTGAGATTTTTAAGTAGTGTTTCTTTAATACTATTTACAGTTGTAGGCGTATTATCTCCCTTATTACCCAATTCCACCAACGTCTGTACCAGGGCCATAAGTACATCGTTGTTGGCAACTATTTGGGCTTTGATGTCTACTTTAGGAGTGACATCTTTAGATTTATTTACACTAGTATTATTTACAGATATGGACTTATTTACAGATGTATGTACAGATTTATTTACAGACTTATTTACATTGTCAGTTGGTTTCATTTTTGGAGGTGGTAGAGGTGGAAATTCATTATTATTACTCATGTGTTGTTTCGTTATTGTAGCACTTGCATAAGTTATCTTATTTTTCTTTTCTAAAATTTTATTCAACTTTATTGGACATAGTCTAGAAATGGCAAGATGAGGCCCGCTGCAATTACAACAGCAGATCTCTGTTGGTTTATCACATTCTTTATATAAATGCTCACCTCCGCAAATGGAACATCTTTGTTTGCTATTACATATCCTAGCCGAGTGGTTAAATTTAAAGCAACGGAAACATTGCTGTAATGGGGGTACATATTCAAAAACTCTGTATGAAAACAGATCATATTGTATATTGTCCGGAAGAATATTAGATAAAAAAGTAATGCTGACTGTTTGTAGTGGAACTCGGTCCTGTCCTACCTTCTTTGTAAATCTTCTTACAGCTATTATTTCATAAATTGATGATAGTTTTGTGTATAATTCTTTGTTTGAAATGTTTGCTGGTACAAATCGAATTATGCCTGTTTTTTCTATTTGCGCAGCCGGAATAAATGCTTTCAAGCCATGCTTGTTAAGAAAAGCGCTGTTGTTAATAAAATTATTGGCCGTATTATACTGTTTAAATATAACTGCTATTTTATTTGCGTTTATTCGCTGTATAGCCGTCACACCTTTTATTTCGCTGGAGAATATATGATTGAGATAGATAGGGCTCTTATTGCCTATTCTATCCTTATTGTTGGAAGCTTCAATGAACACTTTAAAGTCTACATAAGTGGCATTTTCTGGGTATAGTCTTTTATAGTCAGGTTTTATAAAAGGTGAATAGTCACAATGCTCACCGCCGCCGCCATCACCACAGTCCATTCCAGTCCCTCCATCTCCGGCCTCATGCCGAGGACGTTTATGTGAGGTGGGCGGGTTATCCCCGCCCCCCTCATTTCCCACCATTATTACTGGTTTGCCCACCTATTACTATTGTTTTAATGACTTTTAAGCAAGAAATTAGGTATATTTATTAAAAATGAAAAATTTAAAGAAAAATCTGAACCGCTCTTTTTTAAAGTTCCCGCCAGAATCATTACGATGCACGTATAGAGTTCGTAGTGTTGTTCAGTCAGTCCGAGTTTCACGCTACAAGCATTGCAGCAGCATTCGATGAAAATTGTAAGTGTATGGGTTACCATAGCTTTCGTCATAGATATGTAACGTACTTTTTGGCTGAATGATATTCAATTATCCTTAAAAATACATTTTTAATGTTTTAACACGTGATAGCCGGGGATAGTGTGAACGCTACGTTACATGGGCAGGCTTTATCTGTACATCTTGTCTATGGAATCCTTAAAACATCGTTCGTTCGTTCGTTCCTTTCATTCATTGTTGTTTGTTATATTTATTGATTTAGCGAAAGTTGTTTTTTTCGTAAAAGTAAATACATAGTGCTGTTTTGTGCGTTTTCTGTGGACTTTGAGGACAAAATGGGAAATATACACACCGTGGGACCGAATGCGGCGCTAATAGTTTCAGGTAAATACAGTTAAGTCTGTCATAAACAAATTTAATACGGAAAGATATTATGTTTTGCTGATTTTCAGGGTGTTCCTCAAATCTAATGCCCTCTTTGTGCATAATATGTAACAAAATTACAGTGCTATACTTTTTTGTGTATTTAATTTCGTGTTTTGTCTCACTGATAACAAAATAACCTCTTATCTGCTATACCTTACATTTGCCTATCTATAGATTTGCAATTACGTATTACTTTACAAGTATTCATATTAATATGGGCAGTACAAAATCCTTGTTTGGATACCTGTTACATATTGGAAAATGCGTGACAAATTACGTGTAAAAAATCGTGTCCACGCCCAAAATTACAGATTGCCCATAGGTACCTACATCTATGTAGGTATCTACCTATTATCTCAATCTGACGGCGCTCCCGCGCTCGCGCATATTTTTAGCGAGCAGCTTGTGGATCTAAATTATTATGCATTATGCGCCAAATTAAAATTCGAGGTCAATAGCTTTTTATTTTATTTCAGCGCCATGAAACTGAATATTATGGTCGCTAAGGAATCTATACTATACCTACTACATGACATACTGTTACATGTAAGTACAATACTTGCCACGGGTATCAATAAAGACTAGGGCTACCATAAAATATCCTGTAACACGCGTACCTACGCCTATATTGTGAGACGGAATGGGATGACAGTGACAAGACGTACAATTTTCAAGGATTTCTGTGGATTTCTGGGTCTATGTAAAAATATTTTCTTAAAGGTCATGTTTCTGAAATACAAGTCAATTAGGTAGGTATATTGCCTAGCTACTTAAAAGAGGCGATGCCCGGGTTTGTATTTGCCATACGCCTAGGAAAGCAGCGTCTTGACTCTAGAAGTCTAGACGCTCAGGTCAGTTCGGCTAGTCTAGAATTCTAGACTAACGCGAGCGCGGCGTTCTGATAGGTCAACCAATTGTACCGGGACAAATAAGTGATTGACCGGGGCACAAAGTTCTAAATTGGTACCTACATGAGTCCAGGACGTATGGCAGCCCAGTTTTCATTCCAACGCTGCAGCCAGACAAGGTCATCAGATCAACCATAATTTGATGCCTAATACAAAATCTTAAACCAATCTTTTCTATTTTCTTTTTCTACTGATTCATTAAACTGCTTTCTACGGTTAGGTACCACATTAATAAGACCAACAAAAAAGAAGTAAAACTCGATAGGGGATCGCAGTTTGGACCCCACTGTCGATCTCTATAATAATAGCTCAAACGATCTTCAAGAATATGATAGACTAAAGACGATCGCGCACCGAACCCAGTTTGAATATAAATTCCATTTTAGAATAAAACATCAAGATTTGCCCTTGCTCATACAGCGGTCATTACTCAACACACACAGCTCACCCAGAACCAGCTCAATTAAATAATTAAAATTAAGGATCCCTCAGACAGACGGACTAAGACGTACAACCCAGTCGAGATAAGTCTGTACCTCACTGTAATGGGCGGCCATCGAAGCAAGGTGCAAACTTAACTCTACCGAGTTGCAGTTTTAATTAGGAATACGAGTGAGATGAGAATGAGGAAAACACAAAGTTGGTATTGCAGTTGGAATTATTAGATATGCCTGCCTACTACCGACTTCAAACCGTTGAGGAAAATTGTAGGAATATGTCATACCTCGGTACTGCAATACCTATTGATTGATTATTTTACACGATTAGGGAAAAACCAATCTGTGTTAAAGATGAAATCGTTAGAAAGGCGGTGTCAACTGGAGGCTGAATTGAATTATGAATAATAGATAAATAATTACGGAAGGAGAAGACATGCCGCGGTGCACCGCCTCCCTGATCACGCAGACTCTTGCTAGAGCCAGCCTGCGATGCTGAGCCAGTAGTTTTAGTAATAGTAATCAGACCATTAACAATGATCTCACTCAGATCCAACCTGTCCCTTTGCTGACCTCTCTCGGGACTGCCCTTAGCACGCTGTATAAAAAAAGCCAGCCTCGTAGGTTGACCTACGAGATGCCATTACAAAAAGAAAAGCATACTGCGGAGATCCCTAATAAATTAGAATCCCTAATAAGGGAGAATCAGATGAACTGAAATACGAATAAAAATACTTAGTACTATCCGATTTTCAAATATGTGTTATTTCGTTCCTAACTATTAATAAATTATCAGCCTAGGTCAATATTTAATACGGACAACGTCCAAAGTAACCAAGAATCGTGTTTTGTGACGTTCGCGTTGCGCTGCAGATACCTAGCCGAAAATTTTGTAAACTAAATTTTGATGAATGTTGAAACGATGAAAACTACAAGCACATAGATTGTAATAAACATTGTGTTCTGAAGTTTTTATAATAGTTGACTCAGTGTTCATAATAATATTCACCTTGCGTTTTTATTTCCTCCTATTTCGCGACTATGACGTGTTTTCCAACAATGACTACAAGCTACAATGCGTCTGCACAAACATGAACAATAATACAAGCAATTTTCTATTTGAAATTGCTTGAATTGAAAATGATTATTTTTACAGCCATCTAGGATAAACTTCAAATAAAGATTCATTTTGTGGGATCACAAGAAAGGGTGGGTCTAAAGAAAGTGATCTTGTAGAAACTAGATTGTGTTGTATCATTAAACTATGTATTTATTCATCAAATAAATATTACGTATCTTACAAACGAGAATCTATTAAAATAACATTAAACACTAATTACTTCCACACGAATTTATGAACTTGTCATATCGCATCGACGAGTGTTTGAGATAAAACTCCCAATTATGAGCAACCGTCGCGTCGTCGGTAAACTTTGCATCAATCTCTACTTTATTTATTTCAGTACAAGTTCCAAGTCCTTTTGATCAAATCAGCTCCTTTTTCCCCAATCATAATAGCTGGTGCGTTAGTGTGAGCTACTATCGTCCTGGGTATTATACTACTGTCGACCACTCGCAGATTTTTCACACCGTACACTCTCAGCTCTGGATCTACCACCGCGGTAGGGTCGGTCGGTGGACCCATCTTGCACGTCGCTATCTGATGATGGAGCGTGGCAGTCACGGCTCGTACAGCACACTCCCAATAATCATCGCTGCCAAATTCGAATTGCTTGCAGTTTGGGAACTTCTTTGTGTGTAATGTCGCCCCATATTTTCTAAATGGTGGCGTGTCTACAAGTTTAATGATATACCTTATTGCGGCTATCATTGTATCGACGTCCTGTCTATGAGTTAAATAATTTCCGTAAAGACTAGGTGGTTCGTAGGGATCTGCAGATCGCAACTGTAAATAACCCTTAGATTTGGGATGCAGCAGCATGAATAAAACGGTAAAGCTTTCTACGTCTTCTATTGATTTATAAACATCCTTGTAAAGCCAGTCAGCCATACGTATTCCTTTGGCTACAATGTTTCCTTCGTCAGAAGCTAAAGACGCGCATGATCCGAGAAGTTCGATGTCAGGGTAGTCGCCAATTTCATTGGAGACATTTGTTTTAATGTATCCAATAGTTTCTACTCCCGCCAGCGAAGACATAGGACCGTCTCCATAATGGTCGTACTGAACTGCAGTCTGCACTGTAGCTATTTTCTTTTCCACTAAAGTTAATCTTGTCTGGTTCAAAGTAAAAGCTAAAGCTGGAAACGAAATATGATCATATAACGATTCGCCTACTTTTAAATCTTGTATTACGGGTATTCCGAACGATTTAAGTTGTTTTTTAGGACCAACTCCAGAAAGCATGAGCAAATGCGGCGATTCAATAGGACCAGCGGAGAGTATAACTTCTTTGTTGGCTCTTATTTGATAAACTCGACCATTTTTATGGAATTCAACTCCAACTGCGTTCTTATTAACAGGATCGATTATAACTTTGGTAGCCCTGCTTGTAGTTAATATGTGCAGATTCTTCCTCTTCTTGTTCTTATGAAGAAAGGCTTTGGCGCTGCTGGCACGTTGTCCTTTACTGAGTGTTGCTTGAATGTAACTGAATCCAAATGCATCTGGAGTGTTGTAGTCTACTCGGCGATGCCCATACAATTTTGCTGCATCCAAAAATGCTTTGGAGAGCTTAGATCTGTAATAAACAAAAAACAAAACATATTAAAACTCCTGACATTTAAAAGAGCTTTTTAAAATAATATCTTGTTCTAAAGATACCGTATAATTTCTATTTTAGGATCTGGGCCAAAATAACACTACAAAACGTTGATAAAAACCGCAAACTAATTTCATTAAGTCGACAGACGGTAATAATTTATTAAAATCATTTTAATCGTGTTATTCCACAAAAAAATAAGTTCCTTTTTCGTATACTTATTGATCGACTAATTAATTCGAAATATTTGTTGTATCAAGCATAAACTTAAGTTATAAATAGCTCGAGTGCAGTCATTCCAAATCATGATTTGCTTTTAATGCTCGTAAGTCGTATCTATAAATAATATGCTTTTCGTATCTCTTGATAATGATCTATTGCGTACAATACAATAAAGACGTGATCTATTGATAATGACCTGAAAGGCACGTCTTCTACGGACAGTTCACCGTCTCGTCCATGCCACGGCGAGTTGTTCAGGCCTTTCAGATTCGCACGTTCAGACTTGATGTAAAATGGCATCACATCGTTGTAGGACCTGTCATGGAAAAAATATACTGATTAGACAAAGATACATTGTTCTTATCAAGACGACTTCAGGTATCTACAAAGATACCTGAAGTTTACAGTGCGTTCCGAGATAGACTGTAAACGCTATGAGCGTTTATAAACCCGTTCCGAGATACCGTGAGCGCGATCATAAGCGCGATATCGATGTTCCTTGATTCGTCATAGATGACGTCATTCATGACACGCGCCATCTTGCGATTACACCGACCATGCCCCAAAGAAATATCACTGTGAGCGCTGTAAAATGAACTAATGACAGATCTTAGCTGTCATAATCGTGAAAACTAAAACGGTACCTACGCAAAATATTGCTGTGAGCGCTGTGAGTGATTATATCGTATCTCGGAACGCACGGTTAAAGTGTAAGAACTAATGCGTCGTCATTGGTGCTACGATTCAACGGCTTAGTAGAAAATACCAGCCGATATTATTACAAACTGCAGATAAAATATAAATGCCTAATACCATATTTATGCTTTTTTTCAGGTACGTTAGTCTCACAGACACTGTCTTGGCATCAGTATCTTGCTAACAAGAGTAAGTACTACAAAATTAATTGACAAAATTATTTCATATGTAGGCTCACCATCCATAGTTGCCGGCGGCGGCGATCCTGTCCCAATCCTCCTGCATGCCTCGGGTGTAGATCATGTAGTTCACCACGCTTGTTCCTCCAACCGCTTTACCTCTCGGCCAGAAGCACCTCCCGTCCACCATCCCTGAAAACATCCAATCCAAGCGGTAAAGTAAGAAGATTTTGGTATGGCCCTTTTTTTTTTTTCTATCTTTGCCTACTTGATAACTTAAGCAATCAGTTCTTGCGAGGCGATAACTGCGAATCACGATAAGGTTCCCGAACCAAGGAGCACATGTCACATAATATCAGGAATGCAAATAGTGTGCGCAAGTTGTAAAACAGGCAAGAATGCAAAGAAAGTAGCTTATCGTTGAATGTCATAACCACCATACTCGTCAAGGCGTTTTGCATTCTTTGATACTTAGATACTAGGAATAGAAGTTAAGTCTATTTCGAGAGCATTAAACGTGTATTGCCTATTTACTATCCAGTTCAATTTTGTTAGTTAATCCAGGAAGTTATATTCATTATGACAATAAATAAAAATCATAAATAAATAAATATCACTGGACATCACATACAGCGCCATCTAGTGCCACACTAAGCAAGGCTTGTGTCGTGAACACCAGATGGTTGATATAATACATTTATATACTTTTTTGTTTGTAAATACATACTTATTATCTACACTAATATTATAAAGAGGAAAACTTTGTTTGTTTGTTTGTTTGGTTGTAATGAATAGGCTTAAAAACTACTGGACCGTTTTTAAAAATTCTTCCACCATTCGAAAGCTACATTATCCACGAGTAACATAGGATATATTTTATCCCCGTACTCCCACGGGAACGGGAATTACGCGGGTGAAACCGCGTGACGTCCGCTAGTAACATATAAACATACATGACTCGGAAACAAATTTTAATGTCCATGCTCATCACACATACATTTACTCCTACCAATCTGTGTCAATAAATAAGTAAATGTAAAAATCACTTGCTTCGGGGAAGGAAAACATCGTGAGGAAACCAGCAAGCCTGAGAGATATTTCTTGACGGCATGTAGAGTCGAGTCAGAAGTCCATGGGCGGTATAGAACTCTGACACCAGGTTTAAGGTACTAATTAACCACACGATAAAAAAGAAGAAAGAAAGACACAATAAAAAATGACCACAATTTACCTGTACAAACTCCTGGTTGATACTCCATTACGTAAGGCCACACGTAATCGGTCTGTTGGAGCAGTGGTGCCAGGATCGGTACATCGGTCAGCAGCGACTCCCCTCGGCCGGCTTCGATGAGTAGCACCGATGCCTTCTTACCCTCGGTAAGCCGAGAAGCCAGCACGCTTCCTGCAGACCCTGCCCCTACTATGATGAAGTCGTATTCCGATAGAGGTCCCTTGAAACCTGGAATTTATAGAAATGTTTCATGAATGAAATGAGACAAAAATGGACTCATGTGTGTATTGTACAAATTATCACTTAAGGGGGAAAAAAAAGGGGGATGCTCCAAGGGCACGCCACGATAGTGGCGGTAAGTCCCCTCTTTGAGGAGTGGCTGGAGAGGCGCCACGGCATCCTCACCTTCCGCCTGACGCAGGTCCTCACCGGACACGGATGTTTCGGGAGGTACTTGCACCGAATCGGGCGAGAGGAAACGCCCGGGTGTTTCCACTTTGAGGATCGACCGGAGGACACGGTGGAAGTCTGTCCTGCGTGGGCGGAGCACCGCCGTGTCCTCGTAGAGGCGATCGGCGGCGGCGACCTCTCGCGTCCGGCCCTGGTTCAATCCATGGTCCGGAGCGAGACGGAATGGGAAGCCGTCACCTCCTTCTGCAAAGTAGTTATGCTAGCGAAGGAGGTGGCGGAACGAGAGAGTGAGAGAGCCTCTCTTCCCAGCCGCCGCGGGAGACGCACCGGGCGTCGGGGGCCACGTGGTGGCTACCGGCCACCGTAGATGTGGGCCTGTGGACGGTTAGCTATGGGCTAGCTAGCCGTCCGTCCGTCTAACGACGGCGGGTTCGTGTTCCACGCGCGCCTCAAAGAGATATCAGCATAAGGGGAGGGGCCCGCAAGGACCGAAACCTGCCGGGGTTGCGGGCCTGTTCGAATGAGATACCGCGGCCCCGGAACATAACGGGCGAGGAAGGAACATGGATGGGTTTTAGTAAGTAAAAGTCTGACACTCCCTCCCGCTCCGCGAGTGGGAGAAGGCATTTGATGAGTTCCCACCCTTAACAAAAAAAAAGGGGGGGGGATGCTCCGAGGTAGAAGACGTATTAAGTTACAGAATTATAATCATCAAATATTATAATTCTGTAACTTAATACGTCTTACAGTCGCAACCAATATGTTTATCAACATAAAACTTAGCAATGCCCAGGAAATTGCAAAAACCTAAGAAAATTTTAATTTCGCGGGCCACCCTGCCGCTTTCACTTTAAGAAATTTCTTGACAGCATGTAAAGCCAAGTCAGTGGTCCATGGACGGTATAAAAACTGTTACCAGGTTAGGCACTAACCTCTCGTTAAAGAGAAGAATGACACTACGCTTTTTATCCCGACTTGATTATTGTGATTACACAAGATATCTTATACTCGTCACCCGTGCCTTCCGTACGGGGACAGCGCATTCACAATGAAGCTATTAATTTGAACAATTAACACTGTTCAAGTGTTCACGATAGCATACCAGCTCGTAAACATTGTTTCTTAGGATATGCGTGACCACGGGGGCCACTGATTCGTGCCCAGAGTTATAGAAAGCTGCTTGAGTGGTTTAGTCGTTTTGAATTATCTACCTACATGTACTTGTACTATTAATGTATTCTGTGCTACATGTAAATGCCTCCACGCTGAAACAAGCAAAATTATTTTCTAACTTTTTTTATACCATGTCAGTGTTTTTTTACAGTGTATTTAACTGAAGATTATGCATAATTATTATTTAATTTAAGTACCTACATTGTTGCTCATTTTCCTGAAATATTTATGCAAAATAGTTTTGTTGTCTTTATTTACAAGGCAGAATTTGCCTCGTGTAAGATTTCAAGACTAAATAAAAACAGACCCGGAATTAATTTAGATTACGAAATTAGCAATATTATTTCTGGTTTCAATTATAATAATATAGCGTCGTCAATGGAACGCATTCCGACGCACAAATTTTTCACTTCCTGTTTTTTTACTTGATGTTTTTGAAGGTCTCTTCCTCTTTCGCATATTTTCCGTTAAAATTGAGACATTATAAAGACAATTAGGCAATGTGGGTATGGAAACCAGTTTGACTATAAACCTTTGTACCTACTTGTTATTATTTACATTTGAACGCCAACACACACGATTGACACCATACAATAAAACAATTCATGCACACAAACTTAAATATTGAGAAAGGTCAATAAATAAAAGGCCGAACTTGGCCCAAAATAAAATCTTATCCAAGTACGTTTAAGTACACTTTTGGCTTTATCAGTTTATGTCGCCTTTTCTTTTTTTTTTCGGATGCGAAATCATCAAATGACTTCTCCCACTCTGGGCGGAGCGGGAGAGAGTGTCAGAATTTTACTGACTAAAACCCATCCATGTTTCTTCCTCGCCCTTTACGTTACGAGGCCGCGGTATCTCTTTCGAATAGTCCCGCAGCTTATGTCAGTTTATGTCGCCTGATAATCAATTTAGCTAAATGGCATCGATCAATGCGGATATACTGTTAGAAGACCACTGCCCACTACCCAGTGTGGTACTAAAATTGTGTTGGTAAAGCTGCGGACAATTAAAGTAAAATAAATTGCGCGCATCGCTCTTATTTAAATTAAGGTACGTTTTTTGCAATTTGCGGGGCTGTGCTAGGTTGTATGTTGATTAAAATTATTGGTCGCGACTGTAAGATGTATGTAGGTATTTCCAGAATTATAATAATCAAAATCGTCTATACAACCATTCAAGTTCATAAATGTCTAGAAGTTACATTTTCAAGGTTTACATTGTTCCTTTGCTTACTCGCACCTTAAGTAAATGGTGCGTGTGAACCAGTGCTGCTAAACCTAAAAATATCTTATCACATTACTTTATTTCTGAGATAAAAGAAAAAAATAAATGATAACAAGATCTAATAAAATATTGCTCTATTAAAAAATCGCAGTGATTTGCTTCGCATATAAATATACCTACCATTTCTGGTTGATTAAGTGAATTAATGTAAATGCTCTAAATGACTTTGAAAAATGTGACGGAGGTATTTACTTCCTTGATTCATCCACTGTGCATTTGATCTATTATAAGTTTATAACATAGTTAGCAATTTAGGTTATTTTCCGTCTAGATTGATCTTGATTTATTAAATATTATACAGTAGATAAACTAAGTATAAAACAATAAAAAGAATAGGCTTGAATCTTACATTTTCACATATTTTATTGTTATCAGAAGCTTAAATATAATGGTTAGATTTCAAAATAAGCGAATTGAATAAAGTCGAATGAACTTGTTAAAATAAAAATAGATGCACTCGGTCGGAGTGCATCTATTTGTAGATTGAACTGACCATAAACAATGTCTCATGGTTTAGGGTTACGTACCCATCAAAGGGTAAAATAGGTTGGGGGATTACTAGGCTAGCGTATCTCAAGAACCGTGATAGATAGACAGTTTTCTGTTGCCGCTATAAAAACAAATAATTTATAATAAAAAATATAAATTTATACGATATTTAAAGTACAGAACCCTTTTTTTTTTTTTTTTTTTTAGGATGGGAAATCATCAAATGACTTGTCCCACTCTGGGCGGAGCGGGAGGGAGTGTCAGACTCTTACTGACTAAAACCTATCCATGTTCCTTCCTCGCCCTTTATGTTCCGGGGCCGCGGTATCTCTTTCGAACAGGCCCGCAACCCCGGCAGGGAGTACGGAACCCTTCATGCGCGAGTTCGACTCGTACTTGGCCGGTTTTTTTTTAAATCCTGGAATACATTGATTGAACGTAGCCGTGTAAAGGGAGTTTTTTTTTAAAGTTTGACTAGCTCAGCATGCTTAAACGGCGTTCAAGAGCTATTTGTTTCGTAATTGCTGTAGAATATTGACACTAACAGCTCATAAATAAATAGCCTACCTAGTCCTTAGTTGCCCATATCCTCGAAATAGTATAGATTTTATTGCTACATAACAATAAAATCTATACTAATATTATAAAGCAGAAAAGTTTGTTTGTTTGGTTGAATGCGCTAATCTCAGGAACTACCGGCTCGAATTGAAAAATATTTTTGTGATGGATAGTAACATTTATCGAGGAAGGCTTTAGGCTATATAAAATCACGCTACGATTATCAGGAGCGGAGCAGGAATGAAAAATGTTGGAAAAACCCGGGTCAATTTTTTTCCTATCGTTTTTCTCTCATATGTGACGCAGACGAAGTTGCGTGGGTCAGCTAGTAATTGTATAAGTACCGGTATTATGTAGTTGACCCTATCAAATCCTGACACTTATTAATATAACGAGATTTATTTCTTTGACAGTAAACCGTATAACAGAACTTAATTCTCTATCATGCGTTATAAATGTATTAGCCTTAACATTAAGTTCAAGTTCATTGACTTCGCCGTCGTTTTCCTTTATATAGACTTATTTACTGTTAGAGGAAGGCACTTTATGTGAAGTACTTGAAGTACCGAGTTTATCTTAAGAAAACAATCAGGTACATGTGAGAATATTACTAGAATAGATTAGAAAGGATAGGCTAGTTTCCACCATCAATAAATAGCAAATCTATTTAGTCGGTCAGTTAGAGTATTGGAAAATAATGAACGCGCGTATTTTTTGTTTTTGTTAATCAGTGAATATTAAACAAAGATAAAATTAATTGGTATATATAATCGCATAGCCCATATTGTGTGAATACTATGTACCTACTAGTAAGCTATCATTCACTGGAAACCTACGGCAGTTCTTGACTATTGAATGTGCCCTGGCGGTTGAGAGTATGTCATGCTCACTCACATGTCTCGCTGATGGTGGCGCGTGTGTCGGACCATTTAGTTCCCTTCAAAAAGGTTGAGTTGAATGGTGCTGATCCCTCCGTCATGTTCGTGAACGGGCGCTGTCAGTTGTGACTCATGGTCATCTCTTAGTTGCCATGGCTTATTTGAATGAATTATTTTGTTTTTACTATGGACACTTTTAACGTGCACATCTTGCTACATTGTTCTCATATAATATACCATCTCAACATGAAATCTTGGTTACATACCAAGATTTTGTAACAAAAATTTGATTTAAAAGAGTGTCCATGGAGTTTCTTGCCCGTTCTTCACCATAGAGATCTACGCTAGGGAATGGGCAACTACAGTACATTCACAGTTTTTATTTCTTGTGACTGGGACTGTAGCTACATTTAATTTTCATCTTTATTTCGACAATTCAAAAGTGCCTGTGTGGCCTACTTGAAATAAATGCTTTGATTTTATTTGGAGAATTTTAAAAGCGTCATATCTTCGTCAATTTTGGTTTACCTACGCAGCAAAAAAAAAGTACGGGTCAAATAGTTTTTGAAATTGACGGACTAATTAGATTTTTTTAGTAATCTACAAGCATCACAAGCACGTAATGTTTAGGACGTAATCTTTACTACATTACGTGCTTGTGATATAATAGGGCAGATAACTAAAAAATGTCGCTGGTCGCACTCATAACCTGTGTCCCAGCAGTGGGAACGGCTGAAGTAAAATAGTCTCTATGACTGCCTCGACGGCAAAATACTGATACCACCTATCTGTCTACGCAATTATGGCGATTTAAAAGCTCCTGCATATCTCGCGGTGTGGTAATTGTGGACTCAACCTACCAGCACTGGATCAGCCCAACAGAGAATTCTTGACAAAATTTGGCTACTACAAAATGATTCGATAAATAAAAAGTTCATAAGATAATATTAAAACATTGATAAACCACACATACACAATAAATCTAAAAATAAATACAATGGGTCTCATATTTATGTGAGATCTTACAACTTAAAGACAAGATCGAAGGAAACGAAAATATTTTTTCACTAAAACCAAAGGGCAATCCCTAGGAGTGCAAGCAGATAAAATAATTTAATAGAAATTGCGTACTCACCCTTAGGTAGTTCATATTGATCCCTCAAAAACGCAAACAAGTCTGGTTCGTCTGGTCTTAAAGGCAATATTTTGGTGCTCATCATCACGTCTACAATCCGACTCTTCACCTGAGAACTAGACCTTTTTGCTCTATAACTATTTTCTTCACAATATCCTCTGCATACACTTGGCTTAGCGTATTCTTCTTCATCAATTGACACATACGCCTCGTCATCATAATTCGAACTTGAAGCTTTTTGTAAAAAATATAAAAATGTAAAAAATATTATTTTATTCTTCATTGTATCTCTATTTTATTTATCACACTGTTCTTGACCGTGATCAAGTTAATTCTGAGCTCTGCTTGCGATTTAGATGTTTGCATTAACCGGTTTTACTGTTAGTGATATTATTTTTGTTTTTATAAACAGGAATTGAGAACTACGAACTTTAAATGGGTACGCGTAGTCATCAAGTAAGAGAAAGACTACCTTTTAATAACGGGCTATTCTTACCGGTACTTTTTGTACACTGATCGTTTTTGGCGTTTTTTGATCCAGAAACGTTTTTTTTATTAACAGCAAGGTAATCGAGTTTGTATGTTGTTACAAAAGACTCTAGAGTTATATAAGTAATGCAATTCCGTGCGTGCTCGTGCGTTGTCATATCCTTGATCGAGATCATGTGCCATTGTAATCTCTAATCACGCACCTCTATGCTGGAACCTATGAAGATGCCTCAACCACCCAACAATTGTTGGCCTACAGGTTTATGTATGTATGGACTCTCTCATTTTCAGTAAAATCTAGTGTATCATTCCGTTCTGACTGCTGGGATAAGGCCTTCCCCATTCCTTTCCAACTCTCTCGGTGTTCTGCCTTGTCTGGTCAATCAGTCAAGAACGAATCCAAATCGTCAGCGTTTCTGGACCTGCCTCGGTGACGACGACCTCCGTCTGGACCTGCCTCGGTGACGACGACCACCGTCAGGCACCCACTGTGCGACAATTCTGGCCAATCTGTCCTGTATAATACATATTCGGTAAAAACGAAAAGTGAACTTTATGAACAAAACTCGTTCGTACGGAAGTTAAGAGCCCTCTTACAGTCCACTAGCGCCGCCAATAGAAAAAATGTCATAACTCGTAAATAGAATCAAAAATACAAAATGTGGTCTATTATTACTGTAGAAAAGGCAATAACGTAATGCATTTGTAACAAAAACGGCCGTTTATGTTTTGAATGCACGATTTAGCTAAACAGCTATATTTCAAGTGTTGATAAGGTGTTATAAAATTACGTTATTGCCTTTTCTACAGTAATAATAGACCACATTTTGTATTTTTGATTCTATTTACGAGTTATGACATTTTTTCGATTGGCGGCGCTAGTGGACTGTAAGAGGGCTCTTAAGACGAAATCAAACGTATGTCGTTGGTCTTACAATCTAGTAACCTTTAAAGGGTTTTTAAATATTTCATTATTTTTTACTTTTAATTAGTGTTCTTGAGTGAGCCCCAGTGTCCCTTTACCACCATTTTTTAGACTCATTTTGTTTGGTTTTTGAAACGGGCGTCGACTGGATTAAAAAAATCTTGTTCTTGCAGTTTCGGTCAAAAATTTGGTACAATCAACAGAAAAAAGTAATAACGCAAAAACTTACAAGATTATTTTTTGTACAATACTTATTAGTTAAATTTTTGATAATTTATAAACACACACATACCAACATAAAGAGATGACTGCTCTTATCTCTAAAACTAATGTAATGTCTGCAAATCTACGCGAGATGCTGGAGTTTGATTAAAGTTTGATTTATTTTGTATAATGAACACTGTGGCTCTACCTACTATCCGCCATACTATTTTAAAATTGCGGCCAGCCTGAAATAAATTCATGTTGTTGTTGTTATAATATCAATAGCTGATATTAATACACACAAGTCGTGTATGAGACAAAATCTTTCAAAGTGGACAGTAGAGTGACTAAATATCATTTAATTTATTTTCTTGAATTGCGATTTGCGAATCAAACGATCTTTCCTGTAAAGCAAAATGTTTTAAGATTTATACTCTGGATTGCCGCAAAATAAAATTACAGCTTTCCAGCTCTCTTTTTGGTTAGTTTACTGTTTTGCTGTCTCTGCGTGCTCGTATGTTTCGGAAGACCAGTCTCGGAGAGTCCATCGACCCTTACTTGTTTTTGGCAATTAATGAGGCGGATACTTGATAAAAACTAAAATAACATACTGTTGACCAATTTAATGAGTTTTTTCATTTTGGTGACCAGTTTCAGGCAGCCACTTAACTAACCTATATCAAGCAGAACTAATTATAAAAAGAAACCGCATTATAAAAATCTCCGATGGGATGGGTAAATTGATTTTCGGATCCATAAAAACAAGAAAATTCTTGTTTTTTCTTCCGATCTGAAGTTATCAGTGGGTTAAATTCGCTCTTTTATCCAATGGACCCGAATAGGAAATAGACATGAGTTTATGAATAACTAGCTTATGCCCGCGTTTCCGCCTGCGTGAAATTTTGTAACCATCACATAAAGGGTGTAAAACACCTCTTCAAGAAGCCGAAAGGCACTTGTTCTCCCCTTCATTGCGATCATTTTTTTTGGTCTACACCATACCTGGGAACCTTCTAGTTACGGAGATATAGGGGGTCTAGATATGGGTTACAACTTTTTACGAGTTTTTTTTTGAATACTTACAAGTTTTTTTTGAATACAAGTTTTTTTTTGTAAGATTTTAAGTTTTAACACCTCAACGACCCCCGTACTATTCAATCCATCCATCAGCACAATGTTTTAAGTGCGTTACATTGAGTTCTACCACAAAACATGATTCACACCTCAAAAAAAAAAGTGTCCCAGCAATATTTTTTTGCGTAAAGTTACTTTGTTTGCTGTACAGAATGCTTGGTTATCGGCTTTGTTATGAGGTGGTTTACACCCTTTATACTACCGGGATAAATAATCCTATATGTTAATCCATGTTATAAACTATCTATGTGACAAATTTCATCGAAATCCGATCAGTTGTTTCCGCGTGTAAGAGTAACAAACATCCGTCCATTCTCACAAATGCATATAATATTAGTGAGCCTCTCTTATCTAACTGTTATTTACTCTGTGTAACACTTAAGCTTCGCTACAATTATTCACTTTTGAAGCTTTACAAAAAAGGTAACTGTTGTTTTACTACTTATACCGGTTTATCTTATAAAATGTGTGTCAGATCCTCTTCATCTTATAAACAAGTTGGTGAACCCAATTGCCATAAACCTAATGGGTGTAAAAATATCCATAACGAAGCCGAAAAGCATTAGTTCTCCCCGTCTCAGTGTCATATTTTTTTGTTCTGTAGTTCCGGAAAAAGTCCCAACTTTTTCACTAGTTCACAACAGTTTGAACAACGCGAACTCGCGTGACCGTCACCTAACGCTTCACTTCGCCTTTGACTTCTATCGGCAGTCCCCAAAGACTGCCCCGTATTTTTTTTAACTAGAAGTTTTAATTTTATAACTTTACCTAAAATAACTCCATGGCCTCCGTACTATTCACTGGATGCATCAGCACTATGTTTTAATGCCTATCAATGTTTTCTACAGTAAAATTTCGTTTCCTAGCAAAAAAAATTGCGTAGGGCGCTTAGTTTGATGTACGGTCGAACAAGTTATTTGGTTTACAGTTTAACGCACAAATTACATTGTAAAATGTAAACCTAATAGTTTGTTCGACCGTACAGAATGTTTGGTTGACGGCTTCGGAAGGGCCCCTTTACACCCTGTATGTGTACATATAGGCACGGAAAAAAGTGACTTTATAAGGGCTCCTTTTTTACGTTTTGAGGTACCTACCCTAAAAATAGAATGTTACGGGAAAACGGAGGAAAATTTTAACATCGCGGGCCACCATGGTTTCCCTTGAAGTAAAGCTTAATAAACTCGGCCTACTGAAGTTCACTGATGGATGTTATCCTTCTCCCAAGCTGCGCCACAACACTCTTTCGCATGCAGTCTGCCTAAGTCACCGTTTTGAGTCCTTCGGTCGATCTAGGTGTGGGGCGTCCCACGCTACCGTTGCCGATATGCGGTTTTCACTCCAGGGAGGCTACTCTCGTAACTCCGTCAACGAAAATACGGGGCCCGTCCTTATTAGCTTTATTCTTTGATGAAATGAACTTACTCCATAATATTTCCGAATTCATGAGTTTTGAAAAGTCATCGGGATTCCAAACAGTCGAGTAATTCAGCAACTCGTCCCACATGCCCACGGGCCATTTGGGACGAGTTGATGAAAAAACAGACGATCAATCGATTCATTTTTAGTTCTGTCTCCTAACGAATCTTATGTCCGTAAGTGATACCAAGTAGGAAACGCCCGTATCTTCGGCCCGAAGTACGGATCTCGTGTTGAGAGAGTAGACCCCCTGGACTCGTTTGCTTAATCGGCCTCCGGCCCTTCGATAGACATGGCCTTTATTTTGCTTATTGTGTACGGTATTATAGTACCTACCTCCAGTTCTTTTCTTGATAATTTCAATTTGAATTCAAACGTAACATCATGCCTGTTATACCCGATGGGTTCGGCAGAGTACCCAACGGCACACCCCAAGTTCGCCGTTTACGTCCCAAGTAATATCCCTATTATGCGAGCCTCTTTCCATCAACCTACCACAGATCCAGACTCCTTGGCTGCTAATGAGAATTTCCTAATAGAAAAGCCCTAAGACTAACTTCTGTAAACAGGTCATTATGGGTTGGTATTTAAACATCCAGTAAAATAAAATCCAATTATGTTTCATTATCCGGTTCCAGGCAATCAATGGCATGCATAACAAAGCTAAACTCCTAAAGAAACACAACAGCAATGATTTCGATTCGAGGTTTTGTAAAATGTAGCTATGCTTTAATAAAATATTACCAACCAGATTGAATCTACTGCTTTATTTAGCGTGATTTGCAGAAATTATCCCACGGGAACAATAACTCAGTGAACTCAGGATTAAAATAAAACATTTATTTCTCAGTCATTTATTAATCTTAAAACAGACATTTCTGCACCTTGGTTGTTCTCTTCATATATATTATTGACTACAATTTATTGCTAAAATAATTTACTAAGTCTAAGCATTATTGAGTACGTTCCATGTCCATTTTATTAAATCCGCCGCTTTTTCTCCTATCATCATGGCCGGGGCGTGTGTATGTGCGGACACAGTTCGCGGTATCACACTGGAGTCTACAACTCGCAACCTGTTTACACCATGCACTCGTAACTCGGGATCCACCACAGCGAGCGGGTCCCCTACGGGACCCATGCGACATGTGGCTATCTGATGATGCAGAGTTGCTGTCAGGGTACGTAACGCACACTCCCAGTACTCGTCCGAGTCGAAAACTGTCGAACGACACAATGGGTACTCCGCTCTGTGTAACTTAGCCCCGAAACGTTGAAAAGGTGGCGTCGCCACAAGCGCCTGTACGTGACGGAACGCAGCAATAAACGTTGCCACGTCTTTAGGATCCGTTAAGTAGTTTCCGTACATGAGAGGATGGCTGAATGGATTACTATCCTTTAGTTCTATTCGACCTACAGATTTCGGATGTAGCAACATGGGGAAGGCACTCCAACTGTCTTTAGTTATTCTATCTATCTCTCCAAAGGCTGCGTCAAAAACGTCATCTCTTATTCTTATACCTCGTCGTACAGCCCTACTTCCCCCCGGTCCACCATCGGAAAGCAGTGATCCACCAATACTTATCAGTTCTATATCAGGAACAGGATCGGGGTCATCTGATACCGGTGTTCTAATATATCCAATACCTTCCACCCCTCCAGGCGAGGATAGGTCTGTATCACCGTTTCGAAGCCATGTCACCGCTTCTCGAATATTTAAAACCTTTAATTCACTGAGACTCACTCCTGTCGTATTCAGTTCAAATATTAAACCAGGGAAACAGATATGATCGTATAACGTTTGTCCGACTGGCAAGTCCTGTATAACAGGAATTCCAACAGATTTTAAATGATTTTGAGGGCCGATGCCAGATAACATAAGTAGTTGAGGAGAAGCAATAGGTCCTGCAGAGAGTATTACTTCTTTCCGTGCTCTGACTGTAGACTTGACCCGTTTACTGACGTAGTTTACTCCATAAGCGGTTTTCGTCTGCGGGTCGATCAGGACTTTAGTGACTGGGCTCTCGGGCAGTATGTGTAGATTGCGCCTCTTCTTACGTTTGTGCAGGAATGCTTTAGCAGCGCTGCATCTGTGGCCGTAAACGGTGGTAGCCTGCACGTAACCAAAACCTAATTCGTTCGGCGAGTTGTAATCCACAGTAGGATGGCCAAGGATTCTTCCAGCTTCCAGAAAAGCTTTTATTAATTTGGTTCTGAAATATAATAAATATTATAAGTAGATTTTATTGAAATAGTTTTTTTATAATTTACTAGCTCATGGCCGCGGCGTCGCACGCGTACACATTATATTCTAAAACCTGTCTCGAGAAACACTATCCATTGGTGAAAACAGCATGAAATCCGGTGCAGTAGTTTTTGAGTTAATCGCGAGCAGACAAACAGACAGACACGGCAGAGGACTTCGTTTTATAATATGGTAGTGATTTAAAAACGTATAATCGCAATTTGATTACCTTTTGGCCACGTGTTCTACAGGAACGACTCCGTCTCGACTTCTGAAGGGGCTTTTCTCCAAACCACCTAAGGATGCTCTCTCAGACTTCATGTAGTAATGTAGAACGTCGTTATATGACCTGTAAATATGTAATAAGATATTGTTTTATAAGGAAACTTTCAAGATAATTAAGTAGAGAATTCCTATAAATTCCTTACAACCTGTATAAAGGGTGTAAAACACCTCTTAACGAATACGAAAGGCACTTGTTCTCCTCGTCATTCTGATCATTTTTTTGTTCTACACTATACCTGGGAACCTTCTAGTTACGGAGATATTGGGGGTCAAAGTTGCAAGATTTTGACAAGTTTTTTTTAAATACCACTTTTATCGCATGATTTTTACTTTAAATATCTCTACGACCCCCTTACTATTCAATCCATCCATCCGCATAATGTTTGTAGTGTGTTACATTGAGTTATACCACAAAACATGATTTATAACCTCAAAAAAAAAAGTTGTTTCCCATCAAATTTTTTTGCGTAAAGTTACTTAGTTTGATATACAGAATGCTTGGTTAACGGCTTTGTGATGAGGTGAAATACACCCTGTATAATTGCTTCTTGTTATCCCACTTGGGAAAACCTTTTTAACTCGATAAACAAATTATAATACTGCGCAATAAAAGCGATTACAGCTCAATACAGGAATTGGAGCAAAATCATTTCCTGCTGTCGGTATGACTTTAATGTTTTTGCATGAAATATCAAAATTGGGAGCAATTGATTTGACATCGCATGGAAAAAGAAAAATTTGCTGAAAAACCCCAGTTAAAACCCAACTTAAACTACAAGTTAACAGTACTTTGATATTAATTGGTATTTGCTGAGCTGATGTTCAAAAAGTATGTTTGTCTTTGTTGTCCCAAATAGGATCTCCACCAAGCCTTCCCCTGGTTTTCATTGCCCAAAATGACACTGCTGTCCAGTCTAATTCACAATGAATATTCAATTAGCCACGTTCATTAATTCCTAGGATTAATATGAATAACCAGTGGACCAGAAGCTGTGAGCATTAGATCAAACCTATATGGGTATATGATGCAAGTGTTAAATAACGATTTGTACTATTCAATAGATTCATACATAAATTTGTAGCTAGGTACGAGTACATATGGTGACATGAATTACAATTCTAAAATGGACTTCCCATTGTTGTTTTGTCTTCTAATGGAGATCCACGTGCCTTTCTATATTAGGATCAGCTCAATGTTAATTACCATCCATAGTTGCCGGCTGCAGCGATGCGGTCCCACTCTTGAGGCCTTCCTCGGGTGTATATCATGTAGTTGATAACACTGGTCCCGCCGACAGCCTTGCCGCGTGGCCAAAAACAGCGTCCGTTGAGCATGCCTGGAATAGCAAATTGATAAATAATATTTGGTATTGTTCGACCTTTAGTTTAATCGAATCTTTGTTATTTGTTCGATGGAATTACTTTGATTTAAGTTTCTGTGAACCCAAGCTTTATTGCTCATAAAATAATACCTACGTGCGCCTTTAATGTCAGGCATAATTTTGTGTCGGTTTATTGTGTTTGAATGTTTGTTTTGCGCAACATGTGACACACACAGGGTGGATTTTTGAGACAGGGTAATGGCAGCTACCTTAACCGCTGTATCATCGGAAACGGTTTTGAACGTCCTTAACTTTTAAAGAAATTTCGTTCAAAAAAGTGTGATAAACAGTTTTGAAAAATGTAGATCGAAATTTTTGTAACATGTTTTCTTACCCGTGCAAACTCCTGGTTGATATTCCATATAGTACTGCCAAGAGTAGTCAGTTGACTGGAAATACGGTGCCAAAGCGGGTATGTCTGTGAGCAGCATCTCAGGTTTGCCAGCTTCCAGCAGTAATACGGTCACGTTCTTATCTTCTGACAGTCTGGAAGCGAGGGCGGATCCTGCTGATCCAGCACCCACTATGATGTAGTCATATTCGTCGTATGGAGCCTGGAGACCTTCAAACAAGAAATTATAGGATTTCACTTTTGAGAGCGTGATGTGTCCGGTTTATCCAAGCCAGTATTTAACATCCTGACATAATGCTAAATGGAGATTTTAAGTATTTTGCTCAATTAAGGATAGTAACAGTTAAAAGACAAACGAGATAGGAATGAGGTGTTGAGGGCTATAATTACTGCTTTTGTAGATTAAAACGCCAGTCAAATTACTTAGTCCAGAAACTAGAGCATATTTTGTTTCGTGCGTATACTACAGGGATTATGTTTCTATTACGAGTACACCCGCAGAACTGAGTGTCCTGTCATGTGTAACATGCCATATGTCAATATTATACAAATATTGCTTAAACCTGGTAATATATTGATAAGTAATATTAGATACGAAATCACTTTCAATTTCTGAAAATAATTCGCAATGAAAATGTAATCCGTAAAGTAGGTACACAAATATGTATTATGTTTACAATAATACATTGATACTATGACTGTGTTAAAACTGGAGCCGGTATTAGGAATACCTGAGAGACGACCCCAGCTAAACATTAGCTTGTTTTATTTTCATGTCCTTAGACGAATTATTGTCTCAATTATATTAACAGAATTGCTAGAATGGATATATGTAATTATGCATTCAATATTGTGAATAACTGAATGTTGATTAGAATGTCGTTAACCTTTCAGACTTTAATCATTTTAATAAGAACAGCTGTGATTCCTAAAAAGAGATATAGAAAAATATATTAATCAGGAAATACATATACTTTTATTCTTGAAAAACAGTAACCGTCCTAGAAAATATATAAGAATTCTAAATAAGGTATAATGATGAGAAATCGGGTCGAATCACGGTAAAAATTTGCATTTTATTAATGGTAATGACCGGGTTTATAGATGTTTGCGAATTCCTGTTTTGTCCATGACATGACAGGGCTGGTCAAAATATACTAATACTTCTTTATAATATTTCTTTAATCAGAGAAAGTTGTAGATAACCGATATTTTTATCAAACTTGTTCAGATGATAATGACGATGTTTTTGGTGTCATTATTGACTTAAACACTTTCTTATCGCGCATACCTTCCTCATTTATCGTAATCCTAGCAATGACCTTCTCAAGAATGTTATCTTCAATCGGAATCGCTGTTAAAATATCTGATATTCTGCTATTGTAGTTCTATGGATTTTAATTATATTATCGATTGCGATAACATCATTAACAACCGTATCGAAGCCTAATTGATGTTCAAGTAATAGAACATCAATTAGGCTAGAGACTGTCAATTGTGTAGATTCCGATAACAGTAACTATGACAAAGAGTAAATAAAAATCATCATCGTCAATTGTCATTATGTTGATTGTAATGTGATAGTTGTTGCTAATCACAACAATGAGATTTAAGTAGAGCAAAACAGTATTTTCTGTTTCGGAATACGTGACTGAATTAGCATTATTCGGTTACTATTTGACCTTAGGTGGAATTGATTGTTATTAATCAACCTCAAAAAGTTTTGTGTCTGTTGTTTTTACTTCTTGTTCTATTTATTACGAGTATGTACGTATATTACCCGATTATGGCCAAGCAAAAAGGAAGGGTAATTATTATTGTTTAGTTTAATTATAAAGGGAAGTTGGAAGGTAGGTCGAATGTAATTGGTCTAGCTTGTAATTTTAATAATTAGTACACGTCATAGTTATTTTGAAACTCAATCTGGCAAGGACTTGTGTATTGTAGGTGCTCAGCTCACCTAATTGAATTTTTAGAGGTCATTTTTAGAATTATTTTGTTTTATTTTCAAGTTTTTACAGTCTAGATTAAACTCACCTCCAGGTAAAGGAAACGAATCCCTTAGAAAATCAAATATGTCATCAGAATTTTTGGGCACATAGTTGGGAGCTGCAGTTTGTAACATTATGTCGATTATAGGATTCTGTCGATATGAGTACAACAGTCTCCCTTCTCTGCCTTCTAGCTCAGCTTGTTCATCATTATAGACATAATTCCTCGATTCTTCAGTATCCTCACCCACTGTTTCTACTACAGCTTCTTCGTCACTATTTGTTGTGCTTCCAAGCGACAAAATTGTCAGCATAAACAATAGTTTGTACAACATTATTTTTAATTCTTCCTGGCACCGATTTATAAACACATTGCACTTTCAAGTTTAAAAAAATGAACTGCGAGGATAAGTTAACACGTCGAAGTCTTGTGAGACTATGTAATGTAGTGTTGTGTGTGCTGGCTCCGAGTATACAGGTGTGGTGCGTGAAGATAATACTTATAAGTAGGTATAGCAGACCGTTAAAGGAAGCGGACTCTTATAGCGCACCGGTACTTATATTCCTTCACCGAATTATTTCTTCTTCATCGGTTTTTTATCGGCCAAAGAAAATAATTGAAAACTTTTATTGACCGTTAGAGTGTCTGGATTAACACTTGTGTAATTGTTCAATGTTGTTTATTTTTTTTGTGAGTGGTACTTCGAGGTTAATGTGAATGTACGTGAAGTTACAGGCAGTATAACACTTGTAACGCCGTCATAATGGCTTATAGTTATAATGAATTAGTTTATGAATTGCGCCAACTAAAACGGTCGTTGAGTACAACCTGAAGACGGCCATGCAGCATCGAGACACAGTCGTTGTGGAAGCTTTGCTCAGGCTAGCGAAGTCCCTGATCAGACGACGTAACTAACAAAAAAACCCCATCCTAACCCCAAAACCCAAAGCCAATACATCCCACTCCCAAACAACTCTGTTACCAAAAAGAGAATGTAAAACTGCATGGCAAGGTGAGTCTGTCATACTCACGTAAAAACAGTGCCGATGGTGGCGCTGCACATCCGGTCGCTAAGTTCCCTACAAAATGGTTGAGCTAAGCGGTGCGGATGTGCAGGTCATGTCCGTGAACGGGTGCCGACGGTTGCTGCCGGTCGACTCACATTGCCATGCAGTTATGAAACAGCTTGGTGTAGATTTTTGTTAATTTTGTTAATTTTAATTAGTAATTAAATATAAATATATATATATATATATTTGATGGACTCACGTAGACCATAAGTTACTAATAATAAGCTTAGTTTAATGTAACGTGTCCAATGATGGAGCACGATCGTAGTTTTAATTATTTCTAAATCAATTAAACAATACATAAAATGTAAATAAGAGCGCGGACCCCCACGTCTGCGGTAGAAAACTAACTAAAAAAAAAAAAAAAAAAAAAAAAGTTTATGAATTGAAAATAGAAACCTCAGAAGTTGCCTAAAAATTAAAAATGGGACATACATTGACCTCGCTTTTAATATCTTGAGGTAGAAGTCGCATCGTCTTGTCTTAAAATTATCGTGAAAAAAAAACTCAGAAAAAAATACATTCTAACTAACAAAGCGCCTGTTAGATTGAGTAAAAGTATCTTGAGTAGGAACTATAGCATGTAGGTAAATAAAGGTTATTATAAATAAAGTTAAGTTTATACATATGTATTAAAGGTCTTCGAACTTATGACAAGCCGGTTCCTGGAACGGCCTCAGTTGCCACAAGTTGGGAATGCAAATAATTTGAGGTTGTCGTTAAAAGCAGTCAACTCTTTTTATTTTCATTTTGCTCTTATACATTCCGTCTCGATACTATAACGGAAATTGTAGGGTTGAAATCAGCCTGCATCAATATAACGACAAGAAGATGTGACGCTGTCTCAAAAGGTCAGCCTAAATGGGTAAAGCAAAACCTAGAA
The DNA here is from genome assembly GCA_916618015.1 of Xestia c-nigrum. Lineage (NCBI taxonomy): Eukaryota > Metazoa > Arthropoda > Insecta > Lepidoptera > Noctuidae > Xestia > Xestia c-nigrum. The sequence continues at coordinate 7,096,568 of OU745263.1, forward strand.
GATTTCCGAAACTACCTGTACCTACCTATACTTAATAGTCACGTAATTACAGCGGGGTCTTAATTGGCCGCTTTGGCACAGTCATAATATCATATCATTTTAATTACGTAACAATTCCTAAAATGGTCTCAAGTGATAATCTTCTTTTATCTATCTATCTATCTATATATATAAAAATCAATTGCTGTTCGTAAGTCTCGCTAAAACTCGAGAACGGCTGGACCGATTTGGCTCATTTTGGTTTTGAATTATTTGTGGAAGTCCAAAGAAGGTTTTAAAGGTGAGAATTAGGTAGGTAGGTAGGAGATATGCAGGTGGGAAAAAATGCATTGCAACGCACACAGCTGGTATGGTACAGCTGGTTATTTATAATGATAACTGCGTCTGTGACCATTTTTATCATGATTCTGCTAAAGCAGCCATTCTTAGCCCCCTGATTATAAAATAAAACCGACTCCACAAAAGTTTTTATTTTCACTTTTTAGTGGTTCACTTGTGCTTACCCCTTCACAGCGTAGCGGCGTGATGTTATGTTATGAACTGGTGTAAACAATAGATAGACATGAGATTTCAGCAATCCCAGTCCATTTGCTATCATTTATAAAGGAGTTCCGTTGCCTATCTCCGAAGTTCTTCATCAGACCTTCACCAAATTAAAATGGGATCACTTTAAGAAAGTACTCTTCCAAAAACTACTCAAATCACATCAAGTGTGCCTATAAAATTTGAAGAGTTCTCTCAATTTCTCCAGGATCCCATCATCAGATCCCGACTTGATGATTATGGGACCACCTGGGAAGTATACCCTTTCAAACAAAAAAAGAATAATCCAAATCGCTCCAGCCATCTTGAAGTAATCGGGGAACATACATAAAAAAAGGTTCGGCGATTTGAGAACCTCCTCCTTTTTGAAGTCGGTTAAAAATAGCATTTGTCGACGACAAGTCATAAGACACATTTAGAGCTTAGGGATTACCTGTATGGCTGCCGGGGCTGCGGCGTTCGAAAGAGAAATCGCGGCCCTTGTACACAAAGGGCTAAGAAGGAAGAAGAGGAATATGGGTTTAGTCAGTAAAAATCTGACACTCCTTTCCGCTCAGCCCAGGGCCCCAGAGCGGGAGGAGGCATTTAATGATTTCCCATCCGAAAAGAAAAAGATGTCACCTGTATGATTGTGGGTATAATTCGGATCTGAAGCCGCATGCCGTTCAGCATTACCTACCTACTGTAATTACTAAAAATGAAGATCGTTTGACATCTGCGGTCGATCCGATAATGAGTGCGTGCATCACCTTTTTGCAATTACACGTGAGCTGGAGGTCATTGCACCAGCGTAAAGCCGGATACCAAAAGTACGTAAATTTGGAATTCTGCTTATTCGGAGGCGCGCAGAATTCCAAACAGTTGCCTCGGAAAAATATCTTGTCTCCTTATCGCATCATTATAACCAGATTTTATGTACTGTATGTAGCAAGATTACTTATTTACTGTTCCACTTTGGAGTTTTGATGTAAAAACAAGTTGAATTTGTTGAATAGCACAATAAAGTATGTAGTTATTTTGTCACAGTTTTCATGATTCTCACGAAGGCAAGGTAAACTACTCTAAATGAAATTGTTACTTGAAATGAAAATTAATGTCTTGAACCTGAAATTAATGTCTTTGTCACACATTATAATATATTTTATTTATATTAAAATTTGTAAAACTAACAGTTTCCACAGCAGACCACAGGACTGGTTACACGGTGTAGTTTTGCATCGTAGTCAAAATTCAGGAGCTTGTTACAAAAGACATGCATAATCAAAATAAATTACGATACCCAGTCAATAATTCATAAAGCTACTACTGAATAGCGATAAGCCACATTTAACCCGTGTCGCCCGTTTTATATACCCTTGTAGGTGGCCGTTGTAATGCTTATTTTGACAACATTTTTTTTTAAAGTTACGCGCGCTAATGAGATCTGTTCTGTTTAGGAATTCTAATTGTTAATTTAAAGGTCGTTAAACATACTTTCAATTGATACCAATATTAATTGGGTTTAATGTTGACCATGCTTGAAACTTATTTCCGAAGAAGTGCGTTTTTTGGGACGCCGAGTGAGTCTTAAATTGTTTAAAGCTGACAGTATTTCAGAATAACACGCAATTGATAGAAGAATCACCCATCGCGCGACATGTCTTTGTGTGCGTTTATTTGTGTATGTGAAGGCGCAGTTATAGGGCCAGTTACAGACGGGCTGCATTTTAACATGGGTGGTTTACACTTACCGATTTCCGTAAAACAGAAAAAAGAACGAGCGAGAATCATTCGCGTAGATATCTCCTTGAATTTGGCCAGGATGCAAAGCGACAACTTGAATAAGTCCGGCAAAAGCTCTGCCGTAGAGTATAGTTCATAAGTAGTGTTGCCATACCTTCGGATACTTACACAACGACAAATCAGTAATTTTAGCTCAGTGTCCGGAATGCGGAGGGAATGCTATTACGTTCGGAATTTCCAATAAAAAAGAAAAACCTTGAAATTAAATTGTTTCTAATAAAACAACATTAATGAATTCAGTAAATTTGTACTGTACAATTTAAAAGAAAAATGTCCGGAAGTCGGAATTTCCGGAAAAAACATACATCTGGGAACCCCATTTCATAAGGTCGAACCATGGTAGATATTGATTTCACCCGGCTACGTAAGAATTTACTACCTACATTATTATTTATGTAAATTGTTATCTAAACAAGGGTCAGCTGACCAGAATTTGAGCTGGCTATTCGCGGATTTATGTTCTTTATTACATTCCTTATAAACTCAAATGATATCAAGTATCCAGGAGAAAATCATCGAAAAATAAAACTTATATTATTTAATCATTAGCTGATGCCCGCCGCTTTGCCCGTGACCAAATTAAATACTAAAATCGTCCTCAAGAACTACTTTGTCCATTGGTGAAAACAGTATGAAAATCAGTGCAGAAGTTTTCGCAGACGCGGCGGACTTTGTTTTATAATAATTATGTACTGATCATACATGTTATGGTGGCCATACTTGTACGTCAACCCTGTTCAGGCAGTTAGTCAGGCAAGAAAACATAAAAGTTAAACAGCTACATCTATAAACAGTATTTACCGGTTTTCTTCTAAGGATCTTGACAAGGTACTATGGTGCACTTGGTCACGTATCTACTTAGATTCAGTGGTCGCTTTCGTTTGTAAATGATATTCATTTATACATTTTGTAAAACAAACGGCATAGGTAATCAAGTAAACACGAGACAGAAAATCACTGGGTGAGCAAACATTTATTATTTTATTTGTAACATATTATTTGGTTGCGTTTGTAAAATACTAAGTATTAATAAATAATACGCTGTATTCCCTAAACTATCTATTTTAACAGTTATCTAACTCCAAGTGTTCTTAATCATATCTGCAGCCTTTTCTCCAATCATTACCGCTGGGGCATGCGTGTGCACTGAAACAGTCCGTGGCATAATACTGGAGTCGACGACGCGAAGATTGTTTATACCGTGAACTCGCAATTCTGGATCGACCACAGACAACGGGTCGGATGCTGGGCCCATGCGACACGTCGCTATCTGGTGATGCAGAGTAACCGTGAGTGTACGCACCGCACATTCCCAGTACTCGTCAGAGTCATAAGCCATGCCAGGACATGTCAAGAAATTCGCTTTATGCAACTTTGCTCCGAAACGCTGAAACGGTGGAGTTGCGACCAAAGCCTGCACATACCGTATTGCAGCAATCATCGTTGCTACATCAATACGATGCGTGAAATAATTGCCGTAGAGAAGAGGATAACTAAAAGGATTTTTATCTTTTAACTCTAGATATCCTACTGATTTAGGATGTAGCAACATAGGAAACACACTCCATGCCTCCTGATTGTCTATTGTTCCGAAAGCTGTGTCGAACAACTCGTCAGAAATCATCATTCCTCTTCGCACCGCTTTGCTCCCTGTTGCTCCTCCGTCTGCTGTAAGTGCACCACCAAGACTGATTAATTCGACGTCTGGTATTTGGTCTTGTCTGTTAGATAAAGGAGTTTTTATGTATCCAATACCTTCCACGCCGCCAGGACTCGAGGCTACGTTGTCACCGTTCTGCGTCCACTCTATAAAGTTTTGAAAATTTGCGTCTCTATTTTCGTTTAAGCCAACATTAGTGCCATTGATAGTGAACATTAATCCAGGGTACGTTATGTGATCATAAAGCGTTTGGCCGACGGCCAAGTTTTGTATTACGGGAATACCGTGTCTCCTGAGATGCCTTTTAGGACCTATTCCTGATAACATGAGTAACTGAGGCGAGGCCATTGGACCAGCTGACAATATGACTTCCCTGCGCGCTCTCACTTGATTACTCAATCGATTCCTGACGTATTCAACTCCATACGCAGTTTTTGTAAGTTTATCTATGAGTACTCTTGTAACTGTTGTTGATGGTAGTATGTGTAAGTTGGGCCGTCTCTTGTTGGGGCGCAGAAACGCTTTGGCGGAGCTTAGTCTTCTGCCGTTTCTCGTATTCGCTTGAACGTATCCAAATCCAAGTTGCTCTGGAGAATTATAATCCACTGTAGGGCTACCCATTATTCTTCCTGCTTCCAAGAAGGCGTCTACTAGCGGTGTCCTGAAATCAGTTAAAGATGAAATTAAATACGATTTATTGGGGCCTTTCTTCCAAAGTCAACTTTGCTTGTCTTGGAAAACATACATAGACTTCTAATTTCTGCCGAATCTCAATTAATTTACATAATATCCTAGAATACGTAAATAAAGTGTTGAATAAAAACACGGAATGATGTCCATATGAGTCTTATTCATGCGGCATTAGACAGATTGTTTACTGGATCAGGGTGTCGCAATTCAAATCATTGGTATTCGGCATACACCTAGATTTATGCGGTTTTAAATGCACACATTAATTTTTTACATCGTTGTTAGTAAATCATGATTTACATTATTTATGATTCGATTGTATGTATAGTTTAGTTAGTAGATAATGATAATAAAACGTACCTGTAGTTGATGAATTCTATGTTCATTTCGCCGTTCCTTCCTCGGTAAGGGGAGTTTTCGTAGCCCCTTAAACTCGCACGCTCCGATTTCATGTAGTATTGGAGAACTTCCTGATAGGACCTGAAAGTACAAAATGGAAATCATTGTAATTTGTGAAGCAAATGAATTGCATTGATAAAATAAGAAGAGCCCACTATAATAATAAAAGTCTTTGAGTCTTTCTATAATTACTATTCCATAATGGAGACGCAACTCTGAAAAGACGGGTCTTTTGAGACAGTTTTTTTTTAACAACGACTTTTGAAAATGTCTTTATAAGTTACGATTGCATGATGCGAGGATCAAAAATGTAGTAGTAGTAATATTTCAATTTAATTGTGTATTACCAGCCATAGTTGCCTGCTGCTGCGATTCTGTCCCACTCCTCAGGCCGCCCTCTGGTGTAGATCATGTAGTTTATAACGCTGGTGCCTCCCACTGCTCGCCCTCTCGGCCAGTAGCATCTTTGGTTTACCATGCCTGTAACAGAATAAATAAACTATTTATAATTATTTTCCTCGAGAACTGCTGCTTAGTTCACGGTTCTCAGTTCTATTCCTATGAGAGAATGTTATCGTAGTTTGGAGACAGGAACTATTATAAATATTTATAGGACTTAAAACATCATCATCATCTTCCTGTCCTTTTCCCATTCTATTTGGGGTCGGCGCAACACGTTTTCCTCTTCCATTCTCCCCTGTCACGGCATAATTTATTCCTATGGCTTTCATATCATTCTTCACAACATTCATCCATCTTTTCTTTGGCCTTCCTCTTCTGCATCCATCAACATTCATGTCCATCAGACACTAAACATGACTGGCGAAGTGGACTATAGGTACGTACACTGGAAAGATTACAAACATGAAGTTATGTTACTTTGAACCTGCTCCGTGAGCTTTAATTATTTTATGTAAAGACCCCGTTGATTACAAACATGAAGTTATGTTACTTTGAACCTGCTCCGTGAGCTTTAATTATTTTATGTAAAGACCCCGTTGATTACACAGGTAAGTTTCTTTAAAGTCTTCTTTTTCTACTTCCACATTAATAAAGTAAATGCCAAACGACGAAACGCCAATATTAAATGCTCTTTGCAAGTTACTTAAACTAGGTCGATAAAATTATCTGTTGATTGCAAATGATTTCGAAGTTATAATGTCTTTGATAAGTTACATTAGTTTGACGCACTAGCTTTTGCCAACGGCTTGGCCCGCGTGGAGGTTAGGAATCATCCCAAATAAACGTATGACCGGGATAACAAATATCGTATTTCCTAACCCAGATAATGGTCTACCGTGTGAGGTTTCATGTTGATTCCTTTAGCCCTTATATGCGTGAAAAGTTATCACACAAAAACTTACAGAGTACGCTTTTACACCATTGGGTATGGATTCATCATCATCATCAGCCTATTAATGTTCCCACTGCTGAGACAAAGGCCTCCTCTCTAAGAGAGGGAATGGGCATCCACCACGCAGGCCCAGTGTGGATTAGTAGATGTCACATGCCTTCGAATGTTTTGTTCTAAGACATGGCGGTTTACTCACGATGATTTCCTTCACCGTTTTGAGAAGTATGGATTATTTATTATTATTTCAAAATAGTTGGAGCGGTCGTGTGAGACTATATACTGATAGTTATTGAATATTTACCTAAACATACTCCAGGCTGAGGCTCCATATAGTACGGTGTAGCATATTCCGTGCGTTGAAAGTACGGTGCAATAGCTGGGACATCGGTGAAGAAGTTCTCCGGTCTACCGGCCTCCAGCAAGAGAACGTTGACGTTAGGGTCTTCTGTCAGTCGGGCAGCCAAGACGCAGCCGGCTGAACCAGCGCCGACGATGATGTAGTCGTACTCTGGTAGTGGTGATTTTAAACCTGGAATTGTGTAAAGGGGTTTGAATTTATTGGCCGAATTTTATGCCGCCATTTTGTTTTTATTCACAAAGTAGCGGACACGCATAAGACCTATATAATTTATCGATAGCTGGTATCAAAACAAACAAGTTTTGCAATGGGCAAAATGTTCTAAACTGTCACGTTTCCGAGATATGAGCTACCAAGGTTTAATTAAGTCCATTCACTGATGCCATCTTCAGCACAACTTGGATTTGATCAGACATAAAACGTGTATCAAAATCAAAATCATCAATGTGAGAGGAGAACGATAAAAATCATATTAGTTGATGGTCCGGTCATATCGAAACAAAAAAAAATGCAACTAAAATTGATCTAAAATTAACCTTGATTAGTATCATTCGGTTAAATCAGAACAAATTTTAAAACTTGTAATTTTTGTTTAGCCTTTAGTACTTATTTGAAGAAATATAATTATTTTTTATTATATACTTCAAAGTTTTAGCTTAAAAGCCATTTGAAAAATGAAAAAAATACTAATGAAAATTCAAATAAGAATTCTTAATCTTACAAAAAACCTGAGACGTTTTTACATTAAAAAAAGAATTCCAAATACAGTTACTCACCATTCGGCAGTGGATACCTGTCCCGTAAGATATCAAACAGGTCTCCAGGGTTCCGTGGCGTGTAGTTAGGAGCCGCTGTTTGCATGAGTAAATTAATTATAGGGTTCTGTATGAACGACACGTCATTCTGACAAATTATCCGATTCTGGTCGATGATGGACGAAAATATCACGACTGACCATATCACCTTTTGGAACATTATTTAACATTCCTGAAAAAGAAAATTAACTAAATAAATCATCAATCTTTATTTAAATGTTAATAGATAAGATTCCGGTTCTATTCTAAGGTAATCTTATATCATAGTAGTTATATCAAAATGTTTGCAAGATAACTTTTTTTTTAATGAATCGGAACCAACCAGATTCTGCAAACAGTTGACGGAATTTTATCATTCATTGGCTACACACTAACATCTTGAGATGTAAATCAAGCATTGATGTATATCACAAGTTTTGGACATGACTGCGTATTGTATGGTATGATAATTGAAATGATTGTAGACACTAAGAAAATTCGCATACAATCGTTATAAGAGGCCAACTGCGCAATGGTCGATTAGGGCGTGCCATCGATCGGCACCGGCGCCGGCGCCTGCGCCTGGTCAATCTGCAGTAAGTACAGAGTCAAAGACAATCCATTAATTTCAATTAGGCCATTAAAAAGCACTTTTGAACGCAATGTTATAGGATTGATGTACCCGGCATGCGTTGCAATGCATTTTTTCCTACCTACCTACTACCTACCTACCTACCTGTCTACTTCTCACCGTTTAAACCTTCCCTGGACTACGACAAACATTTTAAAACCAAAATCAGCTCAATCGGCCCAGCCGTTCTCGAGTTTTAATCAGACTAACGAACAACAATTCATTTTTATTTATATAGATAGATAAAGGATAGGTAGTAGGTAACGCAATTCTGTCAACTGAAAATTTTGGCAAACTCCTATGGTCGGGGCTCTACTTGTAATATGCACCTTCGGTAATTTTATTTTATTGTATTCAGCTATAGCTAGATCAACAACTACCTACTAAACTGTGTTCCCAATTCAAGCAGCTTTTTTAAAAAAAATGTACGTATCTGTTTTATGTTCTCTATGCAGTATAAGTGTAAACAGATTTGTTAGTTTGATAAGATTTTAAATTATGAATTTCTCTTTTTTGCTACGCGCTTTTTTGTGGGCAAAGTGTAATCAGAGTTCATTGCACTGATTTAAATTACGACAAGTCACTTACTTAGTTACAAGTATGAAAAGATACTAATTAATGTTTACTATGGACTCGTCGTATGTGAAAAAGTTTAATTATGAGATTTAACAGTTAATTTTTATGGTGCCGGGATTATTTCTAGTTTTGGAGAAGTAATAAAATGCAAAAAAAAGGAGTTTGGTAACCTTAAAACTTCAGTGTCTTTTTTGTTCTTTTACCTGTCTGTATGGTCCGAAAGAAAAAAGTTGTTTTTGAATTGAGAATCCTTATGTACCGCCTCGGTTTTATAGTTAACTAGCAGATGCCCGCGGCTGCGCCCGCGTCAAATTTTGTACTAAAACCTTCCTGTTGAATCACTCTATTTAAAAAACTCACATCAAAATCCGTTGCGAAGTTTTAAAGATCTAAGCATACATAGGGACAGACAGACGCGGCGGGAGACTTTGCTTTTAACCGACTTCCAAAAAAGGAGGAGGTTCTCAATATGGATGTTTCTATATTTTTTTATGTTATTCGCGCATAACTCCGTCGCTTGCCAACCGATTTGAAAAAATATTTTTTGTTGGAAAGGGTATACTATCCAAATGGTCCCATAGTCACCAAGTTGGGATCTGATGATGGAATCAAAAAAATGGTAAAAAACGAAAAAGAAATATAGTAGGATGAAACCCATTAGAAAAGGAGGGGAAAATGAAAAAAATGAAAGGAAAATAAATTACGGTCGATCCGAGTTCGGGAAGTGGGGGGAGGGGGGGCTTTTAAGGGAAAAAAATGGCTTATCTCGATTTCCGGCAAAACTACAAGTCCTATGGAAAAAAGTTAAATGGCAAAGTTGCAGGTAATAAAAAGATCTATAGTAGTAATGTTTATATTTTTTACACCATCAGAAAGTAGAGATTTCAACGAACAAAAAGCCTCCCGACTTTTTGGAAAAAACTAAAATTTTGTCACGAGAATTTTCGATTGAAAATGAGGGTGATTTTTTTAAATTAAGTTAAAATAAGGCGAAATAATAAATATTTTAAATCAAATAAATTACAGCGTATTTGGAATATAATAAGGTAAGTTTTCACCAAATTTCTTAAAAAACAAAAATTGTTTGAAAAAGATAAAAATAAAAAACCAAAAACTTGGTTATTTGAATTTTTTACCTAAATTTTGAGGTTATGTGAAAAAATTGTCAATGCAAAAGTTATAGATCTTTTTATTACCTACAACTTTGCCATTTAAATTTTTTCCATAGGACTTGTAGTTTTGCCGGAAATCGAGATAAACCATTTTTTCACCTTAAAAGCCCCCCCTCCCCCACTTCCCAAACTCGGATCGACCGTAATTTATTTTTCCTTTTATTTTTATCATATTCCCCTCCTTTTTAATGGGTTTCATCCTGGAACTGGAACTTATCATGGAACTTATCATAGGCACCTAACGCCTATGATAAGTTCCATTTTATTTTGGATACCCAAGCGTATTACCATGAAATGTATTGTTAATAATGTATTACAATAAAAAAAAAAAAAACCGGCCAAGTGCGAGTCAGACTCGCGCACCGAGGGTTCCGTACAAACCTGTAGGTATATAAGTAAAAGTAATATACTATGTGATGTAACTAAAAATTTAAGATTTTCGGAATTTTTCCTATATGTGTACTTTATAACGTTGCTTCATGCCAAATTTCAAGATTCCAGGTCGTCTGGAAGTATCCTTTAGGTTTTGATTCCCTTGCGAGTAGTTGCGAGTTTCAAAATATGCGGCTTTAATTGCTGTATCTTTTGATTGCGTTGACGTAGAAGTTTGATTTTGTTACAGCTTAAAGATATTATAGACTTGAGTATTTGTTAAGAATTTCAATATAATACCACTACGCGTTCATGAGTAAAGGGGTAATAAGTTTAAAATTATTAAAAATATTTTTATTATATGATGTAACTAAAAATTTATGCTTTTCGCAATTTTTCCTTTATCTGTGTTATAAGACGTTGCTTCGTACCAAATTTCAAGATTCTGTGTTCACGGGAAGTACCCTGTAGGTTTTGATTCCCTTGCGAGTGTCGAAAATTTGCGGCATAAACGGGAGTATCTTTTGATCGCGTTGACTTAGAAGATTGATTTTTTCACAGCTCCAAGAGACCATAGACTTGAGTATTTGATATGAATTTCAGCTTGATACCTCCACGCGTTCCTGAGAAAAAAGGTCTTGACAGACAGACAGACAGACAGACAGACAGACAGACAGACGGACAACAAAGTGATCCTATAAGGGTTCCGTTTTTACCTTTTGAGGTACGGAACCCTAATAACAAAATAAAAAAAAATATTTTTGTAAAACATAAAACCGACTATGACTTTTGTTTGTTTGATTTAGTTTTTTTGCGACGTCTGAAGCTAAAGTTATTTTTACGTTTTTTTGTTGTTTTGAAGTTTGTTTTATTTTTTTGCAAAAACTTTTTATTGTATACATATACCTAAGTGTAAGGTATAAGTAAATTGCACAAGTATTTGTTATCCGCCATCCGGACTTATATTCTGGCTTGCCAGTGCTAATCAAAATTAATCGTCAATTTGGGATCGGAACTTACGTTCGTTCCACATTAGGCGTCCTTCTAAATGACGACATTTCAACATAGTTAAGTACCTAAGTTTTTTCTCAAGCTTGCACACTTTCCTGTTGACAATATGGTATTTAGGTAAAGCTCGACTGGTTTCATCTATGCATCGTTTAAAATTCGTAAGAAGAGGGTAGACAACCCTAGAAGTATTTTTATTTCTCCAGGGTAGGTCGAGGGACGATTTTTTCAAGGTCAAGCGTCGACGTCGTTCCTTGACCTTTGTGAACTTGGAGGGTTGTATTGATGATTTTAAATCTGTAACTACAGAAGTCTTGAAAATTTGTATTTCGCGGGCTACCCTGAAGCTATCACCTAAAGCGGACATCCTGTGGGTGCCTCTAGTGTAAGGACTCCAGTCAGGGGCAAATACTGAAACTAAACTAACGCGAGAGCGCGTTAAGGGAACCCCCTGTGGGGTACGAGCCTCGGGTAAGGGCGTCGTAGGGGAGGCAGCAAAGGGATAGGCTGGATCTGATTGAAGACCCCAGAAGAGTTTCGACTTTATTTTACATTGTGCGTGTTGAAATAATGCACGCGTTAATTTAACGTTTTGATCTTCTATTTGTTAAAAATAGAATAGTTGAATCAAGCTTGAGTAACTCCCTGAACCAATAATAGTATACGCTGAAGGCCACTACTTAAAGTGTGGTTATTAATAACTTAATATTACAACATTATTCGCATTGAAGTGAGTGGCGCGTACGTGCCTCGTAATATCCGACGGTCAAACGAGAGTACTCTAGATAAATTGGGTAATTTTTAATATCTCAACAAACCAGTTTAGCGAGCGCGTGGTTTTGTATTCAATGCAGCTGTTATCAACCCACATCAATGCAATTCATCAACAACTTCGAATTGATTTACGCTACCTTGATAATTACTATTTCGGACCGAAATGACAGATGTAGCAATTTTATCCCAGTTGCCTAAAACACGTGCCGTAGAAAGTTAGGGTATTTTTTTACAAGGACCTGATTTTTGCGTTTATTTTAAACTAATATAAGAAAAACTATGTGGCACCGTAAAGGTTAATTCAGTGTTGCCTTATTAAAGCTGTTTTTCGAAGAATTCTCGTCATGGGAAACTAGCCTAGAGGTTAACGCTTGTGTCCGTGACTTTGATTCGTATACTTATTTTGTGTGTAGGAGGTTAACTATATTTTCACAAAAGGTAAAGTTTTAATTTTTGTAATGTGAACAATACGGACAGTATCCAAAAACTTCGACCGGTCATTGTACCCATCACTATGAACAACTTTTACTATGGGACCAAACACTGAATCGCGAATAAAAAAATATGCTGTTCCCTAACTTAAGGCGATTACATGAGCTAAACGCGAGTTTTATAATTACTAAAAGTATACGATTCACTGCTATAAACAAGACCAGAAAAATATATGATATTCTTCAAGATATATGTTAGCATGATACTGTTTTAAAAACATAATACAATTAATTTGGCACGACAAAAATAAATCACGAACTTATCCCTAAAAATATATTTCAAACAATAAAAAACATACTAATATGCATGCGATCATTCTGATTTTTTGGCAAATAATTCTACAAGCAATATATTAGCATGATACTGTTTTAGTTTTTTAATCCAATCAATAGTTTTTTGTAAATCGATCGAAACCACTCATTTCACGCTATTTGGCCCGCAGTGGCTGACGTAACAACCACTTTGTAGTGCAACCTAGTTAGAACTTTATTTTAACAGCATTTCAAACCAAGCTTGAACCACCACAAATAGAGTTGCTAATTTAGCTCGTCTAAGCGCCTTAAGAGGGCTATCATAATTTTTCTTATATTTGAGTGTTTTTAGAGTCTAACACTCTTAAACAAGAAATAATTAGATATTTATTTTGAGCACTCCATAGAGAATTAATCAAACTATCTCGAACTTATTTTTTTTTAAATTTTTGAAGCCGTATAAACCACCACCACTAAACTAAACCTTAATATTATTGGGCTACTGTAATTTTTAATTCCGTTTAATTGTATTTATGAATATTACTGGGCTTTTTAAAATCCGTTTAATTATACCTATGATCCAATGTTGAAATAAATAAATAAATAATAATAAAACGTTATTGGTCTATTAATCAAAACTTAAAGATAGACCATAAACAATAATTGTGTTTGATCTCCTGACCTCTGACTGCAGGTAGTCTTTGTGACTGAATGGAATTACCTATAAATTACCTACAAATAAATTTTTACTTACTTACTTACTTACTTACTTACTTACCTATGAAATAAGTACGGTCAAACAAGCTATTTGGTTTATATTTTACAATGTAATTTGTGGCTTAAACTGTAATAAACCGTACTTAGCACGGTTATTTGTGATTTTGTCTATTCTGAGGCAAGTTAGCCCGTATTTTAGAGGTATTTGGGTTAGAGATTAGGATTGAACACTATTTATTCATTTAAGTGGTTTAGGAATGTTAGTTTACGTCTGACTTTAAATTCATTGCAGTTTGACATTATGCTTCAATGAGTAACTTTATTGTGTTAATTGCACTATCTGGTGTCCACGACACAAGCCTTGCTTAATTTGGCACTTGATGGCGCTGTGTGTTAATGACCAGCTATATTTATTTATTTATTTATTATTGTTTGTAAATACTATCGTAATAAACTTTATGCCTTCTGGTTTTAAGTTAGTTTTGCCTTGGTGAAGTCTAACTCATAATATAACACTACGAGCGTAATCCCGGAAGGGATACCGGGGGGATCCGAGATGTGTATCTAATAGTACGCCCACATTTTGCCAGTTATGTTTAAGTCCCATAATTAATAGGGGGTGAGCCTATTACCATCAACCGGGCGCAAATCCAGACTACGTGGTGCTACTGAGAGATTCTTGATGGAAAAACCCAATAACACTGCCCAACCGGGGAATCGAACTCAGGACCTCAATCTCAACAGTCGCGCTTGCACCACTAGACCAACACGAGGCAGTCGGTGAAGTCTAATAGACTTCAATACACTGTGTTGTTAAAAAAAACTAATATTCTAGAGGCCCATAAAGGCTACTTGGTCACAACCATATTGGAAAAAGGCATTGATAATCGAACTACCAGATTTAGCAAAATGTAACGGCAAAAAATCACTTTTGTTTGCCAAAATTAGTAAATTATCACCAAAATTAATCCCCATTTTATCAAAAATTACATTTTTTTTTTAGGTAATGACAAAAATTGACCTGTTATGCTCTTGCATCCGCTTCGCGTGGCTCCTCCTTCTGAATGGTTTATAAAAAATAACAAGACTTTTTCTATGGGACGAACCTTGAAATCGCGAAAAAAAATCAGCTGTTCCCTACATTTTGACGAGTTATGCGAACATAAATGTAGGGAACAGCTGATTTTTTTTCGCGATTTCAAGGTTCGTCCCATAGAAAAAGTTATTCAAAATGATGAGTACCATGACCCCTTTTCGGGTTTAGTATAAACAAAAAATAAGGTTGTATATACCCTTCTAACCTAATCTATCCGTGTCGGGGTGCCCCAAGTCGGCCTAGGAAAAACTAGTTTGTCATTAAACACCTCATTAAAATTTGGTGCTCAATTTACTAAATTTGGTGATCAATTGATATTTTAGGCAAGGGCCGAAGCCTGCCGGGGTTGTGGGCCTGTTCGAAAGGATACCGCGGCCCCGGAACATAAAGGGCGAGGAAGGAACATGGTTGGGTTTTAGTCAGTATAAGTTCTCCCGCTCCGCCCAGAGCGGGAGAAGTTATTTGATGATTTCCCATCCTAAAAATTAAAAAAAAATTGAAAGATGTTAGTGGTCACAAAGTTATTTTTGATGGTGTTATATTTTTCCCCTTGGAAAAATAATATGAATCACGCTGCTATTCGTAAAATAGTCACAAACATAAATATAATAATAAAATATATGATAATAACTGCGTCAGCGATCATTCTACGCATAGGTACGTGATTCATTTTATTATCCTATTAAGAAGCTAAAAAATAGCCTTTTAGCACAAATAAGCTTCTAAATAAAAATAGATTTCAGATAGGTAATTCGGTTATAAATAGAAGGACTGAAGGGCTTCCAAAACGGGAGACCTCATTAAGAGATATTTATAAAATAATTTAGATTCATATCGGTTTATATAATATTATCATAAATATGCAATGAAACCTTAATTTTTATAACAACAATCCGAATTGTTTATAACTAGCTATTGCCCGCGACCTTCGTCCGAAGTGTAATTAATATAAATAATATTATTTCCCTATTTGAATCGGATTTAGTTAAAAATTTCAAGGTTTTTTTTAAAGGAACCCGATTAAAATAAAAGGAGCCTAAACTACTCCATAGAATATCAGCTATCTGCCATTACAAGTCCCGTCAAAATCGGTCTAGCCGTTTCAAAGATTAGCCGCCACAAACAGGTAAACAGACATAAAAAAATGGTGAAAATTATCGTATAAACTTTCACATGCATTCAGTAAAAAATTATTTCGAAATTACAAACAGACATTCAATTTTATATATTTTTACTTAATACATTATTTATTACTCAATGTAACCTTAAAAATTTATGTCAGGTCAATGTCCCCACTAAGCTTACCGCAATATTATATCTAATTGATTCCAATACATTGGGACCTATTGCATTTAATAACGAGACTTTTAAAATAAATAGCAAAATAGGGGAGAATATTACTATATCCCCCCTATTTTGGCTCTGCCTAAGCCTTCGGGGAAATAGGGGTACTTTATTAAAAAACAATTATTTGTACAAAATATAAGGAAGGCTACACATAAAAAATAGGAATTGCTAAATGTAAACTTACCGTAGTCATGAAAATCCAAGAAAACACTGATCAAGTCTTAAAATCACTATTATTTTCTGATCCTGCGATACACACGGTGTACGGAACGTATCAAGTTCGACTGTAGTGTGGCGAGGTCCGATTACACACTGGGCGCCACCACCGACCAGCGATCTCTGACACAATCTATCTATCAATAACCTCTAAAACCTGGTGGTGACCAGGTCCAGAGGTGACTCCTCTGCCTTTTTCCTTTTTGTATTTTTGAAATGTTTTAATTTTATTCAGTCTCATTAACGAAATGTCAAATGGAATAAGAATTTAGAAGTTACACAAAATAAAAGTATTTTCAATACACTTTTTCGAAAACTGGTTCTTATTGCACTACGATTGGGTTCAACCAGCAATGTAATTCAGACGTGTGCGTTTTATTTCATTTTCCAACACGTGTGTGGGAATAAAAAATTCCACAGCTTCTATTCGGAGGTGAATTTTTTTCTTATATAATTTCGACAAAGAGCGTCTTTATGGCGTAAATATTTTTTTGAATATTGAAATTGTGTTTATAAATAGAATATCATATTATAAACATGATTATTTAAACAAGATAAAATAAGAACAAGCAAAATATCATCTTTTAACGATTACTTCATTATCAACACATGGTTAAACAGATCTCCAGAAAGGGTTATGAGGAAGGTGAAGATATACTGACATTGCAGGAATTATTTTAATTTTGTCTACTACTTTTATCTTATAAACTATACAGGGTGTAAACCACCTCATCACAAAGCCGTTAACCAAGCATTCTGTACATCAAACTTTCTCAAACAACTTTTTTTTGAGGTTATAAATTAATCATGTTTTGTGGTAGAACTCAATGTAACGCACTTAAAACATTGTTCTGATGGATGGATTGAATAGACCCCTCTATTCAAGTAAGCTACAAAAAAAACTTGTTTTAAAAAAAATGTTGTCAAAAAAGTTGTAACTTTGATATCTCAGTAACTAGAAGGTATGGTGTAGAACACATAAAATATCGCAATGATGGGGAGAACAAGTGCCTTTCGGCTTCGTGAAGAGGTGTTTTACACTCTTTATATACATATATATTTTTTATTTAGCCCGTACTATGCCACTGCTGGGCAGCTATTTTAAAACAACAATTTTAAACAACCTATTTGTAAACCTTATTTTTTCTAGACAAACACCAATGTGTGCCTGGCTATGTAACAATTTCTTTAATGTCAGAATGATCTTCTCTTTAATCATTACACTTGGAGATCTTTTTGAAATATTCTTAGATTTTTTTAGTATTTCCCAGTAAAAGTGAATGTCTTTCGTATTGCCCTCCAAACCTTGTTCTACATTTGATTTTGGCTTCAAATATTTTTAGGTGGTTATTCCACGCTTCGACAATACGAGTATTATTTGTATTGTGTCTTCGTCACGACTAGACCATAATTTTGAATAAATTTCATTTTCTTACCATGTGTGGACAAAATAATCGTTAAAAGATGTTGTTGCAGGAGATGGGGGTAAGTGCTGAACATAACCTCACATGTATTTTTCCAAGTTTAGATTTGGTTGCTCCCAACTGTTTTGCTTTTCGCCATAAACATATTGTGAAATAGAAATAGCAATCAAGTATCACCTGGAATAATGTTTCAAAATCATTTTTTTTCACATAGGGCTAGATCGGCACCTACAAACGTCGAAAAAGGTGCTCGGTTCGCGTTGGTCGTTTCCATGGAGAAGAACCGGCAAGCAACTCCCATGGTTACTCTTTTCAAATCAAATTAGAACTATCGCCGCTATCTTATGTTTTCAATACATTTCACAAATGTTAACAGACTTTCATTGACGAACGCTTTTGAAATGACGATAGCACTGAAAAGCCAATTTTCTGTAATTATCTTTACTTCTAAAACTATTCTGTGATATCGAGTAAAGTAATAATTGAATTTACTAATTTTGTATGAAATAAATTCATATTTCCTAAGTTTTTTTTGTTATTATACATATGGGCTTCCTCCTAATGTTGCCACATTGACCGGTCCCGTGGTACTCGCATCCAGCGGATTCCTACAACCTTCACCAGGTCATCGATCCACCTAATGGGAGGCCTTCCAACGTGGGAGGCACTCCAGCTATCCGTTCTGCGAGCAATGTGCCCAAACCCATTGCCACATAAGTAGGTACGCGTTTGCGGTACCAGTATTAATAATTAATTCATGTTATTGTTATGTACTTGTAACTTTTTTCTCTTGCGGTCCTAAAATACCACTCAAAAATATTTAGGGGGAATCCGGGCCCGCGGTCCTAGTACCAAAAGCCCCCCGACCCTTTCTAAATCACCTTTGGCAAAGTCTATCCATCGCTTCTCTGTGGTCTTCCCATATTCCTTTTGTTGTCCAAATTCTTACTGAGAACTTCCCTCACAAAATTTTCCCCATCCCTCCCCATCCCGATTGCTTGTACTTTTAGCATGATTGAAAAAGTCTAAGGAAATCTTATACACAAAGTAGCCAAATCGGTTTGTTGGCACCACTTTTTCCCCGACTACAGCGAAGCCAAAAGGAAGAGTTATGATTACCAAGGTCATAACCAAGGATTTGTAACAAAATTCTTATTTAAAAGACTCAATCCATTAAGCTTCTAGTCACTTCTTCTCCATACAGATTCGCTTTGAAATGGACAACCACATTACTTTCTCAGTTATTATCTAAATGGACTGTAGCTTCATCTTCATGTTTTTGTCTGATACTTAACTCAGTGTATTAGAAATAAATGCTGATTGAATAAAAAAGTATTCATACCTGCGAAATCACGTTCACGTTTTGAGAGCGACGACACTTAATGAAAATGATTACATATATGTTGTGTAGACTGGCTGGTAAGCAGTATTTACTTCATCTTGTCTTAATTCTGACTTAAGATTTCGCAAGGAAAGTTCAACATTTTCATTTCGGGGTGATGGATATCAAATGGCATGGTTTGGTAACGGCACGCACATACCACCGACCCAAAGCTAGGCTTTTTCAACCTTAGCTTGGCAATGAGTGACACATTCGTAACTTTTTATTACAAATCGAAAGTGTAGCCTTCATAAGTGGGTAAAAAAGGTGATTCTGTAAAAATAATTAGTAAGAATGCGAGCCATTACGACACCATGTTGTTGAGCTTGTATTTTGTTACAAAATGTTGGATTTATTTGGATACAAACTTGTTAAAACTTACGATTCATGAACTAAATTATCGTTTTTATTGTTACAGGTAATGCAATTTTGCAGAGCGGTTGTCCTGGCGATCGATTCAAAACAACCCGTCTTCAATTATTTGAATATATTAGATGTCAATGCACTTCTGAGTTCTCTAATTTAATTAATAATTAATCGTCGAAGAGCCTTCTTTTAGTTTTTTTGGTTGCCCGAGAGTTGATGAACTTTAACTCCTATATCCAAACTTTACATCTTTAAAATATGAGTGTAGATTGGTATCCTCAGTTCTGACTTTTTGGCGACCTGTAAGTACAGGAAAGTCACACAAAATAAGTCCATTTTGAATAACTGTTCTTAGTTTTTATTTTGTTATCCTGTATCTGCATAAATGTCGGATGGACCGGTTGAGTAAGATTATAAGAATTAATGATGTTTTGTAATTTATACCTAAGTGCAGCAATTTTGTATCATCACAAGTCAAGGATCCGTTTACGGATCGTCATGACGTTCCATGTTTCCCGGCAAGTATATGACGAGCAAATGAAATACATCATTTCTGCCGAAAGACGTCCTCTGCTGGACATGTGTCGCCACATTGACCGGTCCCGTGCGACTCACATTCAACGGATTTCCGGAGCCTTCACCAGGTCATCGGTCCACCTAACGGGAGGTCTTGCAACGCATCGTCTTCCGGTTCGCGGTCGCCACTCCAGAACTTTTCTCTGCGTGTTCGTGCCCAGCCCACTGCCACTTAAGTTTGGCAATTCTTCGGGCTACGTCGGTGACCTTGGTTCTCCTGCGGATGTCTTCATTTTTTATTCGATCACGCAAGGAAACTCTGAGCATAGACCTCTCCATTGCCCTTTGGGTGACTTTAAGCCTTTTGGCCCGTCAAATGCAATCTTTTAAAATATAAACGTGTTTTCAATCTCTTGCGTCTTCATCTCTAGCATTTCGCATGTTCTCTGCATTAGCCTTTTGCCCTTATGTGGTTAAGGTCAGTGCAAATGCCCTTTCTTCAACACTTTACCATTTTTGTTATCTATGATCTCTGAATGTATCTTCTCACCTGCCATAGGTACGATCTTTCGCACAATTCAATCAATATGTTCGGCGACATGCATATTTTTCAGTAGAGCCTATTCTAATTCAGAGTCAATGTTTGCATCTCATGCTGAGCATCTTTGTCTCGTATATCCTTCCTGACCTTGCTTGTAGAATAGTCTGTTTTAACATCAAGTTTTAGGTTCATGTTCGCCGAAAAGATAACGGTCTGTTTATCTAAAACAGCTGCCACTGTGACATGTTCCCATACAAAAATGTGTTTTAAACAGTTGTTTTTACATAATCAGACCGTCATCTTTTTAGTGAACATCGACCTTAGTGATTTTATCACTAACCCACCCGCCCGAAACTATGAAAACTCGTAACTAGTTTGCGGAGCTTGCTAGTTCCACGAAAGACACTGGTATCCCGAATTATCCGTTTAGATTCTAAACGGATAGTGCTGGATCTAGACTTAGTCTAAACTTTAGACTGTCTGGAAGCCGACAACACTCCCCAATGCCCAAACAAAAATGCCAACGTAACAACAATTGAGTACAAAATATTGAAGTTGAATATAATTTTATTGCTCATTTCTAAACTTGGCATCAAACAGGGTTAATGGTTAATGCCTATTCTAATGTACCTATGTTCAATACGAGGTTAGCTATGCGAGGGCGTATTCAAATAAGATGTGTGTTTGTTAACGAAGGAATAAGGATTGTCAGTAATAGCTAAATTAGGTATTGTTTGTAAAGGCTGGGTAATATGTAGATCGTATCTATGTTGCAATAAAACTGCCTCTTTTGTCTCGTAATCGAAAGCGCAACCTGAGCGTGCGATTCTTAGTTCCAATTCAAGAGTTGAGCAAAGTGTTGGGGATTTTCCATTAGGAATTACTCAAAAGCAGCTCGGTGTAAGGAAGCTGGTGGTGTCACGCCCCTGTGTCTCGGACAGTCGTTGGTGCTGACCTTCCGCTCGACTGCCCTTGTTCCTGCATAATCATTTGCTAACAATAAATATCTTGTTTTGGTACTAAGTTAGTCTGTTTTGGCCTGGCTGACATGACTGAAATTCAGTCGATGTTGCATCTGCAATATAATAATAACCAATCAATGGACCTGACAGAGAATCATCAATGGAAATAAAATCAATTGTAAGTTTTAGCTAATGAAAAGCCAGTAAAAAAAGGTAAATACAAAGGTAAAGGTAAAAAAGAGAAATTCAGCGCGTATTATATAATCAAACTCACGAAAAGATATGAGAGCAATAAATTAAGGTTATTAAGCTATTGCATAGCTTCTATCGCGGGCCTTGAGCGTGGAGACCGAACCCAGAAATTCCGTAACGAAAATAACCTAACACCCCCCGTATAAAACAAATGCAATAGCTTTACCGCCGCAGTCCACGAGTGCCACACGTCTTTTTTAAGTTTTCTTTTTAGAGCAACTAATGTCTGCACAAACCATTGCTATGAATATAATGCAAGGAATCTTAAAACTAAAGAGAGTGTTTTTCACTGGAATAAAGTAAAGAACCTACCGTAGAAATAATTTTCTTGACATCTTTTGAAGAATTTGGTAATTGTTGACTTATTTCCTATCAAGTGATGATGCAGGTCATCATCATTCAGATACATCATTTAGATAGAACAAAGCCGGCGCATACGTAAGTTGTATGTTACTGAGACGTGTGCTCGAGCAAGTTTTCGTTCGTAGTTCTGCTAGGATATAACGACTAGGCGTCTGAACTGGTGCCCGGCGCGCGACGTATGCGCAGATAGTCTTGTCTGGGCACTCACTTGAGCAAGTTTTCTTTCGAAGATCTGCTACAAAGTAACGACTAGGCGTTGAAACCGGCGTATGCGCAGATATTCTTGTTTCTGGGTTTAAGGATTAAAATTCTTTTAGGTTTTACTTTGATGTACGGTTTATGTGAAAGTCTTGAACGGTAGGAATAAAGTAGGTCAAAATATATCGAGAATGGTATTTTTACATGACGACATAAAAATATTATTTAGCCAGGTTGCTCTAATCATCAATAAGGCGTTCAAGTAATCTTTTTACTTAGTAATTCTGTTTGTGTGTCTTTACCCTGAGATTTATAGAATTTAATTGAATTAATAGAAAAATATAAAATCTAATTTTCTCAATTGCTGTAGCTGTAAAGACCAGCAGAGGGATTGCTGACCTGTTTATGAATTTGAGGGTTAATTAAGTTACACTGTGTGTGCGTGTGCGCACTTTTATAAATAAAACAATCTTATTTCGTTATTACGTTTTATGCTATAGCTAATTGCTAATGATACAATGATGTACATTATTATAATATTATGGACACACAAATATAAGAAAACACGTGCTTAGTTCCTAAAATATCACAGATACTCTTCCACAGTCAATAACACTGTTTACCACGAACACATGGATATTGAGTTGATCAATTATAAATAACCCCAATCACTTTTGATCATGTCTGCTCCTTTTTCGGCTATCATATATACCGGAGCGTTTGTGTGACCTGACACTATATCGGGCATTATACTAGCGTCAATCACTCGGACTCCATCAATACCGTGGACTTTTAAACGAGGACTGACCACAGCCGTCTGGTCACTTTCTTCTCCCATTTTACAGGTCCCGCTCAAATGGTATATCGTGAATGTAAACATCTTTGCTTGACAGGTGAAGTATGAGTCACTTCCGAATGGTCCATATTTCAAACAATCCTTGATCGGTACATCGTAAATCTTGGCCCCTATTTTTCTCATTGCCGGTTGCTTTGATATTTCCACGGCTACTTTTATTCCTTCTACAATTTTCTGCAGGTCTTCGGGATACTCGAAATAATTTGGAACCAATGCCGGATATTCATTCGGATTTCTATTTTGTAGCATGAGTCGTCCCTTTGATTTAGGACGTAATAACATAGGAAAGACCATGAATGTGTCAGATCTTCCTAAAGGACCATATGTGTCAGTGTATATTTGTTCTTCAAAACCGAAATTCCGACGTAACAGTGGATCGGCATTCAAGCCACCAGCAATGAAGAGCAATTCCATGTCAGGCCAGCTTGTAGAGTTGAACTTATCATCTAAGTTCATAAAAATCAGACTCTCACATCCTCCAGGAACGGACAGAGGACCTTTGTGCGTTTTCATCCATTTGAACACTAAACCTATATTGTTTAATATGGATTCAGATGAAAAACTTGAATCTTGTTGTTGTACTACAAACTGTACACCACCCGCAGCAACATGATCCATCAAATTATATCCGACAGGTAAATCTTTCACAACATTGATCCTCATTGATTCCAAATGGCTCCTTGGTCCGATACCCGACAACATTAACAACTGCGCCGAATTGATAGCACCCGCGGATAAAATCACTTCTTTCTTTGCTAATATTTTAAATTTCCTGTTTTGCTTTTTGAATTCCACGCCGACCACTTTGGTATTGGTGTCGTCAAAGATAAGCTTAGTGACCATGCTGCCTTTGGAAACATGAAGATTATTTCTTCCGTTTATTGGGTGTAAATAAGCTCTACTAGAACTATGACGAGTTCCATTTTTCATTGACAGTTGAAGAAAAGAAACTCCTGAAGGTTCTGCTCCATTATGATCTCCATATTTAAAACCCATTTCTTGCGCTGCTTTTACCCATGCTTTGCCTTTACTTGTGCGAAATGGGGCGTGTTCAATATTAACATATCCACCATGGCTGTGATACTCCGATCCATCGAAGGCTGGTATGTTGTAATTTTCGACTTTCTTGAAATATGGAAGTACATCGTCCCACCCCCAGCCGTCGTTGCCCATTGCTTTCCAATTATCGTAGTCTGGTTTGGCCCCTCTCGTATAAATCATATAGTTTAATACGCTGGAACCACCAACTACTTTTCCACGCGGCCAGTTACATTGCTTGTTTTCAAATCCTGCGCAGTACTCATTAGATGGTATTGTTTTATAAGCCCAGTTAACGGATGTAAATTGTAGATAGCCTGCTAAGATGGGAATGTCCATTACGTAGTTTTCGTTAGTTCCAGCTTCTATAAGTAAAACTTTCCAGTCCGGGTTTTCGGTTAATCGATTTGCAACCACGCATCCTGCGGTGCCGGCTCCAACGATGATGAAGTCATATGCATGCAGTAAGTTGTTTTCGTCGGGTGGTTCATTGTCGAATTGGTTTGTTTCATCTCGCATGAAGTTCAATAGAGATGAGAAAGGGCTCGCTGATTGTGTTTTGATGGGATACATGAAGGCCAATAACAACCATGTGGCTACTGCGAAACTTGGCACGCTGTGCTTAATGCTCATCTGGAATGATCAAAGACAAATTTATTCTTACGGTCTAGTACAGAGCATATTTCAAAGTTAAGGTTTCTTCATTGGGATTTATTACTTTTCAGGAATCCTGATTCAACCATAAATAATTTAACTTTTATTTTGGCTGCATCACCAATAATCACCATGATTTTACGCAATGGTTACGGTTAGACCATTACACAAAATCAGGTTAGACTCTAACCTATTTAATGATGACTCGCACAGCGCACTTTAATCTAGTAAGGATTCTAAAGACATCTATGATTGTCTGAACACATCCGATTGTTGAAACGACTGTCTACTAAGCAGAAACTTCAGTTGTGGTAGTAACATTTTTATCTTTGAAAATAATGTAATGCAAAAAAACCTACCTTTTGAATACACACTTGTAGTTGTCAAATCCCTTATGAATTTAAGATCCAAGGATTTATATTTGACATCAAAACCTAAGCTCCAGTAGCGGATATTTTTGTTTTCACAATCACTTAGCTTTTTTAAGCTATTATGCACTGCACCAACATCACTTGCACGGTAACCAAATGAATACTGAGAAGAATATTGATAAATTGACACCGTTTAGTCGTTGATAATAATTTAGAAGTCATTGACGTTAGTAATGCGAATAAAATGAGATATTAATAAAACCATTTAAAACTCATTAATAAGGGAAGTGGAATATGGTACCGGAATTTTCTGATTGGATAGTTCCATTGACCGATCTCATTTATTTAATGTTTTTGGTCTTTATTTTAACATTTCGCAATAGTTTTTGTCTATAGTGATCCTTTTCATAAATAGTTTTTTTTTTGTGAAATCACACTGCGTTTCCTAAGGTATTTAGTCTGAATGGGTGATTGTTGATGTTTGTGGTACACCCTCATAATCTTTCATTGCTCTATTTAAAGACAAAGCCCATCATTATTTAGCGTCGAGTTTTCGTGGGTTGGTACTTTAAGATTATTTTATGATGATTGAATGATCAAGATTACGCTGCTGAATTCTGGGAGCGCTAACGACTTTAAGATATATATACGAGTAAGATAGTATTGAAGAAAACAACATTGTCTTTTTCGATTTTTTGTCGAATAGTTTTAATAAATATTTTGTCACTTGTTTTGTTATTGACTAACTTAATTAAACATAATTTGTCAGACTTAAAACTACTCTAGTTGTCGTTGTAGCTCCTTAGTTGGCACACCTGTGCCTAATAATGGGTACCATACCTGGGAACCGTCTAATTACTGAGATGTTGGACTTCAAATTTGTGTAGAGTTATTGACGGCGTCGTGAAAGGGGCATTATGCACCTTGTATAAGAAAGCACCTAGCTTGATTGTGTTTGTGATCCCCATTACCATCCATGGCACTATGTAGCTTATTAATTTATCATTATAAAACAATACCCGCGTGGGCAACCTCCTTTATGTGAGATAGAGTGAACTGTAGACCATCACGTGGGCACTGTACGGTTGGTTAGATGTGTTGTGGTAATCATTAAGTAATTTAACATTTACAATAATATCTTCATTCACTGTTTTAAGCTTTCAAGGTTTGAAACTAAACTTATGTCTTACGGGATATCTTCCGTGATTTTTTGTTATTTTGAGCTCTCGATATTTCGATGCTGTTGCAAGTGCCATGATCGCGGGTTGGGGATAATCACGGAAGATATCCCGTAAGTGACAAGTTTAATATCTTCATTGATTGTTACAAGCGTTTTAAAAACACAAAAAACGTGAAATAATATGGGACAAGGCAGGAGGGGAAATTAAGTTCAATATCAAATGCGTATCATTTGAGAATTAAGATTACATTCATAATGTAAACAATTGTTTTTTACACATTTCTACTTACTTAAATTCTCATTACACATTTATAGTTCTCATAAACTGGGGGGCACCGTCAATAATTATCATTAATAGTTCAATGGAGAACTGGTTTATTTTCATAAACTTGAACTGCAGTGAGGTAAAACTATCTTATCACATAATATTGACTGCTTCCCTTGTTTTTAAACTATATTTAGTTCGTGGTTGTACTTGTTTTCTTGTACGATTGTTCGAAAATTAAATAAATATGTTTTGATTAATTAGTGATGATTGCTCATTTATATCAAGAGAAGCAGTGCGTAATATTTGCAAGCGACTTTATACCAAATGAAATTCATTTGTTGTAGTTATTTAATATGCACTGAACATTCAAATGAAAGGCGGTTGGTGCACCTATACGTGAAACCTAAGTTGAACTTTGGATTCCGCAGCAGCTGACAACCAGACCTACAGAAACGGGGCAACGTCGCATATAGCTGTCAATTATTTGGCTGTTTTGATTAATTTGGCAATATTACTGTATGGAAAGAGAAATATGGTTCTGTGTTACAATTACTTACAATACCAATGATTACATTTCATCAATATTCTAGATAGTTTGTTAGCCACATTTCTTATTTTCATATAATAATATTTCGAAATTAATTAAAACTGGTGAATATTTGACAGGTATTTGCGAGGTTCCCAACTTTTTGAAAACGCCCTCATTTGTACATTTATGATTTACAACAGGTTTATAGAGAGTTCGTCAGATTAATAGTATCTCCTGGATTACAACGAATACCTTAAGTTTAAATTATTGCAGCTAAAATAACATCACAGATGCGCTTTACTAAAAAAATACTCCTTACATCGAATGTGTACTATCATAATATACCATAATCTTGTTTGATCATGTCTGCTCCTTTCTCAGCTATCATGTAAACGGGAGCGTTCGTGTGGCTCGACACTATTTCTGGCATCACACTGGCGTCGATCACTCGTATGCCTTCAATTCCGTGGATTTTCAGTCTCGGGCTGACCACAGCCGAGGGATCACTCTCCATACCCATTTTACAAGTTCCACTTTGATGATAAATAGTAAAGGTGAACATCTGTGCTTGACAAGCGAAGTAAGCGTCGCTACCAAAACGACCATGTTTCAAACAATCTTCAATCGGTACATCGTATAGTTTTGCACCAATTTTTTTCATAGCCGGCTGTCTTGCTATTTGCACGGCCACCTTTATTCCTTCTACAATTTTCTGCAAATCTTCGGGATACTCGAAATAATTAGGAATTAGTGCCGGATGTGCCTTTGGGTTTCTACTCCTCAGCATGACTCTTCCCTTTGATTTGGGGCGCATTAACATTGGAAAAACCATAAAAGCATCAGATCTTCCTAAAGGTCCGTATGTATCGGTAAAGATTTGGTCGTCAAAGCCGAAATTTCGACGTAACAGGGGATCTGAGTTCAACCCACCGGAGATAAAAAGCAGTTCCATATCTGGCCAGCCCGTAGAATTGAATTTATCCTTCAGATCCAAAAATACTAGGGCTTCACATCCACCAGGGATTGAAAGTGGGCCTTTATGTGTCCTCATCCATTTAAAAACTAACTCTAAATGGTTCAATATGTATTCAGTTGAAATAGTAAGGTTTTGTTGTTGAACTACAAATTGAACTCCACCAGCAGCTATGTGATCCATTAAATTGTATCCAACAGGCAAATCTTTTATCACATTGATCTTCATTGATTCCAAGTGATTCCTCGGCCCGATTCCCGACAACATTAACAACTGCGGAGAATTGATAGCACCGGCGGATAAAATCACTTCTTTCTTTGCTAAAATTTTATGTTTTTTGTTTTGTTTTTCAAATTCCACGCCGATTACCTTAGTGTTGGTATTGTCAAAAATAAGTTTAGTAACCATGCTGCCTTTGGACACATGTAGATTATTTCTTCCGTTTATCGGGTGCAAATAAGCTCTACTAGAACTATGACGAGTTCCGTTTTTCATTGACAGCTGAAGAAATGACACACCTGCTGGATTTGCTCCATTGTGGTCTCCATATTTAAAACCCATTTCTTGTGCTGCTTTTACCCAAGCTTTACCCTTAGTGGTCCGGAATGGGGCATATTCAATATTGAGATGGCCGCTGTGTCCATGATGGTTTGGATCTTCGAATGACGGTATGTTATAGTTTTCAATTTTCTTGAAATATGGGAGAACATCATCCCATCCCCAACCATCATTGCCCATTGCTTCCCAACTATCATAGTCTGGCTTAGATCCTCGTGTATATATCATGTAATTTAATACACTAGACCCTCCAATAACTTTTCCACGAGGCCAGTTGCATTGTTGGTTATCGAATCCTGCACAGTATTTGTTTGATGGCATTGTTTTATAAGCCCAATTAGCTGATGTGAATTGCAGATAGTTGGCAACAATAGGAATATCCATTACAAAATTTTCGTTGGCTCCAGCTTCAATTAGTAGAACTTTCCAGTCTGCGATTTCAGTCAGCCGATTAGCGAGCACGCATCCTGCGGTGCCGGCTCCGACGATGATGAAGTCATATTCAGTCAGCATGTTGTTTTGATCTGGTGGTTCGTTATCCAACTGATTAGAACCCTCATTCAGAAAGTTCATAAATGATGAGACTGGGTTGACGAACTGTGTTTCTGTGGGAAGCAGAAGGGCGAAGAGCACCCATGTTGCCGTCGCCAGGTCAGGCGCGCGATTCTGCACCCTCATCTGGAACATTCAAAGACATTGATCAGACACTGTACAACTTAAAATAGTGATCTTGTAAAGTAGAGATGTGAATTGTAATTAAATATTTCTAATGAAATGGTTTTTAAATTAAAAAGTCATCGACGGTAAAGCGGAAGTTGACTTCCGAACCAAGTTGACGCCGGTAAAATATTAATTTGATTGGTAAGGATAATGTTAAAACGGAAAGAGATCGAACTTTCCTAATGACGATAGTATCATGATAGAGTTTTCATTGTTGTTGTTATGGATTCAAAGTCGATGTCGTCGCCAAGGTTGGCGATAGGTACCCACAACAAAAGAACATCTACATCAATGTTTGCGTGACTTGGGAGTTAAATGTGGTCAGTATTGGGCCTTCGCATGTCTCGCTGATTAAATCGACTTAGTGAGTAGCTGTTTTCCTGCTAACAGGTCCAACGATTGCACTTTATAAGGATTCAAGTTGTTTTAATCTTAAGATTATTGGCGTATCATTTTATTAACCCCCGACGCAAAAACGACGGGGTATTATAAGTTTGACGTGTGTGTGTGTGTCTGTCTGTGGCATCGTAGCTCCCCAACGTATCAACTGATTTCGATTTTGTTTCTTTTGTTTGAAAGGAAATTAGTCAGGAGTATTCTTAGCTATGTTTGATAAAATTCAGTCCAACATGGCGGCCGCAACAAATTGATGGATAACATATTTATTCAACAACTGCCTTAATATGGGTTTCAAATGGACGGGCTTGACTAGTAAAACACTATACGCTATAATAAATTAAAAATCCAAGATGGCCGCCACCAAAGAACGGCGAATTACATTTTTTTCACAGCTCCCTCAATATGGGTATTAAATGTAAGGGCTTGTTAAATTATTTATGACCAGACCTGTGTCGGGGGTTTTAATTTTTTTAAATTTAGTGTTACTTGTTTACATGGAGCAACTGCCTAACTGACCTACACAACCAGTTAATAATACTGGGTAATACCCCCATGGTAAGGCTGGTTGTCAGACCTTCTTAATAATCTTACATATAAAATTTGGTTTTAGTTAGCGTCACCTTAGTGTCGCAGGTGACTAATTTATCGTCACTAATATGACAGAAGAGTAGGTACACATAAACCTGACAAACTGATCATTAGGCTGTAAAGTTCAAACGTCAGTTTTTGTTCTCTATGTTGTAATCTGTTGCATAATTAATATTAGAATGGTTATTAGTATATATTATACTACATGGTTTGACGTACTTGTGATTGACGTAAATGATTGAATTTATTTATTTATTTATGTATGTACACAACAATTCAATAACAATACATTGATTTACGGCCCTTTTTTTCGGATGGTAAATCGTCAAATGACTCCTCCCACTCTGGCCGGAGCGGGAGGGAGTATCAGACTTTTACTGACTAAAACCCGTCCATGTCTTTCTTGTCCTTTATGTTCCGAGGCCACGATATATCTTTCGAATAGTCCCGCAGCCCCGGCAGGCTTCAGCCTTAGCGGGCCCCTTCCCTTTTGCTGACATCTTGATTTACGCCATATTACATGCACTTTCCCGGAAACTTTTACTATTAGATCAAAATTTGAAACTAGTCAATTTTATTAGAAAAAAGGAACAGAATTTCCTTGATTGCTATGGTATTTAATCATAATATTAATCCAAAATGGGTCAGGAGAGATAGGCAAGAATCGTCACACAGTGGATGCCTGAAGACGGTCGTTGTCACCGAGACAGCCCCAAGAAACGCTGGCCTGACGATTTGGACTCGTTCCTGCCTGATTAGCCAGAGGAGGCAAAACACCGTGAGAGATGGAAAGAAATGGAGGAGGCCCCTGCCAGCAGTGGGACTGAATAGTCTAACCAAAAAAAAATTAAAACCTGAAGAGAAATCTTTGTACCCCATTTTACGAAAATTCGGACGGAGGAGTATGAAATTTTGCACAAAAATACATTAAATCAGTAAATAAAGCATTACACATACTACCAAGTATTTGAAACCGATGATGTTTCGTATATTAAAAGACTTTGTCGTCATGGCAACGACTTTGACAATTTATTAATACGTGAAAAAAGAACTTTGTACACCTTCTAAAACTAATTATGGTCGAAATTCGACCCCTGCCACTGGCGACCACTAGTAACCTTAATTATATAACTTTCCTTGCGAGTAAATTGTGATAAGAAAATAGCATTTCGCGACTGCGGAAGTTTGATCGTTGGCACATAATATTATTTATACTGTAAAATATTATTTAAAAATTTGTTTAAAATTAAACTTACATGTGTGGACTGGAATCAGATATGGTGACATTTCTGTTTGTATCGCGAAGACCTTGTTATATTGTTAATATTACGCAAAATTTTCTATGCAACTCGTTATCTATCAGATTTTACATAGAAATATTATCTAATAACTTACTAATAATCTATGATTGCGTAGTTTGGAAAAATATTACTAAACTAGAAGTCAAGGTTGCAATTTTATTAGTTCCTTAACTCATGTCACTTATATGACAGTTTAAATGATAGCATTGACTTTCCTCCTACTGCCCCGTTTGCAAATATTGTATTAAGGTCCATGTTCACCAAAAAGATGACGGACGATTATCTAAAAACAGCTGTTTTTTTTATGGGAACATGTCACATTGACAGCTGGTCTTAGATAATCAGACTGTTATCTTCTCGGTGAACATGGACCTTACTAGCTTAGCTTAAGTCTGCAGTTTCGTCCGGGTCTAGTTTCAAATTATCCGACAGGAACTGATTACCGGATTAAAAGTATAATTATATCCTTAGCCTTAAACCAAGGCACTGACTTCATTGACAAATTGCATCCAGAACCATTTAGACATCAAATCTGGAAAGGGTAACAGAGACTTTCAGAGGTGATTTCGCATTTGGCAATCTGCCTAGCCTTTACCCAACTATGTTGGGGCCGGCTTCCAGTCTAATCGGATGCAGCTGAATACCAGTATTTTACATGTAGCGACTGCCTATTAAGTATATAGGGTGTAAATCACCCCATCACGAAGCCGTCAACCAAACATCCTGTACATCAAACCAATTATTGCAGGGAAACAACTTTTTTTTTGGGGTGAAAAATGACGTTTCGTGGTATAACTCAATGTAACGCACTCAAAACATTGTGTTGATGAATGGATTGAATAGTAAGGTGGTCGTGGAGGTGTTTAAAGTAAAACATTAGAAACAAACATCTAAAAAAAAAATGACAAAAAGTTGTAACTTTGACCCCTAATATCTCCTTGCCTAGAAGGTTCCCAGGTATGATGTAGAACAAAAAAAAATCGCAATGACGCATGACGAGGAGAATAAATGCCTTTCGGCTTCGTTAAGACGTTTTTTTACACCCTTTATTAGTATGAATAATCTAACTTCATAATAGATTTGTCTAAAAACTAACATCACAGGTACATAGGGTGTTATAGTCTTGTGATCTTACTGACCCGGCCACATTTCACGGTCAGATTCCTAAACGGATGTAATGTTTCCATTGAAATTCTTATCAGCTCCAATCCTGCTCTTGTCCTCTTCTGACCATAGGAAAGAACCCAGGTCAGCATTGAGCATTGCTTTTCCTCATTATGTGGTGATCAGAAATGTTTATCCGAAAAATACACCTAACGTGTACCTTATTGAAATCAACATTCGTAGTATGTTTAGATTTAGTGGTTTTTTTTTTACTTTTGGTTGTACAGACGCGATCTTCGACCTTATTATCGCTTATGCATTCGGTTCAAGGTTGATTGTTTTCTTTTCCAATTTTGGGTAGGTTCATAGAAATATTAAAATTATATCTGTGGGTAGGTTGATATGCTAGTTCCGGTAGGTGGCGTTGTCGGGTCAGCCAGTTTCTTAGTAAAATTCTGAAGGATAGTTCTGGTAAAGATTGCGCTATACGTTCATTAAAGCGACTGATCCCACTTGATGCACCTGAGTGGGATGAGTTTACTAAAAAGTCACTATGCACAGTCGATCCTTTCTCCAAAGAAATGCTTAAGCATGCCTATTTCGATAACATAGTGAATTAATTTCGATAATTAGTTACAGCGAATGAATAAAGTAAAAGAATAAACAAGACACCGCGACCTTTTCCTTAATAAAGAAAAAAATGCGGTTGTTTAATGATCATCGACTGGTTTTACTATACTGCACGTAGACGGGGTAGGTACTTGTTCTTTATTTATGTTGAGTTCATGGGTCCCGGACTTAGTCCGTTTGTCAATTTGTCAGTGAACTACAATTTTGCAAATAAAGAAAAATCGTAAAAAAAAAGCTCTAATTTTAGAAATGACACCTACCACTGCTTGTCTCTGCATCACCTAAAGGTTGACTGGTAGATAATTCCTATGGCATTAAGTCCGCCTCTAAACTTTGTGCTTGAAGTGTTAAATAAATAATCTCTAAAACCACCCAGCTAATTTCAATGAAATTTTGCGGATGGGTTTGGTTGGTTCCAGCTTCCAAGGTTATTTATTATACTAAAGAGTTAAACGCGCTGGATTGCGAGATAGCAAAGTGTGGAGGGAGAGCTTTTGGCACTTTTTTTTTTTCGAATGGGAGTTCATCAAATGACTTCTTCCATTCTGGACGGAGGGGGAGGGGGGAGTGTCAGACTTTTACTGACTTAAATCCATCCATGTTCCTTCCTCGCCCTTTGTTCCGAGGCCACGGTCTCTCTTTCGAACAGTCCCGCAACCCCGACAGAGAGCCTTTGCCCTGGGGGTCTCAAATGGCCACTTTAAAAAATTAAAATTCTTAGAATGTAGTTTATGATTATGACAATAAAGTACATTTTTTTAATTTAAATTTTTTAACGTTATTCATATTATGTTCTGCTAAAGCGGCCATTTTAGGCCCGCTGGGTGTGGGACAGAGCAAGCTAGGAAAAAAGAACGTGATGAGGTTTGGACCTGATTCTTGTGGCTCCGTCTGAAGCAGAGGCTGGTTTTATGTTAAAAAAGACTGTTTTTTATAACTTGCTTTTCGTCCCAGTATAATTATTTTATGCAATAAATCTTGCTAGAACCTAAGATCTAGCTATTTTTTATAAGGTTTGCTTATTTACAGACTTTTTCGCATTAATATTGAACCAGCCACATTTATTGCGATATAGTGTTTTTAAGTAGAATTTAACAACATAATAAATCATCATAATTTTGTATTCTCACTACGTTTACTTTTTATTAGTTTTTTTATTTTTGTTTTGTATGTTTTGTGCTGTCGGACTGATTTCATATCAAAATTTCAATAAACTCCGTATCAAAACACCATGATTAAAAAAAAATCTTAACAGTGTAACTCAAAATGTTCTGCAATAAAATTGCAAAAACAAAAGAATGCGCATTGCATAGAATAGGTACGAGTAATCGAGTACCTTTATGGAAAACACATACAAGTACCAACGGAATCCCCTGAACTACGAGACAAGTTTCGGAAACTGGTTTATTTTCTTACGAAAATATAAAACATATTATTGCTTGCTGCTTGAAACGGACGCGCGAACCTTGTGGACGGTCACGGTCACGATTAATTAGTTAATAACATAATCGTCACATTTAATGCGAATATAATGACGTCACGCTAGAAATACCGTTTTTTGTGGTTTCAAATGCGGAATTGAGGAATTTTGAGGTGTTTTGTGTGACATCTGCGCTATCGTAATTAGACATTTGTTTGATTTTTTGTACGTTAATTATTGAACTTGGTTGTATGCGGTCTTATGCGTGGGTGTCTGTTAAATATATAACAATATATCGTCTAGACATAGTGTTAGCAACATAGTGTTTTATGGGGTCGTAATTTCAAAATACGTCATGTCTTATCTTTGTAAATTATGAAGGTGGTTGCTTTTTACTTCTTTCCTATTTTAGAGTTATTCATTTTATTTACTTACTAGCTGACCCACGCAACTTCATCTGCGTCACAAGAGAGAAAAAGCTCACAACAATGAATATTTTTTTTCGCGTTTTTGCAAATTTTTTAATTTATGCTCCGCTCATACTGTTTGTAGCGTGATGTTTTATAGCCTCAATAAATAGACTATCCAACACAAAAATATAAAATATATTTTTAATTTATAATAATATAAAATATATAAAATATATTTTCAATTCGAACCAGTAGTTTCTGAGATTAGCGCGCTCAGACAAACAAACAACGCATGCGCGTTCAACTCGTGTTATAATCACAATTTTACCATTTTAATATATATATATTTTTTTTTTATTTGTTGTCCTGTCGGCTAGTAAATGCTTTTTCTTTGCTTCTTTATTTCAAACAAACTCTTCGTCTTTATAATAAAGTATAGATCCGTCATCACGACGAGCCCCGGTTTTACAGCTTGGCAAAAAAGTCGTGAAAATAATGGTGGCGCTACTATCGTACATATTGTAACCCTATATAGTATGACAATAACAGTTTGATACTTTTGTTTTTTTTTCAATTTTTATTTTTATTTAATGTGTACTTTGATGGGTTTTAGAAGAACTCGGTGCTAAATAATAACAGCTGGACAGGACAATCTTCAAGCTTAAGCCGTGCTTAACTAGGTTAGTCTGTAGATGGGTGACCATCTGTCATAGAGTTTCTTCCGTCCCTCAGAAAGCTCTCATAGCTGTTGTCGTGTCATTTGTAGATCTTTACTGTGAGTCAGGAGCCCGAAAATCTGACAACCAAGTCTGACCAAGAGAAGTCTGTATTACCTAGTTACTGGGTTGTGGAAATTAGATAGGCAGTCGCTCCATGTCAAATACTGATATCACGCTGCATCCGGTTAGACTGGAAGCGGACCCCAAAATTAGTTGTGAAAAGGCTAGGCAGATGATGACGACTTTAACGGGTTTTACATTACTTGAAATAAACATCAATTTCTCTGCTCGTTACATACTCACGCTTTTGTGTGATAATGCGCAAGTACGTGTGTATATTGATTTACATTATGAGGAAAATAATATCAACGCTTCGTCTAAGTGCTTTTTTTTCATTTTTATTAATAAGATAGATAGAATTTTACAGATGTTTCAATTAGAATCAGGCATGTCTTCGTCTAAATATTCCACATCTGAAAGTTCTTCATCCGTGTCTGTATCTGTACTGCTGCTGTCATCTTGCAGATTTATGACTATTTTGTCTATATCACTATACAGAGTTTGCCCCTTTGATAATACTCTCTTTCTATTTGCATATGATGTTTTCCAATCACCAACAGAGATGCTTGCAAACACTTGTTCAGCCACGGCCTACAACAGTAAAAAATAAAGACAGTTAAACTTTTGCAAATACTTCTTTCTAAGAATGTGAAATGAAAGTAGCTATTTTAAAAAACCTTGATATCAACTGATCCAACATTATGTGACGCAATTTTATGTTTTAGTTACTTTAATTCTGAAAGTAACACAAAAAGTATCAAAATTATAGGAGCGTGCTTCTTTGTAAATGCACATAACCACAAAATTCATCGATGTATTTTTCAATGTAAATAATAGTTGTATAATGGTTTATACTATCTAGTGCAAGTTTAAACACATATATTACATCTGATTACTTAGATAAAATATCATATTACCTGACATTTCCGCAGTTCTTTTAAAAACATCGTTGATATCCAATAAAATTTGTCCAGCTTCATGTTCCGCCAAACAACTCAAATACACTTTATAAATTATCTCTCTAGCGGAGCTGCGAATGGTTTTTCTGTTCATATTGAACCCTTTGAGTCACCAATTTAAACACAATAACAAAAAATACACGAAAAACAGCCACCGATATCATGAAATGACATTACATGTACTGACTAGACGTGACAGTAGGAGAAGTTGCCAACGATGAAATTTTTTAGTTCCGTTTCAGGACATTTTTGCCAACCTGTACTGTTATGCAGTAGTTTATTTTTATGTATATTATTTCGATCAATTCATTTTCAATCTTTATTTTCTTATTTTAAATCATCCGATTTGTTATAGAGAGTTTCCATACACAAACACACATAGACGAACATAACCTATTTTAGATTCAAAGAACTTATACTGGGGATTCCAACCCTATTATTACCGAGACCCAAACGTATGTTTACGGACCTACCAACAATCCTCGGTATTGACCTTCAATCAAAGTACGGTCACAGGGCCGGCCGGCAGTCTCGACATAGTTTAATAGATAATGATACTATCGTTAACTTTCGATCGCTAAAATAACAATGAAAAAATTTGGTTGCAATGACGATGCTTGCAAGAATCGCATCTTGGATCTACATCCAAGATGCGTTTCTCGCCAGCAACTTTATTGCAACCGATTTTTTCCGCACTTGATATCTACTAATAGTTTAACAATGAATATTTCATAATAATTCTTGAATTATATAAGGCTATAAGCTACGAGGTTCTTAGCCCCGTAAAACAACGGAACTACTCACATTCACATTGTTCGAAAGTCATTGACGATTTTTGTTTATTTAGCTTAAAGGCCGTTTAGTTGAGTGTAATTAGATAATAGGTAATAGGTAATTAGGTGGAATAAAGTTAATAGTGGTGGATTTTCATGGGACTTTTTTAATTGAGTTACTAGCTCACCTGGAGAAAATAGTCACTGACGATAGACGATTTCCTTTTCAAATTTTATGAATAATTTATCTCATAACAAGTAAAATTAATTAAAAATTTAAAAAACCGCCGACACAATGTAAAGTTAAATAGAAAGTAATTGGTTAATTTGCCATTTTGTGGTGGCGGCCATCTTGGATTTTCATTTTATCATAGTGTTTAGTATTTTACTAGTCAAGTCCTTTCATTTGATACCCATATTGAGGGAGTTGTTGAATAAATATGTAATCTGCCATTTTGTGGCGGCGGCCATCTTGGACTGATTTTCATCAAACATAGCTAAGAACACTCCCGAGTTCCCGACTAATTCACCTTTCAAACAAAAAAAAAAACAAAATCAGCTCATCCGTTCGAGCGCTACGATGACACAGACACACACACACACACACACACGTCAAACTTATAACACCTCGTCGTTCTAGCGTCGGGTGTTAAAAATGTGTCCTATAATTCTTGTACTTTTCGTTCTTTTATATTTGCTTAATAAAATAGAATTAGAAGATATTGTTCTAAATATGCCATTTAATGTAAGTTATGACCTGATTGTCATTAAAAATGATTATTGATTTAAGGCTTAGCGTTTTAAAACTAGTCTAAATATTCTATCAAAGCCTTCCTGAACTATTCAAATTGACAAGGCTGGTTTTTTTAAACTGGTACTAGTTTAAAAAAATATCCATCTAATACTATTTAGGCTGCCAGTCAGTTTTTTTTATAACTGGTTTAGAATTTTATGCTGACTACCTGCTTCAAGACTTCCTGATTGCACTGGTCTTTCTGGGCAAAATTCAGACTGGTCTTAAAGACGGTTGGATAAGATTTTAACTGACGAATTGAATTTCAGAGGAATCTCAGAGGTAAATTTCAATTTATTTAATGTATAATATGAGAGTTGAAAACCGTTATTTTTCAACTGGTGCTTTTCAATTTATCGGTCGTTTATTTCCGGAATAAGCGTACAAAATTATCTGCATTTGGTAACTTTTTTTTGAGTATGTGCCGATATAATTTAACGCAGAAGGTATACAGGTCATAAACCACCTTATCACAAAGCCGTTAACCAAGCATTCTGTACATCAAACTAAGTAACTTAACCCAAAAATTATGCAGCAATAATTTACGCGGAAAGAATTTTTTTTTGAGGTTATATTATCATGTTTTGTGGTAGAACTCAATGTAACGCACTTAAAACATTGTGTTGATGGATGGATTCAAATTTTGGATGGATTCAAAATCTTACAATAAAAACTTGTATTAAAAAAAAAAATTACAAAAAGTTGTAACTTTGATCCCCCTATATCTCCGTAACTAGAAGGTTCCCAGGTGTGGTGTAGAACAAAAAAATGATTTCAAAGACGGGGAGAACAAGCGTCTTTCAGCTTCGTTAAGAGGTGTTTTACACCCTTTATTATACCTATCTGCCTATCCCTTCGGAGATTGCAGGCGTGATGTTCTGTTATGTTATACGATTTTGCCTACGTTACAAAATACAGCGTTTGTTTATTGAACTCTCAAAAGCATTTAGCAAAGTTAAATCTACCTATAGAAATTAAAACAAAAAGAAACCATTGCAATGAGCTTAAACAGTGTGTGTTTTGAATAGTAACCGCTACAATATTGTTTGAACCCCACAGATCATTACCAAAAGTAGATAATTAATTAAGAGAAGACACTAAGACAGCTACCCTTGCACCGTTTTTTAGAAGTGTTCTTGCCATAGATACTCTATGTTAAAATACCAGTTCATAAGTACTACTTACTACACTAACCCACAGTTCAAGGCTTCAAGGACATGGATTATAAATCCAGTTTTTACTCTTGATGGAGAAACAAAGCCTAGAAGTTTTTCAACTTCATCCAACACAAGTAATGGTGAATGGAAAACATCCACCATTTCTTTAATGTATCCGGTGAATTTCGAAACGTCTAAGTTTTATTATATTTTTTTTGTTTATCATAGGATTATTTTAAACTTTACTTTGCCCTGGGCTTAAATTACAAAACGGTGTTTTATCTTTATTCTGGTTTAACGCTATGAAATCTATCGACTTTACACGACCAGACAATGATTACGATACCTTTCAATTAAATGGCAATTTAGTATGCTCCTTGATGTTATATTTTCACCATGTGCTGATTTTAACTCTCTTAGTTCTTTATCGATTTGATAATATATAGTTATCAAACCTACATATTATTCACTGAAAAAATAACTTTTATTACTTACTTTCAAAAATAAATAAATCAATTCCAAAACGGGAAGACACAACACGACACTGATCAGCTACAGTCACACACTGCGCGTTCTATTTAGCGCGCTACTCAATCGTTACAAGTTCGGCGTACGCGCAGGCGGCGCAGGATCCACACTCCTTGCGCACCACTGCTGCGCCAGCGAAGCGCTGCCGATGTTTTATTCAGTCGATGGAAAAATGACGTACACGCCCGTGACCTTTTCACTCGCGTTCAAGTACACCTGTTGAACGCATACCGCACCTGAAGTTTGAAGATGCGCGGAGTATGTGTTTTATTGTTATTTCTCTTTCTTTGACATTGAACGTGGATTTGTTGGTTGTGCGTAAGGAAAGTGGAGATATTATTTGCAAAAACAAGCTTTTGATGTATTTCAGAATTGTCAGCCAAGCTCAGAATAGGTGGTGTTGATAGATGTCCAGGTTAAAGCAGGTTAAAGACTCGTGCAGTTGTTTCTCGTTTTCGAACAGCTTGCATATTAATTGGTTTAAGATAAGAATGGAAGAAGGAAACGGGTAGCGCCGCGCCGCCCCTAAATAGAATGGGAAAGATGATGAATGCGTTTTAAATTGTAGTATACACCTGCATTACAGTTTGTAACTTTACTAAGACAATACCAGATTTACGTTGATTATATTAAAAAGCTTTTGTGTTACGTGTGTCAAACGATGACCTACGACACTAATTTGATAGCCACTATAAAAACAAAAATGGTCCTTGAGAAGATCAACAAATACCTCGAAAACAATAGATTTACTAAAATTAGCGAATAAATTATTGTATTCTCTAGTTCGCAAAGCTCGTCTCTGCCTCTAAATTATTAAATAGTTTGTTGTTTATTATGTAAAATATTTCATTCATATACTCGTACATGGTCATTAACAGTTGCAATAAAAAATATTGTGCTGTAATAATTTTAAAACAGTTTTTTTTTTGGGACGGAATTAAACTAATTTAAATTGTTTGCAGTCTTGTCTTTAGTCATTTATTTTGCAGTATTAAACATAATAGTTTATGTGAATGGGTGACTAGTGTATGTGGAAGGACAAAAATGTTCATGATCTTTAAAATCAGTAAATGCGAGTAATTCCTGGGTAACTTTTTTATTTTCTTTTTAAATTTTGATATTAATCGCGTCAATGGCAACATTTCAGCATGAAACGTTAATTGTGTGCAATTATCAGTAGGTACAAACAATAATGTTTTATTTTTGCAAAACAGTTTTTTATTTGTTGCTGTATTATTAATAAGCAAGTAGTGGCCGTTCAATATTGGGTTGAAGTCTCACTTGTATGGCGAGCTTTAATAAACAAAGATGCTTTAAAATAATATAAGGTCCGTTGTAGATACCAAATGCGCCGTTAGATTAAAAGTATCGGAATATTTTAGGATTGCCTAAAAAGTTTCCATTGCGTCAAAAAAACTTGCTTATCCGGCATGGGAAATTCGCGCTTAGTGCTTTTATTGTTTTCAAACGAAACGCAATAAATCATTTGACAGGCGTATTCGAACAGTCCTTTTAATTATTATAATTCTGTAACTACACACGTCTTACAGCCGCGAACAATATTCCTGGCACTGGCCTGCAAATTGCAAAAAACGTAAGAAAAATTGAATTTCGCGGACCACCCTGGGGCATCAGCCTTAAAGCAGCGGAAAAAAAAACTTTGTCCATCCGGTAGCTTTGTACCCTTCAGAGGTATAATATCTGAGGAAAGACTGTACTTAATTTTCTGATATGGTGCAAACCAGTATATCTTTTCTCGTGGGTTTCAAGTGCTAATGGTGAAGTTTACTGCACACCGAACCTTCAGTTTGTTTAGGCCCTAATAATGTTTGTTTAGTACTTCTACTTCAATATTTTCTTTGTTTTTCAGCTACCTTACTTTATGATGAGTATTGTTATTCGTGATAAAACATTGTTTTTTATTGACATACACTTTTGAATATTGTGTCAAAAAAAATGTGTCAATATTTGCTTTGTTGTCTTTTAAGTGGGTAGGTAAGAAAAAACTTGCGGATAAGATTACCTGTAGGGGGGCTATTTTCCTTTAACATTTATTGGAATTTTTTTATTTGCAAACTATAAATAGATTAAAAATACGTACAATCAAAATGGGAAAAGAATTACAAGGTGTAAAATATGGTCCAGTGTGGCGACCCCGACTTACGAACATTAAGTCGTGAGTTCGAACCCAGACAGGTGCATTTCTTTGTGTAATTTATTTCATCACCACTGCTCTCAAAACGGTGAAGGAAAAGGTAGTCAACTGATCACTGTTGACCAATTTTATGATTTGTATAGTCAAATTACACCCGTCTTCCCAGAGACAGCAGAAAGACCAGTCTTCAGTTTTGTTGGTATAATGTTGCACCAATACTGCAGAGTGCCCTGAGAGTACTGTGGGTGAGTATGGGTGCCGGGCCTCTGGCTTTAGGTGCATACGTTATCCGACATAAGCACTATGCTAGGTGACAAAACCTTAACGGCTTGCTAATTGACTGTATTTGGATGCGCCTTGTGGGACTCCACATCGCTGTCCAAATACGGACAGCGATGCTGGTTAATGCTGGACCACACTGCTGCACCACATTTGGTGAAGCACTCGATTGCTTCGGACATCACGGCCTTTCATGCTGTAAGGGTGCAGATCTGATAGCACGGCACGCCAGCAATAATGACGTAATCAGTTTTATTATTTAAATCTTATATATAAAATTCTCGTGTTGTGACACGAGAATTTTAAATATAAGATTTTCGTTCCCATACTCCTCCGAAACGGCTTTACCGATTCTCATGAAATTTTGT
The DNA here is from genome assembly GCA_916618015.1 of Xestia c-nigrum. NCBI lineage: Eukaryota > Metazoa > Arthropoda > Insecta > Lepidoptera > Noctuidae > Xestia > Xestia c-nigrum. The sequence goes on from OU745263.1 coordinate 7,139,593, forward strand.
GAGCATATTGAGTAAGTCTGAGAATCGGCCAACATCTATTTTTCATCCCCCTAAATGTTAAGGGTAGTCCACCCCTAAATTTTATTTTTTTATTTTTTAACAAAATTTTTATTTTTAATTTTTTTATGATACAACATACAAAAATACATACAATCCTACATTTTCACCCTTCTACGATCAACCCTTTTTTTAATAGCCATTTTTTTTCCGTTCGTTTTTCTCTCTTATGTGTCGCAGACGAAGTTGCGTGGGTCAGTTAGTATTATATATTTTAATCAGTATTCTTGCCAACTGTTTTAAGTTAAACTGATCCCGCGGGACCCAAATGAGCGTGATAAATTTACAAAAGACCCGGTAAAAAAGAGTAAAATTTTGTTAAGCATCTTAGTTCAAGTTCTACCCACTGACCTAGCGCGGCAATATTATTTTTTCCTGAGTCATTGTCAGTTTTTTTACGTACATATGTAATATTGTAATTCTTTTTTTTTGATAGTCAACTTTGAGCATTGATGTTTGTTTTTTGCTTTCGTGCGGAAACGAAAATTCCGGCTTCTTATGAATATTTTTTTTGTTGATGTGAAATTGCTTGATCATCTATAGTTGTGGTCTGACTGAAAAAATCTTAATTGATATGTTACACAATAATATGCACCTATCTCAGAGTCAGAAACCTCATGTTTACTACGTCTGTAACTGGTGGAAACCTTCACAAAAGGGTGTATTAACGAAAAAGGATTTTAAAGTCATAAACAAATAAATGATGAGTACTATAAAATCAAAATTGTTGTCCAATTATCTGTAACTACTGACCCAGGCAACTTCATCCGCGTCACATAAGACAGAAAAACCTCACTAAGGGAATGGAATGTTGCAAAAACGGGGGAAATTTTTCCCCCGTTATTGCAACATTTATCCTTTATGCTCGGCTCCTGTTGGTCGTAGCGTGATGATATGTATCCTAAAGCCTTCCTCGATAAATGGACTATCCAACTCAACAATTTTTTTTCAATTCTTATCAGTAGTTCCTAAGATTAGCGCGTTCAAACATCCAAACAAACTCTTTAGCTTTATAATATTAGTAAAAGATTCACATAGATCGATTCAGTCGGGTTATTTCAGGGCACTCGAAATTATATTATTACTAGCGGACGGCACGCGGTTTCACCCGCGTAGTTCCCGTTCCCATGGGAGCACGGGGATAAAATGTAAATGGATATACTCAGGGTGAATGTAGCTTTCCAATGGTGAAAGAATTTTTGAAATCGGCACAGTAGTTTTTGAGTTTATTCATTACAAACATACAATTTTTTCCTCTGTATAATATTAGTGTAGATGGTCATGGTCAAATAATGCGCGAACGCTAAATTGTCTAAATAGGTATTAGTGATTTACGACCAAATGTAACGCGTGCTTTACATTGCAGTTTCAACTTGAAATACTTACAACTTATCTTGAATAGCCAAGTGAAATCTTTAACTCCCAACCATTCGCATGTTAATAGTAATGTGGATTCTTAAAGAAATTATTTATGTCCATTTAAGCATTCCAATTTTATGTGACAATGGCGGTAATGACATTCCCCTTATGAATATGTCCCAAAAATGAGATTACTTTTGTTAATTAGAGGTCGAGAAATGGACATGGCAGGAAATTAACGTAAAAAACCATAATTCACACATAAATATAAAACTGTTTGCCCAAATACAGATGCGATACTAGAGTTTCTGAAGGGCTTGTGAAGACCAGATAAAATTCATATCTGGCTGTACTTGTTACCGACGTTGTCACTTGTTGCTTCCTCCACCATCCACTGCTCTTGTTCCAATTTTTAGCAGTATACATTCTTCTTCTCATCTCATTATGAACTTCAATCTAGACATGCTCATCCACCAAACGATTCGTTCATAACTGTTTCGTATTATAAATCATATTTTTCAATAGTTGTACATACTCTTTATCAACAGTTTGATCGAAGAACACAGGCTGTTGGCAACAAACAAGAAATACGTATATTTACACACTTGCAATTACAAAGGTATGAAAACCAATTCCAGTGACTGGAACTACAAAAGGTTCTCGGAATTCTGGAAAACGATAAGGATATGAATGAGTCAGTGTCGAAATGTCCATCCAATCTAGTTGGCTTGTAAAATGCAACTCAGTCTTGCTCCTGTCAATTTTATTGAATTTCCATTTCTCTGTAAAATGTTTATACTTTACATTAATGAGTCGTGACATTACGCCCAGCCCACTATACAATGTCTTTACAGATACAGGTAATTTTGCCATGTTTTATTATTCTTCTACACTCAACGTCACAGTAAAATCTTCAATTGAATCTGTTACATTCAACTCCAGGGTAGCGGGACTGTTCGAAAGAGACCGCGGCTCCGGAACATAGAACATGGATGGGTTTTATTCAGTAAAAGTCTTGCACTCCCTCCCGCTCCGCACAGACTGGGAGAAGTTATTTGATGATTTCCCATCCGAAAAACCTTCTTTCATTCTTTACAAAAATTAATCTTTATAGAGCCTGATTAATCTTGAAAGCGTGCAATTGAATAAATGTAGCTCATTTAAAACACGATAATGAGTGCTGTTCCTAAAAGTATTGTTTGTCCAAAGTTGGCATTGCGCCCAAGCAGGTATCAGGTTTAGACTTCGACTTTATCTGTTACAATATAAAGTCTTCATTAAACAATATTGCAAGTGCAAACCATAATACATCGTTGGGAAATTCTGTTGTTCTTCCGTGATAATCACGTCACTATAAAGAAGTTATAAAGTGATCAACTTAGATTGTTAGGAGTACAAAGCGTATAAATATTCCGAGGTCAGCTAGTTGGCTCTAATGCCTTGTTAGTCTGTGCAAAAGGGTAAATTACGAGCATGCACTCTGAAACGGTCACATCGTTTGCTGCATTAAGGCGGGGCCATATTAGCGGTGCGACACCACATGCAATGGCCGCCGCACACCATCTAATTCGTTCTTTGGTAAAATGATTCTTACGTCTAAGCGGAAATAGTGGTAAATGCAACGTCATATGAACCTTGTAAAGTTGCTCTTGTACCAGTTTTTGCAATGACTATGGTGATTACTATTTTCTACCTGCGTGTTGACAGATCATATTTCCGGCTTTATTTATACCCACGATGACTTTTATTGAACATCTGTTACTCTCATAAAATAATAGTTCCCATAATAAACGTGATTTGTATGACTTAAATTATCCATTCGGTTGTATTTTTATTGCATTTTTTTATTTATAATCACTTAAGTGAAAAGATCAGGGATGATCGGTCTCAACACAAAGACTGCGGCATCTTCGGCACATCATCGGCACACACGACACACACACAAATCTAAGTTGAATCTTGTTTGAATGTGCATTGTTACCATTTTGTTAATAGTTACTTTTAATTATATTTCCGTGTTCTTACTTAAATTTACAAATTTTATCTTTAGTTTAATCTTGTTAATAATCCCCAAGATACAGACTAACGTCTAGTTTGGGGATCACCGTTTAACCTGATAAATATGTACCTACTTGATTAGGTATTAATAAATAATTTGAATTTGAATCAATTTGAATCTTTAACATGGACACTTTATTGGGCCTAACTAAACTAATCTTATGATATGGTCATACTCATAGGCTTGTGTACTAAAAAAAATCGAATTGACCCGTCAGTCAGATTATCAAAAAATATTTTGACCCGTATTTTTTCTTTGGTTGTGTACACCAAAATTGACTTGAGATACGACGCTTTTTAAAATTGTCAACACGTCACGCACGTGGTATAATTTTAAGTGCGTTCTGACGTCACGAGCCCCCACTCCTCCCGAGTTTTGATGCGTTTTATCTATGTCAATTTTTATTGATTTACATCAACAAAAAATACGTATCTGTTATTTTCCAATACTCTAGCTGACGGACTAAATAGATTTGCAATTAATTGATGGTGGAAACTAGCCTATTGGTAAGTCACGGTGATCTTTTTATTTTTTTGTTCATACTTTACTAGCGTGCTCACACAAAAGCCCAGTGTGGTTTAGTGGATGTCCTCGAATTTTTCGTTCTAGGATTTCATTTTGCTCACGCATGATGTTTTCCTTCATCGTTTGAAAGCAATTAACACAAAGTAAAGTGCTTGTCTATGTTCGAACTTACCGAGTTGTCGGTGGTAGGAACCGTACAGTCATACGTCGCGGTCATTCCCAACAGGCTACCACTGCTTTTGTACCCTTGTACGAGTTGTACGTTGCCTCGTAATATTTTCTACACATCCGTTCTTAGGCTTAGCGCGCCAATGATGTTGTAAGTAAAAAATAACTTGTAATGTCATTGAAGCGCGCACTAAAAAGTTAAATCGTAGCGATAATAAAATTCGTCAATCTGTCAACAATACCAATATACAAGATTCCTTGCACTGCTTAAAGAAAGCGCAAGAAGAACGACGAAGATTTAATTTCGCATTTTAAAAACAGCAGCGATTTAATTTCGTACCTTGATAAATGATAAACGATGTTTATTTTGTAAGTAGGTTTTCACAATCAGTTTTACACGTATTTTTTTTTAAACTAGATGGGGCCGGTGCGTTTTCGTACCTGACTACTCTGAGAAGAAACAGCCGAAACAAATTCAGAGGTCTCTTTTGAAGTCCAGACATAATCTTGCTCCATTCACATGAGGATCATGTAGATATTAGTATCTGAAATGGTCTTTTGAAGAAAGAACCACACAGATTTGAGTGAACCTGTCCAGTCAGTGCAAGCATCTGTGTAGCTCGACTTATAACACAAGGAGCTCAACGAAACGACGAACAATACCAAAGAAACTGCCAGACAGTTGAGGTGTAAAAGAATAAAAAATAAAGTGACCCACATGGTACTCATATTCACAAAAATAAAATAAAATTAATAATTTACAAAATGTCGTTACTTGGTATGGTATTGATAGGAAAACGATCGTCCTTCATAGGAATTCTAATCAAGTTTTTTTTTTGTTTTGCTGTGTAAACCTGACATAATAATCAAGTAACATTTAGGAAAAATGTAAGACTAATTTTAATAACGTAAACATTATGAATTCATCACTTCCTAGTTGGTTTTTATTACATATCAGCCAGTGATCTTTTACACGGCATTTGAGCTTGTTTTAAATCGGATTGAACAAAGAAAACTACGTGTTTTATAGTTCAAAAACCTACAAAAATGTGGTGAAACTTGTTATTTATTTGGTCAGTGAAAGGCACCTGGGAAATGCCCGATGTCCTCGGGCATCAGTAACACGGATTTGAATGACACATCTACAAACTATTTAAAATTTTCATTAATTTCCGCAGAACGATCCAGGTAAAGCAAAAGGACAAATGAGTATCTGAATATTTTTGAAGTGAAATCTTTTTTGGCGCGTTTAGCTCTTTTTGAGTGAAAAAAAAAACATGGAATTCGCGTGACCGTCACGTACGCTTTTCGTAGCGACCCGCATGTTTTTTTTTTTAAATATCGTTTGTCAGCAGATAGTTACTGTATAATCATAAGGATATTATCATTAAACAAAACAAAAACATTTAAACAGTCTATAACACCCGTTGTTTTTACCCCGGGGGTAAAAATAAAAATAAAAATTTTGTTTTTCTCTCTTCTCTTTACTTCTCTCAATTACATTCGACTATTATTCGTATCTTAAACATATATCTAAAGCTGTTGAAGTGAACTCTCGAATATTACACAATAATATGAAAATAGTGTTACGCAACTAATAGGTACAACAACTTAATATCACCAAAAAACAATTCGTGGTTTTTCTATCACAAAAACTAGATAGGCGTATGAACTGTCCAACTATTTTTTATAATTGTTATTATCGCTGTTATGACTTAATTTGTTTTTAGAAATGCTAATTCACCTACATAATCTTAATGTTACGCAAAATTTTTAGTGTTAGTTTCTCGAAAAGGGTTGAGGCTTCGATGCAGGATGCAGCGCCAACCTCCCCCGGAAAACATATGCACATGCAGGAAAAGTAGCATTTGAGAACGTTTTGCGCTTTTTCGCGGAAATTAACTTAAGGCGGGTACAAGAGCTAAACGCGAGTTTTATAATGCCTGAAAGTATATGATTCACTCTAATAAACAAACACAGAAAAATATGTGATATTCTTTAGGAAATATGCTAGTATGATAGTGTTTTGAAAACATAATACAATAAATTTTACACGATGAAAAAGAATTGTGATCTTATCTCTGAAAATTTCTTTTAACGAGTAAAAACTATACTTAAATACATACGATCGTTCTGATTTTTTTGCATCATAGTTCGTAGCCCGCAGTGACTGACGTTACAACCACTTTGTAGTGCAAACTGATTAGAGCTTTATTAACGAAGTTTGAACCACAAAAAGAGTTGCTAATTTAGCTCCTGAAGTCCCTTTAAATATTAATAATCTATACTAATATTATAAAGCAGAAGAGTTTGTTTGTTTGTTTGGTTGAACGCGCTAATCTCAGGAACTACTGGTTCAAATGGAAAAATTCTTTTTGTATTGGGTAGTCCATTTATCGAGGAAGGCTTTAGGGTGTATAACATCACGCTACGACCATTAGGAGCGGAGCAGGAATGAAAATTTTTGCGTAAACGAGGACATTTTTTCCCATTCGTTTTTCTATCTTATGTGACGCAGACGAAGTTGCGTGGGTCAGCTAGTATTTTATATCTTGTTATGCTGCTGGATTTACACTCTGCTGCTACTTTAGTGACACCGCCAGCGGTAGTATGGATAAACTGTTTTTTGAACCTAAAAATATTGTAAACAAGTTTCCCAGTACGTAGTGTGCCGATCGTTCCTCAGGCCAGCCAGTATTTCGTACATGCCTACAGAGCTCAATATCTATAAATTTAAAAAAATGCTGTAAGGCTACATTTAAAATAAACGGGTTATTGCCCTCCAAAAGTATTCGCTCGATTAGCATACGCGACTTTAAAAGAGCTCCATATAAACTGCGCTGATTATTTCCTTCTCGCGCATTTGATTTATTTCGCATGCGCAGTACGTATACGTTCATCTAAAAGTTCACAGTAACTTCCTTGATCGGCGCACGCGTATATCAATGCAGGTGTCCTTCGCCGGCGCAAGGTCAATAGCAACACCCAAGTAACCTGCCTTAGTCTGGTTTATGTGAATCGAGAAGGATGTTGTGATGTACTATTTATGTACCAGAAATGTATGAGAATATTTTTAGGTTCTTGGATTATTATTAATATGTTTCGTGTTGTGAGTGACACACATTGTTAATTGTTGTTTTCTCGGTAGTACCTACTTGCGTGTTTGTAATAGTTTGACCTATTTATCATATCTAGGTATACATGTACCGTTTGAAATAACGATTTACAGCTATTGGAACTGAAGTAACTAGTGAAACATATTTTTCATGTAAATTGGGAAAGTTTCTTTCCATTGACTTTATTTAACGTGGATTGTAATTGTCTTTATAACAGTTAGTGTGGGTTGAACTAGCATTCAGAATTCAATAAAAACCAAGCAAGGTATATTAGGTACCTGACTGCCGACTCTTTGTCCCTCAAACGAGAAAAAATCTTAACGAAAAACGCCTCCGTGTCTAAAAATATAAAAATAGTAAAATGTATTATATTCATTGATATTAAAGGTCATTAAATCATATCGGTAATCAATGGAAAATTCGTCGACAAACGCAGTTTATTGCTCTTTTTACGCGAAGGCAGATTCTGCTGCTCACCACATTAATATTTCAGCCATTAATGCGTGTTGAAGAAAATTCTGAAAAAAATGTCGCAGTGACCATGGTTCTTCAAGGTTAAGTAACTGATTTGTAAGAAGGCGGATGATGGCTAGGTTAACATAACTAGCGTTAATTAAAACGTCTTGTAATTAATGCCTAGGTAACTAGCTGACTTGCACTTGCTTCGTATTACAAAACATGTTGTACTATCATTGTATCGTATGGAAATCTCGGGGAATAAGGCGTGGAGTGGAATTGTACTGAATCAAGTCGTTAGTCGGATATACCTGCTATATTATTATTAATGTGTCGGTAAAACCCAAATGTTTTGCTCCTCTGACGGCTATAAATAAATTGGTTTGGATATAATATGTTGTTCTGTTTTTAGATGCTATGGTAAATTCATATAAATCTTGATCACACGAATGTGTCGATACGATAGTTGATAGGTTTATTTTTAAAAGTGTGCCAGGGAGCGTCAAGTGAGGCAATGTTAGCAAATTTTCGATCCCCTCTTGGTGATATGTGAGATTTGCCTTGGCCCCCACAAATCTCACTTGAGATTTATCAAATGCGTAGTGTGAATACATTCATATGTGCTTGATTGAGTTTGATTTAATTAACAAACATAATTTGTTTAAGTAATTATTTTCATTTAATATTTATTTATTATTAAATTATTGTGACGATTTACAATAATGTAGAGGAAAAACATGTTAACTTAAACCTTTTTTTTACACAATATTACACTGTTTTAGCGGGAAAGTGAGGAATACCTTGAAATAACGTCATATTTGCCCTCGGTTCCTCGTGAGATTGGGTGAGATTTGGCTCGTCGTCTTCCCCCCTCACGTAATAATTAATGGTAGCCCCCTTGCCAGTTCTTTGAATAAATTATTGACAATATGACATTGGTGAAAGGTAAACTACTTCTGGTACAGATCAACTTTGGTGTTAGAGAAGAGCAAGTTAAGTTAAATATTAAAACTATTAATATACATAAGTACGAAACCAGACTGCCACCATTACGCGGTCAAAACTAGACAGTCAGTTTGAACTGCGTACGTACGTGCAGATTGAAAGGAAACGTACCAACTCGTTATTTCTTGATGTTTTTTTCTTTTTTATTTTATGCAGTTTTTTATGGTTTTATTAAAATAAAGCCCTGTTCTCGCTGGCCTATATTTGAACAACGAGAATTTCTTGTTTTTATGTATGTCTTGACCTACTAGTTTATTCCAACTTTTTACTAAGAAACAACATTAAGAAGGAATTAAAGATGGCTTTAAAGAACCCGTTGCTGGCCTATCTGGGCCCACTTTAAGATATCACTTTGGCAGGTGCGAAGTTATGTACTCTTAAACTTCAGACTTTTATTGAGGCAAAGGCAATAACTAGACGATAAACGATTAATTCCGAAATACATACTTATGCATGGGGGCCTTTAATATAATTTTCAACAACCTCATCAACGATTTTGCAGCAAGACGCGATCTGGGAGCCCGAAATTGCCGCTTTCGCAGAATCATATAAGATAATAATTTAAACAATTCGGTGGTTAAGCGGTTATTTTAGGTCCCCCTCCCTTTGTTTACGGTTGGGAAATCATCAAATAACTTCTCCCACTCTGGGCTGAGAGGGAGGGAGTGTCAAAACCCATCCATGTTCTTTCCTCGCCCTTTATGTTCCGGGGCCGCGGTATCTCTTTCGAACAGTCCCGCAGTTGCGTCCCTTCCCCTGACATCCATTACCATGCCCTGGGCTCTCGTGGTACGTTATGGCCATTAAACATTTGAGTCATACTGTTTTGTAGTTTGATTGAAAAGAGTGTCCATGGAGGTTCTTGTCCATTCTTCTCCATAGAGATCTACGCTTTGGAATGTGCTACTGCAGTACTTTGTCTAATAATTATGCCTTGTGTCTGTGACTGTAGCTTCGCTTTTTTTTGTTTTATTGACATTCAAAAGTGCCGCAATAGTATAATTGAAATAAATTATTTGAGTTTGAGTTTAGTTAGGGTCCACACAATCTCAGTGAGTGGAGGTCTACCTCCCAGCAGTGGAAAAGTGGTCGGCTCATCCTGCATCTACGCCTCGACTAAGTACCAATCAATTGTATCCCTGACTTGTAACATTAATCTGATTGTTATCTACACTCATGGCATAATTAACTTAGTGAAGCCTTTAATTGACCTAGATAGCAGACATTGAACAGGTGCCCGCGGTTCAGAATAGTCCTTAGTGATAATGAAGGGCTTGTACTAGTGTTACGTGTCTCACGCATCGTATTGTATCAAAAGTGCATTATTTGAGATTTATACGGTACTTATCGTCACGGTATTCTAGAGGAAGTAGCGGATCTAATGATCTCTTACAGTCTAATTTGATTTCATCGTATTCGCGTGTTTCTTGAGGTTTTCCCAGAAAAGTTTGCTTTGTATGTGCAGCTCTAGCTCTCGTTTAAATCATGACTGTAATATTACACAAGAGTTTTTTTTTTTTTGATTAGCCGTCCGCACTATTCCCAAACTACTGCATCTCCTGAATGGTTGATCAACAGTGGCCATGGCAACCATCAGAAAAGTAATTATACTAGGGTTCCTGGCTACCCTGATAACGTTTCAGAATGAAAAGTAGGTAGATCTAAAGGCAAGTAAGATATAAAGGTGGCAGGTTACTTTGGTCCCGAATGACTCACAAAATGACGAAGTGAGATCATCATCATCTGTCTAGCCATTTCTCAACTATGTTGGGGTCGGCTTCCAGTCTAACTGGATGCATCTATATCAAAATGACGAATGACATTTTAGTGCTACCGACCGTTAATTCGTATTGTAAAAATGTTGTCCTTCCAAGAAGAAATATACCTTATCTGCGGTCAACCATTGAAGATGTTAAAAAATGTGGTTAGACCACCATAGCCCGCGGAGATTTGATGAGGGTTTAACCAAACTATAAAATTAATTTATCCCACAATGCATACCGATAGTTGTGATTTCCGTATAAAACTGTTACACGTGTTAAATTAGCATCAAACCGGAATATTTTATTAATTTTGTGGTTTTATTAGGCAGATAACTAAAAGTCATTGTAAAATCCACCAGGACCATAAAACACAATTCAATCCAAAATTATTTGAAATGGAAACCGGAGATTAAACATATTTTAATATTATGCATAATGTTTTGAGAAAATCAACATCATGTAATCCTACAACAAAATATCATATTATTCATTAAATTATTGTTGTATAATCCTGTGACTACTAATAATACTATCCACATTTAACATCAAATTAAAATTTTCCACTATAATAGCGTAAACAATCCTGACTATTTAAGATTAAACAAGTTTATCTCGCGACTCGTTAACATTTGCAGTTATTGGAGATTAAGCATTAATTATTGACTTCGAAGACGTAGGCCGGTGCAGAAAGGAGAAGTGACGAACAACCCGCGTAGAATGACCACCGTAGACACGAAAGAGAATCGATAAATCTTTTGTTCATCTATCATCATTTTGAGATTTGTCGATTCTCTCTCGAGTCAGCAGTGCAAGTACGTAGGACTCGATTGAACTCGATTAGATCAATTGTCTTTTTTCATCTTTCACGATCAGAACACATTATAAAACATGTGAAGACGGCTACCGGGGTCCGGGGTGGGGGTCCGGTCGAAACGTCGGGCTTAAATTAAGGGTAAATTCGCGATAAATACCCGTCTTCATATGTTTTATAATGTCGATTAGATCAATTTGACAGTTATTCTCGATAAAATGAGTGAGTAATAAGTGAGGCAAATTTATCTAATCGAGTCCAATCGAGTTTAATCGAGTCCAATCGAGTCCAATCGAGTCCAATCGAGTCCAATCGAGTCCAATCGAGTTCAATCGAGTTCAATCGAGTTCAATCGAGTCAAATCGAGTACAATCAAGTCCAATCGAGTCCTACATACTTGCACTGCTGGTCATGCTACGCAAGCTGAACGCGCATCGCGAGGGCTGATTCGAGATGGAACGGCAAAAGAGTTCTTGGAGATTAGGGGGTCACCTTTATTCAGCAATGGGACAGTATAGGCTCATATTGAAGACGAGTAAACGGACCGTAAATAACAGTAGATACACAGCCAAAGAACCTTCTTGAAGCAAAATTCTTTGTGATACAATTTTCCTTAGACAAAGACACGCGATAACATTTAATTCGGCTAATCTATACAAGTATTCATAGTATTGTCACATACGGGTTATGGATTATTATAATTGACCTGTTTGCCGTCAGTTGGCTGTTTACAGCATAATGATGTGGTGTCTTGGCAAGCCATCCGTGAATACACGCCAGATTGATTTATACGGAGTTTGTCCTAGACATTTGTAATTTTACCAAAGCATTTTCTTGAAAGACTTTTTTTATTCACTTCAGCAGAATTTAGAAACGTATTTAGGTAAGATAATCGATGTTGCGTAAATTGGTAACTAGTTTTCACCTACATTTTTCACTTGAATCGGTTCATGACAAAATATATTCATTTTACTTCGAATGTAAACTGAATTAATTTTAACATTGTTCTCGAAAACCATTATTCAAAATTATGTATCGTCCTGATGACTCTGCTATCAAATGATCAGCATGATAAACTTTTATGATAACAACGTTTGTATATGAATGGCTCATTTTTACAAAATGTCAATTGCTTGATAATAGTAATTCCACACCATGTCGTGATTGTCTTCGTTGGTTTAAGTATATAATCTTGATTTAAATGATGAGGACAATTCATTATCAACATGCTTACATCTTCTTTTATGAGTTTAACGACATAATTATGGCTACTGGCAATGTGGTGGAGAATGCTTTAGACACTACATTTATAGTTTACATTAGTTACAATGTTTTAGAATAAAGGGTGTAAAGCCGAAAGGCGCTGGTTGTTCCCGCCATTGCGATATTTTTTTTGTTCTACACCATACCTGGGAACCTTCAAGTTAAGGAGAAATTAGGGGGTCAAAATCCAACTTGACAAGTTTTTTTTTTAAATACAAGTTCTTAATGTAAGATTTTTCCTTCCCAGTAATATTTTTTGCGTAAAGTGACTTAGTTTGATGTACGGTTGATGGCTTCGTGGTGAGTCAGTTTACATACATTGTTAGGCTCCAAACTAAATTTTGAGATTCTGATATGATATAATATGTTAAAAATTACAAATAAGGTTCCACAAACAGTCTGAGCTCCGTATATTATTCTATGTAGGTATAAACGACACAGACTGAAGGCGTTAACATCAATGGCTGTCCATGGCAATGAAAACGAAACTGTAGATAATAACTTAAGCATATATTTGTACTGTATTCATCTCAATTGGTGTGTGAGATGTAACTTATTTGCCATCTGTAAGAATGGGACGACTAGATTAGGCGGGCAAAGTGGCTTAATCATGTCCTGGTTTGAATAAAAATGTAATGACTTCACACTTAAAGATCGTAGTTCGAGTTAGCTAAAGTGTTAAATCTAGATAGATTTTATAGTGACATTTTAAGTTTAGTTGTGAACCTAAATAGCTTTAAACAGATTTTATATTGCCGGCAGAATTGTTATGATATATCCAAGCAGCATATTATTAGCAATAAAACTGCTTGTAATTCATTCATCGTTGTATTAGTACTGGTGTGTTGCAGAATATACATGGCTTCATTAAATCTGCCATCGTGGCTAAGAAGCCATTCGGACTTCGGAGTTACTACCATATGGTCTAGTCGTCTATCTTTTAATAGATATTCCTCAATAAGCATAATATATTAATACACGAAAATAATATTAATTTCGGCGTCTATTTCGTTCTAATGTTGCTAAATGTGGATTCTCCTATGAATAAAGTCATAAGTCATTATTTGATTCATTTGTTTAACATCAAATACGGTTTATGTACCGTTATATCACCTACTATTGGAAAAAGACTGATTTTAAATATTTTAATTCTTGTCCTTTACCGTTACATACTTTAGTCACAACCAGAATTTCCTTTATTACTTATAAACTTCTATTAAAGTCCGGTTGCCAAAATTTCTGGTTTTTTTATGATTAGCCTTTTCGCAAATACGTTAGAGTCGGCTTCCAGTCTAAGCAGATGCAGCTGAATACCAGTATTGCCTGTATTGTTTTACAGTATTGCCTGTATTGTTTTTCAGTATTGCCTGTATTGTTTTACAGTATTGCCTGTATTGCTTTACGGTATTGCTGGTGTTTACCAGTAATGTAACAATGTGCAATGCCCCAAAACTGCCATCGTTAACATTTTCAGCAAGTTTTAGTTATTTTGGTACATGCTATTGCTTACCAATTCATCTGGCCTACTTGGCCTTTTAACAAAAGGCTAAGATGATGTATCATTAGTTCATTGGCTACTAGATCACGTCTTTGTTGGGTCAGGGTAATCACCCTGAAAGCACATCTGTCACGTTTCTCTCCCATACTTTATCTGTAGGAAAACCTTTGACATATAATTTGTGCTGTGTGTAATTATATGGAAATAGGAAACACAATCGCAAGGTGCTTAGTTTCGCTTGATATACCAACTCTATCAGTAGTTATAAGCCAAGTGGGCCGCTGCAGGTTCAACTTGGTCCGTATTCCTATTCTGATAAAGCTGAGTGCGACTGCGGAGCCTTGTCTCAAACCATGGCCCACCTCCTGACATACTCTTTGTGCAACTTCACCTGCACTCTAAGGAACCTGTCCGAAGCCACCACCAGCGTCGTCGGCGTGGCTGAGTTCTGGTCGGAACAAATTTAACGTAACAACAATGTGAATCATCGACACGAAGAAGAAGAAGAAGAAGATCAGTAGTTATAAACCAATTCATTCATCTTTTATCACATAGAAAGTTACTTAATGATATGATTGTGTGTTAATGATATGAGCTTTTGCTCGCAGTTTCGCCCCTATCGGAAATGATCCCTTAGGGGCGAAAAACTGGACGAACCACCGCTACACCGTAATAATATCCTATATTGTAATCTAACCCCGGTTACGGGAGGAGCTCGTGGCTAAATAATAGCAACCGCTCGAGTCCGTAGATGAGTGCCCACCCATTACCTACAGAGTTTCTTCCGCGCCCCGTAAAGCACGTTAACCGATGCGTTGGTCCCAGCTGTAGATCATTTGTAGATCTTTGACAGTCGTTTCAGGTAGTCAGAGACCCGAAAGTCTGACAAAAGATTTTCCAAAGGGTTATCGTATTAGCCAGAATTAACTGGGTTGTGGAGGTCAGATAAACAGTCGCTCCATGTGAAATACTGGTATTCAGCTGCATTCGGATAGACTGGATCCCGATCCCAACATAGTTGGAAAAAGCTAGGCAGATGATGTTTCTGACCAGGTTTATAGTCTACCAATCGAAATCCATTCGGCGGTTAATGCATAAAACTCTCATAATATTAGTAGAGATTCATTGACATTCTCTCCATGTACAATGACAAACGACGTAGTACTCATAGAATTTAATGAAGTGCTTACAAATTATAGTAATTAAGTCTTGTTGTTGTGCCGCGGTTCAGTAAGTAATGGCATTTATGTGTGCTGGTAGCGGCTAGACGTATTAAACCTTGTGTGTTTTAAATCCAGGTCGCAAAAGAGCAGAACTGTAATATTGATCTTCAACACGCACAATGACAAATATTGTATGCTTACGAACATTTTCATTAAATATATTTTGATAAGTGTTCTTAATCAAGGATTTAATTACAGCCATTTTAGTTATAATTTTACCTCCTCAGATCATATCGGTGGCACTACAAAGAATATATGGCTCGCAAATGTAAAAAGGTTAGTCATCCCTAATAGTCTAGACATAGACAATGCGCCTACTAGGTGACTACGTCATAGGGCTGTGCTAGTACGTCGTAGTAGTCTTAGTCATAGACATTACGGAATTCCACGAAGCAGATACAAATAGCTAAACAATCGCCCTGAAACTTATGTATTTTAACGTGCAGAAAAAGGCTTAATTCTTCACTCAATATATGTTTGAAAGGGTAGTAGTTTTATTTAAACTTTATACAAAATGTTATACATACACGGGTATCCTCTCCTTTTACCATTTTGTATATTTTTGAATGGCACTGGAGATAGTGTACTTTAATGCTGACTATTACTCAAAGTGACATTAGTTTAACCTTTTGACCGCCACAGCATAAACGCACGCGCGTGCCCTCCACGCCAAGCTACAATTTCATCTACTATTTTGTCACATATTTGTGTCGTTTGGCGTACAGGGCACGCGCTTGCATGTCACGTATATGTGACAATGGCGTCCAAAAGGTTAATACTGTTAACAGTTTCACAAAAGGAGCGAAAAGATGATTCACACCACGAGTAAACACGATTAGTTGACTACCTCATTGTTCTTGTAGTCGCAAGAGCGTCTGGTGAGCATTGTTTCCTGGTTTCGATTACTGGTGTTTTCCATTAGGAATTTCTCAGTAGCGGCCAGAGTCTGGATTTAAGCCCAGTTGATGGCAATGAGCTCGTCCTCTATCTGGCGAATTAATGTTTCTGTTTGATGAATGCTTTACCTACTTTCTCTGGCTGCTAATGAACGTGGATGTACTATTAGTTTTACCGCAGTCTCACCTTTCGGGATTGACAGGCGTGGTGTTATCCCAACTACCAAAAAGTGGTTTTTAAACTATCCTAGAACCATCATTTATCGAGGACTATACAGGGTGTAAACCACCTCATCACAAACCCGTTAACCAAGCATTCTGTAGGTACACGAAACTAAGTAACTTTACGCAAAAATTATTGCTGGGAAACAACTTTTTTTTTGAGGTTATAAATCATGTTTTCTGGTAGAATTCTAGGTTGATGGATAAATCAAAATTTTACAAAAAAAACTAATCTACTGTAATTAAAAAATCTTATCAAAAAGTAGTAACTTTGACCCACCATATCTCCGTAACTAGAAGGTTCCCAGGTATGGTGTAGAACAAAAAAATGATCGCAATGATGGGGAGAAATGACTTTCGGCTTCGTGAAGAGGTGTTTTACACCCTTTATGAGACTTATATCCGCTTATAAGTTGCGAAAAGGGCCCACTTTATAAGTCTACTTTTACTTGTAACGTATTTACATTAGACCGCTGAGTACAAATAAAGGGTTAAACGTACTTGAGTAAAAACAGTATGCATTTATGCTGTTAAAAGCGCAGTAGCAACCACCAAAACCATCATCGGAGCTTTATAAGTCTACGTAGCATTATAAAATGGCATTCCGGGATTATTTTGTTGTAGTTGGGATGTTATGTAGATGAGTCACAGCGTGATTGACAAGACTACAACGTTAAAGAATCCAGGCGTAACTTCCTGACCATGAAACTAAAGATATAGCACCAGGTAAAGAACTTGTCCATGTCTATCCATCAACGTACTTAATGAGACTGTTTATTTTCCTCTCAATCTCCTTACAAAATCTTATGTGACTTGATTTCCTAACTGGTTGCTCACAGGTAAACGCAGCTACATTTAGACAGGTAAAACATGTATTTGTTTAGTTTATCCTTGCTGATACTACAATACTTCACGCTACACTTCCTATTTTGTCATGAAAATGTTATTAGAATATTAATAAGCTTGTAGTTTTACTATCCCTATCCTTGGGACCCGACCAATGTCAGAAATATTACAATATCGATGGCCCTTTCAAGGTTTTTAACCTTTTGGACGCCATTGTCACATAAACGTGACAAAAAAAGCGCGTGCCCTGTACGCCAGACGACACAAATATTTGACAAAATAGTAGATGAAATTGTGGCTTGGCGTGGAGGGCACGCGCGTGCGTTTATGCTGTCACGGTCATAAGGTTAAAGGACGAAATCAGAATGGTGTATGGGACAGTTTAAATAAAGAATGTTCGAATGGTTTAAATAACGGCTATTGAAATTAAAATAAATTTAATTCGATGGGTGGTAAAAACATAAGGGAATTTTAATGATAGTCGAATGACGTCAATCAGGTCGGAATGATAGAAGATATTTTTTGTTCTTAATAATTTCTTTAACAAACATCGATGAAAACAACACGATTATCTTTGCGGTAAAAAATAATTAAGGATGAGAAATATAGATAATAAAAAAAACTTGTACCTATGAGTAATTCCGGGGTTTTTCTTATAAACGAATGGAATATTTTGTAATCATAAATCTATTACCGATGTAAAGAATTCTATCGTCGACGATTCTTGGCAAGCAAATAATGATGATAAAACAAGTAGAAATAGTAAGAATCTACGGAAAATACACAACTGCAATAGTCACCACTACAGATTACTTACCTATTGCATTAATTATAATAAAATAATCGATAATAATTACACAAGTACTTTGAAGTACCTTTTTTTTTACCTACCTCAACTAACTCGCCATTGGTTAGGGATGGGCAAATGTAAAAAGTATTTCGATATTTTTAAACAGTACTTATCGATAATTATCGAGTGAAAAATATTGATATATCGATATATCGTCAGGTTTCGTATGATTATTTATACATAGTCCCAAACCGGTCAAATTTCGTAAAAAAGAATAAAAGAAAATAGTATTTTTATTGATGTTTGAGCCTAAACAATAATATACAATTTAATGAAACCAGTAGTCATCAGATACGGACACGAACACGAAACCAAAGTTGCGTTTACAAAAAACGAAATTGATACGAATTCGAAACTCTAAAATAAATATCGAATTTCGATATAATTATCGGGATTCAAAATATAGCCGATAGATTATATCGAATATTGTTTGGAAAAATATCGATTTCGTTATATCGAAATTTTTTGCTATGCGTGCTAAATAAAAAATCGATTGTAACTGTGTCTTCTTAGACCTTAGTATTCTTTATCAGTAATACGGATTCCTAAATACTATGTTCGTACCAAGAAAACATTACAATAAATAAAAAAAACCGTTTTAAAGGTTGCCACGTGCATACATCACAATGTATGTCATGACACAATATATAGGGTGTAAAAAAAAACTCACGAAGCCGAAAGGCACTTGTTCTCCCCGTCACGTCATTGCAATATTTTTTTTGTTCTACACTTTAAACACCTCCACGACATCTGAACTATTCAATCCATCCCATCAGCACCATATTTTTAATGCGTCACATTGCGTCCTACAGCAAAACGTGATTTTCCACCCAAAAAAAAAAATCGATAACGGGCAATAAATTTTTACGTAAAGTAACTTAGTTTGTTATACAGAATGCTTGGTTGACGGCTTCGTGATGAGTCTGTTTAAACCCTGTATAATGAAAGAATGTCTATATGAATTTACATACCGGGTACTTATTGTTTTCGCCGCGTTAAAGATGTCGCCGTGGTCTGCATCTCCAATGAACCTGGAGCCAAGGTCCTCAGTCCAGCGTGGAAGCACATTGTCAGCCCAGCCCGGGGGACACTAGTGAATAATTATGTGACAGCGGGCACGTCCACAAGCGATTTCTTTTACGATCACGTATCGAGTATCAAGTGTATTCCGTAATACTCTCTGATAAGCATTTCATAATTGCGATTAAAAATAGGAGGTTGTCTTTTGTTTAGATTGTTATCTATTTTATTTCTGTTATTGTGATGTTCGTTACTCTGAATGTCGTTGATCAAAACACACCAATACCTACAGCTATTGTTGCTGCCAGTAAGAACGCAATGGCGGTCATTGCCCTTTCCGAATATATCTTCGTATCGTACTAAACAAAACGAATGAAGAATCTATAGTTTTTCATTAGAAAAAATGAGTAATAGGTATGACGACATCGACAATATAAAAAAATTACAAATCTATTTAGTCCGTCAGTTAGATTATTTAAAAATAATGGACGCGTATTTTTTGTTTTTGTAAATCAATGAATATTGACAAAGATAAAACGCATCAAAACTCGGGAGTGGGGGCTCGTGTCGTCAGAACTAGCTAAAACTTATACATAGGCGTGACGTATTGGGAATTTTAAAATCGTCGTATCTTTTGTCAATTTTGATGTACTCGTACCTAACATAAGAAAAAATAGGGGTCAAATATTTTTATTAATCTACCTGACGATTAGTTTTTTTTGGTCGCCTACCCTATTCAGCAACTCGTCCCACTTATAATGTTGAAGACGAATCAAGACTTGAACAGGCTTATTTTTGGATTTCAAAGAACTTTGATAAATGTAGGTGGTTCAATGATCGCTATTGCGATCTTACTTGGCGGTAAATAAAGTCGGTTTCGTGTAATTTAAAATCTTGTGCAGTCTTTAGCACGCAAACTTTTCAAGATTTCGTGGATAAGCCATCAATATCTTTTGTTTAGCCTTTATTTGCCTTAACGATAACATTTTATACAATACAATTCATTTAACATTATTTACATATTACAAGTGACAACACAGACATACCTTGTGTTGTGACATAGTCCACTAGTGAAGTGCTACTAACATTGTTTTAATGGTCTATTACTAACACAAATTGTATTTTCAAATTTATGTTAGTTTGTAAGGCATATACATATCTTTAGGTCAATTTGGCTGACAATTAATTAATTTTGTAGTTGTTATATCTACGGTCAAACAAGCTATTTGGTTTACATTGTACAATATAATTTGTGGGTTAAACTGTAAACCAAATAGCTTGCTCGAGGCGACCTTACTTATCTTACATTATTTTTGACATTAATTCATTTATTCATTAAAAAGACCATAAATATACTATACCTGTATTTCACATATTATAGATAAAAAAACGAGTTACAAAACTCCGTGTGATTTTAGCAGTATAATCTGCAATCGGTTACTTACCAATTTCATATTAAAGTAGAGAACTTACTTTGAAAGAGCAGCAAAACAATGATAACTTAGCCGTGGTTACCCAGTAGCAGTTTACTGGAAATTAATTGTTGTATTAAAGTCCCAAACTGATAACACCGTGGAATGAAATTTAATACTAGCGAACGTCACGCGGTTTCTCCCGCATTGTTTACGTTCCAGTGGAAGCACGGGTATAAAATATAGCCTATGTTACCGGTTAAATCGGTTCAGTAGTTTTTAAGTTTATTCGTTAACGACAAAAATACAAATCTTTAGTTTTTATAATATTAGTATGGATTATAAAGATCTCATTAAGTGATTGAAACAGGGTTAAAAGAAACGTGACTTTTGTCACGAACGCTCAAAAAATATCTTCGGCATTTGACATTATAATTAGTATAATTTGTTATAGTTTGGTAGAGAGATATATGGCCCTCCCTTTTATAGGTGGACATCCATATATCTATGTTATCGTAGGACTCGAACCTTAACTGGCATAAGGTGGGTGTAACTCAAACTCAAAACATCTATTTCAATTAGACCATTACGGCACTTTTGAATGTCAAAAATACAAAAAAAGCAAAGCTACGGCAGAGCTCTGTCACTCCGTGTGTAGGCATGAGATAACTACCTACCGCTCCGCGCATACTGAGTATGCAAGTTCAGTGGGGCTGTCGCGCTTGTGCGTGCGTACGTCGCGTTAATTTTTCTCGCTCTTTCGACTGGGCGCTGGCGTGGTCGCGACCTATTTGTGCTTCGTGTTAGGCCCAAAAAAAGCGTGTGTGAGAAAAACAAATTCAAGGCCAACGCTCATAACTCAATTAGATGAACTGCACTTGCTGTTGTTTGATATTCTACTTAGGTTCGGACTTGCTTGAAATAATAACTAGTAGACCATAATTATGACCGATACAAGGATATTAGCCCCTTACAATCAGTCAGTCAGGTTAATAAAAAATATTGCTCCATGTCCATGCTTCCCATCAGAGTTTATTTGAAGATTAAGTATTTGTTAGATTTCGCATTTATGCTGCTAATAATTTTATAATCGTTATTATGTGAGACATTACATATACTAAAGTAAAACACTTGTAATTTCATAAGTTTTTATGAATCTTTAAATTTAATAATATTAAATTAAAATACAAAAATGTTGGTAGTATTTTATTCTTATTACCCCCTACCGATTGACCATTAAGCAACGAGACGCCGAATAACAGACGCTAACGCGGGGCGTCAAGGCACAATTTAGATCGACCGTGCCCAGATTAGGTACTTAAAGTGTCGGCTTTCTTCAAGATCAAAGGAGTGCAACTTCTGTACTTTTTTATTCTGTGGCTACGGTCACAGTCACAAGGCATAATAACTTGAGAATGTACTGTAGTTACTGTTGCCCATTCCCTACCGTAGATCTCTATGAAGAAGAACGTGCAAGAAACTCGATGGACACTATTTTAAATCAAAATATTTTGACAAAATCTTGGTTACATCATTCATGTTGGTAGATACTACATATAAGGTACTCCTCTAACTATGTCTGAAGGGGTTACAGGCGTGTTGTTATATTGAGATTTATAAAGAAGTCTTTTCGTCAATGGGGTGCCTGCCCAAATTATTAATGTATCAACATTATTTCATTCACTACACACGGAAAAAGATTTTGTTCATGTTACTAAGCCCTAAGGATCCACTGATTCAGATATAATTCACTCTGTGTTAAAATATCTTCATAGTAAAACTCTTCAATACAATCACTGTAAGACAAAAAGAAAATAAATGGACCGTCTTAAAAGTGCTTAGCTAGTATTAGGTAATCTGTGATATTAGTACCCAATGGAATGATGAAGTTGTGGTTATGTGTTATTAATTAAACAAAAGCATACGTAATTATTTTCAAAATAAAAAATATGTGTCATGAACCTTCTACGTGGTTCGATTTGGATTTTAGTGCAAAATAAGGTTAAATCTGATCTTATTTTAAAGGTGGGTTTTTACCTCCTGCCACTGACGTCACATAACAGCATTCGAGAAGTTTAAAATAAACTTTCTCGTTTTTCAAGTTTACTAAAGGTTTATAACCTTTTTAGGGGTTTTATATTTAGATGCGATGTTATTTTGGTTAGGTAACAAAACAGGGATAAAAAGACCTAGAATATGACACAATTTTTGTAACTTTATCTCCAAGTACTTCCTCTCGGAAAGAAACCCAAAAGGAATTGAATTTTTTGGCCGGATTAACTTCCGCCATTTTTTTTTTTTCAAAGTATGTCCTGTGTATGTCACCGTAAAATTGTCAAACACGTTGTTGTTTTTTCTCGCGATATTGTAATGTCTCGAATTATTGTCAACTGAACATACGGAAGTTTCTCTGCCCCCATAATCGGGACTTGGGACCCTGCACTCGGAAATCGGGGCCCCGCGAAGCGGGGCTCCGTCGACTACGCTTTTTAGAGGGAATATAAAGTGTTTTAAGGTTATGTTATATTAATCGATATTTCTCAGGAATGGTGCATTATCTTTTCATGAGAGTTGTGCCACTGGGCAAGGGGGACCCCTCCTTCCCTCCACACCGCGTAAGTTGACTACCATCGCATGTATTTCACGAAAAATAATGCGTTTTGTTGTAAGCAGTATGTTCATACTGCTTACGCTTTATTTTTCGGTAGATTGTAATCTAACGAAGTGAAACCGTAATAGTGTGAAATGCATGCGACGGAAGCATCTCTGCCGTCATAATCAGGACTTGTGGCACGTTAGGTTAGTTAGGTTTCTTTAAACCCTGCAGACAGAAATAGGGGCTCCGTCGACTACGCTTTTTAGGGGATTAAAGTATTTTGAGGTTAGGGTATATTAATCGGTATTTCTCAGGAATGGTACATTATCTTTTCATTCATGAGAGTGGTACCATGGGGCAAGGGGGACCCGTCCTTCCCTCCCCTTCCTGAACAGAACACCGCCCGAGTTGACTTCCATCGCATACATTTCACAAAATTACGGTTTCACTTCGATAGATAGCAGCAACAACCTACATTCGAAAATTACAGCTCATAAGACATAAAAAAAACAGTGTACAGCGAGGGTTAACAGCTCTTGATTTTTTTAAATTCCCGCTTTTTTCGTGGACAGCGTTCGCTGGCAAAACTCTACTTCTTCATTGTTTTAAAAAATGAGTGATTCCAATCTTCCAGCGCGGTCGATTCTTTCGGCGCTTTCGCCGCGGATATGTGTCCGTGCGAGGCCTCCTTGACTTCGATTCGTTCGGCGCGGATAAGTGTGCGTCCAGCTTTAATAAGATAAGTACCTAAATAAGCAATGAGGGATTTTCTTTTTCAACTCTTCCCTAGTCGCTGGATAGATGGCGCTGGTCTCCGTACGTTACTGAAAGGAACAGAACGTCACATAATTTCACTTGGACCTAATGGTTTTATTCGGAAGCTTATGCAAACGAAAGTATCTGTCAACGAGCGTATGTGGCGTGTTTTTTCAAGCGTTTTGGCCTTCGCACTTAGTAACGTAGTCAGATAAACGCCATCTATCGAGTACATTATCATTACGTTTGCTACCACATTCACACCGCTGGACTTTGGCAACTATTTTAGAAGTATAATGAGAATGTACAAATAAGTAATAAAAACACGGTCGTCTAGTAAAATTTACCACTAAATTAGATAATTTCAAATTAAACATTAATTTACATCTGCTACAAAAACTTTAATGGATGGTTAACGGATTACTTATCTACAAAAAGTTCTATAATAGGTAGTACACAAACAAAAACAACCTATGATTGACACTTGATTGTGCCCGACTGGCATTACTAACGTCATTCGGCTCATACATAATGTAAAAGGTACCTACTTGGTACCTACAAGTGTTTTGCAGACAAAAAATTTCCATGTTGTTTTTATTTCCAGTGTGGTGTTGGGCGACTGTCGGACAAAACACCAGTAATTGTACTAACTTAAATATTTTTAGCAAAAGGGAAACCCAAGCCAGTCAACAAAAAAACTTACCTAACCCTGATTTTTGTATAAGGCGTGTCTGTATGCCTACATACATATGTATATTTATGTCACCGGCAAATTGTCAAACACGTTAGATTGTAATATAACTAGAGAGATTGTAAACTCTTGAAAGATTGTCAAACGAACATACTGCTTACAATATAACGCATTATTTTTCGGTAGATTGTAATCTATCGAAGCGAAACCTTAAGGCGCTCCACCCACTGCACCGCGCCCCGCCGCGTAGTGCGGGGTGGCAGATTTTACCATTGTGTGCAAGTATCTTAATTTATACAGACATCACGCCTAGCACAACACACTGCCGACGCGGAAATGCGCGGGAAGGCGCCCCAAAGTTATCCGTCACCCCGCGCACCGCGGCGGGACGCATCTTCAGTGGGTGAACCGCCTAATATTGTGAAATGTATGCGATGGAAGTCAACTTGCGCGGTGTGGAGAAAGGGGAGCGAAGGAGGGGTCACTCTTGCCCCATGGTACCACTCTCATGACAAGATAATGTACCATTCCTGAGAAATACCGATTAATATACCCTAACCTCAAAACACTTTAAAAACATAGTCCCCTGAAAAACATAGTCGACGGAACCCCACTCCGCGGGAATCCATCCGCGGGAATCGATGGAATTCTTCCTTGTGAAAGAAATACATTGGTAATAGCCGCCGTAAAACATGTTTTAACGGTATCGGCACAAAAGTAACGTCATTAATCTATACGTTATTACCTACGTTCAGTATGTAAATCTGCGGATAACGTTATAAGGATTCAAGTTCATGAGGATCAAGTATAAGATATTTATTATCATAATAAATCATAATCCATAGTAAAATCATGTTTAGCACATTTCAATGAATATGTTTGCAATAAATATAAACTAATATTGAAAAGAGGAAAGATTTGATTTTTTGTTTGTTTGTTACAATTTAAGTCAAGAACTTACTCTCAACCGATTTTAAAAATGTTTCACCAATAGAAAGCAAGGGGGTTGGGTGGTATACTGTGGAAATTACGTGCACGTGCAATTGAAGAGGCCTATTTATAATATATAATGTTGAAAACCTTAAATTTTACATGATTTGACTAAACGTTAGCGATTCGCTCAATTAATGGTAGAAGTAGTAGCCCTTAAAATCGTTAGGGGAAAGTGGTGTACCAATTTAGATCTGAAGCGAGCTAGTTTTATACCTATTCGATGGCGTTAATATAAAAAAAACTTGTTGAATGGTTGAACCCCACTTCATCCACTCTCGTCTCTCCTGTGATTGGTTGAATCTTGAACGTCTCCGCACCGCTCCGCTCGCTCGCTCCCTTTGGTGGAGTCCTGGCTCTTCTGGCCCTTTTCTAAGCTTGCCACGGATAAGAGCAAGTGCACCTATGTAGCACTTATACAGGGTGTAAACAACCTCATCACAAACCCGTCAACTAAGCATTCTGTAAGTACATCAAACTAAGTAACTTTATGCAATAATTATTACGGGGAAAAGACTTTTTTTGGGATGAAAAAATATTTTTTGTGATAGAACTCAGTGTAAAGCTATCATAACATTGTGCTGATGGATGGATTGAATAGTACGAGGGTCGTGGAGGTGTTTAAAGTAAAAATCTTACAACAAAAAATTGTAGTTAAAAAATAATATCCAAAAGTTTTAACTGTGACCCCTAATGTCTCCATCTCCGTAACTAGAAGGTTCCCAAGTATGGTGCAGAACAAAAAAATGATCGCAATGACGGGAGAACAAGTGCCTTTCGGCTTCGTTAAGAAGTTTTTTACACCGTTTATTTCATAAATCTAGATAATATTTCCCTCTCAGCTGTTGTCAGTCACTATTGCTTCTTCCCGTGTGTGATCCTGATCTCTGAGGGGACAATGGCCTTTCGCTGCAACATCCCTGCATGTGAAGATTAGAAGCCATGGCTTAAAGTGTTAGACGATATAATCAAGCATAAATAAACAAGTTAAGCTTTAGTTTACAATAAACGTCATTGAAGGAAGGTCCTGGTGAAGGTTGCTGGAATCTGTTGGATGCGAGTCGTGGGACGTCAATGTGGCGACACTTGGGGGAGGCCTATGTCCAGCAGTGGTCGTCTTTCAGCTGAAATGATGAAACGTCATTGTACCTATTCATTACTATAACCAACTTTTACTATGTAACCATCTCTGAAATCGCCAGAAAGAAATCAACTGTTCTCTCATAGCGGCTATTTCCATGAACGCAAAATGGATGGGAAAAAAACTTATATATTTTTTAATATAAACATATATTTGCACAACCAGTTGAACGTACCTTAAATAGACTTCCTGCTCATCTATTGTGGTATGTTTAGGTGAAGCCTATTTTTTCCATCAGTTTTTCTGTTTTAAGTAGCCAATTACATGTCGTTAATGCTGCGGCATTTACCTAATTCTTTTAAAGAATTCTATAAAATATTCTTAACTTAATGCAAATGCACGGAAGAGATTTACCGTCGAGATTACTCTTCTTTTTGTTTGGGCTGCTGTGAGATTAGCCTTTTAATTGTACAACAAAACATCTACCTACGAAGTTTTTGTTTGATGAGCTATGGGGTTTTTAATAGAACTGTTTGTTACAAAAAGTGGCGTAACATTCAAAACATCATGTTTATCTAATCTTCCTCACGTGTCGGTTTGGGAAAACTAATTTGATAAGCAATTAACCAAGTTATTAAAAAGGAATTTACAAGTCAATCACTCCAAAGTTTAAATGTTAACAATAGATTAGGTCGTTTTACAGGAAAATAGGTAAATAAAAAAAAAACAGATCCGCAAAATACCTCACGAGTCTCAAAAGGAGCTTTACTTATCACAATACCTAATGAAAAGGTTATTTTTCTAGCTAGTTACCTTTAGCTAGCCAATATGCACACTACAGCCTGCTATTTTCAAGTTATAAAATAGCATAAAGTAATACGAGAAGATAAAAGAACTGTTGAGCACAAGACAGGAAAGTCCTAACCAAGATGCAAATAAAGTTCAATTTGGCCCAGCCTGAACGGAATGTTGAGAGGAATTTAATGCACGAAGTCACTTGTCTAATGATGTTATGCTACTTGACTCCACTCGTCATCGTTGTAATTGCTGCAAGTATGGGGAAGTCCTACATCAAAGAAAAACAACTAAACAATAATAAAACATTTATATTTGTAACAAAAACAACCAACCTGATCCGAACATGGCCTCGCTACGGTAATGTGATGAACAAATTATTATGTGTTATGGCAATACTAACTAAATAAATAGGAGTATTATGATACAGTGTTAACTACTACCTACTTATTTTACATATTTACATAATGTACACTTAGAGCACATTTCTTATTTACCAGGTACGAAGAACGAGTTTCTACTGATGGTTTATTGTATGCAAATTGATGGTAGTCAATAATTATGCAATCTTTTCCAAAAATATATCTCAGTGCAGTCGTTTCCGGTGAAACTTGTTCACAATTATTGCATTACAGTCATCAACATCATACACAGAGATATTAAATAGAACGATTGTGCCACAGCATTCGTTATAATTATTATTATCGAGTTATCGAACTTAAAAATACTACAAATTTTATTTCGGTTCGTTATGCAATTACAGGGAATCTTTGGAACTCACATTACACTAGAATTTACCTAACATTACTGGTAACTTACAAGATACACAAGTGTCACTCACTGTCATCGTCTTTTGTTTAACCAGTCCTGTTTAATTAGATCAGCACCTTTCTCACCGATCATTATGACTGCGGCGTTCGTGTTGCCGCTCACTATAGTAGGCATTATACTAGCATCGATTACCCTAAGACCTTCCACACCATGTACCCTCAGTCGAGGGTCTACCACCGCTTCTGGATCCCATGATGGACCCATCTTAGCAGTCCCGCTTTGATGGTATATCGTCATCGATATAGTCCGCACTTGACACTCTATGTACTCATCCGACATGAATTTATGCTGCTTACAGTTTGGCAAAGGCTTCATGTACAACCGAGATCCAAATTGCTTGAAGGGAGATGCATTAGCAACTTGCAGAGCTATCTTGATTCCTTCGACCAGACGAGCGACGTCTAAGGGATCTTCGTGGTATCGGGGATTCATTAGAGGATAGTGGAATGGATTGGAACTTCTTAATCTGACGTATCCTCGTGTGTTTGGACGTAGCAACAGAGGCATGATCGTCCAAGCATCTTTGTTCGCTATCGGTCTATATACAGCGTCGTATACCTCATCAGTAAGTCCGAGAATTTTCCGCACAATTTGTCCATTGTCAGAGGAGAATGAAGCCGGCGCCATGTGGAACTGAATGTCAGGCCACAACCCAGACGTGTTCGCATACTTTGTGTTAACAAAAGCAATCCCTTCGAGTCCTCCGAGTGTTGTCATAGGTCCTCTCTCGTTCACAACGTAGTTCATCGTAACTGGGAAAGCTTGGAATCTGTTTTGGACTATCGCAACGGGTTTGTCCACCAAGAATGTTAATCCTCCGACGCCCACATGGTCCTGTAGGTTCTCCCCGACCGGCAAGTCTTTCAGGACTTTAATTCCGACGTCTCTCAAATGATCTTGCGGTCCGATACCAGACAACATCAATAATTGTGGACTGTTGATAGCGCCTGCTGCTAAAATAACCTCTTTTCTCGCATAAACTATGCGTTTTAGTCCATGTTTCACGTATTCTACACCGTAGGCCTTCATCGTCACAGGGTTGATGAGGACTCGGGTTGCTTGTGAATTCAAAGATATGTCAAGATTTTTTCGCGTTCGGACTGGCCTCAGGAAAGCTTTCGCTGTACTGCATCTGGTGCCTCGTCGTATTGTGCCTTGAGCAATCATGAACCCGGTCTGTACTGCACCGTTTATGTCTCTGTTCTCGTATCCTATTTCGACCCCTGATTCTACGAAGGCAGCAACGAGAGGTGTCCGCCAAGGGGCCTCTTGAACTGTTAAATAACCTCCTCTGCCATGATACTTGCTTTTAGCCAAGTAAGGGTTCCTGTTGTCCTCAGACTTGATGAAGTACTTGAGCACCTCCTGGTAGCCCCAGCCGGGGTTCCCGAACGACTCCCATTGGTCGAAGTCGAATTTGTTGCCTCGTACGTAGATCATGTAGTTGAGCACGCTTGAGCCGCCGAGTACCTGGAATGTAATAGTGCTGGTGGTAATTACATTCAATAGATGACAATGGAATTCAGGAGATTACTATTGTTAGATGATTAATTCTGGTTGTTCAACACTTCACTGATGGATCGCTGAGTATAGTACTTGTTATTTATAAAAAACTTGAATAGCAATCAAACTTGCTGCAAAATGTTGCTCCTACATTGATTGTAGGCGCTTTCGGAACGCTATCGACTGATTGAATGAGTTATTCTACTCGAAGAAGTTACTGTTGTGGGCTTCTTGGCTTCTAGTCTAACCGAATGCAACTGAATACCAGTATTTTACATGGAGCAACTGCCTGACTATCCCCCACAACACAAAGTATTTATCATTTGGTTTGTACCTGTTTAATCCCAGTTACACTTTTGCTATGAAGTCTCAGTTGATCAAGCTTAGTTCCTTAATGTTATTTATTAAAAGCAGTTTACCTTTCCTCTCGGCCAGCTGCACCGTTTCTTCTTGAACCCCAGGCAGGCGTAGGACGTGGGCTCCGTCTTGTACTGCCAGTCCAACTTCGTTAGCTGCAGGTAGCCCGCTAACGAGGGCACGTCCGTTATCTCGTTCTCATCTGGACCTGGAATTGTATGTGGTGGAATTGAGTTTTATATCTGACTTTTGTAAGTTGTTGAGGGCAATGGATTTTCATAACCTTCCTTATCATTTTACTTATATTTATATCTTGTATGACTTTTGGGATTAGTGGTTTACGAATTATCATATACTCAACTTACACTTGATCGGGAGATAGAGTAAGCCTATTTTTTGTTTCATTCAAAAAGGGATAATGTTTCCTTTGTAGCTTTCCTTGTAACTTATGCAAATTCAGAAAGTCATACTATCCCGATTAAAGGAAACATTCTGGATGAATTTTATGCTTATTTCTATTAGCTATCACAATTTTGTCCCAAAGGTTGTCTAATAGAAAACCCTGGCGAAATGTGGGTACTATTAAGTACAGCTCTGCCTAACGCTTTGGGGATTACAGGCATTATGTTATGTTGACCAATAGAGAAGGATCTGTGGCTATTAGCGTACATGAAGTTGTAATTTAATTCTAGCTCTTATGATGACACACAATTCACTTGCAACAAATTATTGAATAATATGTAGTCTGACGGTATTAATACTTCCGCCTTTAAGTAAAGTCTTGCATAATAACTTACCGCTTTCCAATAATAGTACATTCCAAGTTTTAACCTCACTGAGGCGGCTCGCCACGACGGCCCCGGCGGAGCCTCCGCCAACCACAACGAAGTCATACTCCTGAAGCGGCTGCTCCTTATCCAAAATCTTCGCTTCTGGGTCGTGGGCATTATAGTTGTGGTACGTCAGAGCTCCAAGCAGCAGTGGTATCAACCACAGTCCTGTCACACTCACAGTCTTCAAGGCTGTCGACGCTAAAAGTACGTGCACGGCCATTTTCGTTTCGTTCTCTATCTTAGTTCAAACTGATTGCCAATATCACAGCATTTGAACTTAACTTTGGTTTTTTGGGAGGACTAGTTTGTTTATGATTAGAGTGTGCGTTTGTGTCTATCTGGTGGTTTGCTCCTGCGCATAGGGTGGGTGGCGGGGGGCGGGTGCGGGCGCGGTGGCCTCATGTTACGACGCATTACAGCGTCTCATGCAAGTGCGGTCGGACTCTCGAATCTGGAATTAGAAAAAAACATCTTTGAGTACAAATATTTTTCATGGAAATTATTTTCATCTAAAAGAGAAGAAATTCTTTTTACAAAAGATTGTAGAAAATCAACAGCCCAGCTAGTGTTTAAAATATTTTCGCCAATAACTTTTGTTTCTTGTTTCAGGTACGTGGCGACCCCTTGCTGCTTTACGACTAACGTTACATGTTCATCAACAAGTAATGTAATGTGACATTAAAGATGAATAAATTGTTCGGTAGTAAATGCCACAATTTATATCAGTAAGCTGTTATAAAAATTAATATCAGTAATAATGACGTAAGCTTTAATTGGAATGCCAAGGGAAAGCACAAACAATTTAATCTCATAATAACGTTACAGTATACGCCCATGAAATATTACGCTGGTAAAATAATAGAACGAAAGAGAAAATGCCATACAAAGTGATTGTGGAAGGAAAGAGACGCACAACGGGTGACTATTTCCTACTTGTGCGGAAGATTATGATCTAATTTCCAGACGTTACCCGTTCCTCGGGCGATCTCGTGAAAGGCATCGCTGATAGAAATCTGTGACACAATATTTTTACAATTCCTTCACAATAAGATCGAGATAGAGATGTTAGCTAATGCAACTAGTTAGTGATATCTAATATGGCGTACCCTTCATCGATACCATCCAAGTAAGTAATAATATTGTAAAAGTTTGTCCATGTTCAATCCATACGTTAACACAAAACATTCTCCTACATCTTTTATTATGCGCATCACGGCCAAGGAGTGGAATTCCCTGCCTGCGC
The DNA here is from genome assembly GCA_916618015.1 of Xestia c-nigrum. Classification (NCBI taxonomy): domain Eukaryota; kingdom Metazoa; phylum Arthropoda; class Insecta; order Lepidoptera; family Noctuidae; genus Xestia; species Xestia c-nigrum. The sequence goes on from OU745263.1 coordinate 7,171,818, forward strand.
CGATGTTCCCAAGTTCAAATGACCCCAATTTATTTAAGTTGCGAGTTCATAGGCTTCTTTAGGGTTAGTTCGTTCCATCGTCAACCTCATCTCTGTCTCCAGGAAAAGATCTATCTTTTCGTCAAAAAGCACGCTCATTTAGTATGACAATAAAATCAGTGTTTCGATATTGATCATAACGCAACAACGCAGAAGTTGTTACGATTCGTTCGAGCTTTCATCCTATTTCGTAGTGAAATTAAATTTATTCTGACTTGGCCCAAACCTCTACACCTTATTCCGAGACGTAATACGAAATTTTTCCAAAGCATACAATTTATACGGCTTTCAATTTGTTACTTCTTTCAGTATTGTGTGGTAAGTGCATAACCAGGTGTCAGAGTTTTTAAGCTTGTATGCCATCAAAAAATATATCTCTCGGCATGTTTGTTTCCTTTCGATGTTTTCCGTCACCGAAACAATATTCATTCCTTTGCTGCTTTCCGTTTAGTATTAAGTATAATAGACTAGCTAGGCGGTCTAGCGTTTCCATTGATATTGCTTTTCTTGGAAGCTGTAATATCTATCAAGTCAGCTATTCTTTTTTTATCTATTAATATACCACCCGTGTCCGTTGCTAACATAGTTATTATTTTAAACAAAAGAAATAATGCTGGTATTTCATAACGGACATCTGTTAGTAAAATTAATGTTTTATAAAACGATTCAATGATGTTATTTGCAGCAGTTATTTTGTCGTCTTGAATGACACCACTGTGTAAGTCATCATGTCTTTTGGTGATTATAATTCTAAATTAAATCTTTAAGAGATTATTAATTCATATGAGCATTACATTTTTGTCATTTCGTAACTAATGCTTGCATCTGTCTTTTCTTTAATACTGATGTCTGTATTTTTTGACGGGTAATTTTAATTTGAACTACAATTTCGATCCACAGTACCAGCAGACCTTGCATCCCTATTATTCTTAATGAACTATCTTTTGTACTTGTTATAAATTTTTTGGTTCTCACCACACCTATACTTAGACACTCTTTCACATCTTGTTAGAACGGAATTTCAGATGATTGAGCAATAATCACAGGTTCAGGTTATATTCTATCGGTCATATAACATAATTAATGCTTACCTACTGTTACATCAATTTTGCTTTGTGGGAGAGAGTAATCCGCTCTTAAACATCAAGATGCCAAACGCAAGTCACTTCCTTGACCGATGTATTGACTATTGGCATTTTATGATTGCAATAAAATATTTCATGGTTGACGTACGGTTGTATTATATGGGTCAATTATTCGAAAATGCTGTCGATCATTAATTTATCACCGACCTTTACTCGAAAGGGGGTCAGTCACTTTAATGAGGTGTTGCTAGGCGAAATGTGAGTATGATAATATGCGTGTCATAATGATGACTCGGTCGAAATAGGTGAGCAAATTATCTGATACCTGTAGAATGGTCTTTGTAGATGCATTAATTTAGGTCGACAGTGCCTTAATTTTGTGGCAGAAAGGGCGATTAACAAAGTACAAGTGTTACCACTGATGTGCAGTTGGTTTTACAAACTAGACAGATACTTCTTTTCTATCCTATCCTTAAAATGCTTTTGACATATTCAAAATGTTTGTTTGATAATGTTGATGGGAAAAGCAGTAAAAAGTCTATTAATAAGTAAAACTAATGATGGCGGCGTGTCACGCGAGCACAACGCACTTCACTAATTACTTATCGATTCTCTTCAAATTGTTCGTGTTCTCTGTATTGACTTACTAGGCGACATTGGTGGTTGTTATATTTGTTTTGTTTGAACAAATATACTTGCTGTTTGATATTATTAAATGAACTAGCTTCTGCCAGCGGCTTCGCCCGCGTGAAGTTTCAAAATTGTCCCATGGGATCTTACTACCGGGATAAAAAGTATCCTATGTGTTAATCCAAGTTATAAACCATCTGTGTGCAAAATTTCATCCAAATCCGTTCAGTAGTTTTTTCGTGAAAGAGTAACAAACATACATCCACGCGACGGAAGCTTAAAAAATCAAGTAATTTCTCCCGTTTTCCCAACATTTCCTTACACTGCTCTGCTCCTATTCATTGTAGTGTGATGAAAAGTATACTATAACCTGCCCAGGAGTTCGAAGAATAATTGATGTTATTTTTTTTTAATTGGGGTTGAGTGAGAATATTATAAACGTAAGAGTAAACAAATATAATAATAACAAATCTCCGAACTGCTAAGCTATCGGGAGTTACACGTGTTATTGTGAGTCAACTATAAAAGATAGACATATGCTGTCTTGGGATATTTTTTATATAATTTTATGTGGAATATTTCCGTTATACATGATTTCTATGTAGCTTTAACCATTAAGGCTGCACACCCGACGGAAGCTAAAAAAACCAAGTAACTTCTCCCGTTTTCCCAACATTTCCTTTCACTGCTCTGCTCCTATTAATGGTAGCGTGATGAAAAGTATACTATTACCTGCTCAGGAGTATGTAGAATAATTGTACCAAGTTTCGTTAAAATCCGTCGAGTAGTTTTTTTTTCTATAACTAACATACAGACAGACAGACAGACAGACAAAAATTTTACTGATTGCATTTTTGGCATCAGTATCGATCACTAATCACCCCCCGATAGTTATTTTGTAAATATATTTCATGTACAGAATTGACCTCTCTACAGATTTATTATAAGTATAGATAACAATATGATTTTAAAGTTATGTTATAGCGAAATAATGTTTTCATTTTGAAGAATTGCCCTTTATAAGGGTGTGGGCAGGGTACATAAAGTTCTGTAGCGGCGACTGCGGACCGGAAGACGTTGCTTTAGAGGCCTCCCACTAGGTGGACCTGGTGAAGGTTGCGGAAATCCGCTGGATGCGAGTCGCACGGGACCGGTCAATGTGGTGACACTTGGAGGCCTATGTCCTGCAGTAGACGTCTATCGGCAAAAATTACGATGATGATGATGAATGATTTATTTCTGTTGTTTTTAATGCGTTACGTTTTTTTTGTCTTTCCTTTTGAAGTCTGCGTTTTGGGGTGAATTATCATGTATAAGTATTTAAACAAAAATAAACTCTACAAGTAAACGACCAACAAATGAATGCTTATTTCATTGAGTTGCGCCATTTTAATAAATATGTCACGTTTTGGTATTTTATTTCAGCCACAATAGGTCCCCAAGAGTTCAGACGCGGTTCAGAACAATGCTTGTATTAGACACGCTCTGACGAAGTTATCAGAGCGAACGCTAGCTGTTTTGCTCACTCTTAAATTCGTGCATAACATTTTCATGTAATATTATTGTGTTTACATCTTAAATCTCTTTGGTTCACATACTATCTCTATCTGTTTATCATCTCGTAATGGGAATTCTTTGGTCTCTTATTTATCTCAATTGGCGTATGCTCTCTTAAAAAAGCATCTTGAAGTATTTTTGCGTCATTTGTCGCGATTTTTTATGCTGCCCCAATTAAGTAGGTACTTTCCTTAAAATTATTTTGTTTTACAAGTTTGTCAGTCGTCAGAAATATTTTATTTTTGTTTAGTGAAGTGAAATGATGGTGAGGCAGCTGAGGTTCAACGGCGGTGGGTGACACTCTCCATCAACTGAAAATCCCGCTTTTTGTGGCGTTGTTTATCAAAATCATTTTCCTGATCTTTTCATCGATATACTCTTTGATCTGTCATCTCGTATCAAAATGATTGAATTCTTTAGTAACTTATTAAAAGAAAAAATTAAATCACTTACCTAATCATATTAATCAATAGTTATGTATTTTTTCTACGTAGTTAATTTGTACGAAAAAATAAGCACAATAGCAAAGTGAATGTTCTTTAGAAATAATAAAAAGAAATCAAATCATTACCTACTGGTTTATTATTTATTACGATTAAGCTTGGACGATAATTTTGACAGCTACTTAATTCAAGTCTAGTTCGCCAGTAATTGAAGTCAAGAAAAATCCAAGATGGCTACCACCACTGTAGGCAGTCTATTCCATGTAACAGTTTTAATGAATCTATGGTCAACTAGCCGGAAAATTAGTCGAATATCGATTTAAATATGACCCAAATATATCCATCAAATATTATAAATACAGTGCGCTTTTGTAGTACTTTTAATACTTTTTCATAGCCTGAAAACATCGCGTAAAAACTACCAGCTTTCAAAAGATGTAACGAACATTTTTTTAAAATAAAAGTAATCTGTATGGCTCATTACATAATTACAGTCATCGATCTCCATTCACGTTAATTATTCTGTTAAATAAATCATAATGACAAATATAACGAAAAATTGGTTGGAAAGCGAATCGAAGCAAAGATCATCAAACAAATTGTCCACTGACCGTAACAGGGTCGTTTCTAATCGACTCTTATCTGTCACTGACTACAAATTATCGCATTGTTTAAAGGTACCAGGAAGTGCCATGTGGGGCCGTCCCCCGAGGCACAATAAGGCTTGCACATATATTATTATTTATCTATCTGTTGGGTAATACCTATTTGTGCTGTAATGACACCAAACTTTTTGAAGTGAAATCTTCTTTAGGCGCGTTGAGCAATTTTTGGGTGAACAATAATCACGGAACTCACGTGACCGTCACGTACGTTTTACGACTACGCCGTAGCGGATCGAAAGAAAGAAAAAATGTTTATTTGACGTCAGTAAATTAAGCACACACACAATAATATTAAAAAAAGTTACAATAAGAACAAAAGTACATAGAATATGCTGTGTGCCTCACGGCTGCGCCAAAAATGTCCATTTCAGCATTCATGCCAGACAGGTGATGCTGTCTGACGCTGGTCTTCCAATGAACCTTGAAGGGGTTAGTGACAGACAAAAAACATTTTCAACAAACATCGCTACGAGTTTGCACTTCTATCACCAGTCCTCAAAGAATGCCCTGCATTTTTTTTTAAATTCAGGTCGTGTCTGGCTACGTGTGGGTTTGATGACTCATTCTCTTATCCCCACGGGCTATATCTAGGCTAGGGCTGGTCTATGTTATACTAGCTTTATGTCAAATTCAGGTCATGGTTTACCTGTGTGCCAAATATTAACGAAATTAGTTCAGGCGTGAAAAGGTTAGTTTTGTATTTATGATACAGGGTGGAATTGACACCGGTGATTTTAATCAGTGATTTAAGAAAAAAACAGCTGTTGTAGTATATTTTGACCATGCAGTTACTACAGTTTTGTGAGTTCAGATTTCGGAATGATGTACTGAATTCGTGCGAAACGTTTTAACGTTGGTGTCTCTCCACCTTGGATACTTAGTCCTAATCTGGCCCGAGTTGCCTGAAGTAAGACACCTTTCAAAAAAAGTTAAGCTTTATCATAGGTTAAGCAATAAAGCATCAGCTTTATTGCTTAACCATACATATATAGTATATATAGTTGCTTTATACATACATATATAGTCTAGAAATGTTTTGAATCGAAGTGTATACGTAAAAGAAAAAGATACAGCTTTATATACCTACAATAAAAATGTTATTGAACTTGACCGCGTTCAATAAACAATAACCATTAGTTATTGCGAGTTGCAACAATAATGCTGACATTTAAATAAACGATACTAATTCGTTTCAACTTTTAGATGACGACACACGGGAAGTTTTATGATTTTTCGTAATAGAATGCTGTAATATTTTGAGAGTATGTTTCTTATGCTGTGTTTACACTAAAACTAAAGAATGAAGGAAATGCCTATGCGGAAAACGAAGCAATGTGTGTGGTGGCGCAACCTGGGAAATTAAGCTATGAATTGCCATGAATTATGCAGACAGAATATGCAGAATGGCACTTCATTACTCTTGTTACTTCGTCCACGTCCAATGTCCAGTGTCCACCCAGACTTAGTCTCATACGCCCCGGTTGCTACGTTACCTACTACATATCTGACCTTCTAGTGCACTGGGTTCAAAATCATTTATTTTAGTGTTAGTTTTGTGCCAGATTGGCCGCGAGAAAACCGTACATAGAGAAGAATGGTAGGCTATGGGAGAGGCATTTGCCCAGCAGCAGGACGTGGACGACACAGGCTGAGAAAAACAATTAGTTTTTTGCAGTAGGTACAATAAATCTTGCCTCGTAGAACTCTGCCGTCTTTAAACTGTTTTATCCCACTTCAGTATAAGCCTTTATTATTTCAGTCCGTATAACCTTAACTCCTTAAGGTTGCAAACTGCTTTTCTTTTGCAAATGTGGATATGTGTGAAGGTGGATTTACCAGGGTTGCCCGGGAAATTCAAATTTTCTTACGTTTTTTGCAATTTGAGGGCCAGTACTGTGACTGTGACTTTGAAAAAGTCATTCCTAGACCTTTATGAATTCGGAGGATTGTATTGATGATTTTGATGAGTAAGCATATGTATTCCTGTAACTACATACGTCTTACAGTCGCGAAGCATATTTTATTCAATATAAAACCTAGCACTGGCCTGTAAATTGCAAAACCCGTAAAAAAATAATAATTTCGCCACTTACTTTTCCACATTTGCAAAAGAAAAGCAGTTCGTTCTATCCCCGGTCACAAATAAACAAACGTTATGCAAGCCAACCTGTTCGCATGCGGCTATCGGTGGCAATAGGTGAAGGCCGTTTCTCGAACTTTCGTCCGCTGACATACGGTGCCAAAAGATGGCGTCGCGTTTGACATATGGCGGGAAAGTTGACTTAATGTCTACCGGCTCTCTGTGTCTATGGATTTATTAGTATTGCAATGTGCTTGTGCAACATGTCAAGTCAACACATACCGAATTATATTGATTTTATTTTAGAGTATGTTTTGTTTACCTATTGTCCATTTCCTATGTAAGAACAGGCTGATGGAGATGCAGCAAAACTAGCACGCGGCGGAAAATCTGTTGCTGATGATTTTAATAGAAAAAAAAATTTGTTAATCCTTTCTGAATATTTTCTCCTCTTCGAGATCTTTAGAGGATCATATTCAACTTTTTTTGACCTTAAATTAGCGTTATTTTTAACTCTGTGTATCTGGTTATCCTAATACAATAACTAGCTTGAGGTTTGAGAGATTTACTGGTTAGGGTCTTGAATGATCTGAGTGGAATCGATGGAGCTGACTTCTTTTCCAAATCAGGTAATAAGATACATAATTTCCTATTTCTATTATATGCAACTTGGTCAGGGATTTTTTTTTCATTAATGCAGTGCCTAAGTGTTATAAGTACATGTTACAAGGCTATTGGTAATGTAAGTAATAATGCAGATCGTAATTGCAATGCCAAAGATACAGGATTATGCCAGTTCAAATCCTTGACCCAACTTGACAGTTTTTTACATAATTATAGCTTGAGTTTAAGTAAAAAAAACAACAATAAAGTTTGTTTATATAGTCTGTATTTTACATATAATATACTTAGGTACAGTACAATTACCCAAGTACTTAGTTGAAGGATTTTTATTTACACACAGAATATTTGTTATTATTTATTGGCCATTACATAAAATAGCGTCTTATATGCGCACACTATTATTTATAACTAATTAAATGCAAAATGATGCAGATGGTAAGATATCGTAACCCGATTAAGTTTAGTAGCACATTGGGTGAAGGCCGCGCCGAAATTACTTTCACTGTTGCGCAAGAGTTGTACGGGCTGCGCGCGCGCATGCTAACTTATGAGTGGTCAAGAATAAGGCCTACTAATCATATAAGTAACTCTGCTCTTCACAGTGTTTGACATGATCTGTTTTTAAAGCAAACATAAGTACCTATGTAAGTGTGAACGTTTTTTTTGCTTGTGGCAGAGAGGTCTAGTTTGAATAGTTTGAAAAAAAAGTTTCGGTAGGAAAAGATAAAATGTCTGGGAAGCGACTCATTTGTTACCGTCTCAGGTTTTCTACTCATTTGTGGATAGCTGCATTGGTTCTGTCAAGTTTTGACAGATTTGCTTGGATGTCTGTGTGACATTTAGTTGTTGTTTTTCTTTTATTAAGTAGATTTCCTTTTTTTAAACAAAAAAAAAAACTACCTATTGGTCTCTCACCTACGGAGATATATATGTTTACGTATGTTTATGGGTGACAAGCAAAATTTAGCCACACTCTACAGGTCGCAATTATGAACCGATTGCTTTAAAAGTTGGCCAAAAAATCGAAAAGGTCAAAACTTAGGCTAAGTTCGTGAATGGGCGGAATTCGTCCATGGGGGCCAGGGGGCGGTTTTTTTAAAATCAGTTTTTTGGCCACAACTTTTTCCTATGGAAAAATTTTGAACCGTTTTTCATATTTATCATTCTGAGTAAAAATACGGACAACTTAAAATTAAAACTTTTTATGCAACCCCATTTGAAAAATTGAAATTCACAAAATGAAATGAATGAATTGAATGGTTGAAATTTACAAAATTTTTGCGAAAAAAAATCATATCTCCGAATTTTTTTAAAGCTAATTATTTACTCTACAAGTGTTACCGTTGAAGTTTAGCAATAAAACTTATAGTTTTCGAAATAAAAAATGATAACTAAAAATTAGTGGGCGTTTCGATTTTGAACTATTTTTTTTTTGTAGATTGTACACATAAGTACGAGTACAACTCTTAATACATATTTTCAATAGTCGGACGCTCCAGCACCTTCTCCGAAATCTACATCCTCCTGCGGCTTGCCGGAGGGATTTTTTAATACTAGCTTCTGCCAGCGGCTTCGCCCGCGTGATGTTTGATTATTGTCCCATGGGATCTTACAACCGGGATAAAAACTGTAACCTGTAATTCCGCCACTTATCCCAAGGGTTTTAACGTATAATCTACATACCTGACTGTGAGTATAAGATAATGAATGAACATCAATCTCATGCTAATTTCATTTCAATTGGTGTTACTCTATAATTAAACATCTTACATCATCTATGTAGGCAGTTCTTTGTTCTATATTGACAAAACAGTAATATTGCAAACACGGAGTTTGATAAACTGCGAAATAACTGTATCGATGTCAACCTCTTTGGAGCCTAAGTAGACAACAAAAATTGTGAGAATGAATTTTGAAAAAAGGAATCAATCGAATGTTTAAACAAAAAAATAAACTTAATTTCTTACTTCTGTCTGAGCAATTAAAACTTTTATTTTGGAAAATTACCAGTTACAACTTTATCTATAGGCAACGTGTAACGTTACCTAAATAGTTTGAGCAGAATCAATTGAACCACTTTTTAATATAATTAGGTCATATTAAAAAAAAAAATCTTGACTAAGAATGTTGCCCTATCTTTTTAATAGTAGATCAAGCCATCACGTGCGCAAACCCGCCAAAATAGGTAAACGAACCAACACAAATGATTGTCGTCCAATATAAATTTTCTCTAACCCGGGATAATAATAGTTCTTGCCAGTAAATCTAATTGCCAGTAGAACTAAAACAGCACATAAAACTTTTAAAGTTTCTTAATGTTGTTCTCTCTCAGAATTAGGTCAATTAAATAAAAAATCGATGAATGTATGGTTGGAATGGATGGATTTGTTGGAAATGGTAGCAGTTCCTCCATGTAAAATACTGGTATTCAGCTGCATTCGGTTAGACTGGAAGCCGACCCCGACATAATTGGGAAAAGGCTAGGCAAATGATCATGGTGGTAAAGTTAAAATACCAATATTGTTTAGAAAAATAATGGCGTCCTGCCTGTGATACCTTGAGTTATTTTCGAAACTAATGAGTTAAAAAAAAAAGTCAGATTCTAGAAATGCCAGACGATTTTATATTGCCAGATAAACGTCATATTCTAATAATTATAAGAGAGATTACAATATAATTATGCGTTATATTGTAATCTCTCTAGCGATATTGTAAACTCTCGAATTATTGTCAAATGAACATACTGCTTACAATAAAACGCATTATTTTTCGTGAAATGCATGCGATAATAGTTAACTCACGCGGTGTGGAGGGAAGGAGGGATCCCCCTTACCCAGTGGTACCACATTCATGAAAAGATTCTGTACCATTCCTGAGAAATATCGATTAATAAAACCTGACCTTAAAACACTTTATATTCCTCTAAAAATCGTAGTCGACGGAGTCCCGCTTCGCGGGGCCCCTATTTCCGAGTGCAGGGTTAAAGGAACCTAACTAACCTAACGGGGGGGGGTGCCCCAAGTCCCGAGTATGGGGGCATGAGATATTTCCGTATGTTCAGTTGACAATAATTCGAGAGTTTACAATATCGCTAGAGAGAAACACGTTATATTGTTATATATCGTGTTGGACAAGTTTACGGTGACATTTATATGTATATAGTATCTATAACAAAGGGAAAAACTTTTGACTCCTGAGCTTTCTAATTGTAGTTGCATTTATTAATGTTCCTAATAATTCTCGCGAGGTTGTCGACATGTGGGACGTGAGTACAGCAGTCATTGTGCTGATAGTCGTGTCGGCCAATGGCTTAATAGCCAAGAGCCTCGACTAACATCTTACGAGTATTAGGCTCTCGCTCGGCACCTGGATCAAGGGCTTCATTCATAAAGCAATACTTCTTGACACGGCACGTATTGTTACGAGGTTCCTCTTTCAAGAGCCCTGACCACCGGCAGCTCGGACCCGGTTCCCAGCGCTCGTGGGCTACTATTTTATAGGTTTTATTTAATAGTGTTTTTATATTGAAATATTAAAAATGTAAGTAAATATAAGAAAATGAATACATACTAAACTTTCTCGTTTAGCATACGAATGCCGATCGAAGTATAACATACAAATATAAAAATATCTCATAAAATGAAAAAAAAAATACCTCACCACATATTGCTTGCTAAAAAGTCGTTTCGATATAAAGACGTTAACAATGCTAAATAAAACGTAAATATTTTTGTATCAGTTCAGCGCGTATTTCATTATTTTACTGTCAATTTGCGCTTGTAATAGGCACTTTGAACATTGTTACAACATAAAATATCTATTATGACCAACGGTGTTTTACTTCGACAAAATTGAAACGTTGTTTCATGTTTTTTTTATTGAAATTACGTCCATTGCTTCGAACACGCATGGTGTTTGTTTTATTGCAAGTTACATACTCGTAAAACGACCGTTACGCACAAATTAACCTTCACCGGAGACTAAAGAAATTTGTTTTATTTTTTCGAAATAGTTATGTAACATTTTATTAGATAAAAGCTCATTATTATACATGAATAATTTATAAAATTTATAAACATGGAAAAATAAGTATGCCATTACCGTTAAAGTTAAAAAAATGGTAATTTAGACATTGCAAAAAGATTAGTATTTTGAAAAATTCGTCTAATAAATTATACTTAATGATCTAATCGACTTACGCATCATCATGATACATTCATTAGTCAGTGTCTATGCAGCGCTGCGCTGCACTCGGTGTTGCAAGCCTTATGTAACGGCCGGCGAGTTCTTTGTCGCAATAATGTCTGCCTTGCAAGGATTCGCGGTCACAGCCTCGACGTTCCATATTCGAAATTATCGCAGTGGCACGGTCACGAACGCCATTAGCCTTGTTATTGGTTAATCAATTCGTTTTTTTCAGTTTCTTATTAAAATGAGACAGCTCAGTGACCGAAATCGCAGTACCACAATACGCTCAAAAACGGGAATCGCTGATGTGGGCAATAAGACTGCTGGGTTGAAGTGGGAGTGGGCGGGCCATGTCTGTAGAATGCATCAGGACGGATGGGCCAAAGTCGCCACTCAGTGGGTGCCAGAAGACGGGCAGCGTCGCCGAGGGAGGCCTAGAAAACGCTGGCGTGATGACTTAGAAGCGTTTCCGATGGATTGGCCTGAGAGAGCTGCACGTAGAGAGGAGTGGAAGACTATAATGGGGGAGGCCTTTGCCCAGCAGTGGGACAATACAGGATATAAAAAAAAAAGAGATGACATTAAGGGTCAATTCATAATAACAATATTGCAAAATGGAAGAGACTAATAATTATTGTGAAATATTGCCGCTATTTTGCTCGCATTTTACCCAAATGACGCCCACTAGACTCCGTGAACAGTGATGATGTCGAGGAGGATGCTGCTTCTCCGACATACATATTTATCGCGTAAACAAAAATTGAAGACTTACAGTACGTCGGAAACCCCTCTGACGTCATATTTCGGGACATTTTTTTTACCGAAAAAACTCACGATCTTTGATGCGATTCATTTTAATTTCATAAAACGAAAAACACATATCCAATTTTTTTTCCATAATCTAACTGACGGTCTAAACAGACTCATATTTTTTTTAGCCAGTCGTCATCTCAATTCACAAGTTTTTTTTGTAAAAATCGATTTCTAGATGTTTAACCACGAAAACCCCAAGAGCTTGATTTGGAGTGTTGGAGATCACTTAGACAAATTAGAGACGCGACTCCACAGAGACCCTACTCCCTAATGCTTCGTCTCTCTCGCCCACATCTGCAAATGAGTGCGAGTGAGAGAGACGGATAGACCTGAATACACAGTTAGGGAGTAAGGCATCTATATGGACACTGATAAATATTTCAGTAAGCCCATGTTACCCGACTACATCGAAGCCTAAAGGAAGGGTTATGATTTTAGCAGTCGATGCATGTATGTTTGTTTGAATTTACGTATGTTCCTCCGTAGCGCCTAAATCATTCATCCGATTTTGATACATAAGATATCAGGTGTTTTTATGGCCCGCGTAACTTAGGCTACATTTTAACCGACTTCTACAATCAATTTATCTAATCGAGTCCTACGCACTTGCACTGCGTTTCGTCCGCGCGAAAACGACGAAAAGACGAAATTTATATCTTAAACCTTTTATGTGACCTATTTTCAATAATTTACAGGGATATCTGTGTCTACCTCCTAGCAATACTTATATGTCCGTAAACTTAAATGTTTTTATAGTTAAAACACAAAAATTAACCTCTATCAATTAAAATTCACTAATTGGCGCCCAACAAGATGTTTTGATGTTTTGTTGTTGGGCGCCATTATTGACCCATAAAGTAGTATCTTAGTAAGAACCTATTCATGTCACAATTACCTTAAAACTATTTCTACGGTTTTAAGTTACCGCCAAGCAAAATATTTGCAATTAAAATAGGTATTTTTTGCGATTATTTAACCTGATTTGGCAAGTCCTACATTTTATGTATATTGGTTTCAAATGAAACTTCATAACCATGCACTGCAACTGCACCAACTTGCCAAAACTGAAGTTACAAATCAGTTCCGTGACTATCGCTTGTTGTATTTGTTTATTTTATTTAGATACAAATGTCGAGGGCAAATCAATTGTCACAAAGTTGATAAAATTCTGTAACTCAATATTTTGAAACAAACAAACGAAATACCGTTATGTTAACACTAGACGCAATCTGTCATAGGTAATTTGGTCTCATAATTCTAGGATTGAGCTAGGATTTTATTACAGGTATAAATTGTCTGTTACAGACTCTGTTATGCTATCGATGTTTAAACCAAAGTTAATTATAAAGGTGGTATCTGACACTATTCGAAAATGTCAATTGTCAGACTGTTGAAAAAAGAAACCTTTCGAGATAATTCGGTAATCATGGTACCTCCTTTATATTGTGACAAAACAAAGGGCCAAAATCTCGTCAATTATCCCACGGGATCGTACTACCGAGATGAATAATTCCAGGTTATAAAGTATATGTGCGCCAAATTTCACTCAAATCTGTTCAACCGTTTTTGCGTGAAAGAGGAACAAACATTCATACATCCTCATTAACCTTCTCATGCATATTATTAGTAGGATTAGAAGTATGGTAGTATAAGATTTGTGTCTTTGTTTAGCTTGCAAGGTGACCATTACCTCAGCAATGACCATGGGATGGTATTACGGGCCAGTTATATCATCAGCCATTGGATTCACTTTCGTCGGCCAGTTGGAGCGGTTTTAGGACGCTATTTGCATGGCTGGTCGTCATAGCAACGGTTTTATTTATGACAGGTCGCTATGGTTCGTGATTAGGTACTTTTTGCTGGATTACGTTACTAAAATTAGAATGTAATATTTCCTAGAAACCTTATTTGTATTGTTTTAATAATTGTTGTTTTGGTTATTTATTCTGGTGAGTTCTAAGGTATCGTAGCTGCACTACCGATAATTTATCGTAACATACAGTTGATTTTTGGCATATTGCGAACATTTGGTAAATGTTTTGCCAATTAAAAACAAGACTGGCGCCATCGAGAAATTTAACGTTAATTATCAGGGTCTACCCTGTAGCAAGTAGCAATAACGTACTTACACGTACATATTTGGATAATTTATAAATAAAATAAATCTGGGCTACCAAATTCAAGTTCACTAATTGGCGCCCAACAAGCAAAAATCCCCCCCCCCACAAATTCCCTCTCATAGAGAAGCGGCCTGTCCCAGCAGTGGGAACATTAACGATTTGTTGTCGGGCGCTGAAATCTAGCCCTGACATCGATTTATTTAGTCGGAAAATCAATGCCTGCGCTCGTGCTCCGCTGTATTTCGGCCGGTCACGTACCACCGTCACAGTCAAGTAAGCCTGCCCACTCTTAATAACCATTATTTACGTCCGTTTTTCTTCCGCACGCATATCTGTTTAATTTACAATGATTTAACCTCATTGTTGCGTCACTCAATTGTTTCCTTCAGACCATAAATATGCGTTTAAAAAGTTTTATACCGTTATTGTCGCAGAATTTGCATGTTTTAAACGTTATTTTTTTTTCTTAAGCGTTTTATTTTTAATGTAGTGTTTTGTATGGCTAATTATAATTTTAAATGGCTCGCAATTAAGAGAATTTATATTAAACATTTGCACTTGGAGATGATTAAGCGTTATGTTATTTGCATTTTCAGACCATAATAAATTAAAAAGATTAATTTTTATTACAGCGTCAAGTTATTGAAATCCAGAGCATTTGACGTATAAGTATCTACCTACTTTTAAATATTTAGTTAAAAATCCACTACGGCTAGAAAAGGGTCAAACACTGATACAATTTTGGGGAGCATGAAATATACTTCATAAATAGCTACTGATAATGACTTAAATTAAACAGACCAGAGAACAAGAGCGTGTCGGGCCACGCTAAGTGTAGGGTTCCGTAGTTTCCCGTCCGTCACAATAAAAAAATGCTTGCATATACGATTATACTACAAACTTAGTCCAGAAATTATTTTGTACAACTTTTTGTCTATTTTGTACAAAAAACTGTTGTCTCCATCCAAGTTCAAAATGATTTTCCTAGAAAGTCCTTATAAAGTTCTACTTTTCAGATTTTTCAAATTTTCTAAACTTATGGTTCTAAAGTTAGAGGGGGGGGGGACTCACATTGTTTTTACTTTTGGAGCGATTATTTCCGTATTTTTGTCATTATCAAAAAATGATTGTAGTAAACCCCTATTTATTTTTAAAGGATAATACTTTTGTGTTCACCAAAAATCTAAAGGTACATCTATGTATGCATTTCTAAAATACTGATCGTGCACCAAATATTCCTGAATGTTACACAAAATATGTATTGTTTTTTCTCGCGATATTGTAATGTCTCGAAGTATTGTCAACTGAACATACGGAAGTATCTCTGCCCCCATAATCAGAACTTGGGGCACCCCCCCGTTAGGTTAGTTAGGTTCCTTTAAACCCTGCACTCGGAAATAGGGGCCCCGCGAAGCGGGGCTCCGTCGAGTACGCTTTTTAGGGGGAATATAAAGTGTTTTAAGGTTATGTTATATTAATCGGTATTTCTCAGGAATGGTGCATTAACTTTTCATGAGAGTTGTGCTACTGGGCAAGGGTGTTTGACACTTTGATTAAATACATTTTGCAGTGCATTATCTGAAGTAAAACTAAAAAAATAAATGCTTGTTTTTAAAATTAGGTGTATTACTATTTTTAGAAATTTGCAACAGTTGTTAAATAGATGCTCGTTATGACATATTTTAATGAACATATTTTGGTGCACATTCAGTATATTTGGTGGAACACAGGCAAAATTAGGTAAATGAAATGGGAATAAATTGAAGTACTTTTAAATACCATCCATTTTTAAATACCTTTCCAACAATATATCACACGTTAGGGCTGAAATTAAAAAAAAAAATCACTTCCTACTTTACATATAGGGGGCTATCCTAATAAAACATTTTTTTCCGATTTTTATTTTACCACTTTGTCGGTGTGCTTGATACACATATTGGTACCAAATTTCAGTTTTCTAGTGCTAACGATCACAGAGATTAACCGAGGACGGACAGACGGACAGACAGACATGACGAAACTATAAGGGTTCCTAGTTGACTACGGAACCCTAAAAATGATCGGTTAAACTACATTTGGCTCTTAAATATTATAACTTTTAAATATTTTTGAAAAAACAAGAAGTGTCTCACCACGGGATCGCAAAGTTCCGCGCATTGAGCACGCAAGCGCAGTGCGGAAAATAGACGGAACTAATCAACTTGCTTCTTAACAAATATGCAGATTATCACACTTTTACTTGTTGGCACGTTTATTGCTACATTTAAATAGATCAGAAGCTGTGGTTTTAATCTACACCCTGTCTGATTGTGGTAGCTGGCATAGACTGAATTGTGGTTGGCGAAGAAATAATAAAAAATCAAGTTTTAGTATCTAACATGACAACAACAATAATAGTGACCACATAAATACTGGATGTAAACAACCCCATCACGAAGCCGTCAACCAAGCATTATGTACATCAAACTAAGTAACTTGAAACCTTTTTTTTTGGGGGTAAACTATCATGTTTTTTGGCATTACTCAATGTAATGCACTCAAAACTCAAGTATTGAATATTACGGGCACAGGTGTTTAAGAGTCCGTGCACAAAATTCACTCGCTAGAGTTTAGGCAAATTCGTTGCAATTCTATGTTTGTGTGCATTGTTCATGCAGATACACGCACACACGGGTGAAGATCGGGCGTAGTGATCGCTTAAACAATTTTGATCCTGTAGACGATATTATTTTAAAGTACATAATTATAAAGGCTTAGAAATAAAAGTCAGGAATGTGTGTGTACAGTATATTTATCACAATCAAAATAATAATGGTTTAATTTTTAGAAACCAATTTTGCGTTTATTTTCGCGAAAGCCGAAACCTTTGGAACCCAATACCTTCTTTATTCATTTAAATAAACTTCACAATATATACATTTTTACAAAGGTAATTGCACCTATTTCCACTTAAAACAATCATATTGCACCTTACATTAAATATCATAGAACAATAAGTGTGAAATTTACGATGTACATAATGTTTACTTTCTATTTTGCTTTATATTTTCTAAACGACTGGACCGATTTACATGATTCTTGCGTGAATAATGGTTTTAAGTCAAGTCCAGCGATTTGACATTAATTTAAACGTTATACCTTAACAAACAAAAAAATATCATTTCGAGTTACGTAATTATGACACAAAAAAAAAATAATTTACGTTTTTTCCTTTCTAACCAGTCTGATTGGACTTTAATACTAAGATGATGATAAGTTATCATAAACTAACACGATTCTAGTGATATTATATTAATTGTTTACTTAATTAAATGTATCTATAAGTTAATATCACAAGTTTTCAAACACTAAATCAACTGAACGACTCACGTAATACACTAAGTATGGCCACTATTTGCACTCTGGTGTGGAGATAGGGTCTCGTCGCCGACAGTATTAGAATAATTTAGATACAAGTACAAACATTTTACAAAACGGTAAATATAAAAAAAAAAAACATATATTCATCAATGTCAAGTGTATTGTCAACTGGATGCGAACATATCAGAATAGTTACTAGAAAAAGGAAAACAAACAAAAAATGAATTGGAGTAATTCCATTCCAAGCCGTTTTGGCTACACTAAATTATAAAATTTGTATGTTACAAACATACGTCGCGGGAGAAGTGTTAGTTTTCAATATAGGTCTTTAACAGTGCCTATAAGTGAAAAGTTTTTGGCACAGTTTAAGTTCTATAAACGATTTGTATTTATTAGAGCTGACATTTTAAATGCGGGTTGGAAGTTTATTATAAAAGCGTGTACATAGACATCTAAACCAGCCACCAATTTTTTTGAGCAGTGTTCTAGGTACAGTAAAAATGTGCTTCCTTCTAGTATTATGTTGCCCGTATTTTAAACGAATTGTTGGCTTCCATAGATTTACCAATAATTTAACAAAACATTTACACGAAATGTCACGGCGATATAGTATAATAAACCGCTGAATACAGTATGCAAAACGGTATTGGAAAGCGGTATTCCCATCCACACTGTCATAACTGACTGCTGTTGGTTTACCGAAAAGACCGTACAAAACTAATCATTGCAGTTTCGGGCATAGTAACAATATTAGATACAAAAACTTGACGTGATAAAAACATTTGGCATTCACTTTAGTTATTAGAAGGTAGTCACAAAACAAATCAAATAGGTTCTGTCTAAGGAACAAAGAAAAAGAAATTTGTATACTTAGGTAAGCGCTAGTTAGTGCATTATATATGGTACTAGTGTTCTCAACAAATATGGAGCAAAGCGTCATAGTCGAAGATTTTTTAAGACTTCAACTGCAGCCAAACGTGTTATGAGGCATGTTGATAGCAGTTGGTGATGCACGTTTAAAATATAGTGGAGGTAAAATATATCCGTATTAACAAGCTTAGAAAATTGAATGTACCCATCACCTACTCCGGTGGAAAAATCTTAAATGTTAATCACCGATCGCCAGAAAACTTTATGCTTAGCCGTCAAATAGAATACGATTTCGAAAAACACAGAGTTTGTTAAAACAGTCCGATGCATGTCTTTGGTTACTTACTTCACTATCACTACATATTATGAAACAAAGCCTCCTGCCGCGTCTGTCTGTCCCTATGTATGCTTAGATCTATAAAACTACGCAACGGATTTTGATTCTGGTTTTTTAATAGATGGAGTGATTCAAAAGGGAGGTTATTGTATATAATTTAAAACTATAAACTTTAAAAATGTCGTCAAAAAACTCCTCCTCAACGCTGCCAACTGGTAGGTAATATCCCCATGAGACTGGCGGCGTTACCACGATGTATGGCAACACTTAAACCTTTGGTCAAAGTAAAGGCCAGCCCTAGGGTCACGGGAAGTGTCAACTAAGCGTTTTAAAATTTCCTTGAAAGGCTGTGAGCACTCGGACCCCACGGTCCTAGAGTTTCGAACTTAAACGGCCCGAAAATATAGTCACCAATAGGGTTATTAATGACGCCTCTTGAGGTTCTCCACAGCCGAAACCCATAGGTTTCTAACCTACTGGTTGAGAATGCCTGGCAGTAAGTCCGCCTATGTACCACTCTTGTACATGAAGTTTAAATATATTTAAAAAATGGTCCAAACTGTACAGCTGATCGATTTCCTGAAATTAACAACATTTGATATTAGTTTGTACTAGTAAATACTTCTACATTCTAACGCTGATGGAAAGTAAAAACTTACGTGTTCTGGAAACGAAACCGTAGCGAGTTGACCTGATTGTCGTTCTTTGAGTGCTGCTCTAGCACGTATCAGTCTCCCATGTTCTTTCCTTTTCTTTTTATTAATGCATGCGTAATGCGTCCCTGTCTTTCGACCCATTACCTACAACAAATAAGAGACGCCAATAGATTTGAAAACAAGATCTTGTATTTTTATCTGATTCAATGCAGTCGTTCGAGTATGAGACATGATCAACTTTTCCATTTCACATTTCAAAAAAATTGTGCGGTCTGAAGACTCCCGTAAAGAACGTAGTTCGTTACGTTACGTACGTATTATTATATTATAATTATCAGCGCCTTCTTGGATTTTCATATTGACCTCATTTTTATTATCAGCGACCCCAAAAATGACGAAAATGACACCCGTGAAGTAAAAACCCGAAAATTTTACTCGGGGCCATCTTCAATTTTAATTTTGACCTGATTTTCGTAATCAGCGACTCCAAAAACCATGAAAACGACACCCATGACTGAAAAAACAGAAAAAATCCTGGGCGCCATTTTGAATTTTGATTTTGACCTCATTTTCGTAATTAGCGACCCCAAAAACCACAAAAACGACACCCATGAAGGAAAAACCTAAAAATTTCCTGGGCGCCATTTTGGATTTTGATTTTGACCTCATTTTCGTAATCAGCGACTCCAAAAACCATGAAAAAAACACCTATGACGGAAAAAAATAAAATTTTCCTGGGCGCCATCTTGAATTTCATTTTGATCTCATTTTCGTAATCAGCTACCCCAAAACGCATGAAAACGACACCCATGACCGTAAAACCAACAAAAACTCTGGGCGCCATCTTGGATTTTCATTTTGACCTCTTTTTCGTAATCAGCGACCCCAAAAACCATGAAAACGACACCCATGACGAAAAACCTTAATTTTCGGAATCAGATCAGTAGTTCCGCAAATTACATCTATACTTACAAAGTTACAACATATGATGTACAAACAAAGAATCTTACCTCTACATAATATTAATTTTGAAGACGAAATAAATGTTAAAAATCTTAAGAAACAACCAAAGTCAAAAAATAATAATATTAAAAAATACTACTAATAATACATATTTAACTAAATACTTACTGGATCAAAATGTGGTAGTCTGCGTTTATCTGGGAAATATATTTACGTATAACTCGCGAGCGCTTGCGAAGCAAAGTGATACGTGTTCACGCTGGGAGAGCCCGGTCGTTACTGACGGGATCGGGATTGCGCGGTCGATAATATAGTTCACTTTGCCCTTCATTTACGAAATGATGTTATTGTTTATTTATAAATTAAAATTCAGATTCTATTAAAGGGCTACCTTGAGATTAATGAGTAATTTTTAAATTTTCTTTAAAGTGTTTCTAAGGTATAGAAAAAAATACTTATTTGTCCCGAAGTTTTCCATAAATTACGTTTTTTCAACATTTTTTTTCTGCTATATTTCGTATTGAAATCAATAATGTTTTCAACTACTTTACGAGTAGACCATTTAATGATGCCATTTATATTTTTTAATGTTCAAAATATTTTGTAGTTCTTTGTTCAGCGAACCCCAAACATCACTCGCTCGTTACTTTTGCGAAAAAGGGGTTTTGTATATGGGTGATTGCCATTAATATATACATTATTTTAAAAAAAGAATCAAGCGGTCGACAAGAATAAGAACCTGACTCTTATAATAGCAACAAAGAAGGTTCATATTCTTCTTACCTTTCCCACAAGTAGTGATCAAAAATGTTCAAAATGAGTTATTTTCGTGCACGGACTCTTAAAGTTTCAAAATCTTACAATCAAAAACTTTTATTAAAAAAAAATCTTGTCAAAAAGTTAGAACTTTGTTGGCCCCAATATCTCCGTAACTAGAAGGTTCCCAGGTATGGAGTAGAAAAAAAAATGAACAAGTGCCTTTCGGCTTCGTTAAGAGGTTTTTAATTTAAATCCCTATAGATTCTGATACAGTCACAGTCACAAGGCATAAAAAAAAAGAACCTAAACTCTGATTCGTAAAAGTTAACTGCCGAGGTCCATCCTCTTGAACAGATAATATACTGCTCTGACACTAAGAGTATTCTTAATTCTAATAAAAAAAAAAAAAAAAAAAAAAAATACAGACGAATTGATAACCTCCTCTTTTTGGAAGTCGGTTGAAAAGAAAAGCTATTATTTAACCATAAATCTCGTCTTCTTGTACAAAAAAGTTGGACAAAGAAAGCTACAATAATTTATTCAGAAATATTTGACAACTTCTTCAACTTTGAACAAACACAATTGAATTGAAGTAACTAAGTAAATTCAGTTTTAAAATTGGAAGTGGTTCTTAAACCGTATACTGGTCGCTTTGTAGTTGCGCAAGCGCATTACTGAGCACTTCCCGGGTGCACTATTATGTGTTACGTCGTGTTTGTTATTTGTCACCTGTTACGCTCAAGCTGCGCTGTGAGAACGCACTTTTGTGTGCTTGTCCAACTAAGGTAACTACGTGAAACATCATTAGTCATACAAGGAAACTATATTTTTTATATAGACAAGCATATACGTTGTGCAGTTTTCGTTTAGAAGAATCAGTAATTACTTTAAAACGCCTCACGTTTCTCAAAGAACTTTTTGCGAGTTTTTGTCTATGTAATCTCATATCTCCAGTTGGTAATTATAATACAAATTTGGTATTAACGTCCGTGGTGTCTATGGTACAATACCACCGGAAATTGGCCGGCTTTGACAGGATTTCACAACAATTTTCACTATACGATAGAGCTGTTGGAACAAGAAACATTGAGATCCTGACCACTCCGATCAGAAAATTAGGGTAAGTTTTAAATCGAAATCAAAGCACAATTCACGTGATGTATCATTTTTCAAACATGGAAGGAAGTTTGGAAGTGCAATCGTTTACAGTAAAGATAAAGTCTATCATTTATTTTCGTTTGAGCAGCACAAGAGCAAAAAGAGTGATAAACACAAATGGAGAAACCAAAGAGAAAAACGTGTGAATTATGCGAGGAATGATATGTAAGAGTGATTCTGGCTTGATGGTTGAAGAAGGAGAAAAGTAGAAAAAAAGGAAACCGTATTGCATCGATCTTAACACGACAAGGGCGGGAAAATTGTATGATCATCCAAACATACATTTCTATGCACGTTTTAATTTACGAAATCAAGATGATCTGTTCTAATGATGCAAAGACTTCAATGAAGAATGCGTGATCCAGTTTCGCAGCTTTTCCAAAAGTTTTACTTGATGCGTCCCTTTCTAAAACCGTAAGTGATGCCTAAATATCAGATGATATAATGTGCGTTAATGTTATTAAATAAGATAATAAGAAACATTACGCAGTAAGCGCTTCCTTATTAAAATACCTTTGGGTTACGTCTGCGGTTAACAGTGCATGAATGTGTTTATACAAGTTGCTGGTAGCAATTGATTAATGATTACATTTGGGATAACAATGATTAGAACAAAATATTGTATTTAGAGAACATTCGTATAATCGAAATCGTAAGTCGAATCGCACTCTTTTGACAGATTAGCAGCGTCCATTTGATGATACAGGTGTAGAACTGGGAGAAAACAATAAAACAATGGTTTTCCAAAATAAACCTAATGCGAGCATTGGTATTTCGGTACTTCTACGGTATTATTATATGTAAAGGTAGCCTATAGGTGGGTCTCTGCCATAGATAACTAATTTATAACGCTGGGAAATAATAATGAGTAGAGAAAAATTGCTAGAGAAAAATATATTAGTGTTGGTACAAACAGATCCTATTTTGACGCACCAGAGGCTTCAATTCCTTAAACTAGGATTCTTTGAGTAACTGCTGACCCCAAAAACTCTAATTTATCACATATTTCGTTGAATCCAATTTATTACTAAAGATTATGTCAAAAAATGCAATAAAAGGTTATGTAGTGTGATGCAATGAGATTTGAATCTGCTTTGCATAATGCATAATCAAGCGATCGGCGGCGCGCGCGCAGACTGCGGTGTGACGCCCGTAGGGCTACTGTCACACTGTTGACGACGCGACGGAAGGAAGCGACTAGCTGCTCAAGAAACGCACACATAGTTGTAGGCTATTTGTATTAATAAATTTAAACTGTAACGAACAGTGGCAAACGGCAGTCTCAGAAAGAGCTGTCGGAATGTACTCGACACTTTTCTAAAAGATTGGATAGAGATAAGTAGAAGTAAGAAAGGTAGGCTTTTGTCTCGCAGGCAGACAAATGATGATAATAATACGGGGCGGAAGGGACACCGACGCGAAAACGGTTATCACGCATTTAGTACGTTCTGACCCGTACAAAAGTTCAATACTTGCTCGGTCAAAATGTATGGAACAGCAGATTTTTTTTAATAAAAACTTAAAGTGCGTTGAGCACTTTTTGGGTGAATAAAAATTATGGAACTCGCTTGACCGTCATGTAACGCTTCGTAGCCGATCCACGACGGTGTAGCACCACTTAGGCGTGCGCGGGGCACAACCCGTAGCAAATATAGATTAATTAGTTTTCACTTTTATCGGCAGTCCCAAAGACTGCCCCGCATGGTTTAGGTAAATTTCAATTTTATATTTAAATAAATCTACCTGTTATTAATGGTGTCCCTACCCTGTATAATAATTGAATGCCGACTGTCAGCAAAAACTCTCTCTCAACTAGTTAGTGTTACACATTAACCAACCACTCGTTTCTACTTACTAGTTCTGCTCACTTTTCGTTAATCGCCGACGGTAGGACAGGAGCCTTACTTTGCACTTCATGAATATACATTTCAATCAATTTTGTCACATTTATTCGTTATGATTATCGATTCTGAGGCCTTACTCTCTAACGCTCCCTCCGTATATTCGGATCTATCCGTCCTTCTCACTCGCACTCATCTGCAGGCTTGCGCGAGAGAGACGGATCTGGAATATACGGATGAAGCGTTAGGGAGTAGAGCCTCTGTAGACTAGGAGTACGAGGTTCATGACGGTAACAAGTTACTGGTCTGATAAGTCATAATTGCATCGATATACAGGGTGAAATTGAATAGATGCGACAAATTTAAATATATATAATACGTGTTGTCAAGAAAATGTATAAAATATCAAATGTAAAATTAAATAATAATTGATAGGTGTTACGAAAACCGTTAAAATAATAAAAGTATCAAAAAATCTCGTCTGACTCATCGCAGTGCTCAATATAGCGGTCATTTACCTAATTTTGCCTTCATTTTTCTTATTTATTTTGCATATTACTGGAATACCGATAATTCGTACTTAAATAAAGATAATAACATCATTGGACCTTTTGAAAACGATAATCGCGTATTTTTTTTTAACGATTTAGATTGTAGAAAAAACAGTTTATAATTACTATGTTACTGTAACTGAAGTTCCAATTTCATTTTGTCGCATTAAGTTGCAAGATTTTCAGGTAAGTAGTGATTTAATATTTCGCACATAGAACTGGGCTGCATTAGATAATGATGAAGTAATCCTCAAAACTCTTCGCTTTTTATTTATTTGTGGATGACTGTGCGCTGTATCTCTTCGTAACTTGAACAGTTACAACAGTTTATATGCACTTTTAACTTCACTAATGAGAAGATTCTAGACGAAACATTAATCACGAGTCGGAAGTAAACGTGCGACTATTTGTTGGAGAATGGCAACAAATTGTGTACGTATGCTAGCAGTCTAATTACGTCTAGATGTAAAACAGCTAAGACGGACAGATTATGCACAAGAGATTTCACACACTGTAACTAAATTAGTTATGCTTGTAAGAGCTAAAATATTAAAATGTTTACGTTGAGCAATAGACACTAAAGAGGTTAGGTAAGATTCATCATCATTCTCTTGCCCTTATCACAGTTCATATGGGGTCGGCGCAGCATATCTCCTTCCATACTTCTCTATATTTTGCCATCTTATCAGACACTTCTTTTCTTGCCATATCATTTTAAACACAGTCTATCCAACGTTTATTTGTTTATTATCTTCTTCTACTCATATATCCATGAATATAGAAATTTATGAAATGCTTAAGGGCCTGCGCAGACGACGGACTTATTGTGCGTGGTCCTGACAAAAAGTCTGCGACACATTTTGCGTGTTTAATTGTGTTTCACTACGTTTTGTCCACTATAAGGATCTACTGATGGAAAGGCTCCTATTGATCGCCTTTTAGTCGACAAAAAAGGTCAAATAAGTAGTCAAATACATTAATCACTCAAAATTTGTCGCACACTTTTTGTCCGTCACGCACAATAAGTCCGTCATCTGGGCAGGCCCTAATGGAAATTGGAAAGAAGGACAATCAACTGAACTTACCCGAAATTGAAATGTTAAGAATGAAATTTTCCTTTTTATTAATGGAACTCTTCTAGTTTGGCCATGTGAAGCTTTTTGCTGTCTTAATTTTTCTATGGTAGGTAGGTGGTCCGTCGCGCGTCGTATAAAAAGCCTTGGACAGACTGGGGTCGGAAGGCGAAGGCGGAGTACAGGGTGCCTGCGCTTAGAAAAGGCTTTTGTCCAGCACTGCGGACTGCGATTTTATTCATCTACCTAGCGTTTTCCCAACTATGTTGTTAGTACTGGGTAATACGATACCCGTTGGTAAGACTGGTTGACAGACTTTTTGGGCCACTGACACGACTGTCAAAGATCTACAAATGGGATCTTGGGCCACTGCTTAACGTGCTTTCCGAGGCACGGAGGAAACTCGGTTTGTAATGGCCGGCGATAAACCGACGCTACCCCCAACCTTGATCCTCTTATTTCTTAACTGGTTTTCATAACTTTAACGTGGTTACCCAAAAAAAGACGCTAACAGTCAGAATCTGTCGGCCACTTAGCACTATCAGCAAGTTCTTGACAAAACCACTGCATTTCACAAGAAGACTGCAATATTTGGTTTAGTTATTCATCGGCCTTGGCACACTGTTATTTTATATTAGTGTTATGACACCGAATATCTTTTAGAATAACGTATAACACCTATCATTGTGCAATGCCATGGTTCACGGCATTCAGTAATCTGTGCGAAGAAAACAATTTGTTTACTCTGAAAAATCGTGAGAATGTGAAGTGAATTACGTAAAAAACGTTTGTATTCTTTCCGCGATTAAGAAATTTTGTAAATAAAAATATCGTTATGTTTTTGATTGCTTAAACTTGACCACGTAACTTTAGCTTTTGATAAAATTATTACTTTGTTCAATGGGTAAAAAAGACCGGTTTTATTGGTCGTTTTAGTATCTGGGACAATTAACTATAAAAAGTATTGCCTGACGGTTTCTGGCAAAGTTTTTCACCACAATTTGCAGGCAAGAGCCATCATGAGGATGACCTTACGATGGCAACCAGTTCCATAAACGCTTTCCGTTTTTATGATAAATTGTGGACTGCGCTTCTTTAAATTTAACCTTTCAAATTCTCACCCTCTATACAGGGTTATTTTTTGTTTACACTAAACCCGAAAAGGGGTCATTGTACTCATCATTTTGAACAACTTTTTCTATGGGACGAACAGTGAAATCGCGAAAAAAAAATCAGCTGTTCCCTACATTTATGTTCGCATAACTCGTCAAAATGTAGGGAACAGCTGTTTTTTTTTTCGCGATTTCAAGGTTCGTCCCATAGAAAAAGTTGTTCAAAATGATGAGTACAATGACCCCTTTTCGGGTTTAGTATAAACAAAAAATAATGTTGTATATAGCTTTTTCAACAAAATTTAAATTTAACCCTATCCAACTTATTACTATATCTTTTAGACTAATTACAAAAGACACTCACCATCATTTCTCTCGATTTTCATCCAAACACGCGAATATAAGTTCTACAGTAAATTCACTATCACGGGACACACCATCAAACTTCACTGATCAGCACTCACTGGTAGTCGACAGGCACAGCAGGATAAGTAACCTTAGTACCAGTAGTCTTGTTGACCTCAGTGGCCTAAGATTTCCAGTCAGTGGGCTCAGTCCCAAGTGCAGGCGAATGATCTCTTGTCGAGTCGAAAGTAATACGTCTTGTTATGAGTATTGTGACAATCTTTCTCACGCACTGTCGATGCACTTTGAACTTGAATGTCGAACCTATAATTAGAAAAAGTGATAATATAAGAAGTGGTATTATGTGTGGTGACAGTTTTGTTAGCTGTTGGCTTTAGACGTCTCGTGTTTGTGTTGAAATTGTGGGCATTTGGATCTCAAGGTTCGGCATTATTCTTTGATTTGTGAGGGTCTCTATTAAATACAGGCCTCAATATAAAAAAAAAACATCCTTCTGGTTACTTTTTGAACCAAAACAGCAAAAAATCGTTATATAAAAAGAAACAATAGTAAGGACTGATCATGATTTCTTGTGAAATTAATTTCGTCTTGTATAACAAAATGCAACTTTTACACAGTTGCTATCGAAAACTCGGTTATTAAACTGTCATTGATTAATTAGCACTGCTTTATTTGTAGCTTCAAGCAATTAAGGTCCCAAAATTCAAAAGAATGTGGGTCAAAATCGTAACGATGTCATAAAATTGAAGTAAATACATTCCAGTTAGAGGCTTGCGTCAGAAGAATTAAACATAGCAGTTATATAATGATAAATATAGCTAATTGCGCCCAATCATTAGTATTATGCTGGAGAAGCTATTATTGTTGTTTTGACGTAATAGGTTAGCAGCGATTAACGTTTGACAGGTCACGCCAAACCAACATTAGATCCCTCAAAATGAACCAAAAGAAAAGAAAAGTATGATGTGAAGTTGACGTTACGATAACGAGACCCGGTCTAAAAAAGATTAAAGATAATTTGAAGACGGATATTTTGAGATCAAAAGAACCAATGAAGTTATAATGCCTGTGAACACTCTCACGAAACACGTTATTCAAATTACTTTCAGCGACAAGTATTGCCGTGTAACAAATTTTCAATGAAGCTAGGAAATAAGTTCACAGCTTCATAAGCACTTAGAATGCGCTTATATAACCTAGCTTTTACTAAGTTTAACACTAAGTTAACGAGAAATTCTTAGACCTTATCACGATCACGATTTATTGTTAGATGCTATCACATTTACGTCTTACGCGTCATTATCGTGATAACAAGTTACGGACACCTACGCAAACTCCAGACCCGTTGAAATTACATGACCTATCACAACACACGCTAAAGTTCTTACGTCAATCCAAGGGTGAATAAGGAGTATGACGTTATGCAATAATGGACAAGATTAACCAGTCGTATTACGTTAGGTTAGATAAGGTTCTATTACACCACATTACAGGTACAATGAGTTGAAACGATATAATCGCTGAACTCAGACACGAAACGAACAGCTATTGAAATTTCATGATTTTTTCACAGTTAATTGACAGAGGAGAGATAGAGAAGGAGGTTTTAGTTAAAAAAATAGAACTGACGTAATTTGTGGGTGGTGTTCCGGTTGGTTCGCGACAGCTGCGCGACGCGACTCCGCGTGGTGGACTGGCGGTGCGCGTGCGCCGGTCGGCAGCCGCCCCACGCGAGCGCTCCCCAGCCTGCAGATCATTCGTAATGTGTGTTACGAGGTGGCTTATGTGGAGTTGTGGGTCGCGGGTATGTTATGGTTTGTTTGATGAAATTCGTCTGAGAGATACTTTGTCTGCTGTAATCATTGCGTTGTATAATGAGAGCTGTGACATTGATAGCATGATTGGTGTGATCTGATTTGTGTTATTGATATGGTACATTGTTAGCGCTTGTTAGGTATGTTGCGACATACTGGTTTTTTAAATCAAATAACGTGCTTTTCATGCCAGGCTCAATTTTCCCGGTCATTTCCAATTCACCATTGTTGACTGTTGTTGATTAAAAATAAGTATCACGTTCTAATTTAGAACCATTCATAGAGAAAAAGAATTTGGTGACAATACTTAAAATCAGAATTTAAGAATTGATGATGATTGAGCTGGTTGATGAAAATCTTGAGGCTTCCCAACTTTTACCTCCTTTCTAATAACTTGGTAACGAGTTCTATCCAAAGTGACCATCTGCATTCTACAGTTAGACTTATACATGAATCTTAATAGTTATAAATCATAATAAATATGTAAAATTATGCTAGTAAGTCCACCAAGGAACTCATCAACATGTCTTCCTATCTCGCGTGATGAGTTTTTCCGCTTGCTTCTAACAGTTTCTATTCAGTACTTAGTCATAGTCTTAGAAGTACATCCTCAACAGTGACATTGTTTGTTTCTGAATGACGTGGGATTCGTTCATTAGTGCTAACATTAATTGCTGTTTTTGTATGTCGTTACTTGTTGCATATCATACTTTGATTCATGCACATTTACTTTCCAGAGGAACTCGTAGCAAAATAATAACAGCCGCTCGGATTACTCTTCAGGTAAAGCCGCACTTGCCTTGGTTGATCTGTGGATGGATGACCACCCATCACATACCGAGTTTCCTCCGTGTCGAGCCGTTGGTCTCGGCTGTCATTTGTAGATCTTTGACAGTCGTTACAGTGGTAGTCAGTGGCCGGAAAGTTTGACAACCAGTCTGTACAAAAAGGCAACCCAATGCTCACTCTGTTGTGCTGGTCAGATAGGCAGTCGCTCCATGTAAAATATTGGTATTCAGCTGCATTTGGTAAGAATGAATGCTGACTCCAACATAGTTGTGAAAAAGCTAAGTAAATGAAGACTTTCCTTGGAAATTTCGAGATGTAAGTACTTTTTGGACTGACCTCAGGATCTCATACTCAACCATTCTAGACTAGTAAGGACTTCGATTAAGTACAGGCATAAGTTATAGTAGTAATACAATAAAAGTTAGACAAAACTCTATAAAAGAAAACGTAATTTACAAATGACGGTTCTCCATTAGATTCAATTCCGTCAAGAACAGTTTAAGTAGAAGACAATCTTGAAAGAAAACAAACAAACAAGAAAAACAAACAACTAGAAAAGTAGATCATGAACTTAAACTCTACTCTAACGTTACGGCAGATGTTGTAACATGTGCTCGTAAGACAAAGCCGACGTGATGCGAGGCGTGTCTCTATACCGATGACATCAATGACAACGACGACACTGGTCAGGTATGCATGTGACGAAAATCGCACACGTAACCGTTGCAAAACGATGCGATCAACCTAATTCCGAAATTGGTTGGGAAATACACAATATCGATACTTTTTTAATCGAAACATGCTTCCTAGATTTTCGACAGAATTTTCGGAGCCCTTTTCTCTCAGATTTTTCGGTTTTCTTATCGTATTCTTCTCAGTTAAGAAAATGTCTCTTCATTTGCTAAGAATCGTATTGAACTTACCTATCTACCCTTGTTGACATATTCCAAAGTTTCCATTGATTCAACTGCTATGCTGACCAGTCCTACATCACTTATTAAAAAGAATTTCCAAGTTCTTGTTGTAATAGTAGGTAATGTAATGAATAATGTATACCCAAAGAGCAACTTCTAATAGGTAAAGGACGCGTGAGGCTTAGTCATGAAATATTTCTATATCACCTTTCCACAAGGTTAACACAATCGCTATGCTCCAAGTAAGGAAGCAGACTCAGTTTCATCCAGAAATCGAAAGTTGTGGGTAATCGTGCCGCGCGCTTACGACATCGACCCCCGGCCGTGAGCCAATGCGCTGTTCAAAATAAACACATATCAAACTCAACTTGGTACTTGATTAGTAGAATATCGATAACCGTTAATCGATATTCTATTATGAAATATTGATTCGAAAATCGATTATGAAATAAATCTTAAACCGCGGACAGCTTAGTCATTTTTGTTGCGTGATCTGCATTCAGTCCAAGGATGACACTTTTGTCGACATCGTCAGGTTGTTTACTATTGTCATCTACTAAGTCGTGAACATTTAAAAACTTTTCAGAAGATTACAAGCATCCGCAAAGGAAGTAAATACGACTTCATCCAGAAATCGAAAGTTGTGGGTAATAAGACCGCTTACGTCACTGAGCCAGGCCGTGGACCCACAGTGCGAGTGTGAAAAGCTTTCACAGGCGTGCTCTCAAACCGTCGTGTATTGTTCGTGTTATATTACACTTTAAACGACCAATTGTTGTGTATTTTATGTAAATATTCAACTCTTGCATAATATTCGCAATACTTATCCTCAGGTGAATGAACTGCGAATGTTTACGAATGATTCCTTTTGCTTGTCAGGTCGTTGCACTTCTTCAGATACTGTTTTCCACGGCTTTGTTTGCATATGAACTGCAACCCTACAATTGACAAGTTCTAGGATAGATTCTCCAAACGTCTTTCTTGAAACGTCTACGCCTTCAAACGAATCTGTACGTGTTTTTACATTCAGGAGTTGGCTGAACGCTGTTTCTCAGCCAATCAATCGGCCACGGAAATGTGCGTTGCTCTTTTTGCTTGTTAAACCAACATTTCTAAAGGTACCATTATAAATACGCACAGCCTGTACACAGCGGACGTGATAAATAGGAAATAGGGCCACGAAACTCATACTTCTTTCGATTACGTCAGGTAATACGAAACTTCTGTAATGCGATCCTCAGTAAGTGTAGCAGACTAGCAGTGCGATCGCGGAAATATGTCCGGGGAATGCAAACAGCCTAGTTACTGCAGTGAGTAACAAATGAATAATTATGCATAGAGATTTTGAGGTTACTGATGCTGATGGTGGGGACTAGTTACGATTTGATTAATTGCTTTGTTTTGTCTCATTGTAAAAGGTTTTATGTAATAACGATTGAGGTATTATGAATGACGATTAGTAGGATTAGAATGTATTGTTAATGTTTGCTCTTAAAACTTCTCTATGTCCCTGTTATATCGACTTGGTAACTTAAAGTGTTATAAGCCAATCATCATCATCATCATCATCAGCCTTTAATGTTCCCACTGCTGGGACACGGCCTCCTCTCAATGAGAGGGAATGGGCTATAATCTACCGCGCGGGCCCAGTGCGGATTGGTAGATGTCACATGTCTTCGAATTTTTGGTTCTAGGACAAGCCGGTTTCCTCACGATGTTTTCCTTCACCGTTTTGAGAGCAGCGGTGATGAAAATAACTTACACAAAGTAATGCGCCTACCTGGGTTCGAACCCACGACTTACTGTTATAAGCCAATATTTTATAGAAATAAATGTGACACGTAGCGTATTAATACTGTGTGAATATTTTTCTCAAAAACAATTATTAGGAGCAGTGATGATAGCCTAATGGTGTGAGCGTCTCGGACCTCTGATATTTCGGATTGATGCGCCTATTGTATAATTATCATTTGCATCGGTGAAGGAAAAAAACCTGAGGAAACCAGCATGCCTGCAGGATTTTGTAAACGTCTCTTTGTGCCTATTGGCCTTGTTTCGTTCTGTCTCCTGCTGATATGGAGGGAAGTGGAAATTCCGGTTTATTCCTCCTCCTCCGCTATATCTGATTAATTTCGTTGCGGGATCCAAGATGGTTAAATTCATTCTCTGGGTCTTCGTCGAGCTTCATTGTCTCGGCGCGTTTCTGGTGGTCGCCACTGTTTATACTGGCTTTAGGAATTACAGTGGTTTGGGAATAGTATGGCGGGCCAATTCTAAAAAAAAACCCTGCAATGTATTTCTAGGCGTGAGGCTCATCGGCGGCATATAAACTCTGACACCAGGTAAGACATTAACCACACGTTAAAGAAGACAGAAGAAACCAATTATTTATATTCATGTTGACATTGAAGACTGCAAAAACGCATGAATATTTATCTCTTGTTTGTCAAGTTTAAATAAGCTGCTATTTAACATGCATGCAACAACGAGTATGGCGTCGAAGTAACTCATAGTTCAAGTAATACAGCTTACACTTGTTTTTCTTGAACTTTCAGTAGATCAGTAGGCCACTGGTACTGGCTCTGGATCTGAAAAGGCAGTGTAGCGGTCATCAACTTATGTGCAATTCACAGTTTGGGAGACCTTGATAACTATCTGTTGTAGGTATTAAACTCTGAAAACTGCGTTGTATGAACTAGGGATGTATGTATCCGATACCGATATATCGGCGATACTTCGGGTTTGCCGATATATCGGTATCGGCGATATAGCGACAAAACCCGATATATCAAACAGACTTGAAAACTTAAGAAAACTTTGTTTTTTAAATAAAAATCTTATAAATGTTAATTTTGATTACTGAAACTATTAATTAATTGTATTTTATTTATTCTACCTTCCTTTTTTAATGCAATATGCGTATCGGTATCGGTATCAGTATTGCCGATATTTTTGTAACAGTATCAGTGTCGGTATCGTATTGGCTAAAAAGCGTATCGAGGCAACCCTAGTATGAACTTAGTTGTTCCAGCTCGACAATCTCATTTATCATTTAATCCTCTATGTAGAGCAAATTCATAGCTTTTATTTCTTGAGCAAAAACGCTGTAATAACTCAACCGATTGAGCTGAAATTTTGCACCCCTTTGTTTCTGGTGACAATACATCTAAGACAACATGACTTGAACCTGCAGCCAAGATTGCCTCCTTACGAAATAACTCCTCAAAGGTTCAACTATCGGTACCGGTACTAGCTTGGTATCGGTACTAACTATATTCGCAGTCGGTGCTGATAGATTCTTCTTTTTTTTAAAGTTAGTTTTTTTTAAAGTAGTTTCAGATTTTTTAAACTCTGATATCCATTGACTTCTGATGAAAAAAAAAAGCTTTTCGAAAATGTTTTATTTGTTTTACAAGTAAACTTAACAACTAGTGATTGAAGCCTCCTTTTAAGCAAAAAAGCCTGTGTTAGGAGAAGGTTGCTGATGGTTGACCAGAACACGTATAAAACGTTAATCGATACAGTAGGCGAACAGTATACACTTTTGAAAGTTGCTACGTGTATAAATATTAGTGCTCGTGACGGTACAGCCAAGTGCTAATCAATAGCAATCATCTTGACGGTAGTTTATGTTTTTTAGGTTGCCGTACTCAAAGGGTAAAAATGGGGCTCTGTAACTAAGGGGCCGTCTCCACGAGCGAGGGAATCGCAGCGATTTGACGTATTTCTATAGGAAAATATCGCTGCGATTCTCTCGCTCGTGGAGACGCCCCAAAAGAGTGTATAGAAAAACGTGGCAAGGACGATACTATCGCTGCGATTCTCTCGCTCGTGGAGACGGCCCCTAAGACTACACAGTCCGTCCGTCCGTCTATCCATCTATCCATCAGCAGGCTG
The DNA here is from genome assembly GCA_916618015.1 of Xestia c-nigrum. Classification (NCBI taxonomy): domain Eukaryota; kingdom Metazoa; phylum Arthropoda; class Insecta; order Lepidoptera; family Noctuidae; genus Xestia; species Xestia c-nigrum. The sequence goes on from OU745263.1 coordinate 7,206,522, forward strand.
TATCTCATGAACCGTGAAAGCTAAACACTTGAAATGTTCACAGATGATGTATTTCTGTTGCCGCTATAACAAAAAACAGCAATGTCTAATGTTGTGCACCCTTCGTGGGCAAGACCGACTCGCACTAGGCCTGTTTTTTCTTTGATAGAACCTTGAGAAATATTTAGAAACAAATCTCTACCTAATATCGAGCCCCCTTCCTACAATGTTATTTCCAGTCGCAAACATATTCGGATACCATATTTGTGTACATAATGAGTAAAGATTGCTGCAATCACCTTACGTCATCATTTCCCTGATTTAAGTCAGAATTTCTAGCAAATGTAGTTCTAACCGGCAAATTTTGTAATAGGGCAATTGAAATGATTAAAAAATTTAAATGAACGACTCAAACCGGTGTGTTTTGTACCGATTACACACGAATGGATTTGTGGAACAGAGCTGCGCATAACAGAGATCTAAAAAACACCTGACAATCAGATAAAAAGTTACAACTTAGCTAGGTACTTCCTTGCTTTTCATTTCTTAATTCGGAAGACCGGAGGAGAACCACGAAGAATAAAAAAGGATTACTACCAGACCAACAGCAATAAAGAGGCATAACCAAAATATTATGTCTTTTACTATACTTAACTCATAACCGAAGCTCCTGCAAGCCACCTGAATTCTGCTTAATAAAGGCGATCTTATTATAAGGACCCGTGGATTGATTACTCTAGTGCTCCTATTTTTGACAGCCAAGTTGACTGTTACGTGGAGTTGGTGATTGATCAACATGGTTCAAAGCTTCAATCAGATTGATCAGTGATTTGTTGCTTCAGTCAGAGTGTATGTGACTGTCAGTCACCGCCAGCAGTGTCAATCCTCCGAGAGTGTGCGCCGGGTGTTATGCGGAACCTTGCGAATATGTGTGCGTGTTACATAAGTGGCGTACGTGAGCGCGCGCGCATTGTTGGTCGCGCTGCGGCTGCGGAGAGACGCCGAGCGACGCGGTGGGATGCGTCAGCGCACGCAAACATGATTACCGTTTAATTTAAAATTTAAATGATGTACCGTTTTAAGAGGGCTGTGACTATTTTTCTTGTATTTGAGTGTTTTAAAATTCTAACACTCAAATACAATAAAAATAGAGATATTTATTTTGAGCACTCCCTAGAGAAACAATCAATCTTTCTCAGGCACATATTTTTTTTAATTTTGTTACCATACCTAAACCATAATCACTCATCGAAACTGAAAATTTAGATGTGATTATATATGGTTCAGATTTGTACACAAAATTAAAAAAAAACATGCCTGTGAAAGATTGATTGTTTCTCTAGGGAGTGCTCAAAATAAATATCTCTATTTTTATTGTATTTGAGTGTTAGGCTCTTAAAATACTCAAATACAAGAAAAATTGTCACAGCCCTCTTAAATGAGCATTTATTTATTATTTTTATTCACTGGACTAATTTCCAGGTCTGATTTGAACAGAGATTTCTTTAAAACGGCTGAAGGAAATGTCAGGTGTGTTAGCTACCATGTCCTTTAGTTGATATGAGGGCAACCTTTTTGGATACAAATATTTTCATCTGAGTACAGTCATATATATTAATTTTCGACATAATAGTAATGGGTATTCATTTGATAGGGAGCAGCGGTGGCCCAGTGGTGGCGGCCCCGACTTACGAACAGTAAGTCGTGGGTTCGAACCCAGACAGGCGCATTACTTTGTGTAATTTATTTCATCACCGCTGCTCTCAAAACGGTGAAGGAAAACATCGTGAGGAAACCGGCATGTCCTAGAACCAAAAATTCGAAGACATGTGACATCTACCAATCCGCACTGGGCCCGCGTGGTAGATTATAGCCCATTCCCTCTCATTGAGAGGAGGCCGTGTCCCAGCAGTGGGAACATTATAGGCTGATGATGATGATGATTCATTTGATAGGTTTCGTCTTCTTGCCTACACTGGGCTACACTTTTCTTCCATTGTCAATTATCACGCTATCGGGGTCTGTCTTAACCTGATAATAAATTACTGACTTAACGAGCAACATCGATGAGCTGTAGCCATTACCAATGCTTACTCAATGTTTAATAATGTGTTTTAATGGATATTAATGACCACATCCAGGAACGAACTGATTATTGTAATGTAATGTTTTGTAATGGTACCTAATGTTCTTTCTGTGTTTAATTATGTGTAGCTATTAATATTGCTGCCTTTTTGTTATAGGCTGGAGATTTAGCTACTTTATACTAAGTGTAAACGGACTCTTCATAAAGCCGTCAACCAAGAATTCTGTACATCAAACTAAGTAATCCTACGCAAAAAATACGCAAACCGATTTTTTTGGAGTAAAAAAACACATTTTACTGTAGTACTCAAAAGACTGTGCTGATGAATGAATTGAAATAGTACGGGAATTTTGGAGTTATTTAAAGTAAATTCGGTGGGAGTTGACATGGTAGTGTACAACATATATTTTTTTTAGTTTTATCATTCTCTTATCTTAGAAGTTACAGGGGGGGGGGGGGGGTGGCAAACATTTTTCCACTTTGGAAGGGTCTCTCGCTCTAACTATTCAGTTTAGAAAAAAATGATACTAGAAACCTCAATATCATTTTATAAGACCTATCCACAGATACCCCACACGTATGGGTTTGATGAAAAAAAAATATATTTTGAGTTTCAGTTCTAAGTAGGTATGGCGACCTCAAATGACAATCAATCCTCACCATCTTAAATGTATTGTTTTTTTTTTTGTGTAAAAATCTTAATGCGATTCACAGAATACTCGTACATCTACTTACCAAGATTCAACAGCATAGTTCTTATAGTTTCGGTAAAAAGTGGCTGTGACATACGGACGGACAGACAGACAGACATGACGAATCTATAAGGGTTCTGTTTTTGCCATTTGGCTACGAAACCCTAAAAAGACTTGTGAAAAAGTTGTCACTTCGACCTCTTACATCTCCGTAACTAGAAAGTTTTCCAGTTATGATCTAGAACAAAAAAAAATATCGGAATGATGGGGTGATCAAGTGCTTTTCGATTTCGTTAAGGGTACTTTTACATCCATTATAGTAGGTACCTACAGCAAAACTATTATTGCTGGGAAATTAAGTAGTTAATCTCATCACTCTGCCTTCTCACAGAACCGCATACATTCTAACATTCTCGTCTTCCATTCATTTCAACATCTCTATCAATCATCACCTGAGTACTATTTATTGTACCTATGTTAACAAATGATTAAATGACTTATGACTTATGACTTATGAGTATCTGTTTCAAGAGGTTTTAAAACCCTCCTGATTGTATCCCAAGGTTTTTACTCTGTCCGGGGTTGCGGGCCTGTTCGAAAGAGATACCGCGGCCCTGGAACATAAAGGGCGAGGAAGGAACATGGATGGGTTTTAGTCAGTAAGAGTCTGACACTCCCTCCCGCTCCGCCCAGAGTGGGAGAAGTCATTTGATGATTTCCCATCCTAAAAAAAAAAGAAAAAAAAAGGTTTTTACTCTGTGGATGCACAATGCCTGCCAGTCTTACATAAACTCTAACTGCATAACTGTTTTAATCTTGTATTCAATTCACATACAGTCGATACGAAACTAATAAGTTTGTGGAGATCCTAACCTTTAGATATGCGACAGCACGTTCATGAATATAATATTATTTCTTACCTTTGTCGTCTTGTAAATCGGAGACCTTTTGACCCCTAAGACCTCATAAAGTCACCACCGTAGTCGAAGACCTGTGGGGTCGTAAGTTATAATAAACTTCCGTGTTTCAATGCAACCATGTAACTACATAAGCAATATTCTGATGGATCGTTTTCTGCAACAAAGTACTGCTGCTCAAAATTATACAACGTGTAACGTTAAATGCGCAAAACCTGGAAATAGTTTGATCAGAATCACGAGCAGAATCAATTGAACCACTTTTTGATATAGCTCACATTTAAAAAAATCCTTATTAAAAATGTTGTCCTGTCTATTTATTAATAGGTCAAGCCATGACGTGCGCAAACCCGCAGAAATAGGTAAACAGACAAACACAAACGGTTGTCATCCAATTTAAATTATATCATACGCGGAATAATAATAGTTCTTGCCAGTAAAACTAAAACAGAACATAAAACCTTGATTTATTCAAATATTTTTTTAGGATTAGGTCAATTGAATTAAAAATCCCTCCGGCAAGCCGCAGGAGGTAGGTTTCGGAGAAGGTGCTGGAGCGTCCGACTATTGAAAATTTGTATAAGGAGTTGTACTTATGTGTACAATCTACCAAAAAATATGATATCAAAATCGTTGTCCTGTAATGGAAAGTTTACCCTTTTTAAATACTCTCATATGAGTTTAGCAATGGAAACGCCCTGAATTTTTTATTTATATTTTCTTATTTTGAAAAATATAAGTTTTATCGCCAAACTTCAAAGGTACTTAGAGTAAATAATTTGCTTTAAAAAAAATATTTGCGACGCTTAAAATGAATACTGTTTCGGAGATACGATTTATTTTCGCAAAAAATTTGGAAATTTCAAACCTCTACCCAATTTATTTAGGGGTTGCATCAAAAAAGTTTTAATTTAAAGTTGTCCGTATTTTTACTCAGAATGATAAAAATGAAAGACGGTTTAAATTTATCCATAGGAAAAAAGTTATGGCCTAAAAACTGATTTTAGAAAAACCGCCCCCCGCCGCCCGCCATAGACGAATTCCGACAATTCACGAACTTAGCCTAAGTTTTGACCTTTACTATTTTTTGGCCAAATTTGAAAGCAATCGGTTCATAATTGCGACCTGTAGAGTGTGGCTAAATTTTGCTTGTCACCCATATACATACGTATGTAGGTATATATCCCCGTAGGTGAGAGACCAAGAAGCAGATTTTTTTTTCAAAAAGTGAAATCTACCTTAAAACAATTGGAGTGTCTGAGGTTTTGCGCAATTCAACGTTACACGTTGTAAAATGGATCGTTCATGCCTAAAGATCTAAAACAGATGATTGCGGCTAAAAGTACTACCAATAAAATGAGACGTTATTTTGCAACTTGACGTTGGAGATCGGACGTCATATCCATAGCCCTGAAAAACACATTGAGGCGTTGACTCCGCCTGTCAATCATAGATCTTTGACAGTCGTTTAGGGTGGTCAGCAGGCCGAGACTTACAATCAGTCTTACCAACAGATCTATCTAACTGGGTACTAAAAGTCAGATCAGCAGTCGATCCGTGCAAAATACCGGTATTCAGCAGCTGATGATTATTTATATTTTGATTAGACTGGAAGAGTATCCTAACAGATTTGTAAAAGTGGTTAAGCAGATAATTAATCGGTGAAGTTTTGAACGTCTACAACTGCTTTAAATACAGGGTGTCCGGTGGTAATTTTCACATTTAAAAAAATCATAATAAAATAAATAATTAAGTTTCCTTTACCTAATATCTTTATTTTTGTAACAAGTACATTAATGTGAGTTTTACTTTTTAAAGATAATGTTTTCTAAGTGCCGACCTTCTTGACGCAAACACTCTTCCCATCTTTGACGCATATTTTCAAACACACGTCCGCAGAGATCACTTGAAATTCCCGCCATTTCAGTCCGACTATTTTCTTTCAGTTGAGCAGTAGTGGTAGGTTCATTTCGATAGACGACGCTCTTTAGGTAGCCCCATAAAAAAAAGTCACATGGACTCAGATCCGGTGATCTTGCTGGCCAGGGTATGTCACCGAACCGAGAGATCATTTTTCCCGGGAATAATTCCCTTACAACAATCATGGACGCTTGTGCAGTATGCGCAGTAGCGCCATCTTGTTGAAACCATGTGTTTCTGTAAGAAAAAGAACTGTTGCGAAGTTTTTCTCTAAAAAAACTGTTGATCATCTCACAATATCTGTCGGAATTTACAGTCACTGCCTGACCATGATAATTTTCGAAAAAATACGGGCCTATAATTTCTCTACCCGAAATAGCGCACCAGACAGTCACTTTTTCGCTGTGCAACGGTTGTTCGTGCATTTCCCTGGGATTCTCCGGACTCCAGTAACGAAAGTTTTGTTTATTTACGTACCCTCCTAAATGAAAATGTGCTTCATCACTGAAGAAAATGTTTCGTAATCGCGTGTCCGTAGAAAAAGTCGCTAACATTCTTTCGGCATAAGTTAATCTTGTTTGGTAGTCATTTTCGTTCAATTTCTGGATTATTTGGATTTTATAGGGATGGAATTTGAGTTTTTTCTTAATAATTTCGTGCAATGTTGATCTGGCGATTCCTAAAGCTGACGATCGCGCTCTTAGTGACATCCGTGGATTTTGCATAATTGAATCACTCACACGTTCCATGTTTTCTTCAGTCGATACAGACGGGACTGGGCCTTGGTGACGCGCCGGTACGACTGAGCCTGAAGCTCTAAATCTTGCTACCCAATATCGAATTAAACTTTTTGACGGCGCATCTCTTATTCGTGGAATATTGAATCGATTACAAAATTTACGTTGCGCGGCAATTAGTGAAAAACTACTCGTTAAGTACGCCTCAACAGCGAAAGCGCGCTGTTCTCACGACCAACGCTCCATTGCGGCTAAAAAACTCACGACGCTGGCGCTACTAATGCCTCACCCCGCGCCCCTCTAGCTGCCCGCGTTCAAAAGTAATAACTTTTTAAAATGTAAAAATTGCCACCGGACACCCTGTATATATCTTCGACGCTACAATATAGCAACATTTTCGCCTCAACACAAGCTAAGCAAAAAGGAAGTTACACTAAGTTGTGCTAATATTTTTCTTCCTACACTAATAAGGTTCTTCTGAAGCCTCAGTACCGCCATTATTTACTTATTGGTAAACCTAAATACGCTTACAAGATGCAGTTAGTTAAATACTAAGTGATATAACTCGAGATGTCAGTTAGCTCATATCTTATGCATCTTAGTATTTTGTAAGTGGTGTACGTGTCTGCATAGATAACAGTTTAGGGCTTACTCATTGCCATGTTAAGAAACTTAAGCTGTGGTCAAAATGAAGCGAATCTGGACGACGCCGCGACGTTCGCTGGCGCTGATTAATAATTATAAATATTGCTGGACATTAACACACAGCGCCACCTAGTGCCACACTAAGCAAAGCTTGTATCGTGGACACTAGATAGTTGATATACTACATATATACTTTTGTTTTTGTAAATACATACTTATTATACATATAAACATCCATGACTCGGAAACAAATGTCCGTCCTCATCACACAAACATTTGCTCCTACCGGGATTCGAACCCAGGACCCTAAGAACGTAAGGCAGCGTCACTACCACTATGCCAATCGGGTCGTCACTTTTCCTTTTCCGTCAATTTTCCTTCCCTTATCCCTATTTATTTGGTGTCTGCTCAGTATGTCTTCTTCTTCTGTACTTCTTTTACTCGTCATCTCAGTTGTCACCTCCTTTCTAGCAATTTCATCCCTCACATAGTCCATCCATTGTTTCTTTGGTCTTCTTCTACTTATATATCCCTTTCCTTCATACAACATTTTCCTCATTCCTCCGCATCACATGTTTATACCACAGCAACCGATCCCCGCACAACTTTTCAGCCAGAGGCGCCACTTTCAGACTTCCTCTTATGTATTTATACCCTATATTATCCATTCGCGTAACACCACACCTCCTGTTTGGCATTCTCATCTCAGTCACATGTATCGCTGGCGCTGATTGTGTCAACTAATTAAATTACATGGAGGTGTCCAAATAAACTGTCGCGAATATTGTGACTTTTGATTTATCAAAACAGCAGATTCGCCTCAGTGTGGCCAGACCTTTATATGGCACCTATTTACCTGATATATGTTAGGTAATGTAAATATTTTCCCATTACAGCCTTCTTGTATTTGCCATATTAATTACCCATCGATTACATAATCGAAGGGCCTCCATTGCTTAATTCACAAATTTGTTTTATTAATATTTGTTTTACTATGAGATCATTCATTCATTCATAACTTATTTATTCAACGTTATTTACAAAAGGAGGGATCAGTATTGGTAACTTTGGTATTCGGATATTTGTGTTCGTATCACTAGTATCGTTGAACTACATTGTGGAGATGGAATCGACACCACCTTTCCACTATCGAAAGTTGTCAAGCATGTGCAACTAACAATCAAATTCATATCAGAACAATGTTATGAATATCAATTAAAATTCCCCAAGTCATAAAGGAGGTGGCGCTTATAGTCATAAATCAGAGCAGCTAATAATCGCACCTGATCGAGTTGATTGAATGTTGTGCAATGACTCGGAAAGGGGCTCTGCACACCAAAGCCAGCGCCTCATGTTAAATAGTAGTGTCCGACCATAGAGTTAGGCTTCTACGGCTCCTTCGGCCAAAAAAAACCAATCGTAACATCGTATGACCCATTACTAACTGGGTTGTGGTCATATGTCCAGTCCATGTAAAATATACTGGAAGCCGATCCGAACATAGTTCGGAAAAGGATATACAGATGATGTTTTTATTCTGAACTGATTTTGTTAGGGTTACTAAAACCCTATGCGATAACCGATAAATCGGCCAAGGTCAGGAATCGGACGCTTAACATAATCCGCGACTCCCGCGCGTTGTAGCGGGCGCGGGGCGGCTTGATTTGCGGAGCCCTTAGGGTTACTAACACCCTCAGTGATAACCGATTAACCAGCTTAGACCAGAAATCGGACACTTAAAGAAATCGGCGTCACCCGCGCGTGGTAGCTGCCGGCTTGATGTGCAGAGCCCATTAGCTCGTAACCTCACTCAACTAGCCGGTTGGTTACACGTACGCCTAATGCCTCGTACGACCACTGTGCATTGGTGCTGGCTTTACTAACATAATTATTATGTGCAGACATGTTGGGATTACCAGCCGCTCCTTGTATCGATTGGCTGGAGCCGAGCCCAGCGTTATGTAAAGTGGAATGTGCAGCCAAAACGCCTACTGTTACTATGTAGCAATCTGTTCTTATGAAAGATTTTCGAATGAACCACTTAACTTTAAGCTTTGCATACATGGTCGCTATATGGTGTTTAGTTCTATGGGAAAGTTCTCAGGGTACAATTTCCAATGCTATTTTGTTTTTTGAATGGGGACGAGGCAAAAGGTGTATGTAAGGATTGTGGCTTTCGTTGGTTCCTGTGTGGGTATGTATTTTTTCTGTCTGTGTTCACAACTGTGGGAATGTGTTGGATCTTCCTAATTAATACTTAACTGTCGTCCATAAATGCAGTTTCGAAACTCCAATTGTTTTTTTTAAGTCTAATTAAAACAAGGCCTATTTTAGAACGGTGAGCTGTCTATTGTCTACATACATTCTGGTGCTCCTTCCGCTCAAGAAGTTAATACAAAATAATAATCATAAAATTATTACGTGTATGTAAATATTCCGCACTTAGGTTTATTGCCAAGGCAGTTTATGTTAATCCGCTGACACATAAAACTAGAAATCTAGATTCATTTGAATATTTTATTAGATTCTGAAGGTGGGAACAGGAACTTATCTAACGGCTGGGAAATGATAATAAATGCTGTTAATGTGAGTGTAAATAAGTGGTTGGTGTACTTATCGAGGATTGAAACTTCAAGTTTAACACTTAACTTGAAATCATTATCACTTTTCTGTCGTTTTGGTGCTGGCTATTTACTAAGGAGTTATAGTGTCAACGAAGGACATATTTCCCTTTGATTTTGTATTTTATCCACGTAGTTTTCGGGCTGAAAATATGTCAAACTGACAAGAGTTTCTTCAACTAAACTTATCTGATGAATTCCTTTAAAACGATTTTTGACCTCATAATTAATAGTACTATTTATGTATCAAAAACGTAAGTATACTTAAAAACTAAGCCCCACAAAACCGTTGTCAATTTTTAGGGACTTTCCTGCATTTATCACTAAATACGCTCAAACAATATATTTGTGCCATCTAGTGGATCTATATAGAGCGGTAATACGTTTTGGCAGTGTAGATAGTTGAGCTATTCGACAAGAGATGGCGCTTTATTCAATTTATTTGCTATTCGCCAACAGATGTCGCTATTAGTTTGGTGATAAAGAGGTTTAATACTCGTATACCGGTACAGCGCACTATTCGACTCAAAATGTCCATAGAAAGTAATACTGGAACACTCCATCTTATTGGATCCAAAAGCATTATTGAGGTCAATTTTTCTTAAATTTGTCAGTGGTGTCGATTCTGTTGTGAACAAACTAAACTTAATTTAGGCTAGCGCTATCTTTTTCTCTCTAATAAAACGAGAAAGAGACGGACGTAATTTAGAGCTGTCAAATTTAATTGGAGCTAATATTTCCATGCAAATGAAGGGTGCACGTTAAAACATGTCGACTAAAAACACGGTGAAGCGCAAGGCATAAACTAGTTTGACATCTCAAAATTAGTTCATAGCTATAGCCGTCCTTTTCTAACACTGTCTTTTAGTAAAAGATAGCAATAGCCTAAATTAAGTTTAGTTTGTGCACAACAGAATCGACACCATAGTGCTTTGCGCTTAATGAAATTTTAATTTATAGGGGAAGCGTAGCCCGTGAAATTCAATTTTTCTCACGAATTTTTTTTTGCAATTTTAAGGTCAATGTCACGTTGTATGTTCATTCATTAAAATATGATTCACAACCGTTGCAAGTAACCTTTACAGATTTTTTATTCAAATCATCAATACAATACCATAAAGTCCCATTGTATTATTTTTTTTCATGAAATAGTGTATTTCGCGGGCTACTCTGGTGCTTCCACGATAAATGAGACATGTGTAAATAAAACTACAAAGAATACTTTATTTTTTATTTTATAGCGAACCAATGATTGGTAGTTTTTATTACAATATTTTACGTCTAATAGACTCGGAAAGTAAAATAATTAAGTACGTACACTACATCCCTTAACAATATATTTACAGACCTACGACAAGAATAACATTACTTTAAATAAAATATCATTATTTTTACTTAACGAGTATTTATGACAAAAAAAAATTTGTTCATGACTGAGTATTTTTCATTCACTATAATTTAACACTGTCATAATACAAGCCAGTCCTCTTTAATCATGTCCGATGCTTTTTCAGCAATCATGATGACAGGAGCGTTGGGGTTCCCACTTATGATGGTGGGCATTACACTCGCATCGACGACCCTCAAGTTGGCCACGCCATGTACACGTAGCCGCGGGTCTACCACAGCGTCGATATCCTGCTTAGGACCCATCTTGCACGTCCCAGTTGGATGGTATATTGTAAACGTAAAGTGCTTCAAGCTACACTCCCAGTACTCGTCACTAAACAACACGTGGTGCTGACACCCAGGCATAGCAATGTTGTGCGGCCTCGACCCGTACCTCTGGAAAGATGTCGTGTTCGACAAAGCCATCGCTATCTTTATACCCTCCGTAAGGACTTTAATATCTTCCTTGTACGCGAAGTAATTCGGCTCTATAGACGGCGCAGCGAACGGGTTCTTATTTTTCAGTTTAATCCAACCGGAGCTCTTCGGTCTCAACAGTAATGGAAGAATAGTCCATGTCTCAGCGTCCTCTATTGGTTTGTAGACGGTATTGTAAACTCTGTCGCGCAGGTTCAATATCTTTCTGATCTGTTCTCCACCATCAGAATTAACTGAACTTGGCGCGAAGTGGAACTGGATGTCTGGCCAGTTGCCAGACGGTGGCGCGTATTTAGTGTTCACAAATGCTAGTCCCTCCACGCCTTGAGTCGTCATCGGTCCTTTCTCGTATAGAATGTAGTTCATGGCAACGTTGAATGTCTGGAAACGGTCCTTTTTAAATGTTACGGGTTTGTTGACTACGAAAGTCAAACCACCGAGACCAACATGATCCTGCAAGTTATGGCCTACCTTTAGGTTTGCCACCAAAGGAATACCATGTTCTCTAAGGTGGTCTGCTGGTCCAATACCGCTCAACATCATTATTTTAGGAGTCGCTAGTGCCCCAGCGGACATAACCACTTCTCTTTTGATTCTAATTTTGTGCCGTTGACCATTTCTAAAGAACTCTACGCCGTATGCCTGTTTTTTTACAGGATTGATAAGAATCCTCGTAACTTGGGCGCCGAGAGCAACGTGCAAGTTACTCCGCTGTCTAACAGGTCTGAGAAAGGCCTTGGCCGTGCTGCAGCGGCTGCCGCGCCGCATGGTCGCCTGGGTCAGCATGAAGCCCGTCTGTTTCGCTCCGTTTATGTCACGGTTTTCGTAACCAAGTTCCATGCCGCCTTTCAAGAACGTAACCGATAAAGGCGTGCGCCACGGTGCTTCTTGGACCGTGAGGTATCCGCCGGCGGCGTGGTATGGCGTGTTCACTAAGTACGGGTTGCGATTATCTTCGGATTTGAGGAAATATGGTAACACTTGATCGTACGACCAGCCGGGGTTTCCGAGTGCTTCCCAGAGATCGTAGTCGTTGCGGTTGCCCCTGACATAAACCATAGCGTTAAGCACGCTGCAGCCACCGAGTACCTTGCCTCTAGGCCAGTTGCAGCGGTCGCCGTTCATGGCGAGGCAGTAGGAGCGGTTGTGTGAGGGCGTGGTCTGGTACTGCCAGTCCATCTCGGAGAGCTGTGTGTAGCCCGCCAGCGCGGGGATGTCAGAGATCTCAGTTTCGTCTTGGCCGGCCTCCAGGAGCAGCACAGTCCAGTTGCCGATCTCGGAGAGCCGCGACGCGACCACTGCGCCGGCAGAACCGCCGCCGACTATCACGAAGTCGTAGATCGGCAACAGCTGAAACATTTAACAATATAATTATTACATTGTGATCTTGAGGAGCTCGTGGTTAAGTAATAACAGCCACTCGGGTCGATTTTTAGGTTAAGCCGTGCTTGTCTAGGTGGGTCTGTGTATAGGTGACCACCCATAACATACCGAGTTACCTCCGTGCCTCGGAAAGCACGATAAGCAGTTGGTCCCGGCAGTCATTTGTAGATCTTTGACAGTCGTTACAGATAGTCAGTGGCCCAAAAAGTCTGACAACCGGTCGTACCAAGGGGTATCGTATTACCTAGTACTAACTGGGTTGCGGAGGTCAGATGAGTCGCTCCATGTAAAATTCTGGTGTTCCGGTTAGACTTGAAGCCGACTGCAAAATAGTTGGGAAAAGGCACACAGGAACACGCAGGTTGGGTGACATTGGTGTCGTAAGTTACATTTTCTTGTCGTTACAGCAACTTTGTAGTCCTTATGCATTTTGCTCAAATAGAAAATACACTCATTTGAATGACGTTACGTTTTACTTATTTCGAAAATGATCTTCAATATACTCACAGTATTGACATCCGTAATATAAGATTCTGGGTCGAATTGTTGGTATCTGAAGTACGTGATCCCGAGTGCCAGGAGTGGTATCAGACCCAATACGGTGATGGGCGACGGTGCCAAGCTGGCCAGCGCTCCTGCCGCCTCCATGGCTGCCCTTACAACTCATCTACCGCTAAACTAATATTTACAACTTAGCCTACTAGTCTTAGCTCTCTTAAATCCAGTGCTGGCTTTTCTTTCTTTGCTCCTCTTCTGAAAGAATTTTAGGGGTATAATTCCTAATGCCAGGTTTTTTAATGGGCGTCGTTTTCGCCTTTTCTGTTTCGCTAAGATAGCTTTTGAGTCGTGCGCTCTTTAGTTCGTCTTTGTCAGCGTCGAATAGTTGTAGCGTGTTGTATCGCTTCTCTTTGTGAAGTTTGACGGGTTTGTAGAGTTCTTTGTTGACGTCTTTGTAGTGTTCGTTTTTGTACAAGGACGTGCAGTAGTAGTCGCTTTTGGAGGATCTGTCGGAGCGGTACTCGCAGGCGCTGGAGCCGCTCCTGTAGCCGCTGCTCTCTGTTGAGGAGTTGTCACTCTTAAAACTGTCGGCGCTCCTCCTCGCCTTGTGTCGCTTGTAGTCTTTGTCGAAGTCGTTGGCGCGGTAGTCGACGGGCGAGCTGCGGTAGTGCAGGGGCTCGTCGTACTTGTCCTTGTACCGTCTCACTTGCGTGCCGCTAGCGTGCGCGTACGACTGTTCCTGGCCCATAATGTAATGCGCGCTCGCGCTCTCGCAGGATTTCTGTAACGAGATTTTTTTTTTTAATATAAAGTAAAAAACGTGTTGTTTTACGCATCAGGGTGGATTACAATTATTTGGTAAAATGTTACTGACAAACTATGTATATAAATATTCTCAATTGTGTTTTTCTTTGTTACAGGTAAGATGTCGATAAAATTAAAAAAAAAAACTGATGACTTCATAATTGTAAAGTAAGTTTATAAAACTGGCTATTAATCAGGATTCAAATATTTGAAAGTCTGCAAAATCTGGTTGTGATGCATATTACGAATTTTACGTGATCAATGCCATCTGTCGGCACAAAATCTAAGCGTAAAATTACTGACGGTCGTTGACCCTGGCCTTGCGAGAACCCTTGCTGATAACAATAACATAAGATCATCGATGAAGGCAAGAATATATTTTTTTAATTATGAATGATTAGTTACCAATAATGTTGATAATAGTGTACACAGTATGTCAGTAGAACGGCCACTCAGTTTGGTATAGCGGACCGCCCGAAATTAAGACGAGAGAAATTTTAACAGGTTTTACAAACCACTTGCATTGGTGGTGACGTGTTTCTACAAATAAAAGCTCTAAGCCAATGGATTTAATAGACATTTAGGAACGATTAAGAAGACGTCTGCAAATTGATTAATAGAAACAAAACTCAAAATTATGAACACTTTTACTCTCAGCTTGCTATTAGATGCATGTATAAATGAATTACTGTATGTTACTCGCTTGGCACCCAGAGTACCGTAGAAAAGGTGGTTTGGTAACTCTGAATTAATATGTTTCAAAATTGTTGTATTTACTTATGTAAGTGTTAAGAATAATTAACTATAATCTTGTTGCTTACTGCTAAATTATGAACTTTCTTTAGTAAAAAACAACTGCAGTTCTGTGGTAGTTTCTGTGGTGTCAACTGTGAATTTATCATTACTTTCACTCACAGTTTTAGCTTTAATATTGTGTCTACAAGTTTCTGCGGTGGTTTTATTGTTTCCTTGTTTATTATTTGTTTCACAGTCAATAACCTTACTAGAGGTTGCCAAAACATGAATTAGTTTTACTCTCTCGTCTCAATCATTACCAGAGTGCGAAATGCATGTTTGGGCAATATCTTATAGATGGCGCTCATTATCACTTTGTTATTTCTAGAATATCTACGAGTTATGTTAATGTTTATTTTGATTAAATATTTGAATCAAAAACCTAATTCATATTTATATTAGGTAGTGAGATAGGTGGCGGTTGTAGTGGTGGTGGTGGTGGTTGTTGGTGGTTATGTAGTTTGATTATCTTTGAAGATATTATTTATTTATTTATTAACACTTCAAGCACAAAAGTACACAGGCGGACTTAATGCCATAGGCATTTTTGATATTACTTAACCCAGAATTCAAATGTCAAGTAACGAGTTTAATGACAGTATTTTACATTCTAAGAATAACAGCTGATGATTAGTTTAGATTAGACTAGTGGCTGTAAAAATAAAAGGTCGTTTCATTATCTTTTGAACCAATTACAACAGTGACGTCTCTCAAGCTGTTTGAACTAGGTTACAGCGCTATTACTTGAAACGTCTACAAATGTAGACAAACTAGCTGTAAATAGAACATAAAACCACTAAAACGAGCTGTCTTTAACCAACCTTGAAGAGTAGAAACTTAACGTGCTTGTCACGTTGAGATTCAAAGCGGGCATGAAATGGGATCACCATGGACAATTCGTCACGGAGACATTACCGAGCAAACTGCCCCGGGACAACGGCGGTAACAACCGAGAACGACTCATTTGTTCACATTGTCGAACACACAAGTGTTGTTTGAAAATAAAAATAAAGGAACAGCTATACGATTTGAAACCTTATACGAACGAATTAAAAGCCACGACCGGGGGAACTACCGACGATTTTTCAAAGTTTACTTAGTGAAATGCCGTTCAATTTGAATCCTTATGTCGAAGCAATACAAGTGATGACTACAACTGCCAGAAATCCTTTCAAGTGTTTTCTTTTCGACGCTAAGTGTGTTAGCCTGTTTTTAAAGATGTAAATTGCGTATTTACTGTCGGCGATTGTTCGTTAAAGCCTCAAAACCAATGTTTTTTTATTTACACCCGAAGCTTAATGTCAAGAAATTCTTTAAAAGGTATGTTTGTGATAAATAAGAAGCTCCTTCGCATTTGATCCTTTTAATCTTATAAGCTGACGAACTAATCATTAAAAAGGTATGCATGATTTAAATTTCAGCAGGAACCATGGTAAAGGCACTTACGATTAACATACATAATATTCTATACGGTCATACTGTATTTCATATTAGATTTTGGGAATTAACTGTTTATTCTTCGATGTGAATTATACGAAATAGTACATCTTCAAGAATACCTCGTGTGTCATCGTAAGTCCGTTAACTTAATTAAGTAATTTCATTGTTCCCATCTGTGATACTGGCATTCTAAATTTTTAGAGCACAACGAAAACAGATTTTATAACAATTAATGCTATGTTTTCTGTCTTTAAGAGTTCCTACATAACTAGTTACTTATTTACTTCATAACAGTACATTACAGTGCCCGTTAATTTATTTCGAAAATAGCGGTATAGTTTGAAGAATCAAAAGTGTTATAAAGATGACTTGCGAAATGCTGCGGATAGATCTTCTACCAAAATGGTATAGGTGTAAAGAAAGACTTGCGGTTGGATGCCAGAGATAATAAAGATCTTACAGTTATAAAACTCACAGTTAACTACTATTAGAACTTCGGAGTTAAGAAAACAATTTGTAAAAAGACTTTAAAAGCAAAAAGCACTTGTTCTCCCCGTCATTGCGATCGGTTTTACACCCTGTATGACTTGGCTCCAGCTTCACCAACTACTGCGGCCATCTTGTCTAATTCTATCATCACAAGTAAAATTAAATAAAAAAATAAAAAACTCCGACACAAGTTACTATAATCTATACTTAGGTCCATGTTCACCGAGAATATAACAGTCTGATTATCTAAAAACAGCTGTCAATGTGACATGTTCCCATATAAAAATGTGTTTTAAACAGCTGATTTTAGATAATCGTCCGTCATCTTTTTGGTGAACCTTAATATTATAAAGCTGAAGAGTTTGTTTGTTTGTTTGTTTGAACGCGCTAATCTCAGGAACTACTGGTTGGAATTGAAAAAATCTTTTTGTGTTCGATAGTCCATTTATCGAGGAAGGTTATAGGCTATATATCATCACGCTATGACCAATAGGAGCGGAACATAAATGAAAAATGTTGCAAAAACGGGGAAAATTTATTCCTTTTGTGAGCTTTTTCTCTCATATATTATGTGACGCAGACGAAGTTGCGTGGGTCAGCTAGTATAAGTTAAATAAAAAATAATTCGTTAATTTGCCATTTTGTGGTAGCGGCCATCTTGGATTTTTAATTTATCATAGTATATTTATAGTATTCTACTAGTCTAGCCCTTTCATTTGATACCCATGTGGAACGAGTTGTTGAATAAATATGTAATCCACCATTTTGTGGCGGCGGCAATTTAGGACTGATTTTTATCAAACAAAGCTAAGAACACTCCCGACTAATTTACCTTTCAAACAAAAAAATACAAAATCAAAATCGGTGCATCCGCTCGGGTGCTACGATGCCACTGACACACACACACACACACACACAGACACGTCAGACTTATAACACCCCTTCGTTTTTGCGTCGGGGGTTAAAAAAGTTGTTGTGTTTGTTACTGCCAACTTGACCAGAACTCGTCTGAAAACGCGTGCTCCGTTAGTTTGGCCTGCGCATGCGCGTGTCTGTTTCCGCATCGGCTCTCTGATATTAATTACGTATAACTAACTGTCACAGCTTCTACCAGTACTTCATGCACATGCATTTTCGTAGTGTTGTGAGTTTTATAAAGTAGATAATTTTGTTACAGATTTGAGTGATCAATGCCATCTTTTGTGCTCGTTTTAATTCAAAAGCATAATTTTCGTTCTGAGGCTTCTTAAGAATAATTGCATTAGTTTGTGGTTTATGGAAACTCGTAAGAATTGCCATTCCCGCAATTTTGGCTTTTAAACCATGGTCAAACTAACCACACTATGTGGCTGCAAACTAGTTGTAATTCCTTTCGTGATACCTTGAAAATACTACGAGTCCTTTTTATAGCTATCATGACCTATTCATGAAATACAGTGAAGTCTCTTAAGGCATTCTCGTGTTAATCAATGGGTTCTTTCAAATGGTTACGTGTAACTTTGGCAACATGATTTAAAACGGTTAAGAGCGCTAACTGGGCTGGCCCAAGTACATTATACCGTCGAAGCGAACAAGTATTTTGTAATCGAATGTTGCACTAAGTATAGAGTCAACAGGTGCAAATCCACTTCTAACTTGAAAAAAAGATATTGATAGTAGTATTTGTGCCCGTTTTATAGCAATATGCTCGTCCTCTATTACGTGGGACTTAAAGTATCTGGTTTAATATGAGGTGTACTATAGGAAACTACACTTCTGTCTTACCCTGCGAGAAATAGATAGTAGATATATTAGGTTATGTTAACAGAGTTTGTAAACGCAATACAAATAATATTTGCACAGGGACACAAAAAAAATACAAATTAATTTAGAATAATGTAGTTAGTAAAGCTATTTTCTACATTTGAAATGAAATAATTAATATTTTATTTCGAATGTAGAAACACTTTAACATAAATTATTGTCGAAATTTCAAAACACATACATTTGAAGAATGACCTTAGAATGTTACTTTTGATCCTTGAACGTGTGCAAGAGAGAAAGGAAAGGTTTCGGAAGACGCATTTTGGCTTGGATTACTCAAGTTAGACAAACATATTGCAAACAAGACTAATACAATACTTATTTTGTCATAGTTTGATTAAAATAACACTGCCGAACATGGTGATCGCCAAATACTGTTAATGAAGAAATATCGTGCAACTGTAATCATCATTTCCTTGCGCTTATCCCATATTACTTGTTGTCGGCGCAACGTCTTTTTGTCTTTCATTCTCCGCTGTCGGCCGCCATGGTAGGCCCTTTGTTCTTTCATATCATTCCTCACTTAATGTGTCCATAATTTATTTGGCCTTCCGCTCCGTCTCCGTCCACCAACATCGATAAGAAACAATTAAAAGTAATTTTTGAGTTATTTTAACGAGTTGTTCGCACTCGCCCTTAATGCTCCAAGTATGTACATTTCTGGTTGGTCGTAAAATCGCCGTCTGACCTCCTTAAAAAGACATCAGGTTTTTGCTTTAGTAGACTCCGAACCAATCATTATATTCTGCTATATCCATTACTTCATACGGCCGGACCCTTTCAATAACCTTGATTTTTTGTGCTGGTTTAATATTTGTTTCTAGATTTACACAGATTCTTCCTTTAAGATCAACAGATGCATTTAAGTCACACGAATTCGTTTTATTAAAAAAAACATCTATAAGTATCGTCTGTCTTTTAACCTTAACTAGGTCCTGTTCTTTAGAACCCAGTAGCTTTTTACCCAGGTTGAAATACAGGGCTACAAAATATTCATGTAAATGCTTGTCACGAAGAAATCAAAGATTTTTGCCACCTGCGTCGTCTTGGTCCATAACGTGAAGAGCTTACACAATGAGGTGATAATCTAACACAACATGAACCATTGGATATAACCCATTGTGTGAAGCATGTGATCTGAATTCCTTGATAGGAAACGCAGAATTACCATTTGTATTGGTTGCTGTCGTCTGGTAGCTTCGCACTTAAATAAAAAGGAAATCCTATAAAATGCAGGCTCGTCGACTAAAGTTTGTTCTGACTTCAACCCGTGAAAATTATTTTATTTTATTTTGAAACTTTGTTTTAAAGCTGAGTTCAATAAGTGTGATTGTTGTCTACCTCCAACTGCATTTGGACTATTACTTTCATTTTTCAAATAACAAAAAGTATCAGCTTATAGTGCTGTTTTTCGTTTTATTTTGAAATCGAACAAGATAGCAGGTAACTGTGTCGATATACCGTATTTTGTATTTATTCTCCGTTTCCATGGCTCAACCTGAATAATGAATTATATTTCTTTATTCATGGGCATCGGCGGCCTCGAATTATGCAGATCTTTAACGGTTTTGGACGCCAATTGCCTTTTAGCGCTTATATAAGATGAATAGTGCGGCTGTAAAGTAGGACAATGGGCTAGGTTTTGTCTGAAGGACTTCGTGTGCTATTCAAGATGAACTCTCTAAGAGTATTAAAAGCCATTCCGCGCCTAGATAAGTGAGGCTTTAAATCTTCCTCATACAATAGAGTCTTGTTTAGTTTTATTTTGAATATATTACGAGTATCATTATATTGTTTTTGTGCTACTGTTATTGTATAACTTTCCTTCTAATATGGATGTCAATGTATGCGTAACTCCGCTGCTTTAACCTGACACGCAACAGTCCCATTACATTATCTGGTTCAGAAAACGTACGCCACGTCAACCGTATTCATAAATGCGTTCATTAATTCACCGGCAGTTTCATTGCGAACTTTATTTGGAATGTCCACTCCACCAAGTGGGACACTGGCTTCATTTCCAACAGCCTACGTGCAGATTGGTTCGTCTCCAATATGTATATCATGCCTACCACGAAATTAATCTTTATTGCAATCACGTATAGTTCATAATGGTGTGAGGTTGACATACAAATGGATCCACCCCTTGTGATTCTATTCTGAAGGCATTCCTTGACGTAAGAGATTGATGTGTTTGTGTCCATCCACGTTAGAGAAAGCTATAAGATTGTTCGGTGCGTTATGTTGGTTCAATAGTTAGCTGACCACTGCGTGCGTGTGGCGGGTAGTGGCGTAACTCAGAATTATGAACGACACTCTCAATTTCTATTGACACTCGCAATTTGGGATCTAGTGTGAGACGTGTCGTAGACACAGTTGCACAAGAATCTTGTGGTATGGTCAGTAATGTATATCTGTGATTAAAGAATTGTGTAATTCAGCACTGATTCACATTTTACTTCTGAAGGTCAGGAAATTCAAATCTTAAATTCGAATCTTGTGCCCATCCAAAGTTCATGTTCAAATAATACAGAAACTCTTTCACATATTTAGTGAAATAGTGACCAAATATTGAAATGTTGGGCTCACAAATTACGCCAGCGGCGGTAGATGAGTAGACTTAATGAGTTTAAATGAATAGTTAAGCAAGTAGAAAATAACTTATGTCGTAATAAGCTTCAACGGAAATACTCATTTACGTGATGCTAGTCATGCAAATTGCAAATCGTTCATACAAGTAGCATCCATGGATTTTAAAACTATAGGAAGCCAAGTTGTATGAATGAACGTGGTAAATGAACATGCTCACAAATAATGAAGACAGTGCTGTACCGGTTCAGGATATAGATGCAGTTTGATAAGATAAGGTGTGGAGCTGCTTTCTAGGCAATGTATGGTTGTGAGATGTATATCACTAATGTGCTGGGAAGAGAAAATCCTCTCAGAATACGACAACAATAAATTAACACAATCATCACAAAGTTATGAACATAAATAGCTTAGTTATGATGAATGAAATTAAATAGTGGATGTAATTGTATATGGACAACCTATAGAGGTTTTGGCCAATGTAAATAAGATTTCTGATAGAATACATTTTGATGAGTAAAAACCGAATCACTTTAGGATAAAGAACCAATATTTAAGTACTTATTCAATTATCAGAAGCTTTGTTTGCAAAGACGACAGAAACAATCATGAATATGTTTTACGTAATGTTTATCTATAAAATGTTGACATTTGTCTATTTGAGTGAACTTTGGCCCGAACAAACTTTATTTTAATGAAAGGTTCATTATGTAACATATTTTACGACGTGATGTGAAGATGGCTCGATGAAATTCAATACAGGAATGTATCGGCACACCCGTTTATCTTTAGTAGTTAAGAAGCATAGAACAATAGAAGGCCAGCCATGGAAAATAATACATATGTATAACTAAAATACCATTAATAAACATGTACGGTGTTGGTGCCTTCAAGGGTCGTGTTAACTTGTTAAAAGAGGCGTCTTATTTTAAATATTTCTTATTTTAGCGTATGCACAAATATTTTTACCATGGAGTTCTCTTGCAAACAGCTATTTACGTGAAAAATGGCCTGCACCACGATTCTTTAAATGGATTGAACGCGTTATTTTTACTCTTAACAAATTCGATAAACTTCACAATCTCGTCAGATATTTCGTCAAGCTTAGATTCAACATTAACATAATATTTTACAGCTACGTCTATGTCAGCAATTATAACCGTGCAACAATCATTTGCTATCTCAACCAGTTTCATCTCGTACTTGTTAATGATGACGGTTTAGGCTTGCAATCTCAATTTCTCCGTGAGTTTGTCTTTTCTAAAAATTAAGTTACTCACGCCTACCGACCGGTTTGAGAAAGCACTCGGCCTTTATAATCATATCGAGTTCATCGTCCTATATCATTTTCCTTATTCATACTGTATTCTTGTTGAGATCAAGATCATTGGCTTGCTTTCTTGCAGGCCTATGTTTAATTCTTCCAACGATTCTTATTTGTTTTGGTGATTTCTTAAACTGAATTGTCTCCTCAAATAAATTGTAAAATTAAAGAACTTCTTTATATTCTTCTCTATCTTGATAACGAAAAACTCTTAAATTGTACATACAGTGTACTCGTTAATTTACTCTCCAAACAATCCTCTGTAGTCATTTACAATTCAGATGCCGCCGACCTTCGTGCTGATTCAATAAATCAGTTTTTTTTCTTAAACTATCATTACCTCATTATTCATAATTATATCTTTAAAGGCACGAAAGGCAGAAGACAGAAGGACTTCAGCTATCATCATAATTATTACAAAACTCGTAGTTTTTTTGCAATGGAAGCCATTATCTCGGTGGGTCAACATAACATCTGTGTCACTGGGTGCGTGTTCTTGCCATCAACCACCGCCCACTGCCTCGCACCGGCGTCACGTCAATATTTGTCTTCGTGTAACGTTCAATTGTTTGTTAATTAGAATTATTTAAGTACAATGTTGGCGGCTAGATCGCATGCGCATTTATCTTTGTGATCATCGGAAGAAATTCCAATTGAAGTTTAATTGTTACAAACATAAGTTATTCTCTCGTTTATAACATTCATATTCTCCCGTACTCCATTAAATATGACATATAGAAAAGATTTATGTAATCGTTGTTTTATTGATATGTGTTAGCTAATTCTTTCTTACATAACGAAAAATCGTTGCAAAATTATTTGTTGTTGCTGTTGATAAGATCGCCTGTTAACATACTATTAAATTTCAAGTACTTTGAATATTTTAATATTTATTTTGATAATAATATTGGTATAGCTTACAAACACAAAATATTTTAAAAGTTAAATGCTACTTAAACGTTTTCAAGTTAAGTACAATGTGACTATTCTGCCTCAAATGAGGACAACAGACAAACATAAATCAACATTTAAAAGATAAGCCCCGAGTGGGCTTACTTAGCATTATTTCCATTTAACTATTTAAGACATCCATCTTAACCCAACTCATCATAGCTTCGACCTCTTCAGAAGGTACCAGAAAGAAAGGGACAGCAGTAGTAATGATAATAAAACCACACTACTTGTAAAAGGTATAGCTATAATTGAAATAGGACGAAAGCAGATGGAATCCAGTTTGACAAGTCGATCAGGAAGCGACGTGGCCAGTCGACCGCTGACCAAGAAAAGGGGAGGCGAAATCAACTTCGGATTGCACACCTTATTTGTAAATTGTAGCATATGCAAGATAATCAGACAGTATAATTGCAAAGGTCAGGGCTAAGTGAAATATCTACGATTAAAACTTACAACATGGATTTAGCCATTCAAGAGTATTTTCAGATGTATCTTTATCAAAACGAAATATCGCTTTAGGACATTATTTCTTAGATCAAAGCAAAACTATGTAATTCCTTTTATTGAGAAATACTCGTAATAATTTGATGGTGATTACGCCAGCTACTAACCAAATTACGGAAGAAGAAGCAACAAGACATTCAATTATGTAGTCGTACCAGCTCTGCGTGCAATCCTAACTGTTACTGTTGGCAACACTGCTATTATGTTGTTGCATTGTACATCATAATGTCAAGTGGTTTTGAATATTTCGTGGTGGACATAAGTTTGGTATGTTACGCACGGCAGATGTTTGGTTGCCGGTAAACATATTTTTTTTACTGCTTCTTTATGAGTATCATGGCATACGTATCAATCACGTATGAATTTTACCGAATAGATTTTAAGTAAGCAAGGAGTGTCTGACGAGATGACGAGTAAAATAAAATTATGGAAGAAAAATACATGCTGCGCCAATTCAAAATAAAGGTGATACTCGTATTTGAGATAAGGGCAAGAGAATGGTGACATTGGAACCGAAATGCCAAAAGTGCTTAAATTATTGTAAAGGGACTGCGTTCTCTGGTCAAAGCAAATCTATCATTCACTGTTAAAGATTATAGATATACAGGTCCTTATCTAGTACTGAGAAACTCTCAGTGTGATATAATAAAACATCAAGCTTATCTACAAGCATCAGATAGTAGGTCACTCAAGACAAAGTTGCAGCTTTCCAAGCACGAATTAATGCTAGCCGCGGCCCGCACCTGCCTGCTAGAATATATCACGGTGTGGTGTGGCCAAACGAATTTATTGACGTTACCCAATGGCTGCTAAAGATGGGCTTTAATTGCAGAAACACGTTTCATTGAGTCGTCATCTATCAGTACTTACTAAATTATGGTTATTCTTCATGATTGCTTGTCATGTTACTACTGAAGAGTGCTTGAAAAAAAGAGATCTCTTTGAGATAGTGTTTACACTCAAATGTTAAGATACAGTTCAAATACATGTTCTTATAGGATTTCATAAAAACATCTGATCATCTCAGAACAATTTTACACAATCGTTGAACATTAAACCAAAATGGCCCAGAATGGTGTTGATTCAATAGCAAACTAAGCATTTATTTTGTACAACTAGAGAAACCTATCAGCTGACGATTATACACGAGTTAACACGAGTACGACAAAAGTTCAATTTATGACGCTATGGTTTGGAGAAATTAAAACCGGTATTATCGTCCTCTCTAGAAAACTACTAAACATAATTATTATAATCTATAGTTATAGACAAACGCGAAATTGTTACGAATGTTATATTTGAATGTTACCTTGGATCCATTGTAATTTTCAAAATGGCAGCATCCAGAATAGTAAAAACAAACAATCCAACAACTGTGACAACGGTTGATGTAAAAAGGTCACTATTTAACTGAACTGATATTTCGCATTCCTCACTAAAAATTCACTTTCGTCACACTAGTTGTCACTTCAATTCAACATTTTGACAGTTTAAACCGTTATTTTTTTAAATTAGGAGTCCATCAAAAAGAGCACTGCTATGGTTTTGTTCTCGAATTCAAATGAACTTTATAAATTCCATTCGAAATGTCTCGGTTGATAGAAAGCCATGAGTGTTCCGGTGTGGACTTTCTTCGCGCGTGCGCCGACGTGCCGTAGCTCACGGTGAGTGAAGCGCAGTCGCCGCCACTAGTGTTGATACCGATTGGACGTTGCTCAATATATGTATTGAGTGATCCGAATCATGTTTGGAAATGTTTATCCAAAGAGGCTTAATTTGTTGACCTTCGTGGCAGGTGATTGTGGCTCCATGGCCCTTAAAAAGGACATGACTGAGTGGTCAAGTAATGCTTGTGTATTAATAATGGACTTAAATATTAACTTTAAAACCTTTAGTCAATAAATAACGAAAATGGTTGACTATGCTTGGGTATGCTAGTAATCCTTTAAAAGGTAGATCTTGCATTTACGTGCTCTATACTGCTGAAGTTTTATTTGTAAAGTAAGCTTTTAACTTATTGCGGTTCGGCTCAATGTGGACAAATCCGACAACACCATTAATCACATGAAAAGACCACGAGTTAGTTTCTTGTAGGTTAGCTAGCATCCTTCTCTTCAAGTTGGGCTAGATAGGTCGTCTACTAGTAAGAGGCACGATTAATATCTGACCTGCGCCCTTCAAAGCAGGTTTTCTCAGTGTAAATGAAATAGGTGTACGCCGATACAGCTGCGTCTGTGTGGTCGTAAAATATGTGGTAAGATAGAATTATTTTCGACAGTCGAATCATGCTTGACGGGGAACTAAAACTTAACCAGAGGTTGAAAATCTATCAAACAGAAGTACTTTCACATAATCCTGGCAAAAATTAAAGAATTAAGTTAAATCAATCTTTAAGGTAGATGATGAAATCTGATGTCGATGCCAAGTCTTCCCTCAACAAAGATTACCATTATGAATTCAATAAAGGACTACAAATAGCTGGATACAATTAAGGCGATTAAATGAGCTAAACGCGAGTATTATAATTTCTAAAAGTATATGATTCACTGCTATAAGAAAACAAAAAAAAATATAATATCTGATATAAAGGATATAAATGGTGTAAAACACCTCTTCACGAAACCGAAAGGCACTTGTTCTCCCCATCATTGCCATATTTTTTTTGTTCTACACCGTACCTGGGAACCTTCTAGTTACGGAGATATAGGGGGTCAAAGTTACGGCTTTTTGACAAGTATTTTTTTAAATACAAGTTTTTTTTGGGAGATTTTGACACCGCCACGACCCCCGTAATATTGAATCCATCCATCAGCACAATGTTTTAGGTGTGTTACATTCAGTTCTACTACAAAACATGATTTTTTACCTCATAAAAAAGTTGTTTCCCAACAATATTTTATGCTTTACTTAGTTTTGATGTACAGAATGCTTGGTTAACGGCTTTGTGATGAGGTGGTTTACACTCTGTATGCTAGCATGATAGTGTTTTGAAAACATGAGACAATTAATTTGACTCGATAAAAAAATCACGATCTTATCTTGATAAATATCGTTCAAACAAAAAAAAAAACATGTAACTAATATACATGCGATCATTCTGATTTTTGGAAAATAATTCTACGAGCAATATATTAGCATGATAGTGTTTTAGTTTTTTAATCCAATCAATAGTTTTTTTTGTAAATTCATCGAAACCACTCGTTTCGCGCTATTTGCAGTGACTGACGTAACAACCACTTTGTAGTGGAAGCTGATTAGAACTTTATTCTAACAGCATTTCAAACTAACTTTGAACCACCACAAATAGAGTTGCTAATTTAGCTCGTCTAGTCGCCTTAAACGCCA
The DNA here is from genome assembly GCA_916618015.1 of Xestia c-nigrum. NCBI lineage: Eukaryota > Metazoa > Arthropoda > Insecta > Lepidoptera > Noctuidae > Xestia > Xestia c-nigrum. Next base: position 7,233,874 of record OU745263.1, read on the forward strand.
AAAAAAAAAACGATGAAGTAATGCATGATCGTAAAGAGAGTTCTGAACTAAACTCACAAGCATGTTTGTTTAAATTCTAACATTCGTATTTTTTTTCAGAACGGCATCTCGAAGTTCAATCTAGAGAGGTTGTCGTCTGCTTAACCGGACTAAATTCTAACATTCAAATGTTAAAGTTGTTTGTTTGTAGAAGACATAAATAGCTTTCTTGACAGGTAAGCGATGATTTAACAGACATTCATATTTAGTACAAAAAATATTGACCACTCTTACGTACTGGATATACTGGTCCTAGCTTCAGCTTATGACAGTGTAATAAGTTATTATTTCAATAAATCAGAGCACAAAATTAAAAGCATACCATTGGTCATGCATTCCGACGAGGAAACGGCTACAAAGCAATTTTCCGAACAGGACTTGAATATGCTCTGTTTAAATTCGGCAAATAACCTTACATTCAGTAAAAAGACAAACGAACCCGAAGGGTTTAGATAACCAGAGGACCTTGGTTTTCTGAGACGGTTAATTCGTATATTATGATTGGGAAAATGGGAGCATCTTGCATAACTGTACGATGCTTTATTTTAGAAAACACGAGAAATGTTAAGTTTAAAGTATTTGAGTTATTGATTTATTAATTAGCACCTTATAGTTAAGCGTGACCTCTACGTCCCAATGAGTTCTCAATACTGTCATCCTATGCACATCCATTCTTCCAAAATTTAAACTTATTTTCACTCTCGTCGTTGACATTTACTATCACTGCCTTATCATCGACAGCTTCTCTTTCATTCACAGTTGGTCTATTAGCTTCAGTTCCATTGTTTACAACACCTAATAAGTTATCAACAATAGTGGCGCGTGAGTGGTCGATCAGGTAAAAGTCTTTCTCGCCAGCCTCCGTGTCAGTGGCCGCGTCGATCCCTCTGCGCGTTGCTGTGTTGGTGTGCAGGAGAAAGGCGTCGTTAGTGAAATTTTGCCGCAATGTGCGTTTTGGCGAAATGATTCCGTTCGACTAGTTTACGTGGGAATTTTTGGTATTAAACTCGTCTTGTTATTGAAATGTCCCTAAAGAATTTTTAGGAGGCGAAAGGAGTTCTGCAGTGTACGCTTTTTGTTCCGTGCCGTTGTTATAATTTTTTTGATTGGAAACTTTGGATTCGACTAATGAAAAATGATGAATGATTGATTGATGATTGTTTTTTAGATAATCTTATTATTGGTGTTATTTTCGTTTTCATTTTATTATTCTTATTAAAATGTGGAGGGCCCCAACAATTGTAGGTACTAGTTTTGGTTTTTTTATTCGAAAATATTCGTCTGTTGTCTGGTTTCCCGTGCCGTTGCTTTAATTTTCTGAAAACGTTAGGTTCAATTAAGTAATAGCTATTTCATTAGTTGCATAAAATTACGAGGTGAATGAAGTAATAATCAATTAACGTGTCAATAGAACAACTATTAGGAAGTAGCTATTAAGTTTAATTTAGTAGTAATGACAGTTACGCGTATCATTGTAAACTCTCACAACAATATTAAGTACCTCTTTAATCACAGAATCATCAGAAGGATTACCCACAAAGAAATGCCAGCAATTTCCGGCGACGCTTAGTTCTCATACATTTTCTAGTTGTAGGTCAACTTCAAGAATTTTACTGTAAGTATTAAATAACGGCTGATTATAATTGGAAAGCAAGAGTATCCTTGCGATCTACCGTTAAGTTGACTATAACTGTCCCGTTATACAACGATCCGTTCCTCCGCACCTCACGAAACCGGAAGGTCTGCGTCGAGCTCGAGATTAAACGACACTCAGAATAATACAGTAGAGTCAGAATTTGATACGTGTCTAAGGTCCATGTTCACCAAAAAGATGACGATCTGATTATCTAAAATCAGCTGTTTAAAAGACATTTTGTTTGAGAACACGTCACAGTGACAGCTGTTTTTAGATAATCAGACGGTTATCTTTTTATGAACATGGTCAAGCACCTGTCCCTTAAACCTGTACCTTTGGCTAAGGTTGTGATGACACTCAACACTTCATCAGATCAGTTACTTTTGCCAAGTTTGGTTTTGAAGTTGTTTCAAAGAAATGGAAAAATACCGTTATCAATTTTAATAGCAAATTAGTAGTTTTGAAGTTTTTTAAAAGTAAAAGAAAAATACCGTTATCAATTTTAATAGCAATTTAAGTAATGTTATTCAAAATGTTGACGTGCAGAACTACTAGTGCCATCATGTGAAGAGTAGCCGAACTAAAAATGTAAGTTTGTAACGCAACTCACCGATAGATGGCTCTAAAAAATTCTTCAAAGTCTACCTAGATGGCGCTGTTAATAATGACATTACTGTTGCAACATTTAAAGAGCCCTCTTACAGTCCACTAGCGCCGCCAATCGAAAAAATGTCATAACTCGTAAATAGAAACAAAAATACAAAATGTGGTCTATTATTACTGTAGAAAAGGCAATAACGTAATTTTATAACACATTGTCACCACTTGAAATATAGCTGTTTAGCTAAATCGTGCATTTGTAACAAAAACGGCCGTTTATGTTTTGAATGCACGATTTAGCTAAACAGCTATATTTCAAGTGTTGATAAGGTGTGTATTTATTTCGATTGGATTACAGAATATCTTGGTTCCCAAAAATACATTTTGAATGGACACTGAATTAAACTAGATTTATGAGGAATTTAAAATTTCTATAGAAAGCTTATTTTTCTCATAACTCTTGTTTAAATCAGTTTTCATTCAAAATATATAATTGGGATCCTAGATAATAATATGCGAAATGAATACACACTAACGTATGAATATGTTTGATTTACAAATTATTTTGGTAATACGTTTGTATGAAATACGCATGGTCCGCCGGCCCCTTAAGACTGATTTCGCCACTACGTACCGAATAATATTATACTAAAGACTTTCACAGTAATCACTAAGCTCTGATGGATCCAGCCGGGGTTACCGAGAGGAACCTGTCAGACAATGTGTTTTTGTGATCCTGAAAAGTTAAATGGGTGATCCTGAAAAGTATAATCTATATATATAAAAATGAAACCCGTTTTCCGTTGTCACGACATAGCATGAAAACGGCTTGACCGATTTGGCTGATTCTTTTTTTGTTGTGTTTGTTATTGTCAGGAGAAGGTTCTTATGAAAAAAAAAATGTAGTAGTAGGTAGGTAGTAGTAGGTAGGTAGTAGTAGGTAGCTTTTTCCCTCTTATGTGACGCAGACGAAGTTGCGTGGGTCAGCTAGTGTTTAATAAACTCTTAGTTATGCCTTGGAAGCAGTTTTGGATGCACAAACAAGTCAACAACTTTTTATCATCGTCATCTGCCTAGCCTTTTCCCAACTATGTTGAGGTCAGTCAGTCTAACCCAGTGGTTCCCAACCTTTCTTGGGCCAGGGACCACTTTGGTATGTTCATTGTTAGCAGGGACCATATGGTCCTAGATAAACACGGACACCGACAGGATTATAACTAGGGGAGTGAATCTTTAACTCACACTATACAAAAATTGGACAAAAGCGATCGAATTGAGGTCGAAAAATTTAGCAATCATTTAGTAATTTTGCCTCTGATAGGTCCAATTAGGTTGGGTTGAGCTTTCATCTTCGGTGTTAAAAAGTACGAATAACATTTTAATAAATGTATGTGTAAATAATGTAACTGAAGAAATCCTTTTGAAAGCAACATTACATTCATTCCCAGCGCCTACTTATGTCAATAATTTAAATAATAATCAACTAGGCTTACAACTTGAGCGGCATTTTAGTGTTTTTATGCAATACTTGACCGATTTCTGCGTTTCCTTGTTTTTATGAGTGTTGCATGTTCGACTTCAGCTACATTGTGTGTTTTACGCAAATATTGTATGAAAGGTGAGTGATATTAGCATTTATTTGAACTTTTCTATGTAAATACTGCGAGCAGTGTCAATTCAAAGAGAGATTGAGTTATGTTCGTAATTAGCAATAGACTGGTTTTTAAATCGTGTGTAAGTGTTGCGTCATTTTGTCGTGAAAAGGAACTGTTGTGTTCATTAACCCTAGTACTACTGATACTATAAGGCTGTATCACCCTGCTGGGCAAAGGCCTCCCCTTGACTTCCAAGTTTTTCTAACCCTAGTGTCAGTCGTATTTTTTTAAACCTTCTGTGATTGTAAATTTAGTTATACACGTTGTAAACCACCTCACCACGAAGCCGTCAACCAAGCATTCTGCATATCAAATAAGTGACGTTACGCAAAAATTATTGCTGGGAAACGACTTTTTTTCGGGGTTAAACATTACGTGTTGTGGTAAAATTCAATGTAACGCACTTAAAACATTGTGCTGATGGATAGATTGAATAGTACGGGGATCGTGAAGGTGTTTAAAGTAAAAATCTCACAATAAAACTTGTACTTATTTCACAAAAACCTTGACGAAAAGTTTGAACTTTGACCACCAATATCTCCGTAACTAGAAAGTTCCCAGGTATAGTGTGGAACAAAAAAATGATCGCAATGACAGGGAGAACAAGTGCCTTTCGGCTTCGTTAAGAGGTGTTTTACACCCTTTATTTATGCAGCACCCACAGCACTAGCGGAAACAAGGGGTAAGAACAGGCAGTAACCCTGAAGAGTTTGTTGATTTTAATGCGATAATCTTTGGAAATACTCGTCGGGTTTGAAAAAAGGAATCAAGCTACAAGAAAAATTACGTGTGAAACCGCGGGTCACAGCTGCATAAAACCAAATAATCTTCAAATGCCATTGTAACCCTGTATTGAAATTTAACCAAAAATCAAAATGGTCTGTCATTACTAGCTTTATAGCCAAAAATGTAAAGGACATAAAACTGGTAGTTAAACCAGTCGGTAGGCCTGACATAATATTTATTCTAATTTGTTTAATTATTAAAACAGTTCCAAATTGACTAACTTTGTACGTAACCAGATTTGTTCGACAAAGGTTTCTTTTATAAATATTCAAATGTCAATTTAATTAACTGGTACTTTTATATTGAAGTTTTTGAGCTGATGGCTCTCCCTCAAGACTTCCATAGGTAGGTATCACTTATTAAAATACCCATCGCTGGATATTAGACACTGGGCCATCTAGTGCCTCCTTTTATAAATATAAATATCCATGACTAGGAAAAAATTGTTCAAGCTCATCACAAAAACATGTGGCCCTGCCGGGATTTAAACCCGGGACCCTAAGAACGTAAAACTACCGCTGCGCCATTCGATTCGGGTCATCCGACACTACGTTTTCAACCTCCGTCGCAAAAACGACAGGGTGTTACATGTTTTACGTGTCAGTGTGTGTGTGTGTGTGTCTGTGGCATTTTATGTTTTAAAAGTGAATTAGTCGGGAGTGTTCTTAGCTATGTTTGATAAAAATTGGTCCAAGATGGCGACCGCCACAAATTGGCAGACTATATATTTATTCAGCAACTCCCTCTATATGGGCTTGAAACCCGTAAGCCGCGTTAAGAAACTTCGTTAAAAAAGTGTCGGGAGTTTTTAAAATTTAAAATTTAATGTAACTTGTTTGGTCTTTGTTCACGGGGGAAACCCTTCAAAAGGCAAAAGTCAGCAAAAGATTTTTAGGAATAAGAGTGACAACTTGTTTGATGAACGTAAGGTGCACATTGGGTGCAAACTTAGCTATGTACGAGTACATACCTTCAATTAATGAGCGAAGTGTAACGCCACAACACCACAGTAGCGGATGACTGAACGAATACATAAGTGCGTAATCGAGAAATCGGTAAGAGAAAGATCGATACTCTCGCCAAAGTCAAGTCGATTTAGTGTTACGCAAACGGGCACGGCCAGTGGCGCCTCGATCCGATTTGTATTGCAATTGTAAGATACGTCACTCGGACTTAAACTAACACAACGGCTTGCTGTTTTAGAGTCATAAATTAACATTAATTTGTGTTAATAATGTCAATCGCGTCAAATTCTAGGTTACAAAATGACCAGTTAACTGAATTTTTAATAGCATAATCAGCATGCAACGTATACCACTTAGGCCTGTTTTGGGTTGGTGGGAAGTAGCATGTCTTCGTTTTTTTGGTTCTAGGACATGCCGGTTACCGCACGATGTTTCTACTCACCCAATTTTAAATTCAGAATCAAATTTTTTGTTTGTTTAATCGATTTCGATTTTGAAATGAGCGATTAATTTTTAACTCGCGAATTTGATTATATCTCGGTTCACGTCTACACCGTTTAGCTAATAACTTGTTGGTTTTCATTCTATTAGTTCTACTGTTCAAGATTTATTGATGTTTTTTTTTTCAAAGATTTAATGGCCAATTAATTTTGTTTTTTTTTTGTAGGTAGCAAAATATGCTAATTGATATTCAAAACTAGTAATGTCTTAACCAAAACAACAGCTTCAAATTGAAAAGGATGATTAATTATCGTTAGCATTGAAATTAATTTTAATTTCAATCATCAACCGGGTATTCAAGAAAGAGTAAACAAGATTGTCGCATAAAATATCATCATCTTCTTGTCCTCTTGTCGCATGTTACTTGTGGTCTGCGCAACACATGTTTTTCTCCCATTCTCCTCTGACAACCGTCATGCTATCATTTACTTCTTTATCTTTCAAATCATTTCTCACAAAATCCATCCGTGGTTTCTTTGGTCTTCTTCTCCCTCTCCTTCCATCAACAATTATATTCATCACTCTCTTAGTCATATGCGATTCGTCCCTCCCCATCACAGGACAGTCCCAATACAGTCGAACATTGATTTATACGATTTACAAAATGATGGTCCTTATTCTAAACCCTCGTTTCGTAATCTGGACCCCAGACTTGAATTATTTTTCACAGTATGTGCAACCCCCCAAAAAATAACCTCTATAACTATTACTAGCACTTCGCCCGCTACTTCGTCCGCAAAAATTGTGATAGCTCTGCTAATTAACATGATATCAATATAATTTATAACCTTTCCCAACTAGCACACAAGCTGTTTCAATCACTTCTGTAAAACCTGAAGGTTCTACAATAGCCGTTCAAGGGGTTTAGTATACTACTTAAGTGGTACAGTAGCGTATTCAATCGCTCTTTAACAGGCAGGTGGTACTATAGCCGTACAACAGGGCTATAATAGTTAAAAGTGTTTAAATGGAGTTACAAGCTACCTTTAAAACGCTTTAGGTGGTATATAGCATGTTTGTAACTCTATATCTACAGCAGAGAAACAGGTTGTACAACGGAGTTACAATAATCCGTTGTACCACCTTAGACTCTTAAAAAGATGTATTAACTACCGATATAGACCTCGAAGAGTACAATAGAGCGTCAATAGAACTGAAAGGTAACTTAACCGGTAGAATGGTTCTAGTATACTCTGAAGGCTGGTGTATCCGAGACGTCATTAGAGTTTTTAATAAAAACAATTCTTGTGATTTTTTATTATTTAATTAACATCATATATATGTATAAAAACCGAATTCACGTCACTCTTTCTCACCCAGGTTTCTAAAGAAACTCCCTAGATAACTAAACTGTCTTAAATAAACTAAATTTAAAATTCAAACCTTCTAATCAAATGTACTTTTTATCCAAAAAACTGCATAAACAGCAGGCGCGTGAAATTTTTAGCTAGAACATAAAGGATGTAAAACACCTCTTAACGAATACGAAAACCACTTGTTCTCCCCGTCATTGCGATCATTTTTTTGTTCTACACCATACCTGGTAACCTTCTAGTTACGGAGATATGGGGGGTCAAAGTTACAACTTTTTGACAAGTTTTTTTTTAAAAAAACAAGTTTTTTTTTGTAAGATTTTGACTTTTAACACCTCCACGACCCCCATACTATTCAATCCATCCACCATCACAATGTTTCAAGTGCGTAACATTGAGTTCTACCACAAAACATGAGTTATATCCTCAAAAAAAAAGTTGTTTCCCAACAATAATTTTTGCGTAAAGTTTTAGTTTGATGTACAGAATGCTTGGTTAACGGCTTTGTGATGAGGTGGTTAAACACCCTGTATGTATATATTCACAATACAGTGGCTTTCGCACTGGTATTTTGCATACATAAAAGGAAAAATCAACACTACTGTTTTTTTTTTCCAATTCATCCATCAATCACTCATAAGTTAAAATTTCAATTAGTTTTGTTCATTTCAGAGATACAGTCGCGTTTAAATACGGTTCGAGCTCTACAGTCGCACTACAAGAACCTATTTTAGATCCTGAGGCGCACTGTACAGCTCGCATAGCACCTTTGTAGACCCAAGGGTGCCATGCAAGCGGTAGACTGCGCCGTACTAATACCTAAAATACGGATCGAGCTCTACAGTCGCGCTACAAGAACCTATTAGATCCTGAGGCGCACTGCACTGCTCGCATAGCACCTTTGTAGACCCAAGTGTGTTTCAAAGGGTGCGAGCGGTAGAGCGCGCCGTACTTACCCTCTGTACAACCACTGTAGACACATTGTAGACCCTTAGGCGGTACTACGTGGGCCTCTTTTGGGGGTACAGCAGCGCTATAGCCGCTAGTACATCTACTGTAGACCTTACCTGTAGAGCCTATGCCGTGCCGTTATTAGAAACCTCTAACCGGCCGCTGTACGGCTTGTTGTAGAGCTTGTGTGCTAGTTGGGTTGTTATTTAGTAAAGATGTAGGTTTCTTAATGGTGTAATATTTTTTTCAAACGGTTCAATAATTCTTCAGTTAAATCGTAACAAACAAACAACAAATCAAATCTTTCCTCGTATAGATTACACGCAATATTACGTACTTGGCCTTTTGCTTCTAAGTACAATCGTCTAACTAGAAGCTAGAAGATATGGCTGCTTTAACATGGCTGCTCTTTGACGTGGGTCTTCTCGGTCCATTCCAAACTCAGTTAGTGGTTTTTTCTTTTTTATGTAGGGCATCTCGCAGTTCAGTCTGAGAACTTCTGCTTAACCGGGCAAGTCCTGTGGATGCCTTGAATTTAAGGCCTCCAGCCAGGGCAAAACTGACTATAAACTAAGCGACAGCGCTCTAAGGGCACCCCCTGTGGGGTACGGACCTCGGCTTAGGGCGTCGCTGGGGGCAGCAAAGGGACAGGCTGGATCTGGTACTCAGTTAGTGGGTCAGGGGCGTGGCTCTTATAGACAATGTCTAGAATCAGAGCATGCTCATCATTTTTTTGTTAATGGCCTTTCGCTGGTCAGCTGAAGCTTATGTTTACTTAACCGGACTATCCTATGGGTGCCTTAAATGAAGGCCTTCAGCCAGGAGCCTTTAGTTTCCTGGACCAAATTTAATCGCTTTTCTAAGTCGCCTTTTCTCAGGCCCTGTATCAACGAAAACCCATGGTATTAGCCTTGAATTTAAGTACCCTTGTCACCCTACACTTTCTATTGCGCGTCGAAAGCCTTCCCCAATCACCACACGCGCTGCCTGGGACCTGAATTATCAGATGAAATGTTCAAATTATTTTACTCCATAAGTAAGTTTAGTTAATAAATATAAATATAAATAAATATCGCTGGACATTAACACACAGCGCCACCTAGTACCACACTAAGCAAAGCTTGTATCGTGGATACTAGATAGTTGATATACTACATATATATACTTTTTTGTTTGTAAACACATACTTCTTATACATATAAACATCCATGACTCGGAAACAAATGTCCATGCTCATCACACAAACATTTGCTCCTACCGGGATTCGAACCCAGGACCCTAAGAACGTAAGGCAGCGTCACTACCACTACGCCATTCGAGTCGTCAATATAACGTAAATAAGTAGACCAAGTATATAAGTATAAGTAGGTAAGTATATCCAACAGGAAATTGCGACTTTAAATAAATTTAAATAATATAATTAGTAAGCTAATTCTATTGAAATTAAAATAAGCCTATTATATGATTTTTATACGATTTCCAAGCCTTGTAATGAGGAAGGTTTTAGTTGTTGGGCAATTGTTAAACATTGTGTTTATTATAATAATGAGCAGCTATGCTGTGTAAGTATTGAGGTTCTAATGTTGTAAGTGAAAACGCATAATCATTTAATGCTGTATATGTACTTCACTGAGAAAAAACCTTCTTAAAAATAACGCAGAAGTTCGGTTAAAACATTATTGGATCTTACACTGTTTTTTTAAGCTTTCGGTCAGTTAAATAGGACAACGGCAAAAAAAGAAAGACACTAAAATGACGCTTTATTCTAAAATCCTTTTAAGGCGACTACACTTACTACTACTTAGCTAAACGCGAGTGTAACAAGCAACATATTATCATCATAGTGTGTTATTTTTTTAGTCCAATTAATAGATTTTTTGTAAATCGATCGAAGTCACTAATTTCGCACAATTCGGCCCGCAGTGACTGAAGTCACAACCACTTTGTAGTGCAAGCTGATTAGAACTTTATTCCAACAGTATTTCAAACGAAGTTTGAACCACCACAAATAGAGTTGCTAATTTAGCTCATATGGCGATGGAGCACCGCTTGTACAAATGGGAGTCCCCATTTGTACAAGCGGTGCTCCATCGCCATATGGAATTATCCATCGGTAAAAATTACGAACTTCTATACAGTCTTTCACCCCATTTTTAACCCTAATAGGGGGAACTTCAGAATTAATGCTCATTTTCCTTACAAAAGGAAGTATCATGCATTTGTTTCCAGTGGTTCAAATAGGATGTGCGTTGTCTGACAGTGAATAAATAATTTAAGATAATTATCAAGCAGATTTTGGTTAAAGAATAAGCAGAGTAGGTTTCACACATGTTTGCGCCATTAAATATGAACGTAACAAATAAATTAGCTTTGAAGGTAGGTACGAGTACCTACACGTGCGGGCCCGAGAGTTTGTTATCCAATAACATCATCTTTGGCCCCTTTACTTAATGACTCAACACTTTCGAACATTCATATTTATTTTATTTTCCGCGGCTAACTTACCTGTATTGTTATTTCTTAATATACATCGATGGTATAAAGAGATAAGTGTAGATATACTGTTCTACATGGTAAGTTTTAGTAAGTGCTGGTACTTTGGCGTCGTTATGACTTCCGGTAATTTTAAGATACCTACTTTTCTTTTAAGATCTACGTGGACTATACAGGTTGTAACCACCTCATCACGAAGCCTTCAACCAAGCATTCTGTACATCAAACTAAGTAACTTTGCGCAGAAATTATTTATTTATTTATTTATTTATTTATTGGTTCACCAACAATTGTTTACACTGGTATTATTCTAAAGGTAACTAGCAATAGAGTAGAGTACAATAGTGTAACAATCACTTATAGGTAAACTCCGCATGCTTTAAGGATAAGTTGTATATGAGAAAAAAAAAAAACTTAATTAAACTAATCTTAAAACTAAAATTATTATTGAAAACACGCTACTTCATAAATGTAATCTAATCGAAATCGAAATGATATTTATAAATATTGGTTCTTAATTGGCTTAAAGAGTTAAAGTGCAGATCGATTACGTCGCTACAACCATTAATCACCTTGCAAAATCTCGCGTAAGGAGAATTGGAGCCTAAAACCGTTCTTCTTTGCGGTGGACGCAGTGGTGTTATCTGGCTGCGAGGAACTCTTGAAGGTGCACGGAAATTAAAAGTGCTCAGTATTTGTGGACAATCAATCTTGTGAGCCATAACTTTGCAGACAAACGTCGCGTCATTTAGGCGTCGGCGCTTGTCTAGGGAAATCATTTTGAAATGTCTCAATCTATTATTATAAGAACGTACTTTCTTAGCTATACCCCTAGAAAACGCCAGATGCCACAGAAAACGCTTTTGGACACGTTCTAGACGCAACGAATGTGCAGCATAGTGCGGTCGCCAGACCACGCTACAATATTCCAACACGCTTCGAACCAAGCAATTGTATAGCATTATTTTTGTCTTACAGCTTCTAAACTGTTTCGTGTTTCTTAAGACAAAACCCAGCATTTTAGAAGACTTTTTTATAATACTGTCTACATGTGGAATAAAAGTTAACTTCCTGTCAAATGTAACGCCAAGGTCCCTTATTGTGTCCAGTTCACCAACTTTATCACCTTTAATATAATAGCTATGTTCTACTAAAGTATGCTTTCTAGAGAATTTTACATGATAGCATTTTCGTGCATTAAGGTGCATTGCATTGTTATCGCACCATTGAACAAGCCTGTCTAGATCACTCTGTAATTATTGCTGGGAAACAACTTTTTTTGGGGTCAAAAATCACGTTTTGGAGGATAACTCAATGAAACGCACTCAGAACATTGTGCTGATGGATGGATTGAATAGTTACGGGGTTCGTGGGGGTATTCAAAGTAAAAATATTGCAATAAAAAACTTGTATTTTAAAAAAAACTTGTCAAAACGTTGTAACTTTCCCAGGTATGGTGTAGAACAAAAAAATGATCGCAATGACGGGGAGAACCAGTGACTTTCGGCGTTCGTTTTACACCCTATATGTAAGTTTGTCTAGCTGTGATGGAGTCGATTAGTCAGACTTTGGTCTGAATACCTACTGATTTAAGGAACCATTTTGTACAGTATCAAGTAAAATGCCCTTATTTACCGTAAATAGGTATGTGCTACAAAACAAAAACAGTCACCTTAAACGAAAATAGTTAACCTAACCTAACCATGTTTACTTTAATTTGTGAAGATTTATTAGGTATTCATTAATTCTGCTATGCTGCAATGCAAGGGCCCGTGCGCTCAATTAATCGTGATTTATAATCGACATATTCGCTGATTTCCATATTATATTTGCGAGTCTAAAATATGAGTAATTATAGGCCTCGATAACTCACGGAAGTAGACCCATAAAATATCGAATACATAACTTCTATTTATATGTAAGCAGAAACTGTCCTACTCTATTGACAAACTCACAAAAATCACGGCTGTTTAGCTTTTATGGCATTTTAAACCCTTTTCTTCGGTTATAAAAATTGAATTCGATAATCAGTCCGTATGAATTATGAATATGTATGGCACGCGCTGAGTACTCATAAATGTATGGGTTTTTATGACATCCCATCAAAATCGCTAGCGGAGTTATATGGTGAACCTACTTTCCCGTGATAAATGTAATTTTATTTTTACATTTTGTTGGTTCTTTCATAATTTTTTTAATGTCTCATAATTGATGAGGTTTCCTGTTCTTGTTGTTTCCTGTTGATTAATCGACTTTACTAATGTTGTAACAAGTAAAATAAACTCATTGTTATTCTTCTTCTACTCGTCTCGATGACTTTTATTTTGTCCAACCAGTGTGTAGCGAACTTAGCGACGTGGTACCGATTTTTTTGTAGCCCATTTTACTGGTTCGTAATTTTTTACGAGATTATGTACGAATTTCATTAATAAAAGTGGAATATAGTGTCTAAACTAATCAATTAGATCGTTTGAAACTTTTTTTTATTTATCGCCTTCGTAAATGATTCAAATGAAGGATTTTCACGCCTGTTATGCAGCTGCCTTTCAGTTTCAAGCGTGATTTCAACACTCCATGCAATTGTCATGAAAATTGTTTCTTTTTCTCGTCTGAAAAGCGCTAATTAATCTAATTAGTATTGTTTTGATGTCCTACCTAATAACCAAAATGACGTAGATCGCAAATATTAACAGCGAAAGTTTAAAATGTATTAAGTAAATGTTGAAAAATATTAATTTGTACAACACATTATTTAACTTTTCAATAAAATCGTTATTAATGTTTCACCCTGACACCAGGTTGACACTAACCACACGAATTAACACGATAAAGACAAGAATTAAAATGATAAACTGCCACTTTTGAAAATAATTAAAAATTTGCCACTGTTGGAAGACCATCCAAACACCTAAATACTAATGTGTTTTTGCATGCATTGGTCATTTGTCAAAAAATTTAGCGCTCTTTTTTCAAAAAGATTCATGAGATGTTTCTGCTGGATGTCTTGCTAGTATTTATATTTTTTTTTGTTATAAATCAAAAGACCTCACAGATATTTATGTTTTTTGATTTATAAGCCATATTTATCAAATAAATATGTTTTACCGACACTGCAGTTAAAATATGTGTTTTAAACACACTGACCAACCCAGGTTTGCACGGATTTGGCTTGTCAGTTAACGAACAAATTTCAACCTGTCGCATTACAACGCTGCACATAGACGTATTCCAAGTTACGCCATAGCACAGATTTCGTATTAGCTGTTTATCAAATTCTATTTATATATTTTGTCTACTTTTTCTTGAAATCGTATGTATATGTCTGGTGGTTACTAAGATTTACCAATACTTTAATCAATATTCATAAAATCCAGACAATCTTAGGTCATCAAAATATGGTGTCATTGATATATTAGTGTCTTTCAATTTAACATTTTTTTTAATGACGTTTTTACCGATGAAAACATTTATTGCGATAGATTACTAATGACACCGATTACATTGACAGGTTAATTTAAATTCTATTTTTGCAACTCTATACCTATCTGTAAATTAAAACTTCCGATCTGTCACCATACTAGTATGTTGTGTAAGATTTTATTCCTAATCTCGAAAAATAAAAAGTTTAAGCCTTCGCAAAAATATTAAATGAAAGTGTTGCCTAAGTATATTTTTTTGTTTCTAAATTTATTAATCACTACTGATACGTATAATTCACGGCTTGTCTGCGAATTGCAGTCATCGTAAACTAAGTGATTAATGAACCGGCTGAGCGCCATTTTAGGTGCACACGCGATGTTTGGCGCTAATTGAAGCGCGCGTGACATTTTCTATGTATCTGTCAGCAGTTCGCTTCCCTTTATGAATTTATTATGTATCTGTATTATGACATTTGCATAATCTGTGACTGTTGAGGTGTCAGGTGGGCTTATTGGACGATTGGCACGAATTTAACTCGCACAAAACGTGCGAATCGACTCCTTTAAAACATATTATTTTTCTGTAGTCGATTCGCACGAATGTCATTTATTGGCGTGCGAATCGACACCCTCACAAATATGTAGTAGACTATTCGCACACATTTCATTTTAAGGTTTAAAAAAACTAAAGTACAGTCGTATTCAGCCATCACTGAAAAATAAAAAAAAATCGAAGTTTAAGCAGCAGATATTTTCTTGAAAGTAAGAAAGATCTGTATGGAATAAGTGATAATAATTATTACTTAAAACGTGGCATGGTGTTATAATTATGAGAACTGTGTATTTTAGGTAAACTTCTTAAAAACATTAAAACATGTTTTTGTTGTACCAAATGTTCGTCAATAATAAATATAAGAAAAAGTTGTTAATTATATATATACCTACCTTATTAAAAAAGTAAATGTTTGTGTAATGTAAAAAAAATGAAAATTTTGGTACTTTTATTTTTTATTACGCGGTTAGTGGAGTAGTAGTTTGTTAGTGACACTTATTTATTATTCTGTGATCGATATTTGCTAATTTTTAGAATAGAATAGAATAGAATAGAATTTCATTTTGCAAACATGGGTAATACATAATAGTTCTTAAGATTACATTTAGCTCAGCCACATTTTACCAATCGGCATGCAAACATTTGAAATTATTAATCATTATTATTACACTTATTTTGATCCATTTTAATCCTCAAACCACGAGCTTAGAAGATGTTTAGTACTTAGTTTTAATTTTAATACAGATATTGATGATTATAGATTGTGTTTTTATTTTCTATCTATTACGAGTAAAACATATTTGACCTTACTACTTCTGTGCTCAAGTGTACTTTATCTTAACTACATTTCATAAAAAACAATATGTGTGCGAATAGCCTACTACATATTTGTGAGGGTGTCGATTCGCACGCCAATAAATGACATTCGTGCGAATCGACTACAGAAAAAATAATATGTTTTAAAGGAGTCGATTCGCACGTTTTGTGCGAGTTAAATTCGTGCGAATCGTCCAATAAGCCGTCAGGTGGAATTTACGATGTGATGGGATGTAACAGTTATTACCGTATCGGCCTTATTAGAAAACAAGGTTGATATTTACAACTAGATTGAAACTATCGAACATAATTCATTTCGAATACTTTATTCCGAGCAAGTACTGTCGTACTAATTTAAAAAAGTTTGATATTTTAAAGAATTTTGAATCCAGTGTCCGAAAGTAATCGTTTCTATCGTTAGTTTTCGTTTCAGCTACGTATGTACAAAACAAACCTGAATATGTATCCATCTTTCTTGGTTTGTTAAAAAAAGGATTGATCAATGTTATATTATTAATTAATTAAATATTAATGCTGTATTATGATATAACTTTGACTACTTCCTTTATCTGTACGGCCCACTGTTTTTGCCCAAAACTGAATGGAGTCAAAAATTTTGTAGCCGTTATGTAGTCCGGAAATAAACTCCAAATTTCAATATTCACGTTATTGTTAATTTTGGCCTTAGGTATAGAATTAAAATGTTTGTTCTTAATGATGCGACAAGATCGAATGTAACACTTTACTGTTATTTCGATACTGACATAACAATTATACGAGTATGCTCCAAGAGAAGTGAAAATCTTTTATAATTTACTTTTCGTTCATGAACGAGATAACATTATGTAAGAGGCATTATATTACGTTATTTATGTAATGATAACACATTGGAATATATGTTCATAGCCCTTTGTTTACGTATTGGGAGCATGACTGTCTTTAAGGCTATCAAGATCCGGCTCGAATGACCACAAAATCCCTACCTTGTCCTTCGGTTCCTGTTTAGCAAAATACGTAGTGGTGGTGATTTTTTCTGAATGTTAATTTATTCCCATTACATTGCTTAGTATTTTAAGTATGTATAGATAATATTCATCAGTAGACATAAAACAAAACGAGTTTATTTCTTGTTCCTACTTCGGAAGTATAAAAAGTTTAAACCAATAAGTTAATACAAAGATATTATAATATTATGTAAGCGAAACTGATTAAGAGCGTTTAAAAAAAATGAAGCAAGATTAGTATTTGCAAAGCATGCTAGATTTTTGGACTTACAATAAACTTGTGATCTTAATAAAAAAACAAATACTTAATTGTTGAGTATTTGGTTACTGATGAAGTGGAATGTCGATATTACGACTAACATACAGTTTAAAATGAACTTAGAAATTTCTTATTTAAGTACATGTCACCTTAAAATTGTCAAACACGTTATATTACAATAAAACGTGTTTCTCTCAAGCGATATTGTAAACTCTCGAATTATTGTCAACTGAATATACGGAAGTATCTCTGCCCCCATAACCGGGACTTGGGGCACCCCCGCGTTAGGTTAGTGAGGTTCCTTTAAACCCTGCCGACGGAAATAGGGGCCCCGCGTAGCGGAGCTCCGTCGACTACGCTTTTGAGGGGAATATAAAGTGTTTAGAGGTTAGGTTGTATTAATCGGTATTTCTCAGGAATGGCACATTATCTTTTCATTTTCATTACTCTTTTGAGAGTGGTACCATTGGGCAAGGGGGACCTTTCCTTCCTCCCCTCTCCTCCACACCGCGCGATTAGACTTCCATCGCATGCATTTCACAATATTACGGTTTCACTTCGATAGATTACAAGCTACCGAAAAATAATGCGTTTTATTTTAAGCAGTATGTTCGTTTGACAATATTTCGAGAGTTTACAATCTCTCTAGTTATTTGACAATGTAACGTTTTTGTCAATTTTACGGTGACATATCCATAGATTTATTATTTGACTAGGTTATGCCCGCAACTTTGCCCGCGTGGAGTTCGGCAATGTCCCACGGTATCGTAGGTTCTGTCGGAATGAAAAGCGTTATCCTATGTGTTTATCTAGGTTATAAACTATCTGTGTGCCAAATTTCATCCTAATCCAGTCAGTAGTTGCGTGAAAGAGTAATAAACATCCATCCATACAAAATATTAGTAGGATTAGTAAGATGTTTTATCTAGCGAGATACGCATGCTATTAGCATAATATCTATTAATTTACGACTAACTAATTTATCCTATCCAGATTCCAATAAGATTAACAAAAATAATCATTTGACTGATTTCCGATTTTTTTCGAACTTGTAACAATAAAAACCAAACTGGACCAATCGTTCTCAAGTGATGAGCTAACGCACATTTATATAGGCAGACATTAGCGACAAATTTTATGACTTTTTTGTATAAAAAAACCATTTGCATATAAAATTT
The DNA here is from genome assembly GCA_916618015.1 of Xestia c-nigrum. Taxonomy (NCBI): domain Eukaryota; kingdom Metazoa; phylum Arthropoda; class Insecta; order Lepidoptera; family Noctuidae; genus Xestia; species Xestia c-nigrum. The sequence continues at coordinate 7,252,042 of OU745263.1, forward strand.
AAAGTGTCTGTTAAATTTTAAAACTGCCGATCTAGTTCATGTATTCGGCTGCTTAATAGATAGATATTAGGTCTTATTGTGTAATCTAATTGTATTTTTTTAGGAAGTTCGTTCTTTTTTTTTAAATTCTCAGTTACATCAACAAGAGGAGGTCGTAACCAAATAGTACGAACTACATGGGTGGATCTTCGAAGTGAAGCAGCTCTTCATCATCATCATTCAGCCGAAAGACGTCCACTGCTGGACATAGGCCTCCCCCAAGTGTCGCCACATTGACCGGTCCCTTGCGACTCGCATCCAACGTATTCCCGCAACCTTCACCAGGTCAGCGGTCCACTTATTGGGAGGTCTTCCAACGCATCGTCTTCCGGTTCGCGGTCGCCACTCTAGAACTTTTCGGCCCCATCGGCCATCCGTTCTGCGAGCAATGTGTCCTGCCCACTGCCACTTAAGTTTGGCTATTCTTCGGGTTACGTACGGGTGACCTTGGTTCTCTTGCGGATGGCGGATGTCTTCATTTCTGATTCGACCATGCAAGGAAACTCCGAGCCCGAGTTCCATTGCCCTTTGGAAAACAAGCAGCGCTTGCTTTGATTCATTATATATACTCTTTTTCGAGTGTTTGAGTTTCCTCCGTGCCTCAGAAAGGGTACGTATTTGAATATCAAAGATTAAAAATATCTACGCTTAAAATACCAATGTTCAAAACATCGAAAATTTAAATATCGATGATATCAAAATGTCGAAAATTGTTATACCTACGCTTAAAAAGTCGAGGATTGAAATGCCGAGCGATTAAAATTTCGAATGATTCAAAATATCGAATGACATTATGCCTAAGTTCAAATATCAACATTTAATACATCTAAGTTCATAATTTCTACGTTAAAAATACCTACTAGTAAAAATACCGATAAAAAAATTATGGACACCTTACATGGTTTCTGTGTGTGTGTTGGTCCCTGCCGTCAGTTGTAGATTTTTGGCAGTTGTAACAGTTAAAGTGGCCCGAAAATCTTACAACCAGTCTAACAAAGAGATATCGTTTGGGTTTCGTATTACTACACAGTACTAACTGGGTTTTGGAGGTGTCATGTCAGTTGCCTCATGTAAAATACTGGTATTCAGCTGCATCCGGTTAGACGAGTCTACTTCCACTACAACATAGTCGGAATAAGGCTAGGATGATTGCCACGGAAAAACTGATTGTACTTTTTATTGTAATTAGCAGACTTAGAGCAGACTTTACCGCCGAAACTGAACGCGATCAGCACACCTGAACGGTGTTCAAGAGCTGCTAGCGTCAATATTTCATAGCAACTATGACCGTAAATTGATATGATGAATTCGGATTTTCGCCCTTAATCACTAGTTATGAATTCGCGTGCAATATTATTCGACTTAAAAATACTTGACAAATAGAATTCGCTCATTTATAAGAATTTTCTTGCTATATTTATATAATTGCGAAAGCCTGTGAGTGTGATGAACGGATATTTGGCGAAAACTATTGACCGGATTGAGGTGAAATTGAATACACTGTTAGTTTATAATTTTGATAGTGGTACGACACACCGAGACATTTATCTATCGCCATGATGACGAAGCCGCGGGCATACGCTAGTAAATAAATATATATGTCACCGTAAAATTGTCAAATACGTTATATTGTAATATCTCTAGCGATATTGTAAAGTCTCGAATTATTGTTAAATGAACATACTGCTTACAACAAAACGCATTATTTTTCGTGAAATGCATGCGATGGTAGTCAACTTACGCGGTGTGGAGGGAAGGAGGGGTCCCCCTTGCCCAGTGGCACAACTCTCATGAAAAGATAATGCATCATTCCTGAGAAATACCGATTAATATAAAACACTTTATATTCCTCCTAAAAAGCGTAGTCGACGGAGCCCTGCTTCGCGGGGCCCCCCTATTTCTGAGTACAGGGTTTAAAGGAACCTAACTAACCTAACGGGGGGGTGCCCCAAGTCCTGATTATGGGGGCAGACATACTTCCGTATGTTCAGTTGACAATAATTCGAGACATTACAATATCGCGAGAAAAAACACGTTATATTGTAATATAACGTGTTTGACAATTTTACGGTGACATATATAAGGCAGAAAAATCACGCGCCATCTAATAAGATTTTAATATACTAGAAGATACAGAGAATCGAAATGATAAAGGGTGTAAAAAACTTCGTAACACAACCGAAAGGCACTTTTCAATCTCCCCGCCATGCGCCATTGCAAACATTTTTTATTCTACACCTACACCAAAGGGGTCAAAGTTACAACTTTTTGACAAGTTTTATTTAAATAAATAGATATTTTTTAATGCAAGATTTTACTTGAAACACCTCCACGACCCCGCACTATTCAATCCGTCCATCAGCACAATGTTTTGAGTGCGTTGCATTGAGTTCTATCAAAACACATATTCTCAACCCCAAAACAAAAGTCGTTTCCCAGCATAATGTTTGCGTAAAGTTACTTAACAATGCTTGGTTATGAGTCTGTATACTGTAGTGGAGGTAACGGCACCACTTAAGCAACATTGTAGGATGCAATTGAGCAGAATAATTGGTTCTAACAGTCAGGCAGCTGATCCCATACAGTGCCACATGAAATTACTTCCCCAGTTACGACTTTATAGACTTGTCGCAAACGAACAAGAAAGTGGGAAAGGTTTATGTATCGAAGAAAAATATGCTTTTTGATACTACAGTGCCGAATGCCCTGGCCTCCAAGTGTTCACGGCCGTAAACGCCTGTTTTTTATTAAAACTGTACTGTGAGTAAAAATCTTATGAATGTCAATGTTGATGGATGGAGAGGGACTGGAAGAACAAAGAAAAAAAGGCCTGAATTGTGTGAAGAATGATATAACAGACAAATGAGTCACTAATAGCGTAACCACTGACCAGACAGAATGGATGAAAAAAAAACGATAATGATGATGATGATAGAACACTAGGTCTTCAAGCAGTAAGGAGCACTCGCTACATCATCATTCTCTTGCTATTTAGCAAATCTTCTTCTTCCTTAATTCTCTATTTCTCGTCATCTCAGACAGTTCTTTTCTTGCCATAGTTTCTTTTGTCTTCATATATATATCCACATTAATGCTAAAAACTTTCCTCACGTCGTTTTGCTCATTCCTCCGCATCATAAATTATATACTACGACAACCGATTACCACACAAATGTTCTGTCGCTGGCGCCACTTTCAGACTTACTCTTATGTACTCATTATAAGAGGGAGTCTGAAAGTCCCGCAAAAATATGAGCGAAATTACATTTACATTGATTAATAAATGAACACGTCTATGAGTGCGTCATTTCTTAAGAGAATATATGAAAATTAAATCCGAGGTTTGACATTACGCGTCAATCGCTCTATCTATGAGGAAGTGATTTTAAAATTGATAAGGATTTTCAGCAGCATCTTTCTATCACAAACATAAGATACATAACTTATGTCTTTCGAAAAAAGTGCATAAATGGTTAAATCAAATCTTTTAGCGAACATAGTGCACACCGTATAAAAGTGGATAGTAAATAGATCTGTCTAGAAATATCCGGCTCGAAGGACCACAACAACGTCCCGGCCGTCCCGTCCCAACACAGCATGTCTTCTTGTATATTAAGATACATAACAAACAAGATACATCCCTAATTTATTCAAGGAGCCAATTGCTTAGTTGCAATGTATAAAGAAACCCAAGCTGGAACAAAAGTATTAGATAGTGGTTCGCCGCACACTTATTATATTACGCTTTTAGAAATTGATTTTTACAAACACCCAATAGATTGCCCGACTCGGGAATAGAACGCCATTACCTAATGCTTACCAGCAGCGCTTGCGACCACTAGACCAACGAAGTTTACTAATGCAGGCAAAACAGTGGGTAGCAACAGCAACATTCTCATACCAGTTAAAATTATTCTAACTTAACTAGACGATCTACACGTACGAAAGGAAAGCAGCGACGTCATGTCGTCATCGCGCGGTTAGACGATATTTCTACGATTTTGACAACACTAATTGGCGTGCCGTTATATATTGTGATTTGCTGAGACGAATTTGAGAATTACTCTTACTAAATAATCTTTATCGTCCATGCAGACGTACGCAAAGATCAGCTGTGGCTAGCTTTCTATACGTTCGATGACTTAAGACGTTAAATCATAGCTAAAATGTTATTTGGTGAAAGAAACAATCATATATGAATGTTCTGTGTATTTCTAAGACATGAAATATGGGCAAATTAATATTCATTAATATGGCTCTGCATCTACTAATTCAAAACTAAAAAAACAGTTTTAGCTATAGTGAATTCACTTATAGAAATGCATATCATTCGCAGAGAATGTATTTAATGATGATAGGACACCAGTCCAGGGGCCTAATTCTACTATTTTAATAAATTCATCACTCCAACACCATTCCATTCTCATCCCATTGTCATTTTGCTTAAAGTTCGTAATCTGCTAAATTCACAATGTTCGGTCAATGGTCTCGTAATAAAATTGTGTTTTAATGGCATTGTCGTATTGTCATTATTATAAAACCCTTAGTACAAATAATGGTTTTAGAAATCTACTAATAAATGCGAACATTTATTCATGCCAGATTTCATGTACCTACGAGATTATTATTCTATGACACCCTTTCAATGAAGTGTCAGTGTTAGACCATTGAAAAGTCATAATGGCGTCATTATGATAGTAGAATTAACAAACTTGTCAAAATTTGACAGAACTTGATCATTATGAAATCAATGATCGACTACTCTGACACTATTGTAATAGCAGAATCGAGGCCCAGTTATTAAGTTAATCAATAAACATATAAATACAATGTTTATATTAAAGTTCGATAAATTTATAAAAGTCTACAAATATGAAAGAATAGTTATAGTAAACACAGTGTAATAGGTATAATATTATACAAATGTACATAATTAATTAAGTTTATAACCGATTCAAAACCTGATATGGTTCCATATGCATAACAAGACCGGGATTTTCTAGTTTCCTCTCATAAAACTTTATCTTAAAATGCAACTGATCAAACTTGTTTATGAGCAGAATAATTAAATTAATTTTAGCACCTTTCAAAATTATGAAATCTTACTTAATGTTTTTAAACCTAAATATGGGCATACCTAGGACCTAGAAAAAATGTAATGTACTTCATGTGAAACGTATGATAACTTTATCATACGTTACGGTACAACAATTGTATTCAATAACTTCTGAGGTAAGTAGGAAAGAAGAAAAAAAATAAAAGGAACACAAATTGAATTACATATAGGCTTATATACCAGCCTATCAAATGACCCACTATTATGCAAAGGCCTTTTGTTCCAATACATGTATTTTAAAGTAGCTATATAGCTAGTTATAAAAGCATTGAACGAATAGAATAATATAATAACAAGCGTAATTAAAAACCAATGAAAATTCAAGGAAACTAGCATTAAGTGATTGTAAATGTCAAACGTATTGTTCTGACCATCTTATGTTATTTATTATCAATGCCTCAAATATAATTCATTGTCGTTTTTGTATTGCATTGTAGGTGCTAAATTATTGCCTGACGCTGCATTCAATGTGAGATTAGTCCATAATGTAAATCCGAGTCACCTTAAAAGGTGTTCTGACAGTCGTAACAGTCTTGACTTTGACGGATTGATAATGATTAGCGTGATTCGTAGAATTAAGAGTGATTTTAGCTCATTAACTATATCAGGTCTTGCGGAAGTAGTAGCTTATTGGTGTGCCGTGTGACCTTCGGGTGACTAAGTGATAGATCTTACATTCGAACCCAAGGCATGCATCTCTGGTTTTTCGGATTCATATGCGTATTGTTCAATTATCACTTGCTTCCGAGAAGGAAAACATCGTGAGGAAACCAGTATGCCTGACAGATATTTATTAACGGCATGTAAAGCCCAGTTAGAAGCACATGGGCGGCATAAAAACTCAAAAAACTCAAATCATTTATTTCAATTAGACCATTACGGCACTTTTGAATGTCAAAAATACAAAACTAAATCAAAGCAACAGTCACAGTCACAAGGCATAATAACTTGAGAAAGTACTGTAGTTGCCCATTCCCTGGCGTAGATCTCTATGGAGAAGAACGGGCAAGAAACTCCATGGACACTCTTTTCAATCAAAATATTGTTACAAAATAATATTGTTATAAAAACACAACACCAGTTTAGGCATTAACCATACAATAAAGAAGTCCTTGCGAAATGTCCTGAAAAGTAGCTTATTTTCTGGTATTTGGGTCCTTTTTCATTAATCTAAAAGCTAGTAACAGCCACTAAAAAAGTAATGAACCAACAGCTGTTCGTCGTAGACCAGCATCAGCCACCTAAAGTGTAGTAGTATTTTTTAAGTTCGGTTGAAACTAGCACGATTGAATTGAATTTGATCTCAAGGATCGGATTGCATATTGATAGGTTGTGATTGTGAGTTCGATTCGAACCCAACCTATAGAATATTGGCTGATTCCGTACCTACACATAAATGAACAGATCCCTCATTAAAGTGTCAATATTATTGCTCAGCTTAGAAATTTGCTGATTCTATGAGTACAACGACGATCATAACATTGTTGGCGATAATTTTTAGACAACCTTTGGATGGAGTTAACGAACTCAATGTTAAAAGAGGGTATGCAGCAGTGGTATATGTATTCCTAATAAATTAAATACACACAACACGAAGTAGAAACAAATCCCGTGTCCTAAATAAGTGTACCTATACGTAGAGTAACAATAGTCGACAATTTGCAACAAAAAATATAAAAGCAACATTAAAAACGCTTGCTAATTATTTTCAGTCACTTTCATGAAACTGAAGTAGCCTCTATAATGAGTATATTAATATGTTACAGTATGTTAGTTTCATCTCGCTATCTTTACCTTTCTATCAAATTCTTAATTTTACGCCAGTAATTAATCCTCTTATCTTTGCATTGAGAAAACTTTAGTTATACGTTAGGTATAAAATACCATCAAATAAGGGGGTATTATACGAGTCAGATCATAAAGTTACCTAAGTAATTATATGATGTAAACTTAAGAGAATAACGTTTTTATGTTATTAAGTTAAAACTGAATGTTGTAGTCCAGCAGTTTTTCTTGTAATGAAACATCGTTTACGTTCAATATCCGATGTGTATGTTGTAATTAACACTTTACGATTACGATTAAGTAGATCAGTTCAACTAAGTTAGTGTTAAGTAATTATGCGTAACTTGAATTTTTCGATCACTGATATTATAGAAGCTGTTTATGTTATCATATTGCAAGTCCCATAATAATGAATGTTAACTGAAATTGCGTCTTGAATTCATGTTCCACTTATTAAGAACTTGTATTGCTACATTGTGCTTGCATCCCTTTAAGTAACATTTGGCAGTAAGGGAAGCTTTCGCCTATCAATGACACGTTCAAGGCTAAAATTGATAGGTATTTCCCTGAATTTTCTCAAAAAAATACTTTCGAAAAGTTTCTTGCTCACTTATGTAAAAAAAAAACAAATACATTTAACACCTACCTTAATCAATAGGGATGTAACTCTTCGAGTCAGTGCAAATCCTTGTTTTAGAGGGACACTCACACGTGTAATGTTTTCACCGCTAGAGATCGAGAGTGGCGCGTATAGGCCGCGCGCGCGCTTCACAGCCAATGCGCACACGCACGGCGCACACCCGTACGCTCTCCTACTCCTGCTTAGCCCCGTACTGCCGATGTTAGTGATGCTTCCTGATCTTGTAACAATGCCTTGTAATTGTGCTTTGGACGTTGGACTTGTTATTTGTGGATGGACAATAAGAGTACGTTTTTTGTAAATGTCAGATTGTTGTGTTGCATTAGGGTTGTCTCTTTTTTAGTCGATTTTTCATTAAAGTTAAGTCTTGGGAGTCAACGACCAACGAGCTTTTTAACCGTGCCATAGCAAAGACAAAGTTATGTTTTAAATAATACGGAATGCAGTCGGAAAATAATTCTTTGTTCTGAACATTGCTGCAGGATCTGTTGCTTTCAATGTTAGGAAATTCCCGAAAATTAAGTAAACAAAAGTAAATTCATTTTGGGTTTTTTTTTGTATTGATGAAATTATACGATACGTTGTCTTAGCTTTCGCCTAAACATGCAACTAAGATTAAAGCTAATTTATATGTTGCAATCTCGAAAATTATTAAATACCATCACGCCTTAATCCCTGAAGGGATAGGCCGAGAGTGTAATAGGGAGCGAGCCGGTTGTCATCATCATCGTCAGCTTATTAACCTTTTAGGCCCCATTGTCAAATATGCTTGACAAGCAAGCGCGTGCCCTGTACGCCAAACGACACAAATATGTGACAAAATAGTAGATGAAATTGTGGCTTGGCGCGCGAGCGTTTATGCTGTGGCGGTTAAAATGTTAATGTTCCCACTGCTGGGACACATGCCTCGTCTCTATGAGAGGGAAGCCACCAACCGAGCACTAATCCAATCTCCATGGCTGCTATTGAACAATCCCTACTCGTAATTATGTTTAAATAGTGAACTCTTTTTAGCTCAATATGGGTTTTTGTGCAAGAACCTTGATTTGGAATTTTTCCATTTACTTTTAGCTCACGCAAACTTGCAGCTATAAAAATGCATCTGATTATAAATTCATTCACGAAATCACATGACTTTCCTTGCATCCATAACTTTCATCGCTCTATGCATCTGAACGTCATTATAACGCAACCGCGATCATTATGTAACAGTAATGACATATATGACATTACCACTTACGTCAATTTGACGTATGGTAGTGACAGACCCGTCATTTACTTGTAACAAGCGGTTGATTTGGTTTGATCGGTGCATCCGTCAATAAATCATTGCAATGTTAAATAGTAATTGATTTATTTGCAATTAATGATCATATTGTCAGTTTGTTACATAAGTTTAGCCAAATTAAATTGTTATCAAACTGAAATCTTCCTTAAACGTATGATAGATAAATGAATGTAATACCTAAGAAGAGGATTATGTAAATTAATGATTATGATTTAAACTTAAATGTTTTGAAGATTTATCATTGGGATGATGAAGCAGTATTATACGAGACATAAATACAATGGATTTTAGAAATTAATTGATGTTTTTCTTTTATGAATTGACTCGTTATCTATTAATTTGTCGGTGAGATAATTTATTGTATTTTGTTTAACACCTACAGTAGCGACGGGAACTTCATTGAAAAAAGATTGACGGGTTATTTTAATTATTTTCGTTTTGACGTTCAGGCAAATGATAGTGAAAGAATATATAAACATACTGAGCAAAGAAACTGTAAGTTTTCTAAGGCTGATAATTTTGTAAAACGTGACACACAATATTTATGTTTAGAGCGTAAATCACTTAGCTTTCATAGCTCTAAAATAGAGCTTCAATTACATCCTCATAACTAATTTGCTCTGTGAAATATTTTGTTAGCTTTTGATAATTAAAAGGGGAACGAGCAGCCATTTTAGTTTCGTGAATCTTATCATACTACTATCATCAATGCGGAAAGTGAGGATGGTTGGATACGTGGGACAATGAGGAATTTTCTTTTTCAACTCTTCCCTAGTCGCTGGATAGATGGCGTTGATCTCGCAAGGAACAGAACGTCACATAATTTCACTTGGACCTAATGGTTATATTCGGAAGCTTATGTAAACAAAAGTGTCAGTCAACGAGCGTATGTGACGTGTGTTTTTTCAAGCGTTTGGCTTTGGCACCTAGTAACGTAGTAAGTTCAACGCTATCTACAGAGTTCTTAGAAACATTTTTTTTTTAATTTTCGGAAAGAAAACCAGGGCTGGCCATATGCTAGTTAATTAAACATACGACAGTAATTTCAATAGACTAGGCTTTCTGAGCATAGGGTAATTATTTCAACTAGAATATTAAAGTCTTTGTCTTGTCCGCTAACACAAATAATCCACAAAAAAAAAGAATCTGACACAACACTAACATAAAACAAGTGATTGTACAAACATTTGGCAACATGAGATTATACATTATAAGCCTCCTGAATATTTATGATTACAATTATATATCATCTAGTGTTAGATAAGAGGCTCTTCATTAAATAATTACATTACTCAACAAATGGAGGCATTCAGTTAGATTGTGGGCTAATTAGTTATAACTGTTGCTAGACTAGATTTAGTGCTTGCCTAGGTAGACATTTCTTGAAGAGACAGAATGTCTTTAGACTGTTGAAGAGCTAGGTTGCAAATAAACATTCACTTTAATTCAATTATTGTTGGGTTGACGATATCTTCAAAATCCCAGGTAACTACTAGATGAGGGATGCACTTGCACAAAACCGGGAAGCATAATAGGAAAGAAATATCTAGCAAAAGTAGGAATGGATGGCCGATGAGGCCGATAAATTCTGGAGTGGCGACCGCGTACCGGAGGATGTTATTTTGGACTCTCGCTAGGTGGACCGATGACTTATTGAAGATTGTAGGAATCCGCTGGATGCGAGTCGCACGGGACCGGGCTATGTGGTGACACTTGGGGAGGCCTATAAATAAAATAAATAAAATTAATTAAAATCATTTTAATTCGAGTATCACAGACTCATATACAAATCACAGAAATTCATACAGTCACATTACATAATTACACAATATTTTCAATTTATAACAATTTCATCTATTAAATTCAACCAAATTAAATAATACACATTAAAAATTTAAAAAAAAAAGTCAAACAGTGGACCGTCTTTCGGCTGAAATGATGATGATGATGATGAAACCAAAAGCGTAGGTACCTGAAATAATGATGAAACGATATTCAGTTATTTGAATCCAATTTGACAGTTTGGTAGGTTTTGTTTAGTGCTGAATATTTTTAATTGGCATGTTTTTTAATGGCAGTCGAAACGGCATCGGATCCGGAAGGCAAAGAACTGGGTGCTGTGGCGCAATTTGAGAGAGGCCTATAGCTTATAACGGTGACTGTGATTGGTTGCGTTCATTAATTCTTTTTTTAGAGCTGCCACAATCAATTGAACGTGTCCATGACCCGAGTTTTACTATGATTTAACTATCACATATTTTTTAGCAAATAAAATGATGGACGACAAATTCGATAGGCATCGACAGTTCGCGGAATAAATCACTGTGAAATATTGGTGTTTTATTATATAGGGTGTAAAAAACCTCTTAGAAGCCAAAAGGTACTTATTCTCCCCGTCATGGCAATTTTTTTTTCTACACCATACCTTTTAGTTACGGAGATATTGGGGGTCAAAGTTGCAACTTTTTAAAGTTTTTTTTTTAGTATAGGTTTTTAATGAAAGATTTTTACTTTAAACACCCCCACGACCCCCGTACTATTGAGTGCGTTACTAGAAAACATGATTTTTCACCCCAAAAAAAAAGTCAGTCCCACTGTCCCAGCAATATTTTTTGCGTTAAGTTACTTATTTTGATGCACAGAATGTTTTTGGTAGACGGCTTCGTGATGAGGTGGTTTACACCCTGTATTTAGTTTTAATGGTTTATGTTGTACTTATAAGTTAAAATAATGTAATATTAGGTATGTGGAGGTCCTTATTTCCGAATAAAAATATTTTGTCGTAGTTTTCACGTTTAACGAAAACGACTTCCTAACTAGGTACACTTTCAGTTGCGTCCAGTACCGTTGTACCTACAATCTACAACACATCTTACTACCTATAAGATTATTATTTAAGTGTCTGTAATTTCAAAATAACACTTTTCCTGAATGCATATGAAAGTAGGTATATGTATACTTACTAAAATAACAAAAAAAATATATAAGTACTTTTAATATTTTGTAGATCGGTCCGACTCCGTTTGTCTGACTCATCTCCGAAACTTCTTAGCCGATTTTGACGTATCTTTTACTGGCGGATAGCTGATGTTATAAGGATTTTATAACTTCGGCTTTCTTGATTTTAGAAAAATTATAAGGGTTCCGTGCAAAAAAAAAACCCGATGCAAATAGGGACATTGCTATTTTTATTAAAATTTCATGCGGACGAATGTCGCGGGGCACAGCTAGTACGCCTTCGCAACACCAACATTGTTAGCATAAAACACACTTACCGTACTATCTCCTATAATGGCGTTTATCGTAATATTTCCTGCAATAAAACAGGAGTCAAATAGAAAGTGCAATATGTATATAATTCTGCTTGAAATTGATCTTGATGTGCGTACGAGTACATAAAGATTTGTATCATGTCTTGTATGTATATAACGCATTGCGTGTGAATGGCATAAACACGACATGTACGATGCTCTTCATTAGTAATTGACCGTTTGGTGAAGTATCGACTAAGGTCCTTGTTCACCGAAAAGATAACAGTCTGATTATCTAAAAACAGCTGTCAATGTGACATGTTCCCCTACAGAAATGTGTTTCAAACAGCTGTTTTCAGATAATCAGAACGTCATCTTTTTGGTGAACATGGACCCTAGTTATTAGTTAATAGGAATATGGTTCTGTACATAAAGGGTGCCAACCGGACCCTATTTCGAAGGCTCTGTTGTCTGTCCGTTCGTTCTTTTGCCTCTCACCTTTTAAACGGTTATAGGGTAGGGCACTTGGTTACAAAGTGTTATTAGTATGGCCGTTTTAACAAAAACAAATTAAAAAAATAGGGGTTCCGTACTAGAAACGTGTTTTTTTATGAAGTAAACCATGATTTTACACCCAAAAAACAAGACATTTAATATACGTAATACACATATTATACTTAATAATAAATAATACTAAATAAATAATTTACTACCACAAAGTTCAAGCTCATTGCTCTGAAGTGATAACAACTTAAACTACTTAGTTTTGCATTAGAAAGTAAGTGGTTCAATCCTGTCCTCAAAATAGGCCAGGCCTGTAATCTTTGAGGGCAGTAGACGCATGGTTGATGACTTTAACTTGTATTCCTGCTATATTCCTTTAGAGTTCTTCATGAAAGTTCTCAGAAACAGTTTCAAACACTTTGTATCGATACTACACAATTTAGGTATGTTACATTCCTATTTTACAAATACTAAACAATAGGGCATTTAAATTACAATCAAAATCAAATTAAAATCAAAGCATTTATTTCAAGTAGGCCAATAACAGGCACTTTTGAATTGTCGAAACAAAGATGAAAATTAAATGTAGCTACAGTCCCAGTCACAAGACATAAAAACTGTGAAAGTACTGTAGTTGCCCATTCCCTAACGTAGATCTCTATGGAGAAGAACGGGCAAGAAACTCCATGGACACTCTTTTAAATCAAATTATTGTTACAAAATCTTGGTTACATCATTCATGTTGAGATGGTAGATTATGTGAGAACAATGTAGCAAGATGTGCACGTTAAAAGTGTCCATAGTAAAAAACAAAATAATTCTTTCAAATAAGCCATGGCAACCAAGAGATGACCAATCACAACTGACAGCACCCGTTCACGAACATGACGCATGGATCAGCACCATTCAGCTCAACCACTTTGAAGGGAGCTAAATGGTCCGACACACGCGCCGCCATCAGCGACACAATTATAACTAAAATGCAAAGTCATTTAAACTAAAAGCTTGAACGTTTCTGTAAGTGGATGTCTTTAATGATGTCCGGGATTTCAGGACGAGAGGAAGTGATTGCACAGTAAGTTAGACAATCTCTTAATGTTGACGATTTTTGGACGAATTAAGGATGACTCACGCTAGACCGTACCGGATCCGAGCCGAATGTCGGCCGTAGCATAATCCTTTGTTAGTTGTTCTGTAGCGGCTCGGAAGCGTGAGTGTCTCCATACAAAGAAGATGTTCCAGAAATGTATGGAGCCTGAGCCAGCCTATGTTCAGTATATATAAATATCGCTGTATAATACAGTAACCGTTTTTCATTGTTAATTTTCTTTCATTTCACTTCGTTTTAATGTACATATATTCAAATTAACTTCGTGAAGGAGAGCAACACAACATCAAATAAAACATGGTAGATCAGAGCAGCAGTATGCCAACAATGTCATTTTGACAATGACATTTAATTGAACACATCCAATCCAAACTCAAAGCAAAGATAGACTCAAAGACGTCACTTCTTAAAAGTGACGTCTTTGAGTCTATCTTTGCTTTGAGTTTGGATTGGATGTGTTTTTTTTTTTTTTTTTTTTTTAAGGATGGGAAATCATCAAATGACCCCCCCCACTCTGGGCGGAGCGGGAGGGAGTGTCAGACTCTTACAGACTAAAAACCATCCATGTTCCTTCCTCGCCTTTTACGTTCCGGGGCCGCGGTATCTCTTTCGAACAGGCCCGCAACCCCGGCAGGCTTCGGCCCTTGCTGGGCCCCTCTCCTTTTGCTGACATCTCTTTGAGGCGCGCGTGGAACACGAACGCGCCGTCGACACGGCCTGTCGTCGTCGTTAGACGGCCGGACGGCTAGCTAGCCCATAGCCAGCCGTCCACAGGCCCGCATCTACGGTGGCCGGTAGCCACCACGTGGCCCCCGACGCCCGTTGCGTCTCCCGCGGCGGCCGGGAAGAGAGGATCTCTCCCTCTCTCGTTCCGCCACCTCCTTCGCTAGCATCACTGCTTCGCAGAAGGAGGCGACGGCTTCCCATTCCGTCTCGCTCCGGACCATGGATTGAACCAGGGCCGGACGCGAGAGGTCGCCGCCGCCGATCGCCGCCACGAGGACACGGCGGAGCTCCGCCCACGCAGGGCAGACTTCCACCGTGATATCTTTCAACCCTCATGGCTGCTCTAAAAACTGGGTTATCTTATTTAAAAAGTTCATTTTTGTACGCCTGTACCCGTCTTCAACTTAATTTATTGGTATTTTTTAAGGAATTCCCCTATTTTTTTCCTATTTATCCATGTAGTGTACATAGTGGTGGCCCAAAATCAAACATCTCCTTTGCACGTTCGAAACTCGGCTCGGACCTAGCTCGGTCTAGCGTGCGTCTTCCCTTATCCGATTATGTAAGTGGTGAAGTGGTATAATAGTTCACCACCACGTTGATTGTGCGGTTAACTCGACGACTATGATGCAATGTTTGCGACACGAAAGACTATACTGATGGTGTCTTGTCCTGCTACTGGATACATTTGAACTGGAGAAATTTATGGTTGACGAAATGGGATTCAATGATGAAGATTAAAATAGTTACGAGTTGGCACACCTCTTCACTTGTTTCGCACGTCTTTTGTTTAGTCGTTACGAATGGGACGGAGCCGTCTTGTCATTTCTTTTGTTTTATCCTTGCCTTTTCTTGCTAATATCTCAAAAACGGTCATGATTTACGAATTCATAAATAATTTGTGTTAATTAGCCTATTTTGGCAAAGGTCTCCTCTTTTGCTTCCAAACGTCTCTATTTGGTGCGGCCTCTAGCCAAGCGTTAAATATTTTTCATTTGTTTAACAGCATTTATAATATGTCCCATTGCTGGGCAAAAGCCTCCCCATATCCTTCCAGATACTCTTCTTGTGCGCCTCTTACCTGATGCGCGTCTAAATTATCTCGCCACCTCTTTATAATCCGGCCTCGAAAAATATTGCTGATTAATAAAATTATTTTGAAAAAAAAAATACGATTGATTTGAGAGTCTACCTTAAATACAACTACTATCAATACTTACTTATTACAAAATACCTTAACGTAAGCTTATGGATTGGTACAGAATTGTGTTTGTGGTCGGGTCGCAGTGTTATGGGGCCGATGCGGTAGAGGAAACGGGGAAACTATGGCTCAATGGCTTTTAACCTCTATCTGGCTTGATTGAGTTCCGTAATTCCGTTACTGATCTTATAAAATACTAGCACTTCGACCGCGAAAATTGTGATAGTTCGGGTAATTGGCATGCTATCAAGATAATTTATAGCCTATGTTACTTCGTAAAGATGTAGCTTTTTAATGGTGAAAGAATTTTTGAAATCGGCCAGTAAGTTATTGAAAATGGCCGTAAATGTTGTGTTGCCACCAGCCAGCAGCAAAAACATAGGATCGATAACCTTTCATCTACTGTTTCCCTCCACTTATATAAAACGTAACTATGCCATTAAGTATTTGATTAAGAACCATTGAATATTTTTATGTTTTGAATAAATTAGTTGAATGTCTTTATAAGGCACTATCCTTGCCTTGCTTTTTTTTATTATGTTCATATTCGGTAAACGTAATCTTGCATCTTCATCTTAAATTGTGAAGCAATCTAGAAACACGTATAATAGGAAACTTCGATCATGGGAATGTTTTTAGGGTTCCGTAGCCAAAAGGCAAAAACAGAACCCTTATAGATTCGTCTTGCCCGTCTCTTGTCATCTCACATATTAGTCGTCATCCCGTCCTGTCCATCTGTGTGTCAATATGTCACACAGATGGACATGAGAATCGCGGCGATATAATCGTCCTTGCCAGTTGCCACGTTTTTCTATACACTCTCTTATGAGCCGTCTCCACGAGCGAGAGAATCGCGGCGATATTATCGTCCTTGCCCGTTGCCACGTTATTCTATACACTCTCTTATGGGCCGTCTCCACGGGCGAGAGAATCGCGGCGATATTTGTTATAGAAATACGTCAAACCGTCGCGATTCTCTCGCTCGTGGCACCGCCAGGGTTGAAAAATAAATAAATATTATCAAGGTGGCGCGACTTCTCAAGAAGTAATGCATCGATTTATCAAACTTGGAACACTTTTATTTTGTGTTTTCCCACCTGCATAGATAAGTTTCCTAAGTGGCCACTATCCGTCAATAATTTTGAAATTATATGGGTGCATTTATGAAATTTTTTGAGCGAACCTGCCAGTCTTTTTATTAAAAAATTGGGTGAGCTCCTTGCATTCTTATTATCGTTTTAATTGGATACTATGTGTGCCCCGCGCAACTATCAGTCAGATTTCATAAAGTCTTTCTGAAACGCAGAGATTATTTCGTTTTTAGATAGTATTAGTGTGTTAGCAATATTTTTTATGAAGATAAGTATATTATTATTAGATAACATTTATGCACGTCTGTCATATTCATATTAGTACCAGTAAGTATATAAGTCAGTACAACTTATTATGTACTAGATGGTACCACATAATTTGCACGATCTTCGTTCTTCATTAAATAAAGAGAGACGAAACTTTGTATTAAAGCAAGACACGGAAACGAACGTCAAATGTAATGCTCAGTGCTCTACCGGCTTTTCTGAAATGCTTGAGCCATGTCGCTTAAAGCATTTTCACTTTCGCTCGCAGAAAGCGTACACCTACATTGTTGGATGAAAATAATGTCTGGTTTAAAAGGGAAATAATTTAATAATTCGTTTTGTTTAGGTAGAAAAATATCATATTATAGGTACGCTGTTAACGCCTCGTCTGAGATGATTATGTAGTTTACGTACAATGGCGTAACTATAGGGTGGCAGGACTGGCATAAGGCCACGGGCCCCCGGCCTGACGGGCCCCCGGCCTGACGGGCCCCCGACCCGAGAGGCTGTGAGCTCAAGAGTGACCTAACATTTTAACAATTTTTCGTAAAAATATATAAATTGTATATAAGTAGGTACCTACTTAAAATCAATTACCTACCCTATATAAATATATGCATATGCTTTTGCAAATTAGATATTTAACTGAAATGGACACAATGTTACTATTAGGTAACCATCTCAGTAATTTATTAAAACTAAATTAAAATGTGACGAGTTTTCTTGGGGCTCCATACAATGGATTTGCCAAGAGCCTCAGATGGTATAGTTACGCCGCTGTTTACGTACTATTCGTATCAACGAACATGCGTTTAAAGAATTTGGTAGAAAAAACCAATTCAACCATTTTTAATGTAGTTGCCACCCTGCTCGCTATTGCAACGCTGACAGAAAACGTCTCTTCATTATGTCTTTCCTGTTTCTTTAAGTTCACTTACAGGTAAGTTACTTTGATTATTCTATTATCATGTATACTTAATGGAACCTCGTACATAGCACGAGGTTCCATTAAGTATTGGGTGTTACTGAAGTCATATAATTTTGTGAACGCCTCTTTGTGCCTATTAACATTGTATTATGCTGTCTCCTGCTGATATGGAGGGAAGTGGCAATTATGTTTCTTCCCAATCATCCGCTATACTTTTGTGATTAATTTCATTGCGGAATTTAAGACAGTTAAATTGTTCTTCTGTCACTTCATTGCGCTTCCTTGTCTCGGCGTTTTCTGGTGGTCATCACTGTTGGTTCTGGCTTTCAGGAGATGCAGTGATTTGAGAATAGTGTGGCGGGAGTGAAGTCATATAATCAATATTTCAATCAATATTTCGGTGAAGAAAAACATCGTGAGGAAACCGGCATGTCCTAGAACCAAAAAATTCGAAGACATGTGACATCTACCAATCCCACGTGGTGAATAGCCCATTCCCTCTCATACAGAGGAGGCCTGTGTCCCGCCAGTGGGAACATTAACAGGGTGATGATAAATCAATATTTTGATTTTTGACACAAATATGTAGATACAAGTAACTCACGAGAGCCAAAGTTTGTCAAGCCAAATGGTAGTCAAAGTGGTTTATTACCAAGAGCCATAATTGAATAAATAGTGGTAAAGTTTTATTAAAAAAATATTATCTATGTATCTAGTCTATATGGAATAAACACATTTATAAAACTAGATTGTATTTACATTTATGTTTAGTGCAGTGATTTCGCAAAGTCATTGACAAAATGAACTTTTAACAAGGCATTGAATTTAATTATTTATTTATGACTAAAACTATTACTTTTCCAATATATCGAGATATTGCTCTTTTGTCAAAAGTCAAGGCGCCGTCCATTGAAACTTATCTAATAATATGTCAATGACAACACATTTTATTACGACGCACTGTTTTCGACATTCACGATTTTTTATTACCAAAAAAACGACGAAATAAAAGAAAAATCAACTATTGGGGGAGCTCATAGTAACAAATGGAAATCACGGATATTATCCGCTTAGTACTTTAAATGTGGATGTTCACCGAAAAGATAACGGTTTGATTATCTTAAAACAGCTGTCACTGTGACATGTTCCCATACAAAAATGTGTTTTAAACAGCTGTTTTTAGATAACCAGACTGTTATCTTTCGGTGAACTTGGACCTTAGTGTATGCTATTACAAGTTGCAAAGTAAAGACAAGTAAGTAATCTATAATTTAATATAATTGTCACTGTTAGGAAAAGGTTTCTAATAAATTCTTTCCTACCTCGTTGGTCTTATGGTTAAGTGGTCGCAACCACTACTGCTGAGCAGAAGGTCCTGGGTTCAATTTCCAGGCAGTGTTCTTGGGTTTTTTCATCAGGAATTTCTCAGTATCAGCCATGGAATCTGGGTTGGTGCCCAGTTGGTAGTAGATCTACATGGGACTTACTAAACAAAACTTAACTGGAGAAATGTCGGTGTACTAACTACCTCTGCCTGTCCCTTTAGGGATTAAAGGTAATTATTATGTTAAGTAAATTCAAAAATGTCGTAATTATTTTGTAGCTAATTATAATATTAGATAGATTGTGTCCTTACAGAGTCAATACTATTATAAATACTCATATTCGCCCCTGCGACCTGTTGCGTGTCTGCCTGTAATACCCAATTTATTAGTGAGATTGTATCTAATGACCATCAGTATTGTAGCCTGTACCAGCTATTAAGTCGCTTTACGTTATATAAATAAATCATTGAGATCTATGAAATAAATACGATCAAAACTATGCCGATGACATGATTTGCATTTTGAATTGCAATATTATCGAAAGCAAAAAATAATATCGGCTTAAAAAGCGGAACTAGTGTTCGATTTAAATGTCGCTAATTCAAAATTCATGAAAAACAAATTAAAGATTTCTATAATAAGTAGTTGATCTAGTTAGACAACGACGAATCTAAAGTTATGAAACTCTTTGGATCTCATGCCCTAATAAGTCATTTAATATCTGGTTATGTGTCTCTCATACTACACTATGTAAACGATTAAAACAGCGTTTTTACTAAGATACTTATTAATGTCGATGTAAATAATGATAAGCGTCAAAAAACCAAAGAATTACATGGTGTGCACTCAATAGAACATTCAGTAGACGAAGCACCGCCACTGACGAACGGCGGTAATTTTATTGGAAGCCATTTTGGTTGATAACGTCGATCTTTACGTTTGCATATAGCCAAAAGGATAAATCTGAATCAGCTCCGTATTGTGATAATACTCGAATATAGTTTTAAAACCATCCAACAGTTTCTTGAACTGAGACTTGTAGCTGGGTAATGGTTTTATTGATCTCTTTTTTCGGCTCAATGATTACAGCCCTATTTCATTACCACTAATGATATGAATGTAGTTTTCATTAAGACCTTGATTTACTAAGAGATTGTGAACATCCCTCTCCCTAAATATAGACACAATTTAAAAGACGTTGTATCTTGTGTAGATCAACGTTTCAAGGGTAGGGGTTAATAGTACCTATAATATATTTTGGACATAATTAACACCCAGTTTCTTTATTTCCAGGTACAAGTTCTACAAATTCGCTGTAGCGAGGCGGCACGTTGATGCGTTCGCGCTGATCTAGCCGCGACCGAGTGAAAGTAAAACTCGGCCGTTTACTGCCACCTTCAGAAATTCACTTAGAGTGGCGACCCCACAGACTAGAGAAAAACTAAAAGAAGTATTGTTTATCTATCCCTAAGCACACCAGCAGTTAGTTTGGTGGACTCAGTTCTGAAGGGTCTATGATTCTAGGCCTTGCAGTAGATACTAGATACTATGAAGCAGACAAGCCCCAAGTTTGCCGCAAAACCGCTAGTATCTCTGAAAACCTCATGCTCAATATATGCTACAGTGACTGCTGCTGATCCTTTGATATAACTTCTTTGTCTTTTGCGACACGTTCAATATACTTTTTTTATGTACCCACACACAAAATACTTAACGTACAATTAAGATAGAAGAAGATCACAAATGTACTGCTCAAGAAATTTCTTCCAGCAGACCTGCGAGAGGAAAGTTGGACTGGAAATATAGACACATGTGTGGAAAACATATTTGATCTGAAATCTTCTTTGAGCGTACGTAAGCGTTTGATTTCATGCCCAGTACACTGATGGAATCCCTTGTCTGTATCGAGTAGGCCTTCTAAACCATTTTCTATGTCCAGTACCCACCTTAGTGCATTTGCACACGGTCTGGAGAGATCTATAATGCCGTAATCACTTCCCCATTACTCAGTTTTATTAATACAGCAACTAAGTTGATCAAGTGTTATGTGCGTACTTACTTTAACGGCGAACTGCTTGTTTTACTATCAATTAACATAAAGATGTCTTTTGATAGGCCGATCTTGCGTGAGCTGATTACACCTTATCTAACTTGAACGAAAGTTTCGCGATATTTGTACCAATTACAGTGCTGTAATCATTTGGCTATCAAATGATGTTGACGGGGACGCTCTGTTTGTAAACATTTGTGAGATTGTTGGTGAATGTACTGAAACTGATGCCGGAGTTAGTTTCCATTTTGGCCACGCGACAAAAAATGGTTGCACACAGAGACGTGCCTGTTTAGTTTGAGCATAAAACAAAAGGGGCATTGTTTTTTCTTTAATTATCAAACAATACCACAAGACTCATGTTTTATTAAAGCTTTATTATCAAATCTTATGAAGTATAAGTTGTATTGAGATTATAACATCGACGCGGGCACATCTGTAACAGTAAAAGGTTTTTCATTTGCCAAATCTTTCCTTAAAGTCGTTAAACTCTTCAATAACATCTTGCTACATAAACGGAAGCATATAACTTATTTATAATCCGCATTTATTCATATGTCTTCATTACATTTAACTCAAGATGACATAACTGTACTTATCTTTGACAAAATCACGATCAAGATCTTAATTTAATTCGAACGTCATTTGCTTCTAAACAAGTATAGAATCTAGAGCACACGCATTTTACTCTTCATCTTGTTACCAGGTATAAGTGTTAGTAAGTCTAACCTATTTCATGAGCAACTTCCGACATGACCTTAGGTCAGGCCATTTGTACGCGGACAATACAACATCATTGTTACTTGAAGATTATTTCCGATTTGACTTGCAAGTTTTGGGTGACCACTGTGAGTTTGGAGTTTAGACAAAGGTATCATCAAAAAAAGCTGAGATAAACATGTGTTACATCTAGATATTGGCTCGTTGGAACTAACAGAGAGCTTCTATGAGATACCTCATATTCAATTTGGCTTAAGTAATGGCAAACCAGACAAGGTTAGGGCGGGTTTCCAAAAAATATTTTGTTTAAATCTGTGTGTTGCTCGTTGTCTCATCGAAAGCGAGCTTGTCATTACGTCTATAGAGGCAGTTGCCTTTTTGTTATTGCCCTTAATCCACACTTTATCCAAGTAAACCAGTAAGTAGTTGATGTATAAGTGTGATCCGGTGCATAATGGGTATCGCGCTTGCGCAACTGTCCCCGTAACATTACCGGACTCGCACGATGACAGCGCACTACGCTGTCTCATTGTTGTTGTGTTTGCTTTGTGCGCCTGCGCTTGCGTCATCGAATGAGGCCAATGCGACGGTAATCTTGTTACATCGCCATCGGCATCGCCCATTGGGTTGTTGTCAATGGTGTATCGATCTCTGTTGCTGTAAGTCTATTGGTATGATTAAGGTGTTACTTATCTTGGCTTGGTCAAGTAGATTGTTGTTCATAAAGCCTATCTTCTTGGGAGTGTCATCTTCTCCATTTTGGTTAACCAAGTCACAAGTTTGGTCAACACCTACAATAAGTGAGCAGGCAGTTTTTTGCTTGGAGACTTGGTAAGGCTTTCAGTACCTATACAAGGAGTAGTTGACTATGTCTAATTGTTGAATCCTGAAAAGTTTTGAAACTGTCATGGTCACCAACACTATCATTAACACTGACAGCGGGATTTAAACCATGTCTACTATTTGTGTTACAAGCACTATGATCACGGATAAATTAAAACTATTGCGGGCGGGTTTTATGAGTAGGTAAAACGGTCTACCCTCTTTCTTGTTCCTTTTTCGAACTCGGTACCATCGGGAACTCAAGCAAGTTGTAAACATGTTAACTCGTCTTCAGTGTTAAGAGCGGGCCTAAAGCAAAATCTTCAATCTTAGATTAGATTTTTAGAGTAGTAAATCATGTTCAAACTAGAAACAAAAAATATGTCAGGAAACTTCATTATAAATGTGAGGGTTGGGTCTGAGCAAAAACATAATAGGATAAAATTTTCTCGATAGAAAATCGTCACAAAGTTACCTCTAATTTTCAACAATTTTGGTTTGTATTCTATTTTGGTGCATATTATTGAACCATAAACTACATAAATATTATCACTCATGTATAACCTAGGGCTGACTCTGAGAAAATTTTCAAAATATTTTCTATTTTAAGAGAAAATAGACTCGAAATAATTTGGCGCTTACTACATTTTTAATCCGCGAAATGCGCCGTCTTCCGTCTCGCGGGACGCGAGCTTGAGACATCACTTTTTGTTTCACCGATCAGTAGCCCTCGCTCTGTTGAGACGGGCAGTCTATGTCACTTTGCTCCGCGCCTAGCCGCCCTTATTATTTTCATAATATTACTATTTTTTTTGCTGAGTAACATGGCTATCAAGAAAAATACAGTAACAAAACGGAAGAAGCGAGAAGTAAAGCAGTTAAATACTCAATTTATGGCTGATTGCCGTAGTCGAAAGTACTTTTGTATTTTTTACGTACCTAAGCGCATAGTAAACTCAAAATAAACGGATGATTGATTTGATCGTGCATTATTTTTGTGTGAAATTATGATAATTACATACAACGTTGGATGCGAGTCGCCGTTGACCGGTCAATGTGACGACACTTGGGGGAGGCCATTGTCCAGCAGTGGACGTCTTTCGGCTGTTACAACCCGTACGAATTAACTATTATGTAGGTATATTATTATAAATTAACAAAATTATGGTAGTTATTTTTAAAAGAGATTTGTTTTATTACTTGTAGATACTATCTACGACGCATTCCCTCAATCACTCAATCTTCATCTTAGATCTTCATTCAATGTTATTTTATTCTGTGTTCACTCTATACATTCAATACATTCATTCATCATCTTGCAAACAGCTCCGTCGCAACGAAACGTTTTTTAAAAAGTTATATAATTTGTTAAGGTTTTATTAAACCTCTGAAACGAAAATATCTTTGTTTGATTTATCGCAAACAAGATAATAAAATAAAAAAGTCTTTTAATTCTATTAGCTATTAAAACTACGTAACAATAATAAATTAAATCAAATACCTAATCATGCGAAATTAGAATTGATTACTTGAGAAAAATAACAAAATAATTTAAATTAAATAGTCCATAATGAATTGATTAAAACATGCAAAATTATAAATCGCAAACAAGATACTTATGTGTTATTATTAAGTGAAAGTAGTGGGTGGGTAGTAGCTAGGTAGTAGATAGGTAGTAAGTAGGTTGGGTCGGCTAGTAAAAATTTAAAATAGACAAGGGCCCTAAAATGGCGGCTTTAGCAGAATCATAATATGAATCACGTTATTTTTTTTTATTAAAATTAATGTGATTCCGAACACTCGCTTGTTTCAGGTATTAGTTCCCAGAAAATAATGCACTGTGGCATCGTAGCATCCGAACGGATGAAACGATTTTAATTTTGTTTTTTATTAGAAAGGTGAATTAGTCGGGAGTGCTCTTAGCTATGTTTGATGAAAATTGGTCCAATATGGCCGCTGACACAAAATGGCGGATTACTTACATTTTTTTTTCAATTCCCTCGATATGGGTATCAAATGAAAGGGCGTGACTAGTAGAAAACTTACTATGATAAATTTACAATCCAAGATAGCCGCCACCACAAAATGGCGAATGAATTATCTTTTTTTTCAATATGGTATCAATTTATCAAATGAAAGATTTTGACTAGTACCTACAATAATGACTATATTCAAAGGGAATAAGGAATATTAACTAACAAAATGAGACAAGGAAAGTGGAGTGATGACTTGTTCCTAGAACTTAACTATAATCAATTGTTTTCTATTTAACTTTAATTACATTATGAATCGGAGGGTTTTTTAAATTTTTAATTTAATTTTACTTGTTCGTATTATATTATACTAGCTTCTGCCAGCGGCTTCGCCCGCGTGAAGTTTCAAAATTGTCCCATGGGATCTTACTACCGGGATAAAAAGTATCCTATGTGTTAATCCAGGTTGTAAACCATCTGTGTGCAAAATTTCATCCAAATCCGTTCAGTAGTTTTTGGGTGAAAGAGTAACAAACATACATCCATCCTCACAAACTTTCGCATTTATAATATTAGTAGGATTTATATTTTCACACAATAATGGAAAAAAAAACTTTTCCCCCATACTTAGAAGTGAAACTCAATTTTTTTTTTCTTTAATCCCATACTTGGGGTATCTATGGATATGGTATTGGGGTTTTTTTATATGTTTTTTTTCTAGAGACACTTCCAAAATGTGTGTTCCCCCCTGGTAACTTTTAAAATAAGAGAAGGATAAAACTAAAAAAATACACTGAGCAGCAAATAAACCTAGCCACCCGCTACCTAGGCACTCTAATTCGATTTTCTCAAAAACATAAAAACCTACAATTATCAAATTTGTACCTACTGAAAGTGCGTTTCGTGGTGATTAAAATGAAAGGAAACTCATCTCAATCAATATTTCAGTGTTTATTAAGGATTTTACAAAGAAGAGTCGTTTTCTAGTCGTGACAAAAGTCGTGAAAAAATTAAAGCCAAAAACAAAGATAAAATCAAAAAAAAGTTTTTGATCAATATTCCGTATTCCCTCCCCTTGCTCGGATAACTGCCAGCATCCTTGTATTCATCGACCTTACGAGCCTTACGATAAAATCTTGAGGAATTGTATTCCACTCCTCTTTAATAGCGATTCGCAGCTCTGGAAGCCTTGTTGGAGCAGGTACTCGGGCTCGAACCCGAAGTTTCAGCTCATGTCATAAGTGTTCTATCGAATTCAAGTCCGGGCTTCGAGCTGGCCAGTCCATCGTACGAATGCTGACGTCGCGTAGATGCTGGGTCACCACATGAGCAACATGAGGCCGTGCATTATCATGCATCAATTGCATATCCTGTCCGATATATCCTGCGTAAGGTACCACACGGTCTGCGAGGATTTCAGTAATGTAGCGATGAGAAGTCAGTTCACGTGTACGGCCCGTCGGTTCGATGAAAACTAACGCTGTATGTGCTGTTAACGAGATGCCGCCCCAGACCATTACAGATCCTCCTTCATAAGCAACAGTTTCCTCGATGCAACGTTGAGAATAACGTTCTCCAGGGCGACGATATACTCTCTGACGTCGATCACTTCCATGTAGACTCACCCTGGTCTCATCAGTGAAGAGTACATTACTCCACTGCTCTAATGTCTAATCCCTATGCTCTCGAGCAAATTCAAGTCGTGCTCGACGCTGCTACCGTTAATGTTGGGCCTGTTGCAGCTCTTTTTAGGATCAGGTTCCGTTCAGCAAGTCTCCTTCTAACGGTATCTGAACTTATGAACACTTGGCGTTCATCACGCAGACTTTGTTGGACTTGAACTGCGTTGAGGTGGCGATTTCGCAAAACAGTAAGGTGGATATAACGATCATCTGCTGCTGATGTAGCCCTAGGTCTGCCCGTACCTGGCCGGCGATCGAATGCTCCAGTCTCTAGGTATCGTCTGTAAACTCGTTGCACCGAAAATCTGCTGATTCGAAGCCTTCGAGCGACTTCACGTTGCGCAATGCCTGCTTGAAGTAATGCTACAGCTTGAGCTGCTTCCTGAGGTGTTGTATCCATTATTAATCGAAAAAAGTAGCAAAAACACACGCGTCTGAGCAAACGATGGACAAAAACTAAAGAAATGATAAGAAATATCCGACTACCCTCATTGTAGAGAAAAAGAACGCTAATTTCAAACTCTGGTGAAAACAGAGCAAGTCGTTAGCATTGTGTTTGTTGCTTGATTACAATGTGAGTTGACGGTACTTTCGAATTAATTTGTAGTTTTAATCACCATGAAACGCACTTTTTGTAGGTACGAGTATAACTTTGATAGTTGTAAGTTTTATACTTTTTGAGAAAATCGAATCAGAGTTCCTAGGTAGCGGGTGGCTCGGTTTATTTGCTGACCAGTGTATATGATGTACATTACCATGTAAATTTCAACCGAAAAGTGGTTTGAACGACATCTTGTAAGTATTTATACATCATAAACCGTTTACCGCAATTTACCTTACATTCAATCAATTCATTTTTGAGTTGCTGCTTCAACCCTTCATGGGCGAGTTCGACTCGCACTTGGTCGTTTTTTATTAAATTGTAAAATATACAGGGTGATTGGAAGATGGGTGCAAAGCTTTAAGGCGAAGATAGTACAGACAATTTAGAACCATTTAAGCCATGGTTGTCTTAGACGAAGTCTTACCAAATATTTTTAACCAAATTTTTAAGTTTTTTTTCGGAAATTCTCAAAATTTAATGTAAACTGCATAATTATGGCCAAATTGAATGATAAATGAATTCATTTTTTATTTATTTAATTAAAGTAATGTGTAAGCAATCAAGCAAAACATGTTTTAGGCTTCTGTGTCATTAGACATTTTTTTTACAGACATTTAAAGATCAGAAAAAATAAAAAAATTGTACAATACGTCTTTTAAACCTTATTCAAAAAAAAAACGGAGGGTGCTTTTTTTGTTCAAACCTTTTTGAAGACATGCTTGATAATCGCTCTTTCTTTTGAGGTATCATTTATGCGGATATCTTACAAATTATTGAAATTAGGGCCTACAAACCAATTTGAGGGAGAATTTTTTTTATTTTAGGCA
This sequence comes from Xestia c-nigrum, assembly GCA_916618015.1. NCBI lineage: Eukaryota > Metazoa > Arthropoda > Insecta > Lepidoptera > Noctuidae > Xestia > Xestia c-nigrum. The sequence goes on from OU745263.1 coordinate 7,279,989, forward strand.
GACTAATTAAAACAACATTTGAATTAAAATTATTTATTTTTCATGTTCAAAATGACGGCCGTGATTCCTAATACAAGCACGGCCCCGTCTTCTAACTTCTGTAGTCGTTATTTTCAACATCATCTCCTGCTTCATTGTCTCAAACGCTGAATTTATTCTTTGTATCAATTCTTCTCTAGTGTTAATTTCTTTGTTGTTATACACCAGTTCCCTATTTTAAAAATTTGGGTAGTAGGAAAAACAATTATATACATATGCTAAATAACCATGTACATTTTCTGGCAGGTCACTATAGTGACAGACTTATATACCTAGATATCAACACTCTTGTTGGTAAACTTAAGTCGACACGGGGTAAGGTGTATCTACCTATTAGATGTAGACACAAAATAGCTTCGCTATTAGCTTTTAATATTCACACAGACATAAATAGTATGTCTAAGTTTAGTACTATTATTAACACTGCGACTATTAGTAATTCTACTAATGTACAGGTGACTTTAAATGAATATAGCAGTAGTGCTATTAATCTTTACAAATATTGCTCAGAGGAGGATCCATCTGTCACCGTGGTGAATCCTCAATTAGGGTCTATTAGTGATAGGGTCTTGTTGTCTGAGGATGGCACGGGAGTCTCCGGCCTCACTCAAAATATTAATATGAATTTAAACTAGAAAGTGAGACAACAGAAGGTACTATTAATTCTTGCACTCAATTAGTTACTAAAAAAGGGCCTCAGCAGAACACCTTAAAATTATTCCACCAAAATATCCAAGGAATGTCTTGCAAATTATTAGAAATTGAATTGTTTTTAGAAAATAGTAAGTTTGACATTATTTGTTTTACTGAACATTGGTTAAAGGATTACCAAATGCTTATTAATTATGAGAACTATATGGTGGGTAGCTGCTTTAACCGTAAAACGATGCTTCGTGGAGGTTCCCTAATATTAATAAAAAAAAGTTTTAAATATAAGCAACGTGATGACATAGTAGGTCTCTCGGTTGAACATTGCGTCGAACTGTCCTGTGTTGAGCTAGATAAGCATGTAATTGTGTGTGTGTACAGACCCCCAAACCAGCAAAACTTTTCCATATTTGAATCAATAATGGAAGATGTCCTGGCAAAACTTGCAGCCAGTAATAAATCTACAATAATATGTGGTGATTTCAATATCAATATTTTAGAAGAAAATTCACATAGCGGTCGGTTACTAAATCTTTTTAAATCATTTGACTTGACTAACGTTTTTATTGAACCTACTAGAATCACAGCATCTTCTGCTACTTGTATAGATAATGTTTTCTGCGATTGTGATTACTTAGATAAAGCCATAGTAAATTGTTTGCCGTCCGACCACAGCGGACAAACTGTAACTTATAGGTGTAATACACCATTGCAAAAAGTACAGATTAAATTTAGACCCATAACTTCTAGCAAATTAAATGGGTTTAATATTTCCCTACAGAACAAGTTAAGTGTTATGAGCCATGACGATATTAATATAAATCAATTGTATAATCGTTTCTTTTCAATAGTTCACACGGAATTCAACAAAACTTTTGAAAAGAAGACAAAGAGTATTTGCCCTAAATTCATATTTAGTGATTGGGCAACTAGAGGTATCAGAAAAAGTAGGGAAAGACTATTTGAGCTTTATGGCCTTAAGCCATTGATTAACACTGAAACTTTTAACAAGTATGTTGCTAAGTATTCAAAAATTTTTAGAAATACATGCAGGGTTGCTAAAGCCCTGCACATTAGCAACAAGATCAAAACAGCAGAAAATAAAATAAAGACAGTTTGGAAAGTCATAAATAACGAGACTAACAGGAAGAAAATACGCAACACTAGCTACACATTAGATTCGGCATGTGGTCCTAAAAGCTCTAATCAGGAAGTAGCTCAAGAATTTGTAAATTTCTTTACAGAGATACCATTAAAAACTACGGAGGCTCTTAATTCCTCTCCTGAAGTCTCAATGGGTTTATTAAAGGCGAATGTGTCTGGCTGCCTGGCTGAATTTAAATTTAAACACATTAACCCTATGGTAGTTATTAAAGCTTTCCGGCAAATAAAAATCAAACTGACCGAAGATCTATGGGGAATGTCTATCAAAGTTTGTACATCCATACTTGAGACTATAGCCCCATACTTAGCTTTAATTTTTAATCTATGTGTGGACCAAGGAGTCTTCCCTGATTTAATGAAATACAGTAAAGTCATACCTCTTTTCAAATCCGGGGACAGTAAAGATACTAACAATTATAGACCTGTCTCCGTGTTGCCAGTTTTTAGCAAGGTTTTTGAAAAAGTAATGCTTGATCAAATGCTCTATCACTTTAACACCAACAGAATCTTACATGATCAACAGTATGGTTTCACCAAGGGACGTTGTACAACTGACGCCGGTGTAACCTTACTAAAGCACATATTTACTGCGTGGGAAGAGTCCCAAGACGCTATAGGAATTTTTTGTGACCTCTCCAAAGCGTTTGATTGCGTAAACCACGACACATTACTTATGAAACTTGAGCATTACGGACTGGGTAAACTTGCACTTAGTTTGGTAAAATCATATTTAAATGATAGACAACAATATGTTCAGATAAATGGTGTTAACTCACAGGGTTTAAAAATAAAAATGGGGGTTCCACAAGGCTCAATATTGGGTCCTTTCCTTTTTCTAGTATATATAAATGATCTACCCTATTTATTGAAAAACCAACCTCAAAATATGGTGTTATTTGCTGATGACACTTCCCTGATTTTTAAGATAAATAGACGGGCACAAAATTTAGATGACGTGAATAATGCCCTACTGCAGGTCCAAAATTGGTTCACAGCAAACAATTTGGTATTAAATGAAAAAAAACCAAATGCATAAGATTTGCTTTACCGAATGTTAAGAGTAGTGATTGTGATATATTATTGAATAATGAGAAACTTGAATTCGTAGATAAAACGGTTTTCCTGGGGATTACGCTTGATTCAAGGCTACAATGGGGTTCTCATTTAACATCTCTTGCGGGGCGGCTAAGCTCAGCAGCATATGCCATTAGAAAAATCCGTCAATTTACTGATGTAGATACCGCTAGACTGGTCTATTTTAGTTACTTCCATAGTATAATGTCTTACGGTATTTTGCTATGGGGACGAGCTGCAGAAATTGAGTCTATATTTATTCTGCAGAAAAGAGCCATTAGAGCCATATATAATCTTCGTAGGCGCGATTCTCTAAGAGAGCTGTTTAAGGATATTGGCATTATGACGGTACATTGTCAATACATCTACGAAAACATAATGTACGTCAGAAAAAATTTGCATCTTTTTGGTAAAAGAGGTGACAGACATAACTACAGTACTAGAAATAGGGACCAATTAGTTCAGCCAGGCTTTAGACTCGCTAAAGTAGACTCATCTTTCATGGGGTACTGTTTGAGATGCTATAATAAAATTCCACAAAGTATTCTTGAACTGAATGAGACAAAATTTAAAACATGCATTAAACGCACACTATGTAAGCAAGCATATTACAAGTTGAGCGATTATATCGCTGATAGAGATGCTTGGCTCAATGCTGGTCCTGCTCCATAAGGACAGGGACGCATAAATTGATAGCATTAAATGGTATTGTTGGAGCTGCTGAAGATTGTACTTAACTATCTTTGCATTGTATAGATTCAATGTTAGTATTATATAATCGCATAGCCCATATTGTGTGAGTACTATGTACTAGAAAGCTATCATTCACTGGAAGCCTACGGCAGTTCTTGACTAGAATGTGCCCTGGCGGTTGAGAGTATGTCATGCTCTCTCTAATGTCTCGCTGATGGTGGCGCGTGTGTCGGACCATTTAGCTCCCTTCAAAATGGTTGAGCTGAATGGTGCTGATCCATGCGTCATGTTCGTGAACGGGCGCTGTCAGTTGTGACTGGTCATCTCTTAGTCGCCATGGGTTATTTGAATTAATTATTTAGTTTTTGAGTTGTATTTTATTTTGTTTTGCTATGGACACTTTTAACGTGCACATCTTGCTACATTGTTCTCACATAATATACCATCTCAACATGAATGATGTAACCAAGATTTTGTAACAATATTTTGATTTAAAAGAGTGTCCATGGAGTTTCTTGCCCGTTCTTCTCCATAGAGATCTACGTTAGGGAATGGGCAACTACAGTACTTTCACAGTTTTTATGTCTTGTGACTGGGACTGTAGCTACTTTAAATGTTCATTTTGTTTCGACAATTCAAAAGTGCCTGTAACTGGCCTACTTGAAATAAATGCTTTGATTTTGATTTTGATTTTGATTTTGATTTTGTTCCTTGGCCCGGCCCCACACGAAAAAGTCCAACGGGGTCAGATCTGGGGAGCGAGCGGGCCAAGGGATGGGTCCATCCCTGCCGATCCAGCTATCAGGAAAGCAATTGTTGAGGTGTTCCCTTACATTTAAAGTCCAATGCGCTGGACAGCCGTCTTGCTGAAAGATGACTGTTCGGTCTCTTTCGAAGATCGGGACACCTGATTCCTCTACCAGCAGTGGTAAATCAATTTGCAGAAATTGCAAATAATTTTCGCCATTCAATGGATCAGGCAAAAAGTGGGGCCCAATCAATGTTCTGCCAATTATTCCAGCCCATACATTCACAGAGAATTTCATCTGAAATGACACCTGCTTCTTAAAATGTGGATTGTTGTCTACGTCGGCCCATTCATGGATGTTGTGAAAGTTTGTAATACCTTCCCTTGAAAATTTACTTTCATCCGTCCACAAGATTGATTTCAGAAACCACGCATCTTCGATGTCTCTGTTGAGGAGGAAACGGCAGAACTGAATTCTTCTTTGAGGATCTTGCTCTACTAGACCTTGCACACTCCTGCCATGGAACGGATACTTATCATTTTAGTGCATTGTATGCCACACCTTCCATTGAGAAATGTTTAAATTTCGAGCTACTGCTCTAGTACTGGTAGTAGGATCCGCTTGAAATGCTGCTAAAATGTCTTCGTCGACGGCAGTTTCGTGTCTGCCCGGGTTGACTCCAGGTTCCACGCGGTGAAACCCATCTTGGGCAAGACGACGAAACGTGTTGTAAAACACTCGGACATTCGGTATCCTGCGATTCGGATAGCGCTCTTGATACATCCGTCGCGCCAAAGATCCATTGCCGTCTGCTCTACCGTACATAAATACGATATCCGCATATTCTTGATTGGAAAAAGTAGCCATAGTCACTTAACAATTAAGAAAAACGGCGTAGGAGCGCACTAAACGTCAACTCAACACAATTAAGTCAAAAATCAACACGTGCAGGAGCGCGAGGCTACGACTGGACACGGTGAAACAAAAAAGTTCAAAACTAACGCAAACAACACGTGCAGGAACGCAAAGGGCTACAACTGAACACGGTAAATTGTGAATCAACACGACAACGTCCACTCACAAGGGCAGTAGTTTGACTAATAAGTAAAAGATGTAACGGCTTCATCACAGACCGACTGACCCTGACTAAAGAAAAACGACTTTGTTGCCTCAGTAACTAAGACCATTTTGCTGTAAAAACCAACTCTTTATCGCTTTTTGCTATTCATTGGGCGTTCTACCTGGAAATGCCGTCGCACCGCGCTCGGTGGCCATTGTTTAGAGAATCCCCTCAATGGGTTCCCCTCAATTGGTTCCTGCATGTGCCAAAAATTCTTAGAATTGAACAATGTTATCATTTCGAGCACATAAAGTATTCTTTTAAGCAAAAATTTTGTGTTTTGTTAGACTGCCTAAAATTTAAAATTTCTCCCTCGATTTGGTTTATAGGTCCTAATTTCAATAATTTGTAAGATATCCGCATAAATTATACCTCAAAAGAAAGAGCGATTATCAAGCATGTCTTCAAAAAGGTTTGAACAAAAAAAGCACCCTCCGTTTTTTTTTTTAAATAAGGTTTAAAAGACGTATTGTACAAATTTTTTATTTTTTCTGAGCTTTAAATATCTGTAAAAAAAATGTCTAATGACACAGAAGCCTAAAACATGTTTTGCTTGGTTGCTTACACATTACTTTAATTAAATAAATAAAAAATGAATTCATTTATCATTCAATTTGGCCATAATTATGCAGTTTACATTAAATTTTGAGAATTTCCGAAAAAAAACTTAAAAATTTGTTTAAAAAAATTTGGTAAGACTTCGTCTAAGACAACCATGGCTTAAATGGTCCTAAATTGTCTATACTATCTTCACCTTAAAGCTTTGCACCCATCTTCCAATCACCCTGTATAATATTTGCTTTCAAGTTTTTATGTAAACAGGTGCTTGACATTCTTGAAAGTCAATTATTGCGTTCAATTATTGCACCTGTATGTCCAAGAAAATAGCCTCATGTAAATGAAGCTTCAGTGTTTTTGAATATAACTATAATAAAATTGTATAGCATAATTAAAAACCAATTTAGGGTTGTGATTATTGAATCGAATGTACCTGCAACGTAAGAAACGTTTATTCCGTATTCCGGAATTTATATTTTTTTTAACTTTCTGACTGACTACAGAATCAAATGCTAACTAATGTTGAAAAGTAGATTACCAAAATGGTGTAACAAACGTCAACATATCCCGGTTTGCCGAAAAAAAAATTACCACCTATTTAAAAACTGGCGTCCAACCATTGTATCCTGTTAATTATGCATTCCGATGTCTACAATGAATATCTTATATTAAGAAAGCTAAGATGAAATAGAATACTTACCTACTCAAAACTTTTATTTCACGACATACAAACAACATGGTTTCATCTATCTATGTTGCATAATTATACTCAGCTCAAAGACTTCAAGTACGCGAGTTCGGTCCCGCGCGTCGCGCATCGTGGCGCCGCGCCGCCCGTGTTTGATAAACGCACTAATGCGGGTGTGGCGAGACGCGCGGGGGAAATCAGAATTTTTCCTGGCGTTAGGCCCGCTCTTAATGATAGTGTTGAAACCTTGTCCGCTAACAGTAGTGAGGCGTATCTCAACGTATTCATTACTAGCGGACGTCACGCGGTTTCACCCGTGTAATTCCCGTTCCCGTGGGAGTACGGGGATAAAATATATCCTATGTTACTCGTGGATAAAGTAGCTTTCGAATGGTGAAAGAATTTTAAAAAACGGTCCAGTAGTTTTTAGGCCTATTCATTACAACCAAACAAACAAAGTTTTCCTCTTTATAATATTAGTGTAGATGATATTGCGGAACTACCTACCTAAAGGGAAGGTGTACAGAGTTCACACCAAGACAGAGAGTGAAGTGTAAGAAGTCTATCAAAAAATTGGTTGTCTGTAAAGTCGGTTTACGGACGATAGATTTACGTGATAACGTCATAATCATTATTTTATGTAATACTAGCGGACGTCACGCGGTTTCACACGCGTAATTCCCGTTCCCGTGGGAGTACGGGGATAAAATATATCCTATGTTACTCGTGGATAATGTAGCTTTCGAATGGTGGAAGAATTTTTAAAAACGGTCCAGTAGTTTTTAAGCCTATTCATTACAACCAAACAAACAAACAAACAAAGTTTTCCTCTTTATAATATTAGTGTAGACAAAAAAGGAGGTGGAACGTTACTATGGAACGTTACTATGGAACGTTACTATTTTTCATGAGTGTTGCTGGTATTATCAATTTATAAGACGTTATCACGTCAAAAAGTAAACGTAAAAAAACTTTTTTACAAAAAATAAAACCGACTTCAGAGAAAACAAAAAAGTGAAAAATAACTTCAGAAAAAACGCTTCAGAAGTCGGTGACCTTTGTTTGATTGATTTAGTTTTTTTGTCACCGACTTCTGAAGCGTTTTTTCTGAAGTTATTTTTCACTTTTTTGTTTTCTCTGAAGTCGGTTTTATTTTTTGTAAAAAAGTTTTTATTGTTCACTTTTTAGTGGTTCACATGTGCTTACCCCTTCACAGCGTACCGGCGTGATTTTAGGTTATGAACTAGTGTAAACAATAGACAGATATGAGATTTCGGCAATCCCAGTACATTTGCTATCATTTATTGAGGAGTTCCGTTGCGATATGTCCGAAGTTCTTCATCAGATCTTCATCAAATTGAATTGGAATCACTTCGAGAAAGTACAATTCCTAAAACTACGCAAACCGCTTCTAGTGTGCCTATAAAATGTGAAGAATTCTCTCTATTTCTCCAGAATCCCATCATCAGCTACTGATTTGATGATTATGAGACCACACAGGAAGCACCAGCTTTCAAATAAAATAAGAACGATCAAAATCGGTTCACCCAGTAGAAAGTACTGAGGTAACAAATATTTTCGAAATCGGGTGTATTTTACACATGTGCGTACCCCCTCAGAGCATACAGGCGTGATGTTATGTCATGATATAGTATAAACAATGAACCGACAAGCAATGGCAGCAATCACTGCAGATTTGCTGTGTATTTTTGAAGAGTTCCGTTGTATATCTCCGAAGATCAGCATCAGATCTTCAGCAAACTAAAATGGGACCAAACGGGAAGCACCAGCTTTCAAACAAACAAAAAAAGAACCATCAAAATCGGTTCACCCAGTCGAGAGTACTGAGGTAACAAACACAAAAAAAAAAAAAAAAAAAAAAAAAAAATACAGACGAATTGATAACCTCCTCTTTTTGGAAGTCGGTTGAAAAAAGCGTGGACAACTCTAGTTCGTCTCACAACAGAGAAAATGTAGTAGATACATTAGGCTACATTTTAGTGTTACATAAGCCGGTCCACGGCCTAGTTTATAAACTGACTGGTTTTTAAATCATAACGTCTAGTCAGGCATAATTTTAAATACTGATTATCCGGCGCGGCGGATTGACAATAAAATTAAAAACTGTTTGCACTGCCTGCAGCAATTTATTGCTTGAGAGCGTTTGAATGAATAAATTATACAATAATACTGATATGTACATATACCTACGTAGATCTGTAATCTACATAGCAAAAAAAGAAGTCATAATCATCCTTCTGTAGTTATACCAAGTTGTTTGGTCTCGTCTTCGTCCAAACGCCGTATTCTCATTACTAACCTTTTTTTTTCGGTATGGGAAATCATCAAATAACTTCTCCCACTCTGAGCGGAGCGGGAGGGAGTGTCAGACTTTTACTGACTAAAACCCATCCATGTTCCTTCATCGCGCTTTATGTAAATAAAATAATATCTCTTTCGAACAGTCCCGCAGCCCCGACAGGCTTTGGGTCTTGGGGGCCCCTCCATTACGCTGACATCTCTTTGGGGCGCTTGTGGCACAGATGATTGTGGTCTGGTCAACACGGCCTGTCGTCATAAGACGGACGGACGGTGAGCTAGCCCATAGCTCATCGTCCACAGTCCACACTACAGTCCCGCGCCTACGCTACGGTTGCCCCTCCTTACTAACCTATATATAATCTTTTTAACTAACTTCTAAGGGACGATGTTATGTATTTAACCAGCATCCTTTTCTTTTCTTTCAAGTACATAATTATGTAGCGTATGTACACAACCGAATTCTCCACGACTACAACTGGTCATATTAGAGAATGATAAAACTAAAAAAAATATCTAATGTAGGTACATTACCATGTAAACTTCCACCGAAAATTGGTTTGAACGAGATCTAGTAAGTAGTTTTTTTAATACGTCATAAATCATAAAATCGTAACTTTTATATTATGTTACTTGCTGCTACGGAACCCTTCATGGGCGAGTCCGACTTGGACTTGGCCACCTTGAAGTCCCGTGTGTTATACTGTCATATGCATTCAGTAAAAAGCTGTTACTTTGAAATAACAAACAGACACTTAAATATTTATTTTTATGGATGTCAGTAATAAAATCTAACTTCCCGGATCCCGTGCCTCAAAGGATGGTAATTCATACATAGGATGCCCATTGTAATTAAATGTCAAAGTCATATAACAGCACACATATTTACCGTTTGCTATTCGTAAATTACAATGTACTTTGTTTCCCGGAATTAACAGTTTGTCTCTTCTCGACTTTTCTGGAAAACTAACGGTGGGAATTTAAAATGTGTGTGATGTTACATTTTCAGCTTTCGACGCTTACCCGAACGTTGCTTATCTATCAGCTCGGTGAAGTTCCGCTTAATACTTTTGTTTGCATCGTACATAATGTTCGTGGATAACGTTATTTTCTCATTTCTAGCATGTTGGGAAGGCTTACTGTTTAAAAATAGAAAATAATATCTCTTTTTTCTTATTTACTTTTTTTAAGGCATCTCGCAGGTCGATATGAGGCGGGCTTTTGCTTAACCTGACTGTTCTATGGGTGCCTTGACGCCTCTAACCGGGGGAAATCTTCCATTTTATCAACGTGTGTTTTTATAACTGTCATTTATGTCTTACATAATAATAACTCTTGCCAGAAGTTTTACGCACAGCTCGAAAATAATCCGACGTAAAAGAACGTACTGCCTGGATCCTGAGTCATGATCCAGGTCATGGTGCATGGTCTACCTAAGTACCATAATTTCAGGCTGATGTCATGTTGCTCTGGAAAAGCAGCTTTATCAGTAGCTATGTAAGGAGATGGTCTGAAGCACGGGTTTTAAAATAAACCTAGATCGGCAGGTGGTTACCAAACATTAATTGAGCTCCACATTATCGTTTCTTGCAACTGTTTAAATAGATTTAAGTTATAGTTTAATTTAATGCACTAATTATATCATTGTTTAAGAAATAACATTACTGCACCTAAAAGTATGCTTTTGTAATACTTATTAAATAAACAATCTTATTCTTATAGCTAATTAACTAAGTTAGATTCGTGTTAAAGAACTAGTTATTACTGTCGTTTGAAGATCTTTTTTTGCTGCTTGACAAGGCTCTAAAACGATTGCGAAGAGTTTTATATAGTACATTTTATAACGAGGGACTAAACGAAGCCATTATATACCCGAGGTGGTTTGACTCCCGAGCTTGCGAGGGAGGCAATGAAAGCGAGGGTATATTAAATTGGCGTTCAGTCTCGAGGTGCAAACTGTACTTTTCACTTCGAGTGCGAGAAAATAGTCATTTAAAACCGAACAAATTTACACTCGACTAAAATTCTGAACTGAGCAGTCAGATTTTCTTCTATGGTCAGTCACAGATTAACAATTTAAAACACAACACAATCTCTCAATATTCTCGCAATGAAGATGATCCACACTCCACAGATATCATAGGCATTCCACATACTTATTCAAAATCAACGATGCGCACAAACAACCATAAATTTTCCCGCGTTGAAGACTCATTTGTTTTTTTTTCAATATACCGCTTTCTATTTGCAAGCCAATTCGAAATTTAAATAAAACCACAAGTAACAAATAAAACAAGTTACTCTTTTGTGACCATGTTTCAGAGTAAACGATCGTTCCATTTTTGAAATTACTTTTTACTCCCTAGGGAATAAACGGTCACTTTAATCCCGCTTCGAAGGGCTATAATGGCGTACTTTTAGAGCATGATAAGTGAAAAAACTATTATACTATCGCTTGTAAAAACGCAATAAATCACTTCGGTATTTATACGAACACATTTCTATATATAGAAACTCTACACCTTATAAGGTGTAGAGTTGCAATACAAGCCCCTATGATACAAGTGCCGAGTGAATTTGTTCTGGTTAAATCTTGTTACGGAATCACAGTAGGCGGCTAGATCTGCTCTGCTTAATATGCTAATTTGGACATTTTTATTGCCCCGGTAAATAGGCTAGTATACTTATGTGTACATAGTGTTATTAAGGCCGTTAGCAATGTCCGAAATCTCTACTTAATAAACATCTTGATGCATGCAGTCACTGACAGTCTCCTCATAAACCGCTGGCTCTAGAAACATGAAATTTTGATCAAGGGTCCCGTGTATTATGACAGAGATCATCATCTGCCTAGCCTCCTTCCAACTGAGTTGGGGTCGACTTCCTGTCTAACCGGATTCTGAAAATAATGCATGGTCTTATTCATTCATTTTAGTTGAGCTCTGAAACCTGATTCGTACCAATGAAATTGGTGTACAAATACCTGTAACATCATGATTTTGTGGACGAGTTTATACCATGACTAGCTGACCCGCGCAACTTCGTCTGCGTAAGAGAGAAAAACAAAAGGAAAAAAAAACCGTTTTTGCAACATTTTTCATTCCTGCTCCGCTCCTAATGATCGTAGCGTGATGTTATATAGCCTAAAGCCTTCCTCGATAAATGGACTATCCAACACAAAAAGAATTTTTCAATTCGAACCAGTAGTTCCTGAGATTAGCGCGTTCAACCAAACAAACTCTTCTGCTTTATAATATTAGTATAGATTTGGCGAGCTTTTGGATTTCAATGGTATAACTACAATCTCCCGTCGCAATATTATATAAATACGGTAAAATGCTCACTAGAAGTTTTTCAAAAAGAAAGCTCAAAGAAATCTTGTCACATACATTCTTTTAAAAGTTTCACTAAGTAATTACTTAAAGTAAGTATCTGATTTTGAAGTGCTCAAAATTAATGAGATTAATACACTTTCGAGTTCACTTGGAGTACAATTGAAAAGGCCAACTGTGAAGACTGTGGTATTGAAAATACAATGCTTTTTTTCTCGTAACAGAAAAAGTAATTTTATGTTATTGCATAGCTTCTATCGCGGGCCTTGAGCGTGGAGACCGAATCCAGAAATTCCTTAACGAAAATAACCTAACACCCCCCGTAAAAAACAAATGCAATAGCTTTACCGCCGCAGTCCCCGAGTGCCACACGTCTTATTTTCTATTTCTATCTGCTGACAGTATCGTGCAAGTTGTAATAATACGCTTTCATTGACTTTCTGGAACTCCTAACAAGTTTGAAGACAACCACAGCGTACAGCGCCATCTAAACTTCGCTCATGGAACTAATCCAACTCGTAACTTGTTAAAGAAATGTTGATTGTGAACACGGGTTCATGTGCTTAACTTTAGCTAAAGAACGATAGAGGGCGTTGCTTTCTTGCTTATTTAAGTATTTTGTGAGATGGAATCCTTGCTGTCATTGCCAGAAAAAGCTTGGAAGTTTGTCTTTTCATAACTTTAAAAGTTTGATAGATTTAATTGGGATATCGCTGTTTCTGATTGGAGAATTAGAATTTGAGGACTTGTCAAGCTTGACTTTACTTTTGCTTTTTAACCGATTTCAAAAAAATTAGGAGGTTGTGATGTAATTCCACCAGCTTTGTTTTTTTTATAGATAGATAGATTTAATTGGGATATCGCTGTTTCTGATTGGAGAATTAGAATTTGAGGACTTGTCAAGCTTGACTTTACTTTTGCTTTTTAACCGACTTCAAAAAAATTAGGAGGTTGTGATGTAATTCCACCAGCTTTGTTTTTTTTTCATGTAAGTATGTTCACCGTTTTCCCGTGATCGCTGATCCGATTTAGGGTATTCTTTGTATTAACTTTGCTTAGGTACCATAAAAGTAATTATCTAAGAGTATAATTTGTGTTTTTTCTTCTTCGTCTATGTGCATATGATTTGCTAATATGTATTAACACATCAAATTCTTGTCAAGTATCAATGTTACAATATTTACCGAGTTTCCTCCGTGCCTTATAAAGCACGTTAAACTGTTGGTCCCGGCCGTCATTTGTCCATCTTTGACAGTCGTTACAGGTAGTCAGTGGCCCAAAAAGTCTGACACCAGTCTTACCAAGTGGTATCGTAAGTCCCAGTAACTGGGTTGTGAGGGTCAGATAGGCAGTCGCTCCATGTAAAATACTGGTATTCAGCTGCATCCGGTTAGACTGGTCAGATGGACCGACCCCAACATAGTTGAAAAATGGTTAGGCAGAAGGTGATGAGTATTTGTTTTCAAGAACAGTAACTGAATTGACTGTATTTTGAATTTGAAGAAGAGCACTTGCCAAAATTGAGCATTACTTCAATGTAGACTGCGTATGTGTATATTTTATTTTACTTTAGAATTACGGGGTATCTTACGGGATATCTTCCGTGATTATTGTTTATATTGAGCTCCCGATATTTCGACGCTGTTGCAAGCGCCGTGATCGCGGGTTGTCTTGAGAATGCCGGAGGATGGAAAAACTTGTAGGAGCAGACAAATCTGTGTACCCTCTTTCTTTGTCTTTTCTATGCGCACTACTGGAACTCCATAGATAATACACTATTACAATACAAGATAGATGCGCAACTCTGGTTTTCGTTTTTAAAACTGTGTACCTCAACTGTTAGATGGCACTGCTAGTTTCTGTTCAACCAAATAAATACAAAAAGTAATTTTTGACTACGGCTTCGAACATGGGAACTATTATTCACAAGGCAACCGCTGTCACCGCTAGGCTATCTACTTCTCTGACAAGTTGTCTAAAATAGCTGTTCTGTTTATGACAGTTGTAAAACAGTCAAACAGCATCAGCAACAGCAACACACAGATTTTGTTTGTCGCCAATGTATGGAAGTTTCACCCCCCTGTGGAACTCGACACTAAGTTACGGCAAAATACACTCACAGTATCACCAGGTTTTTAGAGTCCTTATTATGTTGCTGCCTGCTGCTTTTAGGCATACTCAAAAGCAGCAGCCAACTGGATTCCACGTACTTGACAGTTTGAAGCCATCCTCTCGATTGAAATTGAAATTATCACACTACTTTCCAAGGCTCACAAGAAAAGCAATTGAAATAGGAAACATTAAAATATCGGGAGCTCAATATAAACAATAATCACGGAAGATATCCCCTAGGTGACATTTTAGGTTTAGTTATGAACCCTGATAGCGGGAAAGCGTTAGGGTGGCCCGCGCAATTCAAATTTTCTTATGTTTTTTGCAATTTTCAGGGCAGTGCTAAGTTTTATGTTGATGAACATATCGGTCGCGACTGTAAGACGTATTAAGTTACAGAATTGTAGTCATCGAAATCATCAATACAACCCTCCAAACCCCCAACCCTCCAACAACTAAGCACTGCCCTGCAAATAGGCTTGTTTACTGAAAAATTCTAATAAGTCCGTCACTTAGATTATCAAAAAATATTACACCCCTTTTTTTTATTTTGTCACATAAACCAAAATTGACGAAACTACGGCGCTTTTAAAATTCTCAAAACGTCACGCCGTGCTATAACTTTAAGTGCGTTGTGACGTCACGAGCCCCCACTCCCGATTTTTGATGCGTTTTAACTTCGTCAGTATTCATTGATTTACAAAAACAAAAAATACGTGTCCATTATTTTCCAATACTCTAACTGACGGACTAAATAGATTTGCAATTTATTGATGGTGGAAACTAGCCTATTGCAAGAAACGTAAGGAAATTTGAATTTTGCGGGCTAACTTGGAGCATCCCGTTTAGAACAGTGTTTGTAACAAAGGCAGTATAGTTCAACTTCAGGTTCAAGATGTAAAGCTCGCAGTAAGCATGCTTTTCTTAGGTCGGGGAGGTAATCTGTGTAAAACATAATTAGGTTCTCTAGGCACGAGTCAGCCCTACGGTAGTTTCTTTATAGTTGCAGACGTTTAATGTTGATCTTTTGAAATAGTTGCTACTTATTTGTGTCAGTTGTTAGTGGTAGCGATACTGCTGTGGTTAGAGAAAGGATTTGTTGCATGGAATTCTGTTTAAAACGTGAAAATATTTTGAGGTTGTTACATCGGCTCGGTAGTTAAGGCGTTTCGGTTGAACATAAAAATGTTGCAAACATACAAACACAGCTTAAATCATAACACTGCCCTTTGGCTTTGCCGTAGTCGTTTAAAAAGGAATACTTTCTGCTACAATTGCAATCATCATCATCATCATCATTTCAGCCGAAAGACGGTTCACAGCTAGACATAGGCCTCCTCTAAGTGTCGCCACATTGTTCGATCCCGTGCGATTCGCATCCACCGGATTCCCGCAGCCCTCAGATCATCTGTCCATCTAGTGGGAGGCCTACCAACACAACGTCTTCCGGTTCGCGGTCGCTACTCCATAACTTTTTGGCCCCATCGGCCATCCGTTCTGCGAGCAATGCGGCCTGCGCATTGCCACTTAAGTTTGGCAATTGTTTGGACGTGCCCGGCAGTTGTAATAATCATGCACAGCGTTATATTTTTTCAAATGTGGAAAAAGAAATGAAAAATAACAACGATACTTAATATTATTTTAATTTAAGAATATGTTTGTATTTACAATAATTACTTAAATCTAATCCTTATAACATAATGACCATTGCGCAAAGTGTTAATTATTTTAGTATAGAAATATACTCGTAATATAATTAACATTGCACCCCCTTTAATAAAATAATAATTAAAGTGCTTTAAGCATGTGCGCAAAACTTTTGTGATAATTGTTGATTGTGATGCCTTCTTGGACTGTGTAAGCTGTACTATCAACTAAGTTTATTATTTATAATAATTGTAGATAAAGACTAGAACCTTCTACGGTAACTTCGAATTAACAATGAGGTACAGATTGTACATTAATTTACATAATCTGCTTGCGAGAAAAACAATCTCCCAAACACCCTCTTACAAATATTAGGAATAGTGCACAACTATCGTCATTTTACTCCTATAAATATAATTTCTAATTGCTTTGCCTCTTCTAGCTTATTGCTATAACCCTTTTGGTGTAATCAATTGTACAATATTAATCCTAAGATATGGCTTAATAATTTGTCTAGTCTTTGTACTACCATCATCTTTCAGTCCTGCAGTATCTTTTCATCCTTTCACTTTTCAAACCCAGTTGTTCTAACATAGTGCATTTAGCTGAGCGACGAGTTCGTCGCTTTTTGATTGGTTTAGTTTCTGTCAACCAATCTTCTTTGATCATGTCGGCGCCTTTCTCAGCAATCATCATGACGGGAGCGTTGATGTTGCCATTAGTGATTGTAGGCATTATACTCGCGTCGATCACGCGCAGCCCTTCTATACCGTACACTCGTAACCGAGGGTCTAGCACCGCCATAGGGTCACTAGATGGTCCCATTTTAGCGGTACAAGATACGTGATAAATTGTCATTGTGTACTGCCGAATGTAACAGTCCCAGTATTCGTCCGTATACGGAGGAAGATGCTTGCAATTGGGCAACGGCTTACTGTGGTATCTGGCACCTAACCTCTTCATAGCTGTCGTTTCTCCCACAGCTAAAGCAGCCTTTACACCTTCTCTTAAAACACCAACGTCATCAGGATGCGTCAAGTAGTTGTGGACCATAATCGGGTAGTCCAGAGGATTCGTTGTTCGCAGTTTGATAAATCCTCGGCTCTTCGGTCTCAGCATCATTGGGAACACACCGAACACGTCTTCATTATTCACTTCGGCAAATACTTCGTTGTAAAACTCATCAGTAAGGCTGTGAGCTTTCTTAACTTGCGTACCTCCATCTGACGGTGTAGACGCTGACGTCAACATAAACTCGATATCCGGCCAGTCCTCAGTAGCGTTTGCATATTTGGTATTTATGAAAGCGACCACTTCTAAACCAATACTTGATGTTAAGGGTCCATCTTCAGTTATAGCATATCGCAGAGCTGAGTTAATATTAACGAGTCGATTCATTACTAAACTGATAGGATGATCTATGCGGAATATAATACCACCAACTGCGATATGATCCTGCAAGTTTCTCCCAACTCCGGGAGAATCTTGGATCACATCTATTCCAAGTTCTTGCAAGTGGCTTGCGGGCCCAACGCCAGACAACATGAGTAGTTGTGGTGAAGCAATAGAACCAGCTGACAGTATTACTTCTCGTTTAGCATAGACAACCTGCTTTTGTCCGTCTCTGAGAAATTCAATTCCGTAAGCTCTTTTAGTGTCTTTATCAATGAGTACTTTCGTGACGTGTGAGAAAAGGGCGACGTGAAGATTTTGTCGTAACCTGACTGGCCTTAAGAAAGCTTTTGCTGAGGAACATCTGGTGCCTCTGCGGATGGTAAATTGGTACCACGCGTAGCCGGTTTGTTGAGCTCCGTTGACGTCGACAAAGTCGTATCCCATCTCTTCGCCTGCTTGTATTAAGGCTGCTCCTATTGGTGTGTTAAATGGTGCATCTTGAACAGTCAGGTATCCTCCTGAAATTAGGAAATAAACTCATCAGCATTTGTCATAAAAAAATAGTTTTAATCCATAGATTGTAATGATAGAATGTATACCTGTTGAGTGATGTCGTGTATCCTTTGCTAAATACGGGTTCCGTTGGTCTTCCGACTTCTTGAAGTAAGGTAAGACATCTTCGTAGCCCCAGCCAGGGTTGCCGAAGGACTCCCATTGGTCGAAGTCACGTTTGTTACCTCTGATATAGAGCATCGTGTTTAGGACTGAAGAGCCTCCTAATACTTTGCCTTTGGTCCAGGCGCAGCGTTTGTCGATCATAGCTTGACAGGCCGTATCTTGCGGTTGGGTACTGGAAAATACATCGCAAGTATAAGACAGTAGAAATAAAAATAGTGGGCTTCTTTCTTTAAACTTACTCGTTTCATAGGGACAAGTTATAAAAGCATTCACTCGATCAGACAGCCGTAATAACTGAATTTCAGATATTAACTGTTAAAAGTTCCGGCCAACAACTAGCATCAAAAATTAAATGTAACCGCGCGCCGTTCACTTACCGATACTTCCAGTCCAGTTTACTTTTATGCAAATACAAAGACAATAACGGAACATCACTAATATCTGTTTCGTGTCCACCTGCTTCTAGTAACAGGACATTCCATCCTTCGACTTCTGAAAGCCTATTAGCCAGGACAGACCCAGCAGAACCTCCTCCAACTATAATAAAGTCGTATTTCTCTCGAAGATTTTTCTGGTTGAAAGGCCTCTGCTCAGGATCGAGGATTTCATAGTTGAAGTACGCCATAGTTGCCAGCATGACTGGGATAAAGGTGAGCTTGCTGAGGCCACCGATTGCGAGAGCCGCCTTGGTGGCCGCAGTAACCACGGATACCACTCCCATTGTTGCTCAGTCTTGCTTCATCGGCATCTGGAAGTTGACAGAAAGATGCTTTAGTAAAATGAAGACATCATGTAAATTATGGATAGCTGCATAATTTTGTGTTTGTGTCGGTGATGAAATGTGACCCTTTTTTAGTGTTCCGTTGCCAAATGGCAAAAAACGGAACCCTTATAGATTCGTCATGTCTGTCTGTCTGTCCATCCGTATGTCACAGTCACTTTTTTCCTATAAGTCTGTCCGTCCGTATGTCACAGTCACTTTTTTCCTAAACTATAAGAACTATGCTGTTGAAACTTGGTATTGTGAGCCGCATCAAGATTTTTACACAAAAATAGAAAAAAAGCAATAAATTAAGGGGGTTCCCCATACATAGAATTGAAAATCTAATTTTTTTCTTCGTCAAACCCATACGTATGGGATATCTATGGATAGGTCTTCAAAAATGGTACTGAGGTTTCTAATATCATTTTTTTTCTGAACTAAATAGTTTGCGCGAGAGACACTTCCAAAGTGGTAAAATGTCCCCCCCCCTGTAACTTCTAAAATAAGAGAATCATAAATCTAAAAAAAAATATATAATGTACATTACTATGTTAACTACCACCCAAAATTGGTTTGAATGAGATCTAGTAAGTAGTTTTTTTTAATACGTCATAAATCGTAAACCGCAATTTACCTTTCATTTACAACGAACTGCAAGAACTTTTACACTATGTTACTTGCTGTTACGGAACCCTTCATGGGCGAGTCCGACTCGCACTTGGCCGCTTTTTTTCTCTTAAGTGTGATAAATATAAATGTTGATGGATGAAAGGGAGAAGAATACCAAAGAAAAGATGGATGGGTTGTGGGAGGTATGATATGAAGGAAAACGGAGTAAATGATGAAGAAAAAAACAGGAGTCGAAGCAACATGATTTCATCTTCCATTTAACCCACTCAATACATTCAATCTTCCTACTCAATCTTTGGTGAAATCAAAGGTAGGTAGAAACATGTTTCATTTGTCTAATCAAAAACTGAATTACGTAGAAAATATTATCCGACAAATACTAACGCATACAAATTCTTATAACAATCGCTTTGAAGAGTAAATACGAAATGAAGCGGATAGATGATATTCATTAAACATAACTGCTTCACGTGCATAGAGCGGAAGCTCTCAAACTTCCTAGCGGTATGGTTTAGGTTTATGGTTCAAAAATGTGTCGACCATTGTCTTAAGCTATTTATTACAAGACATGGCTAAGACTTAAGTATGATAAATTTTATCAAAGTTATCGACTCCAGAATGGCATTCTAATATTCAATCATTTATACTAATATTACAAAGAGGTCAATTATTTGTTTGGATGTAGGAGTAATCTTCAGAACTCTTAATCCTATTTCAATTGATCTGGTTTCAATAATGGGAAGCTGCATTATTACCGAGTGTCATAGTCTATAATTATCTAGTGAGCAAATTTTAGATAATAACGCGAGCGGATCAGTGCTTATAAACTGCATACGTATTGTATCTTATAGTCAGGGAAAAACGAGAATATTTATATAATTCATTACATCAGACCAAATTAAAGCTTGTCGTGAAAGAAGGGCGGGGTGCACTGTCCGGGACTTTCGAAACTGGATCGCATTTTCAACTGTTCTCGGAAGTAAAGACTTTGGACTCGTTAATATCAACTTTGGCGTAAAATTTGGAGCAAGAGATGTAAAAGTAGGCTTGTTTTAATCTTGGTTTATATAACTGGTCATTATTAAGAAGCAATTAATGTTATCTTAGTCTTAACGCCTAATTATAACATAGATCATTTGTGAATTGTTGTGCCGAGACCAACAGCTATCTGAGCATCTATGTTTACATTTCTTTATTGTTTTGTTACACTTTCGTCTATGTTTTCAAACTTACTGTCAAAATAATTATCTTAGAAGCATTTCACGAGTATGTTCTAAGTATTTTACACATATCCTGTTTAATGATTCAACATGACCGCACGAAATTCCCACCATTGCAAAACGACACTTAAGCATGCAACCAGTTTCTCCAATGGAGGTCATAGGGCCATACAAGACATGAGGGTCTTCCTTGAAGATGATTCTTTTAACATAGCATTATGTTGGTCTAGTGGTCAACTGTCGTTTGAAATTTTATAATGCTTTTCCATTAAGAATTTCTCAGTAGCAGTCATGGAATCCGAATTTGTGCCCGATTGATAGCAATAGCTGCTTATTACAAGGGACTTTAATATATAAGAGTTGAAAAGTGGGTGTACTATCAGGAACACCTCTGCCAAATTACAGACGTGATATTATAATTAAAAAAAAAACTATTGACACTTGCTGGACAAGCCTTAGATGGTGAGACAGTGAAAAGTTGGGCCATTGTGTGTACGGATGTAGTGGACGGATGACAGTGTTCGAAGCTGTTTACGTAAGAGCGAATATTATGCAAGGCACCGCAATGTGTCCCCTTATGCGTGCCGAGTCTTCTTTACACAGGTTTTTGCGTTAACATTTTCAATTAGGCGTGTTAATTGTTTTCTTACGAATCTTTTTTCTGCTTTTTGTCAATGAACGAGTTGACAAAATTATCTTATTTATTTGAGAAACAACGTGAGACAGGCAGGTCGGTTTCAAAAACATTCCATAAATTTATTATTTCATCATAATTAACTTCTCTACTCTGATCAAGAATGATCAGAAGTGCAAGATGTTTGTTGAGATTAATAGATGAACGACAGCTTTTTTTTAAACCTTTTCTAAACCTCAAATCAATTAAGCAAAATGTACCCAACAAGTATTTTATAGACGAATGAAGGAAATGCAAATTACGTTAGAAAAACAAAGAATTTAGATTTAATTTAGCATTGTTGTGACTTTTAGTGTCGATCCGCATACTGTGAGAACCGGGCCACGCATAGCACCTTGGTGAATGATTGCCACACCGATCATATTGACTGAGACCATCGCGGTTCCACGGCACACTTACTGGATACTTACTATGAGAAGTGTTCCTGGAGGGCTACTACTTGGTGTTTACGTACCTTTATTGTAACCAACTTCAAACGATCGTCTCTTTGAAGTCTGTCAAATGCTTAAGCTAGAATTTAGACTATGTCAATTCGACTATGTGGTTCGTATTTCTACGTAGTCCGGCGTCTCGTGCCTGAGCCTTGATACCTGCATAACTTGATTTACAAGACGCGTGCTATGAGTGTGTTTGACATAGCCCAGATTACTATTATAGATAAAATTATGCTTGTATGCACTGAGGCTGGTGCAAATAGAATAACTTGGTATATTATGGTGCAATTTGGCGCGGGCGCAACGATGTCCAACATAAATGTGGGGCTAAGTTTTATCGATAAGGTTGGATAAACGGACAGCGTCTCCTTAGGAGCGCTAGTTCTGTTTCTCAATTTGTCACTACAAGTGTTTAGCAGACATTTTGTGAAAACGTGAAACACTGATGTAATGTCACACTTTATGAGTAATGTGTGGGATCACATGTCGCCAAAGTAAACCACTGAAGTGGTTGAAGAAATGGAAATAACGATGAGTAACTGATCTGATGACATCGAAAAAGTATTATAAACGCGTTCGTCTTCTGCAAAGTCGATCAAGTCTAACAGCAATTCTGAAGACAAAGGTGCCTTAAAATCAAACGGACTAGACATATATGGATTATTCATAATCGAAATATGCTGGTAAAGTATCACGCAACATCAACTCATCGTCAGGATGTTAGTGACGTTTTTTGTCGAGAACTGTAATTTGGGAACTGCTAGTTTTTTTACAATAGATACATTTCGGTACAACAGACATTCATCATAGTAATGATCCTGATGTGTTCCGGTGCAGGGCAAGTCTTTCTCGTCATTTTATTACAGAAATTTAGTAACTCTAGTATTTAAAACATAGTATCTTACGACAATAGTATGCAATATAATTTGCCAACAACTTGTATAAATCACTCTTATAAAATTTAGACTTGATCTCCAAGATAAAGCAACTCATCGGCTCCCGCGTAGTACTTTCACTGTCCGTTGCAGTGCGCGTGCGCATGCGTGGTTGCATCGGCTTTCTTCACCCGTCGCAGTGTCGCTGTAGACGTGCCAGCTGACAGACGTCTGGTATTTAGGTCGAGTTATGTAAACTATTGTAATAGCACGACTGCAATGATACTGATTCTGAATTATATAAATATATTTTTTAAGAATTGTTCCTACAAGAGACTTCAGTGTCATGAGTGAGGTTGTCAAAATTACATAATAATTCGTTTCAGTCGGACCAGAAAAATAATGTAGGCCATGACAATCATCAGTTACAGTTATTTACTGCTGATATTTATCCCAGTTGTGTGTTTATTAATAACTGTATGATCATTTTCTCTGATTTTTTGTGGATATCTTCCGATATTATTGGGATGCGACCTTGTACATTTAAAATCAGCAGTTCTTTATATTAACTAAATTATTAAGTGTGGTTTCATCATAGTTTCTTATTAGAATTTTGACTAATGATTTGATAACTTCCATTCACCCAAATGATTATTTGTTGAAATTAATTAATTTTGTTGAAGACAATACCAAGGGTTCCTATAAGTTTATGACTAGTGATAATCCTACATGCAATAATCTAATAGCATCATTATTTGTTTCACAATCGAAGTTTTTTAATAGGAAGACATTATACAAAATTAATGACTGTTGCATCGCACATTTATAAGTCTCATCAATATTAGCTAGGATCATTTAAACTAAATGTGAAATAATTATTTTTTACGAACAATTAATGCATTGTGTAATACGAAAAGGAAGTGGAACATGTTATTGCTATCATATCCGAAATATCGCGTTCGTTGCTAATAAAGATGCATTCACACAGTGGACTGTCAGTTTAAAAATTTGGCTTGTCGCTGCTGTGTGAAATGTCTTTTTTACTTGGATGCCCTATGCCCGAAAAGTTTTGGAGTGGTGACCCGTGAACGGGAAGACAATGCGTTGGAAGACCTCCCATTAGGTGGACCGATGACCTGGTGAAGGACCGGTCAATGTGGCGACACTTGGGGGAGTCCTATGTCCAGCAGTCATCTTTAGGCTGAAATGATGTTGATGAGGACCATGATTGACCTATTACCAGGATTAAGGCATATGATGGCCTTATTTAGCCTAGCTCTGGGGTATTTGGGTTGAATGATTGCGGGGTGAAATTTTTCTGTTTTTTTTTTTTGGCTAGCTCATGCTCGTGGCTTTGCCCGCACCGAATTCGGCATCACACGGGATATTACTACCGGGACAAAAACTATCATATACGTTAATCCAGGCTATCACCAAAAAGATGACGGTCTGATTATCTAAAAACAGCTGTTTAAAACACATTTTTCTATGGGAACATGTCACAGTGACAGCTGCTTTTAGTTAATCAGACCGTTATCTTTTCGGTGAACATAGACCTAAGTAAAATTAATATGTAGATGCTTTCCGGTTTTAATCAAGCGTTTAATCGTGAATATGATCTTATAAGGTCCATTGATTTAAGTCTTCATGTCCATCACAAACATAAGTATTATACCGCTATTCTTTCAATAGACAGGACGACAGTATCAAAAAATTGCAAATCTATTTAGTCCGTTTGTTTGATTATTGGAAAATTATGGACAAATATTTATGATTTTTGTAAATCAATGAACATTGACAAAGCTAAAACGCATCAAAACTCGGGAGTGGGGACTCGTGACGCTATAACTCGCTAAAAATTATACCAAGGCGTGACGTATTGAGAATTTTAAAAGTGTCGTATCTTAGTCAATTTTGATTTAGAAAAAATACGGGTCAAATACACTCGAGAGCAATGAATCCGGGTCACTTAAAGAATCCTAAAAATCTCGGAAACTAAAAATGCTAGGTTAATGCAATAAATTGTATTTAATAGACAATGTAATACTCCTTAAATGAAGGTATTAAAACTTCTTAGTTATTGTAAAGTTATATCATAAAAAATCAAATTTGAAAAAGGGCCACTTTCGAAGATGGAACTACGAAATTACAGCATTTGGTTTTGCTTTTGTTTGTAATCTGTCATATATGTGGGTACATAAACCATGTTGATAGTGCTCTATATTCATTACCTATTCAAGCTGAAATTATGTCGCTTACGCCTGAAGAATGCACCAGAATACTTACAATGCTGGAAACCGGCCGGAGTCAGCGCGATACAGCCAGGACTGTCGGTGTGTCGCTGTCAACAGTACAAAGAGTTCTCCGACGTTACGAAGAAACTGGTTCTAACCTACGCAGACCAGGAACGGGCAGAACCAGGTGTACCACAGCACGAGAAGACCGATACTTGGTGAACACCATGCTTCGAAATCGCTTTCTCACAGGAACTGAACTCACAAATCAGTTTCGACGCCTCGGAGGAAGTAACCCAAGTGCATGGACAGTAAGACGTCGGCTTGCTGAATCTAACTTAAAACCCCTTAGACCTGCAAACGGCCCTAAACTGGAGCGTGGGCATCGTATTTCAAGACTAAGATATGCCCAGAGCCACGTAAATTGGAGTATTGAAGATTGGTCAAAAGTTATGTTCGCCGACGAATCAAAATTTATGCTCTACAAGCACGATGGATGGACTGTATTGAATTAAAGAGGTGGATACTTTAACACTTTTATTGTATATTAGAGATCGAAAATAGCTTATATTTGAAGCGGGACACAAGAGTTTACACTGTTAAATGTTCCTGTTATATAAGGAATGTACATAACGTATTACGACGTGGGGAACGTGGGACTCATTTACTTATTAACTTGTTACGACACTAGGTAACTGAAAAGAACTATAAATCTACTTTATATCTGTGACAATCTGTCTGATATGGAGCTCTTCCTTGACTTCTTGAAGACTTCTCCTTGATTCACTGGTTGAATGAAGTTATTACTTATTTCTACTTGTTCTTATTTGACTCGATTATCGATTAAATAATCGGTTCCCCTTACATAGATTATTACGCCATTGCAAGTTGTGGGGGCACTATTGCGTCTTTCTGGGACCTTTAATCAATCATAGCCCGTGAAAATGGACTTTCCCATTAGCTGATGCAATAGTTTAACTTATTGCGTAATATCTCCCTTTGGACAAGTACTGACTTGACCAATATCCCCTCCACAAAAGCTGATGCAACATCGCAAATCATTGCGTAAGGCTTAAGGCCTTTTAGTATATAATAGTTCGGGGGTAGACAGACATAGAGGTCCCCGTTATTTTCCTAAAAACTACTTATACTAGGGTTACATTTTGTGAAGGGCTCGTCGTCCGTTACATCTCTCCCCCCGGCGTAGCCTGCGCAGCCTTCTCTTCCTTTTGTAGAACGACGAGCTTGCTGACCGGACGCTCGAAGACGCCGGTCCTCGTTCTCACGTCGACTACTCTGATGCCGCCGTCAGGTCCCGGGTAGATGTTCTCGACGACTCCCAGTGGCCACACGTTTCGTGGCAGGGTGCTGTCGGCGATGATGACGACGTCGCCGATCTCCGGCGGTTGGCGTTTGCTCTGCGGCTCGCCGCGGGGTACCAGTGTAGGGAGATACTCCCGCAGCCAGCGTCGCCAAAAGTGATCGGCAAGGGCCTGGCTGGCCCGCCAAGCACGTCGGTCGGCCTCGTCACAAGGCCCTGTTGAGGGTAGGCCCGTGGAGGATCCCAACAAAAAGTGGTTGGGGGTGAGGGCCTCCGGATCGGTGGGGTTCACGCTAACGTGAGTCAGAGGGCGTGCGTTAATGGCGAACTCTGCTTCGGTAAGCAGAGTCAGCAGCACCTCTTCAGCAGGCGCCCTTTCGCGCAGAGTCGCAGCGAGGGCAGTCTTTACGGAGCGTACCAGCCGTTCCCACGCACCGCCCTGATTGGGTGCGCCGGGAGGGATGAACCGCCACTCCATTCGATGCAGTAGTCCCTCTTCATGCAGTGCCGGTGTCCACTCCGCATAAGCCGCTCGCAGTTCTTGATCTGCTCCTCTGAAATTAGTTCCGTTGTCGGAATACATGAGCCGCGGCCAGCCGCGGCGCGCAGCCATCCTTCTCAGCGCCATAATGGCTGAGTCTGTTGACAATGTTGCGACGAGCTCGAGATGCACGGCGCGGGAGGTGAGGCACGTAAACAGTGCGCCCCATCGCTTCTCTCGGCGCCGGCCCACCTTCACCATCATGGGCCCGAAATAGTCCACACCACAGTTGGTGAACGGGCGATGGAAGGGGTCCAGGCGGGCGCGTGGCAGGTCTCCCGTGGCCGGTGGCTGCGGCGTTGCTCGCAGTCTCCGGCAGTATGTGCAGGTTTTTTCAATAGTTCGCACCGTGGGTCGCAGGTGGATGATCCAATAGCGTTGCCGTAAGTCGTTGGTGACTCGTTCCCTGTTGGCATGCCCAGCGGCGCAATGCTCGCGCATTACAATCAACTTACTTATTCGGTGGCGACCATCCAAAATGATGGGTCGCTTGGCCTCCACAGGCGCGCTAGAGGCTTCAATTCGTCCTCGCACGCGTAATAGGCCGTCTTCCAATACGGGGTCCAGTCTGTACAGCCGACTCGTCCTGGGGACGGGGCGAGCAGACTGGATTCTCTTCAACTCTTCGGGGAAGCTGTCCTGCTGTGCTTTCAGCAGGAGCTCCCTTTCGGCGCGTTCAATGTGCCGATGCTCGAGTCGAGGCGAGACGCGGCGGCACGCATCAATAAATGCGAGCACGCGCGCAGCAGCGCGTACCAGCGTCTCGTACTTGGAGAAGCGGGCAGGATCGGGCAGCCAGCTGTCTCGTTCAGGGGCCGGCGCAATGTGCAGGACCTCCTCTTCGTTTTCTTCCGACGCCGGCGTCCCGGGCCAGTCCTCCTCCAATAGACGGAGGAAACCCGGCCCGCGGAACCAGCGGTCGGTTGCGCAGATCGGCGCGTTGGTGAGTCGGGTAGCGTCGTCCGCCACGTTGTGCTCCGTGGGCACCCAGCGCCATTCTTCTTTGCTGGTGAGCTCGGCGATTTCTCCGAGTCTGTGCGCGACGAACGGCGTGTACCTCTTCATGTCGTGATGGATCCAGTGGATCACCGTAGAGGAGTCCGACCAATAAGTCGTACTGTTGACCTCGATACGGTGTTCCTTCTTGATGGTGTCGGCGAGTCGGGCTCCTATCACCGCTGCCTGCAGCTCCAGACGTGGTATTGTCTGGGCTCGCCGCGGTGCTACTTTTGCCTTGGCCGCGACCAGCACGACGTCGATGGTCCCATCCTTGTTTGTTGCTCTCCAGTATGCTACCGTCGCGTACGCTTGTTCGCTTGCGTCGCACAGCACGTGCAGTTCGATGCGCTGTGTTTTCTTCTTAAGGTAGCACCTGGGTAGCCGCAGTCTGTTTACTTCCTCCAATTGACCTAGCCAGGCCGCGAAGAGCTCGTTTTCTTCCTCCGGAATGGGCGTGTCCCACGTTGTTTGTAGGCGCCACAGGCTCTGGAGTACTATCTTCGCTCGTACTGTGAAGTGACTCAGCAGTCCTAGCGGGTCGTAGATGGACATCACTGCGCTCAGTGCCTCCCTCTTGGTGGGAGCACGAGTTCGTTCTCTTACTTCGGACGGCACTCGGTTCATGGATGTATTAAACCCGAGTTCGTCTCGTTCTGCGTTCCAGTACAGCCCGAGTATCTTGCTCTCAGGTTGCTCCCCTCCTAGTTGTGTCGGGGCGGTGGCGTGGAGTGTCTGGGGCACGTCGCGCAAAACCGTCGCGTCGCTGGAGCTCCAACCTCGTAGCGTGAAGCCGGCGGTCGCGTGCACCTTTCTAGTTTCATCAACTGTCTTCCACGCCTCCTCTGGATCGCTGTAACTTGCCACCAAGTCGTCCATGTAATGGTTCTTGGTTATGGCCTCTAAGGCCCTGGGATACTCTCTGCCGTGAAGCTCCGCGTTGTAATCCCGGACGTAATGAGCCATATACGGGGAACTGGCTGCTCCGAAGATCATGCTTCTCATCTTGTAGTGACGCGGGGCCGACGTTCCTGTTTTGGTCTCTCCACAGGAACTGCTGAGCTGGTTGGTCTTGCTGCCTTATTCTCACCCGCAGGAACATCTCCTGTATGTCTGCGGTGACTGCCACTGCCCGCTCTCGGAACCGGAATACTATGCCCGGCAGGGACTGCAGTAGGTCTGGACCTTCCAGTAGCTCGTCGTTGAGACATTTTCCATAGCTCGTTGCCGCCGCGTCGAAGACTAATCGCTGTTTCCCAGGCTTGTTTGGGTTCTGTACGGCGAAGTGAGGCAGGTACCAGCAGACGGGGCTATCCTTTTCTGTTCCGTCGCATGGCATCGCGTATCCTTTGTCCAACAGGTTCTTGACCTGTGTGGCGTACTGCACGGCAAAGTCCGGTGACGCATCCATTTTCTGTTCGATCTTCTTCAGTCGTCTCAGCGCTGCTCCGTAGCTTGGTGGCATGACCACGTTGTCAGTCCGCCACGGCAGCCCCACCTCGTAGCCTTCGTCGATCTTCTTGATCGTCCTTTTCACGATGGTCGTCGCCCGCTGGTCCGCTTCGTTCACGCGGGGTCTCTTGGCGACGCCCAAGGCTTCTATTTTGAAGTGTGCTTCGACTAGATCGTGCAGTTGCTCGTCTCCTCTCCCGGTCTCGATGACGTGCAGTATGTCTTCTTTTTGCGTGATAACGCTTCGTGGTGCTGTTCCGTGCACCACCCATCCCAACTCCGTTCGAGAGGCGGCTGGCTGATCGCGGCCACCGACTCGTAGTTCCCTGGTCACTATGCACTCCCAATGGTCTGTGCCCACCAAGAGTCCTGGACGAGCTTGCTCGTAGCAAACCTCCTCTCTGGGCAGGTCTCGCAGGTGCTTGTGATTCAGCAGGTTGTCTGGGATGGATTGTTGATGGAGCCTCAAGTCCTTGATGGTCCTTGCTCGAAGCTCGTGTGACTGACCGTCTTTCCGGATGCTCCTAACCTGCACCCGTACCGCTCTGCTCTCCTGCACTTCCGAAGACATGTTCACGCCGCGTATGTGTAGCGGGCGTGGGGTCCCTTCAGCTCCTATTCTGGTCGCCAGGTCTTGATCAATGAGGGTGACGGTCGCTCCTTCATCGAACAATGCGTACGTCATTACCTCCCCCCGTGACCCGGTGACTATGATGGGGCACATCTTCAGCAGTACCTTCTTCTGGTCGGCCGCGAACTTGGTCGCCACCGACAGCACCGCTTCTTCCTTGCTGGGCTCTGCGGTAACCTTCACGGTCGTCACTTCTTCCTTGGTGCCATCCCTCTCTTCGTGGAGGGAGGCGTGATGAGGCCGGCGGCATTGGCCTAAGCCGCACGGCTTCGCCTTACATCTATATCGCCCATGTTTACTTTCGACACATCTAAAACATATGCCGTTGGCTCTGACATACTCCCATCGCTTCTTGACGCTCATCTCCTTGTATTTGGGACACTTATGTAATACGTGATCTTGTTTACAGTTAGGACACCGACCTTTTTCTTCTTGGCTCTCGACGGCTGTGTAGACGGGGGTAGCTCTCTTCTTTGCTGTCACTGGTTGTCTGGTTTCCTTCTTCTGGTTGGCGGGCGCGGCGCCAGTGGGCGGGGCGTAGGCGTATCGTAACGCCCTATCCGCTTCCCGCATCAGGAAACGAGACAGCATAACTATCTCCGGCTCCGTTTTGTCGTCGTTCTCGAAGGCGAAGTCGCACCATTTCGACTTCATATGTTGGCTCAACCTGTCCAGCACTTCGCCAGTCAGTACTGGGTTGTGTAGGTATCCTCCTCGGTCGACTGCTTTGATCACGCATACCGCGTTTTGCACCTTGATGGCGAAGTTGTTTAAGTCCGAGGCTGATGCCATGGGCTTCGTCATCTTCTTCATTTCTTCGATGGCGCGAGCGATGAGTGCTTCTGGTCGTCCGAAGCATTGTTCGAGTGTCCTCATGATGGCCTCTGGATCAGTGGCAGTATGTAGGAGGCCGGACACCGCCTCCCTTGCCTCTCCCTTGAGACAGCTCCTTAATCGCTGTATGTTCTCAGCAGGCGATATACTGTACATGTTGGTAGTGTCGTTCACGGCCGCCCTAAACGGCAGCCACTCGTTCACACTACCGGAGAACACCGGTAAATCCGTATGCCGTAATCGGGGTCTTGCCATCCTTTCTAAGGTCGTTGCCAAGTTATCGATGCTGTTTCTATGCTTCGTCGATGCCGGCGACCTTCCCCGTGGCAAGTCGAATTTAATATGTCTTGGGTCCTCCCGGGGGGGGCCTTGGTCCCCCTCCCCCCGTGATCTGAGGGGGTTCGTTTGAAGCCATTCATCCACTTTACTGTGATGGCTTTCCTCCTGAGTGATGAGGGGCTCATCCTGCAAGCTGTCCTGTTCATCCTCTAGGACAGATACTTGGGCGGCTAATCTTTTCTTGACCAGGTCCTCTTCCAGGTCGAGAGACTTCTTCCGGATGGCTGCAAGCTTCTCTGCTGCTTCCAATTCGGCTAGCCTTATGCGCGTTGTAATACTGTTGGTTGACCTTTGTGACTTCTGTGACCTCTGTGACCTATGTGACCTCACCGATTGGGTGGGTGACCTCGTCCTTTGTCCATGTTCTTCACTCAGAAGAAGTCCTGACGATGGTCCTGCTAAGGTCGTGTCTGCTGTCGTAAGGGGCGCGGTAGTTGGTCGTGAAGATATAATATTTTGCTCACTTGTCACTGCCGGTGACAAGGGTGGGTTTATTGAAATCCTCCGTAGTCTCTCTCTTCGAATCCGTTCCGCTTCCTGGCGTAGAACTGCCTCTCTATGCTCGTCTGCCCTCTCCTGCAGGGCCCGCCTCCGGTCCTCAGCTTCTGCAGCATCACCCTGGCTTCGGGTGACCACCATTGTCCGAGATGGTACGCTACAGGTTGACTTTAAGCGGGGAGAAAGATGCGCGACAGTCCTATCCTGTGGTTTTGGACTTCACCAGATTCGTCCACTACGACGTTCACTTAGCTGCACTTCGACGCTGTTATTATATCACGACTATTCCTCTATTTACCGCGACGGCACTATTACATACTTGTGACGGCACTATATACTTGTGACGGCACTATAACTTACGACGGCCCTATGTACCATACGGCACTATATAGTCACGGCGGCAATACGTTATCAACGGGCGTGCGCTATGTTCTATAACGCGCGCTTGTATATGACGCGTAACTATTTATTCACGTATTCACAACACTGTCACTTTTATATGTTTTATAACAATATATCCGTTAGTATTTCATTCCACAACGCGAATCGAGTCAATTTACTTTTTAATATTCACTTATGAGTCCCACTATTCTGCTTACCCCTTTATTAACGCGCACTATGATTGCGATTTAATACACAGAATATCGCTTATGAATCCTGTTATTCTGCTTACCCTTTTTTACCGCGCACTTATGATCGCGATTTAATACAGAATATCGCTTATGAATCCTGTTATTCTGCTTACCCTTTTTTACCGCGCACTTATGATCGCGATTTAATACAGAATATCGCTTATGAATCCTGTCACGGAACTTTATTTACGCACGATATATATAAAGTTAATTTCGTTCAGTACTTACAGTTTTATGTGCCCGCTTATAACACTTTATTACGCGCTATGTATTACACCGGCACTTTTCGCTATTTAACTGGATCTGAAGGACCAAATGTTGGGACTTCACTGCTTATCCGTCTCGAATGGACCAAGATGTTAAGCTTGGTCTTTACTGTTCATATATCCCCGGCTCGAATGGACCAAATGTTGGGGTGGACTGTATTGAATTAAAGAGGTGGATACTTTAACACTTTTATTGTATATTAGAGATCGAAAATAGCTTATATTTGAAGCGGGACACAAGAGTTTACACTGTTAAATGTTCCTGTTATATAAGGAATGTACATAACGTATTACGACGTGGGGAACGTGGGACTCATTTACTTATTAACTTGTTACGACACTAGGTAACTGAAAAGAACTATGAATCTACTTTATATCTGTGACAATCTGTCTGATATGGAGCTCTTCCTTGACTTCTTGAAGACTTCTCCTTGATTCACTGGTTGAATGAAGTTATTACTTATTTCTACTTGTTCTTATTTGACTCGATTATCGATTAAATAATCGGTTCCCCTTACATAGATTATTACGCCATTGCAAGTTGTGGGGGCACTATTGCGTCTTTCTGGGACCTTTAATCAATCATAGCCCGTGAAAATGGACTTTCCCATTAGCTGATGCAATAGTTTAACTTATTGCGTAATATCTCCCTTTGGACAAGTACTGACTTGACCAATATCCCCTCCACAAAAGCTGATGCAACATCGCAAATCATTGCGTAAGGCTTAAGGCCTTTTAGTATATAATAGTTCGGGGGTAGACAGACATAGAGGTCCCCGTTATTTTCCTAAAAACTACTTATACTAGGGTTACATTTTGTGAAGGGCTCGTCGTCCGTTACAAGGGGAAAGATTCAAGCAAGCATGCATCGAAGAAAAAGTAGCCTACGGTGGTGGGTCTGTACTTGTGTGGGCCGGAATTTCTTCTGAAAGTCGCACAGAGCTGGTGATCATAGAAAACGGCTCTTTAACTAGCGTAAGATATGTGGAAGAAATCCTCAATGATCACGTTGGTCCATTTATGGTCAATTTAGGTGAGGATGCTATATTTATGCATGACAATGCCCGACCTCATACAGGTAGGATTGTGAATGACTACCTTCAAGAGATGAACATTACTCGTATGGAGTGGCCAGCGCGCAGCCCGGATATCAACCCGATCGAGCATGCTTGGGACGAGCTAGGCAGATGCGTAAAACAACGAAACCCTCCCCCAATCACGCTTCGTGAGCGCAAAATTGCTCTCACAGAGGAATGGGAGAATATTCCCCAAAATCGTATAAGGAACTTGGTGTACAGCATGCCAAATCGCGTAAACGCAGTAATGGAAGCACGAGGAGGCAATACGAAGTATTAAAATTCAAGAAAATCGTAATAAAGTTCAAAAATTTCATGTTTCCTATTTTTGTTTTAAGGAGAGATCAGCAGTTTTTTTCTTTATGTAATTTTGTGTTAATAAAATGTATGGTGACTCATATTTTTTTTACTTTCATTTAAGGAGTATTACATAGTCTATTAAATACAATTTATTGCATTAACCTATCATTTTTAGTTTCCGAGATTTTTAACATTCTTTAAGTGACCCGGAGTCATTGCTTTCGAGTGTATTTGTTGATAATCTAGCTGACGGACTGATTATATTTTTTTTGTCTTCTTCCTTATTGAACTTTACTAACTACTTATTTTACCAATGTAATCTTAGCTTTGGGTCGAGGTGCATTTTTAACCGACTTCTAAAAAAGGAGGAGGTTCTCAATTCGGATGTTTCTATTTTTTTTTTTTTTTTTTAATGTTTGTTCGGGCATAACTCCGTCGCTTGCCAACCGATTTCAAAAATTCTTTTTTTGTTGGAAAGGGTATTCTTTCCAAATGGTCCCATAGCCACCAAATCAGGATCTGATGATGGAATCTTGGCGAAATCGAGGGAACTCTTCAAATTTTATATGAAAACGTGTTGCGATTTTGGTATTTTCTACAACAAATGAAGCATTTGCGTTTGATAAGAACCATTCTACCATCAGATCTGATGATGAAGCCAAGAGTCACGGTACTCCATAATGAGACAATGTACCATAGTCGTGTTTGGGCTTGTTGTAATTGTAACGGTATGCACTTTCCATGTATCAAGCACATGTGAACCACTAAAAAGTTGAAAATAAAAACTTTTTTGCAAAAAATAAAACCGACTTCAAAAAAAACAAAAAAGTGAAAAATAACTTTAGCTTCTGAAGTCGGTGACAAAAAAACTAAAGCAATCAAACAAAGGTCACCGACTTCAGAAGCTAAAGTTATTTTTCACTTTTTTGTTTTTTTTGAAGTCGGTTTTATTTTTTGCAAAAAAGTTTTTTATTATTTACGTTTTCAGATTTCGAAAACCAGTTTTACATTAAGCATGAACTTTAAACGAATTTGTACGAAACTTTTACGTTTCGTTCGTAATGTCTTTTTTATTTTATTTCTTTTTCCTTTTTTAATTAGGTTTGGATAATGTGTACTTTCGATTAATGTTTGATTGTGTTTAGAATTTAATGATAATTACCTTTTATCAAGAATCTACTGGAAGCTATGTTATTGGGTCAATTTTACACCAGTTTAACTAAGAAAAATTAAGGGCCCGTATAACCCAAAATCGTGATTTTTAAACCCGTCTCGTGTTAATATAACTAAAGCATTCACCTTGGGATTAATATATGGCAAAGTTGAGGACTGCTTCTAAGGTTCATACGTTTCGGAAACACGATTCCATAAAATTTTCTCGATAGAAAACTACCTCAAAGTTACCTCTAAAATAAATTTCAAAACCAAGTATTCAATTAAAAACGTTAAATTAGGTCGTGAAACTTTACATGATAGTCGAAAACTATATAACGCAGTGTTCATACGTTTTCTTTTTTTTTTAAACGATTTATTTCCATCGTAATAGCCTCTTTTCTAAAATTTCAAGCTTAATATCCAGTCACAGCTAGGACCGCCCTGCCCCCCGGCCCTCGCTAGGACCCCGATGCACCAATTGTCAGTGCGGCTTCGGCCTTCAGACGTGGGGGCTGTATTTCTTTGTTTTCGCGCAGAAAACCCGATGGACACCGATTTATGTTCTAAAGAAATTACTTATTTATGAAACATGAAATTTAGATAAAAAAATAAAGCACCCGTGTTTTTATTTTTCCAAAATATTGTAGTTTTCATTGATAAAATAATTTTTGAAATGGTTTGAAATCGATATCTTATGTCAACGTCAAAAATGTCGCTAGGTAAACGTGCCTGTTATCGAGAGAGATATTTGTATCAACAAATTTATTTTTCACAAGAAATTCATTTTATTAAAAATTATAATAAAGTAGCACGTGACTTATCCGTGCAAAGGGGTTTGAACTATTGGGCGGGATTTTCTTTTGCCATTTTGTTTTTTTTTTAAAGTAGCGGCTACGCACAAAACCTATTAACACCTAACCAATACAAATAAGTTATGTACGAGACAAAAACTTCTAAATCGTGACGTTTCCGAGATTTAAGCTATCAAAGGTGCTGGTAGCGATCACAATGCCATATATTTCGGAAACTTGACGTTTTAGAACATTTTGTCTCGACAATACTTGTTTGTATTGAAGCCAGCTATCGATTTATTACGTGTTTTATGCGTGCCTAATCAAACCAAAGTTGTGCTGAAGATTCCATCAGTGAATTGACTTTAAGAGCCCTCTTACAGTCCACTAGCGTCGCCAATCGAAAAAATGTCATAACTCGTAAATAGAATCAAAAATACAAAATGTGGTCTATTAATCTTAACTCTGATAGCTCATATCTCGGAAACATGACACTTTAGGACATCCTGTCTCACGCAAAACTTGTTTGTATTGATACTAGCTATCGATTAATATAGGTCGTATGTGTGCCCGCTACTTTGAAAAAAAAAATGGTGGAAAAATGTTCCAAGCCCTTTCGCACTTTTGCCTGAGAACTTAAACTTTTGAAAAATTTACCATTATGATCTTTATCACTAACCCGAATTGTTTTAGTCAAGTTTATAAATCGAAGGAATTACATTTTTCGTCCAAATTGTAGTCACACTCACACCCCTCCACATCCCGCGTGGTGCACCACAGTCCTCACTTGGTGTAATGAATTTTTTGTTTTTTTTTATTTTTTTTGCGCCTCAAAGAGATGTCAGCAAAAAGAGAGGGGCCCGCAAGGGCCGAAGCCTGCCGGGGTTGCGGGCCTGTTCGAAAGAGATACCGCGGCCCCGGAACGTAAAAGGCGAGGAAGGAACATGGATGGTTTTTAGTCAGTAAGAGTCTGACACTCCCTCCCGCTCCGCCCAGAGTGGGGGGGGTCATTTGATGATTTCCCATCCTTAAAAAAAAAAAGGCTAGTATCAAGGAATGTAGAGTGACAAACGCCTCGCATGTTAATTCACCGTACACCACGCTTTTCTATATTAGTTTAAAGTGCTCGGAATCGCAAAGGAGTTGTGTCGTTTTTATAAAGTTTCCAAAATATTAGTTTCCTCGTGTTGACTTGTCAGTAATATTGCAGTACGTCTGTCTAAATGTTTAAAAACAGAATTGAATTTAGGTTTCATTATGATTAAGCGAGGGGAGGTAAGGAGCTAACAGCGGCTTGGGTCAATTTTAAGATTAAGCCGTGCTTGCCTAGGTTTGTCCTTATGTGGGTGACCACCTATTACATACCGTGTTTCCTACGTGCCTCGAAAATCTGCTGTCTGTCATATGTAGATCTTTGACAGTCTTTACAGGTAGTCAGTGGCTCGAAATTCTGTCAGCCAGACTTACTAAGAGGTATTGTATTACCCAGTATTAACTGGGTTGTGGAGGGCAGATAGGCAATTGCTCCATATAAAATACTTTTATTCAGTTGACTCCACATATTTGGAAAAGACCAGGCAGGTGATGAATATTTAATAATAATAATAGCGCTTCTACCGGGCTCTTCATGGGCCCGATGTAGATTTTATAGCGTCCGTGTCCTGGCTACGTTTTGGTGACCTCTTTGGGGAAACTGAAGGTTTTGTCTGTGCGATTATGGACGAAGTTATGTTGACGAACAACTACCGGAAATATATTATGAAGGACGGGACGGTTGACGTGTGTCGGGCATGTCACCTTCCGGGTGAGTCCATCAGACATATTATTTCTGGTTGTTCTCGTCTGGCTAACGGCGAGTATTTGCACAGGCACAATCAAGTAGCCAGGATTATTCACCAGCAACTTGCCTTGAAATTTAATCTTGTGGAATTAGAGGTACCGTACTACAAGTATGTGCCCGACCCAGTTCTCGTGAAAGACTATGTTACGTTGTACTGGGATCAGTCTATCATTACTGACAGGACTATTGTCGCCAATAAGCCTGACATAGTGGTGATAGAGCGATCAGCGTGCCGCGTAATGATATCGATGTTACCATTCCGCAGCTGAGAAAGAGAAACAAATAAAATATCTCGACTTGGCGCACGAGGTTCGCGACATGTGGAATATGGACTCGGTTACCATTATATTTGCCATCGTTCCATCAATAGTGTAGTTCACCCTAAAAAAAATCTTCTTGATAGTGCGAGCGAGATAGAACTATCTAGCCTGAGGAAGCGGGGGCAAAATTTGAATTTGAGCTGTCATTCTGTGCGCCCTTAAGAGTGTAATCTTCAATTGGTAGTCTAATCTATACTAATATTTTAAAGCTAATGAGTTTGTTTGTTTGTTTATTTGAACGCTCATCTTAGGAACCACTGGTTGGAATTGAAAAAATCTTTTTGTGTTAGATAGTCCATTTATCGAAGAAGGTTATTGGCTATAAAACATCACGCTACGATAACAAAGGAGCGGAGCATAAAATAAACACGTTGCAAAACGGGGAAAATTCATTCCTTTTGTGAGCTTATCTCTTTTGTGACTTAAACGAAGTTGCGTGGGTCCGCTAGTCTGAAATAAATGTACTAGCATGTGGAACCCAGTTTCGGTTCGCACGGTTAACCGAGCTTTCAATAAAGGTTAGAAAGATTTAAGAAATAATTGAATTTAATCATGTAAAATGGCAAAGTAGTAAATATACGAGTATGTTCACCAAATAAGGAACTTTATAGAATGCAATTAAATTCGCAAAGGTACTTTGGTCCATGTTCACTGAAAAGATAACGGTCTGATTATCTAAAACAGATGCTTAAGGGACATGTTCCCTTACAAAAAAGTGTTTAAAACAGCTGTTTTTTAGATAATCAGGCCGTCATCTTTTTGGTGAACATGGACCTAACAAAAGAATTAGTAGAATACGTCATTATGCGTTTAAGTAATTTGATTACTTGACGCAGTAGGTACCTACCCAATGTTTAATTAAATTATACGATGCATTATTTAAAGTATACAATTGCGAAAAAGCATATCCTGAAGATGCATTTAAAAAGTAAAAATCCAGTTTTTCTTTTTAATAGCTAATAAAAAGTAGGTCACTCGCATATTTAGCTGTTAATCAGTAATTTAATCTTAAATTATGAAAAGAATTATGAAGAGAAAAATATTACATTACAAAATAAAAACACATCACAAAAAATATATTAAAATAATAATTTGAAGATGAAATATTATTTTAATTTAAAACCTAGGTATTTTAATTCAATTTCGCGTATTCGAAACAGTAAACGGCTAGTGTATTCTAATCTCGTGTCAAAATATGTTTCGTTATCAAGGACGTATTAGGTAAATGCGTTTGACCTAGTAACACGCAGTAACTTTACCATTACCAAACACCTTCCTCTAGCGACAAGTCATCGAAACACACCTTTAGACGAACATAGACTACCTGGGGCCCGGGGGATCCCCGTAAACTAAGGGGGAAAATACTACCCCGGGTTACCTTGCTGATAAAGTAAAATATTTATGCAGTACCTTGGCTAATCGGCTGATGTAACAAAGAACGTGGTTATCGAAGTAGAATTAGGTCCATGTTTACCGAAAAGCAAAACAGCTGTTTAAGGGGCGTGTTCCCCTAATAAAATGTGTTTTAAACAGCTGATTTTTAACCGACTTCAAAAAGGAGGAGGTTCTGAATTCGTCGGAAGCTTTTTTTTATGTATGTTCCCCGATTACTCGAAGATGGCTGGACCGATTTGGATTATTTTTACTTTGTTTGAAAGGGAAACTTCACATGTGGTCCCATAATCATCAAGTCAGGTTCTGATGATGGGATCCTGGAGAAATAGAGAGAACCATATTTTCATAAACATACAACCCAGCACTGGCCTGCAAATTTCAAAAGACGTAAGAAAATTTGAATTTTAGTCAAATTAAGAATGTGACTCCGGATCAGTAGAAATAGGTGCGCTCTGAGGAATACCTCACGATATAACTTCAATTTGATGTTTGGTAATGCTTGAACTTGACCCCAATACCGTTCGATTTGTTCGTGAGAGAGATTCTAAAATTTACAAAAAATCTTGTTAAAAGTACAAAAATATCATATAAAATATTCACATGAGACAATGATTGGGCAGTCATGGATGTAATTATTTAATTAGATACACGAGAGTAGCCCTGACTCGAATCACATGCTTGTTCTATGTAAGACTAGCGGACGTCACACGGTTTCACCCGCATAGTTCCATTTTCTGTAGAAGTACGGGAATAAAATATAGCCTATGTTACTCGCTGATAATGTAGCTATCCATTGCTGAAAGTATTTTTCAAATCGGTTCAGTAGTTTTTAAGTTTATTCATTATGTACAAACATGCAAATCTTTACTCTTTATAATACTATTAGTATTCACACGCTGTTTCTCGTTTTGCTCGTCTCCCAAAGAGTCGTGGCGTAATGTTAAATAGCTTATAACCTTCCTCAACAATTGGGCTATCGAATGCAAATAGAACTTTTTAAACCCGACAAGGTTCCAGAGGTTAGCGCGTTAAAAAAAACAAACTCTTCAGTTTTATAACGTAACTAACTTTGACTCGCGGCTTCACTCCCGTCATGGAAAGAAATTAACCCGGAAAATGTAACTTATAATACTCGGAGATAATGTAGCTTCCCGTTATAGAAAGAACTTTCGGAATTGGATCAGATAAGATTTACCCCTTACAAAAAAATCATTTTTACCTCTTTTAAAAATATTAGTACAGAAATATAGATAATATGGGTGATGAATGTGATGATGAATTAATCATGCATCTTTTAATTATCAACGGTCAATGGCTCATGCTACACGACACTCATATCTAGAATCTCACGAGTTATTAAAATATAGTTGCGAATATTCTTCGTATCTTCTTAGCAAAAGGTGCTAGGTTACAAATAGATTAAGTAAAAGCGAAAGGAACACAGAAGATTCATAGTCTGACAGTTAAAAAAAATAACCGACCGATGACCTACAAAAACTTCAGAAGTAATGGGATTATAATAAGGCAAAAGCCTCGCTTATCTCCTGTAGAAACAGGTACGTGGGAAAAAGTTAATTAATCTTTTGATCAGCGGTTGATTCTACTGATTTGTAACATAATCGTATCAATAAACCTCTAGGTGTATGTCAGGAAAATCTACTTATTTTGACGCCAAAGTTCAATGAGCTTTTCGTAACTTATATTCGAGACAGGAATTTCATAAGCATAACATTCCGCAACCAAACACCATGTTTGACCATGAACAAAGCATGTAATTAATTTTATGAAAGTATAAATCTACATAACTACTCTTATTAACATTAATATTATCATCCGATGGCTTTTAACAACATAGCTTTACACGCAAACCTGAATTCCTCAAAACTCTCGCACAAATTTCGGGTGTCCCAAAAGCAGTATACTTCTGCCTTACCTTTCTGGGATCACAGGCGGTGTTGTGGTCACAAATCACTTTTATGGGTTTTCTAAAAAATATTAGAACACAAACAAACCATAAGATTTTGCTCAAGAAAACGCAAAAGTATAATAATGCAATAATACCTGTAAAAACAAGCACAACACTGTTACGAGAGGTTCACTGATCACGACACCATGTGGTTTCCCATTCACTGACGGACTGCGCGCGCGTCGCTTGCACCGCGCCTGCGCTTGCGCCGCACGGTTGCACAACCAACTGGTTGCGAACCTACGGTCAATGTTAATAGGCTAATTTTGATTTAGGACGATTAGATGGGTGCCTTGAAAGGAGATGGGCTAGCACCCGATATAGTTTAGGAAAAGAAAGGAAGGGTTACAATCCAATTAATTGTTCAGGTAGTAATAGGAGTCAGTCATTACTGCGCATAGCTTTACAAATCTTGGTGTTTAGTAATTCAGTGAAACTACAGTGAAATTCTATCAGAGACGAAGATGATGGATATTCTGAAAAATAATTGCTTTGACATCTAGCAAGGCGCGCTAAAGGCAGGTGGAGTAAATTTGTGCCCTTATAGTGGCGTTGAACTACTGGAAAGAGTAGTGTTGGTCATCCAGCGGCGAGATAGGCAGACGACATTGTTGCCATCGTCGGTATAATCTTGGATGAGAGTGGCACAACAACGTGGAGCTTGGCATAGGCAAAGAGAGGCCTGTACCCAGCAGTCGGTGAAGTCAGGCTGTTGAAGGTGATGAAGCTATCGAAAGGCATAAGTATGCTAGTCTTATTTTGTTAATTAGACTTTCATCATCATCATTCTCTTGCCGTTATCCCAATTTATTTGGGGCCGGCGCAGCATGTCTTCTTTTTCCATACTCCTCTATTTTTCGTCATCTCATCATACATTTCTTTTCCTACCATACCCGCCTTAACACAGTCCATCCATCGTTTCTTTGGTCTTCCTCTACTCAAATACCCATCCACATTCATATTCAAAACTTTTTTCACGACATTTTCCTCATTCCTCCGCATTACATGCCCATACTACGACAACCGATTACCACACAAGTTTTCAGTCACCGGCGCCACTTTTAGACTTCCTCTAATATACTCATTAATTAGACTTTCAACATAATTAAAGGAAATATAATTTCGACAAGGAAATATTTCTAAGCTACCTGACTACGTTGGCCTAATCACATCATCACACGCGCTGCCTTCTATTGACAATTTAATAGATAGTTGAGCAAGCTAATATAAATGACGACACTAATTCTCATTTCGTATTATAAATTGATTCGACCAGTGATAGGAACCTTGGGGTGATTGTTCACAGGCCGTTTGATAGAAATATGCCTATGGTAATGAGGAATCCGGTCTTGGATATGGCAACACTGCACAAATTGGTAGTTAAGAAGTTTTTGACTGGAATTTATTAGGCGTTTGTTATCATTTTTCAGCTAGAGTACACAACTATGATCATTTCCTGTCGCATAATTTAATTCATGTAGATATATGGAAGAAATAACAACGATGGTAGAAAATAAGTATAATATTAGGTGAGATTAATATTTGAGAAGTGGGTAAATGTGACATAATATGAAGACACTTTGGCACATCTCTCTAAAGTTATAATCGCAGTCAAAACAAGTCTACAGATGAATTATAACACGATTATAC
The DNA here is from genome assembly GCA_916618015.1 of Xestia c-nigrum. Classification (NCBI taxonomy): domain Eukaryota; kingdom Metazoa; phylum Arthropoda; class Insecta; order Lepidoptera; family Noctuidae; genus Xestia; species Xestia c-nigrum. The sequence continues at coordinate 7,323,058 of OU745263.1, forward strand.
AACAACCAAATCCAGTTGGTTGTTCAGAGCAAAAAAAAAACACAATCTCAATGAAATGCTGTATGCTGTAACAGCAATTTAGTTTAACAGCGCCGCCAAATAAATCGGCTTTGAATTTCAGCGGGAAAAGTAAAGGCCAAGTGTTATCATGTCTGAATAGATCCGTACCACGCGATCATAGCGACGGGTACTATATTATACGGATTGGTGATTAATCTAGAACAGGATTTGTGTTTCAAGGTAGACTTAATTGAAAGTAGGCTGCAGTTGACGTGAGTTGTTAGAATTCGAAGGAGTTTGTAGAAACCCAATAATTATACGTTTAGATGTTTTGAGAAATGAGGTGAGGAACCTAGGTTATACTTTCGTGCACTCCTGAGCCTTAACTTCGGTTCTGGCTTAATTCACTATGATTTTAGAAACTTCTTCGAGTTTCCCGCGTAGGTTATTTACGGAACTACTATGATGTTTGTATTTGGCAGTATTTAGAAGGACGATTATTTTATTTATTCACACATACTTTTTCTACTTCGCCACTTTCACAGCGTTGCCTTTGGCGGTAGTTATAGTATTGTAGTTCACAGCTGTGGTAAATTCAGCATCAAAACCAATTAAATTTCGCGTTTGATGTAACCAAACAAAATATTTCACTCACCATAACGCAAGAATTTACAATACATAACTGCAGAAACAGAGATAAGAGTGTGTGTCGCAAGAGTGAAGTTTATAAATCTAACAAGTGCTGGTATACGTGATGCCGGGCGCATGTGTCAGGTGCTGTCGGCGCCCGCGCATGTACCGCTGCAGTCGATACTAGTGTTACGACATTAAACTTTTATGAGGAAAAGATTCGATGCTGAACTTTACTGAGTTCATCGCGATTGAGATTATATTCGGGGTAGCTCCACCATCTACAAGTTGTCCATAGCAGTGATATGCATGGTTTCTTCTGGTTATGACTAACTTGGACTGGTTTACAAAGTTATTTTTGACTAATTTGGACTGATTCTCCACTATGATTTGCTGATCCATTTTGCTAATGTTTTCAAGACCGTTGAATAAGTTCTCTGATATTTGACGCAATACTTTTCTGGTTGCTCAAATGGTCACCGACAGTACCCAACTAGCACACAAGCTCTACAACAAGCCGTACAGCGGCCGGTTAGAGGTTTCTAATAACGGCTTAGGCTCTACAGGTAAGGTCTACAGTAGATGTACAAGCGGCTATAGCGCCGCTGTACCCCCGAAAGAGGCCCACCTAGTACCATCTAAGGGTCTACAATGTGTCTACATGGTTGTACAGAGGTGTTAGTACGGCGCGCTCCACCGCTCGCACCCTTTGTAGCACCTTTACGTCTACAAAGGTGCTATGCGAGCGGTACAGTTCGCCTCAGGATCTAAAATAGGTTCATGTACCGCGACTGTAGAGCTCGAACCGTATTTAAACGCGACTGTATCTCTGAAATGAACAAAACTAATTGGAATTTTAACTTATGAGTGATTGATGGATGAATTGGAAAATAAACAACAGTAGTGTTGATTTTTCCTTTTATGAATACAAAAATACCAGTGCGAGTGCCACTGTATTGTGAATATATACATATGTTCTAGCTAAAATTTTCACGCACCTGCTGTTTATGCAGTTTTTTGGATAAAAAGTACATTTGATTAGAAGGTTTGAATTTTAAAGGAGACAATTTTTTTTGTTCGAGGATTAGTTTCCCACATAAATTCTAGCATATAATAATGAAACTTACATTGATTTCTTCCTTATAACCTCTAGATTCCAGTGGTTTAATTAGCTTAGCATTGTCTAACCGGAATAAATGCGAAAAATCTACAAAAACACTTACGAAAACCAAAATAAACAGAAAAAGTAAATGTCAAAATAATGAAGTTGTCTGTCAATCACAAAAAAAAGTGGGTTTATAACGTTTCATGCCACGTTGATTGTTTAAACCACCTATGCGATTTTAGTGTAAACCTATAAAAATGGCATTAAAAATGCTCATAGTATAATAATAATAATTTTTATATTCTTTCTGATTCTATAATAATTATATAGCACATATGATTTCCAACGGATAGGTACCGTACTTTTTTTAGTAAACAGAAAAACGCCCCTATTCACGTAAGTATTTGCTGTCAAATGACATTGACCACAACAGGAATGATTTGACTCGCAAAAAAATATCATAACATAGCTTATTTATTATGATTTTAAGCTCAGAATAATGACTAAAGCATAGAAGGAAAGCTAAAAAATGAATTCTGTAACTACTTTTATACTCGTTCTATCTTATGGCACGAAAACAGATGTGTGAAAGAGATAAATGATTTACTCTTTGTTTTACTTTTTGGCATGTCACAAGATGAACTGTCATTTGGTTCTATTGGTTCTATTTCAACCCGGCCAAATTTGATAGTATTTCGCTTCAATGCCTGACAGTTCGTTCATTGAAATACTTGACTTGTTCGCGTATTCATTGTTTATGTGTTTTTTGTAATCTGGGTATTATTTTGCGATATTTTAATATTATTTTAGTGTTAGATTGCACGAATTCTTTTTTTAACTACAAATAGTGAGTGTGTGGACGCTGTGGAGCAATGTCTTGTGCGGTTGGGGGCTGCAAGTCCCATTCATCACGCAAAGAAAACAAACAAGAAATATTGACCTTCCATCGGTACGATTTTGCTCAATATTTTGTTGAATGTTAACTGATAACCGAATTTAAATACATAACAATTGTTGCTGAATCACTTTGCAGTGGAAACCGGACGTAATATCTGTTCCAATAGAAGTTATTAGCGAATTTCGAAAACTGTTTTGAGGTTATCTTGATCATACATAGTGACGTAAAATACGTTGTCGATACTTTTACAGATTTCCTAAAGAAACAGTGAAAAAAAAATGGTTAAATTGTATTGGTAGACGAAATTGGACTCCAAAAAAGCACAGTCACATATGCTCCAAGCATCACTTTAAATTCATTTGTATGTAATGAAACGAAATGGAGACGTCTTAGAGAAGATGCTGTTCCTACTTTATTTATAGACCATGATAGAACAGATGAAATGGTATAATAACAATTAATATAATATGATTTATTTATAATTTAATCAATAATATTAATTAGTAATTTGATTTTATTTGCAATAAATCCACTAAATCCCATTCAAAGTATTACATTACAGGAAGTACTTATGGAAGTCTGCGAAGAAGGACATAGCGCAGATCTGCAGATTCAAGGAACCACTCAATATAAAATAATTAATAATAATAATTAATATAAAATAATTACCGCCACCAGCTTCAGAAAGGAGTCAGGAGGAGAGATTTCTGATTTTGGGCCACCTCTATGTACACTACATAGATAAATTGATAAAAATGGAGTTATGTGCTCACAATGCTTGGGCGTCATAATGCAAGAAATGTCTTCTGATAGTGCTCTGGCACATGAAGATCACGATCAAGATTATTTATTTTTCAGTTTTTAGTCGGTCGGTTTGTATTTTATGGCGTGCAAACAATAAAGTATCCATCCATATATTATTATTTGTCTTTCATTAAAGATTATGAATTTCCACTTTGTAAGTCTAAAATCCAAATAAATATAAGAAAGTAATTTGAAGCAAGAGTTGCTGAAAACATTCTTAAAACCGAAGTCTCCCACGTTGTTCCCATCAATCACTATGACAATTAAATACATTCGGGGGTAGCCGGGTCAGGTTTAATACTTGGATACATACAAATCTGTAGGGAACCAAAGAGGACTTTAGTGATAATGATGATGATGACGAACTATCATCTAGTTCGTACCTAAGTACGAACTAGATCGTTCGTCATCAATCATCAGTCGTTTTTTGGAGTTCGTCTAAAATAAAAAACTTCCAACTTTCAAAAAGAACTTCCAAAAAAACGATTTAGATGTTATACCTATGTATAAATTGTAATTTCATCCGCCTACCTAGATATTACAATAAATGCATAAAAATGTACATTCACACATGCATTGTAAATTCTATCGATTTTGAAATTTAGTAGGTCACATCACTAGTCTGAACAGAATGAGTGACAACCAACAAAATTTCAAAACTTTTTCTGTATAGGTGTCCTTCTCTAACATAGAAGCGGCTCCATAAGTCAAAATTGAAGCAAGTATATTGAGTTTAGTTGCTATTTTAGCCCTCCTTCTATGCTTTAGTCATTATTCTGAGATTTTAAGATTCCGTTTTCATTTCTACGTAATATTTCCTTTAAAACCATAGTAAAATGGTTACTTTTTTTTGGTGTTATTATGAATAATAAATGCAACGACCAGGTGGGCCCAAAAAAAACTATCTCCTTTAGTTTATTCGTTATAGTTTATTCACCTAGTTCTAACCGGCTAAAACTAGGTGCAGCCGCACTTCTGGTATTAGCCGTAACATATATAAATACTGTTAAGTATATATCATTTTAATTTACACACTTATTATTACAGAGTAATTATTTACACACTAACTCTTTGATAGAAATAAATATGTGTAAGTATGTACATGTACAAGTATCAAAAAGTGTTACAGGGCGTCGAAAAATTCGTCCTCTTCGCTGTCAACACGAAAAGTGCCCAGACGGCTGGCCACGTTGGATGGCAATGCTGAATTTTTGGCCAAAACATAGGCCCACCCTCTAGCAGTTCAACATATAACGATAAGGTATCCTACATTTAGGTCCATGTTCACCGAAAAGATAACCGTCTGATTATCTAAAATCAGCTGTCACTGTGACATGTTCCCATACAAAAATGCGTTTTAAACAGCTGTTTTAGGTAATCAGTCTGTCATCTTCTTGGTGAACATGGACCCTAGGGTCCATGTTCACCTACACCCTAGGGTTCACCAATTCTCACACAAAAAGTGCTGTTTGAAATAGTCTTTCCGTTATTTCTTATACTCGTACAGTATCCTAAAATAACATCGCTATAAAAACAGTACCTGTAATATTGTTATCTATTAGTTATTACTTAATTAGGTCTTAATTATTTTGATTTCTAATTACTGACCTTTAGTGGTATTCAATTAGGTAATGTCCAATTATATTGTGCGTCATGTAGTCATATTTTTTTTTCTATTTGCGTTTGATAACCCAAATTTTTATTTAATATCACGCTACGACCCCAAGGAACCGAGCGACGGATCAACCTGTGCGGTACATAGTCATAATAATATGACGACCCGATTGGCGTAGTGGTAGTGACGCTGCCTTACGTTCTTCGGGACCTGGGTTCGAATCCCGGTGGGAGCAAATGTTTGTGTGATGAGCACGGACATTTGTTTCCGAGTCATGGATGTTTAGTATAATAAGTATGTATTTACAAACAAAAAAATGTATATGTAGTTTATCAACTATTTAGTGTCCACGACACAAGCTTTGCTTGGTGTGGCACTAGGTGGCGTTGTGTGTTAATGTCCAGCTATATTTATTTATTCTTTTAATTTTACCATTGGATCTTGTAATGTGCTCATCAGTGATTATGTTGTTCAACACTAGTTCCGGACTCTTATGCAACTACCTCTTTCAGATCGACTACAAATGAAGTAGAACCACTATGGTATTGATTTACACTATTGGAACAGTGTACAGCAACTTTTGCGAAACGTCTATTTTAATGTTTCATAACTCCGCATCAAATGTGTGGATTATAGTTATTATTGGTAATTTCATAAGACGTAATAATCAATAATCTGAATCCAAGAAAAGAAAAGAAGTAGTTGAGTTCCACTTCGAGATAAAGTGGTAGGTATTTTAGAAATGTGTTCCGTGCGGAGTATGTGTGCTAGCAATGAGTGCCCCGCGACCGTCGTCTGTCGAATTCGGCCTAGAAGTTTCGGAGATTAGTCGGAGTAAACCACAGAGTAAACACAGACAGACAGAAAGACAAAAATATCATGAAAAAAGTGTGTTTGTTAAAAGTACCATATACTTTCAGATGCATTCAGTAAAAAGCGGTGAATTTGAAATTACAAACACACTTCAATTTTATTTATTTCTTTAAAAGACGTTCCAGATTGAAAGAAGTTGTGGTGGAAACATCGGGAGACTCCGTAAGGACCACCAGCCTCAAGGGTTTACTGATCGTGGTCTGATCTTCAAAAAAGTCTGATACATAGTACTCGGAATAGAAACCCAGCTTCGGTGATAGTAGTTGGTAATTACCATTGGGGGTACTAACGTCTCTTCTTCCTTGGATAGCGTTCAGCGACTATACAAACGACTTACGTTGTCATCGGTTTGTTCGCTTAGCACTTCTTAACAACTTGATGGATTGTGATGCGGTTTGCACCATTCATCATCATCATCAGCCTATAATGTTCCCACTGCTGGGGCACGGCCTCCTCTCAATGAGAGGGAATGGGCTATAATCTACCACGCGGGTACCGGTTTCCTCACGATGTTTTCCTTCACTGTTTTTGAGAGCAGCGGTGATGAAATAAATTACACAAAGTAATGCGCCTGCCTGGGTTCGAACCCACGACTTACTGTTCGTAAGTCGGGGCCGCCACCATTGAGCCACCGCTGCTCTCCACCATTATTTAGATCATTTCTTATTGCAGAGTAGTAAGTGCAGTAATTGTTCTCTCGTTTAGTATAAATATATCATTCACGAAGAGAGTAGTCAATATGCATTTTATTTCATCGTCGTCATAACTATACTTTTAATAACTTACTCGTATGTTAATTTGATGCAATGCTTATGAATATGCAAATTAATGTAAATCACACATTTGTAACGTTTTGCTGGTGCTGTCTACAGACTGTACGGGATTGTAAAAATAATTTCAGTTTAAAACTAATAAAGAAGAATAAGTGTAAATTAATGTTTGGTTCTTGCAACACCGCTATGTTTTCGAAAGGTTTTTAAAATTACTGAAACCTAAACGGGCCATCAAAACACGTTATTCGTGATTTGCAATCCATGTTTATAATATTATAAAGAGCAATGATTTGTATTTTTGTATGTAACGAATAAACTTAAAAACTACTGGATCGATTTGAAAAATTCTTTCAGCTATGGATAACTACATTATCAGCGAGTAATATAGGCTATATTTTATCCCCATACTCCCACGGAAACAGAAACTACGCGGTTGACACCGCGTGACGTCCGCTAGTCTATACTACACTCGAGAGCAATGAATCCGGGTCACTTAAAGAATCCTAAAAATCTCGGAAACTAAAAATGCTAGGTTAATGCAATAAATTGTATTTAATAGACAATGTAATACTCCTTAAATGAAGGTATTAAAACTTCTTAGTTATTGTAAAGTTATATCATAAAAAATCAAATTTGAAAAAGGGCCACTTTCGAAGATGGAACTACGAAATTACAGCATTTGGTTTTGCTTTTGTTTGTAATCTGTCATATATGTGGGTACATAAACCATGTTGATAGTGCTCTATATTCATTATTCAAGCTGAAATTATGTCGCTTACGCCTGAAGAATGCACCAGAATACTTACAATGCTGGAAACCGGCCGGAGTCAGCGCGATACAGCCAGGACTGTCGGTGTGTCGCTGTCAACAGTACAAAGAGTTCTCCGACGTTACGAAGAAACTGGTTCTAACCTACGCAGACCAGGAACGGGCAGAACCAGGTGTACCACAGCACGAGAAGACCGATACTTGGTGAACACCATGCTTCGAAATCGCTTTCTCACAGGAACTGAGCTCACAAATCAGTTTCGACGCCTCGGAGGAAGTAACCCAAGTGCATGGACAGTAAGACGTCGGCTTGCTGAATCTAACTTAAAACCCCTTAGACCTGCAAACGGCCCTAAACTGGAGCGTGGGCATCGTATTTCAAGACTAAGATATGCCCAGAGCCACGTAAATTGGAGTATTGAAGATTGGTCAAAAGTTATGTTCTCCGACGAATCAAAATTTATGCTCTACAAGCACGATGGAAGACACAGAGTGTATCGAAGACCAGGGGAAAGATTCAAGCAAGCATGCATCGAAGAAAAAGTAGCCTACGGTGGTGGGTCTGTACTTGTGTGGGCCGGAATTTCTTCTGAAAGTCGCACAGAGCTGGTGATCATAGAAAACGGCTCTTTAACTAGCGTAAGATATGTGGAAGAAATCCTCAATGATCACGTTGGTCCATTTATGGTCAATTTAGGTGAGGATGCTATATTTATGCATGACAATGCCCGACCTCATACAGGTAGGATTGTGAATGACTACCTTCAAGAGATGAACATTACTCGTATGGAGTGGCCAGCGCGCAGCCCGGATATCAACCCGATCGAGCATGCTTGGGACGAGCTAGGCAGATGCGTAAAACAACGAAACCCTCCCCCAATCACGCTTCGTGAGCTCAAAATTGCTCTCACAGAGGAATGGGAGAATATTCCCCAAAATCGTATAAGGAACTTGGTGTACAGCATGCCAAACCACGTAAACGCAGTAATAGAAGCACGAGGAGGCAATACGAAGTATTAAAATTCAAGAAAATCGTAATAAAGTTCAAAAATGTCATGTTTCCTATTTTTGTTTTAAGGAGAGATCAGCAGTTTTTTTCTTTATGTAATTTTGTGTTAATAAAATGTATGGTGACTCATATTTTTTTTACTTTCATTTAAGGAGTATTACATAGTCTATTAAATACAATTTATTGCATTAACCTATCATTTTTAGTTTCCGAGATTTTTAACATTCTTTAAGTGACCCGGATTCATTGCTCTCGAGTGTATATCATCATCATCATCATCAGCCTATAATGTTCCCACTGTTGGGACACGGCCTCCTCTCAATGAGAGGGAATACTATACTATACTATATACTACCTATATATAATATATTATATTATAAAATTTATATACTCGTATATATAATATTATAAAGCAGAAGAGTTTGTTTGTTTGTCAAGTTTGTTTGGTTGAACGCGCTATTCTCAGGAAGTACTGGTTCAAATTGAAGAAGTATTTTTGTGTTAGATAGTCCATTTATCGAGGAAGGCTTTAGGCTAGATAACATCACGCTACGACCATTAGGAGCGGAGCAGGAATGAAAAATGTTGCAAAATCGGGAATGTTTTTTCCTTTGGTTTTTTTTTCTAATGTGACGTAGACGAAGTTGCGTGCGTCAGCTAGTATATTATAATTTCGTTGAGGTTTCACAATCGACATGCATTGCTAGCTTAATCCACGAACTAACCACGAAAATGAATAGCGAAGCCATCAAAAGATGAATGATTCAATAAAAGATGACAAAACACAACAGACGTTGCGTGCAAAGGTGAGAGTGTTGCAAGCGTGTGATCTACCGTACCTCTATCTTCAAGGGTGAACCTTGTGGCTAGTTGAAGCAGTTCAGTGATGTAACACAATGTGGGACAGGAAGATTTAATTATGTTATTGTCTTATACAAGGTAGGTATAAACTGGCCCGAACGACTCAGTCAACCAAGCATTCTGTACATCAAACTAAGGTCCATGTTCACGAAAAAGATAACGGTCTGATTATCTCAAATAGCTGTTTAAAACACATTTTTGTAGGGGAACTTGTCCATTAAACAGCTTTTTTTAGATAATCAGTCTTTGACATTTGTCTTAGGTTTACGGTCTGACACGAATGAATTTTACACCCATTAGCGTAAAATGCATTTTGGAATATTACAGTTATGCAGTTTTCATCCCACATTTCCACTATCACAAAGCACCTAATATAAACGTTAACATTGTTCCACTGTTGGAACTGGTTAAAACAGTGTTTGGAATTTCACCGCCGAGTTACTCATTAAAATACAATAGCGTGTTTTCTTAGGCTATTTAATTAGGCTTTAATTTTGATTTTTCCTAGTGTTAGACAGAACCCATTATACTTAAGTGTTACCACGAACGCATGGTTGTGCTTATGCGTAAAAAAACAATATTCATTAGGATTTACGTAACTGGCCAATGTGTTTGAATGGAATGGAAACTGTGACCTATGTGAGAAATGAGTCTCGGCGACCTACACCCAAGTGTCGCGAGTTCACGACCCGTGCGGTTCTCATGCAAATGCTGGCATTGTTTGGGATATAGTAATTAACATGATATACCAACACGCCGAAGATCTCAGAATTTACGTAATATCACATTACGAAAATTCTCTTCAAGCCTATTTCCATTGATCGGGACGACTCAAGGCCGCTATTAAGAAATTACAGATGAAAAACCCAATAACCCTTAAAAATAGACTCAACCTGGGTATAGAATCCAAGATCTTATGCTCAGGAGTGACGGTTGCGACCACAAAACTCAACAGGACATTTCAATCTGGGAAATCGATTATGTGATTGTCAAAAGATACCGCGCATTGATGGATAAACTGAGTAACTCAGTAACCCGTCCCACATGTCGATGGCCCATTTGGGACGAGTTGATGAAAATCAAAATAGCGTTCAGTAAAATGAAGGTTAACATCTATGTCTTGATATAAACGATGCACATACAGCTATGGACAGATCAAATCAATATGAATGTAGGAAGTACTTTAGCGAGCGGGGTCGTTCAATCAATCAATAGCCTCCGATTTATCTATTCTCGATCTATTCTAGCTACCTACCAAATGTAGGTATTACTTGAAAGATTCTCAGGCATTTCGTTTGATAGAAATGAAAAAGGAATGAGAAAGGAGAAGGAAGGAGGAGAGGAAATCGTCTTTTATTTTCCACAGAAATATATGCCCCCCGATACCCGATTGCGGCGAAGCCGTACGTATAGGAATGATATTTATCGGTATTTTCTTATGTTCCACTGTGCCGGTAAACGATTCATCCGATTTTTATGAATAGGGTGTCAATCAATTTGTTCTTATGGTCCGGTGGGACGTAAGTAGGGCGTGAAATATCGAAGGTTCTCAAGGTTCTCAATTCCGGAACTGAAATCCGATACTAGAGAGCTAATTCCGGAATTCCGGAACTGGTTCCGGAATTGATACATTTTTAATTTTTTATTTATAATAAAATTGTATCATGATCTTCTCTCGATCCAGGTAAATACAAACAAAAAATGTTTCAAATCAAACTAAGTTAAGAATAAATCAGTCTTCCAATAATTTTGAGTTAAAAATTTAACATATTCGGTGAAAATTTTCCCTTATTACTCTAACTAAACGTTTTCACACTAGTAAAATTAACAATGTTTATACAAAGCAAAATAAAGTAATTAAACAGTAACAAAATCATAAAAATAAGTCTCGTTAAAATGTAGCTTATGTCACCTAAGCTACATTTAAACCGACTTCAATCATAGGAGCAGTATATTTTACCTTGTAAACTCATATTTAAATTAAAGCGTGGTTATTCAGTAGTCGTCGGGTCAAACAAGACACTGATAAATGGTAGGTACTCTAAAACATTTCAGGGGCACTACATACTCGTATATCGTATTACTTAGATTGTCTCTAGATAAAAACCCGTGATAAATTTGTACTTTCAATGGTTTCAATTCAATCAATAGTTATCACAATAGTGATGGTATCATTTTGTAAGATTAGCATCATTGTAGGTACGTATTGAATTAACCTAGATTTTAACCTAATTACATTAAAAATCAATAGCTGAAGGGATTTCTAGTAGGGTGGGTAGGTTCAGATTTGTTGACTCTCCTAGAAATTAACTTTCCATATCATTCGAACACTAAATAATTAACATCATCATCATCCTATTAATGTTCCCACTGCTGGGACAGGCCTCCTCTCTATGAGAGGGAAAGGACTATCATCTAATCCGCGGGCCCAGTGCGGATTGGTAGATGTCACATGTCTTCGAATTTATGGATCTAGGCCATGCCGATTTCCTCACGATTTCCATCACCGTTTTGAGAGCAGCGGTGATTAAGTAAATTACACAAAGTAATGCGCCTGTCTGGGTTCGAACCCACGACTCACTAAACGTAAGTCGGGACCGCCACCTTTGAGCCGCCGCTCCTCAAATGAGGTCAAGGTGTTTTAAAATATAAAATGACTAGCTGTTGCACGCGACTTCGTTCGCGTGAAAATATTGATGGGTCATGTGTGAGCCTGCATCGTTGGTCAAGTTGTCGCAAGCGCTACTGAGCATGAGGTCCTGGGTTCGATTTGCGGGACGGGCAAAGTGTTATTGTATTATTTGTGCCCGGTTGATGGGATTAAGCTAAATGTGCGAAATGTGGGTGTAGGATTAGATACACCTCTACCTAACAGTGGCGCAGGGTGAAAATAGTGTCGGGGAAGCCGTAGAAAAAAAAGGAAAACTGTTTTTTTTTTGCTTCTGTTAACTTTTTTCTCTGTGTTAATTTTGACCTCATTTTCACTATCAGCGACACCAAAAACTACGGAAACGACACCCATGATTAAAAATCCAAAAACTTTCGTCGCCGCCATTTTTGATTTCATCTTCATTCACCAAAAGTAAGATCAGAAATGCAGAAGAGAAAAAAAAACACAAATCTACAAAATAAAAAAATCTAGTTGGTATCAAATACGATATTGACAATTACTCATTCTATCTCGTTCTACTATACATAATTTATTTATTTATTTTATTTATTTATTTAAACATCACATACAACTATTATTACAGGTTTAGGTACCTAATACAATAGAGAAGTTATATTTAAAGTTAAATTATTTAGGTTTTGAATAAATTAATTAATTTGACAAACTAAAGTAATTGCGCAAAATGCGGCCCGTGTGAATTCGCTCAGTGTACAATTGAAGCAATCAATCTGTTGTGTTGTGACACCATATTGAGTGCACGCAGCGCGCGCGTCAGCGGCGCGTGCTGCAACAAGTTGGTGCGAGCGGGCGGCACCCACAGAAGCGGCGGCTGCCATACTTTCTTTTTCTGCTCCTGCCGTAAGTCCATAATCTTCGGCTTACCTAGGTCCCTACAAAACGGTAAGTACTGTCAGCCGCGAAGTCACGTGTGCTATTAACTTGTGTACGGCCTATACTATTAACTTGCACTGCTGCAAAAGGTCTCTCCTGCTGCTGTTATTCGTGAACGAATGAACAACTACAATGCAAAACTTCATCCCCCCTTTACCCCTTTGTGGGTTGAAATAAAAAAAACTAACGACTTACTTTGATACTTTTTGGTGACTCAAAAAATAAAAACTTTAATTAAAAACAAAATGTTGTTCTTTGTTCACCCCTCAAGGGTTGAAATTCTAATAAAGCCGTTGCGTCAGCTTCCAATCATAAGCCCAGATAACAAATTTTGTACTTTTTACGTCGAAAATTAAGGATTTTTCACCTACAATTTCATCCCCTTTATAAGCCTTCGGGGTGGAGTTATCAAACACGCATGAATTAATTTTCAATCGTCAGCCTAAACACAAAATTAGAAGATCCTAACTTTAAAACTGACGGACTTTCATATAAGCTTCCATCCCCTATTTTATCCCCTTGGGGGTAGAATTGATCAAAATCCTTTCTTAGCGGATGCCTACGTCATAACATCTACCTGCATGTCAAATTTCAGCCCGATCCGTCCAGTGGTTTGGGCTGTGCGTTGATAGATCACTATGTCAGTCAGTCACCTTTGAATTATATATATTTAGATATTCCTTGATTTTCAACCAATGACGATGCTTGGAACCAGCTATGCCATTGACCCTTCATCCGATCAGTAACAGGTGATCGAACTTAGCCAAAGTCCACTGTTTAGTCATATTTCGTCTGGCTAGATGATTAGTGCTTGGAGTGCCGCTCCTCAAAATAATAAACATGTTACCTTTATTTGGAAAGATTGACCGATGCATAAAGAAACAATCTATGAACCGCTAATAAATGGAAGAGTCTTAGCAAGAAGTAACAGTATTTTTACACAATCGCACCCAGCAGTGAAGACGGGTAACCTTGACTTGTCTGTTTTGGCAACGACGCGACGCGCCGTGTGTGCTAATACTCCTGCGCAGGGGACCATGGCTCGCCTCGGTACAATTTGTTAACATTCTTCCTCTTACCACCTTAGCAGTAATAAGTATTTTAATGTCACTTCAGTGTAAGAAAGGGGTGGACCTAAACAGGACGTCTAGCTCCATCTCTTTCCTTCTTTGCAGAGGCATGTGATTCCCATTATAAAACTTAAGAAGACGGGTATTTATCGCCTCAATATACGGACACTGTTAGTGTCGTGTGCTGTCCTAGGGTGAACCTGCCCTAATTTACATTTATGAAGATGAGTGAGGGTAGTTGAATAAACGCCTTCACTTTGCTGTCGCGGTATCTCCAATACTTCAGTCTCCCCGACACCACGGCTGGTGCAATCCGGTCGAAACGTCGGGATTAAATTAAAGGTAAATTCGCGATAAATACCCGTCTTCCTTAAGTTTTATAATGTGTTTTGATCGTGAAAGTTTAAAAAAGACAATGTGATTCCCTTTTGATGACTTGTGGTCGATCTCTAATTATTGGAATATGTACCTTGTTACCACTATCAACGTATGTATTTACGTTGGGTAAAGATAAAATGCTCTTCCCTGCCTTCCTCGTTTTGTCATGAGAGTCTGCCAGGCAATCGGCTCCTGGAATGTATATCTGGTTGTGCAAAATAGGCAGGAAAGAAGATGAGGCATTTCCTGTGGCTCCGGCACTGTGTTTGGAAAGGGTCGGTGGTATCCAATTTGATGATACGGAACTTTCTACAGTAGCCAACTTGACCCCGTAAATCTTAAAGGGATTTCTTATATAATGATTTATGTTATTTGGAGGACCGCGAAAAATTCCGAATGGATATTTATTACCCTCCGTTTGAAAAGTACTTGGGACTGAAACCTCAAAGTTCCTCCTGCTGTTATCAGTGGTGAGCGCACGATTTACTCGTACTGCATAATTGCATGGCGACAGTATCAAAAAATTACAAATCCATCTAGTCAGTTAGATTATTGAAAAATAATGGACACGTATTTTTTTTGTAAATCTGTGAATATTGACAAAGATAAAACGCATCAAAACTCAGAAGTGGGGGCTCGTGACGTCAGAAGTAGCTAAAAATTATACCTAAGCGTGACGTACCTATTGGGAATTTTGAAAGCGTCGTATCTTCGTCAATTTTGATTTACGTAACAATCTAAAAAATACGGGTCAAATATTTTTTAATAATCTTCCTGATGGACTAATTAGATTTTTTTGTAGTCTACCCTATTTGCACCTGCTGCCTTTACTTGTATTATTTAAACAAATTTAATTAAACTCGTTGATGTCTTTGCAACTGAAAAAAGATGTAGATGACATGGGATTAGTTGTTACTACAGTGTCCAAAATTCAGTTCGCCATGTCCTTATCATCTAAGTTTCTGCAAAAAGAATATGACTATCTGTTTAGTATGACGATCTGTTTAGTATGACTATCTGTTTAGTATGACGATCTGTTTAGTATGACTATATGTTTAGTATGACTGTTTAGTATGACTGTTTAGTATGACGATCTGTTCAGTATGACTATCTGTTTAGTGTGACGATCTGTTTAGTATGACTATCTGTTTAGTGTGACGATCTGTTTAGTATGACTGTCTGTTTAGTATGACTATCTGTTTAGGATGACTATCTGTTTAGTATGACTCTTCAGAAAATATGTTTTTAATAGCACCTGCATGTGTGTCCATGCAGGTGCTATTAAAAACATATTTTAAAGACCGTATCATTAGGTAACCCTTGACATCGAATGTTTAAACATTATTTCTTTCGCAATGAAGCAAACATAGCTAGGTAGAAGTAATAAATGCACCATTATGACCGTTATGCTTAATCATGGCACGGTAATGGTTGCTCTAAGCTCTAATCATCTAGCCACGTTACGAAATATGGCCAAACGGTGGACTTTGGCTAAGTTCGATCACCTGTTTTACTGATTGCATTAAGGGTCAATGGGGATGCACACTGTAGAACAAAAGGCGCTAGCATAGCTGGTTCCAAGCATCGTCATTGGTTGAAAATCAAGGAATGTCATTTCATATTTTGAAATACCTTGACCTCATTGGTCAGATTGAGTTCCTTGGGGTTTAACGCAGAATGTGCACAACGGAAAACGTGCACTGGCTCATTTTGATAAGTGTACATTTTGCGATGTGCACATATTGCGTTGTGCACATTGTACGTCAAGAACCGTGCTAAATATTCATGCTTTAAGAGTCAGTTGTTTAAGCATTGTAAAGCTAGTTTTTTACCATTGGGATGCGGTGAACGTGGGTTCGCTTAATCCCGTTAAACTGCCGCTGTGCAGATCCAAGGACAAACGACATCTCATCTTTTTAGATACCTGTAGTTTAGTTAGTGAATACAGATTAAGGTTACTAGAAAATTGACTTGCGTTTGACCATGACTATCATAATATACAAAAACCTGCATATCATCGGTACATAAACGATGAAACGCACGACGATGCTGTACGCCTTACTTTTCACCTAATTTTCACGAATCATTTGAAGAAAGACCATCTCCGGAAAGCTGTCTTTAGGTATCAATTTCCAATATTCTGAAACGTTATTTTATTGTTCACAGGTATGTGGGTGGATGTTCATCATGTAGCGGGCGCACTCACCCACCGTACACCGGCGGCCAAACAGTAATGTCGATAGAGCTAGTCACAGTCTTAATCATTTGATGGGATTCTACACGAACTCTTCTTACTAAGATATACGACTTTTGCGGGCCTGTGGACGGCTCACTAAGGGCTAACTCGCCGTCCGTCCGTCTTGTGACGACAGGCCGTGTCGACGCCGACGGCGCGTTTGTGTTCCATGCGCGCCTCAAAGAGATGTCAGATGGGGCCGCAAGGGCCCAAGCCGAAGCCTACCGGGGCTGCGGGACTGTTCGAAAGAGATACCGTGGCCCCGGAACATAAAGGGCGAGGAAGGAACATGGATAGGTTTTAGTCAGTAAAAGTCTGACACTCCCTCCCGCCCAGCCCAGAGAAGGAGAAGTTATTTGATGATTTCCCATCCGAAAAAAAAAAGATGTAGTACTACTGGGTTTTCACAGAGTTTATATTATAATGTAATCAAAATTTTATAAGTAGCACCTACTAATTAAGACTTGGCAAAAGAACTTCACACAACACAACGTTATTAAAATCATCTGAGGAGTCGGACTGTGTCTTGCTTTCACAGAACGGCATCGATTTTAGAGTTCCGTACCCAAAGGGTAAAAACGGAACCCTATTCCTAAGACTCCACTGTCCGTCAGTCTGTCTGCCAACAAACTGTATCTCATGAACCGTGATAGCTAGACAGTTGAAATTTTGTTGTATTTCGGTTGCCACTATAACAAAAAATAAAAATATATACCACTAGCTGACCCGCGCAACTTCGTCTGCGAGTGAGGGTTAAATGTATCGTATGTTACTTCTAATACTTACCTCCAAAAATATGTGTACAAAGTTTCATGAGTAGTTTTCGCGTGAAAGCGTAACCAACAAACTTACATTCACATTTATAATATAGGATTATAGGATAGGATATATGTTTTGCTCCTGGCCACAGTTGAAATGAATCTTGGTTTTAATAGAATTCCTCAAAGGTATTCTAATTCTTCTGTAAATGACATTTAAATGCATAAAGAACCTTATAGCGGGTGCACCTAGGACCAAAACCTAACACTAACATCATCATCATCATCCTATTAATGTTTCCACTGCTGGAAAACAGGCTCACTCTTTATAAGAAGGAATGGGTTATAATCCACCACGCGGGCCCAACACCCACTACAACAATAGTAAAAACTTCTGAGCAATAAGTTCGGCCTCGTCTTGCTAATCGTATTATGAGCAGATCGTTCAGAATGGTATTTATTTATGGTTCATTAATTGAGAAGCTCGTGACTAAATAATAACAGCCGCTAGGGCCGATCTTTAGGTTAAACCGTGCTTGCCTAGGTTGGTCTGTGGATAGGTGACCACCCTTACATACCGAGTTTCCTCCGTGCCTCGGAAAGCACGTTAAGCGTTGGTCTTGGCTGTCATTTGTCCATCTTTGGCAGTCGTAACAGGTAGTAAGTAGCCCAAAAAGTCTGACAACCAGTCTTACTAATTGGTATCGTATTACCCAGTATTAGCTGGGCTGTGGAGGTCAGATAGGCAGATACTCCATGTAAAATACTGGTATTCAGCTGCATCCGGTTAGACCGGAAACCGACCCCAACATAGTTGGGAAAAGGCTAAGCAGATGATGAATAGGTAACTTATTGAAATGATAGTTTAATTTAATTGATTCCAGTTAATACCCGTATTTTCTGGGCGTAAATCACTGCATAAATATGCAAATATTTATTTCGATGTCACCAAATTTACTAGTCAATTTAATTTGGCCGGCTGTCATTTTAATTAAGTTAGATTTTATTTCATGATTGACTATTTTGTTGATTGCTGTTGTTTAACATTTTCAAACGACTACCAAAAAAGAGGTTATCAATTTGACTGTATTTTTTTTTAAATCGGTGTGTACCTTATTAAATACTCGTATCATCAAAATCAATCGGATCATCAATTGACATGAATACTTAGTTCAGTATTATATTATTATTTACTTTCTTTTTTTTTGTTTGTTTTATGTGTGTATTTGACATATCGTATTTTTATTGACATTCGTTTTTGTAAATTATTATTTATTTTATTTAACAATTGTGAATGTGAGGACCATGTGGGTCACATTTTGTTTTTTTTTCCCACGACTGTCTGGCAGTTTGAGTACTATAAGCGACCTACCCAAATGTCCTTTCTTTGATATTGTTCGTCGTTTCGTTGAGCGCCGTGAGTTATAAGTCGAGCTACACGATAACTGACGAATGCTTGCACTGACTGGACAGGTCCACTCAAATCTGTGTGGTTCTTTCTTCAAAAGAACATCTCAGACACTAATCTGCATAGTCCTCATGTGAATTAAGCAAGATTGTCTGGACTTCAAAAGAGACTATGACCTCTGAGTTTGTTTCGGCTGTTTCTTCTCAGAGTAGTCAGGTACGAAACACCGGCCCCATCCAGTTTAAAAAAAAAAGACGGGTAAAATTGTTTGAGAAAACCTACTTGCTGAATAAATATAATTTATCATTTAATCAATCAACAAATCATTTTGATCAATTTATCATTTTAGTGTCGAAGGAATTAACTTCAGGCAGAAGTTGTGATAGTAAACAATCTAATCAGGAAAGTAGATTAATATCATAAACGCGGTTTGTTCAATACATATAACTGTTAGGTATATAAGAGTTATTAACTTGATGGAAGGAACTTTTACAACGATGCTGTAAACCGATATTTGTTAACACAATGAACAGCTGTCTGTATTACGTTTTGATATTGTAGTAATAACGTAAGTATGAAAACTCATATTTGATTAGCTAGTGCAACTTCGCAGATGGGATGGGTATCATGTTTCACGTGTATCGCGTGGATCAAGGGGTCTTTCCGGATCTGATGAAGTTTAGTAAAGTAAAACCGCTTTTTAAATCCGGGGACAGTAAAGACACGAATAACTATAGGCCCGTATCCGTGTTGCCAGTTTTCAGCAAGGTGTTTGAAAAGATAATGCTCAATCAAATGCTTCACCATTTTAACACCAATAAAATATTACACGATCAACAGTATGGTTTCACCAAAGGACGTTGTACAACTGACGCCGGTGTCACTTTATTAAAACACATATTTACTGCGTGGGAAGAGGCACATGATGCCATAAGAATATTCTGTGACCTTTCGAAGGCATTTGATTGCGTAAATCACGAAACCTTAATCTTGAAACTTGAGCATTACGGTTTAGGTAAACTTGCGCTCAGTTTAGTTAAATCGTATTTGAGTGATAGACAGCAGCAGGTACAAATAAATGGTGTAAATTCAATGGGTTTAAAAGTAGAAATGGGTGTACCACAAGGTTCGATATTGGGTCCCTTCCTCTTTTTGGTTTATATTAATGACTTACCCCATTTATTTAACAATCGCCCGCAAATGGTGTTGTTTGCAGACGATACTTCTTTAATATTTAGAATAAACAGACGTGCCACTAATTTTGACGACGTAAATAACGCCCTACTGCAGGTTCATAATTGGTTTACTGTAAATAATTTAGTTCTAAATGAGAAAAAAACAAAATGCATCAGATTTGCTCTTCCAAATGTCAAAAGTAGTGATTGTGACATAGTATTAAATCAAGAGAAACTAGAATTTGTCGATAAAACGATTTTCTTGGGAATCGCGCTCGATTCAAGGCTACAATGGGGCCCTCATTTAACATCTCTTGCAGGACGCCTAAGCTCAGCAGCATATGCTGTTAGAAAAATCCGTCAATTTACCGATGTTGATACCGCGAGGATAGTTTATTTTAGTTATTTTCATAGTATTATGTCATACGGTATTTTACTATGGGGACGGGCTGCAGACATCGAGTCTATATTTATTCTGCAGAAAAGAGCCATCAGAGCCATATATGATTTACGTAGACGCGATTCTCTGAGAGAGCTGTTTAAGGAAATTAATATCATGACAGTACCTTGTCAATACATCTATGAAAACATCATGTACGTTAGGAAAAATCTGCATTTATTCAGTAAAAGAGGTGACAGACACCACTATAATACTAGAAATAGGGACGAACTAGTTCAGCCAGGTTTCAGGCTTGCTAAAGTAGATTCCTCTTTCATGGGGTACTGTTTAAAATGTTACAATAAAATACCTCCCCACATTCTACAACTGAATGAGACGAAATTTAAATCTTGTGTAAAACGCACACTATGTAGTCAAGCATATTATAAGTTGGGGGATTACATTGATGATAAAAATGCTTGGCTCAATGCCGGTCCTGCTCCACAACCATAGGCGCAAACTAATTGATTCCCAGTCAAGTTATTGTGGAAGCTGCAGAAGATTGTAAAAATATCCTTGCATTGTATAGATTCCATCTCTTAATATTATATAATTGCATACCACATGTGTGAGTTCTATGTATTGTAAAGCCACCATTTTACATTTAGTTATCTTTTTTTTTTACTTGAATATGCCCTGGCGGCTGAGAGAATGTCATGCTCACTCAAATGTCTCGGTGATGGTGGCGGGTGTGTCGGGTCATTTAATTCCCTTCAATATGGTCGAGTTGAATGATGCTGGTTAATTTTAATTTATTAATTTTTTAAGTTGATTTAATCTTTTCTCTGGACGCTCTTAATGTGCACGTCTTTCTACATCGTTCTCACATATATGTATAATCACAACATGAATGATGTAACCAAGATTTTGTAACAATATTTTGATTGAAAAGAGTGTCCATGGAGTTTCTTGCCCGTTCTTCTCCATAGAGATCTACGCTAGGGAATGGGCAACTACAGTACTTTCTCAAGTTATTATGCCTTGTGACTGTGACTGTAGCTTTGATTTAGTTTTGTATTTTTGACATTCAAAAGTGCCGTAATGGTCTAATTGAAATAAATGATTTGAGTTTGAGTTTGAGTTTGCAGTTAAGTTTGGCAATTCTTCGGGCTACGTCGATAGCTTTGGTTTTCTTGCGGATGTCTTCGTTTCAGATCATGTTTAGATAGATCCATAATCCGTATTTAGTTTGTCCCTTTATAGTGAACTTATCTTTTAGGGGTTGAAAATCGTATGGACTTCATCTACTTTTACTTGACCAACTGTGCAATATTAGCATTGTAATGATTTCCATGACTTTCGTGTCCCTTGGATGAACTTAGAAGTTTTGTTTTGTCAATTTGCAAATTGAAATATTTAAGTTGAAGAAGAATTTATGGTTTCGTAGAAGAAAATATTAGAAAGAGGTGGTTTGACATTTGTTTAAGTTTTCTTTTAACCAAGAAATTGTAGCCAACTAATATTGTTCAAGCTAATTTTAATTCATTATAAATCTCTTCTGAATCTTTAGATAAGTCAACTTAGTTTGGTTGCCGACCGTCTTTCTCTTTACTTATTTTAGTTGAAAGTTTATATCAATTTCAAAATAGAAGGCGATAAAATAATTACTTGTGGTTCATTCATAATAATTATTGGTTGTGTAAGTAATGAATGATTCAAGGGCATAACGAAAATTTGTAATATTATGACTGTCTTCGTTCAATTACACAATATATTAATCTTCCTTATCAGGTATTTAATTAAGAAACAGTTGCACTGTTACTGTGCAGTACAATTGTTTTTTTTTCTTTTTTTTATAGTAGTCAGATCTTAGACCAATACAATATCATTACCTTTTCAATAATGTCGCCTCTTAACCATTACTCAATAATGAACTAAGTCGACCCCAACATAAACTTATATTGTCACCTATGAGATATCTGTCGTGACAATTTATTGTTTTGAGGTCCCGATATTTCGGAACATATCCCGTAAGTGACAACAGAAGTTTAGTTTTAAACCGTGAATGCTTGAAAATGTGTTTGACTCCAACAGTTAGGAAAAGGCTAGGCAGATGATGATGATGTCCTTAATAAACTAACGGGAACAACATAATTCGCAAATACACATTTATGTTGTCTGTACAATTTTATCTTTATTCATTATTAACGTAGTATAAAGAAGTTTCGTTTATCACAATTCATTGAAGATTCACTTGCAAAGTTATTGTTGTACTTATCACGCATTAAAGTTCACTGTGTTGATGTAACCAGGTTTCCTTGATCATATCAGCTCCTTTCTCACCAAACATGATAGTTGGAGCATTCGTGTTGCCTCTCACCACGACGGGCATTATACTTGCATCGATCACTCGTAACCCTTTCACACCGTGCACTCTTAGCTCTGGGTCCACCACTGATGTTGGGTCGCTCTTGGGCCCCATCTTTACGGTACCTATTGGATGGTACAGTGAAAATGTAAGCTCTCTCGCTATGCACTCCAGGTGTTCATCACTTGCCTTCTCAAAGCCCTTGCATGATTCGATCTCCAGCCAATTCAGTTTTAATCCTGTTCCCTTAAATGTTTCTGTTTCACCTAATCTCAAAGCGTGTTGCTTCATTGCTCTTAGAATAGTTGCCAAGTCTTCTGGATCCTGGAAGTAATTTGCGTATATCAGAGGGTCCTCGAAAGGATTTTTGCTGTTTAGCACAATTTTACCTTTCGACTTTGGGTGAAGTAACACGGTGTATACTATTATTACAAAATTGTCCTTGTTCAATTCTTCAAATAGTTGATAAACCTCGTCACTCAAACCGTGCTTCTGAAACATATCCAGCATTCCAGATATCCTAGGAGGCAATACAAGATAATGATGCTGTATATCGGGGATAGATGAATCAGGATGTGTAGTGTTCATAAAACTGATTACTCTGTGCGGAGTAACATCCTTTAGCATTCCAGATCGTTGCAAAAAGTACTCTGCAAAGGCACCCACTATATTCTGTACAGATATCAAATCTGCATCACCTGGCATTGTATAGAACATCGGTACAAAAACGTGGTCCTGTAAGTTTTCACCTACGGGAAGATCTGCAATAACTTCAATATTCATGTCCTGTAAATGTTTTTTTAGTCCAATGCCTGACAACATTAAAGTTTGTGGTGAGTTAATGGCACCACCTGACACCACTACTTCTTTCCTTGCATTTACAATTATATCTTTTCCATCTTTGTGGATCTGGACACCTTTCACTGTTTTCGTGCCGGGGTTAAACAACACTTTGGTAACCAGGCCATTCTTAATCACATGAAAATTCTTTCTGTCTTTTATTGGAGTCAAAAATGCTCTAGCAGTACTAAATCTATAGTTATCTTTGATGTTAGCATGACTTGCTATGATTCCCATTTGACTAGGACCGTTAATGTCAGTTGAGTTAGTCATTCCAAGTTCAATCGCTGCCTTAATAATTGTTTGTTCAAAGAAATTGTGTTCTGCTGGTTCGATAATGTGCAAAGGTCCTTCTCGGCTGTGACGTTTGCTCCTTTCTTCAGTATATTCTCCGGTGAAGTTTTCGCTTTTCAGAAAGTAGGGTAATACTTCATCGTAGCTCCATCCGTAGTTACCGTTGGCTGCCCACTCGTCGTAGTCAGCCTTGTTGGCTCGGACGTAGAACATAGCGTTGATACTGCTACAGCCTCCCAGCACTTTGCCCCGAGGCCAAGCACACCCTTTACTTTTGTAGCTTCTACAAGCGTCTCCTGGCTGGGTTTTGTACCCCCAATCTATTGGAGTGTTCAGACTGTTGTAGAATAGTTGTGGAATCTGAAATAACGTCAGTATTGTTATTTGAAATATTTGTATGCTCAACTATTATGTACTCTCGGCCTTGTATAAAAATGATATTATGGAATTTAGCTTTAAGTAAAAAACTTAAATCGATTGTCGATGTATTAAATAAATTATCAGATAATTGTTTGATCGTTACGGCTTGGACATTGCTACTCACTTCGGTACTTAAAGTAGGATTCCCTCCTGCTTCAACCAGTAACACCTTCCATTCTGGCACTTCACTCAATCGATTGGCGACCACTGCTCCTGCAGACCCAGCACCCACCACTATGAAGTCATAGTTTGGATCTGGAATGTACAAAGTTAATATTAAATACATGACCAGTCTTAACATTTTGTTTGTCAAGATTTATTGATTGTATGCTTTATTCATATTGCAATTCATTTTAGTTTTTTCGCTGTAAATATTAACAAGGACATGATGTATTTTAAGTTAAAACATAATTTGAGGCGACAATTTTCAAATTACCTGTGTATAACTGCCATGCGTTTGCGTTTTTGAGATGTTTTTATCTCTGATGTGATTGAAGGATTTAGATCTAGATTCCAGTGTATGTTTATACAATGATAATGATACACATATCATATTTGTGAAATTCAGATTACAGCTTATAACTTCTTTCGTGAAATGATTGCAGATTCGGTGAAAGAATCTCTAAACTGAGGTTGATTTTAGAGAACATTTCACCGAAGTCTGCATTACTTACTTTCAGTTAATGTGTACGCCACAATGCCTCATTATTATAATTATACTCAGTTCTCCTTGGCCTTTGTTTTAAGCGACACTAATGTGCAAATGAAAGAGGAAAACATTGAATGCATTTTATGTTCTGAACTTTGGATCGTCAAGAGCATTTATATCGTCGAAGTTGCCCATATTTCATTGAATTAAAAACTTGTGCTTTTTAGACATACCCACAAGTTTTTTGTTTCTTTGCAAATTGACGTAATTATGTCATTTTACATTTGACTTCGGCCTTCAGAATGGATACAATTAGAAAACAAATCACATTGATTGTCTTGTCAAATATTGGCTCCCATTATTTGACAATCATCATATTCCTGCGCTTGTCCCATATCGTTTGGGGTCAGGTCGAGACAATACGTTTTTCTTCCATTATCCGTCAATAATGTAGTAAGTAAAAACATACAAAATTAAAGTCGTTACCTTCAAGGACAGCCGTCGTAGCATCGTCGGGCCAAAGATGGTCCCCTGTGAGAGCACACTGTGCCGCGAAGATGCTCTGCAGCGTCTGCACGAACAGTGGCCCAGCCACCTGGTAGCTGTCCAGGATCATCGACGTCATCGCCGGGTCACAGGCCCACATCTTTACCTGGAACAGTTAAAGAGGGTCCTATTTCAACATCTAAGTATACTAATATTATCAATGCTATTTGTATAATTATTTTTGCCTGTTGTGCCTGTTCATGCCACAACGATGTTTGCTGCACATATAAACCATGACCTAGGATACTTTTATATCCCTGTAGTGTGTGTGATGTCCCGTGGGACAATTACCGAACATAAACACGAGTAAAACCGCGGGGATAACCTTGTTAAACATAGTTACATAATGTTTATTAATGACAATCTTATCCGTATCAGAACACACACAACTATCGTATATTTTGATCTTGATTAGAAATTTACTAACAGTTTTCAAACATATCGTTTTCGTTATCGACTAATCACCCTGAATATGTATTTGTATCACAACTTCCAAGTTGTCAAGTAGTCGTAGATCCGGATCTCGAATCCAAAACACGCCCCTCTGTTTTTTCGAATTCATGTGCGTATTGTAAGTTTTGAGGATGAATATGGATTGGTATTTGAGTAGAGGAAGACCAAAGAAACGATGGATGGACTGTGTTAAGAAGGATATGGTAAGAAAGGAAGTGTCTGATGAGATGACGAAAAATAGAGGAGTATGGAAGAAGAAGACATGCTGCGCCGACCCCAAATAAATTTTGGATAAGGGCAAGAGAATGATGATGTGCGTATTGTAAAATGATCACTTTTTTCGGTGAAGGTAAACATCGTCAGGAAACCAGTATGCTTGAGAGATATTTCTCGATGGCATGTATAACCAATTCAGAGGCCTATGGGCTGCATAAAAACTCTGATACTAGGTAAGGTATCCACAATAAAGAAAGAACAACTTCAAGTTTTGTCGAATGAATGACCGCACCCCGGTACGATTCTTGGCAAGACTCTGGTTGTCAGACTTTTTGGGTCACTGACTACTCATACTTACTTTGACGACTCGAATGGCGTAGTGGTAGTGAAGCTGCCTTGCGTTCATAGGGTTCTGGGTTCGAATCCCGGTAGGAGCAAATATTTGTGTGATGAGCATGAAAATTTGTTTCCGAGTCATGGATGTTTGTATGTATAATAAGTATGTATTAACAAACAAAAAAGTATATATTATGTAGTATATCAACTATCTGGTGTCCACGACACAAGCCTTGCTTAGTGTGGCACTAGATGGCGCTGTGTGTAAATGTCCAGCGATATTTATTTATTTATTTTTATAGTTAATAGTTAGTAGTTTATAGTTAATAGTGGTCAATGGCAGACTGCATTGACAACTATTAACTACTAATATTAGTTTTGAAAACTAATAGTATTTACGATACAGAACAGAATATGAAGAAAATAGTTTCTTCATATTATATTCTGTACCTCCGTCTATTCAGGGTCAAGTGTGACCGGCCATTCATTATCGTTTACCAAGCGGTCACTTTCATCAAACATTGTATGGGAAACTTTTCTACACCAACCATTACCACCAGAGATTTGTTAAAGTGTTCTGTTTTGTGGTTTTTGATTATATAGTCTACGTTAAACGAAAATAGTAGGTAAGGTTTGATACAGGTGGGTTGACTTTAAATTTTGTCATTGCAGCCGAAGTAAAATGTACTATTCCCAGGTAATCGCACTTTCGCACATGTTAAAGGTAGGTATTGTTCGTTGCAACATGGAGTTTCATAAGAATACTGAACAGTTCGAGTTGAGGCGATGTCAACCAAGTGCAATGCAATACAGAATGGTCCAAATGGGGATGTCATAAAAAATAGATTCCTCATGCCAAAGGTATCCGAAAATATCCCATGTATTTTCTGGGATTATTGATAGTTCTCGAGTTCTAGTTTAATTAAAATTTAGTGGGAACCAAAAAAAAAAGGACTATGTTATTTTAACACGGTTTTTGTATTCTCCATACTTAGTTACTTACAAGTTTTTCCTAATGTCATTAAGAGTGGAAAATAAAGTAGTTTTTTTTAAAGCACATCGCGTACCAAAATCAAGAAACTATATATCATGAAATGCATTAAGTATAACGGAACATATACGGTGTATTTTCAGATACCTCTGGGTCATTTCGAATCCTTTTTTTGTTTCCATCACAAATTCACGATCCTATTTGGACCACCCTATACGTTAAAGATAACCGTTATTTAAATAATTATTGGTTATTTTGCCAAAATAATTGAAAACATTTTTATCAATGTTTACGCGTACTCGAATGAGCGTTGAAGACCTAGTGGACTTGACAACGAGATAATAATTGTTTAAGTAAGTAATAACTATTCGGACCAAATTACAAATATACAGGGTGGAATTTTTCAATGCCACCTAGAGGGAAAGTACTTGAAATACTGGAGATAACAAATTGTACTCAGTGGAACATTTCTTTTTTTAAAAAAGAAACATATCTGCATTCACACAATTTAAAAAATTCGCTTGCCACACTCGCGGGAATCAATCCGACTAAAGTCCGAAAAATTTACATCCTGTTATTTTTCGACATCAATCCATCGAGCCAATCATATGGATAAAATCTCTCTAATAAACATGATAAATTAAATGAAAAGAAAACCATAAAATCTAAAGAACAGTTATAAATTCAATGGGATAAATTCAACAAGATAAAGGACTATTACTCATGATTTTCTTTTCATTTAATTTATCATGTTTGTTACAAAGCTTTGATCCATATGATTGATTGATGTCAAATGGTAAATAAGTAATGTTATTTTGTCGAACTTTATTTGATCTATCCCGGGTTCGATACCCTAAGTGTAGCAAAATAATTTTCGAAAAACTGTGAATGCAAATTTGTTTCTTTTTAAAAATAGAGGAATTTTTCCTATGAGTAAAATATGCTATCTCCAGTATTTAGAGTACTTTCCTTCCAGGTGGCATTGAATAATTCCACCGTGTATATCTAAATATATATAACTCAAAGGTGACTGACTGACTGACTGACTGCCATAGTGATCTATCAACGCACAGCCCAAACCACTGGACGGATCGGGCTGAAATTTGGCATGCAGGTAGATGTTATGACGTAGGCATCCGCTAAGAAAGGATTTTGATCAATTCTACCCCCAAGGGGATAAAATAGAGGATGAATATTTGTATGAAACTTTGTCAATTTTAAACCGATCGGGTTGAGACTATGCATGCATAAAGCTACTATGACGTAGGCATCCTTTACAAATGTATTTTGATAAATTCCACCCCTAAAGGGATAAAATAGGGGGATGAAAGTTTGTATGAAACGTTGTCAATTTTAATCCAATCGGGCTGAGACCTTGCATGCATAAAGCTACTGTGACGTAGGCATTCCTTAAGAAAGGATTTTGATAAATTTCACCCCTAAGGGGATAAAATAAAGGATGTAACTTTATCAATTTTAAAACGATCGGGCTGAGACTTTGCATGCATAAAGCTACTATGACGTAGGCATCCCTTAAGAAAGGATTTTGATAAATGGTACCCCTAAGGGGATGAAACTTTGTCAATTTTAAACCGACCAGGCTGTAACTTTGCGTGCATAAAGCTACTATGACTTAGGAATCCCCTAAGAAAGGATTTTGATAAATTCCACCCCTAAGGGTATAAAATAAGGGATGAAAGTTTGTAAAAAAATTTGACTGAACTGTAATTAAAGAAAGCAAAAACTGTACCTATTTAATAATAATACTTCTTAACGCGAGCGAAGCCGCGGGAAAAAGCTAGTTATGAGCATAAAAGTTAATCCGTTTGTCTATGTCCTTTGGCGAAAACACCGTGTATTTAGGAAGGTTAATAAATAGGTGTTATCACAAATCAACTTTTATGTAATTATCGATTGTAAAATGGATAATTGATGGGAACTTTAATCTTATCAGTTCTTATCTTGATCTAGTAAACACCTTGTTCGTGTAATATTGCAAAACAAGTACGAGGTAATATTTTTAGTGGATACTCGTAATGATCTTATATTCATGAATGGGTTAGTAACACAACATTTTAATTTGTAATTGATCATGAACACGGATAAATGAAAAGAAAGTCGCAAATTATAATCATAGCAAGTATGAAATATTGGAGAAAGTCCCTAAGACGACCCACTGACCAGTTGTCTGGGTCAAAACAATCATGGAATTGAAAAAACAACACTAATGTTTGTGTTCAAAACTTCTATTATAAAATATTTATATAAAACTAGCCGACCCACGCAACTTCGCCTGCGTCACATAAGATTGAAAAACGAAAGGAAAAAAATGTCCCCATTTTTGCAACATTTTTCATTCCTGCTCCGCTCCTAATAATCGTAGCGTGATGTTATATAGCCTAAAGCCTTCCTCGATAAATGGACTATCCAACACAATAATATTTTTTCAATTCGAGCCGGTAGTTCTTGAGATTAGCGCGTTCAACCAAACAAACAATCAAAGAAACAAACATACAAACTTTTCTGCTTTATAATATTAAGTATAGATAATGTTCTTATTTAGGTCACCGTCAGTCTCCATCCCTGATCCCAATGTATGTAGGTCAGTATGTCTTCTTCTTCCACATACTCCTCTATTATCTACTCGTCAATTCGTCATCACAGCAGACACCACCTTTCTAACCATCGCCATCCTAAACTCAATTCGTCCATCGTTCCTTAATGTACTAATTTAATTACTATACACGAATAGGTTAAACTGCCACTGCAATTCTAAACCACCTTAATCGTTTTTAACGTATTACGTATTTCTTAATCCGATGTTAATATAAATCACTATCTTTAAGATATTGACTAAACCACAGTCCACAAAACTCATAAAACATAATTTAATTGAAAGATATTCTTACCGCTTATTATTTTCTTCAAAAGGTTATGTAAAAAAGTTGGGTAATTTACTTTTTCCGCGGTAACGGTTACGAACGAGAGTGCATAGCGGACTCGCCGAGTACTGACCGACAACTGTCGACACGCACTTTACTACACTAGTCTATCTATAGATAGATATATTATATACGGGTATATCTTGACATACACACTGATATACATAAACAAACAGATCTCTGCGCGTCACTACCGAGCTGCTTTTGTTATCTACGTTTATTGAATGAAGGTGGAAGATTTATCTTGATTTTTTTTAGACTTCTTTGAATTATGTTTTCGCCTTGTGAAATGGTTGTTACTTAGTTTATCTATTTATTGTTTTGCTTTGCGAAATACAGCAGGCACTTAGTTCTTTTTTATGCGAGTTTTAACATAATAACTTAATTCCAAACACAACCTTATTCGTGCTGCCATTTACCATTGGAAACTATTTTCATTAAGTTCATAGCGATTTATTGGTTTTACAACACATGTGATATGGTAAATCTGGGTCGGGCACGACGTAAATCATCTTAGGGCTACAAAAACAAGCATACCGTTACTGACGAACTTCACTAACAGGTAAGTTTGATTCAGAAAACATCGCAGTTGTTAAATCAATAAACATTTATTGGGAAATAAAATAGCATCACTTATTTAAGTTTCGTAAAGACAACTTACTTTACTAGTGACACTACTGGTGTTAAAGAAAAGGACAGTTTAAAAAAGGTCCCGGCATGTGTTTAGCCCTGAGATTTTAATTATATGTCATGATTATATTTAAATAATACTTATATAAAATTTCACACCTAAAGGAGAAGGAAACAACATTGCACGTGTTATTGATTATAACTTGTACTACAAGTAGGTAAGTATAATATTATATTTATGTACTGATACTCAAGTGTGTTTATATCTGTATGTGTATATGTACCAAGTTGCATCCCGCATGCATAGTTTTAGTAGTAATACATCGTCTATGTTTAAACAGTGTAATGTTTTCCTCGATATGACATTAAACTTAACTTACTTAATAATTTATAGAATTGAATAACCTTTAAAAGGAAAATGTTACGGAAAATTCTTGGCAAATACTGTAATGCCAATGCAATGCAAACTTTGCTGGAACTAATCAAACAGTTTATGTTTGAAGAATACAGAACAGGAATATTTAAAAGCTTAACTGTTCTTTTGCTAAAATATTACAAAATAAAGACTTTAAAATTACCATAGAATTGAGAACCAATTTGAAAACTGATGGAAATTAAACCAATGTGTTAAGATATCGTACCGTATTTATTCCTTAAAGTATCTAATCAATCACAAATATTATTTTTCATAAGATAATCTAATTTGTACAGGAGGCTCGTTGCGATTGTAAGGATATGATAAAGAAATAAATTATTCTTTTAATAAATTAAATCACTTAGAGTTCGGTGTGCTTGTTCAACCAGAACTTCTTGATCAGGTCAGCTCCCTTCTCACCAATCATGATGGAAGGCGCGTTGGTATTACCTCTTATAACAGAGGGCATGATACTGGCGTCGATCACTCTCAATCCCTTCACTTTACGTACTCTCAGTTCCAAGTCCACGACCGCGGTCTTGTCACCATCGGGACCCATCTTGGCGGTACTGGTCGGGTGATACAGAGAGAAGGTCAGCTCCCTAGATATACAGTCCAAGTAGTCGTCGCTGCTCTTGTCGAACTTCTTGCATGCGTCGATGTCC
Source organism: Xestia c-nigrum (assembly GCA_916618015.1). Classification (NCBI taxonomy): domain Eukaryota; kingdom Metazoa; phylum Arthropoda; class Insecta; order Lepidoptera; family Noctuidae; genus Xestia; species Xestia c-nigrum. Next base: position 7,355,125 of record OU745263.1, read on the forward strand.
AACCAGTCCAGTTTAAAACCGGCCTCCTTCAAGGCTTTGGTCTCTCCAAGTCTCAGAGTGTGTTGTCTCATTGCCCTGATGACGGTCGCCATATCTTCGGGGTCCTTGTAGTAGTCAGCGAAGAATAGAGGAGGTTCAAGCGGGTTCTTGCTCGCCAAAAGGATCTTGCCAGCGGATTTAGGCTTCAATAAGGTGTTGAAGATCACCAGCGTGTATTGGTCTTCGTTCATTTTCTTGAACTTGGTGTAAGCCTCATCGTTTAATCCGTGCTTCTGGAAGATGTCGATCAAGTTGTACACACCAGGGGGAAGAACGAAGTAATGGAACTGCATGTCTGAGGCATATGATTCTGGGTCAGTTGTGTTGACGAAACTGATGACTCTGTTGGGGCTAGTGTTGATCAATGGGCCTGTTCCTTCCAAAATGTACTGAGCGAAGTCACCAGCAATCTTAGAGATAGAGTAGTAGTCTTTGGGACCAGGCTTTGTGTAGAAAGTAGGAACGAACAAGTGATCTTGTAAGTTCTCTCCAACGGGCAGATCAGCCTTGACTTCGATCTTCATGTCTTCCAAGTGCTTCCTGGGTCCGATACCAGAGTTCAACAAGATATGCGGTGAGTTGAGGGCACCAGCCGACAGGATAAGCTCTTTCCTTACGTTGACGACGATGTCTTTTCCATCTTTGTGGAGCATAACACCGCTCACGATGTTAGTTCCAGGCACGAAGAGAACTTTAGTAGCTTGGGCGTGTTTGATGACGTGGAAGTTCTTCCTATCCTTGATTGGGTTCAAGAAGGCACGAGCAGTACTGAATCTGTGTCCATTTTTGGTGGTAGTCTGTGACAACATAACTCCCATTTGGCTCTCACCGTTGATGTCGCTAGAGTTCTTCAATCCAAGTTCGACGGCGGCGTTGATGATCATGTGCTCAAAATCGTGGGACTGTTTGTCGACGGCTACGTTCAGGTTGCCTTCCCAGTTGTGGTATTTCTTGTTCTCTTCGTTGAAAATGCCAGTGAATCTCTCGCTCTTCCTGAAGTATGGCAGAACATCATCGTAGCTCCATCCTGTGCAACCGTCCTGGTATGCCCATTCGTCGAAGTCGGCCCTGTTTCCTCTGACGTAGAACATGAAGTTGATGCTGCTGCTGCCGCCCAGCGCCTTACCACGCGGCCAGGCGCAACCTTTAGCTGTGTAACTGCGGCAGGCGGCCTCGTCAGGTTGAGTTTTGTAGGCCCAATCTTGAGGACTGCGCATGTTGTTGTAGAAAAGATGGGGGATCTGAAATAAAATTGATGTGTTACAATTTATAAGAAGAAGAACAATTTATAGGTACTTGAGAGTCTTTCATCGTAAAAATTTAATCATCCTAAGCATTATGAAGCTGAATATTAACCTCGGTGTTTAGGGTAGGGTTGCCTCCAGCTTCCACGAGCAGAACTTTCCATTCTGGCACCTCACTCAAACGATTAGCTACTGCAGATCCTGCGGACCCTGCTCCTACCACTATGAAGTCGTAGTAAGGATCTGGAAAAGAAAATTATAAGCTTTATGGATCTATGTATCTTAATAATGTAAAATATGAATATTATACCATTACCACAGTAAAATGATAAGCAGTAGGTTGACTTCAAGAAACGACCGAAACGCTGACGTAGTCGAGCGCCCCTACCCTCGCCCGTAAAAATACTTCAAGGTGCGAAGACGTTACTTTGTGGTAAATTTACAATAACACAGACTGATGCTTATCTTTTTACTGTGCCATTACTTCTACGTATCTTAATGATTATTCGATTTTAAGTAGAAGAGAATTTAGGTAAAGCGTCATGTGATTACAAATTATTACAAACTAGACTTTAATAATAGTAATTAAATTACATAAGACTATAACAGATGGCCTTTATTTATTTATGTACACACAAAATACTTAATGGGACATTAAGTACATCAACATTTTATTTATTTTGACAGAAATATTGCATAAAATAGTCATACAATTAAGGTTACCGGTTCAAGAAGAAGTATAAACAATAGGCTGGGAACAATTCTGAGATCAAATGTCATTACAAAATGAGTTCGTCTGATTATCGTTATTATTGGTACAATTTGGTCAAACTAGAAAGCACTCATTAAATATCTACTAGCCGGTGCCCACGGCTTCGCCCGCGTGTAATGATATACTAAAACCTTCCTCTTGAATCACTATCTATTAAAAAAAACCCGCATCAAAATCCGTAGCGTAGTTGTAAAGATCTAAGCATACATAGGGACAGACAGACGCGGCGGGAGACTTTGTTTTATAATATGTAGTGATGATGATAGTGAAATGATAATCTCCCCTTGTCACAAAACATCGAAATCGGACGTTTTTAATATAACATGACGTGTATTAATTAATGTACTCACAAACTTAACTGCGTAAATTATCTAAATCATCGAAAACCGCATCAAAAATTCGTTGAGCAATTTAGAAGCGGTTACACGCACAAATACACAAAAAAATACTTTAAGTTGGACTGTATTAGTTTACCTTCAAGCACTTGCTGGGTAGCATCAACAGGCCACAGGTGGTCTCCGACAAGTGCGCACTGGGCAGCCAGGAAGGTCTGCAGCGACTGCATGAACAGGGGACCAGCTGTCTGGTAGCTGTTCACGATGTTGGCGGTCAACGCCGGATCGCAAGCCCACGACATCTTGGATCTAGAGGAACAATAGAATATGGTTTACACAAATTCATTCATATCCCATTTCAGTTTTTTTTTAACTATCAAAAATAAGATGTAAAGCTACCTACAGTCTAGCCACAGGCATAATAACTGTGAAATGACTCTAGTTACCCATTACAGCTTGGATCTCATGGAGAAGTATGGGCAACTCCATGGACACTCTTTTCAAACCAAGTAACGTGATATAAGTCATGGTCATTAATTGTTGCTTCTTTATCTGTAGTACAATGTATTTCTTTAAACAAAAGCTATTATTTTTGAAGTGAAATTTCTTTATCAGGGTTGGAAAAAAATTTTGTGTAACATTTTTTCGTTACGCGTCACATTTTTCCGTTACGCGCCATCTTTTTTTTTGAAAAATAACGTCATAAAGAAGTTTCACTTCTTACGAGTGTACGCTAGTACACGCACACATTTTTTTTTTAAATAGATAACTTGTAAACTACCCATGTAAAGTTAATACAATATAATTATATAAGACCACGGCGCAAGCTTTCTTTACTAATTGAATCACGAAAATCAGACCAGCAATCACATAGAAAAAATCAGACCAGCAATCACACAGAAAAAAAAAATTGTCGGTAAAATACTCGTACACATCCTCCTCCCGTTTTAGGAGTCGGTTAAAAAGAAAACTATTTAAAATATACCCACAGCTTGCTACAAGAAACTATGAATCAATCGCCTTGAATTTTATGTGGCTCATGGGATAGCAAAAGTGTTCACAATGTGTGAAGGTTTGCCGTTGACTGGCCGTCAGCTTTATTGGTGCTCAGTATCAATCGACTTGATTAAACACTTCTATTTTACACAGCAGATAAAATAAACCAATTAATTAGGGACATTCTAGTAATAGAACGTAAAATTAACGCAGGAAATAAATCTGATTTAAAATATTGTAGTCACTAAACAACAGGTCATGAAGCGAAAGCACGCCAATGTATTGAAACTTCAGATTACTTTTAGGAAAAATACTGGTATTCAGCTGCATCCGGTTAGACTGGAAGCCGAAACCAACATAGTTGGGAAAAGGCTAAGCAGATGATGATTACTTTTAAGAAAAGAAAAGGGAATGGAACACGTTGGATTCTGAGAGCTTGAACAAGTCCCTGAATAGCAAAATGTTGACCTGTTCCAAAAGTAACAACCCAAGAAATAACATTAAATAGATTTGAGAACAGTTAAAAAAGACGTGGAAAAAAACCAGGACCTAGAGAAAATATATTTGAATTGTTGAATAAATATTAAAAAAGTTAACTTACCTCTCTTTGTATGCTTCTTCTATATGATGCTGACAGTTCCAAGAAAGCTGACAGTATGATTATCCAGGGATCTGTCCCAGATATAAATACGGATGATTTTAGGTATAAAATATACGTCAAAGAGAGATAATTGCAATTATGTTGTTGTCTCAATATCATAATGACTTAATTTGTATTAACCTTTGATTTTTTAGGTTACTTTTATCAGCTCTTTAAAGTTTGGGAGTAAGGCATTGTACATACGAAATGAAATGTTGACAAGTGGAGCAGGGCGTGATTAGGGAACGCCAAACCTGTCTTTGAAAAGTTTCAGATAGGGTTCCTGCGGACAGGAACTTAGTTTCAAAATTCTAATAAACCTAAATACTATAACAACGTTGATTTTCAAAATCAAGAGAGACAATCAAGACCAATTATTATTGATGAGGCAAAAAGTACTACACATTGAAAAAGTGAAAACGATTTGTATTTTTTGCTCTAAACGCACTAATATTAGCTTCAGTGTGTGTGTGTTCGCGGTGTCTAATGTCCAGCGATATCATATTATATTACTATAAAGTGTATTTCACACTTGTGGTTTCAAACTTTTTCAACACACTTTCTTAACAAAAAATGTTTTTTCACTTCTTCGTAAACTGGTTTTTTCGGACTATACGATTAGGTTCAAAATGCAGTGTATTTCACACACGTGCGTTTTTTTATTTTTTTCCACACGTGTGCGGAAAACAAAATTGCCACAGATAACTAACTATACATACTTAGTCGAAATTCGTTCAATGCATAATTAAACTATTATTATTCGTAAAGGCGATCTACGTCTTTCTTTATAAACATTTTATAAATTTAATATCATAGATAATCATGATTATTTAAAACTAATATTTACTTTTATAAACAAACTAGCTGACCCACGCAACTTCGTCTGCGTCAAAAGTACTACCTACCTACTACTACCTACCTACTACTACCTACCTACTACTACCTACCTACTACTACCTAGCTACTACTACCTAGCTACTACTACCTAGCTGCTACTACTACCTACCTACTACTACCTACCTACTACTACCTACCTACTACTACCTACCAACTACTACCTACCTACTACTACCTACCTACTACTACCTACCTACCTACTACTACCTACCTACTACTACCTACCTACTACTACCTACCTACTACTACCTACCTACTACTACCTACCTACTACTACCTACCTACCTACTACGACCTATCTACTACTACCTACCTACCTAGGTTCATATATCAGTGTATTTCATGTTGGTGTTTTTTTAATTTTATCTCTAAAATATGAACTAAGCCCACCGTGATTCAACTCGTATAGTAACGGTGATTGTTTTTTATCTCAGTCAAGAGAAGCGTGCCTTAAATGCCTAGACATATAAAGAATATTAGATTGTACTATAAATAGAATATCAAAAATAAATATTATTATAAAAATGATTTGCTTTTATCAACAAATTAACATTTATTTTGGGTTATCATAATTAACTAATAATTTTGTAACGATGTGTTTTAAAGGATTTATTAAGTATTGTCAGCGTGTAAAAAAAGGAAAGAGCATATCAAGAGATACTTTTCATAGATAATATACACTATGCAATACAAGATAGATGCGCCCTCTGGTTTTCGTTTTTAAAACTTTATACCTAAGCTGTTAGTTTTTGTTCTACCAAATAAATATAAAAAAGTAATTCTTGACTGGGGACTCGAACTTGCAAATTCACGAAGCAACCGCTACCACCGCTAGGCTATATATCTACTTAACTGACAAGTTGTCTAAAATAGCTGTTCTCTTTATGACAGTTGTAAGCTGTCAAACAGTTGAAGATTTGGTGTCCTTAACCACACAGAGCACTATCTATGAAAATTTTGTTTGAAGCCAATGCAAGTTTCACCCCCATGACACTTGTTGTGTTATTTTCTAAAGATATGTATGGAAGGACACTTGTATCTAGAAGAAAACCATTATGAAAAGGTTAGAACGTAATTACTTATGTATGACTCACGCTGTCATGATTATAATTTTTGTATTGGTTTACTACCACATCATCATCATCATCATTATTTCAGCCGAAAGTCCACTGCTGGATATAGGCCTCCCGCAAGCGTCGCCACATTGACCGGTCCCGAGCAACCCGCATCCAACGGTTTTCCGCAACCCTCACCAGGTCAGCGGTCCACCAAGTGGGAGGTCTTCCAACGCATCGTCGTCCGGGTCGCGATCACCACTCTAGAACTTTTCGACCCCATCGGCCATCCGTTTGACAATTTTTCGGGCTACGTCGGTGACCTTGGTTCTCTTGCGGATGTCTTCATTTCTGATTCGCCTTTGCCTTTTGGGTGACTTTAAGCCTTTTGATAAGGCCCATTGTGAGCGACCACGTTTCGGTCCAATATATAATCACCGGCAACACACTGGTAGGCATTTAAGTTGGACGAGAAGATGTCGCGCAGTTTCCCGAACTCTGCCCAGCCGAGTCGTATTCGACGATTGGCCTCTTTCTCGAAGTTAGACTTACATTACTGGACCGTTTAGAGTTCGAGTGTAGAGTCTCCGATCTTGATAGGAATGGGTGTGACATGGGCATTCAACAAGACCTTCGTTTTGTCCATGTTCCTTTTTAGACCCACTCTTTTGGAAGCCCTACTGAGGTTATCGAGCATTGTACTGAGGTCCTCCATGGTCTCAGGCATGACCACTATATCATCGGCAAACCAAAGGTGAGTGGTGTACTCGCCATTAACGTTGATGCCTAGCCCCATCCAGTCCAGAACCTTGAAGACATCCTCCAGAGCAGCGGCCAACAGTTTCGGAGATATGACGTATCCCTGTCTTACACCTCGCTGTAGAAGGATAAGTTCTGAGGCTTGGTTTTGAAGTCGGACTGACATGGCGGCGTTTCAGTACAAACACTTGTAACACCTCGATGTACCGGGAGTCAACGTTGGAGAGACTGCAGTACAGCCCAGGTCTCGATCGTATCGGAAGCTTTCTCGTAGTCCACAAACGCTAAACATGGAAGCAAGTTATACTCTTCGGTCTTCTGTATAACCTGCCGCAGCGTATGTATGTGGTCCACGGTGCTAAAGCCTTTTTGGAAACCGGCTTGTTTGGGTGGCTGGAAATCCTCAAACCTGCGCGCGAGACGATTCGTGATGACTCTTGAAAAAAACTTGTAGACATGGCTTAGTGAGATGTGCCTGTAATTCTTCTACCACAATAGGTAGTAATTTACTTTAAATAAGCATAAAATACTCGTTTGTTTTCAGGTTTTGGATGGTTATGTTTTTTAGCTTATAAATTATTGTTAGTTCCGATGCAAATAATTTCGCAGTTGGGAACTCTTATTACTTTTCTTCCACTTCATTCTTACTGCTGTCGCTAAGCAGTTAACAATGGGGTTCCTCGGTTTCTCCATAGTTTTCCACATTTGGTGTTCTAAATAAATGATTGCCTTAACTAATTTCTATGGGTGTATCCATAACTGGGACATGTACAATTCCCCATGAATTGTCTCGTTGGTTTCGTGGTTGCAAGCGTGATTCCTGAGCGTTAGCTCCTGGTTTCATTTCTCGGTTCGGGCGAAGTATTATAGTAGTTTTCCACTTAGAATTTCTCAGTAGCAGTTCACAGATTCCCCTGCGTCTCAGGAAGCTAATCAAGCCTAACGGCCGGACGGAGATCTGGCGCTGAACGTTAGTTCGATCTCTGTCCGGTCGTGTCAGATTGCTGTTGCATCTGATTTGGAGAACGAAGTAAGAGAGAGAGACCTATCTCTCTCTCTCTTCTTTCGTTGTCCGAGTCCGCCAACCAGTGTGTATGCACTCACATGTGCACTATCATTACTAGGCGGTCACCGCTGAGATTAGCCACCATGAACACAAACGGTAAGGAGGATTATTTTGAAAATCGCTCCGAAATGCCTCCGAATTATATTTTTGACGATTGAGAACGAGCCTTAATAGAGCGGCAGAGGAAATTAAACATAGGTAAATAAATGATAAAATTATGACTGAATTTATGCCATTTGAGTTTATATTTCTTGTGGCGCGATAACATTAACAAATTATCTGCTTGATGATGATGAACCATGCACAAATAAACTTTGTTTCAGACCTTGATCCATATGATATTAGTAATGCACATCATTATCACTACATATTATAAAAATAAAACAAAAAAGTGAAAAATAACTTAAGCGTCAGAAGTCGGTGACCTTTGTTTTTTGAAGTCGGTTTTATTTTTTGCAAAAAAGTTTTTATTTTTTCACTTTTTAGTGGTTTACTTATGCTTACCCCTGTGTTATGTTGTGAATTGGTGTAAACAATAGACAGACAATAGATAGATTTAAGCAATCCCAGTCCATTTGCTATCATTTATTGAGGAGTTCCGGTGCCTATAACCGAAGTTCTTCATCAGATTTTCACCAAATTGAAATGGAACCACTTTAAGAAAGTATTCTTGCAAAAACTACACAAATCGCATCAAGTGTGCCTATAAAATTTGAAGAGTTCTCTCTATTTCTCCAGGATTCCATCTTCAGATTCTGACTTGATGATTGTGGGACCACCTGGGAAGTATACCCTTTCAAACAAAAAAATAATAATTCAAATCGGTCCAGCCATCTTCGATTAAAAAAAAAGATTCCGACGAATTGAGAGCCTCCTCCTTTTTTAAGTCGGTTAAAAACAAAGTCTCCCGCCGCGTCTGTCTGTCCCTATGTATGTTTAGATCTTTAAAACTACAGGAACGGATTACATGCGGGTTTTTTTTTATAAATAGAGTGATTCAAGAGGAAGGTTTTTGTATATAATTTTACGCGCTAGTTACTTATGAGCTGTTAGTAAAAACGTAATAAAATATTTTAATTCATATACTATCTGCTGCACTCACCTGACGCAACTGCGCAAACGCATCATGAAAAGCAATCGTTAATTATCTGACCTACAATAAATTGAATATTCTACAAGGTATTCTCATCAACGACACTGCATCTATTTTTAATTGCACCTTTAGCTTGCGTTTCCAAATGTAAATCATTGCATTAACATACAATATCAACAACATAAGATGTTCTGAATCGACATTCCAGTAACAACTTGATATGGTTGACTGTAACTGGGTAGAGAGCAGCGCTGGCCCAGTGGTGGCAGCCCCGACTTACAAACAGTAAGTCGTGGGTTCGAACCCAGGCAGGCGCATTACTTTGTGTAATTTATTTCACCACCGCTGCACCGCTCTCAAAACGGTGAAGGAAATCATCGTGAGGAAACCGGCATGTCCTAGAACCAAAAATTCAAAGACATGTGACATCTACCAATCCGCACTGGGCCCGCGTAGTAGATTATATAGCCCATTCCCTCTCATTGAGAGGAGGCCGTGTCCCAGCAGTGGGAACATTATAGGCTGATGATGATGATGTAACTGGGTATAAATGAAGGGTGTAAAAATCCTCTTAACGAAGAGCACTTGATCTCCCCGTCATTGTACCTGGGATTCTTCTAGTTACGGATATATTAGGGGTCAAAGTTACGTACTACTTTTTAACAAGTTTTTTTAATACTAGTTTTTATTGTAAGATTTTACACCTCTACGACCCCCGTACTATTCAATCCATCCAGCACAATGTTTTGATTGTGTTACATTGAGCTCTAACACAAAACATGATTTTTCACCACAAAAAAAAGTTGTTTTCCTGGCAATAATTCTTTAAATTTATGTAGGCTTCATGGTGAGGTGGTTTAGTCCCCCAGTCTAGAACTATTAATACCCACTTAGGAAAAACCACACACGGTTGATACAGACAGATATTTTCTTCGGCTGTTAGCATGTGGTATACTTGTTTTTTTTTGCTTAAAGTAATCCTGATTGGGTGACAGGCATAGGTGGATTGACGGGATCAAATGCGGGGTTGATGTTTGTATCATGTACGCGAACGATGTCACGTTCGAAGAATGTATCACTAACATAAACTACCATGTGTAGTGTAAGTACAGAAGCCTACACGTCAAGCTTCGTGAAACTGTCAAATCATCCCAATCAACCTGAAGCCATTTGACAGATTGTAGTAGTTTGACATGCTGGCATCTGTACATCAACGTACTAGCTAATGCAAGAAGGAAAAAAAAATTAATGAAAATGATCAACAATCTTTTTCTACATTTATTTTAATACAATATACCTTAATTTCATCTTAATACTTGAAATTTATTTGATCTGATTCTATTTCACTTGGCTTATTTTACTAATACGTACTTCTTAAATCTAACTATATAATACATAGTTCACTCCGTCATTGGACACCCAGACCCTGCATTTCTTCTGCCTCCTAGGAGTTATTACTTCGTCAGTCTCATAGTAAAACGGTTCTTTGGATCCATAATAAATTGGTTTTGGCGCCAGATTTGGAAATATATTCTTTATCAAAGGCTTCGGTGGTTCTAATTTTTGAAATGGATAGAGTACCTGCCCGTAATTTGATCCAAAGTAAGGATTTTGGTCTGGAATATTCGGAGAACCATATAGATATTTATGGAAAGGATTTTGTGCTGGACTGTTGAATTTCCTTACAGGATTATTGTGATTTGGTTGTAAATGAGTTTTCTTTGATAAAACTTTTGGGGTCTTTTTTGGCCTTTGGCTTTTTGGCTTTACCGAGCTTGGGGTTACATTCTGTTTATTTTCCGTTTTGGGTTCGGACTTTTGACCATGATTGTTGTTAACAGGACTAACTGGAATTTTGCTATCCAGTAACGGAAATAAACATGTAGTTTCGTTAAACAAGTCCGGTGGCGAATTCAGTTGAATTTTAGTTGGTTCTCCATCTTCCGTATTCTTGGACTGTTGGTAGTACTTAGGTTCTTCAACGGGGCATGTATTTTCAGCATATGTGTCTTGATACCAGTCTTCTTTGATCATATCCGAAGCTTTCTCAGCAATCATGATAATTGGCGCGTTCGTATTGCCGCTAGGTATCGTGGGTATAATACTTCCGTCGATCACTCGAAGGCTTTTGATTCCATACACCTGGAAAAGAAAAAGGTTAACTGGTCAATAAGGGAATAAGATAAAATCAAAGATGCATATTTAAACTCACGAATTTTCTTATGGAGTTGGTAGAAACTACTAAGCGCCGCCTCCAAAGTCTATGTCAGGTCTAGTTTTTCGACTATAAAATTAAGGGCACTGTCGTCACCAGTTGCCCAGAATTATGTCAGTCGACAATCCTATAAGATTATCGATCACGAGAATATTCTTACCTTCAATCTAGAATCAACAACGGCTTCCGGATCCTCAGCAGGTCCCATAGCACACGTGCCCACAGGATGGTATATGGTTAGAGAGTGGTGCCGGGCCTGGCACTCCAGGTGTTCGTCAGACATCAGCTCGTGAGCCGCACAGCCTGGGTTCCGTCGAGGGTTGGGCCGGGCGTTCAGCTCGCGTAGTGCTGGTTGGTTTACTAACTCTTGAACGATACGGGCGCCTTCCACCTGAAATCATATAACTTTTTGTAAACTTTGTGTGGTCTTACTTCAATCCATTTGTTGTTATTGCATTTTCAGTGCCATTGCGATTGAATACTAGTTTATTTTGTTAGAAATCATACATGGGCGTGACCCATAAAAATTACAAAATTTATTTGGCTCTCCAAATGAAGGAATGTTTACACGAAACAAGACCATTACATAATAATGTTTGAAAACATAAAGTAATTACTTTAACCTTTTCATTTCCGTGACCCAATAACAGCTATAATCGCATTTTTTACGCTTATAATGTTTGTCAAGACGATAAAAAAATATCTACTGCAAATTATCTAAAGTTAACTACTTGTCATTTTGTAGATATACAAAAGTGTATCAGCTAATTACGAGATAATTATGTTGTATTATGTCAACATTCAGTTGATAGTTTATCATTAACGTACTTACGATTATTTTAACGTCTTGAGGGTCGGTGAAGTAGTTAGGATAAATCAGTGGTGGTGAGTAGGGGTTTGCGTCTCGTAGTTTCAAATAGCCGCGGCTCTTCGGCCTCAGTAACAGCGGGACGATTGAAAACGACGAGTCGTACAGTATCTCCTCATACAACTCCGCATAAGTGACGTCGTCCAGTCCATTAGCCCTTTTCCCAAATAAGCCTCCATCCAAATTGTCAGCGGTAGGAGCTATAAACAGCTGTATATCCGGATAATCTTCAGTTGGGTCTTGGTATTTAGTGTTGACGAACGCCATCGCTTCAGCTTCCATCATACTATACAGTGGTCCACTCTTGTGAACACTAAAGTCTATGAGACCTCCTATTGATATTACTGAGTTGATATTAAAACAATATTCTGTTCCGTTGTCGTAAGGATTGTCGAAGAGGAACGAGTGCCCGCCCATAGCGACGTGGTCTTGCAGATTTTTACCAACACCAGGCAGATTGACTATCGGGTAAATCCCAAGTTCTTTCAAGTGTTCAGCGTCGCCTATTCCAGATAACATTAGGAGTTGTGGAGATTGTATCGTGCCAGCTGATAAAATAACCTCCTTACTCGCCTTCACGATTCTTTCTTGTCCATGTTTCTTGAACTTTACACCGTATGCAGTTTTTTGTTCGTCAATCAATATTTTTTCGACTAACGAATGCACACTGACATGAAGGTTCGGTCGTTTGGAAGCAGGTCTTAAAAAAGCTTTAGCTGTGCTGCATCGAAGACCGTCTCGTACTGTTCCTTGGGAGCGAGTGAACCCAGTTTGAAACTCTCCATTCACATCGCGAATGCTGTATCCTAACTGTTCTCCAGCTTCTAATATCTTTCTTGTTATCGGTTGCTCGAAAGCGAAGTGTTCAACGGTCAAAGGACCACCAGTTCCGTGAAAGCGATCGTACTGCTGCTCAGGTATCCTTATATCTTCGGACTTCAGAAAATATGGTAACACTTTCTCATATCCCCAGCCTTCGTTGCCCATTCTCTCCCAGTTATCATAGTCAAGCTTGTTCCCTCGTATATACAGCATAGCGTTTAGCACACTGGATCCACCGAGCACTTTACCGCGAGGCCACTTGCACTTCCTCTCCACCATACTCAAACAGTATCCGTCACTAGGTTCTGTCAGGAATTGCCAGTCGATAGAAGAGGTTTGTAGTACAGGGAATAACACTGGCACTTCTGATAGAACATTTTCGTCCTGTCCCGCTTCTAGCAGTAGAACTTTCCAGTTTTCTTTTTCTGATAGCCGATTGGCTAACACTGCGCCTGCGGAACCCGCACCAACTATTATGAAATCGTAGCAATCGTAGAGTTCCTCGAAAGGGTGGTCTCTGACTCGATTCTCGGCGTCTTCAATGTCGGGTCGGTATAAATGTATGGCCATGCGGAGGATGATCATGATGCCGAGACCTGGTAGCAACCCGAAGGTGATCCTTGAGTTGGAGAGGAGTCCCCTGAGTGTGGTTGGGTTGTGAGTCGACATGGTTCCATACTACACGCGCCGCTGCTGATCCGATACTGATATGCAAATAAATTGAATGGCACCTGATTCAGCAGATTAAACAAGTTATTGTTTACATCAATCAGGTCAATCCGTATTGTGTCACTCTTGTAAGTTCCCTTGCATAGAGTAATGAATTTGTCTTTAAGGCACATTTCATTATTAAAAAGACATAAGTTATTGAAATGACCAAAAATGTAAATGTATCATCATAATACCATACTCGCAAAGGTTTGACAGAGGTGCACTTCATACTACACCCACATATATGGTTAAAGCCTCAAGTTACAGGCTCCACGACTGATACTGAGAAATTCCTGATGGACCAAAAACCCAATATCATTTTGCTCGACCTAGGAATTGAACCGCGGACATTATGTCCTGCAGGCGTCCCTGTTAACCTTATGTTTGAATTCCAAAACATAACTATTTACAAGCAAAATGTGTAGGTATGTGCGATTTGTATCTTTTTTTTGTTTAGAGTTTGTTATGGACATTATATCACTTCTGTATTTCCAAAAAATATACGACTGTGAAATATTTGTTTCGTCTGAAACGTTATTCGTAATATTATTCTGGTGAGATTTAGTTTAATGAAGAAACTATGAAAATAAGTAACTAACTAATATTATATTTGTAGTTAAATATGTTTGACTCGGTAGTATCTAAGTATATTTAGAGTTCGTAATCAAATAAAGTACAGTTTTATTTTATTACGAAGTCTGTACTTAGTTCATCGTATCACAATAATGAATTAGTGTCAGCAGATATGCAACAATGTACTATTATGCCATCGCAAGTCACTGACCTAGAATCATGACGTGAGAACAAACAACGAATATTATTAGAATTATTTATTATCTATGAACACTATCCTTAATTAAATAATTTACAATTGCGTGCCGTTAATAAATATAAATAAATAAATTCACAACATTCGGCCATGTTAAGAAATATTTACAACAAAATTCACACGTCCTTAATACTGATAAATACTTTCGTTTTGTACGTCAATTAAATGTAATATCTAGAACTTCGTCGTTTTAACCAAAACTCTTTGATCATGTCACTGCCTTTCTCTCCGATCATAATGATAGGCGCGTTCGTGTTCCCGCTCACGATGTTAGGCATGATACTGCCGTCTATGACACGAAGCCCTTTCACTCCATACACCCGCAACTGGTGGTCTACAACCGCGTCAGGGTCCCAGTACGGCCCCATCTTAGCTGTTCCAACAGGATGGTAAATTGTACATGTGTACTGCCTGATCATACACTCCCAGTAAGCGTCTGAGTATCTCTTGATGCTCACACAAGCAGGAAACACGTGCTTGTTCAAAACTGAGCCATATTTCTGGAACGCCCGTGTCCTGGAGAGCGCTACAGCTATTTTCACTCCTTCTACTAAAGTCTTGACATCCAACTCGTCTGCCAGATAGTTTGGGTAAATGTAAGGGTAATCGTAAGGGTTGGCACTCCGCAGTTGTATGAAACCCTTGCTCCGCGGTCTGAGCAACATTGGGATGATACTCCAGACATCCATATTGTTGATAGGTCTGAACACAGCATCGTAAAACGTGTCCATCAGTCCGTGAATCTTGCTGATCTGCTCTCCACCATCAGAATTAGTTGATCCAGAAATGAAATGGAACTCTATGTCCGGGAAATCGTCTGTTCTGTTCACAAACTTAGTGTTGACAAAACCTAAGCCCTCGACGCCTCCCATAATAGTCAAAGGACCTTCTCCTAGCATGGCGTACTCCATAAGTGATCCAGCAGTATACAGACGATGTTCTACAATGGATATCGGCTGGTTTACCATGAAAGCTAAGCCACCCAATCCAATATGGTCCTGTAAGTTTCGCCCAACTTTCAAATTTTGTATCATAGGAATTTTGTGTTTATGCAGTTCTTCTGCAGGGCCTATTCCAGAAAGCATCAATATTTGGGCAGAGTTAATAGTCCCAGCTGATAAAATGACCTCTTTTCGAGCTCTGATGCGGTAAACCATCTTATTTCTCACAAATTCTACTCCAAAAGCAACCTTAGTTCTGGGATCTATCATTACTTTGGTGACGTGTGAGTACATGGATATGTGTAGATTGGGCCGATCCTTAGCTGATCTTAGGAACGCTTTGGATGTTGAGCAGCGGCTGCCGCGTCGGATGGTCCCCTGGGCTTCCATGAAACCCGTTTGATTCTCTCCATTAATGTCTCTATTCATGTACCCTAATTCTAGGCCTCCATCGATAAAAGCTTGTATAAGTGGAGTGTGGTAAGGCGCTTCGGAGACTGTGAGGTATCCTCCAGTGCTATGGTATGGTGTGTGGGCAAGGGACGGATTCTTGTTGTCTTCTGACTTCTTGAAGTAGTAAAGCACGTCGTTGTAGCCCCAACCCTTGTTGCCCAGCGCCTCCCAGGAGTCGTAGTCTTTCCTGTTGCCTCGTAGGTACAGCATGTAGTTGAGTACTGAGCTGCCCCCCAGCACCTTGCCGCGAGGCCAGTTGCATCTGCCGCCTTCCATTGCTAGAATGATATTAAAAAGTACTGTGAGTAAAGTAGGTACACATACGTATACGTATGGTTTAAGCGGCCTTCAGACTACGCTATAATATAATAGCATAAATAGTAATACTATAGCTCATTGCACAAAAATATCGCTCACCATACATTTGTTATGGACACGTTTACACTGCACTATACTATATATTATTGGCTTATTATATGGTGCGATACGCTGATTTTATGCTATACTATATCACGCGCCGCCCTCTTCCTCCTCCCTCACCCCCGGCCGTATCGCAAGCGAATGTTTTCCCCACTTATTTGAGCTCTTTCTGAGCACGCTTCGTAGTATAAATAAACGCTTTCGATAATATAGCGTAATGTGAACGCCATGCTATATTTATAGAATAGCTTTAGGTCTTGCTTTGCTATACTATATAGCAGAATAGTATAACGTAGTCCGAAACAAGCTTTAGTTGGTTCATCTTAACCTTCTGCGGCTGACGTGGTAGTCCAACAGACACCGTGAAAAATAAAATTTGGTTTGTTACTGTTAATTTTTAAATGTGAGCGCCGCCGCTCTTAGTACCTTACTATAGTAAGATTGCGCGTCAGTCTGTGTACGGAGGGCGGTCGTAGCAAGCGCACGTGAGCGTAGCGGGAGGAAGGTGTCCACGAGACTACCACATCAGTGATAAGGTAAGTGTCTACTAGACTACCACCTCAGTAAAATGATCTTGCTTTCATAGTGTTTCTTAAACAACCACATCAGTAATTAAGTTTAGTTTTTCTTACAATAAGGTATTTTTTTGCATTATTTTGTGTTATTTTAGAATTTGATTTTATTTACATAATTAATACATACATCATACATACATCTATCCTTTCATACTAAAATTGTAAAGGAGATATCTTTGTATTTTTTAAACTTGTTTTTTTAGATGGCTGACGTAAATACACTACTTCACCCCAGGCCAGGTACGTTTTCTGCTTGTATGAGAATGTCGGCTGGAATTTTCTAGGCCACGAAGATCAAATAATACAGTGACTGAAACAGGCAATTGAACATGCGTTTAGCGATTCTGATGGTGAAAATGGAAGACCCAACTTTCGAGCCAGAAATCCTACGTGCACCTTGAAGGAGATGTAATTTCACGTGAACAAGGTCCAGAGCTAAAAGTAGAGGTGCTATAAGACTGCCACAGTGGTTGAACGCCAAAAATCTTCAGACAAGTCACAAGATATACAATGAAAGTTTGCCATGGAAACTACGCATGACTCACTAGGGTTTTTAGGTAAGTATTTCCCCTCCTCCAACACCAGCAGTTTGGTCTGTTCCACCAAGTAGCAGAAAATTGGTCTATAAGTCCATTTGTCCGTTGCTGTGATTGTTCGAAGCCAATTTACCTTCAGCACTCCAAGCCATTATGTAATAATTGTCAAAAAAAAAACTGTGATTTTGAAACCGTCTAATTTTGAGGTCAACCAATGAATGTTTATCATATTTTCTAGACTGATTATTGTAATTATTAATTTTTATTATGTATAATGTAAAATTTAAAAAAGTTGATTTTGTAATTTTTTCTAGGTCATTAATATTTAAGTAGAGATTCATGGAGTGATTTGTGCGAAGTCAATAAACACCGTTTAATTTTGAAAATACTAATTGTTTTTATATTTAAAGTTCATTTAACATAAAAATAGGCTATAACCATCTAATAAATATAAATAAAATAGCTACACAATGTTATTCTATGAAAATATTTGCAGTTGAAATGGTGTCTCGTGTACTACCACGTCAGTAAAATTGTTAAAATTGAGCCACGTCAGTTGCAGAGGGTTAAAATAATGGCCATTTTAATGAGATAACATAATAACAAACCGGTTATCCCCGAAGTGTTAGACAGAGGTGTACGTAAATAGTACACACACATTTATAGCCAGTTATGTTTAAGTCACATAGGGGATGAGCCTATTGCAACCAAACCGGGCGTAAATCCACACTGCGTGGTCCGTGATTTTTATGATATCATTAGGTATAATTATAAAAGGTTAAAATTGGACGCACCACTTTTAACCTTTGAACCGAAGGAATCGATCGCGCCGAAAGAAGTTTTTCTCATACGTATAACGTCATCTATTCGTCCAATTCGACGCGGATAAGTGTGCGAGGTTTTATAGGATTTCATACAAGTAATTCTGAAATTCGATTCTTTCGGCGCGGATAAGTGTGCATCCACCTTTAAGGTGAAAGCAACTAAAAAGAAGGTCCATTACAGTTTTTCGGGTTATAATATTACTTACTTACACCGCAATCAATAAATATGTCAAGAATAATTAAGTAAGTATAGTTTTCCAAGACAAATTACTTGAGAACTATTTAATTTACCTAAGCAGCTGGTTCCGGAAGGCTCAGTCTTGTACTGCCAGTCCAGCTTGCTAAGCTGCAGATATCCAGCCAGAAGAGGCACGTCCGATATCTCTGTCTCATCTCCGCCGGCTTCCAATAATAGGATCTTCCAGTTGCTGACTTCTGATAGCCGATTGGCTACCACAGCACCTGAAAACAGGAAATGAAGATAGGTTTCAGTGTCATTAAAAAAGTTTTGTTTTTGGAATCAGACCTATATTAGGAGGCTGTACTCTTGGTGTTGAGTGTCAAAACATAATCAACAAAGAACAAAAAACTGTTAAAATCAATCGTGATGTGTTATTATTTTGTCGTAGTAATCTTAACTTTCCCAGGTGAAACCTGTACTCTCCAATTGTTTTAAGATTCCCAATGGATCAGCCCGTATTGGCCAGTCATAAGCTGATCGAATATAAATGGCTTTCTATATCATGTTACCGTTAAATTGTAAAACCCGCTTGATTGTAATCTATCTAGCGAGATTATAAACTCTCGAAAGATTGTCAACCGAACATCATCATCATCAGCCTATAATGTTCCCACTGCTGGGACACGGCCTCCTCTCAATGAGAAGGGAATGGGCTATAATCTACCACGCGGGCCCAGTGCGGATTGGTAGATGTCACATGTCTTCGATTTTTTTATTCTAGGACATGCCGGTTTCCTCACGATGTTTTCCTTCACCGTTTTGAGAGCAGTGGTGATGAAACATATAACACAAAGTAATGCGCCTGTCTGGGTTTTATTGTAAGCAGTAGGTTCGTTTGACTGTTAACTCGAGAGTTTACAATATCGCTAGAGAGGTTACAATATAACGTGTTTGACAATTTTACGGTGATATACACTACCTTAAGAATATGTTTGGTTTTCATATTATTTTGGTATTACGTTTGTATAAAAAACGCATGCTCCGCCGGCCCCTTAAACTAAGTTCATTGATTGTGGTAGAAATATTCTAACTTTATACCCACTGACCAGCTGAGCCAGCTCCAACGATGATGAAGTCGTATTCGGGCAACACGCTGGCGTCGCCGATGTCTGCTGGTCTACCCTCAGGGTCCGTGGCGTCGTAGTTGTAGTACGCTATCGATGCCACCAGCATTGGGATGAACCAGGCCACCTGGAATTTTACAAATTAGATTTAGTGTTATGTCCTGAAGTAGTTCAGTTTTGGCTTTGAGATTAGGGCAAGACTAAAGAAACCATAGATGAACTGGCTGGAAAGACTGTGATTGCTGAGATAATGGCTAATCGAAATCGAGAAAATACGGATCGCCACTTTCTAAGTATTTTCGTCAGTGAAAAGTAGTCATATTTTAGAAGTTACAGGGGGGGGGGACCATAGATATAATAAAGAAGGGGGGGACACACATTTTACCACTTTGGAAGTGTCTCCCGCGCAAACTATTCAGTTTAGAAAAAAAATATATTAGAAACCTCAATATCATTTTTGAAGACCTATCCATAGATACCCCACACTTATGGGTTTGATGAAAAAAAAAAATATTGAGTTTCAGTTCTATGTATGGGGAACCCCCTAAATAGTTTTCTTTTTCTATGTATTTTTGTGTGAAAATTTTAATGCGGTTCACATAATACATCTACTTACCAAACTTATATTGTCACTTACGGGATATCTTCCGTGAAAGCCTAAAACAGTGTTTATCTACTTACCAAGTTTCAACAGCATAGTTCTTATAGTTTCGGAAAAAATTGGCTGTGACATAGGGACAGACAGACAGACAGACATGACGAATCTATAAGGGTGCCGGTTTTTGCCATTTGGCAACGGAACCCTAAAATCATGCTGTGCCGACCTCAAATCAATCAGGACAACGGCACGGCACGAACATGATGATGGTGAAGTGCAGCTTAAATGTCAGTTTTCAGCAGCTTTGACTGTATGCTTAAGTTTGTTCGACTTACTTTCGATTGGTATTAAGTCAGTAGCTTCCCATAGCCTGAGACAGCTTTTTCAGTTGCACTTGTTTTTATCTCTCCTTATATATGTCCCCGTAAAATTGTCAAACACGTTATATTACAATATAACGTGTTTTTTCTCGCGATATTGTAATGTCTCGAATTATTGTCAACTGAACTTACGGAAGTATCTCTGCCCCCATAATCGGGACTTGGGGCACCCCCCCCGTTAGGTTAGTTAGGTTCCTTTAAACCCTGCACTCGGAAATAGGGACCCCACGCAGCGGGGCTCCGTCGACTACGCTTTTTAGGGGGAATATAAAGTGTTTTAAGGTTATGTTATATTAATCGGTATTTCTCAGGAATGGTGCATTATCTTTTCATGAGAGTTGTGCCACTGGACAAGGGGGACCCCTCCTTCCCTCCACACCGCGTAAGTTGCCTACCATCGCATGCATTTCACGAAAAATAATGCGTTTTGTTGTAAGCAGTATGTTCATTTGACAATAATTCGAGACTTTACAATATCGCTAGAGATATTACAATATAACGTATTTGACAATTTTACGGTGACATATACATAGAATAGTAATTACTTAGGCCTGAATTATACATTGTGTTCTATACAGCATCACACTACGACGCTGACGTCAGCACCGTCTGACAGCCGTATTTGAACAAGAATTTAGGCCTTACTCAAGGAATTACTTGAATATAATAATCTCTATAGATACCAGGGCTAGAAGTTGCTGGTTAAAATTTTGTCTTTATACTCGTAAACCACTATTGAACACTAGTAGTAAAAGTGCACCATATAGGGGTAAAACGAGCAGCAGCCGGTTCAAGTCCGGTCTCCAGTTTCCGGCTCCGTTATGGACCTAAACCCTGACCAGTTTAACCAGAACTGGATGTCGTTTATGTCTTACTAGCTGACCCGCGCAACTTCGTCTGCGTCACATAAGAGAGAAAAACAAAATGAAAAAAGAACCCCGTTTTTGCAACATTTTTCATTCCTGCTCCGCTCTTAATAATTGTAGCATGATGTTATATAGCCTAAAGCCGTCTTCGATAAATGGACTATCCAACCCAAAAAGAATTTTTCAATTCCAACCAGTAGTTCCTGAGATTAGCGCGTTCAACCAAACAAACAAACAAACAAACTCTTCTGCTTTGTAATATTAAGTATAGATTTATATTCACGTAGTAACTTTAAATGTAAGTCTATAATTCATTAACTGTCAGCGAAGTAGACACAATAGTTAAAAAATGGCGCCAGACCGATAAGGCCAGGCTTGACAGATCAAGGTATAACTTTAAAAAAATCCTTATGTCCCGTAACAAATTACTACTTATTTTACTTCACATTAAAGTCTATGATTCTTTATCGCAATAAAGTGCATTGGTGGTAATGGGCAGGACATTGCTCGCAGAATGGATGGCCGTTGGGGCCGAAAAGTTCTGGAGAGGCGACCGCGAACTGGAAGACGTTATGTTGGAAGACCTCCCACTAGGTGGATCTGGTGAAGGTTGCGGTCAATGCGGCGATACTTGGGGGAGGCTTATGTCCAGCAATGGACGTCTTCGACTGAAATGATGATGATGATTAATTATCGCTACTTAATTTTATTTTATCAACTGACTTCCAAAAATAATGTTTTTTTTTGTGTTTGTTATCTCATAACTTTTGACTGGGTCAACCGATTTTGATGATTCTTTTTTTATTTTTGGTTAAGATCTGATGCTGATCTTCGGAGATATAAATGGAACTCTAGACAAATAGGAAAAATAGACGGCAAATCTGCAGTGATTGCTGCAATCGCTTGGTTGTTTATTGTTTATAAATACAACATCTTTACGAAACATCACGCCTGTATGCTCTGAGGGGGTACGCAGATGAATACAATACACCCAGATTTCGACAGTTTTTTATTAGGGATAAGCCTATTACCGTGACATGTATTGTTTTTTTTTTTACTTTATTGGGAGGGTAGGAAAGGGTAGTATGATGAGAATTTGGTTAGGTTCTGATACTTCCCAGGTGGTCCCACAATCATTAAGTCAGGATCAGATGATGGGATCCTAGAGAAATAGAGATAACTTTTCAAATTTTATAGGCACGCCAGAAGCGATTAGGGTAATTTTAGGAAGAGTAATCATTCTTATTCGTACTCTTATCCTTATTCTACATTGCACATTAAAAAATAAAAAAAGAAATATATACACAAAATTAGAATATGTACATTTGTACACTGGCGACGGCGGGCTTTCTCGTCGTGATCCCATTTAAAGTTCTGATGAAGAACTTCGGAGATAGTCAAATAAACTCTCCAATAAATGACAGCAAATGTATTGGGATGGCTGAAATCTCATATCTGCATTGTTCTTAACAAAAAATCATCGCCGGTACGCTTTAAAGGGCAGAGGACATGTCAATGTAAACCACTAAAAAGTGAAAAATGAAACTTTTTTGCAAAAAATTAAACCGACTTTATAAATATTTGTTTTTTGGAGTTGGTTTAATTTAAACTTATATTGTCACTTACGGGATATCCACAAAGGAGTAACTTGACAAAGGTTTTATTTAAATTTCGAATTGGCATGCAAACAGAAAGCGGTTTATTGAGAAAAAAAAACAAATGAACTCTTCAACGCGAGAAAAATGTATGGTTGTTTGTGTGCATCAAGTGTGCATCGTTGATTTTGAAAAGCAATGCCTCTGTTGCTATATAGCCGCTGCAGTAATGTAGGTACTAATTATCTGTGGAGTGTGGATCATCTTCATTGCGAAAATGTTGAGAGTTTGTGTTGTGTTTTCAATGGTTAATCTGTGACTGACCTGATAGAAGAAAAAACTGACCGCTCAGTTCAGAATTAGTGTCGAGTGTAAATTTGTTCAGTTTTAAATGACTATTTTTCTCGCACTCGAAGTGCACAGTACAGTTTGCACCTCAAGACTAAACGCCAATATAATATACCCTCGCTTTCATTGCCTCCCTCGCAAGCTCGGGAGTCAAACCACCTCGGGTATATAATGGCTTCGTTTAGTCCCTCGTTATAAAATATACTATTTTTTAGATGAATTTCTCAGGAGATGAGACGTACCAGCATAAGATGACTATCTATATACTATTATAAAGCAGAAGAGTTTGTTTGTTTGTTTGGTTGAACGCGCTAATCTCAGGAAGTACTGCTTCCAATTGAAAACATATTTTTGTGTTGGATAGTCCATTTATCGAGGAAGGTTATAGGCTATATAACATCACGCTATGACCATTAGGAGCGGAGCAGGAATGAAGACTGTTGCAAAAATGGGGATTTTTTTTCCTTTCGTTTTTCTCTCTTATCTGACGCAGACGATGTTGCGTGGGTCAGCTAGTAACTTATATAACAATGACTTACTCTGGAAATAGGTACTACAAGATGAAAATGAATTCAAAACTGGGACAAAAGTGCAGATATAATCAGTATAATGAACAAAAATACTTAAATAGTATAAAAACCATTAAGCTGTCTTACAAGATAAGAGGTAAGTAGGTACAAGTGTTTATCGCTTACAAAGTAATTTTTTTTTAAATAAAATGCAATTACACAAAACTCAATTTATTGCTGTGACCTAACTCGCGACCTGACATGTAAGATTAAACTCTTATCAAGTTTTGGATACTAAAATTTACGTAGCAACAGAAAAACTTAATTTAAGCTCAAGAATCTCAATTTCACACACTAGTAGTCATGCTTTTTATACTTACATATGTAATACGGCTAGTGTCATTAGTCGCATAATAAAAAAAACTGTTTCTTACATGTTCACAGTGTACTTTTGCAATAGAAATTTAAAAATATTAAACACCCACTCATGATCTTCGATGCGTTTTATCTTCGTCATATTTTATTAACCTTTTGGACGCCATTGTCACACACAGGGTGAAATTGAATAGATGCGACAAATTCAAATATACAATAATACGTGTTGTCAAGAAAATGTATAAAACATCAAATGTAAAATTAAAAAATGATTGATCAGTGTTACGAAAACCGTTAAAATAATAAAAGTATCAAAAAATCTCGTCCGAGTCATCGCAGTGCTCAATATAGAGGTCATTTACCTAATTTTGCCTTAATTTTTCTTATTTATTTTGCATATTACTGGAATACCGATAATTCGTACTTAAATAAAGATAATAACATCAATGGACCTTTTGAAAACGATAATGGCGTAATTTTTTTTAACGATTTAGATTGTAGAAAAAACAGTTTATAATTACTATGTTACTGTAACTGAAGCTCCAATTTCATTTTGTCGCATTTATTAAAATTCACCCTGTATACGTGACAAGCAAGTGCGTGCCCTGTACGCCAAACGACACAAATATGTGACAAAATAGTAGATGAAATTGTAGCTTGGCGTGGAGGGCACGCGCGTGCGTTTATGCTGTGGCGGTCAAAAGGTTAATTTGGGAAACAAAAAACACGTATTATCCATAATTTTTCGATAATCTAACAGACGTACTAAACAGGATCATATTTTTACGTCAATATATCTAACATTCCTGAGTTAAACTTAGGTATATTGTCACTTACGGGATATCTTCCGTGATTATTCGTTATGTTGAGCTCCCGATATTTCGACGCTGTTGCAAGCGCCATGATCGCGGGTTGACTGGAGTATGCGGGTGGATGGAAATTAAATTGTTACGAGCAGACAAATCTGTCTACCCTCTTTCTTTGTCTTTTGCTACGCGCACTATTGGAACTCGACACTAAGTTACGACAAAACGCACTCACAGTATCACCAAGTTTTGTGGAGTTTTTTGTATGATGCCGGCTGCTACTTTTAAGCATACTTAAGACTGGATTCCACGTACTCGACAATTTGAAGCCATCCTCTCGATTGAAATTTTTGTACTTCCTTATTTCAATTACATAACGAATAATCACGGAAGATATCCCGTAAGTGACAATATAAGTTTAGTTTTAAACCGTGAAAGCCTAAAACAGTGTTTATTCCTGTAGTTCATTCATTCGTCACCAGTAATATAAGAGAGAAACAGCTACAATATAAACGTTTTGTTCCGGAAGACGGAAATAACTAGAATCGCGTGCAGGCGCAGTAAGCCATGCTAGTCAGGTGTAACGTGACGTCATAAATGGCCGATGGAATGACATACACACACGTGGGTTCCTACACGCTAACATAGATACTAGGTCATATACGAAGAGACTTACACGGATTAGAGTAACGTGAGTAGTTAAGGCGCTTAGACGAGCTAAATTAGCAACTCTATCTGTGGTGGTTCAAACTTCGTTTGAAATGCTGTTAGAATAAAGTTCTAATCAGTTTGCACTACAAAGTGGTTGTTACGTCAGCCACTGCGGGCCAAATAGCGCGAAATGAGTGGTTTCGATCGATTTACAAGAAAACTATTGATTGGATTAAAAACTGAAACAGTATCATGCTAATATATTGCTTGTAGAATTATTTGCCAAAAAATCAGAATGATCGCATGCATATTAGTGTGTTTTTTATTGTTTGAAAGATATTTTTAGAGATAAGTTCGTGATTTCTTTTTATCGAGTCAAATTAATTGTATTATGTTTTCAAAACAGTATCATGCTAGCATATATCCTGAAGAATATCATATATTTTTCTGGTCTTGTTTATAGCAGTGAATCATATACTTTTAGTAATTATAAAACTCGCGTTTAGCTCGTGTAATCGCCTTAAAAGACTCGGCTGAAATATTATAGTGGTCATATAACTTGGTAAGTTATACTTATAACAACTGAAATATATACCTCTACAACCCAGTTAGTACTCGGTAATACGACACCCCAAATAAGTAAGTAAAACAGGGTGTAAACCACCTCATCACAAAGCCGTCAATCAAAAATGATTGCTGTGAAACGATTTTTTTTATGTGAAAAATCATGTTTTGTGGTAGAACTCAATGAAACGCACTCAAAACATTGTGCTGATGGATGGTTTGAATAGTACGAGGGGCATGGAGGTGTTTAAAGTAAAAAGTACATTAAAAAAAAAAACTTCTCAGAAAGTTGGAACTTTTATCTCCGTAACAAGAAGGTCCAGAACAAAAAAAAAACGTAATGACGGGGAGAACAAGTGCTTTTCGACTCCGTTAAAAGGTTTTTTTCCACCCTTTATTAATATACGTGGATTTAAGTCATTCGAATAGACTACTAAGGTGTGGGCCAAAATAACCACGATGTAGAGCCCTTAAACAGCCAGAAGATGACGCGGTAGACCTCGCAGATGGTAGGACGGAGCTAGACTAAACCAACGACCAGTGGTCAACAGTGCCCCTCGATCGAAGGATTTGAAAGTCATGGGAGAAGCCTTTGCCCAGCTGTGGGATTACACAGCCTAACAGTTACAGTAACTAAGGGAACTTGAACGGGGTTTGTGTCACCATAGGTGATATATAAAACCGCGTAGCAATTATGATTATATCCCTCACTGCTCTTGAACGTAGTTCAGAATTGTGCTGAACACGTTAACAAACACATAATCATGTCAACAATAGTTGCTGTCAGTTAAGATCGCAAAAGCGGTCATCGACCTTTCCCTAATAATATCAATTCGTACGAACCAAAACAAATGAACCATGTGTCGTTTTTCATTTAAAAATGTTGAAGATCACGAAAGATGTCGATTCAAGACTTGAACAGGCTTAGTTTTGGCACAGAGTATAAACTTCATACAACGGCGTGGATCGGTTGCATCACGTGCGTGACCACTGGCTGCTTGTCACGTACGCGGCAAAAGTGGATAAAACCGGTTTACGCTGTCACAGCCAGTTGAAAATCTCAGGGTTGTCAGGGCAACACACGTTGTTTGTTTTGTGATTAGTTAGAATATTTTAATGTAAAAACTTGGAATTTATTAATAATTGTTGTTTATTGTACTGTGCGAATAAATAATACTAGAAAACAATTTAAATATATCATACTTTAACTATCACAAAGAGTACAAGAGATAAGTAAATATTTGATTAATTTGTCTTCACCTTTTGTGACAACCCTACCGAAATAGGTAACAATTTTGCACGTTGTTAAGAAGCTAATACTCTGTTCCATTTACTTACTCATGTGATTTTGGATTTTTAAGTTAAAATCTTTGATAATACAGGTGAGTCAATGACCGGTATTGCGATTATCTGGCAGCAATTATAGTTTATGAGTTAGCTTCAATATCATGAACGTATTAATTACCTGTGAGCCGGCGGCGGCGGCGATGGCCGTGCCCGACAGCACGTCAGCTGCCGCGTTCACTATCGCACTCATCTTCACACCTGCAAGAGAAGTACACTGTAACTGCAAGATAATATAGGTTGTAAACAGACTCTTCGCGAAAAAGTCAACCAAGCATCCGGTAAATCAAACTAAGTTACTTAAGAGGCCTGCGTAGCATGCGGATGTCATACAAACGTAATACCAAAATAATTTGTAAATCAAACATATTCTTAAGGTAGTGTGTATTTATTTTCATGGGATTACAGGTTCCCAAACACATGTTGAATGTACACAGATTTAAACAAGAGTTATGAAAAAAAAAATCTATAGAAATTTAAAATTCCTCATTTTTCTGTCTTTATATTATTGTCCTTCTAAAATATTGAATTGGGAACATACATTTTCTATAATAAAATCTAAATAAATACACACTAGCCATAAGAAGATGTTTGATTTTCATATTATTTTGGTATTACGTTTGTATGAAAAACGCATGCTCCGCCGGCCCCTTAACGCAAATATTATTGTTGGAAAACGACTTTTTTGTGCTGAAAAATCGCGTTTTACGGTAGAACTCAATGTAACGTCTTCAAAACATTGTACTTATAATGGATGGATTGAATATGAATAGTACGGGGGTCGAGGAGGTGTTTATAATAAAAATCGTCCATTAAAACACGTAAGTATAAAAAAATTTACTTGTGAAAAAATTGATACTTTGACCCCAATATCTCCGTGACTAAAACTTTTCAACTCCATCAGTTGTGGTATGAAACAGTGTCACTTGGTTAACAGCTGATGAGTTGTGGGTACCGTTATCTCAAAGCCGGCGCGTGCGCCTGTCTTCGTCACTGCGCCTTTTGGCTCAGTGGGTCAATTGAACTGGCGGTCGTTTTCATTCACAAGAAATGGCAGTATTATTTATTTATTACATTTATAACTGCATAAGCCAAGCGAGTTGAAGGATTACTTAATTGAATTTAGTATTCATATACTAAATTCAATTAAGTAATCCTTTAACTCGGTCTTCTCACAGAACCACAAACGCGTCAACCATTCATCAGTATAAACAAGTCCAATGCAGGGTTGGTCTCAACCAGCGCGTTAGTGTTCCACGCGCGCCTCAAAGAGATGCCAGCAAAATGAAGGGCCTCCAAGTGCCGAAGCCTGCCGGGGCTACGGGACTGTTCGAAAGAGATACCGTGGCCCCGGAACATAAAGGGCGAGGAAGGAACATGGATGGGGTTTAGTCAGTAAAAGTCTGACACTCCCTCCCGCTCTGGGCGAGTCATTTGATGATTTCCCATCCGAAAAAAAAAAGGTTTGTCTCCACGAGCACGTTGAGCATTGTCAGCACACGTGGTATAGGGGGGAGGTGAATAGAGCGATAAAATGGAATATAAAAAAAAGTGCACAACACGACAGGTACAAAAAAAAGAACATTAATAGAATATTATGACATCCCTCGGGCCTAGAAATGGTGACATCATATCAGCGAGAATTTACCATCAGTTAATTCACCTATTTCACAAACGTTTGATTCGGGTTAGCAGATTTATTTTTGACTAACATTTTCTTCGCGACTTCGTCCGCGAAAATTGTGATGACTCGTCGCTCTAGTTTGCATGATATCAATATAATTTATAGCCTATGTTACGGGGTAAAGATGTAGCTTTCTAATGGTGAAGGATTTTTTTTTATATCAGTTGAACAGTTATTGTGTTAAATTGTAACAAACACACAAACAAAAAATCAAACCATCCCTATTTAAAAAAATTGTACACATATAATAGTTTTTGAGGAAACTCACGCATTTTTAACCGACTTCCAAAAGGAGGAGGTTCTCAATTCGTCGGAATCTTTTTCCTATTGAGCAAAGACCTACCAAAACATTATCAAAAATGTTAAAAGTATGTATTTTATATTATTTATTTAGGCACAAGAAACAGTTACACATTACAATTTATATCGAAGCAAATTAGGTTCATTTAATAAACGTATAACCCAAACTATTGTCCTCGGCATGTCATGTAATGAAATGATTATTTAGAAATCTGCCATCGTTCACAAAAACCATGATCATCCACGCGTCACTAATTGCATCATTAGTTAGCATATTTTGATCGTATCTCGATAAACCAATATTATTGTGAATCTGTGAATTCCACCATTCACAAGTATGCAACTACCAACTGTGTTTACTTTACAAGGGAGCCCTTTTTTAAGGAGTAAATAAAAAACCTTTAAAAAAAGTGTTGAATGGGTTGACTCTCAATCGTCACATGATGCCAACCTGTCTGACCTGGAACCCTTTAACTGGGGAATCCTTTTGATAAGACTTGGCCTTGACTGCTCTGAAATCGTTTTGCATTTCAAAAGAAACTTGTGAAGCGCAACTAGAAGGTTCCGAGAATGATGAGAGTCTAAAACAAAAATATTATTGCAATAATGGGAAGAACAAGTACAAAGAGAAGTTCCTTGCTAAATAATAACAGTTCTCCTCCACTCGTTTCGATCTTTAGGTGCCCGTGCTTGCCTAGGTTGGTCTGTGGATGGGTGACCACCCTTAAGTACCGGGTTTCCTCCGTGCCTCGGAAGGCACGTTAAGCTGTTGGTCCCGGCTGTCATTTGTAGACCTTTGACAGTCAAAGAAGACAAAAGAAGTCATCTTACCAAGGGGTATCGTATTACCCAGTCCAAACTGGGTTGTGGAGGTCATATAGGCAGTCGCTCCATGTAAAATACTGGTATTCAGCTGCAGTCGGTTAGACTGGACGCCGACCCCAACATCGTTGGGAAAAGGCTAGGCAGCTGATGATGGGAGGTATTCCTCACAGCGCACCTATTTGTAAGCGCAACCATCTAAGCGCAACTTAATCATTCCTCAGAGCGCAACCATACATGATAAAAAAATAGAGAGGACTATAATGAATTCATTCATTATATCGATAGACAGTTTTAAATCGACTGTCCTAACTGTTTATATATTAAAACGGACTTCCAGGCAAACAGATAATTCCTGGAACTAAGCAACAAGCAACTTCAAGCAACAAGCAACTTCAAGCAACTTTTGGTCAGTAATGAACAGAAGTAGTGCCTTAAGGCTACGATAAGAGTGTTGTAACACCCTGTATTCCTAGCTCAGCGAGTCTAGTAACTGGAAGCTGAAACGATCACGCTTCGTCTTCCGTGTCTCATAGACATAAATCGTTCACGCACTTGCTTACGTCACAGTCTCAGGTTTTCTTCATAGATTCACTTTCATCTAATGTAAGAAGTTCCGCCTTTTTGATTTATTGATTCTCACGAAAATAGGATTAACTATCTCGTTTCTGTTAGGCGCTTCTAATTAACAAGGTTTCATGAACAAGCCATTTTAGACTATATTTCTAAGTTTTTAAGAGTTTAAAATTGAATGCAAGTCTTGTAAGTAAGTGCAATGGATTGTAGGAAAGACAACATGTAGGATGTACAATCGGGTGCAAAGTAAACGACCATTTTAATGACATAACAATTGTAACTACTGTTTTGATTGAGATTTCGTGTCAGAAACCTTTGGTTAATGATTGTACTATGAGAGTGAATGAACATGGCTTCCCAGTTCCCAGCCATAAAATCATTGAATAGTTCTACTTATGTATAAATCATGTTTATGTAATCATCTTTCTTGATTATATTTCAGGAAGTATTATCGTATTATTTAATTACAGACTAGAACAGTATGTAATCAAGGTACTAATTAATGTGTACATCAATATCATACTGAGTGTGCCTTTTGTAAGTTGAGGAAAATACCGCAATTCAGAAAAGTTTTTACAAAAATAAAATAACATAGATACTAATTGTGAAGGAGTTGAAGGAAAGGCTGAAACGTACAGGAGGAAATACAACCAATTTAAAAAACCGCATAAATGTAAATAAAACACTTTTTATGTGTCAGTTTTATAAAAAAAACTTATCCCGCATAGGCACCCTCCGTTCTGCATAGTGTCAGCAGTTTTGGGATCCCCAACTGACTTATCATGTGCCTTTTCCCAACTATGTTGGGGTCGGCGTCTATTCTAGTTAGAGTAGAAGCCGCATCAGCTGCATCTGGTGAGATACAGCTGACTACTAGTATTTTACATGGAACGCTTGCTTATCTGATATCCGGAACGACACACTGGGTCATACGATATCTATACTAATATTATCTCAGGAAATACCAGCTCGAATTGAAAATTGCGTTGTTTAGTCCATTTATCGAGGAAGGCTATAGGCTATATTACATCACGCTATGACCAATAGGAGCGGAGCAGCAATAAGAAATGTTGCAAGCGGAAAATTCACGCGAACGATGTCGCGGGCAGAAGCTAATCCCTTGATAAGACTGGTTCAATGAACGCAGCTAAACTGTACCGTAAAAAAACATGGTTAACAATTCATACTTTGTTAGAAAGTGTACTAAAATGTCATTGAAGCGCGGCCGTGAGAGTTTTAAGTTCGAATGCTAGTCGCTGCCTCCAGAATATTAAAGAGTTCCGGAGAAAATACATCCACTATCGTTATGTAACATTCCCTTTTGGCAGCTAAACTGTTGCGTAATTAGTTGTAATTATATTCAGAGGCTGCTGGAATATTGATTCAAGTCTTCATATAATGAAAGTGTTAAGTAATAGATATTGGAAAAAGGGCTTCTGTTTAACTACCATCAATCAACAATGCCAAGCATACGTATGCAGCATAATAATGACGGCATGATCTTCTGCCTCTTCTGTGAAAGAGATAGTTAACCTCCCATTTGCACTGGTTTTTTTTCTGATGTAAAATGATATTGTTTTTGTGATCACTGTAATCATAATCATTCTCTAGACCTTCCGTATTTATGAATCACTCGTTCTCTATTACATTAGACACCTCCTTTCTTCTTATAATTATCATCCATCACACAATCTCTTGAACTCTTAAATATCTTCTGGCACCAAATACCATGTAAATGCACATACGTAAGTATATCCTCTTTTGCAAATCTCGCTTTTAAAATTAGGTTTGCTGTAAGAAAACCCAACTCTGGGTTAAGCTCGCCTTTGTACATAAGCTATATTATTGCAAGTAATATGTATATTTGTTGTTTTTTTGTGTGCAATAAAGAATAAGAATAAGAATATCATGTACGCCTGTGTAATATATGATGTGTGCTCCATGCGGGTTGGTGGGTGTCACATGTGTTCGATTATTTGTCCTAGGACATGCCGGTTTCCTCATAATATTTTCTTTTAAAGCAATAGAAAACCCGACGACCCGATTGGCGTAGTGGTAGTGACGCTGCCTTACGTTGTTAGAGTCCTGGGTTCGAATCCCGGTAGGAGCAAATGTTTGTGTGATGAGCACGGACATTTGTTTCCGAGTCATGGATGTTTATATGTATAATAAGTATGTATTTACAAACAAAAAAGTATATATGTAGTATATCAACTACCTAGTGTCCACGACAGAAGCTTTGCTTAGTGTGGTACTAGGTGGCGCTGTGTGTTAATGTACAGCAAAAAAAAAAAAGTGATTTTTGCATGATGCCATTGTTCGAATTCATGACCTACGATTAGTAGCTAGCCACTGGCCCACCACTGCTCTTGATATGTTGTATAGACCGAATTAGATGTAAAAAAAAAACTCGTGAACCAACCGCAGTTATCCGATTGTTAACAAAACTATTATAGTTTTGTCTTCACATTAACATTCCAAAGAGAGATGATTCAAATAAGGATCTCGAAAGCTTTAACCTACTTTCTTTAGTGCATGATATCTTAGTCGTCGTTACAGGTAGTGAGTGACCCGAAGCACTGACCACAAATTTTACCAATGAGTGTATCGTATTGCCTATCTTAACTGGGTTGTGGAGTTCAGATAGGCAGTCGCTCCATGTAAAATACTAGTATTCAGCTGCATCTAGTTAGACTAAAAACCAACCCCAACATAGTTGAGAAAAGGCTAAGCAGATGATGATATGATCATCTTTGGCGTCTAAAAGTACGTAAAGCTAGCAAACGGTGGTCAAAAGTCAGGGTTTCGTTACCTAATGAACAAATGGTCTCTCGGTTGTTGTATCGACATACATGTTAGACTGCCAGACCAATGAATCGTTTTATTAATGTGGAGTTAGGGTTTCGTATAATCCGCTAGCCAAAAGAACACGAAGAATAGTTTCGCATTTCCTATTGACATAATTCGTATAAGTATCGCATGTTATCAATATTTATGAGCAAAATTAACGTATGCGCGTCGAGTAGACTCTTGGAATTCCAATTTTCAACGTGATGATTTTCATTCTGGATTTGTGCCACACTACATGAGCCTATAATACTCTGCCTGACCCTTTCGGGATTAGAGGCGTTATATTATGTTGTTTTTTATGAAATTCCGTTTCCTTGGACAACCAAAACAAACTGAATCGATATATGCACGTCTGAATAGTGATTAAAAATCAATATATTCGATATGTTAGCAGCACAATAAATCGACAAAAATGCATTACAATGAAAAACGAATGTTTACGTTCTAGAAGCTTGAAGGTAACTTACGTTCAGTCTGCACTTTCACAACAAAACATAATACACAAGAAAGCTCTACGGTTCGCACCGAATTATATTGAACACTTCGTTTTACTGTCCATTACAAACGCTGTTTATCACAGATTCCTGAACACTTTCCCTGCGTCTGCGCACATCACACATCACGTTACTTTTCAAACAGATCACTTTAACACACTTGGTTGGTTTCGGTTTTTCGAAATTGTCAAGTAATATTATTTTCGATTTTGTGCGTCGTTTCGTGTAACCGGGTGACGGGCACTTTCTTCGAGTGTAGTGGATCAACTCCCGCGCAGGTTGCGTATTGGATAGTAGAGAAATGGTGGGAGAAGGGGCTCCATTTGAATGAACTTGTGGCGGTATTTTGTTACTTGTTAATTGGGTTGCTACTTGCCTTTTCAATTAACTCTGTTATCTGTGGTTAAAGACTGAGAAAAGACGACCCATTCACCGAAAACTTTGCTCAAACTGCTACTTCAATAACTAAAAAATATTAGGTCCTTATAAATAACAATCATTAAAGTACTTATATTGTATTTTGATCTTTTAAAAAGTATTCTAGATCAAAAAGATACTTGCCGGCTCTGCGATAACTATTACTAACTATAAATGTAACGCGAAAAATCGACATCTTTACCGTAAAATCAGCAATCGAGTGAATAATTTATTGTGTGAGCATTTTTATGCTTCCTCGAAAAAATAGATTGCTTCTTCTTTTTGGGTTTCTGATTTTCTCTCTTTCAGCTGCAGTGGCAATGCCTTTCATTTGGCAGTTAAACAACATTCGTTAGATTATGTATGTTGTTTTGCAGAGTAATTTTCCAAGCATAAGTATGTAGCGGTTACGGAAATCTTTTTTGAAATCCCTTATGTATTATGTGCGTTACAAATTAGGGACCAGTTTTTTTCCGCCTGTTGTTCAACTGTTATTAATATTTTGTAGGATGTGCTCATGTAATCCATGACTGATTCAGGCGTATAAAAAACTTGTATCTGGGAATCCCGAGACCGTTGTAACACGGATGTTATGTGGCAATTTATTTGTGAATCGATATTTTTCCTCCACTTTCATTTTCAGAATATTAGCGTGAATCATATGTGCCAGCTAGAAAGCCTTACTAAATACCTTTTTGATGATGATGCCGCAATTTGTTAGGCTATGAGGAGGCTTTTGTCTGACCCGACATACAACTAGAAAGTGCTATAAGTAGGAGATTCTTAAGGACACCAATTAAAGATGTGAAAACGTTAGAATGACTGTTTTGGAAGATCTCAAACGGTGTTGACTTAGTCATTTATTTCTCCTCGAAGGATTTTTTGTACAATTCTATTTTTAAATTACGTTAATGTTTAGGCTCAACGTAACTGTCCTTCGTATCTAGACTTATTTAGTAAGTTACTAATTTTGGTCACGTCATTGAAAATCGAAGTTGTATTATTTATTTATTTCTTTAAACTTCATGTTCAAGAGTGGTACATATGCGGACTTAATGCCACAAGGCATTCTCTACCAGTCAGTTTTCATGATTTTAGTCCAGGACATATGTACTTTTTTATCTGGAATATATTGGGAATACTTTCCAGCTATCTCACGTTTTTTCGACATGTCGACTGGATTATTTTCTCTTGAAGGACATAAACAATAGGTAACTAAGTGGGCTGTGTACTACGTTAAGTTTTTAGGTCACAACACTTTCTTCGGTAGTGCGCGCGTGACATGTTGGTCGTCGCTGTCTACATGACAGGACGAGTGCCAGCGGCCACGCACTATCCTGACCTCTATTTTCGTTGACATAATGCTTATTTTAGAAGTACAATAACAGTGAAAGAAGGGTATTCACATCCCATAGGAATTGACTTGCTTTCAAATTTAGCAGCGTTGTACTATTTCCAGTAACGGTATTGTTGTTTATGTTGAGCTTAATTACTTGTTTACTCGAATGAAATGGCCAGTAAAAGACTCGTTACCTGCCATTAGACACTTCTTATACACACTTATTACATTAGACACTTAAGTACTCTACTTTCTCTTGAAATTTCGTACTTATAATAAACATATTTCGGTTTTAAAGCTTTAGCATAAATTAATACAGCGTTAATCATTCGCGCAACCTCGAAAAGTAATACATCACAATACAACACCGCCATATTTATTTTTCAATAGAATTTCCACGGATAATTTCGGTATTTATTAGAACCCGCCCCCCCACCATTCAAGTGCAAAAAGATCCTTGTGGCACTTTACTTATTGATTTTATAAACAAAAAAGGTTTTACTCACAAAGTAACCTTTGTGAGTTACGAGTGTCTTTTCAAAGACATTATGTCACAATTCCATGATATGTGACAGTTATGAATAATGTCACCAGTAACATTATCTAACTCTATGCGCGGGAGTCGCTCGCGGTGTCAAGTGACGGTCAGTTACCCACCATTACCGATGAAAGTGAATTTGGTCTCGACGTTTACTTACCGTTCGAGAACTTACTTTACAATTTACATATTTATTTATCGTTCAGATCATCGTAAAGTTGTTAATTGAGTCGCCTTTTGCGTTCTATGGAGGCTGGACTGCAACTGGATGTGTTTGCGAGTTGCTTTTGCGTTTGTATAGGCAAATATAGCTGTGAGTTTTTTGGCTCGTGACCAAATTCGGAACTAATGCCGCCATATTGTTTTTTTTTTTCATTTAATTTAGCCATTTGTTGCAGGGCAAACGCATCCCTTCCGTTCTTCCATGTATCTCTATCCAGTCCTCTTCGTTGCCAATCTCTGAGATAAACTTCGTATTGGTCCCGCCATGTATGCCTGGACCCTGCCGCGTTGCCGTTTTCTGCTGTATTTCTTTTGCTTTTCACAAAAACATTCTAACTAATATCAACCCTCTGTGGAAGCACCTAAAGTTCCTTGTAAAACTATAGAATATACGGTAAGTATCTTTTAACATTTATGCGAAGAAATGATACAAACGCAAACGCAATAGCAAACGAAAAAGGAGAGGAGAAGATAGAATTTACTTGACTGTGTAGGAGAATTATTACACAGCTCATTTAATTTATAAAATTCCTGGAAAAATGGTGAATCTTATCACTAATAGAGAAATGTTCGAATCAGAGTAGCACGTATTTATAAGATACAACACATTTAGCATTCAAGAAAGATATCTATTAAGAATTCAGTAAGGACATGTAGAAGGCGTTTAATTTTTTTTTCACTTCTCATGCTCTAAAAGTACGCCATTATAGCCCTATGAAGCGGGATTAAAGTGACCGTTTATTCCCTAGGGAGTAAAAAGTAATTTAGAAATGGAACGATCTTTTACTCTGAAACATGGTCACAAAAGAGTAACTTGTCAAAGGTTTCATTTAAATTTTCCTCGCTAGGTGGCGCTGTTTGTGTTGACTAGCTTATTTTGACTCTCAGTGTTTATCTGTTTCCATAAATTTCAATAATACTCTAATATTTAATTACTGTGCATTATTGGTGAGATCAAGACTTTATTCGTGCTGTCAATTGGAGTCATTGAGAACTTTAATCTAAAATCCGAGTTATTGTGGTAACTAATTACAAGTGACTATCATCGATTGTGAACACTTACATTCGTGGTTTGGCAGTGTTAACGCAAATTGCTACGGGTCCGTGATATCGGGACTTCGCATATATCAATAACTGTGCTGTGTTGGTTTGGTGCCTGTGTTTTATAGTGAATGCGCTCGTCTTCAAATCTGCATAATCATTGCCTATGTGACACTAAAACTGAGATCAACGCCATCTACTAATCTCTCAGTGTAGCAGCACAGGGCTTGCGTTCCTACCTGTCGATATTGTGTGCGCCGTGAATCGATACTCATTAGAATTTTGGCCGGGAGATAGAGGGCGCCATATTTGTGATTAACGAACCCAACCGTACTTGGTATCCATACAAGACACCTAGTGACCGTCATAATCTTTACGGTTCACGATAGGTGGCGCCACTTCAAACGTCAATCTTCTTCTGATATAGTCTACGTTACCTCTACTAGCACTGCAAAAAACTTTATTATTATTATTTATCTTCGAGATGCTTTGCAACGGGTGCAACGTTGCACTGACTCCTGAGGCTGGATATCTTGCATGTAATTTATGCGATGGAAAATATCATCACGACTGTCTAAACATTACGCTGCAGCAATTCTTGGCGTTGACCCATGATTATAAGTCCTGTTGGAAATGTCCTTCATGCAGTAACATTACTCGTCGTACTCGCCATAACTTGGACACGCCTATTTCTTCCACCCAGCTTCCGACTTATGAGGACAGTAGTATGAACATGTCCTGTGACTTACTGGATCAGCGTGCACCATCGCCACAAACTCCACAGATGTATGTGCCTTCTGCTGCCAGGGATGGTGACACCAGCGCATTGGTCACCCAAGACAACCTAATCCAGACGCTCACCCAAGAACTCAATAGAACTCTGCAGGGTTGGCGCTATGACATGGACCGGACCCTTGATTCTTTCAAGGAAGATCTTAAAACCACGATGCAGGATTGGCGAGGCGAGATCGAAGCTAGCATGCTTAGTTTTCAGGAAACTGTTAAGCGTAGCCTGTTGGATATGAAGCAGGAGTTGAGCACTGTCCGTACGGTCCAAGCCGAATTTAAGCAGGATGTGAAACTAATGGCCGAAGAAATATCTGGCCTCAAAGAATCGCTACAGTTCCATGCAGGCGAACAGGATGACCTCAAAAGAAGAGTTGAGAATATTGCACGTCATCAGGCTGAACAATCCGCTACCTCGACCAGCTATCTGGAATCGAAGATAGATACGCTGGAGCAGCAGGCGAGAGCCTGTAACCTCGAAATCTGCAACGTTCCCGACAAGAGAGGCGAAAATCTGTTGCAGATGTTGGCCTCAATTGGGGAATCTATCGGCTTTACAATTCCTCAAAAAGAGGTCATATCTGTACATAGAGTACCGCACGCACATCAGCAGAACAATAGACCCAAAAATATTATTGTCAAGTTCTCCACGCGCATACTACGAGATAATGTCCTTAGCGCGTATCGGAAGGTTAAGACACTTAAAACTGATCAAATTGGTGTCCCTGGGTCCTCTACAAATGTTTACATGAATGAGCATCTAACGTTAAGGAACAAAGTGTTATTTCGTAGATGTAAGGAAGCTGCAAAACTTTATCAGTACAAATATGTTTGGGTTAAGAACTGTACCATCCTTGTTCGTAAAAAAGACGGCGAAGCAGCCTTTGCCATCAGATCAGATGATGATATATCCAAACTTAAATGCTTTGAGAATAGTGCCACTGATAATACTAGTCATTAATTGTTTTTATATCCACTACTTTTTATTAATTTACCGTATCTACTTATTTTTGTTAGTTAGTTATTGTTTGCATGTTTATTTGTTACGTGTATTAAGTTTAAAGAGTTATAGTTTTTGTAATTTAAGCTCCGTCTTCATAGTTTTTGTGGCAAAACTACTTTCCCACTTAATGTACCCAAGTGATTTGGCGTCATATGATTTACACCGTTCTAGTACTGTTGTTATTGCACATTATATGTTTTTCAATTTAGTCGATTGTTGTAGTCCGTACTGTCTGTTTTACCCAATATTCTTATTTATCAATTTTATTTTCATGCATTTTATCTATTCACAGTATGAACACTCTCATATCGTAAACATGTATATATGTTATAGTACTAAAAATGCCGAGTAAACATTTAACAATTTTCTACCAAAACTGCAGGGGCATTCGCACAAAGCTAGACCAACTTTACAAGAACATCCTTATGAACAATTATGACATCTTAATATTAACTGAAACTTGGCTGACATCTGAAATCTACGACAGCGAGTTTATAGACCAGCGTTATACAGTTTTCCGTTGCGATCGGGATCGTATTGCTACAAATAAGCAGGATGGCGGCGGTGTATTGGTTGCAATTTTGAGCTCTCTCAAGCCGTCTGAGCTAGACCTCGCGTTAACTCAGCAAAGCGACCTTTCACACAACTATATCGAACACCTCATGGTAGAATTGCAAAGCACTCGGAACAAAAAACGGCACATTGTAAGTGCGGCCTATATACCACCTAAGACTCCTTCACGGGTGTACAATATGCATTTCGAAACGTTACATGAAGTGTTGAGTCATCCTAGTGTTGACAGCTTCTATGTTGTGGGTGACTATAATCTTCCAGAAGCCAATTGGCTTGCATCCCCTGGCAGTGTCACGGATTCCACTGTGACATCTGCAACTTACTCTAACCTACTCAATTTCATTTCACTTCTTGGAGCTTCTCAACTCAATAATGTAGCGAACGACAAAGGTAAAATACTTGACTTGGTTATATCTAATAACGCCTGTATCGTTTCCCGTTCCACAACTACGCTACTGCCTATTGACATGTATCACCCTGCTTTAACCTGCGAGATCTGCTTAGATATTAAAATCACCCCATTGAAAAAGATTCCCCTACACAAATACAACTTTCATAAAGCTAATTTTGACAACATTAACTGTAACATACAACAAACTAATTGGACAGATCTGTTTAGCTCTAAAAATTCCGAAGATGCACTAACTACTTTTTACGATGAGTTGGATAAGATTATCAAACAGGATACTCCCTTGGCTCGTGCCAGATCAGTTAGTTATCCTGTTTGGTTCTCTAGGTCTCTTATAGCCATCTCAAAGAAGAAGCACAAGGCGTGGGTTAAGTGGAAAAAATATCAAAACATTTCGGACTACAATACATTTGCTAGGTACAGAGGACAGTTTAAGGACACGTGTCTGAAATGTTTTAACTCATATATCAGGTCGGTGGAAGATAGCCTACGCGTAAATATTAAGCATTTCTGGACATACATTTCGAATCGGAAAGAGAAACCAGGTATACCAGCTAAGCTTCAATATCAAAACTCAGAATCTAATGATCCTATTTCTGTCTGTAATATGTTTTCTGATTTCTTCTATTCCGTTTTTGAACCTCCTTCACCGTCATTGCCTCATTGGACGCCCCCGCTTGAAAGTGCGTTACACGATACATTGATCTGCGATATTTCTTTCAGTGAAGATACAATACTGAATGAGCTAAAATCTCTAGATGCCTCGAAAGGACCTGGACCTGACGGACTTTCTCCTTATTTTTTAAAAAATGCTGCCGTCTCTATCTGCAAGCCTCTTTATATTATTTACAATAAATGCATGTTAGAAGGTGTGGTGCCCAAACAGTGGAAAGATGCTTTCATTGTTCCTGTCCACAAAAGCGGTTCGAGACGTAAAGTTGAGCACTATCGTCCTGTTTCTGTCTTATCTGCCTTGTCGAAGCTCTTTGAGAGGTTAGTGCATAATGCAATTTACCCTGTTCTGCATAATATTATTGTCCAACAACAACACGGTTTTGTCAAACGGCGGTCCACAGTCACTAATCTCTTGCTCTTCACAAGCTTTTTATTTGATAATGTTGACAGCCGCGTCCAGGTGGACGCAGTATATACAGACTTCTGCAAGGCTTTCGATAAGGTGGATCACGTTATATTGCTCAATAAATTAGCGTTTAATGGTATCCGTGGAAATTTACTTAGGTGGTTTGCTTCCTACATCACTAACCGTAGTCAGAGAGTTGTAGTTAACGGTCATTCATCTTGCATCGCGCAGGTCACCTCTGGTGTACCACAAGGTTCTATTCTTGGTCCCCTTTTATTTGTTTTGTACATTAACGACATCAGCCAGTGTTTCCTTAACACTAAATTCCTTTTATACGCCGACGATCTTAAGGTATACAGAACAATACGCGACGTAAATGACTGTCTTATGTTACAACAAGACTTGGATAGACTGTCTGACTACTGTAGTAGAAATAAGTTGCAGCTTAGTTTACCAAAATGTTATTTTCTTAACTTCACCAAAAACAAAAACATCGTCAGACATGCATATTCTCTGTGCGATGCTCCCCTAACAAAAGTGGATTCTGTCCGTGATCTCGGCATTATCCTAGACTCTAAGCTCTGCCTAGACTTGCATATTAGTAAAATAGTAAATAAAGCGTACCAACTTTATGGATTTGTTATGCGTTCGACATTAGATTTTAAGAAGCCTTCTTCATATATGTGCCTATATAAGTCTCTCGTACGCTCGCAACTGGAGTATGCAGTGTCCGTCTGGAGTCCATACTATAAAAAGTACATTGAGGCGATTGAGAGTGTTCAACAGAAATTCCTACGTGCAATGCATTTTAGGTGCTTTGGATATTACTTGCCATATCAGGATTTACTCAAAAAGTATAAACTTACAACACTTGAAAGTAGACGCAAGTACTTGATGGCCATGAATCTCTATAACATTGTTAGAAGTAGTTTTGACTGCATTGAGTTAACTAATATGTTGTGCTATGTTGTTCCTAGAACTGTGTACAAGCGAAAGGTGCGCGCTGGTAGACTATTTTTCATGCGTACCTGTCATTCTAACACTGGTTTGCGTTCACCTGTTCGCAGAATGATTGATGCCTACAACATGACTTTTGAACATATTGATATTTTTGCTTGTTCTCCCAGTACGTTCAAATGTCTCATACTCAAGGAGCTCTCTTGATCTATGTGTAAATAAAAATACAGATAAGCATGATAGTTAAGTAAGTTTAGTTTCTAATATTATTTTGTATTACTACCCTAGCACTTCAATTATTTGTTAGTTATATTCCACAGTTAATCTGAGAACAGCGTTGTGGGCTGCAATATTGTATCCTAAAATGTTATGTGTTTCTCCTTTTTTA
The DNA here is from genome assembly GCA_916618015.1 of Xestia c-nigrum. Lineage (NCBI taxonomy): Eukaryota > Metazoa > Arthropoda > Insecta > Lepidoptera > Noctuidae > Xestia > Xestia c-nigrum. The sequence continues at coordinate 7,398,036 of OU745263.1, forward strand.
TATTTTATATTGTAGCTGTTTGCTGTTCCTTTTGAATAAAATAAAATAAAAATAAAAAATAAAAATAAAAATAAAAATAAAAATAAAAATAAAAATAAAAATAAAAATAAAAATAAAATAAAATTTCGAATTGGCTTGCAAATAGAAAGCGGTATATTGAAAGAAAAAACAAATGAACTCTTCAATGCGGGAAAATTTATGGTTGTTTGTGTGCATCGTTGATTTTGAAAAAGTATGTGGAATGCCTCTGTTGCTAGCCGCTGCAGTAATGTAGGTACTATAATTTTCTGTGGAGTGTGGATCATCTTCATTGCGATAATGTTGAGAGTTTGTGTTGTGTTTTAAATTGTAAACTGTGACTGACCTGATAGAAGAAAATCTGACTGCTCAGTTCAGAAATATAGTCGAGTGTAAATTTGTTCGGTTTTAAATGACTATTTTTCTCGCACTCGAAGTGAAAAGTACAGTTTGCACCTCGAGACTAAACGCCAATTTAATATACCCTCGCTTTCATTGCCTCCCTCGCAAGTTCGGGAGTCAAACCATCTCGGGTATATAATGGCTTCGTTTAGTCCCTCGTTATAAAATATACTATTTTGTAAATCCGAGATACTCTTAAGTGTACAAGACAACCTTGCTGGTCCAGTGGTCACAAGCGCGCCTGCAGAGTTTGTGGTCCTAGGTTCAATTCCCAGGTTGGAAAAAGTGTTATTGATTTTTTTCCATCAAGAATTTCTCAGCAGGAGCCACGGAATCAGGATCAGTGCCCGGTTAAAGGCAATAGGCGGGCCCCCTATCACCTGGGACTTACTACTACTACTCCTAGCCTGCATCATCCCACTGCTGGGCAAAGGGTTCTCCCCATGATTTCCAGTTGATTCGACCTAGGGCTAATGTTGGCCACTGGTCATTGGTTTAGTTCAGCTTGTCCCGCCATCTTCTCCGAGGTCTGCCGCGACGCCTCCTGGCTGTATAAATAAATAAAAAATAAAAAATATCGCTGGACATAAACACACAGCGCCACCTAGTGCCACACTAAGCAAAGCTTGTGTCGTGGACACTAGATAGTTGATATACTACATATATACTTTTTTGTTTGTAAATACATACATACTTGTTATACATATAAACATCCATGACTCGGAAACAAATGTCCGTGCTCATCACACAAACATTTGCTCCTACCGGGATTCGAACCCAGAACCCTAAGAACGTAAGGCAGCGTCACTACCACTGCGCCAATCGAGTCGTCAAAGGTCGTGTATCAGGGACATAGGACTTAAACGTAGTATATGTACACCTCCTCACCCTTCGGGGATTACATAAATGCGTGATGTATCTCTTTGATACGCTTCAAGTAGTTATGTCCACTCATATAAAAATAGAAAGCGGTAGATACATAAAGGAGCACGTAACGGTATCGATGGCGTACAGGAAGACAAATCCGTTCGCACCACGTGAGCACCTGAGGTGGAACACTTACTCTCCCTGAGGTTACCGCCCTTTAACCATACTGTGGGTCCCTCCCCCCTCACCCCCTCCGTACTGCTTCTGCAATGGAATCGAATGTGGAACGGGAATACTTTCGTTTTTATCAGCTCAGAAGGAATTTGTTTAGGTAGGTAGGTCAATGATATTATAAGTAACATTTATAATATTGGGTAGAATTAAGTACTTACCTACCTTATAACTGTAGGGTAGAGTCCCCCATTAATTTCTAAGTTTAATTAAGTCATTACTGACATTAGTGTAAGGACCTAGAATTAATGCGAGTCTGAACGCCTTTAGCGAGGTAGATAGGTGATCAATGCTCATGGCTTCTCTGTATGAGAGGAAAGAATATGCTGGTATAACATAAAACATGAACTCTTGTCTTTGCCCATGAGGGTAGACAGAACGCCAGCTACTGTTACGATCCTCACATACCTACGAGTCTTTTGAGAATCCATTTGCCTCGGCCACGTTCAAAGGTGAAAACCTAGTTGGTTTTCACTACTCTATGATTTGGGTGGGAGATGTACAATAAGTTTTTTTTATAAAATACTCACAACTTTTCTTCTGTGCCTACTAACGGCCGTTTGAATAATTTACTTCCTTACGTATATTTGTTGGTTAATATGCCTACTTCCGTAGCTATTGGTATATTTCTATAAACAAAGAATATCCTATCCGTGTCACTTGATTCATAGATATATATCATATTCAGACAGAAATCCATGGACTTAAAAACACCTTCATAAAGGTTACAGAATTATAATTGTTACATGTTGAATTGGTAACAGAATCAAATATGTAACACTTATAAATGTGTCTTCAATGTGTTAACCCAAAACACTTACAAAAGTGTAACCGTAACATATCTGTAACGGATACAAAAGGTTTAACAGTGTTAATAAGTGTTTAACAGGTAAACGTTGCCATTGGATAGCCGAAATCTAGTCGCAGTCTGTTGTAAAACTGATTATTTCAGTTACACATTTTAACACTTATTAACACATATAAAAGGTTACAGTTTGATTCGGTTACATTATTGTATCTGTTACATCTAAAAGTGATTTTCTGTTGAAACTGTTTTTAAAACAGTGTTAAAAACACATTATTACGGTTACAGTTTGAGGCCCCAGAGATAGCAAAACCTGCTAGTAAGTTTTTGAAAATGGTCGTAAAATAAACATCATCAGCTCATCATCAGTCATAATCGTAATCACATCATAATTGCAAGTATTGAGCCCGTCTAACCTTATGTTTTTCTCTGTTGTTCTCAGGCGGGTGCTTCGGCTCCCAGAAGAAGCGCACCATCGTCGGTGGGTGGGCGTGGGCCTGGTGGTGGGTCACCGACGTGCAGAGGATCTCTCTTGAGGTAACGTTCTTCATCTTCTTCTAGAGTCGATGACTCCGATTTAGTCCGACCAGTACGTGGCAACCTGGACGGGCGGTTGTGTGTTTTATGGATTAATTAACTACCCAATAATTGGTCCCCGACAAAGCTCACTGGTAGTGGCCACCCCACGGGAACAGTGTGAATTTTTCCCGTTTGTAAGTTTTTTAAAGTTATTTTATAAGTTGTGACACTGTCCACCTGGGGTGGACAAGCAAAGCGAGCAACTGCGGAAACAAACCTATGCCTGTGAGTGTTCAAGATCATTTAAAGAGAGCAGTAGCATGAACAAAATAATTTTATTTACCTGTTAAGTTTCAGTAGAGTTTAGTACTTGTACCTACCGCAGGCAGTTGAACATGTTCTGTTTTCTATAAAGTTATTCGTATTAAAACAAGCGTTTTTCCTAGGTCATGACCCTCAACCCAGTTTGCGAATACGTAGAAACAGCACAGGGCGTACCCCTCTCCATAACGGGTGCGGCACAATGCAAGATCATGAATGAAGACGAACTTCTCACAACTGCCTGCGAGCAGTTCCTGGGCAAGCCCGTCGACGACATCAAGATGACGATACTACAAACCCTGGAGGGACATCTGAGAGCTATCCTTGGTAAGTGATTTTATTTTTTAGAACAGCGCCATCTAATGTGTATGAGTGGTACTAATAATATTGGTACCTGCGACATCTATTGTTAAAATATGTAAGTACTACTCAATTGCGTTACTAGATGTCGCTAGTCGTTGGGAATGCACTGAGTAACACATTTTCACAGTTTTCGTAATGTTTGCGATTCACAACCTATGCTGAAAGTGGTTTTAAAAAACCAGAACGGGAAAATAATGTTTTTCTTGGTGTCACACCTTGTTTTTTTTATTCTAAGGTGAAAATACGTGAAAAAATGTTTCGAAACTTTCAAGTTTTCTTTAGTATTTAACTGTTCGGTTTTTTAGCAGCCGGCCTTTCTCGCGAGTTCTTAACCGATTCTTCGAATTGCATTTAAACGATCACAATATTTAGCCGATTAGAATTTTATACTTACTAAAATCTGACAAACCCACTTTGTTCCTTTTTGATACATCCGATTCCGTTTTTTTTTTCAGGACACAAAACAGGGTAAACACAGACATAATTATATAGTAAAAAGTATGGGATTTATTTTGACTACCTATGTCTTTTTTTATACTTTGCCTATGTCTTGTGTTTTTCCGATTTATGCCTTTAATTACCGCGTATTTAGATGAAATTTGAACACGGTTATGCGAAGGCGTTCGGGCGTAGGAGTGGATGTTGGGGCTTTGTCCCTGTTTTAGATACGTTTTCATGGAACCCCACACGGGCGAAGCAGCAGACAAGAGTTAGTATATCCATTATTTTGTAGGTACTGCAGTTCGATAAAACATTGGATGAAACAGACCTTGATACGCCTAGCCCTTTTTGCAAATTAATTGGATTAACGGTGATGTGTCAATTTGTATGCTTACTCGGCTCACGGCGTACGGCTTAGGCTCTTGGGACTCTAAACCAATAACGCAATATAGACATTAGTGGTCACTCCTTTAGCTTTTGACTGTTTGGTGACAGTAACACACCTTATATAAAAGTTAATGGTCTCTAATTAAATACCTACTATTTTGTAGAATTTGGATTAAAAAGTGATAGCACCCTCCTATTCACATAGAGAGGAAGCCTGTGACCCAGAAGTAGGAAGATTATAGTCATTATAGTAGAGAGAAAAATATAATTCAGGGCATTCTTTGGGAACTGTCAGTAGAAGTGAATACTTAAGGTGAAAGTGTCAGGGTAGCCCGTAAAATTCAAATGTTCTTGCGTTTTTTGCAATTTGCAGGGTTTGTGGCATTATAATGATCAAAACCGATTTTGACCATGAAAAAACAGTTCCTAGACCTTTATTAACTTGGAGGGTTGTATTGATGATTATAATTCTGTAACTACATACGTCTTACAGTCGCGAACAATATTTTAATCAACATACAACCTAGCAGTAGCCAGCAAATTACAATAAAACATTAAAAAAAAATGAATTTCGCGGAGTACCCTGGAGCATCAGCCTTAAGTAATCTCTATCTGCTACGGGTTGTGCCCCGCGCACGCTCAGTGGTGCTACGCCGTAGCGAATCGGCTACGAGTGCTACGAAGCGTTAGGCGACGGTCACGCATGTTCCATGATTTTTGTTCAACCAAAAAGTGTTGAACGTGCCTAGGGTGTGCGGTGGAGGGCGAGGAAGTGGCGCCATTTTCTCCCTCTTCCCGCGCACCCGCGCCATACGACACTTCTATTTGACCCGCGCGGCCGCGCCTAAAGAAGTATTCACTTCAAAAATGTTGCTTATCAATTAGGTACCCACGATTCAATAAAGATAAAATAATCACCTCTTACAAAACCCTCTCAGAAAAAGAATCTCAGATAAGTATCCAATCTTGAAGATCGTTTTTCTGTCCGTATTTAATTTTATCGCTGACACTAATTCCTTTGAATCATTTTCATCCTATTGCCTAACCAATGAGTCAGCGAGATTCTCCTCCAAAATATTGGCTTCAAACAGTACCAGTGCCAATGCTTCGTTTCTGTATGGAATTGGTGTTATTGGTGCTAACATTGGCGCCAATCTTTTCCTGTATGGTTAGAAGCATTCTTTCATTTGGGCTATGTGATTGACCTTGGCTCCAAGATTCGGAGTTCGTGTAACAGCATCGATAACTATCGGTTTAACAACAGGTTTTAACAACTTGTCGATGAGTGCGCTAACGTTTTGAGATTAAGGTCATCTCTAGTGTGACGCATACATTATTTTGTTTGCTGCATATGTTCGAGGTTGCAAGTAAAACGGAACTTTTCATTTGTAAGTTCACTTTCTAGTCCGTCCGATACAGAGGTTTTCTCGAGATCTTTGCAATGTAAAAATAAGGTTTTTGGCATAATGCTAAGTCTTGATCAAGCGGACATAAGTAGATCGCTCATCAAGTACCAAAACAGTTTTGAAAAAAAACCAGTAAATGTATCGTGTATAGTAATGTAAGTTTTAGGTAAAAACATGTAGACCGTACCTATATCTAAAAAGGAGTATTCTGATATAAGACTTGTTTCATTATTAATAGGTAGGTAGTAGGTACTGTAGTATTATGTTAGGTACGTAGAAAACAGGTACTTACCAGGAAAAGCATTGATGTTAGGTATAGTAAAAAGGTAAACAAAACGACCAAGACCAAGACCTTGCCTTGAGAGCAGAGGCAAGGTTCTGTTTCGTTGAGTAGGTACCTACTACTTATGACCTAGGTGTCCTAGGTGGCCTACTTGTATTGTGTTACTGCGGGCCTTGAACAGGTTTTATACTTATCAAGGAGGATCGCCCTGCATCCGTTAAACTTTTGAATGCCAATGTAGTTGGAGTACAGCACACCAACGACACAAATATGTGACAATTGTAGGTGAAATTCTGCGTTTATGCTCTGGCGTTTAATAGATTAAAGATCATCATCGGATCAGTTAAAGACAGGTTACATCAGTTTAGAAAGAGCCCAGATTTTATAGAGAAAAGAAGAGCTAACTGTGGTTATGTGGCAAAAACACAATATTTTATTAGTCGAGTTGGAGTCAGAGGGACTTGTATTATAGACAGTAGGTATTTACCTACATCACACTGTACAAGATGGCTAAATAATAAATGCCCGTTAGGTTAAGCCGTGCTAGCCTAGGTTGGTCTGTGGATGGGTGACCACTCTTACATACCGAGTTTCCTTCGTGCCTCGGAAAGCACGTTAAGCTGTTGGTCTGGGCTATCATTTGTCTATCTTTGACAGTCGTTACATGTAGTCAGTGGCCCAAAAAGTCTGACATCCAGTCTTACCAAGTGGTATCGTATTTCCCAGTATTAACTGGGTTGTGGAGGTCAAATAGGCAGTCGCTCCATGTAAAATGCAGCTAAATAGCTGCATCCGGTTAGACTGGCAGCCGACCCCCGAACATAGTTGGGAAAAGGCTCAGCAGATAATGATGTACAGGATTTAAAACGGCCTCGATCACCAGCTTTCCATCAATAGACCATACGGCGCGGCGGTTCCCGGGTCGCGGTCGGACATTTTAAAATCTGGAACTTCTCTAGCTGGCTGATGCCAAGTTCTGTGCCCGGGGCCCCGGGCCCATATGGTATTGTGTTATGGAGGTAGATACCAACTCTGCCATTGCCAAAGGGGACTACAGGCATGATAAAATGTTGTGGATTTCCAGACAACTATAGACATTCACTAGGTACATCACTACATATTATCAAAACAAAGTCTGCTGCCGCGTCTGTGTGTCCCTATGCATGCTTAGTAGATCTTTCAAACTACGCAACGGATTTTGATGCGGGTTTTTTAATAGATAGAGTGATTCAAGAGGAAGGTTTTTGTATATAATTTTACGCGGGCAAAGCCGCGGGCATCGGCTAGGTGTAAATATACCTGCAATCAGCAAATAAATTACAACGTGTTTTGCAAAATATAAACATTGAAAGTGGTAAAACCTGAACGCTGGTTTCTGCGCGTGAGTCACTCAAAATGTAGTCTTATTTCCTGTATCTTGGTGTCAGTGACCGATTGCACGGTCAGCAGTAATGTAATATATATATACTTACTTTTCACCAGGTTTAGCCTGCGTTTTCGTTCCAGTAATGTTGGGAGATTATCAAATGGAGTATTTTAAATAAAAAGCCTTATTTTACTGAATCGGATCAGTACCTAATTCTGTGGATTCACTTCTACATCCAAACTTACTCTATAAAATATTAGTACAGGTAAGTATTGTTTTTCATAGTTTTTAGTAGCTTAATATTTTACTTTCTAATGTTTGTTAGGATAGGTGGCAATTTTTATAGTTTATTTGTACTCGATTTGATCGACCATAAGACAATAAACTAAAGATATATTTTAAGTAGGTATTTTAATCTATATAACTTTTACGTAATTACATTGCACATTATGTACAGCGATCATTCTAACATGGCATTTTAGTAAATACAACACAGAAAATTAAATCATCGGTCTGTCACAACAACAAAATCGTCCACAACAATATAATTTCATGTCAGCTTACAACAGCCTACCAATTTTCCGCCATCAAATTGCACCATAAAAACTGTGAATACTTTCCCTGCTGTCGGTACTCTGCAGACGTGCATAGGGTCACGTAGACCCCGTGAGGCTTAGAAATGAAACTGCAAAGAAAAGAAAAAAAACATCGTTCTAACTGTACTGTATATTAACCTGTTAAAGAAGTTCGTTGTTCGTCTTTTGTAATGGTAATAAGTTATATATTTAAGTATCTCTGCCAAGAACCAGTCGCAATTTTCGTTTGAGTTGTACATCTAAAACGCAAGTGGAGACTTTTTCTCTAAGCTTCGCTGACCGCAGGATCAACAAACGATTTTTTGCAACACTTGAGTCCAATTGAGTTGTCTCTTTGCAATGTTTCAGCAAAGACAAATTGAAATATATGTAGGTACCTACTTAAGTATATTTTGAAGACGTTCTAATACAAGTACCACATTATTTAAGTTTTATTATTAGAAGTTATCCTTCTGTAATAGCTATTGGTTTTCCTGTACATATATATATAAATAATGATGTACAAACTCATGCTACATAATTCTCAAATATTTCGGCAAACACTCAAGTGTTTAGCACTTATGTGTTTGGTAATAGAGGTAAATATGTCCTATTTTGCAAATATCTCACCTATAGATACCCTTAAATAAACAAAGAACATCCACTTCCATTCAAGTTCATATTAAAATTCTTCAGCTGATGATATAGCTATTGTTTCCATAATATTATACTACTAGTTCCAAAGCGTCTCTCCTTAGGTTATTCGGCTGTCTTCGTAGCAGTGCCTCGAGACGAGGGTATTGTGCAAGAGGGTTTACGAGGGGTATGGAATGTCTTCCATTGATGTATAGATTTAGGAAACCTATGCATAGTTGATATGGAGAGGGATACGTCGTTCTAGACTAGATAGTTAGGTAAAGGGGAAAATATTGCAGTATTATTTTTGTTGCCATTAAAACTATTGGTATATTTAGCACAGATTCAGTTTATTGGACGAGTTCATATTAATATACCAACTGAGAACACTAAATTAATATAAATATAATTATATCGCTGGACATTAACACACAGCGCCACCTAGTGCCACACTAAGCAAGGCTTGTGTCGTGAACACCAGGTAGTTGTTATACTACATATATACTTTTTTATTTGTAAATACATACTTATTATACATATCAACATCCATGACTCGGAAACAAATGTCCATGCTCATCACACAAACATTTGGGGTTCCATCTATCTGGCAGAATCTTGTTGCTCCGAAATTCATTTAGCATAACACACTTGGCATAATTTTCTTTAAACGAATATATTAAAGGCATATTTTTTTTTAAATATACTTATTGTTTGGGTGAATGTGTGTATGACCGAATTTCGAATGGCATACTTTTAGATGGCAGTTTTTTTATTTGGCATAATTACCTTTGGCATTGTTCAAATTTCGCATAATTTCGTTTAGAATAATGTTTATTTAGAACGACGATTATTTGGTATAATTTCACTTGGCATACTATGAAGATTGCAGAATTTCATTTGGAATAATTTTATTTGGCAGTATTGCCATTTTTTAATGCCACAAAATAGCATTTTAACCTTAATTTAAAATTGAAATATTATCTTAAAAAGTCAATATGTTGTGCTAGAAAAGTTAGTGACAGAAACTAATCGCTCCAAAACCGACTCCACGTAGTCTTGTCTGCCCTACCCCTAGAGTGTAATTTAAAATCGCGTAGGCGCGGAGGGGCGAGGCGGGCCGCGAGCTGAGGAGCAGGTGGTTTTAACACTCGCCGCCGCGGCTGAGGCTGGCCGGCTAAGCCGGCCAGTAAGCCGAAGCTGCGGTGGTGAGCGTTGAAACACATCTGCGACGAGAAGCTCGCGTGGGACCGCCGGGGCCCCGCAGCGCCGGAGCCGTGACAGAAACCATGCCTGCTGCATGTTGCATTCTCGTTTGCTGCATGCTTGCTGCATGCTTGCTGCATGCTTGCTGCATGCTTACTGCATGCTTGCTGCATGCTTACTGCATGCTTACTGCATGCTCATTGCATGCTCATTGCATGCATGGTATATGCGGGTTTGCATGTTTGCTGCATGCTTGCTGCACGTTTGATGCATGCTTGCTGCAGGTTTGCTGCATGCTTGCTGTATGCTTACTGCATGCATGGTGTATGCAGGTTTGCATGTTTGCTGCATGCTTGCTGCATGCATGGTGTATGTTTGTTTGCATGTCTGCCTGCTTCTTACAGGAAAATAAAAACCACATGATCTCAATCTACTGTTTTAATAAAATAAAGAAAGAAAATTATGTTTATTTAGCCGTTAAACCCAAAATATTGTGATTTTCACCTGCAGGCCACGAGTGCCATACGCTCGAAAAACATAAAGAAACACATAATATCGTCGAAAGATTTTGCACTAGTACCAACTAAGTAAAATAATTGTATATTTTATTAAATTAATAACACTGGTATAATTGAATAACGTATAAAATTTATAAAATATATTCATAAAATACATGCATAAATTACAATATAAAATTAAACTAACTATGAATTTTCTGTACCTATTGAAAATAGTCTTTCCATAATTATGCATAAGAAGTGTATGCGAAAAGATGATTCAAACTATAAACTTCCTGAGATGTGATAGTTCTGCCATTCAATGACTATTGATATGAAATTTATGCCAATAGATGATTCTAACCCTAAACTTTCTGCGATAGGATGGTTCAACGTTTAATGTTTATGCATATGAAATTTATGCAAAACGATGATACTGACCTCCAACTATCTGCGACAAGATGGTTCGACTTTTAATTTTTATGCATATGAAATTTATGCCTTTAGATGATTCTGACTTACAAAATTATGAGTTTGAATGTATGATAAATGCGTGTCTGCCAAACGATTTTCTGCGAAATGAAGTTTATGCTATCTGCTGTTATGCAAAGTAATAATATGGCATAAAAAGTTCTGCTATAAAGGGTGGACCCAAACATTTGCTCCTACCGGGATTCGAACCCAGGACCCTACGAACGTAAGGCAGCCTCACCACCACTACGCCATTCGGGTCGTCAACAAATTATGAGCGGTCATGTCTTACAAATTACCAGGATTTCACAATCATGATGAAGTACTTAATATCTTATTTAAATGCTGCTACTATTTGAAAAGCATATCGTACTCCAGTCCTACTAACTAAAACTTACAGAAAGCATTCTTAGCAAATATAGAGGTGCTCCGGAACCTCAAGTGAAAAGCACCTGCGTCATTTCTGAGCGCCTTTAGCTCGTCCCGGAAGACTAAGTCGGAAAATCGTCTGCCTAGCTAGCGCCTTCCTTTCCAAGGAGTCTATTCTTTCTTTTATACTTTTAAGTCTCTCTATAAAATAGTATTTATATTTCGTTCATTTTGAGTTTTAACCCCCGACGCAAAAACGATTCTGAGTGTGTGTGTGTGTGTGTGTCTGTGGCATCCTAGCGCCCGAACGGATGAACCGATTTTGTTTTTTTATGTTTTGTTTGAATGTTAAATTAGTCAGGAGTGTTTTAGCTATGTTTGATAAAAAATCTGTCCAAGATGGCCGCCGCCACAAAATGAAACGAACGACGAACGAAACGAAACGAACGAACTATTTTCTATTCAACTTTAAATACATTGTGTCGGAAGTTTTTTAATTTTTAATTTAATGTTACTTGTAACATTAGTTACATAATAGTAACCCGACTGCCTCGCTGGTTCTCTGGTCACAAGCCGCTAATATTGACCATGAACGTTCGATATCCAGGCTAGCCAATGAGTTTAAAATAGCATGCTTCAAGAGATTGCAGTGATAATGTCATGAACTGGGTAATACCCCAAGCCGTTTTACCGTTGGAAAATGCAGCCTTCTCGGCCGGTAAGCCTCGCAATATCAAGGAAAATTCCGCCATTCTCCGTCGCCTACTAATTGCGATTTGTTTTTTAATTATTTAGGTCTTGACGCAGATGTCATGTCGAAAACAAATGTCCGATTCCCAGAGCTTCTTTTCGATGATTGAATAAATAAATATCGATAAAAAATCATACTTATTTATTTTTCAACGTATCTCTCGCTATCGAAAAAAGGTTTGCTGTGAGGTAACCCAATTCTGGGTTAAGCTCGCCGTAGGACATTATGCTACATAATTATTGCGATTTATGTGACTCTTAATTTTGAGTGCAATAAAGAATAAGAATCTGTAATTCTACGAAAATACCATTAGTCGGTAAAGGTGCTTCGAGAGCAAGTTTTATTTGAAATCGAGGAGAAGATAAATATTGACAAAGGATACGATGGAGGTAATTTGCAAAGACAAATGTGAATACGGGATTGAGTTGTTTGACTAAGGGGACTGATACCTCGAATTGTTGGAATGTACAAATGATAAATTGAAGGGTATTTCTTGAGTTAGACGATTATGAGATTTAATAATCGGCTTAGATCAGATTTGTAACTAACAAATTGTACGATGACTTAACTCGTCTCTATAAATCAAAGTGTAAAATGCTATTGCATAAATATAAAATGTTTGCACAGTAATTATTGCCTATCCGTCAAACAAATCTAATCTTGGATATCGGACTTGCTCTTGATTTGTTGATGTCCTCTCACTCTGTTGTTTTTTGCAATTACTTTTTGTCTATATTCGAATCTCAGCATTTCGAAATTTCGGATTTAAATACTGGACCTACTCGTAACTTCGCATCTGATTGCAATCTACTAAAAAATCTGATAGTGACAACCCTTTTTTTTCGGATGGCAAATCATCAAATAATTCTTCTGCAACTCTGGGCGGAGCGGGAGGGAGTGTCAGACTTTTACTGACTAAAACCATCCCTGTTCATCCTCGCTCTTTTATTACGGAGTCATGGTATCTCTTTCGATCAGTCTGATCAGTCAGATCTTCCCCACCATTATGCTGACATGTCTTTGAAGCGCGCGTGGTTCACTCTGGCGCCGTCGACACGGCATGTCCTCATAACACGGACGGACGGCGAGCTAGCCCATAGCTCACCGTCCACAGGTCCGTGCCTACGGTGGTGGCCTCTCCCGCGGTGACTGCGGGACGCAGTCCTCCTTAGCTAGCATGACTGCTTCGCAGAAGAAGGTGGCGGCTTCCCATTCCGCGGGAGGTCGCCGCCGCATAGTGATAACCCTGAATACTAATTACGCAGACACAGTAAAAGGCATTTTTTTCAAATAAAATAACTACCGCGACCTTCACATTAAGTCTAGGTTAGGCTGTAGTACAATCGTATTTACTACCTATTACATTTTATTTCAGCTTCCGTGTTAGTGAAAGGCAAAACGATAAGATAACTCTATGCTGTTTAGGACTTAGGCTAACCATTTCATTTTATGTCGGTCAACTATTTCTCTAAAAAAATGAAATTAATATCGTGTCCAACCTGCACTGTTGTTTGCACATTACAGGAGCTGGTGGACGCTACTGAAGTGCCCAAATGTCGTCAAATGGGCTGAATCCATGTTAATTACTATAGACACACTCAAAGATAGAGTAAGGTATAACTTCAGAAATCAAAATAGAAGCATTTATTGCATGTGGCCAGTTACAGTTCCCTATTCAAAAACAAAAAAAAACAAATGGAGCTACAGTCCCACTCACAAGGCAAAATAACTGTGAAAGTACTGTCGTTGGCCATTCCAAAACGTAGACCTCTATGGAGTAGAACGGGCAAGAAGCTACATCGGGGCACTCTTTTAAATCAGAATACTGGTACAAAACCTTGGTTACATGACGAAGAAGCAATTTACAACTTAACACTACGAAGTGTTCTCGAACCGCTGAAAACTTCCTGCAGTTGAGACGACCATTTGAAAAGGTCGTAGTTTTAGACAACCATTTTAGTTGCAGCGCAAACTGTACCAAATGTTGTGGGTTTAAAGTTGTTCTTCCAAAACACATAATTAGGTCCCTACTTGTATTTGTTAAGACTCAATCGCAGAACGTTTGATACAGAACGCTACATAAGTACTTACTACGATTTTTACATACTCCTCAATTATCGCTTCTTCAATCTCATCTTCCATTTTACATATATATGTTGGTTGTTAGTACAGAAGTAGGTTTACTCATGTATATCTGACCTTAAACAATTCTTAATCTATACTTATATACTTATAATAATATAATATTATAAAGCAGAAGAGTTTGTTTGTTTGTTTGGTTGAACGCGCTAATCTCATGATCTACTGGTTCGAATTGAAAAAATCTTTTTGTGTTAGATAGTCCATTTATCGAGGAAGGCTATAAGCTATATAACATCACGCTACGACCATTAGGAGCGGAACAGGAATGAAAAATGTTGCAAAAAAGAGGATTGTTTTTCCTTTCGTTTTTCTCTCTTATGTGACGCAGACGAAGTTGCGTGGGTCAGCTAGTTTTAACTTAAGCCCCTTGTGTCAATTAATGAATTCATCAGCAAATTAAGCCTATGCGTCATTACAGGTGTGCCGGCGAATTGGGAATACCCTAATTGAAATTCTATTATCCTTGTTTATTTATACTAACACTAGGTTACGTCTGAATTACTCTTTACATAAAAGTGCGCTCTGTTGGGTTTTCAACCATATTATTCAAATATTGACGACTCGAATGGCGCAGTGGTAGTGAGGCTGCCTTACGTTCTTAGGGTCCCGGGTTCAAATCGCGGTAGGAGCAAATGTTTGTGATGAGCATGAACATTTGTTTCCGAGTCATGGATGTTTATAATAAGTATGTATTTACAAACAAAAAGTATATATGTAGTACATCAACTATCTGGTGACCACGACACAAGCCTTGCTTAGTGTGGCACTAGATGGCGCTGTGTGTAATGTCCAGCGATATTTATTTATTTCGTATTGAAATAAAATCAGTAGCAAGTCTGACTTCAATATATTATGTACGTTTTTTTTTCTTATCAGAGCATTGCGCAATGGGAAGATACTAGCCTATTGAATCTTCGATTCAAATCTTTATCTATTAGGGAAATAGTGTAATCCAATGATTCAATTAGTAGATAGGAAGGTCCTTATTCGCTTACTTACTTCAAAACCTACAGAGAACAGTTACTCATTAATGCAACAAATTAGGAACATCAATGAATTAAATTATTTTTTATTATGAGGTCTGAAACGCCTGAAATCAAGTCGTAATTATAGACGCCCTAAACTAAATAATATACAAAACAACAACAGCTGTTTAGCACAATGAGTTTCACGCCGATTTGTAACAAATGAAAAAAACAGAAAAACAAACGTGTATGTATAAGTTCAAACATACAATATGTATGAATTACTGAAACAATCTGCCAAATTGAAGGTCACATAGCCAACAACAGAAATACATATTTACGACAAACAAAGTGCATGCAACTACATCTGTAATCTCGTTTCGCATGCTGCAAGAAATTGCACCATAGAGAAATATTATTGTGGAAATAACCGCGAAGTTTACTAAAGGGGAGTGCGGGGGGCAAACTCCGGTTTATACTGTAAAGGACAGCACTACCACGCCATTCGTTCGCTAGCATTTGAACTCGCTACTCGATCAACTATACTGTTAACTTTCATCGATAATACCACTCCAGTAACACGACTATCGAAAAAAATATTTTCAAATAAATTCTGTCTTATAAAGTCATCAAAAGTCAATCAACTGTCAATTACGACCACAGACAACTCAAATCGTAATTTATTTTCCTTTCAATTCGAATTCAGAATCGTTCTGTGTTGTGCAGTGTCCACGGGATGAACCGGACAGTTGTCTAGTGTTGTGACGTGTTCTTAAATATCGATATCCAAGCCGTACTATCTGCAAGAAGTAGCTATGTCTTTGCTATGGATGAGCGTCTTTAATCTTGGAGTAACTATTGGTGCTACGTTTGCTGTTGTTACGAGGTAAGCATCATAAAGTTTTAAAAGTATTAAGTTTTTCGTATACACTTTAACGATAGGATGTCAGTATGATTTTTTACATTAAATGATGAGATTGATGTTACCAAAATTGTTTGAGTTCATAGTTCCCCAATTTGTAATAAAACTTTTGAGGAATACAGTACAATAACCTATGGAACTTAGTATAAAAGATTCTTCTGGGTGGGAAACTCTGAACCCTTTTCTTTGACATAGAACATAATCATTTTCTTCCACGAATCAAATATTAGGTACGTTCCAGCTGCTCTTTATTGAAATATTTGAAATCTTTTTGAAATATTTAATTGTGGTATTTAATTAAAGGCGCTTTTAAAGTGTTCTTGAGCTTTTGCAATGTCAAAGACCAGGCATAAATAGTTTATTGATCTCTCTCTCCTTCTAGGGGTGAGGTCGGACTACAGTCCGGTTTATATCGAGAGTGCATTGATTCTAGTACGCGAGTAGTGCTTGTACTGCAAATCACATTACTCCAAGCTAGATTCAATGTACTGTATGCGAACAGCTACTTTTCCAATATAAAATCGATTTGGATATTGGACTAGGAATGTTTTAGTAGCCTCTCGTTCCCTGCTATGCTATTTATTGGACTGATATCTGTGACTTCTCCTTTACGTCTTTATAGGCATCATCATCTCATCTGCTAGGCCTTTTTGTAGCTATGTTCGGGTCGACTTCCAGTCCAACCGAATTAGGTACCGGTATTCTAAATGGAGCGACTGCCTATTTGACCTCCACAACGTAGTTGGACCTGGGTAATACGATACTGAGATGAGTTCTTAAAGTACCTTATAAAAAAACTGCGACAGTTAATCAGCGTCAGGAGAGCACTGCCGCTAAATCAAGATTTGGCTCCTATCGTCTGTTATATCTATTGAATAAGTTTATTTTTTGGTCAAACAGCTTCCAACAGACAGTCATTGTAGTAATTATAATTATAGAGTAAGTTTGTATCTTTGGCTATAACGGGATAACCGTGAGACCTATTCTTGTAAGAGTTGGTACGAAAAGTGTGAGTATAATAGGTCGTTGATCCCTTGCAGTGTTTTTTCTTGGTACTCGCCTTATACAGTTAGAACCTTGCTTGTTGCACATTTTGCGTATTATAGTGTGGCTTGGTTTCTATTGCATTATTTTGATCTGACAAGTCTTTAATACATAACTTCAGAAAGCCAGTGGTAAATCGAATAATGCGAACATCGGTTTTTTTTTGGAATTTGATCAATTTAAATTAACATTTATTCAAAGCAATACAAAGCAGTTCTAACTAACATTTCTTATTAATATGAATCAGCGGTATTATGCATCTAATTTTCTCAGAATGTTGGTTGCTTGTTTGTTACCTTGTACACCAATATAGTTACCTAAAACGTAAGTTTATTCATAAATAATGTTAACTGAATGAATATTTTCCTTGTTTTTACAACTCATTCATACATTCAATCTCCCTAGCTCGGCCATATTATTCGATATTATTGTAGGTATTTATATTAAACAATAATTGCATACAAATCAGTTCTTTGAGTATTACGTGGTTGCTAACCACATGTTTACGTCAGTTCATTAATTTTAAATAAATAAGTATATTCTGATATTGTTTTATCGCACTTGACGTTCACTAATAACGTCGTTCATTATTTTTAAATATTCTATCGATAAGTTAATGTGATATCGATATTTTTGTTATGATGTGGGGGCACTCTAACTAAAAGTTATAATTAGGTGGGTATTCTATATTCGGTATTCTATTGGTATATAAATAAGGCAATTTAAACGAAATGCCTTACCTACGGCTGTACAAGTAATTACAGGTGGTTGAAATGTTGGAAGCCAGCACAATTGTTTGGGAAGCAATCGTCTAAATTGGTCATAATAATTCGGTAGTATCTACCAGTATCGGAAAATATGTTATAAAGGGTGTAAAAACCTCTGGACGAAGCCGAAAGGCACTTGCTCTCTCCGTCATTGCGTGTTTTTATTCAACAACATGCCCGGGAACTCTCTTTAAAAAAAAAATTAGGCAAATGTTTTTAATGTAAGATTTTTAAACATCTCCACGTACCCCGTACTGTTCAATCCATCCATCAGCGCAATGTTCTGAGTGCGTAACATTGAGTTCTACTACAAAACATGATTTAAAAAAGTCGTTTCTCAGCAATATTTTTTGCGCAAAGTTACTTAGTTTGATATACAGAATGCTTGATTCACGGTTTTGTGATGAGTTTGTATATACCATGTATTTACACGACAAACCTATTTTGTGTAAAATATCTAGAACATACACCTCAACTCAACAAAATACAAACATACGTAAGTGTATCCTCTTTTGCAAATCTCGCTTTCAAAATTAGGTTTGCTATAAGAAAACCCAACTCTGGGTCGCCTTTGTAGGTACATAAGCTATATTATTGCAATTAATTTGTATATTTGTTGTTTTGCATGCAATAAAGAATAAGAATAAGAATAAAATTATTATGACATAGTCCAGAAATGGCTGCAAGGAAGACTACTTTATCTAGTACATACTATGGTATTTTTATTATACAAAGCCATTTGAAAAACAAAATTCATTTATCATTTGCTTTGACCAATAAAATTCATTGTGCTATTTATAATACTCGCTACTACGGACGTACAATGAACACGATTTGACGTGGGCTTCCCATCCTTATCTACTTATGTTTTATGTTTCGTGTTTCTGTGAAGTCCACATTGTATTGCTATTTTACAATATCTTGCACATGCATACTAAGAATTCAGTTCTTGCATATTTGATGAAATAACGCAGGTTTTTTTTGTACCTATTTAGTAATGTTTTGTTATCTTCACATAGTTCGAATAATGAAAATCGAATAAAAAAGTAATCGATCATTATTCCAAAGTATTGATTATTCAATACTTTGGAATAATGATCGATTACTTTTGACACTTCTTCTATTACCAACTCGTAAAAATAAAAATAAAAGGTTTCTTAAACTCTGATCGAGTACTATTATTTTTGCGATAGCCCTCGTAACTAAAGCCGCCATCTTTTATTTTCAATTTCATTTCCACAGACAATACTTACCACAAATTTTTTCGAACTGCTGCGACCTCCTGTCAATGTCATAACGCTCCAAAATAATCTTGCAGCACTATCAGAGTATGCAGCTATTCAATAAATTACTTTGAAAGTGTTCCATAGTTTCACTGGAACAATTCTGTTCGTAGTTTGAACAATAAACAAAATGGCCGTGTGTTTCATAATGGCAGGCATATTCCGGTGCTGGCTGGCGAGGCCTGGAACTAATTGTTGCTACTTTGTTCTCATATTGTGCTGTATTCGAAACTTAAGTTCAGCCTAACACCGCAGCATTCATTGTTAATTAGTGTGCGAATCAATTTGATAGCATTTTAATCAAATACTAGATTAAATTACCGAAACGAACTTGATGCAGACTGTTTTTTGTAAAATGCACTGCAACAAAAGCTACTGATTTAATAATATTGTATTAAATCACACTTCTGAATAGTAAACCTTGATCGGATCTAAAACAGCCATATCTTGAAAACGCATCAAATTATTTCCTCTTGCATCCAATACCTTTGCTAAAACTATGGCTACCTGAATTATAACAAAAACGCATGTTGTACAAAGGTTAAACAAGTAAAAAAGTTCCATTGCCCCAAGCCTCAAAGTGCAATAATGACAAAGCACGTACTTCGTCTTGTGAAAAAGGGCACGGCGAACTAAACTGACGCAATCGAACTAGGTATCTGGAATCAGTAACCGGCTGACGAAAACTGACCTCCTTATTTGACGTTAATCTGTACTGTGCTCGTCACGATGACGTCATGACCGTGAACTTGACTCAAGGGCCGGAATGACCCTGCCGGGGTTGCGGGCCTGTTCGAAAGAGATACCGCGGCCCCGGAACGTAAAAGGCGAGGAAGGAACATGTATGGTTTTTAGTCAGTAAGAGTCTGACACTCCCTCCCGCTCCGCCCAGAGTGGGGGGGGTCATTTGATGATTTCCCATCCTTAAAAAAAAAAAAAAAAAAAAAGGGCCGGAATGACCTTGCTGGTTTTACGGTATTACTGAACTTTATCTGGTAAGTAATATTGACAATGTCATGAACACAGAACACCATATAATTTGACTGATTCGTGAGTCTAGCGGTGGCAAGTATTACTACTGAGGAGGAGATATTGGTTTCGATTCCCGGGTCACGCAGCACTAGGAATTTCTCATTAGCAGCCCGGAGTCTGGATTTGCGCGCGATTGATGACAATAGGCCTCCCCTTATTACATGGGGCTTAGACATCACTTAAAAAATGTGGGTATAATGTACTACATTGTACTGTATAAACGATGCGTTGGAAGACCTCCCACTAGGTGGACCGATGTCCTGGTGAAGGTTGCGGGAATCCCCTCGATGCGAGTCGCAAGGGACCGGTCAATGTGGCGGCACTTGGGGGAGGTCTATGTCCAGCAGTGGATGTCTTTCAGCTGAAATGATGATGATGATGATGAATCACTTCTGCCTAACCCTCCAAGAATTAAAGGTGTGATGCTTTGGTAAAGGATGAGGTCAATAATACCTAGTGTGACAATTACTGGAAAATTTTACGTTAGGTAACTAACTGGGTCACGTTGAAAGAGTCATCAAGAAGTATTGCGTCGGAAACGGGTCACGCTACTATGTACTTGTCAATTTCGTAATGGACGCTAGCTTAGCACAAGGGCAGGCGTTGCACTTTACGGATATTCTGTCCAGTTCACGCGGTAAGCCCCCAAATACGTAGGATCATAATTTCATAAGCCCTTTCATTTGATACCCATATTAAGAAAGTTGTGAAAAAAAAAAATATTCACCATTTTATGGTGGCGGCCATCTTGAATTTGAAATTTATTATAGGATATAGTATTGTTCTAGTCAAGCCCTTTCATTTGATACCCATATTGAGGGAGTTGTTAAGTAAATATGTAATCCGCCATTTTGTGGTGGCGGCCATCTTGAACTGATTTTTATCAAACATAGCTAAGAACACTCCCGACTAATTCACCTTTCAAACAAAAAAACTAAATGAAAATCGGTTCATCCGTTCGGGAGCTATGATGCCACAGACAGACACACAGACACGTCGAACTTATAACACCCCGTCGTTTTAAGTCGGGGGTTACAAATGATTGACTTGAAAATTAGATAAGTACCAATACTTAAAACCATTATCAAGAAAAAGTTTGTAAAACTTAAAATTGGATATGTCAGCATTTATAAACCTTGACGTCACGTAATGAAACCATATTAGAGGAAAGTTTGAAACCGCCGATCTACTATGTAATTTGATGAGGGTTCACTGAAACTTATCCTGACTTAAACCAGCTTAAATGCGAGTATATTCACGTGAAGCCTTATCATATAATGCTTAGACACTTATTTACTTCGTGGATTTATTTCTCCTGAAAATCACCTGGTTTGACCTATGGTCTTTTAGAAACGAACGGTGCGGCAAAGTCGTTGAAAATTGCTTTCAAAACGAAGATTTGTCGCAGAATTTTCGCTGTTTTACAAAAATGTTGTGTTGGGAAAGCTTAAGGAAGATATAAAAGCGTCTAAACTTTGAGAAGCCTGGCTTATTGAAGCTATTGACGAAGTAAAGTTTTCGGAGAAGAAAGGAACTTTCCATTTTTGGCTACGTTGAAAATGATTATGTGTGCAAGAGCAATCTAGCTGACAGCAAGATGTCGAATGAGTCAGTAATTTCTAAACTGATTTCGTCTGGCCTTGGTGGGAGTCATCATCTGCCTAGCCTTTTCCGAGATGCAGCTGAATAGTAAATACCAATATCTTACATAGAGCGACTATCTATCTAATCTCGGGAACCCAGTTAGTACTGGGTAATACGATACCCCTTGGTATGCCTGGTTGTCAGAGTTTCGAGCTACTGACTACGCGTACCGACTGTCAAAGATGTACAAATGACATCTGAGACCAATCAGCTAAAAGTGCTATTCGAGGCACGGAGCAAACTCGATATTAATGGGTGGTCACGACCACCATCCACGGACCAACCTAGCTAAGCACAGCTTAACATAAAGATCAAACCCATCACCCTCCTAGCCTCGCCTAGCCTTTTCCCAACTATGTTAGGGTCGGCTTCCAGTCTAACTGGATGCAGCTGAATACCAGTATTTTACATGGAGCAACTGCCTATCTTCTGACCTCCACAACCCAGTTTGTACTAGGAAACACGATACCACTCGGTAAGACTGGTGTCAGAGTTTTGGGGCCACTGACTACCTGTAAAGTCTGTCAAAGATGGACAAATTACAGCCGGGACCAACGGCTTAACGTGCTTTCCGAGGCACGGAGGAAACTCGGTATGTAAGGGTGGTCATGGTCACCCATCCACGGACCAACCTAGCTAAGCACAGCTTAACATAAAGATCAACCCGAACGACTGTTATTATTTAGCCAACAGCTCCTCTTAGGTTCTCGACCTTGGTGGTAGAAAAAACATAAGTAAGTACTGGTAGCTAATGATAGTTTTTGCTATAAGTCTAACGTTCGACTAATGATGGAACTAATGGAGCAAAAATTGCTTTAGGATGCTGTACGTTTCTTTTATTTATACTTTGGTATAAGTTCTGTCAATCCGCCAAGTGTAAATAACACCATGTACTGTCAAACAGTCGTAAATTTGTTGACCTCAAAACAGGATACAACCTTAAATATAGCACGACAATAAAAGATTTTTCTTATAGACTTGTCATCAGATTTGATCAGTATCAATACTAGCATGAGGTTCTAAAATGTTTAAAAATTTAAATGGTCATCTTGTTATACACTATACCTTACCCATATCTTTTCTAGCTGGGTTGATTAAAAAAGCAACGGATGAAATAAATCATGTTTGTACAAAACAGGGGTCAGAGGTAAGGTATACATCAAACTTTGAATGCGGTCCACATACAAAAGAAGTCCCATCCCATGTCATGTCAGCTGCCTTTCTGACGAACTGGCCAAATTTTTTATGGTACCTCTTTTAGGCCGTTTGCAAATAAAAAAAAACGCATAAATACAAACATGGAATTAATAAGTACTAAGTTGAATGGAACCGAAATGGAATTTAAAAGTATGCTAATAAGACGACAGATTTTGTTCATTCTTTTTTTAAATGGCTCTCTTTTCCTACAGTATGATTGAGGACCGAGAGTGCCAGTTATTTCTGATGCCAGTCATTCATTCAGTCATTACTCTCAGCTCTTTACTATGTATGAGTTAAATCGAGTGAATCCGAGCGTAAAACGTTTGTTCGCGAAGCGGATACGTTTATATTTACTTTGTATGTTTATATGTAGGTATTTGCAAATATTATGTAAGTACCTAGATATTATAAAAGGACGTAATATTTGGTATTGAATTTTTAGGTGTCGAAGGCCTTTTGAGTGTTTGTTTTGTCAGAATAGTAGGTAGAGCTTATTTTGCGTTGTTCTAAGTACCTATTCTTGTATTAAAATGTCGTAAATACATAGGTACACGAATAACTTACTACACGGTACGTAGTATTTGCGGAAGAGGTGCTCAAAAATTGAAAGACAATTTCTTCAGATTCGTAAATACTTTGTTTCTGTAATTTAACATAGATATTCCATTCAGCGTACAGAATATAAACCACAACTAGCCAAATACCCATAACCAACCTTCGGATCTAATATAAAAAGCCTTTCCATTCAGAAAATGTGATCACAGAACTGCTGAATACGCATTTATAAGAAGATACGACTATTCAATCAACTCCAGAACGCTGGCTCTGAAACTGCTTATAAAGCCATCATGTCAACCTATGTCTTTATCTTTCCCGCCACTCGTTAAAGATATCACTGTCAAAAAAAAGCGGCCAAATGCGAGTTGGACTCGCCCATTAATGGTTCCGTAGTAGCAAGTAACATAATAATAAAAGTTCTTGTATTTCGTTGTAAATGAAAGGTGAAATGCGGTTTACGATTTATGACATATTAAAAAAAACTACTTACTAGATCTCGTTCTAACCAATTTTCGGTGAAAGTTTACATGGTAATGTACACCATATATTTTTTCAGTTTTATCATTCTCTTATTTTAGAAGTCACAGGGGGGGGGGGACTCATTTTACAACTTTGGAAGTGTCTCTCGCGCAAACTATTCAGTTTAGAAAAAAATGGTATGAGAAACCTCAATATCATTGATGGGTACCCGGGTACCCGGGTACCCACACGTATGGGTTTGATGAAAAAAATATTTTTGAGTTTCAGTTCTGAGGATGGGAAACCCCCAAAATGTAATGTTTTTTTTTCTATTTTTGTTTAAAAATCTTAATGCGGTTCACAGAATACATCTACTTACCAAGTTTCAACAGCATAGTTCTTATAGTTTCGGAAAAAAGTGGCTGTGACATACGGACGGACAGACAGACATAACGGATCCATAAAGGTTTCGTTTTTGCCAATTTTTGGCTACGGAACCCCTTAAAAGACGTTAGCTTTTAGGAGTTCCAGATGATTATAAAAAGTGTTCATGGTATAAATAAGATTTAATTGAGGAAAACTCTTGGAAAAAATGAAAAGACATGACCGTCTTTTTTCTTTGATGATATCTATTGAATTTTCTGGTACTTAACTGTTGATAAAGCAAGAAATGAAAACCTGTATTGTACCTTCGACATTTTTCTAGTTTATGACCGCATAATTTCGGCAAAGAAAGTGTCGTCCCTTTTCTCTGCGATTTACGCTTTTAAAACGTCATCAGTTCAAAGATGTTCGACCAAATTCCGTACTTTATTTAAGCCATTACCATATTTTCTGGAAAATTTCGTAAAGTTTGACTTGAAGCAAATAAAGAGCACACGAAAGAGATAAATTATTTTTACGAAAAAAAATTGACACAAAGTTTTTCGAAAACAAATAAACCCATTTTTTACTGTCTTCTGTTGAAGTTCTGTGACCTGGAACTTTTTGTTGTACACCTCCTTTCTAGAAAAGGGTTAAGCCCCTGTCACACATTGAAAATTCAGTTCTGAATTTTATTTCGAACAAAGTTGAACAAAAAGAACTGATAATGTTATACCATCTGCTGCCAGTTGGAAAACGCGTCCGATTCTATACGACTTTTTGCATTTAACCATTCAGATTTTGAAATTCGAACCTTCGCTCGAATTTTATTCGTCCATGATCGATTGGGTCTCTTTATGTATCACATGTATGAGGCCATAACTGCTTGAGCGTATTCAAATTTCAAAGTCTTTTTGTCAGTCTCGATTCAAAAGTCCAAATCCAGGTTGGACACAACACAAAAAAGAATTGGATATGCCGTAAACTTTGTCCCAGTACTCAGTACTTACTTACCTATTCGTCCTTTCACAGTTATTTTAGCTCAGTACCAAACTCTCAATGATCTTTGTTCTCAATCCGATAAGGTCGATAATTGGGTGGCTGTCACTGAAAATGCTGTCAAAATTACAATGATCTTTATCGTCGTTAAAAGAAGGTGGTTGTCAGACTGCAGCTGTCGCAGACCAAATAACTGTGAAAAGACTGTACGTACTACAGTATTCGCTATGCGTTTTGATCCCTTTACAGCTTCCAGTCCTTCGCTATTCTGAACTGAAGATGGATGATGTACACGTTGCATTGGTAGGAAATTAAACGGCAAATCTTCAGTAAAAGCTCTCGTCATGAAGAAGTGAGTGACGTCTCATAATCGTGACCCCGTTTATGTGAAGTCGGAGGGATACGTTTTAATACCTAACTTAATCGTCGAGGGGCACTTAGTTATTAAAAAGTTATGATAGCAGTTCAGATTTATCAGGCCTTCTGTTACTGAAGCAATTTAGCTCACATTTTCAGCGGTATTACAACAAAAAATGGTTACTAACTTACAATTTAAAGCCTGTAATGACACAAAAAGTAACTTAGAATCAAGAATTTGCGTGGACAACTACGACTGAAAATTCGCACTAATGAATAATCACGCTTTAATTAAATTCGAGGTTTACAAGGTAAAATCGACGTCTATAATTGAAGTCTGCTAAAATGTAGCCTATATTATAATAACGAATCGATTAACACTTTATTCATCAACATCGGATGAATAGTTTAGGCGCTACGCCGGAACAAACGTAAATACCAACATACATTCTCGAAGTAGGTATATGGACCGCTAAAATCATAACCTTCTTTTTCGCCGTAATCGTGTAACCAAGTATCTACTATAATTGTCAAAATAACACAGCGACGAAATACTCTATTCCATTTTCAAAAGGTACTTTACAAGGCCCGGAGCGCACATCAAAATGTACAACATTATTCAAAACTAAGTACAAAAACTGGTCTCCAACTGTATAATACATATGTTTTGCGCCCTTTCGATGCTCGTTTATGGTCGTAGAGGGACCCTTTTTATATATGGATACTTGACCCACTTACAGAAACCATTAATATCTTGTCAAACGCAAGTAGATGAAGAGCATCACAAAGTTTTATGGAGGAACGGAACATGTTACTGAGATTGGCGACGTCGTCGCCATCTTTGAAACGTTCTCGAATAAAATTTGAAATAAAAATTGGAACCTCTTTTCAAATGAAATGTTTTTTTTCTGTCTTTTGGGTAAAGTATTATTATTTATCTGTCGTTCTTTATTGTGTAGTAACTATTTATTTTATTTTAGAAGTTTGTGTCCACCATTTCTTTTTGTTTACACTGTACCGTTCTACTGCCATGCTGGGTAAAAGCCTCCCAATTCCTTCCAATTGTTGTTATTTTGGTCATTCAAAAATCTTTGACAGTCGTTAAGGGTGGCCCAATAGTCTGATTATAATCAGTCTTACCAAGAGTATCGTTTTCCCAGCACTAACTGGGTTGTGGAGGTTAGGTAGATTCCACGTAAAATACTTTTTCATCCCCCCATCTCGGAAAGAGTATTTTTGCTCTTCGATATCTGAGTGCAAAAGCCGTTTTTATCGTCTTGAGGGTAAAGTAAATTTGAATTTAGGAAATCGTGTGCACTAAGCGTGTGAATTCAAAACATGATTAAAGCTATTTACTTCTACCTCTATGGTGCCGAATTTATAACATATTTTTATTTCAATTTGTTAAGAACTCAGACTCGGAACCTTCTTGGTGTACTTTTTTAATATTATGTTTTGCGCGCGCCATTTTCTTTTCACGTCATGTTGTTAACTTAACACCTTAGGTTAAAAACAAGGAATTCAACTTAAAAAACAAGTGAAAAACCGAAAATTACCACATTATCTAGCGACGAGGAAGTTTATTTGACGCCAACAGAATTCACTGAATTTGTTGAACAAACGCAAAAAAAAAGAGCATTCAAGTGCTCTTTTTTTTTGCGTTTGTTCATTTCCTCGCTGAGGTGGGATGAAAAGTTACGTGTTGCACTCGAGTGCAAAGATTTTTCACCTCGTGCTCTTTTGATTCTCTCGCTAACGCTCAAGATTCTAAGTTTGAATCAAACAACTTTGCACTCTTGTTTAACAAATAACTATTATCCATCTACATCCATTTAGGTTGGAAACTGATCCGAAAATTGTTAGGAAAAGGCTAGGCAGATGATATCAAATTGGAATATTTGATACCATTGGGAATGTGAATGTGTTACGCCATAACCCCACAGGTTTTTCCTCTTCTTACCCCGTGTAGCACTATGAATAATACGTCAGAACATTATATAGCTTTCTCGCTATTATTAGAAACTGATATAGGTGGCCTATTTAATAGTGTTGTGTGGTGACATAAATAAGGACTTTATGTACCGGTCTCGGGCGAAGCGGCCTGTCAGTGACTCGTAAAGAAAATATTACAGAGCCTACCTCCAACGTGATAAACTTCCTCAGTAGATTGTGATTTTTGATAGAATATTAGTAGATAGAGTTTATCCATTCGTTTAGGATGTCCTAAAGAACAGATTTCGTTGATACTTATATGTACAGTCAGCAAAACAGTTAAGTTTACAGGCTAGCAATCTTCTTACTACTACTACTATAAATCGAAAAGGGTTATAATCAATCTGTTTGCAATTTCATTCCAATCCATTCAGTAATTTCTGCGTGAAAGAATAACAAAAATCGATCTTCTCAGACTTTTACATTATATAGTCGTAAGAAGATTACTAGCCTGTAAACCTAACTGTTTTGCTGACTGTACAAGGTTTTATTTGAAAAAATACTGGGGTTAATAGTGAAATAAGGTTCTCAACACAACGAATGACTTTTAAATGGCAAATGTCCAAGCAGGCTTGTGTCGTGGACACCAGACAGTTGATATACAACATTTAGCATCCAGAAGTGAAGATGTTTAAAATAAGACAACGAGGTATGAATACAACCGTATAATTTAACTGGGAACAAAATATACATTGCTGAAACTATTCTTAACCACAACAAATTATACCGAATCCAATTAACACGTAATTGTTTAGAAAAATAGCGAGTAAGTATACACAAAATAGGAAAACACAAATCTTACAGCCCTTTGAGCGATATTCCCCACGAGTCTCTCGCGACCAGAGACTCATGCAAGTTGTCTGTCACTCCTTTCCATAGAAGTGACCTGTGCTACGTACAACCTCATTTCATCATAATACTACGCGAAACCTTATTTCTTCCTAACACTACATATATACTTTTCGTTTGTAAATACATACTTATATAAACATCCATGACTCGGAAACAAATGTCCATGCTCATCTCACAAACATTTATCACTTTGCGCGACGCGGGAAACGAACTTAGTAACAAAATATACCAAAACAAAAGGTGAGGTAGGCATAACTCTTTACAAAAATAATGGTTTCAGCCTTAAGAGGCCTGCGGAGCATACCAATTTAATTCCAAAATAATTTCTAAATCAAACATAATTATTCTTAAAGTAGTGTGTATTTATTTCGATTTGATTACAGAATGTAATGTAATCTGTAATCAACCCAAACACACATTCCCAAACACATATAAATTTTCTATAGAAAATTTAAACTCCTCATACTAAGTATGTCGTCTTTATATCATTTTTTTTTCACAATATTTATTTAGGAACATAGATATTCTATAATACAATCGAAATACATGCCCGTTTCCATTAAAGCTTAAGCGGAATCTATATGTAATGACTCGAGAAAACTTCAACGTTGGATTAATCAACGCAAGGCTCAGTAAATAGAGTGAGAAATTCCACGTTTCGGTTTTATTTGACTAACTTAAGAATATGTTTGATTTGCATATTATTTTGGGATTACGTTTGTACAAAAAACGGACGCTCCGCCGGCCCCTTAAATGTGATGTGTTGTATCAAATTCAGAGATCTCTTTCAACCCGCTGAAGCGAGTAAAAAAATCGGGAAAAAAATGTTTTTCCGATACAAACAATCGCGTACATTTTGTTGGAAGCCTTTTTTTAACAAAAGTGTCACCGCAACACAACACTGGTTTGTTTTTCATGTAAAAAATCAGTAAGCTTGTTGGAATTACGTGACCGTGATAAAGGACACGTGGATTGGAAAATAAAAAAGACATGTGGCACTCGGGGACTGCCGCGGTAAAGCTATTGCATAGCATTTTTTATCAACTATGCAATTATAATTATTTATTTATTTTATTTTTCCGCTTGTGGCCGGCTCGAGGACCAAACGCAGACTAAATGTTCAGGCTCGGCTTCCCATCACGAAGAAATTATGAATTTTATAAAGATGGTTCCCACACATATACACAGACACGTCAAGCTTATAAAACCCCGTCGTTTTTGCGTCGGGTGTTTTTCTTAATTGCATAAGTCGATAAAAAATGGTTACAAAGAAGGTCTAACATCAAATGTATACAACCTGCAACTCCTTGTTACGCCAATCTATTAAAAAGAAAACTAGCTTGTCATTGTCATTATCTGACATGGGGTGACAGGTGTTAGGTTTTTTTCGTTATTTTCGTTACGGAATTTCTGGATTCGGTCTACACGCTCAAGGCCCGCGATAGAAGCTATGCAATAGCTTAAAAAACTGGCCAAGTGCGAGCCGGACTCGCACATTAAGGTTTCCGTACCATTTTATTAAGGGAACCCATTTAATTTTTATACCGGCAACAGAAATGCACATCTGATCTGCAATAGATAGACAGTTACTATTGCAGATCGTCATTCGTGAGATTCAGCCCGCTGACAGACGGACGATTTATTTTTCGATTGACTTCATTTTTTAATTATTCATTAACATAAAGGCTAAAACAAGTCTCCGGCAAAAACCTATACCCGCTACAGTTTTTCATGCAAGAAACGTCAATCTCACTTTCGCTTCTTTTAAATCTTTAACCGGCCTTTTAAGCCTTTTAAAGTTAACTCTGATTAATGTTCGAACCCTCTCGAAGTTACAATTACTTCCCTTGTGTAGTACACATTAGCTTTTCAAAGTTAGAAAACTTAGTAAACGTCACAATTTAGTGGTGGTTTTAAAGCCGGTTTCGGAATGAACGAAAAGGGTTTTCTATCCCTGCCCTTAAAGGCGATTAGAGTCATAAAGGAGCCACCGAACAATGGAAAATTGTCTGTCACTATTCATTTCATTAGGCGAACACAGTAGCCCCATGCAATGACATTGATTGAGGTCTAATTTATCCCAAGTACAGCCCTTACACACTTATGTTACCTTTGACGACAGCAGCTACCTAACATCAGCCCTATTGAAACAGGGAATAAAGATCACAGTGTTTTCGCCAGTCATACAAAGACGGGTGTAAAAAACTGGGAAAGGACTATTGCAATATTTTATCCGAAAATTCGTGGGATTATTCACATTTTCAGCTTTGGATCTGTTGCGACAGTTCTGAAATCACAGAATATTAATATTTATTTTAACAGTCGGTATTCTGAAAGACCCAAAATAGTGAGAGAAATATAAAGACAAATTCGTTTTGTTTTTTTTGAAACTGCCAATTATTTTTAATTTCAATGCGGTTAAAAACAAATCATAAATGGAACTTATTTTGGTGTGGAAGATTGGTGATGTAGATTCAGATGGTATTTTTTTTTCAATGTTTTCAAATATTTTTTTGTAAGTAAATACGAGTATTAGAGCACACACATCACATCAATTTACATTGTTTAATTGTAAATTGATTAGTGATGTGCTCAAGTTCAAATAAAATTAAATGTAATTTTAGAATAAACAATGCTTCTTCTTCGTGTCGATGATTTCCCCTTTATATTTTTAAATTATTGTCGACCAGTACTCTGCTACCTCGACAGCGTTGGGGGTGGCCTCGGAAAGGTCCCTCAGAGTGCAGGTGGCGCCACACATAGTGCAGGACAAGAGGTGAGCCATAGTTTGTGTTGAGCACCGCAGTCACATAAGGCTTCATCGGAATACCCCCACCGGACCAGGTTGTAAGGTTGTATCTGTTTAATGCTAAATGTACCAAGTACAATAATACCATATATCCGTATAACAAGGTCCACAAAGTGAATGCGAGCTGGAAATGGGACGCGATGATAGTCGCTGTAACTACAAAGATACGCAATTTTCCGCTCGACAATGGAAACTGTGGACCGAATGTTATAAGACGTTTCTAATAAGAGTTTGTAGCCAACACTATAAGAATTTATATTGGAAGTATGGAGACGGTTTAGCGATAAATGTTTGTTGTATTGTTGTGCCGATGATTAGATCTGTTTTATTATTTTAAAATAAACTGTCTGTAGTGGCAGCCACGGAGCTTGGATTTGTGGACGGTTGTTGCCAATAGGCTCGCTACTTGTTACATGATGGGCCTTAGCATAGCTTGCGAAACGTGGGTATTACTTTTAGGTAGGATACTGCTGGCTCTGAATAACTCAGTGAGAACCACAGTGGTGAATTTATTTGTGATTATGACGTTTTACATATTATATACCTACTCAATGTACATTATACCTAATATGTGAAAAGATTTTTTTTATCTATATTTAAATTTAATTGACTTATCTACTGCCGGGTACGCAACATCACACTGCGCTCCAAAACACAAATTACTTATGTTGCTCAAAAAGCCGCTAAGCTGAAGTGGGACTGGACTGGCCACACCTGCCGTATTCCCAATGTGCTGTGGGCCAAAATAGCCATTTTCTGGAGCCCTGATACGGCCAGAAGGCGTCGTGGCGGACCTCATAGAAGATGGTGGGATGAGCTGGATAAAATCAACGACCATTGGTCCACATAAGCTCTGGATAGAAAAAACTGGAAGTCATGAGGGAGAGCCCAGCTGTGGGATGACGCATGCTAACAGTATCCGTATCTACTATTACCTTAGTTGTGGTTTCTCATTAAATAAACGAACTATTACAAACATTCATTTGAATCCGTACAGCCGTTTTGTAGATCGACAGCAATCTATTCGCAACGCGTGCTGCGAACCGCTTGAAGTATCCCTTTTCAACCGACTTCCAAAAAGAGGAGGTTATCAATTCGTCTATATTTTTTTTTTTTTTTTTTTTTTGTGTTTGTTACCTCATTACTCTCGACTGGGTGAACCGATTTTGATTGTTCTTTTTTTGTTTGAAAGCTGGTGCTTCCCGTTTGGTCCCATTTTAGTTTGCTGAAGACCTGATGCTGATCTTCGGAGATATACAACGGAACTCTTCAAAAATACATAGCAAATCTGCAGTGATTGCTGCCATCGCTTGTGGGTTCATTGTTTATACTATATTATGACGTAACATCACGCCTGTATGCTCTGAGGGGGTAGGCACATGTGTAAAATACACCCGATTTCGAAAATATTTGTTACCTCAGTACTTTCTACTGGGTGAACCGATTTTGATCGTTTTTATTTTATTTGAAAGCTGGTGCTTCCTGTGTGGTCTTATAATCATCAAATCAGTAGCTGATGATGGGATTCTGGAGAAATAGAGAGAATTCTTCACATTTTATAGGCACACTAGAAGCGGTTTGGGTAGTTTGAATTGTACTTTCTCGAAGTGATTCCAATTCAATTTGATGAAGATCTGATGAAGAACTTCGGAGATATGCAACGGAACTCCTCAATAAATGATAGCAAATGTACTGGGATTGCCGAAATCTCATATCTGTCTATTGTTTACACCAGTTCATAACCTAAAATCACGCCGGTACGCTGTGAAGGGGTAAGCACATGTGAACCACTAAAAAGTGAAAAATAAAAACTTTTTTACAAAAAATAAAACCGACTTCAGAGAAAACGAAAAAGTGAAAAATAACTTCAGAAAAAACGCTTCAGAAGTCGGTGACAAAAAAACTAAATCAATCAAAAAAAGTCACCGACTTCTGAAGCGTTTTTTCTGAAGTTATTTTTCACTTTTTCGTTTTCTCTGAAGTCGGTTTTATTTTTTGTAAAAAAGTTTTTTTATTTCAGCATCTGAAATTAAAACGACGCTCGCTGTTTCACAACTGTTTTTAATAAAAATAAAACATGTGTAAATTAAAAATGGTAATCATGACAAACGAAGAGAGGACGTTGGTTATTCATTATTCAATCTTTGTTTCGTTTTAAAATCTTACATAGTACATACCTAAATAACGAGGCGCCTATTACCCCATAGGATTAAGCAGAGCTGTATCTATGATACAATAGCAATTCCCTAGTTATATTTAAGTCACATGTAATAGGGAGCGACCTAATTGTCATCAACCGAACACAAAACCATACTCCGGGCTGATACTGAGAAACCCTTAACGGAAAAACTCAATAAACTCTTGGAAATTGAGCTCAGGGCCGAATAACGACCTTGGAATTGAACTCAGGACCTCAAATTCAGTAATAAAACCACTAGACCAAGGTCATTGTCCTTTAGGTACTTATATTACATTACTAAAGTGAATCAACGGTCCCAGTAGTCTAATTAATTAATTTTGTATCCTACAATAAGCTCCACTGTGACCTAGAAATCCTAGAATATCTAGATTATAATAATAGTCTGGTAGGAACCGGGCCACAGAGATTGCGGTCGAATTGATTTTAATTAGTCCCTTAAGGCGGGCCTATTATTCAAGATTATTCAACCGCGTTTCAACGGCTTGTCTATGGAAACTCCTGCCATAGACTATAGAAGATTTAAAAAAAAGTGGCTGTGACTGTATTTGTGGCGGATTAATACTTACTTAAATAATTTAAATTTAAAAATACTTTTTACAAAGTTTATTTACAGGTAGATATTATGTTGGCTTATCCCAGCCCGTTAACCGATATCTTAGGGGTTGATGCCATTGCCTTCGCCCGCATTGCAGCGGTCACCACCTTCGTCAGTCATTTCCGGGCCCCTGTGAGGGGCCCGCCGTGAAGGGCAATCGTCGGCGGAGGACTGGACGTAAAGTCTACGCTGGTTTCCCAGTCCCCCGCCACTCGGACGAAGCGAGAATGTCGCTGGGTTGTTTTAGTGGGTATAACGGGTCAGACCGGGGAGCCCCACATAGCCCTCTCATTCCCCGATGGAAGGGTATGCGTAATGCATGTTTGTCCCAGCGATAAAAAGAAACAAAGAAAGGGGTTGATGCCATACATTTTTTTTGTCTTTCTCCCCTTGCATTCAATCGCAGTCAATCCTTCAATCTTTTCTTTGGAGTTTGATTGATTGTTTGATTGATTGTTTGATTGATTTTTTGATTGATTGTTTAATTGATTAATTGTTACGTAAAGGTTTACTTACCCCCTGCCGGGGTTGCGGGCCTGTTCGAAAGAGATACCGCGGCTCCGGAACATAAAGGGCGAGGAAGGAACATGGATGGGTTTGAGTCAGTAAGAGTCTGACACTCCCTCCCACTCCGCACATAGTGGGAGAAGTCATTTGGTGATTTCCCATCCCAAAAAAAAAAGGTCTACTTACCTATACATTTCGCTAGTTATGTTTAAGTCCCAAGTAATAGGGGAGGGAACCGATTCTCCACAACCAGTTATATACATTTACTTACTCCATGGCTGCTCCTGATATATTCCTGATGGGAGTGCCCAACAACACTATGCGAACCCTTTATAATTTACATAGTCGTAGCAAAGCTGCTCGAGTTGACTGAAACTTCAGGCAGAATGAAACACATTGTCCTCTTTGTTTCAGAATAAAGGCTAGATTAGTCTGTGTGGGGTAACTGCACTTCTAAGCTGAAAGACTCTTTTGTTATATGTTTTGTCTTTCCATTCTTTCAAATTAATCAAATGTATTTATTTTTCTCAAGCTCCTTTACGTAATGATAATTCTCGTGTATTCTCGGCAGCTTTGCCCTTATAGGTTAAAATTTTGCGTGATCCAGAATAAAAAGTACTGTCTGTAGCCCTACTTATTCCTCTATATTCTATTGATAGTCACTACAATATATTAATACAGCCGTCATTATGATTCGCATAACGGTTCCATCTTGTTTCATCAATACAATTTCACAAATGTGTATCGACACTTCAACAGCCATCTCCTGACAAGTTCATTCAAACGCCATATGAAGCATCATTCTTTTATTTAAATTAATATTTATGCAGCATTATGGGAGACCTAAAATAGCAATAATAAAAGAAGTGAAAACCTGTTCAAAGTGCTAAGAAAACGCGTACGTTACAGTTACGCGAGTTCCATGATTTTTGTTCCCTGAAAAAGTGCTCAACGCGCCTAAAGCAGTTTTTATAAAAAAAAGAATACTGGCTGATTGTCTTGAAAACTTTTGACAGAAACGCCCGAAATGTTAAACGAAAAAAATGTGTCTTTTTTTCTGATTTATTAGGCATTTCAAATAGTTTTTCAAGGCATTACGGCCAGTTTCAAATAATAGATTCTAAAATAAGTTTTTTGTTGTTGCAAACCATGGACCTAAAAAAAAAGGTTGCAAACTATTTGAAACTCAAACAAAGCGTATGTTATCGAAGGAATGGAATAAAAATACTTCATTAGAGGTTAATTGCCGCGATATTATTTATTTCTACATAGCAGTGCAATACCTCAAACAATCTGGTTCATTCTCTTGATTCATAAAATACTTTTTGTGAGTCTACGAGAACGAGATTTTTATCGAGAAATGGACTTTTTTGAAGACTAACAGTGATAAGATAAATCCACCGGGCACAAAACCTGACTCCATGGCTGCTACTGAAAAAACCTTAACGGAAAAACCCAATAACACTTAGCCCGACCTGGGAATCTAACCTAGGACCTCATGCTCAGCGGTCGTGCTTGCGACCACTAGACCATAAGGTTCTCACTTCGTGTAAAATACTGGTATTCAGTTGCATATCAGACTGCAAACCGACCCCAACACAGTTGGGAAAAGGCTAGGCAGATGAAGATTGCAAACTGATTCCATGGTTTTTCATAAATAAAGTATCCCTTTACATCATCATCTTCCTGCCCTTGTCCCATTCTATTTGGGGTCGGCGCAACACGTTTTCTTCCTCCATTCTCCCCTATCCCTTTACATAAAGGGTGTAAAAACCTCTTAAAGAAAAGCACTTGTGCCAAAAGGCACTTGTTCTCCTCGTCATTGTGATTTTTTTTGTTCTACACCATACCTGGGAACCTTCCTGTTACGGAGATATTGGGGATCAAAGTTCCAACATTTTGAAAAGCTTTTTTTAAATAATGTTTACTTTAAGGGCGCACAGAATGACAGCTAAAATTCAAATTTTGCCCCCGCTTCCTCAGGCTAGATAGTTCTATCTCGCTCACACTATCAAGAAGATTTTTTTAGGGTGAACTACACTATTGATGGAACGATGGCAAATATTCATCACCTGCCTGGTCTTTTCCAAATATATGGAGGCAACTGAATAAAAGTATTTTCAACCGACTTCCAAAAAGAGGAGGTTATCAATTCGTCTGTTTTTTTTTTTGTGTTTGTTACCTCAGAACTTTCGACTGGGTGAACCGATTTTGATGATTCTTTTTTTATTTGAAAGCTGGTGCTTCTCGTTTGGTCCCATTTTAATTTGGTAAGATTTGACGCTGATCTTCGGAGATATAAATGGAACTCTTCAAAAATACACGGCAAAGCTGCAGTAATTGCTGCAATCGCTTGGTTGTTTATTGTTTATGTAACATAGTGACGTAACATCACGCCTGTATGCTCTGAGGGAGTATGCTGAAGTGACACAACACTCTGATTTCGACAGTTAGATGTGTTAAGTTCCATTTAATGGGATCCTGGAGAAATAGAGGGAATTCCTTACATTTTATAGGCATACCAGAAGCGATTTGGGTAGTTTTAGGAAGAGTACGTTCTTGGAGTGATCCCATTTCAATTTGGTAAAGATCTGTCGAAGAACTTCGGAAGATAGGCGACGGGAACTCCTCAATAAATGATAGCAAATGTACTGGGATCGCTGAAATCTCATGTCTCTCTATTGTTTACACCAGTTAATAACAAAAAATGACGCCGTTACGCTGTGAAAGGGTAAGCACATATGAACCACTGAAACGTCAAAAATAAAAAAATTTCGTGTCAAAAAAACTAAATCAATCAAACAAAGGTCACCGACTTCTGAAGCTAAAGTTATTTTTCACTTTTTTTGTGCGAAGTCGGTTATATTTTTTGCAAAAAAAGTTTTTATATGGAGCAATTGTCTATCTGGCATCCACAATCCAGTTAATACTGGGTAATACGATACCTCTTAATACGAGCTGGCTGACCGACTTTCGAGCCACTGACTACCTGTAACGACTGTCAAAGATCTACATATGACAGACAGCAGATTTCCGAGGCACGTGGGAAACTCGGTATGTAATAGGTGGTTACCCACTTAAGGACAAACCTAAGCAAGCACGGCTTAACCTTAAGATTGACCCAAGCCGCATGTTATTATTTAGCCAAAAGCTCCTTACCTCCCCTCGCTTAATCATGATGAAACCCAAATTCAATTCGGTTTTTAAACATTTAGACAGACGTACTGCAATATTACTGACAAGTCAACACGAGGAAACTAATATTTTGGTAACTTTATAAAAACGACACAACTCCTTTGCGATTCCGAGCACTTTAAACTAATATAGAAAAGCGTGGTGTACAGTGAATTAACATGCGAGGCGTTTTTCACTCTACATTTCTTGATACTAGCCTAAAAAGAGATTTCTATCGACAATTTTTCAACAGCAAGATTTTGTTCTTGTTTAACATAAAAACATAATTATGCGACATTCGAATGAATTTTGAATTTTTTAGCCGGATTATCTTTTATTATTTTGTGTTTTATTAATTTAAATTACGGCCACGCGTAATACATATATTCATCGATAGTTGGTGTCAATACAAACAAGTTTTTTCTGAGACAAAATCTTCTACAGCGTCACTTTTTCGAAATTTAAGCTATCAAAGCTTGTGTTTTCGAAAACGTGTCACTTTAGAACATTTTGCCTCATACTAAACTTGTTTGTATTTATACCAGATTTGGATAAAAACCCATATTAAAGGTTTTATATTATGCGTGGCCGCTACTTTAAAAAAGATGGTTGTCTGTAAAGTCGGTTTAACGGACGATAATTTTACGTGATATCGTCATATTTCATGATATTCGTGAATTTAACTTTAAGAACAAACACCCCCTTAAGGATTGAAATTCTAACAACACCGTTGCGTTAGTTCCAATCATACGCCCTTTTTTCGGGTGTGAAATTATCAAATGACTCCTCCTGCTCTGGGCAGAGCGGAAAGGAGTCCCAGACTTTGACTAAAACCCATCCATGTTCCTTCTTTTCCTTTCTCACCCCTTTGTGTTCCAGGGCCATGTTATCTCTTTCGAACAGTCCCACGGCCCCGGCAGGAATCGGCCCTTGCGGACCCCTTCCCCTTCCTGACATCGGAACGCGCGGCACCTCATGTTGCCATATGACAGACGGACGGTAAGCTAACCCATAGCTCACCGTCCACAGGCCCACGCCTACGGTGGCCGGGGGCCATCACATGGCTCACAACGCCCGGTGTGTTTCTTGCGGCGGCTGAGACGTGTGGTTTTCTCCCTCTCACGTTCCACCACCTCCTTCGCTAGCATGACTGCTTCGCAGAAGGAGGTGACGGCTTCCCATTCCGGCTCGCTCCAGACCATGGATTGGACCAGGACCGAACGCGAGTGTACGCCGCCCCCGATTGCCGCTACGAGGACACGGCGGTGATCCGCCCAAGCGGGGCAAACATCCACTGTGAGCTCTACTGTGTCCGCCGATCGATCCTCGCAGTGGTGACACCGGAGCGTTTCCTCCCGCCTGATTTGGTGCAGAAACTTCCCGAAACCACCGTGCCCATTGAAGACCTGCGTCAGGCGGAAGGCACTATTTGGCGTTGTGGTCGCTGCTAGCAGAACTTTGACAGCTTAGATCACGGAAACGTGACACTGTAGAAGATTTTATCTCAGAAAAAACTTGTTTGTTGTGATGTCAACTATCGATTGATAAATACTTTATGGGTTTCTGATCAAATCAAAGTTGATCAGAAGATGTTTTCAGTGATAGTATTTTAACTTCGATAGCTCTCATCTCGGAAATATGACAGTTAAGAACGTTTTAATTTGTGCAAAATTTGTTTGCATTGATGCTAGCTGTCAATTGATAGACGTTTTATGCGTGTTTGATCAAATCAAAGTTACGCTGAAGATTCCATCGGTGAATGCACTTAAACTTTGATAGCTCATTATCACGGAAACGTGACACTTTAGAAGATTTTACCTAATACAAAGTTGTTTAGTTGTTTTATACCAGCTATCGATTCATAAAAATCCTAAGCGTGGCTGCTACTATTAAAAAATCCGGCCAAAAAAATCTAAATAAATCTGTGTATACAGTTTGGTATTTCAGTTTCATATCTATCATCTTCATCTTAAATTCATTTACACCATTGGATACATAAGGGTTCAAAAAATTCATTACACCAAGTGAGGACTGTGGTGCACCACGCGGGATGGAGGGGTGTGAGTGTGACTACAATTTGGACGAAAAATGTAATTCCTTCGATTTATAAACTTGACAAAAACAATTCGGGTTAGTGATAAAGATCATAATGGTAAATTTTTCAAAAGTTTAAGTTCTCAGGCAAAAGTGCGAAAGGGCTTGGAACATTTTTCCGCCATTTTGTTTTTTTTTTTCAAAGTAGCGGGCACCCATACGACCTATATTAATCGATAGCTGGTATCAATACAAACAAGTTTTGCGTGAGACAGGATGTCCTAAAGTGTCATGTTTCCGACATATGAGCTATCAGAGTTAAAGTCAATTCACTGATGGAATCTTCAGCACAACTTTGCTTTGATTAGGCACGCATAAAACACGTAATAAATCGATAGCTGGCTTCAATACAAACAAGTATTGTCGAGACAAAATGTTCTAAAACGTCAAGTTTCCGAAATATATGGCATTGTGATCGCTACCAGCACCCCTTTGATAGCTTAAATCTCGGAAACGTGACGATTTAGAAGTTTTTGTCTCGTACATAACTTATTTGTATTGATAACAGCTATATCCATTTATATAGGCTTTGTGCGTAGCCGCTACTTTAAAAAAAAAACAAAACGGCGAAAGAAAATCCTGCCCAATAGTTCAAACCCCTTTGCACGGATAAGTCACGTGCTACATTATTATAATTTTTAATAAAATGTTTTTCTTGTGAAAAATAAATTTGTTGATACAAATATCTCTCTCGATAACAGGCACGTTTACCTACTGACATTTTTGACGTTGACATTAGATTTCGATTTCAAACCATTTCAAAAATTATTTCATCAATGAAAACTACAATATTTTGGAAAAATAAATACACGGGTGCTTTATTTTTTAATCTAAATTTCATGTTTCATAAATAAGTAATTTCTTTAGAACATAAATCAGTGTCCATCGGGTTTTCTGCGCGAAAACAAAGAAATACAGCACCCACGTCTGAAGGCCGAAGCCGCACTGACAATTGGTGCATCGGGGTCCTAGCGAGGGCCGGGGGGCAGGGCGGTCCTATCTGTGACTGGTTAATAAGCTTGAAATTTTAGAAAAGAGGCTATTACGATGAAAATAAAGCGTTTAAAAAAAAAAGAAAACGTATGAACACTGCGTTTTATAGTTTTCGACTATCACGTAAAGTTTCACGACCTAATTTAACGTTTTTAATTGAATACTTGGTTTTGAAATTTATTTTAGAGGTAACTTTGAGGTAGTTTTCTATCGAGAAATTTTTATGGAATCGTGTTTCCGAAACGTATGAACCTTAGAAGCAGTCCTCAACTTTGCCATATATTAATCCCAAGGTGAATGCTTTAGTTATATTAACACGAGACGGGTTTAAAAATCAAGATTTTGGGTTATACGGGCCCTTAAACACCTCCACCACCCCCGTAATATTCAATCTATCCATCAGCATAATGTTTTGAGTGCGTTACATTGAGATCTACCACAAAACATGATTTTTCACCCCTAAACGTTTCCCCGCTATATTTTTTGCGTAAACTTACTTATTTTGATATACAGAATGCTTGGTTTCGGAATGAGTCTGTTTTCACCCTGTATGGAACAGGTATAAGCTCCTGAATATTGCAATCCCGCTGTGTTCAGTCCATCGAACTGCCTATTTGGTATTAATGTAATTCGCGCCTATGTGTGCCGAAGTAGGCCAGGGGACCATTCTCCGATATAACCCAATATTGGTTTGTGGTATCGTCCATCAATATTAATATCCAATCTGGAGGCAGAAAATCAATTAAATCGTAATATTTCTATTGGTTGTTATTGGCAAAATGATAATAATTTCGCGCACCTGCCTAATGCTTTATATCCGTATTGATTGATTGATTTTTTATTGATATTCATGTCCGAG
Source organism: Xestia c-nigrum (assembly GCA_916618015.1). Classification (NCBI taxonomy): domain Eukaryota; kingdom Metazoa; phylum Arthropoda; class Insecta; order Lepidoptera; family Noctuidae; genus Xestia; species Xestia c-nigrum. The sequence goes on from OU745263.1 coordinate 7,439,757, forward strand.
TTTTAAATGAGAATTTTCAATTTTAGGTATAAACTACATATTCATTGTTTCTTTTGTTGAAATTAATATAACAAGATAATTAGCCATTACTTCGTAAATTGTAAGAAGTAAGTTAAATCTTCAGTCTATATAAAGTCTGAAAGTTCTGAAACAACGGTTCCGTAGATGTTATTCATAAGTCACTGTGTGATTTAAACTATTAATTTTACAAATCGATTGAAAAACAACTTATTTGGGAACTTGTTATACATTCTGTTAAACCGTTTCCGACTGAAAGGATTTCCATCATTACATTTTGCGTGTTAACAAGAAAACCGTAGCTACAAAACCACTCATTGATAACAAACGAATTGATTGAAAATTGAAATGCATCCCACCAATAAACCCTTGGAAACAAATAGCTGTAAATCCATTGTCAGCGTTAGTAAGGAAGGATTCTTCTGATATTAACGATAGAGATATATACGAACTCTCTGGAGGATCGTGTAGCTACGGAATCTCCGAGTCTTCAGTCCCGCCGCGGTCGTCGCGAGCGGCGGGTCACGCTGCCCTTGCATTCCGCCTCCGAACAACGCGAAGGCGTTCGTGTATTAAAACCTTATACCAAACATATTTCACTAATTGGGACCGTAATTATATCAGTGTTAAGACTCGTTTTTGATTGAAAAGCGTTGTAAAGAAATTTGGTTAAAGAGGTGAACAGGAACACAATACGTTGTTGATGTACTCGTAGATACTATGTTTATGGATGTTTTCAAAGCTTTGTTGTAGGTCATTTTATAAGCTGGTACAAACTGGCTTGGGAAACAAGACCGTTTTAGATTTTTAAACGAAACTTTTATCCCGGTATCTAGGTTACAATAATTTTCCAATTTCTTACTATATGGATAAAATTGGGTACCAATTTGTTTAGGCCTCAATTGTTGGGGCCTAGTTATAGGCAAGTCAGATCGCTTTTTAAACGCTTCGTATTTCTGCTACAACTTGTGTCCGACCAAAACAGGATTTTCAGCGAAACAGAAACCGAACTTTCGGTCTTGGTCCCACTTCGGCCAATACCGAAACCGAATCTGAATTTAACGTTTAAAATAACAGATGATAAATTATATGGCATGTTAAATGTAGCGTATTTTTACATTATTTTTGAAAATAATTGTTTATTTATGTTAGATAACAATTTAAAGGCGAAGATAGTCGAACGATGTACACAATTCATGAATTTTCGGCGGGGCCGACACCGAAGTGGCCACAACTAGATTTTTTGGCCGAAACCGAAACCTTCGGTCGGTCACGAACAATTTCGGTAATTTACATTTGTATTATGTTTACACTCAATACATTTTGGCTTTTACAACAACGTTATCGGTAATAACTGCGATACTTTGATCCAATTACTACACGTACATTAAAACTAGGGCATTTAATTGTTTCTTCGCCATTAAGTATAGCCAAGCTCATAGAGCTGTCAGCAACATTTCCCACAATTAAAGAAAAAGCTTGTCTATTAAACTCCAGTAATGTAGTATAGGTATATTTTATTTCTCTAGGAACGTCACCAGATGTGCCAACTGCCATGTCGTTACTTACTGTAATTTAATATATTATTGTGTCCCGGAAAGAGTGCCTTTTATGTACTTACATTGTATTATGTGCGTATGAAAGAGAGAATATTATGTTTGGGTGTTTCGGTTGGAGTGATTTTGTTTTGTATTTTATTTTTGAAGTGATAACTTCTTGATAATGGAAATGATTCAAAGGAATTAGTGTCAGCGATAATATTAAATCCGATCAGAAAAACGATCTGCAAGATTGGATACCTACTTACCTGAGATTTTTTTTCTGAAAGGGTTTGTAAGAGGAGATAATTCTGACTTTATTGAATCGAGGGTAATTGATAAGCAACATTTTTGAAGTAAAAACTTATTTAGGCGCGTTGAGCACTTTTTGAGTGCACAAACATCATTGAACTCGAGCGACCGTCACCTAACGCTTTGTAGCACTCGTAGCTGATCCGCTACGGCGTAGCAGTTACGAGTGGCTACGAGTTTTCATTTCTATCGACAGTGCACAAAGACTGACTGCCTCACATTTTTTTTGCTGGTATGACAAGCTAAGTGGCCGATGATGGGATATATTATCAGCAATAATTATGGATTTCCACTTTGGGGATGCTTTAAGCCGGCGTATTGTCTGTCAGTGAATAGGCTTGTTTACTAAAAAATTCGAATTATTCCGTCACTTAGATTATCAAAAAATATTTGACCTGTATTTTATCTTTTGTCACATAAACCAAAATTGACGACGACACGACGCTTTTAAAATTCTCAATACGTCACGCCGTGCTATAATTTTTAGTGCGTTGTGACGTCACGAGCCCCCACTCCCGAGTTTTGATGCGTTCTAACTTCGTCAGTATTCGTTGATTTACAAAAACAAAAAATACGTGTCCATTATTTTCCAATACTCTAACTGACGGACTAAATAGATTTGCAATTTATTGATGGTGGAAACTAGCCTATTATAGATAAACTGTAAAATGGTTACTTATAGACAAGATTTTGTTAAATTGATTCATACGTTTCGTTAACTACTTTGAATTCGCCATGTTGTTCATTAGATGCAGTAGAGGACTGACAAGCTCTTTGGTCACAAGGAATACATGAAACATTGTTTCATGCCCGTTGTCATAAACACAAGACTGGGTTGTGGAGGTCAGATAGGCAGTCGCTCCATGTTAAATACTGTGGTAATCCGCTGCATCCGGTGAGACTGGAAGCCGATCAGAACATGTTGGGAGTAGGCCAGGCAGATTATAATGTTAGTAACACAAGACGGTCCCCTGGATTTATTTTAAAATATGGCATTGGACGTATGTCCGTGGGTGCGAGTTGGTTCTAATCTAAACCCAGGTGATAATGTGCGAAAACCAGAACTTCTTTAAGGCCGCTTTCACACTAGGACGTTAGCAGCGCGACAGTAGCGCGGCAAAAGCACAAATGCCTTCACATTATAAGGACAGCCGCGCCGCTGCTATGTTATAATATGAAATTCTGACAGTGCGACCGTCGCGCTGCCAAAGTCGCCTAAATGTGAAAGCGGTCTAAATTCGTTTGTTTTTATATCCTTCAAACCCTTTAACAGTAAAAAAAAAAGGTTTCACGGTAAATAGAAAATTAGGAATTTCCACCATAGCGTATTATGAATAGCATATCGCACGATTGCATGAGGGTGCTTATTCGGGGAAGGTGTATGGAATTTCCTGTTTACCTATCGTAACATTGTCGTCGGAAAAATAATGCATGTACTCTTTGTAGGTATGTATTTTAATTTTCTTACCAAAGGATTTAAAGGAGCTGTCAGTTCGAGAAGTAGGGTTAATTACTTAATTAATTTTCGAAAGTGTAGGTATAATAAATCTCTGTAAGCCCGTAAAACCTTTCCAGCCCAACTTAAAAAGTACCTAGCCCTTTTCTGGTATTTTGTGAAAATTGCTGTTGTATCGCCTAATATGACAGTTAACTGTCCAGGATTTCGGTGTATTAATAACTTTAGGGCAAAGTTCTCGGAAATGTGGTATTTATCGGATTTTTCATTTATGTTTTCTAAAAAAAGGACTTTAAAGCGCCTTGTTGAATTTTCGACATTTTTCGATGTGCTTAGCGTTGAAAATCCAAAATCACGCATTAATTTAGCTGTCGCCATCACGTGTCAGTGAAAACGGTTAAGAAGTTTCGGCAAAAACAGGCTTTACTTTAAAACTTACTTTATTCCCTTCACGGTAAGGTTTGTTATTGCAATTTAACTTTAAATTCAGAGTATAATCCAGACATACAGTTATTTTACTCCGTCGTAATAAAAGTAAATTAACTGATTCATGCCATTTGACGAGATCGTAGGCGGCTAATGTCTCGGTTCTTTAAGAGTGACACATTTAGCTTACGTTATGCTATCAACGTCATCTCTTTCTACAGAAAAAGTAGTTAAAAGTATTTACGTTTTTTTTTTACGTTTGCCCTATCGTTTAAAAATTTTAACGCCAAATGTTATGTCGATGAGATTGAAAAGCTCGCTTACACCAAAAATCATCAAGAAATTAAAATCTTAGTTCTTTTTCTGCCAATTGTTTTAAAGAAACACAGACGAAGTTACGTTTTAAATAAATAATCGCATCATGTGGCTTGTGGTGCAAGCGGTCTCTAGAAAAAACCGCAATCAAAAATATTCAGTTAAGAGATCATATAGGTCCATCAATTATCTCAGGGAGCCGCAGTTGGTTGAATATTCATAGAGGTTTAAATCAGGCTTTCATAACAATCCCTACATACGTCGGTACATATGAAAACGAATATATTCTTTGCAATAAGAATGGCTTACGGCTTGTACCTAAATAAATGGCTTACCGTGGGTTACCTCTATGTTACTTTTGTATTGTTATCTGTAAGCCACCCAAAATACATTAAAATAGTATGGTAACGTTGAACAGACTCTGAACAGACTCTAGGTATAGGTTAGGAGCTCAAAAGGTTCTTTGGAAGACCAGCGTCAGACAGCTTCATCACCTGTCTGGCATGAATGCTGAAATGGACCTTTTTGGCGCAGCCGTGAGGCACACAGCACATTTCTACTAAGTCCTACTCATTGTTTTGTATCTTTTTTTTTATTATTGTGTGTGTGCTTTATTAACTGACGTCAAATAAATATTTTTCTTTCTTTCTTTCTTTCTAAAAGTACGACAACCATAATCTTGGCAGGCGGTATCGCGTTACCCAGCTACGGGTATATGGTATTCAGATAGGCAGTCGCTCCATGTAAAATACTAGTATTCAGGTGCACACGTTTAGACTGGAAGCCGACCCCAAAATAGTTAGGTAAAGGCTAGGCAAGATGATGATAAATTAATACGTCGAACGTCGACTGAATGCTCAAGAGAGTCTTGGTAAACACCTTAAGAGGCTTTCGCTTCAAGGCTGGGTCAAGGGTCTAATTAATTATTTTCAGGCTCTTCAACACGATAGACGTATTGTGTGGAAGTGTAACGCTTTTCTTATTCGACAGACACAAGTTAAGAGCTCTTGTCTTTATTTCTGCGCCCTTCGCTGATTCTTTGTTATTTTTTGAGGTACATTAAGTTACATTTAGTCATTGTCACCGCTGTTGTTGTGCAGTTGAAACTGCAATTGACTAGGTTAGATAATTAAATGGTTAATTAATTTATACCAAAACAAAGTTCACAAATACTAATAATCATTAAACATTTTATCACCATATAATCAGAACACTCTGTTTAAAGCACAAAGCCACACTGCGTTTTGGCGTGGCGTAAGTCCAGTGTGTGGTAAACACAAGTTCATACGTAAGAACGTACACTTGAAATTACGCGTACTAGGCACGTGTCAAGGTCTTTGCATATTGATATTTCCGCATTTAACGGTAGATTTGCAAAGACAATAATATTATAAGTATGACTTGTAAAGACGATTATTGGAAAATGATCTAATCCATACTTACTTAGGGTCCGTTTTCAACAAGCTGTTACATCGTCGCGCACTTTTTTGAAAATTGAATAAAGGACTTTCCTGTTTGGTAGTAATGGACTCTTATAATAATAATCATTTATTTGCAGACGATTAAAGTCCATAGAATAAAATTAGCAAAACTGACATCAAAACATAAACATGAATTACAATAAGCATAATAACAAAAAATAACATAATCGGAATACATCACAAATTGCAATAATACTACTCTCTACTCTATTACTCTTATGGCCAGCACACAGCAAGGACGACACAGGCGAGTATTTTATCTTTACCCAAAGTAAATAAATAAATATCGCTGGACATTAACACACAGCGCCACCTAAGCAAAGCTTGTGTCCTGGACACTAGATTGTTGAAATACTACAAATATACTTTTTTGTTTGTAAATACATACTTATTATACATATAAACATCCATGACTCGGAAACAAATGCCCATGCACATCACACAAACATTTGCTCCTACCGGGATTCGAACCCAGGACCCTAAGAACGTAAGGCAGCGTCACTACCACTACGCCATTCGAGTCGTCAAATACATACCAAATAGATAAAAGAGGCAGACATCACAAGCAGGACGCCACCTGCTAAGGTCCTTATTTCATACGTCTACACTCCATTTGCCTCGTCCACGTTTAAAAACACGTCTGTGTGTATTTTCTCTTACATCTCGTAAGAACGCTTTTCTCAAAGAGCTGTCAGGGTTGTCTGGCGAAGATAAAACCTTAATTAATTAGTTGTAAGTAACTAAATGTGCGCTTTAAGGTTTAACAACTTGAAAATGCAAACCAGATTGAATTTGAAATCTATTCAAGGTTGTTTGAAAATATCATCATCATCATCTCAGCCGAAAGACATCCACTGCTGGACATAGGCCTCCCCCAAGTGTCGCCACATTGACCGGTCCCTTGCTACTCGCATCCACCGGATTCCCACAGCCTTCACCAGGTCATCGGTCCACCTAGTGGGAGGTCTTCCAACGCATCGTCTTCCGGTTTGAAAATATATGAGTTCCATAATAAGTACTAAGTTCCTAACCACATGAATTTGCAATCAGAAAAAAAAAATCACTTAAATGTTTATATTTTGGTGCTCATGACTTACTTTCTTAAGTTAGAGAATATATCCGATATTAACTTCGCAATTGCGGTTGTTACCGCGGCGCAGTTTTTTGCTACGACATTTAACTTGAATTAAAAACTCATTTGTATTCAATTAAGGTTCGTAACCATTTGGAAGCATGGCCTACCAATGTCGACCGATGATCAGCCTGCTTAATTAACTATTGTTTGTATTATATTTGCGAAATTAAATGTCAAGGGCGAGTACAGACGAAGCGAGCGAGTCGGGACGTACAAAAAGGATCTTGAATGATGAATTTTCTTTTTCAACTCTTCCCTAGTCGCTGTGTAGATGGCGCTGATCTCGGTTCGTTACTGCAGGAAACAGAACGTCACATAATTTCACTTGGACCTCATGGTTATATTCGGAAGCTTATGCAAACGAAAGTGTTAGTCAACGAGCGTAAGTGTCGTGTGTTTTTTAAAGCGTTTTGGCTTTAGCACCTAATAACGTAGTTAATTCAACGCCATCTAACGAGTTCTTGGAAACTATTTCTTTTTAATTCAGAATGGGAACTACCGCGGCTATCTTGCTTGTTCAATACATTAATTTCATTTCACAAAACTGACTGATTGCCTCGTTGAACAAGTGGCCGCAAAACGCGACTGCTGCTGAGCATATGAGGCTTTTCCATCAAGAATAGCTCAGAAGCAGCCGCGGAGTCTGAATTTGTGCCCGCTTGACGGTAATAGGGTCATCCCCTATTACATGGGACTTAAACATAACTGGCGATATCTATCTATGTTTCTGTTTATTTGAAATGTTTACCAATCTCCCTTTTTTTCGGATGGGAAATCATCACATGACTCCTTCCGCTCAAGGCGGAACGGGAGAGAATGTCATACTTTTACTGACTAAAACCCATCCATGTTCCTTCCTCGCCCTTTGTGTTCCGGGGCCACAGTATCTCTTTCGAACAGTCCCGCAGCCTTGGCAGGATTACCAATCTCCCTGTCACCGTCATTCGAATGCCAGAAGCTTTCTAAAACATCGTAAATACTTAGATTCTCTGTTCATTTAATTCGTGACCACGTTGAAGTTGATGGACAATAATTTGATGTGAGGCAAATTCTGTGTTGTCTACGAAGACTTAAATAGAAATATATAGATCTATTTCTCTCTATTTAGGTCCAGTAAGTGACAGGATAATTTAGTAGTTTTTAAAGGAAAAAATATTGAAGTCATAAACATAGAAGAAAGAAGTGTAAAGGTCAACTTGCTCTGAAAATTTACGGCTAACGGAATCTGATATAAATCTACGCGAACATTGCGTACTTAAATTCCTTGAGAAGTGAACGAATAGGTTCGCACCTGTGACCTATTTCTTGTTACCATACTGTTCAGAAACTAGTATATACCTGCTACGATTTTAAATACTCCTTTCTTCATGTCCACATTCGTATATCTCATAATTATCATACAATATAAACTGAAAGAAATTTAAACTTATATTGTCACTTACGGGATATCTTCCACTTGCAACAGCGTCGAAATATCGGGAGCTCAACTCAATAAATAATCACGGAAGATATCCCGTAAGTGACAATATAAGTTTAGTTTTAAACCGTGAAAGCCTAAAACAGTGTTGAAAGAAATTTAAATTTAAACCTTTCTATCCGAAAATAAACGTAGAACTTCCTTTGCTGCTCTAAATGGACGTCAATTAATTACGTAACCGAATTTTGGAGGCAATCAAAATAAACCTGAAATAGATTCACAAGTACTTATAGCCCAAGACAAAGAACCAACAAAGCTATTTGCAAATTAAACATTACATCATACCACGCGAAGGAAGGCGTAATATAAAATAACTGCGACTCATTTGTAGACAAATTTAATTGGGTTTTATTACTTCAAAGTTTCGTATACATGTCACCGTAAAATTGTCAAACACGTTATATTACAATATAACGTGTTTCTCTGTAGCGATATTGTAATATCTCGAATTATTGTCAACTGAACATACGGAAGCAGGTATCTCTGCCCCCATAATCGGGACTTGGGGCACCCCCCCCGTTAGGTAAATTAGGTTCCTTTAAACCCTGCACTCGGAAATAGCGACTACGCGTTTTAGGGGAATATAAAGTGTTTTAAGGTTAGGTTATAATAATCGGTATTTCTCAGGAATGGTACAATATCTTTTCATGAGAGTTGTACCACTGGGCAAGGGGGACCCCTCCTTCCCTCCACACCGCGTGAGTTGACTACCATCGCATGCATTTCACGAAAAATAATGCGTTTTGTTGTAAGCAGTATGTTCATTTGGCAATATTTCGAGTTTTTACAATATCGCTAGAGATATTACAATATAACGATATACAACATATTACAATATATATATTTGACAATTTTACGGTGACATACACACATCAATACATGCACTAGAAAAGATGACTAATGTTATATTCACTCACACCAGAGGACACTGTATTGCCCAAATTACATTTTCAACTAAAATCACTACTCAGAGCGTAGAATATTCAGTGCCTGTTACTTAGGTATTTATTACATTTAGTTGCCACAACCAATAGTATATTAAAACGGGCCCTAAAACGATTGACTTGTATAGGTAAAATTGTTTTGTTGTTCTATCTAGTACAAAATCCTGCAACGCGATGGAAACACTATCAAGTTTAGTCTAGGTACAAAATCAACAGATTTTGGTCAGTCATCATCATCATCATCATCATCATGATAACTGACCACTGATTCCGGTCAGTGTTAATCTTAAAACTCAATTCTAGAAAACATTGCCTCAGATAAACAGTTATTAAATCGAGCGCAGTAAACAAAATAATGGCATTTTAAACCAATATGTCAAGGTATTCAAAAATAGAACAAAGTAACTGATGTATGCTCTATGGTCAGTAGTCACTTACAGATAATTAACCTAATGTCAAGATCGCGTGCATTTGGAGCATGGAAGACGACGCTGCCCCATTTATTTCAAGATATTGGCTCGTTGCATCATAGAGCTAAACAAAATAGCAGGGTGACAGATGTGTTGTTCACTCACATTTAAGTAGTTGTGTTTAAATGCTATGTAATGGAGGGCTACAGTTTTGCCGCTAACCAACCACAAACCCAAAATCCGGAATATAAATGTTACCGAGACTTCAGCACCTCTTTGCACTAAAGCAGGCCCACGGGCCCGGAGCCCGGGGTCTATGTTACGTTAAAGAAAGAAAGTACGTTTATTTGTCACGTAACAAAGTACTCACAAGTGTGCTGTATGAGGAGGCGAAGACTAAAGTTAGATGGAATGTGATAAAGATGATAGAAGGTGACGAATAGAGAAGTATAAAAGAAGAAGACATGCTAAGCCGACCAAATAAATTGGACACGAGAACGATGATGACATAGGCACACACACAAAGCAATAAACTTACTATATCCATGCATTTTAAATTATCTGTACCAAATTGCACCGTAAAACGTTTTACACAAGCTATGCAGGTTCTGATTATCTTACTAATTGAAACTAACCAGACTCCCTTCAATATTCTACACGCTATTCACGGCTGCTGCAAATTCTAAAATACATATTGAAAATTAAATTACTTTAATGGATCAGGCTATGAATTTAATATGGAGGATTATTTCCTTTCTGTTGAACGAAAATCCGCTGAAATTCGTTTTAACTTTGCATAACAAATAATGAAGGAAAGTTGGTATCAAGTGTGATATCAACTCGCTAATGTTATGTGTTGTCACGTTCTATGTAATTACAGGAATGAATATTATATACTAGTGTATACCGACGGTTATAAACCTAAGGTTAATAGTGGCAAAGGTCATTTTCGGAGAATGGATACGATGGATGGAGTTAACTAGAAACAAAAGGTAATTTTGGCTAAAAAAACACTAGAAACAGCTTGTCTACACTAATATTATAAAGAGGAAAACTTTGTTTGTTTGTTTGTAATGAATAGGCTTAAAAACTACTGGACCGTTTTTAAAAATTCTTTCACCATTCGAAAGCTACATTATCCACGAGTAACATAGGATATATTTTATCCCCGTACTCCCACGGGAACGGGAATTACGCGGGTGAAACCGCGTGGCGGGCGCTAGTGTAAAATATAGAAATGACTTAGAACAGGGCGAGGAACCAGACCACCGATCATTTTGAGATCGTTTGTGGAAACGAAAAGAGACATGTGGTGCTGGCCGTGAATAAAATTGTGGCCCGAAATTTTGACAACCAGTCTTACCAAGAGGTATCGTATTACCCAGTACTAACCTGGGGTTTGGAGGTCAGATAGACAGTCGTTCCATGTCAAATAATCAGCTGCATTCGGTTAGACTAGAAGCCGATCCTAACAGAATTGGAATAAAAATCGTAGATGATGATAATGATGTACGAATGAGCAAACAATACTACATTTCACACACAACATTGTTCTGTTAAATACTATTCTAAGATTCCCTGAAACAGACATGAAGTGAAGCGCAGATAATCTAAACTTTTTTAATCTGGCTTGAAATGAGATGGCACGACATTTTCTCTACAAACGAGTGAGACGGAATGAAAAACAAAACTTCTACGTTTTTTTTTCTAAAGTGCCAACATTTCCTAGCTTTACGTTAGGGTTGGAAGTGGTTGAAAGGGTTGGCCAAAATGCATAATGTATGACTCCTATCTTTGTGTGGAGTTGCCATCATTTACTATGCGACTTTTTGCAAATGCCAGTATGCCAGGAGTCAGGAGAGCGCCCGTTCGAGTCGCCAGGTTTTAATACAGGAGACAGGTAAAATCAAATACATTAACATCACGATATTTTTTTTGTTTGAACCTTACCTAGGAAGTTTTTTTCTTGAATAGGTACTAGTTTTTAAGGCGCCTAACTCCGTTTACTATTCAAATGCATATATTACCACAATGTTTTGAGTGTGTTACTGGTGAGTTTGTTATTTTTCACCCAAACAGAAGTCGTTTCCCAGTCGTTGATTTTGGTTTAGGATTACTTATTAAGTTTGATCGACAATTTTGTGAAGGGTCGTGACACCTTTTATACTTATGCAGATTATAATGCCCTGGAAAAAATATATGTGCCGAGACAACCCAAATACGGCTAAATGAAGGTAGATGCTGGAGCAACTTTTTCCGACACGCCAAATTAAAACCATAATACATGTAGCAGTTGCTTTAGGTAGACTCTGTTGTTCGTCGAATACTGTGGCCAAATCCAATTCCGCGATCCACACAAACACTTGAGTCGGCACGTTCCTTAAGATAGAATGCATCTACAGACTTAGCACCGATGACCATTATTCATTTGGCAAAATGCCCTTAGATTTTTCACAGGAGAGTAAGGTTATCCTAGGTATTCGTTAAATCTGATTCCTGATTATAACTGTTTGTTAGTTCAGGATAACCTTGTCGAGTAATCCAGTGCCAATTACCAGTACTTATCGTATTTGCTGATCGTAATAGAGATCAATTATCTGAATAGGTATACGATTTGAGGTAATGGTTTGTAGGTTCCACTGGCTCTGGCACTGGCACTGGCTCTAGTTGCATTGTAGTGTTCATAAATAAATTGAAGTTATTACAAAATATGGCATGTATTTATTCAAACGTGCATTCTGGTTCAGTGACATAATGACATTGTCATGTGAGCGCTGTTGACACAGATCCCTGATTTAACCCCCGATGCAAAAACGACGGGGTGTTATAAGTTTGACGTGTCTGTGTGTGTGTCTGTGGTATCGTAGTTCTTGAAAGGATGAGCCGATTGTGGTGTGGACACGCATCTTTTGTTTTTTGTAAATCAATGAATATTGACAAAGTTAGAACGCATCAAAATTCGGGAGTGGGGGCTCGTGACGTCACAGCACCCTATAAATTATTGCACGGCGTGACGTATTGAGAATTTTAAAACCATCGTATCTTATTTAAACTTTCACGATCTTCCGGCCCGTACCGGACCACGGCTGGTGCAATCCGGTCGAAACGTCGGGATTAAATTAAAGGTAAATTCTCGATAAATACCCGTCTTTTTAAGTTTTACATCGTATCTTAGTCAATTTTGGTCTACTTACGTAAAAAAAAAAAGAAAAATACGTATCAAATATTTTTTCAAATCTAACTGACGGATTAATTATTTTTTTTCAGGCCTATTGTTTATTTATAGCTCTCTTATCACTCTTTCAATAATTAATATTTCCCATGGCCATATTGGTACTAATGAAGTTGATATAATTAACCAGAATATTATGTACTTATGTGTAGGCATCCACCTTTTTGCAGCATGATTCCCTGCACGTCCATCGTCCTTATTATATGGAGGTACCTGAGATTCATCGATCACTAAATATTATAAAACAAAGTCTCCCGCGTCTGTCTGTCCCTATGTATGCTTAGATCTTTAAAACTACGCAACGGATTTTGATGCGGGTTTTTTTAATAGATAGAGTCATTCAAGAGGAATGTTTTAGGCGGGTGTAATGAAATTAGTTCCTTTTACAACAAAGCCGAGAAACTTCGTTTCTTGATCATCTTCGTGCCCTTGTCGCATGTTACTTCGGGTCGGCGCCACACGTGTTTTTCTTCCATTTTCCTCTGCACTGACAGAGGAAAATGGAAGAAAAATCACGTCACGCTATCATTTACTCCTTTTTCTTTTAAATAATTCCTCTTTTTTTTTAGGATAGGAAATCATCAAATGACTTCTCCCACTCTGGGCGGAGCGGGAGGGAGTGTCAGACTTTTACTGACTAAAACCCATCCATGTTCCTTCCTCGCCCTTTATGTTCCGGGGCCGCGGTATCTCTTTCGAACAGGCCCGCAACCCCGGCAGTAAATAATTCCTCTGACAATCCATTCATCGTTTCCTTTGTTTTGTCCATCTCCATCAATCAACATGTATACTCATCACTCTATAGTCACGTGAGATTCGTCCCATAAATACCCATACAGTCGATACACTTTCAACTTATGGGAAAAATCTCTAAAAGAAGTAGGCGATGAAAGGTTTTTCTTGATGAGAAATCCCATGAGGATATGTCTTATCCTACTAATATTATAAATGCGAAAGTTTTTGAGTATGTATGCACGGATGGATGGCTGGATGCATGTTTGTTACTCTTTCATGCTAAAACTCCTGAACGGATTTGGATGAAATTTTGCACATAGGTGGTTTACAACCTGGATTAACACATAGAATACTTTTTCTCCCGGTAGTAAGATCCCATGGGACAATTTTGAAACTTCACGCGGGCGAAGCTGCTGTCAGAAGCTAGTTTCATAATAAAAATGTTTCTTCCATTTTGCACCTTCAATATTTTATTGACCATTCCGCGAGACGTTTTCGGGGATTGCTCTACGAGTCTACGTTATCGCTACATATTAGATACGGTTTATGCGGAACGATAAAAACGTCGTATCTCACTGCAGTACTAAATGATAAGAAAATTTAACTCGCTCACGACATTGGTACTTACCTACTTATTGTGTTGGATTTATGATTCTTACTTTTCCTATCATCACACTACATATATATTTCTTAGGTCACTGCTGGAACACAGGCGTCCTCTCTATGCGAGGGCATGGGCTATAATCCACCACGCGTGCCCACTTTTTCTAGACAAATATTTTTCAAATCAAATCAAGTCAGTGGCCCGAAAGACAGACAACCAGTCTTACCATGGGAATTAACCAGTACTAACTGGTTTGTGGAGGTCAAATAGGCAGTCACTCCATGTAAAATATTGGTTAGCTTAGCTAGCTGCATCCGATTTTAGGTACTGGAAGCCGACCCCATCATGGGAAAAGATGATGCTGAGTAGATACCAATCTTTACATTATTTACATGATAATAGCAGTAGGTAGTTCAATAATAAGGACATTTCTTACTACTTTGAGAAAGCTATACCTATCGTAGCCGCGTAGGCGTAGGTGAATGATTTAACTGCATGAACAACGTAAAGCAATTACAATGCCATCTTCCCTTTGCTTTAGTATTTTATTATATTATCGTTCGTTAAAAACTGTGTTTTCATTAAGTAAGTTCATTAAGACGTTGGTTGCCATGAGCATGAAAGTACTAGGAGTACATGACTCACGAGAGCTAACTAATATATCTTTTGAACCTACGATGGTACCTATCTACGATGTAACTAGGTGGAACAAAAAAGTCTCATTAGTTACGTTAAAGTTATATTTTTAAATAATGTAACTACTTGGAATAAAAATGTCCAGCTAGTTACATCAATGTAACTACAATGTAACTAGGTGGAACGGACGGAAAATTCCGAGTAATTGGTATTTTTTGTTGTTGTTGCAAGCAAAAATCTTAATCAAATAAGTCGCCTGCGCAACATCTAACGTATCTAGCAATCCTTATCATTATCATATTAATATCATTCGCAACGTAAATAACGATAACATCCAGTGTGTATGTAATTGTGTGTTTTATGTCAGTGGCATAAGATTTATAATTGTTTTTGTTTAATACCGGGCATGTTACTTACCTATAGGGTAAGAGACAAGCAGTATTTTTTCGCATCTGTATCGGTCGCGACGTCTACGTGATATTTATTTGTGAATATTTTAAATAATACCAACAATATATCCTGAAAACTTAGTACTGTGGGGTTTGAAAATTTTAAAATACCGAATTTATTAACCGAAAAGAAAAATATTTCTAAACGTTATCTGAGAATTCTCCAAAATATTCCGTTTTTTTGACGATTTTCTGTGCTAGTTTCATTATTTTTAAATTAGTGTTTATTTTTCAACTATTTGGCATAAGAAGTTTCTGTAAAATAATAGGTAAAACATGCCTAAGCATGTGTAGCATACCTAATACCTAAGATAAATACACAAGGGTACTAGGAAGTGCATTCAAGATCGAACATAACCATAATACATACCAATACATATTCATCAATATAATAATGATGTATACTGTTCATGTATCGATAGTATCAATGATAAAATTCTTTTAATACACACATGGTATCAATTTAATACCATTTATTATGTATTAAAAGAATTTTATCACCATTTTCATTAACAACGCAGGTTTTCCCAACACCTCATTATTATTTATTTATTAGAAAAGAAAATAAATAAAAGACAATAATAAATAAGGACTCGAAAAAAGAAACCAAAAAATATATCAGTATTAGTCTTCCATATACAATTAATATCTATAAAGTGAGTGAGTGTTAATAACTATTATAATCATTTAAATAATAGTGTGTATTATTGTGAGTGAGTGTTAATAATAAAATTATTAATAACTGTCCAAAATGATGGAAATGCTACGGTTGGGGCTGATTCCAGTTACTGGTGTCGCATTAACCATTGGACTGACATGGTTTAGTGTGAAAAAGTGAGTGACCATAGCATAATCAGCCTTTCCCGTTCCCACTGCTGGGACTTCCCACTGAAGGAGGGACTGTTCATCATACATAACACTCCATGTGACCGCCGACAGGTCTTGCATGGATGTCCCATGTCCAAAGGATGCTATAATAATAATAAAAACTTTATTTTCAGGCTTCTTTAGATAAATACCTCACAGACTAATATATATATCATATTAGTACATTGTGTGTTAGTTTATAAACCTAAAACTATGTTAGTAAAACACACTTTCACTCCAGTACTGTAATTGTGCGATCGTGTGGCACTTAGCTATTCCTCGCTTGGCTTTACACTCTCGCACTATTCCTGTTTCGGAATGTCTCGGTGATAGATAAGGACATTGACATTGATTGAATGAAAATATCTGATTTGTACTTTAATCCAAATTGTCTCACTGAATTCTTTCATCTGCATTATCATCATCCGAAATCTATTATGTACGATCCACCAGATGATGGATGATTTATACATTCAACCTCGTTTTTCTAATCAGTAACATCACGGCTAAATGCACATAATAATGATACAGCCAAAATAATTGGCAAACACAATTACATTTCTTTGAAGTAGTAGTAACATCATTGCTTAAGATAGACCAAACCAAATTCTAAATAGCTGAGTAGATTACTAGGTACAATGCTATGCGGAAAAGTTTAGAAATAGATATAGCTGTGATCTTGACAGTGACAGAATTCAACTTCGGCTCGCCGGTATATTAAAAACATTAAATAGGTCATTAGACGTATAATACTCCCATCTCCATGACTTGATATTTTATTATACCTACTATGAACTTTTGAATCTTAATCTGCCCATAAATTTCCCAATACTAAGGTCACCTCAGCCTCAGCCCAATTTCCACCATTTTATTAAAAGCAGAGGCATTCAATAACTAAACAATAAAATAAAATAATTCACATCGAAGTTCGGATGAGCTCAATAAAAATGGCCACACGGGTTAATGTCCAAAGATAACCAAGGCTTACTGAGGTTGATTCATAGATGTTGGATTCGAAGACAATCAACATCTTACCATCTCTTTCTCTCTTACAGGAACTCTTACAGTAGAAGAGGTGTACAAGGACAGAGATCAGTTCGCAGCTCTTGTGCGCGAGGTGGCAGCACCGGACGTGGGCCGCATGGGAATCGAGATCCTGTCGTTCACGATCAAGGACGTGTACGATGACGTGGAGTACCTCTCCAGCTTGGGCAAGTCGCAGACGGCGATTGTCAAGCGAGACGCCGACGTGGGGGTTGCGCAGGCCAATCGAGATGCCGGGATCAGGGTAAGATGGATTGCATGATAACCCTTAGAGGCCATACACCAGACCGCGTAGCAGGGCCACCGTAGAAAAGAAAGAGAATCTATAAACCTTGTGTTCAACTGTCACTATGCCGATTCATTGACAGATGAACCAAAAATTTGTCGATTCTCTTTCGTGTTCGGGCAGTTATAGTTAGGTCTAGTGTTTGCCATCAACTAAACACGAATTCAGACACCGATCTACTCCAACATATTACCTGGAGCAAGATTTCGGTAGATAATCAATGTTTAAAAATTATGGGTGGTCACAAAATGTTGGCAGATCCTGGGTTGCCAAGATAACGGTATAAGGACCAGGCTTTAGGATTACTCCGAACGTAAGGCTTACTTGTATTGTCAACAAAGCCCTGTGGTTAATTTGGTCAACAACTTTTTATTTGCCCAGGAAACATATGAAGAAAAATGTTTGCACCAAAATAATCTTCAAGTAAACATGTTACCGCGCCGGGTGATTACGGCACTTTTAAGGCTTAGGTTAAGCTGACTCACGAGCAGAAATGTAAAAGTAACTACTAACAATAACAACTACATAATCTTGTTGGTAGCTACTTTTACTAGCACATGATGAGTTAATAATATACAAATATTACACAGGAATTCATCCTGCAGTGAATCTGTCTCGAAGCATCCGAATGAAATCACAAGCCGACTTTATAACTACATAAAAACCTGCCGAATTTTCGTGAAACCAGTTTGAATGTGAATTATTTAGCTCATTGGGTTCGTAATGAGTGTACTAGAAGCTGTTAAAATGGACTGTATTCGAAGCCCACGTATGCTTGAAACGGCCATTTATTTGCTGTCCGCAGGCTGTCACTACCACGAACTGCTTAATTAATTTATTGCGACCTACAGAATCTCAATAAAAGCTTCTATTTGTTTATTCATTGTTAGGAAAAGAATTACTTTTGCTGTTTACAAGTTTCTACAAATACGGATCAACAAATAGTTGGTTTGTTGTCAGCTCTGCTTTATTTCTTAAGAGTCATGATCAAGTTTTTGTCTTGCAATGCTTCGTCTCTTTGACGACTACAGAAGTTCAGACTGATGGAAAATTCTTTATTGAGTACTCCATAAGTATCGTCTTTACTAGATACCTTTGCTAAGCCACAGACCACAACACAAAAACACCGAGAAGCCCGCTTCTAGAGATGGCATGGTCAACACACTTACCTTGCCACCGGTTACTCGAACAAATCTAAAAAATAGTCAGCTGTAGTAGAAATACGAGTATATGAAGCAATAAATGACAATTAATGTTTAGGTGACAAAAGCTGTCATAAATTAGCTTATACAGCAAATACGTGGCGATGACAAGACAATGAACTGAAAAAAATCCCATATTTGCGTCCATTGGTTGTCGCGGACCCATTGCCAATCGCGCTTCGTCTGCTCAGCGCCTTAGAAGCCATTTAATTTGTTTTTTTTTTATTGTCCAATACTGATTATACTTTTCTTTTGTTTCTCTCTTTCATTAAGTTTAACTAGGGAATGTTTTGTGACAGGAAGCGGAGTGCGAGAGGAGCGCGATGGACGTGAAGTACGCCATGGACACGAAGATCGAAGACAACACGCGCATGTACATGCTGCAGAAAGCACAGTTCGACCAGGAGGTCAACACTGCGGTGAGTGTGCACAGACCTTTAGCAATTGCTATATTATCGATCGTAAAAGGTTAAGTTCTTTACTGTTGCCTGTCGAAAATGGCGAAAATGGAGAATGGAACAAAAATATTTGAGATACATTTTGAGTGCCTGGCACAAACTAGAGTCGCCGTATGTCTTTATAAAGGTATAAGGAACAGGGTGTTTAGTTTCTCATCCTCCTTAAAAAGTATCCTCTGACCTGTTGTGTTTGGTGGGCTATTGTCCAACGTTGTAGTTGGGGTGTGTCGTATCTTAATCTCGCGGATAACTATGATTGCGCGATGCAGAGTCAGTCAGGGTAGTACGTAGTTTCTATGCGGCGTTATAGATGACGCCATAACTTGTTACATAGTGCGAAAATATCTCAATACATAATCTACAGTTGCCAGCACATCAAGTTATCAACCCTTAAAAAATCTCCAAATGATTTTGAATCATAATAATGTTGTTTGATAAGTACGAAATCGAATAGAACATTTTGATAGTTTTTCCTTAATACACAAGCCAGTCTTCCCTTAATTAGTCAAACGCAAAGTTCTTATAATAAAGTGATTATTTTTCTTTTGTAGAAAGCGGAAGCGGCACTGGCGTACGAGCTGCAAGCTGCGAAGATAAAACAAAAGATACGAAGCGAAGAGATCGAAATCGAGGTCGTTGAGAGACGCAAGCAGATTCAGGTAAGGCACAACTCCTTTCATCGTGTGGTTAGTACCTAACCTGGTGTCAGAGTTTATAAATGCCGCCCAGGGCTTAGACTTAGCTTTACATGCCGTCGAGACATATGTCTCAGACATGCTGGTTTCCTGCTCACGATGTGATACTAGAATACGCACATTTTTGCCTTTCGGTGAATCCCATGTAAAAGAGGGGTGAACGTATTGCCCACAACCGGAGACAAATCCATTCTCAGCGACTTCTACTGAAAAAATCCTGATGTAAAACTCATTTCAATCACACACACAGCCTGTAAATGATATCAATACAAGTGTCGGTTCTTCGTTTCCAGGTGGAACTGCAGGAGATATTGCGTCGTGAGGAGGAGCTGAACGCGCAGGTGAGGCTGCCGGCCGAGGCGGAGGCGTACCGTCTGCAGACCATCGCCGAAGGAAACCGGTAAGCAACACTGCCTGGGTCAGTTTCCGTCCACGACTTTGCCCACGTACTTCTTTTTCTCAAAATTTCTATAGACCCTAGGCCTATAGGCCTATGCGTTGTTCTGATGTATAAGCTATATTACTGCAAACATTCATCAAAATCTGTTCAGCAGTTTGTGTGTCAAAGAATGCAAAACAAACATCCCTCCGCAAAAACTTCTGCATCATCATCTGTCTAGCCTTTTCCCATCTATCTTCGGGTCGGCTTCCAGCCTAACCGGATGCAACTGAATACCAAAAACTTCTGCATTTATGATAATATAGGGAGTCTGAGTCCCGGGTGGTGGACAGGCCACTTTCTCTCACTAAAAGAAGTAGGAACTGTGCCACCATTGGAAACATTTTGGGCTGATAATTCTGCTCTTGAGATTCTTCACTCAGACGTCATGTTACCAATATGCTATAGATTAAACGTGTCAATAATTTTAATGAATCACAGTTTTGAAAGAGAGCTGTTACCCGTTTTCCCAACTGTTCGACCTATTACCGGGTCCATGGGTAATTTTAATAACCCGTGGTTCTATGACATTGAGGATTGTTTCCTGGACTTCGAACTATAGCTTTATTTTTGTATTTTTATTTCCCAGAACTAAAACCGTGGAAGAAGCCAGAGCTGATGCGGAGCGTATGAAGGTGCTGGGTCTTGCCGAGGCGGCTGCCCTTGGAGACGTGGGCAAGGCCGACGCCGAGCGTATGCTGGCCAAGGCGAAGGTGTACAAGCAGTACGGAGAAGCAGCCATCATGGCGCTGGTGCTGGAAGCGCTGCCTAAGGTTTGTGACGTTATTGTGCTGCTAAGCAGAAAAGAGGTATCTGTAAATGTGTGGAGGCAAAAAACTGCGTTCGTTTAGTATATGCACGCTTTTAACATAACTAGTTAAAATTCATGTGGACGAGAAACCTAAAGAGATAAAAAATACTTGTTTTTTTTTAAATTAACTTCGACCATTGGGCGCAAAAAAGAAGAGATACTGTAAAAAAGAGATACGTTCATATTTCCAATGTTCACGAAACAGAGTTTTAAAGTTACCGCTTTTTGACTGACGAGGACAGTTTATTTCGATAGATGGACTGTGTTAAAAATGATATGGCAATTTTGTTTCGAATTTCCCAATCCTTCAGGTAAAGAACAGACGCGTTAATGTTACTTCTAACTTATATTTACCCTTCCAATCTCCCTCAGATCGCAGCAGAAGTATCAGCTCCCCTGGGCAAGACGGACGAGATCGTGATGGTGGGCGACAGTGGCGCCACGGGTGAGGTGGCGCGCCTGGTGGGGGGCATCCCGCCCGCCGTCAAGACGCTCACCGGCCTCGACCTCACCGCCGTACTCAAGCGACTGGAGCCCACACGGGCCCAGTAACCGGACACAATACAGCCCGCGGTAACAAAATAATTATTATTTACTAGCTTCTGCCCGCGACTGCGTTCGCGTGAAGTTTTGATATCGCAACGCATCGCCTGCTCAACGGAAGCTTTTTTACCGCTTGCAACATTTCTTATTGCTGCTCCGCTCCTATTGATCGTAGCGTGATGTTATATAGCCTATAGTCTTCCTCGATAAATTGACTATCCAACGGAAAAAAAGATTTTCAATTCCAGCCGGTAGTTCCTGAGATTAGCGCGTTCAACCAAACAAACAAACTCTCCGACTTTATAATATTAGTATAGATTTAGAAAAAAATTACTATGGTATGGAATTTAAACCTTATTTTGCTAATGTAAAACTTGTGACGTCACACAAGAGGCGGGGGACGAGGATTTAAAAAAAAACATGAATTTTAGTTTTTGGTAGCAAGGACATACAGATTTTATGCAGCCATGTTTTTTCGCTCGATATTGAACTATAGCCTTTCTTTTATTTAAAACTAGCTTCTCAAAGTATCCTATGTTACTTCTAATACCTCCAAGAATATGTGTACAAAGTTTCACGATGATCGGTTGAGTAGTTTTCGCGTGAAAGCGTAACAAACAAACTTACATTCACATTTATATAATAGTAGGAATAGGGATTGTGATTTTATATGTAACGTGGCTATTTAAATCTTAGTCAACATTTCATCATCCCATTCCCTGTCATACAAAGGAGTCCTGTGTCCCAGCGGTGGGAACATTATGCTATGTTATGTAACATACAACTTGCACTTTCGATCGTTGACCGCCCGTAATGTTGTAGATATAATCTTGACCTTAAGTCAACCATCAGTCTATTTTACTCACTAACATCATATTTGTCTCTTCCAGACCTAGAAGAAAGAAGATACCACCTGAACGAGGCAAGCTAGGATCCGGTCAGCAAGAGAGCTGTCTTGCAGCACAGCAGATGAAGCAGTCAGTGCCATACAAGTTACCGCAACCACTACAATATGTCACGGTACTATTTAAGCGATAAAGTTATTTTTTCAACTGTATTACGTAAGCGCAAGTCGAGATAAAAGGAAAAAATACATCGGTTTTTGAAAGCTGGAAAGAGATGGAGGTAGCGCTGTCTTTTTCGCACCAAGTAAGATCAGACGCCGGGGTATTTAAAGTCTTACCACAAAAGTTATAACACACTTGAGTCACAGCAAACAATTGAATTTTCAACATTTACTTGAAAGCGCAATTGATATACTATAGCCTCAATTTACATTGGTCAAGTGTCTAGCGAAGTGGATAAGTACAGTGACTTAGGGACAGTGGTGTTAACGAATCGGACAGTAGCGACTAAACTCACTGTCTAGGTGCTCGCCACTACCCACTGTACTTGTAGTTGCTACTCGCCACTGTCCTTGACCAATGTAAATGGGGCAACAAGGACATGTTGAAAATTTTACTGAGATTCAAGTTGAAATGGAATCGGCGTCGTGTGTAGTATTTTAATCTGTGGTCACATCTCGTGATAAGTGATCTGATTGGCTGTTTGTAATTTCCATCAACCAATTAAAACAGTTAACATAAGGTTTGATCCTATAAATTAATCTAAAACCTCCTTGAAGATCTGCCTTTTCACAGTTGTTTGCCTCTGATAGCTGTAATCCAACTGCAACCTAAACGATAAGGCATTAAAGATCAATTTAATTTTGACAGTCATTACTGTGGCAGCAACAAAATCAAAATCATCAAAATCAAAATATTTTATTTCACATAGGCCTGGACCTAATAAGAACCTTATCTTTAAGCGAATAAACATCAAAATAATTTTGACAGTCAGAGGTAAATAAACTGTGAGAAGAATTATGTGAAAGCGCTTAGAAACGAGATGTTTGTTTTTTCTTTTCTGTTGATCTGCGTCAAAATGTTTCGTACCCCCTCTTCCTCATTAATGTTGGGGGCGTTTCCGATCAAATCGATACAAGTATTCGAATTTCTACGTCATATATTTACCTATCTAGTACATACTTGTAGCACATAACGTCTAAACGTACTCATAGCGTAGCGTACCTATGTATTTAAATGTTAACCGAAGATGTATATTTTTCAATAGAATGACTACAGGTAATTGTCCTATAAAGTTTAGATTTTGTACAACTTAAATTTAAGACAATCGTGTTCTCGAAACACTGCCTTTTTTCAGTAGTATATCTAATTTGTGTGAAAAAACGACACAGCTGCTGTCGAATCTATAAAATTTTGTAAATTGTACAAGTTTTGCTTGAAATATATTTCTGATATTATTTTTATTCTTTTATTGGAAAAGTTACACTTAATGGGTCTAAATGTGATCTGTTTTCGCAGTCAAATTGTGTGACAATTTCGACAAAAAATACTTGAATCTTAGTTCTTTCAGCTGTTATAAGGAATCTTATAATTACTATTAAGTTCTACTTAAATAATTACTGATGTTAGCTTCTGATTCCCACCATGGCTTATTTTGTTTGTAAGCATTTTGTTACAACTTGGGAATGCGTTTTTTTTTGTGTAGCGTGTGTGTGTCTTTTTATTCCAAATAATGGCATTTTTGACATTTTGTAATTTTTATTATTGTGTACCTCAAATGAATGTAATACTTTAATTTTGTTGGTACTTATACTTTGTTATTTTCTATGTTGTTGCTATTTTTATTTAAGTACAACGTCTTAAAATACCTTGAGTGTTATTTCAATTAATATATTTGCACAATAAATGTATCTAAATTTTATTTCTGATATGAATAAGCTAAAATGATTATTTTAATAAAAAATATGTGTAACAATCTCAATTGTTTTCTTGAATACACCTTTTCGGTCGAATAACTGGCAGAGAAAGGCGATTTGGAAAATCTGTCAAGCGAGTGCGAGCTCCAGCAAAAACGAGTAAGCGGAGCGAGGCCACTTACGTCTAAGCGGAGCGAGAACCAATTTGTAAATATACTACCCATTCACTGTTGGTCTACCATTTTTCACCCTTATGGCCTAAGTAATGAGGCTGAAAAGTGATCAATCATCAGTAAACTGGGTAGTACCAATCATCATCATCATCACCAATTGCCTAGCCTTTTCCCAACTATGTTGGGATCGGCTTCCAGTCTAACCGGATGCAGCTGAATACCAGTAGTTTATATAGATAGAGCGACTGCCTATCTGACCTCTACAACCTAGTTACTTTAGAATTAGGTAATACGATACCCCTTGGTTGTCAGACTTTCGGACCAATAGTAGTACCAATCAACACCGTTTATTAATTGAGATAGAGGCCAGAGTAAGCAACAATTGGGCTAGCAATTTGGGACCACAAAGGATAGTTTACGGAAATCCTATCATTGTGTAACGTTGCCGCGTTGGTTACAGCTGCGGACAAAGGTTTTGCTATTTTTATTTTTTTCTTAAATCTTGACTACCCATCTTATATTATCATAAACCTGGCCGTTTTACAACTCTATACTTGTATTGAATTATTCCACGCTGTTAGCAGTCTGAGGTTAGCTCAGCAACGCGAAATAATATCGTTTCACGAACTGAAAAAGAACAACACCCTCATTCTCATCTCCCCTCACTCTTGCTTCGGTGTAGGAAAACATCGAGAGGAATGTGAGGATACTAGCATCATCATCAGCCTTTTAATGTTCCCACTGCTGGGACACTCATTCAGACCTTCTCTCTATGAGAGGGAATGAATACCACGCGGGCCCAGAGCGGATTGGTAGATACGAGTATTACATGTCTTCGAATGTTTGGTTCTACGACATGCCGATTTCCTCACGATGTTTTCCTTCGCCGTTATGACAGCAGTGGTGATGAAATAAATTACACAAAGTAATGCACCTTTCTGGGTTCTAACTCACAATTTACTGCTCGTAAGACCAGTGGGCCACCGATGCTCATGTAATCCAAGTTATAAACTATCTGTTTGCCACATCCAAATCCGCGGACAGTAATTTTATGCGAAAAGGTAACAGACATTCATCCATACATTGCATCCACCCACCCATCCATGCTCACAAACTTTCGCATTTATAATATTAAGTAGGAAGGATTGTTTTAACAGTAATCCTATAAGAGGTTATGTCAGGGCACCTGGACATCACTATCAGTGGTAAAATGAATTGAATGGCAGTATAATGAAACTTCTATCAATGAGAAAGCCTTATGTATAATTTATTCGACGTTGTAATACATTACAGATTAACATTTTATCGGATTAATTATTATTATTTATAAACTAACTGATGGGTTGGTTACAACATCTCCCCCCGGATGTTCGTCTTCATTAACTGCAACAAGGAAATAAATATGTTTTAATAGGTGTATTTCACTCTCATAGAGAGGATGCCTGTGTCCCAGCAGTGGGAACTTAAGGCTGGTGTTCCAGGGTAGCCCACTAAATTCAAATTTTCTTAAGTTAAAGGTCGAGAAACTGCTTTTTCAAGGTCAAAATTGTTCATGGACCTTTATGAACTTGGAGGGTTGTATTGATGATTATAATTCTGTAACTACATTCGTCTTACAGTCGCGAACAATATTTTAATTAACATTCAACCTAACACTGGCCTGCAAATTGCGAATACGCAACACACACACACACGCACACACAGTTTATTTTGTTTTTTTTTTTAAGAATATGTGTATGTATTTGTATGTTATATGTTTATATTAAATAGTCATAGTTTTGTTTTAAGTTTTAATTTAAATTTTCTTGTTTGACTTTTCTACACACTGTGTCTACATTTCTTATCAGACTTTCCTCTCGCAGGTCTGCTGGAAGAAATTTATTTTGAAATAAGCAGTACCTTTGTGCTCTTCTATGTTAATATATTGTCCTTTTATGTATTTTGTGTGTACATGAATAAATAAATAAATAAATAAAATTTGAATTTCGCAGGCTACCCTGAAGGTGGAGGGGTATTTTAGTACTGCGTTGTTGGTCTAGTGGTCGCAAACGAGACTACTGATCATGTGGTCCGGGTTCTATTCCTAGGTCGGCCAAGTGTTATTGAGGAATTTTCTTTCAGGAATTTCTCAGTAACAGCCACAGAGTCCAGTGCAACTGCAAGTTTGTGCCATAACTGGCAAAAATAGGTCTACTTATGGCTACAAGTCTGCCTAACTCTTCGTTGATTACATGCACTATGTTATGTATTTTTAACCCCCGACGCAAAAAGAGGGGTGTTATCTGTTTGACCGCTATCACACACACACACACACCTCACATCTTATCACACAAGCGAGTTGCGAGCGAATTGAAAGCGGGGCGAGTGCGCAGTGAGCTCGCCGTGCCGCGGTGTGCAATCCCTGTTTTGTCCAATCATTAATTTAGTTTTTCTTCGCGGTGTGTTCGCCGCGCACACATTGCGAACTCGCGCTTTGAATTCGCTCGCAACTTGCTAGTGTGATAAAAAAAAAAAAAAAAAAAAAAAACATTTATTTCAGGTCCGAGACCCATATAAAGAAAACATAAAAAAAAAAAAAAATAGATAGACACACATACAAACACATAAATTATAGAAATGTCACACAAATACAAAAAAATAAATAAATATTGAAATGTCATAATTAAGAAGCAATTAATTAATTAGATAAGCCTCTTATGTGTCTGTCTGTGGTGGCACCGTAGCTCACCTATTTACAGGCGATTTAGTTTTAATTTGAAAGCGGGATTCTATTCATATAAATTGACTAGTTGACAGAGGCTAGTTACGATTAACTTCGATAAAGTAATAACACTTACTTTAACTTTCTCTTCGTAGCTGAGTTCTTTCTTCGTGAGTACGTAGGAAAGCTTGGCCCACGCCGCCTCGGCTGTCATGTCGTAAGCAGGGACCACGCCGCATTCCAACAGGAGCTGAGAAATACGTGAAAGGGTAATTATTAATAATAATATCGCTGGACATTACACACAGCGCCATCTAGTGCCACACTAAGCACATACCACATTATATATTTTTTATTTGTAAATACATACTTATCTATCTATATAAATAAAAATGAATTGTTGTTCGTTAGTCTGATTAAAACTCGAGAACGGCTGGGCCGATTGAGCTGATTTTGGTTTTAAAATGTTTGTCGTAGTCCAGGGAAGGTTTAAACGTTGAGAAGTAGACAGGTAGGTAGGTAGGTAGTAGGTAGGTAGGAAAAAATGCATTGCAACGCATGCCGGGTACAGCTAGTTATACATAAAAACATCCATGACTCGGAAACAAATGTCCATGCTCATCACGCAAACATTTGCTCCTACCGGGATTCGAATCCGGGACCCAAAGAACGTAAGGCAGCCTCACTACCGCTACGCCATGGGTCCGTGGCTTAGACCCCCAGTGGTCGAGGCACCTGTGGCGGACGCGACGCCCCCAATTAGATTAATTTAATTTTTTTTTTTGTGCTTTTTGAGTCAGTACAGGAAATGAGAAAAGTGTTTCACCATATTTATTATCTTTCGGGTAATTAATTATAAGAAGGTCAAGATTTTTGCACATGTTTTTTTTTCAGGCGTGCAGTGGTCTCGTTAAAGGGATAGTACTTGGTCAATGATTATTAATCTATACAATACAGTGCAAACGGACTCTCCATGAAGCCGTTAAACCAAGCATTCTGTACATCTAACTAAGTAACTTTACGCAAAAAATATTGCCGGGAAACCACCTTTTTTGGTTTGAAAATCACGTTTTACGGTCGTAGAACTCAATGTCACACTCAAAACATTGTACTGATGGATGGATTGAATAGTATGGAGGTCGTGGAGGTATCACAAGTTATAACATTAAAATAATCTAGAACCTATTTTAAAAAAAAATTGAACTTTGTCCTGGGGGTCGAAGTCTTTCTAACTTCGACCCCCAGGCACAACTCTAACTCTTATAGTAGCAGATTAGTCTACAAACGATGGAGCACTTGAATATCATGTTGTGCCTACAAGCAGCAACTATACCTAGAGATACCTACCGTTGTTGACTCTTTATAAGAACTGATGGGCCATTACTAAAGGTAATATCTGAGTAAACTCAATTTAAATCAATACATTTAGAAGAATTTGAAGAGGTGCTCGTGGCTAAAAAATAACCGACATTCGGGCTGATCTTTAGGTTAAACCGTGGATGGGTGACCACCCTTACATACCGAGTTTCCTCCGTGCCTCGGAAAGCATGTTAAGGTGTTGGTCCCGGCTGTCATTTGTAGATCTTTGACAGTTGTTAAAAGTAGTCAGAGGGCCAAAAAGTCTGACAACCAGTCTTACCAAGGGGTATCGTATTTTCCAGTACTAACTGGATTGTGGAGGTCAGAGAGGCAGTCGCTCCATGTAAAATACTGGTATTCAGCTACATCCGGTTAGACTGGAGGCCGACCCCAACATACTTGGGAAAAGGCTAGGCAGATGATGATGTTTAGAAGAATTTGTATGGATATACTCACCAATCCAGTCTCATACAGCGGCTTAGCGATGACAGTGCCGTTGATGCACTGCGTTACATTCACCACAAGGACCTTGTTCTTCACCGCCGTCTCTATCTCTTTGTAGATCTCCTTCCGTTTGATGGGGATGTTGCCGTTGCCGTACGTCTCCAGGACCACACCTGGTAAGGAGACACTGATGTTTAACTTGGTGATTATCAAGGCTGAGATTTGATGACTGGTAAATTTCGGCCTAGGAGTCGTTTGGGTTTATTGGAAGATGTTGTAGAGGTACTTTGCATATTGGAGACCTTGTAAGACATTGAGTCTCCTACAATGGCTTATTTGAATACGCATATTTTCATGGAGACAGTCGTTATTATTTTCTTCTCAAATCAATTCTAAAATACACCAATAATATTTTATAGAACCGTAGCTAATCTGATGATAAGACATAGATAGATCGATTTTTCGCTACCGTAAACCCATAATTGGAACTTTCACCGAAATCGTTATAGCCTTTTTTGAAAACGTGATTCCAATAATATACAAATATTGCTCATTCAATAGTCAGATTATAATTTCACCTTCCATTCCGGAGAACACAGCCCTGATCAGTTCAGGAGTGATGGTCGGGGCCACCTTCAGTATGTACACCTTCCTGCAGAGCTGATCGTGTAGCCGGCACTCGTTGGGTACGGAGCCCGCTGGGTGGATCAGCATCTTGGGGTCCACCTCCAGGGTTGTCTTGGCTTCTAACAGAGCTGGAAAGTTCGGCGAGTCGAAGGCGTAGATCTTTGTGTTTGAGACTTTCTTTACTCTGTGAAGGTAAGAATAGGTTAATTATCGTAAGGAATGATCTATCTATTTATTACTATCGTTCTGTAGTTTATAAAAGTATGACAAAACTCCACTGCTAGAAATAGGCCTTTCCAAGTTATAATCGCGATTCAAATGCACACAAATTCTAATTGGCGTTAAGATTGTCAACGTGGTGGATTAATAGCCAAATAACGTGAAAACTCCGCTCTGCCTGCTCAGGGTACGACGGGCGTATTATGGCCCAATAGAAAGGCTCCTTTGGTGGTAAAGGACGAAATGAATAACGATTAGAACGAGCATTTTTAGAAATGTAAGATATCAGACTAGAACTGGCTGTGTGATCTGAATTCAATCAAACAATTCAGATAGATTCTGAATTCCTAAATGTGATCACATATTTGGTTATTGGAATATTGGTCTGGTCAATGATGACAAAAACATACATCAACCGGTTATTACGTTCTAAAAACCATCTACAAAGCTATGCCTACCTTGTGCCTCTGAACAATCTGGCTCCAAAGAACACGGTGACTTCTGGGATATGCTGCGTGGCGGCGACCAGGATAGCGCATAACAAGTTGTTGTTACCATCGCTTCTAGGTTGGAAGATCGGGACCTGGAAGTAATGGCCTTCGGTCAGCTTTCACAGGTGGAGTACCACCAGGGGTGAGAAAGAGAAAGACCTGTAGAGGACATCTAGCTTTGTCCCTTTCACACGATGAAGTACGGTGAAAATAATAGTGCTTTCGTGATGGGACAATTCCTGACCGATAATCACCGAATTTGCCAATTAAGCACTACATTGTTTGACAGATTAAGGTGCGGAATTTTTCAGAATAGTCAAATGTGTTGCTGATGACTTTTTTATGCCACTTCTTGAGGAGGATAGACCCGCTCTCCACCATTGCCTTGTAGTTTTCTGGAGACTGCCTTATGCAGTTATACTAATTATGACGTTTATAAAGTACTGGTTCACAGCCTTATTGGAATAAATGATAATTCTGTTTTTACACTTACAGAATAATAATATATGTATGTTATGCTAACTAAATGCGCCGTTCAAGGCAGATTTCAGTGTGTAAGAAGCGGTCACATATTTACAGGGTGACTATAATGTAACAAACAATTGTATTATGGTAACAAAGCTGAAATCGAGAAAAAAAATCTGTTGTTCAGTACATTAGGCGAACATAAATGTACCAAACAGCTGATTTTTTTCCGCAATGTCAGGGTTGGTTCCATAGTAAAAGTTGTTTGTTACATAAGCACAATCACGTGCTCATTTCTGAGCACGTGCACATTTCTGAGTTTCTCAAGCCAAATTCGTAAGTACCTGTGCTCCAGTAAGTACGACAGTCTTGCCGACTGATTCCAGCATAAAGGAGAGAATGGAAGCTCCGTATGCTGTCGTGTCCGTGCCGTGGAGGACCACGAAACCATCGTAGTCCTGGTAGAATTTCTGGAACAGACGACATTTAGTATTATTGCAGAGGTATTTTAGGAGGGTCACTGGGTTGTGGAGGTAAGATAATCACTCCAAGTCAAATACTGGTATTCAGCTGTATTCGGTTTAACTGGAAGCCGACTTCAATAAAGTTGGTAAAAGCCTCTCCTTTTACCAACTCCTTTTTTGAAATTAGTCAAAATAGTATTTTTTCCTTCAACTACCTTTATATCTCTGGCCTGTCTAATCCAATCATCCATGGTAAAATCTGAGGAGTCTTTGAGTTCATCATATTCATATATTTTGTATAAAATCTTCTGTTCTGTGTCTTTGCCATCTGAAACAAACATATGTGGGTTAGATTATACATAGTGTTGTTATTTGTATTATTAAAAAAATATTCGATAAGAGGGTAGTAGCCTAGAGGTTACGATCTTGGTGGACAGGTGCAGGTTCTAACCCAGGCAGGTGAAAGACTTTGTCACCAATACCCACTAAGATCCGGTGGTGGATTGTAGCCCATAATCTCTGTGGCCTTTCTTCCAGCACTGGGAACATGTCTGGCTGATTATGATATAAGTGATGTCAAATGGCATGACAATTGCTTCGGGCATCATCAATCGTCATAAATAACAATTTACTGGGCATTTCTGGGAAGGCATTGCTACTTGATTGCCTTAGAAGCATATTTTTGTGATCCTCAGAGAGAATTATTTTGGTCACGAACGTTTCCTATTGGTCCAGATTTAGTGGCCGTATATCATTTAGTATCAACGTAACGTAAGAAACAGGATAACGGACAAATGATGAATGGCGAGAGAAATAGGTAAGTGCCAAAAACTTATACTAATTTAAATAAAGTACTTTATTTCGTAGGTAGTTAGGTACATAAGCACTTACTCAACATACGGCACGATATCTATAGGAATGTCATAAGGATGAATTAGTTTCATATCTTTGATAAAATTAAGTACCTTTAACATTTCAATGTCTTCTATCAAAAGCAAAAGTCATTTCTTAAAAACTACCTTGTGGCCACGGCTCCGTCCGCGGAATTTTGGTAACTGTGCCACGGCATTATACTACCGGGATAAAAAGTACCCTATATGTTAATTCAGGTCATGAACTTATCCGTGTATTTTCATCCAAATCCGTTCAGTAGTTTACGCGTAAAAGAGTAACAAGGATCCATCCATCCCCACAAATTTTCGCATCATCACCCTAGCCATTTCCCAAATATGTTGGGGTCGGCTTCCAGTCTAACCGGATGCAACTGAATACCAGTTTTTTACATGGAGCGACTGCCTATCTGATCTCAAACTTTCGCATATTTACAATATTAGTAAGCTTATGTTGTTATTTAGCAATTTTTGAACGTCAATCAATGAACATCAGATGATACTGTACCCCAAATTGCCGTCCCTCTGCACTTCCTAGTATTGTAGGTAAGTAAAAATAAATATCTACTTGAAGAAACTTCTCAACAACAAGCATAATATGGCATTGACATTTGTGTTTCAAAACAGCACGTAAACACATGACTTGATATAAATATGATACGTTTGAAGTTATCTATGACGTGAAACCTATAAATAATCGACATCGCAAATACTAGGTACTATCTAGATGGAAAATTATACATGTTAACAGATATACCGTGCTATCAGCTGAGCATTTATAAGGTTGCCGCAATCTAAGATGCTACATAATGGGCTTAAAAATTATACCTAATATAAATTGACTGGCTAGTAGCTCGCGGGTTCAACTACGTGTGGTGAGAAATTATTTCACGGAAAATTGGGACCCGGCCTCTTTGCGTCGAGCATAAGATCCAGGGTTCGGTTCCCAAGTCAGACTAATTGTATTACTAAGTGTAATTCCTCGGTAGCAGCTACCGGTTTATGGCCCGTCAATGGTAATGGGGTCATCCCCTTTTACATAGGACTTAAAACCTAACTGGCGAAATGAGGAATGAAAGTACAAGTCAGCTGAGTTAAGTTTTGTCGCTGGTCGATACACTGAGGTGCAGACTTAGCTCGACCGGGTTGGTCACTTAAGAGGACGCATTCAGAAAATTGGCAACCACACTGCTTAAATAGGTACAATAATTTTTTTAAATTAATTAAAACAGGGAAATATATAAGGTGTTAAAAAATTAACTGCACGAAACTTGAGGAGTTGTTTGGAATCACAAATAAAAAATAATCACGAAAAAATTTTATATAAGTAACGATCCGTTTCAAAGATATGCATATTTTCACTGCGCACAAAATGATTGAATATGCGCACTTGACTGTACTGTGACTGCGCCGTGAAGGGTGCCGGGCGCGTAGTCGTTCACCCCTGCGACAGCGCAAACGTAGACAGCTGATTCTAACATTCCCATCTCATTTTTCAGACTTTGGATTGGCAATGTTTTTTTTTTATGTAAAAACTAAAAATGCTTACTTACTACTTGCTTACTCATCATTTTGAACAACTTTTTCTATGGGACGAACCCTGAAATCGCGAAAAAAAAATCAGCTGTTCCCTACATTTTGACGAGTTATGTGAACATAAATGTAGGGAACAGCTGATTTTTTTTTCGCGATTTCAGGGTTCGTCCCATAGAAAAAGTTGTTCAAAATGATGAGTACAATGACCCCTTTTCGGGTTTAGTGTAAACAAAAAATAACCCTGTATAACAGGTATTACCGAGGTTGCCAACTTTCTTGATATGTGCTCTTAATTAATCTCCCACATCCGTCAAAAGAACTGTCTCATGTGAACAAACCTGGTAATGCCAGATATTCCTTGTGCTCTGTCCCAGCCAGTTTCGTCTGCCAGTATTCATTATCGTGTAGCTGAGGCAGCCTTCTGATCACTGCTTCTATGTCCTTTTGTGGCACCAGCACTGGAAGAGTTAGTAATTCGTTAATAGGAATTTAGTTGGAAAAAAACCGAAATGCTATATGAAGAAAAGTCATACGGAAACGGTTGAGAAGGCTCATATTATCATCCATACTCAAAACTTTTCCATCCCGAAGAAACGATGGATGAACTCTGACAAAAATTGCCTGTAAAATATTTGAATATCTTTGCCTATAGGTCTAGAAAAAGGGTAACGATTTGAGAGGAAATAACTGACTGCCAAGACAAAGGTCTCGAGTTCGAACTCAAGGCACGCACTTATTGCTTCGGTGAAGGAAAACATCAAATAACTTCTCCCACTCTGGGCTAAGCGGGAGGGAGTGACACACTTTTACTGACTAAAACCCATCCATTTTCCTCCCTCGCTCTTTATGTTCCGGAGCTGCGGTATCTCTTTCGAACAGTCTCGCAGAAACCAGCATACCTGAGAGAGATAGCTCTCGACGGTATGTTAAGCCAAGTCAGAGGCCCATGGGCGTCATAAAAACTCTGACACCAGATTAGGCAACTAAACACACGTTAGAGAAGAAGAGGAAGAGACTAAATGAAAGAAAACATGCAACATT
This sequence comes from Xestia c-nigrum, assembly GCA_916618015.1. NCBI lineage: Eukaryota > Metazoa > Arthropoda > Insecta > Lepidoptera > Noctuidae > Xestia > Xestia c-nigrum. Next base: position 7,474,441 of record OU745263.1, read on the forward strand.
GAACCTTAATTAAATTGCAAAAGGGATAGGAGAATGATTAATGCAAAATGGTGCTGTGACGTCTTGCGGAGGAGAATGACAGAAGAAAACGTATTGGTCGGCCCCCAAATAGAATGGGTCGAGATGAGGACGATGATGGCCCTTTTTTTTTTTTTTTTTTTAGGATGGGAAATCATCAAATGACTTCTCCCACTCTGGGCGGAGCGGGAGGGAGTGTCAGACTCTTACTGACTAAAACCCATCCATGTTCCTTCCTCGCCCTTTATGTTCCGGGGCCGCGGTATCTCTTTCGAACAGGCCCGCAACCCCGGCAGGCGATGATGGCCCTTACGGTACATATTTATGTTATTACACTGTGAGACTTGGAAATTTTTCCCCTTTTAGAAAATGTGTTAGTAAGGTATTCCATATTTACCAACACGTGCTTGTGTAATACAAACTAATAGAGCATGTATAGTATCTAATTTACACGTCTATAATGTGTAAGTAAATAGATAATTCATATACGTGAGGTGGTAACTTTAAAGTACATATAGGTCATCCGTCATGGAACGGTACATAGGTTTTAATTAGGGTAATTTATTTAGCAAATAATTACCCATTAAGGACTATTCCACTTTCATTCTCACTCATGAAAGATGAAAAATTGTGAACCAGACTATACTTCTGTTTATTTCTAAATCTTTTTGATAGCATTCCCTAACATAAGAAAAAGAAAATTGTACATTTGAATTTAGGCGGGGAAACTTTGTTATTGCATTCGAGGCGGAAATCACACCCGAGCCGCAGGCGAGGTTGTAATGAAGCCGTGAACGTCACGTACGTGTATCAGACTACGTTTTTCAATACACTTTTGAATAATAAATAAATAAACTAACCTCCTTTTTCATTTTTCAGCATCCCAAAAGTACCTCCAGTGTAAATAACTAGCACTCTTTTATTTTGCACCATTTTAACTATTTAAAACAAAATTGATAATATTCAAAATATAGTTTATTATTAAGTACACTATCAATTTGCCGCAGAGATAATGAATGTGGAAATTGTCGGTGGCTTTAGCTCTTTATAGTTGTACACACGAACTTAAGATGCGCGGGGTATCTCCGTTCTCAAGGTGATAATTAAGTGTCGTGTGTTGGGTTGTATGTGCCGACTCAACGTAACGTGTGAACTGTGCCGGGCTGTGTGCAGCACTGACATTAACAAGATGTTGTTCTGAATGAATTGACAACTTTACATCTGGAGAATGTACAGGGTGTGTCAAACTTGTTTTACTTACGCTATTAGAATTTTTAAAGCTCAGCTCAACTGCAAGATTTGAAATTTTAACAGTTTATTACCTCGTGTTAAAACATTTATGTAACTAAATGCTGAGTATGAATTCCTAGGTTAGATTCCCAGGTCGAAAAAAGTGGATTTTTCCTATAGGAATTTTCTCAATATTCGTAGCATGCACGGAGTCTGGTTTTGTGGCCGGTCGTTGGTAATTGGCTCGACCCTCATGACTAACGGGGGTCTAATTAACGCTGACGCTCCAGGGTAGCCCGCGAAATTCAAAATTTCTAATGTTTTTGGCAATTTGCAGGGCAGTGCCAAGATGTACGTTGATGAAAATATCGTTCGCGGCTGCAAGACATACAGTCACCGAATCTATACTATATATAAGGTGTTAAAAAATTAACTGCACGAAACTTGAGGAGTTGTTTGGAATCACAAATAAAAAATAATCACGAAAAAAATTTATATAAGTAACGATCCGCTTCAAAGATATGCATATTTTCACTGCGCACAAAATGATTGAATATGCGCACTTGACTGTACTGTAACTGCGCCGTGAAGGGTGCCGGGCGCGTAGTCGTTCACCCCTGCGACAGCGCAAACGTAGACAGCTGATTCTAACTTTCCCATCTCATTTTTCAGACTTTGGATTGGCAATGTTTTTTTTTATGTAAAAACTAAAAATGCTTGAAAAAAAATTTTTTTTTTTGGAATACGTTTGTTTATTGATACCGAGTACGTACACGAAATTCTTGCAGTTAATTTTTTAACACCTTATATATACATATATATATATATATAATATTATAAAGCAGAAGAGTTTGTTTGTTTGTTTATTTGTTTGTTTTGGTTGAACGCGCTAATCTCAGGATCATCTTTTTGCATCGGATAGTCCATTTATCGAGGAAGGCTATAGGTTATACAACATCACGCTATGACTAATAGAAGCGGAGCAGCAATGAAAAATGTTACAAAATCGGGGGCAATTTTATTTCCTTTGTGAGCTTTTTCTCTCTTATGTGACGCAGATGAAGTTACGTGGGCCAGCTAGTTATATATAATAATCAAATTCATCAACACAACCCTCAAATTACATAAAAGTAGAAGAACGACTTTGACAGTGAAAAATTCGTTCCTCGACATTCATGAACTTGGAGGGCTACACCGGTGATTCTGATGACTACAATTCTGCAAACACATACTCCCCACAGCCGCGAACGGGACTACCATCAACATACAACCCAGCACTGGCCCGCTAAATATAAAAAAAACCCAAGAAAATTTTAATTGCGCGGGCCGCCCTGATGCTTTCACCTTAGGTTTGGGATTTTATAGATTTGGGATTTTTTTTATGTTTCATTAATAAATAAATCAATATCGCTGGACATTAACACACAGCGCCATCTAGTGCCACAGTAAGCAAAGCTTGTGTCGTGGACACTAGATACCTAGTTGATATACTACATAATATAAACTGTTTTATTTGTAAATACATACTTATTATACATATATGTCGAGAAAAATAAAGATTTTATGATTATTATTTTAATTCTGAGGCCGATATTATTTTCCACTTATTTACGAACCTGACGGATTCGTCTGGAGCAAATGGCTATAAATACCGCCACACGGATCGATGCCCGAGGATAAACAACGTTCGCGGAGGTCTGTCCGTAGTTGGGTATCGCTTCTTCCGAGACCCTGCCTCGGAAAGCACGCTAAGCCAGGCCTACCAGGATACCTATTTGAAGCGAAAAGTGATTTAAACGCGTTGAGCACTTGTTGGGTGAACAGAAATCATGGAACTCGCGTGACCGTCACCTAACGCTTCGTAGCACTCGTAGCCGATGCGCTACGGCTTAGCACCACGCTACACGGGGCACAACCCACCTTTCTTTATCGTGTGGTTAGTTGCCTAACCTGCAGTCAGAGTTCTTAAGCCTCTTGGATTACCTAACATGCCGTCGAGGAATAAATAAATAATAAATAAATATCGCTGGACATTAACACACAGCGCCATCTTGTGCCACACTAAGCAAGGCTTGTGTCGTGGACACCAAACAGTTGATATACTACTTATATACTTTTTTGTTTGTAAATACATACTTATTATACATATAATGACTACATCCATGACTCGGAAACAAATGTCCATGCTCATCACATAAACATTTGCTCCTACCGGTATTCCTGGAATATCTCAAAGACATGCTGGTTTCCTCACGATGATTTTCTTCACCGAAGGAAGTGATAATTATACAATACACACATTAATCCGAAAAATCATCGGCACAACCCGTAGCAGATATGACACTTACCAAAAAGGTTTTTTTTATTTCGACTTGTTTATGACACCACCCTGTATACTTTGCTCAAGATTGATGTAACATACAATAATAGTGAGTATGACTTGTCTTATCGGTACGCGTTATCACTCGCCTACATTTTTATCGGAACTTGATGGTTAATCAAACTAACCAAACTAAACATTTATACATACTTATTTTATTTTTAATAGGTTGGAGTCGCGTGCGCCCCCGAATGGCGCAGCGGTAGTGAGGCTGCCCTATGTACCTACTTAGGGTCCCGGGTTCGTAAATGTTTGTGTGATGTGCAAATTGTGCATGGACAATTTTGTTTCCGAGTCGTGGATGTTTATATTTATCTATATATATAAAAAAAAACCCGTTTTCCGTTGTCACGACATAGCATGAAAACGACTTGACCGATTTGCTGATTCATTTTTTGTTGTTTTTGTTATTGTCAGGAGAAGGTTCTTATGAAAAAAAAAATGTAGTAGTAGGTAGGTAAGTAGTAGTAGGTAGCTTTTTCCCTCTTATGTGACGCAGACGAAGTTGCGTGGGTCAGCTAGTGTATAATAAGTATGTATTTACAAACAACAGAAAGTATATAAATGTAGTATATCAACTATCTGGTGTCCACGAAACAAGATTTGGTTAGTGTAGCACTAGATGGTACTGTGTGTAATGTCGGGCGATATTTATTTATTTATTCTACGGCTATTTCTGAATTGACTTTAAAGGAAATTAACACTAACTTTGTTTTTACCCGACCGGCCCAGAAGGAGGGAAATGTTTATCGCGCGTATGGCAGAACTCCCAAACGGATCAATTGATTTGGATAAATATTATACGTCGTTAATTTCGTCTTAGTGGCGCAAATGTCACTGGCTAGATAAAAAATGGCTCATATTGTGGAAAGAGAAGAAGAAAGAAGAACAGATGATATATGGTGATGTGTGTTACTACGAACTGAATGCAGATCTCCTCAATAAACTTGACCTACTTCTAAATAACTGCATTCGATTCGTATTTAATCTCCGTAAGTATGATCATGTGTCCGCACATCGGTTACTCTTAAAACGGTTACTCATCAGCGAGCGCAGAGCGTTAAGGGCTTTGACAACTTTGTTTTTTCTTCTAGACAAACCCACTTCTCCTTCTTATCTGACTTCTCATTTCCAGTATTTATGCTCTGCGCACAGCAAGGATCTTCGTTGTTCCAATAATCGTCTTCTACGATGTCCTACTCACCGCTCTGGTGTTCTTAAATCTTCCTTTCCTGTACAGGCGGTTTTTCTTTGGAATGCGCTCCGTTTGAATATCAGGATGGCAACCAGTCGGCTTACATTTAAAATAAATGCTCGCGAGCACTTACATAAGAAGTTGGCAGACATAGGTACTTATCCCACGTTTAATTTGTTAGTTTTCTTCATTTACGTTTTTTATCACTTTTTTATAATTTGTTGTATGTAAGGTAGGTCGGGGTTATTCCGCCGGAGAGGCTCGTAGGGGCTAATACGTCGTTTCGCTTTAAAATGTACTAGCCCCTCGGCGGAATAACCCCGCCCGACTCTATTGTTATAATATTTTATTTTTCATAATTTTCTTTGCTATTGCACCTACTGTTTTATCTCAGCATCACCCTAAGGTAGACTGGTAGAAAATGCTCAAGGCATTAAGTTCACCTTTGTACATTATGTGCATAACGTTTTAATAAATAAATATACATAATATAGCAATCATCTCGGCACAACTTCGGACTCCATGGATACTATTGAGAAATTCCTAATAGAAAAGCCCAATAACAGTTTCCTCGACCTGGTATTCTTACCCAGGACATCATGACCAGCAGTTGTGTTTGTGACCATCAACGAAGCAGAAGACGCAATGATCATCAAACTTATTTCATGTTTATCTATAAGTAATTATTATAAATATATTACGCCAGCGCCTGCCACGTGGTAAAGATAATAGTTTTATACATTTAAACTAATATTGAGATAACAATGAAACGATAATGATTTAATAATAAGGATAGGTTTAATCAATTTATGAAATAACGTAACGATGTCAGCTAAAATGAAGATAGATACCTTAATTATCATTGCACCACCAATTGAAACATCAACAAAATACGCCTAATTCTGAATTTCAGAGTTGTAGCCGGGGGCGCCATTAAAAACGTGATGTTTTTCTAGCGTTTTTGGACTCCCCCTCTCCCTACATACATGGTAAGGTTTAAGACTAACTCTCCCTCCCCCACCCACAAAGAAACTTAATTTTTTTAGAATATTATCTTTAAATACGAGTAAGATAAAGCTTAATCTAATTTTATTCTGAAATTAAGGACCATGATAAAAATGTCTACACAGAAAGGTTGCAGATTGTTTTAGACTGCCATGAAATGTGATACCTTACTACACCCTCCTCCCCCCTAGTGATATTTCGTGATTTTTGCAAAACGAATTTATTTATTGAACGGCCGGTTGTATGTGACTGGTCCAATCACATAACTATAATATTTACCTTATGATTAACTCACTGGAGAAATAAGGAAAGAAAATGTATGCAAGAACAATATTAGGCAAAGTTACAACAGCGGAAACTCTACTCAGAAGTCTGAAGAACTACGAAAAGAGCAATATGTATTTATAGAAAAGGCGTCCAGAATAAATAAAAAAAAAACATTTTAATGAAGTATATATGGTTTATTCATCTTATATTATTATTAAAATGACGTCTAGAAATTGTGCTGGTGGAACAATACGATCTTTCTACCTAGCCCCGCTAGGTTCCATTTACTTTCAGAGTTAGGCGCAAGCCACTGCGGAATCACTGACGGAATTGTTTCACGTCCGAGGGATCTATGGTATTGCAATGATTAGTTGCAATCCCACGAATATTCACACAGTGATCTATATTTTCAACAATATCCAATGCAAACTGATGGCAAGAAACAATTATTCCAAGTCAAACGTGTGAGCGAACTTTGAAGCGATGAGCGATGGTGTATCCAGTATGGAAGCAAGTGTCGTACAAGGTAAGCAGGGTCAGAATCCGTAATAAATAAAGCAGTGGTCGTTGAAATCATAAAATAATCGGGTAGGCACTGAAAACATAATGGAAAACTCGAAATGAGTGGCCCAGTATTTTTCATATTGTGAAATCAAAATCACAAATTTTGTAGACCATCTACAATATCTCAACTTATTAGATTTCGGCCCATCGTTTTCCTTCTCCTTTCTTCCCCAAAAAGCTACAGAATGTACAAAATATATAAAGGGTGTAAAAAAACCTCTTAACGAAGTTGAAACGTACTTGTTCTGCCCGTCATTGCAATCATTTTTTTGGAACCTTCTGGTTGAAAAAATGAGTATTTTTGAACAGCACTGAGAACATCACCAATCTTTACGCACTTGGAACGATCTTCTAAATAACTTTTGAATATTAGGTGCCTCTTACACCCATGATCTCAAGCTTGCGTTATAGAATTGGAATGGAAGCAGTATTGCTTACAATACGCTTTATTTTTCGGTAGATTGTAATCTATCGAAGTGAAACCGTAATATTGTAAAATGCATGACAAGGGTAATCACACAGTAGGAATTTTCCTGGACCTGGCCAAAGTTTTTGACAGTTTGACTGAACATACGTTCAGTTGACAATATTTCGAGTGTTTACAATCTCGCTAGAGAGATTACCATCTAACGTGTTTGACAATTTTACGGTGACATATCCATTTAAACCTACTTGAGATAACAATGAATTGATACTATAAGTTTTTCAGATAACTATTTAATTGGTCTTATGAACATAACGTTACTAGCTTAGATAATATATCACAAATTATCATTGCAGCAGTAATTCTAACACAAAAAAAAATCCCTCCGGCAAGCCGCAGGAGGAGGTATATTTCGGAGAAGGATTCACCCATATTTACATTTGTAATTTTTTTTTTTTTTTCCTTTTATTTATCTGCAATCAGCATTTGCTATAAGCAGATGTGTTGTAGAATGTGGCAGTTTGAGTGTGTCCTCCAGTGAGGTCATCTCCTCGTCAGTAGACCATAGAAGTGGATTATATGGTCAGTACGAGTATGTCTTTCCGTTTTAGCCGTTTATTGTAGCTTCTAGTTGTTAGCTTAGTCGCCAATTTGTTGGGGTGCCTTTCCAGCTTCCCTTTATATGTCTCTGTAGTGTTGTGACTCTCTTCCTTCACCGTGCTCATCCCCAGCTGATGGTGTATTTCTGCGTTAGTGGTGTACCATGGGACATTGCATAGGTTTCTGAGGATCATGTTCTGCATCCGCTGTATTATTGTGATATTGGAGTCACAAGCGCTCCCCCAGAGTTGTATACCATACATCCAGACAGGTTTAAGGATACTCTTGTATATGAGTAGTTTATTGTCTGTACTGAGTTTGCTGTTTCGGCCCAGTATCCAGGAGAGCCGAGTGTATGGAAGTTTGAGCTCTTGTCTCTTAGTTTTGATATGGTGTCTCCATGTAAGGCGTCGGTCAAGGTGTAGTCCAAGGTATCGTACACTATCTTGATGAGGTAGTGTATCGTTTCCCAGGTGTACAGGGGGGCAATTTCCTTGTCGCAGTGTGAACGTAACGTGTACGGATTTTGATGCACTAGCCTTTATTCTCCATTTTTGGAGCCAATTGGCAATCTTGTTAAGGCTTGTTTGTAGTTTTTGTGTTGCGAGCACAGGGTTCTTGTCGCTTGCTAAAATGCCGTATCATCTGCGAATGTGGCTGTAGTGACACTCTCCTCTTCTGGCAGGTCAGACGTATATATGGTATACAGCACAGGTCCTAGGACTGATCCTTGTGGCACGCCAGCATCTATTTGTTGGAATTTGGAAGTGGAGTCAGCTTCTTTCACCTGGAAGAGTCTATCTGTCAGGTACGATTTCAGCAGTAGATAGTAGCTGTGAGGAAGGCTATTCTTGATTTTGCAGAGTAGTCCTTTATGCCAAACTTTGTCAAAAGCCTGTTGTATGTCGAGAAAGACTGATGAGCAATACTCTTTCTCCTCTAAAGTCTTTCTTATTTTATCCACTACCCTATGGACCTGCTCCACTGTGGAATGGTGCTGCCTAAAGCCAAACTGGTGATTAGGGATGATATTATTTTTCTGGAGTAGGGGTAGCATTCGGTGTAGTAACAGTTTCTCAAATACCTTAGACAGAACTGGCAGTAGGCTGATAGGTCTGTAAGAGGTTACTGCATTCGCTGGTTTGCCTACTTTGTGGACCATCAAGATCTGTGAGATTTTCCAAAGTCTGGGAAAATATTGGACCCTTAGCATGCTGTTGAAGAGTGTTGTGATAAACACTATGGCTTTTCGTGGGAGTTGCACTAGTACTTCTTTTGTGATGAGGTCAAATCCTGGTGCTTTTTTATCTTTCAGCTCTTTGTTGATTGTTCTCCAGACCTCTCGTACAGTTATTGGAGCTGGTGGCGGCGACATTTGCAAGTCCTGATTGATAATATCATCAGTAAATAAATTAATATTCTTTTATTCAGGATGGTCATTAAGGGGGCCATATTTTCATTATTTTTGCGATAGAACGGACCGTTTTCGAGATATATAGCAAATTAAGAATAAGAACCAGCAACGACTTCATGACGCATGACAGTTGACTTGGCGCGATTTTTGGCATCACTTCACGTTCGGTTCCACAAAAAAAAAATTTTTTTTGTAAAAATATGAATTTTCATTTGCATATTAATCAGCAATCAATTATTGTGCACATTTATTACACACCAAAAGTATGTGAATATGCAAAAATAAAATTATATTTATGTAAAAACATGCATAAAATACACTTCTACTGTCAACGGCACGTGAAATGTCAACTTTGACGTCTACCATGGCAAATGGCGATTAGTATAGAAATTTTAAATAGTTAAATCTCGTAAACCGTGGGCGTCCGACTATTGAAAATTTGTATAAAGAGTTGTACTTATGTGTACAATCAAAATCGTTGTCCTGTAATGGTAAGTTAACCCTTTTTAAATCCTCTCATAAGCATTAATCATTAGCATGGAAACGCCCTCAATTTTTTTGTCATAATTTTTTATTTCGAAAACTGTAAGTTTTATCGCTAAACTTCAAAAGTTACAATTAAGAGTAAACATTTTGCTTTAAAAAAAAATATTTGCGACGCTCAAAATGTTAACTGTTTCGGAGATATGTCTTTTTTCGAAAAAAAATGGTAATTTCAACCCCCACCCCAATTTAGGGGTTGCATCAAAAAAGTTTTAATTTAAAGTTGTCCGTATTCTTACTCAGAATGATAAAAATGAAAAACGGTTCATTAATTTTCCATAGGAAAACAGTTATGCCCAAAAAACTAATTTTAGAAAAACCGCCCACCCGCCCGCCCCCATGGATGAATTCCGCCCATTCAAGAACTTAGCCTAAGTTTAACCTTTTCAATTTTTTGGCCAAGTTTGAAAGCAATCGGTTATAATTGCGACCTGTAAAGTGTGGCTAAATTTTGCTTGTCACCCATATTGTTACAGGGTTACTGGTAATTCGACGTATTTGGGAAATATATGTTTACGTATGTACATATGTGGCCCATAAACATGTATTTCCCCGTAGGTAGAGACCAATAGGTAGTTTTTTTTTTCTTTTTAAAAAAGGAAATCAACCTAAAACTCTTTCTCTTTCCTAATGATTAACTTACTGGAGAAATATTGAATGAGACATCAAAATCAAATTCTTTCAAATTCAACATCAAATTCTTTATTGACACAAATTATGTTACATTAATTGTTTGAAGCCTCTGACCCCCGAACTAGGTTTACCTGTATGTCAGGAGTCAGCGCCCTCTCCCATTTTATTTGGCTTAGATACTATGTCAACATAGAAATAGACAAACATGTGCCACAAAATCAATTTTAGAAAAAACAATAACAGTAATAAAAAGTATAAAAATCAAAATGAAATAAAATTAAATCTAATCTTCAGCTAATATCGCCTTGTGTGCGTGTGTGGAAGGTGTGTACGTGTCACGTCTAATAACATGTATACATTTAAGAATTTTTTAAATTATGTTTCTCCTAGTGTACTGATTAAAATTTAATGTTATTACGTAAATAGTATTCTGGAACTCATATTTTTATGAAAAAGATCCAATTTCCTAGTTATAATCGTTATTTCTCGAGATAATAACAATAATATTTAGGAAAGTGTATACAAATTATTAGACGTGACTGTACGTGGGTGGGAGGTGTGTACGTGTGCGTGTGGGTGGGTTCCCGTTCGTGTTTGTGTATTGTATAAGTAGGTGTATGAAGGAAAAGTAAGTTCAATGTACGAGTTAGAGTGATATTAAGGCGCTTAGACGAGCAACTCTATTTGTGATGGTTCAAACTTCGTTTGAAATGCTGTTAGAATAAAGTTCTAATCAGTTTGCACTACAAAGTGGTTGTTACGTCAGCCAAGTAGCGCGAAGTTAGTGGTTTCGATCGATTTACAAAAAAACTATTAATTGAATTAAAAAACTAAAACAGTATCATGCTAATATATTGCTTGTAGAATTATTTCTCCAAAAAATCAGAGTGATCGCATGTATGTTAGTATGTTTTTTATTGTTTGAAAGATATTTTTAGAGATAAGTCCGTGATTTCTTTTAATCGAGCCAAATTAATTGTATTATGTTTTCAAAACAGTATCATGCTAGCATATATCCTGAAGAATATCATACATTTTTATGGTCTTGCTTATAGCAGTGAATCATATACTTTTAGTAGTTATAAAACTCGCGTTTAGCTCATGTAATCGCCTTAACACATCCTCATAATCAAGAGTAAAGACCCAGTTCTTTGGTATTGTTTTACATTTATGCAGTGTTAGCGGAATGAATGAGTGTTTCTAAGAACGAACTTACTGAAACTTACTTAGACGATCTACGAAAAAGGCATAATCACTGAGGTCACGAACTCACGACATATTGATCGACGGTGTTTGACGGTCTGTCCATATACAGAGAGCAAGGGATGGGAAGTGTACGCACCCCCTCGCATCGAACGTGCAGAACCCGATCCCATACTTCGTGCTGTTTTTGCATCGACAAACCGTCGAACGTCGTCGTCGAACATTAAAAGCTTAACTACTTCACTTGTCTTCTACGACTCCATCCTCCAACTCGATTCAATCCGTCTATGGCGAAATTTCTTCCCCAGAGAGCGAAAGAATATAACTGGGCGGCGTTATTTTTCAATATCATAGTATAGTCTGTGACGTTTTCGTTCGTAGTGGCGGTGTAAGTGAAATCCTTCGGTTCCAAAGGCATGAGGTTGACAGTCGCAGACACCGGGTACACGATCGAGTTGTTCGTGGACAGCTCACTATTTAGTAAGGGACTCGGCATCGTGGCTGTTATAGTGAGCTCCTCGAAAATGCCTGTTGTGTTCTCCTGGTAGATTTCAAACCTGTAAAAAACACAGGTGTTACCGGGATTTTTGCCATAGATGTTCATAAATGAATAATAAGTCAACATCTTACTAATCAGTGCTAGTAAACGTCAAGGACAACCTGCAGAATAGTGAGACCAAATCAAGCACATAATTATTACCCCAAAGAGATACACGTTTCGTCGGTTATATATAAAAAAAAACTATCTGTTCCATACATTACTCACAGTGAAAATGTATGGAACATCAGTTTTTAAAATAATAGTTTTTTTTTCAAAAAATCAAAAATCAAAATCAAAATAAAAGCATTTATTTCAAGTAGGCCAATAACAGGCACTTTTGAATTGTCGAAACAAAGATGATAATTAAATGTAGCTACAGTCCCAGTCACAAGACATAAAAACTGTGAAAGTACTGTAGTTGCCCATTCCCTAACGTAGATCTCTATGGAGAAGAACGGGCAAGAAACTCCATGGACACTCTTTTAAATCAAATTATTGTTACAAAATCTTGGTTACATCATTCATGTTGAGATGGTAGATTATGTGAGAACAATGTAGCAAGATGTGCACGTTAAAAGTGTCCATAGTAAAAACAAAATAATTCTTTCAAATAAGCCATGGCAACTAAGAGATGACCAGTCACAACTGACAGCACCCGTTCACGAACATGACGCATGGATCAGCACCATTCAGCTCAACCACTTTGAAGGGAGCTAAATGGTCCGACACACGCGCCACCATCAGCGAGACATTTGAGTGAGCATGACATACTCTCAACCGCCAGGGCACATTCAAGTCAAAAACTAAAGTAGGTTTCCAGTGAATGATAGCTTTCTAGTACATAGTACTCACACAATATGGGCTATGCGATTATATAATACTAACAATGAATCTATACAATGCAAAGATAGTTGTACAATCTTCGGCAGCTCCAACAATACCGTTTAATGCTATCAAGTTTTGCGCCCCTGTCCTTGTGGAGCAGGACCAGCATTGAGCCAAGCATTTTTATCAGCGATATAATCGCTCAACTTGTAATATGCTTGCTTACATAGTGTGCGTTTAATACATGTTTTAAATTTCGTCTCATTCAGTTCAAGAATACTTTGTGGAATTTTATTATAGCATCTTTTAAACCTTGAAGGGATTGGAATTTGAAAACATAGCAACAGTTAGTGCGTCCATGTTTATTAGTAAGACTATTTTAATTGAGGATTCTATTTTCAGTTTTAAATACAATTATAAATTAAAATAAACTTAACTTACTTAAACTATAAACTTAAAAAGTGGCGTTAAAAACCCCTCTTTAAGTCCCCAGGAGACATGGATGAGTTTTAGTCAGTAAAAGTCTGACGCTAAGAGCGGGAGGAGTCATTTGATGATTTCCCATCCGAAAAAAAAGAAAGGGTCAAGGTAAGTGACAACTAAGCGTTTAGAAATTTCCTTGAAATGACTGTGACCACTCGGTCCTAGAGTTTCAACCCTAAACGGCTCGAACACATAGTTACCAATAAGCTTTGTACTTTTACGCCGCTTGAGGTAAGGCTATTCAACCGACTTCCAATAAAAACTTTTTTACAAAAAATAAAACCGACTTCAGAGAAAACAAAAAAATGAAAAATAACTTTAGCTTCAGAAGTCGGTGAACTTTGTTTGATTGATTTAGTTTTTTTGTCACCGACTTCTGAAGCTAAAGTTATTTTTCATTTTTAGGTTTTCTCTGAAGTCGGTTTTATTTTTTGTAAAAAAGTTTTTATTTTTCATTTTTTAGTGGGTCACATGTACTTACCCCTTCACAGCGTACCGGCGTAATTTTTTTATATGAACTGGTGTAAACAATAGACAGATATGAGATTTCAACGATCCCAGTACATTTGCTATCATTTATTGAGGAGTACCCGTCGCCTATCTTCCGAAGTTCTTCATCAGATCTTTACCAAATTTAAGGAATTCCCTCTATTTCTCCAAGATCCCATTAAATGGAACTTGACACATCTAACTGTCGAAATCTGGGTATAATGTACACTTCTGCGTACTCCCTCAGAGCATACAGGCGTGATGTTACGTAACTACGTTACATAAACAATAAACAACCAAGCGATTGCAGCAATTACTGCATAACAAAACTTACTTAAATTACTGTAACAAACACAAAAAAAAAAAAAAAAAAAAAAAATACAGACTAATTGACAACCTCCTCTTTTTGGAAGTCGGTTGAAAAGAGGAGGTTCTCAATTCGTCTGTATTTTTTTTTTGTGTTTGTTACCTCAGAACTTTAGACTGGGTGAACCGATTTTAATAATTCTTTTTTTATTTGAAAGCTGGTGCTTCTCGTTTGGTGCCATTTTAATTTGCTGAAGATCTGATGCTGATCTTCCCAGATATACAATGGAACTCTTCAAAAATAGACGGCAAATCTGCAGTAATTGCTGCAATCGCTTGTAGGTTCATTGTTCATACTACATCATGACGTAACATCACGCCTGTATGCTCTGAGGGGATACGCAGATGTGTACAATACTCCCAGATTTCGACAATGTTTGTTGCCTCTGAACTTTCGACTGGGTAAACCGATTTTGATGATTCTTTTTTTTATTTGAAAGCTGGTGCTTTCCGTGTGGTCCCATTTCAATTTGGTTCAGATCTGATGCTGATCTTCCCAGATATACAATGGAACTCTTAAAAAATAGACGGCAAAGCTGCAGTAATTGCTGCAATCGCTTGGTTGTTTCTTGTTTATGTAACATAGTGACGTAACATCACGCCTGTATGCTCTGAGGGAGCACGCAGAAGTGTACAATTCACCCAGATTTCGACAGTTAGATGTGTTAAGTTCCATTTGATGGGATCCTGGAGAAATAGAGGGAATTCCTTAAATTTTATAGGCACACCAGAAGCGATTTGGGTAGTTTTAGGAAGAGTGCGTGCTTGGAGTCATCCCATTTCAATTTAAAGATCTGATGAAGAACTTCGGAAGATAGGCGACGGGCACTTCTCAATAAATGATAGCCAATGTACTGGGATCGCTGAAATCTCATATCTCTCTATTGTTTACACCAGTTCATAACAAAAAATCACGCCGTTACGCTGTGAAAGGGTAAGCACATATTAACCACTAAAAAGTTTTTTGCAAAAAATATAACCGACTTCACACAAAAAAGAGAAAAATAACTTTAGCTTCAGAAGTCGGTGATAAAAAAACTAAGTAAATCAATCAAACAAAGGTCACCGACTTTTTGTGTGAAGTCGGTTATATTTTTTTTGATTGCCAAGTTACCTGATGCCACAAGTTCCTATGTCATCGCCAGTGCAGGCGTGTATGCCGCACATCCTCGCACCTATATACTTCCGTCTTGACCACATAGCCGTCCACGATTTTAGGCCATTGAAAACTGCTGCCCTGTATCGATATTGCTGGAATCAACATAAAAGGCCTCTAACTAACTCATTTATTGGATCACTAGATTCTACCCGAGACATAAAATATATCTCGTTTGCAATGCTCAGAAGTGTCACTTTGCATCAGTAAAAAAATTTTTGAAATTAAATGAGTACAGTTCTGCCCTGTTTATAAAGACTGCAAGTAACCGGGTGAATACCTATTTGAAGATAGACATATTCAGGATTCTAAAAATGGATTAAACGTTAAGGTTCTATTGCACGTTAACGAGAGTCGACGACTTCCAGCCACCGGAGCAGACCGAGTTTCGAGGATGATGCAACACCGTAGACCACATTCACACAGTGCGGCATATCATTCAGAAGTCCAAAGAGTGTAATCGACCGCTCTGTCTTGCATTTGTGGACTATTAAAAGGCTATTGACTCTATCGACACCTGGTCAGTCAATGGCTGCCCTGTCAAGGTTGTTCGAGAGTATGTTTCCCTCGGGCAAACTCTGAAGTTTGATAAGAACAACAATGAGAATCACAGAAGAATTCAACTGGTGTGGGCAGCATTTGGGAAACTTCGCCAGGTCATTGTGGCGCGTATTCCACAGTGCCTAAATACGGAAGTTTAACCAGCCCTTCCTGCCTGTTATGATTTTAGGCCAGGGAAGTTAAGGTGGGACCTTACACTAATTCATAACTGTTTTCTTTTTATATATTTTGTAGAGCTGTTTATTTAATTACGTAATAAATTAAAATTAAGCAAATCATGAAAGAGCATTGCGCGAAAACGGACATTAAACCTAATAATGCCATTTTTCGCAGCGAAAATTATAACTTGATAAAGAAACTGAAAATAGCTTATAATGAAGGGTCTGTGAGAGCATGTACACAAATTAATCAAAAAAAGTGCAGGCAACGTACTTATATTAAAAAAACGCGGTTTCCCATGTTTTCATTCATTACTTATAGGTAAAATTATATAACCGTCTGCTGATGATGAAAAATCATTGTTAGCGTGTTTTTAGACAAATAAGTCATAAATTTAAAGTTATATTTTAAATGCATTGTAACAAAACAGTAATTGCTGCGTTATCCATTCAGTAAAAAAAAATAACTAAATGAAAAGTGTTTAATTACGTAACAATATTATCACATAAACATTTATTGTTAAAATTAAACAAATTTAATAACAGCATCTTAATTTTTTAAAGATTTTTTATGGAATACTATAAGTGGTCGACCTTATCACTAAGAGCGTTAAAGTTCATATTTGAGAGCGCGTGATCAGCTCTGCACGCCGCCTGTGCGAAAGAGAGAGAGAGCGTGGGCACAGGAGGTACCTACCACTGACGAAGGAGTGATTCATCAGATTCATGTAAAAGTTTTATTAGGTATCCATTAAGGTTTAGTATAAATGGTAATATCGTACCTAAATATTTATTTGTTTGTGTATACCTACTGTGTGTTTATAAATAGGGATCTCTGGTCAAAAATAAAACATTTTTATTTTATTTTATTTATAGATAAAAAATACCGATAAGTATTTCAAATTATTTGCTGAACCTATTTCGATTAATTTTAGAATATAATTCGTGCAACGAGTTATGAGCGCTGACCTTGAATGCGCAGAAGCAATTTTTGTGAGAATGAAATAAAGGGTAGGTAGGTATACCCGAATTTGAATGATTCTACGGGTCATACTGAACAACCTTTTACCAGGAACATGAGTCGAAGTATGAGAAAAAAAATTAAAGTAACTCCCATAAGTATCAAAGTAGCTACCTATCAGATGACCGCACAATTTGTATGGGTGGTTGTTTTTTCCCTCAACATTTCGACCCATGTTGCTTGCGTTTGGTTTGACGCAATATGTTTTTTAAAATCTTGCTACCGACCATAAATTTGATAAAAATATATTTTTGCTCAAATAGGGTAGAGTGGGGTAGGGTGGTGGCACCAATTATCGGCCATGTCAACTTTTTTGGACTTTGACTGCTTGTAATTTTTACATTAATAGCTTTTGCTTTCTTGCAGTGTCTTTTTGGGTAAAGGGATACTGAAACTCCATTACTACATTCGCAATATTATGAATTCTTTGTTATTATTGACAATATAGATGTTTTTTTTTCGAATATGGCGATTTCCCTTAATATCGGCCTATAAGACCCTAATATCCGCCGTCTGTGACCCTAATATCGGCCTACCTTTTCTAAAGTAAAGTAAGATGAATAAACTACAAAAAAAATTATAACGTTTTATATTTCAACTCAGCTCAGGTACAAATCACTTTTATTAATTATCATCACATTCATTTTTTTTAAATGCACTATTTAAATTTCTATTCACTTTATTTGGTAATTATTTTATGTGTAATATTTTTTTTTGGAGTTTCTTTCATTATTTGTTTTTTAGGAATGTTGAATCATTGCGATCTTTAGTTTATAACAACAGAATTTATTTTAATTTTAAGACACTGATGTCATTTTCTTCTAATAGAATCTTCTTAGGCCACATCAATTTACCCACGATGGACTGTATACTTTAAGTGG
This sequence comes from Xestia c-nigrum, assembly GCA_916618015.1. NCBI lineage: Eukaryota > Metazoa > Arthropoda > Insecta > Lepidoptera > Noctuidae > Xestia > Xestia c-nigrum. The sequence goes on from OU745263.1 coordinate 7,492,398, forward strand.
AACCATTGGAGCATAAATGTCGCATCCAATATTTTTGTTTTCATCTTCTTCAACATCACTAATTAGGTTTTCTTCAGAGCCAGCACAAAGAATTTTCTCCTTTTCCAAACTTGTCTTGCGAAGCTAAATCAATGAGGTCAGTTTCGCGATTTCTGTCCTATAATCAACTCTTCTTTACTACTTTTGTTTCTTTGGCGGGTTTATTTTTTATTCTCATTTCCAGTTTATGTCTCTCTCTCCGCTTTATTCTCTTCATTTTTTTTTCTTCTTTTCTCACGTTGTTTGTACCCATACTAAGGTGGCCGTTTTTACGCACCAATTCCCTTTATATCGGCCGTAATTGATAAAACTCGTTTTGACGCGCCCGATGTTAGGATCTAGTTATCAAACTGAGCTGTTGTTTCATTTTTAACCTTATTAATTCCGTGTTCCCTCCCCTTGCTCGGATAACTGCCAGCATCCTTGTATTCATCGACCTTACGAGCCTGACGATAAAATCTTAAGGAATTGTATTCCACTCCTCTTCAGTTGCGATTCGCAGCTCTGGAAGCCTTGTTGGAGCAGGTACCCGGGCTCGAACCCGACGTTTCAGCTCATCCCATAAGTGTTCTATCGGATTCAAGTCCGGGCTTCGAGCTGGCCAGTCCATCGTACGAATGCTGACGTCGCGTAGATACTGGGTCACCACATGAGCAACATGAGGCCGTGCATTATCATGCATCAATTGCATATCCTGTCCGATATATCCTGCGTAAGGTACCACATGGTCTGCAAGGATTTCAGTAATGTAGCGATGAGAAGTCAGTCCACGTGTACGGCCCGTCGGTTCGATGAAAGCTAACGGTGTATGTGCTATTAACGAGATGCCGCCCCAGACCATTACAGATCCTCCTCCATAAGCATCAGTTTCCTCGATCCAACACTGAGAATAACGTTCTCCAGGGCGACGATATACTCTCTGACGTCGATCACTTCCATGTAGACTCACCCTGTTCTCATCAGTGAAGTGTACATTACTCCACTGCTCTAATGTCCCTATGCTCTCGAGCAAATTCAAGTCGTGCTCGACGGTGTGCTGCAGTTAATGCTGGGCCTGTTGCAGCTCTTTTTGGGGTCAGATTCCGTTCAGCAAGTCTTCTTCTGACGGTATCTGAACTTATGACCACTTGGCGTTCGTCACGCAGACTTTGTTGGACTTGAACTGCGTTGAGGTGGCGATTGTGCAGAACAGTAAGGTGGATATAACGATCATCTGCTGCTGATGTAGCCCTAGGTCTGCCCGTACTTGGACGGCGATCGAATGCTCCAGTATCTAGGTATCGTCTGTAAACTCGTTGCACCGAAGATCTGCTGATTCGAAGCCTTCGAGCGACTTCACGTTGCGCAATACCTGCTTGAAGTAATGCTACAGCTTGAGCCGCTTCCTGAGGTGTTGTAACCATTATTAATCGAAAAAAGTAGCAAAAACACGAATTAATTTGCAGTCATTGTAATCACCATGAAACGCACTTTTTGTAGGTATAACTTTGATAGTTGTAAGTTTTATACTTTTTGAGAAAATCGAATCACAGTTCCTAGGTGGCTCGGTTTATTTGCTGACCAGTGTAGATCCCTAATCTCGCCCCCGCTATTATTTAATAAAATAGACAAATAAATGTAAAAACATGTTATCTAAAAGATACTTTGACTGTTATTCTTCATGAAAAAATAAAAGATAACACCATAGGTATGTTTAATTCACTCCAAATACTTATCCTCGCAATGCGTCCACTCAGGGATTTAACTCGGCAATGACACTAAACGACGCACGTCCACACCTGCGCGTGCTCTTTTGCCAGCTGAACGTTCAAATATTGATGCACCCGCATCAAAATATTGGAGGTAATGCGGATGGTTATAGAGTCACTTTTTGCATTAAAACTATTATGATTTAAGAGATATTTTTATAGTTATGTTCCATTTTCTCGAAACTGCCGATATTAGGAGGAGGCCGATAATAGGAGACTCCACCCTAGTCAAACGGACTATCATCGGCTTGTCTTTCCTGCCGCACTTTGAATGCAATGTTCGTTTATGTATGAAGCTCTGCACTTTGAGTGCAACTTAATGTTCTCTTCAGATACTGTTGTAAATTTTCCGTCTTTACACATAGGCGTGAAGGGACAAAGAAAGCTTGTATCGTTAGCTTTCTTTGTCCCTTCACGCCTATGTTCACAACATCAAAGTTCACAACCACAAATCCCACATCGGGAATTCCATTTTCTTACGCTGATCACCGCCGCTTCGAAAACGAATGAAATGAACGCAAGGCACCCGCACACCGCGCGTAGGAGCGGGCGGGCGACGGACGGCGAGGTACGACTTGCGGCCGCGCCGCGCAAACTACCTACAGTTCGAGATCTTTGTAAAAAAAGAAAGATTTTGTAAGCAGTTGCAATTTATGCTTAATTCTGCCAGTTTTCTACTGAAACTATTTAAGAGACTAAAGTTAAACAGAAAAATGGCAGTTAAGTATTTTAATTCCATGTAAAAAATAATATAAAAAAGCAAGTGAATTAATTGCTTAATTCCTTGATAATTATGAACAATCAACTGACTAAATGCTTAAACTCTTTAAAACATACGGTTATCGATTTTGCTAAAGTCACAATTAACTCTTTTTTTAAAACCCCTAAAAATTAGTAGAAGCAACTAAAAAAAAAGCTTAATTAACGTAGCGTTAGTAACTTATTAGGGCAAGGTAAAAGTTTACCTAAGTATATCTCGGTTATTAGATTTGCTTTTATTTCAGTTCAAATTAATCACTTAGAAACAAAATTTCCAGTAAAACTATAAGCCACCTTAATTTTGCAATATACGGTCACAAATAGACGTAATATTATTTAGCCAATCAGCATATAAAGAACCTCATAAGTCCGGTTATGATTTTGTGCGAACCTTCCCATACAGAACTCCGTAAAGTGATTGGCCTATTTACGCTACAGCCCGTTCCATAGCTCGCTGAACGTTTCAGCCCCGTAAGTTATAATAGGCAGCAAGGGCTGGTTGAAGACCTTCCATCTTTAGGCACTGTGGAATATGAGAAATTTCCCAAATTAGCTTTAGCTTTAATGAATCTTTTTTTACTACTAGCTTCCTGTCAGCGGCTTCGTCCGCGTGAAGTGTGATAATAAATATTCCCATGGGATCTTACTACTGGGATAAAAGTAATCTATGTTTTAATTTCATATCAGACTAAAATCATTCATTTCAATCAGACCATTCCGGCACTTCTGAATGTCAATAAAACTAACAAAAAAAAACGAAGCTAAAGTCACAGACTGTGAAGTGTAGTAGCTAGCCAAGGGGGCGTCCATAAATTACATGACATGTTTAAGGGGGGAAGGGGGTCGAGTCAAATCTCATCTAATCTTACGTTGGAGAGAGGGGGGTCTCGGCAAATATCACGCAATTTTTTTTCTGTGTGAAACAAAAAAATATTATGCTATTTCGGTCCATTTAATTAATATTGTACATGCTTAAGATTTAATCTTAAGCATACAGGGTTATTTTTTGTTTGGAATCGCGAAAAAAAAATCAGCTGTTCCCTACATTTTGACGAGTTATGCGAACATAAATGTTAAAGGTTCGTCCCATACAAAAAGTTGTTCAAAATGATGAGTACAATGACCCCTTTTCGGGTTTAGTATAAACAAAAAATAATGTTGTATATCGTAATACGATTAGATCATTCACTAATTCTTTCGAAAGAAAATAATTTCATTCATACTTCGACGATATACAAATTCAGATTAAATTGAGCTATAACAAATAGCTCAATTTAATCTGAATTTACGGTACAGTGTAGCCCGTTCTTTGTTTTCGCGACACTGTCAGCCGAACGCGCGATTCGATGAACGAGAGCGTACGAGCTGAGTAGCAGCGACACACGGACAGGTTTCTTAATAATTTAAAATGAGTTATCAAGATTTTTATAATTTATGGACGCCCCCAATGAACTAAAAAAGAAATAAGTATTGTGTCTTTATTATAATATACTCTGTGGTAAAAGTCTACATTTGTTCATTGCGGATTTTAGTTGAATATGAGAACCTTTTTAGGTGTTTTTCTCCACCGAGTTTTAATAAATAGTTCACTACTGCGCTAGTCTGCTGAGATGTGGAATAAGTTAACTAGTATTTATGAGAAGAAGTCATCTGCATCTTTACATCTCGAACAACAAAATTTTATTCACTGAAGTGTGATACGATATTTCACTATTTTTCTCAAAAATAGAAGAGATAAGAGCGAATTAGGCGATGATATATCCGACAAAATGATTATTACTAAAGTATTTATGTCATTGCCAGAAAAATATCGCCACTTTATTGCTGCATGGGAATCGGTCCCTACAATGAATCAAACTATAGGAGAACTAATAGTGAGATTGTTAATTGAGGAAGAGCGTAATATGTCTACTGTAACAAATAGTGAAGTAAAGGCTGAAACAGAGTGTGTAGCATTGGCAACAGCCACAAAGAAGTTGAGTGAGATAAAATGTTTTGGTTGTGGCAAGATGGGCCATTATAAAAAAGACTGTCGCGCCAAGTTGCAATGTTTTTGTTGTAAAAAGTTTGGTCACTCAATTAAAATTTGCAGACTACGGCTAAATAAAGAGAAAAGCAGTGATGCTGGTAAAAATTAGTCAAACAAAAGGAATAATGCATTTTCAACAATTATGAAGAGCAAGGAAAATACTCAGGGCTGCATGTGTTTCTTAAAATAAATATTTAATGAGTTATAAGAGTATGAATCCCACCAGTCTGGAATAATTGGTGATGCCAGGGAACTAAAAGTTATTGGTAAGGAAAAGTGATTCTCAAAGTTTTTGATGAAGAGGAATGGATTGATACTACCTTGCATAACGTATTGTATGTTCCTCAACTAACAGTTAATCTTTTCTCTTTGAGAAGTGTCTTAGACAGAGACTATAAAATGGAATTTGAAAAAGACCATTGTGAAATTAAGAATAAGGAAGGTAATGTTGTAGCCATGGGATACAGGGAGAAGAAATTATATGTTATGTGCTTTGATTACAAACCTAAATCTAATTAAGTATCGATTGCTGCTGCAACAGTATCTCAAGATAGTCTAAAAAATGGCATGAGCGCTTAGGACATCAAAACTATGAGTATGTAAAGCAATTTTTGAATAAAATGGTATAAAATTCAAAAATGATGCTGAAATATACAGTGCTTGCGTTGAGGGTAAGATGCACAGATTACCATTTCATAGAAGTACTACTGTATCAAAGAGGCCATGTGAGCTAATACAAATGGATGTCTGTGGCCCTATAGAGGTAGAGTCCTTAGGAGGCTCTAAATATTTTTTATTGATAAGGGATGATTATTCTACCTACAGATATGTTTATTTCTTAAAATATAAAAGTGATGTTCCTGAGAAGATTAAAGAGTTTATAAATTTGTCTGAACAAGATACTGATGAGAAGATAAAAATTGTAAGAACCCATAATGGAACTGAATTTATCAATGCAACTGTTAAAGGTTTATTTAAGGAAAAAGGTATAAGGCACCAGACATCAACAGCATACACTCCTGAACAAAATGGTAAAATTAAAAGGGACAATAGGACAGTGGTGGAGGCGGCAAGAGCTATGATGATAAGTGCAAGACTACCTAAAGAACTGTGGGCCGAAGCAGTCAATACACACAGTCATGAGAAAGGTAAGTCTCCTTTTGAGTTATTGTTTAAAAAGGCCTATACAAATTTGGATAAGTTAAGAGTGTTTGGGCAAAATGTGTATGTGCATGTACCAAAAAGTCTAAGGAAAAAGTGGAACTCGAAAAGCAAGAAGGGCCGCTTTGTGGGCTATGATGAAAATGTGAAAGGTTTTAAAGTTTATTTTCCAGATTCGGCAACTATAGAAATAAAGAGAGATGTTATTTTTGAGCCTTCTCAAAAGGAAGAAATGTTCAGCGAAATATTAAATAATTTGTGTGAAGAGGAAGAAGAAGTAAAAGTAAATATAAATGATGATGAAGAAGAAGAATATACCGATACCGATATTTCTCTGGAAAAAGAAGAGAAGAAAGAGTTACCAGAAAAGAGAGTAGGAAGAAAACCAACATGGTTACAAGATTATGACACAGAAACTAGCTTTATGTGCATATTAAATGAGCCTAAAACATATAATGAAGCTATCAATAGTAAGGATAGTGGCAAGTGAAGAAGCCATGAAGAAGAAATTGGAAGTTCTAAAAGAAAATAATACTTGGAAAAGTGAAATTGAAGTACCTAAAGACAAAAAGGTAGTCGAAAGTAAATGGGTTTATAAAGTAAAACAGGATAGTGAAGGAAACATAACCCAGTACAAGGCACGTCTTGTTGCACGAGGTTTTCAACAAGAGGATATCTTTGTAGCCAATAATGTGTACGCACCAGTAGCTAAAATTGCGACTCTCAGGATTTTAATGACTTTGGCTAGTAAAGAAAAACTACCAGTTTATAACATGGATGTACGAAGTGCTTTCCTGTGCGATGTAGAAAGCGATGGCGAAATAGATCGTAGTGTAAAGCACCGAATTAACACGGGATGGATGAAATGGCGGCAGGTCACGGGAACGATCTGCGACTCCCGCATTCCCCTAAAACTAAAGGGGGAAGATTTATAAAACAATGGTTAGACCTGCTGTGTTGTATGGATCAGAATGTTGGGCCACAAAAGGGATGAATGAAAGGCATCTGCATGTCGCGGAGATGAGAATGCTAAGGGGGATGTGTGGTGTTACGCGAAAGGATAAAGTAAGGAATGAGTATATTAGAGGAAGTCTGAAAGTGGCGCCGGTGACAGAAAAGTTGTGTGGTAATCGGTTGTCGTGGTATGGGCATGTGATGCGGAGGAATGAGGAAAATGTCGTGAAAAAAGTTTTGAGTATGAATGTGGATGGGTATTTGAGTAGAGGAAGACCAAAGAAACGATGGATGGACTGTGTTAAGAAGGATATGGTAAGAAAAGAAGTGTCTGATGAGATGACGAAAAATAGAGGAGTATGGAAGAAGAATACATGCTGCGCCGACCCCAAATAAATTGGGATAAGGGCAAGAGAATGATGTACGAAGTGCTTTCCTGTATGGCGATATACAGCAAGAGGTATATATGAGACTACCGCCTGGATGTGGTGATAATGTGAGTGTTGTGAAGTTAAATAAAATGGAACTTAAAGTTTGATAAGGTAATTGTTAAGAAAGGGTTTATTAGATCTGAAAATGATAATTGTATTTATTATAAAGCAAATTCTGAATGTCAAACTTATTTGTAATTGTTTGTCGATGACATATTGATTATGGGGTCGAATGAGAAAGAAGTACACAATTTAAAACTTTATTTGAGTAATAGTTTTTGTATGAAAGATCTAGGTCATGTAACTAATTATTTGGGTATTCATGTTAAGCAAGATTTGCAAAATGGTATTATTGAAATGTCACAAAAACATTATTGGGCAAAGATACCAGAGAAGTTTAATACGATTGATTCAAAACCTATGTCAACTCCAATGGAATTCAAGTACCAAATGTGTTAGGAATCGTTATCAATATTTTTCTGTTCGCGGCTTGCAAAATAGTCAAATGTATAAATTAGTTAATATACTTATTTTTATTTTCATTCTGGCAACACTGACTCGCTCGCCGCTCCGTTGCGCTACCCTACCACCGAGTGGTGGAGGGGATTTTTTAAGCGCAGGCGCAACGGCCAGCGGTATCGAGTCAGTCTTGCTGCGAAACTCGTGATAGATAGACGAATAATAAGTCGTAGTCTACGAGAGCGTAATTATCTAAAATTGTGGTACAAGGGTATTTTATAAGGAATTAAGTTGTACAAGTGCTGTTCAAAAGGAATTAAGGTATGTACACTGTTTTAATAAAAATGTAATGAATGTTAACAACTAATGATTATTATTGTTCGCATTGTGATTATTATTTATTTTCAACAAAAATAAATGCGTGAGAATCAATTTGGACTTTCCTTTCATCTCAGAAGTGGGATAAGCGGGTTTCTGCTTCCATGGATTTGTTAGCAAACTACCCGTTTATCCCTGCCCACAAATATTTTTTTTGACTGTTTTATCTTTTTTCTTTACTTTTCTTTTCGACTCCTAATTGATTCTCGATTTTAAAAATTTAGCCATTTAATAAACATTTACTTTGGTGGTACTGCAATGTTTCAAATTTTACAATAAATTCCATATTTATTTTCTTAATAATTATCATTATGCCATAGGTTAGGCTTGGCTAGGGTACTCCCTGGTGGCATAATCCTGGTATATAGCGTAAGCCTGGTATAACTAGCATAGCAAGTGCTATTCCTTTGAAATTACTGGGCTACAATAGCATGGTACACCGGTTCTACGTAATGCGTAAGAATATTGTGTGATTGGATACTTAAAGATCAATTTGGATTGGGGCATTCCGTTAGCTCTTTCCCTTTGTGTAGTATATTTTGCCAGAGATACCCTCTTGAATACGCCGTTGAGCGCACAATGATCATCGTCTAGTTCTATTTTAGGCGCCTAAATATATTTTTTTTCTCTCTTATCCTGTTTTTAGTAAACATCACAGCAACACTCAGATCTTGGCTCTAGAACGTATACCACCATAATAATGTTGATTAAATGATATCAAATTGATTTTTCAACACTAAATAATGGCCAAATTACAAAAAAATGCATTCTCAGACTTTCGACCCTTACTTAACATAATAACTTACTTAACTCACCGCTTCAAAAGTCATTAAATGATTTCAAGTAACTTGTACGGCCTATGTACGTTGATAGTACCTTGCCTTAATAAGAGTAGTATCTTACTTTAATGGCACCTTACCTAATGGTACCTTACTCTAATGATATCTAATCTTCCTTAATGTTGCCGTACCTACCTTTCCTTAATGATACCTTACTTTAATAGTATCTTATTTTTATGATATTTTACTTTAATGGTGCCTTACTTATGGATACCCTTACTTTAACGTAACCTTACCATACCCTAACGTTGCCTTACCTTAATGTCCCCTTGATTTTACCTTACATTAATGTTACCTTACCTTGATGTTACCTTACTTTAAGGTATCAAGACAGTTGCGCGAAAGACATTTGCGCGAAAGACACTTGCGCGAACCCTTTTGAGCGAAAAGACAAATGCGCGAATGGACTTTTGCGCGATTGGACATTTGCGCGAACAGACATTTGCGCGCCAGGACACATGCGCGAATGGACTTTTGCGCGAACGGACTTTTGCGCGAAAGGACAATTGCGCGAGTGGAAACTTGCGCGAGTGGACATTTGCGCGACTTAATGGCCACAGAGGTTTACTCTGTGGAGTAAACGTAACATAACGCCTCATACTTGAAGGGGTTTTTTTTTAATTCTTTCATCATGGGTGTCATTTTCATGGTTTTTGGGGTCGCTGATTATGAAAATGGGGTCGAATGGAAAATCAAAGATGGCGCCCATGCTTTTTATGGTTTTTCGGTCATGGGTGTCAACACGAGGTGAGGTCGGGAATAAGATGGGTGGGTTAAGCAACACTTGGTGAGGTCGGGAAAAGGATGGGGGGGTTAAGCAACACTTGGTGAGGTCGGGAATAAGATGGGTGGGTTAAGCAACACTTTGTGAGGTCAGGAAAAGGATGGGTGGGGCCAAGCAATATTTGGTGAGGTCGGGAAAAGAATGTGTGAGTTAAGCAACACTAGGTGAGGTCGGGAAAAGGATGGGTGGGTTAAGCAACACTTGGTGAGGTCGGGAAAAGAATGGGTGGGTTAAGCAACACATGGTGAGGTCGGGAAAATGATGTGTGAGGTTAAGCAACATTTGGTGTGGTCGAAAAAAAGGATGGGATGGGTGGGGTTAAGCAACATTTGGTGTGGTCGAAAAAACGATGGGTGGGGTTAAGCAACATTTGGTGAGGTCGGGAAAAGGATGGGTGGGTTAAGCAACACTTGGTGAGGTCAGGAAAAGGATGGGTGGGGTTAAGTAACATTTGTTGAGGTCGGGAAAAGGATGGGTGGGGCTAAGCAACACTAGTTGAAGTTGGGAAAAGGATGGGTTGGTTAAGTAACACTTGGAGAGGTCGGGAAAAGGATGGGTTAGGTTAAGCAACATTTGGTGAGGTCGAAACAAGGATGGGTGGGTTTAAGCATCACACATAGTGAGGTCAAGAAAAGGATGGGTGGGTTAAGCAATACTTGGTGAGGTCGAGTAAAGGATGGGTGGGTTTAAGCAAGACGAGGTGAGGACTGGAAAAGGATGGGTGGGTTAAGCAACACTTGGTGGGGTCGGGAAAAGAATGGGTGGGTTAAGCAACACATGGTGAGGTCGGGAAAATGATGGGTGAGGTTAAGAAACATTTGGTTTGGTCAAAAAAAAGATGGGATGGGTGGGGTTAAGCAACATTTGGTGTGGTCGAAAAAACGATGGGTGGGTTAAGCAACATTTGGTGAGGTCGGGAAAAGGATAAGTGGGTTAAGCAACACTTGGTGAGGTCAACAAAAGGATGAGTAGGTTAAGCAACACTTGGTGAGGTCGGGAAAAGGATGGGGGGTTAAGTAACACTTGGTGAGGTCGGGAATAAGATGGGTGGGTTAAGCAACACTTGGGGAGGTCAGGAAAAGGATGGGTTGGTTAAGCAACATTTGGTGAGGTCGGGAAAAGGATGGGTGGGTTAATGTTACTTTACTTTAATGTTACCTTACTTTAATGTTACCTTACCTTACCTTGCTTTAATGTTACCCTACCTTAATGATACCTTACTCGAATGTTACTTTACTTTAATGTTACCCTACCTTAATGTTACCTTGCCTTAATGTTACCTTATCTTAATGTTACTTTACCTTAATGTTTCCTTACTTTCTTAAGGTAAGATCCCTAACTCACCACTTCAAAAGTCATGAAATAATTTCAAGTAAGTACGGCATACGTACGTTGATAGTACCTTGCCTTAATGGTATCTTACTTTAATGGTACCTTACCTTATGGTACCTTACCTTATATTACCTTACCTTATATTACCTTACCTTATGGTACCTTACTCTAATGATATCTAATCTGCCTTAATGTTACCGTACCTACCTTTCCTGAATAATACCTTACTTTAATGAAATCTTACTTTTATGATATTTTACTTTAATGGTGCCTTACTTATGGGTACCCTTACTTTAACGTAACCTTACCTTTCCGTTGCCTTACCTTAATGTTCCATTGATTTTCCCTTACATTAATGTTACCTTACTTTAATGTTAGTCTACCTTAATGTTACCTAATTTTAAGGTTACCTTACCTTAATGTTTCCTTACCTTAGTATTAACTTACCTTAATGTTACCTTAATGTTACCTTACCTTAATGTTACCTTACCTTAAAGTTACCTTACTTTAATGTTAGCCTACCTTAATGTAACCTTACCTTAATGTTTCCTTACCATAATGCCACCTCACATTAATGTTACGCTACGTTAATCTTACCTTAATGTTACCTTACTTTCTTAGGGTAAGAACCCTAACATTATTCTAGGACCGTGAAATAAGTTTCAGATTCATGGATAACGCCCCATCAGACTCTGTATCGGAGGGTGAGCCTACTAACCATAACCGCGACAATACAAGCGGAGGAAGGCAGACTCCTGAGCGTGTCATGAGCGAGGGAGTGGAAGGGAGCCTTCGAGAGAGGCAAGTCCACAAACGCTCAAAACAAGTCCAGAGCGAGGGAGTGGAAGGGAGCCTTCGAGAGAGGCAAGTCCACAAACGCTCAAAACAAGTCCAGAGCGAGGGAGTGGAAGGGAGCCTTCGAGAGAGGCAAGTCCACAAACGCTCAGGACAAGTCCAGAGCGAGGGAGTGGATGGGAGTCTTCGAGAAAGGCAAGTCCACAAGCGCTCTTATAACTTTAATTCACGAAGCCCGAGTAGGGAGGTGTCGCGACATCAAAACTCGGCAACTTTAACGATAATAAGTAGCCCATGCACAAAAGACGGTCGTCGGCACGAAGCCCTTCACTATAGACGACAGAACTCTCAAAGATCTCGTCCACGACGTCGGATCTACATAAGGTCGCGGTATGATCATAGTAGCTCATGCGAATTGTCATATAGTTCTGAGGATGAAGTACGCGGGACGAGGAGATGTCGGCGTCGGTCATATTCTGATAGCGAAGACGATCTTAAGCATATAAGGAAGCGACGACGTCAGTGTTCTCCATCTCGTCGCTCGCGAGTCAAAAACGTGAACAGTAATTTTAAAGATATGCCTAGTGATGATAAAAATATTTTAAATAAGTTTTTGGATATATTAAGTAATGTTAAAGGGTCATCGACCTCTAAGCTTTCTTTGACAAACGTCCTGCCAGAATTTGATCCAACATCCAAGGATCAAACTATAATTACTTGGCTCACAAAGGTTGAGGAATGTGCCGAAATATACGGGTGGGATGAACGCGAAGTCATACATTTTGCCCTACCGAAGCTGACGGGCATAGCTAAAACATGGTACCAGGGGTTAGATACAATACTTTACAGTTGGACTGAATGGAAAAGAAAGCTTATAGAGTCGTTTCCTTGTAGAGATGACTATGCAGAAATTTTTACAGAAATGCTGGCCAAACGTGTGCGTTACGGGGACTCACTAGAACATTATTATTATTCCAAAATTAATTTAATTAACAGATGTGGAATTAAAGGTAGGAAATCTGTTGATTGCCTACTTCATGGTATCGAGGACCGTGCTATTAGGGTGGGAGCACAAGCTGCCCAGTTTAAGGAGCCAGAAGATGTTCTCAAATATTTAAAGACTGTTAAACCAGGGCACAGTAGGGAAACGTCCGAAAAGGCAAAATCGGAACGGAAGGGTCACACTAATACGGATAAATCTAAACCTTACGATTTCCCAAGTAAAATAAAATGCCACAATTGTAACGAAGACGGCCATAAAAGTTTCAAATGTGGTAAACCGCCTAATAAATGTGCATTTTGCGGTAGGGTAGTGTTAGATATGCAGGTAAGGGGAGGGGACGGACAACCATCAAACACGCTAGTCAATGACACACCAACTTTATTAAGTTTTAACTACCGGGTCGCAGCCGCGGTACGCTATACATATTCTACATACATAACATCCCTTTCCCTTTAATTTACAACGACCCCAATCAAACAATGAACAACTAGAGAATACATTAAGGAGTAAAGTTATCTGGTGACAATTCAAGACGACGTGGATTGATCGCTGGTATGGGCGTCTGTGCCTCGGCTGAGCCATCTGACTCAGCTAGGGGCGTCGCGAAGATCGCGTTTCGCTCAAACCCACATTCACCTTCTCTCTCTCCTCTGACGGGTGTACTGGTTGCTGACGGTGATATCGTAATGTGATCTGGTGGCGGTGTTCCTATAACCTCTAGTTCTGAGTTGGTGTTGCCTCTGGGACGGTTGATGTGATGTTCGTCGTCGTTATTCTGTGTCGTCTGGTTTGCGTTGGCTACATCACGCTGAACATCCTGGACGACATCTGAATCCCAGTTTGAGTCGTGATCTGACATTTGTGTTTGGCCGTGTGCCCGTATCTGATCCATATGTCTTTTTACCAACTGATCCTTTTCAGGAACATAAACTTCGTACATTACGTTTCCGATCTTACGTTTGATAATTCCTTCGACCCATACGTACTTTTTATTATTTATATTCTTCGTAATCCATACCACGTCATTTTCTTTGAATTGTGTACGTTTTTTTCCTTTGTAGTATTTACGCTGTAAGCACTGGTTTTGTTCCACGGTTTGAGTGAGGCAAGTGGTAGAGGAGGTCGACGCTGTGGATGTCACCGACGCCGATGTCGGTGACATTAAATCGAGCCGCGAGCGGAGCGGGCGGCCGTACACGAGTTCAGCGGGTGATTTCTCGGTGGTACTGTGTCTGGAGTTCCGATAGTCGAACAAAAACTTTGATATTCGTTCCTTTAATGGTTTCCCTTTGTTGTTAAGGATTATGCATTTGAGACCCCTTTTCATTATCTTCACAGAGCTTTCAGCTTGTCCGTTGCTGGACGGATGATATACCGGGGCAAGCGTATGAGTAACACCATTCTTTGAGCAAAAATCTTTAAATTCTTGTGAAACAAACGAAGTACCGTTATCCGTTACAATAGTATGTGGTATACCAAATCGTGACATTAAGTCAATAAGTTTCTCAATTACTGCTTTAGAGCCATACGACGTTGTCATTGTGTACATTTCAACCCATTTACTATAAGCATCAACAGCGATTAGAAACATTTGGTTGTTAAAGGGCCCTAGAAAATCTAAATGAATTCTATAGAAGGCGTGGGGAGGATGTGGCCAGGGCGTGAGCGGGGCGCGGGGCGGCGCGGGCCGCAGAGCGCTGCATACTGCGCACGCGCTGGCCAGTTGCTCCAGCGCGCCGTCCACGCCTGGGAACCACAACCGCTTGCGTGCCTCTGCCTTCATTTTTACCACTCCAAAGTGTGAACTGTGAAGTTCATCACAAATTTTAACTCTTAGCCTTTCTGGAATGATAACTTTATGGCCGCGCATCAAGCATCCATTTTCAACCGATAGTTGATTTCGACAATAAAAGTAAGGCTTTAATTTTTCATCGTATACTTTTCTCGGCCAACCTAACTCAATATAATCTTTTACTTTGCATAAAGTTGCGTCTTGTTGGGTTTCGCTTTGCAAAGCCGTAAGTGTAACAGGAAGCCCTCCGTCAACGACGAAGTAAACATACGATGCGCGGTCATCAGTATCGCGCGGTTCGTCTCGCTCTCGCCCTACCCCCGCGCTTGCACCGCCGCCGCCGCCGCCGGCGCCCGGCCCTGCACTGCCAGCTGACGGTGACTTATACCCTACCGGAGCGCGGGACAGATAATCGGCGCTGTTGTTTTTACTGCTAACATATTCGATAACATAATTGTATGCCGATAAAAATATTGCATACCGCTGTAGTCGGTTAGCTGATACCTCCGGTATACCGCGGTATGGACCGAATATGCTTAACAATGGCCTGTGGTCCGTGCGCAAGGTGAAGGGCACCGCTCGGGCATATAAATACTGGTGATAACGTTTTACTCCGAATATAATAGCTGTTGCCTCTTTTTGTATTTGAGCATATTTTTTTTCGGCTGCTGTTAACGTTCTTGACGCATAGCTAATAGGTCGTTCGCACCCGTCGCTTCCTACTTGTGATAGCACAGCGCCTAACCCATACGGGGAGGCATCTACGGTCAATATTAACTTTGCCGCGGGGTCAAAATGTGCAAGTACCTCATCCGATGCCAACTGTTGTTTTATTTTTACAAAGGCGTTTTCGTGTTCTTGCAACCATTCCCATTTTGTTGTTTTATGCAACAAGTTATATAATGGTGCTAGTGTGGTTGATGCGTTTGGGACAAAATTTCGGTAATAATTAGTTAACCCCAGAAATGACTGCAATTGTTGCACGTTCTGTGGTCTAGGTGCTCGCGTAATTGCTGTTACTTTGTCTGGCGACTTTTTTATACCCTTTTTGTCTATGATATGTCCTAGATAGTTAACTTCATTTTTAAAGAACTCACACTTGCTTGGTTGTATTGTGAGCCCTGTGTCCGCCAGCCTTTCTAGTACCGTGACTAACCTGCTCATGTGTTGTTTTGTATCGACGCCGGTTATTAAAATATCGTCGAGGAAAAACACTACTCCGTCTAACCCTGATAGTATGCACTCCATGGCACGTTGAAATATTGCTGGTGCGCTCGACAAGCCAAATACTAATCTTGTGTATTTAAATAGACCGCGATGTGTATTGATACAGGTCATATTCTGTGATTGTTCTTTTAAACAAAATTGATTATATGCCATGGACAGATCTAGTTTGCTGAATTGTACGCCACCATGTAACTTTGTAAACAAATCATTTACCGTTGGCAACGGATACTTATCAACGATTAGGTGTTTGTTAATTGTCACGGAATAATCCGCGCAAATTCTCACTCCACCGTCTTTTTTCAAAGCGGGTACGATTGGTGACGCATAATCTGAATACTGTACTGGTTCTAATACTCCTAGCTTAAGTAGTCGATCTAATTCGCTATCAATTTTGTCTTTCAATGCATATGGTACCGACCGTGCTTTAAAAAAACATGGTTTTGAGTGTGGTTTTAAATGTAACTCAACGGCATATTTATTAAATTTCCCTAATTTACCAGAGAACACGGTGGGAAATCTTGTAATTAAATAGTTCTCTATTGAATTGTCATTCGATCCGCCAATAGATTTAACTGTAGGTGCAAATTCCAAGTCAAACGTGCTAATAAAATCTCGGCCTAATAATGGCGGACCACCGTTACGTACCACAAACACGTGCAGTTTTCGCTTCATTTTGGAATATTCAATATCTAATTTAATAACCCCAACTGTTTCTAATCGTTCCCCAGTGTAACTGAATAGTTTTTTATCTGTAACTGATAAGGGTACTTTGTTGAAATGCTCGTTGTATATCTGATGTGATATAATACTAACCGCGGAACCACTATCTATCTCGAACTCCAAACCTAGTCCTCCGATGTTAACACTCGCCAGCATCGGTCGACCCTTGTCACAACGTATATTTAAGCACAGCTTACCGTCGTCATCGCTCTCATCATCCACTTTACCTTCCTCCACGTGTTTTACTTTCGCGTCACTTGAGCACATCCGCTTTAGATGGCCCTTGTTATTACACTTCTTGCACTTATAGTTTTTAAACCGGCACTGATTGGATTTGTGATTGGAATAACCGCACACACTGCACTTTTCCTTCACCGCGAACACGGAACCCTCGTCGACGCCGCTGGCAGCCGCGCTCGCACTACGTGCTCCTGGAGCGGCATGGGAGGCGCGCCGAGCACACCGCACGCTTTCCGCTAATTCTACCGCCTTGGCTAACGTTAAGTCCGTCTGGTCCTGGGCAAAGAGCTTGTCTCGCTCGGGTCCTGCCATCATGCCCATGATAAATTTATCAAGAAGAGCTTCCTCCAAGTTCTTAAACCCGCAGTGTGCTGCCAATCCCCTAATTCTGGCCGCCCATTGAGTGTGACTCTCGTCTGATTGCTGCACCGCCACGTAGAAATTCGACTTTTCTGCGAATCCGAGCCGCTTTGGCTCAAAATGTCGGTCGAGAGTATTCAGAATTTCTTCAAGATCTGTTTCTTCCAACTTCTTAGGCAGCACCAGGTCCCTCGCTAGCATGTAAGTGGGTCCGGTGAGGGCGCTTATGAGTATTGCCCTTCTTTTGACCTTCAACTTGTCCGATTCGTTCGTAATATCATTTGCGATGAACCATTGTTGTAATCGTGACTTGTCGCCACTGTTAGATATGCAGGTAAGGGGAGGGGACGGACAACCATCAAACACGCTAGTCAATGACACACCAACTTTATTAAGTTTTAACTACCGGGTCGCAGCCGCGGTACGCTATACATATTCTACATACATAACAGGTAGGGCATTTAGACTTGTATTGTAGGACGAAACAAAATAATAATGTAAATGAAAAGAAACCAATTTCTGAAACTTAATAAGAAAAACAAGTTGCTTTATTAGATAATAGTGAAAAGACTAACGAAAAGGTTGTGATAGAAATTAAAGTAAATGGAAAATCATAAATACCACTTAGATCTAGGAAGTCACTGTACGCTCATTAAAGATCCTATAGCGAAAGGATTGGGTCTCGATTATGATTTTGACAAATCACGGAATTTGCGAGGTTAAGGTGGTTATCTGTAAAACCGCTAGAAGAGGCTCACGTTGACATTTTTGTACAAGGTAAAATTCTTATTGTAGACGATTCAATTATAAAACACCCCGTGTTATAAGAGCGCACATTCACGGAGAAACTAAACATTTCGATAACAAAAACTACCAATAATTAAGATTAAATTCGAGAACAAGCTAGTGCGCGCATTATTAAACAACAACAAAAAGATAAAGCTAGATTCGACTCCAAAAGAAAAAAACAAACACGATTATGCAGTGGGCGATCTAGTAAGAGTAAAAAGAGAGGTTCCTCGCGACGAAAAAAAAAACTAGTTAATAAATATCAGGGTCCTTACCGCGTAACTAAACTACCCAATGACCCTATATAACAATATTGTTGCAGTAGATAAACTTAAACCTTGGTTAGTTTTCAATTAAAAAAATGTGATTCCTCCGATAACTCTGATGATGGTGTTATATCAAACTCAAAATAATGATGAGAAATCTGATAGTGATTATAAAAATAATTTTGTTTCTCTTTTTGGACTAATAATGAGTACTGTATCCCGTACTGAATACAAAAATGATAAAATAAAAGTTACATATCCGTTAAACCTTAGTTACACGCTGGGTCAAACCAAATAATGATTATGAAAAAGGAAAAAAAAAAAGAGTTAAAATATTTACATAAAGATGCCTCGATTGAAGATACCTAGCTAGATAGCTTTAGATACCTGTTTATGATATTTTAAGCTGTCTAGATTAAGATAGGTATTTGCCCTGTTATAAACTTATCATTCAATAGTTGTTTACTTAACCTGCCTATGTTAATGTACCTGCGAGTACATATGTGTGATAAAATAATGAATAACTAGATTATTTACAATTGTTTATTGTTGTTAACATAGTAGGTGATGATATCGGTTATGCTTCAGTTATTCTTTTAAATCATCTTATGTAATTAATTGAATTGAATGGATTCGATAAATTACTACTTAACTTATCAGTAACTTGAAGCGAAGGGACTCGCTAAAATTGCAGGATGACCGAGCTGTTAGGAATCGTTATCAATATTTTTCTGTTCGCGGCTTGCAAAATAGTCAAATGTATAAATTAGTTATTATACTTATTTTTATTTTCATTCTGGCAACACTGACTCGCTCGCCGCTCCGTTGCGCTACCCTACCACCGAGTGGCGGAGGGGATTTTTTAAGCGCAGGCGCAACGGCCAGCGGTATCGAGTCAGTCTTGCTGCGAAACTCGTGATAGATAGACGAATAATAAGTCGTAGTCTACGAGAGCGTAATTATCTAAAATTGTGGTACAAGGGTATTTTATAAGGAATTAAGTTGTACAAGTGCTGTTCAAAAGGAATTAAGGTATGTACACTGTTTTAATAAAAATGTAATGAATGTTAACAACTAATGATTATTATTGTTCGCATTGTGATTATTATTTATTTTCAACAAAAATAAATGCGTGAGAATCAATTTGGACTTTCCTTTCAAATGTGTCAGTCAAATAAATCAGATCCTAAATTGCAAAACCAATGTAGACAAAGTCTTGGATCTTTGATGTATGCGGTTCTGTGTACTAGACCTGATTTATGTCCTAGTGTGGCATATTTGAGTCGTTTTCAGAATTGTGCAGATGAAATATTGTTAAAAGCATTAAAAAGAGTGCTCAGATATGTAAATGCTACACTCGACTTGAAGTTGACTTTCAATAGTAATGAAAGTACAGATTTACTTGGATATGTAGACTGGGGTAGTGATATTAATGATAGAAAGTCAACATCAGGTTATGTGTTTAAATTATTAATTTGTCCTATTGTATTGTCATTTTAGAAGCAACATACTGTCAGTTTGTCTTCTTCTGAAGCAGAATTCAAACTGCAGAACTCAGAGGTTCTGCAGTTGTCGAGGCCTGTTGCCTTAAAAATATTATAAAAGATTTTGAGATTTCAGTTTGTCCTATTATTTATTAATATTATTTTTTTAGATAATCAGGCAGCTATAAATATTGGAAATAATCCTGAAAATATAAGAGTTAAACATGTTGATATTGAATTTAATTTTATCAAGGAGATAATAGACAGTAATGTTGTAATATTGAAATTTGTTAAAACAGACTGTTAGTTAGCTGATTTCTTTACAAAATCTTACCAGTGACCAAATTTAATGAGTTTAGATATTCTTTGTGTTTAATGTAGGTGCATTTTAAATGTGTTTTTCAACACACTTGCTCATAAAGTAGCTCTAATTTCACCGCAATTAGGCACATAATGACACCTGTAATCAAACTGTGACTTTTTCATTGCTATTATTCACAAGTGAGTTATAGGGTTTTTTTTTATTGGTTGAATTGCTTTGTTCTTAAAAAAGTTTCGATACAAAAAAGATCGTGTTCAATTAGTACAAATAAATTAATGTACCTGTTGCTTGCTCATTTCATGCAACTTCGTATCTACATAGATAATTTCAACTTATAAGTTTTTAATAAATAAAACTTTCACTCAAATGTAACTTTTGTTTTCTCTGTATTAAATAAAACTTTGAATTCCCCATTTCGAACGTGGCTAAAACGCTATCCGCGAAAAGCCAAAAAAAAGAAACCTCATTCTTTTAGTCTATGGCCGATCGCCATTGTTAGATGAGCGCGCATAGGAAAACTGATTAATTATTCCCGCCATTGCGAAAAAAAATTCACAACTCGTTTTCACTGTTGAAATTATAGTTATTTATTAATTCAAATGTCTACAAGTACTAGTTATGAAGAAAATGATTTATTTTGTACACCGCCCGATATAAGATGTGCAGCCCTTAAGAGCCCTCTTACAGTCCACTAGCGCCGCCAATCGAAAAAATGTCATAACTCGTAAATAGAATCAAAAATACAAAATATGTTCTATTATTACTGTGGAAAAGGCAATAACGTAATTGTATAACACCTTATCAACACTTGAAAATGAAATATAGCTGTTTAGCTAAATCGTGCATTCAAAACATAAACGGCCGTTTTTGTTACAAATGCACGATTTTGCTAAACAGCTATATTTCAAGTGGTGACAATGTGTTATAATAGTACATTATGGTACAAGTGTGTAATGTTGGTGATTACCGCTGAGGCGCTATTGAGACCCGAGCCGTTAGGCGAGGGTCTTAAGAGAGCCGAGGACGGTAATCATCAACACACACGTGTATCATACGACGTTTTTCAACACACTTGAGAATAAAATAATACTAAAATAGATATTTGTCCTTGGAGTTTTCAGGTAGTAAACTTTCCATAACGTTAAGGGCTGCACATCTTATATCGGGCGGTGTACAAAATAAATCATTTTCTTCATAACTAGTACTTGTAGACATTTGAATTAATAAATAACTATAATTTCAACAGTGAAAACGAGTTGTGAATTTTTTTTCGCAATGGCGGGAATAATTCATCAGTTTTCGTATGCGCGCGCATCTAACAATGGCGATCGCCCATAGACTAAAAGAATGAGGTTTATTTTTTTTGGCTTTTCGCGGATAGCGTTTTATCCACGTACAAAATGGGGAATCCAAAGTTTTATTTAAACAAAAGTTACATTTGAGTGAAAGTTTCATTTATTAAAAACTTATAAGTTGAATTATCTATGTAGATACGAAGTTGCATGAAATGAGCAAGCAATAGGTAGATTAATTTATTTGCACTATTGAACACGATCTTTTTTGTATCGAAACTTTTTTAAGAACAAAGCAATTCAACCAATAAAAAAAAAACCTATAACTCACTTGTGAATAATAGTAATGAAAAAGTCACAGTTTGATTACAGGTGTCATTATGTGCCTAATTGCGGTGAAATTAGAGCCACTTTATGAGCAAGTGTGTTGAAAAATTACGTTATTGCCTTTTCTACAGTAATAATAGACCACATTTTGTATTTTTGATTCTATTTACGAGTTATGACATTTTTTCGATTGGCGGCGCTAGTGGACTGTAAAACGCCCCTTAACGTTATGGAAAGTTTACTACCTGAAAACTAAAAGGACAAATATCTATTTTAGTATTATTTTATTCTCAAGTGTGTTGAAAAACGTCGTATGATACACGTGTGTGTTGATGATTACCGTCCTCGGGTCTCAATGGCGCCTCAGCGGTAATCACCAACATTACACACTTGTACCATAATGTACCTACTATAAGAGGCTTAGTTTTATTGTTATTAGCAGTTTACCAGTAAGGAGGTGCATTGTTTTTTTGTTGTTTAGAAATTGTTGATTTAACTTTTTTATTTTATTGAGGGGGCGTGTGAAGTGTAGTAGCTAGCCAATAAACTAAAAAAGAAATAAGTAATGTATCTATGGTATAATGTACTCTGTGGTAAAAGTCTACATTTGTTCATTGCGGATTTTAGTTGAATATGAGAACCTTTGTATGTGATTTTTCTCCACCGAGTTTTAATAAATAGTTCACTACTGCGTTATTGTTTTGCTCTGCTAACCCATAATCATCACACAGACACTTAATATAGAGTATTAGTTGTTATGGCGGCAACAGAAATACATCATCTGTGAAAATTTAAAATGTCTAGCTATCATTGTTCATTAGATACAGCCTGGTGACAGACCTATGATCTGAGTGACAGACCTATGATCCGAGTGACAGACAGACAGACGGACAGTGAAGTCTTAGGGTCCCGTTTTTATCCATTGGGTGCAGAACCCAAAAACTAAACTCCTTGGCCCAGTCTGCTATTAAAATAGTGTCAGAACAGTCGATCATTGATATCATAATTTTCAAGTTTTGACAAGTTCTGTAAAGTTCTAAAATAGTACATTTTGATACAAGTGGAGAAAGTTTGTTATTGTAGTTCAAGGCGGTATTATCAGACGAGCCGTAAGGCGAGGGTGTTTTTGAGCAAAGAACTGAAATAACAAATGTCCACGTGTATCAAACGACGTTTTTCAATGATACACTTTTGAAGAAATAAAATAAAATAATGTAAAATATTTGTGTCACGAGACTATATGATTTAAATTTTATTTTTTCTGCGCTTTATTTCGCCAGGTTGAAGGAGAGGCAAAAGTATGAAGCCGTTATACAGTCTAATATAAAAAAAAAAATATTTTATTAAAATTTTTGAATTTAGAACACAAATAAATGTTGATTTGTTTATAAAAGTAAATATTAGTTATAAAATATTATTAATCATGTTTATTTACGATATTGAATTTATAAGCGCTATTTGAATATTCAAAAAATGTTATAAAGAAAGACGTCTCGACCGGTCTCGATCGCTTTTCCGAAATAAAAAAAATATTCACCTCTGACTATAGTCAAAGGTGAATGTTTTTTTTAAATTATGCAATGAACTAATTTGGACTAAGTATAGTGCATTTTGAAAATTGCACGCGTTTGAGATACACTGGATTTTGAACCTAATCATAGTGCGAAAAGAACCAGTTTTCGAGGAAGTGTATTAAAAATATATTTATGAAATCTGGCGGGTTTTATAATAAATGCAATACGATAATGTCATTAAAACACAATTTTATTACGAGACCATTGACCGACCAATGATCTACCATTATGAATTTGACAGATAACGAATTTTTTGCAAAATGACAATGAGTTGAGAATGGGATCGTGTTGAAATGACGAATTTATAAAAATAGCAGACTAAGGCCCCAGAGCCTACCTTGCTGCCGTCTCTCGGAGCGAGCTTGACTTTGAAGTTGCAGGTAGTATCCCCGTCCGTCAGCGTGAACTCCTGGGAGCCCGGCTGCAGCAGCCTAGTGGTGTGCGGCTCCAGATGCTTAAACCAATTGTGTTGTTCCACGGGAAGGTGGTCGAGCTCCGTCGGATTGGCGTGGGTCGGGCCTGGATACGTCTCTGTTAACTGAAGAGAAAAAATCGTTTTGTACGGATTCAAAATGACGCAAAAAAGGCATACAAAATAGAATAGAATCGAATATAAAGTTTTGATTTCAGACCGGAGTTAGAATTGTTACTAAGCCTATGGGGCTTGGTAACAATTCGACTTAAGGGGGATGCTCCAAGGTAGTTTTTCACGGTCAAAGTCCTTCTTCGACTTTTATGAACTTTGAGGGTTGGATTTTGATGATTATACTTCTGTTACTACATACGTCTTACAGCCGCGACCGATATGTTTATCAACATAAAATTTAGCACTGCTCTGCAAATTGCAAAAAACGTCAGAAACATTGAATAAGTTCTAGTGTTAGTAGGAGGGGAGGAGGGGGTTATGGGGGTCAATATGCGTCACATTCACATAAAACGGTCATCGCTGAACACAATGCTGTGTTATCACGCGAAACATGGACACAACGCTGGTTTTCAGCAATGGAAGACACAGACTCTACAGCAGCTTCATATTTATGAACCAAAAGCAAACAGGAATAACATCTTACCAGTCCAGGTACTTTAGGCACTTTGGCTACAAGTAGTTTAATGGTATCTGATCCCGACAGGGTGCTGATTAAAGCACCAGCTTTGCCGGAATATATGCCCGACGCTGAAATATGATAAGTATAAAAACAAGTAGTCAACTCATAATAGCTTTACACTGATTGTTACTAATAGCGTTATCGCAAACAAAACATAAATTGATATTGAGCTTACAGACCTGCACTGCCCGACCATGGGAGGCTGGCTCCAGCTGCCAAGAAATTGACATCATTTGCGTAAGCGTACGATTCCTGAATCTGAACAGCTGAAACATGCAAGGTTACTGCTCTAAAACATTCTAGTAACATATTTCAAATAAAATTACACAAGACAGAGCCCAAAAACCCCGCAATTCGCCACTTCCTAGCATTTTAGCTGGGAAGGAGAAGTGCTGGAACATACTTCCCAGCAACACATCAGTCTCACTTAGCTTTCACGTTGAAAATTTCGCAATTTATTACCTACTTACGGATGTGGACAAAGAGGCACCATAAAAATTGTCAAGGCCTTTATTGTGAACAGCTTTCTAACCAACAACAAATCTAAACTCACCCGTCAACAACGGTAGTTCAGACCTCCACATGTTTGGGAATATGACATTCTTCACGTGTCTCTTCTGCACCACCTGAACAGCCGGGACTTGGTACAAGATGTCGAAACCGATGAAATGGCCAAAAGTAACTCCGAAGTCTGTGGTGAACTCGCCGAGATCTGGACGGACAGCTGGCAATGCATTATCCGCGAAGTACAAGTTAATTTTGCGGTACCTAGAACATTTAAAATTAGGTATTAATTTAGCTATCACGACTGAGCCCGCTGAAGACTAGGTTTAAACGAGACGGAGCGGTAAGGCGGAGGTGGCGAAGCAACTGTAATGGCGGTGTGACATCAGCTTCAACGCCCGATCGAAGACGAAGAACGAGTGGTGTTGTGTAGGAATTACATATGACGTGGGGTAATCAGCCAATAGCATTGGTTGAAATCCATATCGCGTCTCCTTTGATTGGTCGAATTTTGCACGTCTCCCCGCGTAGCTCTAATCTCGTCTCTGATGTCGTTCTCTAAATATTGACTCATCTCACCTATCTATGACCGCGCCAGCCCTGTTGAAGATAACGTTGGTGGAGAAGACGTACTCTCTCGACTTAGGACAGTACTCTCCGACAGTGCTGTTCGCGTCAGTGCCCGTACAGTTCAGTTGCTCGCGGCCGTTGATCACCACATAGATGTCGTTCTCCCGCGCTGCTGCTGACATGCTTACCAAGAACTGGAACAATGATGGAAACCATAATAATGGGTGTAGAAAGTATTAATTAAAAATAAAAAACCAAACTCGACAAACAAGCGCATTTGGAAGCAGGCGGTACCCATTGAAATATAAAATGATTAGCCCGAGGATACACCCGCGCCTACTTCGGTAATTATCTTAAATAATCCCAAAATATCGGGATAAAAATATGTATGTTAATCCAAGTTATAAAGTATCTGTGTGCCAAACACCCAAATCCGTTCAGCCGTTTTTTCGTAAAAGAGTTCACAGTTATTTTACATTAGCAGAGGCAACGTAACATCAACTGTACGACCTACGCTGTACGTACATGCCACTACCTATGGAGAAACGTTGCAGCTGTTTAAAGTTTTCTTTTTTTTTAACTAGCTAATTACAACACAAAAACAATACATAAATTATATACAACGGTCATTCTCCTGGAACGATAGTATAGATTTTAAATGTACTTGATTATACACATAAAATTTTTGTGTGCTTATTTAACATTACGTTATCATACCTATATCTATTTATACGTTAGTAAGTTGCTGGTCCTTTAGGGTTGCTTGGATTTGCCTCCTAAATGATTTTTTAGTTAGAAAAAGAATGTCGATTGAATGAAATTCATTGTTGTATGTTTCAACTAAACGATGTAGTGGTGAACGCGAGCCAGCGTTGGATTTACAGAGGTTAGTAGCAAATAGACGTCGAGTGCGAATCTCACGTACATGAAATGTTCGAGGAACCAGGTAACGCAGACTCCTTACTAAGTCCGGACAGTCAAAATGATTACGACACACATTGTAAAGAGTCATAACTTCCAGAAGTTTCCGTCTAGACTTTAAGGTCAAAAGATTGTACTTCTCAAAAAGTAAGTGGTATGACATTTTTTTCCGATAACATCTCAAATTCATAGCACGAAGGTATTTACGTTGCACTAGCTCTAATCTTTCGATATATTTTATGTATAAAGGGTTCCAAATAGGTACTGCAAACTCTAACTGTGGCCTAATTATAGATTTATATAAATGCAAAAAAGTAGACGGACGGCGAAAATCCTTGGATGATCTCATAACAAAACCAAACATTTGGAAAGCCTTGTTTACAATTTTCTCTATGGGAACATCCAGATGGAGCTTCGAATCAAGCAGAACACCAAGATCACGGAGAAAACTTACTTTACTAACTGGCGTATTAGCAAGACGATAGTCGAACTAAATAACAGTTTTTTTTTTGTAAATGTAATAACATGACACTTAGGGAGACTAAGGTAAAGCTTATTGGAAGAGCAGTAGTTAGAGAAACGATCTAAATCCTGCTGGAAATTAATACAATCGGTGGTATCAGAAATAATTTTATAAACCTTTAGACGTACTTTTGAAGAAATGCGTGAAGCAAGAAAGATATTTAAGTCAAGGTTGAAGTGGTGTCAAGATCATGAGACTCAAATTAAAATGGATATTCTGGCTTCACAGCATTCAAAGAACGATTTTAGATCATTTTGGAAGCATACGAATAGACTGAAGGGCAAGCCTGGCCTCCCTGTTTGCGTTGATGGCGTGAGTGATGCTAAGCAAATAGCTGACCTTTTTGTAGACCATTTTAGTGTGCAATCGCCATTAGGACCCTCTAGGTCGACGCTCAATGTTGAGCCGCGGAGAGACCTAGAAGTTAAAATAACAGCTAAAATGCTCTTGAACAGAATTAACGCGATGCGTCGAGGAAAATCTCCTGGTCATGACGGTCTCAGCATTGAGCATCTCCGATTTGCTAGTCCGCATTTGCCCAGAGTGTTGGCAATGCTTTTTACTTTTTGTCTGGGTCATGCTTATATGCCGAGTGACATGATTAAAACAACAGTGGTACCTATCGTCAAAAATAGGACTGGTGACATGGGCGATAGGAATAATTACAGGCCAATATCTCTTGCCACAGTCATGTCGAAAGTGTTTGACAGTGTGCTTAACGCTCAACTTAGCGACCATATACGTGTTCACGATAACCAATTTGGTTTCTGTTCTGGATTATACACTGACAGCGCTATTTTGAGTGTGAAGCGTACTGTGAAGTACTACACGGATCGCCACACTCCAGTTTACGCATGTTTCCTTGACTTGAGCAGGGCTTTTGACTTGGTTTCCTACGATATTTTATGGAGGAAGATGGAAGACCTAAATTTGCCCCCAGAGGTGACAAATACTCTAAAATACTGGTATGGAAACCAAGTCAATAGTGTCAAATGGGCTGGTGCCTTGTCTAGGCCGTATGGGTTGGAGTGCGGGGTGAGGCAGGGGGGTTTGTGCTCCCCTACGCTTTTCAACCTATACGTGAATGATCTGATTGGCGCGCTTAGCAGCATGCGTGTCGGGTGTCATATTGATGGCGTATGTTGTAATAACATTAGCTACGCTAACGACATGGTGCTGCTGAGCGCGTCAATCTGCGGAATAAGGACACTTGTTGCCACTTGCGAGCAATTTGCCAGACTGCATGGTCTGGCATACAATGTTACGAAGAGTGTTGTCATGGTCTTTGGGGCCAGGGGTAAATACCCAGAAGCAGTACCATCAGTGAAGTTGAGCGGTATACCCCTTGTGAGGGTAGAACAGTTTAAGTATCTGGGTCACCTACTGACCGCTGGCCTCAATGACGATGAGGATATTGATAGGGAGCGGAGGGCGCTGTGTGTGAGAGCTAACATGATTGCCTGCAGGTTTAGGCGTGCCTCTAAGGAGGTAAAGCGTACTATATTTAGTGCTTACTGCACGACATTCTACACTTGCAGTCTATGGGATCATTATACTCAAAAATCATACAGCGCCCTTCGCGTCCAATATAATAACGCATTCAGGGTGCTGATGGGGTTGCCTCGGTATTGCAGCGCATCAGGGATGTTTGCTGAAGCTCGCGTAGATTGCTTCTACACAGTGATGCGGAAGCGGTGCGCATCCCTGGTCCGAAGGGTGCGGGGCAGCGCCAACAGCATCCTGTCTATGATAGCGAGCAGGCTTGATTGTGCGTTTGTGAACCACTGCTGCAAGGTTTCAGCTGCGCCTGTCGCCTTGCATCAGTGATATCACAATCTGTTTTTCTGATTTTGTTTGTTTGTGAGTGTATTACTAACATAGTTTGTAAGTGTATTGTTACTAACACTATGAGTCTTGTTGCTCGAAATAAATGATTTATTATTATATATTATATATTATTATATATTTAAATCGTCCGAGAAGAGAAGAAATTTTGAATTTAGAAAACAGTCTTTTATGTCATTAATATATAAATGAATAATAAAGGTCCTAAAATGGAACCCTGTGGTACACCGGAGCTGACCTGAAAAGAGCCAGATTCAAAGCCATTAACAACTAACTTTTGAGTTCTGTTAGTTATATAAGATATAAACCATCTGAAAAGATCCTCTCTGATTCCATTGTATGCAATTTTATTAAGCAGTAGTGTGTGATCAAGTTTATCGAAGGCCTTCTGAAAATCTGTGTAAACCGCATCAACTTGCTGTCTATTATCAAGACTATCAAATAGCTGAGACGTGAAAATGAGGAGATTGCTAATGCAAGATCTATCTTTAACAAAGCCATGCTGTTCTTTTATTAGTGCGAATAGCCGGATATACTCGTAATTTATTATGTACCAGTCTTTCAAATGGCTTTGAAAAAGCAGGTAGTATAGAGACAGGTCGATAGGTACCTACGTCATGCTTGGAACCGCTCTTATGAACTGGTACAATATTTGCATGTTCCCATACTTCAGGAAAAATACCACATGATAAACATTTATTATACATATAATATAAGTAGAGGATAGCACAATGTATCACAAGTATTTTTTTTTAAAAATCGAAGGAATCCCATCAGGACCGGGACCCTTGGTGGAGTCAAGTGATTTTAGTTCTTTATGAATTTCATCAAGAGACAGCTGCAGTTTACATAGGAACACATCGTGGTCAGCACTACTGGGTGGTGGTTCCCAAGACTTATAGTCAAAAGTTGAGGGCTCATATGCAGATTGGAAAAATGTAGCAAACAAGTTGCAAGTAGTAATAGGATCACTGGATGAAATTTGATTGTAATGAACCGTGGATGGGATTTTATTTGTAGTTTTACGGCTTGCAACGTACGTCCAAAATGCCTTAGTATTGGTAGCATCCCAGTACATTTGCTATCATTTATTGAGGAGTTCCCGTCGCCTATCTTCCGAAGTTCTTCATCAGATCTTTACCAAATTGAAACGGCATCACTCCAAGAACGTACTCTTCCTAAAACTACCCAAATCGCTTCTGGTGTGCCTATAAAGTTTAAGGAATTCCCTCTATTTCTCCAGGATCCCATTAAATGGAACTTAACACATCTAACTGTCGAAATATGGGTGTATTGTACACTTTTGCGTGCTCCCTTAGAGCATACAGGCGTGATGTTACGTCACTACGTTACATAAACAATAAACAACCAAGCGATTGCAGCAATTACTGCAGCTTTGCCGTGTATTTTTTAAGAGTTCCATATATATCTCCAAACATCAGCGTCAGATCGTAACCATGATGATTGAAATGGGACCATACAGAAAGCACTAGCTTTCATTTAAAAAAAAGAAACATCAAAATCGGTTAACCCAGTCGAAAGTTCAGAGGCAACAAACATTGTCGAAATCTGGGAGTATTGTACACATCTGCGTATCCCCTCAGAGCATACAGGCGTGATGTTACGTCATGATGTAGTATGAACAATGAACCTACAAGCGATTGCAGCAATTACTGCAGATTTGCCGTCTATTTTTTAAGAGCTACATTGTATATCTCGGAAGATCAGCATCAGATCTTCAGCAATTTAAAATGGGACCAAACGACAAGCACCAGCTTTCAAATAAAAAAAGAATCATCAAAATCGGTTCACCCAGTCGAAAGTTCTGAGGTAACCAACACAAAAAAAAAAAAAAAATACAGGCAAATTGAGAACCTCCTCTTTTTGGAAGTCGGTTGAAAATAATGCATTACGTGTAATAATTATTGGTGGCCGGTAATGTGTTTTACTAATCCCAAACTGGATGATCTCCTTTATGCAAAAATTATTGCTGGAAAACGACTTTTTCTTTGGGATAAAAATCATGTGGGGAGAACAAGTGTCTTTTGGCTTCGTTATGCGGTTTTTTCAACCGACTTCTAAAAAGAGGAGGTTCTCAATTCGTCTGTATTTTTTTTACATCCTTTATAGGACCATACTGCGATGCTCACGTCAGCGGCGACCGACAGCCGTAGTTGGTTTTGCTGACGTCCCGTCCAACGAATTCAGGAAAAACTATTTAGTTATAATGTGTCAAGCTACACTACAAACCTCATCAAACAAGTCAGGGTGGAGAGCTGGTACAGGGTGTTGTTTCAAAGCGTCGTGGATTGGTACAGTGAACATTGACAGGAAATCCATTCGATGATAAAAATTCTGTCCCGTGTGTTCGGGGAACACCACTATGTCAGCGCCCTGAAAATATTGTAAAAGATTTTTAAAGTGCCTGTTGAATTTACACATTGACAGCAGTTCTAGTGTGCACTCATAAAATTGTGGCTTCTCAAACAAACACTGTAAGTAAGTCGTGGGTTCGAGCCCAGACAGGCGCACAAAACGATGAAAGAAAAAAATCGAAGACATGTAACATGACTGACATCTGCCAATCCGCATTGGGCCCGCGTGGTATTCATTCCCTCACCTAAAGAGAAGGACCTCAGTCCCAGCCGTGGGAACATTAATAGGCTGATGATGATGATGATGAAATAAATTGAAGTATTTGTTTGCAATATCAAAATAACAGCTTTTCCTGAATGTATGTATCGCATGCATTTTACAACATTACGGTTTCACTTCGACAGATTATAATCGACCTAAAAATTATGCGTCATATTGTAAGCAGTATGATCGATTGGCAATCATTCGAGAGTTTACAATCTCGGTAGTTATATTACAATCTTACAGTTTTTATAATGTGACGCTGATAGATACAGGCGAAAGATTTGTCGAGGGAGTGTCTTTTAGTGAAAAGCGTCTATTTTAGTTTTAAAGATAGTTTGTGGTAACTTGCTGTGCAGGCGACTGTACTTAAACATTTTCAATTTAGAAAAAACACCACTCTCACCCGCGGCTGGGGCGCGCGACGCCCCAGTTTCATTTTCTAATTGCCCGCGGCTGGGCGCGCGACGCCCCAGTTTCATTTTCTAATTGCCCGCGGCTGGGGACAGAAATAGTAACTCGACTTTACCTTATCGTATCTCAAAGTTGCAGTAATTTGTTGTGCTGTGTGTAAACATTGAATAAATAATTGTATGTGATTAAAACGTGCGAAATAACGGATAAATAGTAATTATTTAGTATGGTGAGTATATTGTTTAATTTTATAAACAACAAAAAGAGGTTTCTTAGAGTTAAAGTTACGTAAATATTTGAGTTTTAAAAACGTGCGCGGACGCCGGCCGCATCTAAACAAACAATGAGTTTCCACATTCCAATTAGATTACAACTGGTTTCTAATGAACTCGTTACTAAGATTTTGGTCTTATTGGAAAGGAAATATAATCTAGTTTCTAATAAGATTGTTTTTTTTTATAAGGAGTTAATAGTTTTTCGTAAAATAAATATTTTAATCGCGAAATAGCCGTTTTCGTGACTGTTTTTCAAACTCTACATTTATTTTAAAGTATTAAATTAATATTATATTTCTTGGTATTTGGTTAAATAGATTCCTTAACTATTCAGCTATTAGGTCTAAATCTTGCAGTTTGCGATCGTCAGTGTTTTTATCTAAAAGTGTGAAATTACACGAAATCACTCGCGACCCTTACGCGCTTGGCGCGGTCCTCTCCGTCCCGGTAGCGCGTTAGACGCGGGTGAGAGGCAAGCCCTTTCATTTGATACCCATATTGCTGAGTTGTGAAAAAAAAATGTAAGTCGCCACTATGTGGTGGCGGCCATCTTGGATTTGATATTAAGCATAGTGTATATGTCACCGTAAAATTGTCAAAAACGTTATATTACAATATAACGTGTTTTTTCTCGCGATATTGTAATGTCTCGAATTATTGTCAACTGAACATACGGAAGTATCTCTGCCCCCATAATCGGCACCCCCCCGTTAGGTTAGTTAGGTTCCTTTCAACCCTGCATGCGGAAATAGGGGCCCTGCGAAGCGGGGCTCCGTCGACTACGCTTTTTAGGGGGAATTAGTGTTTTAAGGTTATGTTATATTTATCGATATTTCTCAGGAATGGTGCATTATCTTTTCATGAGAGTTATGCCACTGGGCAAGGGGGACCCTTCCTTCCCTCCACACCGCGTAAGTTGACTACCATCGCATGCATTTCACGAATAATAATGCGTTTTGTTGACAATAATTCGAGACTTTACAATATCGCTAGAGATATTACAATATAACGTATTTGACAATTTTGCGGTGACATATATAAAGTATTCTACTAGTCAAGCCCTTTCATTTGATACCCATATTGATGGAGTTGTAAAAATATGTAGTCACACAGCGTTTCTTTTGAAACACTAGAGAAAATACCTGTTCTGCAGCTTCCTTTATAAGATTTGTATAGTTCATCAGAGTTTGTTCGGCTATAAAATGAGTTTGTTTGTATTCCACTACAGCGGCTACATAGTGGTCATCATCCGGTCTTGATTTCTGTTGAGAAAATTTAAGGAAAAATAGTATTTCAAGGAAGAAAGAAAGAATGCACCAAGGTAGCCCGCAAAAATTCAATTTTTCTTACGTTTTTTTTGCAATTTGCAGGGCAGTGCTAAGTTAGGATGTTTAAACGTTTGGTCGCGGCTGCAGCACGTATATAGTTACAAAATTATAATCATCAAAATCATCAATACAACCGACACAACAACAATTACTGAGTTGAAGAACGAAATTTTCACGGCCAAAGTCGTTCCTCGACTCTTATGTACTTGGAGGGTTGTATTGATGATTTTGATGATTACAATTCTAAGTTTGAAACCCCCCAGGTCGGACAATGTTAGGGCCGAGTCATACCGGAATGGCAGCGGCCTGCAGCGACACCAGCGGCCCCCAAACCCCATGCGCTTAGTCTCCTCTTGACCACTTTAATTTCTCGCGTCACCGCGGGTGGCCTCTGGACCTTTTTAAGCGATATCTATTGCTGTGTGATTCTGTAAGACCTCATTCTAAACTTCGAATCTGAATCCGCTGTGAGTTTCTTGATTGGCATCTAAAAACTCGATTGATAATTCGAATATACGCCACCCTTGCAAACGTGTCAGCGAGTTGAACTAAATTGACAAAGAGATTTTCACAGATAAAGTATGAGATGACGTAAAAAGTGGCATTCTGTAAGGTAATTCCCCCGTCACTTCACGTGACTAGATAGACTGATGCTTACAAAATGCAAAATCAAGGTAATTTTCATATTCATATTCATTTATTCATTTTGTGAACATAGGGTAAATAACACAGATGTTATATAAATAAATGTTGGTCCATACTATGTCCCGCCAGAAGGCATACAAAATATTGCAGTTAATCAAATGTCAATGATCAAAATAACACCAAGTAGTACAATCATGTCAAAATTTCATGCCCAAACACTAAACGCTAGTAGTCAAATGTCAAAAAAAAGAACAAAAACAAAAATTTTGGACCTTATGCGAAGTGAGTGTGAATAGCAATGTGACCTGTGCAATTGACCGGCTGGTCTTTTAAGTTTGTAGATAAAGTTATTTTCACACTGAAAGTGCTCGCCACGTCGTCGCCGCGTCGCGTCGCTGCCATTCCGGTGTCACTCGGCCCTTATTGGGATTTTCCGTTAAGAATTTCTCATTAGCAACGACGGAGTCGGGATTATGTCCAGCTGCCAATTTGTGCCATAACTGGTGAAATGTGGGTGTATAAAGGGTGTCAAACACCTCTTAACGAAGCCGAAAGTCACTTGTTTTCCTCGTCATTCCGATCATTTTTTTTTTGTTCTACACCATACCTGGGAAACTTCTAATTACGGAGATATATTGGGGTTCAAAGTTACAACTTTTTGCCATGTTTTTTTTTAAAGTTTTTTTTGTAAGATTTTTACTTTAATTACCTCCACAAACTTCGTACTATTCCATCCATCCACCAGTACAATGTTTTGAGTGCGTTCCATTGAGTTCTACCACAAAACGTGATTTTTCACCCAAAAAAACTTTTTTACAAAAAACAAAACCGACTTCAGAAAAAACAAAAAAGTGAAAAATAACTTCAGGAAAAACGCTTCAGAAGTCGTTGTTTGATTGATTTAGTTTTTTTGTCACCGACTTCTGAAGCGTTTTTCCTGAAGTTACTTTTCAATTTTTTGTTTTTTCTGAAGTCGGTTTTGTTTTTTGTAAAAAAGTTTTTATTTTTCACTTTTTAGTAGTTCACATGTGCTTACCCCTTCACAGCGTACCGGCGTGATTTTATGTTATGAACTGGTATAAGCAATAGACAGATATGAGATTTCAGCAATCCCAGTACATTTGCTATCATTTATTGAGGAGTTCCGATGCATATCTCCAAAGTTCTTCATCAGATCTTCATCAAATTAAAATGGGATCACTTCGAGAAAGTACACTTTCTATAACTACACAAATCACTTCTTGTGTGCCTATAAAATGTGAAGAATTCTCTCTATTTCTCCAAAATCTCATCATCAGTTCCTGATTTGATGATTATGAGACCACACGAGAAGCACCAGCTTTCAAATAAAAAAAGAACCATCATAATCGGTTCACCCAGTTGAAAGTTCTGAGGTAACAAACACTTTCGAAATCTGGGTGTATTTTACACATCTGCGTACCCCCTCAGAGCATACAGGCGTGATGTTACGTCATGATATAGTATAAACAATGAACCTACAAGCGATAACAGCAATCACTGCAGATTTGCCGTACATTTTTGAAGAGTTCCATTGTGTATCTCCAAAATCAGCATCAGATCGTCAGAAAATTAAAATGGGACCACACGGGAAGCACCAGCTTTCAAACAAAAAAAGAATCATCCAAATCGGTTCACCCAGTCGAAAGTTCTGAGGTAACAAACACAAAAAAACAAAAAAAACATACAGGCGAATTGATAACCTCCTCTTTTTGGAAGTCGGTTGAAAAATAAAGTCGTTTCCCAGCAATAATTTTTGCGTAAAGTTACTTAGTTAGATGTACAGAATGCTTAGTTGACGGCTTCGTGATAAGGTGGTTTACACCCTGTATGTATAACGGGCTGGTGTCCGCAAGTCCACTTCATATCGCGTATTTTTCGATACGCGCTATGAAATGTGGGTGTACTAACACTAAGGTACGCCTTTACCGAACCTTGTGAGGATAACAGGCATAAATTATGTTATGTATGTAACATCGTAACACCCCGGGCTTTCCCCCCGATGGGTAAAGCAAAGTTTAACCCGCACTTCTCCAGTTGTAGACCCTTATACAGGATGGAAGCAGTAAAAGGGGCAGTAAGGGGAACCTTAACCGTTGCAGATACACGAAAATTGTATTAAGGCGATTACATGAGCTAAACGCGAGTTTTATATATGATTCACTGCTGTAAACAAGACCAGAAAAATATATGATATTCTTCAGGAAATAAGCTAGCATGATACTGTTTTGAAAACATAATACAATTAATTTGGCTCGATAAAAAGAAACCAAGAACTAATCTCTAAAAATATCTTTCAAACAATAAAAAACATACAATTTTTTATAATTTTACAAGCAATATATTAGCATAACACTGTTTTATTTTTTTAATCGAATCAATAGTATTTTTGTAAATCGATCGAAACCACTCATTTCGCGCTATTTGCCCCGCAGTGGCTGACGTAACAACCACTTTGTAGTGCAAGCTGATTAGAACTTTATTCAAACAGCATTTCAAACGAAGTTTGAAACACCACAAACAGCTCGTCTAAGCGCCTTAAGAAAACATCCATAATTTTTCTTGAAATTTTGATCCCCATTCACTGATTAAAAAAAAAAACGTACAACTAGCAACAAAATGGTAATTTAACACAATACATTTTTTTTATGCCAATCGATACTTTATCTAATACTGATCAAAAAGTTGTAACGGTTAGAATGCAAAAAAAAGCCAGAAAATGCAAAACATTTTGTTTTAAAGTTTTAACCAATGTTTTTAAATATTAATCGTTCCTGTTTCTGATTAAAGACTCAGTCGAAATCATTTCAGGTCCTAAGAAAGAACTTTTAAATCTGAAACCCAAAAAAAAAAACAAAATTGATGATCAAGAACTTTTTAATACTCTAGCAGTGGTTTTTGATCAGTTACAAACAGGATAGATTGGCATCAAAAAAATGTTTTGTGTAAAATGGCCATTATTCTTGCTACCTAAAAATCTGTAAATGGGGATCAAAATTTCACGAAAAATTGTGGATAGTCTCCTAAGAACATTTTCATGTAACTGCAACATGCCAACAAGGTACAAAAGCATTCAGACTTATTCTCGACTTTAAATGACCTTTTCTTTTGATGATCACTCATTGCTTGACCGAAAATCACATTTTCAAACTTCAAACTTACCTCAACAGAGAGTCTAAGACAGTAAAACAATAAAAAGACACAAAGATGTTTCATGTTGATGTTAGTAAGTCAGTCCCACTCGCTGCACGATTAAGTTTGTGCTGTGCTAATTGATCGCAGCATATTTAAATGCACCAATGTGGGTACCAAACGATGCGTGAACATTATCGGACGACACGAGAAACAAATGTAGCTGGCTAAGTTATAAATACAAAGCGACCAGCAGAGAGCAGAGTCGGTGGATATTGTTTGTCTAACAGTAAGTAAGTCGGTAACACGTGGATACAAAATCCGCACTCATCATAATGATTACCATAATTCTCCAGCACTTTTTCATAATTTATTTATGTTGGTGCAGCGTGTCTTCCTCATACTTTTGTATTTGTCGTCATCTCACGAGTCTCCTGAGTTCACCCTCTTTCTAGCAATATTTCTGTCGGTCCTTCCGTCGTTTCTTTGATATTTCTCCACTCGTACCTACCTATACATATCCACGTTCATAACCAACTCTTTCTTCATGACATCTTCCTCGTTCATTCGTAACACATTTAGCGTAGATCGTCGCAACCGATTACTATACACAACTATTACCAGTGCCGCGCTTCTAGAGTCTACTAAATAAAATATTCTGCAGGTTTTATTTTCATTTTGCATTATTCATAAAGGACTTGTCCCAAAGTTCATAGACTAAAAACCCACAATCGCCAGCAACGAAACGTATAAAAATGGGATCACTTTATTAGCTGCATCCGATTAGACTGGAAACCGACTCCAACATAGTTGGGTAAAGGCTAGGCGGGTTGATGTATGTAACTAAACTATTGTTATTGTTTCATTAATCAATAAGTTACCTATACCACATCGTATATTTTTGATCACAGATTATACCTTTAATAAAAACGGCTCATATGAAGTTTCTGGCGATTCTGTTTTTTTTTGTCCAATTCCTTTTTTTCAAAATAATCACCTGGAAACAAACCCAATGCTTATCTTGACTTGAAATAAAAACCCAAGCAATGATAACCTATATCGGGAATATTTCATCCACTAGGTACTGTATAAGTATAACATTGCAATGTCAAAGTTTATACAAACTTATCCAAAAACTGATAAAAAACGTTTGGTTCGGTAAGTCGCAATTCCTTCCAAGTCGATAATTTGAATTTTAAACTAATAGACGTAAAGTGGTTTATTGAACAACTTTTTGTAGCTGTAAAGACATACGTGTTACTACATACATACTACTGTTACTACACACGTGTTACAGCCGCGAATCATATTTTCATCAACATACAACCTAACACTGGTCTGCAAAATAGGATATTTGAATTTCGTGGGCTACGGCACTTTCGACATAGATACAGAAGTGCGATTCAATATAGCAACATATCTTTACAACCCAGATTCCATCGTTGAAACGATGCAAACATATATCGGTATTCTTGAGTTAAAACTGCGCGACCGTAGCGCCTCATCGATGTCGACGGCTCGACATAGAACTAAAATATGGTTCCGATGTAAGAAAAACGGTATTCACAAACACAAAGCATCCTTCATCGACCACCGCATCTTTGCCTTCGATTTTAATTCTCAAACAGTAAAGCTTGTAAATTGTAGATGTTTCCTTGGTTGTAGTCTATTAAAATGTAATTAAAACAAGTTATTCTTTTTAATGAAAATGCTTAATATTGTTTTGTATAACGTACTTTTATTCCTGAAACGATTATGGGTTCATTCCGTCGTTTCGTGCAAATAGAACCGTTCCGCAGAATAAAAATAAATATTACATTTTAGGTTTTTCTTTTATATACACGAGTCACAAATTGTCACCAGATTAATTTAAAGTGGAAGGCACGTTATTATCTTGTTTATTCACGGAGAAAATGACAATTGAAATTTAACAACTGGAAGGTAATGAAAAGTGAAAGGATTGTAATGAACTACGGCGCGATGGTAATGATGTAAGTCGGGTTAGGATGTTAATGAACCGTAAAAGACGGTAATTTAAAACAGCTAAATAAAACAGTATAATTTCAATAATCACCGTCATTATATTATATTATATTATATTATATTTCATAATATATATATGACGACAGATTAGGGGTGTCTTCATTATTTTGTTGGTCGGTCATGATGGCACGTGGAGTCCGACGTGAAATAATACACAGGCACTGTTCGGTACACTCAACTTTACTGTTCGCAACACTTTACAATAAAAAATAATAAAAGATTAAAAATGTATTCTCGGATTCAAATTGAAAAAAAATGGAATGTAGTGAGGTTAGCCAAGTCAACCGTTGGTCGCCACCATCAAACTTCAAATGTGTCCCTGCACAAGTCTACTGCTTTTTTTTTATAAACTTCAAATGTGACCAACGACAACTTATTCGACTAAACACACTCAAGCATTGCCAGACTAAAAATCAAATTAAACAAACTAAATTAAAATTATGATAAACGCTTGACATTCCATTAGGCGATCTGCGACACGGCCATTTCTGACCTTCACACGACCTCGTGGGATGAGGTACCTGAAAAGACAAATAATCCAGAAAAGTAACTAGTTCACTCGGCTATCCTGACCCACGTCAGGGACATTCTCACAAAATGATTGGGTCAGATTAAAACGCAATACTCATAATAAGAAAGCATAATTGGTTGAGAACCAAACATAACAAACTAAAATTAAACATTACTGAAAGCACAAAATTCGGAAAGCATTTAGGACTCTATCAAACAAATCCACAACACTTAACCAGTGCCATACATCACTACTTACCCAGTAGTGTAATTCACTGCAGTACTTAACCAGTACTTAAAATTGTAGCACTTAACCAGCGTTACAAATCCTATCACTTAACCAGTGATAATAATAATAACGCTTAACCAGCGATATTAACACACTAACGCTTAACCAGCGAAAGCACACCATAACACGCTTAACCAGCGTTTCAACAACTAACGCTTAACCAGCGAAAGTCAACATAATCCGCTTAACCAGCGATTATAACACTAACGCTTAACCAGCGATAGTCAACACAGCTCGCTTAACCAGCGATTATAACACTAACGCTTAACCAGCGATAGTCAACACAACTCGCTTAACCAGCGATTTCACTACTAGCGCTTAACCAGCGATAGTCAACATCACTCGCTTAACCAGCGAGAACAACACTAACGCTTAACCAGCGATAGTTTGCATAACTAACTCGCTTAACCAGCGGTAACGTATTGGGAAAGAGTAATGATAGAAATAAAATGTCACAATTCCAAAAATAAAGTTATTTGAAAATTGATTTAAAATTAAAATAAGTCTGGCTTTGATATCCGGAGAAACGTCGGTATCAATACCATTAAATTTAACTGCATCTGACTCTACATTTAAAATGGTACGTAAATCGATACTTGAGTCAACATTCGATTCGACATTCGAGTTGACATTCGAGTTGACATTCGAGTTGACATTCGAGTTGACATTCGAGTTGACATTCGAGTTGACATTCGAGTTGACATTCGAGTTGACATTCGAGTTGACATTCGAGTTGACATTCGACTCTACATTCGACTCTACATTCGACTCTACATTCGACTCTACATTCGACTCTACATTCGACTCTACATTCGACTCTACATTCGACTCTACATTCGACTCTACATTCGACTCTACATTCGACTCTACATTCGACTCTACATTCGACTCTACATTCGACTCTACATTCGACTCTACATTCGACTCTACATTCGACTCTACATTCGACTCTACATTCGACTCTACATTCGACTCTACATTCGACTCTACATTCGACTCTACATTCGACTCTACATTCGACTCTACATTCGACTCTACATTCGACTCTACATTTAAAATGTTCACATTAGGTAAATTTTTCGAAAAGGTTAAAGTTTTAGAGGTCATGTTAATCACCAAGTCATTAATCAAAATTTCACGTCCAATCACTATGTCATGTTGAAGGTATTCATCAGGTAAAACATGAAAAACAATATCTAAAGCAATGTTACCAATATCAACATTAACTAAAATGTTCAGGTTACTATTCACGGAAGTTTGACCAATACCAGTCATAGTAACGACAGTATAATTACGCTCACCATTGAATTTACACGAAATAGAATCTCTCATTAATGAACACTCTGCTCCAGAATCATAACAAAAATTAAATGACTCACCAGAGTGACGGAGAGTACCAGTAGGCGCGTTAACCACGCACAAGTCCACACGACGTTGTTCAGGAGCTGCACCAGCGCCACCAGTGCTGCCGCTGCCGGAACCCTGGGCTGCTGCAGGACAACGGTTCGCGTAGTGGCCTCGGCTCTTGCACCGGAAGCAGGTAACGGAGCTGGTGTCCTTGGGCTTCGCCGGAACAGATGATGTACTCCCAGAAGAAGAGCTTGAGGAGTGGGGTCTTCTTTCAATCTTGCTGTCTCTTCTCTGGTAACACGTAGAAGCCTTGTGGCCTGCCTTACCACATACGTAGCACTTGGTTGCACTACTTGTAGGGTTAGGCTTGAAATGCTTGCTATCCACACCTGAAGCACCCTGGTTAAACGGGTTTTTGCGTTTCAGGAACGACATCGCACGAAGTTCTTGTTGTAGTTTAGATCT
This sequence comes from Xestia c-nigrum, assembly GCA_916618015.1. Classification (NCBI taxonomy): domain Eukaryota; kingdom Metazoa; phylum Arthropoda; class Insecta; order Lepidoptera; family Noctuidae; genus Xestia; species Xestia c-nigrum. The sequence goes on from OU745263.1 coordinate 7,534,077, forward strand.
TGTGTCGATGTCGGTAGTGAATGCCAGTCGCTGGACACGATGATCGAGGTGTGACATGTGTGCTAGCACGGTAGAAATAGCTATCTGCTCCACCGTCAGGTTCTTCCAGCGTGACATTAATGACGTAAGCACACGTGAGGAATAAGCAGCAAAACACTCACCTTCTTTTGGTGCACTGTTATTAAGATTAATAAGCGAAGCAGCTGGTGTTTCGGGGCAATCATATCTTACCACAAATACGTCCTTGAAATCGTTCCATGTCATGCCAGGAAACGAAATCTGTGACAACCACGACGACGCTTGGCCCTTCAGCGCTCGGCTCAAAGTAATCATAAGTGACGCACCTTGAAGCTCACAATCCGCCATGCACATATCAGCGGTGGTGACCCACGCACGTGCATCGACGTTTGGTTTCTCGGGATCAAACTCGGGTAGCTGTACTTTCTTGCTGGAAGCAGGTGACATTGCTTGCAACATTGCAAGAAAGTTCTGGTTCTGTTGCTCGAACATCATGCGCCATTTTTCATCTCCATCAGGATCGGGTCGGGAAGCACGTGGGCATCTCACTTCTGATGACGACAGATTAGGGGTGTCTTCATTATTTTGTTGGTCGGTCATGATGGCACGTGGAGTCCGACGTGAAATAATACACAGGCACTGTTCGGTACACTCAACTTTACTGTTCGCAACACTTTACAATAAAAAATAATAAAAGATTAAAAATGTATTCTCGGATTCAAATTGAAAAAAAATGGAATGTAGTGAGGTTAGCCAAGTCAACCGTTGGTCGCCACCATCAAACTTCAAATGTGTCCCTGCACAAGTCTACTGCTTTTTTTTATAAACTTCAAATGTGACCAACGACAACTTATTCGACTAAACACACTCAAGCATTGCCAGACTAAAAATCAAATTAAACAAACTAAATTAAAATTATGATAAACGCTTGACATTCCATTAGGCGATCTGCGACATATATAAATATGATGGATCAGATGATAGTGACGAATTAAGTATTTTTTAAGTTTTCACATCATTACCATCGCGCCGTAGTTCATTACAATCCTTTCACTTTTCATTACCTTCCAGTTTGTCTTTGTTTTCTTTTTCTGATATATATGTTCAGGAAAACTGGAGGGGACGGAAGGTGATGAAGTGGAGATTTATCTCCAAATGAAAAATTCTAACATTTTGTTTAATTATTTCGTTACCGAATACATTAGCCACTCATTAATAAAATAGGATCAAAATCAATTTGAAAGCCAAACATATTTAGTATTTATAATAATTTGTTTACTACAGTACCTTGTGAAATAGAAGGAATGTGATGAAATTATTTCTGGACGAAGCACTACCAACAATACGAAGATTTCAAATAATTATGACAGCGATAGGCGTACGTCCACTTTGCTCTGTTTGCCGCGGCTGACCGACCAGTAGAAACACGTTGTGACCTGCACTATATTAGGGACCGAATAAACCACTACAAAATTACTAAGTTTCCGAGTACGGATGGCGATGATGTTTTTTTTGTGACAATTAGAAAAAAAGCTTTTTTTCTACTATTACTAAGTTATTGGTATATTTAAAATACTTAAAGAATAGGTCAGGGGTTTGGTTCTTACAAACCGTATTAATTAAAGCTATCAATTCGACTGTAGACAAATAAACATGAAAACAAACGCCGAGGTCCCTAGTTGGAAACAGAGAGGAATGAATTTAGACGCAGTTTTATTAGTTTATTAAATAAAATAACAAATCAAAACCTAATATTATCGATACTCCTTTTAAAGTAACTATGTCTTTACCCATTCTGGTTAAAAAAAAAAATACAGAAATGAAAACCATGGGTAAATTAGTCTGGAAATCGTTTTTGCACGAAACTACGGAACGACCCTATTAATATGCCTATTTTTAATGTTTTAGATGGCAGTTCGTCTTTCTTGTATGATTTTTTTGTCAGACGAACTTCGATCAATAATAGTACCTACTATTGATCGAAGTAGACAAAGCTAAGCGTCAAGATAATTTAGAAAAAAAAACGTCAGGCACATGTGAGACGTGAATGTGGAGCTTCTTACTACAGATATATAAACTATATTAAGGTATTCGGGTTGACTGTAGAGCTAACAATTATAAAAAGATAAGATTTCCTTATGCATAACAATGGTGAAACGTCGAGGAATTAACAACCGAACCAAGGTATTACTACTAAATTAATATACTTACATAATAATATAAATCAACATATCTGTAGTGGAAAAATGTCTAGAACTTACTCTCTTTCCAGGTTTCATGCACTCTAGCATTTTTAGCTAGTGGGACTTATGAAAAAATATGTGAGAATGCAAAAACCTATATCTGCAAGCATCTGCGTCGAGAGCTATAGGAACCATAAAAGAAGCCATGAACCTCCCAGTTATAATTAAAAGTACATAAGATTTCCTCAAAATACAAACAAAAGGCAAAGGAGATCATTTTTGTTTTGTTTGGAGATTGGGCCACCTATATAAATATTGTAGGGTCAGTGGGTCGTCTTAGCATTTGAAAATGAAACGTATATTGATTTCTTTCTTATAACGTCTAGATTACAGTGGTTAAATTAGCTAAGCCATGTCTAACCGGAATAAATGCAAAAAATCTGCAAAAACACTTACGAAAACCAAAATAAACAGACAGTAAATGTCAAAATAATGAAGTTGTCTCATCATCATCATCATCATCTCAGCCGAAAGACGTCCACTGCTGGACATAGGCCTCCCCCAAGTGTCGCCACATTGACCGGTCCCTTGCTACTCGCATCCACCGGATTCCCGCAACCTTCACCAGGTCATCGGTCCACCTAGTGGGAGGTCTTCCAACGCATCGTCTTCCGGTTCGCGGTCGCCACTCCAGAACTTTTCGGCCCCATCGGCCATCCGTTCTGCGAGCAATGTGTCCTGCCCACTGTCACTTAAGTTTAGCAATTCTTCGGGCTACGTCGGTGACCTTGGTTCTCTTGCGGATGTCTTCATTTCTGATTCGATCACGCAAGGAAACTCCGAGCATAGCCCTCTCCATTGCCCTTTGGGTGACTTTAAGCCTTTTGATAAGGCCCATTGTGAGCGACCACGTTTCGGTCCCGTATGTAATCACTGGCAACACACACTGGTCATAGACTTTCGTCTTGAGACACTGCGGTAAGTTGGACGAGAAAATACCGCGCAGCCTCCCGAATGCTGCCCAGCCGAGTCGGATTCGACGATTGACCTCTTTCTCGAAGTTAGACCTACCTAACTGGACCGTTTGTCCAAGGTATACATAATCGTCTACAATTTCGAGTGTAGAGTCTCCGATCTTGATAGGAATGGGTGTGACATGGGCATTCAACATGACCTTCGTCTTGTCCATGTTCATTTTTAGACCCACTCTTTTGGAGGCTCTACTGAGGTCATCGAGCATTGTACTGAGGTCCTCCATGGTCTCTGCCATGACCACAATATCGTCGGCAAACCGAAGGTGAGTGATGTACTTGCCATTGACGTTGATGCCTAGCCCTCTCCAGTCCAGAACCTTGAAGACATCCTCCAGTGCAGCGGTGAACAGTTTCGGAGATATGACGTCTCCCTGTCTTACACCTCGCTGCAGAAGGATAGGTTCCGAGGCTTGGTCCTGAAGTCGGACTGACATGGTGGCGTTTCTGTACAAACACTTCAACACCTCGATGTACCGATAGTCAATTTGGCACCGTTGGAGAGACTGCAGTACAGCCCAGGTTTCGATCGAATCAAAGGCTTTTTCGTAGTCCACAAACGCTAAGCAGAGAGGCAAGTTATACTCTTCGGTCTTCTGTATAATCCGCCGAAGCGTATGTACGTGGTCCACGGTGCTAAAACCTTTTCGGAAACCGGCTTGTTCGGGTGGCTGGAAATCGTCAAACCTGCGCGCGAGACGATTCGTGATGATGACTCTTGAAATCAACTTGTAAACATGGCTTTGAAGTGAGATGGGCCTGTAATTCTTCAACCGGGCATTGTCACCCTTCTTGAAGAAGAGCACCACCACACCCCTGCACCATGCCTGTGGCATTTTCCCCTCGAGTATGATGGAATTGAACAGCTTCTGAAGGGCCTTAAGTACCGGTTTTCCACCCGCCTTCAGGAGTTCGGCAGTAATTCCGTCATCCCCCGGTGCCTTGTTGTTTTTGAGTTGTTTCAGAGCCATCCTAATCTCGTACAGGCTGACGTCCGGGATGTCTTCGGTATAGTGTCGGGTTAGTCTAGCTCTTGGGTCGTTTGCTAGGTCGACAATGGGTTTGCTGGTTGACGTGTACAACTGTCCATAGAAGCTCTCGATCTCCCTCAGTAGCTCCGGTTTGGCGGATAAGATCCTGCCGTCGTCGGTCTTCAGTTTCGTGAGCTGGCTCTGCCCAATAGCCAGATCTCTTGAAAATACTTTGGAGCCTTTGTTCCGCTCGATCGCGTCGATGAAGTTGTCTGTCAACCACTAAAAAAGTGGATTTATAACGTTCCGTGCCACGTTGATCGTTTAAACCATCTATGCGATTTTAGTTTAAACCTTTAAAAATTGCATTAAAAATGCTTACAGTTTAATAATATTTATTTTTATATTCTGTTCTGATTCCATTATAATTATAGCAGATATGGGTAGGTACCATAGTACTTTCTTAAGTAAACTGAAAAAACGCCCCTATTCACGTAAGGATTTTCTATCAAATGACATTGACCACTACAGGAATGATTTGACTCGCTAAAAATATTATAACATAGCTTAATATTTATTGTGATTTTAAGATTCCGGTTTCATTTTTATGTAATATTTCGTTTAATACAATAATAAAATGTTTACTTTTTTTTGTATAATATGAATAATAAATGAAGAGCCCAGGTAGGCCCAAAAAAATTGCTTTTCAAAGAAAAGTTACTATTGTTTATTTTTTACAAAGGTACTTTCAAGAATCCAACCATCTGAGTATTTGTTTTTGTTACATAGGTACTTAGATAATATTTTTAAATTGTCTATACTTTACTTAGGTTTTATGAGAAGTTCAATATCTCGTGTCTTTGAAGCCCTCGCTACGCTCAGAATTCTAACAAAATCAACACTCGCAGCAAGAACCCACTTTGCTCTCTTGTTGCACAAATAAATAATACAATTTTGTAAATTCTCTAACATGATGGATTTGTTAATAGTATTCGTTATTAAACAGAAACTTGTAGAATTTTAACTTGTGAAATACAATTACAATTTGTAACGTTTATTGAACAGGGCGGTCCTGACAGTTTTCTTTCTGCCAAGTCGTGACGGCTGTGTATTTTTGAAGAGCTCCGTTGTATATCTCCGAAGATCAGCATCAGGTCTTCAGCAAATTAAAATGGGACCACACGGGAAGCACCAGCTTTCAAACAGAAAAAAAACCATCAAAATCGGTTCACCCAGTCGAAAGTTCTGAGGTAACAAACACAAAAAAAAAACAGACGAATTGACAACCTCCTCTTTTTGGAAGTCGGTTAAAAAGCGGGATTCTTTCGTCGAAAGCGGGACTTAGCAAAAGAAACATAATACCAATTTATCTTTTTACTTGAGTTCAAATTTGGTTAACGTGTAGGGAATACACCCATATTTAGTTTATGTATTTGTATTGCATATTACACAACACAAGACATTTATATACAAACACATTTATTTACATGTATTTATAATATTCACTTATTACATATCACCGGCATCCTATATTGACAACATCAATATAATGTCGGATGATGCCGGGACGCTGTACACTGGAATCGCACCGCGGCCGAGCTACGTCATCGTGACGTATAGCAAGCGAGTGCGGTGGGAGGCAGCGCGCGATCGTTGACCGGCCTCTCCATGACCTTCAGTCGGTACTAACCTCGCAACGACGCGTGCGCATAATTCTGTGGCTCCTCGAATAACGCATAGTTTCCGTGTTACGCTGATTATATTGTGTTTACCGTTATTTATAAACTGTTGTGCTGTGCTTACTGTGACTGTGACTGTAACCTATCATCTCTGTTCTCTTTCTTCTGTTTTGTGTTGTACGTGTGAAACTATATATATCTTCAATAGAACTGTGAGTACTTAGGCAGTGACTTTTATTTATACTCCTGCCTACCCAACACACTCGACAACACCTCTATAAGAAAATGTATTTGAATGAAAACGTGATATTTTAAATTAGATTACCTCCGAGGCATGGTCGAGTTATCCCCGAAAACCGGGATTTCATATTTATTAAAAAATCGGCACGTCCTGCCAAAATCGTAACGTCTGGCAACGCTGCGCTGGGTCGTAAGCACTGGGGGTCTATCAAAGCGTTTTGATAAGAATCACACTGCAGGATTGGCATAGACCTCTTGGTAACCTTTTCTCCTTCTATTTCTTCAAAGTTTGACTTCCCAATGCCGAGTGTCGAAGTCTCTTTTAAACCCCTTTATTTTTGGCGGTTTTGTGTCATGACATTTTTGACTTTTTTTCCATTGTTAGCTTGCATTTATTTATATCATTTGTTTATCTCGTATTTAATCTCCGTAAGTATGATCATGTGTCCGCACATCGGTTACGCTTAAAATGGTTACCCATCAGGCAGCGCAGAGCGTTAAGGGCTTTGACAACTTTGTTTTCTCTTCTAGACAAACCCACTTCTCCTTCTTATCTGACTTCTCACTTCCAGTATTTATGCTCTGCGCACAGCAAGGATCTTCGTTCTTCCAATAATCGCCTTCTACGATGTCCTACTCACCGCTCGGGTGTTCTCAAATCTTCCTTTTCTGTACAGGCGGTTTTTCTTTGGAATGCGCTCCCTTTGAATATCAGGATGCTACCAGTCGGCTCACATTTAAAATGAAAGCTCGCGAGCACTTACATAAAAAGTTGGCAGACTTATCCCACATTTAATTTGTTTGTTTTCTTCATCAACATTTATTTTTTATTGTTTTTTATCTTTCCTCACTTTTTATAATTTATTGTATGTGTGTATATATGTATTTATTGTTATATTATAGTCTTCATAATTTTCTTTACTCTTGCACCTACAGTTTAATCTCTGCATCACCCTAAGGTGACTGGTAGAAAATGCCCAAGACATTAAGTCCGCCATTGTACATTAAGTGCATAAAGTTTAAATAAATAAAATAAATTTAATGAAGAAATCACGACGCTATGTCAAACCGCACTAAAACAGGACCGTACGATGCCTGTGCCGCTTTTGGCTTCTTAGATTGTGCCCGTTGGAAAGTAGTGGTAGTGGCAGTTTATTATATACTAGCTTCTGCCAGCGGCTTCGCCCGCGTGATGTTTGAAATTGTCCCACGGGATCTTACTACCGGGATAAAAAGTATCCTATGTGTTAATCCAGGTTATAAACCATCTGTGTGCAAAATTTCATCCAAATCCGTTCAGTAGTTTTTGCGTGAAAGAGTAACAAACATCCATACATCCATACATCCATACATCCATACATCCATACAAACAAACTTTCGCATTTATAATATTAGTAGGATTATAGGACCCATGGTCAAGATGTTGTTTTTTAGTAAAGACGTTTTGTGACCACCTGTGTATAGTTGATTCTTATATTGAGACCTCATTGGTCCTGATCGTTGTCTTTTATCCACTATTGACATAAATAGGTGCTTGTTCGTTCTAACGAAAAGGGCTACTTCTAGTATATACAACGATGGCAACGTAAGTATCTTTAAAGATTTAAAATCAGGTTGACAGCTCTCTGTATTTTTAAGGCCTGTCATTGATCGAAGGCACCTTTTTTGGGCTCTAAATATTCTTTCTCTCACTGCAGTTTCCCCAAAATATGACGCCAAATCTTAGTGAGGAAGCAACTAGACCACGATATGCTGTTACTAATGTATTTATATTAACTTTTTTTGAGAGGCTATAGAGTAAATTTTTATTTAAATTATTACACACGTTTTCAGCTTGATGTTTCCATGTTAGTTTATTGTCGATGAGTACTCCTAGAAATTTTGTTACTGTGGCTGAATCTACGTTTTGGTCATTAAACTTTACAATCATATTTTCTGGTTCTAGCCGCGGTGGAAATGCATGACTTGTGTTTTATTTAGATTTATCACTAGATTGTTTTTATTGAGCCAATTTATTATAGTTTTCAGGTTGTCGTTTATATCTTTTTTGTATTCCATTTTATCTATGCATTCAATTATAGCTGTGCTGTCATCCGCAAATAATGTCATTGGATGATGAATTTGACGCGGTAGATCGTTAATGTACAGCAGGAATAATAGTGGCCCAAGTACACTACCTTGCGGAACCCCAAACTTAGGTGTTCTGCTAGAAGGTACATATTTTAATTCACGTTTAGTTTTAGTACATACTCTCGATATTTCTTTTTCTGATTTTCTTGATACTGTTTCCGATCAGTGAGGTAAGACTTTATTAGGTTAAGTACGATGCATCTTATACCGTAGTCTTCAATTTTATTTAACAGGGTGGCTTTTTTTACATAATCGAATGCTTTTGTCATGTCAGTGAAAATTGCACAAACAGGATTTTTCTTATCCACATTATTCATGATCACTTTTAAAAGATCAAATATTGCCATGTTAATATTTTTATTTTTTCCTAAAGCCCTTTTGCTCTTCGCATAATATATTATTTTTAAATACAAATGTGTAAATAGATTCATATATAATCTTTTCGAATTTCTTAGAAAATACTGAGATTAAAGCTACCGGTCTGTAGTTTGACATGTCTTCCTTATAGTTTTTTTTTATGTAGTGGTTTTATGACAACAGTTTTCAATTGATCTGGAAATATACCTGAGCTTATGCATGCATTTATAATATGGCTCAATGGTTCGGCTATGTTAACTGTTGCAACTAAATTGTAGGAAAATAATTCTCTGTGCCTTTCCTTACTTTGAGAAATTGTCAAGCAGGCAAAATCATTTTATTCATAGCCTTAATAATCACATGCATTTATTATGTCACTATTGTGACAAGTTGATATTTTTCGACACAAATAGTTTCGTTCAGAAATTAAAGTCAACGAGGAATAATGCATACCTACCGATTAGTTTTAGACGTCAAATAGCGAGGCTATTAGCTTTTAATATAAACTCAGACATAAGTGATATGTCGCAGTCTTTTGTAAATAGTCCCACGGAAATTAGTAATTATACTAATTGTAATTATACACATTTTAGCTTAGGTTTAAACTAGTCAGTAAGACAATAGAAGGTATTAAAGATAATTTAGATAAACCGGTATCTTCTAGCTCTCAATCAACTATTTGTAAAAAAGGGGCTGAGCAGAATACTTTGAAATTACACTCGAGAGCAATGAATCCGGGTCACTTAAAGAATCCTAAAAATCTCGGAAACTAAAAATGCTAGGTTAATGCAATAAATTGTATTTAATAGACAATGTAATACTCCTTAAATGAAGGTATTAAAACTTCTTAGTTATTGTAAAGTTATATCATAAAAAATCAAATTTGAAAAAGGGCCACTTTCGAAGATGGAACTACGAAATTACAGCATTTGGTTTTGCTTTTGTTTGTAATCTGTCATATATGTGGGTACATAAACCATGTTGATAGTGCTCTATATTCATTATTCAAGCTGAAATTATGTCGCTTACGCCTGAAGAATGCACCAGAATACTTACAATGCTGGAAACCGGCCGGAGTCAGCGCGATACAGCCAAGACTGTCGGTGTGTCGCTGTCAACAGTACAAAGAGTTCTCCGACGTTACGAAGAAACTGGTTCTAACCTACGCAGACCAGGAACGGGCAGAACCAGGTGTACCACAGCACGAGAAGACCGATACTTGGTGAACACCATGCTTCGAAATCGCTTTCTCACAGGAACTGAACTCACAAATCAGTTTCGACGCCTCGGAGGAAGTAACCCAAGTGCATGGACAGTAAGACGTCGGCTTGCTGAATCTAACTTAAAACCCCTTAGACCTGCAAACGGCCCTAAACTGGAGCGTGGGCATCGTATTTCAAGACTAAGATATGCCCAGAGCCACGTAAATTGGAGTATTGAAGATTGGTCAAAAGTTATGTTCTCCGACGAATCAAAATTTATGCTCTACAAGCACGATGGAAGACAGAGTGTATCGAAGACCAGGGGAAAGATTCAAGCAAGCATACATCGAAGAAAAAGTAGCCTACGGTGGTGGGTCTGTACTTGTGTGGGCCGGAATTTCTTCTGAAAGTCGCACAGAGCTGGTGATCATAGAAAACGGCTCTTTAACTAGCGTAAGATATGTGGAAGAAATCCTCAATGATCACGTTGGTCCATTTATGGTCAATTTAGGTGAGGATGCTATATTTATGCATGACAATGCCCGACCTCATACAGGTAGGATTGTGAATGACTACCTTCAAGAGATGAACATTACTCGTATGGAGTGGCCAGCGTGCAGCCCGGATATCAACCCGATCGAGCATGCTTGGGACGAGCTAGGCAGATGCGTAAAACAACGAAACCCTCCCCCAATCACGCTTCGTGAGCTCAAAATTGCTCTCACAGAGGAATGGGAGAATATTCCCCAAAATCGTATAAGGAACTTGGTGTACAGCATGCCAAACCGCGTAAACGCAGTAATGGAAGCACGAGGAGGCAATACGAAGTATTAAAATTCAAGAAAATCGTAATAAAGTTCAAAAATTTCATGTTTCCTATTTTTGTTTTAAGGAGAGATCAGCAGTTTTTTTCTTTATGTAATTTTGTGTTAATAAAATGTATGGTGACTCATATTTTTTTTACTTTCATTTAAGGAGTATTACATAGTCTATTAAATACAATTTATTGCATTAACCTATCATTTTTAGTTTCCGAGATTTTTAACATTCTTTAAGTGACCCGGATTCATTGCTCTCGAGTGTATTTCACCAGAATATTCAGGGATTTTCATCCAAACAATTAGAGATAGAATTGTTTTTAGAAAAAACTAAGTTTGATGTTATTTGTTTTACCGAACATTGGATGAAAGATTATGAATCAATGCAAATAAATTATAACAACTACAACGTGGGAAGTTGCTTTAACCGAAAATCAAAGATGCGAGGGGGTTCATTGATCTTAGTTAAGAACTGTATTAAATCTAAATCTCGAAATGATATAGTCGATCTATCGGTCGAACATAGCATTGAATTGTCTTGTGTTGAGCTTGATAAGCATTTAATAGTGTGCGTTTACAGACCCCCAAATTATCTGAACTACTCTATCTTTGAGTCAGTAATGGAAGATGCTTTGGCAAAACTTGTAACTGGTAATAAATCAATAATTATCTGTGGTGACTTCAATGTTAATATCTTAGAGAATAATGTCAATAGCAGTCGATTTTTAAGTCTTTTTAAATCATTTAATTTGTCAAACGTGTTTTCAGAACCAACCCGAATTACTACAAATACTGCTACATGTATTGATAATGTTTTTTGTTGCTGCGACTACTTAGATAAATCCATCGTAAATTATCTTCCTTCAGATCACAGCGGGCAGACAGTTGCTTTCGCGTACAATAAATAATTACAAAGAATTCAGATTCAAACCAGACAAATAACACCCAGCAATTTAGAAAAGTTCAATAATAATTCAATTAGCAAGCTTAATATACCAGGCCATATTAGAAACAATGTAAATGAATTGTATGAAGAATTCTTTTCGGTAGTGCACCCTGAGTTCAATAACACTTTAAAAATGAAAACTAAAACTATTGGCCCTAAGTTTATTTTCAGTGACTGGGCAACACAGGGTATTAGGAAAAGTAGGGAACGCTTGTTTGAGCTGTACGGCCTTAAGCCTTACATCAAAACAGAATATTTTAATAAATATGTTGCTACTTACTCGAAAATTTTTAAAACCACTTGCAAGGTAGCCAAATCTTTATTCATTAGCAAAAAGATTAAATCAGCCGAAAATAAAATAAAGACGGTTTGGAAAATAATCAACAGCGAAACAAATAGAAATAAAAAACAAAGTAATGACTTCACACTAGAGACCTCACGTGGCCTTGTCAGCTCCAACAGTGAAGTTGCTCATGAATTTGTAAATTTCTTTACTAGTATCCCAATTAAAACTACAGAAACCTTAAACTCCTGTCCCTTGGTCTCTATTGACTTACTGAAAGCAAACGTTTCAGCCTGTCCAAATGAATTTAAATTCCAGCATATAAACCCCATAACTGTCTTAAAAGCTTTTAAGCAAATCAAGATCAAATTAACTGAAGATCTATGGGGTTTGTCTATCAAAGCTTGTACCTCAATTATTGAGACCGTAGCTCCGTATTTAGCCTTAATATTTAATTTGTGCGTGGATCAAGGGGTCTTTCCGGATCTGATGAAGTTTAGTAAAGTAATACCGCTTTTTAAATCCGGGGACAGTAAAGACACGAATAACTATAGGCCCGTATCCGTGTTGCCAGTTTTCAGCAAGGTGTTTGAAAAGATAATGCTCAATCAAATGCTTCACCATTTTAACACCAATAAAATATTACACGATCAACAGTATGGTTTCACCAAAGGACGTTGTACAACTGACGCCGGTGTCACTTTATTAAAACACATATTTACTGCGTGGGAAGAGGCACATGATGCCATAGGAATATTCTGTGACCTTTCGAAGGCATTTGATTGCGTAAATCACGAAACCTTAATCTTGAAACTTGAGCATTACGGTTTAGGTAAACTTGCGCTCAGTTTAGTTAAATCGTATTTGAGTGATAGACAGCAGCAGGTACAAATAAATGGTGTCAATTCAATGGGTTTAAAAGTAGAAATGGGTGTACCACAAGGTTCGATATTGGGTCCCTTCCTCTTTTTGGTTTATATTAATGACTTACCCCATTTATTTAACAATCGCCCGCAAATGGTGTTGTTTGCAGACGATACTTCTTTAATATTTAGAATAAACAGACGTGCCACTAATTTTGACGACGTAAATAACGCCCTACTGGAGGTTCATAATTGGTTTACTGTAAATAATTTAGTTCTAAATGGGAAAAAAACTAAATGCATCAGATTTGCTCTTCCTAATGTCAAAAGTAGTGATTGTGACATAGTATTAAATCAAGAGAAACTAGAATTTGTCGATAAAACGATTTTCTTGGGAATCGCGCTCGATTCAAGGCTACAATGGGGCCCTCATTTAACATCTCTTGCAGGACGCCTAAGCTCAGCAGCATATGCTGTTAGAAAAATCCGTCAATTTACCGATGTTGATACCGCGAGGATAGTTTATTTTAGTTATTTTCATAGTATTATGTCATACGGTATTTTACTATGGGGACGGGCTGCAGACATCGAGTCTATATTTATTCTGCAGAAAAGAGCCATCAGAGCCATATATGATTTACGTAGACGCGATTCTCTGAGAGAGCTGTTTAAGGAAATTAATATCATGACAGTACCTTGTCAATACATCTATGAAAACATCATGTACGTTAGGAAAAATCTGCATTTATTCAGTAAAAGAGGTGACAGACACCACTATAATACTAGAAATAGGGACGAACTAGTTCAGCCAGGTTTCAGGCTTGCTAAAGTAGATTCCTCTTTCATGGGGTACTGTTTAAAATGTTACAATAAAATACCTCCCCACATTCTACAACTGAATGAGACGAAATTTAAATCTTGTGTAAAACGCACACTATGTAGTCAAGCATATTATAAGTTGGGGGATTACATTGATGATAAAAATGCTTGGCTCAATGCCGGTCCTGCTCCACAACCATAGGCGCAAACTAATTGATTCCCAGTGAAGTTATTGTTGAAGCTGCAGAAGATTGTAAAAATATCCTTGCATTGTATAGATTCCATCTCTTAATATTATATAATTGCATACCACATGTGTGAGTTCTATGTATTGTAAAGCCACCATTTTACATTTAGTTATCTTTTTTTTTTACTTGAATATGCCCTGGCGGCTGAGAGAATGTCATGCTCACTCAAATGTCTCGGTGATGGTGGCGGGTGTGTCGGGTCATTTAATTCCCTTCAATATGGTCGAGTGGAATGATGCTGATACATGCGTCATGTTCGTGAACGGGCGCTGTCAATTGAGACTGGTCAACTCTCAGCTGCCACGGTTAATTTTAATTTATTAATTTTTTAAGTTGATTTAATCTTTTCTCTGGACGCTCTTAATGTGCACGTCTTTCTACATCGTTCTCACATATATGTATAATCACAACATGAATGATGTAACCAAGATTTTGTAACAATATTTTGATTGAAAAGAGTGTCCATGGAGTTTCTTGCCCGTTCTTCTCCATAGAGATCTACGCTAGGGAATGGGCAACTACAGTACTTTCTCAAGTTATTATGCCTTGTGACTGTGACTGTAGCTTTGATTTAGTTTTGTATTTTTGACATTCAAAAGTGCCGTAATGGTCTAATTGAAATAAATGATTTGAGTTTGAGTTTGAGTTTGAAACAAATTTTACTGCCGCGGTAGAAACTTCGTCGTATCCAACACTTTTTTTTTATTTTTTATATGTTTTATTATACGTTTAACTGTAACTGGTAACTGCTTGTGATGTTAAAAATGAGGTTCCAAATAAAAAGGCAAAAAATAAAAGAGCAAATTCTGTAAATGCTTAACTAAATATAGAGTTTTAACCCAAAAAACGAATTAAACAACAAAAATAATCTAAATCAAACTTAAGTTTTTCTGATGATGTGCATCATGAGAGAACCTAACTGGGTGGTATGCGCGAATTGTGCTAGAATGTCGTATTGAAGTGACAACTTCTTTCGGCGTGTGAGCACTTTTTGAGTGAACAAAAATCATGAAACTCGCGTGGCCGTCACGTACGCTTTGTAGCACACGTAGCGACCCGCTAACAGCTGTAGTGGAGCGCTACGAGTTTTTACTTCGGCAGTCCCCAAAGAGTGCAAATTAGGTAACTTGGGTCCACTGTGCCTCTGAAAGCTCGTTAAGCAGTTGGTCTCAGCTGTTATCAGTAAATATTTATTTAATGAGGCAAACGACAGAGACGTCTAGATCGCTTAGTCGTCGGACAAAATCTGAGTCATAGATTCATGAAGAAGTAAATCTTTGACAGCCATATTACTGGCAGCCAGAATCCAGAAAGTCTGACGACCAGTCTTACCAGGTCAGATAGGCAGTCACTTCATGTGAAGTAGTAGACAGGTGCCCGATCGTAACGTATTGGGAAAAGGCTCGACGAATATAGCTACAAGCGGAATTTCAAGGTTTATGATTTTGACTGTTTTCGAGACTATCATAATAAGCATGATCATCATGAGCCTATCACGTTCCCACTGTTGGGACGCAGGCCTTCTCTCTGTGAAAGGGACTTAGGACATAATCAAAGATCAAAGCTCGCACGGTATAATCCTACCCACTAATAGTACCTTTGTCACTGGTGAAGGCTGCGGGAATCCGCTGGATGCGAGTCGCACTGGACCGGTCAACGTGGCGACACTTGTGGAGGCCTATGTCCGCAGTGGACGTCTTTCGACTGAAATGATGATGATGATGATGAATAGTATACCTTAATGCGAAATTTTGTGAGAATGTATGGATGTTCCAACAAACAACTCTTTTATGCAAAACCAGTCAAAAAATAGGCATGACAAAAAATTACAAATCTATCGCCAGTTATATTATTGAAAAATAATGGACACGTTTTTGTAAATCAATGAATATTGACGGAGATAAAACGCATCAAAACTCTGGAGCAACTCGGGACCTAGTTCTGACGTCACGAGCCCCCACGTGTCGTCAGAACTAGCTAAAAATTATACCTAGGCGTGATGTATTGGGAGTTTTAGAAGTGTCTTATCTTCGTCAATTTAGATTGACGTAACAAAGAAAAAATACGGATCAAATATTTATTTTATTTATTTATTTAAGGCACAATGTACACACCCAATTTCACACGCTAAGCTTAAAACAAGTGAGTACTGTTAGGGCGCAGCAAGATAACTTAAAACTAATATTGCAGAGTATCATTATTTACTGAGATCATTGGGATTTTATATTAATTAAACTTATATCTAGCATTACACAATTAAGCAATGTAACTTAATAAAAAATAAAACTCAAAATATTTTTAAAATGTCGTGCAAGAACTGCAATGGACGTCATATTTTTTAATAATCCACCTGACGGACTAAAAAAATATCTAATTACCTAGTTTGTGTCGTCTAAACTATTGGGATGAAATTAGCAAACATAATAGCTGTTTATTACCTGGATTAACACACGATACGTTTTATCCCGGTACTCCGGTAGTATGTAGTATGATCCCGTGGGACAATAATCTAAATCAATGCGGGGGAAGCTGCGGGTATAAGCTAGTTTCGAGTAATTTATAAAAATGTATCTATGTCATCATCATCATCATCATTTCCGCCGAAAGATGTCCACTGCTGGACATTGACCAGTCCCATGCGACTCGCATCCAACGGTTTCCCGAAACATTCATCAGGTCATCGGTCTACCTAGTGGGAGGTCTTCCAACGCATCGTGTTCCGGCTCGCGGTTGTATCTATGTAATAATATTAAATTTTAAACTGCACGTACGTTAACATACTTATAATTTTTAACGATGATTTGGCAAAATTAAGTTTTTTTAAATGTTTATCATTTTTATGTTATATAAGTAACATGATATTACGCACAAATTATAACTTAACTAGCGTCTCCCTGCACTTCGCACAGCGCCACCAAAAGTATCCTATCTTTCAAGCTGGAACTGACCATAGTCACATTCTCAAAATGTCCTTCAGATCCATTGGTTGGTTTCGGACATTAGCGTGTACGAACATATCGAGTACCTATATTGACACATGATTTTCAAATGTTACTAGCACTTAGCCCGCGATTTCGTTCGTAAAATTGTGCGGCTGCAGCTCGGCTTATATGTATGATATAATATAATTTGTGGGCTATAGCACCCACGAATAATGTCACTTTCTGAAAGTGAAAAAAGTTTTCATTGGATAAAAACTTACAAACATTTACCTACCTCTTTATAATCTAAATCTATCTTCTATCTTCTTAGTAAGTAGTAGTAAGAGTAAGAGTATCCTTAGAGTTAGATAAGAAAATAACGCATGCGGAAGTTGAACTATGCACTGTATTAATAGCAATGAGGATTTGTTTTTTAGTAAGTGCGAAAGAGATAGTCGTAAATGTTATTTGGTTTGTTTGTACTTCATTTTTTGCCGAAACTTGAAACTACAAATTTAGGTCAGTGTGAGCAGCGTTGCCAGACCGTACCAAAAAGTACGGTCTTCCGTACTATTCATCACACAATCGTACCACAACCGTACCTCAGTGTAGACCGTACCTTTTTCGTACCTTTTCTATACTAGTGATTTATTTTTCACTACAAAGGGTAAATAAAAATATAAACTCGTAAAATATTTATAAAATCGTGGTAAGTTCAATTATTATTTTACGATTACAGTCTGTCGAGCGAACAACTTGCTTACGCTGTAGAATATGAGTAGACTATAACATGTATTATTTTCAAAATTCTAGCAAAACCGTACGCAATTCTAGTTCTACTTCTGCAAGAACTAGATCAGTTTTTTCTTTCTTTGAGTTGCGATTGATTTGAAACAACAGAATTTTGCACACTTGTTTAAAAACAATGAAATAAAACAATGTTTTTTGTTCCTTTCAATATAGAGAATAATTATATATCGCTTCATATCTGAACTTCCTCATCACATAACTGCTATCATAAATTATTATCCATTTTTTTTAATAATTGCATCAAATGATAAATCATCTTTATTTTATAAGTAGGTTTTCACAAACACTTTTACACGTCAATTTTTTTTTAAACTAGATGGGGCCGGTGTTTCGTACCTGACTACTCTGAAAAGAAACAGCCGAAACAAACTCAGAGGGAGGTCATAGTCTCTTTCGAAGTCCAGACATAATCTTGCTCAATTCACATGAGAATCATGTAGATATTATTGTCTGAGATGGTCTTTTGAAGAAAGAACCATACAGATTTGAGTAAACCTGTCTTGTCAGTGCAAGCATTTGTCAGTTATCGTGTAGCTCGACTTATAACATAAGGAGCTCAACGAAACGACGAACAATACCAAAGAAAGGAAATGTCCTTTCTTTGGTATTGTTCGTCGACCCAAATGTGGGTAGGTCGCTTATAGAACTCAAACTGCCAGACGGTTGAAGGGTAAAAAAATAAAATGAAATAAAATGTAACCTACATGGTCCTCACATTCACAAAATCGCAAAAAATAAAATAAAATTAATAATAATTTACAAAATGAATGTCAATAGAAATACGATATGTCAAATACCCACAGAAAACAATAAAAAATAAACTAAAAATGTAAAAAATAATAAAATAAGTACTGAACTAAGTATTCATGTCAAGTCATTAAATGTCAAAAACCACAAGTAAATATTCATGTCAAATACACACACATACACACACACAATAATAAACAGTAAAGTAAAAAAATTATATGCATTCATGACAAAGAATATAAAAGAAAGGAATCAATAATAAACAAGCGAAGTCCGAAATTTCTATATTCGCAGAGCAAATTTCATTGGAGCAGTTTAATCCCAAGCCTTTTTATCATCGAGGTAGTGATTAACATGATAGTAGGCTTTCAGGTATAGCTTCCGTTTTATAAACGATTTGAATTTATTTAGACTAAGTGCTTGAATATGGCTCGGAAGTTTATTGTAAAAGCGTATACATTGGCATCTGAACGTTCCCCCTATCCCCATCATTAACGAATTTAATGAGTTTACTTCATTCTATAATTGATTTACAAATGAATTTGTTCGATATTGGCAATCGGTAATAATGTTCTACTTTACCATACCCCTTTGATTATTCGATTCCCTATCGCTTTTTTTCCAACGTATGGTCGCAGACAGCCAACAGGAAGAAGAAAAAAAACAAAAAAAAATACTGATCTAGTTCTTGCAGAAGTATCCCGACTCGACCGTACCTTGAAGTTAAAAACCGTACTTTTTCAGAAAGCCAGCCGTACTTTTTTGGGAAATCATACTGGCAACACTGAGTGTGAGTGTGTCGCTACGATCCTGTGACGAACCACGCGTCATCGCTTCGCAAGCGCACGAGTACCGCAGGACGTACTTTCTTTGCCCGCCTCGCAGCGTCTCCTTTGAAGTAGGCCGGGCGCCCGCGTTCTTGTGATTTGTTAGTACTTTATCATAAGCGCGAAAATGGACGCTTTATTATTTTAGTGATAGGACACGAATCATTTGAATATGTATCGAGTTAAGTGTTAACAACTATTAAGTATTCTGTGGAGTTAAGTGAATTGAGCGAGATTAGAATTGTGCATCAACAAACTTTTTTGCAAAAAATATAATATAAAAATGTGAAGTCGGTTATATTTTTTGCAAAAATGTTTTTATTTTTCACTTTTTAGTGGTTCATATGTGCCTACCCTTTCACAGCGTAACGGCGAGATTTTATGTTATGAACTGGTGTAAACAATAGAGAGACATGAGATTTCAGCGATCCCAGTACATTTGCTATCATTTATTGAGGAGTTCCCGTCGCCTATCTTCCGAAGTTCTTCATCAGATCTTTACCAAATTGGAATGGGATCACTCCAAGAACGTACTCTTCCAAAAACTACCCAAATCGCTGCTAGTGTGCCTATAAAATTTAAGGAATTCCCTCTATTTCTCCAGGATCCCATTAAATGGAACTTAACACATCTAACTGTCGAAATCTGGGTGTATTGTACACTTATGCGTACTCCCTCAGAGCATACAGGCGTGACGTTACGTCACTATGTTACATAAACAATAAACAACCAAGCGATTGCAGCCAATACTGCAGCTTTGCCGTGTATTTTTGAAGAGTTCCATTAATATCTCCAAAGATCAGCGTCAGCTCTTAAACAAATTGAAATGGGACCACACGGAAAGCACCAGCTTTTAAATAAAAAAAGAGTCATCAAAATCGGTTTACCCAGTCGAAAGTTCAGAGGCAACAAACATTGTCGAAATCTGGGAGTATTGTACACATCTGCGCACCCCCTCAGAGCATACAGGCGTGATGTTACGTCATGATGTAGTATGAATAATAAACCTACAAACGATTGCAGCAATTACTGCAGATTTGCCGTCTATTTTTGAAGAGTTCCATTGTATATCTCGGAAGATCAGCATCAGATCTTCAACAAATTAAAATGGGACCAATCGAAAAGCACTAGCTTTCAAATAAAAAAAGAATCATCAAAATCGGTTCACCCAGACGAAAGTTCTGAGGTAACAAACACAAAAAAAAAAACAATACAGACGAATTGATAACCTCCTCTTTTTGGAAGTCGGTTGAAAATGACGTGTACGCAACAGCTGTTGAATCTGTGGATGAGACCAGAATCTGTGGATGGTCTGTGGTTTCTGCGTGAAAAATTAACAAAAATCAATCTTTACAGACTTTTATATTAATAAAAGTCGTAAGAAGATTGCTAGCCTGCATACCTAACTGTTTTGCTGACTGTACAAGCATGGAAAAGTGAGAGAGCGAAACACAGGTTCACAGCTGTTTGTGCTTTTAAGGTTTGACATAGACCCCGTTCCTGAGCCTTAAAAATCTCCTCCCTGTCACTACACTTACCCCAAAATATGATTCCAAATCTTAATATTTCTTCTAAGTTTTGGTTCTAGGACAGCTGGTTTCTTCATATTTTGAGGGCAATGCTGATGAAATAATTATATCAAGTAAAGCACGTGCTGGCTGATGAGCCAGTTGTTACAAATAATTTAAAGAAAAACTAATTTTCCATTTTCAGAATATGAGACCAGTAAAGACTTTGGAAAAACCTCCTCTGACAAAGTCCCTCGGCTCTTCAATACAGAAGGGGTATGAAAAAACCCTGGAAGATGCCCGTCTCAATCAGAAGTATATGTATCAGTACCACGAGATGCTCAGAGCCAGCCAGGAGTCGTTCGAAAACTTCGGCAGTCGAGACGAGAAGAGACTGCGGAGAGTCATCGGAGATCATAATTATGAAGTTATGAGAGAAGGTTGTGTGAGATTTTACATTGTTTGAGTTCCGAGTTCTAAAATACGTCCAAAGTTGGACTTTGAATGTTATGATCATTTAGTTGATGCAAGTTAAGATGACAAGACAACAATGTATCGTTTCTCATGAGAAAACATGTTAAAGACTTGAAAGGCGACCAAGATGTTCCTCTGCCTTCGTTATTAAAAAAAATTGCGGAACAGTTTTTGGGGACTGCCGATAGAAGTGAAAACTCATAGCTGATCTGCTACGTCATAGCCGTGCAACGAAAAGCGTACGTGACGGTCACGCGAGTTACATGATTTTTGTGCACTCAAAAAGTGCTCAACGCGTTTAGAGAAGTTTTCAATTCAAATATATCAGGGAAAATTGTATATTTTGCGAATAAGCAGGTCGGAAAGGTCTAGATCTAAAAATATTGCTGATATGTTTAAGTCATAATGTAGAGTTAAGTTCTACTTGTCTTTAAACAATAAAACTTTTTAGTGGTTCACATGTGCTTGATACATGGAAAGTGCATACCGTTACAATTACAACAAGCCCAAACACGACTATGGTACATTGTCTCATTATGGAGTTCCGTGACTCTTGGCTTCTTCATCAGATCTGATGGTAGAATGGTTCTTATCAAACGCAAATGCTTCACTTGTTGTAGAAAATACCAAAATCGCAACACGTTTTCATATAAAATTTGAAGAGGTCCCTCGATTTCGCCAAGATTCCATCATCAGATCCCGACTTTGTGGATATGGGACCATTTGGAAAAAATACCCTTTCCTACAAAAAAAGAATTTTCCAAATCGGTTGGCAAGCGACGGAGTTATGCCCGAACAAACATAAAAAAAAATATAAAAAAATAGAAACATCCGAATTGAGAACCTCCTCCTTTTTTAGAAGTCGGTTAAAAAGTAACCAACATGAATAATTATGAAAATAAATAAATAGTTTACAACTAAAAAAACTTTTTGCAAAAAATATAACCGACTTCACACAAAAAAGTGAAAAATAACTTTAGCTTCAGAAGTCGGTGACCTTTGTTTGATTGATTTAGATTTTTTGTCACCGACTTCTGACTTTTTAGTGGTTCATATGTGCTTACCCTTTCACAGCATAACGGCGTGATTTTTTGTTATGAGCTGGTGTAAACAATAGAGAGACATGGGATTTCAGCGATCCCAGTACATTTGCTATCATTTATTGAGGAGTTCCCGTCGCCTTTCTTCAGATCTTTACCCAATTGAAATGGGATCACTCCAAGAACGTACTCTTCCTAAAACTACCCAAATCGGTTCTGATGTACCTATAAAATTTAAGGAATTCACTCTATTCCTCCAAGATCCCATCAAATGGAACTTAACAACTAACTTAATCTAACTGTCGAAATCTGGGTGAATTGTACACTTCTGCGTACTCCCTCAGAGCATACAGGCGTGATGTTACGTCACTATGTTACATAAACAATAAACAACCAAGCGATTGCAGCCATTACTGCAGCTTTTCCGTGTATTTTTGAAGAGTTCCATTTATATCTCCGAAGATCAGCTTCAGATCTTAACCAAATTGAAATAGGACCACACGGAAAGCACCAGCTTTCAAATAAAAGAATCATCAATATCGGTTTACCCAGTCGAAAGTTCAGAGGCAACAAACATTGTCGAAATCTGGGAGTATTGTACACATCTGCGTACCCCCTCAGAGCATTTCGTTTTTCGCCATTGTTCAGACATTTCGTTTGCGAATAAAAACAAATATCTCGCAATGACGTAGTTTTATATATCATTGATATCTCGACGAAACAACCACGAAAATAACACTATGCGGCTATAGTGACGCGGACAGTTAGATATAAGATACGACTAACGACAGTGACATTTCGGTAGAAAGTTTCCAAGCGTTCCGTTTTGGCGCTGCTGTAGCCTATCGGGGTTTTGACAGGAGTATGTTGTTATGTGTGTGTGTGTGTGAATGTTGTTATGTGTTTGTATGTACGTATATGTAATAGTGATTGCAGGAGTCCTGTTATCGATAACTAGTGATGTTCCATTATATCGACTTTTTATTTGATGTCGATACTTTAATGGCGCCTTCTTATAGTTGATTTATTTTTGAGGTTCAGGTAATCATAATAAAACAAAAATGATAATTTATAAGATTTTATTTGTGTAAACATTTTTTTCTTAACCTATATTATTTTATGTTTTAAAAGACCCCGGGTTTGAAGCTCTCCTATTTTGAAAACATATTTTTTGTAAAATATAAAAATTTTTGATGGCGTCAGTCCAAAAAGAAGGATGTGGTGAGTCTTCTTTGCAGCTCGTCTTAATTTTCTCCTTTTTCCACCACCAGGGTAGCCATTAACACTGTCAAACAGTTCATCAAAAAATTCAACAATTTCAGCTGTTGTGGCCATTGTACCTCCAGAATCTGGACCTTGTAATTTATCTGAAAATAAGAATAATGAATACATTAGTAAACGAATACCAGTTTTGGAGAAATGGAGACACTTTTTCTCTTTAGATCTTTACAATAGCTACATGCTACAGAACCCACGCAAGGTTTTAAGACTTTCCGAGATTCTTTTATATTTTATAACAGATATTCACTTACCATTGCCTTGTGTAACTGCCCGCGTAGCATGACCACCGTAGACACGGCAGAGAGTCGACAAATCTTTTGTTCATCTGTCATTTTGTCGATTCAATGACGGATGAACAAAAGATTTGTCGAGTCTCTCTCGTTTCTCCGGTGGTCATGCTAAGCGGGCTGTTGCAATAGTCGGTAAAGCTGAATATGAAGGATGAACACCTTCATCAGATTTTTTGGTATCTGATTTTTTTTTAATAGTATTAGTACTAATCTATTATATATAAAAAAAGAAAGTCGTGTTAGTTACACCATTTATAACTCAAGAACGGCTGAACCGATTTGGCTGAAAATTGGTGGGGAGGTAGCTTAGAACCAGGAGAAGGACATAGGATACTTTTTTTTTTTTAATTATTTTCGTCGGTATGTAGTGGGTAGGTAGGGGTAGGTAGTGGGTAGTAGTAGGTAGGTAGTAGTAGGTAGGTAGTAGTAGGTAAGTAGTAGTAGGTAGGTAGTAGTAGGTAAGTAGTAGTAGGTAGGTAGTAGTAGGTAGGTAGTAGTAGGTAGGTAGTAGTAGGTAGGTAGTAGTAGGTAGGTAGTAGTAGGTAGGTAGTAGTAGGTAGGTAGTAGTAGGTAGGTAGTAGTAGGTAGGTAGTAGTAGGTAGGTAGTAGTAGGTAGGTAGTAGTAGGTAGGTAGTAGTAGGTAGGTAGTAGTAGGTAGGTAGTAGTAGGTAGGTAGTAGTAGGTAGGTAGTAGTAGGTAGGTAGTAGTAGGTAGGTAGTAGTAGGTAGGTAGTAGTAGGTAGGTAATAGTAGGTAGGTAGTAGTAGCTAGGTAGTAGTAGCTAGGTAGTAGGTAGTAGTAGGTAGTAGTAGGTAGTTGTAGCTAGGTAGTAGGTAGTAGTAGGTAGGTAGTAGGTAGTAGTAGGTAGGTAGTACTTTTGACGCAGACGAAGTTGCGTGGGTCAGCTAGTTTTGAATAAAAATATAAAGTGTAACATTCCTTGAGCTTGGTTTGACAGTTTCACTTGCAAGCCATCTTTAAATTGCATTCTGGTATGCAAATGTTGACTAAAAGACGTGTTACATACTAAACTATGATCTATGACTGAAATTTAGAACTGGTGGGAAAAGGCGACCATAATAGGGGGGACGCCGAATTAAGCTATATGAGACGTTATTTTGCTGGCCTGTTAATTATAGCCCTCGCAGTTGCCACAACAACTAAGAAATGTAAGTAAATAAAGTAAAAAAAAAATTCATCAGCATGACGCACAACAAACGATTTTAAGTGCTGACATGACAAAAGTTATGGGGCCCTACCAGGAGCTCTCACACTGCTAAGAATATTATGAGGGTGCCACAGTGGAGGGAATTTCTTATTTCCTATATTAGGTTAAAATTAAAACATTAGAAGAAATGTATATCTAT
Organism: Xestia c-nigrum; assembly: GCA_916618015.1. Taxonomy (NCBI): domain Eukaryota; kingdom Metazoa; phylum Arthropoda; class Insecta; order Lepidoptera; family Noctuidae; genus Xestia; species Xestia c-nigrum. The sequence goes on from OU745263.1 coordinate 7,559,129, forward strand.
ACCTGCCGTTCCAATCAAAACTGGTGATGTTATGACATTGTCATCTTGCTCCTTGGAGTAATTATGATCAACTGAACCTGTACATCCTGAAAAATTGAGAAATATTGCTGTAATACATATAAGTTGTACTCAGTATAATAAAACCAGCCTATAACTGACCCACTGCTGGGCAAAAGCCTCTTCTCAACCGAGAAGGCACGAGCATTGATTACCACGCTTGCTCAAGACGAGTTGGCGAGTTGTACTCATACTTATAGTAAAACAAGACTGATAAATGGGACTGTATTTAGATAACCACACACACACCAGTTGTAGTATATCCTCCACGGGCGAGGAGATACCGTGCAGCTTCCCGAACGCTGCCCAGCCGAGTCGGATTCGACGATTGACCTCTTTCTCGAAGTTAACCCTACCTAATTGGACCGTTTGTCTTAGGCACACATAATTTCAAGTGTGGAGTCTCCGATCTTTATAGGAATGGGTGTCATATGGGCATTCAACATGACCTTCGTCTTGTCCATGTTAATTTTTAGACCCACTCTTTCGGATGCTCTACTGAGGTCATCGAGCATTGCACTGTGGTCCTCCATGGTCTCAGCCATGACCCCTATGTCGTCGGCAAATCGAAGGTGAGTGGTGTACTCGCCATTGACGTTGATGCCTAGTTATCTCCAGTCCAGAACCTTGAAGACATCCTCCAGTGCGGTGGTGAACAGTTTCGGAGATATGACGTCTCCTTGTCTTACACCTCGCTGCAGAAGGATAGGTTCCAAGGCTTGGTCCTGAAGTCGCAGTGAGATGGTGGCATTTTTGTACAAACACTTCAACTTCAACACCTCGATGTACCGGTAGTCAATTTGGCACCGTTCGTTGGAGAGACTGCAGTACAGCCCAGGTCTCGATCGAATCAAAGACATTCTCGTAGTCCACAAACAGAGAGGCAAGTTGCAACAACTGTAGACAACTGGCAACTGACTGTGTTGTTGGCAACTTGTAGACATGGCTTAGAAGTGAGATGGGCCTGTAATTCTTCAACCGGGCTTTGTCAACCTCCTTGAAGAAGAGTACCTCCACACCCCTGCACCATGCCTGTGGCGTTTTCCCCTCGAGTATGACGAAATTAAACAGCTTCTGAAGGTCCTTAAGTACTGGTTTTCCACCCGTCTTCAGGAGCTCGGCCGTAATTCCGTCATCACCCGGTGTCTTGTTGTTTTTGAGCTGTTTCAGAGCCATCTTAACCTCGTACAGGCTGACGTCCAGGATGTCTTCGGTATAGTGTCGGGTCAGTCTAGCTCTTGGGTCGGTTCGGTACCAGCGGACCAGCTTTACGGCTACCACTTTCTGGGGCGCGTTCAGGTAATGGGCGGCATGCCGCCTCAAGAAACGCGCCCACACTGGGGCCCCGTAAAGGGTCATGGACGACCGCACGACCCCCACGTAGAGCCTACGACTGGAGGCGTTCGGCCCCCCCAGGTTGGGCGGGAGCCGCCTGAGGGCAGCCCCGGTTCGTTCCAGTTTGGGGGCCAAACGTTGGAAGTGCTCCATGAGGTTCCACCGGCTGTCGAAGACAAGTCCTAGATACTTCAACGTCGACTCGACTCCGATGGATAGTGGATACCCCTCCTACCGTCATTGAGGATCCCAACGGTGGCACATTCCGAGGCCCATGAAAGCACATGACCTCGGACTTGTGCAGTGCCACCTCGAGACCCAGTTGCCGGATCCTCTCTACGACTATCGCAACCCCGCGTGTCATGGTTTCGACCGCCGCCTCGTGCGACCTCCCCTGTGCCAGCATCAGGGTGTCGTCAGCGTAGCAAAGGACGCTGACAGCAATAGGGAGGTCGGCGCGCAGCACCGCCTTCAGCCTACCTACCGCCACTCTCAGGTCTACCCCAGTTACTTCCGGAGTGTCGTCGTCGTCACTTGGGACCTCTTCCGGCACCGCAGGTGGCGGAGGCGACTATTCCCCCCGCGAAGGGAATAGAGCGCTTACGACGTCCTCCACGAGCTCAGGCCGGAGACTCTGCGTCAGCGGGGGGGCACAGGTGCGGAGTATATCCCGCACCATCTTGTAAGGGCGCCCCCACGGATCTCTGTCGAGAGTCTCCAGCATCTCCAAGCGGGCCAGCTCTCTGGCCCGCAGGACAGCCTCCCGGAGGGCGGCCTTCGCCGCTCTGTTTCCCTCGTACAGCTCCGCCTCAATGGCTGCCACATCTGGCGCGTGTCCTCCCCCTCTCTTCAGACTTCAGATAATCCCACAATACTCCATCGCAGCCTGCTCAATTACTCTTCGAGTTCCACTATCTTCTTGTCGGTCCGGAGTGTGTGCGTGTTATAAGTTGCCAGGTCCAGTCGTTGCTATAGGCAGCCGGATCACATCCGGAGATTCTTCGCACACCTTGCCACGCCATAACCTCGACCGCTGCCGTAGTCGAGGGACGGCGGGGGGAGACGGGCTGCCGGGCTGCCGGGCACTAGGCGCCATTTATTTAATGCGGTGTCCATTTGGGGGGGTTTTGCCATAATCGCCACGCTTAGCAGGCGGGTTGGCGATCGCAGCACGGTTGTTACAAAAGCACAGAGAACACTGCTGCCCATTCTCTGGTAGGTCACTTAGTCGCCTCTTACGACACCCACGGGAAGATATGGGATGGTGCTTTTCTTTACGTCTGACACCATGCGGAGTATGTTCAGTTGACAATATTTCGAGAGTTTACAATCTCGCGAGAGAGATTACAATCTAACGTGTTTGACAATTTTACGGTGACAAACATATATATCTATTGTTGAAAGTGACGGCCGTAGCCAGCGAAATTCAAGTTTTCTTACGTTGCAGACCAGTGTTAGGTTGTATGTTGATGAAAATATGTTTCGCGGCGGTAACACGTATGTAGTTACAGTAGTATGTATGTAGTAACACGTATGTCTCCACAGCTACGAGTAGTTGTTGTTCAATAAACCACTTTACATCTATTAGTTTAAAGTTTAAATTAATGATGTTTAGCTTTTGTTTTTCTAATTTGAAGGAATTGTGACATACCTACCTACAAAACTGTATTTTTATCATATTTTGGATAAGTTTGTTTAAATAAAAAATAAACTTTGACATTGCAATTTTACACAGTAAGTACCTAGTGGATGAAATGTTTCCGCTAAAGGTTATCATTGGTTGGTTTTTATTTTAAGTCGAGATAAGCATTGGGTTCGTTTCCAGGTAAAAACTGCAGAATATATTATTAAGCCGGCTATAAAAGCGCGGTAGGCTATAGGTATATACAACCTTATTTTTTGTTTATACTAAACCCGAAAAGGGGTCATTGTACTCATCATTTTGAACAACTTTTTCTATGGGACGAACCTTGAAATCGCGAAAAAAAAATCAGCTGTTCCCTACATTCTGACGAGTTATGCGAACATAAATGTAGGGAACAGCTGTTTTTTTTTTCGCGATTTCAGGGTTCGTCCCATAGAAAAAGTTGTTCAAAATGATGAGTACAATGACCCCTTTTCGGGTTTAGTATAAACAAAAAATAACCCTGTATAAAGCGCTATACTTTGTGGAATGTATTTCATCACCACTGCTCTCAAAACGGTGAAGGAAAACATCGTGAAGAAACCGCCGTGTCCTAGAGCCAAACATTCGAAGACATGTGACATCTACTAATCGCGTGGTGGATTATAGTCCATTCTGTGGTGTTCCTCGTACACTAAGGTCGATGTTCACCAAAAAGATGACGGACGATTAACTAAAAACAGCTGTTTAAAACATATTTAATATATATAAATAATGCATGTCTAGTACACTTTGCCAACGAGGGAGAAAAAGAAAGCATTAAAGATGAGCATTGATTGTTTATTGGAATGGCCACGAACCCTTTGAGTAGAGATGTAATGATGTTTACTATTGATACAAAGTACGTCATTATGCCACACGTGTGGCAAACAGGTTCGCGTGTTGTGTTTATATCGCACGGAATTAGGTTCATGTTCACCAAAAAGATGACAATCTGATTATCTAAAACAGCTGTTTAAAACATACTTTTGGATGGGAACATGTCACATTGACAGCTGTTTTTAGATAATCAGACTGTTATCTTCTCGGTGAACATGGACTTAAATAGGGTTTAGAGCAAAACCACCGTATACAGAGTGTAAACCACCTCATCACAAAGCCGTTAACCAAGCATTCTGTACATCAAATGAAGTAACTTTACGCAAAAACTATTGGTGGGAAACAACTTATTTTTGAGGTTATAAATCATGTTTTGTGGTAGAACTCAATGTAACGCACTTAAAAGATTGTGCTGATGGATGGATTGAATAGTACTGGGGTCGTGGAGGTGTTAAAAGTAAAAATCTTACAAAAAAAACTTGTAAAAAAAAACCCATATCTCCGTAACTAGAAGGTTCCCAGGTATGGTGTAGAACAAAAAAATTATCGCAATGATGGGGAGAATAAGTGCCTTTCGGCTTCGTGAAGAGGTGTTTTACACCCTTTATATAGTGAGGTGTCTTTGTTCAGGGTTGTACAATAAAACACAGTTTCCAATATTACTGCGTTAGGCGTGCTGTCGCTAAGGCTGTTCGGACTACACTGAGTACGGCGCATTGCCACTCGCTCCCTCCACCGCGCATCCCCCACCACAGCACGCATAACTCATTTAGTAAACGCCACATATTCCCTCTCATAGAGAGGATGTCTGTGTCCCAGCTGTGGGAACATTAATAGGCTGATGATGATGATGGATCGCGCGGCACTGGTAACTGAACAGTTGTGTGGTAATCGGTTGCCACGGTCTACGTAAATTGTGTTGCGAAGGAACGAGGAAAATGTCATGAAGAAAGTTTTAGGTATGAACGGAGGATAGGATACGAGTAGAGGTAGATCAAAGAAACGATGGATGGACCGAGAGAAATATTGCTAGAAAGAGGAACTCAGGAGACACGTTAGATGACGACAAATACAAAAGTATGGAAGACATCACGCTCGCTGCGCCGACCTTAACTAAATTGTGATAAAGTGCTGAAGAATGATGATGATCATTGTGATGAGGGAGAACGAAACGATGAATGGACTGTGTCAAAAATTATATGGCAAGAAAAGAAGTGTCTGATGAGATCACGAAATAGAGAAGTAGAAAGAAGACGTGCTACAACGATTCCAAATAAATTGGGATAAGGGCAAGAAAATGATGATGATGATGATGAGGGCGGATTTTAAAGAAGTATTATTCCCATGTTACTGACGTACTTGATGTTAGACAAATATTATCTACCGACTCCGATCTCTACTGGTCGCTTAGTATTAATTACTTGGCCAGCAACATTTATGTTTCTCGTGTCGTTCGACAATGTTCACGCACCGTCTGGTACCTACATTGGTACATATAAATATGCTGAGATCAATTAGTACAGAACAAACTCAATCGTGCAGCGAGTGGGATTAATTAACATACAACATGAAACATCTTTGTGTCTTCTTACTGTTTTCCTGTCTTAGACTCTCTGTTCAGGTAAGTTCGAAAGGACTTGGCCAAAAGTTCATAGACAAAAAACCCAGAATCGCCTGCAACGAATGTATAAAATGGATTCACAAGAATGGTTTTACTTTTCAAAAAATCCGCATCCGAAACCATGTAGTATAGAAGTTATTAGGCTGTATGTGAATCATTACTTCATTGATTTTCCTTGATATTTAGTATAATTATACACCTTATCACGAAGCCGTCAACTAAGCTTTCTGTACGTCAAACTAATTAACTTGAACAAATTTTTTGGAGTGGAAAATCATGTTTTATGGTAGAACTCACTTAAAACTATCTTACAATAAAAACTTGTATTTAAAAAAACAACTTGTCAAAAGGGCATGGTGTGGAAAAAAAAAGATCGCAATGACGGGGAAAACAAGTGCGTTCGTTTACACCCTTTATATTAGAATATTGTAAAAAAAATACTAACAATCTCTATAATATGTTATTTTTATTATGTATGTGTATAAGTAAAGCTTGTTGACTCGCCTTTTTGTCAATGTTCAACATCTGACTGCGAATATGAACAATCTGCTCATCACATTTTGTGGGAGTGTAGTCTTTGGCAAAATGAACGCAATATTATGTTGGATAGTGTACAGGTTACATCCGGAGTTATTTACTATAAGGACCTTGTGGAAACTAGAGCAAATTTCCGTGCGTTCAAGCGTTTTTGCCATACCTATTATTGGAATCAAATATAACAGCTCTTAACTAGGACCCATTAACGTTAATATTTATCCGTGGTGCTTGGCAACTGGGCCTATCCCAGTTGTAAACGTCCCTGTGTGCCTATTGGCCTTGTTTCGTTCTGTCTCCTGCTGATATGGAGGGAAGTGGAAATTACAGTTCTTTCCTACTCCTCCGCTATACTTTCTGATTAATTTCGTTGCGGGATCCAAGACAGTTAAATTCATTCTCTGGGACTTCGTCGAGCTTCATTGTCTCGACGCTTTTCTGGTGGTCGCCACTGTTGATTCTGGCTTTCAGGAGTTACAGTGGTTTGGGCGTGTGTGGCGGGCTTGTATGTATGTGTATGTCTGTCACCGTAAAATTGTAAAACACGTTAGATTGTAATCTCTCTAGCAAGGTTGTAAACTCTCGAAATATTATGGAAATATCTCTGCCTCCATAATTGGGACTTAGGGCACCCCCACGTTAGATTAGTTAGGTTCCTTTAAACCCTGCACTCGGAAATAGGGGCCCCGCGTAGCGGGGCTCCGTCGACTACGCTGTTTAGGGGAATCGATATTTCTCAGGAACATTATCTTTTCATGAGAGTGGTACCATTGAGCAAGGGGGACCCCTCCTTCCCTCCACACCGCGTGAGTTGACTACCATCGCATGCATTTCGCGAAAAATAATGCGTTTTATTGTAAGCAGTATGTTCGTTTGAGAATATTTCGAGAGTTTACAATCTCTCTAGTTATGTTACAATCTAACGTGTTTGACAATTTTACGGTGACATGTATACGTGCACCTCCCACTAGGTGGACCGATGACCTGGTGAAGGTTGCGGGAATCCGTTGGACGCGAGTCGCACGAAACCGGTCAAAGTGGCGGCACTTGGGGGAGGCCTATGTCCAGCAGTGGACGTCTTTCGGCTGAAATGTTGATGATGATGATGTATATTGGAGTGAATGTGACTGAACTAAATGGCTGGGCCCATTATACCTTTATTTTTGTGGTCTCGCAGTTAAACCACTGCTTAGCCGGACTACTATAGACCACTACTATGGACTGTTTAGTTTTTATATTGATCACGATGTTTGATGTTTGTTGCTTACGATATTACATAAATTATTATAATAATAATCCGTAATCATCATCATCAGCCTATAATGTTCCCACTACTGGGACACTGCCTCCTCTCAATATTTTATTTTTATTTTATTTTATTTATTTAAGCAAAAACAAACAGTAGCACAATAAGAATTCGTTAAATAAATATTTTAACCATTACATTTTAAAACAATTATGCTACCCACATCGTTCTCCACAGATTACAATTTAAAGTATTTTTTTTTAAACTAGCTAATTACAACACAAGAACAATACATAAATTATATACAGTCATTCTCCTGGAACGATTTATAATCGTTCCAGGAGAATGACTTGAGATTTTAAATGTACTTTATTTTATACACATAAAAGAAAAAAAAAGAAACAAAAAAATTGTAAAAAGGTATCTAATTATACGTTAGCAAGTTACTGGTCCTTTAGGGTTGCTTGTATTTGCTTCCTAAATGCATTTTTAGTTAAAAAAAGAATGTCAATAATCCGTAATAACAATTTTATATATTTACGGACCTCTAAAAACTGATAGATCACGGCTACAATAGATTTTTATGAATTTAAAAAAATGTTCTAAACATTGTCTGGCGCCCGCGCTACGCTTAGGCGCAAAACCCCGTCTCGGGATTAAATAAGTTACTTTTACGCCTAGGGTAACAATAAACTATTCCTTGAATTTGTCCTTAAATTTTCTCAACAGAAATCAAGTCCGGAAGATGACCACTATGTAGCCGCTGTAGTGGAATACAAACAAACCAGATTTAATGCCGAACAAACTCTGATGAACTATACAAATCTTATAAAGGAAGCCGCAGAACAGGTACCTTATCTGGGGTTTAAACCATTTTTCTTATTTTTAGAAGGTGAAATCATCAAGGTAGCCCACGAATTTCAAATTATCTAAGGAACGATTTTGACCTTGAAAAGTAGATTCTCGATCTTTATGAACTTGGATGGTTGTGTTGATGACTTTGATGATTATAATTACGTAACTACAGACGTCTTACGTAGCGAACGATATTTACATCAACATGACAAAGCAATGGCGTGCAAAATTCAAAAAACGTAAGAAAGGAGTTTGTAATTGTATTGTGAAATGCATGCGACGATACGTGCATTCAGGAAAAAGCTGTTATTTGGAATTTTGGAAACAAACACTTTAATTAATGCCTATTAATGTTCCCACTGCAGGGACACTCATACAGGCCTTCTGTCCTGCCAGTGCGGATTGGCAGATATCACATGTCTTCCAATGTTTTCCTTCACCGTTTTGTGAGCAGAGCGGTGATGAAATAAGTTGCACAAAGTAATGCGCCTGTCTGGGTTCGAACCCACGACTTACTAACAGTGTTTGTTTGAGAAGCCACAATTTTATGAGTGCACACTAGAGCTGCTGTCAATGTGTATATTCAAAAGGCTACTTTAAAATGTTATTACAATATTTTCAGGGCGCTGACATAGTGGTGTTCCCCGAACACACGGCACGGAGTTCTTATCATGCAACGGAATTTCTATCAACGTTCACTGTGCCAATCTACGGCGCTTTGAAACAACACCCTGTACCAGCTCTCCACCCTGACTTGTTTGATGAGGTTTGTAGCTTGTTATATTATAACTAAATAGTTTTTTTCTGAATTCGTCGATCGTGACGCCAGCGAGAGCAAAATACGGCTGTCGCTCGCCGCTGACGTCAGCGTCGCAGTATGGCGCTATATAGAACGCAATGTATACTCGTACGCGACCGTTTGTCAGCGCGACAAGAATTCAGGGTAAAATGTTGTGGATAATGTATTTGTTAAGTTTAATTTTAAGACACCACTGTTACCTAATATATACTACTGTTTACTTACTAATGTCTTACCATGGGATGTCCTCAGGGCTCGGTAATCTCTCCGTATGTATGGAATGTAGGTTTTGATGATTTCCTCGCGATTCCCCTTCCACCCGGCTGTTCATTAACCGCTGCTCATTCAGTCAAGTATTCGGGCTGGACTCGAGAATTTAGCTGACAGTTGCCTACGATTAATATCTCAGTGGCCCCGGCAATCTGGAAAAGAAGACGGCAAACGCCTGTGCACGGAGCCATCCGATCTGTACAGACACTGTGGCGGACTACACCTCAGGGCAAACTGCCCAGAAGAGCAGATCGGCGAAGCAGCGGCGTGCGTTATCTGCACCGTAGCCAAGCTGGGGGAGCACCAGCACAATGCATTCAGCAATGATTGCCCGATACCCAGGAAGAGGGATGCATTTGCACGAGCAACCGTAGCGTATTGCTAAAGTTGTCAGTGCGCCCACTTCCACGTACACATTGATCGTCACACATGAATCGTCTGCTATCTGGTTGTGCCAAGATGGCAACATGATGAGCGAACCACTGGGGTTGGTTTCATGGAGAATGGTAATAGGAGTCACTTTCTTGAGAAAGTGGCTCAAATTATGCTGGACTGTAGGCCAATTCTAATGGAAACGTCAAGTGGTGTCGAACCTGGAGCATTTCCTGCAGTCATTATCTATATAAATAAAAATGAATTGTTGTTCGTTAGTCTGATTAAAACTCGAGAACGGCTGGGCCGATTGAGCTGATTTTGGTTTTAAAATGTTTGTCGTAGTCCAGGGAAGGTTTAAACGGTGAGAAGTAGACAGGTAGGTAGGTAGTAGGTAGGTAGGAAAAATGCATTGCAACGCATGCCGGGTACAGCTAGTTTTTACTAAAAGTGAAACATTATTCTGGAAATTAGGCATTAAAGTGATATTGATGTAGTAAAATAGTAGTGGCGTTTCAGTAGAAATCAGTCAATCAACAGCTCACAACTTAGAACCCAATAATATAATATTTATCCGTGGTACTAGGCAACTGGGCCTTTCCCAGTTGTAAACGTCCCTTTGTGCCTATTGGCCTTGTTTCTTTCTATCTCCTGCTGATATGGAGGGAAGTTGAAATTATGGTACTTATCCTACTCCTCCGCTATGCTTTTTGATTAATTTCGTTGCAGGATCCAAGACTGTTAAATTCATTCACTGGGACTTCGTCGAGCTACACTACTGTTTGTTTTCCCAAATTCGAGGAAAAAATACACATTTATATCCTAGTAGTACGATATTTTAGAATCGTGAATTCGCGGGCTTAATATCCTCTTATGTTTCAATGGGCCTGCTTTCAAATACGCTTGTTTGTTGAGTCGGGTTTTTTTAAATTTTTATTAATACTTTTTACACTCATTATTTTGGTTTCCTTCACTGTTCCAGTTCTTGGTACGCATGTCAGCAGCTGCGCGGGAGAACGAAATCTACGTGGTGATCAACGGCCGCGAGCAACTGGACTGTAGGGGCGCTGACGCGAACAGCACTGTCGGAGAGTACTGTCCTAAATCGAAAGAGTACGCCTTCACCACAAACGTTATCTTCAACAGGGCTGGCGCGGTCATAGATATGTGAGATGAGTTCATATTTAGAGTCCAACCTCAGAGCCGAGTTTAGAACTGCGCGGAGACGGGCAAAATTCGAACAATCACAGGAGAGAAGCGAGACGCGATATGGATTTCAACTAATGTCATTGGGTGACTCCCCCAGGTCTTAGTTAATTCTGACACAGCACTCGTCTTCGCGGTTGAAGTAGATGTGACGTCGTGTATATTGACTTGTTTGATATCCGTTTCTGCCTAACACACGCCGCGCACCGCCATTACATTTGCTTCGCCACCTCCGCCCGACGGCGCGGACGAGCGGGGTCTTGTAACAATCGCCTTACCGCTCCTCTCGTCTCGTTTAAACCTGGCTTTCAGAGGGAACGGTCGCGATAGCTAAACTAATACCTACTTTAAAATATTCTAGGTACCGCAAAATTAACTTGTACTATGCGGATCATGCAAAGCCAGCTCTTCGTCCAGATATCGGCGAGTTCACCACAGACTTCGGAGTTACTTTTGGCCATTTCATCGGTTTCGACATCTTGTACCAAGTCCCGGCTGTTCAGGTGGTGCAGAAGAGACACGTGAAGAATGTCATATTCCCAAACATGTGGAGGTCTGAACTACCGTATTTGACGGGTGAGTTTAGAGAGTCTGTATAGTTGGTTAGAAAGCTGTTCAAAATGAATGCCTTGATATTTTAATGTGAAACTTTCAAAATGAAAACTAAATAAGACTGATGTGTTGCTGGGGAGAATGTTCTAGCACTTCTTCTTCCCAGCTAAAATGCTAGGAAGTGGTAAAGGGGGGGGTTTTGGAGCTCTGTCTTGTGTAATTCATTAACGTTTTTGCTTGATCAGAATGTTTCAGAGCAGTGACCTTGCATGTTTCAGCTGTCCAGATACAGGAATCGTACGCTTATGCAAGTGATGTCAATTTCTTGGCAGCTGGAGCCACTCTCCCATGGTTGGGCAGTGCAGGTCTGTAAGCTCAATATTAATTTATGGTTTGTTTGCGATAACGCTTTTGGTAACAATCAGTGTATGGCTATGATGAGTTGACTACTTTTTTTATACTTATCGTATTTTCAGGATCTGGTATATATTCCGGCAAAGCTGGTGCTTTAATCAGCACCCTGTCGGGATCAGATACCATTAAACTACTTGTAGCCAAAGTGCCTAAAGTACCTGGACTGGTAAGATGTTTTGCCTGATTGCTTTTGGTACATAAATGTGAAGCTGCTGATCTGTGTCTGTTATTGCTGGAAAAATGGTAACGTAGCATTGTGGTCAGCGATGATCGTTTTGTGTGAATGTGATGCATATTTTTTTTCCGTATTTATATTTTTCATGCCAATTTTGCGTCATTTTGAATCTGTACAAAATATTTTTTCTCTCCAGTTAACAGAGACGTATCCAGGCCCGACACACGTGAATCCAGCAGAGCTCGACCTCCTACGCGTGGAACAAAACTGGTGGTTCAGGCTGCAGCAGCCCTTTACCTCCAGGCTGCTGCAGCTGGGCTCCCAGGAGTTCACGCTGACGCACGGGGATACTACCTGCAACTTCAAAGTCAAGCTCGCTCCGAGAGACGGCAGCAAGGTAGGTTTTGGAGTTTAGTTTTAGGGATGCGTACTCAAAGGATAAAAACGGGACCCTATCCTTAAAACTTCACTGTCCGTCCGTCTGTCTGTCTGCCACCAAACTGTATTTAATGAACGCTGATAGACTGACTGTTGAATGTATTTTTGTTGCCGCTATAACAACAAATGCTACTAATATTATAAATGCGAAACAAGACCGTTCACGGTTCATACAAAGTTTGGCCCAAACACCAAAGATGGCATGGTCGAAACCAGTCGAAACGTACGATAAATCAGATTTTCAACCAAGAAAATCAGCTGAAGGAATGGTTAAAGAGACTTGGTGCCGTAGTCGCGTAGTACTAAATACTCGGACTGACCTCCCCAACAGGGGCTTCTTTTTTTTTCGTTGGTACTTTGGTTTTTAATAATAATAATAATAGTTTTTGGGCCGACAATGAATGATCTCTTTTGTGAGTATGGATAATAAATGTTTATTCAAACCCTTATTACAATAGGTCTTATTCTAAGAGTACATCAATAGTGACTTAATAAGAGATTGGACATTGGTTTACAATTTCGTTGGGGACCGTTGCTACGGCAAATCAAGTATAAGTATATTGACTCTGAAACTAAGCATACTGTGTATTAATTCTATCACTTTATCGGGGACCTCTTATGACGTAAAGTGCCATTACGGTGATAAAGCAGTCATGAGTACTCCCGAGAATATCGATTACTTAAGGACGCTGCACCGTTTTCGTTGAACTCAAATTTAGGTATTCAATGCCGCACACAGCAACATCAAGCGTACGCACTACGCACACATTCAACAACTCCGAGCGCTCGATTTTATACTTCACCTAAATAATTTAGCTCCTTGGTTTTATTTTGTAATGTTATTGAAATTAACTCCGGAAGAATACTTGGAGCTTTGAAAATGCGTTTGGTTACTATTACTTAGTACCGTTGTCGTGATAGTAGGTTAGTATTTTCAACCAACTGCAAAAAAAAGAAGGTGCTTGACCCTATCAATAGTATCTTTTTCTTCGCGATTTTCATAACATAAAATCACGCCTGTTAAGGGTAACAGAATATGAACACCTAATATGGTACCAACATAAAAAAAACCTGCCCCATGTTCAAAAACTAAAAACAACAGTACCGACACCGACTACCGTAAAGAAAATCATCATCTCAGTGTCGCACGGAACACACGCCCGGTCACAAGAATTAAAAGGGGGGGGGACACATTTTACCACTTTGGAAGTGTCTCTGAGTTTAGAAAAAAAAAATGTATTCTTTTTTTTATATTTTTGTGTATAAATCTTAATGCGGTTCACAGAATATATCTACGTACCAAGTTTCAACAGCATAGTTCTTATAGTTTCGGAAAAAAGTGGCTGTGACATACGGACAGACAGACGGGTTCCGATTAACCATTTTGTTATTAATTATATGGAACATTTAATTGAATCCTTTCCAATCCTATCCTATATAATATATAATATAATCCTAGATAATAGACCGTTTTCAGCTCATTATAACTAATGCGACCAATTGTGAAATCCGGCGTACGATGAACATGGCTGCATACACCTCTGAGGATTACAGTCGTGAAGATTTCGTCTCCAAGATTTAGCAAACAGATCGTTTTCAACTCGTAATAACTATTGCGAGCAATTGTGTAATCTGGCGTGCGAAGAACATGTGTGCTTACCCCTCTAAGGATTATAGTCGTGAAGATTTCGTCCCCAGAACTTAGCAAACGGATCGTTTTGAACTCATAATAACTAATGCGACCAATTGTGAAATCTGGCGTACGATGAACATGTCTGCTTACCCCTCTAAGGATTATAGTCGTGAAGGTTACGCTTATGTTTATCAGTAATTAAGTGTTGAGGGCTTTATACTTCTTATACTGATTATATAATAATCAGAAATGAAGACTTTGATTTACAAAAAGTAGGTACTATTTTTTTCCCCTTTTTTTTTCGCGATTTCCATGAGCTTCGGTAATTGCAAAGCATCAAACACGACAAATGATATGAGTATCCTAGTACCAACAACGCTTCTTGGACCAGAGTCTATAGAAGTCTGCTCGTTCCAGTTTTCTATGGGCACCATTTTTGATTTTGTTCCCATATTCGTACATACACACCTAAAAAAAAAAATTAAAATCATAACTCTCCTCCCCATCCACTTCCGAACCTCATCGTGAACAGCTTGGCCTTACCCATCCAAATCCTAACCTTACTAAGAGTTGCTTAACACCACCCATCCATTTCACAAATCCCGATCTTACCCAACATATTTTCTAAACCACACTTTAATAATAAAAGTAGGAACTCGTAAGTACTTACTTTAATGTCGTTGGAAAAAGTTTCAACTCATTCCGAATACGCTATACAACCGGGGGTACCTACTCACACGCATGCACACTACAATATTTTTTAGTAATAAAATCGTATTTATTTTTTGCGACAGAGCGATACACCCGTCCGTTGAGGAGCGCGTCTCAGCGCAGATTGACGAACCGCAAAAATGTATGAAGAATTCGCCAAATGTTTATACTTTGGCTAGTAATTGGAAAATGTTGCGATTTTAATACAAAAAAAAATGGATTTCCTGTAAAGGACTATATTTGCCGCAATTTCTTATTAATTATTAAGATAAAATATGCTTTAAAATGACCTAAATTGGTACCTATTCTGACCCCTTTTTTTAAATTTTCTGCGATTCTTGTGATGGGAAAAACGTATTTGTGCGAAAATTTTGTATGACGTCATAGATTTTTTCTGATGATTATCTGGAGATTAATATATTATCTTTAAATTAAGACCATGAAATTTTCACATTTGTGACAGCTTGTACATTAAAATGGTACCTGAAAAACACTAATATTTAAGGAAAAATGTAACAGCGTCCTTAAGTGTACTTAATAATTAAAGATATGCTTATGCAAAATATATTTAAAAAAAATGATAATAAGTCTCAATCCTACCACGACTTGAAAACGGACCCAGTATTTTTTCAGGATATCGAACATTGCAAAATGTGATTCAAAATCAGATCTAGCAATTTTGAGAAAATATTCATGCGGAAAGAGCAATGGCTGGTGGTATATACCCCGACTGACGAGGTTGGAACCCAGCTATGCAACAGCCCGAGGTTACGGACCTGTTCGAAAGAGATACCGCGGCCCCGGAACATAAAGGGCGAGGAAGGAACATGTATGGGTTTTAGTCAGTAAAAGTCTGACACTCCCTCCCGCTCCGCCCAGAGTGGAAGATGTTATTTGATGATTTGCCATCCTTCCCAACAAGAAAAAAAAGCTATGCAATAGCGGTCATTGCCCTTTTCCTAATATCTCTGCCTACGAACCAAAACAAATGCTCGCGTAACGTTTTTCATAAGAAAAAATGTTGAAGATCACGATACGTGACGATTCAAGACTTGAACAGGCTTTCCCCATCCATGTTCCTTCCTCGCCCTTTACGTTCCGGGGCCGCGGTATCTCTTTTGAACAGTCCAATATTTTTGGATTTCATAGTTAATGACATCATGAAATGTAGGTGGGTCAATGATCACTATTGCGATCCTAACTGCCAGTAACTATAGGCACAACACTTCGATCAAAAGTTCGAAGACAAGTGACATTTACCAACCCGCACTGGCCTTCGTGGGGGTGAAACAGAATGAAAAAGTCTTTGAAAATATTAGAAATGAGACTATGATTAACATCTCATATTGGTACTTAGAACTAAATAAATAAAAAACCGAAGAGCTGGTTAACAAATAGTATATTTTAATACCTTATTTAATATATGATAACAGGATAAGAATAATTACTAAAATGCGTCCTTTAGCGCTTACATTGCTGCTCACCACTGTTCTGTTTTATGAAAGCACTGCGCACATCGTGAGGTGGTTCCTCACCAAACTTATTTAAATGCCTTTTTATCAGACCAAAGATCCATAAACAAAATAAAAACTTAAGACATAAATTAAAAAACAAACATTAAAAAAAAGTTTAGGTTTCGCTATACATTTTTTGTGTGCCTGCTAAGGACTACTCCAACAGATAGTAAAACAGCATCTTTGGTACATAGATTTACGCCATAAAAGTAAATACAAAATAGTTTATTTAAAAGTAAGTACAGGCATTAATTAACTTAATATGTACATATGTATAAGATGAGGAATATGGCATGAGCTGGTAAAGCTGGTATGTGTACTTGTAAGTTTGTTCAATATTATACATGATTATTTACAAGAATAGCGCCTATAAGTGGTTGTGCTGCTTGGACGACGCTTCCCAACAGCACACTGGAACTGGGTGAGTTGATTGACTGATCAAGTTATATCTACAACTGTCTGTAACACATCATAGCTATGGCAGTACCAAACAACACTTGACTCAGTAGATGGACTGCAGAAGCACCTGGTTCTGCTGTCTCCGAGGCCTCAGTTGTAACGCCTACAGTGGCAGCCGAGCTTCCAGCCGTAGGATTTTCAGTTGGAGCACTTTCAGTTACAGGCGCTTCTGTCACGTCTCCCTCAGCGTCAGTCAAAGCTGGGTCTTCAGTCTGACCATCAGTAGCAAACCGTCTGCCCCAAACCGCGAAAGTATACAACTCTGCACTGCTGTTCTTCAATGTCATCGTGAATATGGTATTGGTGCTGATTCTAGAAGCGGTAATGTCAAACTCTTTGGATTCCAGAGGCATGATGGAAACTTTGGAAGAGACAGGATACATGATAGCGTTATTAGCGTCCAGGTCAGCGACGAGGGCTGGAGTCGGCAACGTGGCTGTTATGACCAGCTCCTCGAAAATTGCCGTTGAGTTGTCAACGTAGGTGGAGAACCTGTAATAAACATGGAGATTAGGATGTTTTTCTTCAACCCATGAGTACAAGTCTAAAATTGACTTGTTTTTAGTAAAGCTGCATAAGCGAACTTCTGTCGTTCATGGAGCGTGAGAATCTATTGAGTTTCAACAGGTTTGCTAGCAGCACGATGAGATATAAAGTATTTTCAGTTATAACACCAGACTAAGGTCAACTTCTACGATAAAATGTCTTGGTACGCGAAGTTCAAATAGGGCTAAATCTGTGACTTATTTTAATACTCATGGAGCATCCACAACGCCTGTTGTGGTAACATTCTCTAACAATGTTATCAATTGTTACCAAGTGTTGAATCTTTTCAAAAGTTAGGCAACATTACTTGGAGCATTCACACCGCAGTTATTTTTTTATAGAGCAACATATCCTAGTGTTATTTAATTTTATAATATGTTCCCGTGTTAGTGTATGTTAAGTAATGTTGCCAAACTTTAACGAACACGGCAACATATAAGTTGTAAAAAACCTTTTAACGAAGCCGAAAGGGCACCCCAAAATAAAAGTCGTTTCCCAGCAATAGTTATTGCGCAAAGTTACTTAGTTTGATGTAGTTCTTCTCCATCGAGATCTACGCTAGGGAATGGGCAACAACAGTACTTTCTCAAGTTATTATGCCTTGTGACCTATTATTGATCGAAGCTTGTGACTGTAGCTTTGATTTTGTTTTGTATTTTTGACATTCAAAAGTCCCGTAATGGTCTAGTTGAAATAAATGCTTTGAGTTTGAGTTTGAGTAAGAACTTGGCTGTCGGCTTCGTGATGAGGTGGTTTACATCCTGTATACTACATATTAATAGCACTTGGAAACGATGCTCTTCAAAAAGTAACTGTGTTGTGGATGCACCAAGGACTTTGATTGTGTTTTATTATTCTGTTACCTCATGCCACAAGTCTCTCTGGTGTCTCCAGTACAAGCGTATACGCCACAAATCCTGGTGCCGCCGGTCGCTACGCCGGAAAACGATCTCACGCCGCTGAATACGCCTGCTCTGTATCTGTAATGCTGGAATCAGAAGAAAATTTAAGACACATGTTGCCTATGATTGAAAGCAGTCAAATCAATCTGACCGTTATTCTGGTAACAAGAAGGCTGTGGTTGGGATGCTTCTGTTTGTGGCAAAAAAAGTAATATACGAATATCGTAGGAACTGGATACTACTCACCCAGACGTATACTTTAATTTGTGTTGGTAATTAATTTATAATAAGACTACTGCTCATCTTACAATGGTGTCGATTCTGTTGTGCACAAACTAAACTTAATTTAGGCTATTACTATCTTTTTCTCACTAATAAAACGAGAAAGAGACGGACGTAATTTAGAGCTGTCAAATTTAATTCGAACTAATATTTCCGTACAAATGAAGGGTGCACGTAAAAACATGTCGACTAAAAACACGGTGAAGAGCAAGGCATAAACTAATTTGACATCTCTAACTTAGTGCATAGCTATAGCCGTCCTTTTCTCGCACTGCCTTTTAGTAAAAGATAGCAATAGTCTAAATTAAGTTTAGTTTGTGCACAACAGAATCGACACCATTGACGGAAAACATCATGAGGGATGCCGCTTCATAGATGGGAGACTCATAATATACTGATTATGCCGTAGAGTGCAATCATAGGACCATCATCTAGAGACGGTTGTAGCATGAAAAGTGGTTTGAGCGCACTTTGGATCGACGCGACGTTCAATGCCCGTTTATTTTTTATGGGAACTGTTGTCATATGGGGCGTCCATTAAGGACGCTGCACCGTTTTCGTTGAACTCAAATTTAGGTATTCAATGCCGCACACAGCAACATCACGCGTACGCACTACGCACACATTCAACAACTCCGAGCGCTCGATTTTATACTTCACCTAAATAATTTAGCTCCTTGGTTTTATTTTGTAATGTTATTGAAATTAACTCCGGAAGAATACTTGGAGCTTTGAAAATGCGTTTGGTTACTATTACTTAGTACCGTTGTCGTGATAGTAGGTTAGTATTTTCAACCAACTGCAAAAAAAAGAAGGTGCTTGACCCTATCAATAGTATCTTTTTCTTCGCGATTTTCATAACATAAAATCACGCCTGTTAAGGGTAACAGAATATGAACACCTAATATGGTACCAACATAAAAAAAACCTGCCCCATGTTCAAAAACTAAAAACAACAGTACCGACACCGACTACCGTAAAGAAAATCATCATCTCAGTGTCGCACGGAACACACGCCCGGTCACAAGAATTAAAAGGGGGGGGGACACATTTTACCACTTTGGAAGTGTCTCTGAGTTTAGAAAAAAAAAAAATGTATTCTTTTTTTTATATTTTTGTGTATAAATCTTAATGCGGTTCACAGAATATATCTACGTACCAAGTTTCAACAGCATAGTTCTTATAGTTTCGGAAAAAAGTGGCTGTGACATACGGACAGACAGACGGGTTCCGATTAACCATTTTGTTATTAATTATATGGAACATTTAATTGAATCCTTTCCAATCCTATCCTATATAATATATAATATAATCCTAGATAATAGACCGTTTTCAGCTCATTATAACTAATGCGACCAATTGTGAAATCCGGCGTACGATGAACATGGCTGCATACACCTCTGAGGATTACAGTCGTGAAGATTTCGTCTCCAAGATTTAGCAAACAGATCGTTTTCAACTCGTAATAACTATTGCGAGCAATTGTGTAATCTGGCGTGCGAAGAACATGTGTGCTTACCCCTCTAAGGATTATAGTCGTGAAGATTTCGTCCCCAGAACTTAGCAAACGGATCGTTTTGAACTCATAATAACTAATGCGACCAATTGTGAAATCTGGCGTACGATGAACATGTCTGCTTACCCCTCTAAGGATTATAGTCGTGAAGGTTACGCTTATGTTTATCAGTAATTAAGTGTTGAGGGCTTTATACTTCTTATACTGATTATATAATAATCAGAAATGAAGACTTTGATTTACAAAAAGTAGGTACTATTTTTTTCCCCTTTTTTTTTCGCGATTTCCATGAGCTTCGGTAATTGCAAAGCATCAAACACGACAAATGATATGAGTATCCTAGTACCAACAACGCTTCTTGGACCAGAGTCTATAGAAGTCTGCTCGTTCCAGTTTTCTATGGGCACCATTTTTGATTTTGTTCCCATATTCGTACATACACACCTAAAAAAAAAAATTAAAATCATAACTCTCCTCCCCATCCACTTCCGAACCTCATCGTGAACAGCTTGGCCTTACCCATCCAAATCCTAACCTTACTAAGAGTTGCTTAACACCACCCATCCATTTCACAAATCCCGATCTTACCCAACATATTTTCTAAACCACACTTTAATAATAAAAGTAGGAACTCGTAAGTACTTACTTTAATGTCGTTGGAAAAAGTTTCAACTCATTCCGAATACGCTATACAACCGGGGGTACCTACTCACACGCATGCACACTACAATATTTTTTAGTAATAAAATCGTATTTATTTTTTGCGACAGAGCGATACACCCGTCCGTTGAGGAGCGCGTCTCAGCGCAGATTGACGAACCGCAAAAATGTATGAAGAATTCGCCAAATGTTTATACTTTGGCTAGTAATTGGAAAATGTTGCGATTTTAATACAAAAAAAAATGGATTTCCTGTAAAGGACTATATTTGCCGCAATTTCTTATTAATTATTAAGATAAAATATGCTTTAAAATGACCTAAATTGGTACCTATTCTGACCCCTTTTTTTAAATTTTCTGCGATTCTTGTGATGGGAAAAACGTATTTGTGCGAAAATTTTGTATGACGTCATAGATTTTTTCTGATGATTATCTGGAGATTAATATATTATCTTTAAATTAAGACCATGAAATTTTCACATTTGTGACAGCTTGTACATTAAAATGGTACCTGAAAAACACTAATATTTAAGGAAAAATGTAACAGCGTCCTTAATTAAGTGAGACAATTTTGGCGATTTTCCGACCCTTCGTGTTTGCCGGTTTTCCCCCTTGGTGAGATTTCGTGAGATTTGTCTTGACCCCCGATTCTCAGTCGTTACCCGGGGTCCCGGTGGGTCGACCCATTGCCGGGTCCATGGGTCTCGTGTGAGATTTATCAAAATTCAGTAAAGTATAATTAAACCGTTATTCTGAGCTTGAATGCGTTGTATTTGTTTAAATAAATAACAATTTGCTTAATTATTTTCCTTGAATATTTTTTTTATTGTTGTGTAGGCCATATTTTTAGTTGCGAAAAAAATTACGTGATATTTGCCGAGACACCCCTCTCTCCTAAGTGAGTTTCGTTTAGAACTCCTTCCTAAACACCTTGAGAGGTTTTCTTTTTGAGTGTTAAAAAAAGCAGTTTCCATGAACTCGATAGATGGCGTTGATCTGACTGTTACTAGGTACAGGTACAAGCCAAAACGCACGATCAAAAAAATTCGGTCCAAGTGAAATTATGTGACGTTCTGTTTTTTGCAGTAACATACCGAGATCAGCGCCATCTATCTAGCGACTAGGAAAGAGTTGAAAAAGAAAATCCCTCATTAATGGGGGTGTCCTAACCTAACCTAACAGCGACCGCTGAGGCGTCTGCTTGTCAGCGATAGCTAAAATACATGATATTACCTTTTAGCCCTATAATGTTACATATGATGAACAGTTCTTCTGATTTTCTTCTCTGTGTGCGTTCACAAGATGACAAGGTTAAAATACAAGGTGGAGACGGCATTCAATGAATCCTCGTATAGGTAGCTCATTACTTCAATATGAAGAACATAAATAAACTGGAAGAGGCTAGTGATTTCGCGCTGCGTAGCGTTTTTAATTCCTGACGCAAATTACTTGCTGGTATAATTCACCTGGTGAAGCTTGCGGGAATCCGGTGGATGCGAGTCTCAAGGGACCGGTCAATGTGGCGACACTTGGGGGAGGCCTATGTCCAGCTGTGGATGTCTTTCGGCTGAGATGATGATGATGATGATAACTATCACCTTATAGTTGGAACCAATATCCCTATTTCGTTTAGAGTTTATACCCTATTAAGTCTTTTTTTGTATAATAGTTTAAACATTTTCCCTTCGACTGGTATTGCCAGTGTTTTCATTTAATGTCGTATTGTCGTCTCCACTTTGTATGATATTGCATGATTATTATAAGGGGTGGTGGATATAATAGGATGAATGAAACGAACTAAATAAGTAACGTTACGACAACATAAACATTTAATAATTAATAAAAATGTACCTCTTTCAGATAAGTATTATACTTTTCTGATGACTTTGTCTTTTCTTTTTTGAACAAATTAAATCCTACCTGTATTTGATTTACTTATTAAAACTTATAGCACAAGCGAAGTTGTATTCTGGGTGGAATTATTCAATGCCACCTGGAGGGAAAGTATGGTATTAGTCACACTCAGGAATCGAACCGACTAAAGTCCGAAAAAATAACACCTTGAGCTTTTTTACATCAATCGATAGGGCGATCATATGGATCAAATCTCTCTAACAAACATGATTAATAAAATGAAGGGTCTAGTATTTCGAATACTTTCCCTCCGCGTGGTATTGAAAAAGTAGGTGCAGCCTGTCTAACCGTGCAAAACTGGATTTTATGTTAATACCAGGTTCTACATTATCTGCATAGCCTTTTCCCGACTATGTTGGGGTCGACTTCCAGTCTAACCGTATCTAACATCGACAACCCAGTTAGTACTGGGTAATACGATACCCCTTGGTAAGACTAGCTGTCAGACTTTTGGGCCACTGACTACCTGTAACGACTGACAAAGATGGACAAATGACAGCCGGGACCAATAGCTTAACGTGCTTTCCGAGGCACGGAGGAAACTCGGTATGTAAGGGTGTTCACCCCTCAACAGACCAACCTAGACAAGCACAGCTTTACCTAAAGATCGACCCGAGCGGCTGTTATTATTTAGTCACGAGCCACACAATACCAAGCTCTACGTAAACACTAATTATTTTTCATTGTGTGTTTTATTTTTCGTTTAATTTTCATTGTTTTAGGTTAATATAGTACCCATACTATTATATATTTTTCATTACTCATACTCGGAAAGTAGGTCTGAAGTTGCCTGAGAAGCGGGTTGAAAGTAATACTTTTCAGCCATAGGGAGAATCACTTTCAACTGACAGATGTCAAATTATTAAAACAAAAATATAAGTTCGATTTTCACATTTCTATTGAATCATGTTCCAACTTCTATACAGTCTCAGCCTCTCAATTACAGCGCGATGTTGAAATAGCATAAAGTTCGTAGTATTATCAAATTAAAGAATAGGTATATTTTTTTAAAATGACTTACTTAATTCTAATTTATTTCTTTAAAATAACAGATTTGGGCAAAATAATCACCATTTTTTCAATGATGTAAATGAAAAATAATGGCTGAATACTTCGATCAACAACTAGGCTGAATAGCAGGCCGGCCACAGAAAAAAAAATAGGAGGGAAAGCGGCAATCCGATCTTGATTTGTTTTTCGGATGATTCAGGTTTTAATTTTTAATTTTCTTGTATTCGTAATGACAAGCACAGTGTTTACCTCGGGTTAAAGACTTATTTAGTCCCTCGAACTATTATCGCCCTCACTAACGTTAGGGCGCCAAACCTGATCTCAGGATTAGATAAGTTACTTTCATCCCTAGGGTAACAATGTACTATTGATACAAATGGGGGAATCTTGGCAGTCAAGGCAAACTTAACACCCAAGCTGTAGGCGAGGTTTTAATTGGACTGAAAACTGCAAATTAAAAGAAGCTATCAATAGAACGATACGTATTTTTGTCATGAATTATTGTGATTCAAAATTTTTCATTTCCTCACTATATTTTTTTTATTACATTGCATATTGAAACCATTGTACCTGATAGTAGTGCGATAAGAACTAGTTTTCAAAGTAAAAATTTCAGTCTTACAGATCCATTCAACATCACATTATTTATACTTACAAACTAAACATAAAAATTCAAAATGGCACAAATTTTCATAAAATGCAGTCATTCTTCTTAATCAGAATCAGAACTAAATATCTCATCTAGCAAAGTGTTGAAATTCTGAACGTCTTCATCAGATACGCCTTTATTATGATCAATATCTCTTGTGAAGATTCTTCCCAAGATGCCAAAGGAAACTAGTTCATTCTGAGGAACGTTGATCTTGAAGTCCATACGCTCTCGACTGTTTCTGCTGAGAATTTCCTTTTGTAGCACAGAAACGGTGTTTTGGTCCTTCAGTTCACATTTAGACTGGTCCTTCAGCTTCGTAGTTAAAGTGAAGTTCTTAGGACTGAGCGGGAACTTATTGGTCCTCAGTGTCACTGGGAAGTACTCAACGTTGTCACAATCAAGTGTGTCGTTGTGCGTGTTACTTTGAGTTTGCATTTCAATTTCTAGTCCTTCTATTACATGTGCTTCTGATTGGTTGAATCTGAAAGTTTTGAAAAGGGTTTTAACTTTTTCAGTCAATTGTGACTTGGGCCAGTTTCACCGGTTCCGGATAAAGTGTCGGTTAGTTATCTGATAGTTAATACTATCTACCACTTAAAGGCTGGTTATAACTAATACTATATCTACCAGATATCGCTATCCGACACCTGTGAAACCAAAAGTGTTAGTTTATCTGGCAGATAAGTTTCTAATAGGCTAACCGACACTTTATCCGCAACCAGTGAAACTGGCCCTAAGCATTTGATCGTCATGGATACTTGGAAAAACATTATATAGCTGGACAATGTTCTTATTTACGTGATGCATGTACAGTCAACGAAAGAGTTAGGTATGCAAGCAAGCAGTCTTCTTACTACTATTAGAAATGCAGAAGTTTACGAGGATCGATTTTTGTTATTATTTCATGCATAAACTACTGAACGGTTTTGAATGAAATTGCAAACAGATTGATTATAACCCTTTCGCGTTAAGGACGCGTTCGCAAAATTGATAGGTACAAAATCGAACTACTACATTGACACGGCTCACACACACAAGTGTAGTGCACGACTACTATTCTCGCTACCGAGAAAAGTAAACTTGTGTGTATTGACTCGTGTCAATGTAGTGGTTCGATTGATTCAAGTGAACTCATTTTGATACTTAGAAAGATTCATTTTTTTACGTATTTATTTGGAGTAAAATTATGGCGCCGACAAAAATATTTATGTTTTATATTTTTACGTTTTACCTCGGACTTGATGGAACGACCTGAAGGTGTACTTCGGTGACTGCTACTGGAACTCCTAGACGTGTTGGACTAGATGAGCCGAGTTTGGACTTGTTTTGTTAGTTATGTTGAGACCTTACCTCCGGACTTGATGGAGTGACCTGAAGGTGTACTTTGGTGGCTGTTACTGGAACTCCTCGACGTGTTGGACTAGATAAGCCGAGTTTGGGTTTTTTTTGTTAGTTATGATGAGACCTTACCTCCGGACTTGATGGAGTGACCTGAAGGTGTACTTCGGTGACTGCTACTGGAACTCCTCGACGTGTTGGACTAGATAAACCGAGTTTGGGCTTGTTTTGTTAGTTATGTTGAGACCTTACCTCCGGACTTGATGGAGTGACCTGAAGGTGTACTTTGGTGGCTGTTACTGGAACTCCTCGACGTGTTGGACTAGATAAGCCGAGTTTGGGCTTTTTTTGTTAGTTATGATGAGACCTTACCTCCGGACTTGATGGAGCGACCTGAAGGTGTACTTCGGTGACTGCTACTGGAACTCCTCGATGTGTTGGACCAGATGAGCCGAGTTTGGGCTTGTTTTGTTAGTTATGTTGAGACCTTACCTCTGGACTTGATGGAGCGACCTGAAGGTGTACTTCGGTGACTGCTACTGGAACTCCTCGATGTGTTGGACTAGATGAGCCGAGTTTGGGCTTGTTTTGTTAGTTATGTTGAGACCTTACCTCCGGACTTGATGGAGCGACCTGAAGGTGTACTTTGGGAAATGCTACTGGAACTCCTCGACATGTTGGACTAGATGAGCCGAGTTTGGGCTTGTTTTGTAAGTTATGATGAGACATTACCTCCGGACTTGATGGAACGACCTGATGGTGTACTTTGGGAACTGCTACTGGAACTCCTCGACGTGATGGACTAGATAGGCCGAGTTTGGGCTTTTTTTGAAAGTTATGATGAGACCTTACCTCCAGACTTGGTGGAGTGATCTGAAGGTGTACTTTGGTGGCTGCTACTGGAACTCCGCGACGTATCATTTACAAAACAAACCCCAACTCGGCTCATCTAATCCAACACGTCTAGGAGTTCCAGTAGCAGTAACCGAAGTACACCTTCGAGTCGCTCCATCAAGTCCGGAGGTAAGGTCTCATTATAACCAACAAAACAAGCCCAAACACGGCTCATCTAGTCCAACACGTCGAGGAGTTCCAGTAGCAGTTCCCGAAGTACACCATCAGGTCGTTCCATCAAGTCCGGAGGTAATGTCTCATCATAACTTACAAAACAAGCCCAAACTCGGCTCATCTAGTCCAACACGTTTAGGAGTTCCAGTAGCAGTCACCGAAGTACACTTTCAGGTCGCTCCATCAAGTCCGGAGGTAAGGTCTCATCAACACTTACAAAACAAGCTCAAACTCGGCTCATCTTGTCCAACACGTCCAGTAGTTCCAGTAGCAGTCACCGAAGTACATGTTCAGGTCGCTCCATCAAGTCCAGAGGCAAGGTCTCATCATAACCTACAAAACAAGCCCAAACTCGGCTCATCTAGTCCAACACGTCTAGGAGTTCCAGTAGCAGTTCCTGAAGTACACCATCAGGTCGCTCCATCAAGTCTGGAGGTAAGATCTCATCATAACTTACAAAACAAGCCCAAACTCGGCTCATCTTGTCCAACACGTCCAGGAGTTCCAGTAGCAGTCAAGTCACTGAAGTACACCTTCATCAGGTCGCTCCATCGAGTCTGGAGGTAAAGTCTCATCATAACCAACAAAACAAGCCCAAACTCGGCTCATCTAGTCCAACACGTCGAGGAGTTCCAGTAGCAGTCACCGAAGTACACCTTCAGGTCGCTCCATCAATTCTGGAGGTAAGGTCTCATCATAACTTTCAAAAAAAGCCCAAACTCGGCCTATCTAGTCCATCACGTCGAGGAGTTCCAGTAGCAGTCACCGAAGTACACCTTCAGGTCGCTCCATCAAGTGTGGAGGTAAGGTCTCATCATAACTTTCAAAAAAAGCCCAAACTCGGCCTATCTAGTCCATCACGTCGAGGAGTTCCAGTAGCAGTCACCGAAGTACACCTTCAGGTCGCTCCATCAAGTCTGGAGGCAAGGTCTCATCATAACTTACAAAACAAACCCAAACTCGGCTCATCTAGTCCAACACGTCTAGGAGTTCCAGTAGCAGTCAAGTCACTGAAGTACACCTTCATCAGGTCGCTCCATCGAGTCCAGGACGATTAGACATTTATAAACCCTACTGACATACTTTTTTATAGCAAAATGAAATAGAATGAAAATCTTACGAGTACCTTGTCAAGTATCAAATTGAGTTTATCGAATATTTTGTGTTTTTACCGCGATCTTTTTCAACTCGAGCCTCTCTAAACAGGCGATACGTGTCCACTCTCGACGGAGGCCGCGCTCGGACTAAAATTTTATTCTAAGTGCTTGTGCAATAAATCAAGACGGGTATTAGAAATAAAATAACCCTTAAAGCAATCAATTAAGATTCATTCAGAATAGCAAAATATGTGAAAAAATAAGTTTCGGTTTTGTATTTTTTCTGCGACTTTTAAAGCGTATAGATAAAAAAAAATGCCTTGCATTAAAAATTGAGTATGTTTGCCTACATATAGTATTTTTAAAAGTAGTCAAATATGATAATAATAACACAAAAAATGTACCTAAACTCAACCCGGTATCGTTAAATTTGTGGAAAATGGCAACGAAAGATCGATTTTACATAGTAAAAAAATAAAATTTTCTATAATAAAGTACCTATTATTTGATGATGAAGAACCAATCTGTACGATGTTGTTATTAGTTATATTAAATTTTGTTTAATAATGCAATAAAATGGACCGAAAAACAGCATAATTCTGCCTGATTTGCAAACGCGCCCCCTTCATACCTAACTCTTTTGTTAAGTTTATATAAAAAAGCAGGTGGGAAGAAGTAGTTAACACTATGTTGTTCTTGCCTAGGCCTACCCCATGGGGAAAAGCCGTGACCGTAGGTATGTTTGAGTATGGTACCTGTAAGGGCAGGTGGTGACGTCATCAGTCTTGCACGCGACGAGCGCGCACGCGACCACGCCCACCTCACGCCGAGCGTACGTGTTGGAGCCATCTTGGATGAAGGCGCGGTACCGCATAGACTAGTGACATATACCAATATGTTATTGTAAACAGTTGAATTAGGGCAGCTGAAGGTATGAAATCACACTGTGACTTGATTTTGCCAAGCAAAGAAAGCGTTTCATACAAATATGAAAGCCAATATTTAATACATCCATAATGTACTGCCGCACTCACTGAATGTTCAACCTATAACTCGAGGTATAAGGGTAAGCGCGGTACTAGGTGTACATTAGGACGATTTTCCTCATAAAAAAAAGACTCAGAAAACCTCTCATTGTAGTGGATACTCAGCTCGTAAACGAGGTTTATATGTGTTGATCACTCACTTTCCTTTGAATTTGCGAATGAGCAAGCGTTTCAGTTAAAAATGTATACTTTAAATCATACAAATAACGTTCTTATTGGTATGCGCTTGTTTTACTTAGCAAGGAAAAGTCCAAGCGCGATTGATAAGACGAAGAATGTCGAAAAGATGAGTTTCAGCTTATTTCAGGTGGCGATAGATAGACATGAGTACTACGTCGACACGAGCGTTACGTCGATTTTTAATCGAAAATATACAATTATTCTATTCAGTGTTTGCAACAAGCACAATCAGAATATGAATACATTCTTAAAATCATAAAAATATTATCTGTGAAACGGGTATTTTTAATTTTAAATCGACGTAAGCGCGCTCGTGCTAGGCTTCAATTGTTTGCCAAGCGTGGTTCAAGTACAGCCTAGAAGATAGATTAATTTATTATAAGTTGTGGTAAGTAAAATTGGCCTGACAGATAGTCATAATTTGTTATTAGGTCCGGCCATTTGATGTAAAAAAAAAATAACCATGACAACCATATAATTTCATACATTATAAAATAAATGGTTATGAAAAAACTTAAAAACTTACCTGTGTTATATACTACATACACTACGTACCATAAAAGCAAGCACTGAATAGAACTACAATTACCTAAACTAAAAAAAAACGCGTGCAACATGTTGTTCGTGCAAATAGGTAATTTTCATATAAGTACAAAGTTTACTTGCGGTGCAGTGTTAGTAGCTTAAAATAAATATATATATATATATATATATATATTGATAAACCATAAAAATATTAGGTCCACCATCATGCATTCGTATTATTTCACAACAATTTCAGTTAGCACTGTTCAATGCAATAAAGGTATCATGCAAAAAATACAAATTAAATACCAGGTTATTTTATATTGAGTCCCTTTTTTTTGTTATCTACTTCGCTTTAATTTAATTATTTACAATAAATTAAAAATAAAAACGTGCATCACAGTCCTTTTCCAGATATTTTTTCCCATCGATTTAGTCTCACTGTCAAAATTACATTAACATTAATTTATTCTCGTTACAATAAGGATTAGGTTGTTCTGACACATGTTTCATAACTTTTATCATCTACCTAGCCTTTTCCAACTATGTTGGGGTCGGCTTCCAGTCTAAACGGATGCAACTACCAGTATTTTACAAGCACTGCCTATCTGACCTCCACAACTCAGTTAGTACTGGGTAATACAATACTCTTTGGTAAGACTGGTTGTCAGACTTTCGGGCCACTGGCTACCTGTAACCACTGTCAAAGATCTACAAATGACAGTCGGAACCAACCGTCTAACGTGCTTTCCGAGGCACGGAGGAAACTCAGTATGTATTGGGCGGTCACTCATGTACAGAATAACCTAGGTAAGCACGGCTTAACCTGAAGATCAGTCTAAACTGCTGTATTTTATATTGCCACGAGATCCTCGCGTGATTCAAAAACCCAATGATCTTAATTCTCAGCACTATAAGGTTGTTCTTGAGTCGCTGTCGCTTTAGAGGTAAAATTGACTGAAAAAGGACTGCAGAGATCAAGCAGTAATAAATTTCTTTAAACAAAATTATACAGCCATATTCCCAAACCCAACTTACCGTGGTGCCTTCTCTCTGGGCGAGGGTGACCTTGAAGGTGCAGGTGGTATCTCTTTGCGTCAGCGTGAACTCCTGGGAGCCAGGCTCTAGCAACCTGCTAATGTGCGAAGGGAGGGAGAGGTCTGTGATCAGGCGCAGGCTGTCGTGGTCTGCTGGGTTGTCGTAGATTGGACCTGGGTATGGTTCCGTAACCTGGAGAAATGAATGACGTTGTTAATTGGTAATTCGGTTATAAATCAAGGGAGCAGCTGTGGAACGACCTAGAAACAAAATATTGAAAATATCTTCAAACCCTAATTGGATCGGAAAGAGTATTTTTGCTCTTCGTGTCTCAGTGCAAATTAAGCCGTTTTTATCGTCTTGAGGGTAAAGTACAAATAAAACATAAACACAAAGTATATTTTTAAATAAATTAAAGAAATTCTTAATTAAAAAAAGCTATTATACAGTCAACGAATATTTAACAGATTAATACAATAATCATTTATAATTATGGAAAACAGACATTTAATAAATAGAATAACCAAAATTAAATTAAACTATAATATTTTTACACACAATAAATTATATTAAATAACTATAATTAATTATTAAAAATTAATATTTTTTAAGCTAGTAAATAAATAAGCAATTCTAAACATAATTATATGAATAAGAAATGATAACATGTTGACTATTATTATTACTAGAGACTACTAGGATTTTTAGATTAATGGAAAAAATATTTAATAGTATAAGTTATAAAGCGCTTTTCCTCTCTCTATTTATTTACTTTAAAAATTGCTGTGCCCGGCAGGGTCCATTTGTTACTATAATTTTATTTACCACCATTTACCACATTATGGTTAAAGCAATAAATGATTTTGATTTGATTTGTAAATTTGAATCTAGAACATCGTGTGCACTGAGCATGTGAATTCAAAACATCATTAAACCTATTTACTTCTTTCTACCTCTATGGTGCCGAATTTATCATATATTTTTTTTTTTTTATTTGTTAATTACTCAGAGACTCGGAACCTTCTTGGTGTACTTTTTTTAATTTGTTTTGCGCGCGCCATTTTCTTTTCACGTCATATTGTTAACACTTTAGGTTAAAAACAAGGAATCCAACTTGAAAACAAATGAAAAACCTAAAATTACCAACAGAATGAACTGAATTTGCATTTTTTTGCGTTTATTCATTTCCTCGCTGAGGTGGGATGAAAAGTTACGTGTTGCACTCGAGTGCAAAGATTTTTACCTCGTGCTCTTTTGATTGCCTCGCTAACGCTCAAGACTCTAAGTTTTGAATCACTCGCTGCACTCGTGACTCTATTTTAGAATCTTTCGCTTGCTCGGTCATCAAAATTGAGCACGTGGTTAAAAAGCAACTTTGCACTCTTGTACAACAAATAACTATTAATTGATTCTATTGATGATGATGACACCAACGGTCAGAACATAATAGCTCACAATGTCTTTAGCTGCAGATTATAGATTTGAAACACAAATACTGAGAGACAGCTTGTCGTAAATTCTGACTCAATTTAGAAAGAAAATGTCTTACTTGTCCGGGTACTTTGGGCACTTTAGCGACAAGTACTCTAGTGGTGGGCAGGCCTGGCATGATGCTGATTAGAGCACCGGCTCTTCCTGAATATATTCCAGAACCTGAAACACAGAAATAAATAACAGGTTATTGAGGGCAATAGAACGTAATCGAAGACTAGAGACGGATAGGAAGAACAGAAAAAGTTGTTGTTGTGTTTTAACTCCTTTATTAATGATAGCGTGACGTTTAACAGGGAAGACTGAGAGAAAAAATGCGATGCGCCGAGCCAAAGTAGCATGAAACAAGGACAGGATGGTCATGAGAAGACGAAATAGAGGCTCCTAGAAGTTCCACTTCGAATGATGGAGATGATAAGGATTTCATTGCTAACTAGCCACATTTGAACTACAAGTTCAATATGAGGCTAGTTGGCAAAGCAAAACTTACCTGCACTTCCAACTCTGACATTGTTGGCTCCAGCTCCCAAGAAGTTGACATCCAGGGTATAGGCGTACGCCTCCTGGATTTGGACAGCTGAAACATAACAGAAACAGTCCTATATATACCTAGCATAAAGTCGACTTTTTAAGAAAGACATCGTTCTTCATCTCTGATTAACTGCAGTGAACAAACAACAGGTTACGATATTTGGTGATACTTGTTCGAAATGAGGTTATAGAGACAAATATCGTCCAATCCGAAAGCGGTTCAAAATGGGGAACCTTTTCTTAACAATCTTGGGGTTGATTTCCAGTCTAACTGGATGCAGCTGGAGTACCTACTTAATCTGAAGGATAAACACGATACCCGTTGGAAAGACAGGTTATGAACCCTTCGGGATCCTGACTACTTGTATAATATACGGTCACCTAAACACGGAACAACCTCGGTAAGATTAGTTGTTAATTTTGATCGACTCGTGCGGCTATTTTTCTGCGGCGTGCTCCTTGATTGACCTTCAAAATAAACTTCCGGTCTTTTTGCTCACTCACCTGTCAAATATGGAAGCTCAGAGAACCACATGGTGGGGAATATCACATTTTTAACTTGTTCCTTCTGCACCACCTGTACAGCCGGCACTTGGAACATGAGATCGAAGCAGATGAAGTGGCCGAAGGTTACTCCGAAGTCTGTGCTAAACAAACCCAGCTCGGGACGCAGTGCTGGCGTATGCGCAGCTTCTCCGAATAGGTTGATCTTGCGGTATCTGGAACGTACGAAAGAAGGTCTTAGTTTTCTGATTTGCACCTTCACCAACATCAATTTATAGTCGAAGTTCCGGTCACAGATAATATAATACTAGCGTATTCCGGTGCTTGTCTTGTGCCAGTCGGAATAAACATAAAAATAAAAGACAAAATATATTCTTGGAAGGTACCTAAATGTCGTGCAACTGACGATCCTATAATTTATACCAACCGTGACAGCCATTGCAAGGTTTGTATTAACATAATCATGATCGAAACCTTACGTAAAAGCTATCTATTCGTGAGTACTATACCTACAATTCGTCGATTTTAGCAGCTAACACCTGGGTGGGTATAAAGTCACATCTAAATACTGCTTAGAAATGAAAATTGGGTATACCCTGAAGACGGAAACTACAACAAAAGTATGAAAAGACTTTCAAAAGCCATTGCTTTTCGAATCTTCATGACACGAAAGCTGGCAATTCTGGTCGTTAAGGTCTCACCTGTTAATAACCGCACCTGTCCTGTCGAAAACGACATTGGTGTTGAAGATGTAAGTCTTCGCCTCAGGGCAGTACTCTTCACTATCCTGGGTAACTGTGCAGTCCATGCGCTCGCGACCGTTGACCACCACGTAAATGTCATTCTGTCGTGCGGCACTTGATATGCCTACCAAGAACTGGAAAAAAATATATTTTAACGTCAGATTTTGCAGGCTCGTATTTTGGTCAAATTCATTAAATGTGGGCAAATGGTAAGTCTAATAAAGAACTCAGTAAGCCCTTGGAAGCCTTGTATGGGTTCCAGACTGCCAACTATACCCTGGCAGAGCACCGAGACCTCAGAATTGTCCTAATAATTTGAATATTTTGAATTCTACCATCTTATCATGGCAAAAATGTGTTGAGTCACTATTCTGCTTCACATGGCAAATCTTCCCTTCTTTTTATTAGAAAGAGGGGTCTAATAATGCAGCGTGCAAATAGATCTGTAGAAAATCATATGATAAACAAATTACAAACCTCATCAAAGATCAATGGGAACATAGCAGGAATGGGATACTGACGCAGTGCGCCGTAGATTGGCACTGTGAAGTATGTCGAGCCATTTGTCAGGGTCAGTTCTGGGAACACCACGATGTCAGCACCCTGAAAACATTGTAAAAATTATCTAATTAATGTCAGTTTGAGCTGGCAAGCTATAATAAACTAGCTGGATACATTTACCGCATGTCAAGAAATCAATAAACCAAACGCTCGATACCCGTATAGCCCTTCACATCTGATCACACTTTCCCTCGCAGGAGCAGGATGAGCTGGACTCCTTCGAAGAAGACTGGAGCCGAATAGCCTGAGAGTAAGGGGAGGGGAATAGGGGAGCTTTTGCCTGCAATGGGAATATGCAGGCTTAAAATCTTCTTTCTAGCGTAAGTAGCTACTATGTTTGGCCACAATTTATCAATTAAACTTATCTGGTTCTTTTAAGTACGTCTTTGTTGATATTGAAACTCATCATGGTCTTACAACTTTACTACTACGTTACTACAAATTTTTGACCAATGTTTAGCTGCATATTATAAACAAACCTGATCTGCCGCTTCCTTGATGAGATTGGCATAGTTCGCGAGGTTCGTCGCCACGTTTCCGGTTACTTGGTATTCCACTACCGCTCCTACGTAGTGGTCATCTTGAGGTGTCGATTTCTGTGGAGTATAAATGCACTGAATAAAATTACAAGTTAGTAGAGCAAGTTATTTACAACATTGATAAATTACTCTGCTGTTATGACGTATGTTTTCTTGGAGATTATTGCTTAAAGTCAACAAAGTCTTGTTTTGAGTCAGACCTTGTTCGTTATGGTGATATCAATCAACTCAGGCAATGATACTCCACAGCTGATCCTAGACCACACTGCGCCACAGTAAGAGAGACAAGACGTACTTTAGGATGCTCTAACCATTATTGAAAGTTATCGTAAATAAAAGAATAATATCTTTGTTGATGCTCATCGTACTGAAACTCGGTCAGCTGACTAATTTGTGGGCCGATCATTCGGACCTAAGGGCTGAGCAGCGTCAAAATAAATTCTTCTACCACATTTAATTCATAATTATTTGAACACAAAGATCAATAAACCACAACACGGAATACCCACTGCTGTTGAGCATTGTAACAGACACAAACACAACAAAAGGAAAACAAACATGTTTATTTTATAATGTTTCGACATTTATTCGAACAATAAATCACTTTACCTCATAAGAACTCAACACAAGACAAAGGAATATTAGAACACTGACTAGCAACATTATTTACTGACGAAAATAGCTGATGAAATTGTTTTCGTAATAAATAAATGAATGGATTAGTTCGACACATGCGTCTTGTGAGGAGACTCGCACGCTACTGGCGGTGGCGACTCTGGCGAGAGGTGGCTACTGTTTGTGTCTGAAGTCCAAGTGATTCAGGTCATGCTCAGATTGGCCTGACCTAGAACATTGTGCTAAAGGTCAACTTTGTTTATAAGTCGGTTACTAACTTTAAGTCATTTACATTGTTGCTGGTCTTCGAAGGTGTTGATGATTTCCGTGAAAATTGTGTATGGAACTGGATTTTTGTTTCTTACCAGTTTCTGTTTTGCTTAATTTTTATTTTATTATTCAAACGACATGTTTTTAATAGCTTTTCTTATTATCTATCTCTGATGGGAGAAAAATACTTTTTAGCAGAGCCGGAAGGCTCATTGCGATATTTTGCGCTATGGACCGACCATATATCGTGAACCTAAGTTTTTACAATTCAAGTTTGATTTAAATAACAGTGCATGTTATAACTTTAAATTGTATTTCAATGAAAACTTCTACGACCCCCGAACTGTCCAATGCAGCCAAGAGCGCAATATTTTGAGTGCGTTATATGTAATTAGGTCCTCCTGTATTTAAAACTTAATTATTCACCCCAAAAAAAAGTTTTGCATAGAGTTATATAGTTTGATGTACAGAAAGCCGGTTGACGGGTTCATGAAGAGTTCGTTTACACATTGCAAATGCAATTAATATCACATAAAAACAAAAGGAATAATGTTCCCCGTTTTTGCAACAATTTTCATTTATGCTCCGCTCCTATTGGCTGTAGCGTGATGTCCTTCCTCGATAAATAGACTATCCAACACAAAAATATTTTTTTCATTTTCAATCAGTAGTTCCAGAGATTAGCGCGTTCAAACAAACTCTTCAGCTTCATAATATTAGATTACTTAACTTTAAACAACGTTTACAAATAACTTTTCACAATAACACGGTGATTACGTTGAACATATCAAATTGGCACGTATCCATATAACTACTATAAAACTTCAATCGATATAAGTCGTGAACACCGCGCGTAACCATCAGAAACATTGCCATCCTTTTCTTCTTCCACTAAATTGAAAAGAGACAGAATCACGAAAGACTTTCACGAGTTACGAAATACTTTTTTTAAGCTTTCATTGAGTGCATTTAGTTCCACATGATGCACTACGATAGCATGATTCGTTGGAATAAAACAATGCATGTCTAGTACACTTTGCCAACGAGTGAGAAAGAGAAAGCATTAAGATGAGCATTGATGTTGATGTTTATTGGAAGGGTCACTAACCCTTTGAGTAGAGATGGAATGATGTTTACTATTGATACAAAGTACGTCATTTCATTATGCCACACGTGTGGCAAACAGGTTCGCGTTGTTTATATTGCACGGAATTAAGTCCATGTTCACCAAAAAGATGACAATCTGATTATCTAAAACAGCTGTTTAAAACACATTTTGGATGGGAATTTGTCACAGTGACAGTTGTTTTTAGATAATCAGACCGTTATCTTTTCGGTGAATATGGACCTTAGACTAGTACACGTGTTGAAGGTATCCACGTTTTGGGATGAGAGTTTTTGCGAAAAACCTGACTGTTAGAGTATACGAACACTGATGTCCGTATACTCTAACACTAAATAACACCAAAAGAGTAGATAGGTAATTCTGTATCAAGCTCTCTTGAAATCTAAAGCTTCAGGAAACTTAAATCTTGATAAACTTAAAAAACAAAATGATATAGGTACGTAGATTTTACTTTAGATAGGTAACACTGTCATTTTAAATGTCTAAGTTATTTTATTTGTATTGAAAACTAACCTTGATACAAAAAACAAGCCCAAATTGCTGTATTTACTTCCGGAAAAGCAGAATTGTAGATATGTTTTTCGTGCACAAGAAAATAAAGTGTCACTAAGTAAAAGATCTTGTTCAACAGATAATAGATAAAAAAAACAATCAAGGGAACTAAATATATGTGACAAGAATGCCCTCATCATTTAAAACGATAATATCTTCACGTGCAAGCGTGCAACTAAAAATCAAGGCTCCATTTTACACGGGTTCCTCATACCCTAATTCTCTCATTAGGTTATTTACACTTTTTTCTTTTATATCATTCCTCAGCCAATCCATCTATCGTTTCCTTGGTATTCTTCTCCTTCTACATCTTAGTTTTCTCCATTCCTCCTCATCACGTACCGTAAGACAGTCGATTTCCTTTTAACTTTTCTACAACTGACGTAACATTCCAACTTCCTCTAGTTTACTGCCTCCGTACTTAACAGATTTTTGTCAGACCACACAAACCCCCAAAATTCGCAATCTTTTTCACCCATCTCTTCATAGCCCAGTTTACCGATCCCATATAGTGCGACAGCTCTAATTACGGATTTGTTATTATATTCCCCTTCAATTTGTGGGCATAGAGTATCTTGTGGGGCTTCCGTGGATCGCAAGTGGATCACGTGACCTGTAGCCATTTCATCCCTAAAGCCATTTCAGCTCTAAATACATCCTATACTTCTAATTTGAGAAAAGTGGCCTAGTGCGCGTCGGGCTCGCCCATGAAGGGTTCCGTAGCAGCAAGTAACATAATATAAAAGTTCTTGTAGTTCGTTGTGAATGAAAGTTAAATTGCGGTTTACGATTTATGACGTATTAAAAAAAAACCACTTACCAGATCTCGCTCAAACAAATTTTTGGTGGAAGTTTACATGGTAATGTACCTCATATATTTTTTTTAGTTTTATCATTCTCTTATTTTAGAAGTTATAGGGGGGGGGAAGTTATAAGTTTACCACTTTGGAAGTGTCTCTCGCGCCAAGTACCTATTCAGTTTAAAAAAAAATGATTATAAGAAGCCCGAATATAATTTTTGTAGACCTATCCATAAATACTGAGTTTCAGTTCTAAGTATGGGGAACCCCCAAAATTTAATGTTGTTTTTTCTATTGTTGTGTATAAAACTTAATGCGGTTCACAGAATACATCTACTTACCGAGTTTCAACAGCATGTTCGCAGTTTTGGATAAAAGTGGCTATGACATGCGGACGGACAGACAGACAGACAGACATGACGAATCCATAATGTTTCCGTTATTTGTCATTTGGCTACGGAACCCCAAAAATGATTTCTGATTTAGGAGTTGGAAATTTTTAAATTCTTGTTTCTAACTTAACTTTCCTCAGAAGTTCCTTCTAAATATTGAATATTAAATGCCAAGTAGGTAGATAAGTTTTTTTTGCATAGTCATGTATTTCAACCAAAATATT
The DNA here is from genome assembly GCA_916618015.1 of Xestia c-nigrum. Taxonomy (NCBI): domain Eukaryota; kingdom Metazoa; phylum Arthropoda; class Insecta; order Lepidoptera; family Noctuidae; genus Xestia; species Xestia c-nigrum. Next base: position 7,597,945 of record OU745263.1, read on the forward strand.
TAATAATCCAGCACCGACCGTTATCAGCATATTATTATCTCCTCAATGTAACACAACACTGCCTATCATATACTCTTAAAAAAAACTGCCTACTATAAAACAATTTATGTTGATTAAGACCACCAATGGCGGACAATTATTGGAACCACGTTTTATTTGAAATAGCGAAAAAACAAGACCAAAGAAAGGATGGTAGGACTGCGTGAAGAAGGATATGACTAGAGAGGGAGACTGCTGACATGACGCCTAATAGAGAAACTATAAAGTATATAGAAGAAGATATGCTGCCCCTAATTAAAAAGGTCAAAAAAATGACGATGATGATAGAGAAAAATTAAGAAAAGAGAAATAATGTTCGATTCCTGTGTACGCAGAACAGCTTTCTTATACAATTTTGATGACAGTTACCCGTTTGTACTAAGCACTAGCAAAATCTTATCAAATGCCTTAAGATGCATAGTCGAAATTTCCACTTTCGAAGATAAAACCGAGCATGAATGGTTTTTTATAAGTAGATTTATGAATAAGTGTTGAACTGGTGATTTTTATCGATACAAAAAAACGTGATACAATGATGCACACGGTAGATATCACAGACGACGGTATCTAAAATAAAGCTGACCATGAGATAGCTACATTAAATTATGCATAATATTTTAGTTACAATGTGCATCAATACTTACCTATGTACTTATATAGATAAGTCGCGGTAATGCCTGGGAACTAACAGCTAGAATTCTGGGTTACTAAGTGAAGTCAATATGGTCATACCAACCGAGTAATACTCGGACCAGAGGGCCTATCTATCCGCGTCGTTCACTCGCACTCATCTGCAGACGTGCGCAAGAGAGACGGATGGATCCGAAATTCCGAATATACGAACGCAGCGTTAGGGCGTAGGGCCTCTGGTACAGACTGGCTGTTGAAATTTATTAAAGCTGAATACAGGGTGCATGGGACAGCGAAGCATACATTAATTATTATTTAAATGTCTTTGTTGCCAAGTACCTAATTTTATTTTCACTTCTCATGCTCTAAAAGTACGCCGTTATAGCCCTACGAAGCGGGATTAAAATGGCCGTTTATTACCTAGGGAGTATAAAGTAATTTAAAAATGGAACGATCTTTTTCTCTGAAATATGGTCACAAAAGAGTAACTTGTCAAAGGTTTTATTTAAATTTCGCATTGGCATGCAAATAGAAAGCGGTTTATTGAAAAAAAAAAATTACTCTTCAACGCGAAAAAAAAATATGGTTGTTTGTGTGCATCGTTAATTTTGAAAAGCAATGCCTCTGTTGCTAGCCGCTGCAGTAATGTAGGTACTAATTATCTGTGGAGTGTGGATCATCTCCATTGCGAAAATGTTGAGAGATTGTGTTGTGTTTTCAATGGTTAATCTGTGACTGACCTGATAGAAGAAAAAACTGACCACTCAGTTCTGAATTTTTGTCGAGTGTAAATTTGTTCAGTTTTAAATGGCTATTTTTCTCGCACTCGAAGTGAAAAGTACTGCTGGGTTACCACAACCTCTAAATGCGATTCAATTCAGGTCCTAAACTGAGTCGCAAGCTGTCAGTTCCATAGAAAAACTGTCAGAAAATGACGGCTCAAACCTAAATTGAATCGCATTTGGACGTTGTGGTAACCCCGCAGTTTGCACCTCGAGACTAAACGCCAATATAATATACCCTCGCTTTTCATTGCCTCCCTCGCAAGCTCGGGAGGCAAACCACCTCGGGTATATAATGGCTTCGTTTAGTCCCTCGTTATAAAATATACTATTAATTTTGAATTTGCTTGCTTTGGTTATTGTTTTTTTTTTTAAATACCAATCAGAGATAATCATCTGTTCCATACATTTTGACCGTATGATGTTGCACTTTTGCTGTTTCCTACATCAGATTTTTTTTTAATTTACTGATGGTGAATTTCGAAACTGAACACACTATTTATATCCACCTCTTTCCTAAAAAGTATTACTGCTTTACAGTTGGCTGTTGTGCTGGGTGCATTCTCGACCGGGATTTCTCTCCAGATAGCTCCCAAGATGTCTCGGTAAAATCTGGCACGGACGGAGAACAAGCGACGGTCACTGAAGTTAGACGAGCTCTGCTAGACATAGGTGTGTCGGCGAGACAGTACAGCTACTAAACAAGGTGTGAGAGACACCCAGGAAATGAAACAATATGAAGAACTCACCTGTACAGAGAGTCCTATACAGGAGAACAGCAAGAAGAAACAGAGATATCTCATATTGTGTGTGTAGTTTATTTTCCACTCGTAGCACGACGGGACTCCAATGCGACTCGTGCTGTGCCGACTTATCTCAGCATATTTATGTGTACCAGTGTTCGTGTACATTGTAGGACGATACGACACGTCACGATAAACTGGCACTAGAACAAAATTCGTTGATAAAAACCACACATATCGAAATAAGAAACGCCTGCTCTTTTTCACCGATTACAAAGAACATTTTTTTCATATTCTGCAAACTTATTGTATCAAGTTCGAAGGTAACAGTGAATATACTAAAAAATAAACACGATAAAGCCAAAATCAATAATTTTGAAAAAAGATACAAGACAGCTCATACATTCAATGATGCGTTCTGAAGGAACCAAAATAAAACAGACCCAGAAACAATTACTCATATCTTTTTCAACATAATTGGTTTAAAAGAAGCTAACTAAACAACACCTATAAAAGCTAATGTGGAACTATTAAAGTATCTAACAATAAGCTATTAAAGATTCGTATAAATGGAAACAAACAGACGGAATTGATGACAAAGTCGTGGTAGGATACGGGGAGATCCCGAACGTACTTACAAACACTAACTCATACAAGTATACAGGCCGGACGAGGGAAGTACATTTAATCATAGGAACATAATATGTAACCTCAACGGCCAGGTCATCAGTAGTTACAAAAATAAGCAAGTCAACCGATAATGGAACAACAGGTTGCCGAGATATTACGCTTACTTGTGTAAATAAACCAACTTCAAAATAATTGTTCGAAATATAGTTGTCGACGAAACGTAAAGAGGACAGAGCACCTTTAGAATCGCAGTACCTATAATAATGATAATGCTATTAGGCAACGGAGACGATTGCCAATACATGGATTAAGATGAGGTGTTTTGTCTACATCAAATGAATGAGTATATCTAAGGGCAGAAGAATAATGATAATAACTCTTATTTGGCCGTTTTCGTGTTCAGAAAAGAAGTAAGAATATGAAATCTTGTTAAATATGGAGATCGATGTCGCTCATGTGGTGATCGAATGCCAAAAAATGTATGGGCTACCGAAACACGTATCCAATGCCGTACAAAGGCGTTTTGAAACCTAATATACGGGCGAAAGGGCATAGTATATCTTGCGAGGTTGAAATAACTTTACTAAAATCATACTATAAGTAGGTACCTACCCGTTTACGACCAAAAGGTATCATCAATGTTCATAAAGGTGCGAAGTACATCAATAAAATTACAGGGTGAATTTTAATAAATGCGACAAAATGAAATTGGAGCTTCAGTTACAGTAACATAGTAATTAAAAACTGTTTTTTCTACAATCTATCGCTAAAAAAATTATGCGATTATCGTTTTCAAAAGGTCCATTGATGTTATTGTCTTTATTAATTAAGTACGAATTATCGTTATTCCAGTAATATGCAAAATAAATAAGAAAAATTAAGGCAAAATTAAGTAAATAACCGCTATATTGAGCACTGCGATGAGTCGGACGAGATTTTTTGATACTTTTATTATTTTAACGGTTTTCGTAACACTGATCAATTATTTTTTAATTTTACATTTGATATTTTATACATTTTCTTGACAACACGTATTATTGTATATTTAAATTTGTCGCATCTATTCAATTTCACCCTGTATATCTCATTGACTTCTATCAAAATAATAGTATCACCTGGAAACAGTTCCAAAATACCATCTAAATGAAACGCCTTATCAACAGTCAACAACTTGTCTATACTGATACGAATCAAGATTACAACTTATGTTTGTTATAAAACGTCATATTATCTTGCCGCAATCAAATAATCCTCAATTTTGTTCCCGGACATTTCCTGCTTTATTCCCGAAACTATTGAATTTAGTCTGATGCAGTTTTCCGCGATAAGCTTCAACGAAAACGTTTTACCCGTTGGTGCAGTTTAAAAATCAACATTGTGGTATTTTTCTTTCTATACCAAATACTTGTTGACTCTTATCATCAGGTAATACAGGCGATTATTCAGTGACTAAATACGGATCGTAATCAGGTTGTACTTTCGTATTTTTAAAACCAGATAAAGAGTAATAAAGAGAGACTAATTTTATCAAATCACTTTCAATCCTTGCATCATTTTAATCCCCTTGTTCCTGAGGTTTTTTCAGATTTTCCCAAAAACCAGTGATCGTACACAATCGATTATAATCTCGATAAGGTTTTCTCAAAATTGCCTATCGAATGAGTCTTCATGCTTTTTGAATCGAGTGGTTTTTTGAATTAGTGGTGTAATCGCATCAGCTACTGCCAATAATCTAATCAATTTAAACGTTTTTATTTCGCTACTAATTTGCTTATCGTCTACCTATATCCTCATCTTATTATTCTATTTTTCACTTAATGAATTTTCTCAGGGTTGCCACCATTACGTGTGAATTCTTTGTATGTAAGCCGATTATTTTCTTTTATTATTTACTTACTAGCTGACCCGCGCAACTTCGTCTGCGAGTGAGGGTTAGAGAAAGTGTGAGTTAACCTTAAGAGTTAGACATATTATGCTATCGTGGACTTTTTTTGCTTAAGTGGAACAATTCCTTCGTACGTGATTGCTGTGTAACTTTAACCGCTGCATAACGATGCAGCGCTTGCAACGGAAGCAAAAAAAAGGAATAAATCTTTGTTTTAGGGAAATTTTAAAACTGATGCTCCGCCCCTGTTGGTGATGTTAGCCTTTCTTGATAAACGGGCTGTCCAACACTAAAATATGTTTTTAACTCGAACCACTATGTCCTGAAATTTATATTATTATATCATATTATTTATCATTTACGTTTGCTTCCTTAGACACTTGATGACAGTCATACTCCAGCAAGGTCTAAAGTTCTCATCGGAGTGCATGAAATGAGCCAAAACACGATATAGCTGTAAACTGTTGGGTACTTCTCGCTACTGTCTTCCATCTCCATCGTCAGATCATCGATGCAAGTCGTACTCTAGTTAGGTTAAAGGTTCTCATCAAGTTGCATGAAATGATCCAAGGGTGCTTTCAATTTAGACGTTTCGATATGCGCTGCAGTACCGGCGCCGACACGAAACGTCTAAATTGAAAGCGCCCTAAACGCGATATAGCTGTTGTAAACTCTTGCGGATCTGTTGCAAGGCCAACTGCCTTCCATCTTCATTGACATACCTTTGGTGACAATTTTGAAACCAAAATGTTTTAATCCTCCATTTCAAATTTGTAACTCTACGTCCATAAGAGGCCGTGTCTTAAAAATGCATTACCTCTCAAGCGTTGAAACCTTCAAATGTAATACGGTGACTTTAGAGACATCCCAATTTTAGAGTATTAGCCCCAAGGTTTTTTGTGATTCAACCTTTTTTGAATAAAATCGGATTGAGTTTTCAAACGTGTGTCAAAATCAAATGTAGTTTAAATCAAAAAATCAAAAGCTCTGAGTATTGATATCAACTTCGAAGGAAATCACCGCCATGTCCAAAATAATTGTCTACCCTTTTTTAACCCCAATAGTGGTTAATTTCAATAAAATACGAAACACATCTGCCATCAATTCTGTTAAAAAGGTTTATGCAAAATGTCAAGTAGATTTGACCAAGGAATCACGTTGTCTCATACAAACTTTGCCCCCCTTTTTACCCTCTTAGGGGCACAATCTTGGAAAATTCATATCGGATGCCTACATCAAATAAACACACCCTGATAGTTTCAGTTCTTTACGATCGGCGGTTTAGGCTGTGCGTTGATCCATGAGTCACAAAGCTAAATCATCAGTCATTAAATCGCTATTTTGTGCGTATTCAATATTTACGTCAAAAATTAAATTTCAAGGAAACTGAGAAATTACATTTACCTGTATTAGATTTGAAGTATATGTAGCAACTTTTAAAGGTTTTCACTTCATTGGATTTTATTCTATAGGTGCATGAAATTAATTAATTTTTCACTTCTCATGCTCTAAAAGTACGCCGTTATAGCCCTACGAAGCGGGATTAAAATGGCCGTTTATTACCTAGGGAGTATAAAGTAATTTAAAAATGGAACGATTCTTTTCTCTGAAATATGGTCACAAAAGAGTAACTTGTCAAAGGTTTTATTTAAATTTCGCATTGGCATGCAACTAGAAAGCGGTTTATTGAAAAAAAAAAAATAACTCTTCAACGCGAAAAAAAATTATGGTTGTTTGTGTGCATCGTTAATTTTGAAAAGCAATGCCTCTGTTGCTAGCCGCTGCAGTAATGTAGGTACTAATTATCTGTGGAGTGTGAATCATCTCCATTGCGAAAATGTTGAGAGATTGTGTTGTGTTTTCAATGGTTAATCTGTGACTGACCTGATAGAAGAAAAAACTGACCACTCAGTTCTGAATTTTTGTCGAGTGTAAATTTGTTCAGTTTTAAATGGCTATTTTTCTTGCACTCGAAGTGAAAAGTACAGTTTGCACCTCGAGACTAAACGCCAATATAATATACCCTCGCTTTTCATTGCCTCCCTCGTAAGCTCGGGAGGCAAACCACCTCGGGTATATAATGGCTTCGTTTAGTCCCTCGTTATAAAATATACTATTAAACATAAAACCCAGTTTTACACTTAGATTTTGCTGAAACAGGTATTTTTTTTATTTTTAATAATTAGTATTTACTCTGATTCTAGAACAAACTAAAAAAAAAAATCATACAAACTTTACCCCCCCTATTCACCCCCTTTTTCCAAAATTTTCCATAACTTCTATAGCCTAAATGTTATTCTAAATGTATTTAAATAAATTTGTGAACATTTCATCAAAATCCGTTCAGTAGTTTTTATGTGATGCGCGGTCAAACAAACAAACACACAGACAAACAAACAAACAAAAAAACTAAAATTTTAAAAATGGTTTTAATATGTTCAGTTACTTATTTTAAGTCACCCTGGTCGGTTTTTTAATTTATATCTTTTCGATTTCATTGTATGTATAGATTTATAGACACACAGAAAAACGGAACATAAAGTCTACTCCTTTGACGTACACAACTATTTCAACGGTACAAGGTGATCCGTTGAGATGCATCAGAACGTAAAATAACTAAAACAAAAAGAAAATTTTGGGGAAGAAACCACTTGCTATGCAAATAGTTTCTGCAAAATCTTTAGTGAAAATATCTTCATGTTCTTACACCCTTCACCAAATTTACAGGTGACAGTAAACCAGGCTTATGCCTCCTAGGGACTCCTAGCCAATTCGGAGTCCATACAGAAGCGTTTCTTATACCGCGCAGTGGGGCGTTACATGGGCAGTTTCATTAAACGCCCCAAGGTATGCAGTAAGACGCCTGTCTGAATTTGCAGACTATTACACATAATGATGTAAAACTGAAGATGTGTCGAGGAACATGTTTCCTTACACAACCTATTTGTGCCACTTACTGCAAATCTCTCACCATCACGCGAGTTGCATGGATGACCTAGAAGTCTATTTTAATTGCGGACACAGGTTGACTGAAGCAAGGAAAACCTGTTCAGATGGAGATTCATAGATGACTCTGCCCTAGAGTTTAAATGTGATGATGCCCACAAAAGATGGGATACTTGATATCATGCCTTGCCTGTCCTGTTCTTTGCACATCACAGGAGATGGTGGATGCTACTGAAATTGCCAAACTTGTCGCCAAATGGCCTGTCAGAATTTAAATTGTCATCGACAAGCTAATAAGAAGGAGTGAAAAGAACACACAAGTTAAGGCATGTACCTTAACTTATGTGTTCTTTTCGCGCTCTTTCTCTGACAACCTCCGACCAGGTGGACCGTTGACCTGGTGAAGGTTGCGAGAATCCGCTGGTTGCGAGTCGCACGGGACCAGACGATGTGGCGAACTGGCAACACTTGGGGGAGGCATATGTCCAGCAGTAGACGACATGTTCTGAGTGTGGTAGACCCTTCGCTAATCTGTGTGGTTCTTTCTTCAAAATTCCATCTCCGACACTAATGTACATGATCCTCGTGTGACTTTTTGTTATTTATTTATTTGACACTTATTGTAAATTTACTTGACCAAGCTTATGTCTGGGCTTCAAAATAGACTGTGACCTCTGAATTTGTTATATTTGTTTGCTCAGAGAGTTAGGTACGAAACAACGGCAGCAACTACTTATTGTATCTGTGTTTTGTTTTGCGTTATGCGACGATATGCGCCTGCCATTATTCATTATCATTTCTTCATGCTTTTAAGTGATAAGTTGCTTTGTTGTCGTGAATTAATCACTGTGTGTGATAATTATGTTTTGTAAATGAACTGTTTAAAGAGATTTTATAGGAATTTATAAATATATTTTATCTACTGAAAGTATTTTACCTGCAGTACCTACTTGTGTTTGGACAATGTCTTCAATATCACAGTTTGAAGTGGGTGTCTCTCAAGGTTCTACTCTAAGCCCTTCTTAATTTTTGACGACCCGAATGGCGTAGTGGTAGTGACGCTGCCTTTCGTTCTGGCCCCCCGTCCGTAACGCAGCCGGCTAGCTCCGGTGCGCGGGGCGGGCGGGAGCCATGCACCCACCGTAGGTGCGTCGGAGTCGCCACCTCTGTCGCTGGTTGACCCCCGCCGGGCCTCCTCCGGGTAACCGGAGGTCTCACCTGGCGGAGTCGGACCGCCGAGGTGGCGTGAAAAAAACAGCGCTGTACACACAGTGCTGTAGGCGCGCCTACGGAAAACAAATAGCAACCACACACAGGCGTGTGATACTAATATCACACGCCATCAGGCCTAAGTCTAATAGACATATATAATGACGGGCCTGTTTTAACAGGCCGAGGTATAGCCTCCGCGGCCAGGGGGCGAAGCCCCGTGACCGCCTGCCGCGCCCCCTTACGGGGGCGCAGCGACGTCCACCTTGCTTGCCTTTCGTTCTTAGGGTCCTGGGTTCGAATCCCGGTAGGAGCAAACGTTTTTGTGATGAGCATGGGCATTTGTTTCCAAGTCATGGATGTTTATATGTATAATAAGTAGGTATGTATTTACAAACAAAAAAGTATATATGTAGTATATATATCAACTATCTAGTAAGCTTTGCTCAGTGTGGCATTAGGAGGCGCTGTGTGGTAATGTCCAGCGATATTTATTATTTATTATTATTATAAATTAGGTACAATTTATTGGCAAAATTATTTCAATAGGAAGAATAATCAATTAAATTAAATAGTCACAGTCTACTTATGAATAGGATATGATCCTTTGTATCATCAGCTTCCTGTTCTTGGTCCATGTTACTTGGGGTCACAGGTCAACACGTTTCCTTCTTCCATTCTCCTCTATCAGACATCACTGTGTCATCTTTTTTTTTATGTAGGGCATCTCGCAGTTCAGTCTGAGAAACCGGGCATGTCCTGTGGATACCTTGAATTTAAGGCCTCCAGCCAGGGCGAAAATGACTATATACTAAGCGACAGCGCTCTAAGGGCACCCCCTGTGGGGTACGGACCTCGGCTTGGGGCGTCGCTGGGGGCAGCAAAGGGACAGGCTGGATCTGGTTGTCATTATTTAGGGACTGTTTTATTACTACAGGCTCAGCATCGCGGGCTGGCTCGAGCAAGGGTCGGGAAGGGATTGAACGGGGATTACGCGCCGGACCTCTGCGGTGACATCACTGTGTCATTTACTCCTTTCTCTTTTATATCATTCCTCACACAACCCTTCCATCTTTGCTTTTGCCTTCCTCTATCAACATACATACCCATCACTCTTTTACATGTCCATACCGTGCCATTAATTCAGGTATATAAATTACGTTATGTGTTCAGCATCATCAAAGTCTTTAACGTCTTTTATAATTTTCATTATAACAGCGCAAAACGACTACTAAGGTCCATGTTCACCAAAAAGATGACGACGATGTGATTTTCTAAAAACAGCTGTTTAAAACACATTTTTGTATGGGAACATGTAACAGTGACGGCTGTTTTAGATAATCAAACCGTTATCTTTTCGGTGAACATGGACCTAATTGATTTGTGGCGGTAAATCGTCAACGCCTGACGATATGTTGATGCTATCAGTTTTGCTCACACTAATTATCATCTTCTGCGTAGGTGGTAGGTGGTATATCAAAGTCCTAATAAAAAAAGATGTAAATTAAAAATTCTAATAACAGCTGCTCGGATCGATCTTTAAGTTAAGCCGCACTTGCCTAGGTTTGGCCGTGGATGGGCGACCACCCATCACATATCATAATATATCCCCAAAGCACGATAAGCCGTTGGTCTCTGCTGTCATTGTACATCTATGACAGTCGTTACAGGTAGTCACCGACTGAAATTATGAAAACCAATTCTTATTCTTTACTATCTGACTCGCGCAACTTCGTCTGCGTCTCATAATTTGAGATTTAAACTATCCTATCTCTCAAGTTGGATCGAACTGCACATGGTGTGCGAATTTTATTATAATCGGTTAAGTGGTTTAGGAGTCCATTGAGGACAAACATTGTGACACGAGATTTATATATATTAAGATTGCACACAAAATAACAGATATACATAGTAATAATTTAAGTAGCTTATGTACAAAGGCGAGCTTAACCCAGATTTACCGAATCTTACCAAAGGGTATCGTATTACCCAGTGGGGTTGTAAAGGTCAGATAGCAGTTGCTCTAAGTAACATATTGAGACTCAGTTGCAAACGGTTAGACATTTTTTGGGACAAGCCCGCCCCACTATTCCCAGAGCACTGTAATTCCTGAAAGCCAGAATCAACAGGGGGCGACCACCAGAAAAGCGTCGAGACAATGACGAGGAAGTCATAGAGAATAAATAGACTGTCTTGGATCCCGCAACGAATTTAATCAGAAAGTATAGCGAAGTAGGAAAAAACCGTAATTTCCACAACCCTCCATATGAGCAGGAGACAGAACGAAACAAGGCCATTAGGCACAAAGGGACGTTTGTAATCCTGTTAGACTGGAAGCTGACCCCAACAGGAAAGGCTAGGTAGAAAATGCCCAAGGCATTAAGTCCGCCTATGTAGTTGTTACTTGTGCATATTTTTTTTATAAATAAATAAATGATGATTATCCTGTTATGATTCTGATAATGCGGCCATTTTAGAGCTCCAGATAATGCTAAGTAGACAAATCCACACTTACTTTCTTGTCCGTGTAACACGTTGCTGTCCGCCTATATGATCCCACTGCTGGGAAAAGCTACCTCAAAGATTTCCAGCTCTTTCTAAAATTTCTTAACAAAAGCGCTTCTGCTCATCGGAGGTCTTATGCTCAATTTACACCTGGCAATCAAACCTAAGGCTCATTTTACACCGCCACGGAATGGAATAGAAGCGACATTTTCCAACGAAATTGTACATAACATAATGAACTTTATGTCAATTGTATAACATGCGAAATGAGCCAAAAAAGTTCGCGCGCCGTGAAATCCTCGCGCATTCCTCTAGTTTTGTCGGTTTGTAGTTTCGTTGCAAAAAGTCGCTTCCATTCCATTCCACGGAGGTTCGATTGGCAGGCCGTACAATATTCGGGGCTGCGGGACTGTTAGAAAGATATACAGCGCCCCCGGAACGTAAAGGGCGAGGAAGGAACATGGATGGTTTTTAGCAGTAAAAGTCTGACACAGCGTCCCGCTCCGCCCAGAGTGGGAGGGGTCATTTGATGAATTCCCATCCATAAAAAAATAAACAAAAAAAGCCCGTGCAGTATTATCGGGCTTACCCAGTTGGAATTTCTCGCTAACTGCCCGGAGTAAGGGTTTGACCCCGGTTGATGGCACTAGGGTCACTTAACATCTGCATAATCCTTCGCAGCAATGCAGGCGTTACGTATACATTTTAGTTATAAACTATGTATTTATTTATTTATTCTAACAGTTTTAGTTACTTTTATTATTTGAAGACAAGTAGAACTTAACTCTACAGAAATGATTTAAACATGTCAGCAATATTTTTAGATCTAAACCTTTCCGACCTAAACGTCTCCTCCATTAGCTCGAGGAAGCGCGAGCGCCCAATTGAATACTAAAATACCAATACAGATACAGCCCTTTATTCAGTGACATCAAAAACATGTGCGAGGATTTTTGCGGGGAGAGGCTCCTAAAGGATGGTTTTACAACGTCATGCGATGCGGTTTGCGTCGAGAGTCGCGTGAGTATCATAGGTCCAGTGACTTGTAGCATGCTCTAAACTAAGTCGTGTCGTGGCCAGTGGCGGATTATCCTTAAGGCAAACTAGGCATTTGCCTAGGAGCGCGAAGTTACAAAAGCGCTTGGAAATTTTAAAGGAAAAAGATAGATGGTGGTGTTTGGGTGGCATTTTTTTCAATATGGCGCCGCGAGCAGCAGAGATGAAGGTGGGGCAAAATGAAAATTCGGAAGAGCAGGTCGAACCTTTCCAGAAAACCTCGTTTTTGAGCACCAAATGGGTACTCGCCTAGGGCGCTGTAGACATTTAATCCGCCTCTGGTCATCGCCATGCAGTTACAGGAGGATTCTCGGAAAAGTATGCCCGCAACCCCCGTTTAACCAGAAAGAAATCGAGAATTCATATATTGGCTGGCTTAGAGTTTCTCAGTCACAAATGAAAACGAAAAGCTAGTCGCTGTATTCAGCGGTGGTCTGTCGGACATGTTGCAGATGATTCCTTAAACCTTGGCTGTTAAGTTTCTGCCGCCTCAAAGCTTGTGTCTTCGCTCTTCGCCTGCCGACGGGAGACTGAAAGCGAGGCGCGTTCCGGTGATGGTCTAATACTCCTGCTGAAAAGAAATAGTTAACGCTTACTAAAGGACTTTTAAACATTTAGAAACACCTTGTTTTGACGCTGACTTGGTGTTGCGTGCCTAAGAAGGATAACAAGAGTATCTGGTGTGTAGCTAGGTTTATCATCTGCCTTGCAGACCCCACCAGAGTTCGATAAAAGGCTAGGCAGTTCCACTCAACAGTAAAATTCTGTAACTGGTTCTACTGGAAGTCGATCCTAATATAGTTGGGAAAAGGCTAGGCTAGGCAGTGGGTATCTGCAATTATATGGAGCCTATTTTGTTAGCTACTACAGATGCTGCCAGTTGAGATGACAATAGCGGCCAAGTTCCTAACTTTGATAACTAAAAATAAGCCAGAAAAATGATACATTGTTGCCTTGTCATCTTAACTAGCATCAACTTAATGATCATAACATTCTAAGTCCAACTTTGGACGTATTTTAGAACTCGGAACTCAAACAATGAAAAATCTCACACAACCTTCTCTCATAACTTCATAATTATGATCTCCGATGACTCTCCGCAGTCTCTTCTCGTCTCGACTGCCGAAGTTTTCGAACGACTCCTGGCTGGCTCTGAGCATCTCATGGTACTGATACATATACTTCTGATTGAGACGGGCATCTTCCAGGGTTTTTTCATACCCCTTCTGTATTGAAAAGCCGAGGGACTTTGTCAGAGGAGGTTCTTCCAACATATCTTCCAAAGTCTTTACTGGTCTCATATTCTGAAAATGGGAAATTCGTTTTTCTTTAAATTATTTGTAACAACTGGCTCATAAGCCAGCACGTGCATTACTTGATATAATTATTTCATCAGCATTGTGCTCAAAACATGAAGAAACCAGCTGTCCTAGAATCAAAACTTTGAAGACAAGTGACATCTACCCTCCCGCAGCGGATCATAGGGTGGATGTTCATTGTTCCGACAGTGGAAAAGTTAAGGCGGATTGTGCTTATTCGTTAATCTACACACTGTTGAAATCTCTTGACCTAGAATAGATGAGGTCTACGAAGAAACGAGCAAAACAAGAAAATGGCTGTTCACTCTTAAATTGAAGAATGTAACAGTCAGAACGTGGACACTTTATACAAATGCGAATTTGGTGCCATAGGTTCTTAACAACATTTTAATTTATACCATCAGACATAACATAAGTCCACTGCGAGGATCGACCGGAGGACGCGGTGGAGCACACGGTGGAAGTCTGCCCTGCGTGGGCGGAGCTCCGCCGTGTCCTCGTGGCGGCGATCGGCGGCGGCGACCTCTCGCGTCCGGCCCTGGTTCAATCCATGGTCCGGAGCGAGACGGAATGGGAAGCCGTCGCCTCCTTCTGCGAAGCAGTCATGCTAGCGAAGGAGGTGGCGGAACGAGAGAGGGAGAGATCCTCTCTTCCCGGCCGCCGCGGGAGACGCAACGGGCGTCGGGGGCCACGTGGTGGCTACCGGCCACCGTAGATGCGGGCCTGTGGACGGCTGGCTATGGGCTAGCTAGTCGTCCGGCCGTCTAACGACGACGACAGGCCGTGTCGACGGCGCGTTCGTGTTCCACGCGCGCCTCAAAGAGATGTCAGCAAAGGAGAGGGGCCCGCAAGGGCCGAAGCCTGCCGGGGTTGCGGGCCTGTTCGAAAGAGATACCGCGGCCCCGGAACGTAAAAGGCGAGGAAGGAACATGGATGGTTTTTAGTCAGTAAGAGTCTGACACTCCCTCCCGCTCCGCCCAGAGTGGGGGGGGTCATTTGATGATTTCCCATCCTTAAAAAAAAAAAAAAAAAGACATAACATAAGACTTACATAATCTTAGTTTATAACAATCACGTGTTGCTATGTTCGCACACATCCCACACAACAGATTTGTTGAAACATGGATTGTTGGTTGCACCTTCAAAAAGATAGAACATTTTTGAACCCGATAGGGGTACCGTTTTCGAACCAAGAGCGGGTTACTGTCTTCTATATTTCTATACTAATATTATGAGGAGATGAAAGTTCGTAAGGTTTAATCCATTCTTACATTCTTTAATTTTCAGAAAGTGACTTTATTCTTGGGTGCTATAATAGCCCACAAATTATATTATATTAATTATGCTTAATAGCCGAACTGCAGCCGCTCAATCTTACGAACAAAATTGCGGGCTAAGTGCTGGTAACATTTGAAAATCACGTGTCAATATACTCGCATGTACGTACACGCTAATGTCCGAAACCAACCCATTGGTTGGTTTCGGACATTTGCGTGTCCTTGCGATCCATTGATCGCAAGGACATTTTGATAATGTGGGTATGGTCAGTTCCAGCTTGAAAGATGTAACGATACTTCTGGTGGCGCTGTGCGAAGCAGGGAGACGCTAGTTAAGTTATAAATTGTGCGTAATATCGTGTTACTTAAATTATAAAAATGGTAAACATGTAACATGTTGTTTATCATAAAAATATAATATTTTGCCAAATCATCGTTAAAATTACAAGTATGTTTACGTACGTGCAGTTTAAAAATAAATATTTTATACATTTTATAAATTACTCGCCCGAAAAATTGCCAAACTTAAGTGGCAGTGGGTAGGTCACATTGCTCACAGAACGGATGGCCGATGGGGCCGAAACGTTCTGGAGTGGCCACCGCGAACCGGAAGACGATGCGTTTTAAGACCTCCCACTAGGTGGACCGATGACCTGGTGAAGGTTGCGGGAATCCCTTGGATGCGAGTCGCAAGGGACCGGTCAATGTGGCGACACTTGGCGGAGGTCTATGTCCAGCAGTGGACGTCTTTCGACTGAAATGATGATGATGATAAATTAGTCATACTAGCTCAAGCCTGCGGCTTCCCCCGCATTGATTTTGATTATTGTCCCACGGGATCATACTACCGGAGTACCGGGATAAAAAGTATAGTGTGTTAATCTAGGTGACCCACGCAACTTCATCTGCGTCACATAAGAGAGAAAAACGTCACCGTTTTGGCAACATTTTTCATTCCTGCTCCGCTCCTAATGATTGTAGCGTGATGTTATATAGCCTAAAGCCTTCCTCGATAAATGGACTATCCAACACAAAAATATTTTTTCTATTCGAGCCGGTAGTTCCTGAGATTAGCGCGTTCAACCAAACAAACAAATAATATTAGTATAGATAATCCAACTGACGATTGATTTGTAATTTTTTGTTACTGTCGTCATGCCTATTCTTTGACTGGTTTTGCATAAAAGAGTTGTTTGTTAGAACATCCATACATCCTCACAAAATTTCGCATTATGGTATACTGTTTATCATCATCATTCAGCCGAAAGACATCCACTGCAGGACATAGGCCTCCCTTGCCACATTCACCGGTCCCGTGCGACTCGCATCCAGCGGAATCCCGCAGCCTTCACAAAGTCACCAGTGGGTAGAATTATACCGTGCAAGTTTTGATCTTTGATTATGTTCCAAGTCTGTCCGATGTCTGCCGGGGTTGCGGGACTGTTCGAAAGAGGTACCGTGGCTGCCGTGGCCCCGGAACATAAAGGGCGAGGAAGAAACATGGATGGGTTTTAGTCAGTAAAAGTCTCACTAACACTCCCTCCCGCTCCGCCCAGAGTGGGAGAAGTTATTTGATGATTTCCCATCCGAAAAAAATAGTCCCCTCCATAGAGAGAAGGCCCGCATCCCAATAGTGGAAACGTGATAGGCTCATGATGATCATGCTCATTATGATAGTCTCGAAAACAGTAAAAATCATAAAGCTTGAATGCTTGGCCTTTTCCCACTACGTTACGATCGGCCACCTGTCTACTATTTATGTCTAAATAGTAGACAGGTGGCCGATCGGACCTGGTAAGACTGGTTGTCAAACTTTCGGAATTCTGACTGCCAGTAATGGCTGTCAAAGATTTACTTCTTCTCGAATCGATGACTTAGATTTTGTCCGACGACTTAGCGACCTTAGACGTCTCTGTCGCTTGCCTCATTCAAGTCCTCACCAACTGCTTTTAAGAGCTGTCGGAAGCACAGTGGACCCAAGTTACCTACTTGCATTCTTTGGGGACTGCCGAAGTGAACACTCGTAGCGCTCCACTACGGCTGTTAGCGGGTCGCTACGTGTGCTACGAAAAGCGTACGTGATTCATGATTTTCTTTCACTCAAAAAATGCTCACACGCCGAAAGAAGTTATCACTTCAATACGACATTCTAGCACAATTGGCGCATACCACCCAGTTAGGTTCTCTCATGATGAACATCATCAGAAAAATTTAAGTTTGTTATTATTTTTTTTGTTTTATTGGATAAAATTCTATTTTTAGTTAAGCATTTACAGAATTAGCACTCTCATTATTATTTGGAACCTTATTTTAAACATCACAAGCAGATACCTCTATTAGTGAAAATAGTACCAGCAAAACAGTCCACACATCGGCCATCACAATTACGAACACATTTGGTAAAAAATACCGAACTACTTTCTACAGCACTACAACACCATTTGCAGATCGGAACAATACAAAAGGATTCCTCTGAATCTCACTCCATATTGTTGAACAAACAATTGTGTTTTGAAAACGTAATACTCCACGAATGACACTCCTAAGAACAAAGTACCAAACAAACATACTAATAACTAAAACAAAATAGTTTCTAAAGAATTGACGTCACTTCAGCGGTATTGATGCGGTCTGATGTATTGATTTTACGTGATCCCTCCATTGCTCTTTCAGTAGGTAGGTACCAGAATTCCATTCCTTGTTTGATATCCCCTTAGTGCAGTTTGACATAGCGTTATGATTTCTTCATTAAATGTTAAGTCGGTGCTAACAATGAAAGAAAAGTCAAAAATGCCATGACACAAAACCCCCAAAAAAAAGGGTTTTGGAAGAGCCTCGACACTGAGCATTGGGAAGCCAAAGGTTGAAGAAGTAGAAGGAGAAGACGTTACCAAGAGACTTAGGCCAATCCTGCAGTGTGATTCCTATCAAAACGCTTTGATAGACTCCCAGTGCTTGCGACCTAGCGTTGCCAGACATCCCGATTTTGGCAGGAGGTCCCGATTTTTAAATAAATATTGAATCCCAGTTTTTGGGGAAAACTCGACCATGCGTAATATCACGTTTTCATTAAAATACGTTTTTTAATATGGCTATTTTTGCTATCTATTGCCTCGTAAACCTATATTGAACTCAAGTAAAAGGATAAATACCTAGGTATTTAAAAACTTCTGATTATTTAAATGTTACTATGTCCCGCTTTCGACGCTTTTTTTCATTCAAAAAGTTTCAAAATCACGACTTGACAAAAATAAATCTGGCCGCGCTGATACGACCGCCCTGTTTAAAAAACGTTACAAATTGTAAATTGTAATAATTGTATTTTACAAGTTACAATTCTACAACTTTCTGTTTAGAATACAATTTACAAATCTATCTTATAAGAGACACCAGAAGCAATTTGGGTATTTTTTGGTAGAATACTTCCTCGGAGTGGTCCTACTTAAATTTAGTAAAGATTTGAAAGAAGAACTTCGGAGATAGGCAACGGAACTCCTCAATAAATGATAGTAAATAGACTGGGACTGCTGAAATCTCATGTCTGTCTATTGTTTACACCAGTTCATAACATAACATCACGCCAGTACCTACGATGTGAAGCGGTAAGCGCATGTGAACCACTAAAAGGTGAAAAAAAAGCTATTTTGCAAAAAATAAAACCGACTTCTAAAAACACAAAAAAAGTGAAAAATAACTAGCTTCAGAAGTCGGTGACTTTAAAACTAAACCAATTAAACAAAGGTCACCAACTTCTTGTAGTTCTTGTAGATGGCGCGTGCGACCACAGCTAGGTCTCAATATGACCAATGAGGTCAAGCTATTCTTAAATATAAAACGACATTACCAGATTTTCAACCAAAGACGATGGTTGAACACACGCGCCATTAGTTTCACAGTGGGCGGAGGCGAAGATTTCGAATAGCGATGGTCACTGTCAGTGGCCATCCCTATTCGAAACCTTCAGCATGCCATGCCAGTCTGTACAAGTGGTTCGTACACAATTTTATGTCATCAACTGAAATGTTGATCTCAAAACAATGACCCCACAATATTTCCACGGCTGGGACCATGCGGGTTGTTACCTAGATTATCCCCATGGCTTCCCAATTTTGAATCTAGAACACATGACAGTTTCCTAACGATATTTGACGGGAAAACCCCGCAAAGTAATTATTATTAATTATCTAACTCACTGATATCTCTTATTTTCTTCTCTACAATGAAAGCGGTTCGAACTCGACTTTTCAAGATATCGATATTTTATCTGTTGAAAGCGTGAGCAACATTCTTTTATCAAAACGTAATAATATGACATTACATTGTCTTTTATTAAATAACTGTTTTATTATTGTAGGTATCTGCTGATTGTCATGCCTATTAATAGCTCCAATACCGAGATAGTCTACACCACCAAAAACCATAAAACAGGGTGTACTTATACAGTCTCATCACGGTACCGTTAACCAAGCATTCTGTACCTACATCAAAATTAGTAACTTTACGCAAAAAATCTTGCTGGAAAACGACTTTTTTTGGGGTGAAAAATCATCTCTTGTAGTAGAACTCAATGTAACGCACTTAAAACATTGCACGTGCTGATGGTTAAATTGGTCGTAGAGTTGTTTAAAGTAAAATATTACATTAATAGTAGTTTATGCGACTGTGCATAATGAAGGGCATTACAACACGAGTATTGTAATGCCTAATTATGTATAGTTGCATACACTACTTTATCTACCCAAATATCATAAGGGCTCTATGATGGGTTCAGGAACCATAGGGAAATGACCTGCATTGTTACTTGGCCCTTCATTTTTGTGCCAACAGGTTATTAGTTGCATTCGTCGCTGCATTTACGATATCTGGCGGAGTACTCATGTCAATTTCTGAGTCACTATCACTCATTTTCGACAGAAATAAAGAACTTATTAGAAAATTTGTCTACTCGTATCTGGATTACTGGAAATAAAAAGCTAACGAACAAATGACAGCTCGAAATGGCGGCGTTTCGGATATCTGTCATTTTTTTTTTAATCATAGGCAAACGAACAAAGTCACTATTCTTGTGTCACTCGAGATCAAAATGTCGTGCGATTTATAATTAAAATCATACTGAATTGGGGTTTTTTTAATCGATATCTGATTTAATGTAGGTGGTACTAGAATAGCACACTCACTTGAATTTGACACCTGTTCCAAATTTAAAACTCATAACCTACTGTTTTCAGTTGCGTTATGAGTTCATTACAGTTCCGTTTATTTCTGCAGGTTGGTAATGGTTTATGATATTTGGGTAGATAAAAACTTTTATCTACCCAAATATCATAAACCCTCTCTAATGCGTTCAAAAACCATAGGCAATGACCAGCATTACCAACCTGCAGAAATAAACGGAACTGTAATGAACTCATAACGCAACTGAAAACAGTTGCGTTATGAGTTTTAAATTTGGAACAGGTGTCAAATTCAAGTGAGTGTGCTATTCTAGTACCACCTACATTAAATCAGATATCGGAAAAAAAAAAAAAGAAAAAGCCCAATTCAGTATGATTTTAATTATAAATCGCACGACATTTTGATCTCGAGTGACACAAGAATAGAGACTTTGTTCGTTTGCCTATGATTTTAAAAAAAATTACAGATATCCGAAACGCCGCCATTTCGAGCTGTCATTTGTTCGTTAGCTTTTTATTTCCAGTAATCCAGTTACGAGTAGACAAATTTTCTGATAAGTTCTTTATTTCTGTCGAAAATGAGTGATAGTGACTCAGAAATTGACATGAATACTCCGCCAGATATCGTAAATGCAGCGACGAATGCAACTAATAACCTGTTGGCACAAAAATCAAGGGCCAAGTAACAATGCAGGTCATTTCCCTATGGTTCCTGAACCCATCATAGAGCCCTTATGATATTTGGGTAGATAAAGTAGTGTATGCAACTATACATAATTAGGCATTACAACACTCGTGTTGTAATGCCCTTCATTATGCACAGTTGCATAAACTACTATTTCAACACACTTGCTCAAAAAGTGCATTTACGAAGCCTGTATACATTGTTCGAAAGTTAAAAATTACGCACCAAACAACGGACCGTGCGGTGCCGTGCGGTAAAATAGGTACTCTCACCTAAAAACTTCGATCAATAATACTATTATTGATCGAAGCCTAAGAACCTATTTTACCGCACTCCCCCTTGTGTAGCACCGTGCGTATTCTTTACGGTATTTTTTTTAATTTTCAAAAAAAAAGAAAAGGATTCCACCAAGGAGTTTCACATTACGAGAATAAATAGGCTGACTGATCGAACCTCCTTGGAAGTGCTTTAGCTCAATACGTTTGTCTCACTTTAATACAAAAGAGTAAGTGAGACGAAAGATTTAGTTCTAATTTTCACCACGTGCATGTGGCGCCATTTGCAAATTCGCGCCATTTTCATAGAAACGTCAAAGATTGTTGCGACTTTCCGACTGATAAGCTAAATAATAATATGAGTTCCAGCGAGGAGTCAGATGTTAATATGGAATCTACTCCAACTGATATTTTGAATGAGGTGCAAATTGCAGAAAACAGTTTCTTGTCGCCAAAATCGTGAGAGTGCTATTTAATGATTTAAGTACAAAAAAAAACCTACAGTTAATGTTGTGTAATGAATAATTTTCTCGCAACTGTGTTGAAAAACGTTGCATGACACACGTGCAGAAAATGGTTTTTACAAACTCGTGACTATGGTAAGCCTTCGACTTCGTCTCAGGCTTACATTCGTCTATCCGAGGCAAGAGGGGGGGGCCCTCTGCCTCCGAGAGGTCGGCAAGGCCAGCCGATGAGGGGCGCCACCCGGGCACGACAACAGCCCGTGGATCTGGCAGCGAGGCGGGTGCACCTGGCGGCTCCGAGGCGGAGCGTAAGGCCAGGTTCACCAAAGAGGTGGAAGCCGCCATAAAGACGGTGGCTCTGAAAGTTAAGACATCGTCTAAACTCAGGGCCATACCTGCGGCTTCCGCCTCCATCATGGTGGCAGCGGAGGCCAATTTTGCGGGGCCTCCCCCTCCCTCGGCAGAGGGAGACGAGCTGGCCAAACTGCGGGCCGATGTGGCCCGCCTGACGGCTGCCATGGAGCTTCTCCAAAAGGAGAATGCGAAACTCCAGGCGGACCTGGCCAGTCTACGGGAGCCTGGCCCCCGAGTGGCACCTCAAAGCGGTGGGGCTCAGGCGCAGACCACAAGCCAGCCTGTGCCGGTTGAGAACCAGGTCCTGGACCTGGTTCGAAAGGAGCTGGCTTCCTTCCAGGCGCGATTTTCCGTCCTGGAGGGAATTGTCCTGCGCCCTCCCCTGGGTGCGAGCAGGGCGGCCGCGGGCACGAGCACGGTCTCGTACGCGGCTGCTGCATCTGCACCTGCTACGGGCCCATCCAGTCGGCCCCCCGGCAGGGCTGCACTGCCGCCCCCGCCTCCTGTAAAGCCGACTCCGGCCAAACAGGCGGCGGCACCGGCTAAGCAGAAAACGGCGGGCCGGAAGAAGAAGGGCAAGGGCAAGGCAACGGCACAGGCTGCAACTGTGCCTGCACCAGCGCCAGTTGCGAACGGGCCAGCGCCTGCGGCGCGTCAGCCGCAGCCGACTCCATCGCCTCCCCAACCCCCTACACCTCCCACGGCTGAAGCCGGATGGTAGGTGTCCGGGGACAAGAAAAAGAGGCGGAAGGCGGCCAAAAAGGCCCGTAAGCAGGAGCGGCAGCGCCAGAATAGGGCAAAAAAGGCCGCGGCTAGGCTTCGCGCCCCAAAGACCGCAGCTGTAGTGATCACACTACAGCCGGAGGCGGAAAAGAGGGGCGTTTCCTACCGCGACCTGCTGGCGAAGGCAAAAGAGACGGTGAATCTCGGTGAGCTCGGGATCACCGGGGGCCTCCGGCTTAAAGTCACCGCGACGGGAGCGAGGATGCTGGAGATCCCCGGTGAAACTAGCGGCTCGTCCGCTGACGCTCTGGCTGAAAAGCTGAGAGCATCCCTAAACGCGGACGAGGCCCGAGT
This sequence comes from Xestia c-nigrum, assembly GCA_916618015.1. Taxonomy (NCBI): domain Eukaryota; kingdom Metazoa; phylum Arthropoda; class Insecta; order Lepidoptera; family Noctuidae; genus Xestia; species Xestia c-nigrum. The sequence goes on from OU745263.1 coordinate 7,620,995, forward strand.
GTCCAGGCCCGTCAAATGCGCGGACCTGCGCATCTTGGGTCTGGACGACTCGGTCACCGAGGAGGAGGTTGTGGCCGCCGTCGCTAGGTCTGGGGGGTGCTCTGCCGAGCAGGTCAGGGCGGGCACCCTGCGTCCGGACCCCACGGGCATGCGAACCGTAACGGTGAGCTGCCCTGTGACGGCGGCAAAATCTATTGTGGAAGGGCCGAAGGCTTCTGGTGGGCTGGGTTTCGGCGCAGGTTAAGCTGCTGGAACCCAGGACTCTGAGGTGCTACCGCTGCCTCGTGGGGCACCACGTGTCAGTGCGATGCGCCTCGGAGGTTGACCGCAGCGGTCTCTGCTTCCGCTGCGGTCAGCCCGGCCACGTGTCGGCGACCTGCAGCGCTGCGCCGCACTGTCCTGCATGTGCGGCGGCTCGCAAGCCGGCCGATCACAGCGCCGGGGGCAAGGCCTGCACTGCGCCCGCCAGGCCCAGAGCCAGAGGGAGAGGAAAGCCCTCCGCCGCCTCCACCAACGTCACCGTCCCGACCGCCGCTGCCGCTTCTGCGACTGCCACAGCCGCTGCCGCTGTCGCCACCGCCGCCGCCCCGAGCACGGCAAGTTCGCCTGCGGAAAGGCCCTTACAGGGGGCCCGTGGGGAGGAGGCGATAATGGAATGCCAATAACGGCACCATTACGCCTCCTCCAGGCGAATATCAACCACTGCGCCTGTGCTCAGAATCAGTTGCTTCAGAGCATGGTGCAGTGGTCGATTCACATCGCTGTGGTCGCTGAGCCGTACTTTGTCCTGCCCAGGGAAGACTGGGTGGCGGACCTTGACGGCTCAGTGACCATAGTTTCATCGGCCGCCGCCGGTACCCCGACCCTTGAAAATGTCAGGAGGGGTCGGGGGTGCGTAGCAGCACGTTCGGGGAGATCGACGTGGTGGGAGTATACTTCTCCCCGACCCGAACTCTCGCCGAGTTTCACAACTCTCTCGCAGAGTTGAGTGTCGTCGTCGAAAACCATTCCCTCCCCGTGCTTGTCCTCGGGGACTTCAATGCCAAGAACTTGGCTTGGGGTTCTCGTTGTACAGATGTGCGGGGAAGGATGGTGTAGGACTGGGCCCTGGAGAAGGGCCTGGACGTCCTTAGTCGGGGTTCTGTTCCCACGTGTGTGCGGATGCGGGGCGAGTCGGTGGTGGACATCTCGTTCGCTAGCCCCGCTCTGTCGCCGCGTGTCGTTGACTGGCGTGTCATGGAGGGGGTGGAGACATATTCCGACCACCGGTACATCCGGTTTGACGTCTCCACCCAGCCCTCAAGCGCGCCAGTCCAACAGGCCCCGAGTGGTCCGCGTTGGGCGCTAAAGCAGCTGGACCGGGAGCTCCTCCTGGAAGCCTCGATCGTGCAGGCCTGGGTGACATCACCGGACAGGCCTGCCGACGTTAATAGCGAGGCAAAGTGGTTCCAGAAGGCCATGTCCGACATTTGTGATGAGTCCGGCCAGGAAGCGCCCGACGTCAGGTGTACTGGTGGTCGCGCGAAATAACGTCTCTACGCGAGGCGTGTGTTGAAGCGCGGCGCCTATACGCCAGGCATCGCAGGCTCCGCATCCGCCCGCCGGATGCGGCAGCCATTGAGGCGGAGCTGTACGAGGGATACAGAGCGGCGAAGACCGCCCTCCGGGACGCTGGTCCTGCGGGCCAGGGAACTGGACCGCTCGGAGATGCTGGAGACTCTCGACAGAGATCCGTGGGGGCGCCCTTACAAATTGGTGCGGAATAAACTCCGCACCTGGGCCCCCCCGCTGACGCAGAGTCTCCGGCCAGAGCTCGTGGAGGACGTGGTGAGCGCTCTGTTCCCCTCGCGGGGGGAACATCCGCCCCCGCCTATGGCTCCGGCACCGCGGACCCATACGACGACGACGACACTCCGGAAGTGACTGGGGCAGACCTGAGAGTGGCGGTACGTAGGCTTAAGGCCAAAAATACCGCCCCGGGACCCGATGGCTTGCCTGGCAAAGCCTGGGTCCTGGCCTCAGATGCGGAGGCTCTCGGGCCCCGACTGAAAGGGCTCTTAAGCGCATGCTTGGAGAGAGGCCAATTCCCGCTTCGCTGGAAGACAGGGAAACATGGTCCTCATCCAAAAGCCGGGGCGCCCTGCGGACTCTCCGTCCGCATTTCGGCCCATTGTGCTGCTCGACGAGGTGGGCAAGCTCTTTGAGAGAGTAATTGCAAACCGCCTCGCCGAGCACCTTGAGGGGATGGGGCCGAATCTTGCGGAGAACCAGTTTGGTTTCCGCAAGGGGCGCTCTACTGTGGACGCCATCATGCGCGTTAGAGCCCTCACGACGGGGTATGCAATATCCCGGGGCGGGGTTGTTCTGGCGGTGTCTCTCGACATCGCCAACGCCTTCAACTCCCTGCCCTGGAGCTGCATCAGGGAGGCACTCCGGTATCACCGGGTGCCGACCTACCTCCGTCGTGTGGTCGGGAACAATTGGACGGACAGGGCCGTCATCTACCCCAGTCGCTGCGGAGATTGGAACCGGCGAGAGATGTCGTGCGGTGTCCCACAGGGATCGGTTCTGGGACCGCCCCTGTGGAACATCGGTTACGACTGGGTGCTGCGCGCGGACCTCCCTAGTGGTGTCAGCGTCGTCTGCTACGCAGATGACACCCTGGTGCTGGCACAGGGGAGGTCGCACGAGGCGGCGGCCGACAATATGACACGCGGGGTTGCGATAGTCGTATAGAGGATCCGGCAACTGGGTCTCGAGGTGGCATTGCACAAGTCCGAGGCCATGTGCTTTCATGGGCCTCGGAATGCGCCACCGTCGGGATCCACACTGACGGTAGGAGGGGTATCCATCGGCGTCGAGTCGACGTTGAAGTACCTAGGACTCGTCCTCGACAGCCGGTGGAACTTCGTGGAGCACTTCCGACGTTTGGCTCCCAGGCTGGAACGGACCGGGGCTGCCTTCAGGCGGCTCCGGCCCAACCTTGGGGGGCCAAACGCCTCCTGCCGCAGGCTCTACGCGGGGGTCGTGCGGTCCATGGCCCTTTACGGGGCCCCAGTGTGGGCGCGTTCCCTGAAGCGGCGTGCCGCTCACTATCTGAACGCGCCCCAAAAAGTGGTGGCCGTAAAAATGGTCCGTGGGTACCGCACGATCTCTGGCGAGGCGGCGGGCCTGCTTGCCGGATTGCCGCCATGGGATATGGAGGCGATAGTCCTCGCGCGCCTGCATGAGTGGCGCGCGGAGGTACTACGCCGGGGGAAAACTCCGCTGCCGCGGCAAATTGCCGCTCAGCGGACGGACCTCCGGCGCGATCTCATGGCGACATGGAGAGAGGACTGTCGCAACCCTGTGCAGGGCACGCCACGATAGTGGCGGTAAGTCCCCTCTTTGAGGAGTGGCTGGAGAGGCGCCACGGCGTCCTCACCTTCCGCCTGACGCAGGTCCTCACCGGACACGGATGTTTCGGGAGGTACCTACACCGAATTGGGCGGGAGGAAACGCCCGGGTGTCTCCACTGCGAGGATCGACCGGAGGACACGGTGGAGCACACGGTGGAAGTCTGCCCTGCGTGGGCGGAGCACCGTCGTGTCCTCGTAGCGGCGATCGGCGGCGGCGACCTCTCGCGTCCGGCCCTGGTTCAATCCATGGTCCGGAGCGAGACGGAATGGGAAGCCGTCACCTCCTTCTGCGAAGCAGTCATGCTAGCGAAGGAGGTGGCGGAACGAGAGAGGGAGAGATCCTCTCTTCCCGGCCGCCGCGGGAGACGCACCGGGCGTCGTGGTGGCTACCGGCCACCGTAGATGCGGGCCTGTGGACGGTTGGCTATGGGCTAGCTAGCCGTCCGTCCGTCTAACGACGACGACAGGCCGTGGCGACGGCGCGTTCGTGTTCCACGCGCGCCTCAAAGAGATGTCAGCATAAGGGGAGGGGCACGCAAGGGCCGAAGCCTGCCGGGGTTGCGGGCCTGTTCGAAAGAGATACCGCGGCCCCGGAACATAAAGGGCGAGGAAGGAACATGGATGGGTTTTAAGTCAGTAAGAGTCTGACACTCCCTCCCGCTCCGCCCAGAGTGGGAGAAGTCATTTGATGATTTCCCATCCCAAAAAAAAAAAAAGAAAAAAAAAGGCTTACATTCGTCTACTCGTTTTTAAAAACTAACTTACCGCACTAGTAGCATAAATAACTATTAAGGGGCCTGCGGAGCATGGGTCGTTCATACAAACGTAATACCAAAATAAATTGTAAATCATACATATTCTTAAGGTAGTGTGTAATTATTTCGATTGAGTCACAGAATACTCGTATCTATGTTCCCAAATAAAAATTTTGAAAGGACTGTGATACAAAGACGAGATATGAGGAATTAATTTTTTTTATAGAAAACTTATTTTGCTCATAACTCTTGTTTAAATCAGTATCCATTCAAAATATATATTTGGGAACCTACATATTCTGTGACATAATCAAAATAAATACAGACTACCTTAAAAATATGTTTAATTTACAATTTATTTTGGTATTACGTTTGTATGAATGACCCATGCTTCGCAGGCCTCTTAATAAAATACTTTTCAAAAAAATGGAACTTTGACCCCTAATATCTCCGTAATTAGAAGGTTCCACTTCCCAGATATGGTGTACAACAAAAAAATGATCGCAATGACGGAGAAAACACGTGACTTTCGGCTTCGTAAAGAGGTGTTTTTCACCCTTTACAAAGTTTTTTGGTTTGGGAAAATTCTAATGGATACCCTATGCCACGGTCCCTACTACCGCCCTAAGCCTGGAACCCGGGAGATACTAGTATATTCGCACACACGTGGTATCAGCTGAGCTCAGCAGGCCCCATCACCAAGTGCGGTCAATCTACAACCGCACATTCTGCATTGAATGCTGCGCGTCACTTCTTTTGCGCCTGACTAGTCAAGCGACATTGAACTCTCTATAATTTGCCACCAGAGATCTTTAAGAGACCTATTTTCTCTACTACCATCAGTATAATCCACATTTGAGCAGAACATAAGCTTCTAGATCCTCAGTCACTCTCACCATCTTTTGCTAGCCATCTTGGCGTTGCTCTACCTAGCCTTCAAGTGTCCGTTTGTCCAATAAGGGAGTGTTATACACAAACAGAAAGAGCCTGTGTCATATATTTCTTGTTGACCTGTTCGTTCGTTGATTAATGTAGTTACCCCCTAACTTTGGAATACCTCCAGATGGAGGTGTTTCAAAGTTGCTGATTCCGGAATTTAAGAACGGAGATCCGTTCTTAAATTCTAGAATCAGCAAGTTCATTTGAAGGCTGAAGCAACAACATTTCTTACACAGATCTTTTTTTTCTATTTTTTTTTTAGGATGGGAAATCATCAAATGACTTCTCCCACTCTGGGCGGAGCGGGAGGGAGTGTCAGACTTTTACTGACTAAAACCCACCCATGTTCCTTACTCGCCCTTTATGTTCCGGGGCCGCGGTATCTCTTTCGAATATGCCCGCAACCCCGGCAGGCTTCGGCCCTTGCGGGCCCCTCCCTTATGCTGACATCTCTTTGAGGCGCGCGTGGAACACGAACGCGCCGTCGACACGGCCTGTCGTCATTAGACGGACTGACGGCTAGCTAGCCCATAGCTAACCGTCCACAGGCCCGCATCTACGGAGGCCGGTAGCCACCACGTGGCCCCCGACGTCCGGTGCGTCTCCCGCGGCGGCTGGGAAGAGAGGGACTCGAGAGAGGAAGCAGATGACTCCTTCTGCGAAGCAGTCATCTGCTTCGCAGAAGGAGGTGACGGCTTCCCATTCCGTTTCGCTCCGGACTATGAATTGAATTCACCAAGCCCGGACGCGAGAGGTCGCCGCCGTTCTTACACAGACCTTCGATCTTTCTCGTCAGAGTTTATGCCACCCATAGGCCTCTGACTTGGCAATACGTGGCATCGAGATATATCTCTCAGGCATGTTGGTTTCATCACGATGTTTTCCTTCACCGAAGTAAGTGATAATTGTACAATGCGCACATGTGTTGGAACTTGAGGCCGACTTGGTGGTCCGACGGTCATACGCACACCACTAGACTAGCCACCTTTGACCATGACACTTTACGACAAGGCCAAGGCTCTCCAAAAAAGTAGTTCACGTCCGGCACTTTGGAAGAGATGCCTACCGCCACCCACAGATCCTATAGTTTTCATCAAAATTCGTGTTTCAAACCGGATCTGATCGTTCTTTTTTCACGCACATTGATTATACCTAACCATTTTTAACAAATCATTCAAATTATCACTAAATACATATTAAAATTAGTCCTGTTTTTCCTTACAGAGACACGGACACAACAAAAGGATTTTAATTGACGCCCGTTTACCAAAACCTTACACCACCTAATAAAAGCTCGCAATGTTATAAGTACTATAATAACTGCAAAACAACACTGCTTTGCCAAAACCAGTTTCACCAAGACTCCATATCATATTATTGTGCCCAAAAACAAGTAATGATAGCCAGCCACCAAACAACAGCTGATATCAGCTCTAGGGTCAGTCGAGGGCAGTTCTCCGCTATATTTCATTCACTATCTGGGGTCAATTTAACTGGCGTGCATCGTCACTGTCAATGCAACCGGTTTCAACTGGATACATTCACATCTTGTGATAGGTCTATCTACCTACTACATTTCGCAACGGTCGTATCTGTACGTTCTAAGAAAATTCGCTCAAAGGCTAATGGAAAGGGCACTCGTGTTAAATTTAATAATTGATATTTCTAGCTGATAAGATATACTAGAAGCTAGATTTGTCAGTCAGTAATCTACATACTAATTAATAGAATAAAGTGGAAAGGTTTCGTTTTATGTTTGTTTGTTTGTTACGATTAAACTCAAGAATTACTCAACCGATTTGAAATCTACACTATTATTATAAGTAAAGAGGAAAGATTTAATTTATTGTTTGTTACGATTTAACTGTAGTAGTAGTTCTTCTACTCAACTGATTTCAAAAGTATTGCACCATTAGAGAGCTATATCTTTACCGAGTAACATAGGATATAAATTATAAAACAGCCGAGCCATATCAATTTTTGCAGACGAAGTCACCGGCGAGGTGTTAGTCAGTCAATTAAGTCTCTAAGGTCCATGTTCATCAAAAAGATGGCGGTCTGATTATCTAAAAACAACTGTCACTGTGACATGATGTTCCCATAATGTACAAAAATGTGTTATAACAGCTGGTTTGAGATAATCAGACTGTCATCTTTTTGGTGAACATGGACCTTAGTGTTCAATTCTAAGTCTAAAATGTATTGAGTGTCGATGATAAACGTACACCACATAAAACAAAAACCCTTACACGCGGGGGAAAAGGTTTCATTGTCCCGAAGGTACGTAATTGACCCATTTTTGCACTATCTCAATCAAACCTATAAAAAAACTGTCTTATGTTAAGAAATGTGAAAACTATCTTCAGAACAGGAACGCAACCGTGAGCAGAGAGATTATGCTTATAGATACCTACTTACATAGATTCTTTAGGTAGGAAGGTATAGGTACCTACTAGGTAGGTATTTAGTAAGTACCAATACCTAGACCTACCTAAATCAAGAACATAACGTGATTAGGTATAATCCCAATTTATATTATTACTACCACTTAACTACTAAATCGCTCTCCAATCGCCAAGTTACTTTGCTAATAATTATCAAAATAAATGTACCTATTCAACCTATTTGCGATAATTGTTTTCATAACACAACCGCTACTTAACCGCTTTTATAATTCAGAACCGCTTATAACTGGATTCGCTTGGTATCTTTAACCATTTTAGGTAAGTAATGTGTTTACCGAGTATTATCTTCTACAATTATTCATTGAACTGAATAATAATAGCGTGCCTCTGCCGACTCTTTACATGGTTAGAGAGCGTGCTTTAGAAAGGAAAATACGATGATCGTCTTTCATCATCTTTATAATTCAGCTGACATCGACTGCGGAGCATAGGCCTACCTTAAGGGTTATTTGTTGTCCTGTAACCTTGTAACTCAATAGGTTCCGTTGAAACAATAAAGGGCAATTTTGGCAGAGTACGATCTACATTATGTATAATCTGAAGGAAGGAGGCTTTTATAGTACTTCGATAAAAATCATTTGAACTCGAAACACAATTTATTCGGTGGGTAAGTGTGACCTAAGTACCTATGTGGTTTTTTTTCAGTTCAGTAGTGTAATGTTTTTGTAATACTAATTTTTTTATGAAAACGAAGGTAGAAATGTTCTCCTACTCCATTTCTCCGAGCAAATTAAAACAAAACAGCTGTAAAATTCGATTTTACTCAGGCGAAATAGTATCCGCTCTCTTTTGATGCAGCATCGAATGCGTAAAAAAAAGTAAAAACAGGGAAAATTTAAAAAAGAATGACAATGACATTGATAACAAAAATATTTCCCGCGGTCGTCGATGATTGGCCATCTTTGTAAAATAAGCTAAGCGGGTAGGATGCTTTCGTTGACGACAAGGACTTTGGTCGACAAATGGTTGTTATACATGTTTATCAAAGTTTAAGTTATATACTTTAAAAACATCAAAGAAAAAGAATTTCTTTATCAATAATCTCCAAAATTATTATTTTAATTAAACTATTCTTAAAATATAATTTGATATTTTGTTTAAATTACTTTCACGTGCCAAAAATATACCAAAATCTACTTTTAAGTACCTAAATAATTTATTAGTTGGTTTCAAATGCAACATCAAAAAATTTTTTTTCGTAGTTTGGTAGAGTTCCGCTACTGTCACTGTCAGCACTCAGCTGTCTGTCATAACAAAAAATGACAGTCAATTGTCAAAAACGTATTTTTTGGCGGCATCGCATCGTTCGATACGGCATCGCGTCTTTTTTTCGAAATGAATGCGATTCTCTATAGCTTTATCGCTACAAACGCTAAACTTACGATAGCGATGTCAAGGCTAAGCCGGTGTAGGAGCAGCTAAATACGAGCGTGCAGTTGGGTTTCATGTTAGTACGACCGCGCGCCAGTCGGCGAGAAGTGGGGTAACAAATTAACAACTTATTTGATTATTTTGTACAAATCAAAATTGACTATTGTTTACGAAAATGCCACCAGTGTCACTGAATAACGATGTAAGTTTATCTTGTTTTATTTTTCTTAATTACAAAAATGCATCAATTCAAAATTTGTCCCAGTGTTTGGACCTATTTCATGATTTATTCTGAATAAAATAAAAAATGTTAGTTTTTATTCAAATTCCAGTGACAGTTAATTTCCCAGAAATCCTAGTTCATATAAGCTTGAAACACCAGGAGAAAACAATCTTCCACACAAGTCCTGGCCATGTGTGGAAGAATTATAAAATAAAGTACTATTTATTTATTTTTAGGCTCCGAAGAAGAAGCTGCGTGTGGCCATAATTGGACAGAGCACATTTGCAGCGGAAGTGTTCAAACTCCTCCAAAGAGATGGTCACGAGGTGGTTGGAGTCTTCACAGTGTTGGACAAAGGCAACCGGGAGGATCCGCTTGGTAAATATTAAATATTATTATTTTGTTTTTCTAAAGGTGTGGTGCCCTGTTAACGCTTAAAGATTGAGCTATTTTTAATTAAAAAAGTGAAGTGTCAATATTTTCCTGCAAGTGTCAAGAAGGAAAATAATGAAATTCCTCTTGAAATACCTACCAATAACACATCATAGGCACTTGTTATGTTAAAGGCCACTTTGTCCCCCTCAACTGTACTGATTGGGATACCTAGAATCTGTGCATCGTCATGTTAATATTACTATCACCCTCCATCATAATATGGTAAGTATATTATACTTACCATAGACATCTACTGAACATGAACATCAACATACATTTTTTTTTTTATTTCTAAAGATTTTTTTTAGACTTAAAATTAAGTGCATAACATTGAAGAAATCATTTCAAAATAGGAAAATAAAATATTTTGCTCGTAATTTTAAAAACCCAGCAAGAACACAGCATTAAAAAAATACAATCGGCCAGTAACAAAAAAAATAACAACGTTTTTGATACTTTAAACCATCTATAAACTATTTCGTTTTTCCTTTGTGCAATTAAATGGCTTTTAAAAATAAAATAGCTGTTCAGTTAACTACTTATTTTAATTTATCCAAAATTCTGTATATTAATGAGTTTTATTTTAACTTTGCAGCGACAATTGCAGCTACAAATGGCAAACCAGTATACAAATACAAGACATGGCGTGTGAAAGGTCAAGTGATACCAGAAATATTGGAACAGTACAAATCTGTAAGTAACATATTTTATTATTAAATACTAGCCGACCCGACTGACGTTGTCGTGTCAACTATGAATATTGAATTTGAATGGACTTACTTACTACCTATCTACTACCTACCCACTATCTACCTACTACCTACCCACTCTACCTACCTACTACCTACCCACTGCCTACCCACTACCAACCTACTAAAAAGTAAAAAAAAGTATCCTATGTCCGTCTCCTGGTTCTAAGCTACCTCCCCACCAATCATCATCATCTTCCTGCCCTTGTCCCATTTTATTTGGGGTCGGCGCAACACGTTTTTTTCTTCCATTCTCCCCTGTTAGACGTCACGGCATCATTTACTCCTTTCTCTTTCATATCAGTCTTTACACAATCCATCCATCTTTTCTTTGGCCTTCCTCTCCCCCTCCATCCATCAATACTTATGTCCATCACTCTTTTAGTCACATGCGTTTCATCCCTCCTCATTACATATATATACCAAGCCAAACGACTTCCCCACCAATATTCAGCTAAATCGATTCAGCAGTTCTTGAGTTATAAATAGTGTAACTAACACGACTTTCTTTTATAAACATAGTAGTGAGTACCATATTAAAATAATCCGTTTTTATCACTCCGTTTCTGGATTGAGAATTTGTCAAAAGAGTTTTGAAGTGAAGATCAATAGTAATAGGAAGTGAAGATCAATAGTAATAGGAAGCTTTAAAGTAGAGATTAGTTACTTAAGGTGATTCCTAAAATGTAGCCTGTTCTCCTAATCCAACTTCCAATTGAGATATTTTCACCCTGATTGGCACAACACCACCAGACTAACTACTTTTGTTGGCATCTTAAAATCCTTATGCATCATCTGCCTAGCCTTTGCCAACTTTGTTGTTGAAGCTGAATACTTACCAGAATTTTTAAACCCCGACGCATAAACGACAGGGTGTTATAAGTTTGACGTGTCTGTGTCTGTCTGTGGCATCGTAGCTCCCGAACGGATGAACCGATTTAGATTTGGTTTTTTTTTGTTTGAAAGGTGAATTAGTCGGAAGTTTGTATGATAAATGATATTGTACAGTGTGAATTCAATATAAAGTAAAGAGTTATTTAAACTACACTTTCAGTACAATTAAATTAACCCAGAAAACACACAACTTCAAACAATAACAGTGATGCAATTCAAAACAATATTTTAGCACATAGTTAACAACTTTTTTTGGGGCTCGGCAATGAACTTGGCTCGACATTTCCACTCTTTTAGTAGAAACCGAGAAAATTAACACTTGTGTTTCAGACATAAAAGCACTTGTTTCAACAATTTCAGGGAAATAACGCTTCACTGACAAGTGGTACTTATATTGTCAATTAGAAGTACAGTTCAATACATGTTTTTAGTAAAATGTGAACTGCAAAAATCATCCTTACTGTTTTGTTATAAAGGTGTTGTCAGAGACACATGCTAGTAAGCACGTGCAGTTTACTGTACCACTTGTGTTAAATTATTTAGTAATCTAAAAGTGTTCTTAGTACATAACAATGGTCATGTCTTAATTATAATCAGCACTAACTTATAAATAAGTGATTACATCCTTAAGAAGGCGTAACGTCTGACTGTCTATCATCTGTCCGTTTGTGCGCATATTACTCAAGAACTACTTATCCGATTGACGTGACTTTATTTTTAAATTCGTAGATAATTATATTCAAAATTATACACCAGACGCTGCATTTACGTGCCTTCACCGCTTAAATCTAGTTTATACCAGCTAAGCTGAGAAAAAACACGCCCGAAGATAATTATCAAACTGGTTAATTTGTAAATATTTGGATTACGTTTTTTTTTTCTCTAGTCGAGTTCTACGGCAAAAACTCACATCGTAGTAAAAAGTTTTCTTAACCGATTGCGAACCCAGTACATAATATATAATCTGGCCAAATGGGGTATCCTCGACCCATCCGAAATAGAACCCTTTTGCAGGATATACCGGACCCCACCTCCTGTCCTGCCTATCCCTGCAGTGGGAAGGTTATATACGCAGATACATAACCTCACGCTTTTTCTCATGGGGATAAGCAGAAACCACAGAAAGTCATCTGTTATGATCTTTAGATACTCCTACCCGGGCGCCGGGACTGTTCGAAAGAGATACCTTGGCCCCGGAACATGGATGCGTTTTAGTCAGTAAAAGTCTGACACTCCCTCCCGTTCCGCCCAGAGCGGGAGGAGTCATTTGATGATTTCCCATCCGATAGAAAAATAAAAAAGTGGGGAAGATTATTATAGTATAGTAAGCTATTATCTAATCTAATATATAAAAATGTCGTGTCACAGTGTTAGTTACCATACTCCTCTGAAACGGCTGGACCGATTTTTATGAAATTTTATATGCATATTCAGTAGGTCTGAGTATCGGCTACTATCTATTTTTCATACTCCATTTTTTTTAACTAGAAATAATTTTTATGGCAAAACAATCTTTGCTGGGTCAGCTAGTCAATACATAAATACCCGTATCTTTCAAAATAACTACAATATTCATTTGATTATTATCTGTCATATTATTGTTACCGATATCTGTTGTAACGGGTTATGTCACAGCAATGTGTATCAACATTTGAGCTGCTATTCCTACTGCACTTTTGACCTCTTATATCTAACTTTATACGAGAAACTTGGTCATCATATTATGTGATAATATATGCAGTGCGTATAAGTAGCCCATCCGTCGATTGTAATAGAAGACTAGGTAGTTAGAAACCAGTATATCAGTATTAGACTATAAGCGAAAGTTAGAAAGCCTATACCTACCCAAGCCTAGGACACAGGCTGATCATCTGCCTAGAATTTTCCCAACTATGTTGGGGTCGGCTTCCAGTCTAACCGCATGCAGCTGAATACTGGTATTTTACGTGGAGCGGCTGCCTATCTGACCTCCATAACCCAGTTAATACCGGGTAATGCGATACCACATATTCATTATGTTTATATAATGTACTAGCTGACCCACGCAACTTCGTCTGCGTCACATGAGAGAGAATACGAAAGAAAAAAAAATCCCCGTTTTTGCAACATTTTTCATTCTTGCTCCGCTCCTAATGGTCGTAGCGTGATGTTACATAGCCTATATAGCCTTCCTCGATATCGACTATCCAACACAAAAATATTTTTTTCGTAGTTTAGTAGTTTCTGAGATTAGCGCGTTCAACCAACCAAACAAACAAACTATAGGAACTCTTCAAGTCACCATCAACCACAGGCACGACAGCCTGACTCCAATACACTTCTAGCGCTTGTCCAAGCTTGTAAGCTAATCTCATTTACTTACGATGTCAGTTTCATAGCATTTTGTGAAGGCCACAGAAAAGCCACAGTTTCTCTGTGGCATTTACAACCCACTAGTTGAACGTCTCGTAATTAGGAAGATACCTTATCTTTGTAATAAAATCAGTTCGTAGTTCTATTAAAACTTTTCCGTTGGGTTTATTAATTCTGACCGACTTACATGTCCTACATTCATGAAATGTACGAATATCTAGGTAACTTTATCTGTTACTGTAAGCTAAAAGTAGGTACTCCGCTTTTGTGTTGAGAGCTTGTCTATCTCTACTTACGTAATAAATATAATAAACACACCTATTATACCTGTTAATCTCTACCTCGGAAAGCACGTTAAGCTGTTGGTCCCGGCTGTCATCTGTAGACCTTTGACAGTCGGTACAGATAGTCAGTGGCCCAAAAAGTCTGACATTCAGTCTTACCAAGTAGTATCGTATTACCCAGTATTAACTGTAAAAATATTGACCGCTCCATGTAAAAATATTGACCTTTGTTTGATTGATTTAGTGTTTTTGTCACCGACTTCAGAAGCTAAAGTGATTTTTCACTTTTTTGTTTTTTTTTTAAGTCGGTTTTTTTTTGCAAAAACGTTTTTATTTTTCACTTTTTAGTGGTTCACTTGTGCTTGTTAGACATGGAAAGTGCATACCGTTACAATTACAACAAGCCCAAACACGACTAGGGTACATTGTCTCATTATGGAGTTCCGTGACTCTTGGCTTCATCATCAGATCTGATGGTAGAATAGTTCTTAGCAAACGCAAATGCAACAAGCATTTGCGTTTGTAGAAAATACCAAAATAAAATTTGAAGAGTTCCCTCAATTTCGCCAAGATACCATCATCAGATCCCGACTTGTGGCTATGGGACCATTTGGAAAGAATACCCTTTCCAACAAAAAAAGAATTTTCCAAATCGGTTGGCAAGCGACGGAGTTATGCCCGAACAAACATAAAAAAAAATATAGAAACATCCGAATTGAAAACCTCCTCCTTTTTTAGAATTCGGTTAAATATTGGTATTCAGCTGCATTCTGTTAGACTGGAAGCAGACCCCACCCATATGTAGTTGGGAAAAGGCTAGACAGATGATGAGACCTGTTATCCCTGAAGGATTAGAGGGAGATTTACCTTCATCCCGCCAATTACGTTTAAGTCCCATTTAATAGCCCCTTAGTTTGTGCCCTGTTGATGGCAATATGCCCCATTGCCATCAACAGAGCACAATCTAAGGCTCTGTGGCTCCTACTGAAACATTCCTGATGAAAAAGCCTAATAACATTTATTTTGTACCTTTACTTAATGCTCAGCAGTCCACTAATCAATATAATTAATGCAAAGTCATTCAAAATTAAGCAGATTTTGGTAATTTCTCACCTTCAAATTCGGTATTCACTAACCGGGCATTATTCTTCCAAAGAATCCTATGAAACATCTGTCACAAATAAAGGGTGTACAATACCTCTTAACGAAACCAAAAGGCACTTGTTCTCCTAGTCATTGCGTCATCGTACTATTGAATCCATCCATCAGCACAATGTTGATGATGAGTGCGTTACATTGAGTTCTACTACAACGCATGATTTATCCCAAAAAAAAAGTAGTATCCCAGAAATAATTCAATCCAAAAGTTCAATGTACAGAATGCTTGGTTGACGGCTTCGTGATGAGGTTGTTTACACCCTGCAATTATCTACTGGGCAAGCAGCTAAATAGGGAACTCCTGCTAACGTGCTTGGCCTATAATACACTACTTTATATCAGTGTATTAGTTACAGCGTGTCAAACTATCGATAACCTGTCTATCACACAAATTAAAGTTTACATTTACACGAAATGCGCACGTGGTTGTAAAATAAAAACATGCCGATATGCAGGCCTGAGATAAAGTAGAACAGCTGATCATTAAACTTGCGATAATTTTAAGGCTAGTTCCGTAAAAACACGTTCTTGGGTTCATAGAACTAAAGCGAATGGAAAATGTTCAAGTAGATAAAGACACAGATAGCACCTACAGCGTACAGATATTATAGTACCTGACCCGTCTTCTGGCAAGACGGGTCAGGAAATACAAGACAGTAACTGTACTTGCCACCTTGGACCCCCTTTCGGTACCTTCCTGCACCAGGTCATCAATAACTATATCTATACCAATATTATAAAGCAGAAGAGTTTGTTTGTTTGGTTGAACGCGCTAATCTCAGGAACTACCGGCTCGAATTCAAAAAATATTTTTGCATTGGATAGTCCATTAATCGTATGCAGGCTATATAACATCACGCTATGACCAATAGGAGCGGAGCAGCAATAAGAAATGTTGCAAGCGGGAAAAAAAGCATCCGTTGAGCAGGCGATGCGTTGCGATATCAAAACTTCAGGCGAACGAAGTCGCGGGCAGTAGCTAGTATTAAATAACTGCAACGTCGGTCTAGTGGTCGTAATCGTGAAAGCTGAGCATGTTGAGGTCCTGGATTTGATTCGGATCGGGAAAATTGATTTTGAGTGTTTCCATTAGCAGCCACAGAGACTGGATTTGAGCCTGGTTGATGAAAATAGAATCGCCCCTATTACATGGACTTCAACATAACTGACAAAATGTGGGTACTTAGGTACACCGCATTCCTTCGGGGATTGTGAGAGCAGCGGTGGCCCAATGGTGGCGGCCTCGGCTTACGAACTGTGAGATTCGAACCCAAACAGGCACATTATTTTGTGTAATTTATTTCATCACCACACCACTGCTCAAAACGGTGAAGGAAAACATCGTGAGGAAACCGGCATGTCCTAGAACCAAACATTCGTAGACATGTGACATCGACCAATACACAGGGCCCGCGTGGTGGATTATAGCCCGTACGCAAAATATGCGCTCTGAAGTGGAGTTGCGGACACCAGCCCGTTATACAATACAGGCATGATGCTGTTGTATGTAAATAACTCATTAAATTATGTTCTTAATCACCAGGTGAACGCGGACATCAACGTCCTGCCGTTCTGCACACAGTTCATCCCGATGGAAGTCATCACACATCCGAAGTACGAGAGCATCTGCTACCACCCCAGTATACTGCCCAGGCATAGGGGAGCTTCATCTATTAACTGGTAAGTCCACCTACTTGAACATTACATAGCTAGCTGATTTCCGAGTGTGGCAAACGAATTTTCGAAAATCTGTGAATGTAGTTTCTTTTTAAAAATAGAAAATGGTTGTTTGTTTCCTTTGAGTAAAATTTACTATTTTCAGTATTTCAAGCACTTTCTGTCCAGACCCCGTATTCACAAACGTTCGACTCGTTTCCGATTCGACAACTCGTATATCTGTCTTCTTCTGGCATTACGAAAACGACCGAGATAGACATACGACTTTCCGAATCGGAAGCGAGTCGAATGGTTGTGAATAAGGGGCCAGGTGGCATTTAAAAATTCCACCCTGTAGATCCCAAATGCGTGTTAAAATTACTGCGTTATTACATAAATATGCGCATATGCAAGTCATGCTCGAGAAGCGACGAAGTAAATGATTATCATAGTGCCAGAAGTTCAAAATTATAAAGATATACGTTGTTCCTAAAATATACGAGTAACTATAGCCAAAGATAATATAGTACTACGCTATAACCCAAATGATAACCCAGCTTATTTATGTAATATTTTTATGGAAAAATCTGGCTCTCGTTCTATCGTAAGTTATCTCTACGTCAAACCATGTGAAATGACGGAATGGGCTTCACTATTGCATCATAGTTGCCAACACGTTCTATCGGAACTTTAATGTTACATAATTGCAAGTCGCGAGATCAATTGCAAACACATTGCAACAGACTGCACCTTATAATCGATTAATGACAGCAAAACATCGAGTCTCACATTCACTAAACCCTTGTAAGGAAAATCGATACGTTTTTCCTACCTTTGGGAATTTGCAGTTTTATGAAGGTCGTTAAATAATCTGCCTAGCCCTTTCCCAACTATGTTGGGGTCGGCTTTCAGTCTAACCGAATGCAGCTGAATACCAGTATTTTACACGGAGCGACTTCCTATCTGACCTCCACAATCCGGTTAATACTGGGTAATACGATATCACTTGGTAAGGTTGTCAGACTTTTTGGGCTACTAAAAAGACAAAAATAGATGCCTATATAGAAAAACAAAATAGATGTCTATATTAATAATGACGAATCCCTTATGTATTTTGGTAATTTATTATAAATCTGCGCTCCCTCAAATTGAATAGTTCTTCTTCCGTAAAAAGTTCTTTTATTACTGAAGGTAATTCTATACTATCCCTATTCCTAGCGTAGTAATGGTAAGTATGTTTTACGTTTGAAAGTGATTTGTGAGTGTATTTTGTTTGTTAGATTTTTTTAAATTAGTATGCATGTGTGGTATGTGTATAATTTGACCCCAACATACTTGGGAAACAGCTGGGCAGATCTGATGATCTCGCATAAATCTATACGTTCCAGGAAGTTATCAGGAACGCGGTGTCTTGAGAATTTTCGATTAGCCGCGGTTCTTGAGGTTTCTCGCAGAAACTTATTTTCCGTAATGACATCGTTTTGTTATAATCAAGTTAAATTACATCATTATGGTTGTTTTTGCTATTTACCATCTCTTGTTGGGAAATTGAGTGTATGTACCTGTTTGGTAATAAGCAAAAAGTTGACATGCAAGCTTTTGTATGCTTCTCATCACGTACGTACTGACAGTGTAGAAAATATTGTTTTTACAATATTTTTTACCATCGACTGTAGGTATTTGTATCCACGCAAAAAATACGCGACCCGCTTAGTATTTTACGCTTGATAAGTTTTATGTAATTTATGTGGACGTGAGTGAGATTTTGTTATTTTTGTCGTTAAGGGGTCCACAAACATCACTCTAGCCAGAACCAGGGCGACTAATAAATTGTTGGGGACCGAATTTGTTTGTTGGCAGATACTTTAATATGAAAATATCATTATCAGTCCGGAATCACCCACTGCTGGGTCTCCAGTTTTTTCTTTCACACTTCCCGGTTCTGTTAAAATATTAAATAAGTCACTAACGGCTTAGAATGACGAAATGAGTCACAGAGCTCTTAGCCCACATAAACGATTCCGCTCCCACCCAACAAAAAGAATACAAATCAATTATGGGCTTTATGTATACCTCTTTAAATATACTTCACATTGGCATTAACGGTGGTAAGCCCGCTGACAGCGAGCTGCCAGCTAATTTATGTTGCCAATGTAAATTATAACTTAACTATGAATACTTAACTCTTTGCCGGGTGGGAGCGGAGTCGTGTAACGGGACTAAGACCTCAGTTTAATTAGCTGGTTTTCCCCACAACCGAATTTTTCCAAAAAATATTTCCACATGTATTACATCTAAGGTCTGTCTATCTACAATTCTAATCTATTAAAACATTGTTAGTGATTATTTTACAATAGGAAAATACTGAATCATTTTTCCTCTACAATGCATCATACGATTCACGATATAAATGACACTATTTACTTGAGAATGTATGCGCAGTATGTGACTACCAGATGACTTAGCATGACTTGCTATCAACTTCCCCGTATCTAGAATTGATCACACCCAATTCTGAGTTCTGTGCGTGATAACTGAAAGTGTGGTTTTGGGTTCAACTCTGGCAATTTTTCATTCGATTTTCATTAAATGTCGGAAATCTCTGACGTAATATTTCCATTTGAACAAAAAAAAACTTTCGTGATGATATAGTATTATTGTGACTAAAAAATAATACTTATCATCACCATCTGCCTAGCCTGTTCGGACGGCTTACAGTCTATATCAAATGCAGCTGAATACCAGTATTTTACATGGAGCGACTGCCTATCTGTCTTCCACAACCCAGAAAAAAGTATTACTACTACATAGACATATGAAAAATAGTGAATAATTTCTTCGGGAGTGGCGACCGCAAACTGGAAGACGTTGCGTTGGTAGGCCTCCCCACGGTGGACCGATGACCTGGTGAAGGTAACGGGAATCCGCTGAATGCGAGTCGATGGGGGAGGCCTATGTCCAGCAGTGGAAGTCTTTCGACTGAAATGATGATGATAATATATTATGTCACCGTAAAATTGTCATTCACGTTAGATTGTAATCTCTAGCGATATTGTAAACTCTCGAAATATTGTCAAACGAACATACTGCTTACAAAAAAACATTTAATTATTCGGCATGTGACGATGCACAGCATCGGTGAGAGGGCGCTGTATACTTCCCGTTAGTTTTCAGCCAATCACAGCTCTCGAAGTCACGTGGTTCCGGTAGTCACGTGGTCCCAGGTGGCGTGTTCGCTAGTGGCGGACTTTTACCTCATAGCGTCGTTACTTCTCGAGCAAGCAACATCTAAATTAGAGTTTGCTGCTAGTTTTTAGTACTTTGAATCTTATTTTAGTTTAATTTTAAGTACTTAGCGTTTGCATTGTGTCGTATTACGGGCTGGTGCCCGTAGCACCACGTCCAAGCGCGTATTTTACGAAAGTGCTAAGTGTTATAAATAAATAATTAAATAAGTGAACATCAAATAAATAGTGTAATTGTGTTTCGGATCAAGAAGTGCAGGCAAGTGACGACTTGTAGTCTTCATGGAGCCATAAACGCCGGCTACCAAGAAGCAATTCGAGCTCTTCACAATTTGATCCTTCAGGTTCTGAGGTAAAGCGACGGAAATGCGGTGAGTCATCAGACATTTCTAAACTTGTGAACCAAGTGCTGTGCTAACGAACCTTTTAATGCAAAATGTGGGTGTCCGCAGGCAGATCGACTCTGACTAGCGGCTCAGGTCCCCAGAACCAGTTTCTGGACCTAGCTCCACGTTACCGTTGGATTTTAAATTTAAATCTGGTGGCTGCCCCTAATATGTTCAGTGGAGTTCCGCGATTAAATTTAAGCATTCTTAAATTGTTAATACGTCCTTGAAGGACCCTAAGGTTCTAATCCGTACTCCGTGAAGCGACTTGAAGCGTTACAAAAGTTCGGTGATTCTTTGTGGAAGGTTGTGCGCTACGCATACGCCTTGAAGATTCATAACGCTGCGCCTAGCTTCGTCAAGCTTGATATTAACGATGAACTTCGACAGTTTGTTAAGGGTAAAGGTTACGGCGAATTCCGCGAGAATGGTAGGTAACAGCCCTGAGTAATGCTTTAATTTCAAAACGCGAGTTACTCAATCAAAGCTTACAAAGTATCAGCGAGTGGACAACTTCTGGTGCGTCATTTACAGCCTCTAGCATTGTTGATAAAATTTCGGAATCATAACTACCCTCGTAAAAATTCCACAAAAATAGTAGGGAAATCATGCAGCTAGTTTGCAGAAAACGAGCTATGTATTTATAGAAAATCGCCGGGAAGCGAATTTACAAATAAGAACCTTCGTGGCGGTCTGCATAAGATCCCTCCAAGTTCTAATTGCCTATTTGACGAAATTAAACTGCCTACATAACACGCATACATTCAGAATACAGGGGGCATGGACAAATGGCTACGTCCTTGGCTCGGCACCTACAAAGGCCAAAATAAGAACACCCCTAGGGTGGCGAGTAGACCAAATGGCAAACGCTGCGGGCTCCGAAGGCCCATCCCGAAATGGTTACGGGAATGCGTCAACCATTTACCTCCAAACCACCAGCCACGCCACTTTTACGGAGGCTGTCTCCGAGCGTATCGGAGGCAGTGGCAGACGCTGCGGGCTCCGAAGGCCCTTCCCGAAATGGACGGGAATGCGTCAACCATTTACCTCCAAACCACCAGCCACGCCACTTTTACGGAGGCTGTCTCCGAGCGTATCGGAGGCAGTGGCAGACACTGTGGGCTCCGTAGGCCCTTCTCGGAATGATCACGGGAATGTGTCTGTCATTTACCTCCAAACCAAGACTGATTCATCCATCAGTACGAACTACAATCGCTAGAGATGTCAATCCAGCAATAATATTTTTTATTATTATATATTTATATATTATTATTATATATTTATTTTTTTGTTCAAGGAGTTCTAGAAGTGGATCATCGGGATGCCGGTCCGAATTTTTTCTCAACAATCTTTCTTACAAACTCGAGGAGCCCGTGGCTAATTAATCCGCCCGGGTCGATCCTTGCGTTGGGCCAGGCTGGCCTAGGTGCATCTGTGGATGGGTGACCGCCCATTGCATGCCGAGTATCCTGCGTGCCGTGGAGGGCCCGTTGAGCCGTTGGTCCCGGCTGTCATTTATCTATCTCTAAAAGTCTTGCAACCAGTCTTGCCAAGGGGTATCTGATTACCATGTACTAGCCGGGTTGTGGTTGGCAGATAAGCAGGCGCGGGTTGTGGGGGTCAGATAAGCAGTCGCTCCATGTAAGGTACAGCTATTTGGCTGCATCCAGTTGTACTGGAGGCCGACCCCAACATGGTTGGGAAAAGCCAAGGCAGATGATAAATGTTTCTTACAAACAAGAGCGACGGGTCCAAGAGGCCCATATTCAACTTGAAGCACCTGACCCAGAACATAGTTCCGAAACCATTCAGACTGGTCTCTAACTTCAGATATCTCATTTTTAACAAAAGGAAGATTGAACGGTGAAGCTCCACCTATCCTCAGCAAGTCAGCATAGTTTCACGTAAACCTACAGTGGTTTCTCAGACTAATTTATTGTTCTGCAGATGAACTGGCTGCCGTTCGGCCAATCTTGCGCACGAAAAAAATTCTCGGCCTTGGCCAACTGGGTGGGCCAAGTTCTACCATCCAAAAGCACGCGAGTCGTAGTCTACTTAAGTCCGTTTTCTATGACTTGCTTACGTGTTCTCTCGTGGCTATTGGTGTTCTTATAGGCGGGGTCAACTTGAAATGTCATGTCCACGTCACCTTTCTCTCGCTTGATTCAATGAAGAATCGAAGAGAGTTTTTATTTTTTGTGGATTTTCGTTTCTGTACGTCTGTAAGATAGAGGAGACGGTGGCAGACGCTTCGGGCTCCGGAGGCCCTTCTCGTAATAATGAATGCGTCTACCATTTACCGCCAACCACCAGCCACACCATTTTTACCACGGAAAAGTATTTACTGTTCCGTGATTTTTACGGAGGCTGTCTCCGAGCGTATCGGAGGCAGTGGCAGACGGGCTCGGGAGACACATGGTCTCGAAGTATCTGAAATAGTGTGTCAACTTTGGAAAAGCCCTTAGTTTGGAGCAGCTTGCACCCGGAGTTGATACACCAGTTCATGACCACTATGGGGAGCACAATTGAACGATCTTTTGGATTCAGGTTATCTCGCGGAAAACAGGTGGCAGAATGGCATCTTCTTAGACCAGCTCTAGGATAATTGTGTTTTCGCAAATTAAGGGTTCCCCCGATAGACCTTTTTGCCGCCAGAGAAACCAGGGTTGTGAGTCAGTATGTTACCAAAGATTGTTCAGACTCAATTTCGCAACGCCTTTAGTTGTCAGTGGCTATTTCATCTGGCTTGGGTGTTTCCGCCTAGACTCCCGATAGAGTTCTTTACCATCTGAACTCGGCTCAAGGCGTTTTCGTAGTGGCTCCAATGTGGAAGAGAGGTTATTGGTTACTGGATCTTCGACCTCGAGCACTCTGCTCAAAACCTAGACGGAGTTCGAGTGGATCGGAGCACGGGCCTGTGTCCCTAGCATTCAAGACCTAGAGCTCTGTTTGGAAGTTCGCGGGTGAGGCGAAATAACTAGGAATTGGCCAGAAGCTGAAAGGTCCCTGCTCCAATCTAGCTGGGGAGAATCCACTCTGGGCACTTACATACTGGCCTGGTCTCTGTGAGTCAAATGGCGTATAAAGCAATTATGACTTCGGTTGTTCCAGTAATATTAGTTTGACGAGATTATTAACATTCCTATTCACTGAGGAGAGATTGATTAGCGTAAACCCACCATACTGTTTACTAAATCTGTAATTGTGATCTTTAGACGACCGACCTGTATCGAAAATTTGAATTCCGACTTCTTAGTACAACACATTCTCAAAACTATCTCCTTGCAGTCTCCTAGAGCAGAGAAGTCTCCTTTTTTAGGATCCTAGTGAACTGATTGCTTGTTTGCAGACGAATCCACTAAATAACGTCACTTTATTCAAAGCGTCAAGACGATGGGCTTTTCTGTTTTTGAAAGCGTCGAGAAAACGAGTTCATGACCTAAAGCTACTCAGGGTCTCGTCAAGTCACTATATTGATCAGGGTGATCATACCATTCTGTATCCTGTGTTTGATCACGCTAACGAAAATATATGCCCAGTTATTTGGTTTGGGAAAATTTTGGAATTAGGAATACCAGGACGCACACGCGATTTTTCTTTTTTTTTGTGACAATTCGAGGTTCCACGCAAACTGCATCACGAACATTGATAGGTAATTGGACTAAAACCTTACTAAAAGATGCAGGAACATCTGCATATCTTGTAAGTATGCGTTCAGTCGTAGTTTCCTTAAATTGGTACGAAAATGTTCCAGTTGGAGAAATCCCCTCTCGTGGTAATTGGTACTGACCGAATTCTTTTGCCAAATATTATTGTAAACAGAGGTCAATAGCTATAACCAAGTCCGAGTAATGTTTCGAATAATTTTGAACCAATGTAAGATAAAATCGATGGCCTCTATATCGTGGTTTAGCTGATTGATTCTTGTTTTCTAGATTATTACATTTTCCGAACTGGAAGTACCACTGATCTGTATAGTATGATGATGATCTAGATGTTGCTATGTTGTTATTGATTTATTTTTCAGTAAATATTATCATATTCTCACATAGCGTCGTTGTGGTCACCAGGAGTTATAAACACGTCTCTCACCGATGCTGTGCATCGTCACATGCCGAATAATAGTGCAAGTTTTACATAAAAATAAAACTTGTATTATTTAGCAGAGACGATGCACAGCATCCATTTAAGGTCTCCTGGTGAGAGACTTCTATGAGGTAAAAGTCCGCCACTAGCGAACACGCCACCTGGGACCACGTGACTACCGGAACCACGTGACTTCGAGAGCTGTGATTGGCTGAAAACTAACGGGAAGTATACAGCGCCCTCTCACCGATGCTGTGCATCGTCTCTGCTAAATAATACAAGTTTTATTTTTATGTAAAACTTGCACTATTTTCGTGAAATGCATGCGATGGTAGTCAACTCACGCGGTGTGGAGGGGTGCCCCTTGCCCAATGGTATCACTCTCATGAAAAGATAATGTATCATTCCTGAGAAATACCGATTAATATAACCTAACCTTAAAACACTTTAAAGTCCCCTAAAGAGCGAAGGCGGCTATTTCCGAGTGCAGGGTTTAAAGGAACCTAACTAACTTAAGGGGGGAGTGCCCTGCCGGGGTTGCGGGCCTGTTCGAAAGAGATACCGCGGCCCCGGAACATAAAAGGCGAGGAAGGAACATGGATGGTTTTTAGTCAGTAAGAGTCTGACACTCCCTCCCGCTCCGCCCAGAGTGGGGGGGGTCATTTGATGATTTCCCATCCTTAAAAAAAAAAAAAAAAAAAGGGGGGAGTGCCCCCGTTCCGATTATGGGGGCAAAGATACTTCCGTATGTTCAGTTGACAATATTTCGAGAGTTTACAATATCGCTAGAGAGGTTACAATCTAACGTTTGACAATTTTACGGTGACATATATAAATGAATGATGATGATTTATAAATGGTGATGATAATTTTAAAAATGTGTCCGTAACTGCAAAAAATACTAATAGGCTATAAGTGTTTCAAATAATACTAAAATTACTCTTATGCCAAACACAAATAACATGAACACTCGTTGTCAATTCCATGGTCAAGTTTACAAAGGAGTTTGCAAATTCTATTTAGCCACGGTTGCGTGTTTGTTCCCCAGTGAGTAATTTTGTAGCTAATAGGTACACTGAGAAAAATGTAAAGCCGAATGTTTCGTAACGAGGGCGGGTTTATTCGTAATGAAGGCGAAAAAACGACCAAAAGTCAACCGACCAAAAACGCCTTCCTAGGTAGGAGGCGTTTTACGCCTTAAGCGAAAGGCGCAAAAAATACGCAGCAATATACTCTCTAATGTGTATTTTAGACGTAATTATTAACAGATAAGCCTTAATTCAAAAGCTATAAACGTGGTAAGTCAGATAGAATCGTCTGATTGACGATGACATTTAACTTCCGGTAAGGCGATATAAACGGTAAAGGGACGTGCTCGAGTCACATACACAAAACTTTCCGACGTATCACTGTCCCAATTGACTTCTAGTAAGGCGTCTAACGTCTTACCTTACTGTATTTTAACCTGCTCACTGAGCATTTTTAACGTTTCCTAAGTCGTAATCGACTTTTATTAAGGCATCTTAAGTCTTTCTTTACCATGGTTTAACCTGTCTAATAAGCGCTTTTAATGTTTTTTAAAGTAATAATTGACTTTTAGTAAGGCATTTTAAGTCTTTTCTTACTGGGGTTTAACCTGTGCACTAAGCGCTATTGATGTTTTCATAAGTCGTAATTCACTTTTAGTAAGGTGTTTTACGTCTTTACTTACTGTGGGTTTAACCTACCTACTAAGCGTTTTCAACGTTTACTAAATCGCAATCGACTTCTTTTAAGGCCTTTTATGTCTTTCCTTACTGTGGTTTAACCTATCCACTAAGCGTTTTCAACGTTTACTAAGTCGTGTTCACCTTCTAGTAAGTTGTCTTAGAATGTTCCATACGATTAGGTAAGCCGTATTGTAAGGTAATTTCTGATTTCTTTTCGAGCAGAAATGTTTTATGAAGACCGGAAAAAAAGCCTTCTAACGGCTGGTAACGATTTTCCCTAAAGGCATGATTGACTTGCTTTACTATCATTTATTAGTTCATATTAAGCACATTGGGCCGCTCAAAGTGCGCGTTCACTCTAAGGTAGCGCGAGGTAATATCCTTCACATGAACTTCATGATAGTAGATCAGCCAACCGTGCCTTCAGTGAATACCGTAACCTGCTGTTCTCCCAGTCTTTGTAAGCTTCTGCAATCAATAGAACGAAAATGTATAAAACACTTCAATAACAACTGTTTACTAAAGAAACATACTAAATAGATTAGTACTACCTCCTCAACCCAACATTACAACCTCAACCTAATAATAAGCCGATAGCGTCTGTATCTTATAGGAATGATAGTGCATTGCAATAAAACCATTAAAAAAAAATCAAAAAAATCTGTATTAGAAAATAGAAAATCAATTAAGATACATTACTATATTTAGATACTTAAAACAAGATAAAAAATATAGGTACGCTCACCAAGCTATTTGGTTTACATTTTACAATGTAACTTGCATGTTCAAATGTAAACTAAATAGCTTGGTCGACCGTTCTTAGTATACAAATTTTCAATATTTTACATTGTAAGCTATAGGTTTGACGGAACCAAAAGGTTCCGTCAGTTTTCAACTTGATTTGTTCAACGCAACGAGCATGTGCTCGTGACGATACATGCCTTTTGAAACTGAATAGATAGAATACACTGAGATAAGAGAAAATAATGTTAAATAACTATTCGTAATCAAACTTTAAAATTATTCAGGTCATCGTTGTTTGACTGTTTATCTTGTCAAAATGTCAAAGCGAAAACCGACTTTATGGTGACGAACCTTTTCATTCCGTTTACTGTACCTATAGGTAAATGAACTTATATCAATCTAAAACTAAAACAGAGGTCTAACTTAGAGTAAACTTACGAGTAATCAGACTTTTATATCAACAAGTAGTCATTGGTAAGATTAAATTTAATTAAATAAAAAAAAATATTATTGTACTTGTTTTATTAATTATTTAATTTAAATTTAATGTGAAGGGTAGGTTATGATTAGGGTTGCCAACCGTACTCTAAAATAGAGTACCTATTGTACTCTATATCAAATAGGCGTACTCTATAATCTATAACAAAAATAGAGTACGCTAAAATACTCTTTTTTACACAATGTTTACTATACTAGTGCCAGTCATGTAACATTATGCAAATCCATTATCATAACAAAAAAAAAATTTTTACTGTTAATATGTGCAGCAAAAAGTACTAAAAAATACCTTTTTAAATATATAAAATAAATGATACCCAGTTTTTGGAAGTACGTACTCCATAACCTCAGCAGGACTGGCAGAAGACGATGATGGTGGGGACTCGTCCTTGGCTGCCTGGATTGCGTTAGAACTTAATATTACTACATACTTTTAAATCGAACATTGTCAATACTCTTAAGCGTAAAACACTTCACTTCACAAATTCGGTTTCTTCACTTTTTTCCACTTATTCACTCACAAATCTTCTCTCGGATTGAATTGTACGAGTATGCGCCTAAACATCTTCAGCGTGAGCTTGGTCTCTCCTTCCGGATAGACGCTGCCTCATCCTTCTTATAAATGCAGAATCCACTTGCTCGTCTATCCATTTGTTATGCTTTTGTTTGATTTTCTTATAATTATTGCAATAATCACAATAAGCAACAGCACCAAAAAGGTCGTCATCAAAATGTTATTTAGTTTTATGTGATTTTCTTGCTATTTCACTGGCGCTGTTATTGCCTCCTGAAGCGTTTTGGGCGATGATAACCTCCTTATCCTCAGTCTTCGAATAACTTTTTCTAATTTTCATTCGTGCTTATAATATTCCTATTGTTTTACATTGTAACTTGGTGCACCAAGGCACACAGGAATCCGCCGCTTTTGCACTTTGCGCCCGTTAACGGATAACTTGCCAGCGCAGTTCCCGAAACGTGTGTAGCAGGGTCGCCATGAAGTATGCAGGTAGAATCAAACACGTCTGTTCAATACAAGCGTTTAATACTGACTACCCTAACATAAGGCTCTACTTATTCTAAGTACATTTATGCAATTCACTAAGGTTACCATTTGATTCGTCGTGATCTAAGCATATTTCGCCTTATGATAAGACAAATGTTGCCAAATTTACGGTTGCATTGACCAAATATGTACGTCGTTATATGAAGAATTGTTACCGTTCAATCAGTCGTAACTTGACCATGTTTTGCCTTATGATAAGGAGAATATTGCCATGTTTACGTTTATATGTGCCGCATATGTACGTCGTTATATAACCTAAGGTTACCATTTGATTCGTCGTAATTTAAGCATATTTCGCCTTATGATAAGACAAATATTGCCAAATATACGGTTGCTTTGACCAAATATGTACGTCGTTATATGACGTAATGTTACCGTTCAATCAGTAGTAACTAGACCATGTTTTGCCTTATGATAAGGTGAATATTGCTATATTTACGTTTAAATGTGTGCGGTATATGTACGTCGTTATATAACCTAAGGTTACCATTTGATTCGTCGTTATCTAAGCACATTTCGCCTTATGATAGGGCAAATTTGGCCACATTATACGTTTATATTGCCGAATACATACGTCGCTGAAAAACTTTATGTTTACGTTTAAATTGTTGTGACCGAAGTATATTCCGCCTTATTATAAGGTGAATATTGCCCTGCTAAAGATTATTTATGACGCTTTCGAAAGTTTGTTTATGACTTATGTTTACGTTTGTTTAGTTTTTATTGAAGTATATATCGCCTTAATTTAAGTTAAATATTGCCATAATTACGGTGATATTCACCACATATTCGACGTCGTAAATTTAAAGCGTTTTTTGGAGTCCATTACTGCTGTATTAACAGTATAAAGTTAAATTCCAACACTGCCTTACGGTAAGACATTATTGTCGGTTAGTGTTTATCATAAAAGACGTACCATTTTAACGGAAACGCCTAGCTAAGCCAAAATAACCGTAAGCGTTACAAAATCGCCGCGCGACATTACAATTTAGCCGTCAAAGGCGGAATACACCTTAAGCCAGAAATCAATTTTTCTCAGTGTAGGTGGGTACTACCTATTAGCTACAAAATTACTCAAATTATTGTTAAACGTAGGTAGCTTCGTATGTAGTAAACTAATAACTGGTTTCCTATCCAGGGATATAATTAGGAAAATTAGGCATATTATTTCCGTTTAGCTATTTCGATAGGCACGCAATTTTTTTATTCAAGTAACAGTAAGATTACTGGGTAGCAACAGAATTATTTAGTGTTGTCGTGCTTATTTGTTAGGAAATTAAAACGACCTACCTACTCGTATTATCGTATGAGCATTAATAACCCGGGTGAGTTTGTGGCTAAATAATAACAGCCGCTCGGGTCGATCTTCAGGTTAAACCGCGCTTGGAGTTTCCTCAGTGTCTCAGAAAGTACTTTAAGCAGTTGGTCCCCCGGCAGGCATTTGTAGATCTTTGACGGGGGTAAAACTGATGACTTTAGGGCCACTGACTACCTGTAACGACTGTCAAAGATATACATAATCGACCTTAATGCTACGTCATAGAAGCGCTCCTAAAGGAACATCGAAATAAAAGAACATCGCATTAAGATCGATTTTTGATCGTACATACGCACAACTTCATCATATTAAATCTGTAATAATTTTTACAGGACCCTAATAGAAGGTGACACAACATGCGGACTGTCCATATTCTGGGCAGACGACGGTTTGGACACCGGCCCCATTCTGCTGCAGAAGAGTTTCCCTTGCACTACGGAAGATACCGTCGACTCGATCTACAACAAATACTTGTATCCTGAGGGTAAGACGACCTTGCTAGTTCCTTCCTCTTTTCAGCCCTTAAAATAGTGAAATTCCCATTAAGGGTGTGAATCGCATTGAGAGCCTTGTGTAGGTTCCAAAATAGATAAAATGAGGCAGTTTTTGGAGACTGCCGAGAGAAATGAAAATTGACTAATCTACAGGGTGCAAAGCCGTTAACCAAGCATTCTGTACATCAAACTAAGTAACTTGACGCAAAATATATTGCAGGGAAACAAATTTTTTTTGAGATCATGTTTTGTGGTAGAACTCAATGTAACGCACTTAAAACATTATGCTGATGGATGGATACGGGGGTCGTGGAGGTGTTAAAAGTTAAAATCTTACGAAAAATACTTGTATTTGATAAATTAATATCTCCGTAACTAGAAGGTTCCCAGGTATAGTGTAGAACAAAAAAGTGATCACATTGATGGAGAGAACAAGTGCCTTTCGGCTTCGTGAAGAGGTGTTTTACACCCTTTATATCTGCTAAGGGTTATGCCCCGCGCACGTCTAAACGGTGCTACGCCGTAGCGTATCGGTGACGAGTGCTACGAAGTGTTAGGTGACGGTCACGCGAGTTTCATGATTTTTGTACACCCAAAAACTGCTAAACGCGCCTAGAGAAGTTTTCCCTTCTAAAAACCATAAGATACTGCAACATTCCTAATGAAAGTCGTTATTTTCCCTGAAATACTTGATTGTGCTGTTACAGAAATCATGAAAAAAACGCTAATAAATAATATTAATAATAATGTTATTTTGTTCAGGTATCAAAGCTTTAGCGGAGGCTGTGAACATGGTAGCAAACAACACCGCGCCCAGAATCAAGCAAACTGAAGAGGGAGCCACTTATGACCCCGCGCTGTTCAAGGCAGAGACACATCAGGTATACAATCAACACTTCAAATATTTGTACTACTAGCCACGTTGTCTGGATTTGTGCCTGGTTGCATGGCAATAGGCTCCCATGTTAGCCTCTCAAGTGTCCCACTGCTGGGTAAACCTCGTGCTCCTGTCAAACCTTTCCATCTTGTGCGATATCTGGCCATGTCCGCCCCGCAAAGAAAATCAGATCATCACACCACCTTCGAAACGGTCTATCTAGATGGCGACTTCCTCCTCCAGACGTCCAGTAGAATGATGCAATCATACATTCGCGCTATGTGGCCAGTCCACTCCCAGTTTCTCTTCGCTATATTTTCTCATATAAGTACTAAATACTTATCATAATCTATACTCTATAATATGTGGTTATGGGTAGTCAGTGATCTAAAAAGTCTGACAACCAGTCTTACCAAAGGGTATCGTATTAACCAGTAATAACTGGGTTGTGGAGGTCAAATATGCTCCATGTGAAATACTGGTATTCAGCTGCATCCGGTGTACTGCCCTGAATCCTGACTTGTGGAGCTGTCTTAGCGAGGAGTGACTTTCCCTCGTTGCCAAGAACAGTAATTCTAAACTCCTTTTTCCATCAGAGAGGGTTAGTTAGGACACTTAGGACTGTTTTATAATCATACATTTTAGTTTTACTATTTTCTTCTTCTAAAATATATAAAATTATTCAAGTCTACATTTCCTTTTATTTTTCTTAGGATCAAGTAGATTTGTTACACCACCGGTTAGACTGAAAGCCGACCCAAACATAGTTGGGCTAGGCAGATGATGATGACTATATACTAATCCAGTCTTAATCTTCCAGATCGACTGGTCAAAAGGCGGTGTAGCTCTTCACAACTTTATTCGAGGTCTTGACTCCTCCCCCGGCGCAACGTCATTTATAAAACCACAGACTAAAGAAGGTATCATAGAGGACGGTGACACGACCATAGAGGTCAAGTTCTTCGGTTCGTCTCTATGGGTCGACGAGTACGAGACGCAAGGGGATGCGTTGGTTATTAAAGGATTGAATAAACCTGCTGTTGTGCACGATGCTGGACTGCTTATTACTGCCAATGATGGAGTTAAGGTATGTTGGATTTTTGTAAAGAATTGTATGTTCAAGGTATAAAGTGTGTGCTGTGCTATTGAAAACTAGTCCTTAAAGAAAACTATTGAAGTCGATTTTCTTATTTTACTACGTGGTGGTCTGAATAAGACCTCAACGTCTTCCCTTTTCTCTAAAAAGACAAGTCTTTGCTTGCAATGGAACAGTTACTGGGTGATACTATTATCATTGAAAGAAAATAACGAAAGTATGTATTAGTCCGCACAGGACAAAACAAAAAAAAAGTTAAATTAACAGTAAAAAAAACCTTTTCATTATAAAAAAGTAAACATGACAAAAATAATACAAAATTACTGTTTACGCACTTTAGACTTTATAAACTTTCTACCGATGGTTTTCATATCATAACTTTCCATTACAGATAAACATCCAAAGACTGAAAGTAAACGGCAAAATGATAGCCGCGCAAAACTTCTTCAAAGCTAACGAAGACAAAGTGACACTTGAACTGACAGCCGAAGAGAAACAGTTCGTAGAAAACGTCCGAGACATATGGAAGGCCATCCTTCGGATCGACATCGACGAAGACACGGACTTCTTCGGGTCAGGGGCCGGGTCCATGGACGTAGTCAGACTGGTAGAGGAAGTCAAAGACTTAGCGAAGCTAGAGTTACAAAACGAAGACATATACATGAACACTACCTTCGAAGAATTCTACAACATAGCTGTTTTAAAGTCTAGAGGTGGTTCTGGAAACCAGGAAATTGTCTATGATGGTGTGGAAATGGAATGCAATAAAATGAAGATAAAGTTCCCTACACAGCTGTTTATTGATGGTAAATTTGTGGATGCTGATAGTGGGAAGACGTTGACTCTGATCAATCCTACGGATGAGAGCGTTATATGTAAGGTGCAGAGCGCGTCAGTGAATGATGTTGATAAAGCTGTGAAGGCAGCCAAGAAGGCGTTCGATGAGGGAGAGTGGGGGAAGATTAGTGCGCGGGAAAGGGGGGCGCTACTGTTCAAGTAAGTCTTTATTATATAGTATCTCATTTGATGATAAATTAATAAGTAATACCTTTCATAAATAGGTATACAGAGTGTAAACCACCTCATCACTAAAGCTGTCAACCAAGCATTCTGTACATCAAACTAAGTAACTTTACGCGAAAATTATTGCTGGGAAACAACTTTTTTTTTGGGGTGAAAAATCACGTTTTGTCCAATAACTCAATATAACGCGCTCAAAACATTGTGCTCATGGATGGATTGAATAGAAGTTTGGTTTGTGGGTTCGTGAAAATATTTAAAGTTTAAATGTTGCAATAAAAACTTGTATTTAAAAAAAATACTTTGCAAAAAGTTCTAAGTTTCACCTCCAATATATCCGTAACTAGAAGGTTCCCAGGTATGGTGTAAAACAAAAACGGCTTCGTTAAGAGGTGTTTTACACCCTTTATTGATGAAATAATAACATTTTGAATTTTACACGCATACTTAAAGGAATGTTAAAGTAAGTTCTGGTATTTCATTACAAGAGTAGATCGGTTCAAAACGTAACGTTTTGTTTTTAATTGCATGACCCTGTATTTAAAAAAATACAATGTATTAGATAACCTTTCAATGTACTACTTTTAAATATACCTATCACGGTAAAAAACACCAATAACTCTTTAAAACATCAATCCTTTGTTCCCTACAGACTAGCGGACCTGATGGAGCAACACAAAGAGGAGCTAGCCACGATAGAGAGCATAGACTCAGGCGCAGTGTACACTCTCGCGCTAAAGACACACGTCGGTATGTCCATAGAGACGTGGCGCTACTTCGCAGGCTGGTGCGACAAGATACAGGGCGCCACCATACCCATCAACCACGCTAGACCCAACAGGTAGGACACCCAAATTATGTTTTCTTTCAAAAGCCATAATAGTCCGGCCGGGTCCGGCTGATATTGTCATCGAAGGTTGATCTCATGTTACCAATAAGTTAAGGTAAAATATTTACTTTTACATGCAAGCGGCTGACGCATAATCCCTCCCTTCACCATGCAGCTGACGATTTCTTTTAAGCTGGGTATGATGAAAACTATTTAAGAAAGCTATTTCAGCCGGCGTACCTCCCAATCCTAAACTCACTGCGGGTGCGCCATCTAACGCTGGTTTCACTAATCAGTCATTCGAGATCTATTGAACAAGATGGCAACCGATCGGCGTAAAAACACTACCTAAATTGCAACGCTACCTCCCGGGCTATAAAGTAGATGGATCCCAGCTATGGGAATATTTTCGACTGGTTGTCAATGATCATCATCATCATTTCAGCCGAAAGACGTCCACTGCCGGACATAGGCCTCCCCCAAGTGTCGCCACATTGATCGGTCCCTTGTGTTGGGTCCCCGCAACCTTCACTAGATCATCAGTCTACCTAGTGGGAGGCTTTCTAATGCGACGTCTTCCGGTTCGCGGTCACCATTTCAGAACTTTTTGACTCCATCGCCCATCGGTTCTGCAGGCCTCTCAATGTTTGACGATATTCTTATATTCATTGAAGGTATCTGTGTTTTGAAATGTTTCCCTATCTTTGTCCATAGAAATCTGGCAATGACGCGGAAAGAGCCAATCGGCGTGTGCGCACTGATCACTCCATGGAACTACCCGCTCATGATGCTGTCGTGGAAGATGGCCGCCTGCCTCGCGGCTGGCAACACCGTCGTTATGAAGCCCGCAGCTGTAAGTATAATATTTTTCTCTTCTACAGTGTTAGCACGAAAATATATCTTGTCTTAGTATAGAGTTTAGGCAGGCAGAATGTTGGTAGCTACAAGTGCCAGTTAAAATTGCAATAGCGGACCGATCATTGAAGTTAACAACTTTAATAAATGCACCCACATTTGAAATGCAAAAATAGCCCGTTGAAGTCTTGAAACTGGGTTGTGGAGGTCAGATAAGCGGTCGCTCCATGTAAGATACTGGTATTCAGCTGCATCCGGTTAGACTGGAAGCCGACCCCAACAAGGTTGCGAAAAGACTAGACATATAAAGGGTGTAAAACACCTCTTCACGAAGCCGAAAGGCACTTGTTCTTCCCGTCATTGCGATCATTTTTTTGTTCTACATCATACCTGGGAACCTTCTAGTTACTAAAGAAAAAAAACTAAAAGAAAAAAAAGTTGTATCTTTGGCCCCCCATATCTCAGTAGATATGGGGGGCCAAAGATACAACTTTTTGTTTAAATATAAGTAGATCTTTTGTAAGATTTTAACTTTTAACACCTCCACGACCCCTATACTATACAATCCATCTATCAGCACAATGTTTTAAGTGCGTTACGTTACAAAGTTGTTTCCCAGCAATATTTTTTGCGTAAAGTTACTTAGTTTGATGTACAAAATGCTTGGTTAACGGCTTTGTGATGAGGTGGTTTACACACACACAAATAGGCTGATGATGATTGAGCGCCAAATGTATCTTGTGGCAACGCCGTAATGCTCTCAATACCCTAAGCTAATCACCCGTTTCCCCAACAGGTATGTCCCCTGACGGCGCTGAAGTTCGCGGAGCTGTCAGTCCGCGCGGGCATCCCTCCCGGCGTCATCAACATCCTGCCAGGTAGCGGCGCGCTGGCCGGCCAGGCGCTCGCCGACCATCCGCTCGTCAGGAAACTTGGCTTCACGGGCAGCACAGAGATCGGTATGTCACTGTTCAATCTTGCTTCTTATCTAACTCATTTTATACTGAACGGATGTAATTTTGCACACAGATAGTTTATAACCTTGTATTAACACATAAAAAACTGCCGTAATGGTCTAACTGAAATAAATGCTTTGAGTTTGATACTTTTTATACCGGTAAAAAGATCCCATGGGATAATTATCAAAATTCACGCTGGCGCACCGCAAAATTCAAATATTCTTACGTTTTTGGCAATTTGCAGACCAGTGCTAGGTCGTATGTTGATTAAAATATTGTTCACAACTATAAGACGTACGAATTACAAAATTTAAATCAACAATATAACCCTCCAAGTTCAGTGCTAGGTCGTATGTTGATTAAAATATTGTTCACAACTATAAGACGTACGAATTACAAAATTTAAATCAACAATATAACCCTCCAAGTTCACAATGGTCAAGGAGCGATTTTGACCTTGAACAACCAGTTCCTAGAGTAGCTCTGGCCTGCAAATTGCAAAAAACGCAAGAAAATTTGAATTTCGCAGGCTATCCTGACGTTTTCACCGTAAGCCTTAAAATTCTCTCCTACCATTGACCCCAATCTAAACAGCTGCATATAAAATTCCAGGTCAGACGATAATGAAGTCCTGCGCAGCTTCAAACATGAAGAAAGTATCTCTGGAGCTTGGCGGCAAGTCGCCACTCGTTATATTCGAAGACTGTGATCTAGATAAGGCTGTCAGAAATGTAAGTTAAAATCACCCTTATGACAGAAACAATATGACTACATTTCCGTGAACGTCTAGTTGATTTTCACCTGATTGAGTACTTACTAGCATCGTGTTGATCTAGCCCCGAAATTTTGAAATTCAAAAGAGCCTTTAAATTGCAATACAAAATGATTTGTTAAATCATACAAAATACTTGGGCTTGCAGCACATTTTTTTGGGTCGGCATTAATTGGCACAACCAGCATAGTTCAGAGGAGCCCCCTTTAATTTGTAATATACGTTTATAATTTGTTGTTCTAGTGGCAACAGACAATTTTAACTGTCTGTAATAGGTAGTTATGGTTCAGGAGATACAGCCCAGTGACAGACAGATGAACGGACAAACAGTGAAAACTTAGTAATACGGTCCCGTTGTATTTCTTTGAGTACAGAACCCTCAAAATCGACGAATCTAGTTAGCCAACCTGAACATTCTTCACCAGCTCCACACTTAGAAGACGAGTCTTTTCACTATGAATTTCCAATTATAATAAGCCCTCTTTAACATTTCCCAGGGCATGGCTTCCGTCTTCTTCAACAAAGGTGAGAACTGCATCGCGGCCGGTCGTCTGTTCGTCGAGGAGACGATACACGACGAGTTCGTGCGCCGCGTCGTCGCCGAGACGAAGAAGATCAGCATCGGTGACCCACTACATAGGGGCACCTCGCATGGACCACAGAACCATAAGGCACATATGGATAAGCTTATTGAGGTATGGACGTGTTTTAGTAGAGACTATATGAATTTATCCATCAATTATGGTTATTTCAGCAATATCTGGAATTTTTTCAAATATTATTTCTGCGTCTAACTACACTGTTAAGGCTCTACCACACAGGCGCGCGATATCGGTCGATAATACCGCACGCGTTATTGCGATAATGTGTCCCTATTTCCTGCACACAACTGCGTTTTTATCGTCCGATATCTCTATTGCGAATTCGTGTTTTTGGTAGGTTTTACTTTTATTATGTCGGGTAGATTCACCATTTTGTTTCGCTGTTTATTCGGAATATCGCAGGACGCAGAAACGCAAGCGTTCTACTTGTATTGCGTCATTATTATCGCAGCGATGTGTAACTTCGTAGCCGTCCTAATACTTTATGTACTAAAAATAGATACGCAATAACGCATGCGATATTATCGAGCGATAATAACGCGCATGTCTGGTAGAGCCTTTAAATGAATTACAACATGTGTTTTCCAATTTCATTAGGTATCTTGTTAGTTTAGTGTTCGCATCAGTGAGTGTTGTAACCTGACCTCATTTTTCCTCATTCTTTTGCAAGAGGGTTCGTTTAATACATGATACTAGCTGTACAATGTAATAGTACATTGTTACCCTAGGGGTGAAAGTAATTTATTTAATCCCGAGACGGGGTTTGGCGCCCAAGCGTAGCGCGGGCGCTAATAGTTCGAGGGGCTAAATAAGTCTTTAACCCGAGGTAGCTGTGCTTTTCATTACGAATACAAGGAAAATAAAAATAAAAAAAATGAGACAACATGAAAAAAAAATGAAGATCGGATTGCCGCTTTCCCGCCTATTTTGATTTTTTTTCTGTGGTCGGCTATTTATCCTTTATTTTTCATGTTCGTCACTGAAAACGTAGTAATTATTTTGCCCAAATGTATGTTAATATAAAGAAACTTTTTCTAAATTATAACTAAGTTATTTAAAAACATATATTCTTTAATTAATACTGTTCAATTTTACACCGCGCTGTAATTTAGAGGCTGTATAGAAGTCGGAACATGGTTCAATAGGAATGTGAAAATAGAACTAGTTTTTTTTAAATAATTTGACAGCTGTCAGTTGAAATCGATTCTCCCTAGGGCTGAAAAGTGTTACTTTCAACCCGCTCCTCAGGCAACTTCAGACTTACTTTCCGAGTATGAGTAATGAAAACTTCTGTCTACGACTTTAGGGAATACAAGTTGAATTTAATTTATGAATGATATCTTTTCCTCCCGTCCAGTTCGTCCAGCGCGGCGTGAAGGAAGGCGCGACACTAGTGTACGGCGGGTCTCGTGTAGACCGCGCGGGGTACTTCTTCCAGCCCACCGTGTTCACCGACGTGGCTGACGACATGTGGATCGCTAAGGAGGAGTCGTTCGGACCCATCATGATCATCAGCAAGTTTACTAGCAAGTGAGTGATCATCATATTTATGTAAGCCATGTTGAGCTGCATACAGATTATTTAATATAACATGTTATACAACATTGTTATAACATGTTTCAGATAATGTGGACACTGAATGTTATAAAACATGTTATAATAACATGTTATTGATATATACAGCAAAGTTATATAACTTAGTCATTGTGGATAGCACTGAAAAACGACAAATGACAATGATTATATAACATTGTAATATTGCATTGTTATTCTAATGTGTACAGTATTGTTTTATGTTGTAATGTTAAATAACAAGGTTACATAATGTGGACGTGTTAGAAAACACAAGTTATATAATATGTTACACACATGTAAGGATCGCAAAATGAATCGAATTTACCGCAAGGCCCGTACCGAATCAAGCAGACCCTAACACATGAGCACCGGTGCCCCCTTTTTTTCCAAACCAGTTTTTGAATTGAAAACTTATTTAGGCGCGTTGAGCACTTTTTGGATGAACAAAAATCATGGACCTCGCGGGACTGTCACCTAAGTACTTGTTCACGTAGGAACGCCAGGCGTTTGCGCGAGTCCGTTTCTAGCGACAAGTTCATACTGGTTGAACTTACCTGACGTCGCGAGCGAATCGCGCGCTCCGCCGCTAGTTCGACGTGAATACACACAAACATCTCACGCGTTTGATATTGCCGCGAGCCCGCCGCACGCGGCAGTCGCTAGCTTACCCGCTACTTAGACCGCACGTGCGTTGTGTACGTGAAGTCTAAGTCTTGGATATTACGCCATGTTTTTTTTTAATATCGTGAGTTGACTATACGAACTTGAAATGTAGTTCCTTTATAAAAATAAAACAGTACTCTATACATATACATTGATCTGTTAGCTTTTAATTCTGGTTTCAGAAGTAGAATATTGTTAGTCTGTCCCCTTTATAACTTGTTGTTGGTTCGATTCTAGACGGGAAAAGAAGAAGATAACAACGTCCGATAATTCCTGTAAACGTTCAAAAGTATCTCATTTACATAACAAACAGACAGCACTTTGTAATTTGTCAAAAATCTATATACGAGGTGTAAACAACCTCATAACGATACGAAGCCGTTAACCAAGCGTTCTGTACATCAAACTGAGTAACTTTACGCAAAAAATATTGCTGGGAAATGACTTTTTTTTTTAAGGGGGTGTAAAATCATGTTTTTAGGTAGAACTCAATGTAACGCACTTAAAACATTGTGCTGATGGACGGATTGAATAGTACAAGGGTCGTAGAGGTGTTTAAAGTTTTTACTTTTCATACAATATAAACTTGTATTTAAAAAAAAACCTGTTAAAAAGTTGGAACTTTGACCTCAAATATCTCCGTAACTAGAAGGTTCCCAGGTATGGTGTAGAACAAAAAAATGATCGCAATGACGGGTAGAACAATTGCCTTACGACTTCGTGAAGAGGTGTTTTACACCCTTTATTCTCACAAGATGTAAGTTAACCAAACTCCTCTCTCTCTCCAGAAACATGGAGGATGTAATCCGTCGCGCCAACAACACGGAGTACGGTCTCGCGAGCGGAGTGTTCACGCGCGACGTGTCCCGCGCGCTACAGTTCGCCGAGCGGATCGACGCCGGCACAGTCTTCGTCAACACTTACAACAAGACAGACGTCGCCGCGCCCTTCGGTGGATTCAAACAGTCCGGATTTGGGAAGGATTTAGGTGTGTATTTTAAACAGAAACCACTTTAAAACTAAAAAAATAAGTTACATAAAATTAATAATAATAATATCGCTGGATATTACACACAGCGCCATCTAGTGCCGCACTAAGCAAGGCTTGTGTCGTGGACACCAGATAGTTGATATGATTAATTACCAACATATTACTGTCCCACTGCTGGGCAAAGGCGTTTCCCCACGATCAGTCATGGTTTCCCCACAATGTTTGTGATGTCCAAGATAAACTTCAAGTTACGGTGACTATCAGCAACAATAGTTGCCTATGGCGTCATAGTGGTTAGTCACTGGTGAGAAATCTATTTTTAAACAGGATTTTTCAAGAAAAAAAAGAAATTTTTATTCCTTTTTAAACAAGAAAATAATTTAGAATTAAAAAGAAAAATCCTAGCCTCATTGGAATCGAACTCATTTCATTCGAAAGAAAAATCTCACACTGTATTATTACAGTATTTGAAATCGATAGTGTCGCTAATTAGGATCAGGTCCAGAGAAATAATGGCAAACTGTCCGAATTAGAGCACAGCTGAGCTTATTGGCGTCATGGTAATCAACAACTAGCTGTGATATTGATAACTCTATCATACATAACATTTATAAATTTTATAATTTGTCTACAGGTCAAGAAGCGCTCAACGAGTATCTCAAAACGAAAAACATCACTATCGAATATTAGGTTAAATTATTATAGTCCTCTTATTTGTAAGATAATTATATTAAATTTATTAATGTATATTTATGTACATAAATAGTATGTAAGCGACGACTTTATGATTGTGTTAAATATTTTAATAATTTACAATTATACATATTTGAATTTAAAAATATAAGTTTTTGTTTGGTGCAAACGTAATCCAAAGTGTACGGGCTCATTAATGGAACATCTTTACTAATATTACAAAGTAGAAGAGTTTGTTTGGTTGAACGCGCTAATCTCAGGAACTACTGGTTCAAATTGAAAAAATCTCTTTGTGTTGGATAGACCATTTATCGAGGAAGGCTTAATTAAGGCTATATATATAACATCACGCTACGGCCATTAGGAGCGGAGCAGGAATTAAAAGAATTGCAAAAACGGTGATTTTTTTTTCTCTCTTATGTGACGCAGACGAAGTTGCGTGGGTCAGCTAGTTCAAACATATGGCTAAGTATGAGAGCTTATAAGAAGTGACTTTATACGCAATAGGGTATCTAATCTAAGTTTTGTATAAAATCTATTCATCATCTGCCTCGCCTTTTCCCAACTATGTTGGGGTCGGCTTCCAGTCTAACCGGATGCAGTTGAATACCAGTATTTTACGTGGAGCGACTGACTATCTGAGCTCCACAACCCTGTTAACACTGGGTAATATCATACCTCTTAGTAAGACTGGCTGTAGACTTGAAATCTATTTGTTATAAAACCCGTTAAATTGTAATCTACCTAGCTAGAGAGATTATAAACTCTCAAATTTGCAACCGAACATACTGCTTACAATTCAGCGCATTATTTTTCTGTATATTTGTACAGAAATAAAACGTAACTTGGGAGTCTTATCATACTAGTAAAGGTTTTTTTTTTAACAGTGCTGCCAGGTTTCATCGTGATGTATATTTTCCACCGTAAAATTGTCAAACACGTTACATTGTAATCTCTCTAGCGATATTGTAAAGTCTCTAAATATTCAAAATCAAAATATTTTATTTCACATAGGCCTGGATGGGCACATAAAAAACGTCGAAAAAGGTGCATGGTTCGCATTGGTCGATTCCATGGAGAAGAACCGGCAAGAAACTCCATGGTTACTCTTTTCAAATCATTTGGTATTACAATATTATTATGTTTCATTTCAGCATTAGTACTAAAGTATGGGGGGACAGCGTAGGCCCGACAATAGGTCGTTGCTTGCTATACAAAAAATGTAAAACAAAAGGAATATTTAACAAAAGTTAAACAGCATCCGGGAAGCTAAAAGGCCTTCAATGTTCACTCATTCACAAATAATTGGTAAAAAAGCATCTATACAAAGGTAAGTAAATTAAAAAAAAAAGAATATTTAATTGAAGAACTGGATTAAACAAGAGACAAATATTGTCATCAGTGCTAAACGTAGTGATTATATACTCTGTGATCAGTGCTGTAACTATTCTGAGCAAAATATGAGAAAAAATGATTTGAAAACTACTGTAATAATCTGAATCAAAAGAAAAAGAATAATGAGATTGAGAATAGTTAGAGACATCCACAAATCTGTGTCGTTTATGAGCTACCAGGGAAGCCGCATGCGCAGAAGGAATCATAGCCAAACTTCTTTGTCATCAACGTAGTCCTTGATTTTGTAATATGCTTTTTTCATAAATAAGGACACGTTTATAGTATATTTTATAACAAGGGACTAAACGAAGCCATTATATACCCGAGGTGGTTCCGCCGACTACGCTTTTTAGGGGAATATAAAGTGTTTTAATCTTATCTTAATCGTATCTTTTCATGAGAGTGGTACCACTGGGCAAGGGGGACCCCTCCTTCCCTCCACACCGCGTGAGATGACTACCATCGCATGCATTTTACTAAAAATAATGCGTTTTATTGTAAGCAGTATGTTCATTTGACAAGAAAGAGTAGCCACGACGTGGAGACACACGACGGCGACGGCGCAACGACGTAGTTTCGCGGACGCCGAACCGCCCGCGAGTTGGGTCGTATGGTAGCGGATGTAGCTCAGGTTGGCTGGACAAAACTTCAAAATAGCTCCCATTTTACT
Organism: Xestia c-nigrum; assembly: GCA_916618015.1. Lineage (NCBI taxonomy): Eukaryota > Metazoa > Arthropoda > Insecta > Lepidoptera > Noctuidae > Xestia > Xestia c-nigrum. Next base: position 7,664,214 of record OU745263.1, read on the forward strand.
AGGTCAATAGGGCACTTTATGTGACGGCTAAACACCCTTATTTCAGAATTTGTGACGCTACAGAATCTTAGATAATCGATCGAAAACGGGTCCAGCCATCTTGAAAAACCACTTTTCGCTGGTCACTCAATCTCGCTAATGGAAGTGATTTTGACGACTTTTTGCATATCAACGGGCGTCACATAAATTTGTGACAGGCATCGAGCTAAAAGTTTTGTGATACGTACAGTGGTTTAGTAGAAAAATGCAAAAATCTGTGCCAGCATCTTGAATTTACGTATAAAACTTTTGGCTGGCACTTCCGAATCTCAATAACGGTAGCGTTTTCGGATATGGTTCCTTTACTAAAACTTGGTGACGCAATGTGTGACAGTAATAACGTTTGATTTATGGCGTCACATGCAAGGGTTTACGAGAAATCAATAAAAACCTACTGTCCAGCCAACCTGAGTTCAGGCTGGCTGGACACCTGTATCTCCGCTGCCTGATGATCTACGACCTTCAAAATACAGGGTGTATTTCACCTCATCACAAAGCCGTTAACCAAGCATTCTGTATATCAAACTAAGTAACTTTACGCAAAAAATATTGCTGGGAAACAACTTTTTGTTTTGTGGTATAACTCAATGTAACACACTCAAAACATTGTGCCGATGGATGGATTGAATAGTACGGGGGTCGTAGAGATATTTAAAATAAAAATCATGCGATTAAAAGCGGTATTTAAAAAAAAGCTTGTCAAAATTTTGCAACTTTTACCCCCAATATCTCCGTAACTAGAAGGTTCCCAGGTATAGTGTAGAAAAAAAAATTGTTCAGAATGACGAGTAGAACAAGTACCTTTCGTATTCGTTAAGAGGTGTTTTACATCCTTTATGTTCAATTTATGTTCAATCCTTGATAGCTGATGTTAGTGTCGCCATCTATTGCTTAAAGTTGGTACTGCTAGGACAACTGGTCGAATCTTCTCTTATTAATTTGGTGTCTTACCGCAGATTAATATTAAAAGTTGTCTTACTCTGATTAGTGATAACACTTCGAAAAGTACACTGCAGACTGTCGAGTTTAGTTCTCTTTTTCCGTTACCTAAGATAATGAACTAAACGCGAAATACAAGTGGGCTCTCTTTTGCAGCGCTGGTAGTCAATTATTATTTTAAATTAACACATACAAAAAAAGTAAGTTTACGCTTTTTATTGCAGGAAAACCTTTTATTCCCACGGAGAAATCAAATACAAAGCAGGCGTGGCTGCTACCGGCCGATTAGTATATTAAAAAGAAATCCTTTATTTATGTAAAAAATATGGTCACCTCACAATATTAATGGATGTTTGTATGGGAAAATTTAAATGACCAATATCTTTGAAACTACGCAAAGTTTCTCCGTCACAAATTCAGGTTATCATTATCGTCCCCGTCACAACATCTTGAACATATTTTGAAGGTCGTAGATCATCAGGCAGCGGAGATACAGGTGTCCAGCCAACCTGAGTTCCTGAGCCTGAACTCAGGTTGGCTGGACAGTCAGTGACGGATTAAGACTACTTGATGCCCTAAGCAATCCACGCCTGTGGGGCCCCCTATCCGAATGTCAACTAGAATCGCCAAAAGGTCTAGAAGTAGTCTAGGTCAGACTCTATGTCAAATTAATACACGCGATTATTCAGTTAGTCCTAGTAACTTTTTTTGTGTGGTTTTGGTGACGGACGTGAGAGTGAGACGTGATGCCCTTTTTTCCGTATGGGAAATCGTCATATAAATTCTCCCACTCTGTGCGGAGCGGGAGGGAGTGTCAGAATTTTACTGACTAAATCCCGTCCATGTTCCTTCCTCAATTCGTCAATATGTGGATAACAGAATACCAGTGTTCCCAAATATAGTTTTTGAGAGTACAATGATACAAAGACGAGATATGAGGAATTTAAAATTTCCATAGAAAACTTATAATATAAAACTTATTTTTCTTATAACTCTTGTTAAAATCAGTGTTCAATCAAAATATATATTTGGGAACGTAGAGATTCTGTAATTCAGTCGAACTAAATACACACTACCTTAGGAATATGTTTAATTTACAAATTATTTTGGTATCACGTTTGTATGAAAAACGCATGCTCGGAAGCGTCTTAAGTTCTATGGAGCTGCGGGATTGTTGGGGCTTTATTTTTCGGATGAAATCATCAAATGACTTCTCCCACTCTGGGCGGAGCGAGAGGAAGTGTCAGACTTTTACTGACTAAATAAAATAAATAATAAACAAATGCGACATGGCCTGTCGTTATAAGACGGATGGACGGCAAGCTAGCTATGGCTAGCTTGCCGTCCACAAGCCCACGCCCGGTGCGTCTCCCGCGGCGGCTGGGGCGAGAGGCTCTCTCCCTCTGGCGTTCCGCCACCTCCTTTGCTAGCAAGACTGCTTCTTGCTTGCTTCGCAGAAGAAGGTGACGGTTTCCCATTCCGTCTCGCTCCGGGCCATGGATTGAACCAGGGCCGGACGCGAGAGATTGCCGCCACCGATCGCCACTACGAGGACACGGCGGTGCTCCGCCCACGCGGGGCAAACCACCGTGCAGTGCGCCACCGTGTCCTCCGGTCGATCCTCGCAATGGGAACACCCGGGCGTTTCCTCCCGCGCGATTCGATTCAGGAACCTCCCGAAACAACCGTGTCCGATGAGGACCTGTGTCAGGCGGAAGGTGGGGACACCGTGGCGTCTCTCAAGGCACTCCTCAAAAAGGGGACTTATCGCCACTACCGTGGCGTGCCCTGATCCCATGGCGGCAATCTGGCATGCAGGCCCGCCGCCTCGCGGGCGATCGTGCGGTACCCACGGACCATCTTCACGGCTACCACCTTTTGGGGCACAGCCAGATAATGGGCGGCTCGCCGCCTCAAGGAACGCGAAAAATGTGGAATGCTTCACGACTTTGCGTGTCATCCTTGCGCAGGGGCCATGCTAATCTTCTCTATATGAGACGTGATGCCCTAAGGACGGTTTTTTTGTCTGTGCTTCTTCTGGTGCCCCCCCAAACGTGATGCCCTAGGCAATTGCTTAATTTGATTAAGGGTTAATCCGTCACTGTGGACAGTAGGTTTTTATTGATTTCTCGTAAACCCATGCATGTGACGCCATAAATCAAACGTTATTACTGTCACACATTGCGTCACCAAGTTTTAGTAAAGGAACCATATCCGAAAACGCTACCGTTATTGAGATTCGGAAGTGTCAGCCAAAAGTTTTATACGTAAATTCAAGATGGCTGGCACAGATTTTTGCATTTTTCTACTAAACCACTGTACGTATCACAAAACTTTTAGCTCGATGCCTGTCACAAACTTATGTGACGCCCGTTGATATGCAAAAAGTCGTAAAAATCACTTCCATTAGCGAGATTGAGGGACCAGCGAAAAGTGGTTTTTCAAGATGGCTGGACCCGTTTTCGATCGATTATCTAAGATTCTGTAGCGTCACAAATTCTGAAATAAGGGTGTTTAGCCGTCACATAAAGTGCCCTATTGACCTAGTAAAATGGGAGCTATTTTGAAGTTTTGTCCAGCCAACCTGAGCTACATGGTAGCGGCAAGTGCGTTGACCATCCGCCGTAAACTTTAAAATTTGGACATGGAAAAATGTTACACGCTCTAATTTGAATGGCAAATTAATTGCTGGGTTGTAGCGGACCTGGTGCGGTGCTTGTCAAGTGTGCCACGAGCTTAAGAATGATACTTACACATCTTTGTTTTTAAAACTAGTTTTATTCAGCGCAAATATAACTACTTTACAGTTACTTTTAACCAAATCAACGAAATTTTAAACAATAAAAAATATGCACGATGGACGGAGATAAAGGGACGTATCGGCATTTAATTGTTACATTGTTAAAGTATCTCTTCTGTTAACACAAACAAGTCATGTTCATCAAAAATTAACTTCATTCAATTTGTGGTCAAATACCGATGATAATATTTGTTATGAAACAATATTACTGTAGAAAATACTTCGAATCCACTCCCTCTGAGTCTCGGGCTTAGGTTTCTTATTCCATTTTTCAAGTATTTCAGCTCTGTAAATAAAGAAATATATAAAATTATAGATTTCTCTCAGACGTGGTCGCTCATCGAGTTGCAGAATTTCCTCCTTGGAGTATGCTAAACGGCAAAGGACCGCAGCATTCGAGCCGTTAAAAGACAAGACAGAATTTGTAACACCACACTGCGTTCCAAAACAGGAATAACGGACGTCGGAAAGGTGCCCGGCTAAAACGGGATTGGGCGGAACTCGTCAGTCGTATTTGCACCGCTAAGTAAAAGTACCTATCCCCAAAATGAATGCCATATGGACAGAGCCGCCAAGGTCGAACCGAAAAAGTCGTCGAAACGACCTAGGATGCATACCGCGGCGGCTAGGTCGCGTGGGACAAATGCTCTTGGAAAGACTTTTTAGGGATATTGTAGGCTGAACCGCATACGTCGCAGCCGTCGCTTTTTTTGACGAATAGAAAATATTACAAGTAAAAAGCCCACACTGCCAAAGCAGGGAAAAGGAGATATGCAAGGTTCGACCAATCACAGAAGAGACTATGTAGATTTAATTAGAGAAATAAGATGTAGATTTCAAACAATGTGATCGCTCGGTTTTCGCGCGACTCCGCAACGTTCGTCTCCGCCTTGGAGAAGTACGGGGCAAAATCTGCTCGGACACAGTGGTAGCGTATACCAGAAGTATGTGCAGTTATAATCCAGGGTGTGTTTCAGACAACTGTTCAGTGTGAAAAAAAAACAACTCCATAACCAGTAAGAAACTTCTATACTATCTAGACTACCTACTCGACCAGTGGTACTGGACAGCTGATTTATTTTTCGCGATTTTGATGGTTGTTCCATGGAGAAAGTTGGATGTATTAAATTAACTTTCTGGTAGAAGCTGTAGAAGAGTTAGCTTACTGTATGTCCTGGCAATGTCGTAGGCGTTGCGGATCGCCGGCAAGAGCGGATGAATAAGGACTTGTCTTCACGATTTGCTTATAAATTGGTTCTTGTACGTCGTCGGGTGTCACAGCCGCACGTAAGCTGCGAAGCATTACGTTATCCGAAGAACGGCGGATATATCTGAGAACAATTATTAGTTCAGAGTTAAGGTATTTTCAATTGCCCTTCCGTACTGCCCTCCGTAATTAAGCTTCCGTTGAGCAGGCGATGCGTTGCTATATCAAAACTTCACGCGAACGAAGTCGCGGGCAGAAGCTAATTAAGTATATTAGGTAAACTCCGCAAATGAAACGAAATAATTTATAAAATGTTGTTTTTTTTGGATCAATGATCACAGTCAACTAAAATAAATGTAACTTTGTCTAAACATTATGTCGGTACAAAATAACATACTTATCAAACGGTAGAGGTAACGGGTTGCTTGTTGGTACAGCATGATTATTCAAAATAGTGGTAGATGATGGACCTGCACAGTCTTTCTGAAACCAAAATTGAGTCATTATGAATGGAACAAGCCGAAATGACAATAGGTAGATTGGAGTAAACTATTTCTTATACAACTGATGAATGGATGAGGGTCTTAGTTAGTTGTAAGTACCTACGTATAGCGGCGTCTCCCCACACATTGGCCCTCCTTCAATCTATATTACTATACTCTATACCCTCCTTCCATCCTGTACCGCATGCCGTATCACCTGCGCAGTTGATGATCTTTATTTTAGAACGTCAGTGAGAGAGGTTCGCGTGGCTGAGTTTTGGGCTTGACACATTTGAACTTTTTGCCATCGATACCTACGCTAAGAAGAAGTCTGTATGGTTGTCTACAAACAAATTTGTTCTTGACTGAAGAGAATTCGTCTAGAACAGGTTTCATCACTGACGTATGGAGCGACTATCTTCACACTGTGTCTACTAGTGGATCGGTGGCAATGATGAAACTAATGAATAAGTATTTATTTTGGAATTAGTGTTTGGGTAGAGGCTACTACTACTGCTTTTAGGAACTTACAAGCACATTGCATACAGTTCGTGCAATCACATAATTAATCATATTTGCGCAAAATGTCTGCAAAACTTATACAAAATAACCGGTAATTTTTTGACTACATATCAAATAATTATCGAAATAACGTAGAGACGTTTGGAGACGTTTATGACAATTTCATAGTGTTTTTTTTGTACCGGTTGAACGTTAGCAGTTAAATGAGGTAAAAAAGCGAAAAGTTTATTAAACTAAAAAAATAAGATTTTATTCTATGACACCCCAACATGGAATCAGTCGTCATGTACAAGTGAGAACTTTGCGACGATAGCCTCGTCATCATATAAAATTCAATAGAAACATAATAAAGTTAAACAGGACGAAAATAAGATAGTTTCACCCGCTTTAAACGCTTGTCACCAACATCGTCTTCGTCTTCAACTAATCATCATTTCTCCTGAAAGACAAGCCTCGTTCAAATTCAACTTAGTAAGTAAGGTAGACGTCGTTGCGCCTCCGCAAGGGGGAGCGGCAGCCAGTCACGGGGCTTCGTCCCCTGACCGCGGAGGCTTTACCTTGGCCTGTGACGACAGGCGCGTCATTATGTTAGCCAATATAGGCTTGGCCTGTAGGTGTGAGTGATTGGTATTAAGTGTGCCGCAGGCGCGCTTACAACGCTGTTTATTCAGCGCAGTCTTCTTCACAGCACTTCGGCGGTCCGACTCTGCCAGGTGAGACCTCCGGTTACCCGGAGGGGGCCCGGCGGGGTTCAACCAGCGACAGAGGCTCCGACGCACCTACGGAGGATGAGTGGCTCCGCCCGCCCCGTGCACCAGAACTAGTCGGCTGCGTAACGGACGAAGAGCCGTTCCACTCAGTATGTAGGTGATTTCTTCAACACAATAGGTTCTCCCCCTATAAGGTTAGTACCTTATAGGGGGAGAACCTATTGTGAAATGGTCTGGCAGAGTAATATTCTATTATAGTTAATAGAATATTACTCTGCCAGACCGTTTCAATACGAAACAATGAACTGGGACAATAATTCCGAACGAAACACAGTTGTCAATGTCAAACTGACGTTCCGTCATAAACTTCAGAATCAGTGTTTATTCATATAAATCGCAATCGTGTAAAAGTGGTGATTTCCTCAATTTGCGATTAAAATAAATTAGCAAAATGAGTAAAGCAAACGTAGTGTTGCGCGATATATCGCCAATTATGCAAAGATTTCGAGATTTCCTTCTCGGAGTGAGTATGAATCAATGTTTTGTTTTGGTCCATTATGTAACGGGAAAGGTTTCTGTAAACAGCTGTTTTATTTTCTATTTTAGAGAAAACACACAAATGCGCTGCGCTTCGAGCCTTTGTTGGCGGATAGGACACAGCCCCCACCGCAGATTCCTGATGGATCTTCTCACAAGTATGAAATATAACCTCTTAGGTCAGATTTATACTCGGAATTTTAATTCGATTCCAGATTTGACAATTTCAGTGTTGCAACGTAATGACAAGTACTAAATAGTGACGTTGCGAAATTATTCGATATGGAAATGGAATATTTCCAGATCGATTCTTCTCGTTTATAATTTTACTCTCGTAAACTAAGTATATCAGGAAATTAAATATTTCCCAACCGATAGAATAGAATAGAATAAACTTTGTTGTACACTAAAAAGTAACACTGTAACACACTCATACATTCATTTTCTTCCACAACTTCAAAGGCCTCCAATTGCGCAGAAATTTCATTTTTCACGTATTTGTAGGCGTTGCAGATCATTACTTTTTCAGTAACAGTGAAAGCTTTTCGTGGACGATTTTTCTTGGGGACAAGAAAACATCCACGTCTTTTTGTGATGTACTTCGCTGAGGATCCATTTTGATGGAAAACCAAATCAAATAGATTCACTCAAAGTTCACAAAAAACTATAAACGTAACAACAAACACAACGTAACAACACTTTAACAAAAACCCAACAAAATAACAAAATATCGATTCGATTATCGATTTTTGTGTTCATCACTAAACTATTAAATGTGGTATCATTATTTCACAAAATGACAGTAGCTAATGTCAAATCTGGAATCGAATTAAAATTCATAGTATAGATGAAATACCCGGTTACTGTATCGTCTTAGCGGAAACAGAACCTAAATAAAGCCACTGCAAATGTGGGTTCTTGATCAGTAGGCAGTTGCACTTTAATTTAATAAGCTATGTAGTTATTAGAGTGCTATTTCAAAATCAAGACAAAGTGATCCAACATTTAGATGTTTTTGAAGAGCATTTTATTTCCAGACATGCTCAAAACTACTACTACACGCGGGATGGACGTCGTGAGGTGGCACCACCTATGGACCTCACCAAGAAGCTCCTGGCAGCTGCTGATGACAAGTTAGTAGATATCATATAGCACTACTTAGCTTGGAACAGCTTAAAAGATAACTTTATTGTCGAAGAATAGATTAGAGGACTTTGCCAACAATGTCACCGTGGCGGTGGCGGTCTGGGCTAACAAAATATTATTTACTAGCTTCTGCCCGTGACTTCGTTCGCGTGAATTTCCCGCTTGCAACATTTCTTATTGCTGCTCAGCTCCTATTGGTCATAGCGTGATGTTATATAGCCTATAGCCTTCCTGGATAAATGGACTATCCAACACAAAAAGAATTTTTAAATTCGTGCCGGTACTTCCCGAGATTAGCATGTTCAACCAAACAAACAAACAAACTCTTCTGCTTTATAATATTAGTATAGATTTATTTATCCTGTAACATTTCCAGAACGCAGGTTCAACACAAAACAAATCACATGGTGATTGTTTAGATAACTGTGCCTCAGCAAGCACATTATGCCGTTGGTCCCAGCTGTCAATTGTAGATCTTTGTTGTTAAGTAGTCAATGGCCTGAAAGTCTGCCAACCAGTCTTACCTTCTCATTGGGGTTGTGAAGGTCAGCTAAGCAGTCCCTCCATGCAAGATACTGGTATACAAGCAAGTGTTACATACTCGTTTTTTTATAATCAACTATTCTAACTAGATCCCTCTTTCCCGCATTACGCCTCAAGTTTTTTACACCTCTCTCTCATCAGTATGTAATCAATATCATGCTCCTTACTAAATTAACTTGTAATGTTCTTTTCAGAGCCCCTAAGGCAGCAGCTAATGTAAGACCTACTCCGGGCCCCGTATTCCAGTGGGACAAACACTATGAATGAATACTAGCAAATGAAATAAGAACAATATGAAGCTCTAATTTAAATAAAGTTTATGTAGAATAAGGGCCAATGTTTTTTAATGTTTATAGCTCCTTGAAAATCCTCCGTTTATGCAACATTTTTCATTTATGCTCCTCCTTTTAGTTGTAGTGTGATGATATACATGGTGTAAACCACCTCATCACAAAGCCGTTAACCAAGCATTCTATACATCAAACTAAGTAACTTTACGCAAAAAATATTGCTGGGAAACAGCTATTTTTTGAGGTTATAAATCATGTTTTGTGGTAGAACTCAATGTAACTCACTTAAAACATTGTGCTGATGGATGGATTGAATAGTACGGGGGTCGAGGTGGTGTTAAAAGTTAAAATCTTACAAAAAAAAACTTGTACTTATTTAAAAAAAAACTTTGTAACTTTGACCCCCACTAACTAGGTTAGGAACATACTGCTTACAACAAAACGCATTATTTTTCGTGAAATGCATGCGATGGTAGTCATCTTACGCGGTGTGGAGGGAAGGAGGGGTCCCCTTTGCCCAGTGGTACTAATCTCATGAAAAGATAATGCACCATTCCTGAGAAATACCGATTAATATAACATAACCTTAAAACACTTTATATTCCCCCTAAAAAGCGTAGTCGACGGAACCCCGCTTCGCGGGGCCCCTATTTCCGAGTGCAGGGTTTATAGGAACCTAACTAACCTAACGGGGGGGTGCCCCAAGTCCCGATTATGGGGGCAGAGATACTTCCGTATGTTCAGTTGACAATAATTCGAGACATTACAATATCGCGAGAAAAAACACGTTATATTGTAATATAACGTGTTTGACAATTTTACGGTGACATATATATTAGTATAGATTTTCACAAAAACCACATACAATAGTTGTTTCATATACAACTATAAAACTAATTTACAAAAAACAAACTACATTATTTTTTTATTTGTTTAGGTATGTTTAAGCATATCGTCAGGTGTTTCGTGGTAGGTAAATGTTGAGAAAATAAATGATACAACAAATTGAAAATACACTTTTACGTATATTTCTTTCTACAAACAGGCAATGCATAAAACAATAACAACTTTTAAATTTTATAATTCTTATAAAGAAACGGTGCCAAAAATTGGCCAGACATGTCAAAATAGTTGCGAATATCAGATACGCAAAAAATACAAATTGATCCATAAGATCAGGAGCTTTATTATGAGCTTAAACTTTTCAAAGTATAAGGTATTCGGCCGTTTTTAACACCCGCTGTACAATAAAAGATTGCTTCAGTAAAAGTAATTATATAAGATAAGAATAACATTCTGTAGATTACTTAAATTGCTTAAAAAAAACATCTATCAAAAGTTAGAATTCTTAGTTTTGCTTTCTTTAATGGTTAAACATTGTTTTTTTTTATCTTTAAGATAAATATCTTTCTGTTAACTTGGTTTTTAAAATTGACTGTACTCGCGGATGTTAAATGCAGATTTACATTGATCAAATCAATAGAGTACAAGTACAGTGTCGAGCACCTAGATAGTGGTGTCGATTCTGTTGTGCACAAACTAAACTTAATTTAGGCTATTGATATCTTTTACTAAAAGGCAGCGAGAAAAGGACGGCTATAGCTATGAACTAAGTTAGACATGTCAAACTAGTTTATGCCTTGCGCTTCACCGTGTTTTTAGTCGACATGTTTTTACGTGCATCCTTCATTTGTATCGAAATATTGGTTCCAATTAACTTTGACAGCTCTAAGTTACGTCCGTCTCTTTCTCGTTTTATTAGAGAAAAATATATCAATAGCCTAAATTAAGTTTAGTTTGTGCACAACAGAATCGACACCAATGTCCGTTGACTCGCTACTGTCCGATCGGTTAACACCACTGTTCTAACTCACTGTACTTATCTACTTCCCTAAACACTTGACCAACGTAAATCGGGTTTAGAAAGAGACTGTCACACATAAGTATGAGTGACAGAGACAAGTAGAACCCCACTCTTTCTCTTTCTATTATTTGATATGCCATATTTATGATCACAAACCCTAGCACGAGCGCGCGGTGTAATGTAACGTAAATTATGTTAATTTTTGAATAGAAAATGAGTACAATTATTCTGTAGTATTGTAGTGGAATTGTTTGACAATCAGTGTCATCCATAGATAAGAATAATTTCTAAAAATTTTATAAATCTTAGTGACATTCAGAAACATTAGTGACATTCAGAAACATTCGTGACATTCAGAAACATTAGTAACATTCAAATACATTAACAACATTCAGAAGTCCAAACTCAAGGTTTGCTAACGAGCAATGGAGCGCAGTTTACTAGGTGTTACTTGGTCCAAAACAAATATAGCTGACATGGCTCAAAAGGGTGCCCAACTCAAATGGGACTGGGCAGGTCATGTCTGCCGAGTGAGATTGGGATAGAGCAGGCTAGGAAAAAGAAACAGTGCCGCCAAAAGTGAAAACTTGCACATTAACATTGTGCATTTTTGATATTTTGGAATGGTTAGGGAATAATTTTGCTTTAATTATGAGTATAAAAGTATTATCATTTATGTGGTGAAATACAGCATAAATTTATTGCGCTATCGTTCACAAACATGACAGTTTATATTGCATTAAAATGTAACATTTCAGAATTATTACAATTATTTTACATTAAAAAGTTTATCTCCCAGAAAATCAACTTCCATCTATCCATAATTTCAACAACTCTTTCATTATCTTACCAGAATCATCATCGCCAATCTCTAAAACCGAACAAAAAAAAACTACGAACCATCTTATGAATTTTCGATCAGCTCACGTGACCGTGTCCATCCCAAAACGTGCACAACGCCGCTAAATAAGTTTTTACTTCAATATTTAAAAAAGCGAGGTGTTAGGGACTTTCCCCTTACCCTGTATCTAAAACGAGTCCTACTAATCCTACTATCCTACTAATATTATAAATGCGAAAGTTTGTGAGGATGTATGTTTGTTACTCTTTCACGCAAAATCTACTGAACGGATTTGGATGAAATTTTGCACAAGGATAGTTTGTAACCTGGATTAACACATAGGGTACTTTTTATCCCGGTAGAAGATCCCATGGGACAATTATCAAACTTCACGCGGGCGAAGCCGCTGGCAGAAGCTAGTATTATAAATGCGAAAGTTTGTGAGGATGGATGTATGTTTGTTACTCTTTCACGCAAAAACTACTGAACGGATTTGGATGAAATTTTGCACACAGACAGTTTATAACCTAGATTAACACATAGGATACTTTTTATCCCGGTAGTAAAATCCCATGGGACAATTATCAAACTTCACGCGGGCGAAGCCGCTGGCAAAAGCTAGTATTTTAATAAAAATATCGCTGGACTTCACACACAGCGCCATCTAGTGCCACACTAAGAGTACACAAGGCTTGTGTCGTGGTCACCAGATAGTTGATATACTACATAAATATACTTTTTGTTTGAAAATACATAAGTACTTATTATACATATAAAAATCCATGACTCGGAAACAAATGTCCATGCTCATCACACAAACATTCGCTCCTACCGGGATTCCAACCCGGGACCCTAAGAACGTAAGGCAGCCTCACTACCACTCCCTAATTTCAAAATTAACGTATTTATGTATCTTTTACACCGCCCGCTCGTATAAGGGCCCCATTACATCAACTCGAGCGCCCTGACAGCTTTATTTAGCTCATAATAAGCCCTGCAAAAACACTCAAACACAAAAACATGCAAACTATATACACAACTTATTTTATTAAAGTCTATCCTACATCCCAATATTCAATTTAGTACAATATTAATATTTAAAGAATACATGATTATGTTTTTTTTCCATCTACTATATTTCAACAATTCATTCCTTAACACGACCATCTACAGTACATTTCAAATTCTATGTTTTTAATTAAAAATACTGGTTATCATTTAAATTTTATTAGAACATTAAGAGATTTACTTTTATTTTAGCTGCACAAGATGATGCAAACACACTGACGTCAGGCGTTCAATGATTTCATTGGCTCATAACTTTTGATGAGATGGCGCAGTTTTGTAACTGAACCAGTAGGAATGAAACCAGAATTAGGTGCAAGTTGGTGCAACCTATGTGCGACTTACGATTATTATTAGAATTTTACTTCAGAAATCATTGGAGGCAGACGCTGTTTCTACATACACCTTAATCGTATACAAAATTGGATTGTATTAATCTCTTCCTTAATTTTACGTATTCTTATCGAAATTCACCTCATTTACCGAGGGTTTTTTTAAACTACACTGTTGATCTACCGATATAAGTATTGTACAAATTATCCAACATTCGAGTTAGGTACCATATCTACTGTTAATTTAAACATTTTATCGTCCATTTCAAGTTTATTTTCCACAATCACTCACGCCAACTTCATCAGACCTTACACTTCCCAAATAAAAAAATGGAATGCCGGATTGATACTTCAATAAAAGCAATAAAATAAAGCATAAACTTCCTCTTACCTAGAAGTTATGTCCCAGGAATAGAAACCTTAATGATGCAAACTTAAAAACTCTTTTTAATCATCACTGGAATCGGTGGTATCTTCGGGTTGTATGTGCATAGTGGAGAAGTGACCATATCTGAAGGCTCTCTTTCTCGGAGGCCGGCGAGACCTGTACTTAAACTTGTGTCATTTATCGTCACCATGAACCTGCTTACGGAACTGCATGGCGTCTCCATAAGCTTTCTTCACAGCTTTTCTATCCGTTGGCTTCCGAGACTCGATGAGTTTTGCTTGGTCAACGGACTTATCAAGCCCTAGAGGTTCGAGCTTGTTGGGTGGCAGCCATTGCCAAGTGCGTTTAACGTCAAAGAATAGTACGAGGTAGAGGATGGGTTCGTGAGAGTGGTTCTTCTTCAAGTTGAGCACGTCTTGAGGGGGCACGGGGAGGGGTACGCCATTGTAGATGAAGCCTTTTGGTATCTTCGGGTCGATGATTAGAGCTGGGTACCAGGGGTAGCCTCTGTTGAAGAAGTTTGGATTAATATTGGTTCCCTATGAGTTTTTATTAAAAAGCTTTGTGCAGAATTAATACTCGATGTCGAATGTAGATGTTCATAATCGGAGCTACTCAAAACTACTAAGGATACAAGCATCTCCGAGTTACTAAGTCATAAAATAAGTCTTACAAACCAGCCTTTACAAAAAAAAAAATGATTTAAATCGTTACATGCGCTCTACCGCTTAAAGTTTTGCTGAAAATGGTATTGTAAAAGTATTGTCTCGCTCTCGCTCACTCATATTGAATATCGTAACTAACGTTCCATGTATTCAGTCGTAATTTGTACTTCTTTTATCCAACTTCTAAAAAAGGAGGTGGTTATGTTTTCAACCAGCATCTTTTTTATGTATGTTCACCGATTAGTCCGTGTCGCCGATTTATGTGAATGGGCTGATTTATTTACGTCATTATTTTACATTTGGTAGAAGAAGCCCGCATAAAAAACCTAAAAAAAGTCGGTGAGTTTGTATATGTCACCGTAAAATTGTCAAACACGTTATATTGTAATCTCTCTAGCGATATTGTAAACTCTTGAATGATTGTCAAACAAACATACTGCTTACAGAGATACTTCCGTATGTTCAGTTGACAATAATTCGAGAGTTTACAATATCGCTAGAGAGAAACACGTTATATTGTAATATAACGTGTTTGACAATTTTACGGTGACATATAGACCTTTTCCCACAGACTTCCGAAAAGAAAAGTAATTTTCGACTTTTTAGTGTTTACTGGTTTTTTGGAAGTCAAAAGATTTTAGTTTGGATCTAAGTAAGGAAAGGACACATCTAACAACTTAAATCTTCGCAGATATAGGAATAGCCTACTTATTAATATACAAACTTACTTATAAACTAAAAACTGTGCTACATAGAAAGGTTAATAAAATGGAAGTGTATACAGCTACTGACTTTACTGACCTGCACTTGGCCCAGACGAGTTGTAGCGGTTCTAGTTGTAAGGTCGACGCCTGCGCTGACTTGACGGGAGTCTTTGATGTTGACGATCTGGTTCCTCGGCCCTGATTAGTGACATAATTATTGTTATGGAATTTGGTAGAGAAAGGACTTCCTGAAAAAAGCAATTGTATGCATGTGAAGACATTTCGCGAGCCGCGTTTGGATGGGAAGTCATCAAATTACCCTTCCCGCTCTGTGTGGAGCGGAAGGGAGAAAGACTTTTACTGAACGACCCATACATGTTCCGTCTTAGCCCTTTATGTTCCGGGGCCGCGTTATCTCTTTCGAACAGTCCCGCAGCCCCGGCAGGCTTCGGCCATTGCGGGCTCCTCTTATATGCTGACATCTCTTGCTCGGCGCTTGTGGAGCACTGTGGTCTGGTCGACGCGGCCTGTCGTCATAAGACGGACGGACGGCGAGCTATCCCTTAGCTCACCGTCCACAGGCCGGCTACGGTGGCCGAGGGTCACCAATAACCTTAGTTATTCTTTTTGGACACGAAAATTTTGGTGATACTATTTTTTTCCAACTTAGGTCTATGTTCACCAAGAAGATAACTGTCTGATTATCTAAAAACAGCTGTCAATGTGACATGTTCCCATACAAAAATGTCTTTTAAGCAGCTGTTTTTAGATAATCGTCCGTCATCTTTTTGGTGAACATGGACCTTAGTGTCCCAGAATTTAGTTTTCTTTCCATGGAATCACGTATCAATAGTCAGGTAAGAAATGGCACAATACCTGGTTGGCCTCGTACAACTCACTTTGACAGGCGTGGTGGGCTCTGTGTCGGACACATCGGTGTGCGCGCCACGTGTGCGAGAGCGTCGTGCGCGAGGGGAGGGACCGCTGCTGCCCGACCGCGCACACTCCAACGGCTCGTTAAAGCTAGACCTGGGAAATAACAGAATACAAATAAAATATGTCATGGCTTTTGGGTCGCTGATTTCGAAAATGGGGTCAAAACGAAAATCTAAGATAGCGCCCTGGTTTTTTTTGGTTTTTCAGTCATGGGTGTCGTTTTCGTGGTTTTTGGAGTCGCTGATTACGAAAATGAGGTCAAGAAGAAAATCCAAGATGGCACACTACACACCACACCACATTGTACACTTGGTTCGCAATAAATGTTTTGACTTTGACTTTAAATTTGGTTTTTTTTCGTCATGCGTGTCGTTTCCATGGTTTTTGGGGTAGCTGATTACGAAAATGAGGTTAAAAACCAAATCTAAGACGGCGCCCTAGAAAACCCCGTTTATGACCCCATTTTCTAAAACTATGTCCACTAGGGTGTCCCGAAATTATTATTTTTCGATTTTCGCTTCTCAAGGCCCCTCAAAAGTTGCGTTATTTGTTGTAGATTGCCGTAAAAAAAATAAAAAAAAATTAAAAATATATCTTGAGGGCTCTACCAGCATTTGCATTTTTTTTTAATCACTTAAGTGACTCTCCAGTCAATGTCGTTTATTCTATTTATGTACATTATTCCCAGTTTATTTTTATATTTTATTGATTGTGGAATCCTAAGTTATGATTTATAGGCAACGACCGGACGTTCCCAGATAAGAATTGGTTTGGATCGAACTCGCAAAATTCACGTTTTGACTAATTTTCTTTAATTCTCTACTTCTCATGTGAGGCAGTTCACCTCATTTCCATTGCGGTTTGGTTGCTGTAAGGTGTCGCTCTGCACTTATATAGGTATGATAAAATACGTGTTTTTTTTTCAATACAATGGTTTCAAGACGAAGTGAGACTACTTGTGCTTATTTATAGGACGGACCAAAGCCAGCAAAGATTTTGATGAAGTTGTCGAAAGTTCCTACTTTGAAAGTATCTACTTTGATGGACGAACGGACAAAACACTCATAAACAATAAGATAGGCAGTCGGTACTACCGCAGAGAAGTCTTGCAAGAGCACATTTCAGTTTTCACAGAGCCGGAATTTCTTTATTTGGGACATACGACGCCAAGTCGTGCCACTGCCAAAGGGATCGTCACTTCTATCATAAATCTTTGTTAGAAAATCAAGGGTTGAACTTGTAAGAGGTGACCTGTATGGGGTGCGGATGGTAATCCTACGAATACAGGTTGAAAGGGCTTGTCATTCAATGCCCGGAAAACTGTTTGTAGAGACCGTTGCAATTGTGTGTTTGTATGCTTCACGCGAATGAATTAACGCCTGGCCATTTGTTCATGTCTCTGAATGGTAGCACACATCTGGGCCAGAATGTTCAGGACCTACTGGAAACCAGCTAGCTGTTTCTGAAAGTAAACCTCTAATGTCTTTTTGTGCAGTGACTAACAATTTGCTAATGATTATGAAGGAACTAAGCACGGATCAAAACTATCTCTACGAAATGTGTCATGCTATAATGACCTGTTCCTGTTCTCCTGTGCTAACGAGTCACCAACCTGAAAAATTGCGCATACTCGTACGACATGGTTCGAGATCTATTGTAAATTCAGTGATCGAAAGAAACGCTTTTTCGCGCACTCGGAAAACTTGCTTACGTGCCATGTTATTCGACAATACATAGAGACCATATTCGAGAGCTTGCATCTCGCATAATATTAAAGGGCAGAGAAGCAGAAAAGTGCAACTCTCGCAGGGTATTTAGAGCACCAAAGCTTATAACTTCTATGCACTGGTATAATATTTTGCCAATTTTGCGACACTCCCTCTATGAACTTAAGGCTAAGCAACACAGCCATTGACATTGTTGACTTTTCTTGTCACACAGAGTCAGAGGAAAGATGTATGAAACTAGTAACGGAGGCTTCTCTTAGCGTAATGGACGCTACAGCTCGGGATGGTTTCATTAGGAACAAATTAAAATATCGCGCGAAGACGCCAAATTTGGGCATAAAAACCAGTTATGTTTTTAAAGAAACCAATGATTTATTCTGTTTTCAACTATTTTAAACCTTGCTTTGACTCATTGGTGTACCTTTAATTTTAATAAAAACCATTTAAATGTTATTTTTATATGATTTATAGTTCATGTTAAGAACCCCTAAAAATAGCAATTTTGAAAAACTTCAAGGACCGGTAGAGGCCTCAAGATGACAGATATCTAATTAAATTTTATAATATTCGTAATCTATGTGTCAAAACGCAACTTTTGATACCTCTTGCGTAACCGTAGCTCAAAAATAAGAAAGTCCCATACATGGACGGGACACCCTAATGTCCACTGCTGGACATAGGCCTCTCCCAAGTGTCGCCACATTGACCGGTCTCATGCGACTCGCATCCAACGGATTCCCGCAACCTTCACCAGGTCATCGGTCCACCTAGTGGGAGGCCTTCCAACGCAACGTGTAACGGTTCGCGGTCGCCACTTCAGAACATGAGGCAGCAAAAAAAAGGTTTAGATTCATATACCGCGCCTGTTTTAGGATTTAATATCCAACAATTTTGCTAAAATACGACAGGTCAAAAAAAAACTGTTAATTTGACATCTACCATTCGCACTGGGCCTAGGGTTATGGCCTAGCATAGGGTAGACGACAAAATAAGTATATTTGACCCGGATTTTTTCTTTTGTTACGCAAATCAAAATTGACGAAGATACGACGCTTATAAAATTCTCAATACGTCACGCCTAGGTATAATTTTTAGCTAGTTCTGACATCACGAGCCCCCACTCCCGAGTTTTGATGCGTTTTAACTTTGTCAATTTTCATTGATTTACAAAAACAAAAAATACGTGTCCATTATTTTTAATACTCTAAATGACGGACTAAATAGATATTTAATTTTTTTGATACTGTTGACATGCCTATTCTCTCTCACCGATAAAAGGCCTGTGATCTAGCGGTACGACTGATTGTTATCAACATCTTCGTGACCTTGTCCCATGTTCCTTGTGGTCTGCGCAATACGTTTTCTTCTTCCATACTCCTCTGTCAACCGTAACGCTACCATTTACTCCTTTATCTTTCACTAGCTGACCCACGCAACTTCGTCTGCGTCACATAAGAGAGGAAAACGAAAGGAAGGAAAAATCCCGTTTTTGCAACCTTTTTAATTCCTGCTCCGCTGCTAATGGTCATAGCGTGATGCTATATAGCCTATAGCCTTCCTCGATAAATGGACGTTCCAACGCAAAAATAATTTTTCAAATCGACCCGGTAGTTCCTGACATTAGCGCGTTCAACCAAACAAACAAACAAACTCTTCTGCTTTATAATATTATATAGTATAGAAGTATAGATATCATTCTTCACACAATCCATGCATCGTTTCTTTGGTCTTCCTCTCCCTCTCCATCCATCAACATTTATATTCATCACTTTTATAGTCACATATGATTCATGACATGTCCATACCACGACAGTAGATTCCCTTTCAACCTTTATGTAATTGGTGCAACTTTTAAGCTTCCTCTAATACGTGGTGTAAACCACCTCATCACAAAGCCGTTAACCAAGCATTCTGTACATCAAACTAAGTTACTTTACGCAAAAAATATTGCTGGGAAACAACTTTTTTTTTGAGGTTATAAATCATGTTTTGTGGTAGAACTCAATGTAACGCATTTAAAACATTGTTCTGATGGATGGATTGAATAGTATGGGGGTCGTGGAGGTGTTAAAAGTTCTTACAAAAAAAAACTTGTCAAAATTTTTTAACTTTGGGCCCCCATGTCTCCGTAACTAGAAGGTTCCCAGGTATGGTGTAGAACAAAAAAAATATCACAATGATGGGGAGAACAAGTGCCTTTCGGCTTCGTGAAGAGGTGTTTTACACCCTTTATACTCGTTCCTTACCTTATCCATTCTTCACACATCCAACTCAATATTCTCATCTCCGCTACATGCAATCTTTTTTCATCCACCTTCTTTACAGCCCAGCATTCCATACATTGTAATACTCACCCATCAGTAGAACTCATAGAGCAGGAGTGGTGGGAGCCCTCGTCCTCGTAGTGCGTGCACGACGAGCACGACTGCGACCACGCCGAGCTGCTCGACGACGATCTGCAACACAACAACGTAATCATATAAATACCTTCTTGTCTGACACTAAAAGTCTCCGAAGATCATCAACTGAGGCTATTTGGACTTATGTCTCTCCTACGCAGCGTCATAACACAATGTCCTTCACGCTCCGCATCTGGTCTTATCCCATCTTCAACTCTATCTAGTTGGGATCATTCACACTCCGATTATCGAGCCACTATCGGTAGCCCCTGAAACTGTTTTAAACTCTATTAATAAAACTATAAACTACTGAAATTTGATGGTACTATTATTCAGCTGCATCCGAAAAGACTGGTGAAATTCATTACTGAAAGTTTTATCTCGTGGTAAATTAACCTTTTAAAAGACAAAACGGGTTTTTTTAACGGGACAAGCCCGCCACACTCTTCCCAATCAACTGTAACGCCTGAAAGCCAGAATCAACAGTGGCGACCACCAGAAAAGCGCCGGGACAATGAAGCTCGACGAAGTCATAGAGAATGAATTCAACTGTTTTGGATCCCGGGACGAAATTAATCAGAAAAGTATAGCGGAGGAGTATAGGAAAAACCCGTAATTTTCAGTTCCCACCATATCAGCAGGAGACAACGAAACAAGGCCAATAGTCACAAAGAGACAAACGGTTATGTTCCCTTACCTGGAGAGCGCAAGGTCACTGTCAGAACCGACCTCGCCTGGCGGGCCGCGGTATTGCAGGAACGACGCGGGCACCGGCGTCGACATACTCTTGCCCTCGCTGCCTTGAGACGACCTGCCCACACCATCATCATCATCATCATGTACAGCGTTTGTGGAAAAACAGAAACTATGGCTAGAAACAGTGTTACGACAAATCAAGCAAGGTAGGGTTTAGTCTGGAGACACCTGGGTTTGGTATTTTAGAGGATTACAAGATGAAAAAATTAAAGGGCTATCGAAAAAAGATCGGTAAATGTCCGGACCTTTGTGCAAACGTCCGACTTGTCAGATCTTTTAAAATTTTCGAAGTGATAACTCTATTAACACGCTAACGACAATATGAATGTGCAAATCTAATAAAAAAGTAATTTACTCAAAAAGGTTGAGAATTAGCATTTTTGGACGTCAAATATTAGTCCCCCAAAACACCAGTCCCCAGTGTTTCATCTGAGGAAAAGATGCGGTGGAACAAACGCCGCAGCTCAAAATATCTATATGTTAGGTTAGAAGAGCATTGCATGTACCTCGGTAACCCTTGAAATTATGAATATTTTTCTTTGTTAATCGGCGTAATACTATTTCCAGCCTAAATAGGTCTCGTCAAACATTAATGGCGAACAGAAAACTTATTAAAGTCATCCTTTATTGTGTGTTTGATTCTGTAGTAGCTATACTCGCTTTTCGATAATCGTGGGTGGTGGGAAAAGTGCTTTAATTTTTTACTATGTATTTATTCTTAGAGTAGCCTCTAGTTTAGAGCGTCATTGATGTTCGTCGCAGATAATATTATAATAATATTTGGTACAAAAAAGTTTTGCACCTCTCAATTAAAATACCCAGAAACATTTTGAAGTATAAACTCTTTTCTCAATAGCATGAAAGCTTAACCCGTATAAGGGATGTGAGGGACACGGACACGAAAACTATTACCACGTATTCAGTAGGTACAGCATTCTGAGCCCTCGTTGTATAAATAACTGGCTGTAAATGTTGGCTGTACGGTGCAGGGAGGCGCGGTTACTTCTGTTCTTGTAATCGGTACGGACTTTATTGTATTTAGCAAAAAAAAATAGTTCGTCGTCGAGTCCTGAATCAATAAAAATAGAAGCCAATAACGTCATACAAAACTTAATACCAAATCCCGGAAAAAAATATTTTCTTAGAAGGAGATGAAAAGTAGAATATATGACACGAGATTATTAAAAAAAAACCCGTCTGGCGATGTACTTTGAATCCTTCCCTACGCTCGGGATTCTATTTTAGAATACCCTTTTTTTGGGATGGGAAATCATCAAATAACTTCTCCCACTCTGGGCGGAGCGAGAGGGAGTGTCAGACTTTTAATGACTAAAACCCATCCATGTTCCTTCCTCGCCCTTTATGTTCCGTGGCCGCGGTATCTAGTTCGAACAGGCCCGCAACCCCGGATTTTAGAAACCCTTCGCTTCAAATATGCGTCCTGCTTCGCTTTAAATATGCGCGCTCTGGATTCCAAATATGCGCCCTCATCGTAAAAATCTTGTAATGGATAGCTACATTATCAGCGAGTAACATGGGCTATATTTTATCGGACTCCAGCGGGAACGAGACCTACGCGGGTGAAACCGCGTGACGTTCGCTATTTAAAAATAAAAATGGCCGTTTACAAAAGTGTAATACCTGCACGGTTAAAGTGTATGGAAAAGCCGTTTTTTTTTTTTTTAATAATCGATAGTAATTCTATGTACCCCTACATCTCATGTTCAGAATGATGTGCTGAAGACGTGGTAACCGTTTTCGTGTCGGTGCTTCCAACCCGTATGTCAAGCGCGCCGTTTTCAAGTCAAGCAATATTCATACATATTAAAAGCGGCGCAAAGTGTTTTTACCATACAAAAATGTAAGCGGTTTTGCCAAGGTCCGCCTTGAGACCCAATCTTCTCCATGAAATCTATTATTTCACATTTGCAATCAAATAGAAGCTTTTATAAAAACATATTTTTATTCTGTTTGTAAAAAAAACTATCTAGATCGCTAAGACTAGTTTACATACGTTTGTTTGATACGAAGGCGTTCACTCCACTCCAAAAAATTGTGCTATAGGGTTATATGGAATTCGTGCAATAAAAGTAAACGAAAATATCTATGGATCCGTTATTATTCTGATTTTGAACACCAAAACAACTCTATTTGTTTTTATGCGTCACATTTATGTTTTTTTTTTATAAAAACGCGCTTTGTAGAAAAACCGATGGGTTTCGAGGTCCAAAGATATTTCCGTGTTATATAATGTACCTAAACAGATCTGGTGATGATGTAGACTTGTCCTTGTCCTGTTTCCGGGGTCTGCCGCGACCTTTCTTCTTAGGCGAGGGGTCTAAGCTGGATCGACCCAAACTGGCTGATAATGTCGGCAACGACGCTGTTCGTAATGTTTTAATCAAAGTAAAATAAATAGCGAAGAGTAGGCTCAACAAACCGTTGATTAAAAACTGCATCAGTGATATTTAATTATTTTTTTTAATATGGCCAATTGGTGCGATGCGAAATGCTCTTGGGCCAATCATTGTTTCACCCAAAAGGCATATTTTACAGTTCGATACAGGTTAAATCAAAACAAATAAAAGAAAAAACAAAGTTTACTCTGCAATAGTAAATTGATCATAGGGTAGTTTCCAATTGAAGTGTGAAAAGAGGTTATAATTACCATCAGAGCCGAAGCTCTTGGGTGGCGCCGCGACGGTAGAGGGCGACACCAGCAGGGTGGGCTTCCTAAGTGCACCCATGAGCCCCAGGCCTGTAACTGGTAACATTCGCACCTATTACAAGTATTTTGATAACAATGAGGTTGGTTATGAAACGGCTATCACCTTTTTACACCCTTAAAATTAAAAAAAAACAATGCAATGCCAATGCAATGCTATGCCATGTGAAAGGTATAGTTTGCGAGATAACATAATTTAGATGTAGAGTGTAAAAAAACAAATACATAATAGTTTTCCAGCACAGCGATCATTTTTTAAATAATAAAAAAAAAAAAATTGGCTGATATATTCCACATAGACAACGGTTTATCGTTGCCCCTTGTATAAAAATATGTTTTATAAGATACAGTGTGTTTATAAAAAAAAATATTTTTTATAGAAAAACAGTACAGTTTATAAAAAATAACAGTAGTCTTAATACAAAAAAAACACAAAACTTTTTATATATAGATTATGTCCATGACATAAAAAAACACTGCGATCTGTCAAAAATCACAGACAATGGAGAAGATTGGTCTGTCAAGGCGGACCCTGGTCATCGTACGAGTCATAAAATGAGGTTGTTTACTAACTTGGCGTTGCCTCTGGTTGCTTAACTGGGGACTTTTCTGGTGTTGCCAGTTTCAAAGTGCGTTCCACTGATTTTAAGGGCACTGGGGTCTCGGAGCCTGATGTTGGTGTATCTGTAAATGGAATATGTTAATGTAAATTTAATATTATTTTAATTTATTTATTATTATTTTTGTGGTGACCTGAAATCGGAATAGATAGAGCATATTTAATTTTATTTTAAAATAAAACATTTAATGATCAAAATACTGTTACATCGGACCTACGAGAACGATCGAGAAAGCACGTGATTACCATTATTAATAAAATACTTATAAAAAAACATCAAGAATTGTCATTGTAATTTCGACTGTACGCCGAGGGCATAAAGAACCTACTTCTTTCTTGCCTCAAGTAGTTTATTATCTTTTTTTTTCCTACAGTTCCTTTTGTTAATGTTTTTTGTTGAAGCTTTTTTGTGAAGCGGTTCTATACACCTCTAGAATATTCGTGGATATTTTTTGTGTGTCTTTTGACAAATATGTGATTTTGGCTACACAACAGGAATAGTGAACAGTGGTGTATTTGTGATTAAGTTTAAATTGTTTTGTGATTAATAAAGCTATTGTGTAGTTTAATCGGTAGTAATTAATTTATCTCATACCTATCTCGTAACAATACTCTGAATAGATTTCTGTTTAGTAGTATGCCCTTACGGGCATTTTCAATAACTTATTAAAGGAAGGTTGCTATTTCTAACTGTTTGACATTTAGTTTACGGACCGTTAGAAACATAAAATCTCAGAAAAGTTTTCTCTGTTTTTTCAATGAATCACAGTTCTTTAGGTAGGTGACGCGGATAGGATATTCCAAGCTAACTTTGTTTATAGAAACACCGATAGTTACGAGACGTAGACATATTAACTAACCGTTATTCGTAAGTAAGTTATAGAAAACGGCCGTTCATGAGTTTCTTTTTCGTATATCTTCGACGGTACGTTGAGCATGGAATCCCCATACCGTTCAGAAATACACACATCAAAAGTGTCTAGGGATCAAGCATTTTTATGCGGATTTCTTGAGATTGAGATGTGGCTTTGTAATAAATTTATGATTTTATAAATTTATATGGATCCTTTTTGGTGCATTTCATAATTTGAATCAGGAACTGTGAATCAAATTCGAGTAAAAGATGAAAATCAGCTGTCAATATTTTCCCTATAAAAACATACAACGCATTGAAGACATTATTAGTGCTACTGTTTCCCTACTACTGATTAAAACCAACGTTATTATGGAGCGGCGACGTCATTTAAGCAGGGAAGAAATGCTCAGAGCCGTGGGAATGATAGAAGCTGGTTCCCGGCAACGTACTGTGGCTTTAGCTCTGAATACAAGTGAGAGTGTTATCAGTCGACTTTGGACACGTTACCGAAGCACTGGTACCGTGGCTGAGCGCCATGGAGGACGGTATCGCTGCACCACACGGAGACAAGACCGATACATTCAAATCTTAACTCGAAGAGCTCCAACAATAACCGCCATGATGTTAGCCGTGAGGCTTCATCACTCTTCAGGGAACTTAATTAGCGACCAAACAGTCAGAAACCGCTTGCATGAAGTGAACCTTCATTCCCGAAGACCGCTACGGGTACCACCTATTGTAATGCACAATCGTAGGATTCGATATCAATGGGCTCTTGAACACAGAAATTGGGCAGAAGAACAATGGCGTTTCGTGTGCTTTTCTGATGAGTCTCGTTTTGGTATGAGACCGGATACAAGACGTATACGACACTGGAGAACCCCTGGACGCCAACAGCGATTAAAATCCTGCCAGGAAGTCCATCCTTATAGTGGTGGAACCATCATGGTATGGGCGGGTATTTGGATCGGCGGAAGAACTGAGTTGATTTGGATCAGACGCAACCTCAACGCTCAAATTTATGCTGAGACGATTGTATCAGACGTCATCGTTCCTCTACAAGTGCAAATCGGTCCCTTATTTCAGTTAATGCATGATAATGCACGACCGCACACCGCAAGAGTTGTAAGACAGACTCTCGCCGCAGCTAACATCAATGTCCTGCCCTGGCCTGCTCAGTCGCCAGACTTGAATCCGATTGAGCATGCATGGGATATGCTACAGAGAAGAGCTCTGCCGAATATGGAGGGTATCCAGTCGCAAGAAGACCTTTTTTTGTTGTTGCAACGAACATGGGCGGCCATTCCACAGCGTGATTTGGATGAACTCATTTTGAGTATGCCAAACCGATGTTCTTGTGTTGTTAGTGTTCGCGGTAGAAACACGGATTATTAATTGTTTAAGTTACCCAATAAACCGCACCCGCACCGTACAGCCAACACTTACAGCCAGTAATTTATACAATTTGCGTTCGATTTATGTTCCAAATTCAAATCTCATTATTGCCCGCTAAAAAGTATAGTAGAGTAAAGATCTCCTTTGCTCCCGTTTATAGAGGAACAAAACGACACTTTTCGAATAGAAGTGTGATACCGTTATCTCTGCCCCGGTCCGCCTGTGCACTAACTCGTCCACGTCCGCCGCGCCGTCCACGTCCGCGCGCACGTCCACGCGTACGTCCGCGCGCCCACGCACGCGCAGGGGGAGCTGCCGCCGGGGACGTGGCGCGCTCACACTACGGAATACAATATATTCTTGTTAAATGCCGTTTTATGGCAAAGCAATTAACTTTCTTAGTTTATCTTGGACATCACTGACATCTGACAGCAGTAATGGTGCCTTTTCGAGACGGGCTCGAAACTGAATGTATGAATTGAATCTGAGCGCGGCGACATAGAGATTAATAGAAACAAGTGGTGTCGCTTTCAGTTTGCAGTCTGCAGCCGTGTCGGAAAGGCACCTTAAAGAAAAAACATCATGAGGAAAACTGAATCAATAATTAACTAGCTATGGAACGCGACCTTCGTCCTAGTCAAATTATTAAAATACTACTTCCTCATTCGAATTGGATTTTGTTCATAATTTCAGGGAGTTTGAGTTTTGGAACGCCATCTTCTTTAGGCGCGTTGAGCACTTTTTGGATGAACAAAAATCATGGAACTCGCGGGACTGTCACGTACGCTTTTAATAGCACTTCTATCGGCTGTCCCCAAAGGTATAATTTTTTGGCTTCGTGCCAAAAAATTATACCTTTGGGGACACCTTAATCCTTAATCCTTTTTCTAAAATAAAAGTAGCCTTAATTACTCCTTATAACATCAGCTATTTGCCAGTAAAGCTCTCGTCAAAATCAGTCGAGAGGAGTAAAGATGAAAAAACATAGTGCAGGAAGATGATGATGATGGCCAAAGAAACAGAAATAATTAAACATTAAAAGTTATTTTTTCAGAAATAATTAAACATTAAAAGTTATTTTATTCTTTACAATTTTAAATGCATGGGTATATGAGTTGAGGAAGGCCAAAGAAACGATGGATGGACTGTGTTAAAAATGATAATTATGGCAAGAAAAGAAGTCTCTATTAAGATGACGAAGAATAGAAGTTTGAAAGAAGAAGGCATGCTGAGTGAATTGGGATAGGGGCAAGAGAAAGAATTTGATATGCATGCATATATATCGTTGTTTACTTACAGCGATATTTTCATCATCCGAGTCTTTTAAAGCGTTGGAGTGCCGCCTCTCACTGCGAGCCCTGGACATGCTGCGTTCCTTACGCCTTTCTACAAACACAACAAATAACATTAAATTATTATACACTAGCCGATGCCTGCGGCTTCACCCGCGTATATACAAAAACCTTCCTCTTGAATCACTCTATCTATAAAAAAAACTCGCATCAAAATATGTTGCGTAGTTTTAAAGATCTAAGCATACATAGATACAGACAGACGCTGCGGAAGACTTTGTTTTATAATATGTAGTGATATAGTTGTTCCGGGTCTGGCTGTTTGTGTATTGAGTATATGTTTGTAGACGCACCACGAATGACCACGATACAACAGAAGTTCCTAGGGTGGGGAAACATATAAAAACGCACTTTTCACTTCTCATGTTCTAAAAGTACGCCGTTATAGCCCTACGAAGCGGGATTAAAGTGACCGGTTATTCCCTAGGGAGTAAAAAGTAATTTAAAAATGGAGCAATCTTTTACTCTGAAACATGGTCACAAAAGAGTAACTTGTCAAAGCTTTTATTTAAATTTCGAATTGGCATGCAAATAGAAAGCGGTTTATTGAAAAAAAAAACAAATGAACTCTTCAACGCGAGAAACATGTATGGTTGTTTGTGTGCATCGTTGATTTTGAAAAACGAACTGCTGCTAGCCGCTGCAGTAATGTAGGTACTAATTATCTGTGTAGTGTGGATCATCTTCATTGCGAAAATGTTGAGAGTTTGTGTTGTGATAGAAGAAAAAACTGACCGCTCAGTTCAGAATTTTTGTCGAGTGTAAATTTGTTCAGTTTTAAATGACTATATTTCTCGCATTCGAAGTGAAAAGTACAGTTTGCACCTCGAGACTAAACGCCAATACAATATACCCTCGCTTTCATTGCCTCCCTCGCAAGCTCGGGAGTCAAACCACCTCGGGTATATAATGGCTTCGTTTAGTCCCTCGTTATAAAATATACTATTAAGGCCCTACTCAAAGGGAGGGGCCCGCAAGGGCCGAAGCCTGCCGGGGTTGCGGGCCTATTCGAAAGAGATACCGCGGCCCCGGAAGATAAAGGGCGAGAAAAGGAACATGGATGGGTTTTAGTCAGTAAGAGTCTGACACTCCCTCCCGCTCCACCCATAGTGGGAGAAGTCATTTGATGATTTCCCATCCCAAAAAAAAAGGCCCTACTCAAAGCACTGCCTGCAGTGACACTGCCAATCGACGGGGTGTCTGACGGGTCTGTGTGTGTGTGTGTGTGTGTATGTGTTTGAGTGTGTGTGTATGTGTGTGTGTGTGTCTGTGCCATCATAGCTGCCGATCGGATGAACCGATTTTGATTTCGTTTTTTTTTGTTTGAAGGGCGAATTAGGTTCAACTTGTTGTTTTTGTAAATGAATGAATTTTGACAAAGACAAAACGCATCAAAAATCGAAAGTGGGGGCTCGTGATCGTGACGTCAGAACTCGCTATAAATTACACCTAGGCGTGACGTATTGAAAATTTTAAAAGCGTCGCATCTTCGTCAATTTTGATTTACGCAACAAAAGAAAAAATCATCATCATCATCACCATCAGCCTATAATGTTCCCACTGCTGGGACACGGCCTCCTCTCAATGAGAGGGAATGGGCTATAATCTACCACGCGGGCCCAGTGCGGATTGGTAGATGTCACATGTCTTCGAATTTTTGGTTCTAGGACATGCCGGTTTCCTCACGATGTTTTCCTTCACCGTTTTGAGAACAGCGGTGATGAAAATAAATTACACAAAGTAATGCGCCTGTCTGGGTTCGAACCCACGCCTTACTGATCGTAAGTCGGGGCCGCCACCACTGGCCCACCGCTGCAAAGACATAAATACAGGTTGAATATATTTTGATAAACTAACTGACGGTTTAATTATATTTTCTTTGCCGTCTCCCCTATCTCGTGGTAGAGTGAACACAATCTACCACAGGGCCGCAGTGTCGTTTTGCCAGCCCGACTCACGATCTCCCCACAGTACACTGCAAGCAGCGCTATGTGTAGCATGGTCGGGCCCGTAGGGCCGACTTAAGCAGTAGCAGTGTAAACACCAGGAATTTATTTTTTCTTATTAACGCCACAAGTACTCAGTACAGTCAAAGCCAATGCTATTTTTGGTATTCCGATAATGTAGAAGCCATTTTTTTTGAACTCTGAAGAATTTAGGAAAGGTCTTGAGAACACCACTGAACAAAACAATGGTATTCACACTAATGATTCGCAGGGCTTTGTGGAGCAACA
The DNA here is from genome assembly GCA_916618015.1 of Xestia c-nigrum. Lineage (NCBI taxonomy): Eukaryota > Metazoa > Arthropoda > Insecta > Lepidoptera > Noctuidae > Xestia > Xestia c-nigrum. The sequence goes on from OU745263.1 coordinate 7,694,287, forward strand.
AACCCTGTTTTTCGGATGGAAAATCGTCAAATGACTTCTCCCACTCTGGACGGAGCGGGAGGGAGTGTCAGACTTTTACTGAGTAAAAACCACCCACGTTCCTTCCTCGCCCTTTACGTTCCGTGGTCGCGGTATCTCTTTCGAACAGTCCCGCAGCCCCGGGAGCAACACCCCCTGTGGCAATAACTGCAAGCAGGCCCCCGCAGGCAGTGCTTAGACTAGGCCCTTTTAGAGTGACGTCATTTTATTACTCTTTCATTTGAGACCCATACCATGGGAATGCATAAAAAATAACGAGTCCCCATCTTCCGAAGTCCGCCATATTGGATTTAGAATGTCGATCTTATCTAACGATGCATTGGTGTCGATTTTGTTGTGACTAAGTTTAGGCTATTGCTATCTTATATTAGAAGGTAGTGCGAGAAGGACGGCTATAGCTATGAACTAAGTTAGAGATGTCAAACTAGTTTATGTCTTGCGCTTCACCGTGTTTTTAGTCGACATGTTTTTGCGTGCACCCTTTTTTTTTTTTTTTTTAAGATGGGAAATCATCAATTGACTTCTCCCACTCTGGGCGGAGCGGGAGGGAGTGTCAGACTTTTACTGACTAAAACCCATCCATGTTCCTTCCTCGCCCTTTATGTTCCGGGGCCGCGGTATCTCTTTCGAACAGGCCCGCAACCCCGGCAGGCTTCGGCCCTTGCGAGCCCCTCTCCTTATGCTGACATCTCTTTAAGGCGCGCGTGGAACACGAACGCGCCGTCGACACGGCCTGTCGTCGTCGTTAGACGGACGGACGGCTAGCTAGCCCATAGCCAACCGTCCACAGGCCCGCATCTACGGTGGCCGGTAGCCACCACGTGGCCCCCGACGCCCGGTGCGTCTCCCGCGGCGGCCGGGAAGAGAGGATCTCTCCCTCTCTCGTTCCGCCACCTCCTTCGCTAGCATGACTGTTTCGCAGAAGGAGGTGACGGCTTCCCATTCCGTCTCTTACCGGAGCATGGATTGAACCAGGGCAGGACGCGAGAGGTCGCCGCCGCCGATCGCCGCTACGAGGACACGGCGGTGCTCCGCCCACGCAGGGTAGCACCCTTCATTAGTATCGAAGTTTCTTTCTCGTTTTATTAAAGAGAAAAAAAAATGCACTAGCCTAAATTGAGTTTAGTTTGTGCACAACAGAATTAACACCATTGTCATTCAAATAAAGATTTATGCAAAATTTTAACGCAATCGGAAACTAAGAAGTGGGTCAAATTGAACTTCCATTTCTCATTAAATGAGCAACATGAATCTTTAGTTAAAATCCTAGTTACCTGGCGTCCGTTCCCGTTCGCTGTCACTGCTGGAGCGCGGTCTGCTGGCGGCGCGACTCACACTGCGGCGCGGCGGACTGGCGCGACGAGGGCTCGCCGTACTGAACAAGGCATATACTCTACACTTCTATATACACTGGGGTTTATCAGGGAGATGAGAGCGCACCTGTGTCGGCGCGGACCATAACATATTCTTGTTCGCTGAGAATAACCTTAATTATATTTTAATTCATTTGATTCAGGAAAGACTACTCTTTAAGTCCGTCAACGAAGATACGTACCCGTCCGAAAGTAGCTTTATACTTTGAAATGAATTCTCTAATATTTTCGGATTTATGAGTTTTAAAAACACATAGAGAATAAGGACAGATGTCCAATAGAATTGTCATTCATTTTTAGTTCGGGCTCCTAACGAATCTTATATCGGTCAGTGATACGAAGTAAGAAACGCCTGTAACTTAGACCGAAATACGGGCTTCGGCTTAGAGAGTAGACCAGGGGGTGCACACTTAGCACTGTCATCAATTTACATAGACGACAGCGACATCTGGAGTTTGGTGGGATAAACAAACTTGACAGCCGTCTTGGCTGTCAAACAGAGTTCATAGACGCCATTTGGGCCATGACGTTGAGGCGCTTTCCGAGTTTATTTCAGCTAATTCTCTTAAAATTGTTACTTGTTATTGTTATTTGTTTTGTTTTTAGTTCATAATATATATAACTTTGTTTTTCATTGGTCATTTTTATTGTTTTGAACAGCTATATTACCGAAGTAAAGTACGCATGCATACCTATGAAGCTCACACACACATACGTAAATGTATGAATACACAGTACGCACACATACCTTAGGTAAGTGTGTGTAAATCGGAACTTTAGTTCACCCACCAAACACATGGTGGCAGCACTTTCCATACATGCAAATAGAGACAGAGTATTGTCACTCTTTCCCTCTATAGTTACTCTACTCTTTGGAGTAGACTCCAAGATCCGGACTCCATGGCTGCTACTGAGAAAATTCCTGTTGAAAATACACACTAGGCTCGACCAGGGAATCAAACCCACGATCTCTTGCTCAGCAATCCCGATCACTCAACGAACAAGGCATATCGGCCGGATGCCAATAAATTCTGTTACCTGTTCCTCCTAGGACTGACTGCAGCCCGGAGTGGGCTCCCAGGCTCACGTGGACTATCTCCAGCGCCCACACACAGCGCCTGTAAGCCGGCCTCGCGAACATCGCGCCGAGCTTGACGGAACAATGGCACGCATTGTTCGCGCATTTTTACACCGGCCCTAGAAACAAAATGAAAAATTAAACAAAATTGTACAAAAATAAAAAACTTGTTTTGTTTTTTAACTGGGTGAGGACCCAATAAAAAGTTTACTTCCCTGCATCGTTATATAAAATAAACTTTATTTGTTTAGTTATGGTGTTTTTTGGAAGTCATACAACGCTATGTGTTGTACGAAATACAACAACTTGGGTGTTATCTATACTAATATTATAAAGCAGAAGACTTTGTTTGTTTGTTTGGTTGAACGCGCTAATCTCAGGAACTACCGGCTCGAATTGAAAAAATATTTTTGCGTTGGATAGTCCATTTATCGAGGAAGGTTTTAGGCTATATAACATCACGCTACGATTATTAGGAGCGGAGCAGGAATGAAAAATGATGCAAAAACGGGGATTAGATTTTCTCTCTTATGTGACGTAGACGAAGTTGCATGGGTCAGCTAGTCATATTATGTTAGGGAACACCATAGCAACACGAATGTGAGTCAAACTACAAACGATTACCACAATATTCAGTTCATCATACTGAAATAAGTCATCAGTATATTTTTTTAAATCTGCTATCTCCTTAAAAAGTGCAATACCTACATGGTCAACAAGTAACAGCTGTTTTTTTTTTTTAATTACCTGTTATAAATTCCTATGTGGGGGTTTAGAATGAGGTATGTGGTAATGGCTATGGCTGGTAATGACTGGTAACTATTTGTCAGTATCAATAAATAAGACAACACCACAACTCTTTTTACTTTAACCTTTTGGGCGCCATTGTCACATATACGTGACAAGCAAGCGCGTGCCCTGTACGACACAAATATGTGACAAAATGGTAGAAAAAATTGTGGCTTGGCGTAGAGGGCTGCGTTTATGCTGTGGCGGTCAAAAGGTTAAGGATCTTTTGTAAACTTACTTGTAAAACACAGTATCTTTATTATTGTAGGTGAGACAGTTTTCTATCATGAGCTTGAAGTCGGCCTCTATATCGTCTATGGTGCCGTACGCACCGCGGTCCAGCTTCTTGCCCATAGTGCTCAGGTCCATCGGGTGCTTCACTATGGTGCTGTAGTCTGGTACCTGGGGGCGAAATGTTGGAGTTTAGAAATAGACTGACTCAAAAACTAAGGGATTTAAGGATGTCTGAAAGACCTAAGACTCGAAGTAGCCAGACGTTTTTGGGATGAAAAGGTGACCTCTCTATTGGTTCTTGATTTTATAATATTTAAAAATATATAAGGTGAGTCTGTGCTGCTTTGGGGCGCTAAAAATTAGGGATGCATCCGATACCGATACCGATACCGATATATCGGCGATACTTCGGGTTTGCCGATATATCGGTATCGGCGATATTTTCATGGCAGATTCAACGATACTTTTCAAATTACGCGCCTTAAAAATGACGTCTTATACCCAAACTTGAAAAAAATGGAGCTGAAGTATTTTAGTTTCCAAATGAGTTCTGTCGCATCTGAGAGACTATTTTCCACTTCAGGTCTTATTCAAACAGACTTGCGAAATCGCCTTTGCCTGCAAAACTTAGAATACTTTGTTTTATAAATAAAAATCTTATAAATGTTAATTTTGATTACTAAAACTATCGGTATCGGCATCAGTATCGCCGATATTTTTATAAAAGTATCGGTATCGGTATCGGCATCAGTATCGCCGATATTTTTATAAAAGTATCGGTATCGGTATCGTATCTCTACTAGAAATCGAACAAATACGGTAGACGACAAAAAAAATCGAATTAGTCCGTCAGATAGACTTCTAAAAAATATTGGACACATATATTTTCTTTTTTCACGTATAAAACAAAAACTGAAGACGATACAGTGCGTCGAAAACTCGTGTGACGTCACATTTAATTACATTTTTTACCGTAAAGTGACGTCCCAAGCTCCTATTCATGATCTTTAATCTTTCTTTTATTTTCTTCTACCGCGTTTTACCTTCGTAATTTTTTATTAATTTGATAAAAAAGAATACGTATCCAATATTTTTCGATAATCTAACTGACGGACTAAACAGAATTATATTTATTTAGTCAGGAATCATCCCTATTACTTGAGCAACATTATCCCCAAAAGCCAGAAATAAGTCCCACGTTGGGCGCCAATTATGACTTGACGATATGTTCGTCGTACATTAACGTTACGTAGACCAGAAACTTATTTTACTTTCTTATCAACATGAACGTCACATGAAACCCAAAATGAAAACATAGCAACAGTTGATGGGAAGAGTTTAAGACAATTTTTCAAAAAAAAACGGCTGTATTTTTTAAGTTCAAAGGTTTCACCTGCTATTTTATTATATAACGTACCTCTTGCAGATCCACAGGCTCAGTAAATATATCGCTGGCGTCCTTCTGGCGCAGCAGGCGCAGTAACTTGTGCAGCGCGGCGCGTTCCGGCTGCAGCGAGTGCATTACGCAACGTTCCCAAACGCGCGTGTATTCCGCCTTTAGACGCTCACGTTTGCGTACTAACTCGCACAGTAATCTGATGGAAAGAACATAAGTTAGACACTTAGAAAATGCATAGAGGAGCCCGTGGTTAAGTGGTCGTGGTCGACCCCGTGGGTCGATCTTTAGGCCGTGCTTGCCTAGGTTGGTCTGTGGATGGGTGACTACCCTTACCTACTAAGTTTCTTTCTTGCCTCGGAAAGCATGTTAAGGTGTTGTTCCTGCAGATCTTTGACAATCGTTACAGGTAGTCAGTGGCCCAAAAAGTCTGACAACCTGTCTTACCCACGGGTATCGTACTACCTGGTTTGTGGAGGTCAGATAGGCAGTCGCTCCATGTAAAATACAGGTATTCAGCTGCATCCAGTTGGTCTCGAAGCCGACCCTAACATAGATGGGATGACTAGATGTTAAAAAATATGTTACCTTGCTCTCTCCAAGTCCTGTCGTATCCTCTGCCAATATTTGAGCTGGTTGCACAGTTCTCTTACATTCACTGTGCCATCCTGTATGCCTCGGGTTCCTGTGATCAAGACCAATATAAGTTGGTTAGTATTTTTTGGGAGTTTAATCTGGGAATCTAGGTGTCAAGATTTTGATTAGGGTGGCTGGCTACTGGTCGAACCATAAAGAAGCACATATAAAAAGAAAGAGGTGGTCTGGAAACCCGAACGTTCTAATAGAAATTCGTCGAGTTGTAAAAAATAGACCAACAACCAAACAGCAGAGAATTTTCTACTTATGAAATCTGACTCCGTGTAATTTCGAAAACAAAAAAACTAGTTTGAAAAGAACGAAAGTTCAACAAAAACAAGCATAAACGTTTCACGAGAAAGTTATTTTTTTAATATGATATTTAGTAAGATACAATGATGCCGTGAGGAATGTTTTTGAGCATGAATAAGGATGGGTATATGAGTAGAGGAAGACCAAATAAACAATGAATGGACTGTGATAAAAATGATAAGGCAAGAAATGAGATTTCTGATGAGATGACGAAAACAAAAGAAGTTTGGAAGAAGACATGTTGCGTCGACCCCAAATGAATAGGGATAAGGGCAAGAGAATGATAATTTAGGTCCAGGTTCACCAAAAAGATAACGGTCTGCATGTCTACAAACAGCTCTTTAAAACATATTTTTGTATGGGAACATGTCACAGTGACAGCTGTTTTTAGATAATCAGACCGTCATCTTTTCCGTGAACATGGAGCTTAGTAAGATACGAACCATGATGACTCGTCAAGCTCTGCAGCCTCCTCAGCAGCGGGACGCCGTTCCTGCTGTGCCGCTTGAGCGTCCAGTAGGGCAGCAGGCGCTTCATGAGCTGCGCGCGGTGTGCGGGCGCGCCGGGCGCCAGCGCCGCCACCGCCGCCACGCGCGGACCGGGCAGCGCCGGCACCTGCACCACCGGCGCCCACGTGCGCTTCAGGGCCAGCACGCGCCGCGCCTGGGACACGTACACACCAGGTAACAGGGGGGGTACTCTCTGTCTCTTTCACATTTTGACACATCGGGAGTATAAGGACAGGGGACAAATGACCGCTTTAGCAGAATCGTAAATGAATCACGTTAAAAAAATTAAATTCTTAAAATGATCTTTGTGACCATTGAACAAAGTCCATTTTTAAGAATTTATATTTTTCGTGATTTCGCGATTTTAGACCCCCAGATGACCAATCGAGATGTCATTCATTTTAATTTCGGGGCTCTAGCCAATCATATGTCCGTAAATGATACGGGGTAGGAAACGACGGTATCTTCGAAGGTCGCAGTTCGTTAATAAGTTCGTTTTAGAGATTAGACCTCCAATTACAGTCATAGTTGACAAGTTAATGCAACTTGTCAGGCCAGTAGGATTTCTCTTCGGGAAATGTGGTAACCTTCCATACAAATTGCCATCCCCCATGTAAAACTTTGAGGATTTTTTTTTTCGAAAATCTTTCTTCCAATACAGTTCATATTCTTAGATCCATCAATTTAGCTGAGCATATTACAGTCTGACAGTGAATATGTGGAACCACCAAATAGCCCGCGAACTTCTAATTAAAAATAAAATATATGTGCAATAATAAACGAAATAAAATCAAGCATTACGGCCGAAATACTCAAACGCAATTTAATTTTGGAATGAGAATGCTGCGGGCGCTTTATCTTCGTGATTGATTAATGGTTACTCTAGTATGGCCGAATTTCGTGGTTATACGTCGCGAATATATGACATAGTAGACGATAAAAAAGTAATGATTGGGTCGTCAGTTACATTATCAAAAAATATATGACCCCTATTTTTTCTTTTCTTACATAAATAAAAATTTATGAACATAGATGTTTTAAAATTCTCAATACGTCACGCCATGGTATAATTTTTAGCTAGTTCTGACGTCACGAGCCGCCCCCACTCCCGAGTTTTGATGCGTTTTATCATTGTCAATATTCATTGATTTACAAAAAAAAAAACAAAAAATACGTGTCCATTATTTTCCAATACTCTAAGGAACTAAATAGATTTGCAATTAATTTTGATATTGTCGACATGCATATTAGGAAAGAGAAGCCTTTATGAAGGCATAGACCATAAATCAATCACACAAACCAAAGACGCTCTAAGTACTACCATGACAAGACATATAATAAAATGAACTTCGATAAGTTCGATTAGTTTAATTCCGAACAGATAATATAATACAAAACGTTTGAGTATTTCGGGGTTAATAATAACTATTATTGTTTTTTAAGAAAATTAGAAGAAAATAAAAGAAAAGTGCATGTACTTTTAACGAGGTAGTTTTTTTTCCATCACATACTTGCTTTATCTTCTCTCTGCCTTTAAGCCGGATAGCTGTCAGATCTGTTGATTTTGTGTCGCCTTCGGATTCTTGCGCTCGACGCTCCTGGCAAAGTTGAACAAAAGTGTGAAACGAACAGATGATCCCTATGACGATACAGGGTATAACATGTTTCTCTCTAGCGATATTGTAAACTCTCGAAATACTGTCAACTGAACATACGGAAGTATCTCTGCCCCCATAATCGGGACTCGGGGAACCCCCCCGTTAGGTTAGTTAGGTTCCTTTAAGCCCTGCACTCGGTAAAAGGGGCCCTGTGTAGCGGGGCTCCGTCGACTACGCTTTTTAGGGGAATATAAAGTGTTTTAAGGTTAGGCATAGGTTGGGTATCGGTATTTCTCAGGAATGGTACATTATCTTTTCATGAGAGTGGTACCACTGGGCAAGGACGACCCCTCCTTCCCTCCACACCGCGTGAGTTGACTACCATCGCATGCATTTCACGAAAAATAATGCGTTTTATTGTAAGCCTTAAGCAGTATGTTCGTTTGACAATTTACAATTTATGATTTCGCGAGTTTACAATATCGTTAGAGAGATTACAATATAACGTGTTTGACAATTTTACGGTGACATATGCGTTTGTCACCCAGCGTTACCAACTCCTAAAAAACATTGATCCTTAAAATTTAAGTCAAATACCCCTATACTCGCCGCAGTAACTTCGAAATCCCCGAAATTGACTTTCCCGGAATTGATTGATTGGACTATTTGATATTTCTTCCTTAATCCATTCATCATCCTAGCCTTTTCTATTGGTCGGCTGTTAGTCTAACCGAATGCAGCTGAATACCAGTATAAGGATTAATCCATTACACTTTAAATGAAAAATACTTGTTACTATTTATGTACGCCTGAAAGCTGGAAATTAAAGTGGTGATAATTACCTGTAATATGTGCGCAGGAGTATGTGCGTCGCAATACGCCATCTTAGCGACCTGTACTGGCTGGCTGGGGTCTCTGCCCGCGCCCGCTGCCTCCATCTTCATGTACAGACTAAAACACACCAAATTGATTTGAAAACTTTAGTAATTATGTCCGTAGACTACACGAGTCTTCACGACTATCTGGTAGTCTAAGGACTAATGTTATAAACAGGAAAATAATGTTTTTGTGTGTATGTTTGTAATAAGTAAACTCAAAAACTACTGTGCCGATTTTACGTCCACGAAAATTGTGATAGCTCGGCTAAAGTGCATGATATCAATATAATTTATAGCCTAGCCTTTATTACTCGGCAAAGATGTAGCTTTGTAATGGTGCAAGAATTTTTTAAATCGGTTAAATAGTTCTCGAGTTAAATTGTAACCAACAAACAGTATAGAAGTAGAGGTATATTCGTGTAGAAGTGTAGATACCGACACAGAATGACAGGGTAAAGGATGACTCACGCTAGACTGTGCAGGGTCCGTGCATCATCTTTAAGGGAAGTAAACTGTTGCAACAAGCTCAGCCACTCTATTAGCTATCTTTGGCCCCGGTAGGTGGCGCTGTAATTGACATTAAGAAAACTAGCTTGGTCTGTGGATACTTTCTTACTCACCCAGCCTGCTGCGCGCATGTGACATGGAAGGCAGAATAACAGTTACTCTTGTGACACTGAATACAAGCACCAACACTGCGCTGCTTACACACCATGCATTGAAGCTTCCATCTAGCCGCGGGTATCATCTCGATTGAGTCTGTGAGGCAATGAAAAATATATTTTAGAAGCGTCAGTTTTAAGTCGAAATTTGCCTAAAGAATGATGCTGGCACGTGACGAGTACCTTGTGTTTACAAAATGTATAATAGTTTATTATATTTGAGTTGGGTGGTATTTTGCGTTGTCCAAATAACGCAAATCTTGGCCACATGATTAACTAATCATGTTGGTCTTAAGAGCAAGTATAGTGAAAAACCTCGAATCGTAATCTGTGGAGTATTTAATATTTTGCCAATTATTATAAGATATTTTAAACTTAAAAAAAAAGTAGTTTTGTTTGTATGTAAATATAAGGTAGCAACATAGTAATAATAAAAGGATTTTAAATTCTTACCTATAGGCTCCAAAAAGACAGTGTTAGCGAATCGCACTTCAGGTATCCATAACGCGCACACCACATGCGCCCAAGTGCTTTGATCTGTCTGCTTAAATGCACCTGTTGACAAACAATAATGTGACATAATTGCAGTCACAATAAGCGCCAATTAACTTTGATACCACTTCAATCATCTAAAGTAACTGTAAGTGTGGCTATCAAATATGAATACGTGTGTAAGGGTCGGCAAAGGGTAGATGAGATATATCTTTTTTAGGGGGATGCTCCTAACTAAAAAAACTATGATTCTATTTTTAATCCGTCAGTTAGATTTTCAAAAATATTAGATACGTATTTTTAGTATTATCATATCAATAAAAATTGGCAAAGATAAAACGCATCAAAAGTCTTGAGTGGGGGCTCGTGACGTCACTTGTGGGTAAAATTAGTATAAAGTGCACCTACATGTGATGTCACACGACTTTTCGACGCACTGCATTGCATCGTCTTCATTTTTTTTTACGAGAAAAAGAAAAAATACGTGTCCAATATTTTTTGGAATTCTATCTATCAATTCGATTTTATTAGGATTATCCCCTATTGTTTAGACGAGAAGAAACGTGAGAGGCGTGCCGCACAGCAAAGCTTCGGTGGATATGTCACCGTAAAATTGTCAAATACGTTATATTGTAATATCTCTAGCGATATTGTAAAGTCTCGAATTATTGTCAAATGAACATGCTGCTTACAACAAAACACATTATTTTTCGTGAAATGCATGCGATGGTAGTCAACTTACGCGGTGTGGAGGGAAGGAGGGGTCCCCCTTGCCCAGTGGCACAACTCTCATGAAAAGATAATGCACCATTCCTGAGAAATACCGATTAATATAACATAACCTTAAAACACTTTATATTCCCCCTAAAAAGCGTAGTCGACGGAGCCCCGCTTCGCGGGCCCCTATTTCCGAGTGCAGGGTTTAAAGGAACCTAACTAACCTAACGGGGGGGTGCCCCAAGTCCCGATTATGGGGGCAGAGATACTTCCGTATGTTCAGTTGACAATAATTCGAGACATTACAATATCGCGAGAAAAAACACGTTATATTGTAATATAACGTGTTTGACAATTTTACGGTGACAGATACACATTAACGGATGTCCTCACCGCTTCGCACATCTCCGCTCGTCGTTGCTTGAGTGGAGTCTGGGCCTTACCTCCGGTGTTTGGACATAGCACGCAGTTGACAAGACGCGATGGTGATTGTAGACATCGTCTGCACAGCCATTGTCCTTCAGGAATGTATGGAACCTATAACAACGCATATGACCACATGATTATATGTACAAAAAATATAAGACGAGACTGGAGGACAGTGGAACTCATGAAGGCAGAGCTGACAGGGGAAACAAGCAGCGACATTTCGCAATGACGCAAATAGCCAAACTGTCAAGCTTCTCTATGGGAAAGGGCGAGCAAGGGTAAATACAGGGTGGAACAGACATCTACGCACATACGATTACTAGGACAACGACTACGACTACTTTGTATTCGGTACATCATTCTAAGCCCCATTAAACATTTCGTCAGTAATAAAAAAAACCAGGAGTTTCCTACAAATGTGCCCAAAATCAATCAGGTGATGTGAAAAAAATAGTTTTGATATTCTGTACATCATTCCGAACCCCCAGTGACCAGGCCCGGGCCGGGAGCCACCGTTGCCCCCGGCCCGGCCCTGGAACACAAAGGGCTTAGAAGGAATGTGGATGGTTTTTTTTTCAGTAAGTGTCTGACACTCCCTTCCGCTCCAACCAGAGCGGCTTTGATTGCCGAAACTTACCCCATAGCAGTCCTGATGCACAGCCAGGTTGCACATGTCACAGAAAAGGATCACATTGGTGTTCTGACATTCGCCGTCCATGCAGATACAGCATACCGCATCCTCGTCCACTGTAGCTGCAGTTTGCTGGCCGTTCTGAGATGCCTATGAACAATACATGGTAGAATTTAGCTTGTAAAGTGAAATGGGAAAATGAAAATATTGGGATTTAGAGTAGTCCCAAAATATTCAATTTGCTTTGATTACTTTATAATTTGGCAAAAATATATAAGATTTGATTCTGGCTTAATGGAGATGAATCTATTGCTGGGGAGTTTGTTGCCACACCCCTTCTTTCCAACTAAAGTACTGGGAAATTGCGAATGGTGGGCTTTTTGAGGCACATTCACCTTGTTTATGAAGTTCTTCAGAAAGGCCGGGATGGTAGTACTTGCAACTAGAATGTGGCGTGCGTGCACGACATGACCAGATGTATGAAAGGGGGCAAGGCAAAAGGATGTTGCTTAGATCACTACCACCTTACAAAATCACCACAACACACACCACATCATCAGGTTTTAATTATTTATAGATAGGGTCAGAGATTTAATCTTTATGGCTGTATTGTTTGATTTGTTTGGCTATAGGATGTCTCTCAAATCAGTGTGCCTTTTGGCAAAGACCTCCTCCAGTAGTTTCCATTGCTTCCTGTCTTGAGCAACTCTCCTCCAAGTTTCAGCTCATCGACCCATCACATTAGTTGTCTTCCTCAATGTCTTTTGCCATCTCTAGGATACCAATTTGTTATAAATTGGCTCCACTTTTCTTGTGTAGATCTCAACATATGACCTATCCATCTCCATTTTTGTGGGTATTTTTTCCAGGATATCTGTTAATTTAGTTTTTGCTCTCAATTGCATCATCGTCATGTTTCGTTCCATACCTCTCTGGACCTTCCCTAGTTTGTCTCTATGGTATTTTGTAAGGGACCATGTTTCACAGCCATAGGTGATGCATGGAAGAATTCAAGCGTTGAATACTGTTCTTTTTGTTGCCATATAAAGTAGAGGTAGTGGTATTTAGATTAAAAACAGGTGGTGTTCTGTGAATTCTGCCTACTAACCTACCCTTGGGAAAAGGAGTGAGTTTATTAATGTTTTCGTTCACCATAGTAATATTCGTGTTCACGGTTAGATGTCCTGCATAAAACAAAACACTAATGACCAGTTTGGGGCTGCTTAAAAACGAATCATCTTGTCTGGAAAAAAAGCTAGCATCATCATATTAGAATTCTCAACCACTTACTTGAAAATAAGACTCCTTCTCCAATCTATCCATGAGCAGTTCCAGCGTATCAACAGTGACTGCAGGCAAGTTTTGCTTCGCACGTGTCTTATTAATGATGGCCAGCCATGCAGTGTCTTCCTCGTCCACATCATATTCTACTTCCCCATCCAACTCTTCAGCAGATTTCTCTATGAACCGGATGTAGGCGTTGGGTCGAGGAGGGGCATCACATACACGCTCATTGTAGTCATCAACAAGCTGAAATTGGAAGTAAGGAACAGCAGGTGAATGAGTTTTATACAAGAAATGTGGATGTGGTGTTAAGTGGTTACCAGAAGCTTTATTTTATATTTAAAATAGTTTTTATGACTTGTCAACTTGAAGCCATTTTCTAGAGTTGACCCAGTTATTTCCTCAGATGTTTTCAAGTCTTTGTATGTAATCCTAAGGACATAGAATTGGACAGTATTTTTGGTCAAACCAAGAAATCCTGTAGGCCTGAACAAATATTTTGTTATTCCAATGCTTCAGTCAGTTTAGGAGCACTTTAAATGGAGTCAGGAACAAACTTAGTCAAAGCCAGTTAATAATGGAACTATGATCTAGTTAACTACAACAATATACCCCTTAGAGTGGAGGCCAACCCGATTTTTAAGCCTAAAAACAACTGTATTTGGTGCTTACAGTAATAAAAGAAATGCATTAATTCCAAAGAAATCCACCAACACAGGTACTCCCAAATCGGAAAAAAAGACAGATAGTAAGTTGTAGTGGTATAGTGTTGAAAGGCGGTTGCTCATACCAAAATGTTCATCTTTATGTAAAAGAAAAGACCAGCAATTCCATATACTGTTTGAGTACCAAGCTCAATGTGTGATGCTATTGGTCTCACTCAATTGGTCAAATAAAATACATTTTGTGACCAAGCAAGACCACCAGCATCTTTTCAAAATCAAATGATTACAAAACCCTGTTCACTGTCATTGGACTTTGAAAATTAACTGAAAACACAGGCTAATAAATTACTACCATTTTATTTTCTGATGTGTGAATAAACTTTATTTAGCATAACATGCACAAAATATATTATCTTCACTTTACCAATAAAAAGGCTGTATAATTGAGTTAATTTAATATTCATTCTTTATCATAGGTAAACAACATTGTGGGATACAAAAGTAGGCAATAATATTACAACAATCAATGCACCATACCTTGAAGCTTGCTTCAGGTAATTTGACATGAGGTTCCGCTGGAGGTGTCACAATAGGCAATGGCTTCTCCAGATCAGCATTAGTCTTTTCCCATTCTTCCAAAGACATTATTGGTAAAGGTTGATCAATGGGAATTCTGCTGATTTTGCCATCTATCTCAAATTGAACTACTTTTTGAGCTTCCGCGAAAGTTAGAGCCTCTTTTGGTGGACTCTGTAACGCGATGTCGCCCGTCGGCACGGCTGCCCTACCTCTTCCTTTTTTACGATGACTAGCAACGGCTGGCGTCGCCGGTGTTGGATTATCGTGATCATAGTGAACCAAGTGATACTGTAGCCCACATAAACTCTTGTACACCTTGTCACACTTTTCTAAAGGACACTGATACGGCGGGGGCCGGTTTTGCCGCAGTTTTTTGCAAAATTCAAAGACATCAAAGTCCAAGCCCATTTTGCAAGTTTGTAAGACACTCTTTTTTATAAAAATATAATCATTGTGTGTAATTATTAATATACCATTCACCGATTAAAGTTAACATAGAGTGAGAACATAATTATTCAAAATAAATATGATTTTACTGTAAACACGAAAGTGAAAGGCGCAAAATTATAATTTTGTGTTTGACTTCGTGGTTTACTTGTCAACACTTTGTCAAATACTATGCACAGAGTATATAATCACTACGTTTATATTATACTATAGCTAATAGCTTATCTTTGTACTATAGTGATGCCCTGACTAACAAGTCTAGCAACATTATTAACAGGCCCACTCCTCAGACGAAGTCATAGAGGAATATACTCTAAAGTTGGCATAGCTGCACATTCTCATATTCCAAAGCCCACTTCCGTTATATAAAACTGGTTTATTCACCGTATCTTGTGCAGTTGTTTTTTCTTCGTGAGCGTTTGTAGTAAAAGGATGTATATGTGATTGCAAAATTCGTAATATGGTGTATGTGTGCATAATCAAGGACTTTAAATGATGAGCACGCAACGTTATAAACCCACTTTTTAGTGATTGATAGTGGTGGGCGTTGCGACGACGAACCGTTTTCAAAGACCGTTTTGTGTTCTGCGACTATGGAACCGTTTTACGTCCTGGGTTCAAACAGTCTTCGTTGCACAAACCAGTCTTCGGATTAATTGGTGCGATTTTGTATTTTACGCCTATGAAAATACAGTCGAGAGTGCAATGATTCAACTATCTATCTCACTAGAGTCACTCGTGGCCGTAGCGTCGTCGTCGTCCTTTACGTTTCGCGTTATATTGTAGTTATTTTTATGATAATATTGAGGGTTTACTATTAGAGAAACATTATGTATATTTCTACGATCTCACATTTATTTCTATAACGGTCATTCTGCCACACTTCACATTGGACAATAAGTCATATTCCATATACTTGTACACAGACTAGCTAAAGGCAGAATACACACTTAACACCCCACCTCGATTAATAGTGCTTTTATTAACAAATCAAACACTGTTAATCGCTCACAAATATTCACAGTAAAACTTGAAATCAAATTAACATTCCGCTTACATTGTCAAAACAAAAAAAATATATTATGGTGACACTAATATTATCCAAGAAAAACAAAATCATGGTCACCTTATCAAACAATAATTATCATGAAAGGATAGAAACCATTTACCTACCTGCTTTCATGAATACTATCATAGACTTAACACCCTCACACATGGTGCTTGTCTACCTATGTTAAATAATACCTACCATAGTTTAATATTTTCGATATAGGTACCGTAGTCACCTATTCTTTACAATAAATATTTAACCATTCACAAATTTGTCTAAATCTATCAACTGCTAATGTTTTTGTAAAAATATCGGCTAAATTCTTTTCTGTATTAACATATTCAATTCTTAGTTCCTTTTTGAATATCAAATCTTTTATAAAATGAAATTTTATGTCGATATGTTTGGTTCTCTTGCTGTTCTCAAATGTTTTCGATATGTCAATAGCTCCTTTATTGTCCATGTAGAGAACACACTGCACATCTTTGTTTCTATTGAAACTCGTGCTTAGTCCCTTTATATTGATATTATCGCACGCACTTGTGGCTCCAGCGACATACTCCGCCTCTGCTGTCGACAACGCTACGCAGTTTTGTTTTCTTGAAAACCATGCTACAACATGCCCATTGTATAAAGTAACAGAACCGCTGATACTTTTTCGATCGACGTGATTACCTGCCCAATCAGAATCAGAGTAGGTTTCAATCACATTTTTCTTATTGTTCTTGATATAGGTCAATCCACTTGTCTTTGTTTCTTTTAAATATCGCAGCACTCGTTTTGCTTGCATCCAAAGATTTAAAGTTGGTTTATCTAGGTACTGACTCAGAAATGTTGTACTAAATGCTATATCCGGTCTTGATACCGTCGCTAAAAACATTAAACCTCCAATCAACTCTCTGTAAGGTACATCAACACTCTTACTATCAGTATCTGCTTGAAAACCTTTCGTCATAGGACACTTTGTTCCGTTTGCCTCAGTCATATTAAACTTTTCCAACATTTTATCTATTTGTCTTTCCTGAGTTATCTTTAGAGTATTTCCATTTCTCTGTATTTCCATTCCAAGAAATTTTTTAACTTCACCAAAGTCTTTTGCATTAAATTCTTTCTTTAGCTCTTCCTTAACGTACTCTATCTCTTTTTTACATCCTGTTACTAAAATATCATCTACAAATACTATCATCCAACATGTGTCATTATAATACATGCAAAAATCGTATTTTGATCTGTTTAGTCCAATTCTGAGAATAAATTTATTTAATCTATCATTCCAGCATTTCGGACTCTCTTTTAATCCGTACAAGCTTCTATTCAGCTTTAGAACTTTACCTTTCTCTTTACATTTTACTCCTTTTGGTATCTTTAGGTATACATCTGTTTCTAATATCCCATTTAGGAATGCTGTTGGGATGTCCAATTGATGGATTTCAAAATCACTTTGTACTGCATGTGATAAGAAAGTACGGACTGTGCTCATTCTTGCGACAGGGGAATAGTTCACCGTAAAACCATCATCTCTTTGTAGAAAACCTCTCGCAACCAGTCTCGCCTTTTTTAGGTTATTGTCTTTCTTCACAAAAATCCATTTAGCATCTATTGCTTCTTTTCCATTTGGTAAATCAGTTATTGACCATGTTTTCATATCTTCTAATGCTTTCAGCTCTTTATCAATTGCTTCACTCCAGCCCAATTTAATAGCTTCATTATAACTTTTAGGAACATTTTCCATATCTGCGCTATAAGCATATTGTGTCTCATATTCTTGCAGTTCTTTTGGTTTAACTACTTTTCTTCCACTTCTTGTATATATTTCTTTTACTTTTTCTTTCACGTGTTCAGTTGCATCATCAAATTTATCATCATCTTCATCACTGTCTTGAGTATTTTCAGACAAAGTAGGACGTTCTCTAACTCTTAGTCCTGATGTACTTGGTCTGTTTTCTTCTTCATCTATTTCTCTATAAACCACTGATCTTTCATAGTCTCTTTCTATTTCTCTAATTCTATCATATCTTACATTCGTTTCATCAAAATGTACATCTCTTGAGATTTTAATTTCATTATTCTCTGGATCCCACAATCTGTATCCATTTGGACTATACCCAATAAATCTCATAGCTCTCGCTCTTTCTTCAAATTTTGATTTTCTTGGTAATATAACCATCCATGCTTTCGATCCAAATACTTTCATATTTGATATATGATTTTTACCATAATACAACTCTGCTGGGGTTTTAAATTTGATAGCTGCTGATGGACATCTATTTATTTGATACATTGCACATTTTACTGCCTCTCCCCATAACTCTCTAGGAAGGTTGGATTCCATCATTAATGCCCTTGCTTTATTATATACTGTCCGGTTCATCCTTTCTGATACTCCGTTCATCTGTGGACTGTATGGGTTTGTGTATTCCATTTTTATCCCATGATTTATTGCAAATTCGTTTATTATTCTATTCTTAAATTCTCCACCATTATCACATCTAATTCTCTTTACTTTGTTTTCTTTCTGTGTTTCCAAATATCTTACATAATCTATTAAGTTTTGTGTTGCTTCATGTTTATACTTTAACAGATATACGACTCCAAAATGAGTAAAATCGTCTATTATCACTTGGTAGTATCTTTCGTCATTTAGGCTTGGTATGTTTACAGGACCTGAAATATCAGTGTGTAAAAGTTCGCACACTTTTTCTGATCGTGGCATTTCAACTCTAAGAAACGGTAATCTACATGACTTTGCTTGTATGCACACATCGCATCTCTTATCACTATTCGGTAAATTTAAAGTGATCAACCCATTTCTATTCAAATGCCCTAGTCGTCGATGCCATAAATTGGTTTCGTTTCTTGTCATATAACATTCATTCTCTGTTTTAATTTTGAATTGTATTTTATATAATTTTCCATCTTTTTGTCCATATAATCTCATGTTGTTTTGTATAATCTTTACCACATTGCCTTGAAATATCACATTACAATTTCTTTCAACCAGTTTACTTACCGACAATAAGTTCTGTGAGAGATTTGATACAATTAAGGCTTCAATACTTGAGCTCCTGGCTTTTCCATCCGTTTCTATAATTCCTCTCTCCTTGGCTTCCAAATATTGGCCATTCGCAACTTTTATTTTTACTGGTTTTGTCAGTTTAGTTATTTCAGTCATAAATTTTCTGTATTTTTCTTGTATCATGTTATCCGAGGCTCCCGAGTCTACTATGAACTCAATTACGTTTGACTCTAACTCATTGTATTCGCTTGTTAAATTGGTTTCATCATATGCAGTGAACATATACTTATTTATTATTTGCATGTTCTCTCTCATCTCTTGTTCCTCTTCTATTAAAATTTCCCCTCATGTACCGACCTCTTTGGTGGTTATTTCTGCATTGATATGCTTTATGGCCTCTTTTCTTACATTTATAACATACTACATTATTTTCAGTTGTAAAACTTGTTTCTGTGTTTGTATTGTTATTTTCATTTACACTTTTTAGTTTCATTTCAGCATCTAATAATCTTGCTTTTACAAAATCTATTGTTATTTCTTTCTCTGTTGACATAGTTTCCAACGACGTTATTACATTTTCGTAATCATCTGGTAGTGTTAATAATAAATGACACACTTTATCGGACTCAGACATTTTTTCGCCGATCTCAAATTCTGCTATTATATCATCGAACTTTAGATAGTGGTCTTGGAGTTTAGTGTCTTTTTGACATTTTAAATTTAGCAGTCTTTTCTTTAGTTGCAGTTTGTTAAAAACTGATTTTCTCTCAAAAATTGCTTCCAAGCACTTCATCATATCTAATGAATTTTCACATTTTTTTATATAAGCAATGTATTTATCTGATACACATTGTACGATGATCGATCTCGCCTTCACATCTAGTGTAGTCTGTACTTCTGAAGATTTTATAGCCTCTACGACACCTTTTTCTTCTAATAATAAATTCAGCCGAAATTTCCATGTTTGAAAATTCACTCCCTCTTTCAGAAATGGCATAGCCTCGTATTTTCTCATGTCCATTTTTCCTTTTCTTTTGTTTTCTTTGACAGTTCAAAATTTTCTTCGTATTTTCTATTTTAATTTATTTTGCCATATTTCATATTATACATTATCACAAATGAAGCCCATAACCTTTTATGATAATATTGAGGGTTTACTATTAGAGAAACATTATGTATATTTCTACGATCTCACATTTATTTCTATAACGGTCATTCTGCCACACTTCACATTGGACAATAAGTCATATTCCATAGACTTGTACACAGACTAGCTAAAAGCAGAATACACACTTAACAGTTATTGGTCCGGTTTCGTTTACAAAACAGTTCTAAAAAAACTGCAACTATTTCACTCGACGAAAACGTCCAAGTTGGATAAGTTTCTTTCTCAAACCAGTTGCAACGACGACCGTTTTCTGCAACCGTTTTCGTCGTCGCGAAAATGGTTGCGTTTCGTCCGTCTAAAATTCGACAACGACCCACCATTAGTGATTGACAAACAACTTCATTATTTTGACATTTTACTTTTTCTATTTATTTTGGTTTTCGTAAATGTTTTTGCAGATTTTTCACATTTATTTCGTTTATACAATGCTTAGCTTATTTTATCACTGGAATCTAGAGGTTATAAGAAAGAAATCCATGTAAGTTTAATTATTAAATGCTACAATTTATCTGGTTGGCCTAATCGCCGAACAAAAAATTGTCTCCTTTGCCATTGAGCTGTAACATTGCATCAGCAGGGTCTGAGCTTTCGAGCGCGGCTGGTTTAACTACCACCTCTTACAAATGCCGTGATCACATATTTCAATCAGCATTTTGGATGATTATTAGATTCCTTCTGTAAGAATTGCGTATCCATAGCTCGAACTGGCAAATTTTATTATGTTCACGATAATTATGCCATTCGATTCATAGTGCAAAGATTGTCAGCAACTGGTTTGATGCACATCCCGATATAACGGTGATTCCATGACCAGCTAAATTATCAAACTCTAATCTCATAAGAAATCTGTGGTGTTTAATGGTGCAACGATAGGATCACCGCAGTGAACGAAGAAAAGAAGATCTGGCTCAATATTGTGTACATTGTGTGTACGGGAAAACAGGCGAGGGACTAATATTAGCACTAGATTGTTTAACTATCTGCAAGTACGACTGCAATATGAAATAGACAGCCAAGGAGCATTTACTCGATATTAAGTCAGTCCAACAATATTGATAGATAAACGAAATAAAACTATTTTTCAAATGTTGCCTATTTTTTTTAGCTTAGCACATTTCATGAATTTTATAATAGCTAAAAGATAAACTCTTACAGAAATGTTGTTTATATTAAGTTGATTTATATTTAAGCTTTATTTGTCCATACTAGTTACAAACTTCAAAAATTTACAAATGATATAATATTATTGTAGGTCCCTGTAGGTTAAAAAGCCTCCTCCATCATTTTCCACTTTTCTTCGTCTTGGGCGGTGTACATCCAGTCGCCTTTATGTCATCAACCCATCGTTTCTTTTGCCGTCCTCTTTGCCTTTTTCCAGTGGGATCGAGCCACTTTGTTGTTTGTAATGTCCATCTGTTGTCCTGGTACCTCGCAATATGGCCTGCCCACTTCCACTTCAGTGCCATGGCTTGTTGCAGTGTATCCGTGAGTTTTGTTTTGTTGCGTATGTCAGTATTTCGTGTTTTATCTATTCTTCTTAGTTTCAGGATGCTTCTATCCATGGCGTGCTGGCTGGAGAGGATTTTGTTTTTAGTCTTATTAGAGTGTTGATTATGTTTTTAAAATGTGCAAAAGTAAACATAATGAGAGGTTTTCATTTTAAGAATTTGAAAAAAAAATAGTTTCCAACAACTCTATAGATGGCGTTGACCCGACTACGTTACTAGTGTCAAAGTCAAAACGCTTGGCATGGTTGCCAGCTTAAGGGTTTTACCCCTAAATTCAGGGAATAGAATTGTTAAAAGGGACATTTTTAGGGACAAGATTAGGGGGATTTTTAGGGGCTTCAAATATTTTTTTAAATAGTACTTGCTATTAAATTGATAACAAAGCGTGTGTTTGTAGTTTTGTGCATATAATAAACGTAGACGGCTGGTCGTAGGCCTTCCCCATGGTATGCCATCAGTGAGAGAGAGAAGTTGAGAGCCTGAGAATCTTGATGTTCATCAGGTTCTGGAGCAGCGTAAGATGTTGAATCTTGATCTTTGGATGTTATGGTATGGGATGTTGTGGGAGGTTGAAATGATTTTTTTCATGGAAATATGGATGGAATGGCTGTTTGCTTCAATACTTTTGATGCCACATCTAAAAATAGGTAAACTATTGTTTTTTGTTGTTAGCCTATTCAGTCCAACTGCTGGGCAAAGGCGTCACCCAATTCTTCTGGTGTTTTTGAACCTAAGAAAATACCTACAATACTAAACATAGACGAACTTACTTGGTTGTAACACTGATTATGCTGTTCTTACAAAATCATTTGGTTTAAAGTGTGCTGAACATATGTGCGAATTTCTTTTTATGGCCCGTCCAGGTTTGACATGTACGATGGCTTGTACCTATTGCGCTTTACGACTTTCATCTTTAGGAAAAAGATGCATGCCTTCATTTGTACATAAATCCACAAGGCAACGACTTCTCTTCTTTTTCTCTTGGGACATTTTCTTTCTGGCGTGGAAAACCCTAAAAAGTATTGGTAAGCATTGTTTTATTTTTCCTTTTCGTTTAGTTACATATAGAGGCTATTTTCAAAATATCAATGTGATGTGATGTGACCATTGTCATATTACTTTATTTATTTACTTTTAATTTACGTTTCATTTTACGTTCTCAAAATAACATACAAGTGAAATAATCAGAAAATTGTCACGTTCCGTTCCTTCCAGTAACGTACCCCAGTCAGCGCCATCTATCCAGCGACTAGGGGAGTTGAAAAAGAAAATCCCTCATTATTATCTTTATCATGAACGTGATCTTGGACGCTAAGCGTTCAAATGAAATCGTGGGTTTGTGTTTTTTCGATGTCGAAATTATATCAATCTTAATTTCTGCGTACATCAACGTTACTGTGGCTACGCTAAAACAATCGTCGCTACGTTACAGTTGCTAAACCTACAATTGGTCGACTTTGGGTGGTCACTCTGTACCATGTACGAATATAATAACTCAACCCGATTTTCATAACATGGATAAAATGCGAATGATGGCAAGTGACTCATCATTTATAGTCCTTGACCTTACCACACATCACGCTTGCGAAAACTGACACAAAATGTAGTTTAGTGATTCACTCCTAGCATCTCTTTAGGTAATACCTCTATGGCCCCAAACTGACCTAAGAATTAGTCGACTAAACATTAAAAATGCATTCTATAAATCGACTAAAAGTTTTGTATTGCCAGCGTAAAACAATGCGAAAAGAATTTTCAGGAACATTCTACTTTCCTTTATGATTTAAATGTGGATTTAAAAAGTCAGCTGTCAATTGTGTCGATAGTTTGTTGTTGTGCGAGAGTTAATAAAAAAACGTAAAAACTTTTCCTGGAAGTGTAGGTAATCCGAGATACTTTTGCTGAGATTTTGCTGTTTTACAGACAGTGAAAATGGATATCTATGGTTATCCCGGTTTTCCGTATAATCAGTCTGATGAACTCGCGAAACAAATGTTTGCACATCAAGCGCTAGCGTCGTCGATGCCCTTCAATCGGGGGATGACGGAACCACACGCAATGCCTGCGCCTACGGGTGCGCCGTGGAATGTGCAAGGGGTCTCATGGGGCATGTCATCGCCGCCGCAGCTGGTGCAGTTCACTGGTCAGCATCCAGCTATGGAGCAAAAGATCAGCCCCGTGATCCATTGCAAGAGAAAGAGTTTGGATGTGGAACCGGCCATGTAAGTACTTACTTGTTTTTTTTTGTATATTTAACGGTAAATTAGCTAAATATACATTTGCGCATTTTGTCCAAAGTTCCTTTCAACTTAGAGGTGCTTCCAAATGTCTAATGCTCTTTACCTCAAATGTTTTATTATAATTATCTTTGTACCTGTTTGTATACTATGACATTGTAAACAAAGTCCCTAAGGCGACCCAATGACCAAATGGACAACTCACTACTTATGTTGGTAGCTTTTTTATATAGCACCATAATCATTGCGTAGACCTACAGTAAAGTAACAATCCTTGTCAAGACCATATCTTTTTCAACAAGATCTTTTGCATAGATCCCTTTTTCTTATGTTGATAGCTGAAATTTTGTCCAACTAGTATGTCGCAACTCAGACAGCTCTGTGATATATGTATATATTAGAGGGTGCTGGTAGATGACTCGAACTCAAGTCCACAGATCACTAAATCAAACGTTATTTTTCTTCCAGACCAGCAAAGCAACTAATAACAGAGGAGAAAATGGCCGCCCACATGAATAGCCTCCACATATCCTCAGAATACACTCCACACACGTTAGCGGCTGATGAGATCATGGACGTAGGCATGGAACCAGTGAGCGAGAAGCTGAAGGGTCACACAATTGTGCTGTCCGAGGAGCTGAAGAAATTACAGGAGGAACCTTTGTTACCTGCGTCACTTATTGAAAGGTAAAAGAAAGAAAAGAAAATGTATTTATTAGAGTCACACAGGACATAACACAAAAAAGGTAGAATAAATAATATGACAAAATTATAGAAAAAATAAAAAGTTAACAAAAGAATCACTTAAAACAAAGTACTTATCTAAAGTAAATAATAGCCCCCAACTAGCACATTAGCGTGAAAATTACAGCCAAACAGGCCTCTGTTCCAGTCAGACTCTTTTGTAGCTTTACAAATGGACAAGACGATTCTTGAGACTCGATTGGAGGTGATATCTACACTGTTAAACAGTACAGGTGACTAATGGCTGTAAAATTGAGAAAAAAAAAACAAAATGCTTTTTAGTAGAATTTAAAAGAACTATTGTCCAGCTTTGGCTATGAATAACACTACAAAGGAGTTCACTGTCACATAATGTGCTTTTAAAACTGCCAGAACTAGTGGTTCAAAGTTGTTCAAAGTGCATGCTCTGTACGCCAAACGACACAAATATGTGACAATATAGTAGATGTAATTGTGGCTTGGCGTTGAGGGCACGCACAAGCGTTTATGCTGTGGCGGTCAAAAGGTTAAAGAGACTTTCCATAAAAAGGCACTGAAAAATCCTACTTTTTCTTTTTTGTGTTGATGGTTTTTAATGAGCTTCAATAAGAACTCGGTCCATCAAAAGTGATAGCAGTAGCATCACTCAAGTGCAGATGGAGTTTCACAAAGAGGAGGACGGGAGGTGGGAAAATGTTTTTTTTTTAGTTCCCGAGTTGCACCATGGTATTGATTAACTGTTGTTTCTGTGATAGGACTCCACAGGCACACAATTGGACAAAGTTGTACTCACTATTCGCAGTCAATTGCACGCAATTGAATAAGACTGAATCAACTCAACAATGAATTCCTTTGTGATTCCTAACCTCCTTGACATGTGCATTACATTGAACTTCTATTGTATTGAAATTCTCTTGGTCACTAAGTCTTGGATGGATCTCTAGTATTGTCAGACCTACCTCAATAAAGATTGTATTGAGGTTGTTATTTACGCAATGAACATTTTCACTAAAACTAGCTGGTGCATGGTTAGTTTTTCGAAAATTAGAAATTCCGACATTTTGGAGTTTGTTCGTGTCCTGGCCTCTATTAAGGCAAAAAGGGAATCAACTTCTTTGAAATTCATATACCTAGCTCAACCTTTTGACCTTTTTTTTTCTTTTTTTCGGGTAATTTTTTGTTAAGATTTTTCTGACAGACAATAGCGTCTTGCAAGTGTATCTTTATTCAATTAAAGTAGCTAATTAATCCATTGTCTTTCTGAGTTGCATTCCATTTTATAGTTGGTCAGCTTTCATTGTTTCAGAGACAAATCTAGGCCTTACGCTCGTTGTACAAATTATAATGCCTCCTGCAGACATTGCTGCGAAAAGTGAAACTATTTTGAGACGCAAAACCTCTTCAAATGTTGAAGCAAACATTAAGGCTGAGTTACCACTCAGCGCGTTTGCGCGTATTTGTAAGAAGCGCATACTTACTATCGAATATCGTACTTAGGCCCAAGAAATAAGATGCATATTTCTGTAAGATTTAAAATTATTTGTTTGAACTTGTTTGTTGTATTTCGTGATACCGTCAGCTGCATCTGCGCATCTGGTCTGGGCGTTCGTACAATAGCTTAATCAAAAGCCATTTCTCAATTTAGACTCAAAATTAACGCCTTTGAACTGTTTTTAAAAAACAGCTCCAACATAAAAACTCAGATTCCTATAAAATTTCACCAAAAACTAACCAAGAGTTGAGAGTTGAAACTAGTTAGCACAGTTACCCACTTTCACTTGGCGACAACAAAGCCCTGGCCACACTAAAGCGAATCCGCGCGTTGATTGATTTTAATAAGAAGGAATACCCGCGATTGTTCGCGTCAGTTAGAACACCACTATACATGTTAGTTGACACAAATCACAGAACACATTTGTTCATAGCCTTAGGGCTGATTGCAAATGCAGGAAGAGAAAAAAAAAATTGGCTTGAGCAAAATTTCTGTTTTTTTTTTCGAAAGTTGATTTAAAAGAGTATCCATGGAGTTTTTTGCCCAGTCTTTTACATAGAGATCTAGATTGATTAAAAAGCTCAACTTTCTGATCAACGAACCAACTTCCTGTCTTGAATGCTAGATGATTTTTATTTTGCAAAACTGCTTACATTAGACTGGTGTTTTGTATCTGACTACAAAACGAAACAAAATCAGAGGTCCATAGTCTTTTAAGGTCCAGATAAAATCTTGCTCAACTCACAAGAGGACTATGCAGATGAGTGTCTGAGATGGTATTTTGAAGAAAGAACCACACAGATTGGAGTGGACCTGAAGTGCCTGTAAATAGAAATAAATACTTTGAGTAGTTTCGTTTCAGTTTGGCAAAAGCTTTAGTTAAAGATACTTCTAAAAATTAACATAACACTCGTTTCTTATTTCTAGATTGGAGAAGCCCCACATGTCCCTAGTCGTCTGGAAGCCCAGAGAGAGTATCTTAGCCAAGATAAAAGAAGATGAGAAGAAGGATGAAGAAACTCAACCAAGAAGAAATGGCATCCTAGTTCCCGCACATCAATCAATAGAGGACGTTGATATGTGATAATGATGTAACATAGTTGTATAATGTCTTTTTTCACTTAAACTAGGCTTAATTAATTACTAAATAAAAGTTTGCTGTTCTATTTTTAAACCTCGACGCAAAGAGGTATCGATATTTTTCGATGCTCGATTCAGAGCCGAAGGTTGTCAAAAACTCAAACTTAGAACGTCGTATTTTGGTATTTCAGTTCTAAGTGATCGATATACCTTAAGAATCAGCAAGATAAAAGATTAAGATGCTTAGATAATCGCACTAGAGCGGACCGCGAACGCGTGGAATGAATATTCCGTGGTACGACACATTTCGAATAAATAAATATCGCTGGACATTAACACACAGCGCCGCCTAGTACCACACTAAGCAAAGCTTATGTCGTGGACACTAGATGAATGACTACAAAGCATGATTTGCTGAGGTAACATTGTTGCCATTTGAGCGGGACAAAAGATGGAAGACGGGGGAATAAAGTGGAGTGGAGGCCACGAACGGGACGGAGGAATGTGGGAAGACAACCAACTAGGCGGTCAGTTGATGTCATTAAAATGGCCGGAAGAAACTGGATAGCCTTGACAAAACCCCCAAAAGTGGAGAGTTTCCGAAAAGACCTTCACTTACCACTGGGTGACCAATGGTTGGAGAAAAGAGAGAGAGTGAGACAGTCCTGTAGCGGCACTACAAAAAGTAGTACAGCGCCATCTATGACAAAAATTGAGGAACTAAATAGCAAGATACGTCAGATTCCTACATCGCGCAAGCAACAGTATCCGCGACATAAGAGTATATACGAGAACCCGACAACCGTCGGGCAGTAGCCTATCAGACATGACACCCGCTTCGTTGGAGGATCCTCCATTTTCTATGGGGGGGTGCTTGGCACCCTGTTCTTCATACCCCTAACTCCTCAAAATCATGACCTTCACCACTTCCTAATATTCTAGCTGTAGAGTAGAGGTGGTTTAAAATTCAACAACGGCTTTTTTTAGGCATTACTTAGCTGTCACCTAGTCTAAGTGGAAACAGACATAAAACTCTGACACAGTGTACCTCTATAAAGATTGTATGTAAGTCAATATCAAGTTTATGTTATAATTCTAAGTAACTTTGTTTTTGCATTGTATGTAGCCGTAGTTTGCTTGGTAACTTTTTGCTCTACTTTTTTGTCAAGATTATGTGTTTTTGTTTGTGTAGTAATATTTTAAATGATTCTTACAAAAAATAATTGATTAAAACTTCGTATTATTTGCGAGGTATAAAGGTAGAATTCCGAAGTCGATTGTAACCGCAACGGCAAATCCTACCGATATGACAAAAGGACTGGTTTTAATGATCCAATGCGTTTCCATACATTGACGGCTGCTGCGATTTTCAAATCTAAGTGAGCCACAAACATTTTCTGACGGGATGGGATATTAGCGATTTCTTCCATGTTAACTCTTCTCTTACGTAATGAATACCAAATGCGAGTGCGGCCCCCCTGAATGAGATTCCTACCGCCGCGCCGACTAGAGTGTCCCCGACGTTTGCGTACCTGCAACACTAACGCTCCAACATCTTGGACGCCGCAATAATCGTGCGTACTGGGCCCAAACTAAGAAAGAAAAGAAGATCTGTGTTATGATTGAGCGTTTTGCATAGCATTTACAGTCGCGTTCGGAATTGTATCGACATATTTAAAAAAAGGCAATTTACTGTTCTATAGTAGATCATACAATAGAGATGTCTCACCTCAAACACTTGTTATGTATTACGAAATCTAACCAAGTTTTTATATTTACATACTAAGTAATACTGTGCACAAATAAAATGCCCCATTTTTAATAAGTGTAGAACAATGATAGTAAACCTTAAGTATAGTGACATACAGTGTATTTCTCCTTACTTGTCTTTTTTGGTAAACAAATGTTACGAGAATCATGAGTTAGTATGTTAAACAATTACATACTTTTACGAAGAAAATGATAGTCATGTTACGCGACTTGCATCATAATTGTCTCGACAAAAGCATTAAATTTCATAACTATTCTGAAAACCAAGTACAACCGTATTTGTTTACTAAACAAGACAAGTAAAGACGTGCATTTGCGATGATAGACTTTAGAAGTAGTTTTCTTTGTGTAGTTGAATGTACCAATTTCTAAATTGTTAATCCTGATTGTTAAACAAATGAAGAATGTATGTAAAGCTTTTAGTGAAAATGTGTTTGGATAATTAACGATGTATGAAAAGAGCCGTGTACCCCTCGCAAACGTTACAAATGACCTCTGAACAATGACTCAAAAGGGACCTCTTTCACTTTCAGTGTTGACCGTAGAAACTTTAAAAATGAGAAAAATTCAACCGTAACTTACTGGTTGGCCGGTCGTGCTGTCAATGTCTGAGTTATTTACCATACATATAGAAAGTCCAGCCTTTTTCTCATGGCAGAATCCCTGGAACGCTTCCTGTTAAGCCGGGTCCAGACGTAACGCGTATTGTGTGGATGGCACTACGAGCGTTACTGTAATGCACACAGAATTTGCGTTACATTACATTACGCGTTACATTTCACGATACATTACATTACCCGTTACACACCAGACGTTTGGACCCGGATTTAGAATCCTAACATAATACATGTTAGGATTCTAGCCAGGGACTTAAAACACCTTCATAAAGGTTACAGAATTATAAGTGCATGTACATGTTGAATTGGTAACAAAATCAAATATGTAACACTTATAAATGTGTTTTCAATGTGTTAACCCAAAACACTTACAAAAGTACATACATACCGTAACATATCTGTTACAGAAATAAAAGGTTTAACAGTGTTAAAAAGTGTTTAACAGAAAAACTCAGCCTTGCCATTGGATAGCAGTTTGTAAAACTGATTATTTCAGTTACACATATTAACACTTATAAGAGGCTACAGTTTGATTCGGTAACATTATTGTATCTGTTACATTCTAAAAGTGTTTTTCTGTTGAAACTGTTTTAAAAACAGTGTTAATAACACATTATTACGGTTACAGAGTCCCTGATTCTAGCAGGAGGTCTTAGGCCCCTTCGTGCACTCCATCCATCTAGTCATGCACCCTCAGCAGTTGGCACCTAACCTTTCTCAAGAACACCACCAATAAGATCAATGTGTATTTCCAGGGGATCCCCTCCCGCTTTGCCAGTGTTGCCACCCACATCTGCCTTGTTACTACCTTATGTTACTCACTTCTCATTTGTTCATCGACCTTTTTTCGTTAAATAGTTCAGTGCCTGTCCGTCGTTTGCGAGAATCCTTATGATTCTTATTATATTAAATAGTATAAAAGTAACAATATTATCGAATTAAAATAATAATAATTAAACATTATTTCTTCCTTTATATAAAACACTGTAATATCAATCGCACATAATTTTAAATGTATTCCTAGTTTTAATGTTTGTATAATACATATTATTGATATTATGATTGTTAAACATCAATGTTGTTTCATCACCAGGGTTGTATTATGGGCCCACGGAGTGGCGGGCCCCATAAATGCAGGGGCCCTGGGTGCTTCAGAGCTGCATTGATGATTAACTTTCTAAGGCCTGAAGTTTGTAAGTTTTGCTAGAAGTGTGTGTAAGGATGGAAGATTTTGTACGGTTTGTCTTTAGAAATAAATGTAAAGTAATTATGTTTATTTTGGTTTTTCTTCTCGTATCTGGTCAATTTCCTTTATTCGATAATAACCTTTGGGGAAGACGCGTTGACCCGCCAGACATGGTGAAGCTCAGTGCAGCGCAGTTGTTGGTAGCCAGTCTTTCCAGGGGCACAGATAATATATGTAATACTACGTGCAGATACCCAATCCCATTCAAAGAAATAATACCTACGTAAGTCTGGCTATTTGCCTTCCACCAATTTTTCAACAGATGGCAGCATCAGCGACGTCTATGAGTCGGTGATGGATTTTTACGATTTTATTAAAGAAGATACCTATGGGACGAAAAGCAATGATTAAATAGTTATCGATGACATCAATGAGATGTTAGAATCCCTATTTTCTTTGTAGTGTTTTGCTGCTTGGCGTGGAAGGGACTCCGCTGCGTTTACGCTCTGGCATTAAAAAAGGTTAATAATTATTCTATAGATGTGTGACCAAAATAAACACAAAAAGCGCCAGTTAATTTAGGAATTAGGTTTTGTAAGTCTGTGGCGCGCTATGGCGTAAATATGTTTCCAAAGACAAAATGTAGATCATTCACCTGTAAGCACCTTCACACCGGTTCACAATTGTTATCTTGTTTGGGTTGTTGAGTTGAGTACACACCATATTCATCTCACGACATTTAGCATTAATTAAATAAATATTGCCGCGCGGTTAGTGAGCTCTGCAAATGTTTACCAAGTGTCAATGCACATTGTGATCTCGAACCATACCAACCAGCACGCGGCAGTATGACGTGAACACTACCGAAGCAAAAGACTCGCGACTATCGACAGTAGCATTTGCTTTGGCCTACAGTAGCAGTTGCCTCTGTCCTCTGTCGGCAACTGAAGTTTTCTCTGTCGACAGCTGAATTTTGCTCTGTCGACAGCTGAAGTTTCCTCTGTCGACAGCTGAATTTTGCTCTGTCGACAGCTGAAGTTTCCTCTGTCGACAGCTGAAGTTTGCTCTGTCGACAGCTGAATTTGACTCTGTCAACACCTGAAGTTGGCTCTGTTGACAGCATAATGCTGCTCCTCTGTTTGACGCCTTGTTGGTAAAGCCACGCCATCGCGCACGTCCTTGTTCGAACTTAGCTCTTTTTCATACGCTTGTCGTGGCTAATGTTATTAGTACCTCCTAGTCAGAAGAGTCGAGTGTCGTACATCAGACGCGACGATTGCCTCTCGGTACTTGAACGTGTGACGCTTCTCTCTTACGCTTTTATTGCAGTCTGTCAGTTTATCAATGATTTATAACCACTATTGCTGGAAGATGTACACGTTTATGATAGATTGCTCTTATTTAGGCGAATAACATTCCTTTTTATCTCTGTGATGTCATAAACCAAGACAGCCAAAGACTCGTAGTCTCGTAGAAGTCGTAAATGGTAAGTGGGTAAGCTACGGTTGCAAACAAATACAGCTGATGTAGTATTCATTTATAGGAGTGCCCAGTGCAGGTATCTCGGAAGATCAACATTTGTAACGCTGTATGCAGCCATACAGGTCATACTCATTTTCATGATTCATAAAATAAATATTAGACAATTTGTTCAATATATTGCTAACCACTGACTACTTAGGTATAAGTTGGCAGAGGTGAGCTCATTCAAAACAAACCCGCATAAATATGTACCTACCTATTATCTAGATTTAGAAGAGTGCGAAAATTAGTGTGTATACGACGCGTCGTTTGTCTAATAGTGAGCTTATAGGCTTAGTCAGCGCGAGTAGCACGCGATAGCGGAGAGCGCGCGCGCCAGTCGACGCCACTAGACGCCAGCCATCAGCGGCCGCACGCAGCATGGCCGCGCGGGACGCTGACGATGCCAGCACACACTCCGCCACCAGTAAGTTAAAGTTAACAGACATTTAAAAGTCAAAAAATGTAAACAGTCGTTAGTCAATAGGTACTCAATCTAACCAGCAGTTCCGGGACATTTTTTTCAGTGATGTCAAAAATTTAAAATTACATTTACGTGGTAAGTAATATTTTATGAAGATACAAAGACGTCATAAATGTTTACCTATACTTACAAAATAAATATAATATGCGTATTCTGTCACTGCCATATACTTACCTGCTAGGTATTTATTTTGTAGTGAAGAAAAAGGAAGTGTAATGCCTCATTAAATTTTGTTTTTTTATAACCGAATCCGCCTGCCATGCTAATCGCCAAGTATGGCGCCGCCGCCGGCTGTTTACTGAATGCGTACCAAAGTCGCCGACATACCCGTCAGTTCAGACATGCTAGACAGTGACTGCCTATCTGACCTCCAAAACCCAGTTACTTGAGTACATACAAACTGCATTGTATTGTCTCTCTTTTGGGTCACTGACTGACTAGTTGACTCTCGAACCAAGAAATGATTCTTGGTGCGAGAGTTGACTACATTAAACGCCTGTCAAAGACCTACAAATGACCATGGTACATAATATACTTCATGACCTACAAATGACAGCCAGAACCACCGGTTTTTAACGTGCTTTTCGAGTCTCGGAGGAAAGTCGGTATGTAATGGACCCCATCCACGGACATAGGTAATCTTGACAACCTTGAAGATCGACCCGTGCAAATCTTACTTTTTTGTAGAATTTAGAAAATTTTTGTAAATTTTTTAGAGATTGATTTTTAGGAATTTAAAAAAACCAAGCGTAGCGTAGTAGTAGGTACATGCTATTGACATTGGTAAGAACTCATCGATTATCATCAACAGATGATAATAATAAAATCAGTTCGATACGAGGTTTCGATAGCTGATTAGGATTACTTTATTACAAAATAATAAAAAATCAAAGGGATAAGATAAAGGTCGATGTTATTGTTATGTGAATGAAATTGTTCCAAATAAACGTTGATTACCGAGCTTGATACATACTGCCTTTTTTTTTTGTTTAGGATAAGCTGCCTGCGACTTCGTTGTTATATACAACATTATTTTTTGTTTACACTAAACCCGAAAAGGGGTCATTGTACTCATCATTTTGAACAACTTTTTCTATGGGACGAACCCTGAAATCGCAAAAAAAAATCAGCTGTTCCCTACATTTTGACGAGTTATGCGAACATAAATGTAGGGAACAGCTGATTTTTTTTTCGCGATTTCAAGGTTCGTCCCATAGAAAAAGTTGTTCAAAATGATGAGTACAATGACCCCTTTTCGAGTTTAGTATAAACAAAAAATAATGTTGTATATTTATCTAACTATCTTCTAAATAAATAAAAATCAAGGGCATCTTTTTCAGTTCTACTGATGGTGCCACTGCCATAAAAGTGCAAATCTATGTGTCTAAACAAATAAATAAAATTGATGTGTCTGTAATGTATTTCAAAAACAGCCTTCGTCTGTGAAGCCCAACCGGGTCGGTCTGACGCCATTGTTACTTCGCCAACTAATGAAGGTATTAACTCTTGGCTAAATAATAAATGCCTAGGACTTTTTGGTCTGTGGATTGATGACTATACCCATTACATACCGAGTTTCCTCCGTGCTTCGGAAAGCACGTTAAGGGGAACCTTACCAAGGGGTATCGTTATTACCCAGTACTAACTTTGGTTATGGAGGTCAGATAGGCAGTCACTCCATATAAAATACTGGTATTCAGCTGCATCAGGTTAGACTCGAAGCCGACCCCAGCATAGTTAAGAAAAGGCTAGGTAGATGATGAGAATTTGTCAATGCCACCTGGAGGAAAAGTACCTACTCTAAATTCTGGAGATAGCAAATTTTACTCAAAGGAAACATTCCTTAATTTTTAAATAGTATCAAATCTGCTTTTACAAAATTACAGATTTTCGAGAATTCACTTGCCATACTCGAGATAATACCCTAATAATAATACCCTCTACTTTATCACCATCGATCGATACAGTCAATACTAAGAAGAAATCTCTGTTACAAACACGATTAATTAAATAAAGGGAAAATCACGAAATCTAAAATTGTATAAATGCTTTATCTTATCCCATTATGATAAGATAAAGCACTTTTACTCAAAGGTCGATTGCTTATGTAATTATGTTAGTACCTATACTTCTATTACTATATTTACTATCTACTACTAAGTACTATCTATGACGTCATTTATTTATTAAAAAACGAAGAACTATTAGAACATTGCATTGCACATGCAATTTGGGGTCTGCGCAGCTTGTCTTATTCTTATTCCATACTATTCTCTGTTACTCGGCATCTCAGCAGATACCTCCTTTCTAGCCTTGTCATGAATCTAAATAATATGATACCATCAACATAGACGAAGAAGACAAAAACGTATTAAAGAAGTAACTCATAAACACTCAAGTTAAGTTAATCATACCTACATGAAACAAACTTTCTCCACTTGTATCAAAATGTACTATTGTGAAGTTGCTCTAAGTAGGGTAATCTCTGGATCTAGGTACTTAACCGATTTTGAAAATTCTTTTACCAATAGAAACGTTATTTGTGAGTTTCCTTAGGCTATATTTAAAACGTTCTCGTGTGGGATAATTAACGTACAAAAAGCGAGCGAAGGCGCGGCAAAATCTAGAAAAATAAAAGGTCCCATTAAAATAGATAGACAAACTTTTAGAAATCTTTCTGACCACCAAAATTGTTCAACCATGAACATACTATCGATACACGGGCCAACAACAGCATCACAGCGTCAGCATTAAGAGCGACATACATACGGTCCACGCGCCGGCAACACCAGCACACCGTCAGCACTCAGAGGTGGCCTACTGAGATCTTTGCTTCATCGGCTCGATACACACACGACACACATGCAAATAGGCATCAATGTGTATTTACCATAAAAATTGTATATAATTAAGTTAATTATTGTAATAAATTAGTCATCAAGCTGGAGTCGAGTGTGATTCATCTCCTTACTTCCTCTTACTGTGGCCAAGACACCTTTAGCCATCATCGATCCTATGAGTCTGTGGGATCGGCAGTGAGAAAACCATTTCCTGTGTACATTGCACGACGTACACAAAACCCTCTTCCTACCCAAACTCCGTCTGTTACCGTAGGTCTCCTTGTGACAGACTTCCCTCTCGCATAACCAACGTAACCTACGTTTGGTGTGGTTTGTATGGTAGGCTAGGGCGTTAGGATAACTTTTATTAGGGTGCTAGGTAGGTAATTACTATAGGGCTAGGATAACTAGGATACTAGGTAGTTACTGTAGGGCTAGGTTTGGCATTACTTGGGCTGTAGGCACTGATCCAGGCTCAATTGTCTCAAACATAGTCACATCGTACGCACTTGGAGTAACGGCCGTATTAAGCTGTAAGTCCCGGTGTGTACATTTTGGTCCTTCGAGCGATTTTAGGAAACCAGGGAGTTTGTTTAATCGGTACTTTAACATAGTAACGTTTATATACATAAAATTAAATAAATATAAAACGTTCTTCTTTTTATCCCGCACTAATATTGGCTGAGTAACGTATAGAGGCACTAAAAATGGACGTACAAGAGATAAATGAAGCTGTAAGAAGCCAAGAAGCAGATTACAATGAACTAAGACAAATATTCACCAACATCAAGAAAGACACAGCATCAAGAAAGACTCAAAAATATATCACGGAGAGAAAAACTCGACTCACGGAAGTATTTACTAGAACGTCCAAAAACCATTCACGACTACAAGACCAAGATGTGTTGTGTGATCACAAATACATCACTACCAACTACTTTGGGTCGATCAAAACACTGTATACGCAGGCTATTGAATACCTGTCAAAGTGTGAGAAAAGACTACAGGTAGTAAACCAACTATATGAGCCAGAAGATTTACAACCCGAGGAGGAACGAGGCATTAGCTCACCTAAACTATTTATTCAACTATTTCGAATTAATCAGATTCAGAAAAAGTTACAGTCGGCGACTCAATTAATTACTGAAGAGAAAACAAGTTGGTACTTAGAATCTGTAATGACTACTTTGCAAAAACAATGGCAAGAAATAGAAGAAACACATGTACTCATTCTAATGGAAGATAGTACGTTGGAACACAGCTATTTTCAAGAGAATATGTTCGAGAGAACGCAAACGGAATTCGACCTTGTGATGGAAAAATTATTCGGGATGATAGGTCAAAAATCGACACACAACAATCATAGAACGTCGGTTAAGTTACCACAAATAATAATTCCAACATTCAGTGGAAGTTATGAGTCATGGAATTCCTTTTATGACTTATTCTTGAAAATAATACACGAAGATAAATCGTTGAGTGACACAGAAAAAATGCAGTATTTAAAAACACATGTTCGAGGTGACGCCGCTAAGCTGATCAAGCATTTAACAGTGTGTGACGCAAATTACATAATTGCATGGAATTTGTTGACAAGACGATACAAAAATGAAAGACTAATCATTACTAAGCATATTGATAATATTCTAAGTATGTCGAAAATAAAGAGAAGTAATGCCGCAAACTTAAAAAATCTCCATGATACGTTCAACGAAAACCTAGAAGCGCTAAAGAGTCAAAACATCGACATTTCAACTTGGGACCCTGTTTTGACAAGAATACTTAGTAGAATATGGGACTCAGAAACTGGTGAAAAATACGAACATCAACTAATAGAGCCTAATAAAGTACAAGAATTTTCGGCAATGATGCAATTCTTAGAAAAAAGGTTTAAGTGTCTGGAAACTTCAAGCACTCTGAGGGAAGAAGCGTTTACTCACAGATCGCGCCATGAGTCATCAAATTCAACTACCAAACAAGTAGATCAACGTGTATGCTGGTTTTGCCAAAGTCGCGAACACAGCATTTACCAATGTGCTGGTTTTAAAACGCTATCAGTACAAGAACGCAATAACATCGTAAACGAAAAACAGAAGTGCAAAAACTGTTTGACTCATGAAACGTCGGTAAAATGTCACAGTGAGAAAAGTTGTGGATACTGTGGAAAAAGAGGTCATCATTCCTATTTACATCATCATAACAATAATGCTAATGCAAGGCACGCAAAAAGTGAGCCAAACAAGGAAGATTTGTCGACCCCGTCTACAAGTAAATCCATGAAAAAGACTGTGTCTAATATGTCTACTATTAACAAAACGAATATACCAAAAACCACACTACTAGCGACGGCCTTAATAAAAGCTCACTCGTCTGACGGGACATCGCATTTACTAAGGGTTTTATGTGATCAAGGTTCTGAGGCATCATTTTGTACAGAAGAAGTTGCCCAACTATTGGCATACCCGCGCATTAAGATACATACTGAAGTGATTGGGATTGCTGACGAAAAACCTAAAACATCGAAAAACTCTGTCAATGTCACGCTACAGCCAAGATTTCCGAGCGAATATAGGTTACCAGTCACACTTATAATACTACCAAAACTAACTGGCTGTTTACCAGAGAAAAATGTACCAGAACTAAAATCGGATTGTTTACAAAACAAACTATTTGCCGATCCTACATACTACAAAAGAGGCCCAATAGATATAATATTGGGGGCTCAAGAATATAGCAACTTACTACTAAACGGATTACACAAGATGCAAGACGGAATCATTGCTCAAAATACCGAATTTGGGTGGATTTTATCCGGCATTTGTGGCGATACGACCAATACTAATACAGTTATCAGTATGATGACACGGACTACAGAAGTTCAGCAACTAAACAAGTTTTGGGAATTAGAAGAAATTCCAGAAGAATACCAAGTAACTAACGAGGATCAGGCTTGTGAAAACTATTACCAAAAAACGACTATAAGAAATCCAGATGGGACATACACAGTGAAACTTCCATTCAAGAACCAAAGCGTAGAGTATGGGAACTCGCGCAAAAAAGCTATTGCAAGACTATTACAATTAGAACGGAAGTTCGACAAGGATGAAAACTTACGGAAAAAATACCAAGACTTTCTCAATGAGTACTTAGAAATGGGCCACATGAGGAAAGTATCTAGTACTGACTATTACCACGGGAAATACTATATACCACATCAACCAGTTATTAGAGAAGATTCACTAACTACTAAGCTACGAGTAGTATTTGATGCGTCGAGCAAGTCAAGTACTAACATAAGTCTAAACGATAATATGTTTACGGGACCAAGACTACAGCAAGAATTAGCAGTTATACTGTTACGTTGGCGTAAACACAAGATAGCATTTATGGCGGACATCGAAAAAATGTACCGATACATAAATATTAACAAAGAAGACTACACCTACCAACGAATACTATGGAGGAATTCACCGAAACATATGATCGACGAATACGAATTAACTACTGTTACGTATGGAACTGCAGCTGCCCCATACTTAGCTATTAAGACGCTACAACAACTAGCTGCAGATGAAGAAGCAAACTACCCAATAGCCAGCCAAAGAACTCTCCAGGACTTCTACGTGGACGATATTTTGTCAGGAGATACGAATGTTGAGGCAGCAAAAAAATTGCAAGAAAACTTAATAAATATGCTACGAAAAGGCGGATTCAAACTACGCAAATGGTCGTCTAACAGTGCTGAATTGTTAGAAAATATACCTAACGAAGACAAAGACGACAAAGTGACGAAAATACCGCTAGATGAAACTAGAAAATCCTTAGGGGTATTATGGTCACCGTTAGAGGATAGTTTCTGGTTTCAGATTACTATTAATGAAAATGAAAAACCAACAAAACGATTTATTTTATCGGAAATCGCTAAGATATTTGATCCTCTGGGTTGGTTAGCACCTGTCGTCATAAACATGAAACTCATGATTCAGGAACTTTGGACAAATGGCACAGAGTGGGATCAGCCCGTAGAGGAAACTATTAAAACAAGGTGGATTGAATTACAAAAACAACTTAAGACTATTGAGAAGATTTCCATCCCAAGATGGTGTCATTTTTCAAATAAATCGAGGGTCGAGCTGCATGGGTTCAGTGATGCTTCGGAAAAAGCGTACGGTGCAGTGATATACTGTCGAATACAAAATAACAACACAGTTAACGTAACCCTGTTGCAAGCTAAGTCGAAGGTAGCGCCAAAAAAGCAGAAAACTACATTACCAAAGTTGGAGTTATGTGCAGCACTATTATTAACCCAACTCATGGAAAAAGTGATTACTGGAATGGAAATGCAAATCGCGAATATTTATTGTTGGACGGACTCCATGATTACTCTCGGTTGGATCAAGGGTGAAGCTGAGCGATGGAAGACGTTCGTAGCTAATAGGGTATCTGAAATACAAAGAACATTACCAGAAGCAAAATGGAGTTATGTAAATACATTACAAAATCCAGCTGACCTAATTACAAGAGGCATTGCACCAAATAAATTACAAAACCTATCACAATGGTGGAATGGACCAGAGTGGTTAAAAAGTGATAACATGCCTAGTACGAAAACTATACCAGAGATATGTGAGGAGATTAAACGATGTTATCATATAACTATTATACCAAAAAACGAAATCTGGATAAGATTTTCAAGCTTCAAAAGGATGATACGAGTGCTATCATATTGCTACAGATTCGTGAATAAACAAGAATACAAAAAACCATTAAGTTGTAAGGAAATTAATTCAACAACTAAAAAACTCCTCCGCTTAGTGCAACAAGAAGTATTCGCTGAGGAGTACAAATCAATTAAAGCCGGACAATCATTGAAGAAAGGAAACAGGTTGTCATGCCTAGATCCGTTTATTGATAATGAGGGCTTACTGCGAGTGGGAGGAAGACTTCAAAACTCCAGTCTACCGTACGATCAAAAACACCCAATTCTGTTATCTCATGACCATCATGTAACATCAATCATAATTCATGATGCTCATTTAACCACATTACATGGAGGTAATAGTATGACCTTGGCGTATATAAGACAGAAATATTGGATACTTGGAGGGAAGCGAGCAGTGAAAAGTAGCATTAGAAAATGTGTAAAGTGTACTAGATACAGATCATCCACCGCCTCACAAAAAATGGGCTCATTACCAAAACCAAGAGTGACGGAATCGTACCCATTCAGTCACACAGGTGTGGATTATGCTGGACCAATATCAGTGAGAACAATGAAAGGAAGGGGTCATAAATCTTACAAAGGCTACATTGCGATATTTGTTTGCCTATCCACGAAAGCAGTACATTTGGAGCTGGTAGGCGACTTATCAGCAGAAACGTTTATAGCAGCACTACGGAGGTTTATGGCACGCAGAGGACCAGTATCACACATGTATAGTGATAACGCGACGAACTTCGTAGGCACTGCCAATTACTTGTATAAAGAAATGTTAGACATAACCCAGTCTGACGACTTTCAAAACACATTGACTAATATTGGAACACAATGGCACTTTATTCCGCCATCATCTCCCCACTTCGGAGGGATTTGGGAAGCAGGAGTAAAATCTATGAAACACCATTTACGTAGAGTGATAGGAGAGCAGACACTAACTTACGAAGAAATGAGCACGTTCTTACACCAAACTGAAGCATGTTTAAACTCAAGACCATTATGTGCACTAAGTGAAGATATAAACGATAATATCGTGTTAACACCAAGTCATTTTCTAATAGGAAGAGAAGCGGTAGGGGTACCAGACCCACTATCGGAAACTAATACAGATCACATAAACAGATGGAAACAGATCCAAAAAATGAAAAAAGATTTCTGGGAAAGCTGGACTAAAGATTATTTACACCAACTTCAACAAAGGTACAAATGGAAAACTAATCAAGAGAACTTGTCGGTTGGAACTCTAGTAATTATAAAAGATGAAAAAGTTTCTCCCAGCAAATGGCCACTTGCAAAAATAAAAGAAATACATACGGGTAACGACGACTTATCCCGAGTAGTGACACTTCAAAAATCGTCAGGAACAACTCAAAAACGATCAATTCATACATTAATACCATTGCCAGTTGAAACAAAGACGTGTAGTAGTAGTAATGAAACAAAGCAGTCGATACAAACAAATACCGTTACAATCCTAAGAAAAAACAAAACTAATCAACCCAAACGATGTAATAAAATATCTAAATGGTTCACGTTGCTATTCATCATGTTACAAATATTGGGTTCAGCAAAATCGACTACAACGACATACTCTGTAAAAACGGTACCACCTGGATTTTATGTCGAAAAAATAGGAACAGCAAGCATTGACAGAGGAATATTTAGGATAGAAATAAATTATGAAAAACAACACCTAGAGCAAGACCTTGTCAAAATAAAAACAATGACGTCACAATTCAGTCAACTATGTACAAATGCAGAACAAATAACAACTTCTGGATTTTGCAAACAATTACAACACCATTTGTTAGAAGAAGCATCAAAATTTGAGCGAACTAAAGAATACTTGACAACAGTGAACCAGATTAGGAAGAAAAGGGGAATATGGGGAGAGTTACTAACTGCTGTCTTCGGAGTGAATGATGAGGTATACCGAGATATAGACACATTAAATTTAAACCAAAAAAAATTAATTGAAGCTGCCAACCATCAAACCAAATTCATGATATCAACAATCTCACAAGTAAACAAAACTGAAGAAAGAATAAAACAGAAACTTATAGGATTTCAAACTAAATTAAACCAAGTCATAGGTTACATCGAGAGTAACAACCATTGGTTCAGTGACGTCGACCACAACAGTGTAAACATACGTATTATGCAGACTTACCAATTAGCATATAATTACATGGAAGAAATCATGGATCATTACAACGGGCTATTAGAGATATACTTAACCAAGGCGACAGTATATAGTGTTTTAACACCAAAGAACGTCACTGACTTGATATCATCAGCAAACAAAAAATTACCATCTAAACTAAGAATTGTTCAACAACAGTTACTAGACACCAAGATATATGAGAACAAGACTCATATCAAAGTATACGCCTATTTTCCTATACAAGAGATAACTAAATACACTTTAATGTATGTTACACCAGTCCCAAAGATAAACTCTGACAAGTCTGCCCAAAGTATAGAAGTACCTAAAGCATACATAGGGTTAGATTACAACAACGAAATGTATTTTGACTTGAACTATGATGAGTTCAAACGATGTTTAGAATGGACCAACCATTTTATTTGCTTTCCTGGGGCCGTGAAAAACATGCAATTAAAAGAAAATTGCATTGTAAATCAACTATTCAAAAACCAGACACATACGAAATGTCCTACTAAAACATATCATTTATCTAATAAAATAATATGGAAACAACTTTACATGCCAAACACTTGGTTATTCATTGTAAGAGATCGGGTTACGACGTCAATACTTTGTGATGGACAAAGAGAAGAATTCGAGCTTCAAAATGTTGGCGTAATAAGAATCGCAGATAACTGCATTATTAAAACAACTAACAACATATTAACTGCCAAAAGAATTGTTTCAGTACCGATTGTAACATCTTACTCAAAACAAATAGACTTTCCCATAGTAGCGCACATGGTGACTAAATCCATACTAAACATTACCAAAGAAGAAGAAGTCGTAGATCACTCAAAGGAGATTTTTCAGAATCTAGTAGATCAAGAAAAAGCGTTACAAACCGAATTAGATAGTACTATTTGGAATCAAATCAGTTCTCACGCATACCTAACTAGTGCGATATCGTGTCTAATTATGTTTTTAATCTTTTTGTTTTTAGTTTGCTACGGCCCAGCAATACTGAGGTGGATTGGAGCCACGGTGCAGCGCAAGACCAGAAGGACAAGTCCCGAGCCAGCGAACCAACCAGCAAGAGAATCAAACTCGCTTGCCGCCAAAAAGACTACTACGAGAATAACAACAGGCCAACCAACTACCACAACGGGACCTATGTACAGTTTACCACATCAACATGAAACGATTGAATTATACCAACTGGAGCATAGGTCCTGAGAGGCGCCAGAATGTTCAACCATGAACATACTATCGATACACGGGCCAACAACAGCATCACAGCGTCAGCATTAAGAGCGACATACATACGGTCCACGCGCCGGCAACACCAGCACACCGTCAGCACTCAGAGGTGGCCTACTGAGATCTTTGCTTCATCGGCTCGATACACACACGACACACATGCAAATAGGCATCAATGTGTATTTACCATAAAAATTGTATATAATTAAGTTAATTATTGTAATAAATTAGTCATCAAGCTGGAGTCGAGTGTGATTCATCTCCTTACTTCCTCTTACTGTGGCCAAGACACCTTTAGCCATCATCGATCCTATGAGTCTGTGGGATCGGCAGTGAGAAAACCATTTCCTGTGTACATTGCACGACGTACACAAAACCCTCTTCCTACCCAAACTCCGTCTGTTACCGTAGGTCTCCTTGTGACAGACTTCCCTCTCGCATAACCAACGTAACCTACGTTTGGTGTGGTTTGTATGGTAGGCTAGGGCGTTAGGATAACTTTTATTAGGGTGCTAGGTAGGTAATTACTATAGGGCTAGGATAACTAGGATACTAGGTAGTTACTGTAGGGCTAGGTTTGGCATTACTTGGGCTGTAGGCACTGATCCAGGCTCAATTGTCTCAAACATAGTCACATCGTACGCACTTGGAGTAACGGCCGTATTAAGCTGTAAGTCCCGGTGTGTACAAAAATAAAGACATTGGTAAAAAAATAAATAAGAAAAACGCATTAGATACAAATGTACTAACATGATGGTACCTGTCTATTTTTTTCTCTTTCTC
Organism: Xestia c-nigrum; assembly: GCA_916618015.1. Classification (NCBI taxonomy): domain Eukaryota; kingdom Metazoa; phylum Arthropoda; class Insecta; order Lepidoptera; family Noctuidae; genus Xestia; species Xestia c-nigrum. The sequence goes on from OU745263.1 coordinate 7,738,634, forward strand.
TATCTTTGGTTACACGTACTGAACGCCTGTGTCAAAATTTGTCCATCTATTTTAATGGACCACCGCGTGCGTTTCTAAATGAGATCTTGTGTGGACAGTGCGATGGTGCGGGTGCGTGCGCTGCGGAGGCGTGGTGGGGGCACACGCGGGCACGGGGCAGCCGCTTTGGCGCGTGGCGCTGGCGGAGGGCGCGGGCGCGGCGCTGCTGGTCCTGCTGACGTGCGCGGCAGGCTGCGCGCCCACAGCACTCGACTTTCCGCTGCAGCGAGCGATCGCCTCGGGACTCGTGGTCACGCTGCTCGTGCAGGTATCTTGTTACTAACTAGAAGGTTTAGACTTGAGTAAGATACACGACGATAAAGAAGAGTACCAGTTTGCTAGGTGACATAGGATGGTCATGCTTTCTTGAAAAACAGTACACTGTCTTCCTTAAACCCTCTCGCCGATCAAGTCAGATGTACAGAAACGGACCCTCAGAATGATTATATTATCAATTGCAATGATGTTATTATATTATTACGTCATTGCGCAGGGTACCTTTCATCCCAAAAAAATACTGTAAGAATAGATAGCCAGGTGTTTCGAATCATAATTGAATTACTATAAAAAAACAAAAATAAAAGGGTTTCCGATATGTCCATGTTTTTTAACTGACTGATGTAAGTATATTTATATATAACACGAAGTCACTTGTTCGCAGTGCTTCGACGCAGTGTCGGGCGCGCAGATGAACCCCACGGTGACGCTGGCGGCGCTGGTGTGGGGGCGCATGTCCCGGCGGCGTGCGCTGTGCGAAGTAGCGGCGCAGCTGGCGGGCGGCGCGCTGGGCGCAGGGCTACTGCGCGCACTGCGCCCGGCCGGGCCCGCCAGCTGCGTCACCGTGCCGGCCGGGCTGGAGCCGGTGCAGGCTGTCTGCGTGGAGGCGATCCTGGGCGGCTGCCTGGCGCTGGCCAACTGCGCGGCGTGGGACGCGCGCAACGCCGGCGTGCGCGACTCCTGGCCAGTGCGCGTCGGGCTGGCCGTGGCCGGCCTGTCGCTTGTCGGGGTTAGTGCACGTGCGTTTTGTATCATGAGTGATCGGTCTGCACCGGGAACGCATATCATAAACAGGGTGGAATCCCTTCGACGTACGATTATCATGAACATGAATCGTCGCATCGAACGTTAGTTATAAGCAGTAGCTGATCGGCTACGAAGCGTTAGGTGACGCTCACGCGACTGCCATGATTTTTGTTCATCCAAAAAGTGCTCAACGCGCCTAAAGAAGTTTTCACTTAAAAATTGACATGGTTGTGATGAACGGTTCCAGGGTGAGCTGACAGGCGCCAGCATGAACCCGGTGCGGAGCTTCGGGCCGGCGCTGTGGAGCGGCAACTGGACTAGCCACTGGGTCAGTAGTTTAGTACACATATTGTACTATGCTATGCGTTTCGAATGAGAATAGGACTGAACTCGCGCCATATTGGGACATTATAGCAGTCAAATCGAATTTAGTGTTAACTGTAATGGGAACTGCCAAAAAAATACAATAATAAGTAGCACTACAGCAGCCTGGAGTAATTTGATCCGTGTAAAATGATTAAATGCATTGCAGATGCCTTTAGTTTTTACTATTTCTTCATTTCGTGTTTTAATCATTTTTCCAAATTGATATGCTTTTATCAGATGTTAGATGGAAGTAATGGAACACGACTGGGATCAATGCGTGCCACGGATACTTTGCACTTTCACTGTTTTCTTTGTTCCGTGGTTGAAACACATTGCACATCATTCAATCAGAGGTACTCTTATACATATTATTTTGACAACTTTACCACGTCGAGGTTACACAGGCACCGGTGCTAGGGAACCGATTCTTTACAGCATTAGCTTGGATTGACTTGCAGAAACTGCGTAGGTTAGCTCGGTGGTAAGCTTTGACATTATATGAGACTTCGTGTGTTGCAGGTGTACTGGGTGGGCCCGCTCAGCGGCTCCGTGCTGTTCACCAGCGCCTACTTAATCGCGTGGCGCCCTTACTTGCCGCCCGGGCCCATCCGTGACATCACGCCGTGCCACCGTGACGTCACGCCGCAGCGCGATCTCGGCCACGCTCCGCCGCTGCCCGGCAAGGCGCCGGTCGAGCCCTAGCGAACTGCTCACGTGACGTCACGCCGCCGCGCCGTGCCACCGTGATGTCCCGCGAGTGTGGCAGACGCTCATGCCGCCGTCGCACACCGCGTGGAACTGTAAGCAGCGCTGATTGTTCGTATGAGTGCGACTTGTTGACCCAGAAGTTAATTTTATACTGTGCCACATAGCCTGTTTTTGTTATGCCTATGTATTTATATACTTAGGTAATATTGTATTATGTAAAAAGAAAGTATGATGTACATATAATAAAGAAGAATTTAGCTATTTATTTAACGAACACTTTCAATCAAGAACAATTACATAAACTAGGTTAAAGTCCATGGACACACTCATTGTTTTCGTATTGTAGCGGCACTCACTACAAAACATAGTACAAAAAGTACTATGGCGCCATCTATGACACGAAAATACACAATTTTGTGAATTTTATTTATGTGCCTTATGATGCCTGATAATAAAATGATCGATTGATTGATTTGAGGGATGAAGAACTTTATCCCCTATTCCTATTTCTCATACTATTACCTCTATTTAAAGTAACTGGGTGTTGGAGCCTCCAACACCCAGTTACTGTCTGTTGACAGTTATATCTGTCCTCCAACTTGGAGGACAGATATACATTCGCTCCCTGTAAAATATGTGGTGTTCACTAGAAACATTTACAATAAAAAACCACCAAATTATCATTAAGTAGATGAACTACTTTAGGGGTACGTGTGCTCGCTGCCTGGGATAAGTGGGGACTGCTCAACACACGGAACCTAAGGCGCGGGTCATATACAAGTGGCGTATGGCGAATGGCGATGGCGCGGGTGCGCGGAGAGCGAGTAAGTGGCGCCACTTTCTAGCCCCCCGCGCACCCGCAGCCGCTCCACCGCCATACGCCACTTGTATATGACCCGCGCCTTAAGGGGCCGGCGCAGCGTGCATCGTTCATACAAACGTAATACCAAAATAATTCGTAAACCTAACATAATTCTTATGGAAGTGTGTTTTTTTTTCGTTTTAATTACATAATATCTAGGTTCCCAAACATACTCGTATATTATGAATGGTCATTAATGTAAACAAGACTTATGAGAAAAATAAGTTTTCCATAGAAATTTTAAATTCCATATATCTCGTCTAAACGTCATTGTCCTTTAAAATATATATTTGGGAGATGTTATGTGATCCAATCGAAATAAATACACTTTCTTTAGAATATGTTTGGTTCACGAATTATTTCGGTACCTATTACGTTTGTAACTTTGTATGAACGACGACGCACGATCCGCCGGTCCCTTTAAGCTCAAGCTATGTTCATTAGTATGTAGGTATGTATTGAACTGACAGCTGCATCCGGTTAGACTGGAAGCCGACTCCAACATATTTGGGAAAGGTTAGGTAGAAGATAACATACACAAAACTGCGCCTCCGGTACAAGACCTATTCATTATAAAACATATTATGAAGACGGGTATTTATCGCGAATTTACCTTTAATTTAATCCCGTCGTTTCGACCGGATTGCACCAGCCGTGGTCGCGGGGAGACTGAAGTATTGGAGGTACCGCGACAGCAAAGTGAAGGCGTTTATTCAACTACCCTCACTCATCTTCATACATGTTAATTAGGGCCGGTTCACACTAGGAGAGCACACTACACTAACAGTGTCCGTATATTGAGGCGACCAAGACCTATTCATACATCCAAGGTTGGCAACCTTGATTCAAAGAAAACAATGATTTCAACATATTTAATTTATTTATTTATTTCTTAAAATACTCATATTAACACATTCACATCATTTTAAATGCTGATTCCACAGTTCGAAGTACACATTCACTATAATTATTTTTCTTTTAATATCTTCGCTTAAAGTCTTTATAAATTGTACGTTATTATAAAATGTGGAAGACTCTTTAGTGGAAATAAAAAAAAGAAATATTTTTTTTTTATATTCCAACACTATTTTACTGTCTTTATAGAAGAAAAAGGATCTGAATATCAGTTACACAGTCAGCAGCAGCAAAAAATCATCTATAAAATAAAACAAAAGTACGTACATCAATTTAGAACCCTATGTCGTTGGCATAAGGTTGAAATTTAAATCTCATTGTACTTTTGAAAAATTTTAACACTCACAATAGTTTCTATAAATAACTAAGCTATCTTCTTATTAGTCATCTCTTTTTAAATATTTACACATTTCTTAAATAATAATAAAATTGTCTTTGAGACCCGCCTACGCTTATTTGCTTGAGATTTCACAAGTGTATGACAATCAGATCGTTTTATATGACACGTGTATGTGTATGACCATGTATCTTGCTCATAGTTCAAGTGTTTGTGCCCAAAATCCATTAAAAGCACTTTAATTTGTGTGGGTAGTATTGAAATTACGTCAGACAACTCTTCAAAGTGCTAATAATAATTATGTGGACACAAAAACACAAAATTCTTTCGTAAAAACGTCTCTATAGGGTTTATATCCTTTAAATAGGAGAAACTAGGTACCAGACCTTACATTTTATAAAGGTTTCAGATACATTTTTTTCGCCAAATAAATAACAACATCAAAGATAAGAATAGTTTCGTCTATCAAGTCTTAAAATATCGGAACATAATTCGTTTAGAAGTCGTTGCGTTTTGTAACATCGCCGATTCCTCGCACACCACAATGTCAATATAATATCAAAAATTCATCACAGGGAACAATTATTTTAGAGAAAAGTGTACCTTAGCAATGACACTTTAAAATATTGGATTTTTTCAACATGCATTATCGTTAAAAATGTCGGCAGGACTGTTGCGAATTGACCACTTTTTATCAGCATTCGTCATGACGCTGTTCTGATCATAATTCAACAGCAATACAATAATTAGATTGCCAGGGCAAAATATAACCATGCAGGTCCTGAAATTGTGATAAAAAAGAAGCCTTAAAACTGCCTCTTTAAAACTCAAAATGTCTTTTAATATTTCCGCTATCAGGACTTGTTTTAAAGCTCCTTCAAGCTCAGAACATGTTAACTTTGACAGTAGCAGTATCCAGGTCCCTTTTCATACTTTCCAGCTGTTCGATATCCTGGTCCGAAGTCTCGCACTTCTGCACCACCAAAGAATGATAGAAGTGAATCGCGAACGCCACGAAGACGATTAATACTGGAAAAGAAAGATCTTGGTTAGATTTATGTTGATTAATTAAAGTTGGAAAAGAATCTACGAAGTACCAATAAAAGGTAAAAAAACGTAGTGGGTACGAGAAAAGAAAGAATAGCGTGAAATAAAATAAAGGACAGGAAATAAATACAAGATCATGATCAATTTCAGCATTCATAGAAAAAATATTATTGTGGAACTTCTATTTTAAATCTCCAAAGGAATTCTTGAGAATCTTAGATCTGACCCCGTATTCACAACTGTTCGACTCGTTTCCGATTCGACAACTCGTATATCTGTCTTCTTCTGGCATTACGAAAACGACCGAGATAGACATACGACTTCCCGAATCGGAAGCGAATCGAAGCGTTGTGAATACGGGGGCTGGTGTCCATAAGCATGCAGTTTTGTTTTGTTAGTCAAATTGTATAAACACTATACAGTTTGCATTCCATGTTTTTCATGCAGTTAGATGTCCAAAAATAGAGTAATGGCACAGAAACATTTCCGTAAAGTTTTTATTTTCTGTGCAAGCTTATACAGGGTGTAAATGGCAACTTCTCGAAATCATCAACCAAGCATTCTACGCAAAAATGATTGCTGGGAAACGACTTTTTTCACCACGTTGTAAACGGGTTATGGAGGAATTTCAAGTATAGTTATTTGAAAAAAAAACTAGTGGAAAAGTCGGAAATTTGACCCCCAATATCTCCGTAACTAGGTTTCCAGGTGTAGAACAAAAAAATGCTCGCAACGACGTGGAGAACAAATGCCTTTCGACTTCGGCATAGATATATTTGCACCCTTTATAAAGCTAACGTTTCGTTAAGTAATACAAAATGAAGATGACGTTATCATACCTGATACACAGACCAACAGAGAGACATGGAGAGAGAGAAAGATAGAAGAAGCACTCACAGAATGACAAGTGGTATCACTGTACCTGGAATAACGATGACTGTCGCTGCGGTGGCAGCTGCGAATGAGTAGTCCCAGAACTTCACCCAGCATAGGATCGCTATCTCCACCAGGAATAGGAAAAGACCTGGAAAAAGAAAGGAAAACTTTAGAAATGCTGGTATCCATTTGGTACTGTCTTTGTTGTAACTCTTTCAGAATGGTTGAGATGTAAATTTGACAGCTCTATATTACGCCCGTCTCTTTCTCGTATTGTTAGAGAGAAAAAGATAGCAATAGCCTAATAAGTTAAGTTTGTGCACAACAGAATCGACACCAATACCTACGATAGCAAATAATATTAAGTCGACTGTCCACACTAGCTATAGTTTCGATTCCAACAATATGTCTAGGTATATATATGCATGTGCCCTTTATCTTCAATTTTCAGAAAATGCAGGATTCACTGTGAACACATTCGGTGCGTGCAACAAAAATGAAAAGTCTAAGCGATACTCACAAAATATTGAATCAAGATGACGAATTTAAAGTCTCAAAACTAAAGTCGAAAATTAAAGCCCCAAAACTAAATTTTCCGGGGATTGCTATTTATGTGCATTTACCAATTATTTGCCTAAGTTCTTTAAAAAAAGTTGGGAGGTTCACGCAACACTCACCTAAAACAGTACTAAAAGCCCAAGCTAACTCGATGAATCCCCTCATCCTCTCATGAGGCGAGTCCCGCAACGCTTTCGCATGCGCCATAGGCGGCTCCATCTTGCTGACAGCATCTATATTCGGCAGCAAGTACGTCGATATCATCAGCGCGAAGATGTGCACTGCCACCAGGACAGTTGTGCAGACTGCGAACATCACGAACAGCCATTCGGGGACATTCGTCGGCTCGTTGATCTGGAGTTCCACCATAGCCACCATTGCGAAACCTGGAATTTGGAAGGAGATTTGTTATTGTTTGGTTTTGGTCAATCTTAGCTGTGTCAATTTGATGCCAAAAACAGGGCAGAGTGTTGTGACGTAGATTGGGAGATGCCGAAGTCCAGTAGTGAGCTGACATTAGCCCAGTTGATGAGAACTTTAAATTTTGTAACAGCATCATTAATTATTTTCGAAGATATCTCCTAAATTAAAGATTTCTGGTACCAAATTCGGGAATCTATAGAATTTGGTTACAGGGGAAAAATAACAATCTTAGGATAAACCAGTAGCGACATACTTTACAAGTATGGTAATTTTATTTTACTTTAAACTTCCTTTCTGATCTGGGCACGTAAGACACATTAAACCGTATGTGTATAAATGTGATATTATCCAACGCTGACCTCTAGGACATGCAGTGCATACAAAACAGTAAAAGAAGTCCCTTTAAGGGAAAACACAACATGTCCGTTCATGAGGAAACACATCGTAGGTCACCAGATTTCCTTTCTAATTTTAACAGAACATATAATAGTTTAGCAGTAGCAGTCAGTTACGTATTTAAGTCTCTTCTAAAAGGGACGCAAATAGCCCAGGATAGAGACACATGGAATTCTTTAAAGGAGGCCTTCACCTTTGCCTAAGGAGGGGTTCTTGCTTGCTCACGAATAGGATTCAGTTTTGATTTATCCATTAACATTGTAAATAATAGTAACCATAAATATACTTTTCTTTTTTCCTATATTAAAAAAAAAAACTAACAAAAATTTGGAAGATATAAAAGGCTTATTTATTTTCATTTTATTTTATTTATTTTTAAAATGGGGACGAACCTATTGCCATCAACTGGGCACAAAACCAGACTCCACCTGCTTTTAAGTAATTCCTGATGGAATAACCCAAAAACACTTTTCCCGACCTGGTAATCAAACCCAAGGACCTCATACTTAGAGACCAACGAGGCAGCTTCTAATTTTAATTATATACGAGTATATAACACAGCTCTCCATCCTCATGAAAAACAACGTAATGTTTACCTGACAGCAGTTCTGAGGTAGTAGCAGTAGCTTTCAGCTTGGCGCGGGACATGTGAAGTCTCCGCCACGAGAGACCCTCGGGGCCCGAAGGTAGCTCCTCGTTCCAACCGGGAGACACCGGCATGGCTAGCGCTACCTCGCTTACACTCTGGAAATGGGGAGCGAAAAATGAGTGGGACTTATTTTTGGGACACAATGCCACTGGGACTAACAACACGGTATATTCACCAATCACATGGCTTGATGTGGATTCCGAGATCCACGTCAAGCCATGCGATTGCTCCGCTCTGCTCCGCTCTGCTCCGCTCCGTCTCAGTGGAACCGCAGCCTTAGGCCCCGTTTCCACCAAAGCGGAGAGGAGCGGAGCGGAGAGGAGAGGTGCCAGATTCGACCAATCACAAGAAATATGAGATGAAGAATTGGACCAAACAGCAGCATCGGCGGTGCGCTCGGCAACACACTCTTTTTCTCGCTCTATCACATGACGGTTCCAAGCGACAGAAACGAATAGGAGAATATTGAATAACGCAAATCTATTGCTAAACTTACTTTGATAGACTGGTTACATTGACAGTGGCCCTGCAAGTACCCAGGGCTCAACAGCACCGTAGCAGCCGACTTGTTGGAAGTCATCCCGTTGGGGGTCACACTGCCGTTAGGACTCGTGCCTCCTTTAGTGCACACGTATTCCAAGCTGTGCGGTGGCGTCACTGATATCGTGGGACTGTCTGTCACGCTGACCTTGAATCTGGGAACAAATTGAAGATAAATGAGGGGGTTGTTGGATCAGAACCGTGGATGGTTAGTGTCACAAAATGGTTAGTTGTTTGGTGTGTTAAGACTTGTTTTGTTTGGCGCGGTTTATACAGAAGCGACGTTAGGAGTGTGACAAAATTTTTAAGTTTGCATGCTGATGAAGTCAGCGACATATGTGAAACCTTTTTAATTTATAAGACCATCATGTAACGCACCATATTTCATGCAAATAAAGAATCTTGAATCTTGAAAACATAAACCTAAAATTAACTTAATAGTTATGTAGCATAGCGTCGTTTTTGTCCGGCTAGTCACCTGGTGGCGGTGACGAGCTCGGGCGCAGTTATCTTTTCGACTAAAACGACGCTATGCGACAAAACTATTAGGTGCATTTTAGGTTCCTTTTTTGCCACACTCCCTTACTACATATTTTCTGTATTAACCGCTGTTTACAGTTTATAGTGGTGTGCAGACAGACAGGCAAGACTTGTTGAAAAGGCCACCGATCAAACTAATACCTACCTACAGAAGCAGACAACTTGTGAACTAACAGCGGAACTCTGACAAATAAGTAATAAGTATACTGAATATCTTTCCGAGCAATGTCCGCAAGTTTTCCTGTTCCAGTTTGACCGTACCTGAGATAACACTGATGTTTTTGACTCCGTGTTTTGCATATTTGTTATATTGCAAACAAAACCTGTTTATTGGATCTCTTATTGGACCAGAAATCTATACTGCACACTGGAAGTGTAGGTATAAGTTCATCACTTGATGTGTCGTCTTGTTGTACCTTACTATTTGTATATGTCACCGTAAAATTGTCAAACACGTTATATTACATTATAACGTGTTTTTTCTCGCGATATTGTAATGTCTCGAATTATTGTCAACTGAACATACGGAAGTATCTCTGCCCCCATAATCGGGACTTGGGGCACCCCCCCGTTAGGTTAGTTAGGTTCCTTTAAATCCTGCACTCGGAAATAGGGGCCCCGCGAAGCGGGGCTCCGTCAACTACGCTTTTTAGGGGGAATATAAAGTGTTTTAAGGTTATGTTATATTAATCGGTATTTCTCAGGAATGGTGCATTATCTTTTCATGAGAGTTGTGCCACTGGGCAAGGGGGACCCCTCCTTCCCTCCACACCGCGTAAGTTGACTACCATCGCATGCATTTCACGAAAAATAATGCGTTTTCTTGTAAGCAGTATGTTCATTTGCCAATAATTCGAGACTTTACAATATCGCTAGAGATATTACAATATAACGTATTTGACAATTTTACGGTGACATATACACAAATTATGTTCATCAGTGGGCTTAGCTCTCGCTTGGGAAGGTGGTTAAAGTTACCTTACTAATAAATACAGGCTGTAAAACACCTCATCACGAAGCCTTTCAAAAAGTTGGAACTTTGACCACCCAATTTTAACTAGAAGGTTCCCAGGTATGCTGTAGAACAAAAAGAATATCGCAATTATGGGGAAAACAAGTGCATTTCGGTTTCGTGAAGAAATTTTGTACTTCCTAACGCATTAGGTACATCCTAATGCGTTAGGAATTGAGTTATTTAATAATTATGTCCGTGACATGAGGGCCGCACAATGTGTATGTGTAAAGTGTGGGATGACTTTCAAACGAACCTAGGTTTCTCTAGAGTACCTACATCTTTTATACCTTCTATCTACGCTTTAATTTATTTATTTTGTAATAGCTTCTGCTCTGCCCGCGACTTCGTTCGCCTGAATTTCCCGCTTGCAACATTTCTTATTGCTGCTCCGCTCCTATTGGTCATAGCGTGAAGTTATATAGCCTATAGCCGTCTTCGATAAATGGACTATCTAACGCAAAAATATTTTTTCGATTCGAACCGGTAGTTCCTGAGATTAGCGCGTTCAACCAACCAAACAAACAAGCAAACAAACTTTTTTTATATTAGTATAGATAGATTTTAAAATTGCAGCTTTTAGTGAATACATATGAAAGTATTAGGTATTATACGGTACCTACTAACAAAAAAACTTGCGGGGCCTTTGGGAACTGCCAATAGAAGTGAAAACTCTAGTAAAAACGAGTAATAACTCTAGGACTCGTAGCCAATCCGCTACGGCGTAGCCGTATAGGTTACGAGTGAAGAAAAGCGTTAGGTGACGGTCACGCGAGTTCTATGATTTTTGTTCTCTCAAATATTGCTCAACGCGCCTAAAGAAGTGTTCACTTAAAAAAACTTTTTTTTTTTTTTAACATTTTTTTTTATCTTTGCTTGTCTGGGCGAAACATCTGGGCCGATTTTGCTGGGACTTCTACTGGCAGATGGCTAATGTTATAAGGAAAATTGAATTAACGTTTTATTTTTTTTTGCTTCCGTCCAAAATCTTTAAAACCCCTAAGAGGGCTATTACATTTTTTATTTTATTTGGGTGTTTTAAAAGTCTAACACTCTCATACAAAAAAAAAATGTGATATTTATTTTGAGCATTCCGTAGAGAAATAATCAAAGGGCTTGGAACATTTTTGTATGTCACGTTTCCGAGATATGAGCTATCAAGGTTTAAGTTTCTTATTATTCTTATTCTTATTAAGTCTTTTCACTGATGGCATCTTCAGCACAACTTGCATTTGATTGGATACGTATACAACGCGTATAGATCGATAGCTGGCATTAACACAAACAAGTGTTTTTCGAGCTAAAATCATCTAAAGCGTCAAATTTCCGAGATTCAAGCTATCAAAGTTGTGTAAGGTAAGCCATGTATTTTGGAAACTTCACACTTTAAATAATTTTATCCCAGACAAAACTTGTTTGTATTGATACCAGCTATGGATTATGTCTTATGCGAAGCCGCTACTTTGAAAAAAAAAAATGGCGGAAGAAAATCCGGCCAAAAAGTTAAAACCCCTTTCTCGAGCATTTTTTTTTTTTTAAATTTTTATAGCCCTCTTAAAATTGTTAAGAAATCGTTCTACATAAATAATGTCTGTATACTTTCTAAAACATTAATAAGCAAGTATATAATAAAAACATAGAGTTAGTTGCCAGTAGTATTTCTTTTTCCAAATTGTTTAGTTGAATACACAGTTACATTTATGAAAAAAACCGGATTTCACGATATTGTGCTTTGAGGGCCCAACTACGTATTTTGCATTTCTTGCCAAAAACGAGTTCCAGAAGAATTTGAAATTAATTAACCAGTTTGGCTACCTAAACTTTAATAGCACATAACTTGTTTATGCATAAATATTTTTAAAGTAAGTATAAAATTTATATTCAATCAAAACTATGATTAATTTTATTACATACAATTCTATTAGCTTCAATTATTGTTTTGCATGCTAGTTTATCGCGGATCGTTTGAGGAATTGTAAAAAATCTCGACTAATATAATACAGTAAAACCACAGGTACCCAACCAAAAACGCGTCTAAAGCGGAATAGGGAAAATACACGTACTATTATTAAATATTATGTTCTTATTTCGTAGGTATATTTAAGAATGCAATTCAGTGATTTGTAAGCTTTCAGCAATTTTACGTACCTTCTCGCACATTATTGGACCACTTATGGGCAGTTTACTTACTACAATTCTAGAAAATAAAACATTTCAAATGCATTTAGGAAAGTACCTAAATACTTACATAAATCAGACTACAAGATTTTCTTTTACATTTGTTTTACATATTATGTCCACATCAGAATATTCGTATTTAGTCCACAGTAAAAACTAAATTATTTTTTTCTTAGACGTTTTAAGAGGACCATCATTTTTCTTGTAGGTATTTGAGTGTTTTAAGAGTCTAACATTCTAATACAAGAATTCAACCATCATTACACATCTTAATTATCAGTTTTCATATTAAGGTATGGCCACAAAATTAAAAAAGTATAAGCCCGAGAAAGATTGATTATTTTTGTCGGGAGTGGTCAAAATAAATATCACAATAATTCTTCTCTCATATATTATAAGACCCAAACACAAGAACAATAATTGTGATAGACCACCAAAGGAAATCTCGCAATAAAATCAAAATAAGTAATTTCCTTCGTTATTATTATAACACCTTACTCGACAATCAAGCATTATTTCAAACTGATTTTTATAAAACCACTTACTTCGCAATAAGTCCTAGAAAAGATTCTTTAAAAAGGGCATTAGACTTTTTCAAACGATTGGCCATTTCCTTTTTGTGAGTGACTGGACGATTAATTTTAAAAAGGTTTTAAGATAACTACGGACACAATAAATACTTTTTGAACACTTAAGTACTTATATTATTTGTTGTTTTGTTATGTTTTTATAGCGTTAACAATAGAAAAGATTACCTTAAAGTCGTCACGAGATGTAATGACTATAATGATGTCCCAAATTATATTTTAACTGAGGATTTACCACTGCTTCTTACTAAGTTTTTTACAAACTATAAACGTTTGGTAGAAGATGTTGCTAACTAGTGTTCAACTACCGTCTCTTGTTCGATAAATAAATAAAAGCTTGCGTTTAGTTTTTTTTGTGATGAAAATATTTATAGTCTATGGTTTGTTTAAATTTAAAAGTATTCTCAAGCTGTTATTTTACGTGAACTAATGGTCGTTCTAAACTGTAACAGTCTTATTAATAAAAATCATCCATTCCAAAGATCATCTTACGTTACACTTGGACTAGCTAATCCCAGTGGAACGAAGTATTAACAAAGCAGTAAAACTGATATTAATAAACATGGAGTAACCTTGTAGTAACAATACATTCCTTACACCGATAGTAGTGTGAATGCTATGGCAACCCAGTCAATTTAAAAGTAAAAAGAGTGAGCTATTGAATGAACAAAGAATGATATTTATGACGTTTCGTGAAGTTGTCTGTCAAATTGACATAATCATTGACTTTTCGTCTGTGCCGTTGTATAAACAAAAGGTCTTATAAAAAGTTAATTTTGTGTGTCGGAAGATAATTAAATTAAAATGCGAAAACCTTAGTTTGATATTGTTAAAAATGAACCAAAAGCGCAATCGTTCCATTAACTGGGATGAAGAAGAAAAGGTAATTCTCATGTTGATTTTGAAAAGACCACGCAATGCGTGGTATTTTATCAACCGACTTCCAAAAAGAGGAGGTTCTCAATTCGTTTTTTTTTTTTTTTTTTTTATTTGCGGTTCTCTGATTGTTTTTAATATTTTCTTACTATTCGACCAAGAAGATTATGTGAGCCGCATGTTAAGCCATAGCAAACTTTTAACAGATGACGAACATTTGAGGCGAATAGAAATGGCTGATGAAGATCACAAAATTAAAATGGAAATAAACAAAGAAAAAATAAATGCAGCAATACTTGAAAAATAAATAAATCAAGAAAAATTAAAAGCAGCAATACTGGAACGAGAAATGTTGGAAATAAGGAAAGCACGTGACGCTTCATAGATAAATATTTTTTTTAAAGTTCTATAAATAAATCTTTTTGTCAACTTAAATGTTTTTTAATTATGTACAGAAATAGTGTTCAGACTAAAAATTCTTTAAAAATTCTCAATAATCCATTATATTTAATACTAATATTATCAATAATAAATTCTCAATAATCAATATCCATCTTTTCGCTAACCAAACAAACACCACATTCAATAACAAAACATTAACGCGCGCAAAGCAGTAAAAATGAAGTAACCTCACTGAGGTTTGTAGGTTATGAATGCCGTCAAATGTCAAAATACACATTTGTTTGTTTGTTCTATGCTTAGTCACTCCTTAAACTAGGTAGTGCGAAGGAAGAACTTTTACTACGAGAGTAGATTCAGATTAGGTTACTCCTTCCTTACTCTATGTTTATTAATACAAAATTGAATTACTCTAAACTTACGCCTAGGAGTAAAGTTATTCTTGCTCTAGTCTGTGTTTATTAATACGGCTGTACGTATTTCAGCATCATCATTTTAAGTTGTTTCGACTCACGTTTTCAAAATGAGAATCCTAGTTGGTTAAGTTTGTGTTCATGAACGCACAAATAAGTACGTATACCTAAAGTTACAGAATATATTCGAGTTACGGTTACGGGTTGCGGACTTTTTAAAAACTTCCGAGATTAAAGTTTTATTATACAGACAAAATGAGTTGTTATTTATTCAGTACGCAAGGTACCTACTTGGGTTGGGACAATGTTTTGTTAAGTACTACAAGAAACATGTTCTGCAAATAGCTATCACAACAAAATTATTCACAACAACACATAAACATAGACTACAACGTACCACAAAAGTTAGTGACACCAAATAAGCCTAAAAACTGAAATAGTGAACCTTACTTTGGATAGTCATAGCTCGGCGGCTTCGCAATGAATGGGTAGGAGTCAGTGAGGCCTAGGCTCTTGGGCCTGGGTTCGTGCTTGAGGCGGTAGGTTCTGTGAGATCTCTCGTAGATGTGGTCTGATGTGTGGTACCTTTGCAGGGTGCGCGGGCGCGCCTTGCCGCTGGGCGGCGTCTGTGTGCATTGGTCGACGCGGGCCGCCTCCTCCACGCTCGTCACGAAGCTTGCTTCCGATACCTGGAATTAAGAATAGGTGGTTAGAGACCGTATTTGGTTATCGCCCACAGGTTAGGTGCAGGGATAATCTTCTAAGGGTGACTGGTAGAAGCTGAGTCGCCGAGAGTGGGTTTGAATGGATTTGGTTGAATTGCCTGTGTTTGTGGATTTGTGGAGGGAAATGAGGCTTATGTAAAGCAGTAAACTGATCGGACTGCTGCAAAAAAGAACAAATGAAGTGGCCAAAATACAATGCCAAGAAACGCAGCTGTGAAACCTAGGTAGTGGGCAGCCCGTCGCTACAACTTGTGGCGATAATTGAAGGAGGTTTACGTAAATAGTAAGACGACCCACTGAGCCGTCTTTCTGCATGATTTTAGTTTGCCGTTTATTGGTAAAATGTAGGAAGTGGAGTGGAACCATAAATTAAAGTTTTAAAGTTATAGCATTTCGAGGCCGGGTTTCAGCTTGAGTCATCGATAGCTCTATATCAGTAGAGTGGTTTCATCGCGTTTTAACATTTAATTGGGTATCACACATCCATGGAAAAATATAATCAGGCTCTTTGTGACGCACGTTACAAAACATTATTCTTCTAGTTTGAAAATAGTACATTATTCATATTTATACCCGTCAAAGATCAAATTGAATGATAAATGTTCATACTGTTCATTTATGATGACGTGCGGTGACGAACTAAACTAGATTTAAACTATAGTTAAGCGTTGCTAACGTGTCGTCAACGAGCCGTGACACCTAGCTGTGGGAAAAATATAGAAAACTGTAATTTCACTGATTGCGACAGGTTAGCCGTTGATTATCGAGTGACATTGACATTGGACCGAGTGCGCGTGCATCGATAGCCGCTACAGCTGGCGCGTTTATTAATATTTTGAAAAAGGAACGAATATAAACGACGGCAATCATTTTACTGGTGGAGAAATGCGTCCTTACTTTGTCTTTGGTTTTTTAAATAGCATCAAGCAACTAAATTAAAAGAGAAGAAGAGTTCGAAATTCGAATTTGTTTGATTCTGAGAATGCACAGACCGCCATTTTCTACGATCCATAGGTTCTTTGAACGTTTAATACCTTGCTGTTCGTGGGAACTCGCGTAATATTTGTAACAGACTTCCAAGAGGAGACGGTTTTTATTTCGTCAGTTTTTTTTTCATATTAAGGATGCTCCAAGATAGCCCGCGAAGTTCAAATTTTCTTACGTTTTTTTGCAATTTGCAGGGCAGTGCTAAGTTGTATGTTGATAAACATATCGGTCGCCGCTGTATTATAATCATTAAAATCATCATGATACAAGTTCATTAAGAGTCGATGAACGAAATAGTTCACGGTCAAAGTCCTTCTTCGATTTTTATGAACTTTGAGGGTTGAATTGTTTTGAATTTCGCAGGCCACCCTGACGCTATTTATGTTCACTGGGATGCCCAGCAGCTACATAGGTAGTTGTTATTCACTATAATTATACTAATTAGGTTAATTTATGATCTGTTTTCTACGTAAGTACTTATTTTTTAATTGTTTTCTTTGTTTTGTGTACGTTATGATTACTTATTGTTATCTTTGTTTTTTCATATTTTGATGAAATACGTGGTATTTGTACTAGGTACATACGTGAATAAATATTTTTGTGAATCATTTTACCACGCAATTCTTTACTTATCATACGAATACGACTGTATCATAGTTTTACTTTTGTTCAAATATTTTCAAGTAGCTAGCTAGGGAGGTAAAAATAAAAGATGAAAATAACGGCACTATATCCACTCAGATAGTAAGTATGTTTATTTGAACATAGCATGTTTTTTTTTTCTTCAGGGGATTACCAATTTATCACGTAACATAGGTACTTAGGTTTTTCAGGATTTTTAAAGTGAAATCTTTTTTAGGGGGCGTGAACACTGTTTGTGTGAGCAAAAATCCATGGAACTCGCGTGACCGTCACCTAATGCTTCGTAGCACTCGTAGCCGATCTGCTACGGCGTAGCACCACCTAGGCGTACTTACATATAGATTACTTCGTTTTCACTTCTTTCGTCAATGAGAGGTTTTCTTTTTAAGAATAAAAAAAAAATGTTTCTATGAACTCGATAGATGGCGTTGATCCGACAACGTTACCTAGGTGCCAAAGCCCAAACGCTTGAAACAACACACGTCACATACGCTCGTTGACTGACACTTTCGTTTGCATAAGCTTCCAAATACAACCATTAGGTCCAAGTGAAATTATATGATGTTGTGTTCCTTGTAGTAACGTAGTCAGACCAACGCCATCTATCCAGCGACTAGGGAAGAGTTGAAAAAGAAAATCCCTCATTCCCCAAACACATAATGAGCTCACAGCTCCGCATGTTTTTACTCGCAAAAATGGATGTGTTGTCTGGCCCTTTCTCCGAAGTGGGCTTTACTGTTAATATTCAAATTAAAAACAAATATTTGACATATAACTTAACGATCTCTTACCATAAACAATTTCAGCGCACGACTGACACACATACATTACATACATATGACAGGTGATTCATACATTCCGCCGTAATACACGAGCACAGTATGAAATTAACTAATAATTATTGTTTCTTCATCTGATAACGGCGAGGTTACACGAACGTGGAACATTATGGTGCACACAAAGGAGACAATTATAGTGCGCGTGCACATGGATGAGTGCAACTACGAAATGTAGGACTTGCTTATTAGGCACTGGTAGGATATGTACCTTCGTCAAGTAAGTATCTCGTATAACGACTTTGGTATAAAAGGCGTTCTTCGACCTTTATTAACTTGGAGGTGGAGTGTTGTATTGATGATTTTGGTGATTATTATTCTGTAACTACATACCTACGTCTTACAGTCGCGAACAATATTTTAATCATCATACAACCTAGCTTAACCTGCATTACTTGTATTACCGAATTTGAAATTCAAATTTTCTTTCTTTTTTGCAATTTGCAGGCCAGTAATTGCAAAAAAGAAAGAAAATTTGAATTTCAAATTCGGTAATACAAGTAATGCAGGTTTCAATCAGTGATTTTGATAGTGAACTATCTCGTTGGTCTTGTGGTCGCAAAAGCAGCTGCCGAGCTAGGTCCTAGGTCGATTCCCAAGTCGGGAAGTGTTTTTGCTTTGGGCCTTTGGGGCTATCCACCAGGAATTTCTAAGCCTGGATATACAGGGTGTAAACAATCTCATCACGAAGCCGCCAACCAAGCATTCTGTACATCAGACTAAGTAACTTTACGCAAAAATATTTGCTGGGAATCGACTTTATTTTTGGGGTAAAAAATCATGTTTTGTGGTAGAACTCAATATAATGCACTGATAATATTTGTGCTGATGGATGCATTGAATAGTCCGGGGGTCGTAGAGGTGTTCAAAGTAAAATTCTTACAACAAAAACATGTATTTAAAAAAAAAAAACTTGTTTAAAAGTTGGAACTTTGACCCCCAATATTTCCGTCCGTACCTAGAAGGTTCCCAGGTATGGTGTGGAAGAAAAAAAATATCGCAATGACGGGGAGAACAAGTGCCTTTAAGAGGTGTTTTACACCCTAGGCCCGGTTGATGGTAACAGGGAGACCTATTACATGATATTTAAATTTAACTGGTAAACTAAGGTGCACCTCTGCCGTATCCCTCGGGAATTACATGCGTGATGTTATATTATGTATACCTAGGTTGGGCTAGTTATAATATCACACTTGACACTTTATCAAAATACGACAACGTAAAGGCGCGGGCCCACCGCGGTGCACGGAGAGGCTACGCACGTGTATTAAGCTTCGCTTTGTAAGAAAATGTATGTGGTTGTGTCCACAGCAACCCACGGAGAGGCTCACATGAATTGACGTCATTGATACACGCGTGGCTTGCTCGAATAGGCGGTTACATAGCTCAACGCTGTCAACGTGGGTCTACGTTTCCACTGGAGTACACGAATAAGACCCACGACTATGTACAGCTTCCCCGCCCGTCCCACCTCCCGCAGTAAAGCCCGTGTTCGTAGATTGCAGTGGTACACACATGCCACTGCAATCCTCTCCGTGCGCCGTGCCACGCTAAACATAGTCGTGGGTCTTCGTGTTGGTACTCCAGTGGAAACGTAGACCCACGTTGTCAAACAAATGAATACACGCAGCTAAAATGCGCCGCGTGCCCGTGCACAGCATGCACCGCGGTGGGGCCGCGCCTTAAGCTTGTAACGGCTGGCATACAAGATCATTTATTTTTATGAAGCTAGAAACGCACACTTTTTGAATTGCGATTACAAATTTATTGTAATAATGGCAAAAGAAGGTAGCCTTCACTATGAACTGACAGATGTCAAATGTGATCAATTAAATTGGCCCTACTATAGTTATTTTATTCAGCATTAAATTCATTCATAGTTGCATAACATAATATGTGTTGAATAAGAAGGAGTAGGAACTCCTTCATATACAGCCTACCGCATAATAGAAGTGAAACTTGTACTCGAAAATCACGTATACTGCGTTGTCACTGTCAATGTCAAATTGTGACCACAGATAAAGTGCGGTTGACCGCAAATGTACTTAAACGAAGACTTAATGGATTTTATTTTGCGTTTAATTTATGTAAAGTAGGTATATCTGGGTACAGACAAGCACATCAAGATACTGGAATTAACTAACTGAGTACTTACTTATTAAAATAACCTACTATAAAGAATTCTCGGCACACATATTTTCGGTCCTTCGAGCCGGATATGAACCAGTGATAGTGTGCTGGCGTCTGTACATCAAGCCTGAAAACACTACATGTAACCGAAGAATAATACATCTAGATTTGTGGGTTTTCAGAACAGTGGGCCTAAAATGGCCGCTATATCAGTGTCTTATCAGGATAATAATATTATTTATGAATCACGTTCTCACGTTCAAATTCTTAAACGTTAACAGACGCAGTTAACATTAAAAATTGTCACTTCAACACCACTTTATGAATTCTAACGTACGTACTTATATTATATTACAACCTATGTAATGATTCTGTCACAGTGGCCATTTTTGGACACCAGGACCAGATTTTCTGATGTCTTAAAGCCATTAATTTGACTAAGCCTGGAGGGCTGTGTTTCCCTAAAGTAGGACACGAGGAGGCAAACGGACTGAACTACAGAACTCCTGCTCAGCCAAACTATTTGCTGATGGTCCATGCTTATTATGTAGATGCCCTTTTCCTATGTCCGATTTATGTACATTTTTAAAACAAAACTTTATAGATACGATACCGGCACTACCTATAGGCTATTTTCCTCGATGTTTATGCAGGGATACTTCAGCAATACGTGCCCCCGCATAATGTGATGTGCAGTATTGAGCATAAACTAATTTCATCCTTTGTTCGTTACACATTTACGGCTGTTTCGTACGTTTCCATGATGTGCTCAGGAAACAAACGAAAAATAACCATAAACAAATTGCGGAGTACTTATGTGACAAGACAAGTTCTAAGTTTAAATAAGATTAATAAACAAGTATGGAAGAATAAAATGTGTTGAGCCGACCCTGTTTAATTTTGGGATAAAAACGAGACAACGATAATGAATGTACAGATGGATTGTGTAATTGGAAAGGGGTCTACCCTTTATAGCAGTACTTTTTATGTCATAATATTATTTTGCGATAAGCATATAGCATAAACTTCATATCGCAGAAAATCGTTTGGCAGACACACATTTATCATAAAATCAGTTGATTGTGAACACTTGGTTTTTATTGCCCAGTAAGAAACAGGCAAACATGCCAAGAAGCATGCAGTATGCAAACATGCAAACCAGCATACACCATGCATGCAACATGCAAGTAAGTAAGCAAGCATGCATCATGTAAGCAAGAATGCAGCATACAAACAAACATGCGACATGCAGCAGGCATGGTTTCTGTCGCGGCTCGGGCGCTGCGGGGCTCCGGCGGTTCCACGCAGGCTTATCGTCGTAGATGTGTTTAACCCTAAATTACACTCTAGGGATAGGTCAGACTAGACTACGTGGAGTCGGTTTTGAAGCAATTCGTTTCTATCACTAACTTTTTTAGCACAACTTATTGATTTATTAGGACAATATTTTATGCTATTTTATCTGCCTCGTGATCTTAACATTAAAATAAAGAGTAATTGTGTAAAATACAAAACCCGAAACAGCAAGCAAAAAAGGCTCTTATTATGTTTTGGATCTTAATTATTGCCATAACAACTAGAAACCTGTCCAAATCCATCCAGTTTTTTCGAACATTTGGAAACATCTGCGTTGCATTTATCAAACTGTCTAGTAGCTTGGTCTCAGTTGTAAACTTATAAACCCGCCTTCTGCGTGATCCATGATGAATTGAAACCACGTGTGTAATATCGTATCATGTCACAGTATTAACGTGTAATTAGGTACGTAACATGTGCGCCCATCATGGCGGCGATATTCTGTAAACAGTAATTAATGCTGCCACACGCCTAAACAAAATCACGTCGCATGATTGTACAGCCGTAGTATTTTCCCTGTAACGTATCCAATGCCAAATAAGGAACCCATATTATTCCCGTTATGTCCGCCTGACCGTTAGACACTCAACGCACAGGTCATCTGTCATTCTCTTTAGTTCGTTTAATGTTGCACGTTGTTCGTGTGTTGTTGTGCATAGTGATCATCAAGGGCAGGTCGGCTTTTGTCCATAGGTATCCCAATTTCTTTGGGGTCGGTGCTACATGGCTTATCCTTTCATAAGTTGTCATCTCAGTGAGGAGTAGATGTATTCTGTGAACCGCATTAATATTTTTACAGAAAAATAGAAAAAAAAACGATACATTTTGGGGGTCCTCATACTTAGAACTGAAACTCAAATATTTTTTTGATCAAACCCATACGTGTATTTATGGATAGGTCTTCAAAAATGATATTGAGGTTTCTAACATATTTTTTTGTAAACTGAATAGTTTGAGCGAGAGACCCTTCCAAAGTGGAAAAATGTGTGTCCCCACCTGTAACTTCTAAAATACGTGACTGATAAAACTAAAAAAAATATATGATGTGAGGCGAGTCCGACTCGCACTTGGCCGCTTTTTTTTTGTTTTCACTTGCTTAAACATCTGCACTCAAAACTTTTCACACTCCTTCGCATCACATTCATACTCATTACACCACGGCAACTGTTCTGTTGATGTTGACAAAAAACTAGCTCACGCGTGTCAATTAAAAACCAATCTCAATAAAATAAATAAATAATGCTGAATTTAGTTGATGCTACTGAATGTATAAACTATTATATTGTGTGAGTGTGGAGTACCTAGAAAGAAGCCTAAATAATATGGGTATTACTACTTTAGTCGTCGTTATTTTCTTAATAAAACGGTTTTCGTAAATGAGAGTAGGTGTGAATTGAATACATGTGTTACGAAGATATAGGTATTTCAGTAAAACGTGCTTCATGAAGGTTTAACTGAAAAGGGGATTTACTGTGAGTCAAATACAAAAATGCCGGGAAAAGTAACAAAAGAAAATATTCTTTTGTTATGGCAACTCATTACTAAACTCAAGGTGTAGTGCAGCAATAAAGGCTTCAATGAAAGTTCAACTTCAGCGAGAATACGCACACAAGTCTTTAGTCTTCAGAAATAAAACACAGGTCTTCTGTACTTCTAGATCTAGAGCCTCATCTGCACTTACAGTCTCACTTTCAGATCACTTCGATTTAGTAAGATGCAAAACTAAACGTAATAGCTACTCGTTCTCGATAGAACACGATCCATACTGTGAAGTGTAAGAGTGTGAGTGTCTGTGTGTGTCTAGGCTGTATATATTACGTATATTATATTGTATGTATGTAGTTTAGTTAATAAGTTGAATTAATTTAGGATTTAATGTTAATGCACATAAGTAACTGTATCCTCTTCAGCAAATCTCGCTTTCAAAATTAGGTTTGCTGAAACAAAACCCAACTCTGAGTTAAGCTCGCCTTTGGTATACATTTTACAATGTAATTTGTGGGTTAAACCGTACATAAGCTATATTATTGCTATTAATTTTTATATCTGTTATTTTGTGTGTAATAAAGAACGAGAATAAGAATAAATGCTGCCCCGACTCCAAATGAATTGGTTTAGGGGCAAGAGAATGATGATCACTGTGTGACCATACAGGGAAATATATAAATATTGATATTTGCCTCGTAACCACGCGGAAATGATAGTTCGAAGGTTTTCATTACTGTAATTATGAATCTATAGTGTTGCGAGTAACGTTGATGTTCGCTATAGTAATTAATTTACATGCATTTTCCTCTATCCTCTACTATACGGGAAAGGAAAACTTACACATTATTGTAGCCAATTGCTTAATTCTTTTTCAGCCTAGGCTTTTCCTGACTTCGTACGCTAAGAGCTAAAATAATATAAGGAAATCATCCGAGGAAATTATTAAAACAAACGCATAAGTCCATCTAGTGAAGGGTTCGTAACAATGCGTTAGCCAACTACGCAAACTACCAAAATCAGCCTAAGCCATGTCAAACTTTGTGGTCATATCTAGAACACGACTTTAGCAGCATTATTTTTGTAGGATACTGTAATGCCCACTGTTGTCACGATATTTCAGGACTTCGGGATAAAGAATTGTCTCTTTTGCCTCAGTAAACACATAAAAGTAAACAAATCTGCAGTAGTGGCAGCGTTCACAACACATTTAAAGTAACATCACGGACCGCGTTTGCAATCCTTGAGGTGTACCTATTGGTGAACTCCGTTTTCGCCAGTTATTTTTAAGGCGCTTAGACGAGCTAAATTAGCAACTCTATTTGTGGTGGTTCAAACTTCGTTTGAAATACTGTTAGAATAAAGTTCTAATCAGCTTGCACTACAAAGTGGTTGTAACGTCAGCCATTGCGGGCCAAATAGCGCGAAATAAGTGGTTTCGATCGATTTACAAAAAAAATATTGATTGGATTAAAAAACTGAAACAGTATCATGCTAATATATTGCTTGTAGAATTATTTGCCAAAAAATCAGAATGATCGCATGCATATTAGTATGTTTTTTATTGTTTGAAATATGTTTTTAGAGATAAGTTCGTGATTTCTTTTTATCGAGCCAAATTAATTGTATTATGTTTTCAAAACAGTATCATGCTAGCATATATCCTGGAGAATATAATATATTTTTCTGGTCTTGTTTATAGCAGTGAATCATACACTTTTAGTAATTATAAAACTGTAATAGGAGGCCGCAACCATGCCATCAACCGGGCACCAAATATCCTGATAAAAGGCTGCCACTGAAATTCCAAAAACACGGAAGGAATCGAAGATCATACAGCAGTAAGTAGTGCTTGCAAACATTAGACAAACGAGGCAGTTTGTAACATAATAACGATTATGTTGTCCTAGACAATGATAGAAACTTTCCTGAGTTGACAGTCGTAACAATTAATGGAATCCTAAAGCAAACATCCATAATAAATAACACAGTAAGTACACCTACAGTATTCGTTTGTGTAAATTATAACAAAGTTGTTTGTCAAACACATGTTTTTACCTCTTTATCTCAATCTTAGAATCTGTCTGGTAGTTTGTGAAGTCTCCGAGACCGAATAAATATTAGTTAATCATTGTACAAACAGTAATCACTCAGTAAGAAACACGTAATGTGTGTCAACTGTACAAAAACTGTTTGATTCGTGGATTTTTAACGATTTGAAGATTGCTTTTGTACATAAGTTCATTTCAAGTGCTTATATTGTGATCTCGACTGGAACTGAACTGATCTTGTGGATAATAACCTGGCTAAGCAAAAGTGAGTTCAGTCTGTGATGTTCCCACCGCTGGGACACAGGTAAGACAGAAAGTGGGCCGTCATCCACCACGCCACACAAAAGCGGGCCCAGAGTGGATTTGAATTCAGTTGCTTGATAAGCTATCTTGGCAATGTTTAAGATATGCCAGTTTATTCTGTTTCCCTGTACCGTTTCGCTAGTAGATGGGAAAATTTTAAAAACAGGAAGTATTGTGCCTGGGTCTGCCTGTCTGGCTAGGTTCAAACCTTCGTCTTTTAAGTAGTTAGGGGCCGATACCACTGGCCCACCACCGCTACTTTAGATTATAAGTTGGAAGTCAAAAACGACATCTAACGCGCCAAAATTGAAAGACTTTTTCATGTAGTCAAATAGTCATTGGTTGGGATTCCATGAACTTATTCATATTCATTTTATAATAACTTCGAGGGTTGTTGAATTTAATGATTATAATTCTGTAACTACATAGGTACGTGTTACGGTCGCGAATCATATTTTGTTCAAAATACAGCCTGAGACTGACCTGCAAATAGAAAAAAAAATCTCCCTCAAGAATGCGTATCCAAAAAGTTACCAACATTACAAACAGCTGTCAAATGTGCAAAATTACTGCATGGAAATCTATACTAATATTATAAAGCAGAAAAGTTTGTTTGTTTGTTTGGTTGAATGCGCTAATCTCAGGAACTACCGGCTGGAATTGAAAAAATATTTTTGCGTTGGATAGTCTATTTATCGAGGAAGGCTATAGGCTATGTAACATCACGCTATGACCAATAGGAGTGGAGCAGCAATAACAAATGTTGCAATCGGGAAAAAGCTTCCGTTTAGCAGGCGATGCGTTGCGATATCAAAACTTCACCCGAACGAATAGAAGTCGCGGACAGAAGCTAGTAATAAATATGGCTAACTAGTAAACAAGAATACTAATAGTAAATTGCAATTAAAACACTGAATTTGATGTTGTACTTGTAACCGTTTTAGGGGTTTTTTATACATCAATTTTTTTAGGTGTAGAAAACGCCATTGGAATGTTTCCAAATATTGTTTCTCGGTATTTCGATATTAACCCATTTGAGCCCGCTGTCCCCATTTGGGGCCATTTCTTTATGTACCCACATTCTTTAACTTATTCTAGATATGTTTTGTTAGCAGGCGAATTTGTAATGCCAAAGAGTGTGGCTTTGTAAAACAAATTATAGTATTGTGATTTATCGGATTGATTGGATAAAATAAGTGAGTTTATTCACTTCATTGAACAAATAGGTGTTTGACCAAAGGTAAGTCATATTTTTTCAATATTTACAGTGTTATTTTTCCTTATTTCTTGATTTTTCATTAGGCGATAGTTTCGACTAGTAATAAAAGCAATTATGTCAAGTATTTTCCAAGATTTTGCTTGATTGGCAGATGCTTTTGTATGGTGTCCCCGAATGGGGCCAATGGGCTGATTGCTAACATTTTTTATTTCTTATTCGCAGAATTAGTTTCGACGTGAACAATGAATAAGCGATTGCTTGATGTTGCAAATGAATATAGAGGACTCGAGGAAGCTCTCGAAAACATTTTTAATGAAGAGGATAATCCTGATGTGAGTTACGACAACGTGGCTATCCCTCCAGATCCAAGTGTTCACAGATGAAGAAGACCGCCGTCCTCAAAATATGAAGATGAAGTCCAGCAAAAAATTCTTCCGCGTGATATCTCAAGTAGGGTTGAAGTGTTTGAGTCCAGGAACGACGATGAATGGGATAGCAGTGATGGTGATCCGTTACAAAAACACAGAGTTGAAACCCAGGAACCTTGTTGGCGTAATTGTGACGGTTCCTATGTTGACATGCTTTCATCGGGTTCAGAAGCGAAGAGAAAACGTTATAAACCAGCCCAAAGACCAAACTCCAGTCAACATTTTTGAAAAGTTATTTGATGTGGAGGTCTTTGACATGATCATTATGAATACAAAGTTATATGCCGAAAAACACAACAAACATGATTTTCGAGTCGCTGGTGATGACCTCAAATTATCAGGAGCTACTGCTTGGCGTCTGCATGTCTTGACCACTGAAGAGAAACTAGACCAGCTCCAGTTTCGCCGAAGTATCACCCGGTTTTGTTTGACGAGTGTAGGCACTGAAAGACCCGATGGAAGGCGTCGTAAACCTTCTTCAATGGTGCCAAGTGTGAGTTTGTTGTTGTTTTTTTGTTGGACACTTTCACCAGAAACTGTCAAGCCAGCTACGATGCAACGAATGTGACATGAAAGCACGTTGGCAATGTAAAAAATGTATGAAAACGTTGTGCAT
This sequence comes from Xestia c-nigrum, assembly GCA_916618015.1. Classification (NCBI taxonomy): domain Eukaryota; kingdom Metazoa; phylum Arthropoda; class Insecta; order Lepidoptera; family Noctuidae; genus Xestia; species Xestia c-nigrum. Next base: position 7,766,156 of record OU745263.1, read on the forward strand.
CGAATTTTTATTGTATTGAAAAATACAACACATGAGCCCATTGGCCCCATTTGAGGACGGTGTTTTTAATACATAAGGAAGTTATTTTTTTTTGTTTTTTCTTCATAAAATGTCTTACTAGCCTCCAATAGTTACGTCAATAAAGTTATTTTCAGAATTTTGCTGCTAGTTTGTATTTGGGTCCAAATGGGTTAATTATTGCATTTCATAATCAATATTTTAGTTCTTTGGTTAGCCATATTTTCGTTTGCAGTAATGTTATGAAATTAATAAAACAGGTAAATATTCGCGCCTTCTGAGCACAATTCTCGATCAAACCACCCCCGGAAGAACTGCTGGTTAATAAAAAAGTACTAACTAACTCTTTGAAAGATAAGATGAACATTGAACCCACTGCGGTTCAATGGCCTTTAATATATTACCAACCTTTGTTTGAGGAAAAAAAAAATGAAACTCTGAACCAAAAAAAATGCAGAACGTTTAGGTGCATTATGTAGGTCAATATTTGCAAGTTCTACTTATTTCAGTTGTGCAGTTTAGCTTTGAAGACCTGCATTATAACTTTATAACTAACTTTCTTTGTATTTTTGTATAAATCAAAGAATTTCTTCAGCTGTTAGCCTTTCCGCAAAACGTTATCGTAAAATACGTGAAACGTATAATGTAGGTATTGTGTGTTTAATTTGTACCGTTATTTGATTGCAATAGTGCAGTGCATAAACAATAAAATTACAAAATTACTTATCGAAGAAGAAAGTTAACGTGTGCCATTGTTGCAGAGAATAAAAAAAAATCTTTTTAATTAATTTTGTCCCATTTTAGAGTTTATCTACGTAGGTATAATCTGTGGGTAATGATCCAATTCTAGGTGACGGTCGCACTTTACTAGGCTTGTCTAGGAGCCAAATAAAACCGTGTTAATGCGTAAAATAATTAACAATAGGGTAACAACATTTTGAATTAAGTATTAAAAACATTAAAAAAATACAATAACCTTTTCTTTCATTGCGGACCGGTGCTTAATCACTGAAAATTAAATGCACTAAAATCTCACTATAATAATTTGCATAATAAACTAAAATCACAGAACACAGCAATAAATCACTTTCACTGATAATACTTATAATTTTAATAAAATAGCCGATATTGTAAAAAATTACTAAAGAGTTCGTTTAAAAAATCGAAATGCCCATAGACAATAGAAGTTTGCCTTGTTCCGAAGGGCGGGAAAAATTGACATTTCGAAGTGACGAGCATGCGCGCCAACCGGGAAATGCTGACTGACTCCGCGTTTGTAGAAGATCGACGTTTTAAATAATCACGCTTCGAAATGATTACTCTTGTGTATAGTCGTTAGCATTGCAATTTGAACCATGGGTACGTTAGTTTTGTTAGACGTTATGCGTCACGCCTGAAATCCCCGAACAGCGTAAGCAGAGATGCGATCTATCAATATGGCCAAATTATAGTTTTACTCAGAGATTTGTAATTAGTGGTTATAAGCCTGAAATTAGCAGCGTGTTGTTGCTCATATTGTACCTTCAGAGATTATCGTTTCACCAGCTCGTGTAGAACCGAAATAATTGAGACAAAATTTTGTTAATAGGTAGGTACGCAAAAGTTTTTGGGGTACGTACACCCAGATTTTTACACCTAGAGTCCAGAATTATTATTCAAACAGTATAGTCTTTCTCTGCTGAAATTCATGTCATCGAATAGTTAAATAAAAATTTTCATAAAACTTTTTACGCAAGCTGTTTACAGAATTAGGTTCTGATTTTCTGAGTATTGCAGTAAAAGTTCTCTTTGAGGATAATCATCATTATCTTCTACATTTTCGAGTAGGTACAGAAGATGATCTGAACTCTTCACAAATACAAAATACATTTCTTTGAATTTTAGTAGTGGGTTATGTAGATACCATCTATCTAAGTAATACATACCTGTACGGATCCCAAGTCCCAAGCATATAATAATCAAATTATGTAAGTAATTGTTATTGTAGTGTGATCATTATCTATTGTGTGATTCTCGTAATACTCGATTAGTTTTTGCTCACGATTAAGCACGAGGTTTAACTTGTCCAGTACAATACAATGAACTTTTGATGGATTAGACATCAGATCAACATATACGGTGTCTTATACATATTCATCTATGCCTCAGAAAATTGCCTGAAATCTCCGAAGGGTTAGGCTTAAGGTAGGTGTGCCTTAAATAGTATAATCCCATAACATTTCTCAGTATCTTCATTCTATGATCCAGTTCCAGTCATTCCCGCGGCTAAGTGAATACTGCTTTATTATTATTATTATTAATTCATTTATTTCAGACTACAATCCATAAAATACAAGCACGTTATTAAAATCATTAAGTAAAAATTAAAACATAAATCACATAAAATTAAATGAAAATTGAATTAGTCAAATTACTTAAAAATAAAAAGCTTGCTTGCTTAATTGCTTAGCACGTTTGATTTCAGAATGAGAGCCAAAGCTTTTTCAATTCTTAGATAAGTACTTGCTATATTTGGAATAGGCATGAAGATAGTATCAAAAAATTACAAATCTATTTAGTCCGTCAATTAGATTATTGAAAAATAATAGACATGTATTTTTGTTTTTGTAAATCAATGAATATATGACAAAGATAAAACGCATCAAAACTCGGGAGTGGGGCGGGCGTCAGAACTAGCTAAAAATTATACCTAGGCGTGACGTATTGGGAATTTCAAAAGCGTCGTATCTTCGTCAATTTTGGTTCAGATAATAAAAGAAAAAATACGGGTCAAATATGTTTTAATAATCTACTTGACGGACTAATTCGATTTTCTACCTTATTGCATAACACACAGTAAGTAGACTTTTCCTTTCAATGTTTTGTAGTGTTTGCAGAAAGGTAGTGAAATATCATTAGAAAAAGTTTGGTTATTTTGACATCCAATGTGAGATCTTTTTTACAAGACTACGCAAAAAAGACGGAGAGGAAACCGCAGAAAATTTGAAATGGTTATCAGGTATCAGACTTTGTTTGATGGAATCTACAAGTAACAGGGTTTCTTGGGTAGTGGGATGTTCCCGCGTGAATGGCCGACGCAACAGCACTGTTTAATAGTCTGCCGGCATACAATCGCAGAATATACAATGGAGGAAAGGCAAGACAGTCGCCATAGTCGGTCCGAAGTCTGCCTACGGAAGTCATTGGACATTCTTTCATAAAAGTAATTATTTCAACTCACGCTTTTTTTCTATGGGGTTGGGAAAGATATAATTTTAATAAGTAATAATACTTTTTTATTTATTTTATTATTATTTTCTATTAATCATGAATCACTACATTGCTTCTTTATTCCGGCAAGTTTAAATTTGAGTGGCGCGGTTGCTATTGGTCGCAAGCTCTACTTCTTAGATCGTAAGTTAGATTTCTAATTTGAGCAGTGTTTTCGGGTTTTTCCATTAAGGAATTAGTCAGTAGCAGCCTAGCAGTTGGATTTGTGCAAGCAGATGCAGGAAGCCATCTTGGTTGACAAGCACATTTGCGCACGTATCTTTATTAAGTTGAACCTGCTTGTCAAATGTAAAATCTGCATAATGCAGCCATTGACATGGTTTTAATAGCTTTTACATGCAGATTTCAACTCAAGTTATATATATATAGGTTAGTTAAGGTAAGCATATACATCGGATTACCTTTTTTTTTTTTTTTTTTAAGGATGGGAAATCATCAAATGACCCCCCCCACTCTGGGCGGAGCGGGAGGGAGTGTCAGACTCATACTGACTAAAAACCATCCATGTTCCTTCCTCGCCTTTTACGTTCCGGGGCCGCGGTATCTCTTTCGAACAGGCCCGCAACCCCGGCAGGCTTCGGCCCTTGCGGGCCCCTCTCCTTTTGCTGACATCTCTTTGAGGCGCGCGTGGAACACGAACGCGCCGTCGACACGGCCTGTCGTCGTCGTTAGACGGCCGGATGGCCAGCTATTGCCCATAGCCAGCCGTCCACAGGCCCGTATCTACGGTGGCCGGTAGCCACCACGTGGCCCCCGACGCCCGTTGCGTCTCCCGCGGCGGCCGGGAAGAGAGGATCTCTCCCTCTCTCGTTCCGCCACCTCCTTCGCTAGCATCACTGCTTCGCAGAAGGAGGCGACGGCTTCCCATTCCGTCTCGCTCCGGACCATGGATTGAACCAGGGCCGGACGCGAGAGGTCGCCGCCGCCGATCGCCGCCACGAGGACACGGCGGAGCTCCGCCCACGCAGGGCAGACTTCCACCGTGTGCTCCACCGTGTCCTCCGGTCGATCCTCGCAGTGGAGACACCCGGGCGATTCCTCCCGCCCGATTCGGTGCAGGTACCTCCCGAAACATCCGTGTCCGGTGAGGACCTGCGTCAGGCGGAAGGTGAGGACGCCGTGGCGCCTCTCCAGCCACTCCTCAAAGAGGGGACTTACCGCCACTATCGTGGCGTGCCCTACATCGGATTACCTAACCTAGATTTCCCCAGTCCTCTCGTAATTGTATAAACTGCTACGCACAAAGGTAAGCATAAAGTTAAGTGGCCTTGTTGCAGTTGAAAAATGAATTGTACATTACATTACATTACAGAAAAATCATATCGCACACGGAATTTCCACAGTAGGTAATGTTAGTCTGTAGATCTATCCTTCAAACAAAATAAAAAACTTTGAATAATGAAAAACCTCACTACAAGGAAAAATCGCAACCTGAAGAAGAAAATGAACCAAACTAATAAATTACCGAAGGTATTATAGACTGAAGACTGAATGAAATCGGACAGAGATTCGACGTTCATCAATCATACTCGTTTAATCCGGAAGACTCGATCGAGAACGGAAATGACAATTTATGGCTGCCTGGCTGGAAAGTAGAACCGGACCAAGTTCCAGTCCTTCGGTGCGAAAGTAGCGTAGCGTACACTTCTGCAAGTTTTCTATATTATTCCACTCCTATCATTTTTATTTTAAAAGTTCTTCGTGTAGCAGCACTATAGCTACATAATACAAAAATATTTGCTACAGCGCCATCTATGACACAAATGAAGAACAAACATCAAAATTTCTAATTTATGAGTTATCGGGCAGTAGGCCACTACCATTTTTTATTGGTGATGCAGAACCTTACACACTGTGCTTCATCCCCCTAACTGTGTTCTTTTTAAGTTTTCTTGGTTTGGTGATCTATCCTTTCACAATCAAAGAGATTTCCTAAATCACTGTCTAAATAAAAGTGCACTAATAGATTTAGAACTTTGAGCTCAGCGTCGGAGATGTCAAATTCCAACAGTTCCTAGGGTCCTAGGTACATCTGAGTGTCCCTAAATGTTAGTGAAATCGAGCATAATAAGTTTCAGTTTCTACCAATAAACAATCTGCCCCCTAATGTCATTTCAATGTTTCTATGTTAGTTGCTAATAATCTCATAATAATAGATTTTCGCACAAAACATTATTTCGAACTATTAAAACCGCGAACGATTCGACTGTTTTCATAGACAATTAACACAATCTACCACTGAATTGATCTTATGTCAATTTAAAACTTTAAATCAATTATTACAACATAAATAAAATCGAAGGCCACTGGCTAGTCCTATGGTGACGATTTTAGGAAAACCCAAAAATAAACATGGGATTTTGATACAAACATGGACTTACGAACTTGTAAAAAGTAAGTGAGTACCTCGTAGCAATTAACGTTGCGAGTGGTGTTTTTAACCGACTCGTCATGAGTTAACAACTCTGCAATCATGATCTGATAAATACGGAGAAGAAGGTACTGTGTAAAATATAGGTAGGTACTTATTAAGCCGCCCACACACAGGCGCGTTTTTGCTTTTCTGCGTCCCAATACAAAATGTGATAATAATATGAGTTCTTAGGCCTCTGCCTCGAATCTTGCGGGCAGCGGGGCGGCGGCGGCGGCGGCGCGGGAGCGGCAGGATCTCATGCGTAAAATCAAATGGACTGGCTCTCGAAAACAGCGGCGCGGTAGCGGGGCGGCGGCGGGCAGCGAGCGGTGTACTTTAGTCAAGCGGTGACCGCCCGCGCGTCCTTTTGCCCACAATAAATCGAGCGTTAGGAATAAATTTTAATCAAAAAGATGTTGCCGCCATTGTTCAGACATTTTGTTTGCGAATAAAAACAAATATCACGACGACACAATCACGAAAACAACACTACGCGGCTATAGTGATGCGCGATCTGCCCACTAGTTTCGGGAACGGGCCTGCGATGCCCGCGCCGCTCCCGCGCCGCGCGCCGCCGCCACCGCCCCGCTGCCCCGCAAGATTCGAGGCAGAGGCCTTAGAAAATTTTCGTATTGGGACGCAGAAACGCAAAAACGTGCCTGTGTAGGAGAACCTTTATAAATAAAAAAAACACTCGAAAAACCACAGAGTGCCTCGTGGCACAGGCAATCTGCGGTTTTACTACGTATTCAAAAAAACTAATTGATCTATTCGAAAATGTTATGATTTAATGAATTCAGAGTTTTTGCCTAGATTGTATATGTTTTATTCAAACAGAGTGAAATTGAAATGTCTTGACGTCACGTCCCACGGAGTTTGATAATTTGACCTTGATTGATTTTTTGACTTGCATATGTATTTGATTAAAGTTATTAGAAAATGATAAGAAGCCATCAAACAATAATAAACTAATCACACCATTCATAAAAATAACATTATGCCAATATGTCTCCGAAGAATTTGGTAGAAGTAGGTATACCTGCAGGGTGTAAACAACGACGAAATTAAAGTGTTTTGAGAATAAGTTACAATACATAGATACGTGACACCCTCATTTGGCGGTAATTTTTTAAGTACTTACCATTATTTCAAAAGAGCTTAATTTCGTCAAAATAGATCATATCTGATCGTTTTCTACTTGGTGGGATTTTGGGATTCCTGTCTGTTAGTAATAGCGTTTGACAACAAGTACGCGCTAAGAATACGAAATATTTGACGCGTAAGTACCGATTGTACTTGTAACAAAGCCAATGAGGAAAAAAATCTAGGGATTTTTTTAGAACATTGTACTTTCCTTCTACGTGGAATAAGACCTACTTATCTAAGGAAATCCCTAAACATTTTCACAACGAGAAACTTTTACTTCTCATGCGATGATCCAAGTGTATAAATCTTATGCAATTACTTATGGCTTTTCCCGCTTTTCTTTAGCTCAAGAATGAGAAAACAAATATGGATATTATTGATTGAGACTTTGAGATATCGGTAGATATTGGTATGCCTATCCCTTCAATACACGATATTCAGGAAGCTAAGAACATCGACGCAGAAACTACCATCATCATGAATTCATGATTATTGATTTGATTCTGAAGAAATGTCTGATGGAAAAACACTATAAGACGGCCCAACCCAGGAATCGAACCCAGGATTTCACGCTCAGTAGTCGTGCTTGAGACCTCTAGACCAACGAGCCAGACACAATGATGATGTAAGGTGCATGTTCACCGAAAAGACAACGGTCTGTATCTAAAAACAGCTGTCACTGTGACATGTTCCCATACAAAAATGTGTTTTAAACAGCTGTTTTTAGATAATCAGACCGTCATCTATTTGCTGAACATGGGCCTAAGTATGAAATATTTAAAACCTTCGTTCCTCGAGTCTTATGAACTTGGAGGGTTGTATTGATGATTTTGATGATTATAATTCTGTAATTACATACGTTTTACAGTTGCGAACGATATTTTCAACATCATACAACCTACCACTTGCCTGCAAATTGCAAAAAAACCTAAGAAAAATTGAATTTCGCGTGAATGTCCCTTATCCCCAAAATGATTATATCGAAAGCAATAAGGATTAGGATGCTGGTGGGGCTGCCCCGCTTCTGTAGTGCGTCGGGGATGTTGGCTGATGCGCACGTGGATTGTTTTCACGCAACAATGCGTAAAAGGTGCGCTTCCCTGGTGCGCAGGGTGTGGGGCAGCACCAACAGTATCTTAAGCATGATTGCCAGTCGCCTGGACTGTGTTTATGTGGGTCGCTGCTGTGCAATTACTCATGGATTGTCGCAGCAGTGATTATTTGTTCTTTTTTTTGTATTTTTCAGTGCTTACTAACATATAGTTTTACTAACAGCTTTTGAGTCGTGGATACTCGAATAAAGAGAAATTCTATTCTAATTCTATTCTATTCTAATAAAACGTTAATAATTGCAGCGGTTATAAAATGCAAACTTTACTAATCACGTGTACATTTTATCGTTCACATTTCACGTGTTTATAAAACTTGAGTTCTGGCTTATTGTTACGATTTATCAGATTTACGACTGTATTACTCCGATTGAAGAAAGGAACGGAAATTGTTTGGCTAAAATGTTGATAGCAGTAGACTAAAAAGTAAGAAAGAAACAGTGTAGCAAAACCAGTATACGCTGGCCCTCTTTTCAATTGACACTTCGTACTAAGCCGGGCCAGCTCAAAGCCATGGTGTTACGAGTGCTACAAAAGGTACAAAGGCTAGCCCATCCAACGACCCTAAACTGTAAAAACCCAATCAACATTGAACCTAATAATTTACCGATAAAGTTGAAAATCTATTTCAGAAAGACATAATTATTGTAGGGTCTATACAATTTTTCTTTCATTTTTGCGGCAGAATAATGGACGTCAATATTTATAACAGAAGTTTTTTTGATGGTTCATTATACTTAAAAATAAACAAACAAAGCAAAACAAATACCAGCTCACCTACTTACATTATATGATATCTAAATAGGTTGCAATCACATGAATAACTCAAAGTAATAATGCACACAACTGTTGTTTACTTGGAAACATTTTCAAATTCGGATGATTGTGCATTTGGCGCAAGGCATAGACGGTAGCGGTGAAGTCACTTGCCATATTTTTTTCAATTCACACAAAAAGGCATTAGTGCAGTAGGCATGGAATGTTCGTTTATTGTTTTTCATTAGCATTCCATTGCAGACGATAGGGCGAAAATAATATATGAAAATAAGACGAGGCGATAACGATAATAGAAAATTATTTATTAAAATTCCTGAAAAGCTGAGGTATTTCAATCTTGTTGAAGGAACATACAGCCAGATCGGTGTGAAAGTGAGTCCAGCCAGACCCGTATTTGTAGGTTAAACACAGCGTTAGATGCATGTTTGTAATGATGAGAGCAAATAATCTCCACTATGACACTGAAGGTTCAACAAAGAAGTCCTTGCCATAATTTTATATCTCGTGGTTCATCCACAGTAAGTACAAATATTAGTTTAACCGACATCGGTACAGCTGCACCGACATGTAATAAAAACTGCTACATAAACAAGATTATACGCCTCAAGGAAACTACAATGAAAATCGTGATGGTAAGTTAGGACTTTCCATAAAGTAAAGAGCATAATGATATGACGATTGTTTTAATCTTTATTTATGAGCATGGAGTAACTGTCAAGATCAAGTGTTTTTTAATAATCAATTAAACGTTAAAGAGGCCTGCGGAGCGTGCGTATTTCATACACACGTAATACCAAAATAATTTGTAAATCAAACATATTCTTAAGGTAGTGTGTATTTATTTCGATTGTATTACTGAATATCTAGGTTACCAAATATGTATTTCGAATGGACACTAACTAAAACAAGAGTTAGGAGAAAAATAAGTTTTGTATAAGTAGACACAAGACATTTTAGATTCTTCATATCTCGTCTTTATATAATTGTCCTTTTAATAAAATATATATTTGGGAACATAGATATTCTGTAATCCAATCGAAATAAATACACACTACCTTAAGAGTATGTTTGATTTACAAATTATTTTGGTATAAAATGGAATGAACGAAGCATGCTTCGCCAGCACCTTAAGTATAATGTGTTGATCTGATAATATTTTGACACTATTCAGGCATTAGAAAAATGGTCCTGTATACCACAACGCAGGAGAAAGATCATTCATAGACGTACCGATTACCGGAAAAACTATTAACTAAGTACATTTATACATGAAATATTTATTCCGGGGTATAGAACCGGCAACACATAATTCATCAGGCAGCCAATCGTAGTCGTATCAAGTCAATGGTCAACTCTATCAAAATGAATGTTTACAATCAAGTGTTTTTTTTTCTAGTAGTGTGTGTGTAGTGTTGTATGTGGGTGTGTGTGTGTAGTGTTTTTGGCCGCAGGATGTGGTATTCCGTCGCTTCCGCGGACAAATTCCACAAGCAGGCACAAAGCATCGTGCAAGTGAAGTGTTACTATCATAGTTTTAAGTTACTTACACTAACAAAAATTGTTATTAGTATGTATTTTTAGATTAAGGTATTTATCTATGGGTCTTTGTTACCTGAAATAAATGGTTTATTATTATTATAAGGTTTTACGATAGGTGCTTTTGAAGAAAAGATTTCTACGTACATAATGCCGCTATAGATATTCCTCACACTAAGTTATTAAGGTGTTTACTTGACTAAGTATCTACGTACTTACTAACGTCATAAATAATTAGCAACACAAAACAATGAATAAGATATGACGGTCGACGCCTCTGTTCTGTAGATGAGGTTTGCATACGAAAATACTTATTTACAAGATGTCCTAATAAATAAGCACTTTTATCTGAAACTCTGTCGAAAAATATTTAGGTACTGCGACAAACGTGACTGAAAAGTAATAGTTATTTGTGCAACAAGAGAGCAAAGTGAGTTTTTGCTGCGAGTGTTGATTTTGAATCACGAGTAAGCGAAGGATTCTATAGTTGAATCACGAGCGTAGCGAGTGATTCTGGGTTAGAATCCTAAGCGTAGCGAGGCATTCAAAGACACGAGATACAAAATAACTTTGGTCTCGTGTAACACATAGAACTTTTCACCTCAGCAGCGAGAACATATACCTAAATAATACAAAACAAACATATAAAACAGTTCATTCAACAACATACATACAACTACAACATACTACAAACAACATAGTGAGATATACATAATGAACAGATATTAAATAATATACAGATATTTACCGCGAGACTTTTCAGGCAGGAATTTTTATTCTGCATTTTTACATTATGCTTCAATTCATCGGGTGTTAAATAGCAGACTTCGTCACCGGACTCACTCGTAATTATCTATTTATTATTATTATCTTAATATCCAAATTTGATTGTACTTTATAGCTAGCGTACATTGACCTAACCATTGCTAGCGTAACAGAGAATTTCAACAATAACAATCCCGCATTTTTTTCAAAATGCGTTCTGAACTACACTCGCGGTATTCTGTCTCAATATTAAAGATTGTTAAAATTTTAAATAAATAAGTCGAAACATGATAAACTTCGTATTTTTTTTCTTCAACATTCTCCAATTTGATTTAATTGTAAAAAAATATACATTGATTGTCTGATATACAACAATTTTTTTAATTTAAAACTTAAACACGTAATATCCGAACGTTTTATTCTTTTTTTTTTGGGCCTACTAGATATGTAATTTGAAAATCGAATTTCGAATCGACTTGATCTCTCGCTTTTTTCGTATCAAAGTGAAAGTGACAGAACATAGTGAAGTTTAATTCTTTCGAATTTTGTACTGTTCGCGCTATTTAAACAAAATAATTAAAAAGTTACTTTGTCTCACGCTCGCAGCAAAATCGAATTTTGCTCACTGTCTGCAAACAGCAAAACCTGCTTGTTTGAGGTGCTGATGTGAAAGGAAACTTAACGTTGAGATAGGTACATTAAATTAAGAAAATGAAAACTGACTGAGGAATTGAGGACACATCGTACCTACTTAGCAAGGAGGTTTTAAATAACTAATTATAAATAAGAATTTTCATTCAGTTTATATAAAATCGATTTTTATGCTGCATGGCACAAACTTTGAATGAATGAAAAATTCCATGGTATGATATGCTTTACGAAACAGGTATTTGAGATTAAAACTATGCCAGTATTGTGAGGAAAATTCATTGATAAAAGCCAGGACTTACCTACAAAGCTGCCAAAAAGACGTACACCACACTCTATGAAATAAACTTGACTCTATTCTCAATTCTTTTTAATCCACTCTCTTCATGATCAATTCATCACAGAATTCACAGAATTATTTAGGTGTTATCAAACCTACGCAAATTATTTCATTAAACGATCTAGATACCAAATATGCAAAATAAGATAGACTCAGGTTAAGTTTCCGTGCAACGGGTAGCAATGTTAATCTTAAACTGTGTCGGCGATATACAAAAGTAGGCGATTTAACGAGCGACGCTAATAACTGTGTGCAGCCAATGAATACCTATTGCTGTTTTACGATAATTTCAGGGCTGAAACTGTATGATAACTTAAATGGCTCGTAGTTCGTGCACTTACCAAGATATAATGGGTGTAAAAATACCCTTATCGAAGCTGAATTGCATTCCCAACAAACATTTACGACGTCGAGTAGACGTTTTGGTGGCCACTTAATGTTATTTAGTATAATCGTATAAACGTTATAAGGACGTTTACAGGACGGCATTAGGGCCCATTTTATTCAACTTAAGTCGCTAAGAGTTTCGTGTAACAGTCATATAAATATCTAACTTAGTCGCACAGTAGTCGTATACATGTCGGCGATCTGACTACTTATCATGTAATGATAGGTGTCGCGGCGTGTATTCGACTTCGGGTCGAGTTATTGTACACAATATGACTTTTATATAATGTAATCGTTGTGTTATTGTCGTTTAAAGATGATGCTTAACTGAACGAAAATATTGTAACAGATTATAACACGTTAATTTAATATGGCAGTGTTTTTGACAGCTGAGTTAATATTTACATTTTTTTCATGGTTATTTGAGGTGATAAAACCATTCCATCAGTTGTAAACCATGGCGCAATCAAGTTTACTGATTAATGTGGGGTAAGTTTATAACAAATTTTTCATGCGCTTTCGAAATTTTATTGTTTTCGCATATTTTATCAATAATTTTATTAAATGACTGCGTTATACGACAACTACATAACTTCCCGGCGTATAAACTGCGTGTTCATATATGTTTACGCCAAATTATCAGTTTATTTAGGGATCAGTAATAAAATAACATAAACGCCTAGCTAACTTAGTTCAAAGAATTTATTTTTTAAGACAGAATATTTGTGTTCGTGATATATAACGCAATTAAGTCTAAATTATACTTTTGTTTTAGGTGAACCCCACAATGATCTATATTATGCGGATGTTGATAAGTTCTTATCAAAGTTGGACTTCACAGAAATGATACGCGCACATTTGAAATGACCGTGGTTTAGATTAACAATATTTCAAAGCTTTGCTTAATTTTGATTAGTCGAAATTAATTAGTCACTTATTGTCTCAAATTTCGACTATCTTGAAATGTTAATTACGCTCCTGGGACTAATTAAAGAATGAAACAATTTTTATAGCCTTTTTTTATTACCTATTTCTTAAACGTATCTATAAATGTAGCAAAATATATATATTTGAGTTGTATGAAACACTAACCAATTCACACTTTATATCAGTAATATAATATATTGCTTCAGTTTCCTAAATTATGTTGAAAATGAACATGATGCACTTTGGTTAAGTTGATTTGTTAAATTTGGGTTTAAATGTGATACGGAACCCTTCTTATTTTCCTCACTCTCAGCTTGATCGGTCTTACTTTGTAAAACAGTGCGTGCTTGAAGCGAATGAAAGTTGTTTTTAGCTTTTCTTTTCAATGGACTCCTTCTTTTAATACTTTTCCCCTTTTTTAGACCCATGTTGTATCAGACAATAAATGAATAATATGCTGAATTTGATTTCAAAATGGTGGAAATTGTATAAAAGATAATTATAAACCTTTGACATGAGTATTAATTAAATAGCGGTCGTATTATCATGTTTGTGATACTTTAGGACGTATACAGGTTGCACTCGTAATACTTATTCGACTTATATATACTGGTTACAAATACTACGTGTAAACAATTATTATCCGTTTAGCAGATGTTTAAAAGTGTGTTGTATTATATGACAAAATTTACTGTTTTACGACATTTATACTACGATAACGTTTACAGGACTAAAAGTTGTATAATTTAGGTTTATAGATGTCGTCGTAGACGATATTATATGATGATTGTATAAAAAGCTCGAAATAACGTCTATACGACATTATTATACGACAAAACATTTAAATGACTATTCGGACATATAATACACCAGTACATGACAAAGTGGTATACTAATTACTATAAAATAACTTTAAAGGGACTTCAGGTCATATAAAAGTTTGACTATATGACAAAAATGTTTGTTGGGTTGTTTTTTGTTTTGGACTATATTACCTGGGAACCTTCTAGTTTCGGAGTTTTTTTAGGGGTCTTTTGAACCAATGACGTATTATAAATAGACGCGTCATGCATGAACATCACGGCTGTCGAAAACCGCATAAATACTGTCGGTAGCTAGATAGCTACTTAGACGCACGAAGAAAGGGAAAGAAAATTAAACGTCATCTACGGATTTTTTGTTGTTAGAGAGAGATAAATATATTTCTTTAATTCCGTTGTCATCTTCCCTTAACGGCACGTGACTTACCTCAGGCGCCAGCCGCCATTAGAAGGCATGGAAAAAAATAAAATAAAATACATTTTTCTTGATACTTACGCATGAAATGAATACTTTTCTATCTTTCACAGTTAAAGTATAGTTTTAACATGTCCTAAAACACAGGACGGAATTTTTTTTCGTTGTTTGAGGAAGTTATAAACAAAAGTTATTTTAATGTCACGTACTGCCGCGGCACTGGTTGGTACGCGACTAAATGAAAGTCCGGCAATTACCTTGCATTCATGTTGCCACTACAGAGCGCGGGCAACGTATCTATAGTTTTATATATCATTGTTTTGAATACACAAGTTTTGTACCTATATTATAAATTTACTTGAAATAATTCCATAACTTCTGTGTGTTACACGGGACTCCGTGTAACACCATCCACCACCACGTCCATAAAATACCTATGATGTTCACCCTAAAAGCAGATGTACAGAATGCTTGGTTGACCTTTGAAACGGGAGTGCAATAATACTTTCTTCTTGTATATTCACAATGGTTATTTATTTTAGAGTAATAAAAGTATTTAAGAAAGTAGTAATAAGTTATAAAATCTTCGACAAAGTTTCTCACTTTCACAGCTCAATCTTAGTCGAAAATGTATGGTTTCCCGCCATTTACTGTCATTCGCTCGCTTTGACAACTTTGGCTCCAAATGGCGATGGCTTGGCTTGGCTTGGCATGGCTGTACCGTGTACACAATGGCGTGGCATGGCTTGGCGTTGGTCAATATAATACTGGAGCGTTACACCTATGTACCTGTGTACGTCCGGCAAGGACACGTTAACTGTTTTATATTTTTCAGTACGTATTAATGTATTCTTTGGTTAAATAAATAATTACCACCATAGTGATATCATCATTATCATCATCATCATTTCAGCCGAAAGACGTGCTGGACATATATACTTACTTAATATTTTGTGTTTTCAGCAAATATTAAAGTGATTATCACCATTTATTTTGGAAGACAGCTAAATATAGAAACCACAAAACAGATTACTGAGAAATGCCACCATATCGTGGTATTTTTTACATCTGTTAGATAATTTACACGTGGACATACATTTGTTTGTATTATCAACCAAATGAATATGGTCAGTCAAGTAATTGACCCATGAGACAAGTGGAAATTCTGTTTATTGCTCTTCGTAGGTAGCATCCAATATAAATTCTGTATTTTCCCACATCTTGTGGAATTAATAGTTTTCATAGATATTTACAGTGTGTTTTGAATAGTAAAACTATATTTTTTGTATTTTTTGGGAACTAAAAGTTATTATCACATTAACCACATATAAATATTGGCAATTTTCATCTTGTCAATTCGGCAACATTAAGTGTGTGTTTACGCTGTTCTGTGTCGTGCAAGCGTCTGCTTGCACGACACAGAACAGCGTCAATTTATTGGGAAATTCTTTCAAATTCCTTTTTATTGTGATAGAATGCAGTGTCGCATAATTTGATTCAAGTTTTTCAGGTATCAAGCAAGCCTCTACTTATATAATGAAAAACCCAGTCAACGTCTTTCAAACACACTGTAGGTATATATGAATATCATTATTATTTAATATAAAATCAACACTGACGAATCGGCAGGCAGCCCTGAATCGGTGTTACTGTTATAATATGTAAAAATTAGATGAAACACTCGATAAACGCCTCTGTCATTATTTACGTTTGTGCGAACTCTGAACAGTGACAGCATTGTTTTATTAAATTTTGCAAACGAATGTAACGATTTTGTAAAGTAATAATAAATAATTGTAATTCTTTCCATAAGCGACACATGGCACTAGTGGTGCACGAATAAAATACATCTATTATAATTATTAGTTCCAGTTAAATATAGGATTTAAGTTTGTATCCATTTTAAAATTACAGAATTATTATTATTTAAATTAAAACATGTATTTACTGTTAATATTAAGTTTTAATGTATTTTAGTTAATTAATTGAGCAAACGTACTGTGTACTTTGCTTTGATTGGTCGAATAGCATGCTGAGTGTTGATCTACTGTTAGAGTGGGGAACATTCAGCTTGTGGTGGAGATTTTAGTTAGACAGAGTCAGTCTTTTTTGAGGCGTGGAACAGAAAACATAGTTTGTGAACACGTATTGCTGTTGTACTATCTTGATTTATAAATTGGTGATTGTGATATGGTTGATTAAACATTTTACTTTGAATGCGCGAGTGTTTGATTTCTTAATACGAACTAAGTGTACCTATATCAGACATAATTACCAGCTCGTACTCATTTAATAATTTGACTGCTTCGCAAATCGTTGGTGTTGTAATCGCAAGTGCTACTTATGAGTATGAGGTCCTGGGGTTCGATTACAGGTCGGGCAGTGTTAATGGGTAGTTCATCAGAACTTTCTCTGTAGTCGGAAATTGGATCCCATTTGATGGCAATATGCTCGCCCCAAATTACATGGGTTAAGGGGGATGTTTCAAGGTAGCCCGCGTAGTAGTTCAAATTTTCTTACGTTTTTTGCAATTTGCAGGGCAGTGCTAATTTGTATGTTGATAAACATATCGGTCGCGACTGTTAGACGTATTATGTAAGTTACATAATTATAATCATCAAAATCATCAATACAGCCCTCCTAGTCCGTAAGAGTCGATGAATGAATTTTTCACGCTCAAAGTCCTTCTTCGCAAAAAACGTAAGAAAATTTGAATTTTGCGGTCCACCCTGACGCTTTCACCTTAATGTGACGCAATCATAACTGGCGAACATAATAAATACTAACCTTTGCATATCCCTTCGAAAATTACGGGCGTGCGTGATGCTTTGTTTATGTTATATCACTAAAATAATTAAAACACAATTAGGTGTGGCCAAAGCCAATCGGTAACTGGCAATTAGTAACCATGGTAATTTTAAATTAGAGTTTAGGCGTCTACCTTAGGTAGTACCGCGACACACTAATTGCTGAAGTATCCGGAAAATTACCTACTGACAAAAGACGATGGAGTCCATAGCCTTCTTGATTGGATTTATGTGGTACACCACGTAGTAAGGTTAACACCTTACTACGTGTACCACATACCGTGCCGTGCCGTACCGTGTGTGTACAACTGCAGAACACTCGAAATTCAAGTCCTTAGGGTGCGAACCGCCCAATACCTGAACACGCCCCAGAAGGGAAAAGCCTTATAGCTAGTCCGTGGGTACCGCACGATCTCCGGCGAAGCAACGAACCTCCGTGCCGGATTGCCACTATAGGATCTGGAGGCAATAGTCCTTCGCGGAGGCTCTACGCGGAGACGGAATGGGAAGCTGTCACCTCCTTCTGCATAGCAGTAATGCTAGCGAAGGAGGTGGCGGAACCTCTCGTCCCAGCTGCCGGGAGACAAACCGGGCGCCGTATAAGGCGCGGGCCTGTGGACGGTGAGCTATGGGCTAGCTCGCCGTCCATCCGTCTTATGACGACAGGCCGTGTCGGCGACGCGTTCGTGTTCCACACGCGCCCCGACGAGATGTCAGCATAAGGAAGGGATCCGCAAGGGCCGAAGCCTGCCGGTACTGCGGGACTGTTTGAATGAGATACCTACCGTGGCCCCGAAACATAAAGGGCGAGGAAGGAACATGGATGGGTTTTAGTCAGTAAAAGGCTAACACTGATCCCGCTCCGCCCAGAGCGAAGGAGTCATTTGATGATTTCCCATCCGAAAAAAAAAGTGTGGTAGCGCCAGAGTAGCCCGCGAAACTCAAATTTTCTTTCGTTTTTCTGCAATTTGCGAACAGCAGTATCCTGCTGAATTTTGAACAAAATAAGAAACCTAGAAATATGTAAAAAAAACTGTTCCTTATTATAGTCTATGTTCGCAACCGACACGTTTGCATTTACAGAATTATGATCCTCCATTACCCTTTTAGTACCTATTTTAACTCGCGGTTAACAGATGGCTAGAAAGAGAATGAGTACCTACTTACGCTATGAAAGAAGTAGCATGTTGGGGCGACCCCAAATAAATGGGGATAAGGGCAAAAGAATAGTGATGATGATTTTACGACTTACCAGAAATAAAGAACCAAACACTGTTTTAAAAGTAAGTTATCATTTTCGGTTTCACTATACAAATAAAAATAATCGATGAAACTCGATCACGTACTAAGGTGTAGGATTGGATGTCTTCCAATTAAAGACATAGCTATGTGATAGCTGTTACATGTACCTATTATTACAACTGCTCAAGGGCATTACTAGAAATAGTTGAATTAAAAGTTAAAGAAAAAAAGTTAAAAAATAGCCACCTTTTTTTCACGCAATTTATTTATCTATGAGTATTAAAAAAAATCAGTTGACGTTTACTGTCAAAGCAATTTGGTTAAAAATTGGTCTAGATATCTAAGTATTTCCCGTATACATGCTCTGTGACCTACTATACTACATAGCAAAGTTTAATTTACCAGTTTTCTTAAATCCTTCAACCACTGTTGTTGCTGTCTGTGAGTCAGTGACATACAATACAATCATGTTATATCACATCGAGTGACCGGTAAGACCAGAAGCTACGGACAAATGAAATGCGGACTCGTCTCTTGTATTATTGTACCATGCTCTGACTGATAACGTAGTGAAGTGTCTGTCAGTGTCCGACCTTAGTGCAGCCAGTCTTCAATCTGTACCTACCGGTTTCAATGCAACTTTAGGTATCGTATTTGTAAGGCCTGAATACAATACAGGTCGTGCATGCTCGTAGTACCGACCAGACGGTACTACGAGCATCATGGTAATCCATCGGCTGTCGGTTTTTAATAATAAAAATAGTTTCCATCCATGAGCTCGATAGATGGCGTTGATCAGACTACGTCACTGGGTGCCAAAGCCAAAACGCTTGAAAAAACAAACTTCACATAATATTATGCTCGTTGACTGACACTTTCGTTTGCATTAAGCTTCCGAATGTTAAAAAAATAGGTGCGAGTGAAATTATGTGGCGGTCTGTTCCTTACAGTAACATACGGAGATCAGCTCCATCTATTCAGCGAAAGAAGAGTTGAAAAAAAAACCCTCATTCGCGTTACCGCGTTATACACGTGTGGATCCGGCTTTAGACTTCTTTGTAAAGTGATTTGAAAGCGTCAGGGTGGCCTACGAAATTCAAATTTTCTTACGTTTTTTTGCAATTTGCAGCCCAGTCATGGGTTGTGTGTTGATGAAAATATCGTTCACGAATGTACGACGTATATAATTACAGAATTATAAAGTGAAAAATCCGTCAAAGTGCAAAACACGTACGTAAATTTGAATTTCGCGGGCTACCATGGAGCATCCACCTTAAAATAATGAATACTTACATTATCTGGTACTTCCAACATGGTGCTTGTAAAATTATTCATCATAATCGGGGAAACTTGAAGAACATGATGATTAAACCTGTAAAGAAAGCAATAAAAAATTTGAAACATTTATTTACAGGTTGGCAAAAATGTCCTGAAACGGAACTAAAAAATTTCATCGTTGGCAACTTCTCCTACTGTCACGTCTAGTCAGGTACATGTAATGTCATTTCATGATATCGGTGGCTGTTTTTCGTGTATTTTTTGTTATTGTGTTTAAATTGGTGACTCAAAGGGTTCAATATGAACAGAAAAACCATTCGCAGCTCCGCTAGAGAGATAATTTATAAAGTGTATTTGAGTTGTTTGGCGGAACATGAAGCTGGACAAATTTTATTGGATATCAACGATGTTTTTGAAAGAACTGCGGAAATGTCAGGTAAAATGATCTTTTATCTAAGTAATCAGATGTAATATGTGTGTTTAAACTTGCACTAGATAGTATAAACCATTATACAACTATTATTTACATTGAAAAATACATCGATGAATTTTGTGGTTATGTGCATTTACAAAGAAGCACGCTCCTATAATTTTGATACTTTTTGTGTTACTTTCAGAATAAAAGTAACTAAAACATAAAATTGCGTCACATAATGTTGGATCAGTTGATATCAAGGTTTTTTAAAATAGCTACTTTCATTTCACATTCTTAGAAAGAAGTATTTGCAAAAGTTTAACTGTCTTTATTTTTTACTGTTGTAGGCCGTGGCTGAACAAGTGTTTGCAAGCATCTCTGTTGGTGATTGGAAAACATCATGTGAACATGTTATGCAAATAGAAAGAGAGTATTATCAAAGGGGCAAACTCTGTATAGTGATATAGACAAAATAGTCATAAATCTGCAAGATGACAGCAGCAGTACAGATACAGACACGGATGAAGAACTTTCAGATGTGGAATATTTAGACGAAGACATGCTAGATTCTAATTGAAACATCTGTAAAATTCTATCTATCTTATTAATAAAAATGAAAAAAAAATACTTAGACGAATCGTTGGTATTATTTTCCTCATAATGTAAATCAATATACACACGTACTTGCGCATTATCACACAAAAGCGTGGGTATGTAACGAGCAGAGAAATTGATGTTTATTTCAAGTTTAAGTAATGTAAAACCCGTTAAAGTCGTCATCATCCGCCTAGCCTTTTCACAACTAATTTTGGGGTCCGCTTCCAGTCTAACCGGATGCAGCGTGATATCAGTATTTGACATGGAGCGACTGCCTATCTAATTTCCACAACCCAGTAACTAGGTAATACAGACTTGGTTGTCAGATTTTCGGGCTCCTGACTCACAGTAAAGATCTACAAATGACACGACAACAGCTATGAGAGCTTTCTGGGGGACGGAAGAAACTCTGACAGATGGTCACCCATCTACAGACTAACTTAGTTAAGCACGGCTTAAGCTTGAAGATTGTCCTGTCCAGCTGTTATTATTTAGCACCGAGTTCTTCTAAAACCCATCAAAGTACACATTAAATAAAAATAAAAATTGAAAAAAAAAACAAAAGTATCAAACTGTTATTGTCGTACTATATAGGGTTACAATATGTACGATAGTAGCGCCACCATTATTTTCACGACTTTTATGCCAAGCTGTACACTTTTTTTTTCAACAATTTATCATTAAGTTAAAAGGCTAGTATCTATATCAGTGCAATAAAAAAAATACTTCAAAGGTGTCTACAAAGTTAGTTTCACACGCAAAAACTAAATAAAACTTTGAGAATAACTACGATATTAAGAGTCCGTGCACGAAAATAACTCATTTTGAACATTTTTGATCACTACTTGTGGGAAAGGTAACAAGAATATGAACCTTCTTTGTTGCTATTATAAGAGTCAGGTTCTTATTCTTGTCGACCGCTTGATTCTTTTTTTAAAATAATGTATATATTAATGGCAATCACCCATATACAAAACCCCTTTTTCGCAAAAGTAACGAGCGAGTGATGTTTGGGGTTCGCTGAACAAAGAACTACAAAATATTTTGAACATTAAAAAATATAAATGGCATCATTAAATGGTCTACTCGTAAAGTAGTTGAAAACATTATTGATTTCAATACGAAAAGTAGCAGAAAAAAAATGTTGAAAAAACGTAATTTATGGAAAACTTCGGGACAAATAAGTATTTTTTTCTATACCTTAGAAACACTTTAAAGAAAATTTAAAAATTACTCATTAATCTCAAGGTAGCCCTTTAATAGAATCTGAATTTTTATTTATAAATAAACAATAACATCATTTCGTAAATGAAGGGCAAAGTGAACTATATTATCGACCGCGCAATCCCGATCCCGTCAGTAACGACCGGGCTCTCCCAGCGTGAACACGTATCACTTTGCTTCGCAAGCGCTCGCGAGTTATACGTAAATATATTTCCCAGATAAACGCAGACTACCACATTTTGATCCAGTAAGTATTTAGTTATGTATTATTAGTAGTATTTTTTAATATTATTATTTTTTGACTTTGGTTGTTTCTTAAGATTTTTAACATTTATTTCGTCTTCAAAATTAATATTATGTAGAGGTAAGATTCTTTGTTTGTACATCATATGTTGTAACTTTGTAAGTATAGATGTAATTTGCGAAACTACTGATCTGATTCCGAAAATTAAGGTTTTTCGTCATGGGTGTCGTTTTTATGGTTTTTGGGGTCGCTGATTACGAAAAAGAGGTCAAAATGAAAATCCAAGATGGCGCCCAGAGTTTTTGTTGGTTTTACGGTCATGGGTGTCGTTTTCATGCGTTTTGGGGTAGCTGATTACGAAAATGAGATCAAAATGAAATTCAAGATGGCGCCCAGGAAAATTTTAATTTTTTCCGTCATAGGTGTTTTTTTCATGGTTTTTGGAGTCGCTGATTACGAAAATGAGGTCAAAATCAAAATCCAAAATGGCGCCCAGGAAATTTTTAGGTTTTTCCTTCATGGGTGTCGTTCTGCCGTCATTAGAAAGAAGGCCGTAACTACGTCAACGTCGATTCCGAGATAATTGAAGTTTTATCTAAAACGGAGGCCCGCGGTTTACTGAATGGTTTTAGTTAGTGATGCTTATTTTATAAAACGTCAAAAAATATAGGCTAAATGTTGAACCATAATTTATTTAAAATCAGACATGCATATTCATTTTATTTTATTTTTGCCCTTTTGTCTTAGCAAAAAAATAATTATAATTGGTGAAATACTTATTTAAAAGGGCGTAATTGCGTAGAATGTAATTACGGCTTAGCTTGGCTTGGCATGGCATCTGAATGAGGAAAATATTCCTTCAAAATACTTATGTAAAAAGCCCTTATTGCGTAGTTAGGCCTTTTTCTAGTAGTAAATTTATTTAATATTTAAAGCTTAACAATATTTAATTGGTAATTGCGGCCTTCCAGACTAGAATTACGAAAATACTAACAAAAAAAGCCGTTATTGTGTAATTAAGGCTTTTCAGATTCAAAAACCATAATTTATGTCGTAGTTAGGGCTAAAATGTTTATGCTATCTTTGATCTCATACGAGATACAGCTTTGTGAGTAAGACCACAAGATAGCATTTTCTTTGCTGATTCCAAATATGGTTATAACTCATTTTTGTCAAAATTGTTAGTTACGGCCTTCTTTGTTATGACGGCAGCGTTTTTGTGGTATTTGGGGTCGCTAATTACGAAAATGAGGTCAAAATCAAAATCCAAAATGGCGCCCAGGATTTTTTTTGTTTTTTCAGTCATGGGTGTCGTTTTCATGGTTTTTGGAGTCGCTGATTACGAAAATCCGGTCAAAATTAAAATTGAAGATGGCCCCGAGTAAAATTTTCGGGTTTTTATTTCACGGGTGTCATTTTCGTGATTTTTGGGGTCGCTGATAATAAAAATGAGGTCAATATGAAAATCCAAGAAGGCGCTGATAGTTATAATATAATAATACGTACGTAACGTAACGAACTACGTTCTTTACGGGAGTCTACAGACCGCACAATTTTTTGGAATGTGAAATGGAAAAGTTGATCATGTCTCATACTCGAACGACTGCATTGAATCAGATGAAAATACAAGATCTTGTTTTCAAATCTATTGGCGTCTCTTATTTGTTGTAGGTAATGGGTCGAAAGACAGGGACGCATTACGCATGCATTAATAAAAAGAAAAGGAAAGAACATGGGAGACTGATACGTGCTAGAGCAGCACTCAAAGAACGACAATCTGGTCAACTCGCTACGGTTTCGTTTCCAGAACACGTAAGTTTTTACTTTCCATCAGCGTTAGAATGTAGAAGTATTTACTAGTACAAACTAATATCAAATGTTGTTAATTTCAGGAAATCGATCAGCTGTACAGTTTGTTTTTATCACGTCAAGTTTTTGTATCTAATATTGTTACTATGCCCGAAAATGCAATGATTAGTTTTGTACGGTCTTTTCGGTAAACCAACAGCAGTCAGTTATGACAGTGTGGATGGGAATACCGCTTTCCAATACCGTTTTGCATACTGTATTCAGCGGTTTATTTTACTATATCGCCGTGACATTTCGTGTAAATGTTTTGTTAAATTATTGGTGTTGGCTATGGAAGCCAACAATTCGTTTAAAATACGGGCAACATAATACTAGAAGGAAGCACATTTTTATTGTACCTAGAACACTGCTCAAAAAAATTGGTGGCTGGTTTAGATGTCTATGTACACGCTTTTATAATAAACTTCCAACCCGCATTTAAAATGTCAGCTCTAATAAATACAAATCGTTTATAGAACTTAAACTGTGCCAAAAACTTTTCACTTATAGGTACTGTTAAAGACCTATATTGAAAACTAACACGAGAAGTGTTAGTTTTCAATATAGGTCTTTAACCGCGACGTATGTTTGTAACATACAAATTTTATAATTTAGTGTAGCCAAAACGGCTTGGAATGGAATTACTCCAATTCATTTTTTGTTTGTTTTCCTTTTTCTAGTAACTATTCTGATATCCAGTTGACAATACACTTGACATTGATGAATATATGTTTTTATTTTTTATATTTACCGTTTTGTAAAATGTTTGTACTTGTATCTAAATTATTCTAATACTGTCGGCGACGAGACCCTATCTCCACACCAGAGTGCAAATAGTGGCCATACTTAGTGTATTACGTGAGTCGTTCAGTTGATTTAGTGTTTGAAAACTTGTGATATTAACTTATAGATACATTTAATTAAGAAAACAATTAATATAATATCACTAGAATCGTGTTAGTTTATGATAACTTATCATCATCTTAGTATTAAAGTCCAATCAGACTGGTTAGAAAGGAAAAAACGTAAATTATTTTTTTTTGTGTCATAATTACGTAACTCGAAATGATATTTTTTTGTTTGTTAAGGTATAACGTTTAAATTAATGTCAAGTCGCTGGACTTGACTTAAAACCATTATTCACGCAAGAATCATGTAAATCGGTCCAGTCGTTTAGAAAATATAAAGCAAAATAGAAAGTAAACATTATGTACATCGTAAATTTCACACTTATTGTTCTATGATATTTAATGTAAGGTGCAATATGATTGTTTTAAGTGGAAATAGGTGCAATTACCTTTGTAAAAATGTATATATTGTGAAGTTTATTTAAATGAATAAAGAAGGTATTGGGTTCCAAAGGTTTCGGCTTTCGCGAAAATAAACGCAAAATTAGTTTCTAAAAATTAAACCATTATTATTTTGATTGTGATAAATATACTGTACACACACATTCCTGACTTTTATTTCTGAGCCTTTATAATTATGTACTTTAAAATAATATCGTCTACAGGATCAAAATTGTTTAAGCGATCACTACGCCCGATCTTCACCCGTGTGTGCGTGTATCTGCATGAACAATGCACACAAACATAGAATTGCAACGAATTTGCCTAAATTCGAGCGAGTGAATTTTGTGCACGGACTCTTAAAACTATTGTATGTATTTGTGTGTATTCCATTCATTATTATATTAATAAATTGGTGGTATACAAGCCAGGCTTGGGAGTAATAAGACGAACATCTTGAATTTTTGGTGGACTTTAGTATGCAACAGAGTTTGTAAACGTTTCTCTTAGCCACAGACTATATAGGGCTCTCTTAGCCGTTGACACTTTACAGCTGTTATTGACAGCTGTAAAG
The DNA here is from genome assembly GCA_916618015.1 of Xestia c-nigrum. NCBI lineage: Eukaryota > Metazoa > Arthropoda > Insecta > Lepidoptera > Noctuidae > Xestia > Xestia c-nigrum. Next base: position 7,792,246 of record OU745263.1, read on the forward strand.
TGTCCGAACAAGTTTCTGTTTACATTACATTGTTTTGAATTAAATTGGAGTGACTATTCAAGTGGAAATTAAAGTTGAATTAGCTATACAACAACTTTGTGTTAACTTGTTACAGCAAAATAGATTTTCTTGGAATTTCGTCGTGAATTTGTTATGTTTTAACGTGCCCGGAACTTCGACGGTGAGTAATAAACAAAGTTGTTTTGATATCCATTTATTTTGTTACGGTCAATAACATAAAAAATACGCGATGCGCCATGAATGTTAATTTTTGGTAAGGTTAGACGTCTTTGTAGACCGGCAAAGTTTAGTATGATCTAGGCAGTGAAACTTCGTGGCGATGTCACTTATTACTTTGTTGTGAAAAAAAATATTACTTAATTCTTAATACTATTAATTCTTGTATAAACTTTTTTACAGCTTTCTTTATTATTTCCACTACAATTGGTGATATTCAACCAGGCCACCAGGTTTTTATGCATATTTCCAGACGAGGATACTCTAGACAACATTTCCTTATTAGGACATCCAGAGCACAATCAGGATATACTGCAATGGTATATTTTAATTCTACTTCAGTCAGACAACCTCATGAAGCTGGCAGAGGTCCAATTTGCCCATGCTCAATGCTGTGATGTACTGTGTTGCTAGCTGCATAAATAATGCATAGAAGGATGAATAATAAGGTCTATTTGAATCCAGTAACCTATGGCAAGCTTAACCAAAACAAAAAAAAAACCCTGCTATGGTCAATCCTGAAGAGGTAATAAATAATAGCCTCTGCCGATGGGATGAGTGGAGCGATGTTAAAAAAATACACTCACCGGCATGGAAACTTGGCCACCAATAACTTGCCGATAATTTCTATTTAAATATTTAATTTTCATTATATTATGGGTTTATGCACTAAATTAGGGTTTTTTATGGTGTTGTAGCTCAGTTATTGAAAAAATGATGCACCAGCAGTAATCTTTTAAAAAATAAGCAGTTTCACAAAAATATTGGTTTTAACACTGTCAATTTAAAAAGAACACAAAATGAAAAATAACCAAAAAGTCTTCGTTGTTTTTGCATTTTAATATCGGGTGTTTCCTCCCCTAGCCCCGATAACAGCTTGCATTCGTTCTGGCATACTTTGGATGATGTTTCTGATCTCAACTTGTGGTATGGTTTCCCAAGCGGTCAGTGCCGCATTTCGAAGCTGGTTCAGAGTTTCAGGCGGGTTGGAGGAGGACTTTATTTTTCTTTTAAGCATGTCCCAGATATGCTCTATTGGATTTAAGTCTGGACTACGCGCTGGCCACTGCAATTTTTGAATACCAACCTCTGTAAGGTATTCTTCCACGCAATGTGCAACGTGTGGGCGCGCGTTATCGTGCATTAGGAGGAATTCGTCAAACCCAATAAACCCTGAATATGGTAACACGTGTTCCTGAAGAATTTCCTCGATGTATCGTGTTGCCGTTAATCGGTTATCGACGATAACTCCGTACGTGTATCGGAACTTATTCCTCCCCAAACCATTATAGAGCCTCCATGAAAACTAACAGTTTGTGTGGTGGTAATGGGTAAAAACCGCTCTCCTCTTCTTCTCCACACTCGCTCCCGACCATCTGGAGCTCGTAAAGCGATTCGACACTCATCTGTGAACAGTACTCCAGCCCACTGCTCATGGGTCCAGTTGACGTGTTCTCGTGCGAATCGAAGTCGAGCTACTCGGTGACGTCTGAGAAGTTCTGGGCCGCGTGCTGGTCTACGAGCTTTTAAATTCTCTTCCTCCATTCGTCTTCTCACTGTACGTTCACTAACATTGACACCTCTTGTGAACTGGAGTCGCTGGCGTATCTCGACAGCGGTGAGGTAGCAGTTTCTCAAAATTTCCAGGACAATAAAGCGGTCATCCCGGGCTGATGTGCATCTGACGCCTCCGCTGCCTGGTCTGCGGGAGTAGCGGCCTGTCTCCTGGTATCGTTTCAGCGCATACTGCATCGATGAACGTGGTACATTCAGTATAACAGCAACTTCTCGCTGTGTCAGCCCTTGTTCGATCAATGATACAGCTTGTGCAACCTGTGGTGGTGTTAATGGCATTTTTATTGGAATTAAATCACCTTTAGTTATTGAAGTAACAGTACGATATCACAATAATTGAATAACCTAACAATAAACTTTCACAAAACACAAATTTAAAACAGCAACTTAGTCGCTCAGATGACCGGGTTCAACTAAAACTTAAAAATAACGTCATATTGCACTCAAACATGATAAATTACCCTCTTGAACTAAAGGTAAACATTTTTTAGACCAACCTTCATAATAAATAATCATAGGAAACACTTAAAGCTCTTGTTATCGCGAAATACGCGCTTGGCCAAGATTCCGTGCCGGTGAGTGTATAATCAATCAACTTTATATCTCACCTCAATATACATAAATGATTTTACATTTATTAGATTTGATAATGATACATGATTCAGGAAAGTATATGTAATATTGTATTGAGTTGACTGGTGTCTAAGCTAGGCTGGTTGCCTGTGTTTCAGGGCACAAAGATCCTTTACATTTTAATTTCATAAATTACCTAATAGAAAAAATATATAATTATAATATTGGTTTACATTCTACATTTTGTCAGCAAAAATGAAGAACTTATGTAACTACCTATTACAAATATTAAACTTCTATTACTTTACTTTAAATAATAGGTAAAAAAGATGGCAATGACATTGCATTGTGTGCACACAATGCAACACATTAAAATAATTAGTTGGTATGCGAATTTATGTCAAATGAAATTGCGTAAGTAAATATTATGCTAATTCTATTACATATTCTAGCCAATACGTAATAGGTTATGACAAGTTAACAAAACATTGAAGTAATCATAGCATATTTTTAAATGCTCAATTTAATTTACGTTTCACATAGAGTTCGCTTCATTTTTGGTTTATTAAATTGTTGCCAGTCTCCCAAAATGATAAACATAACTGTCTATGGAAAGTGTCTTTGCCGCCCGTTTCGAAGGGCCAATGAAAGTGGCCCTGAGCTACTTTCTAGCTTCCGCGCCAACTTGTTCTGGTTATGTAATAAGTAGCCCTTTTCTAATGTGTTTTATATAAACATTATGCCAACAAAAACAACTGCCGAATTAAATATCGGTACTTAACATATCAGTTGACACTAAAACCGGTTAGTTAGCTTGTAAATATACGAGTATTTAAGAAATAATAATTAAAGACGCGATAAATAAAGCAAGTATAAATTTATAGTACCTATTTTAAAACACAAATTATTGTTCTAAAAATACATATTATTTTGAAAATGTTAAAATAAAATACTTCTTTGCTTATTTAAATATTTACTTAGGTAATCTTAGGTTACGTTTTTTTTATTTCACCTCTTTTTTTATTATTATCAACCAACGGTTTAAAAATACCTAGGTTATTTATTCAAACATGCACGCACCACACATAACACAAATATGTCGTGTGAAATATTTTATGATTATGACGTACCTACTCGGATGATAATCTATGGTATGTATAGTACTCGTGTGATTACACACAGGTACTGCATATTCTGTCACGAATTGTTTGTTCTACGAAATTTGAGTTTTAGTAGACTTGACGAACGTATCATTTACAACTTGTAACTTTGCCCTTTGTTACTAACAATACGACTAGCGCCCTAATTCCTACCCACCTATTTTGAAATATTCGTTTGCATCGCAATAAATGTCGTTGAGTTATTGTCAAAACTAAAAAAAAAATATAGCGTCGATTCAAAATGATTATCAACGTAACAGATAATTAAAGAAAATAAAATAAATGAGATTACCTGTATTATAATTATGCAATGAAGTTAATGGAAAGTGATGTGCTTGAGAAGCTATGCAACTTTTTTTATTTTTCTGCTACACGACTGTCCCAAACTATGTTGGTAAACGTTTAGATGGACAATATTTTGATAGCTTGTCTATAAAATTGGCCTCGCCTAAAGTTAGCACGCAATAAAGACGACCAGACCCCGCAAAACCTGTCTCCAACCAGTAACACTAACACCTGCCTAGCTTGGGTATTTAAACTTAGAAAGTCGAATGGTTATTCTCAATATCGATAGGAATAGAAATAACATTAAAAGAAAAGCTATAAAATATATTTTAATGTCCCATTGTTGAGTTGAGGTGCGGTTCTAACGGATTGTTATGGTTTCTGTTACGGATAGCGGAGTATTGGTAATTATGATCAATTTCCTTGTCGCCAGGTATTGTCGGCCATGCGAACGTAAGCTTAGACTAGACTGGCGTAATTATAAACTGCATTTTCTGCATTCTATCTGCTGTAGATATTGTTCTACTCGGAACACTTGGGGCACGAGATCCGTGACAGAGATGGTCCTGTTATCTACATTTTATGCATTCAGCCTCCTTCGGATCATGTAGCTTATTGTGTCTGCCTCCTTGGACTAGTGGCATGAGGTCGTGGGTACGATACACGAAAAATTTAAAATTCTGATTTAGATACCTACCTTACGAGATATTCAATGTTATACGAAGTGCTATGTAGAAGTCGGAAGAGCAAAGCCGATGATTTATATTATGGAAGTTGTTTTCATAAGTTCATAACATAAGAATCTGCCGAGTTTCGACATGAGGTGTCAAAGAAAAAGTCCATTTTCCTTATCCTAAAACAAGTCAATCAAGTGCTAATGATGGCTACATGACTGTATGACTTAATAAACTATTGTTTAGTTAATAAGTTTTTCTGATTCATCAACGCAATCTGCGCTTATTACATGACCTATTGTGTTCTTAACTTCTTTTAGATTTATTAGGACGTACACACGTCATAGAATACTACCGAGAATTATCTAATGCATAGTTATTGCGTTTTGTGACTAAGCCATGGCTATCTATATGTCACATTAATGATTGGACAGGTCCACACAAGTCTGCGTGGTTTTTTCTTCGAAAGATCATCTCAGAGACTAATCTGTATGGTCCTCATATCATTTGAGCAGTGTCCTTTGAATTTGTTTCGGCTGTATCTTCTCAGAGTAGCAGGTAGTACTGAAGTATTACACTACTGACACTTAACTACTACTACTAAAGTACTATTTGACGACCCGATTGGCGTAGTGGTAGTGACGCTGCCTTACGTTCTTAGGGTCCTGGGTTCGAATCCCGGTAGGAGCAAATGTTTGTGTGATGAGCACGGACATTTGTTTCCGAGTCATGGATGTTTATATGTATAATAAGTATGTACCTATTTACAAACAAAAAAAAAGTATATATGTAGTATATCAACTATCTAGTGTCCACGACACAAGCTTTGCTTAGTGTGGCACTAGGTGGCGCTGTGTGTTAATGTCCAGCGATATTTATTTATTTATTTATTTATTATTATTACACTTAACTACTATTACTATTTAAGGACAGTGATCTCTGTCAACAGTGCTTCCTAGGTGGTACCGAGATGTATACGAACAATGTTTTCTGTCAACCTTGTTTTCGGCAAAACGTGCTGTCTAGGAACAGAGGTTTCAATTAGCTTTGCTTTCTGTGTGTAGTCATAACGTACAAGCGTGTTTCTATCTTAGGTAGGTTCCACGCTCATTGCCATCAACTGAGCACAAATCGGGCTGCAGGCTCCAGGCTCCCGAGTCCCGACATAATCTTCTGTCTCAATACATATAAGGGGATTCTGCTCACTCGTGTTATGTTCGGCTGCTTGTACAGTCATTGTCAGGTACCTGTATGTATATTTAACGGCGATGCGCGTGCGCCGGCCTGCCACACGTGCTTTTTAATAACAAGTCACGATTATAGTGCCTCTGCAACGTGAATTATGTGCCTGATGGCTCGGCTGAGTTTATGTACACGGACGTTATCGTTAAAATATGTTTATTAATTAAATGATACCAGTAAATAGAGCAAGCAGAATTTAACGGGACTCATCAAGTTCTTGCAAACAAGAAATGAATAAAATAGGCAGTAGGCACAATGTTTTTTTCTAGTCTTGATTTATGTCCGGTTCAAAACCAATAGGCTCGCTACTTTTTATGTGGAAATTAAGGGGGAAAGGCCAGGGTAGCCCGCGTTTGTTTTTACGTTTTTTTTTTTTTGTAATTTGCAGCTCGGCGGCATGCATTATGTTTATCAGAATACGATTCAGCAATATGGCTTTACAGAGTTAAAATCATTTAAATCATCAATATAACATTAATTTGAATGACTTACATGAAAAAGACATTCCATGAGTATTAGATGACTGAAATTAGAGGATTGAATTGATGATGTTAATGATTATAATTCTGTAAATACTTAAAGAACAGAATGTGGGTGCATAATTGGTACCTTTCTGCAAATCCCTTTGAAGATTTCAAGTGTTATGTAGCTTTTTTATTGCATCTTGATAGGTATAACATTTTAATTTAAGGTTTAACGAACGAACTCTTTTCATTCAAATTCGGAAGTAACCCCATCAAAATCCAGTTAGGAACTTTTTAAGAGGAACCTCCTCCGTAATACCGGTCCAATCACAACTTCAAAGAAGTATAAAGGCTGCTAGCTTTGTTAGTAAATCGCATTATTGGCTGTATCAAAGCCCCTTCGTATGGTTGGTGGAGTGGCCCAAGCTCCCTCGTTAATATAGCTGGCCGGACACAGTAACGGATGCTGTCCGGTTAAGCAGACGACAACCTCTCTAGGTTGAACTGCGAGAGGCTATTTCGAAAAAAAAGTTAACGGATGTCTTTGTCTGTCTGTCTTTGAACTTAGAACGTACAGTCAGCGCAGCGATTAGGTGTGCATGTATGATGGAGATATCGTTGACACTTGACCTAGACCAGGGGTCGGCAAGTAATTTTAAGTAGAATCTATATTAGCAGGATTCTTGATGTCAACGTTAACCTGTTTTCTTATCATACATATCAGAGTTTTCTTTTATTTTTTGAAATCTTTATTTATTTAAGGGGTTTTATCAGATACTGATATGTTATCTCTACTGACTTTGGATGAAAGCTTAATAAGCTTTCATCCTTTAAGTACAGTCAAAGTCAAAGTCATGTATTTTGAATGATTATATTTTATTTCTAAAATTCAAAAAAAATGCCACAGTTTGTTTAAAAGCTAATGTTTTTCTTTAGAAAAGAAATTAACCCACATTTCGTGAATGAGTCATCAGAACATTTTATATATTTATACTTAACGGTTTTGTTGATTCCGAAATCAAAGTAGATATTCCGAGAAATAGAAAGATTCATGAATACTAATGTTTTGGTGAATCTTCTTGGAAACAATTTTGTTCAAAACACGTTTATTTTTTTCCGTTTTCAGTGTTACTTAATACTTATATACGGTTTTAGACATTTATTTTCTCAAAAGATTTACAATCACTTACAGAGAAAATACAATATTATAACTTATAAATAGGTACATGAGGCCGATTTACGTAGTGAGTTGATACAATAAGTCAATAACAAGAATGACATTAGAATTTCGCAACAGTTTTAGTAAATCAGTAAAAGGGTAGTTGTAAAAAATAATTGAACTAAGTGTACGACATCACATGCGCTAATGCGGGTAGTTGTGCATGAGCTGAGGAGTACAGTCATATAAAAATACAATAGATGTTTATTAAGGCCCATGTCACAGTGATATTTTTTTTTCTTTTTTCTTTCATCGCGTTTTAAAGTGCATGTATGTCATATTGTTATATTCGTAAATTTATATTTTTATCTTATTAGTAAAATGGATGTTATATTTGTAACTAGGTACATTGAATTTATATATTTTGATCACTTAATGTAATCTTTAATATAATCTTAAGTGTTAAATTAGGAGAATGTTTTTTTTGTAATGGTGTAATATAACAATTTTTGATTTTTGCGTATACATGTATATAGTATTATGTAGGAAGGGTAAGTATGTATTAGATTAAAATGTAGTGTATGTATGTTTATAATTGTTTCATTTATGTATATAATTGAGTGTGTTACAGTGTGATTTTTATAGGGTATTCTCTAGTATATTCTAGAATAATGTAGTGTGTTCAATACAATGTAAATTAACAATTGGTATAGCTTGGCCGAATATTAGTGTTTATTCATGAAAATCCTTAAGAATGTACCAAACTTCAATTACCAAAGTTCAACATATTGGTTATTTTATTGTAAACAACGGATGTGATCGTGATAGTTTTTACTGTGAATCAAAACTTACAACATATTAAAGTAATTAAGATAAATTAAAGTAATTAAGATATATTAAAGTAATTGTTTAAATGCCACTGAAAGATATTCTAAGACTTCTTCAACTGATGGAAAGCCTTTCTATTGTACAGATTCGAACGTGTTTTGTGGTAGGAAGTAGTGATGTTCTTGGAGGCGGATTCTTCTTTCTCGGAGCGAGTGTCCTCCACTCCGAGGCAGAAGCATCTGCCGCAGCTAACGCGGTGCGGACGTCTCAAGTGAGGAACGGCACAATACTGCGCATGCGCTTTAGATACCTACTTATTTAAAATATTGTGTGGCCAAGAGAGATATTATGAATGAAATTGTAATAATAATATAATTAGTGCGGTGTGAAATAAATGCAGTCTGTGGTTTAGATTTGTTGATTAGTTAAACTGAATATAACTCTCGACCTATCACGCAGTGTCTATTGCAACAACTTGCAACCAGTGTAAAGGAATTTCAGATATTCCTTATATTTTTAGAAGGTTAAAGTTTGGCATACATGTGAGATGAAAAAAATGTTGATTGTAATAAAGGCATTCAATATAATCTATAAATTAGAAGTCCTAAATCATGAAATCAGGTTTCTGTTAGTTTTTGCCTGAAGATACATCGGGACTTCGAGAAAATGATTATTACTAAAAATAAAAAAAGGAATCTAAAAAAACATAAGTAAGTACCTACTACGCTTCATTGTCCTAAGTTAAATCTTAAGTAGGTAGGTAGTAGAAGGTAGGTAGTAGTAGGTAAGTAGGTAGTAGAAGGTAGGTAGTAGTAGGTAGGTAGTAGTAGGTAGGTAGTAGTAGGTAGGGAGTAGTAGGTAGGTAGTAGTAGGTAGCTTTTTCCCTCTTATGTGACGCAGACGAAGTTGCGTGGGTCAGCTAGTAATCTATATATTTAAAAATGAAACCCGTTTTCCGTTGTCACGACATAGCATGAAAACGGCTTGACCGATTTGGCTGATTCCTTTTTTGTTGTGTTTGTTATTGTCAGGAGAAGGTTCTTATAAAAAAAAACGTAGTAGTAGTAGGTAGGTAGTAGTAGGTAGGTAGGTAGTAGTAGGTAGGTAGTAGTAGGTAGCTTTTTCCCTCTTATGTGATGCAGACGAAGTTGCGTGGGTCAGCTAGTCAATAAATAATACCAAATGCTAAAATGTAGAACTGTAGACTGATGATGTGCTTACTTTTTACTATTTCATGAAAAAGTCATTCAATCGACCTTTATGAACACGTAAAAATGCGAAAAAATAATTATCAAAAAATATCCGTTTTATTCGTATTGTCCGAATAGTATTGCAATTGATATCCGGATATTTTATATCACGGATGTCCGGATAATTCGGTTATCCGGATAGTATGTCCTAAGTAGGTAGAATAGCAAGCAGAGACGTCGCGGTCAGAACGAACAAAATATGAGTCAAAGTCAAAATTATTTATTTGTGTATTGGTAAATGTGGTACAAAAGAAGGTAAGTAAGTAAGTATTTAGTTAGTATAATGATAAATTAAAATGATTAGTTTGTAAACAAATTAAAACTGATAAAGTCAAGCCTCAGTTTTTAAAACCCAAATCATTGATAAAATCTGCCGTCAAATCGCATCTTATTTACACGAGTTGAAACACTACATAATATTTGGTCGTTGCACCTTAGCCCGATGGGGAAAACCAAATTGAAAATCAAAATTATGACCTCTATAAAACCAGTTCTAACCGGATTGCAACGATCCTTTGATCACCCAAAAATCTTTCGATTGAAACCAGGAACACATTTGTTTACAACTGTATGAACAGCTAAAACATGAATGAGTCACTATGATGGTTACCATATAGCTTCTAGCTCAATAACAACTGCTGCTCGGGGTCGATCCGTGCTTGCCTCGGTTGTTCAGTGGATGGGTCACCGCCCATTACATACTTACCGAGTTTCTTCCGTGCCACGTAATGCAAGGTAAGCCATTGGTCCCGGCTGTCATTTGTAGATCTTTGACAGCCGTTACATTCAGTGGCCCGAAACTCTGACAAACAGTCTTACCAAGGGTATCGTATTACCCAGTACTAACTGTGTTTTGGAGCTTTCAGCTGCATCCGGTTAGACTAGAAGCCGATTTTTTATTGTAAAGTTTTTACCACAAAACATGGCTTAAAAAAAAACGTGGTTTGCCAGCAATAATTGTTGCGTAAAGTTACTTAGTTAGATGTACAGAATGCTTGGTAGTCGGCTTCGTGATGAGGTTGTTTACACCCTGTATAGAAAGAAAGAAAAACCATTTATTAGCCCGACAGGACAACACGTAAATAAATGAAAAATAATAATAGTAAAATTGTGATTATAACACTAGTTTAAAGTAAACATAATGAGATAATAAAAAAAAAGTAATGACGATATCATAAGAAAAAACAAACAAAATACTAAACAGAATGTGTCCTGTACAAGACCAAAAGGCTCCTATCTCAGCATGGTGCTGTAACATTTAAAACAAAACGTCACAGCGCTGATATTCTGATAGGGCCCAAAGTGATGCCACGGTCAGATACAGCTAAGAATAAAAAATAAATCTACACTAATATTATAAAGAGGAAAACTTTGTTTGTTTGTTTGTTTGGTTGTAATGAATAGGCTTAAAAACTACTGGACCGTTTTTAAAAATTCTTCCACCATTCGAAAGCTACATCCACGAGTAACATAGGATATATTTTATCCCCGTACTCCCACGGGAACGGGAATTACGCGTGTGAAACCGCGTGACGTCCGCTAGTAAAGTATAAACAAAGTATAAACGGGCAAACGCGTATAGCGTATTGCCATTCCCATACCTGATTAATATTCTGACGCCAGCAGATCAAGCTACTACAAGTCTAACAATCTGTCAATTTTCTTTTATGCATTTTCAACTTGCAAGGTAAATAGGGTAACATTGGTGGGAGTACCAGACTTTTTCAGTTATGACACAAAACCCCGCATTCATTAATAACCTGTGTGGACCACCTGTCTACACAGTACAGCATTTTCTTAGACATTCGTTCCACATTATTGAGTGAGATGTACTCTTCAAATTGACTGGTTGCTTGCGTGAATCATTGTTTTGTCGGCGACGTATTCTTTCTTGTGCTAATAACATTTTCGATTTCATAAATGAAATTGTATTGTTCTGAACTTATTGTGTAACATTGCAGCATGTGCGCAAGGCAGACAACAGTTAGAAAGCCTGCCATCCTATTATTGATCATCAGATTCCAGTCTAACCGCATGCAGATGAATAGCAGTGTTTTTATACCATTATTATATTTGATACCCTTTAGTTTAGAAGGATTAATTGTCAGACTTTCTTGCTTCTGTCTGCTTGTAACGACTGCCTTGGGACCTCCGCTGCTTTGGTAGGCACGGAATCGGTTAGCTCTACAGGTTGGTATGGAACAACACCGTCGCTTACCACGTATGTAGTTATACTGGGCAGAACATCATTCCTTAACACTTTAAAATTTTCATTAGTAATTAAAAAACAAAAGTGTCTCTGCCAACACGCTCAAAATGTAAGGAAATAATAGTTTAAAAATCCGAATGAAAATTTAGTTGAGAGTAGGGTATGCAAAACAGTGCAGGTCAGTTGTTTCTAACTACTGAACCGGAACAGGTTCTGCAAGCCCTGATAACCAGGAAACAAATCAATCTAATCATAATAAAAATAAAATAAAATAATAATAAAACCGTGAATGTAACCTTTGAACGTATAATCGAACTGTAAACTGTATCTGTGTAGGTATTTTGTAAAAACCGGTTTGTATTTAATCCGTTAATTAATTTTCTTGAGAACTCTATTACAAATGCAAAATAATTATGCATCATGAATTCATTCATTCTTGGAAACCATATTATGCAGCATATATGAAACATAAGTCATTTTAATATATATTAAGTATAAATACTCTTCTCAGATCAAAATATGGCGGAATACAAAACAACGTGAGCTTGAATTCTTTACAAAGTAATTTCGTGTAAAGAATCTATGCTTTCAATAAGCGTGACTAAACAAATACTGGTACTCAGGGGAAATACCTATCAGGTTTAGTTTCACAAAAAGTGACCGTTGATGAATCTTTGAGAAGAATTAAACTAATTTTTTTGTTACATTACATTACAAAACATACTTGAGTACACTTCAACCAACTTATTGTGCAGGCGGTTAAACACTAGAATTTGTATGGTATAGGAGTATCGTGTGTGATAAAATAAACAACACGTCCACATAGAAATGTATTTAATCGATAGGACCAACTCCGAGAACATCTAGACAAAAATTCCTCTGTCAGACTGAAGTCCAATTGACACCTCGCAGTGGAAAAAAAAGGATGGGCGTAGCTTTCAGTGATGTGCCGCCACACCAATACCTATACCAATCAAATTCTAGCGTTTTCCCGCCTGCTCAATAAGTTGGTTCAACAATCAATCTACAACTAAGTAACCTATGTTACCCGGTTCATAATAACGAAGCGATTGACACCTTATTAATCGAAATTTGAGGAATAGTTTAGGCGCTACGGAGGAACATATACGTAAATACAAACATACACACATACAAACGTATAAGTACAGCTCAAATCATAACCCTGTCTTTTAGCTTCGCCGTAGTCGGGTAATAGTTGTACCAAGTTTAGCATAACGATGCAAATTTTGTTGACAAGGAACATCACCTTGAACTGCAAAAGTGGTCATACTCTACAGCTTGTACTAAGTAATTGACTGACTGACCACGTCATTGTCGGCAGATCCATATGTTCTCTTCGTTTTAATGAAGTTAATAATTTGTATAATTACATGCTAGCTTGTACCTGTAATTTGCTGCTTCAGAGATGGTAGATTTCATAAGATAACGTACAAGTACCTTGTAACTTGTAAGCGTATAAATGACTGCTGTTTTTGTTCATGAGTATGCTGTAAAAAGTGGCAAACATTAGGTTACAAACAACAGAACCCGGCGACTCGGTAGGCCCAGAAAAAGAATCGGGCCCAAATACCCAAACAGAGAAAAATCGAACGAAGGAAAAAGGCCTTTGCCCTGCAGTAGACAACATCAGTCTCATATAAAGGGTGTTAAACACCTCTTAACGAAGCCGAAAGGCACTTGTTTTCCCCGTCATTGCGATCAGGTTTTTGCTCTCTACACCATACCTGGGGCCTAATTCTGCTATTTTAATAAATTGTCACTCCCAACACGATTCCATTCTCATCCAATTGTCATTTTGCTTAAAGTTCGTAATCTGCCAAATTCACAATGGTCGGTCGATGGTCTCGTAATAAAATTGTATTGCCATTATTGTAAAACCATTAGTACAAATGGTTTTCGAAATCTACCACTAAATGCGATTATTTATTCATGCCAGATTTCATGTACGAGATTAATATTATATTACATTTCTTTCAATGGAGTCTCACTGGTTGTTCATTGAGAAGTCATTATGACGCCATTGTACTCGTATTAGTAGATTACCAAACTTGACAAAACTTGATCATTGTGACTTCCATGATCGCCTATTCTAACACTATCCTAATAGCAGAATCGAGGCCCTGGAAAAGTTCTAGTTACGGAGATATTGTGGGCCAATGTTTTTTTAATAGGTAACAAGTTTTTAATTAATGTAAGATTTTTACTTTAAACACCTCTATGACCCAACGAATCCATCCATCAGCACAATGTTTTAAGTGCGTTACATTAAGTTCTACCACAAAACATGATTTTTCACCCCAAAAAAATATTGTCGTTTCCCAACAGTAGTTTGCTTGGAATGCTTAGTTGAGTCCTTTTACACTTCGTAGATAAACAATGTTTTATTTTACAATCCTTTTCTTTGAGTGTATTTTGTACATTGACTGTTTAATCGGAAACTTTATAATGGGTATTCAATAATAACCATCGGAACGATCTATTTAAATATTTGCAAATAGATACAATATGACTGCATGTTGTTACATAATATCAAACTGTTCAAATTTAGTTATTATTAAACATTTCTATTCTGTTTTTAAACATTTTTAGCGCTTCATGAGGCTCGCCGATCTTGGCTTTGAGAAAATACATACGTACTCCTTATCGTTCTATGATGACAATTTTTGAAGGACAAGTTACCTAAATTTTAGGTGCATGAGAAAATGATAACAGAAAGAAAATAATAGAAATTATTGCACCTACATTTTCAGAGCTTAGGAATATCAATTATCATCTTGTAAAATGTTTAACGAGATTCAGGCTAAGTCATAATACATAATAATAATATTTCAAATAATAAAAGATCAATTTCATAGAGGAGCTCGTGGTCAAATAATGAAAAACAAAAATAAATAATAACAGTCGCACGAGTCGATTTTTCAGGTAAAGCCGCGCTTACCTAGGTTAGTTCATAGATAATAATAACAAATAAATATCGCTGGACATTAACACACAGCGCCACCTAGTGCCACACTAGGTGTGTAGTGTGTCGTGGACACTAGATAGTTGATTTACTACATTATACATATAAACATCCATGACTCGGAAACAAATGTCCATGTTCATCACACAAACATTTGCTCTTACCGGGATTTCAGCTTCACTACCAACCACTACGCCATTCGGGTCGGGGTGACCACCCATTATATACCGAGTTTCCTCCCTGCCTTCGTTGGTACCAGGGATGTTACGGAGCTCCGATTCCGATTCCGATAAGTCGGAACTTCCGATTGATTTTGAACCTCCGATTCCGATACCTGTTCCGAAACTTTTCAATCGGAGGTAATCAGAGGTCGATCCCTTGCGTCGGGCGCGGTCAACGCGTATAAACCTGTTTAAACGTGTCCCACGAGGTTAGCCTCTCGTAACGTGCTTTCTGTCGATTTAAATTACCAGCATACGTACTTACAAGTACATACAATGAATAATTATTTTATTCATAATGATTGATTTTTCAATGCCTCGTCAGGCGTTCTGTTGCTTGTATTTGAAATTAAAAAGACTGATTATCAATCTATGTATTACTAGCTGACCCACGCCACTTCGTCTGCGTCACATA
This sequence comes from Xestia c-nigrum, assembly GCA_916618015.1. Lineage (NCBI taxonomy): Eukaryota > Metazoa > Arthropoda > Insecta > Lepidoptera > Noctuidae > Xestia > Xestia c-nigrum. Next base: position 7,807,521 of record OU745263.1, read on the forward strand.
AGAGAGAAAAAATATAGGAAAAAAACGCTCCTAATAATCGTAGCGTGATGTTATAATAGCCTAAGGCCTTCCTCGATAAATGGACTATCCAACACAAAAAGATTTTTTCAATTCGAGCCGATCGTTCGTTATTTCTTTAATGATTCCTACTTTCTCACACATTCTCTTCTTCAGCATCCGCCTCCGATTCCGGTTCCGATTCCTGTTCCGATTCCGTTATATCAAATCCAAAACCTCCGATTCCGATTCCGAATATGATGATTATGAGATATGATTATTAAAAAATAATTGACACGTATTTTTTGTTTTTGGAAATCAATGAATATTGACAAAGATAAAACGCATCAAAACTCGGGAATTGGGGCTCGTGACGTCAGACCTAGCTAAAAATTATACATATACCATATTATATTATTATAATTAGCTAAAACTATATAGAATTTTAATAGCTTCGTATCTTCGTCAAAAAATAAGGTAAATTATTGTTGATGTGTTGGTCTTTTAATCGGTTTTCACTTGTTTTGGATATTTCATTCGTTAGTAGAACGTCGTCGTAATGTCAAAGTTGCTCCTAACTTAATTTTGGCATTAGAATATTCGTTACTGTCATTACGAAGTGACATACAGCTTTTTCCTATTCCTTTTTTTAACCTAAAAGTAATGCATGAAGACATTTCATTTCTTTCCATTTTGAGTCCATTGCCATTGCTGCTAAATAAGTACTTACAACAAGATGATGAAAATCATAATCAAATTCTTGTTACTCCTACTTAGAAACAAGTTGATGTAACTAGACACCCGCTTCAGGTAGCATTTGTATGTCAAATTCTAAAATGTTTAGAAACAAAACATTTATTTAAATAGTTGGGCTTAAAAAAAGTAAATGAAAAAATAATAATTTATGTGACACTTGTCCGCTCCCAATGTCCGCTCTATAAACGGTTTTGGAAATGAACGAATATGGTTTATGGTCTCAAAACAGGACAGATTTTTTTATGATGAAATGTAGTTTGAAGTTTTCCAGTAGCTCTTTCCAGTAGATACCACTGTTGACGTCAATTCACGTCATTACTTAGTAATTGTAATGACGATGTGATCACACCTAAATAACCATCAATTTTATATCTGTTTCATCTCTATGAAAATGACAAAGTGTTTATTGTCTATTAAATACCGCTTATATGTATAAATAAACACTTGTTTTTAGCAGACTTTTTATCACTTAAATGCGAAATCTATTATAGTCACAATGTCATAGTGTGCTGCAAAAAATGTTTGGCTTCTTGTTTGCAGTTTAAAGCGTCACATTGAAACCATAAAAAAATTGCCAAGAGTGGCCATGGAGTTTCATAGAGCGAATAATACTTACTTACTTGAATATTAGGTAAGTTTGTATAAACCCACGTTCGTTTAATAACGCAATGTTTTTTATTTGTATTTTGTACTCCAGAATCCACCGGAACGCATCTCTAGCGGTTTTAAAGAACAGGCTGTTGGATTTTGTATTGAGGTGAATGCTCCAAGGTAGCCCGCGGAATTCAAAAGGCTTGGAACATATTTGTATGAAGCGGGGCCGGATTTTTCCGCCATTTTGTTTTTTTTTCCAAGTAGTAGCCACGCATAAGACTTATATAAATCGATAGCTGGTATCAATACATACAAGTTTTGTATCAGGCAAAATGTTCTAAAGTGTCACGTTTCCCAGATATGAGCTATCAAAGTTAAAGTCCATTCACTGATGGAATCTTCAGCAGAACTTTGATTTGACCAGACACACATAAAACGTGTATCAATCGATAGCTGACATCAATACAAACAAGTTTTGTACGAAACAAAACGTCCTAAAGTGTCACGTTTCCGAGATATGAGTTATCAAAGTTTTAGTAAATTCATTGAGCATCCTCAGCACAACTTTGATTTGATGATGATGGCAGCTATCGATTGGTATATCCCATATCTCGGAAACGTGACACTTTGTTTCGCACAAAACTTGTTTGTATTGATGCCTGCTATCGATTAATACACGTTATTTGCGTGCCACTACTTTGAAAAAAAAAACAAAATGGTAAAAAATACCGGCCAATAAGTTTAAACCCTTAAAAAAGGGGTCTAGGAAAGACTTTCAAGGTCAAAGTCATTCCTAGATCTTTATGAACTTGGAAGGTTGTATTGATTTTTTTAAATGATTTTTATGAAAAATTTCGATGTGCAATGGGGAGCCCCATTGCACATCGAAATTTTTCATCGGTAGAGTTTCAAGAAGAAGACATGCTACGGCCGGCCCGAAATAAATTGGGAAAAGGATCATGATGTTAATTTAATGTTTTACGTGGGTGATCAAAACTAGATATTGCCTAATATCGATTTTATTTTGAAATTTTAATCTTAAAGTAATCGAATGCGTACCATATCGATTAACGCATATACCAATTGTTTTTCTATGTATAGAGAATCGATTTGTGACATGAAAACGTGATTGGCGAAATATTCCATAAGTAATTAGCCCTGGATGGGAGAAAATGGACATCATGGAGGCCTTTGCCCAAATGTGTGTCGTAAGCTGAGGTTAACAGTAATTGTACAATTAGATCCGCGCTTAAGCAGTTGCTTGCAATTCTTGAATGTCAATTTGTATTCAATTATTGCATTTTCATGTTCAAGAAATTGGCTTTAAAGAAGACGAAACACCCAAAGTCCTTATTAAAAATATCACTAACGATAATTTGTGGGTTTTTTTAATTTAATCGTGCTGATACGAGTTTATGATGAGCAAGTTTTATTATAATTATACTGTGCATCATACAAAAGGCATCTAAGTCGAGGCCGGTAAGAAACATTATAAGCTGGCCACAAGTACAATTCAAAATTATTTATTTGCTTCTGAAGTACGTACGTACCTATGTTGCTAGGCTGTGAGAATTAATGAAATGGAATTTATAAGTTGACAAGTGAAGACTGTATTTGTGCCCGGTTGATGGCATTAGGACCGCCCTATAGCTCCTATGGCGCTGCAACATAACTACCTAACTGGCACAATATAGGTGTGTGGCAACAAAATTACACACATTTTTTCATAAAACATGGAAAAGAAGTTTTTAATTAAAACTGTAGGTATTGTAATCGATTTTATGCTCGTATGTACATACGAGTACATACTGCGTGACGTGATTTGTTTGATAAATTATCAGGGTTCTGTTATTTTGTCAAAGAAGGCTTTATTTAAAAAGATGTGGGCGTTTTGTTAGCACTTTGCTTTATTCTGTCATGGAGGTCGCGAGCCTAGACAAGCCGATTAAGGAATTCGTAGACAATGATTAGAAGACGGTTCTTCTATTAATTGAACAGTGTGGAGTTATTGGCTAAATAATGTATTACAGTAGCTCGGCGTCAGGTTAAGCCGGGTTTCGTTCGTGCATCGGAAAATACGTTAAGACGATTCCGACAATAATTTGTAAATCTTTGGCAGCTGTTAGCCAACGGCCACACAGAAAAGACGCAAGACGAGGGCGGGGCGCGGACCCGTCGCAAACAGGGCGCCGTCACGACTTTTTAACTTATATATAGAAAAGACACGGACCCGTCGCAGACAGGGCGCCGCCGCGCCGTCACGACTTTTTATGGCGCGCACTAGAAGCTTTATCCGGCATTCAACCGTCCGATTTTGATACGACAACATGTCTTCTTCTGAAGATGAAGATGTATTGGCACTGGTATATCTCGGTAATCTGCAGAGGGTTAGACGTTACTGGGTACATCCGGTATGGCTAAGCAATGGACAGAATAGATTTTTTTAAATAATGGAGGATCTACATTATTATCCTGATCGTTTTTAAGAAGTATACAAGATGACTCCACAATGTTTTTACCTTGCGTCTGTTCTGTGTGGCCGGTGCCTAAGGCACCGGCCACACAGAACAGACGCAAGGCACGGACCCGTCGCAGTCGCGGCGCCCGTTTAATCTACTTGCATATAAAATGTATACAGCCGTCGCGACGTAAAACATACAGAAAAGACGGGACGCCCGTCACGACGGCGTCCTATTGGAAAACATATAGAAAGGACAAGGCGCGGGCAGGGCGCGGGCCTGCACGGGCGCAAGCGGGGGAGCGGACAGGGCGCGGAGGGCAGGTTTGGACATAATAATGTAAAAACATTGTGGAGTCATCTTGTATACTTCTTGAAAACGATCAGGATAATAACGTAGATCCTCCATTATTTAAAAAAATCTATTCTGTCCATTGCTTAGCCATACCGGATGTACCCAGTAACGTCTAACCCTCTGCAGATTAGCGAGATATACCAGTGCCAATACATCTTCATCTTCAGAAGAAGACATGTTGTCGTATCAAAATCGGACGGTTGAATGCCGGTAAAGCTTCTAGTTCGCGCCATAAAAAGTCGTGACGGCGCCCTGTCTGCGACGGGTCCGTGTCTTTTCTATATGCGTTAAAAAGTCGCGACGGCGCCCTGTTCGCGACGGGTCCGCGCCCCGCCCTGGTCTTGCGTCTTTTCTGTGTGGTCGTTGGCTTAGGCTGAGGCCGCGACGCGACCTGCGACACATGAGCGATTAAAACAAGTAAATTAATGCTCACGTATACGGCTACACTGTACATCAAATATTACTAAGATCTTTGATTTCTTTATGAGATCGGAACAACATTACTGTAATCACGGCATCGGCTACACCAACATAGCGAAATTGAAGCGAATTTATTAGAAAATACGCCGGAATCTCGCTTGTAATGTAGCCAGACCATGTTTTTCTCGTTTCGCTCTTACAGTCGCATCGCAAATCGCTGCCTAGTGTAGCCTCAGTCTTACAGGTAGTCAGTGATCCAAAAAGACTGACAGCCAGTACCGTATTACCCAGTACTAACTGTGTTGTAGAGGTCAGATAGGCAGTCGCTCCATGTAAAATACTGGTATTCAGCTGCATCCCGTTAGATTGGAAGCAGACCCCCAACCTGGGAAAAGGCTATGCAGATGATTACATATTTTATTAAGTATTTATGTTTGGAAGATTAATCAATTGTGTTTTTATTTGGATTCCTAGAACAAAGCAACGAATTCAACTTTTGACTTGCTCGTGTAGGTACATGATTGATAAATACATAATTTATAGTCACTACTTCTCGATATTTATCCGTTTTGCGTCATTTCAAAATAACAAAACTAAGACAATCGATTTTGTATTCATCTTTTGCGTCATTAAAAAGGTATTTTTTACCGAGCTGTGGGTATGTACCTACCTAATTTATTGTTGTAAGATGAGTTTCTCAGGGGTTCCTGCCCGGGTTGCGGGCCTGTTCGAAAGAGATACCGCGGCCCCGGAACATAAAGGGCGAGGAAGGAACATGGATGGGTTTTAGTCAGTAAGAGTCTGGACACTCCCTCCCGCTCCGCCCAGAGTGGGAGAAGTCATTTGATGATTTCCCATCCTAAAAAAAAAGAAAAAACAAGAAAGGGGTTTCGAATAATTGGGCTATTGAAAGAGTTCACACACTATGATTACTAAAAAGTATATAATGAGGGTTGACAGTAAAAACACAGGACTTGGAAAACAAGAAAAACAGGAATAAACAGTAAAACTAGTAGAAAATAAACGAGCGTTTCGCGAATGCTTGTGTTGGCTAGGCGGGTCGCGGAGTCGTTGCCAACTCATAAAAAAATGTTTTAGATTGCTAGGTACATATTTCGAGAAATGTTTAGTATTCGGCTCTGATATTATTGCCACTATTTTTATCTTTTTGACCTTTGATATTATTGCAGTCAAATCTGGTTTATCATCTAATCGGAGAACCCATAAATACTATTAAATTATTTAAACGGACTTTGACCTTTTAAACATGTTTTAAACCAATAAATAATATACACACTGGCATTAGTATGAATTATCCAGCATTATCCCTGCGAAACAATTATTCTCGGAAATATGGAACTAAAGTTTCAAGAGCTTCTCGTGGTTATATTTCCAGGAGTTGAGTTACCGACTTTGAGTATATTTCAAACATTAATGAGCAATTAATTTTCAAGAAAGCTGTAAGTGCTGAGTAACATAAGCCGATCAGCCTATAACGTGCCCACAGCTGGGATAATACGCCTCATCTCCGTGAGAGGCAGTAAATAACATAACATCAAGCCTGTTATCGCCGATTGGTTGGGCAAAACAGAATAGAATATAATACTCTTTATCACACCACAAAAATTATAAATTCAAACATTTTAAACAATAATAAATCCTACTAATCCTACTTGCTATCCTTCCTACTAATCCTATCCTACTTCCTACTATCCTACTCCTACTAATATTATAAATGCGAAAGTTTGTGAGGATGGATGTATGTTTGTTACTCTTTCACGCAAAAACTACTGAACGGATTTGGATGAAATTTTGCACACAGATGGTTTACAACCTGGATTAACACATAGGATACTTTTTATCCCGGTAGTCGCATGACCCATGACGCAAGATCCCATGGGACAATTTTGAAACTTCACGCGGGCGAAGCCGCTGGCAGAAGCTAGTCATTAATAAATTACAAAGAAGGTCTAACATCAAACGTATACAACCTACAACTCCTAGTTACGGCAATATATTAAAAAGAAAACTAGCTTGTCATTGTCATTATCTGACATGGGGTGTTAGGTTATTTTTGTTACGGAATTTCCAGATTCGGTCTCCACGCTCAAGGCCTGCGATAGAAGCTATGCAATAGCTTATTTTTTTTTTTTTTTGACAGGTTTAGGTACCTAATAGTACACGCACATTTCACCAGTTATGTTTTAAAGCCATGTAATACCTAATAGGGAGCGAACCTATAGCCACCGACCAGCCATCAATCCAGACTCTGTTACTGCTATTGAAAAATACCCAAAAAATACCCAAAATGCCCGACCTGGTACTTACATTGAACCCAGAGGCCCTACTCAGTCTCTCTCGCGCCCGTCTGCAGATGAGTGCGAGTAAGAGAGGCGGATAGATCCGAATATGCGGATGAAGCGTTAGAGAGTAGGCCCTTAGGACCTCATGTTTAGACGTTGCGCTTGCGACCACTACACCAGCGAGGCATGTAGTAAATAATCACCATAACACTAATAAAGAAAATGTTATTTAAAAGTGTAATATTATCAAATCGCTAATTACAAGCCTCCACACGTCGACAAAAAAAGACAAAGGATATTTAAAAAAAAAAGAGTACAGAAGACAATTAATCACTAACAAATATTTGTAAGTAGGATAATTAGAATAACAAGTTAAATAATTAGCTATCGCAAAAACTTTGTGCGATTTGCTGCCGCAAGGACGCCACACTGGTGCAGAATAAGTCAATATCAAGGTCCTTAGAAAGTCTATTAAAATCAAGTGCACTTCTTATTGAAAAAACTATTTTCACGTAATTGGTCGATGGGAAAGGTACACTTAATATTGGTCGCTGACGTCATCCCATTAGGTTCGTGCGCAATGCAAAATTTGCAACAAGTTCAGTTATGATTTAGTTAAGTGCAATACAAGTTTTGATGGGAGATCATCAAATGACTTCTCCCACTCTGGGGGGAGCGGGAGGGAGTGTCAGACTCTTACTGACTAAAACCCATCCATGTTCCATCCTCGCCCTGTATGTTCCGGGGCCGCGGTATCTCTTTCGAACAGGCCCGCAACCCCGGCAGGAAGTTTTTACGCCTTTTTTTTTTTTTTTAGGATGGGAAATCATCGAATGACTTCTCCCACTCTGGGCGGAGCGGGAGGGAGTGTCAGACTCTTACTGACTAAAACCCATCCATGTTCCTTCCTCGCCCTTTATGTTCCGGGGCCGCGGTATCTCTTTCGAACAGGCCCGCAACCCCGGCAGGCTTCGGCCCTTGCGGGCCCCTCCCCTTATGCTGACATCTCTTTGAGGCGCGCGTGGAACACGAACGCGCCGTCGACACGGCCTGTCGTCGTCGCTAGACGGATGGACGGCTAGCTAGCCCATAGCCAACCGTCCACAGGCCCGCATCTACGGTGGCCGGTAGCCATCACGTGGCCCCCGACGCCCGGTGCGTCTCCCGCGGCGGCCGGGAAGAGAGGATCTCTCCCTCTCTCGTTCCGCCACCTCCTTCGCTAGCATGACTGCTTCGCAGAAGGAGGCGACGGCTTCCCATTCCGTCTCGCTCCGGACCATGGATCGAACCAGGGCCGGACGCGAGAGGTCGCCGCCGCCGATCGCCGCCACGAGGACACGGCGGAACTCCGCCCACGCAGGGCAGACTTCCACCGTGTCCTCCGGTCGATCCTCGCAGTGGAGACACCCGGGCGTTTCCTCCCGCCCGATTCGGTGCAGGTACCTCCCGAAACATCCGTGTCCGGTGAGGACCTGCGTCAGGCGGAAGGTGAGGACGCCGTGGCGCCTCTCCAGCCACTCCTCAAAGAGGGGACTTACCGCCACTATCGTGGCGTGCCCTGTTTTTACGCCTTAGAAACGATTTGTTAGAAGCGTGGGTAGTTTTGACATTGTGTTTGTGTAGTGAACTCCTAAACACTACACGTTAATTGAGATGCTCCCACGCAGCTGAAGAGTACAACTTTTTATGCGTAAAGTGACGTCACACGTTTTGTTGACGTAATGTTGTCATTACGATCACGAGTGTCGAATGTCTGGCGACTTTATACTAGATGTTTAACCTTTTGACCGCCACAGCGTAAACGCTCGCGTGCCCTCCACGCCAAGCCACAATTTCATCTACTATTTTGTCACATATTTGTGTCGTTTGGCGTACAGGACACGCGCTTGCATGTCACATATATGAGACAATGGCGTCCAAAAGGTTAAAACGTGAATTGTAGCATTGCCTATTGACGAATACGAAAAGTATTAGGGTCCAGAGTATGCCATGGTTCAGCTATAGCCTGTAACGGTGATTTAAAACAAATGATGCATCCGCACCGTATGTTGAGGTAACATTCTTTGACAATGTTATTAATTGTAACCACGTGATGGCAGTTTTCAAAAGTTAGGCAACATTATTCCCTTCCATGACCATCAACAAAGACACTTTCCAACACAATGGGAGTCTTGACACGAAGAAGAAGACTTGACATAGTATAATACTAACAATAAATAACATTTGAAAGCGTTGTTCTACAAAAAGCAACTACGGTGTGGATGCACCTTTAAACATGAATTTTGTGGCAGATAATGGTTTTTGTACTCTAACGACTGGAAAACACCAGAGTTAAAGTACAAGCGAACCTTAGAACAGTCAACATTAACTAAAAAAAATGATTGAAGGAAGAACAAAGTCCGACGCGCCTATTTTGAAGCATCATGATGAAAACCAAAAAAATGACGGATAGACTTTAGCCCACTATTAAGTTTCTAATGCAAACTGTTGGGAAAACATAGATTTTAGTTGATCGCAATTAAGTTACTGAGAACTTTGAACTTAATAGTAACTTATTTCGAAGCGTTAAACCAGGAGCAAAGTCTAACTGGTACAAATCAAACGGCATAACGACAAAAAACATACAGTATAAATAATTAAGACTTCTCATAAGTTATCGTATAAAATTAACATACATCTGTTGAGTACAAATTAGGTTTCTCAGAATTGATGTAACCATTCATTTGAACTTATTCTACGAATCAATGTTTATGGAGAACTGGAAAAATCGCGGCTCCCAACTGTTTGTGTTGGGAAACTTTAACAGAGTCACACTTGTATGATTTAGTTGGTTTATTAAGGGGTCATAAGAAGCGCTGGACAAATATAATGTCTCTTGATGTACCTTATAGCTTCAATGAAGTACGATTATCGAAGCTCATCATCTGCCTAACCTTTTCCCAATCACGTTGGAGTCGGTTTCCACTCAATTACGGTACTTTTCTACTCCTCCACTATACTTTCTGATTCAATTCGTTGCGGGATCCAAGACAGTTAAATATTTGTTCTCTGGGACTTCGTCGAGCTTCATTGTCTCGGTGGTCGCCAATGTTGATTCTGGTTTTCAGGAGTTACATTGGTTTGCCAGTATAGCATGCAGCCAATATTTTCTAAAGAGCGACTGCCTAGTTGACCTCCACAACCCAGTTAGTAATGGTTAATATGATACCCCTTGGTAAGACTGGTTGTCAAATCTACGGGCCGCTAAACTTGTAACGCTCTTTTCAGACTTACGGTACTACAAAAGGCTTGGAGACTTGTCAGATATGGTTGGGACCCTCAGCAGTGAGGGGACGACGAAGAAGAAAAGTAGTAGTTAAGTGTTAACACCTAGAGTACTACAATAACTCACTACATATCTAACCCATGATGGCCTGTCTATGCCCGAAGTTCAAAAGCATTTTTTTTTAAAACGCTGATATTCTAAATTCAAATGACAAGTATGTAAGGTTCCATTATGAACGTAAGATGAAAAAGTCTCATTAAGACTGAGCGAAAATTGTTTATTATTTTGCAAACGTATAATCAAAACGGAGGAAATGAGTCATAATTACATGGCGACGCCGCGGAAGCCTGCAGAATACTAAATACGAATGTAACAACACATTGAACCCATCTATCATGTCATTAAGTGCTATTTTGGTTTATTTAGGAAGATTTGCACAGAGTTTTTTTGTTCAGCGAGATTTTAGATTAGGTCTGCTGAAATTATAGTGCTGTGATGACAAACAAGTCTTGCAGAAAGACTTGTGGTTACCGTAGTGTTTCGCTTCATGAACTTTGAGTGAAAGAATAAGTCGTAGATAAACAAGCATCGAATTTAATTTCAGTATTGTAATACCTGTTTTTCAAGCATCTCTGTTAGTTGCCAACTCCGAGTTTAGTTTCTTCCTACCAATTATTTTCTTTCGCACAATCCAATCAAACTGCAAGATCTGTAATATCAATATTACTATTGCCATTTGATTAATTAGTTGTCAGAATCCCACGGGGCCCAAACTGTGCAATATGGAAGTAACATCGTTACGACAAAAATAAGAATATAATGATGCTCTGAAATCTTTCTTTCTGACTTTCAGATTTTGCCATGTTTGGAATTCGGGTTCTCACATGATTTTGTTAAGTAGGTCATTTACTATGCCAATATAAAATGTATTTTATATTTCTTAACTATAGAGCTATTCGTTGTTAAATTATGTATCCAGCTGCATGTATCCGGAAATGTAAATGGTGTCAATGCAACCGCTATAACATTATTATGCTCCCCCTCGCAGACTGGCGCAGTCGGCAATCTCGATGGTTTGCTGACCCGACTGTAGCGTAAATGTATACGTAGTTGCGTACTTACAACAAGTACAGCTAGTAAATGTAGATAAAACATATGTATAACATTCATACTGTTAACCTGAAGACATAGAAGAAAAAGTCGATAAGTGATTACAAAGACAATATTGACTAGAAAGATTTCGGAATTAATTTCTTCCTCTTCAATCGCTCCCTCATTACTGTGGATCGTAGTCACTGGACCCCTTTAAACGGACTATCTGCCTCCGACGACTGCGGTCCAAAGTTGCCATCACCACTTCACCACCTGCTGATATTTGCTTAAAGACAGCTTCTTTACTTGGGCGGATCATCGTGTTGGCGACTGGCCTCATACTGTCTTCCCTTTGGTATTGCCAATTCTTTCAGCTTTTCAGGGCTGCCCTCAGTTTCTTCTCTTCGCTGAATGAAATCAGTTATTTTCAATTTCGTATTTAAAACTCTGACACCAAGTTAGGCACTAAGATACGATAAAGGAAAAGAATTTGGTAAATATAAAGATAAGATGAAAATATATCAACTAGTTCTGTTCCTATATGTCGTAGATCCGTTGTCCGTTGGGAATCATTCCGTTCATCTAGTTTAATTCATGCAGGATACACACACCTACACTACTCATGTTATTAAGAACTATGTTACCCAATATGCAACTACATGTGCGCAGTGATGCATATGTCCTTGCCCCCTTATTAACAATGAATGAATTAATCGGTGCAACTTCTTCCTATTCTGCATCGATATTGTATTCAAGTTTGGCATGTGACCCCAGCCAATTTGTATACAAAACACCAATTACAATATTGTTTTGGAGAACTTGACAAAGAATGAGTATTGGCCAAATCGATATAGCTTCCGCTAACGTAATGATGTCGACTATTGTCGACCAAATTGATGGAGATGATTCACAGGCAGATTTAAAATGCTAAAGTGCTGGTATTAATTTGTCTGAAAATCCTCGGTCTTTGAAAAGTATCAGACTATTTATGTGCAATAAGTACCAGTATAGAGACTCAAAACATTTACCTATCAAATGAAAAGTTAAAAGACAAAAATAACGCTCCATTTAAAACTAACAAAGCTATGCAAAGAAATACTAATCACGTTATACAAGAGGTAATGTGATACATGCTCATAATTCTGCAAAACAAAGGTCAAGTATAATCTACCAAGCAATTAATGTTCCGTGCTTTAATTGACGACCCAGATTGCTTGATTGATTCGACGATCCAATTGCCATGATTGAAACTTCCAACGTAGATCTGCATTCCTGGTAGGCAAAAACTTGGTTTTATTTCCTACAGTTTAATAGTTTGGTTTCGAGAATTTGTTAAGTATGGTAATTCCAGCATCTATGGGTGAAAACCGGTTTGTAATAGTAAAAATTTAGGTACTGTAAATGCGAAAGCAAATCTAGTTTTCGTCGGTTTAAAGTTTTTTTACGTTGTTATCGATGTTGTTCTGGGCGTGGAATCAAAATTGCGACGTGGTTCAAGGTTAGATGCTGTGATGTTACAAATTGTCTTGTAAACCATCCGAAGACTTCCAATACCCATGGTTTTAACAGAGGATAGAATTCCGGTAATCGAACACGATTCATTTATAACTACTCGTATATTGGGGGATTTGTTAAATGTGGGAAATACTTTAAGGGCGTATACCTAGTACTCATGAAAATGTATCACGTTTGAAACCGAACATGAAATCGTCAATAAAATATCATTACTCCTGATTTTTATTTATCTTATTTTATAGATAGTCCCTCAGTAAAATTAAAAAATCACTCTGAAGCTCTCCCTGTTTTGTATCGTGATTATTATTGGTAGTTCTTATCCTGATCTTACTTCTTAATATTTATTTATTTATTAAAACTTTATGCACAATTAAAACTGTACAAAGGCGGACTTAATGCCTAATATGATGATAATTAAGACTGCTTAATATGTAGTACTTATGTATCTTTTCACTTACGTATTCCAGTCTATTACTATATATCGGTTTTGTATAAGTGCGTGAGCTCTCTCAGGCTAAAAATATTCAGGATCCAGCAAAAAACCATAAAAAATGTGAGGAAAAAACTAGTTAGGTGTTTTTTAAAGAAAATAATATCCAAACCTTGTTATTCTCGAACATTATTAATAGATGAGCCTATAAATACCATTCTCCAAAAAAAAATTGTTCAAATTTTGATTTGCTAATATGCTATGTCAGACTCCAAAGAATATATTTTTAGTTTTAACACAATGTTTACAATACTTGGAAATAAGATGTTTATAATGAATGGCTCGAGTATGTTAATTTATCACGATTCCAATATAAATACCAGTATGGACTTCATCTACGCGAAATCAATTAAAACCCTGTAGAGTTCACACTCATACATTTGCAAGCTCACATACTAGTTTATATTCATACATTTTGTATCGTTTCTTATTAGATTGCTAAGTTATGTTTGAAGCTTGTAATTTACTGACAAAGATAATATATTGTAAGATAGTTTTTAGAATATTATTGCTGGACACGGTTAGAATTTCACATATCGCTCTAACATAGTTAACCCACTTGTTACTATCGTCCATAAGAAAATCGAAGACATGTGACATCTACCAAACCGCACCGGGGCCTCGTGGTGGATTATATCCCATACGCAAAATACGCGCTTTGACGTGAAGTTGCGGACACCAGCCTGTTGTACAATACAATACAATACTATCGTCCATTCTTCAATAAAAAAAAAAACATAATAGAAGATTATTGTTTCACAATTCAAGAAAATTCTACCAGGCTACCAACGTCATTCTCCAAGCGATATGTAGGTAGGTATCTCTAGTGTATCAATGAGAAAGGCAAAACTGTACTCCTCTTCTAAAAATAGTAAAGTATACGGAAAATTCAAAAGGAATACCTACATGAAAAACAGATCAAGGGTCAATTTTCTATAACTGTTTTGAAACTATTCTGAAGTCGATACATTGGAAAACCTTGGTTGCGACATGCCAATATATACTGTCTAAAATTAACGTCTATTATACATTCAGTATTCTTTTCTTAAACTAATTCGCAGGAAACAGCGATCTCTAAATGTCTTGTTATGTATGTATGCCAAATCGGAACAATACAGTAGTGTAGAAAAAATGCTCTGGCAGTTTTACAAATTATTTATATCGCACATGAACGAGACTGTTATGGAAACATGACATTTTGTTACATTTAACACAATATCCTGACTTGTGATTTCATGTGGATTCTTTTCACGATTACCAACAGGGGTTTTTATTTAATTTGTCTAGAAATCAATTCAGCCATGGTTTTTACGTCCATGTCTGTTTCAGATAATTTCATCAACGTCCTATCCTAAGTATTTGTGGCGAGTGTAGCATGTCCGTCTGATGTTTATCCATCTCGATCAGACATTTCTTTATTAACATTATTTTAGCCATGGGTACATCTTCGTCTTTAATTTCATAAATATCCTCAGTTTTCATCAATTTTGAATAACGATCAAAAATATGATATACTAGCTCCTGCCCGCACCCAAATCTGTTTAACCGTTTTGGCGTGAAAGGGGAACAAACATCCATACATCCTTATAAAATTTAGCATTTATAACAGTAGTAAGACTCCAAAACTTCAGTTGGTCAGGATTGGCCATATGTCAAACACGTTATGTTTGACTAGCGATGTGACACATTTGCAAAAGGCTTGTCATCAAGGAATGATGTAGATCTTCAGCTTTTAATTTTACGCCTTTGTAGAGATTTTTTAAATTTGAATTAGGTGAGTAGTGGTGCGGAAATGCAACAACGTCTCGTGTTCACACTTGATTACGGTTTAGTTATCGATACTGTTTTTAGTTCCGTGTGCATTCGATGTTATCGGATACGTTTACGAATGATGGGCCCTTCCCGTTCCGTATGTACCTAAAAGGCGATCTTTGATCGTATCTGAAGAGATACAACACTGTAATGATTATAGCTACCTATCTAACAATTGCAACCATATTCCTATATGGTATAGAGTTGATTACGATTTAAACTTAATAAAGCTAATAGGAGTAAAATTACCAGAAATTGGCAAAATTTTTGTCTAATAGCACTGGATCTACAAGTTCCATACACGACAGGTTCCACAGGTTCATTAATTTGAAAGTTGGCTATAGCCACAGGTGTTGTCTCTACAAATCAAAGCATTTTTGTTTCCGTTCGTTGACACACATGGTCTTATGATGATGTTGGTGATTCTATATTTCATGTTATGTTTTGGAAGTTTTGCTCAGGGATCATTTTTTGTTGATTTTATTAAATCTTGCTTTGGTCATCCTATTTTGTACATCTTAATATTGCATATTCAATATCCTTTTATTAGATCTTTTCAACTTTAATGCGAATTGCTTCTTGCCTATAACAAATCTCGCTAGAGCAGATAACGGCCATACAGCCGATCATTGCATCCGCGGAAGTGTGAAAGCCATCAACCGTGAGACGTACTCTTGGACAAGGTTCAATGAGTTCAACGCTGTTACATACATACACTAACGGCTTTTTCCGTAGGTGTAGGTAGATAACATAAAATACCACCTGCTACGATTCTTACTTATATAATCTTTTTGCCTCCTCCACGTTTAGGCGCACGTCGGTTGCGAGTACTACCTGACCTCTCAGAAGAACATCCTACTAATATACTATACTAATATACTAATATTATAAATGCGAAAGTTTGTAAGTATGGATGTATGGATGTTTGTTACTCTTTCACGCAAAAACTACTGAACGGATTTGGATCAAATTTAGCACACAGATAGTTTATTACCTGGATTAACACATAGGATACTTTTTATCCCGGTAATAAGATCCCGTGGGATAATTTCAAACTTCACGCGGGCGAAGCCGCTGGCAGAAGCTAGTCAACAATAAGGTCAGTCCATGTCCTTCTAGAGCGTCCACTCCCGGCTTTCCCAATGACATCTGCCTTGTTTATAACTTTACGCTGCTTACAATATTTTAATATTCCTACAGCGATGTAGGTAAATCGGTTTATTGCTTGTTCATAGATAACATACTATTGTAAGTAAACGTTATTGCTGCGGAAGTGTTGACTGTTTCGATGTTAATGTCGGCTCGTTTAGTTTTCTTGTACTTAAAGGTTGTTTTGTTTAAATTCATATTCATGTTGTTTATAACTTTGATTGCGAGTAGAGCAAGATGAAAAACAGTCTCACTAAGAATGACTTTTCAATTCTGATTTAAAAGACAAACTAATCAGTTTGTTATTTACACTGATTGTTGTATTGACAATAGCTATATCATCATTGATTTAATGTGTAAAAACAATGTCTCTAATTCACACGAGAACTTGATTGTTGGCATAACTTTTTTTGCTCAACCTAAGTGCTGAGAAAGAGGTGTGTCGGTGCCCCTTTGTTTTTTGCCCTCGAACTCGAATAACGACTTCGGGTGACTCAAGATTAAGAGGCTGTTTATTCAAGTAACTTTTTTTCATGCTTTAATCATTAGTTACTCCCTTGAGTAAGTAAAAACGAAGATCCTGTACGTCACGCGTGGTGATTTTGACAGACCAAGCTCAGTAATTATATTCTAAGATTTTGCTGTAAAAAGAACTTAATTACCAAAATTCGTGGTGAATCTCGTAAATGCTTATGTAATTGCTCTGTGAACAAACAATCATAAAGGCAGTTTTCCTTGCTTGACCCTGACGACATAACTCTTCAAGAACTTCCTGGACATAAAATTTGGTTGATGTACCTTCATCAAAGATGGCAGATATGATACCTTCTTAGACATCATTTAAAATAAGGGTCTAATAAAGGTTAAGGAGAATCGTGTACCTATTTAATAAATAATTAATGTCTGCCAAACCTGTTTCACTATTTATGCTGCAAAATGTTTAATAGCCTTTAAGTATGTTATAAATCAGTGGTTCCCAACCTATGGTCGGCGGACCACCGGTGGTCTCCAAAACCTTCAAATATGGTCCGCGAAAGTTTAAAATGCTATTCGTATTTTTTACAGAATTTGCAAATGCAACCCAACCTAATTAAAAACCTATCAGAGGCAAGAAGCTAAAAGATTTTGAGCTTGCTGCGCTCGCTCTTGCAAGATTCGTACGCATCTCTCTACATAAATCTACTAACTTATTCCTATTTCTATATGAATTGCGGCAATTTTTTTTGAGTTCACTTCGAGCGTTCTTTTATCTTTTAATTTCTAAAGGTTCTCATCACATTTTCCAAGTTTTGCATTGCATGAGTCATTCATTTAATTTATTCAATCACAAGAGTAAGTTATAGATTAACCCTATCGGTGCCCAACTGTCCATGCTTATCTTGGACCTTGTGGTCCCTGCTAAACAATAAAGCCACCAAAGTGGTCTCTGGTCCAAAAAGGTTGGAAACCACTGTTATAAATGAATGAAGTTCTAACTGCTTTGTGGTTAGATTTATAGGACGAGTTGAGAATTCAACGGCTGTACAACCACAGACATTCGCAATGTGTCAAACATTAATAGAAAATATGTTGAGGAAACTCGCACGTGCTTCGAATGTGGTTATCTACTTGTCTATAGTGTGTGTATAATATTCTCAGAGAGGCTTATGATTTATGAACGACTAGCTATTGCCTGCCGCTTTGCTTGTGGTATGGTCGGAAAATATCTCACGGGAACGTTTTAAATATAGCCAATGAGACTCGGGGATATTGTGGCTCCACATGAATTTTCGAAACCTGTTCAGTTGTTTCGAAGATTACCTCTTTCATCCAAACTGACAAACTTTAGCGAGTAATCTGAAGAACTCGGAAGATCAATCTATCATTTTTACTCGTTTGTTTTTTAAGACGGATCTCGTAACTTTGTACACTTGTCTAACTAATTTTAGAGAGCCACTCTATGTGAAATTACTCTTATAGACGCTTGAACAGATCAGCTTGTAGAAAGCGCTGTCTGTCCGTTAAGTGATCAATTTGAAACGAGAATTATTATTTACTAAACCAGTTTACGATTCTTGTTTATGTATTGCGAAACAAATCGAGATACCTGACACATCCCAGGTCTCTGTAGTGTACAAATTGCAATAGAATGTTTGACTAATAATCATTACATTAGGCTTACGTAGATCTTTCTCTTGCGCTTACTTAATGATTCATTAATTTGAAGTATGTACTTAATTGAGACTTGAATGCAGATCCCGTACATCCACTTCTTTACGTGGTTCAACTTTTGATAATACCATTAATATAAATTACTTACTCAATAGCATAAAGTACGTTTAGAAATTCTTTAGTCTTCATAAAACTCTCACTACCTAGATCAGATAGATAGGCAAAAGTCGAAAAACCTTTGATTAAGGTATAACAGTTAGTGAGATATTCATTTATAGGTATATATATCTGTAGCATCTGCAACAACTGAATTAAGAGGACTTAGATAATGTAAGACAACTTCGCCGTGTTGTAATACCCAGTAACTGTCTTGGTAGTTACAGCCACTCCATGAAAAATACTGGTATTCAGCTACATCCGGTAAGACTGGAAACCAACCCCAACATAGTTGGGAAAGGGCTAGGCAGATGATGGAATAATGTAAGTTAACGTCATCTAATAATCGATATCAATCGGGGCCTTCGGAAGAGCTCTCGACGAAAACAATGGGCCGACCCGACAAGCTTGGCTGACATTATAACATGTTACAAGTAAACAAGTCATGGCCTTACTGATTAACTTAAAGTTTAAACGGAACTGCCTGACAGGGCACTTATAATGCAGGAAATCCCTCTACAGTCAATTGGACGAGGAGTTCACAACTAAGTAAATGCTTTTAACGCAAATATCTTTCTGTTTCAGTTAATTATTTGAAAATTATAGAAGCTTGTAAAGAATCCCTATCCTGTGCTTTTGAAAAAAAGATATAAAGTTTTGAGTATGAATGTGGATGCATATAAGAGTATAGGAAGACCGAAGAAACGATGAATGGACTGTTTGAAGGAAGACATGGGAAGAAAGGAGGTGTCTGATGAAAGGATGAGTAATAGAAACATGGAAGAAGAAGACATGCTGCGCCCACTCCACATAAATTGGAATAAGAGCAGGAGTATGATCATGACGTCATATCCTGTGCCTCAAGCAACCGTGTTTAGCAATGCTTCATCCTCAGAACCTCATATTCGATATTAATAACTATTTATATGTTCTTTTAATGAGAAATCATTATTTACAGTTAATGTAGCAAAAAACGTAACGAAAGAAACTACGATTATCTGTACGGTAGTACTGTTATATTCTTGGTTTAGTTAGTTACAAGGAATTGTTTTGATAATTGTGTAGACTGTAGATCATGCACTTTAGGCCAATAAAATTAGCTTAACCCGGACATAATTCTATAACTGAAATTTTCTTTTTCCATAACATAGAGCAGTGTAATTTATAATGTAATTTATAAAAATTAAACATTTTTTAGATGCGCGTCAATAAAAAAAAAACGAAAAACTAAATTTTAAGAAATTAAGATTTCTTGTCAACAGCATAATAGATAACTTTGTCTGAATACTTATTTTATGTTATATTACTTGAACTCCTGTTATAGAACACAAAATTAAACAAATTAGTCATCCGTGACTATCATTAATCAAGGGGGTTCGCAACATTTCATATTTTTCGGTTTACTTAACTAGGCATTATAGATAACTGCAGCCCAACAATCTATTTAGGGCAGTTCGCTATTTTCTTTAACCCATGTAATAAAATTAAACAAATTCTTTTTACGGATTTTTTTAATTAAAAATATTTGTATTTTTGGGAGAACCAAAATACGTAACTATTTCAAAAGTTTTTAATTTAAGCTTAAAAATTATTACTAATACTATAGAAAACAAATTAAACAATAATAGTCCACGGATATTTATTTATAGAAATATTTATTAAGTCACATTGTAATATAGACGTTATTACGTACGACATGAAGCCGTAATCGGTTTGTATCGAAACGCGACGCGCGGATGGCTTGTCACAACGCCGTCACGTGTGTGTGCGTTCCCGAGCGATTCGCATTTTCTATACCTAAAATGACGTATATATTACCGTCTTGTTACACTACTTGGTTGGGATACGAACAACGAAGTATTTCATTATAGAAGAAGAATAAGATCGTATCTCGTTATTTTATTGTATGCTTTTATATTAGCACGTAGGTACTGATAAGTATTTTTACTTAAAATTTTTACTTACCTCCAAAAGCTATCAATCTAAATGAAAGTGAACAACAAACAATCGAAATTCAATGTTCGGGTCTTAGAGGTGCTAACTAAAACCTACCTTTGTGATCTGCTTTCCATACGAAAAATAAAATCACTCTTATTTACCAAATTAACTTAAAAAACTATAGGTAGGTACTACTAGCAGTTGGTAGCAGCTGTTTGTTTACTTGATTTTTATATTGAGCCGTCGTTAGTTTTTTTATTGTTTTGTATTGTATACGTTTCTAGTACATCAAAAGTAACTTTTCCTTTGTTGATTAAGATCTAGGTAGTTAGGTACCTATTTAGGTTTTTAGATCGGACACCGAGGACGCACCACAAAATATATACCTAGGTACAGAAGTCAATTTTCATACAAAGCGCGCTCGAGCAACACACACATAGACACCGTTTACTTTTACGAAATCGGGGCTCAACGGGGCTCGCGGCTCTCGCGTCGTACCTACAGTTCCCGCTCGAACCGTTATTAGTGTGTGTAAACCGAGCGTAGGCATAAAAAAGGAAGTACATCATGAGATTGTCTTCAAAAACATTCGACGCCCGGACGCCGCAGCGTGCACACGTGGTACGCTCCGCTCCCCACCGCCGACTCTCCGCGCACCCCGCGCCCCCCGTCTTGTTCGCCGCTACGCCGAGCATCGAAGGCCCCGTGCCCGCCGTCCCGTAGTGCATAGTGGTTCTTGACGGTAAACCTAACGGTGCTAACGAAGTCAAGAGGGTGGTGACCCAATCCAACCCGCCGGACCCCTTCAGGGTGAGGCATTCCATTGGCATCGGGAGCTAGGACCTTGGCCTTGGGGGCTTCCCTCGTCAAACCTAGTCTTCGACTTCGTTCACAGCTACACACCTAGTGTCGGTTGGGAGTGTCTACCCTTTCGCACTAGAGCCCCTTGCGGGACTAGGGCCCTGTCGCACAATAAGACTGGCGACAGGATTACAAGCTTAGGGCACACCTTAGGTACTCACCTCCCTGTTCGCACAAGTTCAGGGAGGCCACACATCCCCGGGCGCACCTACCCGGGGAGCTAGGTGTTAAGTCATAGGCTTTTAGCTATTTTCAGGCCCCTCTGGCCAATCAGACAGTAGTGTAGCTGGCGAGTTTGTTTGTGTTTTTCTTCTCGCACAGCATAGCACTAGGAAAAACACTGGGTGGGTTCGTTTTTCGGGGAACTGTCTTCCCGAGGGGTTCACGTTTCGACGTACCTTCTCGGGACTAGGATTTCTTAGGACATGAGCTTAACTCTCATCTAGTCCCCGCCAACAATGGCGCAGCCCTATAAGTGGGCCGTCCTTTTCGACGCGCTCATTGAAGTCCTCCTCAAGGACAACAATGAGAAATACGCGAAAATTCTCGCCCCCTTCCGCGAGGAGAGCAATCGACTCAAGGAAGCGGAAACCGTTGTCAAGGAAATACCCTCGACTCTTATGGAATTCAGCGACGCGCTGAATTCTCCCGCTGACCCCGCGTCCGCGTCCTAAGCCTCAATAGAGGCCCCTCCCAGCGAGGAAACTCCTTCCCCGATCG
Source organism: Xestia c-nigrum (assembly GCA_916618015.1). Classification (NCBI taxonomy): domain Eukaryota; kingdom Metazoa; phylum Arthropoda; class Insecta; order Lepidoptera; family Noctuidae; genus Xestia; species Xestia c-nigrum. The sequence continues at coordinate 7,829,553 of OU745263.1, forward strand.
AAGAGATGGACACAAACATCTCTGATAACGAGGCGACCTCCGCCTCAAATGATTCGGTCGCCCACCTCATCCTCCGAAGACGATTACCAAATCGTCAGAAAGGGGAAGAGGAAGAAGGGCAAAGCCCCCGCCAGCAGCTCCGCCAAGAAGCCGGCAACTCAGGGCTCACGCTCCCCCAATTTGGCTGTAGGCTCTACACAGAGTCGGACGACTCTGTGTAGAGCACACAGAGGGCACAGCCCCTTGGCCTCAGCCACCCCGGCTGCCTCCTCATCGCAATCCGCCACCCCGGCGAATGCCCCCAAAACGGTCCGTCCCCCTCCCATCTACATCCATGAGAAGGGAAAATGGACAGAATTGTCCAAATCGCTAAACAAGCGTAAAATCAATTATACAAACGCTCGTGCGGTAGAAGTCGGCATTAAAGTACAATGCCCAACTTCAAGCGATTACCGCTCCCTCACCAAGCTCCTCCGGGATAGGAGCATCCTCTATCACACCCACGCACTGCAAGAGGACATCCCTGTCCGAGCAGTAGTTAAAAATGTCCCCCTAGAAATCTCCACTCAGGAGATTAAAGACGACCTTATCGCGCAAAATATTTCCGTCAGAGAAGTGCACCGCATGCACCGTAAGGTTGGCGGTCGCACTAGCTCGGCACCATACAACATGGTGCTCGTAATTTGCGACCGCGTGGATGGGCATCACCCAATCCACAAGCTATCCAAAGTCTGCAACCTCTCAGGCATCCGCATTGAGAAGCCCGCCAAACTTGGCGAGCTTTCTCAGTGCCATCGCTGCCAGTTGTACGGCCACGCACAGAGGAATTGCTTCGGCGAGCCGCGTTGCGTCAAGTGCCTGGGTGACCACGGCACCACTGACTGCCCTCGCCCCAAAGATCGCACACTGTGCACCGACCCCCCAGCTGCGTTTTATGCGGCGAGTCCGGCCATCCCGCCAACTACCGCGGAGGCCCTAAGGCCCCCAAATCGTCGGCCCCTAAACTGGCGAAACGGGCCAACAATAAGCAGCACCGAGAGAGCCCATCTCTCACTACTGACCCCTCTGCCTCACTCCAACTCCAACGCCCCAGCCCCTGGAATGCGCTTAATCACCAAGCGCATTTCCCGGCTCTGAGGCCTACCCAAACACCTGCTTCACAGGTCATCCCACCACTGATGGCATTGCCTGCCATGCCCTCACCCCCCATACCCGCATCTCAGAAGGCCGCGTGTTTTAATTTTACGGCCACTCCTCCACCTTCAGTGGCAAGCCGCCTGTTGCCCCCGAACTTTGACCCCACCGATCCCATATTTGTTTTAGGTAGCACCTATGCCATATTCCAATCCCCGCGTGCTCTACAAATGCGTGACGAAACGATGGCCTGTAAAGGTAACTGGGATCTTCTTGTAGAAGTTTACCTCAGATACCCTGACATCCAGAAAGAACCTTGAAGAACCTCCCCTACTTAAACTATTATGGATAAGTCTCTCCGCAGTAGGTTCAAACCGACTTCCCTTAGGATAGGGACCTTTAACGCCGAGAGCCTAAATGGCCAACGTGATGAGATCGCAACGACAGAACTCGCTGTCACAGAAGAGGTACTCTGATTTACTACAAATCTAGCTTGTACTGCATCCCCTTAGACCCCCCCTCTCTTTCCAAGTTAGAAGTCTCCGTCTGCCGGCTGGGCATGACAGGGCACCGAACCCTCACGATCGTATCGGCTTACATCCCGCCCTCAGGAGCCGGCTCCCCGGTCGCGAATAACGAAATGAGCGATGACCTCAAAGTTCTTTTCGATCTAAGTGACTCCGTCCTTCTGGCGGGAGATCTTAATGCTAAACACCCCGCGTGGAATAGTAATGTATCAAACAGCAGAGGTAATGCCCTATATAATCTCTGCTGTTCTCTCAACTTCGATGTCATCGCTCCGATGAGTCCCACCTACTATCCTAATAACACGGATCACAGATCCGACGTACTAGATTTCGCGCTTCTAAAGAATGTAAACTTGCGATTACATTCTATAGAGACGATCGACGAGCTCAATTCGGATCACAGACCCGTCGTAATAGAGTTTACCCCGAGAAACGGTCACTCTGACCCTTCTCAGCCCCCTCCCACCAAAGTGATCACGGATTGGAAGAAAGTAAGCGAACTGCTGAAATCCACCGAATCCCCTCACTTGGACAAAATCCCCGACAATATCGCGACTGTAGCTGACACGGAGGCCGCGATCAACTCGTTCACAGAGCACGTACAGTCAGTCCTGAACGTTTGTTCAAGGGAAGTTCCAGCGGATGGCCACCGCTGGAAACTCCCGGACGATGTACGTGACCTGCTGACCGAGAAGAACGCGGCCGTCCGTGCTTATACTTCTTTTAGTAGTAAAGTCTTCGAGTAGCAAAGTTTTTATGCGCCGTTTACAACGCAAAGTAAGCAGAAGCATCAAAAAACTTCGTGACGAGCAATGGGACAAGATGCTCAGCGAACTCGAACCAGGCATTCTGGGAACTTCAGAGGAAAATGAAATCTTCCTCTAAAGTTGCCTCCATGCCTCCCCTCACGCGCCCCGATAATACCGTCGCATTCGACGACGTCGACAAAGCCGAATGCCTAGCCGACAGTCTTGAAGAGCAATGCTCCCCCAGTACCCAGCCAGTAGACCCAGCCCACCTCGCCGAGGTGGATGTTGAAGTCGAACGCAGGACCTCGCTACCCCCCGTAGAAGACCCTGATAATCCCCTACCCTCAGTCACCCCTGAAGAGGTAGAGGATATAATCAAGGGCCTTAAACATAGGAAAGCCCCTGGCTCAGACGGAATCACCAATAGGGTATTCAAACTCTTCTCCCCAGCCCTTATAGTGGTAATGACCGCTATCTTCAATAGCGCCATGGCCAATAACGTGTTCCCACAAGCGTGGAAACAGGCCACAGTAATAGGCATTCCCAAACCGGGTAAGCCCAAGTCCTCGCCGAGTAGTTACCGGCCCATTAGTTTGCTCAACGTGTTAGGTAAAATCTATGAGAGACTTATTTATAAGCGACTCAAAGATTTCGCCGAAGCTAAGAGCTTAATTCCGACAGAGCAGTTTGGTTTTAGACCTCAACACTCCTGCGTTCAACAAGTGCACGGCATAGTCGAGCACATCGGTGCCCGCTTCCAGCGGGGACTGATGACCGGTGCCTTGTTCTTCGATATCGCGAAGGCATTCGACAAGGTCTGGCACAACGGGCTGATATACAAGCTATACCAGCTCGGTGTGCCAGATCGTCTCGTACTATCTACGAAACTTCTTGTCGAACCGCACATTCCAATACCGTATTGATGGTGCACTCTCATCCCCTCATCCGATACGTGCAGGCGTCCCACAGGGATCGGTGATATCCCCACTAGCCTTCACGCTTTACACCAGCGATATCCCTAAGAGTAGAGCAGCCCAGCTAGCCTTGTTCGCCGACGACACGGCCATCTACTACTCTGGTAGGAGTCCATCCAACACCTGCCGTATTCTCCAAAACTCCGCCAAAGCCTTAGGCGATCGGTTCCGGAAATGGAGAATCGAGGTCAACCCCGATAAGAGTCAGGCGGTACTTTTCTCTAGCCCCCGCGTAAGATTCCCCCCATCCCCTAGTCCGATAACCATGTTCGGCAAGCCGATCCCCTGGGAGAAGCATGCCAGATACTTAGTAGTCATTCTCGATAGGCGGCTAAGATTCGGTGAGCACATCAAGACGGTACGTTCGCATGCCGCCTTCGCTCTCGGTAGGCTCCACTGCTTGCTGAATGCACGTAGCAAATTGTCACTCAAGTGCAAATTGCGCATTTACATCGCGTGCATTCGGCCCATCATGACGTACGCGTGCCCCGTGTTCGCGCACGCCAACCCCATCTCCTTCATAGGATGCAGACCCTCCAAAACCGGGAGCCCCATGGTACGTTAGGAATGAGCAACTTCATGTTGACCTCAAGATCCCCACCATCCAGCAGTGTATGAAGCGACTCACTAAGGGTTTTTTCGATAGGGCCGAAAAACACCCTAACCCGTTAGTCGTTTCAGCAGCTAGTTATGTCCCCTCCGCGATATCTAGGATCCGACGCCCAAGGTCCACCCTCCTCCAACCCGATGACCCCATCACTCTCTTGCAGGAAAGTCGTAGGGAAACCAGCACTCTTAGAAAGCACACAAGACGACACAAATACAAACCACGAATCCGGTCTCCGGTTAAATTTTATAGAAGTACTAGCTGACTCGCGCAACTTCGTCTGCGTAAATTGAGATTTAAACTATCCTATCTCTCAAGTTGGATCGAACTGCACATGGTGTGCGAATTTTATTATAATCGGTTAAGTGGTTTAGGAGTCCATTGAGGACAAACATTGTGACACGAGATTTATATATATTAAGATTTGAATGATGCGCAGTATTGGAGTGCATGCGTTCGCTAAATGAGATTTTAAAGACAAAATGAAAAAAAGGCGCTATCACCACGCATGCGCGAACATATGTGCGCGTCCTTCCAAGCCTTCCAGTCTCATTTATTTAAATTTCAAATCAATTAACAATGTCTCAAATAAAATAACCTACGTATACGTAACACTCTTAGTGTCACGTATAACTTGTGTAAATAAATAATATAATTAAAATTGGCTTAGAAAGTCATTCTCTCTCACTTGCACATTAAAACTGTGCGAGAAGGAGAATGACCTTCTAGGCCCTTTGTTGGTTTAGTTGGTTTTTCTCAGCACTAATTAGAACGTTCATTGGTATACACCGCTCTGCACTTACTATGTAATGTTAAATTTTCTTCAAAAATTAAAAATATATCGTCCCTACGCCTTTTACTGGCAGCAATTAACTTTTTCTGTCCCTTTTCACCTTCTTTAACTAGATCGAAGTTTAAAGCGCACTGGCAAATCTTGCAATTAGGGAACTCCATTTTTTCAATAGAAATCACGCGCGCACGCAAACGACGAAATGAAGTTATGATGAGGTATCGAGCGGCGCGCCGGCGCGCGGTCGGTGACAGAACGCGACGCCGCGCCGCTGTGTCTCCCCGCCCCGCGCCTGCGCCCGCCGCCCCGTTCACTCCGGTCGCTCGCGCGTATTTTCAATATTTTTGAAAATGTCAAAAACGTGTCATTAAACTGTTTAATTTTGATTAAAACATGATTGTAGAGCACAAAAAATTATAATTAAACAAAAATTCCACAGTTACGATTTTTAACTATTGAGAAAAAACTTTTTCTTTAAACGTTAAAAAATAATGTTTAATTTTTGTGTTATGTTTCTATAAATACTCCATTAAGCTTAGCACAAACATAACATCGTAGTTATTATTTTTGCTTAACGATATATATGCACAAAATGAATACTGGTAAAAAAAACACATAAACGAATTTAGGTTTTGTTTAATTTTCATGTCAGGTGGTAGCATTTGACTACAGCTGAAAATTATACTAACAAGGTTTTTGGTTACGTATTTTACTTTTACGTTAAAGTTTGGCAATCAATGAAATCGTATGATTTCTAATAAAAAAAATGACCACCCCGGACTTTTAACGACACGGTATTCATTTACATTTGATACTCAACACAATATCCGAAAAAAAAGAAAAAACTTGCAGTTTATGAATTATGTCCGGGTTAAGCTAATTTTATTGGCCTACTTATTCTTTCAACACGAAGAGAATTCAAGCGAGATTTAAAGGGACATTATTAATATAGATTGATATTGTCCACAAATATTATGATTAATGATGGGGAGTTTTATACAATGCTGTGATAATAAAATACGAATGGTAAGTGACAGATAATTTAGATATTCACTAGTCATGATACTGATAAAGAAGATCACAACATCCTAACTGATATTATAATTGCGAAAGTAAGTTTGTTTGTTTGTAACTTTTTTACGCCTAGTCCACTGGATCGATCATCCTGAAATTTTGCATGGACATTGTCAAGTGAACAACAATCCACACACAACACACACATGGTGGTACATGTTGAACCAGCAATCTTCAAACCTCGTTCCATCCCTATGTGCATATCCATGTATCATGTCACACATGTTAAAAAAATAAATGCTTCTTTATCTTTATCTTTAACAGAAACGGACATAGGGTACTTTTCATCCCGAAAACAGTACTGTTCCCGAGGATTACAAAAATAACGTTCTTATGATAATAGATGGCACCATGTGTCTTTTGATTTGTTATTAAGGCTGTTGCTCCAAGGAAGCCACCCTGACGCTTTCACCTTGAGTATAGAAACTGTAGTTCTGCGAATTGATTGTCAAATCAAATTCTTAATTAACCCAGAACCCAGTAAAGAATAAAATTCTGACATCAACGAAGCAATAAGTGCATGGCCGTTTCGCCAGTTTAAATACCTTGTATTAGCTCCACATTACGAAAAATAAAATATTAAATTATACATTTCAATAAGTATGTAATTGTCTACATATTTTAAAGAAAACGTATGGTATGTTATGAATAATAATGTAACTCAAACTACTGTTTTTATGTGCGATAATAATAATTTAACTTAGCTTCGGTTATTATTATAATGAATTATTACACGCCCCTGGCATTGGCCTGGCTATAAACATTGTAGTTTATTATTAGGTAGTGTAGGACCGAGTTATGTTTGACCACAGTTTAGTTTAGATCTTCAATCATTTGATTAGAATATCAACATTCAATGTTAGTGTTGCTATCATAATAAAAGAAAATATTTAGACATTATTGAATAGCTTACCATTGGGTGCATTAGACAGATAGCTGGCTGCGATCATATCGATCGACGAACGAGTAATTGTCCACCACCTGTGCGGTTATTCCTTGACCTTCCAGAAGCGTGCCACAAGTTCAGGTAAGCGACGTTCGCGCTTCCGCAAAACGTCGATTCCGTACACTACTATACACTCGATATAGTTTCGAAATTCGAACTGACTCGATATTCACTCGCGCACCGAAGAAAGCGTTTTGTAAACAATGTTCCTTTTTCAAAACTTGTCCGTCGTCGGCCGGTCGGTGCGAATCGAATTCGTTGTCGATGCTATCGGCAGTAGTTATTTTGTTTTTTTTTTCTCGATTTTACGGTGTTGTTTAACGCGCGAGTGGAGGCGGGGGCAACGTGCGTGCTGCCGCGACGATGCAGCCGCTCGCAATAAAGCAAAGAGGTTTGATTCTCTAGCGGCACAGCCGAAGAAAAGTCATAACATGTGGCTTCGAACTCTCACGCGATTATATCAATAAATTTATCGAGAACGCATTCACGTAGAAAAGTGGATTGGAAACAATAGAAATAATTTGTTGCTTTATTTGATCGCACTTAGTTCATTCGTCATTGAGTCATATGTTTGCCCAACAGATACCTACTCGTATGATTTTCTTCGAATGTGATGAAAGAAACTCCTAGGATTTTCACACTTCTTTTGCAAAATTGCTACAAAGGTTTTCCAAGTAAAACAGCCTCTATGGTTAATACAATTCGTTACCGCATTTTACCATTATACTAATAATGCAAGAAGTCACGTTTTGTTGGGTCTTTCCTGTTTCTTTTGCGCATTGTCTCATCATCTTCAGGGAGACCAAAAAGGTTTGTCTATCTGTCTATGATCTCAGTACCTACGCACAGGCACGTCAATCAATTACATTAATTGGTGTACTCAAAGTAAAATGTTTGATGTATTTGTCTACTGTATCGTTCTATGATTTCAAGAACTCCGTAGGTAGGTACTTACATTATGTTCTATGAATAAATAAATATTGCTATACAAATATTATCTAATTATTTAAACAGTTGTAATCTTGATAGGACTATTGAAGAGGTTACAGGAAGGTATTAGTGTGATTTGCGTTCTTATAATGCACCCATTTTGAAAGTTGGCAAATGGCAACATCGCTCTTTAGTCCGGAAATCGAGCTCCTTACTTAGAGAGACTTGTCATCATCATCTACCTAGCCTTTTCCCAACTATGTTGGGGTCGGCTTCCAGTTTAAAAGGATGCAGCTGAATACCAGTACTTTACATGGAGCGACTGCCTATCTGACCTCCACAACCCAGTACTGGGTAATTTGATACCCCTTGGTAAAACTGATTGTCAGTCTTTTTGGGCCACTGACTACCTTTAATGACTGTGTGTGATCTGCAAATTATAGGCGAGCGGGACCAACGGCTTAACGTGCTTTCCGAGTCACGAAGGAAACTCGGTCCATACTCATAGAAACTAAATAAATAATATATAATATTGGTGATAGCGTGATGTTATATAGCCTATAGCCTTCCTCGATAAATGGACTATCCAACGCAAAAATAATTTTTCAATTCGAGCCAGTAGTTCCTGAGATTAGCGCGTTCAACCAAACAAACAAACAAACTCTTCTGCTTTATAATATTAGTATAGATGGATATTGGTAGAACCACGCGTGAGAAAGAAAGTTATTTTTTTGTATAGGAGAACTTTTTTCGAAACTGAATGGAACTGAACCATACACGGTGATCAAGATGACGAAGTCTAATTTATACGCCTTTGCACGTAGCAATTTTTTGGTTAATATTCATGTCATTAGTATCTAATTGGAGAGCAGCGGTGGCCCAGTGGTGGCGGCCCCGACTTACGAACAGTAAGTCGTGGGTTCGAACCCAGGTAGGCGCATTACTTTGTGTAAGTTATTTTCATCACCGCTGCTCTCAAAACGGTGAAGGAAAACATCGTGAGGAAACCTGCATGTCCTAGAACCAAAAATTCGAAGACATGTGACATCTACCAATCCGCACTGGGCCCGCGCGGTAGATTATAGCCCATTCCCTCTCATTGAGAGGAGGCCGTGTCCCAGCAGTGGGAACATTAAAGGCTGATGATGATGATGATGATGAGTATCTAATTATTGGTCAACCATAATCACGGGTAATTAATTAACAAATGAGTAACTTAGTTCTTAGAATGCATTTTTTTTTTAACTTTGTGCCGATAGAAGTGAAGCCTCGTAGCCGATCCGCTACTGCGTAGCGTGCTACGAAGCGTTAGGTGACGGTCACGCGAGTTCCATGATTTTTGTTCACCCAAAAAGCGCTCAACGCGCCTATAGAAGTTTTGTTTGTTTTCATTAAAAAAAAAAAGTTACGAATCAATCAATATAATTTTTTACATTAGCAATTGATTAGCAACATTATTATTTTCTTTTGCAAATGAGTCGATGAAGACTAAAGTAGGGTCAATTTGATAGATCACATTTGACATCTGTCTGTCGAACAGACAGTAAGTAAAGGTTACTTTTCTTTTGCCAGTATTACAATAATAATGTAATTAAAGTTAAAAAAAGTTATGCAATTGTGGAGTTCTAACTTCGAAAAAATATATTAATATTTTATACCATTCGTTAAAAGGTTACGTTGTTGTATTTTGATAAAGTGTCAAATGTCATCTATTAAATTAGCCCTTCTGTAGTATTATTCTGCCAGCAGCAGCAGCGTCGAAACCTTTTAAAAACAAAAACAAAACGAATACTTATCAATATGGCGTTATCCTTAATGACGTAATTTGTATAAAAGTTACAGCCAAGTGAGGGCAATGCCATGTTACTTCTTAAAAAAAAAGAATTAGGAATGTAACCTTTTGCAATGTTTCACACAAAATGTAAAGATTCATCTTTTTGTCTTTTTATTAGTTCATTACCGAACCTCAAGAGCATAGAAATTTATGGTCACAATGTCATTTTTTTACTTAAATCATTTAAAAAATGGCCATATTTTTGTCATAAATGGCCCTTTTTTCTGCTCTACCCACAAAAGTTTAGCCGCAACCAACATTGACGTTCCTCGGATCCACGTTTTTGTTAACGTTTTGATATTTTGAAGGCAAGACAACACAAAACAGGACACAAGGTGCAACAAGGTACACGGTTACAAGGACAAAAGTGACAACGCCTTTCAAAGCATAAAGGGGGAAGTGCCAGGGTACCCCCTAAATTCAAATGTTCTTACGTTTTTTTGCTATTAGCAGGTCAATGTCATGTTTTATGTTGATTAAAATATGATTGCCGCTGCTCTCAAAACGGTGAAGGAAAACATCGTGAGGAAACCGGCATGTCCTAGAACCAAAATTTCGAAGACGTGTGACATCTACCAATCCGCACTGTGCCCGCGTGGTAGATTATAGCCCATTCCCTCTCATTGAGTGGAGGCCGGGTCCCAGCAGTGGGAACATTATAGGCTGATGATGATAATGATGATGAAAATATGATTTGCAACCGTAACAAATATGGCTTTACACACTTACAGTCAATACAACCGCTGCAAACCATATTTAGTTCAATAAACAACCTGCCACTGACCGCCAAATTGCAAAAAACGTAAGATAACTTGAATTTTGGGAGTTACCCTCCTGGTACTACCATCACATTTTTTCTTGTATTAGAGTCTCTAACACTCGAATATAAGAAAAGTTATATCTACTTATTTCGATTTATAATAGGATTGACAAAAGCTTTTTAGTGGCCTCGAACAATCGAATACTTACATTTTTTATGTTTCCCTCATCTAAATATATCAGAAATCAGAATCAGAAATCGTTTATTTGCTATGAATGTGGGTACAAAATAGGATGTAAACATTGTAAAAGCAGTTCCAACACACTCTACCTTACGGCATGCAAAAGTAAAACATATATCTACTTGATTATACGGACAAACAAACAAAAACAGAAAAAAAATAAAAAAATATAATTACAGTTATGTGAATCTACAATCTTAATTACATAAACTAAACATCAAAAACAACAATAAAATTATATTCCGTTATTCAATGTTGTCGATTTTGTTGTGAACAAACTAAACTTAATTTAGGCTATTGTTATCTTTTTCTCTCTCATAAAAAGAAAAAGAGACGGACGTAATTTAGAGCTGTCAAATTTAATTGGAACTAATACTTGGAACAAATGAAGGGTGCACGTAAAAACATGTCCACTAAAACACGGTGAAGCGCAAGGCATAAACTAGTTTTTCATCCCCCCATCTCGGAAAGAGTACTTTTGCTCTTCGATATCTGAGTGCAAAAGCCGTTTTTATCGTCATGAGGGTAAAGTAAATTTGAATTTAGAACATCGTGTGCACTAAGTATGTGAATTCAAAACATCATTAAACCTATTTACTTCTACCTCTATGGTGCCGAATTTATCGTACAATTTTTTTTAATTTGTTAAGAACTCAAACTCGGAACCTTCTTGATGTACTTTTTTTTTAATATGTTTTGCTCGCGCCATTTTATTTTCACGTCATATTGTTAACACCTTAGGTTAAAAACAAGGAATCCAACTCGAAAACAAGTGAAAAACCTAAAATGACCACTCATTATCTAACGACGAGGAAGTTTATTTGACGCCAAAAGAATTGACTGAATTTGTTTACAATGCGCATTTTTTTTTGCGTTTATCCATTTCCTCGCTGAGGTGTGATGAAAAGTTACGTGTTGCACTCGAGTGCAAAGATTTTTCACCTCGTGCTCTTTTGATTCCCTCGCTAACGCTCAAGATTCTAAGTTTTGAATCACTCGCTTCGCTCGTGACTCAATTTTAGAATCTTTCGCTTGCTTGGTCATCAAAATTGAGCACGCGGTTAAAAAACAGCTTTGCACTCTTGTATAACAAATAACTATTACATCTCTAACTTAGTTCATAGCTATAGCCGTGCTTTTCGCGCACTGCCTTTTAGTAAAAGATAGCAATACTAAACCTAAATTAAGTTTAGTTTGTGTACAACAGAATCGACACCAATGTCGTTTTTTATAAGCCCTAAGAAAAATGAACGTCTTAAAATAAACCACTCTACAGTAGATGCTCGCTAACACTCACCATGCACCTTTAACCATTTGTAAAAGGTTGTTAGCCGCTATGTAGCGTGCTAGACATTGAATAACCAGTTCCCATCGTTGACTTTTACATCTAACTTGGGAAGATCAACATTCAGCCGGCAACAAATTCCCAGCGTTGCTAATTATGACAACCACCTTAAAAGGACTAACGAGGCAGACGACATGGCTAAAATCAACCTTTTTTATATTTTGGATTAGTGTTGAAACGAAAATGGGAACCTTCATCAAGTTTTGTGTGACAGAACGATTTTATTAACAAAAACCGCTGATGGTGTCACTTTTTGGGATTTAAGTGACCCTGCTTTGGTCCTTTTTGAAGTGGAGTCTCTAACATGATCTGGATTAGGATTTAACGACAGACTCTCTTGGATATTGATCAACACTCCGGTGTCCTATACTTGCCCTCATCCTGTGCCCTACTAATGTAGCTATTTTACGGAAACTTAGAACACGAGTTCTTTCAATCAAAATCTACCTAAGGCATATAAAAATAGCCTTAAGGAGAGGCAATGCATTATCCAGTATGAGTCTAACAAACATTGGATAATGGGCAACCAACCCTGCCATCCTGCAAACTGGCTAATAATTTAATTAAACCAAGGTTTCTACTGACTTATGCATTACATAGTTCGTCGAATAACGTTGCGACTTATTACGTACTTCCACATTTGTTTGCGAACTATTTAAAGTTTCAAATTATTAAGCCTTTGAAAGACCTTATCGATCTCGATCATCCATTATTACTTTAACCATAGAGAATTGAAAGAAACCTTGTTAGTTTTCTACAAGTCATGGTGAATAATAAGTATGTGCACTTGCACCTTGTATTTACTTGTTTTTACTTCACTAATAACTATTCTCGGACAAATTTGAAAAACGAAGAGTCATACATGTTTTATGGGTATCTACACATTGTACAGTACAGTACTCTACTGAATAAAAAATAAGTACTAAAGAGTTCTTAGTGCTGCTGGATCCATTCAGAGTTGCCAGCAAAAAATACTCCGGACTTGCTCATCATTAAACAACATGGTACCATCGTTCCTTTTAGTGCATGGTCAGTAAAAAAACTTTGATAAGTTTAGTAAAAAACCTCTTACATTGATTTTATCAATCATCAGTCGACTTGTTGTTTGAAAAGAAAATAACATCTCAATACAGACTACTCAAAATGTGAATGACGTCACTTTGAAAAGGTTACAAACATTTATATTATAACTAGCTGAAGCCCGCGACCTTCGTCTGCGTGCAATTATTATTATAAAAATATTAAGTACTTTATTTCCCTGTTTGAATCAGATTTTTAAGATTTTCAAGAGTTTTGTGTATTTTTTTTCACGGAACTCGAATCATTTTTGTAACATAGTCTAAGTTCTGATATCTATCCAAGACCTGACTATCCTAGTCTTTATCCTAGGAAATGCAGCTATCTACCAGTAAAAGTCGCGTCAAAATTCGGTTCAGCCGTTTCGGAGATTAGCCGAAACAAACATAAAGACAAAGGTTTAAAGAAATGTTTTTTGCTAAAAGTACTGTATGATTGTAAAAAAAAATCAGTTAAAAGTTGATTTTGAAATTACAAACAGACTTTTATATTTTATTTATTTGTATAGATTTTGCGTTTTTTTTGTTAGCGGGACGATTCACAACTTGTTGTAAATTATTACGACCTGAATCATAGCCGAAAACTTTAAGCACCTTGTATAATTTAAAACCGCTCCTAAACGAAATAGTCGGATACTAATGTTTTTTTCTGAATTAGTATTCAGTTATGTATTAAAATAAGACAATTAAGCTAGATTGGATCGCCTCTTTGGGATTCCCAGAAACCTGTGTTTATTACGGCATTTTTATTGGAAACTCAATAAAATGTTTCTAGGACATGTAATACTTTCTATGTAGCCTAATCTCTTGAAATGACTCAAGATTATCCTGATTTTGATGACGCAATATACTTCGCTAACCTGAAAAACAAAGAGAATATAAAGACGCGCCCAATACCTTGTTTCATGAGACATGCTGTTCATATGGTTGACAAAATCGTACTGATTCCCCTCGTGGCCTCGTAGCTTACTCGACAAACTGTGGAAAGCGGATGTCTTCAGTGAGCATGCGCAGAAGTTCCCGCTCTCGTTATGTTGGTAGACAGAATGTTATTCTCCTTTCAATTTCGTTCCCGGCATTCGCCCCGCGGTAGCCGCGGAGGTTAGATATGGATGTAGGGTGTCGAAAATTTCGGGAGCATGAAGATCGAATGCGTTTTCGCTACTTGATGAAAGGGGCGTCCATCGCGATGCGTCACACGCTAACCTAAAACTCTGTAGATCTAAATTAATAATAGAGGTTGGAGTAGATATAATGAATGAATATAACGCTATGAATACAAGTTTACGCTATGCAAACAAAATGGCAGTGTTAGGTACAACTATAGGCATAATACAACAAATAGAAACATGTGTTATGAACACTGACCTTCCTACAAATTGATCGAAGCCAGTTCATTAAATTAAGGTGTATGCATGTAGCACCAACACGTGACACGTGCATGCATATTATACAACTATGTTATTTGGAGGTGTGCCTGTATATTCTGTTCTACGTCTATCTACACGGAATTGAATTGATACTTACTTGTTGTGTTTACTTAGTTCCTAGAACGGCTATAAGAATACCACATTTATTAACAAAGAAACTAAAGTTTAATAATGTTAGTACTTATCGTTAGTGAGCCTTTGAAAGAATTATGTATTTATCATCGATTTTTGCTTTAACTATACAGATGTAATAATTATGTTAAGTATAGACGTGCCTGTATTTCTGTTCTGCGTGAATAGGGGCTTATAGACGGTGCATAAAGCGATGCGGTTACGTGGTTGCTGTGAGCCTGATATAATCCCACAGCAAGCCCTTTGTTTCCAAACTGCACCATTTTGCGCTATTGTAGCTCAGTTTGTAGTTAATATATCCAACTTGGCCCGCCATAGCTTTTGCGGTCTGCCTTATCCAGTGTCAGCAGAATGGTGTTGTAGCACATGTTGTAGTAGGACCTTGTTTTCTGACGGCCGGACTTTTTGATGTATTGCTACCTGCTTCACCTATAAATCTTTACATTACATACACTTCTAAAGATTGATGGAACCTAACTACCAACTTACGCTGGAACGATCGACCGTTACAGGTAGTCAGTGGCCCAAATAGTCTGACAACCAGTCTCACCAAGGGGTATCGTATTACCCAGTATTAACTGGGTATTAACTCAGTATCAGATAGGCAGTCGCTCCATGTAAAATACTGGTATTCAGCTGCATCCAGTTAGACTGGAAGCCGACTCCAACCTAGTTGGGAAAAGGCTAGGCAGATGATGATGCTGGAACGAATAATGAATGCCTGCTAGTAAAGGAAAGAAGAAGATTTTTGTGTGAAGCGTGGCTTGCCTAACTCCAGCCATTTTATATTTTTTTCAAAACAGCGGCCACGCATCAGCCTGAATAATCAATAACAGGTATCAATACAAACAAGTTTTGTTTGAGACATAATTATAAGATTTCAAAGTTGTGCTGATGGCGATGATTGTAACTTTAGTGGCTTACATCTTGGAATGATGACGCTTTTGAAGATTTTCTCTTATTATATAGCTACTTCTTGGTCTTGATACCAGATAATGATTGGTGAATGAGCTATTTTTTAAATTAAATAAAACGGCGAAAGTAAGGCAGCCCAAATAATTCAGATCATTTTATTGAGCGATTTTTTCAAGTCATCTTGAACACAAAATTGTGAAGGGATTACATAAGTATAGATAGGCTCCGTATTTTTTTACTTTTCTCGTTCGACTTATTGGAAGACCGCCTGGGGCTGCAATGTATGTCTTCTTCAACCTATATTTGTCTATTGTATTTTTACAAACCCATATAATTACCTTCTGTAACCTATTTTTTTCTTCTGCAGCCTATACTTTTTTTCTGTAACCCATTTTTTATCATCCGAAACCTATATTTTTCTTCTAAAACCCATATTTACTTTCTTTAGTAAGTAGTCTATATTTTCCTTCTGTAACCCATTTTTGTCTTCTGTAACCCATATTTTTCTTCTGTAACCCATTTTTTATTACTCTCTCATTTGATCTGCTGGAAGATTGATAGTCTGTCTATAATTAAGTACCAATTTGTGCACGCCTTCGTAGAAGATCGGATAAACCCGGTGACTCGAATGTGAACTGTCGCCTTTACATTGTAGTATTCGGGATGGGCATGCTTGGAGGACTGCCTGTGCTTATGTATGTGTGCCTTTTATAGTGCCAGAGCTCTATTGTTATAGGGCCTTATAAAGGAAGCATTATTTACAAAGAATTTGTGGTATTTAGGTGAGGAGTTATCGTTTTATTAAAAAATACTTAGGACAGTATACCATTCGAATTGTTTCTCTGGGAATTCGTCGAGCTTCAATGTCTCGGCGTTTTTCTGGTGGTCACTACACTTGGTTCTGGCTTTCAGAAGTGGTTTTGGGAAAAATGTGGAGGGCTTGTCCCTTAAAAATTACCGTTTCAATATTTTGGTGCGTATTTGGATCATTTGGAGAATATCGCAATCCCTTGCCACTGTTTAAATGCGATGACGTTATTAAAATAAACTTTTATACTTCATTTATGTTAGTCGAATACATTTTTGATTTTCCATCATCGTTTTCGCTGATAAAATGTAATTTAAGTCGAGGACCAAGTTGTAACGTTTCTTGCACAAGGTATCAAAACATTCCTTTAGGTACTTATTTAATGTTTCCTTGAATAAAAAAAACTCTATTTACGGAACTCAAATGCATATAGAATAGCTCAGCTGTTCTCATCAGTAACGACGGAGGATCGTAATAAATTCCTTGAACTGATTCACAACATTCCGATTCAATTTAACTAGTTTCAATTTCATCCGACATCGGTTGCAAATTCGTGGAAAACGTACCTGAAGCGCAATATGCGAAGCTGAAAAGCCCGTACTTCATGGAGATAAATTGAAAATTCATGGAATGCTGCATATACAAGGAAATTCATTGGATATTCTGTAGTACCAGCGAATATTTCATTCCTTTTCATTTTAATTTACTCCTTGTCAAGGTTTTTAAAATGTATATTTGTTTTATTATTGTGGTTTGTAGTTAAAGTTGGCATAATGATGAGCCCGTGACGATCAAAAGCGCGTTTAACCGTTGGTCCCAGCAGTCATTTGTATATTTTTGACAGTCGTTACAGGTAGTGAGTACTAGTCAGTGTCTCGAAAGTCTGACAACAATTCTTCCCTTGGAATACTAACTGGGTTGTGGAGATCAGATAGGCAGCGCGCGGCTTCCAGTCTAACTGACCTCCAAAACTAAGTAACTGGGTATTAGGATACCCCTTGCCCCTTGGTAAGATTAGTCTTTCGGACCAGTGACTATTCTGTAACGACTGTAAGTTCTAGAATTGGTAGCCGGGAATAATGGCTTCCGAGGCACGGACGAAACTAGGTACCTACCTATATTATGATGGATGATGGACACTTGGTACGGTCAGGTTTAGAGCTTGTGAAAATCACGTAAGTAACTATGTGTTGTATCATTAGAATGATATAATTTATCATCTATTTGATTTATGATTACAAATAACTTATGACATAACGTTACACGGTCAACAATTAATTATGTAGGTATACGGATAATAATTGTGCTGCCAACAAGGCACGTTTGGTGTTTTCCCGCCGAGTAGAATCAGAAAAGAGCGGGAAAAGATTTTTGCACAGATAATTAATTTTGTATTTGTGCTGTTGTTACATAAATAATTCATAATAAATAAGGAAAACAAAAATAACTTGGCGATTGTACCAGATCGGACGGACATCGATTTGATTATAATTGTAAGGTTGTTTATACATGATGAATATTGAAAACAACTTAGAAAGTTCTTCATTCTTGCTCTTGATATTGGTGCAAAACGTTTTTGTCTTCCATTCTCTTCTTACAACCATAACCACACTTTTATTAGATCTTTTCATGTACACCATCAATCTTTTCTTTTACCATAATGTCCCACTCCATCCAACATTCTCTCACATTCATGACTCTTTTTGACGGTCTGCTAAAACAAATGAGGTTATCTATTCCACCAGCCAGTTTACGGTCAGATTTTTTTTTCCTTTTTTTCATTATTTTGATAAAGAAAGCTGGCGCGGTAAAAAACAAAGCGACTTTAAAACAAAATAAACAGTGGAATTTACTTTCGGAAATCAGTGGCAAAAGTCAATGAAACAAACAAAAGTTACCAACTTCAGAAAGTTTATTGTGTTTTTTGGAATGTTTTGTCACATGCATTTCATTTCTTCTCATCACACGTCCATACCTCGATAGACGCGGTCCTTTCAGTTTGACAGTAATTAGAGCCGCTTTATAGCTTTTACAAAACTAGCGGCCTTCACGCGGTTTCACCTGCGTTGTTCCCGTTCCCGTGGGAGTACGGGGATAAAATATAGCCTATGTTACTCAGGGTGAATGTAGCTTTCCAATGGTGAAAGTATTTTTGAAATAGGCAGAGTAGTTTTTGAGTTTATTCATTACAAACATACACACCCACAAACAAATTCCTCTTTATAATATTAGTGTAGATTAGAGTAGAAAAGGCAGTCTCTAATTACTCGAATAGGTAAGGTATTTCAATCATTTACGAACGCTACAAAACCTAACTATTAGCTTGCAACCTGTATCGCCTAGGTAATTATTCTCTTTCATAGCTTGGATTCTTTTGTTTTACTTTTTCTACCATTGTTAGTTTCCAACTGTTTTTTATTCCACACACAACTGGCTGGCAATAACTCTAACATTTCCAACATGTAGTTGACTATTAAGTGCTAATAAAATCACTGCAATACAACCGTTTCTTATCTTGCGTACGCGCATCACTTTAGAATCACTGACCAACTGTAATGAGGCTTTCACAGATCTTGGAGGCTCATCTTTATTTAACGTTTTCTCTGAACCAGTAGTAGGTTAGGTTAAGTAATTACCATTTTTATGTGCTAAAGAGTTGGGTACCTTGAGATGAGGGTTTTGATTAGAAGCCAGCGCCTCAAGCTACTGGAACTGTAGATTTTCAACTTTATGACTTCTTCTTTTCGTATCGATGTTTCTTCAAAATACACCTTGGGCCCAGCATAGGTGACCACGTTTATTGCAGCGGTAGAGGCGCTACACAGGTCGTCAAGAGTGCAGGTAAAGGGACTCCTGGGCGCTCCAGCAGATGGGGCATTGTTTGCTCCGGAGCATCGCACTTTATGTCTGAATCATTAGATTCAAGTTTGATTGTGAAAATTTCATGATTTCGGGTGGCTTGATCTATAGCAACGTACTGGTTCTCATCGTCTTGAATTTTAACTTGATAGCTTGCTCCGGTAAGTGTTAACTTGACATTGACACTTGTTTATCACAAGAGGTATTTTAATCACGTTAATTTTGTATAGGTCAGTGCTCTATTGTCGTGGGAGTTTTAGATGTGAGATTGTAAAACTTTCTACTACATAAAATAAAATCGTGATGTCTGAAAAAACAAAGCATTATTGTTTAAACCAGTAAAAATACTCTTAAATTTAAAAAGGTGGCAAAAGAAAGAAAGAAATGGCATTATTAGCCCAACAGAAGAAAAACAATGGTTAAATTGTGATTATAAAAAAATTAGTAAAATGGAAACATGGTGAAAAATATAACAAAATAAAAAATAAAACAAAATACACATAGAATTTGTCTTGTACAAGACCAAAAGGCACCAATCTCAGCATGGTGCTGTAACATTTAAAAAAAAAAACGTCACAGTGCTGATATTGAAACCTTTTTTTTTTAAGGATGGGAAATCATCAAATGACCCCCCCCCCCCCACTCTGGGCGGAGCGGGAGGGAGTGTCAGACTCTTACTGACTAAAAACCATCCATGTTCCTTCCTCGCCTTTTACGTTCCGGGGCCGCGGTATCTCTTTCGAACAGGCCCGCAACCCCGGCAGGCTTCGGCCCTTGCGGGCCCCTCTCCCTGATATTGAAACCTACAGTACTTAATTAATATACTGAAACCTACTGTAACACCTTATGTACCATGTTCTAGCGCAAATAAATGTTTTGATTTGATTTATTCTGATAGGGCCCAAAGTCTGTACTATCTATGTAGAACTGAATTTCTTAGGGTTATCAAAACTTGGGCCTTGGCTAGAAATAAACCTTCGGTCGGACACAAGCAATTATAAAAGCATCGGTTCATAACGATTTCTCGTTGAAAAGTGCGGGCACTCAAGTCACTGACCGTAAAAAAGCACAAAATATTTTCCTAAGACGTAGTAAACAAGAAAGAACAGCAATATTTGAAATTCATAGAAAATTCAATAGGTACCACTATAGAAAGTCCAGGAGCGAGGCCATCTAAAAACAAGGTCATTGCATAGAAAAAGGGCGCTCTATAAATCCTGTATGAAGTTCGCTTCGCTCCGAACGTTGGTCTAGATTGGATGGCCAACCTGTTAACGTTGATCCAAACATTTGTCGCCAACGCCAACGTTGGCTGGTTTCTTTATCTCGTTGATGCTAGCTAGTATTTGTTTTACTTGGTAGCGCTGTCTACCTCCGTAGTTTTCTTTCTTTAATATTGTTGTTTTGAATAAATTCCTTTTATAATCCTGTTTTTTTTAACTCTTTTGTTAGACTACCTCTGTCCTGATAATCATTTTTAAACTTACACCTTATTCCGGAAAGTAGACAGAACTCACACTAGGTACGTAGACACGCACGACGACCAATCAAGCTATTCAAAACCAAATTAAGCAGATCTCTCATTGTACGGGAAGATCATACAAAACGAGGACAGGTTATACTGGATATGATTAGCTTGTTGTGTCGCTGATTGTACGCGACATGCAACAATCTCTACTTCTTCTTGTTTTTGATAGACATTGTAAACGTAACACAGGCTTCTCTCCTGTGAGAGAAAGTCGTTATTTATCAGTATCACGCAGGCCCGATTACTCCATGAATTTTATTTAGATTCTTCGAGTTCTTTCACTAGAGTGCAAATATAACAAAAATGGGCGTTGAGGATCTGGGTTCTAAGGAAAGATTTATGAAAATTTGTAGAATGTTAAATATGGGATCAAAGTATGAAAACCAGGATTCCAAGTGATAATAAATTATCTCAAAACGGATCAAATCATATAACAACAATGAATAAGCTTTAAGTGTATCCGAACGTGATTTCTCGCTTCCACCTCGCATTGGATATGTCACCGTAATATTGTCAAATACGTTATATTGTAATATCTGTAGCGATATTGTAGAGTCTCGAATTATTGTCAAATGACATACTGCTTACAACAAAACGCATTATTTTTCGTGAAATGCATGCGATGGTAGTCAACTCACGCGGTGTGGAGGAAGGAGGGGTCCCCCTTGCCCAGTGGCACAACTCTCATGAAAAGATAATGCACCATTCCAGAGAAATACCGATTAATATAACATAACCTTAAAACACTTTAGATTCCCCCTAAAAAGCGTAGTCGACGGAGCCCCGCTCCGCGGGGCCCCTATTTCCGAGTGCAGGGTTTAAAGGAACCTAACTAACCTAACGGGGGTGTGCCCCAAGTCCCGGTTATGGGGGCAGAGATACTTCCGTATGTTCAGTTGACAATAATTCGAGACATTACAATATCGCGAGAAAAAACACGTTATATTGTAATATAACGTTTTTGACAATTTTACGGTGACAGATATACCGAGAGAAGTGTAAACTTAAAAATAAAAACGATCACAACGAATTTTAGAACATTTCTATTTAAACTAATGGATAAAATAAATGTCCTCTCCTATGACCTATCTAAATATTTTAATTGGTAGTGAAATTATTGTTTGTAACCATTTCGTAAGTCAAAAAACAAAATCCCAAAACAAAACAGGAAAAAAATATATTGGAAATCCCATCGTGCACACGTAGGTAGACATATTTGGCTTGTAAGTTGTTAGCCCAATAAAATAATAAATAATAGCTCAAAAACGAAATAAAGCATTCATTTAATTTAGTAAATAAACAATTTATTTTTCTAGTAAATTTCATAAAATAAAATAGAAAAGTCAACAGCTGAGCAGGTATCAGACGAGACAACACCTACGCAGATCTTGGATCAAAGATGCTCAAGGATGCAATTATATTGAATCGTTTTCCTTGAATTTAATATTGATTTTGATTTTGATGAGCCGGAGCCGTCCATGGCACGATAACCGATCACCACACAACTTTCAGTCACCGGCGCTACTTTCAGACTTCCTCTTATGTACTCATTTCTAATTTTAGCCATTCTCGTAACATCGCACATCCCCTCGGCATTTTATCTTTTAAAAATATATGTTGCTCGTTGTATTAGCAAATCACGCTGATTTGTCATGACATGTCAGCGTCACACTTTGTGAAAACCGTTAGATTGTAATATAACTAGCAAGATTGTAAACTGTCGAAATATAGTCAACTGAACATACTGCTTACAATATGTACGTATTATTTTTCGGTAAGTAAGTACATTATAATCTTTCGAAGTGAAACCGTAACCATTTGTGAAATGTATGCGATGGAACTCAACTCGCGCGGTGTGCATCGTGGGGGAGGGAAAGAGGGTCCTCTTTATCCTATGGTATCACTCCCATGAAAAGATAATGCACCATTCCTGAGAAAAATCGACTAATGTAACCTTTTATTTTTTATTTTTTTAGGATGGGAAATCATCAATTGACTTCTCCCACTCTGAGCGGAGCGGGAGGGAGTGTCAGACTCTTACTGACTAAAACCCATCCATGTTCCTTCCTCGCCCTTTACGTTCCGGGGCCGCGGTATCTCTTTCGAACAGGCCCGCAACCCCGGAACAGGCCCGCAACCCCGGAACAGGCCCGCAACCCCGGTAATGTAACCTAACCTCAAAACCTAACCTCAAAAAACCTAACCTAACCTCAAAAATTCGCATAAAAATCGTTGTAAACCTCCTATTTCCATTTCTAACCTAACGTCGAGATGCCCCAATTCCTCATTATGAGGACAGAGATACTTCCGTCATGCATTTCACAATATTACGGTTTCACTTCGATAGATTGTAATCTATCGATGTATGTAGATTAATATTAGTTGTTCAGCATTGAGTAACATTTTATTTTATTTTTAGTTTATTATACTAAATTAAGTTTTTTTTTGTTGAGTTTATATTGTTATAAGATATCATGGGGTTGACATTATATCCTTTTTGGACAAAAACCCCTAAATTAAAAAATAAAGATTAAAAAAAAAAACTCTAAAATATATCTAAAACTATGCGTTAAATTGTAAACAGTATGTTCGTTTGGCAATCTTTCGAGAGTTTACAATCTCGCTAGATTGATTGCAATCTAACGGGTTTTACGATTTTGATGACATTGACGGTGACATATACATAACGTACTATGTTGTAAATACATGTCGCTTTTCGTGTCTTTATTACAGTGTTCTTCATCAAAACGAATCAATTGTGCAGTTTACACTATTATTTAAATAACTACCTGTTGCTCGCGAGTCACCACCCCCGTCATAAATGGTAGCTATCCTAATTCTTTGCAATAAACATTTGCATTGCATTTGACGATGAGCTCTTTGGTTAATTAGTAACTTAAATGTCAAACGGCTCAGCAAAAAGGTCAAGGGCTTTTTAAAATGCATATTTTAACAAAAAATATTTAAACACAATTGAACAAAAGCCGGTGTGTATTTCGCGGACAAAGCTGCGGACAGGAGCTAGTTGTAATGAGAGTATGAATGAGGGTCGTGAGTAACAGATGGGCCCGAGAGACCCCTTCAGAGTGAACCAGTTTTTTGTTACAAATAATTCCAGTTTTATTTGTGGAAGTGTGTTCACATTTTATAGCAGCTTTTGAAAGTACATATCCCTATTTGTTGTGAATGGTCTGTGAGTAGGGATTTTGTTTGTATTTGTGCGCAGTGTAGCGAAAGTTTAACGCGATGATCGATGAAGAAGGGCTTTTCGAGTACCGTCGCGCTGAAACTACGCTAGTTAACTGGAAAAAGCATTCCCAAATTCAATTTTTAAGCAATAGGTAGATACTTACACTACATAGTATAATAGTACATTGTTACCCTAGAGGTTAAAGGAACTTATTTAGTCGCGAGACAGGATTTGGCGCTCGCGCTACGCTTGGGCCTAGTTCGAGGGACTAATTAAGTCTTTAACCCGAGGTAAACACTGTGCTTTTCATTACAAATACAAGGAAAATAAAAACACGAAATATCTCGGAAAAAAAAAATAAGATTGGATTGCCGCTTTCCCGCCTATTTTATTTTTCTGTGGTCGGCTATTCAGTCTTTATTTTTCACTTTCGTCACTGAAAAAATAGTAAATATTTTGCCCAAATCCATGTTATTTTAAAGAAATATTTGTGACCAAATTATAACTAAGTTATTTATAAAAATAATAAAACTATATTCTTTAATTAATACAGAATTTTATGTTTTTTCAATTTTACATCGCGCTGTAATTTAGAGGCTGTATAGAAGTTGTAACATGGTTCGTTAAAAAGGCGAAAATAGAACTAGTTTTTAATAATTTGACAGCTGTCAGTTAAAATCGATTCTCCCTAGGGCTGAAAAGTATTACTTTCAACCCGCTCCTCAGGCAACTTCAGACCTACTTTCTGAGTATGAGAAATGAAAACTTTATTAAACATTTCATTATCTAAGTAACAGTTAAGGTAAATTCACATTGAGATCCGATTAGGCACTCTATTTTCCGAAGTGCGAGCTTAACGCCAGCTATCATAAATTGACAAGGACGCAAACTTTTTTTAAAACTGAGCGAACGATTAAATGGAAACTGTGATGGAAATTACGATTCAATTTTCACAGAACTAAACTACATTCATTAAACCTGGCTCGAGCCCGAACGGCTGAAACAAAGGCCTTTGTTATTTTCATCCATGTGTCGGAAACTATGTATTTTACGCAAACTTGTAGACTTGTAGGTACACCTTATCTCTGGCGGGAAAAAGGCGCAATTTATAGATTCTCATACAATACCTTATTGTTGCAACTTCCACATTTAGAGCAAATCAATAATGTTGATTTTGACTGTTACTTTCATTCAATATGATTTTAAAATAATTTGGACGAAAGATTATCAAAAGCTTTTGAGTCGGTAGTATTAATCGGCATTATACAGAACTTATATTGGTGACGAGTTCAATACGGCTACATGCATTATGTAATGCCTCTCGCCTTTGTTCAGTTGTACCTATGAGCTCATTGTGAACATTCTCTCAATATTGCGCGGAAGCTTCTCAATGTAGTTCAACGCTTATTTATCCGGGAATTCCTGGAGTGCCACAGGGGGTGTCGTAGGTCAACTTTCTTTTAAACGTAAATGAAAATTACAAGTTGTATGTATTTAAAAGAAAGCTAATTAAACTCAGTTCGCCCTATCCTATCCAAATAGGCTTAGGTTAAGGTATACTACCATAGATTTGGATATAGACAAAACCAATGTGGAGTTGTCAAATTTCTAAAACATGTTTGTGCACAGTAGTCAGTAATAGGTACCAAACTACCAACATAACCTAAATTACCTAGGTCTATCTAATTAAAATTGTTGTTTTTTTTTAACTGAAACAAAAACATAATTTATAAATAATGGATTTCAACGAGCATGAAATGAAGTTCCCTCGGAAATATTTTAAGTGACAAACATGTCAACCAAAAAAATCTTTGCAGGCAATATTTCACGCCTAATCACCCTCTTGCACTTGACCTTTATAAAGTGCCTTCATATTAGACGGTATTTAACCTTAACTAATTATGAATGGTAGAAAATAATAATTCATTTTTATTTCTTTGATATCTTTGCTAGTTTATTATGTATTATTTATTTAACACTTCAAGCACAAAACTACAGAGGGGGACTTAATGCTATGCTTTATGCTTTTTTCTTTTTTTTATTATGTTGGCAAGTTAAACTTGCTCTGTATGTCAATGGTCACACTGTATAGTGAAAATATAAGATTGTTTTAATGAACAAGATAAGCCTACCCTGAGAAACTAAACTGAATGAATGAGAAACTTGAATAATGAGATAAAGGTACGAGTAGGTATAGTTGCTACCAGTTAAAATATCAATAATGGTCGTTGACTCACCTACATTTATTAAAGTTCTTAACTTAGAAAAAAACAAAAATAAGCTTGTTCAAGTCTTGAATATCTCTTTTCAAATGATGTTTTGGTTCGTACAGATAGCAGGGAAAGGGCAATGACCAAATTGAGGAGCTAAAACGGAAAAATTGTATGAAATAACTTATTTGAAAATAAACATAATAAAAAGTCTATTAAATCTAAGAAAAGCCGTACCAAGATGATTATATTACACCCAGTTGGACCATATTTTTCAGATTTTGGGTTATTTTGGGATTGGTTGATCAGTGTTTAAGCTATTTTCCAATTTTAACGATTCTCTTTACAAAAAGTGAAAACAATTTCCAACGAACCTCGGTGTGTATTCTCCATTACAACAACAAAACAAAACAGGTAAGTATGTACCTACCTACATAGTTCTTGCGACTTGCGACTAAACCTTGTTTGTTACCTTTAACTCAACTTGGGGATTCGGCTCATTTAAACTCATTAGCTACACTGTGTAGGTTTCTGCCGTAATGTCTGCTTAAAATAAGTTTTATTTGAAAATGTTTTCGTTATCTACTTTGTGTGTTAGAACTCCAAACGAAGTCCTCGTTTCAGAACTTTCTAACGAAAGGTTTTTGGGTTTTTCAGTATTTTAGTTGCACTGCACACTGGCGGAAAAGGTTGACGGACCTTTTATTAGACTCTGGGCTGGCAGACATGTGCGTGCACATGTTCATGTAGCCAATTAGTGTATTTTTAAGTTATGTTAAGTTAAGTCTTGTTTACTAACATAGGATAAGTTCATACTAACTAACACTATATGGATCAACTAGTGAAAAATAAAACATTGAATTTGAATTTGAAAACGGGTATCTATACTAATAATAAAAAGCAGAAGAGTTTGTTTGTTTGTTTGGTTGAACGCGCTAATCTCAGGTCCAGTTGATAAATTATTTTTGTGTTGGATAGTCAGTCGTAATAAGGGTAAAAATTGGTCGACAGTCAGTGAACTCAGTAGCACATAATTACCCTATAGTACACCAAATATTCAAGACTTTTGCAAGACTTTTGCCGTTCGCCGATTAAAAAATTTCTTTCATTACAGAATCATGGAAGATCCGGATTGTATCAGCAGATTCTTCAGTGAAGAGAAGAATCTCTCCGCTATAAGCCCTCGGACAATACAACTGTCTTTCTCACCCACCAAATCATTCGATTCTTCTCAAGACCTAAGTCAGGTGTCCATAGAGTCTGAAGAACTTAGTCTATCACAGCTGACCATAGAGGAGCAAGAACCTTTGGTAATACAACCTTTTTTCAACATTTCACCGAGAAAGATGCCAGTATCACCTCATTACGTGGTCGAAGAAGAGTTCTCCTCGAATCCTTGGGCAATGCTAATAGCAACGATATTCTTAACCAAAACTTCAGGCAAAACTGCCAGGCCATACATGAAGACCTTTTTTGAGGAGTACCCAACGCCCTATCATGTTTTAAACGACACTCCAACATCTTTGGAAAGATTTTTTGAAAACCTGGGATTGAGGAAAAGAGGTCATATGATATGGAAGCTTAGTTATCAGTTCGTTTCTTCAAAATGGCGCAGAGCAAGTGACTTATGCGGCATCGGAAAATATGGCGAGGATGCCTATAGGATATTCTGCTTGGGACACACGGATATAGACCCTAATGACAGGTTCTTAAAGTTGTATTTGGATTGGCTAAGAACTCACACTGAGTTTTTGAAAGAAAATGGAGCGGTGGACAGTGAATTAGTGATTGAAGATCCAGTTATGAAGTATTACAGGATTACTCTGAGTGATGGCAGTTCCATTTCTGTGAAATGAGTGAAAGTTCTAGATATTTCAATATTTGTGATAGGTATTTAGAGGACCGACAGAAGTAAAGTACCTACTGTTATTTTTAAGTCCCATGTAATTGGGAGCGAGCCTTTTGCCATCCATGGGGAAGGGGAACGAATCCAGACTTTTGAAACGTTGTCATGTTCAATTTCTACGAAAAAATTACAGTAATACTCCTGTGATGAAAAACTAAAAATCATGTGCAATATTTATTTAATTACCTCTTAAATCAATATTACATTTATTAGGTAGGGCAAGGTCATAATATAATCATTATGTTTGTTTTCACATAGCAAAACACTAAACGAAAATTAAAAAAACACAGGCTGGGCAAGAGCTGTCTTTGTCGGTAGAAGTGAAAAGTAGTCGACGATCCGCTACGACGCCGCGACGTACTACAGCGGCGCGTCGTCGTAGCTGTTGATCACTTTTGTGTCATTGTTCACTCAAAAAGTGCTCAATCAGGGTTGCCCGCGAAATTCAAATTTTCTTACGTTTTTTGCAATTTGCTGGCCAGTGGTAGGTTGTATGAAGTTAAAAATATCGTACGCGACAGTAAAACGTATGCAGTTACAGAATTATAACCATCAAAATCATCAATACAACCCTCTAAATTCATAAGAGTCGAAAGTGTAGACTAAGTCTAGACTTTTGTGACAAGATAACAAGACCCGGTTATTTAAAATATTGAATAGAGGGTTGTATTGATGATTTTGATGGTAGAAAAATTGTTCCTCTACTTATATGAACTTAGAGTCTAAGTTCATATAAGTAGAGGAACAATTTTTTCTAAGGTCAAAGTCGTTCCTAGGCTTAGTGGGGTTGGAAGGTTGTATTGATGATTTCGATGATCATAATTCTGTAACTACACACGTCTTACAGTCGCGAACGATATTTTCATCAACATACAACCTAGCACTGGCCTGCAAATTGCAAAAAACGTAAGAAAATCACAATTTCGTTGGCCACCCTGACGCTTCCCCCTTTTTTTTTTTTTTTAGGGTGAGAAATCATCAAATGACTTTTCCCACTCTGGGCGGAGCGGGAGGGAGTGTCAGACTTTTACTGACTAAAACCCATCCATGTTCCTTCCTCGCCCTTTATGTTCCGGGGCCGCGGTATCTCTTTCGAACAGGCCCGCAACCCCGGTAGGCTTCGGCCCTTGCGGGCCCCTCCCCTAATGCTGAGATCTCTTTGAGGCGCGCGTGGAACACGAACGCGCCGTCGTTAGACGGACGGACGGCTAGCTAGCCCATAGCCAACCGTCCACAGGCCCGCATGACGCTTCCCCCTTAAGGTGAAATCGTCAGGGTAAGCTGCGAAATTCAAATAAGTACAACCCTCAAGTTCATAACACCTTGTAAAAACAGTTCCTAGACCTTTATGAGTTGACTTGGTGATTTTGATGATTATAATTCTGTAACTACATCGTCTCACAGCCGCGAACGATATTTTCATCAACATACAACCTAACACTGGTCTGCAAATGGCAAAAAACGTAATAAAATTTGAATTTCGTAGGCTACCTTGGAGCATCAGCCATAAAGAAGATTTCTCTTCAAACAAAAAATAAAACCGACTTCAATTTAATTTTTTGGTCACCGACTTCAGAAGCTAAAAAGTTTTTATTTTTCACTTTTTAGTGACTCACATGTGCTTGGTACATGGAAAGTGCATACTGTTACAATTACAACAAGCCCAAACACGACTAGGATATATTGTCTTATTATGGAGTTTGGTGCCTGACTATTGGCTTCATCATCAGATCTGATGATAGAATAGTTCTTATTGAACGCAAATGCTTCACTTGTTGTAGAAAATACCAAAATCACTGTACGTTATCCCATACAATTGTAAGAGTTCCCTCGATTACGCCAAGATTCCATCATCAGATCCCAACTTAAAGACTATGGGACCCTTTCCAACAAAAAAATGTTTTTTAAATGGGTTGGCAAGCGACGTAGTAATTAAGTACATACAAAATTAAAATGACACCACGATACAAAAATTCCAAGACACTAATCACTAAAAAAGCATTTATTTTTAGTGATTAGTGTCGATTATTTTCATTTAATTTGAATTCGATTTATTTTCAATTAATTGCCAGATTCGATTTTTAGTTGCTTAAATAGTTGAGTCATTGAGTTGACTAAACAGTGACGTCACAGCGTGCGATATATTGCCTTACAAAATCTATGAGAGAACTGCATTTTGACAGCTCTTAAAAAGTATGTCAATTGATTGGTGTCATCTAGTATCTACCTTTCGATGTGTGGGGTTCAGCGGGCCAAAAAAAAATTAAATTGTTAAAATACTACTTTATTTATACTATATTTTGACTTCACAGTACAGTCCATTTTAACAATTTAAATTTTATATATTTAACTAGCTTCTGCCAGCGGCTTCGCCCGCGTGAAGTTTCAAAATTGGGGTTGAGTGAGAATATTATAAACGTAAGAGTAAACAAATATAATAATAACAAATCTCCGAACTGCTAAGCTATCGGGAGTTACACGTGTTATTGTGAGTCAACTATAAAAGATAGACATATGCTGTCTTGGGATATTTTTTATATAATTTTATGTGGAATATTTCCGTTATACATGATTTCTATGTAGCTTTAACCATTAAGGCTGCACACGCGACGGAAGCTAAAAAAACCAAGTAACTTCTCCCGTTTTCCCAACATTTCCTTTCACTGCTCTGCTCCTATTAATGGTAGCGTGATGAAAAGTATACTATTACCTGCTCAGGAGTATGTAGAATAATTGTACCAAGTTTCGTTAAAATCCGTCGAGTAGTTTTTTTTTCTATAAATAACATACAGACAGACAGACAGACAGACAGACAGACAGAAAGACAGACAGACAGACAAAAATTTTACTGATTGCATTTTTGGCATCAGTATCGATCACTAATCACCCCCCGATAGTTATTTTGTAAATATATTTCATGTACAGAATTGACCTCTCTACAGATTTATTATAAGTATAGATATAGATAGATTAGATATAATGATTCTGCTCATGCGGCCATTTTAGACCTCCTGAATGATGTTAGGTACTGAGGTGATGTTCCTTCATATTTTAGTCAATAATGATAACTTTAAAAAAAAAACACTACACACAGCAATTTGTGGCCTTTGCCCAGCAGTGGCATGACGCAGGTTAACAGTATCAGTAATAATTTGTCATTAGCAGGTTAATGGCCATAATTATGTAAGTAGGTACCTATATTATAAATAGAAACGATCAACATTATATTGCAATTATAAATTACATTTCATGTGAAGTGAATCTATTCCTAATTACGATTATAAGAAGCATTAAATAACTGTAATTTATTTACATTGTTTCATTTATGCATTTACTTTCCTAAGATAAAAGCTTGGCTGCGAATTAAAATCGCCAGCTATTGGATTATGGTTGTGTTGGTATGCATTATAGTATTTCCTTTCGGTCGATTAGGCTGTTCAACCTTATGTTTAAGAATATAAGTGTGAAAAGTGCTCGACCGTCCAACGAATTCACTAGTAGGTACCTATCAGTTTGAACTAACTCTAAGCAACACTTTTAGTTAATGCCTAAATACATTATAGCAACGTTGAAAAATTAATTCTCAACAT
Source organism: Xestia c-nigrum (assembly GCA_916618015.1). Classification (NCBI taxonomy): domain Eukaryota; kingdom Metazoa; phylum Arthropoda; class Insecta; order Lepidoptera; family Noctuidae; genus Xestia; species Xestia c-nigrum. The sequence goes on from OU745263.1 coordinate 7,861,108, forward strand.
CATCCGCTTACCTTTTCCCAACTATGTTGGGGTCAGCTTCCAGTCGAACCGGATGCAGCTGAATACCAGTATTTTTCATAGAGCGACTGCCTATCTGACCTCCACAACCCAGTTAATACTGGGAAATACTGGTAAGACTGGTTGTCAGACTTTTTGGGCCACTGACTGCCTATAACGACTGTCAAAGATAGACAAATGACAGCCCATGGAGGAAACTCGGTCTGTAAGGCTGGTCACCCATCCACAGACCAACCTAGGCAAGCACGGCTTTTATAACGTAGCCACGAGCTCCTCCTAAAGTTAATCCTCAACAACAGCATATAAAATGCCAGCAACCTTGAAACAGGCCTAAAGCGGCGACGGCATTGCCTTTCAAAGCGCCTACTAGTTTACAACTAGATAATTCATATTCTCGTGTTGCTATAAAAACGCCTAGTAAATTATTGGACGCAAGATATTACTATCAAGATTTGCAGTTTCAAAATCGGCCACACGTAGGGTCGCCATACTTTCGGATCTTTCCAGTCAAGTCTGCATTGTTAGCTCAGTGTCCAGGGGAGTTAAAATATATGACGTAAAATATATATTTTGAAATTGCTATTTCATGCCGTATATAGTATCATATATTATCTGCGCTGCGTGTTTAAAAGCATGGAACAGCTACTTTTTAAATGACCGATGAAATATTTGCATGTGATGGGGGTAAAACTTGTTATAACACATGCAATAGGAGCTCCATATTCACCGATGACGCTCTGATTATCTAAAATCAGCTGTTTAAAACACATTTTTGTTTGGGAACATGTCACAGTGACAGCTGTTTTAGATGTTGCGGGCCTGTTCGAAAGAGATACCGCGGCCCCGGAACATAAAGGGCGAGGAAGGAACATGGATGGGTTTTAGTCAGTAAGAGTCTGACACTCCCTCCCGCTCCGCCCAGAGTGGGAGAACTCATTTGATGATTTCCCATCCTAAAAAAAATGTAAAAAATAAAGCTGTTTTAGATAACCAGACCGTTATCTTTTCGGTGAACATGGATCTTAGTCCCAAAAAAACGACACAACATAGAAATCCACTAGACCACTTTCTATCATAAATATTATCCTAATAGATTCACTCAAAGCAGCTCGAATTAATTAAATTGGACCATAATTCCTAATATTTCGGTGCTGCTGTTGATGGTAGTACCTACTGACTACGAAAGACTACTCCGTTGGTCTTGTGGTAACAAGAGCGCTGAGTTTGGGATTCTGGGTTCGTTTCCCGGATCGGGGTAACAGTGCTATTGGGTGTTTCCATTACCCTAGTAGTAGTTTGTAGCCTGCCGGGGCTGCGGAACTGTACCAAAAGAGATACCGCGGCCCCGGAACATTAAGGGCGAGGAAGGAACATGGATGAGTTTTAGTCAGTAAAAGTCTGACACTCGCTACCGCTCTGCCAGAGTGGGAGAAGTCATTTCATGATTTCCCATCAAAAAAAAAAGGACAAGTCCGGAGTTTGGAAGTTGGCGGCGCGGCGTAGTAATTTAACCCCGTGCCTCAGAATCGCCGGATCTCTCTCCGGTAGTCTTGAAAATAGAAATCAAATAAAGTATTATTTCCCGTGTTGATGGCTAATCTTAGCTAACATTGGCTGCTGAGACTGAAATCGATCAGGTCTAAAGATTACCTGCTCGTGTACTTATTAAATACATAAATAAAGCAGCTTCATAAAAGTTATAAATACATTCCAGGATCAGATACACAAATTCTACTAATATTATAAATGCGAAAGTGTGTCAGTATGGAATTGATGTATAGATATGGATGTAAGGATATTTATGGATGTATAGATGTAGGGATATTTATGGATGTATAGATGATTGGATGTATGTACGTTTGTTACTCTTTCACGCAAAAACTACTGAACGGATATGGATGAAATTTGGCACACAGATAGGTATCTTAGACACTTATAGACTAAAGCAGTGATTCCCAAAGTGGTCCAGGTGGACCCCCAGGGGTCTACGGGAGACCCATCGGGGGTCTACATTAGCTTGAAGAAAATGGGGGGGTTCACAAGCTGTAAGTGGAGGTCCACGAAATTTTACCTGAGTTCGATGCCAAAGAACAAAATGTTGGCTTAGCTTGATCAATGTAGCCAGATATTAAGCTAGGTACTAGAAAGAGTAATAAAGATCAAATGTTCCGGTGATGACAGGTTGTATTTCGGTGAAAAAGGTCGTGTTAAGTCATAAAAAAACACATTTCGAAGCCAGAAGATTACAATTTTCGGATTTTTGCCAAAAAAATATCTTGGGAACAACGATCCTCATGCAATCCTAACAGATAGTGCGAAAAAAATATTGCCTTGCTTTTCTTTTTTAGTTCACGGGCTTGAAAGAAAATGCTGCAGGGGGTCCACCGACACCAAAACAAATTCAAAGTGGTCTACCAGGAAAAAATGTTTGAGAACCTCTGGACTAAAGCATAAAATACTTTTCATCCCAGTAGTAAGATCCCATAGGACCAATTATCAAACTTCACGCACGCGGGCGATGCCACTGGCAGAAGCTATAGTAAATAAATACTTATTATGACGAGCTTTCCACGTCTAACATCCTCACTTCCTGTTGACTAGCTACATCCGCTCAGTGATTCCTCCTACCGAAAATAGATTTATTTTCACCTTAGCTTCTCGTTACATAACAACAATGATGAACTTTGCTTAGTTGTCTAAATAGTAAATACCTACACAAGAGAAAAAAAAAGCGGGGCAGTCTTCGGTCTTTCTATGTATAGTAATAAAGTGGTGCTACGCCGTAGCAAATCGGCTACGAGTGCTACGAAGCGTTACGTAACGGTCACGTGTTCCATGATTTTTGTTCATCCAAAAAAGTGTACACTTCCAAAACTGAAATTTAAAACGATTTTTTCACTTCTCATGCTCTAAAAGTACGCCCGTACGTATTATAGCCCTACGATTCACGCGCGAAGCGGGATTAAAGTGACTGTTTATTCCCTAGGGAGTAAAAAGTAATTTAAAAATGGAACGATCTTTTACTCTGAAACATGATCACAAAAGAGTAACTTGTCAAAGGTTTTATTTAAATTTCGAATTGGCTTGCAAATAGAAAGCGGTATATTGAAAAAAAAAAACAAATGAAATCTTCAACGCGGGAAAATTTATGGTTGTTTGTGTGCATCGTTGATTTTGAAAAAGTATGTGGAATGCCTCTGTTGCTAGCCGCTGCAGTAATGTAGGTACTATAATTATCTGTGGAGTGTGGATCATCTTCATTGCGAGAATGTTGAGAGTTTGTGTTGTGTTTTAAATTGTTAATCTGTGACTAACCTGAGAGAAGAAAATCTGACTGCTCAGTTCAGAATTTTAGTCGAGTGTAAATTTGTTCGGTTTTAAATGACTATTTTTCTCGCACTCGAAGTGAAAAGTACAGTTTGCACCTCGAGACTAAACGCCAATTTAATATACCCTCGCTTTCATTGCCTCCCTCGCAAGCTCGGGAGTCAAACCACCTCGGGTATATAATGGCTTCGTTTAGTCCCTCGTTATAAAATATACTATTTGTCCCCCTCCACCCCCATAGTGAGATGTCGTGAGATAATACTTGACCTCTTGTCCCCTAATCTCAGAGAGAGATTCTTTTTTTGTCTGTGAGATTTTTCAAAATGTGTATTTTACTGTAAATACGTACTTCCTATGTGCTTGATTGCGTTGGTTTTGTTTAAAAAACATTAATTTTCTTAATTTATTGTCATTGAATATTTATTACTTAGTTATGAAATATTTATGTAAGTATAGGATTTTGTATTAATTCATTGGAGAAACATGTTTACTTAATTAAACTATTTTTGCCAAAAGACTCGATTAATAGCGCCTCGTTATGCAGCTGTTTAGAAAGCGGAATTTCTGGATACGCTTCGTATTGTTGCGAGGTTCGTCTCTCTGGAGCTATGAGCACCGGATAGCTTTGACCCCATCATTTTATTAGTGTTAAAAGAAATATTTAAAAATGGATTTAATGTGACTCCCACCCTCGTGAGATACGGTTCGACCCCTCTCCCCCTCTAAAACGCCTCATGTAATTAATAAACACTCCAATGGCTAATTATGATTGAACAAATTCATACGTATATAAATTAAAAATTTATAACATTTCTACTTATTACGTCATACATCAAACGACTTATAATTATTATGAATTAACTGTCTTGTAATATAATGTCTAAAAATATTATCGTACGTTTACAACATTTACACTAGATGGATGTCATAAGCATAAGCATTGACCATCATGGGGCACCGGACACAACACTGATTGTGAATTCGCCTTACCCCTTTGAATAGTTGCGTCATACATCTAATCATACTTATAATAAAACCATTGTTCATAGCAGTCGGCCAAAAACGTTTCCAATATAAAATTATAAAAAAGCAATTAATTTACGCAAACACCTGTAATCAAAATGTTAAATTTTAAACTCGCGCAGGCTGTGAATTGTAGGGGTAATAATACTTCAAGATCTAAATAAGTTTTTAATAAAAGCTTCTTTATAATACTGAAATATTTTGCGGTATTCTCAGTTTTAGAAGAAAGAAGGTCTAATCAAAAGTAATTCACATTTATAATTACCCTAAATAGATTCATGCCAAAACACAATGGTTTTGCGATGTTTTGAACGCTCCCGCCATCTTATTTCATAAATAAACCAATAGGGCATTTCACGTCGTACCAACCTCCAGTAGTTTACCGGAGTGATAGCTCGCCGCACGGTTGGCAGCAGTGTCGACTATTGCAAATGGTGGATTGCGTTACTTTTTCTCGTGCTCCGTGTAAAATATTTACGTAAAATAGTGTTAATTTCGTGGTGCAGTGTTTCTGACTAACTTAAACATGTCGGAAACACTGCCGAATGCTAAAAAACAAGTTCCAAGACAGCTGGTGAGTGTTTATTGTTAGATTTTTACGTATTTAGTCCCGGGTGACGCCATGGTGGCTTTATCTGGGATCACGTAAACATGAAATGGTGCATCGCTGCATCGTGTATCGATTTACGAAAGTTACGGGATGACGATAGGAATCATTTTGTGAATGTGCTTTTTGTGTGTGATGATATTCATTGAGGGTCATCGGACTTAGTTTTTTGTGATCACGCCGCGGCCGATTTTAAAACGCGGCGGCCGTATGCATTCGCGCATGCGAGATGGTGTCAAAATCTATAATAGTTCCGGAGATCGCGGCATTGCGATACAGCGGTGATGATAATGAACTACGTGACAGTAAATTGCGCGCGCCAGGGACGTCTTCAGCGCACGAGGCATAGTGGGCATCTGGTAGAGACAGAGTGTCGAAGGCGTTTCCCTCCCGCGGGCTGGCGGAGAGCAGGCGGCCAGGGGCGTGCGCGCTGCGCTGCGGCCACACGTCGAGCCCGAGTCCGCTCGCAGCTCGCGAGCAATCTACTTTATTACTTGACTAATCTTCCGTCGAACAATTACACGCTGGGCGAGAGTCGATCGTCTAAAACACTTGCATATTGATTTAAATAGGATACGACACGATTGTCGACCGACTGAACGCTCTTTGTTACGCTGAACGCAAACAGCCCTCGCATCAAAAGTTTTATTGTTACAAGTTGGGTTCACTTATTCTTTTACTCGTATTTCATTGGCCTTGGTTGAAAAAAATAACCTACTTCGATCGCGAGACGCGATACTCGATCGGAAAACGATAAAGAAAATTCGTCCGCAAAACTTGTCACACAAAGTGTTCAAAAGTGAAAGTCACTAATCACTTCAGCTGTTCGTATTTTCAACTTTTATAGCTGGGTATATTTTACAGATGAGGCAAAAATACACCCAACAATAACATTGAAATATTTTTATCCAAGGAACTAAATATTTCATGGTGTTTATTATACCAATGTATTTAGTGGTAATTAATAATTCAAGATTAGATTAGGTCAGGAAATTAATTTTGCTGCCCACTAGGTATTTTAATACACCAATGGTCATTGCTTTGTAGTAAGTTCAGTTTTGTTTGACTATGTTTTATGGGCCTTAACTAGCTAGCTAAACAGTAAATACGGAGTCTTCAGGGTTTATTGTTCAGCTGTCAAATTATGTAACAAGTTCTCACTTTAAAGTTCCTAGCAAAAGGGAATACCATCATTTCAAGCAAAATTACATAGTCAGAATTATTGCACAAAAAAAGAATTCCTCAAAATAAAAACATTTCAGTTTCCTCATCATTGAAAATACATTAGGTCAGCAGTCATGACACTAAATAGTAGATTCAAAGTAAGCATTTGGGACTTTAGAAACTATAATAACTAGCTAATATTCACTCGAAGAGAGATTAGTAAAAATTTCTTGTCTTATCCCTAGCGTGAACGCAAACAACGCAAGCTCTATTCCGATGAGTGGGCCCTGGGTGACGATGAGGCTGAAGGTGGCCGGGGCTTCTCTCTGGCTGACAAGCTGGAGAGCCCAAGATTTGAGCATTCCGGAGCAGTGCTGGAGATGCATGGCACAGACCTGACTGTGTCATACCTTCAGAAGAATGGATTTACTACTCCGCTGCTATTTAAGGAGAAACTTGGATTGGGCCTCAGGTATGTAATGAACTTATTGTTTATTTCCTTACATTTTAGAATTGTGTGCAATATCGTTGATACCTATATGCCTGAGCTTCCAAAAAAATTGAATGAGTTCTTTGACTCTTAGATTGTTTATGTTAACTAATCTTGTGCACCGATTTCTATTTTGTTTCTTATGTACCGATTTCTTCAGCTCAGGCAGCTTTTTATTCATCGTTGTCATTTTACTATTATTTCCGGCCAGGTTGAGTTATTAGTTGTTACTATTTAATTCATTTGATTAAATTTCATGTAAATAAGTGGTGCATACTAAGGCGGACACAATGCCTTAATGAATTTTCGAACAATCAACCAATAGCATAGACAACAATGAAATATGTAATTATAATCTTTATTTTAGTATAGCTCACTTCTGATCTTGTTATGGCTAGTTCAGCTAGATTCTGAATTTATTTAATACCAATATTGGTTCATTTTTTATTATACTGGTTTTTAAAATGCCGGAAATATGATTCCGTAGGTACCTATTACGTATTATGGCGAATGATAACGACATCCCCGTCATTGATATCGAAATATTATCATCAACCTGTGGTCATAATTTTATAAACTGAAAAAGTACAGCTATTAATACCATTTTGTCATGAAATCGGGAGGCATTGTTGTGCATAGCCAATATAGACTTTTAGACTAAAATTTGCCACGCATCATGTAATAGGAAAGTCACTAACACTAATAAAATAATGAATGCATTGGCACGCACGGACGATACCATAAGCTTTAGTGCACTTTCAATAGACTAAGGCATAGTCTATTGAAAGTGCACTAAAGCGTAGTCGCTATGCTTACAGAGTGCGTAATCGACTAATGCAAGTTACTATCATGTTACCTATACTTATACGATAATGATACCTACGTATGACAGACGGAAATAATTATTACAACTGATACCACGAGTAGCAGTGGTATCGCGTATCGGGAGTTCACTAACCTAGTTTGATTCTACGCGTTGATCCCCAGTCATACCATAAATAAAATATGCGTGCGAACTACATGCTATTGTCTATGGTCGGGTCGAACCGTTGTGCGTTGCTTACAAGAAAATCTCTTGGAAAACTGTTCTTATCTATAACCTATCCCTATGTTATACCTACTCTTAACTCAATGCGTATCTCGCATTTCGGATTAACCACACTAAATAATAATATAATATAATAATCTATAGTTTAAGGTTGGTCTTTGGATGGGTGACCACCTCTACATCTACCGAGTTTTCTCCGTGTTTCGGTAAGCACGCGAAGCTGTTGGCCCCGGCTGTCATTTGTAGATCTTTGACAATCGTTACAGATAGCCAGTGGCTCAAAAAGTCTTAACAAACAGTCTTACCAAAATAACTAATGGTATCGCATAACCCAGTACCTACTTACTGGGTTGTGGAGGTCAGATAGGCAGGGCCCTCTTACCCACTGGGCACCATGGGCACTTGCCCAGGGCCCCGATTCAAGGGGGGCCCCAAGTTCCAATAACTGTCAAAAGAAACAAATTTATCCCAGACAGGACTGCGGGATACTAAATTATTCGATTCGCGACCACATGCAAACATTAATCGAATAAAATTTTCCGTAAAATAAAGCCACAATAGGTAATAATAGGTATTCTGTGTTCTACTTCAAATTAAAGTTCTCCACCGCTAACAGTTCACAAGCAGTTCATGCAAAAATAAAGGATGTTTTTACTCTTTAGTTTTGTATGAACTATCACAAGAAAAAGTAATTCATATGAGGCAGGGTGCAAAAAAAATTCAAGCGCGCTTCGCTCGCTCTTGCATACTAAAAGGGCCCCATTTTACCTTAGTGCCCAGGGCCCCAACTGGTTAAAAGACGGCCCTGCAGATAGGCAGTCGCTCCATGTAAAATACTGGTATTCAGCTGCATCCGATTAGACTGTAAGCCGCCCCAAAAAAGTTGGGGAAAGGCTAGGCAGATGATGATTTGGACTAACTACACGCAACCCTAGCACAATGACAGAAGATCGTGTTTGCAAAGCCTTATTCAGGTAGTTGTTATTGTGTCAACCAGGTTAAAAAAGTTCCGTATTGTAATAATACGAGTAAGCTTTTTATAATGGAACTCGAAAGAAACGGAAACAAGTTTTGTAAAGAGCTCTTAGATAAGTACACATCTTTCAAAGTTTATGACAATGTGTAAAGATAGCTTATATGGAGGGAGATAGGTAACTTAGTTTTTAAGTTAAGCTACAATTCCACAAACAAATTAAAAGAATAAACGTTAACTAATTAAACTCAACGTTTGAGCGATGGAACGTAGCATTCTAAATATTACGACTCTCCGATGGAATGCGTAACAGCTTAATACGGTCAAAGACAAGTATCGCCGATGTTGGCAGTAAGTCTGCGAAGCTGAAATGGGACTGGGCGGGTCACGTCTTTAGGATGGGGCCGGGCAGATGGGCGAAGATAGTCACACAGTGGGTGCCTGAAGACGGCCGTCGTAACCGAGGCAGGCCCAAAAAACGCTGGCGTGACGATCTGGACTCGTTCTTGACGGATTGGTCAGAAAGGGCATATTGCAAACAGGATTGGAAAGCCATGGGGGAGGCCTTTGCCCAGCGGTGGGACAACTCAGGCTGACATAAAAAAAAAACTAATTAACATTATTAAGTACCTACCTTACTCAAGTCAAAATAAAACTCATGCATTTTCTCTGAACAGGTTTTGATAATTTATTGTTTTGTTGAAGTAAGTCGTAAAGTAAACGGACGGTGCACCAAGTGGTTTATCTCAGCACACCTATTATCTCTAGATCGTATTCGTCCTCAATTACTGGGCTAATGCAACTTATCTCATATACTGGGGCTCTACCATTTCGGAATTTTAAAATGGTGGAATTTTGCAGAAAAAAAATATAACGTCAGGAGTTCCTGACGTTCTATTTTTTTAGCAGGTAGGTAGGTACTTACCAGATAAATTCTTTGGATTTTCACTAATATTTAAGGGTTTATTCGCTCAAGTCTGAAAATAGTGATATATGATAAGGTCTAAAAGAGGTCCAGAAGGGCAGACATATCCGGAAATATCTGGATAAATGTTGTGTTAAGAATTAGTTTTTAATTGAAATAATTAGTCATAATTAGCTGCTCTTTAGTAATTTGCGCTCTAAGCTGGTCAGTTAATAAAAGAAAAAGTTCGAATACTTTTTGCATCTGCAAAAAATAATAGAAAGCACCCAATTAGCAAAATCAGTACTTATAACGCTCTTGAAACTATTTTTTTTCTGCACTTATAAGATGCTTAATAATGTTCTACAAGCCTGGATTTGGGCGCAGTTATAAGAGCATTTCGTTTTATAACTATCTTATAATCAACTTTTCAATGTTATTAAGCAGTATAATGTACTTGACCAAGCGTAATAGCTTCTATAATGATCTGAGACTAAACAATTACTTAAGCACAAATGCTCTTGTTAGTATCTGGCATAAGTATCTTACCAAAGCAATATTGCTTATAATGCACTGGCGTAAGTATATTTCAAGAGCTATTTTTGTTGAGTTTGTTGTTGCTTCGGCTGGTGGTTTTGTGGTTAAACTTAGTAATAACGTAAGTTTCTATTACTTTTATTTTGTATTATTTTAGAATATTTAAATATATCGTAAACATGGTGTAAGAACCCGTTGGGAAGTCATATTTGCTGTAAATATGTACTGCAATATAGTTAGTTTTTACAATCCCCTCCGAAATATTGCACATTAGAAAATTGTTGTAAATAAAATATTTTATCATGTTTTTATGAATATCCGCCATGATTAGAAAATGCTCTTCATTAAGTACTTTATAAGTAAATTATTACTTGTAGCAAGAAAGTTAAATGCTTAGCAAGTAAATTAGTACTTGTAGCAGTTTCTGCCCAGACAAGTTGCCTCCATCGGCCTCCATTTTAAAATACATTAGGGTTCCCTAGGAATATGCCTGCTAAAGTTTGAATTTACTTTTTTAAGGATTTAATTTAAAAGATTGTTGTATTTCTTGATATCGACTGTTTTTTTTTAAACGGTTTTATTTAGTTTGATCAAATATTCACATTAAGTACCAATTATTCACCAACCAATTATTCATTTCACATTTTGTGTTATCAGAATGCTGCAATGGGTGTGGATTTCCAGTTTACCTACTCAATGACCTACTCATTTCATTTCTATTTAAAAAAACATAATAGCCTTATTGCATCAAATCTTTTTTTGGTGCTCGACTAGCTCCCAGTACATCATATAATATATTACATCGAAGATGAACGCACAATTTCAAATTCAAATTCTTTATTGACATTAATTATGTTACATAAATTGTTTGAAGCCTCTGTCCCCCGAACTAGGTTTACCTAGGTTTTAAATCGTAATCTTCGTCCCAATTTTCAATTTCTTTTGTTTTTGAGTGGAAGGCTTCGGGTGAAAAAATAGTTTTGGGCCCGGAACCCTCATTCAGTTCGCCTGCAATCGTTCTTGACGCGCTTCCTAATCCTGTCATAGTTATTACTGAAGAACTAGGCTTCATTAATTCTAAATATCTATTTTTTTTCACTTGTCTTCTGTAGCCACCACTCCTTTTTAATCGTTTCCAAACGCTTAAATTCATGTTTACCTTATTCACTCAACAACAGAATTTCAACAAAATGGCTAAGGTTTACTTTTAAAGTTATTGATCAAGTAGCTTATAAGCTTTTTTGATCTGGAAACGCTCATATCAAGTACTATTTGACTTAAAATAGTCTTGAGCAAAACTATAACGGCGAAAACTTATAGTGATTGAGCTAAGTATGATAAAAATCTTGTTTACTTACAAAATGCAACTATAGGATCAACATTTTATTCCAGATTATTTAGTTTTACTGTAGACAATTTATAAGAGACTTATTCCTAAAAGTGTCCTGTAAGATAGTCTTGTAGCTAACTACAAGACTGAGATATAAGATCAAATGCACTTGAAAATACTTGGACGACTTGAATGGCGTAGTGGTAGTGACGCTGCCTTACGTTCTTAGGGTCCTGGGTTCGAACCCCGGTAGGAGCAAATGTTTGTATGATGAGCATGGACATTCGTTTCAGAGTCATGGATGTTTATATGTATATTAAGCATGTATTTACAAACAAAAAAAGTATGCATGTAGTATATCAGCTATCTAGTGTCCACGACACAAGCCTTGCTTAGTGTGGCACTAGGTGGCGCTGTGTGTTAGAGTCCAGCGATATTTATTTAAAATCATCTACGCTTGTTAAATGCAATTAGTAGTAAAAGTGTCCTGTACATGTCTTATAAGTAAGTCTTGTAGCTAACTACAAGACGGAGATATAAGTACTAATACGCTTGAGTATATTAAGGCTTGACTAATACTATTATAAGTTAAATAGTCTATCGCAATGCCTTTATAAGAACGTTATTAGTAAATATAGACTTATAGTCTTTTTTTATAGGATAACTTTGCTTGTTGGGCAGATACTTACTGATGCTTTTCGTGCATGGAACCCCGTAAGGGTTCACTAAAAATGTTCGTTGTTTTGTACCAAATCAGGTTTATAAACGAACTTCGTCCTTTATAACGCAGGGTTAAAAACACGTTTAAAAAAAAACTCACCCGTACCCTTGAACATTCTTTGACTAAGTATTTTGACGAATAACTTGATCGTCATTGTGTAATACCCGGCCTAACTTAAGTGCTTAGCTGGTATCCAGCGGTGTCTTCACAAGGCTGACAAAAAATATCGCCAGACTGGGATCTCTTATCTCTTACGTGTTTTATCACGTTGACTAACGAAAAAAGTGGACTCGTTGAGACCTTTTTTGGTAAAACCCTAATCTATTACTGGAATGTAAGTAAGCACATAATGATGTACTCACACAAGTATTTTAATGGAAGTATTAGTTAATTTACCAACAAATTAAAATTATGTTAAGTACCTACCATTATTAAAATTATAGCCTATATTTTGCAGTATCATTAAAATGTCTTTAGTATAACAAAAGCACTACTTACCATTATTTCTTGTGAAACCAACGATTGACTGCATTAAGTTTTAAATAAAATATCAATTGGCGTTCTACTGTATTATTAAGTTATACAGTGGTTATAGAGTGGTCGATAAAAATAATTATGAGAGAAACAAATCGATTACGAATCGCCAGTGCCTGTAATAGTGCTCACATTACGTCGACTATCAGAGAAATAGATTGCTATCAGTATTGCGGTAGGCCGCCATTAACGTATCAAAACCATGAGTAACTTATATTTGTATTGTAATTGTTTATATTGTTCCTTGACTGAGAACGCCGTTTTGATAAGCTTAGGACGAATTGTTTTATGTCAGACTTTCTTCGTAGCTTTTTTATTTACACGAACTTTTTAGGGAAAATGAAAATTGTATTGGTTCTAGTCATCCGGTGTAGGTATTATTATGACTCATACGTCCGAATACTAAAACGTCACTCAAAATCATCACAGATACTCAAAAACGACGTTTGGCCATACAAAATTTAAAGTAGGAGCTGCTCAAATTATCCTTGTAGCGGTGATCGGCGGCGGCGACCTCTCGCGTCCGGCCCTGGTTCAATCCATGGTCCGAAGCGAGACGGAATGGGAAGCCGTCACCTCCTGCGAAGCAGTCCTGCTAGCGAAGGAGGTGGCGGAACGCGAGATCCCGATTGACTCTCGCCCATGCCGCTGCGGGAGACGCACCAGGCATCAGGGGCTACGTAGTGGCTACCGGCCACCGTACATGCGGGCCCGTGGACGGTGAGCTATGGGCTAGCTCACCGTGCGTCCGTCTTATATCGACAGGCCGCGCGCCGCAAAGAGATGTCAGCATAAGGGAAGGGGCCCGCAATAGTCGAAACCTGCCGGGGCTGCGGGTCTGTTCGAAAGAGATACCGCGGCCCCGGAACAAAAGGGCGAGGAAAGAACATTGATGGTTCGTAGCCAGTAAAAGTCTGACACCCCCGCTCAGTCCAGAGTAGGAGAAGTCATTTGATGATTTCCCATAAATGTTGAGCAGTCCTTAAATTTTGAGTGACGTTTCAGTATTTGGGGGATACACTCATACAAAGCTAATTTGATTAAACTCAGAATCCTAAAGTTGTGTTGTAGAAACTTTGCCAAACAAAAAAAAAAAAAATTGATCTTGTTACAGCCAATAAGTAAAAAAGTGGTGGCTAAGGTCTATAGAGAGAAATAATTCTAAAAACTGGGTATTATTATCAGAACGTTTGCACTTTTAAAGGTTTCCTCAGTTTGAGTAAGCTTCCTGCAAGGAACCAGTCTCTGTATGCGTAGGCAGAATGGAAAAACATCCCGTGGGCTTTGAACTTTAGATCATTCGGAACTAATTATTTATTAAGTATTCCTTCTGTACTTTCCAAGTACTTTCAGTTTTAAAAACAAGTCTTCGCCCTTTCTCACCTTCGTAGAAGAAACACTAGCGTAAAACTGTAAATAAGCTAAATAAAGCGTAAAGTTCGGACCTCCTTCGACTTTTTGTCGTCGTTATCGACACTGGCTGAATCGCCATTAAACGTGATTTGCATACCAAGTAGGTAGCATGGTAACGATTTCACGTGACAATTTTAATTAGTTCATTTTAAACTTAAGGCATCGTTCACACCAAACGTATAGTCGGCCGCCGATTTCGCAAATGTTTGAAAAATAAAAGCGAATCAGTCGGCGGCTGAAATAAATCTTTCATACATTTTGTACTGGATACTCACAGTCGGCGGCTGATTATACGCGTTGGTGTGAACGATCCCTAAGTCGCGTATTTATTTCTTGTTCTACCCTATAATACACATAACAATATTCTATTGGAAGGCAATGTAAATAGATTTAATTTGTTTTTCACTATTTTATACTGATCGGGAACATAAGTCTCACAATTTTATTGTAACCGATAGAAGTTGATAGTACAATAATACTTTACGCATAAAATAGCTCAAAGATAAGTTTACTAGCAAAAATATAATTTTACTTACACGTTCCATGTTGCTATCTGTATCGTAATCTTTATTGCTTTTCTGAAGCACTATTTCGTGTAAAAACCGGTGTGAGCTTACCTTTGCGTTTATGTATGAATTCTTTCCATACATATAACCCAACATGAATCTACTTCCGTAAATATTCCATGTTGCTGTCATGGGGTAAGCTTTTGATCGAATTTTGAATGTATTGTTGGTATTTGGTGAATAACAAAAAAAAAAATGTTTTGTAAACTTCATAAATCGTAAGTATGTAAATCATCTAGCCCTTCTCCTATGTTGGGGTCGGCTTGCAGTCTAACCGGATGCAACTAAATACCTGTATTTTACTGCGTCTGGCTATCTGACTTCCACAACCCTGTTAGTACTGGGTAATACAATAACCCTTGGTAAGACTGGTTGTCAGACTTTGGGCCACCGACTACCTGTAACGACTAACAAACGACTGACAAAAATACAGAATCAGCCGAATTAGACCATTAAACCAGTTGGGAGGAAATATCTGGAATATAAGAAAGTTTTCAGTTCACAAAAGTACTCGTTTACATTTATGTTTCAAAGAATCTGCATTTCAAATAGAATCCAGATGAAACGGATGGATGACATTTAAGTTATTGGAAAATCCCGAGTGCATTGTAAGATGGAAAATAGGTACTCTCGTCGACATGTTTACAAGAGGGAAACTACTTCAGGGAAATTGTATGATCAATATTGAAATTCTTTTTTAGACTGATATATAAATGTTTGGGTAGATCGTGGCTAAATCATAACAGCCGCACGGGTCGATCTTCAGGTTAGGCCGTGCTGGCCTAGGGCAGGCCGAGGATGGGTGACCAGTCATATCATGCAAAGTTGCCTTCGTGGCTCTGAAAGATGGTCAGCTGCCTCCGGTTAGGAAGTCACCCCAACAACGGGAAAAGGCAGGCAAATGATAGTGAATGTTAGAATCGTTACTAATGAATTTCAAATAAATAGACTACTTCCAGGCCAGCTTTAATTTAGTGATGCCAATATTAAGAGGAAAGTTCAAATGTAACCTCATTTAAATTTTCCTCTTAATATTTTTATCATAACAAATATCTGAAATTCAGTTGTATTACGTACAACCTTATCCGCTAGGTTTGAATGTTTCGCCTAATTTTCTAATCGAAAGTGAACCTTTCAGTTTCGATACGGAACTTTGGTGAGCGAATGAAGGATTTCCGTCAAAATTCGTTTTAAGAAGTCTTAAAAACAGGTCAAACGTTGGGAAGTTAACTGTCATTTCTATTGCTGAAAATTCTTTCGAAGACACAGTACAGTAATAAAGTATGTTATAGTGCCACATAAGTATTGTTACGGGAGTCCTCTGCAATAACTGGTATCTTCCTCTCGGTACCCTAGCTAGTTCATAGTTCTAAGCTATTTTCATTACACAGAAATCTCTACTATTCAATTAATTTATTTAACCAAAAGCACTGCTAAGCGAAACTTCAACCGTATATTAATTTAGAAGAAGCATAGAATATAATAATCATTTATGCCTTAATGGACAGCAGCAACACAATAGAGCATACATATTATATATATCACGACAGGAAATCCCTGGAGAAGAGCAGTCCTCGAATATTGGCGCCATTCGCCGCCATACTTAATGTCTAGCAGTCTATAACCATCACATCGCCGTGCGATGTGATTCTTCATTGTTGGTAGATAGGTAGATGGGTAGTTGAAATCACACACCACATTTTACTCAAACTCCAAACGTTTATTTCTAAGAAACCATTTAGGTACAGGCACAATAAACATTCTGAGTCAAGCAGCCCGTTCGCATATTGTTAATAAGGAGAAGAACGGACAAAGAAACTCCTTACACTCTTTTCAACCAATATTACATTTCTCATTTACACAAGCTTGTAATGTTTACTTTAAAAGCCATTACTATTTTCTTAATAATTCAATTGTTTTACTCAACGAGACACACCGCGTCTTCAACGCGTCTCTCTAGAGTGACCGGAAGTTGCTCACTCCCTCAGTACAGTAATTCATTACATCGTAAGGTCATTAAAACTTACAAACAATATCAGAATACTTCACACTTAATTATTGTAATAATTAAACAATACTAATATTCACAAATGCAAAGGTATTATTAAGTTTAAGCTTAATTACTAGCTCAATTCCTTTTTACACTTGTTATTAAACCATTTCCGACAAAACGGAAGACACGTCAAATTAATACAAAGAATAAGTCTTCCACTAATAGATTGCTTTGTAAATAATCTTGTTACTTATTTTGGTTTGTAGCTAGTTTCAGTAAAACTGATTTAGTTATAGTTTAGAATTATAAATTGACTTATTGACCATTAAAATTGTACTTAGCGCGTTTGTATGGCGACATCCACCACATGTGGAGTGTTGCCATACAATCAAAGAAACCGTAGTCCACGAACGAGCTATGACAAATTGGTAAAATCCCAATAGTTATAAAATATTAGCTATCTTAATTTTAACTGTAGTTCTAGCTAAACTTGTTTAATTAATCTCTTAAATTGTCACTCGAAGATCTATTTAAGTCTTAGTTAATACAAATGCCAATAGATGGCGCTTAACCCTTCTCTCAATCGAATAATGATTTTTGTAAATAATTGTTAATGCCAACTGCCAAAGCAGAGATGGCAGGTTCATCAATATTACAATGGAATAGTTTACGAGTGTTATTAATTAGATTAAATCTTAGCAGATAGAGACTCCTGCGGCGACGGCCATTCTGATCGGCGGTGCGCGCTCTGCACCTGCCGTCGCCATCACTATGTGGAGATTCGTAGTTGTTATCTGAAATAGTGGAGATAAATTTTGTCGGCAGATTATTGTTGCTTTTATTTTTATAATCCTACATTGTTCATTGAATTGTAGGATTTGGTAACAGAAAGTTCCAGTCAACATAGAAAGCTTGTAATAGATCTGACATCTATTCAATTTTCCAATTATTTCAATAAAAATAAATGTGTTTATGTCTTCACCTAGAAGCATACACAGTTGCAGAGTTAGATCTGCTTGAAATTATTTTTTAATCTTTTAGTAGTGCTTAGCTTAGATTCAAGCTGCTTAAGCTATTTGTCAAAATCAAAATCAAAGCATTTATTTCAAGTTGACCAATTACAGGCACTTTTGATTTGTCAAAACAAAGATGAAAATTAAATGTAGCTACAGTCCCAGTCACAAGACATAAAAACTGTGAAAGTATTGTAGTTGCCCATTCCCTAGCGTAGATCTCTATGGAGAAGAATGGGCAAGAAACTCCATGGACACTTTTTTAAATCAAATTATTGTTACAAAATCTTGGTTACATCATTCATGTTGAGATGGTAAATTTTGTGAGAACAATGTAGCATGTGCATGTTAAAAGTGTCCATAGTAAAAACAAAATAATTAATTCAAATAAGCCATGGCATCTAAGAGATGACCAGTCACAACTGACAGCGCCCGTTCACGAACATGACGCATTAGTTAAATAACATGTTGTAGCCTGGATTATCCAATTACAAGAATTGAATTGAGTTTATTGACATAGTTTGATCAGCTACTAGTCAAAAAGAATATTGTTGTCAAAATTATCCAACATGTGTTGAATTAGTGTGTTTAGTATCAGCTAGTTTTCAAGCACTTTTGAAACTTGTATTTGAGCTAATGGTAGGTGAGGTTGATGGGTCAGCTGTTCGCTAAAAATAATGTTGTCTCTTAATCCTACTAATATTATAAATGCGAAAGTTTGTGAGGATGTATGTTTGTTACTCTTTCACGCAAAAACTACTGAACGGATTTGGATCAAATTTAGCACACAGATAGTTTATTACCTGGATTAACACATAGGATACTTTTTATCCCGGTAATAAGATCCCGTGGGATAATTTCAAACTTCACGCGGGCGAAGCCGCTGGCAGAAGCTAGTAATTTAACATTTTCATTAAATTCTTATGCTTAAAATGATCTATGGTTCTAGTTGACTTCAGAACTTTGTTATAGATCTACTGTCTACTAGATACGTTTTATTTAAAACTTTTTATTGCTTTCAATATTCTGTAATTTTCATTTGGTAAGTGTAGTGTAAGTAATGTGTTTTTTTGTTTGTTCATTCTCACGGGAAGGTAATGCTCTGTGATAGACACAAAGTCTTGGATTTGACAGGATAGAAGGATAGGATCAGGAACACCGCTCTGTGATGGACACAAAGTCTTTGATTTGACAGGATTAAAGGATAAGGAGTTTAGGACCATTGCTCCGTGACAGGCACGAAGTCTTTGATTTGACAGGATATAAGGAACCAGGCTCTGGGTGTTAGTACACCGTGGACCCAGCAGGATAACATGAGAGTATTGTTTATTAGATGCCTCCACGGCCACTAATAGTTAGTTTTCATTATCAGTATCCTCCACGGCTACTGATAGGATAATTTGTTGTGTTCATTATCAGTAGCCTACACAGCTGCTGATAGGATCAAGTTATTTGTTATGCTCATTACCAAGTACCTCCACGGCACTGATAGTATTGTTTGTCATTTGTTGTGATCATTATTACTAAACTAATAGTATTTGTGTTATTTGTTGTGAGTATTCATTGAGCTTGTTGTTTCCTCCACGGATACCAACAGCTTGTTCTGAGTATTATTACTATTCATTTTATTAGTTACTGTTAGGAGTACTAACATTTAGTTATTTTTCATTGTTAATAATTGCTAACAACTAGCAGCATTACAAAAACAAAAATAATGAATGTGGATACATGACACTCATCACACACGAGCATCATGTAAGTAGGTTGAATTGGCTATTGTATTACCCCTATTGATGTATCAGTGGGGAAGTGTAGGAAGTAGTTTGAAAACTCCTCACCTTTACTTGTTATTTTATGGTGCGAGGACACTGTAACAGTCATCCCTGTTTGGCTGTTCTCATGCTGTTCCCCATTTGAAGACTCCAGTTGGCGACACGGTCATCTGTTCACCAGGCTGAATTCCATGATGTTGTTCATTTTTAAAACTGAGTTGAGTCACGTTGTCAACAGTTGGAATGTTGATAGTTTGTTGAAATTGGTCTGCTTGTATTGGTTGGCTAAAACCAATTGTGATATGTATTGGTTAGCCGGCTTATATTCTTAAAGGTATTCTTATGGCGGTGGTATAGCCTTCCACACTTGATGTCATGTCACTATCTTGGAGTGACTGCATGCATAGTTTTAGAAGAACTTGAGTCTTCTTTATGGTTGCTCTCAATTTTGTTTCAATTTCTTTGATAGTAGGTTATCATTTTCTCTGTGATAAAACAACTGCCTGGAACCTGAAATGTGAGAATTCGTGCAGATAAATAACTTATCAAAACATCACGCTTGTGATTCTCAATGGGTTAGCAGTGTAGCTAAAACTGCATTCACATTTCCCCAGTTATGTTTAGGTCGCACGTAATAGGGAGCGTATTTGTATTAACCAGGCACAATTCCATACTCTGTGGTTACTACTGAGAAATTCCTAATGGAAAAACCCAACAACACTTTGCTTTACCTGGGATGGGAATCGAACCCAGGGTCCTATGCTCAACTGTTAACAGTCACACTTGCAACCAACGAGGTAGTCAGTGCAAGTAAATAATAATAATAGTGTTGTGTGTACATAACATCACACCTGCAATCCCTGAAAGGATAGGCAGAGGTGTAAATAATAAATCCACACCGTGCCCAAGTCTCTAATTTAGCGATATTGCTATTTGCCTTTCATATGATTGTCTGGCCTGCTACTGAGAAATTCCTGATGGAAAAACCCAATAACACTTTGCCTGACCTGGGAATAGAATCCAGGTCCACATGCTTTAATAATACGGCTCATAACCACTGGACCAACAAAGCAGTCATACTATTGTTTAAATTAGTTGGAGTAAAAGTTATAGTTGGTTATTGATTGTTTTGAAATAGTTATTTAAGTACTTCAATTAAGTTAGTTAAACTAAGATGGGAAAGTTAAACTTATCAGAAACACTTTTAAAACACTGCTGATTGTGTAGCTGCACTGACATAACAAATGTTTTCAAGTTTGCATTTTTATTTGAAAATGCCATAATCTTTGCACATATCGCAAACAATATCTGATTGTGAGGTATAAATCTACAGTGTGAATGTCAGACTGATGTGACTACTTAATTACTAATAAAAATGTTTACTATTGCATGTTTCTAGTCTCTGTAATTGAAAAGTAACTGACATCACATTGACAACGTAGTTACTACTTGGTTAATTCATTTGTAGTAATTAAATAGTTGAATCTGATTGATGAGTTGAGTGCGTAGAATCTATGGAGTGGTTAGTTTTGTTGTTTCACTTCCACAGGTTTTCTAGTTATAGGCTCAGCTCAAGTCTAGTTTATCTAGCCAGAGTGTGTTGTGGTAAATAAAAATATTGTTAACTGTAAATATCTAGGTACAGTTAATAATACTAAAATTAATAAAAACAAAATACTTCCCGGGGTTGGTGTGGGTATCCATCAGCAGGTTTATTTGTAACGATGTTTTCCCGGAGACCAACTTTGTTTATTCTGCTTCGGTCATTCTGTGCTGTTCATGATGATAATTTTGAGTGTGAAGTTTTCTATCACATACAACTTCATTGTTTGTTACCAATGTAAATTGCATTTTCATGTGTTGACTTGAGTCAATACGTTCTAGTTGCGGTAAGCCATAGGTAATTATCATGTCGGTGAGGATCTGTCATCCAATTTGATGAAAATCTTGTTGTTTATCAGTTCATTGCCACTTATCACCGTATATTGGCTGTGGCAGCATAATAAGTCGTCGTGGTATTCACTTCGGTAAATAATTTCTTTGCCACGCCTTCGGCCATGGTCACGAAAGCAAGAGTATTAGTTCCTCGCAATTGTTCTGGATGTCCGGCATTATGAGCAGTGCGCAAGAGCTATCACCTCTTCTGATATCACGACAGGAAATCCCTGGAGAAGAGCAGTCCTCGAATATTGGCGCCATTCGCCGCCATACTTAATGTCTAGCAGTCTATAACCATCACATCGCCGTGCGATGTGATTCTTCATTGTTGGTAGATAGGTAGATGGGTAGTTGAAATCACACACCACATTTTACTCAAACTCCAAACGTTTATTTCTAAGAAACCATTTAGGTACAGGCACAATAAACATTCTGAGTCAAGCAGCCCGTTCGCATATTGTTAATAAGGAGAAGAACGGACAAAGAAACTCCTTACACTCTTTTCAACCAATATTACATTTCTCATTTACACAAGCTTGTAATGTTTACTTTAAAAGCCATTACTATTTTCTTAATAATTCAATTGTTTTACTCAACGAGACACACCGCGTCTTCAACGCGTCTCTCTAGAGTGACCGGAAGTTGCTCACTCCCTCAGTACAGTAATTCATTACATCGTAAGGTCATTAAAACTTACAAACAATATCAGAATACTTCACACTTAATTATTGTAATAATTAAACAATACTAATATTCACAAATGCAAAGGTATTATTAAGTTTAAGCTTAATTACTAGCTCAATTCCTTTTTACACTTGTTATTAAACCATTTCCGACAAAACGGAAGACACGTCAAATTAATACAAAGAATAAGTCTTCCACTAATAGATTGCTTTGTAAATAATCTTGTTACTTATTTTGGTTTGTAGCTAGTTTCAGTAAAACTGATTTAGTTATAGTTTAGAATTATAAATTGACTTATTGACCATTAAAATTGTACTTAGCGCGTTTGTATGGCGACATCCACCACATGTGGAGTGTTGCCATACAATCAAAGAAACCGTAGTCCACGAACGAGCTATGACAAATTGGTAAAATCCCAATAGTTATAAAATATTAGCTATCTTAATTTTAACTGTAGTTCTAGCTAAACTTGTTTAATTAATCTCTTAAATTGTCACTCGAAGATCTATTTAAGTCTTAGTTAATACAAATGCCAATAGATGGCGCTTAACCCTTCTCTCAATCGAATAATGATTTTTGTAAATAATTGTTAATGCCAACTGCCAAAGCAGAGATGGCAGGTTCATCAATATTACAATGGAATAGTTTACGAGTGTTATTAATTAGATTAAATCTTAGCAGATAGAGACTCCTGCGGCGACATATATTATAACAACAAACAGCTCAATTGCGCTGAGCTCAGCTACTCGGCTAGTTCAACTACTGTTTAAGTTAACACACAATCCACAAAGGCAAAACGGAGGAGTTCAAACGCCGCCGGACAACCTCAATACAATCCAGGCTATTGACACCTTCAAGCCTTCAAACTTCATCCGCTTGAGAGCGAACAAGTGCCGATAAAGCCGTGTTATCCCCGGGGCCCGGGGCTAGCTCCAAGTGAAACTTATACTCGTTTTCAGATTCTAGATGATACTTTGGTTAATGTCTAAGTTGCATCTTTGTTTTATTTCTGAAAGTTCACATTTTTGACTATGCATTTATTTCAAGCACAGCAAAGGGTGGAGTTCGATAGTTGTCCCAGAGGATCATACGAATGGGATCAAAAAGTATTATTTTTGTTAATCCAGGTTATAAACTATCTTTGTGCTAAATTCAATCCAAATCCGTTCAGTAGTTTTTGCGTGAAAGAGTAACGAAGATATATCTATCCTCAAAAACTCGCATTTAAAATAATAGTTAGTTTCAAATGGGTTGACAATCTTCTTTTTTATAGTTACAGAAGCTTTTTCAGCATTTCCTAGTGTTGGAGTTAGGAAGAACTAGCGCAACAGGCTGATGCACATAATGGGTGAGTCGCATTGCGACGTAAAAATCCTCTTACATCACTGTCGCACGTTTTGTATGACTCTTAGCATACTATAAACGGGCTTCAACGTGCTTTTATGTAGTACAAAAAAGCGCTTATAAGTTAGTTTGTCATTCCCTTATTATTCATGTGGAAACACTTAATCACAGTCGCCTTAGGAATAATATACACATAAGTTGATCATAATAAAGTATATTTTCGGATAAAGCCCGACAACAGTAAGCTTGAGCTAACTTTATGTTCGCTCTCTGGATGTGGGCTTATGATCTAGCAACCCGACACTACAAACTTAAATCCTTTAACAACGTTCGATAAAGTTCCATAGAGTTTACAAAGTAAACAAATAGGTACTCCTTTAACCAATTCATAGGCGAATCGATTTATTTATTCAAAGATGTAACAGAAACACATTCAGACGAGATATTCTTGCAATTTGCATTGTATCTTCTGCGAATTTCTCACGAAAAAGCTTTCCTTTCGGTTAAGAGATGAAACGCGATACTGCGAAAAGGCGTTTTTGCTCGGGAGTCCGAACTAAAATATGTTTCAGGTCGGAAGGTCGCTATCAATAGGCTATTTTGGTAATCTTCTATTTATTGAATAGTTGACTTTTACAGCCTCGGATGGAGCTATTATGCATAGATCCAAAGCGAAGAGAAATACCTTTACTTGGACCAAGTAGTTTCTTTCCAGGCGAGGCAAAACAAAGAAACCGCAAGACGAACGGAAAACGCTTGGAAGAGCTACTGTTCCATGAAGGAGCTAATCAAGGGTACATTGCTAAAGAGCACGGAAACGGGAACTTATGGACATGTGTACTCTCCCCATCTTAACCTATTGTACACAGACTTGGTCTTTGACTAACATCCAGAGGTCCAAACTCAAGATTTCCCAATGAACAATGGAGCGCAGTATACTAGGTGTAAATTAACGGATCGTGTTCGAAACACAAAAAGCCAAAGAATTTCAATAAAAGCCATCACAAACCAATATCCAAAGAATAAGAGTATGTAGGTAAGGCATCACAATAATTTGAATAGACTGAATCCTAAACTATGTGTATACTGCCGGATCTAAGAATCAGTGATTCTCCGTTACAGATAAAGCCATAGTATACTAAATCGGGACGTTACAACAAAATTAAGGATCTAATTAAATTCGAGACATGATGGGAATCTAATATTGAATTGATATTTATGTTAATTGAGGTTGAAGACCTAATTTTTCCTTGTTACTTGAAATATGACTGACTCGTCAGCGAAATTGACCAAAAGGAGAGAGATAATACATTTCACATAATTGTACGAACTGCGACTATTCCAGTAAATCCTTGTACCTAAAGATAAAGTGCATAATAATCTCTGTAAAAGCTCATTTCGAAACTGATTTGAAGCCTTTGCAAAAAAACAAGCTATGAACTTCCCAAGTTCAAGAATATCCGAATATAAAAGTTTAAACGCAACGACAACAAAACATCACATGAAACAAAGAACAGTATTAATTATGAATTTTCAGAACAAAAGAATCGAACGGTACGATTCTTGGTTATTTACTGTTAAATCTCACATTTCATAACTTCGAGGGCGGATCAATAAAGTAAACAAACTCCGCTCAAGTTGGCTTTCTTCAACGAAGGCAGTGCTTTACGAAACTCTTCAAAAGTTCACTCTGAAGCTTCAAAAGTGCTTTCCAGAACTTGATACAATTATGTTGAGTTGGGTAATATTTCAGCAATTTTCCTGTTGCTTAGTAAGCGGTGTTGAAGACAATTATTTTTTTCAACGTTTAAATAGCAGAGCACGATGAGCTTGTACCTATGTAGCTTACTACTGCACAGGCTTCCTCTTAATAAGATGGGGCGATACGTAAAAGATTAAAACGTATTGTATATCGATTATTTTTATTATCCTTAAAATCACGTAAAGGTTTTAGGCCACTTTTGTAGCCACTTCCGTGTATTTTTTATTATTGAAAAGATCTGATTTTCATAAATATTTTAACTGTTTAATAAAACGAAATAAATTAACTGTCTGAATAATCTGTTTTAATAATAAAAAAATATACATAAATACAAAGCTTTTGGGTTAATTTTTGGATAAAATATTTTTCATTACACTTTCACGATACCAAGTTACTTACATAACATTACACTACATACGTTTCAATGTTCAATGCACCCCATTAAACCCCTTCAGCACTACCCTGTACCCCCACTACGTAATTACGTTACATTGAGGGCAGTATCTATCGAAAAAGAAAATTATAAACTGAACTATTAGCAGTAAATAACAAACATAAGTCACATTACATAGTTTATTTAGTTCGAAGGTTAAGGCGAAGGTTACCGGTATAATACACCCACATTTCACTAGTTCTGTTTAGTCTGTTCCATGTAAATAGTGTGTGTGGGTATTTGAGTAGAGGAAGACCAAAGAAACGATGGATGGACTGTGTTAAGAAGGAAATGATAAGAAAAGAAGTGTCTGATGAGATGACGAAAAATAGAGGAGTATGGAAGAAGAAGACTTGCTGCGCCGACCCCAAATAAATTGGGATAAGGGCAAGAGAATGATGATGTAAATAGTGTGTGACCCTGTTGCCATCAATTTGCCACAATTTTAGACACTGCTGCTACTGAATTTCTGTTCAAAACACATATTTCATTAACTTTTAGCGAAGTAGACACAACAGTTAAACAATGACCGATTCGGTCGGGGTTCACAGATCAAGGGATAACACTGCTCGCCCCAGAACCTCATCTTTATCACTAGACCAAAGAAATAGTCAAGAATTAAATAGGTTTCAAGTTCGAACTCAAAACACGCACCTTTTTCGGATTCACGTGCGTGTTGTATATTGCTTCGGTGAAGGAAATCGTCGTGAGGCATGTAGAGCTAAGTCAGAGATCCATCGACGGTATAAAAACTCTGGCACTAGGTCATCACTCTCCACACGATCAAGGAATTGGGAGAGGTCTTTGCCCAGCAGTGAAACAGTATGGGGTTACAAAAAAAACCGATGAAGAATAAGTATGTAATACTTGGTTTGTTGCAGGGTCCCAACCAGCAACTTCACGGTGAACGACGTGCGCATGTGCGTCGGGTCGCGTCGCATGCTCGATGTCATGGACGTCAACACGCAGAAGAACATTGAAATGAATATGAAGGTAAGACTGCATGTACTGCATGATTTATCAAGCTGTCATAAAGGGTGTAAAACACCTCTTAACGAAGCCGAAAGGTTCTTCTCCCTCTTGTTCTCCCCATCGTTGTGATAATTTTTTTGTTCTCCGCTATACCTGGGAACCTAGTTAAAGAGCTTATTTTTAGCTTATTTTTTAAATAAGCAAGTTTTTTACTTTACACACCTCTACGACATCCTTACTGTTAAATCCATCCAATAGCAGTATGTTCTAAGCGCGTTACATTGAGTTTCCACCCAAAAAAAAAAGTCGTTTCTCAGCAACAATTTTTGCTTTAAGTTACTTAGTTTGATGTACATAATGCTTGGTAGACGGCTTCGTGATGAGGTGGTTTAAGTACACACTGTATAATATAAGCTTGGGGAGTACGAACACCATCTGCCCAGCCTTTTCCCAACTATGTTCGGGGGTCGTCTTCCAGTCTAACCGAATACCAGTATTTTACATGGAGCGATTGTCCATCTGACCTCCACAACCCAGTTAATACTGGGCAATACGATACCGTCTTACCAAGCGGTAAGACGTTACACGTAGTCAGTGGCCCAAAATGTTCAGACTTTTGGGCCACTGACTACGTGTAACGACTTTCAAAGATCTACAAATGACAGCCGGGATACTAAAGAGTATAGCGTGCTTTCCGACTTCTCAATAAAAGGAGGTTTCAAGTCCCGCGGTCCAGCATATCTATCTATCTTAGAATAGCTTGAAAGATATGCGTTGATGAATGAAAACTTGTCTATGTTTTATGAAAATCTTCTTAGGGGGCGTCCATAAATTACGTGAGGTGTTTTTTAAAATTTTCTGCCCCTCCCTTCCCCCCTGGTGAGATGTCGTGAGATTTTATTCAACCCCCTCCCCCATCCCCCAATCTCACGTGAGATTTTTCAAAATGTGGGTTCTATGTCTTATAGACGTATCTTTTGACGTATGCGTTATTAAAATCTTGATAACTCATTTTAAATTAGTAAGAGCAGGCACTGAGTCGAGTAAAACATTTACAAGAATAAACAAAGCAAGTGAACCTGTCCGTGTGTCGCTGCTACTCAGCTCGTACGCTCTCGTTCATCGAGTCGCGCGTTCGGCTGACAGTGGCGCGAAAACAAAGAACGGGCTACACTGCACCGTAAATTCAGATTAAATTGAGCTATTTGGTATAAAACAAATATGGTGGTTTGACAGTCAGTAGATGTATATCGTCGAAGTAAGAATGAAATTATTTTCTTTCGAACGAATTAGTGAATGATCTTAATCTTATTACGATATACGCTTAAGATTAAATCTTAAGCATGTACATGTACAATCTGGATTAAATGGATGAAAATAGTATAATATTTTTTGAATCAATCCGAAAAAAAATTGCGTGATATTTGCAGAGACTCCCCCTCTCTCCAACGTAAGATTAGATGAGATTTGACTCGACCCCCTCCCCCCCTTAAACATCTCACGTAATTTATGGACGCCCCCTTATTAGATCTATGCCTTTTGCCTATTGAAACCATGTTAATTAAAGTTAATCTGAACAAAAATTAACCAACATGACGTGTCCGGATACCAGCACAACATGGTCCTGTTTTGCGTCGGTAAAAAAAAATCAACTATCTGGCGTCCACGACACAAGCCTTGTTGCTTAGTGTGGCACTAGATGGCGCTGTGTGTAAAATGTCCAGCGATGTATACTATTTTTTTAATGTTTCCCTGTTATTGGAAACATAAAATAATTATCAAAACTAATCTCAGATAACAAAAAGCCGAGGCCTTAACCAATTCCGTTTAAATAAATGACCAAAAAAGATAATTTAGTTACCTGTTACTAAAATATAAATACTGGTCCGCTTGGTTGACCTGTTATTGTGGAGACAGGTAATATCTATCAAAATATGTGGCAGAGATAACAAGTGAAATTGCGTTATCAAGTTTTTTAAATAACTTGAAACTTACCTACACCACAGATAATATAATACTACGTACCTACACCAATGTTATTCTAAGGCCGTTGACCTAGAAAAGAAATCCAATACATAGCATTAACACAATGACTTATGAAATACTAGCTTAAGCCCGCGGCTTCGCCTGGTAGACAGAAATTATCACACTGACTAGAACGTATTAGGAGGCAGCTATAATTACGTGAGGCAATTTTGACGATTTTTCAACCCTCCTTGGTGAGATGTTGTGAGATTTGACGTAGCCCCCTCACCCCTTAATCTCACGTGAGATTTACCAAAATTCGTAGTTAAGATTAAACACGTTAATCTGTACTTGATTGCGTTGGATTTATTTAAAAAAAAAATATATGTATATTTTATTAAATATTTATTATCAAAATAGGTACTTACGTATTTTTTTCCTTCGTGAGATTGGGTGAGATTCGCCCCCCCCCCCCCTTAAACGACTCACGTAATTAATGGACGCCCCCTTATCGCCGGCTCCGGGATAAGATGTAGGTAAGTATCCTATTATCTTATCCTAACCCAGGTTATGGTTTACCTTCGTGCCAAGCTTCAGACCTCAAGGATTCGGACCTTCGGACCTCATTTAGACAGGTGCTTTCGCGTTAATATGATATTACTAGCTAATGCCCGCGGCTTCGCCCGGTGAAGTTCGGTAACGGTCCCATGGGATCATGCTACCGGGATAAAAAGTATCCCATTTGATTCAGGTTATAAACTATGCGCGAATCCAAATCAGTTCAATAGTTTTCGCTTGTAAGAGTAGAAGGCATCCATTCCCACAAACTTTCTTAAATATAATATACAGGGTGTAAACCACCTCATCACAAAGCCGTTAACCAAGCATTCTGTACATCAAACTAAGTAACTTTACGCAAAAAATATTGTTGGGAAACGACAGTTTTTTTAGGTTATAAATCATGTTTTGTGGTAGTACTCAATGTAAGACTTAAAACATTGTGCTGATGGATGGATTGAATAGTGTGGGGGTCGTGGAGGTGTTGAAAGTAACTTATTTAAAAATAAACTTGTCAAAATGTTCCCAGGTATGGTGTAGAACAAAAAAAAATATCGCAATGATGGGGGAACAAGTGCCTTTCGGCTTCGTGAAGAGGTGTTTTACACCCTTTATTAGCAGGATAAAACGTATTATAAAGCGTGAACGAAAATAAATAAAAAGTCGTCAAATGTTTTCATTAATTTTCGCGGCTCGTTCATGAATAAACCATTTTGCCGCGACTTCAACAATCGTGCCGTAGGGAACTGCATAAAATAAACACAGCGGCGAGAATGTCGCGCTTTTGCACTCAGTAAATTATGCAGCAAGAACGGAATTATTGTAATGGATTGTATGTTATTTGTACAACTTATAATAACTCATCAACGTTCTTCTGACCTTTCTCAATATTCAATATAACTTGCTGTCTTTTTATTTTCGTTTGTTCAGTTCATTGCTGAACGATTGCTAGCGCTTTATTTATTTATTTATTAACACTTCAAGCACAAAAGTACAGAGGCGGACTTAATGCCATAGGCATTTTCTACCAGTCAACCTTTAGGTGATGCAGAGACAAGCAGTGGTAGGTGTCATTTCTGAAATTCTGAGAATAACTTTAATAAAAATACTACGATACACTACAAAGATATATAAAATATTATACATATTTATCAAATACTATAAATATATATTAAAATAAAATTAAATGGACATTAACATGGATATACTAAAATAAAAAGACAAACAATGACGAAAACATTACCGTACCGCTTTATTACGTAATCAAGCACTAATGTTGTCACTGCTAGGATATAGGTCGCCTCTGTGGGTGGGAGTGGACTCCTCCAAGTGGACGCACTGCAACCTGGTGGTTACATGACTGCGTTCGAGTTCTGGTTCTAGGACATGTTGGTTTCTTCACGATGATTTCCTTTACCTTTTTGAGAACAGTGGAAGTGAGACCAATAAAAAAACCACTCGCAAAGATCCGTGTACCACTCAGAATCACAGATCCAGCCTGTCCCTTTGCTTTCTTCTCCTAGTGTTGCCCTAAGCCGAGGCCCGTACTCCGCAGGGAGTGCCCTCAGCGTGTAGTGGCAGTGGCTGACGTAACAACCACTGTAGTGCAAGCTGATTAAAACTTTATTCTAACAGCATTTCAAACGAAGTTTGAACCACCACAAATAGCTCGTCTAAGCGCCTTAAGGCACCTACAGGATAATCCGGTTAAGCAGACCACAACCTCTCTAGGTTGATCTGCGAGACGCCATATCGAAAAAGAAAAAAATCTAGAAACTAGTTGAAACCCAGGCATTCTATACAGGATTAGAATCTTCGTCAGTCGGGTCCAAAAGTACTGAGCCAATACTGCTTTTACTGCCACCACTGCTCTTAAAAAAAAAACTTTTACATGACCTCCGTCATTGGTCCATCTGTATTCATTACGTGTAACGTCAAGTGAGGGGATTTCTATCTTTCATAGCTCTAAACAAACGCGACATTTATGTCACGGCATGACATATCGCTTATACCAATAAACGAAGATAGCCAGCACTTGTAATATCTATACATCTGTAAAAATATTTATTACTGAATGCTTAAGAAATCACTTATTTTTTGTCTGTCCGTCTGTTTGTTCCGGCTAATCTCCGACCGATTTTGGCGGGACTTTTACTGGTAGAGATACCTGCTGTTAGGTCTAAGTGTTGCTACTTTTATCTATACTAATATTATAAAGCTGAAGAGTTTGTTTGTTTGTTTGAACGCGCTAATCTCAGGAACTACTGGTTCGAATTGAAAAAATCTTTTTGTGTTGGATAGGAAGGAAGAGTTTAGGCTATAGTTCACGCTACGACAAATAGGAGCGGAGCATGAATGAGAAATGTTGAAAAAACTGGGAAAATTTATTCCCTTTGCGATCTTTTTCTCTCTTATGTGACGCAGACGAAGTTGTGTGGGTCAGCTAGTTTTAGAATAATTAGGATTACCTGCAAAAAATACTCATAATCCGATTCAATAGGGGATGTAAGTAGTATTATTATACTTACTTATTTAATTTCACATGAACAAAAGTCGCGGGTAACAGCTATTATACTACTATGAAGATAACCAGCACTAGTAATATTTTACTATTTACTATAACCACAATTCATTTTCAAATCGGTCATCAATCATTATCTATAGTTGACGTTGGTAATCGCGTCGCCGATTGTCGTATCTACGTTTTGTTTACACTAGGCCTAACGGAGCTCGAGTCGAGAGACTGAATTTACAATTCATAAACACTGCATTGCCATTTTCTCAATGTGTTTGTGTATGCTGTATAGTCAGTATACACAATGAATCTGTTTATGTAACTTCTTGAAGAATTCTTCTTGGACGGAGAGTCGTAAATGTTACTTTTATCTGAGCAGGAACTATGATTAGATCCAGAAAATGGGTTTTTGTAATTTAAATTGAGTTTCGAAGTAATGGTTATCTTTATAAATATAAAATGAATACATACAAAAGTACAATTATACGATACTAGCTGATGCCCGCGGCTTCGGTCGCCCACCTTTCTCAGTGCAGTAGTTTTTGAGTTTATCGCGAACAGACAGACGCGGCGGAGGGCTTTGTTTTATAATTATACTAGCTGACCCACGCAACTTCGTCTGCGCCACAGAGAGAAAAACGAAAGGAAAAAAAATCCGTTTTTGCAACATTTTTCATTCCTGCTCCGCTCCTAATGGTCGTAGCGTGATGTTATATAGCCTATAGCCTTCCTCGATAAACGGACTATTTAACACAAAAAGATTTTTTCAATTCGAACCAGTAGATCCTGAGATTAGCGCGTTCAACCAAACAAACAAACAAACTCTTCTGCTTTATAATATTAGTATAGATGTGTAGTGACAATACATAAAAAAATGCCAGTCTGTTTGTTCCGGCTCTAAAACGGCTGGATTGGTTTTTACTGGCAGGTAGCTACTGTTATAAGGATAAGGAGTAGCTTAGGCTACTTCTATTTTAGAAGAAAAATTAAGGTTCCGGGCCAAAATAAATCCGTCATATTGTTAACAAAATCCGATATAAATAGGGAAGTTATATTTTGACTAGATGACCCACGCAACTTCGTCTGCTTCACATGAAAGAGAAAAAGCCCACAAAAGGTATAATAAATATTATAGTCAATATTCCCCGTTTTTGCAACAATTTTCATTCATGCTTCGCTCCTATTGGTTGTAGTGTGATGTTATACAGGGTGTAAACCACCTCATCACAAAGCCGTCAACGAAGCATTCTGTACATCAAACTAAGTAACTTTACGTAAAAATTATTGCTGGGAAACAACTTTTTTTTTTGAGGTTATAAATCATGTGTTGTTGTAGAACTCAATGTAACGCACATATAACATTGTGTTGATGAATGGATTGAATAGTACGATGGTCGTGGAAGTGTTCAAAGTCAAAATTTTACAAAAAAACTTGCATTAAAAAAAAAAAGTTGTCAAAAAGTTGTATCTTTGACCCCCCATATCTCCGTAACTAGAAGGTTCCCAGGTATAGTGTAGAACAAAAATATGATCGCAATGATGAGGAGATCAAGTGGTTTTCGGATTCGTTAAGAGGTGTTTTACACCCTTTATAGCCTGTAATGTAACCTTCCTCGATAAATGGACTATCCAGCACAAGAAGAGAAATTTCAATCAGTAGTTCCTGAGATTAGCGCGTTCAACCAAACAAACAAACTCTTCAGCTTTAGAATATTAGTATAAGTAATTTCACGTCGACGCGACGAATGTTTGCAGGCAACAGCTAGTATAGTATAATTAACAATCCTCAATCTGGGGATTCTGGGGTCAATACTCTGGTCGAGGAAAACCAATAATCGCCAAGGTCTAAACTCTAAATTACCGATCCCATACATGCACTAAATCCGAAAAGGATAAATAAATGTAAATTCATGATTTAATCTTTTTAAGATTTCTTCATGACTCATTAATCAAGGTGTACATGAGTCCAACGAAGAAAATAGCTAAAGTTCAAAGTCCATGTGAGATCATTTCTAAACTTGAACCTTATACAGGGTGTAAACCACCTCATCACAAAGCCGTTAACCAAGCATTCTGTACATCAAACTAAGTAACTTTACGCAAAAATTATTGCTGGGAAATTACTTTTTTTTTGAGGTTATAAATCACGTTTTGTGGTAGAACTCAATGTAACGCACTTAAAACATTGTACTGATGGATGGATTGAATTGAAATCATACAAAAAACACTTGTATTAAACAAAACTCGTCAAAAAGTTGTGACTTTGACCCCCCATATCTCCGTAACTAGAAGGTTCCCAGGTATGGTGTAGAACAAAAAAATGATCGCAATGATGGGAAGAACAAGGGTTTTTCGGCTTCATGAAGAGGTGTTTTACACCCTTTATACTACAGACAGCTTGAAACTTGTGAGTTTCAAAAACAACAACTAACAGAGAGACTTATCCAAGTGGTCCATACAATATCATGAAAGGGCAAAAACATAAGCTCGTCCGTCACTTTGTATAAGTTTTAGTAGGGGTTTCAAGATACAGTTTTAAAATGACTAGTCACTCTAAATCTTTACTTTAACTTTACTTTTGTCTTGTCGTATACGTTTTTGCAAGTTTTAGTAGGGGTTTCAAGATACAGTTTTAAAATGACTAGTCACTCTAAATCTTTACTTTAACTTTACTTTTGTCTTGTCGTATACGTTTTTGCTCTTCTTAAATCAAACGATTTGGCAAGAGATAGAACTGCTACACGCAGAGATTTAAATACAAAGATCCTAGTAGGTTCGGATGAGCTCGTGGCTAAATAATATCAGCCGCTCGGGTCGATCTTTAGGTTAAGCCATACTTGCCTAGATTTGTCTGTGGATGGGTCACCACCCTTACATACCGAGTTTCCTCCGTGCCTCGGAAAGCACGTTAAGCCGTTGGTCCCGGCTGTCATTTGTCCATCTTTGACAGTCGTTACAGGTAGTCAGTGACCCCAAAAGTCTGACACCAGTCTTACCAAGTGGTATCGTATTTCCCAGTATTAACTGGGTTGTGGAGGTCAGATAGGCAGTTGCTCCTTGTAAAATACTGGTATTCAGCTGCATCCGGTTAGACTGGAAGCCGACCCCAACATAGTTGGTAAAAGGCTGGGCAGATGATGATCCAAGTAGGTACGGGTATATCTTTTAGTTGTAAAAGGAGATCTCAATGTAAGATTTACTGTCAAAGTTGTACACATTTCTGCAATAAACCTTTTCCTGAAATAAGCTTTTTTGGAACCTATTCAATGTTAAAGTTTGGTTCGGTCGGTAAAAACAATTAAATATGGGATCGTATTAGATAGAGGTCTATAATTTCTGCCAGGGGAGAAACATGAGTTTATTTATGTACGTAGTGTAATCTATGCTAATATTAAAAAGCAGAAGAGTTTGTTTGGTTGAACGCGCTAATCTCAGGAACCTACGGGTTCAAATTGAAAAAATATTTTTGTGTTGGATAGTCCATTAATCGAGGAAGGCAATGGAGGGAATGGTCGTAGCGTGATGTTATATGGCCTAAAGGCTATACGACCATTAGGAGCGAGCAGGAATTAAAAATGTTGTAAAAACGGGGATTTTTTTTTCCTTTCGTTTTTCTCTCATATGTGACGTAGACGAAGTTGCGTGGGCTAGTTAAAAATATAACATTTGAGAACCCAATAAATCATTTCTCGTGCAAGCTCTCTTATCACATTCAAGACACACCTCTTTTATTTGATAAGAGTTTACGCACATTACAGATAATTTGTGGCCGTCTGCGTCCCGCGTACGGTTTTATAGTCATCATCATCATCATCATCATCATCAGCCTATAATGTTCCCACTGCTGGGACACGGCCTCCTCTCAATGAGAGGGAATGGGCTATAATCTACCACGCGGGCCCAGTGCGGATTGGTAGATGTCACATGTCTTCGAATTTTTGGTTCTAGGACATGCCGGTTTTCCTCACGATGTTTTCCTTCACCGTTTTGAGAGCAGCGGTGATGAAATAAATTACACAAAGTAACGCGCCTGTCTGGGTTCGAACCCACGACATACTGTTCGTAAGTCGGGGCCGCCACCACTGGGCCACCGCTGCTCTTGGTTTTATAGTCGGACTGACTAAATATAGATGAGGTGGGCGTGACATTAAACCGGAATGCGAGATGCATTGACATGTAATTAATCGTTTTTAAGTTTCTGATTAAACGGTTCATGATTACTGTGGGTCTCATTAAAATTTGTGTACACGTTAAACACTTGCCGACATTAAGTGTTCCCTATGTTGGGAATTAAGCCTTCTTTGTGAAAGGAAGTGGTTGATCCATTTTGAGGCCACCAGTGAGATTTTTAATTTATTTATGTCACCGTAAAATTTTCAAACACGTTAGATTGTAATACAGGGTGTATTTCACCTCATCACAAAGCCGTTAACCAAACATTCTGTATATCAAACTAAGTCATTTTCCGCAAAAAATATTGCTGGGAAACAACTTTTTTTTTTTGAGGTATAAGTTATACCACAAAACATGATTTATAACCTCAAAAAAAGCGCGTTACTTTGAGTTATACCGTATAACTCAAAGTAACGCGCTCAAAACATTGAGCGGATGAATGGATTGAATAGTACGTAGAGATATTCAAAGTAAAAATCAGGCGACAAAAAGTGGTATTTAAAAAATAAACTTGTAAAATTCTTGCAACTTTGACCCCTTATATCTCCGTAACTAGAAGGTTCCCAGGTATGGTGTAGAACAAAAAAATGATCAGAATGACGAGGAGAACAAGACAGTATCTTTCGTTTTCGTTAAGAGGTGTTTTACACCCTTTAAAACTAGAGTGTTTCATTTCGAGAGACTACAGTTTCGCTAGAGAGATTACAATCTAACGTGTTTGACAATTTTATGGTGAAATTTAAATTACATACAGAACCCATCCCATCTCTGAAAGGTTAGGCAAAGGTGTATCTAATCACACCCACATTATGCCAGTTAAGTTTTTAAGACCCATTAAAAACCCAAAAAAAAACCCCTGAATTTCTGAGAAATTCCTGATGAAAAACCCAATAACACTTAGCCCGACCTGGGAATCTAAGCCAGGACCTCATGCTCAGCGGTCGTGCTTGCGACCACTAGACCAACGAGACAGTAAAATAAATGGAAGTAATTAGCATAGATCGGATTGCTAAACTTAAGTGGCAGTGGGCAGGGCACATTGCTCGCAGAACGGATGGCCGATGGGGCCAAAAAGTTCTGGAGTGGCGACCGCGAACCGGAAGACGATGCGTTGGAAGACCTTCCACTAGGTGGACCGATGACCTGGTGAAGGTTGCGGGAATCCGGTGGATGCGATTAGCAAGGGACCGGTCAATGTGGCGACACTTACGGGAGACCTATGTCCAGCAGTGCACGTCTTTCGGCTGAGATGATGATGATGATGAGCATAGATCGGAATAGTTAGAGCTGTTTTATGTACTTGCCATAGGTTAGAATAATGTGGATATTCTTAGAGTCCCGGGATTTGGTTTTTAAGTAGGTACTTAGTAAAATCATTAAAAAAAAAACTATTCTCGCCTTCGGGACTAATGAAAGATTACACTTCCTTTCTGACGGGTAAATATAAGAAGGACGGAATTAAGGATAGAACAATAAATATATCTATTTATCAAAGATTCGAAAGAAAGGAAAAAAGAAAGAAAAAGCATTTATTAGCCCGACAGGACAACACATAAAAAAAAAAAAATGCGTAGTTTTGCCAAACTGGCGCTGAGTCCAACCACCCCGTTGGGTCCT
This sequence comes from Xestia c-nigrum, assembly GCA_916618015.1. NCBI lineage: Eukaryota > Metazoa > Arthropoda > Insecta > Lepidoptera > Noctuidae > Xestia > Xestia c-nigrum. The sequence continues at coordinate 7,898,502 of OU745263.1, forward strand.
CGATTCGTTGTATTATTTTCTCTATACTTCTATACTAATATTATAAAGCAGTAGAGTTTGCTTGTTTGTTTGTTTGTTTGGTTGAACGCGCTAATCTCATGAACTGCTGGTTCAAATAGAAATTTTTGTATTGGATAGTCCATTTATCGAGGAAGGCTTTAGGCTATATAACATCACGCTACGACCATTGGGAGCGGAGCAGGAATGAAAAATTTTGCAAAAACGGGGATACGTTTTTCTCTCTTATGTGAACGCAGACGAAGTTGCATGGGTCAGCTAGTATCTACATACGGAGAAAACTCATTCTAACTCCTTACTTTCTTTGATAAAGAGAAATCGTTTACCCTTATTCCGTAAGTCATTCCACGATCATGATGAACCTTTAACGAGAAATTCATTGTTGAGATGAGAAATGAAGAACAGTCGGAATATACTATAAAATGACAAGCAGCAGGTAGATCACAAGAAGCTTTTATAGAAAGACTGAAAGCTAATAAGCTTTCAGTCATACGTTTACATTGGTTGATATTTTTTGAACTTTCTCTATTTCATTTCTTAACAGTAATGACTCTGTGTTACTGTGGATCTCACTTTCCGAATGTGGTTGGCACCATAAAAGTCAGTTAAACCCATTTAAACCAACTCTAAAGGACATCTAAATAACAGCGCAATGTTGGATTTTCATGAAGAGTTTCCATTGCTCCTTGCAATTGAAACTCTTTCTATAACTCCTAGCAGCAGCGAATCCTTTTACCAAGCGCAGTGTACAAGAAGCTTTTATAGAAAGACTGAAAGCTAATAAGCTTTTAGTCATTAGTTTACATTGGTTGATATTTTATGAACTTCCTCTATTTCATTTCGTAACCGTAATGACTGTGTGGTTGGATCTCACTTTCCGAATGTGGTTGGCGCCATAAAAGTCAGTTAAACCCGTTTAAACCAAGTCTAAAGGACATCTAAATAACAGCGCAATGTTGGATTTTCATGAAGAAAGAAAAAGAGTTTCAATTGCAAGGAGCAATTGAAACTCTTTCTATAACTCCTAGCAGCAGCAAATCCTTTTACCAAGCGCAGTGTTGACAGCAATTTAACACCACCATAATTATTATCTTAGTGATTTACGTTGAGGCTCATATTCAACAGCAATAAATGTAACATCTCATAGTTCTAGACATTAACAGAGTATTGTGTTACTCAGTAACTCTGGTTGAGGTCAGATAAGCAGTCGATTTATGTAAAATACTGATATTCAGATGCATTCGGTTACACTAGGAGTAGAATCCGTCCCGTACTGCGCCATTTTTTTCAAGTTTGGGTAAAAGACGTCATTTTTAAAGCGCGAAATTTAAAAAGTATCGTTGATCTGCCATAAAAATATCGCCGATACCGTTATATCGGCAAACCCGAAGTATCGCCGATATATCGGTATCGGATGCATCCCTAATCCAAACCACAATATATTGGTTCGGGGGGGACAAACGTTGAAATAACCATGTGAACTGTTTAAAAACCAGTGCAAATAACTTAAAGTACCGTAATTTATAGTCTCGTTTTCTTTTCGGTCAAATTTCGGGGGGGGGGGGGAATAAATACTCTATTGTAATTTATCTTCTTAATATATATAAATCTCGTGTCACAATGTTTGTCCTCAATGGACTCCTAAACCACTTAACCGATTATAATAAAATTCGCACACCATGTGCAGTTCGATCCAACTTGAGAGATAGGATAGTTTAAATCTCAAATTGTGAGACGCAGACGAAGTTGCGCGAGTCAGCTAGTAGTACTTATATTTTATAACGAGGGACTAAACGAAGTCATACCTGAGGTGGTTTGACTCCCGAGCTTGCGAACTCTCAACATTTTCGCAATGAAGATGATCCACACTCCACAGATAATTAGTACCCACATTACTGCAGTGGCTAGCAACAGAGGCATTCCACATACTTTTCAAAATGAACGATGCACACAAACAACAATAAGTTTTCTCGCGTTGAAGAGTTCATTTGTTTTTTTTTTTTCAATAAACCGCTTTCTATTTGCAAGCCAATTCGAAAATTAAAAAAAAACCTTTGATAAGTTACTCTTTTGTTACCACGTATCAGAGTAAAAGATCGTTCAATTTTTAAATTACTTTTTACTCCCTAGGGAATAAATGGTCACTTTTATCCCGCTTCGTAGGGCTAATATTGGCGTACTTTTCGAACATGAGAAGTGAAAAATATGTTTTCTCATCACCCAGGACTGGCAGCGTTACTACGACGATCCCAACAAGGAGCGTCTTCTGAACGTCATCTCGCTGGAGTTCTCACACACTCGGCTCGAGAACTATGTACAGGCGCCGCGCATCGTGCGCCTCATCGACTGGGTGGACACCGTGTGGCCACGCCATCTTAAAGATCAGCAGGTATGTTGCTACAGAACTTAATACTACTTTTCTAGGACACGGGGGCACTGGTAGGTCGAAGTGGAAAAGGTTAGTCGGCAAAAAAAAACTAATTATTCCGTCAGTTACATTATCAACAAATATTTGACCAGGGACTCAAACTGTTACCGTAATAATGTGTTTTTAACACTGTTTTTAAAACAGTTTCAACAGAAAAACACTTTTAGATGTAACAGATACAATAATGTTACCGAATCAAACTGTAACCTTTTATATAATATGTTAATAACTAATAAGTGTTACTAAGTGTAACTGAAATAATCAGTTATACAACAGACTGCGACTAGATTTCGGCTATCCAATGGCAACGCTGAGTTTACCTGTTAAACACTTATTAACACTGTTAAACCTTTTATATCTGTTACAGATATGTTACGGTTACAGTTTTGTAATTGTTTTGGGTTAACACATTGAAAACAGTGCTACACATTTGATTTTGTTACCAATTCAACATGTAACACTTATAATTCTGTAACCTTTATGAAGGTGTTTTTAAGTCCCTATTTTTGCTTTTGTTACGTAAACCAAAGTTGACGAAGATACGACGCTTTTTAAAATTCTCAAAACGTCACACCTTGGTATAATTTTTAGTGAGTTCTGACGTCACGAGCCTCCACTCCCGAGTTTTGATGCGTCTTATCTTTGTAATTATTCATCATTCACAAAAATACGTGTCCATTATTTTCCAATACTCTAACTGACGGACTAAGGTCCATGTTCACCAAAGAGATGTCGGTCTGATTATCCAAAAACAGCTGTTTAAAACACATTATTGTATGGGAACATGTGATAGTGACAGCTGTGTTTAGATAATCAGACTGTTATCTTTTCGGTGAATATAGATTTGCAATTTTTTGATACTGTCGTCATGGCTATGTTCAGTTTTTATTTCCATATTTCCCCACTAACCGGACCGGTCAATGTGGCGACACTTGGGGGAGGCCTATGTCCAGCCGTGGACGTCTTTCAGCTGAAATGATGATGACAAATACACCGTATTGCATTGCAATTGCAAATCTAGTCCGTCAGTTAGAGTATTGGAAAATAATGGACACGTATTTTTTGTTTTTGTAAATCAACGAATATTGACAAAGATAAAACGCATCACAATTCGGGAGTGGAGAAAAAATACGGGTCAAATATTTTTTTCATAATCTAAGTGACGGACCAATTAGATTTTTTCTGTTAACAAGCCTATTATATTGAGACAAACACGCCACGGGTAAGCGGCACTGCAGAACGAATTGACATAATATTTTAGCTACATAAAATAATTGGTTGAATTGATTTTTTCCCCTTAATACAAATGATAGTGGAAATATTTTACCTTTTGAGTTGTGATTTGGAATTGGAAATACAGCTTAAATCCATAATAATACGAGTACGTAGTGAAAGTTTCAAAATACGCGGCGCGTGTCAGCTGCACCTCAAGAATAAAATACAAAAACGCGTTGCGTGTCAGCGGCACCTGCGATCTATTAACTAACTGCCATATCCAATACCACATTACATTTTTCTATAAATTAATAATGTAGACGCTTGTTAAGCTGAAACAGCTATTAACCACCTGGCTGTACGTTATAATGTAGTACGACATACCATTGCGTCTGTTATCTCGGAAGGGGTAGACAGAGGTAGGGTTACCATATATAATATATATATCTCAGTATTTTTCCTGAGATTTCAGGATGTTTATACTCTTCTCAGGATTGCGGCTGGATTTTGCAAATTTCATAAAATCTCAGGATTATTAGAATTTTCAATAAAATACAGCTTTACATTTTAAGGATCTCTTTAATAAAGAGTTAAACAAACTAAAAATAATCTTCTTGTGGTGTGGTGTGGGATGATTGCACAATTAAAATCCTACCTACCTACTTATTTATCCAAGTAGGTACTTACCTAATCAGTTTTATCATACTTAATATGTGAAGATACCTTTTTAAGTAAGGTTTAAAATTGTTAAGTACGTTTGGCAGAAAATTTTCAATCTGTAAAAATCTCAGGATTCTCAAATGGAAATCAGGCTTCTTCTCCAGACTTTTGATTTTTTCATCTGGTAATCCTAGGCAGACCGGTACCTTATTAGTAAGTACACCCACATCTCTCCAGCTATGTTTCAGTCTCATGAAATAGGGCGCCAGCCTATTGTTATCTACCGGGCACATATCCAAACTCCATGGCTGCTACTGAGGAATTCCTGATGAAAAACCTTATAACACTTAGCCCGACATAGGAATCGAACTAAGGACCTCGTGCTCAGCAGTCAATGCTCATTAGTAGTACGATATTATAACTTATTTCTCGTCGATCTCGAAAGTTTTCGCACAAACTCTTTATGTTGCTAAAAACCCCACAACAATAATATTCTAATAGTAAAAACATACTTTACAAATAACATTTACTCACAAACCGAATAGAAAATGTTTACTACGAGATGCGGCAGAGTAAAATAACATTTTGCAAGAGTTTCCTAAACTGAAAGTATCGGGCGGAAAATATGCTGACTCGAGCGGGACGGACTCGTTCGAGATCGTGGGCCGTCGGATTATTTCGGGTGACCGAGTGTAGTCGGCAACATTCGCCCCCGCCCCAACGACCTATGCCCTTGAACTGGGAAAAAGTATCTAACCATAAACAAAACAAACAAGGAAGACAAAGGAAACGTAACAGACTCATGTAAAGGGTTAATAGAGGCTAGTTTTCGTATCTTTGATCGTAATTATGTAGTTTATGAATGGGTTTTCATATACTTGCGTGTCACGCGCGAGTACGCACGATACGACCTAAGTATTACATGGTCCATCCGCACGCGAGCACGACTATGTAGGGACAATTGTTTAGATCCAAAGTACGCAATCATACGAGAACGCATGTGTATGCACGGTCACCAAAAGACGTTGAATTATTCTTCTGAAGTCTAATAGACATTACAAAATGTTATTTTTGCCCGACTACTGCCCAAGCCAAAAGGGTGGGTTATGATTTTTGCAGTCTATGTATGTTGCTCCGTAAAACGCATAAACTATTCATACGATTTTGATGAGTAAGGCGTCAATCGATTCGTTATTATGACCCAGGAAGCAGGCTACATTTTAACCGAATTCAAAAATAGGTGGAGTAGATTCAAACTTGTAATCCCCGAATTTAATAAGCTTTAATCTTTCAGTAAAAAACTCTTCGGTTTTTTTAATTGTCCACACAAATTACTGATCTTAACAAACATTCGCTTTTAGCGAGTGTGGTTTTAACTCTTTCAGGGTCAGTGGTTATTGGGTATCTTTAAATCCCTACCATCTAGCGATTCCTTCTTGAAATATCATAAAAATACACCTTACGCTCGATTTAATTTAGGCAATAAGTGGCGCCAATAATCTTTTGTGTTTCTATTATTCGTATGAACAAAATTCGTTGACCGTGTTTTTGTAACGTGCTAGGAAAAGATCTTTCAAAAATAAGGTTAGTCTATTATTTTTATGACTATGATTGTTTTATTGGACGCATTTAGACATCTTTCGCATGTATTTGATAAACAATGTATGTAAAATTGATTTCTAGTGTAATTTTGATACTCATTATTAGATGGTTAGCGTGGCTAACCACCGCGCAGATAGACTGTTTTATTTGTTCATACAGATGTGGCATTGCTTTTTTGGTATACTTTACCGAATGTTTCGTGTGTTCGCTGACGGGGATATTGAAAACTGTCTGGAGGAGATACCCTCCGATGACGACAGAGGCTGCAGCGCGGAATCGGACCAGGAAACACATGATTCACAACTACCTACCATGCTTTTGGGTGATGTCGTAGGGGAACGTCTGCACACTTACAAATCTGATGAAGAAGATAATGAATCCTTGTCCAGTTTCCGTTCTACTCTGCTACCGGAGCGCCATTCCTGTAGCGGAAGAGAGCTGCTCCAGCAGTCTTCAAACAAGAACGTACCTACCATGCTTTTGGGTGATGTCGTAGGGGAACGTCTGCACACTTACAAATCTGATGAAGAAGATAATGAATCCTTGTCCAGTTTCCGTTCTACTCTGCTACCGGAGCGCCATTCCTGTAGCGGAAGAGAGCTGCTCCAGCAGTCTTCAAACAAGAACGCCAAAGAGGAAAAAAAACTACTCACTTTCCCCATCAGGTGAATTTACTGAAGATGAGGGTGTACCAGCACATATACTGGAGTTGGAAAGTAATACGCCTCTCGCACTATTTCGCATGTTTTGGTCAGATGATTTGCAAGAAATTATAAGCTTTCAAACCAACCTTTATGCTAAAATAAGACATGGACTTACAGAGAGGACAACACGATTTTTGGATCAGTGACACTAATGTTAGTACCTATCTTGAAGAGGAGAGACAAGTGATCAGTTTTCATACTGTCCAACTATAGCCTAAAAACGTCGGAAAGGTGACACGCAGAGAACGTAATGGATATCTCCATTACGTTCTCTGCGTGTCACCTCTGTGGAAATATCTTGTTCAGAAGCTAGAAAAGACGACAACTTGCACATGAATTTATTTGATAAGTTCGACCAACTCAAAAGCTGCTATGATATTGACCGAAAGTCACACAAATGGTGGCACCGGATATTTTTCCATTTTCTGGACTGTTATATATATTGTTAATTCTTTTTTGGTGTACCTACAAAGAATTACAATTTACAATCAATTTCACGACCAGATCTAGAAACTCTCTCATTGAAGGATTTTCTATCTACCAAGGTCTCTAAGCGCTTGTCAATCAGCTCAGGCATCGTTCGTTGGATAGTCCAAAAAGTTCAGGAGCATTTTTTTCAAGTCCGGCCACAATAAAACGGCATTAGTCAACAGTGCCCGACGAGATCCGCCTTGAAAGCGATCGCCATCACCCGGAGCGAAGCACATCAAGGAGATGCGCCAAATGCAGTACCAGTAAAACTCCAGTACATACGGTTTGGAAATGCAAAAATTGCAATGTTCCACTATGTTTGCGTAAAGGAAAGTCCTACTTCGAAGATTTTCATAAGAATTGAAATAAAAATTTGGTCCTAAATATGTTTTTTAGCTTGTATGCATGATTAAAAAAATTACGATTGTTCATAGTGTTGTATTGTTCTTCAGCGGCGGTGGTTACCGTAGCTAACCATGTGATTCCTCAAAAGCCTTCATTCAGATAATTTTTTGATCCATGTTTTCAGTATTGTTTAGCCTTAATAAAACTAGAAAAAACATAAAAACAAGTATATTGTAACATATAGGAAAGTGCCCCTGAAAGAGTTAAAGCGTAAAGTGCCCTGCAGTGAGACAGTAAAAGCTGGCTACATTATTTCAAACAACGAGCGTCTAATTTGACTAAATTCCGAGTATTAAAACATACAAAGTATCGTACACTGATTTTAGTTATATGCGTTTTACACAACACGCCATTATCAAGTTATGAAGCTAGTATAAGTTGGCCTCGCATGGACTACCTTTCCGTACTGGAAAAATATAGCTTGATATTTCGTCGTACGATCATTATAATATGAACTTTGTCGTGTTACTAATAAAGTTTTTATTAATTCCTCAGACGGAATCAACCAATGCTCTGGACGATATGATGTACCCGAAGGTACAGAAATACTGCTTGATGTCAGTTAAGGGCTGCTACACAGATTTCCACATTGATTTTGGAGGTACCTCTGTCTGGTACCACATTTTGCGAGGTAAGTAGTTTGCACATAAGAATGTGGTATACTTAGCATAGATTTTTCAGATTTTGTTCCAATGTCTCGATAGCAATTTAAACTATGTTAGACCAAATGAATCTGGTTGCAAGTTTCACACCTCTTTTATCTGTTGTTGTGATGACCCAAAATATACAACGGAAGTAATTTCAAAATATGTAAAAGGTTTCACGCAGACGAATGTCACGGCAAGAGCTACCTAATTACATATGAAACTAAAGCATTTTTTTTCAAAAGCACTCGTTGTTTTTTTTCTCTCGTCACGCAGGGTTTCGGTTGCAAGTTTTAAAATGGTTTCTTTCATATTTTAGGCGCCAAAGTATTCTGGCTGATCCCACCAACCGAGAAGAACTTGCAGCTGTATGAAAAGTGGGTACTTTCCGGCAAACAGTCTGATGTCTTCTTCGGCGACACGGTTGAGAAATGTATTCGAGTTCATGTAAGTATTACTGCTAATAAAACATATAATCACGACTGTAATTCTCGATGGGTTCGGCAGATGTATAGCGTATAGTCGTACACTTACACATAGTTTTATTTAAGTCCCAGTCAAAAGGGCGCCCCTATTGTCATCAAACTGGGCACAAATCCAGATTCCGGGCTGAAATTAAGAAATCCCTTCTGGAAAACTAGGTAACATTTTGTCTGGCTTGGGAATCGCAAAACATAACCCAGGAGTGTCCAGGACCTTATCATATTACCTTCATTTCGAAACCGTTACTAAACGAAATTTTCGCGAAATTGAGTTATTAACGCCATCCTACTTATATCGGTAAATTATATGACTACACACCTTAAAAAGAAACCTATAATTTAACAAATAAAGCCAGAAATATCTCTTATGTGTTCATTACATTTTTATTAAGAGGTAAATAGTCATGCAAAAATCGTGAATTAGCTCTCATGTAAAACTTAGTTTTTTTGTTTAGTAACGGTTTCGAAATGAAGGTGCGATTAAATTATGTTTTACTTATTTTGATAGAGCCTACATTGTTTCCCACTGCGGCAAAGGCCTAAGTATAAGTTCATTACTAAACTAAATTGATGGCCATTTCACGTAACGTATGTTAGGTAATCGACGTAATTTCCGCCTCTACGGGTTAACTAAATAACTACGATTGTTAGTCGAGGACTGAAATACTAATAAAACATAAACGTGTGATTCTGTGACGCGCACCACGTACGCAGCGGTTTCACACAGCAATCGTGGTTAACAGCTTCATAAAAATACGCTCGGTACTCGTAAATTATAACATTAATGAACTATGATGGTTTTATGTCTTTAAAATGTAATAATTTTACTTTTTACTTAATCAAAGGGAAAGATGGGGATTATGTCACTATTCAATAGTGGGATTTTATCAGATCAATAACATAGTGGGTGTTACCTTTAGCGAAGCCGGAAGGCTTGTTCTAGACCACGGGTGTCCAACATAACTATATGGAGATGGCCAGGTTTAGTATTTTTGTAACCGTAGCTTGCCAAAAGTAATTCAAACGTTTAAATTTCAATAAAATAAACTTAGCCGGACTAGACAGCCATGGTGTGGTGTGCATTCGCGGGTAGGTGAGGTTGGGCGGGTAGGTATTAATATGCGCGGGAATAATTAACTCTGGGACATTTTTAAACAATATTCACACAGTTTATCTAGCTCGGGGGCCGAATGCCGGCCGGAAGGTGGCCCGGGCTTATATTGGACGGGCCTGTTCTAGACCATTTTCTAGTTGCGGAGATATTGAGCATCAAAGTTCCAAGTTTTTCACTATCTACCTCTACGACCCCCGTACTGTTCAATGCTATGTCTTTACTAAAATGTAATTTGCGTAGCCTGTCCTAATATGTTTGTGTCGGCTTCCAATCCAACTTAGTGAAGCTGAATACCGGTATTTTACAAGAAACTACTTCGGGAATCTATCTGACCTAAAAAATAATAAAAAAAAAGATCGGTGTATTTAATAACAATGCACTGTTTCTATAATTACAGCTGCAAGCCGGCCACACATTCTTCATCCCGACCGGCTGGATCCACGCTGTATACACTCCAAGCGACTCCTTAGTCTTCGGCGGCAACTTCTTGCACCAGTTCGGCATTGAAAAGCAACTCAAGATTGCTCAAGTTGAAGATGTTACAAAGGTAAGATTGTTTTATTATCATTTGAAATAACTTAACAGTTCATTCATAAACGAATGTTTCATATTTTTGAACTTTGTCTACATAACTGGTTTTATCCTCACAAGGTATATTATAGGTTCTCAAAAATCACCACTGCTTGGGATCATGCACTTACTGACTATTTGGTGCAATGATGGCTCAGTGAAATTGACCCCCAATTGCTACTTGAGTCGAGTCAGTTTAGTTGTGGGATTCGAACACAAGCAGGAAGTTAACTTCATGATATTTATTTATCACTACTGCCACTGCTCTCAAATCAAACAAAACAAAACATTGTGATATGGATATTTAATGTCTTAGAACCGAAAATTCGGAGACGAGTGACATCCACCAAGCCAGTGCACATTTTGGTCAGAAAGATTTAAGATCAAAATCCGATAAACGGCGGACCGCCTGTATCTCAGCATAAGGAAAGTTATCGGCCCTGTTACGATACCAATAATTATACATCAACTATCAAATTGTTCGTAACAATTTCCAGGTCCCTCAAAAGTTCCGCTACCCATTCTTCACGGAGATGCTGTGGTACGTGCTGGACCGCTACGTGACGGCGCTGCTGGGCCGCTCGCACCTCGCGCCCGAGGGACAGTCCGCGCTCGCCGCGCCCAAGGACCACGTGCATCTCACGCAGAACGAGCTGCATGGCCTCAAGGTTACATACATCTCTATCAAATGTTATCATCATTATCATCTGCCTAGCTTTTTTCAACTGTGCGGGGGTCGGCTACATTCTAGCCGGATGCAGCTGAATACGTACCAGAATTTTACATGGAGCGACTGCCTACTGACCTCCATAAACTCAGTACTGGGTAATACGATATCCCATAGTAGATTGGTTGTCAGACCCTTTGGACCGCTGACTACCTGTAACAACTGTCATAGATCTACAAATAACAGCTTGGACCAAGAACTTAAGAGCCATTTCACGTTTTCGCGCAAATATCTAAGGTTTTAGTCGCCTAATTTGCCATCTTAGATAACACTCTCGCATTTTTAAATACATGTTTAAGATAGACTAGACCTTCGTATTGATACTTCATGTAACACATTTGTAAAAACTTATTTGTTAACAGTGTAGTGATTAATCTCCGACAACTAGTTTACTGAAAAATCATCGCTGAGTCAATTTCGGACTCCTATATCTACGATAAATAATTATAAATTTCACTTGAAAAAATACTCAAAGCATGAGACAAATACTTTTGTCGACACATAATGTACTAAAATTTCGATAATTAATAACATACACTAGTAAAAAAACAAAGTCTTAGGGCAATTTTTATGTTTTATATCGCTATTTTATTGTGATTTTTTGGTTTGAACGAAGCGTAATTACATTAAATAAAATATGTAAAAATAAACTATGCTCTTTTACTAAACTAATTCCAAAGTTTCATTTAAATCGATTCGTTTAATCAAACATAATAAATTAAATAACATCACTGTAAATTCGAAAAAATTACGATGCATAAGCCGGCACGGATTAATATGGCCTGAGCACTTACATTTTGTGAAATGGCTCTTAACGTACTTTCTGAAGCACGGCTCGGTATGTAAGAGTGGTCAGTGACCACTCTTACATACCACTGATCACCCATCCACAGACCAACCCAGACAAGCACGGCTTAACCTAAAGATCGACCCCAGCGGCTTTTATTATTTATCCACGGGCGCGTCCATGTCAAAATCAAAAGTAACTTATGCAAATTGGGCTGAGCATCATCACTCCGTCATACACGGAAATAAATTAAATTAGCTGGGGAAACTGTCAACACGTGTGAATCAAATTTACTGGAACAGTCATAACTCCAGTTTAATTATTTTACAACATATAATTTAGCAGCTGCTTAGGATATTACAAAGAGTATTTTCAATAACCCTCCGTTTGTTTATTTCCAGGCAATAGTGATGTATCTCCACCAACTGCCGGCGGCTCGCAAGTCTGTACCGGAGCTGCTGTCGGACCCGATCGCGTTGGTGAAGGATGTGCGCACTCTAGTGGAGCAACACCGCCATGATAAACAACATCTGGCTATTACTGGCGTGCCGGTGCTCAAAGGTACCTTTTTATTTTTCATATATTACTAATTGAGTAGCTGACCCGAGCAACTTCGTCTGCGTGAAGAACCGCTTGACCGATTTTGTGCAAACTTGACATAAACTATCTACTAAATAGTCCGAATAAAGTCTAAATATTTGGTTTAGATAGGTGAGCTCGTTCTTGAGTTATAAAATTACAACGAAAAGTGGCATTGATTTTTATATATTATATTGATCTTTTGTGCAATACTCTGATAGTCGTATTTTTGAAAAATTATTAAAACAGTTCGGCATTCACTCTTACATTCACTCATTTTTCTGATGCTGCGATTCTTACGTATTGTTTTTTTTCTTCCTCTTTCACGTTACTGGTCATATGCGCATGCGTGTTGCGAGTTTATTTAATACTTATTTAATTTGTTTCTTAACAAACAGCGCCTTCATCCTCTCTCCTATTAAAAAATAACTTTGCTGTGCCCGACAGGGTCCATAATTGCTTCGATATTCTAACATATCATCTGTTACATGTACACATTATGGAACGCAATAAAGTATTGAGTGTAATGCACCTGATCTTTTTGGAAAACATCACCAAACAGAAAAAAAGATTCTTCTAGGTATGAATGATCGATATTGATGAATGATTTTAGTATAATAATATGGACTGTCCTTGTAGTTGGCAACTTCTTAACTCGTTTCTCCATCTCTCTAGATCAGTGGTTCCCAACCTTTCTTAGGCCAGGGACCACTTTGGTATGTTCATTGTTAACAGGGACCATATGGTCCTACGAGTAGGTAAACATGGACATCGACAGAATTATAACTAGAGGAGTGAATCTTTAACTCACACTATACAAAAATTGAACAAAAGCGATCGAATTGAGCTCGAAAAATTTAGCAATAATTTAGTAATTTTGCCTCTGATAGGTTCAATTAGGTTGGGTTGAGCTTGCATCTTCTGTGTTAAAAAGTACGAATAACATTTTAATCTTTCGCGGACCGTAGTCGAGGCTCCTGCGGAATACCAGTGGTCCGCGGACCACAGGTTGGGAACCAGTGCTCTAGATATTCACTTTTTAATAACAAACATGGGAATCAAACAAACAAATGATGTGCTGAATTTTTTTTCGTTATTTCGTATTCATGGTAAACAGCTTGGTTTCCAATGTATTTGTAGCTTTTGTGCTGCTGCTGAATATAACGTTGTATGACCCCAGGTCCGGACGACGTGGTATCGACAGAGCGGCGACAGTCGAGCGGGCGCGGCGGACGCGGCGGAGTGTCGCGCGGTCCGGCGCGACCACGACCTGAACACGCCAACACTGCGCCGCGCAGGAGACGCACCAGGTACCTCACTGCTCATACATCACTGCCTTACATCATTATTAAACTCTGCTTTCAAAAAGACTTGAAGTCGCTTCTCAAAACGATATAAAAAAAGCATGCGGGGCAGTATTGAGGGACTACCGATAGAAGTAAAAACTAAGTAACATATAAAATCAATCAAAAAATACCTTTATTTAAATTGAATAAGGTTGATTTTGACTAACCGTTCTATGGAAGCGTTCGGTGACGATGATGCGAGTTCCATTATTATTTTTAAAAATTGCGATCATCTTTTCTAGGCACTTTATTTCCGCGTTTCGTTTCAAACATAAACAATCAATTAAAAGATAATATAAAGCAGTAAATAAATATTTACTTAGCAATAAACATTGTTAGTAAACATCGTTTATAACATGCCAAACTGAATATTTTTATGAGCGATTGATCGTCATTTTGAATAGTACTCGACATTCTGTAATCAATTACAGAATAACGTTAATTTCGATTAAAAAAGAAGGAAAATAAGGAACGCGACTTTACTATGTACCGATTGGAGTAATAATAACCTAAATACCACATAATTAATTTCAGATGTAAGAAATGCGAGGCGTGTCAGCGTACGGACTGCGGCGAGTGCGTGTTCTGTCACGACATGGTGAAGTTCGGCGGACTGGGCCGCGCCAAGCAGACCTGCGTCATGCGACAGTGTCTGCAGCCCATGCTACCCGTCACCGCCTCCTGCGCCGTCTGCCATCTCGACGGCTGGATGCAGACGCCCGTCGCGCCACAAGCTAAGGGCAATAATGGTAATTCTCGTTATATCATCTTTACCCTCTCTTTGTTCGTGCCAAGCTCCACGCTCTCGTGCCAACATCGTCCAGGATATCAGCCCTACTTCGAAACAAGCCTAGTTAACGAGGAATTTTTGTGATAAACTGGTTCTATATCTGCGATCGTTGCTTTTAACTTATGTCGACATAAAATTGTTCAAAGATCAGCCCCTGATATTACACGATAGAATATAAGTCTTTTTCTTTTGTCCGCGTTCTGCTATGTCGTGACGACAGTAATATTAAATACACAAGTCACGACATTTAAAACTACACGATTATCCTAACGAGTAGTGCCTAACGAGTAGGCCAGCTTCAACAAAGATATCAAGATATGAAAACCATAGACCAGTATTCGGTTAAAAGTAAACAATAACACAGTCAGTAGCCAACTTTATAAACAATATTTATTAAATTTTTCGCCTTGTTTAAGATCCAATAGAAGTACGGTGCGATAAGACATTTTTCTACAACTAACCTTTTTGTTGTAGGTCGCAACGGTCCGTCATCTCTGCGGGAATGCTCGGTGTGCTACAGCATCGTGCACCCGGCGTGTGTGCCGCCCGGCGGACAGATCAACGAAGACCTGCCCAACTCCTGGGAGTGCCCCACCTGCACCACCATGGGGCTTAACCATGATTACAAGGTACAGTGTTAAAGAGCTTTTTGCTTGTATGCATTGCTTGTGCATTGAGGTCAGGTGCTGGATGAGAAAACTGTAGCAAAAGATCAATCTTTAATATCATTATTTGCCTAGCCTTTTCCCATCTATGTGGGGGTGGCCTTTCAGTGTCAGCCAATATTCGTTATGTACCAATCATTATCAAGGGATTTAATACAATTAAAGTTTTTTTAGACAATTTTACAAAAGGCTCGCGGTGAAAAATACGAAATTATCATATTTTTATTACATTTTCTCCAATGTACATACCTTATAAATAAACAGACAAAAATGTATTGAACTTGTTTGAATTTCAGCCTCGTCACTTCCGTGCACGCCAGAAGTCTTCGGACCTCAGGCGAATGAGTGTGGGTTCCGACGTCGGACAAATCGGCCACGGCTTACAGGTAGAACATTACAAAACTTAGTTATTTTTAGATACCCAATAATTAATTCTTTCTTCGTCTCACTTTGGCTATTCCAGTTTTTCAAAACAATGATGTTTTGAAATGCAGATTGGTGCTTGTGTATTACTTATTATTTACGACCATTATTATTGTTCGCAAGTCTACGTCCAAACCGCGTATTTTGTGTTGGTATATGTGGGAGAAATGTCAAGCAACACTTTGGTGTTCCTAACAATGAACTTATTTATGACCACAATTAATTAAAATGTAATTATTTTCAGAATAAGGCACCAGGAGCCACATCGCAATCTCAACTCAAATCAGAAGCCGGTTCAGATAACGAAGGCAAGAATGAAGTTCCACATATCAAGTCTGAGGACGGTAAATACGCCATCATTCAGTAAACGTCCGCTGCTGAATAAAGGCCAAACAAATCAATAGGCCCCAACAAATGGCTACAATTTATATTATCCTGACGAAAGTTACGTTATTATGAAGCCTAGTTAACGGATTCTGTTCGCTGATCTTTGACACTATTTTTTTTAAATCCCAGTGTATTATTTTGGTAGATGTCACATGTCTTACCAATCCGGACTGGAAGCGCGTGATGGATCGTAGCCCGTTCCCTCTCATGAGTGTAGGCTGTGTCCCAGCAGTGGGAACATAGGCTGGTTATGCTTTTGTGTTTTTTACAAGAGTATGAGTAAGGGCCCACATAAGTGGTCACAAGCTTTGAAATAGCTCATCTTAAAAACAACATAAATTAAGCGATCAGCTGATCGTTTATAGTTATGATTATATTTTTTTCATTACTTCAAGTTGCTTGCAACTTGAAGTAATGAAAAATGCTTGCAACTTTTTCATTACCGCGAACCTGCACTGTTCGCGGACGTACACCCCGCAATCGGGCACTCGAAATGTTTTGAAACAAACATTTTTTTATTCCTGGTTTTGAATATGGATCTCTGTAGATCTGCGTATTAATAGGCATGTTTCGTGACAGAAATAAAGCGCGAGGATGAAGGCAACCCCGTCGGGTCGGGCGAGGGCTGGGAGCCGATGCCGAAGAAGCGTCGCGCGTCGGACGAGGACGAGGCGCCCAAGAAGCAAGCTCTGCGCGCGCACCTCGCGCTGCAGCTCACGCACCACTCCGCTAAGGTGAGGAAAGTTAGTCGGACATCATTCTATTTACTACTAGTCACCCGCACGGGTCTATCATCATATACATAATTATAACATATTTTTCTGTGATTTGGACGACACAGTCAATCAAACACAATTGAGTTTCTGCGTGATTAAAGATTTATTCTGTTTATTTTACATGTACGATTTATTCACATGAAATAGAAGTTTTAAGTTAGAAAACTTTACATACGTGCATAAAAGGTGTCGTTTTTTTATAACACGTAAAGAAACGACACTTAATGTTATTAATATTAATGTCCGTTCCTAAATCACCGTTGATTTTGTCAATTTCACTACTACTATTTATTAATTATTAACTAAAAATCTGGAAAGAAATAAGAAACTAGACCTGTATTAAACCGTGCTCCTTAAATGTATTCGCAGATAATGAAAAAGCCGATCTACCCGATCCGGCCGGCGCCGCCAGTAAGCGTGGCGTGTAACCCGGCGGGCTCCCCGTGGCTGGACCGCGAGGCCATGCTGTGTGTGTTCGCTAAGCTCACGCCGCACGAGCTGGCCACGTGCGCGCTCGTCTGCAAGGCCTGGGCTGAGTACTCGGTAACATTAACACGTTATAACTATGAATAATGGTTGTTGTGTTTGTGAAGGTATTTCTACACTCGTGCGGTTTCATCTTCGTGTGAGACACGCGCGTGACCTCAAAGGGAATGCAAGCCTCAAAACAAACAACGTAATTGACGCCTGTAACCCCTGAAGGGGTAGGCAGTGAATGAAGCAGAGGGCGTGCCCATTTGCCATTAACACAGATCCAGAATTCGTGGCTGCTATCAAGAAATTCCTGATGTGGACACCTGCTAACACTTCGCCTGACCAAGTCCTCTTGCTGCAATAGTAATTGCGACCACTAAACCAACGACGCCGCAAACAAGTCAGAAGGCAAAGCGTTGAAATTGAAACCAAAGTCGAGCGACGTAGACGTGAAAAATATGTACGACCAATTCCAGGAAAAGCGAAATACGCGATGTGTATTTCAGCCAAGATTTTCGCCCGTCTCCTCTGCTCTGGTCGTCACCACTTTGTTTGAAACCCGGCCCAAGGCAAACCATTTCCCACCAATAGTGAAATTGATAAATATGGCTTATGACACGGAATTAGCAATCATGCCAATATTAATTCACAAGGCTACACGCGCTGCCTAAGGTCATTTGCAGTATAAGTGCGACAGTATCCACGCTACAATAATATTCACATTACATTTCCAGATGGATCCTTCCCTTTGGCGCAGCATGTCATTCGTACAAGTGCGCGTATCAGCAGCTCAGCTGGCAGGCATCGCCAGGCGACAACCGTTATCATTGGGACTTGAGTGGTGCCATCTTGCTAGGAGGCAACTCGCTTGGTAATTATTATTAAGTATTATTATAGTACGAAACATGAGCAAATGAGCGTTAAAAATAATTTTGTTTATTGATCAATGCTACGGAACCTCGCACTTCGCGGGTTTTAAAAATTTACATGGGTAGGTGTGAAAAGTGTGGCTAGCTTAAATCCCTCACTGCTCTCAGGATTCTGGTCGTACATATTTGGCCTTGCTCGGAAGTTCATTAACTGCTTCCTGGCTCTACTCGAGCGCCCTGAACAGCTGTTTTTATGCAATATTTGCGAAACACAAGTTCCATTATTTGAAAAATTATCATTTGTTTACATTTGGTTAAATTATGTTGGAATCGTATTTCAGTAGAATCTTCGTGTCAGAATTGTTTTTGGAGAGCTAACATAGTGATGCGCATGTATGTATTTGTGTGCAGGTTACTAGCCCGGCTGCCGGCGCTGCGCTCGCTGTCGCTAGCCGGGTCGCCCGCCGAGGCCGCGCTCGCACTGCGCTCGGGCGCCTGTCCGCCGCTGACGGCGCTGGACCTGTCGTTCGCGCGCGCGCTGGACGACGCCAAGCTGCGCGGCGTGCTGGCGCCGCCCGAGAGCTCGAGGCCGGGCGGCGCCACCACACGCGCCGAGCCCTCGCGCCTCGCCGCGCTCGCCGTGCTGCGCCTGCCCGGCACCGACATCACCGACGTCGCCATGCGCTATGTCGTGCAGGTAAACTGAATTCATATGTGTATATGTCACCGTAAAATTGTCAAATACGTTATATTGTAATATCTCTAGCGATATTGTAAAATCTCGAAATATTGTCAAATGAACATACTGCTTACAACAAAACGCATTATTTTTCGTGAAATGCATGCAATGGTAGTCAACTCACGACGGTGTGGAGAGAAGGAGGGGTCCTCCTTGCCCAGTGGTAGGTACAACTCTCATGAAAAGATATTGTACCATTCCTGAGAAATACCGATTAATATAACCTAACCTTAAAACACTTTATATTCCCCTAAAAAGGGTAGTCGACGGAGCCCCGCTTCGCGGGGCCCCTATTTCTGAGTGCAGGGTTTAAAGTAACATAACTAACCCAACGGGAGGGTGCCCCAAATCCCGATTATGGGGGCAGAGATACTTCCGTATTTTCAGTTGACAATAATTCGAGAGTTTACAATATCGCTAGAGAGAAACACGTTATATTATAATATAACGTGTTTGACAATTTTACGGTGACATATACATTGTTCGAAATCGCCTTTACTTGCAACACTCACATACTATCTTAAATTGTATCAGAACGTAATATTGGCACTAATCCTCGCAGGCAACATAGTATGTTGACAAATGCCCCAGTGTTCGAATTTTCGGCACTCTAAATGTTTTTATTTTGCTTCCAGGCATTACCAAAGCTAGTGGAGTTGGATGCATCATCGTGCGCCCGGCTCACGGACGCGGGCGCGGCGCAGCTGGCGCACCACGGACTGCAGCGCCTCTCGCTGGCGGGATGCCGACTGCTTACCGAGGCCGCGCTCGACCATCTAGCGCGATGCCCCAACCTCGTGCGGTAAGCACATCTTCAAATACTTCAGTGGAAAGACGGCGTTTGCTAAATTTTAGCCTTGCTTCTACCTGCATCCAGCAAATAGCCGCGACCTTAACCAGTTCGTAAGGTTTCATCACATCAGGACATTTCACGCTGTCGGCTATACGTTCTATGAACGATGAACCCCGTCCAAGATTTTTCGAACACCTTGGATCTCCTTCGATTCTCATTTGACTCTCTCGGCAGTTCAGATTTCTGCAAATAGAACAGACACTGACCTCAATTATTTCTTCTGTACAGGTTGGATCTGCGACATGTGCCTCTCGTCTCAACGCAGGCAGTCATCAAATTCGCGGCCAAATCGAAGCACAACCTGCACGTTAAGGACGTGAAGCTGGTGGAGCTGCGGAAGACCTGATCCGAGGACTCGGGCGTTGCGCCCGAGTCCGCGCCCTCGCCCGCGCAGTCGGACGCCGCCTGAAGCCTGAACAGTGATATATAGTGAGTGACGGTGTGTTGGTCGCATGCCACAGACAGTTTGGTTCACCGGATGCCACGAGACACGCGAACTGCACCTTGTTGATATTTTAAGTTAGCACATTCTAGTCTAGTTCTACATCATCGACCCTAGAAATAACCCGCAATCCATTGTCTTCGTTCATGACAGCTTCTCCCAAGTACTTAATTCTAATCGGCATTTAACCTAAGATTTGGTGCGTTTGTTTTCTACTAAAATGTTACAACAGTCTGAAATTTAAATTAATATGTCAGTTTTTCGAAGATTTTGTACTAGTTATCTTTCGCACAACATATCAAACTATGCTATCAACACACAGTTTCTACAACTTAATGTAGATATTTTTGTAAAGACTTGATGCCTACCCTGGTACTATTATTAACGTGATACGATTTCTGATTAGGACAAATATTATTAGGAAAAAAAAAATCGTTAGAAGAAAAGTACTCAAAATTAAGTTATAAATGAATGTTCAAATTGTATCAGTTTTTAGTTGACTATGGTTTATCATTTCAATTCTGCAATAAATGACTTGTGCCAACATATAGTTTCTATATGAGAAAGCACATTTATCACTGCACAATCAAATAAAATATATTATAGTTATATATATTAATTTTATTGCATGCTGTTGCATTGGTATTATATTTTATTGTTAGTTTTACGTTTGTAACTCTTTTAGTTGAAGACCATTTGGACCACAAGAGGCTCCCATTTTAAATATTGACTGAAAATTCTGAAATTATTGTTGAAACTTGTAAAATAACATTTTGCAATATCACACTTGGCTCTGGTGCGAAAGTATATTTTTATTAACTTTGTATTGTTATGTACAATAGATGTACAATGTAAATCATGCATTGTATATCTATTGTCAAAGTTATGTGTGATATTGCAGCCTAATACAGTATAATTTTATGTATGTAAGATCATATTTCCCGCAAAGTTTTTGTTGTAAATAGCATTTTATTTATTAAACAGTAATATTCCTAAAGAAAGCTAATTTTTAGTTACATGACAATTCAAAATTGCTTAGGTTGTATTGTTTAGTTCTAGTCCCTTTGTAGGTTTAAGTTGTAAGTTATGTGACATCGGTCGATTTCTGTGAAAGTATTATCAATTGTGGACTGTGTGATTGGCCTGGAGATGTCGTACGTAGAAGATCTATCAATTGGTATCATTTTGGTATGTCTGTGACATTTTACTTGTCTGACTATCATCTTCATAGGGACATCTTTAATGTCACATAGTCAATTCTCCCGCTGATTCACTCATCATTCAACATGCTTTTATCCAAATAGCTTTTGATTTAGACGTGCGACTTACCTCGCAGCTGGCCCCCATAAAGTTATGGAACAAACATCTCAAATAATCGCTCCAAAGAACTCCATTTTTTAATTTACTAACATTAAATTATAATAAGGAAAGACAATATTGTAAAGAGACAGATTATAAAATATATACAGATGTTATGGGCACCAAATGTAAAGAAATTCAAGATTTTATCATTATTTTAAATTAAAAAATGGGGTGGCATATCTGTTTACTTCCAGAGCCTGTACATAAGAGAAACAGTTATGTCATACGTTAGTGTGTAAGATAACCGACTCTGGTCACAGTAAGCGAGGTCGGAGGGCCGCCTATAGTGTTAGTTTAGGAGAAATACCTTAAAGTGTAACTAATAAGATTTTGTTTTTGTACACATTTGTCAAATTTTGTGAACGACGCCAGTGTATCGATCAGACTTAGTTTGAAAAAGATGTTTTACTTATCTGATAATATGCAAAGATTTATAATAGTTATTATATTACATGCAGTTATATTAAAGTCCTTTCCAGCCGGATAGCACTGGAAATGGCAGCCTAGTAATACTGGCGTCGAAAAACCGGCGACAGAATTTGACGAGTGGTACAAACACCCCGGACTGTATGTACATTGATAGATAAGTTCGTTATCGAGTAACATTTTTACTTGGAACCGTAAGCTCCACAATATCGAGCTAGATTCTAAGCATTGTGTGCCTCTGTTATAGACAATTAGATTTAAAGACAAAAAAAAGATTGTTTGTAAAAATAAACTTGTGACAACTATGATCGTCAAAATTTACAGATTTAGATAAAAAAAAAAACAAATTGATGAGTGATTTTTGAGCGTTAATTATAAGATAGATATTATCTAGTTTTGTAAGCTGCCTTTATGCGAGTGTTGATCAATATGGGATAGCATTTTTATATGTCTCGCAAGGCATTGTCGTTGGCAGTTACGGTGATATTACATGCCAATGGCTAGTTTTATGTATAGCGATATGACGCAACGTATGTTCGTACCGCGTTCTCGGAAAGTAACATTGTATCATTGGTTACCATAAGCATAAAATAATATTGGAAATTAATATTTACAATGAAGTATTTATTGTGTTTTATTTCTGTAGTCTTTAAACCCCTGCTACGGATGTAGAGATCTACATAAATAACGCAAGAGCACCAACGCGTGTGTGTTAAGTGTTTTATACCGTCGCAGCAAAGTTACAAAAAATTTACTCTATTTAATGTACCTAGCTATTTTTTTATATGGTAACTAAATAGTGCTTATGACGTCATAGAGATGTCCGTGACTACCGCCGGTCCACGTACGCCAATCTCTTCCATATTTGGTCAATAATTAGTACTAAATTGGTACGAATTAGTACTTGAACAACAAAATTGGTACCTAATGGCTCATTTACATTAGGTCGGTTTGAGGTCGGTCACCGAAGGCGGCGGCCGCATTCGGTTTAACTGTAATGCTCACCTAAATTGAGTTGTTTACATTGGTCGGTTAACCGAATTCGGCGACGGGCGAGGCACGGCGCACTCGACACCGACAACGGGCTCGACCGAATACGGCCAAACCGAAGACGGCCAAACGAATACCTGTTTATATTAGTCGGTGACCGAATACGGCCTGCAGCCGAATACGGTCTAACCGACTTAATGTAAATGCGCCATTAGCAATCCCTTCAGCAGGACCACCATGGGCGCCGAAAAGGGGGCTTATAAAGTAATAATATTATGCTTATTGCCACCAACAATAGGCTTTGTTAACTGAAAACATCTAATTATCCGTCACTTAGATTATCAAAAAATATTTGACCCGTATTTTTTCTTTTGTCACATAAACCAAAATTGACGAAGATACGACGCTTTTATAATTCCCAATACGTCACTGTTTGGTATCATTCTTAGTGAGTTCTGACGTCACGAGCCCCCACTCCCGATTTTTGATGCGTTTTGTCCTTGTCAATATTCATTGATTAACAAAAACAAAAAATACATGCCCATTATTTTGACGTACTAAATAGATTTGAAATTTATTGTCTGCGTTAGGATAGCTAAACCAAGAGATTTTGGAAGTTTGAGCTATACCAAGTTTTAGTACCTATTTTGTACTATTTGATACCAGATATCGAATAATTTGTACCTCGCTAAAGAGGGAAAACTATTACGAGGATAGTGGCCAGCCATTCTGACGTCAGAATGGCTGGACCAAGCCGGTTTCACCTAGTTGTAGGCGTTATAACTACTTCATCTTTTCGTCAACATTTTGTACCTCAATGGTACCTCAACTTAATTATGTTTTTCTTATATTTTTCGATAAGCCAAAAAATTGTTACACCTAGAAGAAATTTTGCAAGTAATCTGGAGCACGTTGATTTCACCTATTAATAGACGTTATACTTAATTAGAATAGAATAGAAGAATAGAATAATCATTTATTCGCTAATGGACAGCACAACACAGTAGAGCAGCACATACTGTATATAGATTATAACAACAAACAGCTTAACAATTAATTAAAACAGCTCAACTGCGCTGAGCATGCCCATAACGAAAGGGTAGCCAACTTAGCATATGCTGGGTATAAAACACTCAGCGCTGGTTTTCAGTAGGCCCCCCGCAGTGACACACGGATGAGGGTAGTAGGTAGTAAATAAAAATGTTATTATATTAAATGGGCATTTATAAGTGTACGTAATAAATAAATAATATACAATAAATATTTTTGTCACAGAGAAAACCTAATTACATATTAGTAATAATAAAACACGAAGATACCTGCTAAATAAATAAGTACTTATCCGAAAACGAAACTCAGATTATTGACGTTTCGCACTTCGTGCCGGCCGATGCCGCATCGACCTACGCTATTATTTTTTTAGTTTTGTACCTCATTGGAACTCCTACATATGCTTCTGAGATTTTTTCGATAAGCCAAAATTAAGACACTTACAATAAGAACTCGCACTTGCCGTTTTTTTTTTAAAGCCGGTTTATAAAATGGAAAATTCCTTGCAACACTGCCAGTTTTGGGAATCAGAAACTAGGACCTTAGGTATCTTTAACTTTAGATAAATGGCAGCGGCCGGAGACGACGACAGCGCCCCCCAGCGTCACCGCTGGCAGCCCCGCGCGACCTCCAGACCCCACGCACCTAGCTCCTCTAGACTAGTTTAGTTTCTACATTCGGCCGGCAGCAGCGGTCCAGGGTGCCGCCAGCTGCCTCACGTCGCCGCTGGCAACCGCGGGCAGAACTACCGACAAGATGCGCGTATTGCGTGACATTTTCAACCGATACTGGTTCTCATAAGTATGGAGATAAAGTGTAAAATTATTTTACACTGAAAGTGATCGCCGCGGTGCTGCCTGCCGTAGCCATTCCGGTATGACTCGGCCCTCATTGCCATCAGCAATTTCGGGTCACAAAATGAAAAATCTCATTGAACACTACCAGATTTGGGAATCGAACGTAGGACCTTAGGTTCAGCGCTAGAGCTTGCGATTTCTATCTTTCCATAAGCTAGACAGATCTTGCATAAGTGGTTTTATACATGGTTAACAAAATCAGATAATTATGTACAACATAATTGTTCAATCGGTAAAAAGATTCTTCGAAATCTCGGAAACATGACGCTTAGGCAGATTTCTTATACCACAGTGCGTCGGCAAACATTGCCGAGGCACTACAAAAAACGTGACAGTCCCAACTACCTTAAATATATTATTGGATACGCAGAGCTTAATAAGCTTTTTGGGCGTATGAGAGCTACATGGCTCCCGAGCACAGTGATGTGCAGTACCTATGCCTTAAAAAGCAACATTTTATTCCAGGGCTCATGAGCATTTTGACGACTCGAATGGCGTAATGGTAGTGAGGCTGCCTTACGTTCATAGGGTCCTGGGTTCGAATCCCGGTAGGAGCAAATGTTTGTGTGATGAGCATGGACATTTGTTTCCGAGTCATGGATGTTTATAATGTATGTATAATAAGTATGTATTCACAAAACATAAAAGTATAATATGTAGTATATCAACGATCTGGTGTCCACGACACAAGCTTTGCTTAGTGTGGCACTAGATGGCGCTGTGTGTTAATGTCCTGCGATATTTATTTATATTTATTAGGCCATTGGCCGTAACGACAATCGGTACAATGACAGCCGAGTTCACATAGTTCGGATGCCCGTGGCTTAATAATATCTAACACCCTCACGCTCGGGTCAGTATTTCTTTCCCAGGTTGGTTCGTAGATGGATGACCACGCATATAACATACCGAATTACCCAGTTTCCTTCATACCTCGGAAGTCCCGGCTGTCATTTGTAGATATTTGACAGTCATTACAGCTAGTCAGTGGGCGGAAACGAAAATCTGACATCCTGTCTTAGGTACCTACGAACATTAAGTCGTGGCTACGAACCCAGGCAGGCACATTACTTTGTGTAATTTATTTCATCACCATTGCTGTTAAAATGGTGAAGGAAAACATCTTGAGGAAACCGGTTATGTCCTAGAACCAAACATTCAAAGACTTGTGACATTTACCAATCCGCACTGGGCCCGCGTGGTGGATTATAGAACATTTTATCTAATATAGAGGAGGCCTGTGTCCTGTGTTAACATTAATAGGCTGATGATGATGATGAAATGGGTGGTGTAGTTCAGATAGCCAGCCGCTCTATGTACATCTATACTAATATTATAAAGCAGAAGAGTTTGTTTGTTTGTTTGTTTGGTTGAACGCGCTAATCTCAGGAATTACTGGTTCAAATTATTATTTATTATTTATTTATTTATTCAGTAGCAAACATACATTTTATACATTTAAGTTGGTGCCAACATAAACTCATTAGAGTTTTACCGTGCACCAAGATCATCGACTACATAATTTAGAATTAGATCCACTTAAGTAGGTACTTAGTTAAAAATAAAGAAAAAACTAATAGCAAACGGGTATTTGGCGAAATAATATCAACGAGCGAGACTCGGTGACCAATCCGACCGTCCGTTCACAAAAAACAAAAGTAGTGAAGGAAGTTTTAATATATACAGGTTGTTCATAGAAGTACATATTATCCTATACATATATTATATATTTTTTTTTTTTTGTTATATATGCCATGTATTACTTTTGCTTTAAAATATTTATCTAATATGTATTATATTGAAATCTTCAATGCAATATTATTATTATTAATATACATCCTATTTATCTTCGGCATTCATATTTTGTAAAAAATTTTGCTTTAATTTAAGTTTTATGTTTACCTGAGTTAAATTATCCCTCAATGCTATAGGTATTTGATTAATAAGGTAAGGGATTATATACTTTAGCGATCTCTTGCCGTGCAAATTCGTGTACTTTGGAAGCATAACAGTTTAGCATTAAGGACGCTACGAGTCCTAGTCTCATTCATGTTCATGATTTTGGTTTTCTTTAAATTTTCATTAAGAAACTCTTCTTTTAATAGTAGGATTTAGTTTTTTCATGTATTGGTAATATCTTACAGAATTCAAATAATTTATGGTACTCATTTATGTATTTCTTCTTGATATTAAACGGGACAATTGCCTTTAATATGCGTAGTTAAAGTACGTAAATTTGATCAAGGTGAGTCTTATATAGTCTTGTCTGTTATTGTTTTTGTGTTGGATAGTCCATTTATCGAGGAAGGCTTTAGGCTATATAACATCACACTACGACCATTAAGAGCGGAGCAGGAATGAAAAATGTTGCAAAAACGGGGATTATGTTTTCCTTTCGTTTTTCTCTCTTATGTGACGCAGACGAAGTTGCGCGGGCCAGCTAGTTTCTTATATTCGGCTTTCCTTCTTATTTTGTCGCTCATCATCTGCCTAGCCTGCAAGCACGGCTTAACCTAAAGATCGGTTCGATCGGTTGTTAATATATATTATTACCTAAGCAACGAGCTCCTCCTCTTATTAACCCCCGACGCAAAAATGACGGGGTGTTATAAGTTTGACTTGTTTGTGTTTGTGTGTCTGACTGTGGCATCGTAGCTCCCGAACGGATGAACCGATTGTATTTTTTTGTTTGAAAGGTGAATTTGTGAGGAGTGTTCTTAGGTAGGTTTGAACAAAATCGGTCCAAGATGGCCGCCGCCACAAAATGGCGGATTACATATTTATTAAACAACTCCCTCAATATGGGTATCACGAATGGGCTTGACTGGTAGAATATTATACGGGCTACGCTATAATACCTACATTTCAAATCCAAATTGGCCGGCACTTTTTTTTTACATAAATCCCTCAATATATTTATTAAATGAAAGGGCTTGCACCAAAAACCGAGAATACCTTGAAATTATGATCTTAAGAGTCTTGGGTTTTTAAAATTAAAATTTAATGTAACTTGTTCTTATTCATATTTTATCGCTATTTCTTATATCGGATTTACCTAGGTAGGTAGGAACTTTATTATTGAATGATTGAATTTCTTAGTTGTTATGTAATAATATTGATAAATAGTGTAAAAGTACAATTTTAGAATTTAATTAAAGGGAACTGCTTCGGCTTCAATTAATACTCGTAAGTCGTACCTACCTACCAAACCAAATGAATCTAATTAATGTCATACCATACCAACGAAGAAAAGAACGTAGATTTACAAAAAGATTTTCAGGGCTTGAAAAAATACTGAATAGGCACTTCAATACTAATTTACGAAGACGCTCTTATATACCTACGTAAGACGGTACCTATTTCTATTTCAACACGCACTCCCCTCTTATAAAATACGAGAGGCGTCGAGATTAGTCCAGAATCCAATTACATTTTCCAAATTTCCCATTTTTCCCTCGCCGGGGGTTCAAAGCTCACAGAAAATTATTTTCTTCGCTCCCTAAGAAATGAAAAATAAACGTGGTACGGGAGGAGCGTCTCTGAGAAAGAACCTAAAGCAATCAGTGTGTGGGAGCAGGGCGGAAGATCGACGGATACTGAAGCGAGAAAGAGATGGGCCATACGAGGTTTGTGTTCGGCCGCCCGCGGGGATTTGTCAAATACGTAGTACGCGCTTTTTTTTTTTTTTTTTTCAGGCGGGAGGTTGTGACTTCAATTGCAAATGAACCTGCGCTGAAGTGCAAACTTCGCTCGAGGGCGCAAGAAAAGCTGACACAGAAAAAAACATTTTCATAAATCTGGGTCAATTTTCAAATATAATTTGTAGGCGTTGCTTTCAGTAAGGAAAATGGGAGTCTTTTTTAGTGGTCGGCCAATTTCGTCTTGTTTGTTTTTCAAGCTATATTTAAGTAGGTATTTGGTTAATATTTATGTCAGCGTAAAATTGCAACAACCGTTAGATTGTAATATAACTAGAAAATTTGTAAACTCTCGAAATATTGTCAAACGAACATACTGCTTAGGTACAATATTACGCATTATTTTTCGGTAGATTATAATCTACCTATCGAAGTGAAACCGTAATATTGTGAAATGCATGCGATGGAAGTCAACTCCCGCGGTGCGGAGGCGGGGGAGGGAAGGAGGGGTCCCCCTTGCCCCATGGTACTACTCTCACGATCCTGAGACATACCGATTAATATAACCTAACCTCAAAACATTATATATTCCCCTAAAAGCGTAGTCGACGGAGGGTTTAAAGGAACCTAGCTAACCCCATGTCCCGATTATGGGGGCAGAGATACTTCCATCGTGTATCGTCGGCATGCATTTGCATAACCGCCCAAAATGTATGTGTACCTACAATAAGGTACTCCTCTGAATAATCTATCCGTGATTACAGGCGAGATGTTGTATTTAAAGAGTCGAACCCGAAACTAATGGGGAGAGACCTTTGCCAAGCAATGCGACAATTTACTAAGGTTAAAACAAAAAAGCTAGGTATAACAGGTATAACTAAATACCTATTAGCTAGTAAGCACTAAGGTGTCCATGTTCACCGAAAAGATAACGGTCTGATTATCTAAAAAAAAGCTGTTTAAAATACATTTTTGTACGGGAACATGTTACAGTGTAGTTTTAGATAATCAGACCGTTATCTTTTCGGTGAACATGGACCTACTGTTTTAATTTGCCTGATTTCGCCTAAACTCGTCGTTTTCTCCATTTCAAAAACAATCTCAAACAACACAGCATCCTTGTATCAAAGAGAAACATTGACAGATGGCGAGACGATTCAGATACACCCCTCCAGCAATTGGCCGCAATAGAAAATGAATTACATACTTGTTGGCGTAGACATAATGTAACAGTTTTATGACCGCGGTACACAGGGGCTCTCCGACCTCCGGGGTCATTTGCATTTTTATTGTAGCCAGTCGTGATTGGAAAATGATCGTAATTATCTTAATACTCAGTACTCAATACTTTATTGCATTCCACAATGTAGGCTTAGGTGGTAAACATAATATAATTTAAGACAATCCTGGACCCTGTCGGGCACAGCAAAAGTAAGATATGTGGATAGTTGTACTTATATAAGTTACTAGCTTCTGCCCGCGGCTTCATTCGCGTGAAGATTTGATATCGCAACGCATCGCCTGCTCGTGCTATACCTTATTCACGCAACGGAAGCTGTTTTCCCGCTTGCAAAATTTCTTATTGCTGCTACGCTCCTATTGGTCATAGCATGATGTTATATAGCCTATAGCCTTCCTCAATAAATGAACTATCCAACACAATAATACTTTTTTAATTCGAGCCGGTAGTTCCTGAGATTACCGCGTTCAACCAAACAAACTCTTCTGCTTTATAATATTACTAGCTGACCCGCGCAACTTCGTCTGCGAAAGAGGGTAAGATAATTTGTGATGCAACCTTAAAAAATAGACATACGCCATCGCGGACTTTTTTTTTAAATGCTTAAGAGGAACAATTTGATTGCAATAGGCCGGGACTCGATATAGCTGCTGTAAACCGTTGAGGACTTTTTGCAACTCCCTTTTGTCCCCATCGTTGGACCGTCAATGACAGTCATACTCCAGCCAGGTCAAAAATTTAAAAAATGGTTTTAATGTGTACAGTTACTTATTTTAAGTCACCCTGGTCGGTTCTTTTTGTTAAATCTTCAATGTACAGATTTTTTGGTCTCGATTTTATTATATGTGTAGATATAGTATACATTTTCTGTGGGCTATTGCCTTTTGCCATTTACTTGTTCCGTAGCTCGTGACTTAATAATAACAGCCGTTCAGGTCAATCTTTAGGTTAAGCCGTGCTTGCCTAGGTCAGTCTGTGGATGGGTGACAACCCGTTATATACCGAGTTTCCTCCGTGCCTCGGAAAGCACAATAAGCTGTTGGTCCCGGCTGTCATTTGTAGATCTTTGACAGTCGTTACAAGTAGTCAATGGCCCAAAAAGTCTGACAACCAGTCTTACCAAGGGGTATCGTATTACCGATCGTAAGGGGTATCGGTTGTGGTTGTGGGTCAGATAGGCAGTCGCTCCATGTAAAATACTTGTAATCAGCTGCATCCGATCAGACTGGAAGCCGACCCCAACATAGTTGGGAAAATGCTAGGTTGATGAGACGCTAGTTATTTGAATTTATTTTCTGTAGTCCGAGTTAAGGTATTGCCTTTTGCCATTTACTTGTTACTTGATTATGAACCCTCAGTCTCTCACAGTACGATATAGCCACAATGAGTTACCAGTGTTTCAGGCTGAGTTATCAGAATGACCAAGTTGAAGTTCTATTGACATGACATTAGTTATCTAGCTATGTGGAGTCCTTTCCCAAATTGGAAATAACTTCGGAAAACTTTGAATGCTGAAGAAAACACTGTCCTCACTAACTTAGTCAGGGCTAGACTTTTTTATTTAGTTTTTACTTTTATTTTATCTTCGTGCCCTTGTCACATGATAGGTACTTTGGGGTCACGTTTTTTTCTTCTATTCTCCCCTTTCAGAAGTCAATAAGAGCCTTCAGAATAGTTATTATAGTTAGTCATCGCTATTTGCGAAGTGTATGCTAAACTAAAAACGCATAAACATAACGCGAGATAGATTCCGTACGCTAGCTGATATCAGGTGGGTTGGAGGGTAGATATCGATCGGCGCTCGCACGCCACGCTAACCGCTGATTCGCGCGCCGCTGACGTTGACGGCCGTCTGGCAGCTGCCTTGTGTACTGTCGTGAAGGTGGATGGGTAGCGGTAGCAGATCCGTTGAGGGGTGGTCGGAATAGGAATAGTATTTCATAAATGAGTTTACATTACAAGTAATTCAGGACAAGGAATGAATCTCGGTGATGTAGGTAATCCTTGTCTCTCCACTACATCTTTGTATATTACATTTGCAGTCCAGTGAATTTAATTTCAGTACATAAAATACAGTAAAGAGGTCCGATGTCTGACAAAAATCTTTCACCAATATCAGGCTCGCTGCTGCCGAGGTACCTGTAGAGGATTGTGGGACTCCAGGATTAGGGAATATTAATTAAAACCAGAGCGGGCGTGTGGTGATGACCGAGATACGAGAGTCTATATTCTTATTATAAAAACCACAGATAATATACATATTACGATTGATGTCACAGATAACATCAAATGCTACATGCCCTTTCTTATAATAAAAAGGCAACACTGAATTTGTTAGTTGACATAAATTTGACATTGACTAATTATGACATGACTTGACATTGACGTTAATGACATTTGACATTGCTATTAGAACGTAAAAAAAACATTAGGACAAACTAACTACTTAACCTTAAAAATTGAATTATATTGACTCATTAAATTGACATAATAAATTTACATTCATTTTTATAAATCTAATCTTTTTCTTGACTTTAATAATCTCCCTCTGGATGAGTATCTTAACTCCGGTGTATTTGAACTTATACTTATATCTAACATTTCAGGTAAGTCTTGACTACCAAACTGTGACTGACTTAACATTTCATTTTCTGACAAATATTCATTATTTTGTACATCATCATTAACTTCTACAAATATAGGAGACTGTATCCTACTTTTATTCATTACATTTGACTTGACAGACTTATCCAATTGTATTGGATTTTCATCATTAGATGACTGACTTGACTCGGCAGATGCATAAGAATCATCTAAATTTACAATTTGTTCCTCATTACTTTTTCTTCTACAATATAGATACTCAGGAATATAATAATGATGCATCTCTGTATCCTCCTTTTCTATCAGACTTGACTTGTATGATTTTTGATACGATTTATTATAAGACTTGGACGACTTGTGACCAGAATGATTAGCATTATCATTGTTATTTTCCAATATTTTTTTGGTATTTTCCTTTGACTGTGACGATTTATAACTATTTTGTGACCTTGACTGTGACAGATTTGACTTACATAGCTTAATATGATATGAGTTTCTTCTATAGATTGTCCCATTACTATCTTTGACTAAGTATGATCTTGGAAAGTTAGTTTTTGATAAAATAACACCTTTAGACCATGTTGCATCCTTGGGATTTCTCTTGAAAAATATTATGTCATTTGACTGAAATTGTTGAGGAGATACAGCACTTCTATCATAATATAATTTTCTATTTTCCAACTTTTGTGACTTATTTTTTAAATGACTTGAAAATTGAACTACTTTTGGCTTTAAATTACTTGTTGTAGTAGGCAATTTTGTTCTCAGTTTTCTTGACATAAGTAATTCTGAAGGTGATTTGAGATTACCTCTTGGGGTATTTCTGTATTGTAACAGACCAATATAAAAGTCTGTACCTGACTGTTCACATTTTCTGAGAATATTTTTAACAATTTTTACAGATACTTCCGCAAGACCGTTTGATCGAGGAAAGTGAGGACTTGACATGATATGTTGAATATCCCAGTCTTTTGTGAAATTTTGAAATTCATGAGAGTTGAATGGAGGGCCACCATCACTTACTAATTGCAATGGAATACCGTGTCGTGAAAAAATTGACTTGATTTGATTAATGACTGTATAACTTCTAGAATCTTGATTTAATTTTGCTATTTCGATGTAATTTGAATAATAATCGACAACTATTAAATATTTTTTGCTTTTGTAATCAAATAAATCTGTAGCTACTTTTTGCCATGGTAAAGAAGGTTGTTCATGAGATAATAAAGTTTCCTTTGTTTTATTTGAACTATATGTCATGCAAGTTTCACATTGTTTTATTTTCATTTCAATATCATGATAAATATTAGGCCAAAAAACAGTTCCACGGGCATGATTTTTAGTTTTTTCTATGCCCATGTGTCCTTCATGTAAAATTGAGAGAATTTCAGAACGTAGAGATTTAGGTATAATGACAGACTGATTCTTGAAAACTAGATCATTTACAACATGAATCTCATCTCTAATGTTCCAATAGGGTAAAACAATTGAATCACATTTTTGCTTGCAATTAGGCCATCCTGACATAAAGTATTCTTTTAGTTTTTGGAGTGACATATCAGATTTTGTATGAGACATGATTTTTTCTTGTTTTTCTTTAGTAATTGCTAAATTAGAAGTTAGTAAATTTACTTGACAAACTATATTACTATCCAACTCATCAAAATTAAATTTTTCTATATTAGTTTTTGATATGGGTGCACGAGACAAAGTATCAGAGACATACATTTCAGTACCTTTTGTATATGAAACGTTAAGATCATATGACTGTATAGCTATCATCATTCTTTGAAGACGAGGCGGGACATCAGAAAGTGATTTTTTGAACAAAGTTACAAGAGGTTGATGATCAGTTTCAACATAAGTTGTTTTTCCATAAATATATTGATGAAATTTCTTGCAACCAAAAACTATAGCATACAATTCTTTCTCTATTTGGGCATAGTTTTCCTGAGACTTATTTAAAGTTTTAGATGCATATGCAATAGGATTTTGTCCATGAAAAATTACTGCTCCAACTGCATTTTTTGAAGCATCTACTGACAATCGTACAGGTTTGTTTACATCATAATGTACTAGGACAGGTGATTGACAAATAAGAGATTTTAATTTAGTAAATTGTTTTTCGTGATTAGGAGTCCACTGCCACATATTTTGTTTTTTAAGGAGTTCTCTAAGTAAAGTAGTTTCATGAGCTAAGTTAGGTACATATGAACCAAGGTAATTTATCATACCAAGAAATCGTTGAAGATCTTTTATGTTTTCTGGTCTTGGCATTTTTATTATAGCTTCGATTTTTGACGTATCTGGTGAAATACCATTTTTGTTAAAAACATGACCCACATACGAAACTTCAGACTGTCCGAACTGACATT
This sequence comes from Xestia c-nigrum, assembly GCA_916618015.1. Lineage (NCBI taxonomy): Eukaryota > Metazoa > Arthropoda > Insecta > Lepidoptera > Noctuidae > Xestia > Xestia c-nigrum. Next base: position 7,933,214 of record OU745263.1, read on the forward strand.
TTGATTTATTAAATTTTAAATTGATTTCTTTAGCTTTTTTTAAAACATTTTCTAATCTTTCATCATGTTCACTTTGCGTAGAACCATAGACCAATATATCGTCGACAAATATAATAACACCTGGAAGGTCCCCAAGTAACTCGGACATTACTCTATGAAAAATTTCACCACTTGAATTTATTCCGTAAGGAAGTCTTAAAAATTTATATCTGCCAAACTGTGTGTTGAAAGTGCAAAGATCACTACTCTCTGGATCTAATTTTAGCATCCAGTAACCTGAATTAGCATCTAACTTTGAGAATATTGACGCATTCACTACCCTTGACCGCAAGTCATCAAATGTAGGGTATGGAAAATGAGGTCTTTTTATGGCTTTATTTAAGTTCCTAGGATCTAGACAAATACGTAAGTCACCATTGGGTTTTTCTACAGGTACTATGGAATTTACCCAGTCAGTAGGTTTAGTAACTTTTTCTATGACTTGTAGTCGCACCATTCGGTCTAATTCATTTTTGAGTTTTTGTTGTAGAGCATATGGTATTCTCCTAACTGGACAAATCTTTGGTGTGACGGTTGTATCTACTTGTAAATTAACACTACCTGGTAAGCAACCCAATCCTTCAAAAGTATCTGAATATTTGTTAATAAGCATTTGTAATGACCTTTGTTCTTTGCTAGTTGTTATCTTAGAAGTGTTTTGGGATAGTTCGAAAATACGTTTTACAATGCCACATTCTTCACATGTCCTCCAACCCAAAATTGTAGAACAGTCACATTTAACAACTATGAAATTGATTGGTTTAAATAGTTTGTGATCAAAAGAACATTCAAGTCTGACAGAACCTAAGTTTTCAATCAATTGACCTGCAAATGAAAATACTTTTATGTTTGACTTTTCAATGAAAAAAATTTTCTTACACATATTTTCTAAACTTTTTAAAGTATTTAGTGAAATTACATTTATATCAGCACCTGTGTCAATTTGACATCTTATAATATTGCCATGAACATTCAATTCTAATTTCCAATTTTGTGAATTTGAATTACAATTAATTGAATTAATAATAAAATCATTTTGAGGGTAATCCCGAATAATATTACTATGAATATCATATTCATGACTATGCAATTTTTGTATACATTCAGAACTACTAATTGTACTTACATTCTTCTTGCTATTGTGATTTTTGTAGAAACAGTAATTGGCGAAATGGTTCATTTTCTTACATATATTGCAGATTTTGCCTTGTGCTGGACACTTGTACCGATGCAGCTGACCACATCTGTTACAGTTAGAATTATTTCTAATATTGTTGTTGAACCTGGAATTGGCTGAAAAAGATTGTGCTGGACTGGACTTATATCGATTTTGACTAGAACTTCTATTTTCCGACGATTTTCTGTATGGAGTTATTGACCTTTTCTTTGAATTTTCTCTTTTTGATGGCTGGTTCTTGAAATATGTACTTCTGCTTTGACGAGTTGATTGCACTTGTGAACTAGAATTATTATTAGCTTCATTTCCATTCTGTAATTTTCTAGACCTTTCCTGTGACAATTCCATATTTTTTGCAAATTGAACAGCTTCGTCAACATTCGTTATTTTTTGATTTTGCAATATTTGTTCCTTTATTTGAGTATTCTTTATTCCTATGATAAACATGTCCTTTACCAACGACTCTTTCAAATTTTCAAACTTGCAGCCTGATGCTAAATTGTTCAAAATTGTTACATATTCGTCCAATGATTCGCTATTTTGGTACTTTGTAAAGAAATTGTATCGCTCTACAGTGACATTCTTGCATGGATTGAATTTTCCATCAAATTTTTCAATAATAGTCGTTATCGTTTCGTCCGTTTCATTTTGAATATTGAAAGAATTATAAATATCTAGGCCTTCATCACCGATAGAATTTAACAATATAGCAATTTGTTTTGACTTTGAGACCTTCTGTAAATCATTTGCTTCAAAGAAGATTTTGAATTTTTGTTTCCACAGCTTCCATGACTCGGCAGCATTTTTGCCATCTTTGCCGCCATTTACAACTAACGGCTTTAAGTTATTAGCTAGAATGATATTTTGTACCTGTTCCGGCATTTTCTTTGGTTCTTCTGGGTTCCAAATAAACTTCTGACACCATGTAGAGGATTGTGGGACTCCAGGATTAGGGAATATTAATTAAAACCAGAGCGGGCGTGTGGTGATGACCGAGATACGAGAGTCTATATTCTTATTATAAAAACCACAGATAATATACATATTACGATTGATGTCACAGATAACATCAAATGCTACAGTACCTATCTATGTAATAAGGCGACTACATTAGCTAAACGCGAGTTGTACCTATAATGCCTGAAAGTATATGAATCACTGCAATAAACAAAACCAGATAAATATGGTATTATTCAGGATATATACTAGTATGTCAGTGTTTTAAAAAACATAATACTATTAATTTTACTCGAAAAAAAAAACACGAACATATGTCCAAAAAATTCTTTAAACGAGTAAAAACCATACTAAAATACATGCGATCATTCTGATTGTTTGTCAAATAATTCTGCAAGCAACATAATTGTCATCATAGTGTTTTTTTTTTTTTGTCCAATTAATAGATTTTTGGTAAAGCGATCGAAACCACTCATTTCGCACTATTCGGCCCGCCGTAATAGACGTAACAACCACTTCGTAGTGCAAACTGATAAGAACTTTATTCTAACAGTATTTTAAACGAAGCTTGAACCACCACAAATAGAATTGCTAGTTCAGTTGATGTAGTCCCCTTTAATCAATAACTTAACATTAACAAAGTCGCGTGCAAAAGCTAGTTTATTATAAAAACTAGCTGACCCACGCAACTTCGTCTGCGTCACATAAGAGAGAAAAACGAAAGGAAAAAATATCCCCGTTTTTGCAACATTTTTCATTCCTGCTCCGCTCCTATTGGTCGTAGCGTGATGTTTAATAGCCTATAGCCTTCCTCGATAAATGGACTATCCAACACAAATAGAATTTTTCAATCTGAACCAGTAGTTCCTGAGATTAGCGCGTTCAACCAAACAAACAAACAAACAAATTCTTCTGCTTTATAATATTAGTATAGATAGTATAGATAGGATCCTTATCATCATGTCAGCCGGGATTCACCCACTCTAGTTATAGCCCACTCTTTTTTACCCCTCTTCCTAGTTCTTTGCGTCCCTTATCCAGGTGGCTTCCTAGGACTTTCAGTAAGGCCCTGGTTTATTTCGCCTAACTTTGGCCACCACAAAAAGAAAGAAAAATCCTCCCAATAAAATCGTTAGCTGATGAACTATTGCCAGAATAAACGAAGAGAAAATTTCAATCTTTTACAGACTGATAAGTGACAGCAGTACTTTTTGACCCTGGTCTCATTCTTGTGTGTAACCTCACGAGTCAACATGGGAACTGATTTGAGAGTAATGGGTCCTTAGGCAGTGGCGGTACTTTCATGCAAAAGCTTGGCTTGCCCTTATAGCCTTCTTCTCTTTATGATTTCAGGGTTTTTGAACAGTCTGCTTGCCATAAGGGCTTACCGTATTGTTGAACCCTAGGCACAGCTAGGAAGAGCAGCGGTGGCCCAGTGGTGGCGGCCCCGACTTACGAACAGTAATTCGTGGGTTCGAACTCAGACAGGCGTATTACTTTGTGTAATTTATTTCATCACCGCTGCTCTCAAAACGGTGAAGGAAAACATCGTGAGGAAACCGGCATGTTCTAGAACCAAAAATTCGAAGACATGTGACATCTACCAATCCGCACTGGGCCCGCGTGGTAGATTATAGCCCTCTCCCCGCGTCCCAGCAGTGGAAACATTATAGGCTGATTATGGTGATGATGTTGAGGCACAGCGTTATACTTAGGTGTGGTATTTACTCAAAAGCCCACACGAGTCATATTGTTTTTTCGAAGCTAATTTTAACAAATCGTCTCTCAAATAAACTAGTATTATTTCTCTGCTACCCCTACTTGAGGCCACACCACTGAGTGGCGTGCACGCGACACGACAGCCGCGTCTGCCATCACGCACGGCGTTCGTCGAAAACCTGTGGTTTACAGACCTGGCTGAATAAAACAACAGTACGAGAAATACCGGTGTTAACATGACGGTAATTGTAATTGCTAACTCGTGTACACTTGGGTTTAGGCCTCATTTATTTGTGCGTGATTGGATTTCTTTGATTTTGGAATTTGTTTGTGTTATTTATATCGGTAATGTTATTTGCTGCCTTGTTAGTGTAGTGCAGTGATTTTCAATGTGTGGGTCGGGGGGCTTACTCGGGGGGTCATCAGCTGAAAGAAAATGGCAAAGTTTAACATAACAATAAAAACACAATTTTATTTATTTATTTATTCATGTACACACAAAATACATTAAAGGACAATATATTAACATAGAGTACGTAGAGTAGTTAAGCAGTACCTTTGTGCTCTACAAAGGTACTGCTTATTTCAAAAGAAATTTCTTCCAGCAGACCTGCGAGAGGAAAGTCTGATAAGAAATGTAGAAAATTTAAATGTAAACTTAAAACAAAACTACATAGTTTAGTGTGTTTAGTGAGAAGAATGGGCTTGTTTACACTGTGGTGGTCGCGTGGTGCGCCTCTACAGTTGAGCTGATTATGAGGTACGATTGCCAGGTCTGGCGATTTTATTCTTACTTACTGGGTTTCGATCAGGAATTTCTCTGTAGCGCAGCCCTAGTCAGTATAGCAGCAGGAGACATTTGTGCTCGATGCCAATAATCTGGCCTGCGATTCCATAGGACTTAAGCATTCGTTGACTGGCGAAATGAAGAGGTAATATAGGTAAGTTCTGCACTCTTGCTTATTTGGCGTGTACTTAATGTTAATTCTTCACTGTTATATAAACTAAAAATAATATAAGTTATGGCTGGCCACGGTCAGAGCTACTTGGCATGCGAATGGAGAAACCAAGTTATGTCCAGCTGTGGACTACCTACTGATACAGGCCAACGAATGAATTATGATGATGATGGGAAAACCTTCCCTGATTTCTAAAATTAATTACTACATTATATTACGAACTTTATGATCATCTTGTGTCGCTTCGACTGGCCTTAAAACATGCTGCCGAAATGACAATTTAAAAGTCCAAGCTCAAGGTCTGCCAACATGCCGCCATGGGATCTGGAGGCGATTGTCCTCGCGCGCCTGCCCGAATGGCGCGCGGTGGCGCCGGGGGGAAACTCCGCTGCCGCGGCAAACCGCCGCGCCGCTCAGCGGACATCAGGACAATGTCAATAAGCTATGTGACATTACGTTATGTGACATTCCGTTATGTGACATTAAGTTACGTGACATTACGTTATGTGACAGTCCGTTATGCGACATTAAGTTATGTGACATTACGTTATGTGACGTTACGTTATGTTACATTCCGTTATGCGACATTAAGTAATGTGACATTACGTTATGTGACGTTACGTTATGTGACATTAAGTAACGTGACATAACGTTATGTGACATTAAGTTATGTGACATTAAGTAACGCGACATTACGTTATGTGAAATTAAGTTACGTGACATTACGTTATGTGACATTAAGTTACGTGACATTCAGTTACGTGACATTACGTTATGTGACATTCCGTTATGTGACATTACGTTATGTGACATTACGTTATGTGACATTCCGTTATGTGACATTAAGTTACGTGACATTACGTTATGTGACATTCCGTTATGCGACATTCCGTTATGGGACATCACGTTATGTGACATTAAGTTACGTGACATTCAGTAACGTGACATAACGTTATGTGACATTCCGTTATGTGACATTAAGTTACGTGACATTAAGTTATGTGACATTACGTTATGTGATAATAAGTTATGTGACATTCCGTTATGTGACATTAAGTTACGTGACATTACGTTATGTGACATTAAGTTATAAGACATTAAGTTATGTGACATTAAGTTACGTGACATTCAGTTACGTGACATTACGTTATGTGACATTCCGTTATGTGACATTACGTTATGTGACATTAAGTTACGTGACATTACGTTATGCCACATTCCGTTATGTGACATTAAGTTACGTGACATTGCGTTATGTGACGTTCCGTTATGTGACATTACGTAATGTGACATTAAGTTACGTGAAATTACGTTATGTGACATTAAGTTATGTGACATTAAGTTACGTGACATTCAGTTACGTGACATTACGTTATGTGACATTCCGTTATGTGACATTAAGTTACGTGACATTACGAAATGTGACATTCCGTTATGTGACATTCCGTTATGTGACATTACGAAATGTGACATTCCGTTATGTGACATTCCGTTATGTGACATTACGTTATGTGACATTACGTTATGTGACATAACGTTATGTGACATTACGTTATGTGACATTACGTTATGTGACATTACGTTATGTGACATTAAGTAACGTGACATTACGTTATGTGACATTACGTTATGTGATAATAAGTTATGTGACATTACGTTATGTGACATTCAGTTACGTGACATTACGTTATGTGACATTCCGTTATGTGACATTACGTAATGTGACATTAAGTTACGTGACATTACGTTATGTGACATTAAGTTATGTGACATTAAGTTACGTGACATTCAGTTACGTGACATTACGTTATGTGACATTCCGTTATGCGACATTACGTTATGTGACATTCCGTTATGTGACATTACGTTATGTGACATTCCGATATGTGACATTAAGTTACGTGACATTACGTTATGTGACATTACGTTATGTGACATTACGTTACGTGACATTCAGTTACGTGACATTGCGTTATGTGACATTCCGTTATGTGACATTAAGTTACGTGACATTACGAAATGTGACATTCCGTTATGTGACATTCCGTTATGTGACATTCCGTTATGTGACATTACGTTATGTGACATTACGTTATGTGACATAACGTTATGTGACATTACGTTATGTGACATTACGTTATGTGACATTACGTTATGTGACATTAAGTAACGTGACATTACGTTATGTGACATTACGTTATGTGATAATAAGTTATGTGACATTACGTTATGTGACATTCAGTTACGTGACATTACGTTATGTGACATTACGTTATGTGACAATAAGTTATGTGACATTACGTTATGTGACATTACGTTATGTGACATTAAGTTACATGACATTACGTTATGTGACATTAAGTTATGTGACATTAAGTTATGTGACATTACGTTATGTGACATTCCGTTATGTGACATTAAGTTACGTGACATTACGTTATGTGACATTAAGTTACATGACATAACGTTATGTGACATTAAGTTATGTGACATTAAGTTATGTGACATTACGTTATGTGACATTCCGTTATGTGACATTAAGTTACGTGACATTACGTTATGTGACATTACGTTATGTGACATTAAGTTATGTGACATTACGTTATGTGACATTACGTTACGTGACATTACGTTATGTGACATTCCGTTATGCGACATTCCATTATGCGACATTCCGTTATGTGACATCACGTTATGTGACATTAAGTTACGTGACATTACGTTATGTGACATTAAGTTATGTGACATTACGTTATGTGACATTACGTTATGTGACATTCAGTTACGTGACATTACGTTATATGACATTACGTTATGTGACATTAAGTTATGTGACATTACGTTATGTGACATTACGTTATGTGACATTAAGTTATGTGACATTACGTTATGTGACATTACGTTATGTGACATTACGTTATGTGACATTACGTTATGTGACATTACGTTATGTGACATTAAGTTACGTGACATTACGTTATGTGACATTCCGTTATGTGACATTCAGTTACGTGACATTACGTTATGTGACATTAAGTTACGTGACATTACGTTATGTGACATTAAGTTATGTGACATTACGTTATGTGACATTACGTTATGTGACATTACGTTACCTGACATTACGTTATGTGACATTACGTTATGTGACATTCCGTTATGCGACATTCCGTTATGTGACATCACGTTATGTGACATTAAGTTACGTGACATTACGTTATGTGACATTCCGATATGTGACATTAAGTTACGTGACATTACGTTATGTGACATTACGTTATGTGACATTAAGTTACGTGACATTACGTTATGTGACATTACGTTACGTGACATTACGTTATGTGACATTAAGTTATGTGACATTAAGTTACGTGACATTCAGTTACGTGACATTACGTTATGTGACATTCCGTTATTTTATTTTATTTTATTTTATTCAATAGGTACAGATACAGACAACAGATCAAGACAATACAAAATAATGCCATTAATCATATAAATTAAGTGGACCTGAAGTCCAGTTACAACTGTACACAACATTCAAAAATAACTAAGCCTCGTTTTTTAAGGTAAAAATTAAATTTCAGTACAAGTAATAAAGTTTTTAACACATTACTAATTAATTAATAATAATGAATAACGATGTATGATCTATAAAATCATACATCGTTATAATTTAGAAGAGATGATTTGAAAGAGCTAAATTTATCATGAAAAATGTCTACGTGTGAGCAAATAGCGTTATAGTTTTTACACATTCTATGCAAAGGATTATTTTGAGATACATTGTTATTACTTGCAGGAATACTAAACAATTGTGGTATGCGGACAGATTGAGTCGGCACTTTTACGTCCAAATATTCGAGAAGTTGGCCGTCGAGTGAACCATTTACAATTTTGTGTAAGGTGCACAAGTCGCTCACCCATCTTCTATGTTCTAGAGTTGCCAAAGAGAATTTTCGAATTCGGTCTGCATACTCCGGTATCTTACGTCGCAACCCAAATTTTGAACACAGAGCCCTGATAAATCGCCTCTGGATTGCTTCTATACGATCCGTATGTATGTTATAAATTGGAGACCAAACAGCTGAGCAATACTCTAATATACTCCTCACCAAGGAGCAGTAAACGATTATTAAAGACTTCGCCTGCTTAAATGGTTTAGCGGTCCGAAGTATAAATGATAACATACGATTAGCTTTACTGCATATAACATCATAGTGGGTTCTAAAAGATAAAGAGGAATCAAATATCACCCCCAGATCCCGCACCTCTGTAATCCTCTCAATAATAGTTCCCTCGATGTGGTAATTATATTGTATTATATTTTTTTTCTTTTTCGTGAATGAAATGACTTGGCACTTTTTTATATTCAATGACATGAAATTCTTATTACACCAGTTTACCATATTATCGACATATATATTATCTGTTTGTAAAATGGCACAATCATTACGGTCGGATATTTGTCTAAAAATTTTTATATCATCGGCATAAGCTAAACATTCACTCTTAATTAAGTTTAACAAATCATTCACAAATATCAGAAATAAAAGTGGACCCAAATTTGAACCCTGGGGAACACCCGAGACTGCCAAGCGACATTAAGTTATGTGACATTACGTTATGTGACATTCCGTTATGCGACATTAAGTTATGTGACATTACGTTATGTGACGTTAAGTTATGTGACATTACGTTATTTGACGTTACGTTATGTGACATTAAGTTAAGTGACATTACGTTATGTGACATTCAGTTATGTGACATTACGTTATTTGACGCTACGTTATGTGACATTAAGTTAAGTGACATTACGTTATGTGACATTCCGTTATGTGACATTATGTTACGTGACATTAAGTTATGTGACATTAAGTAAGGTGACATTACGTTATGTGACATTAAGTTACGTGACATTACGTTATGTGACATTACGTTATGTGACATTAAGTTATGTGACATTACGTTATGTGACATTACGTTATGTGACATTAAGTTATGTGACATTACGTTATGTGACATTACGTTATGTGACATTAAGTTATGTGACATTACGTTATGTGACATTACGTTATGTGACATTACGTTATGTGACATTACGTTATGTGACATTACGTTATGTGACATTACGTTATGTGACATTACGTTATGTGACATTAAGTTACGTGACATTACGATATGTGACATTCCGTTATGTGACATTAAGTTACGTGACATTACGTTATGTGACATTACGTTATGTGACATTACGTTATGCGACATTACGTTATGTGACATTCCGTTATGTGACATTACGTTATGTGACATTCCGTTATGTGACATTAATTTACGTGACATTACGTTATGTGACATTACGTTATGTGACATTCCGTTATGCGACATTCCGTTATGTGACATTCAGTTACGTGACATTACGTTATGTGACATTACGTTATGTGACATTACGTTATGTGACATTACGTTATGTGACATTACGTTGTGACATTATGTTATGTGACATTACGTTATGTGACATTAAGTTACGTGACATTACGATATGTGACATTCCGTTATGTGACATTAAGTTACGTGACATTACGTTATGTGACATTCCGTTATGTGACATTAAGTTACGTGACATTACGAAATGTGACATTCCGTTATGTGACATTCAGTTACGTGACATATCGTTATGTGACATTACGTTATGTGACATTACGTTATGTGACATTACGTTATCTGACATTTTGTTATGTGACATTAAGTTACGTGACATTACGATATGTGACATTCCGTTATGTGACATTAAGTTACGTGACATTACGTTATGTGACATTACGTTATGTGACATTACGTTATGCGACATTACGTTATGTGACATTCCGTTATGTGACATTACGTTATGTGACATTACGAAATGTGACATTCCGTTATGTGACATTCAGTTACGTGACATTACGTTATGTGACATTACGTTATGTGACATTACGTTATGTGACATTACGTTATGTGACATTACGTTATCTGACATTTTGTTATGTGACATTACGTTATGTGACATTCCGTTATGCGACATTCCGTTATGTGACATTCAGTTACGTGACATTACGTTATGTGACATTACGTTATGTGACATTACGTTATGTGACATTACGTTATGTGACATTACGTTATGTGACATTACGTTGTGACATTATGTTATGTGACATTACCTTATGTGACATTAAGTTACGTGACATTACGATATGTGACATTCCGTTATGTGACATTAAGTTACGTGACATTACGTTATGTGACATTCCGTTATGTGACATTTAGTTACGTGACATTACGAAATGTGACATTCCGTTATGTGACATTCAGTTACGTGACATTACGTTATGTGACATTACGTTATGTGACATTACGTTATGTGACATTACGTTATGTGACATTACGTTATGTGACATTACGTTATGTGACATTAAGTTACGTGACATTACGATATGTGACATTCCGTTATGTGACATTAAGTTACGTGACATTACGTTATGTGACATTACGTTATGTGACATTACGTTATGCGACATTACGCTATGTGACATTAAGTTACGTGACATTACGTTATGTGACATTCCGTTATGTGACATTAAGTTACGTGACATTACGTTATGTGACATTCCGTTATGTGACATTACGTTATGTGACATTAAGTTACGTGACATTACGTTATGTGACATTAAGTTTATCACCAAGGTATTGACGTCACATTATCATCTCTATGCAGACGACCTGCAGCTTTATCGCCATTTTAAACTTGAAGATCTTCCTGGAGCTATCGATGCCATCAATAATGATCTTCAAAATATCAAAGAGTGGGCTAAAAGCTTTGGACTGTTAGTTAACCCAACAAAATCACAAGCTCTCATTATTGGTGGCAGATACTTCGTCAATTTACTTAATCATCAGCCCCTCCCTCCTGTTATGTACGATGGTATTGCCATAGCCTACTCCAAGAAAGTAAAGGACCTAGGTGTATTCTTGGACTGCAACCTATCTTGGCACGGTCACATTGCTGAAGTAAGCAGGAGAATTTTTTGTTCGTATCGGTCTCTTAGCGTCTTCAAAAATTCCTGCCATTTCAAACTAAAATTACTCTTGCCCAGTCTCTTCTTCTACCTCTTCTAGACTATGCGGATATCTGTTTTCTTGATGCGACTGAGGAACTTCTGAATAAACTCGAACGTCTGCAGAATCTGTGTATCCGCTTCATTTTCGGGCTTCGTAAGTACGACCATGTGTCGGAATTTCGGAAGCAGCTGAAGTGGCTACCTATTCGTCAGCGTCGAGATTGTCACATTCTTTCTTTTCTCTTTTCCATTCTTCATAATTCTAAGGCTCCTTCCTATCTTCGTGAACGCTTTCAGTATCTCGTACCTAGAGGTAAACCTTGTCGCTCATCATCATCTCTTCTCCTTCGTTTTCCTCCCCACTCCTCAAGTCGGTATGATGGATCATTCACTGTTCGTGCTGTGCGCCTTTGGAATTCACTTCCACACTCCTTGCGGGATAGCCCGTCGTTAGAGGTGTTCAAGAAGGGAATAAAGGACCATTTCCTGTCTACTTGATCAATATGTATGTATATAAGTATCGGATTTTATAGGTATGTATAATATATATCTATGCTGTATGTATTACATATATTTTATTGTATGAATTTAGTTTTTTTTTTTAAGTTTATTTAGAATGTAATGTTAATGCACATACGTAAGTATATCCTCTTTTGCAAATCTCGCTTTCAAAAATTAGGTTTGCTGTAAGAAAACCCAACTCTGGGTTAAAATCGCCTTTATACATAAGCTATATTATTGCAAGTTATATGTATATTTGATGTTTTTTTTTGTGTGCAATAAAGAATAAGAATAAGAATAAGTTATGTGACATTACGTTATGTGACATTACGTTATCTGACATTACGTTATGTGACATTACGTTATGTGACATTACGTTATGTGACATTCCGTTATGTGACATTAAGTTACGTGACATTACGTTATGTGACATTCCGTTATGCGACATTCCGTTATGTGACATTAAGTTACGTGACATTACGTTTTGTGACATTCCGTTATGTGACATTATGTCACGTGACATTAAGTTATGTGACATTAAGCAACGTGACATTACGTAATGTGACATTAAGTTACGTGACATTACGTTATGTGACATTACGTTATGTGACATTAAGTTACGTGACATTACGTTATGTGACATTACGTTATGTGACATTAAGTTATGTGACATTCCGTTATGTGACATTTAGTTACGTGACATTACGTTATGTGACATAACGTTATGTGACAATAAGTAATGTGACATTACGTTATGTGACATTACGTTATGTGACATAACGTTATGTGACATTCCGTTATGTGACATTACGTTATGTGACATAACGTTATGTGACAATAAGTAATGTGACATTACGTTATGTGACATTACGTTATGTGACATTACGTTATGTGACATTACGTTATGTGACATAACGTTATGTGACATTAAGTTACGTGACATTGAGTTACGTGATATTAAGTTTCGTGACATTCAGTTATGTGACATTAAGTTATGTGACATTACGTTATGTGACATTACGTTATGTGACATTAAGTTACGTGACATTGAGTTACGTGATATTAAGTTTCGTGACATTCAGTTATGTGACATTAAGTTATGTGACATTACGTTATGTGACATTACGTTATGTGACATTAAGTTACGTGACATTAAGTTACGTGACATTACGTTATGTGACATTCCGTTATGCGACATTCCGTTATGTGACATCACGTTATGTGACATTAAGTTACTTGACATTACGTTATGTGACATTCCGTTATGTGACATTATGTTACGTGACATTAAGTTATGTGACATTAAGTTACGTGACAATAAGTTAAGTCTGTATAACTGTATGTCTGTATAACTCTATGTCTGGATGTCTGTGTGTCTGTTTGTCTGTTTGTCTGTATGTATGTCCGGGCTTACCTTAAAAAGTACGGTCTTTCTTTCTTTCTTTCTATATTGGGGGACAAAGTTCCAACTTTAAGACAAGTTTTTTTATGAAATAAAAGATTTTACTTTAAACACCTCTATCTCCCCCGTACTATTAAATCCATCCATCAGAACGATGTTTTAAGTGCGTTAAATTGAGTTCTACCAACATGATTTATGACCTCAAAAAAAAAAGTTGTTTCCCAGCAAATTTTTTTGCGTAAAGTTACTTAGTTTGATGTACAGAATGCTTGGATGACGGCTTTGTGATGAGGTGGTTTACACCATGTATTGGAAGAAGACCGGGAAGACCTAGAAGAAGACCGGGAAGACCTGGAAGAAGACCGGGCAGACCTGGAAGAAGGCCGGGAAGACCTAGAAAAAGACCGGGAAGACCTGGAAGAAGACCGGGAAGACCTGGAAGAAGACCGGAAAGACCTGGAAGAAGACCGGAAAGACCTGGAAGAAGACCGGGAAGACCGGGAAAAAGACCGGGAAGAAGACCTGGAAGAAGACCGGGAAGACCTGGAAGAAGACCGGGAAGACCTGGAAGAAGACCGGGAAGACCTAGGAGAAGACCGGAAAGACCTGGAAGAACACCGGGAAGACCGGGAAGATCGTGATAATACAGGTTGTAAACCACCTCATCACAAAGCCGTCAACCAAGCATTCTGTATATCAAACTAAGTAACTTTATGCAAAAAATATTGCTGGGAAACAACTTTTTTTTTTGAGGTCATGGATCATGTTAGTAGAACTCAATTTAACGCACTTAAGTTACGTGACATTACGTTATGTGACATTACGTTATGTGAAATTACGTTATGTGACATTACGTTATGTGACATTACGTTATGTGACATTACGTTATGTGACATTACGTTATGTGACATTACGTTATGTGACATTACGTTATGTGACATAACGTTATGTGACATTACGGTATGTGACATTAAGTTACGTGACATTGAGTTACGTGATATTAAGTTACGTGACATTCAGTTACGTGACATTACGTTATGTGACATTCCGCTATGTGACATTCCGTTATGTGACATTAAGTTACGTGACATTCCGTTATGTGACATTCCGTTATGTGACATTACGTTATGTGACATTACGTTATGTGACATTAAGTTACGTGACATTGAGTTACGTGATATTAAGTTACGTGACATTCAGTTACGTGACATTACGTTATGTGACATTCCGTTATGTGACATTAAGTTATGTGACATTACGTTATGTGACATTCCGTTATGTGACATTACGTTATGTGACATTACGTTATGTGACATTACGTTATGTGACATTACGTTATGTGACATTACGTTATGTGACATTAAGTTACGTGACATTGAGTTACGTGATATTAAGTTACGTGACATTCAGTTACGTGACATTACGTTATGTGACATTCCGTTATGTGACATTACGTTATGTGACATTAAGTTACGTGACATTCCGTTATGCGACATTAAGTTTTGTGACATTAAGTATCGTGACATTACGTTATGTGACATTAAGTTACGTGACATTACGTTATGTGACATTAAGTTATGTGACATTACGTTATGTGACGTTACGTTATGTGACATTACGTTATGTGACATTACGTTATGTGACATAACGTTATGTGACATTAAGTTACGTGACATTGAGTAACGTGATATTAAGTTTCGTGACATTCAGTTATGTGACATTAAGTTATGTGACATTACGTTATGTGACATTCCGTTATGTGACATTAAGTTACGTGACATTACGTTATGTGACATTCCGTTATGCGACATTAAGTTATGTGACATTACGTTATGTGACATTACGTTATGTGACATTCCGTTATGCGACATTAAGTTATGTGACATTACGTTATGTGACGTTACGTTATGTGACATTAAGTTATGTGACATTACGTTATGTGACATTAAGTAACGTGACATTACGTTATGTGACATTAAGTTACGTGACATTACGTTATGTGACATTACGTTATGTGACATTAAGTTATGTGACATTACGTTTTGTGACATTACGTTATGTGACAATAAGTTATGTGACATTACGTTATGTGACATTAAGTTATGTGACATTAAGTTACGTGACATTACGTTATGTGACATTACGTTATGTGACATTAAGTTACGTGACATTAAGTTACGTGACATTACGTTATGTGACATTCCGTTAGGTGACATTACGTTATGTGACATTAAGTTACGTGACATTACGTTATGTGACATTCCGTTATGTGACATTAAGTTACGTGACATTACGTTATGTGACATTACGTTATGTGACAATAAGTTATGTGACATTACGTTATGTGACATTAAGTTATGTGACATTACGTTATGTGACATTACGTTATGTGACATTAAGTTTTGTGACATTACGTTATGTGACATTACGTTATGTGACATTAAGTTACGTGACATTACGTTATGTGACATTCCGTTATGTGACATTACGTTATGTGACATTAAGTTACGTGACATTACGTTATGTGACATTCCGTTATGTGACATTAAGTTACGTGACATTACGTTATGTGACATTACGTTATGTGACATTACGTTATGTGACATTAAGTTACGTGACATTACGTTTTGTGACATTACGTTATGTGACATTAAGTTACGTGACATTACGTTATGTGACATTCCGTTATGTGACATTAAGTTACGTGACATTACGTTATGTGACATTACGTTATGTGACATTACGTTATGTGACATTAAGTTACGTGACATTACGTTATGTGACATTCCGTTATGTGACATTAAGTTACGTGACATTACGTTATGTGACATTACGTTATGTGACAATAAGTTATGTGACATTACGTTATGTGACATTACGTTATGTGACAATAAGTTACTCAATACTCAATACTCAATACATTTATTGCATTCCACAAGGTGAACTTAGGTGGTAGGTACATAAAAATACATAATATAGTTTTGGAGCATTGTGGGCCCTGTCGGGCATAACAACATAAAAATTAAAAATTAAAAATAAGGAGGAGGGCTATTGTAGATATTTGTTTACAACTTCAACATTAAAGTTTTCTTAATATCTATGATTAATATTATGTAGGTAGGTGGGCTTATAATTAATTGAATCACATAATTTTTGCGACTTATATATTGAATTTATGCATCAATATTTATTTAATTTATACATGTATTATTATTATTTGTATTTACTTATTTATTTATTATATGGCTTCTCAACAATGAGTACACTGTTTCAATGTCATTTGTACATCCCAAACTTAAATCTAAGCGCCTCATCACTTATAGAAAAGCACAGCATGCACTACATTATGCGGAGATAAATATACAATTGAATCATTAATTAAAACAATAAATACATAGTTTGGTAAAATAATTATGCAGGTTACACTTAAATATTTAAATTAAAATAAATAACATGGATTAAATTAAATTACAATTGATAAAGTTAGAAAAAAAAACAAAATTGGAACAAATTAGATTAGAATTTATTAAATTAGAAAAAAATAAATTGGAATAAATTAAATTAAATTTGAGTAAATTAAATTTGAATTAAATTGTTTTATTGTAGACTAAATTATTTTAATATCCAAGGCTACTAGTTAGAATTATTTTATTATAGATATAAAAAAATATTATTAAGGTATTATAGATTTTTGGTATTATTTTTTATTTATTAAAAATGTGACATTACGTTATGTGACATTACGTTATGTGACAATAAATTATGTGACATTACGTTATGTGACATTAAGTTACGTGACATTACTTTATGTGCATCCGGCGCGATCTCATGGCGACCCGGACAGAGCGAATCTCGCAACCCCGTGCAGGGCACGCCACGATAGTGGCGTTAAGTCCCCTCTTTGAGGAGTGGCTTGAGAGACGCCACGGCGTCCTCACCTTCCACCTGACGCAGGTGCTCATTAAGCCACTAAGCTGAAATGGGACTGGACTGTCCAAGTTTACCGCATACCCAATAAGCTGTGGACTAAAATAACCACATTCCGGAGCCCCGATACAGCCAGAAGGCGTCGCGGCAGACCTCATTAGATCAAAACAACTGGAAGTCACGAAGAGAGGCCTTTGCCCAGTGCGCAGCGGTGGTATGATGCAGGCTAACAGTGTCAGTATCATTAAAAAAATATCTTTCAGGCAAAACTTCTCCATTCTCAGAAGATCCGAATTTCCTCTTAACTCACTCAATTAGGCAAAACATTTGTGGCTCAAGATTGAAAGGCGACATAATAAAAGTTCAGCGGCAGTGAATGAGAATGAATTATGATAAACGAACGAATGAACGAATGGGAGGTGAGCAGAGAGTTGCTGTAATCGCGACATGTGTCCTAGCGTGCGTGATGGATGTGGCGACAAAATTATAACATATTACTGCGCAGGCGGCTGAGGAGGGTGCAACTTTAGTGGCGCGTTCTAGAGTGAAGTTGCATGAACCGCTTCTAGGGCGACACTGATATTGACCGAGATTGGACGCATTTAAAACACAATGTTTTGCATGAAATGTAGATTTTGCCGATGTGTGTATATTGTTTAATTTTTTGGAAAACAAAACGGCTGTTCTACAATACTGCATATTCCTACGTGCACAGTCAAAATGTATCGGACAGCTGTTTTATTTTAATAATCACCGATGAAAATTATTCAAAATTAAGTACTGAATTCGTTGTAAGCGTTTGTCTGTCGAATCCTCGACGTCCCAACCACCCTAGGGTGTATACTACCTACATTCATTGTTATATCTAGACCTTTTTATTTTCCACATACAAAAGGGTCCAGCGCTAGCAATGATCAAATCAAACGCCGCACCACAACGGTCCGTATATCCCACCGACGGGTGTTAGTAGCTCGGAGCCGGGTATTCCCTGAAGTTATTATGGCCCACTGAACCGGGTAACGAACAACCCCTCGCCCCCTCCACTTCACCCCCCCCGGCCGGAACACCCCGCTGTAAATAATACATTACACCCTTTATGATAAGTGTGCGCCGATGAGTAAATATGGTGAAGATTCATTGCGAAATCTGTTATCTTTTCGTCGAGTTTTTGGTAGTAATGGCGGATGTATGAGTTGAGAGCTATGAAAATTAATTTTGTCCTGTTTAACCAAAGGTTCCTCCGGTACTACAAATGTGTTTAGCATAAAACTCAGCCATGCGAACCCCGCTCACAGATGCAGTAAACAAATTCTTACAGGTGCACCCAAAGGTTTAGGTACCTATCACTACTGTATATCCCATAACAACCAATGAATCTCAAAGTATTTTTCTATACACTTCCTCGAAAACTAGTTCTTTTCGGACTATGATTTGGTGGACATTTGTTGGGACACCCTCGCCTACGACTCGTGTGTTAATACCGCCTCGAATACAATAACAAACTTTTTCCACTGGTATCAAAATGTACTATTTCCTACTTCCTGGGTCGCAACCACAGCGTCCCAACTATCATATTGTCGATTTCGACAACAGAGAGTGTTTGATTTCGATTGACTGCTACTTGTTGGTCCAGTGGTCACTAGTGTTACTGCTGAGCATAAGGTCCTGGGCTCACTTCCCATGCAAAGTAATATTGGGTTATTCCATCAGCACTGACATATCACTTGATTCAGATGAGATTACGGATCTTGAACCTGGAATAAGAGGGAGAAATAGGAATTAATAAAACAGCAACGTGTTAATTTTTTATTTTATAAGAAAAAATAGCTTCTGCCAGCGGCTTCGCCCGCGTGAAGTTTGATAATTGTCCCATGGGATCTTCTACCGGGATAAAAAGTACCCTATGTGTTAATCCAGGTTGTAAACTACCCTTGTGCAAAATTTCATCCAAATCCGTTCAGTAGATTTTGCGTGAAAGAGTAACAAACATACATCCATCCTCACAAACTTTTGCATTTATAATATTAGTAGGATAGGACAAATTAAGAATTTGACTTAGCATGGACGAAAACGATCAATTTTATAAGTTGCGAGTTAAAAAAAAGGAATAAACAATAATTAAGCCTACAAATGGTCTAAGAAAACCCAGCTATTGAAAATCTGAAAGCTAACACGCGCTGTCAAAACATTTGACAACAATGACTACCGTGGCAAGGTGTCGTCTGTCACCAGGGTAGCAGGGCAGCAGGGGTGGCTACCCTTAACTAAACTAGTTACGATTAACAAGCCTAGGTGGCCCAGAAGGCACTCCCAAGCGGCGGTCACATTTCATTTCGGATACAATTCATTTTATTCGGTAAATATTAAAGTGGGTTGTTTGGGGTTTGTGTGCGTTGTATTTAATTGAGGACGCACAGATTTTCTAGCAAAAATGTTATGTTTTAATAAAAAAACTTTTTTTTAAATATATTTCTCTGGTGGTGTCATTGTTGTGAAACTCTGGGACCTGCAATCCTCTTTAAAAGTTTAAGCAACTCAACTCAACACACTTCACAGCTAGACATGCCGCTTCTTCCACGCTGCGCCACACCACCCTGTTCTTCACCTCTCGCATCCAGTCCATGTTCTACACACTTGTTGAAAAATACGTTTTTTTCCGACAGGAATTTTTCAGGTGCACTCGAGAGGTATACCTTTTATGTCAATAGGTTTAGATTCTGTAAATACTCCAAGAAAGTAATATAGGAAGGCATTCAGCATCACTGCCTATAACCATCATTCGTGGAAAACAGGCGAAACCTTCGATTTTTCTTCAGGAATTGGTCGAGTTAATATTTCCGTACTCCACATATCTATACTAATTAATATTATAATGCTGATTAGTTTGTTTTTTTGAACGCGTCGGGTAATTGAAAAAATCTTTTTGTGTTGGATAGTCCATTTACCGAAGAAGCGAGCTAGGTTATCGGCTATATAACATCACGCTACAACCAATAGGAGCGGAGCATAAGTGAAAATTGTTGCAAGAACGGGGAATATTTATGGCCAATTTTCTCTTTTATGTGACGGTGACGAAGTTGCGTGGGTCAGCTAGTTATACTATGTAAAGCTCGTATTATTATAAATTCAATCACCACATTTCGTGTGTACATTACATGGATAGTCCCCAGATCACTGATGTGTACATAATGGAATGAGTGCAATATGCGCGTCCTGTGTCCCACGAGGCCGCGCATTTACTGTAGAACCGCAACAGAGGGAATAGGAATGGATATGGCATGTTTATTTTATGTAGGTACTCCCGCCAGCACATTAAACTACTACAATCTGTAAAATGTCTTAAGCAGATTTTCAACTTTATCGCTTGCGTACTAGGTTCAAGGTTGTTTGTGAAAATTTGACAGTTTCTACCTCACGTCGTTGCAACGTACATGCACAAACGTATCCTACATTTTCCGTATTTTAGCAACTACTTCGAAAGTACGTACTATACTTATGTCAGATTTGCATCGTTAATATTATTCCTACTAGAAATGTTTGATCAAGTAAAAGTGTCGGCTAGTTCAGTGAACATTGAAGGCCTTTTAGATTCCCGGATGCTGTTTAGCTTTTGTTAAATAATTCTTTTGTTTTACATTTTTTGTATAGCAAGCAACAACCTATTGTCGGGCCTACGCTGTCCCCCCATACTTTAGTACTAATGCTGTAATGAAACATAATAATATTGTAATAATAAATGATTTGAAAAGAGTAACCATGGAGTTTCTTGCCGGTTCTTCTCCATGGAATCGACCAACGCGAACCGTGCACCTTTTTCGACGTTTTATAAGTGCCCATCCAGGCCTATGTGAAATAAAATATTTTGATTTTAATTTTTGATTTTGATTGGGATCTTTTAACTCGTATATCCTAATTCAATAGAACGCAAACTAAAGCCCAAAACATCCATCATCAGGACATCTTCAAGATGAGAAATCCCTATGAACGCCACACTTTTACTTAGATACTTCGCGTTTGCATACATCTAACCTACAACTCACTCCAGGGTGTCAATTGAAGTGTCAAAATGTCTTTGATCTTATTTGACCACTAGCTGACCCACGCAACTTCGTCTGCGTCATATAAGAGAAAAAAGATCACAAATTATTTTTTTCCCGTTTTTGCAACATTTTCATTTATGCCCCGCTCCTATTGGTTGTAGTGTGATGTTATATAGACTTTAACCTTCCTCGATAAATGGACTATCCAACACAAACCAACTAGGTACCGACGTAACCCGAAGAATTGCCAAACTTAAGTGCCAGTGGGCACACATTGCTTACAGAGCGGATGGCCTAAGGGGCCGAAAAGTTCTGAAGTGGCGACCGCGAACCGGAAGACGTTGCGTTGGAAGACCTCCCACTAGGTGGACCGATGACCTGTATCCGCTGGATGCGAGTCGCACTTGACTGGTCAATGTGGCGACATATGTCCAGTAGTGGACGTCTTTTAGCTGAAATGATGATGATGATGAACCAGTAAGTAGTTCTAGAGATTAGCGCATTCAACCAAACAAACAGTAAGTATAGTGTAAGTGTAGACTAACCCAACCAACTGCCAACACAACGATCACCTAGTCCAAAGAACTGTATTACCATGTCCTCACGATCGTAACTCCAGTGCGGTTCAGGTCTCTCGGGAGCTCGCCCCGGAGCGCGATCTATTCTGATTTATTTGTCCTCCCTGGGTACTACTGCTATACAGCATGTAACAGAAAGGTCTGTTTATAAAAGGTGTAAATAGACTCTTAACGAATCCGAAAGGTTCTCCCCGTCATGGCGATCATCTTTTTGTTCTACACCATACCTGGGAACCTTCTAGTTACGGAGATATTGGAGGTCAAAGTTCCAACTTTTTCCACAAGGGTTTTTTAAATACTAGCTTTAACGGTGATAACTTACTAAATACATCTATAATTTTAGCGTAGAGTAACTTAGTTTGATGTACAGAATGCTTGGTTTGCGGCTTCGTGAAAATACTATTTGTTAGGGTGTGGAACCGCTTACTCTAACCGAAGAATATATTTAGTAATCACGAAAAAATAATCAGCTGCTCCTTATATTTCAGTAGGATAACTATTGAAATTTTTGCTAAATATTTTTTTTGCGATTACGATTACCGTGTTGGGCAGACCATGCAGTAAGTGGTTCAGTTTGATGGTCTTTAGCTGTACCAGACCCTGAAATATGACCCCGCTTTCCTGAAACACACTGTATTATAATTCGGTTGGTAGCTAGTGTTTGCACGCTGGTGTCGCCTTTGTTTACTCTTCGTTTGTTTTTAACTCTGTTTACCGACATTGTTTGATGATACTTCCAGTTGTCATTGTGTTTTGAGTGGGTGGAATTTTAGAATTTGATTGAGTTGTTCTGGGTATCGATTGACGTTCGCAGCAGGATTTTAAACATTCATTTGTTTCAATTTCTTCAGTTGTAAATGCTTTGCGACCGCAGTAGCTAGTGCAGGGAGTTAAGCTTTCTTATATTTTACTTTAAGACTGTAAAATTGTATTGGCCAAATAATAATAGTCGCTCGCTCTGTGGATGGTGACCACGGCCACCCTTACATACCAAGTTTCCGCCGTGTCTCGGAAAGCACGTTAAGCTGTTGGTCCCGGCTGTCATTTGTAGATCTTTGGCAGTCGTTACAAGTAGTCAGTGACCCAAAAAGTCTGACAACCAGTCATACCAAGGGGTCTTGTATTACCCATTATTCTAACTGGGTTGTGGAGGCAGTCGCTCCACGTAAAATAGGTACTGGTATTCAGCTACATTCGGTTAGACTGGAAGCTGACCCCAACTAGTTGGGAAAAGTTGGGAAAAGCTGCCAGAAGAGCAGATGATGATGAAAATTGTATTGAAAAGGTTGGTCACACCCATGGATATAAATTTCTATGGTCACAACAAAGTATCTAATGATGCTATATTTAATCTGAAAAGGTTAAATGTTAGGTCAGGTGTGTACAAACTAGTTAGACGGATTCGATTTAATCTGATGTAGAAATAGATATTTATTAGTCATAGACAACAGGATCTACAAGTTGTTTTGCCAATCACTAATTAACTATCCAATAAACTACTAAATATTGACAGCTATATGATATCTAAATTAATAGCAATTACGGACAGAATATTCTAGACATAAGATTTATAATTTGCTTAATTTATTCAAAATTCATTGATGTGACATAAATAAAAGGTGTCGTTTTAATCGTAAAAAAAACACGATCTACACCCGTGGGATATGCAAATAGTGTAGAATTTCGCATTTATAATTCAAATCCAACCGAACTTAGTCGAATTTCCTCCCCCAATCTGCACACAATTGACGTCTCGCCCGCGACCCGCGCTTTTGTGCGCCCGACGTGAATGCGCCGCCTAATCTCGATCACGTGACCGCCACGCGCGCCTCTCCTGCATACGACATGCCCGTGAATAGACAACTTTACAAATGGTTCCCTTGCATGCAATCAGAAAAACAAAACACAACTCTATGTCTCCAACCCAAATGTCAAAATCAAACTGTCAAATTTTGGCGGTTAATCCTAAACAAGATGGCTGCCAAGTAAAAAAGCGTGTCCTTTATCTTAACTGATTGGATAATCTGTGTTCAAACGCTATAGTATATCGTATCGGAAACAGAAATATAACTCCCTCGTCCTGATTAAGTTTTCTGGTGTGGGGCGGTCCCAAGTGCGAAATTACAGTGATTTTTTGACGTCAGTATTGGGTTTCCTTTGTGCCGAGAACAGCCTAGTTTTACGTAAAATCCGGCAAAAACGGTCGGATCTAATTATTAGCTTTGTCCCCGATCCTTGGGGTTCGATTGTTGGCATAATGAAGTATAGGATATTTTGGTTAACAGATTTATACGTGATTTTTGGATTAAATGTATTGTGTTGCTAATAAAATTGGTTTTATTTGCGGTTTTTATGTGATTAAACTAGTTACTTTACTAACTACATCAGTTGGTTTTGCGTTCCCGAGAGT
Organism: Xestia c-nigrum; assembly: GCA_916618015.1. Lineage (NCBI taxonomy): Eukaryota > Metazoa > Arthropoda > Insecta > Lepidoptera > Noctuidae > Xestia > Xestia c-nigrum. Next base: position 7,958,014 of record OU745263.1, read on the forward strand.
TTTCATATTTTTTCGAAATCGAAGCACTTGTTCCATTTCTGGTCAATATCTCTCTCTGTCTGTCTCAAAAATTCTGAGATTGGGATTGAGACTAAGTAACGATTCCAGCAAACGGCTTTGCTATTATTTTAACCGCTTTTGATAACATGAAAGCTAATCGTAAAACTTTACACCACAGACCTAGCCAGCTGGATTGACTTTCCTTTGATTGTACCTACAAATGTCATTTAATACCTACTTAAAATGTGAAACGGTAACGTAAGGTCAAAACAAGACTATAATAATGTTTTAATTAGGCTAACAACGATCACGTTTGTAAATCTAACACTGAAACGAGAATACAAATATCTTTCCTACGCTAAAATCTTACATAATATTGGCTAAATGCACAAACCGAGCGAAGCCAGAAAAAAAACTAATCCCGTTTCTGAATTAAATAATTATAATTATATTCTATAGGCTGAAAATGTTCTCATTAGAAAATAATAGTTGATATAGCTAGAGCTACATATAAAACGAGTATGTGTTAATAAACTTCATTGTGTAAGTTTATCAGGAAGGTGAATTTTATAAAAAGCCTTTTATTTCTATTAGGCCTACAGCAAACCAATTAAATGGAATGGCTTTTAACATTAAAGATAAAAATCTTGCTCAGCGATGCAAAATAGCAAAAAAAGAAACAATGCTGACTAGGCCGTTGCTCATAGGTTTGTATATTTTTGCAAATATTATAACTGTTTGACCCCTGCATATAAATGAGGTATTTCCCGCGCCGCCGAGTCGGGAGGTCGGGGCCACCTGATCATATATTCATGGGGGTGATCACTGACGCCATGGAACCATGGAGTTAGGAATACCTAATCGTGATTGGATACGATAGGTTGGTTTGCTTTTATGTTGCTCGGTTAAAATCATTATTAAAACATGATTTTGCCAAGAGACCTGTGGCATAGGTTATCATTATTATTTTGAGGATTTAACCAAATTTTTCTTTTTGAATAATCTTATTTTCGTTTGACAAGGTATACTTTATTGTTTTCGTGACTGTTTTAGATTTTATATTCGTGGATTAACTCAGCGGATTAGTCGGTCATAAAACCGAAAGTTAATCAAGATTTGAAACACGTGTAGAGTCTACATAATTAAAAAGAAATCAAATCCATTTCTGGCTCCCTAACTAGGATAAAAGTAATTTAAACAAATTACTCATAAATTAATTTACAGGAGGCGTCTAACAACGAACATTTAATTATTGATTACATTGATTAATCAGGTGGCAATTTCACACATTAAGTTAAAGTAGAAACGGTAAAGAAAATTCACCATTAGACCAATATATTTATAGTTATAATAGGAGTAATTAAATTGATTAACAAAATTAGAGATTCAATTAATTGAATTCTTGATTACTGTCGGCAACTGGTTCCCATTTTATATTTCCACTAATTGGATTGTTAAAATCAATTTTACGATAAGAATCGGCAATAAATATTAAAATATCGAGGTGCATCATCAAGTTTTTGATATCAATTGATTAATGTCTATTGCTTTAATTTTCATCACATTAAATGAGGTAGCATGAATGACTTACCGCCTCGAGTAACACGCGTCTTTCGATCGCGACTGCGGAGAAATTAAAAGAAATAAGTTACGGGAAGCAAGTGGCTACATAATAACAGCCGCTCGGGGCCTATCTTTAATGCTTGCCTATGCTGATCTGTGGATCGGCGAACACCCTAACATACCGAGTTTCTTCCGCCCCTCGGAAAACACGTGGTTCCAGCTTTCGTTAGTGGCCCAAAAAGACTGACAACCAGTCTTACCAAGTGGTATCGTATTACGCAGGACTAACTGAGCTGTGGAGGTCAGATAGGCAGTCGCTCCATGTATAATAGACTGGTGTTAGGTTAGACTGGAAGCCGACCCCAACCTAGTTGGGACAAGGCTAGGCAGACGATGATGATGAAGTTGCTAAGATTAATGCCTCGTGTCATCGCGACTCAACTTGCGATCATAATCAGACGAAAGAAACAAGTGACGAGCACGCCGGTCACAGACGCAAGTTGCGTCGCCTATCGCATTACCCAAGGCTGTGTACGAGGCATAAAAGCGTACATATAAGAGAAAACCTTTTAATATGATAATAAATTGAATAGGTAGTGTATGTTCTAACCAGAAGCAAATTGCTTCCATTGTTAAGCGTCCAGTCTATTCTGTTATTGTTCTGTTGTTATAGCCACAATAGAAGCTGAAATATTCTTATTAGAATATTATTTTAAACATTATAAGTGTTATACCTATCTTATTTTCTGCAGTGACTAAAATACGTATTAACGGTTGCAAAAATACATAGGATAATTAGAAACTAGGTGTTATTTAAATAACTGAAAACCTGACGCTAATAATATTTTGGTTCGAAAAGTGTTAATTTTTCACATCAAAGGGAACAGACTGGTTTAATGAGAGGTTCTCTTTGGAAACAATTTTTTCAAAAAAATAGTTTCCATGAACTCGATAGATGGCGTTGATCTGACTAAGTTACTAGGTGCCAAAGCTAAAACGCGTGAAAAAACACCCGTCACATACGCTCGTGGACTGATACTTTCGTTTGCGTAAGCTTCCGAATGTAAAAATTAGGTCCAAGTGAAATTATGTGACGTTCTGTTCCTTGCAGTAAGGTACCGAGATCAGCGCCATCTATTCAGCGACTAGGGAAGAGTTGAACTAGAAAATTTCTCATTCCGGCTTTTCCCGGTAGTAACAAATGTTGGATTATTTATTTTCTAAGTCTTGTTCGGTCTATTGCTCGTAAATATTTCAATAATAATGTTCATGATGGTGATCCTTTTTCAGACTTGCAACATTTTTTTCTCAAAAAAAAAAAATGGAATGACCAAGAAATCCTCTAGGAAAATTCCTTTTTTCGTTACCGAATCCAATGTTTACGATTTTCGTAGTTCCAGCGGGTACTTGCCGAAAACGATATTAGGATAATCTAAGTATAATTGTAGCGGGGACCCATCCCTGTTTTACACGGGGTAGGCACTCCCTTCACTTGTGGAAATATCTCCATAAGCTTCTCTATACGTTGTGTCTGATTGGTGTTTAATTTTTATAATCCATGAATTTGCATGTATCGTTGGACTAGTGGTTGCAAGCGAAACTACTGAGCATAAGTTCCTGGGTTTGATTTCCGGGTTGGGCAATGTGTTAATGGGTTTTTCCATTAGGAATTTCTCAGTAGCAGTCACGAAGTCGTGATTTGTCCCCGGTTGATGGCAATAGGGTCGTCCTATGTCACATGGGACGTTTAAATACATGGTGCATGGTACATGGTGTGGTGGGTGTACTATTGGGAACATCTCTGCCTACTTCTTTAGGAATTGCAGGCGTGATGATACGAGATATATGTTCGAGTGTATCTTTTTGACTAGTGTTTAGAGAAAAAAAAGCTGTAGCCACTTCAGAGTACAAATAATGGAACAATTCATCAAAACTATCTTCTTAGCCTTGCTTTAACATGCAAGGTTTATAAACATGTGAGCAGAGTTCAAAGAAAATTGAAGAGTACATTCCAGAGAAACATCAATACCTCACCCTATAGTTTATTAATTGGCACCAAGATGAGGTAAAAAGAAGACATTGAGGTTATATTGCAAGTCAGTATTAGAGCAATACAAAATTCAAATTCAAATTCAAATTCATTTATTGTTTGTCACAGGTAAAGTATCAGTTCTTATGATTATTATATAGGATCGCTGTAACATACCTGTATGGTGTACAATATTTAGTTAGATTTAATATTTATTTATTTAACATCATAATTCGTCCAAAGTCAACGTCCACATTAGTCATGCATCAATAAAGTTGTTCATTCACAAGTCAATTAATTATTAATAAGTAAGTAGGACATGGATTTCACTATAATTAGATTATCAGTAGATTTCATTAGAATTAAAATTACTTATTGTTGTACTGTAAATTAAATTATATACTGATTTCATTTAAATTAAAAATATTCATTGATTTCATTACGATTAAATTACTCGTTGATGTCAAAGAAATTAAATTTTTCACTAGTTTCATTACATTTAAGTTAGTCATTGATGTCATACAAATTAAATGTCGTAGCTTATCCATAGGTGTCACCAGTATTTAAAAGAGTTACGCAAAAGAGGAAGATGGCGTTAAATGATAAATCAACGATAGCGAGCGATTTTGCCGAGTGCGTCGCATTGAGTCCGTAAATGTGATTTTTCACACTCAAAAAAATCATTTCCTAGCAATAACTTTCGAGTAGTTACTTAGTTTGATGTACAGAATGCTTAGCTGCCGGCTTCCGTTTGCACCTTGTACTGTAGTACCAAAATATTCAATTACCGACAGTGTAATCAGCTAAATGGATTGGGCCGATGAGCCACCGCTTGAATATTAATGATCCTTTATTAATTGGCTAAATCAGTGCGGTCTATTTGACCGCCTCCCTTTCATGTAATTGGTCAATAGATAACCGTTTCTCTGTAGTGTCTCAAAATATATTCCATCTAGAATTAAATGAAAACCGCCTTTATTTCAAAAACTCAAACTCAACTAGACCATTACGGCACTTTTGAATGTCGATGAAACGAAAAAAAAGCGAAGCTATAGTCACAGACACAACGCAGAATAACTTGAGAAAGTACTGTAGTTGCCCATTCCCTAGCGTAGATCTCTATGCAGAAGAACGGGCAAGAAACTCCATGGACACTCTTTTCAATCAAAAATCTTGGTTACATCTTTCATGTTGAGATTATACATATATGTGAGAACGATGTAGAAAGACGTGCACAATAAGAGCGTCCAGAGTAAAATAAATAAATCAACAATCTATACCAATATTATAAAGCAGAAGAGTTTGTTTGTTTGGTTGAACGCGCTAATCTCAGGAACTACCAGCTCGAATTGAAAAATTATTGTTGTGTTGGATAGTCCGTTTATTGAGGAAGGCTTTAGGCTATATAACATCACGCTACGACCATTAGGAGCGCTTTATAATATTAAAATAGATTATATGTCCATCTCAGGTCATGGTCTACATGTGTAACAAGGTATATTCCAACAGACAGAACGCATTTTCGTATTTGTATTGGTAGTAGGTATGGATATGATCTCTGAGAACGCAAACCTCTAGTAATCAGAAAAACAAATAAAAAATGCTTTATCCCAGTAGAATATAATTCCATTAAAATATAGCAATCAAATAGAATACCAACTAGATTAAAAACATTTCAAGTTCCAAAACACATTGCATTTTGCTTTAAACTTGAAAACCTCTCAACACAAGAGTTTTATAAAAATTATCGGTCCCATAGTGCGACCCTGTTGAAGCCCTCTTAACAATATTTTGGCCTGGAGCTACGCTAGCCCACTGTGCAAAGTTTGCTGAGCATTTTGCGCGTTTGCTGAGTGTTCGTCCCACTGGGCGGCCTTTTGTCTCTGCAATGTTACAAAAATGTTAACAAGGAATACTTTTGAGTTTATGCTTTTAGGGTTCCGTATGTTGGAATCATAAATGTGTATTTTTATGTGTTCTATTTGGATTCGTTTTGATAGCACTCGCATAGAGCGTATTCAGTCACATATCTACAGAAAGTCGATAGCAGATTCTACAAGAATTTAGAAGATATATTTAGCACAAACTGGAAAGTATTCACTACTTTGTGGCTTATTATTTATTTTCAATACAGAGACTCCACAGACTAATTATTTTCAATATATACACACTTAACTCTGTAAAAAAATGTACAAGTAAACTTAACATAGTTTAGTTTCTCTTTGGACAAATAATAAAAGGAGATCTTATCAAAGTCCAGTCAATGTAAGAGAAAAATTGGATAGTGAACTTGCACGTTCTGGTTTTGGGAGCAGGGGTTCGCCATAACCATAATAATATTATGTTTACAGAACTGAGTTACTTTTTAAATTACATTTTAGTTCAGGTAAAATTATTTCTGCGATATTTTGGCAACATTTTATCCTATTAATAGGTTCAGCCCTAAATCGCCTGTGGCTATACCGCCCGGCGCGTCACCATATTGTCGGGCACTCGGCGCACGCGCCGCTCACCGTGCGCATGCGCCACACAGCTGTTACACTTTACACATTTTTTTTATTATTAAAAAAATCAATCCAATCTTATCGCTGAACAGCTCGTAAACTTCTTGTCAAGACACTTAAAGTACTTACGGGATTATATCCGTGATTTTCCTTAGGTTTTTCGAGCACCCGATATTTCGACGCTGTTGCAAGCATCATGATCGCGGGAATACTGAAGAGGTATGCGGGTGGGACGAAAATTATTAATTATGAGCAGACAAATCTGTCTACCCTCTTCCTTAGTCTTTTATTACGCGCACTACTGGAACTCGATTGTAACTCACGATAGAACGCACTCACAGTATCACTCGGTTTTTGTCAAGACTTTTCAATTCCAAAGCTTTTTGGTACAACATTAATAAAACCTGAAGACGTTTGTAAATTCAACACACATAGAAAAACATAAAGGCTGTAAGGCACAGATGAGACATATTACTACAGATTATTACTCAATTCATCGGGAGTTATTCCCATATTTCCAAAAAGTACACCGCTTATAGGTAGACCCCACCGACACATCGCACAGCAGTTAGCACAGAAACCAGTACACATGATTGACGACTGTCTACTCGAATGGAGAGCGATTACCGAAGTAATTCTATTTATTGAAGAGGTGTCGAGTGCTTTAAAGTTTGATACTCAACGAGTAACAGTCATTGAACGAATGGGGGAAAACTACGAAGCAGGAGGTGGATGTGTTCCATGGAGATTATGATTAAATATTTGTGGGACATATGTGGAATTTGTTTCTCTGTTAGTGAGTGAAAAGTCTACTATAGGGAGCAAGACTAGAAGCACGTGGGAGTTCGTTAACTCAGCTCCCACATTGGAAGAAAGTTTGAGGGCAAACGTGAGGATTTTAAGAAGATCATGACTCTTTGGATAAATAATAAAAAGAGATCTTATCAAAGTCCTCGGCTTCGTGAACTTGAAAGATTACCACGAAGATTTCCTCACCTTAAAAAATTGTAAATTTCTATCAGATAGAGAAAAATAATCGCATGTAGGTATAAGAATGCGACAGTCTATCTAGCCAATAAATAAACGACTTTCGACGCACAACCCGTGGATCTTCTTGGGAAGAGTTTTTCTTTCCAGCATCCACGGTAGAGAAAACAGCCATGACCTAAATAGTACATTAATATGTATTACTAGCGGACGTCACGCGGTTTCACACGCGTAATTCCCGTTCCCGTGGGAGTACGGGGATAAAATATATCCTATGTTACTCGTGGATAATGTAGCTTTCGAATGGTGGAAGAATTTTTAAAAACGGTCCAGTAGTTTTTAAGCCTATTCATTACAACCAAACAAACAAACAAACAAAGTTTTCCTCTTTATAATATTAGTGTAGAAGTGTAGACAATAAGATTGATTTTTCATACATACACTGAAAAATTAACCGTTACCAAAAATCACAACTAATTAACCTTTTACACAGCATTAGTGACATACATTTCACCGGACTATAATTAAGTGCACTCGTAGTAAGTACCACAGATTACAGTTTGGCCCACCATTAGCAGAGGGCTAATTACTGTGATGTGGTGCACAAAATGCTACCCTTGCCCCGTTAGCGACTGTGTAGCGAACTCTGCAACTGGTTGGAAATATTGGTCATAGACTAGAGGATTCAGAGGGTCACATTTTGGGAGAGTCCTAATATTAATGAAGCTTGAGATTTCGCATTTATAAATGATACATGATGTTTTTTGCAAATAAGTAAAAAAAAAAACACTTTAACACGTCATTTTTTGTTAAGTAGATGGGGCCCGGTGTTTCGTACCTGTCTACTCTGAGAAGAAACAGCCGATACAATCTCAGAGGTCATAGTCTCGACCGACTAGGATGATGGTTCAAGACTTTGGGCTCATATACAGCCTTTACCACAAAGTTATTGTCCGTGCTAACTATTAATCTTGATCAATTAGATTGGAGAGTTATAACATGCAAACACAAAGTTAAAATATGGTTCATCGACTACCTCTTCATTTTGCCTCAGAGAGGCAAAAGTAATCACCCTAAAATAAGCGCACCAGCTCATTTTACCATTCTCTTTATGAATCCACAAATGAATAGTGTTCTAAACAAATCGGCAACAAGGTGGGGCGTGGCGGCATCCCGCGGCGCGCGTCTGTCGTCGTGTTGCCAACACAAAAAAAAATATAATTCTACCCATTGTGTTGGCAACCCTGATGACAGGTCGCCATAGGACACATGTTTAAGGCATTTTGGGGCAATTCCTTCGTGTAATGGGCGGTGTTTTAATGTTCTCTATGGATTTATGGCATGGGGTCGCGTCCCTCAGTTTGGTTTAACTGAGTTAGTGGTGAAATTACCTATGATATTGCGGATATGATGAGCTGTTTTATGGTTAATCACTGGGACTTTTCGTAACTGTTTTTGTAGTGTAACTATAAGTAGACACGCATAGGTTCGAAAATAGTGTAGTTTTCACGGAAGTTTCAAATCAAAATCAAATCAAATCATTTATTTCTTTGCAAACATGGGTATACAAATTGGTTATAGATGTTTTCATATAAGTTAGTTCTCCATGCTCTGCCGACACATGGGCATGCAAATCATAATCAAATAATATAATTTTAAATAACAATTAGAATAATTCCATTTTAAACTTTATCAAATCAATGAAATACAATAAGAGAAATGTCTTAATATTACATCAAATGTCTCAAGGTTACAATATTAAGTATGTCAATGGATACAATACAAGCATGTCAATTTAAATAGTAATGAAAAATAGGAAATAAATAATTAGCAAAGTGCGTGTCAGAATTAATAAATTGAAAGCAAAATAAGTACAAAGAGATCTATCATAAATTCATTTAACATTGCTACAACATGGATACTTAGATCCTACATGTTTTTTCCGATAGGAACTCTGAGACATTATAATAAGATTTACTTATAAGAAAGTTCTTTAGATGTCTTTTAAACAAATTAACATTTAAGATTTTGATCGATTCTGGTATGTGATCATATAAAATTGGTGCCATGCAGAAAACACTTTTATGCATAAGAGCTGTCTTAGACTGTCGTGCACATAACATACTGGCGTGTCGTCGACTCCGGTTATTTGAATCGGATAGCTTGGGGAATAAGTTTGGGTTGGTTTTCACAAATACCGCAACCTCAAATATGTACAGAGACGGTAATGTCAATATTTTCTTCTGAATAAAAAACGGTTTACAAGTGTCTGTGGGTTTCAAACCAAACATTGCCCTAATACACTTTTTTTGGCATTTAAATATTAGTTCCTTATTAGCTGAGTTCCCCCAAAACATAACGCCATATCTTAATATTGAACCCGCCATTCCATGGTATGCTGTGACGATAGCATCCGTTCCTATGACTGGAGCGAGTTTATATAAGGCATACGTCGATGTGCTAAGTCGTTTTGCCAATTCTAGTGTGTGTGCTTTCCAATCCAAGCGTTGGTCTATGGTTAAGCCTAAGAATTTTGAGGTACTTACTTGATTTATACTATTATTATCGTAATTAATATTCATAGTTATATTTTTGCGTTGACTGAAGGCCATTAATTTAGTTTTGTCAATATTTATTTTCAAATTGTTATTGTTGAGCCATTTTATTATTGACTTAATAGTATTAGTTACTTCATTATTATAATTTTGTTTGTTTGTACAGTTAATGGTAACTGTACTGTCATCAGCAAAAAGAGTCATATGATGTTTCGTCACTTTAGGCAAGTCATTTATATACAGTATAAATAGAGGGGGGCCAAGCACGCTCCCTTGTGGTACACCATATAAGACTGATCTATCACGTGACCTGTAGACCTTTTCGTATTTAGTTTTTGGATCTACCTGTGAAATTTCTACATATTGCTTTCGGTTTTTTAGATACGATTCGATCATCAGCAGGACGTTTCCTCTAATTCCGTAAGCTTCTAATTTATCAAGCAAGATATTGTGATCGACGCAGTCGAAAGCTTGACTCATATCACAGTATATTGAACACACAGGTATTTTATGGTCAACGTTTTCAATTACTTTATTTAAGAAGTCATAAATGGCCATGTTAATAGTCTTATCTTTTCTAAAGCCTTTTTGTTCTTCAGTCAAGATGTCATATTTTACCAAATATTTATGAATTTGTTCATATACATATTTTTCAAATATCTTTGAGAATATTGGCACAAGTGCAACAGGCCTGTAAGACTCCTTGTTCTCTTTGTCATTTTTTTTGTACAGAGGTTTTACTACAGCTATCTTAAGATCTGCCGGATATGTGCCTCGTATTATGCATAAATTAAGAATGTGACTTAGGTGGCCACTAATGCAGTCTGATACATATTTAATCGTTTCTGTGGATATACCATCATGTCCTACACTGTGAGTGTTTTTTAGGGATTTTATTATGTTTTTTATGTCATTATCATTACTTGGTGCCATAAACATAGAGTGGCTAGATTTGGATATATTTGAGGTTGTTTGTGTACCCATATTACCGACAGGTGTAATTTTGTCGATGAAAAAATCATTAAAAACATTGGCTATGTCGCGTGGATGTGTTATATTTGAATTCCCCATTTTAATGCTTGCAATTTTATTTTTAGGTAAATTAGTTTTTGACCGATTTATTATTTGCCATGTCGCTCTTGATTTATTTATCGCTGATTTTATTTTGTAAGTATTCTGAGCAAGTTGTGTTAATTTAATTATTCGCTTGTATGTGTTGGTGTATCTGTTGAGTTCTTTTTTATTTTCTTCATTTCTGTTCAGACGGTAGCGCCACAAGAGTGCTCTTTTCTTTTTACTGCAAGCTCTAATTCCACGCGACACCCATTGAGGTCTATTGTGTAACCTTATTTTTATTTTTTTAAGCGGGAAGCATAAGCCGTAAAATAGAGAAAAAGTCTCCATAAATAGATTGTAAGCTCTATCCGGGTCATCACTCAATACTCAATACTCAATACATTTATTGCATTCCACAATGTGAACTTAGGTGGTAGGTACATAAAAATACATAATATAGTTTTGGAGCATTGTGGGCCCTGTCGGGCATAACAACATAAAAATTAAAAATTAAAAATAAGGAGGGGGCTATTATAAATATTTGTTCACAACTTCAACATTAAAGTTTTCTTAATATCTATGATTAATATTATGTAGGTAGGTGGGTTTATAATTAATTGCATCACATAATTTTTGCGACTTATATATTGAATTTATGCATCTATATTTTCACATTCATATATATCCGAAAAAGAAATGTTTTCCAGACATTCTCTAAATTTTTTCATATTTTCTGTACTAAAGTCTCGACGCTTTATATACCAGTAATTTAAACAGAAAGTTCTTTTTACGGGACACTTCAGTATTTGACAGGTGTGATCTGACAAAGCAAATTCAACTTCGTCAGCTTTACATTTATTGCCAAGATTATGTGCAAAGTTGTCAATACACGTGTTACTTTTTAGCCTAGTTGGCTGATTTAGTTCCAACTTTTTTTGTTTGTTAAGTATTTGGTTTATATTTTGAAAGTGATGCCAAAGACTCTGCCTCCTTGCTCTACCATTATAAACTTTGTTTTACCTTTTTGTCTAATACACTAGACACCAAAAACGTACTAATATATTTTTGTATGAAAGTAGCATCGTCTAGAACTACTATCGATATCTTCTAGAACTACTATCGATATCTTCTAGAACTACTATCGATATCTTCGAGTTTTCAAACGTTTCTAACATCTTACCAGGATCTTTCTGACTTGTAATGTATTAAACGCGTTTTAAAATGTCCATGACGTTCTAAAGCCTTACAATAAGAACTTTTCCATCTGTCGTCTTTAAACTCCCATAAGTGGCCAATTCACCAAAAAACAGTTACAATAATTATAAGCCATTCCATAATCCAAGTTTTTAGAACCATCAATTCATCAACATTACTTGCAAACGCAATCTATCAAATCAAATGCACCTTCATCGCTTAAACAATATAATTGCGGCGCCACAGAACACTGAAAATCATTTCTAAACTTCATCATAATATCACCATTTCATCAGTTAAGGTCAATAGTAAAAAAGTAGTGAGTAAACCAGTTGAACGTGTAGTGAATGAACGAACATCGGCGATCATCAATCATTCAATCGACCGTTCATTTGTTTGATTGACGGATAGACATTGGAATGCAAATGAGCTAGAAGCGATAGCAACCTCGTTAGAACGGTTACTAAAAAAAGTTTAACAGACTTAGATTAAGTGAGAGACGCAATTATTCAAATTTAAATGCCTCTTTCCTAAATTTAGTATGCCATAAAGTCAACAAGCACCCTTGCTGTGATACGAGCAGCATTACTGCTTATCTATGCACGTCAGAGCTGCCTGCACCCTTCGAACGTTATCGCGATACTGCCAGATACTGTAACAATGCAACCCTCTTCCATTGGTTTATCTTTTCGCCGATCGCGAGGGGATTCGCGCAGATTCGAAATTTAAAATTTGAAACTGGTTTCTCCTTCTTTAATTCTTTTTTTTGTTTATCGGAATGCTTGTCTATGGTGTGTAATAGTGTGCGTTTACAGACCCCCTAATTACCTGAACTACTCTATCTTTGAGTCAGTAATGGAAGATGCTTTAGCAAAACTTGTAACTGGTAGTAAACTAATAATTATCTGTGGTGACTTTAATATCAATATTTTAGAGAATAATGTAAACAGCAGTAGATTTTTAAATCTGTTTAAATCATTTAATTTGTCAAATGTTTTTTCAGAACCAACCCGAATTACTACAAATACTGCCACATGTATTGATAATGTTTTTTGTTGCTGCGACTACTTGGATAAATCCATCGTAAATTACCTTCCTTCAGATCACAGCGGACAGACTGTTGCTTTCGCGTATAATAAACATTTACAAAGAATTCAGATTCAAACTAGACAAATAACACCCAGCAATTTAGAAAAGTTTAATAATAATTTAATTAGCAAGTTAAATATTCCAGGCCATATTGGAAACAATGTAAATGAATTGTATGAAGAATTCTTTTCGGTAGTGCACACCGAGTTCAATAATACTTTAAAACAGAAAACTAAGACTATTGGCCCAAAGTTTATTTTCAGTGACTGGGCAACACAGGGTATTAGGAAAAGTAGGGAACGATTGTTTGAGCTGTACGGCCTTAAGCCTTATATCAACACAGAAACTTTTAGTAAAGATGTGGCTACTTACTCGAAAATTTTTAAAAACTCTTGCAAGATAGCCAAGTCTCTTTTCATTAGCAAAAAAATTAAATCAGCCGATAACAAAATAAAGACGGTTTGGAAAATTATCAACAGTGAGACTAATAGATCTAAAAAACCAAGTAATGACATAACACTAGAGACCTCACATGGTCTCGTGAGCTCTAATAATGAAATCGCTCAAGAATTTGTAAATTTCTTTACCAGTATCCCACTTAAAACTACTGAAACCTTAAATTCCTCTCCCTTGCTCTCTATGGATTTATTGAAGGCGAACGTTTCAGCCTGTTCAAATGAATTTAAATTTCATCATGTAAACCCCATAACAATAATAAAAGCTTTTAAGCAAATCAAGATCAAATTAACCGAAGATCTATGGGGTATGTCTATCAAAGCTTGTACCTCAATTGTTGAGACTGTAGCGCCGTATTTAGCCTCAATATTTAATTTGTGCGTGGATCAAGGGGTCTTCCCGGATCTAATGAAATTCAGTAAGGTAATACCGCTTTTTAAATCCGGGGACACTAAAGACACCAACAATTATAGGCCCGTATCCGTGTTGCCGGTTTTTAGCAAGGTGTTTGAAAAGATAATGCTCAATCAGATGCTTAACCATTTTAACACTTATAAAATCTTACACGAACATCAGTATGGTTTCACCAAAGGACGTTGTACGACTGACGCCGGTGTCACTTTATTAAAACACATTTTTACTGCGTGGGAAGAGGCACAAGATGCCATAGGAATCTTCTGTGACCTCTCGAAGGCATTTGATTGCGTAAATCACGAAACCCTGATTTTGAAGCTTGAGCATTACGGTTTAGGTAAACTTGCGCTTAGTTTAGTAAACTCATATCTTAATGATAGACAGCAGCATGTACAAGTAAAGGGTGTAAATTCGATGGGTTTAAAAGTAAAAATGGGTGTACCACAAGGTTCGATATTGGGTCCCTTCCTCTTTTTAGTATACATTAATGACTTACCCCATTTATTTAACAACCATCCACAAATGGTGTTGTTTGCTGATGATACTTCTTTAATATTTAGGATAAACAGACTTGCCACAAATCTTGACGACGTAAATAGCGCCCTACTGCAGGTTCATAACTGGTTTACCGCTAATAATTTAGTACTAAATGGGAAAAAAACTAAGTGCATAAGATTTGCTTTACCAAATGTCAAAAGTAGTGATTGTGACATAGTATTGAATCAAGAGAAACTTGAATTTGTCAATAAAACGGTTTTCTTGGGAATTACGCTCGACCACAGGCTACAATGGGGTCCTCATTTAACATCTCTTGCAGGCCGACTGAGCTCAGCAGCGTATGTTGTTAGAAAAATCCGTCAATATACTGATGGTGATACGGCGAGGATAGTCTATTTTAGTTATTTTCATAGTATTATGTCATACGGTATTTTACTATGGGGACGGGCTGCAGACATCGAGTCTATTTTTATTCTGCAGAAAAGAGCCATCAGAGCCATATATGAATTACGTAGACGTGATTCTCTAAGAGAACTGTTTAAGGAAATTAATATCATGACAGTACCTTGTCAATACATCTATGAAAACATCATGTATGTTAGGAAAAATCTGCATTTATTCAGTACTAGCGGACGTCCCGCGGTTTCACCCGCGTAATTCCCGTTCCCGTGGGAGTACGGGGATAAAATATATCCTATGTTACTCGTGGATAATGTAGCTTTCGAATGGTGAAAGAATTTTTAAAAACGGTCCAGTAGTTTTTAAGCCTATTCATTACAACCAAACAAACAAAGTTTTCCTCTTTATAATATTAGTGTAGAAAAGAGGTGACAGACACCACTATAATACTAGAAATAGGGACCAACTAGTTCAGCCAGGTTTCAGGCTTGCTAAAGTGGATTCATCTTTCATGGGGTACTGTTTAAAATGTTATAATAAAATACCTCCCCACATTCTACAACTGAATGAGACGAAATTTAAATCTTGTGTAAAACGCACACTATGTAGGCAAGCATATTATAAGCTGCGGGATTACATTGAGGATAAAAATGCTTGGCTGAATGCTGGTCCTGCTCCGCAACCATAGGTGCAACCTTATTGGACAACTGTTGTGGTAGCTGCAGAAGATTGTAAAGGTATTCTTGCATTGTATAGAGTCCATCTCTTAGTATTGTATAATTGCATAGCACATGTGTGAGTACCATGTAATGTAAAGCTTCCATTTGCATTTAGTTATCTTTCATTGACTTGAATATGCCTTGGTGGCTGAGAGAATGTCATGCTCGCTTAAATGTCTTGCTGATGGTGGCGGGTGGGTCGGGTCATTTAGTTCCCTTCAATATGGTTGAATTGAATGGCGCTGATCCATGCGTCATGTTCGTGAACGGGCGCTGTCAGTCGAGACTGGTCATCTCTTAGCTGCCTTGGATTATTTGAATTGCTTTATTTTAAATTGTTGATTTATTTTTTTTACTCTGGACGCTCTTATTGTGTACGTCTTTCTACATCGTTCTCACATATATATGTATAATCTCAACATGAAAGATGTAACCAAGATTTTGTAACAACATTTTTGATTGAAAAGAGTGTCCATGGAGTTTCTTGCCCGTTCTTCTCCATAGAGATCTACGCTAGGGAATGGGCAACTACAGTACTTTCTCAAGTTATTATGCCTTGTGTCTGTGACTGTAGCTTTGATTTTTCTTTAAATTTTTTTGACATTCAAAAGTGCCGTAATGGTCTAGTTGAAATAAATGATTTGAGTTTGAGTTTGAGTTTGAGTTTGTGGTTGGTTTCCACACCATAGACACTGAAAAAAAAAATTTACGGTGACATACTCGTACAACCTACAACTCCTAGTTGAAAAAGAAAACTAGCTTGTCATTGACATTATCTGACATGGGGTGACATGGGGTGTTAGGTTATTTTCATTACGGAATTTCTGGATTCGGTCTCCACGCTCAAGGCCGGCGATAGAAGCTATGCAATAGCTTAATACTGAATGAAACGTAAATCTGTCTGCTGAGCTTGAGTTTCAATTCCCAGGTCAGGCATGTTACTGGGTTTTATGTTTAGAATTTTTTCAGTAATAACCACGAAGTCTGGATTTGCGAAAGAAAGATGGCGATAGGCTCGCCCCCTATCACATAGGACGTCGTTAATGTAGAAGCAGACTCTCCTGCGAACGGAACAAAAAGTTTCTACTAAAGTAACGTTTACCTACTAAAATTACTCACTCGGACAATCAATTAATTGCCGATCAAAGCTACAAACACCGAATACATCACATATGGACAACTTACCACTAAATTAAGAGTGCTTCACAACAAAAACCCTTAACAGACCGAAATTAATCGCGGGAGATAGCCATAATGAAATCGTTTTCATCCCTCGCCATACGGACTCATCTCTTGAAGCTACCCCAGGGCGAGGAGACAACTGTTGCGATGATACCGATATGTTGTTCTGTGTTGTTGGATTACATCCTTGAACAACTGGTGTTGTTTGCAGGAGTCCTACATGTTGTTGATCGGATGTTATTTTGGGTGGAGGTTGCAGATGTAGCGGTCACGAGTGCATTATACTGTTTACGTAAGCTCGACAAATGGATGAGTGATGTGAATCTGCAGTTGCTTAAATTTGAATTTCGAACTATGGTGAGCCGCAGTACAATTTTGTTGCACAAATCAACAAGACCATAGTAGATTTAGAAAATGTAGTGAGAAGTAGTATTCAAAAGATAAGTCTTGACAAATGACGAAAAAGACACAATTATGGTGAAACAATTGGAATGAATAGGACAGAGAAAGAGTGAAAATGTATGTTTAGAGACATCTTTTCGTACTGTCAATACAAGTTTGACGCTCCTTCTTCTTTTTTTCTAAAGGAAGAAAAAAGAAAGTCAAAACCCAACTGATGATTTGAATCAAATAACGTCTACATCAAGAATCTACTCAAGAGCGATTTGTTCTTTTTTTTAAATCCGTTCTATAAGCCTGCGATATTCGTTTCTGTAGCGGAATTTGTTCATTTTAATTTTGGAGCTTTACACAAAATAGGACTTACCTACGAATTTGTTGTATCAGCGAATAACTTTACAGTTACAATCATTAGTAAGTACTAGTTATTCTGAGGCACAACATTGTCAGCCCACCTATGACGTAATTTAACCACGTTTTCAGCTGTTATATTACAAACTATCCATTGTACAGTATTCAAGTCGACCATCCAATTGTAAAGAGTCTGTCAATATAATTTCGTACCTACATAAATTGGTTTCCATTCTACAAAAGCAGAATTGATCAAACCTCTTTTTTAATTTCAAAAAAGGAATACAAAAACTCGATTGACAACAAAAAAGACTATTATAAATACAATTTCGGCTTCTAAATTGTCTATTTAGTTTGGGGTTAAGAAGCCGTAGTGTGCCACAATGGGGTGTATTTTAACACCGACAATTTTGATGGGACCAGTCTTTTTAGCTATTACAAGCGAAGGGTTAGCGCCCCCGTATTAAAGGACCATTTTTTCCTGTCACTTTTGATATATTTTTTTAACGTGCTGAGTGAGGTTGTTACTAAAAAATCTGTCGACAAACTCTTTGGCACTTTTTTGTTTCTTGTTGAAAAACTTTGCACTTTGATCGGTGGGTTTGTTTTTTCATATTTTTAGCTTCAATTAAATGCACTTAAATAATGTCATTGAAATTTTCAAATCTAATTTTTTGAAAGTTACAATGAATCTTAGCTATTCGGACCATGTGCTCGTTCAATTGTATGTTCGATTGGTCGGTTTTTAGTTTACCAAATGTAAGAAAAAATCATCTCGTGTCTAATGAGTTTATCCAATAAGGGATTA
This sequence comes from Xestia c-nigrum, assembly GCA_916618015.1. NCBI lineage: Eukaryota > Metazoa > Arthropoda > Insecta > Lepidoptera > Noctuidae > Xestia > Xestia c-nigrum. The sequence goes on from OU745263.1 coordinate 7,976,217, forward strand.
TCTAGTACCTTTACATATTATTTCCCTAAGCACACATAAAATTTAACTAAAGTAAAGCAAACCAGTCACATATGTATTTAAACACCATTTGCGAAATTGATGAATGTTTTACGAGTTCAGGGCCGTGTTAGAATTGTCATTTAATTCTCCCGTCACTCCTGGGACCCACTGTGATGGAAATATACGGGTAAGTATTATGGTGCACGCTGGATACAAGCGTTGTTTTTTTTCTAGAGCTTATGGGAAAGGAATAAATAAGGATCTACTTATTTTAAACTTCCCAGAAAGTCATAAAACGTGGTTTTAACAAGTGACCATGTTTGGATCATTCCCACTAGTTCTACTACACAGTTCTACAGTAGAACTAATGGATTTTTGTTTTCGCACTAGTTCTACGATTTGTACCACCTTAAATTGTAGGACTAGTTGGAACAAATACCCCATTAGTTCTACAGTTCTATTAAATAATTAACAGTAGAACTAATGGGAAATATGTTTTACGCACTACTTAATGAAATTTTAGTCAAAATCCTATTTTTCCCGAACCTCCTATGTAAATGCGACGTTCACTGGAAGAACCAAACCCGATACGATTTAAACTACCAGACAAAGATTGCGTGCAAAAAGATGCAGGTTCCTAGTTTGGACAAGATGGGACAGATCTTTTCCCGATCGCTACAGAGAAAGTAGTCCCATAAATCCTATAAACGATGGGATATAGAGAAACAGGTCCAAAAATCATTAAGAAGGCACATGCATCAAAAACGCTGCGGTCCCGGTTAAAACTCAGTCCCCTATATTTCTCCCAAAGCAGAGGGTAGCAACTGTCCTGTTGGAACACACTGGCGACTTTATAAGCGTCGGGCTAAACACGCAGATGCGACGCGGATGATGTATGATTAGATTCACCAAGATTAGGGGAGCACCCAGAATTATTGATGATAGCTAACAATGAATTGAACATTTGTTTTTACTGGTCTCAGGAGGAACGGATTTTGGAGTATTGTTTGAGGGTCAAATGGTTTTGGAATAGTGATGCTGTATAATATTGATTACAAATAACTGCGATAACTTGCATCCTGACAAATTGGCTTAGCAATCTTAATATTAGACTCATTAATGTTTTTTCATCATTGTCCTAATAAAATAAAATAAAATAAACCCTATATTTCTTACTAAATAATACAAAAAAAACTTATTTCTAATTTTCTGCTAGTATTTACGATTAAATTTATGCCTTATATTTATAGATTTAAATCATTGACTATTCATGTTAGAACCCCTAGTTCTCGAAAGTCTTCCTCTAGAGATTTCCAAGTATCTCTGTTCTTCGCTGTCTCCATCCACTGATTGTAGGCCGCTTGTATAATATCGTCAGTCCACCGTTCAGCTGGTCTGCCTCTCTTTCTAGTGGCTGATGGGTCTTTCCAGGATGTTAACCTAGCGGTCCATCTGTTATCTGTTAGTCTGGCTATGTGTCCAGCCCAACGCCACTTAAGCTTTGTGCATTAAGTCAGAGCATCTGAAACTTTTGTCTTCTTTCAAAGTATTTTTTATTTTTAACATACTCCTTTCCATTCCTCTTTGACATGTTCCTCATTGTCCTACCCTTATCTTAATGGGGTCAGTGCAGCATGTCTACTACTTCCATCCTTCTCCATTACTGGACATCTTATCAGACTCCTCCTTTCTTACCATATCATTCTTTACCCAGTCCATCCATCGTTTCTTTGATCTTCCTCTACTAATATACCAATCAACTGTCTTCACGACATATTCCTCATTCTTCCGCATCACATGCCCATTTGTTATTTAGTCAAATATTTTTTGTCGATATGCAAGGGTGGAGTACCTACCTATAGTACACCTATATCCACAGTTATGTTTAAGTCGGCTAGCCCGCAATATTGCCATCAATCTAGTTTACTGAGAAATTCTTTATGGAAAAACCCTATTAGAAAGAAATAAAGAAAAAGCATTTATTAGCCCGTACAGGACAAAACACATAAAAAATAACATTATTTACAACTATTGAAAACTAAACATATAAATAAAAATAAAAATTAAAAGAAACGAAAGCTCCTGAACGAGGCCAAAAGGCCCATATCTCAGCATGGTTTGGTGGGTTTGGTGGTTTGGTATGGCATGGTGGTTGGTAATTAGGGTTATTGTACACTGCCCCACCTTCCTAAGAATCAAACTCTCGACCAACGTGGCAGTCCAGTTCTTCTTCCTAAGTGGGAAGCGCAAGGGTAGCCCACAAAATTCTTTGTCCGTTTTATCCTATTCAATGATTTTTTCATGGAATGAACTTAAAAGAGTTGTATTGATGATTTTATTTTATAATTATTCTGTAAATACATACATAGTACGGCCACGAATCACATTTTGTTAAACATCTTCATCATTGTCTTGCCCTTATCCCAATTCCTTATTCTTCTTATACTTGTCAATTACTCGACTGTATGTTTTGTTCAACGTGCAGTCTGACAATGGTTGAAAACGTAAGTCAATTTGAATTGTGCTACCCTGGCTGCTAACTGCATGTTACTCTAAAACATTACCCCCATTTGCATTGAAACCATAAATTATAAATCTTAACCCAACCAATTGATACAACAGTTGATACAATTTGTCAGTAGTGGGGCTTTGAATTAAAACGATTCTTTTGTGTCACTTACTGGGGTTCATCCTCAAATAATTGCTTGTTTACATTGACAAATGTGCTCGAATGTCGAGCAGTGACAGAATAGGACGCTTTAGTTGTTTCGAGCACTTGATTGATGGACTTCATGTTTTATGCTTATAGTTTTAGGTAGCGTTTTCTGAGCAAGAGGTTGATTGAGGAGTTGGATTGAAAAAATACTTACAAGAATTGTATGATGTAGGTTTTAGTTAAGATTCCATCTTGCTGTCGTCTGCCTTATCCTGACTACATTGGGGTCGGCTTCCAGTATAACTGGAATACATGTAGCGACTGCGACTGGGTAATACGATATCTCTCTAAAAGTCTCTAAAGTTTCCATCTATCTAGCAAAACGTGTCTTTTACGATTCTCATTACAAAACAGTTGAACACATTCGTATATTTCGTATTCGAAAAAGGAACCCAATACGACAAAATTCGAAATTCAAAATACCCAACATGAATACTAAAAGAAAAAACGTTCTCACCCACAGGAATCAATGTTCAGCTAAAAGGATTTGTCTAATTCGACTTGACTGGCTTGACGCATTAAGACAAAAAAAAGTAAACTAAAAAAAGTTGACACGACCGCGCTTACGAGGTTGTTAAATCCGTCCTTCTGATAAAGATCTGTGACACATTTAAAAAAAAGTGTCCAACAACACCTGGGCCAGAGACTACTGTATTCAAATTCATTTTTTAAGAATCCCCCGTGGATTTTTGGGAAACAACCCTTATGTGTGTGAGGTCGATTTTTAAACACATTTCGATAGTTTTTTTTTTAATGACAATTTTTGTGGAGTCGAAATTGAGGTTGTTAAGATAAATATCAGGGTTCACGTATTTTTTTGTAAAACTTGGCTCGTGTCCTCAAAAAGTTTGCGTCAGAATCAATTTCTGGAATTACGGAGTGGCGTGGGCGTCGGATTGCAATTATGTTATGAAGTATAATTATTTTAGGCAGCAGGTTTTTGTTTTGTTATTCTTAACAAGTTCATAAGGTTGTGGTGTTGTTTTCCTTAAGCTGTGTCGTTCTAAAATGAACTTAAAGATTCTGCAATATTTTTTCAAGCATCTTTCAACCATACTGTGCCCATAGATTATTACTTCATCATCTCAAATAGCACCTATTTGAAAAAAAGTATAAAGAGTCTAGTACCTAAGTCCATGAAATCCTTCAACGTTTCTAAGAAAGGGACTCTTTTATCGTTTCACTGACTTATTGACTTAAAGAGAACAATCAACGTCTTCAATGGTGTGAAAATTTTTGTCCACCCCAAACCTCAAGTTCCTTTACATAAAACATCCCAACCACCCAATTTTTGCCACTGAAAATTGCACTTTGGCTAAAGAAGATACAGTATCTTTTTGTTTTCTGATGTGTTAAGTGGTTTGTCTCGCCCAGCCCATTACAGTGCAACTGAGCGATCGATCTCGGTAGCTGCGTGGACATTGTATTCAAATCGCGGACATTTAAATACAAAAACACGATTATGTGACGATGGACCATATAAGTCGATGCATCCGCCGAGATTGGCATCTTTTGAAGACGCACTAGGTCGTATAGACGACGCGTTATATTTGTACTGAGTATGGCCTTGCTTCATCAATCCTTGCTTGCTTGCTTGTGACGTCGCTTGAACAGCAGAACAGAACAGAAACAACAGAATTTGCGAGTAAATGATTTATTGATTTATTTATTTATGTACACACAAAAATATTTAGTAGAACATTACATTAAGAAAGAAGAGCACAAAGGTACTGCTTATTTCATAAGAAATTTCTTCCAGCAGACCTGCGAGAGGACAGTTGAATTAGAAATGTAGACACAGTGATGATCTAATACTTGTAGGCTTGTAGTTCTAGGATCATAATGAATTTTGCAGTTGCTTATTACAAAAGTTCTTTTAAAAATATGAAGTTCTATTTAGAATGATCTCAAGGATATCAAACTAGCCAATACTTGTTCATAAATTTCATTGTTACCACAAACGCAGATTGTGCGTTGCGTTTTTCAAGTCAAGTGAGTTAGCTACAGATACTTGTGATTTAAACTTTGGAGGAAGCTCAGTAATCTGTCTGTTGTACGTTGATGTTGCACTCATTTTGAGCGATGCACCCATTTCGAGTGATGCTTCCATTGTGGCTGCTTCCGGTTTTAGATGATCATTGCTTCATTCATGCTTGAGTTTGTTTACTTTAGCTTTACTTTTGATGGAACGAAATGATGGGTATACGTAGATCGTTGAACGATAGCTCTCAAAATTTGAATTAACAGGATCTAGTTGTGATCTACGCCATTGTGGTCAATAGTGTAACTTTTTTTCTAGTATTACGCTTGATGTTTAGTTAGCACGACACTGGCCCGTGAGGTCCAAGCCAAGTCCAGGCACATCATAGTTACTTCTTGAGCCCACAAATGGGACTCACAAAGTTTATAGCACAAACAAAGTAACGAAAAACTGTAACAATAGTAGAAATGACCATTCCACATATGCGACAGACCAGTCTACAACCCCATACAAGAACTCTAATGGAATTTACAGCACGAACAATAAACCGATACTGAAGTAGTCAAATGTCAATAACAATAAATGTTATCATCGTGGGAGCCGTAAGACAATCCGTTTCGATCCGTTCTGATCCGTAACCCGTTATAAATCCACTCACTGATCAATACGGACCTATAAATGCTTCAAATCGTCAGGTCGATTCTAATCATATAGATTAGATAAACGATAGAGGTGTTAAGTCAAGCATTTTTGCCATACCTAATAATGGAATCAAATATAACAGCTCACAACTTCGGACCCATGATAATATTTATCTATAGCCTATCCCGTAGTGCCTATTGGCCTTTCGTTCTTTCTCCTGCTGATTAAGAGAGATGTGGAAATTAGAGTATTTTCCTACTTCTCCGCTATACTATCTGATTAATTTCGTCGAGGGAGCCATAAAATAGACAGAACAAATAAAAACAGGGCACAGTTAAATTCATTCTCTGGGACTTCGCCGAGCTTCATTGTCTCGGTGCTTTTCTGGTGGTCGCCACTGCTGATTCTGGCTTTCAGGAGTTACAGTGGTTTGGGAATAGTGTGTCGGGCCTGTCCAAAGACGATAGAGGTCTTACTATAGGAGCAGAAACTTACCTGAATCGTGTCGATTTGAATTTTAGGCGATAGAAAACAGGAAGACTGAATATTAAAACTTCCAAGAGCAGTAACCTGTGTTTCCGAAGTAGATGACGACGACATTGTTGAAATTCGGGGACTTTCAGCTCGTTTTAATGTTTTTATCAATAAATGAATTCAAAATGGACGACTGTTGGAGCTAAACGGTCCTCGCGCGAAGACGACGTAGTATCTACTGGAAAGCCCAGAGTGGGTACGCCACAAGGTGAACTAAAGACTTGGTGAAGGTTACGGCAATCTGCTGAATAAAGACCAGCTGTTATTGGAAACCATAGTTGTTGCAGGCCTATATTCAGCAGTAAATGCTTGGTAATTTTATTTGCTACATCCAAGATACCTAATTATTGAGAACTACGTACGTTCACTCGTAGAGGCTTGAACGTTGTAGGTAGATTATGAAGGAGTATCCACATCATCTATTGCTCTATGGTACACGTCTCGTATGTCACTTGGATTAGGCGCGCGCGCAGGTAGGCTGCTCTGAATGAATTGTCACTGTCGATTAACTCTGACACGTTATGTAGGGCTGACACCATGCTTTTGTGATTGTAAGTAGTTGCTGCTTTATGATGTAGGGACTCAAAAGTTTTTGTGCAAAATTTTAATATTATTTTAATGTAATTTGGCAGTTTTAGAAAATGTCGCTATTTTATTTAACAGAATTTGAGAATGGTGAAATGATTTTCATAGTGTGTGTGTATCGCTGCACATTCCATAGGTACAAGCGTACCTATGGAATGTGCGATAACGTTAACTCAGAGGTCTGAGTTAGCCTTCGGGAGTTAAAGGTGTGATGTAAAGACGAAAGGAAGCATTATGTATCAACAGTATTTAAAATGTTTAAGCTATACAATATAGGTAGGATAAAATTTTCTTTGTCTCGTTGTGTTATTAAGTTTGGCCATCAGCAATTTCTCAGTTAGCAGTGACGGAGTCTGGATTTGTGGCACAAAGCCCGGTTGGTGGCATTAGGCTCGTCCATATTACATCGGACTTAAACAAGACTAGCGAAACCGTACGTGCGTGTACTAACTAACACCTTTGAGGCTAACAGGCGTGATATTGTTTATTTATTAAATTTAAAGTTATTTAAAGTTCATTTGTAGCGCTAGCAGAACACTGTATAATAATAACCTCGGGTAATGAATTGTATTTGGGTCACCAAGATATAGGCTGTGCCTAGTTTGGGACCCGCCGTTAAACCTATCTCAAATTTGTACGACATGTAAATAAATAAATAAAAATAAATATTCAATTTTCGTTTATAGACCATTCTGGCTTATTATAGTAATTTCCATCTACCCTACTTGAAGAAAAAAAGGAAAAGAAGAAAAAGTACGTAAAATTATTCGATAGCGCCATTTTGAATACCGTTACTTACAAAAAGCCTCCTTTCTCTCATACTCCAATAAAAGTTACAAACACACACGCTACCTAACTACCCAATAAACCAATTAGCACCTAAGTAGCAGCCCTGGAACATACGTTAATCCTTATGAGCAACACGGGTAGCCGAGGGCTCGTGAGAACTGCGCCCGCGCCGCCTGCGCCGTGACGAATGTCACTCACGGATCGCCTGCGCAAGTACCTCGTCAACTAAGTGCTGTTCAAGGTTGTGGTTGCTGGAAGGCAAAACTGGGTAACTCGAGTAATGTATATTTTGAGGGAATAAACGGGATTAATTTTTAATTTTAATTTAATTTAATTTTAATTAATCCTCCGTCATTTAATTTAATTTCGTCATCATAGCCTTTCCCAACTATGTAGGAATTGGTTTCCAAGCTTTTTTATTTATTTAATTTGGATGTTCGATGACTACCTACACTATTATATGGAAAACATTTCAAACTTACGTCTAACTGCCCCATTACTTTAAGAAGAGTACTACATGCACTATAATATGCGCATAAACAACGAATTAAACTAAACTTGGAGTGACTGTCTATTCAGACCTCCACAACACAGCTTTTGGAGAATACAATATCTCTTGATGAGACTGATCCAGTTACTAAATCTGATTCGAGTTGTTTTAAATTGTCAGATGGTACAGAATTTTCGAATTTTGAGATACCGCCTTTTGGCTTCGAGGGCAGTATGGTAAGTAGTTAGTGGTAAGTGGTAAGTTATATGATGTGTTTAGTGCGAGTGGCGAGTGTGCGCGAAATGAGATACTTGGGTATCTGTTCCATAGCTGAAGAAGCGACTAGGTATCGACGGTTAATAACCGAACTGGTCTGGAACCGAAAGTCTTCTGTGTTGTTATTTTGAGTTCGATGATCGAGTTTATGGCTTTCGGTTCCAGAACGACCTAAAATTGACCGTGTATGTGTTGCTAAGGAGTTTTCTCCGTCACTTCTTCCAGGGTAAACCACAAGGTAAAGACGGCGGGCGTTTGGAAAGATTAGCCGTTACATATTTGTCGGAGAAGTAGCATCCTCCTCGACATCATCAGTGTTCAGGAAGTCTAGTGGGAGTCATTTGGGTGAAATGCGAGCACAAAACAAAGTATTCACTGTTTCATACAATTTAATGGCAATATTTCACAATAACTAGTTGGTTAGCAATTATATTCGAGCAGCAGGTTCGCGACACCAATCTAACTTTATCACCAGCGATCCACCTGGATCCTCGATCCACCACCGTTCTCCAAGCAATCCTTGCTCTGTCACCACAAGACCACCAAGACAGTAAAGATGGCGCATCGACCCTACTCTGCATATTTTATCCTCTGCTCTGATTTGACGTGATACAATGCAATGACTTTTAAAGAAATTAGTTAGATTTTACACAACATTAAAATGTGATAAATCAAATCGAATTAAACTAGGATTTAACAAGTTATTTTAAATTAACAATCACTCTTATCAATTGATCGTATGCAACCACTATCTATTCTTCGTTTACTTCCTTTTCCTCCGACATATTTATAATTTCAAAACCCATTCTATATAGTCTTATTCTTTAAAAAAAAAAGAATAGTTTCCCGCTAAAAGTCCGCAGTGAAGCAGACGCCTTTTTTTTTTTTTTTTTTTTTTTTGCACTCCACCCCACTCTGGGCGGAGCGGGAGGGAGTGTCAGACTCTTACTGACTAAAAACCATCCATGTTCCTTCCTCGCCTTTTACGTTCCGGGGCCGCGGTATCTCTTTCGAACAGGCCCGCAACCCCGGCGTGAAGCAGACGCCTCAGGTATAGAATAAAGATGATGTTCGTTATGAAGACTTACAGGTAATGATATGTCTGATTAACTCAGATGTTAAGTTGCGGATAAGTCATATGAATGTATCAGTATGTTTTTTTTAGTTAGGACTAGTTCGAACTAAATAGTAGTGCCCAGCAGTGGGACGGAATGTAGACTATAAAGGAAAAACTCGATTGAGATGATTTTATACTTGTTAGAGTGAAAAGAATTCACAAATATCCGTTGCTGAAGGTGGATTTCAGGGTGGTCTAGATAGACCTACGAATGAACCTCCAAATTTATAAAAACTTGGTAAAATAGAGTCAGTACAGGGTCTAGTTTAGTTATATAAAATCACAACGAAATTTTCGAATTGGTCCATATTCAATTCCAATTGCAATTTATACTTAATCCACTTAAACAACGCTAAATGCGCAAAACCAGAAAATACGAGTAGTTTGGTCAGAATCACGAGCAGAACCAATTGAATAACTTTGAATATAGGTCACATTTTTTAAAAAATCTTCATTAAAAACGTAGCCCTGTCTGTTTAATAATAGGTCAAGCCATCACATGCGCAAACCCGCCAAAATAGGTAAACAAACAAACACAAATGGTTGTCGTTCAATTTAAATTTTCTCATACACAGGATAATAATAGTTCTTGCCAGTAAATCTAATTGCCAATAAAACTAAAACAGTACATAAAACCATTTTTTTTCTCTCTCAGTATTAGGTCAATTGGATTAAAAATCATTTGGGGTGTCTGAGGTTTAGCGCATTTAACGTTACAGGTTGTAGATATAGATATATACTGAGAAACACAACATTTTTAGTTGCAAAACGTCCCTTAAAAAATCTAATTTATGTCCAATATTTTTCTTCATCTTAAAAGTACATACCTCCTGGCCCAGCCTCCGTTAAACTCCAGGCTCACGATGCACCTCAGCCGTCTCCTGCATCTGACGGCGGCTGCCAATCAAAAGGGCTTTAACCTAATCCCGGTTAGGATTAAGGAAAAAATAAACCGACAGACCCCTCTGTCCTGCACAAGCGTTCACGCTTCACCGCTTTCGTATTTTTTACAAGCTTTTAAATGTTGCTGCAGAAATAAAAGATGAACGATATTCAACTCTGTTATTCAAGAGGTAAAGTTTAATGGGTTGTTGAAAACTGGTGGTTGATCCTTGTAATCCAAAGTTCGGCATTTGACGCTTGAGGTTTCGCGTTTGTAATGTAATTGTTGTATAAATGTATTGTTTGTTTTGTGACTGACCGGGGAGGTGTAAAATTCAAGATTACTTTTTTTTTGTTAAGAAAACTGACGACGATTCGTCGTTATAAGTTATTTCGAAAGAAGGCACTTATTTATATTATATTTGAATGAAACACTGTGAAATTTATTCTTGATGTGGAACTAAATGCTGATGATACTTCGGGAAAAACACTGAACAAATGTACCGTCCATGTCGATTACACAATGTCAAGTCATTTGAAACCATTTAAGCAAATCATTGCCTGTACAAAAAAAAACTCTTGTTCTGCAGACATGCCTTCTATAAAAATTACTCGCGGTCCGTTTCATCCAGTTAAAGTAAACAGAAAGGCTTGGAAGTACAAAACGGGAACTATACGCGCCCAGGGTGTCATTGAAAGCGAAATTTTTGGTATCCCCAACCCCTCTCAACTGTCACTCACAAGACCACCACTAACGAATTATCAACCGATCAACATAAGTACGACTTACCTTCGCTTTCCGTGAAACCTATTCAATACACGGATAAACCAACAATAAGGCGTTGAAATCCATACCTCCACCATTCTTTGTTCCCCACCAAAAAAAAACATTCACGCTAAAAGTTGCCAGACCGAAAAATAGAAAAGGACACATCCAAAAACAGATTATGACAAGCCCTTGTTGTGTTTGTAAACACAGATCCGAACGATACAAAAGAGTGTCGTAATGTGACACCTTTCTTGATTGGATGGTCTATAAGTAGCGGTATTGATACCTGATTTTTGTATTGTGGCAATACTTTGCGCTGATTGGCGGTAAAAGGTAAAATAGGCAAATTGTTGACGTTTGGCGGCTAAATGGAAACAGCTGCGTTCGGGAGATTGTTGTTGTTAAATAATATTATTTTGATCTTTGTAAAGATAGGCGGGATCCATGCGGATGTATGGATGGACTGACAGGATCATGGGATAAATTAATTCCTGCTACGGAAATGAAATACAATTGTGGATTGTATAATGTTACAGACAATGTCGAATAGTAAACAGATTTGCTTTTATCAAGTATTTGGGGTTGTTTCAGCACTTTGTGTTAGAGTTTCGCTTTTGATCCTCGAAGTAGATCGAAGTGAGCCTACACGTTTGACCGTTGGACTGCATGTTCTCGAGTTCCAACCTCTGATTTCTCGAATTCATGTGCATATTAAACATTAAAGAAAAAAAGTATAAATGTAGTATATCCACTATCTAGTGTCCACGACACAAGCTTTGCTTAGTGTGGTACTAGGTGGCGCTGTGTGTTAATGTCCAGTGATATTATTTGTTTATTTATTTATCACTTGCTTATCGTCCCAGGGGCTGCATAGGTAAAACTCTGACGCCAGCTGTTACCGCACGAAAAAGAAGAAGAAAAAAGATTAGACTAGGTAAGAAAAGATAGATAAGTCTTTATTTGTCTTAAACATGGTATAAAGTTGTTACTGTCAGATATTAATCTAAAATCCGCATGTTTAGCTATCCTGTATAGCTAAACATGCGGATTTTAGATTAATATTTGTATCAATTGCATGCAAAATAATAATTATAAGTAAATTTTAAAGTACAATGTCACAGATATAAGGTCAATACAATAGGTAATAATGATGCAGAATAGTGATTCAATAATAATAGTTTTCTCTGAACATTATCCGCAATGACAAAAATACAGAAAATACTTAGGTTATTATTGTTCGGTAAATCTTTACTGTCATAAAACATGTGTTCTTTCAACCATTTCAAGTTACGAGTAGTACCTTATTTTCTGTTAATTGCAAAAAAGCCAAGCAGACTAGACTTCTCATTGCTTAAACATTTTCATAGGATCTATACTTTTGTATCTTTGTTTCAAGCTAAATTGCCCGAAATTATACAGACAGTTGCCAAATTGACCACACACATCGTCGGTCACTGTATTCTTGCACTAAGCGAAAAGTATTGTGAGTCATTGTAGGGTGAATCTATTTCTTACGTTATATTCCTTACCTTTAATTTTAATAGGAAACATGTATGATGATTTTAATTTTAATACTCGTAGTTAAAATAGGAAAGAAGTTGGTTTTTTTATACGCAGAAAATATGTATTATAAATTGCCACTTTTCAACCATTTTCGAATTGTAGCGATATTCATTTATTATCCTATTTTGATTGTGGTAAAGCGGCTATTTTAAGCGCCCTGGTATTTTTTAAATTATTTGCTTCTGATGTAGTTATACCTCTACCCTGTCTAAAGAAGTATCATAGGTAGTACCAACTAAAAGTTATGAAAACATAGGATTATATTTTGGTGATAGCATTTCATGGAAACGAAAGCAAGCAATTTGACATAATCATAACATGAATTTCATACAAACACAAAATTGTGTTAACATTTTAATAGCAAATCTATTAGAAAATATAGTCGAGCATACAAAGTTAAAACAAAACATCAAAGTATAGAAACTGTGGGCAAAATATCGGGTTTTCACAAACACGCGTCGGACCGCCATTTCCATTTACCGAGAATGAACGAGAAAATCGTTAATTAATCATTTATATTTAAAATTCGTATCGAATGTGTGTGTTCTCACTGCCGTCATATACGAACATTTATTAATTGGCAACATTATTTGTGATTTTGTTAATTTATACCGTGGAATAGCGCTCTTTGAAGTTCGAAATGAGTTTAAAGGACACACGAAAAATAAAATGAAACAGTTTCCTGAAATTGGTACAGAAACTGAGCTGTAAAATTACAACATACTAGCCGACGTCATTTTGTTTCACCCACGTATAGTTCCCGTTCCCGTGGGAATACGGGGATAAAATATAACCTATGTTACTCGCTGATAATGTTGCTGAAAGATTTTTTCAAATCGGTCCTGTAGTTTTTAAGTTTATTCGTTACATATTATAAAAATACGATTACGATACGATTACGATACGATTACGATACGATTACGATACGATTACGATACGATTACGATACGATTACGATACGATTACGATACGATTACGATACGATAACGATACGATAACGATACGATAACGATACGATAACGATACTATTACGATACTATTACGATACTATTACGATACTATTACGATACTATTACGATACTATTACGATACTATTATTATGGTATTTACTATAATACTATCGAAGTATAATACATAATTACGCCTGTTATCCCCGAAAGATTAGACAGAGGTGTACCAATATTACACGCATATTCAGCTAGTTTTATTGGAGGAGCTCGTGGCTAATAATAACAGCCACTCGGGCCGATCTTTAGGTTAAGCCGTGCTTGCCTAGGTTGGTCTGTTGATGGGTGACCGCCCTTACATACCGAGTTTTCTCTGGCTGTCATTTGTACATCTTTGGCAGTCGTTACAAGTGGTCAGTGGCCCAAAAAGCATGACACCAATCTTACCAAGTGATATCGTATTACCCAGTATTAAATGTGTTGTAGAGGTCAGATAGGTAGTCGCTCCATGTAAAGTACTGGTATTCAGCTGCATCCGGTTAGACTGGAAGCCGACCCCAACATAGTTGGGAAAAGGCAGGCAGATGATGATGATGATTCAGCTACTTTTATTACACGACCTCAGCAAAGACCTTTAAGAAGGGGTATTTATAAGTCCAGACTACCGCGAGCTGCTGCTGTCTTTAAATTTATACAACACTAGCGGATGTCACGCGGTTTCACACGCGTAATTCCCGTTCCCGTGGGAGTACGGGGATAAAATATATTCTATGTTACTCGTGGATAATGTAGCTTTCGAATAGTGAACGATTTTTTTTAATCGGCACAGTAGTTTTTGAGTTTATTCATTACAACCAAACAAACAAAGTTTTCCTCTTTATAATATTAGTGTAGACTAGCTATTGCTTGCGGTTTCGCTCCCGTTATGTACGGAATTTAACCCATGGGAACGTTTTACATTGCAGCCTATAGAAAAAAATACATTTATTTTCAGGTAAATAACACCCATTGGCAAATTAAAATTAACATCACCTAAAGCTGACTAACATCCAAATCCAATACAATAGGTACAATCAAATTAAATGAAATCAAAACTAATATTATAAATATGTAATTTTTTTTATTATTTATTATTATTGCACCTGCCTGGTTTCGGACACACGACTTTTTTTTTCATTTATTTACCCTTTAAAAAAATGTATTACATTTGTCTAGGCAGAATAGCATTTATAAACCACTAAGGTTTGTACTTAATGCTACTTGTAATTCTACATCGTAGTACAAAACAAAACCAAGGTAAACAATAAAAACATCATATTAAAATTACATAGATACTTAGTGTTCGAAATTTACAAACTTACTAAACATACTGCGTCACCACTGCACGGATCAGTAATTCTGAAGATTACCCCTTTTTTTCAGATGGGAAATGCAAAGCCGGTATCTCTTTCGAACAGTCCCGCGACCCCGGCAGGCATCGGCTCTACAGACCTTTTTCTTTCTGCTGACATCTCTTCGAGGCGCGCGTGGAACATGAACGCGCTGTCAACACGGTCTGTCGTCATAAGTCGGACGGAAGGGCAGACACAGGCCCGTGAAGAATACCCCATACATACAAAAATAATAAACAATACCTCTTTATTTATTTAAACTTCATGTACAATAGTGGTATATAGGGTGTAAAACACCTCTTAACGAATACAAAAGGCACTTGTTCTCCTCGTCATTCTGATCATTTTTTTTTGTTCTACACCATACCTGGGAACCTTCTAGTTACGAAGATATTGGGGGTCAAAGTTGCAAGATTTTGACAAGTTTTTTTTTAAGTACCACTTTTTATCGCATGATTTTTACTTTAAATATCTCTACGACCCCCGGACTATTCAATCTATCCATCCGCACAATGTTTTGAGTGTATTACATTGAGTTATACCACAAAACTGATTTATAACCTCAAAAAAAAAGTTGTTTCCCAGCAATATTTTTTGCGTAAAGTTACTTAGTTTGATATACAGAATGCTTTTGGTTAACGGCTTTGTGATGAGGTGAAATACACCCTGTATAGGTGGCCTTAATGCATTCTCTACCAGTCAATCACCCAGTCTTCCTTTATTATATTTGTTTAGATCACATTCACTGACTGACTCATCTCGATTATATTCAGCTACTTGGCACGCCTATTTGCCTAGTATTCTAAGATGAAGAATGGAATGACGAATTTCTACTAAGAGAAAACAGATGTGATCCAAGCAAATGAGTCATATTCTTGTGATTAAGTTACTTGAACTTACTATCGTAGGGCCAATTATAGATCACATATTGTTACATCTGCCAGTTCTAAGTAAAGGTTATTTTTTTTGCCATTGTTACAATAAACATAATATGTAATCGTTTTCCAAAAATGTTAAGCAATTGTGCAGTTCTAACTTTTGATGAAGTGTCAAATGTGATCTTGGCCCTACTGTATAACTTTTTTCTTGCAATCGTCTTTTCACTGTGTCCTGAACCACCAATCACCTTTTAATCGTTTTGTTTCTGTGCAACGACTTTCAATGGCATTCGAACATTTTGGTAGCTTGTGTCCACAACATTTTCGACTTTTCTACCACCGTAATTGCATAGGAAACGTCACTATAAGCTGGGCTCATCACTTTTTAGGAGGCTAATGTGTTTATTTTATTTAAACTTTATGCACTTAATGTACAAAGGCGGACTTAATGCCTTGGGCATTTTCTACCAGTCTACCTTAGGGTGATGCAGAGATTAAACTGTAGGTGCAAGAGTAAAGAAAATTATGAAGACTATAATATAACAATAAATACATATATACATACATACAATAAATTATCAGCATAGATATCACGTAAGTTTATTGTTTTTTGGCAAACACTTGGTCCGATTTTGATGATTATTACGTCAATCGATTTGTTTTAATTTTGCAAGGACATGACAGAAGCATGACAGTTATAAAAAATATGGCGACAACCCGAGGTCACTGTTCCATGTTCTAATAATTTTATATTTCAATGGGTCGATCTCGCTGCTTCCAAATGCGCGCGTTGTTTGCTTACAGTCTGGTTTTTAGTTTTTATAATTACTTTTTTATTTAAAAAATCGTGTGGTCTTTTTCTACCCATGTTCAGACGGGCGTCTAGTTTTACCAGTAACGGCAAATTATCAGTACTTCCTACGCAAACGAACTCAATAAAAACTAATACCCTTGAACCAATCTAAAAAATCAAGTGCTTCAATCCCAAAAACATTAGCAAAGTAATACAAGAGTTGCTTAGCTGGCGAAATATCGGTAGCATGCAAAATTTTACCCCGGCCACTCGAGAACTAATGATCGGCGGGCAGATACGGTCCGCCCGCTCCCAGGGCTGTCGCGAGGCTGGGTGTGTGGTACAGGGGAGGCTGAAGTCAGTGGCTGTAGGCTTTTGTTGGAATGAAGATTGATAGTGGAGAGGTAAACTGGAAGAAGGTGCGGGTATAAAGTAGTGTTTGAAGACAAAAAGTAACATAACAGTGTGTTACAAGAGCAATCCTGGAAACCATCTAGTTTCGGAGTTATGGGGGTTACAATTTTCTTTTGAAATACACGTTTTTAAACCCCCGACGCGAAAACGACGGAGTTTTAAGTTTGACGTGTCTCTGTGTGCGTGTGTCTGTCTGTAGCATCGTAGCGTCCGAACAGATGAATTGATTTGGATTTGTTTTTTTCTGTTTGAAAGGTGAATTAGTCGGGAATGTTCTTAGCTACGTTTGTTAAAAATCAGTCCAAGATGGCCGTAGCCACAAAATGGCGGATTACATATTTATTCAAAAACTCCATCAATATGGTTCCCTCAAAATGAAAGGGCTAGTAGAATACTCGTACTGTTCAGTATGATACATTAAAAATCCAAAATGACCACCAACACAAAATTGCGAACATTTTCCATTTAACTTTTAGTACAATGTGTCGGGGTTTTTTTTTTAATTTTAATTTTTTTTTGTCAAGCACATAGTACAGAGGCGGACTTAATGCCATAGGCATTCTCTACCAGTCAACCTTTGGGTGATGCAGAGACAAGCAGTGGCAGGTGTACATCTGAAAATAATTTTATTAATAATAATTTTATAACTTTATTTTAAATACCTCTTACAATCCCATATACTATTCAATGTTTCCATTAGCACAATACTTAGATTGAGTTACATTGAGTTTTACCGTTAAAGGTGATTTTTCAGTCCAAAAAAAAGTTGTTTCCCAGCAATAATTTTTACGTGGAGTTACTTACGTGTTATAGTTTGATGTACAGAATCCGTTATCTCAGCCAATAGCCACACCTGTGCTGTGTTTTTAACACAAATGAACCAGTTAGATATTCATCATCATTTCAGCCGAAAGACGTCCACGGCTGGACATAGGCCTCCCCTAGGTGTCGCCTCATTGACCGGTCCCTTGCGACTCGCATCATTAGTTATGACTCGTAGTTAGATATTGCAAGTAGTTTATAGTTTTGACCACCTCGCTGGTCTCGACAGCTGAGCATGACGTCCTAGGTTCGATTGCCAGGTCGGGCTAAGTGTTATTGGGTTTTTCGTCAAGAATTTCTCAGTAGTTTTCACGAACCCTGGATTAGTGCCTGATGGAAATAAGGTCGCCGCCAATTATTTGGGACTTAAACATAACTGGCGACAGAATATGCGTAATGTTATGTTATGTTGTTTGAAGATAGTGATACAGGAACCTGATACGGTACAAATTCGGAATGCCAAGTGTATTTTGCATAGACCTTGGTATATAGGTGAACTTTACGAGTATTTAGCTGCATCCAGTTTATTAGATGTGCGATCGCCTCCGTGGCAACTGGACAGATTCGCATCTGGACAGTTTCGATTCGAGATTAGCGACCGGACAACTTTAAAAACATATAAACCTTTTTTTTTTTTTTTTAGGATGGAAAATCATCAAATTACTTTTCCCACTCTGGGCGGAGCGGGAGGGAGTGTCAGACTTTTACTGACTAAAACCCATCCATGTTCCTTCCTCGCCCTTTATGTTCCGGGGCCGCGGTATCTCTTTCGAATAGGCCCGCAACCCCGGCAGGCTTCGGCCCTTGCGGGTCCGTTCATATTTTGTTTGGTATTTGTTGAGTTCATTGTAAAATAATCTGAGTATGTTTTTAATTTTTTATGTGTCGACCTTTCTCTCTCGAGAAAAAGAATCCTATTTAGCAACGAGGGCGTTTTTATTCTATGTCCACTCCAGCTCCTAGTGGATGAAACAACCCTTTTCTAGTTACATTCTCTTCATTATCACACCCGAGTGCAAACCACAGAACTAAAACAAAACCTCATTATTCCCCAAAAACTAAACTAAATAAACAACAACGCAATCCACAAAAATAAAAGTTGGCAACATTTTTCCCAACAGGCAACCCTACACCCCGGCGTCTAGATTCTGTAATGAAGCAATTTAAATGCATGAGGCAGGGCGAGAGACGCGATGGTGGGGGGAGAACCAATCATAAATCAAGAACGTAACGGCGCGACCGTTACATTTGAATTCAAACTTTATTCGTTGGCACACACAGTAGCTTTTCCTTCGTTAATAGGTTGTAGTTGCGATGTTTAGGATTTGGGAGGAGGTAGTAGGTATGGATGATAGTGCCCGCGCGGGGTAAGTATGGGTATATCTCTACAGGTAGAGGATTATGGGAGGGTACGGAACTACACAGGCGAAAATGTTTTCCTAACTTATTCGAAATAGAAAGGAAAAGTCGCCGAGAAAGTGATATCAGTTTTGCGTGGGTACGTGTGTTATTTTTGACCTGGTTGGTACTTGATTGGATGCTCCCGGTCCAGATTGGAAGGCTTTTATTGCAGCCAATAATGTGGGTACGAAATTAAGGGTTGGGAAATGTAGGACTGGACTTTTCTCTTCATTACTGAGACTGCGACACGGAGTTCAGGCTGATTGCTTTCTTAAAATAGGTAGTGTGACTTAATCAAACGTTTTGGCTGAATTTCGTGATTTCGGGGGCCTTTGACTTATACAACACTTGTTTTCCTAGGATCACGCTCAGGCTGGAAGACAGGATATCCCGATATCGAACATTGAATCTTTCACATAATATTAAGAACTTCTAACTAAGATCAATCATTTACTTATTATGCATATTATGATAAAATACAAATTGTGTAGCAAATAGAACTTTTAAACAATGTTAGTAACACTACGGACGAGTATCTGAAAACAGCTGTTTAAAACACATTTTTGTATGGGAACATGTCATAGTGACAGCTGTTGTTAGATAATCAGACTGTTATCTTCTTGGTGCACATGGACCTTAGACGGTCTGAATGTAAGATAGGATTTTGACATAGGTAAGTAATTGAATTTGCCCGGAAGACGTGTTAGAAGGACTCTCACTAGGTGGGCCGATAGAATAGAATAGAATAGAATTGGACCGATGACCTGGTATAGGTTATGGGAGTCCGCTGGATGTTAGTCACATGGGACCGGTCATGTGACGACACTTGGGGGAGACCTATGTCCAGCAGTAATAAATAAATAATAATAAAAATTTTGACTCCGTACAACGGACTGCAAATAATGTATTGAAGAATTAGTCAGTGTCCGGGTCAGCAGCCCGCCCACAGTCTGTCAGGTTTGACAGAATCTTTACTTAAATTCACTACCAAATAAACTTCCAATTTTGCTTTAAAAAAGAAAGAAAGAAACAGTTATATTAGGTAATACGCACAAGGCAAAAAAAAAACTAAATGGTAAAATTAACAGTAACACAAAATTATATAAAGAAAGTAAACATAAGAAAAGAAAACTGAACGAAATTGGCCCCCTATCTTAGCAAGGCGTTGTAACATTAAAAGAAACCCACCCATTGACTACTTCAGCTGAAGATCAGAAGTCAATCATCGCCTACAGTAGCTACAATAGGAAAGCCAGGAACAGCAAGACTGTTCGGAACCATTAATATCGAGCCGCGCCAATTTATATCCATTCCGAGCCCTCGAGTGACGTCATGAGAACTCGATCGAACCGCCTACAACCGGTTTAGGGCTGCTAGGCTAAGGAGATTGTTGTTAAGGGCACTTAACAACAATCTCCTTAGCCCCTTTAGCCCCTTAGCGTCCTTTTAAACACTCATTGTGTTTTGGACTTCTGTCCTGAAAGGAAATGTTCCAGAAATGTATAGAGCCTGGGCCAGCACTATGTACACCATACGTAAATATACATACAGTAACCGTTTTTATCATTAATTTTCTAAAATTTCACCTGTTTTTTATGTTAATTCAAATTAAGTTGGTTAAGGAGAGCAACAAACCATACAATTAAAAATGGTGGATCAGAGCAGCCTGTATGATAACAATGATAACATTTTGACAATGACATTTGATTGAACACATCCGATCCAAACTCAAAGCAAAGATAGAGTTAAAGACGTCACTTCTTAAAACTGTCAATCCGCCAGAACCGTCATGGCTGCCCTAAAGATAGACTTATCTTAATAAAAAAACTTGGCTAAAATTTGGATCTCAATCACGCCAGATAGAAAGCGATGGATGAAGTATATGATGGAACGAGCTTACCCAAAAGAAGCCTACAAAACACGAGTGAACGGGCACGCAGGCATCATAGACAGGCTAAATGTGGAAGAGTGTTTCATACTTTGTGAAGTTCAGAATGTATACTACATTTCGGCTCCCTAGGAACTAGGCAGCGACATCCCTGGGCACCCAGTGTTATGCGCCTCTGGCGTGGCAGTGCGCGTGACAGGCAGTGTTCCCATCGCCTTACCTGATGGGGTCTGCCCTGCTTTTGAGCCGCTAATGGATTCTGCGGTGCCATTCTTGTTCTGTTCTCAGTTTACGTGTGTATATCGTGGGGGTACTGTGTCGATATGGGGTGTGTACGTAAAGATGAAGACAAATACCAAAATCAAGTAACTTTTCGGATGTAAAACAACGTGTTTGTCTATCTGTTCGTGATAAACTCAAAAACTACTGTACCGTAAAACTACCGTTTTCACCAATGTATAGAGTGGTCCTCGTTACTAATTATTATAAAAAAAATACTTGGACGCGTCTGTCTGTCTGTGCGCGATAAACTCAAAATGATAGAGTGGTTCTCGAGGCAGGTTTTAGCATAAAAGCAGGGCGAAGTCGCGGGCATCAGCTAGTGTTTTAAAAGAATGAATCATGATTCTACATAAATCCAGAAGCGTTGAATTTTTTTGCTGATTATTGGTGTACGAGCACCAAAAAGGTTCTATCTCCAAGTTACAATAGTTATTTCTCGCAAATATTACTTTTTAAAGAAATGGTACATGCATGTTGGTGCTCGTAACTGTGGCCCTCCAAAACAACCAAGTTTGAAGCTCAAGTTGTCGGGGTGAAATTTGTTCCAATTTGGTCTAATAGATCATTGCAAGGAATGCACCCAATCGCCAATCAACACTGTATAATCATAATTATGCCTAGCCTTTTTCCAACTATGTTGGGGTCGGCTTCCAGTGTAACCGAATGCAGCAGAATACCAGTATTTTATATGGAGATACTACCTAGGTTGACCTCCACAACCCAGTTAGTATTGGATAATACTGTACCCCTTGGTAAGACTGGTTGTCAGACTTTTTGGGTCACTAACTACCTGTAACGACTGTCAAAGATCTACAAATTATAGCAGAGACTAACTGCTTAACGTGCATTCCGAGGCACGGAGAAAACTTGGTCACCCATCCACAGACCAACCTAGGCACGGGTCGACCTCGTATTATTTAGCCGCAAGCTTCTTTATCAATCAACCAGCGAAACATAACTCAAGAGGTTTCAATGCCAAGTTATAAAACTTAAGAAGACGGGTATTTATCGCGAATTTACCTTTAATTTAATCCCGACGTTTCGACCGGATTGCACCAGCCGTGGTCGCGGGGAGACTGAAGTATTGGAGGTACCGCGACAGAAAAGTGAAGGCGTTTATTCAACTACCCTCACTCATCTTCATAAATGTTAATTAGGGCCGGTTCACACTAGGACAGCACACTACACTAACAGTGTCCGTATATTGAGGCGATTTCACTTGACGAGTACACTTAGTGATTACAGGATACCGATAAATACCCGTCTTTTTAAGTTTTATTATGTGTTCTGATCGTGAAAGTTTAAAAAAGACAATTAAATCCCAAGGTTATATTGCCAACGAGGTCAGATACTCTTTAGTCTTATAAATACGAAAGTAACTCAATACCTAAGTCACGAATAAGTACCAGGGCACCATAGAACACCAGCAGTGAACCGGTTCTCTTGAAGGTGCCTCCGCAGCGCTGGTCCATAAATCAGAGACGCCCCTCGCTTGTGAGTTCCGCCTTCTGCGTGCTAAGAGTAAGAGGTGCTGAAGATTTGCAGATAGCCGATGTTGCGCGTACGCATGGTTCAGGTGCATGGGTGTTATAAACTTAAATTATATAATAAGCTGACCCACGCAACTTCGTCTGCGTCACATAAGAGAAAAAAAACGAAAGGAAAAAACATCCCCGTTTTTGCAACATTTTTCATTCCTGCTCCGCTCCTAATGGTCGTAGCGTGATGTTATATAGCCTAAAGCCTTCCTCGATAAATGGACTCTCGAACACAAAAATATTTTTTCAATTTGAACCAGTAGTTCCTGAGATTAGCGCGTTCAACCAAACAAACAAAAAAACAAACCCTTCTGCTTTATAATATTAAGTATAGATAGTATAGCATATAACATCACGCTTGTAATCCCTAAAGCGGGTTAGGCAGATGTAAACCTATACTTAATAGTACACCCACAGTTCAGTAGTTATGTGCTGATGTTCCAAAAATTCAAATTTTCTTGTGTTTTTTCAATTTGCAGGCCAGTGCTAAGGTTAAAAGACGAGTAAGGCTGAAAGACGTATGTAGTTATAGAATTAATCATCAAAATCATGGCAAAAATGGCTCCTCGACCATTGTCAACTTGTAGGGTTTTATTGATGATTTTGATACTTAATACAATGTACAGCCTAGCGTGGCCTGCAAATAACAAAAAAAACGCAAGAAAAATTGAATTTCGCGGCCAACCTTGACGCTTTCACCTTTTTTTTTTTGTTTTGGGATGGAAAATCATCAAATGACTTCTCCCACTCTGGGCGGAGCGGGAGGGAGTGTCAGACTTTTACTGACTAAAACCCATCCATGTTCCTTCCTCGCCCTTTATGTTCCGAGGCCGCGGTATCTCTTTCGAACAGGCCCGCAACCCCGGCAGGTGACGCTTTCACCTTACGTCATATCTATTGGCACCAACCGATGGCACTAACCTGTAATGTGGTATCCATTAATCAATCATAATACCAATAAGTTATTGTCTATTTTTTTTGTTTAATTCTCTTATTTTAAAAGGGGGTTTTTGTCCATACGGATATGCCAACCCCATCGTATCTTATTACCTAGTCACATAAATATTAGGAATACTTACTTACTAAGTTTGTACTTAACGGAAAGCGAATCCATTGATTAAATATTTTCACCAAGCCACATAACTCCGTTGCAATCGTTGATGTGGGGTTTCCTAAAACGATTTGAATTAGCCCAACGTCTAGAATGTTTAATTGAAACTCTCTAATCAATGATTCCCTTTCATTCTTGTTCTTAACGCACTCCATCAGCAAAATGTTGCACATCTTCGATTTTATTGCAAATTTCACAATTTGGGGATGCGACCATTAGGAAAGCAAACTTTGCCGATGGATTGTGTCCAGAACGTAGCCTTAGTGCTAACTTAACATAATTCCTACCCAAACTTGTATCCTCGAACCAGGGCAATCGAGGAGGCTCATTCTGAATTACCTTATACCAAAAGTTATTGTTTAAAAATCCTCTTGATGCCAGAAAGGGGCCTATGCAAAAGAAATACAAAATTTACGACTACAAACTGTCAACATTTTTCCATGTCGATTAATAATCGCCTGTAGCCGTGCCGCAATTAGTAATTAATAAAATAGAGTGTAAAATGCTGCTTTTAAATAATGGCGACAAATGATGATAGTGGCGGTAAACACCAATAAATCATCGTTGAAGCATTAAAGCATTAAATATGAAAAAAAAACAAGTTCCTAGTTTAGTGTCAACTATATACATTTTGACGTCATCGTCTTCGAGAAATCTGTCCAAGTTGTAATTAATCAACATTTGTCTATGGTCTAATAAATATTATTTATTTAAAAAACAGATTAATCTAACTAACCGTTTTGAACCCAATAATTAATAAAACAAAAACTTTTTTCACGACCACATTCACTACCAACATTAATAATCTTAAAAACCGTTTTAAAACCAAAAAAAGAATAACCTAATCAAAACTTATTTTTCGAAATTCGAATACTCTTTTCTATAAAGGAGAATGGGCGGTGCGGTCATGTCATTACGGCTTGGGCTCTGTCACTGTTCAAACGACTGGACGAAACGCTTGGTAATGGTATTCCGCCTACCTATTCCAGCTATGCCGAGATACGCATCGGTGGCTGGTCAGCACCGCCTCCCGCAGAACAAATGAGCTACACAACACGCGATGACCTGCCCGTGGAATTTTACGTGCTTATATTTTATGGGCTATATTTTTATCGAAGTTTATAGAATGACAAAAGTTACATAGCTAAACACTTTTTTTTGCATATTTGGTTTCGATAATCTGGATTTGTGCCCGATTTATTTCACCCATGGGCCATGGGACATAAACATAACTGGCGAAATGTGGCTGTACTATATGGTACACTAAGCCTAACCCTTTTTTTTCGGATGGGAAATGTGTCACACTTTTACTGACTAAAAACCATCCATGTTCCTTCCTCGCCCTTTACGTTCCGGGGTCGCGGTATCTCTTTCGAACAGTAACGCAGCCCCCCGGCAGGCTTCGGCCTTTGCGGGCCACTTCATTTTGCTGACATTTCATTGAGGCACCCGGTGCGTCTCCCATGGCGCCTGGGGCGAGAGGCTCTCTCCCTCTCGCGTTCCGCCACCTCCTTTGCTAGCATGACTGCTTCACAGAAGGAGGTGACGACTTCCCATTCCGTCTTGCTCCGGACCATGGATTGAACCAGGGCCGGTCGCGAAAGGTCGCCGCCGCCTTCGACCTAACCCTACGGTGCATATTGTACGCACGTCATTACCTTGCGACGAATAAACATTATTTCTTTCTTTTTTTCTTTCTACTTCCCGCAGAGGCATGACGTTATGCACTATTTGATAATAGAGAAATTTTATCTAAGCTACTCCACTAGAACTTCTAAGACCTGTAATTATTTTTCACTAACTCAATGTTTATTTACCCGTTTTAAGTAATAGCGGTAATACGGAAGGCCCTAGAAACTAGTGATCGTTAGCTGCTTGTATTTTTCGACTTTTCCAACATTGTCTATCGATAGAATGTTGCTTGGCCCTTAAGTATTGAAAAAAAACCACCCAAATGGGGGCACGGATTATTATTACGATTAGGATTTAGCTAAGTTAAAACCTACTAGTAAATATTTACTCATAAAAAACTAGGTTTTGTCCGCTGCTTCGACAGCGTGAATTTCGATATTTATTCCACGGGATCATACTTTACTGTGAAAAAAGTGCAAATTCCTTTAGTGGTTTTTGCGTGGAAGACTAACAAACATTCATCCATCCATCCATCCGTCTACGTACCCTCACATTTATAATATTAAGTAAAAAGAAGTAAGTCAGATATCATAAAATATTAAAAAAAAACTTATAGGACGACGATGTTCTCACAACACAATGAAGAATCGTGTTGATTTTCAAAAGAATATAATTATAGTATTTCGTGATCGTGAAAAGAGAAACAGTGAAAAAACATAGAACACCACGAAGAAAAAAAATCATTCAATACATTGTACTAATGCTTATTCACCATAATATTGATACTTCATTGTTTTAGAACTATACAATATATTTAAATAACATTTGCTGATCGCATTTCCCGTTTTCCAGCGAGAACAATGGCCAAGGTCCTATATTCATTCTTCATACACAAAACTTCCGTTTAAAAAAAAAAAAGAAAAACAAATTAAGTAATTGACAACACTAATTGAACAAGGTCCAAACTCCAAGCTGCGTTCAGAGGCCCTCTATCGCGCACGTCTGCAGACAAGTGCGTGTGAGAGACGCGGATAGATCCGTCCGTATGGACGAAACGTTAGGGAGTAGGGCCTCAGAGTTCTAGAGAGAGGAACCTCCTAACAATATGAACCGTGTCCAGGAGGTAGGTACAGCTTTATGAATCAAGCCCTTGACTTGATCTAGCTACCTTCGAGAGCTTCCCCCAGGTGTCGGCCGAGGCTCTTGACAATAGGCCTGGCGACAGTATAAACAAATTGCAAATCTATTTAGTCCGTCAGTTAGATTATTGGAAAATAATAGACACGTATTTTTTGTTTTTGTAAATCAATGAATATTGACAAGGATAAAACGTATCAAAACTCGGGAGTGGGGCTCGTGACGTCAGACCTACCTAAAAATTATACATAGGCGTGACGTATTGAGAATTTTAAAACCGTCGTATCTTCGTCAATTTTGGATTACGAAACAAAAAAAAAATACGGGTCAAATATTTTTTGATAATCTAAATGACGGACTACTTAACTAGTTTTTTTTTTGTCGTCTGCCTATTAAGGCTTGTCCTTTATTATTATTACCAGTTTTTTCGAGCCTTATCTCTTGATCTGTAACAATAATCGCATGTGTCATTGAATGTACAATTTGAAAAGATAAAAACAGTGCAATTAAACACAATAAATATAAAGAAAAGACGTGTTAATTAAGAAATCCCAATAAATAAAAGGAAATAAAAATAAACATAGATAACGAACCAAGACTCGTATAGAACTCCTTTATTATCAACAAAACGAGTGTAAAAGGGTAGCGTGCAAAAAAATACACTTCAAAATATGAAATATTTTTGTTACGCCCATAGGTTTATACGCTAGCATACGTAGCACAACTTTAGTTGTATTTGTACAAACATACGAGTAGGTAACTCGTCCAATTGTTACTGAAATTGAAAGGATCTCTGGCGAAAACCAGCCTGGGAGGGACAGAGAGCCCTCCATAAAAAAAACTATGTATTAGCGAAAATACTCGTCATTTCAGCTGTCATATCCTTTCTTTCATATTGTATACTAGCTGTCCCACGCAACTTCGTCTGCGTCACATAAGAGGGAAAAAGCTACCTACCTTCAACTACCTACCTACTTACTACTACCTACTACTACCTACTACTACGAGTACCTACTACTACCTACTACTACGTACTACTACCTACCTACTACCTACTACTACCTACTACTACCTACCTACTACTACCTACCTACTACTACCAACCTACTACTACCTACCTACCTACTACTACCAACCTACTACTACCTACCTACCTACTACTACATTTTTTTTTCATAAGAACCTTCTCCTGACAATAACAAACACAACAAAAAAAGAATCAGCCAAATTGGTAAAGCCGTTTTCATGCTATGTCGTGACAACGGAAAACGGGTTTCATTTTTATATATATAGAAGATAGAAGATGATTCTTAGCACAGTCCATTCATTGTGATTTTGGTTTCGATTCACAATCACACTCAAAATTCAACCACCGTCAACCAGAAAAATAAAACGACACCAAATGAGTGTGAAAGTGATCATCTGCGCATAAACGTGCAGGTAAGAAGAGCTAGAATAAACTAATACAAAACAAAGCCGTTGAGACCATAGACAAATGTTGACTCGACAAAGCCTGGGAAAACCATTCAATCACTGGAAACAATATCTCATTGTTAGTCTTTATAAAGGGAAATATTTCACTTGAAATGACAGTGACACGATGGAACTCCTGAAGTGTATACCTCTATATTTAGTTATAGTAACAATGGTAATAGCAGAAGGACGACTGTTGCCAGAAGAACCGGCGGATCTTAAATCAAAGGGAAACATGAGAAATCCAGATCCGAAGTCCGGGGTGGGTCCAATCATTTGTGCTAGATTAGCGCACCAACCGTATTTTGGAGTGGAAATGTTGCTGGGTCGAGAATGGAGAATTTACTACACATGGAACATGGATTTACAAAACAAGTGCATGGATATGACGTTCCGGAATGCGACACCTGCGGTTTGTTTTCATTAAAATATTTTTTCATCCCCCCACCTCGGAAAGAGTATTTTTGCTCTTCAATATCTGAGTGCAAAAGCCGTTTTTATCGTCATGAGGGTAAAGTGAATTGATCGGTGGCGGCGACCTCTCGCGTCCGGCCCTGGTTCAATCCATGGTCCGGAGCGAGACGGAATGGGAAGCCGTCGCCTCCTTCTGCGAAGCAGTCATGCTAGCGAAGGAGGTGGCGGAACGAGAGAGGGAGAGATCCTCTCTCCCCGGCCGCCGCGGGAGACGCAACGGGCGTCGGGGGCCACGTGGTGGCTACCGGCCACCGTAGATGCGGGCCTGTGGACGGCTGGCTATGGGCTAGCTAGCCGTCCGGCCGTCTAACGACGACGACAGGCCATGTCGACGGCACGTTCGTGTTCCACGCGCGCCTCAAAGAGATGTCAGCAAAAAGAGAGGGGCCCGCAAGGGCCGAAGCCTGCCGGGGTTGCGGGCCTGTTCGAAAGAGATACCGCGGCCCCGGAACGTAAAAGGCGAGGAAGGAACATGGATGGTTTTTAGTCAGTAAGAGTCTGACACTCCCTCCCGCTCCGCCCAGAGTGGGGGGGGTCATTTGATGATTTCCCATCCTTAAAAAAAAAAAAAAAAGAGTAAAGTAAATTTGAATTTAGAACATCGTGTGCACTAACCATGTGAATTCAAAACATCATAAAACCTATTTACTTCTACCTCTATGGTGCCGAATTTATCATATTTTTTTTTTTAATTTGTTAAGAACTCAGACTCGGAACCTTCTTGTTGTAGATACTTTTTTAATAGGTATGTTTTGCGCGCGCCATTTTCTTTTCGCGTCATATTGTTAACACCAGGTTAAAAACAAGGAATCCAACTTGAAAACAAGTGAAAAACCTAAAATGACCACTCATTATCTAGCGACGAGGAAGTTTATTTGACGCCAACAGAATTAAATGAATTTGTTAATAATGCGCATTTTTTTGCGTTTATCCGTTTCCTCGCTGAGGTGGGATGAAAAGTTACGTGTTGCACTCGAGTGCAAAGATTTTTCACCTCGTGCTCTTTTGATTCCCTCGCTAACGCTCAAGATTCTAAGTTTTGAATCACTCGCTTCGGTCGTGCGTGACTCAATTTTAGAATCTTTCGCTTGCTCGGTCATCAAAATTGAGCACGCAGTTAAAAAACAACTTTGCACTCTTGTATAACAAATAGGTAACTATTATACTTTTCAGTGTATCGATGCAATGGCAAGAAGTTAAAAGGAAAAGTTATAAACTTGATAGAAACTTGAGCCTAGCGTTACAGGGGTAGATTTTGCCATGAATTAGAGCATTTGGGAATGTTTCACGAACCCAATTTTCACGTCTCGCGTTCCAGCAATCAATGGCCAAATTGGTAAAATCAGACAATGTTTATTTACATTTCTTGGTTATTTCAGTTATTGTGATATACATAGTTCTAATTCATTTTATAGGGGTAACTGGTAGTTGGTTTTCTTATTACAGTCATTAGAAGATTAATTTATGTTCATTTGAAGGAAACATATCATAATTATAATTACTTACGTAGTTTTACAATGAAATTTTCGAATAATAGAGATATTCTAACGAATTGGTGCCCATAGGTAGGTCTGTATTCACAAAAGGATTCACGTAGATAACTTCATTAGCTTAAGAAATTTAGCAAAATTGTGAAGTGTTCCATCCAGGTTAGTTTTGTGAACATTATATTCTAGGAATTTTTCATTTTCATTGCAATTTTTATAGACTTCACAGCCTATAAAAATTGCAATGACATGGGTTGCAAGACTTCTAGCTTTACTTTGAAAGTAGTTTTAGGAATTTGCAGAACTGTCACTGTTGACAATCGGTCATCTGAGTTTCTCCGGCTCAGATGACCGATTGTCAACTTAGGACTGGGGTGTCTTAAGTTTTAAACTGCCTATTTCCTACACTTGGCCATTGTCATTGAGGCTACGATTAAATGGGTTGATTAAGCAAATTAGTAGATTATTATTTGTTTCTGAGGAGCTCGTGGCTAAATTATCTCAGCCGCTCGGGTCGATCTTTAGGTTAAGCCATCCTAGCCTAGGGTGGTCTGTGGATGGGTGACCACCTTTACATACCGAGTTTCCTCCGGGCTTCGGAAAGCACGTTAAGCTGTGGTCCCGGCTGTCATTTGTCCATCTTTGACAGTCGTTACAGGTAGTCAGTGGCCCAAATAGTCTGACACCAGTCGTACCAAGTGGTATCGTATTTCCCAGTATTAACTGGGTTGTGGAGGTCAGATAGGTAGTCGCTCCATGTAAAATTCTGGTATTCAGCTGCATCCGCTTAGACTGGAAGCCGACCCCAACATAGTTAGGAAAAGGCTAGGCAGTTGATGATATCTGATTTGTGTAACGGCGCAGCCGTGAGGCACACAGCACATTTCTACTATGTCCTACTCATTGTTTTGTATCTTTTTTATTTATAATTGTGTGTGTGCTTTATTAACTGACGTCAAATAAATATTTTTCTTTCTTTCTTTCTTTCTTACGGCTAGGTCCATAATAATCTCCTTTGTTGTGACCCGCAAATGTAGCATATACATATAAACCTTCCACTTGAATCACTCTATCTATTGCTGAAAAACTGCATTAAAATCCGTGGCGTAGTTTAAAAGATCTAAGTGTACAGATGGCGGTAGCGACTTTGTTTTATACTTTTTGCGCCAACGCTCTCACGTAAAAAGATGAGAGGGTGTTATTTCCCGTTGGTACACTAGGTTCTTCAGTATGACGCTGAATTCTGAAGCTGAGCTGCCGATTGGGAGCGTGCCGTCAGGATGCAGAAAAAAACTTTAGTCTAACTGATCCTTCACGATGCCCGACTTTTCGCTTTGCTGGCATACTTTTGTCTTCTAAGATCATATTAATTTATTTATTTATTTATTTATTAAAACTTTATGCACAAGTAAAAACTGTACAAAGGCGGACTTAATGCCTTGGGCAATTTATGTATGTGATTTTAAAAATCACGTTTACACATCACAATAGGTTATGTTTTAAAACTAGATAAGATATCGTTGTGTCGGAGCTGACTACTCTGAGGAGAAACCACTGAAACAAACTCGGAGTACTCTTTTGAAATCTAGAACTCCAGACATAATCTTGGTGAAGTAACATTAGTTCATGCATTTTCAATTTACTTGAATGACGTTACTTTTTTGTTTAGATTATCAACCGGGTCTACAATGATATGAGCGAATACATCGAGACGCAACCATATTGGGACGCGGCCACGGTGCTGGCCAGTATAGGTCCCTCCAAGCACGAGATGCTTCTATTTGCAGACCAAGGTTCCGCTGGGAGGTTCCAAGGAGTGCCCAACATCATCAAGGATGGGAGTAAGTAGCTCACTAACAACGGCAGCCTTGTAGCGGCATAATACAAAAAATCAAAATCGAAATCTTTTAGATTATTGCGATACACTCCTGTATCGCAATAATCAAACTTAGGAAACGGCAACGGTCTGATTGGTGTTCATTTCCTCACAGTGAATGTGAAAAGTAGGGAGCTACGTCTTTGGCGAGCTTAAATTCTTCATAGCATCCTAGTCTTAACTCCTTCGATTTTTCGGAACTTAACTCCAAGCTGCCTCATTCCTCTCGTGAGCTCTAAAATCCCTCGCTGGGTTCAGCATTTAAGATAGCACCCGTGACGTGAGACACTGATGCATAATCTACTAAAGGAAGTTGCTTTTTTATCGTAGGGAAATTCCATCAGAGACACGGCTTATTTTTTTAAAGGAAACCTTATTATTCTCCAGATATGTCACCTGCGAAAGCTTCGGTACCGTTACTCAATTTCCATTTGAAACTATTGTATGGAGGCAAGTATTTGCTGATGGTGGACTGTCAGATTGGTGTGTCGACGTTGTTAGCTCGTAAGAAGAACGTCCCGTACCGCGCAGAGATTGGCGGCATCGCCAGTACCCTCGACCTTGGACCCGGCCTCCAGGCCTGTCTCACTGATAAGAACGGCGACGAAGAGATACTCAAAGAGGAGGCAGAGGCACCCAAAGAATTGGATGAGACACAAAGTGAACGAAGAGAACGTAAATAAATAATAAAGTATGCTTGGACGTTGTTTTTTTGTTTTATCCCCTTGCAAATAATGATAAAATTTCAACCCACTTTTAATTTCTGAGTAGGTACTTAAGGCATTAATAAGGCCTCGGGGCAACTGGACAGATTCTCATCTGGACAGTATCTTAGCTGGACAGATTCTCACCTGGATCGTTTCTCAGCTGGACAGTTTCTCATCTGGACCGTTTCTCAGCTGGAAAGATTTACAACTGGATGGAACTTGTACAGTCCATGACACAATTAAAGAGGATGTGTTGTAAATTTGGACGTTATGAAAAAGTGTGGACGTTGGTGTGGACGACTTGCTCCAACGGGCGGGGTACGGACCAGTGCAGAAACCCTAGGTGAGGTTTTCCGCCTGGGTGAAAGTACGGGTCCCATACTCTAACTGATGAGGTTATGGGAACTACAGGAGCTAAACTAGCAACTCTATTTGTGGTGGTTCAAACTTGTTTCAAATACTGTTAGAATATTATTTTGGCTTTACGTCAGACAGTTGTTGGTGGTTTCGATCGATTTACGAAAAATATATTGATTGGACTAAAAAAATAAAACACTATGATAGTATGTTGCTTGTAGAATTATTTGCCAAAAAATCAGCATAATCGCAAGAATTTTTTAGAGATAACTTCGTGTTTTTTTTGTCGAGAAAAATTAATTGTATTATATAACTCAAATGATGTACCGCAAAAGTTCTAGGATGGCAAAAGTATTTCAATCATAGTTTGTAGGTAACATAGTTTAAAAAAAAAAAAAAAGTTACGTACGAGTATATTAGCCAAAGAACTAATACTATAATAAATGTGTGTGTGTGTGTATCATAAATAAAACATATTTTATTAACTCTCACACCGTGTTTTATTTCACCGTTTATAAACTTAAAACCCAATTATCTCAGAACAATAAACAAAGGACATTCATCATTATTGCAGTGGACCCTCCGCGCCCAGCTCATAGTCCTTTTGGCTGCCATCTTCAATGGCGCCCTGAGCAACAATATGTTCCCCCAAGTGTGGAAAGAGGCCACTGTTATAGGTATTCCCAAACCTGGGAAACCGAAAGCCCAGCCTTCGAGCTACAGGATGATCAGTCTCCTGAGTGCTCTCGGCAAAATCTATGAAAGGCTTATTTATAAGCGTCTCAGAGATTATGCCGAGACAAAGGGCCTCATCCCTAAAGAACAGTTCGGCTTCAGGACCGAACATTCTTGTATACATCAAGTCCACCGCATCATTGGCTGGTTTCCAGCGTGGAGCGATGACGGGGGTGATATATTTCGACATAGTGAAAGCGTTTGACAAGGTCTGGTACAATGGCTTATTGTATAAGCTATACCAACTTGGTGTGCCTGACCGTCTCGTGCTCATCTTACGAGACTTTCTGTCAAACCGCACCTCTCGCTACCGTATGGGTAAGACTTTATCCTCTCCACATACTTACTATCCGTGCCGGAGTCCCTCAGGGCTCCGTTATCTCTCCCCTCACGTTCACGCTGTGCACCAGCGACATCCCCAAGAACAAGAAGGTTCAGTTAGCCTCATTTGCCGACGACACGGCTTTTTACTACACCAGCCGTTCTCAGGCCAACATCCACCACATCCTCCAAACAGCTGCCGACATGCTCGGCGCTTGGTTCCGTAACTGGAGGATTGAAGTTAACCCTGAAAAGAGCCAGGTAGTTCTTTACTATAAGGCACGCCTTAAGCGATCGCCAGGTACCATCACTATGTTCGGCAAGCCTATCTCTTGGGAGAAACAAGCGAAATATCTTGGAGTTATTCTTGACGACCATCTGTCATTCAAAGCTCACATCAAAGCAGCTCGTGACCGAGCTGCCTTCACTATGGGTCGACTCCATTTCATGATCACTAGGAAGAGCAAGTTGTCACTTAAGTGCAAGTTGCGTCTTTACACCGCAGTCATCCGACTCATCATGACCTACACTTGTATCGTATTCGCTCACGTCCACCCCCGACATATCCACACGATGCAGACCTTGCAGAACCGATTCCTCCGTAAAATCACCGGTGCCCCCCTTATTTCCGTAATGACAGTCTACACGCAGACCTTAGAATCCCTACCGTTCAGCAGTTCATGAAACGCCTTTCCAAGCGTTACTTTGACACTGCTATCAAGCATAGGAACCCCCTAATCGCATCGGCCGCCCGGTACGACCTATCGCGTATTAGCTCAGTCCAACGTCCACGCCACACTCTAGTCACCCCCGACGATCCGATCACTATCTTGCAAGAGAGTAGGAAAGATACCAGTACAGTTCGTAGAATGTTCAAATACAGACCGAAAACATTCCGACCTCGCCGCAGAGGTCCGGCGCGTAACCCCCGTTCAATCCCTCCCCGACCCTTGCTCGAGCCAGCCCGCGATGCTGAGCCTGTAGTAGTAAAACAGTCCCTAAATAAAGACAACCTGACCCCGTATTCACAAACGTTGGACTCGTTTCCGATTCGACAAATCGTATATCTGTCTTCTTTTGGCATTACGAAAACGACCGAGATAGACATACGACTTCCCGAATCAGAAGCGAATCGAAGCGTTGTGAATACGGAGGTAGATCCAGCCTGTCCCTTTGCTGCCCCCAGCGACGCCCTAAGCCGAGGTCCGTACCCCACAGGGGGTGCCCATAGAGCGCTGTCGCTTGCCCGGTTAAGCAGAAGCCAGTCTTCATAGATTGAACTGCGAGATGCCCTACATAAAAAAAAACTTTCTAGCCACATAATCCTACTCACAGTCCAACCATCATCGTTGGCCAATTTTCCGAAAAGTCTGTAATAAGGATGGGACTTCATTCATGAACCCGTATTGTATTGTCACCTTCAAATCAAGTCAAATTGACAGCAGCACATGATTTAGAATCGCACTCGTGGAACACAATATCATTTTACCTGATTTTGAAAGCGTGGTAGTAGCCATGAGTATCCACTGCTTTTGTGATTTGCAATCATTTCGATTCAATCCTAGTGTGTCAATTTTGATATTTTGTTAGACCAGAACTTATCCACTTTCACAGCGTCGTCGGGACGGCGCAGAGGTCATTTTGGCTACATGGTTGAATGATCCTGTTAGAGACGCTATGGTTTTGAAAAAGCTGTGCATGTTTTTAAGCCGTTTTTTAGCTTTTGGGCTCCGTATAATGGGTGTCTGCTATCCGACTCCTGCTTGTTTGTTCACTTCTGATATGCGGAGGTGCGATGGCTGCTGTAGGGTAAAGTGCGCTGACTGGTGTAGATTTTAAAGAGAATGGGTGCTAAAACACTTCCCCGGGGCAGGCCATTTTTTTCCAATCTACGTCTGTTTTTTTTTTCGTGTTAAGAAGGACTTGGTAACGTCAATCACGCAGCCTCTCACCATGTATACGGATGAAACCCTGGTCGTCGATAATGCCAGATAGTTTTGCCAATTACCTCTTAACATTTATTGTGTCATATGCCGCTGACAAGTCGACGAGTACCACGCTAGTGATTTTTCGTACCTCGCAGCTCTATGTATTGTGACAGTCTGAGAAATTTCGCAGAGCTTGCCTTATCTGTTCTGAAGCCGGCCTGCTCGGGAGTTGGGTCAATAACGTTTGGCTCAGTAACGTGTAGGTAAAATAAAAAGAGCCGATACAAAACATTGACGTTGAGTCTATAGACAAATGTTGACGAGTCGGAGAGTGGTCTGGGAAAATCATTCAGATACCGGAAAAAAAAATTTCATTGTTCGTCTTTACAAAGGGAAACATTTCACTTCAAATGGTAGTACGTAACGTAGTAATAGTATAACAATGGTAGCAGACAGACAAAGGATGTCAAAAGAAGATATCACACATTTGAAACAACAGCACGAGATAATTCTCTCGAAGACTTCCAAGGAGGGTCCAACCATGTGCGCCAGATTAGCGAACGAGCCGTATTTAGGAGTGGAAATGTTGCTTTGTCAAACCTGGAGGATTTACACATGGAACATGGATTTACAGAAACAGTGCTTTGATATGACGTTCTGGAAAGCGATGCCGTCGGTACATCGTTTTCATTAAATTTATTTATTTCTGAATTATTTCGTAATACATCTTGCATGAGCTGTTTAGCAAAATGCAAAACGCTGTCTGGGAGTCAAAATAGTATCTGTGACTTATGACAACGTTTTATCCGTTATTGATAATTAATCGACTATTTTGCTTTGACGACATGAATCATATTTATTTCTGTAAGTTGGTTAGGTTAATCTAGGAGTCAAAACAAACAAAACTATATGAGCTCTATGTTTCGTGTCTGACTACCACTGTCTCTTTTAAAGTCATACATAGTCAGAAAAGAATATAAAGTTGTATCGAAAAGTTCTGGAGTGGCAACAGTGTCAGAAGCCGTTGCGTTAGAAGACCTCCCACTAGGTAGACTGATGACCTGGTGAAGGTTGCAGGAATCCGCTGGATGCGAGTCGCATGGGACCGGTCAATGTGACAACACTTGGGGGAGGCCTATGTCCAGCAGTGGACGTCTTACGGCTGAAATGATGCTGATAATGATGGTAATAGTCAGTCAGACATAATCATGATCAAGTTTCATGACAACCACACAGAATAGTTCATTCATTTCCAATCTGCATCACGTATTTGCTATCTTCAGATTATCAACCGCATGCGTGAATACTTGTAGACTGAACCCTACTGAGACGCTGCCTCAATGCTTGTTAGGCTAGGTTTGGTCGCAGCAAACATGAGATGTTCCTGTTTGCAGACCAGGGAGGTTTCAACGGGTGCCCAACCTCATCCAAGATGAGAGTAAGTATAGCTTAAAAACAATGGCAGTCTTGCAGCGCATAGTTCAAGAAGTACTAGATACACTGTATAGTCTATTATTCAAACAAACACCTAAAATCAAAATCCTGCATCGCAAAATTATAATTCTTCGCAAGTTACCGCAACTGTCGCGCACTAATGCCCATCAGACACAATACCCGTCTGGTTGGAAGTTATCTCCTATTTTAATGGGAGTCAAAATTTTCTTCCCAATAATTAATTAACTAATTAGGCGTCTGCTTTCTTTTAGACCTGGATGCATCTGGTTACCAGCATTATACATGGAACAACTGCCTATTTTAGCCTCATAACCCACTCAATGGAATTATATTAGTTTCCTATTTGTTTTGTGCAGGATTTCCTAATATTCTGATGACAACGAATTCCACAGTCACTCCATTTTCACTTACTAGCAAAACATGGAAAGAGCAAAGATGGCAGTCTTCTGCCTGCATTAACGGGTAGACAAGAGCCAAAATATGTTGTTGTCATAACAGTAACACATAAGTAAAACATAATGAAGTAAACATAGTAATATATTATATACAACGTGTAATGTTAAATGCGCAAAATCTCAGACACCCCAGAATTAGATCAATTGAATTAAAAATAATTATTTTTAATTCCATTGACCTAATTCTGGGAAAAAAAAAGTTTCATGTGCTGTTTTAATTTTTTAGGAAGAACTATTATTATCTCGCGTATGAGAAAAATTAAATTGGACGACAACCATTTGTGTTTGTTTGTTTACCTATTTTGTTGGGTTTGCGCACATGATGACTTGACCTACTAATAAATAGACAGCAACATTTTTAAATAAGATCTTGTCTGACACTCCCTCCCGCTCCGCTAAGAGTGGGACAAGTCATTTGATGATTACGCATCCTAAAAAAAAAAGGCTTCGACAGATACCTTGACTTCGGACCCGACCAAAAGGCCTGTATGTCTGATAAGAAAGAAAGAAAGGAATAAATTTTGCATGCACGTTGTTTTTTTGTTGAATTTTCCCATTGCTAATAAGGATATGATATAAACCAAGTTCTGATTTCTGAGTAGGTTTTTAGGCATCCACTAGACTGAGAGTGAACTTAAGAACATATTTTCGCATTTTTTTCGCCTTTTTGTCACGGTTGTTATATGTAGAAACTACGGAACGCTACCTGCTAGGATCCCCATGCCTCTTCTACGTTCATACACCAGTTCGGGCTTCCTTTCTGAAGAATCATACCAATAAGGTCAGTGTATTACCTTCTAGGGCACCCACTCCCGGCGTTCTCACTCACACCTACCTTGTACCTTTGTAACTCGCATTACACTCATTCTCTCAGCATGATCATACTTTTACTCCCTGACCTATTGATTTTATTTACAAATTGATAAACTATATAACTATTTTCTCTGAAGTTTTAGTGCATCATGGGCACGTTTACAAACATTTAAACTCACTTACACAAACAGCTAAACCCGGAAATACGAATGCAGGCCAGAGACATATTTGTGCCGTACTGGAATCGAAACCACGACGCACAGCGCATCATCGAATTGCTTAGCCACTGCCCCAACCGTGCCGTCGTATACCTAATACAAAGACACTGCTAGATTCCCGCACTGCCGTCGTTGAGCATAGGCACTTTGACGACACGATCTTCCGCCTCGCTACTTCTTTGCGCTTTGGAGCTGCCTGCTGTTTTCCTCATCCCTGTCACAGTGGTAAAGTAATTTACAGTCATTCCGCCGAAATGCGAGCTGTTTTGCTCGTTCCGACGAGCTCATGTTACCGTCGGCATTCCAGCATGTCTTAGATAGCTTGGCACGCGACGATGACAAAAGAACGGATGGCATGTCTTTGTTTTCTTGGAAGAAAACAAAGGCACGTAAGGTACCTAGGCATTTAGTGTATTACGCAACCTGCTAAACCTGCACGGGAACAGTAGCGCCTTAACTCGAGCCATTCAGCATTCTTTCTATGACACTTCAAACTACCCCGCACACATAAGTTTTGTAACGGCATCACCTCAAATTGAAATGAGCTAGAGTCGACGAAATCTCAGAAGTCCGTTTTCACAGCCGTGAAATCCGTAGTAAATTGACACTGCAATCGGAAATTGTCAAAACGGGCCGTATATTTTTTTAATACTTTAGCAAAAACGAGGTGAGGAACCCCTCTGATCTAGTGCAGTCCCTATACGCGGGCTAAATATTTTATTTGCGTGTGCAAATCCTCATGGCTGGCCTCTACTGTGGTGTAGTTCAAGGGTTCTCTCTTATTGACTAAAACTACACGGAGGCTCGTGGCTAAATAATAACAGCCGCTCGGGGTCGATCGTTGGGTTAAGCCATGCTTGTTTAGGTTGGTCTATGGATGGGTGACCACCCATTACATACCGAGTTTCCTTCGTGCCTCGGAAAGCATGTTAAGCCTTTGGTCCCGGCTGTCATTTGTATATCTCTGACAGTCGTTAGGTTAGGTTAGGTTAAAAGCCCAAAAAGTCTGATAACCAGTCTTACCAAAGGGTTTCTTATTACCCGGTACTAACTGGGTTGTGTGTGCGTTATTTTAACAGTCACATCTAGCTAATTGATTCTGCACACAGTCCAACCATAGTTTCTTTGATCGTCCCCTAAGCTGCTTTTAAAACCATCCATATTCATTCTCAAACTTTGCTCACTACATTTTTTTCGTAGCTTACCAATTTTATTTTTAAATTTCGGAAGCGTATAGAGGTTGCCTTGAGTTCCCTCTGCTTTTGTGGGCTTCAATCGTTTCGATGCAATTCTAGTGTGTCAAACAAAAATATCCGCTAATATGACACCAGAATGAGTGTAAAACTGTTCGCCTGCGTATAAACGTAAGAAGACCCAATACAAAACATCAACGTTAAATTCATAGACAAAATAAATGTTGACTCGACGGAGCCTGGGGAAAAATTCAAACAGCGGAATCAATTTCTCATTGTTAGTCTTTATAAAGGGAAACATTTCATTTGAAATGGTATAGTGACACGATGGAACTCCTGAAGTTTATACCTTTGTACGCAGTAATAGTAACAATGGTAGCGGGAAGAGAAAAACGGATGATAAAAGTAGAAATGATAGACTTTATACAACAACGACTGAAAAATGTCAAGAACAGGGAAGGTCCAATCAAGTGCGCCCAATTAGCAAAGGCACCGAATATTAGATTGGAAGTGTTGCTGGGTCGAACCTGGAGGGTTTACTACTCGTGGCACTTGGATTTACAGACACATTGCATAGATATGAAGTTCTCGAATACGACGCCGTCGGTACGTTTTCATCTGGTTTTTCTTCGTTGTGATTGTTTTTTTTTTCTCAATTACTTACATATTCAGACATAATCATGATCAAGTTACATGTTGACCACAGATTGATCCATCTATTTCCAATCTGCATCACATCCATTCTTTCTTCAGATTATTAACCGCATGCATGGTGACATGAGCGATTTCTTGAAGACGGAACCCCAATGGGACGCTCCCTCGGTGCTGCTTAAGATGCCTCGCGTCAATCATGAGTTGCTCCTGTTTGCAGACCTGGGATCTCCCGGGAGGTTCCAAGGGGTGTCCAAACTCACCCAACAAGGGGGTAAGTAGCTTATCAACTATGGCAGCCTTGTAGCGTGATGCACACACGCGGGGTGCTACAAGTGCTGTCTATTATTATGTTACCATGCAGAAATGTATGAAGCAACTGTTGTGCAGTGCAGTAGGCCTTTTCCTAATCCCGTTAGGCGACGACTTCTAGTCTACTTACGTGCTGCTGGGTTCCCAGAATAGTTAAGTTAGGTTGGTATTCCCATGGAGCAACAGCTTATTCAATACTCACAACCCGGTCAGTGGAATAACAATATAATAATAATAATATAATAAAAGCCTTTATTCACTGACCAAAATACAGTACATATTAAGCTAATGTAAATGTAACATCTATCTAATAAAAAATAAAAAATAATAAAAACCTCAAGTTGATAAAGAAGTAAAATAATAAAAGAAATGACTTAATTCTATTAACTTAGTTCTACGCTAATCTTCAGCAACCAGTTTGTTGGTCAGGTTGTCCTTCGACATAGGCCTCCCCTAGTTTTTTCCACTCATCTCTGTCACGAGCCAATCTTCTCCATCCTGTTGGTAAGTCGTCTTCCCATCTCTTAATTTGGCGTCCTTTTCGTCTCTTTCCATCTCATCATTTTCTAGGATACCATTCCATTACGTCTCTCGTCCATTTATCTCTGTCCGTTCTCATGATGTGACCTGTCCAGCTCCATTTGAGTTTTTTTACTTTTAGTAGGACATCGCTTACTTTTGTTCTTTTTCTGATCTTTGACGTCGTCCACCTATCACGTTGCCTTATATTTAGCATGCTTCGCTCCATATTGCGTTGGCAAACTATAAGTTTTTGGCTGGTTTTGCTCGTAGCTGGCCACGTTTGACACCCATACGTGAGGCATGGGAGGATGCACGTGTTATAAAGTTTGCTTTTCACTGACATTGGTATTGTTTCGTTTTTAACAATTTCTTTTAGCGACCAGTACCGTTTCCACGTGTTGCTTATTCTTCTATCGATTTCTTTAGAATGCTGATCTTTGATTGATATTACCTGTCCCAAATATATGTACTCATCTACATATTCGATAGCCTCCTGCCCTGCACCTATCTCTATTTTTTCCTTAATTGAATTCGTCATCAATTTAGTCTTCGCTGGATTCATAGATAAACCTGCTTTCTTGCTTTCTTGGTCTAATTGCTGCAACATGATCTGTAGTATGTCCGGTCTCTCTGCGAATATCACTATATCATCAGCAAATCTTAGGTGATTCAGGTTTGTTCCATTTATATTTATTCCACAATCTTTCCAGTCTATATTTCTAAAGATGTTTTCTAAAACTGCCGTGAAAAGCTTCGGGGAAAGAGGATCACCTTGCCTGACGCCTCTTTGGATCCTAAATTCTTCTCCTTGCAGTTCAAGTTGAATCTTCGCCGTCGAGTTTTTGTATATTTCTTTTATGATATTAATGTATTTGCCTTCTACACCCTGGTTATTTAGCGTTTCCCAAATATAG
This sequence comes from Xestia c-nigrum, assembly GCA_916618015.1. Lineage (NCBI taxonomy): Eukaryota > Metazoa > Arthropoda > Insecta > Lepidoptera > Noctuidae > Xestia > Xestia c-nigrum. Next base: position 8,018,686 of record OU745263.1, read on the forward strand.
CTATGACTCAGAGAATCGAAAGCCTTATTATAATCGACGAATGCCATGTAATAGTGCTGGCCATATTCATTAAGTTTTTCGATTACCTGTTTCACCACGTGTATATGATCGATAGTAGAATAGTCTGCACGAAACCCCGCTTGTTCTCTTGGTTGGTTTTCTTCCAAGTGTTTTGTTATTCGGCCAAGTATTATTTTGGAAAACACTTTATATAAATTGGACATTAGACATATAGGTCTGTAGTTATTTATTTCGTTTTTATCTCCTTTTTTATGTAACAAGACAATAGTGGACGTCGTCCATTGAGTTGGTATTTGTTCAGTGGCCAGTATTTCGTTAAATAGGTGTGTCACAGGTTTGGATATAACGGTCAAAGTGTCTTTCAGTAGCTCATTCGAAATTGTATCGTCTCCAGATGCTTTGCCCGTTTTTTGTGTGTTTATAGCTCTTATGACTTCAGTTTCAATTATGAAAGGTATTTCCTCTTCATAAGTATATTTGTCAGTTTCTGTGGGTATTGTTTTATCTGTCTCTGTGTATAGGCTCTTATAAAATTCTGTCGCTATTTTTGCTATTGATAGTCTTTTGATTTTTGTTTTTTTCTTCTGATTTTTGGTTTTCATGTTAGGTATCCATTGTGTGTACTCTTTCAGTTGCTTAAGGCCTTTTTTAATTCCACCTGTTTTCTCTATTTGTTCTCTTAATACTTTCAGTCTCTCTGCTTTCCTATGTTTTCTTATCGATGCTTGGATTTTTTTGCTAATACTCGCAATGCTTTGACGGTTTTCTTTTCGTTTCTCTAACATTATACTCCTCTGACTCATCAATGTTATGGATTCTTCTCCTATTTTATTTTTCCTCTCTTTTTTAGTTCGCAATTTTTTAAGGTTCATCAGTGCTTTCTCCAAAAAATCATACTTGTCTTGCAGTGTTGTGTGTCTTTCCATTTGTTCTAGTAAATTTCCTAGTTCATTTAGGGTATTTAGTGGTATAGGCGATGTTATCATTGTGCTTTCAGTTGAGGAGATAATGTGTTTTCTCGATTTATTGTTATCAAATTGTATGACTCCTCTTACCATTCTATGGTCTGTATGGAAATTAAGGTTTTTCACTACATTGACGTCACTAAATAGCTTTTCGTCTCTCGTCAGAATGAAATCGATTTCATTTCTATCTCTGCCGTTCGGTGATATCCATGTCCACTTTCTTGTATTTGGTTTTTTAAAGAAGCTATTCATTATTTTGAAATTGTTTGCAAAAGAGAACTCTATGAGCCTCTGCCCGTTATCATTTCTTTCCCCACTGCTGTGGCCCCCTATGACAAATTCATTTTTATTTGTTTTCCTGCCTATCTTGGCATTAAAGTCTCCCATCAATATTAGGTTTTTGTTCGTCTTTTGCATTAATTCTGACAGATCTTTGTAAAATTTATCTTTAGCTATTTTCGTATCTTGTTCTGTGGGTGCATGGACTTGAATGATCGATGATATTTGTTTGAATTCAGGCAATTGTATATTGAGAATTGCAATTCTATCTGATATTCCTTGGAAACTGATTATTTTGTCTTTCATGTATTTTTTTATTAAAAAACCCATGCCATGTGTACCTTGTTTTTCACCATAGAAGTAAAAAATGTATTCGTTATATTCTCGTATCTCTTCTCCTATTCTTCTTACTTCACTATTCACTATTCACTAATATATCCTTTTTCTTTTTTGTCACAATTCGCATGCTACCATATTTGTACGCCTCTTGGCATAACATAGCGCTCTAAGAACTTTAAGAACTGTATCTACTACCTATGTTACACAAATAAAATGATTTGATTTGATTTGATTTGATTTGATTCACAAAGACCAATGACATCCCATTTTATAAATCTTACGGCTTCTTCTAATTCTTCTAATCTGGCATCTGTCATTAGTGTTCTGACGTTCAACGTTACAAGATATATTTTATTCTTTCTTTTTTGTTCTACGGATTCTTTTCTAGGGGGTGATGGTCTGACAACCCCACGGGGACCAGCCGGATTGGGGTCGTTTCGCTTCTGATTGCTGATATTTAGTTGCTACTTAGTTTGGTTTGGTTTTACGACTATATTAGAAAAAGAGTTAGCTTTAGGTCTCATCATATCGAATGCGTTCTTCCTGTTTTCTTTAATTGATGACGTATTGCTCACTAGCTTCTTGGCCTGATTCTGATTTTCCGGCGAAGATGAACTATCTCTTTTCCTATTTTCTTTGTTCGGATTTCCCTCTTTGACTATCAATTGATCATATTTAATGTACGCAATATTTCCTTTCGCACGTTCTTCTATAAGTTTAGGCTTTAATTCTCTTCGTTTTTCTAATACTTCCTTAGGAAAATCTTCAGTGACGTATCCTTCTTTTAGACTCTTTTTCATTTTTAGAATATCGTTTCTCTTCCAGTTGTTTGCAAAAACAATAAGAACTGGTCGCTTTTTATTTTCGCTGTTAAGGCCGATACGGTGCATCTTTGATATGTCATTTGCTTCTAAAGGAATAACAATACCTTCTCGTAAAAGTAGGGGTGTGTGATTGAGTGAGATGCTGATTTGCGACATCATGTGCAAAATTACATAATAAGGGAGAAAAAAGCGTTTGGCTAGATCAGACTCCAAGTGATACCAGAGCTCTGCGAGCGAACTTAGACGTCGTTTATTTCGAATTGCAACCTGAAAGGTATCTTGTAGCCTGAACACTGAACAGGTTGATTGATAGGCATTTCGTGTAAGCGTTCTTCATATAATGAAGGTAAGTACTTAGCAAGGACAAGATGTAGGTAGGTATCCCTAAAGCATTTTTTATTTAGGACCCCGTTTATCCGGAAAAGGGGTTTTGCGCGACACCACTTGCGCAAAAAGACATGTGCGCGCATGGACTCTTGTGCGAAGGAAAAGAGCATATGCGCGCAAATGTCTATCGCGAAAGTGTCCTGATACCCGGGAATTACATCAATGTTTTTTTAATCTTCTCTATACATAATTATCAATCGAAAATTTCGTCGGGTACACAGCTTGTTTTCTTTTTTTAAATAACCTGATTATTTTCCAGATTTTCCAGCACATCGGCCGAATACGGTGCCGCTACTCTATTTCCATTTAAAACTATTGTACGGAGGTAAATACCTGCTGATGACGGACTGTCAGGATGGCGTGACAACTCTCTCAGCTAGCAAGAGGAACATCCCATTACGCGCAGAGATCGCCAACATCGTCAAAAACCTCAACTTTGGAACCGGCTCCCAGGCGTGCCTCTCTGATAAGCACAGAGATGAAGCAAAGTAACGTAAATAAGGAATAAAGTACGCTTGGAAGTTCTTTTGTTTTTTTTGTCCTATTGGAAATAATGATAAGACTTCAATCGTCTTCTGATTTCCGAGTCTACTTAGGTACGGTGGAACAAGCTAATTGGTTTACAGTTTAACCTACAAATTACATTGTAAAGTGTAAACCAAATAGCTTGTTCGACCGTACTTATTTACCATTAAATCTGGTGAGATTGAGGGCATTGAATCTCTTTTCTTCAAGTTCAAACACCTAGTAATACAAGAACCAGGATCTCGAGGATATCGCGTCTGGACATTCTGAAGAATGTCACAAATATGGTCAGTATTATGGTCTTCTAGGGCTTCCCCTTTCGAAGTTCTTACTCACATTTGCCTTGCTAGTCCTTTTCTGAGTCGTCTTTTCAGGTGATAGAGCGCAGTATGCTAGGCGTTAAACTAGCCATATACGCCAATCCACATTGCGCTCCAAAAACAAATGATTGACATTGCTCAATAAGCCGCTAAGCTGAAGTGGGACTGCGCTGGCCATCTCTGTCGGTCTGCGTATGCCCAAAGTGCTGTGGGCCAAGATAACGTATGGAGCCCTGACACAGCCAGCAGGCGATGTGGAATACCTCGCAGCGTAACGATCAAGAATTCTAGATAGAACGAACGACCAGTGGCCCACAATGGCCCTAGATCGAAAGATTTGGAGGTCATTGGGGTAGGCCTTTGCTCAGCAGTGGCAAATCGCTAAGTTACCGCGCCTTCCGAGCCATTATGATAATTCAATTACTATGTATGAAATAAATGTAAAACGATCTTATCTTTTATCGTGTGGTTAGTGTGTTACCTGGTGTCAGAGTTTTTAGGCTCTTGATATCTACCTTGGACTGAACCACGGCCGGATGCGAGAGATTATGCGCCGCACCAACAGCAGTTACAGCATCACTGCATTCCGTTTTCCAGGTTATTCACTCCTCATCCTTTGTCGTCTCTGCTCGTGCTCCAGTTGATTCGATATCGACCTGATACAACTCATGAGGTCCTCACCAATCACTTGAAATAATTTAAATGACGTCCATTAGCAGAAATCAATAATAAAACTGTGACATGGAGCTATGATTACACAAATAATATCGTAAAAACAGGGTGTTAACATACTGATCACGGAGCTTTCAACCAAGCATTCTGTGTAACTTGACGCAAAAATGTTTGCTGGGAAACTTACTTTTTCTTTGGGGTGAAAGAACATGTTCTATTGTAGAACTCGTGGATGTGTTTAAAGTAAAATCTTGCATTAATAACTTGTATAAAAGATTCCCTCCGGCAAGCCGAAGGAGGAGGTAGATTTCGGAGAAGGTGCTGGAGCGTCCGATTACTGAAAATTTGTATGAAGAGTTGTACTTATGTGTACAATCTACATAACAGAAAATAGATTTCAAAATCTTTGTCCTGTAATGGAAAGTTACAGTTAAGTTAGTTAAATGGTGAGCTTTTTAAATCCTCTCATAAGAGTTCAGCATGGAAACGCCTTAAGTTTTTTAGTTATAATTTTTATTTCGAAAACTATAAGTTTTATCGCTAAACATTATAGACAACAATTGTAGAGTAAACAATTTGCTTTTAAATAAAAATATTTGCGATGCCCAAAATGTTTACCGTTTCGGAGATATGATTTTTTTTCGGATTTTTTTTGGAAATTTCAACCCCCTCCCTTATTTAGGGGTTTCATCAAAACAGTATTATTTTAAAGTTGTCCGTATTCTTACTCAAAATGATAAAAATGAAAAACGGTTCAAAAAATTGCCATAGGAAAATATATATGGCCAAAAAACTGTTTTTAGAAAAGCCCCCCTACCGCCCCCCATGGACGAATTCTGCCCATTCACGAACATAGACCCACAAACACACACATATACACCTTCACAACACACACACACATCGGACATAGACCTTCTCGATTTTTTGGCCAAGTTTGAAAGCAATCGGTTCATAATTGCGACTTGTAGAGTGTGGAAAAATTTAGCTTGTCACCCATATACATACGTAAACATAATTATAGGTACCCTAGTAGGTGAGAGACCAAACGGTAGATTTAAAAAAAACAAATGAAATCTACCTAAAAAAAAGAAAAACCGACTTCAAAAAAAAAACAAAAAAGTGAAAAATAACTAGCAGTGACCTTTGTTTGATTGCTTCGTTTTTTTGTCACCGACTTCAGAAGCTAAAGTTATTTTTCACTTTTTTGTTTTTTTTTAAGTCGGTTTTATTTTTTGCAAAAAAGTTTATATTTTTCACTTTTTAGTGGTTCACATGTGCTTGATACATGGAAATTGCATACCGTTACAATTATAACAAGCCCAAACACGACTATGGTACATTGTCTCATTATGGAGTTCCGTGACTCTTGGCTTCATCATCAGATCTGATGGTAGAATGGGTCTTATCAAACGCAAATGCTTTACTTGTTGTAGAAAATGCCAAAATCGCAACACGTTTTCATATAAAATTTGAAGAGTTTCCTCGATTTCGCCAAGATTCCATTATCAGATCCCGATTTGGTGGCTATGGGACCAAAGAATACCCTTTCCAACAAAAAAAGAATTTTCCAAATCGGTTGGCAAGCGACGGAGTTATGCCCGAACAAACATAAAAAAAAAAACTAGGCGAAAAGTTGGAATTTTGTCCCCCGATATCTCCGTAACTAAAAGGTTCCCAGCTCCGGTGTAGAACAAAAAAACGCCATGAAGGGGCGAACACTGCCTTTCGGCTTCTTTAAGAGTATTTTGACACCCTTTATAAATTCCTCTTTATAAAGGAAATTAAACTAAAAACAGTAAATATATACGTAAATATTGAAACAGTTGTCGAAAATACGAGTACCTGTATCCGAAGGAAACAAAGATCCCATTGCATTTAAATATCGATACTGTCACAGTAAATAATAACAAAATTGTCATATTTAATAGCTATCACGAATATTTTTCTCTCAGTGTGTGCAGCCGTACAAAATCGACTACCTACTTATATAAAAAATCTTTAAAGAGTGAAAACCAAACGTGAAAAAAGTGAATAAATAAATTCATACAAGAATATTAATTAATTGGTCCGCAGTCTTGTTTGTTGTAAAGAGAATGTTGTCCATTTGTTTAATACTCCTTCTAAGTTCTCTGACGATACAAAGAACAGCAGCTCAAAGGGACTTCAGTGATCTGGATATGTCGAATTACACTTCCTGCGAACAATTCCTGCAGAACGTCACTTTTGATCCCAAGTCTTTGCTAGACATTGACTGGAAAATCTTCTACTTCTGGAGCCCTGCCTACGAAGAGAGTTATAATATGAAATTCAATGTGCCGTCTGAGGTGGTATGTACTTTTCTCAAAACAATATTTCTCGCCGGTAGCCGCCGATGGGTCCTGCAAAGTCCATCAAACGAGCAAAAATTCTGACTGGGCCGTTAATAAGGCGTTCTGAAAAAACGTAATTATACTTTGCCCGACTTGGGAACCAAACCTAAGAACTCCGGGGTAGTCAAGAATTTGGCAGCTTTAAATATTTTTGACAGGTTTTATTTCTGACTAGCTGTTGCCCGCGACTTCGTTCGCGTAAAAATATTGATGGGTCATGTGTGAGACTGCATCGTTGTTCGAGTTGTCGCAAGCGCTACTGAGCATGAGGTCCTGGGTTCGATTTGCAGGACGGGCAAAGTGTTATTGTATTATTTATGCCCGGTTGATGGGATTTAGCTAAATGTGCGAAATGTGGGTGTAGGATTAGATACACCTCTACCTAACAGTGGCGCAGGGTGAAAATAGTGTCAGGGGAAGCCGTAGAAAAAAAAGGAAAACTGTTTTTTTGCTTCTGTTAACTTTTTTCCCCGTGTTAATTTTTACCTCATTTTCACTACCAGCGACACAAAAAACCACGCGCCATTTTTGATTTTTATTTTGACTTCATCTTCATTCATTAAAAGTAAGATCAGAAATGCAGAAGAGAAAAAAAACAGAAATCTACAAAATAAAAAAATCTAGTTGGTATCAAATACGATATCGACAATTACTCATTCTATCTCGTTCTACTATACATAATTTATTTATTTATTTAAACAACACATACAACTATTATTACAGGTTTAGGTACCTAATACAATAGAGCAGTTATATTTAAAGTTTAATTATTTATGTTTTGAATAAGTTAATTAATTTGACAAACTAAAGTAATTGCGCAAAATGCGGCCCGTGTGAATTCGCTCAGTGTACAATTGAAGCAATCAATCTGTTGTGACACCATATTGAGTGCACGCAGCGCGCGCTTCAGCGGCGCGTGCTGCAGCAAGTTGGTGCGAGCGGGCGGCACCCACAGGAGCGGCGGCTGCCATACTTTCTTTTTCTGCTCCTGCCGTAAGTCCATAATCTTCGGCTTACCTAGGTCCCTACAAAACGGTAAGTACTGCCAGCCGCGAAGTCACGTGTGCTATTAACTTGTGTCGGCCTATACTATTAACTTGCACTGCTGCAAAAGGTCTCTCCTGCTGCTGTTATTCGTGAACGAATGAACAACTACAATGCAAAACTTCATCCCCCCTTTTACCACTTTGTGGGTTGAAATAAAAAAAACCAACGACTTACTAACTTCGATACTTTTGGTGACTCAAAAAATAAAAACTTTAATTAAAAACAAAATGTTGCTCTTTTTTCACCCCTCAAGGGTTGAAATTCTAATAAAGCCGTTGCGTCAGCTTCCAATCATAAGCCCAGATAACAAATTTTATACTTTTTACGTCGAAAATTAAGAATTTTTCACATACAATTTCATCCCCTTTATAAGCCTTCGGGGTGGAGTTATAAAAAACGCTGAAACACGCATAAATTAATTTTCAATCGTCAGCCTAAACACAAAATTAGAAGATCCTAACTTTAAAATTGACGGACTTTCATATAAGCGTCCATCCCGTATTTTATCCCCTTGGGGGTAGAATTGATCAAAATCCTTTCTTAGCGGATGCCTACGTCATAAAATCTACCTGCATGCCAAATTTCAGCCCGATCCGTCCAGTGGTTCGGGCTGTGCGTTGATAGATCACTATGTCAGTCAGTCAGTCAGTCAGTCACCTTTGAATTATATATATTTAGATTGTCCTACAGTGGTCAAATTTACGATCTACGGCAGAGGTTCACCTGTGAAGGAAAGCCAGCGCGTGTTTTTAGGGTTCCGTAGTCAACTAGGAATCCTTATAGTTTCGCCATGTCTGTCTGTCCGTCCGTCTGTCCGTCCTCGCTTAATCTCTGTGACCGTTAGCACTAGAAAGCTGAAATTTGGTACCAATACGTGTATCAATCACGCCGACAAAGTGGTAAAATAGAAATTGTAAAAAAATGTTTTATTAGGGTAGCCCCCTTATATGTAAAGTGGGAAGTCATCTTTTTTTAAATTTCAACCCTAACATCAGTTAGAAACAACAGTTTTTGTACAAAAAAGACAAAAAGTTGTACAAAATAATTTCTGGACTAAGTTCGTAGTATAATCGTACGAGTATATGCAAGCATTTTTTTACCCACCTTTAAACTCACAAGTGGGAACACTTATTGTGGCGTACGGGAAACTACGGAACCCTACACTGAGCGTGGGACGACACGCTCTTGGCCGGTTTTTATTTTTTTTCTCTTTGCGTTAAACCTGCAGAATTTGTCAGTAGCAGACCAGCCGGTCATCGAACAACTCGCATCTCACATCGCTATTCACTCTCACTTCACATAAGGTTCAAAATGACCTTGGTTTTGCATTCTGTAAGCATCACCTAGTCATGGGAAGTTACGGGGACACCTTACTGAATGTCACTTCTTACGTCATCTCATACCTTATCTGTCAATTAAGTTCAACGCGCTGACACGCTCGCTAGTGTAAATTTGAATTTTCAACCGAGTGTTTAGAATGCCAATCTAGAAAGTCACAGCGTATTCGAAGTTTAGAATAATATAAGGTCTTATAGAATCATAGGTACAGCAGAGTTTGGTGGTGGTGTGGTGACACCGCAGTGTCTTGAAAAGTGTGAAGCCGTTGGTCGTGTTCCTAATCTCCCAGTGGTGTCGGTATAATTACGAGAGTCAAGGAATGGAATTATCCTACCTGTGTTACAATTCTGCACTAGAATCTCCTGCATATTTAGCCGTCTCCGTTAATTCGGTTGGATACAATTATTTAGCCTAAAAAAAACACATGGTGTCGATTCTGTTGTGCACAAACTAAACTTAATTTAGGCTATTGCTATATTTTACTAAAACCTAGAGCGCGAAGAGGTCGGCTATAGCTATGAACTAAGTTAGAGATGTCAAACTAGTTTATACCATGCGCTTCACCTGTTTTAGTCGACATGTTTTTACGTGCACCCTTCATTTGTATGGAAATATTAGTTCCAATTAAATTTGACAGCTCTAAATTATGTCCATCTCTTTCTCATTATATTTGAGAGAAAAAGATAGCAATGACTAAATTAAGTTTAGTATGTGCACAACAGAATCGACACCATTATCAGTGATTTTATTTTTCCAGCTAATAGACCGATTCCGTGTGGAGTTAGATAGTGAATTAAAGACTCCTGTGAATTGGACAAACGCGGTGCTGTTCATGGAAAGTACTGTCGACTTCAGCGCAATGATCATCAAGACGAAAGTCCCCGGCTTGTTTCAAATCATTCCGTCTTTCATTTTTGAGTGTACGTATCCATGCATACTAAGTAGAGACCGTCGAAATATGCATGCAAAATACTTCTTAAATGCTCGAAATATCGAACTGGAGTGCCAAAATGTGCAACAAAAAATTGAAATAAGCACCTCAACATTGTTATTATTTTTTATATACTGCATTTTCGACGAAATATTATAATTTTTGTACATGAAAACTTTAACAATCGAGTACTGGTCCAAATTATCAGAAGTAAAATTGGACCTGTCATTATTAACAGTATTTTCACAACTTGAAAACTAGCGTTCTACATCCTCTGAGCTCAATATGCTTGGAAGCTGTATTTGCTGTGGCACACTTACGCATTTTTCTAGTACCACACTGTGCAACTGTCCCATATCAAATTTGAATACCTACTCGACCCAAATGTGTAGGACCGCTGACTGTCTTTGACATTACTTTATGTCCCATGCAGAAAATGATCATATTAAAATTTGATGGTCTTATACCACATCCTGAAATATGAACACAGCTTTCCGATACATGCTGTATATCAAGCCTTTACCTTTAGTAAATAAGGTCCCATTTAAATGGACAAATTTTAACACAGCGTTTAGTACGTCTAACCAAAGAAAAATCCCTGAGATATAAAAGACATGGATGTGTTCATGCATTGGGTAACCAACATTTTTAGTGTAATTTCGTTAGCTGATTATTTTTTTTTTTAATATATAATGCGTTTTTCTTGTTTCTTTTTACCATTGTTTTTATTTTGGTGGTCTGAATGATTCCTGAAAGTGTGTCCATCTATTTTAACGTGACCTTATATTATTACAGATAGCCAAACACCAATACTGATGTTCGGTTTTAAATTAGTGGAGCCTGGGTATTTGGGCATCCTAAACTGCAAGTTTAGAATTGGCTACGCTCTGGCACCCACCGACAAGATGCCTAACCATGATCATGTAAGTACAGAATTCGAAAATTTAGCCATTGTTTCTTTTAAAACAAACACGAGACAATGAGATCGGTAATAATGAGAGAGCACTTACAACTGTGGAAATATTTGCCTATTTTGTATTACCTATCTACTATAAAGGGTGTAAAACACCTCTTCACGAAGCCGAAAAGCACTTGTTCTCCCCATCATTGCGATATTTTTTTTGTTCAACACCATGCCTGGGAACCCTCTAGTTACGGAGATATGGGGGGTCAAATTTACAACTTTATGACAAGTTTTTTTTTTAATAAGTACAAGTTTTTTTTTGCAAAATACTCCTCCACGACCCCCCTACTATTCAATCCATCCATCATAACAATGTTTTAAGTGCGTTACATTGAGGTCTACTACAAAACATGATTTATAACCTCAAAAAAGAAGTTGTTTCCCAGCAATTATTTTTGCGTAAAGTTACTTAGTTTTATGTACAGAATGCTTGGTTAACGACTTTGTGATGAGGTGATTTACACCCTGTATGTATTTAAAACGTCACTTTTAACTTACCGATGAACAACTCTATACATCTAAACTTTTTTTCAGTTGGAAGAGGAAGCTAAGAAATTAGGCATCATCAGCGATTTCGGGCGGACGCACACGGCGACAATTCCTCCTATTCCCACCTTGTCCCCTGAACATTACGACATGGATGATGACGATGAAGACGAAAACATAGAGATCCTGCAAAAACATCAGAACCTGCAGTTCTTGTGAACCTGGCAATAGGAATATTGATCTGGCTTAGCCATATGCAAAATAAAAATCCATTCTGTATGAGGGATCTGACCCCGTATTCACTAACGTTCGACTCGTTTCCGATTCGGCAACTCGTATATCTGTCTTCTTCTGGCACTACAAAAACGACCGAGATAGACATACGACTTTGCGAATCGGAAGCGAGTCGAATGGTTGTGAATAAGGGGCCAGTTCACGCATACGTCAACATCATTTGTTTAAAAAACCTTTTCACCAATAAACGCGAAACACTGACAGTTTCGCGTTTATCGGAGAAAATATTTTTTTATGGATAAGTAGTTAATTTGTGGCCGAATGTAGTTTTTATTTATTTACTTCTCTTTTATATTTTAATGTTTAGTTTGTAATTTATATTAGTTGATCGTGTTGCTGTTTCAAAACTTATAATACCTAAGTATTTTGTACTAACCTCTTTCTTTTGTTGTTTTTTTTTTGTTTTTTGCTCTGAGTGTTTTTATCTGCGGAAACTTTCAACTGGCCTTGGAATCCGTATAGTTAAAAGAGCATTGTTTGTATTAGCTGTAAGTTTCCAGAACAGTATAAAATAAAAATACTGTCAGCCCTTCCGTCTACCTATATAAGTATGAAAATTAGTGTTTTTCTTCATAAAATAATAATATGTCAATCCATTGAGGTCACATCTCTACAGGACTTACTTTAATTACATTAGCAAAGTAATCCGAATCTGAGGCCCTACTTCCTAACGTTTCGTCCATACGGACGGATCTATCCGTCTCTATCGCGCACGTCTGCAGACGAGTGCGTGTGAGAGACGCGGATAGATCCGTCCGTATGGACGAAACGTTAGGGAGTAGGGCCTCTGCTTTGTACGGGTATGTAAGGCGTTTTTCACACAAACATCGCTCGTCCGCGCGGATGGTTAATGGTTTTACCGTCTGGTTTTCGAAGATAGTGCCAAAATGTGAGTGTCCCTACTCTTAGGTACTGACGCACGTGCTCTTCCGGAATTTCAGACATGATATTATGATAGTTTATGAAGAGGAAAACGTGAAAAATAACTAACTTCAAAAGTCAGTGGCAACAAACTGAATCAAACAATCAGAAGTCCACGACTCGACGGAGGGGGAAGGAGTCGTCTTTTGAAGCTAGTTATTTTTCACGCTTTGGTGTTTTTTTGAAGTTGCTTTAAAATTTGCAATAAGTATTTCTATCAACGTTTTTGTTGTTATTTTGTTGAGGCCCTCAGCTTAATAGACGGTTAAAACAATGAGATTATCATTAAACAAAGATAATTACTATAGAATAATGTTTTTTTAATTCCTATAGCTCAGTTCCTATTATCCATCATAATCATCTACTTTGCCTTTCCCGACCTATGTGGAAGTCGACCTACCAGTATTTTCAACCGACTTCCAAAAAGAGGAGGTTCTCAATTTGTCTGTACTTTTTTTTTGTGTTTGTTACCTCAGAACTTTCGACTGGGTGAGCCGTTTTTGACGGTTCTTTTTTTATTTGAAAGCTGGTGCTTTCCGTTTGGTCCCATTTTAATTTGCTGATGATCTGATGCTGATCTTCGGATATTTAAATGGAACTCTTCAAAAATACACGGCAAAGCTGCAGTGATTGCTGCAAACGCTTGGTTGTTTATTGTTTATACAATATCATGACGTAACATCACGCCTGTATGCTTTGAGGGGGTACTCAGAAGTGTATAATACACCCAGATTTCGACAGTTAGGTTTGCTAAGTTCAATTTATTGGGGATAAGCCCTATTACCGTGAGATGTATTATTATTTTATTGGAAAGGATGTACTTCAAGGGTACATTGACGAGAATTTGGTTAGGATTCTGATAACTTCTGATTATGGGATCCATTACGGGTACGCTGTGAAGGGGAAAGCACATGTGTACAACTAAAAAGAGAAAAATAAAAACTTTTTACAAAAAATAAAACCGACTTCAGAGAAAACAAAAAAGTGAAAAATAACTTTAGCTTCAGAAGTCGGTTACATAAAAACTAAATCAATCAAACAAACGTCACCGACTTCTGAAGCTAAAGTTATTTTTCACTTTTTTGTTTTCTCTGAAGTCGGTTTTTAAAGAGTTTTTTTAATAGTAGTTAAATTAATAGTTTTTAATAGTAGCTTTAAAAGAAATCTAGCGCCTGCCTACCCGATCTTCACAACCAAGATATTGCGTAACAGGATAGGGCTATTAGAGTGGCACTTCACGCCGACGACCTCAAGCGAGTCGTTTTTTCTGTAATTTCTAAAAAAATAATATTACATATTTCACACTTTGACCTAGATATTTCGGCCGTCTGATACACGATTACTTACACTATTATTGTCTAATTTTCATTTCATTTGAGTCATACTACACTTTAAACAATAATATTTATACCATAACTAAGGCCGTAAAAATGTGACCACCATCGTATGAAATATGTATCAAAGTTGGGTTGTTTTTTTCCAATAATATTGGTGTGCGTTGACGCGGGGCCTCTTGTGGGCGACAAGCGGCAGTGTATATCTGACCACTGTCACTCACGGGTAGACACCATTGCTAAGCTCCTCCCACCCGCTCAAGTTCGTTGCGTTAAGACTGGCTGTCAGTCTGACAACAGTGACAGTCTTACCTAGGGTTTTCGGACTATACGTACTCGTAACGACTGACGATGGAGACATACAAACGAGAGCTGGAACCAAAGGCTTAACTAGTCGCTTTCCAAGACACGGAGGGGTTTGGGTATGTTAGGCATGATCGCCCATCCCCGGACCGTCCTCTGCTAGCGTTGCTTAACGTCAATTATTAAGCGATGCGGCAGTTATTACTTAGCTTCGAGTCCCTTTAATTACCTATGATAAATACAAATAAATACAAAATTTTACATAGATTTATTCAAATGAAAGCGCTTGACACCCGTAAGACGCGATAAGGAACTTCAAAAAAATTAAAATACCAAAAAATGATGACCCATTTTATTTTTTAATTTAATGTTACTTTTTTTCTGTTTATGCTTGTACCGCTGTTTGTTTTCCCAAACATAAAAATGGAAAACAAAAAGATAAACTAGCTTCTATCTGCGGCTTCGCTCGCGTGTTTAGGTTCGGTAATTTCCCCATGGGATCTTACTACCGGGATAAAAAGTATGCCAAGTCTCAATCCAGATTATAAAATATCAGTGTTAAATATTTCATTTAAATACGTTCAGTAATTTTTGCGGGAAAGAGTAACAAACATACACACATAAACTTTCGCCTTTATAATACTTATTAATGAGATAAATAAATCAAATCTCAACTAATGAAGAAAATTGTGTTCTGATGTCTGGGTTTGTTTGGGATTGTACATTCACCTAAGTCAGGGGTTCCCAAACTTGTTTTTGAGAAAATAATATTTTTAGCTACCCCATTTTTTCACCTACTTAAAAACTACTGTAACTTCAAATTAAACAAATTATTTTTTGCTATATTGGCGAAGAATAAAACATTCACTCTAAACGAGGCTTTTACTATAACCCACAAGAGTTAACTTGAGCGCAGTAGGTAGTACACAACGGCGCTTAGGTGTCAAGTTAACTATTTGCTGTGGCCCTGACAGGGTCTATTACTGCTCTAAGCCTTTTTTGTTAACACCATGTTTTACCTTGTGGAACGCAAATATATGAATATGAATAACTCTTACGTCCTGCCAATGAGAATGATGATTGAAACGCAACTTTTTGGTATTCAGACAGAGTAAAGTATATAATAATATGATATTAGTATTAGTTGATGTTCACAAGTTGTAGTCGATAGTCCAGTCGGTGTCTAAGAGTCCTCCTAGATGAAATTACAAGTCGCCTCCTAAGCCTCTAGACAAAGCCCCCAATTATTTTTCGGGACTCTTACTGCCCCCCTTTATGCCTGCAGCGCCCACAAGGGGGCGTTATCGCACACTTTGGGAAAGGCTGACCTTAGTGATGATAGTTGTTTAAACCTTGGCATTGTAGTAGCCACACAGTGCATTTGTTAGTATACGGAAGTGAACGCTGGTGTTGTCAAACTACATGTTTTACAAATACTGGCGTCGCCAACATTTTACAGTGTTACTAGCAGACGTCACGCGGTTTCACCCGCGTATATCCTGTTCCCGTGGGAGTACGGGGATAAAATTAAGGGTGGTATTTAATACTTTAACTGTGAATCCCCTTTTTTCAATCAAAATATTCGAAATTATCACCAAAAATACTGAATTGCACACTAAATTTGCTCAACAAATTAATCAATTATACTATACTGTTAGATCTTTAAAGCTTAACTATTTTACTGAATGACTATTCACCATTCCTGAGAAATACCGATTAATATAACATAACCTTAAAACACTTTATATTCCCCCTAAAAAGCGTAGTCGACGGAGCCCCGCTTCGCGGGGCCCCTATTTCCGAGTGCAGGGTTTAAAGGAACCTAACTAACCTAACGGGGGGGTGCCCCAAGTCCCGATTATGGGGGCAGAGATACTTCCGTATGTTCAGTTGACAATAATTCGAGACATTCCAATATCGCGAGAAAAAAATTTGTTTGCAAATCAGTATTTTTATTTTACGGTGAGTAATATTGTTTCAAAATGTGTATACCTGTGGTTTCAGCTAGATTTTTGTTGTAAATTAGATAAAAAAAGCCAGCAGATTTTGATGTATTTTAAACATTTTTTAGTACAACTTGTTTAGGTAATCAAGTAGTTACTTTGTAGTACAGTCATTTATTTGATATGCAGTAGGTTATTTGTGGAGAAATTTTCTTAAAGGAGACAATTTTTTTTGTTCGACGATTAGTTTCCCACATAAATTCTAGCATATAATAATGAAACTTACATTGATTTCTTCCTTATAACCTTTATATTCCAGTGGTTTAATTAGCTTAGCATTGTCTAACCGGAATAAATGCGAAAAATCTGCAAAAACACTTACGAAAACCAAAATAAACAGAAAAAGTAAATGTCAAAATAATGAAGTTGTCTGTCAATCACAAAAAAAGTGGGTTTATAACGTTTCAAGCCACGTTGATTATTTAAACCACCTATGCGATTTTAGTGTAAACCTATAAAAATGGCATTAAAATGCTCATAGTTTAATCATATTTATTTTTATATTCTTTCTGATTCTATAATAATTATATAGCACATATGATTTCCAACGGATAGGTACCGTATTTTTTTTAGTAAACAGAAAAACGCCCCTATTCACGTAAGTATTTGCTGTCAAATGACATTGACCACAACAGGAATGATTTGACTCGCAAAAAATATCATAACATAGCTTATTTATTATGATTTTAAGATTCCGTTTTCATTTCTACGTAATATTTCCTTTAAAACCATAGTAAAATGGTTACTTTTTTTTGGTGTTATTATGAATAATAAATGCAACGACCAGGTGGGCCCAAAAAAAACTATCTCCTTTCTTAATAGAGGTGCAGTAAAAAATTCTCCTAAAATTAATATAGCTTATGTTAATGGCTGATAATGTAGCTATCCATTGCTGAAAGAATTTTTCAATTCTGTACAGTAGTTTTTAAGTTAATTCGTAACATACAAAAATACTAGATAATATTTCTTCTTTATAATCAATACTAAGGAAAAGAGGAAAGATTTGTATGTTTGATTTTTTTCAAAAAATCGTTCCATAGTTTTTCCGTGAAAGAGAAACAAAGATTTATACATCCGTACTCACCCTACTAAACCAAAAAATCGCTCAAATCTATGTTATTCATGCACCTTTCATGCTTCGTTTTCATACCCAGTTTACCTATATAGCTAAAACATACACTAGAACCTCACACATAAGGTAGCAGTAAAAAAAATCAAGCCAAATAAATTGTTGACAACTCCTGCGGCTTTGATCGATCCTATAAAAGAACTTATCTGTTTTCTTTCAATAAGATTCGAACAAAAATGCGCGTTTTGTTATGTACTTTCATCTTCGTTTTTGCCCAGACTGGAGAAGGAAAAGATTACGACGACAATGAAGCTATGGCGCCCAACAAGAATAATCCAGAACTTCATCAGAACTATCAGGAACCTGTGCCCTTTGGACACATCTCGAGAGGAGGATTCGGAGACCCATACTCACCAATGAAACAACCAAACCAGGGTGTAGAACTAAGTCTGAGAGTGCCGAGAGACAAAAAAGAAGCACTGGAACTACTGAAAACTGCCAAAAGATCACAAATTCGTTTAAGTGATCCCAATGTAGCGAGACTTTACACTAGACGCGACACTAAAGAAGAAATGGTAAATGAAAGGATTGAAAATCCACTACCAGAAGCCAATGACACGTTGAAATGGTATGATTTGGCGGCAATGCAAGGTAGGAATGTTGCGCTGAGCCCTACCCAGAAACGATTTATCGGGAAGAAAAAGACTACTGCACGTCGTCCCGAAGTACCCCCGTCAGCGCCTGGGGAACGGGCTGCATACTTTCCTAGCAAATCGTTCATGTTAAGCAAGACAGATTCAGATCGGAATCTGAGTTGGACCACTTGCGACCAGTTCGCTGTTGGAGCTGTTTTTGCTCCTGTACATGTAATAAATGTAAAATGGACGCCGTTTTATGTTTGGGATGCTCATGGCTCGGGCGAAATCAATGCAGTAGAACATACTTTTGAGTATCCAACTATTAAGGTAAGTTGTGGATTAATTGGAAGGTTTAAAAAAAAGCATGTTCAGGTTTGAACACCTCAGCGACTAAATTAGGGCGCTTTTAATTTAGACGTTTCGTATAGCACCGTTTCGGCGCCGCAGTGGTGCGACACGAAAAGTATTAATTGAAAGCGTACATATCTGAACTCTATCCATTAATATTTAATATGTATTCAAATCCTTTTTCTAAAACAAGACTTAAAGACCGCTTTCAAAGCATTTCATACTGAGCTATTCTGTATTAAAACCCAATACATTTTGCCTTTACTATCATCATTATCGCTTATAGAAGCTGTCAGTTTGTCTAAGCCATCAGGTACTGCCAACTGGATTTTTAACCCAACTATTATTTTTCAAGAAATAAGAACTTTTTGTCGTTGAATAGGCAACAAATCTTTATTTCAGCTGGTAAAAGAATATCAATTGAAATTTGGTAAAATGGTGAACGAAACTATTGATTGGACCAAATCTAAACTTTTGATGAAAGGCATTACTGAGATGCTGCTCATCGCTGCTGACAGGAAGGGTTTGTTCCATGCTATCATGAAGCATGAGATACCGGATTCTGGCCAAAGTAAGTTCAACATCACCCTGTAATAGTATATCTACATATCACAAGTTATATCAAAGTCCCAGGTAACACGAGGAGAACCTATTGCCACGTGCCGGGCACCAGACTCCAGATTGCTGCTAAGTTTCCGGTTAAAACTTTTCTTGACCCGCCAATCAAACTTCATGCTCTGAAATAACTAGACTTTCATCTGTCCTAACGCTATTCGATTCCATACATTGTTAAAAATACGGTGGCAACGGGATTTTATTTTTATCCCTCCTAACATTTTTCTATACGCTGTTACTCAAATTTGAAATTCGATCTTTTAAATTTTAAGAGAGGGAACAATCTACCAAAAGAAAATGACTTAAAAATAATAATTGTAAACTCATCCCGCGGGACACAAATGACCGGGACCAATTTACTAAAGAGCCCGGAGCCGGAGAACTCATTTGTATACTAAATAAAAAAACAAACAATTGAAGTTCTATAAGGAGACTGACTACACCATATCATACCATGTCCTAGGAATGGGTTCCACCTATCTGGCAGAATCTTGTTGGTCCGAAATTCATTTAGCATAACACACTTGGCATAATTTTCTGTAAGCGAATATATTAAAGGCATATTTTTTTTATGTATAGGTACTTATTGTTTGTCTGAAAGTTTGTATGTTCGAATTTGGAATGGCATACTTTTAGATGGCAGAATTTTATTTGGCCTTTGGCAATGTTCAAATTTCACATAATTTCACTTGGCCTACTATGAAGATTGCAGAATTTCATTTGGAATAATTTTATTTGGCATTATTGCCATTTTTCAATGACACAAAATAGCATTTTTAACCTATATTTAAAATTAAAATATTATCTTAAAAAGTCAATATGTTGTGTTAGAAAAGTTAGTGACAGAAACGAATCGCTCCAAAACCGACTCCACGTAGTCTTGTCTGCCCTACCCCTACAGTGTTATTTAAAATCGCGTAGGCGCGGAGGGGCGAGGCGGGCCGCGGCTTCGCCGGCCAACCTCAACCGCGGCGGTGAGCGTTAAACCCATCTGCGATGATAAGCTCGCGTGGGACCGTAGCCACGCAGCGCCGGAGCCGTGACAGAAATCATGCCTGCTGCATGTTGCATACTGCATGCTTGCTTGCATGCTGCACGATTGCTGCATGCTTGTTTGCATGCAGCAATATATTTTATGTTTTTTTTTTTATTTGTTTGATGAGCTTTTCCATTATTATGCATATGAAATGTATGCCAAAAGATAATTCTAACTGTAAACTTTCTGAGATATGATAGTTTCTGCCTTTAAAGACTATCGATATGAAAATTATGCCAAAATATGATTCTGACTGTGAACTTTCTGCGATAAGATGGTTCTACTTTTGAATCTTATGCATATGACATTTATGCCTAAAGATGATTCTGGGTTACAAAATTATGAGTATGAACGTATGATAAATGAGTATCTGCCAAACTATTTTCTGCAAAATGAAGTTTATGCTATCAGCTAATATACAAAATAATATTATGACATAAAAAGTTCTGCAATAAAGGGTGGACCCCCTAGGAACGTGTCAGACAAAAAGTATTTTTTCTTTTTAAAATTATGAGACTACGGCCCCTAGCCCATCCCATTACCAACCACTACCATCGCGGGCTATGCATTAATATTGTTTAAATTAATCACCGATGTATTTTATACTCTTTTACAGCCGATAATCTAAAACTACCTTCGTTTACATTTCGGCTAAAGATGGAAGATCCATATTTAGTCATGACTCTCTGTGAAGAATACTACGCAACACTTATGGCTGTTTCTGGTACTGAACCAACTGATGCATTAGAAATGATAGCTGAAGCAGCTACTGTCAAATTCATTGGGCCTGGAAGACCGGTTTGGAGAAATTTAGCGGCAGAAAGAGAAAAATTAAGAGCAGAACAGGAGGCGAAGATGCGGGAAGAGAGCAAAATTACAGTTAACAATGATGGGGTTCCGCCCATAGTTGATTGGGATTGAGGAGAAACCCGAAGTTTGATGTTCAGTCAAACGAGTACGGAACTATGGACACATGACAGACACAACGCGGACATCTGACTTTAAAATAAAAACGATAATGAGATCTTTACTTCAGAATAAAATGCAATACGTTAGGGCGCTTTCAATTTAGACGTTTCGTGTTGCACCGCTGCGGTGTAGCAAACGTACGCCTACGGTACCGCAGCGCATATCGACGCCGCACTGTTGTCGTACCGCGCTCTTTGTATGAAAACAAACGAACGTCCGTACGCAAGACGACAAATGCACCGCTTCGGCACCGGCAGCCGTGCGACACGAAACGTCTAAATTGAAAGCACCCTTGGTGCATGATCACTTAAAAACAATGTTAGCGTACAAATGCAAAGATGTTAGTAATGTTACATCGTACACAAGAACATTCGAGAAAGCGCGTCATTGCAGCATTGAAACGTCGAGTGCTTCCCATTATTATAAGTTTTAAAGTTTTTTTTAAACTTTCACGATCAGAACACATTATAAAACTAAAGAAGGCGGGTATTTATCGCGAATTTACCTTTAATTTAATCCCGACGTTTCGACTGGATTGCACCAGCCGTGGTCGCGGGGAGACTGAAGTACTGGAGGTACCGCGACAGCAAAGTGAAGGCGTTTATTCAACTACCCTCACTCATCTTCATAAATGTTAATTAGGGCCGGTTCACACTAGGACAGCACACTACACTAACAGTGTCCGTATTTTGAGGCGATTTCACTTGACGAGTACGAGTGTCGAGTGTCGTCGGGATTAAATTAAAGGTAAATTCGCGATAAATACCCGTCTTCTTTAGTTTTATAATACATTCAGAACATACTTATAAAAAAAACAGGAATTGTCATTATAATTTCGACCATACGCCTAGGGCATAAACTACCTATTTATTTGTTTTGTAAAAGTTGTTGATCTTCTTTTGCCTACAATTCCTTTTGTGTTCTTTTGTAATGTTTTTTTTATGAAGCAGTTCCACAAGCCGCTGAAATCTTCGTGAATATTTTTTGTGTGTCTGTTGGCGAGTATAAAAGCTCAGCGCTGACTCGCGACCGGCACCTCTATCCGTGCTGGAGTCCCTCAGGGCTCCGTAATCTCCCCTCTGGCTTTCACGCTGTTCACCGGTGACATCCCTAAGAACAAGAAAGTTCTGGTAGCCATACTTGACGATGACACGGCTATTTACTATTCCGATCACTCTCAGATTTACATCCGCCGCGCCCTCCGAACAGCTGCTGACTTGCTCGGAGGTTGGTTCCGTATGTGGAGGATTGAGGTAAACTCTGAAAATAGCCAGGCTATATTTTATGCAAATTCACGTCTTCAACGACCGCCTGGAGCCCCCATCACCATGTTCGGCCAGCCTATCCCTTGGGAGAAGCAAGCCAAGTATCTTGGAGTCATTCTTGACGAACACCTGTCATTCACGGCTCACATTCAAGCAGCTCGTAACCGAGCTGCTTTCGCTAAGGGCAGACTCCATTTTATTCTTACTAGAAAGAGCAAGTTGTTACTCAAGTGCAAGTTGCGTCTTTACACCACAGTTATCCGACCCATTAAAGCATACGCTTGTTTCGTATTCGCCCATGTCTTGCATGGATTCCACAGGTTGCAGACCTTGCAGATGCGATTCCTTTGTAAGATCACCGGAATGAAGACTGTCATTACGGACATAAGAAGGCTTATGTCCGCAATGACCGCGCGTAGTCCGCAGTCTTCATTTAGACCTTAGGATCTCCACCGTCCAGCAGTTCATGAAACGCCTTTCCAAGCGTTAGGGGTTCCTATGCTTGATAGCAGTGTCAAAGGACACTGCTATCAAGCATAGGAACCCCTTGATCGCATCGGCCGCCCGGTACGACCCATCGCGTATTAGTTCAGTACGACGTCCACGTCACACTATAGTCACCCCCGACGACCCTATCACTATCTTGCAAGCGAGTAGGATGGATACCAGTACAGTTCGTAGACCATACGAATACAAACCGAAAACATTCCGACTTCGCCGTCCAGGTCTGCCGCGTAACTCCCGTTCAATCCCTCCCCGACCTTGCTCGAGCAAGCCCGCGAAACTGAGCCAGTAGTGATAAATCAGTCCCTAAATAATCTAACTCAGATCCAGCCTGTCCGTTTCCCCCCAGCGATGCCCTAAAGCAAGGTTCGGCCCTCGCTTAGTTTATAGTTATTGTGCAAGGTCCGGCCCTCGCTTAGTTTATAGTTATTGTTGCCCTGGCTAGAGGCCTTAAATCCAAGGCATCCACAGGTTTTGCCCGGTTAAACAGAAGCCAGTCTCTCAAGACTGAACTGCGAGATGCCCTACATAAAAGAAGAAAACGCGACCGGCAGTCTGATTTTGGCTACACAACGAAGCGAATCGAAGTGAACTAGAAGTGCGATATCTAAGCGAAAAGTGAACAATAGTGTATTTGTGATTTAGTTTTAATTGTTTCGTGATTAATAAAGTTGTTTTGTTGTTTTATCGGTAGTAATTAATTTATCTCATAACCAGCTAATGACTGTACCTAACATTAAAACTTAATTAGTAACTATGTTAGTAGACATTCTCAATATTTACTGGAACATGTAGATGACCCCCAGGATTATGAACATGGGGTATTTAACCAGATGAACACACACAATCCTGTGTCAATGTTTTAAAAGAAAATTCGTAACATTATCTGTGTCTGCGGCAATTCACATAATTCTCGTATTATGAATCTGCTAATGACATTCAGGCTGTTTGTTGTTAATGACATTCAGGTAACTTGGTACTGGTACGCATCCTGTGCAATAAAGAGACTGCTCGCTTCCGTCTGATTAAAGCGGAGCTGTCAGTCTGCGGACTTTGACACATACATCTGGCAAAGTTTGGTGTCCAGAGTTTCGTCTACATCTAAGTTCGTAGATCAAACCGGTTTGATCAAATTTAGGGGGATATACTTGTGTATTAGAAAGTTGTGTGTATATCTAAGTATGCAGTACACCATGTAACTGAACAACTTCTTCTGTGGAACCAACATCATAATCGCTAAAAATAATCAGCTGTTCCATACCTACAACATTTATATGCTTATTCGACCTGATGTATGGGATAGCTATTATTAATTCCGACTATGTACGAAGTTGGGCCAATGTAGAAAGTTCTCTGATTAAGACTTTCACGGTTTTTCAATGCACTTAAAAAAAACAAGAAAATCACGGATATAATCCCGTAAGTACTTTAAGTCGGTCCTTGAATACTCCCACACTTTTCTGATTCATGTTGTATAGTAGATAACTATTAAACACACTAGTACATTTCACACTAGAAACTGAATATTTACCATTTTTGCTGTTTGACTTTCTGTTGGTTTTTAGTGATATGAGGCCTGCGGAGCATGCGTATTTCATACAAGCGTAATACCAAAATAATTTGTAAATCGATTATAGATAAATTTAATGCAATAGCTCCTCAAATCAAAATTTTAGAAAAAAGTTCCCTGCACCTCCTGGGTTCCCCTATTTTAGAAGAAAGTTATTCATCTTTCATCGATGACAAAATTATACATTTCAATGATATTTCGGACAGACTTTCCAAAATTAATTTACATGCGGCATTCACGATTATCAGATATTGCTGTTTTGGTCCAAATTTTATGTATTTTCTCCGTTGTTCTCCTCTTTGGAAGCAACCACAACTTTTGGACAAAATTGATCAAATTATTCGCAACACTTTAACATCCATTCTTAATGTGGCCCTGGACGACCGAGCGTGGCTGCAAGCTACACTACCAATTCGTTTTGGTGGTCTCGGCGTCCGCAAAATTTCTAGTATAAGCTTACCGGCGTTCCTGTCTTCTGTCCACAGCACTGAAAAGCTAACCAGGAAAATTTTAAGTCTTTCCTTGGGTGACTCGGAAGTGCCGTGCTTGACCGACGCAGAGGACGCCTGGAAAGTGACTTGCCCGGACACGGATCGGCCCGAGAACCCGTTTTCCCAGAGACAGTGGGATGAGCCGCTCTGCAGGTTGGTACGGAATAAACTTATTAATACGTCTACCAATACTGCTGAGCGTGCCCGCCTGCTGGCTGTGGGTGAGTGGGAGTCGGGTCTCTGGCTTCAGGCACTACCGTTACCTAATATAGGCACTTTGTTAGGTGACACGACCTTCCGGCTCGCTACTTGTTTGCGTTTGGGCGCTCCTTGTGGGGCTCCACATCGCTGTCAATGTGGTGAAGCAGTTGACTGCCTCGGACACCATGGCCTTTCTTGCATTAAGAGTGCAGGTCGGATAGCGCGACACGCCAGCATTAATGATCTCATCCGTCGTGCTGCCAGCCACGTGCCAGCTGTGTTAGAACCAACTGGCTTGGCGCGCGTCGATGGCAAGAGACCAGATGGTATGACCATAATGCCATGGAAGTTGGGTAGGCCTTTGGTGTGGGACGCAACTTGCGTCGACACCCTTGCGCCATCTCATCTTCCTAGCACGGTGTGCTGCGCTGGGGCGGCTGCTGCAGGTGCTGAAAACCTCAAACGGCGCAAATACAATAATTTAATTGGTAATTATGTGTTTGAGCCGTTTGGGGTCGAAACACTAGGGCCATGGGGTCCGAGTGCCCACCTAGTATTTCGGGAAATCGCCAAACGGTTGGTCGACTCTTCACGTGACCAGAGGGCGGGACTATTTTTTGGCCAAAGAATCAGTATTGCCATCCAACGTGGCAATGCTGCCAGCCTTCTGGGCACTTTTCCTGTTGGCAGCGATGTGGACGAATTTTTCGATGCCCTGTAACCCCTTTTTTGATATTTGTACATATTTTTTCTTCCTATTATAATGTTAGTGTGTATATATTGTAAATAATGATTACTCTAATAAAATGCAGTTTTTACATTTGTAAATCAAACATATTCCCACGATAGTGTGTATTTATTTCGATTGGATTACATAATATATAGGTTCCCAAATATATATTTGGAATGAGAACTGATTTAAACAAAAGTTATGAGAAAAATAAGTTTTCAATGGAAATTTTAAATTCCTCATAACTCTTGTTTAAATCAGTGTCCATTAAAAATGTATATTTGTATGCTCCGCCGGCCCCTTAATAACGTTAGTGACCATGACAGTTCAAAAACTTGTATGCGGTTTTCCGAATGTTATACGGTTTTACGCCAAAAGGATTGACGTATTTTTATATATTTTTAATCGGTCAAAAACAGTTTTGACTGGTGTTAGCCCTTATTATGTTAGTTAGTTAGTTTTTATTCGTATTAACACACGAGCCGTAAGTGTCGTGTAATAACATATCTTCACGCCTGCAATTTACACGTTTTAGAAGGATTAGGTTAAGCAGTGTCGTACCTAAAAGCTCGGTCACCCAGATTTAATATCCCAGGTAACCGAGCTTTAATATATTAATTTGTGAAACAGTAAAAACTTTGACTTCCAATGTCTCCGTAACTAGTTGGTCACCATGAACAAAAAAAAAACACGATAACGGGGAGCAAATTGCCTTTTGGTTTCGATAAGGGTCGTGTACACCACTTTTCCATAACTAGGTGCTCGCCATTTATCTGAAAGTATTGTTTAAAAAACAAAGAAGAGAATAATATATCACAATCGTTTTAAAGAAATAAATAAAAATTGCTAACAAACTATCTAGAATATTAGTTAAAATACTAGCCGATGCCCGCAGCTTTACCCGCGTAAAATTATATACTAAAACCATCCTCTTGAATCACTCCATCTATTAAAAACACGCATCAAAATCCGTTGCGTAGTTTTAAAGATCTAAGCATACATAGGGACAGACAGGCGCGGCGGGAAACTTTGTTTTATAATATGTAGTGATGATGTAATGCAATAATTAATATCGTGACAGCGAATAATCCATATTAAATGTGAAAAAGGCATTTGGAACGTTTCCAAATGGTTTTTTTACATGTAACACTGATAATTCAGAGTTACGATACGGCAATATATATTTCATCCGCCCATCTCGGAAAGAGTATTTCTGTTCTTCGATATCTGAGTGCAAAAACCGTTTCTATCGTCTTGAGGGTAAAGTAAATTTGAATTTAGAACATCGTGTACACTAAACATGTGAATTCAAAACATCATTAAACCTATTTACTTCTACCTCTATAGTGCCGAATTTATCATATTTTTTTTTTATTTGTTAAGACTCTGAACCTTCTTGGTGCACTTTTTTAATATGTTTTGCGCGCGCCATTTTGTTTTCAAGTCATATTGTTAATACCTTAGGCTAAAAACAATGAATCCAACTTGAAAACAAGTCAAAAACCTAAAATTACCACTCATTATCTAGCGACGAGGAAATTTATTTGACGCCAACAGAATTAACTGAATTTGTTAACAATGCGCATTTTTTTTGCGTTTATTTATTTCCTCGCTGAGGTGGGATGAAAAGCTACGTGTTGCACTCGAGTGCAAAGATTTTTCACCTCGTGCTCTTTTGATTCTCTCGCTAACGCTCAAGATTCTATGTTTTATCACTGAAACACCACTGTGTTCACTGTTGTTGAATCACTTGCTGCGCTCGTGACTCAATTTTAGAATCTTTCGCTGGCTCGGTCGTCAAAATTGAGCACGCGCTTAAAAAACAACTTTGCACTCTTGTGTATAAAATAACTATGACAGCTATTTGCGACGCGATGACGTTACCCACTTTCTGTATAAGCGCTCTTAAGACAGAAAATGTTGTTTGTGTACTGATTTCGCCGAACTATTGTAAAAATGCAACACATTCGCACAAAGAGATGAAAACGAAACATCCTCTGTAATAGCTATAAAGAGTGATCGTTTAATTGCAGATGCGTTTAGTGTAAGAGTGAGTAAGATTGAGAGCACCTATACAAAAGAGAGGAAGGTTTTTTTCGAAAATGTCTATTTCAAGAATTAAGTTAGCTTCAATACTGATAGTTACTGCATATTTAGTTATAACTAGCAGTAAAAGAGTTAAAAAAGTAAAAGTTCCGCTTGGTCCAGTGATGTCACATGCGGATGCCACTAATTGTTCTGAGTTTGCCAAGTTTGGCAGATTTAATCCTTATTCGGTGATAAACGACAAATGGTTTGTTTTCTACTACTGGGCGCCAGTTAGAATACTTACAAGTTATATTTTTACTGCTCCTTCGTCTAATGTGAGTATTGATATTTGCAATTTTTTTTTTTTTGTTTTTATCTGCGCCCAAATCTACTCTTTTCATTGGATATACTGTGTGTGTGACGATATGGCAGAAAAATAAGTGTCTGATGAGATGACAAAAAATAGAGAAGTGGGGAAGAAGAATACATTTGGGTTCAGAAGTCGGTGACCCTTGTATGATTGATTTAGTTTTTTTTTTTACCGACTTCACATCGCCAAGCCATCTTTTCTGATGATATTGTCTGTTTGTCACAGTGCTTTATAATGAAAATTGCGTAGTATAACAGTTAAGGGATTCTCACACGACATTGCTCGTTCTGGCGTTCGAGCGGTGTACGTGGGTAAGGAAGGCATCAACGAATTTCATACGAGGTAATGACGTGAGATCCGCTTCATCGTCTTCCTTTCGTGTGAGTACAGCCTCATGGCGGTCCTGAAACTTAAGTTTGTAACCCCGACTCCCCCTTGAATGATTTAAATACTTGTGAATTTATTGAATATTTCTTTCAGCACACAAAAAAATTGAAAAAATTGTTTGAAGGGAACTGTGTGCTCCCCGTGCAGTGGCATGTCCGTCACTTACTTATGGAGGATAACAACAAACTTATCAGCTTACTGGTGGAACGGAGCGACCGGGGAGAATACTGGCAGTATCCAGTCGCTAGAGGTAGGTTATCATTGTATTTTCGTTCGCAGCAATAATATTGAAGCCTGCACAGGGTTGTGGGATGATGGCCCACTCTCACAGAGCAGAGGTTTGTGAGAGTGGGCTCAGCAATGGGAATGAAACATCAGGTTGGGAGCAGTCATTTCTCAGGTTGAGCTACGTGTTATTGGGGTTTACCGTAATTATTTTCTCAGTGGCAGCCTGGAGACAGGATTTGGGTTCGGTTGATGGGAATAGCCTTGCTACAGTGGACTTCAGCATTACTGGCCAAATACACCTTTGGCTAACCAATTATTTGAAGTAGGGCCACAACATTGCAACCAGCGCGGCTTAGTAAAATAATTCAACATGTTAATTTTTGCAAACGTTTCAATTAAATATTTATTTTCTTTTTTCAGTAAGAAAAGGTCAGAAAATAACTCCTAGAGATATTCGCTTGAAACAGACCGGTGACAATCGCCTTCTTGGGTTATTTGATTGCGTCGTGAGTATACACAATAATTAAAATATACACAAACCCCGTCCCCTCTATACTCTGGATAGCAAATACCGAGCCCCAAGATACAGACTGATTGTCTAGCTTGGGGCTCACTAGCAACAACACCATGTACACTACCTACATAGTTTCGGGTAACATTTACGCCACCTTTAAGAGGCCTGCGGAGCATGCGCAGTTTATACAAACGTAATACCAAAATAATTTGTAACTCAAACATATTCTTAAAGTAGTGTGTATTTATTTCGATTGTATTACAGAATATCTAGGTTCCCAAATATATATTTTGAATGGACACTGATTTAAACAAGAGTTATGAGAAAAATAAGTTTTCTATGGAAATTTTAAATTCCTCGTCTCGTTTTTATATCATTTTCCTTTCAGATTGTATATTTGGGAACATAGATATTCTGTAACCCAATCGAAATAAATACACACTACTTTAAGAATAATTTGGATTTACACATTATTTTGGTATTACGTTTGTATGAAATACGCATTCTCTTGCATATAACCAGTGAACTTGTGAATACAGGGTGTAAATCACCTCTTCACGTAGCCATCAACCAAGCATTCTGTATATCAAACTAAGTATCTTTACGCAAAAATTATTGCAGAGAAACCTCTTTTCTTTTGTTGGGTGAAAAATCACATTTTGTGGTATAACGCAATGCAACGCACTCAAAACATTGTGCGGATGGATGGATTGAATAGTACGGGGTTCGTAGAGATATTTAAAGTAAAAATCATGTGATAAAGAGTTGTATTTAAAAAAAATGTTGGCTTTATCTTGCAACTTTGACCCCCAATATCTCCGTAACTAGAAGGTTCCCAGGTATGGTGTAGAACAAAAAAAATATCGGAATGACGAGGAGAATAAGTGCTTTTCGTATTCGTTAAGAGGTGTTTCACACACTTTATGAATACCCGGATCATAAACAATTTTCTATTTCAATTTTGACCTGCGCTCCGGTATGGTATTTACCCTATTTATTTGGAGCCTGCTTATCTTCCTCCACACTTCTCAATACGTATCAGTTAACTCATCTCCAATATTGTCATGTCATCTTTCACACAATACAAATGTTTCGTTTTTTGGTCTTCTCTTTCTCTGACATTCATATTCAGTCAATTCATTCCTCCTTACTCCTTGTAGTTAAATATACAATTAGTGAAAACATAAATGCTATTCCTAAATTGCCAAAACGCGTTTACGCATGAAAGCTCCAAATTACTGGACTCCTGATTGAAGCTTTTCCTACTACTAAATCTACTTGTGCTAGGAGTGGGTGGGTAGATATCAATTAATGGAGCCAGTACGTCCTTTACCAAAAAGCTTTTGTCACTTTATAAATATTTAGCTACCGTTTCAATCAAATGGAAACAATCGAAGGGACACGCTTAAAAACTCAAACCCACTTTTGATTTTTTATTATTTCTGAGAGTAAGAAAGTAAACTCTTGATTTTCATCAACTCGTCCCAAATGGGCCGGGGGCATGTGGGACGAGTTGCTGAATTACTCGAAAGTAAGACAGTTCTCTTTTCTAAAGGTTTTATTTTTTTACCAGGCTGATACTCTAATAGTCATGTCAAGGCTCAATGACGTGCCTCCGAAAGGAAAACTACACGAAGAGGCGTCAAGACTCGGATACCGAGGCACAAAAGGCAAATCTTATCTTTACCAGGGACACGAGTGGGGGCCCGTCGGTGAAGCTGATGAAGACCATTTCTGGGACCGCAGAAAAGAAAAAACTATTTCAAAAGATACATCTACAGAAGATAACAGTTCAGAAGGAAGCAGTAAAGAAGCCGAACAACCAACAGATAAAACAGAACATTCTAAAGCAAACAAACCAAAACCTAAAAAACGTACAGCTCTTGGTCCAGGGATACCAGAAGATGATGAGACTTGCGCTAAAGTTATGCCAGAGTTATGGAACGATCCAGAACCCAATCCCAATCCAGATAATCAACTTACCAAAGAGGATCTCAACCATGTGGATAGTTTGATTATTAATGACAATCTGGGTATAGAGGGACCGGATGTCTCTACTGTCAGTAAACAGGAGAGCAAAGGAGACCAGGAATTAGATTTTTTTTCGGAAAACGATAAAAAACGAAATCACAGGGATAAACATAAAATAGAAACACCGTATTTAACTGACAACAAACAAGAAAGCAAATCAGATAAGGAATTTGAAAATCCACTTGTAAAGGGTGAATTACATGATCAGAAGGTTGTACATACAATGGAAACATCAGACTCAACTGACAACAAACAAGAAAGCAACACAGATAAAAAATCCGAAAATCCACTGAAAAAACGCGAAATACGTGATTACAAGGATGTACATGAAATGGAAACACCAGATTCAATTGACAACAAACAAGAAAGCAAAACAGGTAAGGAATCTGAAAATCCATCAGATAATCAAAAACTACATAATCACAAGGATGTATATGAAATGGAAACGTCAGATTTAATTGACAACAAACAAGAAAACAATACAGATAAAGAATCCGAAAATCCACCGGAAAATGATAATCCACATGATCATAAGGTCTGTCGTGGAACTACGGAACCAGATGAAGACGACAACTGTGTTGTTTGTTACAAATCGCAACTTAATTATCCATCAGATGAATCTTATGCACCTGACAGTGCCCGATCGATGCCTGATTTAAAGAATAACGAAGATGCTCCACCTAAGGATGTGATACCGCGTTTTAAAATAGGGGGTACTGAGCTACAACTTGAAGAAGAACCGCAAACCGAAGTACCGATTCCCAAAGTTCCATCTGTTATAATACCGAGTGCCGAAGTACCAACTTCAAACGTACCATTTACCAAATCACCGCATACCGAAGTACCGATTCTCAATGTACCTGCTAAAACACCGAGTGAAGAAATACCTACTCCAAAAGTACCATCTTCTAAAATACCCAATACTGAAGTACCTAATACCGAAGTACCGAACACTGAAGTACCGAATACCAAAGTACCGAATACCGAAGTACAGAATACCGAAGTACCGAACACCGAAGTACCGAATACCGAAGTACCGAATACCGAAGTACCATCTGATAAAACACCGATGACCAAAGTACCGACTCAAAAAGTACCTCATACCAAAACCCCACGTGCTAAAGTACCTAGTGCCAAGGTTGCTCGATCACCGGCGCCTCAACCACAAGAACAGACTAATTCTAGTCAGAGAATATTTTTGTCTCCAAAAACATTGGATGATCTGGAAAAAACGTCAAAAGTGAAGCTGATTAAACATAAGTAAAGAAACATAAAAAAATACGAGCAAAAACTTAAGGAATTTTATTATAGTACGATTTGGAGAAGTAAAGCAAGCAAACAAACAAATAACAATTTTGTTAGTTAAGTTTTGAAAACAGACTACTGTAAAATTAGAATTTGTGTTCAAACCAAAATTAATGCTGAATACACCTTCCGGAAGTCGAAAAGTACACCTGACCCCGTATTCACAAACGTTCCACTCTTTTCTGATTCGACAACTCGTATATCTGTCTTCTTCTGGCACCGACATAGACATACTTTCCGAATCGGAAGCGAGTCGAATGGTTGTGAATAAGGGGCCTGAATAGTTTTGTATAAAGAGTGGAAGGGACCAACGGTAAAACATATCAAGTACACCATTTGTGAACCCCCCCCCACATATAATTTCATCGGTATTTTTTTCAGGCTTCAGAATCATGTACTGATTGGTAACCGTTTAAAAGCGTTGGTCTACGTCGGTCTACGGCTGGTTAAAACTTCCGCTATCCATTCTTCTGACTGCCAGCAAGCTGTATCTCATGATCCGGAATAGGGGTCTCGATACAGGCGGCAACAGAAATGCACATTTTAGCTGTCTAGCCGCTATAACAACAAATAATAAATATAAATAAAAATTAAAGGGCTCATGAGCCGCTTTTTAATGTCAATTGTATGAAACAGGACAGTCACCCATGAGGCTTTTGCAAGATCCTACATTCCCAAGTTGATTCAAGTAATTAGTTCAAACATTTCTCCATTAGCAACGTAAATATTTAAAGCTATTGTTATGAGACGAGGCCTCAGGGCGTTTTTGATAATAACCGGGTAATTAAGGGAATAGCTACTTGAATCGCTGTATGAATAATGAAATCAAAGTAGGTAGGTAGGACCCGCCCTGACTTCAAACGGGTGGCAAATTTTTCTTTTTGATAATTTCCCGTGAATTTTCCAAAATACTTTCTTATAGCCTTGCTTTAAATATTAACGGACACAAAGTTGAGCCACACTCAAGTGATGATTCATTCATATTGATAAATAATTATTAGTGATGACTATTTCTTAATGAATTATTACTAGATGAATGTGCAGTTGACGGTGGGTGTTAAGAAATATGTTTTACTAGCTTTTGCTCGCGGCTTCGCTCGCGTTAAGAAGTATTATTATTAATTAGGTACAGTTTTTGCGGCTTCACTTTTTCCAATCTTTAATTACAGTTCAATCAGTCGAAAATCTCAAAAGATTTTTACAAACTTTCATCTCTTATTTTATACCCTTAGGGGTGGAATTTATCAAAATTCTTTCTTAGGGGATGCCTACGTCATATCAGCTTTATGCATGCAAAGTTTCAGCCCGATCGGTTTAAAATTGACAAAGTTTCATACATACTTTCATCCCTTATTTTATCCCCTTAGGGATGGAATTTATCAAAATCCTTTCTTAAAAGATGCCTACGTCATAGTAGTTTTATGCATGCAAAGTCTCAGCCCGATCGGTTTAAAATTGACAAAGTTTCATACAAACTTTCATCCCATATTTTATCCCTCTTGGGGGTAGAATTGATCAAAATCCTGTCTTAGCGGATGCCTACGTCATAACATCTACCTGCATGCCAAATTTCAGCCCGATCCGTCC
Source organism: Xestia c-nigrum (assembly GCA_916618015.1). NCBI lineage: Eukaryota > Metazoa > Arthropoda > Insecta > Lepidoptera > Noctuidae > Xestia > Xestia c-nigrum. The sequence goes on from OU745263.1 coordinate 8,052,894, forward strand.
AGTGGTTTGGGCTGTGCGTTGATAGATCACTATGTCAGTCAGTCAGTGCAGTCAGTCAGTAAGCAGTATGTTCATTTGACAATAATTCGAGAGTTTACAATATCGCTAGAGATATTACAATATAACGTATTTGACAATTTTACGGTGACATATATATTTAGAAGATTTATGCACTTCACAAGACACTCCGTGTATTGCCCGTGGTAGCAGCAGTGGTGCCTCGGGAATTTTTTGCAATTTTCAATGTTAACAAGGGCGTAGCGAGGCCTCGAAAATGCAGAATGCAGTAAAGTGATATTACGTAGGTAGCCTATTAATAAACAAAAAGAAGTAGTTGATTTTGATTTTGATAGACAGGCGAATTTTATAAGATAGTGCTGTGAACGGTTGAATCTAGACTTAAATAAAAACAAAAAGAAAAAAAGAAATTGTGTTTTATTGCAGGCAAAAATACCCATAAGTATACCAGAAAAATACAATTGAACCCGATAAAATAGTATTAGCACAGAAATCATTAATAATCATAAAACTATCATTCAATTAATTAAAAATCATAAAATATCATTCAATTACTTTTTTGTTTTTCAAATCTAACGTAATCTGTCTGTTCATGCAGTATTTACCTTAAAATATTCTAGTTTTGACTATGCCTGCCCCCTTTTAACAAAATCCTAGTTACGCCCGTTGAATGTTGAGATTATGATTGTTGATCTTATGACCAATCCATCATTTCCTGTGGTACCACTGAGTCGCTTGGAGATCCCAGGGGCAATAAACGACTCCAACAACTTATTAATTTTATTTTTTGTATTTGTTACGTTCTGGTTGTAAGTGTATTTATATGTTTAATACACGTTTTAGCTAATCAAATTTTGTCTTATTTATAAACCTTATTCCTATCATCGATAAACTTTGTTTTTTTGTGGTGTAAGGTGTTAGACTAGTAACGGATGATGGCGACCAGATGAGCTAAATTAGCAACTCTATTTGTGGTTGTTCAAACTTCGTTTGAAATGCTGTTAGAATAAAGTTCAAATTAGCTTGCACTACAAAGTGGTTGTTGAACTACGTCAGTCACTACTGCCCAAATAGTGAGAAATGAGTGCTTTTGATCGATTTACAAAAAATCTATTGATTGGAAAAAAATTAAAACACTATCATGCATATACATAATTATGTATATTGCTTGTAAAATTATTTGCCAAAAAATCAGAAAGATCGCATGTATTTTTAAACGAGTCAAATTAATTGTAATATGTTTTCAAAACACTATCATTCTAGCATAGATCCTGAAGAATTTAATATATTTTTCTGACTTGGTTTATTGCCGTGAATCATATACTTTTAGGCATTATAAAACACGTGTTTCGCTCATGTCGTTGCCTTAAGTTCGCGTTAAAAATCATTCTAGTCAAAGTTCCAACAACATAATATCATAACTTGCTGCTTGAAATCTTGAAGTCAGTTTATTAGGAATGGCTCAATCTTTACCAAACTCGTGAAAATTACACATTGACATATGACATTTCTGAAGACCGAGGCGAATTCACGCGCGATTCCAATTTAATGGCTGAAGCAGTCTCCGTCATCAAGCCAGGAACTTTGTTTCATATTTTGCACTACGTATTTATCAAAAATAAGTACAAAACTGAAGCACAGGCCCAGATACAAGTCTCGTACCCCGTATTAACCTAACTCATATCAAATAAACTCACGAAACCAGTATCAACGAGTACAATATTCAGAAAACGCAAATACCCTCTCACATACTCCGCTCCGTTCTTTGGAAACCGATTAAGCATTCAAAATGAGCATATTTAGTTTAGTTTACAACGACATTTACTATCTAGACTTTTTATAGCTAGGAAGCGGCGCTCACCAAAGAACCAGTCTCTATTATAATATTACACGAAGCACGTTAAACCGTCTGGCTTGGGAATAAATTATTTAATTTATGGGTTATTTTTTTTTGATGGCAACCTTTACAGATAGGTAAGGTTCCGAAATTAAAAGAGGCCGTTATGTGGTTATGTTCGAAAGAGGTCTGATAACTGTTGTTTGGGAGGTTGTGTGAGATTGGGGCGATTTAAGAGTGTAATAAGATGTTTAAATGTGTGATGTAGGAGCTATTCGATGGGCAGTGTTAGCAGTGACTGGGTTGACATACCAGAGGAACGGAAACCCTCTCCGGACTGGCTGCAGACACCTGATTTAGAAATAATACTTACATTATGTGTCAAAGTCCCGTCCGTGTGGTGTCCGGAGACCAGTCCTTTCCGGTTTGACATCACAACTCCGGACGCGGACATCTCTAAGCAAACACAACCTAACTAAAGTTTATCTGTGTCTGTGTTCGTATTGGATTGACTGATGTTATGGATATATTATTATGTGCCGTCTAACGTTCCTGGGGCCCTCTTTTCATATACAATATTTTTGTAATTGTATCTACCTAGTTTTAAGAATTTAGTCTTATTTTTGGATGATACTGATCACTAGCAAATAAGTAAAAATGTTTTAAAGATAATAGTATTTTAAATTTTATTCAAAAATCTAAATATTTATGTTACTTTTACACCGCGCGCTCGTATAGCTCGCCTCTGATTACAAGTAGAAATATATCACAGTCGTTGGTGTTTCTTTGAGTCCACCGTGCCTCTTCCATTAGTCCCGGTTGTCAATTGTAGATCTTTGGCAGTCGCTACAGATACTTAGTCAGTGGCGTGACAGTATGACAACCAGTCTTACCATGGGATATCGAATTACCCAATACTAAATGGGGTGTGTAAAATACTGGTATTGAGCTGCATCCGGGTAGACTGGAAGTCGACCCCAACCGTCCGTCCGTCTTATTACGACAGTCCGTGTCGACGGCGCGTACGTTATCCACGCGCGCCTCAAAGAGATTTTAGCAGAAAGGAAGGGGCCACAAGGGCCGAAGCCTGTCGGGGCTGAGGGACTGTTCGAAAGAGATAACGTGGCTCTGGAACAAAAAGAGCTAAGAAGAACATGGATGGGTTTTAGTCAGTAAAAGTCTGACACTCCCTTCCGCTCCACCCAGAGCGGTGTCATTTGATGATATCCGAAAAATATTTTACTAAAAAAAAGCGTTTTATAATCAGTTGAAACCTATTCTATATAACTATATTCTTGATGATATCCAACTGGCTGTTCCCTAACTACCTCGCACTGTACGGTGCTCCTCAAGAGAGAAATAAATAAGATTGATGATGCCCATTCATTTATCATTCTTACGATGCTCTGTTTCAATTTAGAGTTCATATAGCTTTGTCTTGTTTGAAACGTTACAGGATGCATCGTATGCATGATTTCTGGATCGTGTTTATGCGGGTCATCATCACCATCAGCCTATAATGTTCCCACTGCTGGGACACAGCCTCCTCTCAATGAGAGGGAATGGGCTATAAGGGACTACGCACACTTATTTTTGAATAAGTGTGCGTAGTCCCTAATCCACCACGTCGGCCCAGTGCGGATTGGTATATGTCACATGTCTACGAATTTTCTGCTGTAGTGCATATACTCACGGGTCGTCGCAGCAGTCCACTGTTATTTGTTGTGTTGTTTGTTTTTATCCGTGCTTACTAATATAGCCGTAAGTTTGACATGAATACTCGAATAAAGAAAATCTCTAATACCGTTCTGTTTGGCCATATTCTTAAAATGGTAAAATAAGTACTCTTAAAAGTTTTAATGTAAGTTTAAAAACAAACAAACAATTGTTCCTCTCAGTTTGGGTAACTTTCCAGTCATCATTGTGAATAATTAAAACTTACTAGTGTTTCGCGTCGATGCTATAGATATTCTACCAGAAAATATCGTTACTAATTTGTTTTTTTTGTTTCTTTTCTATTCAAATTTGTATGTCAGAACGACAAAACATTGCTATGTATATATGAAAATGTAACAAGATTGCGTTTGACCTGTTATTTATCTTCATAAAAAATAAATGCATTGTTCGAAGTTGTCGAATTGCCATCTTTCTATTTAGCATAGTGCGTCATAGATAAGACGAGCCTTAATCCAAACAATTTAATCACTAAGTAAAAAAATAAGACTTCTTTTACGCCGCAGTCATATAAAAGCATGTTACTTTACACGTTACTCATTAAGGATCTTAAACACTGAAAAAAATGCAATTCAATCAAGTGACTTTTTAGCTTGATTGACGATATCTTGTTTAGACCAATCAAAATCTTAGTTAAGTTGATCATCACGACATGATTGCAGCAATACTAGTTCACTTGATTGAACGCTCAAACAAGTTTCTCGATTACCCTTAACAAGACATCATAGTAGAAGAGTTAAAAAAGAGACAAGTTCAAAAAATGTTAACTGTAACAAAGTAAGTTAGCTGTGTCAATCAAGCATTTTGATTACTTCAATAAAGATTATTGAAACTTTATTAGGTTGGTTTGACTTGATAGCATCTATCATTGCATTCAATTGTATTAATCATACAACTTGATCTAATCTTGCGCTAAATGTTTGCGCTAAATAAGTTGCTTGGTTGTGTTTATCAAATACATCATACAAACAAACTACATTACAACATGATTGCAACTATCACGTACGGTGTTTGCCCTAATAAAGGTTCGTGTTTACCCTGAACAAGTCGCTTGTTTGCCCTAGTCAAGTCTGATAGTTGTATCTATCAAAAACATCGGTCAAAATACTCCAACACAACTTGATTGCGGCTATCAAGTAGGGTGTTCACCCTTAAAAAGTAGAATGTTTGCTCAAAACAAGTGGCTTGTTTGCCCTAATCAAGTTTAAATGATAAATTCTATCCGACTTGATAGTTCACCTTAATAAAGGTGCGTGTTTGCCCTGAACAAGAAGCTTGTTTGCTCCAATCAACCTTCTTGGTTGTATCTATCAAAAACAACTTGATTGCAGCTATCAAGTAAGGTGTTTACCCTAATAAAGGTGCGTGTTGCTCTGATCAAGAAGCTTGTTTGCCCCAATCAACCTTCTTGGTTGTATCTATCAAATAAATCATTAAAAATACTCCAACACAACTTGATTGCAGCTATCAAGTAAGGTTTTTACCCTAATAAAGCTGCGCGTTTGCCCTAAACAAGAAGCTTGTTTGTCTTAACCAAGTCACTGCGGGTTTCCACTAGGGTTGCCACCTTTATTTTGGACAAATATACGTAGTATTTTTCCCAAAAAAGCTGCAAAAACATAGTAAATATAAATTCAGAAAAAAAAGTTACAAATTTATTTTTAAACATCATGCAATCGAAAAAGAAATCCCGCTTAGGTAAGTGTACTGTAACACTTTGCTCCATATTTGTCAATAACATCTTCTTTGCACAATTGGTAGTCGTACTCCCATGCGCTCTTATTTATTTTTGAAGCTTTTTATCTTTTTTTTTGCTTTTACTTGGGTGGCGTGTAAAAACCATCATCACGTTCCATGTTTTTTTTTTTATTTTACCAGCAGAAGTTAAACAATTAAAACAATTATTGACAGTTTGACAGTTGACGTTTTGTTACCGCAAATGCGTTTCGTTCTGAAAGTCTCCGTGCAGCGCTGCACGTGTACGTTCCAGACTTCCATTCACAGTTTATAAAAAAAAAAGCGTGACAGTTGAATCAGGGATAAAAATATAGTATTTTTCTATAATATTTATTACAATTTCCTGAAATCTAGTACGATACTATATATTAATATAGTACGGGTGGGCACCGTAGTTTCCACCAAGAAGATGTTTACACAAAATGTGCACATTGCACAACACAACTATGTATATAAAATATAAAGAAAAATACAACTGTCACTAGTGCTAGTGTCCCTAAACACAGGATTTTTTTCTACTCCAAGTATAGATAGACTTTTGTTAACGCTTACTAGAAATTATAAAATACCTTGGCTTGGTTATTGTTCAGTTTGATCTATAGTTTTGCATTTAGATATTGTAATTGAACTGCTGCGTTATCAAGTAATTTTTTGTTATGACTAAAACCAATAAAAAAAAATTAGGGGGATGTTCAAGTAAACGTGGCAATTTTAGGAGATTTTGCCTTTAGCTTAGGGGTAAATATTTTTAGGAGTTGGTAACCCTGGCCTCCAGCCCAGCGGCCAGCCGCCACGCCGCACGCGCCATTTCTGACTTTCTACTCTCAAGCAAGTTCTTTCTCGACACGTACGGCGCGCGGCGCGGACGCGCCGTCACCATTAGAGTATATTAATATAAAATATGTTCTGTGGCCGTCACTCAGCCGCCAGCCGCAGCCGTTTTTTTTGTTCATTACGTTTTCTGTGAAAAAGATCAATTAATCTAATCTAGACTAATCATTTAATGAGTGAGTTCTTGTTCTGTGAAAAACAAGAATTAATCTAGAAACAACACTTTTTATATTTCATTTGTGGGATACCTGCTAACTGGTAAGTCTTTGTCTTTAAATTTTATTAACAATTTGCTGTGTTTATGATGCATCCTAACTAAAATTATTTTATCTAGCGTGCACGCTTGTGGTCTTTATAATGTATGTCCGTCTGTCGCCAGGCAGACGGTTGAAATTTTCACAGATGTTTTAAATATTTATTTTCAATAGATTGTCTTTAAAGTCCGCAGTACGATGTTTGGACACTTCTAGTTATGGGGTCTAGGTTTCCGCACTTAGTTCTTAAAGCGGACCATTGTGCCTTATACAAAAAAAAATACAAAAAATATTTATTACTTCTCAATCATTGTGTCATACATAAACTGAGGCAGCCCCAGTGCGTTACAATAGTACTAGAAATGTCCACCAATATTTATGTGTTTTTTTATTTCTAGTTGGAGCATGATTTTGAAGGTGCTCATCCAAACCACACCAAAAATTTGCTATTAAATTTCCCGCTGTTGAAGACAAACATCATCAGATTGCTAAACCAGAGAAAAACCAAAGATAATTTTTATAACGGAAATTGCTGAGCTTGCCGATCGTAAGTGTATTTTTTTTTATTACAAAAAGGAAGAGTTTCTCACGGTTCTTCGAAAGGTTTAAAATCTAGTTGATTAAGTAGTGACAGATGTGACAATTTGTTTTCTCTATTTTAGATCCCGATGAAGAAGTAACAAATTTAGTGGCATTTATGGCCATACCGCTCCTTCTTCTCTCATCTGTGAGTTTTTCTGGCAAAAGAAAGACAAATAAAGCTTGGAAGCCAACGAAAGTGGAGGAACGATGCACCAAACCAACCTGTCTGTAACCTAACAATATATTATGATTGTATAATAATTATATCGTTTAATTTAATTTTCCCTACTGTAGGATAACAAACTTTTTTAGGAGATAGGTAGGTTACCTAACAATTTTTGACTTATATTTTTCTTTGGGTTTTTATAGATAATCTTGTGTGCTCCGAACAAGTTAGATTAATGTACCAATTACGTGAAACTTGTTTTTTATTGTCACACAATACTAAATCAACATTCGGTATTACAAAACAATAATACCGAATGCTGAGCAAGCATTATGTGACATTATAAATCAAGTTCCACTTGATTGGTACATTCATCTAATTTGTTTGGAGCAGCCAAGATTATGTTTATAACCCCGAACAAGAAACATGATTAAATGTATCAAGAGTCTTGTTTAGGGCAAACAAGCTACTTGGTAAGTATAAACAAGCCACTTTATTAGGGCGAACAAGCTACTTGGTTACTATAAACAAGCCACTTGATTAGGGTGAACAAGCTACTTGGTAAGTATAAACAAGCCACTTTATAAGGGTGAACCAGCAACTTGGTTAGTATAAACAAGCTGCTTTATTAGCGTGAACAAGCAACTTGGTCAGTATAAACAAGTTACTTTATTAGGGTGAACCAGCTAATTGTTTAAGGCAATCAACTTATTGTGTATGTGTGCGTGAAGCCACTTTATTAGGGTGAACAAACTACTTGGTTAGTTTAAACAAGCTACTTTATTAGGGTGAACAAGCTACTTGGTTAGTATAAACAAGTTACTTTATTAGGGTGAACAAGCTACTTGTTTAAGGCAATCAACTTATTGTGTATGTGTGCGTGTATATGGTACACTGAATAAACTTGGTTGGAGGAACTATGTTTTGACTTGATTGCTGCAAATAGGTTTTGTGATAACTCTAACCAAGATATCTCAATCAAATAAAAGTAGTTGCTGTGATCATTGTGCTTGATAGGCTCAGATGCAAACAAGTTACTTAGTCAATCTAAACCAAATCTTGATTGTGGCAACTACTATTTTTTTTCAGTGAACTCTTAAAGGTAACATCTCTCAGTTATCTTTTACGCTAAGTTAAAAGTGATTTTCTCGTCCATATAACCAGGAACGGTTACTGAGAGAAAACGCGGCAGCTGTATTTCAAAGAAATCAATTTTATGCCTAAGCAAAAATTACCTGTTACTTTGTAAAATCTATGGAAATACTACGCCAGTAGGATTTTTATTAAATACTAGCTGACCCACGCAACTTCGTCTGCGTCACATAAGAGGGAAAAGCTACCTACTACTACCTACCTACCTACTACTACATTTTTTTTTTCATAAGAACCTTCTCCTGACAATAACAAACACAACAAAAAAAGAATCAGCCAAATCGGTCAAGCCGTTTTCATGCTATGTCGTGACAACGGAAAACGGGTTTCATTTTTATAATATAGATTTTGTCTGATGTCTGTATAATTTTAAAAAAAGACGTGTGGCACTCGGGGACTGCCACGGTAAAGCTATTGCATTTGTTTTTTACGGGGGTGTTAGGTTATTTTCGTTACGGAATTTCTGGATTCGGTCTCCACGCTCAAGGCCGAATAGAAGCTATGCAATCGCTTAACAATGTACCTGGGCGGCCGTGTTCTGTTCGTTTGAAAATAGAGAAAATAATTTTTCCCAGATATAAGACCTAGCTAGGTCGATTTTTCGCCTTCGTAAACCGCATATTACCACTAATTGATTACAACAAATATATAGAGACAACTATTGCTAATTTAATATAATGTATATTACCCAATACTAACTTGGTAGTGAAGGTCAGATAAGCAGTCGCTCCATATTAAATACTGGTATTCAGCTGCATCCAGTTAGACTGGAAGCCGACCCCAACATAGTTGGGAATAAGCTATGCAGTTGATGATCTACTTAATAACCCTCGTTGGCCTAAAAGTTGTAAGCAAAGCGTCTTCTTTATTGAGACAAGCTCACCACACCATTGACAAACCACTGTAACTCCTGAAAGCCTGAATCAACAGTGGCGATCACCAGAAAAGCGCCGAGACAATGAAGCTCGACGGAAGTCTCTGAGAATGAATTTAACTGTCTTGGATCCCGCAACGAAATTAATCAGAAAGTATCGGAGGAGTAGGAAAAAACGTAATTTCCACTTCCCTCCATTTCAGCAGGAGACAGAACGAAACAAGGCTAATAGGCACACAAAGGAAGTGTCTACTTGATCCAGAATTCAATTCAAGCAATATGTTATTAATTTCCCCTCAGAAAGAAAACAAGGCACACTCCCACATGAGACTTATCTATACTAATATCACAGCACACAGCTGAAGAGTTTGTTTGTTTGAACGCGCTTATCTCAGGAACTACTTGTTGGAATTAAAAAGGAGGAAGGTTATAGGCTATATATCATCACGCTATGACCAATAGGAGCGGAACATAAATGAAAAATGTTGCAAAAACGGGGAAAATTTATTCCTTTGTGAGCATTTTCTCTCAAATATGTGACGCAGACGAAGTTGCGTGGGTCAGCTAGTTAAACATAACTGGCCAATTGTGGCTAAACTCTATACCGTACACTTCTACCCATTCCATCACAAACTGGCGTGATATTATGTAGCTCATTTACTACGCAATAAAGCTCTTTGTTCAATTTATGATAAGCTCAAGTTTAGTAGCGCTTCTTACAAAGTTTACCTTGTAGTTTATGATTATGAATATTTTATCCCTACAGACCGTTTTATGTCCGATAGATGGCGGCATAGTCTAGTAGCTTCTCATAAAAGCATGTAAACTACTGGCGAACATTGGCTACATTAAATACTTGTAGTAGAAACTGCCGTGTGGCTGGGGGTTTATTTACATCCCTCGATTCTCCTATTACAATAGTGTCAGAATAGTCGATTTCATAATGGTCAAGTTTTGACAAGTTTGTTAATCTACTAATATAATGGCGCCATTATGACTTTTCAATGGTCACACTGACACTCCATTGAAAGAAATGTCATAGTTAATGGTTATGGTGTAAATCTGGCATGAATAAAATGGTCGCATTTAGTAGTAGATTTCGAAAATCATTTGTACTAAGGGTTTTATAATAATAGCAATACAATGCCATCAAAACCCTTTTTTTAATTTAATTACGAGACCATTGACCGACCAATGATCCACCATTGCGAATTTAGTTGGTGCAAAATGACTATGGGATGGAAATGGAATAGTGTTGGAGTGACGAATTTATTAAAATTGCAGAATTATTCACCTCATATCCAGTGTTACACAGAGGTTGAATGTAATAGTAGGTACACCTACATTTGGTCTCAGTTTTTTATTCACAAATCGGGAATGCCTTGTACTGTACAAGACATAAATAAATATCGCTGGACATAACATACAGCGCCACCTAGTGCCACACTAAGCAACGAGACTTGTGTCGTGGACATCAGATAGTTGATATACTACATACATACTTATAAACTCGGAAACAAATATCCATGCTCATCACAAACATTTAATCCTACCGGGTCTCGTATCCCTACGGCGGGGAGAACAAGTGCCTGTAGGCTTCGCTAAGAGGTTTTTTACACACATATTACCGATTTTCACGTTTTATTAAAGTGTAACTTTCTAAATCATTGCTAAATTATGACATAATTTGGACAACACTTCCATAATAACATAAGGTAGGGAATACACTAAAAATACTCATAAACATAAATTTTAAAGATTAAAACGTCCAATTACACACAAAAGATGAATATTAAAGGTAAACCTTATTAAATAAAAGTCAAAATATTATTGTAACGCGGTGAGTAATAAAGTCATGTAATAAGCACTGAAGCAATATTAAATAAAATATATAACATTTGATTTGACCTCAGATAAAGTGTATAAAATAGGGCTATTTTGTAAATACATGTTATGCTTTCAACAAAAAGAGTCGGTCAATTTGACAAGTTAGTTTGGCATTTTATTTTCAGTATATAGATCTATCTAGGAATTGGAACAGACAAGCCTAAATATACAGGGTGTAAACCACCTCATCACAAAGCCGTTAACCAAGCATTCTGTACGTCAAACTAAGTAGTTTTACGCAAAAAATATTGCTGGGAAACAATTTTTTTCTGAGGTTATAAATCATGTTTTGTGGTAGAACTCAAAAAAACATTGTGCTCATGGATGGATTGAATAGTACAGGGGTCGTGGAGGTGTTAAAAGAAATAAAAATGTTAGGAAAAAATGCTAGTGCATTAAAAAAAACCTGTCAAAAAGTTGTGACTTTGACCCCCAATATCTCCGTAACTAGAAGGTTCCCAGGTATAGGGTAGAACAAAAAAAAATGATCGCAATGATGGGGAGAACATGAAGAGGTGTTTTCCCAGTGCTAGTCAGAGCACGAAAGGTTCCGTAAGTTTCTGAAAAAAGCACGTTTGTTGTATGTGAGCCCCATATAAATATTTATTGTTATAGCTAGTATTTAGTATTTGTTGTTATTGCGGCAACAGAAATACATCAACTGTGAACATTTTAACTGTCCAGCTATCACGGAAAATTAAACGTTAGTCGAAATTTAAGAGCAACAACATTTGAGCAGGTCCTATTTTGTATTGCGAAACGTCGCTTTTGAGTATCTGTTAAATACATGTGCTACTTAAATTTTGAGTGACGTTTCAGTATTCGGAAGATAGCCTGGTGACAAACAGACAGACATACGGTCAGTGGAGCCTTAGTCCACAAAACAAAATGGCCACAGACCTGTATTTCCCTAACTCCTAATAACATCGACACTTAAAACACTCAAGAACATCCAAATCCTCATAATTACATCCTCGACGAAGAAGTAATGTCCGCTTGGGGTCAAGCGACGTGGAGCCGCAATCCATCATCCAAGTCATTGATGGATGATGTTCTGGACCAATGATAATTATTGATAGCGTATTGATGCGAAGCCAGACATAAGGGCTCATTTTTATGACGGTAGTTTGTTATTTTTACGCTTTTTGGAGTGCTGTTGGTGTCATAGGTTGTTTTCAGGCAGCTGTAGAGAAAAATCAATATGTTTTTCTACTGCTTCTGTAAATTATCAGTTACCGTAAACCGGGGCTATTTGGGTTTTGGGGGTTATTTGGGAAGGTCCAGAAATCGAACTAAAATATCGATAATTGTCGGCTGGTGTGTGGTAGAAGTTTTTTACAAACTCTAGCAACACTTTGATTGGCTGTTATTCAGAAATTCCTGATGAAAAAACCCAATTTAATATTTTGGTTTCTATGGTACCAAATAGCCCCCAAAAACTCAAATAGCCCCGTTTTACTGTACATAACATTTCGAGAAGATAGTCAAATAATATAGAAAAACAATGGAGTGCACTTTGTTTGTCATTCCTAGTTTACATGTTATTTTCTTGGCAAATATCAAATCGCTTAGTTGACACTTCCCGTAAAGTTGTTATTATAATATTTGAACTTTGATAATTACCATTGTTTTGTCATCAGACTTGAGTTAGTCTACGAAGTTTTAAATGAAAACTGTACATAAAGGATTCTTTATTACATTATGAAGTTATTTACTTCACGAGTTTTCAGTCAGCGAGATGAGAAAGTATTGAGTAATAGGAGAACTCTATATACATATCTTGAACTCATGTCAAGATGTCTAATGCAAGGAGCCGTTTTGTAGGCTACCACACCCACAGCCTTACTGGGTCTTAAAACTCACAGCCGCACGAAGGTATCAAACTTATAACACTTTCCTCCACATTTTGCAATAGAAAAAACTCAAATCTTAAGTCAACATACTTACCTATAATCTACATTTTGTTATCACGATGAAAGTTGCAACACCAGAAATCGATCTAGCTAAGTTTGATTTCTGGGAAAATTCGTCTTCTCTCTTTCCAGTTTCCACCCGACCAGAGCTCAGTCGCAGAAGAACTGTGGAACTAAAGCAAGTCCCAGCCTTAATAAGCCGTTAACTAAAATATTGGAAGTCGACATTAAAAAAAAGCCGTTAAACAGGAAAAACGCGAGAAACATCAACACTTTAAGGCAATTATTGCCTTCTAATCGCTTTCCGAACACGAACGAGATGGTTATCATCAAAACGAACGACAAAAACCTCCCCAATTGTCACCTATGTCCTTTAAAGCCCCGTATCTACGCGCCAACGTAATTCATGACTCGTTAGAGAACCCGATTATCATAAAATCCTAGTAGAAAATAATCTCAGGACCGAATAAATATGCCACACAGAAATTTAGTACCAAAACTCGGAACGGCCGGTGTCCTGCTGGGCAAAAAGGGACCGCGCGTTGGCCATGGCGCTTCGTCGATCGTTTTTTTACAAACATAACCTACAAAAAAATATACATATATTTTTTGACTGTCATCGGGAACTAATTTCGAAGAGTTTTTTGTGGTTTTTCTGTTAATAATTATTTCGTAAAGCGCCGCTTTGTGGGTCTTTTATTGGGAGCGTGGATGTGGGTGCTAGAGATCGAATTGTGTGGAGTGTATTAACTACGTAAGCGGTGAAAGCAGTTGCATTATTCCTGATGCACGATTTTCTTACAATGCCTAGATTTAAAATGGTTTTTTTGAGTACGTTGAGCCGTCTTTTGAGCCTGTTGTCACATGATGGACACGTAGTTAATAACGTAAAATTCCGTTACGATGCTTTTCAATTCGGAAACTTCGGGACTTCTTTTTAATTCAGCTTAGAAAATGTTCAATGCAGTGTAAGCATTTAAGCATTTAAGTCAAAACCGCATGTTCTGCCAAACTGCTGTTTCTGGTTAATTCAATAGCCTACTCAATCACCATATTTGCCTAGGCTTTTCCCAACTATGTTGGGTTCAGTTTAACCAGATGCAGTTGAATTGCAGCATTAGCGACTGCAACAAAAGTAGTATGATCTGCAAATGACAGTCCGAGGGACAGATCTAACTCGGTACAGTGCAGCGTGGTTACCCATCTACGGACCAACATAGGTACACGCGGCTTTACTTAAAGATCGACCCGAGCGGCTGTTATTATTTGGCCATGAGCTCGAGTGGCTGATATTAATAGCCTACTCAACATTGATGAATGTATCGACTGGAGATAGGATAGGTAGCTTATATCACTCAAACTTTAAAACGTGTGTTTCTGATTCCAAAAATCTGTAATCACTCACACACCAAAATATAATTTTGCTACAGCCACTAACATCCAAAATATGACTAAGTAATATCCAATTTGCTATAATTGCAACCGTCACGGGAAAATTCAACTAACTATGCGCACACGTCGAATACGCCCCTGAAATACATACGATTCTTCACCCATGTTAAATCTTATTTATCTATTTTATGCCTATTTTCTTTAATTCACCGAATCGTCTACAACAAACAACGAACTTAATTTTAAAAGTTAGAAGGTTGAAATTGCCTTGGAGCTGGCATTTAGTGATTCGTCTATATTTGATAACTATGTAGAAGTGTGACTAAAGAGGTCGCGTGGCCATTTTTATGGGAGAAGTTTTGCAATACAGGGTGCTGCCAAATTGCTTTGTAATTATATGAATTCGTTCCTTATTGATACGCTGGATGCGGATGAATAAAACGATTTTGGTGTTCTTGATATAGCTTATTTTGCAGTCTATCTAAATTCTAAAGTATCGTTTGGGTCTCACATGACATTTGCTATTTTTTATTGACAGGCTTAGTGAGACTGGGATAGTTATGATAGAGCTGTTTGTGCGGTCAACATACCACCACACCGTGATATTAATTAATTTAAATGAAGGTAAATACACCAACCTACCTAACCTGGGAAGACCAAGATCGACACTTGCGGATGTCCTGAGGAGACCGACGTTTGATCTGCTTCTGGAGGGAGGTGGGCTGGTTGGAGTAACCGGCCACCATGGTTCACGCACAATGGTCCACTTCAAAAACTAGCGGAAACCTACACCCCATGATAGATATAAAGATAGACTAGCTGACCCACGCAACTTCGTCTGCGCCAAAAGTACTACCTACCTACTACTACCTACCTACCTACCTACATATTTCTCACCTTTTAAACCTTCCCTGGACTTCCACAAATAATTCAAAACCAAAATGAGTCAAATCGGTCCAGCCGTTCTCGAGTTTTAGCAAGACTAACGAACAGCAATTGATTTTTATATATATAGATAGATAGAAGATAGATAGATAGATATACCTACCTACTACTACCTACCTACTACTACCTACCTACTACTACCTACCTACTACTACCTACCTACTACTACCTACCTACTACTACCTACCTACTACTACCTACCTACTACTACCTACCTACTACTACCTACCTACTACTACCTACCTACTACTACCTACCTACTACTACCTACCTACTACTACCTACCTACTACTACCTACCTACCTACCTACATATTTCTCACCTTTTAAACCTTCCCTGGACTTCCACAAATAATTCAAAACCAAAATGAGTCAAATCGGTCCAGCCGTTCTCGAGTTTTAGCAAGACTAACGAACAGCAATTGATTTTTATATATATAGATAGATAGAAGATAGATAGATAGATATAAATAAATAAAGAACCTACGTTTTTGACTTGAGAATGTCATGGCGAACTTCACTACTTCTAAATAGAAAAGTAAGATTTTTAAGTGCTTCTTTCTTTAACAAACACTTTCTGGAGTCTTAGCACAGCTAGAAAGCGTCGCGGCAGACCTCATAGAAGATGGCGGGACAAGCTGGACAAAATCTAACTAGCCCTTCTTTTTTTTTTTTTAAGATGGGAAATCATCAAATAACTTCTCCCACTCTGGGCGGAGCGGGAGGGAGTGTCAGACTCTTACTGACTAAAACCCATCCATGTTCCTTCCTCGCCCTTTATGTTCCGGGGTCGCGGTATCTCTTTCGAACAGGCCCGCCACCCCGGAACCTAACTAGCCTTGGATCGAAACAACTAGAAGTCATGGGAGAGGCCTTTGCCCAGCATTTGGATGACGGAAGCTTTTAGTATTAGTATATCTTTCTTTGGTTTGAGCAAAAGCATTTTTTAAAAGGGTATGTATAAAAGTTCTCGCTGAAATAACAGGGTAACCTTCCGACGTTGGAAATAATTGTAGGTAATTCTAGGATACCTGTTTCCTGGGGTATTTCACCTGCGAGTAAGATATTAAAGACGATTTCATGGTTACCTGATTATTAGTGGCGTACAAAGAAATTAGCTTGGAATGTTAGAGCATTAAATTATGGAGCGTTTATTCAAGCATTAAGTACTAATCAGGAACTTTTATAATAACTGAAATTAGTAACAGCTGTTTAGAGAATGAAGTCCTATATAGATCTATCAGAAGAATTTAAATATTAGCGTTTCACGTTCAAATATATTTGTTTGCTCGTTAAAGAGGTTGTTTCCACTTTGCGCAGATACCTACATTTCGCCAGTTCGATTTCGATTTTACTTTGTGTAATTTATTGAATCACCACTGCTCTCAAAACGGTGAATGAAAAACATCGTGAGGAAACCGGTATTTCCTAGAACCAAAAATGGTTTTGGTGGATGTCACATGTCGTAGAAGACATGTGACATCCACCAAACCGCACAGGGCCCGCGTGGTGGACTATACGCAAAATACGCGCTTTTACGTGGAGTTGCGGACACCAGCCCGTTGTACAATACAATACAATACCTACGATTTTCTTCTCTTCTCTTGTCCGATCTATCGCCCGTAAATATTTGAACATCTTTGATAATACATACTTTAATAGTAAAACTACATTGTGTAGAGAATTCTCGATGTTTTGTTTTGGCGTAGTTGGGGCGTAAAAGGAGCAGTACTTGAGACACACTGCTGGAACAACAGGCAAGAATAAAATTAATTTATTTGAGAAAACCTACTCTACCCAACTGTGGCAAGGGCTCCCTTGGAAAATGCTCATCACTTGAACTAATTATGATGACTACAATCACAACATAGGGTCGCCCTGTGGCTGCTCTCGAGGTATGTTGGCACAATTTGTTGAAACTCGTCCGGAATGTTGGCAATGTGCAGGGCTTGCATCTTAGTACAAGTACTGGTACTTACAGAAGTGTTACGACAACATTTTGTTTATAATGGTCCTTGCCACGAATGAGAAGTATTTGTGTTGGTCGTGTGTCATCCAAGCAAATTATCAAATTTAAACCAGACATGTATCCATTCGTAATATTACACCTGTAATCCCCTAAAGTAAATAAATAAAATAAATAAGGGTCCACCTCGTAACTTTCCCATTTCGACAACTGAACAAATTAGCATCCCACAAGTCTCATTTCGTAACTATTTCGATCTTCATACATTTAATCCCATTTTGCCAACTTTTTAGTGTGCGCACTTTAAATCCCATTTGGTAAACTTTTTGGCGGTCAGCATAATATTTTCAAAACAAAAGCAAAACTTATTTACGTTTTTTTAATGATTGGTTTAAGAAGCTTTTTGGTAGTTTCAAGAAAACCTCGTTTTTACGTTACTTCAGATAATATTTTTGGAATGAATGAATGACCAACAAAATAATGCTCGATGCTTCGATTCCAAACTGTTTATTAAGTTATAAAATAAATTATCTGAATTATTTTCGTAATTATTTCAAATAGCCACTTAAGGAAGCAAATGATAACACCTATCATTACTAACTTTTCCTAAAAAGGGTTTCTGTTAATAAAAATATATAAAATCAGGTTAATGTCTAAATCAAGATAATTATTTCTTGATATGGCGATAAACTTGTGAAGCGTGGGAGTTCAAGATTACTTATTAAATTATTTAAATAATTAAAACATATAATGGATAGATGTGTTATATTTTTTTATGTCTTTATTAAAACTAGGTGTGCCACACGTGGAGTGTCTGTTAGGCTTAAGAACTACTTGCTTGTGATCGCGGGTTTGCTCGCGGCGAGTTTTTGAATTGTCCTATGGGATCATACTACTGGGTTAAAAGCTATCCTATGTGTTAATCCAGGTTATAAACTATCTGTGTGCAATATTTCATCCAAATCCGTTCTGTGGTTTTTGCGTCAAATAGTAAAATCCATATACAAACTTTCGCAATTATAATATTAGTGTGATTTTTGTGTTATAAAATCAGTTTGATCGAATTACCGCAATAAAAAAATAAAAATAAATAAGAGTTGAATACTTTGACATAAGTAAAAGTATTAGTTATCGGAAAAAAATACTAGTTTTTAAAGCCATACTGTTTTGCGATAAAAATAATAACATCACAAAGCATTGCACTTTTCTCCGCTATTGTACACATCGGTCCCCTAATAAAGGGCTGTCCCCGTACGAAAGGCGCGAGTGTCAGAAAAACAGCTCGAACCCGCAATGAATAGCAAAAATTTTACATTTCACGCAACGAACGTAAGGATGGGGCGGTGGACCGTGTGTTTGTGGTCCAAGTTATGAGAATAGCGCGATTTTGTCTTATTTTTTATTCTACCTTTTTTATGTTATTCTGTGTGAGTCTATTAAATACTTTTACTTTCTATCTTTTATTTTTATGTTTGAGTCCTGCTACTTGCGTTGATGAGAGTGCACAGATACCCTAGGAACACTGTTATTGGCACAAATGTACATCTTATATTATGAAGTATTTGTTTGTAAGTTTGTGTGTAGGGGGTAATCTTCGGAACTACTGACCCGATTACTAAAAATCTTTGATGGGAAGCTATATTATTATTCGCCATATTTAAAACGTTTCCGTGGTATAATTTACGACCATAAGGCGAGCGAGGCCGTGGATGTGGAAAAGCTAGTAAGCAAAAAGTTTTTTTGCTATTTGGTTTAAGCTTGGTAGACTGACTTGGTACATTTCTGTAACGATATAATAAAAAAACAAAAAAAAACAAAGATTATTTTTTAAATCTTAAACTGAGATTAAGAACAATATATTCCATATTCTTGTTGATCTCAGTTTTGTCGCTAAACGCTACCCAGCTTTTAACTTGCACTGGTACATAGAAGTAGTAACCCGGGGCTGGTACAACTCAATGCTTTCGGGGGGTCGCTAAGCCTTTGTTTTGTGGCCAGGGTACCCGGCTCTCTTCGGCACAATTCGGTACACTTCGGCTCTCTTCGGCTGTTTTAGCTAATTGACTAAGATTTTGTCAGTGGTTTGACAACACCGCTCTTTGAATAGAAGAAATATTAAGTTTTCGACTGCTTTTTCTGAAACTAGTACGTAATACCTGACCTACTTGTAGTACCTTTTTTTTTTTTGGGATGGGAAATCATCAAATGACTTCTCCCACTCTGGGCGGAGCGGGAGGGAGTGTCCGACTCTTACTGACTAAAACCCATCCATGTTCCTTCCTCGCCCTTTATGTTCCGGGGCCGCGGTATCTCTTTCGAACAGGCCCGCAACCCCGGCAGGCTTCGGCCCTTGCGGGCCTCTCCCCTTATGCTGACATCTCTTTGAGGCGCGCGTGGAACACGAACGCGCCGTCGACACGGCCTGTCGTCGTTAGACGGACGGACGGCTAGCTAGCCCATAGCCAACCGTCCACAGGCCCGCATCTACGGTGTCCGGTAGCCACCACGTGGTCCCCGACGCCCGGTGCGTCTCCCGCGGCGGCCAGGAAGAGTAGTGAGTTGTAGTACCTGAGGTATAAAGTAGATAGTAGTGGTGGTAGTTAGTAGTGGATTTAGTACTGATGTATTTTTAGATTAAGGTATTTATCTATGGGTCTTTCTTACCTGAAATAAATGGTTTATTGTTATTATTAAAAAAATATTTGCGTTCTGTAAGCTAACCCAGGGGCGGCATAAAACTCTGATACCAGTTTAGGCATTAAACACACGCAAAAAAATGTATAAAACAGTCAGATATGAATAAGTTTCTTTAATAGTGTGTGTAATTCATTACAAATAATATGCCAACTAATTAATAAGAAAATATGTATGTTTTAAACCAAAATTATTTTCCGCTTATGGCCACCACAACCATTTTCCCACCTTAATCAAATTGTCATTCATTCTATCAAAGGGCCATCGTGTACACATTGGAGCCATTACAACCAGCTTACAAACTATATTTTACTTTCCCAGAGAAAAAAGTGTCAACAAGTTTTTTTTCCAAAATTCACACCAAGTAAAGCTGATTTGCAAACAGGATTAGTTCGTAATCATCATAAAGTACTCAAATTCAGATCAATCTGCCTCTCTGTGGACATGGGGTGTTAAGTATTCTCATTTTAAATGTAAATGCAGAAGGTTCAAGATCGATTGTTGATGAAATCAAGAGGAAGTAAAGGCCTACGAAATTGCGTAGCGATGTGTAGCTTGTGCTACGCATTTCCGTAGCTGTGCTACGCACTATTTATGATCTTCTTTAGTTTTGTCACGACGCGCACACTTCGTAAGGACAAGACAATTGACATGTTTATAAACAAAACTCTGTGTCATATTTTCGGATTTCAGCCATGGATTTATAATAATAGTACCTAAACGTTTATGAGATAACATACGTTACTAAGGTCCACGTTCACCGACAAGATAATGGTCTGATTATTTAAAAACAGCTGTCATTGTGACATGTTCCCATACAAAAATGTGTTTTAAACAGCTGCTTATAGATACTCAGACCATCATTTTTTGGTGAACATGGACCTAAGTAGGAAAATGTAACCGTGTCTTCAGATTGTAATTGCTCTGTTAGCATCCTGTGAACCTTCTGAACATAATATTCCTTTATGGTGGTACGTAAGCCACGCGTTAGTCACGTGACTTGCGCCGGCGCAGGGCGTTTGCGCATCCACGCAGCCGCATCGAATCGATCCGCAACGCTCATACATTACCCGTAATTAAAGATTTTAAAATAGAAATAATTCAAATGTACACAAAACTGGTTTACTTTATGATGTTATTAAAACATATTAATTTCGAAAGCTTTTTTTGGTAATTAGTCATAAATTATTTTAGTTTTATTATTTTATTATTAATTTCTGATTTTGACCTTTAGCGTTATTTATGTTGTGGTTGAGTGCAATCGTATCCGGTTGCAATATTGTGATTTTAGAATTATAATATGGAATTTGAAATTAATAAAAATCGAATTAATTGGTGCTAATTAACCTTATTTGAAGTAACTAAGATCAGCAAATCTTGCATCAACTTTATTTTAGAAAGTAAAATCATTTAAAATATTATCAATCAAATATACCTTCAGCTTACGTCATGCTAATTGCTTCTTCAGCTGTTACATCGTAGTAGAAAATATCATATGCATCTACTCTCTTTGTAAAGAGTGCAGAGTCTTCAGGGACACCAAGCAAGCTGGGAAAAGAAGGTGTTTAAAGTAAAAATCTTTTATTAAAAACAAAATGTATTTGAAAAAAAAAATTGTCGAAAAGTTTGAACTTTGACCCCCAATTTGGTCTAGAACGAAAAAAATATCGTGGGAAAAACAAGTACCTTTAGGCTTCGTTAAGAGCTTTTTACACCCTTTATGCCTATCTGACCTCCACAACCCAGTTAATACTGGGTAATACGATACCACTTGGTAAGACTGGTTGTCAGACTTTTTGGGCCACTGACTGCCTGTGACCACTGCCAAAGATGAACAAATGACAGCCGGGACGATTAGCTTTACGTGCTTTCCGAGGAACGGAGGAAATTCGTTATGTAAGGGTGGTCACCCATCCACAGGCCAACCTAGGTATGCACGGCTTAACATTGCTGAACTATACTACATTTCTGTATAACCTATAGTTGGCGAGTGTGTAAGTCCAAGACCTTAAAACATTTTATATCTAAATGCTGTACACAGAAGCTGTTGGTGAACCTATGTTAATAAATAAATAAATTTCAATTCACATAAAAATGTTCTGTCGGAATAAACATTCTCTTACTAAACGATTGCGTCGTTCACTCTGCCCCTGCGCATTGCGCCGTCCATACGTCAAGAATGACCGATTGTGGCACGTTAACTACGTTAGGGTGAGTTGTAATACTGATATTAATGATGATAAGCTACTGCTAATGTGAGAAAATGTACCCTTTCTTTATTTTAGAAACTAGTGTTGATGTGTGTGTGAGAAATTAGAAGTTCTACAACTGGGTGGGTTTAAACAAAAGATTAAGGAATGCAATGCAAGACGTCAAATTGCATTTTTATTTCCATATTCAGTGTAAGGTCAATTTACACCTAGATGCGACGCGGCGCGACGCTGCGCACACATTTTAATAGAGCGACTCAAAATATAACTTTATTTACTACACGAAAAGATACACATTTCATTGCGATGCGTTTCACTGACCCATTCTAGTAACACCGTGTCGCATCGCATCGCGTCTCGGTGTAAACTGGCGTTTAGTCATAGCCACCATGTCTGACAGATAAATATAAATATCTCTAGTCGTTAATACATAGCGCCATCTAGTGCGACACTAAGCAAGGCTTG
This sequence comes from Xestia c-nigrum, assembly GCA_916618015.1. Lineage (NCBI taxonomy): Eukaryota > Metazoa > Arthropoda > Insecta > Lepidoptera > Noctuidae > Xestia > Xestia c-nigrum. Next base: position 8,075,550 of record OU745263.1, read on the forward strand.
TGTCGTGCACCAGATAATTGATATACTACATATACCTTTTTTGTTTGTAAAAACATACTTATAATACTCGTATACATATAAACATCCATGACACGGAAACAAATGTCCATGCTCATTACACAAACATTTTTGTTCCTAATTCGAACCCAGTTCCCTAAAAACGTAGGGCAGCCTCACTACCACTACGCCATTCGGGTCGTTAAGATATTTCTCGGCGGCATGTACCTAAAGCTAAGTCAGAGCCATGGGGGCATAAAAACTCTGACACCAGGTTTGGTACAAACCACACAATAAAGAAGAACAACTGTAAATAAATATCAGAGGTTATACGCATGCTGTCAGAACACGCGACATGACTCCGACAGAAATTGCGCAAGAGTGTTTAATCCTTTTGTTTTAAGCAAAAGGTTGAAGGCTCTGACCAGTCAATGTCATTTTTTGCTCATATGTTCTCAAGTTGATGTTATACTGGCTTTGGATTTTGACTGGGTTCATGTGGCACTGGTGTCGATTCTTTTGTGCACAAACTAAACTTAATTTACGCTATTGCTATCTTTTACTTAAAGGTAGTGCGAGAAAAGGACGGCTATAGGTATGAACTGAGTTAGAGATGTCAAACTTGTTTAAGCCTTGAAAAACACCGTGTTTTTAATCGTCAAGATGGGTAGGCCTCTAGTGTGGGACGCAACTTGTGTCGATACTCTTGCGCCTGCGGCTGCTGAGAACCTCAAGCGGCGCAAATATAGTAACCTTATTGGTAACTATATTTTCGAGCCGTTTTGGGGTTGAAACTCTAGGACCGTGGGGTCCGAGTGCTCACAGCCTTTTTAAAGAAATTTCTAAACGCTTAATTGACACATCCCGTGATCTAGAGCTGGCTTTTATCTTGGCCAAAGGCTTAGCATTGCCATACAGCGCGGTAACGCCGCCAGTCTCCTGGGGACTGCAGTTGACAGCGTTGAGGAGGAGCTTTTTGACGCCATTTTTTAAGTTTAATGTTTAAGTTATAAGTTTAGTTTATTTTAATTTATAATTGTGTGTAGCATTATTCTTTAAAATATATTAAACATTTATTCATCGATCATTTATTAGTTCCAATTAAGGTGAAAGCGTCTGGGTGGCCCTCGAAATTCATTTTTTCTTGGTTTTTTTTACAATTTGCCTTTACAAAACACAACTAAACCTAGTCACAAACAATCAAGCAGTGCGTAACTACCCTAATTTTTACATCAATTTCCCCTGTAAGTACATTAGCATCGGTGTTCAGTCCGCTGGCTCGCGTAATGCCCGCAGACTTGCCAGCACGTGCTGCGCCCGCGCCGCACTACGCTTGATTACGGAACAGATTCCAAATGAGGGTACTGGTATGAGAGTAGATGGACATTTATTGTTGGTTTGGAATTTTGTTCTGTGTTATGATGGGTGCCAATGTTTTTTCCTAAGGGCCGAGATAGTGGCAAGTTCTTTCGAAGTTTTCCGAATTTCTGAGATAACTTTGAACAAGATTGACTTAATGCTTTTCGCTAGCCTAGACTTGGGTGTAAAAATAACTTTGACAAAGCTGAAACGTCAATGTTCTTCCCATCATTGTGATGTTTTTCTTGTCCTGTACCATATCTGGGAATTTGACCCCTATGTCTCGGAGATATGGGGTGTCAAAGTTCCAACATATAGAACTTTATTATAAGTTTACTTTAAATACCTCCAAGACCCCCGTATCTACTATTCAATGCATCTATCAGCAGTGTTTTGAGTGCGTTACGTTAAGTCCTACCGTGAAACGTGATTTTTGACCCCAAAAAAAGTCGTTTCCCAAAAATACTTTTTGCGTAGAGCTACTTAGCTTCATGTACAGAATGCTTGCTTCGTGACTTTTGCACTTTGCATTTTATTACTTTCCGATCATCTTTTTCGCTGATAGAATGCTTCTTTGGCAAGAACTTACGGAACCCGGAGTTGTAACATTTCTACACCCACTGTATCTATTCGAAAAATTAAGTTGACGAGCTCTCGGCTTATTTTATAAGTTCTTAAGTTATGATCTTACTAACATTTGGATTGGCATTTCACCAGCTGCGTTATAAGTTCTCAGCACGATAAGAAATAAATGAACATCGCGCCATTAATTCTTAATCCTGTTTTATACTAATTGCCACCAGTTTCTTTATAATAAACGATGCAGAATACCTATTGCATACACTGTAAGCTTTAGTACACTTCAAGCTGCGATACTACCAACATAATCCATACAAACCACGATTACACTGCGGGAGCGAATCACCTATCAACGTTTATTTTTAAGAATTTACTTTCCACATTTTCTCATATCGACGCGGAAGCGCAGTACTTACACTGTAAGACATGTTCACTCAGTGTAGACTGGGTACAGGTTATCGTGTACACTGGCGGGCAGTCGCAAGCACCGCCCGTCACGTAGGTAACTCCCGACGTAATCTGTGAACACTATAATTTGCGATATTGGCCGCTCCGCCGCGGTAGCGCCATTAAAAATTGGATAAAATTGGACATGGATAGCACAAAATGAATGCATTTTCTCGGTTACTGTGGGAAACGAAGCGATGAAGATGATGTTATATTGCTGGTAGGTAAACGTTAAGCTGGTTTTTTGATAGGATTAGTAATGTGAAGCATGGATTATGAATTTATGAGCTCGACGGTTGGTTTTGTTGTTTTAATCTTCATGCTCGTTTGCGCTTGTGTTTGACGTCCGCATTAATTGTTTGTGGCATTTATAGTTTCCTTTCTTTTACAGATTCAGTCATCTAAAACACAAAGTTTAAATGAACAAATAAATCAGAACTATAAAGTTCTGATTTATTTGTTCATTTAAACTTCGTGTACAATAGTGGTACATAGGAAAACATAGTGAAAGGGTACAAAACAATGTCTAAAAAATGAATGTCTTGTTCACGAGAATTTATATACTCATTTAGATACTAATAGGTACCTACCTTAAACCGTCTGCGATTCACCGTAACATTGTTGTAACGTGTATCAATTTTTGCTTTGATATCATGATTTTTTCACAAATTATTGCATTAATTAATTATCGCATGAATTTAATGAACCGTTTAATTTTTTTTGGATATTTCTTCCCTTTAAATTATAAGGACAAAAATGCGTGAAAAATGTGAAGACAAATAAAAAAGCATATATCGGATTCTACACACGTTCACGGTATCATGTTCATCAGTGTATGTGTACTCATGTGTTAATACTTCATCGTTTGTTCACTGCTCCGCGAATTAATGTTTCGTTAAATTGGCCGCCAGTGTAACACACCACGTGCGCTGTCCAACGATTATGCACGCAAGTGTATCGGTCGTGTTTTTGTCACGCACTCAAAATGGTACACTGTTTTTTATAGCTTCCGAGATTAATTAAAATGATTACAGAAAAAAACAGCATAGTTTTCTTAATTTTTGCCAAAATTACCTATATTAGGATTTTTTTGACGTCTTTTATATCGATGAACATCGGCTGCACGCACGAGAAAGTGTCGCACCATTCCGATCCGTAAGTCAACGCCCAGCCCAAACTCTAGGAGCCTGAAAACTGAAATTTTGCTCAGTGGTTTCGTTTTTAACGTAGACAAGGAAAAAAAAAAGGATTTTTCTAAATTCAACCCCTAAGGGGTTATGGTAGATGCCGGGGGTTGCGGGACGGTTCGAAAGAGATACCGTGGCCCCGGAACGTAAAGGGCGAGCAAGGAACATGGATGGGTTTTTAGTCAGTAAAGTCTGACACTCCCTTCCGCTCCGCCCAGAGTGGGAGAAGTTATTTGATGATTTCCCATCCAAAAATAAAAATAAATAAATAAATAAATATCGCTGGACATTAACACTAAGCAAGGCTTGTATCGTGGACACCAGGTAGTTGATATACTACATATATACTTTTTTGTTTGTAAATACATACTTATTATACATATAAACATCCATGACTCGGAAACAAATGTCCATGCTCATCACACAAACATTTGTTCCTACCAGGATTCGAACCCAGGACCCTGAGAAAAGGGAGGGGGGGGGTTGTGGTAGATTAGGGATAAGAATGAAAGTTTGTCAGTTTTAAAGTTATAATCTTAAAATGTTATGTTTAGGCTGAAGATTGTAAATTAGTTAATACGTGTCTCTGTGTTTTTGAAATTTCCATAAGTTTTGTATGGTAAGTCCTTTATTTTCGAGGTATGACAAAAATATTATCTAGGCATATGATTGTAAGCTAACACAACGGTGTTGTTAGAATTCCAATCCTTAAGAAGGTGAAAAGGGGGATGATTTTTTTTTTTTAAGTTAAAGTCACTAATATCATGAAAAATTACGTTAACATGTAAAATTACCGTTCGTAAACCGACTTTACAGACAAACATTTTTATGATTGGTTAAGGGCGTGTGAATAAATATATTAAACCTAAATAATTATTTATCGAATAACTTTTCTTTTTTTTTTGATCTAGCGGTCAAGGAATCTAGATTTGTGCCCGTTTGATGGCAATAGGTTCACCCCCTATTACATGGGACTTAAACATAACTGGCGGGATATGGATTTATGGCCAAACCTTTCGGGGATAACAGATATGATTTTAAGTTTCTAAAATATTTACTAAATGATGAAAAAAAAACGACGACCCGAATGGTGCAGCGGTCGTGAGGCTGCTTTACGTTTTTAGGGTCCTGGGTTCGAATCCCGGTAGGAGAAAATGTTTGTGTGATGAGCATGGACATTTTTTTCCGAGTCATGGATGTTTATATGTATAATAAGTATGTATTTACAAACAAAAAGTATAAATGCAGTATATCAACTATCTGGTGTCCACGACACAAGCCTTGCTTAGTGTGGCACTAGATGGCGCTGTGTGTTAATAAATAAATAAATAAAATAAATAAAATCATTTTAATTCGAGTATCACAGACTCATATACAAATCACACAAATTCATACAGTCACATTACATAATTACACAATATTTTCAATTTACAACAATTTCAATACACATTAAAGATTTTAAAAAAATACTAATAAAAAATAATCATAATCAATTTAACAATAAAATTACATATTAAACATTTATTTACACATTAAAGATTTTAAAAAAATTAAATAAAAATACTAATAAAAAATAATCATAATCAACCTAAAAATAAAATTACATAATTATTAAAATCAGGTTAGTTCGTCGCATCAGCCTGCCACATGTCGCATGCAACAGTGGGAGATAATGGAGCAATCAAGCCTTCCCGCGAGCGCGGCCAGCATACTGTTAGCGCTCCCCCGCACTCGCCGCACCAGCGACGTGCTTCTCTTGCGCATAGTAGCGTGGAAGCAATCCACGCGCGCTTCTGCAAACATAGTCGAAGCACTGCAATAACGGGGGAGCGCCAACATCATCCTGAACGCGTTGTTGAACTGTACACGAAGGGCGCTGTACGACTTTTGCGTATAGTCAGTCCACAAATTGCACGTGTACAAATTAGTGCAGTAGGCTCTAAAAAGAGTTAATTTGACATCTTTAGAGCAACGCGCAAACCTGCGGATAACCATGTTCGCTCTGACCGACAGCGCCCTTCGCTCCCGCTCAATGTCCGCATCATCTTTCAAGGCAGGCGTCACTAAATGTCCTAAGTACTTAAATATGTCCACCCTTTCCAAGGGTGAGCCATTCAGCTTTATGGGTGGTATTTCTCGCACTTTCCTAGACCCACCTTGAAAAACCATGCACTGACTCTTCTTCACATTATAACGCAGCCCGTGATCAGCTGCGTAATCCTCACATATACTCATCAGCCTCCTAAGTCCACAGACCGAGGCGCTCAGCAGCACCATATCGTCCGCGTAGCTGATGTTATTAAAACAGACGCCATCTATGTAACAACCGATATGTTGCTCGCTGAGCGCCTCGATCAGTCCATTCACATACAGGTTAAAAATGGAGGGAGAGCTCAACCCCCCCTGCCTCACCTCACATTCCAACCTATATGGGTCCGACAACGTGCCCGCCCACTTCACGTTGTTTACCTGGTTCCCGTACCAATACTTAAAGATGTTAATCAGTTCAAACGGTATCTGGGATGATCTCATCTTATTCCACAAGATATCATATGAGACCAGGTCAAAGGCTTTGGAAAGGTCGAGGAAGCAAGCGTACACAGATGTTTTTCTCTCGGTGTAGTATTTAACAGCACTCTTAAAACACAATATTGAAGCTTCTGTAGACAGTCCCGGCCGAAACCCGAACTGATTATCGTGTAACTTGATGTATTTATTTAATTGTGTATTAAGAATGCTGTCAAACACTTTTGCAACTATTGTAGCTAGAGAAATAGGTCTGTAGTTAGATACATCTGACAAATCCCCTGCTTTGTTTTTTACTACAGGCACTACGATAGTCCTCAACATGTCAGCCGGCAGGTATGAGTGTGAAATACAAAAGTTGTAGAACATAGCCAACACCCTGCACATATGAGGCCCAGCAGTTAATGTCCAGTGATATTATTATTATAAAAAAATAAACATCCCTTTAAAAAAAAGGGATTTATTCAACGGTTAAAACAGAAACTTTAACGATACGATCTTAGTACAATGGTAATTAACGCCACAATTAACAGAACAATTAACTAAAAGTCAAGACCACTCAAGGTGTAAAACGTTAATAAGACCAATTTAAAAGTACAGCTATTAATATTATCTAGATTCTAGAGTGTAATGTAGGTAATAAGGAAGGCTCAGAAGATTTAGATTAGAAAAAAAAAATAAAAAAAACTCTGAAAGGTTTATAACAAAAAAAACTTTGTGTTTTTATTTTTCAAAGAAGGTAATTCTCTTTTTTTCTTAGTCAGCCTATTCCGTCCCACTGCTGGACAAAGGCTGCCCATGGCTAAATACATATATTTTTTCCATGAAAACCACAGTACCTATACATTGATAATTTGTTGAAACAAACACTCTTTTTGCTTCTCTGCATCCATTCTAAGTTGGAATAAAAGGTTATTAGTATAAAATAATATGACTTCACAGGAAACAGAAACAAGCGGCCAGATTTCTTTTACCGAGTACTACAAAACGCAGGTATCACACACATCGACTTTTGCCTGCGCGGACGCTTTATTTTTCAGTTTACAACTAAATTAAAAACAACAAATAAAATTATACAAAATTACCAAAACACACCATATAAAACCACAAACAAAGCAGAGAGTAAACACTAAACGATGGTCCAAAATGCCCGCTTTTTTCATAGAATGCGCCCGCGCCGGCCACATCGCTTCCTGCGAACAACTTCCGGTTGATGCTAATCGTTTAAATTGCTCATATTATGTTATTATAGCCTGCTCTGGTCGCATCATTGCTTTTTTGTTGCTCAATCGATACGATTATTCCAATTTATAATAAAAAACTATGGGATAGATAATGTGTATTTATTATGTTACAAAACAGTTGTTCTTAAATTAAAATTGGTGTGGTTCTGTTTTTAAATTGGTCAGCAGAAAATTGACCAGTGGAGTAGTGTTAATAGTTTCGAATTTCCTTTGTTTTTTTTTTTATTTCTTGACTGGACAGTAGTTTTTATAAAATCAGTGTCAAAACTTAGCGCAGAGAACTCAATAGCTTTATGGTGCAAGCAAAAATCGCTTTTGTATTTTGCTAAGTAAGTAGGTACATATTTATTGCGACTGTACGGAGAAACAATAAATAATATCTTATTAAACTTTAACTTAAGGGGCCGGCGGAGCATTAGTTTTTCATACAAACGTAATACCAAAATAATATGAAAATCAAACATATTCTTAAGGTAGGGTGTATCTATTTCGATTGTATTATAGAATATCTATGTTCCCAAATATATATTTTGAATGGTAACTGATTTAAACAAGAGTTATGGGAAAAAATAATTTTGTATGGGAATTTTAAATTCCTCATATCTCGTCTTTATATCATTATTCTTTCAAAATATGTATTTGGGAACATAGATATTCTGTAACTTTATCGAAATAAATACACACTACCTTAAGAACATGTTTCATTTACAAATTATTTTGGTATTACATTTGTATGAAAGACGTATGCTCCGCCGGCCCCTTAAGACCGCCATAGAATTAAAAAAAGAGAAAAAAAACCGTGCTACAATTTTGGTGTTTAATAAAGTAAACCAAAATCTATATTCTTTATAGATTTTATTCATTCATAACAAGCATCCACCTAAATGGTGCTTACATAAACTCAAATACGTAAATATTAAAAAAACAATCAGGACCAAAGGCATAAGAAAAGCTCTACATGAAGAACTCACAACAATAAAACGAAGATACAACTCCATTCTGAACTAACAAAGTTGCCAAGTACAGAAATCCCATTTTGAAACTCCATAATAATCAAAATTTTGTAGCATGTGTGTGTATATTGGAGACGCGGCAGGGGGTTGATTCAACCCTCAGAGACATTGTACTTGTGTGTAGTCCTCGATAATAACACCCCGTGGTTAGCACAAGTTAAAAAATGTCGCAAACTGCGCTTGCGACACGGTGGGGCTACAAAAGCAGTTCTGATTTAAAGAGTTTAGTAACCGTTTTAATTTGTTTTTTTTATGCCAGTGTCATCAAGGTATATGTCTCAGAAAGCCTTAACCACAAAAAAAGCCTTAGAAACTTTAAATATTGAACATAACATCACTCCTATATTTGCTCGAAAGTTTAGTGCACCCGCACATTTCGCTTGTTATGTTTTAATCCCATGTAGTAAGGGTAGTCCCTATTGCCATCAAACGTATAGTAATCCAAACTACGTGATACTATAGAAAAGTTCGTAATGGAAAAAACCCATTAATACTTTACTCGACCTAAGAATTGAACCCAGGAATTCAAGTTCACCTGTTGCGCTTTTTCTTGCGTCCTATTAATCGTAAGTCAATAATAACAACATACAAAAACCATGTTCTATAAGTAAATAATTGAACGTTACTTTTAAAGTGTTCACGTAGAAATATAAATAATAAATAAATATCGCTGGACATTACACACAGCGCTATCTAGTGCCACACTGTAGTGTCGTGATCACCAGACAGTTGATATACTACAGATATACTTTTTGTTTGTAAATACATACCTACTTATTATACATAATAAACACACGGACTCGGAAACAAATGTCCATGCAAATGTTTCTATCTGCAATATCTGCAGCTAGAAGCATTTGCAATAAAATTGTAGCAGGCATATGAGAAAAACCATTCGGTCTATCAAGTTCATACAATGGGATGTAAGTATGTTCCTGTATTGCCTTTTGGTCTTGTACAGGACAAATTCTGTTTTGTATTTTGTTTGTTTTTTCTTATGTTTTCGTTATTATTATTTTTTATTTTTTTATTCTCTCATTATGTTTACTTTAAACTAGTGTTATAATCACAATTTTACATTTTTTTTTTTTTTTTTTTATTTATGTGTTGTCCTGTCGGGCTAATAAATGCTTTTTCTTTCTTTCTTCTTTCTATTCATTATAAAGGATGTAAAAGAGTCTTAACAAAGCAGAAAGGTAATTAATTGTTCTCCCCGTCTTTGCGATTATTTTTTTGTTCTAGACTAGACCATAGACAGAACCTTCTAGTTACGGAGATAATGGGGATCAAAGTTCCAACTTCTCCACAATTTTTAAATGTAAGATTTTTACTTTGAAAGTTTGTAGATTCCCGGATGCTGTTTAACTTTTGTTAAATATTCCTTTTGTTTTATATTTTTTGTATAGCAAGCAACGACCTATTGTCGGGCCTACGCTGTCCCCCCATACTTTAGTACTATAAATGCTGTAATGAAACATAATAATATTGTAATACCAAATGATTTGAAAAGAGTAACCATGGAGTTTCTTGCCGGTTTTACTCTATGGAATCGACCAACGCGAACCGTGCACCTTTTTCGACGTTTTATAAGTGCCCATCCAGGCCTATGTGAAATAAAATATTTTGATTTTGATTTTGATTTTGAACACCTCCATGACTCCTGTACAATTCAACCCAACCACCAGCACAATGTTTTAAGTGCGGTACAATGAGTTCTACGTGAGTTTTCACCCCAGCAAAAAGTAATTTCCCAGCAATTTCTTTTGCGTCAAATTACTTAGTTTGATGTAGAGAATGCTTGGTTGACGGCTCCATTATGAGGTTGTTAACACTCTGAATGGTATGAATATTTGTTGGAAAAATATGCTGTGGCAGATTTAATTCCTCTTTAGGGACCTGTACCTTTCAAAGAAAACCGGAGTCCTACTAGGGTCACTTCGACAAACAGTAGGTATTCCTACTGTTTTTCTTTCTAAGTTAACAATTGTAAAAGTGAAAACTATATGAATTGCGATCGAATACTTTATAAAGGCTAATGATTGAGCTTGCAGGTAACCGCAAAGTTATTGCTTGCACCAACAACTTATGTAATAGGTACATTGACAAGGAAACCTGTGAAATAAACCTCTTTATAAATTACAAAATCATACTGTTTTATAGAACCCTAGCTGACCCACGCAACTTCGTCTGCGTCACATAAAACAGAGAGAAGAACTAAAGGAAAAAAAAAACCCGTTTTTGCAACATTAGTCATTCATGCTCCGCTCCTAATGGTCGTAGCGTGATGTTATATGGCCTAAAGCCTTTCTCGATAAATGGACTATCCAACATAAAAATCCAATATATTCAATTCGAACCAGTAGTTCCTGAGATTAGCGCGTTCAAACAAACAAACTCTTCAGCTTTATAATCCTTATCCCTACTATTATATAAATGTGAATGTAAGTTTGTTGGTTACGCTTTCACGCGAAAACTACTCAACCGATCATTGAAACTTTGTACACATATTCTTGGAGGTATTAGAAATAACATAGACTCACTCACTCACTCGCTCACTCACTCACTCACTTTTTATTTAAAAAAAACTAACCCTCACTCGCAGATGAAGTTGCACGGGTCAGCTAGTATTAAATATAATAGTAATAACTTGCAGCAATGCTACCCCGAAATTAGAATTCAAACGTTACTTGTCAATAAATTTGAATGAAGACTACGTTTTGGCCTAGCTGACGTAACCCAATTGTTGAGCACAATTCCTAGGTCTTCCCAGTAGGCAGGGAGGCTGGATTTGTGCCTGATTGATAGCAATAGTCACGGCCCCTATTATATTGAACTTAAACACAACTAGCGAAGTCTGGGAATACTATTCCACCTCCTTAAGTGATATTGTATACCTATGCTCTATCTTTAAATTGAGTTCTCTTGTAACAAACCTTAGTGCGCGAGAGAGACAAAAAACATCACCACGAGGTTTCCGTGAAACTTTGGGAGCTGACTGTACTAATAAATAAATTGTCCTCCCTTATCGTGTGGTTAGTTGCCTAACCTGGTGTCAGAGTTTTTATGCCACCCAAGGGCCTCTGACTTGGGGTTTGTCTCCACCGATCACAGTATCAGATCACGTTAGCCACGGATCACAGCGAGTTGTGTCCACTAATACCGTTATCCGTTTCCCTCGTGATCACGATATCCAGGGCGATATGAAAAAAAAAAATTGAAACAATGTTTTAGGCTTTCACGGCTTTCAATAAGTGACAATATAAGTTAAAAATTGAAACAGACCACACAAATAAGAAATGGCCTACTTAACAGGCCGTCGATAAATATCTCTCAAGGCTAATATTTGAAATTTAGGGTTAACGAAATGGGATTCAATGTATGAAAATTAAAATAGTTATATACGAATTGGGACACTTCACTTGTTTTGCACGTCTTTTGTTTAGTTGTCGAGATGGGAAAGTTACGAAATGGGACGTAGACAGCAAAACTACACGCCAATACCAAGAAATACCTAGTAAAAGTCTTCCTACCAAGAATGCACGTTGCAATTCTTAACAAAGTACAGTCTAGTCAGACCCTGCGGTTTTACAATAATCGCGCTCGTACTCACCGCGAACTTTTTCCTTGCCCAACAATATGTATTACATCAGCACCTAATTCACGAACAGTAATAAAACGAAGCGAAACCGCAGCGTTTGTCATGCGTGCTGACTTATTTTATTTAGACAGTTTTATTTAGAACAAGAATTTGTGTGAATGAAACTACTATAAATCTCAACGACTGAAAAATCACGCTCTATTTTAATTCGGGATTTACAAGGTAAAAACAACACCTCCTATTGTTGTAGTCGATTAAAATGTAGGCTATACTACCCGGGCCGTAATATATAATCGTTTGACACCTTATTCATCAAAATCGGATCAATAAAATTAAAATGTCTAAATGTCTTTTCTTCCATGATTAATATTATATTTGAGCTCCCGATATTTCGACGCTGTTGCAAGCGGAAGGTATCCGGGGCTGCGGGACTGTTCGAAAGAGATACCGCGGCCCCGGAACGTAAAGGCCGAGGAAGGAACATGGATGGGTTTTAGTCAGTAAAAGTCTGACACTCCCTCCCGCCCAGAGTCCCACTCTGTCATTTGATGATTTCCCATCCGAAAAATAAAAGCGGAAGGTTAACTAAACTTAAAATGTTATATTAATATTATATTATTATAAACCATGAAAACTTAAAACAGTGTCGAATGAGAAGTTTAGGCACCACGAAGGAACATACATGAATACAAACATACAAAGACTGCGAAAAATGTAAGCTTTTCTGTTGGCATCCACTTTAGTAAGAGTAGTTTGGAGGAGCTCGTGGCTAAATAATATCAGCCGCTCGGGTCGATCTTTAGGAGGAGCTCGTGGCTAAATAATATCAGCCGCTCGGGTCGATCTTTAGGAGGAGCTCGTGGCTAAATAATATCAGCCGCTCGGGTCGATCTTTAGGAGGAGCTCGTGGCTAAATAATATCAGCCGCTCGGGTCGATCTTTAGGAGGAGCTCGTGGCTAAATAATATCAGCCGCTCGGGTCGATCTTTAGGAGGAGCTCGTGGCTAAATAATATCAGCCGCTCGGGTCGATCTTTAGGAGGAGCTCGTGGCTAAATAATATCAGCCGCTCGGGTCGATCTTTAGGTTAAGCCATGCTTGCCTAGGTTGGTCTGTGGATGGGTGACCACACTCCCTGCCTCGGAAAGCGCACGTTAAGCTGTTGGTCCCGGCTGTCATTTGTTCATCGTTGACAGTCGTTACAGGTAGTCAGTGGCCCAAATAGTCTGACAACCGGTCAGTCTTACCAAGTGGTATCGTATTTCCCAGTATTAACTGGGTTGTGGAGGTCAGATAGGCAGTCGCGCCATGTAAAATACTGGTATTCAGCTGCATCCAGTTAGACTGGAAGCCGACCCCAACATAGTTGGGAAAAGGCTAGGCATATGATTCACTTTTGAAAGAGTATTACCATCGCCAGCATTTGGTAGCTCTCTGACCGGAAAATGTTTCCTTTCTTTTCTCGTGTGGCTAGTGCTTAATCTGGTGTCAGAGATTTTATGCCGTTCATGGGATTTTGAGTTGGCTTTACATCTCCAAGAAATATCTCTCATACGTACTGGTTTCCTCAAGGAGAAGCTCGAGGCTAAATAATAACAGCCGCTCGGGCCGATCTTTAGGTTAAGCCGTGCTTGTTTAGGTTGGTTTGTGGATGGGTGACCACCCTTACATAACGAGTTTCGTCCATGCCTCGAAAATCACATTAAGCTGTCGGTCCTGGCTAATCTGTGTCCTGGCTGTCATTTGTTCATAGTTACCAGTTCTTACAGGTGGTCAGTGACCCAAAAAGTTTGACAACCAGTCTTTCCAAGAGGTATCCTATTACTCAGTACAAACTGGGTTAAGGTCAGATAGGCAGTCACTCCACGTAAAATACTGGTATTCATCTGATAATTTATGCACGATAATTTTTCCTTGTCCAAAGCAAGTGATAATTATATGAATCTGAAAAAAACTTGAATTCGCACCGAGACCTTATGTTCAGTTCCACGGTCATACCACTTCAGCTATGGAGACTGGATTTGTGCCCAGTTGATGTTAATAGGCTCGTCCTATTTGACATGAGACTTAAACATGACTGGAAAAATGTGGGTGTGTAAATACCATTTCTGTCTGTACATTGCTAATTTTCTTCTACTAACTAAACACGAATAATATCTTTGCCAAATTGGAGCTTCTGGTTCCCAGAATTTGGTACAAAGCTCTCAAGATCTATCAACGAAATCTGATTCTTGGAATTCGGCAAGTTATTATAGTAGGCTGTATCGAGAGGCACACAATGGATTGGTCCAATAATAACATTTAAGCCACGCCTACTGGTCATGAATAACCACTCACTTTCTATTTGAACATTCAACTTTATGTTTTTAAGACCACGATCTTATTTGGAAGTTTCTACACATACTAGTTTATTTTTTTAATTCATAGCTTTTTTTCGCGTAAATCATCAAATAACTTCTCCCACTCGGGAGCGGGAGGGAGTGTCAGACTTTTACTGACCAAAACCCATCCATGTTCCTTCCTCGCCCTTTATGTTCCGGGGCCACGATACGTCTTTCGAACAGCCCCGCAGCCCCGGCAGGTTCAAGTCAATCCTAAGTATATGAACTCCAGGAATTCTGGTCATTACTAAAGATACAATGAAGACAACGAACAAACAACTATCACAACGTATCGTATCTATGAAAACTATTACTAGAAAACGACAGTTAAAATTGTTTAAAGTTGATTTATGATTTCTAAAAGATCCACAGTAGGGCGTTACTGTATGAAGACTGGTGGAGTCTCCTTAGGATCGTGCAACAAAAAAGAAACGGCAGTCATTTGTAGACATTTGACAGTCGTTATAGGTAGTCAATAACCCAAAAGCCTTACAATCAGTCTTACTAAGGGATATCGTATTATCCAGTACCGACTGGGTTGTGGAGGTCAGATAGGCAGTCGCTACATGTCAAATACTGGTATTCAGCTGAATCCGGTAAGACTGGAAGGTGACCCCAACATAGTTGGCAAAAGGTTTGGCAAGTGGATATGAATAATTTCGTTGCGGGATCCAAGACTGTTAAATTCATTCTCTGGGACTTCGTCGAGCTTCATTGTCTCGGCGCTTTTCTGGTGGTCTGTTTATTATGGCTTTCAGGAGTTACAGTGGTTTAGGAATAGTGGCAGATGATGATTACAGTACTATCCCAATGATCATCAACATTAAAACCATTTTATACATGAGTAATCGTAGAAGCACATCAAGGGTTGTCACGGCGTCGTTATTGAGTGAGAGTACAATATTTATAAAGTGTGGTTGCGTGGTAGGGGCGGGGCGGCGCGCGGCAGCGGGTGCGCGCTCAGCCCTGAAATGAGTTCGGAGAGAGGTGTGGTGCCAGTGAATGCGGGAGTGGAGAGTAGTTCTCGATAAGAGAATCAGTGCCATTAATTTTGTCATTCGTAGATCTTTGACTGCCATTACGGGTAGAAGTCTGAGAGTCTGCTAAGCAGTCTTGGAAGTCGACTCCAGGCACTCAATGATAAATACTCACGTTCTACTACAACCACTTACATTGGAAGACAATCAACTACACCATACCTCTGTCAGACTAGCCCAGCATCATCCTCAATTACTCGCAAACCTTTAAAGCAGCTTCTGTGTTGTACCTCAGTGGCGTGTGAAGATTTTATTAGCCATAACGAGGAAAAGTCAATAATGTTAAATTTGACACAAGCTACCGAAAAGCATCAACCATATTGAAACGTTGCTATAAATATAGAAACGTACGAAACGCTTCGAAAGCGATTGGACATTTCACTTCTTGATTGCATCTTGCAGATTTTGCATTCTAATCCTTCTAGTCTTCTCCTTAATCTGTATCAAATAGGTAAAGTTGTTATTGAAATCCTAATAGTTACCTAACTATACCTATACATATTTACCGGAGACGAAGAAAATAGTTATCCAAAATTTGTTACTATTTGGTAACAAGACTATTGCCAGATAAGCCCGTTTGTTAGGTAGCATTCGTGTGTCAAAATTGAAAACGTCGGTTTATTGATTTCGTACGAAAATATTTACAACGATTGCTCTGTTGCCTTTCAAATCAAATGTCTTTTGGTGTCGGAAATACATTGTTTTATGCTTGTTTGTATACAGAACCAAACCTTCCTTTTAAAATCAATAACTCCTTTCGATTTCACTGCCCTCCCCGCTAGCAGTGCACCCCAACCCACCGGGTCGTCGTGACCCGAGCCCCGGGGACGTAAACAGTCCTGTTTAAATTAGGATAGGCTTTGACGTGTCTTTGGAGAGCTCCGCGCAATGTAGGTACCTTTAGACGGTTGATAACTAGGCGGTCTCTACTCGGTCCCTGATGTCCGTGGCTTTAATAAACTTCTCTTATGACCCATTCTTCTCGGCAAATAGAGGTTTATGCGAAGCTTTTGATTAGATTTTGGTCATGCGGGTGACGTAAGGATTAGATGTTGTTAATGTACCTGTGTTATTGGTTTTAGCTGTGGTTTGAGGGCCTATGTCTACCTAGACATAGGCCCTCAAACCCAGCAAATCTAGTCTACCTAGACTAGACTTGCTGAGTTCATCCGTAATTATCTATGTATAATGATGAGGAAGATGATTGTCTTCGTATACAGGGTGTAAACCACCTCATCACGACGCCGAAAACCAAGCATTCTGTATGTTGTTCTGTGTGTTCATCAAACTAAGTGACTTTACGCAAAAAATATTGCTGGGAAACAACTTGTTTTGGGGTCAAAAATCACGTTTTGTAACTCAATGTAACGCACTCAAAACATTGTGCTGATGGATGGATTGAATAGGACGAGGTTCGTGGAGGTATTTAAAGTAAAAATCTTACAATAAAAACTTGTATTTCTTAAAAAAAAAAGGAACTTTGACCCCCAATATCTCCGTAACTAAAAGGTTCCCAGATATAGTGTAGAACAAAAAAAATATCGCAATGATTAGAAGAATAAGTGCCTTTCGGCTTCGTGAAGAGGTGTTTTACACCCTATAGATAGCATATCGCTCGCGAATTCGTTCGTGTAAATTGTGATAGTTCGGCTAATTTGCAAGATATCAATATCATGAACGCCTACCTACGCCTACTACTTGATGCCTACGTTCTCAGAAAAATGTAGCTTTTTAATGGTGAAAGATTTTTTAAAATCGGTTTAATAGTTCTCTAGTTAAATCGTAACAAACAAGCAAATAAAAAATAATATCTTTCTTCTTTATATATTAGTTCAGATTTTGGAAACGTCAAAGGAGTCGATGGAAGACCACTAAATGGAACTGATGGAAGTTGCGGATTTCTAGATGCGAGACGTATACGGGACCGGTCAATATGGTGACACTTGGGGGCCTATGTCCAGCAGTGGACGTGTTTCGGCAGAAATGATGATGATGATGAGAGTCATAAGATAGCATATACAATCAGTTTCACTTTCAACACTATTGACGTAGTTAAGGTTTTCGAAACCGTTTTATTCTTCTAAGTGGTATAGTGATATAGTACTATACTGTTCTTGATTGCATAAGGGACTTAAGTGTCCCAAGAGGTCGAAAGATAGCTGCGAGATTCGACGGAATAATGGGTAAACTACATGGTTTTCGTTAACAGGTTCTGATTAGAGCTATACCAAAGTATGCAGAGCCTGTAGACACTGATCTCCAAAAGAGTAGATAGTAGATGCCATCTGTATATAAAAAAAAACGTTATTTTGGGCTTGAATACTCGAATTCGATTTTTAGTTGCTTTTAATACATAGTCATTCAGTTGACCAAACAGTGACGTCACACTGTGCTATAAATCTATGAGACAACCAGGCTGAGACAGCTCTTAAGGGGCCGGTGGAGCATGCGTTGTTCATATAAACGTAAGACCAAAATAAATTGTAAGTAAATCAAAGATATTCTTAAGGTAGTGTTTATTTATTTCGATTGGATAACAGAATATCTATGTTCCCAAATATAAATTTGAAAGGTCAAGAATCTATAGAAAACTTATTTTTCTCTTAACTCTTGTTTAAATCAGTATATATTTGGGAACCTAGATATTCTCTAATCCAATCGAAATAAATACACAATACCTTAAAAATATGTTTGATTTAAACAATATTTTGGTATTACGTTTGTATGATCTACTAACGCGTGCTCCGCAGGCCTCTTAAATTGGTGTGATCATCTACCTTATTGTATGGGAACTCCATAAAAGGACTTGTTGTACATTTTAGGTAGCAGGTCCGTTTAAACACTGCGACAGTAAAAATAATTGAATCTATGTTTTTCCAATATCACGAAAGTAATACCCATACCCAAGTGATAACAGCAGACATTGTGTTTATAATAGTCGTGTCGGTCAATGGCTGATCTAGCTTGATTCAGAAATCAGTATTTCTGGACACGGCGCGTATTGTTAGGAGGTTCCTCTCTCAAGATGCTAATGCTGGTGAGCTACTATTTTTGGGCTAAATTTTGCTTTATGGAGGAATATTCTAAAAATTTACCCATTAAAGATGTATTATAATAAACAAATGGATTAAAATATGATGGCAGTAAATTGGGAGCGCTACATAAAAAAATACTTTAAGCAAATGGCAGCGATGTGGACGAATTTTTCGATGCCCTGTAACCCCTTTTTGATATTTGTAAATATTTTTTCTTTCTATTATAATGTTAGTGTGTATATTGTAAATAATGATAAGTCTAATAAATTACTTTAAGCAAAATAACCATTAATGTATTCAATTTATAGCGGAAAAAAAATCTAGAAGCTAGACAAAACTCTAGGTTAGTCCCGACTCACGCACGCGGCAGCTTACAGCTTACTTCACAAAAAACCGGCTACAGACAAGACATGGGATTATTTTATCGGTTTTTATCGTTTACCGATTATTTTAATCGGCGCGGCCAGATCGGGTGTCCGTCTGTCGGTAATGGTCGTAAGCGGTCGCTAATCGGTGCACAATTTACGAAATTGTCGATCCGTGTCGGCGACCGACTCGATGATCGGTCGATAACGTAGTGATGTGCATGTATTGTTATCGATATTGTTAAATTAGTTATTGCAATAGAACTCGATAAACAATCTTATTAGATGTGTTATTGAACACATTAAATTTAGGAGGAATTTTGGATTTAGGAGGCACATTACTATGTGTAATTTATTTCATCACGCTCTCAAAACGGTGAAGTAAAATATTGTGAGGAAACCGGCATGATCATAACCAAAAAATTCGAAGACATGTGACATACATATATCTGCCAAACCGCACTGGGCCCGCATGGTGGATTATACCTAGCCCATTCCCTCTCAAATAGAGGAAGCCTCTGTCCCAGCAGTGCAAAGGTTAATAGGCTGATGATGATGATGATGATGATCAAGAATTTCGTAGCAGCAGTTCAGCCCAGTCGGTATCGGCAGTTTGGTTTCGATTCCCAGGTTTGGCGTATTGAAATTGAGTTTTCCCATTTGGAAGTTCTCAGTAACAGCCTAGAGTCTGGATTTTGCCCGCCTGATGGCAATAGGCTGACCCTCTATTAACTGACAAAATGAGGCTGGCACAAGAATGTGGAATTTGGCACGAACAAAGAGAGAGAAAAAAAAGAGAGTTTAGTAAAAGAGCTTAAGTAATGTTGATAATGATCATGAAATGAGGATGCACTATAGGGACACTTCTGCCTAACCCTACTGGGATTGCAGGATTGATGTTAGGGGTATATGGCAATTATTTCCAATAAAAAGAATTTGTGTGGTTTATTACAACTTAAAACCCGGCTACAGTATAAAATGTAGCCTATGTTACCTTGGCCATAATTACGAATCCATTGACACCTCATTCATCGAAATCGGTTCAATAATTTAGGCGCTACGGAGGAACATACAAACATACATACATAAATAGACTGCAAGCTGCAGGGTTAAAAACTTATTGAGTTGATCTACTTTTAATGTGCTAATAATAAAAGTCAAGGTAAAAAACTGCCAAAAACATAGACATAGGCTCATTTATAAATCATATTTAATTTGAAAATTAGTCGAGAACATTTTTATCTGACAACTGTTTCCTTGGCCATTGGAACAGACATTACTCATAAATATTTAATTAGAATTTATTGCTTTGATAAAATATTGATGATCCATAAATCTACCTTTTATCATCTGTCTAAATGCCTTTTCCCAACTATGAGGCGAATGTTTATCTGACCTGAAAATCCCAGTAAGTACTGGGTCAAATGATACCCCTTGGTAAGACTGGTTGTCAGACTTTCAAACCACTGTATACTTGTATAACGACTGTCAAAGATCGCCATCCATAATTCTACCCGAAAAATGAAACAGTTCTGATCTTTTTTCTTCGATTATCGATATAACTTCACAGCTACATTGTTTGTAACAAAATTATATAAAAAAAAGATGTAAAATTGGCAGCGAACCGCCGTCTAACCCCTGTATTGATCACAATAATCGATCGTGTGCCGCGTAATTGCGCCGGATCGAACCCGCGACCCATTATGTCATTATAGTCGACCGACCGAAACAATAGAAAAAACGCTTCAAAGAAAAACGAACCTTATCTTCTAACAAATGAGATCTGTAATTTATCGATAGCGTTCAAGAGTTACGTCACTGCAATTCTAAATTTAGAAAATGGCACCGCTTATAAAATTATAAGTTTTAAATCTTAAAACAGGAAGGGTAGAGTTAATTTCTGTGTGGCCAGTTTTTTGTTTGAGAATAGTAAACGTTCCAATTTCAAAATTGGCAGTGATCGTCTGCCGGGCGCCTGCGCAGCTGTGATGTCAGATGACACCAACACCCGGTTTAGCCATCGGCATGTTTAAATTTGGAATAATTGTGGCCCCTAGGCCTGTTTTAGGCCTTTGGCCTTTAAAGAATCTTGGACATAAAACTGTGTGAAGAGTTAAAAGTGCCAAAGAACCCATGAATTCACTAATGATCAAAAACTTAAGGATGAAGAAAGGAGCTGCAGATTTGTATCTAGAAAGGAAGGTGGAAGTTTTGCTTGGGAAAGTCATAACTTATTAATTTTTTAAGCAACAGTGATTTCTCAACCAAGCAATCTATGCAACACTCACATCTCACCTCTTTCAAGAAAACCTCATTTACATTCGGCCTTTTTTCTCAAGAAAAAGAAACAAAAGCAAAATGGTGGTATACCATCGAGCATCGCGTCAATTTTATGGGGTATGAATTTGTCTGAACGCCCGCCACGAGTGATGTGGTCCCAGACCACAAGCTTTGAGTTTCACCGTCACAAATATCATGAGAAAAAAAACCAAAGAGTTGACACTAAAATGTAGACCGCAAGAGTTTTATTATTCCTTCTCAGTACTAAAGAGTTTTTGAAAGATCTTCGCAAATTCACGCCTCGACCACGCGTCGGTGTGTCTTGTGAATAAAATTACCTTTATAAAAGTGTGCGTGGGTTGATTTTTATTGCATTTTGATGTTATCAGCTCAAAACGCCCATATGGATGTTGGTTGGATGTGAAAAACGATGCGACCGTCTTGAAACTTATGTATAAATGCATGGTAATTAGATATAGTCGACCCCGCAATTACTACCCAAGTTCAATGTCACTTGTTATGTAATAAAAACGACAAAGTCTATTTAGTATTTTGTCTATTGAGTTTTAACCCTTAAGGCGATTACATGAGCTAAACGCGAGTTTTATAAATACTAAAAGTATGTGATTCACTGCTATAAACAAGACCAGAAAAATATATGATATTCTTCAGGATATATAATAATACTAAACAAAATCATTCTCCCAGAAAATATCAATAAAGACACCAACTTCAATACATTTCAAACCGTTATTTACTGTACAGCTTGGACTGCTGCTAAAGTAAATAGAGCAAAAATAACACTTGAACCGCGACAAAATACCCGAGTTCCAAAAACAGAATACAAGCCTAAATGGCAAAAACGACTAGAACAAAAAGTTAAAGATTTACGTACGAAAATAGGTAGAATGACACAGTTCGTCAACGGCAATAGTAGTAGAAAATTATTGAAACATGTTAACAAGATAATAAAACAATATAAAACTCACACTATACACGAAGAACCTAACACCAAAGCAGCACATACACTTGACACACTGAAACAAAAACTCTGCGTTGTAAAAGGCCGATTTGAAAGATATAAAGCATGCAGTTTAAGAAAACAACAAAACACTAAATTCAATAACAATGAAAAACTATTTTATCGCAATATCAGACAAACAACAACAAATATTCAACATACCAATGAAAATAGCACACCTGATCCAGATACATTAAAACAATTTTGGGCAAGAATATGGGAACAACCTGTTTGCCATAACTCACAAGCTGACTGGATACAATCAGAAGTATCAGACAATAATAGTAACATCCAACCAATGGCATTTGAGCACATACCCCCTGAAATATTTCATAAGGTTCTGTCAAAGTTACATAATTGGAAAGCTCCTGGATCAGACCACATACATGGTTACTGGTACAAGAAATTTACTGCCATTCATTGTTATTTATATAATTTTATTAATACATTTATCCAGGACCCTAAATTAATACCTTCTTTCGTAACATCTGGCACAACTTTCATGATACCTAAAGATCAAAATGATCTCTCAAACCCGGCGAAATATAGACCCATTACATGCTTACAGACCTTGTATAAGATCATCACATCTTGCATATCTGAACTGATATACGAACATATTGACGCCAACAACATCTTGGCAGAACAACAGAAGGGATGCAGAAAGTTTAGCCAAGGCTGCAAGGAACAATTAATAATAGACTCTGTTGTTTTAAGAAAAGTTCAGAAGTCCAAATCTGACTTATTTACCATGTACATAGATTACAAAAAAGCTTACGACTCAGTTCCCCATTCATGGCTAGTTCAAGTATTAGAAATATACAAAATACACCCATCAGTAATAGCATTTCTTAAGACCGTTATGACAACTTGGACAACGGTACTGAGACTCACTACCCAAACTGAAACAAAAGACACCAGTCCAATTAAAATACAGAGAGGCATCTTCCAGGGAGATGCACTTAGTCCATTGTGGTTCTGCCTTGCACTTAACCCATTGTCAAAAATATTAAACACAACCTCACTAGGAATCCCTTTAAATTCTGTTGCTGTGGGCCAGGAGGAGACCCACGGTAAAACTCTAAACCATTTGATGTACATGGATGACATTAAACTATATGCAAAATCCGAAGATCAACTTAGCGAGTTAGCTAACCTTACAGAGAAATTCACACACGATATTAAAATGCAATTTGGTATAGACAAATGCAAAATAAATTCAGTAAGAGCAGGACAGAACTACCAACACCAATACACCTTAGCAACGGGCGAACAAATAGAACCATTGGATGAACAGGGTACTTACAAATACTTAGGGTACATACAATCAAGTCAAATACACTACAGGGATATCAAACAGAAACTAAAACAACAATTCCAACATAGGTTAAACACGATTCTGAAAACACAACTCTACTCTCGAAATACAGTAAAAGCAATTAATACCTTTGCTATCCCTGTCCTCACTTATTCGTTTGGGATTATTAATTGGACGAAAACCGACCTGAAAAACTTACAACGCAAAGTTAACACTACAATGACTAAATTCCGTAAACACCATCCAAGGTCATGCGTACAAAGGCTTACACTACCGCGGAAAGAGGGAGGCAGGGGACTTATTGATATTTTAAATCTTCACAATCGACAGATCTCAACTCTCAGACAATACTTTTTTGCTAAAACTGAATTTTCTACACTCCACAAATTAATAGCTCAAAACGACCAACGCTTAACACCTCTAAATCTTAATAACATAACGGAACAGAAAAACGAAAGAGTGACCGATGACAAAACGAAATATCTAGAATGGACCCAGAAGTCTCTACATGGAAGACATCGCCAAGATTTATGCCAACCAAATGTCGATAAAGAAGCGTCGAACGCATGGCTTAATCGAGGCGAACTCTTTCCAGAGACTGAAGGGTTCATGCTAGCAATACAGGACCAGGTTATAGAAACTAAAAACTATAGAAAGCACATCATTAAAAATCTACCAAACGACACATGCAGAAAATGCAATAGTTCCCCGGAAACAATTCAACACATAACCGGTGCCTGCAAATCAATAGCTCAAACTGACTATAAACACAGACACGACCAAGTAGCCAACATAATCCACCAGAAACTAGCTCATCAGTGCAAGCTTGTAGACACTATAGTACCATATTATAAATACAGCCCTGAAACAGTACTAGAAAACAACACAACAAAGTTGTACTTTGACCGAGCTCTCTTCACCGACCGCACAATTCATTTTAACAGACCAGACATCACATTAATTAACAAAGTTAACAACACTGGATTCTTAATAGACATAGCCGTACCAAACACTCACAACCTACAACCTACGATAGCCGAAAAAATATCAAAATACACAGAATTAAAAGACGAAATAACCCGACTATGGCGCCTACAAAAAGTTATAATTGTTCCTATAGTTATTTCGTCAACAGGAGTTATTCCCAAACAGATTCATCAGTCCCTGAGTTCCCTCAACT
This sequence comes from Xestia c-nigrum, assembly GCA_916618015.1. Taxonomy (NCBI): domain Eukaryota; kingdom Metazoa; phylum Arthropoda; class Insecta; order Lepidoptera; family Noctuidae; genus Xestia; species Xestia c-nigrum. Next base: position 8,100,116 of record OU745263.1, read on the forward strand.
TACCAGATAGCACCTACTACTTACTGCAAAAGGCAGTGATTTTAAACACATGCAGGCTAGTTAGAAAGTTTCTGCAGTGTGAGTCGGACAATATAATACAGTCTGCGTATAACTGCATGGAACCTAATGTTTCCGTTCCCGCACTTAACCCAACTGATGAACACTTGGCTTAGGCCCGTGCCATCAGAAATTCCCGGCTAGCCGGAGAAATAAAAAAGTCAATACAAAAATAATAATAATAATAATAATAATCATTTTATTTCAGACCATATTTGATCCATAATTTGTTAGTAACACACTTATGTCTATGTTAGTAAAATTAATATAATTTAAAGAATGTCAACGTAATCAAAAATATCAACAAATAATCCATTCAATAAAATACCTAAATACATAACAAAAAAAAAAAAAAAAAAAAACAATCAATTCTTAGCACTTAGCATTGTTAGCAAATCATACTTATAACTATGTTAGTATAATATTATTCAATGTCACAATACTAATTAAAAATTATCAATCATACACTATCTTACATTGAAAAGGACCACTTCAGAACCGTGAACGGTATTCCAGTGTCTCACAACCGGACAATCAACCCTTCCCAAAATGGTGTTCAGAAGGCTGTTGGTGCTGCCCCGTAGGCGACGCATCAGGGAGGCCACTCTTTTCCGTACTATAGCCCTGAAGCAGTCAGTTCTGTCATTGGCAAACATACCTGATGCACTGCAAAAGCGAGGCAACCCCAACAGTATCCTAAACCCGTTATTGTACAGGACCCGTAGGGCATTGAAAGATCTACGCGTATAGCGGACCCACAGGCTGCAGGTATAAAATGTCTGGCAGTATGCTTTAAAAAGAGCAACTTTAACCTCTTTAGTGCACCGTGCAAACCTGCGCGCCAGCATATTGCATCTCACTGCCAATGCCCTACGTTCCCGCTCAATATCTAAATCATCTGAGAGGTCCTCGGTGACCCAGTGCCCCAGGTATTTAAATTTGGTGACCCTACATAATGGCATTCCTCCAAGCCTCACCGGTGGAACGGTTTTCGGACTCTTATTACCCGCCTTGAAAATAAGTAGTTCACTCTTCCTACAGTTATACCTGAGGCCATGTGACCCCGCGTACCTCTCACAGATCCCTATGAGGTGGTTAAGGGCCGTGACAGATGGGCTCAGCAACACCATGTCGTCAGCATAGCTAATGTTGTTCATACACACACCATCCACTGAGCAGCCGACGCCAGCCCCGCTGAGCTCACTTATCAGTCCATTAACGTACAGGTTGAAGAGCCGTGGTGAAGTCAGGCCGCCCTGCCTCACACCACACTCCAACCTGTACTCCGCCGAAAATGAACCCGCCCACCTAACATTATTGGTCTGGTTTCCGTACCAAAATTTTAAAATGTTTATTAAATCCCTGGGTGTGCTGGTCTCCCCCTGGAGCTTATCCCACAGCAGGTCATAAGACACCAGGTCAAATGCCTTTGACAGGTCCAAAAAACAACCGTAAACAGGCGTCTTCCTCGTCACATAGCATGCTAGCATGATATTGTTTTGAAAACATAACACAATTAATTTGGCTCGATAAAAAGAAATCACGAACTTATCTCTAAAAATATCTTTCAAACAATAAAAAACATACTAATATGCATGCGATCATTCTGATTTTTTGGCGAATAATTTTACAAGCAATATATTAGCATGATACTGTTTCAGTTTTTTAATCATATCAGTAGTTTTTTTGTAAATCGATCAAAACCACTCATTACGCGCTATTTGGCCCGCAGTGGCTGACGTAACAACCACTTTGTAGTGCAAGCTGATAAGAACTTTGTTCTAACAGCATTTCAAACGAAGTTTGAACCATCACAAATAGAGTTGCTAATTTAGCTCGTCAAAGCGCCTTTAGGGACATGTTCCAAGGCAGCCTGCGAAATTTAAATTTTCTTACGTTTTTCCAATTTGCAGGGCAGTGCTTAGTTGCATGTTGATAAACATATCGGTCGCGACTTTAAGGCGTATTAAGTTACAGAATTATAGTCGATGAACGTTTTTTTCACGGTCAACGTCCATCTTTGACTCTTATCAACTAATTGGAGGGTTGTATTGATGATTAATTAATTTGAATTTCGCGGCCGCCCTGACACTTTCACCTTAAAGGAGTAACAATTGACAGTTAATAAAATTGATGTCAAAAGTGTCGAATCTTGTTGAGTATAAACCCAACGGGAGTTTGCAGAAATGCATTACCACTATGCGACTGCAATGCTTGGGCTGCTGTCAGAGAATATCGACAACGCTACCCTAACCGAGACCGTATCCCGGACTACAGGGTCTTTATGCGCGTTTATAATGCATACATGGAGGGAACGTGGGCTAAACTAAATTTAAAAAAATAAAAAAAATAAAAAAAAAGTAGCATTTTTTTAAATATTTTTTTTTTTAATTAAAATTTTAATAAAATTACTAAGTCATAATCGTTCTTTTATTTCATGATGGCTTCTGAAATTACTACCTAGTATGTATGAGAAAAAAGTCTTTGTTACGGGTCCGTCTAAAAGTAAGTACCAATGCTCAAAAATACCCGAAAGAAAATAACAATGAAAACATCCTGTCTGTTCTGGACTTACGCTTAAATCTGTACATATTAATTAAATTGAAGTGTCTGGTTGAATATAAAAAAAGATGAAAGTATAATAAGTACACAAAACATTTTTTTTTTTTTAATTCAAATTTTCTTGCTGTCTGTTTGTCCCGGATGATTTCCAAAACAGTTTTACCAATTTCGGCGAGACTTTCACTCGCAATAAGTCTATCATAGGTCGCGGGCAACAGCTAGTCTATCGCGATTCCTATCTTATCTGTATAATCAATGGAAAGATTTACCACTAATCTATAAACTGTTATCAGCAGGTACAGTGGTAAACCATAACTACCATATCCATCCAGTAATTGGGTTTGCTAATTAGCGTATTGTTTGGACACATTAATGAGATTGAGATTTGTGTCGAGTGTCAATGACATCTAATCTACAATGTCTACCTGGATACAAGTTTGCGGTTTGATCGAGAAACCACTTGATATAGGAACTATGTATGTACAGTCAGCAAAACAGTTAGGGTTACAGGCCAGCAATCTTCTTACTACTATTATAAGTGGAAAAGGGTTATAATCAATATGTTTCAAATTTCATCCAAATTATTTCAGTAGTTTCTGCGTGAAAGAATAACAAATATCGATCTTTACAGACTTTTACATTTATAATCGTTGTAAGAAAATGCTAGCCTGCATACCTAATCGATCTTAAGTTAATTTTTTTTTGTAAATTTTGACGACCGATTGGCGTAGTGGTAATGACGCTGCCTTACGTTGTTAGGGTCCTGGGTTCGAATCCTGGTAGCAAATGTTTGTGTGATGAGCACGGACATTTGTTTCCGAGTCATGGATGTTTATATGTATAACTAGCTGTACCCGGCATGCGTTGCAATGCATTTTTTCCTACCTACCTACTACCTACCTACCTACCTGTCTACTTCTCACCGTTTAAACCTTCCCTGGACTACGACAAACATTTTAAAACCAAAATCAGCTCAATCGGCCCAGCCGTTCTCGAGTTTTAATCAGACTAACGAACAACAATTCATTTTTATTTATATAGATAAGTATGTATTTCCAAACAAAAAAGTATACATGTAGTATATCAACTATCTAGTGTCCATGACACAAGCTTAGCTTAGTGTGGCACTAGGTGGCGCTGTGTGTTACTGTCTAGCGATATTTATTTTATTTATTTATTAATTGACACCTTACACCGATTTGACTCGTTGCGGTAATTTTTTACAAGTATATGAGTGAATGTGAATGAATTGTGATTTGATTAACGAATTTAGTTTAATTTAATTTAGTTCGTCAGAAAGCCATAGTAAAATACGAACCTACCTAAAGATCAATTACTGATCTTGGTCAATGAACATTAAGAAATAATATTGACTTAGAACTTTATTATGAAAATATTCTTCAATTAGTTCATAAATCATTGATGAAGAACAATATTTTCTAAGCAGTAGAGAAAACATTTGATCAATACTCAATAAGTTATCAATGAAATAAACTTTCTCCAGCCTTCATATAACTTATTGTAATTCCGAATTACACTCAACAAACGAAACGTAATGAAAAAACAATAACACGCTGTCACAAATCATAAGGCGCGCCCAACACAGACTAATCTCACGAACTTAAAAAAAAAACCAGAGAGACCTTAGTCGATTAATCGGAGCTAAAACTAATCAAGCCTATCTGAAATGGAATAAAACAACGGGTTAGGCGATGTTAAAAAACAAATGAATGGAGGCGTCTCGACCCGCTTCTTCTTCACATAAATCATGTTTGGACGGGAAGCGATCCCGGCCAAGATTTTAATAAACATAAGCCTATATCGGTATACCCATTCATGAAGTTTTTTTATTGTTTTAATTACGTATAGGTCGTGTGAAGGGTTTCGAGTGAGTCGGCCGGTTCCCATCCCTAGGCTCCTGTTTTGTACTTGTTTTTTTTAAAGGCTTGCTTACGAATTGTTGAGGAAATTGGGGATGAAAATACTAATTGTGATATTGAATGTTCTTATCAACATTGGAGTCGGAAAATGACAAACCAAATTAAATTAATTAAATAACTTAAAAGGTGATTATCGCCTGTTTAAGTTCAGTAATTAAAGCTATTGGTAACGCGATTATTTTTTTTTTGCTTTTTATTGAATTTTACTGTTGTCTCCATAACCTCAATGTCTTCCAATCATAATATTTAGCCCTACAAGTGGGATCTTTGGAGACGGGTTATTTTCATACTTATTTTTGGAGCAGATAGTTTAGATGTGCTTAAATAGTAATGAAGAGAAAGTGAAATTCTCTCAACAATGGGTTGATTGATGGGAAATTCAAAAATGTAGAATGAGAGTAGAAATACGAAGCGACGTAGACATGCTTAGCAGGTACTCACAAATATTAAACTGTAACCTTGTAACATTAAATTTAATGTTGAGTAAGATATGGACCAGTCTACAAAATTGAAAACCCAAACATAAACAGCCTTACATACACAAAACAAGAATTATTTGAAAACAGAATACCTACACGTTCATAAATCGTGAAGCGGTGTGTAATGTAGGAAAAAAGAAAAAAAATATTTAAAAATAAAAGAGTTTAGGCCGTGCGTACATGGGCGGCGCGGGCTCTGACCTTAATTACGGGGTACGGCGGCTTCTTGCCCAAGCGCAGACGCGGGCTACACTCGCCGATGTCGGGGCAATGTGGAGCTACTTTATGTGGTATGTCTCTATGGTAGATGAGGTCGTGATGTGTCTGAATTGGACTTTATTGGATTGGTATTGGCCTGTAATTTGGTAGCCAAGCTATCTCCCGTTGATTTGAAGGGAGAAAAGGCTGTCATTTTCTGTGCCTGACATCGATATTTTGGTAAATCGGTGTATTAAATGTTGTAATGTTAAAATATGTATATGTCACCGTAAAATTGTCAAATACGTTATATTGTAATATCTCTAGCGATATTGTAAAGTCTCGAATTATTGTCAAATGAACATACTGCTTACAACAAAACGCATTATTTTTCGTGAAATACATGCGATGGTAGCCAACTTACGCGGTGTGGAGGGAAGGAGGGGTACCCCTTGCCCAGTGGCACAACTCTCATGAAAAGATAATGCACCATTCCTGAGAAATACCGATTAATATAACATAACCTTAAAACACTTTATATTCCCCCTAAAAAGCGTAGTCGACGGAGCCCCGCTTCGCGGGGCCCCTGTTTCCGAGTGCAGGGTTTAAAGGAACCTAACTAACCTAACGGGGGGGTGCCCCAAGTCCCGATTATGGGGGCAGAGATACTTCCGTATGTTCAGTTGACAATAATTCGAGACATTACAATATCGCGAGAAAAACACGTTATATTGTAATATAACGTTTTTGACAATTTTACGGTGACATATATAAACCTTTACCTTACCAATGCGTCTTGAGGAATTTCGAGTAGTTTTGTGTTGGAATGAGAGAGATTGCTCAGTTTTTTCAGTGCAAAATTCTTTTAGTAGAACGTACGATCCAATTGGTTACAATTGCCTTGCAAAAAATGGTTGGTTTGAAAAGAAACAGATTCGTACACAATTATTTTAAAAACTCCAACTCCAACCTCCATGATTTTACTGAAGAGTTATCTTTTAGTAACCATACCAATCTTTAATATGAAATCTCTCCATGAACTATCTTAATCTTCACAGAAATCAACCAAGGATAGTAATATGGGTGTTTATTATAATTACACGGTGAAAACGGCGTAAAAATATTCAATTTTAGTCGGTAATTCAAAATGGCGGGACGTGAGGCGCGTAGATTTGATTTATGTTATTATTTTTAGCGCAAAAACATTGGCTTTAGTTGCTAATTCTAAAGCTGGTAATACATGAACTAAGTAGGGGTTTAAGTTGAGTATTTTTGTATAGTAAGAGTTTGTTGTTTTTTGTTTGAACTAACTTTAACGCAACTTGGCAGCAAGAAAACTTGGAAAGTACGACGCAATCGTATGCAAGTCAATTTTATTCCTACAGTTTTTCAGCTTTTCCCTACGAAGTTGTGGTTGGTTTCCAATCTAACCAGAAGGAGCTGGAATACAGGTTATGCAGGTGTTTAGCATAAGGCCACACTCATTGAAGCCGAGAGAGCTCAAAGAGCGGTCATTAAAGTAATGCTCAAGAAACCATTACTTTATTCAACAGACCATCTCTATAAGGATTTCCCGGTCCTCCGTGTCCGTCAGCTTTTTATCTTAAATGCAGTACTACAAACACACAAAAAGCAAGGCATCTGGCCTTGATTTCCACAGAGATCATCTCTAAACATACATTTAGCATACCCATCCCTCAAGCAAACTCTCTTATGACAAGACGCTCTCCAAATTATCTATATACACACATATACAATGAAACTGTTAAGAACTGCAACATAGTAGATCTCAAAACATCCATGTATAAAAAGACCATAAAGAACTGGCTCCTAACACACTCCTACGACGAAACAGAAAGGATCATCAATAAATAAATACTACATACATTAACCGATAGCACTCCTAATCTCACTCTGATCACACACACACACACACACACACAACACACACACACGACACACACACAAACACACACACACATACACACACACACATAACATACAAATCTAAGTTAAATCTTGTTTGAATGTTTATTGTTACCAAGATTTTGTTTTTAATTACTTTTAATTCTATTTTCCTTGTTCTTAGTTTAATTTACAAATTTTATCTTAGTTTAATCATGTTAATAATCGTCGTGTACGTCCGAATAATTTAATGATGTGCAACTCTGATCGCCAAGATACAAACTAACGTCTAGTATGGGGATCACCGTTAAACCTGATAAATATGTACTTGATTATTAATAAATAATTTGAAATTTGATTGCTTATTGAACTGTTTTAATGTGCCCATCATGTGCTACTGCATCTGGCGTCAAAAGATTCTCTCCATATTAGTCTAACAAAACGCTAGCTATAGCTAATATAAAACAGTAATATCTTTCTCAGAATTAATTTCGAAACAGCTTTCAAACAGTTAGCTACCAACTCACTGCTAACTTTTACGCAGTTTATGTGTGTAACATAAAATGGATCGAGCTTGGATTTAATGGCGGCAATTAAAAACTACCTTCGTACAGAATAAAACAATAGACGGCTAGGAATGTTCGGGAAGCGTTTCTGTTTGTAGGTCTTTAATGACTGCGAACTTACTGCGAACACTTTTGACGATGGCTAAATCACTGAAAAACATTAGGAACTAATTCAAAAACCGAACGTTAAGAACTTCAAAATAATTAGGGAAAAGTTCGAGAAGAGATTTGAATATTAGATGCAGGTAGTTTTTATTTATAAAAAAAAGGCTTCAATTAAATTTGCGAATTTCGATTTGAATAAAGAAAGACACAGACACTTTTTGTAAAAGCCATGTCAAAGTTGAATACTGTTTGATACCCACGGAATTGCAATACTGAGTGCCTATTTTGAAACCTAGATCTGGAAGTTTTAAAAAAATGGAACTCATTTCACAGATATTTATTTTACGGTGCATTGAAACTTCTGACATTTTGAAGTTTTTACCTAGATATGTCTCAAAAGCTTTTAAATTAATATGCCCGGACTATAGAATTTCCCAGATATTCTAACTGTACTGGCATTTTATTAAACTGAATTGGATTAGAGTCGCTAATAGGACACGAGGTTGAGGAACTCAGAAGAATAAATTACAGCTTTTCGTTTATTTAAACCACTTTTTCAGATATCACAAGGTCTAGTCTAGACAACTAATACTTGCCTTATAGTATTTCTACAATGTTTCAACAGAAAAATGTATGTCAGTAATATGACACAAGCTACCGAGAAGCTCATGTCAATCCTGTTAAACTTTTCGGTAGCTTATGTCAACCTTATACATTTTTCACCGCTGCCACTGCAAGAATGGTAGATACTTTATACACAGGTCCACTGGTTTCTTCACATTACTGTACTTCTGCAAATTAGTGCCATACATCTACATGTTGTTGTACGAGTCCAGCCTCTTATACATCACTATCAAAAAGTCTATCTACAATAAATCATGGGCCACATCCACGTACCACCATATATTTAGCTGACCGCTCCCACGGTTGCACCAGCTCAGCTCTGGTGGGCGTATGGCTTGCTACAGGCTATAATTAGGAGGGGCGGGCTCTTCCTGCCGACCCGAAGCAGGCCGGCTGCCACAGTTGCTCACATCTTGATGTATTGGGTAGGAAGTAGTAGCTATCTATTAGACCCTGTGGGTTTCGACTGTCAACTGGTATCTAAGGTTTATATAAATGAGTGCCCCCTCTCTTTCTCCTCAGTTCGAAGATATGGAGGTCTATATGAGTAGGTACCTATAAACGTATTGATCGACATCGAAAACCTAAGGAGGCTGACTTCATTCGGGCACCGTTTTAGCAACATTTGCGACAGCAAACATATTGACTTTGTTACTGAAGCTTTAAATGATTTTCAGGGCGCCCAAAGTTAGCTCCTCACTAGTTTTTTTCTGTATTGTGGGTGTATATGTAAGCATTCGAACTCGCATAGACAGTCAGGTCCATTATTATTAGGAGTTAAGTTATAAGAAGTATCGTTGTTCTCACAGACTGTGGAGGAAAAAAATATAAAGTAAAACATTGTAAGAAAACCTTTGTTCTAGAACAAAATATCAGAAAATTCGAAAATAGTTGGCGACCACCAACCAGCATTGAACCGTGTCTCAGTATTAAAAACATCACGCATTGTCTATGCATCTTCAGCCCTGCAACACCAAATGTAGGCTGCACCGCGGCAAGCTCTGATCAAGCAACTGTCAAAATCTTTCAAAAAAGTTTTTAACCAAAAAGTCCTGTAACTAAACTCTTGATTTCATTAAGAAATGAAACCTATAATCGTAGAAAGATATCTATCATTGAAGCGTGATGGTTCGGAAGGCGTGGGGGCGTCGGCAGCACTCGACGCTATAATTATGTGGGGCGGCGCTGCCTGCCTACAGATATGTGGGTGAAACATATGGGATGCTGGACAGGACAGTTTATTATATGTAGATCCATATAAATTGGCTAATTAATATGTTGGTATCTATCTTATAGTCTCCATGAAATTCTTCACCTGTTCTTAAACTTACAATCAGCTTTGGGATGGGCAATTATAATTACCTTATAATTAACTTCATGTTTTTGGTTTTTAACTAACAGAATCTTTGAAAAGAATGTTGTAAGTTTGAAAACTGAGCTTAGGGAGTTAATTTTTCATTGTCTCGTTTTCCGTTTATTGCTGTAAGGGAAGGTCATAGTTTTGAGGATGATTTACTAGACGGATAAGGTCCTTTCTGTAGTTCTCTTGCAATTTGTACTACATGCAATTTGTTCTGTTCAAAATTTCAGTATCCTCTAAAAGGATGTCCTTATGTCTGTCTACAAGACTTTAAATATATTGAATGTAATAATTGTAGCGTACAGTTCCAATCTACGAAGTATTTAACAAAACAATCAATATGTACCAACACAAAGCTACCGTGTACACACAAAAAACTTAATGACTTTTTCATCAACGCTATCAAACACCGCTCACCATAGACAATTTCAGCGAACTTATTAGACACAGGAGTCCATACCATAAACTATTTATTAACACAAATACACAAACAAAAAACAGTCTATAGAAACCAATAGAAACAGAAGATTAGTCTGTGATTAAAATTTATTTTTCGAACACATTTAAAAAGAAGTAGATGATGATGACCAGCGGTTTTGGGCGTCGATGGGAACTCACAAAAAATATCCATGTAGGTCGAACAAGAGGTAGCTTATATATTTTTTGAGATATGTATTTGGTTTAGGGTTCTGTGAGTTAAAAACTTAAAAAGAAAATGTTTTTGTTGTCGAGTTTGATAAAAACAAAAAGTTTTTAAAATCGTAGCGGTATAGAAATAAAGTTACTTGCAGACATTCTGGAAGAAAATTATGGTATTAATCTAGAGACAGACACATTACTAAAGATCAAGAGAAAACTTTAATTGTCACCTTGAAGCATGAAAATCAGGCATAGTCTACCTATAGACAAGTATCTATCTACTCAATAATTAAACTGAAAAATTATGATCAGCATCTTTTTTTACGGATGGGAAATCATCAAATAACTTCTCCCAGTCTGGGCGGACCGGGAGGTAGTGTCAGACTTTTACTGACTGAAACCCATCCATGGTCCTTCCTCGCCCTTTATGTTCCGGGGCCACGGTATCTCTTTCGAACAGTCCCGCAACCCTATGAACGTTTTTTCAACGATCTAGAAATAGTAGCCATAGTTGAGGAACCCAGCTAACTCAAAAATGATCAAATACCTAATATTATTAATTGTTTTCTAGAAAGCTAATAGCATGTAATTACGGTGGTACCTATACTTTCGAAAAATAAAGCATGAAATTATTCTTTTACAAATAAAGTCTATTAAGTTGGACATTTTAGTGATAGATTAGATACTTTGAACACACAATAGAATTTCAATATCAAAGATGTAGAAAGTGAAGTCGACAAACGAACATGCGATTAACGCTTGTGCGACAAAACTATAATGCAACTCACTATAATTCGAATGTTGTAGGCAAGTGCAACTAACTGAAGCTAGATACCACGTTATCGTTAGTGCGATAAATGCTTGTGCGACCGTAGTTTGATACTACATAACTCCAAGTAAAATGTATGCAAAACTGCTGTCTTTACACCCGTCAACGAAGCATTGAGGGCCATGGGCGGCATTAATAAGCAATAAGTTTAATTAATATAATATTTTATTAAATGTTCCTAATGATCTCAGTAAGTAATAAATACTCTGCAATATTAATTTTAAGTTATCTTGCTGCGCCCTAACAGCGTCATGTACTCACTAGTTTTAAGCTTAGCGTGTTAAAGTGGTTGTGCACATTGTGCATTAAATACCGTAAAACGGGGTGAATAGATACAGTTTGGAACTTTGCAATTGACATTCATATTGTTTTCGATTCGTTTCTTTGTATTTAATGCAATTGTATTATGAGTAAAGGTTTGTTTTAAACTTTATAATGCTCCAAAGCTATTTTTATATGTATTTTGAACAAAAAATCGCATAAATATAAGCCATCTCTATTTACCCAGGAGCCGGGGTCAATAGATACGATATATGGGGTTAATAGAAAAATTCTGTAGGGTTGTCTCATTTTAAACAATTATTACAGTAGGTACATACGTTCAAAGTTATTATGCTATAGTGTAGGTAAATGAATAGATTTTTTGAAGGTGCTTAAAATATGTAAGTGTTTTAAGACAGAAAATAAAAACAAATTTTACTTTCTAATCAGTCTTTTAATTGCACATGAGAATTATAACAATCATATCTAGTAATCATATATTTTGCCAATTTAGTTATATAAGCAGACACATTACAGTAAGGGTCTGACATTAAAACTGAACAATTCAATGGAAGTTTATAAATAATTAGACAAGAAGAGCCCTTTTATGTAATTAGTCCGAATCACTCATTAAATCCTTAAGTATTTCTGAATCGTTTTTGTAATAAGATGGTCTCCGCGACTTCGTTTGCATTTTCAAACCACTTGTGCTTGGTTGGTCAATTGCAGTCTTCAAAATGTTTAAACGAGTATTTTTAGAAACAGGCTTCAATCGTAATGGTATTTTATTTTTCATGGTAATAAAATACTCCTGCGATAATTTTTCGTTGGCGATAATTTTTATCTTCTCTCTCCTATCTTCAGGACATAAAGCTTTAGGTTTAGACAAAGCCTCTTCATGTATGGTATTATCAATCAATTGATTCAATTCTAAGTTCTCGCTTAAATATAAATCGTCAAATTGTGTATTGTCGTCTCGCGGAATCTCAACTTCTTCCCCGAATAACGTAATGTCTTCAAACACTACTGGCATCGTTTCTATATCTGCAACTTCTGTTCTAGCCATTGTTTCTGTATCAGCAACTTCAATTCTAGGCATTGTTTCTGTATCTGCAACTTCTATTTTACCTTCTTCGGTTCCATTTATGTCTCGTCTTTTAGTTTTTTTTCCTCTCCCCTTGCCTTTCTTAGTCTTTATGCATGTTATTGTAGTGGTTTCAGTAGTTTTTATTTTCTTGGTATTTTCCAAATTATCCTCCTCTGTGTCCACATACTCTTCAGTTTCAGTGCCAACACTTCTTCCTGGAATCACATCTAATTTTCTTTTTCTTTTTGATTCAGTTACATTCATAGTACCATATCTCATTTCCTTAAGAATATCAAGGACAGATTTTTCCACAGCATCTTCTTTGTTTTCGTTATTATTTTCCTCAGGTAATCTACCCAAAACCTGATTTTCATTAATGGGCCATATGCCTGTTTTTCTGAAACCAGCCAAAATATTATCTTTGGCATTTTGGTTGAGATCAATAATAAGTTTTTTCAAAAGTTTTGGGAAGCATCCTTTTGGAACCGATGCTTGTGTCTTTCCATCGGTTTTCTTCCATTTTAAAAGAATGTTGCGCCACGCAATCTTCATCGGACGGAAAAAGGCCACATCTAATGGCTGTGTCAGATGCGTACTATTTGCAGGTAAAAAAACGAACGTAATGTTCTCTTCGTGACACAACTTAATCACATCTAATGACAGATGCGAGGATAGGTTATCACCTATGAGGCACTTCTTCCCCTCTTTACCTCTAAAATAAGGCAATGCGGTTGATTTAATCCAATCCTCGAAAATGGTTGCATCAAACCATCCGCTTGCCGACCGATTATATCGTGTTCCTGGTGGCCCATGTTCGGTCCAAGTATCATAAAGGTTTTGAGCTTTGTAGACTAGGTACATAAAAGTCTGGCACCAGGTTATGCACTAACCACACGATAAAGGACGAAACATTCTGTAGTGTTTCTGAGTTTGAGGTACAGAATGCTTTATGATCTCTATTGTGAATACTACTACTAAAACTAAAAAAAACTATGCTAGGTACTGCCTCAAATTCGGTTCGAGATATTAATTTATAAATATGTGACCCCCACCAGTTCAAAAATCTGGAAAATCTAATTTATTATGATTATGATTAACAAAAATCAGTTCATTGAAGGCAACTTTTTTGTTTTTAGAACAGGGTGTGTTTACATTGCTTGCAGCGAGCTAAGAAGGAGCGAAGTTTAGGCTTTCATCCATTCGTATTTTAAAGAAATATTACTCTTTTAAATGATTTTCGAATAGAGCAAAGTTTTGTGGCTTTCTTTTCATTGGCATTTCTTTTTGGTTTGTGTTTGTATTAATGCGTTCTATGTTTACCTTATTAATATTGTATGCACATGCACGTCATGACTTTGCGACGAATAAACATTTTTTCTTTCTTTTCTTTCTAAAATATAAATAAGGCTGAAAAGTGGTAACCGTCACTGAACTCGGTAATACACAAAAATCTTTTCCAATACTTGATTCCTAACCCATAACTCTCAAAAGACCCAACATTATTGTGTCAAAACAAAACAATTTGCATACCAAAATATTTTTCCCCTAAATTGCAGTTTGAGTTTCCTTCAGTAGCATAACGACACAGCCTCAGGCTTTGAGCGAGAACCTCGCATTATCTGGTAGACTGAGCGAGTGAATATTATATGGAAGCCAGCCCGCCCCCGCTCGAGGCACGCACACCTCAGCACCTGGCTTTATAGGTTTCCATGTGAGAGACTTGTGCAAAAAAACGTGAGATCATTTTGAATTCACAGCATGTATACTTATTCTTTAATTCATCTAACATTAACGGTAGTAAAAGTACTTAGACCTTTTCATAATACCGAGTGGCAGTTTTTCCAGCTTATTGGATTCAACTACATTTGTCATAAGTACAGTAACAATAAAAACAAATCTTTGTTAAAAACATAACCTTGAATTTTCTGTCTCGGTAGCGGGAAAATGCGTTTCAAGGGCCATCTAATTAAATTTAAGTCTGTTGCCCTAAGCGGCAAAATGATACCTGCAGACGCTGCAGCGTCGTGCTATGACTAACAACCTCGCATTAACTGGTAGATTGTGAGTGAGAGAAAATTTTATGGAAGCCAGCCCGCCCCCGCTTGAGGCACGCACACCTCAGCACCTGGCTTTAGATCAGCCACTATGAAGAAATACTTTCGTTTTAGCGACTTTCAAAAGTACAAAGCAGAAGTAACAGCAGTTTCTCTTGCCCAAGTTCTTTTACTTTAAAGGTAGAGAATTCCCCTAAATAGCATCTATACTATATTATAAAGCTGTTTGAACCCGCTTATCTCGGGAACTACTGGCCCCTTATTCACAACCATTCGACTCGCTTCCGATTCGGAAAGTCGTATGTCTATCTCGGTCGTTTTCGTAATGCCAGAAGAAGACAGATATACGACTTTCCGAAACGGAAGCGAGTCGAAAGGTTGTGAATAAGGGGCCTGGTTCGAATTCAAAAAATATTTTTGTGTTGGATAGTCTATTTATTGAGGAAGGCTTTAGGCTTTATAAAATTACGCTACAATCATTAGGAGCGGAGCATGAATTAAAAATGTTGCAAAAACGGGGACTTTTTTCTACCTTTACTTTTCCTCTCATGTGACGCAGACGAAGTTGTGTGGATCAGCTAGTTTGTTATAATATTTTAATGTTTGTTTTTCAACTCATGTGTTTCAATTCTTTGATTTAATAAGAGTTTGTGTTTCCACCAGTGGCATAAACATGCTGCCTCAGGGTGAGAGCGAGAACCTCACATTATCAAGAGTGCATATTATGTAGAAACCATCCCGCCCCCGCTTGAGGCACGCCCGCCTCAGCACCTGGCTTGAAAGCTACTTCATTGCGGACAGATTTTCTTTATCAAGCAACTTTCCTTAAAACTTTTCAGTAAAACACCATACTTGGCCCTAACAGAGACGATACTAAAGTATGTTTTAGAGCCCATGTCTGCAGCCAGTCCGCAACTTGCACGGACAATTTGCTGACCTTAATACACATTTGGAATGAAAAATTAAATCATGGCCAAGGCATGTTAAACATCGACTTTAAAGGGTTTAACCGCGCATGGTGACCATTCTAAACTCGTAATAAACGAGTATGCAACGCTGTTGATACGTTCTAGTGAGTACCGGTAAATTTAGTATAGTTCGTGTTGTGTTTCTTTCCGTGCAGGATACGTTCATAGCACGGTATAGTATGGTATGGTGTAGTGAGCAGACTCCCTAAGTCCACAGACAGTATAGCCTAAAAAAACGACGTGAATATACTATAACTGAAAACCCGACAACTAAACAAAAACGCCATAATTAAATCAGGGTTCAGAAGGTAAAATCGACACCTCATATTGATGAAGTCGGTTAAAATGTAGCCTGTGGCTTTAATTACAAATCGATTGACACCATATTCATCAACAACGGGTGAGTAGTTTTGGCGCTACGGAGCTGCATACGTATAAACATACCTACATAGACTATTAAAATCAAAACCCAGGTTCGCCGTGGTCGCGTAAAAAGCGTTGAGAAGAGCTTTTCTTTTAATTACAGATAATGTTTTCCTTAGTGGCATAAACATGGTGCCTGGGGCTACAAATGAGAACCTCACATTATCCGGTGGGCTACAGAGTTACAGTGAATATTATATGGGAGCCAGCCCGCCCCCGCTTGGGGCTCGGACGCCGCACGCCTTAGCACCCGGCCCAAGCTCTGTTATATTGGAAAAGCTTTGAATACATGGAGATCCCTTTTTTATACTTTATTGAAGTTGATAATATATTTATTTATCTCGTTCTTTCTTTATTTATTGATTTAAACTTCATTTATTAGTGCTAACAGACGGAAATAATGTTTATACTTAGTACATAACCTGGTGACTGAGTTTTGTGTTGCCCATCAATCAGCCTCTGACTTGGTTTTACATGCTTCCTTGTTTGTATCAACCTAAAATAAATATTCGACAGTAAGGACTACTTTCTCGGTACTTAAAATATCGATTAATTTACAGAAATGAGAAACAGCTTGACTTAAACAAAAAAAAAGTTTTTTTTTAGTTTAGGTGCTGTTTAAGTAAAGCCCCGCCGAAGCGGACTCCACCAAACCTTGATTTGGAAACGTTTCTCATAGCTATATGCCATACTAATTATTACAATTTGTTTTTATTTAGCTTTTAGTTAAATTCTATCTTTTTTGTAAGTAAAAGTAACGACAGTGTTTTGTGTGCATGCAGAGTTTACCTGTAAGTGATTGTTACACTTTATTCTAATTTGTCACTTCAGTTTCATTTGCTGATACTAGTGTAAACAATTGTTGGTGAACCAAATAAATAAATAAATTATCTGCCTAATCTCTTCCCAAATATATTGGTGACGGCTTCTACTCTGACCAGATGCACCTGAATACCAGTATTTTACATGGAACGACTGCTTATCTGACCTCCATACTATAGCAATATTTGTATAAGCATAATTTTCTCTAACTTAATTATTAATGTGGATCATAATTAAGTTAGAGAAAATTATGAGTGTAGGAAGATCAAAGAAACGATGGATAAAAAAAAACGATGGTTAAAAATGATATAGCAAGAACGGAAGTGTCTGATGAGATGACGAAAATTCAGAAGTATGGAAGAAGAAGACTTGCTTGTATGCCATGCTTACACGCCATGCTTGCATGCTTACATGCCATGCTTGCATGCTTACACGCCATGCTTGCATACTTACACGCCATGCTTGCATGCTTACACGCCATGCTTGCATGCTTACACGCCATGCTTGCATGCTTACACGCCATGCTTGCATGCTTACACGCCATGCTTGCATGCTTACACGCCATGCTTGCATGCTTACACGCCATGCTTGCATGCTTACATGCCATGCTTGCATGCTTACACGCCATGCTTGCATGCTTACACGCCATGCTTGCATGCTTACACGCCATGCTTGCAGGCTTACATGCCATGCTTGCATGCTTACACGCCATGCTTGCATGCTTACACGCCATGCTTGCAGGCTTGTATGGAAGAGAATGATGATGAATGGTGACAAAAATACTTTCAACATTTTTGTAAGTCATCAGCAAGTACATACAACTCGTTGATTTCACAAGTAACTCGTGATTTCAACAAAAAATCTCAGCTCAGATGTAATAATCATTACAAGGCGGCGTCGCCACAAGCACCTGTAATGTTTGTGTTTTTGTACTTACTTTTTTAACTATTGTAATCCAAAATATTATCACATGCCATTTCCGAATAACTTCATAGCTTTTATGCGGAGGCTTAGCATGCCTTTTCCGCCTTTTAATTAGTATTATTTAAAGCATTTCTGTACATTTTGGTGTTTCCAAATCTTTGTTTACTTTTGTGATGTCAGACAATGACAATGTCAATGACAAGCCTAGTTTTCTTTTAATTTATTCCTGTAACTAGTAATTGTAGGTTGTATACGTTTGATGCTAGACCTCTTTTGTAACCATTTTATTCTTTCATGTTCTAGAACACTCTATAAAAAATTATAACTGCATGATGACAGGAAGCCGAGCTTGAATGGTCAGTCTGCGTGTGGTCCTTGAGCCAGCAACAAGCTGGACATTACTCTGAAGATTTGATGTGATCGCTAAGTTTGAAAAGTCTATCCTTGGTCTTCGAGCGAGTAAGAAGCTCGACGGCGCTCTGAACAATATTTGATGTGATCGCTAAGTTCACAAAATCCAGCCCTAAACCTTGAAAGGCTGCTGCTACACCACTACGGAGAACCTGGACGTTGACAGCGGGTGAGCCTCGACCTTCGAACCCTCGCAAGAATGGCGTCTGCAAGCGAGACTATCACTACGGCGAGCCGCTCCTGCCTACTGCGAGCTTCAAGCCTGGACCCCTCCACGTTACCTCGGCTTCCTTAGTCTATATTAAATCATTTTGCTACTATTTACCCTTGTCATTTTTATCTTATTTTACACAATGCAACCTTACGGATTCCTGGAAACTGTAACGTTACGGATTCCTGGATAGGAAAACGTAAGGTTGCATTATATAAAATAAGATAAAATGACAAGGGTAAATAAAAGCAAGATGATTTAATATAGACTAAGGAAGCCGAGGTAACGTGAGGATAAGAGTCCAGGTCTGAAGCTCGCAGTAAGTAGAAACGGCTCGCCACAGTGATAGTCTCGCTCGCAGACGCCAATCTTGCGAGGGTTCGAAGATCGAGGCTCACCCCGCTGTCAATGTCCAGGTTCTTAGAAATTGTAGTAGATGCCTTTTCAAGGCCGACAGCGTCCAAGCTCTCCGTAGTAGTGTAGCAGCAGCAGCTTTTCAAGGATATTAGAGTTAGACTTTGCTTGACGGAGCTCTGAGCTATTTGATGTGATCGGGTAATGTAATGTTTGTGTTTTTGTACTTACTTTTTTAACTATTGTAATCCAAAATATTATCACATGCCATTTCCGAATAACTTCATAGCTTTTATGCGGAGGCTTAGCATGCCTTTTCCGCCTTTTAATTAGTATTATTTAAAGCATTTCTGTACATTTTGGTGTTTCCAAATCTTTGTTTACTTTTGTGATGTCAGACAATGACAATGTCAATGACAAGCCTAGTTTTCTTTTAATTTATTCCTGTAACTAGTAATTGTAGGTTGTATACGTTTGATGCTAGACCTCTTTTGTAACCATTTTATTCTTTCATGTTCTAGAACACTCTATAAAAAATTATAACTGCATGATGACAGGAAGCCGAGCTTGAATGGTCAGTCTGCGTGTGGTCCTTGAGCCAGCAACAAGCTGGACATTACTCTGAAGATTTGATGTGATCGCTAAGTTTGAAAAGTCTATCCTTGGTCTTCGAGCGAGTAAGAAGCTCGACGGCGCTCTGAACAATATTTGATGTGATCGCTAAGTTCACAAAATCCAGCCCTAAACCTTGAAAGGCTGCTGCTACACCACTACGGAGAACCTGGACGTTGACAGCGGGTGAGCCTCGACCTTCGAACCCTCGCAAGAATGGCGTCTGCAAGCGAGACTATCACTACGGCGAGCCGCTCCTGCCTACTGCGAGCTTCAAGCCTGGACCCCTCCACGTTACCTCGGCTTCCTTAGTCTATATTAAATCATTTTGCTACTATTTACCCTTGTCATTTTTATCTTATTTTACACAATGCAACCTTACGTTTTCCTATCCAGGAATCCGTAACGTTACACACCTTATATCATTTACATATCTTGTTTACGGTATGTCTGTCCCTATATGCTAATGACATACGAACAAATATATTTCGCTACCTCGACACGTTTCAAACTATTGTTTTTCACAACCGTACAATTAAACAAGACCTTTCTTCCTCCACTCTTTGTTTAGTATTAAAGGTCTGGACTGACTGGTAGATATTTTTTGTCCTTTTACATTATAAATCGTAGCGATGTTTAGCTTTTATTTTGTTATAATTTCGCGAAGTCGCCGCAGGCGAAGCGGCAATATGAATATTAAGAGTCTTTTTTTTATTCGAGCGTGTCGTTGTGTCCATTGTTTTGAGCATCCGAGATTTAATTAATAGAGACTACTTCTTTAATATTAAATAGGTAAAGTTCAATTCCCCTTAAAGCTTTTTTATGTAATTCTGTTCTTGTCCACGTATTTTTGACTGTGAAAAATGTTTTTGTATTGGGTTCCTGCCCGTAAAACAAATGTTAGTATTAGTTAATATAAAATTAGAGCCAAGCCAATCTTCCAAAGAAAATGCCATAGCAACTAGATCCAAGAAAATATTCTTCTGATTCGGGATCCGTTGTTCGAAAAAGTAAAAAAAAGGAAATGATCCTAGAAAGATTTCGGAAGTAGAAACGATTTTCTCGAAGCCTCGAGAAGAAGTAGAGAGTGTCATAAAAAAGTAGTCATTCCATTGAAAACAAAATCGTATCGCAAGCAATAATGGACCCACGCACTAACGGTCCGTGGGTCTCATTTGACTGACAGATGACTAAAATTTATAGCCTTCAGTCGTTGAACCAATTATCAGTACCTATACTTGAGTTTAATAGCTCGTCTACGATTAAACCGGGAATATTCTCCAAACCAGTAGTTGTAAGATAAAGATCATAGTGTACAAAATATGTAATTTCCATATTAATCTGGGAAAGACGTGATATGAAAGAGTAGGTACAGATACCTACTTAGATGCCACGGCTTGTTAAAAAGAATTTTGTGGGTGTGGCCGATCAATATCGCCGATATTCTGAATTTTTGGAGGTTCATTAAACTTAGATAGGAATTTAATGTGAATCAGATACTTAATTCGTTTCTTTTGGATGGAAGTAAAGTTAAAAATAATGCCTTTGAGCTAGAATCCTCGCAATATGGAATGACACGCAATTTGAAAATCATCATCTGCCTAGCCTTTTCCATAATATGTTGGGGTTGGCTTCCAGTCTCACCGGATGCAGCTGAATACCAGTATTTTATGTATTTTTCATGGAGCGACTGCATAACACGATACCACTTGGTAAGACTGGTTCTCAGACTTTTGCAATTTGAAAATATGAAACACAATTCTTCAGACTGACCGTTTCTTGAGAATGGCCTAAAATAAGTAGAAATCGAATGTGACTTGTAATTAGTTTGACTTCTGATCTTCTGAAGTTCAAGTTATTTAACAAAAAAACGACTTACTCCATTATGGTTACAAAAATTGTCAACTGTGCAAGGTTTTACATCCATCTAAACAAATCCTTCTACAGATTGTCCGTTCAATGAAACTGAACGATTCAATCAATGAATGTTATTTTGAAACAAAAAGAAACAAGTTGCATGCACTAAGAAAATCTACAACAAAGCTCAAGAAAGTTCCCGCCAATTAATGAACAAGAAGTTCTTTTTTCAAACAACAAAAAAAAACTACAGCAGTATTCATACTCGTTTTTGCCGGGC
This sequence comes from Xestia c-nigrum, assembly GCA_916618015.1. Lineage (NCBI taxonomy): Eukaryota > Metazoa > Arthropoda > Insecta > Lepidoptera > Noctuidae > Xestia > Xestia c-nigrum. The sequence continues at coordinate 8,121,644 of OU745263.1, forward strand.
ATTCCAGACAATGACAGATTAAGCCGAATGCAAATTCCCAGCGACCGTGGGCGTGTCTCCTTCTGATGGCTCGCAAAAAAAAAGAATATAAAATATCGTTTTTTAAAACCCATTCCGAAAGATAAGTATTTTGGGAATCAGTTTAAGTTAATCATTAGTATTTTGAGGATTATTTGAATCGATTCGTGTAGTAATGGACTTATGTTAATTCAGTGAAAGTCGTTGTTAGCTTCTGTACCACCGACATAAAATCTTTGACAGTTTCCAAACTGCAAATGGCTGAAATGTGTCAAAATGAAAAATAATTAAATTGACTGACTGAACCTATGAACTTTAAACTACAGGATGTCTTAAAAATAAAATTTTCCGAAGGCAAGAAAACTACTTTTCCCTTTTTCTGGATGTCAAGAGAGGATTACGGAATTCCGGCAAAAATAATGTTCATTAAGATATTTGACAGCACACCTACCAACTCTTTGCCCATAAGTAGAAGTATAGTACCAACATAAAAGCCACTGCATACGCTCCACAGTTTTATAGCACACTACAGCTTAGACTATAAACATTTTATATCGAATGGATTTAAAAGGATAGATCGAAACTACTGTACAGCTGCTGGTGTTGGAACTTTATAGAAGCTCTTGGTCTAACCTAACTATTTATGAGATCATTCAAACTCGTGATGACTTGACGCCCACGACTTACAGTAAATGTCCCCAGAATAAAGATAAATGGACTCTTTGATTCGCAATTTAAAAAAAATACAAGCGTTCTGATCCAGCGCTGCACGGTTTTAGTGACATAAAAATATGGAGATTAATTTATGAAAGTTAAATAATATCACATCACATCGTCAGCCTAATAATGTTCCCACTGCTGGGACACAGACTTCTCTATGAGAGGGAATGGGCTATAATCTACCACGCGGGCCCAGTGCGGATTGGTAGATGTCACATATCTTCGACTTTTTGGTTCTAGGACATGCGGGTTTCCTCACGATGTTTTCTTTCACCGAATATAGGAATATAGGTTTCATAGGTGATGAAATAGTTAAAAACCACGGTTTAAAACCACGACTTACTTGTTCGTAAGTCTAATAAGTAAGTTAAATAGTCAAGTTTAATAATAACTGCATTTTGGAACAATCTTTAATTAGCTTAGCCGTGCTTGTCTTAGTATATCTCCGTGGATGGGGGAACACCCATTATTTTAACGAGTTTATTTATTTATTTATTCATTTGCCCACATGTAAAACACCCGTTATTAGGCATGCATTAAAATTTCATGACACAGTATTAAGACATGCACCCTGTAAGGGCACTGCAAAAGTGTTATATAAGAATTGTTAAGTTCCATATTATAATATTGATTCTAAATATTAACATAATATTTCATTAAAATTGCTAGTTTCCACTTTTCCTCGGAAAACACGTTAATCTTGTATTATAAATAGTGTATTATCTATGCACGTTATGCCGTTGGTCCTGGCTGTCATTTGTAAATCTTTGACAGTCGTTATAATAAATTTTGACACCCAGTCTTACCAAAGAGCATTGTGATATCGGTGTGTTACCCAGTATCAACTATGTTGTAGAGGTGCCTTTTGGCATCGTTAAGGACCAAATTGATTGTTTTATATTTTTCTTTTGTTTACTTTTTATCTATACTAATATTATAAAGCAGAAGAGTTTGTTTGTTTGTTTGGTTGAACGCGCTAATCTCAGGAACTACCGGCTCGAATTGATTTTTGAGTTGGATAGTCCATTTATCGAGGAAGGCTTTAGGCTATATAACATCACGCTACGATTATTAGGAGCGGAGCAGGAATGAAAAATGTTGCAAAAACGGGGATTTTTTTTCCTTTAGTTTTTCTCTCTTATGTGACGTAGACGAAGTTGCGTGGGTCAGCTAGTGTTTTATAATTTTGGGTTATTGTTTATTCTACGTTTTTTTTAATATGTTATGTCCTGCGTGACTCTAATAAATACTTGCCTTACTTTCTAGATAGGCAGTCGGAACATGTATAATACTGGTATAGTGCATCCGGTTAGACTGGAAGACGACCCAAGTATGGTTGGGAAAATACAAAGAAGATTCTTTGTGATGACATTTCTAGCTACTAGTCTTATCAAAAAACCATTCAATTCATTATTTTGAATATGCATAGGTAGATATATAAAAAATACCGCCGAAACCCTTTATTCCACATAAAAAAATACCGAACCGTCTTCACAAGCGAAGACCCAAAAACAACGATGTGGCCAGCGAACTCATTATAATGTTTTTCCATAGAAATATATTAATCATGCGCAGCTCCGCCCTCTCGCGGCTAAACACCAAATAATTTCTGCCATAAACATTTTCTGTGGGCCACAGATAAAAAATAATAATTAATTTGACTCTATGGCATTTTTCGAGTATAATTCTGGACAGGTGAAACTAGGTGTGTACAGCATGAAATATTGCTTTTTTTTCATGTTTTGTTTCTTTTTTGGGAGCAACTTGATTTTGGGTTTTATAAGAATAGCTTGGATATTTCTTTTTCTTTACGGAAAAAATAATAAGTGTAAAAAAAACCTTAGCGTAGTGAAATTACTTGCTTTCACTACGATAAGAGTTTAGTCGGTTAAAAAATGATTCAATGACGGCATTGCGGTAATTTTTAAACCGACTTCAAAAAAGGACAGGTTTCTGTGTTCCACAGTATACTTAATTAAAATTGTATAAAAAATCAGCTCTTCAGTACATTAAATGTACTGAAGAGCTGATTTTCACCAGTGTGAGGCGAACATAAATTTTATGTTCGCCTCACACTGGTGAAAATGTACTGAACTACTGATTTTTTTTCGCGATTTCAGGTCCATAAATCTGCTATTACAATAGTGTCAGAATGGTCTTTCATTGATTTTGACAGTTGAAGTTTGATATAATGGCGACATTATGACTTTCCAACGATCAGCCACTAACACACCATTGAAAGAAATGGCATAGAATGGTAATCTCGTACATAATGACAAATATGTAGAAATATTTCTAAATGAAATGTGGCTTGAATAAATGTTAAAATTTAGTAGTAGACTTCGAAAACCATTTCTACTAACGTTTTCATAATAATGGGAACACGACAATGTCACTAAAACACAAGTCTATTACGACCCCATTACCCGACCAATGATCTACCATTATGAATTTAACAGATTACGAACTTTAAGCTAAATGACAAATGGGATGAGAATGGGATCGTGTTGGAATGACGAATTTGAAAAAATAGCAGACTAAGGCCCCTTGGTTTGGTCCCATAGTAAAAGTAGTTTGTTATCATTAGCAAAATTACGTGCACTAATTGCCAGTCACCCCATATTTCGATACATCGGTCAATTTAGAAACGATTTTGAAAATTGTTTTGTTTATTTTTATTTGAAAGTTGGTCCCATATAAATATAGTCGTGATCCGATCACGAACTTTGGAGATTTGGAATGGAACTTTTCAAAAATAGGCAGCCAATCTGTCGTTATTGCGGCAATCGCTTGGATGTTTATTGTTTACACAACATCATAGTGTAACATCACGCCTGTATACTCTGACGGGCTACGCAGATGTGTACAGTACACCCGTATTTCGAAAGTTCGGTGTGTTAAGTTACATTTTAATGTAATTAGCCAATTAACATAACATGTAATGTTACCAATGTAAAATAAATGCATAGCAAATATTTGTGTCTATAGAATAAAAAAAGGGAAAAATAAAAAACTTTTTACAAAAACTAAAACCGACTTCAAAAATGCAAAAAAAAAGGAAAAATTACTAATTTAGAAACGGGAAATATAAGTCTAGCCACAAAATTATGTATTGGACACGTGATAAAACTTCTTATTTTATAACTAAGCAACGCGAAAATGACATAACCTCTAATAAACTAATTCGTTTTTTTACAACGCCAACTAAATATTCTATAGAAAGCGTCAAGTAAAATCATCAATTATTGTAACTTGTCCTTCTTATTTATACATGGCCACTTAATTTACTAACTCGGCCACGGATTTTACATCTCGTTACCATTTTACGTCAACGCAATGTCCTCAAAAAATATATTTCAACCTTCCACAGAAAGCATCATTTATTATAACTTAGCATGTAAAATAATACATCATATTCTTTTATCGTCAAAATAGCCACTGCATGATTTGGCGCGAGTACGCGAGATGACAGCGACCGGTCATTTGCGCCAATCAGAGAGCTCCATTCGATTCATGTAACTACGAGTTCAGTTGATCACGTGTAATTGTTTATTGTAGTTCGTGCGTTATATTACAATATAACGTGTTTCTCCCTAGCGATATTGTAAACTCTCGAATTATTGTCAACTAAATATACAAAAGTATCTGTAATCGGGACTTGGGGCACCCCCCGTTAAGTTAGTTAGGTTCCTTTAAACCCTGCACTCGGAAATAGGGGCCCGTTGTCTATGCTTTTTAGGGGAATATAAAGTGTTTTAAGGTTAGGTTATATTAATCGATATTTCTCAGGAATGGTACAGTATCTTTTCATGAGTGGTACCACTGGGCAAGGGGGACCCCTCCTTCCCTCAACACCGCGTGAGTTGACTACCATCGCATGCATTTCACGAAAAATAATGCGTTTTATTGTAAGCAGTATGTTCATTAGACAATAATTCGAGAGTTTACAATATCGCTAGAGAGATTACAATATAACGTGTTTGACAATTTTACGGTGACATACGAGTATATATAAAGTGGCCAATATAAGTATTATGACATTTTTAGCAAACTTTTGACGATCAATTAATATGGGATGAGTTACATTTAAACGTACTGAGTTACAAAAATACTCGTAGAAGCTAAATAAATATAAGTTTTGATGTCATTTAATAGTATTTTGGAAGTTTACTGTTAGAATGCATGTTACAAATTTAGATGCTAAAAAATAACCATCATGCTGAGTTGTATTAAGAGTGGTTTACATAGAAGATAACTAGTTGCTAAGATAGTATTATTTAGATGCTCGTTAATTGTGGCTGACTTAGTAATTTAGAAGGCAACATACATTTTTGGAGGCACATAATGATAATAAAAAGAAGCCTGTTTAATTTAAAAGCCCTTTAGAAACTGGTGACAAAAAAAATCTCAATCAAATAAACAAAAGTCACCGGCTTCTGAAGCTAAAGTTAATTTTCACTTTTTTGTGTTTTGAAGCCAGTTTTATTTTTGTTAACATAACAAGCAAGCATTAACAGTTTGACATAAATAAGAGCTCTAAACTAATCTTGGTAACCATTTTTCTCTGTAACTAATCAGAAACACCATGAATGGTATGGGTTCCATCTATCTGGCAGAATCTTGTTGCTCCGAAATTCATTTAGAATAACACACTTGGCATAATTTTCTTTAAACGAATATATTAAAGGCATATTTTTTTTAAATATACTTGTTGTTTGGCTGAATGTGTGTATGTCCGAATTTGGAATGGCATACTTTTAGATAGCAGAATTTTATTTGGCATAATTACCTTTGGCATTGTTCATATTTCGCATAATTTCGTTTAGAATAATGTTTACTTAGAACGACGATTATTTGATATAATTTCACTTGGCATACTATGAAGATTGCAGAATTTCATTTGGAATAATTTTATTTGGCAGTATTGCCATTTTTCAATGCCACAAAATAGCATTTTTAACCTTAATTTAAAATTAAAATATTATCTTAAAAAGTAAATATGTTGTGCTAGAAAAGTTAGTGACAGAAAAGAATCGCTCCAAAACCGACTCCACGTAGTCTTGTTTGCCCTACCCCAAGAGTGTAATTTAAAATCGCGTAGGCGCGGAGGGGCGAGGCGGGCCGCGAGTTGAGGAGCAGGTGGTTGTAACACTCGCCGCCGCGGCTGAGGTTGGCCGGCGAAGCCGGCCAGCAAGCCGAAGCTGCGGTGGTGAGCGTTAAACCCATCTGCGACGAACAGCTCGCGTGGGACCGCTGTAGCCCCGCAGCGCCGGAGCCGTGACAGAAACCATGCCTGCTGCATGTTGCATGCTTGCTTGCATGCTACATGATTGCTGCATGCTTGTTTGTATGCTGCATGCTTGTTTGCATGCATGCTGTATGCATGGTATATGCATGTTCAGATGTTTACATGCCTGCTGCATGCTTGCTTGCCTGCTGCATGCTTGCTTGCATGCTGCGTGCTGCATGCTTGCTTCATGCTAGCTTGTATACATGCACGATATAATATGCTTGTTTGCCTGCTTTTTACAGGGAAATAAAAACCAAGTGTTCACAATCAACTGATTTTATGAATTTTCTGTGATATGATAGATGAGTCTTTCCATTATTATGCATATGAAATGTATGCCAAACAATAATTCTAACTGTAAATTTTCTGAGATATGATAGTTCTGCCTTTAAAGACTATCGATATGAAAATTATGCCAATAAATGATTCTGACTGTGAACTTTCTGCGATAAGATGGTTCTACTTTTGAATCTTATGCATATGAAATGTATGCCTGAAGATGATTCTGGCTTACAAAATTATGAGTACGAACCTATGATAAATGAGTATCTGCCAAACTATTTTCTGCGAAATGAAGTTTATGCCATCAGCTGGTATGCAAAATAATATTATGACATAAAAAGTTCTGCTATAAAGGGTGGACCCGAATGGTATAGCTGGAACCCTCGATTTGCGGAAAAATACGGCAATCAGATAGTCCTAAATAACCGTATAAAATACGGACCACGTAGTAACAAAACGTACACGTACTACATACATAACTTATACTTTAACTACTATACAGCATTTCAGTTTTTAAAATGTCATGGTCACTAACATTATTAACACCATAAACAAACACATTATCAAACAGTAAACATGGTAAATATGCAGTTTCTCGTTTTATCAGTACTTTTTTTTGGGACAAGCCCGCCACACTATCCCCAAACCACTTACAGTGACCCCTGAAAGCCAAAATTAATAGTGGCGACCACCAGACAACCGCTGGGACAATGATAAAACCGTAATTTCATGCTGTGATATTACTAGGTATACAGCATTAATCAGAAATGTGTGGTAGTTTTCAAGAACAGACTATCAAACTGAAAAACTTTCTACATCGGCCCAACTTCGTACATAATCGGGAAAATATAAAAGCTATCCCATACATCGGGTCGAATAAGCATAGAAATGGTATGGAACAGGTGATTTTTTTTGCGATTAATAATGATGGTCCCACAGAAGAAGTTGCTTAGTTTAATGGTGTACCGCATACTTAGATTTACACACAACTTTCTAATAGGTATACTTGTATATTCCTTTAAAAGTTGGACAACGATCTACGAACTAAGATTGCAAATGAAACTTTAGACACCAAACTGTCCGCATTAAGTCTGACATGTGTCCGTAGTTAAGTACCTATACAACTGCTGATCTTATGATCTTCAGTCTAGAAGTCGTTCAAGTTTCTCATTCTCTTCCCGTATCTTTGCGTCCCTTTCTGCATTTGTTTTTACTCTTCCTGTCTCTAAATTTTTCCAAACCGGTCTTCCAGGCCCAATGAATTTGACAGTAGCCGCTGCAGCTTTCATTTTTGATGCCTCAGTTGGTTCAGTACCAGATACAGCCATAACTGTTGCGTAGTATTCTTCACAAAACGTCATGACTAAGTATGACTTCTCTACCTTTAGCCGTAATGTTAACGAGGGAAGTTGTATATTGTGGGCTGTAAAAGAGTATACATTGGTGAATAAAATAAACAATATTTGTGCATGGACGCGACTGTAATGGAACGGTCTAGTAGCCGTAATAGTCTCATTATTTTTAAAACAAAGACATTTTTGCCTAACACGTTCCTGGCACATTCCTAAAAGTCGACTGTTTTATAGAACTTCGATTGTTAGTATCCAAATTAGTGCCGCCGATGAAAATAATTCCTTGTTGGTCTAGTTACTTTAGAGCATGAGGTTTTGATTAACGGATCAAGATAACAAAAATATCGGGAACTCAGTAGCAATCTGGAGTCTGGTGCCCGGTACGTGGCAATAGGCTGGTCTCGTGTTACACGGGACTTTGATATAACTGGCGATATGGAGCAGCGGTGGCCCAGTGGTGGCGGCCCCGACTTACGAACAGTAAGTTCGAACCCCGACAGGCACATTACTTTGTGTAATTTATTTCATCAACACTGCTCTCAAAACGGTTAAGGAATCACCACTGCTCTCAAAACGATAAAGGAAAACAACGTGTGGAAACCGGCACGACCTAGAACCAAAAATTCGAAGACATGCGACATCTATAAAACCGCACTGGGCCCGCGTGGTGGATTGTAGCCCATGCGCAAAATACGCGCTTTGACGTGGAGTTGCGGACACCAGCCCGTTTATAGGGTATAACTTCCTGACCAACTCTTAGTAGATAACAGGTGTGATGCTAAACTTACCCGGTATCTCAAGCTTCGCGATAGCATGGAACAAACCTCTCTTGTCAGCTGCGATGAGCAGAGTTTCAGTGACGCCTTTCATTAAAAGTTGAGCTCTGGTCCAATCGATAGTTTCGTTCACGATTTTACCAAATTTCGTACGATACTCATGTACCAGCTGAAATAAAGATTCATCGCCTATAAAAATAGTCTAGATAGAGACATACAAAGTGACAAAAACAAATAAATGACAAAACAAACAAACAAAAAAATGTTATTCGAAAATTAATAGTTGGGTTAAAGAAAATGCAGTCTGCAGTACCTGATGGCTTAGACAAGCTGACATTTTAGAACCGCTAACGATGATAGCAAAGGGAAAAATGTGTCGGGTAGACATATCATAGAAGAAGAAAAGCAAAATGCTTATGATCTTAATGTCCCTAATTTCTCCAATTTCTTCGTGTACTCCGAAAAGCTTGGTATAAAATATAAAATACTTTGAAAGCAGTTGCTACGTCATGTTTAGAAACAAGAACATATTAATGAATAGAGTTCAGTCAGTATTCATACTGTCCCTCATAGATCGACGCAGGAATTTACTACTGTGGGTTATTGATTGTTGTGTGTTCGTCACTGAGTCGAACATTGCCAAGTCAAGGTGTTAAAATCCTAGCTTTAAGGGTCTACCACACGCCAACGACCTGGAGCAAGTGTGGCAAGAGCGTCTAACCGTGCGTGAGAGTGCGCGACACACAGCTGCCCGTCGCCCACGAGAGCCCGCGCACCAAGATTATTCCTGATTATTGATTTTTATTTAAACCGACATGATGCATGTTTCAAATGGTGGCCGTGGCTGGTCACATTGTTACAGCCTTTGTTATGGTATACATTTTCTTGTAAGTAAGACTTGGAGTCATATATATAATATTTCTATGCTTGGAGTCTTCTACAACTCAAATGGTATGAAAATTAGACCATCATTTAGACTTGTCTTTGCGATTTAATTGGATGCAGTGAAGTGGAAGGATATGTCGTGTATGGTACAGCCGAAATATCTAGATCATTGTAAAAAATGTTTTTTTTTTTCAGAATTTATCTACGAATAAAAACACAATAAAAAACTTTTTTGCAAAAAATAAAACCAACTTCAAAAAAAAAAAACAAAATAGTGAAAAATAACTTTAGCTTCTGAAGTCGGTGACCTTTTTTTTATTGCTTTAGTTTTTTTGTCACCGACTTCAGAAGCTAAAGTTATTTTTCACTTTTTTGTTTTTTTTTTTGAAGTTGGTTTTATTTTTTGCAAAATAGTTTTTATTTTTCACTTTTTAGTGGTTCACATGTGCTTGATACATGAAAAGTGCATACCGTTACAATTACAACAAGCCCAAACACGACTATGGTACATTGTCTCATTATGGAGTTCCGTGACTTTTGGCTTCATCATCAGATCTGACGGTAAAATGGTTCATATCAAACGCAAATGCTTCACTTGTTGTAGAAAATACCAAAATCGCAACACGTTTTCATATAAAATTTGAAGAATTCCTTCGATTTCGCCAAGATTCCATCATCAGATCCCGACTTGGTGGCTATGGGACCATTTGGAAAGAATACCCTTTCCAACAAAAGAAGAATTTTCCAAATCGGTTGGCAAGCGACGGAGTTATGCCCGAGCAAACATAAAAAAAAAAAAATAATATAGAAACATCCGAATTGAGAACCTCCTCCTTTTTTAGAAGTCGGTTAAAAAAACGACTCGCTCAAGGATGTTAGCGTTAAGTGGCCCCTTAAAGTCCTAGCTTCAACATGTTTGTTTTTAAATATACGATTAGATATCTTCAGTCCAGTTAATCCACAACTTACCTTACGAGTTGGATACTCAAAAGTATGTTCTATTGCAGCCATATCGTCTCGCATGTCCTGAGTAACCCACATATAAAACGGCATCCATTTCACATTTACAACATGTTTAGAAGCAAAAATTGCTCCATCAGCAAACTGGTCGCAAGTAGTCCAATTCAGAGGCAGCTCTTCTGGTTTGCTGAAGGTGAACGGAAGTTCTGAAACGTCCGCAGTCTTTTCCTCAGGCGTCGATGGGGGCTCTACAGGATGATGGACAGGGGCCATTTTCTTCGCGATAAATTGGTGCTGGTTAGACCTCGTCGCATTCCTGGCTTGCATCGTTGCCAAATCATACCATTTCAAAATTGACTTATTGGTTTCTGGCAGTGGATTTGGAAACCCTTCTGTCAAAATTACTTCTTTAGGGCTGGGTTTTGAATAACGTTCCTCTATTCTGGGATAATTAAAAAGAATTTGTGCCCGTTGGTGAGATTTCAGTAGTTCCATTGCTTCTTTTTGTTCTGTCGGACTTAGGTCTTCAAAACCGTCTGGCATGCCGTGTCCAAAGGGCATAGGTTCCTGATAGTTCTGATGAAGTTCTGGATTATACTTGTAGGGCGCCATAGGTCCATACTCGTTGTAGTCTTTTCCTTCTCCAGTCTGAGCTAAAATGAAGAAGAACACACACAACAAAACGCGCATTTTTGGCCGAATACTTTTGAAAGGAAACTGTGAAGGTCTTTTATAGATAGGAACGATCGAAGATGCAGGAGTAGTCAACTATTTTTGACATGGATTTTACATCTTTAAAACTCTTTAGCTGTAGGTAAACAGGGTTTGTTAATTACTTTATTTGAATAAGACCAGAGCAATTGTATCGTTGTGCGGTTTGGTCGTTGGTATGAGTAATACGAAAATATTAGTATCTTCTAGATATTATTGACCGAGGTTCAGGAGTTTTGGAAATTGAATATGTGTTCCGAAGATTTAGAAAAAGATTCCCTACAACCAAACTTACAAAATTTATTTACAGTGTTGCAAATATATAGATGAATTATAACTAAAAATACATATTGAAAGGCACATAAATGTTTAATTTCGATTAATAATATAGTCGAGGTAGACCGCGGCGAAGGTGGTGTGACGATCTGACCCCGTATTCACAAACGTTCGACTCGTTTCTGATTCGACAACTCGTATATCTGTCTTCTTCTGGCATCACGAAAACGACCGAGATAGACATACGACTTTCCGAATCCGAAACGAGTCGAATGGTTGTGAATAAGGGACCTGATCTTGTTTGCGGGGCGAACATGGCCAGATACCGCACAGGATAGAGAGGTTTGGAAGGAAAAAGGGGAGGCCTTTACCCAGCAGTGGGACACACGATAGACTAGGAAAAAAAATAGCTATTTAAAATGTTGGCGACGCCATTATTTATAAAACATGTAGTTTGACACCACTGCCGTTTGCTTCCGTATACTAACTAATACACTGTGTGACTGTTACAATGCGAAGGTTTACACAACTATCACACCTAGCGGCTAAAGGTCCGTTTACACTTTGTACTCGGGTATAAACAGACCGTTCACGAAGCCGTCAACCAAGCATTCTGTACATAAAACTCAGTAACTCTACGCGAAAATTATGACTGGGAAATGACTATTTTGAGGCATGAAAAATCACGTTTGCCTATAACAATGACGACCCGAATGGCGCAATGGTCGTGAGGCTGTGTTACCTTCTTAGGGTCCCGGGTTCGAATCCCCGTAGGAGCAAATGTTTGTGTGATGAGCATGGACATTTTTGTTTCCGAGTCATGGATGTTATATGTATAATAAGTATCTACTTATTTACAAACAAAAAATGTATCTATGTAGTATATCAACTATCTGGTGTCTACGACACAAGCCTCGTTGCTTAGTATGGCACTAGTTGGCGCTGTGTGTAATGAAACTCGGTATGTAAGGGTAGTCACCCATCCACAGACTAACCTAGACAAGCACGGTTTAACCTAAAGATCGACCCGAGCGGCTGTTATTATATAGCCACAGCTCCTCAACTCATGAGATGTTATTTTAGACTTTTGATGTTCACACAGCAATACAAGCTAAAACCGCTATCTATACAATCATCGAATTCGCAGGCAAAGCCGCGGGCGTCAGCTAGTCGAGTAAAAACGAGAAATCCTTCGAATAAAACTTTTAAATATGGAATCCACGTCCCCAACCCCCAACATACACGCCATAAACACCCACTTAATTAACAAATACTTAATTAAACAGGACAAACAATAAAGCAGAACTGTGTGATACACTATTAATGTCAACACTTTAATATTAAACACAAACAACACCAAACAAACAATCAAAAATCAACCTTATTCCCTTCTTTTTAAGATACATTTACTTGTACCAGAATTGGAAATGATAATAGTCTTTATTGTGAACGAAATAAGGTTGGTGGTTATGCGGTATGTTTTGGCATTTATAATTCGATAAGGCTTCCCCTAATGGCTAATGATGGCAAAGCACGGAAATGTCAACTAGATACGAACGTACACCTGTTTTTTAGGGTTCCGTGGGTAAAGTTCAAAAACTGGGTAACGAATGGATGTGCATGATAAGAAAAAAATTACCTTTGTAAAGGAAATCTTAATAGGTCACCAAGTTCCTGATTCGCTACTCCATTACGAAAACTTTGTTACCAAAAATGTTACATAAAGCTAAACTTAAGGATGTCTTTCGTAATTATTGTTTATTTTCAGCTCACGATCATGTCGCTTGCAACAGCGTCGAAATATGGGACTCAAAATAAAGTAAGTGACAATTAAGTACAGTCAGCAAAACAGTTAGGTATGCAGGCAAGCAATCTTCTTACGACTATTATAAATGTAAAAGTCTGTGAAGATCGATTTTTGTTATACTTTCACGCAGAAACTACTGACAGGATTTGGATGAAATTGCAAACAGATTGATTATAACCCTTTTACATTTACAATATAATAAGAAGATTGCTAGCCTGTAAAGCTAACTGTGCATGTTGCAAAAAGGTTTTACATTGGCCCCAAGCTAAGTAAAGCCTGTAGCTTAGAAAATCATGTGGACGGACAACACTTTAACATTTTGTCTAATAGACCTTTACTTAAAATGTTATGAGGAGGCATTTGACTAGCTCTGTAACTACAACAGTACCTAGACAGTTAACTGCCAAAGATGACTTTACTGCAATTGCCATGTTTAGGTACACGACTTGATTTAAAGTCTATTCTAAAGTTGCAGAACTCAAAATAAACTTTCAATGGGATAGCAAACATAAATTCCTGTAAATATGGCTGTTTTCTTTCCACCTTAAATATGGCTGGTCATCCAAATAATACCTACGTTTTATTTGGATGACCATCATCATTCTCCTGCTTCTTATCCTAATATATTTATTTATTTAAATATCTAAAAAACGATATCTATTACAGTTTTGTTTTAGCCACACATCGATAACCTATTAGGACTTATCTGTGGGCTGGCGAGCCGTTAGTTTCACTTTTATAAAATGTTACTACTACAATACATTATAAAACTTACTTTTAAAGGGCTCGGCATGTCTTTTCTTCCATATTTCACTATTTCATCTTTTACACAGTCCAATAATTTATTATTACTGTTGCCTTCGCTTATTCTTATAACCAAGTTAGAGGCGTATACAAAACTGACACCAGCCTGCTTAGCTTGAACAACGGAGTTACGAGAGAGACTCGACAAATCTTTTGTTCATCTGTCATTAAATCGACAAAATGACAGATGAACAAAAGATTTGTCAACTCTTTGTCGTGTCCACGGTAGTCATGCTACGCGGGGTGGTTAGGCACTAATCACAAGAAAATCAGCAAGATTAAAAATAACCTAGTATGGCTATTTTTTTGTGAATATTATCACCTCGCAAGTCAACCTACGAGTTTGTCGTCTGCTTAACCGGACTATCCTGTGGGTGCTTTGAGTGTTAGCCCAGCGAGGCACAACCAAGTATGGGTATGAAAAAAGAGGGCATGTTATACAAAACCCACGTTGTATAAATTATATTCACAGTTGCCTTTTCGTACTTATAATACACAGCTCAGTGAGGTCGTTGTTATGAATTTTTATGATTAGATCATATCCCGCGTCTCATAAAACGTCCCCTCTAGCTTGTCATGTCAGCAACTATTCATGATAACCTATGCACACGACATGATAACATGTTACATGAATTATGTTAGTTTTACATCATTGATTGACATGATTGGATTGTTGGAATTTAAACTTTCAGCGCTGAATGGAGTGTTGAAAATCAAACTATGTAAGTCATGTGCTTTTGCATAGGCATTCTTTTATACGAAGCCAAGTGTTGATGTAAACGGGTATAGGTCAAAAGGATTATAGGAATAGTAGATTCCTGGGTCTAACTAACGGTTTTCTACTATTAATGTTGGCTTAGTCTTGTGTCTCCTACAAATGTTGCCTTAGTCGTTAGTGAGCATGGCTAGAAAACATTTTAGGGCTTTGTATTGTAATTTGTGAAAATGGAGGGGACCGGTACACTACACCACCGACATTTACTGCATAAGTAGTGCGTAACTTCTTATTTTCGAAGTTAACACATCACTTTAATAAAACTTGTCTATTTTTATTCAATATCTCTAAGTATTGGTGAATTCTTACGTGCATTGAAAACAGTTTGGCTATAATTTAACTTATAATTTTGTAGAACTTTTACTACTTATACTGTTTCCCGGATTCTAAAAGTAATTTCATCATTGTATGACAATTTTATGATTTCTGTAACTAAATAGGTCTTACATTCGCGAACGATATTTTCATGAACATACAACCTAGCACTGGATGCAAATTGCAAACAACGTAAGTAAATTTGAATTTTGTGAGCTTCCCTGACGCTTTCACCTTAAAAGGAATAACCGTAGATTGTTTTAATCCAAAGATTCATTATTATTACTTTACAAGTTTACAATTAATTTCTACTACTAACAAAGTCACAAATCAAAATTAATAATTAGCAATATTCCGTGGGAACTCTATTGGAAAACTTCCAAACCCACCATTTTTTTACCTTTAATTTTTTAATCTCGTGTAATGTTGTTAAAGGCCAGTAAATTGTATGTATGGTGACATTTAGGTATAGTAGGAAGCGTGCAGTGCGGTGCGACGCGGTGGCGTCGGCGCAGTCGGCGAGATCAGACGGTGAGGGATTGAGTGCGCACACGCAAATGTCAGCGGGAACACGTGTGAGCTAGGGAGTGAGGTGGTGTATAGAGAGGATAATACCGTATGGTTTTAAGTCGTTAATTTGGTTCGAAACGTATCTTTACGTTCATTTAAGGGGCCGGCAGAGCATGCGTATGTCATGTAAACGTAATACTAAAATAATTTGTAAATCAAACATATTCTTAAGGTAGTGTGTATTTATTTCGATAGGATTACAGAATATCTGTGTCCCCAAATATATATTTTGAAAGGACATTGATACAAAGACGAGATATGAGGAATTTAAAATTTCTATAGATAACTTAATTTTCTCATAACTCATCATTCTCTTGCCCTTATCCCAATTTATTTGGGGTCGGCGCAGCATGTCTTCTTCTTCCATACTCCTCTATTTTTCGTCATCTCATCAGACACTTCTTTTCTTACCATATCCTTCTTAACACAGTCCATCCATCGTTTCTTTGGTCTTCCTCTACTCAAATACCCATCCACATTCATACTCAAAACTTTTTTCACGACATTTTCCTCATTCCTCCGCATCACATGCCCATACCACGACAACCGATTACCACACAACTTTTCAGTCACCAGCGCCACTTTCAGACTTCATCTAACATACTCATTCCTTAATTTTCTCATAACTCTTGTTTAAATTAGTGTCCAATCAAAACAAATATTTGGAAACCTAGGTATTCTGTAATCCAATCGAAATAAATACACACTACCTTAGGAATATGTTGGACTTACAAATTATTTTGGTATTACGTATGCTCCGCAGGCCTTTTTAGACACCGGTGTTATTGGGCGACGCAAAACGGAAGCAAATACGAGATCAAATTTTCGCTCATAATAAGTCACTCCTAGATAGATCTATATGTTAATTGCATTGAAAAAGTCGTCTAGAATTACATTTTTCGAAAAACTGGCAGTGGGTATGACAGCTAGATAGAACGCTGAAAAAAGACAAGATCTCGTAGTGACGTCTGACAGGGGAGAATAGAAGATAGTTACTGCCTTCTGTCTTTGGAATGCCAGTGTCACATGTAGGTGACAAGCAACCATGTGTCCTGTACGCTTAATGACACAAATATGTGACAACATGGTAGGTGAAATTGTGACGTAGCGCGAAGGACACGCGCATGTATTTATGCTCTTCTTCCTCGATGACAATTTTCCATATACCTAAGTCAGGTATGGTTCGTCGGTAATACGTATTTCTCGTTTTAAAATCAGTGGGAAAATAAAAAAAAACCCCTGTTAATGATTACGATTTAGAGCAAGTCCTAAAGAACTCCATCAAAGTTATCGTAACAAAATAAGCACATTTCTGCTCAAACAAAGAAACCAACACCATACAGTCAAGCAATCCATCTATTCTATCTACAATAACAATCTTTATGATTATAACATGAAACAAAAACAAACTACAAGTTCCCAACAGTAGCGAAACTCATCATAAACTTGAGCAAACTTAATAACTTTTATGACCGAAATAAATAGTAAACAAGTATAATGACCTGACAATTGTCGCGTTATCTGATTAATCGTAAACCTACTGGTGACCGGCCTTAGGGCGTTTTGACATGATGGGAATTTTGAAACTTTTTCCTATTTGTGAACTTTTACAAGGTGTCTTTACAGGTAGTCGGTGGCCCAAAAAGTCTGCCAACCAGTTAACCAAGGGGTATCGTGCCCAGTACTACCTGGTTGTGGAGGTCAAATAGATCCATGTAAAATACTGGTATTTAGCTGCATCCAGTTAGACTGGAAGTCGACCCCAACATAGTAAGGAAATGGCTAGGCAGATGATGATTACTAGGTGTTACATAATAATCGCAAGACTACCTGTATGGTCTCTTGGACCATGAAACTGGACACCTTTCAAGCTTTCAACGTTATCTGTGATGTTGTCCCAATTGTTTAGAGGTAGCTTCCAATCTAACCAGATACTACTAATATTTTCAAAACTGAGTGACTGCCTCACCAATGAAATTCAGATTCTAGGACAAAACATCTTCATCATCATTTCAGCGAAAAGCGTGGCAGCGCTTTTCGCGTTTTTTTTTATCCGCTGGATGTGGGACGCACCGAACCCGTAAATGTGGCGACACTTGGTCCCCCAAGTATCACCCAATCAATGTCCCGGTAAATGTCGCGACGTCTTTTAGCTGAAATGATGATGAAGATGTATAGATGATAGGCAAGTATTTTTTTCCTTAGTTGAAACCAAGAGATTATTAAAGCAGAAGATGCTCTGCTTTAAAATGGTCAAACAATTTCTTGAAACATTTCTTCATCTAACTCGTAAATTTACTTAGTTTTTAGACTGTAGTAACAGCCGCCATCACTGGACACGGCTCTTTTAATAAACACCTCTTTGTCATAGGAGTCACAGACAGCCCCCTGTGCCGTGCATGCATGGAGGAAGACGAGACAGCAGCCCACGTGCTTCTACACAACAAAAACTACAGTGGTTGTAACATACAAGGCAAAGTACTTCGGTCACCCAGGTACTCTCCGCGAGATTGTCGGCAACATCGGGTCGCTTCTGGCCTTTTTCGGGGAGCTGGGGTGGATCGAGTGAATTTCCCACCCGTACGAAAAATACGCGCTTTGTCGTGGAGTTGCGGACACCAGCCCGTTATACAATACAATATAATGTAACTCGTAAATCATACAAACTACCAAGAAAATCCAATGAGTTTCTACTGTCTACATTTTTCAAGTCTGGGTGGTATAGCGTGCTCTATATACATAAAATTAGGGATGTGTAGTTACCCCCAACAATAGTACTAATTAGCGGACAGTTACGAGTAGAAGTATATTGTGTTTACTGTTCGTTTGGGGTACGAGGGTCAATGTTACTTATCGTGTTTGATGCTCCTAATTATTGATGGGGGATCGATGTGTTTTTTGAGGTGTTGTTCGTTTCTTGTAATTCCGTTCCGACTTATGAGTAAACGAAGACCAAATAAACGATACGATGGATGGACTGTGTTAAAATGAAAGAATGGAAGAAGAAGACATGCTGTGCTGACCACAAATGAATGGAGATAATGGCAAGAGAATGATGATGATGATGATGATGATGATGATGATGATGATTATGGACTAAAGCAATTTATTCATTGATAAGGCAGTCCACCATCTATTTACCTACATAAATTATATGACAATATTTTAAACAATTTGCATCAGTGACAAGATTTTTTTTACTAGTACTTACTCCGTTTTATCAATAAAAAGATAACGAATTTGTTTAAAGAATATTAACTATTAAATGGCCAGAAATTGCAACAAACAGAGAATTCAAAGGAAAAGGAGGAGGAGGCCTTTGCCCAGCAGTGGGACACGGTAGAGGCTTTAAAAAAAATCTTACTATTAGATGTTTAGATAGTAGTTTTATACCTTTACTATTAAATGAGAAATAGGTATTTGTATATTTGTGATCACGGTCTTGAAAACGGCTCTAATGACTTTGACGAAAGTTGCAATATGTGGGCTTACAGTGGCGAAAAATCTAGCCTTGGTCTCATATCGTGTTCTCTATTTTCGTTCAACTAGTGAAGACTAATGACGCCAAGTAAAAACGTAAATGACTTAGAACTAGTAAAAATATTACCAGTCGGGGAAGCCATTCGAATCGACGAACGTTATTATCTCCTTCTTTACTTGTCAAGCAAACTTTAAAACTTAAGTAGACTTTCGAATACTAACCCTGCTCGTGCCGTTTGCGAGAAGCCGATCGCATCAATCTGCATTATTAATTACATAACACGCACACTCACTGCCCACTCATACCTTAGTAGGTAGCGACAGCGTAGGCCGGCCGATGTTCAATCAATCAACATTGGTCACACTCGTCCGTCGTCAGCCGGACTATACTATACTATAGTTAGAAGTATTACTGAAGGGTCGAGTCCACGTTATTAAGTATTGAAGCTTATTTTGAAACGTGGTTCGTTCGGAAATAGGTGAAACGAAGCTGAAGGTTGTACTTTAAATGGTGAAATTGCTGATTGAAATAAAGCCAGTAAGTTTAGTTACACGTTAGCATACAACAACCAAGTTTTTTCATGTTAATAAAGTAATCGTACTGTGAAAAAGTCAAAAGCTCGAAAGTCTGCGAACCAGTCTAACTTTAGAGGATGGGTGCGTAGGTACTTATTTATCTTGTGTTACCCGGCTACTGGGCTGTGGAAGTGGGATAAGCAGTCGCTCCTGGTACTTAAAAAAGCTTGTATTCAGCTGTATCCAGTTAGACTGGAAGTCAACCTCAGCACGTAAATAACAACACGCCTGTCTTGCACTTCCGGGTTAAGCAGCAGTGCACGTAATATTGGTGCACCCACATTTCGTCAGTCATGTTTAAGTCCCAGTGTAATAGGGAGCGAACCCATTAACAGCAACCGTGCACAAATCGAGACTCCGTGGCTGCTACTAAGAAATCCCGTATGGAAAACCCAATAACACTTCCGGACCCGGAAATCGATCCCAGGACTTCATGCTCAGCAGTTGTGCTTGCTACCAATAGACCAATGAGGCAATTAATGCAATTGCAATACGCAAATGTTGTTGAAAACTGGCTATGCATTTCATCAATACGGGAACAGGATAATATGGATTGAATTCGACAAAGTAAACGATAATTCCGGATGCAATACCATTCCAATTTCAAAGCTCTCGATTAAAACTTCGCAATCCTCCCAAAATTCAATACCGAAAATTAGCATTACCAATCCACATAGCTAATAATCAGAACCTAACCCTGCTTCCAATCCCGTGAGATAATAGGCTCGGATCAAGCAAACACAACGGTTCCAATTACGAGTCAGTGCCGCGGTCGTGGGTTAATTTCGCTCGTGCGAACGCGCGCCTGGTTCAAACGAGACTCTAGCCGTTCAAACGAACCCCCGCGCAAATTCCAATTTTCCTTTATGTGCGAATTGTAGATAGGACAGTGTGGAGGGTGCTTACCTTCCTGCGGTTATATTCCACTGGGTTGTACTGGGTAGATTCTACGTAATTCCACATTTGATACCCGCCAGCTATAATGTGAGGGAATGAAATGAAATTTTGGTTCTGTTTTGTTTTGGGTTACACAGTGTTACCGAGGGAAGTTAGTGGATATAATTGGGTGGCAGAAAAGAGGTTCATAGGTAGCATCATGAATACCATATAACCGACGAAAAAAAGGAGGAGGTTCTCAATTAGATGCGTAAGTTCATTTGCCGAGCTAGTGTGACCACAATATTGTGCGAAGTTGCTTTGTAACCGTGTGCTCATTTTTGATGACCGAGCGTAGCGAATGAATCAAAAATTAGGATCCTAAGCGTTAGCGAGGGAATCAAAAGAGCTCGAGGTGAAAAATCTTTGCACTCGAGTGCAACACGTAACTTTTCATCCCACCTCAGCGAGCGAATCCAAAAAAAACATTTATAATCACAAGATACTTTTATTTCAGTATAGGTATTAACTACTACATTATGATAGGTAAGGATTACAGAATAATTTTTAAATTATTATTATTATTTATTATTTTTAAAAAGTAACGTTGCTACAGTTACTTATGTTAATGTTAAGGTAATATTTTTGGAAGGTACTGTAATGTTTGTGTTAGTGAGTTGTGTACTGTATCTCAGTCAATTCTGTTGGCGTCAAATAAACTTCCTTGTCGCCTGAACCACTTATTTTAGGTTTTTCACTTGTTTTCAAGTTTTTTGTTTTAACCTAAGCTCTTAACAATATGACGTGAAAAGAAAATGGCACGCAAAATAATAAAAAAAATACCTACACCAAGCAGGTTCCGAATCTGAGTTTTTTAACAATTTAAAAAAGTTTGTCTGAAAAAATTGGGACCATGGAGGTAGAAGTAAATAGGTTTAATTATGTTTTGAACTCATAAACTTAGTGCACACGATGTTCTAAATTCAATTTACTTATCCTCTAGCGGTTAAAAACGGTTTTTGCACTCACGTTTCGAAGAGCAAAAATAATCTTTCCAAGATGGATGGATGAAAATTAAATTACTGACGTTGAAGTCATTTTTACCATGCATCGTCTGTAGTGTCAGTTTGGAAGGTTTATGTAACTTACTAGCTGTTGCCCGCGACTTCGTTCGCGCGAACCACCCTTGTCACCTAAGGGTATAAAAAAGCCTACGACTTTCAATGACCTAGCAATACTTACACAAAAAATTTCATTAAAATCGGAGAAGCCGTTTGGGAGGCTTTCGATAACAAACACTGTAATACGAGATTTTTAAACATTAGATAGCTTTGTTAGCGGTTTCGCTCGCATTGAATTCGGGGTAATATAAAAAATGAGGGACTTTCACTACGCAAATCAATGAGTAAATACAATTCAAGAACCAGCAAAATTTCAAGACATACATATCCAGACGTTGCTCATAAATTAGTTTTATTAAGTACTAGCTTCTGCCAGCGGCTTCGCCCGCGTGAAGTTTGATTACTGTCCCATGGCATCTTACTGCCGGGATAAAAAGTATCCTATGTTTTAATCCAGGTTATAAACTATCTGTGTGCAAAATTTCATCCAAATCCGTTCAGTAGTTGTCGCGTGAAAGCGCAACAAACAAACTTACATTCACATTTATTCTCCGAACTGCTAAGCTATCGGGAGTTACACGTGTTATTGTGAGTCAACTATAAAAGATAGACATATGCTGTCTTGGGATATTTTTTATATAATTTTATGTGGAATATTTCCGTTATACATGATTTCTATGTAGCTTTAACCATTAAGGCTGCACACGCGACGGAAGCTAAAAAAACCAAGTAACTTCTCCCGTTTTCCCAACATTTCCTTTCACTGCTCTGCTCCTATTAATGGTAGCGTGATGAAAAGTATACTATTACCTGCTCAGGAGTATGTAGAATAATTGTACCAAGTTTCGTTAAAATCCGTCGAGTAGTTTTTTTTTCTATAAATAACATACAGACAGACAGACAGACAGACAGACAGACAAAAATTTTACTGATTGCATTTTTGGCATCAGTATCGATCACTAATCACCCCCCGATAGTTATTTTGTAAATATATTTCATGTACAGAATTGACCTCTCTACAGATTTATTATAAGTATAGATTATTTAAAAACTAAAATGATTGTCTAGGATGGAAGTACTACGGCCAGTAAATTACATAACGATGTGATATTCGTATCTACGAAGACAGAAAGAATTAAAGAAAAAATAGAATTGTTTTAAGTGAAAACCATGAAAACGACACATGACGGAAAAATCAAAAAAATCCTAGGCGCATTCTTGGAGTTTCATTTTGATTATCGTTATCAGCGACCCCGAAAACCACGAAAACGACACCCATGACGGAAAAACCAAAAAAAATTCCACATTCATGTACTAACAGGCGTGATGTTATGTTCACTGTTGTGATGGATGTAGAGGGAGCGGAAGACCAAAAAAACGATGGATGGATTGTGTGAGGAAAGAGTATGACATTTAACAGAGGAGAATGGAAGAAGAAAACGTGAACAAGACAACATAGGAGAGGGGCAGGAAGTTTACTCTACAGAATAAACCTCAGTGGCCATTTAGTCGCGCATTTGTCCTGATATCCCAATAACCCTGTACAGAACTCGAATCCGCCATTTTCTGGATCCCAAAATAAATACCATATTTGTAATCAGCACCCCTGACAATCTCGGAAGCGAAACCCAAATTGAATTTTAACTTTTCATTGCAACCTCATCGCACCGTTAATGATGGAATTTCAGGTCCGCCACATTAAATAATAAAATCGTTTTTTTTGTAATACACCCAACCCGATACACTATACAAACAATACCCATGTTGATTTCCAGACCCTGTTACCCCATTTGCCCCTCTTAGGGGTTGAATTCTAAAAAAACCTGAAACCCGTTTCTACTCCTTTATCAATAAGAATACTCTTGTGAAGTTTTTGATGAAAATTTCTAACTTCTCTTGTTTCCCCATACATATTTTGGAGCCCTGTTTCACCCCCTTACAGGGTGAATTCTGAAAAATCCCTTCTTAGTGCACCCCTTCTTAATGTACCACATAAATAACTTACTTGCCCAATTTGGAATCCGTATACCCAGCGGTTTGGGCTGTGCGTTGATATATCACCCAGTCAATTAGTCAGCCCGTCAGTTTACCATTTTATATATTTTTTTATTTATACATTTATCTATATATTAGAAGAAGATAGAAGATAAGTAAAAACTTGAAGAGGTCACAGTGTATTCACAAATGCACTTTTACTGCATGCAATCAAATCCTTGGTCAGTAGGTCGTGTCTTAGGGGTTTCTCCAATTTATTTTCCCGAGTGCAATCCCATTTCTGATCTAAAAGGCATTGCAAACAGCCGACTCCGCATTAAAAATGCTTTATATCGTTTTATTATTTGGCACTGATTATTTCCGCAATTCATTTTCTTCTTTCCAAAGGTAGTAAATATTTGTGTTTGAAATTTCCTAGGATTGTCTGTAACTATATTTTATGCAACAAACTGAGAGGGATAAGGCTCCAATTACGTTTTTAGATTTAATTATTATTGCCTCAGATCCCTTTGGATCATTATAAACAGATTCCTTTAAGTTTACAGAACTAGTAGTTTTCAGGTTTAACATAATACTTCTGTAAAGTTCCTCTGTTCTGCTTTGAAACCAACTAATTTAGGAGCAACGTCTGTCTTTAAAATTTTGCTGGATCTTGAATTGTATTTACTCGTTGATTTGCGCAGTGAAAGTCCCTCATTTTTTATATTACCCCCAATTCAATGCAAGCGAAACCGCTGACAAAGCTATCTAATATTTAAAAATCTCGTATCACAGTGTTTGTTATCGAAGTCCTCCGAAACGGCTTCTCCGATTTTAATGAATTTTTTTGTGTAAGTATTGGTAGGTCAGAGAACAAGTCGTAGGCTTTTTTATACCCTTAGGTGACAAGGGTGGCTCACGCGGATGAAGTCGCGGGCAACAGCTAGTAAGTTACTTAAACCTTCCAAACTGACATTACAGACGATGCATTACAAGAAGGCATTACAAGAAGTACTTAGTACTTACATTCGACGCCACCGATCAGTCACAGCAGTGCTGAACCACGGAAATAAAAAAAATGCGAACGTTTTTGAGACGTTGATTGTGAATATTGCGCTTTTAACATATGGAATGACTGCGAAATACTTTGAGAAAGGCTATAAATTATTGAATAAAAGCAGTATTGTAGGTACCACAATTATGCTTTAATTTGATCTCATAAATAAATAAATACAAACCTTTTAACTTAGCACCCGGTGGTCGGCCATTGATCGGTGTAATTGACACTCAATTTGTCAGTCAAATAAACTGCAGGTAATATAACTTGTTGATACAAACTGGATTCATTTATATCACCTGTCAATTTGTTTTTTTTTTGGGTATGCTGCACACTTTAAGTAAGTTTTTACTGTTGCAACGTTAGTTATGCTATAACTATTTACTTCGGTATTTCAGGGTTTAGCGATACAGGCGTCTTGAAAGTATTACCATCAACTAGGCGGAAATCCAAATGCCAAGCAAGTTAGCAATCAATTCCAATGAAAAACTTAATAACATTTTGTCAAACCTGGTTATTAAAACCCGGTTCGGAAGTCACACTTGCGAACACAACACCAACGAGGTAGTACAGCCAACAATTTTACAAATCTTGGATACCATTACCTGTATATCTGTCATCACGTTCTCGGTAACGTTTCCAGCGATTTTGATGAAATTGGCAATATCTGGATTTACGGAGGCGAAAAATCTATCTAGCTAAGTCTCATATCTGAAAATCAAAATCAAAATCAAAAATCAAAGGATGTATTTCAATTAGGCCACACAGGCACTTTTGAACTGTCGAAACAAAGATGAAAATTAAATGTAGCTACAATCCCAGTCACAAGACATAAAAACTGTGAAAGTACTGTAGTTGCCCATTCCCTAGCGTAGATATCTATGGAGAAGTGTGGGCAAGAAACTCCATGGACACTCTTTTAAACCAGAATTTTGTTACAAAATCTTGGTTACTTACAACATTCATGTTGAGATGATTGAGAAAATGGTTTTCTCTATTTCCACGCGAGCAAAGCTCGATTTCCCTACAATTACCTGCTTATAGTATTATTTAGATAAACTTTAATTAGGGCCTGCGCAGACGACGGACTTATTGTGCGTGACTGACAAAAAGTCTGCGACAAATTTTGGGTGTTTAATTGTGTTTCACTACGTTTTGTCCACTATAAGGATCTACTGATGGAAAGGCTCCTACTGATCGCCTTTTAGTCGACAAAAAAGGTCAAATAAGTAGTCAAATATATTAATCACGCAAAATTTGTCGCAGACTTTTTGTCCGTCACGCACAATAAGTCCGTCGTCTGCGCAGGCCCTTAAAGTAAACTTCTTGTTAAGGTCATGGGAATCTGTTGGATGCGAAAACCACAAAAGGGTAGACGACAGAAAAAATGTAATGAGTTCGTCAGGTAGATTATTAAAAAATATTTCACCCATATTTTTTCTTTTGTTACGTAAATTGAAATTAACGAAGATACGACGCTTTTAAAATTGCCAATACGCCTCGGTATACTTATACCTAGGCATATTGGCAATTTTAAGCTATTTCTGACGTCACGAGCCCCCACTCCCGAGTTTTGATGCGTTTTATCTTTGTCAATATTAATTGATTTACAAAAATAAAAAATCTGAGTCCATTACTATTCAATAATCTAACTGACGGACTCGGATATCCAGGAAATTTTCATTTTTCGCCTGAAATGATGATGACAACTTGATTTAAAGTCAATAATGTTGCCATAGTAATATTATATTTATTTTCAGGAGAACTGAAACTCAAAAAATAAATTAATTTCAATGATAAAGGGCGCTTGACAAGTAAAACGTATTTATATTTTCGAATAGATTTTATTCTTACAGACAATTCCATTATACTTTTGTTTATGTGCTAAATACAGATAGACAACAGTATGTACCAAATATTAACACTTACTTTAGAGATACTTATATCTTAGTGATCCTGTCAACTCATTGGCCTATGTTTGAAGCCACGAAAGTTACTTTGAGATAAAACCAAACAAGAGAAACTTAACAATGTGTCTTATAAAACCACATTCAATTAAAATACATAAAGTAGGAGAACGCCTCTTAAAAGTTCCTAATGTATGCAACTACTTAAGAGACCGGCGGAGCATGCGTTTTTCATATAAACGATTACAGAATAAATAGGTTCCATATATATTTTGAATGGACACTGATTTTAACAAGAGTTATATTTTGGTATTACGTTTGTATGAAAAACGAATGCTCCGCCGGCCCCTTAAACATATCCCTGCTTGTGACTGTACCTACTTAGAACAAAAGTAGGTCTGCCATTTTAATTATGGATAGGCCCCGTTTCCACTATGTCGTGGCGATAAATTTATCGTTAGATTTTAGCTGGCAAAATTCATGGACGACAGTTATCGTGTCGTCTTATATGTGAACACCTCCATTTAAATACACAAGCCACGATACTTAAAGCTACACGATTATATGTCGTCACGACATACGGGAATGGGGCCTTAAATACTATAAATAAAATTGAATATAAACACTTAAACTGTTTTAATTGTAGCTATTTGATAACAGCGAAAACTATTTCTCATCAATGGGACTTGGAAAAAGATTTCCGAAATAATTAGTTGTTCTGTAAACTTTTTAGTACATTGAGTCACATAGATTATGTGGAAATGAACGAAAGGTGTACAAAACCTGTAATGTGCCACAATTTTATCAGAACTTCAGAGACACGACTTTTAATACAGACATAGATATACTTAAATTTCACGATTTGATGATAACCAAGCGTGCCATTTTTTGGCTACCTGCTATGTCATCGTAAGTACAATTTATTTACTCTACAAACAAATTATTAAACAAAATAGACTTTATGACGATTTTATTCTTCAAAATTATATAATAAAGTTTATGAGTTATAACGTTTTTGTTTTAAATAAATTAGCTTTCTGTGACAGTAGCCACGAAAAGCATAAGTAGGTGCTCCTGCGTCCTCTATGTGTGACTTTTAATAACATACATTGAGCTATATTTCATTAGCACAAACAAAGAGCTGCCTTCAGGGGGAGAATTAGCCTGTAAATGTAACAGTCAAAGATTCAATTTTGTACAGAAACAATTGAATGTGAACTGAGGGCCTAAAATGGCGCTTGAGCAGAATCTAAAGCGGCCATTTTGGGAACACAGTTGCATTGCAGGTGAATGTTGAGGCGAGCGCCGTAAGACTACTTTGTCTAGGGATTTCGTGACTCCAAACATAATGTAACTGTTGTTATTTACTTAAAACACGATGTCTTCTTAAATGTACGGAATACTTTCGAAAAATATTTCTTGTGTGTTATTTACAGTGTTTTCAACATATGAATCAATTTGAATCAGAATCAGAATTATTTATTTGTTAAACCTAGGGTATAAACAGAAATTCGGAACGGGAATTCTTTAGTGAATTAAATTTTTATTGATAAATTCAACTTGTTATGAAACTCGATGTTTTTTTGTCCAATTCCGTTTTTTTTTGAAATTTCAGTACATTTTTCTACTGAAACCAAGCTAGTATTCATTTCAGAAGCGAGATACTTCGGTTAAAAAAAAATTTGCTTCTTAATTTAAAAGCCAATGTTTTTTTCTGAAACAATCGACGTTCACACACGTTCGAAAACAGATTGATAATTTTATTTTGTATCCGAAAATTCGTATTCGTGCTTTGTTTAGTTTGCAAATGTTAATTGAAACAAAACTATAATGGTTAGCTAAAAGTACAATGATACTTAAATTAAGTACCTAAATAAGTACATATTATACTCAGACAATACATTTATATATACAAATCAATTATTTACAATATTATGATTATTTAATCTAACAGATTGTACTTAAGTAACGGGTAAGATATCAATTATTAATAAATATACAAAAAAAAATGCTCAAAGTGTGTCTATCTTAGAATAGGAACCAAAATTACTCTTATATAAATTATGCTTATGTAACCCATTGTAAATAAATTATTCTTTCTATTTAACTTAATAAATTATCTATTACAATAGCTATCTGTACACATATTATTAATATTCACAGTGCCTGGCTTATTCACAAATAGAATGATTACTATTAAGTATTAACTAAAAGGATAATAATTATAAAAGCAAAGATTTATTAATGGACTAATTCCGATTACTTTTGCATAAACCTTATTGATGATTTACGCGAAACTAATCAAAATTATTCTTTGTAATGTTTTCTTCATTATTTTCCGGCAAAATAAAAAAATTGTTTTATGTTCCACAGATTATAAAGACCTGTCTTTTCATAAGGTCACATATTCATGATTCCACGACAGTTAATAGTCGTCATAATCACCCAAGTCGTATTATCCTGCCTAACATTGATACCGGATCAAAATCGATCGAAACCAAATTGCTCTGATCAGAAAACATAGACAAATTATCTTTTATAGCACCAAATCACTGCAACGGAAACGCAAACTGGTTCTTCCAAAAACCTGAAGCAAGCGGGAAACTCCTTACGCACAGAAACTAAAATCACATAAACACTGCGTCTTTTCTTATACCAATCGCAACTGTTAATGAATAACACTGCTAAAGTCCACTTTGTAGCCTGACGAGCCGCATCAGTCGTGGTAGTCCCGCGGCTCCGGCTTGAGCTACCAGACCAGCCCCTCGGGGTGCAGGGGGGGCGGCCCGTCACCGAACGTGAACTCCGGCGAAGATGGCCGAGGTAGCACGAGGTGATCCGGAGGCGGGAACTGATCCGGAAACTCCCCGCCAGGAAGAGTCTCCATGCCGCCTGCGAAACGACCTGCTTCCGTTACTAAGCGCCTGTTACATTGTTTGATGGGGTTGTAAGATTTTTGTGATGATGAGGCGAAGTACTGATTATAGATTATAGAAAAACTGATGGCCTTGACATATTTTTGATAATCGTTTTCCAAACTATCATATTTATTTAAAAAAAAACGTTGCCGCTCACTAGGAAGTTCTTCTGTATAGTGGGTGCGTTTACAAACATTTAAACTCACATACACAAACAGCCAGACTCGGAACAATTATTTGCTGTTCGGGGATCGAACCCACGGCAAGCAGTGCGTAATTGACATAAGCATACCAGATTCCCAGTAGCATATAAATGTCAAACCCAGATCGTTTTTAGTTTTCCATCATTGACATTATTTTGTTTAGGCATTTCAATTTCCATTCACTAACAACTGTTTCAATTGTAGCATTTCCCATTAAAACATAACATTACATAAGCAACACATAAACGGTTCGATTACCTAAAAGTCGCGCGAAAGACACATAAAATTCTAAATTGTCTGTATTCACGCATCTTCATCAACTCGTGCCCACAGAGTTTCGTTAGAACTAACCATTATGTCTGAACTTGGCCCTGATTCGAAAATTGAGAACAAGATACGTGCGCAGCACTTTGAAATAAGAATTTGAAATCGAGCTTGACTTTGAAACTGTTTCGAGGTGGTGGCGAATTGCTACTGACTTTAGTTTCTCAGCAAAACAGAACTGAATTTTTTCGATTCAAAATTGCTTAGAAAAAAAGATTGTTTAAAAGCCATTGTTGTAATATAATACACCCTATTCTGGGACCGACATTCGTTCGGGGACTGAACGGTCGACCACCTTTCACCCTTCTGCCATGTGGAATAAGGTTGAAAAGGTGTTGACTGTCAGTGAGCGCGACAGTACTTGTAGCACACTCTCATGTCGCCAATTGCGTTTGATTCCCGCTAGGGACAAGCTTATTATTACCTTTAAACGGACACAAGTTCAGACACCGGGTTTGCCCAAGCTGGAAATCTAACCCAAGACTTCGTGATAACAAGGCAGTCAGTAGTATCGTGATAACAAGAAGTCAGTAGTATCGTGATAACAAGGCAGTCAGTAGTATCGTGATAACAAGGCAGTCAGTAGTATCGTGATAACAAGGGAGTCAGTAGTATCGTGATAACAAGGCAGTCAGTAGTATCGTGATAACAAGGCAGTTAGTATCTAGTATCGTGATAACAAGGCAGTCAGTAGTTTCGTGATAACAAGGCAGTCAGTAGTATCGTGATTGTTGCTGATCAAAATGGGCATACTGAGATAAAACAAATCGTTACAGAGTCAATGGTCTTTGGATGAATAGAAGGGTACCAAAAAGTCTACCAACCTGGCTGATTAAAAGGCATCGCCGGTGGCGGGTGGAAGAATGGCGCGTCATGGTGGAACGGCGGGCCATAACCAAACTCGAACTTGCCATCCGCCGTCGCGAAGTACGGAAACCCCGGCGGGCCTTCCTCCAGCCCCCCCGGGGACAGGTTCATGGGGAACCCTCTCATCTTGCGGGACGACCCGAAGAAAGGGCCCCGCCCCATTGAGGTCAGCTGCTTTAGACGGCGCTCTTTCGATCGCTTGTTCTGGAACCACACCTGTTGGAGAAAAAAAAAAATATTTATTTCACCAGTTATGTTTAAGTTTCATGAAATAAGGGGCGAGCTTATTGCCGTCAACAGGGTACCGGGAAATTCCTGATGGAAAAACCCAATAACAATTTGCCCGGCCCATGAATCGAACCCTGGAGCTAATGTTCAGTGGTTCACCAGACATTTGATATACTAGGTACATATATATTTTTGTTTGTAAATACATAGTTATTATACATATAAACATCCATGACTCGGAAACAAATGTCCATTGCTCATCACACAATCATTTGCTCCTACCGGGATTCGAATACGGGACCCTAGGAACGTAAGGCAGCCTCACTACCACTGCGCTATTTAGGTCGTCAAATCCTGAATCCTGGCAGTCCAAACAAGACTCGAATTGATTAAGGATCAGGGGGTCTAAAATGGCCGCTTTAGCAGAATCGTAAATGAATCACGTTAGAAATAAAATTCTTAAAATGGTCTTTGTAACCATTGCCATAAAGTCCATTTTAAGATTTTTTAATTTTCGTGATACATTTTATCGGACAAACTTTTAAAATTCTTAATATGTACTTTATGGTAATGGTTACAAAGATCATTTTAAGAATTTAAATTTTCTAGAAGGCATCGCACCGGCTACGGGTTTGACCAAATCTTTATAGAAAACATTAGGATGATGATGATGATAAAACGTAGACTGTGACAAGTCCTAAGAAGAAAAGACATAAACGCGCCATACTTAACTTCAACTTAGTTATGCACGAATCATAAAGTGACAAGTTCCTTCGACGAGCGTTAAAATAATCTAGTTATATTTGCCATGTCGTCGTAAAGTATAATAAAAATGAATGTTTATTAGAAAAGGCGCAAAATAGTCATGAGAACCGTTCCCCTTGTCGCAAAATAAAACTTTACAGTCTGACCGCATTTGTGGTTGACGAGTATTTGTTTATTATAGCCAATGACTAAAGAACTTACAATCCACATTTTTATGAGAAGTATTGTTCGTAGTAGAAACGTAGATAATCTACTTCGAATGTTACTGCCTCATTTAAATCAAAGAGACAAGGAAAATTGCACCAGAAAAAAACCAAACTGACGTAGGTCTAATCATGCAATTAACGGATCGTTTAGCAAACCGAGATTGAGCAATCATCGCATCTAATCCGACAATTAACTATTTTCCAACGTTTTTCTGCTCCTAAATAGTTTTAAAAAATGAAGCTGTCTTGTCGCGTTCACGGTGCGTTATACGTCGCGTGCTAGCCGCGTCACTAATCTGTAACTTGTGTAACGGAGAGATCGCACGTCGCGGCGATTATGTGTCGTGTGTGCCTGCCATTATATTCGCTCCGCATTCAGTGTGGACCGCGCCTAAATATTGTGTGGCATTGACATGGTTTGACATGAAGGCCGATGAGTGACCCCTGCTTGTACCAATTGGGGAGCATTGAGAGAAAATGTGAACCTAACACGTGACATCTTACCGCCTGGGTTTTTTTTTACATTACAATTTTCCCTCTCGGGGCACTTTCAAATGGGATTTGTGGAATAAGTATTTTTTACATTCCGTTTTTTCCCCTCTAAGGGGTGAACTCTAGACTTTTATTTTTATTTTTTTATTCCACTTTCCCCCTTAGGGGGACTTTTAGGGGTGACTTGAGGAATATTAAGCCTGGTAAAGGAAAGTGTGCCTATTATTTTTAATGTCTTTTAGTGTTTTTTACTTTTTTCGTGTCGATTTTATGAAAGTTTAAGTTTCTTGGACCTCTAAGTTCATGTTTTGTTTTCTTGTAAAATTAATTGATATGTGCGATAAAGTGTATAACATTTATTATTTTCCCTTTTCTAACATCGACGAATAACAACTTTAATATGTTTCCGTTGTGTCGTTGCTGTTGCTTAAATAATGAAAACTACATCCTAACTGTTTTCAGACTTGTCTAATAATATTTTTACTCTAGAGGAGCAAATAAACGTTATTCTGCAAATTTTACAACTTGCCAATTATAACAAGATCACTGCATAAAAAAGTAATAAAAATTATAAACAAGCGGCTGTATTATGAAATATAATTTTCTAAACCTCTCTCAACTTGTTTGAGTGTCGTAAAATTATTACAAACATAAAAACGTTAATTCAATTAAACACTTAAACGACGTAGCTCTTACACCTGTCTACAGAAAGTGATGCCTTACATTTTTCAATTAATTTCTCAAGGACGTAAAATTATTCATCCTTTGATTAACTAGTGATGTAACAGTCACACAATTAGACCATATAACTCGTTAACCAGTTGATGTGATTCGTTAATTCGCGATCCATTTCAAAAGTAATTAAAACTATTTGTTAGTTTTGTAATTAAGTTGGCTTTACGTCGATTTTCGTTGAAAAGGTATTTTTGAAATATGTATGTTCAACATATTGTCAAAGTTTTATTTATCAACATTTAAAATAATATCGCTGTAAATAATATCTAAAATTGTTTATAGCGGCTTCCAACTGTGCTTAGCACATCTTTACTATAAATTGCCGTTTAACAATGACAATAAAACGGTATGAAATGAACGGTAAACTGTAGGATGTACAGCTTTTGCGTAACATGGAAAAAAATAAAGAAAAAAACACGTATGAAGAAAACAAGAGCGTTGTTGTAAGGCTCACGCGCGCTAGCCCCGCTGCGCGAGCGCACTCTTTGATCTCACCGCTCCCGAGCCCACGCACGCCATTTGCACAGAAATCACATTCACAACCTGATCCAATTCTCTTGCATAAACTATTGATTAATGGACATAGTAAATCGAAATGAATTTTGGCTATAGATCTGTCCATTAACTGTATAATTTATATAAGGTCGTTTTTTATGAATAATAAATCATAATACATATTTCCGTAATTTAGACTGAAAACTGGAGCAATGATTAGCATTTTGACACAAACAGATCTAGATGGTTTGCGAAACTGGTCTGTTGCAAACCGGATACTATTGAACAGAAACTAAAGTGGCAATTAGCGTGGCAGGTACACCATATTCTATCAAGTCACCTTAATGCTTGCCTACTCTAAACGGACCACCAACCAACATTATACTGGCAACCTATAATCATGGATCAAATCATTTTTTGTCGTTAAAGTGGTCAAGTTGAGAACACCGGGTACGCAAATCGATCTCACTCACTAACTCGGTACACACTTGGAACTAGAATACAGAAATCACTTATGAGAACTCATGCGCATTTCCTTCCCACTTTTATGAGGTTTCGTAGCGGTAGCCATGATTTACTAGACAACAAGAGAACTATCGTAAAATTGATTATCAAGCAATAAACGTAAATGCATAAAACTGGCTGTTATTCATTTAGAGCACGTCATAAAAGCGTTATAATTAAAAAAGAGAACTATTTAAAGTACGCAATTATTGCTTTCCCACTTAGAGTGCTTATTCAGTTTCCGCTTAACTTGAATGACTTTTAATTTGAGGTTTTATGGGAATAACCTAAGAAATGTTGCAAGACAGTTATGGAGTATTATGTCTTTCAGTTATGGCAAATTTTTATCAGATATATTTTTGGCCCAAAACTCAGTTACGCCAGCTTTCCTCGCTGATACAGTCATAAGACATTATAAAACATATGAATACGGGTATTTATCGCGAATTTACCTTTAATTTAATCCCGACGTTTCGACCGGATTGCACCAGCCGTGGTCGCGGGGAGACTGAAGTATTAGAGGTACCGCGACAGCAAAGTGGAGGCGTTTATTCAACTACCCTCACTCATCTTCATAAATGTTAATTAGGGCCGGTTCACACTAGGACAGCACACTACACTAACAGTGTCCGTATTTTTCGCGATAAATACCCGTATTCATATGTTTTGTAATGTGTTCTGATCGTGAAAGTTAAAAAAAGACAGTCATAAGATCCTCAAGGTGTGCAGTGCAAATTTAGATGGCGATGGGTCACTGCCTGTGGGGACTCAACGCATACACACTTGGGGTTGGAGCCTGTTTAGAGATATCCAAGTCGGGCAGGGCAAACCATGATGCCGGCTTTCAGACGACTCAATAAAGCCGTCAGGCAGTTTAAACGACTTCCGCCAAAGATCACATCTTGCTGTGGAGGCGTTATTGGTCCCTTCACTAGAGCAACTTGAAAAAACCTTCCAGCCATTTACGCAGATCTTTTTTTTCTAATCAAAATGCAAATTTTAGAACGGCGTGAAATATTACCATAAGAATGCAATTCGCACATGATCCACATTTTAATAATGTAGTTCATGCATAAATCTAATCAGCTGTTGGTGTATTTGATTAACTATCTTTATTATTAGATTTTGACGTGACATTCAAACACAATAAATAATATTTCGACATTTGTCAGAAGTCTGGATGGCCTTCAGACAATCTCTGGTATGGTGGTACAGTTAGAGATAAATGTCGGTGATCTAATCAATCAAGTAGATAAATAGGCAGCTTTAAGATCGTGCTTTAAGAAAGAAGCAGTAAGAACTAGAGACGTAAAATTTCGCCAGTAATCCTCGAAAGGTTAGAAGAAGAAGAAAAAGGCGACGACCCTTTTGCCATCAACAGGTTGCAAATCCTGACTTCGTAGCTGATACTTAAAAAAACCTGGTTGGAAAATCCCATGACACTTTGCCCGACCCGGAAATTGAACCCAGGACCTTGGAATTAAACACTTATAACTTAAATAGGATACCAACATTAAAAGGCACACAATACGTATTAATGAATTAGATTTATGAAAATCTTAACACTATAGAAACATTTGAACCTTTCTGTGGAAATTCAAACATTTATGAATCTTACGTAGAAGGTATTTATTTGTAACAGGACATTAACATAGAAGAGCACAAACATACTCCAAAATATATTTAAAAAAAAAATCTGCAGACTTGCTGGTATTTTGAAAATTACTGTACCTATATATTTTTAACTTGCAATGGAAGATCATCATTGAGTAAATGCAGAGCAGCGTCCTCATTGCTAAAGATAGGTTACAAATAATATTTATCATCAACACTACCTGCCAAAGTTAATACTGACGCCAAGAAGTACAACCGTTTTTTGTGCCTAACCATACTCGGCTGATCCAAAATTGACCTGTTCCGTTGCTTAATGTTCAAGCTTATCGTTATTGGCTTTTATTACTTAATCGCACCAATAGATCAACCGAACAAAAAACCTTTATCGTTAAAAATGGTAAACTTCGTAATACTTGTACTATTAAAGTTGTAGCCATAACCACGTGATTAGACCAGGCACCCCATTATTGTTCCTGGACCCCATAAAACTATAATAATATTTGATGGGTGTTGTGAATGAGAATTGAGAGCGCTGATAAAATAACAGTAGCATGAAGTGTACGGTACCTATACGATTTTCCATGTGGTCTTGATTATACCAAACTAGCTTCTACAAGCAGCTTTTCCCGCGTAAAGTTTGATAATGGTCCCATGGGATCCTACTACCGAGATAAAAAGTTTTCATGTGTTAATCCAGGTTATCTATACTAATATTATAAAGCAGAAGAGTTTGTTTGTTGGTTTGTTTGGTTGAACGCGCTAATCTCACGAACTACCGGCTCGAATCGAAAAAATATTTTTGTGTTGGATAGTCCATTTATTGAGGAAGGCTATGGGTTATATAAC
The DNA here is from genome assembly GCA_916618015.1 of Xestia c-nigrum. Lineage (NCBI taxonomy): Eukaryota > Metazoa > Arthropoda > Insecta > Lepidoptera > Noctuidae > Xestia > Xestia c-nigrum. The sequence goes on from OU745263.1 coordinate 8,158,373, forward strand.
ATCACGCTACGACCAATAGGAGCGGAGCAGCAATAAGAAATGTTGCAAGCGGGAACAAAGCTTCCGTTGAGTAGGCGATGAGTTGCGATATCAAAACTTCACGCGAACGACGTCGCGGGCAGAAGCTAGTAAACTATATGTGTGCAAAATTTCATCCAAATCTGTTCCAAACTTTTGCATTTATAATAAATATTAAGTAGGATCTAAAACTATTCGTGGGTCGCAAAATCTGGCTTACTGGGTGTAATCATGGGTTTCTATCAGGTCTCTATTGCTAAGCCAATATTTGACTATGACGAGTGTAACCTTCTTTATTTATTTTTCCTCATTACTTATGATACCAGTATTAATAAGACCAATCATAATATCTACTACTAACTACAATTTAGCTAGTTTAGTGTGTTAAGAATTTGGTTTTGAATGTGTATACTTTGGATGATGTGTTAGCACAGTTATAATATGAATATATGCTTGTTAGTATTCTTCTACTGCGAAATGGAACAAAGAAAACAAATTGCCTTCAAATAACCGTTATCGATCGCTTCTTGTTTTTCTTATATTTTAAGAGCTTGCTAACTTTCATATGAATATTCAACAACTAACATGATTCATAACTAATCAACTGTTTAGAATATGAAAAGGCTGTGTCTTGCAAATTATACCTTTTACCTATAAAATTAAGAATTATGTTAGCCCAATCGTAATGACAATGTGTGTAAAGGCTTAGATTTTATAGTAGTTTCAATAAAGAAAGTCTAAAGAAATATAAAAGGAGCTCTGTGATCGCGTAGGGTGACGATGTTGATCGGGCGCTCAGGACTGTCTCACGCCGCGGGGCGTCCGACGAACATGCCGCGTGGTGTTAAACACTATATTTCATACGTCTGCCGCTGTGAGGGGCCATTCTCTTATCCTAACCCCGACGCCTTAGAAACTCGTAAAATCTCAGTATTAACTACCGAGATATAAACATGGATTAACTGTATAGTCTGTATATAACGCCTTCGAACGTACGTGATGTTTTTGCAAAGCTCGTGTTTAATATATGGAAGCGTAATGCACCTTGGCGTGTCCTGTTTGTTCGCCTACGGAATGTGGGCAAAATTGTCAGTGCTTTCGCTTCTAAGTACTTCCTCAAATATTACCTATATTTTAAAGAAAACCCGTTAATTGCGACGGTCGGACAAAGGTCGTGACTTTTGTAGCTCTTTTTCTCACGGTTATTAATTAATTCGCAAACTTGTCTTATGATTTCTATGAACCAGATCCATAAAAGAAGGATTTACATAATTTTGCGAAATCTCTCGACTATAAGGATTATAAATAATATCTACTAGCGTATACTGCAAGAGGTTTTTTCACGTCAGACACATTTTAACAGCAGCAGCTGGTCTCTATCAAAACTGTTTGCAGCAAACTCATTAGACCTTTTGGCCGCTTTACGAAACATGTTGCTTTCAACTTGATCTATATATTCTATTGTGTTATCATCACAACGGGCAGAATCACCCAGCCGGCTTGAATAAAGAGATGATTAATAAGTGATCGGCCTGGACATTGTTCTGTTCGCCCCCAATATAAATAACGGCGGAGCGTCGAGTCTACCTGCGGCCGAGGCGCCCCCCAGTGCTAATGAGTCGACAGTACCGACCAGAACCCGAAACAAAAAACTACAGCAGCCGCTACGAAACTAATTTGCCAATCTCATGCCAACGCACTTATCCTCCATACACTATGTTTATTCCAATTCAATTTTGTTCAACTCTAACAGCCAACATTACCAATAACACAGGTGGGTCAAATTAATCTTCTTACACAGGTATTCAGTACCACAAATGGCAGATATATGAAAGCAAACCCAATTTAGGCTTAAGCTTACGAGTAGTTGCGACACGGCGCAATACCTAGAATCGTAGTAATCTAGCGAGTGAGCTGAACTAGTAATTTGGGCTTAGAGCGTTGAGAGCCGCACAGCGGGCGGTCGGCTCCCTACAGGGCGCGACACAATCTACCTAACAATAATACACGAACAGTTGTGCTGACCGTAGTTTTGTTTTCGTTTTTCGTTCCGCCGTAAACTTTATCGTGTCATGCGCCATGTGGGACGTAAACGCGAATTTTAGGCACCCTCGTGGGTACTCGCGGAATATTGATGAGGACGGCCGCAATTTGTTCGATAATTCATTATCGTGTGGATATTTTTGTTATAGTTTTTATTTTAGCATATTACAAGAGGAAATGATGTATTGGTAATTCGATATCAATTTTGGAGTCACGTTCGGTAATAAAACCGTCGGAAGCGTGCCACGGGGTAAAAACAAACGCAGACGTTGAAATTTTGAAAAAGGAAACAAAAAGAACATGGCGTCTGTGAAGACGCGACCACAGGGCGCGCGCACCTCATGCGCCATCTACAACCAATTGGCGTGGCGCTCGCCGAGGTAAAAGTAAATTGTTTCCACGCGAAATTGAACAACACGAGAAACTCATGCTTGTTTTTTAAGCACTACAGATGTAAATTGGACGGGATGATGAGATTGGTATCAAATTTCCAAAAAATCTGAACTTTGCATTTCTGTAACTACTGAACTTTAGGTCCTGTCTGCAAAACCACAAATAGAATATGTAGAAAGCCCCAGTGTCTTAAGTTTAGCATGCTTGTACACAATTTGAGTTTGTTAAATTTTAGTACCTTGTAACCTACTTTTTCCGTTTTCACGGTCAATATAATCGCAAAAATCGCGTTCTAGACTGATGTTAGACATTACAAAATCGTGATCTGGGCCATTATTATTCAAATGACCTCTGACTAAATATTTGATAAAACTATGCCGCTGATTTAATGAGTAGTTTCCCACTTTTTAATGTTCTAGTTTAAAAATATCAGAAATGTTAACTTGCATCAAAAAAAACAAAACGTCAAACTTTCCCGGCAACCCGTTTCCCTTGACAGATATATTTAATTTAAAAAACTTAAAACAGTGCGTTCTCAATGTTCACAACGCTAAATTTACCATGTCAGCAATCATTTTCAGCGGCACCAATTTGTGACTTGTCTTATTTTAGTTAATTAGATGTTCTCAAAATAAGTACATTAACTACTTGTTGTGTTATTTGTATGTCGTCGTTGATGTGTTTATTTTTATACTTGCAACATTGCTTTCCTGTGTCACGTGGTTTTGATTTGAATGTTTTATTTTAGTTTATGTTTTCCGAATCGGTAAGTTTCATTTATAAATAACTTTATTGGAATGTGTAGATATGATCTTTTTTCTATTTGTTAATCAGGAAAACCGAAGTAACAATAGAATTATTATTTTACCTGTCAAGTCAGCCAAATTTTAATTTGCTCTTCGTTTGAGAGACGGTTATTTGAATATTATCATTATTTTATCTTCAAAGCTTATTTCAGGTGAAGGCCATCAAAGCATTTAATACGGACGGTTAATGTGCATCACGATCGCATAAAACACGACCCATTTCTCTCACTAACAAGATTCCATTTTTAATTTCTGATAAACAGCCCAGGAGTGTGTAACCGTTCCACCAATCACCATCGCGAATGTATAAATCAAACTGTTATCAGTTACTGTTCTGATAACGTACGCTTGTGCTATTGGTCACGCTTTTCAAGATGGCGGCCTTATCTCAGTTCGTTTTAGTGTTGCAGGTTTATATTTAACGGCTTCAGATAAGCTATCGTTTTGCTGTTGTAACACAATAAAAATGCGATGTTAAGGTGTTGGTCCCAAACAGCCTACTACACCATAGAAATATTTCCATGTGTAGTATTCGAATGTGTTATTTCTTTGCTAGAAAAGGAAACCTTTTGGAAGGAGTTGAAAACAATCCCGTCGTAGATAGATTTGATAAGTAAGAATAAAAGTAAACAAAACACAAGTCATCATGTTACGCCATCCACCATACAAAAGATTTAGTGGTCACAGCGGTTGAAAGCAATAACTTCATAAACAATCTAAATAAATAAGGCATTACGCAAATCAACAGTATGTCAACTTGGACCAACATTAGCAAATACCGATCGTGAGTAATCAAGATAAAACGTGACGTGGTTTAGTACCCGTATGTACCTACCTACATAGCCTAAGTTCTTACAGTTTTGGTTGCACAATTTGCATGCAAAAATGGAGCAGACAACAAAGTACGATAAATTTTACAAAGACAGGCAAAGATACACACTTAACGAAAATAATTCATTATTTTGATATCCCTAAGTACCCAAGTTTTTGGTAAAAGAGATATAAATGTAGCAACGAAATGGAAATCATGGTTTAATACGCCCTATAAAATATCATTGAAAAATTTATTTTTTATTAAAGCAGACCCAAATTATTAAGGCAGCATCTGTACACTGGTGGAAGTAGATTGCACAGGCTAACCTCGATAGCGACAATACCTAAAACATATCTATGGTTTTTCAGTTACCTTCAATGATCACAATAGTGATTGTACACGGAATGGCCATCTAGGAAGTGAAGAGTGTAGAGGTCATATTGAGAGGATTTGGACGTCATAACGCGGAATCGACAAATGACCTCGAGGGCGACAGTGCGCGACGGCTACTGAGGGAAATGCTGATAAAATTACGAAATAGCGCCATGTCGAATCGTCGGAAGCATTCGATACTATCAACCACACTTCAAATCACAAAGAGCCACTTCAAAGAGTTTCTGGTGCAATACTTAAACGAAATAGCTCCTAAACGAGATGTAGATTATGCAAAGAGTAAAAAATAAACCTTTCTGCCCGCAAAAACAGAGTGCACCAGCGAGAACTGACCCGTATCGATGCCGATATTGTCACGTCAACAAACGCGTTCACCGTAAACTTCATTACGTGCTAGACCATCAGTTGAGATGAAAAAATAGTCTGAAAACTCATAAAAACGGTCAACGAACTGTACAAAAGAAATTTTTTTCAACACGCTAGAATTGCTTTTTAGGGCAGAGAACAATGGCATATCTCGCGTGTTAGACGATACTTGGTCCTATGATAGTGCCTTTAGGTACACTGCGTTTAAGGTCTTTGGTAATGTATATTCTAGCATTAACGATGGTATGCTCAATTGTTTTGTTATTTTTAAGCCATGTCGGTTCCAGCTTTTTGCGTGGTTTCTAGAATTGAGGTATTATTAAAAATATTTTGTGTAGTAAATCCTACTTACAAATACAATACAATACATATTTATAGAAAAAACTGCCTTGAGTAGAGCTGCAGAGCCGTTACTTTAGATTTTTCAAAATATTCTTCGTCTCACAATATTCTCGTGAAACTTTGATCCTAGCGATGATCAAGGAGTTTATAATTAATTTGCTATAACTCGGCTACTATGGGAAGATGGCAGCGTTTCGTAATAAATCAATGTAGTCGTGCCTTGTAGTGATGGATCGTTGCGTACGCGCATTCGTGTTTACACACATACAGGGCTGTGTTTGTCTCATGGTCTACAAAGATTTTCATTAAGTTTTTGTAACTTTTTAGTATCCATTTGTTAAGTTTCATCATAACCTTCTTTCCCTTGTCGCATTGTTCTTTGTAGTACTGACAAATACTTTTAGACTTTAGCACCATATTCTTATTCTTCTTTTGCATCGAAGGTTGGACTTATATTCTTGGGTCTAGAAGTATTCCGAATTAAAAAAACAATACTCAAGCATAGATATCTCCTTGAGCATAGATTTCAAGCAATTTGATTGGTTGAATCGAGTTTAATATTAGCATGTGCTATAAAACGGAGGTAAACTATTGTATGACAGTTTATCAATTATTGATTAATCCTTTAGTCTACATTCGACAGATTCTACATTTGACAGATTCTATGTTTGACAGATTGTGCAATCGACAGCCGTTAAATGTTAATAAATAAAAAAAATACTTGAGAATCTAAGTTTTTGTAAAAGTTTCGAAAATACTGCAGACTCTCTTAGTATTTGTTTCGTGTTTTAAACCAAGATTACTTACCAAAATGTCATATAATGTAATGTAATGATGTCTAATAGATCACAATACAGATTATAGTGACAACCCTGCATAGCTGTTAGTTCGTAGGTATAATATGAGCGAATTGAGATGTTGACGACGTTCGATTCGGGGCGGCCCTGGTTAGCAATGAATCATATTTTCAATTACGATCCACCGCTATTTTGATATGAAGATATTAGCTGAGTCTGGCAATAATTATCAGTCAAAAGTTGAAAGTAAAAAAATGATCCTCTTAGCAATCAATATTTTTACTTGAATTTACAAGGAAGATTGTGAACGTAACTATTTTTAAAACAGTTTAAAAAATAATGAATATTAATGCATTCTACGTACTTAATTGACCCCCTATTAAAATATCGACTTAAATGATTTACAATGCAAAATTCGCTGAATTTCAACAACTTAATATAACCCAGTCTAGTCAGGATACTATAAAAATTAAAAACACAAAAACGTCGAATTTTAAACGCTTATAATATTCATAAACGACACTGCTGTTGTAAATATTATTTTTAGATAATTACTAATGATTTGTGACATACATAGTCCGGTATTCGAAAAACAAGTTTCTACTATTATTTTATAGAGAACAATCATATTGAGTGATGACCGGCCTAGGGCGATCGAACATTAAGGCCTACGCAATATTAATGTGCCACATTCTCACTCGGAGCAATAAAATAAATGATGTCATTTTTTGTCTTGACGGGGTGCCCCTTTGTCCCAGTGTGCGCGCCGCGTCGGCAACTTTACTTCCCTTTGTCCACCACCGCACAGTGTGCCCGCAGGACGTCTCCTAGACAAAGGAGTTTTTGGCGCCGCTCTTGAATTTTTTCTGTAATTTTTTGATAATATTTCGCAAGTGTAAGTGTATCGGCCTTTTTTCATAATTAATAATTTATTGGTTTCGTTGCAGTTCTTTGTTGGGCCGCACCTGCTTTGCCGACACAATGTAAGGTGCTTCTGTCTTCAACATCATAAATCATAACATCGGTACCTTTATTGCTTTTTGTTGTTCTTATATGACTTTCTAAACAAAGTGTGTTTCACTACCAAGCATTCATAAATTCCGTGTCTTCAATACTCAGCTACCGTTGTATTTATTGATCGTAATAATAAAACACCCAGACACCAAATGAATACCTATAAAATACAATATTGTACAACACTTTCATTAAAAAACCAAAACAACGTTACTAGTAAAACATAATAATAAATAAAGTCACCGCAGCGGATTTTAATTCCGTAAAAAACAATTTGTGTGTTGTTTCACAGCGCAATCGGCCATAACACCGCGGCCGCAAGATGGAGGCACGAACTGTCATGGCGTTTATGCACAATAAGCACAGTAAACGTCATCTTTTGATGCAAATCCCGCTACGCGCCGTTCCACCGACATTTTTACGAGAATTGACACGATATAACGTTGTAAAATAGATAATTTATTGTTACCGTATGCTTATCCTACACCGTTGTTTTAATAAAAACGATTAAAATTACGAATTTATTGCATTAGTATCCTCGGTTTTAGATAAAGTGAGGATTCGACGGCGGCGTGTCGTACGCGCCAAACGCGATCGTTAGCCGAATGCATTTTACGTGAACATACACGGCATGTACGCGATTTCTTTAAAAACCTTTCTCGTTTATTAATCCTAAGTTACGCTCACATAAAAAGGAAAATTGGGAATTTGTGAATCATGCGCATTAACGAAAGTTAAGTAAAGATCAAAGGCAGTTAAGTAAGTATTTCATTGAATTTTCGGTAAAAGAACACGTTTATGTATAAAATATGCTTATTTTATCATTACCACAGAAGAGAAATACATACAAACGGCCATAAATAAGGAATAAATGCTGCCTTTTAAAATAGAGTCGTACCTACACACTTGCACAAAGCTATATTATTTAATGCTGAGTGAAAAATGACGAATTGATTTATGAAAAAACATTTTTCACCTGAACTTCGAAAAGCATTATGTTGAACACATCTGCCAAGCAAATGTCAGTGGATACAAGTGCGGCGGTGCGGAGCTCTTTGTAAGCACAGATAAATTATAGAACAACCAATCAATTAAAAAGACTGAACAATCTGTCGTAAAACATCGTCTGGGATCGGGTTAGCTCGGCAGTAAAGCCCCGGTCACACAAGCGTTTACCCGTTTGCCTCGTAACTCGTGCAAGTTATAGTATTTGGGGCAGTTCAAAGTGGCCGACGGATATTAAAACATGAGATATGGCCGTGCGACCGCCGATGTACGGCTCATTCAACTCTGATTTCGACACTGACGTTTACTTGGATTTCTTCTTCATAATTGACTGAAGCCATATTCAAAATAAAATTTAAAAATAAGAAGAGATTGACGTCGTCATTTTGAATTTGAACGGCTTTCTAGAACCGCCATTTTCTTAAAAATACAGTTGAATATTCAATTTTAATGAAAAGGTTTGAACTGTGGGGAACTCTGGCGCTTATTTTTTTAATCGGCCATCAGTTTTGACGGAATAGGCTTGAAGACAGGCATTGAGAAGAAATAATTTATTTAATATTTAAAAAACGAGTCTTTTCGGACTGAGTTATTAGACAACATAACTGGTTTTACAAAAAAAAAAAAACTTTATTTCGATTATCGAACATGGAAATCCCGTAACATTCAGCCTTTACCTACCAACTATAATCATGGGAATAAACGCAAGATCAATGAGCTTACGCTGTTAATCTCGATTTTACCTAAAGCCCTAGTGGATGGGCCGCCGACTGCGATTACAACTTCGACATAATATCGATTTTTGCCATAGGTATAAATTCCTAATCGTGAGCTTGACGTGGAATCCTGACCGCGGACAACGCGTACCATTAATGACCATAGACGCGAGCGCATTAAGGCTGCCACACACGACACGACACACATTAATCAGGACGCGTCACGTCAGTAGCCAGTGGTGACATAATAACGTGTTCGCGACTCGCTGACAAACTGTTTTTATCGCGCCCGCTATCAATCAACCAGTGACACGAGCTTCCGTGTGGGAATTACTTTCTCGATGGCCGTACACCAATAATAAAATGCTTGTGATTAACTAGAAACCAACGGGTTTGCGTTTAGATACTGCAGAGGCGTTGTTGTTTGAAGGCTGTAATGGAAAACAGGCCTTTTTTTTTTTTTTTTTTTTTTTTTTTTTAGGATGGGAAATCATCAAATGACTGCTCCCACTCTGGGCGGAGCGGGAGGGAGTGTCAGACTCTTACTGACTAAAACCCATCCATGTTCCTTCCTCGCCCTTTATGTTCCGGGGCCGCGGTATCTCTTTCGAACAGGCCCGCAACCATGGAAAACAGGCCTGCGGAATAATTTATAGGTAGTAGTAACATTAACTTTAATTTACAGTTTGAACAATGTGAGTTGTTTTTAATGACATTTATCAAGCAAATTATCAATAACCGCAACAAATTTTGTATCACTCCTTCACAATTAATAGTGCGGGAATTGTCTCAATGAATACCGAGTTAATAATGATTAATGATCTTGTACAGAATTATAAATGCTAATACGCAACGCGCGTGGTGAATATTTCTTGAGTAATAAGGTAATAATTTGTAAAATGTAACTATACGCTGATGACATTTACAAAGTAGTTAAATAATCGTTGAATTAATTTATTCAGAAACCCTTCTTTTTTTTCAAGTGGTGTTACGTGTGTGGTCGTCTTTATAATGCGAAATGTCATCGACCAAATTTTGGCGCGAAATGAATAATGATTCTTTGACTTGTTGATTGATTATTTTTAAATAATTTCAGGTATTTTAAACAAAAAAATAAAGGCAGGTGCTTCCGAACAAAAGGAATATTAAAGAAATATGTTTTATCTAAGTACTCATTCACTTAATACTTAACAACATTTATGGTTTTCATTTTCATTTTCTGAATACATAGAAGGTAAAAGAAAAAGCCAATGCCAATTTGGTAAATACAAAAATAAATTCCGTGCATGGAAAATTATGTATCAGCTATACAGCAGTGGATTTTGACTTATATTTTAATTAAACTTATTCTAAATAGGAACGCTACATCTGTGCATAGGGTTGGTCGTGACTGAGAGAGAAAGAAAAGTTCTACATAAATAAAATTGTAATACCAAATGTGGTTTCACATTATATATGAGTACCTTACAATATATTTTGTACACTTAGGAATGACATAAGAGGAGAGTTGCTATTACGGAAAACGTTAAAAGTTATTAAATAAAAAGATAACATCTGATGTTCTCACGCGTTAAAAAACCGTCTCATTAAATTATCTAGAACCTAGCGTTATAGTACCTACAAGATAGTTAGAACCTCTAAATGTAAAAACTGCATTAATTAATGAAGACTCACTGACAGCCCTAGTGAGACACTAACTATCCAAGCTGTCAAAATAAAATATGAGCCAATAAGGGCGCGTCGGGCGGTGACAGGGCCGTCACGCTAAAGAAATTACAATATATGAACTTATTAAAATATCTTTCACTATTTTTTTTCTCGTTTCGCGGTTGGATGACACGTCGAGGTAGAATGGCAGCAGGATTGGTAGTCTGGTATTTTGATGTCTCTTCCTGCATTCTTGACGCCGTTGTGTCTGCTTTAAAATAATTGGCGGTTCTAGAACATGCGTGAGTCATGCCTGTAGGTACTTTAGGCTGAGGTCGAACAGCCAGAGGGCATTTAGTACACTACTAGGTAATAGAGAATACTTTAAGTCCGCTGAGAGGCTAATGGTGCGCTCTGAACCAAATTCGATCGTGTGGCGCACGGTCCGCCGAACATTATTATTATTAATATCGGTACGGCTGGTTCGGAGCGCTTGCATATCGAACGCGGTGCGTTCCGAACCGATTCGATCGTGTGGACGGCGCACCGAACCAAATGTCAGTTTAGTCGCTATTGAGCCTCCGTACGCGCAACACGTTCTAACGTGTTCACAGACATGGATTCGGAACGACGCCAAGAAGACATCGTTAGTACCCAGAAAAAAGCTGTTATAGAGCTGTTGGACTTGTATAATGACTTTCCATGTTTGTGGAATACCGCACATAGCCTTTATTGTAATAAAGATGCACGCAATCAAGCATTTCAAATACTTTTAGAAAAATGGAAGTCATATTACCCCCTTGCGACTATTACCGAAATTAAGAAAAAAATTATTGATTATGTAATGGCGATGTAGCAACGATAGTTGCCGCAACTAATGCAATGTTGGCCTGTTTTGATAGAATAGGCGGCATGTCGAGGAGACGTGTTCACGCAATGCTAGCACAATAGACTGGACGATTCGGAGTCTGGTGCGCTAGTCTGTTGTGTAGACCGCACCGTACGGTTCGTGGTCCATTCCGAACCAAGTTCGATCGTCTGTGAATACTTTAAGGAATGTATTCGATTTCTGGGAACCGTCTTTAAATGCGATAAGGAAGACATCATCTCAGCTATAATGTAGTCCCAACTTTATTTGATAATAAAATACCAAGTTTGATGAAAATGTGTTGTCTATAAATGCAATATTTATAGCTAAAACAGCATCAATAATTTTACGAAGCCTGAGAAAGCGTTTAACTATCCAATCAAATTGACCGTAAGGAAAAAAGTTGGAACCCATTAGATGTTCATTTTTCCTGTAAATTACCTCATTTCACTGTATTTTCTGTATAATTTCAAAATTGATGAAATGTCAATGGCTAATAAATTCAGTAGAAAATTGATTTTTGTTGAAAAAAAAAGTTGTAAGCGGTTTCTTTATAGTCTTCAAACGGCAAATTTCACACGCACCGGTGTTAACTAGTTAAACCTCGTTTATAAAAAGTCATTTTACAGTTATGCCGCTCACACATGTGGTGGCGGTGGCACAAACATTTGACACGCGCGATCTGGCTCGACTGCTCGAGTCTACTCGAGTGACAAGCTACAACAAAAAATAGTTGTTTATGATCCCACTTAACATACTTGTCATTGTTTTTGTTCGGGAAAAATATTGCTTACTTTGTATTCTCGGCGTTGTAAATATTTGTACACACATTTGTCACTATACGGACGAACAAATCTGAACTCTCTATTTTAACGAAAATTATACTTACATTGCTGAACTGAAAGGAGAAACTCCGTTTTTTGTTCCGAATGATATAACATGGATTTAGGTAATTTTAACACAATAGAAGTTAAATGAAGTCATTCATTTTAATGGAAACATTACCTATTAAAGTTTTTGTTTTTAATTACCTTCCGCAAAAAAGCAGAAGAGCTAGAAATAGCTTATTTTTCTTGCCAAAAAAACAATCGTTTTTGTTTCTGCACAGACAATAACTTCAGAATTATAATTCTGAAATTATTGTCTATAGACAGCCGCTGCATTTCTTGCAATACCTGTGGTAAGGCGGATTTTTTTAGAATTTCATTAATTACTTGACTACCGGTGACGAAACTGTTCAGTATCCACTACGTTTACAAACAGTCTACTAGATGGTGGTAAAAACTAATGTTTTTTTTTTATTTCGGTACCGTCAGTAACAAAAACTGAAACAAAGAGGAAGGAGCGCAAAAAGCGTGACGGAGAGACGGACGGATCTCAGAACAGACATCTGTTGCCGAAGCTGACGGTGTGGAGAATCGCGTGGTTCCATGTGTTAGATCAGGTTAGGATTTCGAGAATGTTACCGAATTAGTTGTGGGTAACCTTGGAAGGTATGATTAGGAGTTCTGCGAACGAAATGGTTGCGGCTGACTCAGATGCAAATATGGAGCATTTGCAACGCGGATTACGTTTGCATCGAATATTTTCTATTTTGGCGATAAGTCTCTCTCAGATCATTACTTTTTATGTATCCAAATAATGTCGGGATATTTTTGGTTGGAACATTTTATTCTCTTAAAATAAATAACACGAATTTTGATATCCAAATTAAGTTGTCAACCACTTATCATAATTTCGGTTCCTCCACCTTTTGCAAACCAACTTTTGACACTGACCAGGGACGAATAACATTCTTATTATGAATTTGAACCAGCTCATCGATAAAAATATAAATTCAAAACAAGAACGAATTTACGTTCAGAAACGCCGCGTCAAAATGTTTTTGATAGAGTGTGTTCGTTAATTAGGATATTTGTCACGTCCGCGTCGTCGCGTTCCTGGACGGATGCGAGCGCGATATTCAATTTGCGAACGCACCGATCGCCGCCATGATGGAGCATCGGCCATTTGTAACGGTTACCGTACGAAGGTACGAGATGAATAGAGGTTTTGTACAAATCAATTTTATGCCGAACTTTGGGACGCTGTTGTTAATGCGTAATATATTTTTATTGATCCACACTTTTGTTTTTAAACTAAGTATAAAATATAACTTTATCTTACTTACTTAAATTCTAATCTCTATTATATTAATTTTTCACACTTCTGTTAGTCTGAATGATTTTCATCATTACGTCCATCTTTTTTCTTTTGAAAATCGAATTCTTGAAATTAATTTAATTCTTCAATTGACAAAACCGATAATTTCATTTTAAATTCAAAAGTCAGTAAATGTCAATGTATTAATGCAGTTTTCTATAGAATTTCATACAGATGTAAAAAATAGATTTAGAAACTCCAATGGTGAAAATTGATTAACAATTTTTTTCATTGAACGAGAGCAAAGGTTTTTGGAATACTTATACTGGTAACGTATTAAATATGATAAAGGCATGTAGTTCGTATCGTGACAGTAGTAACTATACTACTAATTCTTGGTAACAAAAACCTGAGCCCCCCGCTTACTGTCAATTTTCGTTGGCCTATATAAAATTGATGGAAAGCAGTGAATGCTCTAATGGAATCTTTTGTAAAGCAATTTGTCGCAACTGACGCGGTGGCTTTCGTAAAGCTAGCGTAAAGCGCATCTACTATTGTTTGTTTATCTTATAAAACGGTTATGAAACTGAACTTGACAAATTTTGTCATCTTCCTTAAGTTATGTTGCTGCAGTTTCGTCATCATCTTCAATCTTTAACTTATCTCGGCCAATCGCAGTCACTTCTTTGGTAAAATATCTTCAAAATTCACATGGTCTAAGGAGAGGTGGAATATGTGTTAACATATTCAATTGTTCGATTTTTGCGCTTTTGTAAGAAACAACAGATTTTTTTTAAATTAACGGATCATAATTTTCATTGGGTGATCTAGAATTATGTGCTGAATTCATATTACCAGTTTGCACGTCATTTCTTACGCCTAGTATCTGATCTGTGTCATCACTGATTATCAAACCTTTGATTTTTCTATTTGAACATCCATAAGTATCACCAATCACTAACCTGTATGACCCTCATGGGTAACCCCGTCTCCTTCGCCAGCTGTTCTCTTATATGCCTCGTTGGCTTCGGTGTCTGAGAAAAAGCCGACTTCAAGATTTCCAACTGCTTTGCCTTTATCGTAGTTCTCGGCCCCCGTCGCTTGGAGCCTCCATTGCCATCGTCGGGAGACTTGTTCTCGGCTTGGGAATCACGTGTCTCCGGGTCCCCATCCAGCGAACCCTGGGGTGTGAAGAAAAACAACTGAATGCGACTATGTGAACGGGCTTCGTGGTGGTACAGGGGAGATGGTCTATAATTATGTTCGAAATGCACACCGAGTTCGATTTGAAGCAAATATTATAAAAACAGCAATACCTTTTGATCAGTGGAGCAACATGAATTAAGTAACTTCAGATAAAACAGAGAACTAATAGGAATTCCCTTTGGTTCTAGTAGGAAACTTTTTGTAGATGTTTTTTTTGATGATTGAAATATATGATTTTTAATTGTATGTACAGGTTAAATGCTTGGTGGTAAGCAGCCATTGCATGAAAAGTTAGCAAAACAGTTAGGTTTACAGGCTAGCAATCTTCTTACTACTATTATAAATGGAAAAGGGTTATATTCTATCTGTTTGCAATTTCATCCAAATCCTTTCAGTAGTTTCTGCGTGAAAGTATAACAAAAATCGATCCTTACAGACTTTTACATTTACAATAGTCGTTAGAAGATTGCTGGCCTGCGTATGTAACCGTTTTGCTGCCTGTATGTGGTTCAAAGTACGCCTATGCATGGTGATGGGTTATAAGAATTACTAACGTTGTAAACGTTCGTCCGCAAGGACCAGATTTAAGTTCTTAATACACAAGTATGTATGTGTAACAAAAACTACAAACTAAACTACAAGTTTATTTATCTACCAACCTGGTCTTCCGAATCATCATGCGGCTTCGTGTCCCCATTGTGGGAGAGTTCGGAGTGCAGCGCTGGATGCGGCGCGTGCGCAGGACTACTTGAGTTGTTGGCAGCTCTGGATTCATCCTCCTCCTCCTCATCAGACCCCGAGCCTAGTAGCGAGTCCGCTGTGGACAAAGATAAGAATATATTAAGAAAACTATGGGATAAATAAATAATATCATTGTCGCCATCGGGGGACTCCCGGGTGAGAATGGCACAGGAACGTGGAGTGGGACAAAGGCGACAGTAAGCACACGGGGGTGTTTTAAGTGGGTGCAAGCCCCACATAACCTAACTGTCACCCCAGACGGTACGGTACACGTTAGGCACATAGTATATCAGCGTTTTTTTTTAAAAAAGGAACTGTTCAATATGCTTCCTGGAAAACTGGTTCTTTTCGCACTACGATTAGTTTGAAAATGCGTTTTTCATGTTTTTCCACACATGTGTAGAAAGCAAAATTGCCACAGAACTATACATATACCAAGTCCAAATTGGTTCATTGCATAATTTAAAAAAAAACATTCACCTCTGACTATAGAGTGAGAGGTGAATGTTCTTTTTTGAATTTCGGAAAAGCGATCTACGTCTTTCTTTTTAAATATTTTTTGAATATTCAAATTGTGTTTATAAAGATATCGAAGATAAACATGATTATTTCTTACCAATATTTACTTTTATTAACAAATTAACATTTATTTGTGTTCAAAATTCAAAATTCAGAAAAAAATATTTTTTTTTTATATTAGGCTGTATAACGGCTTCATACCTTTGCCTCTCCTTTAACCTGGCGAAAGCAAAGCGCGGAAAAAAATTAAATTAAAATCATAGCTTCGTGACATTCATGACACAAATATTTTACATTATTTTATTTTATTTCTCCAAAAGTGTATTGAAAAACGTCATTTGATAGACGTGGACATTTGTTATTGCAGTTCTCTGTTCACATGTGCAAACAAACCACCGCCTTGAACTACAATAACAAATTTTCTCCACTTGTATCAAAATGTAATTTTTTTTTTGGAAAACAACAATAACGTTCTTATCACAATACGCGCTACGTGTCTTTCCAATCATTATTGGATTATATTATTATATAAACTTTAGTAGAATGTTAAGAGTTTAGTTGTCAAAGTCTAAATTAAAGCGAACGAAGCCGTGGGCTAAAGCTAGTAAAAGTTTCTCAATATACAGAAAAAACAGATACGTATCTCTATTTTGCTCTACAAATATCAAACGCATCCATAGCTAAAGAAAAACTATTAAAAAAACCCTTTAAAATAAAATTGACTTATCAAAAAGCAATCGCGTCACCCCGAGCTGGTTTAACCAAATAAAAATGTAATTTCGAGTGGTTCGTCCCCCAAAGAAATGGGAACAGAAAGAATTAGCCGCAAAAACAATTACTTATAGCGGAGGGGGAGGGACCCTACTATTTGTTTTCGCACAACTCGAAGTTGTTTTCACAGAACTCGATACAATTTTCGAAATAGGAACTCGAGTGTCAATAGACACTGGGAATGTTTTGACGAATGTTCGATGAAAAGGTATCATAATCTGGTTTTGACTTTCGGAATCAACAAGAGAGAAATAAGGACCAAAGTTCGATACATATATTATTATAACATGTTTTTAGGATGGAAAATCATCATATAACGCTCCCGGGCGGAGCGGGAGGGAGTGTCAGACTTTTACTAACTAAAACCCATCCATGTTCCTTCCTCGCCCTTTATGTTCCGGGGCTACTGTATCTCTTTTGAACAGTCCCGCAACCACGGCAGGCTTCGGCCGATGCGGGCCCCTTCAACGGACCCTTGACAAGCATTCGGTACATCAAACTAAGTAATTCTACGCAAAAAAGATTGATGGGGAATAACATTTTTTAAGGGTGAAAAAATATCGCAATGACAGGGAGAACTTATGCCTTTTGGCGTCGATAAGGGTACTTTTAGACACTTTATAATGACCACTTGATAACTAGGTATTTGGGTTTTGCGTAGGTTAAGGTAAACATAATAAGTTTTATACCCATTCATGATCGTGCAAACTAATATTGCTTGAATGGGTAATATGTCGTATATTGTCATAAACTGCCACGGAAAAGTACACCATAAAAGTTTGCGTCATACACTTAGAGTTGGTTGTAAATATACTATACGTAAATATACTAGAAAAGAAGTTATTAGTATGTATAATAACTAAGGTTATAGGGCTCGAGTCCTTTTAAGGAAATCTCCCACCGACTGGTAGACACTTCGCGTGACCAGAGGGCTGGCTGTTTCTTTAGCCAAAGAGTTGACATTGCCATTCAACGTGGCAATGCTGCCAGTCTTCTGGGCACGTTTCCGGATGACAGCGATGAGGAGGAGTACTTTGACGCCTAAGTGTGTGTCCCATTGAAATCGTTGTATATGTGTAGGTATGTACTTACGTTTAGTTTTTATTTTTGTAATTATATAATAATTGTAGTATTGTGTGTACTTGAATAAATGTATATATATTTTTAATTATGGTTAATATTAAAATCATGAGTGCTATTTCTTGTTACATTTACGTCAAATATAGATTATTTAAACTGTGACCTACGGTCCTATTCAAGTTAAGAAAACCATTGCAATTTATTTTGAAATCCCAAAATGATTCCCCGTTCTAATGTCTACGAACCATTTTTCGTAATGACTATTTTTCGTAGCAGTATAGGTTACGCCGTAGCCACAAAAAAACCGTAGCGTAGTAATTATTGTACTTTGCGTAGCAGAATCTTCGTAGCGCATTTGCGTAGCGCGTACTCTACGATGCATAATTTTGTAGAAAATTATATATAGTTTTTATTTTCCAGAATTAAGATTTTTTAAGAATACGGTTTCGAATAAATCTTCAAACTCGATAGAAAATCGCTGTTGCGGGTAGCTTAAAAATATTCAGCACAAACTTTAGTAGGGGTAGAAAAACCGTTTATTTCTCTCAAACACGGAGGGTGGCTGGAGAACGTTTGCAGAAGGGGCGAGGTGACCGGACACTTAGCTGTAGGGGCACCTGGACCTGGGAACTTGGCACTTGTGGACCGTGGTCCTTGCACGTGTGAGTGTACACCGATAATGTTGGTAATTCGTTTGGTTAATTGCTGCTCTAGTGAAGTTTTGGGTTAAATATTTCTCTCTTGACTGGATAGGTCTGCGTAGGCCTGATTTTACTTGACGACACCTAATATTAAATCTATACTAATATTATAAAGTAGAAGAGTTTGTTTGTTTGGTTGAACGCGCTGATCTCAGGAACTCCCGGCTTGAATTGAAAAATTATTGCGTTGGATAGTCCATTTATCGAGGAAGGCTATAGGCTATATAGCATCACGCTATGACTAATAGGAGCGAAACAGCAGTAAGAAATGTTGCAAACGGGAAAAAAGCTTCCGTTGAGCAGGCGATGCGTTCCGATATCAAAACTTCACACGTACGAAGTCACGCGCAGAAGGTAGTCCTAAATAAAATCACGCATACTGGATTTTCAAATTTCGATGTTGAACTAAGCGTTTATAAGTTCAACGGCGTGGTTTTCATTAGGACGAATATAAACGATTGGACCTAAATAGCAGTAGAACGGGAAAAATAGATATAGCAGCAAAATCGGTGTAGCAGCACTGCAAAAAGCACCACGCTAACTCTAAACTATGTTTTGATTTTATGAATGTGACTTGAATGGGGTACCTACACAATAAAGAATATTCTACTCTAACATCAAATTCCTAAATGGCGATATTAAATTTCTCCGCAAAGACTATGCATAAAAACCCAACAATAAATATCAAGCCGTCGACCAAGCATTCTGTACATCAAACTAAGCAACTTTACGAGAAAATTATTGCTGGGAAACAACTTT
Source organism: Xestia c-nigrum (assembly GCA_916618015.1). Lineage (NCBI taxonomy): Eukaryota > Metazoa > Arthropoda > Insecta > Lepidoptera > Noctuidae > Xestia > Xestia c-nigrum. The sequence goes on from OU745263.1 coordinate 8,177,514, forward strand.
TTTTGGGGTGAATTATTATATACTGTGGTAGAACTCAATGTAACGCGAAACCGTAAAAATCTTGCGGTAAAAACTTGTATTTAAAAAAAAAGTTGAAACTTTGACCCCCAATATCTCCGTAACTAGAAGGTTCCCAGGTATGGTGTAGAACAAAAACTGATCGCAATGACGGGGAGAACAAGTGCCTTTCGGCTTCGTGAAGAGGTTTTTTTACACCCTTTATATCGTCAGGCAGTAACCAACAAGACTCAAAGCCTTGCCGGGAAACACATCTGGCTTACAATAATTATAATTATTTATGTGTCGCTAAAGTTAGTACACAATAATGACTAAAGTATGTATAATTACTTACTTAGAAGACACAACGAACAGAGATGTTAAACAATTTAAAAAATATGGTGACTTTTGAAATTGGATATCTACATTGCGACTTTGTATAGTAAAACAGCAGCTACACATGACTTTTAATAATATGTACAACCATTTACTTGACATTTTAACATATGTGTCAAAGCAGTAGCAGTTTTACGACAATTTCTGTAAACAAAGTCATATTGAAGTATTATACTTCCAGTTTCTAAGAAGTAATTTAAGTTCATCAACGTAATGTAAATAACTCTGTGTTTCTGCTCTTGCTCTTTGCTTTGTCATTAGAGAATTACTGCCGTCTTTCCTTTCTTTTTTAATCAAGGATATTATTCTAGAAACAAAGAGGCTTATAGAAGAAATGTTATTGATAATGACAATAATCGGCAAGTTTGTCAAGTCACTTTCAATTTGTAACGACAGCAATTATTTGGCTCCCAGTACATTACAATTTTGTTCGCAATGTCCCGTCTATCATCATCTGGTTAGCTTTTCCTAACTATATTGGGGTCGCCTTCCAGTCTAACCGGATGCAGCTGTAGTATTTTATATGGAGCAACTACCTATCTGACCTCCACAACCCAGTTAGTACTGGGTAAGACGATGCCTTTGGTAAGACTGGTTGCCAGACTTTCAGGCCACTGACTGCGTTTTACGGCTGTCAAAGATCTTTAAATGATAGCCGGGATCAACGGCTAACGTATTTTCCGATGCACGAAAAAATCCATCCATGGATCAACCTAGGTAAACGCTGCTTAACCTGCAGATCCACCCGAGCGGCTGTTATTATTTAGTCACGAGCCCGTCTAGCGTTAGGTATAAAGGGTGTAAAACACATCTTCACGAAGCCGAAAGGCACTGTTCTCCTCGCCATTTAGATCATTTTTTTTTTGTTTTACATCATACCTGGGAACCTTCTAGTTACGGAGATATTGAAGGTCAAAGTTCGAACATTTTGACAAGTTTTTTTTTTAAATACAAGTTTTTATCGCAAGATTTTTCCTTACAAACCTCTACGATCCCGTACTATTCAATCCATTCATCAGCACAATCACTGATTGTGCTGATGAATGGATTGAATAGTAACGCACTTATAACGTTATGTTATAAGTGCGTTACATTTAGTTATACCACAAAACGTGATTTTTGACCCCAAAAAACAAAGTTGTTTCCCAGCAACAATTTTTGCGTAAAGTTACTTAGTTTGATGTACAGAATGCTTGGTTGACGGCTTCGTGATGAGGTGGTTTACACCCTGTATTTAAATGTCTTTGATTTTCTTCTTTCAAACTCAAACTCAGACTGTTTTCGCAAGTAAAACAGCAACATATTCGCGTTCAAAATGAAATCTATTTTCATTATTATTTTTTAATTCAACCGAAGCAGGCAACGGTGCCGTCTGTTCAGCCGGAGGCTATTTTAGGGCGGCGTACACTATAACATCTGTCATGACACGAGATGAGCTTGTCTCGGGGAATATATTATGGCATGATGTGTATACAGCCTTATAATAACTTTATCTTAGATATTAAACAGATATGTTGTCGATATAAATGGTATGAGACGGCGCTAACATCTCTTGGGAGTTGATGAATCGCTGACAAGTTTTTAATAGAGGGTCGTTTATTATTTTTCTGGTTTATTAGTAAGATTTCTAACTTTATCTTGGACATCACAGACATCGCGGTGAAGGAAAATGTCGTGATAGAACCTAGACTTATGTTAATATGAGCCTGAAGTCGCCATCTCATTTTTAGCAAGCGTGATGATCAATGCTCGTGCCGTGTCGTGGGACAGTAACAGGCTGGTATTATTATTTTAAAGTTAGATAGAACAGAGATGTGTTCAATGAATTGCAAGCTTTTAAAAAAGGAACAAGGAATATATCGTGAGACAAAGATTAGAAACAAAAATTCGAAGACAAGTGACGTGGTGGTGGATTATGGCCATTACCTCAAACAGAGAGGACGCGTCTGTCCCGGCACTGGGAGGCCACATTGTAAATTAAGTATCATCATCATCATCAACAGCCTATTATGTTCCCACTGCTGGGACGCGGCCTCCCCTCAATGAGAGGGAAAATAGATTCGGTATATTTATTGATTTTTATTACGTGCTACTTGCCATAGAGTATCGCATTGCCGTTTACAGTACTAACTTGGTTGAGGAGGACAGATAGGCAGTCGCTCCTGTAAAATACTGGTATTCAGCTACATCCCGTTACACTTGAAGCCGACCCTATCATAGTTGGGAAAAGGCTAGACAGAATAATTAGTTTTCCTACATTGCCAAATCATGGATCTTTTAAAAATATAGAACCTCAATGTATCAGTCAAGAAGACTTGTACAATGAAGATTTATTGAATGAAACTATTCTTGCAAAATTCAAATTCAGAACATTCTATCTTGCCAGTTCTGTTTTTATCGAAAGGAGGTTACACACCGCTACTGCATATGTTCACCAAAATAAAACCTATTTCCTTTCACCTTTCTGACACAAATATCGAGTAGCATAGCAACAAGGGCTCAACTTAATTAAGCTTATACACGGATGAGCCAGCGTTTACCGCAGCTTGACTTATATTAATCTTGCTGCGTTGCCCGTCACTGACTTGCGTTTCCGAAGACTTGCAAGTCATTTTAGGGTAGGTACTGCTTCATAGTTTTAGAAGAAAAAAGTTTTTCTGTTTACGGGCTGTTTTTACTTTTAGGTGAAATGTAGGTGAGTAGTATTTCTTGTACCCGTTGTACCTATATTTTGTATCTTTATCATTTGTTTACCAACAAGCATTAAATTAAGGGGTTTGGTATTGACAAGAAGTACCACCAAATCAATGCTGATAGAAGGTTTAGAGTCTCAACCTTTGTCTTTGTTTCATTGATTTTGTGGTTCTTATAAGCTTTCTTCTAAAAATAAGAGGGAGGCTATAATCATCATATTCCTAGGTATATTTGGGGTCAGCGCAGCACTTTTTTCTTCCTTGCTTCCGTTAATTGTAACACTATCATTTACTTCATTTCATTCCTCACACAATCCGATAATCTATTAATGACTAGCTTCTGCCAGCGGTTTCGCCCGCGTGAAGTTTGATTATTGTCCCATGGGATCTTACTACCGGGATAAAAGTATCCTATGTTTTAATCCAGGGAATAAACTATCTGTGTGCAAAATTTCATCCAAATCCGTTCAGTAGTTTTTGCGTGAAAGAGTAACAAACAAACTTACATTCACATTTAAAATATTAGTAGGGATACACTGAAATAAAAAAGTAGTTGCCACAATCAAGATTTGGTTTAGATTGACTAAGTAACTTGTTTGCATCTGAGCCTATCAAGCACAATGATCACAGCAACTACTTTTATTTGATTGAGATATCTTGGTTAGAGTTATCACAAAACCTATTTGCAGCAATCAAGTCAAAACATAGTTCCTCCAACCAAGTTTATTCAGTGTACCATATACACGCACACATACACAATAAGTTGATTGCCTTAAACAAGTAGCTTGTTCACCCTAATAAAGTAACTTGTTTATACTAACCAAGTAGCTTGTTCACCCTAATAAAGTGGCTTGTTTATACCAACCAAGTAGTTTGTTCACCCTAATAAAGTGGCTTGTCCATATACACGCACACATACACAATAAGTTGATTGCCTTAAACAAGTAGCTTGTTCACCCTAATAAAGTCACTTGTTTATACTAACCAAGTAGCTTGTTCACCCTAATAAAGTGGCTTGTTTAAACTAACCAAGTTGTTTGTTCACCCTAATAAAGCAGCTTGTTTATACTAACCAAGTTGCTGGTTCACCCTAATAAAGTGGCTTGTTTATACTTACCAAGTAGCTTGTTCATCCTAATAAAGTAGCTTGTTCACCCTAATCAAGTGGCTTGTTTATAGTAACCAAGTAGCTTGTTCACCCTAATAAAGTGGCTTGTTTATACTTACCAAGTAGCTTGTTTGCCCTAAACAAGACTCTTGATACATTTAATCATGTTTCTTGTTCGGGGTTATAAAGATAATCTTGGCAGCTCCAAACAAATTAGATTAATGTACCAATCAAGTGGAACTTGATTTATAATGTCACATAATGCTAGCTCAGCATTCGGTATTATTATTTTGTAATACCGAATGTTGATTTAGTATTGTGTGACAAAAAAAAAACAAGTTCCACGTAATTGGTACATTAATCTAACTTGTTCGGAGCACACAAGATTATCTATAAAAACCCAAAGAAAAATATATGTCAAAAATTGTAAGGTAACCTACCTATCTCCTAAAAAAGTTTGTTACACTACAGTAGGGAAAATTAAATTAAACGATATAATTATTATACAATCATAATATATTGTTAGGTTACAGACAGGTTGATTTGGTGCATCGTTCCTCCACTTTCGTTGGCTTCCAAGCTTTATTTGTAGAAAAACTCACAGATGAGCGAAGAAGGAGCGGTATGGCCATAAATGCCACTAAATTTGTTACTTCTTCATCGGGATCTAAAATAGAGAAAACAAATTGTCATATCTGTCACTACTTAATCAACTAGATTTTAAACCTTTCGAAGAACCGTGAGAAACTCTTCCTTTTTGTAATAAAAAAAATACACTTACGATCGGCAAGCTCAGCAATTTCCGTAAAAAATTATCTTTGGTTTTTCCCTGGTTTAGCAATCTGATGATGTTTGTCTTCAACAATGGGAAATTTAATAGCAAATTTTTGGTGTGGTTTGGATGAGCACCCTCAAAATCATGCTCCAACTAGAAATAAAAAACACATCAATATTGGTGGACATTAAGGCACAATGGTCCGCTTTAAGGACTAAGTGCGGAAACCTAAACCCCATAACTGAACAGAAGTGTCCGAAAAATCGTAAGACAATCCATTGAAAATAAATATTTAAAAATCTGTGAAAATTTCAACCGCCTGCCTGGCGACAGACGGACATACAGACAGACAGACAGCGGAGTCTTAGTAATAGGGTCCCGTTTTACCCTTCTTTGGGTCAGAACCCTAAAAAGACTTGAAAAAAGTTTTTGATATAAAACACATTTCATCCAAAATAACAGGTGCTGGAAAATCATCAACATATTTCTCGACGGTCGGCCCTGTTTCACCAGCATGTAAATTTCGGATTCTGTTCACAAGTTCGTTTCTACCTAAAAACGTGCCTAAAAGCTCAGAGACCACAAGCGTGCACGCTAGATAAAATAATTTTAGTTAGGATGCATCATAAACAGCAAATTGTTAATAAAATTTAAAGACAAAGACTTACCAGTTAGCAGGTATCCCACAAATGAAAAATAAAAAGTGTTGTGACAAGATTAATTCTTGTTTTTCACAGAAAATGAACTCACTCATTAGATTAGATTAATTGATGTTTTTCACAGAAAATGTAATGAACAAAAAAAAACGGCTGCGGCTGGCGGCTGAGTGACGGCCACAGAACATATATTATACACTAATGGTGAAGGCGTGCCGTCCGCGCCGCGCGCCGTTTGAGTCGAGAAAGAACTTGCTTGAGAGTAGAAAGTCAGAGATGGCGCGTGCGGCGTGGCGGCTGGCCGCTGGGCTGGAGGCCAGGGTTACCAACTCCTAAAAATATTTACCCCTAAATATTATAGAAAAATACTATATTTTTATCCCTGATTCAACTGTCGCGCTTTTTTTTTATAAACTGTGACTGGAAGTCTGGCTGGAACGTACACGTGCAGCGCTGCACGGAGAATTTTAGAACGAAACGCATTTGCGGTAACAAAACGTCAACTGTCAAACTGTCAATAATTGTTTTAACTGTTTAACTTCTGCTGGTAAAATAAAAAAAAACATGGAACGTGATGATGGTTTTTACACGGAACCCAAGTAAAAGCAAAAAAAAGATAAAAAGCTTCAAAAATAAATAAGAGCGCATGGGAGTTCGACTACCAATTGTGCAAAGAAGATGTTATTGACAAATATGGAGCAAAGTGTTACAGTACACTTACCTAAGCGGGATTTCATTTTCGATTGCATGATGTTTAAAAATAAATGTGTGACTTTTTTTTCTGAATTTATATTTACTATATTATTGCAGCTTTTTTGGGAAAAATACTAGGTATATTTGTCCAAAATAAAGGTGGCAACCCTAGTGGAAACCCGCAGTGACTTGGTTAGGACAAACAAGCTTCTTGTTTAGGGCAAACACGCAGCTTTATTAGGGTAAAAACCTTACTTGATGGCTGCAATTAAGTTGTAAGTGTTGGAGTATTTTTAATGATTTATTTGATAGATACAACCAAGAAGGTTGATTGGGGCAAACAAGCTTCTTGTTCAGAGCAAACACGCACCTTTATTAGGCTAAACACCTTACTTGATAGCTGCAATCAAGTTGTATTTGATAGATACAACCAAGAAGGTTGATTGGAGCAAACAAGCTTCTTGTTCAGGGCAAACACGCACCTTTATTAAGGTGAACTATCAAGTCGGATAGAATTTATCATATAAACTTGATTAGGGCAAACAAGCCACTTGTTTTGAGCAAACATTCTACTTTTTAAGGGTGAACACCCTACTTGATAGCCGCAATCAAGTTGTGTCGGAGTATTTTGACCGATGTTTTTGATAGATACAACTATCAGACTTGACTAGGGCAAACAAGCGACTTGTTCAGGGCAAACACGAACCTTTATTAGGGCAAACACCATACGTGATAGTTGCAATCATGTTGTAATGTAGTTTGTTTGTATGATGTATTTGATAAACACAACCAAGCAACTTATTTAGCGCAAACATTTAGCGCAAGATTAGATCAAGTTGTATGATTAATACAATTAAATGCAATGATAGATGCTATCAAGTCAAACCAACTTAATAAAGTTTCAATAATCTTTATTGAAGTAATCAAAATGCTTGATTGACACAGCTAACTTACTTTGTTACAGTTAACATTTTTTGAACTTGTCTCTTTTTTAACTCTTCTACTATGATGTCTTGTTAAGGGTAATCGAGAAACTTGTTTGAGCGTTCAATCAAGTGAACTAGTATTGCTGCAATCATGTCGTGATGATCAACTTAACTAAGATTTTGATTGGTCTAAACAAGATATCGTCAATCAAGCTAAAAAGTCACTTGATTGAATCGCATTTTTTTCAGTGTAGTAGGGATGTTAAATATTAATCAGTTACAAAAAGTTAAGGCAGTAAACCAAGTCTTGCTGGTACTTACTCCTCAAAAGCTCAAAAAGTAGCAAGCAATTAACAAGCAAGCAAGCTTTTTTAAGCAAGCAATTTTCATCATAATATTTTTCGTGACTCTCATATCATTTCTACGTAGCAGAAGTAAGGACCTACTCCGATAGATATTATCATCTTCCGTTCAGCCTTATTTCCATACCCTTGTGCCCAAAAACATCCTCATCAAGTACTCAACCCCCCTTGTGTTTAGCCAAACAATCCAATCACCGAGTACATTTTTATCATCACCTACCCACTTGATCGGCGATCAAGTTTGTGTGCCTACCCTCTTAGGGGTAAAACGTCCGTTCAACGAGGGTGCTTCGCCCTAGGGCTCTTGGTTGTACAAACACTGGAGTCTGTGATCTTTTGTGACTGTTTGTGTTTGTTTGATGACGGTGTTTTGCCTTTGGAAAAAACATTAGTTTTTGTGTTTTGTTGTGAGGAGTAGGAAAAAAGTTGATACTGTTATCTTATCAAAATAAATAGATGCGGTATTGTTTCAATTGTCTATAATAGGTAGTATTTTTTGTAAGAATTCGCACTTTTTCCCATTTTCCCATTCCAGTTTGAAGTTTGAGCTCACAAAGATGACGAGGGAATAAGCATAAGCTGCCTAGAATGTCCCCACAGCTGGGAATCATGCCTCTCTACAAGACCATTTTGTTTATTTAGAAATAATTCCAGCACACGCGCACAGCAATTCAACTAAAAAATCCTCACTGAAAATATTGAATTCTCGCGTCCTGTAGGTACAGTACCGACCAGTCACCTATGAGCTCCCCGCCTCGCTTCCAAAATCAATTTTAAAACCGCCCCCCGTATAAATGACTTCCTTTGTCCCGCTGTACCTCGCTAATCGAATTTTGGCGGGAAAACGGTCTTTTATTGTCGCTCAATTTCGAATATAGAACAAGCTCTTTGATGTACGAAATTCGAATTTAAAATTTTGTGGCTTCTTTATTTGTAATTCAGTATTTATTTTATAGCCGTTTGATTGATTTTTAGGTAGTATCGGTTTTATTTTGTACGTAATGTTTCAATCATGTTTTGCCACAATGTTTTTATTTTATGCAAATGTGCGCTAATAACAGCGAAAGATAAAATATCTGTATTGTTTTACATAAACTCGCATTCGAAAACATAATTAACCACGCGATAATCAACAATTTAGGCCCATTAACAATTCAATCAGCATGATTCATGAATATTTTTTACCAAAAACACTAGTGCGCTATCTTTAAATCTGTAACAACCTATTAACGCAGCGAACACAATAAAAATCACAGATTATTTTGTATTACGGCCATATTAAAGTTTGTTATAGCGTGTTTATGGGGCTGACCGTTAATTCCAGGCCACCATCTCAAATGTAAAATAAGAAACCGCGAGATAAGGATCTAAGAACATAAAAGATATGGGAACCTTTGTGGTGCCGGTAGCCGGCATATACTTATTTACGCCCATATACACCACGGGCGTATAAACGAAACGTCGCACTCACACTTGGCAACTGATGCGGCACACATGAAAGGGTGCGGCGTACGCACACGTGGAGCGGAGCCACCTGATTGGTGGATGCGGCGGTGACGGCCACGCCCTCTTTTATCGACGTTGCGCACGGAGCGTGCGTGCGAAACACAAGTATATGTAAAATCAGCTATAGGTAGGCTCGAGAGCGGTTTTTAAAATGTCATTTCCATTGGGCGGTCGTCTGATAGCGCTGGGAAACTCGACGGGGAATTGTTTTAGAACGAACGACTATGATTTGTTTGACTGGACGCTGAATAGAATTGTGAAGAAATTATTACCTATTAGTGTCGAAAACAACAAATATTGTGTGAAATAAACATTGTGTGGAAGGAAACTAATTATTTTTGCGATTACACGACGTTATCTTTCTAAGTATTTCTGTACGTGTTGCAAACTAATTTCAGCAGAACTTTGCCATACACACATACACTCACATACTTACAACGTTGTAGTACGGAGAAAATTATTCTAATTATAATACTAGTAGGTATCCAAAGAGTTCAGACGAAGAAAAAAAAACTCCGTTTCGCAGACAGACAAAGGCAGGCGATCGCCGGCTCCCGACAAAGCCGGTCGTGACGTGACTTCCCCAAGTAGCGGTGGGAGGGTAGTCGAAGAACAAAATTAAAGAGCCTACGATAGCATGAGTCGGGTCTTTAGCGCGTTGTGATTCGCGGCGCCTCGCCGACATACGCCGACTACGCCGACTACGCCGTACACCGAAATGACTAATGACTTTTTACCTTTTTTACTCGACAGTACTTTTTACTTGGAACGTTGTACATAATAAAGTTTTGGTCTTACATGTACTCTGTTTGTGTAGTAAAATAGATCGAGTTGCTTTGATAAAATTCGGCGCAAACAGTTGTAAAGATCTAGTAGGATAGTTGCAATAAAAATGCAATGACATTCAATGACAGATACTGGGAAATCCGGTCTGAATGAACGGATAATTAAATTCCGACCACTATTTTGGCCAGCAGCGTGATTAGGTACATAATAGATATGGTGTTTTTTTATGAATGATAAAGAAACAAAGACTGACCTACAAATATACAGTTCAGAAAACCAGCCACACGATCTCTGATCAAAACCAGTTCAAAAGCAAACGTTCCTCTACCGGTAGAACCACGGCAGAAGTAATAAATCGTCGTATAAAAAACCTTATTAAACACATAGAAGTCATTCAATAACACTGAAAAGATGCACAGCGAGAGGTCAGGAGAAATGACCTGGCAAACATAAAGCTGCTTAATTTCGTACAGGCACACACAGTGGTGCGTCGATAAATTACAGTTACAACACACGTAAGGCAATATGTCAGCGTCTACGCCACCATTAACGACGCCATATTTGATCTAACACAATGGGATGCGCCCGCGCACTCTAGCGCGCAGCATTTGGACAAATTAGTCGCCCATCCATCGGATAGCTGTGAAAAATTGGTGTTAAATTATTTTTTTATGCACCGAAGTGAATTCTTTGACCCCGTAACGAGCTCGATTTGTGTATTTGACGAATAATATTTCAATTTCTCAGTTTGTTTACGGTGTTTCTAACGCTAACGACCACCCACAGTTCCGTCTATGTTCGAATTTGTCTATTATAGAGCATCTCGAATGTTGCACCCGGTTCTAGGAAAACTTTATGTTTATTTGCTGAAAGTTGTCACCTTGGCTTTTTATTCTTCTTTGTGTATTTACTGTTTTACTATTTTGCTACTTTATAATGTGTATAGCTACTGAAACAACTTTGCAGTAAAATAAAAATTAGACATAGACAATTTTGTCAGTTCTATTTTGAACGAAACTACAACTGCTTCAGTATGATTTCTTCAACTGAATAGAAGACACAATAAACCCCACAGGATGTGTGTCGCCTTGAAAATGCCTCCACAATAACTATCATGTCATCATCATAATTTCAGGTCCACAGCTGGACATAACCGTCTCCAAGTGTCGCCACATTGACCGGTCCCATGCGCCTCGCATCACCAGGTCATCGGTCCACCTCGTGGGAGGCCTTCCCACACAACGTCTTCCGGTTCGCGGTCGCCGCTCCAGAACTTTTCAGTCCCATCGGCCATACATTCTGCAAATAATATGCCCTACCCACCGCCAAGTCTACTGTGGGTTACGTCGGTAACTTTATTCTCTATAACTATCATGTTAGTTACAGAAAACTACTCAAAGCCAAACGTAAAAACTTAAAACAATAGCACATCAAAAGTTACAGTCTTCGAGAGTAAATTAAAGGGGTTCAGTAATTTTCTTATTTGAAATATCACAAAAATCGCCGACGAGCTGGAGTGACGAGTCTCCATTACCATTAAGCCTGAAGAGCCATCAATCAGGGCCTATGACCACACAGTGACGGGTGCTCATGAAGCTCATGATACTTTAGGGCTCATTAGGGATGCTAGTCAAAGCGAGATTTTAATGTTCCGAGCCGGTTGAGCTGAGAATACATAAATATCTACACGCACACCCGCCAAAGTAGGTAAGTAATCTTTTTAGTTCTGTTGTTTTTAAGTTTTACTTGCTCCATCTACTGTTTTCAATTATAACTTCTGTTTTATTTTTTAAAACCTTCTGGATTTTTATGTTATACTTTGATTTTATTAGACAAAAGCTGATCATTCTTCGTGGTATTGACCATGACTGACTGACTGAGACTTGATTTTGTCTATACTTTATATATGTCACCGTAAAATTGTCAAATACGTTATATTGTAATATCTCTAGCGATATTGTAAAGTCTCGAATTATTGTCAAATGAACATACTGCTTACAACAAAACGCATTATTTTTCGTGAAATGCATGTGATGGTAGTCAACTTACGCGGTGTGGAGGGAAGGAGGGGTCCCCCTTGCCCAGTGGCACAACTCTCATGAAAAGATAATGCACCATTCCTAAGAAATACCGATTAATATAACATAACCTTAAAACACTTTATATTCCCCCTAAAAAGCGTAGTCGACGGAGCCCCGCTTCGCGGGGCCCCTATTTCCGAGTACAGGGTTTAAAGGAACCTAACTAACCTAACGGGGGGGTGCCCCAAGTCCCGATTATGGGGGCAGAGATACTTCCGTATGTTCAGTTGGCAATAATTCGAGACATTACAATATCGCGAGAAAAAACACGTTATATTGTAACATAACGTGTTTGACAATTTTACGGTGACATATAGACAAAAACAAGTCTCCCGACTGCAAAACGTAGTTAACAAGAAAAGTCTACCAGAGACAATATATATATTTTTCTTGAGTCTAGAAAATAACAGAGAGCTTTGGAATCTATCATGAGAATGTGTTTTAGAATCGATAACCGAATAAACTTAAATGATCTCCCCAAAAAGCAACATTCATTAGTCCAATTAGCCACCATCTTTTTTCGCCTAGCTCCGTATACCGATAGAAAATTATATAGTGGGTACAGGCAGCAACATAGTAGCGCCACAAGGTAGATTTGCACAGAAGGTTTGCTTACAGGGAAACATCCATCTATAGAAATGTGTCTGCGTGTACAACTATTTTGAAATCAGAAGCTTCATTCGGGAGACAGTTCATTTTTGTTTCAATCCGTATAGGCTGTGTCCCCAGTAGGCAAACTGTTAGCAGCCGACTGAGTTTGCGGCGTTTCGGTTTAGTACGCCCTTCCATATATTTGAAAAGAGTGTCCACAGTTTGCTAGTGTTGGCCCGACTGGCGTACTGGTAGTGACGCTGCCTTACGTTCTTAGGGTCCTGGGTTCGAATCCCGGAAGGAGCAAATGTTTGTGTGATGAGCACGGACATTTGTTTCCGAGTCATGGATGTAAGTATGAATTTACAAAAAAAAAAGTATATATGTAGTATATCAACTATCTAGTGTCCACGACACAAGCTTTGCTTAGTGTGGCACTAGGTGGCGCTGTGTGTTAATATCCAGCGATATTTATTTATTTACTTATCGCTGTTTTCACGATATCGGTAAAATTACAAACGAATGAAAGTTCATATGCTCCTTGCTCGAATGAAATCTAGCACCGTCGGATCGCTTCGCTTGTGAATTCGTTTTTTGTCTTTGATTCTTCTTATATTCAGACGTTTTACTTCACGTGAAAGATGCCGAATAAAATATAAATAGAACATTAGGTGAAGCTTCTGACTTCAAACTAGCATAAGTTTGGATTAGATTGAAATTGCTAATACGTTGGACCTATGAGTGAAAACAGTACTTAAAATAACATCACATTAAGAATAACTATTCAATAAAATTTACAAAAAATAAAAATCTGTCGAATTATTGTCAATCTGATTCAATTAATTCGATGGTAACATTCTATTTATAAAAAAAAACACACAACATTAAAAAATGGTGTGTAGATATTGTACGCGGGTCTCAACTTATCACACAAGGGGTTAATAAAGACATTTTGTTTTCTTAATTAATGATGTTTTATGTACGTTTTTGTCAAAAATAGTCAATTAAGTGGATAACAAAAAAATATACCTACATTGTATCTAGTAAAAACAATAAGGCTCTATTGTGTCACCTGAAATTAACATTAGAAGTACACAAAGTCTTATAGTGAGTCTAATAATTTTGACAGGGACTGTATGAATGTGATAGGGCATGCACCCGGTTCCACTCACACTTAATTCCTAACGCACAGAGTTTCAATATATCAAACCGTTTTTTGAAATTCAATGGTTATATTTTTGTCGGCACGTTTTGTTGTTCCAAATTCAAAATGTTTTCATGATATCGACAGTGAGTAAAAGAGAGTTTTATTCACTGTTATTTATTTATCAATGAAATGCCCTTTTTCAAGTGGCGATGGTAAAACAATAATAAAATACGATTGCGTCGATTGGAACCGGGTAGAACCGGGTGGCCCGGTTCCGACTACCCCTAGAACCGGGTATGCAAAATCTAAATCCGGACCCGATTCGGCAGGCCCTAAGTGCAAGCAACCACACTTTGACCAGCCTTCTGTGCCTATCTATTATGTGGCAGTATGCACTGTACATGTATTATTATGGGAGTGGGAGCTACGTGACCGCAGATCGTGACCCCCCGAGATTGCTGCGCCTGCGCCGGTTCGCGGTGTTCGCGGCGTGTGCGGTGGCTTTATTTATTTCTATATCTGACTGTAGTGCGCGACTGTACGGAGCGAGAGAACGTTATGGCGATTGTTCTGTGTAGTTATACCTATTACAGTTTGGTGTAGATAAATAGAGTAGTAAAGTCTACAAAGGTAATTGAAATAAAAGACACAACGGTATTTGTTTTTTGTGACATTTAGGCTACATTTACACCAGAGATGAGCGAGGATGCTCTTTGCTAAACAATAACAGCCGCTCGGGTCGATCTTTATATTAAGCCTAGGTTGGTCTGTAGATGAGTGACCACTGACCACCCTTACATATACCGAGTTCCCTCCGTGCCTCGGAAAGCACGTTGAGCTGTTGGTCAGTCGTTACAGTTAGTCAGTGGCCCAAAAAGTCTGACAACCAGTCCTACCAAGGGGTGTCGTATTACCCAGTGCAAACTGGATTGTGGAGGTCAGATAGGCAGTCGCTCCATGTAAAATACTGGTATTCAGCTGCATCCGGTTAGGCTGGAAGACGACCTCAACATATTTGCGAAAAGGTTAAGCAGATGATGATGAGTTAGGATGCGTAGCGAGGGATGTGTGTAGAACTAACCAATCACATAGCTAGAATAGCTCAAACTGTGAAAAAGAAGCTATATTTTTGTTTAGTTTCCCACACATCTTTCGCCATTCATCCTCGCTTATCTCTGGCATAAACGCAGCCTTAGATGACGATCTAAGGCTAAGTTTACAAAAATCTTCAATATTTATAAACTAAAAATATAAAAAGGAAAGATTTACATTTCTGTATGTAACTTAAAAACTACTGGACCGATTTGAAAAGCTCTTTCAGCAATGGATAGCTCATTATCAGATAGTAACATAGGCTAAGTATGTTTTATCCTTGGGCTAAGTATACTTCCACGGGAACGGGAACAACGCGGGTGAGGTGTATTCCCGCAGACCCCACTGTTTCGTCCCAGTGGTGGGCTCAACGGGAAACCAAAACTGTCGTTCCGTTGACCCCACTAGCCTACCCTACGGGTAGTGGTCAAGTGGTCAACGGGAAGTTTGCAATTTTGTTCCCGCTGACCCCACTGATTTGTCCCACTGGTGGGGTCAACGGGAAGTCCGCAATTTGAATTCCCGTTGACCCCACTGCCGCACGTAAGTACGCGTGACGTCCACTAGTTATTTTATAATCAGAAAGAACGGGATAGACTCAAAGTTGCCTTTAAAAACGCACAGAGTAATAAAACACTCCAACCTTGACCTGTAAACAAATTTCCAGGAAAGTGGCAGGTGTTGAAAAGAAATGGTCTATTACCTTTATGGGCCGGAAAACGTTAATTGGAAGAGCGAAGTTCTAAAGTCAGCAGTTCAAAGTATCATTGTCAAGACGGCCTTGTTGGTAACAGTCAAATCGTATCAGGTAGTTCTTGGCTGTATGTAAGAAGTTATAGAATTGAAACATTCGAATTTAGAAGAACAAACTTAAGACACCGAATTAGGTAGACTCTTCTAAAGCCGAGCTGAGTGTCGACCGTGCAATTTAGTATGGACACACTCACGTTTCCAAGCCGCTACCGAGCAATGGACAATAGATTGTGCTACTCCTGACACTCGACTCGGACCTGCCACGGTCTAACGTGGGTCATCCTTAATGATGGACTAAATAAAGCTCTAGTTCTTCCAGATACGTAGTCTTTTTCTTTAGGACCTCGAGAGTAGCGGACTAAACTTTTATTCGGCAATCACAAAAAGCGCCAAAAAGGTCCCTAGCTCAGTGCCAAGTAACATTATTCCACATTAGCGTCAAGAATGCGCCTTAAAGACATAGTTGACGGTAATGCATGGCGGGCATACGAAATCGCACAATGAGACGACGCAAGAAGCGACGCACGAGCCTTCACGACGTACCGTGACAGATGCGCGCGCGCTTATACGACGTATGCTTGGGGAAATCATTTTCTAATAAACTGGTATGTTTTATTACAAGTAATACGATAGACTTGTTCAATAAAATATTTTTTCTAGTGTTTTCAAAAAGCCACTATTATAAGTAGTCACTAGTTTCAGTAATGAGAAAAACTACTGCCCATTGAAATGATATGCATAACTAACAAAGTTGAACCAGAAAAAGAGAAGGAATCATAAAAAGGAGAAGGATCATAAAGGAAATAAACCAGTATGGTAGTAAAAAGGACTCTGAAGTTTCAAAACACTTCGTCCAACAAAAAGCTTTCCCACAAAAGATGACTGTACATAAGTAGTTACGTATACATAAACATCTACCGAACAGTAGACGAATACAAAGCCATTCAACTGAATGCGGTGTAATTAAAAGGGCTGAGCCAAACACGATCAATCTCGGCTCCATCTCCCCACATAAAGTCAAAATAATAGATGGCCACTCTAATGTCACTTTTTTCTCTACGGCTGGCGTACACGACGGAATTGACAGGTCATCAGCGCAGGCGCACGGTGACGACGCTCTTTCTTCCAAACGATCACATAAGATATTAAGTCAGAACTACTCCACCCTAATATACTCTTTATTCGGTAGCATTAAGAGGCCATAATCCCACGACATGAATACGATATAAGACGTTCATCGTCAAGAAAAGCCTCCCGTTCGGTTCTTTTTTCGAAAGATAATCTTCAGCGGCCGAGGCGTGAAGGCCGACTGCCACACAACATGGCGTCGACAGGTTTCTTCCCGCTTTTTTACCTCTTTGTTCCTTCCCATTATTGTATGGATGTTTCGTTCCCGGCGTTCGATTTTTAATTTCTTTTCTTTTTTGTTTCTATTCCGCATTATTAATATCGCTGCGGCGTTTTTATTTACATACGAACTAAAGTTTCAAACAAGGAGGTTGTCTATCTCTATGGGAAAGGCAGTGATGAAGCGGTTTCATATCTTTCTGAGAATGACGATTTAAAATATAAATGGAGTTCATCAAAGGATAGCGAAGGCGTTCGCTTGTTAAATCACATAACGTTGGCTGGTTCGCAGAAAAGAATGATTTAGTGCGGTTGTAAAATTTTGAAAACAATAAAATGGAGGAGGTCCGAATCGGTAGCCTGAGAACGTTTGACGGACACGGAACGACCTCCCTTGAGGTTATTTCAGTCACGTCAAACTGTTGAGCCTGTCAATTTTGTCCAATTTGAGGATTTATTGAGAAGTAAGTTAACAGGCCATTTCGGGCCATATTTTATGTAGCAGCTGGCATTTTTGGGTGACCTAGTTGCTAAGAAAGAGTCAAGCGCTGACTGTAACAAGACTGCAATTTCGGAGCGTCCGGTTTCTTCAAGTGCGAAAATATTTGAACAACATCGATAAAAAAATATCGATCGGATGACCTCAGAAAACGCTTTCTACGCGGAAACCACGCTCCGTTGAGATTCGTCACCAGAACAGATCTAGAAAAAGTCGAGCCATAAACAACCAAAGTTCAAATGAAGCGTTAAAGAAATATTTTTTTAGTGGCAACCTGTTTCTAATTCAGTGTTAAAAGCTATGGTCTTGACTTGTGAGGCGTCAAGGTTTCTTATGAGCTGTTTCCAGTTTTAAGTCTACTATTATTATGACTGTGACGTGAAATTCTTAGGTACAGCTTGTCTATGGTTTGACCATAAATATTGAGATGGGAAGTCTAGGTTCTACTGTCAGATACGTAGCTCACTGTTTTCGAAATTGTCAGTTTATAGATCTTATAATGACAATTCGGAATCTGTAAGTATCATGCTACCTTATGAAATGTCGAGTGTGTGGCATAAAGGCGAGATTTCCACATTTGCACGAGTATTCAAGTCTTCATCAGTTCCTTAGACGTCCTCATTTCTGTTCCACAAACCTGAACTTGTTTCGCTCATTAATTTTAATTGCTAAGTAAACTGTGTGGCTGAAAATTTGCATTTCCTGCCAGTACTGTATCATTAACTCTATTTGTACTAAAACTGAATTGAAATTCAATTGTTTATTTGAGTTACATAAGATGTTTACAATCCACGGCGGCCAATTAAGGGAACTTATCTTGCGACAAGGTATTTTGGATCTTATTGAGGAAGTTTAAAGTTGAGATTTGTTTGGTTGGTGGTGGTGAGGAAGCGAAGTGAAATGAGGCGTCGCAGCTTCGATTCCCGATTCAGGCTATTAAAGTGTTAAGGTTAAGTTGAATAATGGCACGGACGGATTGTGAGCATATGTTTTGTATGAAAGGCGCGTTCTGCTCGAAACAGGCGTTGGATTGAGTGTCGGATGTCTTTCACGATTGTTCCGTTCCAGGAATATTTAGTTTATTGACTGCTACCGTAGCCGGATGCCGGTCAGCTTTATATGGCTGATTATTGTTCTTTAATTGACGGTGGATAGATTGTTGGGTGAATTATTTCAGTCTATTTCCCATGTTTTTTACAGAATCGTTTGTAATACTTTATCTCTTCTCCCTAGCCTTTTCCCAACTATTTGAGGTCGGCTTACAGTCTAACCGGATGCAGCTGAATCGAGCTAGAGGTAATCGTGTCTTCTCTGATATCAATGCTGAAGAGTGAGCAGACTAAAATGGATGCGTGAAGTGGATGTCAAAATGTACCCAGCCTCCGGAAAGTCCACCGTCGTGCTATGGACAGTACTTTTGCCCTTTCTCCGTAGCGTAGAAAAACGATCCACATTGAGACTAATTTGGTAATAGCCCTTTATAATCTAAGTAATCAGGGGCCTAATTCTGCTATTTTAATAAATTCGTCACTCCAACACGATTCCATTCTCATCCCATTGTCATTTTGCTTAAAGTTCGTAATCTGCTAAATTCACAATGGTCGGTCAATGGTCTCGTAATAAAATTGTGTTTTAATGGCATTGTCGTATTGTCATTATTATAAAACCCTTAGTATAAATGGTTTTCGAAATCTACTACTAAATGCGAACATTTATTCATGCCAGATTTCATGTATGAGGTTATCATTCTATGACATTTCTTTCAATGGAGTGTCAGTGAAAAGTCATAATGGCGCCATCATGTTAATAGAATTAACAAACTTGTCAAAATTTGACAGAACTTGATCATTATGAAATCAATGATCGACTACTCTGACACTATTGTAATAGCAGAATCGAGGCCCAGGTTGTATGCACAGCGTGACATTGGCCTGCAAATTGCAAAAAAGACATGAGAAGTCCCTTTAGTCTTCTTAATTTTATAATGAACTATTGTGGAGTCTGGGTCCCATGTCAAACCAAGTTAAACTCAAGTGTGTAGTTCTAGATGTATAAGATGCCATCTTACTAAACTGTACTTTTACTAAGCAAAACAGCAGTGCAAGAACGTAGGATTCGATAGAACTCGATTAGATCAATATGACTGTTATTCACGATAAAATGAGTTTTTATGGAGTCAAAAACTCATTTTATCGAGAATATCTGACAAATTTATCTAATCAAGTCCTATCGAATCCTACGTACTTGAACTGCAGATCTCGATCGAAACTGTTTTAAACAATAAAAACAAATGAGGTTTACAATCCCTGACCGAACCGCCACAGCCTCGCCTTCGGTTTTCAAACAACGCAATCAAACAAGGCGCAGACAAAAACCCATACAGCCTATTTACATATTTAAAAAAAAAATATATTAAAGAGGTTCATTGTGAACAACAGAATATCTAACACACGAGCGATAATGACTGTCCAGTCAATAAATAACCTAACATTGGTGCTTTAACGCCCGGACTTAGGGGGTCCAATTAAACGGCACCCCCTGTTGGGCCCAGTCTTTACTCTCACCGGCCTGGCCTGGGACCAAACCGGCCCGTATTAATCAGGCCCAGGATTAATGATTTTTTTTATAAGGCCATTTTATAGTTTTCAGTCGTAAATTTTGTGGTGTGTGTAAGAGTCTTTTGGTTTATGGAGGGTGACGTCATTTGAATTAAAACCGAACGTTGTATCACGGTTGTACCTAATAACTGTGATAAAAGGAACGACTTGTTTTTGTACGATGTTATAGATAATTTTAATCATCTTCACAGCCTTTTTCAACTATTCTGGTGTCGGGTTCTAGTTTAACCGGGTGCAGCTGAATACCACTGTTTAACATATATGGAGCGACTGCCTATCTGACCTCCACAACCCAGTTAGTACTATCTAATACCATACCCCTTGGTAAGACGTAGAAAATTTTAGTCAAGAAGAGAAAATTTACAGTTACACCTGTGCAGCGATTGAGCCGCGAAAACAATTTTGTAGTGCCTCTTCTCGTCTGTCTCTAACAATTAATATCTGGTTTTATGAATATTTTCTTTCGCTTTTCGTCAATTACTGACGAAAGTACGAGTATTTCTTTTAAACTGAAGTACAAGTTTCCATCTAAAAATAATTTCAAGAGAACACTATTTTCGTA
The DNA here is from genome assembly GCA_916618015.1 of Xestia c-nigrum. NCBI lineage: Eukaryota > Metazoa > Arthropoda > Insecta > Lepidoptera > Noctuidae > Xestia > Xestia c-nigrum. The sequence goes on from OU745263.1 coordinate 8,198,102, forward strand.
AGAAAACAGTTCCATAATAAAATACTGTCTTACGACCGTGTAAGAGGGCACCCCGGTCAAGGGGTGGAGGGGTAGAGGGGGACAAACGACTTGCGGAGGGTAGATAAGGAAATAATATTTCTTCAGCCGCCTCCACCCCGAGCGGCATTGCCAATGTATAGGAGTAGCTATGTATGAATCAGTCTGGGAATGAATCTGTCAGCATGAAACTTTGTATGAATAAATGGTTTGAGGCAGGATTGGGTTTTTTTACAGAAACATAACTGAAATTACTGTAAATTCTAATAAGTACAGAAACAACAAATTTTCATAGAATTCATTATAAATATGAATTTAATTTATGTATACGCTTCAACGCAAGACATAATTAATTATTTTTCAATACACTTCCTCGAAAACTGGTCCTTTTCGCACTACGATTAGGTTCAAAATCCAGTGTATTTCAAACGGGTGCATTTTTCATGTTTTTTCTGCACATGTGTAGAAAAATCATGAAAAATGCACTATACATAGTCGAAATTGGTTCATTGCATAATTTAAAAAAAAACATTCAGAACGTTTTTTTTTTATTTCGGAAAAGCGACCTACGTCTTTGTTTATAACATTTTTTGAATAATCAAATAGTGTTTACAAATTCAATATCGTAGATAAACATGATTATTTATAACTAATATTTACTTTTATAAACAAATCAACATTTATTTGTGTTCTAAATTCAAACATTAAAAAAAAAAGTTTTTTATATAAGACTGTTTAACGGCCATACCTTAAGCCTCTCCTTCAACCTGGCGAAAGCAAAGCGCGGTAAAAAAAAAACATAGTCTCTCTCTAGTCTATAGTACAAATATTTTACATTATTTTATTTCCCGCCTTGAACTACAATAACAAACTTTCTCCACTTGTATCAAAATTATATATAACTATATTATTATATTTATTTGTAAGACCCTTCTACAAACTATGCCTACAAATAAAGAATTTTCAACGAAATTAGGTAATATAAAGTGATTGAATCACTATTAAGAGAAGATGTCTCGCAGAAAAAATGTGATCCTTTGTCTGAAATGACGAAATTGACAAGTACACACGTCAAAACGTGAAGCTATTCATTTCCAATTTAACATGGACTCGCTTTAAACAGATTTCCCGTACAATGAGAGATCCTAATAAACTTTTTTGTATAGCTTGATGCGAAGTCGTTACGTATGTTCCGATAACACTTGGTAATAAATAATAATTTATGTAAAAAAGTTAGTATGTAGTACCTTTTCAGTATTATTTAAGTAAATAAAACACAAGATAACTAATGAAAAGCAAACTTTCAATCACAGCGTTATGCAATTTAAATTTCGAACGCAAATTAAATCAACGAAGGCTGTTCGTTTTCGAAATGCGAATTTAAAGGTTGCCATGACAATGAGGTGGCCTAGTCTACTGCACAAAGCGTCACATTATGTCCCAAATTTGAAACTAACAAGCTCTATGAAAATGATAAGATCTTGTGGTATGTAGACTATCGACTATCAATTCTATTTGTGCAACAAGACAATAATGGAGCAATGGTTAAAAATAACGTGTGTTCCAATTGCAAAATTAAAATCAATGTCAAGGTTTGACCGCTGAATTTATGATAGTAAAAAATAGAGGTACTTATCCTATATTATTTTGAAAACAAAAATCCATTTAGTTTCATAAGTAAGGTATATTTTTTAGCATACCAATTCACGTATTACCTGAACATAACCCTAAAAAATTTAACTACGATTAGGTGGCTGTGTATAACCTCCGGGGTCTATATTTAAATGGCCAGGCTTTACGCCTGCAAACACTGGCCACCCGTCAATTTCACGCCACTTAACCGCGCACAATACTCGCGTATGAAAGAAAAATAATTTGAAAAAAGAATGCGTGGGCTCCTTCGAGCAGCGCGTCACGATCTGAAAACGGGAAATGCCGGCGAAAATAACAATCACAAATAATTGTTTTAATGATTTACATATGGATATTACGGTTAATTATTGTTGTACAGAAATTGAACTAGTCTTTATCTAAAATGGAGCCAGTATTATCTGCTCTCTCTATAACCTCATTCGACCGACCATGGCCGCCGACAGGAAACATTATTTTCGATGTAAGCCATAAACGCAATAATTACCCCACCACAGTCTGCGGTTTGACAACTAATAATTACTAATAAGCCCCTCAAAAACCCAAACCGACCAAATTACGCTAAACGCTGAACTTAACCCTCGAAACGTCGCCGACAATTACAGTTAATAAATAATAATTTCAATAATAAGCGTATACAAAAAGTTGTAGAGATCACTAGTTTAGAAGGGACCTGCGGAGGTTATATTTTCCTCAAAGTGAGGGGTCAAAAAAATTGGTTTAGTATTAAAACGCCGCGCACGTCCCGTAATGGCGAGCGGCAACAATCGCGCGGCACTAGCGATTATAACGATTACTGTCGATAACTTGTATCGACACCGGCTATTTGGTTAGTCGCTCGATTATCGATAATTTGCCCTCGGGGTACGCTCCTGCCGCTGTAAATCGTTGACCGATTAGTTTTTTGCCGTCTTTATTTGTGTGTACGTGATCGTTCGATTTTACTATTTACCGTTCACCTGTCAGAACTTTTCCACTCCGCAGTTCCGTACATAATAGCTCAACATATGCGTTCAGCTTTACGTGGCCATATTTCGATCATAAATCAGTTTACAGTTACACTTACATTAAGAACATTAATGTCATTTTTGCAACGCGAAGCGACTTAAAATCGAAGCCGTGGTTATCACACACCTCGACATGTTTTTACTGCCTATAATTCTATTCCACGAGTCCATATAAAATAGAAACTCTGGACTCGCGAGCTTTCAAAAACGCTACATTAAAACATCATAAAACTCAAACATAAACGTTTACTGCGGCCAGTTTACGAGCACGCTACCTATCGATCGTTTTAACGATAAATAAAAATTAATGGGCAGACATACGACGGAATCGAAGTGGCCATGTTAGGCGGGAAGCAATAACTAGGCAGTGAAACCAAGCTCGCGCGATCATAGATACAGGCGCACTCCCCGCATTGCACGGGTTAACTATACCTATTATACTTACCATGGTCCAGCAGCACAGCGATTAAAAATATTCGTTCCATTGACCATTCAAGAAAATCGAGCAGTTAAAAGACCAGTAGAATGTTTAATGTAACTTTGTATCTATGGATATTTATAACCACGTAGACGCGCATTTCATTACTACTTGAAAAGATCTCAATGTTAAGAATATGCAAGGTGATTCAAGACGAACTGCATCGACTGTAAAATGACAGAATTTAAAAAGGAACAAGTACTATTAAAACTTACATTTTCTTCTTTCAAACTAATTAATAGACATCTATTGTTGAATCGAGAGTATAAGATATGATGTAATTTCCAAGAAAAATACGAATGAATATTCAAAAGATTTTGAAATAATACACTGCTGTCAGTCTTATTAACTGGATTGGGGCCGTCGGATGCAGAATCAGGAGTAATGGTTGCCTCACCCCTACGGCTACCGGGACGGGGGGAGGGGAAGGGGGTGTGGAGGGGAGGGGGACACGAAATGGGATTCTATCGGTCTCCTCCATTCCACGCCATTCGGAGTCTCTACGTGACTGCACATAGCTGTAACCACAACTTTCTCTGTGCACCTCACTCCACTCTTAACACCTCCGTATAAGGTTTAAAACTCACGGACGAACGCCCCAAGGACTTGTTCAGAGGTTTTGTTTACGTCTGAAATTTCGCGTTTTACTTTTTTACCGCGCTCGTTTTGACATTCGTGTTATTTGGAGTTCGTGAATACTTTTACTGAAATCGTAGTATTCTTGTTGTGTACCTAAGTAGTATAAATTAAGCTGGAAAATTGGTGTGGATTTTGTATATAAAAATTCCGAACTGACAGTCGAGACACAAATCATAATAATCGCCGTAGAGTATTCAGATTTGGGTTGTTTTGTAGTTTTCAAGTTTAATGTACCTTCACTTTCAAGAAGATACTGGTAGAATTTATCCATATTCTTCTAAGCAACACACTTATGATCAAAACTAAAACTGAATCCATCTTTGTGTCATGAAAGTTTTATTTTTTGACACATTTCCATATCATACCAGCCCGTTAAACACTGTATTAGAATCTACAAGCGTTCTTAGAACTTTTCGTACCAGCCAGCAACAAAATGTTCAATTTATTTTACAAATCGAATCATGTTTTCTACTCCTCAATTTTCTTTTTTTCTCAATTTATTTCAAGTCTGGAACAAGTGTATGACGTAATGAGGCGCGCTAGAGCGTGCCCACAACAAACAGCTCGCTCTCGTATCGGTTGCAACACAAACAGCCAGCAGCGGTTTATTTTGAGGGTGCAACCCTATTTCGGATCACTCGCAAACGCAAGCAGTTATGCTATTATCTTTGCGTTATTTTTTTTAAGAAATAAAAATAAAGTTCGCAATTTATAAGCTGTGGGATTAAGTTCGTTCTAAATAAGTGGCGGTTTTTGATTTGCTTTTTTTAGTCCGATTAAAAAACTGTGGCGATGTTCACAGTAATTAAAATTAGCGTTTTGGTTACAGGCAAGACTATTATACAAATTTTTCGGATTATTCGATTACCTACCTGATTATAATAAAATTTTGCCTGCATAAAAATAAAAATGAAATGTGTATGCAACCTAATTTGAACTACTAAAACTAGGTTTGTAAACCAAAACTAAGTTTTTTAAGTAAAATTAGGCTATTGATTTATCGAGTTTCTCTTTGAACTTGTTTAAAAATACGAAATGTCAAATAGAGTTACTTATCACAACTATGTAGTATAAGTAACAAAAAAATCCCTGAAAATAAAATAATCCTGCTGTCTTCAAGTTAAAAATATGACAGAGGGAAAACTCAACCCGTCACCGCCACGTTCGCGATAAGGTTAGCTATTCACCCGATTGAGCCCAGAGCGCGTGCGTTTGATTGATACGCGTTATCGGCGTGCGCCGAGCCCGCAGACCCCGCCTGGGACGCGCAGATATCCAGCCTTCGTACACATACAGGAAATAGGATCGGGGGCCGTTTGGAGAAAAGGGCTTGGTTTGTTTTGGGGAAAAATATTTTACGATTTGCTATTTAACAAACACACATGCTCATTTTTTAGAGGGAGAAAAGAGACTGAAAATTGTTCCAGCCGTTGTTGGGGACTGCTGAATTGCTGATAGAAGAAAAAAACTAAGTAATGTAAATGTGCTACGGGTTGTGCCCTGCGCACGCCTAAGTGGTGCTACGCCGTAGCGTATCGGCTACGAGTGCTACCAAGCGTTAAGTGACGGTCACGCGAGTTCTATGATTTTTGTTGACCCAATAAGTTTTCAACGCGCTTATAGAAGCTTTCACTACAAAAAAACAAAATAAAATATTTTTCTTTGTTGTCGTTAAAAAATACACGTTCAATAAACAATCATAAAGTCTTCAAGGTATTATAAGTTTCGCAATTTCGCATTAACCGTATCAATAACCACGTAAGCTTCTTAACCCTCGCATGCGGGGCAGGGTCTAATCTACTGCTCTGTGGGGCTCAGTTCAGCTGGTGGAAACAATTCCTTGTTTGGCTTATCGTATCATTGCACGATCACGCGGGGCTTGACTGTCATACCGTGTTTAGTTTGTGATACGAGTAGGTACTCTTTTATGTTATGAAAAAGATTTTTGCAGACAGATTTTTGTACTGGTTGCTCTTGCTAGTTAATTCATACTGTGTTGCGAGTTTGATTCGACATAAATTCGGTCAAACCAGTACGGACAAAATGTGGACATCGTACCTCGACAGATACTTCAGGACATTAACTGCCAGAATCCAATGTCCGAACCAATTTGGTCGAATTTTAAGAAATTTTTGGTTTTTTTGTAAGCAAAAAGATATCTTTTTGTATAAGTAAAGTACTGACTTTTAAACATGCGATGCGTGATCCTCAATGAACAGAAACAAAACTGAAGACAGCAATCAATAAAATTACAATAGCAACCTAATATGATGAGATGAGTAACTCGGTTCTCAGATTTGCAACGCGTGATCATCCATAATAATGTGTGTAATTGCGTATGACCTTACAATAATGATAATTAAATTGTCTGGTCAAAGGTTCAAGTCTATGAAGCGAGTTCAGTAGACTCTGACGGCCAGGCAATTGGGTGAATGGTGCATTGTTTAATTCTTGAGCCGGGCGCTCTAGAAGTTTGATTTTGGAATTTGAATTTGAACTTGGAACGAAAGAGGTACAGTTACAGTTCAATTTGAAGCTGAACACGGGGTATCGATTTAAAATTGGAAATTAAAAAAAATACAGTTTATTTTCTTCTTTATTTGTAGGCACAACACTATGCATTCCATCGATATAAAAATAAACCTTATTCTAAATTCTCCCGCGCGATTGGTCCCGTCGCGTCGCGTTATTTCACTCTCCAGTTTATTTGCAGGCATTATTCCGTTCTAACAATGTATAAACACAATTACGTTGAGCAAACACGGGCGGCGCCGGCGGCTAGCACATGTTTGTGGGTGAACGAGCTAACACACGGACAACACTGTTTTATTGTACCTATTACCAATACTTTATTTGAATATGCTTAGCGCTCCACTAGTTTTTAAAATATCTGTTCCAATTTTAAAAACATAGTGGTGTGTCATCGATTTTCACGAGACGTTGTGAATCGAGTAGGTAAAGATAACGATTTTTCTCTACTATTTAAATTCAATTAATGTTAAATATTCCAGCGAATAAAACATATTTTTATTCATCTTATGTTTAAATTAGGTACATTAGAAAAACCTAGGTATTTGTAAAATGCGAATTGTTTTTGGCGTTTAAGTAATTAAAATAAAGCTACACGATACAGTAGCCAACGGAATACATTAACATTCGGTAAGTCATAACTGAGTCAATGAAACCAGAAATACCGGATATCAATGTGATGTATAAGTAGAAATAGGCGACCCTGTCTGGGCGACTCAAAGAGAGCGATAAACGAAATGAAACTATGTACTACAGCTGCTGCTTCAGCCCAGGATCCATTTCAAACGAGGGGTGCCAATCAAAATATTTGTACTATCTCCATGTACATTTGAATGCCCTTGCCTCACGACCACATCTTCCCGACAATCCCTCAGTTTTTTCTTCCTCACGTCAAGGGGTTGCCTTCGACAAAGCGGTAAATAAAAAAGTAAAAAAAAGATGTCTACAGCACTACCGCGTAGAGACGTGGCTAATGTGTAATGCGGTTGGCTTTTTGTCCGACGCCTTCGACTTTTTGTTTCTTTTTTTCACTTGGATTCTGTTACGGTTCGTATTGATCGAAAAATCCGATTTCAAAATGGGTGCTGCGAGTTTTATTGTTGCCGTGATACGTTCTTAAACAATAAAAAACGCATTTTAAATTGAGAATGCAATTCTCACATGTCACGTTCGTAAATTGAAGGAGACGTGGTCGTGTTTTAGAAAAGTAATTATTCTGCATCGATCGGGTCCGAGAACGAGTGAGGACAATAAAAGACCTCATTTATTTTTTCATATAGCAACATTGGGAGTGATTGTTAACGTGACGGGCGTGTGTCGATGTTTGATTGGACTTACGTAAATATTGTATAGTTTAGTTCGGAGACAAGAATAGCGCAATTTCGAAGTAATCTAGTTGTCTTGTTATTTTATTTTAGCGACATTGACCCATGATGTCGCCACATGTCTACTTCAATTCTGATTTCCTTTCACAACGCGCTATCGATACAAGCAAAGCTCCACCTTGTCTAATTTAAAATTGGAACAAGTGCTACCAACTTTCACATTTTAATTGCACGGCCGTTCATCAATGGATGCGTTCATCAGATAAACATCTGGTAACCGCGGCGGCATCAGAGATAGCAGCACATAAATAAAATATTACAACTTATCTGTTGATATCGAATAAAATCTTAAATATATTTGTGGAAATACAGAGAGCTTGTAAAGAGGTTACAAGTAATAAATTTGGAATAAAAAACTTACAATGCTGTGTCGGCGCCTTCCCGGCGAGATAATCCTCTTTGCATATAAACTTGTTGTCGTCCAAGACGTAGAGCTCTTCGCCGGTGGACAGCTGTTTCCGACACACGAGACACGTGAAGCAGTTGAGATGGAACACCTTCTCGCGAGCTTTGCGGACGAGGTCGGACGGCGAGATGCCGTGACCACAACCACTGCATTTTGTTCCGTATCGCCTGAAATTAAAAGGATAAGGATGCGTTCAAGATTTCGCCAATCAAAAATGGGCTTTTGGGAAGTTTCACCAAAAAAAATCTTTATCGTTTCCATAAAAGTATAAAGTGTGTAAAAACTTAACAGATCGTCTGTCAAATAGTAGGTGTTTTTGTGCAATTCCGTACCATTTGAATCGTAACGACATTCTAATCCAGTTGGCATCATTTCGATGATGGTTCTATCACCCAAAAGCGAATTATGTTAAAATATTCAAGAGATTGCGATCAATATTCATAGGCTAGTGATGTAACTCGATAAGATATGATCGACGGATGTGTCGATAAACAGAACGGTTGCACATTAGGTAGATGTTGGTATTTGCATTTTAAGGATAATTTTTAACTTTCCTGATGGTTTGTGTGCTACACTCAATTACTTTATTGATTATGATTAGTAAAAAACTATAAACACGTAACAAAATTATATCAGATATGGATAAGATCTAGCGGGATTGGTTCGTACAGTCAGTAAACTCAACCATGGAAGTATGGTATACCTGTACCTACTCTATTGGCGGTACTTCCATAAAAGCCTAACAGCTTGGCTTGACCTTATAAGCTACTACTCTTCATGATGTTAGGGTTTCTGAACAGCCTGCTCGCTCTAGGGGCGTGCCGTATCATTGGCCCCTAATAGGCACGCCACTGCTACTTCCCAGTTATTTTATCTCTTGGAGCAAACTTATTTAAGTAGCCGTAGTGTTATTACTGAATTCGTGCTTGCCTGGCCTGTTTTAGTATTGGCCTATATTTCAATTCCGGATTTTTAACGTAGGACATCATCCGTTGTACCAAAAAAAAAAAGAAAAAAAAAGTTGTATTCTCTTTCTCTCGTCCGCCAGTATGTCCTAGCTTTAAACCGCAATCGAACGTTTTCGGCACAACGATGACATGTGAATATTATGCAAATTACTATGATTAATGTTCACCACTCAGAATCCGGTCAGGTGCGATCTATTCTAATGAGATGCGTTCAGTATTCGATATTGAGAAGCTTATAAGTGAATAAATAATAGAAATAGCTGGGATAAAAAAATATAAATGCAAATTCGTCTGTTTTGGGAAAAGTTCAAAAATAAAACCCCACACTGTACACATTCTCAGTAAAACTCTCTTTCCAATAATGAGGAAAAACACGAAAATAAAGAATAAAGTTTCCAAGTAAACCAACCTTTTTTATTGTACCGAACTCCAAAGTTTATAACAGTGAGCGATTATACAAAAAAAACTCGGCCGTCTAGTAGCGGTCTAATGAATGTTAATCGTCGTTTTTGATAGATTTAAGTTCCCGCGAACGGCTTTAATTCATATTTTATGTTATTTTAGTCTGGCAATGTGGGCCAGACCTTACTCGATAATGATTTAAACGACCATCGTCCCGCGGCACTGTCTGTGATCGTTCGAAATTTGAAAAATTGTTTTTTTTTTGTTTGTTTTTTCGGGCCATCGTATGAACTGGCTGTCAAATGCCAAATGCATGTACTCGAATAAAATCGTTTATGTAAATACTGCACCTACTTTCAATCACCGATCAGCAATCCGATTATTAACCTACTAAACGTGGTGATTAAGGGATTACCTTTTCAATCTGTCTTCGTAACGATCTACATAGAGGCGACTTCTGTTTAGCAGCATTAATGTAGTCGGTAGCTTTTGTGGTAGACAACGATTTGTCGGCGATGGAAAATGACTTACTATTTTAACTCTCATTGAATTCAGAATCTCAAGAGGAGATGAAGTTCATGCTACATGAAATAAGGCACATTACTGAAAATGACCTACTGCCTTTTTAAAACGAATAAAAGGAACATATCCAAAAGTGGCCATATTTTGATATAGAAATATATTTTTGGGTGAGGAACCAAGCAATTTACGATATTGGGATCTTTGAGTACTTATTTAGGAGGGTCACAGACAAGCAAACATGATTCACCATACTTATTACAAGATCAATATTTTCGAATATTATTAGATATGATAATTGCTACCGATTAAAGATTTACGATGAGTATCGATAATATTGCTAGAATTTTGAAATAATCCGGAGCCAAGGGTCATCACAGCGAATGTTGAGACATTACGAATTAAAATTATACTGCTTGAAACCTAGATTTAATGTTTTGCTGGTATTAATATTAGGTTTAACGTTTTATTTGAATAATCTCTGATCGTAAAGGAAACATAATTTAGATAATTATTCATTGATATCAAAAACTTTGTTTATTGAGACACATTATCAGCAATGAGGAAATTACTTAAAACGTTTTTAAATGAAGACACGAAATTAGCAGAATATTAATAGATATTCGCTGGACTAATTATTGTATGCGTCTAAAGGTCAATGCACACTAATAATCACTAGGTACAGCAGCGCGTTCGGCTCATTTTTGATGCTGTAGATAAAATATAGTTATTTAATATAATTTAGTTTAGGTGTAGTAAGTGTATGACATACTAGGTGTAGTGTCATGGTATGCTTAAAAGAGTGCAACGCAGTGTGGAGTTTCATAGAAATAAACTCGAACGAGTCGACGCTTCTTCGACCATCATTATTACAGCAGAAAGACGTCTACTTCTAAGACATAGATCTCTCCCCAAGGGTCGCCACATTGACCGGCCCCGTTCATCATCATCATCATCATCATCTCAGCCGAAAGACGTCCACTGCTGGACATAGGCCTCCCCCAAGTGTCGCCACATTGACCGGTCCCTTGCTACTCGCATCCACCGGATTCCCGCAACCTTCACCAGGTCATCGGTCCACCTAGTGGGAGGTCTTCCAACGCATCGTCTTCCGGTTCGCGGTCGCCACTCCAGAACTTTTCGGCCCCATCGGCCATCCGTTCTGCGAGCAATGTGCCCTGCCCACTGCCACTTAAGTTTAGCAATTCTTCGGGCTACGTCGGTGACCTTGGTTCTCTTGCGGATGTCTTCATTTCTGATTCGATCACGCAAGGAAACTCCGAGCATAGCCCTCTCCATTGCCCTTTGGGTGACTTTAAGCCTTTTGATAAGGCCCATTGTGAGCGACCACGTTTCGGTCCCGTATGTAATCACTGGCAACACACACTGGTCATAGACTTTCGTCTTGAGACACTGCGGTAAGTTGGACGAGAAGATACCGCGCAGCTTCCCGAACGCTGCCCAGCCGAGTCGGATTCGACGATTGACCTCTTTCTCGAAGTTAGACCTACCTAACTGGACCGTTTGTCCTAGGTATACATAATCGTCTACAATTTCGAGTGTAGAGTCTCCGATCTTGATAGGAATGGGTGTGACATGGGCATTCAACATGGCCCCGTTCAGTGCATAATAATGATTAATTCGTTGCATTTCAAACGGTGAAGCATTGGTGGTGGTGAAGCATTTTTTTTTTCCTGCTTCAATACAATATGCAATCTTTAACCAATTTGACTCAATATAAGAATGATGATACTAGCGTAAAGATATACGAAGAAGTAGAAGCAAAGAAGATCGTATTAGGCAAACGTTAAATTCTCATTATTTGCTTTACTTTAAGTTGACAATATTGCCGGGTCTATGATCTATAAACGTTACCTAATATCACGCATTTATGCTTCGCCCAACGGACAAACTACAGTTACAAGAAAGAGACGGGAACATGTATCTGTCTAGCATTACCAAGTTACTTTACAGATACCGGTGTTAGTCCCTTCAGTACACTGAACAAAAAAAACTATGAACATAATCTTATGTAGCTAACTTAAGTTCTAAATACGTTGCGAACAAGAAATTTTGCCGCAATGTTTTTTTTCATTATTTTATCATCACATTGAATTATTACCAGAAACATTTGCATAAACGATGGAGGCCGCATGAATAATACATAAAGTCGGTTTGGCTGTATGAAGCTGGCAACCCGCCATGTCATATCTCAACACTGTTGCCGCCAATTTTGAGGAAGTTTTGAAATCCGAACAAGGTGAAAGCTGATAGACGAAATTACGACAAACGTCGAAAGTATAATATTGGATTTAATTTTTTTTTTAAACAACCTTGTAAGTATAGTTTCTAATCAAACTAACAAAACAATAATAAACAAATATTCAAAAAATATAAGTTCTGTAAACGTAAACGTTTAGTTTTTCTTGTGTGAAGTTCAATTATGATTTGAGCCTAAACTATGTAATCTTGTGTTTCAGATGATTCGAGGTAACAATCATTGATCAAATTATCACATAAATCATATTACTATTTTGTGTAACAATGTAAAAAGGTATTATAATGACATACATAATTATGTACTTCGTTTTGTATATTTAGAGAAGAAGGCTGTGAGTGTGCAAGCGATGAAGAATAAAATATAATATACATATTTTGGAAAGATGCAAAATGAACATTTTACTTACTACACTAATATAGTACATATACGAGTACAAGCAGCTCATATTTAAAACAAAATCTCTTCAGAAACTAACCGAAACAATTTTAATTGATTATAACATTCATCAATTTGCATCTCGCAAAGTCGAGTTCTGCTTCATTTTTTTAATTGTGTCCGCGTCAGCCTGAATGTTTTATGCCCTGTGCCTTAGTTGAGTTTGCAATGGCCTGAAGGCACACCCTTTTGGTCTTTCAAATTATTTTTAAGACAATTCCAGCTAAACATAATTTACGTTGTCGACTGATGACATTAAAATTGAAGCATGACAGGTGTTTTGAAGTTATAATCAAGATGGCTTTAAGCTCAGCAAATAAGATTTTACGATGACATTCGCGATGAATTATTTAGGGAAATATGTACATAATGATGAAGCATTTAATTTTATCGTCGATAGAATATATTCCACTTTGTTTGTTGACAGGCTTTTGTAGCACTTAAGCTTAACTTAAACCATAAAAAAACCTAAGACAATTCTTTGGGGATTTCAAAAAAGATCCTTCGTAGGCGTTCGATTAGTTAAATATACCATTGAAAATTGTTTTGCATGTCCCCCTTATTTTCTGAACTTTAGTAATGTAATTACATAGATTGCCCCGCAAACTTTGGAGCATCGTCGATTCAAAACTAACACAATAATGGCGGGGTGTCAAGCAACGGAAATGACGTCACTTATTTTGAGGAAGTCGTAATGTCACCGCAGAGTATAATGTCATCAAATAAAAAAGGAATGTATCGCGACGGATTCTGTACATAAATATGTTTGATTTTTAGTGAAACATTAATTATTTTTACAGGACTAGATATTTTTTTTATCCTTGTCTCTTTTATATTTTTTACGGATGCGAAATCATCAAATAACTTCTCCCACTCTGGGCTGAGTGGGAGGGAGTGTCAGACTTTTACTGACTAAAACCCATCCATGTTGCTCCGCCGCGGTATATCTTTCAAACAGTCCCACAGCCCATCCTTGTCCGTTACCCTAGCTTTTTTACCTAGGTAGTTAGAGTCGGCTTCCAGTCTAGGATGCATCTTAATATCTGCAGTGTTATACATGGAGCTCCTACTCATTTCACCTCCACGGCCCAGTTACCGAGTAAAATGACCCGTCGCCCCTGATAAGACTAATGTTTTAAAATACGAAATCTAGTATCTCATCTCTGGACCCGTACTTAAGCATCTGGTTTAAAACTTTTTGCCATTTATAACTTTACTATACCATAGAGACCATACCCAGCAATGGGTGAAGTCGGTCTATGGATGATGTTTTTTTTTTATTGGCGAAGCAGTTATGTTTAAAATATGTGTAGTGGCCAAAGAGATTCCACAGAAACGTAAATTAACGGCTAATTTTGAAGGCATACGAAGCGAACAATACATATTTGAGTAACCTATGACTCCTACAGACAAATATAGTAAATAAACTCATAAAAAATAGAATTGATGGCCTATGCAAAATCAGGCGGAACCATATAAAATGGTATTTATTTCAATTTTTTGACAAATCATGACATGACTTGTAGCACATTGTCTTTTGTACAATACAGTTACAGTTATACAGTTTATGTCAGTGGCATCTACTTATGACTATTGATGTCAAACATGTGTCAAACTAATTGTCGTATGAACACAAGTTTAATATTCCTTGAATTTTCAGTAAACCATGATGTTTTGCATGAGAAACGGCCATTGTTTTAAATCATACAAAATAGTGTCTGTCTACTTATCATCTTTGTATGTCATTGTATTTTTTAAACCAACGAAAATTTCTTGTAAAAGTACGAAGTCATCTTTTTTCTTCTTTTTTACCGTATCTAGTCTTGAGAAATACAGAAAACATCGTGAAAGTCACTTTAAGTCACTTTTGTAGTTCTTAGTTGAATATAAATAGCAAGCTCCTATGTGTGGCATACAGAGATACCATATCTTGGTATACGACTTTTCATTTAAATCAGTTTTATCGAGGCCTAGCTGTGACAAAAAAATGCGAAATTGCTGGTTTTACTCGTTGAAATTATATGTTTTCCGTTCCTTACTTGAAATAACAATCACTTCTTGTTACAAATATTTTGTTTCCTCTACTTCAATAATAATAGAAAGGGTGACCAGTCAGTTCACCAAACATTAATTCAAAAACTTTTACTTAACAAGCAACGATTAGCAAAAACATTTGTCATTTCATCATTATACAACCATATAAGTTTACCAAACAATTCAGTTAGCAAAATTATGATCAGTTAAACTTTTACTTAATAACGTATTATTTGACAAACAATTCATAACTTTTTTCATTTTATCTCATTAAACAACGATTGGATTATAGACATTACACACATTGATAGTGTCATACTAAAAAAAAGAAAATCAATTAATTTTGTTTCCCATAAGCACAAATTTAGTGACAGAAATGAATCGCTGCAGAACCGTCTCCACGTAGTCTTTTATGCCCTACCCCTAGAGTGTAATTTAAGCCCGCGGAGGCGCAAGGCGGCCCGCGAGCTGAGGAGCAGGTGGCTTTAACAGTCGCCGCCGCGGCAAGCCAAAGCTGCCGTGCTGAGCGTTGAAACCCTCTGCGACGATAAGCTCGTGTGGGACCAATGGAGCCCCGCAGCGCCGGAGCTGTGACAGAAACCATGCCTGATGCATGTCGCATACTGCATGCTTGCATACTACATGGTTGCTGCTTCCTTGTTGCATGCTTTCTGCTTGCTTGCTGCATTCTTTCTGCTTGCTTGCTGCATGTTTGCGGCTTGCTTGCTGCATGCTTTCTGCTTGCTTGCTGCATGCTGGCGTCTTGCTTGCTGCTTGCTTTCTTGCCTGGTTTCTGCATGCTAGTTTGCATGTTGTGAAAAAACTATGCATTTCCTTAACTTTATCTTTAAATAAAAAAATACTAAGCTGTAAATTATTAAGTAAAACGTGATTTATTAGTAAAATGTATCTAATTAGAGAAATTAAATGATAAATGTATAAATGATTAAATATCATCTGATGCATTTGATAAAAGAAGTATTTGCCTTATCTGTTTACAAAACGAATGTTTTTAAAATAAAACTTTTGTGGAATAAGTTGTTTGCGAAACAAATAATATACGAAACGTTGGTTGTAAAATGAAAATTTGTCAAAGGAGTTTTGGTGAAACATTAGTGAATAGAACGAATTTTAGAGAACCTACTTATTTATTTAGTCATAATCATTCTCCCAATGCATGTTTAAGCAAAAACTTACGAAAACCTAATTTCTTGATTTTGGCCCTCTAATTTGTAGATCCTATTGAATTTAAATCATAGACAATCTACATTTTTTTTCATCTCACAAATATTTCATCACAAATTTTTCGTTATCTGGCTTTTGAAGTAAATTTAAAAATTAGCGCAACACCAAAATGTAAAAGGGCTCTTATGGCTTTGAAGGTCTTTCTTTCTTTATAGTGTGTCTGGTGCCAGAGTTTTTAGGCCTCTGACTTGGCTTTACATGGCGTCGACGAATATCTCTCAGGCATGCTGCTTTCCCCACTATGAAAAACCTTTGAGGCGATTACATGAGCTAAACGCGAGTTTTATAATTACTAAAAGTATATGATTCACTGCTATAAACAAGACCAGAAAAATATATGATATTCTTCAGGATATATGCTAGCATGATACTGTTTTGAAAACATAATACAATTAAATTGGCTCGATAAAAAGAAATCACGAACTTATCTCTAAAAATATCTTTCAAACAATAAAAGACATAATAATATGGATGCGATCATTCTGATTTTTTGCCAAATAATTCTACAAGCAATATATTAGCATGATACTGTTTCAGTTTTTTAATCCAATCAATATTTTTTTTGTAAATCGATCGAAACCACTCATTTCGCGCTATTTGGCCCGCCGTGGCTGACGTAACAACCACTTTGTAGTGCAAGCTGATTAGAACTTTATTCTAACAGCATTTCAAACAAAGTTTGAACCACCACAAATAGAGTTGCTAATTTAGCTCGTCTAAGCGCCTTAAGCTTAACAGATAGACAGACACGAATTATTTCAAAGAGATTGACAAAGTACCAAGTAGTAAGTAGTAATAACTTAGTAGCCATTTTCAGGATAAAAAAACTCCAAACTCATTTGTCCCAGCAGATATAGTTATTATTGTATGTGACACATGACATTTATTCCTTACAGGGATCCCTAAAGCCAGTATCAGCCGAATTAAACCATCAAGTAAGCAGTCAGCGGAAGTCGTAAGTGAACCGTTTTCCGCTCTTACCTGACCTGCGACAAAATTGCTTTTTTTTCTTCTTTTGCGACAAAATTGCTTCTTTTTCAAATATTTGGCGCCATGTAATTTAGCCATTTGTTTTTAATATCTATTTTGTGGGCAATTTAGGGCAAGAGGTTGGTTTTTCAAAAAGGTTGTATTTTTTTATGAGAAGCGTCTATTATTTTAGTTTGAGAGTGGATAGTGACAACAGCGAACACCATTCGAAGACATGAGACATCTACCAATCCGCACTGGCGCCGCGTGGTGGATTACAGCTTATTTCCTCTCATAGGGAGGAAGAGGCATGTGTCCCAGCAGTGGGAACATTAATAGACTGATGGAAATGATTATGAACATGACACCAATAGTGAATAAGCTTGAATAGTGTTTCGTACTACAGCATTATTAAGTTTATTATGTCAAATTCTATCTAATATTTTATTTGATTTCATATGCAGCTTATTAGCAAGGTCAAGGAAAATCCAGCTAACTATTCAGAACTGACAAAATAAAATCAATTTGCACCATTGATACAAACTGCAAATTAAAAAAAATAATAACAAAACAAAACCCCAGAATACATACAGGTCATCAGTCAAAGCAGATTTATTTTTACCTACACTTAACAACTTGGATTAGGCATCAATACTAAATGACTTTAAATCGATAATGGACATCAAAGCAAAAATAGAAACTACGACTTAACTTTGTAAACTGGTTTGATTGAAGACAAGTTTGAAGATTTATTGATTTATTAGGAACGTTTTCTTCTCATATTTGAGATTGAAATATAACTTTCACTGACATATTGACTGCGTAGAGGTTTCTGAGAATTTACCTCCACGTAGAAGTCATGGGAAAAGACAATCTATGCAGTACTAAAACTGCATGAGTAGGTAACCCAGTCGGTTTGTCTGCTTGAGATTTTTACACCCGAATCAATTAAACTCTCACTGGATCATGAAAAAAGACATTAGACAAAATACACGAAGGGGAAGGTAGCTAGCAATTACGCAAATAATAGAATATTTTTGTACTCAAAGGAGTAGAAAAAAGGGCCCATGCTTAGCACCGACAGCGAGTGAAATAATATATATGTAGATGCTATAAACGAAGAAAACATAACTCTCGATGCTGTTAATCTAAATGCTAGATATAGGACTTAAAACTCAACTTAAAGTTATAAACTAAGATTCATAATAATTTATTGAATGACTGGTAAGCACAATCTTACAAGATTGATATGATTTGAATGATTAAGTGATCACTGACAACCGAACCCAAGCAGAACAAGACGGGCACACACGTCAATGTAGTAATAGCGAAAAACGTCATGCAAATTCCTAGAGGATTTGCATTCCGACAAAACCTAGAATAGTGTCACACTATCCTATAGCACTAAACCTACAAAGGCTGACGTTTATGTGTCCGTAATGAAAATTGATGGTAATCGTCGTGCTTGTCGGCATTAAGACACGTCACGGCGCGGTGATGACATAATTAGCTGCATCTGTCGGTATGTGTACATACGTAATTGTCGGTAAGGTTAATGGAGGTAGTACACACAATGACCAAGTAACTGCTAGGGCTCTAGTGCTGGAACTTGAAGGTCAATGTAGTATTAAGGCTATATTAGACACGATACTTAAAGCATTGGCGATCGACAATTTTGCAACTGCGTCGATTGCTGTGTCGTGTTTTATTGGGAGGAAAATTCTAAAGTTGGAAATAAAGGCAGCTCTGGGTAGCATATATAACTACTGATGCCAAAATGTCCACAGAACTGAAGAATAACCTAAAGAAGTGAAACATTTTAGAAGATAGTCGAAGAAAAAAGTGAAAAATGTAGACTCCGAACTAATTTTAGCGCCAAACAATTTTCAAATAGAAATAATCTAGCCATGAGCGACATTGATGACTTCAGTTCTACTAAATAACTTTATGGGCTAACATATTCTGAGCTATACTGTGAGCTTTTCTTGAATTTCACTGTGCTTCCAACTGCACATCTTTGACACAAGCCTTCGGCCACTCCATGCATCCTAATACATAAAGGGTGTACAACACCTCTTAACAAAACCGAATGGCACTTGTTCTCCTAGTCATTGCGATCATTTTTTTGTTGTACACCATACCTGGGAACCTTCTAGTTACGGATATGTTGGGGGTCAAAGTTACAACTTTTTTGACAACTTTTTTTTTAATACCTCCACGAACCCCGTACTATTCAATCCATACATAAGCACAATGTTTTGAGCGCGTTACATTGAGTTCTACCACAAAAACAAAGATGTTTCCCAGTAAAAAAAAAATGAGTAAAGTTACTTAGTTTGATGTACAGAATGCTTGGTTGACGGCTTTGTGATGAGGTGGTTTACACCCTGTATATTAATATTTAAAAAATCATACGTTCTTAATTTAAGCTTTATGTTAGTAAGGGTGTCAAGGGTTAGGCAATCAATGTGGTGTCAAATATACAAGTAACTAATGAACTGCAATTTAAATATTATTACTGTATATGACGACTGTTTGTGTTTCTAATGATATATATTTGTCATTTAACAGCAAATGATTCTTTAATGATGTGTGTATAAATCTATTTTTTATCGGTGTTACGCAAAAACTAGTCATAGAATCAAATTAATACGAATGAATGGAATTCCTATGGATACTTAAGTAATGAATTGAGAAACCTTGGAACTTTAGGTGCCACATAGATTTAATAAGTAATTGCAGAGAACAATCAGGCTCCTGACTTCCTAGAAGTAGGTATAGGACATACAATTAGATCCCAAAAATGTAGTTCTGTTAAATATAGTTCTAGTTGCATGCAATCTGATGCAGCCGACCGCATTTATTTGATTTTACAGGAATCTGATTTAAACAAAGAAAATTATGCTCTAGTTAAACACATAATATTTTGGTTTCACATTCTGATGTTTTAAACAAGGGATATCGTAGTACCCACTGTGAACTGGGTTGTGGAGGTCAGATAGGAAGGTGCTCCATGTAAAATACTGGTGTTCGGCAGCATCCGGTTAGACTGAAAGCCGACCCTAACATAGTTGGAAAAAGGTAGGCAGATGATGCTTATATTTTAATTTCTGGGTAACATAACCTCAAGAAAGGGAAATCATGATATTAAGCCATACATCATTTCACAAGTAGTTTCAGGTCAACAAAGTTTTATAGTCACCAAGTTAATGTCGAATGTAAAACTTAATGCTTCTGACATTGTTTTTGTCTGTTACTGATGTGTCTGCTAAATAATAAATATTTAATGGCAAATGTTGTTGAAGTTATAAAGTTACCTTGTAAGGTATTTATAGTTATAAGTCTTCGTTTTAACGTTAATATGTATTAGTCACAGATATAAATCCGTAATTGTAGAATACTATACATGGAAGAGGCTTTTCCTACCTACTGGTCGCAGTGAGAATATTCTTAATCTCACAAAACTTTCTTTTGTGAAAATACTAGACGAAATCACGTCTTGAAGACTTAATAATATAAGAAATATCATATCAAGGCAAAGATGCAATGTGGAAGACACCGTCTTTACCGTTAAAATAGACTTTTTGGATAGGAGTGCCACAGGGGCCGATATCAGTACCTTTGTAAATCTAGTTCGAATCGAAATGTCGGAAGGATAGTTTTTTGTCAGTGTCAAACTTATGGCTTATTTGAGTGAATATCTTAGGTAGAATGTCGCAGATTTAGAAAACTCCGTAAACTTATTACTCAGTAAACTTATAGACTTATTCAACGGCGTTTAATAAATATTAAAATAAAAATTTGGTACAGAATTAGTCTACAAATTCTCACCAGCCGCCAGCTCAAACCGAGGACGGCAGGGCGAAGCATTTGATCTTTACCCAACGTAATTTCATATGTAGCCAGTGGTAACAAGATGCAGATTCCATTGTTTCAAAGGAAATACCCTTCGCGGCGTAGAACATCGGAATCTGTAAAGCTGTCCTATAAACTCTAAAGTAGAAGTTTATAAAGAGAGATTTCAATAAATTAATATCATCGATGCAATTACTTAGAATCTAATTCGTAGCCACCTACTTAAAGTGTGAAAAATACTTCAAAATAACACTTTTAATATATGTAGGTATCTAACACCTATAATATCACGTCAGCAATCTCTGAAGGATAATTCAGGTAAAAGTTTACCTCACATGATGCAAACTATGACTCAAAATTCCAGTCCATCACTATCACAAGGCAGTTATGACTTTAAATTCGCAACATCACGTGTTTGTAACACTAGAGTCGATCAAAACTCCATCG
This sequence comes from Xestia c-nigrum, assembly GCA_916618015.1. Classification (NCBI taxonomy): domain Eukaryota; kingdom Metazoa; phylum Arthropoda; class Insecta; order Lepidoptera; family Noctuidae; genus Xestia; species Xestia c-nigrum. The sequence continues at coordinate 8,219,369 of OU745263.1, forward strand.
TGTGAGCCAAATCGTCTTTGCGTGCTAAACTTTAAGCTCCATCTATATTAACGTTTCAAAATTCGTGAATACTTCGCGTAGTAATCGCGAGTTCGCGTCGAACCTAATATGGTGGTTACGTACGCGAGAACGTAAGCACCATACTAGGTTCGGCTGTTTTGCCGGAACACTAGGCCTTCGCAAATGAAAGCCTTCCGTTGCATTTTCAATTCTGTTCTTAGAGTCCAGAGTTGACTTTCCCAACAGTGCAATTGCACATGTGCAGTTATTGAATTGCTGGTTAGTGTTAGACAAAACGGGAACAAAACTTTTGTCTATGGAATTTAGTAATGTAGTCATTATCGATGGATTGGGTCGTAATTCGAAAGTTAAAGTTAGCACGTGGCATGAGATATCTGTTAGATTGGGAAACATGGGTGAAAGAACATCTACGTCCTAGAAAGTCATACAACATTCACACAATAGCATATCTTGATTAGGTTAGCTTTTTGGCTGAATAGTGTAAATATATCTTAATACTGCAAAATATCTCTAAACTACACTACTCCTTATGAGGTGGGTTTTTTAGGTATGTGCCAAACGTTTCAGCCAAAGGAGTTTTCTGTGATCAAATTTTTGAACTCTCTCAAAAGCAAAATCATAGTTCTAAAACGTTCCAAAGACCCATTTATCTGATCTAGAACAAGTTTTACGATAAATATCTAAAGCACCTTTTAGAAGGAGCACTTACGCTCCGGTTTTCTCTGCCATTTGTTTGACTGGGTGCGATGTAAAGGTCGGACAAACTGTCATTACTTTACTTTTCAATCAAAAATGTCTCAATAGCAGTGCGGCGTTTGGATGTATACCCGCTTGATGGCAAAAGACTCGCCCCTATAACATAACTAGCGCATAACTATAAGGTATACCCTTAGGAGATTACAGACACCATCTGCTGAAAAATATATCATCTAACGTACCTAAAGAAATCATTCCTACAGAACAGCTTGTTATCCCTGGAGTAGCACTTGTCGGCGAGCGGCGCGCGACAGTCAGCGCAGCGCACGCACGCGGCGTGCCACGCGCGCTCCAGCACGTGCAGCAGGAACTTGTCCAGTATCGGCTTCTCGCAGCCGGCGCACGCCATCGCGCCGCCTGCTTCGCCACGTCCTGCGGGAGGGGTAACAGAGGGTAAGAACTTACGTAACGGGACACAGTGAAAAAGACAAAAATGTACCCAAAAAAGTATTAATTTCGCATATCGTTTGTTTTCTTGATTCTATCGTATAAAACATCTAATTATAAGGCTAAAAGTCTTTTAGTGTTTTTTGTCTCCGACCAACCGTTTGTCGTAAAAACGATGTCGAAGGAATTCCGGTCACTCCGACCACATAGGTTAGGTTAGGTTAGAACTGCGACTAACTACCTCGAAACTGGTCGCAGTAAAAAATTGTACCCCGTTTCGTATCCACTGACCAAACAGAGATGGGGTGACGATATTGTGGCCATTGCGGGAAAATCCTAAATGAGGTTGGCACAAGAGTATGAAGCTTGTCACAAGCAAAGAGAGGCCTGCACCTGGCAGTGGGTGAACTCGGGCTTTGGACGATGATGATGATGATGAGAGAAACAGATGAAGATCGTGTTGTATCAAGCACTATTTCCCCACAGCATATCATCTTAGCTGCGTTCAAGAGCGGTCAGTGTCATTATCGTTAAGGAATATTGAAACAGACAGCGCAACAGCACTAGAAAACCCACACGTATCAGAGCCGAAAGAAGCGAAAGAGCCGTAAACCGAAAGATTCGAATTTTTACAATTACTTGTATGAAGTCCTTTAAAACCTCGCGTCCAATCGGACGAATAGATGACGTTATACGGATGAAGAAAAATATTTCGGCGCGGTCGGTTCTTTTGACGCGGATAAGTGTGCGTTGACCTGAAATCGAGGTTCTAATGAACTAACAGCGCTCAGTTTCATTGTTGAGTCAAAACAAAAGTAATTAGGATTTCTAACCCTCATCATAAAGATGATTTAAGTTTTTATATGTACAGTCACGTCTAATAATATGTGTAGTTTCCTTAATATTATAGCTATTTTCGCGGGAAATAACGATTGCAACTATGAAATTGGATCTTTTTCACAAAAAAATGAGTTCCAGAATACTATGTACGTAATACCATTAAATTTTAATCAGTACATTAGGAGAAACACAGTTTAAAAAATTCTAAACTGTTTACATATTATTGGACGTGACTGTACCTACCAACATCATTGTAAATATTTGATGGCCACCTTCTATTAAAATACAGGGTGTAAACCACCTCATCGCGAAGCCGCTAACCAAGCATGTACAATTGTACATCAAACTAAGTAACTTTACGCAAAAATTATTGCTGGGAAACGACATCTTTTCTGGGATCAAAAATCATGTCTTGGGGTAGAACTCAATGTACCAAACTTAAAATATTGTGCTGATGGATGGATTAAATAGTAAGGGTGTTTCAAGTAAAAAGCAATTGGAAAGACCCCCAATATCTCCGTAACTAGAAGGTTCCCAGGTATGGTGTAAAGCAAAAAAATTATCGCAATAACAGGGAGAACAAGTGCCTTTGGGCTTCTTAAGAGGTGTTTTACACCCTTTATGTAAGCGGTAGGTACAAGGGCAAGCTAACAGAATGCTCTTAAGTGTGATTTGAAAGCCATCATATAATTAAAAGAACAAAATGAGTAACACAGAATAAGATGAAAAAAAATTGGTTGTCTGTAAAGTCGGTTTACGGACGATAGATTTACGTGATAACGTCATAATCATTATTTTATGTAATACAAAAAAGGAGGTGGAACGTTACTATGGAACGTTACTATGGAACGTTACTATTTTTCATGAGTGTTGCTGGTATTATCAATTTATAAGACGTTATCACGTCAAAAGTAACCATCCACCACAAAAATTACTTAAAACGTTTTATGCGGTGTTAAAGCCAACAAAACGAAGTAACATGATAGAACAACACTCCACCAGACAAAACACTGCTTCAATGCAAACCAACCACTTGTGTCGTCCGAACAGAGCACATTATCCAATTCAACAAATAATTCAAACTGCCATTGTCCTTCACACATTTGAAATCAGAATCAGAAACTGATAAAAATCCTTTAGAAACAAGAATTTATATTCGAACTAGCACTGAAAGAAAACACGTAAAAAGCACATACGTAAACTACCTACGTAAATCACGCATGTATGTTGGTACTATAGGTACTCAATACTGCGTTCATCATAAAGTTGGTAGCACTGCAGGCAGGAACATAATGGAATCGAGTTTTATGATCGATAAAGCTTAGGTTGAATAAAGTTTTATTAGCATATGTTATTACCGGTACTGGGTGTTACACCTTCGGCTAGGTACCAGAGCTACGCAAGCACGTATTGCCAACCAGAAGCAGATAAATTTCAATTAGATTTCCCATTTTAGTGCCAGGAGTTACGATCGGTTAGCGACTCGTGATCGGTAAGTAGTGCGTAAACGGCTGGACTGTAAATAACGCAAGGTTATATGTATTGGTAAGCTGTAACTAAGCCTTTAAATATAGGCGGTGTGTTCGCTATGAAGCCGTTTACAGGGGAGATGAAAAGCTACCTGATACGGTCAGAAAGCACAGAGGCTTCGATGGAAAACTCGTATTACTCTCAGAGTAAAATCAAGTACCTACCTTCTTCTATAGACATTCTAAGCTGATCGCAGACAAATTACGACCCAACGCAAAGCCTGATAAATAAAAACTCCCTTTATCAATTCTTCATACACAACTTTGACACATCACATTGTTATTACACCTTATAAATATACAATGACAAGTGAAGCGGGCGCCTTTTTGAAAAAAGAATATCCACCATTTTTTCACATGTGACATTTATTGGCTAAATTTATGAAGGTCGCCGCGGTTTTACATTCCATATTCAAATCTGAACGTCCGATTGGTCGCGCGCCATTGCAGTTGCGTTCAGAAATTGTGTGACGGAATAATAGCCGTTATGGATACGCGGCGGTGCGTGTGATTCCTCGGTTAAATTTTACCGCTGTCACGCTGTTTAGCCTGTGGATTTTGGTATTCATGTTAATCTGACAGTGTTATCTCTGTTAGAACTGGTTTAAGATTATGATAAACGGCTAAAGTGTTGCAGATCTTCAGATAGGTAGTTAAATAGATTTATCTGATTAATTAATGCTCAAATGTCAAACTGTGTCTTTTTAATGGTGAGTGCTGCACTTAGTAGGATAGGGTATTATATTTTTCAGATTAAATATCAAATAGAGTTGTATTAAATATCAAAATTATGGAGAAAAAAGTCAGTAAGTATCAAAAAGTTAACGATATTATGAAGCTGATGATAAAATTGTCTTAAATATAGAATTACTACGAGTTTTCACAAAATTACTAAACAAAATCAAAATCGCAGCTAGGTAACTTTATTCAAAGTCGAATTATCTCACCTAGCAACTAGTAAATTATCACAAACTCCTGAAGTAAGTAAGTAACCTACTTCGACAATTATTCTGTATTTATTTTCAAAAATCATCCTGATTACGTAAAATATCCTATTTAATTGTAAATGATTGCATTGTATGGAAAACACTGTTGGTAGTACTCAAGTTCATTGTTATTTAGTATTTAACACTCTGGGTAATTCAATACCAAGGAAAAAATATAAATATAAAAACTTTTTGTGTTAAAAAAGATTTTACAGAAAAAAGAATGCAAAAACGGAAGATATTAACTAACTTTTGTTAAGGAAAGTTTCAGAACTTACGAAAAAGCATTTTACAAAGTTCTTTTCACGAATTATTAAAAAGACGACGACGTGTTAAAACAACCACACAATCTTGAGGTTTCACAAAATCTTCGCAAAACAAAGTGTAAACTTATTAAACACAACATTTTAAAGCTAAAACATCAGTTTGTCATCCAATTACTCAGAAACCGCTGAACCAATTTACATGCAGCAAGGATCCGGGCCAACTAATGAGTAAAACGTTACTTATTATCTTACCGCAACTACAGGTGTATACGGTTAACTCTAGATACTAAAAAACAATGTAACCTTGTCGGTTTTCTTTCATAAGTCTGAATAATACAGAAAGTTTACTGTAACGCGCAATAAAAATACATCGCTTCTTAAAGATAGCAATAACTCGCTTGCCCGACGGTACGAGATCTTAAAGCTTCAAGTATCTTTAAGTATGTGGTATTACTGTGTGAAATGTATGAAACCATACGGATAATCATAGTTTTCAAAATAAATAAAGCCTTAAAACGTGCACAAGAAATAAACTTTCCATGTAATGCCGTCTAGTAAAAGTTATAGCTACTTACTTATGCTCTGTGTCGATAAAGTTGCAATTACAAATTCAAAAGTTATGAATTCAAGTAAAGGTATGTTACATATTAGATTCAGTTTTGACCTAACAAACTGCATAATGTGATTTCAAAAATAATTTAGTAATTTCTGTAATCTTCGGAAAAATGCATTAATTCAGAATATTCAAGTAACTGCCAAAACCTAAAATAAATAAAATATACAGCAGCCCTCAACCACCAACCAACACACTTTCTTCTGTTTCATCTATACTTATTGTATAAATGACACTTACTATGACTCTTAAATACTACTATTCAACTCTCCCAGTCTCTGTTCTCTACTTGTGATATTTATATGGGATTTTTTGCTATTAAAGCTAAAGGCTGGTAGAGAATGCCTTGTGGCATTATGTCCGCCTATGTAAGTATCACTCATGAAATTTAAATGAGTATAATTGAAACTTTATTTTATTTCGTCGACGTTTATGTGGAGGAGAAAGATGCTAAAGTGGCCGTGAGGTGTATGTTTGGTATGTTTTTTGAAAGAAAAATGGCTCATATATACCGAACGAATCCCAAAATGAAGGCCAATGTCGGTAAGCAGCGGAACACGGAGGAAAGAATTTTGTGAGACAAATTGGAATATGTTCAGCATTGCAATGCGATTCACTAAAATGATTATTTGAAGAAACCTTAGACAACTGAAAAGTGGTGCCCAGAAAATGTTGTTAGTCGTTTAGCAGAAAACAAAGCTTTCGTTACCTTTGATGAAGAAAGATAATATATTTTGCAACTTCAATCGGAACTTTTTGAACAAAACTATCAAAGAATGCTAAAAAGTATTAAGAAGTTTAGGTCTTAAGTGACTTAACCCGCAAAAATTACTGAAGTCTATCAAAAACAAAATACGAGTAGTACCGACCGATTAGGATCAAATGTGAAAGATAAGTAAAAGAAGGCTATCAACAAAGAATTAAAATCTGATTCAATGGGCATCCGACTAAAATAGAAGTATGTAAAGCTGCTTCGATATAAGCTGGAATGATGCAGAACCAAGTAAAGGAAAGCAAGAAAACTTGCTGAAACTGCTTTTTAGACATTTCGCAGAATAGGTAACTCTACCGAAGATTAGCATGTAGTCTCGATGAAGGAATTAAGACGATCTGGACATTATTAGAAATACGATAGTGAAAGTGTCATATCAATCAGATAAGCCGATTATTTGTAAATCCTTGACTTACTAACAAAACTTTCCTCTTAATGTATTTTACTACCGAAAGTATAAAACATACGCCTAAACCTGTAGAACTAAATCCAGGAAGCAGAAGTATATGATAGAGAGCGAATTAGTCGATATTGAAACAAAGCTCCTTAATTAATATAGATTGAAAAAGAAACAGAATTATCTGATTACAAATTCTATTCGAATGATGTGATTTTGAGATGGTTGCACTTGCATTGTATTGAAAATCTGTCTGACATCTTTTGAACTTATAGTTTTGTTAACTATACTAAAGTTTACGCCTTTCAACTATTTCAATATCACAAATATCACAAAGCAGTATAACTGTCATAGGTGTAATAAAATTATGTTTGTATTTAAATTGGCGTAGTTCACGGGCGAAAATGGTTTGCACACCCGTTCACTGTTATTTGTTTAATTTAGTATTTTTTTCTATAAACAGCCCTACTCGCGTAAATTATAAAAAGAGAGCGTATTTAATAACTGTGTTTTTTAGTTAGAAGTTCACATAAGTTTGAAATTATTAGTCTTGTAAACACGTGAAGAAGATTTAAGGCAATACTAATGGTCTATATGGATGATATTCTTAACTCCTGTTTGATTTAATAAATGGTCCGTATCGTTGATTAGGTAAACTATTTAGCTGTTTTTGCTTTCAAAACATTATATGCTACACCGTTTACGTTAACCTTACAAATTTCCAAAAAAATACCATAAGTTAACTGTTTCACTAGTACCTGATAGAAAGCCGTATCTAAATCCACTCAGAATAAAAATATAAGATTTCTATGAAGGAGTAGTTTTACAGTTTTTACATCAACTCTTTTTTCTAAAACATCACTTAGCTGTTTCAAACTATTCAAAAATTTAACGTACTAGAAGAAAAGATTATCATTTTTTAATCTTCAAAAAGTTAAGCTGATCATACAGTTGATCCCAAAAAGGATTAAACAAAGAGTTTAAAAGTTTCAAGATTATGTTTTTTAATTTCGTACACTTCTGTTTCCTGTTGAGGGAGGGACGAAACTTTTGAATGTTTAAAGAAGCTTATCTAAGGCTTCTTTGAGTTTACCTGTTTGTGGAGTTTCATTGATAAAGGTATTATGAGTTTTGAAAACGTAATGCTTTAGCATTCTGGAGGCTCGTGTCAAAATTGTATTGTCCTTTGTGTTAGCATTGTTATACTATTGTTGCTTAGACGTTACGATGTCATCAACTGTTACGGTATAAAAAAGTAGTCTTAACACCTTTTTATCAAGCTATGATAATTGAGTTGCTAACGTGGATATTTATTTTATGCACTGTAATTTTCTTGTTTGGGGACTTCTATGTTGTGTTACTTTGATTCAGTTTTGTTATAGTCATGTAATTTCTTAATCCTTCTTTTATTTACGAATTTGACCAGTTCTTTGTAGTGATATCTTTAGCTGCTAGTTTATCAAAAATATTTGTTTTAGTTCAAGTAGTTGTATTTTAATTGTGAACTCATCTTCTTTTTCATTTAAAATGTTAATAATAAGGAAAAGTTTAGTTTGCACACAAATGGGAGTAATATTTTAGTTTGTCTGGTTTTTATTTCATGATTCTCATCTGTTATTCAAATCGCCTCCTAATACGATTTACAGCATCTCTTATTATAATCTGTTTTATGTGCTTTCATTTTTAGTATAATGTGGGGAACAAAAATGTTTTTATTTTTCTATCTAGAAATCTTGACTGTTAAAGGATTAATGTTTTTATTTAAAACGGATTAGTATAAGAAACAGACCTTATACAGTGTTACAATTGAAAAAAATGCACAAAAACTATTAGAAAAAGTGGTTCAATGTTACTGACAGTAAGTATACAAGACCTAGACATATTTTACGACAAGTATAGCCATGTTTTTTATGAAATAGTAAGTGGAAGAGCAAGTTTCATGCAGTAACATTGCGAAATAATGTGCGAGATGCGTAGGCCTATCTTGTAGAGCCTAGGCCTAATATCAGAAATTATTTCGCGACAGTCTGTGGTTAGTATCATGTAAATAATAATGGGTTAGAATATTGTCTATGTTAAGAAGTTAGATTGTAAAGCATTGGTCTATATTGAGGTAGAGTTGAGAAGTAAAAGGACAATATAAATGCCACTTTTTCAGTTTTTCTGGGATGATTTAAGTATTGACTGAAGTGACACATTTCAGGTATAATTATGGTACCAGATGAACTTAGTTTCTGATGGAAACTAGTTCGTTATAAATACATAACAGGAAAGATGAAGATAAAAACAAGTTTATGAAAGGAAAAAATACTAAACACACAAACAAAATACACATTTACCACTGAGACGATGTATTTACATAAATATAATAGAAAAAAAAACATAACATGATGACAACAACCTCCATACGACATAGTAGCACTCCACGATACAGTCTAACTAAGACACAGGACACTAACTTTTACCAATGTGGTGCTGATGAAAGGGGGCATGGGCCCCCCGTCCTGCGGCAAGGAAACCCGCCACTTCGGCACCCTGTACACGGCACTGCACAACACACCGCGACGGCGGTTCAACACACCCAACACGCGCGACGCACAAACGCGTACTGACGAAAAAGCTGGCGTTTTCCGGCGGCCGCGCATACACAACTGAGACGGCACTATGTTGAACTAATGAACGGGAGGGAGAGAGGTATAGTAGCGCTTAGAAACAGGCGTGGTTGAAGTAAGCAGCCACTAACGTTCAGGGGGTGGCGCCTGCGGTATATTTTTCTACAAATTTTTTTCGTGCGTGTTTCTCTGCGGTAGTGGGATTTCATTTTGTAGGACACGTGCGCCGTTCGCAGTAAATTTAAATTGGCTCGCCGGTAGATCGAGTGGTAGCTCCACGTAATTATACAGAGCAGGATTTTTCGGTTACTTCTCTAGCCGGACCGGTGTCTTATTTTAGTTATTTTTATATTTTTATGCGTTCTCTGTTGAATGTTTTGACTGGGGGCGTGCTCTCTATGTTTATGTAAACTGCCCGCCTCTAGACGTGTTCGTTCGTTTCTTTATTTTATTTTGTGATCTCGGTTCGCGATGCGATAGGTAGGCGTCGATAGTTCGATCTTATGTTAAATTAATGTGCTACCACCGAATTAATGAAATTTCTAAGTGTAGTATATGTCGGTAAAGATCGGCTATTGAAGTTTACGAGTTAGTGAACTACACTGTGTAGGACTCCTGTTTATGGTGTTATTTTCATTTTGCATGTCGGTAATTTAGTTTTGTTTAAGCCAAGATCTTTTTGAAATAGATTATGAACTAGTTAAGTACGAGGGTTGCTAAGTTTTTTATAGAATCTTTTATTAATCGATAGAAAATAATAAGGTGGTTGGTAAAACAGCTGCCATAAGTAGTAGATAATATTTCAACAGATGCTCTACAAAAAGAAGGTAGGTACATATTGAAGTAAATTAGTAACCTAAGTCTAAGTACCATGGAGAGTATGCCTACGAGTCACCTTGCGTTCAAGGCATTGTTAGTCCACACTCAAGCGCTTATTACACTACACGATTTATCGGGCCCTGCCTGCAGCGAAAGGGAAGTGTAATAAGAAACCGGGCGGTCGAGTGATCCCGACTACTTACTTCCCTGCCGCACTGCCGATCGTGCCCTGCAAATCGTGGACGACAAATCGTTTAATGTAATAAGATCCTTTTATGAAGATGCTTTTGAAAAAATCTTCCGTCAGAGCTAAGATAACCTAGGTCATGAAAATCAGATGATCTTTTTAGTTATATGACAAAGCATAGAGATCAAAAACATTAAGCAAAGATCACTTTCTTGTCCATCAGTCACAACCTACTAAGAAGAAAATCCTAGTGTCCTAGTGTGAAGCCGAAATTTATAAAGAAGAAAAATAAAACATCTCTTACCCGTCATCTGCGAAGTTGGAGGTGACTTTTCTAACTATCTCATTTTTCGGTCTGCCCCTACTGACCCTGCACATTGAGGAACTACTTTATTAGACCTCATCACATTCTTGAATTAGGTTGGTACTCCACTTAGTAACAACCGTTTGCTTCGGGGAGTACAAAATAACAGCTACAGAATTTGTCAAGTTTTTCTTTTAAGAAAAATTGAAAGGATATGGAAAAAGATAAATAAACAAAGATTAACTGTAAAATTTAATTACCTACAATCATTAATCTACTTACCTTCGTGTTAGCCCCAGTAGAAAGATCAGATTCCGTCAAATCAACGTCTAGTAAGTGCTCTACGCCGTAGCCAATTCGTTTCGTAGCGCCAAAATGTCCGATGCTACTGGCTCCTTTTTTTTAATGGATGTAAAAATACCATAACCAAGCCGAAAACCACTTTTTTTTGTTACGGAAACCTTCTGGCTATTCGGAAATATTACAGACATTGAAGGTTAATTTCTAACTTTTTCACGACGAAGCCAAAAGGAAGGGTTATGATTTTAGTCTATTTACAAACGAGTGTATGTTTGTATTTACGTATGTTCCTAGCCGTGACGCCAAAACTATTCATCCGATTTTGATGAATAAGGTGTCAATCGATTCGTTGTTCGTCGATATTTTAGACCTTTTATTTTGTACCCATATTCGCAAATGAACTAATGATTATGATAATGATTATTAGGGTCCGTGTGCTTACCGACTTCAACAATAGGAAGAATCAATTTTACCTTGTGAAAAGCCATTTTAATTAGACCATGATTTTTTTCGAAACATCCTACACTGGACAAGAAGAAAATCATAAAAAAAATGTTGTGATTCTCCATCTGTAAGTACTATAACTCTTTTCCCAACTAAGGGTCCATGATCACCAAAAAGATGACGGACGATTATCTAAAACCAGCTGTTTAAAATACATTTTTGTATGGGAACATGTCACATTGACAGCTGTTTTTAGATAATCAGACCGTTATCTTCTCGGTGAACATGGAACTTAATCAACTTTATTAGCTGCGAGATGACAATAGCGGCCATTGACCCACCCACCTAAATTTATTAAAGTTTGAATAGGTACCCAAAAATAAGCCTATTATAGTCTTGAATCGCCAGACATCTAACATTACAATACATGGTTCATTTGTTTGTGTTCATACGAAGAGATAATCTCATCTCATCTCATTTATTCATTAACAATTTACATTGTGTTGAACATTACATATTACTTAAAATTATAACATGCGGTACCTAATACATTAAAAAAAGGAAAAGGCTAAGGCTAATAGGGAAAGGCAACCGCCTCTATTGCTTTAAAATTCTACTAATTGACGATCGACCAGTTTTCAACATTTTATGACCTATAAGTAATATGTTTGTAAAGTGGTTGACAATAAGCGTGATACGAATAGCATGATAGCATGTAACATGGTGGGAGTACGACTACCTATCGTTTACCTTCACAACCAAGTTACTTCGTGACACAGCATACCTCATCATCTGCCCAGCCTTTTCCCAACTGTGTTGGGGTCGGCTTCCAATCTAACCAGACGCAGCTGAATACTAGTATTTTACATAGAGCGACTGCCTATCTGACCTCCACAACCCAGTTATTACTGCGTAATACGATACCCCTTGGTAAGACAGGTTGTCAGACGTTTCGGCCACTGTCTACCTGTAACGACTGTCATAGATTAACAAATGACAGCCGGGACCGATAGCTCAACGTGTTTTCCGACACAAGGAGGAAACTCGGTATGCAACAGCTCGCCCATCTACAGACTAACCTAGGCAAATACGGGTAGCCATCATGAGTTGCTCTAGTAACGTGACACATCATATCCTAATAAGCAATGATAATGTTTACTACATAAGAACAAACTAATCTAAATAGAAAGAAAGAAAAAATGTTTATTTGACGTCAGTAGGTCTATACAAGCACACACACAATAATTCTAAAAAAGTTTAAAAAAATAATATAAATTACATAGTATGTACTGTGTGCCTCACGGTAGCGCCAAAAAAGTCTATTTCAGCATTCTTGCCAGACAGGACTGTCTGACGCTGGTCTTCCAATAAACCTTCAGGGGTTTAGTGACAGACAGAAAACGGTTTCAAACATAATAAATAAATAAATGGTTATACAATAAATACATAGCGATTAAGACACAGGCGAGCGACGGGCGAGTGGGACATGAAAAATAAATGAAAGGTCCAGCTCCCATAGAAATCTGGCCATTATTCTTTTATTTTTTATTTTTTTATAAACAGTGGTGTACCTAGTTTTAATGCATGAACTGTGTAATGGAAGATATTACTAGAAAGGAAGTTACTGCTGAGATGACGAATAGGTGCAGAAGCATAGAAGAAGAAGATATCTATACTAATACTAGCTGACCCGCGCACCTTTGTCTGCGTCACATAAGAGAGAAAAACGAAAGGAAAAAAAAACCCCGTTTTTGCAACATTTTTCATTCCTGCTTCGCTCCTAATGGCCGTAGCGGGATGTTATATAGCCTAAAGCCTTCCTCGATAAATGGACTATCCAACACAAACAGTATTTTTCAATTTGAACCAGTAGTTCCTGAGATTTGCGCGTTCAACCAAACAAACAAACTCTTCTGCTTTATAATCTACTATACTAATATACTAATATTATGAAGCAGAAGAGTTTGTATGTTTGTTTGTTTGTGTGTTGGAATAAGGGAAGAGGAATGATTAGTAGGTTAACTAATAAGTAACTTACTTGTGTCGCAAGTTCTTCGCGATGATTATAATGACACAAATTCACCTATACTGTTACTTCAAAACAATCTGTACCTAGAAATTGGTATCACCAATGGTGTAATCAATTATTAGTTATGTTTTTGTCACGTATGTAATACACACTTGGATTACCTACTTGGTATTGTAATATACCTTCATACCACTAATCACTATCACTACATATTATAAAACAAAGTCCTTCGCCGCGTCTGTCTGTCCATCAGTTCGCAATAAACTCAAATACTACTGTACCGATTTTCATGCCGTTTTCACCAATGTATAAGTAGAGTAGTTCTCGAGAAAGGTTTATAAAGTAATAGTATCTTAAGGGCAATTATCAAACATCACGCGGGCGAAGCCGCAGGCAGAACCTAGTGTAAATAATAAAATGGTGAAAATTAAAGTACAGAGGTTGGTACGTAGTTATCCTATCATTTTTATATTATCCTTCCATACGTATAGTGCTTATGGATTATGTAACAAGCCATGAAAATAAAAAAATAAAGTGCAAGTGCGAGTCGGACTCGCACATGAAGGGATCCGTACCACCCAGGAGGGTTGCCCCTGACAAGGAAGTCCTACGGCAGTACCCGAGTGCCACACGTCTTTTTTTTGGGTTGGTGCATCATTTACTCCTTTCTTTTTCTTAGCATTCTTCACAAAATCCATCCATCTTTTCTTTGGTGTTTCTCTCCCTCTCCATCCATTCATAACAGTGTGGCTTCCAAAATATAGTATGTTTATGAAGACTTAACTGACCGCGCACCTAGACACTCTGCAACTCACGCGTAGCATTTTCGGAGGGTCCAGCGCACCTATCCGCGTTCACATTAAAACCACATTTACATTAGTCCTAATTACAAAGTATTAGTTATAGTTTAGATCCATGGTCAGACTACGTATGATAAATTGGCCTCATCGACAGTCGTCTGCTGTTTCTCTCAATTAAAAATAATATAATATAAAAATTACGATTTTATGATTTATGATGTACCTACTAGCATCTGCCAGCGGCTTCACCCGCGTGAAGTTTGATTATTGTCTCATGGGATCTTACTACCGACATAAGAAGTATCCTATGTTTTAATCCAGGTTATAAACTATCGGTGTGCAAAATTTCATCCAAATCCGTTCAGTAGTTTTTGCGCGAAAGTGTAACAAACAAACTTACATTCACATTTAAAATATTGGTAGGGATTAAAGAAAAACTACTTACTAGATCTCGTTCAAACCAATTTTCGGTGGAAGTTTACATAGGGTACATCATATTTTTTTTTTAGTTTAATAATTCTCTTATTTTAGAAATTACAGGGGAGGATACACTTTTACCACTTTGGAAGTGTCTCTCGCGCAAACTATTCAGTTTAGAAAAAAATGAGTACCAACAAACCCCAATATAATTTTTGAAGACCTATCCAGAGACACCCCACACGTATGGGTTTGATGAAAAAAATATATTGAGTTTCAGTTCAAAGTATGGGGAACCCCAAAAAATTGTTATTTTCTATTTTCGTGTGAAAATCTTATTGCGGTTTACAGAATAACTTACCAAGTTTCAACAGCATAGGTCTTATAGTTTCTGATAAAAGTGGCTGTGACATACGGACGGACAGACAGACAGACGGACAGACATGACGAATCTATAAGGGTTCCGTTTTTCGCCATTTGGCAACGGAACCCTAAAAAGACTTCTAAGGCTGATTTACTTAATACATAAGAAAGCACAGCCTGAACCACAGTATTAAATAAAAACGACATAATACTCCCCGTTCCTTATTTATTTTAAACTAGCTGACCCGCGCAACTTCGTCTGCGTCACATAAGAGAAAGAGAGGGTTACAGAGAGTGGGTCGTAAGCACCCATAATACAATTTTCAAAGAGCACATCACACACAATTCCTTCCGCATAATGAAAATGCGCGCCCGGTACATGATCATTATTTTGCTGCGGAGTTATTTAAAACGGTGTATCTCCTAAGATATGCATTGAAGTCAATTTACGTACCCAAGGGCAATTTTGTTCAAAATCAAATACTTGTGATTAACAACGTATTTATTTGAATAATAATAAATTGCCATGTTTACAAAAACAGCTTTAAAGACTTCTATTGACAGCTTTACGTCTTCATACTTAGACACTCGATGACAGTCATACTCCAGCTAGGTCTGCAGTTCTGATCAAGGTGCATTAAATGAGCCGCAACACGATATAGCTGCTGTAAACCGTTGCGGACCTCTTACAACTGCTTACCATTTAAAATTTCAAACTCTACGTCCCTACGCTATGACGCCGTGTCTTAAAGTGCACAACCTCGTCAAAGCTTAGAAACCTTCAAATGCGGTATTAATATTTTAAGATGACTTTCGAGACATTAAAATTTTAAAGAGTATTTGCAATTTTGCACCAAATTTTTATGTGAGTTCAACCTTTTTGGAATAAAATCGGATTGGTTTTGAAACATGTATCAAAATAACTTGTAGTTTATATCAAAATCTCGAAGGAGTATTGATATCAAATTCGAAACAAATCACCGCCAAAATAACTTTCCCTTTTTAACCCTTTTTAATCCCGTTAGGGGATGAATTTCAATGCAATATGAAACGCGTCCATCAATTCTGTTAATATTGTTGATTGCAAAGTTTGAAGTAGATTAGACCAAGGAATCACATTTTCCCATACAATCTTTGCCCCCCCCCCCCCTCTTCACCCCCTTAGGGGTATAATTTCCAAATTCTTTCTTATCGTATGCCTACGTTATACAGAAAATACACCCTCCAAGTTTCAGGTTTCTACAATCTGCGGTTTAGGCTGTGCGTTGATCCATCAGATAGTCCCTCAGGACAAAGCATTTTTTATTTGCAGATAGTAGAATTTGTACTCGTTTGTAATGTATTTGTAACTTTTCCGGCTTTATGTCTTATGTAAAATAAAAAAATAATGATTGGCATCAAAAAATGTTTTGTGTAAAATAGCAATTTTCTGGCTAACTATTTTCCCTGTACTGCCCCGCTGAAAGTTATTTTTTTGCGATTTCTGAATTTTTGAGTACTCTAATTGGGTTGGTTCGGAAGAATTTCTTGATTAGTGTCGGAAAGAAGATCGATTGGCATAAAAAAAAATGTTTTAAGTAAAATGGCAATTTACTTGCTAACTGTGAATGGGTATAAACATTTTGTGAAAAAATTACGGATTGTTACCTAAGACCACTTTTGTGTATCTGCAGCTCCCCTTACTGCCCCGTTTACCGTTTCCACCCTGTATTACCAACTACTTATACCGAGGAATGCCGATTTTCTTGAGTTCCGCTATTTTGGGCATATTCACTTCAAAATTGAAATTTCAAGAAAATTGAGAAATTACATTTACCTGTATTAGATTTGAAGTATTTACAGCAACTTTTAAAGGTTTCCACTTCAATGAATTTTATTCTATAGGTGTATGAAGTTAATTAATTTTAAACACAAAACCCTCTTTTTTACGTCTCTGGGTGTTTTTTTTTTTAAATGCTGAAACAGGTATTTCTTTATTTTTAATAATAAGTGTTTAATCTGAGTTTCATGAATCTAGAACAATCTAAAAATTTTTTTTCATACAAACTTTACCCCCCCCTTTTCACCCCCTTTTTCCAAAATTTTCCATAATTTCTATAGCCTAAGTGTTATTCTGAGTTTATTTAAATAGATTAGTGAAGTTTTCATCAAAATTCGTCCAGCAGTTTTTACGTGATGCGCGGTCAAACAAACAAACAAACAAACAAACAAACAAACACGAATTTTAAAAATGGTTTTAATATGTTCAGTTACTTATTTTAAGTCACCCTGATCGGTTTTTTTTTTTTAATCTTCAATGTACAGATTTTTTGGTCTCAACGATTTTATTATATGTATAGATATAGACTACTGGCCCTCCTTTTGTGTATTGAATTGACCCTTTCAAAGGCAAACCCGCGGACGACAGCTAGTAAAATAACACCTCAGTACCTAATACTAAATAACAGCTCCTTAGTCATAAAGCTAGGCGAATGTCTAGTTTTAAAAGCTCTTCAATGATTGTCGTCTCAAGCCAAACCCTAAGGGAAATCAAGGTCTTAACGTAGTGAAGATCAATGGACGCTGTCTGTCCATTCACTAAGAATAATCTCTATTTGAATGCCGGCGAATAGGGTGATCTATTCATAGAACTGATAGAATGAATAACGAAACTAATTAAGGTTGGTTGGTATTTATAGCTAGCCTTTGATGATTTTATGCGAATTGAAGTTTATAACATAAAGTATAATATGAAAATCGTAATCAAAAGTAGTAACATACAACTTGACATCTACTTATCCGCACTGGGCCCGCGTGGTGGATTATAGCCCATATATCATAGAGAGGAGGCCGTGTCCCAGCAGTGGGAACATTATAGGCTGATGCTGATGAACATAACATCACGCCTATTATCCCCGTAGAGTTAGACAGAGGTGTCCCTAATTATTAGTACACCGACATTTCGCCAGTTATGTTTAAGTCCCATGTGGGTACCGCCGAGGCGCCGTGGCGAGCCTATTGCCGTCAATCGGACACAAATCTAGACTCCGTGGCTGCTACTGAGAAATTCCTAATAACAATAATTGGCCTAACCTGGGCATCGAACGTAGGCCCTCATGTTCATTAGACGCGACAACGGGACCAGGGAGGCCGACATTGAATCGAGAGTAATTTATGTATTAAACCAGGTCGAGAATAAGATCTATTTAAACGGCTTACACAAGACAGTCCCCAAAATAGGACCTACCCGTTTTTATCACTGCCTAGTATTTTAGCTGGGTAGAAATGGCGGAACAAGTTCTCTGCAACATATCGGACTGTGATAACTTAGTAATCTAAGTAGTTTAAGTATGGACTTGAATATTATTAAAAATGATTGAGGTGTACCTAAAATATTTTAGGTAGGACCTCATCTTTTTTGCAGCACCTACAGAGCACGGAGTCGTCTCAACACTCACTGCGCTGGAATGATGATACCGGGCCCTGCCTGGTCTATGTAAGCATTTGACCGTTAGTAACACAAATGCTAAAGTGCCAGTGTGGAGACTGGAGACGAACAGAGAACCACTGGTGTATTTTTCAAAGTAAAACCTGAAGTCTCTAAGAACGTCCTTCTAATGACCACCAGAGAGTACCTATGTATCAACCCACCTGAGCTAGGTACATACTCTCTGCCTTATCCGTTACCCATCTATTCCTGCCGAATCAACAACATCATCATTATCTTTTCAGCCACAAGACGTCCACTACTGGACATAGGCCTCCCCCAAGCGTTGCCACATTGACCGGTCCCCTGCGACACGCGTCCACTCCTGCCGAATACTCTGTAATATTTTCCCAGAAAAATAATATATCACGACTTGCAGTCAAAGTCAAACTGAACTGTTGGAGAAGGTATCGATAGGTCGGTGCTATAATTTCAACCGTACTACTGCTATACTGAAAAGTTGCAGTAGTACGGTTCTACTAGTTTCCTCTAGTACTGCTACTACTAGAGGAAAGTCCTGCTACCGTCATTACAGTTTTGAAGATTATCATCATACAGCACTTGAGTGGGCATTGCTAATTGCCTATATATAAAAGTACTCTGTGGCTAATTGCTATACTAAAGGAACATCTTGATTCAATCATTTAAAATAACCGTAGCGACATCTTGTAGTATGGTTCTAAACAATCCTAACAGCGACATCTAGTAACACAATTTGAACTACCAAGACCAGAGGAAGTTAACCGTCGTTTCTTATATTTTACCTAGATGGCGCCATCGCAAATAAAATAAATAATTCAAAGAATCATTAACTGCTTAGCATTTTCCCAACCAAGCCAGGGGTCGACTTCGAGTCTAACCGGATGCAGCTGAATACCAAAGAATTCACACATTTTATTCAAAGTTCCAACGGAAAGAGCAGCAATGGCCCCGACTTACGAACAGTAAGTCGTGGGCTTGAACCCAGGTAGGCGCATTACTTTGTGTAATTTATTTCATCACCACTGCTCTCAAAAACGGTGAAGGAAAACATCGTGAGGCAACCGGCATGTCCTAGAACAGTTGTGAACGTTGTGAAGGGGGTCTTCACAACGCTGTGCTTAGCAACCAGTAATTTTATGTTATGAACTGTTGTAAACAATAAACAGACATAAGATTTCAGCAATCCCAGTCCATTTGCCTTCAAGTATTGAGGAGTTCCATTGCCTATCTCCGAAGTTCTTCACCAGATCTTCACCAATTTGAAATGAGACCACTCCGAGAAAGTGCTCTTCCAAAAACTACCCAAATCGCTACAAGTCTGCCCATAAAATGTTAAGAGTTCTCGCTATTTCTCCAGGATCCCATCGTCAGATCCTGACTTTATACTTTAAAAAACAAAAAAATCAAATTGGTCCATCCATCTTCGAATCGTAATCGACGAAATCCGACGAATTGAGAACCTCCTCTTTTTTGAAGTCGGTTAAAAAGGGTTAAAGAAAAGCCAATAGATCAAAATACAAGTCTTTTATTTCTCACACACTCACGCTGATATAAAAATATGACTATCTTTGCAATAAATTCATACAGAAGGCAACTTGATAGATGTCAAGCAGAGAATATATAACGTCTTCTATACATAGGTAACACAACCGTTACGTTTTTAGAGCCTTATCACACTGGCGAGTTGCGAGCGAGTTGAAAGCGGGGCGAGTGCGAGCTCGCCGCGAGTTCGCAACGTGTGCCCGGCGAACATAATACCGCAAAGAAAAACAAAATTAGAGATGGGCACCGAGTTTGCGGTGTGCGATTTGTGTTTTGTCTAATCATTAATTTTGTTTTTCTTCGCGGCGTGTTCGCCGGGCTCACGTTGCGAATTCGCGGCGAGCTCGCTGCGCACTAGCCCCGCATCCAATTAGCTCGCAACTTTTATTTTTTTTTGTTTATTAAATAAAGAACAAAACAAAATATAAATACAGGAACATCACAAAAACCTCAATAGGTTTGTCCGGATGTTGATCCACTTATAAGCTATCTTAACACTAGACTATAGAATTACCATACACAGTTTATAATAATTTGTAAGGTACACAGGTCATAAAAAACAAACACGGCGCGGGTCGGACTCAGACATCGCGTCGATGATAGTAACTAATGTAAATAACATGTAAGTACAGGATGGTGCATTTCAAAGAGTTGAAATTTTTTTTGTACTTATGTTTATAGTTACTATTTGTTATTTCCGATTGAATTTTTGTTGGAACCTCATTAATCAGAGTAGGTATTAAATAAGCGACGGTTCGTTTCCCGTAATAGTTCTTGAATCTTGGTACTATTAGTTTTGATTGGGCTGCTAATCTTGTTGCTTTGCTATGATTGACTTTAATTTGCAATTCTTTGTTGGTGAACTGTTCTAATAATAACAACTTTCGTATTTTTGTGTGTACCGGCAAAATTTTACAATATCTAAAGAAACCTGTGACGTCATGACCATCATAAAGTGTTTTTCTTATTTTAATTGGTATTATTATTTTGAATAAACGAAGTTGTAGGTTATATATTTCATCTATGTAAGTTACTCTCGCTAGTGTGATAAGGCCCTAAGACGCTGCTTAAAGTATCTCGGCAAGCCATGCGTGCTAACTTGCTTAGTAGCCACAAATCACATCAATATCCACGCTCAAACCACTTAAAATTATTTGACAACTTATGTATAAAATCCTTGCCTAAATAACACAAAAATATCATTCATGCTTAAAAAATCCTAAGATTAAAATCTTATGAATATATTTTAAGCTTTTTACAATACTAAAGGAAAACTTACAAATCGTTGTTTGGAACCTTAATAAATCTTATTAGTACTTCATTAGAATTTAAATAGTTTATGTAAATATTTATTTGTCAGTCTTTTAGTATATAAGGCAGATATATGATTATCTAGAAAAAATGCTTTGGATAAGCCTATACATCAAGCAGTGAGAGGCAAAATAGAAAAAAGCAGATTCATAAATAGTTTAAAGTGCTCATATAGCATATCATTCGTATTTAATTACAAAGTCTGTCTTTTATTCCAGTTTTCGTAAAATAAAATAATTTTACTAAGCACTAGTTGTTTACAATCTTGTCTACCTATGTGCTTCCCTTCTAGAAAGTATTGACAGGGGACATCATTCTGATAAAAATAATAAACAAATATTGTAGACCGTTCTTAAGGGGCCACTTCACGCCCAATACCTTGAGCGAGTCATTTTTTATTGTGTTTCATTCGTATATTCAATATTTCAGTGTAATCTAGACATTTCGGTCGTTCCATACACGATTACTTACAATTTACTGCATCTAAGTCATGGTCGAATTATTATTTCATTTGAGTTATCTACTTTGAACAATTACATTTATACCATAATTAAGCACGTAAAAAATGTGACAAGCAACGGCCACCATCATGTGAAATATGTATCAAGTTGGGTTGTTTTTTCGAATAATCTTGGTGCGCGTTGACGCGGGGGCTCTTGTGGGCGACGGGCGGTATTGTACCGCTGACCACTCGCACGCACGGGTAAACGCTATTGCTAAGGTCCTCTACTCGCTACATGTCGTTAGCGTGAGGAAGACCCTTAAAAGAGACCATCGTCTGAAACCCAACGCGTCACTCTCAAGATCATTTTTTTTGGCAAATCCAGACGCGTGGTTGCGCCGACTGAACAAACGTATGATGGTATCCAGGTTGAATTTTTCAAGTGGGCATGGCCTAATCCGAAACTATGAAGAATATACAGTCTCGAGCCCGATTTTGATGAAAACTAAAACAGCATCATTGGATATTTTGGAAATTGAATATCCATAGCTAGAAAATGAACTCGTTGATTTTGAAAAACAAAACACACACCTTATTGTTACACCATTTGATACCTTGTTCTAACTTTTTCTTGATCAAAATCTAGGAAGTAACGCCCTCTTGAAAAAATCATGCTTTGTATGCAATTAGGCTAGCAGATCAACATCGATCGAATAATGTTTTCAGACAATCAATTGCAATCCGCAAAAACCAATAAAACGGGGAATATACATTAAAAGTAATATTTCACACTTTAAAATGTTATGATAGTAGTAATAGTAAATAAAGTCGACTACGCATTTTAGGCACTATTATGTGTTCTGATGTTATTTTTTACCAACTAAATAGTTTCGGAGTTGGTTTTCGATACAGTTAGTGCAAACCATTATTTTTGTAGTTCATTCAATTAATTTTAAAGCTAAGAATATTTATAGTAAAAAACTTAATTTTTATAGTTCATTCGTTAATTTTTAAAGCTAAATATTTTTAAGTGTGAAACATTGCAAAAGTACTATTAAATTTTAAAAAAAAAGAGTTGTGGGTAAAAATAACCACGATTTGGAGCCCTGACACAACCAGAAGGCGACGCGTTAACCTTGCAGGACATAGCGGAATTAGCTGGACAAAACCAAAACCAGTGACCCACATTGCCCTTTTTTATTTATTTTGTAAGCATGGGATATTATCAAATGACTTCTCCCACTCAGGGCAGAGCGGCAGGGAGTGTCAGACTTTTACTGACTACAACCCATCCATGTTCCTTCCTCGCTCTTTATGTTCCGGGGCCATGCTATCTCTTTCGACCAGTCCCGCAGCCCCGCCCACCTTGGCCCTGGATCGAAGAATTTTGAAGTTATGGGAAGAGGCATTTGCCCAGCAGTGGATGACACAGGATAACAGTAAGGGTAACTTTTAAATTAAATACATCCTAAATAAAACTTTAAACGTATGACTCTCTACATCCAAGCCTGAGCGCTGCCCTCTCGGTGTATCTTGGCGATCTCACTCCTCAGCATCTTCTCATTAGACGCAGCTTCCCTGAGCTCGGCCTCTCTGGCGCACGTCGCGTCTAACTGCTCCTGTTGTAGTCGGAGACTGTTGAGTTGTGACTGCAGCGCGGTCACCGTTGAGTACTTTGAGTTCTTTAGCTGTGGAAAAATCAAAATCAAAGTTTTTATTTCAAGTAGGCCAGTTACAGGCACTTCTGAATAGGCTAGTTTCCGCCATCAATAAATCGCAAATCTGTTTAGTCCGTCAGTTAGAGTATTGGAAAATAATGGACACGTATTTTTTGTTTTTGTGAATCAAAGAATATTGACAAAGATAAAACGCATCAAAACTCGGGAGTGGGGGCTCGTGACGTCAGAACTTACTAAGAATGATACCGAACAGTGACGTATTGGGAATTTTAAAGCGTCGTATCTTCTTCAATTTTGGTTTATGTGACAAAAGAAAAAATACGGGTCAAATATTTTTTGATAATCTAAATGACGGACGGAATTAGATTTTTTAAGTTAGCAAGCCCATTGTCGAAACAAAGATGAAATTTAAATCTAGCTACAGTCCCACTCACAAGACATAAAAACTGTGAAAGTACTGTAGTTGCCCATTGCCTAGCGTAGATCTCTATGGAGAAGAACGGGCAAGAAACTCCATGTACAGTCTTTTAAATCATAATGTTGTTACAATATCTTGAAAATAAATAAGGAGTGTTAGTATTGCTCACATTGGGTTCTTTTTAGCAAGGAGTTTGGTTGATTCGTTGTGTACCTAGCATTCCGATTTATCAAATACAGAAACGGAGTAATCGTGAAAGATTTTTTTCATAACTTCCATTTCATAGTGGATTAGCATAAAACATGCTTTTAGCAGAACTAAACAAAAATGTGACGCAACCAAAGCTTCTTTCGAACGCTGATAAGCATCAGAATAGACTTCTAGCTCCTAAGCTAGTTAACCTTGGGGCTAGTTACGCTAAATGTCTCGGGGTGGAAGCATCAACAAAAAAGCACGCCAATTGATTGGTGACGAATCTCTTTGACAATCGTTTTAACTGCAGGCACTATCTGAACGTTGCAAAGTAAACATATAAAATCGGAACAAGCAACAACAGTAAAATTAAATTAAAAATTAGTATTAGCAGTTATTATTAGTATTACTTTAGTATTAGTAGTTTTAGTCAATAATGTACTAAAAGTTAAATGAAAAATATAATAATTAGGTCCTGGTATCAGTCATCACTCCACTTTCCTCACCCCATTTCATTAGTTATTATTTTTTATTCCCTTTCAATATTAAGTATATTGTGTGTACATTATTCTACTAGTCAAGCCTTTTCATTTGATACCCATATTGAAGGAGTTGTAAAAAAAATGTTATTTTCCATTTTGTGGTGGCGGCCATCTTGGATTTGATATTATCATAGTGTATAGTATTTTACTAGTCAAGCCCATTCATTTGATACCTACTTTGAGGGAGTTAATAAATATATAATCCACCATTTCGTAAATCTTGGACCAATTTTCATTAAACATAGCTAAAAACACTCCCGACTAATTCACCTTACATACAAAAAAAAAACACGTGAAATTTATAACACTCCGTCGTTTTTGCGTGGGGGATAAAAACACAATTTCCCTACAAAAAACAATCCCTACAATAACCAAAAGATACAGAACACATACCTGCGTCGCCCTCTCAGTAGCCCTAACTTCCTCATGGAACCCTTCCATTTGTTCCAGAATCTTCTCTCGCTCTAGCACGTTGGCCTTCTGCCGCTGTCTGTTCATTTCTATCTTCTCCTCCACCTGTCTCTTCAGCGTGGAGATCACTTCATGCATTAGGAGAGCGCGGGCGTCACGTTCTTTGGCCCATAACTGAAAATATACAATTTTTATGTTAAATAGAGGAAAAGCTCACAATATAAATAATTTCCCCGTTTTTGCAACATGTTTCATATATGCTCTGCTCCTATTGGTCTTGGGTGCATTACCCAGTACTAACTGGGTTGTGGAGGTCAGAAAAGCAGTTTATACCTCTCAGGTATGTTGGTTTTCTCATAATGTTTTCTTTCACCGAAGCAAGTGATACAATACGAACACGAGTTCGAAAAATCAGACATCTTAGGCTCGAATTTGAGACCTATGACTTGGAAGTCCGTTAACACCTCATAAGTAAAATAAATATACTGATACTGTTAGCCTGCGTTATCCCACTGCTGGGCAAAGGCCCCATGACTACCAGTTGTTTCGATCCAGGGCTAATGTGGACCACTGGTCGTTGGTTTTGTCCAACTCGTTCCGGCATCAAAATAAAGAATCAAGATTTAATTTTAAAACGGGCCTGTGGACGGTGAGCTTTGGGCTAGCTCGCCGTCCGTAGGTCTAATGACGACAGGCCGTGTCGACGGCGACGGCGCAGGAGTGTTCCACGCGCGCTGAGCAAGAGATGTCGGCATAATGGAGGGCCCCACAAGGGCCGAAACCTGCCGGGGCTGTGGGACTGTTCGAAAGATACCGCGGCCCCGGAACATAAAGGATGGGGAAGGAACATTATGTGTCGGTGAGTAAAAATCTGACACTCTGTTCCGCTCCGCCAAGAGTGGGAGGAGTCTTTTGATGATTTCCCAACCGAAAAAAAATAAAAAGAGGTTAATGTCTTACTTTGTCCTGTTTATCATTAATCTGCCTCGCTTCTCCGTCGTACATGGCCTCAATACTCTTCTGTCTCTGTCGCTCTTTCTCCCTGTACTCTACTAACTCTGCTAAAGCCGCGTCTAGTATGCGTTTGTACTGACCGCATGTTTCCTGTTCTTGATCGCGCTCCTGAAAATTTAGTTTAAGATATTTTTGTATTGTACCTATTGTATTGTACAACAGGCTGGTGTCCGCAACTCCACGTCAAAGCGCGTATTTTGCGTATGGGCTATAATCCACCACGCGGGGCCAGTGCGGTTTGGTAGATGTCACATGTCTTCGATTTTTTGGTTCTAGAACATGCCGGTTTCCTCACGATGTTTTCCTTCACCATTTTTGAGAACAGTGGTTGTTTATGAAATAAATTACACAAAGTAATGCTTACTGTTCGTAAGTCGGGGCCTACTGGGCCACCGTTGCTCTCGAAGAAGATATTATAAGATATTCTTTTTACGAGTTACCTACAGATAGCGAATAAAGAGTTTGATTTATGCAAGTTTGTTTTGTTCATGAACCTTTGTAATTAGAAGCAAGATTATCCCATTCAACAAGTGAAATGATGATCTTCTGAGTGGAATACACTTAAAAAAAAAATCGCTTTTGAATGTGTAGTGGTTATGTTTCATTGCTATTTGCTATTAATGTTTAACATGGTCATTATTAAAACAAATGTGGTTATAATAGGCTAGTTTCCACCATCAATAAATTGCAAATCTATTTAATCCGTCAGTTACAAAAACAAAAAAAATCGTGTCCATTATTTTCATAATGGATACGTATTTTTTTGTTTTTGTAAATCAATGAATATTGACAAAGATAAAACCCAACAAAACTCGGGATCGGGGGCTCATGACGTCAGAACGCAGGAAAAAATTATACCACGGCGTGACGTATTGAGAATGCGTTTTGTAACAGCGTCGTATTTTATTTATTTATTTATTTATTTAAACTTCATGTACAAGAGTGGTACATAGGCGGACTTAATGCCACAAGGCATTCTCTACCAGTCAACCTTTGGGTCAAATAAGACAGTATTGTGTGTGATAGAGTACAATAACAATAAAAATACCATTTATAAGCATGAAAATTAAAACACATAAATAGTTATACATACTAATACATATATAGGCATATAAAATAAACTAATATATATTATCAAAAAAAAAAAACATACAAATAGACCGAAAAACGACAAACCTTATAATAATTAATATGACTTTGTCGAAGACTGAGAAGAAAGCAATTTAGTCGGACTTTATATAGAACTTCCGAACTGCTCTTTTGAATGCCAATTTGCTTTGTATGTACATCAATTTTAATTTTCCGTAACAAATGAAAAAAAAAAGGTTCAAATATATTTTGATAATCTAACTGACGGACTTATTCGTTTTCTTTTTTAAAAACTAAACTAAACTAGTGCCAAGAATAACAAAAATACCATAGAGTCTAAGGTATTTTTGTTATCCTTGTCACTAGTTTATCTATATAGTCTAAGGCTTAGACTATTGATATGATTATACGGTGTACTAGATAAGAAAATTCGAATAAAATTCAACAACTTATTAAATCATACCTTTAAGATAGCCCTGCGCAGTTTATCCAGCATTTCCAAATCCAATTCTATTTCCTTCAGCACAGAGATCACTCTCCTCTTTAACTTATACTTGTGTAGCCCCATGTTCACTATACTAGCGTCTCTTTCTGCCACAAGGCGGGCATGTTCCCTCTCTCTCTCGCACGATATAAACTGAAGCTCGTCTAGGATCATCTTCTCTCTCTCTTCTTGTTTGCGGAGACGTTTGACTATTGTTTCCTTTTCACTTAACTCTGCGATCTGGCCTTCGAGACTTTCGCGAAGCTCCTGTAATGAATAAATAATAAATAAACTCTTAACGAAGCCAAAAGGCACTTGTTCTCCCCGTCATTGCGATCATTTTTTTTTTGTACATCATACCTGGGAACCTTCTAGTTACGGAGATATTGAGGGTCAAAGTTCCAACTTTTTTTTTAATGGAACGCGTTTTTAATGAAATATTTTTACTTTTAACACCATCACGCTCCCGTTCTATTCAATCCATCCGTTTGTTTTATGTGCGTTTCGTAGAATCCTACCGACAAACGTGAGTGAGGGCTAAAATGTTTGTTTGATGTATTGCTTCGTGAAGTCTGTTTACACACTGGTTTTTTAAACTAGGGACCGCTCACTAGTAGCACTATAGAGGGGCAGGGGGGACAATGCTTTGCGGTGGCAGGGTCTAGATTGTGATTACGTCAGGAAAATTATTTACTTTTTACACACATGGCAACCCACACATTGTCTATGCTTGAAAACGTGCGGGACTGTTAGAAAGAGATACCGCGAAAGGAACATGGATGGATTTTAGGAGTCGGTAAAAGTCTGACACTCCCTCTCGCTCAGCCCAGAGTGGGAGAAGTTATTTGATGATTTCCCATCCGAAAAAAAGGTACATTTCATCCCGAAAAGAACTTCTATTCCTGAGGAAAACAACAATAACATTCTTATGTTAATATATGGCACTACGTATTTTTCGAATCATGAATGAATTATACGCGAAACTTGGTTAAGTGGGACCTGGATAAGTGAGAAACCTACAAAGCAGGAACTCATGCCGTTACCTCTATAATTTGAGACAGCGAGTGTATGAGTGTATTTTACCTCTTTTACTGACACTATTTTAAAGAATACTTTTACGGAATAGTTTTCTTTGAATTTTAATAGACCTATATAGTAACTGAGATAACATCAATTTATCACCTCTCTACTCTAGGTTTGTTTACTTATTCTTAGTCTACCCAAAACTTGGCTAATTTTGTGCCTCAATGACTCCCAGTTTTATTTTTGTTTTGCTATCAGCCGAATGTTCGTTTGTAAAATACCGAAACTACTGCTCTAACTTTATCAGTACTTGAAAAACTAAAGTTAATATCCATTTATTAAAGTGGCAAGACACGCGTTGAAGTCTGTGTCCAATTTAATGTGCTAAAATCTAGTCGTTGTCATTCAGATATTAAGATAAAATTCAATCGCAATGTTCAGAAGGACAAGGAAAACAAAAACGTAATTTAATTGAAAATCGCACGTCTAGGTATATCTGAAATAACTTCTATTATCACCTCTATTAATGAAACCCTATGTAAATGAGACATAAAGGGTGTAAAACACCTTTTCACGAAGCTGAAAGGCATTTGTTCTCCCCATCATTGCGATATTTTTTTTGTTCTACACCATACCTGGGAACCTTCTAGTTACAGAGATATGGGGGGTCAAACTTACAACTTTTTGACTAGGTTTTTTTTAAACACAAGTTTTTTTGTAAGGTTTTGACTTATAACACCTCCACAACCCCCGTACTATTCAATCCATCCATCAGTACAATGTTTTAAGTGCGTAACATTGAGTTCTACCACAAAACATGATTTATAACCTCAAAAAAAAAAGTTGTTTCCCAGCAATAATTTTTGTGTAAAGTTATTTAGTTTGATGTACAGAATGCTTGGTAAACGGCTTTGTGATGAGGTGGTTTACACCCTGTATTTATTTATACCTGGACATCTGAGACACTGGGTAAGTGGAATACCTCTTTAAGTGAGACAAATCTGCGGGTCCCATAATGTCCCAGTTATCCAGTTTTCACTTTATTACAGAAAATGTAGTGGTGTGTTAAAAGTTTAATTGTCAAATTTTAAATTAACTTGAGCGAATCCGTGTGCAAAAGCTAATAATTGACATTGCCGAAGCTGGTTTTAATGAGATAATCATCAAAGGCTTAAGCAAGGTTGTAACTAATATTAAGTACACTAAGGTCGATGTTCACCAAAAATATAACGTTCTGATTATCTAAAAACATCTGTTTAAAACACATTTTTGTATGGGAACATGTCACATTGACAGCTGTTAATAAATAATCAGACTTAGTTTTTCGGTGAACATGGACCTAAATAATATTTCAGCAGTTTATAAATCTCATGTAATAAAGAGCAAGCCTATTCTCATCAACTGGGCATCATTCCAGATTTATTTTCTTTTATTCTTTCCAAAAACTCCTACTTATTGAAAATGATTATTGTTAGTGAAAACAAAATAACGTACGTCTCTCTACACGCTGAATGAACCCCGTGGTGAGATATAAAGGTCATCATCATCATCAGCCTACTGTTGTTCCCACTGCTGGGACACAGGCTCTCTATGAGAGGGAATGGGCTATAATCCACAACGCGGGCCCAGTGCGGATTGGTAATGTCACATATCTTGGCAACCAGTCGGCTCACTTTTAAAATGAAAGCTCGGGAGCACTTGCATAAGAAGTTGGCAGACTTATCCCACATTTAATTTGTTTGTTTTCTTCATCAACATTTTTTTTTTAAATTGTTTTTTGTCTTTCCTCACTTTTTATAATTTATTGTATGTATGTATTTAAGTATTTATTGTTATATTTTATTCGTCAAAATTTTCTTTACTCTTGCACCTACAGTTTTATCTCTGCATCACCCTAAGGTAGACTGGTAGAAAATGCCCAAGGCATTAAGTCCGCCTTTGTACATTTAGTGCATAAAGTTTAAATAAATAAATAAATATCTTCGAATTTTTGGTTTAATCAAAAGTACAATTAGTGTTTTAGAACTCGGTCTAGTATTAAAGAAGTCAGTGCAAAAACCACTGACTTTTCAAAAATACACATGCCATCGGCATCTCGGTCTGCTGCAGCTGTGAACAGATAAAGGGTTAGTACAGTACGAACCTACGAACTGAGGTGCCGAGCCTTATATTGTAGGGGATGTAACGAAACCATAGCGCGATTCAGAGATGTTACCTTATTGTAACAACGCCATCTATCGAGAGTGCTAGTACTAAGAGGTGATGGATATAAAGAGATAGCGCCATAATGAATAAGAATGCGTCTGTCACCGTAAAATTATCAAACACGTTATATTGTAATCTCTCTAGCGATATTGTAAACCCTCGAATTATTGTTAAACGGACATACTGCTTACAATAAAACGCATTATTTTTTATGGTAGTCAACTCACGCGGTGTGGAGGGAAGGAGGGGTCCCCCTTGCCCAGTGGTACCACTCTCATGAAAAGATACTGTACCATTCCTGAGAAATACCGATTAATATAACCTAACCTTAAAACACTTTATATTCCCCTAAAAAGCGTAGTCGACGGAGCTCCGCTTCGCGGGGTATTTACGAGTGCAGGGTTTAAGGTGGATGGATGATCGAGTTCTTTGCCATTTTGTCGCTAGATGGCGACACATCCACAGTTTCGAACATTTTCAATTTTTACACCTAACATAGATATTTTTAATAGACAACTTTATTAAATGCGAAACCTAGGGCATTAACTTGATTTTTTTAGATAATCACTGTGCTTGTTAACTAGTATCATGCAAAGATTTCATCAAAATAAAGATTAGCCGCTTGAATATGCTCTTTACACACACATGCAAAGTAAATAGTAGTAACTTTCGACACCACTAGATGTCGTTTTATTCAAACATGGTTGGAAAGGACCAAATTATATAAAACATGAATGTCCTTACATTATAGCAAACAAATTTTAATTTATTTACTAAGCATAGGGTAAGTCAGGGAGAGACGCCTATACGGTATAGATGCCTACTGAATTTAAAAAATAAAATTAAAAAATTACGTGAATCGGAACGCATCCTTATTATGTCAATTTGACAGCTAATGTCAGTGTGAAAGTTTTGATACGGACAATAATTATTTTAAAATAGTATTTTGTTGTGAATTCCAAAAATAAGGTAAGTGTAGTTGATTAAATCGGTATAATATATTCTTTGAGTTAGTTTGCAGTATTTTTTTCCCCTAATTTTTCTCGTAAATAGTATTTTTTTGTTTTATAACCTAACATTGTGATCTTGTTTTGTTGGTAATCCACCTTTTTGTATTGAAAGTGCTTTCGGGTACGTTCAGAGTCGATAGGCATCTCTCCCTAATGATTGGGAGAGATGCCCAATGAAGTTTCAGGGTTAGATGCCTAGTAAATATTAATGATATTTTATCTTTTCAGATGCCAAATGAATACAAAAGAAAACCTTCTGGCTCTAATAGAGCTACGTGGAGTGAAGAAGACTTAGAAAAGGCCATTTCTCTAGTAAAAGATAAATCATTAAATTTTTTTCAAGCAAGTAAAGAATACAATATTCCTTACAGAACTCTTCGTCGTCGATTTCTCATAGGCAATACTAAAAAAGGACGACTTGGACCTGACTCTCTGTTTGGAAACAAAGAAAAAAAGATTGTTAATCATATTAAGAAGTTGCAAAGCCGTGGATTTGCACCTATTTTCACCAGAAAGAGACATAGAATACGAAATTCTTGGAGATATTTGTGTAGTGTGTGGGGAATATTATCACGCCACTAAAAAGAAATGCGACTGGTTACGGTGTGTTCAATGCGAAATGTGGTTTCATGAAGATTGCAGTGAAGATTCAGCGGAATGCCTAACGTGTAATGTCTGATTATGTATTAATTATTTGTGGGCATCTATCCCTGGTATCTATAGGCAACTCACCCACATGCCTGGGAGAGATGCCTATTTTACATTATTTTTAAAAAATATTCTTGAATCAAAATATGTTACACAATAGTTCCAAATTTAATCTGAATGGCATAAATAAACAGTGATTCAAATAAACTATGTGTATTTCATTTAGTACCTTACATATATAATTAATAATGATTTTTTTTTTAAACTATAGGCAACTCTCCCTGACTTACCCTACTATATACTACTAGAGGTTAAATTGTTATGTTCCAATCCATTCTATGCATACTTTTGTTTCTAGGCTTGATATCCAATACCTTTCACCATAACAGTATTATAATATCTGTGCCATAACAAATTATTCAGATAAATTATTGTGGGTAATAAAGGTACGTTGTACCTATATAGGTTGTTATGTGACTGAACCTAAATAGTACATAACGTGTAAATAAATTGTGATGTGTACTAAATAAATAAAAGATATTTTATTAAATTGTAAAGCTTTTTATTGAAAGTACCTTTACTATAAATTAATAATATTTTTCTATGGTTCATATTTTCATACAAATAATCGTTTTATTCACTCTCAGTTTCTGGTTGGATTCGAACCATCGACTCGTACCACCATACAAAGATAACATAGTTTTTTTAAATATTTTGATATTTACAATTATGATTCTGAATTTAGTATTAGAAAGAATTATGTACGTAGATTACAATTTATATAACATCACACGTAAGTGTATATAACGGCACATGTAAGTATCTTACACAACAACACACAAGTGGTTGCTAGCTAACCATATCATTTATGTTTCAAGAATACCTACTTATTATACAATTTTGAACTTCAATAAATATTCTTTTACAATTGAATTGTTTGACTGGTACCTAAATACATGAGTGAAACATATCTACATAGAAAATTCTTATAAACTAACAAATAACACAAACTATACATCGCTACGTTCAAAAATAGCATAACAATAGTTTATAATGTTCTCACTGCTGAGACTCGGGCCTCCTCTCAACAGTGGTGATGAAATAATTTACACAAAGCAAAGTCGCTTGGGTTCGAACCATCGACTGGTACCACCAGACAAAGATAAGTAGGTACATAAAAAATATTATAACTAAATATCTTCTCTTCTACGCGCTACTTTTTGGTCTCGCTGCCGTCGCCGTGCAGTATTAATCTTCTACTTGTCACTTTTTACTTCCATTTATATAATTTCCGTGCGATCTGAATCAAATGCTGGAAGAAGCAGTTTGCCCTGCAACAAATGAATTTACAGTTTTGTTAGACTATACTTACTGAACCCACACCTCAGAGACCTGAGGAATAAGTTAGGAAATGAGTAAGACATAATATATTTTTCATACCTTTTAATTCCTTGATGTCTAGACATTTGGCATTTTTTTCTACTCGTCTCAACATAATTTCCGGCAGTACACATGTTTTAAAGAAAGTTACCAACTTCGGCATCATAGCATTGATAAATTCTTCATCCCGGTTAACTTCTATTACAGTCAATGGTTGGGTGACAGATATAAAGCAAATGAAATAACATTGATTCATTTTGGTAATTCGCAATTGACCCTGGACCTAGAATCAAAATAATAATAGTTGTTAAAAAGAAACAATCCAAGAAATCATCATCATCATCATCATCGGCCTATTAATGTTCCGACTGCTGGGACGGGCCTCCTCTCTATGAGAGGGAATGGGCTATACATATAACCACCACGCGGGCCCAGTGTGGATTGGTAGATGTCACATGTCTTCGAATTTATGGTTCTAGGACATGCCGGTTTCCTCACGATGTTTTCCTTCACTGTTTTGAGAACAGCGGTGATGAAATTTTTTTTATCAGTTGTTTGATTTTTACACACACCCGCACATTTTGTTTTTTTTTTTCTCTTTTATGTTGGGTACTCGTCCACGTCGAGATCTAATTTGTGTGTGGAAGCAATCCTTTATACTTATTCTCAATATTCAATATAAAGACTATTTAAGAAGAAACTGAGTTTTTTTAATTATAAAACTTCCAAATGTCCCACTACTGGACATTATTAATTAATTGAAGTTATATGACGTTATGTCTGCACATTAAAGTGTAAAGAATGGCTGAAACAACTTTTCATTGAACAGATCAATGTTTCTATAGTGCTCAATTCTATACTCAATGTTCATCATCATCATCATCGACCTATTAATGTTCCCACTGCTGGGACAGGCCTCCTCTCTATGAGAGCCTGCCCGCCTGCCTAGGTTCGAACCCACGACTTACTGAACGTAAGTCAGGGCCGCCACCACTGGGCCACCGCTGCTCTCTACTCAATGTTCTATTTCATATAAATTATATTCTAAACACAAACATAAAATAAAAAATAAAAAACTGGTTGTACCTGCCGTGTTAATATCTACTCGCTAATTACATTTCCTATGTGTTTCTCTTTCAGAATTTGTAGAACATGATGTTTAATACGTAGTATTGAACATCCACAATTTACACATAATTGTCGTTGGTGACCACTACTTGTGTTTTGTTCATTTTCTCGAATCCCTGAATTGTTGAGAGCCAACATCCAGCAAGAATGAGAGACCAAGCACTGGGCTGTAAACTGTAAATAAGACATATGCATATTTATTTTTGTTCAGTTTGTACGGATAATAGAAAAGATTATTTAAAAACTGCTAAACAGAACATTAGCTTACCACTAGCAGTCCATAGTCGAATTTTTGATAGTATTTCAACGGGTTTCAGAGGCCGTCTCCTGCGATGCATAATATCAAAGCCGCAATTGCCGCATCACATTGGTTCCTCAATCCTCATTCCTAGTAGGGCAACAAGATCGTGCGCAGGAGTGTTCATGCCTAGGTTGTCATATAAAGCCGGTTCAACGTTTAACAAAATAGCGCCAGGGTCATCGTCATGAGCAGATTGAGTGTCCAAGGGTAAAGCCGGGTCTTCAATAAAAGCGGTATAGGAGTCCATTATAACAAAATGAAAAAAACTTCGCAAAAGTAGTAATCGAAACCACATTGAATGTTTTTATTTTCATTTCATTGTATGCATTTGTCATTATTGACAGTTGGTGTAGCCAGGTAAAATGATTTGAAGGCCAAAATCAATGAGTGTTTTATTTGTTTTTAATATAATTAAAAGAAAATAAATATAACACCGTTTGAAAATCACTTGATTACAGATTTTTAAGAAAATGTAATCGTATTTTTATAAGTTTTCGAAATCGATTAGTATCTTTCCTGTAAGAATAATCACAGATATAATTAATGTGGCAACACCGAGTCAGTGTCCAACCATAAAATGAACGATTCCCTTTAGAGTAGGTACATACCGGTATGTGATGTGATGACAATCAACGAGTGTTGCTAACGTTTGATTTTGTATTTCCTCTTCTAAATCTTATACTTTTCAAAGTTTTAAGGGTAATTACTAAATATAATTCTACATCACCTTGAAAAGCATCCATTAGTGTGTGTTTGTGTGTGTATCCATTAGTGTTTTTTTATTGACGGTAAGTGTTATTTTTATGTACATAAAAATAACACTTACCGTCAATAAAAAAACACTTCACTTTTCCATGAAAACTCTTTCACGGACGTTTGAATGGTTCTCAGTAGTAGAGTCGCCAAATATGCTAAACCTGAATGGTGCTTACTACTCAGTTAGCCGTTCAGACGAGCGAAATTTGAACTACAGCTACCATTTTGAGAACGACATTTTGCTGACACTTAAAAACCCCGAAACATAAATAAACGATGTACAGCAGTCTCTGATTTACAAGTTGTAGGATGTTCTGATATTTAAAAAAACTGACCAAAAATACTGCCCTACGTTTCCCCTTTTTCTTGGTAAACTTCTTAAATGGCAAGACCAATTTATCTTGACGCACTTTGTGTGCTAATAATATTAAAATTTGCAATAGTTATGAAAAACCAAAGTGGTTTGTCTGTGTACCTATTCACTTATCTTGCTGGTTTCACATGAATTAAATATGATTCAATCAATAGATGTAAGATGAAGATGAAAATGATGATGTAGATGTAATCTTTTTACTTACATACAGTAGAAAGATTTTTAAATCCTTAGGTACCTACTTTAAATTAAAAGTAGATAATACAATAATTACATTAGTATTGTATCTGTGTGAACCAAAGGCACGTCGCATATATTTTTTTTTCACTTTCTGGCATTCTCTCTCATCTCCAAATAAAAATCATTTTATCAATCATAAAATGTAAAATTAGCGGGCAAACCCGCGCGCTAGCGCAAACTTGCTATAAACACAATTTTGATTCGCAAGATGTCAAGACAATTATAACGCATGGAGGAATGGCAACAATGCGGGTGACTCTGGTCTGAGTAACGGCAACGTCGCATTCGCGTTTACTCGCGTAATATAACCTTGGCGCTTGTTCGAATTTTCGGACAGCGCCATCTATAAATAATAAATGTTTACCGAACGTAAACTCGTATTACAACAGTTACGAACTTTTTCTCGTGGTTCTAAATATTTCTGTCAGATGGCGCGATTCAGTTCACTCACACATGTAAAGATTTTTCGTTTTTTATTGGGTCAAATTCTCCTAGAAATACTGTTTTTTTTATAAAATTTGGGCGATTTGCGACCATAATACATTATAAAGTACCATTATACTTGCTTTTATTCTGCAGAAACCGTTTATTTACGGAGATTACAGAGCTTGGAAAATGTATGGCGAGGTCTGTCTAGGCAATCACCTTAAAGGAACCTAACTAACCTAACGGGGGTGCCCTAAGTCCCGATTATGGGGCAGAGATACTTCCGTATGTTCAGTTGACAATAATTCGAGTGTT
The DNA here is from genome assembly GCA_916618015.1 of Xestia c-nigrum. Classification (NCBI taxonomy): domain Eukaryota; kingdom Metazoa; phylum Arthropoda; class Insecta; order Lepidoptera; family Noctuidae; genus Xestia; species Xestia c-nigrum. The sequence goes on from OU745263.1 coordinate 8,256,588, forward strand.
TACAATATTGCTAAAGAGAAACACGTTATATTGTAATATAACGTGTTTGTAAATTTTACGGTGACACATCTACATGAAGTAAACGAAACCTTCACGAAGACGTCTATCAAGCATTCTATATTTCAAAGTAAGTAACTTTACGCAATAATTATCTCTAGGAAACGACTTTTTTTGGGTGAAAAATGATGTTTTGTGGTAGAACTCAATGTAACGCACTTATAACATTGTGCTGATGGATTAAACAGTGCGGGGGTCGTGGAAGTGGTAAAGTTAAACATCTTACATTAAAAAAATGTTGAGAAAAAACAAAGTATTTAAAAAAAGGTTGTAACTTTGACCCCCAATATCTCCGTAACTAGAAAGTTTCCAGGTATGGTGTAGAACAAAAAATGATTGCAGTGACGGGGAGAACAAGTGCCTTTCGGCATCGTTAAGGGTATTTTTACACCCTTTATACTATAGTTTGGATGGCTGTTTGTTTCTCAATTACGCCAAAACAGTCAGTCTAAAGGATCTGGATGAAATTTGGCACAGATATAGATTATGGTCTGGAATAGCAAACATAATACTTTTTTACGCGAGGGAAGTCGCGGGCAACAGTTAGTAGTACATATTTAATTTAGTTTTGGTTGTTTAGGAAAGCGTAAGGGCCAATGCACGCTTTTTTTTCGGATGGGAAATCATCAAATGAGTCTTCCCACTCTAGGTGGAGCGGGAGGGGGTGTCAGACTTTTACTGACTAAAAACCATCCATGTTCCTTCCTGGCCCTTTATGTTACGGGGCCGCGGTATCTCTTTCGAACAGTCCCGCAGCAGGGCCAATGCTCCCTATGATTCTGATACGCACTGTGATGTGACCTAAAAACTTTACTTAGCGTGCAAGCTTAGTAAGCAAGTACTTTGCATACAAGTGACTTATACAAGGATGGGTTTGTAGTTCTCTCTTCTTTCGTTGACGTGTGGTTAGTGCCTAATACTGCCTAACCTGGTGTCGAAGTTTTTATGAGCCCCAGGGTCCAGGGCACAATAACCTCCAGGCCCAGCCCCCAGGGGGGCGCGCCCCAGGGTACAAATACACATGTAGTTGTGCGACAGTGACAGGAATAACGTTAGGTGGAACTACTAAAATAGGTTTGTAGGTCTCGGCCAAACAGGAGTGTTGTTCTTATTTTGATAAGCCACACAAGCTAACTTGAGATAAGACAGTGGATTCTATGGCCGTATAGATAAATAGGCATGAATACAGTATCGAAGTATTGTAAATCTATTTAGTCCATCAGTTAGTATTGGAAAATAATGGACACGTATTTTTTGTGTTTGTAAATGAATGAATACGATGGATGGACTGTGTTAAGAAGGATATGGTAAGAAAAGAAGTGTCTGATGAGATGACGAAAAATAGAGGAGTATGGAAGAAAAAGACATGCTGCGCCGACCCCAAATAAATTGGGATAAGGGCAAGAGAATGATGATGATGTAAATGAATGAATATTGCCATAGGTAAAACGCATCAAAACTCGGAAGTGGGGGTCGTATCATTACAAAGGCATTTGTATTGATACGAAAAACGCAAACGTAAAAAAATTACCTAGGCGTGAAGTATTGAGAATTTAAAAGCGACGTATCTTCGTCAATCGTAACAATAGAAAAATACGGGTCAAATAATATTTTTTGATAATCTTACTGACGGACTAATAATATTATTTTGTCGTGTACTCTATTCACCAGACATTCAGACTATTATCCAATGACAAAAGCTACTTACTCTAACTTGTTGCTCCTTTTCCTTCAGTCTCTCCTCCTCAATCTGTATCTGTCTGCGCAGCATCTCGTCGCGCTCCTTCAGAGTCTTACGCGTCTCTTCTTCATCTTTTTGTTTCTGCATTTCCTTCTCCACTATTTGTTCCATCCTGTACGATTGGACAATATACCCGTTAACCATTGGTGGTTCAAATAGTTTTAAGGCTTGCCGCGTGGCAGGCGACTGCTCGCCCATTCCGAGCCTTTAAAGCGGTACTTACTATACATTTTTTAATGGTAATAAAGCTTAAAATAGTCTTACAGTGAAACTCCGGCTACTGCGCTGCATCGGTGTGAGTTGACCCTCACAGAATGCTTAATCGAAATACAATCAAATTGTTTACACAAGTGAAATTAAATTAATTGTTAAAAAAAAACCGATATTATAATTCGTAAGTTCCTAGGCACTAGTCATCACTCCACTAACCTCATCTCTTTTCGATGGTAAGTATTCCTTATTCCCTTTCAATATAGTATATTACATTATTGTACAAAAATGTAATTCACTATTATGTGGTGGCGGCCATCTTGGATTTGAAATTTATTATAGCGTATAGTATTCTAATAGGCTAGCCCTTTCGTTTAATACTCATATTGAGGGAGTTGTTGAAAAAATATGTAATCCGCCATTTTGTGGCGGCGGCCATCTTGGACTGATTTCCGTTCGGGACACAAACACACACAGACACGTCAAACTTATTACAAATACCCCGTCGTTTATGTATCAGTTAAAAACAATGTGTGCGAAGGAGACTGAGGGATTCGGGATTAATTCAAGAAGGACCGCAATATCTCTGCTAATAACGTGGCAACATAATTTGATAGGACCGGGTACGCTAGTGATTATTAAGATCATATTCGGTAGGTTGCTTAGACCTATCTTTAACACCACATGCACACTAAGCTCCATACTTGACTCACGCAATCTTTCACCGCGCAAATAGAGTTACCTGCGCATTCAGAAACCCAAAAATAACCGTTAGCCCACTCGACACAACACCGCCTGGTAAGAAGATCGTACCTTTTTATGGGGTGGGAAACCTTACAGCATTATTCCTCATACCTCTATAAAAATGGGTGAATGAAAAAAAAAAAAAAACTTCTAAACAGACTTTAGATTCCCATTGGCAACATAAGCACTGGCAGCTTTTAATTCGAGGTTTCTTCAGTCCCCAAAATGTGGTGTAGTCGCAGTTCTGTTTCGTAGTTCAGTAACTGCTCCTGTTTATCTGGTGCTCTAGTATTTCTAATACATTTTTTGGAACTTACCAAGCAGATTTGAGCTTGCCATTAACAACAGGCACACAGTCGCGAGCTCATCTTTATATCTGACGCTCTGGTATTTCTTATACAATATTAGTAACTTACCAAGCAGATTTAAGCTTGCCATTAGCAACGAAGGCACTGGCAGCTCTCAGCTCTGGTTGTTTTAGCCTCCACGCGTGGTGCAGTCGCAGCTCTGCTTCGTGGCGGAGTAGCTGCTCTTCTTTAGCCATGATACCCTGGTTGATCTCTTGGAGGGTTGAGGTCGGTACTTTGTTTAGATAAGAACTGGAAAGAGAAGTCGGTTAGAGTCGTTTTTGAATTGAAAACTTCTTTAGGCGCGTTTAGCACTTTTTGGGTGAACAAAAATCATGGAACTCGCGCTTTCGTCACCGAACGCATATCGCGAATCGCGAAAAAAATTCTGATGTTCCCTACAATATGTTTGCGTTAACTCGAGAAAATGTATGGAACTGCTGATTTATTTTTCATAATTCAGGGTTTGGTCTCATAGTAAAAGTTGTTCATAATGATGAGTGCAGTCACGACACCAATATTTATATGTCACCGTAAAATTGACAAATACTTTATATTGTAATATCTCTAGCGATATTGTAAACTCTCGAGTTATTGTCAAACGAACATTCTGCTTATGATTAAACGCATTCTTTTTCGTAAAATGCATGCGATGGTAGTCAACTCACGCGGTGTGGAGGGAAGGAGGGATCCCCCTTGCTCAGTGGTTGGTACCACTTAAACGAAAAGATACTGTACCATTTCTGAGAAATACCGATTAATATAACCTAACCATAAAACACTTTATATTCCCCTAAAAAGCGTATTCGACGGAGGGCCCCTATTTCCGAGTGCAGGGTTTAAAGGAACCTAACTAACCTAACGGGGCACCCCCCGTTAGGTTAGTTAGGTTCCTTTAAGTCCAGATTATGGGGGCAGAGATACTTCCGTATGTTCGGTTGATATTAATTCGAGAGTTTACAATATCGCTAGAGAGAAACACGTTATATTGTAATATAACATGTTTGACAATTTTACGGTGACATATTCACTTTCCTTAATATTATACCTATTTTGGCGAGAAATAACGATTGTAACTAGGAGATAATGATCGTTCCAGAATACTATGAACGTAATAACATGAAATTTTAATCAGTACAATAGGATAAACACTTTAAAAAATTCTTAAGTGTTTACATATTATTGAACGTGACTGTACATGACCAGCCGAAGTTTATGGATATCGTCCGGATACACGGTGTATAGACAAGAAACTGGGCCTATTTGGCGCAGCCGTGAGACACACAATTTTCTTGTTTTTTTTAGTTTTACAGTATAAATTTAAGTTTTTTATGTCGTTTTCACTTACTTTATTTATTTTTTTATTTGTTGTGTGCACTTATGGCATGTGCCGAATAAATATGTTTTCTTTCTTTCTTTCTTTCAAAACACAAAATTATATAAAATTAAAAGTAACAAATACTTACAATTAAAAAAATTTAAAACCTTCGACATATAATGTACTTAGAGTTAAATGGAAAAAAGGTACCAGTTTTCCTCATCTTATTTCGTTAGTTAGTATTCCTCATTCCCTGTCTTGTGGTGGCGGCCATCTTAGATTTTAAATGTATCATAGTGTATAGTATGGGCAGGACGACAGTGTCAAAAAATTACAAATCTATTAAGTCCGTCAGTTAGATTATTGAAAAATAATGGACACGTATTTTTTGTTTTTGTAAATCAATGAATATTAACAAAGATAAAACGCATCAAAACTCGGGAGTGGGGGCTCGTGACGTCAGAAGTAGCTAAAAATTATACCTAGACGTGACGTGTAATTTACCTGACGGACTAATTTGATTTTTTTTTTGTCGTCTACCTAAGAAGACTCACTTATTCACCTTTCAAACGAAAATAAACAAAATCAAAACCAGTTCATACGTTCGGATGCTACGATGCTACAGACAGACAGACACACACACTATTTTGCATATTTATGAATAACAATCTCACTTACCCATTTTTATACAATTTTGGCTGTTTGGCTAAAGTTTTCAGTTCTTGTTCAAACTGCATGTCTTCTTGAAACAACATTAGTTCTAGTTTTTTGCGGCGTTCTTCAAGTTGTCTAAAAAGTTCAAACAAAAAGTTAATAAAAATTCCAGTACTAATGGAATTTGTAATATCCATTTCCTGGTAGACAAACAACAATATCCTTTGCACACAAAAAATTATAATATTTTAAACTGTTTTTTGCTGGTATCTAACAAACAATTTTATTTTGGTACTGGTGTTATGTACCAAATCTTTTTTTAGACTGGTTTGGTACATTGAACTGTTACAAGGTTATTTTTTGGCTAATAAACTATGAATGTTTTCACGACAGTACTATTTAAATACAACACCACACTGTGAATAAATAAATTGTTTCTCATGCACAATATGAGATTTCTACAACCTTAGACTTGGACTTATTTTATCATAAAACAGAATTGTAACACAACCTATTTATCTTTTTTTGGTAACTACAAAAAACACAAAGTAGAAAAGTTACTTGTGCTCATAATAAAATAATTTTAGAGAGCAACTGATGTCCGGTGTGCTTTGATATTTCAAAATCAAAATCAAAATCAAAACCAATGTGAATGTAGTGTAGGCAATAACAGCACAAAAAAAGGTTCATTATAAATTTACTGTTTTCTTATATAATGAAAAAGTGTTTTGATAAAAGAATATTAAAACAACAGTCTAGTTATACAGACAGACGGACAGTGAAGTCTTAGTAATAGGGTCCCATTTTACCCTTTGGTTACGGAAACCTAAAAAGGAAATGAAGGATAAAGTACACACAAATAAAATTGATACTTACGCAGCTCTAATCTTCCTCTGACTCAGCAACTCAGCTTCTTTATTAGCCTTCTCATAATAACCCTCCGTGGTCCATTGCTCATGATGCCTGGTCTTGTTTGTGTTGGTCTCGTAGTAGTTGGCAACCTTCTGTAGCTCTTCAGCACGTTTGAGCTCATTGTCACGCCGCTGGGCGGCCCGAGCTTGTAGCTGCCATTGCGGGAGGGGACGGGACATTATAGGAAAGTTCTGGGCTGTAACAAACGTGAGGTAAATTTTATGGTTGATAAAAGACATGTATGATTTTCTAGGGTAAATAAGACCACAAAATAAGCATTTGGTCACATTGTTGCAAATACTTATAAACTGCTGATGCTGATTTAGGAATTAGGAAGCATTTGACATCAATTTCCCAGGTAAATGTCCTTGTAGAATAAGGGAACATGTTACACATTTTGATGAAGATGTGTACTATACGAATACAAGGGAACTAGGTAGTTGTCTACAAATATTCTAAACCTATTTCCATGACATTGTATAAAACGAGTTGCTTTTACATAATTAAGCCTGAGGGAGCGTTTTGGTCTTCATATAAAATAAATTTTAATAAAGTTTTCACCATCACCTGGTTAACTTTTATCATCATCATCATCATCATCTGCCTAGCCTATTACCAACTACGTTGGAGTCAGCTTCCAGTCTAACCGGATGCAGCTGAATACCAGTATTTTACATGGAGCAACTGCCTATCTGACCTCAAAACCTCATACTGGGTCATAAAATACCCCTTGGTTGTCAGACTTTTCAGGTCACTGACTGCATAAAATCTGCAAATGATAGCCAGGTCCACCAGTTTAACATGCTTTCTGAAGCTCAGAGGAAACTCGGTATGTAAACGGAACAAAATCGTGATATCTAAATCGGAATGCAAAATATGGATGTGAGCGCTGTGAGCGATTATTTTGTACCTTGGACTGCAACCTTGGTCTACTCATTAAAATGTACCCAGTTTTACTAATGCTGCTTAATATATTGACAAATGCTCACAGTCTTACCTCAAATCCATAACAAATTAATGTTAAATGATTGCTACACTTTTGCCAAATTGAAATTAAATGTCAAGAGCAACAAGTTGAACAAGAACTTTAAAAAGTTATCTCAAGTTCACTGACAAGCTGAGGCTCACTGAACTTTGGCTAAACATGACTCAGAAAAGAAATGAAGTCACACCAAATGACCCTGCAATTTAAATAATATATGCCAAAGAGTATTGGACTTACCTTACATTTATCTTTAAATATTAATTACTATAATGAAATATACAAGTACTGAATAGAGTTTAGAAGGAATTGTGAGTTAGATAATAAAGAATATATCTGTAATCATGAGCAGAATAGAACACAATCTTTGAAAGAAAAGCAACATAACACAACACTTTGTTAGAAGTTTATTTCTTACAAAACAATAACACAATCACAATCTAACAAGGTAACGACCGATAAAGTTATTATATCCGAAACAGAAGTAAATGACTCACTTTGCGAGATCAATAATATGGGTACGCAGCTCCTTGGTTGACTGCACACGATTTAGACCTCCTTCGTAATGATTCAAGACAATTACATGACTGTTACATTCGCTCGCGTGGGTGCTAAAACGAAACGTCCCGTAATTGGAACATGTGAGGTCAGACAGATTACGTTCAATTCAATTTACTTCCTTATAAAATTAATTTTCATTGCTTACATTCACGCGATTTCAAATAAAACGTTGACTGATGCACTGCACACTTTAACCACAGATAAAGATAATGTAAACAAGACGACGTCAAACTGACAGTTGCCTAGCAACGAATTGCGTTCCGTTAAAATTGAAACGTTTGAAGTAAAAATATTATAAAACAATTTTAAAAAAGTAAAAAAAATAATCTACCTACTTCATTATTTTTATGAGTGATTGATAAATAATTAGTCTTTCAATCGTTTGTTATTTAAAAGCTCCTACTCAAAGCACTGAATAAATAATCAAGTAACTGAAGAAATAATAACGTTTCATTTCACGATAATAATAGTCCAATGGCGATTGGCGCGTAATTTTTGGTTGCGTGGGGAAAATATGGAGAGTCCCTATAATGCACGTCACTGTAATGCACACACCAGCAATGCGCGACACTGGATTGTACAACACGAGTGTGTACGCCCATGTAAAAGAAACCATCACAATGTTTCCAATTACTCGGCTGTACCTTGCTTGTCCGACCCAACAATGCACGGCATGATAATTGGCGACATCACGTGACTGTTTTGAATTCCAATGACGTACATTGTCATGTCGCGCATTCTCGGCCTGTACCAGGATTGGCCGGCCTGATAATGCACAGCACATCAATTGGAATCAAAACAAACAGTGACGTCACATTAAAAAGTAAAAAGCCATGTGACACTAGGGACGGGTGGTATCACAAACAAAGAGTATAATAATAAATATGGAATAGAGAGCCCTCTCTCGAGAATTTTTGACACCCTATATTGAATGGTGTCGCACTCTGGTACTAAATCCCCTGAACTAATCCCAAAATCTATAGGTGCGTACATAGGTATACATCCATCTATACCTTATTATTGAATAGGTTTTCTATTGGTAGGCGGGTAATTTGAAATGTAGGCTTTAAAAAAGCTAGTTTTATAAACATTTTGTACTTGTTCCATAGCATTTCGTACTTAGTTCTTGATGTACTTATAAAATAAGAATTTACAAAAAAAAACAAAAAACAGATAAGTACAGCTAATGTTTACAAAATTGGACGTTTTTTAAAGCCATCTCAAAATAAAAACGATGGTTGTGTTAATATTTAATTCATTTATTGTTTTTATTATGGCGATGTTTATTATAGTAATCTTGAGCATACATTTTTGTTTCATCCTCACCATCGAATGTAAGCTTCCCTGTCAAAATCCGGTTTACTGATTTGCACCAACTATAAATCAATATATTTATTGTTACATCTGTAAAGTATTCTTTTAACTTTTCTTTATGTGTTTCACATTTGAATGGAAACTGCACAAATATTTCTGCAACTGCTTTTATTTCTTTTTTTATTCCAGTTGTTTTTAGCACATCAGTTTTCAAATGTGAAACACATATGCTTTGAATACCAAGAAAACATTCTTCCAATTTTCCCGAGGGATAACATAACAACATTTTGTCAGGAAAATATTCTTTTGCTGCAATGTAGGAATTTTTATCATTTTCACTACCTAAAACCGTTTTTCTGCATGGTTTGCAGTTTTTTATTATATTTTTGAGACATTTCCTCAAGATCCACCCACACACATAATTTCTTTGGCCTAAATCATTCGGAAGTTGTACATTATTCAGAACTTCCTCTCTAAGAGTTATTTCTTTTTCTTCAAAAACGTCGGTTTTGGGAGCAAAATCAGAGCTTTTTGTAAAAAAATGGAGTGTTTGCAAAAAACTATTATCATCTTCTTCGCAGTTTGCTCGAGCTGAATGATAGTTCAAATTATTTAATAAAATTGTTTTGAATGCGCCTTCAAAAGCCATTACATTGGGTGCAATGTTTCTTGCCCCGCAATTTCTAATACTTCCGAAGAAATTCTCAACGGGATCTTGATTGAAATTTCTCGTCAACATTGAGTCAAAAGAATATTTTTGTGATAAAATTTTCCACAATTCTTGAATGCCTTCAATAGTTTTTACAAAATTTTTTACAGATGGAACAACAGTTTCAAATTTTCGGATTTTATTGCCTACCTTTTTGCTTGACTGGAATTTTATACTTTTTAGCATTTTTTTTGCTTTTAGCCACAACTGATGGTGAGGTGAATTCCTTCTTACAGGGCCTTTATAAATTTTGCCATTTGGAATTTCAAATGTATTACAATTGAGGCTGTCAAATAAATCATCTACTAATAAAGTCAGAGGAATAATAGAGCGACACTCTTCGGATAACTTTCCTCTAGCCGTCAAATGGTCTGTGGTAACCGCCACACTATGGCTAAAAATCTGAGCAGCAGGCTTCACTCGCATTTTTTTAATTTTGTCGGGAACTACGTGTTCTTCTGTCAATTTATGGAGGTTGCTCAGTTCTCCACAAGATTTATCGGCAGCATATAACTGCCGGAAATAATCCCATTTTACTGTCTTACTTTTATTTCCATCTTCATAATCGATATAAGTCATGGTTTTACTCAGAAGATTGTTTCGCAAACCTTTCAATAAATGAGGAACATCGTACAAAGGAATAATTTTCTTTCCATTTATTTGGAACATATCGAGAGGCATTTCCTTCCCTTTTCTCAAATATTTTGCTTTAGTTTCATTTACTAAGCCTTCTATGGCGCTTACATTAACCGTACTTTGGTCACACACTGTACATAATATGATCAGACCAGTTTTTTGAACATTTTTAATTACATCTTTTATAATTGATATTAAATCCATTTTGTTTAAGGCATTGGTGAAAAAATAAGCTACGGGTTGTTTGAAATGCTTTTTTATGCCCTTAACCATAAAAACTAGAGCATGGTTTGCAATCGGTTTTTTTCCATTACTGGCAAATCCCTTTAACTCGTCCCTTGATGAATCATAATGTATTTGTGGCATTATTGACATCTCATCGAATATAAGGGTACACAGTCTGTCTTCAGTATCCAAGTAAGACACCGTCTTTTTTAATTTGTCAAAAATAATTTGGTTTATGCCAGGGCTTAATTTAATTTGAGCTAACAACCTTTTCATGGATTTTGTCGATGGTAAAACAAAATATTTCGACATTAAGCCGTAGCATTTCGGACTCCTTTTATACAACGAAAGTGAAAGAACTTTCTCTTCGAGAGAAAAACGCCGTCCAGTTGGTTTTTTTCCAACTTGGAAATACTGCATGTTTGTAAATATTTTTGCAGCAGGTGTCATATCCTTGATAACTTTTAGGAACTCTGATTTCTTGAACAGCTTTTCAGCATTTTTCAGTCGCGCCTTCAAACCTTTTCCCTGCTTCTTAAGACGATACATTTGTCTTCTTAGATTTTTTATATTTTTCTGGTAAATAATACATTTCTTCGAATTCACCGAAGACAGCTTATTCTTAGTCCAAGCTGTAAAATACAATAATGGTATCAATTATTATTGCTCTATGAATAACGTGGAAACTAATGTTTTACAATTATTTACAAGTGACATTTTGGTATGTATTCAGCATTACAATTGAACAAAAAAAAAACTTATGAAACGCAAATAAGAACAACCCCATGAACTTTAAATTCTTAAATGGAAGGATTAGATAACTTCATTATAAAGTTATTTCCGATTTCCAAATGAAACACATGATTAATACTTACTTCTTACATTCGAAGTTTTCCCCAATGGTTTGTAATAATTATGCTCCAGCAATGGATTGTGAGATACTTCTTGAGATGCACCTGAAATTAAAAAAAAAAAGCATGTTTTTGTTTTCAAAACCATTGATCACAAATGTACAAACAGTCAGACCCGAAACAACTATCTATAAGTCATACGAAAATTTTTGTTCCGCACGCTGTCTTTTCCTGTCCCATGAGCCACATATGGTTCAGAGCGATTGTTTAACTATTGTTTCTTTTCGTGGACAGTGAATGTGTTATGTGAACAGAGTTATAAAAAAACTGTGATTTATTCAAATCCTTAATAAATATTTTTAATATTACAACTACATAGCTGAATGTTACTTTTCCCAAAAACTGAGTTTTGTGATGATTTCAATTTTGTATGTCTTAAGTTTAATTTTTTTATACTTGCATTTTATAACTATTTATACATAATATTAACAGCCAATCGTGTTTTGCTGGGACACAGGCCTCCTCTCTGCATATTGGGCTGTAATCCACCACTCGGATCCGGTATATGTTTATACATGTCAAGTCTCTTAGATGGTAATATTTGATGGCAAATGAAAGTGCGAGTTTTGTATGTGACTTACCAGATGTAGACTGTGGTTTTTCTGATACTTCAGGAATATCCAAAGAACTCTTTTCCACTGCCTTTTCATAAATTTTACCTGGAATACATAATGGTAAAATTACTTCCTCTTAAATTATTACAAACTAATTTTGTGATGATTTCTATTTTATACATATATGTCTTAGGTTTCATTATTTATACATATTTGATATTTGCGTTGTGAATCTATTTATAATTATTCATCATCATCTGCATAGCCTTTTCCCAACCATATTGGAATCGGCTTTCACTCTAACTGGATGCAACTGAATACTAGTATTTTACAAGGAGCGACTGCCTATCTGACCTCCACAACCCAGTTAATACTGGGAAAAACGATACCACTTGGTAAAACTGGTTGTCAGACTTTTTGGGTCACTGGCTACCTGTAACGACTGTCAAAGATAGATAAATGGCAGCCGGGGCCAACAGCTGCCTCAGCAGTATGTTAGGGTGGTCACCCATCCACAGACCAACATAGGCAAGCACGGCTTAACCTAATGATCAACCAGAGTGGCTCATTATTATTTTGCCACAAGCTCCATCAACTATTCATACATAATATTAACAGCTAATAGTGTTTTGCTGGGACACAGGCCTCCTCTCTGCATATTGGGCTGTAATTCACCACTTGGACCCGGTACAGGTTAATAGATGTCAAGTCTCTTAGACGGTAATATTTAATGGCAACTAAAAGTGCGAGTTTTATTCTGACTTACCAGAAGTAGCCTGTTGGATGTCTGATACTTCATGAATATCCAAAGAACTGTTCTCCATTGCTGTCTGATAAATTTTACCTGGAACACATAATGGTAAAATTACTTCTTCTTGAGTCATTACTTTCCCAAAAACTGATTTTTGTGATGATTTTAATTTTATATAGGTTTGTTTTTTTAATATTTACATTTTGTAACTATTTACTACATAATATTAACAGACAATAATGTTTTGCTGGGACACAGGCGGAGGCCTGAGAGGAGTCTCTGCATCACCACTGGGCTGGAATCACCACTGGGGCCCAGTACATGTTAATAGATGTCAAGTCTCTTAGATGGTAATTAATGGCGAATGAAAGGGCGAGTTTTTTTGTGACTTACCAGACGTAGCCTGTTGGATGTCTGATACTTCACGAATATCCAAGGAACTGTTCTCCATTGCTGTTTGATAAATTTTACCTGGAATACATAATGGTAAAATTACTTCCTCTTAAGTTATTACTTGTTCACCAGTACATCGTTGTATTCATTTTAAAATCGTAATAAATCATTGGGTTAGAGTTAACGAAAAGTAGGGTAATCTTGATACTATCTATTTATTGTGATATGAAAATAGGGGGTGCTTTTCACGGTTTATTCAACTTAATAGTTAATAAGTTTAATAGTTCTTACTTACACCCAATTTTAAAAGCTTAAATTAACAAACATACCTGATGATGATTGACGATACTTCATTGATTTTGATCCATGATTGATTTTGTTTCGGTTGACGTTCAATCAATATTATAATCTGTGAAATTGTGAATTATTCGTGTACCAGTGTTTTTAGAAAAGTTTAAAAACGCTGTTTTGGATTTTCTTGTTGAGTTCTGGTTGTTAGGCACCCTCCTACAGCTAAATCCGGAAGAGAAAATGGTCCTGAGATGGAAGAAAGCAAAAGATAATGACAACAAACATGATTAACATCAGCAACGTGCAAGCGTTTTCAACAAGAAATTATATTTCATTGATCAAGTAAGTACCTAGGTATGCTATTATACTAAATATAAGGCTAAAAGTGTCTTGTTTGTCTCCGACTTACCGTTTGTCGTAAAAACGATGTCGAAGGGATCCATAGGTTAAGTTAGAACTGTGACCAACTACCTCGAAATTTGTCGCGTTTTTCTAAGAATTTTTTTTATAGTGCCCATAAGACGACACTGACCCATTATTCTCTGATTCTTTCCGTAATTTACAAATCGTCTCAATTATTATGATACCCTATGATTATCAGTGTGTAAATTATTAGAGCTCTTTATCTGGGGGCTGTCAGTTTGATCCCAATGGCTTTGTTTGTGATGTAATTAATCAATCCTTGTAGGTACTCTATATTATTTACTAATATGTAGGTCCTTACTATCTGATAAATAAATACCTATCCACAAAACATTCCTACATAATTACCCACAAACACTAGCTGTGGAGACAGTGACAAGATCTACAACATAGCACATAGCTTTAATACAGAATAAAAATAGCAATACATAAGTAGGAACGTACTATATCTATACCTAAGTGCTAGCAGTCGAGCTATGAAAAAATTTCATCAGTGTTCATTTTATTAAACCTAGGAATTTTGTAGAAGGTTACCTGAAGCTGCCATCATAATAACTTTCTAATGAATCTTATTTATTTTAGATTCTCACTGCGATCGTAAGATGTGTGCGACTCAAACTTGATGGAGATAATTATAAAAGCTATGAAATATTTGCCCCGAACATAGTCCATACCATGATTGTGTTGCTGCTTGCTGCTCAAGGGGACCGCAAGCCTGGAATTCCATTACAATATATTTATTATATGGTTTCATTGCAGAAGAAAAGAACACTTTAGTAAAAAGTTAATTGGTTATACCTAGTCAACAACCCAACCTGTCAGACGACTTGTCAAGTAACAAAAATAAAATTATTGAAAAAACTATTAGAATTATTATTGGATTGGTATGCAGTGTCAAAAGTGTAAGAAGAAATTGGCGAGTAAAGGATCTCATTTTCTATGCCAAGGAAAATTCCATAGGAATTGTGTAAAAGGCTTGGCAGCAGACATGAAAGCAGGTAGAACACTTTTTTTTTGTAATAATTGTGAAGATGAAGAGCCCGAGGAAGAGGAGCAGGAAGTCAGTTTTTTTTTTACTGTAGGTTCTTATCTGATCACATTTTAGAAATCCATGACAGATAAATAGCCCTTAAAATAGTAGGTAGGTACCACCTACTAATTGTTTGATACATAATTTTATTTGTAATTAAAATGAATAAATAGGTACTTAATTTATATGATGATCATTATTTAAAAATAAATTTAACATTTAATGTAAGAAAAAAATGTGTAAGAAAATGTAGTGAGGACAGTTTTGTTTCAGTATGAATGTGGATGGGTATGTGAGTAGAGGAAGACCAAGACGAGAAGAAGAAGATATGCTGCTCTGACTTGAAATGAATTGGGTTAAGGGCAAGAGAATGGAGTAAATTTAATTAAATTATTTAATTTCATTATCTTTTTTTCACTCGTTCTCGTCCGTAGTAGGTACGTCCTGCAGGATACTCCTTTCCCTTATGCTCCACACAGATCCCGTGACCATACATACATAATCTCTTGATCTCTATTCGTAGCTTGCTTCTTTCCATGATACGTAATCATCATATCAGCCATAGGAAGTCCACTACTGAACATAGGCCTCCTAAATAATATAGTGTAATACTGAAGTAGGTAAGTAAGTTAATTTAAAATGAACGTCAATATGGCGGGACCACGCCAGGTTTTGCGAATATCATGTGAATAGGATATAATACAATATTTCTACTATTTCATACTTTCTCTAAAATTCTTTTTCTCTAAATCTTTCATAAAATTTCAAAATATGCTGCTAAGAAAGTGGTCCCGCTGTTTTTATATCAAAATGACGGGGCCACTATTCATATGATGAGGAACACATGGCGGGATCTTAAACTGAACACTCAAAATTTCAATACGAAATAGTAAGACTACGTTATTTAACTTTTAAAACTAGTTTCATTAAAGAAATGTTTATTAAATTTACATAGTGTTTGGGGTTCGGTCGGGATTGTTTTAATATCAAAGTAAACTGCCTTTGATTCAAAGATAATATTTAATTAGCACTGTATGACTGTACACGACATGATTCAGGTTGAATATGGAAAGCGAAAAAGTGCTTCGTCATTCCATAGACAATAACATTATATTTTTAACCATAGACTACAACATGCCCCTTTTTAAAAGAGAGCTGTCAGACTGACATTGACATTACAATTATTTGACAGATGACTTAATCCAAGTTAAACACAACCATAACAATTTACATTGAAGAATTAAGATTTTTAAAATACATTTCATTATAAACATTACTAATATAATTATACAATAATATCATAGTAAGAGTAAGTGAGTGCTTGCCAATAATACAATAAAAATACAATTTGCATTTGAATTAAATTGTGATAATATTATTGTGAACTTGTATTATTTTCTATGTATTAAATCTTATAAATCAAGTCTTTGTGTTTTCTTTAACAATCTTCCCCTAGAGCTATATTGTTTTTCAGCATTTACAGCCTCATCATTACATGGTAATGGAGATTGTTCTACACTACTTGGTATATTTAATTCATTTGGACTTTGAAGTAAGTTCTCTAAGTTTCTACGTTGAGAAGACATTGGACTTTCATTATCAAATTCGTTATAGTCATGTAGACTTTCAGGTGAAACTAATGTTTCATCGATATCAACAAATATAGGTGACTTTACTATGTTTTCTGACTGGTTTTCTGACTGACAAGAATGATTTGACTCTATAGATAAGAATGAATCTGACTCATTGTTCAGTTCCTGATTTTGTAAACTTGACTCAGGACTTGACTCATGATAAGTGAAGATAAATGTATAACTATCATCCTCCTTTTCTGAAAATGTTGACTTGTTTAGTTCATTATTTAATTGACTAGGACTAGGACTATCCTTAAAGTTGACTTTTTTGTTATTATTTTGAGAGACATTTTTCTGACTTGACGTTTGACTTTCTGACTTGAACCTAAAACGAATATGCTGACTATTCCTACGGTAAGTATTATTATTATAATCTTTGACAATAAATGATCTTGGATATTTGGTTTTAGACATAATAGTACCTTTTGTCCATATAATATCCTTAGGATTTTTCTTAAAATAAATATTGTCATTTATTTGAAAATCCAGATAATTTTTACAGTTTTTGTCATAATAAAACTTGGTTTTTTGACTTTTTTCTTGTTTCTTTTTGTTATGTTCCGAATGCTTTACAATCTTAGGTCGTAAGTGACTAATTTTGTTAGGTAGCTGAGATCTTAACGTTCTAGACATTAAAAGCTGTGCTGGAGAGCTTAAATTTCCTCTCGGTGTATTTCTATATTGCAAAAGGCCTAAGTGAGGATCAGATCCAGAATCATCACTTTTCCTTAGTATATTTTTTATTATTTTTACTGAGACTTCTGCTAAGCCGTTGGATCTTGGAAAATTTGGACTTGAGATAATGTGTTCAACGTCCCATTCATGCAAAAATTTTCTAAAATCATTGGAGTTGTATGGCGGTCCTCCATCTGAAACTAGTTGCATTGGAATGCCATGACGTGCAAAAATAGATTTTAGGTGTGCGACAACATTAGATGTTCGACTGTCTTTATTTAAATTTGCTATTTCAATGTAGTTAGAATAGTAATCTACTACCAATAAGTATTTCTTATCTTTATATTCAAATAAGTCGGTAGCTAGTTTTTGCCATGGAAATAAAGGTTTTTCATGAGTTAACATTGGTTGTTTTGATTTATTTGCAGAATAAATTGAACATGTTTCGCATTGTCTAACTTTACTTTCAATATTTTGATTAATATTTGGCCAATAAACTACATTTCTTGCTAAGTTTTTAGTTTTTTCAATCCCTTGGTGACCCTCATGTAATATATTTAATATTTCTGTACGCATTGTCTGAGGTATGATAACAGAATTGTTTTTGAAAATTATATCATTAATTACATGAATTTCCTCTTTTATGTTCCAGTAAGGCAATGTTAAACTATGACAATGTTCTTTACATTTAGGCCATCCATTTTTATAATCTTCTATTATTTTTTGAGAAACTAAATCTTGTTTAGTGTGTCTTGTAATTTTCTCAAGTTTTTCTGGAGAAATGGCTAAATTAGAGGTTAACAAATTTATGTGAATATTAATATTTGAATCTAAATCTTCCAAACTGACTAATTCTTGGTTAAATTTATCATCTTTGACTGGAGCACGAGATAATGTATCAGAAACATACATCTCTGATCCTTTTGTATAAGACACAATAAGATTATAAGCTTGTAAAGTGATCATCATACGTTGTAATCTTGTTGGTACTTCTGACAAGGGTTTTTTGAATAATGTGACTAAAGGTTGGTGATCTGTTTCAACTTGAATAGGTTTTCCATATATGTATTGGTGGAATTTTTTACACCCAAATACTATAGCATATAGTTCTTTTTCAATCTGTGCATAATTAATTTGACTTTTGTTTAATGACTTTGAAGCATAAGCAATCGGATTTTTGTCATGTAAAATAACTGCACCTACTGCATTTTGTGACGAATCGACTGACAATCTAATTGGTTTTTTCATATCATAATGGACTAAGACTGGATATTGACATAACATTGACTTTAATTTTTTGAATTGTGTTTCATGTTGTTCTAACCATTGCCACTGATTATGTTTTTTGAGCAATTCTCTCAGCAAAGAAGTTTCTTCTGCGAGATTTGGTATATGGGAACCTAAATAATTGACCATTCCTAAAAATCTTTGCAGTTCTTTGACATTACTTGGACTTGGCATTTTCGAAATTGCTTCTACTTTTGACTGGTCAGGTGATACACCTTTTTTATTGAAAATGTGTCCTACATAGCATATTTCAGACAAACCAAAATGACATTTGGATTTATTGAACTTCAAATTGACTTCCGACGCTCGTTTGAATAACGATTCTAGTCTTTCATTGTGCTCTTCAATAGTAGACCCATAAACAAGTATATCGTCTACAAATATAATTATACCTGTTAAATCTCCGAATAATTGATTCATTGTCCTATGGAAAATTTCACCACTAGAGTTGATTCCGTATGGCAGTCTTAGAAATTTGTATCGACCGTATGGAGTGTTGAACGTACAAAGTTCACTACTTTCCTCGTCTAAACATATAGTCCAATAGCCTGAACTTGCATCTAATTTTGAAAAAATTGATGCACCTGCAACTTTAGATCTAAGATCATTGAATGTTGGATACGGGAAATGAGGACGTTTAATAGCCGTGTTTAAGTTTCTAGGATCAAGACATATTCTCAGTTTACCATTTGGTTTTTCGACTAAGACAATTGAGTTTACCCATTTAGTTGGCTTATCGACTTTTTCTATGACCTGTAGTTCTTCCATATATTCTAATTCTTCTT
The DNA here is from genome assembly GCA_916618015.1 of Xestia c-nigrum. Taxonomy (NCBI): domain Eukaryota; kingdom Metazoa; phylum Arthropoda; class Insecta; order Lepidoptera; family Noctuidae; genus Xestia; species Xestia c-nigrum. The sequence continues at coordinate 8,275,732 of OU745263.1, forward strand.
TAAGACGTTTCTCTAATGAATAAGGTATTCTTCTGACTGGGCAGACTTTAGGTGGAACACTACTATCAATGTCTAGATGAGCTTTATATGGTAGACAACCTAGACCCTCGAATGTTTTAGCAAACTTGGAAATAATTTCTTGTACTGACCTTTGCTGGATTCCATATATTCTTTTCACAATACCTAATTTTTCACATGAATTCCAACCCAATATTGTTTTACATTCACATTCAACAATAACAAAATAGAGTTTTGTGGTTATTCCGTTTTCAAATTTACAGTTAAGAATACATGTACCTAAATTTGGCACTAATTGTCCTGAAAAGGAAAAAAGTTTATTATTTGTTCTTGAAATATTAATATTTGAGTGAGAACTGGACATAATTTTATCTAACATTTTCTTGCTTATGACATTTGTATCTGCACCTGTATCAATTTGACATATAAGTTTGACATTATTACAATAAACATTTATTTGCCAATTTTTTGTAGATTCACAATTTTGAACTGAATTTATGACAAAATTATTAGAAAAATCTTTTGACATTGGCTGTTCATAAGAAATATTACTAACTTTATGGTCTGATTTCCTGAAAAAACAAAATTTAGCAAAGTGTCCTTGTTTTTTACAATTATTACAGGTTTTTTCCTGTGCTGGGCATTTATATCTGTGAATTTGTCCACATCTGGTACAATTCCTGTCTGATGATTTATTCCTGTTGCTTGACTGATTTCTTCCATGACTATTGTTTCTCCCATGACTATTTTTATGATGTCTCGAATTACTTCGGTAGGGTGTTCGACTTCTATTTTTATAATTTTGTTTTTGCTCTTTGATCCCTTGAATATTCTCCTTTTTAATTTCTTGGTTGTTTAATTTATTTGATCTTTCTTGAGACAATTCTAGACTTTTTGCTATTTTCATCACCTTTTCAACTGTAAGATTTTCTTCCTGTAAGAGTCTTTCTTTTATGTGTGTGCTAATCATGCCTATTACGAGCATGTCCTTGATCAATTCTTCTTTCAAATTACCAAATTCACATGTGGTAGCCTGGTTGTTCAATATGGTCAAATATTCATCCAAAGATTCTTCGGTTTTTTGGACTCTTGTGAAAAAATTATACCTTTCTACTGTTATGTTTAAAAGAGGACTGAATTTTTCGTCGAATTTCTTTAGGATGTCATCTAACTTTGTTGTATTTCGATCTATATTGAAACTATTAAAAATTTCTATTCCGTCATCACCAATAGCATTTAGGAAAATTGCTGTCCTTTTCGAATCCGTTACTTTTGATAAATCATTAGCATCCATAAAAATTTCAAATCTAAGTTTTGTGGCAAGGTTCAGTGTGAGGAGATAAATCTAAACCCACTTTGCAAAAATAACAATAAATAGTTTATTTAAACTAATAACTAGGTACATTAATGGTAACACAAAGAGCTAACTAACATAACAAATGAAATAAAGAAATAAAGTAATCTAACTAAACCCTACCGAAAACCCTAAGCGCACCGTGCCCTGTACGTCAGTAATGTGGATCACCAACACCACCTTCGCACAGTGCAGGCGCTAATCTGAACTCAGCAAGAAGCGGGGGCAAACGTGACCGACCTAAGCCGATGCGGTGTGTACACCCAAGTCGTGCCGAACTCAGACTAATGATCCATAGCCCGGGCGGCGCTTATAAAGGCGGCCAGGAGCGCTGCGGTGGGCCGTGCGGTGCGGGGTAGTGATGACGCCCGCCGTGTTCACGTGCGCGCGAGTGTTTCTGCCGTGGTTGGGTGTTTGCCGCGTTACAATCTCCCCCTCTGGTCCCGAAGACGTCCCGACGAGGAGACCAGTGTTTCAGAGGCTGCTGTCTGCTTTTCTGGGCCTACCGCGTCTGCGCAAAGGTCTTTCAGGATTAGGCACATCGTTGCCGGAGCCCTGGAATGGGCTCAGCGCGGATGTATGGTAAATACCCAGAGGAGTTGTAGGCTGTGCTGGGTGTGCAACCTCGTAAGAACAAGGTCCATGCCGTCGCAGGATGATGTAAGGCCCGTCGCGACGTGGAGCCAGCTTCGCTGTTTGGTAGCGAGCTGCGCTGCTCTGGACATTGGCCGCAACCATGACGCGATCGCCGGGTAGGTAGGAAGGAGCTGGACGCCGATGTTCATCTGCTGCCTTCTTCCTTGTTTCTTCTTTGTTCTCTTGCACTTCTCTCGTTCGGTTAAATGTTTCTGCTAACAAAATAAGTTTTGGGGTTATTTCGGGGATAAAGTTCTCCGATAAAGCTATCTGATGAAGGTCGTGTTTAACATCATCGAAGGTCCTTAACTCTCTACCGAAGGTAAGATATGCTGGGCTAAAGCTCGTGCTGAGACAGTGCGATGTGTTCATAGCATATCTTATGCTAGGGAGCCTTTCTGCCCAAGACCGATGATCACCTTCTACGTAGATTGCTAGCTGTGTTTTCAAATCTCGGTTCTTCCTTTCGACAGGGTTGGCTTCCGGATGGTATACAGGCGTAAACGAATGTTGAATGTCCAGACAGTAAGTGAGTTTTTGCATGACTGAGCTGATAAACTGTGTTCCATTGTCGCTTATTAATCTTCGTGGAACGCCAAAACGCAGAAAGACTTCATTTAGTAAAACGGTTGCACAAGCTTCAGCCGTGGCTTGTTCTAAAGCAAATAATTCAACCCATCGGGTTGCGATATCTTCAACAATAAAAATCCAGGCTTTTCCATCTGGAGTTGGAGGTAATGGCCCGAACAAGTCAAAGGATAAGGTTTCGAATCTTTGGTTCATTACCGTGGTCTGTAAAAGTCCAGCTGGCTTCAAATTGCTTGGTTTGTATCTTTGACATTTGATACAATCCTTGACGTAGCTTTCGATGTCTTTTCGCATTCCTCTCCAATAATATCTGGCAGCGATGCGATGAAATGTTTTATCAGCCCCATAATGACCGGCAGTGGGCTCGTCATGATATTTTGAAAGAATGGCCTTTGTTTCATGTTTTGGTATAACCAGCTGGGCAGCGTCATTTTCGTTGTCTTGAAGATAGCGGTGCAACAGTCCGTTGTTCATAACGTAACCTTTGTTTGACCAATAAATAGCATCTTCATCCCGAACTGGCTTCTCCAGTGCTTCCATAATTGTTTTTAGGGCATCGTCTTTCAGTTGTTCGTTCCGAATCTCCTCTCCAGAGCGGCGGGGCATATCTACTGATACTATGCACACGCCATGGTTAACTTGGAGTTCTGGATGAGGCGGTCTTGATAGACTATCAGCAATCACGTTAGTTTTACCTTGTATATACTGAACTGTTAAATTGTATGGCTGGAGTTGCAGTGCCCATCTAGCAAGTCGTCCTGTAGGTGATTTAATAGACATAAGCCATTTCAGTGCTTGATGATCAGTGGCAACTACTACCGTAGAACCTTCTATGTAGCCTCTAAATTTTGCTACAGCCCATACCACTGCTAGGGCTTCACGCTCTGTAGTAGAATAATTACGTTCTGCTTTTGTTAATAATCGGCTAGCATATTCGACGGGATGCTCCTCGTTGCCCTCCCCCTGTACCAAAACAGCTCCCAGAGCATAATCACTAGCGTCTGTTTTTATGGTGTATGGCTTACTTATATCTGCTTGGCGCAAGATAGGGGCACTAGTTAGGCGTTGCTTGAGTTCACGGAAGGCATCCTCCTGTTGAGCTCCCCACTCCCAGGTTGTACCTTTTTTCGTCAGCCGAGTAAGCGGTTGAGTAATCTTCGCAAAGTTCGGTACAAAACGACGATACCATGAACATGTTTGTAGAAAAGATTGTACCTGTCGGATATTCTTCGGCGCAGGTATGTCTAGTATGGCGGATATTTTTCCAGGATCTGTACACAAGCCTGCTTTCGTTATGATATGTCCTAGATAAGGAATCTGTTCCTCACAGAATCGACACTTTTGCTTGTTTACAACCACATTATTTTCCTGAAGCAGTTGGAACAGTCTATTTAGATCTTGCAGGTGTTGCTTGAAAGACGGCGAGAGCAGGATGAGATCGTCTAAGTAAGCCAGCAACTTCATTCCATCAAGATGTAGCTTCAATCTGTCGATAAATCGCTGGAAGGTCGCCGGAGCATTGCGCAAACCAAACGGCATACGTTTAAAGTGGTACAACCCAAAGGGAGTGACGAAAGCCGTTTTCTCCTGGTCTTCATCTCGCACTTTTATTTGCCAATAACCTGCTTTTAGGTCAAGAGTCGACATGTAAGGCGTCGGTCTTGCTTCATGCAGAAGGTCGTCTATTCGAGGTAAGGGGTACGCGTCAGCTACAGTTATACTATTAAGCTGGCGGTAATCTATGCAGACTCTTGTACCTCCATTTTTCTTGGGGACCATAACAACTGGTGCAGCCCATGGGGATTTCGAAGGTGTGATAACACCGTCGTCCAACATCTGATCAATCTCTTTGCGTAGAACTTCTTTCCGCTGTTGGGATACTCTGTATGGAGGCACAGCGACCGGTTTATGGTTTCCAACTTCTATGATGTGTTCCACTAGAGTAGCTGGTTTGCCATTACCAGTGAATACGCCAGCGTGCTGTTCTAACAATCTGTTAAGTTGTACCTCTTCACTTGAGGCAGCTCCATCTATAGCAACCATAGCGATGTCAATGTTGGTTCCAAACAACTTACTACTCTGTGGAGACAGAGTAATTTCCGCGTTATTAATGCTGGACTGCGCATCCCGGAACAGTGAACCGACAAACCTCGGCGAGTAACCATTGAGCGTAGGTTCTTGTCGAGAGGGAGAATGTGGGGGCGTACAGAAGTCAATTAATACAGGTGGTCCGTATGCGTCCGCCATATTGCGTTCTTCTTCCAGCGCATTCGCACATGGGGATGGGGTCTGGAACATTGGGCTCAACATTGGCTCCAGAGACGTAATCGAGGCTAGCCTTGCAATCACCGACTCGGTTTCCTCAAGTTCCATTTGCACCGTGGACACGGATGCGCTGTCTTCATCCTCGTTATGCAGATCATATTTCTTGCCAGGTTCATCCAAGAAGTGGAACAATAGTTGCGGCAAGTTGAGAACTATGCTTGCATCTTGGATAAAGTCTACTCCTAGGAGTGTGCGATTATCATGTGTTTCGGGCAACACGATAAAAGTTGTGGGGATCGTCCGTCCACATAAAGTTACAGGTACTTGTGCTGACTGTACACGTTGTCTTCGCCGTAGACCATCGGCAAGGGTTACCGTGGCTTTTTCGGAGTTAAAGGTCACTCCTTTTCGCTTTAGCACGTAGTACAGTGAAGTAGATGCGACGCTCATTTTTGCGCCAGAATCAACGTGAGCTTGACCATTGATGCCATCGATGGAAATTTTGACAGTTGGCCTAAGTCGCGTTCCAGAGGCCAATGCATAAAACCCAACTTCCCCTGCGCCGATTTTGGGTGAGTTGCACTTTGGACACTTGCTTCTGACTACGCCAGGCTCACCGCATCCGTAGCAGGTTATTTTAGACGTTGGCGGTGGTCTGGTCTCAGTTTTCTTGGGAGTTTCCTTAGACGTCTCGGTCTTAGCAGCTTTCTTGCGACACTCCTGCTCGCTATGGTTATAAGCGCGACAGAAGTTGCAGCGGGTTCTCTTCACTAACGGTGTGGCACCAGTGTTGGTCTGTTCGGTGGTCTGTTCAGTAGCGGTTTCTTCAATTTGACGTACTTTCACGAGAAATTCGTCAAATGTTTGCACGGAGTCCCTCGGTATTCTATCTCTTATTTTCGCATGGAGGGATGTGTATAGCAGGTCCAACCCTTGTGATAAGGTGGGCGACGGCTTTGGCAATTCCGCTATGAGTGCACGTTTTTTAGCAACAAATAGTTCTGTGGCTGTAGGACCGCTTTGCTTGTTGCACACAATCTCATTAAGTACTTGATAGGCGGGTCTCTTTGGGGCAAATGTCGTCCGTAATAGTGACACAGTCTCATGCCAAGTACTGACTGTTTCTCTCACTCCAAGCCACCAAATAGCTGCATCGCCAATAAGCAGCAGAGTAAGCCCTTCTATGGCATTCTCGTCGCTAACGGACTCAATTTTCTTGTAAGTAGTGATAGTTGACAGAAACGTCTCGACCACTGTCGACTGGCGAGTCCCGTCAAAACGGGCAGTGCATGATGCAAAACTGCCTGTTTTTTGCGAAACACGAGAATTGTCTCGGTTTGCTAACACCCCTAAAAGATCCCTAAACTGATCATCTGAGAAACTGACGTTTGCCATTTGTTTATTTCTCCGGCTACGTCTAGGTAAAACGTTATAAAAATCAATGTTGATTTGCTCAATAAATAACAGTAACCTAATAAACTGCTTACTCTGAAGGAATCTAGCGTGAAGATATACTAAAGCAAAAGACTACAGAAATAATAAAACTAAACTATACTATAGAAAGCAGTTTTATTGTAATGAATTACGTAACTAATCCTGTATACTGTCTACTCCAAAACCCTAGCTTGTATATAATACAATAACAAAAAAAATGTTTTTACCAATATACCGAAACTACTGTATATACCTACTAACAGAACTAAGATCAATCTAACAAATTAACTAATTGACAACAACAATAATGTTAAGATCTACCTACAACAAATGTGGGTACATACTACAATAAATCTACCTATGATAAAATATGTGGGTAAGAAAGCCCAAGGTGGGACGCCAATTGTGGCAAGGTTCAGTGTGAGGAGATAAATCTAAACCCACTTTGCAAAAATAACAATAAATAGTTTATTTAAACTAATAACTAGGTACATTAATGGTAACACAAAGAGCTAACTAACATAACAAATGAAATAAAGAAATAAAGTAATCTAACTAAACCCTACCGAAAACCCTAAGCGCACCGTGCCCTGTACGTCAGTAATGTGGATCACCAACACCACCTTCGCACAGTGCAGGCGCTAATCTGAACTCAGCAAGAAGCGGGGGCAAACGTGACCGACCTAAGCCGATGCGGTGTGTACACCCAAGTCGTGCCGAACTCAGACTAATGATCCATAGCCCGGGCGGCGCTTATAAAGGCGGCCAGGAGCGCTGCGGTGGGCCGTGCGGTGCGGGGTAGTGATGACGCCCGCCGTGTTCACGTGCGCGCGAGTGTTTCTGCCGTGGTTGGGTGTTTGCCGCGTTACAGTTTCCATTTTTTCCATTTTTCTGCCACGTTATCGCCATTTTGTATGATAAACGGTTTCAATTGCACAAAGAACGCTTTGTCCGCCATGTTGGTGACTTGGATGACTTGACTTTTTTACTTACAGTTTTCTCGACTTTTATTGGCTTTTTCGTTTTCCTTTTAATTTAATATGACACCAATTCTGACACCATGTTTGGGGTTCGGTCGGGATTGTTTTAATATCAAAGTAAACTGCCTTTGATTCAAAGATAATATTTAATTAGCACTGGTATGACTGTACACGACATGATTCAGGTTGAATATGGAAAGCGAAAAAGTGCTTCGTCATTCCATAGACAATAACATTATATTTTTAACCATAGACTACAACACATAGGAAAACCACCTGAAGACAAAGTATAATTTTATTCCATGAAGTACCTATCATTTTATGGCTCATACAATTTAATAGAGGGTTTACTTTCTCTTTAGGCGCTTTTCTGATGTAAATATAAGAAACGTTAATTTATTTATATTACAGTTTTAAAAGCATAATAACGATTCAAACGTCGGCGTCGTACCATTTCCTACTGAAATTTTGTGTGCAACAAGGGCGTTACACCAAAAAGTGACTTTTGAGATACTTGAAGTTAAAGTTTTAGATATGTTATAAATTCTAAATGAATAAGATAAATCCCTAGAAATTTGAAAATAACGGGTAACAATGAGTATTATAATAGTATTATTATTATTTTCAAATAGAAACTTCAAAATAACATTTTTTTAAGTAGGTACATGTTATCCGCCCTTTTTGCATCCAACCCGTGGTCGTTCATATTTTTAAAGGTTTTGAAGGCATAAATGATGGCTTTAGGTGCTTTAAACAATCATCTTTTTATAAAAGTAAATCACAACACTCATTTGCTTTCATTATTTAAAAGTTGAATAATATCTGTGGGCTTGTTTTCTTTCATAACTTTATATTCTTTTAAACTTCTTTTTTCTTTATTTTTTGGGGGAACCTAATCAGTCTGGTCAACATCTGCACACAATCACTGATTTCAATAATTTCTGCCATGTTTTTAAATTAAAATAAACTTTCGCAGACTGCAGGTCGTAACAGCGTAGCGAAATCCTCTCAATTATTATCTATCACACCATCTAGAATCACTGTATCAAAATGAGTTTTGCCATATAATACGAGATAGCGCAATGTTTAATTTGGTGCAATAATATTAAAATGGGCTTTGGGTGCCGAACGCCCTTGTTGCTCCCATTGCTTGAACTAGTGGTCCCGTCATTTTGATATCAAATTAGCGGGGCCACTGTCTTTGCAGAATAATTTAAAACTAGTTTCTGCCCGCGGTTTCGCCCGCGTGAAGTTCGATAACTGTCCCACGGGATCATACTACGGGGATAAAAAGTATCATATGTTAATCCAGGTTATAAACTATCTATGTGCCAAATTTCATCCTAATTCGTTCAGTAGTTTTCGCGTGAAGGGGTACCAAATATACACCCTCACAACCTTCGCTTTTATAATACACACATCAAAAGTGTCTAGGGATCAACATATATTTTTGCAATAACTTTTCTCCTGATTGATACCTATTAATTAAAATTTTCTTTAAGGATTCATCAAATAAAGTGTTTTCGTTTGTCACAGTAACGATAAACCAAGTCACCTTTGCATTAATAAAGAAATTTGCCATTTTCCTAATAAAGGGATTTTTGACATTTGAACCACTAACACAAAAGTTCGAAAAAAAGACTGAAATAACAGTTTTCTTTAAAATTTTATTGGGTAACTTAAACAATTAATAATCCGTGTTTCTACCGCGAACACTAACAACACAAGAACATCGGTTTGGCATACTCAAAATGAGTTCATCCAAATCACGCTGTGGAATGGCCGCCCATGTTCGTTGCAACAACAAAAAAAGGTCTTCTTGCGACTGGATACCCTCCATATTCGGCAGAGCTCTTCTCTGTAGCATATCCCATGCATGCTCAATCGGATTCAAGTCTGGCGACTGAGCAGGCCAGGGCAGGACATTGATGTTAGCTGCGGCGAGAGTCTGTCTTACAACTCTTGCGGTGTGCGGTCGTGCATTATCATGCATTAACTGAAATAAGGGACCGATTTGCACTTGTAGAGGAACGATGACGTCTGATACAATCGTCTCAGCATAAATTTGAGCGTTGAGGTTGCCTCTGATCCAAATCAACTCAGTTCTTCCGCCGATCCAAATACCCGCCCATACCATGATGGTTCCACCACTATAAGGATGGACTTCCTGGCAGGATTTTAATCGCTGTTGGCGTCCAGGGGTTCTCCAGTGTCGTATACGTCTTGTATCCGGTCTCATACCAAAACGAGACTCATCAGAAAAGCACACGAAACGCCATTGTTCTTCTGCCCAATTTCTGTGTTCAAGAGCCCATTGATATCGAATCCTACGATTGTGCATTACTATAGGTGGTACCCGTAGCGGTCTTCGGGAATGAAGGTTCACTTCATGCAAGCGGTTTCTGACTGTTTGGTCGCTAATTAAGTTCCCTGAAGAGTGATGAAGCCTCACGGCTAACATCATGGCGGTTATTGATGGAGCTCTTCGAGTTAAGATTTGAATGTATCGGTCTTGTCTCCGTGTGGTGCAGCGATACCGTCCTCCATGGCGCTCAGCCACGGTACCAGTGCTTCGGTAACGTGTCCAAAGTCGACTGATAACACTCTGACTTGTATTCAGAGCTAAAGCCACAGTACGTTGCCGGGAACCAGCTTCTATCATTCCCACGGCTCTGAGCATTTCTTCCCTGCTTAAATGACGTCGCCGCTCCATAATAACGTTGGTTTTAATCAGTAGTAGGGAAGCAGTAGCACTAATAATGTCTTCAATGCGTTGTATGTTTTTATAGGGAAAATATTGACAGCTGATTTTCATCTTTTACTCGAATTTGATTCACAGTTCCTGATTCAAATTATGAAATGCACCAAAAAGGATCCATATAAATTTATAAAATCATAAATTTATTACAAAGCCACATCTCAATCTCAAGAAATCCGCATAAAAATGCTTGATCCCTAGACACTTTTGATGTGTGTATTAGTGTGATTCTTTTTATTGACTAAATTACAACCATTATATCACACAACATACCATTCAACCATTCTATCTCCAGTACTGCTGGACTGGACAGGTTTGAATGAAGTTAGTAGATAGTGATACCGTCAGCAAAACCTCATCAAATGAAATCTGCTTTTGACTTCAGCGAGATGAAAACATGCATTAAAACTCGAGGAAATACTGTGGCTCTGTTACGTCTACATCGCGTAGAAAATAACCAGGATCAACAGTAACGTGCCGTCCGCATCCGAAGCACGGAATCATCTTACTTTCTAAACAATCAGGTTATTTATTTAACCTACAATGCTCTGTGAGACAGTGTCCCCACCGGTAATCGAACCCAGAACCTCGGATCGCAAGCCAAACACTCGGATTACTAGACAATGGAGGCTGTTAATTTGTTGATGATCTAATAAAATTAGGTAATGGTTCATCATCATCATAATTGCAGTTCACTGCTTGACATAGGCCTCCGCCAATCGCCAAGGTGCACCACAAGGTCTAGTGGTTAAATTGGTCTTTGAAATTTTGTTTATTCAATTGAAGACCGCTTTCACATTTAGGCGCTTTTGGCAACTTTAAAACATATGCTGCGGCGCGGCTGTCCTTATAATGTGAAGGCATTTGTGCTTCTGCCGCGCTGCTAACGTTCTAGTGTGAAAGCGGCCTAAGATCCCGCCATGTGTTTCTCATCAAATGAATAGTGGTCCCGTCATTTTGATATAAAAATAGCGGGACCACTTTCTTTGCAGAATATTTTAAAATGTTATGGGTGTAGATTTTTTTATGAAAGTATGAAATAGTAGAAATATTGCATTATATCCTATTCACATGATATTCGCAAAACCTGGCGTGGTCCCGCCATATAACGTTCAGGAGTTCTCTCCTTTCTCTTTCTAGCGACAGCCAATCCAGTGCATAGTATATGGTCCAGTCATCCAGTGTACTGTACATAGTAGAGGTCAGCGTGCCGGCTCACTCGTCCGCTGATTTATGCAACCGAATAGGAACACCCATCTTCTAAACATTGTCGGATAGCACAGGCTCCATAATTTTGTATATTGCCAGATTAATAGCCGCCAAATTGTGCCTTTTTATGGACGGGGTGTCAGTTGGGTGGGTGAGGCTCCTTTGCGCCCCTAGGTCCGGGCCTTTAAGGTTAATCCAGGCAAGAGGCTTACCAACATTACATAATATGATAGCAGGTTCCCCTGATGGATAAATAACAAAATTTAAGCTGGGTTTCCCATTTTTTATGTAATTGAGTTACATAAAAAATGGGAAACCCAGCAAGAAATTATTTGCCCAGTTTCGAATGCAAATGTACCTGAGTGGTCTAAATAAGTGCGTTGTAGACCCAAATTTTTCTGGTAATATAAAAGTAGAAATTATAATAATTATGTTTACCTAACTTTGGATGAGCAACATATGTTAGGCCTTGTAAAACCCATGTATATCCATTGATATATAAAAGTATAGAATAGAAAATAAAAATGCTGATATTTTTTTTTGTGTTTTATTTAATAAGAGAATATTGTGTATTAATCAAACCACAAGTTTAAGACAGTAAAATATGGTTAAATGGTATATTTGTCTGTTCTTGAATCAAGTTAACTAAATAATAACAAGATATAAGAACGGGGACTGTTTTGTATTTTTTTAAGACTCTAAAGTGTTTAAATCTTCTCTCCTTTTGTCATCCTCTATCATCTTGCTACAGTCCAATGTAGACTCCATTTAAGAGATTTTACAGATATTGATTCTGCATGAGTTGCACTGGGAGTATAAGAAGTATCTGATTGTTCCAATTTTATAAATATTTTACTCAAATAATTTTTACTTGGTATTGATGGGTTTATATTAACACCACAATGCTTGATTTTAAATGGTGATGTAGATACAGTATGTAGAAACGGCTTTGATGGTGACGTCATCTGATTTACCAAACTGACTTTTGTTTGGTAAGCTTTACTTCTAAACATTTTCCATATATTATGTACTTGAATTGATTTATCCAATACTCTTGGTGATATATGTACTTGAACTGATCTATCCAATACTTTTGGTGTTAATTGGGGAACTTCTGCTACATTCTGCTGAACTGTAAAACAAATATTTTGTTATTTAAGTGTTTTAAGAAGAGGTTTGCAAGTGTTATTCAGACTGGCTGGTATGAGAGATAACGGATGTTTGGATTATGTTCGTTAGGAACACTATGTGTCATTTTGCTATTATTCTGTACTCAGTGTCATGAGAAATAAAACCAACTAAATTCTATGTGCACGTTATTTACTCTTGGCTCTCACCAAAGTGCAATGTTAGAATTATTATCAACACAAGTAGGAGATTACTAGGTGACAGAAAACTTGTATGTAGTTTTGAGTGTACCTACAATGTACATAAGTAATAAACACTGAGAATAAATTACTTTTTTCAATGCTATATTCTAATAAACATGTTACCTACTAATAAATACCTGAACTACTGGATGCAATTTCTTCGAAACTTGATTGTTTTGTAACTGTACATATTTCTTCGAATTCCTTTTTACACTTCAATAATCATCATTCTTCGTTTCTTAGCTACCGTACATAGGGTCGCTCTGTTGTATCAGATGGTCGGTTTTCCTGTCTGGTTGGCACATAAATATATGGGGCATACCATACATCCTGTGACCCCATCACATGATTCTTCATATAGCTTTCCATATCATTTGGCAACTGAACAAAAGACAAGTTAACGATTATAATCGTTAGTAAGAATGATATCCAAGACCAAAACAAACATAACCTCAAAATTGCATACCCTCAATATTTTCAACTATTTCACGTCCAACAAACATTTTAAGTTTAGGACCTATCAATTATGTTAACATACTCACATCAAAGTGGTCTTCACAGAAATAAAGTGGCGAATTCGTGACTAAGTCGTTCGAGTTTCGCCGTGCGAGCTATAACCACTTATCTCTTATTATTTCCTTGTTTGGTACATACACAAACACTTTGTTGGGTGTTGTTATTGATACTGCACACCACTTAAAAAAAATGGAATTCGTTTTAAATTTAATATTTTGTTAACTTTCTTCGCTACGCATAGACACAATGGCATTGTTTACCTAGGTGTGACCAGTGTGACCACAGAGTATATAATCACTACTAGATACGTTTAGGTGTGACGTCAGAGCCGACGCCATGACACCTGAGAGCTGTTTTCGCGCACTATTGAAAAAATACACTTCTGGACACATCTATTGGGCCACCTTAGAGTTTAGGTTTCGATGGCCCCTACCGAAATATGATTGCTAGATTGAACAAAAACTGTTGATGCAGTTTCAAACCTGATACATTTTACCATCTTTTTCTATCGTATTGTTTTAAATTTGAATTCAGAATACCATACGACATGGAGCTACGCCTAACAAGTCGGATATGCGCCTTGTTAAAGGCAATTGATTTTTGAATAAAAAACATGTTTTATCAAATAAAGGTTTAATTTAATAACGCGTGTTGCCTCCATGGGCATCTACCACAGCTCTCATACGATTAGGCATAGAGTTTATAATGCTACGGCCAGACTTGTAGGCGAAGATTCGTGTTCGCGTTGTCGCGATAAAAGTTCGCGTTCGCTCTATGACGAAGTGATTGGCCACACTTGGAAAACCCTTTCTACTGTCGCGATAATCTAGAACGTCGCGATAATTAATTTGCGGGAAAACATGGAAGAAGCGGTTGCGATGTATCACATGGCGGCTAACAATTATTTACTACATCTTTCCTTATCCTCTCATTATTCCAATCCGTGATTAAAAAGTTCAATCAAACACGTTCAAACCTCTCAGAGTATCTAGGTCAACTAGAGCGCGCGAAATGTAGCCAACCACACGAACTTTGTCGCGACAAAACCCTTTGATGTGCGGCAATTTACCGACAGCGGCGCGAAGGGCATTCGTTTTCGCGAAGTTTATCGCGATAGGACGAACTCTTTGGCCAGACGTGTCGCGACAACGCAAATCTTCGCGTTATCGCGATAGTGTAGCCCCAGCATTAACCGCTCTATGAAATTTTGAGGGATCATCTCCCAGTCGTCTTCTATGGCAGTTTTCAACTCCTGCATAGTCTGGGCAACTGGCTGACGAGCCCGAACACGTCTTTTTAGCTCGTCCCACATGTGCTCAATGGGGTTCATGTCTGGGCTTCTGGCTGGCCAGTCCATAACTGTGATGTTCACATCCCGAAGATATTCCCTGACGATGCCGGCCGCATGGGCTCTTGCATTATCATGCATAAAAAGGAAATTTGGGCCCACATAGTCCGCGTATGGTATCACGTGAGGTTCTAAGCACTCACGAATGTACCTTTCAGCATTTAATGTTGGCAGCCGTGGTCCTGTAACAACCTCAAGTTGAGTTTTGCCGCTCGCGGATATACCGCCCCAGACAGTCCATGAGCCACCGCCATAAGCAACCCTCTCTTCTAAGCAGCATTGTGTGAAACGCTCTTCCTTACGTCGGTAGACCTTCTTCCTTCCATCATTGCCATGTAACACAATTTTAGACTCATCAGAAAAGAGTACACGGCTCCAATCTTGCTGTTTTAAATGACTGCGTGCGAAATGAATGCGCGCTGTTCGGTGGGCTCGCGTTAGTTTGGGCCCATTAGCTGGCTTGTGTGGTACCATATCGCGTTCTTTTAACCTTCTCCGAACAGTTCGAGCGCTCACAGATACTCCGTGGAAGTCGCGAAGTTGGTATCTCAATGGAGGTAAGGTGACGATTTCTCAAGCTGGTCGTCCCGATCAGAGGCGGCGTAAGGCGTGGGCGGTGTGGGCCACCGCCCACGGCCTCGCGGTGCAAAGGGCCTCGCGCCTCACAGCCGAAAAAAAAAATTAAAAGTACGGAAATCCAAAAGTACATGCCACAAGGTTCAGTATGAAGTTAGAGTACATTCCAAATCCATGCATTTAGGATAGTTCGGTGGTTCGTACCTAATTTCCCCGTACATAGATGTTTGACAACGATGATAAAGATAACCTTAGACGCGACTCGTCTAAGACTTAGATAATATGTTTCTTTTTTTCGGATGGGAAATCATCAAATGACTCATGGAGTGTCAGATTTTTACTGACTTAAACCCATCCATGTTCCTTCTTAGCCCTTTGTGTACCAGGGCCTCGGTATCTCTTTGGAACAGTGCCGCAGCCCCGGCAGGCATCGGCCCTTGCGGACCCCTTCCATTGCTGACATCGCTTTGAAGCGGGCGTGAAACACTCGCGCGCCGTAGACACGGTTTGTCATCATAAGACGAACGGACGTCGAGCTAGCTCATAGCTCACCGTCCACAGGCCCGCGCCTACGGTGCACGTCCGGTGCGTTTCCCGCGGCGACGGCTGGGACGAGAGGTTCTCTCCCTTTCGCGTTTCACCACTTCCTTCGCTAGCATGACTGCTTCGCAGAAAGAGGTTACGGCTTGCCATTCCGTCTCGCTCCGGACCATTCAAAATATTTTTATCTGCGACTTTTCTGTTAGTATTTGCACTCGACTTCCATTTTTTTCGCGGGCTCACTCATTCATTCAAGCAGCTACCGCATGCAGACGCAGTCGCACTTCATGTTACTTAAATAATAGTGTTACATATTTTTAAAAGGATAACACGTGTTTAATTATTAGATATTCGAGGGTGATACCTGATTTAGAAAAGAGTCGTAGTTACAGAATTATAATCATCAAAATCATAAATCAAATCCAATTTTTCAAAGTCAAAGTAGTTTTAGTGTTTGTAGTTTTTTTTTTTTTTTAATTACTTTGAACAGGTTGACATTTGTATTACTTTTTGTTTTAATGACTTTGACCATTCTTGACCTTTTTTTATTGTATGTTCCATTCATTTTTCCATTGAAATGCCACTTAACTTCAATTTATAATTTTATTGTTAAGGACGCTGTTACTTTTTTCCACGAATATTAGTGTTTTTCAGGTACCATTTTAATGTACAAGCTGACACAAATGTGAAAATTTCATGGTCTTAATTTAAAGATAATATCTTAATCTCCAGATAATCATCAGAAAAAATCTATGACGTCATACAAAATTTTCGCACAAATACGTTTTTCCCATCACAAGAATCGCAGAAAATTTTAAAAAGGGGTCAGAATAGGTACCAGTTTAGGTCATTTTAAAGCATATTTTATCTTAATAATTAATAAGAAATTGCGGTAAATATAGTTCTTTACAGGAAATCCTTTTTTTTTGTATTAAAATCACAACATTTTCCAATTACTAGCCAAAGTATAAACATTTGGCGAATTCTTCATACATTTTGCGCCTCGCGGTTCGTCAATCTGCGCTGAGACGCGCTCCTCAACGGACGGGTGTATCGCTCTGTCGCAAAAAACAAATACGATTTTATTACTAAAAAATATTGAAGTGTGCATGCGTGTGAGTAGGTACCCCCGGTTGTATAGCGTATTCGGAATGAGTTGAAACTTTTTCCAACGACATTAAAGTAAGTACTTACGAGTTCCTACTTTTATTATTAAAGTGTGGTTTAGAAAATATGTTGGGTAAGATCGGGATTTGTGAAATGGATGGGTGGTGTTAAGCAACTCTTAGTAAGGTTAGGGTTTGGATGGGTAAGGCCAAGCTGTTCACGGTGAGGTTCGGAAATGGATGGGGAGGAGAGTTATGATTTTACTGATAAACATAAGCGTAACCTTCACGACTCCTTCCTTCCTTCCGGTCCTTAGAGGGGTAAGCAGACATGTTCATCGTACGCCAGATTTCACAATTGGTCGTATTAGTTATTATGAGTTCAAAACGATCCGTTTGCCAAGTTCTGGGGACGAAATCTTCACGACTATAATCCTTAGAGGGGTAAGCACACATGTTCTTCGCACGCTAGATTACACAATTGCTCGCAATAGTTATTACGAGTTGAAAACGATCTGTTTGCTAAGTCTTGGAGACGAAATCTTCACGACTGTAATCCTCAGAGGTGTATGCAGACATGTTTATCGTACGCCGGATTTCACAATTGGTCGCATTAGTTATAATGAGCTGAAAACGATCTATTATCTAGTGTTACAACGGACCTACTAGAACATTCGAGAAAGCAAGTGATTGCAGTGTGTGTACGTTAGAAGTTCGAGAGCATTCTATTATCATTAGTTGTAAAGTTAGGTAGGTAGAAACTCGCGACCTATTTATAAAAAGACATTGGAATTTCGACCGTACGCCTAGGGCATACGCTTCATATTGGTTTGTACAAGTAGCTAGTAATAATAATTGTATTGTTTGTTTGTATGTATAATAAGTATGTATTTACAAACAAAAAAGTATATATGTAGTATATCAACTATCTGGTGTCCACGACACAAGCCTTGCTTAGTGTGGCACTAGATGGCGCTGTGTGTTTAATGTCCAGCGATACTTACTTACTTACTTACTTACCTACCTATAGTAGGTAGGTAATCTTTTGTTAGTGTTTTTTATGACCCTCTAGAATATTCGTGATTGTTCTGGTGTGTCTGTTGGCCAGTATAAATACATCGCTCAGACCCGCGACCGTCAGTCTTGTTTTAACTACACAACGAAGCGAATCGAAGTGAACTTGAAGAGCGATATCTAAGCGAATAGTGAACAGTAGTGTATTGTAGTGTACTTGTGATTAAGTTTAAATTGTTTTGTGATTAATAAAGTTATTGTGTTGTTTAATCGGTAGTAATTAATTTATCTCATACCCAGCTCGTAACACTAGGATTATATTATAATATATATTATATAGGATAGGATTGGAAAGGATTCAATTAAATGTTCCATATAATTAATAACAAAATGTTCAATTCGTTTTTAGGGTTCCGTTGCCAAATGGCAAAAAACGGAACCCTTACAGATACGTCATGTCTGACTGTCTGTCTGTCTGTCTATCCGTATGTCACAGCCACTTTTTTCCGCAACTATAAGAACTATGCTGTTGAAACTTGGTACGTAGATATATTCTGTGAAACGCATTAAGATTTATACACAAAAATATTAAAAAAATAATACATTTTTTTTTCTAAACTGAATAGTTTGCGCGAGAGACACTTCCAAAGTGGTAAAATGTGTCCCGTCCCCCCCGTCCCGTCTTTTAATTCTTGTGACCGGGAGGTTAACACTGAGATGATGATTTTCTTTACGGTAGTCGGTGTCGGTACTTTTGTTTTAGTGGCAGGTTTTTTTATGTTGGTACCATATTAGGTGTACATATTCTGTTACCCTTAACAGGCGTGATTTTATGTTATGAAAATCGCGAAGAAAAAGATACTATTGATAGGGTCAAGCACCTTCTTTTTTTGCAGTTGGTTGAAAATACTAACCTATTATCACGACAACGGTACTAAGTAATAGTAACCAAACGCATTTTCAAAGGTCCAAGTATTCTTCCGGAGTTAATTTCAATAACATTACAAAATAAAACCAAGGAGCTAAATTATTTAGGTGAAGTATAAAATCGAGCGCTCGGAGTTGTTGAATGTGTGCGTAGTGCGTACGCGTGATGTTGCTGTGTGCGGCATTGAATACCTAAATTTGTGTTCAACGAAAACGTTGCAGCGTCCTTAACCAATTAATTATTTGCATGCCCAAATGACGGCAAAATGTGGAGGACTTTATTAAAACAGAACATCTACGTACCCATGTTTGCAAAAAATAAATGATTTGATTTGTTTTTTTTTTATTTGATTTGACCTTTGTGAACTTGGAGGATTGTATTAATGATTTTGATGATTATAATTCTGTAACTACATAATTATGTCATAAAGTCGCAAAAGATATTTTCATCAACATACAACTTAGCATTGCTCTGCAGATTGCAAAAAACGTAAGAACATTTGAATTTCGCGGTCCACCCTGACCTTAAACTTCAAAGTACAAATATTAATTGTTCCAGTAGGCCCCCCCTTTCTTAGAATAAATCCTTGAAAAGTCTAAAGTGGCTAAGATGAAGTAGTTGCTTGTTTATAACGGGTGAAGAGTGCATTGAAAAACAAAATCTAAAATAAAAAAAACTAAAAACAGTAACAATAAATTATCATGTGATAACGGGCTACTAAGGAACCCTACACTGCGCGTGGCGCGACACGTACTTGGCCTGTTTTGAATTTTCCGAAGTTTAGTAATTGGAAATCACTATGGAGTTTAGTAATACCAAATGTAGATAATTTCTATTTTTTCGAAAAGTTCTTTTTCTTTTTTTATTAAAGTTACAAAGAAGTATTAGTAAAAACTTAAATTTGTTTCTTTATTACAAAACTGATCAATTTGAAGTGATTTTTTATTTTCCTTTCGTTTTGCACCATCCGAGGGCCTCGCTAAATGTACCTTGCCCACACTAAATTTAAGTCTTGCGCCGCCACTGGTCCCGATCAATCGATCCTGCCTTTCAGTTGTGACCCGAGATCGTGGCCTTCCTTGGCGACGAAGAAAGCCGCCAGTCTCTAGGTACCTCCGATAAACATTTCGGACCGCAGATCGACTATTAAGTTGAGCACTCACGTTTCTTTGGCTGTGTCCGGCCTGAATAAGTGCCACAGCTTGGGCGGCGACTTCAGGTGAAGTATCCATAGATTATTGATAGAACCTCACCTTAATGTTAAGAATAAGTAATGTTTGTTGCAAAACCAAAGATATCAATCACTTTTTCAAGATTTAAATCCAAATAAACCAATAAAACCAAGTTTTCTTAGTATTCGATTGTTTGATATCAACAAACAGGCTCCAAGTTGTCTTTTGTTTCTATAAATTCTGTGTTCGAAATTCAAAAAAAGACTATTGGTTGAAATTGTGAATATGCCAGGTTCAAAACTGCATAAAAACTTTTTGCTCGACCTAATATAAAATTTTATTTAGGACCAAACGAAACTGAAAATACAAGGTGGGCCAATAGATGTGTCCAGAAGTGTATTAGAAAAACGACTTTAACTTCGTTAAACTTGAGTTTAATAGGTACCGAAATAAAGGATTTTTCGTAAATAATAACTGTGTACCCACATTAGGGAAGAGGATTTTAAAACCTTTCGTTACGCCTAATCATCAAAATCATCAATACAATCCACGGATCAACAATATGAAAATTTGCATTTCGCGGGCCTACAATATTTTTTTATTTTTTTAGATCATCTCATGGTTTGCGACTAGAGCCACATTTTCTTTCCTAAAAGCTTTTCATCAGAGCTACCTAACATTTTGGAAAAATAGAGGGTTTTGTTAAAACAAAAAAATAAAATAAAAAGCTCCTAACTTGGAAACGGTGCGGCTTAGTTTCATGCTTCTCTGAACCTAAATGGTTTCTGAGGACTTAGTTAATAAGGTGCTGCAATAATATCATTAAATTTCCCGAAAAAGAAAACCCGTTAAAATTTTTCCGCCATACTGCCCTCAACTCAACTATACACTCGAACCGCAACCAAGCCGACAGAGGCGCTATTCAGGTCGTCATGAGTGCAGGTGCAGGGACACCTGGGACATTCCAGCAGATGACGACCGCCTCGCACCAGTTACGCTTTTTTCATTTGCCTTGGCACTCGATCCCGAACGAGTTTGAGTCGAGGGAGTCCCGGTCGACTTCTGAATGGTTTATAAAAAAATAGGTCGGGGTTTCCCAAGTCGGTATAAAAAGTCAATATAAAAACAAACAAACACATAAAGTAAGTCAACATAAGCCTGCGTCATCCCACTTCTGAGCAAAGGCCTTTCCCCATGATTTCCAGTTTTTTCTATCCAAGGCTAATGTGGACCACTGGTCGTTGGTTTTATCCAGCTCGTCCTGCCATCTGCTACGAGGTCTGCCGCGGCGCCTTCTGGCTGTGTCAGGACTCCAGAAAGAGGCTATTTATTGGGCATGCGGCAGACGTGGCCAATCCAGTCCCACTTCAGCTTAGCGACTTTTTGAGCAAAGTCAGTCATTTGTGTTTAAAAATAAAATAAAAACAAAACACAAAAAGAAAACCCATAAGCTGGCTTCGAACGCTCTGTGCCACTCGACCAGACGACTTGTTGAACTCATTGGCCATAGTGATTATATACCTACTCTGTGTCTGGCGAATATGGTAGATTTTATGCTACTTCAACAGGTCGTTCGTGATTGAAGCAAACGCAAAAGGCGAAAAAGTGTAACTATAAATTTGAATTTCGCGAGAAATATCAGATTTTTTTTTCAGTATTACGCGGGTTTTTTTTACATCATCTCATGGTTTGCAACTAGAACAACATTTTATTTCCTGTAAAGTTTTTCATCCAAGCCAAGCTAGGTTTTGTTGAAACAGCTCCACTCCAACCTGCTAAAGCTACACTTGTAAACCTAATACGAAAAAAAAAAGTTTGTAAACAAATTTAACAAACATTGAAAACTTTAATAAAATAAATAACTACTGTTAATACAATATATCAAAATAAATATGTATATTTGTAATGCTGCTACATTGTTTGTTCCATGACTAGACTGTTTACCTCTATGCCTTTGTCTGTGGTAGGAGATATTAAGAAATAAAAAACACTTCTCTCTGGTATCGTATAACAGCAATGTGTATTTTATTTAATAATAATACTATGCTACTAAAAACCCCTAAAACCTATAAAATAAAATAATAACAATGAAATATCACTATCAAGATATTTTAAGCGTTTTCAATCACGCAATCAATCCATCAATCGTCTTTCGGAACAGCACTACCTAGTTCAAAATTCCCAGTCACCTGATTGGTCAACCAATCGGCCAATCACGCGATGTCGCCAATTATCATGCTGTACACTCTTGGGTCGGACAAGCAAGGTACACCCCAATAATTGAAGACATTGCGTGTTGTACAATCCTGTGTCGTGCGTTGCTGGTGTGTGCATTGTCATGGTGTACAATATCAAGCCGGGCAATCTTGGTCCAGGCCGAGAATCCGCGACATAACCGCGTACGTGTTTTGAATTCCAATGACGTACATTCCAATGTCGCGCATTCTCGTGCCGTGCATTGTTGATGTTGTACATTGCTGGCTCCCAATATGGAAACACACTATTTTTAACTAAGTAGGTACACATACTGTATAAATTAATAGTATTAATTAAACTATCCTTTCAGTTGAAAATAAAAATGCATAGGTGTGTGTAAGGTGACCGCGCCTAACCATGTTTTAATGTTTACATCGAGCGTTCATTTTTGCTTCTCATAATTTTGCAGGAGTTTTAAGACCTAAAAACTATTTTAGTATTTATGTTTTTAGTACCTTCAGGACTAAACTAAAAGTTTCATGCGACGTTTCCGTGTCTTAAGAGCCAGTTTGGCTCTTCTATCAAGATGTCAGTTAAGATCAAATAATAAAAACACATGAATTTGGGCTTGTTAAGCCCAAATTCATGTGTTTTTCATGTGTTTCATGTGTTATCGATGATAAATCGTAAGAATTAATAACAAAAAGGTACCTAGGTAAATAATTCCCAGGATATAAATAAATATATGTAATATAGAAACATTCAAACAGTAATAATGTTAGCTAGCTAATTCTGCCCGCTCGATCGTTTGTAAAAATGCTGCCACGGGAAAGTCTATAAAACCAGGTAACCTGGCAACCTTTGTTCTAACCGAGTTCCCGGTCCACCTGTGTGCTATCTTCCAATTTCATTGAATCAAAATACAATCAGCCAGCTTAGTTTCGCATAGGTATATTTTATTTTATTTATTAGGCATTTAGAACAGTTACTTTTCCACGGACCGACGCGACACTCTGACCGAGGGTCTAAGCATATTTACATATTTGATTGATGTGACCTGATCTTCTAAGGACACCTAAATGCTCAGTCCGGAAAGGCCACGTTCATCAGCATCTACCAGAATATCTTGTTCTCAAGAGGCAACAAGATATTCATAGGTATGAAAATTCATCATCATTATCATCTTCCTGCCCTTGTACAATTTTATTTGAGGTCGGCGCAACACCTTTCTGCCCTGTTAGACGTCTCGGCATTATTTACTCCTTTCTCTTTCATACCATTCTTCACATCATCCATCCTTCTTTTCTTTGGCCTGCCTCTCCCTTTCCCTTTCATTCATTTTCAGTTATTAAATGTCCATGTACCAAAACAAACGATTTCCTTTAAAATTTTCTATAACAGGAGCCACTTTCAAACTTCTTTATATTCATTCCTTACTTTATCCATTTGTCATTCCACACATCCATCTAAACATTCACTTCTTCGCTACATGCAATCGTTTTCATTCATCTTCTTCATAGCCCAGCATTCTGATCCATACAGTACGACATGACAGGTCTAATCACGGACTTGAATATTTTCCCCTTTAACTTGAGGGACATCCGTGCGTGGGTCGCAAGTTGTTCCAGTGACCTGTCGCCATTTCATCAATCCTGAGTTAATCCGGTGCGTTACGTCCCGGTCTACTTCGCAATTTCCCTGAATAAGCGACCCGAGGTACCGAAAATCGGAGCAGACAGGTATGGACGTTCCGCCAAGGGGATATAATAGATATATAGGCACAGGACTGGAGAGACCACCGAAATAACAAAACAAGTACCTATTCCGTTTTGGCTCTGCATAATTTCAGGCCAACATTCTCCAGTCTTTAATCCACCACACCTTCAATCGGCTTTTCTGATCTGGACCTCTAAGCCACTCTCGGCAACTTGCATAATGTCGTCGGCAAACAGCATACACCAGGGAGCCTCTTCCTGGATGTCGAACGTAAGAACGTCCATTATCACCAGGAAGAGGTAAGGACCCTGACCCGCTGACCCTTGGTGCAAGGCGACTGCCACATTGAAGCTGCCGGTAGTGCCTGCTGTAGACCGTACTTGGGTTCTACACCCGACTGTACATCGCACGGATCAACTGCATAATACTTCCCAGGCAAACTTTTCTCCTGAAGGCCCCACTACAAAACTTCATGAATATTATCTACACTAATACTGTAAAGACGTAATGTTTGTTAGTTTGCATCTAATCTTCGTAACTGCTGATCCGATTCCGATTTTTTTTCATTAACGGGAAGCTACATTAACCCCAAGTGTCATAACTCATAAGCTATGTAAAACTTTTCCGAGAGTTAATTTCCGTCGGTAACGGGAGCGAAGCCGCAACCAAAAGCTAGTCATGAAGTTGTAGGCACTAAGTAGGACTATACTTACTTACATTAAATGTATTTGCTAATGGAGTCGTAGTTGCAATGTACTAAGCAATGCATTCTCTATATTAATATTAATCTATGTGTGTGTAGGCAAAGCCCCTACCTTCCTACCTTGCTTAGAAACAAAATCACAAATTCACAGTTTTCTCTAGCTAGCTTGCCAGCAGTAACCAGGAGTACGTTAAACTCGCCTGCAAGATGAAATGCAGCCATCCGCTATATTTTGCGGTCGGCAAAAATTACTCACAACCTTTTTATAATTTCCTGGCTCGTGGCTATTGTATATTTAATTGAGGAAGTGGCTTTATTATTGTAAATTGCTTGTTATCACAGAAAGTTAGCTATTTTTTTTAGTTTGGCGTCTGTAAACTAAGCATAAGCAAAGCAACACACAAGAAAATCCCGGGCTATCTTCATGTGTTCTATCTTAGGCTCAAAATATTATTTTCAGTGAAATCCTTCTGTCCTACTTTCTATTAAAAAATGCGAAAGTTTGTGAGGATAGGTGGATATTTGTTGCTCTTTCACGGAAATTCTACTGAATGGATTTGGATTTTAGCACACAGTAAGTTCTTTTTTTTCCGGATGGAAAATCATCAAATGACTTCTCCCAGTCTGTGCGGAGCAGGAGGTAGTGTCAGACTTTTACTGACTCAAACCCATCCATGTTCCTTCCTCGCCCTTTACTATCCGGGGCCATGGTATCTCTATGGAACAGTCCCGCAGCCATATAGATAGATTATATCCTGAATTAACATTTAGGATTCTTTTTATCCCGAAAGTACCTATGTTCCCGTGGCCCAATTCCGAAGTTTACGCGGGCGAAGCCGTGTGCATAAACTAATAAGTGTAACTAGAACTCTTAGGTAAATGAGAAAGCTTAAAGACTGTACGCAAACTCTCACAATCATATTTTAAAGTGATTCAGGTGGTTTATATGGAGAAGCAATAATATGAACTATTATATTATTATCAATATCAGCAAACCATCTCGATTTTTCTTATACAAAGTCAATCGATTCCTAAGGCAATTATTAACATAGCACAAGTCCAAAGTCGGATATCAAACTGTACTCCATCTAATAACTGTACGCTATATGCGTTGCTAAGCTACGCGGCGTTTAAACGAGGCAGCAGCAACAGGCCTAGGGAATCCGGCATGACCAGAAACTAAATATATACAAAGCTGAATATACGCACACCATTGCGTCACACCGATAAGCAAATAAAATAATCTAGATTTGAAAGTTCTTCGTTCTTTTTTTGAATAGTATCAATTCATTATTGTTTTTAATTTGTGTAGAAGTTAAAAAGCTCTTATTTTCATTGAGTCGTTCAGAGCTTGCGGCCTTCAAGGTGATAGCGGGTCACATTCCGACATGAAGAAAGAGAGGGAGATATCGTCGGTCTCGCTTTAGATACAATGGAGGCTTCGTTCGGTGTTGCTACAGCGAGATTGACTTTCATTTTATGGTAGATTTTGAATTGCTTAGTTTATGTTTAAAGAGATAAGCAATTATTTTTATTTTGTAATATAGCTCTTAGAGTCGGATGATCTAGACAATTTGAGAACACTCAGAAAATAATTTTAAGGGCAAACATGCAAGTAAAATTCAACGGCGTATAAAGCTGAAAGCTTTTATCGTAAAATTAAAAATCTGCCCAATTATATTCACGATATTTCGCAATCCCTGTATTAGCAAAATAGCATTCACTTAAATCCAGTACTGTTCAGACATTTCTACTTAATATGGCAATCTAAAAATGTCTCGGAAGCTTTTCCGTACAACAGCACCACGAAGGCTCTATAGCAGTAAACACAGCTCGAGACTGGCAGCCCCACCGACCGGCAGTCAGTCGTTCAGAGGCTGCCCAAGCGCATGCCACCGCGAAACGTTAGCATCGACTTACAAAACTGTAATCATCCCTCGAATACATCACCAACCGACTTCAACACTACTGAAGTCTAAACAGTGATGTACTAAAGTGATAAATAAAACTAGTGATGTGAAACACTCCGACTTGTGTATATGTAAAGTGGTTTACGATTGATATTTTTTGTTTGTCCGCCTGTGTATACGTAATAACCGTGTTCTGAGCCAAGAAATGGGTTTATAATTGGTCTAAATCAATGGCCACGATGGTGAGTTATACCTATTTGTGGTTAAACCTAAAAATACTGTTGTTAATGTGTGTGCGTGACTATATGTCTGTATGTAGTTGTTACTTGTTGGTATGTACAGCGAAAGCTTTCGTCTTTTACATTATGTTTTATGTATAAACGCTGATGTAAGTTCACACATTATCTAGTTGAGAGTTTATGAAACATTACGCTGAGGATTGAAGCCGCTAACACCTGCCGAGTCGAGTCGACGAACTAGAAAGTTGTTTTGATGGGTTATGTCTGTACTTTCAAGTACTTTATCTAAAGTTGTGTGATCATGATCATTTAACTGCGCCTAGAGTGAGCTTATCTGCAGTTTCCTATGATGTATGTAGAGAGAGAGAACGTGCGGGTTTTGTCGTGTGCGCAGGTTCGCATTTGTAGAGTAAAAGACATCAACGCGCATTCCGGTGGAGTGGTTGTGGAATTTGTGATCTCAATAGAGTTATCGGTTTAATTGCTTAACTCAATATTCATGGCCGTGCTAGTTACATTGTACATAGTTTATCGTCTTAAATGCCGATGAATAACTAGCTTTAAAAAGGCCAGTAACCTGTTATAATACCAAAATTGATGAAGGTATTTTTTTGTTATAAAGTTATCAATAACTCCAACATTTGTCATTTCCGAATAAATTATGTGGTTTTATGTACCTACAAGCTTCTTAAATCAACCTCAACTTTATCTTATTATAAATGACGAAACAATTCCGAAACACCGACACCAATTGGACCCGACATTATAAGTGAAAAAAAGCCACCGCATTGTTCCGAGGGCGAATTCAACCGTGAAATTGACTTTTGAAGGAAACAACTCACAATTTAATCCTTACATACTAAACTAAACATTGATCCCACTCGAGGAGGGTCTGAACGACCTAAAAAAAATATGTTTTGCATCCTTTTACAAAGATCACCGCGCCTTGATAATCATTAAAGCATCAAGAAAGTATTACTTGGTCACCCTGCAATTTATATCTCATTAGGTTCTCAAAATTTCGTAAAATTATTCATCATTAGGAAAATCGATAAAGATACGGTTTATTTGGACCATTTTTTGACAGAGATCTTAAATGTTCGTTGATATTCTGTCGATTCTGTAACCCCTCATTTTGAAGAACAATTAGTAGTTAATTAGTAGTCATCTTGAAGCATCCCGAATAGGTAGATACACATCAAAAGATGTTATAGCTGGGAAACCTGTAAAATTTTATCAGCCCGCAAATATCCCAGTAGGTATGCATGAGAAAGGTGTCTTCTCTTCGGGGGCTTATAAGTAATTATAAAAAGAATAAGGCATTATAAGAATAGAACCTATAAAGACCTGTGACTGTTGGTACTACAAACGCCGCATAAATAATGCACCCAACCACAGGCGTTCGGCCCTCTCACTATACTTTAGCATTTGTAGTAAGCTAGTGATTATACCAACCAAAGAAAAGCAAAAGCAAAAACGAAGAAATGTCTTTGCAATCCAAAGAAATTCCTTTGACAATCACCAACATTGAAGAAAAAAGGCACAAAGATAAGAGCACTCATCCCAGAAAAGTCGAGTAAAATTCCTCAGATGAGTAGCCCACGTTTTCATGGTTCACCTGTCGGCTAAATCATCAAAAACGAAGCCAATACACCGACAAAAATCTATACTCATCGGCTAAATAAACATTTAAATCCAAAAAGCAAATAGAAGTAAATAAACAAGTGGTACTTAAATACCGGCTTGAACAAACATGGGGACATTCGAGAGGTTATTTAATAACAAACAGGGCCACATCCGTCTCAAGGTCTCCAATTTAACGAATAATTTATTATAGGTACCTGTTCAATACTAAAAAGGCGTGTGTGAAATAGTACATTTTGATACAACTGGAGAAAGTTTGTTATTGTAGTTCAAGGCGGGATTAACACACGAGCCGTTAGGCGAGGGTGTTTTTGAGCCGATAACTGCAATAATAAATGTCCACGTGTATCAAACGACGTTTGAAGAAATAAAATAAAATAATGTAAAATATTTGTGTCATGAATGTCACGAGGGTATGATTAAATTTTTTTTTTTTCCGCGCTTATTGTTGAAGGAGTGGCAAAGGTATGAAGCCGTTAAACAGCCTAATATAAAAAAATATTATATTTTTAAATTTTTGAATTTCGTACACAAATATATGTTGATTTGTTTATAAAAGTAAATATTAGTTTTAAACAATCATGTTTATCTACGATATTGAATTTACAGACACTATTGGAATATTCAAAAAATGTTATAAAGAAAGACGTAGATCGCTTTTCCGAAATGAAAAAAAACATTCACCTCTAGCTTTACAGTCAGAGGTGAATGTTTTTTTTTTTATTTTTGCAATGAACCAATTTGGACTAAGTATTTATGTTTATGTATAGTTCTATTTGTGGCAATTTTGCTTTCTGCACTTGTGTGGAAAAAACATGAAAAATGCACGCGTGTGAAATACACTGGATTTTGAACCTAATCGTAGTGCGAAAGGAACCAGTTTCCGAGGAAGTGTATTGAAAAAGTTTTTTTGCATAATTGGGAACAATAATCTGGGAATTCAGCGCTCGTTACCGGATACTCTGACAGTGAAATCAGTGGAAATACACAAATGGTTTAAAATATGGCAGTTGTATAATCTGGAAGGTTATAGAAAAAGCTTGAAACTAGCAAACTATCTATTAAACTACGAGGTAGGTACCTAGACCTACTCGTTCGTTGGACAAAACAATGTTCGAAACGTGAATTATAGCACACTGCACAAGGCGATAATATAGGTTTAAATCAACTCGATGGGCTGACATCCATTTCAAGAACCCATTTGGAATTATTTGTGCAATCTCAAATTCTATGAACTCATCCTTGACAAGGCATCCACTATGACAAAGCATAATCATCTATGAGCTAAAAAACTTCTGAAGCTATCAAACACAAAAATGTTGAGTTGTGCCACCATTCCATTAGACAGGTGAATTATACCTACACTACTCAGTTCTCAGGCACAAAAGTATAATGTACGTCAACAAAAAATCCGAGATAATTTGACTCGATTACATTCAATTATATTCGCGAATAAGTTCGTCATTTTCATGGCACTGGCCAAAAAAGAAGTGGAATTCAAGAAATCGTTTTTTGCCTGTTAACAGTACTGCGAATGATTCAACGCATGAAATATCCTACTTAAAACATGCTTGTAGCAAAATACACCAATTTTAAGGCTAACTTCTGGTATCTGAATAAATACTAGAACGTATAATTACACCAGATCAAATTAGGCAAACTTTCAGCTAGTCTTAACTTCTTCCAGGAAGACATCTAGACCCTATCGATAAACCAGCCGAAAAGATTCAGCCCTGTAAAGACCACCTGAAACAGTTAAAAATGGTTCGTGCGTAGCATAAAAATGTGAATTCGTACTTGACCGAATTTCGATCTCCTTGCGATTCAGACTAAGTTCCTAAGTAACTAAGATGAATTATACCCATAAGTACCTCTATTCAGGTATAAAAATTTAATGTACCAACTGAAGGACAAAAAATAACATAATGCAAGACTATTATATTCAATTATATTTGTATTCTACTCGTATTCGAGTCCGTCATTTTTTGCATAATGATTAAGAGTTTATTTTTAACGTGATCGTGGCTAGAATATTTTATTAACGCTTTTGTTTTTGTTTGACGGGGTTAGCCTGGTAACCTCCTCTACAGATAAGGTTTTTATAACATCCTCCTGAGTACACAAAAAATATATTGGATGCGTGAGAAGAAAAAGATCTAAAGGTGCTCCTTTACTGGGATCGTTCGCCTGTAATCTAACAGTTCCAATTCGAGCATTAAATCAGAGTGAGGAGAACCGAGCATTACAATTTACAAAGCGTAACCTGTGACGATATAGTTTGTAACAATCACTTGTTTCTGTACAAATCGAATCTTGGATTGTTACATTACAGGCCAATCTTGAGTTTTTATTACATTACATACTAGGCAAGAAGATACGTAAAGTAAAGTTTATGCTTTACGTACTTTATAAGTACGTAAAGTATAAAATTTACTTACCCCTTAAATACCTACCTTCCGTCGTCCTTCGTCCCAATAAATAACTGGTACCTAGGTCACAGATAATATAATACTTCCTAGGATAAGGTTTCTAGATCTTATGAAGTGTAGAGTCCCGTCGAGGCCAGTCGCTATATTGCTAGAGACAGCCAGCGTGGCTGAGCCTGTAGTTTAAAATCAGTCACTAAATAATGATACCATTCAGATCCAGCCTGTCCTTTCGGTGTCCTCTGTCGAATGCTTCAGGGGATGCCCTTAGCATGTAGTTGCTTAGTTTGTACGTTTTTCGCCCTGACTGGAGGCCTTAAACTCAATGCACCCACAAGATAGTCCGGTTAAGCAGGCGACAACCTCCTAGTTTTCCCTGCGAGATACCACTTATAAAAAAAAACTGAATCTATAACACTAATGAGTAATGAAGTACCACTTCAGCAATTCAGCATCCATTGCTCCGTCAACCCGATTTCCTTTAAAAAAATAACAACTTAACCCATCAATGTCCATCAAAATTCCACCATGATCGGGCATAGACCGCTAGAGGCATAACGTTAAGTGCCGCCTACGTTACAAGTAACAGGTAGCAGTATTTTTGTATTATTTGTGTTTTCGTGAAGGATTGTATTGGGCCGGCCGTCAATGCGCGCGCGCCCGAGGCAAGGCGCTGCGCACGCGACTCCCTTCTACTCGCCTTTGATAAGGGTCCAAGAGACGTGTAACTGTAAATGATTTAAGATTCGTGATGACGTAAATTTTTGTGTTTTTACATGTAGACAATTTTAAGAATCATGCGATTTCTGTGGTGTGAAAATTTAAAATAACTTTTTCAATACACTTCCTCGAAAACTGGTCCTTTTCGCACTACGATTAGGTTCAAAATGCAGTGTATTTCACACACGTGCGTTTTTGCAATTTTTTCACACGTGTGCGTAAAGCAAAATTGCCACAGACACGAGACATATACTTTGTCAAAATTAGTTCATAGTCTCGTAATTATTCATAACACAAATATTTATTTATTTATTTATTTATTTAAACTTCATGTACAATAGTGGTACATAGGCGGACTTAATGCCACAAGGCATTCTCTACCAGTCAACCATTGGGTCAAATAAGACAGCATTGTGATAAAGTACAATAAAAATAAAAATAAACATGCCATTTTGCAAGAATAAAATCAAACACATAAATGGGTACCTACATACTAATACATAAATAAGCATATAAAATAAACTAATATACAGGGTGTCTCATTCAAATCGGTCAGTATGGGAAAGTCTGAAACTATAAGACATACGAAGATCTGTTCTGAGGAACTATGTCATCGATTTTAATAACAAGAAAAACTGCATTCATACATTTTAAAAAACATCTGTACTCCGTTCGGGAATCGAACCCGGTTATTTTGAAAAAAAAACCTTCACTATTTCTATTTAGATATCGATTATGTAGGTCTTAAGCAGTAAATGTCTGTTTGAAACATGATGTCTAAAATGAATAAAATGCATTGTTTCCACATACTTTAATTTATTTTTAGGATTAGGACTAGGATAATGATGTTAAAGAATCTGACTTTTAACTCAAAACAAACCTCTTCTATTTCTATTTTCAGAAATAAAACAATCGATCTTCTATTCAAAAATGAGTCCTAAACCTTACACAATAAGGATTTTCCCTTTATCTCGTGCAGATTACATACAAATTATGTTGATTGGTCTGCTCACGCCACTTCACGTGCGCGTAATGATACCACGTCGTACCAAGTTAGGATTTGAATTTTTTTGCCACCTGGCTACTGTATAAAAGGCATAGCTTGGAGGCATAAGCTCGTGTTTTTGTTCATTACTCAACTACAACGTTACAATTTGAAGAAATTTGTGGTTAAACACAAAAAGATTGGGACGAACGTGATTCTGATACACCTGATTTTGGAATAAAAGTGTGCCCAGAGGTTGTGGGTTTCTCTTCAATTATTTTACGTTATTTTTATAATTTGATGCAGATGGTATGTGAAGGTCGTAACGGGGGCTCCTAATTACTACTGATCGTTTTGAGTAAAACAGACATTTCACTTGAAATAACACCTTGCTTGTATGCCTAGCCCATAGATATAATAAAGAATATTTCTGTGGCCTAGCCTATAGGCATAGATCATCTTCGCCACTAATCTATGCAGATTAGTGTCTTAGATGACGACTATGCAGTCCTCATCTGATTTGACTAGATAATATCATCATCTGCCTACTCTTTTCCTCACTATTTGTGGTCGTCTTCCAGTCTAACCGGATGCACCGTGAAGCTGAATACATGGAGCGACTATCTGACCTATACAACGCAGTTAGTGCTGGGTAATACTACCTCTTGGTAAGACTGGTTGTCACGGAGGAAACTCGGTTTGTAATGGGTGGTCACAAAACCTGAAAATCGACCAAAAGTTATCAACATAATAAATATAATTTATTAATTTACAAAACATGGTTGGTCTATTTAACGGTAACCAGACAAATCCATCCAGAATCTGTTAAATTGACCATGTATTTAAGACATTGCCAATAAAAAAATCTGAAGGAGAGAAGAAGTTGATGGCGTCTTCCTTACTATTTAAGATTTAAGCAGCTCAAGTTAAGTGTACGTACTGTCTGCTTGAACATAAAACTTCGAAACTGCCAAAATAATAGTCGGTGGTTAAACCGTCGTCGTTTGCGAGCGCACTTTACCAGTTACGGCCCGTGAGTGGAACACCAATTAATTTCATGTTTCCGTCAGGACTAATACTAGTTACGCTTAAGAGCGTAGACGGGCTGCATTTTTCCATACAAATGTATTCCCCTATTCTCTTCCTGGATAATGCCTCTAGAGTAATCGTTTTTATTTATAAAAATCTAGGTCTTTTGAAGGCATGCCCCTGTAATTTTTTTTTTTCAAAAAAAATATTTTAAAAATAAATATGACTTACAAAATACCCCGTTTTTACTTACGTAATCAGACGACTACCAAAGAAAATTGAAAAGTTTTTAAAATAAAAACAAGTAATAGGGGCATAGATCTATTCTTCCTTTAAATTTTGATACCAAATATAATTTAATTGGCTTAGGTTTCGAGGAGAAAACAGGAGAATACGAAACGTCGATCGATCAAGGATTTTTGTCGGTAAAATCGTTCTTAGCTGCAGTTGTCTCTATCGCACTCTACGGGGGGAGACGAGAGGCGAGGGAGACGGCAATAGTTTCTTCAAATACCTATTTTTCAATTCCCGCGCAGCCCGTCTACGCTCTTAAGGGGGATGCTCCAAGGTAGCCCGCGAAATTCATTTTTTCTTACGTTTTTTGCAATTTGCAAATATCATCTGATGCATTTGATAAAAGAAGTATTTGCCAAATAAATGTTTGTAAAACGAATATGTTTTAAATAAAACATTTTCGGAATAAGTTGTTTGCAAAATAAATATCTATGAAATAAATAGTATACGAAACGTTGGTTGTAAAATGAAAGGAGATGTTTGATTTTGGGCCACCACTATGTACACTACATGGATAAATAGGAAAAAAATAGGGGAATTCCACAAAAATACTAATAAATTAATTTGAAGAGGGGTACAGGCGTACATAAATGTAGTTTTTTAATAAGAAAACCCTATTTTAGGGCAGCCATGACAATTGTGTGACATGACGTTTGACGACTTTGACAGTTTTAAGAATGTTATTATCAAATGTTATTGTCAAAATGACATTGTTTGCATACTGCTGCTCTGATCCGCCATGTTTAATTTTACGTTGTGTTGCTCTCCTTGACCAAGCTCATTTAAATGTACATGGAAACGAAGTGAAATTAAAGAAAATTAACAATGAAAAACGGTTACTGTAATATACAGCAATATTTACATATAGTGTACATAGTGCTGGCCCAGGCTCCAAACATTTCTGGAACATCTCCTTTGTCAATGGACTTTTGGTAAAACATTAGTGAACCCGATAGATGGTGTAAAGAATGATAGGAAAGAGGAAGGAGTAAATAACGCCGTGACTCTGCCTGACAGTGGCACAAGGGCTGGAAGACGATGATGATTTGTACCGATAGAACTGAAGAAGCAAAGCTTAGAAACAGAAAATTTTTAGTCCCTAATTTTGACATCCTAATAAACTAGTAATATTATTCCAAGTCGAACCATAAAGTAACAATATTTAAGGGTCACTTTACAAGTCTGTTTTATTGCCACACTTATAATCATAGACAATAATAACTCTCGAACGTCGTACAAGTATCACTACAGTGTTGCCAACATCAGCAGTGTGAAGAAAAGGTTTTATATCTTTCGTAAACAATGTTCCTTTCTTTGAATGAATCCTCTGGTGAAAATGGCAGTGTAGTCAGATATGTAAACGTCAGGTTGTGATATTGAAATTATTATCTGTAGTAAAATCTACAGCGGTAATGTTCGAACAGTTATATTATTCTTTGGTAATGTTGCTTGATTTAACAAGCGGCTTGCGATTTCATAGGAATGTGAATTCTGAATAGTTATGCTTTATTCTATCTACAATGAGATATTTTCTTTTTCAACTCTTCCCTACAGTCGCTGCATAGACGGCGCTTATCTCGGTAGGTACGTTACTGCAAGGAACAGAATGTCACATAATTTCACTTATACCTGACCCCGTATTCACTAACGTTCCACTCTTTTCCGATTCGACAACTCGTATATCTATCTTCTTCTGTCATTACGAAAACGACCGAGATAGACATACGACTGCCCGAATCGGAAGCGAATCGAAGCGTTGTGAATACGGGGGCTGATTTTATATTCGGAAGCTTATGCAAACGAAAGTTTTAGTCAACGAGCGTATGTGACGTGTGTTTTTTAAGCGTTTTGACCTTGGCATCTAGTAATGTAGTCAGATCACCGCCATCTATCGAGATCATGGAAACTAGTTTTTGTAACTGTCAAAAAGATTTTTTTTTTAATTTTTAAGTACTAACATAGGCTAACTTATATTGTAACTAACACGGTGGACCTTTTTGTAGTCTGGCAAATAAATGAATAATAAATAAAAAAAAACCTCTCATTATGGGGGATGCTCCAAGGTGGTCAAAATGGTTGAGTTGAATGGTGCTGATACATGCGTCATGTTCGTGAACGGGCGCTGTCGGTCGGGACTGGTCAGCTCTTGGTTGCCACGGCTTTTGTTTTTATTTTTTAATTAATTATTTTATTTTTGAATTGTTTTTGTTAGTTTTAACTATGGACACTTTTATCGTGCACATCTTGCTACATTGTTCTCACATAATGCACCATCTCAACAGAAATGATGTAACCAAGATTTTGTAAGAACATTATGATTTAAAAGAGTGTCCATGGAGTTTCTTGCCCGTTCTTCTCCATAGAGATCTACGCTAGGGAATGGGCAACTACAGTACTTTCACAGTTTTTATGTCTTGTGACTGGGACTGTAGCTACATTTAATTATCATCTTTGTTTCGACAGTTCAAAAGCGCCTGTAACTGGCCTACTTGAAATAAATGCTTTGATTTTGATTGATTGATTTTTGATTTTTGTGGCCCGCGAAATTCAGCTAATCTTATACGTTTTTTGCAATTTTCAGGGCAGTGCTAAGTTGTATGTTGATAAACATATCGGCCGCGACTGTAAGACATATTAAGTTACAGAATTATAATCATCAAAATCATCAATACAACCCAAGTTCATAAGAGTCGATGAACGAATTATTCACGGTTAATGTTCTTCTTCGACTCTTATCAACATAAAACTTAGCACTGCCCTGCAAATTCAAAATATTTTTGCGTTTTTTCTTTTGTTACGTAGATCAAAATTGACAAATATACGACGCTTTTAATATTCTCAATACGTCACGCCGTGCTATAACTTTAAAGTGCGTTGTGACGTCACGAGCCCCCACAACCGATGCGTTCTAAGTTTGTCAATATACATTGATTTACAAAAAAAAAAAAATACCATTATTTTCTAATACTCTCAACTAACGGACCAAATAGACTTTTTTATTGATGGTGGAAACTAGCCTATTTCTACAGGATGTTGAAAGTTACATTGATATTAATTTTCAATTTGAATCTTTTCAGGCTAAAGAAAAACACCATCTACGCATCATGTGAGACAGGCCTGGACATAAAACCAGCGGCAGCCTTTTACAGTTTCTCGATAAGCATTAAAAAAATAACTCATTTCGATAATATGAAGCTACCTAAGCTGTTGGCAAGCGCTACAGCTACTTTAATATGTGTAATCTATCTGCATATCTAATTTAATATGGCGTCTTGCGATGTGTCGATATATCTCGCAGGAAGTGTTGATCTGCCATCGATATACATTACTTTCCTTATACGTTTGAAAGGCTCATTTAACGGCGTGAGTTATTTTCTTTAGATGAATTAAATCTTTTTTAAGGAAAAACACGGTTTATTGACCATCATTGTACTTCCAGCAACAACATAACATAATATGGCAAAGGTGTACCATAATAAGTAGATACAACCAACATTTGACAGAAGGAATGTAAATGAATAAAGGAACATTTCCTGTCAGCATGATTTTAGTTTGTAGTGTTCTATATTATGTGGGTGTATCTATATATATATAATGTATACAGGGTGTAAACCACCTCACCACAAAGCCGTTAACCAGGCATTTTGTATATCAATCTAAGTAACTTTACGCAAAAAATATTGCAGAAAAATATTTTTTTTGGGGTCAAAAACACGTTTTGTGCTATAACTCAATGTAACGCAAACATTGTGCTGATGAATGGATTCAATAGTACGGGGTTCGTGTAGGTATTTAAAGTAAAAAGTTAACAACAAAAACTTGTAACTTTGACGCCCAATATCTCCGTAAGGTATATCTAGAAGGTTGCCTGGTATGGTATAGAACAAAAAAAATATTGCAATGACGAGGAGAACGAGTACCTTTCTGCTTCGTGCAGTTTTACACCCTTTATATCTTAGAAACCCAAAGACATTAGAGGAGGTCACCCAGGTTTCATACATTTTTGGGCTATTTTCAAAAGTTCCGCCAACCAAAATATACTTATTACTTGAATAGAGGACTATTTCATACATTTTTATTATTACGAGTGTCAATTCATCGAGAAGTTACTCAACCGCAAAACATCTGAGATCACCCAGATTGGGGTTTATTTACTTTGCCGGCCAACTAAAACAAACGCAATAAAGACAGAGCTTATGGATATAAACATGTTTTATTACACCACCCTTGGGTGGTGTATAGATCTTGATCTATACCCAAGTATTAAATAAATAATAATGATATGAATAATACCGTTCTGCTTGAAGCTACTGGACAAGCGGGCGGTGACACTAGTACGATTTGCTACAAGTACATGTCTTTGTAGGAACCTCAGTCAATCGTATTTGTTCGCCGGATAAAAACGAAAAATACTCAAAAAAAAAATTCACAAACGTTTCCCGATTCATGAGAGTACCTCGTACATTGAAGTTCAGTTTAGCTGTAAAAGTTAATTATCGTACCAAGTTACTGATGAACTTCAAGACTTCAATGGGAAGAAATGATAAATGGCAGACCTCAGGGCAAATGTTAATAATTAACTGCTGCTTTGTAAGGACGAACGTTTTACCCTTTTGTTTTGTTATCCTGACTAAGTTTTAAATAGCCCATTGTCTAGCAAAAGAGTTGGTCGAAAAACGAGTGTCTTCGGTCAATTTTCGATCTCAAAACAGGTTGCCATTGCTTTTTTAGTTGTTTTAGTTTAGTTTTTAGTCTATAGTTATTGCTTATTGGCCAATTTTAAGACCCCCAAGAAAGGTTTTACTTAGTTTTACCCGATTACCAACTGTGTTGTAGTTGTGGTTTAGCTACTAAGTAATTTATAAAGCCTTTCCGTTTGGAGAACATTAATGACAACTATGAATTGTGCTAAGATGACGGTGAGCCAAGTACATATCTACATTAAATATGATAGTCGGAACAAAGAGAACAATAATAACTTAAAGCAATCGAATATTTTAATCGACATAGAACCTCAACCTGACAGCCCTGCTAATTGCAAAAAAAAATAAGAATAGAACTTGGTGGGCTTACTAGGTTATTGTGTAACATTTCACTTGATTAACTAACAACTTGGGAGTTTTTGCAGTATTGGCATTACTCACTTTTTCATACAGTCTTCATCATCATCATAAACCTATTAATGTTCCTACTAACACAGGCCTTCTCCATATATAATCCATCAAGCGGGCCCAGTGATACGGATTGGTCACATGTCTTCAAATTTTTTGGTTCTAGGACATGTCGGTTTCCTCACGATGTTTTCCTTCGCCGTTTTAAGAGCAGTGATGTAAAAGTGCTGCAGATTATGGCATGATAATGCTCTAGAACCCCATACCATGGAGTAGACTCAATTATAATATTAGTAAATCATAATTTTCACATGAAAATTATATTACCGGTACCTATAGAAATGACATTAAGGCTACCTGTCTTTATTTCTTGATGTCTCTTAGGCCAGTCTGACAACCACTACCGGAAACGATCATTGGACGTATTATTGCCTTGCCACGATCACTGCTTATCAGCTTCCATGCAAATTAATACTCTAAGTACACGTGTTAGGGTATAATTTTCAAAGTAATGTGTAACTAAGCAATGGTGACTTTCAAAAGTGCACATCAACGTCAACGCTACGCTATAATTTACTGCTTACGCTATAAGGAATCGCTGATTTTATTCCCGGTTTTCGCCTTTTACTGCGCTAATTAAGTCATTAAAGCCATTAGATTCTCTTAGTTATTAAAGGGATTATAAGCTTTAGTTAAATTATAACGGACGTAGTGTGTAGACAGGGAAAAAAGTTCTTGAACGCAGATTAAAAATAATTCTTAGTGCAATTTAAATCACTCCACCTTGTGTGAGATTCTCCGGTATTGTAAGGACATAGACGTTTCATACACACACTCTTGAACACAGAACAACTACCTACATAATTATATCTGCACCCCATCTTTTAATTACAAGTTCCCTAGCCAAGAAAATTACGCAACGAAAGAAAACACGTCATACATCAGACATACCAACCCGCAGTCCCGGACTCAACACAACTTGTAAGTCGGCTAAGGGAAATTGAATATCTGAAATATGAACGAGCGTTTATTTATTGTTATTAGACTTACCGCCTCATTGGTGTCCATTGGCTCATTGGGGTATGTTGGCTTATTGGTGTACATTGGCTCATTGGGATATGTTGGCTTATTGGTGTACATTGGCTCATTGGTATACATGCCGCTTATTGGTGTCGTGGGAGCAGCTTTTAGATGTACACACATGTGCATCTTGACTTTTTCTGTGTGAGAATCAAGCTTTGTTTCAAGCTACACGATTAAGCGGCACGCGTGTTTTGACAGCAACTGCGGAGAAAACAAGTGAAAGAAATTGCCTAAAAACTGCTTGTAGTGGACATTCTTATTTCTAGTCTATGTTCACTTTATGATCCACTAGCTTCTGTCAGCGGCTTCGCCCGCGTGAAGTTTCAAAATTGTCCCATTGGATATTACTACCGGGATAAAAAGTATCCTATGTGTTAATCAAGGTTGTAAACCATCTGTGTGCAAAATTTCATCGAAATCCGTTCAGTAGTTTTTTCGTGAAAGAGTAACAAACATACATCCATCCTCACAAACTTTCGCATTTATAATATTAGTAGGAAGTAGGATAGGATTTTGTGTGAATCAAAGATATACTGAAACCACGAGTTTTCACAACACGAATTGTGATGCGAGGGCACTCTGGCGACAAACAAGCGCTGGTCGCTCGACGCAAGTCGCGACGTTGCTAGAGGCACCGTACGAGGTCGTGACCGGGGCGTTAGCATGGGTGCAGCATATCATTTCACATAGCATTGCGTCATGTAACTGCATTGCATAATTGCGCGCATGTATTTGTTGTGTGAAAGGTCGTTCTTGTCGTATGATGAGTGTACAATAGCTTTGGTAAATGTACTTAGAGGTTTTAATGCTATTGTTACAAGACTTGGGTGCAGGCACACAGTTCTTCCGGGGCTGCGGGACTGTTCAACAGAGATACCGTGGTGTAAAGGGCGAGGAAGGAACATGGATAGGTTTTAGTCAGTAAAAGTCTGACACCCTCCTCCCACTCCTCCCAGAGCGGGAGGTGATATTTGATGAAAACATAATACAATTAGTTGTACGCGATACAAAATATCACGAACTTATCTCTAAAAACTTCTTTTTCGAGTAAAAACCATACTAAAATACATACGATCATTCTGATTTTTTGGAAAATAATTCTACAAGCAACTAATTAGCATCATAGTGTTTAATTTTTTCCAAACAATAGATTTTTGTAGATCGATCGAAACCAAGCTCATTTCACACCATTCGGCCCACAGTGACTAAAGTAATAACCACTTAGTAGTGCAAGCTGATTAGAACTTTATTGTAACAGTTTTTCAAACGAAGTGAACCAAAACAAATGGAGTTGCTAATTTAGCTATTTTAGTCCCCTTAAATTGATTATTGTGTTTCTAAAATACAGCAGTGCAGCATAAAGTCCCCTGCATTACCCTGCCCACAGATAATTCTAAATGACACTTGATTTCTCTATCTCTGTAACTAAAATACATATCAAATCAGGGTTTACTAAACACTAGTGTTTCTTTCCCCAGATTCGGTTAAGAAGAACGTAGCAGAATCAAAATGTCGCAGAGGGATTTTTCCGAGGTAAGTCTTTCATTTTCTAGTTTGTAGTGACGGTCGACCAATTTTCAACCTTATTGCTTAACGCAAAAGGGTGAACAGTGTTAGACCGTAAGTGAACTCGGTATTAAATTATTTTATTATTTCCTTGAGCTGTGCGAATGAGGTGTACATAGATTATAATCAGTTGTTTACCCCTTGCATGTTGCTGTAGACCATTATGGGAAACTTGTTTGCATGGTAAAGAGACAAATTGAGTTATCTTCAAGATTATTTTGTTTTCCGAATGGGGCTTTTCCACATCTACACCAATATTGTTAAGAGTGAAGATTAGATTTTTTGTTTCTTTGTTATTTACAATTTAAGTCAAGAACTGTTCAACCGATTTCAAAAATTCTTTCAACATTAGAAATCTACATTTTTACCTAGTAACATAGGCTAAAAATTATATTGATATCATGCACATTACCCGAGCTATCAAAATTTTGACTTCCATCACTGGTTGTCTCGATTTTGTAGTTAACAGTCGATTTGTTAAGCAGCAACACAGATGGGTATGTGATGTCATGACAGCAGCATATTACTTTATCTAACATATAAACACTATCTCTAAGAGATTAGCTTGTGCTGGAGCTAATCAGCAAAGCTAGTCTTAGAATAAAAGCATGAGATACAATAGACCACGAACCCGCATTGGTTCTCGTGGTGGTTAACGACCCTCTCCCTCACAGAGAGTTTGGGCCTGTGACTCAGCAGAACATTCATGTTAATTACATCTTTTTTACTCTGGACTGTCTTTACTTACACGGCTTTCTACGTCATTCTCACTTATAATATGTATAAGCTCAACATGTGTGATATAACCTTACCAAGATTTACGAACAATAATTTAATTGAAAAAACTGTACATGGACATTCTTCAATGGGCAACTACAGTTCTTTCATATGTGTGCCTTGTGTCTGTGACTGTAGTTTAGCTTTCTCTGTTTTTCTGGCATTCAAAAGTGCTTGTTATGGCCTTATTGAAATAAATGCTAAACGCTATTGATTATAGACTCACCCTCAAATGAAGATGTATTTGCCTACAGCACTATCTATACTTCTAAGAACCAAGCTACTCGACCCTCTTAAAACAGCATCCTCAATATATACTTACCAAAAAAACCTTTTTCAAATTACACCTGAGTTTACTCTCTTCTCGGAACTCCATTGGCCCAACTGCCCAACATTACCGTCCCATATAGAGTCGGCCTTTAATCCCATTTCGTCATCGGTTCGATTGTACGTTCCCAATCGTTGTTGTTCGGAGTAGTTCGGACGTACTGCGACGTGTGAACGTGTATACTTGTGCGTGACTTGCTAGTATCTCTGTGAGGTGCAAGTTGTAAGCGGCAGTAGGACGCTTATACTGATCAGCCCGCGGAGCATATAATAGCATAAACAGGTTTCTTTTGTTCATCTGTCATTTTGTCGATTCTTTCTTCGAAGTTAACCGTTTCTACGGTGTGTAGGGATAGATAAACAAACACTTAGTATTATGGTACTTTGGAAGCACTGATTTACACTGACATTCATTTTTCTGCTCGCTGGTTCACTACTACTTCCGGAGTGTTTTGGCAGCGACTTCGTCCGGACAATCGCATGCCCCTATAATATACTCGTAAGTTTGATCTCCTGACGCATCCAACGGTTATGGCATTTTTATATGCCTTACATCCCAAGTAGAGAAGCTCTGCACCCATGGCGCAGATAATGATTGTTGTCAAAAATGTCTGGATGCTCATATGTGTCCTAATTTGCAAATTTGCACTATTTCCAGCACTGGCTGCATTTTGGGCCAGAAAAACCTCTTCTTTTGTTTGGTAAGATTAACAGACACACCTTGAATAATTTCGCACCAATTAAAAATGAAGTCAATTGTAACGCAACACGACCATTATGCGCGGCCTGCGCGAAG
This sequence comes from Xestia c-nigrum, assembly GCA_916618015.1. Taxonomy (NCBI): domain Eukaryota; kingdom Metazoa; phylum Arthropoda; class Insecta; order Lepidoptera; family Noctuidae; genus Xestia; species Xestia c-nigrum. The sequence continues at coordinate 8,319,066 of OU745263.1, forward strand.
GCACCGTCGCCAAATAGGGACTAGGTATAGGTGTAGTAAACGACTTTATGTAGGTATAATACGAACATTATTAGCTAACCATTCAATATATGTACAGACTTAGGCCACTTACATATACAGACATAGGCATGAAACCCACACTACAGTGATGGTCATGCTACGCAGGCAATTTACTTGCATCAAGGGAATATCATATTAAGTTCAAATGGACTCCGATAGTCTCATTAATTTCTGCGTATTGGTTGGTAACACAGCCTTCCTCAGCCTTCTTACAAACTTGTCTTTCATTAGCCCCTGTATATGTGATGGCTATAATTAATTTAACTGGATTACATGTTATTCTACCTACATCATCAGACTCTGTACTAGTTTCTTTCTGCACTCTTGATAATAAGCAGGCAAATGGTTGTCTGATGAACAAAGGCCACCTTCGTGAGAGGGATCTCACGAAGGTGGAACCTTCCTTCATCAGTTCGCAGCGTACACACTAGTACGGTTTGCGTACACTATTATACTACATTATTATTACATATTACTACACTATTATTACACTATTACAGTGTGTTTGTTTTATGACGCATTTTTTTGTAACTTACGGCATACCAATGACGCGGTAAGTTACACATAAGGTCCGCTACAAATTAATGTAATTCAAATGCTGTTAAGGTGTAGATGTGACGGATAATGTGGGCGTGCGCCGGCGCAGCGCAGCGGTGCGGCGCGGCCCTTATATCAGTTTTATTATTTACAAATTAGCTCGTAATACATCCTGGATGTGGGAAAATAATAATGAATAGAGAGAATTTGTAAGAATCGGTACTATTATTCAAATTCGTTGTTTACAAATCTTTAAAATTATAGAAACAAGCTCACTCAATATCGTGGACACTGAAGAATAAAATCTTGAAAAATATACGCAGAGATGCATCATCTGGATTTAACCATTACAAAACTTGGTCTAATACGAGAGGTTTTAGTTATACTCAAAGTATTTTTTACTCGTTCTGAGGCACAAGACATTCAATAGGCGGCTATAAAATCTGTTACCAGAAACACACAGTAAAGACAAAAAATAAGTATAATCACCGCCTCGTTTCGGTATCCCATCCACTAATCTCAAGAAATCTTTTCGATAGATACTCAGAAAAGAGCTTTCGCCGAGAGCTTTCTTAGTGCATTCGATCGTTATCTTTCTTGTAAGTAGGTACTTCAATCGATATGTACTTATCAGTTCTATAGAAAGAATTCTACTTATCAGTGTTATCACTACAAACACGACTGCTAATACAGAAACAATTTGGTCGGAGCTTGTCTACACTAATATTATAAAGAGGAAAACTTTGTTTGTTTGGCTGTAATGAATAAACTCAAAAACTACTGTGACGATTTCAAAAATTCTTTCAACATTGGAAAGCTACATTCACCCTGAGTAACATAGGCTATAATATTTTATCCCCGTAGTCCCACGGGAACGGGAACTACGCGGGTAAAACCGCGTCCGCTAGTTAAAAAGTGAAAAATAACTTTAGCTTCAGAAGTCGGTGACCTTTGTTTGATTGATTTACTTAGTTTTTGTCACCGACTTCTGAAGCTGAAGTCATTTTTCACTTTTTTGTGTTTTTTTTAATCGGTTTTATATTTTGGAAAAAAGTTTTTATTTTTTTAGTGGTTCACTTGTGCTTACCCCTTCACAGCGTAGCGGCGTGATGTTCTGTTATGAACTGGTGTAAACAATAGATAGCCATGAGATTTCAGCAATCCCTGTCCATTTGCTATAATTTATTGAGGAGTTTCGTTGCCTATCACAATATTACTAAATTCCCTACGTCTTAATATATAACCATGCATCCTAGTAGGTAGACGAAAAGCCGTTAATAGGCTCCTGCCACTCCAAGGGTTTATAGGGGCCATCGTTCGTCCTCGACGACCAGTTTATACAGAGTTTTATAACACAATGAACACAGCCATAATAATTATGGGTTAGAAGATGTTCGAGGGCCCTAAGACAGTGCTCACAGGCCAAACAACTTGTTCCAAATTACTACGCTAATTGAAGTAAAAGCCTTTGCACACCACGTTTTTTTATGCGCTGACAACGCGGCGTTTTTTATTAGCGCACCCTTGTAATGTTTGTGTTTTTGTACTTACTTTTTTAACTATTGTAATCCAAAATATTATCACATGCCATTTCCGAATAACTTCATAGCTTTTATGCGGAGGCTTAGCATGCCTTTTCCGCCTTTTAATTAGTATTATTTAAAGCATTTCTGTACATTTTGGTGTTTCCAAATCTTTGTTTACTTTTGTGATGTCAGATAATGACAATGACAAGCCTAGTTTTCTTTTTAATTTATTCCTGTAACTAGTAATTGTAGGTTGTATACGTTTGATGCTAGACCTCTTTTGTAACCATTTTATTCTTCCATGTTCTAGAACACTCTATAAAAAATTATAACTGCATGATGACAGGAAGCCGAGCTTGAATAGTCAGTCTGCGTGCGGTCCTTGACCCAGCAACATGCTGGACATTACTCAGAACTATTTAATGTGATCGCTAAGTTCGCAAAATCCTGCTTAATATCCTTGAAAAGCTGCTGCTAATACGATGATACACTACTACGGAGAGCTTGGACGCTGTCGGCCTCGAAAAGGCATTTACTACTACCTCTGAGAACCTGGACATTGACAGCGGGTGAGCTTCGACCTTCGAACCCTCTCAAGAATGGCGTCTGCAAGCGAGTCTAACGCTGCGGCGAGCCGCTCCTGCCTACTGCGAGCTTCAGTCCTGGACCCTAATCACCACGTTACCTCGGCAAACTGTAACGTTACATTTTCCTGGGGAGGAAAATGTAAGGTTGCATTGTGTAAAATAAGATAAAAATGACAAGGGTAAATAATAGCAAGATGATTTAATATAGACTAAGGAAGCCGAGGTAACGTGAGGATAAGAGTCCAGGTCCGAAGCTCGCAGTAGGTAGAAACGCCTCGCCGCAGTGATAGTCTCGCTCGCAGACGCCAATCTTGCGAGGGTTCGAAGGTCGAGGCTCACCCGCTGTCAATGTCCAGGTTCTTAGAAATTGTAGTAGATGCCTTTTCAAGGTCGACAGCGTCCAAGCTCTCCGTAGTAGTGTAGCAGTGTAGTAGCAGCAGCTTTTCAAGGATATTAGAGTTAGACTTTGCGGACTTAGCGATCACATCAAATAGCTCAGAGCTCCGTCAATCTTCTTACTCGCTCGAAGACCAAGGATAAACTGACTATTCAGGCTCGGCTTCCTGTCATCATGCAGATATGAACTTTTATAGTGTTCTAGAACATAGAAGAATAAAATGGTTACAAAAGAGGTCTAGCATCAAACGTATACAACCTACAATTACTAGTTACAGGAATAAATTAAAAAGAAAACTAGGCATGTCATTGTCATTATCTGACATCACAAAAGTAAACAAAGATTTGGAAACACCAAAATGTACAGAAATGCTTTAAATAATACTAATTAAAAGGCGAAAAAGGCATGCTAAGCCTCCGCATAAAAGCTATGAAGTTATTCGGAAATGGCATGTGATAATATTTTGGATTACAATAGTTAAAAAAGTAAGTACAAAAACACAAACATTACATTAACTGTAACGTTACATTTTCCTGGGGAGGAAAATGTAAGGTTGCATTGTGTAAAATAAGATAAAAATGACAAGGGTAAATAATAGCAAGATGATTTAATATAGACTAAGGAAGCCGAGGTAACGTGAGGATAAGAGTCCAGGTCCGAAGCTCGCAGTAGGTAGAAACGCCTCGCCACAGTGATAGTCTCGCTCGCAGACGCCAATCTTGCGAGGGTTCGAAGGTCGAGGCTCACCCGCTGTCAATGTCCAGGTTCTTAGAAATTGTAGTAGATGCCTTTTCAAGGTCGACAGCGTCCAAGCTCTCCGTAGTAGTGTAGCAGTGTAGTAGCAGCAGCTTTTCAAGGATATTAGAGTTAGACTTTGCGGACTTAGCGATCACATCAAATAGCTCAGAGCTCCGTCAAGCTTCTTACTCGCTCGAAGACCAAGGATAAACTGACTATTCAGGCTCGGCTTCCTGTCATCATGCAGATATGAACTTTTATAGTGTTCTAGAACATAGAAGAATAAAATGGTTACAAAAGAGGTCTAGCATCAAACGTATACAACCTACAATTACTAGTTACAGGAATAAATTAAAAAGAAAACTAGGCATGTCATTGTCATTATCTGACATCACAAAAGTAAACAAAGATTTGGAAACACCAAAATGTACAGAAATGCTTTAAATAATACTAATTAAAAGGCGAAAAAGGCATGCTAAGCCTCCGCATAAAAGCTATGAAGTTATTCGGAAATGGCATGTGATAATATTTTGGATTACAATAGTTAAAAAAGTAAGTACAAAAACACAAACATTACATTACCCCGAAAACCCCGGAAAATATTTGAATACAATGAAAAAATTTTCTTTATCAATAAGAGCATTAAGAGAGCATTAAAAGCAGCATAAATTACAACTTAAATGAGTATTTACAGTGTTATAGAAAGATTAAAAATTAAGATTAAGATTCCCCATAACCCCTGAAAAGTAACTAGACAAATTTTGTGGTTTTAAATAAGACCTTGCTCTTTCATACACCTTTCATCAATCTACCCCCCTGCAACCTTCCTCAATCATACATCACCAGCATACTTAGGGGATATGGTTCACATTCCATGACGCATACTCCTCAAGGAATTATTATTGGGTTTACGAAGGCTTATTTTTTTCAATTAGGTGTCGTAACCCGCACCTTTTTAATAACCCACTTAAGATTAAAATTAATATTTACAGATTTTCCTGCTTTCAGAAAAACAGACAAGGCCTAGGTGTTGGAAGGTCGTGATGCTGTCCATGTTTGTCTATGACATCTATTTTGAATTTGTAAATAGAATTCTTCTAACTGATTTGATGATACGGTGTCATGTAAAATTACTCTGATTTTCTCAAATAAAATTAAACACAATGTTTATAATATTCACGTTTTAATTAGTTTCATACCGCCAATTCCTCCCTATCAGTGGTAGCAGAGCGTGGTTGGTGGCAAATGGAATAAAACCGTGAGTAAATGAGAAAATAAAATTTAAAAAATGAGCTCAAGTCTAAGAAGCATAGAACCGCTGACAAAATCGAACTACGATACCTGGTGCTTACAAGCACAGGCGATTCTCATAAGATACGATCTATGGGAGTACGCTAGTGGTGAAAAAACGTTAGCGGCAACTGCGACTGCCGAAGAAAAGAGTGCATTCCTAAAGGAAGACTTAAAGGCAAGGTCAGAGCTACTTCTACTTATATCTCCACCTGAACTTAAACAAATTAAAGGATGTAACACATCCAAGGAGGTATGGGATAAACTAAAATCTGTACATCAAAGTTCAGGACCGGCGAGAAAGGCCACGCTGTTAAAGCAATTAGTATTGAAGAAAATGACTTCACAGGAAGATGTAAGAGACCATCTCAGTAATTTTATGGACGTAGTGGGTAAATTAGAAGATATGGATGTCAAAATTCATCCAGAATTATTAAGCATTATGATGTTATACAGTTTACCTACAAATTTTGATAGCTTCAGAACGGCAATTGAGTCGAGAGATGTACTACCAAGTCCTGATATTTTAAAAGTTAAAATCATAGAAGAATACGAAGCAAGAAGGCAAAGCGAAGCAAGTGAACCACAGACTTCAGAAGTTTTCTATGCCAAGACAAAGAAAAGGGTACCATATTGCAACAATTGTAAGAAGAAAGGCCATTCCACAGAATCTTGTTGGTCAAAAAAGAGACAAAATAACTCTAATAAAACTAAAGGAAAAGAAGAGACGCATAATATCTGTTTAACAACAGAAACGTCAAAAGCTAAAAGCAATTTATGGTGTCTAGATAGTGGCTGTACGTCACATATGACGGGGAACAAAAGTTTACTCTGTAACTTAATCCCTGCATCTGACACTCTAAGACTAGCTTCAGAGATGCATACGACCGAAGTTAAAGGGAAAGGAAACGCAGAACTCTATATAAAAGATTGGAAACATACTTTAATTGACACATTATATGTGCCTGATTTGTCAAACAACTTGATGTCAGTAAGTAAAATTACAGATAAAGGCTATAAAGTTTTATTTGAAAAGGAACAAGCCAGTATCATAAAAGAAGGAACAGTTAACTTAAAAGCTAGAAGAAAAAATGGACTATACTTCATTGAATTTGATGAGCCGGAAGAGACAGCAAATTTCACGCCCGGTGCTGAAGGCGAAATTATGAAATGGCACAAGAAATTAGGTCATGTCAATGAAAGAGACCTAAAGGAAATGGTTAAAAATAAAATGATGCGAGGACTCGACTTTAAAGAAAAAACTTTGGGTACCTGTGAGACTTGTATCAAGGGTAAATTTACCACTCTACCATTCCAAAGCCATGAACAAATAATCTCTACCGAAGTGCTGCAGATAATTCACAGTGACGTATGTGGACCTTTTGAGCATAAATCAATGGCTGGATCAAAGTATTTCGTTACATTTATTGACGACTATACAAGATACTGCTGTGTTTATTTTTTAAAAGAAAAGAGCGAAGTTATTGAAAAGTTCAAGGAGTACAAAAACTATGTTGAAGTGTTTCACAAGAAGAAAATTCAAAACCTTCAGTCTGACAATGGAGGTGAATATAGGTCGAAAGCGTTTGACAAATTCCTGAAAGATAACGGCATAAGCCGAAGACTATCTGCACCCTATACACCGCAGCAAAATGGCATGAGTGAAAGAAAAAATCGGTCGCTGATGGATAAAGCAAGATGTCTGATGATAGATTCTAACGTTCCTGCAAATCTATGGGCAGAAGCAGTGAACACTGCAAACTATCTGATAAATAGGAGCCCAGCAAAAGCTCTCAAAGGAAACTCCCCATATGAGAAGTGGGTAGGAAGAATCCCATCGGGAAATCACCTACACGTGTTTGGAAACAGAGCCTTTGTAATGAACAAGAACCGAAAAGGAAAATTCTCTGCCAAAGCGACAGAAGGAGTATTTTTGGGATATGCAAATAAAGCCAAAGGTTTTAGAATCTACATACCGGAAAAGAATGACGTTGTTATCAGCAGAGACGTAAAAGTAATCGAAAAGATGCATTATGGCGATACTCCTGCTGAGAAAACCGAAGACTCTACTCTAGAACCAGAAACAGAATTAATTGAGATTGAAATACCTGAAATTAAAAACAAAATGAATAATAACTTATTTTTTCAGGAACCTACTAATCTTCCTTCTTCCAGCTCCAGTCAAGATCCAGTTGACCCACCACCCTCAAGTGAAAGACCACAAAGAGCAGTGAGGCCACCAGCATGGACCAAAGATTACGAGCTAAGTCGTTGCGTGACTATGTTTACATCAGATAGTAATGATGACTATGACTGTTCATTTCTTACATATCAAGATGCAGTGACGGGCACCGACAGACAAAATTGGGAGAAGGCGATACAGTCAGAAATGGATTCACTACAGAAAAATAACACCTGGGTATTAGTTGACAGGTCAGAAGCCAAAGGACACAAAATTTTGTCGAACAAATGGGTATTTCGGATTAAAGATGACGGTACAAAAAAGGCCAGATTAGTCGTACGTGGCTGCGAGCAGAAAGGAAACCTGGATTTTGAAGACGTATATAGCCCAGTTGTAAGTCAATCTGCCTTAAAAACTTTACTAGCCATTGCCGCATCCAAATCTTACTACTTCATGACATTTGACGTCAAGACAGCATTCTTGTACGGAGAGTTGACAGATGAAGTTTATATGAAACTACCTGTTGGCTATAAAACTGACTGCAATACTACTGATGTAGTTTGCCGGCTGAAAAAGTCGTTGTATGGCTTAAAGCAAGCTCCATTCACATGGAATAAAACTTTTACCCAAGCGATGTTTGATTTGGGTTTCAAGACGATAAAAACCGATCGATGCGTTTTCATAAACGAAGATAAGTCAATAATAATCGGATTATTTGTCGATGATGGTCTTGTCATAGGAAAAGACAAGAAAAAGATTGAAGTTATTTTGAAGAAACTTGAAACCAAATTTGAAATGAAAAAGAATCAAAATCCAAGTACCTATCTGGGTATGGAAATAAGAAATTCCAAAGAAGGAATAATTCTTACTCAGAGATCTTATATAAATGACATACTGGAAAAATATAATATGAAAAATGCCAAACCTTGTGACACGCCCGCAAGTAGCGATTCCAAGTCGATACAGGAAACTGCTCAGGAGAAGGAATATCCCTATAGGGAGGCAGTGGGAAGTTTACTGTATCTGTCTACCAGAACTAGACCAGACATCGCACAAGCGGTCAACCAAGTTAGCAGGAAGGTCGAAAATTTCACTAGAGAAGATGTCACAAAACTTAAGAAAATATTCAAATATTTGGTGGGAACCAAAGATAAAGGCATTATGTTCAAACGAAACAAACCGATAGAGAATATCGATGCTCATAGCGACTCGGACTATGCTGGAGATCCATTGACGCGAAGAAGCACTTCTGGCTCCGTGCTTATGATAGCTGATGGACCAATAACATGGGCGTCTAAGAGACAGCCTATAGTGGCATTATCATCGACTGAAGCCGAGTACATAGCCGCAGCAGACTGTTGCAAAGAGGCATTGCATCTGAAATCTCTGTTGAAGGAAATAACCGATGTGGATATAAAAATAAATTTGCACGTTGATAACCAAAGTTCGATTCAACTCGTAAAATCGGGATCCTTCAACAAAAGGTCGAAGCACATAGATGTGCGATACCATTTCATACATGAACACTTCGTGAACGGACTGATCAATATCAGCTACTGTCCAACAGAGATACAGTTGGCTGACGTAATGACAAAACCACTGTCAAAAGTAAAGTTCGAAAGACACTGTGCAAGATTAATGCATATATAGAGACGTGTCTCAGCAACATGAACGAACATCAGGAGAAGGTGTTGGAAGGTCGTGATGCTGTCCATGTTTGTCTATGACATCTATTTTGAATTTGTAAATAGAATTCTTCTAACTGATTTGATGATACGGTGTCATGTAAAATTACTCTGATTTTCTCAAATAAAATTAAACACAATGTTTATAATATTCACGTTTTAATTAGTTTCATACCGCCAATTCCTCCCTATCACTAGGAGCATGAACTGCTAAAGAGAAGCCTTCAAGGTTTAAGAGCTTAAGAGAAGCCTTTAAGTCCAAGGTTCAAGTTTCAAGGATACAAAAATACAATCTAAGTTATTATCTAAAAAAAAACAAAATCAAGAAATAAAATAGGGGATTAACAAGTCGAAAAGTCCAAAAGTTTTTGAAGGTAATATTATGAAACTTAAATCTAAATGGTTTTTACAAGAATATAAGTTCTTAGAGACATCAAGGAGAGAAAATAAAAGCGACTGCTTAGTCATTCAAGTTATATAAAATAAAAATTATTCACTAAGACAAAAGTAACGAGACAACTAACCTAAATATTAAGATTAGAATAAGATTTAGAATTATAATTCAATACAATAGGGATACGAAAAAAAATACAGAGCAGATATAAAACTACACTTTAAAATCTTTAACGTGCCATTTTCCTCTCAAACCGTTCTGATCCTCTAAAATGAAAACAAGTGGTGATAGTTTCTCAACAATTGTACATTTTACGAATTTAGGAGCTAACTTAGCACTAAAATAGGCGCCGGCATTACTTTGAACGTAATTTTTCCGCCAGACGGTATCGCCAATATTAAATTCTTTAAAACTGTGCCTAGTGTTATAATGAGAAGCGTTTTTTTGTATGAGCCATGTATAGTGCAACCTGAACCTTATCGAAGAAAACTGATAATAACCCTATGTTAGCAGCATAAATATCACGAGGTAAGAAAATTATTTCATCAAGGTTCGGGCAACTAGAATAGAGTGAACCACATGTTATGGTTTCACGGCCAAAAACTAGAAAAGATGGGGAGAACCCTGTCGTAGCATTTACTGAGCTATTTAGTGCTAATTGAATCTTTTGTAACGGAATGTCCCAAAAACGGTGATCATCGCCGACTAACTGCGATAGCGCCGTGATAATTGTTCTATTATAACGTTCAGTTGGATTAATTTGAGGGCAATATTTAGGTGAATAGAATATAAAGGGAACTTTATAATTATTTTAAAAAATTTGAAACTCATTAGACTGAAATTGTGAACCGTTGTCCATGATAATGGTTTGTGGTACACCATGAACTAAAAATACAAAGTTTTCAAGATAATGTATAATATTAGTAGCTGTAGCACGTTTAATAGGAAAAATAAGGCAGTATTTAGAAAATGAACACGTAATCACGAGAATATACTGATTACGTTGTCTCGTCATAGGCAAAGGACCCATAAGATCTAACGATATATTTTGAAAAGGCCTCGAGCATATTTTTGGATTAAATACTATTAAATCATCTTGCTATTATTTACTCTTGTCATCTTTTTCTTATTTTATACAATGCAACCTTACGTTTTCCTATCCAGGAAACCGTAACGTTTCAGTTTGGCGCCCATCTTTTAAAACCCCGCCCTGTGTTCTTTAATATTCCATCTCTCCCAAAATTCCAAAATAAACTTCCACAAGTAATCTATTCTATTTGGCATCTTATTTTTCATCTATCACCACTCTATTCTACTCTACCGTCACTCAACTCTACAATCCCCACAGACACTCCATTATCGAAAGATAATTGGCACCCTTTCGGCCTCTTGGTGGTGTTAACCCACTTGTGGGCACTGCCAAGGTAGGAGATCGGTCACTATACGACGGCTATAGGACCTGTAGTCGTTTGACACTTAATACTTTACTCCCTACAAAAACACCACGACACTGCATCCCCACAGACTTGCACATCACAGCGAATACCCACTGGTATTCGTACCCAATGGCCGCTTGATGTGTTAATCCATTCGTGGACACTCCCAAGTTGGTTGTTGGGGTACTTCACGACCGATACAGGAGAGTATCCTGTAAACGTTTGCACAAACCTTTAAATTTACATTACACTCATTTCAAATACTTCACCTTGATCAACTCCAACCTGAAATCATAACTCGAAAGTCCTCATTTTTAAGAAAATTTACTTTTTATACGTAAATTTTCATTTTTGACAGTATGTTTTTGACCTTGTTACTAATAAGCATAGTTGCTAACATGGTTGCTAAGGAATAGGCCATAGAGTTTTATAGTCTTTGTACTAGCCTACTGGCGTGGCAAAAATAGGTACTAACTAAGGATAGTTCCGATTTTACCTATTTTTACGATTTTTTTTTAAGGGTTTTCGTGGTGAACGTTCTTACTCTATTCAGTCCTCTCTTGCCTTTGACTAGAGCCCTCCCTTGACTTGAAAGCCCTCCCTTGACTTGAGAGCCCTCCCTTGACTTGAGAGCCCTCCCTTGACTTGAGAGCCCTCCCTTGACTTGAGAGCCCTCCCTTGACTTGAGAGCCCTCCCTTGACTTGAGAGCCCTCCCTTGACTTGAGAGCCCTCCCTTGACTTGAGAGCCCTCCCTTGACTTGAGAGCCCTCCCTTGACTTGAGAGCCCTCTCTCGACTTGAGCCCTCTCTCGACTTAACCTCTTTTCACTCACTCACTCATTTGGGAGTTCTCTCGTTTACTCTCTCACTCACTCATTTGGGAGTCCTCTCGTTTACTCTCTCACTCACTCATTTGGGAGTCCTCTGCAGACTTTTAAATATTTTTTTTTTTGCTAATATTTAATTTTACTTAATTTTTTTTTAATGGTAAAAAGAAAAGGGCAGTTTTATGTATATATTTTTTTTTAATTCTTGTAAAAACCATTTAGATTTAAGTTTCATAATATTACCTTCAAACTTTTGGACTTTTGGCTTGTTAATCCCCTATTTTATTTCTTGATTTTGTTTTTTAGATAATAACTTAGATTGTATTTTTGTATCCTTGAAACTTGAACTTAAAGGCTTCTCTTAAGGCTCTTAAACCTTGAAGGCTTCTCTTTAGCTGTTCATGCTAGGCCTTGACTGTTTTTCTTAAAGCAGGAAAATCTGTAAATATTAATTTTAATCTTAAGTGGGTTATTAAAAAGGTGCGGGTTACGACACCTAATTAAAAAAAATAAGCCTTCGTAAACCCAATAATAATTCCTTGAGGAGTATGCGTCATGGAATGTGAACCATATCCCCTAAGTATGCTGGTGATGTATGATTGAGGAAGGTTGCAGGGGGGTAGTTTGATGAAAGGTGTATGAAAGAGCAAGGTCTTATTTAAAACCACAAAATTTTTCTAGTTAATTTTTAGGGGTTATGGGGAATCTTAGTCTTAATTTTTAATCTTTTTATAACACTGTAAATACTCATTTAGGTAGTAATTTATGTTGCTTTTAATGCTCTTATTGATAAAGAAAATTTTTTCATGGTATTCAAAAATTTTCCGGGGTTTTCGGGGTAATGTAATGTTTGTGTTTTTGTACTTACTTTTTTAACTATTGTAATCCAAAATATTATCACATGCCATTTCCGAATAACTTCATAGCTTTTATGCGGAGGCTTAGCATGCCTTTTCCGCCTTTTAATTAGTATTATTTAAAGCATTTCTGTACATTTTGGTGTTTCCAAATCTTTGTTTACTTTTGTGATGTCAGCTAATGACAATGACAAGCCTAGTTTTCTTTTTAATTTATTCCTGTAACTAGTAATTGTAGGTTGTATACGTTTGATGCTAGACCTCTTTTGTAACCATTTTATTCTTCCATGTTCTAGAACACTCTATAAAAAATTATAACTGCATGATGACAGGAAGCCGAGCTTGAATAGTCAGTCTGCGTGCGGTCCTTGACCCAGCAACATGCTGGACATTACTCAGAACTATTTAATGTGATCGCTAAGTTCGCAAAATCCTGCTTAATATCCTTGAAAAGCTGCTGCTAATACGATGATACACTACTACGGAGAGCTTGGACGCTGTCGGCCTCGAAAAGGCATTTACTACTACCTCTGAGAACCTGGACATTGACAGCGGGTGAGCTTCGACCTTCGAACCCTCTCAAGAATGGCGTCTGCAAGCGAGTCTAACGCTGCGGCGAGCCGCTCCTGCCTACTGCGAGCTTCAGTCCTGGACCCTAATCACCACGTTACCTCGGCTTCCTTAACCTATTAAATCATCTTGCTATTATTTACTCTTGTCATCTTTTTCTTATTTTATACAATGCAACCTTACGTTTTCCTATCCAGGAAACCGTAACGTTACACCCTCTGTGCGTTATCAACACATTTTAGTAGATTTTACACTATCGATACAAACGCAAAGATGACGCGCATTCGTAGCAACGCGCAACGCGACTTTTTTATATTTCCAGAGTGTCTGACCATTAAAAGATAACTGCTTAGATTTCTTTAAATACCTGTTATCTCAATCTATCTTGTCCTATTATATTATTGAGATCAGGAAATAAAAAAAAAGATACGACAGTATTAATTGATTATCTTTTGCGTAAATTGTAAATCAATGGAAGGAAATCAGAAATTCGATAGCATCGGTATTCATCTGGAGATAGATATACAGGTATAAAGATAAAAATTAGTGCTGATTACCTACATGGAAAGTTGTATAAAAATATGTTTAAATTAAATATGGCTAGATATCCAAATTCTAACTATCCAATTCTCTGTGCCTTGGAGCGAGGATACGAAAGCCTGTAAACTAATACTGGAAATATTGTTTTAAATTCTCGTGATATTTCTGTTGCACTTATTATATCCCTATATATATATATTATATTTAGCTTATATAATATTATACTATAAAATATACTAGCTATATATATATTTAGCTACAGGAGTTTCCGAAGTGTCCCTTCACCTGCACTTAATTACTTAATGATCCAAATAATGCCTTAGACGCCACAGTAAACGTTTTGATTAAGTAGTACAATCACTTTTATATAAAACAAATTTAACTTAGTGTGAAGAGGCTTACGGAGCATGCGTTTTTCATACAAACGTAATACCAAGATAATTTGTAATTCAGTATCCATTCTAAATATGTATTTGGGAACCTATATATTCTGTTATCCAATCGAAATAAATACACATTTTTACCTTAAGAATATGTTTGATTTACAAATTATTTTGGTATTACATTTGTATGAAAAACGCATGCTCCGCCGGCCCCTTAAGTTGTACCGACAATACGAAGAGAAGAAGAAGAACAGAGCTTATCTTACCTTTTATTTAAAAGAGATTTAACTTAGTGTTAAGTTACTATATAAAGCTGCGTCTCTAACACCGAAGTAAGCACGTTTTTGCGTCCCCTGGACGTATTAGCGCAGTTATTTCCTGCACTTCTAATCTTAATTACGTCCGTTAAGCGTATTTCCGTCTCGCAATTAACCGTGGACATCGGTATGTACCTTTATTGTGTGCTTAAGAATGTTTGAGATTTATTATAAGATCGTGTTTTCTAGTCATCAGGGCAATTTCTTCGTGTTCTTCACTTACTAAACGATAACACGTAAAATTGGTGTCCATTCTGTTGTGCACAAACTAAACTTAATTAAGGCTATTGGTACCTTTTACTAAAAGGCAGCGAGAAAAGGACGGCTATAGCTATGAACTAAGTTATAAATGTCAAACTAGTGCCGACATGTTTTTATGTATGGAAATATTAGTTCCAATTAAATTTGACAGCTCTAAATTGCGTCCGTCTCTTTCTCGTTTTATTAGAGAGAAAAAGATAGCAATAGCCTAAATTAAGTTTAGTTTGTGCAAAACAGAATCAACACCATTATTTGCCTCTTCTTATGCAGAATCTACTAAATATAATATCATTTTATAGCTTCGCTTTTGTTGGCCCTTTTGCCATCAATCTTTGGCCTAAGATGAAGAAGCTTCGCTTATGATCAGTCAATAATTAATTCAATTGTTATTTATTTAGTTAACTCTCCTTCCTATCGAAGTTCACCGCCTATTTGTGGATTTAGTGCCTATTCCAAAAGTATCTAACAAAAAATGTTACGAAAAAAACACGCAAAAAAAACATTCCTGTTTTCGAACCTCGATCTCGAGGCATTGTAAATTAATTAAATGTTGGGCCCTGCGTGATTGTGCGTAAAACGAAAAAAAAAACTAAACTATCAGCGAACATAACTTAAACGTTACTAATTACAAACTGTTGTGTGTTAATTGACTTGTAGACTTTAATTGAATAATTGATTGTAGCAGTTAACTATTAGAGTTACGTTCTTGTAATAAAATTGTTACACAGATAGACGTATGAACATATTCTTCAAATGATTAAGATTTATTTATCGCTCTACAAAGAATCGCCAACATTCTTTATGGAATGAAACATGGAAGAAATGACGTCTCATGCCTCATCGAAAGCACGGAAATTGCAATTAATAGGTAACCACTATTTCTATGAAAAAAAAAAAGAAAAAATTTACCTACACCTGTTCGAGAAAAGAAACAATAAGTACTTTCTTCCAGTAAATAATGGTATTTTAAATTCACTTTCTTAAGTTTTGCAACCATTAGGCAACGACTATATCTTATCATTACTGCATTGGAAGGAAAACGGCGACATCGAAATAACTAGAACTTGCGATAACTTTGTAAAGTCGGCTTACACCGGGCCCTTATTCAAATAGCTGTTATAAAACTATAATCTGAACGTTAAAAACGGTATTAACACCCTGCAATTAGCATGGAATTATGGCCGACAACCGACAACGTATTTGATTTAATAAACCAATTTAAATACTTATTTGTTTTACGAAGATTATCAATGTTTATTGCTGGCTGAACAATGTTGTATGCTATTACTTTGTTGTTTTACAGTTGTGTGCAACAAAAGTACACACATACCTACTAGCTTTTGCTTGCGGCTACGCTCACATACCCACGGAAACGTTATAGATGTAGCCATACACTCAGGGCCATGGGCATGGAGGGTAGCTCCGGCCCTGGTTCAATCCATGGTCCAGACCGAGACGGAATGGGAAGCCGTCACCTCCTTCTGCGAAGCAGTCATGCTTGCGAAGGAAGTGGCGGAGCACGAGAGGGAGAGAACCTCTCGCCCCAGCCGCCGCGGGAGACGCACCGGGCGTCGGGGGCCCGGTCACCGTTGACGCACCCTGTGGACGGTGAGCTATGGGCTAGATAGCCGTCCGTCCGTCTTATGACGACAGGCCGTGTTGACGTGGCGTTCGCGTTCCACGCGCGCCTCAAAGAGATGTCAGCAAAAGGGCTGAAGCCTGCCGGGGCTGCGGGACTTTTGGAAAGAGACACCGTGGCCCCGAAACATAAAGTGCTCGGGAGTGGGAGAAGTCATTTAATGATTTTCGAACAAATTCGCAGAGAATCTCCTCTCTGTTGTAGGGAATGTGCCGTTGTCCTGTTGTCCACCACGTGGGTCGAGTGTATTTTGGTAAAAGCCACATCTTCATCATCAAAATAATTTTAGGATGTGCAATTGCCTACGAAATTTTTATATAACTACCTTTTTATAAGCAGTGATGATGAAGTAATTTACACAAAGTAGTTTGAAACTAAAGTACTAATCCTGTTGATTTGACCCGATGATCTTTCATGTTAAGTCTTACGACGTATCCACACTGGAGCCCCGCAGCTCTTAAATATTATACACGTCATAATTCTGTTTTTTTTTAGTTTTAAGTAGTCAGAAGTAAATTAATCTAAGCGTATTCTTATTCTTTCTGACTTGTTTGAGAATAAAGAAAGTACGTTATTCCAATCGTGAAATCCTCACACAATGCCTGTTATATTTAATTACAAATATGTTCGTCTTTTATCGGCCTATTTCAGCGATGCTTTGATGAATCATCCTTATGTACTATTCCATTTTTAATTCAGAATTCATTGTGGGAATAAACGAAATAAAATTAAAACTAACAACTAAAATTGCATGCACAATTATTAAAAAGCCATATGATATCATAATAATAAATTTAATTGGCCAGCGACATGTACGCTGTATGTTTTATTACCAAGTTTTATTGTAGACAAATGACAGAGTGGAATTAATGTCGTCGGGCTACCTAGGGTTGATTCCACATTTGTTCATAATGATCCGGTCATACTTGTGAATAAATTGTGGACGTCGCGTCGCTCCGACACACAACTCTCATAGATAATGTACAGACGCCAGCACAGAAAGCTACTAAATCAGTATTCTATGCAGCATTGAATGAATGATTTGATAGTTTTCTTTATTATTGTTTTAATTTATTATTATTCTTTGCATATAAGTTTTAATGTCAACAACATATAAAATTATGTTATGTTAAACCGTTTTTGTGCATGTGGTGTTAACCTGTAATTACTTGTTGCACTTGTACATGTTACTCTAGTCATTAAGTCAGAAATGTACATAGTATAAACAATTGTTGGTTAACTTAAATAAATAAATATGTATAATTTCTTAATTATATTTTCAACTTTATTTCTAAAAAATTTGGTTCAATGTTGATTGGGAAAATCTGAATGTAGAAATTTACGAACAAACTCGTGTAACATTACGTTAAAAGAAACGGATAAAACCTACCACGCATTCAAACTAAATAGAGAGCATCCTAAAATGTAGATCTCTGCGCATTTTGAATTCGCACCCCGAACGTAACATTATATGGAAAGCTGCTTTAGCGTGGACTCGCCTTAACAATCCGAGGGACTTCGTACAACCTGCCGCGGCTCTCTATAATTACGTATAGTTAACAATTGAGGGGGGGGGACCTGAATTTACCTGTTTTATTTTGTTTATTTTATCCCCTGTCTCCCTGATTATGTTTTAAGTAGTTCTGTAGTTGAGGTGGTGAAGACAAGTCGTCAATTTCAAACTTACATCTAATGACACAGAAACTCAGAAATATCTTGAACGTTATTTAACCAGGATTTTGGACGCTAAGATGAAAGTTGGAAAATTGGAAATCTAACAGCACGGTCAATCCTTACGGTTCTTCAAATTGCCACATATTTCTTTGAATTTATGAGTCATCACTTTGACAGTTAGTTATGTGAAATTGTGATCAATAATGTAATAGTTAAGGAAATCTTCGCTTAAATTGATTTCCGGGAAGTTGTCATCGTTCTTAGAAACACCTACACTGATCTCGGCTCTGTTTGAAGCGCTATTGCGAGAACCCATAATGTTTTAGGGTCGTATAAACCATAATTAGGAAAAGGTATGTCCGGCCAGTCAGATATGTATACGATTTCGTACATAATTATCATAATGAAAAACGTTAACTAAAGGTACTTTATAATTTGCGTGTTTGCTATAACTTAGAAAGCATATTTTCAATTTGCACTGAATTACCTCGATGAAAAAATCCAAATAAATCAGTTTTAAGCAATATCTAATGACAGATCTATACGTTTAATGTCATGGACTTAGGGATGATCTTCCCAAATGACTTTATCCCTTTATCCTTATGACACAACGCTACGCAGAAAACTAAATAATCAAAGTCGACACAGCCACATAATTTACATTTTCCTTCTCCTATTACGTCTAATCTGACGCCTAATTATCTTATCACGGAGGATTATAGGGGGCGCCACGGGCGAGCAGTCCGCGATAGAATTACGCGCGTTGTGCATCGCGCGACTTTATAATACGGTACCGCGGCGACGTGCGGCTGGATGCACAGTAATAACAAGTTGCACGCGATCCGGTGAGTGGAGAGGGCGAGGACATGGTACGAGAGACAGCGGCAGCGGGAGCGTATTCATCATTTCAACGCGGAATCACCCACTGCGGGGTATCGGCTCCTCCTTTTTCTGCGATAGTTTGCCGGTTATAGTTTACAGCGTAGTGCAAATAGAAATATCGACGCCTATGCTTTAGAATCGTTTACCTCCCCCAAAGTAATGCTGCGTCAATCGCTATCAAACGATTTAGTCTTTTTCGCCAATACAACTAACCGCAAGACATGTTTTTCCCATCACCGTCCACTGTCATCTATTGTAACAATACGCGTTTACTTCGCAAAACTCTCAATCATCGTATTGTATCTTGCCTATCCCACTGCTAGATATAGTCCGCTCCTAAGCTTTCAATGTCCGCTACAACTTATCCACCTAAGACACGGCCTTATTCGTCTTCTTCCACACCCACAATAAAAGTCATGAGTCTATTTTTGGCCGGGATTACATAAAGGCACACGTACGCGATACTATCTTATTTCTAATATCGGATTATAGAACCGTGGAAGCTGTTTCTTATCTGACGACCACAGAGTAATTAATAAATGGAGGCCTTATATATCGGCTAAACAGACCACCTTCATTTCATCCATGTAGAAGTAGTCATAGAAAGACAGTTAAAGTGTTAATCAGGGGGACAATGGCCTTCCAATGCACTTTGATAATCCAGTCGTATAATTTGTCAAAAATCAATCATCTAGCTGTAACAGATGATATGCTGATCGAAAGATGTGCAAATAGGAAACGGAACATCGGCTGTCAATCAAATATCGATATCAGCATCTAGTCATGCAACATGTACTTACATATATCGAATGGATGCGCGTGTCGATAGCAATCTAAATTGAATCGGTCCCAAATATGGCCACAATTTCGTAATTTCCAATCGCGTCTGTCACGAAGCACCTACGCCATGGAATTGTGGGTTTACACAGCGTTTGTCGCTCGTAATCCCTCCATTTGCTTAGACCTCGTGTGTTTCCGAGACAGGGATAAGCGTTATTGCAAAACAGCGCCCGTGGCGTGAGCTACTTACCTGTCGCTATACCGCTAATACTAGGCATTCTGCCTGTCTGACGCCATGAAGGTTTAATACGTGATGTGGTGCCACCTTATTGGTTTAGCAGCAAATAAATAGAACTGCCTAGCTTTGAGTTCCATTTTCAAATTTGAATTTGGATGTCCTGTTTTTCGCAACGGATTGTGAGACAGAAGTGGAAAAGTTTTACTTAGAAGGTCCTTATAGCTAGCAGCTACTGGGCTTTTATATAGGAAGGTCATTGTATATGTACACGTAGCTACTACATAAAGTAGGAGTTTTAAACGACCATCTTTCCTTTTCCCCGAGTCGCAGCCGGCACAAATTATCTCCCGCCCGACATTTCATTGCAGCGAAACGTTTAGTTTCCATATTTTTGTTGTTAGTCGCTTTTAGTGGCAATTGTTGGTCCGTGCACATACTGGCAGACAATGTGTCATATATCAACACCTGACGAGACTCGTCTGGACTGTCTGCAGTGCATGAAGTACAAAAACCGCCTATACTGCCTGAAGCAAAGGCCCGTTAGTACTAAATCGTTGCTAGGAACTTGCGATTGCCTGTACTCTGTCTGAATTTTGTAGGTAGGTGTTTGGCGACTCATGCGAGATGTTGACTGAACTATGTGCATTGTACACCTGCTTCTCCTGCTTCCTTATAGTTCAGGGTAATAAGAAAAGGGATTGAAAGCTTACTGAATGTTAGGTACTAGTGATATAAAAGCTGATGGGATCCGACTATCCGAGTTATGGTTGTAGATGCAAACTTGACATTTAGTTGGCTATCTTGACGAGACTAAAGTTTGCAAAGATAAATGATGATGTTGTAGAGGAAAAGGACCTAGGCGCGAAAATGAAGAAATCGTTTCATATTTCTACGACTTACGACTTTACCAGGGGGTCTAAAATGACCGCTTTAGCAAAACATAATATGTATCACTTTAAAATATTACATTTTTTAATGGTCTTTATGGTTATGACCATAAAGTTCATTATAAGACTTTTTTAAACGGGTTTCTATATGAACGTGGTCGAGGTAAAAGGAGTATGTTAGGATCGTAGTGAGTAGCGTTCTGTGGTTTCTGTTTCACACCTTTTTCTCATGGGAAGAAGGCGTGAGATTATGTATATATCCAATCCAATACCTTCATGACTGTTTCATCATCGTCGTTTTTCACCCCCGACGCAAAAACGACGGGGTGTTATAAAGACGTGTCTGTGTGTGTGTTTCTATCTGTGGCATCGTAGTTGCCGAACGTATAAACTGATTTTGATTTGGTTTTTGTTTGAAAGATGAATTAGTTAGGTGTTCTTAGCTATGTTTGATAAAAATCAGTCCAAGATGGCCGCCGCCACAAAATGGCGAAATACATATTTATTCAACAACTCCCACAATATGGAGATCAAATGGCGAAGAAGAAAGACGAAGAAGTAGAAGGACAAGTAGAGAGTAGAATCCTATACACTATGATAAATTAAAAATTCAACATGTATATAAATATTAATTTTTATTTTTAATGTAATTGTACTTGTTACTGTTACTGTTTTAGAGTGTTATTCATTTAAAAACAGAATAACCAAACATTACACAAAAACTTAAACTCATATTACCAACGAGATCAACGCGAGAATCTTGATAAACTCACATAATTTGTCACGACAATCATAAAACGAGGTTTTTTATCGAAACCGCCTCGGCGTCCGCATTCTCTATGAACGTGATGCGAAACGCGCCTTCATTTATCTTAAAGTTAACTTTCCATCCGTTAGCTCATTAACACGGCTAATTAAAAATATTAGGGTTCAGTACTAGGTATTACATGTAATAAATTAAAATTTATTTTCTTTCTTTTGTGTAACTATTTTGGTTCTATGTGTAATCTGGCTACAATGTACCTACATAATAACCTGATTTAAAAACACTTAATTATAAAATTATTGTAAGTAATTAAAAAACTATAAAACTGTATCGGTTGCTATTTAGTTGAGGTTCTTGAAACAAACTACATACCTACCTAAAAGTCACCATTTTTAGATTGCATCGGGGGCGATAGTAAAATGCAATGTACATGTACCTACGTAAATGTTAAAATAATGAAAACTAGTGATTGTTTATAACATAAATGAATCTGCAAAGTACATAAATATATACAGGGTGTAAATCACCTTATCACAAAGCCGTCAGTCAACCAAGTATTCTGTACATCAAACTAAGTAACTTTACGCAAAAATGATTGCTGGGAAACAACTTTATTTTTTTGGGGTGAAAAATCACCTTTTGTGGTATAACTCAATGTAACGCACTCAAAATATTGAGCGGATGGATGGATTGAATAGGGGGTCGTAGAGATAATTCAAGTAAAAATCATGCGATATAAAGATGTATTTAAAAAAATACTTGTCAAAATCTTGCAACTTTGACCCCAATATCTCCGTGACTAGACGGTTCCCAGGTATGGTGTAGAACAAATGTTTGTGTGATGAGCATGGACATTTCCGAGTCATGGATGTATAAGTATGTATTTACAATCAAAATAGTATATATGTATTACATCAACTATCTGGTGTCCACGACACAAGCCTTGCTTAGTGTGTCTCTAGACGGCGCTGTGTGTTAATGTCCAGTGATATTTTATTTAATAAGGTAGAAAAATCGCCAAGTGTGCAAAGTGCGAGTCGGCCTCGCGCATGAACGTTCCGTACCATCGTGGGAGGCCTCTATATTTGTTTATTATTTGTTGATATAGCGGCAACTGAAAAACACATTCTGTGATTATTTCGTGTGCCAAATAATTGTTTTTTTTTCCTTTCTTTCCATGAGATACAGCCCTCTGACAAACAGACAAACGGTCGTTTTTTCTGTGTAAGTTTTATTTGTAAGTTTAATACTGATAATTTTGATGTGTTTTGTCCTGTGCGGGCTAATAAATGCTTTTTCTTTCTTCTTTTCTTTCTAGTTACCTATAAAGAATCTGCAGTCTTTCACCGACCTATCCCTAGTAGGGTATTTTAAATACATGTTATAAAAATGCTAACCGGCATCAAATTGATTTGACTCTTGACGCAGGAAGCCATCAGATAAAGCCAAGTATTTACTGCTTAAGCTTAGGTTCAAGTACGCTTGAGTTTTCTTTAGGAAGACATATGTTACCTAGACATGTTTAACTGTTATTCTTGTGTTTGTTTGTGTAATAAGAGCAATTAACTTTCGAATTCCGTGCACGTCAATATAAATACTTTTAATACCGCTAGAATTGTTGCTGCACTTAAAATAAGTTTATTATAATATTTTCTGAAGCAATTCAATGTTAAATTATAGGAACACAAACGATATAATTCACTTTGTACTCGGTGCACCAACGTTGAAGACAACATACAAATGATTTAACATTAGATAAATAAATTAGTGCTACGGCGAAGCACGCGCGTAGCACTTACTCGTATTGCTTTATTCTTAATTCGTATTTATGCTTACATTTTTATCGGCTTTAGTGGAACGCGAACTGAATGAATTATTTGTATATATCACCGTAAAATTGTCAAACACGTGACATTAGATACAATATAACGTGTTTCTCTCTAGCGAAATTGTAATCTCTCGAATTATTGTCAACTGAACATACGGAAGTATCTCTGCCCCCATAATTGGGACTTGGGGCACCCCCCCGTTGGGTTAGTAAGGTTCCTTTAAACCCCACACTCGGAAATAGTCCGTCGACGACTACGCTTTTTAGGGGGAATATAAAGTGTTTTAAGGTTAGGTTATATTAATCGGTATTTCTCAGAAATGGTACAGTATCTTTTCATGAGAGTGGTACCACTGGGTAAGGGGGACCCCTCCTTCCCTCCACACCGCGTGAGTTGACTACCATCGGATCCATTTCACGAAAAATAATGCTGTTTAATATAAGCAGTATGTTCGTTTGGCAATAATTCGAGAGTTTACAATATCGCTAGAGATATTACAACATATTAACGTATTTGACAATTTTACGGTGACATATACTCGTATAAGTTGAACTGCTGACTTACAGTATGTGCGGTTGCACCGCACACTATACATACAAATAAATAAAATTGAAATGTTTGGGTATATAATCAAAATAACAGCTCTTCCTGAACACGATTCAGTTGTACTCCGGGAAGTTTCTTTTTACCCGTGTTATACTCGGGATTTGTACGTAAGATCAACAATCATAATCTCAACATTGAAAATCACAAAATCCAATAACACTTTCTGCCCGACCCAAAGACTAGTCTTAATAAACATAGCCGTAAGATACTCACCTAAACAGCATAATCTCACGTCTCGTAAATCTAATTAAAACAGTAGGTCAATAAGCTTGCTAGTTATTTAAGCACGCTATGGTGTATGGGAACTTCTTCGTATCTTGGCCCGATTTACGCTTGACCGGTTTGTTAAATTAATTAGTAGATGCAAACATTAGTGTTTAGTCACGTCTTTCCGGGTTAGACGATACTTAGTGAATGCTCTCACCCATTATCACGTACCTGCATGCAAACATGTATGTATTAACTTTCTAGAAGTTTCCTATATCTGCGTTGTTGTTTTTTACCGGTTAGTATGTTGGTTCGTTTGTATTTAAAAGAAGGCACACCAGATCAATCGTCGAATCCGACTCGCCTGGGCAGCGTTCGGGAAGCTGCGCGGTATCTTCTCGTCCAACTTACCGCAGTGCCTCAAGACGAAAGTCTATGACCAGTGTGTGTTGCCAGTGATTACATACGGGACCGAAACGTGGTCGCTCACAATGGGCCTTATCAAAAGGCTTAAAGTCACCCAAAGGGCAATGGAGAGGGCTATGCTCGGAGTTTCCTTGCGTGATCGAATCAGAAATGAAGACCTCCGCAAGAGAACTAAGGTCACCGACGTAGCCCGAAGAATTGCTAAACTTAAGTGGCAGTGGGCAGGGCACATTGCTCGCAGAACGGATGGCCGATGGGGCCGAAAAGTCTGGAGGAAAGGTCGGAAGACCTCCCACTGGGTGAACCGATGATCTGGTGAAGGTTGCCGGAATCCGGTGGATGCGAGGCGCAAGGCACCGGTCAATGTGGTGATACTTGGGGAGGCCTATGTCCAGCAATGGAAGTCTTTCGGCTGAGATGATGATGATGACACCAGATCTATCTATCTCCTCTATGTATCTTTTCTTTGGAACTAAAGATCACATTTACTTGAATAAGGCGAAGCTAAAAAACAAATGGTCATCATTTTGGCAGTATGGATGAACAAGGTGTCAATCAATTTGTTATTATAGCCAAAGTAACATTAGTAGGCTACATTTTAACCGACTTCATTGTATCAAACTTTACACAAATATATTACAAACTGCATAATAGATTGACCAACGATTGTTTTGAAATTGTAAATGTAAAGATACTCTATTGTAAAGATTTTTTGTCTACACAGATCCTAAAAACGAACCGCATCAAAAGCCCTAAAATTCGTTCCAATTTTTGTTTCTACCTGCCCACAGGATTGTGTGAGCCGTCGGGAATCGAAGCCGAACCTTTGTGGTACCGCGACCGCAAACGACGCTCTTTCTGTTATTAAACCATACCGCCATACCGCTGAGGCGTCATTCAATAATATACTCGTAGATTGCATGCTTTCATTTAACCTTCTTTTGTTTTACCATCATATAAAAGGTTGGTTTTGATTTTGAAGTGTCTATTTTGATGGATCGCTACACGAGTTTGTTCAGCGCTTGATTAAAATTGCCAGGAGTTCACTGTTGGTATATAAAGCTGCTTTTAGACTACGCGATAATTTAATCTATACTAATATTATAAAGCAGAAGAGTTTGTTTGTTTGTTTGGTTGAACGCGCTAATCTCAGGAACTACTGGTTCAAATAGAAAAAATATTTTTGTATTGTATAGTCCATTTATCGAGGTAGGCTTTAGGCTATATAACATCATGCTATGACCATTAGGAGTGGAGCAGGAATGAAAAATGTTGCAAAAATGGGGATTTTTTTTCCTTTCGTTTTTGTCTCTTATGTGACGCAGACGAAGTTGAGTGGGTCAGCTAGTAGCATATATAACTCATCGCACAACATTAACCATACATTGTTATGGACACGTTCACACTGTATACTATACTATAATTATTGGCTTACTATATGCTATAAAATTGCCCTCTTCTTCCTCACTCACCTCCGGCCGTATCGCAAGACTCTACAAATATCGCGGTCAACTGAGCTTGCTATATAGTACACAGACTACGCTATACTATTGTGCTATACAGGGTGTCTCATTCAAATCGGTCAGTATGGGAAAGTCTGAAACTATAAGACATACGAAGATCTGTTCTGAGGAACCATGTCATCGATTTTAATAACAAGAAAAACTGCATTCATACATTTAAAAAAAAAACATCTGTACTCCGTTCGGGAATCATACCCGGTTATTTTGATAAAAAAAACCTACACTATTTCTATTTAGATATCGATTGTGTAGGTCTTAAGCTGTATATTGGCTGCGTTGGTTTTGATAGATGCCAAAACACATATTCAACTACACCATACATTTTTTGTCTGCCAAGTCGTTATTGGCAGTATCATTGTACGTTTAACATGAAAATGTACATACTTAATTTAAAAACGGTTTTCTTTTACACTAAATAGACGCGCTTGCTTGGCCACATCTCGCCTGATGGTGGTGGAGCATGCTTGTATATAAAACCGATACACTTGAAGCTTGAGAAGATTATAATGATAGGTGTTCCGTGATCATTATAATCTAGAAAAGCTGTCAATGACTAATGTCCAAATGAAGAAGCCAGCGTGCTTGAGAGATATTTCTCGACGACATGTAAAACCAAGCCAGAGGCCCATGGACGGAATAAAACTGTGACACCAGATTAGGGACTAACCTCACGATAAAGAAGAATGGCCAATGAGGTTCAAATTCAATAAATGACATATTTAATTGCGGCGATTACCCTCTCTTAAATGCATCGACTATGTATGATAAGCAATCGTAAATACCTACGTGCATTCGTAGCATTTGCTATCAAAATAATTTAAATGCTGTAAAACGTTGTAAATGTGGTAATCTCATAAAATATGATAACAAAAGTCAATAATATTTTCTTTATAATAAGAGAGCATGTTTATAACATGTTCCACGGGGAGATAAATATAAGTGGATCATCTAGTTATGCAAAATTGAGAAGATAATGTACTGTTGATACTTACAATATTGTAATGTGGGGACACTTTGTAATTTTTTTATCAAGTTTGTTGGTTGATATAGAGGTTGATAGGGAAATTATATGCAGTGACACTGCAACTGAAAATATGCTAGAGTATAATACTATACATTTATGCATTTGACAGTGTAGATATAGGGCCAGTTCTTACTTGTCATACTAAAAATGTTTTCTAAAGTTATAAAAAAACTTTAACGGGCTTCAAATGTCGTAGTTAACAAATACTGAGTGTTTAAAAAAAATACCCGTAAATGCCCTTGTCTAAGATGTGAAGACCTTTTAATTTTTTTCTTTTTTTCGGATGGAAATCATCAAATGACTCCTCCAGAGTGTCACACTTATACTGACTAAAACCGATCCATGTTCCTTCCTCGCCCTTTATATTCCGGGGCCGAGGTATCTCTTTCGAACAGACCCGCCGCCCCGGAGCATATATTAACCTGAATCAGCCTTCGACCAACATCCAAAAGCTGTACCACTAATCGTAACTACCAAACCCATTAGTACCATAAGCCTAGCATTACCTCCCTATTCTCCCCTCTTGCCAGCACGTAATAGCATGTACAATTGGATCGCGCAGCGGCAGCGGCTGTATCTAAAAACTGTTTATTACACGGTATACTAGAGCTAATTTGGTCGCTGGCTAATTTCTGGATAACATCGTCGGCGCAACTCTCCGTGCCACATTCTTGCGCGTCTAAGAACTAATTAAGTCTACCCTGTGCTTGCGCACACCCTTCGGATGCTTGCGCTGGGATGGACTTGGGGACCGATGGTCTAGGAAATCATTTTATTATGATTGGGTTTCAAATTTTTAACCGAGGCTTTGGTATATTAGTTTGGATAAAACCATTAAGGTAAAACGAGATTAACAAAAGATTCAACTGATATAACTTTCAGAAATCAGAGGTTATCTTAATTTAACTTAAAAAAACAACGAAACCTCGTAATGCTATATTGCATCCAATAAGGAAATGTTTCTTCGCCTAATATTTAAATAAGAGTGCTTTAAGGTGACTTTTTTATTGTCTCTAAAGAAGTTGGAAGCATTTATAATCTTTTATGGTTTTAGGTGTCTTCCAATAAAATAAATCTAACACATAACTTTTAAAAATTTCATAATTATGTATGCTTACGAACAAGTAAAGCAACTTAAGTCTGATATATGTTCTAGTAAATGCATTTCATATCTATATTGGTCTCTGAGATTGTATTTAATAGCTATAAAGGTGGCCATTAATTGACTTGCATATTGGTAATTATTTAAAAGTATAATTATGATCAGCATCTCGGTGGTCTTAAAACAATATGGCTGATACCGACAATACTTTAGTCTTTAGTGCGCGACGTAATAAAAAGAAAGATTTCC
The DNA here is from genome assembly GCA_916618015.1 of Xestia c-nigrum. Taxonomy (NCBI): domain Eukaryota; kingdom Metazoa; phylum Arthropoda; class Insecta; order Lepidoptera; family Noctuidae; genus Xestia; species Xestia c-nigrum. Next base: position 8,347,485 of record OU745263.1, read on the forward strand.
ATTAATGTTTATGGTTAAATATAAAATAACAACAGATAAGGTTGGTTATAAAGTATTTAAGTCACCGGATGCATTATGTCCGACTTTTATTACATTTTTGCTGGTGGTCTAGATTATAATTATCGATTACTCTGTTATATTTAAAAGTTAAAAATCGATTATAGATCCTTCGGAATTAAAGGCATCATATGATTTAAATAAAATATACTGAGGTCCTAAACTGTTGCAGTATCTTCACAATAATTTGTCGGATACCACCTGTCCTTCACCTAATATTTTTTTGTAATTTCCGTTGCTAAATCACACAATTTTAATCACAAACACATTCAAGAACCATTTGTAGAGAAAAATAAGTTGAACGATAAAAACGTCGACACCGTTTTTGTTCTTGGAACCCAATTTATTACCTCAATTAAATTAGCCCACATCCTCCGCCGACGAGAAGTTACCTCGTATAACACTTCGTAAACTGTATGAGACAAATAATTTCAAAGAAAAAGACCACAAAAGCAACTAATTCACTTTATTGTCGATACTAAACATAAAATATACAAAACAGAATTTACATTTTTTGTGTCCACGAATAAAAATCAGTCATAAAAAATTAAGTATAAATTATGTCCCAAATGCGACCCTGGCTAATATCGTGGATAATCTTTGCACAGCGATTGTTATTATAAAGTTTAATGCCTACTACAGTCGATTACACTCGGTCCGCTCCGAAATAATGTAATTTTCAAACTCTTTTATATCGTACTTAGTTTGTTCTTTTTTGTGGATCTTATCCAGCCGTTGAAAGGATACCCCAACGCCCTATGCACTCCACAATTTTTTCATTAAGTTCTGCGAGCTTGGAGTCTAAATAAGACTGGTCAGCTATAAAACACAGGTTGTCTACCACGCCCACACCTGGCAGGTTTGCAAAGGTTCAAAAAATAAAAGAGTACTCTTAATCCGTGATAATGGTCCTCGTAATAACAGCTTGAATATAATTAAATATAAGAAAAAACAAATTCGTTGCGCGAATCGACATTAAATTGTTTATTAGTTAAGAATAGAGGCATTGATGTAGTTTTATATTGCCTCCGAATTTATTATCTTACATTAAACCTTTTATGTTAATTTTATAAACGCAATAATACTTAAATGCGATTTATTAGATAAATATCTGTGACATCACGTGTGGTGAAGACAGTAGCGTGCAACGGAACGCGCCTGGGGCTATTATTTTGACAGCAAAAACAAGATGGCGGATGATGATTGCGCGCGAAATCGATCGTCACGAACGCATTCCACTCACACTGAACGCGTGCCGGAACAAAAACTACTATATGAAAGTAATTTTCCCCGAGATTTCTGACATGCGGGCACCTGGAATAACATCCTATTTAGTTAGATGATTTGAAATAAATTTGTTGCGAATTCCTGACAGAAGGAATGTCTAGGCAATTTTTCGCGCTAGACTTAACGCACGCTAAAGTAACTGAATCGATTACAGTAACGTATCTCTGTAACGTGTTGAAATGAAAGTAACTGTTATTTATAACCGTTTTGTTTTAATCGTGCTTTACAAATCATGCATCACATGTATGAATGGCATTTTAGCGTTTTTATATTTTATTAGTAATTACCTACTTCAAATAGCTAGTATACATAAAAAGTGTCTCCAGTGGACTTGATTAAATATAAATACTTACTACTGGTATTTACTAGGAGGATTTACTTAGAGGAGGTCGTGGCTAAATAATAACAGCCGCTCGGGTCGATATTTCGAGGTTAACCCATGCTTGCCTAGGTTAGTCTGCCGATGGGTGACCACCCATTACAAACCGAGTTTCCTCCGTGCCTCGGAAAGCACGTTAAGGAGTTGGTCCCGGTTATCATTTGTACCTAGATCTTTGACAGTCGTTATAGGTAGTCAGCGGCCCAAAAAGTCTGCTAACCAATCTTACCAAGGGGTTACGTATTACCCAGTACTAACTGGGATATGGAGGTCAGATAGGCAGTTGCTCCATGTAAAATACTGGTATTCAGTTGCGTCCGGTTAGAGTGGAAGCCGACCCATTTACGACCCAAAGTTGGGAAAAGGCTAGACAGATGATGACTATGGGTATTTACTACATTGTCTACATCTGTGACACTTTATTTTTTATTAAAAAAAAACACATAATTGAACTCCTTGTTTATCGCCTCTTCGATCGTTATCACGCGCAAATTACTATGTAATAAATAAATACCTAACTGAAGAGAACTGGTTCTGACAATCTTCATAAACTATGAGCAACCAACATGTAAGCGGTCGCTACTTTTGCTATATTTTAACAGTAAAAAGTTACACTAGTATACAAACATAAACATATCTAAGTAAACATACGACTGTCCATTTATATTTCTTGTGGTTATTGTATACTTTGTTTCCTGTCAATGTCAAAATAATTAACAACTAAAGAAAGAAAGAAAGAAAAATATTTATTTGACGTCAGTTAATAAAGCACATACACAATAATAAATAAAAAAGGTACAAAACAATGAGTAGGACATAGTAGATATGTGCTGTGTGCCTCACGGCTGCGCCAAAAAGGTCCATTTCAGCATTCATGCCAAACAGGTGATGAAGCTGTCTAACGCTGGTCTTCCAATGAACCTTGAGAGGGTATCAAGTATCATAAAATTGAATATTTCTAAACATTTAATCGATAATTTGAATATGAAATTCAGTTCAAGTCATTATACCACGCATTAGTCTGAGAACGAAGTTCAACAAAACCGCTGCCTACCTTACAGAACAATGAAATAAACCCAATCGATTTTCGTATTAAAAATACGTAAGATTGCCAACAGTGGCTACGCACCGTACATTATTAAAGGCTGTTGAGTCAATATGGAAATATTTAAATGTTACCTAAAACAGAATACAATGGGAAATATCTACGCATGGTTATTACCATTATGGCCGACAATCCTGATCATTATGGTATTGAATACTTTATTGAGTAATTTCCCGAGTTAAATCGTATGGTTAACCGGAATTATTAAAACTAATTGCCATTGAATTATTGTAGCTACGGCTTATTATGCTGCGATTCTCAGTGCAATTCGATATTTATAGTGTTAAATTGTATTGTGCTGGAGTTTGGAATTGTAAACTGGATATGTTCCTTTGTAGGTACCTCCGAGTGCTTACGCACTCCCAATCAATTCAACTATTGAGATCATGATTTGAAACCATGTCTGGGCAATTAAAGTATTTTGTCTTTATGTTGGCAATTAAAGTAGTATATTCAGTCCTGTTTTCATTGAATCGACGTTATAATATCCCAATTGTCGGAGGATTCAAGAATCAAAGGTCAGACGTTCATCGGTGAGACCAGTCCACGGACATTCGGCGAGAGTGCGGGGTCACTCACGAAATAGTAATTGTCGAGGAATGCGAAGAATCCGCCGCGTTTGTGTGCGATTTCGCAACAATAACCCAATAAAACAGAAAATTCACTCGAACCCGCCCCGGCCTTATAAGAGGACCAGTCTCCCTTCTCGGTCGGGTTATACAAATAAGTATGGAAGTCGTGATGGGACCCACGCCTTCGGGCCAAACTGAACAGATGCGCGGAAGTCAAATGCATGCAGGGTTTTTTTTTCTCCAATAACGAACTGTCACCCTCAGGCTTAAATGTACCTACATATTTCATTAAATATCCTGAACTTTTCTTTATCCAAACAAACAATGGAAACTGAGCGCACTGTGTCATTATTTGTAATTAATTTAGGCACTGGCCACAACGAATGCTTTACGAGCGGAACGTACGTCCAACTTGATTCAAAGATTGATTCCCATAAAATGTACGAATGTGTGTAAAGAAACACACAAAAACTTTCGACTAAACCATCAAAAAATTACTCGAATCCGGTCCCAAATTATTGTGTGATTTGTCTCGGCCCAACACACGTTAATTGTTTTATTTCGAACAGGTAAAAATTTCGTAATTATCCCGAGAGGTCCACATTGAAAATAGGAGGGAAAAAATAGACAAAGGGTGACGCCGCTTTTTGTTTTATTAATCCTTATACCCACCTGGGCGAGGGAATGGGTTCAGACCATGTTTAGACTCAGGTATAAAACTTTTTACATTGCAATCTTAAAACGGTGAAACTTTCTGAGGTATTAAATTCGGAGTAATTACGATGGAATTATTGGGACAAAGTGATATCAACAATCTTAAGGAAGACGTCTTTATTTCTGACGTCGCGTACGTACATTGTTAATGCATTGTTATGTTTTTTCTCACAACAAAAGTGCACCTGACGACGGTCCTGTCCCATCACGTAGTACCGATAAAAACGTGACAGACTCAACACTAACGTGATTACAAAAGCTTTGTTGTGGTAACAGCTTATAAAAGTCCTTCACTTTTTATTGTTTTGTCGTATCTCCTGAGAATATTCATGAGACATGCCTTATTGTTGGACAAATCGTTAACAAAAGGAATTTGTTTTCAATATATTAGTAAGTATTTTTAAAATAGAATGTAAGTACTTCGGATCGAAAATTAAAAACCAGCCAAGTGCGAGTCGCGCACGAAGGGTTCCGTAACATTACGCTAACACTAAAATACTTGTTTTATAGTGTTAGCGGCAACTCAAATACATCATCTGTGAAAATTTCAACTGTCTATATGTCACGGTTGTGACTGTGACTGTAGCTTTGATTTTATTTATATTTTTTGACATTCAAAATGCTCTAATAGAAATAAATGCTTTGAGTTTGAGTTTGAGGTTCATGAGATACAACCAGGTGTCTGGCGAACGGACAGTGGAGTCTAGTAATAGGGTCCCATATTTATCCTACCAAATACCTAAATTTAGAAAGCAATTGAGCTTACTTTTGAATTTACATTATCCAAGTATTAAGGTTACCAATATATTGCAGCTATTATATAGAATTGGAATGTGTAGGACAGGCTGTAAACCTCTTTACAACACAAACACGTATCGCTTCGTCTTTTTATGCTATCAAAAGTGCAAGTTACATTGAAAGCGAATTAGCGTTTGCACAACAGCATGTTACGATACTCAATGGCCCGAGATTAACTGAAAGGCAACATCGATACCTATGTGAATGCAGATTTAATAACATCAATTTTAATCCTCTATACATCTAAGTCCTGTAGATATGTGTATTTACAAGTAATTCCGGCCTCACGTGGCGTATGTGACCACGCATCTACCCCGAACCCATAAAATAGGAAGTTATAGGCACATGTTGAATTTAAAATGATTTCGCAGAACACATTTTGTGCCTATGATAAATGGTCGTTCGTTGAGTCGTTATACCGAGAACTGATGGATTTATTTATATAAATTATAAATGTATAGCTATTGAAATGACATGCAAACTAACACTGCGAGTGGGTTCGTTTTCACGAAATGCACTTACGTCCAGTGCGAGTGATGTTCTGGTTTGGGGTGGAATTCGATCTAGTGTTTCTTTCATATCAAACCTATAATAACTAACATTAATACAGTATTATATTATATAGCATAACAAAGAACCTTCTTGACGTTAACAAGCACATTTCTAGAATTATTTGTCATACAAGTAAGTACCTCGCTGTCAAATCTACGTGTTCAGATAAGTCCGACTACATATCAGAAATATGACGTGTCCATCTGATAAAGGATTACTTAAATGAAAAATTATAATCATGGAGCACCGCGACATTACACATGGTAGAATGCAAATTTCAAAGGATAACCGTTTCCATTATTAATGTTCATTACGTTCGGTCGCTCCAGCCATGTATTTACATTACATGCTGTGCATTTTCTACTCGCAATTACATTTTGATAAATCGACGGATAATGTTTAAACACACTTTAATTAACTACGGCGATATTAAAAATTCTTCCGATATGACGTTCACTAAGCGGCGCGCGGCGTTGGGCGGTCCGCATCTTTTCATTTTAAAAAGTAACGTTACAAGATAAATGAAAGGTCGTTTCAAGAAAAAATAATTACCCAATCCGTCGAGTGAACGGTTATCAGGCGCCTCTTTAAACGAAATTTTAATAAAGCGAATAAAGGCTCGATTACGTCGCTCATATTTCAAGATGGCCGAAACAATCGCCGATCATTACCAGTGGATGCGTATGCGCTCAGTATACGCCACGGGAGCGCATTGATAAACGTTCGTAATGATGGTAAACGTTCGCAAACTTACCGTTTATGGTAAACTTATCGAATGTTGCCAGTATGAAAATGAAATGATAATTTTTGAAGTTACGACGGCGAATGAGCGTATCTCTGTTCAATATTTTCTGTAAGTACATAAAGCTCAAAGACCCGGAAAAGGAATAGGACATGTTCTCTAGGAATCGTAGTTTCTGTTGTACACCAGGCTTTTCCTTATTTGGAGGTATTAAAGTCAACTGTCATCACAGTTACATCGATTGCGGAATAGGCAAATGTAGTTTATATAACTTCTATAATCCTGGCGGTGTCCTTTATCCTGTTAATGAAACTAATCCTCTACGGTAAGATCAATGAACGACGCTGTATCTATATATAAACGTTTTCTTCCGTCTCTCTTTTTAGAATTTAGTATTTTTCCAAAAAATCCTGGTTCACGAATTCCCTATCTTCCCACCGCACGTATCCCAAAACGGGTGTGTTCACAGACATCGGCACCATCATTAAACAATGCCCTTTTTAGTGAATCCGTCATTGTTACAGCACAAAGATCACGTTCACGAGTGTGTACCCGGGGCATAGGTAAAAGGCCGCCTTCTCTGTCCGCCTGCAATACACACAACACACGAAATATGTGAAATCGGCGCTTTGAAACAGTACGAAATACATTACTGTGTAACTTAATCTGGAGTTAAGTGAAAGAATGTGTGGTGCAGCTATGTATAAGATATAGGAGGGGAAGATCAATGGTTGCTTGTTTCACGGTGAGGTAAGAGAATGCGGTCCGTGAGAAAAAAATACTCTCGCTTCCGATGCGGTTGGATAGATAGTGCAGGTGGCGATCGCGGCTCACGCCTCCTCGGCCGTCTCAAATTTAAAATACTTTATTTTTAGGGATCTCCGCGCTGGGTGCATGGACCAATGAATATTTTAAGCCTTCGTTTAATAACGTAATGTTGTTTATTTGCTCGGTTAAAGGACAATTGTTAATTAAGAATGCCTTTGCTATTGTTTAAGATTAAATTAAGGATGAGCTTAATGAAGTCTATTTTAAAAGTACAGGAATAACACCCACCTGAGATAGGACGTTAATAATCTTATTATTTTTCGTTTTTTGTCCTTTAAATTAGCCATACCGATATGTTCAAATCACAGAATCATCTTAAAAGTCTTGAAACCCCAAACAATAGGGTAAACTACATAAAAAAATGTAACTAGTCCGTCAGGTAAATTATTAAAAAATATTTGACCCGTATTTTTTCTTTTGTTACATAAACCAAAATTGACGAAGATACAACGCTTTTAAAAATCTCAATACGTCACGCCTTGGACTACTTTTTAGTGTGTTCTGACGTCACGAGCCCACACTCCCGAGTTTTAATGCGTTTAATCTTTGTCAATATTCATTGATTTCCAAAAACAAAAAATATGTGTCAATTATGTATGAGTATGTATTTACAAACAAAAAAGTATATTATGTAGTATATCAACTATCTAGTGTCCACGACACAAGCTTTGCTTAGTGTGGCTCTAGGTGGCGCTGTGTGTTAATGTCCAGCGATATTTAATTATTTATTTATTTAATTTTTTTCCAACACTTTAGAGTATTGGAACGGCTGACGGACTAAATAGATTCCCATTTTTTTGGTACAGTCGTCATGCCTATTCTGAATCAAACTCAAAACTCAAACTCAAATCATTTATTTCAATTAGACCATTACGGCACTTTTGAATGTCAAAAATAAAAAACTAAATCAAAGCTACAGTCACAGTCACAAGGCATAATAACTTGAGAAAGTACTGTAGTTGCCCATTCCCTAGTGTAGAATCTTCTAAAATAGCCTTTCCTTGTATACGGAACTTCTCTGATAGCTTAGCTACGTGGTGTTAACGTTACCATCGTAGGCAAACGGTTTAGGAATTCAGTAGCAGTTTGTCATTTGTCGTTTTTTACTATTATAGCGTCGGCACCGTCGAATCCTTTATGCTTTTGTTAGGCAACACAAATATTTTGACTTGTAAATATTTATGAAACGATTCACAGTGTTATTTCTTGGAAACTAATGATTGAGACGTGTCTGTTTTTGTTTTAATAACAAAAACGCGTTATGAATAACTTAATTTTCTGTAAGTTAAATACACGAACCTTAAATAAATAAACTGTTACCTGGAATAGAAGACAGACCTTACACATCATTTTGAGTCCAAACCCCGGTCTTGTTCATAATTTGTACTACATAAAATCAGGATCCTTAAAGATTTGATCGTTTTCTTTTTAATGCTGTAAAACAAATTAAGAAGACTTTCACTTAGCCAACGTATTTTTAAAGATTTTGAGCTTTTCTTTAGGTTGTCCTTTAAACACATCAATATTTAAGGCTACATAATAAAAATCAGTCGACGATATTCGGTCAACAACTATAATATCTAAAGCAGGCCTCCGACATTGAAACTAGCCTATAAAAACATTAATTCAACAAGTAATTAAGTTCCAAACCAATTAATATCGAGAACTTTATAACCCACATCGATTGTAAGCTTTAATATCCATCGAGTATGGCAGTGGAGGACGGAATCGAATTTAATATCGATAACGTACATTACAAGTCACGTACGAAACGATTAATTGGAATCCCATCGAAAAACACGCATGCGTAACTTTCTTTTCATATCCTAAAGTGTTAACTGTGGCCTTTGAGAGGTTTAAAATTATATTATGCAAAAGTAAACGATATATAAATTAAATTAAATTAATTAAGTATAAGTGTTTGCTTGAACTTTTTTTAGGATTAATCTTAATATCATTTTAAATTAGCTTTTGCATTGTAAATATTGAATAGGTTTGCTGAAAGAAACCAAATTCTGGGTTAAGCTTGCCGTTGCACATTTAAACAAAATCTATTGTAAGTTTATGTTTATATCTTTTAGTTATTATTATTATTTTTGTTATTATATTTTTCAAACGTCAAAAATATAAGTAAAGCACGAAAATAAATCTGCAATTTAACACATATGGGCACTCTCCTTTATTTAAATTAAATGCATGAAATAATCCTACGTAATTTCCCCCTAGTTGAGTGCCACTCCCCGTATGGATATCATCCAATACCAATCAGATAATACAGTAATTACAGGCCAGTATTATACTTTAGACAGATCATTAACGTAATACAAGGGTAAACGCGTATTTAAATGGAAAAAGTTGACAATGAAATAGCCAGGATTAACTGATAACGATCGCAAAGACTAAAGGGCATGTCTGCCACGCGAGTTTATATCTTAAAATAAAGGTTATAGGTGGTCTTTATTCATTTGTTCTTTTATTCGAGTAGTTATTGTGAATTAGTCCCTTTTACCAAAATAAAATAAAATCATTACCAATTTCGGTTTAATTTTAATATCATCTTTTTGTGCTTTAAGTTTACCTTAGATTCACTCGAGACTTTTCATTAGAAATAGTGATAATCAGACGATGTATTTGATTGAACTTATTTAGTTAACTAAATGCCTGCATTTGTTGCTTCATCGAGCACAGACTCGTTACATTTCACTCTATATTAATATTTACTTTCACTGAGAACTGAAAAAAAACCTCGTTAAATGTTATTGATATTATTTAAATTATACTTTGCGCAACGAGTTTATGCATTCCGTCGTGAAAGCATATTCGTGTTATTGCTTACAACTGTTACACAGAGCAAAACGTAAAATTAAAAACATTATACAAATGCACTTTATTCTTTATTCGCGGAGATCCCCGAATGCTATCGACACCCGAAGGGAAGTGGGGGAAATTGGAAAAGGATGTGCTTACGACACGGTTGTGAAATATAATGTAGTAACGAATCAATGGTTTAAGTTTTCAGGTTTTAAATTACAATATCGGTTGTATTTAAGACTGTTGTACTCATTTTAAAATGTAATTTTATTGTATTTTCATATCGTGGTGATAAATGTGAAAATGTGCCAGTCCATTAACGCAATATTTCTTTGAAAGTTAATTCCATGTCGAGTTACAAAGAGGTCTGTTAAATAGGTTAGCTGCATCTAATGCAGGTAATTCAGCCAATTACAGTAATTTCGTGTTAGAAAGTAGATGGTCGTGGGTTGATCCTACATATCAATCTGGGCCTACAAGACACAACAAATCGTTTTGTAGCCTTAATACACTTTCGTATAATCGCGAAGTTACGAAAGTAATGTTAATGTAAAGGGTTTATAATGGGAGCTTGTTTAGGAAAGAATGGTTGATCGAAATAACTAGTTTCATCTGCAAATTACTGCAAATAGTTTCAGCAATCATGAAGATATGCTATCGAGTCGAAATCACGCTTTATCCCAACGGTATTGGGGTCAGCTTCCAGTCTAACTGGACGCAGCTGAGTACTAGTAATCTACATGGAGCTTCTGCCTATCTGACTTCATTATACCCCTTGCTAAGAATGGTTATCAGACTATTTGATCTTACTTTCAAAGATCTTAGGTATACAAATAACAGCCGGGACCAACAGCTTAACGTGCTTTCTGAGGCACGGACGAAACGTGGTATGTAATGGGTGGTCACCCATCCACAGACCAACCTAGACAAGCATGGCTTAACCTAAAGATCGACCCCGAGCGGTTTATAATCATACTTCCATTATAATCTAGAGCAGGGATGGCGAACCAATGGCACGCGTGCCATGAATGGCACGCGACACAATATTTTGGGCACGTCACCTATCACAAAAACTCATAATGCACTTATAACAGTTCAAGGAATTATCGGAAGCACCCAAGTTCATTATGTACCCTGATGTGACGACATTTGATAAACTGTACTTGTCTCTATTCGATTGTTTGGAAATGGAAGAATTTAAAATGCAGCTAATTATTTTCCAGTCTAGTTCAATATGGATTCAAAAATTTATTGAAATAAGGAAAGAGTTGGAAGTATGAAACCGAAAGATTGACAAGTAATATAAGTAAAAATGCTAATAACATTTTTTTGGAAACATGGAATGCGTTACCAGACACATTTAACTGTTTGAAGAAGCTGGCTCGCACTATTCTAACAATATTTTTATCTACCTATGCCTGCGAGTGATTATTTTCAGAGATGAATAACATTAAAAACTTGTTTAGAAACCGTTTGACAGATGACTCTAATGCAGCATGCATTCAGCTAAAAGTAACATCTTGCAACCCTAACATAAGTTACTTATCATCTAATCTGCAACAACAGAAGTCATTCATTTTTTTTTTTAGTACATAAAGAGTTTGAGTTATAAATATTATTTATTATTATTACTATATTGTGAGCTGGCCCTAACTTGCGATGCTATGTGATGGCACGTCTATGACCTCATTTAAAATTACTTTAGAAAAATGGCACGTTGATACATAAAGGTTCGCCAACCCTGATCTAGAGCATGCACCCCAATTAATACCTTCGTTCTCCCTACAGGTGGAGCCGACAGGTTCGGCTTCCCTCGGAGCTGCCTCCAGGGCCCTCTTCGTGGAGAAGGTCCGTGCCTCCAATGCGGCATGCCAGGCTGGGGACTTCGCCACTGCTGTCGCACTTTATACCGATGCCCTGACGTTGGACCCTGCGAATCACATACTTTATAGTAACCGGTAAGTTCTGAAATCTTGTAATACTCGAAAAGTTCTAAGGTAGAAATATACTATAATACAATGACATAAGTCTTGTAATACTCGAAGAGTTAGGTAGAAATATACTATAATACAATGACATTTCGTCAGATATGTTTCAGCTATATTAGCGTCTTAGTTCGACATGCAGATAAGTTCCAAGATTGTTTGTTCGAAACAAAGTCAGTTATAGTGCACAAAAACTTAAGCATCATACATTGTGCTTTTAATTTTCTGACTTCTTTCTGAAGTTGGAGTCTTCAAGGAAAATAAACAAAACGCATATTATTCAGTCTTAGAACATTTGGTGTTGTTTTTCATAAACACGTGTTACCAAAGCATTCTATAGATGAACGTGTTATTATTATTCTTAGCTTCAGTCAGGTCAAGCTCCACCTTGTACTGCTATCACTTTAATCAAAGAATGAGGAAAATTATAGTAGAAAATCAGCGCCATCTTGGATCAGTGAACGGTGCTACAAACTAGACCACTCACCCGTAGCTGTCAATAGTATTAGTCACGCGTGCACATAATTAGGAGAAATTATAGAATTATTATAAGTACCAGCGCGTTTTATGTACCGTGTGTATAGTCTCATTATGTACTGTGCTAACTATACAGGGTGTAAACAACCTCATCACAACCCTTGGTTGACAAGCATTCTGTACATCAAACTAAGTAACTTTACGCAAACATTTTTGCTGCGAAACAATTTACTTTTTTGGGTGAAAGATCATGTTTTGTGGTAGAACTCAATGTAACGCACTTAAAACACTATGCTGGTGGATAGATTGAATAGCACGAGGGTCGTAGAGGTTCAAAGTAAAAATCTTACAACAAAAACTTGTGTTGAAAAAAAGCTTGTCAAAAAGTTGAAACTTTGACCTCCAATATCTCCGTAACTAGAAGGTTCCCATGTATGATGTAAAACAAAATATGATCGCAAAGCTGAGGAGAATAAGTGTCTTTGGGTTTCGCAAAAAGTCTTTCACACCCTAAAGGGTGTGAAAGACTTTTTGCGAAACCAATAACTAGATCGCATGCTATGCACCGGCAAAACTGTAGGTTGATTTTTTACATCATTGAGTTCACCTCATGCAGTTCAGAAAATTGGTTCTGCTTGACTTACATGTTTCTTTAAAAAAATGTAAGCAGTTGATGAGTTTTTCTTACTCTAGATTTTAAAATGTAATTGGTTCGTTTTTCCTCGAAGGGGAAAACTTTCAAAAGGCATACGAAAACCCGGTTTATGTTTTTCTCATTGGCCATGACCGTCTTTCTTGATCAGCACCTAATAAGATTTAATTGACTCAGAGGTATGGGTGGCACAGTGACTGACCAACTGATTGCTGCACCAGCTTACAGGTAGTTGTTCCAGTTCTGATTTTTTGAGTATTTGAGTTTAAATTCTTGTAAACACAACACACCCACGGTACAGGAGAAATCTTATCCTATTGTGGGACAATGTTTTATATAAAAAAAATAGTTCTTGTTACTTTTGCACAGGTCGGCAGCAAGGCTCAAGCAAGGACAGTTTGCAGCAGCTCTACAAGATGCGACGCGAGCAAGAGAACTTTGTCCCAACTGGCCGAAGGCGTATTATAGACAAGGTAATGTTATCTTTAAAATACGTTATTCTTATTCTTATTCTTTATTGCACACAAAAAAACAACAAATATACATATAACTTGCAATAATATAGCTTATGAACAAAGGCGAGCTTAACCCAGAGTTGGGTTAAGCTTTACTTACTTACTTTACTTTATTTTTGTTTTTTACTAAGTACAAGTTTGAGAGAATGGATGGATGTATGGACGTTTGTAACTCTTTCACGCAAAAACAGATTTGGATGAAATTTTGTACACAGATAGTTTATAACCTGGTTTAACACATAGGTTACTTGTCTTTTTTAAACTTTCACGATCAGAACACATTATAAAACATATGAAAACGGGTATTTATCGCGAATTTACCTTTAATTTAAGCCCGACTTTTCAACCGGATTGCACCAGCCGTAGTCGCGGGGAGACTGAAGTGTGTGTGTGTGTGTGAAGTGAGTATGTTGTGTGAATCGCCTCACTTACGTATAGTAAGTAAATAATAGAAAACAGCCATGATTCTCATTTGATGTCCTAAGTCTAGGCATTAAGATTATAAATTTTAAGATTATATAACCGTTAAAGTTTTATTAATTATCACTTAATGACCAGGATTATAGACGAGGAATTTATAATTGTAAGCTTCCACTTTAATCGACCATTAAAGTTACATTTATCTACTTAAGTGTTACTTAAGTTAAATGCTTACTTTAGTAAGAACATGAGTTTTACAGTTATGAATGTGTTTGCATAGTTGCCTAGTCGGTTCAATAAATAATGATGATCCCTGGCAAAAATGTGTTCTTATGAAAAATCCTATACATATAGAAGATTCGTGAACCTGACTTTCGGTCAAGTCGATCAATTTCAGCGGAGACAAACCATTGGCACAGAAAATATTGTAGTACAGTAGCTTATTCATTTCGTGTGGAGGAGTAACATACTTCTATCCATCTTCACAAACTTAAACAAAAAAAACCATGCCTTTTTTTTGTTTAAGTTTTTGGGGCAGTCTTTGGGGATAGCAGTGAAAACTAAGTAATCTATCTTTGCTGGTTGTACGACTAGTGGAGCTACGCCGTAGCGGATCGGCTACGAGTGCTACGAAGCGTTAAATGACGGTCACGCGAGTTTCATGTTTTTTGTTCACCCAAAAGTGCGCAACGCGCCCAAAGAAGTTTTCACTTTTCACAAAAATTATTGAAAATATTAAGTACTAGCTGCCCCACGCAACTTCGTCTGCGTCACATAAGAGAAAAAACGAAAGTAAAAGAAAACCGTTTTTGCAACAATTTTTCATTCCTGCTCCGTTCCTAATAATCGTAGCGTGATGTTATATAGCTTAAAACCTTCCTCAATAAATATACTATTACTCACAAACATAATTTTTCAATTTGAACCCGTGGTTTCTGAGATTAGCACGTTCGACCAAACAAACAAACTCTTCTGCTTTATAATGTTAGTATAGATATAGATGAGTAAGAAGTAATTTACGATGTGTACGCAGGTGCTTTCTCTGTTCTATCTCTCTCGTAGTCTAATGAGATGGCAATCTAACAAGACCGAACTCGTGCTTTCTGAGGCACAAGATATCATTCCACCATTTTCCAAGCACTGATACAAGACCTAAATAATAGGTTTGACGACAAAAAAAAGGTAGATTTCCAAAAAATATTGGACACATGTTTTTCATTTTTCACGTAAACAAAAATTGAAGACGATGCAGTCATATTTCGGTACATTTTTAACCGGAACGTGACGTCACGAGCTCATGATCTTAGATGCGTTTTATCTTCGTAATTTTTTATTAGTTTGATAAAACAAAATAACAAATATCCAACATTTTTCGATAATCTAACTGACGGACAAAACAGAATCATATTTTTTGTCAGTCCGGCGTCATCCCTATTACCTACAGGGTGTATTTCACCTCATCACAAAGCCGCTAACCAAGCATTCTGTATATCAAACTAAGTAACTTTACGCAAAAAATATTGCTGGGAAACAACTTTTTTTTTTGAGGTTATAAATCATATTTTGTGGTATAACTCAATGTAACACACTCAAAACATTGTGCGGATGGATGGATTGAATATTACGGGGGTCGTAGAGATATTTAAAGTAAAAACCATGCGATAAAAAGTGGTATTAAAAAAAAAACTTGTCAAAATCTTGCAACTTTGACCCCCAATATCTCCGTAACTAGAAGGTTCCCAGGTATAGTGCAGAACAAAAAAAATATCAGAATGACGAGGAGAACAAGTGCCTTTCGTATTCGTTAAGAGGTGTTTTACACCCTATATACCTACTGCCTTGAAAACGTGAAACCTAGCATAACATCGGAACGTTAAATCATTGGTCGTGGTAAAATTTGCATTTAGCACCTCCATTGTGTTAGAATTACTTTAATTAATTGTAAATACGTCAAGATTTTAATTATGGTGTGTATTTTCTGTTAAAAGTTAACGACTGTCGTCTTATACCGCGAGATGGCGTTACTTATGATTTGTTTATGATTTACCAATTTAGTTACAATATAATGTACATTAAAAGTTATGCTTTTATTATTTCTTGTAATTTTATAAATGTATTGTTAAATCGAATAGTTATAATTTAAAGTCTATTTGTTTGGAATCATATTGTAACGTTCAAAACTTAGCAATACTGTTTTACCGACCGAGTTGGCGCGCTACATCGAATCCCCACTCTAGTCGGTTGTCGGTGTGGCGCGTTAGCTCGGAAGGCAGTCTGTTGTTAACCGTGTGGCAAGAAGGTTGGTAAAATAAAAGTACAGTGTGATTTAAAGTGAGTTTTATTGCAGTACTCCAACATTTCAGAAGTGGGATGTAGTTAGTTGGTCATATCAGCTGATTACATCCAAGCCTGCAAAGTGTAGTGTATAAATAAGTTTGGCCGTTTTGAATTTAAATTACATACAAGCCTACAAAGTGTAGTGTAAAAAAAAACGGTTTTGCAGTTTTGAACTTAAATAACATCCAACCCTACAAAGTGTAGTGTAAACATAAGTTTGGTCGGTTTGAATTTAAATAAAACCGTTATAAGATGAATCCATACAATGAGCGCCGCTTGCGGACGCCGCCTACGGATCAAAAACGAAATTCTGTAGTGGTGGAAACACAAACGCTAATCCACAATGCACAAGGAAATAATGAAGAAAACTGCAGCAGCGGGCCAGGATCACCAGTGTTGCCAAGTGGGCGTGCCAGCCATCGCGAGTGCAGTGGAAACGGTGTCAACCGACGCAGTCGCAGCCAACGCAGATGTAGTCTGCGTACTAGTGGCCGCGCAGGTCTATGCGGGCGCAGTCGCAGTCGCAGTAGTAGACGCAGCTGGCGCACTAGTGGGCGTGCTAGCCAACGCAGGTGCAGTCGCGATCGAAGTCGTGGTCGCAGTCGCAGTCGTGGTCGCAGTCGCAGTCGTAGTCGCAGTCGCAGTCGCAGTCGCAGACACAGCCGGCGCAGTGGGAGACAACGCAATCGCAGGTGCAACCGGAGCAGTCGCAGTCGCAGTCGCAGTCGCAGTCGCAGTCGAAGTCGCAGTCGCAGTCGAAGTCGCAGTCGCAGTCGCAGCTCCCGACTGCGCAGTCGCAGACCACTGAACTGGAAACCTGAAGAGCGCGGTGAGTCCAATCCAACTTTTTATGTGCCTTCCCCGAATGATGCGGTTTCAGTCTCACAGCTTGTTCAAGCCCTGCAGGCCGTGAACAATAAAAATAACGGTTTAGAAAAGCTGTCCAACCATAATACCATTCCTGAGTTTAACCCGGAACGCAAACAACAGACGATTGATATATGGTTGCATAAAGTAAACGAATGTGCTTTAATATATAATTGGTCAGACCAACAAACAGCTCATTTTGCCCTCCAGAAGCTACAAGGGGTTGCTCAAAAATGGTACGAGGGCTTGCCAACCGTTTTGTTTACTTGGGACGAATGGCAAGAAAAACTTAAGTTAGCGTTCCCTAGTAATGAAAATTATGGTTGCTTACTTCAAACGATGCTATCCAAACGCGCTAAGTTTAACGATCCTTTGGAAGAATATTTTTATGAGAAAGTTGTGTTACTCAACCGATGTAGTATCGAAGGCAAACGCGCGGTGGATTGCATTGTTCACGGGATTGACGACCGTAGTGTCAGACTAGGAGCTGAAGCCGCTCGGTTTGACACTCCGGATCAGCTTTTACCATATTTAAAAGCTGTTAAAACTAACATTCACCAGATTGACAAGAGGAAAACAAGGGTTATTAACAATAATGCGGACATTACAGAAAAAGGGGAAAATAAAAACCGTATTATTAAATGTTATAATTGTTTACAAGAAGGGCACTATAAGTCACAATGCACTAAACCACAGGTAAAGTGCACACGTTGTCTTAAGTTTGGCCATACCGTAGAGGGATGCAGTCTACCCGTTACGTCTGCTTCAACTAATAGCAAACCAGCAAAGCCTGTAATGTGTGTTGTCAGTTCCGCCGGTGACTCCACAAAATATTACAAACAAGGTTTCATTAACAACCATCCAGTTAATTGTTTTATCGATTTTGGTAGCTCCGCCAGTATGATGAGCTTAGGTTGCGCTAAAAACATTTCCGTTGATTGGGTATCTAGCGAAAGTATGCCTGTGCTTAAAGGTTTTGGTGAGGCTATAGTTCGACCCTTAGGAAAATGTACCGCATCTGTTTCCGTTGATGGGGTTCTCGCAGAAGTAGAAATTCTTATTGTCCCTAACGAGGTTATGCGAGTGCCCGTTATTATAGGACAAACTTTTACGGAGCAACCTCATATAATTGTAGAGAAAGATAGTGTAAATCTACTTTTTTCTAGTAATGATAGTGAGTCGGTGTTCAATAAGATCACACTTTTCGGTACCATGGATACTATGATTGATGGGTTGACTCCAGTATACATTCACACGGATCCGACTTATAATGGGGATGTGTACATTCCCGGAAATAATCGCTATCAATTAGGCCGCGAACACTATCTAGTCCAAGGGCTGTTCACTTGTGTGGATGGAAAAGGAGTTATCTTTATTAAAGGCAAGTCCGGCCAACCCTTTCTTTTAAAAAAGAATATCGTAGTAGCTAGAGGGTTAAAAGCAAAAGAGGAAGGGTTAGCAAGTAATATAGCCGAAGTTTGTAATGTAGAACTTAGCGAGCCTTTACGGCCAATAAACGAAAACGATATAATTAGCGATACAAACCTAGCCAAAGATAAACTTAAACAACTTTTACAATTATTAAATAAGTATAGAGAATGCTTCGCGTTTAGTTTAAAAGAGTTGGGTAAGACTGAACTTACAGAAATGTCCATAAATTTGAAAGACAACGAACCGGTAGTGTACAGACCTTATAGACTTCCAATAGCTGAACGTACCAAAGTACGAGAAATGATACAAGAGTTACTGGAGTGCGGTATTATTCGTCCATCTACCTCCTGCTATGCAAGCCCAATAGTACTGGTCAAAAAGAAGTCCGGTGAAACTCGGTTATGCATTGACTTCAGAGCGTTGAATCGTAAGACCATAAAAGAAAATTACCCATTGCCTAGAATAGACGATCAACTTGACGACCTTGCGGGATACAACTTTTATACTACCCTGGACCTGGCGTCTGGATATTATCAAATTTCAATTTCTGAAAATGATCGCCACAAAACTTCATTTGTAACGCCAGAAGGGCAATATGAATTTAATAGAATGCCTTTTGGGTTGGTTAATGCACCATCAACTTTTATGCGTACAATGCACCTGGTCCTAAATAATAACCGCGGTTTCCCATCGCGAGAAGAACAAAGTATCAACGCTAAAAGAATCGCATCTGCTTATATGGACGATATAATTGTACCTTCGGTAACGCTCGATGAGGGTTTTGACCGGTTAGAGAGAGTTCTGGGTTTGATAAAAGAAGCTAACTTAACCCTTAAACTGTCGAAGTGTTGTTTCTTTAAGACGACAGTAGATTATTTAGGATTCGAATTAAGTGCAGAGGGTATTAGACCGGAAACGCGCAAAATTGAATCGCTTAGAGACTTTCCCCAGCCTGTTAACCAGCACACTGTTAGGCAATTTATCGGATTGTGTAGTTTCTTCCGTCGGTTTGTCAAAAATTTTGCTATGATAGCTAAGCCACTTACCAGTCTTTTAAAGAAAACGGCCGTGTGGGTTTGGGGCCAAGAACAAAACAAAGCTTTTCATGACCTAAAATCCGAATTAATGAAAAAACCGATTTTAGCGTTATACGACCCCAATGCGTCAACTGAACTTCATACAGATGCATGTAAAATAGGCATAGCCGGAATGCTTATGCAGCGTGATGACAATAAGTTATTGAAACCGGTAGCATACTTCAGCCGCCAAACGACGACCGAGGAACAACATATGACTGCATATGAACTCGAAACTCTCGCTGTCGTTGCATCACTTCAACGATTTCGCGTATATCTAATTGGTGTAGAGTTTAAAGTATTAACCGACTGCAACTCGTTAAGAGCAACCTTCCTTAAGCGCGATTTAATACCGCGTGTCGCTAGGTGGTGGATTGCTATGCAAGAGTTTAACTTTACTGTCGATTATAAGCCAGGGGCCTCAATGGCCCATGTAGACGCGTTGAGTCGGAATCCACCACCTACCAACATTCAAGCTGATAGTGACGGTGCCGATTGTTTTGTGATGGTAGTCGGTGAATCGGATTGGTTGAGTACCGTTCAATTGGCAGACTCTGAGATCCAAAGAAAAATCTCTGTTCTAAATGACCCGAAAGCCGATGATGTCATTGAGATTAAAAATAATTATATTGTACGCAATAGTAAACTATATAGGAAAACTTTTGACGGTGATAGATGGGTAGTCCCTAAGGGTGTACGCTGGCAAATACTCAAACAATGCCATGATGATTTGGGCCACTTTGGATTTGATAAGACTTTGAGTAAGGTTAAAGAAACTTATTGGTTCGCTAAAATGAGACGCTTTGTAAAAAAGTATGTAGATTCATGCCTCGAATGTTCTTACTCAAAGTCTTCGTCAAAGAAAAAGCCACCATTACATCCTATACCAAAAGATGAGAAACCATTTGTCACGGTCCACATCGACCATGTTGGCCCTTTTGTGAAAAGTTCAAAGGGGAATACACACTTGCTAGTCATCATAGATGCGTACACGAAGTTTATTGTCCTAAAACCGGTTCGAAGTACCAAGTCTTCAATAGTTGTCGAAAAAATGCAAGATTATTTTAGTATATTTGGGCTACCAAAAAGAATTATATCCGACCGTGGCTCTTGTTTTACAAGTAGTAAATTTACCGGTTTTCTGGAAAAGCTAGGCATCAAGCACATCTTAAACGCGGTAGCAACCCCACGCGCCAACGGTCAAGTCGAACGATACAACCGTACCTTGCTAGAAGCACTGACCGCTAAGTGCGTGGGGTTGGACGAAAGAAAATGGGACGTTATGGTGCCCGAAATTCAGTTGGGCCTGAATAACACATTTAATAAAGGCATAGGTAAAACACCAGCCCAAGTTCTTTTTGGTACCAGCCTAACCGGAATAACGGAAGGTAGGATTAAAGCTTCTATTGATAGTAGTGAACCGTATTCAGAAGATAAAATTAAAGAAATACGAGAAGAAGCTAGTGAATATATTACTGCTTATCAAGAGAAGCAGAAAACGTATTATGACAAAAAGTCTGCTAAACCCATTGATTTTCACGTTGGTGATTTAGTCAGTGTTGAGCGAGAAATTGGTGCTACAGGGCAGAGTAAAAAGCTAATCCCAAAATATCGGGGTCCATACAAAGTAGTAGAGGTTTTAGGCAATGACAGGTATCGCATTGAGGATACTCCGATTACTCGAAAGGGAAATCGAAAATATTCTGCGGTTATTGCCGTAGACAAAATGAAAGCGTGGGCCCACTATAACAGAATGGATTCAAGTTCGTCCTCGGCCAATGAAGAGGGTGACCTAATTGATTAAATAATAAAACTCCAATGTCATTTATAGGGTTGTGAGACTGAAACTAATATGGCATCCGCGGTAAAGGTACGCAATGCCAATCTCAACCTTTGAGTAAATGAATCATGGTGGTTTCAAGGTAGTAGCGACTTGTACCGCCCTAGTGGTTTCAAGGTAGTAGCGACTTGTACCACTAGTAGACTAAAATTTGGTGGTTTCAAGGTAGTAGCGACTTGTACCACTAGTAGACTAAAATTTGGTGGTTTCAAGGTAGTAGCGACTTGTACCGCCCTAGTGATTTCAAGGTAGTAGCGACTTGTATCACTAGTATTCATTGTAAAATTACAGTTGTAACATTTTTTTTTTGTGGATTAACACACTTCGTAATGCTTCTATAGTTTGTTTTTGTGTAAGAACCATTCGCATACATGCGCGAGGACGCGTAAGTTACGTGGATGGCCGAATGTAAGAGTTTGGTGCAAGATAGTAGCGACTTGTACCTTAGTTATGTAAATAAATTACTTTGTATAATTACAGTTGTGATAATCATGATTGATTAAGATATCCATTAATTCGTCGATAATTATCTTTGCAACTGTAATAATTGAAGATGAAATCAGATATGGAATTATGATTGTTGTACATAAGGTTATTTGCATACATGCATACGCGAGGACGCGTAAGTTATGCGGATGGCCGAATGTTAGAATTACTTTAATTAATTGTAAATACGTCAAGATTTTAATTATGGTGTGTATTTTCTGTTAAAAGTTAACGACTGTCGTCTTATACCGCGAGATGGCGTTACTTATGATTTGTTTATGATTTACCAATTTAGTTACAATATAATGTACATTAAAAGTTATGCTTTTATTATTTCTTGTAATTTTATAAATGTATTGTTAAATCGAATAGTTATAATTTAAAGTCTATTTGTTTGGAATCATATTGTAACGTTCAAAACTTAGCAATACTGTTTTACCGACCGAGTTGGCGCGCTACATCGAATCCCCACTCTAGTCGGTTGTCGGTGTGGCGCGTTAGCTCGGAAGGCAGTCTGTTGTTAACCGTGTGGCAAGAAGGTTGGTAAAATAAAAGTACAGTGTGATTTAAAGTGAGTTTTATTGCAGTACTCCAACAATTGCATATTAATACACGTTTTTGCATAATCGTGATATGCACAGTACTCACATTGTTACTTCTATTGCGTGAGATTACGTTTACTTTTTTTCCATAATTTTCTATCGGCTATCACTTTCACTCTGTGGCTTATTTTATTTACTTTGTGGCTTTAAATGTATGAAAGGTTATTATTACCGACCATTTATTTTATGGCTAAAAAGTTCACCTATTTTTGTAACCTTAAGTGTACCGTCAGAAAAAAAAATGTGAACTTTTTTAGGGTTCCGTACGTGAAGGGTAACCGGTTACTGCTATGTTGTCAGCGGGCTGTATCATGATCCGTAAGGGGTAAACAGTTGAAATTATCACAGAATATGTATTTCTGTTGCCGAATCATTTAAAATTAAAGGGGGCTCCTCTACTACGGAACCCTTCATACGAGAGTCCGACCCGTACTTGGCCAGCTTTTTTTGTTTCGTTTCGTTTTTTGCGAACATCGATACATGGGGTATCCCGCTGCGATATAGGCACAAAGAAATACATAGGTAAGAGTAAGTACTCATAAATTATCGACAAGGTTATGTCCGCGGACTTATTTATGAAGACCACTTATTATAAACTGTAATTACTTTAGACCTTATTATTGTTAGGGTTGTATTTCGGAGTTGAGGCTCTACTCCCTAACATCATCATCATCATCAGCCTATAAAATTCCCACTGCTGGGACACGGCCTCCTCTCAATGAGAGGGAATGGGCTATAATCTGCCACGCGGGCCCAGTGCGGATTGGTAGATGTCACATGTCTTCGAACTTTTTGGTTCTAGGACATGCCGGTTTCCTCACGATGTTTTCCTTCACCGTTTTCAGAGCAGCGATGATGAATAAATTACACAAAGTAATGCGCCTGTCTGGGTTCGAACCCACGACTTACTGTTCGTAAGTCGGGGCCGCCACCACTGGGCGTCCGCGTCCGCGTCCGCGTCCGCGTCCGCGTCTCTCACACGTACTCGTCTGCAGACGTGCGCGATAGAGACGGATAGATCCGTCCGTATGGACGAAACGTTAGGGAGTAGGGCCTTTGGTCCGTCTTTCACGATATAGTACTGGTGATTTCAAAATGTGTCCTTTACAAACGAAAACCGGAGGCAAAGTAATATTATTAAAATACAAGCTTTACGTGCAGTTTGGTAATTGCCCCGAGGGATCATACAACCGTAACCGGGATGTAAAGTATCCTATGTGTTAATCTAGGTAATAGACTATCTGTGTGCAAAATTTTATCCAAATCCGGTTAGTAGTTTTCGCGTAAAAGAGTAAAAAACATCCATCCATTTACTCTCGTAAATTTTCACATTTATAAAGGCACCCTCACACACAGTCGCGTTTTTGCGTTTTCGCGTTTCTGCGTCCCGCGATATTGAGATATTTGTTTCTAAGTACATTAATATGTATTGGGACGCATGCGAACCCACACACTGCCGCAGTAATAACGCCGGAACGCTTGCGTTTCTGCGTCCTGCTGCGGTATGAGTAGCATAACGCTCGGTAATAATGCGCCTGTGTTTGGAATAGGGACGCATTATCGCAACATCGCAGGACGCGAGAGCCTTAATATTGCAGGGTTTATAAGATTAATATCTAATCGCTACTTAATATTAATACATGTGAAATTAACTCTGTGTGTCTGTTAGCTTATCACGCACTAAACCGATTTAGATGTTTTATTTTTTATTTTATCCCATTGGGAAAAAAAGACAGTAATTTTGGGTAGTGCTCATTTTGATAAGTGCACATTTTGCGAAGTGCACGTTCTTCGTCAAACCCCGGTGTGGCCAGCGCCTTACACTGCGCAGTATGGAAATAGAAATCAATTGCTCATCAGTGAACGCGCGTGATTAAATCAATCAATCAGTTTCTAAGTATATAAGCATAACAAATGACGTATTGAAGTGAAGCGTATTGCTGTGACAAGTTCGACACATTGTGCATATTGACAACTGATTAAATATACAACATACGTATTTAGTAAAAAGCTGTTATTTTGAAATTACAAACAGACACTTTAATTTTATTTATTTGTATAGAATAATTTAGGCGGCACCTAACGTTAGTGAAAATGTTCAATGGCATACTGTCATACATCTCAGAATACATTTTTAAGTTCTCTAACAGCCTTTTTGGATATCAAAACGGCTCAGTACGGCTAGTAC
The DNA here is from genome assembly GCA_916618015.1 of Xestia c-nigrum. Taxonomy (NCBI): domain Eukaryota; kingdom Metazoa; phylum Arthropoda; class Insecta; order Lepidoptera; family Noctuidae; genus Xestia; species Xestia c-nigrum. The sequence goes on from OU745263.1 coordinate 8,372,206, forward strand.
AGGTACCACATCTCGTACTACTTTCTACGTTAGCTTAAATTTGATAATTGGTTAACACCTTCTATTATAATATCGAAAGCTTTGAGACCTTCTTTGATGGTATAGAGTACACGATAATAAGCCAACTACATCAGCTGCGACGAATACAGTAATTCAACGAAACGGAATTGATGTAATGAAAGTTTACAATATCTAATTGTCTTTGAATTACCGTAGTAATTACGATACTGTATTCTGTATTGTCCGTCTGCCCACGACAGCGGCCGAGATTTCTCCGTGTTTCTCTTAAATGAGTGTAAACATGACAATTACTGTCAATCACGTTATACTGCGGACATCGATACCTCTATTTATTCCGAGGTACCGTAGCAGACGGTTTACTGAAGGCCACACCGGACCGCCAGCTAGCGAGCGAGCCGGGCGAGCTTAATTTTACCTATTTTATACTTCGGTGCACAGCGCGAACTAGAGATAAGCTTCGTCAGCAATACAAATGATATGACCGAAATATCCGACGATGCCAGGCAGCGATGCTATTCGTTCGCCTTGTTAGCTTAGTTTAGCTCTGTAGTTCACGGTGTGAACCAAAGTATGAAAAGAGGTGAAAAGATGCTCGCTCGACTCGCCCATCCCGCGTCCGCCTCGCCCAGTGCGCCCAATGCTTTTTTTTTTTTTTTTTGGATGGGAAATCATCAAATGACTTCTCCCACTCTGGGCGGAGCGGGTGGGAGTGTCAGACTCTTACTAACTAAAACCCATCCATGTTCCTTCCTCGACCTTTATGTTCCGGGGCCGCGGTATCTCTTTCGAACAGGCCCGCAACCCCGGAACAGGCCCGCAACCGCGGGGAGTGCGCCCAGTGCTTATGCTGTGTTATGGCGATTTTCTTCCGCTCGCTCGTTCGGCTGTCAGGCCGTAGTTTTCGGTGTGAACCCACATAGTTTAGCTCACCAAAACTTCGCTTTGGTTATATATCTACAGTTTCCTTCGCCTCTATTACGTTATAGAAAGGACGTAAACAAACAAATGAGAAGCGTCAAGCTAAAACCGTTTTGGTTTCAAAATCGATTATCTTTTTAATTCGATTATACTGTATTTGAACCCAAATAAAGGCGCTAACATCGATTTGTTGAATAGGTCCATTGTTTCTTTTATAAATAAAATGGCTGGTGTGAGAATATGGATATCAAAGGCTTGTCGGCAGAACAATTATGAATGCAAGTTTACAGTTATTAGCAAACAGTGGGTGCACAAGACTGCACTCCAACCTACGCGGTACGTTACCATACATGCATTCATTAGTAGAGGTCGTGTTGTCACAGTCTAACCACTTTGTCTTGTCCGTATAATGATTCAAAGACTTTTTAATTAGCAGCTTTAAAAGTATAATTTATTTCTTTTTCGTGTCAGAGTTTTATGCTGCCCATGGGCCTCTGACTTGGCTTTATAATATACCGGCGAGAAATATCTCTCAGGTATCTTGGTTTTCCTCACGATGTTTTCCTTTACCAAGTACTACCCGTATTAAGCAATAGACATGAATCAGAAAAATCAGAGCTGCGTGTCTGCGGTTTGAACTAGAGTCCGACCACTTGGCTATCATTGCGTTTTTTAAAGTATTATGAACGTGCCATGGTAAGTATGTTCCTTAGTATGTTTATGTATCGGCGGCGGCGACCTCTCGCGTCCGGCCCTGGTTCAATCCATGGTCCGGAGCGAGACGGAATGGGAAGCTGTCACCTCCTTCTGCGAAGCAGTCATGCAAGCGAAGGAGGTGGCCGAACGAGAGAGGGAAAGAGCCTCTCTTCCCGGCCGCCGCGGGAGACGCACCGGGCGTCGGGGGCCACCGGCCACCGTGGATGTGGGCCTGTGGACGGTTGGCTATGGGCTAGCTAGCCGTCCGTCCGTCTAACGACAACAGGCCGTGTCGACGGCACGTTCGTGTTCCACGCGCGCCTCAAAGAGATGTCAGCATTAGGGGAGGGGCCCGCCAGGGCCGAAGCCTGCCGGGGTTGCATGGGCCTGTTCGAAAGAGATACCGCGGCCCCGGAATATAAAGGGCGAGGAAGGAACATGGATGGGTTTTAGTCAGTAAAAGTCTGACACTCCCTCCCGCTCCGCCCAGAGTGGGAGAAGTCATTTGATGATTTCGAATCCTAAAAAAAAAGTATGTTTATGTATGTTGCTGTTGTAGTATGTATGTTGTTTGTAGATCTTTGGCAATCGTTACGGGTAGTCAAGAGACGGAGAGTTACGACCTGACTTTTCAAGGGGTGTCTCAGAGGGTTGTGGAAGACTTTTGACAAATACTAGCATTCAGCTTCAGCATCCGGTTAGACTGGAAGCCGACGCCAGCAATGTTGGGAAAGGGTTGGTAGATGATGGAAATATGATTGGTAAAAATCTTCGCAGTACCTTTATAGCCTGAGGACCTGGGTGTGTGTGCTTCCATTGTTAAACCTTGTTTATTGTTCTAGGGGTGGCATTGCAATGTCTTGGTCGACACGGCGAAGCGCTGGCAGCATTCAGCTCAGGGTTGGGAGTGGAACCGTCTTCAAGACAGCTGTTGGCAGCACTGGTGGAAGCCTCCCTGAAATCACCGCTCCGGACAACCCTGGAGCCTACGTTTAGACAGCTAGAAGCTATGAAACTGGATCAATCGCCTTTTGTGCTGATATCGGTAAGTACTTGTTACCAACTAGGTTATTTAACCCAATCTCCTTGGGAAATGCAGATTCTCCGTTACCACTTTCGTGCACTATTTTGACTATTTTCGCGCTCACTAAAGCAAGTTTGCCATATCAGTGAAAACCCCTTCTTATCAACTAGAACTTTCGTCATTACCATTTGGCCTGAGTACTTGAAAGATACCTGCCAGCAGCACACCAAAAACAAAAGACGATCAACAGCTGAGATTCCTAACCTCACACAGAATCCAGCCTCAGCAACGCTAAAGTTTAAAACTGTGAAGATTAACACATAATCAAATAACAAACTAAATACACGTTCAGTCGGGAGCCCTTCTAAATAAATACCCCGAATGCAATTTCATTCGTTATCGCGATGGCATTATGTTAATAATGTTGTAAGAATAGTGTTGAGCCTGCAAATGATACACGAATCTTCGTGTTGTAGGTACGAGTACCCTCGCTTTCGTTTTAGCTATATCAATTATATGCTTTATGGTTTCAGTGTAATTGTGGGCCATTTTGACCGCTGTAGCTTGTCATTGGTCATTATTTATTATGATTCGTTTGGATGATTCGTTCGGACATTGGCATGTTTTTGCGGTATCTTCTTCGAGTTCTCATTTTGAATTTATTCAAGCGACGCTAAAACGAGTACATCAGTACATCATTCTGAACGCAAACCCCTTCAGAAATTGTTTATATTTGTTTTATTGATTTCTAGCCGATGCCCGCGGCTTTACCGCGTAAAATTATGGTAAAACCTTCCTCTTGAATCACTATATTTATTAAAAAACCCGCATCAAAATCCGTTGCGTAGTTTTAAAGATCTAAGCATACATAGGGACAGACAGACGCGACGGAAGAATTTGTTTTATAATATGTAGTGCTGATTGATTATTGTGGTAGATTTAAAAAATTACAGCTGTTTTCTATAAAACTGTGATACAAGGTGTAAACAGACTCTTCACGAAGACGTTATATAAGCATTCTGCACACCAAACTAAGTTAACCTACGCAAAAATGATTGCTGGAATATAACTTTTTTTGGTGAAAAATCACGTTTTACAGTAAAACTCAATGTAACGCACTGAAAACACTGTGCTTGGTGGTTCAATTGAATAGGGTGGGGGGAGTTGATTAAAGTAAAGTTATTACATTAAACACAAGTACAAAAAAAAATGTGAAAAGTTGGAACTTTGACCCTCAATATCTCCGTAACTACAAGGTCCTCAGGTATGATGAAGAACAAAAAAGTGTTCGCAATGATGGAGAGAACAAGTACCTTTCAGCTTTGTTAAGAGGGTTTTTACACTCTTTATACAGTCAAAATGTATTGAACTGCCCGGTTCAAAATGATGTACAGGATACATGGTCAATCGTTTTAGCGTTGGTGTACTTTCCACTTTGTATAATTTCCTAATGCTCATTTTCACAAACACTAGAAAATACCTAAATGAATACGGAAATAGAAATGCACTTTTGAATTTTTAACGCTCAGCTTCGCACCGATGCATGAAGTTCTTGCAGAGCAATCAGGAGGCATGAGGCCATTCAAGTACTATGTAAGCAGATTTATTACAATTATATGTATACCCCCCCTCCCCCTTGTCAGCAAAAGTAAGCAAAGCTCCTACCCCCCTCCTATGCTTATCACTACGTTTATGCTTACGTTAACATTGGTATATGGACTTTTCTTTTAATGTAAGTTTCTTGTTTTTTATATATGGGCATCCAGAATATGCGCTTCGTTTTCAAGCATAGACAATGTGTAGGTTGACATTTATGTGCAAAAGTATATAATTACTGCTGGCGTATTCACTATCTAGACCCCCCCACCCCCTATTTCATCAAAAATAAGCAAAGCATAGACCCCCTCCCCCATAGGGCTTACGCTATACTTGAGCGGTCCCTCTCATGCTGTATTGTAGCAGTGGTATAGAGGTGTGACGTTCGATTTGCCAAGTCAAAGGTTTCGACTTCTCGAGTTCAAGCCCAAGACATGAACCTCCGATTCATGTGCGTATTGTATAATTATCGCTTGCTTCGGTGAAGGAAAACCGTGGAGGAAATCAGCATCCCTGAGAGATATCTCGACGGCATGTAAAGCTAAGTCAGAGGCCCATGAGCGGCATAAAAACTCCGACACCATGCAACACACTAACCACACGATCAAGATAGAAGATCTGTAGGCATTCATTGATCTAGGGGTCACTGACCGAAATAGTGACCGAGAAAAGGAGGGCAAATAGTGTGGGGTTTTTCCTAAACCAAAACAGAGGTTAACGACCAAATTCAATACCTATTTTGTTTTCACGTGCTAAAGGCTGATTGATTCCCACGGCTGGGGCAATCGCGTTTCACTTAGACTCTTGACAACATGGTGGTGAATGATAATAGAGCTACAAAATATTTCAATACTAAAAGGCTGCCAAGTCTTATGTACTAACATAACACACACATAAATGTTTTGATTTTGACTTTTACTATACTTCAAACCTTTATTTATTCCTGCTTTTAATATGGACTGAAGAAGTCAAAACTTTAACTAAAAGCCCTGTATCGTCAATAATCCTTCCTAACTAATATTATTAATGCGAAACTAAATTTTCTTTTCACGCCTTAGCCACCGAACCGATAATCCTAAAATATTGCTTATACATTGTCAGGTGTGCAAAATGGACATAGGGTACCTTTCATTTCGAAAAAAAATACTGTTTCCGAGGAAAACAACAAGCCGCGGGAAAAAGCTAGTCGATTAAATTTAAATTAGCTTGCAAGTCATCGACGACGCCAATAAAAGACATCAACGCGTAAATTCTAACATGCATTTGAAATGTGTATGTGGAAACATGAGATGTGAATTAGCTATATACAACGTGTAACGTTAAATACGCAAAACCTGAAATTAGTTTGATCAGAATCACGAGCAGAATAAATTGAACCACTTTTTTAATATAGGTCACATTTTGCAAAAAAAATCTTCATTAAAAATGTTGCCCTGTCTCAAGGCAAGCCATCACGTGCGCAAACCCGCCAAAATAGGTAAACAAACAAACACAAATGGTTGTCGTCCAATTAAATTTTCTCAAACGCGGGATAATAAGAGTTCTTGCCCGTAAACTAAAACAGCACATAAAACCTATTTTTTTTTTTCTTAGAATTAGTTCAATTGAATTAAAAATAATTGGCGGTGTCTGAGGTTTTGCGCATTTAACGTTTCACATTGTATAATGTGGAAACTCCATGAATAATGAAAAAATAATTAAGAAACAACGCTCCTTGTCCAACTCCAACTCCATCTCTTACTTATACAAATATAGAACTGTATTCTGTTAGACTAGAGACGACCACAAAATAGTGGGGAAAAATCAGATGATGACTAGTATGACCACGAACAAAATGTCCGGAATACCATAATTAATATTATACCAAGGTTACTGCAGATGACCTATTCCACACAAAACATCATGAAACTATTATAATCGCGAGAAAAGAATCAGCTGTACATCAAATTAACTAAGTAACTTTACGCGAAAATTACTTCTGGGGAACAACTTTTTTTTGGGGTGAAGAATTATTTTATGGGGTAAAAATCAACGAAACGCATTCAAAACATTGTGCTGATGGATGGATTGAATAGCACGAGGGTCGTAGAGGTTCAAAGTAAAAATCCTACAATAAAAACCTGTCATTAAAAAAAAAGATTGTCAAAAAGTTGTAACTTTGACCCCCAATATCTCCGTAATTATAAGGTTCCCAGGTATGGTGTCGAGAAAAAAAATATCGCAATGCCGGGGAGAAAAAGTGCCTTTCGGCTTCGTTAAGACGTTTTTTACACCCTGTATTAACATCATGTAACAATATCTCGCTCTAAAGTTTAAATCCTGTATAATTAAATGTCACACTTGAAAAGTACAAGCTTGTTCCTCGACCTGGGAATCGCAAAATTGAAAGGAATATACAAGTAAACATGGCCAATGTTTTATCATTAGCGTGTAAAGCTAAGAATTACTTAGGCTAACAGCCTGCTCACACAACCTGCGCAGACGCAAATGCTTCGTTTTGTATGTAAACGAACAACATTGACGCGTCAAAATGTCGCAAATTGTAAAGTACATCGACGGTATACTCCCTCCCACTCCCTCTGCAGGGCAAATGCCTTTTCTCTTGTTGAGAACGAGATCTGATCACCATCTTTGTATTTTTTTTTTTTGCTATTTCAGACTGTTTTAGTCTGACTGAAGGAGGTTCTTCTATAGTTCTTCGAAAAACTTAGATCATCTTTGCAACTTTGTAATTTGTTTGTTTTAATCATAGTGTGATGATCGATGCTCGTACCTTCTCTGTATGAGGAGCTGCCTTTGCCCAGCATTGGGACAGTAATAGGCGGGTATTATATAATCATATTATAGCTAATTAGCTATTTGCTTACGGTCTCTTCAAGTTACTTTCTTAATATTGAGAACTTCGTTTGTATCATGGTGGTCACCATAATGTCCAATACGAATAATATTATCCGTTACTTCATATCTGTAAACTTCGATAACAGTAAAGTTTTTTTGCACGTAAACTGACGTGACTACCAAATAAAGAAGATAATATACGATGATTCGATAATACAAACATGTAATTTGCCACGTGAAGGGAAACTCATAATTTGCCCAAAACAGGCGATTTGAAGAGCCCCTTTAATATTTTATGAAGACATCACACCTGTTAAGAGTGTGGAACTGTCAGTAAAAACTTAACTGAAAGAAAACAAATAAAAAATATGGGTAGTCTAGACATATTATGGTTTAATGGCAGAATAAGTCTTCCTTATTTCTTATACAACGCATGTACAGTTACTTACTTATAAAGTTACAACCCACATTAAACAAGAATTGAGAGAAAAACACCATAAAACGTTGTGTCTCCATGAATACTGTGTCTCGACAGTATAAGCACCACGCAGTTCTGCGGCTTTCGAAGTCCCGAACCCAAAATAATGCGATCCATTAACGTACCTCCGGAAATATGTGCATTGTCAGGCGCTCCCTCACCACTGACGGAGACATGGGGACAGTCTCGCGATTTACATAGAAACACTGACCTATAGAGGACGTTTCCATTTCTTACATTTACATCTTTGGAAGATCTTGTACGACGATAAAATTGTCACATATTATTTTATGTAATAACATAAAATCTTAAAGTATTGCCTTTGGCGTTTCATAAACCACACATCACACGTTTTAGCGTAAGCAGTGATTACCCCTTCCCAAAGTGGCAACAACAAAGTCACATAAAGATTTACGTCGGTCGTGAATGAGACTGAAACATTAACGAGATTCGCACGTCCCTACACGAAAACAAGTGCACCTTAAGTGACATATTAAAAGAAAAACACATTACGCAAATACAATCGTATCATTATACAAATAATGGCACATTTAGGTCTCGTCGATGTTGGCAATATTAAGCACCCCATACAGAGACCGGGCGGACTATTTGCATACATTCCGCCGGCGTGCAGTCGGGCGACATCTGAACATTTTTCGGCGCATTTAACTCTCAGACAATGGGGCTGAGTGATCAAAGGCCCATAAATACGCGACCGACCCCCGTGAATTTACATACAATCTGCGCGACAGTTGATCGGCAGCCCAGACGTGAATGGCCGAAATGGCGTCGCACTACCACAAAATGGCCGCTGCTTCGCGCATACAATGTATCGAATTGAACTGAAATCCGTAAATTGAAGCGATTTAAACACTGAGATAATGAAACTGAACGACGACACTGTATTATCTGCACTCCTGCGCATTTAAGTGTCTAACACTTTCCTAATCTTTCCGTAAAGCGATGAAAATTATTAGGAAGCTTAAGTAGTTAGTGCTAAAGCGAAATCAAACTGCCATATAATCAAGAATTCCACTTTAATGCCTGTACTACATAAAACTGGATCTTGACGATTCGTGTCTGCATTTTCTAAATACAGAACATTAGAAACACAAAAGTCGTATCTTTGGAATAGTTTGTGATCCAAATAACGGCTCCTTGGGTGTTCTTTAAATATGATATTATAGCTTTATACCGAGATAAGTTCAAATCATTCGGCTAAATGTTTCTGGAGCCATCGTAACGGCAAGCTTAATGGGTTCTTAAAAATTCGTCGCGGTTTTTGTAACCGCCTGTGATACTCAAATTCGCATTTTTGTACATACATTAGTTTATTATTTTGTCGGGTTTATAAAGTAAATGACATCAAAGGCGAGATCAAGAGCGCCGATATAACCCGGAGTGGTCACCGGATGATTCAGAAGCTCCACAGAGCGGTCATTAGGCGTGAGTTGAGAACACAACGGAAGCTTAGCTTGCTAAACGAGGCTATCTAAGATGTTGAGTAGTCTTTTACAAAAACGTATTTAGATATGCTAGGACCGCATTCCATCACGGTGTCCAGTTCTTGTGTTGTAACAAATTACTATTATTATAACTATGCAATCTTAACTTTATTTGAGTCTGTCTGTAATTTCAAAATCACAGCTTTTTACACTCATGAATGCATAAGAAAAAAGCACCGTAAACACGGTCCTTTTAAAGTCGTCTGTCTGTTTGTTCCGGCTAGGTAGTCTCCGAAACAGCTGGACAGATTTGACAGGACTATTACTGCTTATATTAGCTGAAATGATGATCGAGTAATAACTTAGGCTATTCTATAAGGAATAACTTAGACAGTTTTATTAAAAAAAGAGTTCCGTCCATAACATTAAAATTGTAAACGAAATCCGATTAATAAAACGAAGTTATATAATAATTTCACTAATCGAATGAAGGTCGCGTGCAACAGCTATTTATTTGTACATTAAAGGAATCAAACTGATCTGTCAATAAAATGTACACATCAAACTATCCGAAACCGTAATCTTTTGATTGGGAACCTAATGTCAGAGGGATAAAGTTGTAAATCTATTTAAAAAATTGTCAGATTGTAGTAGCTTGATATATTCTGTCGTCTGTACATCCGTACATCCTATAGTAAAATTTGTTAATAACGATAAGTACAAAGATCCCTTAGGAGTTATTTAGTTATCTCACATACTACAAGTGAATGGATTAAAAAAGTGATTACCCACAAACATCATTGTAGCCCTGGCTCTTGTACTAGTACAAGAACAGGAACAGAAACTCCAAGGAGTTCCTGTAGCACGAGAGCCAGTCAATATTTCAATATTAACCTCTGGCTTTTCTTAGGTGGTTGGTCAAGAGCTGTTGGCAGCAGGACAATACCAGGCTGCTGTCACTGTATTAGAAGCAGCGCTAAGGATTGGATCCTGCTCTCTCAAGTTACGGTAAGTCACCATATGTCAAGTTATTTAAGAACACGACCGAGATCTATAATAGTAGATTAATAGCCAAGGGCTGTAAGGCATCCTGCCGGGGTTGTGGGCCTGTTCGAAAGATACCGCGGCCCCGGAACATAAAGGGCGAGGAAGGAACATGGATGGGTTTTAGTCAGTAAGAGTCTAACACTCCCTCCCGCTCCGCCCAGAGTGGGAGAAGTCAGGCGCACGAGCGCAGCGAGGGCGCCTATAGTTCGAGGGTGCAATTGATACTTACACTCGAGCTAACTATTCTGCTTTACATCTCGATTGTGAGGTAAGTAGCAAAACACCGGCATCAAAAGAATAATACATTTTGGAACATTCAGGCAAAATATTGTTAATTGCTGCTTCAGCTTCCATTGAATCGGGAGTGCAGCTTATATCTTCATCACTTGCAGAACTCATGTTTTTTTCCTAATTAGCACGTAATTATAAAAAAATCCCAAAATGAACAATATTTTAAGTAAAAGTTTTCTATTCCCGCCTTTTTTCCTTTTTTTTTAAGAACGAAATTGAGCTTCGCCGTTCGATATTTAAAATTGATGACTATAGTACTCATACGAAGACAAGGCTGAATAGCGAAGCGACCTCTTTTGTCATTGGGCTGAATGAATGATGTTTATTGCCAGTATGATGATTAGATGTACGCGAACTTTTAGAAAGGGTGAAGTGTTTTTTTTAAATTACTTACCACCCTAAGGCTTTTCTAGCTACATTATTACCCTAGAGTGCTAATTGGTCAGCTAAGGACCAATTTAACAAAAAAAAAAACAAAAAATAAATAAATAAACTTACCGAATATGAGAGATGTAAACGATATTTAAGTATCATACAGTACGTTGACTTTGACATGTTACCATTTCCATTTTGCACTTGTAGTGTCACAGTTTTGCGACTCATCATCTGCCTAGCCTTTTCCCAACTATGTTGGCTGGCTTCCATACTTACCGGATGCACCCAAATACCAGTATTTTGACTGCCTATCTGACCTCCACAACCCAGTTAGTACTGGGTAATACGATACCCCTTGGTGAGACTGGTTGTTAGACTTTTTGGGCCACTGATTAGCTGACTACAAATGACTACTGATGGACAAATGACAGCCGGGATCAACAGCTTAACGTGCTTTCCGAGGCACGGAGGAAACTCGGTATGTAAGGGTGGTCACCCATTCACAAACCAACATAAGCTCGACTTAACCTAAAGATCGGGAGGAGTGGCTGTTAGTATTTTGCCACCAGCTCCTCACGGTTTTACGACTATGACAGGAATAAATCATGACCAAGGTACTTAACGAGAAGAGCAGCGGTGGCCCAGTGGTGGCGGCCCCGACTTACGAACAGTAAGTTCGTACCCAGGCAGGCGCATTACTTGTGTAATTTATTTCATCACTACAGCTCTCAAAACGGTGAAGAAAACATCGTGAGGAAACCGGCATGTCCTAGAACCAAAAATTCGAAGACATGTGACATCTACCAATCCGCGCTAATAATAATATCCGCGCTAAATAATATAATAGGCTGATGATGATGATGATGATGAAGGTACTTAACTACTTCCTACTAATGTTATAAATCAGAAAGTTTGTGAGGATGGATGGATGGTCTTTTTGTTACACATTCACGCAAAAACTACTTTACGGATTTGGATAAAATTTAGTACGCAGATAGTTTGTAACTAGGATTAACATATAAGATACTTTTTATTCCGGTAGTATGATCCCGTGGGACAATTATCGAACTCCAAGCGGACGAAACCGCGGGCCTAAGCTAATAGATGAATAAAATCTAGTATTTTAAAGGAAATTTAGGCAGACTGCTGAGTTGATGTTTTACCACATTACCGATTATAAAAAACCGCTCAAGAATTTTAAAGCTCAAACCATTTTATTGTTTACGCCATAAAACAAAAGATAAATGTAACTTTTTAAGTCCCAAAAATTAATGTACACCAGTAAAGCTTGTGTTAAGTCGATGATAAATGATGTACCACAAAAAATACAACAATGAACGTCGATCAACGGATAAGGTAACTTAGATATTATATCTTTGGAATCTCTCGTTCAGTTTACTTTTCAAACAGGACTTGCTAATGCCACACAAAATACTTGAAGTAAAACCATACTCATACAAGGAGATCTTACACAAAAAACCTTACATCGACATCCAGTCAATATCTCAGGAACAGGGAAAGTTGTGCGCAGCAGCGTTGCCAATCAACATAATTATCTAAACTAGTTAAGTTGTACCTATTAACATTTTTACGAGTAAGTAAAGCGCCCTATTCGGAAATATATGTGACTGCTCCTGGTGCGGTGAGACGATACCAATACCTTTTACGATTGGCATCCGACAAGCGCTTTCAATTTCACGCTGATATTAGGCGAAGACTGGCTCGACTGCAGATAAGTGTAGTGTCCGTTGTTTGCAATGAAACTGCTGTGGTTTATCGCTAAGCTGATAATGTGCGTGTAATACTGCTTGTCTTCGTAATGCCGTCTAGAAACGAGAACCACATCGCCAGCTAGCAAGCGAGCGAAAAGTCTTTTCTTACTTAGGTTCACACCGCGAAGTACCGAAAGAGCCGAATGAAGCATCAAAAGAGGTTAGCTCTACTCGCAGCTACGCTTTAGACGGTTATTATAACAAACATCATATTTCTAGGTACTTTCTACTTTTCGCTGTTTTCGTATTTTCTGTTGGTCATGTATGGACGGCTGCATTCATTCGTTACCCCTTTTGTTAAGTGTCTAATTAGTGACGGATACCTAATTGATGCAGCTGTCTGTACGTACTAGATTGACACTTACCTATACATAATTGATTTCGTTGACAGTATCATGAAGTTAACATATTTTTCCGTATGTTGTAACGTGGATCAATAGACGAATTTACGCTTCATCCTTTCTCGACCGATGAAGCGGCACCTTTTTTTTCACATGGGAAATCATCAAATGATGCCTCCCTTTCTTGACGGAGCGGGAGGGAGTGTCAGACTTTTACTGACTAAAACCCATCCACGTTCCTTCCTCGCCCTTTATGTTCCGGGGCCGCGGTATCTCTTTCGAACAGTCCCGGCAGGCACCGGCCCTTGGCCCCTTCGTTATGCTGTCATCACTACACTGACAATTCGATGAACTATGCCTGAATGGCTTGATTCTACTTACTTTCTTTTAAAAGCCTCTTCATATCGTACTTAATCATCAGTAGAAACAGCTGTAATAAAACCAACGATCCATGAAACAAACCTAACATATTTACATAAGTAGAATGCCGGACATCTAGTAATCTCCGCAAGAAGACCGCTCCCAAGAATTTTCTAGATTACTATAGATAACGCGACTGCACTCACGATTATACATACCAGTACTAAGGTATCTTCCACCTATCTCCAGAATAAATTCATTGAATGTGAATTTGTAAATGCTCCCACAGACGAATCGCGTTTTGCAGTCATTGATTATAGTATAACGTAGTGAAAAACAAATAATATGCGTTTATGGACTGTTTAACGTTGCACCCCTCCAAGTTCATTAACGAAATTAGAATTACTGAAACCGTAAAGTACTTGTTAGCCTCGTCATTCCGATCATTTTTTTTGTTCCACACCATACCTGGGAACTTTCTAGTTACAGAGATAGGGGGTCAAAGTTCCAAGGTTTTTTGTATTTATTTTGTTCTACACCATACCTGGGAACTTTCTAGTTACAGAGATATTGGGGGTCAAAGTTCCAACGTTTTTGTATTTGTTTTTTGTTCTACACCATACCTGGGAACTTTCTAGTTACAGAGATATTGGGGGTCAAAGTTCCAACGTTTTTGTATTTGTTTTTTGTTCTACACCATACCCGGGAACTTTCTAGTTACAGAGATATTGGAGGTCAAAGTTCCAACGTTTTTTGTATTTATTTTGTTCTACACCATACCTGGGAACTTTCTAGTTACAGAGATATTGGGGGTCAAAGTTCCAACGTTTTTGTATTTGTTTTTTGTTCTACACCATACCCGGGAACTTTCTAGTTACAGAGATATTGGGGGTCAAAGTTCCAACGTTTTTTGCATTTATTTTGTTCTACACCATACCTGGGAACTTTCTAGTTACAGAGATATTGGGGGTCAAAGTTCCTACGTTTTTGTATTTGTTTTTTGTTCTACACCATACCTGGGAACTTTCTAGTTACAGAGATATTGGGGGTCAAAGTTCCAACGTTTTTGTATTTGTTTTTTGTTCTACACCAAACCTGGGAACTTTCTAGCTACAGAGATATTGGGGGTCAAAGTTCCAACTTTTTTTTTTTTTTTGTAATTAATTCAAGTTTTTAATGTAAGTTTCTTAATTTTAACACCTCCACGACCCCCGTACAATCAACATAATCATTATATCAATCCATTCATCACGTGCATTACATTGAGTTCTATCACAAAACATGATTTTTCTCCCCAAAAATAAAGTAGTTTCCCAGCAAAAATTTTTACGTTAAAGTTTAAGTTACTTAGTTTGATGTACAGAATGCTTGGTTGACGGCTTCGTGATGGGGCTGTACACCCTGTATAGTACTCGATTAATTCGATTTATGTTTACACACACACACACACACATCACATTTCTCAGTAGCAGCCACGGTTTGCGCCCGGTTGTTGGCAATAGGCTCGCCCCCTACCATTAGGTACACTTCTGCCTAAACCTTTGGGTATTGCACGCGTGGTGTTATGTTATCTTAATACTTCATCATCATCCTATAAATGTTCCTACTGCTGGCACACAGGCCTGTGAGACTAATACTTACGTCAAATTAATGTTGTAAAGTGAAATATTTACAAGATTTAGACAAATTGCTGATCATGCCAAATGATATTACGCTCTCGAAGGAGTTGTAAAAGTTCAGGAATCTTTTACTACGGTACTAGTAATAAGACATTGGGAACAAGATGTTTCCATTTGATATTGCTGTGCATGCGTACGGAGAAACGGCGAGTTAATTACACCAATCAGAGGGTTTTAACGCATCGACTCACAGACTCGCAGCTGGTTATAGGAGCAGATGTGTATCCTCTACCAACGTACTAAAAACGAAAAGTCCGTTTATGTTCGTACGTTAATGTCGTAATGGCCCAGAGGTTAGGCCTCGCCTCCCTTGTTAAGGTCGTAGCACACTTATCAACTCGGAAAGGGATCGTCACCGCCTCGCCTTTCCCCTTGGCGTCAAACAAGCGTCCACGTAACGTAAGCGGATCAGAAGCTCCGGTACGTCGACTCGGCTACAGCTAGGCGACGCGACGCCGCGCTTACGGCTCGCCGACCGCTGCCTGGTTGATGATGACTGGGCAGCACTAGTTCAATCATTTTCAATCCGAACGTTAACGTAAGCTTGGGTACGAAGAGCCGTAAGCTAGGGTACGTAGAGCCGTAAACTAGGGCACGGAGAACTATAAGCGCGGAGACTGCAAGTCGACCACGCACCATGCCGCGATCCGTGACTTGTACCAAGGCGAGCCGATTACGTTACGATTCCGATTAGTGTGCGTTGCAGCAGGGAATTTCATACAAATAATACTGAACGGCTCGAGTTGATACAGCGACGATCCCTTTCCGATTTGATACGTGTGCTACGACCCTAGGTTGTGGGTTCAAAACCTGGCAAGTACCAATGTGACTTTTTCAATTCATATATAGTTTTCTAAGTTTAACTTGGACATCACAGACATCGGTGAAGGAAAAACATCATGAGGAAACCTGCCACAGGTATTCACAACGCTTCGATTCGCTTCCGATTCGGGAAGTCGTATGTCTACCTCGGTCGTTTTCGTAATGACAGAAGAAGACAGATATACGAGTTGTCGAATCGGAAACGAGTCGAACGTTTGTGAATGAATACGGGGTCCAGACCCCGTATTCATTCACAAACGTTCGACTCGTTTCGTTCGTATTAATTATTATAAGACCAGTCTTATAATAATTAATATAAGTCTGAAATCGCCAACCCGTCTTGAGCAAGCGTGGTGATCAATGGTCGTGCCTTCTCAGTATGAGAAGAGGCCTTTTCCCAGCTGTGGGACAGTAATAGGCTGGTATTATTATTATTATGTTCGTACTAGGCTATGCCCGCAGCTTCGCCCGAGAGTAGGTTAGGTAATCCAGGTTATAAACTATTTGTGTGCCAAATTTTATCCAAATCCGTTCAGTAGTTGTTGCGTGAAACAGTAACAAACATCCATCTATCCATCCATTCATTCTCACAAACTTTCACATTTATAATATTATTAGGATTAAAGTCTCGTAATTCCTTAACAACAATTTTAACACCATTAACACCACTCAAGTTGTTAATAAGAAGAAGACAAATGACCGAGCGAATCTCTTCACTTCGTTCATTACTCGTTACATTATTATTTTTAATCACAAACGAGTACGTAACGAGTTGACAGTGGGATAATTTATATATACTTAAAGGGAACGGTTTATCTTTGGCGGAATTTCGACGTTTTGATTTATAATGTTCCTGTGTCAAGGAAATAAAGACGTCGTAAATTTTGAACGGGATATACGGTGTTGCGTTTTAATAACAAGTCTCTAATTAATGGAATGCAATAGTCCTTATATGTGCAGTTACATTTGTATACGCCGTGCATATTATGTTAGCGTTCCGTGGGATGCAGAACTTCATTTTTCATTTTATGTCTTCGCGAAATTCTCTTGTGTTTTATAATTTTAGAGTCGAGGCGATGTTTCGCGTATATTCTCCGAAAATAAAAGCTGTTGTGTATTGCTCTTGGTTTACCGATCCCAATTTGGCAGTGGGTGGAACACCATTTATAAATCGCGCAACTGTATCCTACAGATTTCGGAATCAGGCGCTGTTTGAGAATTGAGACTTTTTCTTTACAAAGGTATCAGGGTACTGATATCAATTAGGAATCGAAGGGAATTGATGCTTGTTATCATTAAGCCGATGGAGCGATAACTTCAGTTAAATGTAACCGATGTTCTCGTTTAATGCGGTTAGTAATTGGCGGAATATTGCCAATCAATCTCAACGCATTACTGTAAGTACACGGCCGGCAGTGCTTACCATAAATAATTACGAGCAGGAGCAATGCACGTACAAAAAATATCTAGTAAGGTACTTTAATTTAATATTCATGAATGCAACTTGCAACTCGTAGGATGTTTGCACACGTTCCGCTGGTTATCCTGAAAATAAATGGCGTGATATTGCCTATTACATACTAATTTGTACAATGAAGATACCTCACGATTTAAACATGGAGGTTCAACACTCCACTAATTACTAAACAGAATTCACTGAACATCGAATTTCGTCAGATCGAATTACAAAAATGTCCAAACTGTTTGGTCTCACCTTCTATTTAGTGGAGAACAAGCCTATAAGTTTGGGTACATACCTCGGCGAGGTGTCGTTAAACCCCAAACTTATATTGGAATGGAAGCTAACGAAGCATCGATGCACGCAGCAGATCAGTGGGAACGTATTCAGTAGAGGCACCCTCGGAACGGGCCCGTGTTTATGGCGCTATTAAAATCACCGTTAATGACCTCCTACCATGGTCTCGGATATTTTGCCTTATGAGAAATACCATCGCTTAATAAATATCTATATCCAGCACAACCACTAAACCTGTAGTGAAAGACCGTGTTTTAGCTGAGTCTATAGTCGTGTAGGGTGTTCTTGTCGTGTCCAAGGAATTTCCATTGAATTACTTCGACGAATATAATAGAGAAAGCGATTATGCATATTCTGTGATATTTTAACATGAATTTTAATCATTTCTTGATTAGAACTTCTGGCTAGTAGAGCCTTCAAGATAGACGTTAATTACTAGTTCCTTGAGCATGTACTGGCGTTTCAGACAGGCTCATATAAAAGACATTACAATAAGTGAGTACTTAAAGATTTTATAACGCACGATGATAGATCGATGACGACCATCACTACAATAAATAAATACAAACTTTTATGATGACTTCTGTGTATAAATTTCTGTATAACGAGCACAAAATTGGAACGAGACGTAATTATAACACCTACGAGTACATACGCGGTGCGCCCGAGACACCTAATTCCTCAGTTAAATTTATTTAAACAAGTTTCTTGTCGGAGACATTGATTGAATAAGCTCCATCTCTATACACTTGGGAGACATTAAGTAACTCTTCCCGTCCCAAAATTGTCAAGTTAAGCGTTGGAGCGGTCGGTCGGCGGGTGCGGGGGGCGCGCGCCGCGTTGAAACCCACACCTCGACGCGATCTTATCTCTGCGTTGATGGATCGAAGCTGGATCGATACGGGACTATTCTGTTCGCCCCACGATAAAACTCCACTCGATATAAATAAGGATTGTTATACGCGATCCTTATCGAGATGATCTCTGTTGACAGATGATGAGATTAAATGGGATAATACTTTGGAAAACGTGAAATAATGAATACACTGACCACTTTTATTGATAAATTAAACTTTTTTTTCTTCTATACGACCTCCCGGGTGCAATGGTCGAGAAATATTACCTTGACTACCATATAAATGTGTTTTACATTATTTGCTGTCTGAAATCATTTATATCTGAAGCTTTTACAGCTTTATTATAAGAGGAATGCGTTAATTATATTTCATATGATGAGTCTCGTTTCCAGCACAAACTATCCGATATGTCATGTGCAATCTTGCTAAATGTTAATGCTTAGTGTATTACGTCTTGACATAAACTCGCAGATAGTACAAGGAGCACGTTATCTTAGTTCCTAGAAGCAACTAAAATACTAAGAACGCCGCCATCGGCTAAGCAAAGCTCAAAGATAATGGTATTACGGGAAGCGAGTGATTCGATCGGCGGATATATCCCGATCCATTAACAGAATACGTCAACACAGGATCGAAAGATCGGACCGAGCAGTATAAGTGTGATGTCAAATTACATCGGGCTGTGTGATTCATTACCTTCACCACAAATTAAAATATTTATCTCAGATTATTTTAATCGGTTTCACACGAGCTATTTAAGAACGAGACGCTTGAAAAACCGGACGTGTGAACATTTAGTCCCGATGCTTGTACATCGTGGCTAATTATAAAGTCGTCGACTTTTACGTGCTGTACGCAAAATGGGGCTATTATTATAATTGTTGTGTACTTAGGTCGAAGTGCTTAGGGTGAAAAAGAGCTTTTGAATGTTCGTGACCAGAGAGATGGGTTATCATTACGACTAATAAAACTCCATCGGCGGCAACTTGTTAATGTTAACTCTCTACCTCTCGACTCGTTCATAAAATATTACTGAAATTAGACTTAATGGTATCGACTTCCGAGGCGTCCTCTAAATTGGATTCATCTGCTCTTACCACACTAAAGTATTGGTTTTCAATTCATGAAACCAGTCGGTGCTTTCTAAAGTGAACTTGTGTTATTGAAAATGGACGTTCTGATTTCTCTTTAAGTAGAATATTATAAACATTCATGTCTTGCCTAGTTTTGCATGCTATGCTCATTCTAGTAAACAAAACATTGTACTGAATATTTCATATTTATGGTAGCGTTAACTGGTAACTGTTTCCTTTGTACGGAAAATGTATAGATGAAAATTCTTTTGTACGAAATAAGTAGTATCAGTAGTATCTACAGGATTTTTTTCTTCTATTATCACGTTCATTTATTCAAAAGTACACGCCAACCCCTGAAGTAAAGACAGTTACAGACGACTACAAAATTGTAGTCAACTACATCGGTAAATTATGAGGTATAAGATTGATGGGAAAATTGATCGCTAAAATGGCCGGTTTTATTTTGTACTAAACTCTTTGGCTTCTCAATTCCTGTGTGCAATGTTTTAAAATAGACTAAGGTTCTTGCAGTAAGTTCAACTTAAATTAAAATCCACCCAAAGGGAGAGGGCCATGCTCGGAGTTTCGAGTTTCGAATCAGAAATGAAGACACCCGCAAAAGACCCAAGGTCACCAACGTAGCCAGAAGAATTGCCAAACTTAAGTGACAGTGGGCAGGCCACATTGCTCGCAGAACAGATGGCCGATGGGGCCGAAAAGTTATGGAGTAGCGACCGCGAATTGGAATAAGTTACTTAAGTGGACCGATGACCTGGTGAAGGTTGCGGGAATCCGTTGCATACGAGCCACACGGGACCGGGCAATGTGCCGAGTCGGCTGAAATGATGTTGATGATGAAATGCCCTCTGAATGACTGTCTGTTACTTTTTCATGCTCTACCCGCACAGGCAAGGGAACGGTCAATGTGGCGACACTTGGGGGAGGCCTATGTCCAGCAGTGGACGTCTTTCGGCTGAGATGATGATGATGACCCGCACAGGCAGACCATGGCCTAACTTAGGACTTGGGATAGTTTTATCCCATAAGTACCTACATTTCCATTGCATAATACGCGGACGCAGCCATAGAGAGCAGCTATTGAAACTATAAAGCCTACATACACCTCAAACAGTTAAATGATTCTTCCTGTCAGCATCGAACCATAACATCCTGTACATCAACAAACAATAATTCTAGGTAAGATGTTCCAGTCTAAGAGGAAATGTACTTTCAGACTAGCTCGTTCAATACATACTTAAGCCAATAGAGTGCCTATAAAATTATTTAATAGTCGCTAAACAGTCCTTAGAGCTCCAATAAATCTGACATCATCTTACTTGGAAAGTAGCACACAATAATTAATATTTAAGTTTAATGGCCGATTAGTAAGTTATTTGTTAAATCTGAAAATACAGGGTGTAAACCACCTTATCACAAAGCCGTTAACCAAGCATGCTGTACATCAAACTAAGTAACTTTACACAAAAATTATTGCTGGGAGACATTTTTTTTTTTTTGAGGTTATTAATCATGTTTTGTGGTAGAACTCACCTTCCTGACCATCACAACCCAATTATTACTGGGTAATACGATACCCCTTGGTAAGACTATTTGTCAGACTTTTTGGGCCACTGGCTACCTGTAACGATTGTCAAAGATCTACAAATGACGAATGGGAAATCATCAAATGACCCCTCCACTCTGGGCGGACCGGGAGGGAGTGTAAGCTTTTATTGACTAAAACCCATGCATGTTCCTTCCTCGCCCTTAACGTTTCGGGGCCGCGGTATCTCTTTCGAACAGTCCCGCAGCAGCAGGCTTCGGCCCTTGCGCCTTGCGGGTTATTTAACGCACAGCTAATGTACCGTTCTAACACTAATTTATTCCTTGTTGAACTTCATCGAATAGGTATCGTTTAGTCGTTTTTTCGGAAGCTTTAATTTGCAGTTTTATGTAGCATCACTCAAGCCGCGTGTACTTGGCATTTTTGATTGAACATTGTTCATTAAATGTTCGTGTTTTACTGCTGAGAACCTAAATATAACCAAAGTTACATACCTACTAGCAATCTTGAACGTGTCGACCGATAGTGATGCCGTATGTTAAAACATCGAGATTTCTCCGTTTTAAATTTAAGTTAATAAAGTATTTGAGTTATTCAATGATGGTAAAAAAACAGTGTTTACAAGAACATAATCACAGTCAAGAAAAATAAGTTCAAGTTATGTCTTATGTGCAGATTATAATCAATCATAGATCTGTTCCATCTTAATGACATCAGCATTTTCGTCACTCTTGAGTATCGTGTTTCTTACAGATTTTATTCCATTGGCGCCACTTTCATAGATAAAAACATCAGTTCTGAATAATTTACGTTTAATTCTTCCTTATTTATCCTTTTTCTTTCTGGAATTCGGCCCGGTTGATGGCAAAAGGCTCGCCTCGTATTTTATAGGACTTAAATATCACTGGCGAAAAGTAGATGTTGATACCATTAGGTACGTTTTTGCCTAAACCTTAGGGGGTTACAGACTTTATGTTATGTAAATCTTCCTTATATATTGTCGAAAGTGGTCCGTGTTCAACAGTGGGCATTTATCTGCGAACCGATGTTTGTTTGACTTTTGACTTCCATGTGCAATGCTGTCGGCTGTCTGCGCTAGGTTTTACGATGTGTCTAGGTATGGCTTAAGTGCTGTGCTAACTGTTGCATTGTGTTGTTGGGTGGCGGGAAGTGTGACCCGCGTATCAGTACTTATGTGTAAATTGCGATAAATCCAGCAACTCTTGCATGGTTGCGTTGCAAATATTAGTTTGGATTTACCCCAGCAACTTGGATAGTACTTGTTTCTCTAGAAGATTCTACTACCCCTTTCGAAAATAACTAACTTCATAAAGTTATGTACCAGTGTTCCACCAAAAGCTATCTAAATCACGTAGATTGTGTCATTAAACATTCCCCACAACTCAAAATGATTGAAACTTCGAATCATCATCATCATGCTCCCGTCCTGGAGGCCTACTATGAACTATTATTGCGATTACATATTGACGACCTAAAGTAACCTGCTTTGCTATGAATACCACGACGTCATTGTCAAAGCTGTCCTGTCTAAGTTGACGCTAAATAAAGTCGGCAATTGAATCGCAAACTGTTTTCGTTCGTTCATTTTTCGTACCCTTATCCCAATCTATTTGGGTTGAGCGCAGTATGTCTTCGTCCATACTTCTGTATTACTTGTCATCTCAGCAGGTACCTCTTTTATAGCCATCTTACATTCAATTGAAACTTGTAACTATAATATTATTTTCAAGACTCTAACCTGTCCTTTTTCCAACAGAGGATCAGTCTTCAGTGCACTATCTTCAGCTCACTGGGCACTGAGCCAACTGGATGCTGCCATCAACTACATGCAGCAGGACCTGGCAGTAGCCAAGTCGCTTGGTGACACGGCAGGAGAGTGCCGTGCACACGGCAACCTGGGGGCCGCGTACTTCAGTCAGGGATCTTACAAGGATGCCTTGACGGCGCATCGATATCAGCTGGTCCTGGCTATGAAATGCAAAGTGAGTATAATAGTGTAATTAGCTATATGTTTGATGAGGGTTCCATCTATCTGGCAGAATCTTGTTGCTCCGAAATTCATTTAGCATAACACACTTGGCATATTTTTTTTTAAACGAATATATTAAAGGCATATTTTTTTTTAAATATACTTATTGTTTGGGTGAATGTGTGTATGACCGAATTTCGAATGGCATACTTTTAGATGGCAGTTTTTTATTTGGCATAATTACCTTTGGCATTGTTCAAATTTCGCATAATTTCGTTTAGAATAATGTTTATTTAGAACGACGATTATTTGATATAATTTCACTTGGCATACTATGAAGATTGCAGAATTTCATTTGGAATAATTTTATTTGGCAGTATTGCCATTTTTTAATGCCACAAAATAGCATTTTAACCCTAATTTAAAATTAAAATATTATGTTAAAAAGTCAACAAGTTGTGCTAGAAAAGTTAGTGACAGAAACGAATCGCTCCAAAACCGACTCCACGTAGTCTTGTCTGCCCTACCCCTAGAGTGTAATTTAAAATCGCGTAGGCGCGGAGGGGCGAGGCGGGCCGCGAGCTGAGGAGCAGGTGGTTTTAACACTCGCCGCCGCGGCTGAGGCTGGCCGGCTTAGCCGGCCAGCAAGCCGAAGCTGCGGTGGTGAGCGTTGAAACACATCTGCGACGAGAAGCTCGCGTGGGACCGCCGGGGCCCCGCAGCGCCGGAGCCGTGACAGAAACCATGCCTGCTGCATGTTGCATTCTCGTTTGCTTCATGCTTGCTGCATGCTTACTGCATGCTCACTGCAGGCTTGCTGCATGCTTACTGCATGCTTACTGCATGCTCATTGCATGCATGGTATATGCGGGTTTGCATGTTTGCTGCATGCTTGCTGCACGTTTGCTGCATGCTTGCTGCATGCTTGCTGTATGCTTACTGCATGCATGGTGTATGCAGGTTTGCATGTTTGCTGCATGCTTGCTGCATGCATGGTGTATGTTTGTTTGCATGTCTGCCTGCTTCTTACAGGAAAATAAAAACCACATGATCTCAATCTACTGTTTTAATAAAAGAAAGAAAGAAAATTATGTTTATTTAGCCGTTAAACCCAAAATATTATGATTTTCACCTGCAGGCCACGAGTGCCATACGCTCGAAAACATAAAGAAACACATAATATCGTCGAAAGATTTTGCACTAGTACCAACTAAGTAAAATTATTGTATATTTTATTAAATTAATAACACTGGTATAATTCTGGAACGTATTCAGAACACGTTTGCCAGATTCCTGTACTTGAAGCTATATGGTGTATATCCAGGGTATCCACTGTTATATCCCACCCTATTTGTGCTGGGCATGGTGGGCTATTATAAATTAGAAGTAAGAAGGGAAGTAGCTCTCGCCACTTAGTTGTTTAAGATTTTGCGTGGAAAAATACATAACCCAGGCGTTCTAAGAACGGTTGGGTTGTGTGTACCTGATAGGTACGTGGGGCGACGGAGGCGGCCGCCGCTCCTGTGGGTGCCGCCCGCTCGCACCAACTTGCTGCAGCACGCGCCGCTGACGCGCGCGCTGCGTGAACTCAATATGGTGTCACAACAGATTGATTGCTTCAATTGTACACTGAGCGAATTCACACGGGCCGCATTTTGCGCAATTACTTTAGCTTGTCAAATTAAGTAATTTATTCAAAACATTAATAATTTAACTTTAAATAAATAACTGCTCTATTGTATTAGGTACCTAAACCTGTAATAATAGTTGTATGTGTTGTTAAAAAAAAAAAAAAAAAAAAAAAAAAATTGAATAACGTATAAAATTTATAAAATATATTCATAAAATACATGCAAAAATTACAAAATAGGGAAATGGATAAAATTCATAACAGTAATAAAATTAGTGACGTAAATATACTAAGAAAAAACAATAAAATTGTACAAAATTAATAACATTGGTAAAATTGGTAAAACAACAACAATAATTAATACATGCAAAACGATAATTAATTGAGTTAAATAAAATATATAGACATATAAAAAATAAAAAAAACTAACGAAACTAACTAAAGAAATATAAAATTAAACTAACTATGAATTTTCTGTACCTATTGAAAATAGTCTTTCCATAATTATGCATAAGAAGTGTATGCGAAAAGATGATTCAAACTATAAACTTCCTGAGATGTGATAGTTCTGCCATTCAATGACTATTGATATGAAATTTATGCCAATAGATGATTCTAACCCTAAACTTTCTGCGATAGGATGGTTCAACGTTTAATGTTTATGCATATGAAATTTATGCAAAACGATGATACTGACCTCCAACTATCTGCGACAAGATGGTTCGACTTTTAATTTTTATGCATATGAAATTTATGCCTTTAGATGATTCTGACTTACAAAATTATGAGTTTGAATGTATGATAAATGCGTGTCTGCCAAACGATTTTCTGCGAAATGAAGTTTATGCTATCCGCTGTTATGCAAAGTAATAATATGGCATAAAAAGTTCTGCTATAAAGGGTGGACCCGTTTGATGAAGTAGAAGCTAAGGCACTGTAGATGTCATGGCTCGCCATATAGGGTTTGAAGTCCAGTACAACCATTTTCCTGATGTTCCGAAAGTCTGCTCTTAGACTGTAATGTATAAAGGTTTTACAAATTCAGCCATTATTGAGTACTATTGCCAAGTTTGTATTTTATATCAATAATTTTGAGCAGCGCGGTCTTGAAACGTCAATTGTAAACGATTAAATGAACCGAGTTGCTCCATTTACGTTTGCAAATAAATCAAGCGCGCTCGTATTTTGAATCAAGCCTTTTGGGCTTCTGCGTGGCCGATCCTGGCCCACAAATTACGTCATTTTATAAGAATGGGCCTGTTCCTCTATAGACAGTACATACAATATCGCAATTCAACCACAGTCAGCCTCTTCGAACTCTCAGGCCAACGTAGTATAACAAATCGCTCAATATGAACTGGAGAGGGCGCAGTAGTGTTCCCAGCGCGCTCCAATGTACGCGCAGCGGGCACAATGGAATATTTACATAAAGAATGGTAGTAAACCGTTTGATTTCTCCTTTTACAAATGAAATAACAAATGTTCTCGACTTCTCAGTCGCAATAATAACTTGCGCGGTTTACGTGCGCCGTAGTTGTAAAAAGTTAATTTAATTTTTACTGTGGCACTCTGCGCCAGGTATGATGATGGTTAATATTTATAGTTTTGTTCCTTTGTTAGTGCTCTGCAGATCTTTACTTAAATTAACGTGTTTATTAGTAGGAGCCGTCGTAAACTTTTTCTCAGCCTACCTTAGTTAGACAGTGAGAGATACTCGTATTAGAAGCTTCGCACATTTTCTAGTTCAGAATGTTTCAAAAACGGAATTATATTAAGGTCCAAGTTCACCGAGAAGATAACAGCCTGATTATCTAAAAACAGCTGTCAATGTGACTTATTCCCATACAAAAATGTGTTTTAAACAGCTGTTTTTAGATAATCGTCCGTCATGTTTTGGTGAACATGGACCTAAGTCTGTCGGCCAGTCTGATTTATACCTGCTATCGAAATGAATATGTTTAAATGTGCTATTGAATTAGTATTCTGCTGTTATCCTTTTATGTCTATTAATTTCATTGACATACACTATATCTTAATTAAGGCCGTCCCAACATTTTCTATTCTCAAACATGGCATAAATAAAAACTAAAAAAGCTATATGTCAGGGTAAAGCGACATAAGACTCTTATAAATTGCGAACAGATTACTGAGAGTGAGCGCACGCGCACTCGACCAACTCGAGCCCTATACGAGTCTACGAGCAGGACTCACTTTCGTTGTACGCACGACGACTACCAACAAAACCAGTTCATGTGAATCTCTCATTGTACGGGAAATCTATACAAAGCGAGGTCATGTTATACTGGAATATACAGCTTGATGTGTCGCCGTGTGTACACAGTTCGCGAGCCGGCAACCGTATTACACGTTAAAAGAAACCCTACAAATAGTAAAGTTCGCTTTTTATTGAAGCCTTTGATGGTCGCCGCGAGCCGCACACGACGTGATGCTAATTTGCAGTAAATACAGTGACGTGCGCCGGCGACAAGGCCGCTACTAGTGCAGCATGACACTTAACTCTCACTACGATTAATTCAATTCTCAGAACTTTATTGTCCTTTAAATTGCATTTGGGTCTGGACTTCTGGAGTTGATGCTCAAATTGATTCGACGGTTTAAAGAGTTCGTGTAGACGCTCCATCTAATGGCAGTTTTCACTTTCTGGTCTTGTTCTACTTTAGGAACATGTGTCTAGACTTGAACTTGAATGGGGAATTTTATGACTGATGCCTTCTGAGAATGGATAGCAGAGTTGGTTGAAATCTGCTTCCGTGCACATCAAAATCTTACAACGGTTATACAACTTGTAACAGAAAGGGTATAATCATAAGAAAGGGTGTGTTACAGACCATCAAACTGAACAACTTTCTCCATGGAACCACCATCGAAATCGCAAAAAAAAATGTCAACGGCCCCATACTGAATTCCAATACCTACTACAGATTATTTTGTTACAATTACGATGGTGGTCCCATAGAGAAAGTTGTTCATTTTGGTGGTCTATAGCACACCCTTTCTTATGACTATACCCTTTTTGTTACACGTTGTATGCAGTGATATTCATAACTAGATTCTAGAAAAACGTTCAGCAGATACTGTTATGCAGTTGCACCTTGTGATATCACGGTTTAAAAGCTTTTTACTTGAGGTTTCAGCTGGATTCAGACATTTTACAATAATATTTTAAGTATCCTACGGCAGACGATATAACAAAGCAAGTTTACTTTCATTTAAAATGTACACCTTGTATTTTCTTTTTCTAATATGTTAGTTTTATTACAATTTGGCTTCGCTTAAAAGTTACATTTATTTTACTGCAAAAACGCTTCCAACACGATCGTAAAAATAGGTAATCTAAAAAATCGACCAGTAAGTAGTTCTAAGCTGCGACAACAAAACTTTATGGTTCTTTCTTTCAAACAGATTTCTCGTGAAAACTCTTTAGGTACGTACCTATACCTACAATTACCCTGGGTTTCATCCATTACGTAAAATATCCATAGAGGTGTGTTCGTTCTCTTATTCTCATTTTAAAAGCGAGCAATCATTGCGTCCACTTGTGAAACAATCTGACGAACAAATAGTCGTAAAAAATATTTACTTTGCGCGTTCTGCTCGAATGGTACGCAACAAAAACTCGCAAGTCGATTTAAAATAACCGCGAAATGCTGGCAACACAGGAATTCACTCACGAGTAATCCGAGAATGGGCGAATAATAATTACATGACAAAGTGAAGTGGACGCAGGTTCACCGCGATCACAATCAAAAGAATTATCGTGGGGAGAGTACCTACCGACAGCGGCCCGTAATGCGCAACAGTCAATTTTATTTTATTTAAGACTGAGATTGGAAACCCCTGTAGGACCTTCCGTTCATCGACAATGTAGTCCATCATTAAATAAAACTACACCTTGATTAGAACGCTACCTTTATCTATATTTAGTAAACACATTATGTAAATTCCCATTTTATTGGACTAATTGCCCATCTTAATCATGAATTCTTCAGAAAGAGCCGATTACAAAAGGCGGACATCGCTGGCTAGTCCGGCTTGACCAGCACTATCGAACTACATCGTACATATCTAACAGCCGCGTCAATTATTGAGAAGTACAATCGACAACAGCGATAACTTGCAACGTACATCACTACGACTTTTACTATACGCTACATTTTTTACCACACATGTTTCGTTCCACACTACACTGCAAGAAATCTCCGTGTAAGGCTTACATTTCTCGAGACAGAATCCCAAGAGAAAAAAAAACATTGAGACTATCTTTTAAAAACTATTACAGCCGTTTAAAATAGACCTGCACAGGTTTTATTTCACATAGATTACAGGCGGCTTACACACGATGTTTCGCAGTGCCATACGTATACCGCGAATAATTTGACAGTAACATGTGAGGTGGACTAGCCGGCTTCATTAGCGGATGCCGTGGATAACCCGTCGCAGGCAGGTGCAATCTCGCGGCAACGCGTTCCAATTGCTCGGTCAAACGTTTAACGTTTTTAATTAATTGTTATTAAACGCTGATTGTAGTTGCGATGAGCAGAGGGTTGGCTATTCCAAAAATGCGGCGGGAGATAGTGTGTCTGAGCACGTACAAAATGGCATCAAGTTTCGTGATCAAGCTTTTATTATTCTAAAGTGGCCCTTTGTCGGTGCAAAAGCTAAATCAAGTAAGTACTTTTCACCAAAACCTTTGCCGATTTATTCACAAGTTGCAAAAATACAAAAAATATAGGTTTGCTCAAATATTAGCTCTATTACAAGTATTAACACCAGTACAATGCTTTAAGATAATAAACCTTACACATTTTAAATGTTTTTCTTCATTTGTTTGCATACAGAATCAAGGACGCAAGTAAAACAAGCGCACAATTCTAATGCATCTTGTAAAAGTCGCTGAAGGGAACTGGCCACAGAATTTATATGCGATGACTTAGCAATGTATCACTGCTGCAATCTTTACAACCATTATTGCTTCGAACGAAACTAACGTGTAGCTTGTAACAGATATAAATAAATGCAGATTCTTTGCGTGTTTTCAGAAGAATTTATTGGAACAAGATCGTATTAAAACTTTTAATACGGTCCATTAAAAACAATACATTGATTAATATTCTGTCTTTTGTAATTATGCTTCACTTTTAGCGCGTAATCGATGCCGTATTTAAAACGAAATATGAACAAAACGTCATCCTTTACTGATATATTAGACACTTGTGATTGCGTGCACTTATTGGTGGATCCTCTGTGCTCGACTGTACCGTCTTCAAATTCACATAAAAAATCGAAAAAAAACAACAAATACTTAAGAAGAATCGAGCTCGCCGTAATGACTAAAAACTTCATTTGCAATAATCATCGTTTATTGAAGAGCGGGTATTTATTAAAATACATCGCCTTATGAATATTCATGAAAGCGAATTTCTTTAGCGCCGATGATCGTTACGAATTTTTAAATGTTTATCGATGTTAAAATGGTGATTTTAACATAATGCGCTAGTTTCTGCGTCAGTCGGCTGTTTCCTTGTATAGAGATGAACTTTGCCATTTATGGTGATAAAAAATAAGAGCAGAGTCGTTCCAGCTAATTACCATCATAGTTTTTTTGCAGACATGATATCGTATCGCTGTTTTTTTAAATTAATTAAACTAGAAACATGTATATCTACCAACCTAAAATTAGAATATGAATGAACTCTATATTCTAAATCTTCTATTTACTAGCTTCAGTTAGGACCCGCGACCTCACCCGCGTGGAAAAACAACTTCATGAGCTTGGTCATAGTGACAGAATGACTGAAATGGTTTCAGTTTCAGAGTCTCTTACATCTTAGCTTATAAAATGTATCTCTATTTGATCTTAGTATAATATAAATTCCATTATATTATGTATACCTCTGCTGCATCATGTAATTTACAAAGCGGAAGCACTGCAAGCGGATGCACATGCCACTGAAACCGTGTGAACAATGGTGTTAGTATGTAAAAACAACGGTTAGATCCTAGAATTCCGTATACATTAACGGTAAATTGGTCCTTGGTAGGAACCAAGGACCAATTTATCTTTAATTAAACATTAGTCACATACATGCATGTATGCATGGTTGGCATGGCAGGTTTTCCCTCTTCAACTAACTGAATGACGACGTGGTGTATTGGTATGGACGAGTACACTTGTTTCTATAAACTTCAGCCTCCGAGTTTTTATCACAAATCGACTTAATTTTAAATAGGTAATGCTTGTACATCCAGTAAAGCATTACGGATTCCTGAATCTTTTATAGACATGCCGAATAAAAGATTCAAAACATCGAATAGGAATGTTGCGAGTCGTTGAAATCCAAATAGCTTGAGTGTAATGCTTTACTGGATATACAAGCACTACCTATCCTCTTACTGCATGAATTATGAAGGATGTACAATAAAAAATATTTTTATGTAAAATAGTCTTTATTTATGTTTGGTTAAACTCTAGAAATAGGAAAAAAAAATATGTACTTAGTATATAAGAAGTTATATAGTGAAGCCATATATGGCTTCGTATGCATTTTTGTAAAATGGGCTGAAAGCATATTTGGCTTCGTATGCATAGTTATTATATTTTGTGAAAATCCTTAAAGCAGTTTCTTATCTCATTATAGCATAAAAATACCTCACATTTTTCACATTTAGTGTAAGAACGAAGCTTTGAGCAGTTTTGACATAATTAGCGTTGGTTTTTGACCCAAATAGGAAAGTGATCGACGTTGTCAGTACGTACTAAAGTCAATGGTAAATCTTGATGCCTGGCTGGAGCCTTTCGAGACCTTTTCGAGGGTACTGGCGAACCTGGCATGCTGTTTGGAGTACCAGCTATCGACGATGTCGGTGTTCCCAAGAGACTTGCTGGACGACCACATTTTTTTGCCTAGAAGCCATGCGTTAACCATGCACAAGTCTATCATATGGAAGAAGACTTTGTACAGAGTTTCAGAGTCAGACTCAGGTATGAGGATATGTCTTTTTTTAGGTAAACGAGAAGAGGAAGGTTCGTATTCTGGGTCTAAATCGGAAACAATGTCGTCATCACTCAAAAAGCCATCACCAGGGATAGGATTTACAAACGTAGAACAACCATAAAAGCGAGAAGGATCCATTTCTGAAAAAGAAGAATGATAAGCCTTAGTGCATACAACGCCATATATGACTGACAGTGCTATAGCGGGAACGCATACGAAGCCATATTTGGAATTTGCAAAAACTGGGTCAAAAATGTAACAAAACCAAACATGATCACAAAAATAACTAACACTCGTCATAGTGCACAATTCAAGGAGTATGTAATTATTTTATTTGATTTTATTACTCACCGTTTTATATTTTTTTTTCACTAATATGTTCATTGCTCAATTTGTTGCAATTCAACCGCCGGCCGCGCATCAAATAATCTAAAATATTTGCTTATCCATAGACTTACCATATATTAAAAAAATACGTATTGTTTTACTGAGAACTAATAGACACTATTCAATATTTGTTTTCTTATTTTAATATTTAGATAAACTGTAAAAAAATATGAAAAACGGGAAGCCATAAATGGCTTGGCATGCGGTAAGAGGTTAAAATTAAGTCGACTTTCGTCGAATCTGTTGCTCTATATTTATCTAGTTTTCGCTAGTTTTCGTTATCAAAATCAAAGGAAAGCCGTTGGTCCCGACTGTAATTTGCAGATCTTTGACAGTTGATACAGCGTGCAGAGGCCCAAAAAGTCTGACAACCAGTCATACCAAGAAGTATTGTATTACCCAGTGGCGTTTTCTATGATGTGCCAGTGGTAACTGGGTTGTGGAGGTCACAATAGGCAGTTGCTCCATGTAAAATACTGGTACTAAGCTGCATGCGGTTAGACTGGAGGCTAGGTAGATGATCATTAAAGATAATTATTTACATATTTGCACAATCTTAAAAAAATCATAAGTAACCCTTTTTTTAGCTTCACCGTAGTCGAGAGTGTTATTGCAGTATATTGGCGCTGTTCAGAAGCAAAAGCAACAATAACTGCAATAAAACATACGCTGACAAGTTGCTAGTGCGACCCTACTTTCTCATATGACTACACCCTTTATCATTCGCTGACTGTTACAAATTGTACAGGATAACCCGGTAATACGCCGCCTTTTACTCCTTAATTAATGGAACACGACATGTTTCTTTTATCTCAAAAAAATGGGTAGGAATCTATGCGTAGCGAGCATTCGCTATCATGTTTTTACTTTAGATGTTTTGGCGGCGGTCTTCACGAAGTCAGTAGACAAATACTTCACTACCTTGATAGGCCAAAGGACGTTGTTCAATTAATGTACAAGAATCTATCGATATAAGTTTTGCCTTAGAAGTTAAAGCTTTTGGGAAATCTATACTAATATTATAAAGCAGAAGAATTTGTTTGTTTGTGTGTTTGTTTGTATGGTTGAACGCGCTAATGGAATTGAAACAATATTTCTGTGTTGGATAGTCCATTTATAGAGGAAGGCTTTAGGCTATATAACATTACGCTACGATTATTAGGAGCGGAGCAGGAATGAAAAATGTTGCTAAAACGGGGATTTTTTTTCCTTTCGTTTTTCTCTCTTATGTGACGCAGACGAAGTTGCGTGGGTCAGCTAGTTGTATATATTTTGGTCAACTGTTTTCTTTTGTCAGTAAAATTCTTCGGTATTACAAAATTTTCATCGGTTACGTATATTCGGAAAATATAACCGTTCCTTTCAACACACCAACAAACACATAAGTTCCTTTACCATATCATCGCAGATTGTTTTACATATTATCTTCAATCTTCATCCGTCCTTACCAGAAATAAGTTATTGCAAACTAAGAAAATACATGCCGCTCGCATCGTGGTGTTAGTTTTATTCATAGTCCTTTTATGCAAATATCTGACCATATAACATTGGCAAATTAAGTGTCATATACTCAATTCCATTTAAAATTATTTAATCCTACTTTCATAACTAAGGTCTTCATTAAAATAGGCGTACCGTAATTTATCTTTAGTCCTAAGAATCCCATAATTCTCTCGTCCTAATGAAAATGATAATTGTAACTCCTGTAATGAGGAAGAAAATTTACATAATGAATATTAATATAAATTATGCTGTGCCATAGTCTACGGGTGTCTATGTGTCTTGAGATAAATTAATTATAGTAGAAGCGGTTACATTTGATTTCAAACTATAATTTATTCAGTTTAGACAAAAGGAAATAGGTCTTCAGTTAATCGGACTAAAAAGGAAAAATTACAGGTTGTGGATTTAAAAGAATAGCTTGTTTTGCTCAAACATATTATAAGCAATATAGTAAACTCATGAATCACAGAGATAGAAAGTGCGATACCTCTGCCGATTCATACGCATCATAGTTCACACAGGAATGTTTATTGTACGTATGAATAATCCAAAGAAACAAGGCACACAAAAGAACATAATAAAGCTTGATAAACGTACGTCTCATTCGAGTATTATTTATAAAGGCCTTTAAAGTCGACAGTGACACAGACAGCCAGAGTGACACAGTGTCTGCACACATGAATAGTGTGCGTAGTAACAAGGAACACGGCGTCTCGTTACTCGCCCTGTAGGAAAACGTCCAAACGAGATGGAGTCAGTATGTAAATCACCGCTTTATCGTATCATGTTGCACATACTTAATTAGCTAGATTGTTGCGGGGCGTCCCACTTTATTCGCTAGTGTTGGTCGCCGTCGATGCACGCCAACGATAATACTATATCTAGCAATAATTTAACATCGTGTAGAAGTTTATTGCGAGATTTCAAAGCGGTATTCCTGGGAGCTAAGTGAGATTTGCTTATATTTACTCTATAAAGTCAACAGTTTGTCCGTTTTTCCTATTACGGTAATTCCTGTTTGTATATGATTATTACCGCTAAAATAGAAATGGCATTTTGTATTTGTCACCGTAAAATTGTCAAACACGTTATATTACAATATAACGTGTTTTTTATCGCGATATTGTAATGTCTCGTATTATTGTCAACTGAACATACGGAAGTATCTCTGCCCCCATAATCGGGACTTGGGGCACCCCCCCGTTAGGTTAGTTAGGTTCCTTTAAACCCTGCACTCGGAAATAGGGGCCCCGCGAAGCGGGGCTCCGTCGACCACGCTTTTTAGGGGGAATATAAAGTGTTTTAAGGTTATGTTGTATTAATCGGTATTTTTCAGGAATGGTCCATTATCTTTTCATGAGAGTTGTGCCACTGGGCAAGGGGGACCCCTCCTTCCCTCCACACCGCGTAAGTTGACTACCATCGCATGCAATTCACGAAAAATAATGCGTTTTGTTGTAAGCAGTATGTTCATTTGACAATAATTCGAGACTTTACAATATCGCTAGAGATATTACAATATAACGTATTTGTCAATTTTACGGTGACATATTCAATGTTTGTGCATATTCTCGATCTAAGTGTGAACGAACATAATTTCCATTGTTTCGAATAGGTTACAATTTATATCGATAGCGGACGTAGTACATCACTATTCAAAAACAAAGCCCCTATTGGCGGTCTCCGTCTGTCGTCGGTTTTTTTTTCTTCACTTCCTCAGTGAAAAGGATGCGGTGCATTCTACGGGTCCTTTATTTGCTCTTAATCTTTTTAGTCTTATTTGTTTTGCCCGCGTATGCCTCGCTATATTATAAATTAAGAATACTAAATACTCTTGGCAGTAATACGCGTCAAAAATACCGATTAGATACTTTAGTCGGTAGAAGAGCTAAGGTCTCTTAAATCCACTTAGGTATGTTGGAGTTTTTTTAATAAAATAAATGATACCGATGCTGTTTTGCTTGATTTGGAAGTTTCTTGACTTGACGATTGACGACAGCATTTCAGTATTATTAAAAAAATACAGTAGAATTAAAGAACTAATCTCAGCAGTTAATATTCATGACCTCTAACTTGACATAAACATATTTTCTGAGTCATTGCGTGTAAATTAAGAAGAAAACATGTCCAAAGAGATTTAGATACGGCTCTGTAATATATTGTGTGCACCGCATTGATAACATCAACTGCATCAAGCTTCACGCGACGCTACATTACAGTGGTTACATAATTACTGCTAAACCACATAAATAAGTCGTTCATATGATATGGAATGTCGCCGCATTTGCATTCGCGTGTCCCTACCTACATTACATGTGAAAAATGATACATAAAACCCGAACCCATAAAATTTGTACCCATTGAATTGGAACTATCACAAATATATGTTATATCCTCTTAAACTAATAAAGCTGGACAGTTGGACGAACGCGGACGCATTCAATGTCCTCGCGAAATTTACGATATCGTACAGCGAACATTCGCTGTATGGGACCATAAAAAGTTATTGTAAGTGCTAGTGCTCATATAAAAAGACTAGGGAAGCGTATTGAAATGACGATCAAGACGTTACGTCGGTATGAGAGTAATGAATCGTCGGTAAGTGTCAGTAATGGGCCTTAAGTAATGGCTTTTTGTTATTTTTATGTCTCTGGAGCCAATTGTAATCGATGTGTAATTAATGAAGTACTTCGAATGCGCTTGGGTTATGCACCTTATTTTAACTAGAATAGTGTGTGTTTGCGAATTATAAGTCATATTTATTAGTAACATTGAACTAGAGCTTAGGGCCAAATACGTTGAGCTTGGCACAAGCAAGGAGAGGCCTTTACGGGCCTTTACCTAGGAGTGGGTGAGAGCAAGAAGGCCCGTTTCGTTAAATTTATATTTTTTCCAGGGTCTAAACATTCAAAGTATATAATTAAATTTGCTAGCTTTAGTATCTTGTGACAAGCTGCATTCGGTAATAAGTCGTTTAAAAATTAAAGCTCACAGTATATTTTCTGTCTCACCCCAGGACACACAAGCAGCAGCAGCGGCATTAACTTCCTTAGGTCACGTCTACACAGCCATCGGGGACTATCCCAACGCTTTAGCCAGCCACAAGCAATGCGTTCAGCTGGTAAAACAAATGGGAGACAGGTTGCAGGAAGCAAGAGAGATTGGAAATGTTGGAGCAGTGTACTTGGCTATGGGGGAGTTCGATTCTGCTGTCGATTGTCATACGCAGCATTTAAGGCTGGCTAGGAGACTTGGGGATCAGGTAAGAAGCATTAAAAAACTTCATGGACTTAAAGACAGGTTTCTACCAAGTGGTAACTTAAACCAGAATGCCTTTGCGGAATGTTTTGCACGTGTTTTTGTATTATGATTAGACACAAGCTATTACATTTGAATGCATTTTTACCTTAAAAATGAATAATTAAGTAATAATTCAAGTATTGTCACCAACAAGATAAATTACCCATACCAAATCATAAATCAACCATTCCTTTACAAGGTTGAAGAAGCAAGAGCATATTCCAACTTGGGATCCTCGTACCACTACAGACGAAACTTTTCACAAGCTATTGCTTACCACGAGAATGTGTTGAGGATAGCACAGAACCTTGGAGACAGAGCAATCGAAGCTAGAGCGTATGCTGGTTTGGGACATGCCGCAAGGTAGGTTATTCTTTAACTAACAACCGTTATTTTCCTGATGAAGCTTGGAGTTCGGTTAAGATAAAGTATATTTCGATGAAGATTGTGGTTCAGCAGAGACACACAGTATGAAGTGTCCGTTACTACCTTTTGGAATGCAAATTTGAATAACAGTACTTTCTGTATGGCACCATAATGCATTTTAAACATCTTTCTAAACACTACATTTTTGCAAAGTTATGCGGGTTGTTGCGTCTCACAACCACTTTATGTTGAGGTTAAAGATTTTTCATGTGTGGCAGCAGTAAAAATTAGCACTTGAACTTCACAGATGTGCCGGTGATTACGCGCAAGCCAAGAAATGGCATGAAAGACAATTGGACGTCGCTCTAGCGGCAAGGGACAAGGTACAGGGTCTTTTTATTGATGAAACTATTTGTATGCGAACACACGATCCTATTCACGATAGCATTCTTTTGTTTGTGTAAATAAATTAGAAGGGCTGGGCCCTAGGCAGCGGCAGCGGTTGACGATTTTATGGTCCATGTGAAGTGAAACGCGATTTTGCTAGATAATTAGCATTATTTTTTTTTGAAGTCTTCCTCCACGTTTTCTCATCTGTTCATATGCTGTACTCATTTGTTCTTTTATACAAAACAAAACTTAATAATATCCCCAATATAAAATACATGGAACATTAAATAAGCCAACAGTCTTGGTTAGCTGGTCTTGTATATTGATTTGTTTTCTTCTTGTAGTTTTAGAAATTATTTCCTTATTGTGTAGGTCGGGGAAGGTCGAGCATGCTCAAACCTTGGCATTGTATACCAACTATTGGGGGAACACGACGCTGCACTCAAACTGCATCAAGCACATCTGTCTATTGCTAGACAGTTACAGGTAATTTGACGCACTTTTACCATTTAAAACGTTATTTAGTCCAAAGCAAGTGCAAATGTCTGCACAATTAGAACTCACTTGTCACTTTCACATTGCACCTACGTTTCTCTAAAATAACGACTTTAGGCGATCTTCGTTGTCTTCATATCATCTCCTAGTTATTCGTATTCAAATAAGAATGTTTTCACTTTTATTAGTTTTCCTAGAAACAATGTAACTTAACGTGAAGTTAAGAATCTATCAGAAGCATGTCATCCGAGTTTCGCTGAAAGACTGCTGCCAGGCCGAGCATAAAATCACGCTATTGAACGTGTACCCATATATGTGTGTGATAATGACTATTAATAACTGGTTCCATACCATTAACTCGATCTTAACTGATCTCATTACAATAATAATTGGAAGTACTCTTGTTAGAAAGACACTCGCAGTATTATAGAGTATAGCAACATCAGCTGCCCATGTCCATTGACACAGAAGCGTTTAGTAAAGTTGGACTGGGTTCAATAAATACATAAAAAACCATAGTCAAAATCTACCTAGCCTTTTCATAGATATGTTGGGGTCAGCTTTCAGTCTTACTGGATGCAGCTGAATACCAGTATTCTACATAAAGCGACTGCCAATCTAACCTCCATAACGCAGTTAGTACTGGGCAATACGACACCCCTTTGGAAGACAGGCTGAGATAAACAGGGACCATAAGGGATAGAAACGTCATAAATTACTATCTTTCAGGATAAAGCAGGAATGGGAAGAGCCTATGGAAACATAGGCAACGCTTACTCCGCAGCGGGGTTCTACGAACAAGCCATCAAGTACCATAAACAGGAGCTGACGATATCCAAGGAGGTTCATGACAGGAGTTCTGAAGCGTCCACGCATGGGAACCTCGCTGTGGCGTATCAGGCGTTAGGGGCTCATGATATGGCGCTTTTTCATTACAGAGCTCATTTAGGTAAGGTTTTTTTGAATACTTTAAGCTTTTATTTACAAGGTAAAAGTGATACTCAAAGCTGTTTCTAATACGTCTTTAGTAAACTATGAAAATCGGTAAAACAAAGAAAACAGAAAAAATCTTTCAGTTCTCGAAATCATTGGACAGTTACAGCCTGTACCGAATTATGTCACTTCAAAGACGTATAATGAGTCTATTTCTTAACTCTCCCTAACACAATCACTCCAAAACATCCAATAAGCAAAAATTTATATGTTCGGTACTCGAAAAGCTGAGTTTAAAGCTCGGTTTTGTTTTTTAGGGATGGGAAATCATCAAATACGAGTAACTTCTCCTACTCTGGGCTGAGTGGGAGGGAGACTTTTACTGGCTAAAACCCATCCATGTTCCTTCCTCGCCCTTTACGTTCCGGGGCCCCAGTATCTCTTTCGAACAGTCCCGCAGCCCCGGCAGGACTTAAACTCGGCCTTAGCCACTCTTGACGGAAATAACATGTATTGGCGTCCCGACGCGGAAGATCCCCGACGGAATTTCCGTCAAGTGTGGCTAAGGCCTTACTTATCAGAGGGGCCCGCAAGGGCCGAAGCCTGCCGGGGTTGCGGGCCTTTTCGAAAGAGATACCGCGGCCCCGGAACGTAAAAGGCGAGGAAGGAACATGGATGGTTTTTAGTCAGTAAGAGTCTGACACTCCCTCCCGCTCCGCCCAGAGTGGGGGGGATCATTTGATGATTTCCCATCCTTAAAAAAAAAAAAAAAAAAGGCCTTACTTATCAACATCTTTCTATTTCAGGTATAGCTCGCGAGCTAAAAGATGCAGCTGGCGAGGCTTGTGCACTCCTCAACCTCGGCAACTGCCTCTCCTCTCGAGGGGAGTTCGCTCAAGCCGTGCCGTACTATGAGCAACATCTGATGCTGTCCCAGGAGTTGGGTGATGTCACTGCTGAAGCCAAAGCTTGCCATTTTCTGGGATATGCGCATTACTGCCTTGGGAATTATAGAGAAGCTGTCAGGTTAGTACAACTTTTATCAAATAGTAATTTAGTGAAAAAAATATTACCGAAGCTTTGATGATCCATCAGCAAATGCGGTGTTTGCCACTGAGCTGAAACTGTCGCCTTCAAATGATAGGGTCTAAAATAGCCGCTTTAGCAGAATCATAATACGAATCACGTTATTCGTTTAAAATTCTTAAAATGAACTTTATGGCTGTTATATAAAGTCCCTTTTTCAGAAGCAGCAGCAGCTATTAATAAAGAACTGACTAGCTTCTATTCCAATTTCAATAAGTATTGGAAAAAATTAATCTTTGTTTTTCGGTTTATCTTTTTCTAATTATTTTTATTTTTTCTTGATTCTTCCCAAAAATAAAAATAGGCATGTTGTGGATTGGTTCAACCAGTATTTTTATCTGATCTCTTTAATTTGCTCATAATATTCCAGATACTACGATCAAGACTTATCGCTGGCCAAAGACTTACAAGACAAGATGAACATGGGGCGAGCATACTGCAACCTTGGCCTGGCCCATTTAGCCCTGGGCAACCTGGAAACTGCCCTGGAATGCCAGAAGTACTTCCTGGCGATAGCCCACATGACCCAACACTTGCAGGGCAAGTTCCGCGCTCTGGGAAATATTGGAGATGTACTGATTAAGATGGGAGATGTTGAAGAAGCTGTTAAGATGTATCAGAGACAACTTGGTTTTGCTAGACAGGTACCTATAAATTTAACTCTTATACTCCAAGAGCTACCTTGTTGGCGGACCAGCTGACGATACTTGTTTGTTTTTTTCAGGCTCGTGACCGATCTTTAGAAGCGGCTGCATGCGGTGCGCTAGGTCTTGCCAGAAGATTGCAAAGAAGGCTTGATGCAGCATTAGGGCATCACACTCAAGTAAGCACTTCATAATCATTTGACTACTAGTAACAAGTTCAAATCTTCATACATGCGCCTTTCTTTGAATGGTTTTTGTCGCCCAAACTCAACTGAAAGTTTCTCTAGTCCCCGTTCGAATTTCAAAACAAACATTATAATCATGACGACCCGAATGGCGCAGTGGAAGTGAGGCTGCCTTACGTTTTTAGGGTCCCGGGTTCGAATCCCGGTAGGAGCAAATGTTTATGTGATGAGCATATTGTACATTTGTTTCCGAGTCATGGATGTTTAAATGTATAATAAGTATGTATTTACAAACAAAAAATTATATATGTAGTATATCAATGTCTGGCGACCACGACACAAGCGTTGCTTGTCCAGCGATATTTATTATTATCATAATAGTACTTATTTATTTGTAACTAAATTCTTAATGTATTTTTTCAGGAACTAACACTTCGTCAAGAGGCGGGCGACGCAGCAGGAGAGGCAAGAGCTCATTCGCACCTCGGGGCTGTTCACATGGCTTTAGGACATTATTCGCACGCAGCCAGGTGCTACAGGGTAAGATAGGATTTGCATCATTCCTTTTTTACCAGGTACCTACTACCAAATACTATGAAAGACTGGATTTGCTTAAACGGAGAATCGAGTTGAAAAGGTCCCAGTGCAGGATAATACCAACTAGATACAATGGTGGATAGACCTTATTCTACGGGACTATTTCCTTGCTTTTGGTTTCATCTTTGTTATGGACAAACATAGAAAGAAAAACGCGACGAGATAATCCGTAAAGAACCTTACATTTTAATTGATAACCAGCCTACAGAATGACGTTAAAAACTCAGGAACATTGAAAATGCACAACTACTTGGTTCTGCATTATTTTGCAGAACTATTCACAAACATTCTTAATCACTTTTAGGAACAATTGGAAAGAGCGCAAGAACTTCAAGACTGTGCGCTAGAAGCCCAAGCATACGGCAATTTGGGCATTGCTAAACTTAACATGGGACATTATGAAGACGCCATAGGATATTTGGAACAGGTCTGTAGTTAATTGTAACGCTATTATTCTGAGACATGAGTCGAATGCCATCTGAAATTAAATGTATTTTAGAACACAAATATAGTAATCGATGTAACATTATCGGTTGATTATGAGTTGTCTACTCTGGTTCTATTAACAACAACGACATTGAAAACAATTTATGACCCGGCAGGACACCATTTGCAAACATGTTTTACTGTATCACCTAGCCAGAGCTTCAAACAGTGTGTAAACAACCTCATCACGAAGCCGTCAACCAAGCATTATGTACATCAAACTAAGTAACTTTACGCAAAAAATATTGCTATACTTTTTTTTGGGATGAAAAGTCATATTTTGTGGTGGAACTCAATGTAAAAATCTTACAATATGTACGGTCAGCAACCGCACATTGTACTTTAGTTAGCCTAGTTAAAATACTGCAAATTTTGTTATTCTATAAAAATGTAGTATCGTCACGTACGCAAGTACGTCAGTCTTCGGTTTAATATCGAGCTCGCGCAACATACAACATTTTGTGACTTTTTCTAACATTTTTTATTATTTTCTTATTACATTATTTTAGTGCAGTTTCGGATTAAATACCTTTGAACATTAACATTTATTTTATTAACATTTAACATTAATTGTAAAGGCTCATGCCCTTACATTTTGGTCCTTCGAGCCGTTAAGAGTAAAGTCAGTGCCGTGGTACGTTTTCACTCGCGGGAACAGTTGAACATTAAACTCGGACACTAATCAGAACATTAAAAACAGTGTGAACAGTGATATTCAGTGAGAATTACAAGGATCGAGGTGGAGCGTAAGCAGCGAATCCGGTGAGCACGTTCCATATTACCTACTTTGCGGAATTTTTGATTTTTTTTTGTCTGCACTAAACACCGGATAACAGCAATGACTTCTTACGATGCTTTACTTAACTCTCAATCAACAAATCTTGAGGCTATCAAACGAATAAACGAAAACTTTAAGAAAGATAGTTCCACACGTAAAAACACTCTTGAGTATCATGATGACAGACTTCAAAAGCTGGAAGAGTATTGGAGTGAGTTTAAAAAGAACGACATCCAATTAGCCTTGTTTGAAGGCAAGAAGTCTGGACCTTACTATGAGAACCGCATTTACGAGCGTTTAGAACAAATATACGAGGAAACGAAATGTATGATAAACAAGTCGAAACAAAGAGTACTGGCTAAAGTCGAAGACGAAAAATTTACTTCGTTTAGTCAGTTGCAAAAACAGGAAGAAATACAGTGTGTTCAAGAGAATGTTCCAGAGGAACGGGAGAGCGATGAGATCGCGGATGATGTGAGAAACACGTCAAATGAAGAGTTGGTCGTGGACCAACGGACTAAAGATATGATGAATGAGCAGCGGTCGAACATCAAGGCTTTTGAGAGAACAGTACGGAACATGGACATTGAAAATTTAAAAGAAAAGTGGCAACTTGAAGATAAGTTGAGGACAGTTACGCAACGTTGGGAAAAGGTCGATAGCACTTATTGGAAGCTCGATAACATGTTGGTCAACACGCAAGCATTTGAAAGTGATTATAATAGATTAGAAAGGCTGTATGAATTCAGCAAAGAACAAATTAACAAGAGGATTTGGGATAATAAACACCAGGAAAAATCCACGCCAAAAATTGAACTTCCAATTTTCAGTGGTAGCTATGCACAGTGGACAACATTTAAGGATTTGTTCGTGGAAATCGTGCATCGTAACACTTTTATCTCTAATGCTCAAAAAATGCAACATTTGAAGGCGAAATTAAAGGGAGAGCCTGAGCGATTAATACAGCACATGAACATTAGTGCTGACAACTACGAAGCTAGTTGGCAGATACTTCAACAGAGGTACGATAATAAGAGATTATTATTTACCTACCAAGCAAACATTTTACTGAGTCTACCCAATATACAAACTCCAACGACATCTCTCCTGAAAAGGATGCATGATACGACCATTGAGTGCCTTCAGGCTATTAAGAATCTGCAATACGATACTTCTAGTTGGGACCCCTTAGTGGTTCACATTTTAATGCAAAAGCTGGACGCAGACACACGCCAGGCCTTCAAAGAATCCATGGAGAATCCAAGGGAAATGCCGTCTTTAAACGAGTTTTTGAAATTCATTGAAACCAAGTTCATGTCAATGGAATCGGGTACAAACCCGAACCGCCCACGAAACTTTAACAGTCAACAGCAAAACATTCAGCCGAAAACGGTTCATAATGCAACGTACAGCAAGCCTAAGTTTCAGCATCAGACCGTTCAAGGTGGTACTAAGAACATGCCAAGAACATTTCATAACAAGCAAACATTTTACAATTCCATTATAACTTGTCCTAAATGTAATAACCAACATGGGCTCTATAATTGCAGAGAATTTTTAAGTATGTCACCTGAAGAAAGGTTGAAGACCGCTAACAACCTACATGTATGTCTAAATTGCCTATTCAGTCATAACGGCGAAAAATGCACGTCGGAAAAAAAGTGCAAGCACTGCGATGAGCCGCATAACAGCATTTTGCATGACGCGATTGGAGTTGCAAAATCAAGAACCGGCAGGGCTAATGTAGGTCAACAAGTGAACACGCATTTAGCACATGACAACTCAAATGAGGTACTGCTAGCCACGGCCCTGGTCAAAACAATAGCCAATGATGGAACTACGATCGTTTTACGCGCTTTATTAGACCAGGGATCTCAGGTTAGCCTAATAACAGAAAATGCTGCACAAAAATTGCAGTTAAAACGAAACAGG
This sequence comes from Xestia c-nigrum, assembly GCA_916618015.1. NCBI lineage: Eukaryota > Metazoa > Arthropoda > Insecta > Lepidoptera > Noctuidae > Xestia > Xestia c-nigrum. The sequence goes on from OU745263.1 coordinate 8,416,880, forward strand.
ATGAACGCGGTGGTGTCAGGCGTTGGTGCTTCAGCCACCACGAAGTGTAAGGGAGTACTCCATCTTACATGCCAAGCGATACACAATGACTTCAACATTAACATTAAAGCATTTATTATGAAGAAAATAACGAACAAACTGCCAAGTAAAACAGTAAACAAAGGTAGTTTTGAACATATACAGCATTTACAACTCGCTGACCCAGAATTTAACATATCTCAGGATATAGACTTACTATTGGGAGCCGATGTATATTCTGAAATATTGTTAGAGGGGTTAATAAAAATAAACACGTCGTCCATCATAGCACAACAAACGCATTTAGGCTGGGTAGTATGTGGTAATTACAAAACATTAAATTGCCATGTAATTGTCAACAACATTCAGGATCTAACCCAATTCTGGGAACAGGAGTCTTTGCAAGAAAACATAGAAGATGTGGACCCTGACAACAGGTGCGAACAGCTGTACAAAGAGACAACAACACGACTTCCTGATGGGCGATATCAAGTTCGTCTTCCACTCAAGGATAATTTTATTGAACACTTAGGAACATCAAAACCACAGGCCATCGCTCAATTTCAACAACTAGAGCGAAAGATGGCTAAAAATAATGCATTTGCAAAAGATTATAAAGCTTTTATAAATGAATACGAAGAAATGGGTCACATGGAGCAAGTCGAAAGCAACACTAGGAACAAAAACATTGAATATTTTCTCCCGCATCACGGGGTAGTGCGACCAGGTGCTATCACAACGAAACTTAGAGTTGTGTTTAACGCTTCGGCAAAAACAAGTTCAAAATACAGTCTTAATGACTTAATGGAGGCTGGACCGAATCTACAAAAAGATATCCTTAGCATCTTGCTGAAGTGGAGACAATACAAATATGTCTTATCATCAGACATTGAGAAAATGTACCGATTTATAGTGGTACATCCAGAACATCAACCCTTACAGAAAATAGTGTGGAGAGGTTGTCCACGGCAACTGCTAAGAGAATATCAACTATGTACAGTCACCTATGGTACTAAGGCCGCTCCATTCTTAGCACTCCGAACACTTCAACAGCTAGCGATGGACGAAGGTGACAAGTACCCGGAAGCAAAAAACATCTTAATCAACCAATTTTTTGTAGATGATGCGTTATTCGGAAAGGATACCATGGACGAGGCGCGAGAAACAAGAGATCAACTTATACAGCTATTAAAAGAAGGAGGGTTTAACCTTAGAAAGTGGTCGAGTAACGAACAACAACTGCTAGAAGATCTGCCAGAACATATGATTAGCCCAGTCAACTTAAGTTTTACAGAAGCATCAGCTTCCAAAGCATTAGGCTTGGCATGGGATCCGAAACAAGATGAATTCATATTTTCAACCACATTAAAAAACAAAAACAACAACATTGGCCTTAACAAAAATTCGTCAAAACGGCAAATCTTAAGCGACATATCAACAATTTTTGATCCTTTGGGATGGCTATCCCCTATAACAATCAAGGCAAAAATTTTATTCCAACAAATCTGGAATTACAAAATCGAATGGGATGACACTGTTCCAGATGGAATAGAAAAGGAATGGAGAATATTAAAATCAGAATTAACAACTATGCAACCCTTCAAAATTAACCGATGGCTAGGGTTAGAAGCAAACAAGGATTGGGAATTACACGCGTTCTGTGACGCATCGGAAAAAGCGTTCTCGTGCGTGGTGTACAGTAAAATTAAACAAGGGAAACAGCAAAAAATTGCATTGGTTGCGGCAAAAACAAAGGTCGCTCCAATCCAAAAACAACAAACACTTCCCAGACTTGAGTTATGCGGTGCTCAGCTGTTAGCTCAACTGGTCAAGAAAATAAAACATTGCCTCGATAAACCTAACATTAAAGTAACAGCTTGGACGGATTCAATGATCGTGCTTGGCTGGCTAAAGGGCGATATCTCGCGATGGAAGGCCTATGTCGGACACAGAGTTCAGGAGATAACATCTGTAGTGCCTGCCGGGTGTTGGAAGCACGTAAGATCGGAGCAAAATCCCGCCGACTGCGCGTCACGTGGACTACTACCGTCACAGTTACACAACTTTCCTCTGTGGTTTGACGGACCCGAATGGCTTAACAGTGAAAATATACCGGAAACATGTGACACGGTTAAGACACCAGAAATAGAGGTTAAAAAGGTGCATGCAGTTACGTTACGAACTATTGAAAACAAAAACACGAGCATTGTAACTGAACTCCTTACCAAGAACAGCTGTATTATAAGTATAATACGCATCGTAGCCTGGGTCTCGCGTTTCATAACAAACACGTCACAAAATAATCGTCACAAGGAAGACGCAGCTATGAATCATACAAACATGAATGGGCCGCCTGCGTCAAAACAATGTAATTTAACACTCGCTGATATTCGACGCGCTACTAACATAATTATAAAACATGTACAAAATGAACATTACGGACAAGAAATCCAAGATTTAAAAACAAAGGGAAGGATAAGCAACAATAAAGGACTTCAGAAACTTTACCCTTACCTAGATGAAAATAACATACTACGCGTCGGAGGGAGATTACAGAATTCAAACTTACCTGAAGAAACAAAACACCCTGCTATCATCCCGAAGAACAGCAAGCTGGCATATCTTCTCATTGCTCGTGCGCATCTTACAACACTACACGGTGGAGCGAGGCTAACTATGGCCACATTAAGACAAAAATATTGGATAACAGGAGGAAATAACACAGTCAAAAAATACCTACAAGACTGTGTAAAGTGTTGTCGCTTCAAACCATCGAAACAATACCAATTAATGGCCGACCTACCCAGCGAAAGGATAACGCAATCACCACCATTCTATCACACAGGGGTGGACTTCACAGGGTTTGTTAGTGTGAAACTAAACAAAGGCCGAGGCGTCAGAACGAGTAAAGGGTATGTCGTTGTTTTCGTATGCATGGTAACAAAGGCCGTGCATTTAGAACTTGCATCAGATTTATCGTCACAAACATTTATACTGGCTCTCAACCGCATGATTGGGCGACGAGGTTGTCCGAAACATATTTACTCCGACAACGGAACAAACTTTGTTGGAGCCGAAAGGGAGTTAGCCAAACAACTGCATATCTCACAAACATTTAACAACGACACCTTATCGAGAAGGAACACCGAGATGGGGATAGAGTGGCACTTCAACGCCCCAAGCTGGCCGTCGGCGGGAGGACTTTGGGAAGCTGCAGTTAAGTCAATGAAATATCACCTAAAGCGTGTCCTAGGAGAGCAAAAGTTGACATACGAAGAGTTTTTAACACTGCTTACTCAAATCGAAGCCTGTATGAACTCAAGACCACTTTGCCCGTTAACGGAAGACGTGGACGATATTGATTACCTTACTCCGGCACATTTTTTAATTGGACGACCAGTAACATTTCTACCAACGGAAAATACCGAAAGCCGAAACATCAACATTCAACATAGGTGGCAGTTGCTAAACCAAATGAAACAAGGGTTTTGGACCAGATGGTCGTCAGAATACCTGCAACAACTTCAAGTTCGTAGTAAATGGCTGAATAAAACAAATAAATTATGCATAGGGGATGTTGTCTTAATCAAAGAAGACAACCTTCCTCCTGCGAAATGGGCGCTTGGCAGAATACAAGAAGCTCACCCGGGGAAAGACAATCTAGTCAGAGTTGTGACTATGAAAACAAAATCAGGGGTACTAACAAGACCAATAACAAAATTAGTTAAACTACCTATACCAGAATCTAATATAAAAATACCTGACACCACCACATCCGATGACAAAACCTGCACTGAAAAACAAAAATCTACATTAAACAACACAAATAGATACCAACGACTTAAATCAAGGAATATGAGTTCCAGCCTGCTATGTATACTCTTAACATTATTAACGTTATTTCAACCTACAAGGCAAAGCAGTGACACTATAAATATCACACCGTTTGAACCAAATAGAGCAGTGTACTTTGACAAAATCGGTAATTTGCAAAGCGTACACGATGATTGGAAGATTGTTACCTACTATAACATGACATCTTACTGGCAAGGCATGGAAAACATACATAGAGTTGTGAAACACCTGAGTGAAAGGTGCGAGCAATTTGCATACCAAACGATGTGCAAAACCATTATGACCGAATTCCAACAGGAACTTAACGAGCTTGATCATAACAATTACATGTTGGAAACACATCATGGGCAGACAAGAGGGCGCGTTTCCCGAGGTCTTGTCAACGGAATAGGTTATCTAGCAAACAGCCTATTCGGCGTGCTAGATGAAAGGTTCGCAATACAATATAAAAAGGACATAGAAACATTGCAAAACAACAGAGACCATTTATTGAACCTGATCAAAAGTCAAACATCAATTATAGAAGCACATAATAACATTCTGAAGAGAAATGAAGAGACGATGAACACTCAGTTCAATCTCTTGGATCAGCATCTTAACGCTACAGAGAACTATTTACAGAAATTGGGTAAGGAGGTAGAACAAGAGGAAGCTTTGAACTACTTTAACATAATGGCTCTGGCTAGTTCAACAATTCTGTCTAAACTGCGCCACATCCAACACATGCTTTTAGACACAGCCATCAACATTCACCATGGCCATGTAGACACCAGACTTTTACCACAGAACCAGCTCTTTCAGGAGCTCAACATTATCTCTGGACAGTTGCCACAGCAATTATCGTTACCCGTTGACAATATTCAAAACCAACTAGCTGACATATACAAACTACTAGAGGTGAAATCAAGATTATTTGATAAATATTTTATCATCGAAATAACATTACCATTAACAGGCGACACTCCATTCACCATGTATAAAACAGTTCCTATACCGATGATAAAAAATAACAAACATTCACTTACAATGAAAACCAATTCAGAATATATTGCAGTCAATATACGAAAGGAGACATATATGCAGCTCACAGACAGTGACCTGGAACATTGCATCAAAATAGAACCAAGTACATTTGTATGTTCACTAAACAAACCAACTCGTAACATGAGAAATCATCAGATTCCATGCGAAATCGGCGCAATAACAAACATTACATTATCAAAATGTATCTACACATCCGAATCCTGCAACAATAAATGGACACCATTACAAAAACCTAACACCTGGCTCTATGTCTGCTGCACAGACTGCCAACTGCAAATAATCTGTGAAGGTCGTATGACTACTAAGGCAATACATTCAACGGGAATTTTAGAAGCCAAAGAAGGATGTATAATTAGAAACAACGAAGAAACATATTACACACAAGTTTACTACACAAACAATATTTATGTCAGCCCTGAAATACCACTGATAGATCTGGATGACATCAACAATTTAACATCGGTCCAGCCGCTTGATTTATCAACTGGACAACAGAATACGCAATTTGTAAGAAACGATTATGAAAAGCTTCATAATTCATTGAAAGAATTGGAAGATCAAACAAAACAAGCTGAAATGTCGCAACACGATGTGCACCAATACATCGTTTCATACTCGACGATGGGACTTCTGATCTTGTCAATAGTCGTCGCGGGAGGAGCCTACGTGTACTGCAAACGTAGCGGCAAGGTCACCGTCAGTGACGCCGGCGTGTCCACCAGATTACCGCCACGGAAGCCACCAAGAGCTACAGCATCCACTGAAAACATAGAACTTACCTATGCGACACCTCATTCTTTTAACATTTGACTTATAATAATTTTAATTCACATTGTTTTCATTTCATGATTTGTATTTATATTGGTAAAATAGTCTTTAATAAGTTATCTTATTTTTTGGCCCCGCCAAGATGTACGGTCAGCAACCGCACATTGTACTTTAGTTAGCCTAGTTAAAATACTGCAAATTTTGTTATTCTATAAAAATGTAGTATCGTCACGTACGCAAGTACGTCAGTCTTCGGTTTAATATCGAGCTCGCGCAACATACAACATTTTGTGACTTTTTCTAACATTTTTTATTATTTTCTTATTACATTATTTTAGTGCAGTTTCGGATTAAATACCTTTGAACATTAACATTTATTTTATTAACATTTAACATTAATTGTAAAGGCTCATGCCCTTACACAATAAAAACTTGTTATTATGTCAAAACATTGGAACTTTAAGTCCCAATTATTTCCGTGACTAAAAGGTTCCCAGGTATGGTGTAGAGCAAAAACTAATCGCAATGACGGGTAGAACAAGTGCTTTTCGGCTGCGTTAAGATGCTTTTTACACCTAGAGGTTTTCTTAACCCTTTATACGAGCCACCTTTGTTGGAAAACTGGAAATCACAAGGAAAGGCGTTTGCCCAGCAGGGAGATAACGCGGTCTAGTTCTAACAACGATAAAACCATTCGAGTCCAAATTTTCACTTTCACTTTTCTCCCCCAGCAACTTGCAATCCTAGAACGCGTAAACACCCCAACATGTCACTTAGACAAGGCTCGCGCTCTAGGCTCCCTGGGCGACTGTTACGACGCACTGGGCGACCCTGATGAAGCCGCCAAGTATCATGAGCAGCACCTGGCTGCTGCACTAAAGCTGGATAATAAACGGGAGCAGGAGAGAGCGTACCGAGGATTGGGACTTAGTCACAAGTACGTACACCTATTGAAATTTGTATAAACACCAGGCCTGAAGGCACCAAAGAAACTGATTCCTGCTGGCTTCCCTTCGAGAACAAGGCACTCTACGTACTGTCTTAGGTATCTAATCTAGTGGAATAGTATTCTATATACACATCTGTGGGTATCATATCACAGTACATAGATTTAATACACCATAGGGTTGAAAACATTACAAAAATGACAACATTTTTCATGTCAACATAAGGCAACAGGTAGCATCATTTTGACCCTTCGCCACTGATATATACTCACTTTAAAGCAGGATTGCTCTGTAAATGATAATTATGACGACAAAATAATCGGTTTTCTGTACTTGGAGTTGGTTGTCGTTGTTTTTTTATTACTTAACAAAGTGGATCCGTTAATTGCTTTTTATTTTTAAACCAAAAAAGGCGAATATTTTGTTATTAATTTATTTCTTGACTTCATTTCAAGTGTTATCTATCAGTCCCTTATTAATTCGTCTGATTAGTTTGTGATTCTCTTTGTGGTCTTCCTTGATGTTAAATTCTTACTTCTCTTCCCAGGTCTGTTGGCAGCCTTCAGCAAGCACTAGTATGTCTAGAGAAACGTCTAGTGGTATCACACGAGTTAGGCGCTCCAGAAGCAAAGGCGCAAGCTTATGGAGAACTAGGGGCTTTGCATATTGCCCTGAACAACTTGGAGCAAGCCGTGCTGTGTTTGGATCATCAGAAGAATATTGCAAAGTAAGTTTTGGGGTTTATCTCAATTGGAAATGTTGCTCCAATTTTACAGGTTCCAATCTGTAAATGTCTCTTTACAAATCTTAAAAACTGATAAGGTGAGCTTAATCATAATAGACAAAACGACAGTTTAAAAAAAATTGCAAATCTATTAAGTTCGTCAGCGTCAGTTAGAGTATTGGAAAATAATACACACGCATTTTTTGTTTTTGTAAATCAATGAATATTGACAAAGGTAAAACGCATCAAAACTCGGGAGTGGGGGTTTGTGACGTCACAACTCGTTAAAAATTATACCCCGGCGTGATGTATTGAGAATTTTAAAAGCGTCGTACTATCTTCGTCAATTTTGGTTTATGTAAGAAAATAAAAATACGCGTCAATTATTTGTTGATAATGTAACTGACGGACAAAATTTTTTTTTGTCGTCTACCCTATTACTAAGACTTTGTCGTGGTCCACCTGACCATCCATCCGCGGGTCTAGGACTTTTACGCAAACCCTCATGCGCGAAAAGATTTAAATTCGCGACCGGATTTTGCGCAAAAGTCCAGTCGCTCAAGTACATTCGTGCAAGTGTCCAATAGTGGTCGCGGTCCTTTCTCAGAAATGTTAAATCACAGTTTTGTTGTCGACAGAGAACTAAACAACCAGATAATGGAAGCGGAAGCGTGCCACTCACTGGGTGTGGCCCAGCACGCACTGGGCGACCACGCCGCCGCCGTGCGCCATCACCGCGCCGAGCTAGAGCTGGCGCACCGACTGGGCCTCACACACTTACAGGTAATGGGCAACCACGCCGCCACCGTTCGCCATCGAGACGCCACTCAAAATGGTGGAGGAAAACGTCGTGAAGAAACAAGACATGCCTTTGCCATGTCCTTAAACCACAAATTCGAAAACATGTGAAATCTACGAACCCGCACTGAGACCGCGTTGTAAATGATAGCCCATTTTCTTAGAGGAGACCTGTGTCCCACAGTGTTTAGATACTTTAAAAGACTTCAGTGGTGGCAATACTTATTTAATTTTAAATTGTCTACAGGCCCGAGCGTGCGGTGGTCTGGGCGCTGCTCATGCATCAATGGGTGCTCACGCTGAAGCGGCGAGATGGCACGAATCAAGATTGCGACACGCTACTGCGGCTGGTAAGATGTTCTACTCTTTAGATTCTTATAAATCATCACCATCTTCCAGGCATTCTCCCGTGTTACTTGGAGTTGGCTCGACAAGTTAACTTCTTTCAAATATTGCAACTAATCTTGGCAGCTTGTTTTGGTCTCTCTCCGTCTTATTCTGGTCAGAGCCAATGAATTACCACGTTACATCCATTCCTGTTTTACTATCTAAGATTTTACAAAAGAGAGGAAGTACTCCAAAACCTAGATAATCTAAAAGAAAAATCTGACTTGTTAATTCTTAACAAGTCAAATTTAGTCTTTTGAGATCTGCTTGACCAGCCTGAAATATTAATACTGTTTTGTAATCCAATACATTTTGTTAACAGGTGATACAAGAGGACGGGCCCAAGCCCTGGCAGATTTAGGAAGGGCTCATCTAGCGATGGGAGCTTGTGGCAGTGCTGTGTCATATCTGCGACAAGCCCTAGCTGCCACTGAAGGACTGGCCGATGCTGATGAAGAGGTAAGGGATCATTAAGATAGAAAGGTTTTATTTGGTACGATACGCTCAGTTTCATCTTAATGTGGTTTCGGTATACCTTCTCAGACCAATAATTCTGATAACTTCTATGAATCACCATCTTTAACTTAATTATTCAAAAATTTCATCTTTACCAGGCCCGCGTCCGTCATCGCCTCGGCTTCGCACTCTGGGCGTCAGGGGAACTGGAAGAAGCAAAGGAACAGCTCCAAGCTGCCCTCACTCTACTGGAGTCTAGCAACGACAAGCATCGGGACAGGAAGATAGCCGCGTTATATACGTCTACTCAACACGCACTGCAGAGAGTACTTGTTGGTAAGTAGAAGGATACTAAGTATTCAACCCTTTTTCATGTTATGCAGAGTTAATTTTTTAATGAAAAGCCAAAATTTAAAAATTAAAACTAAAAGTGCGTTATTATTTTTTTTTATATATTTTATAAATATTAATGTAGAAAACAAAAACAAAATAGCATTCATATGAAAATGTCCTAATCCTAAATCATAAACGTAGTGGGAATCAATGCTCTTGTGTGCGTGTATATCTAGGTTGTTGAACTGAATTATGCTGTTGCAATATCCGCACGCTTTTTAGTGGTGGACAGGAATGAAATCTTTTTAAAAATGGTTGTTTTTTTTCATTATATCGAATATATTTATTTATTTATTTATTTATTTATTTATTTATTTATTTATAATAAGCACACCAACAGCACAATCACTTACAATTCTAATTACATAACACCGAAAATTGACATTACAGCAACCATGCAAATAATAGGTATGCATGACATTGATACATGAGCATTAGAGACAGAGGAAAACAATAAAAATAGTGCCTAGTGGGCCTTAATCCAGAATACTACAAAACAAACCAATTTGAACTACTTAGACATGAACTCATCACATTGTTTAAATACGGAACGTCTGTATGAAGCGAAACTCATGGAGAAAATATCAATGGGGTAATCTATTAGTTTAGATCGTTCATTATATTGCCTTGCCATACGTGTTAGGGGGCTATTAAATGTGGTATTTAATGTGGATGAAGGCAATTCAAAGATACGATGATGACGCTTACTACGTTGGCTGAACCGAAAGTTAAAATAATTTACTAAATGTGCATCTATGGAACCGTTTATAATTTTATGAAGTATTAGTAAGTCGGCATGGTTACGTCTTTCATTTAAGCTAATCATTTTAAAGTGCCTTAACCTGTCATTGTAATCAGGTATGGCTTTTCGAATCCCATTTTTCACACATAAATACCTAACAAAACGGGCGATATAAAAACCATCACTGAAAATTTGGCCGATTATTGAAAACTAACCCCGTATTGCCAGAAATATTAAGAATGCATTCTTGCCTTGTTACCGAAGGGTCACCGACAGGAATCGCCTTCTTAGGTGCCTTCGCGCATGATGTGTTGGTATTGCCCACGTTATTCTCAAATCAATTCATACTCTTACAGAACTTGGTCGACACCCCGAAGCATTGGTAGTTGCCGAGAGAGGACGATGCCGATCCCTAGACGCCGTCACTGAGAAACCGTCTGGGACATTGAACCAAGCCAATCTGGAACTTCATGCACAACAAAGGTAAGTTGCTTGTCAAAACAGCATACTCCTACCCTTGTCGACGCAGTACGAATCTGTACCACTTTTCTTCAATAGTTCGTAACCCTAACATGCCTGCGCAACATGACCACCGTAGGAACGGGTTTCTTCGAAGAAAGAATCAACAAAATTACAGATTTCTTTTGTTTATCTGTCATTTATTTGTAAGTATGTCGAGTCTTCGTCGACATAACCCGTTTCTATGGCGGTTATGCTACGCGGTATGGTTGATGTTTATTCACTTTGCGCTATCATTTAAAGTCTTCTTTCATCCTTTCTTTGATCTACCTCTTTGGTAAGCTGGTGTTTAAGAAGAAAATAGGAAAGAAAATAAAGTAGAACTATTCACCATTCATAAAAATGAGAAAAATTACACTGAGCTTGCAAAATTCTCTCTCAGAAGTGCAGAAGAATCTGGCAAGGAGCGCTCAGAACCATGGAGTCCATCCAGCGTGGAACAAGTACTAGAAGTCGTGAACAAGCAGAAAGCTCCAGTCCTGTACTACAGTCTGGCAGCTGGACGGCTGTACGCGTGGCTACTGCAGCCGCATAAAGGTAACAACAATCACACTGATTATAAACCAAAACATTACAGTTCGTTTCACAACTCCCTGATAAGCACTATTAAAGAGACCACATGAACAACTGACGTACGCTCATGTCCCGTACGCGAACGTCGGTGTTTAGGAACAGGCCTTCAAGTTCCTACCTGTTGAAGACCTGTTTCAAAACACAGGCACACAGGCCAGGCAGATGATGAGGAGATGATGGCATCTCATCATCGTCTGCCTAGCCTTTTCCCAAGTATGTTGGGGTCGCCTGACAGTCTAAGCGGATGCGCCGAATACGAGGATTTTCCATGGAGCGACTGCCTAACTGATGTCTACAACTCATAACCACTTGGTAAGACTGGTTGTCAGAATTTTTTGAGCCACTGACTACCTATAACGTCCGCAAAAATCTACAAATGACAGCCGGGACCAACAGCTTAACGTGCTTTCTGAGGCACGGAGGAAACTCGGTATATAAGGGTGGTCACCCACCTACAGACCAACATAGGCAGACTTAACCTAAAGTTCGTCCCGAGCGGCTGGTATTATTTAGCCACGAACTTCTCCTTATCCATCATCTAAGATACTGAATTAACAAAATATTTGTTATTTCCTAGGTATCTTGAGATTCCATCAAGTGTCTCTCTTGGAAGAAGCAGAAGACAGCGGCAACAGCTTGCCTGATATCAGTCCAGATGACCTTCAGCCGAGCAATGGTAAGAAATATTCTCAAATCCTTTATTGTCCAGGTTCAATTTAGTCCCTTCAACCTATGGTGATAAGACTTCTCAATACTCATCAGGTTTTTTTCACCAAAACAGAAATTTTATAAATGCATAAATACAATTTTACTGTTGGAATTCCAACGCTATGTACGAAGCCAAGCGTTGAATAACCAACTGTGTTTTTATTTCGTGACCATTTAAACATCATCTTGTGTTATTGAAGATGTGGATGGCAGGCTCCAGCATGACTTTCTAGTTCTAATAGTACTGTTTACTTATCTGTAGTGAGCGGTCTGGGCAAGTTGGAACATTGCATTGGAGAATGGTCTACTTGGCTGAAGGCGAACGCTGGACGACGAGGCGACACCGAAGATCAATGGGACCCTGATGATAGACCAAACACGGGACTTGCACGAATGGTAAGAAACTTTGTCCCAAGACTGGACTATCCTTGATCTTTAGTATGTACTACTGCTTCGTTGATCTAATGGTCGCAAGCGCCTATGGTGATCATAAGGTTCTACGTACGATCCATGGGGTTTCTTGCCCATTCTTCTCCGTAGAGATCTACGCTTTGGAATGTGCAAGTACAGTACTTTCTCAAGTTATTATGCATTGTGACTGATCCCCTTTTTTTTTTTTTTTTTTTTTTAAGGATGGGAAATCATCAAATGACCCCCCCCACTCTGGGCGGAGCGGGAGGGAGTGTCAGACTCTTACTGACTAAAAACCATCCATGTTCCTTCCTCGCCTTTTATGTTCCGGGGCCGCGGTATCTCTTTCGAACAGGCCCGCAACCCGTGACTGATCCCCTGAGTTTGATTCCCAGATTGAACAAGTCTCATTCGTTTTTTTATTAGGATGTTAACAGTAGCACCCTGTAGTACCCCATATTATAGTGGGCTATAACAGTACAAAATGTAGGTATTACAAGTACAGTAACCTTTTGGAGAATTGGTAGCGTTATTTATTTTATTTGCACCGTCTCTCTAAAATTCTTTCAACCTTTTTGTTGGTGTCAAAATTTTTCCTCTGCAACAGGATTAGCTTCATCATCTAAAATCCTATTGAAAATTGCCAGGTCACCCGCAACCACCTATTGAACTCGTCGAACTACTCACTGAGCTCTCTATTCAGTGTGGGATCAGTCGGAGGCTCCGTCGCCGGCTCCGTGGCCAGTCTCCAGGGATCTACCAGGTGCGTACCAATCGAATACGCTATACAAAGACAAATTCGTAAGCTTTACATGCCATAGACTAAATTGAACTTTTGATTCAAAAATAGTCTCTCAAATCGCAGTAAACTTGATCGTCAGCTAAAACTAGTCCTACGCCTTCGCCCGCATACAAATTTTATACAAAAACCTTCCTCAAGAACCACTCTATCCATTGGTGAATAGCATGAAAATAAGTGCAGTAGTTTTTGAGGTTATCGTGAACAGACAGACAGACGCGGCGGTGGACTTTGTTTTATAATATGAAGTGATGTCGTCAGCTTTATTTTGCGCTTGGTTTTAACGAAATTTGTAAAATTTACTGGTTATCTATTAGATCCAGCGTCCACATCCCCCGTAAGAAGCAACCATCATGGCAGGGTCCACCATGCCTCACTGCTCTGTACCAGATGCTGTTGGCACCCTTCGAAGATCTGCTGCCTGCCTCCTGCAATAATAATCATGGTGAGAATATATGGCCTACCATTTTTATTCTTCTATAGTTGCAATCTTAATCCTGCGCAGGAGACAGTAATTTCTATTATTAAGATTTCCAATGATTGTCTGTCAAGCTTGATCACCAAGGACACGCATGATATCTTCACTAGCCATTTAAAATAACATCTCCTGAAGAACTCCTTAACAAGATAGTCTTTTGCTGACTCTTACATCAATGCTTTAGTTATTCTTGAATATCAAGGCTTGGTGATGACAGATCTTTAAGTCGCAAGGGCAAATGTTCGTCATGAAATCATTATTCATCAGCATTATCTTCCACAGCAACTCACGGTCGTCGCGGCTGCGGAGGTCGGCGGGAGCTGATCGTGGTAGTGGAGGGCGCGCTGTACGCTTGCCCCTGGGGAGCGCTGCGCAGTGCCGCTGTAGCTGGCACTCCTGCGCTGAGCGTGGCCGGCGATGGTGAGCCATTGTGTGAGCGGTACGCGCTGCTGGCCGCACCCGCGCTCCGCCCGCTCAGACATCACAAGCATATGAGGGCCAGACCGCATCATGATCATGGTTAGTCACAAGGTTGAAGTTTTAGGGCACGTAGATCGCTGGCTGCTGGCACCGGTCTACCAGCGCTAACCAGCACGGGTCCGCGCAGATAGTTGGCACAGACAGTTTCTCAATTTATTTATTATTTATACTTTGTGCGGCATCCAGCGCCAATAAGCACATATAAGCGCCGACAAATGCTGACAGCATAAACAGGTCGGAACTTATCGGAGACGTTCGGCGCTTATCGGCGCCGGTAGCCAGCGTTCTACGTGTTTACGCACTAAGGCGATTCACCCACTGAAGATGCGTTCCGCTGCGGTGCGCGGAGCGATGGATTTTACCATTGTATGCAAGTATGCATACAATGGTAAATTCTGCCATCCCGCGCTACGCGACGAGGCGCGGGCCAGTGGGTGGAGTGGCTAAGAAATAATATTATGTTGTTGGGGGTGTACTAAACTGAAGGCAAAGTGTCAGCGAAATTTACAGCACTTCGAGTTCGGTCCCTCTGCCAACAACATATTTAATAGAATAAGACGTAGGAGTATCAATCGACCACGAACGTGGAACGACTGAAATACAGGTCTCTTTGAATTGGAATCATGCTGGTGTTATTTTGGAACGGCAAACAGAAGTAAAACATGAGAAACAATTAGCAGAACATTTTGTAAAATCTTTCACATCTTTTCTATAAAAAATTCTCGATGTGTTCTTAACAGGAGCGACCAACGCCAACGCTAACAACACAGAAGCAGGCATGCGATGTCTTGTAGTAGGAGCTCCAAGAGTGGGAGGCGCGCGGTGGTCCGCTGCGCACGCGCAGCTGAAGGAAGCAGAACTTGTAGCTGATATGTTACGAGTAACACCACTTACTGACTATCAGGTAAATTTGCATAAATTGACACATGCACGTTACGACAGCAGCAAAAATAAAATAAAATAATTAGAGCTGATGAGTGCGATGCAAAAGTGCATGCACTTTCGTTTGACGCAAATTGCAATCGCCTAAGGATCCTGAGGTCGTGGACTGGGAGTAATGTTCCCTTACATGGGCGAGTGACATATGAACGTACTTACAGTGACATAGTGCACAAGTGAAGTGTTACTAACAAGTTTTAAGATTCTATTTACTAACGTAAATTGTACTTTATCATAGTCTGAAAGGCATATATCGATGGTCCAAAGTTGTCTGAGAATAAAATGTTATGTACTAATGAAGTCTTTGAAACCCTCCAAAATGCGTTTTCCCAGTTTTTCTTAGGCACTTGAGTAATATATTTTTTGTACACAGGCGTCAAAGGAAGCCGTACTGTCACAGCTGACTCAAGCAGAATGCATACATTTTGCCACACACATTTGTTGGAAGACACCCGCCATTGTTCTCAGTCCCGGAGAAGTGGTAAGCTCACTTTATCCAACTATTCCAAAGGTCAGGCTCCCAGACTAATATTTAGCACACTTTTATAAATAATATTACAGTTGTTATGTCCCTTTTTTTAGTATCGTACCTAGTAATGTGCCTTGAGGCACAAGCATAATCAGCCTATAATGTTCCCACTCCTGGGAAACACGGCCTTCTCACTTTAAGAGAGAATGGGAAATCATTTAAACGCGGGCCCAGTACCAGTTAATAAATGTCATGATGTTTTCAAAGCAGTAGCAATGAAATAAATTACACAAAGCAACTGCCTGGGTTCGAACCTACGCCTTACTGTTCGTAAGTCGGAGCCGCCACCACTGGGCCACTGCTGCTCTCCTTGAGGAACACTGCCAAAAATCACAGTTGCTCATTAATGTCGATTTAGTTCTGGGCTTAGTAGAGTACCTTGAGAAACACCTCAAACTTATTGTTCTGGTGAAGATGTGGTTTTGTTTCTTTGGTTGTAATTTGATATATTCCTTACAGGTGGACTCACAAGCAAAGCGATTGCTGAATACAAGTGTAGGCAGCGGCGCTGCTGATACCTCTACGGAAAATGAAGAAGAAAGTAAGCTCCACACGACTGACTAAAGCTGAAATAACATTGTATTCAATAGTCCTGGTATTGAAAATATTGCTTTTGTCACAGATTCCGAACTACCTCCAAGTAATGAAGAGCTGCCGCCGGCTTCTGAGTTTATGTTAACTGCTTCGGAAATTATGAACTTGAAGATCACCGCCAGATTGGTAAGTTTAAACACATTATTTTCTTCAGATTTCAATCTGAGTCTACGTCATTTCTTAACAACAAAGTTCTTGTTAACAACACAACTACTGTGTCTTCTCTATCGAAAAATATATAAAAAAGATCTCTCTTTCATAAAGACTTATTTCGAGGACTTTTCACTTGAGGACTTTTTATAAATCAAAACCTGTATTGTTCCACATCTGGGCTAGCTAATGTAGCCCCCATAGCTTTCCTATCTTCTTCATACGTAGTCTACTTCCGCTATACTATTAAGTATTTCATATTGTCCATGTTTGTAGGTGGTAATATCTTGCGCGCCATCAAGCGCAGCCCTGCAAGGTTCTTCAGCGGAAGAGAGCGAAGATGTGAGCCTCGCAGGAGAAGGAGTATCACGCCTTTGCCGCGCGCTGCTGGCAGCTGGAGCCCACGCCATACTGCTTACCTTGTGGCCCGCGCCTCAGGACACGGCCACCAAGATACTGTACCGAGCGCTCTACTCTGCATTGCTGCAGGGAAGCAGAGTTGCCAAGTAAGTCTACGGAGGAATTTATTTTAAGTTCTTCAGCCAAGAGAGTGAAGACCTGAACCTCGCAAGATAAGAAGAAGTTATTGAGCCGAGTAAAGTTATTAAGCGCTGCTGTATGGTAGACGGCGTATTCCCCAAGCTGAAACCAGCACTTTTAGAGATTAAAAGTATATAGTAACGTAGTAGTCCAAATGCTAGGGATTGAATTTGTAAGAAGTGAAAGTAGCTGAAAAATCTATTGAGGATAACGTCCTGTCCGCTTAACCTTTGCGCCATCGCAAAGCGTGTTGGCACTGGTATAATGTAAAATCTTCTACCAATCCTATGTTTGCAATGTTTCTTTTTTCACCAAAACAATCGTCGTTTGGCCCTCCACACCTGATGCAAAGCGAAAATACTTAGGGTGGTACACGCTTGTCTTGTAGAAATCGATTCATTTGAACCTTGAAGAGATCCAGATTATTATCTCCGGGGAATAACGGAGAAACCGGCAGTGAATGTTTTTGAAGTGAAAACTTCTTTAAGCCCATTGAAAACAAAAATTATGAAACTCGCGTGACCATCACCTAACTATTTGTAGCACTCGTAGGCTACGGCGTAGCACCACTTAGGCGTACGCACAACCAGCAGTAGTTATGGATTACTTAGTTTTCACTTGTATCGGCAGTCCCCAAAGACTGCCCCGCATGTTTTTGTTTTTCAAAAACCCCAGGTCTCCGTATTCCAAACGCTCGGAATGAATTTCGATTTGACAAGTCGTATGTCTATCCTTTTTTGGCATAACGAAAACGTGCGAGATAGACATACGACTTACCGAATCGAAATTGAATCGAAGCGTAGTGAATACGGTTTCAGGTCTCCGTTCCCAAGTATTAAAGCAACTCGTTCTTTCCAGGGCGCTAGGCGACGCGATGCAGACGGTGCGTCACACGGCGCACTTCGCGCACCCGGCGCACTGGGCGGGGCTGGTGCTGGTGGGCGCCAACGTGCGTCTCAGCAACAAGGTGGCGCTCATGGGACAGGCGCTCTGCGAACTGCTGGCGTCGCCTGATAAGTGCAGGTCACTAGATTCACGATTATTTACATAATCATTCCAGGATAGCCCGCGAAATTCTAATTTTCGAACGTTTTTTGCAATTTGCAGACCAGTGCAAGGTTGTATGTTGATGAAAATATGATTCGCGACTGTAATACGTACGTAGTTATAGAATAATAATCATCAAAATCATCTATACAACCCTCCGAGTTCATAAAGATCTAGGAAAGACCTTTTCAAGGTCAAAGTCGTTCCTGTCAAACATACAACCTAGTACTGCCCTGCAAATTGCGAAAAACGTAAGAAAATTTGAATTTCCTAACTTACCTACCACATAGACTTCCACTGCTGGACATACTTCCCCAAAAAAATCCATAATTTTTAACGCTGCTCACACTCGTGATTTGCTTTACTGTCTGTCTTCATTAGATTGTTAATCTACCTTGTGCATAACTAAGTACTTACTTGCAAACTCTCTTAAACACTAAACGGAATGTGCGAAAATCGGTCCATAATACGCATTTTTTTGAAGTTCACTACTGACTTCAGCGTGAGAAGTTATGTGTCCATCTTTTTCACTGCTGGGATACATGACACCTTTCTGTGGGAGGCCCCTAGGCCATAATCAACTTTCCCTTTCCTTGGTCCTTGAAATAACCCTTAATTAATAACTGATGTCATTTTCAGGGATGCACTGCGAGTATGCTTACACCTCGTCGAGAAATCCTTGCAGAGGATAGTAAGGGGGCAGAAGAACGCCATGTATACCACGCAGAAGAGTATTGAAAACAAAGCTGGTAGCATCGGCGGCTGGCGGGAACTGCTCATGAGCGTTGGATTTAGGTAAGATCCTCCTAATCTCCTAATCATAAAAAAAGGGTGGTCTCCCATCCACAGACGAAGCTAGGCAAGCACGGAGTAACCTAAAGATTGACCTGAGCGGCTGTTATTATTTAGTCACGAGCTCCTTCATCATCATCATCATCATCTTCCTGCCCTTGTCCCATTTTATTTGGGGTCGGCGCAACACGTTTTCTTCTTCCATTCTCCCCTGTTAGACGTCATGGCAACATTTACTCCTTTCTCTTTCATATCAGTCCTTACACAATCTATCCATCTTTTCTTTGGCCTTCCTCTCCCTCTCCATCCATCAATACTTATGTCCATCACTCTTTTAGTCACATGCGTTTCATCCCTCCTCATTACATGTCCATACCAAGCCAAACGACTTCCTTTCAAGTCACGAGCTCCTTCATTATATTGTTACGAGCTGGGTATGAGATAAATTAATTACTACCGATTAAACAACACAATAACTTTATTAATCACAAAACAACTTAAACTTAATCACAAATACACTACTGATCACTATTCGCTTAGATATCGCACTTCGAGTTCACTTCGATTCGCTTCGCTGTGTAGCCAAAACAAGACTGACTGTCGCGGCCCTGAGCACTCTATTTATACTCGCCAACAGACACACCAGAATAACCACGAACATTCTAGAAGGTCATAAAAAAACACTAACAAAAAAATAGCAGGTAGATAGGTACTAGGTAGGTAGGCAATTATTATTACTAGCTACTTGTACAAACAAATATGAACCGTATGCCCTAGGCGTACGGTCGAAATTCTAATGTCTTTGTATAAATAGGTCGCGAGTTTGTACCTACCTAACTTTAAAACTAATAATAATAGAATGCTCTCGAACTTCTAACGTACACACACTGTAATCACTGGCTTTCTCGAATGTTCTAGTAGGTCCGATGTAACAATATCATTATTATTGAGCCAAAAGTTATCTACTTCTGGATGACGATAAGCCTCTCCCAAGCATTACCACGTCGAACCTAATTTTGTTCTCAGGTTCGAGCCAGCGGCAAATGGTATTCCATCGAGTGTGTTCTTCCCTCAAAGTGATCCTGAAGAAAGGCTGACCCAATGCTCTGCCAGTTTACAAGCTTTATTGGGTAAGTTTAAAGCATGATTCTCTTTACAATCAGATATTTTGGCTATAGAGTCCAAATTTTAATACCTATCTGGACAGTTTTAAACTTGAACTGTTCTTCAGTTCAACAACTTCAACTCGTAAATGAGCAATAAGTCTTGATAAAATAAATTCTCAACATAGAATCTACCTAGCTATTTGGTTTGTTTGTTGGATTTCTTTCATCTACTACGCCTTGCCTCGTCTAACGTAAGTTTTCATGTCAGGTCTCACATCAACCACGCTACAAGCTCTATCTAAATTGATATCGAATGGCGACGTGGCAGACGATATCATCGGCGTGATCCGCTCCGTCATCTCGCAGTTCTCCGTCAAGAACTCCGACACAGACACCATCGAAGTCGCTGTCAACGTCAGGTTAGTACTTATTGTTGAGTTGATTGAATTAAATGCAAGGAAACCACCTTAATGACCTAATCCTGGTGATAAACCTAAAAAATAAATCAATCAATCATCCATCACCGTTGCTCCATCTACTATCAGTCCTTGCTAACTCTGCAAGCTATGTCTGTAACCCCAATTCTTTTCCGGACAATTTAAATTACGGATCGTTTCCCCGTAGCGCACTGAGCGACTATGAATGAATTTTTAGACCAACCTGGGTTTAGAGATAGACATAGATATCAAAAAAATCGCTAACTTTGCGGGAATGGAAGTCTCTACATCCGAGATGCGAATCTCACAAGCATCGTTATTGCAACCGATCAAAATTTAGCGATTTTGTCGCCGGCCCTGACTGGTCATTGCAGGAAAACGACATACCGCGTTGTTGCTAAAGCTTCCAATAATTTCATACATTATTTGATCAGGTTGTGGCGTGTGAATGGATGCCACGAACTGTTGGCATCCCTCGGCTTCGATTTAGCTGAGGTGGGGCAGGATGAAGTAACCCTACGCACCGGCAAAGCTGCGAACAGGAGACACATACAGTTTGTGCTACAGGCACTGCTTGCGTTATTCGGTGAGTCTTATTGGATAAACTCTTTAATATCGTGTGCGATTGTGAAACATTTAAAAAGATACTGATGATCGAAGAGCACCCTTTTTGTTAAGACTAGTCAGAACTAGTAACTATGAAACAACAGCCCGTATATCTATGATGCTCTATGAAGGTGTATTCCCGCTGACCCCACCGCTCGAACTACAGCGCCTAAAAACCTAACAAAGGCTTTTTATTTCTTATTTGAGCAGCATCATTCAATTCATGCTATTACATTTATTTACTGACATTCTGCCATCATGTCATTAGTGTCTCATCAATAAGTACAGTTTTGTTGACAAGACAAAGGAATTTGTATTGACCAGAAAATTCTATCACAGACACGCAAGAAGCTCCACGCAGTCTCAGCTTGGAGTCGAGCTCGAGCGTTGAATCGCTCGCGTCTATCGATGACGGTGACTTAGAACCGCACTCTGATGGAGAACCACCTCCAAGACAACATCGACGTAAGTACTACATAAAAAACATACTACATAGACCTAATAGGCTTCACTGATGTTTAAGCAATAATTTGACAATAAAGATTAAATAATATAAAATGCGATAATAACGGATGCAAGATTAAAATTCTTGCATCCGTTAAAAGACTAAGAATGACATCTTATTTAAACATGGTCTTGTATACTAAGCTACACTCACTAGAACCCCGAATGCACACGTGGTGTCCAAATAGTGTTTCAGAGAATAAAATCCTCATTTTCTTTCACAGAGGAAAGCGTATCATCAGTGCCTCCACCACCTTTACCCCTTGGCTCTTGCGGTGGTGCATTCACCATGTACGTGCGAGGATCTACCTCCTCAACAGAAGTAGGTCGCGGCGAGCCCGACGGGCGCACCGCCCCGCCCCCCGCGCCCCCTCCGCCGCGGTACCGCGGGGAGAGTGACGCTGCCTTCACTCCCTCCCCTCCCGCCGCCCCGCCCGCACCTACCTCCGCACCACCTCGCGACGTGTCCTTGGCACTCGCACACCAAACTAAGATTCGAACCCTATACACAAGAAGACCACCATCTGATGACTCAGACTGGGAAAGCTCAGGACACGACACGGTCTTACGAAGGAGGCCTGATCACGCCCATGCGAGGTACCTCGATGCCTTTTACGACCTGGCTTCAGCACAACCGAGGAGGTCGGAAGAAGAGAAGACTGAACAGACTTTGGCCCAACCTTCAACGTCTAAACGGACCCCGAGGCCGAAAATGGGCACAGGAAGCAGAGATTCCATGGCTCAAGTCAGACATATGAGCGGAGAACTAACCCCGACCATTTCTGAAGTATACCACGAAAGGAACATAGGACTTGGTCTTGCTCCACCGCTAGCAGAACTTCTGTTAGCTGAAGAATCTAAGACTGAAATGAGAGCAGCAAGCTCCAGCGAAAATTTACTACTGCAGAATTTAGAGAAACTTGGCCTTTTGGGAGATCCAAGTGAAAATGAAGAACGCTGGTGTGGCACCAATTCTTCCCGACCATGGTTGTCAGCACCGCCTCTAGAAACAGATGTCCAAGGTTCTGACTTAACCACAGCAGAAATCATAGAAAGACAGACGAAATTCAAGAAAGATACAGAACCAAAGAGGAAAGAAGAAAATGCTTACGAGTTAAAACCGAAAGAAGAAATTCCAGGACCGAGTGGTATTGAGAAACGGTCCGTTTCTCCATTCTCTGAGATGTCTCGACGAGACGAGGGTGATGGGCGAAGTATAGCGGACTCTCACTCTTCATACAAAGCTCTAGTGCTAAGTCCGCGAGCCCCATACTTGCCCGAAGAAGGGGAAGCTTCCATCAGCTCCGCCGCAGAGGGGGGGAAGACCCACCCCCGCCCACGCCGCCCGCCCGTGCCCCGCACCAGACCCGCGTACACAACGCTAGACTTTCCACCGAATAAATGATTAAGATTTGTACATTTATACAACTTAGGATATTTTTGAATGTGTTAATTTATTTCTTCTGTGAGCTTGGCTATGATGTGACTAAATATAGTTAGTGCTTTAAAATATTATCTGTGAACTGTTAATATTACTCTCGCATTCTTTTAAACATATCGTTATTTATACATGTAGTTATTTATTCATTTTAATTGTAATATTTCAAGTTAACTATTAAATATTGTAAATCTTACCTTAGTTACACAATATTACATAAGTTCTATGACTCGACAATTACTTGCCATTGCTTAAAGATTGTAGTTTATAAGTATTTTGTATAAAGTGAACATAAATAAATACAGTCATAAAATTAATCTGTTTGTCTTCTTTAACTTGTAACCCCGCGACACAACAAGCTATGAGTGAATAACATCATTGAAAGTGAATGCGATGAGCACGTAGCTTTCAGTAGGTCATAACTAGTAGGTACTAGTAGTAGGTTTTGACAGTAACAGCCCCTGAATGCGCCTACGGTTCCTCCTACACGTAGACGTGTACTGTGTGAGGTCTAAGGTATTTCATGAAAAAGTCATTCAATGGGGTTATAATAATAATATGAACTTAGGGTTGAATTGATATATGTTATTTGCGCGACTCATTTTTTCATCACCCCTTAAATTTGGAGGTAAAGTTCATTGGTGAAATTGGCTGTAAGCTTCAACTGCCTGGTAGCCATGCTGGTCTAGCAGCTTGCTAAAACAAAAGCAAATCATAAGGTCAGGGGTAAAATTCCCCGCCGCGGGAGACGCTCCGGGCGTCGGGGGTCACGTGGGGGCGCCCGGCCACCGGGGGCGCGGCCTGTAGGCAGTGAGCTATGGGCTAGCTCGCCGTCCGTCGGTATTATGAGGACAGACCGTGTCGATGGCGCGTTCGTGTACCACGCGCGCCTCAAAGAGATGTCAGCACAGTGAAAAAGCCCGCAAGGGGCGAAGGATCCCGGGGTTGCGGGCCTGTTCGAAAGAGATACTGCGTCGCGGCCCCGCAACATAAAAGGGCAAGGAAGGAACATGAATGGGTTTTAATCAGTAAAAGTCTGACACTCCCTCCCGCTCAGCCCAGAGTGGGAGAAGTTATTTGATGATTTCCCATCCGTAAAAAAAACGGGTTGAATTCCCAGGTGGAGTGCAAAAAAAACAATTGCTTTTGTGTCAAGGAATTACAAGTCGCACCCTGAGTCACGAAGGTCACACTCGTGTGTTCACCCATGTAATGCTTCGGTTTCTGCGTCTGTTCGCTCTCCAGTGATGTCGGACTGCCTTCCAATTAAAGTGGGAGAAGATAGAGGGCACTTGCTTATCCTCATCATCATTTATCATTTCAGCCGTCATCCAATGCTGGACATAGGCCTCCACCAGATGTCGCCAAATCCCGTATGTTTCGCATCCAGCAGATTCCCGCAACCTTCCCAAGGTCATCAGTCCACCTAATGGGTGACACATCGGCTATCCTTCTGCGAGCAATGTGCCCCACCCACTGCCACTTAAGTTTGGGCAACATCGGTTACCTTGGTTCTCCTGCAGATGTCTTCATTTCTGATTCGATCACGCAAGGAAACTCTGAGCACTTGTGTTTATGCAAAATCTTTATTGAAAACAGTCAGGACTTCATTATAGACTAGTTTTTAGAAGTCAACAGCAAAAAGCTATTAACTAAGACTATAAACCGAGCTTACAATGAGCCCACACCCACAGAGTACCAACACAAGGTGCAGTAGGTGCCAACAAATTTATATGTGCCGTATAAACTCAGTACTTGTAAACAGACGCTGTTTAGATATTAGCTCGATAGTCGGACTGATATAATTAACGCAGCCAGCACGCTGAAATTGTCTCAGTATGCTAATGGCGGTACATACATAAACACAATGTCTTAATGACGGAATTTCGGTGTGGCCTAACACTACATTCATTAATTAGTCAGTTAATTCTTACGGACGTTAATCGTTACGGACTTTAACTTTAATATGCAAAATTGTTTAATTATTTCAATGCTAATAAAAGTAAGTACGAAATTAGATTTCTTTTATCAAATACTTAATGGCTTTCGACTCTGAATGTCGTGTTACGTTTTATAGGGATAAGATAGATAAGATAAGTCTTTATTTGCCTTAAACATGGTATAAAAGTTGTTACAGTCACATATTAATCTAAAGTCCGCATGTTTAGCTATACAGGACATTTGTATCAATTGCATGCAAAAGAAAATCATAAGTAACTTTTACAGTACAATGTCACAGATATAAGGTCAATACAAAAATAATGATGGTAGAATAGTGATGCAATAAATAGTTTTCTCTGAGCATTATCCCCAATGACAAAAAATCTGAAATTTATAAATTATTATTGTTCAGTAAATCTTTAATGTCATAAAACATGTGTTCTTTCAACCTTTTCATTCATTTGTTTCTAAATGAGTTAACATTAGATAACAATTTTAATCCTTTGAGAATTTTGTTATAAATGCGTATACACATGATTAGGAAACTTTTCGCATACTTGGGCGATTTAGGAGTATCCTGCAATACAATTCTGCATGAATCTCTATTTCTATCCCTTATTATTATAAACATAATTACAAATTTCAAAAATATACAGTGACGGAAGGGCTAGCTTTTTAAAGAACGTTTTACATGACTCGTCAGGACGGATACCACAAATGGCTCTGATGCATTTCTTTTGGGCAATAAATGCTCTGTGTCTATCTGTACTGTCACCCCAAAGGATAAGATCCCGTATCGTAAGATAGATTCTATGTAAGCGTGACATGCTGTAATTGCTGTATTTTTGTTGGTTATGTTCTTTATTTGTCTGAGAGCATAAACAAATGTATTAATCCTACTGCACACACTATCCAAATGCACTTTCTAATTCAGATCTCGATCTAAGAGTACGCCTAAGAATTTAGTTTGAGGAACTCATTTTAACCTGTCAATGTGAAGTTTGAAATTGTATTTAGCATGCTTTGATTTATTAAACTGTATAAAATTAGATTTGTCTGTATTAATTTTCACTTTCTTTGCCTGTAGCCACTTTATAATGTCGTCAATAGTATTATTAATGTCCATTTCATGATCAGCTTTAGTTTTAAACATCTTGTCAGATGACACAATAATAGAAATATCGTCTGCAAATAATACACATTTATGATTAGTCACTAGCGCTAAGTCGTGTATGTATAAAAGAAACAATATGGGTCCCAATTTAACACACTCCCTTGGGTGACCCCACTCTTATACTACTCTTAAATCTAACGTCAGATGAATACGAGATTAACAAATTTTCATCTACTTTATTAATAACAACGTATTGCTTTCGGTTGCTTAAATAAGACGCGATCCATTGCAGTGCTAAACCTCTTATTCCACAATTTTCTAATTTTTTCAACAAGATGTCATGTGCCACAAAGTCGATGGCTTGTGACAGGTCGAAGAATAACCCTGTCGTTAAATAATGTTTACTTAGGAAATTATGGATATGCCCTAAATGATTAGCAATTGCTAGTGTTGTTGACTTGTGCTTTTGAAATCCATACTATTCTTTTGTTATGATATTGTATTTACTACAGTATTTGGAAAGTCTCCTTTGCATACATGTTTCAAATAATTTAGATATTATGGGTTTAGGGTATATCGGACGATAGTTTTTAACATCATTTTATGGTTTTTTTTTGTAGGGAGGTTTAACGACTGATAATTTTAGCGCATCAGGAAAAGTTTCAGATGAAAATGAAAGATTCATTATATAAGTCAAAATATAAATTAGGTTTTATTATTATTTACAATATATACACACTAACATTATAATATAAAGAAAAAATATGTACAAATATCAAAAAGGGGTTACAGGGCATCGAAAAATTCGTCCACATCGCTGCCAACAGGAAAAGTGCCCAGAGGCTGGCAGCATTGCCACGTTGGATGGCTATGCTGATTCTTTGGCCAAAAAATAGTCCCGCCCTCTGGTCACGTGAAGAGTCGACCAACCGTTTGGCGATTTCCCGAAATACTAGGTGGGCAATCGGACCCCATGGCCCTAGTGTTTCGACCCCAAACGGCTCAAACACATAATTACCAATAGAAATTAATTCTGTACTGCAAGTTTTAATTACTTTTGTACTAATTCCGTAACCTTCTGAATTAGTGTTTTTCAAAGCTATTATATTTTTTAATCTCGTCTTCAGTCATAGGGCTAAGAAATATGGAATTGAGTATTGTCCTGGTTTTATTAGGCTCGTCATTTTCATGTAAATTATTGAATGTCATAGTGCTGGTCGAATCTATAAAATAATCATTGAAAGGATTTGCTATGTCAGAGGAATTTGTCAGTATTCGCTTATCTAATACTAGTTGAGAAATATTATTGTCCCATTTTGTATTTCCAATTTCACGGTTAATGACTGACCACGTTGCTCTTCATTTCGGGTCAGTAGGGTTTTGTGCTGGATCCTCTTCTGGCAAGATCATCAGCCGCATCATTGCCGAGTGATCCACTGTGACCTCTAATCCATTGCAGCGTTATAACTGTGTTGTGATTCAGCACCGTGATTCGTTCTAGGGCCTTGTGGCATTCTAGTGTTAGTCTCGACGTAATCTGGTTACTCTTTAGGGATTAAAGGACTGTCGGAGAGTATACGAATGTTGGTATCCGTAACCTCCCTGGCCGCTATAGCGTGTGCTGCTTGATAGACAGAGTTGAACCTTTCAAGAGATTTGGTTTTTTTTTAATGTTGAGATCGTCGGAGAACACCCCGACGCCTGTCCCATCGTTGGTTTTTGATCCATCAGTGTAGATCCTTAGCTCTTTTGTGCCTGAGTAGTCGCACATCTTTTCTATGAGCTCTATGTTGTAGTGTTTTATGAAGCAGTGAGTTTAGATAGGGTTTTCAACATCTATAAGTTTTTCTCATCGTTTCATCTGATGGTGACATTTTGTCTAGATTTTGTGGTTAGTACACTCCAAACATACTTTGGCATCACAACATGACCACAGAATTACGCCTCGAGAGGCAGAAATAATCGCTTGACCTTAATATTGAAATACAATGGTTTAATACATAAACGTTTCCACACACTAGGAATTTCTCCCGTCAACACGTTTACAAACATCTAAACACACACACACAATATTGCTGAAATTCTGATAGAAATTCAAATATATCACGGATCCTGTTGCTAACACAATAATCAGGCGGTAGCGTTGTCTACCACTAACAGGTGATATAATTTTTATTAGACAGAATAGTAATAGTCGTGCTAAGGCTATTACTGGACAGCTAGACTTGTTTGCAACTTAATATCAATCAAGTTAATAAACCTACCAGATTTAGTCCATTACGGTCAATAAGCCAACACAATTAGTAATTAGTACAAACCAGACACCTACACACGGATAGTATGGATACCACCGAATCGGACAAGCCAAAATTGGTTTTATAATTTTATATTGGATCAATATCGGTATGTTGTTCTCGCAACCATGTTCTACATGAAAAAGGTGTGGTGTGGATAATGTAACTTCTACTTTGCATTTCATCATTTAAAATTAAATACAAGCACAAACAAGAACATATTTTTTTCGACGTTCATTCAACGATGAAACAATTGCTGATTTTCTGGTGTGTCCTAAGCAGCGGTAACCATTGTCCACCAAGTGGTGACTATCAAACACATTATCAGTTTGAAATTAGACCTAAGCTCCTAAACAAACCCAAACGACCATCATAAACATCACAGCAGAATTCCGTTCAGCTACATTGCGTTACCGATTAACATCTAGATATCCTTAGAACCCGTTGTTTGTGAGTGTAACAACCGGAACCGGAAAATAAAGCAAAACTGCCAACCGCACGCGAATGGAGAAACGAACTCGAAAAAAAGTAACGCTTTCGACCTTGACCCGGCCCTGAGTGGCGCAAGCGCATTTTATTGTGATTACGCATGGGGTTCTTTTATTTTATGTCAGTCGTAATATTTGGAACAATTACACCTACCGCAGCTGGTTAGCGTCCGGGTACAGCAGACCTGTATGTACCTTTGAGCAATTAAGGCGATGTTGATTTACTTTTAATTATAAGCCCCGTAATTTATCCAAGGCAAATTAAATTTACAACAGACGTAGTAACTTTTTGATTTACGACGTCTGTTTTATCTAGGTACTGATGAATGAACCGCCCTGTGTTCACCGGATAGTTCTGATTTCAGGTCGACGGCCTGAGGTTGACCCCATCACTTAAGTAAATTGATCAGCTGCATCGACCGAGAACCTTTGATTCACTTGGTTAGCCCTAGTTTAGATTGTTGGTTCCGCGAGCTGTATGATTTAGCAACCTATATACGGGGTTTTGAAGTATTTTGTATTTGTTAAAATAAAGTCGGACAGTTAATCAACATCATAATTATTACCTATGTATCTTCGGCCGGAGTTACTTGTACGTACTCACCTCGATTAATCACCGATTTTTTGTCTAATCAAATAGCTTTAACCAACCCTTTCCTCAGAAATGCTCCCTTACCTATTTTGTCCTGCCTCTGCCTCATCCATCTTATGTCTCCATTATAGGTGCAGTCTTTTTATCCCACCCATTACACATTCTCAGTGTTCTCTTCCTTCTTTGACTACTATTCGTCCTTTATTTTTTGGCGTAACTTCTTTCTTGGTAATTAGCGAGAAGAGGCGCAACACTCAACATCGAGAAAGTGGAAGGAATGGCAGTAGGCCTTTGAACAAAACATCTTTCATAATACGTCCAATCTATCTAATCAAAACAGTGTAAGTAATAAATATTTGGACAACTGCAACAATTCAAGATTTTTATCCAAATGTCCTTAACAGGTGTCCAATTAAGTGTGCAAGCACCCACTCGGCCACAATGCACAATGCTATCGACTGTTTCATTCACCGAATCAATGCTCACTCGATAATCAACTAAACCAAACCAGAATATTTCTTTTGTCATTGTCAAGCCGCGGTCGTGATCGAACCGAACCAATGCAGTCCCAAATAGGATTAGACGCAGTAAATCTATGCAATTATCATATTATTGTCGGTAGATACATTTTAAGCCGATTCTAAGTGGCCCACAATAGAATATGTTGAAGATTATGATAAATAAAATAAGTGCTGATGTGTTATCACTTTATCAGCGTTTTTATCCTTTTCTTCGGGTAGATACTGATCTCGTAATTCCTGACGAGACAAACAGATGTTGTCTTGACCTAGATATTATTGGGATTATGTTAGAGAAACTACTTCTGGAGATGACTATCAAAAAGGCTGCAAGTCTAGCCTATTAATGCCTTTATGTCAGTTATGCGACGAAAATGTTGAATGTTTTCTAGAGTCCTTTTTATTAGCTTTTCGTAAGCTTTATAAAAGTAGGAAGAGAATATTTCTTCAGTGAACACAAAAGTCTTCAGATTTCAACTTCATTTACAGACTTTCCTGAAAGAAATGTGACTACATTCAAACTTAAACAACTATTTGTATCATGTGCGAATTGTAGTAATTTTACCGGAAACAGACTGGCGTCAATTATTACAGAAATATTAATAAAAATAAATCTATTCGGAGTGTGAAACATAATAATTAGCATATAATATGAAGTAAGCCGGCCCACTTTCCGCCAGTGTGCAATGTGGCTCACTTCCAAATAGTTACAATCGACACGATTATTGTCTTTATAACCATTGTATTCAAATTGTCTCACGTATTTCCTAGTTAGGAAGCGTAATATACTGGTTATAATTTTTATGTGATACCTTTATGGTATTTGAAAGAGGTTCCCCGTCAGGTGTCGCCTTTAATAGTCGCGAGGACCTCGTTTACTATTCATGAGTCCACTTTGTCTATGGACAAATAAGTAGGTACTTACTTTCAAATTCTTGATGATTCTAGGGATTCCCTCTTTGTTTGATGTTTGTACCCACAAACCAAAGTACGCTTGCCAATTCTGATTCCACTAGCTATCATCATCATCATCATTTCAAGACGTCCACTGCTGGACATAGGCCTCCCCCAAGTGTCGCCACATTGACCAGTCCCGTGTGACTCACATGCAACGGATTCCCGCAATCTTTACCAGGTCATCGGTCCACCTAGTGGGAGGTCTTCAACCCATCGTCTTCCGGTTCGCGGTGGCCACTCCAGAACTTTTCGGCCCCATCGGCCATACGACTAGCTAAACTACTGGAAATTTTATTTATTATTTATTTATTTTATTTATTAACACATACATTTGTTTTAACAGGTAAAACCCAAGCTCACAAAAGAAGGAAGCTTTGTCTTTACGAGTGGAACATCACATCAACCATAATATATCTTCTCATATCTCAGAGACAAAAGCGATATCTGGCATATTAACCTTTTACTTTAAATAATAAGGTATCGAAAACTGAGGTAAGTGTAAAGAGAACCGACAAATGTCTCCAGAATGACGTAAATCTTCACATTACTCACCTCCCTAAGGCTCCGAACCTCACCTTTACATTCGCGAGATCATAAAGTTAGATTAAATGCATATTTAAAGATATTAACGCGATCATTTACAAGAATCGATCGTATCTTTACGAAAATATGCGAGTGACGTCAAAATGATCCGGCCATGGCTATATTTTCAAATAAAATTACGGCTTTATCAGAAACCATTGCCAAGTATGCTTACTGTCGAAATTAATACTTGAGTCGGTTACCTCAGTCTCAGATAGCAATCTGTTTCTGCTTTCTGAACCTGACAAAGACCTTTTACATTTGGAAACAGCTGACATTGTACACTTCAAATATGGATTTAGAATGTCTAGTTAGGTTCTAGTTCTGCGAAGCCCAAAAGCAAGATATTTTATTTGCGCATTTGATTGCATCGTTCGTCTTGGCTTATTCCACTAATCCCCCTTAAGAGAATTCGGGGGAAAACAGGACCCTAATGTAAGAATAATCCAGAAAGTCCCCTTTTTCATGTTGAGTTATTTCACTATTCCCCCCCAAGCGCGAATGACGAGCATAAGGTCCTGGATTTGATCCCCAGCGGGCCTAAAATGGCCGCTTTAGCAGAACATAATACGAATCACTTTAAAAAAATAAAAATCGAAAATGGATTTTATTCTTATTAACGTAAAGTCCACTTTCACATTTTTTTTAACGTGATTATGTTCACATAGTAACGAGCAGACCAACAAGAAGACTCATGGATGGAACGTGTAGCTAGAAAATAAGTGATTTCTGAAATGACAGCTAGAGATATACCGAAGAAAAAACACAACGCTCAAATTAATTTCAGACAAGGGCAGAAATATCAAAACGGTGATTTATTTTATTTTATTTTATTTTTATAGTTAGTGATGACTTACTTGATGTCATGCAAGGCTCGCATACACTAATTTATGTACCAGGTGATGCTGAATTGTAGAACCTGGTCGAGCTAAGTCTCCACCTCGAGTTGATAGCCCGATATTCCAGCGAGGTGCAAACTTTGTTCAATACCTACAATGAGTAGAGATTTTTACAAGTAACGTTTTCGTGGTATAACCGCATTGAGATAATGTCGAACATTACACTTCATGCTGTCAAACCTCCCTTGTAGGGATAATAATAAAATTAATCGAGTCATGCGTACGAGCGAAGCATCCTCATTATTTATTAAACGATGAAATATCACTTATACGGCGCAAGCGACGGTAATACCATATTACATTGTTTTAAATTACATTTATTAAGAAAATTATAAATGATCGTACGCGTTGAACTTCTTTAAATAATCGAAGAGACCTTGTAAAAGGTCGGATACCCACGTAATTAATAAAACGTAAATAATGTAATTTTGACAATAACCCTCGAAATGGTGAGCCCATATAAGGTAATTAATACTCAATACAACCAGACTGAAAGATATTTAAGAAATAAAAAGCATGTTTATGAATATTTGTTTTGTAGGACATTACAAAATACGGAGGTATTTTTTATTCTACGTTAAATGACCGCTTCGGGGATATTTTGATAGTCGCCTTAATTTCCGGCAGTAATCATTATTTTAATTAAAAATGTAAAATAATTACAAGCTTATAATTTTGGGCGCCAGTGTGGGCACTTATTTATTGAAATCGTTCGACCCGCCATTACGAATGGTGTTGTCAGTAAACGTAACGCCGTGGGGCGTAAGTAGCACAAAATAATTGTACATAATGGTTTAATTAAAAATGCGACCTCGCCCAATCTAAGCCGCCATTATTCGTCGGTAGGTATTTACGGTCATATATCTTCCGTTACATTTAGTAAGTGGTCAATAAAGAACCCGTAACCTTCGATAGGTCGACACCACACACGTATCGAAATAATATAGGAGCCGTGTCTACGTTCATGCTCTTGTTGCCATAACTTTGGAGGTCTGCCGGATAATCCCGAGATGGTTGTAAAGTGCCAATTCGGTGTAATTCCGATTTTGGTGTTCTCATATTGTATTCTTGAAGACAGGTGTAAGTTTAATAAGCAGGTACCAAAATAAACCTTACAAGGCCAGCTAGTAGCGAGATCTTTCAAGACAACAGTTAACTTAAGTAAATTGAATGCTTAGACATAACGTGATTACTCATCTGTTTTATCTATTTCCCATTTTTAGGGTTCCGTTGCCAAATGGCAGAAAACGGAACCCTTATAGATTCATCATGTCTGTCTGTCTGTCTGTCTGTCCGTACGTATGTCACAGCCACTTTCCGAAACTATAAGAACTACGTTGTTGAAACTTGGTAAGTAGATGTATTCTGTGAACCGCATTAAGATTTTATACAAAAATATTTTTTTTTTAATTACACTTGAACTGAAACTCATTTTTTAACCAACTTCTAAAAAAGGAGGAGGTTCTCAATTCGGATGTTTCTATTTTTTTTTAAGCTATTGCATAGCTTCTATCGCGGGCCTTGAGCGTGGAGACCGAATCCAGAAGTTCCGTAACGAAAATAACCTAACACCCCATGTCAGATAATGACAATCACAAGCTAGTTTTGATGTTAGACCAACAAGGTCTAACATCAAAACTAGCTTGTAACCATTTTTTATCAACGTATGCAATTATAATTATTTAAGTATTTTATTTTTCCGCTTGTTGATAATTTATTTCTTTTTAATTCATAATTTCATCGTGATGGGAAGCCGAGCCTGAACATTAAGTCTGCGTTTGGTCCTCGAGCCGGCTTCAGGCGGGAAAATAAAATAAATAAATTAATTATGATTGCATAAGTTGATAGTCATCAATCCCATACGTGTGAGGTATGTATGTATAGGTCTTCAAAAATGATATTGAGGTTTCTAACATTTTTTTTGTCTAAACTGTATAGTTTGCGCGAGAGACACTTCCTAAGTAGTTAAATGTATGATGTACATTACCATGTAAACTTCCACCGAAAATTGGTTTGAACGAGATCTAGTTACCTAGTAGTTTTTTTTTTAATACGTCATAAATCGTAAAATCGTAACTTTTATATTATGTTACTTGCTGCTACGGAACCCTTCATGAACGAGTCCAACTCGCACTTGGCCGCTTTTTAATTTTATTTAAACTAAAGAATTTGTTAGTGGATAAATATAATGTAAAAAAAGTTGTGTTATGAATTAAACCTAGTTGTGTGCCTATGTCTGTCCGAAAACGATCCGCAATTGTGGTGTCAGCACATTTTTCATCTTCATAAATCACTGAACACTGTCAATTAGAAAACCAACAAGACGTAATCGTATTATTTTAATAACTCATTATGTCTGCTCTGTATAATTACTTTACAAAATTTATTATGTATATTTGATTGATAACTTATTGCAGAGGGACTCTAAACAAAATAAATTACTAATGGTAAACCATAACTGTGTGTGCCTATTGATTGTTTAAGCGCAACTTAATAATAGGTCCTATCAGTTGAATGAATATAATATTCAATATTTCGTTCACACCTGCTACATTTACCATGAGTACTTTTTATTTATGAGCATTGCCAGGCGATTGTCTAATTTATATATTTAATGTTTGTTTTATTGACTTTCTGTCACGCCTGGTGGCGCGGGCTGTGGTGGCAGTCTTGACTTACCAGGAGTATGTTGTGGTTTCGAACCCAGGCAGGCGCATTAATATATATCATTACTAGCTTCTGCCCGCGACTTCGTTCGCATGAAGTTTTGATATCGTAACATTCGTAACGCATCGCCTGCTCAACGGAAGCTTTTGTCCCGCTAGCAACATTTCTTGTTGCTGCCCCGCGCCTATTGGTCATAATGTGATATTATATAGCCTATAGCCTTCCTCGATAAATGGACTACCCAACGCAAAAAGATTTTTTTATTTCGAGCCGGCAGTTCCTGAGATTAGCGCGTTCAACCAAACAAACAAACAAACTCTTCTGCTTTATAATATCAGTAAAGATTTTAAAACCACCGTTCTCGAAACGGTGAAATAAACATCATGAGGAAAACAACATGTCTTAGAACCAAAAAGTCGAAGACATGTGACATCTATCTCACCAAGGGCCCGCCGCGTGGCTTGTAGCCATTCCCTCTCATACAGAGGAATCCCTGTGTCCCAGCAGTGGGAACATTATAGGCTTATTATACTTATGCTGCCATGCCTGTGTGGACCTTAGATATAAAACGTCTAGACAAGGATAACATTTTAATCAGATTGAACATGATTTACAAATAGGAACTAAACTAACGTCGTAATTGCAGGAAATCGAAAAATAATTATAATTAATGACGAAATCTAACATTAATTTTTCCGCTACAGATTAAGTTTTCAATAAATATTTAAGTTTAAGCTATAAATCATGAGTCGTGTCACAAAGGCATGCATAACTTAATATTTCAACTTGGCTAATAGGTACAAAGGCGAACAAAAAATGCACGACTCTGATAAGAATGAGCGAAATACATTTACAGCATTCCTTTTAAGTGTAAAAGATATTTTGAAATGAAAATAAGCATTACAACTTCCTTATCACTGAATCACCATACCGACTGGGCTGGTGAGCAAATGTTGTTTTATTAATCCACAGAAAAAGTAGTCACGTGGTTTTTATACAAGCAATAGCAATGATCATCTGCCTAGCCATTTCCCAACAATATTGCGGTCAGCTTCCAGTCTAACCGGATATAGCTGAAGACCAGTACTTTACATGAAGCGACTACTTATCTGACCTCCACAACCAACCCTTTAGTAAGGCTGGTTGCCAGACTTTCAGGTCACTGACTTTCAGTAACGACTATCAAACCTCTAGAAATGAAAGCCAGAACCAGCGGCTTAACGTGCTTTCCGAGGCACGGAGGAACCTCGGTATGTAATGAGTAGTCACAATCAATAGCATAATCAGCCCATAATGTCCCACTGCTGGGAAACCGGCTTCCTCTGTATGAAAGGGATAATTTCACAAAATCTGTTGGAAATCCGGCTTTATCTTGGCTTTGAATACCAGAGTTGCTCGAGAATTCTCTTCATGATGAAAATACTACAGGGTGAAATTAAATAGATGCGACAAATTTAAATATACAATAATACGTGTTGCCAAGAAAATGTATAAAATATCAATTAATGTAAAATTAAAAAATAATTGATCAGTGTTACGAAAACCTTTAAAATAATAAAAATATCAAAAAATCTCGTTCGACTCATCGCAGTGCTCAATATAGCGGTCATTTACTTAATTTTGCCTTAATTTTTCTTATTTATTTTGCATATTACTGGAATACCGATAATTCGTACTTAAATAAAGATAATAACATCAATGGACCTTTTGAAAACGATAATCGCGTAATTTTTTTAACGATTTAGATTGTAGAAAAAAAAACAGTTTATAATTACTATGTTACTGTAACTGAAGCTCCAATATAAGTACCTAGCAAGGTTGGTAACGCCTGACTGCTCAACACCATCAGACTCATTTTTCATCAACGTGTAACTTGACACTGCCCTGCAAATTCCAAAAAAAAAACCTACGAAAATTTTAATTTCGTGGGTGCTCCCCCACCTTTTTTTCTTTTTTTTTTGGGATGGGAAATCATCAAATGACTTCTCCCACTCTGGGCGGAGCGGGAGGGAGTGTCAGACTCTTACTGACTAAAACCCATCCATGTTCCTTCCTCGCCCTTTATGTTCCGGGGCCGCGGTATCTCTTTCGAATAGGCCCGCAACGTGCTCCCCCACCTTAAACGGGACTTTCGCAAGTAAGATATACCCTATCGACATCGGTCTGGAAATATAACTCTAAATACTAGACCGATAATCATTTCAAGAAGCTAATTGGTAGCCTTATAAACGGCCATCTTTGAAGATAAAATTACGCTATTATTCAGAGCGATATCGTTGCGAAGTAGGTACCCACTTATTTTCTGACGTAGATACTATAGTCTTAGATACAAATGTACCTATTATGAACTCGTACCTAAGGTTTGAGCAGGATATAGGCACGTAACGTTCATTGTTGTGCTTTTATTACTAGATTAGTGCAAAAGTGTAAAGCTACGAATGTAAGAAGGTAATGTTTTTTTCATCCCCCCATCTCGGAAAGAGTATTTTTGCTCTTCGATATATGAGTGGAAAAGCCGTTCTTATCGTCTAGATTTGAATTTAGAACATCGTGTGCCCTAAGTTGTCAGCTCCTCATACAAATCATCTGCTCATAGTTGTTGAACTGATAGTAATATAAAAAAAAACTAAGTAAGTATGTGAATTCAAAACATAATTAAACCTATATACTTCTAACTCCATGGTGCCGAATTGGGTCCGTGGCTTAGGCCCACAGTGGTCGAGGCACCCGTGGCCGACGCCCCCGATTCGATTTATGAAATATCTTTTTTTTTTGTGCATTTTCACTTAGTACAGTAAATGAGAAAAGTGTTTTACCATATTAATATTATTTATTTTTAACTGATGGTAAGTAGACAAATAAACTACCACAAAAACGTTGTCATGGTTTGACCGTGGGGTCGGTGAGTCTCTAGACACTCTTACTTATACTAATGAGATACATTCAAGTTTATTTCCGACTACCTACCTAGTTTTGTTAGTATTAAGAATTAGTAGCAATGGTGCTTAGGTATTAGGTTAGTATTGTTAGTATAATCATCACTTTTGAACAAGTAGTAATAAACATATTTTTGAACTTATTTAGATGCTTTGTTAGTAGCAATGAAAAACTTATAAACTAGTATTAGTAACATTTACTCGAAGCTGGGTCACTCACGCCAATTCTGGGGAATGTCTCCTTGACTGTGTGCAGTCGTATCTACCACCCCAAAATCGGAGAGTCTTAACACATGTCTTACTAATATTTTTTTTATTTACTTCTAAATCTATTTTTATTTGTTTCACTCCTTATGTCTGCCGGCAGACTGTTCAATAGATACGGTATTCGCGTTTTAGGAACTGTCACCAAAATAATTGGTGACTCTGGGTACCTTGAATCTGCCAGCAGCCATAGATCGTGTGTTATGGTTGTTGATAACATAAGTTAAGCTATGCTCTTGGGTACCTTGATGGTTAACTGCTGAAAGCTATTTATACAGGGTGTATTTCACCTCATCACAAAGCCGGTAACCAAGCACTCTGTATATCAAACTAAGTAACTTTACGCAAAAAATATTGCTGGGAAATAACTTTATTTTTTGAGGTTATAAATCATGTTTTGTGGTATAACTCAATGTAACACACTCAAAACATTGTGCGGATGGATGGATTGAATAGTACGGGGGTCGTAGAGATATTTTAAGTAAAAATCATGCGATAAAAAGTGGTATTTAAAAAAAAGCTTGTCAAAATCTTGCAACTTTGACCCCCAATATCTCCGTAACTAGACGATTCCCAGGTATAGTGTAGAACAAAACAATGATTAGAATGACGAGTAGAACAATTGCCTTTCGTATTCGTTAAGAGGTGTTTTACACCCTTTATTTGTAATTGATACGTAGAATTCTATATATTTTAAATAGTTAAAGAGGCTTAAAATTGTTGGCAGTCCTACTAATCATAATCAATCAATCATATCAGTCAGTCATTGATTATTGACTCCTCCTAGTTCGCCACTTGCTTACGCTCGTTTGCCGCAAAATTGCAGCTGCCCGCAGCAGCTATTCGTCATTCCAATGAAAAAGTATTTGTTCACAAGGACCTCGCTACCTCAAGCCACATATTGTTCAGAAACGATGCGCTTCGAGGTTCATTTCAACCAGCATACACCGGTCCCTAAGAAGTGCTACAAAAAAGGCGACAAAACTTTTACCGAAAAGGTCAAAATTACCATGTACCGTCTCAAACCCGCCTACATTTTCACATCACCAACCGACCAAGATGATCAAAAAGAGGAAAAGCAGCCTACGAAGACTCCCGTCAGAATTACCGAGTCTGGTCAGAAGGTTCGATCCCCAAATTATTGAAAATCAAATTCTGCGACAAGAATCCTGAGTGCAGCGTGAGATTCAAGGTCGCCCAACATGAAGGCACCTTTATCCCGAAGGAGAATGCTCTACTTTTCACACCATCCACGAGACAATTTATTAAAAGCAACAGTACTAAAATCAAAATATTTTATTAAAATTACAATTACAGTTACTAGACCTATTTCAAACAATTATTGTCCAGTTGTAATAAAGACAAAGTTATGTTTTTATTCGGTAAATTTTATTGAACTTGGTACCTAGTGTTAACTTGGGTCTGCTGAGGACCATTTTGGATCGTGAAAGTTGGTGAAGGTGGTGCTTGAGGTAGCGGGCTAGATGCTATTAAAAATCTATTAGACTACCTTCCTCATTTGAATTACTATACCATACTATCGTAGCTCTTTAATTCGGGCAATTGATCTATGAAAATATCGCATGTATGTGATCATATAAATAAAAAAATCTTTTTGAATTTATTCTTGTGCCTGACAGTACATTTGATTAAAAACTGCTTTGAAGTAAATAAATTGAACCGGGGGCGTCGGCCACGGGTGCCTCGACCACTGTGGGCCTAAGCCACGGACCCGCCGAATTTATGATATTTTTTTTTTTAATTTGTTAATAACTCAGACTCGGAACCTTCTTGGTGTACTTTTCTAATTTGTTTTGCGCGCGCCATTTTCTTTCACGTCATATTGTTAAAACCAACAAGGAACTTGAAAATCAGTGAAAAACCTAAAATTTCCACTCATTATCTAGCGACGAGGAAGTTTATTTGACGCCACCAGAATTAACTGAATTTGTAAAAAATGCGCCATTTTTTTTGCGTATATTCATTTCCTCGCTGAGGTGGGATGAAAAGTTACGTGTTGCACTCGAGTGCAAAGATTTTTCACCTCGTGCTCTTTTGATTCCCTCGCTAACGCTCAAGATTCTAAGTTTTGAATCACTCGCTGCGCTCGTGACTCAATTTTAGAATCTTTCGCTTGCTCGGTCATCAAAATTGAGCACGCGGTTATAAAGCAACGTTGCACTCTTTTATAACAAACTAGCTGACCCACGCAACATCGTCTGCGTCACATAAGAGAGAAAACGAAAGAATAAAAAATCCCCATTTTTGCAACATTTTTCGTTCCCGCTCGGCTCCTAATAATCGAAGCATGATGTTATATAGCCTAAAATCTTCCTTGATAAATGGACTATCCAACACAAAAAGAATTTTTCAATTCGAGCCGGTATAGTTCCTGAGATTAGTGGGTTCAACTAAACAAACAAACTCTTCTGCTTTATAATATTATAGATATAATATATATATTAGTATAGAAAATATTTTAATTTCAACGTTGAAACTTCCTCTATTAACGTACTCATTCCTTACTATATCCATTCTTGTCACACCACACATCCATCTCAACATGCAACATACATCTTCTTCACAGCTCAGCAGGCAGATTATTTTATTATTATTTTATTTTTATAGTTAATTAAAACGGTAAAAACCAATTACAATAATTAACATAGAGGCACAAATTGCAAATACATACAAAAAAAAAAGTAAAAAAAAATCTGGTGATACCATTCAATGGTTTGAGTTAAATGACTTACTAAAACTAACATGGAACAGTTGACACTCTTGCATACTTTCCCTCACAGAACATCAGGCATATCCGCATAACCTTACTCCATTCATCCGCAAACACGTCACATTCAGGGTTGGCAATCAGAAGAGCATTGAGCGTCCTAAGTGTACGACACACCGGAGATTCAGCTCTGGCGACAGTTTTAGATGACGGTGGAGCAAACAGATTGTGCCGGCGACTCTGGCGGTGTCCGATATATTTGTCGGGAACAAATAGCCTGCAAAAAAGGCTGTGGAGCTCAGGGCAGTCGATTAGTCCTCGTAGGGTTTTACAGGCTACTGTGAGCTGCCCAGAACCTCTTCTTACCTCCAAGGAGTTAAGAAGAGGTTCTGGGCTAGAGATAGTTGGTAGGGTACATGAAGGGGAAATAGCAAAATAACTTTTGGAAAAAGCCTCTTAGAAAGGCTTTCTGCACCTTTTCGAGCATCAGTGTTTGGGCAGAGGTGTAAGGGTGCCAGACACAGGCACTTGACTCAAGTTTGCTTCGAATCAGAGTTGTGTATAGTAATCGAAGAACATTAGGATTTCGGAAGTCACGAGCATTTCGGATCACAAAGCCCAACCGCCTGAAAGATTCCTTCGCGAGGGTAGAAATGTGGTCTTTAAATGTCAGACAGCGATCGAAAGTCACTCCCAGATCCTTTACGTTGGTGACTCGAGAAATTACATCACCACCCAATCTGTAGTTGAAATGGATTGGTCGCAACCCTCTACCGTAAGTCATGACGTGGCACTTGCTTGTGTTGAAAGGAAGTTTATTTAAAATGCTCCACCTATAAACGGCATCAATGTCCCTTTGTAGGAGTTTACAGTCCTCGTCCGATCTGATTTGTGCAACCAGTTTTAGATCGTCGGCGTATAGCAAGCACCTGGCAAACTTAACCTCCGTCACCAAATCATTAATCATGATCAAGAACAGAGGCGGCCCCAACACGGATCCCTGGCTCACGCCTGAGCGGGTGTTATAAGGTTTAGATTCAAAGCAACCATGTCTGACAAACTGCTTGCGATCTCGGAGGTAGTCAGCAAAGAAGCTGAGAAATCCGGACGAGAAACCTATGGCCTCTAGTTTTGTCAACAGTACATCGTTATCAACTCTATCGAAGGCTTTTCGGAAATCAAAATATAGAACGTCGACCTGCCTCCCGGTGTCCAGGCTATTCGATATGTAGTCAACATGGATGAGCAAATTCGAGTCCACGGAGCGACCCGGTCGGAAACCGTGTTGAGCATCGGATAACAGCTTATTAACGTGCTTGTAAATCACGGGGTGGAGAATGTGCTCGAAAACCTTGGCTATGGTTGGAAGTATAGCGATGGGTCTATGTTGCTCAACCAATGTTTTGTCGGAGGTTTTAGGGATAGGAGTGACTCGCGAAGTTTTCCATTGCTCAGGATATACGCCGGACTGGAGGGCAAGGTTAAAAATATGACACAGAGGAGCTGCAAAGGTGTCGCTACATCCCTTAAGGACAAAGGCTGGAATGTTGTCAGGGCCAACCGAGCTAGAGGGTCTAAGTTTAGCAATCCCTTTTACCACGTCCGATGGGGTAAAGAGGGGGAGGGGAATATTATTTGCCACACCACACGCACTGGAGTTCATAGGGTCTAATTTAGGTGTATTGGACTGAAACACGCTCGCAAAATAGTGAGCAAAGGCCTCGGCCGCTTTGACGCCCGAACAGGTCTCACCATTGTGAACAACGTTTGGTTCGAAACCGCCCTTAGATCGCAGGCTATAAAAATGTTGCCAAAAGTATCGTGGATTTTTGCGTATGCTATTTTCCACGCCGCTGCAGTGTAGTCTATAGGCTTCTTGGGTTCTTACCTTAAGGCACGACCGCAGTTTACTGAACTCTGCATATGTGGCATCACATCGCGAAAGTTTCCAGCTATTGTGGAGTTTAGTTTTCCGCCGAGTGTCGTTCACAATATCCCGCGTAAACCAGACTGGATACCTCCTATTACCAGCGGTCATTCTCCTCTTCTTTGGAATTGAGGAATCAAATAGGTCGTAAATTACTGAGTAAAGCTTACCAGCAGCAGAGGATGCGTCATCGCAACTAAGAACTTCATGCCAAGGAGCAGAAAAAATAAGATTGCTTAAGAGTGAGTAGTCCCCTTTGCCAAAATTCCAGTCCCTACTCCGATCAATGTTGCTTGGGTCTAATTTTTCTTTATCTTTGTGCTTTTTGAGAGTTAACGCAACATCTAGCGGAGGGTGATACAAGTCGATTGGGACCAGCTCTGTACCCTTAACATGCTCACAGCTTACTTCGGTGCCTTCCCGAGCCAACACTACGTCTAACTTACTCCCACGCATATTCCACACTTCATTCATCTCAGTCAGACTACAGAAGCTTAAGAAGTAACAGTAATAATTGTTAACATTAACAGAGGCACTTTTCAAGTTAAGGTCACCTAATATTATAACAGATCCGTTCAGATTGGAGATAATGCTCTCAACTTTGCAAAACCAAGTCATGTAGTCGCCATCCGTTGCAGTAGGCTTTATATAGACAACGCATACATTTATTTTCTGGCCATAAATTGTGATTGTTGCCCATAAATCTTCGCCACATTCAGTATCAAGATCGGGCCGCCGCTTCATGGTAACGCCGAGGCGCGCAGCAAGCAACACTCCACCGCCCGCCGTCACTCTGTCTCTGCGTAGAATGCGCCAATCTCCGATGGATGTTTCTGAGTCCTCTACGGAATTGTCCAGGTTTGTCTCTGTTACG
Source organism: Xestia c-nigrum (assembly GCA_916618015.1). NCBI lineage: Eukaryota > Metazoa > Arthropoda > Insecta > Lepidoptera > Noctuidae > Xestia > Xestia c-nigrum. The sequence goes on from OU745263.1 coordinate 8,460,443, forward strand.
GCTATTAGGTCATGCTCGGAAAGCAACAAGCTTGATCGCCATACTGGTAACTTGGTTTTGAGCCCACGCACATTCTGATATAGTATCCGTAGATAGTCGCTGCGATCTGTAGAGGTGCGAAAGGCAGGAACGTTATGGGGCTTGTTGGGTGTCGTTGCCTTGACCACGAAAGTTACGGCGCCATGGTTTGACACAGATATCTTCAGCCCAGCTTTGGGCTGCCATGACTAGTTCAGCCAACTTCGAGGGAACACCCAACTTGAAGGAAGCATATTTGCCACGGGATTTGAGCACTTCTACCGTACAAACATCAGAACCACAAATGGAAATTAGATGCTCTCGTACCTGACTATCAGATGTTCCCTGCTTGACAAAGAAGAGATACATATATGTAGTAAAATAAAAATAAATAGTTTGTAAAGTTCATCTCCTTGTCTGAAATTAAAATAAACAGATGACATCATACTGGTTCATCAATGTCCTGCGTAGCGTAGTGACGTCATCTCGCTACGATCTTCGTAGCGTGTGCGTAGCCACGTAGCAATGATTTTTATGCAAATAATTTTAAAATATTTGATCAATCCATTATTGGCAAATACTGACCTCAATAAACATATCATGATTCCGTTAACCTGTTATCTTGCAAAGTGAGAGTGAATCTGCTGGGTGTTCTCGCGCCATCATATGCTTTTTTCTTTTTTATTATGACAATGCTATATGGAAACTCAAAACACTAGCACTTCACTCGCGACTTCGTCCGAAAAATGGTAATATCTCGACCAATAAGCATGATATAATTTAATTTATACCCTTTAGATGACACAACAGAATAATTTAGATATCTGCTAGTGCAACAATTTTTTGAGTTGGATCATAATGCCACAGTTTACCCCTACTTACAAACTAAGAAATAATACGTCTTTATAGTATTAGCATAGATACAAAAGTGACTGTTGTCTGTCTACTAGGTTACCATTTCACACCTGCTCATGAACCTCAAAGAGCCAGTCAAACAGAGATGTAGATACGGGCCATTACTATACAAAAAAGTGTTACATCATCTGATTCAATGTCTGCCAGATCCCTGACCTGACACCGGTTTATTTTTTTAAACTAGCGGTCTGTCCCGGTATCGAAATGGGTTGGGTGGTACCTCTAATTTGCCCCCCTGCCCTATTTTTTTGTAGTATTAAACCTATGAAAATCTAAAAAAGTAATCTTTTCATAATTTTGATTTATATAATTAATCTAACTGACAAGAAATGAAAGGCTCTTTTATTTATTAATAAGCATAAGTTACGTAGTTAAGGATAATGTAGCATTCTAATGATGAAAGATTTTTTGAAATCAGTCTAGTACTTTTGAGTTTATTCGTTACAAACATACAAATCTTTCCTTTTTTAGTATTATTAAGTGTAGATTAAAGGTTGGTGCATACCTGAGGCTCCTTTCTGCTCGTCTTATCTGACAAGGTGGACTAGTACCCTTAGAATACGATCATATTAAACTTGCTCTACTTTTTTATGTTCTTTTTACGTACTTGAGTTTATTTTCATTGATCTCCAAATATGGTTCGTGACATTTTTGTTCAAAAACCACATGCCTGTAGTTTACGTTGAGCTCGTAATCACGTTTTAATTAATTGTCATTATGGATTTGGTAATATTGGTTGTTGGCAATAATCACATCACTATGTAGTTACCTACGAATTAACGTTCTGAATGAATAAATTAAGACCTGAATTGTATTACTATTAGATAATTATTTCATTCATTTAAGAAACTTCTATGTAGGTTCATCTTCAACTCTTATTATCTCGCAGAAGATCGGTATCATACCATATTTTTTCAGTACAAAACTTCACGAAACTTTTGCAATACAAATCTGTTCAATATGAGAACTTAATTACCTTTTATTAGTGAAGTATTCGACCTACTGCCGCTGTTACGCATAAATCTTCCTCTCAGCACTCGCGTAACAACCATAAATCATAGAATGTTTATAAAACTGATCAGAAACCTATAATTTAACGGAACTCCTTGAATTTGAGAACCAGTACTCATGTCCGAGTAGTTTAGAAATGTCCATTGTGACCAATCAAAATTGACCTTTAGAATAAATTTGCATCTGTACGCAGTATATGTATGTATTTGTGGCTATTTACTTAGGCGTGTCTAATGCTAAAGTATTGATTTAATTAGGTTAATGTATTTTTAAGAAATAAAAGCTTCCGGTGGACTTTTATTACGCTTATACCAAAAGCAGAGTACTTAAAATAACCTTTTGGATATCAATTTGAATTTTTATGTTGACTCTATTTATTTTGCCAAAAATGGGTCGAAGCGAGGTCTTGCACATGATGGTCACCTTCAATTAATGTTAAGAGGAATGAAGACATCTACATGCAAATCTTATTACCTAAGTAATTATCTGTCACACTTCAAGCGACACATATAAAAGGAAATAAAAAAGGAACAGATTGAAATTATTTCCTGTGACCTATGTTTATGTTTATCGGAATAAAAGTGATCTGCGGGCAAACGGAGTGCCTTTCACACTAGACTCTTTTAGAAGGCGATTGACATTCCATAACTCTTTGCTGGCTACCAAGTTCAAGTGGTGAGGCGGCACTCTATCACACCGTAGCGTAACTTTAGATACTGTTGATTAATAGTGTTGTTATTGAAAACTATATGTTTACTGTGCTCCTAACAAACTGTTATAGACCTCATCGCTTAAACGCGTTGGTAGATTATCTTTTGCGCTTTCAAAACCCGAAAGACCTCTTGTGGGTTCTACCCAGGTTTTTCGGGTTTTTAACACTTCTTTCGAAAATCATTTGGTGTAATGTAACAAATCGATTCCTAATTTATTTAGTTGAATTAAACATTTCTCTTCCGCTCGTTTTTTAAGGAAAATGATTTAGAAAGTGACCTAAACGTGCTTCATTCAACTGAAAATTAAACTAAATTACTATTCCTACACACTGAAATATTCAAGCAATCGTTGCAACTATTTATAAACTCACTTATACTTATGTATAGTGGCATATTCAATGTCAGTTCGGTAGCAAGTAATTTACCGTATTGTAATCATTTGATTCTTTTTGTTATTATTGGAACATGTTTAATAAATTGATTTTGTGTTCGATTTCCTAGCTAGACTCTGCTCGTTGATTTGTTCGTTGATTCTGTGGATATGAGGTAAAGAATTTTAATGAAGGTGTAGTTATCTGGTAAATTATTGAAGCAGTACTTATTATGATTAGGTGGGAGTTGCTTGTTAGTGCTCAATAAAGAAAAAGCTACATACCTACGTGATAAAAAACTGATTGACGGATATGACGATATGACTGGAAATTAACGATCATAGAACAACAACCAATTGTCTGTCTGACAACCAGTCTTACCAAGGGGTATCGTAAGTGTTACCCAGTACTAACTGGGTTGTGGAGCTTATAGGCAGTCACTCCATGAAAAATACTGGTATTCAGCTGCATCCGGTTAGACTGGAAGCCGACCCCAACATAGTTGGGAAAAGGCTAGGCAGATGATGATGAACTGATGATGATTGACAAAGATAAAACGCATCAAAACTCGAGAGTGGTTCTCATGACGTCAATACGCTCTAAAAATTATACCTACCCGTGACATATTTTGAATTTTAAAGCGTCGTATCTTTATCAATTTTTATTTACGTTACAAAAGAAAAAATCATCATCATCATCATCTCAGCCGAAAGACGTCCACTGCTGGACTCCCCTAAGTGTCGCCACATTGACCGGTCCCTTGCGACTCGCATCCACCGGATTCCCGCAACCTTCACCAGGTCATCGGTCCACCTAGTGGGAGGTCTTCCAACGCATCGTCTTCCGGTTCACGGTCGCCACTCCATAACTTTTCGGCCCCATCGGCCATCCGTTCTGCAAGCAATGTGCCCTGCCCACTGCCACTTAAGTTTAGCAATTCTACGGGCTACGTCAGAGACCTTGGTTCTCTTGCGGGTGTCTTCATTTCTGATTCGATCACGCAAGGAAACTCCGAGCATGGCCCTCTCCATTGCCCTTTGGGTGACTTTGAGCCTTTTGATAAGGCCCATTGTGAGCGACCACGTTTCGGTCCCGTATGTAATCACTGGCAACACACACTGGTCATAGACTTTCGTCTTGAGACACTGCGTTAAGTTGGACGAGAAGATACCGCGCAGCTTCCCGAACACTGCCCAGCCGAGTCGGATTCGACAATTGACAAAAGAAAAAATACGGGTCAAATATTTTTTGATAATCTATCTGACGGACCAATTAGAAAAATCTACGTGTTATAAGTACCTACCCATTACTTATATAATACGTATATTTTTCTAGATTTAGGTTCCTATTACGAGTTTACGATACTTAAAAGTACGGTAGGTACTAGGTACCTATCTGAAGAACGTAATTCAGCAAAACCGTTCGGTTTACAGGCTAGCAATCTTCTTACTACCATTATAAGTGGAAAAGGGTTTTATAATCGACTAGCTTCTGCCCGCGACGTCGTTCGCGTGAATTTCCCGCTTTCAACATTTCTTATTGCTGCTCCGCTCCTATTGGTCATCTAAGGCTATAGGCTACATAGCGTGATGTTATAGAGCCTATAGCCCTCCTCGATAAATGGACCATCCAACGCAAAAATAATTTTTCAATTCGAGTTGGTAGTTCCTGAGATTAACGCGTTCAACCAAACAAACAAACTCTTCTGCTTTATAATATTATATAGTATAGATAGATCTGTTTGTAATTTCATCCAAATTTTTCCAGTGGTCTGTGCGTGAAAGAATAACAAATAGTTTTCATAGAACCTAAATCCATAATTGCTCTCATTCAATTACACACTTCTTCGTCTTCGTCTTAAACGGACTACGCACTGTCATGTGGAGTTAAATGATAAATGATAAATAATAAATGATGAACGATAAACGATAAATGATAAATGATAAATGATAAATGATAAATGATAAATGATAAATGATAAATGATAAATGATAAATGATAAATGATAAATGATAAATGATAAATGATAAATGATAAATGATAAATGATAAATGATAAATGATAAATGATAAATGATAAATGATAAATGATAAATGATAAATGATAAATGATAAATGATAAATGATAAATGATAAATGATAAATGATAAATGATAAATGATAAATGATAAATGATAAATGATAAATGATAAATGATAAATGATAAATGATAAATGATAAATGATAAATGATAAATTATAAATTATAAATGATAAATGATAAATGATAAATAATAAATGGTAAATGATAAATGATAAATAATAAATGGTAAATGATAAATGATAATGATAAATTATGTTTATTTTGTAAGTAGGTTTTCACTAACAATATTCAGTCAATATTTTTTTTAACTAGATGGGACCGGGGCCGGGGTTTCGTACCTGATTACTCTGAGAAGAAACAGCGGTTATAGTTCCTAGGTAAATGTTCTCCAGACTGTAGCCGAATGGTCGCAAGTGCAATTGCTAGTCGTGAAGTCCTGGGTTCGATTCTCGGTTCGGGCAGACTTATTGGGTTTTTCCATCAGGAATTTGTCAATAGCAGCCACGAATCTTGGATTTGTGCCCGGCTGATGGCAAACGGCTCGCTCCGTGTCACATGAGACTTACACATAACTGGAGCACTGTTAGATACGCCTCTGCTAACCCTGCGGAGATTACAAGGCGTGATGTTATGTTTTGATGTTGTGTAAATGTCCTTTATACCATAATCTAAGACTATTAATACTGAAGATTACCTTTAACTAGAACAACCACTAATTATGAAGTATTTAATCATAACAACTATAAGATTGATCACGTCTACGGAACCGGCTACTAGGAATCCTACTGACCATGCGATGCAGATTTACTTATACATACCGCCAACACTTACGAGTATTAATAGTTAGTTTACTATCCAAAGACTACTAACTATATTACTCTGTACTGTGAACCGTAGACCATAGGCCATCCGAACTCATTATCACGACCTCACGATGCAACCCTTAACATATCACTTATATCTCCGAGACATTACATAAATATAATATGTATGCATTAAACTCGCACTCAGCTCGTGACTTCGTCCGCAAAAACTGTTTGTGTTTTTAGTTATAATTTCTAGCCTATAGCACCCACTATCTTAATATATATAAAGTATGTATCAAGTTGTTTGTCCGCGATGGACACCTAAACTACTTGACCGATTTTAATCAAATTTGTACACCGTGACCGTGTGCAGTTTGATCCAACTTGAAATATAGGATAGCTTACATCTCAATTTACGCAGACGAAGTTGCGCGGGTCAGCTAGTAAGAGATAAGTATACATTTATGCAAGTCTTCTGAAAACCTGTTCTCGGTCCACGAAGGTTTGTTTAACTTGCAAGTTCAAACCTAATCATCTGTGAAAACCTAACCTAACCTTACATAATCTAACGTGAATTAATATAGCTGTATAATTGAAAATAGTAGCAACTCACAAGGTCTAAATCACATGAATGCACATTATTGCACTGCAGAAATATAAATATATCTAATGCAATTTATAATTTAATTAAAATACCAAGTACCTACGTTATTAAATATAATATATCCAAAGCAACATGAATTCTGCAATCTTCCAAAATTCAAACTGTTTGTGTATTACACAATACATAATGCGATTACTATTAAATGCAGAGCTTAGCGTTTTCCCTGAGTATTAATTAACACGATCAATCGTTATAAAATATACATTCCAGCTGAAATGTTGCGAATTTCATTTCAAAATCGGTTCGGTTTTGTGAAACATTTTACAAGGACAGCGTTTAATTGTGGTTTTAAAGATCCATACTTAATATAGTATTACTATAAGTTGTTAATAATGTATTTAAAAGTCAGCCTATCTCGTTAGCATCCAATTTTTGACATAATTAGGTACTTCGCCTCGCACAAACTTCGGTTTCAGAATTTGCCTTCTTTGTAGGTATCTTTCTCGGCGAACTCCCAAATCCGAACCTAGCTTAGAAGTTTTAAATTAACATAATTATTCTACTCCACTTATTTCCCAGCCTTGTATCGAACTCTAAACTAAATCAACATCATTTGACATAAAGCCGCAACAAATATTCTAAGGCTGCGGAAAATTTATAAAGTAATACATTAAACTCAAGAATTTGGTGCGGCCGAGGTCAGAGATAGACAGATAGCAACATAAAATATAGCAGTGCGTTCTACAGCAATTGTAACGTTAGGCACAGGAGTTAATTATTATATTTATGTCAGAAGGCACCCATTCTCGATCAAATAGGTTTTGTTGAGGCAAAACATTGAGTAGTGACGGAATGGAGAGACCACGGGAGTAGGTAGCGTGCGATTGTTTTAGTATCTCGCTGATATACTAAAACAATCGCCGGGCCCCCACCCAAGTCTGTTCTCTGTTATACCCAAGTTTCCACTTCCAGCTCTCTTCTGGTTTAGAAATCTGACCCTTAGCCAAGTTTCACAAATACAATAACGGCGCTTAATCGGTGATGATTAAAAAACCATCACTTGCTCCGTGGTTTCACCCTTACTGGTGACGTTCTTCAGAAAGTTCAGGTGCAGAGTAGAATCTACCGACTCACACCGATCGCCGCATCCATGTATCACTAGATGTAGGAACATCGACGGAAAAAAGGGAGATAAATACGAAGGATCCTGTGGAAAACAGGCGTGATTAGTATGTATAAAATGCCTGTATGGATATGTCACCGTAAAATTGTCAAACACGTTATATTACAATATAACGCGTTTCTCTAGCGATATTGTTTACTCTTGAATTATTGTCAACTGAACATACGGAAGTATCTCTGCCCCCATAACCGGGACTTGGGGCACCCCCCTGTTAGGTTAGTTAGGTTCCTTTAAATCCTGCACTCGGAAATAGGGGCCCCGCGGAGCGGGGCTCCGTTGACTACGCTTTTTAGGGGAATATAAAGTGTTTTAAGGTTAGATTATATCAATCGGTATTTCTCAGAAATGGTACAGTATCTTTTCATGAGAGTGGTACCACTGGGCAAGGAGGACCCCTCCTTCCCTCCACACCGCGTGAGTTGACTACCATCGCATGCATTTCACGAAAAATAATGCGTTTAATTATAAGCAGTATGTTCGTTTGTCAATAATTCGAGAGTTTACAATATCGCTAGAGATATTACAATATTATGTATTTGACAATTTTACGGTGACAGATATAATCGATGGAGAAATACGCGTATCAGTGTTTTGTGCTGTAACTATTCCTTGTCTCGCACTGAGTTCCCGCGTGTGCGGTGACGGTGGCCGTCGTCCTTGTCGGCGCATGACGCTGCGCCGGCGCACCCGCCCGGCGCGAGTGCTGCAGAGCACCGGGGGGCGAGGGGGCGGAGCCTCAGACAATCAGACAGACTGCTTGCTTGTCTCTAGGCGCGTATGTCACCAATGCAATTAGTGTGCAAGGAAAACTTTCCATGTATTTATTGAACAGGGTTGTAAAAGAACTGATTTTAGGCTACAGTAGTTTGAGGTGCTGTGCCAGAAGACCTTCTCTTGGTGCATCCTGGGTACAGGTTGGTAGTCTCTTTGTGGACCTGGATGGTGAGATTATTGACTGTAGCTAACGTCTGGACAAGGGACCAGTTGAAGATTTTCCCACTCTAAAAAGAGAGAAATGTGGTTTTTTATAGAAACCATCATCATCCCCCTCTGCCTCCTCTTCCTCCAATTGTGTTCAACCTGAAAAACAATAGAACGCGTAACCTTATCAAGCAAACCAGCACTTTGAAGCACAAAGCTGACCCCAAAAGCGCCCTTGACAACCATAAAAATAACACGAAAGCTGTACCTAGATATTAAACAGGTTGTCATATTTAGAACTGTCAATATCCAGGCCATTGGGCAACCCTACGGCGAGTTGACCCGGCGCCCTTGGTACCGGTCACGTGCCGCTCGCGCTTGGCGAAAGATTATTAGATTGGCTTTTACCCGATAAGGTATAACGTAGGAATATTACCTATTTGTTATCTTAGAGTATGAATAAAGACAAGTGGGAATGTAAAGTGGCAGAGAGTGGGCGTATGTTTTCCAGTAGATAAAATCGGTATCATTGGGGCAGGCAACAAAGGAAAAAGACGTGTTCTCGGAGTCCTATGTGATGCTGTTCAACTGTTTATTTGCTGAGGACTACACAACTTTGCCACCTTTTTAACATTTTTAGGTTACAGGTATTCAGTGACCCAACCTAACTGGGTTGTGGAGGTCAGATAGGCAGTCGCTCCATGCACTGATAATGCTGGTATTCCGTTGCATCCGGTGGAACTGGAAGCCGACCCCAACATAGTTGGGAAAAGGTTTGACAGATGATGAATAGCTTATACCTTTGCCCAGAGAGACATTATAGATAGATACTCGTAGGATATAGAATAATGAAATACGTATGAAATTATTCTACATATTTGTTAAAAATCATTAACCTGCTCTTACTTTCTGAGGCGTAACTTGAAATTAGGGTTATAAATTTGACTGGTAAATAAATAGAGCTATTTATTCAGCTTGTCCATTTCATACCCTTTGAAGTCCACATTCCACACCTTATTGTTTAATGAGCAAGAGACATGGAACAATCCCGCTGATGACTGAGGTCTTCACGTTTAGGTCACGATCGCCGTGAATAATATCAATAATATTGGCACAGGGCTAGCCACATTTCACAGCCGTCTTTACCTCAGTATAAGTACTTAATGAACATCCTGTCAATTTGTGAAACACTTGTTAAATGTCATCAACAACTCAATTGACTTGCTAAGATTTATTGGACGCTGAATACGTAGCCGGAAATTGTTCGTCATTTTCTCTTGATAAAACAAACAACTAGGTGTAGTACTTCCTGATGAGGTGATGTGAGGAATGGCTGTGATTAACATTACGCTGGCAGATATGTCAGTCGTTCAGGCTTTTTATTGCCCGTGTTGAAAATAAGTAGGTACTTTACTTCACGAATCTTTAGCGTTCTACAAGATTCCAGATGGGACGCAATCGCTATCATAAAAGTGTCATCGTACCTTGACTCAATTCAAAAAATTCTCACCTCCACTTCAAAACATGGAAAAGAACCTTCAAGCCTTGTCAACTTACTGTCAGAACAATACCGTGAACCGGTGACCCGACACTCTCTTATAAATATTGATTAACGAACGTTTTGGGAACGTTTCAATAACGCCTGACAAGACTAATGTGCGGTGTTTAGCTAAAACGTAATAATCATAAATTCGGTGCTCGGGACATTCCAGCTTCAGCATAAGTTTCGGTAATAATGTGACCTGTCACGCCCAGCTATGTTGACGCATTACTCCACTGCTAGCCGGTGAAAAGCTAAGAACACACTGAACCAAAGACCATAAGAATTACCACCAGAACCAGCCAGAAGCATTTTATCACGACACAAAAGAAAGTGAACTCTGAAAAGCTTAATGTATGGATAATATTAGTTAGGGCATTTGAACAAATGAAGCAGATCCCATCAATAAGGCAAATCCGCTCCCAAAGAATTTTTATTTTGCAAGATGTATATTTTGCAAAGAACTTCTAACATCCATGCAAAAACTGACTACAATTACATTGAAAACCATCTCAATTGATAAATGGTAGGGCAGGCCAAATTCTCCATACTTCATTATAATCAAGGAATTTCCTAAGCCAAAGCTGGTCAATCTCAAAAAAAAATACGATTTGCTACATTGAAACGTAACGAAAATCACTACATATTATTGTCCCTATGTGTGCTTAGATCTTTAAAACTACGCAACGGAATTTGATGCGGGTTTATTTAATTGATAGAGTGATTCAAGAGGAAGGTTTTTGTATGTAATTTTAAACGGGCGGAGCCGCGGGCTTTGGCACAAATTAAATAAATATGGAATTGAAATACACTTACCTACTTAGAAGTTTTCGATTTAATTAGAAAACCTTGTCAATTCAGCTGTTAAATAACATGGAAAGCATTCAGAAATCTTTTACTGTTATTTCATATTTAACGACTGGCACACATAAGGTCTGGTTTTTCTCAAATCAAAGCCGACACACGCACTTTACGTGATTACGTAAAAAACAACGCGAAACACGTAACTGTAACGCATTTGTCTAATTCGTAGGATTTTGAATTGTGTGCACCACGCTTAAGGTTAACAACAATTAGATACAGATCACGAACCTGCGCGAGAGTTGATCCACATCGTTCTTGACATATCCCTGACATTTACCTAGGTATATTCCTATGCTTCATATCAACTGTCATATTTCATAGAAGTATGTGGCGTGTAGTACTTCCTGAATCTTGTCTCAATAAGGTTTGAATGAAAGTCTGGTCAAGTGTTTAAGATATAGTAGGACAATTTTTTCGGTTATTATTAACAGTATTTTTTCTGATTGCCCGCATTTTCTTGAAGTCAAACTGAACTTTTAATCATGAGGTCATCGTGTAGCAATAACGAGGTGAGGCTTAAAATCGATGTAAAACAATAATAAACTCTTATGAGATGGTTTCTCCGTTGATTCCAACGACATGTGGAGTGAGGAAGTACTTATTCAACAAATATTATTAATGACAAAGCCTTCATCACTTACTTTTCAGTTTTGTTTTGTTTATTTAATTTTAAATACTTTCCACATCATACAAACCATCCTAATATTTGGAAGACAAACGAATTGCCTGTTTGTAGATGAAATTGATCGACCTTTAGACTTGAATGCAGAATCGAATTAACATACAGTGTGAATAAAGGGCCAGTAATAAAACTAACCAGATTCCAAGAAATTAAAAGACAAATAAGAACAAAAAAGTACAGATATGTCACTTTTGAACGGAAGCGTGAGCTATGCAAGTGGAAAATGCAGACAAGGTCGGTAACGACTACTAGTTCAACGACACAGAGGTTTAAGCAACAAATACATTGCGTTTCGAAACTGGAAGTGAAAAACATACTGCTGAAGTAAATCAGACACGTATGTTGCAGTATAAAGTTTAAAAATTATTGCCGTCATGGTATCGAAGTTTGATAGTAAAAGTTATGGGTTAGTAACCGGAGCGGATTGTGCAGTTTTTAGACCGTTTAACCAAAGAATGAGGAAACAGTGGCGATACTGATAATTTTAATAAGTTAATTATACTATCACGAGATCTGTCATTGAGCGTTCGATTTTTAGAACAATACTGAGCCCCTAGTTACACTTATCGTGATTTATTCATTAATTAAACTTAGGACGGAAACAGATGTTCTTTTGTCAAATACATAACAGTTGGATGATGTCAGTCTATTGGATTTTCAGTAGGTAAAAGATTAGGCAATATTGACTTTTGAATTAATTCTTTGTGGTTTTTGTGGAAATATTGGAGTCATTTTCAAGATACTAAAACCGTAATCCCCACGCGTGGGAAAAATATTAATGAACGCAACATCACAGGACAATATGGTATACTTAGGTTAGCAATGCAGTCAGCATAAGGGGAGGGGCCCGCAAGGGTCGAAGCCTGCCGGGGTTGCGGGCCTGTTCGAAAGAGATACCGCGGCCCCGGAACATAAAGGGCGAGGAAGGAACATGGATGAGTTTTAGTCAGTAAAAGTCTGACACTCCTTCCCGCACCGCCTAGAGTGGGAGAAGTCATTTGATGATTTCCCATCCTAAAAAAAAATGCAGCTAGAAACGAAGATGTGGTATTTGCTTGTTTTCAGCATAATCAAATAGATGATTGAATTGATTACCGATTTAGAAGTAAAAGAAAATCAAGAAACTGTTAATAAGTTTGAAAACGACTTATTGGTTGATACCAGCTATGATCTTGTAAGAGATTAAAGTCTGAATATCCGCGTGGAGAGAAAGGCTGTTTGTACAATTGTTTCACGTCATGTCTGAAAAGTAATTACATGACTGATTGCATGTACTCTGTCTGTACGTACGACCGAGCCGGTGGCTGGCGTGAAATATAACGAAGCAGGCTTTACTCATGGTCTTATTTTTAATCATAATCCTTTGAAAGTTGCAAATTCCTGCGTTGCATGCGATAAATAAGATGCTCGTCATTTTGAAATTAAGAAATACACTATTTTTCTTTACTTTTTTATCTAATTTTACCGGTGGTTCATGGACCTAAAATACTTTCGGTTTTTTTCTGATTTATAAAAAAGTCGTTTGGTCGATTTTCAGCAATAGATTCTTAATCAGAAACAGCTAACGCCCGGAAACTTCCTGTCACCTACGACCTACTTTTATGTCTACCGTTATAGCATTTATAGCAAATCACTAAACTAAGCTTATAAACTAATATTATAAAGAGGAAAGACTTGATTTTTTTTGCTTATTTGTATGTTACGATTGAACTCAAGAACTACTAAACCGATTTAAAAAATTCTTTCAACGTTAAAAAGCTACATCATTATGAGTAACATGAGTTATAATTTATATTGATATCACGCAAATTTTCCGAGCTATCACAATTTTCGCGAGCGAAGTGCTATCTGATAAATAAAAACAAAACACCATCAAACATCACCTCGTAGGTGTTGGCACCAACCTCGCTCCTCATTACCAAAGCATCACTCAATTCTGTGTGTCGTTACATCAGTTACATGGTACATAAACAGCTGTTATTTACTGGCGAAACACATGAATCATTTCCGACTAATTGTGCTTTTCGCTACACTAGTCAACGCTGCAATATACTCGCTGACATGGCAGCTAGTTCCCACTAATTAGGTAGCAACCGTATAATTAATACATCGAAATATTACTCTTTGAAAATATTGGTCTTCGGGGTCTTCGGGGGTCTGAAACCATTTTGGGTTCAGGACTTTTGAGCGTAGGCCTACCTAGCTGAAAGAAGCTCAAGCAGTAAATAGTTCCCTCAAATCAAATCAAATCAAAATAAAAAAATAATAATAATAGGTAATAGGTCTCTTTTTATCTACTCTCCTTCGCAGGTATGCTGGAAGAGATTTCTTTAGAAATAAGCATCACCTTTGTACCTATTTTCTATTCCTTTCTTCTTTTCTGTATTTAGTGTGTACATACATTGTTAAATAAATAAATAAACAAGAAGTCTGTGAAATGATTGAATTACAGGCACATATTAAATAAATCAAATAACAAACTATTCCTTCGTATTGCTCTTATTCGGTTAAACATTTAAGCAAGTTTCTGTTTTGTATTGATAACTAATTACCTACTTATAAATTGCATTGATTTAAAGAATTTACCAAATAATATTTATAACATGTAACATTAAATTAAAAATTAAAAAAACCCCCGACAAATAGGGTCATAATTCTATGTTTTTTTTAGAACGAAGTTCCTTAACACGGCTTGCGGGTGTCAAGCCTTTTCATTTGATATCCATATTGAGAGAGTTGTAAAAAAAATTATTTCACCATTTTGTGGTGGCGGCCATCTTGGATTTGAAATTTATTGTAGCGCATAGTATTTTACTAGCCAAGCCCTTTCATTTGATACCCATATTGAGTTGTTGCATAAATATGTAATCGGCCATTTTGTGGCGGCGGCCATCTTGGATTGATTTTTATCAAACATAGCAGGCAAGAAAACTCCCGTCTAATTCACCTTTCAAACAAAAGAAACAAAACCAAAATCGGTTCTACCGTTCGGCAGCTACGATGCCACAGACAGACACACACACACACAGACACGTCACACCACCCCCGTCGTTATTGCGTCGGGGGTTAAAAATACCCGCTGGCGTAAAAAAAAACTCTAAAAAGTTCAAATGCGTTGGTCCCTTGGCCTTTTAACTTTAATAGGATGTAGGTACCTAGTCTTATTTTGATCCAAGCATCGCCGTCGTCGCGTCGGACGAACCCCTATTTTTGTCGGGGGTAAAACAAAGTAATAAATTTAAACACCAAATAAGTGAAATTAACTTCATCCAACGAAATTGGAAGTTAATTAAGTACGTTTAATAAAGTAAAACAAGAAGTATCTTGACCCCTCTCCTACGAGAACAGTGTAGCATCTTCGTAGCACAGCGGGAGACGCTGCGCGTGCGCCGCTTGCTGAGCGGGTGCGCGCATTACTATCGCATAAAGCGATTATACTCGACGACAAGCCTTGAGCTGACAAATAGAGATGAGTTTAATGACTTCAACATTATCAATTTTTATATCGATGTTTTCATTGAGGATGTGTGACTGTGTTTTTTGTTTTTGTTAATTGTTTACTCAATTATTTACGCAACACAGCGCGGGCGTCGTCGTTACTGATAGTGTTAAGTTTATCACTCAAATAAAATTGAAATTAAAATTTTCACCATTGTGATCCAACTGTTTGACCGTGATATCGCTACAACTAGAACATTCCTACATCGATGTTGTGTTGTGATTGCAGATTGCAAGAACAACTGTAGAGTATGACGTCTTGGTTCTATTTTCAGATACGTGTATCCAAATGGGGCATCTTTATTGTATTTTTCAATCAGAAATTTCTCCGCAAATGCTCTCCGTTAGGAATACTTAAAGAGAGTATTTCGTGTCAACATGATGTATGTGTATAGTGGCTGGGTTTTTTTTATACTGGATCCCCAGTAGACATTTAATTTTTTTATGTGCAAAGTACTTATTATCTTAAACAATCTCACAATGTTTCAAGCTTAGGAAACAAATACTTTCTGAAATACAAAATATCAAACTTTGCTAAAAATTACCTCGGGGTTTGGGACACCCCGACTCGGACAGGAGAAGAGGAGGAGGAGGAGGGGATGCCGTCCGCCAGCCCCTTCGTGGTTATTTTTTAAACCATTCTTAGGTAAGAACTCCGCCAAGCGGGGCTCCGTCGAACGGGCCTCCCTCGACTGCGCGCTCCACGTTGAGTGGCATAAGGACGGGGACGTTGCTTCATTCCCCCCTAAACTCTATCCCCTTAAATCAGGTTTATAATGTCAAAAACATTACAAACATAACATCAAAATGAAAATTTAAGCTAGAGAAAAGAGGAGGATCCATCCCTCCAATCAGTTATGCAAAATAACATAGCGACTGCCTTCGTCAGGACGCATATATCGGTATAGATGTGAATTTAGCACATCTAAACGTGTGTTATAGTAACAAACGAAACAGTATCCGTCATGTTCGTCAGCCGACCTCCACGGTCACCGCAGTGCTCTATATTCGTCAAACTATTATCTTACGTAAATGTCGCAGTTAATGTATAAACGAATACCTACGAGACAAAGTATGTAAAATTGGATGGGTGTTAGGTTGACCTTCTGATCGTAGACTGAGCGGCAAGAGGTATGGTGGTTTAACATATCATCAAACTATTAATGTTCCCACTGCCGGGACACAGGCCTCAAACTAAAAACTAGTTTAACATAACATCATTATTATACACATAATCGCTTAAGGCGCTTAGACGAGCTAAATTAGCAACTCTATTTGTGGTGGTTCAAACTTCGTTTGAAATGCTGTTAGAATAAAGTTCTAATCACCTTGACTACAAAGTGGTTGTTACAACAGCTACTGCGGGCCAAATAGCGCGAAATGACTGGTTTCGATCGATTTACAAAAAAGCTATTGATTGGATTAAAAAACTGAAACAGTATCATGCTAATATATCGCTTGTAGAATTATTTGCCAAAAAATCAGAACGATCGCATGCATATTAGTATGTTTTTTTTTTATAATTTGAAAGATATTTTTAGAGATAAGTTCGTGATTTCTTTTTATCGAGCCAAATTAATTGTATTATGTTTTCAAAACAGTATCATGCTGGCATATATCCTGAAGAATATCATATATTTTTCTGGTCTTGTTTATAGCAGTGAATCATATACTTTTAGTAATTAAAAAACTCGCGTTTAGCTTATGTAATCGCCTTAAATGTCCCTGAAGGTAGCTAAATACAGGGTGCATTTTTCAAGTGGATGTGTATGAACAAATCCGAAACTTTGAAGAATAGCGAAAAATACCGAAAGGAGGATCATCAAGAGGAGATTCAAGCTGTTTATTATTATAATAGTACACCCACAATTCGCCAGTTATGTTTAGATCCTATTGCCTACCACCGGGCACAATAATATACTCTGGACTGTTACTGAAAAAATCCTAAAGGAAAAACCCCATCTCATTTTGTCTAGCCTAGGAATCGAACTCAGCAGTACTGGCGCACTGCCGCCCCGGGCAAGTATATTGTAGCGCCACTATATCAAGTGTTCATTTTTTTATCTGAACACAAACAGGAACCCTTGCTTCTTCTTACTAAACCATATACAACAAAGATTTTCTGCTAAAGATGATGTTTCATTACACTGGAACTCTTGGTTGATGACGCTATTTCCTGTCAGCGCAGTGATGAATGAATGGGCAAAAGATGGACTAAACTATGGTTTCAACTTTCTTGGTGAGTTGATCCAAGATCAGAAGCACCTAGCATCGTAATGTATTATTTTTCCCAGCCTGCTCTGTCCCACGCCTGAGCATTTGCTTCTCGTAAGGTCTTTTTTATTGTTGAAAAGATTTTAAACATAAAGTGAGACTTGTTTAACTCACTGCGTAACAGCAAACACAGAGTTATGTTTTTTTTTAATTATCAGTATCTCACAACAGGAGGTCTCTCACCATTAATCCATACATGCAAATCGAGATATATGTACATTGATTTTGGCAGGACATGCTTTGTTTACACTCTTGAAACTTATCATCGGTATAAAAGTACTCGTATCGTAAGTTTTATTTTAATTCGTATTGTAAGTAAGCTATT
Source organism: Xestia c-nigrum (assembly GCA_916618015.1). Classification (NCBI taxonomy): domain Eukaryota; kingdom Metazoa; phylum Arthropoda; class Insecta; order Lepidoptera; family Noctuidae; genus Xestia; species Xestia c-nigrum. The sequence goes on from OU745263.1 coordinate 8,478,249, forward strand.
ACGGGCCACTGTGGTTCGATGTTATTACTGTTCATATGTATACGGCAATACCAGCCTTTAATTTCATAAACCCATGCATTATTTCATTTTCTTAATACGTCTTAATAACTGAGGTTTTTTATTGCTTTATTAAAAGGAGCTGTGGCTGGCATGAATGCAGGTTTTGCTACCTACTAGGTAGTAGGTGCCTACTACCTACTCGTATATGGTGTGAATGTAAGAAAGTAAGTAGCTTATTTCGGATTCTGAGCAACGGATTACCTTACCTACACGGATCATGAAATGCTTCTAGGTACCTAGATCATTGTACTGGTTGGGTTCCTCATCGATAAAGATTAGTTAGCACACAGGAAAACGGTATTTGAGAGGAGTCTCGAGTTTAGTTTAGTTTTAAAGGAACCTAAAGTCGACGAACTGTCTCAGGACCATAAAATGAAATGGGTCTCATATCCTCTCAAACAAACCACAAAGAAACAAATAAACCGAAAAGAGATACACAAAGATAAAACAATTCCATTAGGAAAAGCTTACAACAAAAACTAACAAGAACATAACATTATATAGATTAAAAATCATTAGCACAAAAAACTAGTGTTTCTAATCAGCGCACAATCTAGGCGTGTAGGCTGGCAACACCGAGGCATTTGTTGCATAATTAGTGCAGTTATATTATTACACACGCTTTCTGCTCAGGCGCTGAAGATTTTGATAACGGGACTAGTTTTACGGGAGGAAAACAACATACGGCATCGTGATTACATCGGCTGCATTACAACTACTGCTGTACCTAGGTGTCCTCATTAGATTTCCATGAGTAAATTGATTAATGTAACTCTGCTAAATAAATGTCTACATGATAGGACCCGTATATTGCAAGAGTGGAGCCTCAGGGCTCCACTCTTGCAATATACGGTATCCCGCCTAGCTGTCTCAGGACAGCTAGGCGGGATCGCGGCAGGCCGAAGAAAAGATGGTGGGACGCTTTTGAAGGCTTTTTAATAAGGACACCATCAAGAGAAGTGGAAGAGTTGGGGGACGCTGTTTGCTTAAGAGTGGAACAATACGGGCTTAAAAAAAAAAACAAAACGATGGTTCCAGTTTTCGCGAAGTTTCATCACATCCTAACTTTAAGTTCAGAGCCAATTAAGTTTTTCACCAACCAAGTTAAATATCCATAATCAATATACAACGATTGCTATTGATTATTTATTTATTTTATTCATTATCATTAACATTTGTTTTAACAGGTAAAACCCAATAATCCCAATAATCCAATCAATATTGTATCTGTACCGACCTAGTTCCAACAAAAAATGCATACTAGGAATATGCCTGTTCCTGCTACCTACCGATGCGATGACTTAACTCATAGAAAAGGGAAAGAATTCAATCAAATGGAAAATGCATAATAAAGTGTTCTGGAGAAGCAGATAGAAAAGTCATGCATGTTCTGTAAGCGGACGTCCTTTTTTTTTTATTGGGACAAGCCCGCCACACACGCCCAAACCACTGTAACTCCTGAAAGCCAGAATCAACAGTGGCGACCACCAGAAAAGCGCCGAGACAATGAAGCTCGACGAAGTCCCAGAGAATGAATTTAACTGTCTTGGATCCCGCAACGAAATGAATCAGAAAGTATAGCGGAGGAGTAGGAAAGCGGACGTCCTGTCGAGTTTTCCTATTTTCCGGGCAAGATTTCCCATTTTTTCCGTCTCAAACCCTCCGGAGTATATACAGTAACTAGTAGTACACCCAAACCTGTGAAGCCTTTCTAAAGCGACGCGCTTAACCACTAAGGTCTATGTTCTCCAAAAAGATAACGGACGATTATCTAAAAACAGCTGTTTAAAACACATTTTTGTATGGGAACATGTCACATTGACAGCTGTTTTTATATAATCCGACTGTTATCTTCACGGTGAACATGGACCTAGAAGTAGCCCGGAAAATTATAATATTCAAGAAAATCCAAAAGTATCATTTTCTATTTCTATATCAAGAGGGGATATAAAAATCTAACAAAATGCTGAACTTCTAACTACTCATGAAACGCTTATGTAATCGCAAGATATATTTCTCAAACCAAACATTTTCATCCATCGGAAAAGCTTGAATACTACAAAAAAATGCTGAAAATCTGTAACCCTTTGGAAAGGGAAGTTTTATGTGCCGTAGCCTCAATTTACAGCATTTCATCATAAACCTATTGTTATACAACGTATAACAAAAAGGGGGTAGTCATATGAAAGGGTGTGCTATAGACCAACAAACTGAACAACTTTCTTTATGGAACCACCATCGTAATCGTAAAAAAATAATCAGCTGTTTCATACATTTGGTCGAGTAGGTATTGGAATTTAGTATGGGGCCGTTGAAATTTTTTTCGTGATTACAATGGTGGTCCCATAAAGAAAGTTGTCCAGTTTGATGGTCTGTAATACCGTCTTCCCTTTCATATGACTATACCCCTTCTGTTACACGTTGTATAGACCCTAATCACATTCCTATTAATTTAATTTGCATATAAATCTATAACGTTATAATTGTCTCGTGAAACTGTCAACGCTGTGATAACAGCACGATTAGTTTATCGTAACGACACATAAAAACATTAACATTATCACAACATCAATAACACAAGACATACAGAATGAAAAACGGACTTAATAAAATGCAAAAACACATTTTCTGCTAATCGCGACACATAGATAGACAGACGGAATTTATAAGACTTAATCACCCGTTTGTAAAAAAACGCGTTAAACGTAGCTGATTGCTATTCTACAAATCTAGTTATAGCTTTTTCATAAACACCAAAGATGTAACAAAAAAGATCAACGATAGAAGAAATTGACACCAAAACACTTGAACATTTACGATGTGGATACTAGTTACGATCCAAAGGAACACTGCTGAACGAAACACTAAGTAAGAAACTCCAAGAAATGAGGCATGATGGTCCAAGATCACACACTAAATCATAAGCAGCCGAATCCACCGGCGATTGCCATTGAAATGTGTATGATATTCGCCTATTATCAATGGCATGTCCCAATACTTTCACGCGCGGCGCGACTCGGCCCGCGGTGCGCGCACACCCCCTCTGCGCACGCGCCGAACTATAAAAGCTGGCTCCCGCCCTCATTTCGCACAGACGCAAGTTGCACTTCAACATAGCGAATCCTGGAAGATACTAGTCTTCCATCAGCGCTATAAATTAAACTAGATAACAAAAAATATCTATTTCTAACTCTTTCTCTTTCACTTCTGTGCTAACTACAAAACAAAATGAAATCCATGGTGAGTACTCTTTTCTGTCGGCATCATTTCCACTAACTGACAATCAATCAGAATATGTGACAGCGACAAGTTCATACGGACCCATTGTTCGGGGCTTGATAAGATTATCAAGGGAGTTATCAGTATCGATTCAATTATGTTCCATAGATCACTTATGCAAATGATATGGTTCCGTTCGATTGATAAAGTGTGGCTTACAATAACTTAATTTATTGTTGTTGCATCTGATATCAGGACTAGTCAAAGACTTGTTATTTTCGCGTAGCGCCTTGCCCAACATCGTAGATACCAGCGGCGTCAAGATACCTGACCTCTATACCGAACAACTAGTTCTAACAACCAAAGATGATGTAACTAATAGTAATATCTCATTTAAAAAAAAACTAATTCAACAAAAGCATTATAACACATTTTAAAAGACCCAACACAAATATGTTCGAAAACGCAGTCTAGCAAAGTAGTGTTTACAAATTCGACGAAGCATTAAGTTGTTAATTTCCAAATTCATCTAGTAATTGTAGTCAAATAGCATATAATAAAGTGAACAAGTAGGCCTGTGTCGAAAACAAAGCAATGCACCGGCTGCAGGTCAGTGTCAGATAGCATACGGATTTTATTTCGCGCTCTATTTCTTACATACCAAGTTTTACTAACAGTCTTTTACTCGACTGCGGCTATGCCCAAAAGGAGGGTTATTAGTTGATCAAATGCAAACTCACCATCTTCTAAATGTTTCTAAAAAAGTTGATTGTAAAATGGCTTTGAAATCGAGAGCATTTTCTTATTTTTGTCTGTAATTTTCTTTGTCTACTACTTTTCTATATTTATTTCTTTCTTCTTGTACCTTACTTTCTTTGTCATCTTTTCTCTTTTTCTCAACATGAACCCTTTTATGGGCCTTTGCGATTTACTTTTAGTTCAAAATGTCAATTAATTTCAGTGTCACACAACTTGGAACATTTAATTCATTTCCTCATCGTCGTAACTGCATATAAAAATAAGTAATTGTTTAATTTTAATTGGACACGTAAAAATGTTTCCTCCACGCGATCTTGGGCTAACTACTATATTTCGTTTATTGTTCATTAATATTTTATTCCAATTCTAATACTTTTTGTTGCAATATTTTCGAAATTTTGGCCCAATTTTCCTAATGGCTGTGTACGGTAGAGTGCGTTGCCAAAACCGCTTAGTACGTTTACGTAAACGTGTGAGATCACGTGTCATAGTTTATTGTGAACTTGCGTAGTATCGGTAAGTGTATATTTTAGTAACGCTATGCGGTTAAGGTTCCGTACCGTCGCCCGCGCAAAGTGAATCAGAGCACAAATCGCGGCGCAGCTCCTGCCGTGTCAATGTCACTCACTAACGAATTGTACATACAGATCTTTTATTCTAATACATAGCTGGCAGTCCTTAGCCTAGATAATCTTAGTGTAAAGGCACTTGAACTTATTAAAACTGACGGTAATGAGATTCCGTTAATTCATGAGGTCCGGTTCGATTCCCAGGTCGAAAAAAGTGTTATTGGATTTTTACATCGCGGAGTCTGGATTTGTGTCCGATTGATGGTAATAGGGTCGCCCCCTGTTTTATGGGACTTAAACATAACTGGCGCAATGTGGGTGTACTATTAAGTACACCTCTGTCTAACCCTTCCGGGATTAGAGGCGTGATGTTATGTTATGTTATGTTATGTGATAATGAATTTCAAACACTCAGTAATGTAAAAGTTAAGCAATAGCGTGCAGTGGTGATCGCCATAACAGCTTTGACTTGAAACATAATCTGGAAGCATAAACTGAACAAGATAACCAGAAGCTCAATAAATGGTCATCTAACAAAAGACATTCAATATCTATACGAAGTCAAAAATTCAGTCGCAATTGAAGAACCATTCAAGACTGTCAAATCAATTACGTATAGGCAATTCAGAATTTGCAAGTCATATTAGTCCATTTAAATAAGTTAGTTTAAAAAAATACACAAGGGCATTATTATTTAGACCTAGGCCATAAACTGTATAACTTTGTTTCCAAACTTTGAATTCACACATTTAGTTGACCGTACCTACGTACATAACCAATTCAAAGGTTATTACATCCTTAGGCTAGATATCATCGAAGTCTATTCAGTCGTTTCAGCTTGATTTAAGCTACAAAACTTGCAAAATATAAAAAATCTTGCATAAAAAGGGTCTTTTATCTTGCTTACTAGACAAAGCAATGCGAGAGTTAACTGAGGGCCGACTTTCATCAGTTATGCTCCATTTATGCCTGCAATGTCAACTGGCTTAGCAGTCCACCTCCTCATTCACCTTGTTTAGCGTTGCTCGCACTTTTTTTTTATTCTAGTGATAGTTTATAGCTCCGTCCTCGCTTCCCTGAGCTATCTCCTATGCGTCTACGATCTACTTCAATTTTTATGAAGTTTAAGCTTTATGAAGATTATTTCAGAGAAAATATTTGTTTATTATTATCAGATGCAGACATTTTTTACATCTCCCTCTTGCATCGTAAAGTGGATAGATTCCACTTTACTTATCTACGTTGAACATATTCAAGTTTAATAAATCTGAATCTCGAATTCCATATCTCTGTCCATTTATTTCAATCTGCTTTTGATAAATCGCCCTTTGCATTTCAGCTTAATAATCTCAGCTTTTCGATACGGTCTCCCACAGTTGAAGTAATGCAGTCAGGTCTATAATCCCACGATTCGCCCTAGGACCACCCACCGACTTTACGTAACATTTCATTATGTCCGTCGATCAATTCTGATTTCATCTTGACGTCATCTGTTAGAATATCTGAAATTGTATCTTTAACATGAACCGCTGATGGGAAGATCGAAGATTTGTTGCAGAGTTGCAATCCTTTTGTAGGCTAGGAAGCCTTATTTTAATTCTAATTTGTGAGTTCACTCTAGGACAAAGGCTCATTGAGGGATTCGCATTTAGAAATCGACTCATAGACTCATATTGATTTATTCTCAATGACCTCTTCATATTATAATGGAGGACCTATGTGTTCTTTTAGTACAATAGATACTACTACTTCTTAGAGCAGGCTTTGAGGGTGTCCAAGCGTGACGGCCACTTAGCATGTTGGTAGTGGTTCGTTTAATTGTCGGTAGGCGCGCCTGCGAGCAGTGTCGCTTGCCTCGCCGCTCACCGCTGCTTTTTGTCGGCATTCCTTCGCGCACCAATTTAGAAGGGCAAGCCCACGCAACGCCCCACGGCTATATTACCTATCGATATCCTAATTATGTTATAACGCCCACCGCTATCTGGACATGAGAACGCACCCTTACGCAGGCTATTTCGAAAACACGAACAAAAACAAAGTGGTTTACACTTTCTTGTTCGTTATCTCCTTCGTTAGTTTCGAGCTAGTAATTTCTTTGTCCCGAATATTACAAAATTGATCAAGCTTTAAAATGTCTCACAGCAAACTAGTCCAAGTCCTACACAAATCATGCAGGGATCTTGCATTAGTCTGGCAGCTATTTTCTTAGAAGGCAACAACTTTTCCGATCGTATTTTATCACCAATCAGTAGACCTTAATCATACCACCGATATAATTTTGATTATCTTTTATTGAATTCATCACTTTCTTTGCTTCGCCACAGTTGCGCAAAACAATCTCGTTAAGTGTTTGTTAGAACAACGAAATGTTTGTGGAGAAAAAAAACTGCAGACTCAAACGAAAGTCCAATCAAATAATATATCTAAATTGAGTCATTTATTACAATCCATTAATAATCCACACGTCGTGAACGCGTCGACTCAAATATTAATTACCACTTACCACACTACCAAAGAGGTGTCACATGTCTATTTAATACATGATTTAGAGCCCAATTAACTACTCAACGCAGTCTGTTTTGTATAAATCATAGCATGCCTAATATACTTGTAAACATTCGAAGATATCAATCTAAATTAGAAATTACTGAAGGAACTACAGATAGGTGAAAACAGCGATATACATAAAACAGTAAATACTATCACATATCAATGTGCATAAAACAGTAAATAATATACAAGGTATGTCTAAATCATGAGAATCGCGAGTCAGAAAAAGAAAAGCTTGTGAAAAACTAACTGAGGATGTGTCTGAAGATTTCAATGTCAGTGAGTCACACATCTCGTGCTAACTCTCATATCCTTCACAACATTCCGCTCTAGTAAGCTAGTTACACCAACCACACATCTAGAACAAGTTCGGTATAAATTAAATCGTCACATAACATATTATTTAAAAGGGCAAATAATATACATGTAATGGTAAAAAATGCACCAGTCTGTGTGACAAGCGAGGGTAACCAGTTGCTGAATGTGACGGCTCTGGGCAGGTCCGGAAGGCGTGCTTCCTGCTCCTCGACCTTCGGCTGGCCTTCAGACCTTGACGCCGTTCACTCAATGTACTCACTTTTATTTGGAATGGATCAAGAGCGAAAGCGTAGGCGACAATGTCCGCTACATACTGACATATGAGCGGAGTCGTGCGGACGGAAGTTTCCTTCGCTTTTCATATCTGCTCATATTCCCTTTTGCCATTTCGATGGTCCTCATTCACGTGCTCGATTGACATTGAAATCGAAACTCCGGAATTCGAATAAAATTTCATTCATTCACAGTTCTTTTGCAACTTAAATCTCGATTCAATGAAACAAAAAATATATCGCGAGAAATGCCAACAACTTGTCCGTTAATTAACAAAACTTGCAGGGCGGACTTGGCTGGTTTATTTATAATTCTTGTTATTTAGATTGCAATAATAACGAGTCGTTGACACGGAACAATATCTTTTTTTGTTTAACTCTAAACTTCCTAAAGCCACAAGGTACAAAAGCATGTCGTTACGGAATTGATCAGATAAATATGAATTGCGTCACAATCTGTGTGTTTCAAGGGCGGAACATTTTCTCCAGACATTACAGCCAGATTTTTATGTGATTAGAATTTACCTCAAAGCACATCGTAACATCGCAGACGTGTTATGAAACTTAAGTTTTGTCGTGCTTATACAAACTTTTGGACCGATAACTGACACAGATCTCTCTTTGTTTCAACTAACTTGAACTTGTTACATAAACTCATTGCGAAAGCTCTGAAGCGTCAAGAAACCTTCGACATTTCATTGCGCTGAGCTGTTATTAATTCGTGTTCTTGTCACATCTTTTATTGATGTTCATCGTGATCTCAATCAGACTTGTAGGTATCATGATCTACAATGAATTGCAGCGATCTGACCTGACTGGTTCTGCGGTCAGCCGGCCACAGGCAGTCCGGCCCACGACCGCTCGCAAGCCCTGACATCGTTACGTGAACTTATCCCAGCGCCCGCGCCGCCACAAATTCCTCACTCACGCACTCATCTCGTTCAATCTACATCAATCTCAATACGCTTCAAATCACAATCAGGCAGTAATTAATTAAATTTGCATAGCGACACGGCTCTGTCACGCTGACTCGACGTGATTCTGATTTACTGACAACGCATTTTTTGTCCCTGCATTTGCCTTTATGTGAGAATTAATATTGTTATTCGATATCTGGACCCACAATTAAAGCGTCACGGTCACGATTGTTAAATTTAGAATCGCCTCAATACCAGATTTATTAAACCATTATGTAATACCTACAACCTATTTAAGTTCGACCTACGATCTGACAACTAATACCTAGAAACTTGAACAGGATTATTTTCACAATATAATAATAAGCTCTGTGTACTGGCCGACAGGTTTAACAAACGTTTAACAAATTGAATTAGTGCCGGTGTTCAACAGACCTAAACGGCCAGAATCTGAGTTAAACTGTATTTTAGAGCATTTATCGCCAACATTAACATAGCTATTGAAGTTTCAGGAAATAAAAGATTGTCTAAACATGCAGCTAACAGAACTATATTTATGAACAGAGAACATGTTAATATAAGTTCTTGTAAAATAGACACAAATCTTTGCAAACAGAACTGTAAAATAAAGACACAAATGGCATATAAAGCAGTGGTATTTGAATTTATTTACATAAAAGATTTAGGTCCGTTTAATGGACCATAACACAACTTACTCTGTTTCAAATATAAAAATAAATCTATTCAAATAAACGGCAGTTCAGAAGCAAATCTGGATGAAAGTGATGTCGTTGTAATTGATCCAAAAACTATAATGTATTTTCTCAAGACAAGCTTATTTCAGATCTTCTTTCCAAATTCAGTCACTTATTCTCTGCATTAAGGTCTCGGTAATCGATGGCAATGGAACTCGATCGCACATAATGACATTCTTCGTCCATGTTGTCACTTCTCGTTAAACTTGCTCCGGAGTATTGCCATAATTTATAAATGACCTTTTATTTCACCGACCGCAATAATAAAGTGAGAACTTAAAATGCATATAATGTGTGGGTTTTAAGAGACATTACTGTGGACTCAATGTGAATATACCTATTATTATGACTCAAAGTTTAACTTTTGAAAACATTGTTTCTGAAACAAAAGAAGATTGGGTTGAAACAAAGGACCACCAATTGACCAGTACCACAGAAGATGGTTGTTACTACAGATTCAGAATTATTTTATTTTCTATTCTATTACACACATCTGAACTGAAACGGTCTGCGGTAGGTCGTTTCACATCAGACACAAAGCCTGTTCAGAGTTAAAAAAAAGTATAACCTGAAAACAATTGACTTTCTTAAATTTTCCATGATAGCCTTCATAGTCATTCCTGTAGTCGACCCACTCTCTGCTTTGTCTCCATCTACAGTTGTACCACTTTGCAAATACACTTGCGTTATTTTGTATCGTGTCCCGTAGTGATTGTTTCACAAATCTCGTAAGCCTGCAAATCTGGAACACTGGCAGGCGGCAGTTACCAGTGAGACAGCTAGCAGTGAGCAGGCAGTGGTCCCGCCTACCGAGCCAAGCCTTCGCACGACTCTGCCCATGTCGCATTCAAATTGAAGCATTGTTTGTTTATGTGCTAACTTTATCATTCATATATTCCTACTGATAATAGATTTTGTACTTTGCTATCGAAATATTTAGTATGCCTTGAAATATAGTGCGAGCTGTTTAGTTAACAATTTCAAAAAAGTCTACCTGAAACTGACTTTCCATCTTACATTTCTAAGTATTACGTAATACATGCAATCATACATGACTAAAAGAGATACCGCCTCCAAAATAAGCATTGCAGATGCTGATCTGTATCGCGTTTCTAATCTTTGAAGCGTATCAAAACATAAGAACAGGCATTATGACTGCAGACAAATGGCAGCAAATCTAAGACAATCTCTGTTCCAAATGTCGGTCAATGCTTTGCATGCTGTACTTGTGATTGTGCCCACTACCGGCCATAAAGTCAAGTAAACGTTGCGCAGCAGCCGACACCTGACCAGAACGAGGGCGACTTATCATCGACTACTCGAATTATATAAATATTGTATCAACTTGTCCGAGATATAATGAGAGGGCAGGGAACAAGCGGCTTGCAATTAGATTCGGTGCTCGACGGCCGTAACTCTGAATATTATCGCGTTAATAAAGGAAATAGTAGCAGGCTCGGCACACGCCGCAATAACTTCAGATCAGATAGACTGGCGCACAATACCGGATAACGATCCGTTACAAACGAAACCGCTTGTCCACCACTAAACTAATTGTATGCACGTCAAACTGTGCTATAACTTGCAACTTATCACATACCTGTTCGTCCGCAGATCGTTGTTGCTTGCTTGGCGCTGGCGTGCGGCGCACACGCATCCGGCTGGACCGGCCCGCCCGCCAACATCGCGCTGTCGCAGGACGGACGCAACATCCTCGACACCCCCGAGGTAGCGCAGGCGCGCGCCGCCCACCTCGCTGCGCTGTCGCAGGCTAACCAGCACAACCCCAACCCCCAGGACGATGGCTCATACGACCCTAGGTGGGACAATGAAGAGTACTGGCAGGGCGCTGAACAGAACAAGTGGAACGGTGCTCAGGCTTCCGGACAGTGGAACGGTGCTCAGAATTCCGGACAGTGGAACGCTGCTCCCGCTCACAACCAGTGGAACGCTGCTCCCGCTGCGCCCGCCTGGAACGCCGCTGGCCACGGCCCCGCTCCCGTTGCCGAGACCCCTGAAGTAGCCCAGGCTCGTGCTGCCCACCTCGCTGCCCTCAGCGCCGCTAAGGCCGCTCCCGCTCAACAGCAATGGAACGCCCCCGCCCAAAACCAATGGAACTCTGCTCCCGCTCACCAGCAGTGGAACGCTCCTGCCCAGAACCAGTGGGACGCTCCCTCTCAGTGGAACGGTGCTCCCTCATGGCAGTCCGGCAATGCCCAGCACCAGCCCGCTAACATCAGGCTAGCCAACGACGGCTCCGGCATCCTGGACACCCCTGAGGTAGCCGCCGCCCGCGCCGCTCACCTGGCCGCGCACGCGCAGGTGGCGCACGCCGCACCCGCGCACCCTCAGCAGCGCTGGTGAACTGAATGACTCCCTCCCTCTGGATTCCTGGACTATGAGCTAGCGAGTGACGTGCGTGAGTGACGCGCGTCGTGCGCTAGTTTTCCGTTGAGGTGTCTCTCTTGTTTTTCCTCCGATCTCTTCTTCCTTTAGGAATTATACAAAGTGCAAGTGCGTCAGCCTTTCTTTCCTTGTGGCTTTTTTGTTACTTTTATAAGAAATTTCTATTGAACGAACTTTTTTGTACATAATAAATAATTTGTATGTATGCGTTATTAACGAATTATATAGAACGGAAAATATTGTGTAGTTTAAATGATAATAATCGATACCTACCTGTTGTACGTAACATTCGCTGGCAAGGCTAGCGGGTGGCATACCGATCTAATAAACGACGATCATAACCCACAATGAAGAATTGCAAATAGCGTCAAGTGATGTTTAAACATCAACTGAGCGAGTGTTTATACATATTCATCTAACAAAAGCTACTTGCCCTGTCGACTGAAAAAATTTTCCTCACTGCAACAAAGTCAAGATCAACTAGGTGACACTAAACATGAATAATAATTAAACATCAATTGAAATAGACATTGACAAGCTTCACACCATAACCAATTCAAATAAGATGACATTGACATTGAGGTGAATCTCGTAAACATTGATCACAATGCTCCTGCTGATAAATACCTAATATTCCATTTCATGAATACCTACAAAATTATAAATACCTCGACAGTAGTAAACATGCGAATGCGATACCTACTATCCTAGTACTGTCCCACATCACACTGCAGGGCAAAGGCCTCTCTCTTCTTGTGTAGAGAAGGCAAGAGTATTCAGAAATACACCCATATCGAAAAATGTTAAGATGTTATTAATCAGCCGCTTTTGTCGCTATGTGCTGAGGAAAATCGGTGACTGTGACACTTATAAATGCAGGGTCGCCTTGTCGTTTAGCCGCTGTAACGTTATCTCCGTGAATATTAATATGGCACAACGGATTCCAGTTCTAGTCAACTATATTGTTACTGCGGTTGAAAACGACGGAAAGATCCCAAAAGCTAATCATGTGAGGACAGTTTACCATAATCAATAGGGAAAACTGGCTCGTGGGTCCATTGACCCACACATTTTGAAGTGAAGCAAGTTGTCCCTTACCCGATTTTTTTTAAATCATCTTGATTTCTGATTAAACTACATGGACTAAAATCTTCGAACACCTACGTGTTCGAAGATTTTAGTCCATTTGTTGTCCAAGTTTTGACATCACTAATGTTCTGCACACCCAAACAGAGTCATTAATTTGACTACCAATAAAGTAGGTGTCAACATTTACACGACCACCCACAACGATATTAGGCAAACATGTCAGCACGTGCATGTAGTTCAGTTATTAAATAGAAATTAAACGCAAATAAAAGTTTCTGACAATGGTTAGCAGTCTCGTAACCATGACGTGACACGGTATGACGAAACCACATAGATCTCTATTTAGATAGTGCAACGGGTGCAGTAATTCTCTATTTTAATTATAAAAACGCAATAGTAATTAACGAAGCAAAACAAACAGTTAATAATGTCAAACTAATCATAACGTGTGCATGACACTATGAATAATACAGTAAAGAAAAACAAAAAGCGCTTGTTTATTCGATCAAACATTAAAGAGCTAAACCCTTTTGAATTTAATCAAACAAAAACCCGCTAATTGTAACGCTATTAGTGTTCTCGATATAAATCTAATTTAAAGTAAATTACACGGTACAATATTAAAGGTACTGTGAGTAACTTACGATACAGCTAAGACTCATAATTACGGACACAAGACAGGACGACAAATAACTGGAAAATGTATAATTTTGCCATCGAAAGCTAGCGATGGAGGCGGTGCAAGGTCGATCTATCAAATGATAGACGCAATCAAACGATTACACCGCAAACATTTGCTTTGGAAAATTAGGTTACAAGCACCAATTGGATGTCTGCTGAAGAGCTTTTATTACGTTTACACGTGGGCTCTTGGGCAGTCCTGCATTGTCGACAACACACTAGTGACCGCAGCAGACATATTCGAAGCACGGACTTTACGAATCATGTTGGTCTATCCTAACAGAGAACTTGGAATGCGTCCTCGAAGAGAACATAAGGACATGTTTAGAAAGGTAAGCAATTAAATAAACATTGCATTCCATTTGTTTCCAATTGTTACCGTGATAAAATCACTGAAAGAGGAAGTTACATAATGGCATATCGTAATAAATGCAATTCATCTGACAGCAAAATTATTGGGCTCAAGGCAAAGAACAGCCGCCTTGGTATGTGTGGGACACGAAAATACCGATCAACAGGAGTCGAAGCGAAGTGAGTCAACATTTTATAGTTATTTTAATGCAACAATAAATAAATACCTCGAAGATATGTGAATAAATAAGTACTAGTTTATTGTCAATGAAAGTACGAGAAACTAAGTTAATTCTCACAATGTGCAGGAAAGACCACCCGTTTCAAAAGCTTCACTTCAAACGGAGGAAGAAGTCAATAGTTTCGGCAACGATGTGAGAACTTATCTGCTGACGTCTACACTACATGGGCTTCGATACATCGGAGAAAGGAAATTGACTTGGTTTGAGAGGTGCGACACTTTCTTTGTATAATCTGTAGGTAGCATCTCGTCTTCATAATTCTTGCATTGATATAATTTAGTCCCTAAGAATCCCTCTTCCTCATCGCCTGCGTTATCCCTATTTGAGGCCAGTCTTACCAAGGGTGCCAAGGGGTACTAACTACATTATGGAGTTAAATGAATACTGCTATTTAGCTCAGCGGCATCTGGTTAGACTGGCAGCCGTCCCCAACATTACTGGAAGAATATGCAAGTGATTTGGGGTTATATTACTGCAATATGTATCGCGAAGATGGGAATAATAGCAGTAGGGCGACAGAGGACTTTTAAACGCATACAAAAATGTATGCGTTTAAAAGTCCTCTGTCTGTATCAATCGATTCCGTTGCAAAACTCAGTTTAGAAAATTCTACAACACCTTTTCAGTTTGTTGGAAACTTCGTATTACGTTTAGTGTAATACTTCTCAGCATTAAAAAATCCTCTGGCTGGATTTTCTTTCCCAATTTGATTTGAGGTTGGCGCAGTGTGTACATCTTTTTCATCCATAAGCGTATATATAGCAGATAGGAGGAGCTCGTGGCTAAATAATATCAGCCGCTCGATTCGATCTTTAGGTTAAGCTATGCTTGCCTAGGTTGGTCCGTGGATGGGTGACCACCCTTACATACCGAGTTTCCTCCGTGCCTCGGGAAGCACGTTAAGCTGTTGGTCCCGGCTGTCATTAGTTCATCTTTGACAGTCGTTACAGGTAGTCAGTGGCCTAAAAAGTCTGACAGCAGTCTTACCAAGTGGTATCGTATTTCCCAGTATTAACTGGGTTGTGGAGGTCAGATAGGCAGTCGCTCCATGTAAAATACTGGTATTCAGCTGCATCCGGAAAGATTGGAAGCCGACCCCAACATAGTTGGGAAAAAGCTAGGCAGATGCTGAGGCAGATGATGAAGCGTATTTAGCAGATTTCATGCTTCAGAATATGGGTGCTTAATTTCAGGTTCTTCTGGTTAACAGCATTCGGCTGTTCACTTGTAAGCGCAGGGTTCTTTATACTGAACATCTACGCGAAGTGGCGCTCTTCCCCCATGATAGTCAGCATCAACCCTGAGAACATGCCGCTAAGCAACCTGCCCTTCCCGGCGCTCACCATCTGCAACGTTAACCAAGCTAAGAAGACCGTCGCTGAAAGATATTGGGAGTACGGGTAACTGATTCTGTAGATATTTAAGTATTGTATGCGAGTACTAGAAAGGTGTGGTCACATTTTTTTAAGTGAAGAGTTTTTAGGTTTTAGGGTGATCAAAAATCATGGAACTCGCGGACCGTAACCTAACGCTTCGTAGCACTCGTAGCTGATCTGCTACGGCGTAGCACCACAGAGAGCGTGTGCAAGTTACTTAGTTTTCACTTCTATCGACAGTCCCGAAAGACTGCCCCGTATGATTTTTTTAAACAGTCTCTAGACTCCTCTTTTTTTCTTTTCGTTTTGTTTTTAAACAGTTAACACTCCTCTTTTTTTCTTTTCGTTTTGTTTTTAAACAGTCAACACTCCTCTTTTTTTCTTTTCGTTTTGTTTTTAAACAGTTAACACTCCTCTTTTTTTCTTTTCGTTTTGTTTTTAAACAGTTAACACTCCTCTTTTTTTCTTTTCGTTTTGTTTTTAAACAGTCAACACTCCTCTTTTTTTCTTTTCGTTTTGTTTTTAAACAGTCAACACTCCTCTTTTTTTCTTTTCGTTTTTTTTTAAACAGTTAACACTCCTCTTTTTTTCTTTTCGTTTTGTTTTTAAACTGTTAACACTCCTCTTTTTTTCTTTTCTTTTTTTATAAGAGTGTGATGTAGATAAGTATACTATCAATCTGAACAACTTTCTCGAAGGGATCAACCACATAATCGTGAAAAGTATATCAGCTGTCCCTTAAAAACTTCATTACCCTACCTACTCGACCCATATGTTACCAGCTACTTAATTATATTTCGCAATTTTAATGTTGGTCCCTCGGAGAATTTTTTTCCATTTCATGGTCCGTATACATACATGAATCGAAATATAATCGATGATGTGTTCCTTAAATATGATCACACACTTCTGGTACACGCTGTATTGATGTTAGTAAACCACAAATCAGATTTGTTATTTAAATACCTACTTAATTTGTGTGCTACTATGTGCTACTATGATCAATTTATGTACTTAACTTCATCTTATTCGACCAGAACATGAGTTTATTTTGATCACACCTATAAGTGCCTACATTCTCTACAGCTCGTGGCTAAATAATATCAGCCGCTCGGGTCGATCTTTAGGTTAAGCCATGCTTGACTAGGTTGGTCTGTGGATGGGTGACCACCCTTACATACCGAGTTTCCTCCGTGCCTCGGAAAGCACGTTAAGCCGTTGGTCCTGGCTGTCATTTGTCCATCTTTGACAGTCGTTACAGGTAGTCAGTGGCCCCAAAAGTCTGACACCAGTCTTACCAAAGGGTATCGTATTTCCCAATAATTACTGGGTTGTGGAGGTCAGATAGGCAGTCGCTCCATGTAAAATACTAGTATTCAGCTGCATCTGGTTAGACTGGAAGCCGACCCCAACATAGTTGGGAAAAGGCTAGGCAGATGATGACCTATAAGTGCCTACATTACCTTCTAGCTTGGCAACTGTAATTTACTGGAAAATGGAATTTAAATAATTGGCTTAATTTGCTATCTAGCTCATCCATCCATGACATTGTTGCTTTAGTTAATTACAATTATTACAAACAATAATTATTAAACCCCAGTGAGAAATCATACGTAGAACGCTTTTCAAAACAGAACATCTTTGACTACAATCACGCAGTTTTGGAACAAGTTAAAAATAAAAGAATGACAAAAAAAAAGAATAAAAGGAAAACAGTTAATTGGTAAACGAATACTGTCACTTACGGGATATCTTCCGTGATTGTAATTAATGTTGAGCTCTTGATATCCCGTATCGTTGGTTTTTAGTTGGTAAAAGTCGTGAACGACAGTAATCGCGTCGTCGTCCTGTATGCGAATACCTCCATTTAAATACACAAGCCACGATACTTTAACACTACTCGATTATCACACAAAGTGGACAAAGTGAGAACGCGGCGCAAGTGGCAGTTTAAGCTTAGTTATAAACTAATTAGTATTAAACTTAAAATGTCACTTACGGGATATCTTCCGTGACCGTTCGGACCGGGACCGTAATAGCTTAAAACAGTGTTTCTAATTAGTATTCTATTAATCCACAAAGAGGTTGGAATGACGTCAATAAATTATCTCTATTTACGCAAACAAATTCCCCTTTGACCAAAAAATAATGTCATGACTAGTTCTAAAAACCAAACAGTGGATTATTTTGTATATTTAGATACCTACCTAATTAAATTAAACTACATACATCAATTATACATCACAGGGATCCAGTTGACAAGAAGCTGCTGCAAAGTTTGTGCAGTTCAAGGGATGATTCTGAGTTATTTGAGGACGATATCGCCGGCAGCGCTGATTGGGACCACACCAGGTCATTTCTGATAAACGTTAGTAGCAAATATAATACCAACAATCTGTTCCACTTATTCCACGTCTAAAATTCTGAGGATTGGAATACTTCATCAGTTACGTTTATGTAGGTATAATAATGATATGTATTGCTCAAGAACGTGGTTACAATTGTGTGAAGCCCCTGACTCCTGTGCTAAGTGAAAGCCCTGCGTTACAGAAGCCAGTGCCCTCTCCCAAGAGAAGATATTACAGAATCATATGCAACAAGATTAACATAAAAAAGTCCCATGTAATAGGAGCCAATTGCCATCTACTCCTTCTACTATTACTCGTAGGACAACCCTAAAAAAAACAAAGATAGATGGGATCAGTCAGATCATACCAATCATTTATTTAGGCCAAAACACGTGAGCCACTGGTTACAGATCCAAACACCACGAAACAAACCGAAAACTCAAGAAACCAATAATTTGCAATTCCACTTATGAATATTGCAGTGAATATTACACATTTGTGCGCAAATGTATAATTTGGTCACAATTAAGACATAACGATAAGTGTCAAGTGTGATTAGAACCGGTTATTTGCATCTAATGATTTGCTAAACTGACTTGAAACTAGTTGACTTGGTTAAAAATAGCGTGGAAAATGTGGAATCGAGCAAACACTGAGAAGTCGCATAATGTCGCAGTAAGATAGTTATAGCGGTGATATAGTTATATTCCAGAAGATAGATATGAAAGCGATTTATAACTACGTATATTACGAGACTAATCTAGTGAAATAATTAGAAATATTACCCATTAATAAGTATTTGATGTATTAGAGCGAGCAAAGAGAGCTCAACTGGGACTACTCTAGCTTTAACGAAATCTTTAAAGCTACATATAAGGTATAGCACCAAAATCGTGGCACGAAATCTTTAAAAGGTCTTCAAAAAACACAAGCACTCGCTTTCAAGCACTTCAGATAATTTCTTCTTCAGGTAACACAACCGTGCAGTGAAATGCTCGCGAAGTGCATTTGGGACTCCTCGGATGTGAACTGCGAAGACCTGTTCAATGCACAGCTAACTGACGAAGGACTCTGCTGCACCTTCAACGTGGTGCACAGAAACAACATGTTCAGAAACCCGTAAGATTAATTTCTCCTTACACATAACTTTATAGGTTCGGTCATACCGTACCTGCCATGTATACCTACACTGGCAAATTGTGACCTAGCCCTGGACACCCTTACTAAAGTATTTGTTGCGTCCGATATCCGCAGTCGGCCTGCTTTACAGGGTGTAAACCACCTCATCACGAAGCCATTAACCAAACATTCTGTCAAACTAAGTAACTTTACGCAAAAAATATTGCTGGAGAACGAAAACCAAAACAAAAAATAAAATAAAACTTGTCAAAAAGTTGTAACTTCGACCCCCAATATCTCTGTAGTTCCCAGGTATGGTGTAGATCAATAAAATGATCGGAATGATGAGGAGAATAAGTGCCTCTCGGCTTCGATAAGAGGTGTTTTACACCCTTTTTGTCCGTACCAATTTGATAATCTGAGTAAGGCGATCTCATTTCAAATAACTCAACTCAGTCTATTAAAAATTTAGACTGGCAATATGTTTTTTCTAATGAGACTCAATATATTTCTTTGTTAATTTAAAATAGGCACGCCAACAGAACATACATTTTACATTCAACACAATGCATACAGGTTAGGATTCTCATAGGTACCAATTGACGACCCGATTGGCGTAATGGTTGTAAACGCTACCTTACGTTGTTAGGCTCCTGGTTTCGAATCCCGGTAGAAGCAAATGTTTGTGTGATGAGCACGGGCATTTGTTTCCGAGTCATGGATGTTTATATGTATAATAAGTATGTATTTACAAACAATAAAGTATATAATTATGTATTATATCAACTATATCTAGTGTCCACGACACAAGCTTCGCTTAGTGTGGTACTAGGTGGCGCTGTGTGTTAATGTCTAGCGATATTTATTTATTTATTTAATTAAATGTTAAATGTTTCCGATTACAGACGATCACTGAATGATCTTAACCTCACGTTTCCATCACCAGCAGTAGATTGGACACCTGAGGATGGTTACCCAGCCGATGCCCCATCTGACGGCTTTCCTTGGCGACCTAAAGGTAATACAGTCTTAACCGTCCAATAAAAATTTCTTTTACCTATTTACCTGTGATATTGGTTAACTGAGGTCTTATTCTTGCTTTCTTGCTTGAAGGAATTGGCACACAACACGGTCTCTCCCTGGTGCTGGACGCTAATATCGCGGAATACTATTGCGCTTCCACGAAAAGTGCTGGCTTCAAGGTTTAGTATTACTAGCTTTAAAATTTAAAACCGATTACAATATCCAGCCAGGAGTTATATGGCAATTCGAGCGTCGGGGTTTAGAAAGATACCTACTGTCACACGTGGAGACGAAATCGAAAAACTTCGGCTTTACACAACACTAATAAATTGATGTGCTATATTCTTGTCTGGGTATGTTCAAAAACAAACTGCATAATCTATTTTCATCAATAGGTAATTCTTTTAGATCCTACTCCACAATCCAGTGGAAACCCCGAAGATAAGGAACCTGGGTGCAATCTATGGACCAGGAATAGAGGCGCGTATTGCCATTTGGCCAAGAATACTAGATGCGCAAACCTCATTGCGATCTATTGATATAAATAAGAGGCTTTGTTTGTTCTCTAGTGAAAAGGAATTAGTGTTTTTCAGGTAATTTTAATCATCTGAAATTGCGAACCTTTATTTCTACTTATCGATATTTACCTAACCACCCACCCGTAGAAAGATTCATGTCATTGATATCTAACCATTAGTATAAATAAAGAAAGCGACATGTAAAATCTTTGACCAAAGGGGAAAACAATTTTTCTCTTGCCAATTAGGTAATTACTCGATATCTCGGTTCGCTCATGCAAGCGATAGCAAAGTAGATGTAGTAGGTATTAAGCACAGAATTAACAAGGGATGGATGAAATGGCGACAGGCCATGGGAGCAATCTGCAACTCCCGCATTGCCCTGAATAATAAAACAATGGTTAGACCTGCCGTTTTGTATGGATCTGGTCCCTTATTCACAACCATTCGACTCGCTTCCGAACCGAATCGAACGTCTCAGATATCGAAGATGTCCTTCAAACGCTATTCACAAATCCGAAAACGAATAATTTTGACAGTTCAATTCGATAAGAAGACTCGAATCTTTCCGACAGCTGTTTGCTATCGGGAGTCATATCGAACAAAATTTAAACGAAGAAATAAACCATATTTCTAGCTTATTTCAGTAAAATAAAAATACTAAACTTTTTAAACACTGCCTGAAGTAAGTTAATGAAGTTTTATTATTGTCTGGTGTTGTTTGTGTTTTATTAGTTGTTTTATTGACCGAATTTTAATGATGTATCCGCATTTACATAAAATCTATGTGTTTACAGAAATGCAATATTCGTTATATATTTTAGTTAACAAACTGATATCAAATACTTGGTAATTTTTCCTTTTAAGAAAAAAGAAAACTATAGTGTTAATAAAAAAAAACAATTTTTCCGCTTTGGCAATTTCATAGACGGCTGTTTACAAAGCAGGTTTATTCGAAATCTGTTTTTTTTTAGTTAATTTTAGTAAAATAATAAAATAATTTTGTATCGTTGCTGTCTATTAAGTTACTAGCTGTATATTCCCTAATTAAACAGAACGAAATATTCAAATAAACCAATTTTAATTACTATCTTACGTTTTCTACCACGATTATCTATTTAATACCATTTTGTAGCGTTCCCCATAAACACTATCTCAATCGGATAGAAAAAAGCGCATCCCTAAATCGGGTCCCCTATGTTGTTTCGAACGCCACTGTTGCGACACACGCTGTTGCGAATTATTTTTCCACTGCCTCACAGAAGCTCATGGACTCGAATGAAGTAGTCGCGAAAGACGCTGTTTCGAAAAACATTTTCACTGCCTCATACGCTCCAATGCTTGTGATTTCGATTTATTTAGTCATAAAGTGTACAGAAAACTATTTAAGCAATAATTATATAAAATCAAAAAATTCGGTGTCAAGATCATCATTTAATATTATTATTAACAAAGTAGGTAACAATGAAAAATATTAATACCTCAATTGTACATTTTTTTTGTATGAGTACCTACTTAACACAAAATCTAAGACTGATCTTTATATTAAAAATTGTCTAGGCACCTAAGCAAGTGGTATTAATTATTAGTGGTATTGTTTGTTTCACTTAGGTCAAAGTAATTTTGCGGTACAAATGCGATGCTATATAGCGTTTGCCTATCTACCTGCGGAAGATATAACCAAATATCTTCAGACAATTTAAAGATACTCTCATCCCAGAAGAAGCCGAAGAAGTTACTAATTATTTTGAAGAGTACTATGTTTTAGGACGACTGATAAGCCGCAACATAGATGACAAAATTAAAGTATTACGCTTACAACTACTTTTTCCACAGAGCCTATGGTCTATAGAAAGAAATAACAACTTGTTCCTTCTACGTACTCAAAACAGTGTAGAAGCCTGGCATCGCCACGCCGCCGCCGCTGGAATCTTTGTTAGATAAAACCGACTTCAAAAAAAAACAAAAAAGTGAAAAATAACTTTAGCTTCTGAAGTCGGTGACCTTTGTTTGATTGCTTTAGTTATTTTGTCACCGACTTCAGAAGCTAAAGTTATTTTTCACTTTTTTGTTTTTTTTTGAAGTCGGTTTTATTTTTTGCAAAAAAGTTTTTATTTTTCACTTTTTAGTGGTTCACAGGTGCTTGATACATGGAAAGTGCATACCGTTACAATTACAACAAGCCCAAACACGACTATGGTACATTGTCTCATTATGGAGTTCCGTGACTCTTGGCTTCATCATCAGATCTGATGGTAGAATGGTTCTTATCAAACGCAAATGCTTCACTTGTTGTAGAAAATACCAAAATCGCAACACGTTTTCAGATAAAATTTGAAGAGTTCCTTCGATTTCGCCAAGATTCCATCATCAGATCCCAATTTGGTGGCTATGGGACCAACTTGGAAGTATACCCTTTCAAACAAAAAAAGAATTTTTCAAATCGGTTCAGGCGTCTTCGAGTAATCGGTGAACATACATAAAAAAAAAAAAAATACATACTTACAGTCGAATAGAGAACCTCCTCCTTTTTGGAAGTCGGTTAAAAATAAGAGACTTGGACATGTATGGATGTATACGAAAACTTATTGAAGAGCAAAGTGAGAGGGAGTGTCAGACTTTTACTGACTAAAACCCATCCATGTTCCTTCCTCGCCCTTTATGTTCCAGGGCCGCGGTATCTCTTTCGAACAGGCCCGCAACCAGGTCTAAAATCAAAAATAAAAAAGTACTCGTATATACTAACTAATACTAACACATGTGCAAATGATTAATTTCTAAAAAATACCACAAATAAAATTAATACCACTTAGGTGCCTAGACAATTTTTTATAAAGATCAGTCTTAGATTTTGTGTTAAGTACTCATACAAAAAAATGTACAATTGAGGTATTAATATTTTTCATTGTTACTTTGTTAATAATAATATTAAATGATGATCTTGACACCGAATTTTTTGATTTTATATAATTATTGCTTAAATAGTTTTCTGTACACTTTATGACTAAATAAATCGAAATCACAAGCATTCGAGCGTATGAGGCAGTGAAAATGTTTTTCGAAACAGCGTCTTTCGCGACTACTTCATTCGAGTCCATGAGCTTTCGAACCTGTGAGGCAGTGGAAAAATAATTCGCAACAGCGGCGTGTGTCGCAAGTGTCGCAACAGTGGCGTTCGAAACAACATAGGGGACCCGTTCGGATCTGTGAATAGCGTTTTGACAGTTCTTCGGTTCGGAAATGAGATAGTCGAATACGGATCCTTACCGACACGGAAACGTATCGAATGGTTGTGAATAAGGGGCCTGAACTGAATGTTGGGCCACAAAAGGGATGAATGAAAGGCATCTCGCAGATGAGAATGCTAAGGGGGATGTGTGGTGTTACGCGAATGGATAAAATAAGAAATGAGTTAAAAAAAAGAGGAAGTCTGAAAGTGGCTCCGGTGACTGAAAAGTTGTAAGGTAATCGGTTGTCGTGGTATGGGCATGTAGTATGATGCGGGGAATGAGGAAAATTTCGTGAGGAAAGTTTTAAGTATGAATGTGGATGAGTAGGTATATGGGACCAAAGATGCGCAATAGGTAGACTCTCTTGCAGTGAATATCACTGTAAAAAATATAATTAAGTACTTATCAATCGAATTTCTATGAAACCAGCTCAGCCACTTATATCTCAGTTCTTTCATGCCCATTCTATATCATGTATTAGGAACTCACACGTCATCACGATGTTACATGGTGTTCTAATAAAGCAAACGACCATGGTTAGACGTCTGATACCGATCACCCCTTGTTATATGACTGTGGTAACTAATGCATTGTGTATGTTATCGATTACGATGAATATTGTTTCTTTCTACAGAACTTACACGTTGAAGAACTGCGAAATGGAGTGTGAAGCGCGAGCTATGTTGGACGTATGCAAATGTGTATATTATTACATGCCCAGTGAGTATCCCACGTAAAGGTGCTAACATAAAGAAGTAGGTTTCCGGTACATACAAATCTGTGCGGGTCGGTACCAATCAGACAACAACTGAAATTAATACCTGCACCGATCGATGCCAACCGCCCGTATCGGAAGGAAACCTGCTTCAGATAACACAGAAATTAATATCTGCACCAGTCGGTCCCAAAATCAAAATATTTTATTTCACATAGGCCTACTTATAAATCGTCGAAAAACCGGAAACCTGCTTCAGATAACATGAAATTAATGCTGCTTCTTTATGTTAGCACCCTCACACAATATACCTAGGTGACGTCTGCAATCCCCAAAAGTTTAGGTAACTTGGGATTCGAACCCAGGACCTTGTGCTTAGAAGTACCTAGCGCTTACATCCACTCTAGACCAACGAGGATAGAAACCTATATACGTATCATATAATAAGGCGCATCAGATACCTATACATATACAGGGTGTAAACCACCTCATCATAAAGCCGTTAACCAAGCATTCTGAACATCAAACTAAGTAACTTTACGCAAAAAATATTGCTGGGAAACAACTTTTTTTTTGAGGTTATAAATCATATTTTGTGGTAGAAGGAACTCAATGTTACGCACTTAAAACATTATGCTGATGGATGGATTGAATAGTACGGGGGTCGTAAAGGTGTTAAAAGTTAAAATCTTACAAAAAAAACTTGTATTTAAAAAAAACACTTGTCAAAAAGTTGTAACTTTGACCCCCCATATTTCCGTAACTAGAAGGTTCAAAAATGAAAAAATGATCGCAATGATGTAGAGAACAAGTGCCCTTCGGCTTCGTGAAGAGGTGTTTTACACCCTTTATGTATAATAATGACGGTGCGATGTGTTTTAAAAAGGCATTCTGGCATTTTGGGTTTTAGGAAAGGCATATTTTTTAAAGCGGGCAGCGCAACTTGTTGAAGTGATTGGTATGGCAGTAATTCTTAGAAGCCTGTTTTTGACCCAAAATATTATGATGATTTTACCTAGCTTACAGGGTGTATTCCCGCTGACCCCACTGGTTCGTCCCACTGGGGGGGTCAAGGGGAAAAATTAACTTGTAATGTTTTTCAGAAAACAAATCAACCCGTATTTGTGGAAAACAAGACGCGAAATGTTATACAAACATGAGCAAGATTATGCCAGAAGGTAGGTGTCTTCCTATTCTCTACTGCTTTAAGATTCAGTCAAACTGGCACGGACAGTTTGCGGACAAGCTGCGGACACTGACAGATACTTCGGTACATTATCTGTCTCAGACTCCTCCAGAACCTTTAGTGTTATTTCTATACAAGCTATAACACAAGTAGGTAACTACTTACATAATCAAAGATGTACTTACTTAACTTAAGAGGTAGCTAACCAAGAGACCGGTAGCTGGATGCATTGTGCAGGCCTCAGGCCCTGTTCCTTCCTACTATGTCGTGACGACAGATAATCGTGTGGTTTTAAGAGTCGTGACTTGAGTATACCTACAACGTGTAACATAAAGGGTATAGTCATATGAAAGGGTCTGCTAGAGACCATCAAACTGAACAAGTTTCTCCATGGAATACCTACTCGACCAAATGTATGAAACAGCTGATTATTTTTTTACGATTACCATGGTGGTCCTATAGAGAAAGTTGTTCAGTTTGATGATCTTTAGCACACCCTTTCATATGACTATACTCTTTTTATTACACGTTGTATTTAAATGAAGCTGTTCGCATACAGGACGACACGATTAACTTTTGCCAATTAAAAATCAACGATAAATTAATCGTCACGACATAGTGGGTACGGTGCCTAAAGTCCCGCAGTGCAGTGAACTGCTACAGGTTGATGATGGTGGCCATTAGGTAGGTACCTATATAAAAAAATTATAATAAATAAATATCGGTGCACATAACACACAGCGCCATCTAGTGCCACACTACGCAAGGCTTGTGTCGTGCTGGACACTAGACAGTTGATATACTTTTTACTACATAGATACTTTTTGTTTGTAAATACATGGTTATTATACATATTAACATCCATGACTCGGAAAAAAATGTCCATGCTCATCACACAAACATTTGCTCCTACCGGGATTCGAACCCGGGACCCTAAGAATTTAAGGCAGCCTCACTACCGCTGCGCCATTTGGGTCGTCAAATTCTACGAGATACTCGTAACAACAAAATATTATTTTTGTGCAGTTTACTGTTTGAGTTAATAGAAAACAGTGTTTCAAGTTTCAACACATCGGCCGAGTTTCGCTAGCAAATTCAATTTGACCTTCTATTTAACCTGTACACCAAACAACACAAACATGTGAAAAAATAGAAGATGAAATTGAGGCTTGGCGTGAGGGCACGCGCGAGCGTTTATCTGTCGCGGTCAAAAGGTTAAAATATGTGTTCCAGGTCGCGACGTTACTTGTGGGGAATGCTTTCCGGCGTGTACAGAGATCGCATATCAAGAGCGGATGAGTGATGCACCACTCAAAGAGATGCTGGTCAAACACCTCGCTAAGAGCCTCGGCAACAGAACTCCTCAATACTTCACGTAAATTCAACCTTATTACCTTGACTTACTGTACTAACCCAACTATACCAAACAGGTAGTAGTACCATGCTAGATTGAGGTCGACGGAAGCAACATAAGTACTTTCCTAGTTTTAGAATGATTGGACAGGAAATTAAATATAGGTACTAATCTACCTAGATACCTACCTAATTAACTGACCATTAAGTACATAATTCAATCAAAAGTTAAAGCATGATCAAATAAATCAGATTAGTTTTCGGTGACGGTTACCTAACCTACCTTACTATTATAAAGAGGAAAAAATTGAATTTTGGTGTGTATGTTTGTCATGAATAAACTCAAAAAATATTATGCCGATTTCAAAAATTCTTTCACCATTGGAAAGCTACATTCACCCTGAGTAATATAGGCTACATTTTATCCCCGTACTCCCACGGAAACGGGAACTACGCGGGTGAAACCGCGTGACGTCCGCTAGTCAACAATATTTTATAATCCTTTTTACTCTCAACAGGGAAAACATGCTCCTCGTACATTTTTACTTTGAAGAGAATAATTTTATGAGATTTACTAAAGGAGAAATATTTGGCCTGACTGAATTCCTATGTAAGTATGAATAGGGATTATACGTAATACGTCCTACCTACCTTTGCGCAAAAATAATGCCCGTTTGCAATTGCACTAACACTAAGCCATACCTAAATGTTGGATTTTCTGCTGGAGTATACCTTCACCCGATACTTTAAATACTTAAAAACTTTAATTTGGAAATCGCACGTTAAAAGCAAAAATAAACACAAATGATATCTCACTACACCCCCCTAGTGATATTTTATGGTTTATTTTTTCCTTTCGAGCCTCACGTGATTATTGGACGACCCCTAGTGGCGTTCAGGTGAGTTGACCTAAATAATATTTTTTCATATCGTACCTATTTTATTATTTCAGCAAACACTGGCGGTCTCCTGGGCCTCTGCATGGGGTTCAGTATGATGAGTGCAGTGGAGCTGCTGTACTACCTGACGCTCCGCGCCTTGTGCATGGCACGCAAGAAGCCACACAACCAACCATTCGTTAAATAAATGCACTGTTCAAACAAAATGCAGTTTTTTGTCGTGTCGTATGCAAGATCATAATATCATATTATGCAAGCTACTAGTCCCCGAGGAGTTAGGCAGAGTTGTGCCTAATTATATATACCTTTGCCATTTTTATTCTAATACTAGCTGACCCACGCAACTTCGTCTGCGTCACATAAAAGGGAAAAAGCTACCTACTACTACATCTTTTTTTTCATAAGAACCTTCTCCTGACAATAACAAACACAACAAAAAAAGAATCAGCCAAATCGGTCAAGCCGTTTTCATGCTATGTCGTGACAACGGAAAACGGGTTTCATTTTTATAATATAGAAGATTTGCAGATTTCAAAGAAATTGAGAATGTGTGACTGAACGAAAGGCGACACTGTTTGGCGCCAAGAAAATCCACCATTTTGTTCTTTTTTCAAACACCTATCTAGGGACACTTGGGTTTTCAATACAAATGTAACTATACGGTACCCCAACCCCAATTGCATATTTCTCCCTACAATTTTAACTGTCAATATCCATCCAGCTGTTACTGTTTGGAAGATACAAGGTAATAAAGAAATTTACAAAGAAACATACAAGATACGCGCGAAAAACATAAGCCTTCCTTGGCAGTCAGATAAAAACAAAGGGTCAAATTCGTCTCCTTGCTCTGGCGAAAAAAACAACAAAATTTAAATAAAAAAGTTTTAATATTAAACTTACAAGCTAAAATTACAGCAACTCAGTCTATATCAAGACATTCTAACTCATTATACTTATTTACAATGTGACCACCTTGTAACAAGTGTGGTTATAACTGCAAATCATTCTTTCACACAAATCGGCTAACATACAGTGTAGAGCAGGGGCCTAAAATGGCCGCTTTTTTTTACAGTGATTCATATTATGATTCTGCTAAAGCAGCTATTTTAGACCCCGAAATCAGCTGAGCATTTCATTCACTTTTAAAGATGATGTTCATGTATTTTTAGGGCCGGGTGTAAATATGAGACAGAGTTTTAGAAAGAGAAACAACAATATGTCTCTGCCATTCATACAAACAAACGTATCTATGACCGAAAGAGAGATAAATGATGCTCAACTAACTCAACCTTTTCAAAACTCAGCGATAGTGCTGGTTTTCTTTTGACGACTACCCTCGGCTAGTTCTTCGCCACCGATTGCTAAAGTCGAGATGTTTTATTGCCACTGATTGCCGCAAGAGATGGAAGCTAACATTTACTAGCCCAATTATATATATACAGTGTGTTTTGTTAATTATTCATCATTACATACATAATTTCTATCGACAAACACACATTTATAATTACTCTTACCCCAAC
The DNA here is from genome assembly GCA_916618015.1 of Xestia c-nigrum. Lineage (NCBI taxonomy): Eukaryota > Metazoa > Arthropoda > Insecta > Lepidoptera > Noctuidae > Xestia > Xestia c-nigrum. Next base: position 8,507,724 of record OU745263.1, read on the forward strand.
ACCCCGCAAATGGCAACCATTTTGTTTTTTATTCATCGAGCTAGGGTATATTCAATTAAACGCTGGAGATCCAGAGACGTGCCAATGATCTTATTGCAAGGGTAAACGCTGAGGGCTGCGGGACTGTTCAAAAGAGATACCGTGGCCCCGAAACATAAAGAGGCAAGAAGAACATGTATGGGTTTTAGTCAGTAAAAGTCTGACACTCCCTGCTGCTTCACCCAGAGTGGGAGAAGTTATTTGATATTTCCCATCCAAAAAAAGGGTAAACGTTGCAGTTTTCAAATTACTAAATTTTACTGAATTATGTGCAACAAGAGCCATGATATGCTATGATATGCTATGCAACATTTACTTTTTTTTACAATGTCTACTATGCAACATTCAGTATATTTTGCACTCACTAAATATATTTAGTGAGTGCAAAATACACATAAAAACATAATTATGCAACATTCAGGAGTATACTCCTGAATGTTGCATAATTATGTTTTTATGTTAAATAGATGTTTAATCAGAAGTATTTGTCCAGGAGTCAACCTACAAAATGTAATCAAAATAAGACACACCTCTTCACCAATTAGTTTTAGAGTTATAGCCATTTGAACATATCCCTGTACCAGCGCATAGACTCCTAAACATCGCCGGTAGTCTTGTATAGTTCGTGAATGATGAACGAATAGGAGCCGTATCTTCGCACTGTACTACAAGAAACGTTTCCGAACGCGGATATGTAATCGGTCTATTAGGTCAAATAGCTCTTTTCGAACTCGTACATTTCTGAACCGCACGAACAGAACGAAAAATGAAATACAGTCACTGATTGTTTGGCAGATCATTCATTTGATGTCTGTGAATGAGAACGATGCTACCTGAACCCGAGCGACAAAATTCGCAACAAATTCGAAAAAAGCGCTTAATTTCAATACCATTATAGAATGTATTTGTTAAATTTTGTTGTTACCTCAACCTAGAGAGAGTAGCTAGTTTGCTCTATGTTCCGCGCTATGCTCTATGGAAATGTTAATAATGGAACAGAGAGCGAAGACCTAATAGAGCTATTAGAACTAATAGAATGAACTAGTTCACTGTCCGAATTGAACTAGTACGGACCGAGCAGGCACAAGACTAGTCGCCGGTACCACGTAAATTGTTTGAGCAGGTAGATAAGTGGGACTGAGACAACAGAAAGGTCAGTGAGTATCAGTGCCGACGATCAGTGTGAGGAGAAAACCAGCCTTAAAATAATGGCCACATACATATGCATGTTCAAGTTTTTAATAGTCTACGACTGTTGACGTGGCGCTCCTTGCTGTGGCGGGGCGGGGGGAGCAGGTGGCGCGGGCGCATCCGGCGGCTGTAACGTGCGTGTGCGCCGCCGTGTGTAGTGTTGCCACAGCAAAATAGCTTGGTCATCCATGAACTTGCATACCTGAAAAACATATACATTTTATTTTAGATAACATTATCATTTCTATAAAACTATGAGCCCATGGCCCCAAAGTTTCAACCTGAAACGGCTCAAAAATATAATATCACAAACAAACGTTATATTTATATCGCTTACAACAGTAATGGTGCAAGAGTATAGATACTAGCTCAGGTTGTGTTATAAAGTAGGTTATAAGCTCTATGGTTTTAATGATTCCGCAAAACCAATCTGTAACATCAACATACCTGTGCAGATACACATTCTCTCCTAAACGCCTCGTGTTGCAGCAGCTCTAAGAAGTGAAGACACATTGGGTACTTGAGATAGCGAGCATATTCTGGTTCCCGCCAGTATTGCAGGTAGCGAATATAGTTGATAAATGTGGCTTCTTTCAAGTAGCCACGCTGTGCCAAGACTGAAAAATTGGTATTCAAAGTTATTATTGTAAAATAAGTTTTATAAATAATAGGCAGTAAACATTAATTTTTCAAGGGGTCTTCCCGGATCGAATGAAATGCAGTACGGTAATACCGCTTTTTAAATCCGGGGACAGTAAAGACGCGAATAACTATAGGCCAGAATCCGTGTTGCCAGTTTTCAGCAAGGTGTTTGAAAAGATAATGCTCAATCAAATGCTTTGCCAAATTTAACATCAATAAAATATTACACGAACAACAGTATGGTTTCACCAAAGGACGTTGTACAACTGACGCCGGTGTCACTTTATTAAAACACATATTTACTGCGTGGGAAGAGGCACCAGATGCCATAGGAATCTTTTGTGACATTTTGAAGGCATTTGATTGCGTAAATCACGAATCCCTGATCTTGAAACTTGAGCATTACGGTTTAAGTAAACTTGAGCTTAGTTTAGTAAAGTCGTATTTAAATGATAGACAGCAGCAAGTACAAATAAATGGTGTTAATTCAATGGGTTTAAAAGTAAAAATGGGTGTACCACAAGGTTCGATTCTGGCTCCCTTCCTCTTTTTAGTTTACATTAATGACCTACCCCATTTATTTACCAACCACCCGCAAATGGTGTTGTTTGCTGACTAACAAATCTTGTTATTTCGTAATATCACTTATTAATTGTGTCAGACAGCATGTCATTTTTATTATATGGCCTCTAGCGAGTTATCATAGAGACATACACTGTCTAAAGAGTTTCTAATATACCACATCTCTCCCCTCCTAGCTGCTACGGATCAAGGGTGCACCCAAAAGCTGGTCGAGATGTCGGCGCCAGATATCACCCGTTGTCGGTGCGAACTTCGTAGTGCAGTCGGCCCAAACGTTTCATGATGCTTCCAAACTGCGACCGCTGCGTGGCACTCGTGTAGTCACGAGCCTGTACCCCATCGCCTAGGTTGAACTCTCCGATATTGACCTCTTGAAGCGGTGGTTCTGTCTCCTTGTCTTTTCTTAAAAACATAGCATGTAGGCCCGTGCGTATTTTTCTGTCAAACATAAGCTGGTACGGAGTTTGGCATTTGGCGTCCGTCGGAGACGAGTTTTCACTGTCACTAACTTCTCTACTAGGCTACCTCCTTCCCTCTCTACGCTTCGTAAAATTCTCTTAACTGTCTGCACAAAACGCTCAGCTTGCCCATTGCTTGCAGGGTAGTATGGAGAGGAGGTCTTATGAATGATCATAGAATATTTTAAGTATTTTTCGAACTCTTCCGAAACGAACTGTCGACCATTGTCTGAAACCAAGACGTGAGGTGTCCCAAAAGTGCAAAATAGTTCTTTCAATTTTTGTATGCACCAACAGCTTGTAGTGGACCTGATTGGTATAATCTCAGTCCATTTTGAGAATGCATCTACAATAATTAAAAGTTGGTATCCGTGCACAGGTCCAGCGAAATCAATATGAAGTCTATGCCAGGGGCCGTTTGGTTGTTCCCAATGGTGTAGTGGTGCTTTCTCTGGTTCATTTTGTTGCAATCTACAGGTTCTACATGACTTGACTGTGGTCTCAATCTCGTTGTCCTTTCCAGTACACGAAACTGCGAGCCAATAGCTTCATCTTTACAATGCCTGGGTGTCCGAGGTGTAGCTCGTCAAGCACTTGTTCGCGTAATGCTTTTGGAATTAACACTCGTGATCCTCTCAATAAACAACCATCATGCAACGTAAATTCATTGTCCTTGTAACCGATTGTTTTTAGTGACTGGCCATTTTCCAATCCTTTTCCAAGATCGAAGTCGGCGTCCTTTCTTGTTTCTGTCGCTATGACATCTGGTTTAATATCAATGGTATGTATTTGCTGAAATTGAAAACTGTAATTCTGGTCAATTCTGTTGGTTTTGGTGTTTTCTACTGGAAACCTGGATAAATAATCTGCATTTGAGTTGTTCGCCGCAGTTCTGTATTCAATGTTGTAGTCAAATCCAGAAAAGAAGTGAGCGTAGTGAAACAGCCTCATCGTACTCATTGCTGGTAGCGTTTGATGTAGGTGGAAAATTACTGTAAGAGATTTATGGTCTACTAGCTGACCCACGCAACTTCGTCTGCGTCACATAAGAGGGAAAAAGCTACCTACTACTACCTACCTACTACTCCCTACCTACCACTACCTACTACTACCTACCTACTACTCCCTACCTACCACTACCTACTACTACCTACCTACTACTCCCTACCTACCACTACCTACTACTACCTACTACTACCTACTACTACCTACTACTACCTACTACTACCTACCTACTACTACCTACCTACTACTTCCTACCTACCTACTACTACTTCCTACCCACCTACTACTACCTACCTACCTACTACTACCTACCTACTACTACTACCTACCCACTACTACTACCTACCTACCTACTACTACATTTTTTTTTCATAAGAACCTTCTCCTGACAATAACAAACACAACAAAAAAAGAATCAGCCAAATCGGTCAAGCCGTTTTCATGCTATGTCGTGACAACGGAAAACGGGTTTCATTTTTATATATATAGATAACGAGGATGAATTTTCGACTATAACAATAGTAGAAAAACTTTTTCAATCCCCAGTGTTTTGCTGTAGCTTCCTTGTCGATTTGACTGTAATTCTTCTGACTATTAGACAGCGTTCTTGAAGCGAATGCTATAGGTCTTTCTGACCCATCTGGAAGTCTATGTGACAGTACTGCCCCGAGTCCCAGTGGCGATGCGTCTGTTGAAAGCACTAACGGCTTCTTAGAGTCAAAGTGTATCAGTACTCTTTCACTTACAATTTCTTTCTTAATTTGTATAAAAGCTTGTTCACACTCTGCAGACCATATGAAGCTTGATTCTTTCTTTAGTAAGTTGTTTAGTGGGTTCGTGATTGATGCTAGGTTTGGTATGAATTTGTTGTAAAAATTTGCTATCCCAAGGAATGTTCTTAATTCTGCTGTATTGGTTGGGTGTTCTGTTTTAACTATTGCATTTATCTTGTCCCCGTTTTTTGTGTAGACCTTCTTTGTCGATAGTGTGTCCCAGGTAATTTATATTTGTTTGGAAAAAGTGGCACTTGTCTTTGTTTACTCGAAGGTTACTTTCTTTTAGTTTATCGAGTACGAGTTTGAGCCTCTGTAGTAGTTGTTCTTGGTTAGCTCCTTGTATTATTATATCGTCGAAGAAACATTAAAACACAAAATTTTTTTTTTGCTTGGCCTATATTGTCCTACGGCTGGGCAAAGACCTCCCCCATTACCTTCCTTGGTATTCCCTTAGCTGCCACGGTTAATTTTAATTTCTTTTTTTTTTTTGATGATTTCTTCTTTTTTCTGGACGCTCTTAATGTGCACGACTTTCTACATCATTCTCACATATATGTATAATCACACATGAATCATGTAATTTTGTAACAATATATTGATTTAAAAGAGTGTCCATGGAGTTTCTTGCCCATTCTTCTCCATAGAGATCTACGCTAGGGAAAGGGCAACTGCAGTACTTTCTCAAGTTATTATGCCTTGTGACTATCATATGACTGTAGCTTTGATTTTATCTGTATTTTTGACATTCAAAAGTGCAATGGTCTAGTTGAAATAAATGCTTTGAGTTTTGAGTTTAATTGGTGCTTTAGCAGTGAATAAATTATTTAAACAGCAATAAAATGATGAATATTTACAGACTCATTCAAGGCAACGTAGTAGTATTTTGTGCATACTTACAATGTATATAGTTCGGATTTGCCAAACACTGTACAAATTCCAGTTCAACTTGAAACCTTATTCTGTTTTGTTCCTCTGTTTCTGGCATTACTGAAATGTTTAATAGTTGTGTTAGATATACAATTGCATATACATAGGCGTTGTTGTAAAGATGTTGTGTTCGTGAGTCCTAAATTTCAAGTTATAGAAAGAATGGTAATAATAACTCTAAATTAACCTTTTCCAGCCATCATCATGGAAGCTTTAATAAGATATCAAATTTGCATCCATAGAAATTCAACTATCTTAGTTAATGGTGACCATATAAGTTAATTTTAAAAAGTATTCTTTTTATTTTTGCAATAGTTCATCGTATTCGCAATTTCACACACTTTTGCACTTTTGTGACAACTGTGACAAGCTTGATTTTTTGTTGACTTGAGACGTTTGTCATTTTTTTTTTGGGAAGGCTACAGTTTTCTTTCATAATGCCTAGTCTTGCGTCTTTGAAAAAAATATTGTAATCACACCGAGCGCACTATTGCTTTTGTGCTTAAAAATCTCTTGCAGTCCACTGTCCAGTCTGCCTCAGGTTATTTCAATAAATTTCCGCTTTTCTATAATTAAATAAATACCTTATTTTGCAATAAATTGTTATAGCCAACAGCATTTCTAAACGAGGTCTTAAATCCCTCGTATTCAAATAAATTAAAGTTCGAGACCAGAGCTGTCACTGTCGTTTTTTATTTGTAATTCTGACCCTCCGCCCCCTTTCACTACGTCACGTCATCTGTGTCATTCATCCATGTCGTTATCGTTTCGCGTTAGTACCTACGTAAAAGGGTATTCCTAATATTCGGATACCATCCACAAGGAATATTTCATTTGTGTAGCGTAAATTTTCGAGTAAAGAAGTGTTGTTGTCAGTCATTCTCACCAACAACGGACAGGAAACAACTACGAAAATGACGTCTCGTCCTGGAGCTACTTACGTTAATCCCAACAAATTGTTCGAGGATGACGATGACGTAGACGATGACACATTTGTCAACAGTTTCAGGACAAGAATCCCGCCACCACAGCCCAGTAAGCCAGCACCATCCGCGTATGGAAGTCACATCGCTGCGATGGAACAACAAAGACAAGCTATGTTGGAAAGACAAAGAGAAATCGAACAGCGAACCTTGGACTCATCCTCGCGCAGCATAGGTCTGCTGCGTGAGTCCGAACAGATTGGCATCGCTACGGCAGAAGAGCTCAGTCGACAACGAGAGCAACTCCAAAACACGAACAAGCGCCTCGACGAAATAAACACCAACCTGAACTACAGTCAAAAGCATTTGAATGGTATCAAATCTGTATTCCATGGCCTCAAGAACTACATCTCTGGTAAATCTGATCAGACTCCTCCTAGAAGCCAGCACTCTCCTAGCTTGCAAAGTGCAGGCACAAGCAGCAGGCTGGATGACACGATAGACAACCTATCACAAGTCAACAGCGATGACCGCTTCAGATCTCATCCAGCAACTCGTCTGCGTGAGTTAGATGCACAGGCACAGGCTGAACCCATACCAGATAGTCAGAGAGTCAACCAGGTACTGGATGCTAACTTAGATGAAATGCTGCATTCCATTTCGAGACTGAAAGGACTTGGAATTGCTCTTGGTGAAGAAATAGAACAGCAAACTGAAATTATTGACACCATACAGGATAAAGTTGAAGTTGCTGATATAAAGATGGGCAAACAGAACAAAATGATGAATAAAATACTTGGTAAATAACCCACATTCCTATAATAATCAAGAGTTGTAATGTTGAACTAAATGTGACACTTAAGCTGTTAATGTATGCTCTAAGAACAGTGTTAATGCAATGCTAATACTTCATTAGCATTGTCCTAAATTGTATACTCTAAATTGAATCTTTGAAATATTGTGTTGTTTAAATTTTCGGCTTTGTATAACAAATCCAGTTGTCAATACAGATCCTACATAATCTTATTTTCTGATATTTTATTTCCGAATGTGGAGGTATACTATGTATGTTCTCAACCATACTGCTGTTTAAAGGATGAAACATGCCTCAATATTGGAGTCATCTAGTTAATGTTATACAGCATCACTGCTGAACAAACCATCTGAATTTTTTCCTGTTATTTGTTTAGATTATAATATGCACCAATATAGTTGAGTAGGAAAATGTAAGGGCTATAATTATCTTTAATATGTTTTGAGTAGTTATGCAGTGAAATTATATGTAGGTTTTGTTTATATTTAATTACCAATGATGTTGCTTCATTTGTTGAAATTGTACAACAAAATCAATATATTTAAATACTTATTTCCTGGTACATCACCAAAATGAAGTTGCATTTGTGTAATAATTTGTTAATAAGGAGCAATATCATTATGTACATAATATTTTTTAGTTCTATTGCCTTTGTAGGTTTCGGTTTATTTTGCGTGATGTGAATTTTAAATATACTAAATGAGTTTCTATTCTACCTAATTTTAATAAGCAATTACTGTTATCAGTCTGACTCACATTAAAGCCTTATCTACCAATTAATAATTCATACATTATATCAAATAACCTAGAGAATGTGTAAACACGAATTCATAATCAACAAAAATTATTGCATGTATGAAATGTTGTGTATGTATGGAAGTATAATAAAAATGTTTTACAATAAAAACCATTGTTAATCATTTTATTGGTTCATTTGCAACTGCAGTACCTGTGGAATATCAAGTCTTGATGGATATCCAAAACATTAGTCGCACCAATATCAACATTTTAACAAAAATATGTACAAACTCTTGTTTTATTATGAAAACTAAAAGAACAAGGATATTTGTGTTCTCAATATGCTTAACAATTCATTGTAACATACTTAGTTGAAACAACTGGTGTCCTTGGTTGGCTGGTATAAAGTTTATTTTTCTGGGCATGTAGGTAACAACATGTACCAACCTATCCTACCCTATCTATGTATGTTTATTTCAACTTGATTACCTTGACAGTAATTCTTAAATCTATTGTCTTAGAGGGTCATTGTTGAATAGTATGTATAATGAAAACAACTTTCTACTCATGCTTTTTTTTTATTAACACAAATAATGGTGGGACAGCAAGTATACATAGGAAATCATAATGCTGTATATTTATCACAAGGAATACAATCATATTATTACAAAAAACCTACTAAGCTTGGTCTACAGTTTCTAAAATCATATCATTGGCATCAACATCATGAGTTTTCATGTGTTTTTGTAATACCCTCTTGGTTCTAAGTTTTTTACAACAATAGTTGCATGACACCATGTTGTTACCGTGAGATTCTATGTGTATCTTTAATCCACTTGCTGTAGCAAAGCCCTTAAAACAGGTATCACACTTGTGAGATCTCTCTGTTGTATGTGCGTGTGCGATGTGCACCACTAAGGAATGTTTGGTTGGAAAACTTCTACCACAGCCTTGGTGTGAACATGAGAAAGGTCTTGGCTTCTGCTGACCAGTATGCACCAGCATGTGAGCTTTCAAATATGATGCCCTTGTATATGTCTTTGGACAGCTAGAACATGCGAATTTCTCTCCATTGTGAGTCTTAACATGCATGTTTAGAGTTGATCTTGCTGTGAACCTTTTTCCACAAGTTACACACACAAATAGCATGCGATTGCTGGAATGTGCCACACGAAAATGCTCCTTTAGTGACTGCCTTGATTTGTAGGTCTTATGACAAAAACCACATTTAAACTGAGCAATATTTCTATGTGATATTGAATGCTGCTTCAATCCATTAGAAGTGTGAAAACTCTTTCCACATTTCGAACAGAGGTACTTCCGAGTATCTGTATGTTTTGCCATGTGGTAACGCAGTCCATAGAGCCTAGTAAATGACTTAGTACAAACAGTGCAAGCATAGCGCTTCTCTCCCTCTATTCGCTGTGGCTGCTCTCCAGAAGTTATTTCAGTAACAGGTGGCAGTGGTGCCAATTTGTTATCTGTTAAAGTGCTTTCAAAGTCTAATGTTGGGTGATTACTGAACAGTGGCACCTCATACTCGTGGTCTTGATAAACAACATTGATATCAATAGAATCTATGTCAGTCCTCTGTAGATTAGAAGGAGATTGTATCATAAGAATTTGCGATAACATAGAATTTGCCTTCAAACAGTTTAATTTAAAGTTATAAGCGACTAAAGCTGTAGATACACATGAAGAACATATTCCTTGTGGCCAGTTCTCTTCGTCATTGTTCTCTAAACAATTAAGGAAGACCAAAATATCAATTAATTTAACCTTAATCATCTCGTGTTCAATCAAATCTTGTATGTTCATAAACATCGTGGTATCTGTTTCTAGTAGACAAGTGCGACATATATTTTTTGTCAAAGGAAGAATTAGACCTGTAAACTCCATTGCTTATTTCGATGTTTACTTTTACAGTTTTGTTTTTTTCAGAAGACATCACATCAATAGCCTCGACTTCCACACGTTTCGTTTCTGACAATCTGACAAATGACAATAGTGAGCACAGATTAGACAGGTAGGTATATAGGTAGCAAGGAACTTAGTATTTAGTTCCTTGATAGGTAGTGACTGACAATTTGTTTGACAGGCAATGATGTCAGAAAGTGTTGGACGGTGTCAACGGTGTTGCTATTTTCTAATTACCTACCTAATGCTTTGTTGGAAGGCTACCGGAAGCGGAGCGTCCCACAGTGGGTTGAAACGATGATTTTAGTGACTTAGGGATCAACTTGGATAGTGTAGCCCCAGCATGATGCTGGGGCTACACTATCGCGTAAGTAGTAAGTGTGTAGTGGGGACGGGATGCGAGGCCTGTCAGTGCGCTAGCACAGATGATAATAATAATAGCTAGTAACCACCAGTGCATCAAATTTGTTTTAATTCGCTCCAAAATGAATTGGGCGGACGAGAAAACAATTACTTTAATTGAATTGTACGTTAGCCCCCGGTGTTATGAGACTGTCGGAGCCTTTTTTATTGAAAAAAATACTTGTCTTTTTTATTGTAAACATTTGATAAGCATTTTTTATACTTCTTGTTACATATTTCTTATTTGCGCAGCGGTGCTTATTACTATGAATGCTGCTGAAGCTAAAAGCACGTCCTCTTCTTCGTACATCTCAAAAGAAATTGGTGCTAATATCTCTTTACAGTCTGTGGCATCTGCGCAAGGCGGGCCGCGCGGCTCTCAATTTGGACGCGTTGTAAGAAAGCACAATAGAAGGTCGAGCCTCGTGGCCCAAAATACGCGCCGCTCTTAGTGGGGACGCCCCTTAAGGCAACAAGGCAACTATTAAAGAAAAATGTTATTTTAGCAATGAGGAATTTTCTTTTTCAACTCTTCCCTAGTCGCTGGATAGATAGCGCTGATCTCGGTATGTTACTGCAAGGAACAGAACGTCACATAATTTCACTAGACCGAATGGTTATATTCGGAAGCTTATGCAAACGAAAGTGTCAATCATCGAGCGTAGGTATGTGACGTGTGTTTTTCAAACGTTTGGCTTTGGCACCGTGGTGATACAGGGCTTTCGCATACTATGGACAAGACTGTCTCTAGACATAATATTGCTAAAGGGAACTCATAGTCAGTGTCGCTCGCAGGGTACTAGTAGGGTAATTGTTTGTTTAATTAAGAGAGTCTTGTCTATAGTGTGTGAAAGCCCTTAGTCCAAAACATGAGTCTGCTTCCATAAAGGGGAAGAATAGGGTAGAATCATGGATGTTTATAATATGTCTAATAACTTTGTATTTGCTTAGTGTGGCACTAGATGGCGCTGTGTGTAATGCCCAGCAATATTTATTTATTTAGTCTTGCAAAAGAAAGCTGACCACGAAATATTTCCAGAACTTTTAGTATGGCAATAATTTAATTTAAGACTGTCGAAATTGACACGTTACGTACTTCAGTCTGTTAACGATGGGCCGAGTCGACTTTTTGGTTACTCGAGTTGACTCGCTTACCAACTCGGGTTGCAACTCGAGTTGACTCGACGCAGTCTGCCTTAAGGTCCGTTGCGTCGGCGTTAGAGTCAGAAAATGCTCAACTCGGTGCATCGTTCCGCGGGTTGCTAGTTTGCTACGTTCACGTTTCGCCGGAACGGGTTCGGCGGGCTGCGTGGCGTCGAGTCAATGGTAGTCAAATAAAATTGAGCCCGTTCAAAAATCAAACGTTTATTATTAATAATAGTGTTTACTGTTACTGCATTGAATTATATGTTTCTTTTTTAAGTGGTTCATTAAAGTAGTGGTATTTCCACTAAATGTATACTGACAGGAACATAACTTGCAAACAACTTGAGCATTGTCATCTGTTTTCGAAAAAAACTCCCACGCAAAACTTTTGCGCATTAAAACTAATAAAACTGCAACAAAACAATAAACAATGAACGAAGTAACAATAACAAAAAAGAAAACAAAACAAACAAGCGAGCTAGCTTTCTATGTCAAAACTCTCTCATCAATTCTGTCTGACTAACCTTCTAATAAGAAACCAACAACGAGAACTATCTCTTTCACTCGCGGCTCAGACGTTCGGTCGTTGGGCTGGTTCGGGCTCGCTCGGAGTCGTTCGTGCAACTCGTGGGCTAGGCGGCTAGCCGCGGGCTGCCAAGCCGCACCGCCCGCCGTGCGTGCTGACCGGGTCAACTCGGTTTGCAGATATTTTGACTCGGGCTGACTCGCTTAGGATCTGACCCGAGTTCCTCGAGTTGGATAAGTCGAGTCGCTCATCGCTAACTTGAGCGATCTTGATCTTGTGTTTTCGTGTATCTTTATAAATGGAGGTGGTGGTTTCAGAAGAAATGAGAACAAGCTTTAAATTCAAATAAACTTAATATAATAAAATAAAACACATACTTTTCTCTTGACAGAATTATCAATCAACTTGAAGGTCTATTGTTGCTAGGTAACCAACACTCTATTTCCAAAAATCCAATATCTCCTCTCAGCAAAGACCAATAAGATTTGAGATCTTGAGAATTCTGACTCTAGTGAGTGGCTTTGTGAATATATCAGCCAGCTGCTCTTCACTGGCTACCTTGTTTACATTTAGCTCACCGCTAATAACCAACTCTCTAACAAAGAAGTGCCGTACCCGAATATGCTTTGTTCGTCGATGGAATTCGGGATTTTCAGCTAGCCTTATTGCAGCTTCGTTATCCACTCTTAAGCATGGAATCTTCTTAAGAACAACAATTTGGTTCAAAAGCCGTGCCAGCCATATTGTTTCCCTGGCTGCTTCACTTGCGGCAACAATTTCAGCCTCTGTAGTTGAAATTGCAACACTTGCCTGTCTTTGGCTTAGCCATGAGATTGCTCCTCCCGCGTACATGCACAGCACCCCACTAGTGGATCTTCCAGTGCTAACATCTCCTGCATGATCAGCGTCGCTGTAGCATTCCAAAATACCTTCCTTGTAATGCTTCTTGTACATAATACCTAGATCTGGTGTATATTGCAAATATCGCATTATGCGCTTCAGTCGGACACAGTCTACCTCTTCTGGTTTCTCCAGACTTCGTGAGACTACACTTACAGCGTATGCGATGTCAGGTCTAGTGCATACCATCAAGTAAGCTAAGGCTCCAACGTTTTGCCTGTAGTTATTCTTCACATAACTCATATCCACTTTCTCGCTTGATTTACCATCTTTCACGATCGGCGTAGAAACTGGTTTACAGGTATCCATTCCGAATCTCCGCAAGATCTTCCGTACATAAGACGTCTGAACTATTTTAATTCCGTCTCCTCTGCTTTCAATCTCTATTCCAAGAAAGTAGGAAGCTGGCTTTGTTGTAATTTTGAACCGACCACTGAGCTCCTTAATAAACTCGTCTATCAACTGCTGACTAGAACCAGCAACGAGGCCGTCATCCACATATAAAGCCACTATGACTTTTCCACATCCTTTCTCCCTTATTAAAAGGCAAGGATCCGCTTCGCTTGTCTTGAAGCCAATCTCTTTGAAAAAGTTTAAAATGCACCGGTTCCAGCATCGAGGTGCTTGCTTTAACCCATACAGAGTCTTCCGTAAAAGACAAACTCGACCGGAACCGTCGTCGTAACCTTCCGGTTGTTTCATAAAAATCTCTTCATTTAGAGAACCATACAAAAAGGCAGTGGAGACATCAAACTGTAGCATCGCCATTCCTTCATTAGCTGCTACACTCAGCACAGAACGAACAGTCCCCATTCTGGTGACTGGGCTAAATGTTTGCTCATAGTCAATCCCCTTTTTCTGATGAAAACCTTTTATGACCAGTCTGGCCTTGTATTTATCTATAGAGCCATCAGCGTTCATCTTTACACGAAATACCCACTTACATGGTATTGCTTTTCTTCCCTTAGGTAGACTTACAAGCTTCCACGTGTCATTTTCCTGTAAAGAGGTCATCTCACTGTCCATAGCTTCTTCCCATAGATCTTTCTCTGGGCTTCTAATCGCATCCTTATGCGACGTTGGCTCGTTATATCCCATTATAGCATTCAGGATAAAGTCTTTGAATCGATCTGGAGGGCGTAACGAAGAGCGGTCACGAAGTACCATCTGTTCCGGGAACACATCTTCGTGATCATCGTAATCTTGATCTTCATCTATGACATCGTCTAGACCATCAATAGAATTATCTTCTTCGATAATATTCCCCCCCGATTCAATAGACTGTTCAGGTAGAATGTTCTGAGCATCGTGGAACTCGTCACCAACCCTTACGTGTCCTTGATCAATGCTTATATCAGGATAGTCTGTTTCTTCGACCCTTTCCCTATTGGGCTCAACAGAAACACTTTGTTCATCATTCGTCAAACTCCTTGTAACAGGCACCCCTTCAATTTCATTATACTGATCGCAGACTGTCTCAATATCGCGTTCATTCATTGAAGACTCAAGCATTTTTTCATTAAAAATTACATCTCTAGACCTAACCAGTGCATTTTTCTCTCGGTTTCATAGTCTGTACCCGTCATCATTGTCGTATCCAATCAAAATGCAACGTGTAGCTTTCTTGTGCAATTTTTTTCTCCTCTGCTTTGGTACATGCGCATAGCAGGGTTCCGTTCGATTATCCTCAAGTGCTTTATTTGAGGCTTCTTGTTTAGCCATAGCTCATAAGGCGATTTGTGTTCCACTAAAGTTGGTCCTGTCCTGTTTAATATATACACAGCAGTGTTTACCATCTCTGCCCACAAATTCTGAGGAATCTCTTCATGCGCGTGCATCATTGCTCTAGCAGATTCGACCAGGGTCCGGTTTTCCCTTTCGCTACATCCATTTTGCTCTGGGGTGTACGGCATAATGAGCCTTTGCTTTATTCCTGTTTGTTCAAGTAGATCTCGTACTCTTTTGTTATCGTATTCACCTCCGTTGTCGCTTAAAAGCTCTATAACATTGTGTCCAGCATTTCTAGCTTCAGCCAACATTAATTTCAGCTTTTCATAAACGTCAGACTTATTTTTCAGGAAATACACATATCTGTACCGTGTATACTCATCCTTAAATAAAACGAAGTATCGATATCCTGAGATACTTGAAGGGAAGGGACCACAGACGTCGGAGTGTATGCGCTCACCAGGTTTCGTAGCCTTTTCGCGAACACCAAATGGTTGCCTGTGCGCTTTCCCAAAGACACAACCTTCGCATAGTTCTCCACTATTTGGCGTCTTTATTCCTAGTTCCTTTTCTATCAATCGTTTGACATGTTTCTTATCTTGATGCCCCATAGGTTCATGATATAGTTGCAGCATATCTCCATGTTCAATTAAGTTTACTGAAACAGCAGGGCGTACGACTTTGCAATCTATCTTGTACAAACCGCCACATCTTTGCCTTGTTCCTGTTACAACAATCCTACCATTGATCTTCATGGAACAATTTGTAACCCGAGACTCAAATACGCTCGTTGGGTTTTTGTCCTGTGAACTAAGCACAGAAAAAAGGTTTTTACTAATCTGGGGAACATACCAAACATCTCTCAAAAAGAGGTTCTCAATTCGTCCTTTAACATTGGCTTCTAGATGGACTGTGCCTTTTCCAACAGCC
The DNA here is from genome assembly GCA_916618015.1 of Xestia c-nigrum. Lineage (NCBI taxonomy): Eukaryota > Metazoa > Arthropoda > Insecta > Lepidoptera > Noctuidae > Xestia > Xestia c-nigrum. The sequence goes on from OU745263.1 coordinate 8,523,368, forward strand.
TGAATCACGTTCCCATCCGCCGTCGTTACCGTGTGAGCTTCACCAAAACGTTCAAAGTTTTGAAACAGATCTCCTCGCATAGTGACATGGTGAGTGGCCCCGTTATCCACATACCAATCATCACGATCAATCGTAGAATCTGTTGAATTCACTGTCAGCAACATCATGTTAGAACCCTGAGCTTTGTTTTCCTTCTCTTTTATCCCAGCTCTTGGGCACTCCTTTTTGAGATGACCACGTTCCTTGCAAATGAAGCATTTGTACTTTTTATTTGTTCCTTGGTCTCTATGGTCATATCCCTTGGCAACCTTTTTGTTTACCTTCACATAAAGCGCTGTCTCACTTGATTCAGCATCAGCCATCTTAGCATTAAGCGCTTTTTCATGTGCACACAACTGGCTCGTAATGTTATCTACCGTCCTATCCTTCTTTGACATTAACAGCCAACTCGACTTGAACGAGAAATAGACTTCTGGCAGCGTATCAAGGATTTTACAAATTAAGAGAACCTCAGGTAAGTCTACCTTCTCTTCTTTTAGTAACTCTTCCTTCAAACTGTGCCACAGGTTTTTCAATTTCGATACATGAGTCGACATGTCATCTGACGGATCCCTCTTAAGCTTGAAAAAATCCAAACATATAGAGTCGGCCCTCATTAGGTCCCTCATATAATCTATGTAGTTCGTCCCAAACTTCTTTCGGTGTGGACAATCTAATTACTTTGCCAAGTGTCTCATCTGTCACATTATTAGTTATCAAGAGCAGAGCTGTACTCTCTAACTTCACAAAATCACGTAACTTTTTATTGTATAATTCTATTACAGCGTCATCTTTTCCGTCTACGGGTCTAGAAGGCCTTTGTGTTTTACCGTCCACGATATCCATGAGTCCATCTATACCTCTCAGTAAGGCTACCATCCGGTACTTCCATGATATCCAGTTGTGGGCGTCAAGTTTCACAATTTGATTTTTCGAAAGCTCCATTTCACTTAAACTTCTGGGTCTGGGCCCATAACCAAATGGAGGTGGTGGTTTCAGAAGAAATGAGAACAAGCTTTAAATTCAAATAAACTTAATATAATAAAATAAAACACATACTTTTCTCTTGACAGAATTATCAATCAACTTGAAGGTCTATTGTTGCTAGGTAACCAACACTCTATTTCCAAAAATCCAATATTTATTTACATTGGTTTTGTTTAAAATAATGCCGAAAACAATCAAAAGTTCGACTAGGAAGCTTCTATTTAAAAGTCATGGGAAAACTGGCAAACAGGCGACTTGTAGACTACCTAGAAAAGAACAAGCTGCTATAGGATAAACAATACGGGTTGTGAATAAGGGGCCTGGCAGACAACAGGGTAAAAAAGGGCACCGACGCGAAAATGGTTAACAGCACACATATTCAGTACATCATTCTGAGCAACAGAGCAAGATACAGATTATGCTTCGAATAACGTTCAAGTGGTTTATATACTGTTACATAATTTATTGTATTTGTTCTCTTCAGATGTAAGTGTGAAGACCCTAAGAAGCATTAAAATTGAAGGGTTTCAAAATCAAGGACAGTGGAATACTTCGGGGAATAATTGTCCACATTCAGCAGAAGTTTCCAATGAGAGGTTTACATATTGAGAATTAAAAGAATAGTTTCCAAGAACTCGGTAGATGGCGTTAAACTGACTACGTTACTATCGCAATGCGCAATACCCAAAGCGCTTGAAAAAATACACGTCCTATACGCTCGTTGACTGACAATTTCGTTTGCATAAGCTTCCGAATATAACCATTAGGACCAAGTGAAATTATGTGAAGTTTGTGTGTGGATAATTTCAGCTATAAGAAACAAAATAAAAAGGCAGAATTAAAAGCAGGTACTCTTTTATTAAATATTTTTCATAATACACTCGAGATCGACTTCATCATGTCAACCAAGAAGCAAATGTTCAATGATGTCTCTGTGATCAATTCGGTCAAAACCGGGAGCGACATGCCGGTAAGATCCGCATGGTAAGAGGCACATTGAACATCAATATCAAGCTAGAAAGGTCTCGACTGATGAAGTCTACGCTCCGTCCAGCACAGATCCAAATCCAAAACCCCGAGAGCTTTCAGCTCAAACTCCAGAATCGTTTCGAGTGCCTAGGCGGCTCAGTGGACAAATACAACGATGGGTTCGTGGAAACTGTCCATACGACCGGGTCTAAGTTCTTCAAGACTCGTCGTACAGATCAGAAAAAGAGGTTCTCCGATCAAACTTTCGAGCTCATGAAGGAGCGGCGTGAGATGATCCTGCAGTCTTAAGATGAGGCGTCGAAATACCGGCAGCTCAATAGACGGATCTCTAAATCCTTAAAGAGCGACCTCCGCCGCTTTAATACCGAGCGTATTAAAGACGCGATCGAGCGGAAAAGCCTCAAAAGTATTTTCAAGAGATTTGGCTATTGGGCAGAGCCAGCTCACATAAACTGAAGACCGACGATGGCAGGATCTTATCCGCCAAACCGGAGCTACTGAGGGAGATCGAGAGCTTCTATGGACAGTTGTACACGTCAACCAGCAAACCCATTGTCGACCTAGCAAACGACCCAAGAGCTAGACTAACCCGACACTATACCGAAGACATCCCGGACGTCAGCCTGTACGAGATTAGGATGGCTCTGAAACAGCTCAAAAACAACAAGGCACCGGGGGATGACGGAATTACTGCCGAACGCCACAGGCATGGTGCAGGGGTGTGGTGGTAGGGCACGCCACGGTAGTGGCGGTAAGTCCCCTCTTTGAGGAGTGGCTGGAGAGGCGCCACGGCGTCCTCACCTTCCGCCTGACCCAGGTCCTCACCGGACACGGATGTTTCGGGAGGTACCTGCACCGAATCGGGCGGGAGGAATCGCCCGGTTGTCTCCACTGCGAGGATCGACCGGAGGACACGGTGGAGCACACGGTGGAAGTCTGCCCTGCGTGGGCGGAGCTCCGCCGTGTCCTCGTGGTGGCGATCGGCGGCGGCGACCTCTCGCGTCCGGCCCTGGTTCAATCCATGGTCCGGAGCGAGACGGAATGGGAAGCCGTTGCCTCCTTCTGCGAAGCAGTCATGCTAGCGAAGGAGGTGGCGGAACGAGAGAGGGAGAGATCCTCTCTTCCCGGCCGCCGCGGGATACGCAACGGGCGTCGGGGGCCACGTGGTGGCTACCGGCCACCGTAGATGCGGGCCTGTGGACGGCTGGCTATGGGCTAGCTAGCCGTCCGGCCGTCTAACGACGACGACAGGCCGTGTCAACGGCGCGTTCGTGTTCCACGCGCGCCTCAAAGAGATGTCAGCAAAAAGAGAGGGGCCCGCAAGGGCTGAAGCCTGCCGGGGTTGCGGGCCTGTTCGAAAGAGATACCGCGGCCCCGGAACGTAAAAGGCGAGGAAGGAACATGGATGGTTTTTAGTCAGTAAGAGTCTGACACTCCCTCCCGCTCCGCCCAGAGTGGGGGGGGTCATTTGATGATTTCCCATCCTTAAAAAAAAAAGGGGTGTGGTGGTGCTCTTCTTCAAGAAGGGTGACAATGCCCGGTTGAAGAATTACAGGCCCATCTCACTTCTAAGCCATGTCTACAAGTTGTTTTCAAGAGTCATCACGAATCGTCCCGCGCGCAGTTTTGACGATTTCCAGCCACCCGAACAAGCCGGTTTCCGAAAAGGCTTTAGCACCGTGGACCACATACATACGCTTCGGCAGGTTATACAGAAGACCGAAGAGTATAACTTGCCTCTCTGCTTAGCGTTTGTGGACTACGAAAAAGCCTTTGATTCGATCGAAACCTGGGCTGTGCTGCAGTCTCTCCAACGGTGCCAAATTGACTATCGGTACATCGAGGTGTTGAAGTGTTTGTACAAAAACGCCACCATGTCAGTCCGACTTCAGGAACAAGCCTCGGAACCTATCCTTCTGCAGCGAGGTGTAAGAAGGGAGACGACATATCTCCGGAACTGTTCACCGCTGCACTGGAGGATGTCTTCAAGGTTCTGGACTGGAGAGGTCTAGGCATCAACGTCAATGGCGAGTACATCACTCACCTTCGGTTTGCCGACGATATTGTGGTCATGGCTGAGACCATGGAGGACCTCAGTACAATGCTCGATGACCTCAGTAGAGCCTCCAAAAGAGTGGGTCTAAAAATGAACATGGACAAGACGAAGGTCATGTTAAATGCCCATGTCACATCCATTCCTATCAAGATCGGAGACTCTACACTCGAAATTGTAAACGATTATGTATACCTAGGACAAACGGTCCAGTTAGGTAGATCTAACTTCGAGAAAGAGGTCAATCGTCGAATCCGACTCGGCTGGGCAGCGTTCGGGAAGCTGCGCGGTATCTTCTCGTCCAACTTACCGCAGTGTCTCAAGACGAAAGTCTATGACCAGTGTGTGTTGCCAGTGATTACATACGGGACCGAAACGTGGTCGCTCACAATGGGCCTTAACAAAAGGCTCAAAGTCACCAAAAGGGCAATGGAGAGGGCTATGCTCGGAGTTTCCTTGCGTGATCGAATCAGAAATGAAGACATCTGCAAGAGAACCAAGGTCACCGACGTAGCCCGAAGAATTGCTAAACTTAAGTGGCAGTGGGTAGGGCACATTGCTCGCAGAACGGATGGCCGATGGGGCCGAAAAGTTCTGGAGTGGCGACCGCGAACCGGAAGACGATGCGTTGGAAGACCTCCCACTAGGTGGACCGATGACCTGGTGAAGGTTGCGGGAATTCGGTGGATGCGAGTAGCAAGGGACCGGTCAATATGGCGACACTTGGAAGAGGCCTATGTCCAGCAGTGGACGTCTTTCGGCTGAGATGATAATACACTCAAAAATTACAGCTTATAAAGTATATGATAACGATTTTACTTGCTGAATAAGAAAATAGTATCAACTCCGTTTAAGCAGTGTATAGCCAGGGTTCGTTGGCCAGACTCTAGTTGCCACACCAATCAATGAGGTGTTTTCAGGGCCAGCTGCTAACAAAAACATTAAGATGACGCTTTATAGGAAGCAGTGCTTTTGTTTTACTATACAGAGCTGGTAATCGTTGTCTTTTTGTAATAAAATACAGGCTGCTAAGTGTCTGTGGATGCTTTTTTTATTCTTTTCTTGCTTGCTTGACAGTAATCTGAAAAATAGTTTTATAAAATATATTACATAATTAGCAAGAAAAGGAGAAATAAAGCACCTAGATATATTTACCCAGATCTTTTTATTTAAAAAGCAATAGAAACCAGCTTCATTTAGCTAAAAACAAAACACCTCTTCTTGCACAGCACCATCTATAATTTTTTGCTGGCTGCTTGAAAACACCTCAAACATATTCCTAATATTTCCTAAGCTTTACTATTTTGGTACACCCCTTATCGCTTACCCTCTTTTGCAGCGTTGCCAGACCGTACCAAAAAGTACGGTTTTCCGTACTATTCATCACACAATCGTACCACAACCGTACCTCAGTGTAGACCGTACCTTTTTCGTACCTTTTCTATACTAGTGATTTATTTTTCACTACAAAGGGTAAAAAAATATAAACTCGTAAAATATTTATAAACTCGTGGTAAGTTCAATTATTATTTTACGATTACAGTCTGTCGAGCGAACAACTTGCTTACGCTGTAGAATATGAGTAGACTATAACATGTATTATTTTCAAAATTCTAGCAAAACCGTACGCAATTCTAGTTCTACTTCTGCTAGAACTAGATCAGTTTTTTCTTTCTTTGAGTTGCGATTGATTTGAAACAACAGAATTTTGCACACTTGTTTAAAAACAATGAAATAAAACAATGTTTTTTGTTCCTTTCAATATAGAGAATAATTATATATCGCTTCATATCTGAACTTCCTCATCACATAACTGCTATGATAAATTATTATCCATTTTTTTTAATGATTGCATCAAATGATAAATGATAAATCATCTTTATTTTATAAGTAGGTTTTCACAAACACTTTTACACGTCAATTTTTTTTTAAACTAGATGGGGCCGGTGTTTCTTACCTGACTACCCTGAAAAGAAACAGCCGAAACAAACTCAGAGGTTGAGAGGTTCTCTTTCGAAGTCCAGACATAATCTTGCTCAATTCACATGAGAATCATGTAGATATTATTGTCTGAGATGGTCTTTTGCAGAAAGAACCATACAGATTTGAGTTAACCTGTCTAGTCAGTGCAAGCATTTGTCAGTTATCGTGTAGCTCGACTTATAACATAAGGAGCTCAACGAAACGACGAACAATACCAAAGAAAGGAAATGTCCTTTCTTTGGTATTGTTCGTCGACCCAAATGTGGGTAGGTCGCTTATAGAACTCAAACTGCCAGACGGTTGAGGGGTAAAAAATAAAATGTAACCCACATGGTCCTCACATTCACAAAAACGCAAAAAATAAAATAAAATTAATAATAATTTACAAATTGAATGTCAATAGAAATACGATATGTCAAATACACACACAGAAAACAATAAAAAATAAACTAAAAATGTAAAAAATAATAAAATACTGAACTAAGTATTCATGTCAAGTCATTAAATGTCAAAAACCACAAGTAAATATTCATGTCAAATACACACACATACACACACACACAATAATAAACAGTAAAGTAAAAAAATAATATGCATTCATGACAAAGAATATAAAAGAAAGGAATCAATAATAAACAAGCGAAGTCCGAAATTTCTATATTCGCAGAGCAAATTTCATTGGAGCAGTTTAATCCCAAGCTTTTTTATCATCGAGGTAGTGATTAACATGATAGTAGGCTTTCAGGTATAGCTTCCGTTTTATAGACGATTTGAATTTATTTAGACTAAGTGCTTGAATATGGTTCGGAAGTTTATTGTAAAAGCGTATACATTGGCATCTGAACGTTCCCCCTATCCCCATCATTAACGAATTTAATGAGTTTACTTCATTCTATAATTGATTTACAAATGAATTTGTTCGATATTGGCAATCGGTAATAATGTTCTACTTTACCATACCCCTTTGATTATTCGATTCCCTATCGCTTTTTTCCCAACCTATGGTCGCAGACAGCCTACAGGAAGAAGAAAAAAACAAAAAAAATACTGATCTAGTTCTTGCAGAAGTATCCCGACTCGACCGTACCTTGAAGTTAAAAACCGTACCTTTTCAGAAAGCCAGCCGTACTTTTTTGGGAAATCATACTGGCAACACTGCTCTTTAGTCTGTGTGTATGTCATAATAGCAGATCATTTAACATCATATTTTATCTGTATCTTTTTGACGTGTGTGGTGCGTCGTGGGCAGACTGGAGTTTGTTCAGTCTCAATATTTTAAGATATTTTCATGATTTGTGCATCATTAGCCGTTGTTGAGAACAAAACAATTTTTAGGACGTTTTGTAGAAGGTAAGTGGAGACCGCATATGGGTCTAGTTTGTCAAGTGAAAGTTCTAACCTCAACCGCCCGGACACCACCTCCGATGTTCCATATTTTCTGATAAAAAATTGTGTTTAGTTTTATTTTCTTAAGAACTCTTGGTGTGAGATTGAATCTATGATAAATCTCGCATTGTTGTTTTGTAGGTGAATAAATAGAACAACGCAATCATGAGTCGTTTCTTTGCGACTGGTACCGACTCCGAGTCAGAGAGCTCGAGCGAGGACGAGCCAGTAGTACGCGCGCCCGCGCCCGTCTACACGGTGAGTTTATGCATAATAAATAACACAGCAAAAACATTGGGGCCCTTATAATTAATGTTTACAAAGTTTTTGCCATACAATACATTCATTTGGTAATTGTTTTGAATTAAAGGCCGGGTTTGAATAAGTACAGCTTCTCCTTCTCTAATGTTGTTTAACTTAAGAGACAAAAATAAACTTAAATAGCAGTTATTGGCCTTCAGGCTCACTTAAATATTTTTAGTAAAATATGTTTCATTTCTAAAGTAAAAGCTCATACGTAAAAACAAGTCTGTGCTGGAATTGTAATGAAAACCTGATCTAAAAATAAACTAAATTATTGGCTTCAAAAAAGGAAAAATTGCTTAGTTCTTCTGTTAATTTTTTCCATACTGGTACCTACACCAATCATTTTCATAATTATGTTTATATTTTTCATCATTCTATATCATAACAAAGAGTTGTTATGAGTCCACCTATTTTTATAATGACGTACTTGCCATCTTGCATAATGATAATTGAATTGTTCATCATTCTTCAAACTCTGTTTCCAAATTGTAAGTAAAGCTATTAATTACTTTAGTCAATAGTAATAGCTTTGCTTTGTGTTATTTTAAATAAATCATTTTATTATATATTCATGTTTTTATAAGAAAACTAAAAAAAATTGTTAAGTGTAATGACAAGCAACCAATCTTCTTCTTCAGTCTTCTTCATATTATACTATCTTTGATCATTCAATCTTTCAATTTTGATTTTAATTTTAATTTTTCAAAATTGTAAAAACGAAAAAAAAAAATCTAAATCAACTTAAAACTAATTTTGTATTGTAATTTTATTTTGTTTTTCATTTGGAAATATCTAGCATTAGTCCGTTCGCATGTATTATAATATCCTAGTTAAACAGGGAAACCTATAATTGGCCATGGTCACTGCCACATGCATATTTTGTAAAACTTTTTTTTTTGTATTGCTGTTGGTCACCTAAATAAATAAATAAATAAAAGTAACAATAGTTATGTTTTTGAATCATAATAATTATAAGGCACTGTATAATTACATCATAATGCAGAGTAGTGGGAATACGCAAAATATTCCAAAATATTTTATTCCGATTTCCAATTATTAAAAGTCCCAATTTCATAATAATGTTGTGAATATAGAGGAATGAAATGTTAAGAATATAGAACTAACATTGAATTTATAAAATCTTACAAGACAGTTCATTTATCCAACAGTTCAGTGACGATGAGGAGGAAGCAAAGCGCGTTGTGCGCTCAGCGAAGGAAAAGAGGTACGAGGAATTGGAAGCCATCATCCATTCTGTGCGTAACCACAAAAAGATCAAAGACTTTGCATCAGCTTTAGCTTCTTTTGAGGAGCTTCAAAAAGCGTACACTCGTGCTGCACCAGTTGTACTAAAAGAAGAAAATGGAGTCGCTCCAAGATTCTTCATTAGGGCACTGGCAGAGTTGGATGACTGGGTGGTTCAAGCGTGGAATGACCGTGAAAGTAGAAAGGTACTGTCTAAAGGGAACAGCAAAGCACTCACATCGCTGAGGCAGAAACTGAGGAAGTATGCCAAAGACTTTGATGCTGAGATGTCCAAGTTCCGTGCGGATCCGGATCTTCCCGATGATGATGATGAACGTAAAGGTAATTCATTTTTCCAGTCTACTAAGCCTTTTTATATATATTTTATTTTTCATACAGACACTTCATAGTGTACATGTTCCATTCAGTGTGTTACTGACGCTAGCTATCTTCTGATTGTATAATCTTTCTATTTAGACACATCATCATCGGACGAATCAGACGATGAAGAAAAGCCCAAAGAGAAGCCACGCGCGCGTCGCTCCCCCGAGCCACCACGCCGCCCCCCTCCCCAAGACGACGAGTCTTCCGACTCAATGGACTGGGGATCCAGCTCTTCAGACTCCAGCTCAAGCTCTGATGACGAAAACCGTGGCGCTACCACCATCAGAGAGAGGTTCTTGAAGAGAAACACTGAAAGAGATGAGGATGAAGATAGGGACAGGCGTAAGGCCAAACGGCGTGAGGACAGACGTGACGCCAGGATCGGCAAGGTCGGCAAAAAGGACCAGGCTGATGATGGTGGTGAATGGGAGACTGTCAGGAAGGGAGCTGCAACTTCAGATAAGCCTAAGATGTTCGCTAAGGTAAGTAATTCAACAAACTTTTCAACTTCTAAAGGGTGTATTTAGACCCTCAACAAGCCAAAAGACTTGTTCTCCCTGTCATTGCGATATTTTTTTTTTGGTCTGGACCATACTTGGGAACCTACTTACGGTGGTTACGGACATATTGGAGAACAAAGTTCAAACTTCTTCATAATTTTGTTTCCAATACTTGTTTTTAAGGTCATATCTTTACTTTAAATGACTTCGTGCCCAATGTTTTAGTGCGTTACATTTAGTTTAATCGTAAAACGTAATTTTTCACCCCAAAAAAAAAGTCGTTTACCAGCAATGCTTTTTGCGTCGATTTACTTAGGGTAAACCTTTCCAATGGTATTCACCATTGGAAAGGTTACATTATAGGTATATTAACAATTATACTTCTTATAGGACAGCGACATTGACGCAGCTTTGGTAGTCAAGAAATTGGGTGAGATTAGCGCCGCCCGTGGTCGCAAACGTACCGATCGTCGCGCTCAATTGGAGCTCCTGCACGAGCTAAGGACAGTTGCCGCAGCACACAACCTCGGAGATGCTCTTCAACTCAAACTGCGCGCCGCTACCGTTGCCGCTCTCTTCGACTACAACCCCAAGGTGTCCGATGCCATGAAACCCGAATACTGGTCCAAACTAGTCGAAAATGTAGACCACATGGTCACTCTACTCTTAGCTCATGAAGACATGCAACTGAGCGAAACTATCACTGAAGAAAATGAGCAGCTTGTCACGGCACCTTTCCTCGTTCGCGGTTGTCTGTTAACCGCCCTGGAGAGACTCGACGATGAGTTCACCAAGCTGCTCAAGGAGTGCGATCCTCATTCAAATGAATATGTTGAGAGACTGAAGGACGAAGTTCGCGTTTCTACTTTGATTGACCGCGTGTGCCAAGTGGTCGAACGCGATGGCACTCCACAAGAAATATGCCGTGCTTACCTACGTAAAATTGATCATTTGTACTACAAGTTTGATCCCCGTGCTGTGCGCAAGGACCTTCCTCCTGGTGAGGAAACAACTATCAAGAAGATGGAGAAATTCTGCAAGTTCATCTACGCTCACGACGAGTCTGATCGTCTGAGAACTCGTGCCATACTCTCTCACATTTACCATCACGCTCTGCACGACAACTGGTTCCAAGCTCGTGACTTGCTTCTGATGTCTCACTTGCAAGAAACAGTTCAGCACTCTGACCCAAGCACTCAGATTCTGTACAATCGTACCATGGCTAACTTGGGTCTATGCGCATTCCGCCGCGGAAACGTCAAGGAAGCTCACGGTTGTTTAGCTGAACTGATGATGACTGGCAAACCTAAGGAGTTGCTGGCTCAGGGTTTGCTTCCTCAGCGCCAACACGAGCGTTCCAAAGAGCAGGAGAAGATCGAGAAGCAGCGGCAGATGCCGTTCCACATGCACATCAACTTAGAATTGCTTGAATGTGTGTATTTGGTGTCTGCGATGCTTATTGAAATCCCGTACATGGCGGCTCACGAGTTTGATGCTCGTCGCCGCATGATCAGTAAGACGTTCTACCAAAACTTGCGCGCGAGTGAGCGACAGGCATTGGTGGGTCCGCCTGAGTCTATGCGCGAGCACGCGGTGGCAGCTGCTAGGGCTATGCGCCGCGGAGACTGGCGCGCTTGCCTGAATTTTATTGTTAATGAAAAAATGAATGCCAAGGTAATTTATGAACAAATTCATGTGTGATAAAATAAATTCTTTACTGTATAGTTCCAACATAAACAAATCTCTTTATTTCATTACAGGTGTGGGACTTAATGGTTGGCGCCGACAACGTTCGCGCCATGCTCGGCCGTCTTATCCGCGAGGAATCGCTCCGCACTTACTTGTTCACTTACGCTCATGTATACGCGTCTCTCTCTCTGCGATCACTCGCGGACATGTTCGAGCTTCCCCGCCAACGCGTGCACTCACTTGTCTCTAAGATGATCATCAATGAAGAGCTGCTGGCCTCACTTGATGACCCCAGTGAATGCGCTATCCTACATCGTTCGGAGCCTACTAGAATGCAAGCTTTGGCTTTGCAGCTTGCTGATAAGGTAATTCAAAATAACCAAAACGCATAATTAAATCTAAGACATAAATAAGACCAAAGATACCGCGATTTCCAAAATGATGGGCAGACGCATGGCAAAGCTGGCCATCTCCACTGGTCTGAAAAATTAGCACATTGCGTTCAGCTATTCGTTTGTCTATTCAATAGTGATCATCTTTTATTAGTCTTCAGAGAATCTCTGATAAAATTGGCCTTTCCAGCCTTTCCAACACCATCCATCTTTCTAGTACAAACAAAATTTAACCTTGTTTTGTTCGCAGGTCGGCAATCTAGTGGACTCGAACGAGCGTATCTTCGAGAAGCAAGGCTCGTTCTTCCAGCGTGGCGGCGCAGGACGGGGAGGGGAGGGCCGCGGGCAGCGCGAACGACCGCGTGAGGGCTGGAACAGGCGCACGCGCAACCGACGCCGCGACGACGAGCGTGGGGACGACTAGCGATACCACCGGATGTAAAGAAGACCAGTCGAATTGTTTATACCGTGTTACATTAATGTATCATGTTATCCATCGTGAAATACGTCCTATCAATTTTGGCGCTCAGCGAAAAAATTTAAAGATACAACTACCAACAGGGTGTTGATTTTCCTAAGATATTTTCGCCGAGCTAGAGACGAAAAATAAACAAAGTCTACTGGTCCTCATTATAATCTGTCACAGAAATCTAATTAGAACTTCATTCATTCATATGCCTTTTTGTAAGTTTATAGTACTCTTATTTGGAACAACATTCAGTTCTGTTAAATATATTTTATAGGAGGTTATATGTATTTAAACTACGTAAATGAAGAGGTCGTTATCTTTCATTTTATGTAGATGAAAAGGTAATTAGAATGTGATCTATATTTTGGATTAGACCAATGAGTATAGAATATATTTAAAGTAATTCGTTGAATACTGACGGAACCTTAAAGTATCGGAAATCTATATTCACCAGTTGCATCTGTTACAATTTTATAGTCTCCCTGTAATCCAGTCGCGGTAATAAAGAGCGTATCTCAAATACCTTGCATTTTAATTCCAACAAAACTTACGTAGGCCGCGTTCCGAGATAGGCTGTAAACAATTTGAGCGTCCATAAACCCGTTCCGAATTACCGTAAGCGCGGTATCGATGTTCCTTGAATCGTCATAGATGACATCATGACACGCGCTATCTTGCGATTACACCGACCATGCCCCAAATAAATATCACCGTCAGCGCTGTCAAATGACCCAATGACAGACATTAGCTGCCATAATCGTGAAAATTAAATCGGAACGCAAAATATTGATGTAAGCGCTGTGAGTGATTATTTCGTATCTCGGAATGCACCCCTACTTTGCGATACCCACATAGCTCAACCGACCGAATACGGCCAAACGAATACCTGTTTATATTAGTCGGTGACCGAATACGGCCTGCAGCCGAATACGGTCTAACCGACTTAATGTAAATGCGCCATAAGGACGCGTTCCCACTATGCCAGACTGTTTTTGCCGTATCCGGAACAGCTTCATTTAAATTCTTTAGCCACTAGCTCTTCCGGCAGTTATGCCATGTCTGTATATATGCCGGTCCGGCGTAGTGGGAACGCGGTCTAAGACCTACAATCAAAACAACAAGACTGTTATATATAAGGGATCTCGCGCACCACACGACCACGACTTGGCCGTAAAAGCACAGCACAGACCAGGAAGATTTGGTCGCGCAGCCAGGCGTCCGAAAAGTTTAGATCTAGATATTTGCCGCTCATGGGATAAGTCGTGGTCGCAAAGTGCGCGAGATCCCTCCAAAAACCTGAACATTACAAGATACAAGGAACCAAGTTATAATGAGATTTTAGTGCCATGTTACACTGTACTTTTCACGAAAAATAGTCCAATCAAGTCAGACGAACAGACAGACAGATGGACAGCGGAGTCTGTCATAGGGTCCCATTTACCCTTTGTAGTTTGTCTATGTCACATGAGGGAACTAGACTCATTCCTTTTACTCCAGACTAACCTGTGGCTGTTAGAACATGAGAAGTGAAAAGGGTATTATATACCTTAGACGTACACATAATACCTGAAGCAAATACTTGCTTCAACTCGAGACTGCTGGTATGCTCCAGCAGTCTCGAGTTGATTTTTTCTAACAAATTATGTAAAACTAGTTACCTCTATTTCTGGGTTCGATCCCCGGTTGAGGTACTTATCTGCAGCTTTTGCGTATGAGAGATCTATTTCAGTCAATTCCTGTGTTTGCCTTGAAATTAAAAAGATTGTTTACTTTTTTTTTTTTTTCATTTTGCATCTTACGATCCGGAACCTTTAGCAAATTTTTTGTGCGGTTATTGACTGCTGAGGTTCATTCTTCCAGCGAAGAATCTGCCTCTCAGAACTATTTCTAACTCAAACTCAAACTGAGTGATTATATATATTGTAGTCTTTGGAGTGAATTGTATCACTTAGGGCTGGGCTGACTTTTTATTAAATATATCATTAATTAAAAAATGAGTCACGTAATCGTTCCATTTAGATGAGTGCAAACAAATCGTCATCGTTTCAACCGTACCTTGTTAGCTCGACAATAGAGGGCGCTGTCTGAAACTCCCCGAACTACGTTTTGTTTCTTATTTGCAAGATAAACATAGTTTTTTTTAATTCATAATGTTGAAGTTTTAAGTGCAGTATTAATTGTTTAAGTCGAATTACTAATTTATTTTATATTGGAATTAAAAACTTACACTATTTAAATAATAATTTATTGTTTTTAAAATTAATTTTAGTCTGCAACTTACCAGTTGATAGTTCTATGTGCTAACATAACGTATCGAAATTTTGTTGGTGTTCGTCGCATTTTGCAGATAATTTTTCCGCATTTTGCGAATATATCCTATTATAATTTCTTTGTGCCGTATAATTATGGTGTTTGTGTGGAACTGTAAATAAATAAAAACTTGAGTTTTCAAGAATCGCTGTTAGTAATCTTAGGTTGGGACTTTGACAGATTCTAATACAATGGCTGCAACGAGGAGACTACAGAAGGTGAGACATCATTTTTTGTGACTTAACCAATTCTTCATCATCGACTATAATGATTTTTACACAGTAGATACGATCAATATTCATATAAACAGTTAGTTTGGTGTTGAATTGTATGCATAAGGAGTAGAAAATAAAATGAAAAGTGGGGCTTAAAATTAGGAAACACCGCAAAGGCCCATTTTATTATTGATACTTAGTGAAATCGTTGACCTACTAATACAATATACAGATTGTGCCGTACACAGTTCTCACATTTAAAAATTACATAAAGGAATCAAAAGAAATGGGTTCCTCTATCTATAAAAAGAGTTTACTTCTAAGGGCCTGGGACATACAATCGTACATTACAATTTACCGATTATGGCTGGTTCACAGATAACTTTATTATTTTAATTTGCAGAATTTTAAGGAAATCCTTTTCAATCAACGTTCTTGCCTCCTAACTTGAAGTAATACTATGAATATTTTTAATGATGTTACCATTCCCATCTCTTCCAGGAACTGAATGATATCAGGCAATCAGGCCTAAAGTCCTTTAGGGACATACAAGTGGATGAATCCAATATTCTAACATGGCAAGGATTGATTGTTCCCGTAAGTATATGATGTTGTATGGTTTGTATACTACTAGATCACTTTCTTTTTAACCTTGAATCAGAATTTAAAATATATTATGTAGGAAAAACAAACTAAAAAGGAAAATGCTAAAGCTAAAGGATAATGGTAGCAGTAAAATGGCTTAAAACCTTGAGTTCCCACAACAGGCTTATGAATCATTATACCTAGTGGTTTTACACAAAATGTAAATCTTTATAGCTATCAGATTGGTTGTGTATGTTAATTACACATTAGATTAAAGATATTTATACACAATCATGTTGCTATGTTATCAAATTCTGATAGTTGTGAGTGCTATGAATGGTGAATCCCTTCTTATCTAACACATCTTTTTTGATAATTCAAGTAAAATTTTTGTGTGTTATTGCACTTCTAGTAATGACACAACATTTTATATTGTTATGGCTTGTTTAGATGGCACTGACTCAATGATTGCTCATTGTTGCCAATTATCCACATCAGTCAGCCGGATAAATATGTCTATCTTTTGCTCAGCTCCTTAGTTTTGCATGTAAGCCAGTCCTTAGCTTGGTATGTTAGTCATTTCAATACACCCTTGGCCAAAAGAAGAAATTGCAGTGCAGTCTAGATGAAACCATTACAATTAGGTGCTCATGGTTTGATACTTCTCCATTTCAGGACAATTCACCTTACAACAAAGGTGCTTTCCGCATTGAGATTAACTTCCCAGCAGAATATCCATTTAAACCTCCTAAGATTAGTTTCAAAACGAAGATTTATCATCCAAATATTGATGAGAAAGGCCAGGTGTGCCTGCCCATCATCAGTGCTGAGAACTGGAAGCCTGCCACCAAGACTGACCAAGGTAGGCAACTAAAGTTAGTAAAACATTATTTCGTTGATGAATGTCTGTTCTTACATTTTTTTTTCATATTCCAGTTATTCAAGCTCTAGTGGCCCTTGTCAACGACCCCGAGCCAGAGCACCCATTGCGTGCAGAACTCGCTGAAGAGTTCCTTAAGGACAGGAAGAAGTTCTCAAAGAATGCAGAGGAATTCACTAAAAAACACAGTGAAAAGCGGCCCTCAGACTAAAGTAGCTAACTGAATCATTGTTGTTTAGCTTGGATTTGCAGCAGTGGAGCTAAACTGATGCTTTTGTAGCAATGTGTGGATAAGTTATTAAGAATGCATTTATTTTTCCAAGACAGTATTTGTAAGACCTTCTGAAGCAGTAGGAATGCATTGCTGGTTACAAATTCAGATCAATTCCATTGCTGTAGATTCAATCTAATTTTGCATTTTATTTTACACTGGTACTAGCTTTTGAATCACCTTGCTTGCAATACATACATAAGCACTTTATAAAAAATTTGGTAAATAGAAATCTGAAAATATTCAAAGCTTAAAGTGTGTAAGAGATTTGGTATTAAGTTGGGTTATATTATTATTTTAAACAAATGTTAGCATTTAAAATCAGAAATTCCCAAAAATTATAGTCTTGCAAAGAAATTTATTATCTGCTTTTGTTTCTGAAGACAGGTAGCTTTTATCTATGTAATGTTTGATGTAAATTTATGCTATGTAAATATGTGAAAGACCTGTGTTAGCAGACCCCAAGCTCGAGTTAACCTTTTGAACAAATGTCTATAAATTCAGTTGTATTACATTATTGTGTGCGTTTTTAACTAAACAATATGTTAACGTTGCGGTATATATCATATAATTGCGTATTGCATCAACATAAGATTCATCCGAACACGAGACTATACTAATTTAATCTCACTTCATGTCAATGTTACTGGGTAACTCCGTGTGCTGAACAGTTCAGTGCAAACTTTAAATATATATTTTTTTCGAATTAATTTCTTGTTTTATTTTATGTTGACTTTTTCTTACCTAGCAGGAAGTAAAATAAAACTATTGTTATAGAAAATTTTAAATAATAATTCAGTTCACAAAGGCATACACATCCTTAACAACATTTATTTCATTTTCCTGTTCATTCTTTCTGTTATAAATATTTTCAGGGTTTTTAAATTTCAATTCAGTCTTCATTCTTTTTGCTCCTGGTTCTGTAGTTTCTGTTAAGTACTTCACTAAATTACCTGTAACAAAATTTTCTATTCATTCTCTCATTAAAGTTAAAACTTGTATTATGTGATATTATTATGCAAAAAGTATAAAGAATTATAATCCAACTATAATTTTAGACAATAAAAACTGTTGTGTGTTATTTTTGTTCTAATTGGTTTGACCTATGAAACCAAGTGCTTTATAAAATCTCACCATCTATTATTTTAATACATTTTTCTATGTAAGAACTTCTGTTGTCGTCTTTGGCTAAAGTTGGCTCCACAGCTATTGTAAAGTCGGGACCATAGTCTGGCCAGTGTCCATGTTCTGGTATTTGCTCATCCAACTTCACTCCAGCCACCAGGGCGGTCAGCGACGCCCACAAACGTGCTGTGTTCACATGTTTATATCCACCTGGAAGATCAGATATTCTAGAATAACTATAGTTTCGACTTTTTTATCTTATATGTATAAGCTCAGATGATATTGTTAGTAGACATTAATTTTATCAGATTTTCGTTGCTGGAAATAATCTTAATCAAAATCCAGACGGATTTTTAATTCACCCTGAAGTCCACTTTAAAATTGTTTAATTGCAACCTACCTCCTCCTAACAATAAGGTAGGTTTTTGTTTGTCAAGCACAAGCCGCACACATCCGCAGTAGCTGCGCGTTGTCAGGTTTGCGCCGCCATTAGGATCTCTCGCACATGCGTCCGCGCCGCACTGCGTCACGATGACGTCAGGCTTAAAATGATTATAAACCGAGTTGAAAACTCTGAAACATTAATAACATATTATAACAATAAAAGATTCAATGTTATTGATGAGCAAGAGGCAAGAGTTCTTGTGTAAAATTCTGTGTGGTGTGTGAGGACTTACTAACTTTTCAAAAGCATACTCCATAGTGTTATCAGAGTATGCTGCAGCGAGTGGAAAGTTACAACTGTATCCTGTTCCACCATCTGTCCCAATATCATTTATGCCTCCAGTGCCAGGATAGAAACCCGGTTCAAACTTGTGGAAAGACAGAGTAAACACTGAGTTACTTGTGCTATAAGCATCTTGTACACCATTTCCTGAAAAAAAAGTGGGCCAAGGAACTGATAAGAGCTCTAAGTCCGTACCTTTCAATATTATTTTGCTATGGTAATGCACACTATTATTTGGGACACAAATATAGTGTATTTTTTTTTTATATTTGGTAATGTCATTGGGACATCTAATTATCTATATGCCCCTTTTGGACCGGACAGGGTTTTTTTCAACATGCACATTCAATAATAAACGGGATAAAGAATTAAAAACATGAAAATAAATTAAACCTACCATGATGTACATCTAGATCAATGTACAGTACTTTTGGAAACTTTTTCCTTAACTTTTCAATAGCTATAACTATGTCATTTACATAGCAGAAACCCTCAGCTCCAAGCCTGAAAACATTATTTTGTTATCAGATATCATGAACCCAGCTTGTAAAAATATAAATATTTATCATGTACACCATGTTTAAACAAATAATTTTTTACTTACTTACTAAAAGAGGGTAAGCACAATTTGTTTATCCCTAAGATGACCCGCTGACCAACAACATGTCAAGTAGTTTATGGGAGGGTTACTTCTTCAAAGACATTTTAGAAAATAATACTATTATTTTGTTTTAAATAAATAATAGAACTAACATACCAGTAGATAAAAGTATTACCAAAGCATATTGTAATCCCCATTGGTGATGGATTTATAGGCAGTTGTTCATTGTTAATTATTGGTATTCAGCATCTCTAGTTAGACTGGAAAACCATCTCAGCATAATTGGGAAAAGGTTAGGCAGACAATGATTACCTGTGTGCATGGTGCCAGCCCCCACACCAGTTAATAGCAACATCAGTCATGCCGAGTAGGAGACATCGGGCTGCTGTTATTGTACCACCAGCTATAGTGGACACCAGCTCAAACATATTGGAAACAGGCGGGCAGTCATATCCTGAAAGAATTTTAGAACAATGAACATTATGTTTTTACAATAAGGATTCAGAAACATTTATTGTACAACGGGCTTGTATCCATGACAATTATTTTATATAAACTTCTAACAACAACATACCTACTGGGCCACTTCAACACAACATGTCAAGTTGTTTATGGGAGGGTTACTTCTTCAGAGACATTTTAGAAAATAATACTATTATTTTGTTTACCATACCAATGCCACACTTCTCGTCTTGAGCGTTAGCCATATAATCGTCATCCACTTCCGTCAACGTCTTTAAATGATCAAGATACAATTCGGAGTGGAACTCTTTCATATCTTTTTGAGTTGCTGGAGCCGACCTCACAACTGTACATAGTTTCAAGATATCGTAAGCCTCTATTAAATCATGTACCACGCTAGCCTAGAAGAACAATACAGTACTTATTTTATTTACAAACATTCTATGAGATATTTTAATTATTAATTAGAAGACAATTTAACTATGTACCCTTCCGATAACTGCAGGCAATCGATCGCATTCCTCGATTAACTTTTCATCCCAAATATAGCATGGTTTTCTTTCACTCATTATGGTCATTAATTCTGTGAGTTATAAATTATTCTTTTGCAAGTTATGTTTTTGTTATCACCCGATTTCGGGGATGAAATGGCGCGAACCGTATTTTGTCCGTATTACCAAAGACCAAAGCAGAGTACAACGTTGACGTTGACATTGACGGCTGCGATTGGCGGTGTCGTTGACATTTTGACCCTCGAGGTCCTGCCCCCGTATTCACAAACGCTCGGAATTAATATGTCTATCCCATTTTGGTATAACGAAAACGAGCGAGATAGACATACGACTTACCGAATCGAAGTGTTGTGAATATGGGGTCGGGAAAGTTCTAAAAACCGTAATCCAGGAACATTTTTAGCATCAAGTGGCGCGAAAAAAATCAATTAAGTTCCAAGCTACTTTTTCCAGTTAGGCAGCAGAGGTAAGGGCTCTGGTTATTTTTATTACACAGGTGATTACTCGAAGACCTGCATTGCACACTGGAAAGTTAAAATACGCACTGGATGCGGAAGACAAGTGTGCTTTTAAGTAGCATTGGAGAAGGACGTCACTTTTGCCCCCATATGAATTTATTGAAAAAGAAATTCGAATAGCGGCAAAAGAATGATGAACGTTTTAATTAATGGAATGTTAAAAAGAAACGCACCGTACTCCTTCAAAGACAAATGATGCCTTTCAAACTGCTAGTCTATGGCAACAATTTTTAAATTCATTGGTTAAAATATACTTGGGTAACCAATCACAAGAAAGCAGCTTAGGAAAAACAAGCGTCCATTTTCTACAGAAATCCTAATAATCAGTCTTGACATTTTCGAGGAAACTGAATGAATTACTAATATTTTTAATGAAATACACGTTTAAGTAGTTATTATCTTACGTTTTATATTTAAAGAAATTCGAAAAACTGTAAGAAAATGAAAAATAAGTGACATCAGATAGACAAATCACATGATAAGTTCTTGCGATCCTAATATGACAAGGTCTGTTACAAAATATTGGTAACTCGAGCCAGTCTGGTTTTGTTTGTGTCTAGTTTAACCACTTCTTCGATGGTGTTATGTGATTTTATAACAGCGATTATCAAGTTCAAGTGGAAATGGTTCGAGGTTAGTATCGTATATTTACATAACTAGACATAAAATTGTCATAAAGTCATGTTATGGTTAGAGCATCCTTTGTTCGCGGTACCCCCTTCTGTGTTCCATCTTCTAATGCATGCGTTAACAAATACATTTCTTTCCAAAATAAAAATGCATGAGATAGTGTGTACCAATTTTCTGATTAAATACGCATTTTTTCAAGTGTTTTAGTAGTTATTCATAGAAACTACTCTGATGGCAAATTCTGGACGCTAACCTTAAAAAAAAATTAAACATGTTTTCATGCTAACCTACCTTTTACAGGGCCGTAAATCATGATATTTCATGTTACACATGTGTTTTCCCATATTAACAAATTATTCCTTACTTATTATTTTCCCTAAATATATCTATTTTTTATTATCTTCTAATTTTCCATGAATTCTTCAAATTATAGGTTCATGAAATAGGTCATGTGATTCAACTAATCACCAGGGAAGTCCTATTAAAAAAAATAATTGCTGGTTAAAATAGTTTATGAAGTAGTAAATGTGTATGTGTTTGTATGTTCAAAACCACTTGATGTATTTCTTATAATTCCTGAACTATAGTCTAAATTCTTTGATGAGTTGGCAAAGATAAGGTTCCACATGCTGCCTATAGTCTATGCATCATGCCCACACCACTTTCATACATATTTCTATTGCGTCTGTCATAAGATCGCTTCTAAAATTATGTTAGACTTTTTCTAGTTTCTTTTTTTAATTTAATTGGCATGGTCATAATTCCTATTGGACTTTGAACCGCCTGCTTGCATTTGGTTCATGTGACGTCACTCTTTTTTCATGGACTAGTGTAGTACAGGCAGTGCGGCAGGCACTAATTCAATCATTTACGGCACTAAATGTTAGGGTGCATTTAATTATTTTACTTTTTTATAATTCTTAAAAATTTATTTATTAATAATTGAAATATTAATATTACTTACCTACTTATAATATCTAAAATCTTCCCCAAATATAAAATACATTAAACTTATTTAAAAACATACAATTTAGTTCCTCTTAGAATTTTTACTGTATGAAATTGTTTTTAAATATTTATTTATTAATAATAAATGAAATATCAAACAGTAAAAATGTTGTACTTAATGATTTGATTAAGTTTTGATTGTAACATGTAATGTATGCATGTATGTTCCCATTTTTGTACAAGTTAATTATCTGTTGTCTCCTTGTTTTGTACAATATGCATTTGTAGTCTTAGATGTTTATAAATGAACCCCTAAGAATATCTTTTATAACTTACAAATAATCACACACACACACTTACACACACTCACTCACACTTATACTATGAATTTTAATTCGATTCCAGATTTGACATTAGCTACTGTCATTTTGTGAAATAATGATACCACATAATACACTCACCGGCACGGAATCTTGGCCAAGCGCGTATTTCGCGATAACAAGAGCTTTAAGTGTTTCCTATGATTATTTATTATGAAGGTTGGTCTAAAAAATGTTTACCTTTAGTTCAAGAGGGTAATTTATCATGTTTGAGTGCAATATGACGTTATTTTTAAGTTTTAGTTGAACCCGGTCATCTGAGCGACTAAGTTGCTGTTTTAAATTTGTGTTTTGTGAAAGTTTATTGTTAGGTTATTCAATTATTGTGATATCGTACTGTTACTACTAGGTGATTTAATTCCAATAAAAATGCCATTAACACCACCACAGGTTGCACAAGCTGTAGCATTGATCGAACAAGGGCTGACACAGCGAGAAGTTGCTGTTATACTGAATGTACCACGTTCATCGATGCAGTATGCGCTGAAACGATACCAGGAGACAGGCCGCTACTCCCGCAGACCAGGCAGCGGAGGCGTCAGATGCACATCAGCCCGGGATGACCGCTTTATTGTCCTGGAAATTTTGAGAAACTGCTACCTCACCGCTGTCGAGATACGCAAGCGACTCCAGTTCACAAGAGGTGTCAATGTTAGTGAACGTACAGTGAGAAGACGAATGGAGGAAGTGAATTTAAAAGCTCGTAGACCAGCACGCGGCCCAGAACTTCTCAGACGTCACCGAGTAGCTCGACTTCGATTCGCACGAGAACACGTCAACTGGACCCATGAGCAGTGGGCTGGAGTACTGTTCACAGATGAGTGTCGAATCGCTTTACGAGCTCCAGATGGTCGGGAGCGAGTGTGGAGAAGAAGAAGAGAGCGGTTTTTACCCATTACCACCACACAAACTGTTAGTTTTCATGGAGGCTCTATAATGGTTTGGGGAGGAATAAGTTCCGATACACGTACGGAGTTAGTTATCGTCGATAACCGATTAACGGCAACACGATACATCGAGGAAATTCTTCAGGAACACGTGTTACCATATTCAGGGTTTATTGGGTTTGACGAATTCCTCCTAATGCACGATAACGCGCGCCCACACGTTGCACATTGCGTGGAAGAATACCTTACAGAGGTTGGTATTCAAAAATTGCAGTGGCCAGCGCGTAGTCCAGACTTAAATCCAATAGAGCATATCTGGGACATGCTTAAAAGAAAAATAAAGTCCTCCTCCAACCCGCCTGAAACTCTGAACCAGCTTCGAAATGCGGCACTGACCGCTTGGGAAAGCATACCACAAGTTGAGATCAGAAACATCATCCAAAGTATGCCAGAACGAATGCAAGCTGTTATCGGGGCTAGGGGAGGAAACACCCGATATTAAAATGCAAAAACAACGAAGACTTTTTGGTTATTTTTCATTTTGTGTTCTTTTTAAATTGACAGTGTTAAAACCAATATTTTTGTGAAACTGCTTATTTTTTAAAAGATTACTGCTGGTGCATCATTTTTTCAATAACTGAGCTACAACACCATAAAAAACCCTAATTTAGTGCATAAACCCATAATATAATGAAAATTAAATATTTAAATAGAAATTATCGGCAAGTTATTGGTGGCCAAGTTTCCATGCCGGTGAGTGTATAATAGTGTAGTGATGAACACAAAAATCGATAAACAATCGATTCGAAAAATTGTGAAGATTACCATGATGAGATGAATGCAGTTTGTTTTGAGGAGTGGTTCGCTGGAGTCTTACCAAAATTAAGACCAAACTTAATTGTGGTGATGGATAATGCACCTTACCACTCCCGAAAATTGGAAACGGCACCAAAAATGAGCTGGAAAAAAGCTGCCATTCAAGATTGGCTTTTAATTTATTCTATTCTATTCTATCGGTTCAGAAATATTTAATTTCCTGATATACTTAGTTTACGAAGGTAAAATTATAAACGAGAAGAATCGATCTGGAAATATTCCATTTCCATATCGAATAATTTCGCAACGTCACTATTTAGTACTTGTCATAACGTTGCAACACTGAAATTGTCAAATCTGGAATCGAATTAAAATTCCGAGTATAGTACATAATATGCTTAAAATGTCTCACATGCTGCATGAAAACTAATAAAATGTAAATATGTACTCCTGTTCTTTAGATAACTCTTGCATGATTTTTTATGTATTAGTGTAATTATTTGTAGAAATTTAAAATTCATAGGGAAAATTATACAATGTGAATTTTTCAAGTGGGTGTGGATGGCAAAATCCGAAACTATTTGTCATAGTTTCAGATTGGCCATCCACTGCCAATTAAAAACACCCTTGTCTTACAAAAATATATACTTAGTTGATGATATGGTTTCCAGCCAGTAGCTTGATGGCAGCCCAGGAGGGTGTGAAGACTCCTCACCGCATTGAACTATGCGAGGAGAAGCCTGTCAGACCTACGCGCAACTATAGAAAGCGCAGGTAACTGAGGCACCTATTTATTTAATATATTTATTTTCCACACACTCACAATAATAATTTCATTATTCAGTCTTTAATAATAATCAGTTGCATCTGCTGAAAACTAAGCCCAAATCAGATATTTTATTAGGACTGGGGATGATGTTCTTAAAAAGTTAAATTGCAGCATACTAAACATTGCATTCATGAAAATTTTAACCTTTATTCATATTTAAATTAATGTTCTGCTATCTAGCTAGCTTCATTTTTATGGGATCCTTAACATATTTGTGGTTGTGGTTATTTGAATACTAGGTCACATTATCTACAGTAACATTTGATTTATAGGATTATAGCAGCTGTACAGCCAAAGACTGAGAATGCAGAACTAAATGCCGAACCTCCTTTGAAAAAGATTGAATTGAAGTCTAAGCCACTGAAAACTAGCAACGGTATAACAAATAATAATATGACGAACGGACATACTTTGAGGTCGAGAGGGGCGCGCGCCGCCGCCCGCGCCGCTGAAAGCCACAAGCTTACTGAGTACTTCAAGGAAGAGCTGAAAAGTCCCAAAGTGGAACCTCCACCTTCACCACCACCTATTGAGAAAACTATCCACAAAATAGATAAAGTAGTGAATGGTGACACAAACCACAAACTAACAGAATACTTCCCCGTAAGACGTAGTGTTAGGAAGACCTCCAAATGTGTGATGGCAGAGAAGATGCGAGACTTGGAGCGGGCTGTGAGAGAACAGAGGGAAGATGGTCTACAGGTAATTTATTTGTTTACAATATATTATATCGAAAACTCGCCGACAGTATCAACAGACAGAGTTTAAACTTGGCGAGAACCCCCAAACCCGAAAACAATAGTCTACTCATGAGTAATAAGATAAAACGATAGAAAAGCCACGGCTTTTGAATTAACAAATTGAAGACAAAGTCGTACCTATTCACATTTGTGTCACAACACAAATACTCATAACACAACTAATACAACAATACACATAACATTGACTATTATGTCCTGGACTTAATGGTTTAATGGTTACCATTACAACTTCACCTACGCAAATATAGAAGTACCTATACGCATCGAAGTTCCCCTCGCCAGATAAACTGAATGACTCACATTTATATGCCACTTAAATAAATTATGTAAACAACAATGCTTGGCTTTCATTGCCGAATCAGCATTCGTCCATTAGTTTTACTAATGACTTCCTGCAAGTGTTAAACAGTTCACGAGAAAAACAATACGAACAAATGATTATTGGTTGCAATTATCTGAACGAATGGACAAAGGTACTTGCTATTACATTTGGCCATTATCTGTAATTGCTTATAACAGACAATTTAATGCGTCATTGGAAAAAAGCTATATCTAAAGTTAAAATGAAAAATATCGCGTTGTTAATGAAATACCTAAGTAGGCATTTGAAGATGCACCATGGAGTTTCTTGTCGGTTCTTCTCCATGGAATCGACCAACGCGAACCGTGCAACTTTTTCGACGTTTTATAAGTGCCCATCCAGGCCTATGTGAAATAAAATATTTTGATTTTGCGTTAAATCTTGTATGTCGTTCTGTTTTTCGAGCTAAGCATCGAAATTATTGAAAACTCTGAGGTAATTGGAGTATCAATCAGTGGAGTCAAAAAAGATCAACAGCGTCATAAAAACTAATACCTAGGTACCTGCATGTAGTAAACAAGATCGAATTAAAATTACCTGTATTGACCCACTATTTTATTCGCGTAAAGTACCAGTGAAATCGAACTCATCTGTCCGAACTTCCAAATCATTCATGAAACGCGAAAAGCAAACGCTTACTTAACACTTAACAGACAGATAATAACTTCCTTCCTAGGACAAGTACAGGTTAAAGGAGAGATAAGCTGAGTTATCAGTGCAACGCCAAGGCCGGCCTTTAAAACTATCTGCTAACAAGTTATTGTTTACAGATTAAGGCTACGACGAGAATATTCTATTAGTAACACAAGATAACAGATTTCGTAATCTTCTTAGTGTTATATAAAACTACCTAAGAAATGACAGTGTATTGCAAAAATATTGCATCCATTCGTCCATTGTTTTCTTTAGCTTTCAATGAACTTTTTCTTGGTTCACGTTTCTGGTTGACTGACGACCCCTTGTACTGAACTTTACATTGCAAAAGCCGTCACCGGTAACCGTTGGTCACGCCTGTAATTCCTGGAAGGACAGTCCATTATCATAATTAATTACCATGTACAATTGTACACAGACATAAGGACATATTATATAAACCCTTAAAACACCTACGTCGGCTGCCGGCTAAAACTTTCGAAATTGATGGGATTTGCAATGAATTCTGCAAGCCCACTGCTTAATTGAACCTCTGCACCTCATTTTCGTTTATTTTTCACGTGTCGCGAAATTTCAGTCATAGTTTCACTCAACAACCCTCCCGCACCGCGTATCTACCCCAAGCACCATCTCATTTGAACGATTTTGTCTCTCGTTTATGTATGGCTTGATCAGGCCCCTTATTCACAACCATTCGAGTCGTTTCCGATTCGGAAAGTCGTGTATCTGTCTTCTTCTGGCATTACGAAAACGACCGAGATAGACATACGACTTTCCGAATCGGAAGCGAGTCGAATGGTTGTGAATAAGGGGCCAGAACAATTAATGAGAAATAAAACCCTGTTCCATTTCATAAATAGCAAGTCTTCTCTCCAAATATTCTGGTACCTGTCAATTTTATCATCACAATTTCGTTGCTGCAGGTGGCATATTTTGACGGAAAGGGGCGAGGGGTCATAGCGACCCGTCCGTTCGGTCGTGGACAGTTTGTGGTGGAGTACTCCGGGGAACTGGTGGGTGTGGCGGAGGCCCGGGAAAGGGAGCACAAGTACGCGCAGGACCCCGAGGCGGGCTGCTATATGTACTACTTCAGACACGGAGATCAGCAATATTGGTGAGTTTGAAACACTACTATTTTTCTCGTCAATTCAGATTATGACGTCCATTTTATAGGAGGAAAATTTGACGGTACAGGCCAGTGATGTGACAGAATTATCGGATCCAATTATAACTGATCTAATGTTATGATTTATGGTGTAACGCTTTTGAAATAGTGACGCACTGTTGAATGCATCAATTGCAACGTCACTCTTCGCCCTAAGCCAACGGCCACACAGAAAAGACGCAAGACCAGGGCGGGGCGCGGACCCGTCGCGAACAGGGCGCCGTCGCGACTTTTTAACGCATATAGAAAAGACACGGACCCGTCGCAGACAGGGCGCCGTCACGACTTTTTATGGCGCGCACTAGAAGCTTTACCCGGCATTCAACCGTCCGATTTTGATACGACAACATGTCTTCTTCTGAAGATGAAGACGTATTGGCAATGGTATATCTCGCTAATCTGCAGAGGGTTAGACGTACATCCGGTATGGCTAAGCAATGGACAGAATATATTTTTTTAAATAATGGAGGATCTACATTATTATCCTGATCGTTTTCAAGAAGTATACAAGATGACTCCACAATGTTTTTACATTATTATGTCCAAACCTGCCCTCCGCGCCCTTTCCGCTCCCCCGCTTGCGCCCGTGCAGGCCCGCGCCCTGCCCGCGCCTTGTCCTTTCTATATGTTTTCCAATAGGACGTCGTCGTGACGGGCGTCCCGTCTTTTCTGTATGTTTTACGTCGCGACGGCTGTATACATTTTATATGCAAGTAGATTAAACGGGCGCCGCGACTGCGACGGGTCCGTGCCTTGCGTCTGTTCTGTGTGGCCGGTGCCTAACGATATTAACTGACTATCTGTGTTGGCAAGCTTTAATTTATGCTCTCGTCACATCTTGCTTAGCATATCTTCCAGAACATAATAATTATGTTCTATATAATATGTACAGTCATGTCTAATAATATGTATACACTTTCCTTAATATTATAGCTATTTTCGCGAGAAATAACGATTGTAAGTAGGAGATTGGATCTTTTTCATAAAAATATGAGTTCCAGAATACTATGTAAGTAATAACATTAAATTTTAATCAGTACATTAGGAGAAACACAATTTAAAATAGTGTTTACATATTATTAGACGTGACTGTACTTAACATCTTGCATAATATATTATTTTATGCAAGATGTTAAGTCGTGGTCCTGATGGCTGCGTAATGCGCAACGTGCAATGAGAATTAAAGGTCGGCTTACAAAAACATGCAGTCTGTAACTTTACCTTTTTTCATTCCAGTATCGACGCAACGGCAGAATCCGGCCGGCTAGGTCGTCTTGTCAACCACTCCCGAAACGGTAACCTGTCAACAAAAGCGGTGTGGGTCGACGGGCCGCGGCTGGTGTTGCTAGCGGCCCACGACATTGCGCCCGGAGACGAGCTCACCTACGACTACGGCGACCGCTCCAAAGAGTCGCTACAGCATCATCCCTGGCTCGCGCTTTGACCTGGGTGAGCTTATTGTTTTTATTTTAGAGATGATGGGAGCGGAAAAGAAGAGTATTATATGGTTAAGCTAGGTCCCCGGGGTATGTAGGGTCTGCTCCGCAAGGATGATTATTCCATGACGTATCATTAAACACGGTCTTAGCCAGTGCTAGAGTTAATGTTCAAAATACTGCTGACAACAAAAACAACATTTCGTCCATGTCTGCTGATTTATTTTTTGAATCTGCCAATTCCAACTCATTATCCTTCATCTTTCTGTATCTAAATAACTTGTGTCTTATATCTTGTTTTCCGATACACTGTCTCCACTCAGACTCGTCACGCCAAACCCTATCAATCTATTAATAATGGCCAAATTATTTCGGGTTCCACTCGCAAATCTTGAAAGTTATTGGCTCCAGAAGTCTAGATTAGTCGACTCAATCTGATATCAGATTTCATCCTCTTCATAGACATTATATTTTGTTGTTCATCATTATTTACTATCTTTCTTTTATGGTTTCTTAATTTAATTTCTATTTACCAATTGGTTAATACATGATTCGGCAATGACTGGCTCTATGTGAATTGATACTATGTGTGTGTTTGTTACCACATGTCTTGGAAGCCGCCCATGCATGCCATGATGTTATATGAAAATGGGAGCAAGGTATGCAAAGTTTAAGGGCCGTTACACAAAGATTATGGTACTGGTTTTTTTTTAAGACAAGTAAAACTATCCTTTTTTTTTTAGGATGGAAAATCATCAAATAACTTCTCCCACTCTGGGCGGAGCGGGAGGGACTGTCAGACTTTTAACTGACTAAAACCCATCCACGTTCCTTCCTCGCCCTTTATGTTCCGGGGTCGCGGTATCTCTTTCGAACAGGCTTGCAACCCCGGAAGTAAAACTATACTTACTCAAACAAGTTCAAAGATTATTTCTGCCAAGTGCCCTGGTGTACCACATAGTTGTCTTTTTTCATTACTAAGGTTTTTTTCAGTCAAAATTATTGTCTTATACCATAGATAAGCGGCGGCCCTTAAACCAAGTAGAAAATACTAAAATATCACCATGATAAAATAATGTTAAAACTGCAATTTGCATCTTTTCCAGGTATGGTCATCAAAAATCTCATTGGACTACTAAGAATAATTTATTAATTTAGTCTTAGTTACTATGAAGTTTGTTTGTTATAAAGATTTATGTTAATTGGACATTCATGTGTTTAGTAGTGAGACAAGTGGCCTAACACTTTCGGATAATTACGGAGTGGTCGGTTCACGACATAAACTGCCTTAAACCACTCGTGGTTATGTGACTAAGATACGGAAACAAATAAAGACAACTATGTAAGGAGGTTGCGTCAAAGCAGTTGCAGTTATGTCTTAATTCGAATAATAAGTAAACGAATTAGTCATTTTCAAGACGACTGAAGTAAATACAAAGATTACGAAATACGAAATGAACTGATTAAAAATGTAGAAAGCAATATTTTTTGCTTAGTAAGTCGAGGATGGGAAAGACAAAAGATAACTACTCTAAACCAACTGTTTTGACCATCTCTATTTGTCCAAAAAGATGTTAGAAGGTTTGTAAGGACGTTGAGTTTCTTTCTGTACGTTATTTTTTTGTAATAGACAATAGTATTGAACTGTGTATCAGTATTTCTTGTTTGTTTTGTGACGGGAGTAATCTCAGGTCCATACACAACAAATGTTTACTGCTTAGTTTTTATTTATGGGTTAAAATATTCGATTACCCGAATAAGAATTATGGTGACTTACAAAGTGATTCCAATGATGAGAACGAAACTTGGAAAATATGAACAATATTCAGTGGACGTAAGGTTTTGGATATAGAGGCTTAGTAAAGAGGCCAACTTTACAAAGTAGAGTTCACTAAACTACGTATTATTTTTAATAGACATTTACGTTTTACGCCCACTGAATATAAATGATCTTTCAACTAGGTATCTTAAAACAGGGATATATTGTTAAACCAAATTGTTCGAATTTTATAAGAGCTATTTTGGGTAGACTTTCGGTCCATTGAAAAAGATATCAAGTAGATAGTTCAATTGTTAGTAGAATGTTGCTGAGTGCCTCAAGTACTTGATATGGGTACTTGCTAATCGGCAGCAACGATAGACACACCTGCGTTACGTATTTAGTCGACGGAGACTTGAAGAGAAGCGACAATCTCTTAGCAGGTAGGGTCAGGAAACAGAAAAGTCTGGAAACAAGAATACTTTCCAAACTACTGGCTGGCCGTGACCTGAATACGAATCCACGTATTTATTTTCTAGAAAATCTAAATGGCTTTGGTACTGTACGTTCCTAGCTGTCGATCTCCTCCAAGTCACGTAGATTATTTAAAATGAAACTTTATGAAAGATGCCTATAAGGTACAAAATTGACCAAGACATGACGATGGTGGCAGACTGTTACAATATCAAAGACACCAGCCACGATACAAACTCGGTCGCGACACAAACTCGAATAGTTTTCGTATTTATAATTAGTTTTAATTCGTTTTATGATAAGTAAACATTATTCAGAAAGACGGTGAGGTTGTAAGAGTTGCTCATTGTAGTTTGAAGGTATATTTTAAAAATATTGGAGTCCTAAAGTCCAAATATTACATTGCTTCATGTTATTTAAATTCTTCATTAAATATAATATCTTTTGAAATTCGTGCCGTAATCATTCGTAAAGCGATACTGCGAGTGCCCACCGAAGTGACAAATTAGGCTTCCATATATTGTGACATCACAACGTCATTATAGCAATAATACAGTATATGAATTTATGATATTAGGCGCCGTTGACTTAGTAAGTGACGAATAACACTCCAGCCATAGAGAACAATTATTTTTTAATATTAGATTTTTCAGCACTGAATCGGTTTCAGTAATAAGTGATCGTAGAATAATAGCAAACAATACATCAAAATAATTTTATAAATCGATCGAGGAATTCGAGTTAGGTATAATAAATAACTATACCGATAATGTAACTCACTCTTGAATAAATGGAAATGAAGAAGAGTTGCGTATTTAGTTACATCTGATAATACGCTTATTTAGCTCGTAAGTCCAAATAATAAGTGGCACGAATAATATTTGCCAAGGTATATTGGTGGGCATACTAAAATAGGCAATTGCGAACGCGCGGGGCGTTGTGTTATAGAGGCACATTGTGATAATTACGATCCTCAAACTGTCGGTAGCTAGCGCTAGCTCGCACAATACTTACCGCATCCGGTGCCACTATCACACACATTGGCACGTATACTCGTACAATACATGACAGATATGTCCCTACCACAACCAAAGACCCCGCGCGCTCCTGAGTTGCAACACCTTACAAATAAGTAATAATAAAAAAGTGAGAAAATTATTTTTACTATTGGAGCAATGGAAAACCTTACAGTTTCTTTTACGAAATGTCTACTCGCGAGACTCGTATAAGTGATTATAAGCGTATGTGTGATAGAGACTGTATCCTTGATAGTAAGTAGATACGGGAGATGGAGGTGTCCTCTTTTCGAAGTGGAGCGTGCGCCCACGACGCGCCCTACCTCGGTGCAAGCGCCTTATCGTCTAAACTGTGTCGGGAACGCATTTTTGATACATGTCAGAACTAGTACGGAATTTTGTAATACTAAGAAATTTTTATATGTATCGTAGTGTATAATGATTGTAAGTTATGCAGCTGGTGGGTAGCAGTGGTCACCAAAAGAATAATATTACATTATTATTGTTAATGATAATATAGTCGAGGTTAGCCGGTCCTCTTATCTTTGTAATTCAGCTTCGTTTATTAATTTGAGCCTTTCGGATTATGAAATTGTATGTTTTATGTTTTTTTATACTATGAAATTACTATAAATAAATGTGTAGCAAATTAATGTTAATCGGCTGGCGAACCTTATAAGAATAATGGTATTGTACCGATCGTGCACTTCATTTTTTCTACTTAACATAAGCTAATGTAGCTGGATCCAATATATTGTGAAACGCGTATTTATCGCGCGTGAACACACAATTCTTACAATATTATACGCTTGTCGCATTATGATGCCAAATATTTGTATACAGGAGTGAGTGTAGCTGTGCCATCTGAAGCCTTAACTAAAGATCCAGCAACATTACTACCCTACAACATTAGTATTGCTTTGTAGTTCCTACTTCCTCTAACACAACATGTGACTTCCTAAACTATATTACCTACTATCTCTATTGTTATGTACATACCTACGTCGCTGCTACAAAGCCTTATATTTTATTACTATCTACGGTCAAATTAGTGATACTTATGTAAAAACTCGTTAGTTGCATACCTCCCAAATCAATCTTCTTTACAAATATAGGTTAAATATATCATTAAATTAATTGATTAGATTAATATATTTATATTAATTAAATGCATTTTGTTTTCAATCGAAATGATCATTTTAATCAGTTTGCTCTACAGATTTTTGTGTTTCGTTTTCAATGTGTTGCAGAGACATCTGCGATATACGAATAGCTGTCATCTTAGCTAAATACACGCAATAAAGGTTCAGATTGATAGTAGCATATGTTTTTGACAAAACTTGTAAATAATCGGTGTCAAGCAATCAAAGAATCTGTTGATTAAACTAGATTACAGCGGGATTTTAGTATGATATTATTTTTATTAGAATCTTTTTTTTATTAGTTGTGCCGAGTCAAAATGTTTCAACGATTATAGTTCCATTCAAAATGTATTACACATTAATTATTATTAATGTATTAGTGCATTATTTATTCGAAATTTGAAGCAAAGCAATCTGAGACAAATGACGAAACTAAACCAGAGAAACAAACCAACTTGCGCTCGTGTAATACGCATGTATAACGGATATTCGTGGAGTGATTTCCTAAAGAGAATGAATGGACCCATTTGAGAATTCATTAAGTTTCTACAATGGCCCTATTCGTCTTTTTTACATTATCACAATTTATCGGCGATCGATATTCGATCTTAGCTTTTCAACTAAGATCGCAAACCATGACGGTTTGCGTTATTGAGAAAAGCCACAAAAAAGCGCGCAAGTTTGCCGAGCTTCTAATGTGGAGTTTTTTTTGTAAATAAATGATCTAGAACCAAGTGTCTATTGCACCAATGCCTGCGACATGGCAAATAATTTTGTTTGTTTAGCGCTTTTATTGTTGATGAATAACTTAATATAATTCCTAGGTTGATAAGCGATTATTTATAATTGAAGAAAATAATTGTAAATCATTGAAGATATTGTTAGACATTCTCCACTGTTTATGTAACTGCTGTCTAGTTGACTACATAATATAGATGTTATCTTGCAAAATGTGCTATATAACTGCGTTATTATAAAGTGGGTGACTTCGGTGTAAGGGTTGTTTTCACAAGAAGTAATAAATTAATCGTTTTTAAAACTTATGTAGCAGTTGTGCAGTGGAACGTCAATTTAAACAAGTTGAATTTTATTCTCTTCATATTACACAATGATGCCTCTAATATACGCTGATAGTGACAGAAATAAAGTTTTTGAATACAAAGAATATATTTTTGTAAATCCGAAGTTACTTTTCCGAAACAGTTTTTACAGAACACATTTTTATGTTCCTTGTGAAATATGAA
The DNA here is from genome assembly GCA_916618015.1 of Xestia c-nigrum. Classification (NCBI taxonomy): domain Eukaryota; kingdom Metazoa; phylum Arthropoda; class Insecta; order Lepidoptera; family Noctuidae; genus Xestia; species Xestia c-nigrum. Next base: position 8,558,499 of record OU745263.1, read on the forward strand.
GTGATGGGATTGCAAAGGATTGGAACTATGATTATTATAACAGTATTGTTAAAGGCTATTTTCCTAAGTAGCGGTGTTATGAGACTTAATAATTTATTTTAAATGTGGGCCGCCACACTGCCCTAATAAATAAGCAGTAGTGATTGAGAATTGGGTGAAATAAAAAAAATGAACTTTGAACTGTGTTTTAATTATTTATTACACTGATAAAAAACGCTAATTAACCTAATAAATTATTATTAGAACGTCTGTCGTCATTTCCTCAATAGGCAAAATAAATCAACAGTCTATGAGTTAAATAATAATTCATTTAAATAGTAATATTATACTGACTGATATTAAGCGACGGTCACTTTGTGATGCATTTTGAGATAGTAGAGCTGCGCTTGCGACTCTAGTTCCTGCAGAGACTTCACCACTGGCGCCATCTGGCTGACATGATCCTGAAAATGACGAAAAATGAGTCGTGTTACCTTAAAATGCCCGATTGTTTTGTCAACTTTATTTCCTTTAGTACAAGGTTGAGGTTTATTTAGCTGTAACAACCAACTTGCGCTGTGCTTTGCTAGGTCTTGCCAGCCTTAGTCCTTCACGTAAGAACTAGTTAACTTTTTCTTTTCACCCCCACACAAGTCATACAACCTCCGTCATAGTTACTTGACAAATAAGGAATCCTACCTGATATCCAGAACCAGTCTGCCTTTTCTTCTGTCCGTACACGACCTTGCCGTCAAACTCGTTGGCGGGCACTACCATGTCGTTGGCCACCTGCTGGATCGTGATAGTCAGGTGGTCCTCGATGTCAGCAAGATACTGCAAAGTGGAGAATAGCACATCTAAGCTTGATCTACTTGTTTTTGCGCCAGAGTTAAGCATGGCTTGATGAGCCCGGAGCATCATGTTTTGTGATAGAACTCAATGCAACACACTCAAAACATTGTGTTGATGGATGTATTGAATAGTACGGGAGTCTTGGAGGTGTTTAAAGTAAAAATCTCACAATAAAAAACTTGTATTTAAAAAAAACTGTGTTACTTTGACCCCCAATATCTCCCTAACTAGAAGGTTTCCTGGTATGGTGTAGAACAAAAAAATGATCAAGTATGAACAAATTAACAAAAAATTGTTAGCCGGTCTTTTTAGCTCTTTATCTTATTGGACTCCGTAAGTAGCTATGTCCGTAAGGATTGAGGAGCCACATCAGATTTTTAAAATCTGATCTCAACATTATTTAGCAGCAATGTAGCTTATTTTGCAGCACGAATTCTAGATTTAGCAGCAAAATATATCACTAGTTATTTTAATGCAAAAGTGGCTCCTCAATCGAAACGTCTGAATTGAGGAGCCACCTGGAACTCGTTAAGTAATAGATGAATAATTATGAAAATTTTGTATCATTTAGTAGCAATTTTGCATATTACCGTCTAAAAATTTAGCTTCTGTAGCGTTGAAATGAAAGAAAATACAATACTTTTAATATGGCTCCTCAATCTAAACTCAAGAGGTGAATTTCTATTGGATGTGAGCGATCAATTAATATATTCGACATATTGATCATTTAGCAGGTGTTGTGTTTGTTTTTGCAGTATAGGAGTAAAATAGTAAAACAGAGTAAATTTTGTATATGAACGCATTTTCTTTGGCTCCTCAATCCTGACGTTCTAATTATATATGTTTGACTGTAGCCACCTGAGATCTCAACGGAATCTAAAGCCAGAGATACTAACATTTAGTAGAAATGTCTGCTAAATATATCTGCACAGTTCAGCAATGTATATATTTTGGATTCTGAAAAAACAATATTTAACTATTTTCTTGTAAATTCAGTGTGTAGGGTTACCATATTATACTCGTATTAATGAAACCAGGATAAGTAATTTATTAAATTTATATTTTCATAACAGATTATATCTATCGTACCTACGATTTGGTTATTTAGTAGTCAATTTCGCTATAAGTTATAGAATGAATGAATATTGGCCGATTAGTACTTATACGAATTTTAGAATCGTAACAGAACATCAGTCTCATCTTTCAGTGTAAGATAGTGACATTTGTAGTGGCCCGTGCCAGTTTCGATAATTGCAGGAATAAATTCTATAGCACCTAATAACTGATATGATTTATTCGAAAACATTACAAATTCTGGTATTATATACCTATATATTATGACATAAATGTTGGTAAAAAATATTTTTTTTTATTATTTTTATGAATTTTCAATCATTGTTTTTGAAATGGGGCTACTTTATCATCCAACCAAATAAAAAAAATCAATGTTTGCGGTGTGATGTTCTTCAGTTCCGAAAACTTCGTCGTCGTTCCGTTTGTCATCATCCACAAAGCTGAATTCTGCCGTATGATCTAATTCAATATTTTTCATTCGTAAGGCAAGTCGGTTTAAGGCACCTTGACAATTGGAACTTGCAGGACTTGAATCATCATCGTAGTGACTAATATCATGATGACTTCTTTCGCAGTTTCAAAATTTTCACACTCTTTTAAGAACAAAATGCAGCGAATATAAAAATATTTTATGTCTGGTTCTACATCATTAAAACATTTTAAGTTGTGCAAAGTTTTTACAAAATGACTTGTGTCAAGTCTGATAAAAGTAGAGGGCTTTTGTTCTTGAAGGATTGAAGTCTGTTCTTCTAAAATCGAAAACATGTTTTTTATGTATTCTTTTGTACTACTGAATTCTGTAAAAGCTTCAGTATTAGCTGCGATCAGGGCAGAAGAATCGTCTGAAATAATCTCATGAGGTGATCTATCAACTGATTTTTTCCATTGATTTAGCCAATGTAATATAGATTTCTTGTCGTGTGCATCGGTGACCATCTGTAATACTGGTACAGTTATTAATTAAATAAATTAAGCAATTAGCTAAACAGAAATAAAATTAGGAAAAATGAATGTCGGACGCTACGATGACGTGTTGACGGTCTGACAGCTCTCGAACAGAAGGGGGCGCTGAAGGCAGCGCTCGCTTATATACGAGTTGGTTTCTTCTTATTCACCACAGTATATTAAATAAATAAATGTAAAAAAATAACAATAGTTGGCACAAATGCACTTACATTGAAAACAGGATATCAAACTGCACTTAATTATCAGTCACTGCACGATAATGCACATATTAATATCCCCACAACTTAATTATGATGACACAAACATGATGATTAATTTTATAATATAAGAAATCCAAGTTAATTATTTATTTCGTACATGAACATATTCATGATGTACAAACGAGAATACTTCACCGCTGATGAAAGTTTTGTTACTAAATAAATATTATTGTGGGTACGTAAGTGAAATATTAATTTGTAGGTACCCCCAAAATATGGTCACCCTACACCCTGAATTTACAAGAAAATAGTTAAATATTGTTTTTTCAGAATCCAAAATATATACATTGCTGAACTGTGCAGATATATTTAGCAGACATTTCTACTAAATGTTAGTATCTCTGGCTTTAGATTCCGTTGAGATCTCAGGTGGCTACAGTCAAACATATATAATTAGAACGTCAGCATTGAGGAGCCAAAGAAAATGCGTTCATATATAAAATTTACTGTTTTACTATTTTACTCCTATACTGCAAAAACAAACACAACACCTGCTAAATGATCAATATGTCGAATATATTAATTGATCGCTCACATCCAATAGAAATTCACCTCTTGAGTTTAGATTAAGGAGCCATATTAAAAGTATTGTATTTTCTTTCATTTCAACGCTACAGAAGCTACATTTTTAGACGGTAATATGCAAAATTGCTACTAAATGATACAAAATTTTCATAAATATTCATCTATTACTTAACGAGTTCCAGGTGGCTCCTCAATTCAGACGTTTCGATTGAGGAGCCACTTTTGCATTAAAATAACTAGTGATATATTTTGCTGCTAAATCTAGAATTCGTGCTGCAAAATAAGCTACATTGCTGCTAAATAATGGTGAGATCAGATTTTAAAAATCTGATGTGGCTCCTCAATCCTTACGGACATAAGTAGCTCGGTCACTGACGGCGGCGTTAAAAGCGACCAGTTAGTTTGTTAATGGATGAAGGGTTAAGATGGAGATCGAAGAGGTCTGATGATGTTGGTTACAATACCTGTGGCTCGTTGTACCAGGTACAACACCCCCTGGGATGGTCGTCGATGAGGTTGGTGTTCCAACAGTTACGGCCTCGTGACGAGCACCACTCACCGTGGTACCACACCTGTGGACAAACGCAGTGAATCAACACTTCACTCATAACTTACCAAATTGGCTTCCAGCCACACGAAGAACACCAAATTAGGTGAAAGTCAAATCAATTACATTTTTTGATGCAACCAGGTGAAGTTACTTCCCTGTATCAACATTTTCCAGAACTATGAACAAGAAACTCATCTAACATATTATTACCACCGAGCAAAAAAGTTGCATCGTACCAGATAGGTAAAATTTGCACCACGAGCCATGAGGGGAACAAACAAGCGTTTCTTGTTTTAAAATTGCTTGGTTTATATTTAAACAGAGAAAAAAAAGTTATTTACCTTCTCCGGCACGGTGGAGACAAGACTGATGGCGAGCCCCATGCGCTCCGCCCGACCTACACGCCCGATGCGATGCACGTAGTTCGACTTCTCGTCCGGCAGAGTCACATTGATCACTAATCAAATTAAATAAACTAGTTACATCATTAACTTCATGATTTTCAAAGTTTATAGAAAAGAAAAGTTTTTTGAAAGGGAGGAACTGAACATCGGTAAAGAGTTTGACGACTACTCAGGATTATGAAGGCTCAGTAAGTGACTTATATCTGAGATTGCATCGAGAAACAGTGGTAGGGTTCATCAGAAAAACTGAAACATTTCTGTGGCTTCAAATTAGATAATCGCAATAGGGGTCATTGCCCTACCACTAATATCTTCGCACGAAACAAAACAAATAAACTATGTATCGTTTTTCATTACAAAAAATGTTGAAGATCATGATAGATGACGATTCAAGACTTGAACAGGCTTATTTATGGATTTCAATGTTAAGAACTTAAATAAATGTATCTGCGATCTAAACTGGCGGCAACTTCAATTTTCTTTTCTTTTCTCAAGACACTTGACACAACGCAGTTTTATATTAAGTCAAAACTACTTACTAAACGGCAGTCCGGAGATATCAATGCCCCTAGCAGCGACATCAGTGCAGATGAGGTACTTGACCTGACTGGTCTTGAACTTCTCCAGGTTAGCCTTGCGTTCTTGTGGCTTGCGGTCACCGTGCAGGCAGACGCAGGTGAAGTCGGACCCGTAGGACTTTAGGTATCGTTCCAAGTTGTCGCAGTCTAGCTTTGTGCGGCAGAAGATTATGGCTCTGTCAGAGAATAGTATAAGCATTATATGGGTTTAAAATAATAATAATTTTAAAGGTGGCAGAAGTAAGTAAGAAACTATTTCGAATTAACACTTTCCGCAAAAGAAATCATGATATACAGCTTAGGGCTACAAAGATTAAGGGCAAGGTTAGTGAATAATAAATATTGGTGTTTTTAAAGTACCTATCGAACGAATGCCGCCATATTGAATACAATTGTTGGAAACAAGATGGCGGCATTCAAAATCAAAGCATTTATTTCAAGTAGGCCAATTACAGGCACTTTTAAATTGTCGAAACAAAAATAAACATTAAATGTAGCTACAGTTCCAGTCACAAGACATAAAAACTGAAAGTACTGTAGTTGCCCATTCCCTAGCGTAGATCTCTATGGAGAAGAATGGGCAAGAAACTCCATGGACACTCTTTTAAATCAAAATATTATTACATCATTCATGTTGAGTGGTATATTATGTGAGACCAATGTAGTAAGATGTGCACGTTAAAAATACAACTCAAAAACAAAATAATGAATTGAAATAAACCATGGCGACTAAGATATGATCAGTCACAACTGACAGGCCCGTTCACGAACATGACGCATGGATCAGCACCATTCAGCTCAACCATTTTGAAGGAAACTAAATGGTCCGACACACGCACCACGCCATCAGCGAGACATTTGAGAGAGCATGACATACTCTTAACTGCCAGGGCACAGTCAAGTCAAGAAAATACGTAGGTTTCCATTGAATGAGAGCTTATGCTTAAGGGCTTTTCCTTATTGTGTGAGTACTATGTACTAGAAAGCTATCATTCAATAGAAACATACGTAAAATTATGTAATACTAAAGAGATTGAATCTATATAATGCAAAGATAGTTGTACAATCTTCAGCAGCTCCAACAATACCATTTAATGTTATCAATGTATGCGCCCCTGTCTTTGTGGAGCAGGACCAGCATTGAGCCAAGTAGTTTTATCAGCGATATAATCGCTCAACTTGTAATATGCTTGCTGACAAAGTGTGCGTTTAATGGATGTTTTAAATTTCGTCTCATTCAGTTCAAGAATACTTTGTGGAATTTTATTATCATCTCAAACAGTACCCCATGTAAGATGAGTCTACTTTAGCGAGTCTAAAGCCTGGCTGAACTAGTTGGTCCCTATTTCTAGTACTGTAATTATGTCTGTCACTTCTTTTACCAAAAAGATCTTTTTTTTTCTGACGTACATTATGTTTTCATAGATGTATTGACAATGTAGTGTCATAATGCCAACATCCTTAAACAGTTCCCTTTGTGAATCGCGCCTACGAAGATTATATATGGCTCTGATGGCTCTTTTCTGCAGAATAAAATATATAGACTCAATATCTGCAGCCCGTCCCCATAGCAAAATACCGTAAGACATTATACTATGGAAGTAACTAAAATATACCAGTGTAGCGGTATCTACATCAGTAAATTTTGTGATTTTTCTCATGGCATATGCTGCTGAACGTAGCCGCCCCGCAAGAGATGTTAAATGAGAATCCCATTGTAGCCTTGAATCAAGCGTAAGCCCCAGGAAAACCGTTTTATCTACGAATTCAAATTTCTCATAATTCAATATTATATCACAATCACTAACTTAATATTTGGTAAAGCAAATCTTATGCATTTGGTTTTTTTTTAAATTTAATACCAAATTGTTTACTGTGAACCAATTTTGGACCTGAAGTAGGGCATTATTCACGTCATCTAAATTTTGTGCCCGTCTATTATCTTAAAAATCAAGGAAGTGTCATCAGAAAATAACACCATATTTTGAGGTTGATTTTTCAATAAAGAGGGTAGATCATTCATTTATATATATGTCACCGTAAAATTGTCAAACACGTTACAGTATAACGTGTTTCTCTCTAGCGATATTGTAAACTCTCGAATTATTGTCAACTGAACATACGGAAGTATCTCTGCCCCCATAATCGGGACTTGGGGCACCACCCCGTTAGGTTAGTTAGATTCCTTTAAACGCCCGCACTCGGAAATAGGGGCTCCGTCGACTACGCTTTTTAGGGGAATATAAAGTGTTTTAAGGTTAGGTTATAAAAATCGGTATTTCTCAGGAATGGTACAATATCTTTTCATGAGAGTTGTACCACTGGGCAAGGGGAACCCCTCCTTCCCTCCACATCGCGTAAGTTGACTACCATCGCATGCATATCACGAAAAATAATGCGTTTTGTTGTAAGCAGTATGTTCATCTGACAATATTTCGAGATTTTACAATATCGCTAGCGATATTACAATATAACGTATTTGACAATTTTACGGTGACATATACTAGAAAGAGGAAAGGGCCCAATATTGAGCCTTGCGGAACCCCCATTTTTACTTTCAAGCCCTGTGAATTAACAGCATTTATCTGAACATGTTGTTGTCTGTCATCCAAATATGATCTTACCAAACTAAGTGCAAGTTTAACCAGTCCGTAATGCTCAAGTTTCAAAAGTATTGTGTCGTGATTTACACAATCAAACGCTTTGGAGAGGTCACAAAAAATCCTATGGCGTCTTGGGAGTCTTCCCACGCAGTAAATATGTGCTTTAATAAGGTGACACCGGCGTCAGTTGATATTCCTTTCGATATGAGCCATGCGCACAAATGACATTAAGCAACTGAAGGTAAGTTAGATTTTCGGTCGAATCTACGTCGTGAGAACCTCGTTGAAAGTTAAATAAAACAAGAGCTCACCTGTCCATCTTATGTTCCTTGATAGCACGCACGCAGTACTCTCCCTTGAGTATCTTGACGGCTTCCGACAACGTCTCCGGGGTAGTGTTGCCGCTGCGAATGTTGTCCTTTGAGTGAACGCCGTCCGTTTGAACGTGCCTAAATGGGCAATACAAATGAATATTAATAGTTTGATATATTTAAACACCTTGCTAGACAGGCTTCGTAGATATACTGGTTTTCCCCAGCTACAGTACCACCAGTCGGAATATTACCTCTGCCAGATACGCGATACCCGTCTGATAGGGATGTGATTAAATAAACCTTTCTCGAATTGAAGATTATGTTCGTTGTCTGTAGAAGTTAATTCAATTCAATTCAATTCAATTATTTATTGCATATCACATGTGTTTTACAAGATCTTATAGTTAAAATACAGTTCACATGGACCCTGTCGGGCACAACAATTTATGGTATTTTACAGTGAGTAGCATTGAAAAAAATCGTCATTATTAATCAAAAAATTGTAAGTTCAAATTAGTAAATAATGCCAAAGGATAAAATATAAAATAGAGAAATCGAATAAATAAAATTAGAGTCGGAAATACATCAGGTCATTACAATAATAGTCGAAATACCATCATGTCAACAGATAATAATCAAAAACAAAATGTCAATATAATAAAATTAAAGTGAAAATGCCTAATGTCACTAAAATAATAATCAAAATACAGTCATGACATGCACTAATAATCAAAAATAAAATGTCAATAAAATAAAAGTCAAAATTAAATAAATGTCAAAATTAAATTAAAGTCATCATGCCATTAAAATAATAATCAGAATACAATCATGTTAAAAGATAATATGAATCAAATACAAAATGTCAAATACAAAAGCAAAATTCAATAAATAAGTAAAAGGTAGAAAAGGTTAATCTAGTTTGAAATCGTCGTTAAAGAAATCATTTAATGAATAATAGCATTTTTTAATTAATAAGTTTCTGACTCGTTTTATAAATATTTTGTCATTCTCTTCCATTCTGATGACATAAGGAATCTTGTTATATATTTTTATTGATGTAACATAAGGGCTAGTGCTGTGTAATTTTAGTTTTGATTGGGGTAGTACGAGCGTGTTTACGAATCGTGAACGTGGTGCGTATCGACGAGGCTGGTCAGAGATTTTAATAAAAAAGTTTGGATACTGTCTCACAAATTTACAGATTTCTAGAATATAAATGGATGTCAAAGTTAGAATGTCCAGTTTCTTAAAATGTGGTCTACAACTTTCATCGTTTTCAATATGAACTAATATCCTTACACATTTTTTCTGCAAGATAAACAACTCATTTATATCAACACTATTTCCCCAAAGAATTATTCCATACTTAAGCCATGCGTATGCGTAAGCGTAGTAAGTGGCTAAGGCTGTTTTTAAATCTGTTGATTTTTTGAGCTCACGTAGTGCATATATAAAACTAGATAATTTTGATTTGATTTTTTGAATGTGTGCTTTCCACGTCATATGAATATCTAAGTCCAGACCTAATAAGGTAAAAGTATCTACACTTTCCACTTTGACACCTTCAAACGCAAAATTGATATTTAGTGGTTTTTTTTTTATAAGGCCTAAATTGCATTATTTTGGTTTTAGAGAAGTTTATTTCTAAATTATGGTCTTTCATCCAATTTACTATATTTAACATAATATCATTTAAAGTGTCATGTAGGCGTTGAGAGTCATTACAGGAAGTCAATATTGAGATGTCATCGGCGAACAGAACGCACGACTCCGTCATAATTTTGGGGAGATCGTTGACATAAATCAAGAATAATAAGCACCCGGTCACACTACCTTGAGGAATTGAATTTTTAACACTAAGCGCATTTGAACGTATTTGCCTGAGTTCCCCAGTGTCATGATCCCAATAGTCAATTTCCACGAATTGTTCTCGGTTTTGTAGGTAGGACGAGAACCATTTATGAGTTATTCCTCTAACACCGATTCCGTATAGTTTGTCAAGTAGAATATTGTATAGTACCTTATCGTAAGCCTTTGTCATGTCAAGTAAGATTCCAATCGCGTATTTTTTACTATTTAAAATGTCCAATATTTTTTGTGTAAATTTATATGTCGCTAAAATTGTGGATCTATTTTTCCGAAAACCATTTTGAGATTCGTCAAAAATATTAAATTTTTCGCAGAAATTATAAACGCGTTTGCACATTGCTTTCTCAAAGATTTTGGATGATGTCGGTAGTAGTGCAATTGGACGGTAATTATTTGGGTCTGACTTCGAGTTTTTCTTGTGAATAGGCTTTATAATTGATTTTTTTAACGCATTTGGGAACACTCCTTCAGAAAAAGATTGATAGATTAGAAGGTAAAATGGTAATGTCAGTTCATCAGCACATGATTTTATTAATATAGGGGGTAAGTCATCTAATCCGTGGCTATATTTGCCTTTAAGTTGTTTTATTATATTATTTATTTCTTGCGGTGTGGGTGGATGTAAAAACATTGTGTTATCAGTCGGTCGGAGCACAGGCCGGCCGCGTGGTTCTTTGTCCCCACTATGCCGTGTTTGCCCTACTGATGCAAAAAAATCGTTGAACGAGTTAGAAACTTGTTTTGGGTCGGACGTTAGTTTATTATGGATCGACAATTTAATGTTTTGTTGTGTCTTAGTCAGTTTTTTATTCGTACGCTCTTTAACTATTTTCCACATCGATTTTGTTTTATTAGTTGAGTTTCTCATTTCCTTAATAAATTGTAATTTTTTTGATTTATTGACTATCTTTTTTAAAGTTTTTTCATATATCTTATATTGTTTAGTTAATACCGGATTATTCGAGTATGAATTAAGAATTCTTAACAGCCGTTTATTTTTACATGATATTTTTATGCCTCTTGTCAACCAATCCTTTCGTTTGTTTTGATTTAGTTTGATTGTTTTAATGGGTATACATTCATTTAATATTTTTAGTAAAAATGACTCAAATGAGTTGTAATTTTCATCCGTGGTTTTATCCGGGCTTATTAATAGATTCCAGTTTACGTTTTTCAAAGCGAGTTTAAATTTGTCAATATTTGTTGGATTAAAAATTCTTGTTTTCGTTTTCCATTCTTTGAACTTCGGCGCCGGCTTAGGTGTGGCGTCTATATTTTTTAAGTTTACAATAATTCCTTTATGATCAGAAAAGCCATAATCGTGTACCTGTGCAATTAATAATTCTGACACAAAATTTATAAATACTAAATCAAGACAGGTTGAAGTGGTTTCTGTTACCCGTGTTGGTTTTTTAATACATTGGATAAAGTTATATTCTAGCATTAAGTTTAGTAGTGTTTTGGTTTGTAAGCTATTTTCCAAAATATTAACATTGAAATCACCTCCGAATATAATTCTATTTTTATTATATTTTTTTAGTAGAATATCTAAAATAAGTGTTAACTGACTATAAAATATGTCAGGCTGCCTATTGTTCCAATATAGAGTTACAATTATTGTTTTAAGTGTGGGCAATTCAATGGCACATACTTCTATTATGTATTCTACCGACTTATCCATAATATCTTTTCGCTCGATAAATTCTAAGCCTTCTCGCAATAATATGCATACACCGCCGCCTTCGTAGTTCTGTCGACAGTATGACGTAGCTAGGATGTACCCATTGAAGTTAATTAAATCTTTCTTTCCTTGTGATAACCATGTTTCCGACAAGCAAAGTGCCTGGTAGTTTCTATTGTTTTCGTCGAGAAATGCTTCCAATAGGTGTAGTTTATTGTTGATACTTTGCATATTTTGGAATAATAGTGTAACATCAATATCGTGGGTGACGAAAGGTGCAAATTTCACTCGTTTTTGTCCTTCGGTGATCAGTGTCGTGTTCGTTTTTGTTTATGTGGTTAGTGCTTTCGTTGCGAATGTTGATTTTTCGTGAATCACTTGGAAGGATGGAGTCGGATTCCTTTGTATCAAGGTTTTGTGTTGTCGTTTCAGTGAGTTCTTGTCGTCGGCCGTCTATTATTAATTGGTTATTTTTGATGATCGCGTGGTGTCCCCGTTGTCTTGCTAAGCGTAGATTTTCGTGTAATGTCTTTTTTTGTCTGAGAGCAGAGTCACTTAAGAATTCGGAAATAAAAAGTCCTGTATGTTTGAAGAACATCGCGTTATCTAATATATATTTCGTCATTCGTTTGCTTATAAGCTCAATAACGATGGGTCGCCTAAAGTTGTTGTTCCTGCCTATTCGTGAAAGCCCCTCGATATATCCAGTCAGGTCAACATTTAGGATGTCTTTGAATGCTTCAACAACACGATATTCTATTTCATTTTCTGATTCTTGGTCGTATTCTGTAAGTCCGAATAGTACTATTTTTTTGTTATAGCTGTCCTGTTGTGGGTTTCCTATTGTTGTCATATTTTGTTTCATTTCTTGTAGTTGCTGTTTAAGTTCTATGTTTTCTCCTTGTAGTGTTTCTATTTCTTTGTTTAGTTTTTTGATATCGTTTTTTATTATTTCTTGTTCTTGTGTTATCTTCTGGGTGTCCTTCAAAATATCTTGCTTTAAGTTTGTGATAGATTTTTGTATTTCTTGTTGAATTGTGTTCTTTAGTACAGATAGTAGGGATTGATTATTCTTTTCGAGTTTAGAATCTAATAATTTACTAAGACTATCTAAGGTAATCGAAAGTCCTTCTGGTTGTGTTTCCTGCGTTTTGTTAGTGGTTCTGATAGTTTTATCGGGGGTTTTACACTCGCTATTTGTGGTAATGCTTGTGTTTTCTACGTCTTGTGTATCGTCAATTGACATTATAGTTTCATTTAGTGGTGAAACGTTCGTTTTTCGGATAGGGGTATTGTCATTTCTATAGCGACGAGTGACATTAGTGCAGTCTTGGCAACGCCAGCATTTCATGAGTTCGAAATTATTTTCTAAATAATAGGCAGATGTCATATTTAGGCATGCATAGTGGTATTTACTTCCGCATCCTGTGCATTTCAGAACTTCTCCTGCGTATTTTATTTCTTGTTTGCAAGCTAGGCAATTCATTTTATTGGCAGTTATATAAAAGTTTTGTTTGAAAAACCTGGTATTATGCGATGCTGTAGACAGTTTCAACCAATCAGCTGCGGTGACCGTGTGTGACGAAGATGTAGAGGGCGGGGTCAATGACCTCCACCAATGATGGCTCACGTAGTTTGGTGTCAGTGGTTCGTTTTTGAAAAGTATCACTGGTTTTTTTCTTTCACTTGATTATTGTGAGGTTTTCTTTGGGTAAATGAAGTTCTAGTCACAGTATTTAGACAACGCCAACGCACAAGATCTTCTTTCTTCTGATATAACTTTTATGAACAACTTTTGGTATTTTCTATATTTAATTGAATTTAAACACAGAGCGATACAAAATCGATGTTAACCAATGCGCGCACCGGCTACTCCTCCGTTATAACTATGAATAAATACCGCAGTCATTATTTAATCTTGTTATCGTTTTTATTATTAAAGAAGTAAAGAGTAAAAAAAATGTTGAATGAAATGTTTAACTGTTAATTATATCTATCTCTACCATCTGATGATCTGACCATGTGCTGGCTACTTACTTGCGAAGAGTCTCCCACAGGCGATCCTTCTGTGGGTCTACATTGACGACCACGTGGTGAACTGTCTCTGGTACAGAATCCTCTCCCTTAAGGTCCACCCATGTCGGGAAGTGCATCAATTTCTCCTGTTATAGTTAAGATAAAAAAAATCTGTAGCGGATTGTTGTATAACTCAAAAATAATAGTAGATTATGTAAGTATTTCTTTGTGGAATTGTGGCTCTACCAGTCATCTATACTAATATTATAAAGCTGAAGAGTTTGTTTGGTTGAATGCCACAATGATCTCAGGAACTACTGGTTGGAATTGAAAAGATTTTTTTTGTGTTGTTTAGTCCATGTATCGAGGAAGGTCATAGGTTAAATAACTTCACGCTACAGCCAATAGGAGCGGAGCATTAATTATTATTATGATTTTTCTCCGTTTTTGCAACGTTTTTGCGTTGCAAAAACGGAGAAAAATCATAAAAAAAAAATCTCTAATATGATACAGACGAAGATGCATGAGACAGCTAGTAATATCATAAAACCGGGTTTTTTTTATTTTCTACCCTCTTTTTATTTCTGGCATGTGTAGTTGTGTACCCAAGTCTCAACTATAAACTTACAGCCATCTTCTTGACTTCGAAAGCGTGGAGCGTGGCGGAACAGACCACCATTTGCAGACGTCGGCCATCGGACGTGATCTTCGGTATCTGCCGGTGGAGACGCTCGATGAGCTCTCCGTAACCTGCCTTCAGCAGACCGTCCGCCTCGTCCAGCACGAAGAAACGACAGTGGGTCAGCGCTAGGTAACCTGAATTAGCAAATGCGGTATTGGTTGGCGTAAAACATACAGTTAGGGAGGTTAGGTACGTGTATCCATATTACGGTAGAAGAGCTCTGAAGGTTTTTCATCAAGCTTTTTCAGCACGAAAACCGGATAGCTGACTAGATAGGGCGTGATGAGAGGCGCTAAACTAAAATTATACTAGGAAAAGTTTCAGACAGGAGCCTTTCGGACATGGGCCCACTTTCGGTTGTCAAAAAGGGCCAAAAACTAACAATGGGTGTTCAGCAATGTTGATTGTTCGGGTCCTGAACCAAAACAACGTAAACAGGCAAACCTTCTTGAAGATATTGTGGCCCTTAACTCAACATCATCTACCAAGCCTTTTCCCAACTTGGGTGGTGTGATCAGCATTTTGCATGGAGTGGCTGCCTATTTGCCCTCCACAACCCAATTAGAACTGGGTAATACGATACCCTTTGTTAGGACTAATTGTCAGACTTTCGAACCTGTAATGATTATCAAAGATCTAGAAACGACAGCTAGGACCAATGGCTAACTTACTTTGCTGGTCTCACTCATCCTCGGACTTAACTAGGTAAACACGGCTTATCCTGAAGATGGATCCAAGTGGCTTTTATAATTTAACCACAACCTCTTAACTAGATCTCTAGACTCTAAACAAAGTCAAGCTATTTCATAGAAAATTGTCCAGTCATCTCACCTCCTTGAATAAGATCCTCCAACCGCCCAGGAGTGCCCACAACAATATCAATACCAGCATTGAGTGCATTGATTTGGTCCTTAACATTGATGCCTCCTACTACCAGCAGCTCACGAATCTTTGGGTTGTCCAAGTGTTTCTTGAACTTCGTTATCTGATTACAAGTCTGCTCTGCTAATTCTCTTGAGGGCTGTATAAAAAGTAATGGTTATTTCTGGTTGCTTTAGCGGAAATCGGAAATGCGAGCTGTTTATTTTACTAAAATGTATTCGTCTATTTTCGCCCTGGATAATACCACAAACTTGTTTATACAGATG
Source organism: Xestia c-nigrum (assembly GCA_916618015.1). Classification (NCBI taxonomy): domain Eukaryota; kingdom Metazoa; phylum Arthropoda; class Insecta; order Lepidoptera; family Noctuidae; genus Xestia; species Xestia c-nigrum. The sequence continues at coordinate 8,574,000 of OU745263.1, forward strand.
GGAAATCATCAAATGACTCCTTACGAGTGTCAGACTTTTACTGACTAAAACCCATCCATGCTCCTTCCTCGCCCTTTATGTTCCGGGTCAACGGTATCTCTTTCGAACAGTCGCGCAGCCGTAATGGCACTGGCTAGAGCAAATATTCTTATTTACGTTACACTATTACGTACTTTCCATGCGCATACGTTGTTATTAATTTACTTGATGGCGTGCACGATGGCTTTGCTAAGAATCACAATTATGATATTTACTCTGGCTTACCTCAATGATAATAGATCGCGGCGCGTTATTAGAGGTCGTCGTCTCCACTGCGCTGTCCGATGACACCACATTACGCTTCATAGATTCCTTGGGTGCCGTAGCCATGGCTGTGTACCCGGCTGGTGGTTGGTGCTGTATAATGTAATGTTTAAGTAATGCAATAAAGAAAAACAATTTACTTATACTTTTGTCTAAGTAAGTACAAGATTTTGGGCAGAATTTCTTAAAAGGCGTAGCCCAGCTAAAGTTTGTTGTGACATCATTCAATTATATTTGTATCATAAAAGGCAGTGAAACTAAAATGCCTTCCTATTGTAACAATAGAAGGAAAAATTGATAAAATTTTGTTTGTTAATAGGTAAGTAGCAAAATAAGTGATGAAATTGTGGATACATTCCTTACAACTTTAAAGTTAGTCATTCAATTATGAATTTGTACCTTGAACGGCATCTTGCCAAAATTGAAGCTCATCTCTGCATTTTTAAGTACAACAGCAGGGAAGTAGGTGTCAGCTCGCCTTTCTGGGGCTAGGGTGAATGCTACCCCGAGGTTTTCTCCATTCTTTGTAAAGCTAATCTCACCATTGTTCAGATTTAAGAGGCAACCTGAAATAATGCATCATAATAATAAATTATAGACCTTGCCTTAAGATGAATAAAGGAAATAAATGTTTAATAAAATAAATAGGAGTGTACTTGACTTGGAAAAAGGTGTTATTGCAATAACAAAATGTTTCAAAGTTCCAGAGAATCTACTATACATTTCTGTTTAATTGGATTTGATTATACTCACTACTCATAATTACTAAATATCATCATCACCTTGTCATTAATGACTATCTTTGATAACTTAGAGTAGATACATAGTATGGTTAGAAACAACATACCTATAACATCATGCATTCCATATGGTGCACCATAATCATCAAAATTCTTATTATTTGACTTCTTGCCAGTGCCTCCAAACCCAAAACCCAGTCTGTCTGTACCCAGGTCCAGCCTCGCCTAAAAATGTTAGTTAATCAAATAAATATTTAATTATGAATAGCAAATCTTTGCAAGTCAATATTTTTGCACCATCACATCTTCGATACTCATTGTGCTGTGCTACACATTAACAGCTGACAGCGTTGAGGAGTTTTTGATACCCTTTTATGGTTGTTGTTGGTTTATTCATTTGTTTTAAGTTATGTGTTTTCTGTGTTAATCAGAATAAATTAATATTTTGAAATAATAATATGATGCAATATTATGAAAACCAATCAGAATTATAAATGGTGGAATAAAAATGATATATTTTCTTGTTAAATAGTTAGGGTAACAGAAGGTTTTATTTAGTTTAATTCAATAATGTTATATACTTACAGCCTGCGTAGACCAGCCCACGCGGCACAGGCCCTCGTCAGTGACAGTGGCTTCATAGTAATAAGCACCCTTGCTGTGCACGCCCTTGGTGGCCCTGCAGCCGTGCCAGCCCTTCTGGTCGCGCGACTGGCAGCGCAGCCCGTCTGGCGTCACCGCTAGCGCGTCCGTGCGATCAAAGAACGACATCGTCAGTTCTGTCGATATTGTTTGTATTATCTTACTCGTCTTCCCCTCTTGTATGTCTTTCAAAGTCTCCCATACTATCTGTAAGATCGGCAAACAGAAAGCACCGGTCTTTCCGCTGCCTGTTTCAGCAGCCATAAGCACGTCACCACCTCCTAAGATAAGGGGTATTGCTTCGGCCTGGACATCTGTTGGTAGTGTCCAGTCCATTTCTTCAATGGCCTTCGCCAGTTCGGGGAGGACCCCGAATTCTTCGAAAGCAGTCATTGTCGTACTAATCTAATAATCCTACGTAAAAAGTACGCGGTTCTAGAACAGATTGAGAATTTGAGATCAGTAAAGAAGCTTCGGCCGGCAGTCGGCAATATTTTAATTATTTTGCAATTGCTTGCTGTTTGACAGACAAATGACAGTAAGTGACAGATGAAGAGAAATGACGGCAACACGGCACGCTAGCGATGGGCAACTCGAGTAATTTAACTCGAGTAACTCGGGTCAGACCGTAAGCGAGTCAGCCCGAGTTAATATATCTGCAACCCGGGTTGACCCGAAGAGCGCGCGCGGCAAGCGGTGCGGTGGGTTAGCGGCCCGCCGCCAACCGCGAGTCGCGAGGCCTGAACGATTACGAGCGCGAGCCCGAATCAGCCCGAACGACCGAACGTGCGAGCCGCGATTGAAAGAGATAGTTCTCGTTGTTGGTTTCCTATCAGACGGTTATGACAGGAACTGATGAGAGAGTTATAGCATAGAATATTATTTGTTTTGTTTACCTTTTTGTTGTTATTAAGTACTTCGTTCGTTATTTATTGTTTTGTTACGGTTTTATTAGTGTTTGTGTTGTTTGTCGGTTTAATAAGTTTAGAATAGCTCCGGGAAATAAAAAAAGTGTTGCGTGGGAGTTTTTTTCGAAAATAGAGGATAATATCAAAGTAGTATGCAATTTATGTTCCTGTCAATACAAATTTAAAAATAAATATTGTTAAATGTAAGACTGATATTTAGAAATAAGAGCCTTTATTACATTTATAGGTACTCAAGGTATTTTTTAAAGTTGATTATAACTAATCAACTTTGAAAAAGACCTTAATTAGCCTTTTTATAGGTGTTAGTAGATAGATACGTGACCAAATACCAAACGGTACGATGTTTAATTTAAGGAATAAAGTACCATTAGATTTATTTTAGTTTAGTTTACTTATTATTTTCTAGGTAAAAATGTTACCATTCTTTTGCGCTACATAAGTAGTTCGCTTTGTGATTTGATGTTTGTAAACACTCAATAATATTAAAAGTTGGATTTTTGATCGGGCTCAATTTTATTTGACTATCATTATCATTGACTCGACGGCACGCAGCCCGTCGGACCCGACCCGGTGAACCGTGAACGTAACAAACTAACAACCCGCGGAACGATGCACCGAGTTGAGCATGTACTGACTCGGACGGACGACGCGGCGACGCGACGTACCTTAAGGCAGCCCGGGTCGAGTCAACTCGAGTTGCAGCCCGAGTTGGTTACCGGGTCAACTCGAGTTACTCGAGTTAAGAAAAAGTCGACTCGGCCCATCGCTACGGCACGCACCACAGAGTATATTATAATCACTGCACGCACGATGCTTGACACCATTCTGCAATATTTTCCAATATTTATTTATTTTTCAACTGCGCTGCTTGTGGGGCTTCACATCGCAATCAATGTCGTGAAACAGTCAAATATCTCGGACATTATGGCCTTTCCTGCAGTCCTGCATCCGTCATGCTCTACAGCAATTTTGCCGGCAAAAAGTCTTAGCAGGGCGGTCGGGACCACTCGACCACCCGATTTCTTATTACACCGTCCCTGCAGGCAGGGCCCGATAAATAGTGTAATGTAATTAGTCCTTTACTTAAGCGCACCCCAGGTACACTGGTGAAATGTCATTATGTCACTGTCAATGTCAAAATCACGAAATGTAATAATAACCTCAATTTTCTAGTCATAATGTTAGTTTACAATAATAAAATGGAATTAGAAGTACTCCGAGATCCAGGCAAAAATAATTCAACAAAACTATCCTCGACAGGAAAAGTATTGATAGGTGTCACAGGAGGCCTAGCTGTTGGAGTTAGTATTATTTGTATACCGTTCACCGTACTACCAGCGCTGAGGAAAGTGTGTTTGCCTTACGTCCCTGCCACCACAGAACAACTCCTTGGAATTAGCAAAGCTTTAGCTGGTCGCAGTGGTAAATTATTAGATGTGGGTTCGGGCGATGGAAGAATTGTGTTTACCGCTGCCAAGTTAGGTTTTCAAGCAGATGGAGTCGAGTTAAACCCCTGGCTAGTCTACTACTCTAGAATCTCTGCATTACTGGAACCGGAATACCGAGGGAGCAAATTTTTCCGGCGTGACTTATGGAAATTTGACCTAAAGCCATACAACAACATAGTCATATTTGGTGTGGAGCAGATGATGAAGGACTTTGAACATAAGTTATTAACAGAAACAAACAAAGACACAGTAGTGGTGGCATGCCGGTTTCCATTGCCAAACATGATTCCTGTGGAAACAATAGGGAGTGGTGTGGATACTGTTTGGAAATATGTTGTGAAACGATAAACCAGAATTAAAACTTAGGTACTTGTATTAGAGATTAGCTTAAAATTAATAAAAATATACACTGTTGACTGTACAAAACATATTATTTCTAAAAGCGGCCACTTCTTTTCCTGCCTGTATACTTGGTGTCAGCCTTGGTGTCCTTGCCTTGTTTCCTTCTACGTTCTTTTTTCTCTATTATCCAAGCTCTTGTATTTTTGAGTGGTTTACCTCTAATATTTCTAGTCGCTTCTCTTTTAGCATACTGGACTTGAAGACTGTTGTCCATTTCATCAGTACCTGGAAAATTGCAAAAATATTCACTAACATGGTGTAGAGCCAACATTAAATTGACACTGTTTAAAAGTTATCAGTATAAATTGTTTTGGTGTGGATTGACCAATTACTGGGTATAACCCTCATTGCTATCAGATCAGTACCTATATTTGTTACTGAGTATGTTACTATCAATTAGAGACAAGTATGACTAATTGTGTCTTTAGCAAGTCATTCATTTAATAATTACCTAGTGCTTGAGGTAGGGGAGCTGATCCTCCAGTCATCAGCACCAAAAAGAACTTCTTGGCTTTGGCAGAATTAGGAAAGTCTACTACCACACCTCCATAGAAACCTGCCTTCATGGCTTGTGAGGTAACCAGGTCCATTTGACTCTCATTTTCTGGGTAGAACTGGAATACTGCTCTGGCTGATCTTGACTGAAATAAAGTACTATGTTACTGATTATACCAATAATGTACAGTTTGATTGCCATGTTACAAGTCAATAATGAAAAGAAAAACTGTCACATACAACTTGAGGCAACCCATGCTTTCTGGATTGTATTTTAGTTTGTGTTAAAGTAACATTCTTTAAATTCAGGAATATAAACAAACACTTTACCAGGTTGATGTGTTGTGACTTTACTCATTTTATTTAGAGGAGTTGGTTTTATCAGACACTTGATGCCTAGTTTATCATAAAGTATTTAAGAATAACATACCAACGAAGCATACAAGGAAGTAAAGAACTGATGGAGCCTTTTGACAGGGTGATGTGACTTCTTGTCAGCATTGAACAGCCACTGCAGGGCTGACACTGATACTGCTCCATCAAAACACCCAGCTTTGAATGGAACTCCCTCGCCCATGTCCGATAGTACCAGGTCACCTTCCGTTTCTCTTTCTTTGGCTACATCTGAAATGTATTTTATGGTCAGTAACAAGAAAGTAATATTGTATTGTATTGTACAACTGGCTAGTGCCACCACTCCACGCCAAAGCACGTATTCTGTGTATGGGCTATAATCCACCACACAGGTCCAGTGCGGGTTGGTAGATGTCACATGTCTTTGAAATTTTGGTTCTAGGACATGCCGGTTTTGTCACTATGTTTTCCTTCACCGGTTTTGAGAGCAGTGGTGATATAATAAGTTACACAAAGTAATGCGCCTGCCTGGTTTCCAACGCACAACTTACTGTTCGTAAGTCTCTTTCTCATTCTGTTCGGAAGGGCCACAGTAGATTCAAGTGAGCTGAGTGGCTGTTAATTATAATACTTAACACTATTTTAAAATTTAATCAGGATACTTGAAACTAGTTAAGGCCATACATTTAGTGGGTGTGGTGGATGTAAAGTTATGATGTACCAAGCATAGAAGGTGATATGTCCATGCCAATCCACATGTGTCCATTTTCTTCTAGTACTGTGCCAGATAAGCCTGAACCGCATCCTATATCTAGGAGAAGACATGGAGTATCCTCTGGTAGCAGCAGCAATTCTAAACATCTTTCTGTCATCTGTGCTTGGATGTCCATAATACGTGAACTGAAAAAGTATAATTTATATTATGTAGGGATCTTATGAAAGAGTTCGTCGACTGCTGGTTGTTGTCAGTAAGGTAAACTTACTTTTGAGTGTATTTTCTGGCTTCGTCTTCATTGTAGAACTAAAAATAACAAAAAAATGGTGATTATTTAGCTAAACAAACGCATTTTCTACCTGGTTTAGTAAATTATAAACATAGCCTTACAACTTCAGGTGGCGCCTGATGTTCTGGTCTCTTTGACATGGTTAAAAAATTTTTAGAACATACGCCGTTCTAAGAATTTAATATTTTTAAATAAAAACAAAGCGACACGAGACCTAACCTTAGACTTTTGTTGACAGTTAGTTTCTGCATGTTGGCAAAATTTATTACCACAGGTTATGTTGGTTAGCTGCGTTCATTTACTGGAATGAAATAGTCGATTTTATGAACTGTGAACTAGGATTTTTACTACTTAGTCGAAAGTGCATCCCTCTTTCTAAATTGTCTTTGGTTTTGCAAATGTCAATGTCAGCTGGTTGTATCGAGTAACGTCAAAATAACGCGGGAGAAGGAAGACTGATTTATTTATTTACAGTAACTGGTATTGGTTTACAAAGGTTTTCTTTAATATTACTTGAATTAAATAATGCCTACAATATGCCAAGAGCATTAAGTTTGAAAAAGGTACCCTACTATTGGAATCTGCAAAAACCCGTAAGCTATCTTTTGATTTATTCTTATCTTAATTTTGAACTTGTCGCAACAGGCTGGTCCTTCAAAGAATCAAAAATCTATAACAGATTTCCTCAAAACTGGTGCTTCTAGTCAGAAGCCGGTTACTGCCAAAACTCAAATTCAAGCTGTAATTCCTGAAAAGAGTTTCAAAAGGAAGGCATCCTCGCCAGTCTTGATAGATGATGATGATACAGACTTTAAACCGGCAACCAAAGGCAATTTAAATCATGATGCGACTTCTAATACACCGAAAAAACTTAAGACTGAAAATGTTAGTTTAGGCTTGTCATCACCTATCACAAGTCCTAAGAAGAAAACATCACCTAACAAGGAAAATGTATTACAATCTAATATCTCTCCAAAAAAGAACCTATTGGTCGATCTTGAGGGACACAACAAAAATGGTGATAAGGTACACCAAGCTGTAATTCAGAAGAAAAAAGACTGCTCTCTGACATCATTGCCTGAAAATGGGAATAAACTACAAAATCATGTATCACCAAATAATATTAGAAATGGAAACAAAAATGAATCATGTGTATTTGAAAATGGGGACAATTCAGAATATTGTAAACAAGGAGTTGTTACTGCTAAGAAACAATCGCCATTTAAAAAGAATGGAAATGTTAACAGCCCTCAGCGAAGAACACCTCAGAAAAGTCCTTTAAAAGGTATGAATCAAATCTACCTATTTTTTGTTTTCTAAACAATCATCATTCTCCTGCTATTTTGGCATCCGCATTCTTTTCTTTAATTTTTTCATGCTTACCTATTACTTGCCATCTCTGCAGTTTTCTGTAACAATAAGAATACTAAAATGTGACTTCATAAATCAATTTTATATTTGTTTATCACTTTCAAGATGAAAACCTAACTATAGGCTCCAAAAAAATAAAATCCTTCATATCTGGCTTTTTTAAACTGATATAATTATTTGTATTTTTTAGAGCTTTCCTGCTCACCAGTCAATAAGTTAACAAGTCCAGAGAAAACACTCAAAGAAGTGATGTCTCCTCAAAAAAGTGGGTCCACCGTAAAAGTGCAGGATTTCAGCACAGAAAATGTTTGTGATGACTTTGAGGATGACTGGGATGTGGATGATATTGAAGAGGTACGGTAACATAATGCAGTTTGGGTTTTGTCTGTCAGAGTTCTCTGAGACCTACAGAGTTCTCTGATGGTTCACTGTTCAGCCTTATAGTCTGAGTAATAAGGTTGAAAACTAGTTGACCGTCAGTAAGTGCAGAAGTACATGTTTATTATAGGGCTATAAATACTGGTAAACCTGTATGCATATTTTGGTGGCACAGTTGGGTTGACTAAAGTTCTCTCAATGAAATAAGTCACTATTTTTTGACATAATCAACTGCCTAGCTTTTTCCCAACAATGATTTAATCTACTGAGAAAATATAACCCTCTTTATTTACCACTACAAAGAAAGTTTATCTAGATCATTTCTGTTTTGGGACAGGATGGTATAGAAGATTTGGATCTGAGCATGATGCAGCGCTGTGAGATACTCAGTTCTAAGAACATGACAACTAGGGTAGAATTAAGACTGAAGAACAGTGATGGCAAAAAGGCAACATGCTTTGTCGAAGGAATATGGTGAGATTTAGCATTTTTGTACATTGTGGAAATGTGTAATGAAATGCAAATGTTGACCAACAAATAAATACAGTTAAATTCCTATATGAATAGCCAAACCCCAAATACCATATGACTACCTTGTTGCTCTAGTTGTTGCAAGTGAAACTGCTGAGGATGAGGTCCTGGGTATTATTCCCAGGTTGGGCAAAGTGTTATTGGATTTTTCGCGCTCGGTTAATGGGTCGCCCCTATTACATGGGGCTTAAACCAAACTGGCGAAGTTTGGGTGTACTATTTGGTACACCTCGTTACTTTACGTGAATATCCAAAGTACCAAACAATACCATTAGCAAAAGATTGTTTTCAATACACTTCCTCGAAAACTGGTTATTTTCGCACTACAATTAGATTCAAAATGTAGTGTATTTCACACACATGCGTTTTTGCTATTTTTTCCACACATGTGCGGAAAGCAAAATTGCCACAGATTTTATAAATAAAAAGCTTTTTTTCATATTAGGCTGTATAACGGCTTCATACCTTTGCCTCTCCTTCAACCTCGCAAAAGCAAAGCGCGGAAAAAAAGAAAGGAGATCACCCAGCCTCCGTACATTTTTGGGCTATTTTCAAAAGTGCCGGCCAACCAAAATAAACATATTATTTGGATAGAGGATAACAAAATAAACATTTAAAAGTCAATTTACCGAGGAGTTATTCAACCACAAAATATCTGAGGTCACCCAGATTGAGGTATTTTTTTTTTGACGGCCGTCTAAAATAAACTCAATAACTACATAGAACCTATGCATATGTCACCGTAAAATTGTCAAACACGTTAGATTGTAAAATAACTAGAGAGATTGTAAACTCTCGAAATATTGTCAAACGAACATACTGCTTACAATAAAACGCATCAATTTTCGTTAAATTCATGCGATGGTAGTCAACGCACGCGGTGTGGAGGGAAGGAGGGGTCCCCCTTTTCCCAATGGTACCAGTCTCATGAAAAAATAATGTACCATTCCTGAGAAATACCGATTAATGTAACCTAATCTTAAAACACTTTATATTGTTTATTTTGGTTGGCACTTTTGAAAATAGCCCAATCTGGGTGATATCCTTTAAATCAAAGTCTCGCAATAATTCATGACACAAATATTTTATTTTATTTCTTAAAAAAACGTCGTTTGATACACGTGGACATTTGTTATTGCAGTTCTCGGCTCAAAAACACCCTCGCCTACGGCTCGTGTGTTAATAACGACTTGAACTACAATACCAAAACTTTCTCCACTTGTATCGAAATTGTACTATTCTGTACATAAATGATTAAATGTAAAGAAAAATGGGCCCAAAAAAGCACATTATAGTAAGACTCATTTTGGGCCTATTCTCTAAGCTCAGATGCGGCCTCTTTATTTGAGGTGGCATAAGTATAATTTTAATATAGCGGTTTTACATAAAAATAAAACCGATATTATGTGCCGAGAAGGAAAACATACAGCATTGTTTATGAAGAAGCAGTGTATACTTAGCGTTTTGCGCGGTCATCATACATTTAATTTAGTTCAACTTAATGTCAATAGATGGCGTAACTATCGCCCGATGTTGTATTTAATTTGTGCCAGCTAGGACGCGGGGACCGTTGTCACTTTTCGAATTCATAGTCTTCACCAGGAAGAACTTCCTACAATGCTGTATGTTTTCCTTCTCGGCACATAATATCGGTTTTATTTTTATGTAAAACCGCTATATTGATGTGCCTCCGGAAAACATACAGCATTGTTTATGAAGACGTGTTTGTTATCTGCTGGTGAAATATTACAGGTAAAACACAACGCTATGATGATAATCAAATGTTTATTCTAAGAGTTAAATAGTTACAGTAATAATAATTTATTGAAAACAATCTGATCTTATAGATAAAGGGTACAATAATCACGGTTTAGATTTTCTACGAATAAATCAAATTTTAGTTATTTAAGTAGAAGTAAATGTGTTGAAAAATGAATTACGAGAGTCTCTAGGCAGTTCTATTTCTCGACAGTAATGATTAAAGAAGGTATTGGATGATTTCCAATTACCTCGTGATAAAATGTCATCAATTGGTTGATTATCTAACCAATTTAAGGACGCTACTGCTGATCTACAGCTTCCCGGAGATGCATGAATGCCACTATCTCTGAGAACTGTACGTACCCAGTTCCCAATTACAGTGCGTGAGGCAGCTTTTGTGTGACTAAATATAGTGATAAAGAGATTGTCTAAATTGGTAACTTCAGATCTCTTTGTTTTAGTTTTTTCTATTAGAAGTCTGACTAAAGATACAGGACATATGTTTTTATCATTATGTTGTGAGAGTTTCCACGCGGACTGACGATAATAATGTGTATCGGTTTTCGATCCAAATGCAGGTATTAAAAAGATATTGTCACCATCATCGAAAAAACTGTTATTTGAAATTTTTAGCAAGGTAAGGTCATGAACCCTACGGCCTGATGATAGCAATAAAACGGTGGCTGTTCGACGCGCTAAATCGAACAATGTGTCTTTAGGTACAGTTGATGAGAGCCAATTTAGTACGATACGTGGATCCCACGTGAACGAAGGTCGTATTTCTTTTGGTTTAGCCATTCCTATTGCCTTAAGGGTTTGTTTAATAATAAAGTTAGAAAATGTTTGTTGTTCAACATGAGGGCCGCAAAAAGTTAAAACTGCCGATTTGTGGACAAGGATAGTACTGTAGGACAAATTTTCGTTGAGAAAGAGAAACATTAAGAATTTTGCGATGTCAGCAGGTTTTGGACATTTTGGGTTTAATTGAGAGTTAGAGCACCATCTCAACCACCGCCTAAGTGCCGGCAAATAGGTTGACAAAGTTGAACGTCGCCAGCTCTTCTTTAGAAGATCTTTTTCTTGTGTGGACCAATCTTTTATTTGGGCACCCCACCCCCAACTTTCCAGACTTTCAGGGTCAATGTCTGTACCTGTGGGGGAGGCTGTGATGTCATAACATCTATCATGGTCTCCGACAGGTTCGGGAGTTCGTGTGGGTGGTCTAGAGCTCTGGATTTCAGGTCCTGAAGCCAGAAGGCTCGAGGCCACTCTGGAGCCACTACTAAGTAAATTCCCGTGGCGTTGTTCAGTTGTGCCAGAACTCTGGGCAGCAAGCTGGGAGGTGGAAACACCCACGCTAGTCCGTGGTTCCATGGCCTGCTGAAGGCATCGATATAGCTTGCCGATCGATCTCTGCAGTCCAGAGATACGTAGTTTTTTACTACCGCGGATGCTTGTGTCGCAAATAAGTCGATTTCTGGACGCCCCCATTTCCGAAAGACTTTCACTGTTGCTTGAGGTAGAAGATGCCATTCCACGGGTTGTTTTCCTCGTGATAGTCTGTCCGCTATTATATTGTATCTCCCCGGCAGATAATGGGCTGATAGGGTTATGTTGAACTTGTCTGTTAGATGTAACAGTTTGAAGGTTATGGCTAGTAACCCCAACGATTTGGTGCCCCCCTCCTTTCGGATATATGCAATCAAGGTCCGGTTGTCTGATTGGATCAGCACGTGGGAGTTCTGCAACGTCTTCGTATTCCTTCTGATTGCCGATATTACAGCATATAGTTCTTTTTTGTTGCAGTGCCATCTTTTTTGGTGAGTTTTCCATGCACCTGACATCAGACTTCCGTCCAGGTGGGCACCCCAACCCCAATCCGAAGCGTCCGTCGCAAGGAAATGGGTAGCAGGCTTTTTGTGTATAGGCAATGTGTGACTTGTGGCTCCGCGCCACCACATTATCTCTTGGGACACTACTTGAGGCAATAGCTGTTTTTGACGGGGTTGTGTCTTGTTGAAGTGTCGTAAGAAGATTTGCATTTTCCGACAGTGTAGTCTTCCTCGGGGGACAACAAAGTTGGCGAAGTTTAACTGACCCAGCAGACTTTGCAGCTCCCGAAGATTGATGCGACTTTTTAGCAACAACCGGTCTAATGTTTGATTTATGCTTGCTTTCCTTTTTATTGGCAGGGACATTGTATTTACGGCTGTTTGCCAACGTATGCCAAGGTACTCTAAATCTTGAGTTGGCACCATAACCGATTTTTGGTAGTTTATTTGCCAGCCCAGGTGTTCCAAGTGCCTCACGGCTTCCGCAGCCTGAAGACATAACTTGGATTGGTCTTGGTTGACCAGAAGGAAGTCGTCTAGGTAGACTAGCACTCGACATCCCTTCGCTCGCAAGGTTTCCGCAACCCAGCAAGTTACGGAGGAAAATAGGTGTGGCGCTGAGGCCAGCCCGAACGGTAAACATGTCATTTCGTATAACAGATCTTTGTAGCTGATCCTTAAGAACGGTCGGTGAGATTTTGCTGCCCGAAGGTGAAAATAAGCCTGGGAAATATCTATTTTTATCATCCAGTCTCCAGGTTGGAGAAAATCTGGGATCGAGGCGTGAGAAATCAGACGAAAACGTTTCGTTCTGACGAACTTGTTTAATTCTCGAAGATCGAAAATTGGGCGCATCGATCCGTCGCTTTTCTTCCGCAGAAAAAGCTTCGAGATAAAACTGGGCGTTTTCTTGGAAACTAGTCGCAAAATATCCTGATCCGATAGATCTTTGACTATCTGAGACATTGCAGGGGATGGTTTGGTTGCATATTGCGTCATGATCCTTCTTGTTGGCATTAACAGAGGAGGTTTTTTGTAAAGGGGTATACGGAACCCCGAAACTGCTGACATTATGAATTTGTTTGCACCCAGTGCTTGCCAACGGTTCTTGAACATCGTTAAATGACCTCCCCTGAAATGTGTCGGGTAGTCACTTTTTTCCCTCTTTGTTTCGAAATGAATAATTTTTGGTTTGTTTGTAACCGTCACTTTTCCCTTTATACGTTTGTTGTTTTTTGTGGGTATCACGAAAATTATTTTTATTATTTTGTGCCTGAGGTCTGTATTTGGAGGTAGACGGTGTTGGTTCCTTATATTTTGATTTGAGTTGATCCTTAGTTTTGTGAGCCTGTGGTGGTGATAACCAGAAGTGAGGCCCTCCGAGGGACTGGATAAGAGACATAAGTTTTGACTTGTCAAACAAAAACTCTTCACTAGGAGGTATATTACTCAGCGCAGCTTGCACACTTTTATCCGGAATTTCGGAAATTATTCTTTTTCGTCTAGTTTCAATACATTCGGCTCTTTTACCGCAAATTATTTGTAAGATTTGTTCAGACACTTTATAAGACGTCGATTCATTACCGAATGTTTCAAAAATTTTATTAAACAGGTTATCCGATTTTAACTCGGCAGGATTATTGTGAGCCCAATCAATAATACCCTGCAAACCGGATTGCAAAAGTTCCCTTTGAAGTAACAAGGCGTTAGTAGTTGCAGCCATGATTTCCTCCGTTGGGGCCAGGAAATCTTTTCCTTTGTTCAAACAACACAGTTCGTCGTTAATTTTTAAATTGCAAAAGCCCGGGTATGCGAGCATTTCCAACAATGCCTTCTTATAACGGATATGTTGCCAAGTAGGGGTGTTAAAATGCTGCAAACTGATTAACTGTTGTAAGCGTTTTTCATCAGCCGATTTAAGAATTTTTTTCTCATCAAAACTAGTTTTACAGGCTCCCAAATCCAACGATCTACACGGTTCTGTAGATGGATTAGTCACGAAAGCATTGTTGCTAACCCCCGCTGGTTCTATAACGTCACTTGTGTTCACATTACCAGTCGGCACGAAATTTTGGTGCATAATAAAGTTTGTAAGAAAACTGACCTGGTTGTATAACGCGTCGATCCGAGGATCGACCGTTACCTGTGAATCCCGCTTTTGTTTTTTGCGTGGAGGTTCCTCTTGTTCGGCTTCGCTGTCCGATGAACTGCTAGCGCACGAGGAGTCCTCTTTTTCTTGATCCCTCTCGGAAGTCGGCGAGTTTGAAACGATCGACCGATTGGCCCCGGCGGCGATGGCCTCATCGGGATCGTTACTCGGCCCGGGATTCATAACGGTAAAACCGTTATTTTAACGTTAAGATTTAAAATACAGAAATTAATGCACTATTAAAATGTCTAACACAGTATTAGATAGTTATTTTAAAAGGTTAAACGATTAACCGAATATTTTTGAATTTCGACCGCTCGCGGCGAAAGTACACAACGCTATGAATTCGAAAAGTGACAACGGTCCCCGCGTCCTAGCTGGCACAAATTAAATACAACATCGGGCGATAGTTACGCCATCTATTGACATTAAGTTGAACTAAATTAAATGTATGATGACCGCGCAAAACGCTAAGTATACACTGCTTCTTCATAAACAATGCTGTATGTTTTCCGGAGGCACATCAATAGTAAACATAAGGTAAACATGGATTGAATAACCAAGTCATTTTATTTAAAAGTATTTATGTATCAACTAAATACTCAAATAAAAATATTGCAGGCTCGATACTCCCCTACTGACTGGCGACATAGTCAGCGTACTCGCATCTCGTGACTCATCCGGTCACTACAGCGTGACAAACATATCCGGCTTGCTAGTGTTGCGCCCAGACCACCTGGTATCCAGCACTAGTGTTGTAGCTGGCGTGTTCTGTAAGCGTAAGGCTGTGCTGCAGGAACGTTGGAGAGGGATTGACTCTGCTAATATGGCTGTAAGTGAGAATTGCTTCTGATGTTTCCAAACATTCTTCTGCTTTACAAAGTCGCTCCCGCCGTCTGTACGCTAAGATATTTTAACCTTTTGAACGCCATGGTCACATATACGTGACAAGGAAGGGCGTGCCTTGTACGCGAAACGACATAAATATGTGACAAAATGGTAAGTGAAATTGTGTGGCATGTCGTGGAGGGCACGTGCTTTTATTGGCGTGGTTGTAGGGGTTAAACTACGCAACGGATTTTATGCCGTTTTCAGAAATAGATGGAGTGATTCAAGAGGGAAGGTTTATAATATCTACAATGTACCCGTGCGAAGCCGGGCGGGTCGCTAGTATTTTATAAATTCGAAAATAATTCTGTCTGTCGACCATTTCACACCTCATAGCAGATGGGATATAGCTAGTTGGTGTAAACGAGCCAAACCGCGTGCAAAAGTTTCTTCAAGTTCTTTTATTTTCGCGGATCGCTCTCGTCCACGGGTCCATTTGATTGTTAGCTTTGTTAACTATCCAATCACATTTAAATTCTTCTAATTCAGAACGCGCTTTTTGCGTCGCACAACTGGACCTTATACAATTTAAAACTTGATTGTATTTTATTTCAGATGACAACAGGAATATTAATTCACGAGCTAGTACAAAAAGCTCTGACTCAAAAGATAACATCAATAGAACAACTTCGGTCAGTGACTGACAATATTATAAAGGAGTCTGTGGAGAGACTGTATGATGCGGGCTTGAGTGAAGAGGAGGCGAGAACTAACATATACAATTATGTACCGCCGCTCGCTGACTTTATGAACACTTATGTTGCGGATAAACCGCCTACAGTTGCGGTAATTATTATTTTTGCTGTCAACAGCGTAGTTAGAACTAGAAAAGATGTTTAAAAATTTTGGTGATGATGAGTTCACTGTAATACTAACCACCTGATGCGGTATAGCGGTGCGCAATAGCGACAATTATCAAAGGAAATATGAAGACTTTTGATGTATAGGGTATACAAAGTAATGTGCCTGTTTCGGTTGGAACTTGTTAGGCGAGCCCGTTTTCACAAGGCCACCGCTGCTTTCAAAACAGTTTCTAGGAATCCCGTGCTAAATATTCTCCATCTTACTCCCACGTTTTATGACCGCGCCTGGAGTGAGACGTTTATAATTATTGTTTGTTGTCTACAGACTGTCAAAAAAGACAAAAACAACTGGTCAGGACACATCGATAAAATATTGGATATTGAAGAGAATTTGTGCTGCCCTAAACTGGGGTTAAAGGGGAAAATTGATGCCACTGTACAAGTCACAATTCATGAGAGAAATGGTAAGAATGAACTTAACTTCTCTACACATATTTTGGGCCATGGAGTTTCTATAGGGTGCCTATGGGGTTCTATAGTATCTGTCCAAAACACCATGTGCCTTCCGGTCACAGGTACACTGCGAAGTTTGTTTTCTACACTAATATTATAAAGAGGAAAACTTTGTTTGTTTGTTTGGTTGTAATGAATAGGCTTAAAAACTACTGGACCGTTTTTAAAAATTCTTTCACCATTCGAAAGCTACATTATCCACGAGTAACATAGGTTATATTTTATCCCCGTACTCCCACGGGAACGGGAATTACGCGGGTGAAACCGCGTGACGTCCGCTAGTCTATAATAAAAAACATTGTTTTGAAAGGTCGTCAACGCGCCGTAGTACCTCTAGAACTGAAGAGTGGCAAGGCGTCCATGTCAGCGGAACACCGCGGTCAACTGGTCCTGTACGGCATGATGCTCAACTTGCAGAACTGCGAGGACCCCACGCAGGCGGCACAGCGCGGTCTACTGCTGTACTTGAAGTAAGTAATCACATTGTACATGGTAGGAGAGACATTTTCACAAACGTTTACCATGGATTCAAATTATGGTACTAGAACCACCAGAGCTTCCGAAGGTTTCCAAGGTTTAAAAAAATCCGTACATACATTTTGACTGTGATGTGTTGCACTTTTGAATGAAACAGCTGTTTACGGGAAACTCGTCACCAGGCTTTTCTCAAGTTTTGTAATACTCGTGTTGAGCTACGTGCTGTACCTTCCAGAAGGTTTTGTAGTACTAGTATTTAGCTACATGCTGTATATCTTCCGGAAGGTTTTGTAATACTAGTACTAAGCTACATGCTGTATCTTCCAGAAGGTTTTGTAGTACTGGTATTTAGCTACATGCTGTATCTTCCAGAAGGTTTTGTAGTACTGGTATTTAGCTACATGCTGTATCTTCCAGAACGTTTTGTAGTACTGGTATTAAGCTACCTGCTGTATATCTTCCAGAAGGTTTTGTAATACTAGTATTTAGCTACATGCTGTATCTTCCAGAAGGTTTTGTGATACTGGTATTTAGCTACATGCTGTATCTTCCAGAAGGTTTTGTAGTACTGGTATTTAGCTACATGCTGTATCTTCCAGAACGTTTTGTAGTACTGGTATTAAGCTACCTGCTGTATATCTTCCAGAAGGTTTTGTAATACTAGTACTAAGCTACATGCTGTATCTTCCAGAAGGTTTTGTAGTACTGGTATTTAGCTACATGCTGTATATCTTCCAGAAGGTTTTGTAATACTAGTATTTAGCTACATGCTGTATCTTCCAGAAGGTTTTGTAGTACTGGTATTTAGCTACATGCTGTATCTTCCAGAACGTTTTGTAGTACTGGTATTAAGCTACCTGCTGTATATCTTCCAGAAGGTTTTGTAATACTAGTATTTAGCTACATGCTGTATCTTCCAGAAGGTTTTGTAATACTGGTATTTAGCTACATGCTGTATGTTCCAGAAGGTTCTGTGATACTAGTATTTGGCTATATGTTGCATCTTTCAGAAGGTTTTGTAATACTAGTATTTAGATACATGCTGTATCTTCCAGAAGGTTTTGTAATACTAGTATTTAGCTACATGCTGTATCTTTTAAGAGGTATGGAATACTAGTATTTAGCTACATGCTGTATATCTTCCAGAAGGTTTTGTAATACTAGTAATTAGCTACATGCTGTATCTTCCAGAAGCTTTTATAATACTAGTATCTAGCTTCATGCTGTATCTTCGAGAAGGTTTTGTAATACTAGTATTTAGCTACATGCTGTATCTTCCAGAAGGTTATGTAATACTAGTATTTAGCTACTTCCTGCATATTTTAGAAGGTTTTGTAATACTAGTATTTAGCTATATGTTGCATCTTTCAGAAGGTTTTGTAATACTAGTATTTAGCTACATGCTGCATATTTTAGAAGGTTTTGTAATACTAGTATTTAGCTATATGTTGCATCTTTCAGAAGGTTTTGTAATACTAGTATTTAGCTACATGCTGTATTTTCCAGCAGGTTTTGTAATACTAGTATTTAGCTACATGCTGCATATTTTAGAAGGTTATGTAATACTAGTATTTAGCTATATGTTGCATCTTTCAGAAGGTTTTGTAATACTAGTATTTAGCTACATGCTGTATTTTCCAGCAGGTTTTGTAATACTAGTATTTAGCTACATGCTGCATATTTTAGAAGGTTTTGTAATACTAGTATTTAGCTATATGTTGCATCTTTCAGAAGGTTTTGTAATACTAGTATTTAGCTACATGCTGTATTTTCCAGCAGGTTTTGTAATACTAGTATTTAGCTACATGCTGCATTTTCCAGAAGGTTTCGTAATACTAGTATTTTACTGCATGCTGCATATTCTAGAAGGTTTTGTAATACAAGTATTTAGCTATATGCTGGATTTTCCAGAAGGTTTTATAATAGTTGTATTTAGCTACATGGTGTAGCTTCCAGAAGGATTACTGGAAGCTAACAATATCATACTTTGGAAAAGACTAAGCGTTGGTTTAATAATAATAATAATATGAATATACGGAATGACATGTGTCATGAGTGAGTGAAAACGAAATGATCAAAATATTATGTAAAATTAAATTACGACTATGTTGACCCGAGCCGCTGCTCGACGCGCACGCCTACCGCCTCCGGACCCGTCGCTCAGCTCCGCCTCGCCGCCGCCGGAACCCAGCCCCATCGTGAGTGCTGTGACACCGGCCGTGGCAGTTGCGTCGAGCTCAAGCGACGAGTATTTCTCTCCGCCCACGACGCCACCACCTGCTCGTCGACGGGGAGGACGCCGGCCGCCGGACGGCTTAGGACCTCGAGGCCCACCGGCTTCTGATAGGGTCCCAGCTCCCGGTGGAAGTGTGCAGCGCATGCGATGGACGCAATCGAATAACGAAAACGTCATGCGCGCATACTATGGGGCTACAGAGGGGGGAAACAATTTGACCGCGTACCGTGTTAGGATGCTCTCTCTGTTTCAGGTGCTTGAGCCAGCTGTCAACGTGTCGGCACAACGACTGTCGGATCAGGTGCGAGTCATCCAGCGTAATCGTATGTTGGATGACACCGTACTTGATCGCTTGCGAACTGAAGTGCAGAGTAGCCGTGTCACGGCCACGCCGCCGTCGCAGGCTGTGGTTCCACCACAGTCTACCGTAACAACACCATATTGCGTTGGTGACGTGAGTAGTGACATGGTTACTAATGTAAGTATCCAGTGCAGTGAGGATATGAGGAGTGCTTTGGAGGGTGCGATTCGGGAATATCGGTTCATGACACCCAAACTTAGACCACGCTTACCTCGTTTGCCCATGCACAACAAAAATAAGATGCTGGTGGCTGTTCTGGATTCGCAGTTGTCAAATTATTTTGATAGCTGTGAAGACCTCACCGATATTCGCTCGATCCTGTATTGTGCGGCCGTAGCGGCATGTCGTGTAGCTCATGTTAAATTTTCTGATGACAGAGCTACACGACCAAAACCAGCCGTACCGGCATGGCAGTACAGGATTGAACAACGTATTGGTGGGGCCAGAGCACTCATCGGCAAATTGATCTGCTTCAGGGAGGGCAATACTCGCCCTAGGGTGATGCGTTTTGTGAGGCGGGCGTTCTCGGGGACTGATATCAGTCCTCGAGACTATATGTCTCGTGTCACAGAGCGCATCGACTTCCTGAAGCAGAAAGTGTATGCATGGGCAAGCCGTATTCGTAGGTATAAGCGGCGGGTGGACCGATACACTCAGAATCGCACATTCCAAAGAGATGAAAGGTGGATTTACAGGGCTTGGGAGCGACCGGACCAAGGTGTGGCTGACACGCGCCTGCCAGATGATGATGCAATGTGTTCATTCTGGCGCAGCATCTGGTCGGTGCCTGTCAGCCATGCTGAGGGTGAATGGACTCGGGTGGTTGAGCGAGCGTGCGATCCAGTACCAGAAATGGGGGCAATTACTATCAGCCCCCAAGACGTAGCTTGTGCAGTCCGTCCGTTGCCTAATTGGAAATCTCCAGGGCCGGATGGGCTGCACAATTTCTGGATAAAATGGTTCACAAGGTCGCACGCTCGCCTGGCGACCCTGTTCCAGTCAGCCTTAGAGTCGGGGTCGCTGCCAGAGTTCCTGACAACAGGTATAACCCATCTGCTCCATAAATCGGGTAGTACTGCGGAACCCAAAAATTATAGACCGATTACCTGTCTCCCGACGGTCTATAAAGTTCTTACATCTATTTTGAGAGCTAAAATCACTAAACATATTGACAAAAATTCTGTTATGTCAGCTTCTCAGAATGGTTGTAGGAACGGGTCCCGCGGTACTAAGGAGCTACTCCTCATTGATATGGCCATAAGCCAACAGGTTCGCCGTTCCCGAAAGGATCTGTCGACATGCTGGATAGACTATAAGAAGGCCTACGATTCGGTGCCACATACATGGCTTAGGAGGGTGCTAGAGTTGTATAAAGTTGATGCTACTCTGCGCACTTTCCTAATGTCGTGTATGGGGCAATGGAGGACAGTCCTTCGCTATCCAGGATGTCGGCAAATTCAGAGGAATAGCGAGCCGATAAGGATAGAGCGAGGTATATTTCAGGGCGATAGTTTGAGTCCACTTTGGTTCTGCTTAGCCTTGAATCCTCTGAGCACACTGCTGGAGGATTCAGGTCTAGGCTATCAGTTGCGGAAAGATGGTCGGGTTATATCTCACCTCCTTTACATGGATGACTTGAAACTCTTTGCCCCCAACGATTTGCAACTGATGGAGCTACTGAAGGTAACTGAAACCTTCAGTAGCGCCATCAGGATGGAATTTGGTGTGGACAAATGTGCGGTCATGCATGTAAAGCGAGGGGGGATTGTGGAATCTGTGGGAACCCAGCTCTTAGATTCCATAAATCTTAGATCCCTCTCAGCAACTGAAACCTATAAGTATTTGGGTATGTCGGAAGCGCTGGGCATCAGTGTGGCTGACATGAAGCAATCGTTGAGGGAGCGCTTCTTTGGCCGCCTGAAAAAAGTATTTAATAGTCTTTTATCGGGCGGAAATAAGGTGCGTGCCTTCAACGGTTGGGTCATGCCAGTTTTGATGTACTCTTTCGGCATACTCAAATGGACTCAAACCGAACTAGACGCCCTGGATACTAAGGTCCGTAAATTGTTGACGGCATCTCGAATGCATCACCCGCGTTCTTCAGTTATGAGACTGTATATCCCGCGAAAGTGTGGGGGTCGTGGCTTTTTAAACGCTAAGACTCTCCACAATCGCGAGATATGCAGTCTCAGGGAATATTTCCTGGAAGCTGACGTGGAGATGCATCGAGATGTGGTTGCGATGGACAAGGGCCTCACCCCGCTCTCCTTGGCTAAAGAGAACTGGCGCAAACCTGTAGTACTTACTACTGATGATCGCAGGAAAGAATGGCAGGGCAAGGAGCTTCACGGGCGCTTTTACCGGGCTCTTCATGGGCCCGATGTAGATTTTCTAGCGTCCGTGTCCTGGCTACGTTCCGGGGACCTCTTCGGAGAAACCGAAGGTTTTGTCTGTGCAATTATGGATGAAGTAATGATGACGAATAACTACCGGAGATTTATTGTGAAGGACGGTACGGTTGACATATGTCGGGCATGCCACCGTCCAGGCGAATCAATCCGTCACATTATCTCCGGGTGTTCTCGTCTAGCTAACGGAGAGTACTTGCATAGACACAACCTTGTAGCCAGGATTATCCATCAGCAACTTGCTCTAAAATACAATCTTGTGGAATCGGAAGTGCCCTACTATAGGTATGTGCCCGACCCAGTTCTCGTTAATGGCAGTATCACACTGTACTGGGATCAATCCATCATCACTGACAGGACTGTTATAGCCAATAGGCCTGATATAGTGGTAATGGATCGATCAGAGCGGCGCGCAATGATTGTTGACATAACGGTCCCGCATGATGACAACCTCGTGAAAGCCGAGAAAGATAAACAAATCAAGTATCTTGACTTGGCTCGCGAGGTTGTCGACATGTGGGAAGTGGACTCGGCGATCATTGTGCCGATAGTCGTTTCGGCCCATGGCTTAATTGCCAAGAGCCTCGACCAATACCTGAGGAGGCTCTCGTTAGGCAGCTGGATCAAGGGCTTGATTCAGAAAGCGGTACTCCTTGACACGGCTCGTATTGTTAGGAGGTTCCTCTCTCTGGAGCCCTGACCGCCGGTAGCTTGGACCCTGTTCCCGATACCGGTGGGCTAAATTTTTTTATATTTTTAAATGTTTTTTACATATGTTTTATATTAATATTTAAAAATGTAAAGAGTTTGTTTAAAAATGAATAAAGGGAATAATAATATCCTTTATTTTTCGGACAACAGTAATCCATTGTGTTACTAAGCAATACAAAATAGCCTAGCTTTAGCCTTCCGCCATCTCTAGTAATTGACACAACCTGGCCTAACCTATTCATGATGATATCTTCTAGGATTAAAATAATCCCATTTGCGCAGGGATCGCGTAGAGTTGCGTGAGGTAAGCTGTGGCTACCCGGAGCGTCGCGACTTAGTGATGCTACGTAATCAGCTCGTGCAGTATCTTACCACTGCGCCGCAGGATATCGACCCAGGTAACTTAGTATTATATGGTTGGTGAGACAAATACGTCTTAAGTCTTATTAAAAAAGGCTCAATATTAAAAGCTAAACATAGGTCTCTCACTATTGACCTTAAACTCAATAACACTCCACCTCTGACGGGACGAGCCTCCCGTCGAAGTCGTCCGAACGTTCACGAACTACATATTCCATATTTGAAACTTTTCCGAGTATCGGATTCGTCTTTTGTTTTTTGAAGTTTCGGTTTGTCAAGTGCCAGTGGGTTCTGATTTTGAATGTTCGTTAACTAAGCATAAGGTCAAAACTTGCAAAGCTTGTTGTGGAATGCGTTTAGTTGTGCGTTACTCAATACACTCCAGGCAATCCTCTTAAATTATCAACAATTATTTATTTTCAGAGAGCCTGGTGGACATAGAGGATGCGTCTGTAATGTTACAACAGAAGCTGCCGGAACCCGTGGATCATCACAACGCCTGCGCCAAGTGTCCCTACCTTACTCTATGCTCGCTGCATCTGTGGTAAAAAACCTCTGATATTTTAGCACTATCAATCTTCAAATAAACATCAAGATGCAATGCAGACTAAAGAAAAACACAGTTCAGTACAGAATTGTCAACTTGAAAGAGAGAAAAATGGTTTATTTTGCGCGTTGTTTGTGCAGAATAAACCATTTTTCTCTCTTTTTAATGAGAATACGCGCTGCATGTCCCACGTTTGATGTCTGCGTCAATGTTCGTTTAACTTTCCACTTAAAAAAAAACTTTATTACACACAACATACGGTTGGACAAGCTATTTGGTTTACATTTTACAATGTAATTTGTGGGTTAAACTGTAAACCAAATAGCTTGTTCGACCGTTCACTAATAACGTTTATAATTAAAATATCATAAACGAATTTTGAGATTTTTTTTGTTTAAACAAAAGAATAAGTGGTCTTGATATCATCAGAAAACAGTTTTTAGATCCTTCTCGCTGTACTAATACAAAAAGTCTTAAAGTTAACTTTTTTATGGGTTCCGTAGTCCTGTAAAGGACCCCAATAGTTTTGACATGTCCGTGTGTTTGCTGTCGTCTGTACGAGGTTTTGCTAAGAGACCATTAGTACAAAAAAGCTATAATTTTGTATGAGTGTGTATGTCAATTACGCCGTCAAAGTGATACAATTGGAAAATATTTATTTAGGGTAGCACCCCTATATGTGAAGTCGGGATGAATCTCTCGTCTACCCCATGGTGTGGGGTACCGTTGAACAGGTCTTTTAAAATGACTTTGGGGTTGCTTATGCTATTTTTCGATTTATTTATCCTAGGCATACAAATGGACCAAGTGTGTCAGAGTCCCACCCTCTATCTAAACTACGCACAGAAGCAATGGGCCATCTATCACCAAAGCACATTGAGTACTTCCTGCATTGGACGGCCTTACTAAAGATGGAAGAGAGAGGGCAGATGGTGTCTTCTCCCTTACACGCGCTGTGGACTGATAGCGTTGAAAAGAGGTGAGAATAGAATAACAAAGTGATGATTCATAAATGCTAAAAGAATTCAGGCAATTTTTAAATATGTTTACTTAGCCACCAGGTCAAAAGTTATTGTTGAGATAAAATATGTGAACTAAGAGGTGAGAGAGAGAGAGCAATATAGATTTCAACATGATTTATGTGAATGGATGTCCAGTATAAAGGAAACTTGGTCGTAATACTATTTGATGCTTCGGATATCTTATATCAAGACATTTAGGATGTGTCCGATATTGGCTACAAAACTACATAAAGGGTGTAAAACACCTCTTCACGAAGCCGAAAGGCACTTGTTCTCTCCATCATAGCGATCATTTTTTTGTTCTACACCATACCTGGGAACTTTCTAGCTACGGAGATATGGGGAGTCAAAGTTACAACTTTTTGACAAGTTTTTTTTAAATACAAGATTTTTTGTAACATTTTGACTTTTAACACCTCCACAACCCCCGTACTATACAATCCATCCATCAGCACAATGTTCTAAGTGCGTTACATTGAGTTCTACCACAAAACATGATTTATAACCTCAAAAAAAAAACTTTTCGCAAAAATTATTGCTGGGAAACCCCTGCAAATTTTTTTGCGAAAAGTTACTTAGAATGCTTGGTTCACGGCTTTGTGATGAGGTGGTTTACACCCTGTATTCTTTTTAATGTTTCAGAGAAAAGCGAGGCACATGTGCAGCACACTTAAAATTAACTGCAGTAACATATTTAGAAGACAGATACTTACACATATTTCGTAGAAAAAGTGAGGATAAAGGTAACCAAGAATTTGTATTCTACAAAAAAAAAAACACACAGACTGCTAAAATCATAACCCTTGCTTTTGCCTTGGGCCTAGTGGGTAAAACAGAATATTTAATTCGGTTATTCCCTAAGCAGTTTCGGAAAAACAGAGTTTTTAATAGGTTCTCACGCCAAATAATTAAAAATAATATTTCCCTGTAAGACGTGAACTTATCCTTTTGGAAGCCTTTGTCACATATACGTGACAAGCAAGCGCGTGCCCTGTACGCCAAACGACACAAATATGTGACAAAATAGTAGATGAAATTGTGCCTTGGCGTGTAGGGCACACGCGAGCGTTTATGCTGTGGCGGTCAAAAGGTTAAATTCGTTTCACAATATTTTCAGGTCATAATGTCGAAATGAAAGTAGCTAAAGGCCCTCAAGAGGGAGAATTTTCGATCGTCAGCATTGAGAACAGACCGTGGATAGCCGCAGGAGTTGTGACTGTCTCAAACTCTAAAGAAATACACATCTTTTTAGAGAGGTAGGTACATTTTTTTTCTTTTTATTTACTTTTGTGTGTACATAAATAAATAAATAAATAATAAATCAATCAATAATTGAAATTAATATTACTTTTAAAAAATTAGTAAGTAAAAAGTCTTGCGATTCATAATAAATAGAATAGATTAGATTCAGTGAGTATATTTATTTACGGCGTGAGTATATTTTTTATTTTTTTTATTTTACAGCGTTTTGTCATTTAAAAATACATTAACGTTATAATAGGTTTTTTTGAATGTTTTCCGAAACTCGTTATTATTTTTTTTTTCACCCATTAATATTTATTTATACAGCTTGGCTGGTGAATACGAATTTGACCCTCAGACACTATTTTTTTTCTACTGTAAAATTAGATTTTTAAAAGCTTGATTTTTCAGAATCCTATAGTATGTAAGTTACTACGATTGTCTAACCAAATAACGTTGGCTAATAATATAAATATTTATAATTGTAACATAATTTTCATTTGATTTATTACAGGGATGTAGGTAGTCGTTTAAACAAGAATACAGTGTACCACATCGACACGTACGAGTCTTATGCGACCACTGTACAGAATTTGACCAACTTAGGAGTGCTCATGGAGGACAGCGACAGAGCTGAGAGACTTCGGAAGTAAGTAATCATTCATCCAAAAGACGTCAAGAATTATCCATAATTATGATAAAAACTGTCTTATTCCCGTGCCTTCGAGGTCGGTAACTGTGCCACGAAATCATACTGCCGGGATAAAACGATTACTATTCTACATGTTAATCCAGGTTCTAAACTATCTCTGCCGGGGTTGCGGGACTGTTCGAAAGAGATACCGTGGCCCCGGAACATAAAGGACGAGGAAGGAACATGGATGGGTTTTAGTCAGTAAAAGTCTGACACTCCCTCCCACTCCGCCTAGAGTGGGAGATAAGTCATTTGATGATTTCCCATCCGAAAAAAAAAAAAACATCGCACTGCTGGGAAAAAGCCTCTATTAGAGCTACTCTATATATAACTTTATTTACTACACGAAAACATACGAGAATTCAGAATACGTTGTACCATGCAGCGCTGCGCCTCGAGACGCCGCGCGGCGCAGTGCGAAATCACTGGCTACTTCCAGTACCGTCGCACCGCGTCGCGTCCCGTCTCGGTATGAACTGACGCTTAATGAGCGATTTCGGCGTTCTTGCAGGTTAATTATAGACAAGGAATCCCCTCAGTTCGAAGCCAAGCTGCCGCGCGATGTGGGCCGCCTTGGTACCCGTCTTATGAAGTCCCTGAACATTCAGCAACAGCGCGCTGTGCTCAAGTCTGTAGCTGCGAGTGACTACGCGCTCATGTGCGGCCTACCGGGCACTGGTAACTATACATACAACATCTAATTATAACTTATAAAACTTTTTCAATGTGCGTATAATCTCATTTATTAATATTCTTATCTTTTGCATTGAAAAACAATGTTTTTATCTCACCAACTTATCTTACATTTATATTCATAAAAACAAAGTAAAAAAAAGAAAAATAAATAACAAACAGAGTTTCCTCTGTGCCTCGGAAAACATAGTCGTTGGTCCCAGCTGTTATGTATATCATTGACAGTCGTTACAGCAGCCTTATATTCTGACAACCAGTCTTACCAATGGGTATTGTATTACCCAGTACTAACTGGGTTTTGTAGGTCAGATAGACAGTCGCTCCATGTAAAGTACTGGTCTTTGAGCTCCATCCGGCTAGACTGGAAAACGACCCCAACCCAACACCCAACATAGTTGAGAAAAGGCTAGGCAGATGAACTCTGAAGTTATTAACCGACTTTAAAAAAAGGAAGAGGTTTCTCAATCATTATAGATGCGTGTGAAACTCCTTGCAGGTAAAACGCAGACGATCAGCGTGCTTATACAAATGTTGGTCGCCCTGAAGCTGCGCGTACTCGTCACTGCGCACACGCACTCCGCCGTCGATACAGTACTTAGCAGGTGGGTACATGTTTCCAACTTAATCATTGATTATTTTTGATGAGATTATTATCTTCTTATGTGAGTCATTGACGGCCATTGTTCCATCAGGAAACCAAAAACTAATTTGACATTAAAAAATCAATGAAGTGAGGATTTTTCAAGGTACAAGTCGTTCCTCGACCTTTGTGGACTTGGAGAGTTGTATTGATGTTTTTGATGATTATAATTCTGTAACTACTTAGGTGTTACAGTCGCCAACAATATATTCATCAACATACAAGCTAGCACTGGCTTGTTAATTGTAAAAAAACGTAAGAAAATTCGAATTTCGCGGGCTACCCTGCAGCATCAGCCTAAGGGTGGACGCACACTTATTAGAGCCGAAGGAAGCGAAAGAATCGAATTTTAGAATTTCTTGTATGGACTCCTATGAAACCTCGCACACTTATCCGAGTCGAATCGGACGAAGATAACATTATACGGATGAGAAAATGTTTCTTTCGGCGCGGATAAGTGTGCGTTCACCTTTAAGCATAATGTTACAAGGATGTCACAAGCATGCCTCATACATTTTTTCCTGTTACGTTACTTCGCCAGGTTACCAGAATCATTGCATATTCTGCGTCTGGGTGCATCGGCCCGCATTGCTCCCGCGCTGCAGAAGCGAAGTGAGCAGACATTGACCAAGGACTGCGACACGCCAGAGAAACTTGCCGCGCTCTATGATTCTATGGTAACTGAATGCATTCAGTTTTGGTAGTGCTTAATAAAATTGATTAACTTATTTTTATTGCGAAGTGAACAGCTTTGGTTAGTATTCAAAAAACAGCCTTGAATCTAACTGCCTTTTTATTGCTTGTAAAACTTCTTTTTTTTTTTAATCAACTGACTTTTTTGTTGTTGAAAACGCTCTTTCAATAAAAAAAGAGCCATGGAACAAAAAAAAACAGGACGAATAAACTTGGTACTCCTTTTTTAGAAGCCGGTTAAAAATAACAATAGTCAAAATCAAAGCATTTACTTCAAGTAGGCCAGTTAAAGGCAAGTCAGAGAACATAAAACTGTGATAGTACGAGTACTGAAGTTGCCAAAGCATAGATCTCTATGGAGAAG
This sequence comes from Xestia c-nigrum, assembly GCA_916618015.1. Classification (NCBI taxonomy): domain Eukaryota; kingdom Metazoa; phylum Arthropoda; class Insecta; order Lepidoptera; family Noctuidae; genus Xestia; species Xestia c-nigrum. The sequence continues at coordinate 8,602,991 of OU745263.1, forward strand.
AGCAGGCAAGAAAAATGTGACAAATTCATAATTCAATATCTCTATCTTTCACTTTCTTTCATTCAATATTTCTTTGTGTTCTTTGTTTAATTCCAAAGACATTTATATTTACAGGAAGTTGTAGGTGTGACATGTCTAGGCGCCTCGCACGCAATGCTTTCTCGGACTACTTTCGATCTCTGCATAGTTGATGAAGCTACACAGGTAATTCTTATCACAGTAACTATAATCAAAGTTTATCTTGCAATATTTATATGCCATGGAATAATATATAAAATATGTTAAAAAAGCGGCCAAGTGCGAGTCGGACTCGCCCATGAAGGGTTCCATAGCAGTAACATAATATAAAAATGACGGATTAAAAAAAACTACTTACTGTTTTCGTTCAAACCAATTTTCGGTGGAAGTTCACACACACATAATATCACACATCGTTCACATCATGTATTTTTTTTTGGTTTTATCATTCTCTTATTTTAGAAGTTACAGGGGGGGGGGGGGGCACATATTTTACCACTTTGGAAGAGTCTCGCGCAAACTCTTCAATTTAGTAAACAATTAAATTAGAAACCACAATATCATTTTTGAAGACCGATCCATAGTTTTGATGAAAAAAAAATATAGTTTCGGAATAAATTGGCTGTGACATACAGACAGACAGACAGACAGACATGATGAATCCACAAGAGTTCCGTTTTTCGCCATTTGGCTACGGAACCCTAAAAACCTGCCCAATCTGTGATTACAGTCATCGAGATTAGATTCTGTTTATGCTATCCTTTTTGGAGAACGATTAAAAAGAAAATACCAAGATGAAAATTAAATAAAATGTGGTAACCTGAGGAAAGTTATAAAGGGTTATTTTTAAAACAAACAACCTCGCAGGAGTAGATAAGTAACATCATAAACAACAACATTTGCTCTTCAACTCGCAAAATCGGTGGTCATTTGGACCAAAAATCATGCATTTTAAAATTCATTGATATTTTTACTGTCATGAATATTTTGTTTCTTATTTTATTCGGAAATGCATAGATATACCGCCCCTTTCGGATCGGACACGGACCTTTTAAAAGTTGTTAAGAATTTGGGGAATTGATGGTAATAAGGGTAAAAAATCATGCATTTTAAGATTCATTGATATTTTTACTTTCATGAATATTTAGTGTTTCTTATTTTATTTGGCAATGTCGTAGATATACCGTTGCTTTCGGATCGGGCCGGGTTTTTTAGGGTTCCTTAGCCAAAGGGCAAAAAAAGGAACCCTTATGGATTCGTCATGTCTGTCTGTCTGTCCGTCCGTATGTCACAGCCACTTTTTTCCGAAACTATAAGAAATACGCTGTTGAAACTTGGTACGTAGATGTATTCTGTGAACCGCATTAAAATTTTCACACAAAAATAGAAAAAAAAAATTTGGGGGTTCCCCATACTTGGAACTGAAACTATGCATAGGGCTTACAAATGGGGTAAAAAGGGCTAATACGTCACAAATCGTAAACCGCAATGTACCTTTCATTCAACCAACTCAAAGTTACAACGAACTACAGGAACTTTTATATTTATTATGTTTCTTGCTGCTGCGGAACCCTTCATGGCCGAGTCTGAATCGCACTAGGCCGCTTTTTTAAAATACTGTATAAATTGTTAAAATTGCAGGTGTTACAGTGCACTGTGTTACGTCCCTTGTTCGCGGCAAAGAGGTTCGTTTTAGTGGGAGATCCTGAACAGTTGCCGCCAGTAGTCAGGAGTCGTGCTGCGAGGTAAGCCTCCAAGCATCTTAATAGTATATTTTATAACGAGGGACTAAACGAAGCCATTATATACCCGAGGTGGTTTGACTCCCGAGCTTGCGAGGGAGGCAATGAAAGCGAGGGTATATTATATTGGCGTTTAGTCTCGAGGTGTAAACTGTACTTTTCACTTCGAGTGCGAGAAAAATAGTCATTTAAAACTGCACAAATTTACACTTTTTTTTTTTTTTTTTTTTTTTTTTTTTTTTTCTTTTTTTTTTATAGTCATTTAGGTTCTTCTATCAGGTCAGTCACAGTGAAAAAATAAATATCACTTCTTTGACGTTACCTACTACCGTAATCATCAAAGGTTTAGGATGCCTTTAATAGTACTTCCACTTCTTTCTTATCTTGTTTATGCCGCCCATGGGCACAGTAAAATTATAGGCAGTAGGATGCCTTCAAAAAAACGACCGTAACGCTGATTTAATTAACCGAGCGCCCGTAAGGATACTTTAAAGCGCGAACAGACAGAGTTGAACCACACAGTATACCCGATAGTAGCAACTCTAGTCCTGATCGAGCGTAGGCATTGAATTCAAAGACACATCCGAGTCACACTACTGCTTATCTTTCAACTGTGCTATGGGTGGCTTTACATGCCGTTGAGAAATATCTCTCAGACATGCAGGTTTCCGGTGTCCCTCCACCGAAGCACATTAGTGATACAATACGCACATGAGTCCGAAAAATCAGAAGTTAATGCCTTGTAATGTCTAAGTCCGATGTAATACGGGGTGCGCCTATTGCCATCAACCAGGCACAAATCCAGACTCCATGGCTCCTACTGACATATTCTTGATGGAAAAACTCAATAACACTTTGTCCAACCGGGGAATCAAACCCAGATCTTAGCTTACCAGTCGATCTTGCGACCGCTAGACTATATAACGTTGCATCATCTCTATTTCTGTATTTAATTACAGTTAAGTAACGAAATAAAAAAATATTAGCAAATGTAAAATCCTTCATTATAAGCTACTTCAACTTGCATTGTTAGTTTGTATTGGTCAAATCATGCAACACAATTTCAAAAATCCGAAAACGAATAATTTTGACAGTTCAATTCGATAAGAAGATTCGAATCTTTCCGACAGCTGTTTGCTATCGGGAGTCATATCGAACAAAATTTAAACGAATAAATAAACCATATTTCTAGCTTATTTCAGTAAAATAAAAATACTCAACTTTTTAAACACTGCCTGAAGTAAGTTAATGAAGTTTTATTATTGTCTGGTGTTGTTTGTGTTTTATTAGTTGTTTTTTTGACCGAATTTTATTGATGTATCCTCATTTACATAAAATCTATGTGTTTACAGAAATGTAATATTCGTTATAGATTTTAGTTAACAAACTGATATCAAATACTTAGTAATTTTTCCTGTTAAGAAAACAGAAAACTATAGTGTTCATAAAAAAAAAAACAATTTTTCCGCTTTGGCAATTTCATAGACGGCTGTTTACAAAGCAGGTTTATTCGAAAACTGTTATTTTTTTAGTTAATTTTAGTAAAATAATAAAATAATTTTGTAATGTTGCTGTCTATTAAGTTACTAGCTGTATAATTAAACAGAACGAAATATTCAAATAAACCAATTTTAATTACTATCTTAAGTTTTCTACCACGATTATCTATTTACTACCATTTTGTAGCGTTCCCCATAAACACTATCTCAATCGGATAGAAAAAAGCGCATCCGTTCGGATCTGTGAATAGCGTTTTGACAGTTCTTCGGTTCGGAAATGAGATAGTCGAATACGGATCCTTACCGACACGGAAACGTATCGAATGGTTGTGAATAAGGGGCCAGTACCCCTCAACCGACTGAGCTGAAATTCTGCACACAACTTTGATTCTGATGACAATATATTAAAAAAAAGGGTTTCGTACCTCAAAAGGTAAAAAAGGAACCCTTATACGAGTAAGATCACTTTCTTGTCCGACTGTCACCACCGATTTTCTCAGTAATGGGTGGACCTAGCAAGTTGAAATTGATACCAAATAATAAGGTCTATAGTCCCTATTAGGTATATAAAAAAAATATGGGCAATTTTTTTCTCATTCCAGTAGGCTTGGTATGGAAGAGAGCTTGTTCCATCGCCTGATGTGCGAGCCAGCAACGTCCACGCTACAGCTACAGTATCGCATGAACCAAGCTCTCGTCGACATCGCGAACCGAGTGGCCTACAACGATCGGCTCAAGTGCGCCAACCAGACTATAGCGTCAGCTAGATTGGATGTAGATGTACTGGTGAGAATTATTACTAGATAAAAAAAAGATGACACTAAAAGAAATCAATGTTATAATCTCAAATCCTATTTGTGGCTTCAGTTAGAGGATATAATTCCAATAAGTTACCAATACGTACTAGAATAATTTATTATGTGGTATTTCTACCCACTCGCTCTGGTATTGTGTAACTAGTAAGTTTGAGGCCAACTGAGGGCTTGAAGCAAGTTAAAAGATCAGTTATTATTTGAAGGATTTTTTAGTTGTTTGATGCTTGCTAATTTTAAGGACAATATTGTTAATATGTATTATGAAGTTATTGACACTTTAAAAGTATAAAATAGAATTAGTGACAGGACCTTACTCGCCTGTGGCGCCCTCTGTGGAGCTCAATAACCATAGACCTTATGCGATCAGATCTGTTACTCTATGTAAAATACAGCTCAGCAGCAGCAGCTTCAGCTGCATCCGGTTAGACTGGACTGGCCCCAACATTGGGGAAATACTAGGCAGATGATGATCTAATTCAACCCACTACTGGCCGCTTTCGCAGAATCGTATATGAATCACGTTAAAAAAAAGATTCTTAAAATGGTCTTTGTAACCATAACCATTAAGTCCATATTAAGAATTTTTAATTTTCGTGATTCATTTTGTTGAGCAAAATTTTAAATTCTTCAAATGGACTTAAAGCAGCCATTTTAGACCCCCTGAGTATAAGGGCCTGCGCCGACGACGGACTTATTGTGCGTGAAGGACAAAAAGTCTGCGGCAAATTTGGCGTGATTAATGTATTTGACTACTTATTTGATTTTTTTGGTCGACTAAAAGGCGATAAGTAGAAGCCTTTCCATCAGTAGATCCTTATAGTGGACAAAACGTAGAGAAACACAATTAAACACGCAAAATTTGTCGCAGACTTTTTGTCCGTCACGCACAATAAGTCCGTCGTCTGCGCAGGCTCTAAACCGCAGAAATTAGTTTCTGACACCATTTTTTTTTCTTACAGAAAATTCCTCACCTGACAGAATCACCATGGCTATCCTCGGCTTGTAGCCCCGACCCGCAGCACGCAGCGCTGTTCCTAGACGTGGAAACTTCTGAAGATCTTCTCGAAGTTACGAACAACAAGAACTCTTGCGCAAATCCCGTTGAAGCGTGCGTGGTCGTCGCATTGGTGGACGCTTTGAAACAGGTTGGTAAACTGGAAGTCGGAATTACGGAGTTTAGGGTGATAAGTGAACATGGCAAGGGGTAATGTCATTACACAGTGACTGGTTTCTGGCTTGTCCGGCCAGGTGGTTCAGGTCAGATAGGGACAGTAGCTCCATGTTAAAAGCTGGTATTCAGCTGCTTCTAGTTAGATTGGAAGCTGCCCCAACATAGTTGGGGAAAAGCAAGGCAGATGTTAAGGCTAAGGAAAACAGACAAAAAAAAGGCTTTTCAAACAAAACCGATTTTCTGTTCAGACATTTGGTTTTGTTTTTTTTTACTATGATGTAGAATTACAAGTAGCGTTAAGTACAAACCTTAGTGGTTTAAAAATGCTATTCTGCCTAAACAAATGTCATATTTTTTTTGGTCAATAAATAAAAATAAAAAACATGCATGGAGAGTTGATTGTTTTTGTCTGTTTTCGGAAAAGTCGTAGAACAAAATGTTGTTGTTTATGATGTTAGTAATCTACTCCTGCGTGGTCGTTGGTGTCTTGTCTTGTTGTATTTATTTCGTAAGCAGTAAGGTTGTTTTTCATAAAACAAGTGTCTGACAGCTTTTGACTATACTTAATCCATCATCATATACCAACAGGGCAACGTAAAGTCATCGGATATAGGCGTCATAGCGCCGTTCCGCGACCAAGTGACCCTCCTGCGCCGCTCTCTGTCTCATCTCGCGGTGGAAGTCAGTACCGTGGACCAGTTCCAGGGTAGGGACAAGTCCGTCATCATATACTCGTGTACAAGGCGCCCCGACAAACATGATGATAAGAAAGTTAAGGTTAGTCGGTAAAACTTTGTTACATATTTATGTGACTAACTGAAATGAGTCCACAGAGCATCATATACCAGCCAGATAATGACGGATTTCTTTTGTTCATCTGCCATTTTGTCGATTCTTTCTTCGAAGAAACCCATTTCTATGGTCATGCTATGCGGGCATGGGTCGTGCGTTGGCGTTGACCAAACAGTAGAACACTTATTTATACTAAGCGTTGACTGATGAGACACCAAAATTTTCACTAAAAGAGGACATGGAATGGTGCTCCGACCGACTGATAATACAATGTTTTTACATCCACCCACACCGCAAGAAATAAATAATATAATAAAACAACTTAAAGGCAAATATAGCCACGGATTAGATGACTTACCCCCTATATTAATAAAATCATGTGCTGATGAACTGACATTACCATTTTACCTTCTAATCTATCAATCTTTTTCTGAAGGAGTATTCCCAAATGCGTTAAAAAAATCAATTATAAAGCCTATTCACAAGAAAAACTCGAAGTCAGACCCAAATAATTACCGTCCAATTGCACTACTACCGACATCATCCAAAATCTTTGAGAAAGCAATGTGCAAACGCGTTTATAATTTCTGTGAAAAATTTAATATTTTTGACGAATCTCAAAATGGTTTTCGGAAAAATAGATCCACAATTTTAGCTACATATAAATTTACACAAAAAATATTGGACATTTTAAATAGTAAAAAATACGCGATTGGAATCTTACTTGACATGACAAAGGCTTACGATAAGGTACTATACAATATTCTACTTGACAAACTATACGGAATCGGTGTTAGAGGAATAACTCATAAATGGTTCTCGTCCTACCTACAAAACCGAGAACAATTCGTGGAAATTGACTATTGGGATCATGACACTGGGGAATTCAGGCAAATACGTTCAAATGCGCTTAGTGTTAAAAATTCAATTCCTCAAGGTAGTGTGACCGGGTGCTTATTATTCTTGATTTATGTCAACGATCTCCCCAAAATTATGACGGAGTCGCGCGTTCTGTTCGCTGATGACATCTCGATATTGACTTCCTGTAATGACTCTCAACGCCTACATGACACTTTAAATGATATTATGTTAAATATAGAAAATTGGATGAAAGACCATAATTTAGAAATAAACTTCTCTAAAACCAAAATAATGCAATTTAGGCCTTATCAAAAAAAACCCCTAAATATCAATTTTGCGTTTGAGGGTATCAAAGTGGAAAGTGTAGATACTTTTACCTTATTAGGTCTGGACTTAGATATTCATATGACGTGGAAAGCACACATTCAAAAAATCAAATCAAAATTGTCTAGTTTTATATATGCACTACGTGAGCTCAAAAAATCAACAGATCTAAAAACAGCCTTAGCCACTTACTACGCTTACGCATACGCATGGCTTAAGTATGGAATAATTCTTTGGGGAAATAGTGTTGATATAAATGAGTTGTTTATCTTGCAAAAAAAATGTGTAAGGATATTAGTTCATATTGAAAACGATGAAAGTTGTAGACCACATTTTAAGAAACTGGACATTCTAACTTTGACATCCATTTATATTCTAGAAATCTGAAAATTTGTGAGACAGTATCCAAACTTTTTTATTAAAATCTCTGACCAGCCTCGTCGATACGTACCACGTTCACGATTCGTAAACACGCTCGTACTACCCCAATCAAAACTAAAATTACACAGCACTAGCCCTTATGTAACATCAATAAAAATATATAACAAGATTCCTTATGTCATCAGAATGGAAGAGAACGACAATAGTAGTTTATGCAACTGTGCATAATGAAGGGCATTACAACACGAGTGTGGGTTTAAGAAACGAGCCGAAGGCGAGTTTCTTAATAGCATCACACGAGTGTTGTAATGCCTAATTATGTATAGTTGCATACACTACTTTATCTACCCAAATATCATAAGGGCTCTATGATGGGTTCAGGAACCATAGGGAAATGACCTGCATTGTTACTTGGCCCTTGATTTTTGTGCCAACAGGTTATTAGTTGCATTCGTCGCTGCATTTACGATATCTGGCGGAGTATTCATGTCAATTTCTGAGTCACTATCACTCATTTTCGACAGAAATAAAGAATGGGTTACTGGAAATAAAAAGCTAACGAACAAATGACACCTCGAAATGGCGGCGTTTCGGATACCTATCTTTCATTTTTTTTAAATCATAGGCAAACGAACAAAGTCACTATTCTTGTGTCACTCGAGATCGAAAATGTCGTGCGATTTATAATTAGAATCATACTGAATTGGGGTTTTTTTTTTTTTTTTTTTTTTTTATCGATATCTGATTTAATGTAGGTGGTACTAGAATAGCACACTCTCTTGAATTTGACACCTGTTCCAAATTTAAAACTCATAACGCAACTGTTTACAGTTGCGTTATGAGTTCATTACAGCACCGTTCATTTCTGCAGGTTGGTAATGCTGGTCATTGCCTATGGTTTTTGAACGCATTAGAGAGGGTTTATGATATTTGGGTAGATAAAATATTTATAAAACGAGTCAGAAACTTATTAATTAAAAATTGCTATTATTCATTAAATGATTTCTTTAACGATGATTTCAAACTAGATTGACCTTTTCTGCCTTTTACATTTATTGAATTTTGCTTTTGTATTATTGACATTTTGTATTTGATTCATATTATCTTTTAACATGATTGTATTCTGATTTATTATTTTAATGGCATGATGACTTTAATTTAATTTTGACTTTTATTTTATTGACATTTTATTTTTGATTATTAGTGTTTATCATGACTGTATTTTGATTATTATTTTAGTGACATTGGGCATTTTGACTTTAATTTTATTATACTTATTGACATTTTGTTTTTGATTGTTATCTGTTGACATGATGGTATTTCGACTATTATTGTAATGACCTGATGTATTTCCGACTCTAATTTTATTTATTCGATTTCTCTATTTTACATTTTTATTTTATCCTTTGGCATTAATTACTTATTTAAATTTTCAATTTTTTGATTAATAATGACGATTTTATTCAATGCTACTTACTGTAAAATACCATAAATTATTGTGCCCGACAGGGTCCATGTGAACTGTATTCTAACTATAAGATCTTGTAAAACACATGTGATATGCAATAAATAATTGAATTGAATTGAATTGGAAATAAAGATTTCAACATATCTTATTTCTTTGTTTTTACCAGTACATGAATGCATCAAACTGAATATATGTAAATGGTACCCCATGCACGTATCGCCACGACCGGCCCTTGCTGCCCAAATCCAACAGATTCATCGATTCATCAAACGAGGGTACACGCCCCTCGGCCCCTGGCTGAAATTGTTTATTAAATGTTTCAGGAAGGCGAAGTTCTAAACGACCAGCGTCGCCTTGCCGTAAGCGTAACTCGAGCGAAACACAAACTCCTTATAGTCGGCAACTCGACCGCTTTGCGTCGGTACGCGCCGTTCCAGAAGCTCATACAAACATGCACTGCCGTCCAACTAGACAAGAATATTGTGAACAAATTACGGAATAGGTATAAAATGTATGTATCGTGAATTCGTGATGGTGGACCGTATTATTATAGTGTAATTTGTGCCTTTAATAATGATTGTGAATTATTAGAATTATGAGCCTGCATCTATGGGTCTGTAATACTGTTTAATGTTACTATTTTGAATATAAAATAATGATTAATTTATTTTGTAATAGTTTTATTTTCTTTACAAGATGAAATTCAGTTTTTCATTACAATTTGTCAGCTTGTTACACTTAGGGCCTGCGCAGACGACGGACTTTTTGTGCGTGACTGACAAAAAGTCTGGGACAAATTTTGCGTGTTTAATTGTGTTTCACTACGTTTTGTCCACTATAAGGATCTACTGACGGAAAGGCTCCTACTGATCGCCTTTTAGTCGACAAAAAAGGTCAAATAAGTAGTCAAATACATTAACCACTCAAAATTTGTCGCAGACTTTTTGTCCGTCACGCACAATAAGTCCGTCGTCTGAGCAGGCCCTTAAACTATTCTTCTGCAATCTATTCGACTATTACACTTTTTATTTTGTATAATCGACTACTAAAATATTAAACGCATTTGTAATTGCCGTGCGGTTGCCTGCCTGCTGTTCTGTCAACGTCACACAGCTGACATTTGTGTGTAGACTAAAAAAAACATTGTGTGATTGATTAAGGCCGGTGTTGGACTGTTGGACCTGCTATAATTATTATTGTGTTTAAATTACTACATCACTTATCAGTGTGATGTAACAAGGTCTGTTGGTTCATTCACCAGCATATCAGTTTTAATACAAGTTATTCAACCTGTTAAAAGGTAAACAGTTTTTTTTTATTTACATTTAGGTTTTTATTTCACCACCAAATTCACTTGTTGCATGCTTACGAAAATTTGCATGATAGAATTGGATATTCGAAAGTTTTAATTGATAGTAACTTATTTCACTTATTTTTTGGCAAACAACTTACATAATGTTTGTATGGACTTATTTGTAATATTTTTGTCATGTAGATCTGAAAGATGGTGAAAGCAGTAGCAGTGATCACCATCAGTGACACATGTTTCAAAGACAACACAAAAGACACGTCAGGACCAGCATTAGCTGACTATGTGAAAGAACTATTCCCAGAAGCTAACCTCCACACAATCATCATCCCTGATGAGAGAGAAATCATCGAAAGGGAGCTTAAATACTTCTGTGAAACTAACCTGGACCTCGTGTTGACTACTGGAGGAACAGGTTTGACCCCTAGAGATGTAACTCCTGAAGCAACTAAAGCGATTATACAGCGAGAGGTGCCAGGTATAACTACTGCCGTGACTCTAGCAAGCTTGAAAAAGACACCAATGGCCCAGCTTTCACGTGCTGTCGCTGGGATCAGAGACAAAACCCTTATCGTAAACTTCCCAGGCAGCAAAAAAGCAGTCACAGAATGTTTTGAAGTTGTCAAGCCAATCCTACCTCATGCTATATCGTTGATACACAATGAGGTGGCAGAAGTGAGCTACATTCACGACAACATGCAGTTTAACCACACATGCATGCATAGTAGTAACGTGGATATAACTAAGGTAGCGTTAAGACCGAGGGAGTCTCCGTTTCCCATGGTAGAGATGGCTGATGCATGGAAGGCAGTTGATGATGTGATGTCGGAGTGGAAGGAGAGGTTGGAGATTGTGACCATTGAGGAAGGGCTAGGCAGAGTGGTGGCACAAGCACTGCATGCCAAAGAGCCCATGCCACCGTTTCCTGCGTCAGTTAAAGATGGTAAGTTCTTTATTTTCAATCTTGTCTATCTATCTTTACATCTTACCTTGAAATTATAAAATTCTGATGTTAAATTTATAACTAATTAGTGATAAACATCTGTCACAACATGAGGAATCTTTAAATCCTTTTATCCTTAATTCATCTTTCTGAATACATTTTCTATCAGAATTTTTGAGAACATACTTTAACAAAAACAAGTGACTTAGCTAAACATGTGTATTAATTCAATAAGTATTTGAATCATAGCTAAGTGATTCATTCTGTGATAATAATCGTTGTATTAAATATGAACTATTTAATTCATTCATAAAATAGATTCAAGTAGTATGATTATTACTACATAATGTTATAGCCGACTGCTGTCATATGAGATGTCCATATACGTGAATAATTAAAACTGGCCAAGTGACAATCTTTTTCTACGCCAAGGGACCATAGATAGACCTGCATATATTATAAAACAAAGTCTCCCGCCACGTCTGTATGTCCCTAAGTATGCTTAGATCTTTAAAACTACGCAACGGATTTTGATGCGGGTATTTTAATAGCTAGAGTGATTCAAGAGGAAGGTTTTTGTATATAATTTTACGGGGGCGAAGCCGCGGGCATCGGCTAGTTTGATATAAATTTCATCTTGATACCCATACACGCTCAGTTGTCAAGACCCTTTTTTCAGGACTGAGAAAAAGGGACTTGACAAAAAAATGCACAACAAAGTGATCCTATAACTTAAGGAACCCTAATTAACAATAGCGTAGGCATTTTGACGTCAATTCGAGCCTCGCACATTTCATTTCAGCCGCAAAATATTCCAACCAGACTAAACCCTTCCTTTTAGGTCCATGTTCACCGAAAAGATAATAGTCTGATTCAGGGATGTTGCGAATATTCGCATCCGCATCCGCATATGCGGAACATCCGCATCGAATTAGACATCCGCATCTGCATCCGCATCCGTATAAATCGATGCGGAGCTGATGCGAATGCGAATGTGTGGCAGGTCGCGACAAGAAAGAAAGGGGAGGGCCCGGCGACTGGCGCGTGTCGTCCGCACGTGCGGATTGACCAATAGGAAAGCAATAATACACCGAAGACATCTTGGCTTCTCGAGCAATATCTCCAAGTACCGAAAGAGCGAAGAAAATGAGAATGACAGATTCCATGGAAATAGATGCGGTACGACCAGGGACCTCAGGTACAGGGCGTAAATCCTGCTTAATTAGTGATCTTGCCATGATGCTCGATTCATCAAGTGATGATGAGAGTCAAGAAACACCACAAATTATCAGCCCTGACGCAATTCTCAAGAAAGAGTTACTTTCCGCAATAAGAAGCGATTTAATTTAAACGATAGTCCTCTTAAATGGTGGAGTGTTAATCGAAGCGAGTTCAAACTGTTATCTCAAATAGCACGCAAATTTTTATCAGCTCCAGCCAGCTCCAGCTTGGAGCACCAGCCAGTGTTCCAAGTGAACAGTTATTTAGTGGCGCAGGATTAATATACAACCCCTTGCGAAACAGACTGGAGTCCGAAAAGGCGGCCATTCTACTATTCATTAAATATAATGCTCCAATATTCAAATTTGATTATTAAAATAATTAATTATATAATATCTGTCTCTCTTACCAAAATGCCATTTTCTATAGCAGCCTACGGGCGTGATGTAATTTGACGTCAAATTACATATCGGACTTCTCTTTCTTATTAGCAACTTTGAAGCTTTTTATAACTTCGATATAATCTAATTCATTCAAAAAATTATTAAATAAAGAAAACATAAATATTACTGTGTTTTTTTACGCTACCAAACCAACACTTAAGTTTTTTGCACACATCCGCATCCGCATCCGCATCCGCGGATGTGAGCCTCTTAAAATCCGCATCCGCATCCGCATCTGCAGATGTGAAAAAAAATGCATCCGCAACATCCCTAGTCTGATTATCCAAAAACAGCTGTCACTGTGACATGTTCCCATACAAAAATACATCTTAAACAGTTGTTTTAGATAATCATATCGTCATCATTTTGGTGAACATGGACCTTAATCTGTTAAATCTGTCAATTTTAGGTTTGCTCATTTTAAAATCACCATTGTAGTTGTACGAAACTACATATTTGATTGCGTACAATTGCAGATCAATTCTGATCTGTCGTCGTTGAACCAATTAGTTCCGCTACTTGGTATGTTACAAATAACGTTCCTGCTGCGTAACTGTGTACTAAGTATCCACATGAAAATATTTCATGAAATTATTTGACCCTGAAGCTACAATGAGTATGCGTTTTCTTTAAAACACGGTAGCCGGTTTTTATGTTATCACATATGTTTTCTAAAGTGATAATACACCTAAGCAAATATTTGCTGGTGATTCATTGTTGTCAAGACCTGATAGTATTTAATTTTTAAGTTAATTATCATTTTATTACCCACTTCACTTACCTGTACAATCCTGTACTATAGATCATCATCATCAGCCTGCAGGCGGTTAGTCCACTGTTGGACATAGGCCTCTCCAAATGCACGCCACTTAGCTCGGTTATAAACTTATAATAGGTCCCCTCTACCTAATCCTTCCGGGAAATTAGGCGTGTTTATGGTAATATGAGGCTCTGTGAAATTTTCATTGCGATTCATTTTTTAAGCGAAAACTCTATTAAGCGCGTTGAGCACTTTTTGAGTGAACAAAAATCATGGAACTCGCGTGCCCGTCACCTAACGCTTCGTAGCGTAAGACTGCCACGCATGTTTTTTTTTTTCAACACATCGCTTCTTCTGTGTTTAAGAACCATTTAAAAACCAATTTGCATAGGTGATGTTAGTCCCAAACCCAATGGAATTCAATCCCTCGTAGGTTACGATAGTTTCGTGTATTGCCCCTTACTTGACAACGTTAACATATAAGCTACACATCACAGTTTTCTTGCTTTTTTCTACATGAATCTCTCGTCTTCAGGATACGCCTGCCTCAGCATAGACGGTGCAGGCGTCCGAAAAGTACGCACGGCAGTGATGGCCGGCGATGCCCCCACCTCACCTCTGTGCTCGGGACAGTGCGCAAGAATCAATACCGGGGCGGCCCTACCCGCGGGAGCCGACTGCGTTGTACAGGTACCAAAATCATTGGGTATGGGTCACCATCAGATCTTTGATACAGTATCTGATCCTGTGAATCTCGCATCCAGAGAATTCCCGCGGTTTTCACCAGGTTCTACCATATCATTGTGTTACCCGAACAGTTTTCTGCGCAAGCGGGTATCGGAGCGCGCTGCCGAGCGCATCGTCGATGGTGCCGCGTGCGCACTCCCGCTCTATTTCTCGCTCTAGCAAATGACGGTTCAGAGCAACGGTATAGGAAACAGCATGGAAATTGCGATTTCGTGCTGTTAGATGTAGCGCAATCTTGAATAATAGCTTGTCCCTGTTCGAGAATCCTATAGCCGGAAACCCAAGAGTGGCTATGCTGTGCTCGTTATTAGATGCCTTGAGTCTCAAGAATCTAGAACAACGAAATAAACATGTTGTGGAACGAGTGGAAGGCCTTAAATAACAACACAGAAAAGATAAAAGACGTTAAAAAATAAAACCGACTTAAAAAAAAAAACAAAAAAGTGAAAAATAACTTTAGCTTCAGAAGTCGGTGACCTTTGTTTGATTGCTTTAGTTTTTTTGTCACCGACTTTGTTATTTTTTTGAAGTCGGTTTTATTTTTTGGCAAAAAAAGTTTTTATTTTTCACTTTTTAGTGATCCCATGTGCTTGATACATGGGAAGTGCAGTGGGTGCGTTACAATTACAACAAGCCCAAACACGACTATGGTACATTGTCTCATTATGGAGTTCCGTGACTCTTGGCTTCATCATCAGATCTGATGGTAGAATTGGTCTTATCAAACGCAAATGCTTCACTTGTTGTAGAAAATACCAAAATCGCAACACGTTTTCATATAAAATTTCAAGAGTTCCCTCGATTTCGCCAGATTCCATTATCAGATCCCGACTTGGTGGCTATGGGACCATTTGGGAAGAATACCCTTTCCAACAAAAAAAGAATTTTCCAAATCGGTTGGCAAGCGACGGAGTTATGCCCGAACAAACATAAAAAAAAAAATAGAAACATCCGAATTGAGAACCTCCTCCTTTTTTAGAAGTCGGTTAAAAAGGAAATAGTTCTTGATTTGTATTAGAACATTTAAAACGCGTGTCGCCGCTAGTATCCCACTCTTTAACTACACTACAAGCAAGAGACCTATATCTACGTAGGTACGTGCATTACGCACACAAATATACTATTCCCAATGTTGATTGTCACACTTACGCAAAAACTGTGCTTACCGTGCACTCACACACACTTCGTACGTGGTCACAATAAGAGCGCGACTGTTGGTCGATTGACATATATATGAGCGTTCACTCATAAGAGCGGCACGGCTGCCCCGCCCACAAAGCCCTTCTAACTTTTTTATCTGTTCTGTGCTTACCACCAACTGTATTTAGGTATTCATGTCGCTTCCAGGTACTGATATATTAGAGCGTTTTCTCTTTATTTATGCTTCTTAATTACTTTTGGATTATTGCTTATCACACCAACTCAAACGAGTTTGTAACACCAATCTTCCTAATTATCATGCAAGTGTGTATGACGTTCACATTTCACAATCGAGGTGCTAATAAAAAACATTGTACCTACATAATGAAAGTAGGTACATAAATGTATATCTACGAGTACATTTAATATGTAGAATCTTGTCTGGAGCGTCAAAGAAAACCCCTGCGTTCCGAATTGCGATAAAAGTGATTAATATCGCGAATCCGACCAACGCGCAATGTCACAATTATTACTCAGTAGCCTCATATTTTGTGACTACTAAATTCGGTCGGATTCGCGATATTATCACTTTTTTTGCAATTCGGAACATAGGGAACGTAGTTGCTGTCAAAGTTGAAAAGTTTCGGATGCGTTTAGAAAGTACTAGTCCAGTCTTACCAAGGGTTATCGTGTTACCCAGTACTAACTGGGTTTTGGAGGTCAGATAGGCAGTCGCTTCATGTAAAATACAGGTATTTAGCTGCATCCGGTTAGACTGGAAGCCGACCCCAACATAGTTGGGAAAAGAACGTGATTGATGAGTCATCTCAACGATCACGTTTTCGTGCTCAATATTCCTTGATAAAAACCCTTAGTCTCTCCGTGTACTAACTTTAACTACCGTATTAAAGAGAGAGGGTTTTTAAGTACAAAAGTAAGTACGATACATCGCTTTGGCTAGAGAATATAGGTATCAAAACAAGTCAATTTATATATTATTAATTTATTATCATGTTTCAGTTTATTTCACGTGTGCTACAAATAAATTGGCGCTCATTCTACTAAGTCAAGCCAAGTGTAAGTGACCGGCTGAGATGGTAGACACATTTACTTTCGCCTTCACGCCTTGACTCCACAATAGGTGCTTGCTTAGTATAACAACAATATGCATCGATAATAAAATAACAGTTATACTACATACAAAAGGGCGTCACCAGAAGCTTTTCAGCTTGGCGGGAAGGACATGCAGGAGGTTGAGAAAATTACACAGATTTTGTTTAATAATTACGGATTTTCTTATTCTTCAATCGGTCCCTCATTACTGTGGATCGGGGTCACTGGACCCCTTTAAACGGAAAATCTGCCTCCATTGACTCCGGTCCGAAGTTGCCATCACCATCTGCTGAAATTGTCTTGAAGACGTAGCCTCTTTAATTTGGTCAGACCATGTTGGCGACTAGCCTCGTGCTCTCTTGACTTCGGTATTGCCAACAATGACCAGCTTTTCAAGGCTGCTATCTTCATTCTCTTCTCTCTCTCTCTCTCTCTCTCTGAGTGTAGGTCTCTTCCAAATCTCTCAATTTTTGGCGGTCTTGTGTCATGCCCCATCGCATTATGTAGACAATGGTTCTTGATATCAAGTTGGGAAAGTATAGACCTACGTATTGTGAATTTACGGAGGCAATCGGGCAAAAATAATATCAAATTTCAATTTCTTTACCTGATTAAAAATTCCTTTCTTAGGTCGAGGATACTAGACTTATATCGGCGTCTGATGATGGAATGACCGAGCTGGAAGTAGAGATCCTGAAGGCGCCCGAGCCGCAGCAAGATGTGAGGAACGTGGGCTTCGACATCGCTATGGGGACTGTACTGGTGGATAAAGGTTATTCTTATTATTTATTTGTAAAAAGGGCCATTTGAGTTGTATATGTCACCGTAAAATTGACAAACACGTTAGATTGTAATCTCTCGAAATATTGTCAACTGAACATACGGAAGTATCTCTGCCGCCATAATCGGTACTTGGGGCACTCGGGAAGCGGGGCTGCGTCGACTACGCTTTTTAGGGGAATATAAAGTGTTTTAAGGTTAGGTTATATTAATCGATATTTCTCAGAAATGGTACATTATATTTTCATGAGAGTGGTTCCATTGGGTAAGGGGGTCCTTCCCTCCACACCGCGTGAGTTTACTACCATCGCATGCATTTCACGAAAAATAATGCGTTTTCTTGCAAGCAGTATGTTCGTTTGACAATATTTCGAGAGTTTACAATCACTCTAGTTATTTTACAATCTAACGTGTATGTAAGTCGATTGAATGACTTTTTCATGAAATAGTCATTCAATCGACTGTCATGAACTTTGATGGTTTGTATTGATGATTATAATTCTGTAACTACATAGGTACGTTTTACAGCCGCGAATCATACAACTGCAACATAAGAAACGATTACGAAAAACGTAAGAAAATTTGAATTTCGCGGGATCCAACGCGCAATCCAACAGCACGCTTAAGTTATTATTGACGCTAATGTCGCTTATGACTTTTCAAACCAAGGACTTTAAAAAAAAACTCGTCGTGCAACGTGCTGATGATTCTGGATTTGAATGTATGGATATTTGCATAGACCTAAAAACGGAGAGTCCGGAGACTGAGACCCATGAACGGAGACTTTTGACAAACAGTTTTATATTTGGTTCATTTTTGCAGGTCATATTTTAGACTCAGCTAAAATCGGAATACTGGCCGGCGCTGGGAATCAAAATGTTACCGTTCGTGCGCCTCCCAAGGTGGCGCTACTGTCCACTGGCAACGAGCTGCAGGAACCTTCAGAGGTCAAACTGAAACCTGCTCACATACGAGACTCCAACAGAACCATGCTCAGGGTGCTACTCAAGTAAGACCTGATATTTTATCCCAAATATTTCACTTAAATATCATCACAATAACTCAACTGGCCCCATGCTTGACTGTCTCTCTCCAAGTTTTTTGGCAAAGCTGGAACTATCTCTGTGTGATTCAGAAGCCTTATTATTTATTATTCATAGTTGTCCTCCTGCGGGACTAGTCTAATACCAAGGGGTATTAGATTAGTGATGGTCACTCATGCAGAGATGGATCACTACGATTGCTCAGAACTTACGAGTGATATCATTTGAGACCTATAAAGGTCCATTTTCCGTCGATAAAAAAGTATAGACTGTTTATAAATTGTCTACGTTGTTAACAGTTTACAAACTGGAAAAAAACCCATATTTTGATTAAAACAACAATACTGATAATTTTACGAGTCTACGATTTTATATCGCTCATTTAAGATCAAGAGAAAAATAATGAGCGCTATCATTATTTTTTTACGTAATATACGTTGTGTGCCAAGTATTCGCTACGATTGACAGATAAAGTGGAGAGTGTTGATATAAGTAAGATTCTATTTTGAGACTACATGTGTTTCAAAATAGATCAAGACAAAAAAAAATGCTGTTTCTCACTGTGTTCTCGAAATCACGGCTGCAACTGCTCAGCATGAGATCCCGGGTTTGAGTCCCTGGAGGTGTTGTGGAAGGGGGGAGGGCGGTCATTTAATGGTCGGAATACCATTCCGAGTCTGGATTTTAGGATGAACGAACTTAAACTTAACTTTCGCTTCTGGTCAGCAGTCAGCTTCAGTGCATACCACCATACCAGCCAGACCTCATCCTCATCCTCATTATCATTTCAGCCGAAAGACGTCGACTGCGTTCTGCGAGCATACCAGGCCTGATGTTACGTTTTTTTTTCCAGAGAGCATGGTTACGATAGTATAGACTGCGGTATAGCTCGCGACACCCCGCCAGAGATAGTGGCAGGCATAGCCGCGGCGCTGAAGTTGGCTGACGTGTTGGTGTGTACTGGGGGCGTGTCTATGGGCGAGAAGGACCTGCTGAAACCTGTGCTGCTCAAGGTAATAGGGTATAGCTCGCGACATTCCGCCACATACAAGGTGACCCTTAACGAAACCGAAATGCACTTGTTCTCCCCATCATTGCCCAACTAGCACACAAGCTCTACAACAAGCCGTACAGCGGCACGTTAGAGGTTTTTAATAACGGCATAGCCTCTACAGATAAGTTCTACAGTAGATGTACAAGCGGCTATAACGCCGCTGTACCCCCGAAAGAGGCCCACGCAGTACCGCCTAAGGATCTACAATGTCTCTACAATGGTTGTACAGAGGTGTTAGTACGGCGCACTCTACCGCTCGCACCCTTGGATAGACAAAGGTGCTATGCGAGCGTTGAGTGCGCCTCAGGATCTAAAATTAGTTCTTGTAGCGTGACTGTAGAACACGAACCGTATTTAAACGCGACTGTATCTCTGTAATGGATAAAACTAATTGAAATTTTAACTAATGAGTGATTGATGGATGAATTGGAAAATAAACAACAGTAGTGTTGATTTTTCTTTTTATGTATGCAAAATACCAGTGCGAGTGCCACTGTATTGTGAATACATAGCGTGTGCATTGTGTTTTAGCTAATATTTTCATGCGCCTGCTGTTTATATGCAGTTTTTTTTTTATAAAAAGTACTTACATTTGATTAGAGGGTTTGAATTTTGTATTTAGTTTATTCAAGACAGTTTAGTTTTCTAGGTAGTTTCTTTAGAATCCTGGGTGAAAAAGAGTGACGTGAATCCGGTTTTATACATATTTATGATGTAAATAAATTTAAAAAAAAACATGATAATTGTTTTATTATAAACTCTAATGGCGTCTCGGTTACAACAGCCTTCAGAGTTTACTAGAACCATTCTACCGGTTAAGCCGCTAGTATCGACCTTTGTAGACCTTTCAGTTCTATGATAGTGGTATTGACGCTCTATTGTACTCTTCTAGGTCTATATCGGTAATTAATACACCTTTTTAAGAGTCTAAGGTGATACAACGGATTATTGTACTCCGTTGTACAACCTGTTTCTCTGCTGTAGAGATAGAGTTATAAATATGCTAATATACCACCTAAAGCGCTTTAAAGGAAGCTTGTAACTCCATTTAAACACTTTTAACTATTACAGCCCTGTTGTACGGCTATTGTACCACCTGCCTGTTAAAGAGCGATTGAATACGCTACTGTACCACTTAAGTATTATTGTAAACCCCTTGAACGGCTATTATAGAACATTCAGGTTGTACAGAAGTGATTGAAGCAGCTTGTTGGAATGAAAGACAGGAATAGAACTCGTAAAACTCAATGTAACACACTCAAAACATTGTCCTAATGGATGCATTGAATAATACGGGGGACATGAAGGTAAAAACTAGTATTAAAAAAAACTTTTGAGAATGTTGGAATTTTGGCCACTAATATCTCTTCTAGGTCTATATCGGTAATTGTTTCAGGGACAATCTCCCAATAGTAGACGGGCGCTCCTTGCGGAGTAGGCTGGTGACGCTCGCCTCCACGCACCCCTGAATGCGTAGGGGGGGGGGGGGGTACCGGCGACCTCGTAGACTATTCACGGAGACCTCGGGGGAAGAGGGGGCAGGCAGGATCAGGGAATAAAACCCGGATTTTCTTCTAGCTGGTTATCCCTAGGTTTCGGCTTCTTGCTTGTTCTTGTTTCTTCCTCGATGGCTGGGATGCGACTGACGATCGTTCGCCGTTGTTCGCGTCTTATATACGGCCCTGTCCGCCCATAACGAGAGCCGCGATTTTTAAGCCCAATTTCGCGTTTGTTTTTGCGAAAGCCGAAACCTTTGGAGCCCCATATTTTATTTATTTATTTAAAATAACCCTTACAATATACAGGGTGAAATTGAATAGATGCGACAAATTTAAATATACAATAATACGTGTTGTCAAGAAAATGTATAAAATATAAAATTTAAAAATAATTGATCTGTTTTACGAAAACCGTTAAAATAATAAAAGTATGAAAAATCTTGCCGACTCATCGCAGTGCTCAATATAGCGGTCATTTACCTAATTTTGCCTTAATTTTTCTTATTTATTTTGCATATTACTGGAATACCGATAATTCGTACTTAAATAAATATAATAACATCAATGGACCTTTTGAAAACGATAATCGCGTAATTTTTTTTAACGATTTAGATTGTAGATAAAACAGTTTATAATTACTATGTTACTGTAACTGAAGCTCCAATTTCATTTTGTCGCATTATTTAAAATTCACCCTGTATACATTTTTAAATAGCTTATTATCTATACTACCTTATAAAACAACAATATTGCACCTTACATTAATTACAAAAAATATTCTAGAACAAAAACTATAAAAATTACGATGGACACAATTTTAACTATCTTATTTTCCTTATATTTTCTGAACCACTGGGCCGATTTGCATAATTTTTGCATAAATATCGGTTTTAGACCAAGTTCAACCTTTCTACACTAATTAAAAAGTTCTAACTTAATAAACAAAAAATCACTTTTTCAAATTACGTAATTATGAGACAAAAATTCTAATTGCAATTTTCTATGTCTTATTGGAATTTAAAACTGGTACCATGGCATTTTTTCATAATTCTATGATGATTCTAACTATATTCCGTTAAAATATTTACTTATTTTCTACATCAATTTTCATCACAAGTTTTAAAACAAACAAAACTAATTTCCTACTAAAACGACTCACGATGTATTATTTGTACGTCCACTACTTGCACCCTGGTGTGGAGATATGGTCTCGTCGCCGACAGTAATTAATATATCTTTTTAAGAGTCTAAGGTGGTACAACGGATTATTGATACTCCGTTGTACAACCTATTTCTCTGCTATATTATAGAGTTACAAATATGCAATATGCCACCTAAAGCGCTTTAAAGGAAGCTTATGTAACTCTATTTAAACACTTTTAACTATTATAGCCCTGTTGTACGGCTATTGTACCACCTGCCTGATAAAGAGCGATTGCATACGCTACTGTACCACTTAATTAGTAAACCCCTTGAACGGCTATTGTAGAACATTCAGGTTGTAGAGAAGTGATTGAAGCACCTTGTGTGCTAGTTGGGTGTGATCATTTTTTGCAATCACTTCTAGACCTAACCATGGAATCCTAATACTAATTATCCTAATACTAGTTACGGAGATATTGGAGGTCAAAGTTCCAACTTCTAAGTTTTTTTTTCAAATAATATATTTTAAGGGCATAGCCATAACTACACTTAAAAATACTTCCATAACCCGTTTAAATTCTTTGAGTCCTACATACACCTAAAACAAAAATCCTGTATAGTAGCAGGCATACACTCGTTCAATACAATGCATGTTTGATTTTTATGTTTTAGTCGTGTAAACTGTAAATGCATCCATGATGCGAACTTGCGAAGTGTAAGACCGACCGACGTTCATATTTTACATAGTCATCTTTTGTAAAAAAAGGCTCAACATTATTTGTAAAGTGTTTTTAATAAAGAGTATTTTAATAATAATCCCTCTAGCTAGATCTACCAATCAATCTCTATTTAGATCTACAAATTAATATATCTAGCTATTATAGATCTATCATAAATATTGTGATTATAGGACTTCAACGCGACCCTGCACTACGGGCGGGTCCGCATGAAGCCAGGCAAGCCGTGCACCTTCGCCACCTGCGAGTTCGAGGGCAAGAAGAAATACATCTTCGCTTTACCAGGTATGTATAATCACATAACATACATTGAAGCAACAAAATGCAAATAAGCAATCTCTACAATAGTACACCGATAATATCGCTTGAAGAGTCTTCAAGTTAATAGAAAACTGGTTTAAATATACAACCTGTAACCTAATGAGCGCACACCTCCCGGCCCCCCCCCTAATTAGAGTACATGCACTGAATTTTAAATTAACCAAGTTTAAGCATTGATTATTTGATTAAATTAGTTATCCTAAATCCGAAACAATGTTGTGGTCACAGTACTCACAGCACGGACACAAACGTAAATCCACGAACGCACAGTCGCATACGTAGGTTTTGCTAGCAAAAAACTACTAGCCTAGTAGGTAGGACGAGTTCGTCGCTCGACACAACTGTATGTATTATTGCCGAAAAAAGTTCAATACCTACATTCGAATAAATAAATATCGCTGGACATTACACACAGCGCTGTCTAATGCCACACTAAGCAAGGCTTGTGTCGTGGTCACCAGACAGTTGATATACTACATATATATACTTTTTGTTTGTAAATACATACTTATTCTACATATAAACATCCATGAATGCCCGTTTTCTTAAGTTATGTTTTAATTTAGAAAGCACTTCAGTGTAATTTTTCACTATTTCAAAAGCGTTCACACTTGCTCTCACTTAAATGAACTACTTAACGATTTACGTAGTTTTAATTATTTGTGGGATAAAATATGACCTACTTATATTAAAAATTATAGAAATCGATTCAGTAAGCGATTCTGAACAAACTAATTTCTGGATGTGCGCTAATTAGGTTACAGATTCTATATGTATTTATAAATGTTATATAGAACTGTTTACACAAACCTGAACAACATTTTGTTTTCCTACCTGAAATGAATTGTTTGACAGTTTTATTTTATAAGTAAAATAACAATTTAAATATGTATTTCTCTACTTGAAGAAATGTTGTTAGTGGATTTAATCACCGTTTTTATACAACTTCTTTTACATTGAAACACTTATGTACTCGTATTTTGTAAACCCAGGCAACCCAGTGTCCGCGTACGTATGTGCGCTCCTGTTCGTGATCCGCGCGATGCGCGTGTCGTGCGGCGTGCGCGGCAGCTGGGCGCGCCTGCGCGTGCGCCTCGCACACGCCGCGCAGCTGGACGCGCGCCCGGAGTACGCGCGCGCCTCGCTGGAGCTGCACGCCGACCGGGACATGCCTTACGCGACCATGTTAGGGAGTCAGGTATGTGATCAACTGTTAAGATCCCCAGCTAAAACACTAGGAAATCGCGGAAAGCAGTCGTTTTGGGGGAATGCTTTATCATGTCATTTATGACGTTCAAAAAGCGCCGGCTCTTGGCCTATTCTGAATAAAAAGAAAATACTTTTGATGGACTACATTTAGTTCCTTTGGAAATAACTTTCAAAGACTACGAAAGGGTTTTTAACCCTGGAATACTTTCTGCTAGATCGGAATAGCTGGGAGCGGTTTTTGTCTTGCAGTGGACTACTATTAGGCTGACACAACGATAAAGCTCAGTTTAAAGCATTGAAAAAAAACCCTAATATTCCACTAACAATATCTAAATTCGCTCAACAGTGCAGCAGTCGTCTATTCAGCGCTTGCGGTGCCAACGTACTGCTAGAGCTGCCGGCTGCTACTCCCTCGCTGCAGCGACTGCCGGCCGGCGCCGTCGTCCCAGCACTCGTTACCGGCAGACTTGACATCTACTCTTAGGAAAATAATGTGACTGGTGAAATAGACCTCATAAGAGGTAATGCTCGCTGTCATGTTTTGAGCGGGTAAATTAACTCCTATATCTATTATAGGAGATAATTTACCCGCTCAAAACATGACTCAAAACTCAAAAAAATCCTGCTCTTGTGGTCAACTGATCTTTGTCATTTCACTGTGGCAACAGCAACATCAATAAGTATGTTTTTGTTATCTTACAGTTGATGCACTCTGTAACGTCATTTGTCAAATTAAACCTGTTAAACAGGCATTGGCCATGGTTCAGGAAAAATCTCATTTATCATACTTAGGCCATGTTTCCGCCAAGTGTGAATCTCAAAACTAACGAATGTATTTTTTCAAAAAGGTATAGATATAAGATTTTGAATATTATTTTTCAAGTGGAAAATATATTATTTACATATAAGCAATCTGATTGCTATTAGATGCTAAGCAGAAATCATAGTTTTCCAATAAAAATCCAAACATTGGTATTCCGAAGTAACTGTTGATGCTGCTGTACTTGTAAATGTTGTCAATAAATTGTTTTAAATAAATATTTGTTGTTTTTATTATTATACATGGTGTAAACAGACACATCACGAAGCATTCTGTACATCAAACTAAGTAACCCTACGCAAAAACTTTTGCTGGGAAATCAGTTTTTACGGTAAAACTCAATGTCACCATCTACCTAGCTTTTTTACAACTATGTTGGGGTTGGCTTCCAGTCTAACCAGATGCAGCCGTTTTACATGGAGCGACTGCCTATCTGACCCCGGCCAACCCAGTTACTACTGGGTTATACGATACTCCTCGGTAAGACTGCCCAACCAGCACATAAGCTCTACAACAAGCCGTACAGCGGCCGGTTAGAGGTTTCTAATAACGGCATAGGCTCTACAGATAAGTTCTACAGTAGTTGTACAAGCGGCTATAACGCCGCTGTACCCCCGAAAGAGGCCCACGTAGTACCGCCTAAGGATCTACAATGTCTCTACAATGGTTGTACAGAGGTGTTAGTACGGCGCGCTCTGCCGCTCGCACCCTTGGATCTACAAAGGTGCAATGCGAGCGGTACAGTGCGCCTCAGGATCTAAAATAAGTTATTGTAGCGCGACTGTAGAGCTCGATTCGTACTTTAGGTGTAAGTACGGCGCAGTCTACTGCTTGCATAGCACCCTTGGATCTACAAATGTACTATGCGAGCGGTAGAGTGCGCGTCGGGATCTAAAATAAGTTCTTGTAGCGCGACTGTAGAGCTCGAACCGTATTTAAACGCGACTGTATCTCTGAAATGAACAAAGCTAATTGAAATTTTAACTTATGAGTGATTGATGGATAAATTGGAAAATAAACAACAGTAGTGTTGATTTTTCCTTTTATGTATGCAAAATACCAGTGCGAGTGCCACTGCATTGTGAATATATATGTCACCGTAAAATTGTCAAACACGTTATATTACAATATAACGTGTTTTTCTCGTGATATTGTAATGTCTCGAATTATCTTGTCAACTGAACATACGGAAGTATCTCTGCCCCCATAATCGGGACTTGGGGCACCCCCCCGTTAGGTTAGTTAGGTTCCTTTAAACCCTGCACTCGGAAATAGGGGCCCCGCGAAGCGGGGCTCCGTCGACTACGCTTTTTAGGGGGAATATAAAGTATTTTAAGGTTATGTTATAATAATCGGTATTTCTCAGGAATGGTGCATCATCTTTTCATGAGAGTTGTACCACTGGGCAAGGGGGACCCCTCTTTCCCTCCACACCGCGTAAGTTGACTACCATCGCATGCATTTCACGAAAAATAATGCGTTTTGTTGTAAGCAGTATGTTCATTTGACAATAATTCGAGACTTTACAATATCGCTAGAGATATTACAATATAACGTATTTGACAATTTTACGGTGACATATACATATGTTTTAGCTAAAATTTTCAGCAGTTTTTTGGATAAAAAGTACTTTTGATTAGAGGGTTTGAATTTAGTTTATTTAAGACAGTTTAGTTTTCTAGGTAGTTTCTTTAGAATCCAGGGTGAGAGTGACGTGAATTCGGTTTTTATACATACTTATGATGTAAATAAATTATAAAAAATCATGAGATTTGTTTTTATTAAAAACTAATGGCGTCTCGGTTACAACACCCTTCTGAGTTTACTAGAACCATTCTACCGGTTAAGCCGCTAGTATCGACCATTGTAGACCTTTCAGTTCTAAGATGATGGTATAAACGCTCTATTGTACTCTTCTAGGTCTATATCGGTAATTAATACACCTTTTTAAGAGTCTAAGGTGGTACAACGGATTATTGTACTCTGTTGTACAACCTGTTTCTCTGCTGTAGATATAGAGTTACAAATATGCAATATACCACCTAAAGCGCTTTAAAGGAAGCTTATGTAACTCTATTTAAATACTTTTAACTATTATAACCCTGTTTTACGGCTATTGTACCACCTGCCTGATAAAGAGCGATAGCATACGCTACTGTACCACTTAATTAGTAAACCCATTGAACGGCTATTGTAGAACATTCAGGTTGTACAGAAGTGATTGAAGCAGCTTGTTGGAATGAAAGACAGGAATGGAACTGGCATTGAATAATACGGGGGACATGAAGGTAAAAACTAGTATTAAAAAAAAACTTGAGAATGTTGGAATTTTGGCCACCAATATCTCCGTCACAAGGTATGCTCTAGAAAATGATCGCAATGTCGGGGAGAATAAGTGCCTTTCGGTTTTTTTAAGGATACATGTATTTATACAGAGTATGTATGTATATTTGTTTCGATCATTTTGTCGCTAAAGGTTATTAACCGAATAAAACACAATAATACAAACAATATTAATTTATTTAGTCATCAAAACTCCTACATACATCTGCACACTGACCCATACATACATCAGATCGCGAGGAATCCACTCAGTCTCGCTCCCATACATACTTTATTATAGGATCTAGCTCGCTTGTTCTATACATACCTCCTATGAGAGCACTAATGGCATGTGAAATGAACATATAAATATTGAAGTTAAATAATATGAATAGCCTGTGCCATGAAATAAATAATAAATATTATCTTTTTACGCGCTTTAGTAAAGTGAGCATGTGCTCTCTTTAACCGAATTCGACGAGGTTATCAATTCGTCTGGTTTTTTTTTGTGTATGTTCAGCAATATCATTTTGATGATCATTTTTTTTTGAAGAATATTATTCTACGGTGGTTCCGTTTAATTTGGTGAAGATCTAATGCTGATCTTCGGAGATATACAATGAAATTCTTCAAAAATAGACAGCTAATCTGTCGTGAAAAGAAAAACTGTATCAAACAAAGCAATGTCACCAACTTCAGAAGCTAAAATTATTTTTCTCTTTTTTGAAGTCGGTTTTATTTATATTTCTCACTTCTGAGTGCATTTAGCGCTGCCATTTGTTTTTATTTCCTTTTGCGTAAACCAGGGACCGAAAGGGATACCCGTATGGGAGTTTCAATTGGTTAGATGAGCACAGACATTCAAACAAATTATAACAATGTATTATTTGTACAGGTGAAGTTCTTCATTTTGTGATGAATGAGACATAAAGTAATATAAGGGAGCGAGATATTTATAAAAAAAAATAGGATATATTTCTCAATAAGTGTAATTCACACTAAGTACTTACTTTACATCTATTAGGTAAGAGCTGAAATTATCTTAAAAAGAAATATATCCCTTACTCGTCCGTACCTACTAATTTCCTTGGTCTGCAGAAATTTGCCGGTAGAATAGTGAATGCTTTCGGCACTATTACACAACGCGTTGGACTTCGAAGAACCTCTTAAGGTAATACACCTGTCCGAGGGTCATTATGAGGAGGACGGAAGCCTCGAAGATGGACCACATCACCACTCGAGAGTTCGTGCTTTCGTTGATCGCGCGGTGGATGCGGTCGCGTACCTGGAAAATAAAATAATGTTAAGAAATGAGTGCTCAACATGGTTTGTCTGTTGGACATTCTCTCCAAATGAATTGTTCACTAAAATTAGCGGTCTTTCCCTGCTATTTGTGCGTGAACTCCTGACCTACACGTGGGAGCACCTGCACTCAAACTCGCATGACTGATATGACTGTAAAGCATGCGAGAAAACGCAAAAACAAATACGCGCTTTGACGTGGAGTTGTGGACACCAGCCTGTTGTACAATACAATAGCATGGTAGAGCACAAATCTGTGTGAACGGAAAAAGGCCATATGGCTTGATCCTCGATGACTCATCGACCTGGTATCAACCACCATGCGAAGGACACTGTTCCAACTAATGTAAATACATTCGTGATTAGTGGAGACCAGGTTTTCTAGAGTTAGTTACTGTTAACCTATGCCCAATGCTGACTAAAGGCCTGTCCCCATGACTTCCATATTCTCTGATCCAGAGACAATGTGGACCACTGTTCATTGATTTTGTCTAACTCGTCCCGCCATCTCCTGCGCGGTCTACCGCGTCGTGTTCTGGCTGTGTCAAGGCTCCATATCGTGGTAATTTTGGCACACAGCTCATCGGGCATACGGCAGATATGGCCAGCCAACTCACACTAGAACTATTTACTATTGATTTATTTTTCTTATAATCATACCTGCATGTATTCCTGTTCATGTTTGACAGTTTTAAGTGTGGTAGCCAGCTCTTTGATCATGTCCTCCAGCTTATTATGGTTTACTTCCTCATCCTTGGTGCCAGTCTGGCTTTGAGGAGCTGCTCCTATCTCCAAGTTGAACATCACAACCTGAAAAGAGACATTAATTGGTTGAAGTGAGATGGAAAATATAAAGATGCTATAAAAGCTACCGTGATAATAGATATTTTTTAAATTGACAGGTTAGCAGGTTTTGAAAAACCTTGTTAATAGAACTTTTGTTCCAGGACTCTACAATTGTTCCATTAATTATGATATTTAAAAGTATATATTGGATAATTATTACAAAACTTGGTGTAGTAAGCCAAAAGCCAAAAGGTTCAAGTAGTACGGAGAAAGATAACGTCACACCTATTATCATTGAAAGGTTAGGCACAGGTGTATCTAAAAGTACAACCATGTTTTGTCATTTATATTTAAGTCCATGTAATACAGGGCAAGTCTACTGCCATCTAACAGGCGCGCATCCAGCCTCCGTGGCTGCTAATGTGAAATGCATGACTGAAAAACAATAACACTGCCCAACCTGGGAATCAACACAGGACCTCATGCTCAACAATCACGCTTGCAACCACTAAACCAATGAAGCAAACCAAGTAAAAAATCTTTTATTATAAATTAAGTTTTAAATAGCCTCAAATTACTTGGACTGACTGCGAGGACTATAAGTGGAGTTTAGCTTAGCAGATATAAGAATACTCAAAAAAGTATGATAATTAAGAAGGATTTTATGGATTTATTGTAAAAAATCAACCTTGAAGCTTAATTGGTTTTCAAGAACCACATAATATTTGTTAAATACTTGCCTTAGGTGTCATAGTAGACATTTTATTGCTGAAGCAGTAAGTGTACCGTCCTGAGGTAGGGGCAGAGAATGTGTACATCCCCGAGGACTCCCGCTCTCCCTTGTAGATCACAGCACCATCTGGTCCTGTTATTGTTACATCTATATCTAGGAAGCCACCCTCTGCTATCTCAAATGTCAGACCTGGAAAAATAAAAATTAGGAAATTAAACTTTAGCTGAATCATAGAGGATTGGTGAAACAACGATTATTACCCTTTCACGCAAAAACTACTAGATGGATTTGGATGAAATTCAGCATACAGGTACCTGTACCTGTACCTGTATTACTACATAAAATGCTTTTTATTCCAGTAGTATGATCCTGTGGGATAATTATCTAACTCCACACATAATGAAGTCGCAGGCATAAGCTAGTTATTCAATAAAAAAAAATGATTGATTTGATTCATTGATTGATATATTAATTGTTGATAGTTTATTCTTATACTGGATTTAACAATAGTGTGTGGGATCACTGTTGACTGATTGTGACTTAGTTTGAGATTCATTGTTTATGTTTATATATTTCTTTTAGTCTAAATTTATACCTAGTACTAAGTACAGTCACATGGAATCACTATGCATTATAAGCACAGAATGTATGTCAGAACTACACTTAAAGGTTATAAAATCAATCAGAAAATAAGATAAGTTTTATTTTTATAAATAGATAGGCAATTTTGTGAAAGATAACTGTGCTATCGCCACTTGACGTTGGAGCAGCATACATTTTATCACCGGCATAAAACCGTCGTTCTTATTAGACAAAAAACATCTTATTGACTCGTATGAAATGTGCCGAGCGGGTACAGTTCTAAGTGAAACGATCCCAATAAGCTGCTCATTGTTTTTTGGTCAGGTGTATTATGTTATGAGATGCTCACCCATTTTAGTATCTGCTTCAACATTTTCGAAAAAGCACTCCTCCGCATGAGCATCGACGGTGATAGTATAACAGTTGGCTGTGTTCAATAACGCTGCCACTAATAGAATGGCGAAACTAATTGATCTCCACGAACTTTTCATTTTGTTTAATTAAAAGTAATTTGCCTAAAATAAGTTTTTCTTTTATCACAAGCGAACATAAGCTTGTTTTCCCTACGTGAAAGCCACGTAATTTGACAACTCACAGAATGACAAACTGACACAAATGTGACAGCCGTAACGACGCGTTCATAGATTTAACAAATTCAATTTTATGAAATAGTACACGTTTTGTGTTTTGTTTCAAGAAATAAAGAGTGAAATATTTTATTCGTCTAATTTAAGTTTTCAAATGTTTAGATTTTTTTATTAGTCTTAACTATCGCTACAGCGATGGTGTATGCGGTTTAATATTTTTTAAAGTGATTGCTACTCGCCGAAAGATGGCGCTGCACAGTGCATTTGAATTAAATTCGACCACAACATAAGTAATTCTAACTTTCCGGGGCTGCGGGACTGTTCGAAAGAGATACCGTGGCCCCAGAACATAAAGGGCGATTAAGGAACATGAATGGGTTTTAATCAGTAAAAGTCTGACACTAAAGTCATTTGACGATTTCCCATCCGAAAAAAAAAGTTCATACTTTGCTTAGTTTTTAGATTATTAGAATTTTAATTTTCCAATTAGTTCTATTGTTTTTCGGTTAATGTGGAAGTTACTTTAACTTTTCTATATTTAGATATGTCACCGTAAAATTGTCAAACACGTTATATTACAATATAACGTGTTTCTCTCTAGCGATATTGTAAACTCTCGAATTATTGTCAACTGAACATACGGATGTATCTCTGCGCCCATAATCGGGACTTGGGGCACCCCCCCGTTAGGTTAGTTAGGTTCCTTTAAACCCTGCACTCGGAAATAGTACGCTTTTTAGGGGAATGTTAAGTGTTTTAAGGTTAGGTTATAATAATCGCTATTTCAAGGGAATGGTACAATATCTTTTCATGAGAGTTGTACCACTGGGCAAGGGGGACCCCTCCTTCCCTCTACACCGCGTAAGTTGAATACCATCGCATGCATATCACGAAAAATAATGAGTTTTTTTTGTTTTTTTTGTAAGCAGTATGTTCATTTGACAATATTTCGAGATTTTACAATATCGCTAAAGATATTACAATATAACGTACTTATTTGACAATTTTACGGTGACAGCCTAGATATAAAGTAAGGGCTGAATCCGTCACGGTCATCTAGCTTGCACACGTTCTCGTGTGATAGTTACCTACCCTGCGAACAAATTCACAAACGCTCGGAATGTATTTCGATTCGACAAGTCGTTGTCTATCCTTTTTTCTGCCGTAACGAAAGCGAGCAAGATAGACATACGCCTTCCTGAATCGAAATCGAATCGAACTCACTAAGGTGAAAGCGGCAAGGTACAAAATTTAAAAAAAGATGTTTCTTCAGAGGGCAAATTAACTATAACATCTAAGTACTTATCTTATCTTGAAACCGCCTCGACCTACAATAACAAACTTTCTCCACTTGTATCAAAATGTGCTATTCCCTCTTATATAATAGTCTTTTCATCCCCCCATCTCGGAAAGAGTATTTTTGCTCTTCGATATCTGAGTGCAAAAGTCGTTTTTATCGTCTTGAGGGTTAAGTAAATTTGAATTCAGAACATCGTGTGCACTAAGCATGTGAATTCAAAACATCATTAAACCTATTTACTTCTACCTCTATGGTGCCGACTTTATCATACAATTTTCTTTTTTATTTGTTAAGAACTCAGACTCGGAACCTTCTTGGTGTACTTTTTTTAACATGATTTGCGCGCGCCATTTTCTTTTCACGTCATATTGTTAACTTAGGTTATAAACAAGGAATCCAACCTGAAAACAAGTGAAATACCTAAAATGACCACTCATTATCTAGCGACGAGGAAGTTTATTGACGCCAACAGAATTAACTGAATTTGTTAATAATGCGCATTCTTTTTTTTTGCGTTTATTCATTTCCTCGCTGAGGTGGGATGAAAAGTTACGTGTTGCACTCGAGTGCAGAGATTTTTCACCTCGTGCTCTTTTGAATCCCTCGCTCAAGATTCTAAGTTTTGAATCACTCGCTGCGCTCGTGACTCAATTTTAGAATCTTTAGCTTGCTCGGTCATCAAAATTGAGCACGCGCTTAAAAAACAACTTTGCACTCTTGTATAATAGTATATAACAAATAACTATTTTGAGATTTGGGAAATCTTGAAATGAAAATTTAACACCGTGACTACCGCCACCCCACCAATGGCATGGTATATCTCGTAAGCTACTGGAGTACGCATTTTGAATTTTAGCTATTAATTTTATCTTCCAGGGTATTCATTTTCTATGTAGGTGTAAGGAAAACGACAAATTCCTGAAAGTTGGAATTAACATTCAAAGTGGTCCTGCTGAACGAGCGCACGATAAGTAATCATCGTTGATTTCTCGGTAAATAGAAATGTTTCAGTTCTGTTTTTTTTTTACGAAATTAATCACATGACGTCACTTTGCCGATTTTAAGGCCGGGCCTACCACCTATTTTGAGGGCTGGATCCGTGCTTGATACCATGCACGCGTTCAAGTTTCACGCAAGTTTTCCCATTTTTACACGTCGCGCGTTTTCGCGGATTTCGTACGCTGTCGTCAACATGTCCCTGCCCGTCTAGGGTTTTGGTGTGTACAGCAGTACAGCTGCAGTCAAAGATACTTACCTATCTGAACCAGTAGTAACAAACAAAAACGATACAACCGGAACCAATAAAAGAGAAGATGCGACGTTGTTAAAAAATACAATTACCATAATCCATTATTGGCCGTGATCTACAATTTAAGATTTGATTATGTAATGAGCCACAGGTGTGACATTTTAACTAATCACGTTTTAGTAAATGCTTATATACGAAGCACCTTACCTGTTTCGAAGAGGATACCAGATTTGACACAATAGTATAAAACTTGTATTTCTTGATCTACTGCTTACATAATCATTTATTCAGGTATGCGCTAAGATGACTGCTTATAATTTTGCAGACGTTGGAGCACAAGGTTTTCAAACACTTCTGGTTTAATCGACTTGGAATGAAACACCATTATAATATTCCACAGTACTTTATTATCGAGCAAGCAGATATAATCCCAAAATATCACAATATAAAACCTATACTTACATATTTAAAGACTACGTTGAGTACTTAAAATTAGAAACTTTAGTCTACCTTAAAAGTACAAGACAACACCGATACACTGGCTTTCAGAAATACTGATATATTGGCCTTTTTCTTTCTTTGGTGGTAACGCCAAACATCCATCGTGTTGTTTTTACTAAATAATTAAGTAGTTTTGCTTTCTCCCTCTCTAGAACTGATAATCAGCGAAGCATTTTCTTGCCATTTATCCCATTTCTCGTCGTAACCTAGCCTAAGACCTAGAACTAAGACCCCCTATACTTCCAAGTTGTGTTGTATAGTGGGTTAAATTAGTCGATATCGAGTTTTCTGAAAGCTCCTACTGTGCCGTATATATCGACATCGTTGATGGGCGCCGGGGCTTCGCAGCAGGCTTCGTTGAAGATGCGCAGGTAGGGGCTGACCTCGTCGATGCGCCGGCACCACTTCTTCGCGAGCACGTCGATAGTATCTTCCTCTCCGCCCCATTCGCTGGGCAGCACTCTCGCAGGGATGTGCTCCAGTAGTTGCTCCACTTTCGGATGCAGGTAGTACTGTGGGAGAATATAAGATTAGTTCAACAACTTGCCAAAAAAGGGTAAGACCATAGAGCTGAACAACTTGCTCGACGATTTTCTCTTTCCGCGAAGACAAAAATACAGAATATGAATTTTGAAGGCAACACGTTTTCAAATTTCATGCAAATTAATAAGTGATCACCCACGTATTTTTGTTTTGGTTGGGTGTACGGTACACGTGACACAAGAATTAGGTCGAGCAATTATTGACATTTTGTATGTTTTTAATATTTCTGTGGTGGCAACTGATTATTTTTGCGTTGTAAGCAGTTGGGTAGTAATCAAGTATTCATTTTAATCGTAAACAATCCTTATCGAGTCAGTAGTTTCCTCAATCGTAAGCAAAGGCGGCAACTTATAGTATCAGAGTTGTTTCCTTATATCTATCAGTATGACGTCATATTTAACCAAAAACAT
The DNA here is from genome assembly GCA_916618015.1 of Xestia c-nigrum. Lineage (NCBI taxonomy): Eukaryota > Metazoa > Arthropoda > Insecta > Lepidoptera > Noctuidae > Xestia > Xestia c-nigrum. Next base: position 8,638,659 of record OU745263.1, read on the forward strand.
TTATTAGCTATAAAAGTATATCTAGGGCAAAATCCCAGAAATAGAAATACCAGAAAAAAAAACAGATTGTTTGCATTTTCTAGGTTTGCTATTAATGAATTTGAAATACATACCCGTCTCTTGATCTTCTCGTTGACGCAGTTGCGCATGAGCGCGAGGGAGGAGGCAAGGAAGGGAGGAGAGCCTACTACGTGGATCCTCTTCAGCCGCTGAGGGTAGGCGGCTTGTGCCAGCTGGATAGACCGCCTCACTGCGTTGGCAGCTGCTGCCACGTGGGCCACGATCGAGCCACGGACGTTGGACACCTGGGTAGAGGTAATCATTTAATTATGTATACTGTCCTAAATTGAATATCAGGCGGGACGAAAACTAAGAAACGTAGTCTAGCAGTCGTGGTAAATAGAGGATCGGGTCATAACAAACCCATTAAAATAAATTCTTATAAAGCAAAAAGCTGAATGATCTGGAAAGGAATTTGAAGGACTTTTAGTAAAAAATATACATCAACTGATGACCCAAGTTCAATGACCGTGTCGATTAGCATAAGATTATCATGTGCTGCAAACTAATCAACGATTACATTTTTCTACACCTCTAAATCATTTGTTTTGGTCATTTCATCATACTTTAAAAGATCTGTTTTTTATGTGCATTAATCATCATCTAGGAACCTGTTCTAATAACCGGTGGTGGTATTCAGTCAGAGGTTGTCTGCATGATACGTAAGTTAGCTCGATAAGAATCGACCCCGAAGTCACAGGAAGATCTATTTGTTTCGGTGGTCGGCCTCAGGGTTTGTAACTGAGTCCTTCGTCGTTTAATTCAATGTGGAAGTTGACCCACACAGCTGTGACGGTTCTGGGGTCAGACAGATGCTCCATATTACTGGTATTCATCTGCATCTCGTAGGACTGAAAGCCGAACATCTCCTTGGGAAAAGGTTAGGCAGTAGATGGTGTCACTTACCTCATAAATAAACACGTCTCCTCCGATTTGATGTTCGTCGTACATCCTTACGTCACTCGTGAGAAGTACTGCGCGGACGGCGTCAGCCACGTCTGCCGAGCTCTCGGGGTACTCCGGACGTATCCTGAAGATCGTGATCCGGTACCCTTCGTCTGTTAGCTTCGGGAGTACTACTATGTCCCTGTAGAACAAGAAAACAACACAGGTTATCCAAGTCAGCACCTTGGCAAACAAGAGGTTGTAGAGCTTGGTAAAAATTAAGTGTATTTGCGTCACTTTAGTAGGGTAAATGAAACTTACATGAACTTGCACACTCCATTGAGTGGTGGACAGCTGAGCGAACGGTGTTCATACAGATCCCTGAAGCGAGCTCTAGCTAAGCAGTACGCTTCTAACTTGGAGCGTGCACGGTCCAAGTCCATACGGCACCCACGAACAAACAACTCCAGGACACGTCTATCTGTGAAGAAATAAAACTGTTAAATTTTCACTATAAGGTAATGTTTCTAAAAATATCGAGTCCAGTGCTGTGCAGTAAAATCCCCTTTCCAGGCGAGTCATCTCATTGTTTTATTTCATTGATTAAATTGTAATCAATGGAATTAAGAATTTGCCATTATGCTAAGTGATTTTAAAATCTCGATTGCCAACCAAACCGGTGATATGCCTAGCTGGAACACCCAACTATATACAACCTGTTATAGTGGCTGCTATTTCTGTTAACCTTGACAATGATAACACGCACGTGTTTGTTTCGACTTTATTAAGGCTTTTAGCACTGTATCTCACATTATTATTATCTGATCTGAATATACTTTTCGGTGAGGAAGACTAAAGAAACGATGTATGGCGTGAGGAATGATTATGAAAGAAAAGGGAGTAAATGATAGCGTGAAGATTGACAGAGGAGAATGGAAGAACCCCATGTAACATGGGACAAGGGGACGAATATAATGATGATCTGAATACGATTTTCCTCTCAAATTGTCCTTGACTTGGTTTTATGTCATTGCACTTGCTTGCTTCTAAACATGGTATTTCTCAGGGAAGCGTCGTTGGCCCTATCCTGTTTCTTTGCGAATGCGCTAAATAACTTGATCATCGTCATTGACTCAAGCCAATTAAAATATTTCAAACGAAATTCGCTAACGTTTCTTTCTATAGGTACCTCTGTAAGTATTTCTATACAAAGAAAATAACTTTTACGGTTTGAATGGTTATGGTATGTAACAAGTGAAGACTGTTAAGTAGTTTATATTGTGTACATGAATAATAAACACGTCTCTGATGTTGGCGCTAATTGACAGGCCCCTGTCTGAATTGTAGATCGGCTACGATATGATGACGAATAGGTAAAACGCTGTTTGAATTATTTATGTAACTGATTAAAGACCAATATATTGCACAGTTACTGCTTTCTTCTTATTCATTTTTATAAAGGTACTTTTATCGAAACTAGGTAAGCTATAATATGTATTTGGTCCGGATATTACAATTAATATCAGTTCTGTGAAGTTCTGTGTTTGTAGCGATATTAATAATGTACTAAGCTGCAAAAATCGCCTCTGAAGTTGGTACATTAAGTAGGAAGCCATGGTTTCCGATTGCGTTGTGTTGTATTGAATAGTAGAACACTCAATAGGCTTGTCAACTGAAAAAAAATCGAATTAGTTCGTCAGTTAGATTTCCAAAAGATATTTGACCCGTATTTTTTCTTTTGTTGCGTAAACCAAATTTATGAAGATACGATGCTATCATTTTTAGTGCGTTCCGAGTTCTGACGTCACGAGCCCCACTCCCGAGCTTTGATGCGTTTTATCTTTATCGGGTCGTGGGGCTTTTGGGACCGGGACCGCGGGCCCGGAATTAGAAATAAAATAAACAAAATTATGTCTTGGAAAAGTACGGTCAACCAAACAATTTAGATATTTATCATTATTCATTGATTTTCCAATACTCTAACTGATGGACTGAATCGATTTTAAAGTGATTGATGGTGGAAACTAGCCTATTTAAATCAGAAAAGATTATCCAGGGTGGATACGTTAACTTTTGTAGTTACACGAAAATGGTACAGTATACGGGTTTACAGCCCCATTTACCGTATCCTGTTATCAGTATTCTCTAAAAAGAATATTTTCTATTATTTCGAGTATTATAAAATTCGTAATATCCTTAAATAATTTTCAAAAATTAAACAGATGTAGCCGTAAATCTAAACGATACCGATGAGGGAAAATGAAAAGCCGTGTCGTGTGATTTAAGTGTCAAGGTTGAATGCTAATCATATAACGACGTAAAGTATGGCGAACCAGTTCGGTACCATATCATAGTGTTAAATGTATTACGACTCATTCCTTTTCCCCAAAGATCTTCTCGACTTTAAAAGTTTCCAACAATTTTGTTTAATGATAAACAGTGTATTTAATGCAAAAACAACGTTTATTTAAACGACATCTTTTTGTTACAAAAGTAATCATGTAATACCTATAGTTAATTTTATGGTTTAACTGCGTTTATAAAATAACATTGCATGCCATGTACCTACTTGTATTAATGGCATATTTATTAGTAACAACAACAACAACATTAATTCAATGAATATCTACCATGGGATTCTCTAAGAAGTCATAATTTTAATTTCTTCAATAATATTATTTTCTTTCCAAAATAAGTATGTATTTCAAAAGCGCCAAGCGGGCTTAATATGGAGCAAGTACCTACCTAAATATGCAATTGATGTGAATGTTTAAATTACATAATAAATATGCATTCAACAACACCACAGAGTTTGCTCCGAGGCACGTAGCTGTCATTATTCAGGCGGCACTTAATTTAAACACAACCGACAGCTGTCCGTCACCTACAGGCGTAATTTCAAGCACGTTACTCTATTCTGATCACCTTTCTAAATTCCCCACGGGGTAGTCCTAGTTTTTAATTTTCTCGCAAAGAGTATTTACTCGTAAATGCATCTTTGCTCAACCGTCGAGCAGCTTAACTAACGGTCACTCAACTCGGACCTTACTATCCATAGCCACTCCTGCGCCATACAACACCAATAACAATATGGTAATGAGACAGTCTGAGTACCTACTATCACATAACATAGGCGGCTTCCATATAATTACACGAGTATCAGTGATAATAGTTTTGCAATTATACTTTTTAGCTAACTTGGTCAAGGAGCGTCGCTTGCGCACGTAATTTTGCGCAGCACGGCGTGCGCGCTGCGCAGGACGTATTGTAATGCACCCAACGTTTGGGCATAGTGAGGTAACACTCTGGGAAGATGTTCTATTGTCCAAAACAATGGGGGGGGGGGGGGGTAAATAATGATCAGTGATCCGTGTTCCTCGGATCATGCTACGGAGTGTGATGTGGTTCAGTGATCAGGCAGGTTGTATCAATTCGGTCACTACCTATTACGTGGACCGTAGAGACCGATACGGATTTATTACTTTGCCATTACGTGGAGGAGTGGTAAGGTGCTGATCGATGCAGCATTGAATAATTTGATGATGATGAGTTCATAGGCTGTTGTCGTTGAAGTTCTAACTTCTAATGCCACGTAACTCAAAAATAGCAACTTTACAGAAGATTGTCAAAATTGCATACTTACATAACATATATCTACCATGTAATGACTAATGATACAATACTTAAAAATAGATGGAGACGTTGCTTCCTTGCCTGTTTCTGTTATTGTCCGAAACAATTCTCTAGCAAACGGGATCATAGATCAAATTGTCAAAACCCCCAAAAATGACATACGTGGTGTTACAACTTCAACGATAAAGTAGCAAACCACTTGCTAAACACCAAGAGTATAATACTTTGCATGATCGTACTCAGATCTCTAATGTACCAGATTTGCGGTAAGTAACTGCAAATTGTCTTCTAATTCCCAAAGGCAAAGTTTTCGACATAAAACCACTTGCAATTCCACAATTCAACAGTGGCTAGATTTCGTTACTAAACGCCGGCACTGCATTAATTCTTGCACCTTATTAGATTAAATATGAATGAAGAAGTATCAACTTATTACAGATTGCCAGTTCTTCAAATCCAACAGTTGAGATCCGCAAATTAATGTTGTCCTTCCTGTCGACAGTCTTATCGTCAGATTTGAAGTGCGATGGAGATTTATTACTCATTATTAAGAAAATAATTACGAACTAACATACTTAGTGGCTACTTATTCGTAATTACTCTGATAATTAAATAGGCACCTACGGATAAAGGTAGTGTTGGTACCATAGTAATATTAATAACAGTACACTACTTTATTATATCTATGGTTGGCACCTATATATTCCTGTACCTAAATTTTATTTTCTTCTTCTTAGGAGGTAACTGCGCAGTGCTTGAAAAATAGGTAGGTGTTTTAGATGATTGCCCGCTCTAATCACAGCCGTAAAAAAGGGGCATTTGTTTTTGTAATTTTTTTTGGAGGATCATAAAAGGTGTAAAACACCTCTTAACGAAGCCGAAAGGCACTTGTTCTCCTAGCAATTCTGATCATTTTTTTGTTCTACACCATACCTGGGAACCTTTTAGTTACGGAGATATGGCGGGTCAAGGTTACAAATTTTCGACAAGTTTTTTTAAATTTGAGTTTTTTTTTTAGGATTTTTACTTTAAATGTGGAGGCACATACCCCGATCTATTAAATTCATCCATCAGCACATTTTTTTTGAGTGCGTTTAATTGAGTTATACCACAAAATATGATTTTTCAGCCCAAAAAAAAAATTGCATCTCTTCAATAATGTTTGCGTCAAGTAATTTAGTTTGTTGTACAGAATGCTTGGTTGACGGCTTCGTGATGAGGTGGTTTACACCCTGTATTTATTTAAGTACGTATTAGTTGCTGAGAAAAAGGAAAAGACATTGAGGGGTCGACACCAGACCTTGACTTCATGAAAAACTAGCGCCAGTCACGCGGTTTCACCCGCCTAGTTCCCGTTCCCATGGGGGTACGGGGATAAAATATAGCCTATGTTACTCGCTGATAATGTAGCTATCCATTGTTGAAAGAATTTTTCAAATCGGTCCTGTAATTTTTAAGTGTATTCGTTACATACAACAATACGAAAATTCTAAAGGTATTATTTGTATGGAGAGACGCAGCCACAGCTTCTATTCCCTCTTAATATCCGTGTTATCTACCTACCCACAAAGTTTAGTTTTAAACCTGTGTTTGGTCCATAATTATAGGTATATTCTAAGGTATATTTTAAGGTATAATTATTACAGTATTAACATAACATACACTCGTCATTTATAAACCTGTTGTATAATCATGTTTACGCATCTAATAGTATATTTTATAACGAGGGACTAAACGAACCCATTATATACCCGAGGTGGTTTGACTCCCGAGCTTGCGAGGGAGGCAATGAAAGCGAGGGTATATTAGATTGGCGTTTAGTCTCGAGGTGCAAACTGTACTTTTCACTTTGAGTGCGAGAAAAATAGTCATTTAAAACCGAAAAAAATTACAGTCGACAAAAATTCTGAACAGAGCGGTCAGTTTTTTCTTCTATCAAGTCAGTCACAGATTAACAATTTAAAACACAACACAAACTCTCAACATTTTCGCAATGAAGATGATCCACACTCCACAGATAATTAGTATTTACCTACATTACTGCAGCAGCTAGCAACAGAGGCATTGCACATACTTTTCTAAATCAACGATGCACACAAACAACCATAATTTTTTCTCGCGTTGAAGAGTTCATTTGTTTTTTTTTTTCAATAAACCGCTTTCTATTTGCAAGCCAATTCGAAATTTAAATAAAGCCTTTGATGAGTCTCTTTTGTGACCATGTTTCAGAGTAAAAGATCGTTCTATTTTTAAATTACTTTTTACTCCCTAGGGAATAATCGGTCACTTTAATCCCGCTTCGTAAGGCTATAATGGCGTACTTTTAGAGCATGAGAAGTGAAAACACAATATTGTTTGTCCGCATCGCGACACAATAATAAACAGGTGCGTAGCGTGCAGGTTCCCGTTTTCAAGATTGAAATTTGTGACAATTTATTTTTTATTTTGCTGACCGTACCTACCTAAACTACTAATTATTAGTATTGATTGTGTTATTTATTATGTTATTAATGTAGCTACCTATGTATTTACATTCGTTAAGCACACTGCATTAGTAACTTCGTTCCGCCTGTCTGTTGTATTGAGAGCTATGCTAATATTATTAATTCCTACGTAAAATATAGTTACTATTTTATTTACTTATGTTGTTTACATTATGTACATAAGCTAAAACGTAGGACGTAAGTGGTACGTAATGATTTTGTTCATAATATTATAATACCATCAAGTCAATTGTTTTCAGTGGACTAATTTTAAATGTGTGTTTCAGTTTGAGCCGGGCACCCAGAGCATAATCTCCGCCCTATATTATTTAAAAACGAATCAATATTTCTTGACCCATCTGGCACGGGGCCTAAACTTTTCGAGATCACTTCATAGATTCTTTTCTATTCTGCATAATATAAACCCAAAGTTAAGTGTTACGTACTTAAATTGATCTGCAAGCTAATGTCCGTTCGTAAATGTTGGTTTGGCTTTCCCTAGGTAGGTCCGCAAGTTTAGTTTCACTTATAAACTAGTGACATTTATCTGAATTGCTTTGTGAAACTGAATCAGCCCATAATGAGTCTGTTCTGTAGCAACAGCTAATAAAATAAATAATTGTCACAGTGGCGCATGGAGTGCCAGCCCTCATCACCAGGTTCCTAAAAAAAGATCTACCTCAAATATTTCATGTAAACTGCACTTAAAGAAAAATGTTTGTGACCACTGTCAGTAGGTAAAGAGGTCATTGTACGAAATTCTTCCTGCTCCGCGACCGGACCAACTTTAGACAGAAAGCCAACACACGCCTTTCCCGGCAACGCGCGAACGGGCGCAAAATAATAATGGCCTTCTCGCATGGCTAATATTTCTGAAGTTTTGCTGCATGAGCTAGGTGAATAGTAAATGGAAATAATAAGGTTTTATAACTAAGGTCGTTTTCTTGTAAATAAAACGATTGTTTCAAATAAGGACAACCGGTTACGGTCAACTGCATTTTGTTTTTAATTTGACATTACCTACACAGGACACTTTGACATACCTAATGATTTCATTAACCTTTTTTAAAGTCAAGGGTAATGAAATCTGCATACCTATAATTATTATTCGTGTGGTGTTATGACGTACTTTTATTTAAATAACCCTACAGTTTCGATTTTACTGCATTGCTTATTTTTTTTTCTAACTTAATACTTAGTTTTAATCGATACTTATAATATATTTTTCTCTTTTATTTTTTAAGATACCATGTATCTTTGAGTTCATTATATTATTCGTGTGGTGTTATGTAATGACGTACTTTTATTTTAAAAACCCTACAGTTTGGCCTAATCTTTGATAATAATGTTTCTAGACATTCCTGCTAGAATGGTTTAATATTTTACTAAAGATAATTTGTTCGCGTCTACCTGGATAAAGTTGGATACTTATAAGGTCAAAGACCATATCGAACGATTTGACGACGATTTTTAATGGCTCACCAATCAAGTCTAACCAGATTATTATAGAATACCTATAAGTAGTTGAAACAAAATAAAATTTCTGTAGGTATACTTAGGTGGCAATCAAGTCAGACGAAATTGCGATAGGTAATAATTTTCATTTATTTTCATAAAACTTTAAGTGAAACTTTAAACTTGAAACTGGAAGAAGAAGACCAATGAAACGGAGGATGGAATGTGTGAGGTATGATATGAAAGAAAAAAAAGAGTAATAGTTATTTGTTATACTAGAGTGCAAAGTTTTTTTTAACCGCGTGCTCAATTTTGATGACGGAGCAAGCGAAAGATTCTAAAATTGAGTCACGAGCGCAGCGAGTGATTCAAAACTTAGAATCGTGAGCGTTAGCGAGGGAATCAAAAGAGCACGAGGTTAAAAATCTTTGCACTCGAATGCAACACGTAATTTTTGATCCCACCTCAGCGAGGAAATGAATAAACGCAAAATAAAATATGCGCATTAATAACAAATTCAGTTAATTCTTTTGGCGTCAAATAAACTTCCTCGTCGCTAGATAATGAGTGGTCATTTTAGGTTTTTCACTTGTTTTCAAGTTGGATTCCTTGTTTTTAACCTAAGGTGTTAACAATATGGCGTGAAAAGAAAATGGAGCGCGCCATACATATTAAAAAAAAGTACACCAAGAAGGTTCCGAGTCTGAGTTCTTAACAAATTAAAAAAAAAATGTATGATAAATTCGGCACCATATAGAGGTAGAAGTAAATAGGTATAATGATGTTTGAATTCACATGCTTAGTGCACACGATGTTCTAAATTCAAATTTACTTTACCCTCAAGACGATAAAAACGGCTTTTGCACTCAGATATCGAAGAGCAAAAATACTCTTTCCGAGATGGGGGGATGAAAAAAAATTTATTATAACGATTGATCTGAGTTAGCGATTGAAAGAGGAGAATGAAACAAAAAAAAACGTGTTGCGCCGACTTCGTTTGGATACGTAACGGGGCACTGAGGAGAAAAGACTTTTTCGTATTTTGTTTATTTTCTCGATTCTATCATATAGAACACCTAAAAATAAGGCGAAAAGCATCTGGGTGATTTTTTTGTCTAACCAACCGTTTGAAGTAAAAACTATGTGGACGGGATCCATAGGTTAGGTTAGGTTAGAACTGTGACCAAAAACTACGCTACCTCGAAATTGGTCGTGACATTTTTCTAAGTCTTTTTTTTCATAGTTCCCCGTTTGGTATCCACTGACCCCGACTTCAAGTAACATGGGACCAGGCCGACCAGGGCAGGAAGATGATGATGACTGCCCGCCTTGCCAGCGACATCGTTCTCGTACATTTTGAAAATACTGACGGCAAATATGGGTCTAACTTCAACCCTCATTTCGACCCTCACCTGACCTGATGGATGGATCGATTAGTTCGGACATCGCGGAGGTGTATGAAGTAAAAAAGTATTAAAAAAAACTTGTGAAGCAGGTGGAACTTTGACCCCCAATATCTTCGTAACTAGAAGGTATCATTATTTCAGCCGAAAGACGTCCACTGCTGAACATAGGCCTCTCCCAAGTGTCACCACATTAACCGGTCCTTTGCGACTCGCATCCACCGGATTCCCGCAACCTTCACCAGGTCATCGGTCCACCTAGTGGGAGGTTTTCCAACGCATCGTCTTCCGGCTCGCGGTCGCCATTTTTAACTAACTAGAAGGTATATATGTATATGTCACCGTAAAATGGTCAAATACGTTATATTGTAATATCTCTAGCGATATTGTAGAGTCTCGAATTATTGTCAAATGAACATACTGCTTACAACAAAACGCATTATTTTTCGTGAAATGCATGCGATGGTAGTCAACTTACGCGGTGTGGAGGGAAGGAGGGGTCCCCCTTGCCCAGTGGCACAACTCTCATGAAAAGATAATGCACCATTCCTGAGAAATACCGATTAATATAACATAACCTTAAAATACTTTATATTCCCCCTAAAAAGCGTAGTCGACGGAGCCCCGCTTCGCGGGGCCCCTATTTCCGAGTGCAGGGTTTAAAGGAACCTAACTAACCTAACGGGGGGGTGCCCCAAGTCCCGATTATGGGGGCAGAGATACTTCCGTATGTTCAGGTGACAATAATTCGAGACATTACAATATCGCGAGAAAAAACACGTTATATTGTAATATAACGTGTTTGACAATTTTACGGTGACATATACAACAAAAAAAGATATCGCAATGACGGGGAGAGTACAGCTCTCAGCTTCGTTTAGAGTTTATTTACACCTTTTATATTTTTTGAGGTATATTCAATAAAAATCATCATTATCATCTGCCTAGCCTCTTCCCTAATATTCATTCCTCACGCACATTTCTTTTACTGTTTGACAGTTGTTAGGTAGTCAGCTGCCCAAAAAAGAAGCAACCAGTCTTACCAAGGGGTATCGTATTACACAGTACATATAATAATCTGTGCCTAGTACTAACTGGGTTTTGGAGCTAAATGTAAAATACTCGTATTTAGCTGCATCCAGTAAAACTGGAAGCCGACCCCAACATAGTTGGGAAAAGGCTTGGCTGATGATACTGAGTTTCAGTTGTAAGTACTTATACCGTCAAAACCTTAAGCTTTTAAATTAGTAATTAATTATTATTATTGGACAATGTAGGCTCATAATAATAATAATAATAATAATAATATTATTATTTCCTTCTAAAATATTGGGAATTTATATTATAGTAAATATCAACCACCCTCGACGCAACATTTTTTTTACAAAAACTCCTGAAAAGTTCGTTTCTGCAGTGGCACTTACCGACGTTTTCAGGCTCGGGCAGGTAGGGAGACGCGGCGAGCATGCTGCGGAGGTCCCGCACGCCTCGTTCAATGTCCCCGGGGGCTTCGCCCAGCTCCTGCGAGATCAGATCCGCCTGCTTCAGCGACGGGCCTTGCAGAACCGCCATCGCACTTCACTGATACACGACTGTATAATATATAACACAGTAGTACTGTTATATCGCTGAGTTGTTGCTCTAATTGTGGCCGCTGAGATTGCGCACTCCAGCTGAGTAAGGACAAAACTGCGCCCGCGCAGCGCTCACTACCTTTTATAAACTACGCGACGTTAGAAAACGTAAGGACGAGAGGAGTGCTCATCGGCTGGTGACAACGAACACCGGTTACTACGTCATCGAGTACCCGCCGTACCACGTAGAAATATACCTGGCACCATACGGATTGATTAACATCATTCGTTTAAATGTTTGATACCATCTAGCTAAATATTAAAACTATCTGAGTACAATACTTTACTTTTTTTTTTAAATCAAACGCGAATCAGTTACAAATCAATCTTTTATGTTACTTAATAAATGTTATTCTTTGTGTCAAACGATCAATACGTGAGATTTTATGCAGTTTTTGTTTATATTGGCGCTATGTGTGTCAATGTAAAGTCAAGAGCATCGAAATGTGATGGGTAAGCAAAACCCGCACGTGAGCCGCATTTACGACGGTGTTAGGTACATTGCATAAAAATGTGTAACTATTGAAATAAAATACTTTTTAAATATTTACATACAAGCCCATATTAGCTAAACTAACTAACCCAAGACTCCTTCGCGAAATCCTTGGCTAAGTCGCGTTCTGTGCAGGTAGTACCATAGAAGTGTTGGAGTTGCAGGCACGTGGAGTGGAGCACTGTAATAGTTCATTGTTAATAGCACGAGTTCGATCCTACCCGTGGGGGCCATTAAATGAAACTGAAAGTTCCATAAAAATAACACAAACAGTAAGGAGCATTATGTATGCAGCACTTTTCCGATGAGGTTGATAAATCATTAATTCCTAAAAAGAGCGTGAACTACTGTATACCCGAGGGCTCGCCATGGTTCGGAAGCTGATTCTGCCGGACCATGCAGATCAAGTGACGTACACGAGTAAGGTAAAACGGCAGTCATTGTTTAGCTTATAGGTAACAACTTTTCAATGAAATTAAGAAGCCTGCGGAGCATGCGAATTTCATACAAACGTAATATACCAAAATAATTTGTAAATCAAACATATTCTTACGGTAGTGTGTATTTATTTCGATTGGATTAAAAATATCTAGGTTCCCAAATATATATTTTGAATGAACAAATCGGGCCTAAAATGGCCGCTTTACCAGAACATAATACGAATCACCTTGAAAAAATTAAATATCTAAAATGGACTTGTTATCACGGTAAAGTCCACTTTTAGAATTTAAAATTATAAACGTGATTCAAATAATGTTCTGCTAAAGTTGCAATTTTAGACCCCCTGATTTAAACAAGAGATATAAGAAAAATAAGTTTTCTATAGAATTTTTAAATTCCTCATATTTCGTCTGTATATCATTGTCCTTTCAAAATCTATATTTGGTAACATAGATATTCTGTAATCCAGTCGAAATAAAAAACACACTTCTTTAACAATATGTTAGACTTATAAATTATTTTGGAATTACGTTTTTATGAACTATACGCATGCTCCGTGGGTCTCTTAAAACAAGACGAGACTATTTGCAGTAATGCAATTGTATCGTAGAATACTGTATCAAAATTCAAAATCAAAATCCAATTATCGTATTACTCAGTTTGTACTGGGCAATACGATACCACTTGGTAAGACTGGTGTCAGACTGTATCTACTTAATTAGACAAAATTATACTTACCTAGTCTGAATCTCTATAGATTGCTGTACAACACACACACAGCAATGTATAGGAAGGCATGTTAAAGGTAAAATAAGAAACGTGTTGAATGTAGAAAACTAAGCATACCTACGAGTATTTCGATAGGTACGCAATGAAGATACTTATTTGTCAAAGTAAGAATGAAGCAATCATATAGGAAATGGGCTCTTAATACTGGTGATTCTACTTAAAGGGAAAAAAATAGCATTTACAGATTTTTCGAAAATTGGCTTGCCATACTCTGGCATCGAACCCGTTATGGACCAGCTAAAATTGAAAAAATAACATTCTGTAGGTACCTTTTTGACAACAATCAATAGGGTCAGTCATATGCATCAAATCTCTCTAACAAACATGCTAAATGAAAATGAAAGTATAACCACAGAAAAAAGTGCTTTAGCTTTAGCGTTGAATTTATCATATTGAATTTATAAATGTTCTTTAGATTTCATGGTTTTCCCTTCATTTAATTTATTATGATTGTTAAAGAGATTTGATCCATATTATTAATATAAATTATTCTATCGGTTGTTGTCAAAAAAGTATAGGATGTTACTTTTTCGAAATTTAGTAGGTTTGATTCCCGGGAGTGGCAAACGAAAAATCTGTGTATGTAGATTTGTTTAAAATAAAGGAAAGTTTCCTTTGAGAAAAAGTTACTATCTCCAGTATTTCTAGTACTTTCTCTCCAGGTGGCATTGAAAAATTCCACATACATTCCATTATACAGGATAATGATAAGAAAGTACTTACGTACTTACAAGAATTTGTGATCGCACAACATCTAAAAACGGTAAAATAAAAAACGAGTTATATACCAGATGATCGCATAGCTGGCGCTAGGAACTAATTACTGATGATTCTGCCGCATTATTAGAAAACTTCATTTTCAATAAAAACATAATTTTCAGCAATAGGTCAGGTAATATGGTTTTCAACGAAGGTCAACGCCATCTATTCTCGAATAGTAGAATTGATTGCCCAGAAATAGTCTACAGTCCTCGGTACAGCTATCGAGAATATCATGAAATAAAATTGCTTATCTCATCAAAAGATGACGTTAGTATTAGAATGTTTTATTATTATTGGCAATACTCATTAGTACTGTCATTTTAGACCAGACGGGATATTCGCTGACGAGAATTTCAGGAATTCAAATTTTCCTGAAATTATTCAAAATTGACCATAGATGAAGTCTTTACCAATTCAACAAATGTTTGGATTACTACTGTACTAATTAGGGTAGTTAAAAAAGTAAATACTCTCCATGGTATAATCGCATTGGTAGAGGATGGCCAGCGAAAGCTGTCCAGGAAAAAAGCGGGAATTTTAAAAATCAAGAGCTGTTAACCCTGGCTATATACACTGCATTTTCGAGTGTATTATTGTTGTCGACGAGACCCTATATCCACACCAGGGTGCAAGTAGCGGCCATACATAGATTTTCAGATGTACACCTACCACTGCTTGTTTCTGCATCACCCAAAGGTTGACTGATAGAGAATGCCTATGGCATTAAGTCCGCCTTCTACTATGTACTTGAAGTGTTAAATAAATAAATAAATATATTATGACGTGAGTCGATCAGTTGAATTAGTATTTTTAAAACTTGTGATATTAACTTAGGCCGCGTTCCGAATTAGGCTGTAAACGATTTGAGCGTCCATAAACCCGTTTCGAATTACCGTGAGCGCGATATCGATGTCCAATCGCCATAGATGACGTCAAGACATGCGCCATCTTGCGATTACACCGACAATGCCCCAAATAAATATAACCATAAGCAAATGACCTAATGACAGCTCTTAGCTGTCATAATCGTGAAATCTAAATCGGAACGCAAAATATTGATGTGAGCACCGTGAGAATTATTTTCTAATACGGAACGCAGCCTTATATAAGTAATGAAGTGATTTTTTTATGTAATCTCACTAGATTCTTGTTGGTTTTATGTTAACTTGGCAGCATCATAGAAGGAAAAAACGCACATTAAAGTTTTTGTGTCATATAATTACGTTACTCAAAATGATGATTTTTTATTTGTTGAGATATAAGTATAAATTAGTGTGAAAATGCTTGTCTTGGCTTAAAATCATTTTCCACGCAAGAATCATGAAAATCGGTTCAGTAGTTTAGGAAATTAATGGCAAAATAAATAGTAAACATTGTGTACAGCGTACATTTCACGCTCATTCTGATTCAAATCACTTTTTATTTATTTATTTGTCAATCATAGTAAATAGAAGCTTCCTCGTCCTTGGGACTGTTTTCGGCATTGCTTTAAACAAAACCTATGTTATTATGAAACACGTAAACTCAAGATCAAAATGAAACAAGTACGAAACGTTTGAATTTTGACAGTTTTAAATTATTGCCATATTAAAAACTTCTGAAAATAATTCGTGAGCAGCTTTCTTTAGCCTAACTATATCAAATTATCAATAAAGCCAACAAGAATTTCAGAAAAGGGATTGCTACTCGACAATAGATGGCGCATTCAAAAATTTTCATTTTCTGCAAATAATGGCAACCTCAACAAGTTATGTCACTTTCAGTAATATCTAATCTGTGCTTTTGTGCTTTCAGTCGACAATTCAATTTTCAAATAATAACGACAAGGTTACTGGGCTCAATGCATTGTTTATTCATTTGAGGAATTAAATAAATAAACAAAATATGCGTGTACTTACATGAATTTTGGTGTATGTGATTATTTTAATTTAAAATGGAGCCATCAAAAGAGGCAATCGCTGTTCGCATCACGCGGTTGAATCGTTTGATATTGGGGAAAGTAACAGGTGGGACTGCCAGGTTCAGCAGAAAGACAGTCGACCGCGAAGCCCTGCTGGATGCTCTCACAGTTCTCTACGATGAATGTAACGATGACCCAGTTAAGAAGAGCGATGACTTAGTCAAAGCTTTCTTGGACAAGTGTAAGTTTGTCTTTGTCTTATCCTTACTTACCCCCCAGACACAATAGAAATGAATAGCACTGAAAGAATGATTACTAATATAACATCTAAGAAGGAAGCTTCCTTGGTATTTGAGATTAATAATACTTAGCCTAAATAGTAATAAAATAATGTGGTTGTAGGAAACAGCTGTTCATGAGTTGGTAAATTGAAAGACTCCATAAAGAAAACAAAGACAAAACACTGATAATCAGGCTTAAGGAATGTCATGACTATGGCTACGGTTTGATTAATGTATAAGAATTCACCTTCATTATGTATCTTTTTTAATTTCTTTTGTAGATCGCAGTACACTGGCAGAGTTGCGTCGGACTAGAGTGTGCATCTCTGACTTTGAGATGCTGCAAACAATTGGAAGGGGACATTTTGGTGAAGTTCATGTATGTTCATTAATTTGTAATTATGTTCTATTTTATTCTGGCCCTTATGGTTAAGGAGGATGCACTAAGGTAGCTGACTGTGAGTTTTTCATGAATTAGTCATTCAATGGTATTAAATGGACCTAGAGGGTGGTATTAATGATTTTAATTATTACTTCTGACTCATTTTCTTGGCTATGAATTATTTTACATTTTCTTGAAAATGTTAGATGGTGAGAGAGAAGCAAACATGCGACGTGTATGCAATGAAGACCTTGCGTAAGGAACAAGCTCGCAAGCGTGCTGATGATGAGCGAGATGTGCTTGCCACAGCCACTGGACCATGGCTACCTAAGCTGCAATATGCTTTCCAAGTTAGTTACATTTATTTTTCTAATTTTATTTTCTTTTTTAAGTACATTTTTTTGAACCGTCTAGTTTAAAACATTCTCTATCCCTATATTTAAATTAGTAGTTTCGATGTTTACTAATTGTGCTAGGAGTTTCTTACACTTTTCTAATTGTAACTTATTAGGATAGCAGCAACCTATACCTCGTGATGGAGCTGTGTTGCGGCGGCGACCTGGCGGGCCTGCTCGCCCGGCGCGCGCACCCGCTGCCCGAGCGCGACGCTGCTTTCTACGTGGCCGAGGTGGCTCACGCGCTCAAGGCGCTGCACGCCATGGGATATGTGCACAGAGATGTTAAGCCACACAATATACTGCTGGATAGGTGAGTCCATTCACGTTATTTTCGCCCTGAACAGTAATACTAGTTATAGTACCTATGTAGTGAGCTTTTACAATATTTTGGTGTTGTGTCTTGGTATGAACTGACGCTTATTATAAAGTAATTGACAAGCAATATGCAAAATAAATGTCAATTAATGAGTACAACACTATTTAATTTAGTCAATAGATTTGTGGTGTAACATGGTGGCAACAAGACACTTCCATCAATACATCATTTTTTAAATTATGAAAAATCATAACCCTCCTTTTTACCCCACCATAGTCAATTAAAAACAATCAATGAATCATATCAAAAGTCAGAAAACCACATGATCTTCGATACAGATGTGGGCACGTGAAGCTGGGCGACTTCGGGTCCTCGGCGCGGCTGTCGGAGGGCGGGTGCTCCGGTGTGGCGGCGGCGACGGCGGACTACATGGCGCCCGAGCTGCTGGCGGCCGCGGACTGCGCCGCGCACACTGTGTGTCAACAGTACTGCGGCAGAATCGTTACCACTGCCATTGTGCGTCGGCTCACCTGCATGTGCTTATACTTACATTACGGAAGAGATTTTGCATGTTCATTCAGAGTTCTAGGAGCACTAAATTAATAGTTAAAAACTAACTCTAAACAAGTTCACAAGATAATTCCATATCTGTACATTTTTTGAAGTTGACTAAAGACTGATTTTATGTCCATTTTGAAACATGTTTATTTAGCACTAATTTTATTGAGTGATCTTTGGTGCTGTCCTTTGATTCCAATATAGTTTTAAGAGTTCACAATTACGTTTTTCTTCTTTCAAACAGTGATAATAGAGATAGCTAAGATTTGAAAACACCATGCAGAATCTCTGGTATTAGATGTAGATCGTACTTTACAATAGTTTTGTAAAAGGTAGTGGCAGGTTGCAAGGATTGTTATGTTTTATAAGTTTGCATGTCAGTGTTGGATAGTTATAACAGGCAATGTTCAGTAGATAATAACAAATAAATGGAATGGTTAAAAATAGTTATAATTGGCTGCAGAACTAAAATCAATTGATTTGAATGAACAGTGGTAATAAGTCACTAACACAAGAAACTAGAGTTTCTTAGTTGTATAAATGGCATTTTGATTCTTATTTTGAAAGTAATGTAATCTGCATTTTCCAAAATGGAATATAAAGCACGTCATATTAATTTATGATATTGTATGTTGTCCAGTCGTCGTGTGACTACTGGTCGCTCGGTGTGATCGCATTCGAGCTGGTGACGCTGCGACGCCCGTTCTCGTCCGGGGAAGACGACTCTATCGCTCAAATACTTAGTAATATACAAAGGTAAGAAACTCTTATTCTATGGAAATAATAAGCGTAGATATACGTCAGTCAGCGCTTTTATTTAGTAGTGGGTATTCGATGATAGGCTTTTGCACTGAAAAAATCTAATTATAATTAGTTTATGAGTTAGATTATCCAAAAATATTTGACCCGTATTTTTTCTTTTGTAACGTAAACCAAGATTGACGAAGATACGACGCTTTTAAAATTCTCAATACGTCATGTTGTGGTATAAATTTTGTGCGTTGTGACGTCACGAGCCCCCACTCCTGAGTTTTGATACGTTTTGTCTTTGTCAGTATTCATTGATTTATAAAATAAAAAATACGTGTCCATTATTTTCCAAACCAACTGTCGGTCTTAGCAATTTAATGATGGTGGAAATTAGTGTATTCTTCACAACACCCGAGGGGCTAATCTGTATCTCCGTTGTAGTTACGAGCGCGAATCGTCGCCCCAGCTGCCCTGGGAGGCGCCCCCCGGAGGCCCCTCCCGCGAGTGGCGCGCTCTGACGGCGGGACTGCTGCGTGTGCTGCCCAGCAAGCGCTACTCCTACCTCGACACGCTGCAGCACGCCGCGCTCGCACACATGCCCGCGCACAACATACGGGACCAGGTACGTACACCGGTAGTCCCCCGGGGCCCGTCGCGTCGCACAGTAATATAACGTGTGTTGGTACTGTAGGCGCCGCCGTGGGTGCCGTGCGTGCGCGGCGCGGAGGACGCGTCGTACTTCAGCGTGCCGGCGCGCGGCCCGCAGCCCCCCAGCGCCGCGCCCTTCCGCACAAGGCCGCCCTTCGCCGGACAGCTGCCCTTTGTTGGTAAGTACTCTACTTCTCTCCTACCAGCACGAATAACAGTCATGAGTGCGTCTTTGTATCTCTTGTGTGCGAATAGTTTAATAATTAATTCAAGTTCTTCTGCCACGTTAGAGTCCCATTGCCATTTGCCAAATGTTATGTAGTACCTAGGACTGCTTATCGGCGGGAAGCGCGAACCTCTCCGCCGATAAATTTTTAGAAACGTCAACTCACAAAAAATCCGATAAATGTGTTTGTAAGAACTTAAAAATAACTTTCTACGAAAATTTGTTAGGATAAGATTTTATATTCTGCTTTCATGATATGAAAATCAAATTCAGTGTTTCTGTTGTGTATAAATTCACTTATGAATGAGAGTGCACTAGTCTGACTTGGCCGGTTGTTATGTTTACGAACGACAATTTGCTGAAAAAAAAATGTTTTTTTTTTTAAATTATTTCTTTGTTCAAGTATGACATAGGTAGTAAGTATTTCGTTCATCCTTTAAATATACGACGGCTTGATTCATCTTAATACTCCAAAAAATGTTGTTTATTTTATATGATTGACAACAACGTAAATGGTTTCGTGTTTTGTTGACATTTTGTAAATCGACGACAATATCGGCCGCATCCGACGCCAGTACAAGTCTAATAATTGAACTGGTTCCCCGCAGGCTACTCATTCGTAGCTCACGAGGAGCATGAAGACCACAGCGGAGGATTCAACGCTTCACATGACTGCACTGCCATCGATTTGGCAACTTTTAAGTGAGTTCTTAGCATTCTTTTTGCGAATTTTATTTTGGTTAATGTTTTCTCTGTTACTTTCGTGACTGATTTAAGCGAGTATTTTCGATTTCACTATGAAATCATTTTGCGGCAAAGTAAACATTTGAATGAGTTGCATTTTTGCATCTTTAATCTTTTTATATTTTATTCTTTTGAAACTATTAAACTTTTGTTATTTATGATCACATCTTAACTTTTAATAGGATTTAATCCATGATCTATAGAGCCACGGAACAAACATACAAAATAAGACGTCACAATTTTATTGTTGACATTATTCATGTACTCACACTCTAAATCATTTAGTATTCAATATTTTCTCTCCATAATTATCAACAACAGTGTTTATTTAAACGTTTTAATTATGTTTAATGTTTTCACTACGTAAATATGTTCACTCACGCAACCTAGGTCAGCAGAGAAGCTAGCGACGATGCGCAGTCGTGAGATCGCGTCGCTGCAGACCAAACTAGCGGAGGCCGAGGCGCTGGCGGGCGCTAGTGTGGAGCGCGTGAGGCAGGAGGCCGACGCCGAGGCCGAGCGGCAGCGCGTGCGCCTGCAGGCCGAGATCACAGCACTAAGTCTGCAGAACAAGTAAGCGTTATACAAACACATTTATCAAGAATTAAATGAATGGTCGGTTTCCGGTATCGGCGCGAATGACAAGTTGTGACGAAGCAACAGAAGTATAAAGGGTGTAAATAGGTGTTATTTAAGCCGAAAGGCACTTGTTCTCCCCGTCATTGCCATATTTTTTTTTGTTCTAGACCCTATCTCGGAACCTTTGTTGGGGGAGCTTTTTTTACTTTTGAAACCTTCACGATCCCCATACTATTCAATCCATCCATCAGCACAATGTTTTAAGTGCGTCACATTGAGTCCTACCAAAAAACGTGATTGTTCAAGTAATTTCCCTGCTTTTTTTTTCCTTGTGTTACTTAGTTTTATAAAAACATAGCTGACCCCGCAAACATGATTTATTTATATATGTCAGCGTAAAATTGTCAAACACGTTAAATTGTAATCTCTCTAGCGAGATTGTATAAAATTGTCAATTGAACACACTGCTTACAATAAAAAGCTTTATTTTGTTGGTAGATTGTAATCTATCGAAGTGAATCCGTAATATTGTGAAATGCATGCGACGTAAGTATCTCTGCCCATATTCGGGACATTTTCAGGAATGGTACATTATCTTTCATGAGAGTGGTACCATGGGGCAAGGGAGACCTCTCCTTACCTCCCCCTCCCGCACACGACGCGAGTTGACTTCCAATGCATACATTTTACAATATTACGGTTTCACTTCGATAGATTACAATCTACCGAAAAATTATGCGTTATATTGTAAGCAGTATGTTCGTTTGACAATGTTTCGAGAGTTTATAATCTCTCTAGTAATATTACAATCTAACGTGTTTGTCAATTTTACGGTGACTTATAGATTAGATTATTTTCAAACAATAACTGCCATCTGTGTGTCAAGCCGGGTACTTTTGGGACTGCCCTACATTGCACTGCAGCTTTGTTTGCTGTTTTTTTGCTTTGTTTGTATTCTTTGATATCTTTATTTTTTTATCGAATATGATTATGTATTTGAATTGATTGAATTTTGACTATTGTAACTTCTTGACTAATGTAATTTTATTATTGTATCGACTGTAATTTATGTATTTGAATTGATTAAATTTTGATAATTGTAATTTCTTGACTAATGTGATTTAATTATTTCTTCATTTGTGACTTTCAATGAAGTAGGTACTTTAAAACTATTTTGTACGCCGAATATTGCAATACATGTTGAACCAGCAATCTTCAAATCTTGTTCCATCCCCATGTATCATGTCACACATGTTTAACAAATAAATGCCTCTCTTTATCTTAATCATTCAATTCGTAAAACCGGAGATTTGCGGGTATCAACCAATTTCATTCGTTGAAATCCACATCCTGTCTCGTCTTCCCTGTGATTGACTGTGTTTGGTTGAATTTGGCGCACCTTCGTACCACTCTTCTGCGCTGTGGAGTTCGGGCCCTACAGTTTCATCCTTGGCCTACGATGTTGCTACAACAACCTCTTGTTAAAATTATAGTATATTTTATAACGAGGGACTAAACGAAGCCATTATATACCCGAGGTGGTTTGACTCCCGAGCTTGCGAGGGAGGCAATGAAAGCGAGGGTATATTATATTGGCGTTTAGTCTCGAGGTGCAAACTGTACTTTTCACTTCGAGTGCGAGAAAAATAGTCATTTAAAACAACAACAACAAATTTACACTCGGTAAAAATTCTGAATTGGGCGGTCAGTTTTTTCTTCCGTCAGGTCAGTCACAGATTAACCATTGAAAACACAACACAAACTCTCAACATTTTCGCAATGAAGATGATCCACACTCCACAGATAATTAGTACCTACATTACTGCAAAAGCAATGCATCTGTTGCTAAACAGAGGCATTGCTTTTTAAAATCAACGATGCACACAAACAACCATTTTTTTCTCGCGTTGAAGCGTTCATTTGTTTTTTTTTTTTTCAAATAATCGCTTTCTAATTGCATGCCAATTCGAAGTTTAAATAAAACCTTTGTCAAGTTACTCTTTTGTGGCCATGTTTCAGAGTAAAAGATCGTTCCATTCTTAAATTACTTTTTACTCCCTAGGGAATAAACGGTCACTTTAATCCCGCTTCGTAGGGCTATAACGGTGTACTTTTAGAGCATGAGAAGTGAAAAAATACATTTTCCTTGTATCTCTGTCACTGCCTCTGTTAGAAACGTATAGTTAGCAGTTTTTATTCAATCCTATTTTAGTATTGATCGATTTAACAGTAAAGGAAAAATATAGATGGCGACATTTAATAGGCTTGTCAACTGAAAAAATCTAAGTAGTCCGTCAGTTAGATTATATTAGACCCGTATTTTTCTTTTGTTACGTAAAAAATACGTCGCTTTCAAAATTCTCAATACGTCACGCCGCGCTGTGGTGTAATTTTAAGTGCGTTCTGACGTCACGAGCCTCCACTTTCGAGTTTGGTTGCATTTTATCTTTATTTTATTCATTGATTTACAAAAACAAAAATACGTGTCCATTATTTTCCAATACTCTAACTAACTGAACTAAAAAGCTAATTTTTTTATGGTGGAAACTAGCCTATTATCTGAGGAAAATACGTAACTAAGTGAGCTTCCGTTCCTTGGCAGACGTCTAGAACGCCAAGTAGAAGTAGAGCGCGAAGAGCGCATGGCTCTCCAGCGCACCAACCAGGAGCTGTCGGCCGGCATCCAGGAGCGCAACAGTGCCGACGTGCGCACTGCGCGTGCAGCCGCTGCAGCGCTGCAGGCCGAGCGGGACGCGCTCAAGGACGACATGCGACGCATGGAGACCAAGATAGAGCATCTCCAGGCTGACTTGAAGAGGGCAGCCGCTGATGCTGAGACGGCGAAGTCGCAGCAGCAGCATTACAAGGTAAGATCACGAATTCTCGATGCTCTTAAAATCTTCGCTCTCTCCAATGCTGTGAAAGAAATTATGAGCCACACTGCAAGGTTTTACCGGGACTGACAGTTTCCTTGGATTGATAACTGTCTCGTGCTCAGCTCCTGTGGAATTATTGCATTTTCACGATGTTAACTTCTTAGCAGCAGTTCTGGGGGTAAATAAATATGTTTCATAATTAATGAAAAAGAATGAGAAGTAACTATCCCTTCGAGAATGCATGATGTATAGAACTCCTTTTTTCTTTGTAGCCATTTTCTTTCGTAATCTGTTCGAAATTCTGAGGTGTCCCTTATACTCGTATGCAGGATATAATAGAGCGTGTGTACGAGCTGCGTCACAGGACGCTCACGGAGATCAACGTGCGCCCCATTGTGAGTGAGCGAGTTTGTTCACTTACTGTAGAGTACTGTGTACCGTCCTACGTGTGTAGTAGTGCTAGAGTAGCCAGTAGACGTAGCATGTGTATAGTTGTATGTAGTCATGTAGTAGGTGATACTTGTTATGTCAGGGTCAGTGCTAGCCATCGCTTTAAATAACGTCGTATCTCGCTGGGATTATTTGTAATTTAATTCCGTACGCATATGTTCGGATCGGGATGATGCGGCACACGCTGTGTGGCAAAACCAAATTTACTCTTTTTTTGTGCCGAAGCAAGCCGATTCCAACAAGTGCAGTAGCACGGCTCACGTTCAGTTACAGGCGCGTACAAAATCAGCAATTTGCTATTTGTCGTTTCGCCGAAACTTCGATGATTGACGCTGACCTGTAATCTAAATCTTCCTGTAGCTAGAATTTCAGACTAAGACTACATTTTTTATAAAATCCTATAACATTAAGTTGTGTATTCGCAGGACTCGATAGCGAAAGAGCGTGCGATCCGTCGCCAGACGCTCAGTGGCGGCGACGCCGAGAGCCGCGAGGCCGCCGCACGCGTGGCCGCGGCCGACGCCAACGCGGCTAAAGAGCTGCGCGCGCGCACTGCGCTGGAGAAGAAGCTGGCGCAGCTGGACGACGAGAACAGGGCGCTTAGGGACGAGCTCGACGAGGCTACCAGGAGTTTAGCCTCCGCACAGGTAAGGGGGCTTAGGGGCTATCACTTTTGTAGTCTTATGATCGTTTTGTTTCTTACCCTAGTGACACCGAAACGATTGCCTAAATAAATGCATGTAAACAACGAGGCGGAATTCACGCCCGGCAAGCAAGCGAGGTTGTTACGGGGATGAGAACTACTAGTCGTCTCCAAATGCCCACTTGTATCAATCGATGTTTATCAATACACTTTCGAGGAAAAAATAATAGAACGAAAAGAATTTTTGTCATAAAGGAGGAAGCAAGGAAATTGATTTAATTAGCGTTTTTCCGCATTTTGCTTTCGCTAGGTTGAAAAACAAACAAAGGTGTGTGTGGGTGTAGCCTCTAAACAGGCTAATTTCAAAAAGAGAATTTAAAATATTTTATTTTATTTTATTAAAAAAAAATAGAACATAAATAAATATAAAGAAGACGGATCACAATCCATACAAAATTACCCCACGTCCTATAACAAAGTGACGTATCTCAAAAAAAAGATAAAAATGTATAAAAAAATATGGCATACTCCCTAACTTCATTTTTTTACACCTTCATATGGAAAAATTGCTTTAAAAATAGTGCAGGCGCTGGAATGAAAAATTCTTTCGTATGAGTATTTATGGACCGATTTAAAAAATATTTTTTTGTTTGAAAGGGTACCCCCAAGGTAGTCCCACGGTCATAAAGTCAGGCCCCTGGTCTCCAGGATTCCGGAGAAATGAAAGTAAAATCGTAAAAATAAGCTCATTTTTGTACTTCACATTATTCGTTTTTCACTCTCTTGTTGTTTTTTTTTACTTATTGCATTATGATGAGACAGAAACGTCAGTGGTAACGCGAGGGAGTGGTCGACAGAGGTTTTTTCACTTACAATAACACAAATGAGAGAGACGAATAACGATAGCGACGCGACGCGGCAAGCAAGCTAAGGAAATGCAAGTGAATAATGTTGTTTCACTTTTGCTGATCTGATGCGTCGCAGCCTAGACAAACCAAAAAAGGAAAAACCTGACCTGACTGCGGTCCGATGCTCCGTGGCAAGAACGAGCCAGGTTGATGAAGAGGGCTTCACTAAAGTAGAAAGGAAGAAGAAGAGGCCCTGTTCTCGTAACCTATGCGGTACCGCACCGAGTGGACCCAACTTGCTGCTGCGCGCTGCTTTGCCTACGAAACAGCTGTACATTTCACGTCTGCATCACTCCACTACAACTGAGGAAGTCGTGTAGTACTTGAATGTGAAGACCAACTTCATTCTGCGGGTCGAAAGGTCGGAATCGCGCCACAACTTCAACTTTAGGTTATTTGTGGTTCGAGTTCTAACCCAACATCTACAGACCTGCTTAAAAGAGGACTTTTGCCCGAAGGGTGTATATCGTCGCTTCCGAGGACGGTTACGCGACACCACGCAACGAAACACGACGCCGACAAAGCAGCGTGTCTAGTTATAGTATAAGGTTAAAAATATGTATTAGTTTGTTATTGTTGTTTAATAATATTTAATGTATCTTATATAAAGGGTCTTAGTTGCCCGATAAATTATTATTATATATTATAGTATTCAAAGTAATAATTGAATTCTGTATAATAATATAAATAAATCAATATCACTGGACATTAACACACAGCGCCACCTAGTACCATACTAAGCAAAGCTTTTATCGTGGACACTAGATAGTTGATATCCTACTAATATTATAAATGCGAAAGTTTGTTTGTATGGATGTATGTATGGATGTTTGTTACTCTTTCACGCAAAAACTACTGAACGGATTTGGATGAAATTTTGCACACAGATGGTTTATAACCTGGATTAACACATAGGATACTTTTTATCCCGGTAGTAAGATCCCGTGGGACAATTTCAAACATCACGCGGGCGAAGCCGCTGGCAGAAGCTAGTACTACATATAAACTTTTTTTGTTTGTAAATACATAGGTACTTGTTATACATATAAACATCCATGACTTGGAAACAAATGTCCATGCTCATCACACAAACATTTGCTCCTACCGGGATTTGAACCCAGGACCCTAAGAACGTAAGGCAGCGTCACTACCACTACGCCATTCGGATCGTCAAAAAGTATAGTATAGTATTTAAACATTCAAGCTCAAGGTTTTGTACTCGTTTTCATAATCAGGTGAATAAGGAAATAATCGTCAGTTGATGTTTAATTGAACAAAATAAATGTAATGTATTAAAAACTACCTTAATTGAAAAAAATAGCTTATTTTTGAGATTTTACGTTCATTTCTCCAAGATCCTGGAGACCGGAGACCTGACTTTATGGCAGTGGGATTACCTTAGGGGTACCCTTCAAACAAAAAAGGTTTTTTTTTAAATCGGTCCATAAATACTCATACGAACGATTTTTTCATAACAGCGCCTGAACTATTTTCATAGCATTTTTTTCATATGAAGGTGTAAAAAAATGAACTTAGGAAGTATGCCATATTTTTTTTTACATTTTTATCATTTTTTTAAGATATGTCACATTGTTATAGGACGTGGGGCAATTTTGATCCATCTTCTTTTTAATCAGTATTTTTTATTAATCAGCTCTTCCTTCCATTTTGACCGTGTAGGACACACTTTTGTAGGCAACTGCTGTTTTTTATTTTATTTTAATTGAAATTTGGCAGCATGATGTACTGAGTATAGGTACTGGGTTATTATAATGTGTATCGACGTGATACAGGAACGTCTGAGTGAGAAGCAGCGCATGGCCAGCACGTCCTCGGAACACATGAAGGAGCTGCAAGCACAGCTGGCGCACGAACGAGTGCGAGCCTCCACGTTACTTGCGCAGGTTCAGGTAATATGCATACATTATTGACATTTTATATCTTATTTCCTGTCGTTATTTGTCTTGTTTAAATTGGTAACACTCTCCCCCAAATACTGAAACTAAAAATTTACACAAAAAAATAATGATAATACAAATTGAAGGGTCGGTTAACATTTGAGCACCCTAACATTTGAGCACCTTAACATTTGAGCACCTTAGCATTTGAGCACCTAAATTTTTGAGTATCTGTTAAATATAAGTGCTACTTTAATTTTGAGTGACATAATACTGAAAGTATTCGGCCGTTTGAATCGGTGATTTGGTTACCCCTGATTTTATTACACAGGCAATCGTGCCTCAAACATTCATAAAAAATGCCTTTTGACCTTTAAACCGGGACCGGACCGGTAGGTAGAAACTTTTTGTACTTTTATTAATAATACGATATTGACAAGGACATGTAGCATAAACTAAATTGTCTTTGTTTCTTTCCATCATATTAATAATGTCGCTCGCTAGTACTGAGTAGTAGATCCTTGTTGAGTCACAGTAAGGCTGGTTTTATAGTCACGCCGCTAGACGCGCCGTTGGGCAGCGCGCTGTTGAACAGCGCGCGTTTGAACAGCAATGCACTATAAGGCTGGTTTTATAGTCACGCCGCTAGACGCGCCGTTGGACAGAATTTGAAACGCTACTACCTACTACTCCAATACAAATTCTGCCCAACGGCGCGTCTAGCGGCGTGACTATAAAACCAGCCTATAACGACATTAGTAAGGCGCGTTTCGCTGCTGTGAGACAGTCGTGTACAAACATACAAAATGAACGGCAATGCGGTTAGAGTACTGGCTATTTACTTTTTATGGAAAGATTATAAAATTATTCTTATAAAATTAATCGGCCGGGTCCCATAAACATCTTCTAAATCGCACTTCCTCAATTACTCGTCCTGTATCGATGTGATTCATTTTGTACACAACAGTACCTAACGGCGCGTCTCAACGGCGTCACACTGAAACGCACAATGGCCGTAGAAGCGCATGAGCGGCGCGCGCTTCGACAGCGCCGCGCGAATAGGACGCGTTCACCGAACGGCGCTGCTGAAACGCGTGACTATAAAATCAGCCTAAGGTTGTCTCACCCTGAGTGCGTGTGTGCGTGTGTGCGCAGGAGTTGGAGCGCGGTGTGGAGGAGTCCGTGCGGCGGGAAGCGGCGCTGGAGGAGCAGTGTGCGCGCACGGAGGCGCGACTCAACGAGCGACTCAGCGACGCAGAGCAACGCGCCGCCAATGCACTGCACGAGGACGCACGCCATCGGGAGAAGGTATATCATCAAACCCCTTTTGGGGGGTATGAAGAAGAACGTGTAAGACTCTTCTTCCCTCATAGAAAAAGGAGGATCCTCCGACATAACACCTGTCTGTGTTATGTCTGGTGACAGTTTTTGGCGGATAAAGTTGCTTGCGCAAAGTAGGAATCCGACGTCTATTTGTCATAGATGGTGCTGTAGTACTTTTTGTTCTATGTTCTTGTACTACTTTTTGTAGTGCCGCTACACCCTCAACAGGTTAACTGCTGCCACAGCAGACACAAAACTTAAACATATTGTGATCTTGTGAAAGAATTTGATGTCGTCATTGTTGTACCTCAGTCGACATTTTTTGATACTGCGGCAGTTTTATCGCAATATTTTAGTTGCATTTTCCAACTCCTAAGCAAGTCATTAATTGTTGGCATTATCTCGCGTGGATTAGTTAAGAGTAAAATAAATGTCATATTTTTACGAACTCCCTAAACAATTATTTTGTTACTAACCACAGGTGAACACACTAGAACAACTAGTGAGACAACTGGAAAGAGAAGTGAGCGCTTTAGAGAAGCGCTCATGCGTCGCTTGCGCGGCCGCTGCGAGTAGTTCCGCTCAACCCGAGAGCGAACCTCACGCCGAGCTCGGGAGCGCTCGGAGCGCTCTGAGCGCTCTGAGCGAAGCGCGACGGGACGCGCACAGCGATACCGAGAGCGTTGGGGACATGCAGGCACAAGCGCAGATATCTTTGTTGAAGGAACAGTTGGAAAGAGCCGAGGTTCAACTGCAGGTATGTGATTAATTCTGGACTTTATTTCCATCTACGGAAGCCTCACTGTCTACTTACAAGACGTTTACAATTGTGTTGTGTTTCTTAGGCACGTGCTGAGGAAATGGCAACCCTTCGCCAAGAAGCTAGGGCTGCTAATCTAGCGAGATGGCGAAAGGTACCTAATTTTATTTTGTTTTTTTTTCATCGTTTTATATTGTTTTACTGTCACTACACACCTACACAGGTATCCGGCCTTTAAATTCTTGCTGATTGTGAGGACTGGAGATAACGGTGTAATTTTATTAGAATGAAAACTATAAGTCGTATAATTTATCTGATATCTCTACCAGGAACGCGAATACAACGAACTCTCAGTCGAAGCTAAATCGACAACCCGCGATCTAAAACGCGCTGAAGAGCGCCTAACGCACGCCATTGAAGCGCGGAAGACAGCCGAACAGAAGTCCGGAGAGCTCACGACTGAGCTCGCCAAACTTCGGCCAGAGCACGAAAGGGCCACGAAGGAGGCCGAACGATTGAGAGCGCAACTTGATAAACTCACGAAGACTCACGAAGTAGTGCAGGCTGAAGTTGACAGGTATGTTATAAGCAAATGAATAAATATAACCAGCCTTTGTAATTCCCACTGCTGGGATTCCGGTGTTTTTCTGCATGAGTTCAGGGCCGTATCCATTGAAATAGACACCGACAGTGGTGCGTTGCACGGTTCTTTATTTAAATTTGCAGAACTGAGCTTTGAGTGGTTACCATGGTAACGCATTGTTTAAAATAAAACAGATCACGCAGTATAATTATTCTATCTCATTCGTACATGTTATCTCGATGGCACTGGACGCACACTGCACACCTCGCCTAGCATAGCTTACCCAAACTAATACGTCACTCAGGCTCCGTGCTAGTTTGATGACGTTACAGACGTCTTCAGATTTCTGGTTCTAAACATACCACTATTCTCTACACTACAACCTTTTATTTCAGAGTTTGTAAGTAGTTATGATACAACTCATACACCAAATCGCATAGTCATTTTTGATGGACAATATGCGTATAATAAATAAATATCGCTGGACATTAACACACAGCGCCACTTAGTGCCACACTAAGCAAAGCTTGTGTCGTGGACACTAGATAGTTGATATACTACATATATACTTATTTGTTTGTAAATACATACTTATTATACATATAAACATCCGTGGGTCGGATGATCGAGCATGACAACAAATTACCAGCCTACCCGTGCGCCTTCAAATTATGATATTATTATTTCTGGGCCGACTCAATTTATATTGCCCTCAACACGCTAATATGATTATTTCAAACAGGGTATATTAAACTATGCGCTCAGTTTGCATAATATAAACTCACGAAAACGATTTGCTTATCTTTCTTATTTAATACTACTAGCGGTGGCCAGTGGTGGCGGCCCCGGCTTACGAACAGTAAGTCGTGGATTCGAGACCAGGCAGGCGCATTACTATGTGTAATTTATTTTATCACCGCTGCTACGAAAACGGTGAAGGAAAACATCGTGAGGAAACCGGCGTGTCCTAAAACCAAAAAATTCGAAGACATGTGACATCTACCTACCCGCACTGGGCGTTCCGCGTGGTGGATTATAGCCGATTCCCTCTCATAGAGAGGACGTCTGTATCCCAGCAGTGGGAACAATAGGCTGATACTGATGATGATGATGAATACTAGCTTGTTGCATGATAACGTTTTAGTTTACTGTTTAACCCACAAATTACATTGTAAAATGTGAACCAAATAGCTTGTTCGATCGTACATCAGAATAACGCCTGGTTTAATTATTATAGACATTGTGTAAAATAAAAATACGAAGATGAAGCCGCGGTAGGAAGCTAGTCGAATCATATTCGTAAGATTTGATTGAAAACACATCCGTGCGATAAGACATTTCGATAACCGATTTGGGAATTTAAGATGACTTATCAGTTTAACCCAGT
Organism: Xestia c-nigrum; assembly: GCA_916618015.1. Lineage (NCBI taxonomy): Eukaryota > Metazoa > Arthropoda > Insecta > Lepidoptera > Noctuidae > Xestia > Xestia c-nigrum. Next base: position 8,670,307 of record OU745263.1, read on the forward strand.
TTGTTTGTAATGCTGGTAGAAAGCGTGCAACTCTGGTTATTTTTAACTGAAATGTGTCAAGTTTAAAATGAATAGATCAAGATAAAGTTGAAGTGTTTTCTGTAAAAATTGAACAAAATAAAATAAAAATGGTCGAGTGATGACGCCTGTGTACCTAGTCAAGAAGTGTGTATTCTGTGTATTATACAAGTTTTATAACAATTATATGTTTTATGTTCTCGGGGAATCCGAACTCTGTGCCATATCTCCTTTTCTTGTGAGCGGTTCGCTGAAAATTTCGATTGTGTCGACCTCGGACTCGGCTACGACTCATCTTGAGTCTCTTCATCTCCCAGTTTTCTCCCTTTAAATGAAAAGAAATACGTTTTCAGGGATAACTTAAAATATGGGAATACATTTCACGTAATGTAAGGCCCTATTTACATTGGTCAAAGACAGTAGCGAGCTGCAAGTACAGTAGCAAGTGGCGGGCGCCTAGGCAGTGACTGTTGACGCGCTGCTGTCCGATCGGTTTACACCACCATCCTCAACAACTTTACTTATGTACAGTCGACCAAGCTATTTGTTTTACATTTTAACATGCACATTACATTGTAAAATGTAAATTGTAAACCAAACTGCTTGGTAGCACTTGACCAATGTGAATCATGCTTTTGGGGATGAGATTCTGTTATACTACTTTCAGCTTTCACAGAATGAAAACATTTCAATAATACAATTAAAGGACGATTTTTTATAATAAAAATAAAACCGTAACATTGAGGTAACTAAATGTATAGTTGAGCGCACCTAAGATAGTCAGATGTTGTTGTTTAGACCAGTTACGCCCATGCTAACATTTCCAGGACTGTGGTCATCAGTGCGTGCAGGAATATAACCATTATATGCAGTAAAAGAAATACTTTATTTATCTATCAGTTAAATGTTAAATGCGTGTTATTTGACTTAAAAGCGTTTCTGCACGCCTGCTTGTTTGCGAAGGACACTGTTCACCTTGAACCATGACTTCTGCGAGGTATATTATAACAAAATCGAGCGCACGTGTTTTGTACCCTTTGTATGAGCCGATGTGTACGAGCTAATAGGCGCATCCTACGGTTTCAGTTCCCTGCAAACAGTTCGAGCACGAGCGCTGACCTGTAAATGTTTTAGGGTATTTTCAGATCATAGAATACCCTAGTATTGATGTGTACTCTATACAAATCACAGAAAAACAGTGGGGGGTCTTATTGCTTCAGTTTACCAAGTAGGACACTACAAACTCAATATTCCCTTCAGGTCGCGCAACGACATCCGCAAGTTGAAGAGTGAGCTGCAGTACAGCGAAAAGAGACGTCTTCACGCCGAGGAGCAGGAGGAGTTGTCCTCCCGCGAGAGGGCGCAGTTGCGCGACGAGTTGCACGAGGTCAGGAGGCACAACACTGAGCTCGTACAGGTAAGCATTATTTGTCATACAGTAAGAGTTTCCCGCGACTTGTTTGATGGACGTACAAATCACCTGGCTGAGGGACCCACGAACCACCTGAGTGAGGGACGCACAAACCACCTGGCTGAGGAACCCACTATCGTTCTGGGTGAGGAACCCATTATTCATCTGGGTGAGGGACCCACGAACCACCTAGCTGAGGGACCCACAAACCACCTGGGTGAAGGACGAACAAACCACCTGGCTGAGGGACCCACGAACCACCTGGGTGAGGGACTCACGACACCTGGCCGAAGTATCCACTATCCTTCTGGGTGAGGGACCCACGAACAACCTGCCTGGGGGACCCACGAACCACCTGGTTGAAAGGAACCCACGAACCACCTGGCTGAGGGACGCACGAACCACTTGGGTGAGGGACCCACGAACCACCTAGCTGAGGGACGCACGAACCACCTATCTGAAGGACGCACGAACCACCTGGGTGAGGGACCCACAAACCACCTGGCTGAGGGACCCACAAACCACCTGGGTGAGAGACTCACAAACCACCTGGCTGAGGGACACACGACCCACCTGGGTGAGGGACTCACAAATCACCTGGGTGAGAGACTCACAAACCACCTGGCTGAGGGACACACGACCCACCTGGGTGAGGGACCCACGAACCACCTGGGTGAGGGACGCACGTAAACGGGAAGTGTGGCAGAAGAAAGGGGAGACCGTCCTGGCAGATGACACGATGAGTGTCAGGTTTTGTCGTTATTGGAAACAATCGGAGGAATAACGCGTTGTTTCTGTGATTTGTTGTTTGTGTGTTTGATCTACTGCATTGTTCGTGAGGTCTACCTGTAGGGTTGGTATTGACTGACGTAGCTTGGTCACAGTTGTAGTTCTGCATAAACCTTATACTCACACATATTGTTTTCAATAGTAGTAAATGTTTGCGAGATCCATACCAACTTATTTTACCGCCGGATAGCTTGGACCCTGTTCCCGATACGAGGTGGGGGGAGTACTTTTTTGTATTGTTAAATGTTTTTTTAGTTGTATGCAGTCCCTAACAATACGATTGATAACTAGATCAATGTTTGGGTATTCATTTGTCTCATAGGTTTGTTTTATATTCACAACGGTCAATCAAAACGTGGTTGTTGTGATAGTTTGAATGCCGCTGAGCCCATCGTGTAAACAGCATTGTTGAGGCTTCCGATGAGACGTGCGGGACTCATATCCGCCTCAGTTTTGTGTCCGCGGTGACTACGCGTGCCCTTTCGTTCATCTTCGATATTAATTTGTATGCTCAAATATTACAGTTCTTTGTTTTGGGTTAGTGTGTGTCGTGTCGTGTGTCACAAATCGATCAAAGAAGAAAACAGTGTTTTTAAAAATCTTAAAATATCCGTTACAAAACTCAAATCTTCTTAAAAGTCCGTTACAAAATTCAAATCTTCTTTCTCGTGTAATATTGTTATATCAAAAAAACGTTATGTTAAACGATTAAACTCTTATCCGAATTAAACATTCAAGTTGGTACTCGTTTTCGTAAGTCGAAACCATGCCGTCATTTAAAATCCCATCGATGGCACCATACATGTCGAAATCGGGGTCCAGCGGTATGGAGACGCTGTCTCGCTGCAGGCGCAAGGTTATCGAGAAGCCACCGGTGCGGCCCAAGCCGGCCTACCTGCGCCAGCTGTTCGCGGGCGGGCTGCAGCGCGAGGGCTGGTGGTCGCGGCGCCTGCGCCTGGCGCTGGCCGCCGACCTCATGCAGGGCCGCTGTCGCGCCGCCGACAACGTCATCACGGCGATTAACAAGCATTTTGTTGCGGTACTACGACTGACTGAACTGTTAACAACTTACATCTGTACAATGAGTAGTATTCTGTTTCTTCTTTGGGATAGACGTAAGCTGCATAAATTGCTCTTTCTGTCTTCAATGAATCAGGCAGTCAGTTAATAATAAATACGATTGCCAGGGTACTTTGGACGTATCGTAATGTCGATGATTTACGGTTTCTTCGTATTTATACAAGCAATCGTGTGGAAATTACGGTTTTTCCTACTCCCCCGCTACTTTCTGATCACTATCGTTGCAGGATCCAAGACAGTTAAATTCATTATCTGGGACTGTCAGCTTCATTGTTTCGGCGCTTTTCTGATGGTTGCCACAGTTGATTCTGGCTTTCAGTTACAGTGGTTTGGGAATAATGAGGCGAGCTTGTCCAAAAAAAAGCAATCGAGTAGCTAACATGGTGTTATAAATTAAAGCCAATCAGCTACTTAGTAACAAGATAGACTGTTCAAGGTGACGTAATTTGTTCCAATGATGTTGTATCCAAAGATGCTTTGGAACGTACTGTTTCCACGTGAATTATCATTAGTAAACATTTGAAGTAATGTGTAAAGTATTAGAGCCGTTACAATATATTTTATATATTGTATATATTTATATTTTATCTATTTTATGTATCTTTTAATTTTATGTACCTATGTTTTTGTGTTCTTTCATGTGTGTGTTTTATGTATGAACGATAAAAATTGTAATGTTTTAAATATGGACTCGATGGTCTGAAATAAATTTTATTATTATTATTATTAATAACATGTGTTATTCGTTGCCAGAACAACAAAGCCCTGCAGGAGGCGTGCGGCATGCTAGAGGAGCAGCTCACTGATTTGGAGAAGTTGGCCGACATACACGAGCTCAAGAATAAGGATCTCGAGGTAAATGTTTACTTTGGGTCAAACAAATGTTTTTGTAAATTATCATTTTTGTCCCTTAGGCTAATTGACAGTGATTCTATAGTTAAATTATGTTAACTGTTATAAGCACAGAAATATTAAAAACAGGAGAAGTGGCAAGGGGGCGTGTCGGTGACCACGTGGAGCTGGCCGCGTCGCTCAGCTATTGACTTGTACTACTTGATTTATGTTTTCTTGTATTACTCCGACTGTATTATGTTTGCATTAAATACATTGCTCTTTTACAACCACCTTAGTCTGTCACTGAGTGACTGAACGAGCAATGTACACCTGACATAACGAAACATCATCAAGCCATCATTTCGCATGGTGCGTCCGCTGCTCCGGTCCGTCGTATTTGAGCGCGAGCTAGTGATGTGCTCGTGGAGGTTTGACAAAGTCTGTCGACAAGAAAGTGGACTGCGAATTGTAATATTACTATTTCACTTTTTTTTTCCATTTGTTAACTCTTGTAATCCGGTTGGAAGGCCGATGTGGTTCTATGCTTAATTTTCTTTTTCTCTTTGACAATTCAAAAGAGCCTGTAACTGGCCTAATTGAAATAAATGCTTTGATTTTGATTTTGAACTACGTGTAACTGTGTCATTTGAATTTTAATTGATTTTAAAGTATTTTTATTCATTGAATAATGTTTGTAGGTTTCATATTATTTTTATTTACTTTATTTCCAAATCCTTTATAAAAATAATCGATATATTTATCGATAACTCTTCGATTTAGTCAAGCACTGTGTCGTATCCGCCCCCGTGTCCCGACAACACACAATGATAATTGTTTTAGTGTGAGTAAATTATACGGAAAAAGTACGCTGTAGTTTAACAAATAAGGTTTGTATTTAAATGACAGAGTTATCGATGGCGCGTGTGTGCACTTGTTCGTAGTATTGTTTTGACAGAGCTCTGTGTGCAATATTAGCTTTATGGAGGGGCAACTGTGGCTTCATCGGTTTTCTATACATTTTGAACTCCACGCCATATCTCCTTCTTTATTATATCTATGGTTATAAGTATGTGTAAGCTTTATAAACAATGCGCCCATGTTATGCTTTAATAAATGGCCGTATCAATTCTAAAGGAGTCTTTAAGTCAGTATTTACTTTCGTCCTTCTTTTGCACCTAATGCTGGCCGTGACTTATTATTTGTTCGACAGCGTAATTCGTACTTTATAAAAGAGAAACATGAAAATGGGCTAACTTTTTTACCGTGACACAGAGTCGATACAAAAATTAATTATGTAGCGTAAGTCTACACAATTATATCAGTAACGCGTAGGAGACATCAAAAAAATAAATGATGATAATTTCGTTTTATATATTTTGAGTTTTTTGGAGCTATGCTAGCTAGTCTAATTTAAGTTACGTATTAGTAGATTAGTACTGTATATGTTCTGTTGACAGACGCAGCTGAACGGCGTGCGCTCGGAGTTGTCAGCGACGCGCGCGCGCCTGAGCCATGCGGAGGCGGCAGCGAGCGAGCGCGGCGCGGCGGCCGAGCGCGCCACCGCGCAGCACGACGAGGCGCGCGACCTGGCGCGCAGCGCACGGGAGGAGCTGCAGCTGCTCAGGGTAAGCGATAACACTAACTTGGATCCCGAGCGTAGCAAGGGACTCTTGACTATAATCCTGAGCAGAACGAGGAATACAAGAACAGAGATGTGTTTTTTTTCACTAGTTGTGTACTCCACTTTAACCATTACCTGCGAGAAAATAAATAGAAGTATAGATTTTATATTTCTCGTGGTTAAATAACAATAGCCGCTCGGGTCGATCTTTAGGTTAAGCTATGCTTGCCTAGGTTGGTCTGTAGATGGATGACCTGCACCCATTACATACTGGGATTCTTACATACCACAGAAATCACGTTAAGCCGTTGGTCCCAGCTGTCATTTGCAGATTTTTGATAGTAATTACTGTTTGAAGCCTGGCCGTCCTAACTTCCGTCATTTTTATTGTTAAAACTTGCAGTCATGTCTGAAACCTTTATGTATCGATAGCTGGTATCAATACAAATATGTTTTGTTTTCATAAAGGCTAAGTTCACGTGACCGCGCGGTAGGAGCGTTCACATGACGGCATATGTACGCACGGGCGGGTCGTGGCGCGCCGCGCGGTCTTGTAGACGATAATCACTGTTTACATTGATCTACCGCGCGGTCATATGAACTTAGCCTAAGAGTTTTCTAGAGTGGCACGTTGTGGTTGATTTTTTTTGTGGCAATGCAAGTGGAAAGAAGAAACTGCGTTTGTTGCAATCATTAACTGTTACGAAGAAGGAATTATCAGGTACTTCAATAGTAGTCCGATCAAATTAGACTAAAAAATAGGTGAGGGCGTTGCGTGATTTGCATGGCGTAGATTTCTCACAATCGGCACTTGATGGTGTAAACGTGGAACATTTCAAGGAAAACTTATAAAGTAGAATTTCTCAAAAACCACCCAGTTTGGACCCCAAGGTATGGGGATCAAAATGTTGCAAACACTTTCAACTTTTTGAATCGTTATATCTCAAAAACGGTGGGCTCTTAGGAAAAAACTTAGACTTTTGTTTTTTTTTATCTGATCTAAAAGTTTTTGCACGTGGCGGATCGATGAGGACTTGTCACAATTCCTTTATAATAGTGTATTGACCAATCCTACCAATTTTCAGCCAAGTCGTAATTTTTGTAACCTTGGATGTCAAAATTGATCGATCGGACTATAGTTTCTGGGGAACCGGGAATCGCTGAACATATTGAAAGACTTTCTAAACCTCGACAAGTTTTACTTTTGAAGATAGGGCAAAATTGCCCTAGAGTCCAATAGCGTTAAGATATCACTAATGGATAGATCTCTTTAAAAAAGACATTTTTAGTATGGCGACTTCACTCGATTCAGAGTCAGAGAGGAGCTACAATTCGTTGCCCAATCAACGACCTAGTTATTAGATCAATAAAGCTGAACAGACTACTAATTAGCAAAAGTTATATTATTACCAAAACTTCCCATAGAAAAGCTCTCCAATGGTGTAGAATAAGGTATTATTGCTATTGGTTACTCAGAAAATATTAACTTCAGTGCCCCATTAGATATAGAAATGGGTCAATAATTCTAACAGACTATGAATTAGCAAAAGTGGTGCTAGTAGAAAATTTTCATAAACAGCTCTGTTCAATAGTGTAAATCCTATGGCTATAAGTTGACCGTAAACTCTTATTGGTTGTAAATAAAATCTTGATTTTGGTGCCCAAGTAGTCAACTATTCAGGTCAATAACTGTGAACGCAATATAAATTAGCGAAAGTCGTGAAATGACAAAGGTTTTACTTGAATAGCTCTATTTATAGGTGTATATCTTATTGGTATTAGTGACCTAGAAAATACTTACTTCGGTGATTAAATAGTACTTAGGTCAGTTACTCCGTACGGAATATGATTTAGCAAAAGTTGTTGTAATAGGCAAAGGTTCTCCTTAGACAGATTTATCTAACTTATGATGCCAAGAAAATCTTAATTGGTAGCAAATAAAGTTTAAACTTCGGTGTCCAAATAGTCAACTATTTGGGTCAATAACTCTGAACGGACTGCTAATTAGTGTAAGTTAGGTCAGTGGCAAATGTTTTCATTGAAAGATCTCTCCAATAGTATATATTATTTGTATTGGTCGTCCAGAAAATCTTAACTTCGGTGTTCAATTAGTCACCTATTTAGGAGAATAACTCCTAACAGACAACAAATTGGTGAGAGTCGTGTTACTGACAAAGGTTCTCCTTAATAAGCTCTATGCAATAGCTTATAGCGTTATTACTATTGGTACGCAGAAAACCTTAATTGGTTGCCACGACAATCCTAACTTCGTTGTCTAAATAGTTACCTATTTAGCTCAATAACTCCGAACAGACGGCTAATTGCCAGAAGTGGTGTTACTAGCTAAGCTTGTCCTTAAAAAGCTGTTTTCAATTATGTATATCTTATGGCTATAGGACCTTGGGGCAGATTCCTAACGTCAAAGCCTATTCTCTTTAAATATAAATTCCATAATTGTATCGTAACATGAAGAAACCGAGTTATAATGGGATTTTAGCGCCGTGTGTTACACCGTACTTTTCACTACGATTGCGAGAAAATAAAAGAACCGGTTCTCTATCGTATTACCTAACTTTTTAATCTATAATCTAAAATGACATAATTGTTTTTGTCATAATCATCATTCGTCCGAATGATAATTTACCCGAACTTTAAATCACATAATATCATATGCCATAAAGTTGAAACGCCTAAATATAATAAGCCCTACATCCGTTTGTCATAAGTATTACAATCAAAAATATACAAAAGACATAAAATCGTTTTCAATAATAGTCATAAGTAAATGTTTAATCGTATGTAGGCGTTGACCTGCAATGCAAGCAAGCATGCGGCATGCATGTAGCAAGCATGCGGCATGCATGTAGCAAGCATGCGGCATGCATGTAGCAAGCATGCGGCATGCATGTAGCAAGCATGCGGCATGCATGTAGCAAGCATGCGGCATGCATGTAGCAAGCATGCGGCATGCATGTAGCAAGCATGCGGCAAGCATACAGCAAGCAAGCAAGCATGTAGCAAGAAAGCAAGCATGTAGCAAGCAAGCATGCAATGCAAGCAAGCATGCAACACGCATGTAATTCAAGCATGCAACAAGCACGCATACAACAGGCAAGCATGCAGCAAGCAAGCATGCAACAAGCACGCATACAACAGGCAAGCATGCAGCAACCAAGCATGCAAGCAAGCGTGCAGCATCCAAGCATACAGTATGCAAGCAAGCATGTAGCATGCAAACGAGCAAGCATCATGCAGCAGGCATGGTTTCTGTCACGGCTCCGGTGCTGCGGGGCTACGGCGGCCTCACGCGAGCTTATCGTCGCAGATGGGTTTAACGCCCACCACCGCAGCTTCGGCTTGCCCCCAACAACCACCTGCTCCTCAACTCGCGGCCCGCCTCGCCCCTCCGCGCCTACGCGATTTTAAGTAACACTCTTGGGGTAGGGCAGACAAGACTGCGTGGAGTCGGATTTACAGCAATTCGTTTCTGTCACTAAAACCTAACTCTTAGGGATTTTTAGCGACTAACAATTTATAAATGACCATTCGGAATCATACACATTATGTTATACTTAGGACATACGACTTTATGTCATGTAAAATTAGAAGATTCAATTATTATAGTATTCGATATTATGACAAAATAGTATTAGAAGTAAAGTTAGTTATGTAACACATAATTTCGGTGTTTTGAACATTATGGTTACTGAAGTTTATAGCAAACGTGTTATGGATAATGATTTTCGGACAAAAAATTTTAGGACAATCAAGGGAGTACCAAAAGAACCATATTTAATATGATAGTTAATTTTATTAAAAATTTAATGTACAATTTGTACTGTTGTTCAAATTTAATGAGATGGTTTCGACGGTGGACACCGACGACAAAAAAAAAAGCTTATTTTCCCTAGGGCATATTATAAATATGCGATTTTACGCCCCCTCTGGTACGCTATTATGACGGTATTTTCGAGCAAGAGGAGTGAAAAAGTTATTTTTCACTCCACTTGCTTTGTAGTTTTACTACCGAGCTTTAGCGAGGTAGTGGTAGTTAAACTACCCAGACTATAATGGGTCATTTAAGCCCGTTGTATTGCAATGTACTATTTCACTTTTGTGTGTGTTTTTGAAGTCTGTTTTATTTTATGCAAAAAAGTTTTTTAATTTTTTAGTTGTATGTAAGTACATAGAATATTAATAAATATGAAATTTAAATTCATGCTAAGGGTTCAGATACGATGGTGAAACGAAATAATATCTAGGTCAAATCATTTCTGTCGGTTCAGCATACCCCATCATCGGCCTAGCCTTTTCCCAACTATGTTGGGGTCCGCTTTCAGTCTAACCGGATGCAGCTAAATACCTGTATTTTACATGGCGCGACTGCCTATCTGACCTCCACAACCCAGTTAGTACTGGGTAATTATGGATAGGTAAGGGCCAATTTTACTAACCTGTTAATAATCGGACATTAGTCAATTAGCCATTAAAATAAATGTCGATGTTATTGCTATTTACGTTCCTCCAGAAAAAATAACACCCTTACGAAACCTGGTGTTAAGTGAATGAGTCATGTATTCTTAACTCATAGATCGGTCAGTTGTCAAAACCAACCAAAATAAAAAGACTAAATGCTGCATGTCAATGTTCACTGACAATGCATAATTTTAGCTAGCCGTGTAATAAAGACTCGCGTTAAATAATGCAACTAAATTATAATGTCAGTTGTGTAATACAGTTCGAATGTTTTCTTGCAATATTTTACTTTGTCGGTACATATGTCATACCCATTTTTAAATTATTGTTTATTTATTTAAACTTCATGTACAAGAGCATAGATATATATGTAACTAGATTAGCAATTACCACGCCAAGGCGTTGCCACGGGACATATGTACGGATACATATGCGTCGCTAACGTCAGTTCAGTGTTCTGTTAGATGCCTACGGAAGTGACACAGGACAAAAAATGTGTAAATGCGTATTGAAAGAGTGCGATTTAAAATCACAAACACATAATTAATTAACCGGAATTACTTTCCATACTTAATTTTATTGTTTCTGAGTTTTTATAATGATTTACATAAACGTAAAATCGCAATTTATTAATTTACATATTGAATTTTGACAATTAGGTTCAGTGTTACCAGTAAAACTTAGTTTTAGTTTCCAACATTTGTGGGAGAATTTTTAATTGATGAAATAAGTGCTTCGTATTTTTTTTTATAACAACGCTGTAGGGTGCCTAAAGATAACACGCCGTGTTTAGTGGGTGGAAATAATCCAATAGCTTAAAAAAGAGACTGACTGACTTTTCATTTACCTTTTATGTAATCGCATAGCCCATATTGTGTGAGTACTATGTACGAGTACTAGAAAGCTATCATTCACTAGAAACCTACGTCATTTCTTGAATTGAATGTGCCCTGGCGGTTCAGAGTATGTCATGCTCGCTGAAATGTCTCGCTGATAGTGGCGCGTGTGTCGGACCATTTAGTTCCCTTCAAAATGGTTGAGCTGAATGGTGCTGATCCATGCGTCATGCTCGTGAACGGGCGCTGTCAGTTGTGACTGGATATCACTTAGTTGCCATGGCTAATTTGAACGAATTATTTTGTTTTTACTATGGACACTTTAAACGTGCATACCTTGCTACATTGTTCTCGCATAATATACCATCTCAACATTAATAATGTAACCAAGATTTGGTAACATTAATTTTGATTTCAAAGATTGTCCATGGAGTTTCTTGCCCGTTCTTCTTCATAGAGATCTACGCACGGGAATGGGCAACTACAGTACTTTCACAGTTTTTATGTCTTGTGACTGGGACTGTAGCTATATTTAATTTTCATCTTTGTTTCGAAAATTCAAAAGTGCCTGTAATTGGCCTACTTGCAATAAATGCTTTGATTTTGATTTTTCGATTTTTTGAAGAAAAAATAGATCCAAAAAGCGAATGTGTATATAAATTAATAAACAAAATAATAATGTTATAAAGAGAAAAGGTTTTTATTGTTTGTGTGTTTGTTACGATTTAACTCGAGAACTTCTCACCCGATATTAAGAATTATTTCACACACAGCTACATCTTTAGCCAGTAACAAAGGCTTTAATTATTTTCGCGGATGAAGTCACAGGTGAAGTGCTAGATAGTTAAAAACTTTTAATATATCCAAAAAGAAATATGCAATTCGAATATTTTAAAGTTAATTTAATTTATAAATGTATTAAATATTTTTAAGGCTTAAAAAAGTTGGGTAAAATTTCGCATGAGTAGGCCACCCCATCCCACCATTGGAAGTTTATATTGCCGTCTTTGTCTAATTAAGGCGACGGTATTGTTCTTGTGACTTGTGTAAGCGAGACAAATATACGTTCACTTTGAAATGTTAATGGTTTCAAAGCTACGTCGTCGCGTTTAAAAGGTGGTTTCACTTTTTTTGTCAATTTTGTTGAGGTTTGCATCTCTAGTATATATAGCTCAATGTACAAGAGTGGTACATAGGCGGACTTAATGCCACAAGGCATTCTCTACCAGTCAATTTTGTTATTCTAATGGCGCATCCACATATGCCCGGTGGCACGGCCGGCGGCCAACCCCGCCGCCGGCACATGCATCTTTTACCTGCAGCACGCGCGGCTTTTGGTTGCCGGCGGCAGTTTGCTTGCGGCTTCGATACGGAGTGGTAGTGTTGTCGTATTCATATATACCTAAGATCATTTTTGCGTTTCTTTTTATGAATAATAGCATACAACACTTCACTTGCAATATACGCAACTATTTTATAGTCCAATATCTTTCAATCCTACGTACACGACTAACTTCGAGCAAGTCACAGCACTACTGCGAAAATTGCAACTGCATCTGCAGGGCGCCGGTAAAGCCGGCGGCAAACTCAGCGGCAAGGCGGTCTGAAAGCCGGCGGTAATCCCGGCGGCATGTGTCGATACGCCATAACGTTCTAACGTTTCGTGGTATTTTTATTAAACAAAAAAACACTGATTTATTTTTGAAAGTGTTTTAATAATGCCCTGTAAGAGAACGCGTGAACGGGACCCTAATTTCTTATCAAATGAGAAAGAAATTTTAATTACTTAAATTTCAAAGCATAAAGAAGTACTTAGTTGAAAATTTAAAAAAAACTGATGCTGTCATAACTGCAGCGAAAAATGAGGGATGGAGAATTTTGGCTGCGGAGTTCAAACTCTTCAAAATAGGGCCGCCGTTCTGTATACATTTTAGGACGTCGTACTAAATCGTCCAAGTCGTCAAAAATTTCCAAATCATTCTGATCTTCGATAATATAGTCGTACGCTGCTTCCATTTTGATGATTTTGACATCTGACTAAATGCCTGTTAGTAAATTAACGGACCTACAAGGCAGCAATTAAATTTAATGCCTGATTAAGACATTTAATCATGGATTAGCGCATGGTGAAACACTCGCTTCTCTTAATGTCCCGTTAACATTTTAACAACTGACATGGTATGGTGAAACTAGGTCTAAATATAATATACTAATTGGTAAGACTGGTTGTCAGACTTTTGGGCCACTGTCTACCTGTTTCGACTGTAAAAGATCTAAAAATTACAGTCGGTATGTTGGTCCCAGCTGTCATTTTTAGATCTTTGAATGACCTTTGAATGTGATAGTAAATCATGGAAAGCACGTTAAGCCGTTGGGCTTAACGTGCTTTCCGTGCTTTACTATCACATTTACTCACATTCAGATTCGATTTTTCAACATTAGTAAACTTCTTGTTGATTTAGAAATCACTGATCGCACCCTAACTGTAAGCCGTTAACACACACTACAGCGCTGCGGCTTACAGTTAGGGTGTGAGTTTGGTTAGGTTCTGATTATGGGATTCATGACAAAGTAACGGAACTCTTCAATTTTAAAGAGCAAATTAACGATACTCGGCCGAATCTTTTACAGGCTATCCAGATATTTGAGTCAACTACCGTAATGTCGCTATTCTCAAGTAATTGTCGTGGTCGAATATGAAATTGGAACAAACTCATCAAACTACCCTTGAATCACATCCTTTCCAAAAAAAAATCAATACAAGTCATGGCTTATCCCAAATAATATATAATAATATGTAACTTATCATAGCTAACTGTCGAAATGTCGGTGTATTGTACACAACTGCATACCCCCTCAGAGCATACAGGCGTGATGTTGAACAATAAACATCCAAGCGATTGCAGCAATCACTGCAGATTTGCCGTCTATTTTTGAAGAGGACCATTGTATATTTCCGAAAGATCAGCATCAGGTCTTCAGCAAATTAAAATGAGACCGCATGGGAAGCACCAGCTTTCAAATAAAGAAAGAATGATCAAAATCGGTTAACCCAGTCAAAAGTTTTGAAGTAACAAACACAACACATAAAGAATAATAATAAATACAGTCGAACTGAGAACCTCCTCTTTTTCGAAGTCGATTGAAAAAGTCAATAAACATGATTTTTTGTTCAGTCATAACTTTTGGTTACGGTCTGGATAGCATGTCTCAGAATTTCGTACAATATTTTTCATAACATAGGTAGGGCTCGTTGGTGGTGGATATTTGGACCAAGTTCTATACGTTTTTATTCATTCTCCTTTCATTTGATGATTGTGGGTAATTTTAGGTAATTTTACCATGTAGGTATTTTTGTTTTTTTTTATTATTATTATTATCTTCTTTTCCCTTTTGGGAAGGCAAAGGGATCTAGCCCATGCAGCCTGTTCTTTTGTTTTATTATTTTACATAGTTATTAATTATATAAGGCAAGATAGCCTAGTCTTAGGTTTAAATTCTTCATGTTTTTCTTTTTAAATTCCTATATCCTTGTATACATTATATCCGTTTTTTGTTCTATCCTTGTTTTTCTTGTCCGATGGATTCCATGTTTTTCATGTTCAATTTATTATTCTTTGTCGAATCCTTGTGTATTTCTTAAGTCCAGTTCTTAGTCGATTCCTTAATTTATATGTTCAATTCTTTGTCAAGTACTCGTTTTAAATTTCCTTAACTGTATTGCGAATGAAGTTATAAATGGGTAAAAATGTTTGTGCATTTCCCATGAGTTGCTGAACTGAGCGCGGGATTTGTTCAGCAACCTTAAAGATTTGTAATAGATCATCCATAAGCACAAGGCGGTCAATGCCAAAGGATGGGCATCCAAATATGATATGATCTAATGTTTGTTCTTCTCCTTGGCAGTAATTACATTCCGATGTATTAATCATTTTCATCCGATATAGATGCGAGTTAACTCTGCAGTGACCCAGGCGTAAGCGGTTTATTGTAGTGTAAAATCTTCGATTCAAAAAAGTTGATGATTTCGTGAACCATGGTTTCTTGTTTGCTGTCGTACCTTCTATACCTGCATACCATTGTCCTTTTTGTTCCACTGTTGTTATATGGGTCCAATGTCGGTTCAGATCTTCGCAATACTTATTTCTTAGCTCGATAATAATATCTGTGTGCGGTAGGGCAACACTAGTATGAGTGACAGCTGTATTCGTAACGGAATTTATTGACCTCGCCAAGAAATCTGCATTCTCGTTTCCTTGCACTCCTTTATGACTTGGAACCCAGAAGAAAATAACAGTGATGCCAGAGTCTTGAAGCAACTTCCATGCTCTTTTAATTTCATAAATCAAATAGTTAGACTTTGTATTCAGGCAGTGATTTTCTAGCGCAGTAAGTACACTTAAACTATCACTTAGAATAACCCATTTTATTGCAGATTTTGTATGTTTATTAATGTGTTCAAGTGCTGATAGAATGGCTGTAGCTTCGGCTGTGAATATGCTAGAATATTTGTTGATTTTGGATCCTCCACCTATTTTCAAAGTAGAATCGTATAAGGCTATGGATGTACTGCCAGATATTTTAGATCCATCTGTGTAGACATGTCTATAATCTGCCCAGTGAGATAGTTTGTCGTAAACTTCATGTTTTTCAGACAATTCTTTATCAATTATAATATCCATCTGTGGGTATTTACTTTTATATGTTCCCTGGTAACAAGGCCATTCATTTGAGGAGAAGATGTTCATTGACTCTATATATTGTGTTATTTCAGAAAAATCTTGAAGAATAAAGCAACGATCGGGAAAGTTTTTAAGAAGGTTGAGTTTAATAAGAAGAGGATGTGATTTAATGGCAGCTAGTTTGAGGAGAAATTTTGATTTTAGGAATCTAAAGCGGTATAATAAAGGAGGAATATTGCATTCTAGCTGCATAGAAACAATGGGAGTTGTTTTAAAAGCACCGGTTATAAGGCGTAAGTTACTATTCTGGATTTTCTCTAATTTGTCTATTAGCTTGCCATTGGAAGCAAAACAAAGAAAACCATACTCAAAATGACTCCTTACCAAAGATTTATAGAGCATTAACATGACTTTAGGGTCTGCACCCCAATAAGTTCTACATAGGACTTTTAAAATGTTAGAAGCCCTACGAGCTTTGCATACTATATAATCGACATATTTATTCCAGGATAAATTATTTGTAAAAATGATACCTAAAAACTTCGCTTCTGTAACTACTGGTATTGTGATTTTGTCATAACAAATTCTAATATTATAAGATTTATTCTTGCCAAATATCATGACTTTGCTTTTAATTGCATTTATGTCTAAATTTAAATAAGAAAAATAATGCTGAAGTTTTTGCAATGCATTATTTAAAGTTAATTCAACATGTTTTATATTGTTTCCACTACAGTAGATAGTCAAATCATCAGCATATTGCAGGTTTACAACATTATCTAAAACAAAATTTAATCTGTGAATGTAAAGCAAGAATATCAAAGGACTCAAAATACTGCCCTGACAGGTTCCTTTATAGGAATATCTTGGCCCAATAAGCTTCCGGTTATGTTTAACATAAACTTCCCTGCCATGTAAGAAGCTAAATATCCAATTAATCATTTTTCCAGGTATGCCAAGAAGATTAAGTTGCTCTGTGAGAATGTTATGATCAACATTATTAAAAGCACCAACTATATCAAAAAATACACAAACAGTTGTCTCATTGTTATGAATACTTTTTTGAAGATCAAGATGTAAAGTGCTTATACTTTCACGGGCTGAATAGCCTCTGCGAAAGCCATATTGATTGGATGGTAATAAATGATGCTTTTCAATGTAAAATTCAAGTCTTTGTTTTAAGAGCTGCTCAAAGACTTTGCCAATACAAGAAGTGAGAGCAATGGGACGGTAAGAATCAGGATTAAATTCCTCTTTATCTTGCTTAAGTATTGGGATAAGGCAGTCTGTTTTCCATTGAGAAGGAATTTCGTTATTTAGCCAAAGAAGATTAAAAATGTGAAGTACAATATTAAGAGATTTGGAGTTAAGTTTTTTAAGAAAAGTATAAGGTACACCGTCCAATCCATAAGCTGAATCTTTTCTTGAGGATATTGCTGATTTGAGTTCTTGATAAGAAAAGGGTTCTATTAGAAAACTGGTTGTGGAATTAGAGTTGCTGTCTCCATTAAAGTGTTCAGTCATATAATTATCAACATAGTCTGGTGTATATTTATTTAAGAATTCATGTATCCAATTACTATTGTTGTTACTCATAAATTTGCTATAAGTGAAGGTTTTATTAAATTTTTTCATATTATTCCAGATTATGGATAATGGAGTGGTTCGATTAAATGACTCACACAGGTGGGCCCAACTAGCATCTCTTTCCTTCTTCAAGGTAATTTTTTTTAAGGCCTGTAACCTTTTAAAATTAAGGAAATTAGCTTCAGTAGGATCTCGTTTAAATTGTAAATATGCTTGCCTAGACACTTCAACAGCTGATCTACATTTTTGATTCCACCATGGGAGGTGAGCTCGAGACTTCTTTCTATTGCATGTTGAAAATGGTCTGTTACGTTTTTGATGTATTGGTAAGGACTTTTCAATTGCAGAATGTAGTATATAACAGAATTCATTGTAGCTAGCTTGAGGATCCAAAGGATTTATTGTGTAATTATTAAGTGCACTGTCAACTTCATTAGAATATTTATCCCAGTTGACTAATTTATAACTAGGGAATAAATGTAAATCATTACCAACACTGTTATTATTGTTGTTACTATTACAATTAAAGATAATTTTTGTGATTACAGGTAAATGATAGCTACCAAGCGGATCATCATGAACAGACCACTCACAAGAAAGAGCTAATGTTGGAGATACAATAGTGAGATCTAAAGCATTTGGACGCCAGGTCATGGAGCCCACAGTAGTTACCTGACCATTATTAAGTAATACCAAACCATTTTCATCAATGACGTCCAAAATGTCTCTACCACGTGCATCAGTAGAGTTACATCCCCAGGAGATGTGATGTGCGTTAAAATCACCAGCTAGTATTAAAGGATGAGGAATACTTTTAATGAATGAATCCAATTTATTTTTATTAAATCTAGGAACTGTATGACTTGGGCAATACATACTAACAATGCTGATGACATGACCAGCAACATGCAATTGAACACAAATATTTTGTAAAGAGTCATCAAAGAAAGTATTAAGTTTAGAATATTTAATATTATTGTGAATGAGAATGGCTACTCCATTATGTTTATTACCAGTATCATTACGCTCTATTTGGTATCCTCTAAGTTTAAATGGTTGTTCTGGCCTAAGCCAGGTTTCAGATAAAATAGCTATATGTATGTTGTTATCTAGTAGAAAATTATGTAAAAGGAGTTTATTACATAGTATACTTTGTGCATTCCATTGTATCACGTTAATGTCCATAATTAAATGTTGTTTGAATTTTTATTAAATGTTTCATTTATTATTTTTTTGATGCTACTAGAGCTAACATTTTCTTTATTTTTGTGTAAAGTAATGATCTGTATGACAGATTGAACGAGCATGTTCATGAATTTATCTGAATTTAGAATGTTTTGAAAGTTGTCTGATGAAGAAAGAGATGGAAAAGATTTTTCGTTTACAATATCTGAGTATTTATATGACATGGCCTTTTTTTTCAATTCCGTGATTTTTTGTTTTTTAACTGGGCAGACAGAAGATATAGCAATATGATTGCCTCCACAGTTGTAGCATTTTGCATTGGCTGAGTCAATGGTACACATTTTAAAATTGTGATTTTCTGTGCAGATGGAGCATTTTTCTGTATTTTTACAATATTTAGCAATGTGTCCATACCTTAGGCACTTTAAACATTGTTTTACCGGTGGGACGTATGTATTGACCTCGTGGCGCCAGTGATCCAGGTAAACATGGTCGGGCAGCTGAGTGGCTGAGAACGTTACGGCCACAGTCTGCGTCGGCTCCAACTTCACTGCACCTCCAGTTCTTACCCGTCGCATAAATCTTCGAACTTGTATGATGTTCCTGGTGCTGGCCAGAAGAGAATAAATTTTCTTGTTAGACAATTGTATGGGGACCCTAGTTAGGACCCCAGTGGTCTCCGTGGCAGAGGCAGGTATAGAGGTTTTTAATTTATGTTCTGCAGTTAATTTACTCCCCTGGAGGAACATGTTGGCATTGTTGGCATTATCGAAGACAATGCCGACTTTAAATTTATTTATGGTGCGTAAGTGTTGGACGCCGCTTATACAATCCCTCCGGATTGCGCGCGAGATGCCCATTCGGGTGCCTTCGGTGATTGGTTGGTTATCTTCAACATGTGAAAGGAATACAATGTATTCTACATTACCAATACTGCTATCAGGATACTTCCTTATGTAGTTCGGTGCATTATATGGAACGTAGTCCAGCTTTTCATCAATTGACGACGACGAGTCTGACTCTGTAGACGAGTCGTCGACGATGGAACTTTCCTCCTCTTCTTTTTTTTTCCTTTTGCGCCCGCTTTTCCCCATATTTACAATAATTACAGTGACACTGATATAAATAAGCTATTTACAACTATTATTTATAAAGTTCTAAGGATTATTTAATTAATTAATAGAATTAGCTTAGAAATTGCCGCCTATTTGTTCGAACGATTCCCGCGCTTTTTTTCTTTTGTTTTTTTTTTGCTCTTTGTTTTTTTATGATTGTCTGGCAGTTGCAGTACTAACGACCTACTAAAAATCCTTTTTTTGGTATTTTTCGTCGTGGCGTTGTTCTCCTTGAGTTATGAGTCGAGCTACACGATAACTGACAAATGCTTGCAGTGATTGGGCAGGTCCACTCAAATCTGTGTGGTTCTTAGATAGATGAAGACTATGCAGATAAGTGTCTGAGATGGTCTTGCTGAGTCGACCAAGATTTCTGGACTTTAAAAGAGACTACGTTGGTCCTTTGAGTTTGTTTCGGCTGTTTCTTCAAAGAGTAACCGGTGTTCCGTAGCCAATACACCGGGTTGATCTTGTTTTTAAAAAAGATGACGTGTAAATGCATTTGCAAAAACCTATTTTCAAAATAAATAATGTTAGTATACAGTAGCACTGTTTGTTGACAGTATGACGTCAGAACCGTTACGTCATGAATGGAAAGATACTATTGTATTGATCATTTGACAATGGGCCGTTTCCGCGTAAACACGGGTGTAGAGTCATGTCTGCTTGCTTCCGGGTCCATATCCTTTAGGACATTTTTATTATTCAAACTTTTGAAGACATGTGAGCTGTTAGGAAAATTTAAAGCAAGTACCTAATACTTTTAAAACTACTTGGTGTTAGAATAACTCCTGCGCATTGGTTCGATTGTTTTTGATTCTCGCGTTTTGCCAACCCAATAAATAATAATGTCGTTTATTTTTTCCTGCCATTAAAAAATACACGGATTCATCAATTTTTTTGTTATAAAAAATACACTTGACTGCAAACAGTTCAGCGTGTTGTCAGCTCTCTATTAGGAATACTATTTTACGGTGAATTTGAATTTACCGTACAGATAAGAACAGACAAACTGTATCATTATGCACTTAGATACACGGGTCACCGCTAAAAAAGTTAAATTAAAAAAAAGACTTGTCGCGTGTCAGCGAAACTCGACAGTGAAAGTGTAAACACGTGGTATCTTTCTAGGAGCGCCTGGAAGCTCGCGAGACGCGTGTGGCCGAGCTAGAGGCGCTCGCGGCGGAGCTGGAGAGTGCGCGCGCGGCCGGCGACGCGGCGCTGTGCAGTGCGGCGCGCCGCGTGCGCGACCTGCAGGAGGAGTGCGCCGCGCTGCGCACCCGCGCGCACCAGCACCACGCGCACGCGCTGCAGCTGCAGGCCAGCCTGGCCGACGTACAGGTACAACATTACACAGCCTACATTGTGGCGCGACCTGCAGGAGGAGTGCGCCGCGCTGCGCACGCGCGCGCACCAGCACCACGCGCACGCGCTGCAGCTGCAGGCCAGCCTGGCCGACGTACAGGTACAACATTACACAGCCTACATTGTGGCGCGACCTGCAGGAGGAGTGCGCCGCGCTGCGCACGCGCGCGCACCTGCACCACGCGCACGCGCTGCAGCTGCAGGCCAGCCTGGCCGACGTACAGGTACAACATTACACAGCCTACATTGTGGCGCGACCTGCAGGAGGAGTGCGCCGCGCTGCGCACGCGCGCGCACCAGCACCACGCGCACGCGCTGCAGCTGCAGGCCAGCCTGGCCGATGTACAGGTACAACATTACACAGCCTACATTGTTTTGATGTGTGATTATGGTTTAGATATGGCAAAAAAAATATTGAAATATGCCCATGAAAGTTTGATTATTTCTCTCGGGAGTGTTCCAAATAAATATCACAATTTTTCTAGTATTTGAGTGACAATCACTCAAATTAAAGAAAAATTGAGATAGCCCAAATAAGCACTTCACCAGACTTTATCGATAGTTAGCATCACGATGCCGATTTGAGAAGATGCCGACACTATAATTGTGTGTTGTCTCCCCGCAGGAGGAGCTGGCGGCGGCGCGCGAGGCGGCGGAGGCGGCGTCGGCGTGGTGGCGCACGCGCGAGACCAAGGCTGACGCCACGCTGCGCCAGCAGGCCAAGCTCATCGACTTCCTGCAGGTAACCTAACGTGACGTAGCGTAGCGTCTCAACATTTAGGCTCATTCAGGTAGAAACCAGTCAGCCGGCGTTACCTCCAGTGTGTAGACTCTGCACAGACTGTGTGCTCTGTAGGGTAGACACATGTTCTTGTTTTGGAATCATTTAACACAGGCCGGGCGGTAATCGGGCCGAGTCGAACGTGTAGCACACCTGACCAGCACCGGCGCCTTGCACATATCTGAATGCTGCCTATTTATACCACCCACCACCCACTGTTTTAACAACCAACCACCCACCGTAGACGCGCCCCTGTGGACGGTTAGCTATGGGCTAAATAGCCGTCCGTCCGTCTAATGACGACAGGCCGGTTGACGGCGCGTTCGTGTTCCACGCGCGCTTCAAAGAGATGTCACAGTGAAGGCCTTCGGGCTGCCGGGGTTGCGGGCCTGTTCGAAAGAGATACCGCGGCCCCGGAACATAAAGGCCGAGGAAGGATTTGGAGAAATTATTTGATGATTTCCCATCCCAAAAAAAAGGGGTGTAAACCACCTCATCACGAAGCCGTTAACCAAGCATTCTGTACATCAAACTAAGTAACTTTACGCAAAAAATATTGCTGGGAAACAACATTTTTTTTTGGAGGTGACTTGATTTATAAATCATGTTTTGTGTTAGAACTCAATGTAACCCACTTAAAACATTGTGCTGATGGATGGATTGAATGAAGAGGTGTTTTACACCCTTTATGTGATATACACATATCTCTTCGGGTTCTCCCGTCATTGTGATCCTTTTTTGTTCTGGACCATACCTGGGAACCGTGGACACCTTCTATAGTTACGGAGATACTGGAGGTCAAAGTTCCAAATATTTCACAAGTTTTTTTTTTATATTGTCTTTGAAGATTCTTACTTTACATTAATTACCTCCATTAACCGTTGGTTACTTAAAGCACATTGTTTTGAGTGTGCAGACGTAATTTTTCATCATTGATTTTGATTTTGATTTTATAATGTTCCCACTGCTGGGACACGGCCTCCTCTCAATGAGAGGGAAGACAATATTTCAGCAGTATGTTCGTTTGACAATATTTCGAGAGTTTATAATATAGCTAGAGAGAACAATATAACGTGTTTGACAATTTTACGGTGAAATATACATCGCCACAGTAAGGCCAATCAAATTTCAGACAAAGTTCGACTATGCAAAGCGTCTTTTCTGTCATTGATCCCTGTACTCGTGTCGTTGTAGGCTAAAGTAGAGGAAGCTGGTCGCAAGAAATGCTCGCTGAGTAACAAGTTGTTCGGCCGGTCGGGCCGCAGGACTGCCGCCTCGCCGCCGCTCAGGAGGGCCAACAGGTAACATTGTCTCAGTACGGCGATAAAATATAGCCTACGTTACGCGCCGATAATGTAGCTATCCATTGCTGAAAACATTTTCTAAATCGCTCCAGTAGTTTTTAAGAGCCCTCTTACAGTCCACTAGCGCCGCCAATCGAAAAAATGTCATAACTCGTAAATAGAATCAAAAATACAAAATGTGGTCTATTATTACTGTAGAAAAGGCAATAACGTAATTTTATAACACCTTATCAACACTTGAAATATAGCTGTTTAGCTAAATCGTGCATTCAAAACATAAACGGCCGTTTTTGTTACAAATGCACGATTTAGCTAAACAGCTATATTTCAAGTGTTGATAAGGTGTTATAAAATTACGTTATTGCCTTTTCTACAGTAATAATAGACCACATTTTGTATTTTTGATTCTATTTACGAGTTATGACATTTTTTCGATTGGCGGTGCTAGTGGACTGTAAGAGGGCTCTTAAGTTTATTTATTAAAAATATAAAAATATTTCCACTTAATATTAAATATAGTTTTGTAGTATCTCACATTTCTCGTGAGTGTGAAACGTATTGGCTGCACTAAGGTGACGTTATTTTTGAAAATCGTCAACGATGAAATCGCAACGTGACGATATTGAACGCGAATTATTTCACTTTTTAAAGCATACTGCACATCGTTGTACACGTGCAGCCTGTGGGCTACCTATACACAGGCCAGTTACAGTGCCCTCCGTGTACAGTACAACAACGCACTCAGGGCGATATTGCGGCTGCCCCGCTTGTGCAGTGCCTCGGGTATGTTTTCACACCACAATGCGCAAGCGGTGCGCAGGGTGAGTGAGGGCCAGCTCCAATGCTGTCCTGGCGATGATCGCTGGACGTTTGGACTGCCCTTATATTAGGAAGTGCTGCAGTAGGCATATAGCCATCAGGGCGTGTTAGCGACCGATTTGACATCATTGTTGTATGATATTTAATACAAAATTTGCCCTACACTCTTATTTGGATGTTGTTTTTATTTTTAATTAATTTCCGATTCATTTTTTACATGACATTAAGTTTGACTTGATTTCCCGGACATAGTACTTATTTATGATTTGTTGACATTGTATTTATGATTATGTTATATTTATTATTATTTTTACATTTTTATATTAATTTGTGATTTGTATTTATCTCGTGTCTCGTAACATTTAATTTTTAATATGCGGGAACCTGAAATAAGTGGATTTTATTTTTATATTTTTTTGTGATGCATTTCTCCTTTTTAGCGTGTCGATGGCAATCTAAATGTGTCGGCCCAGAATTGAACCACTAGTTTGGCGCTTTCGGTATCGTCCATCAGTTGCTGTGTAGTAAACAAACAGGACGCGATATTTAGTGCCCCATCGATGGCACTGTAGGATGTTCTGTGAAATAAGTATGCGAGGATAGCTAAGGCCTACAAGCACTAAACAACAAGTGGGTTATTGTCAGGCCTAGGCTGTCCTCCCATACTGTAATATAATAGCATTGTTCTATATTTTTTTAAAGTTCCCATTGAGTTTCTTGCCAATTCTTTTTCATAGGAAACGACTAACTCAATGTGAGCTGGTCTAACTTGATCTTTTGACTTTTCAAAAGATGATTTATCAGAATTATTAGATCGTCTGCATGCTATCTAGCGTGCCAATGTCTAAACAACGCTTTTGGTTTGCTTGTCAAATGTCACGAACACTACTAAAGAAGAACATTTGTAACATTTTGGCGGGATTTCACTATTGTTTTTATCAGTAAATAATGTAAGTTATTGCCGAAAAAGATCGGACGCGTACACATCATTGGAGAGATAAAATTATTAGTTCTAAAAGAAAGAGTGTCTAAGGTTTGTTCAAAAATGTATGGACGGACGGTCGGAACATGCACCTTAATAAAATATTTGGTTTTGGACCATTGCGATAACAAAAACAAAGTACAATATTTTTGTTTTGATTGTAAACAACAAGATTTGAAATACTCGCTATTGTAGTAGAAAAGGGTAGTAGTAGAATGAGTGGAGGGAGGTATTTGCCCAGGAATGCAGATTAAGAGAAAAAGAGAGTCAAAATAATAAATTCATATAGGCCTAGATGGGCACTTATAAAACATCGAAACGTTCGACGTTTTATAAGTTCGCGGTTCGCGTTGGTCGAGAAGAACCGGCAAGAAACTCCATGGTATTCGTAAGACCGAAATAGTCAACAGTGTTCTAAGAAAGCAGGCGATGGAGGTATTACGAAATATACATTACCATTATTAAATAAATAGCTTCTCTTACAGAGAGTTACGTGAAGAAGTAGAGAGACTGCGCGCGAGGCTCGCCACTTGCAATGGAAATGACGTGAGGTACATTATATGACATATATTGCTTGTGCTTCTAAGCCGGCCATGTTCTTATATTTTACATGCATGGTTGCTAGTAATATCTTTAATATGACTGACTGTGCTGGCCAAAGATAACAATTTTTATTATACAGTGTGAATGCGGTAAACGGGGCAGTAAGGGGAACTGCCTTAACCGTTGGAGCTACACTAAAATGGTCTTAGAAGACCATCCATATGTTTTTGTGAAATTTTGATCCTCATTTACAGATTTTAGAAAAAAAAATAGTTAAGTAGCACGAAAGTGGCCATTTTACACAAAGCATTTTTTTTATGCTAATCGATCCTGACCAATTGATACTGATAAAAAAGTTGTATCGGGCCAACCCAGGTTAGAGTACTAAAAAGTCATGAATTGCAAAAAACTTTTCCCTTAAATATTGTTTGAAGGTTTTAACATTTTTTTTATATGTTCATTGATCCATGTATGTATTCATGACAGAATAAGTAAATAAATGATTGCTTTGATGCACTGCATTTAATTTTCACTCAGCTCTATAATGAAATTATTGCCGACATGGTTAATGTAGCGACATAATATGTCAGCAGAAATATGGCCCGCGTAGAAGCCATTTTTAAGACCCTTTAAGATAATGAGCATATAATAAACACAAAATACAAAAAAATCATGTTTCAGCTACCCATCTACACCGAAGCTCGCGAAATCCAAGCAAATTAATGGGTAAATATACAATTTATGTGATATTACTTGTATCAAATAATATAAGAAAACCACTTATAAATTATACATATTTTAGGAAGAAAAGCATGGACTCGCCTGATGGATCTGACAAAGACAAGGGACTGCTGGTCGTTTGGTAAGTTTGTGTTATATTATATTTTTTGTTATTCATAATTATGTCACCGTAAAATTGTCAAACACGTTAGATTGTAATCTCTCGAGCGATATTTGTAAACTCTCGAAATATTGTCAACTGAACATACGGAAGAATCTCCCCATAATCGTTAGGTTCCTTTAAACCCTGCACTCGTAAATAAGCGAAGCGGGGCTCCGTCGACTAAATTTTTTAGGGGAATATAAAGTGTTTTAAGGTTAGGTTATAATAATCGATATTTCTTAGGAATGGTATTATCTTTTCATGAGAGTTACCATTGGGCAAGGGGGACCCCTCCTTTTCTCCACACCGCGTGAGTTGGCTACCATCGCATGCATTTCACAAAAAAAAAAAATGCGTTTTATTGTAAGCAGTATGTTCGTTTGACAATATTTCGAGAGTTTACAATCTCTCTAGTTATTTTACAATAAATAAATATCGCTGGACATTACACACAGCGCCATCTAGTGCCACACCTAAGCAAGGCTTGTGTCGTGGTCTCCAGACAGTTGATATACTACATAATATACTTTTTGTTTGTAAATACATTATAAACATCCATGAATCGGAAAAAAAGATCCATGCTCATCACACAAACATTTGTTCCTACCGGGATTCGAACCCGGGAGCCTAAGAACGTAAGGCAGCCTCGCCACCGCTGCGCCATTCGGGTCGTCACAATGTAACGTGTTTGACAATTTTACGGTGACATATAGATTATTTTGATTTATATTAGCTTTGTATGTAACTCAATAACATAAATATAAGTTTAGGTTAAGCCGCGCTTGCCTAGATTGGTCCGTCTATGGGTGACCGCCTATTACATGCCGAGTTTTCGGAAAGCACGTTAAGCAGTTGGTCCCGGCTGATCTTTGATAATCGTTATAAGTAGTCAGTGACCCTAAAAGTCTAACAACCAGTCTTACCAAGAGGTATCGTATGACCCAGTACTAACTGAGTTTTGGAGGTCAGATAGGTAGTCGCTTCATGTTAAATATAATACTATTAAATATTGTTACGAGCTAGGTATGAGATAAATTAATTACTACCGATTATACAACACAATAACTTTATTAATCACAAAACAATTTAAACTTAATCACAAATACACTACAGTTCACTATTCGTTTAGATATCGCAGTTCTAGTTCACTTCGATTCGCTTCTTTGTGTAGCCAAAATGAGACTGACGATCGCGGGCCTGAGCGGTGTATTTATACTCGTCAACAGATACACCAGAATAACCACGAATATTCTAGTCTAGAGGGTCTAAAAAACACTAACTAAAGAATAGTAGGTAATTAGGTAGGTAGGTAATAAAAGTAGTAGGTATAAGCTACTTGTACAAAACAAACAAATATGAACCGTATCCCCTAGGCGTACGGTCGAAATTCTTATGTCTTTTTATAAATAGGTCGGGAATTTGTACCTACCTAACTTTAAAAGTAATAATAATGGAAAGCACTCGAAATTCCAACGTACACATACTGTAATCACGTGCTTTCTCGAATGTTCTAGTAGGTCCGATGTAACAATATAATTACTATGTTCATAGTATATGAGGCCATGAGAACCATAGTGCCCCAACTCATTTTATTACAATATTGAGTTTATGATCAATTTGAACTGAAAAAAATCATAAACTCAATATTGTAAAAAAATGAGTTAGGCCACTATGGTTCTCATGGCCTCATATAGTCCGCTAGCGCTAGGCAATTTTGATGCCATAAGTTTCAAAAATTCTAAAGTTTATTATTTTTTGCATGTAGATACAGTCGTACCTACGGAGCTTACTATTGCATTTTGGGTCATATCTGACCATAGCATTTTCAGTAATTCGATGTTTTGTGATATAAAATAAATAAAATAAAATAAATATCGCTGGACATTACACACAGCGCCGTCTAGTGCCACACTAAGCAAGGCTTGTGTCGTGGTCACCAGACAGTTGATATACTACATATATACTTTTTGTTTGTAAATACATACTTATTATACATATAAACATCCATGACTCGGAAACAAATGTCCATGCTCATCACATAAACATTTGCTCCTACCGGGATTCGAACCCGGGACCCTAAGAACGTAAGGCAGTCTCACTACCGCTGCGCCATTTGGGTCGTATATCTTATCTAGGATAGTCTGTGGAGTGTGCAAACCCAGTTTGTGTCATTTTCGTCCAGTGCAAACTGGCAATGGGTCAGTACGTAAAAACAGTACTAAAAAAATTTACAGTTTATGAAATAACTATTTTTTTTCTCAGATGGCCAACATAAGCTTATTATACAAATTTGTGCCAAATTAGACCACGGAATTTTAAGTTATTTAACTATTTTGTTTTTCAAGCTACAAAAGCTTCAAAAAAATATTACAATTATTAGAGTTCACATATTCAAGATCATTAATGCATGTGAAATCAACACTGTAAATTTGTGTCATTTTCATCCACGATATTTAAAATTATTAAGACTCAAAAACTATGGTTTTTTGAGCACCGAAGTTATGGTTTTCTGGGTGACCAATAGCAATAACATATGTACCATTGGAGAGAGCTTTTCAATTACGACTTTTGCTACTTCTATAAGTTTTGCTAATTCGCCGTCCATTCAGAATTATTGACGAAAATGGGCGACTATTTGGACTTCGAATTTAAGACTGTCTATGCAACCAACAGCCATAAGAAATACAATATTAGAAAGAGATTTTTAAGGAGAACCTTTGCTTCTTACGACTTTCGCCAAACCTTATTCCGTTTGGAGTTATTAAGCTAAATAGGTAATGATTTCAGCACCGAAGTTAAGATTTTCGGAGTAACCAACAGAAATAATTTATACCGCTGGAAAGAGCTTTTCAATGACAAATTTTGCTATTAATATAACTTTTGCTAATTCGCAGTCCGTTCAGAGTTTTTGACCTACATAGCTGACTATCTGGACATCAAAGTTAAGATTGTCTAGGCAACCAATAGGCATAACATATACAACATAAGAAATTGATTTTTAAGGAGAAGTTTTGCCTCTTACGACTTTTGCGAAATCCTATTACGTTTGGAGTTATTAAGCTAAATAGGTAATGATTTCAGCACCGAAGTTAAGATTTTCGGAGTAACCAACATAAATAATTTACACCGCTGGAGAGAGCTTTTCAACGGCAAATTTTCCTACTTATATAACTTTTTCTAATTTGCAGTCCGTTCAGAGTTTTTGACCTACATAGCTGACTATCTGGACATCAAAGTTAAGATTGTCTAGGCAACAAATAGCCATAATATATACAACATAAGAAAGAGATTTTTAACGAGAACCTTTGCCTCTTTCGACATTGGCAAATTGTATTCCGTTTAGAGTTATTAAGACAATTCGAACGAACGATTGAGCACCGAAGTCAAGATTTTCGGAGTACAATCAACAGCAATAACTTAGAACGCTAAAGAGAGCTTTTCAGTGACAACTCTCAAAGTTATACATCATTTTTAGTCGTGGGTGTTGGTCGTCAATATTTTCGATTGCTCGAGGTCTTTTTTTTTTGTAAAATTTTGAATCACAATTACCGATTTTCAAAAAAATCTGCAGTTAGCAAAAAGAAATTATTTTATACAAAACTTTTTTTTGATGTCAATCGATCCTATTTCTAATATTGATCAAAAACTTCTATTCGACCAAACCAGCTTGGAGTTCTAAATAAGTCAGAAATTGCAAAGTTTAAACCAAATTATTATTTTGGATGTTTATTGGTCTTGTTTATGATCAAAAACTCAATCGAAATCATAGCAAGTCCTAAGAAAGAAGGAAGGTAAGAGAGAAAGAAGGTTTACAAAACCTTAAAAACAAAATAACATAGTGAAATGATCACGAACTCGCGCAGTACGTAACTTAACGTTATTTGCGATTTCTGACTTTTTAGTACTCCAACCCGATTTGGTCCTATAGAAGTTTTTGATCAGTATTACAAACAGTATCGAGTAACATAAAAACAAAATTTTTTCTAACAAAATGTTTGGAAAAAGATTTTGCAATTTTTGACTTTTTAGTACTTCAACCTGGGTTAGTTTAGAAGAACTTTTTGATCAGTATTAGAAACAGGATCGATTGGCATCATTTTTTTTTTGTGTAAAATAGCAGTTGTCTTACTAACTGTACATTTTTTAAAAATCTGTGGATGGGAATCAAAATTTAACGATAAATTATGGATAGTTTCCTAAGACCATTTTCATGTAGTTGCAACGGCTGAGGTAGCTTCCTTTACTGCCCCGTTAACCTTTTTTAGCCCGTATAAGTAGTATTATATAACTTTTACTAATTCGATGTCTGTTAAGAGTTATTGACCTAAATAGCTGACTATTTGAACACCGAAGTTAAGATTGTCTTGGCTACTAATTAGCCATCAGATATACATTATGAGAAAGTAATTTTCAAGGATAACCTTTGCCAGTAACACAAACGTTTAACGTTTAATGGTTTAAAAAAACTAAGAGTGTACCTAGTAAACTATTTTGTAATGATTTGGACATTTTAAAGCTTAAAAAAATCAAACCTGTGTACAAAAAGTAAAAACAAGCTGGAGATGAAACTTGCGAACCATTTTACAGCATTAAAACCATCTTAAGAAATACAAAATGAAAATATCTGACGAGAGTCTCGAACCAGCGACTCGATGTTCTCAAGTCGGTCGCTTACACCGACGAGCCACTTACTACGGTGACAATAAGTGTAAAAAAGCTGTTCTGTTCTTATGACGTTTTGACAATTGACAGGAGTCAAACGGTTCAAGAATACGGACATTACTGCCTTATGTATTTCAACTTCAACCAAAAACAAATGACACGTCAATGACGTCATGCACGAAATGAAAAGGACAGAAATATAGTTCTTGTAGTTCTCACAAACAAAGTTCGAGACTTGTCAATTAATTACTTTAATCGATATCATATTTTAACTTACAATTAATGACAGAATTTTTTCAAAAACACGTTAACTCTAAAAACTTGAATTTTCTTTTGTGGATATTATAGGGTTTTGTAACAAAAAAAATGAAATATCTATAAATACCGTGGATGAATTCGGCACAAAACAAATTGAACAACAGATATCAGTCCTCTTAATCGCGTAACACCTATTTCACAAATTGTAATATTCTTTTAGATAGATAGATAAAGCTAGTTGGGCGACGTGTTAGGTACTTGTTAATTAGAAGGATTCCCGTGGACAGAGATGACACAAAATGCCTATGTATATCAGTTACTACTTCGTTATTATAATGGAAGTAAAATTTTCAACTATAATTTTCTTTTCGTGTGATAGTGATTAAAAAGACAAATTGCTAAATTTCTCCAAACGCTAGTGCCTAAAGTGACACAAATTTATATAGTAGGTTGGGTAAATGGTCCGGAAACTATATGCAAAAAATAAACAACTTTAATATTTTTGAAACCTCAAAACTTAGCGCTACCGGACTACATATGTTAATACCAACACACAGTGGTATTCAGTTGCATCCGGTTAGACTGGAAGCCGACCCCAAAGACCTAGGCAGATGATGATATGTAACTCATTGTATATAACTGCAAGGAATCGCGCGACTGCAGCTTTCCGTCCACGCGTTTCTTTTTTGCAGTTTGCAGTTGCGTTGGTGTTCATTGAAGGTTCAGCACAAGGCGGCAATGTCGCCTTCTTCGGAGTAAAATTTGTTATCTCCAGTATTTATAGTACTTTTCCTCCATCCCTCGAAGTGGCATTAAAAATCCACCCTGTATGTAATGTCGCATGTTTCCCTTGCAGGAAGGACGGCAGTCGCGAGCGCATGCGCGCGCGCTGCGTGGACGACAGCTTGGTGCTAGCCAGCGGGAGGAAGGAACTGCGCGGCCGACTGTTGTCCGTCGACGCTAAGAATTTGCCGCACAACGAGGCCAACAGAGCTTTTGTTGTAAGTGCCCTGAGAAAATATATCCAATTAAGTATGGATGAATCAAAGAATGATCCAAAATTTTACCAAAATGGCGTGGTATCTCTCCTTCTACGCGCAGATTACAGCCATGGCCGGCAGCATTGCAAAAGTGTAATCTTTATAGTATGACGTAACTTAGCAATGTGAAACCTGCTGAAGCCATCACTACCGACTTTCCACAATAACCAATCGTTCTTACCCGTAGTAAGGTAGGTACTTCCTCAGCAAAAGCACAGCAGCATTTATATGTATAATGAAGAATTATTATAATTCGCATCGTCAAATTCAAATTTGGACTGCAGACCACAGCGCAACGCATCACAGTGGCCTCAAAAAATTCGCCTGACAGCGATGCCCCACTGCACTGTGTCGCGACCTGCGCTAATCTGTGTTACCTTTTATCGTCAATTTTCTTTTGCGGATTAAAGTTCTGTTTTTACAGGTAAAGCTAGACAGCAGTGACCACGGCTCGTCAGTAGCGGTAGTTTGCAACAACATATCGGATAGAGCGCAGTGGGTGTCGCGCCTGCGCTTGGCCGAGCCCGCCTCGCCCGGCTACTCGCCCACGCTACTGGCGCCAGTGCCTAGCGAGCCCTCCGCTGCGCTCTATGTAGCTCCCAACGCTGTCGCTATCGGTATGTACTACACTCACTAACTGGTACTGGTACTGGCCGAGTCCGCCTACTTGCCCACGCTACTGGTCTCCTTCTCTCTCTCTGTACTAGTCTTGTTTCTATAAGGAGATAAAGCAGAATACAAAGTAGTTCAGTCTAGTACCTTCCCCCCTAAGTAAGATAGGAAAAATAACATTAATATTGTTCTTAGTGTCATTTTCCCATCACTACGGCAGGTGACGTCACCTTGAAATAGCCAAAAAGATTGCACTCATCACTCCCCGCCTCGGTAAACTCTAACAAAAACATAATGTTCAGCATGCGTAATCTAGTGGAGGTTATTCGACGCATGTGTGTGATTATTTGTGTATTAACTGCAGGCTGTGCGGACGGACTGCAATCGCTGCGCGGTGCGGTGCAGCTGCAGACGGAGGGCGGGGTGGCGGGGGCGGGCGGGGTGACGCGCGCAGTGGCCGTGGCTGGGCGCGCACTGCTGGCGCTGGGCGGGGCGGGGCTGCAGGGCGGGGCGGGGCTGCAGGGCGGGGCGGGGCTGCAGGGCGGGGCGGGGCTGGTGCACGCGGGGCTGCTGGCGCTGGGCTCGGCGCTGCGGCGCGCGCCGGCGCTGCAGCCCGCGCTGGACGTGACGCGCGTGCAGCTACCGGGTGACACGCCGCCGCACTGCATCAAGGTAATACCGCTATCTTTTATTCGTTTTGTCGCACTCTTATTAGGAAACGAGCTCGCTCGAGTGATTCCTCGTTTAAACTAGACGAGCTTCTAAACCGTTGTGGGGCGACAATATTCATTAGAAATATGGCTTCGTCTTCAAATAGCCTATCAAGTCTCGAATAGGTGGGCACTCTCGCCTCTCGATTGTCGAGAAATTGCCTTTATGTAAATCAAGCTGAGGATCTGAGAATGCAGTTAGACTGTGTGGTTGGTACATCTTGACATTTTGAACAGTGTTGATCTTGTGGTCGATATTGATCAACCGCAATTAAGTTGCGCCTCTACAAAGATGACTAAATTCAACAGGATTAGAATATTTTTTTATGGAGCCTTGAAATACTAAAACCTGCATAATCAATAGCTAGTATCATTATAGACCAAACGATTAAAGAGAAAAAAAAAGTGTTACGTTTCTTTCTGAAATAAAGGATGTAAAAACCTCTTCACGAAGCCGAAACGCACTTGTTCTCTCTCTACTTAATCAAATTTGTTGAAGTGGCGAACCAGTTGACAAGCAAAACATTCAAATTGTTTTTATTAAAGTTGAACACTTGTTGTAACGTCGCAGGCCACCTCGGGCGACAGCGGGGAGGGTCCGTGTGTGGGCGTGGCGTGCGGGCGGCGCGTGTTCCTGCTGCGCTACGAGCGCGCGGGGAGCGAGTTCCTCGTAGCGCGCTCGCTGACCGTGGACCGAGCGCCCACCTCGCTGCTGCTGACGCCGCGCTCGCTGTACATCGCGGGAGAGAAGCCCCTGCGGGTGAAGCTCCCGGCGGGTGCGCTCGAAGCGTTCGCTATGGACGAGCCCACCGTGGCCGCCGCCGCTAAAAACCGCTCCCCGCCCGAGGCCTTCCTACTCATAAAAGAGAATCCTACAGAAATACTAATCTGCTACGCGGAGTGCGGAGTGTTCGTCGACGAGAACGGCAAGCGAACGCGCAACGAGGACCCCAAGTGGAGCACCGCCGTGAACAGCTGGGAGTTCGTCAAACCCTTCCTGTACGTGATCGGAGACGACAAGATAACCATCGTGTACGTGAACGACGACGCGTACAGGATGCCACCCTGTACGTGCGACAGTACCTCGCTAGCGTCCACGGGTTCAGACTGTTACTTGCCCGAGAAATTCACGTTAAAGATAAACCGGCCGGTGCTACTGGGCACGGCACCCAGAGGCGTAGTCGTGGGCTCCAAACATGACAGCGGATATAACGTGACAATCGTAGAAGGGCTGGCGGCTTTCCGTAGTGTCGGCGCCTCTGTCGAGTCCCTAGCCACTATATCGGGCTCGAAGGGGGGATCTTATTCTGATTTATTAAGTGCGCAATCGATGTCAGATTTAACACCACAAGACGTGTCGCAAGAAAGTGTCGAGTTGACAACAGGATTCCTGGCAGACATCAGGAAGCGAGCGCGTCAACTGCGTAACAAACACCGCAAAGAGCAGACGGCAGATGACGTCATCAAAGAAATATTGACAACGGAGGTCGGTTTGAATCGTTTGTCGACCGGTAGGAAATCTCCCGCGACTATATCAGAGTTCGATTCCGACTCGGAGTCGGATCAACAGAACGAGGACACGCCGCCCTACCCGAAGGGCCCGGCGGACTTGTGCGCGGAGATGTTCACCAGACAAGTACGCTTCCAGTGATATTTTTGTTGCCAAACTCCCGAGAGTAGTTAGTCTGATTATACAGTTGTATATCAAGTATAACGGGTGCAACAAGACCCATTACCAAGCCCAGCGATACAGTCTCGGCAGACAAGCTTACATGTAGCGATATTGGTCAACACTGTTTTTTTATTTCATACCAAACACTTCCGAAGTTAACGACATTTTAGGATATTGTTCTCGGGTGATATGGGGTGTGGGATCTGAGTTTGGTCTCGAGGAGCTTGTACTAACTTGTTGGGGAGCAAAAAAAAACTTCGAAATTTTTCAACTGTTTTTGGTTTTTATTTTAAACTATGCATTTCCCAGGAAAATATTGAAAGACAAAGTTGTAGGGAATTAAATTTACTGTTATTTTCATCTTTCAAAATATTTTTCCTTCCTATACCTACTTATCGTGATACAGCAGTTTAAAGAGCAAGTGGCAAATCTACATTGCTGCCGTCATTTTTTGTTTCTTCCAGGGCATTAATTTCGTCCAATAGAATGGGCTGGTGCATCATATCAAACCTCGTAATTTCTGTAAAGACCCAACGTGTAATACGACAAATGATATTATGTTGATATTTAAAAGTATTTTTTTTTGTTTTGGGAAATTAGTTCTCTTTTTAACTGCTGTATCTCGATAAGTGTTGGCGGGAAAATTAATCTTGAAAGATGAAAATAATAGGAAATTGAATGCCCTACAACTTTGTCTTTAAGTGTTTCCTGGTATATGCATAGTTTAGAAGATATAAGTGAAAACCGAAACGGTCCAAAAGTTTTTTTGCTCCCCACCAAGAGCACAGGCTCCTCGATGTCGGAAACTCAGATCCCACACTCCACATCCCCCGGAACAACATTCCAAAATTTCATTAACTTCGCAATTGTGTCCAGGTACAACCTGCCCACTGATGGACAATCAGTTTTTGTAGTATGGAAGAGCTAAACAGTTCTCGGTCACCCTGTAATGCGTAGAGGTCGGCTTGGTGATCGATCTTCTTACACCCTGTACAGAGCTTGTATGATACAGGAAAACATATCCAAGTACCTGAGAGAAGAGTTTACTGCAGGAGTGAAGTCAACCGAGTAGATCTATTCTTAGTATTTTAATAGTATTTTTAATTTTAGGCGTTAATATGTTTGATAGGTAATATTTAATTATTTATACCATGCCTTAGTTGCTCACTTTTGAACATAGCCGTTTTTAGGATACTAGTTATAACATACTAATAGTATGACATATTATTTATAACATAATTTAACTTGATTTTATATAGTAAGGAACGCATTATGTGGTTTTAAAGTTAATTGGATAATATACAAAAAAAACCTTTTTGTAAAATAATTACTAGTGCATTGTCTACTTATTTTACTGTGATTTTATAACTGACTTGATTTCTGTTTAGATTAGTTTTGAATGTAAGCGAACTTTGTTTACGTAACTTGACATGTTAAAATATATATTTTTGTAAATTCAAGATTTTTATTTCGATACAGACTAAATGAAATATCCTCGAGCAGCTGAAAAAAAAGCACCGTATTTCCATTGTTGAGTAGACAATTTTATAACTATCGACACGGACATCAAGTGTCGCCTTGTGGCGCTCGCGATTCGGTCGCGTATGCTCAGAAGGACCATCTCTCAATGCGGCACTGTCTCGGCGCGTGTTTCTGCTCTTGGTAATACGATCAACCCAAGAAAATAATTAACCTTTTCATCCCCCCATCTCGGAAAGGGTATTTTTGCTCTTCGATATCTGAGTGCAAAAGCCGTTTTTATCGTCTTGAGGGTAAAGTAAATTTGAATTTAGAACATCGTGTGCACTAAGCATGTGAATTCAAAACATCATTAAACCTACTTCTACCTCTATGGTGCCGAATTTGTCATATTTTTTTTTATTTCCTAAGAACTCGGACTCGGGACCTTCTTGGTGTACTTTTTTTAATATGTGTTGCGCGCGCCATTATTGGATGGAATTATCTAACTTGAAAACAAGTGAAATATCTAAAATGACCACTACTCATTATCTGGCGACGAGGAAGTTTATTTGACGCCAACAGAATTAACTGAATTTGTTAATAATGTGCAATTCTTTTTTTGCGATTATTCATTTCCTCGCTGAGGTGGGTTGAAAAGTTACGTGTTGCACTCGAGTGCAAAGATTTTTCACCTCGTGCTCTTTTGATTCCCTCGCTAACGCTCAAGATTCCAAGTTTTGAATCACTCGCTGCGCTCGTGACTCAATTTTAGAATCTTTCGCTTGCTCGGTCATCAAAATTGAGCACGCGGTCAAAAAACAACTTTGCACTCTTGTTTAACAAATAACTATTTCACCGCCACGGACTTCAATAGAAGTTCCAGATTTTCGTGCCACCAACGCCTTGACTTCATTAG
Source organism: Xestia c-nigrum (assembly GCA_916618015.1). Classification (NCBI taxonomy): domain Eukaryota; kingdom Metazoa; phylum Arthropoda; class Insecta; order Lepidoptera; family Noctuidae; genus Xestia; species Xestia c-nigrum. The sequence goes on from OU745263.1 coordinate 8,707,949, forward strand.
AAGCTCTTCATTAAAACTGAAATTAGATAATTATCCCTAAATCACCTCCCTATCAGCTTTGTGCAGACATTAATGCTTGCGTAGAGGCTCTTGAGAATGTTGACTTTACTCCTGTTATGAGCTGTCAAGATGCTGAAACTGCTGCTTCCATCATCGTCAAAATTGTGTTTGAAAGGCAGCCTCATTATCACTACGCCTTTTGGGTCGGTAACTCCAGATCCAACGGATTCACTTGACTCTGTCAACGACTTTTTCGCAAATGTGGGAACAAAACTGGCATCCAAAATTCTTAACTCCCCAAACTATACCATTATAGCAACACTTCTGACTGCCAGTATTAATGTCCACCCTACTCGATGGCTATTTTTGAGGCACAGACAACGAAGAGATAGATTGGTATTTATCTTATACGACTACCTAGGATAAATCTATCGCCATCTTCCATGATATTTCTAAAGCTTTTGACACTGTCTCTGTCCCCCTTCTATTCTACTCAAAAAACTGGAAGAGATTGGTATAAGAGGCCGATATGATTTACCTTAGTGGTCGCTCGCAAATCGTCAGGATAAACAACCACATCAGTAAGGAAGCATTCGTCACCTACGGAGTACGGCAAGGTAGTGTCTTAGGACCTACCCTTTTCTTGGTTTACATAAAAGTAAACTAAACTTTATCTAAGAATCTCTAAAGTAATTGCTTATGCTGATGACACTTATCCTGGTTCGAGGCAGTGGCTGGAACGAAGCTCTTCTTCAGGCAGAGTCAGCCTTGCGAGTGGCTATGAGATGGCTGACACAGCATTTGGTCACCCTCAACTTGGGATAAAACCAGATTTGTCACCGTATTCCAAGCAAACTCATCACGTCACAGCCACACTTCCGTCTGACAGCTCATGCGTGCCATAAAATCAAAATAAAAGAAAAAAAAAAATCACATAGGCCTAGATGGGGACTTATAAAACGTCGAAAAAGGTGCACGGTTCGCGTTAGTCGATTCCATAGAGAAGAACCGGCAAGAAACTCCATGGTTACTCTTTTCAAATCATTTGGTATTACAATATTATTATGTTACATTACAGCATTCGTACTAAGGTATGGGGGGACAGCGTAGGCCCGACAATAGGTCGTTGTTTACTATACAAAAAAATGTAAAACAAAAGGAATATTTAACAAAAGTTAAACAGCATCCGGGAATGTAAAAAGCCTATAATGTTCACTCATTTACAAATAATAAGGAAAAAAGCATCTATACAAAGGTAAGTAAAAAAAATGAGACATACAAGCAGTACTGCCACCTGTACCTGTCCTGAAGTTATGCGCACGGACTCAATACAATATCTTGGAGTCTGGGTTGGCAGCGCGTTGAATGGAGTGAGCAGGTCAAATCACTGGTCTCTTGGGTTAGAAATCCGCCAATTTCTCTACCCTGAGAACTTTGCTCTTGCCCATTCCGTTTTAACGTACCTACTGTATATTCCGGCCTGGGGTGGTGCTGGTAGATGTCTTCTGCTGCGTTTGGAAAGGGCGCAGAGGGCTGTTCTTAAGGTTATGGCCTTCAAACCCTATCGCTTCGCGTATTCGCTTTGAAGACCATAACCTTAAGAACAGCTCTCTGCGCCCTCCGTACCACAATAGTATCTTTTTTTATTAATGGAACTAGTTTAATTCTAAAGAAATCAAATCTAAATAATTTATTTCAAAGTAGGCCAGTCGTGGGTAGTTTTGAATAGTAGAAACAAACAATAAAATGAAGTTCAGCAACAAGGCATAATAGCTGCTACTAAAGAACTGTAGTTGAATAACGACTATTAAACGTTATCGACGAAATAACGATACCCAAATGACGCTATTTTATCTATTCACCTCTAATGATGACTGCACAGCCGAATAAAAACAAAAGCTGTGAATACTTTTATTATTTAACGTTTGGAACCTTGTTTACAGATATTCAATAGTATGTTTCTAGTAGAATGGAAAATCAATAATCAGTAAACTGATACTACCGAACCTTATCTGTGATATATTTCGTGAACGCCGGTATGTTCTGATTCATGTTGTTGTAATGATTACACACTGATTACATCAGTTTGTGTAAGAATATTAATAGATAGTATACCCACTGTGTACTGAAAGGATTGTTTTGTGAGGAAACTATAGTCAGGACCCTTTTGAAAGTGTTCAAAGGTAAGTTGACACGATTATTATTAAAAAATTAAAACCCACTGCAACTATTTTAGCCTATCTACAATACAAGGTCATTTCTCACAAATGAAATAAAAAAAAATAAGTAATGCCATTGAAATAAAATTAACGGTCAGTGGGTCGTCCTAGGGGCGGTAACCTGTTTTTTTTAAATAGTACAGAAATTATATAAAAAAAACGGCCAAGAGCGAGTCGGACTCGCGCACCGAGGGTTCCGCACAAACTTTTAAAGGACAACCTTAACTTTGCTGTTTGATCCCATAAAACGGCTAATATAAGTATAATAGTCTGTAACAGGAAAATCGTTTTTTTTTGTTATTAAAATAGATATTTTTGTTAAGCCTGATGCTCCAGAGTAGCCCGCAAAATTCAAATTATCTTACGTTTTCCATACAACACTCCCACTACACAAAGGTCGAGGAACGATTTTATTAGGAGTTGTGTAAGCTCTACATGAACGCAGCTTAAAGGCAGCCATATTTATTTAAATGTCATTTGTAGTTGTCATCTGTCTTTTTCACTGATTTTGACAACCACTTATCTGCTCACGGCTCTCTGCAGTCTCTGCCCTTTTTATGTTTTGTGTCGTCTCAATTATTGTCCAATTTAATCTTAATTCATCATATTGAATATACAATGGACGTGTAATATCAGCTCGTATTTTGATAAATAAAAGTCTGGATATACTGTCGAAGTGTTTATTTGGTTGATCACGCCTGACACGCCATTCCATTGCCATATCACAACGTCTGCGTCAACAGGTTATGGCCCCAGTGAAAAAGAAAGGCGTGCAACGAGGGATCTACGCATAATCATCGTTGTATGTATCACCAAAACTCACTGTCGACCAGATTTATTGTCAAAGAAGAAATATGGCAACGCAACCAGCGATACACATCAATAATCAAGTGGAGAAGCTGAGTGGTATCTCGTCTTATTCGAACTGGAAGTTTTCATTGAAGATGTTACTCACTTTAGAAGGTTTGTGGGATTGCGTGATCGGCACTGATACTGACGCCGTGCGTGATAGCCGCGCCTTGGCGCGTATTTGCCTGGCACTACAACCCAACTTGTACCAAATAGTTCGATCAGCGTCAAAAGCTAAAGAAGCATGGGAGAAGCTAGCTCATACATTCGAGGACAAAGGTCTATATCGCCGTGTTCTGCTACTTAGACAGTTACATCGAGTTGACTACAGTAAGTTTAGCAGCATGACTGAATATATTGAAAATGTCACCGGATTAGTCCAGCAACTCTCTGACATTGGAAAAATTATAGATGACGGTGAGGTGGCTGAAATTCTACTTAGCGGCTTACCGCAGGAATTTGACACACTAGTCTCCGGTCTTGAAACTGCCAATTTAACTAGCTCGCTGACTTCTGAACTAGTGAGAACGAGATTGCTTCAAGAGGAACACAGAAGAAATGGAAAATGTGATAATGATGCTTCAGCTTTTCATGTAAAGAAGAACAAACTTTTCAAGTGTGATTACTGCCGAAAACCAGGACATACAGCGAAGCGATGCTTTAAGAAAAAGAGGGATGAGAAGAAGAAAGAAGAACAGCATACCTTTTATGCATCGGCTTACATCGCTCACCATAATGATGTCATCATCGACAGCGGGGCCTCGGCTCACATGATCAATGATGCTAGGTTAGTAAGAAATTTTAAAAGCTGTAATAATAACTCAATTTCTATAGCAAATGGTGGTCAATTAGAAATGTCTGGCATTGGCAATTTAGTTTTGTCTACTGACAAAAATAATATCACTTTAGAAAATGTTTTAGTTGTTCCCAATCTGTCAACGAATTTATTGTCTGTAAGTAAAATGTGTGACAATGGTTTTACAGTAGTTTTTGATAAAAATGGGTGTCATGTTTATAATGAGATAAGTTCTTTAACTGGCAACCAAATTTTAGCTGCTACAAATGTGAATGGTTTGTATAAGATACAGCAGTGCAAGCCGCATGTGTTGGGACATTCCATGCTGGTGCATCCTAGGCAGCAGCCAGAGAGTGTCAATACTGCATTGGTGTCTGCGACAGTCTGGCATAAGCGTTTAGGCCATATTGGCCAGAAAGGTATGAATAGCCTACGGGGTGGTGGTAAATGTTGTGGTGTCGTTTTTCAGGATGACGACTCGCCAAACAAGTGTGTTCCCTGCTTAACTGGAAAGATGCATACAAAGCCTTATCCGAAGCTTGTGGGAAGCCAATCTACCGTGCCACTCCAGCTTGTGCATTCCGACGTCTGTGGGCCCATTCAAGTCAGCAGTTGGGGCGGTGCCCGTTATCTTTTGACTCTGACGAATGATTGCACTAGAAAAACCTTCGGTTATTTAATGAAAACAAAATCCGAGGTGAGTTCACATATTGTTAACTTTAAAAATATGGTTGAAAAACAAACAGGTTTGCAACTTAAAATTTTAAGAACCGATAACGGTACTGAATACTGTAATAGAACGTTGACTGATTTTCTTAAAAGGGAAGGGATAATACATCAAACATCGGTGCCTTACTGTCCACAACAGAATGGAGTTGCGGAGCGCGTCAATAGGACGATTTTTGAGAAAGCTAGGGCCATGTTACATGACGCGGGTCTGTCTGAACGTTTCTGGGGAGAAGCAGTAATGACTGCTATATACCTGAAGAACAAGTCTCCTACCAGCGCGTTGTCAGATGATATCCCTGAGAGTAAGTGGACTGGACAGCCAGTCGATCTCAGTCATTTGCGCGTATTTGGCTGTGTAGCATTTTCTCATATTCCTGATGTAAAACGTCGTAAACTTGACGCTAAAGCTAAACCATATATCTTTGTTGGCTATGGTGAGACTTTTAAGGGCTACCGTCTCCTTGATCCATATAATCCTAAAAAGGTTGTGTATTCACGAAATGTAACATTTTTAGAAGATGAATTTATTGGAAGACTTCACTTTAAAACACAAAGCAAGAATAGTGATTTTATCTCTCATGAATGCATTGTAAATAATAATAATTATACAAATATTGATAATGAAATTTTAAATATTGACTGTGATAATAATAATGCAAATGAAATGAATGATAAAATTATTAATAATGTCTGTGAAAATATTTGTCATAAGTCTACTACGGAATCACCTATTTCAGGATCTGAGAGTGACCTAACACCTTCAGTGTGGTCTCCCTTGTCGGACCTGGTCTACGGTACTGGTGACGAAGGTGATGAGGATGATGTCTGTAAGGACACTATGTCTTCTATGCCTGCTGCCACACTTGAAGGAAATGGTAATAATGGTGATGAGGATAACGTCTGCAGGGATGCTGTGTCTTCTCTGCCTGATGCCACACTTCGAGGAGGAGAGGTTGACCATGTGCAAAGTGTTGCTTCTGGCTCGCGTCCCGTACGTACTAATAGAGGTAAAATTCCGCTTAAATATAATGATTATGACTTATCGGCGATGCTAATTGAGCAGAGTTTGGCAAATGAGCCTAATACATACGAGCAAGCTACAAAGTCTACTGACTGTGAGCAGTGGCTTCACGCCATGAAATGTGAGTATGATTCATTAATTAAGAACAATGTTTGGACATTAGTCGATCGACCAGAAAGTGAAAACATTGTAAAGTGCAAGTGGGTCTACAAAAGGAAACACGATGCCACAGGTAAACTAGATAAGTATAAAGCTAGATTGGTTGCCCGTGGATTTAGTCAACAAGAAGGTATAGACTACAATGACACTTTTTCACCTGTTGTCAGACATTCCACATTGAGAATTTTATTTTCCATTGCAACAGAAATGAATTTGCAGATGGACCATGTTGATGTTACCACGGCTTTCCTAAATAGTGATCTGGATGAGATTATATATATGGAGCAGCCAGAAGGTTTTTGTTCAGATAAAAGTAAAGTTTGTAAGCTGAATAAAAGTATATATGGTCTCAAACAGGCTAGCCGTATGTGGAATTTAAAAATAAATAATGTTTTAATTAATAATGGATATACTCAAAGTAAGTGCGAACCGTGCGTATATATAAAGAAAAATGATAAAGATTATATAATAATTGCTCTGTATGTCGATGACTGTTATATATTTCATAATGGATGTATTAGGAATGTTTTATCATTATTGAAAGAAAACTTTGAAATACGTCATCTAGGCCAATTAAAAAATTGTTTAGGCATGAATGTCACTAGATATAATAATACAATAGTGCTAGATCAGTCTAATTATATAAAATGTTTGCTAGCTAAATTTAATATGAGTGACTGCAAGCCAGTACTTACACCGTTACCTGTAAATTGTAAGTTAGAAAAATCTAATGGGAAGGGTCTTGATGATGAGTTATACAAATACAGACAACTGTTGGGATGTTTAATGTATTTGAGTGTGTGCTCACGCCCGGACATTTCTTATGCTTGTAGTCAACTTAGTCAATACAGTGTATGTTTCGACACGAGTCATTGGCGCGCAGCAAAGCGAGTACTTCGTTATTTAGCAGGGACGATCAACTATGGTCTTCATTTTACAAAAGGTACTAATTTTAATATCAGTGCTTATGCAGATGCCGACTGGGCTAATGACTCATCAGACAGAAAGTCCTACACTGGATTTGTTATAAAATTAGGTAACTGTTTAATCAATTGGGAAGCTAGAAAACAGCGTAGTATAGCTTTATCAAGTACAGAGGCAGAGTACTTAGCAATTAGTGACGTTTGCAAGGACATTTGTTTTGTGAAGAATTTCTTGTCTGAAATTATTACCAAAACTTTTGATGTAATTGTATACAACGACAATCAAAGTGCTCAAAGATTATTACTTGTAAAAGAATATTCGCATAAGAAAACGAAGCACATTGATTTGCGTTACCATTTCGTAAAGGATTTAGTACAAAAAGGAAACATAACTGTAAGATACTTACCTACTAATGACATGCTAGCAGATGTATTGACAAAGCCACTATGTGCGCAGAAACATTGTAATTTTGTAAAATGTTTAAATGTGAGAGTTTGTGGAGCAAATGGTTAATGTTTTGTTGTACTTATTTTATTAATGATAAATATTGTTATATTGTGATGAATCATGTAATTATTATCGAATTGAATCATATGTATAATTATGTAGAGTCGCTCTAAAGTAGGTAGAGCATGTAACTCTTGAATGTAGAGTTTAAAAAAAAAAAAAAAAAATTAAATGTAGAGTCTTTTAAATATTGTGTAGAGTTACAGTAGTTTTTTTTTTTCTCTCATGTAGCGCTTAAGGAGGAGTATTAGGAGTTGTGTAAGCTCTACATGAACGCAGCTTAAAGGCAGCCATATTTATTTAAATGTCATTTGTAGTTGTCATCTGTCTTTTTCACTGATTTTGACAACCACTTATCTGCTCACGGCTCTCTGCAGTCTCTGCCCTTTTTATGTTTTGTGTCGTCTCAATTATTGTCCAATTTAATCTTAATTCATCATATTGAATATACAATGGACGTGTAATATCAGCTCGTATTTTGATAAATAAAAGTCTGGATATACTGTCGAAGTGTTTATTTGGTTGATCACGCCTGACACGCCATTCCATTGCCATATCACAACGTCTGCGTCAACAGATTTTGACCTTGAAAATTTCGTTCCTAGGCGTTTATGAACTTGGAACTACATAATTATATGTCTAAAGCTGGGTATCCATTTGAGGCAGCCTCGGGCCGAGCGGCTGCCTCGACCAGAGGCAGATCTAGTGGAGACCGTGCCGCGAGTCGAGGCTTGCCGCGACTTGAACCAAACGAGGCGGCCGCGCAGCTAGCCAAATTGTGTCGGTAAATGGCCATGCTCAAAGACGCCTCAGTGTGAGGCGTGCGTTCAGTGGAGACGGACGTACGTGTGATCGGCACGCGGAAAAATGGATAATGAGAAATGTATCGAATTAATCTTAATCCACTTAATCCACCATCGATGTTTCCGTTTCTTATGTTGCTTCCTTTTTTTCCTTTTTTCCTTTTGTTTCCGCTCGCCTCGCCGCGCGCGCCGAGGCGAGCGGACGTGCGCGCGGAGCTCTGTCGCGCTCCGTGCCCATTGCCTCGAGTGACGCAATATTTTTATACGATTACCTACGTTAGTTGCGTTCATAACAGTGTAAAGACTATGGGAGGCCCTCCCGAACACAGTGAAACTAGTGAAATGGACACGGAAAGTGGAATTGTGAACACCATAAAGAACAGTGACTATAAACTAACTAGTGTAAGTGAACTTTCCCCGGACAATGAAGGACAATACGCAGTTGCATGTTGGTACTGCGCAAAAATTAACGTAATTAAAAAATTCTATGAGTGGCAGGGACTCCAAACTAAGATAAAACAATTAGCTTGTAGAATGTGTAACAAGAGAAGTGCCGTGAAATGTTTTATAAAAACTTTAGCAAATATTTCAAACGGACACCTAGTGAACAGCGTAAACGAAATTAATATATATTCGTGTAATATAAATTTCTGTAAAATAAATAAAATAGACTGCCGAAAATGTAACGGACAGTTAAATGTTAAGTACATGCCAATTATTGGACTTAAAAGTGAAGAAAACGTGACCTGTGAATGTGGCACAGTGAACAAAATAGTATCGAAATATATTGAGGTACCCAGGACCCAAAGTACTAGGGCTGAACCATCGCTGTGTGGGTCGGGCCGCCCTAATCGCCGAAAGCCGCATCACGCCTTTGGTGCCGGGATTGCTGCGACGGTGCTCGGTGGAACGCTGACCGCTAGCGCCACACGAAGAAAACCGAATGACGCTGCTGCGCGAGCTAGCATCGTCGCCCCCGCTGCGCACGCGCGCGACCATATGACCGCCTCGACGCTTCTGTGCGCCGACTCCGCTACTCAGGTCGGTCACGCGACTGAGCAGGCTCGCGCCGCTAGTCCGACCGTCGTCGCCACGCAGCGACAGCCCGGCATAACAACAAGCAATCGCTTCTATTCGCTCCCCACCGAAGAGGACCAACAAGATGAGTTGGAAAGGGAAAAAGACGATGCACACGCGACTTTTACCTCACCCAAACCCAAGAAGAGAAAGAGAGGTGTTGTCACTCCTAACTCGACAGCGACCCAGCGACAACTGAGAGTGATCACACCATCCACTCACATCCCTGACATAATCATAACAGACGTCAAGAAAATCAATGAACCAGAATACCTTAGCAAAATTAGAAAAATAACCACAGAGCATGGAGCAAGACACGCCATGGCTAGCAACAAAAGAACCGTCACGATCCGCGTTTACACCGCGGACATGAGAAAAATAATTATAGAAGAGTTGAGGAAACTAGACGACGGGCTCCGCTTCGTGGCACGCGTCCCTAAAGCCCAGCAGACCCATCAGACGAAGGTTGTGCTCATCACGAACATCTACGATGAGACGAATGAGGCATGCCTTGAGGAAATGGAGAGGTGCATAGGTGTGAGACCAATCAAAATGAGAACAATTAAAGGTAACTTACAATTATTTATCTTTGATGGTGCTCACTCATACGATGAAATTGCCACGCTTATGAAGACAACAAAGCATGCGTACTTTGGGGCCTTCAGCATGAAGCCTCAAGAATACAAAAATGACCCTAGGAGAGTAGTGCAATGTAAGAAATGTTTCCTCTTCACACATGCGACATCGGCTTGTCACGGCGAGAAGAAACACCCCACCTCCACGATTCAAAACGAAGAAGGCATAGATATTGAAATATGTACAGCATGCAAAAAACCGGGCCATGGGGCCAACCAAGCCAAATGCGAAAAGTTCCAGAAGGCAGTGGACCGTCAATTGGTACAACATGAAGAAAAAGAAAGGAAAAAAGGAGAAGCAGCTGAACGCAGTCGCACAGCATTGAGATACCGTCGGGAAAACGTCTCGTACGTGAACATAACCTCCACTTCACAATTTCCACCGTTGTCCAAACAGGAGCCCCAATCACAACCACTGCACCAGCCAAAAATGCACCTACATGAACACCCAACAAACAAGGAAAGCAGCATGGAGCCCTTAGGGCAAGAGCTACAAGCAACTATGAAACAAATATTACACCAGCTACAGCTACAACATGAAATACTCATAAAAATTCTCAACAAATAATCCGAGAAACCAATATCATAAGTTGCGTATATTGCACCTCAATGCTCAAGGATTGAAAGGTAAATTCCTCGAACTAAAATCTTTAGTCGACCGTCACAAACCACATATAATCGTAGTCAACGAGTGCCGGGTGGACTTTTCCAAAATCCGCATGAATCTCCTGAACTATGACAAGATCACGCACTCAATCGCGTCGCATCTAACTACAGCCATGTATGTGATGCGAGGAATACGCTGGAGTCAGACCGACGTAACCCCAGGTACCGAGGAAAGAGACCGCCTCATTGAAGGAGTCGCTATCAATCTCACTTATGATCATCTGACTGGAGATTCCATAAAAATTAAGGGGATATACATACCGCACAGATCAGAGCACTTCGACGCCGCAGGGCTTCGTGATGAGCTAGAAGACATCATAACCGAAGCTCCAAACATCACCATCGGAGACTTGAACCTTAAAATGACCGCACTCAACCAGACGAGAGACGAAGGGGCGGGAATACTCGTTCGCGACCTCTGTAATTCCGACGTCTGCACCATACACCACACTGGCCTACCGTCGCGACCTAACAGTGCGGGCTATGGCATTCTCGATGCAGCCATCTTCTCGCAAGATGCGCAAGCGTTCAACACCATAACATGCCGACAAACAACACCGGTTGGCTCCGATCATGTGCCCTGGCTACTGGACCTAAGCATAGTGGTGGACAGAGAGAAAACACTGGTAAGAAATACCCGCGTTATTGCGAACAACGAAGAAACCAGACACCAATTCCAACAAACGCTATGGAATAAAACCACACACCTGCCTAAGGAAATCACAACCGACGCAGAATGCGAGGAATATATAGTACAACTAGAAAAAGCCATCATAGAAACCTTGGATGAGTATGCGCCACTACACGAAAACAACAGAAGAGATCAACTTCCAGAAGATGTTAATGAATTGATCGACAAAAGAAACGAAGCAAAAAGTAAAGCGTGGCGATTGCGCTTCAACCAGGACAGAATAACGGAACAAAAAAGAACCTACAGTCGTCTGAAACGCCAGGTCCAACAAGCACTATTGGAACATAGCAGCGAAAAATGGACCCGAATAATAAACGATCCACAGAACAACAGAGCCCAGATGTGGCGAATTCAACGCAACCTGAAGGCTCCAGTACAGAGACTCCCTCACATTGATGGTTGCAACAGCGAGAAGGATACCGTCGACGCCCTGGTCGACGCAGCGATTGTCACAGAAGCCGAGATAAACAACGAAGATAAGAGCACAGAGAAGACCACACCGTTTCAGCCTCTCGACTCCACCTCCATAGAGGAAATCAGACTCGCACTGAGACGCTTTAAAAATAAGAAGGCGCCCGGCCCGGACAAAATTAAATCAGACGCCCTAAAACTCGGAGGCGACCCCTTTCTCATCAGGTACAAAGCGATAGCTGACTACCTGTTACTGACAGGTTATTATCCCAACAGATGGAAAATCGGAGAGTGCATCTTCCTACATAAAGCAGGCAAGAATCACCGGGACGCCAAATCGTACCGACCCATTACACTCCTAAACATTATGGGTAAACTACACGAACGCCTGCTCTTGTCGCGCCTGCGACAGACGGCCGACAGGCTCCAACCGCCGTTTCAACATGGCTTTACCAAATACAGAGGGACAGGCACACAGATCCTTCGCACCGGCAAGTTCATCACGGATGCGCTGGAAGCAAGGGAAAGTGTGGCCATGGTCCTGACAGATCTTTCGAAGGCCTTTGACTCAATAAACCACGAAGGTCTGACGAAGAAGCTTCAAACAGCCAACGCCCCGAACAACATCATCAAAGTAATAGAGAATTACCTGAGCGGTCGCAAAACCTACGGACGCTTCAGAACTACCAATGGCGACCAAAAACCAGTGCCACACGGAGTCCCCCAGGGCTCTATCTTGGGTCCGGTCATCTTTAACCTCTACGTACACGACGTTTGGGACCAACAGGACCGTATCCGTGGACTCGAGCTCTCCCAATATGCCGATGATTTGTGCATCCTTAACAGGTCTGCCGACCCAAACAGCGCGACACGCCGCGCGGGGTGGGCCGCCGACACCGTCATCGACTACTACCATCGTTGGGGGCTAAAATGTAATGTAGACAAAACGGAGTGTGCTATGTTCACTCACAAGAGGAATTACCATAGAACCATTCGCATTAAAAACGAGGCTATTGATTATCAAACTAGCATAAAATACCTGGGCGTACACTTAGACAAGACCATGACCATGGGCAAACAGACGGATTACGTCGTGCAGAAGGCACGACGAGCACGCGGCGCGCTAGCTCCTATCATAGGTTGGCACGCCAAGACATACATCACCGTGAAACTCGCTGTTATTCAAGCCTGCCTACTTCCTATATTGGATTATGGCGTGGTACAACTACTCTCACGTTACAGTAAGAGCAACCTACAAAAAATTGAACGCCAATATCGAATGGCTCTCAAGACCAGCGGACAATTCCCAAGACGCCTAGAAACCACATTACTCTGGGATATGCTCGACTGGGACCCATGGCACCTCCGTGCACAAGACTTGAACGAGGACATGCTGCGCCGACTCCGCGAATTGCACATCGAGGGTCTAGAGACCCCTGGTGACGCCTACCTCGGATACGGACAGCACAACCCCCTCCTCACTAATACTAGACTAGGTGACATCGAATATGTACCAAAAAAAGACAGGAATCGGCTGCTCAGCAAGCGAACAACCGCTCCACGTCCCCATAAATTATTGTAATTAGCTGTAAATAGGATAGGGTAATACACAACAACATTATAAATTTATATAAATTAATTCTGTACCCACTAACAATCTCACAGCACACACTACACGACACTTATATAGATCTCTCCCAGACAAAGATAGGTAGACTGTAAGTAGCTGACACACCCACAGGCCGAACACACCACCGACCTGTGGACATAATGTAACAATATGAACCAGGGAAATAAACGTTATTCTATTCTATTCTATTCTATTCCTTTTGTAGTGACTAATTACTACTAATGCTGCAACGGCTTTACGTGCGTCAACCATGGTGGTTAATGAGGAATTGAGAAAATCGTGGCTCGGGTTGAGGCTTGCCGCTCGATACGATATTACCTATGTATGTTCGAGTGGAGACGCATGTACTTTCCGCAGCCCGCGGCACGCTCAGGATGAGGCAGCTCGCCACGAGGCTGCGCAAATGGATACCCAGCTTTACAGTCGCGAACGATATTTGCTTCAACATACAACCTAGCACTGGCCTGTAACTTACAAAAAACAAAAGAAATTTGAATTTTGGGGGCTACCATGACGCTTTCACCTCAACTTAGTCATTTTCCGCTTTCGATATGATATCTGACAGGCTGCGTTATCTCACTAATTTATGTCAACAATAATATGCCTATCGATATTTTCTATCCATAACTTTGCTTCAGAATTACTTTTCTAATGAAGAAAATAAAATAAATCTGTTAGGAAATAATAATAATACAATAAAATGGCAGACTCACATTGTACCTACTGGGATCGATTGATCATCATCACTTACAGAACTATTTTAGCAAATAAGCCTGCTATAGTGGTGGTGGATACCGTGGATGATGGATCGATTAGAGCGGCGCGTCGACAGTTTGTTGACATAACGGTCCTGTATGATGAAAACCTCAAATCAAGTTTGTTAACTTGGCACGCCAGGTTGTCGATATATGGAATGTGGACTCAGCGATCATTGTGCTGATAGTCGTATCAGCCCATGGCTTAATTGCCAAGAGCCTCAATAAATACCTAAGGAGGCTCTTGTTAGGCAGCTGGATCGAGGGCTTGATTCAGAAAGCGTTACTCCTGGACTCGTATTGTTACGAGGTTCCTCTCTCTTGGTTTTGTCATCTTATTCACAAAAGCCTGAGCTTTTGTGAATAAGATGACAAAATCCTTGTATATGAACAAAACGCCATCATAGTGACACAGTTCAATTCATCTGAAATAAGTAAAACGTTATATTTTATTCGCCACATTGAAATTTGAATTCCTTTTTTTCGTCACACAAAATGCAATGCAAGTAAAAAAAATATATTTTAATTTCAGCTCCTCACAATGCTGCCGGTGGCTCTAGACGGAGACACTCTCGGTAAAAAGCTCCGACACTTCAACAAGCTAGTCGAAGATGCGATTGCTAATGAAAGCTATAAATTACGTAACATTAGTAGCGATGACAGTGACGTAGAAAACCTTCTAAAAATAGCTATCGCCAGTAAAAACAGAAATGTAGAGTATCTCATCGATGTAATGAAATCTAAAGACTTGATGTATGCGGCGACAGCTATCAAAAAGTCCACGTGGCTAATCACCGAGCCGCAGTACGCAAACATCATCAATCCAGAGTACCTACACACACAACTGTTACCTTACATGAACACCAAAACATTTAACAAACTCATGCTTCACATTAGACTCAATCTGAAAGATGAAAGTCGAGTCGAAGCCTTTTACGAATACCTGAAAGGAAACGACAGTTCTTACAAATGGTTGCAAAACTGCTCCATTCCTTTCACAGAAAATGTCATCAAAAATGAACGCCAAGTACCACTGTCTCTTTATAAACGTTTGTGTAGAAAGTCTCCTAATTTTATTGCATGTTACACAAGAGTAATAATAGGTAGGGTAACGCAAGCTTCAAAACAGGAGATATTATCTCACATAAAGTTATATACTAAACAAGTTATGGATGTAATAGAACACGATGAATATTTGTTTTTCTACGAGCTCCAAATGGGTAAAAAAAAAACAGATTTCCTGATAAAAGCATACCCGCAACAAGTATTTGATAAATTTGAAAAGTACGTAAACATAATTGACCTCTCCGTGGCGGCAAAATATTTAAACAAGATTGAAATAAAATCCTTTCTCAAAAAGCAAATTAAAACTGACAGCAGGTGTCGATCTTATATATTTCATGAGGATAACTTGGGCTATTTCATTAAGAACATGCCAGAAAATGAAAGGTTTGAATTTGTAAGGACAACTTTTATTGATAAAACTGAACTGGCTGATTTCTATCCAGAGTACGAAAGGAACCACACGCCAATAAAGTCTTACAAATGGTACGAGTTCGCCCCATTTACAATTGCATTGTCTGAATTACAAAATCTAATACGCAAAGAGACCTCATTCTCTGAACGATGTGCCATGCTCTCAGTTTTGGTCACCTGTACAGGAAGAAATCCGCAGCATATAAAAACATTAATGAAATATGTGTATGAGAAACACATTAATGAACCATTCACATTCAAAATTCAGTTCGTCAATAATCTGCTGTCCAAAATATCTTCCCACGAGTTAGACTTTGAAACTTGGAACGTTTTGGATCAGTTTTTCCACAGTATGGAAGTGTACACCGAATCGGAAAACGACGTGCAAATGTGTCTTGAATCTATAGTCCTATATAAAGTTTTGCACGATGAACCTGTGCCCGAAAACATAGAACAGAAGATGAAATTTAATACTTTTGAAAAGGTTCGAAGTAAACTAAATGAAGAACAGAGAAGCAAAATGTTTACTTATTTATTTAATTCCGTTTTGAAAAAGGTTCAACTTGAAAATATTGTCGATGAATCCAATTTCAGTAAGACTATAGAGCAATTAAAAAGTGCCTTGACTTTGTTAAAAGATTGGAAAAAGGATATCAATAAGTACCCATTCGTTCTTGATAACATTCAAGAACTGATAAAGATAAAAGAAGACAACATGTGGAAAACAAACATGTCGTGTTTGTACAACGTGAAGAAATCGTGGCGGAAGCACATGTTCGAGGAGTCGTTGTCACTGTGTCTGAGTGAGGAAGCGTGCCTGAACGCACTGAAGCACAAGCCGCAGCTGCTGACGCGCCACGACAAACAAATAGACACGTTACGAACTGACGACGCTGTCTTGCTGCGACGTTTGCTCGCCAAGCTGCGCATCTACTGGCCGCACTCACTCGCCCAGCACTTCACCGACGCGTACTTACTACATCTGAACAAACCTACTGGACAAAAAGCCGTTATAAGGGGTCTATTTACACTACTACCACAAAATAAAATTATTGACATTGCGAAACAATATAGTCCTGATGATAAAAAAGTAAATTGGGGTATTACTGACGAGATCCAAATAAGTATAAAGAAAAATATTGCAAAACATTTGCACACTGCCAGACCACTGATTCCCTTGTACACGGTTTTGTGGTATGCTAAAGGAGACTACTTGCAACATGCAGTTCCATCACTAAATGCTTTATTGCCAAATTTGACTGAAACTGAATTTCGGGAATATTTACCTAAGTTCTTGGATGCACCAATCTCTTTACAAAAATTTGGACTAAACTTTTCAATTTCCAAATTCAAATCTGAAGATCTCAAAACAATATTTTCGGATGTTTGGAAGACTACAAGGAATAAAACAATCCGATCAGTCCTATATAGGCACACTTATAATCAGATGTGTAAGGCTGATAGTCCAACTGATCAAAAAGAACTCTGGCAAATATTAAGTTCATTTATAGAAAGCTTAACTGCTGAAGAGAGTCCAGAAATCTACAAAAAATTTAGAGACGTTCTAAATGTTCCTATTAGTATTCGAGCAGAATTTTACATGAAAAGTTACGAGTTTTTGACCTCTTTGCCTGCTAGCGCTAACTGTGAAGATTATGTGAACGATTTAATAAGTTATGCATCAAAAGTAATGGAATTACTCGACGAAGACTTCGTGGCCAATACAATTCTTTCACCAGCGGAAACTAAATTTTTATCTTATGACAACAAATATTTAGAAGTATTTGCATGTTACGTATTGTGTGGTAAGAGCGAGGAAGATCAGCTTCTGAGATATAGGCGAGTAGTAGAGCCAGCGATTGATGAAGCTTTCCAGTTATGGGACACAATGCATTGTGGCGAGTATTATATCAAAAAACACTTCGAAAAATTTTTACATCATTTGGTTTGGAATTTCAGAGTTTATGCCCTAAATTTTAATGAAAAAACTGTACCTGTCAAACTGTTCATAGAGATAAAAACTAAAATGGTAAAAAAGTTGCCATTGTTAGAAAACTATGTATTGCTTAATAGTTGGAAACTTGTAATAGAATACGTTAAGATATTGGACGAACATAAATATTTGTTTGGTACATTTGGGTTACACAGATATGTATGGATGTCACATGAAGTGGAAAGCGCGTGGAAAGATATTCATATTAAAATATTTCCTATGTTTGCTACCATCATTGTGAAGTGTTTAAAAGAAGAAATGGAACAATTTAATTTTTCAACAACTTATTATTTGTACGCCAAAGCTATTGATAAAATGTTAAAAGAAATAGTGAACTGTAGAAATGATGTGGTTGTACTGGAAATCTTTCGACACATGCTTAATGATACTGATTTACTCCAAAGTTATTTAGTTGTTTCCTATTTGACACCCGACTATAGTAATTTCTGGAGTGAATGCAAACCTATGCGATCAAAAATACGTAAAATACTGGAAGCACATCCATCAAAAACACTGCAAGTACATTATTTTAACGATTTTGGTAACATACCAGAAGATACTGAAGCTCTAGCAGAAGATACTGAAGGTGTAGCGGAAGATACTGAAGCTGTAGCAGAAGATACTGAAGCTGTAGCTGAAGTTTGGTGATGACTGCCTTATTTAATTAAGTTAATTGTTTTGTACCTACAGTACCTAATGCTTATTTTAATTCTGTTACTATTGTATTATATTTAATCGAGCTTTGTACTTTTTTAACTTCAAAAGTTAATAGAAAATTGTCTTTACTCATCATATTGGTTGTTTTATTTGATTACTTCACAATCATCCACAGCTTGGTTCGCCAATCTCTACTCTCTCACATCGAGTCTCATTTCATCCAACTATCCAATTTCTACATGCTCTCGTAACTCCATCTGCAATCTAAAGGACCTGTCCGAAGCCACCACCAACGCCGTCGACGTGGCTGAGTTCTGGTCGAAACAAATTTAAACCAATAACAATGGGAATCATCGACACGAAGAAGAAGACCTGCGACAGCAATATATTCTCATCTACATTACGATCGACACTCCTAAATACAGTTCTAAGATGGCGATTGTACAACCTTTTCCAAAAAACGCATCGGATGTTGAAGACAGTCTAAGACGTCGGAGCATCCGACTCCGTCTGCACACTCTCTCCACTTTCTAACTTGGCCCAATTAGTCGCTCGCAGTGCCACCGAGTACTCTTCTTTCATCAACACCGGAGTTTATTTTATTTGCCTCGAGATGGATAGACGGACAGAATTACGTGGTGTTTGAATTTATATGCGAGAATGAACGAAAGTTGTGCCGATACCACTTATTGGTATGTGTTGTTACTTTCCAGTAGTGTCCATGCAGACGAGCGAAAAGATAAAACGGTACTTTTCCTCGGACCGTTTTGTAGCATTTTCAAATAGCTTCGGTCTGGACAAGGCAGAGAACCTAAGTAATCAAGATATGATGTAGTCACAGTCAGTATATTTACGAAACTACTTTACGTTATATTCATCACTAGCTTCTGCCAGTGGCTTCGCCCGCGTGAAGTTTGATTATTGTCCCACCGGATCTAACTACCGGGATAAAAAATCCTGTTTTAATCCAGGTTATAAACTATCAGTGTTCAAAATTTCATCCAAATCCGTTCAGTAGTTTTCGCGTGAAAGCGTAACAAACAAACTTACATTCCTATTTATAATATTAGTAAAGGATCATCATCAGCCGACCCCAATATTTGGGTATTGGGGTCGGCTTCCAGTCTAACCGGATGCAGCTGAATATCAGTATTTTACATGCCGAGCAACTAATAATTTCACGCCGATTTTGCCAAACACTCAGGAATCAAAGCCTCCCGAAGTCCTAGAAAGCTGTTTTGGCAAATAAAGATGCACAAGGAACGCGCGAAAAACATAACAGTATGTAGTATAGCAGTGTAGCGATATTTTGATAGTAGGTACAGTTTTCTGGTGCTATACATTCTTTTACACCGTAGTTCAGCGGTATCCAATTGGAACTTTGACCCTCTAACTAGAAGGTTCCCAGGTATATGGTGTAGCACAAAAATCTGATCGCCATGACGAGGAAGAACAAGTGCCTTTCTGCTTCGTTAAGGATATTTTTACACCCATTATGTATGAGCAATTGGATATTATTGAAAAGTCGGTCGTCGTGGCTTTGGCAGATTTAACAAAGTTATGCTAAATGGCTGGTATTAAGTTACATGCTACTTAGTAAGAATTCATTTTCTATAACTTCAAAACACATTACATCAGTGTGGTGTCAACCCCTGAACTAGGACAACCCTGTATGACAGGGGTTGAGGTTTTGCCGGTTACATAGATCTGAGTGTGGAAGCTTATACAGTGCTTACTACAACTACTGTTAAAAAGTAACTTAAACTAGATTCAACAATAGAAGTGTTTCAAAAATTTTACATAATCCCTACTTCCCTATCCCTATCCCTACTATTATATAAATGTGAATGTAAGTTTGTTTGTTACGCTTTCACGCGAAAACTACTCAACCGATCATCATGAAACTTTGTACACACATTCTTGGAGGTATTAGAAGTAACATAGATATTTTTTACTAAACATTTTTTTTTGCAACAGGATCCGCGTACGAAGTCGCGGGCAGAAGCTAGTATAAAATAAAATAAAAGATTAAATGACAAAAACTAACAGAAAATAAACAGAAGGAAGATTTAATCTATTAAATAAAATAAGGGCACATTTTATAAAAAAATATGGAATGGAGGTAGCGTGTGTGTGGTGAGATGTGTGTTATGTGTATTTATGTCACTAGGTCAAAATACTGAGAGTGATAAGGGTTTCAGTGTCATCGAAGCTATAGTATTCCAGCCAAAGTACTATTTCCTTTTTTATCTGTAAATTACTCACATACTTAGAGTTTATACTGGCTAAGTTTGAGGTAGAGGCGTGGTGCCAGGCTGTTGTATTGCTTTCGGGCAAACTTGCTCCTGGTCCGTGGTATAGGATATCTAGCTGTCAGATCTTTTGTTGGTATTTGGCAGGTAGGCACTCGGTCTTGCTCGAACACTAAAATGGTTGGGGTTCTGAAGTTAAGTGATAGGAGGACCTTCAGAACTGCACCCTGGGAGCGCTCCATTTCTATCATATACCTATATTATATACATATATTTGCCGGCGCCTCCCCATGCACAAATACATATCCCAGGACGCATCCTGGGATATGTATTTGTGCATGGGGAGGCGCCGGCAAATTCCATATAGACACAATGCCGTGCCGATGTGAGCTGTGTCACAATGCTTTGTACGTTTGTATTAGGAGCTTATGGCTGGCAACATGTATCATGTGTTTTGAAAATAAATATTAGTTTACGTGTTTTTTTGCAGTTACTGAGATAATGTTGACTTTCAAGTTTTCATCGATTGTAACACTGACGTATTTCATGTTGTTCACTCTGTCAAACCTAGGACAAGGACAAGTAGCTTAATAACATGAACCTCTATTACAAGGTAACGTGTGGATGACCACAATAAAGGCTAGACGGGGATTGCCCGACTTTGACATACTAAAGCAAAGGTATTTTGTTTTACTGGCGTTTATTGATAGAAGACTGTCTTCAAGCCAGGCTACAGTTACTTTTCGGGAGGTACCTGCACCGAATCGGAGGACACGGTGGAGGTCTGCCCTGCGTGGGCGGAGCACCGCCGTGTCCTCGTAGCGGCGATCAGCGGCGGCGACCTCTCGCGTCCGGCCCTGGTTCAATCCATGGTCCGGAGCGAGACGGAATGGGAAGCCGTCACCTCTTTGCGAAGCAGTCATGCTAGCGAAGGAGGTGGCGGAACGAGAGAGGGAGAGAGCCTCTCTTCCCAGCCGCCGCGGGAGACGCACCGGGCGTCGGGGGCCACGTGGTGGCTACCGGTTACCGTAGATGCGGGCCTGTGGACGGTTAGCTATGGGCTAGCTAGCCGTCCGTCCGTCTGATGACGACAGGCCGTGTCGACGGCGCGTTCGTGTTCTACGCGCGCCTCAAAAGAGATGTCAGCATAAGGGGAGGGGGGTGCAAGGGCCGAAGCCTGCCGGGGTTGCAGTTGCAGCCTGTTCGAAAGAGATACCGCGGCCCCGGAACATAAAGTGCGAGGACGGAACATGGATGGGTTTTAGTCAGTAAAGGTCTGACACTCCCTCCCGCTCCGCCCAGAGTGGGAGAAGTCATTTGATGATTTCACATCCGAAAAAAAAAATAAAAAGCCAGGCAGTTACTCCAGCGTTCGCTTTCCTGTGCCAATTTGGGAAAACTTGGCACAGGAAAGCGAACGAAAGTTGTGTCATGAAACAAGAGCAGTGTCATCAGCAAACATTGTTATTTCGGCTTGAGAGATTGGAAGGTCACAGAGCCGATTTATGCATTCCAGGAAAAGTGTTGGAGCTATAATACTTCCCTGGGGAACACCGTAAGCGCAAAGAGATTCGTCACTCATGCGCTCATCGATGCGGACTCTTTGGTGCCGGCCAGATAGGTAGCTTTTAAACCACTCCCTGGGGTTTACCTCTTACGCCAACGCCTTCCAAACGACTCAACAAGATGAGGATTGACACAGTGTCTAAGGCTTTTTGAAGATCGAGGAAGATGCCGCTAAAAAGCGTGATCTTTTGATATTACATGTTCACCTACTCCTCTACCAGACACTTTGTGTGGTGGAAAACCGCCGCCCAGAGCAGAGATCTTCAAGTATATTAAACTAGCTGTCGCCTATAACTTCGTTTGCGTAGAAATTGATTTATTAAAAAACTAGGATTAAAATTGTTGGAATTTTTTATTTACAATCTTATTACAATTATATAATATGAAGTGGAATTTGGAAAGTTGATGCGAGTGCACATCAATACTTATAATTCAGTTAATATTCGTCACAATCACTACTCGCACAACGCTTACTAGACAGAATCTAATCGTAAACAGTAGTCAAAACACCCCATATTATTTGGTTACGAATTCACTTGGAAGTTATTAACAAGATGATGTACTTAAAAAGTGTACTACACAAATCTGACGTAATAGCAGAGATCTCTTTACACACATAATGTACAACACAAATAATTATACAGCTCGCTATATCAGACATTCTATGCCTAGTGAATCATAAAGTTAGACTCAGTCAAAATATCATAATATAATACAGAATCAGTTGCTGCGGCTAATTTAATAATTACATCATATGTTCACTGGGTCTCACATTCAATACAATAAACAAACACATCAGAGTCACACAGACACTCATATATTACATAAACGTGACAAAAATCGTTATAACTTGAGACAGTTTTCAAAACCACGAGAGGTCCTACAGACTTGCGCAGCAATGGCTACATTATACGATAATGATGGAGCCACGCTCCAGCAGTGATTCGAAACGAAACTTGGCTAGATATATTTGTCTTTACTTTAATATTATGGAAGATATGAAACTGAACTCTGAACACGCATCATTTCGTTCACTATCCTGTAGATCTACACTGAGAGGTAGGTAAGGACAGAATCGAATATATTCTATATCTTACCAGGCCTAAATCACAACACTCAAGGTTAATTCCAATCGTTGCCGTAGCGCCTTTACATTTATACAAAGTACGGGTTAATTGATTGTATAGCTTAAAAATATACATATTTATCAGTTCATTGTTGATGTATTATTGCGATATTCTATTATTGCCGACATTACGAGATGATTCCAACACTTGTTCAGCTACCCTGCCATACACCGGTCAATTTATCGTCAGATAAATGAACATGAACACATCGATATACATATTTCAGATCGCTTATTTGTAAGGAACTAAATTCATTAAACTTCTAAGTTTGAGAACTAACTGACGGATGTGGGCTTGCTTCAAACTATCAGACTTGTCCTCGTGATCTCGTATCCGATCCGGCAAGTTGTAAGCTGAGTAAGGGAGTTCAGTACACTCAGCCAAAGAAACAGGCATACAGGCATATTCATATTTCCACTACATTGCCAACATTCCCTCGAAAATGTAATATAAAAGACTTCAGATATCAAAATCACAATATTTAGATGTAGTAGCAAGTTAGCTGCCTGTATCCCGATCTCTTTTTTAGTGCGTACTCTCCCCACAATATTAGACACAGTACAGTTCCCCGCGCGTTCAGTTGAGGAAGCCGCGACACTGCGGCGCGCCACACAAGCAGGGTATCTTCTCGTCCTCTAGCGGGAACTTGTAGTCGTACGTAATCTCCTCGTCGACACCGATCGGCTGCTTCGAATATATCACGATCTTTTTCTGAGACTCTATTGTTATAATCTTCGCGTAGCAGTTCGGCTGAAAGAGAATAGAAAAGTTTTATTTTTATTGAAGATGATGAAAGTATCATTTAACATCATGAGTATGACTTGACGAATTTATGAGTACACCTTAAAAAAAAAGATATCTGGTTTTGCTCTCGTTGAGTTACTAGAAAGCTTTGATCCAACAAATAACATAATTATTACTTATTTTTGTGAATGCTGGTTAACCCGTAATTGGCGACTGTGTAAGTCCAAGACTGTAACACCGATTTATACCTAAATGCTGTACACAGAAGCTGCTGGTGAACCTATATTTATAAATAAATAAGCTATGTCGGACAGTTCAAACGCCGCAAACCGCTGGATTTTTCTCCTCTTCTTTGTGCTCCAATAGACTGACCATCGTAGTCTTTAGGAAAATTCATATTTTTTTCACGGGAAAAATACTAAAAACAGTGCGCTAAATAATATAAACTTACATTGCAGCTGTGGTTGATGAACCTCGCGAGGTTGCCGCACTTGGTAGCGTCGATGATGGTGTCGAGGTCGATACGGAACAGGTAGGAGCTGCCGATGCCGGTGGCCTCGTAGTGCGCCTCCCGTACGTCCGCCACGATGGGCCGCACCATCTGTCCCACGTACTCGATCACCATCTCGTCCGCCGCTATCGGCTCCTGGGGAAACAATGTTGCGATACATATACTACTGGAACTTAATACAGCAATGGGGACTTGTTTGCCCTTCAATCTATATTTTATATTATTTTTTGACGAACCGAATGGCGTAGAGGTAGTAAGGCTGCCTTACGTTCTTAGGGTCCTGAGTTCGAATCCCGGTAGGAGCAAATATTTGTGTGATGAGCATGAACGTTTGTTTCCGAGTCATGGATGTTTACATGTATAATAAGTATGTATTAACAAACAAAAAAGTATATATGTAGTGTATCATCTATCTGGTGTCCACGACTCAAGCCTAGCTTAGTGTGGCACTAAATGGTGCTGTGTGTTAATGTCCAGCGATATTTATATTTATATATGTCACCGTAAAATTGTGAACCACGTTATATTACAATATAACAAACTGTACAGATCTAACTGCGGTTTGGAACGCAGTCCAAGATGCGCGATCCGAACTGTACGTGGGGAGGGCGCTAATAGTGATAATTAACAGAATGATATCAGACAGCCAATTACAAGTCTTCACTTCTAGAGCATGTCTGGTATAAATATTACTGTGGAACCAGTGGAGCACAATATACACACTGCCAAATAATGACAAAAAATAAAAACATGCAAATAGATCATCACCCAAAATATATAAAAAAATAAAATAATTTCCACAGGTTATTTAATTAATATACGTTAGTACAACTAGCGACACGCCCCGGCTTCGCAAGAGCAGTAGAGCAATGATATTATAAAAAAGGTGTAGACATATTATAAGCGCTCAGAAAGCGGCCTGTTAAAATGTGGCTAATTAGCTAACCTTGACCTCGGCGTCACTTTGACGGCGTCAACGACGACGCATGACCGAGATCATTCAATCAATCAATCAATCAATATTCTTTATTTGTAAACACAGGTTACATCAGTGTGCAAGATGGTACATTAAATACATATTGAAGTTTCTCTATGTTTTGCCATTAATATACATTTGTAGGAGGGTTTTGCCAATAAAGTAAATTAATCTATAGGTATTAGTATTATAAAGGTGTAAAAGTTTAATTAGCATAATCAATATCAATTTTAATAAAATGCATTCGTTAATGTCAATATTCAATTAAATATAATAATCCATACAAAAAAATGAAAAAATAAAAAATAGTTAGATGTCAATAAATTACTGTTTTGCCAATCAAGTAAATTAATCTTTAGGTATTAGTATTTTAATTCTTTAACTGTCAGCGAAGTAGACACAACAGTTAAACAATGGCATCTGACCGTTACGATCAGGCTTGACAGATCCAGGGAGAAAAGGTAAACGTTTAATTAGCATAATCAATATCAATTTTAATAAAAAGGAATTCGGTAATGTCATGGTCAAATAAAACAAGGTCTGGCATTCCGGGAGCGACTCGTATCTACGTCATTATTCAGTTGCCACTTTATTGCAACAAAGCACAAAATTATGGAAACATTTTCAGTCACCATTCTGTTAAAAAAATATATACTGCATTTAAATTGTTGTTTTCGTTTGCTTGACCAAACAAAATAATTCAATTTAGTCATAAACCAATGTTATTGTTAATTAAAACTTCATTGTTTGATCGGATTCGCACAGGAATTATAGGTGGCTAGGGAGTTATTCTTTCACACTACTGGTAACACTGAAACGGGTTGTCTCATTGACATTCTGACAATTCGTCGTGTATCGCTGTTCTTTTCTAACATATGTGCCGGTCGCGCTCAGTGCCACTAAAACAGTGATTCCCAATATTATTTTGTGGACTTCCAACAAATTTGTTTTTAACCGATTTCAAAAACGAGAAGGTTAGGTATTCAATTCGATCTTATTTTTTTTTGTCCTATGAGTGTTCGTTGTTTATGAACCGATTTTGATGATTCTTTTTTTTGGAAAGGAGATTTCCCAAGGGTGGTCCATCAGAAGATAAGCATCTCAGAGAAATCGAGGGAAACCTTCGAAAATTGCAGTGGCGACTAGTGCGTTCGTTAATATTTTCAGTAGTTTAAAGCACTACTAGTTTAATGAAGGTCTGGAGTGGATCTAATGATGGAGCCGAAAGACAGTCGAGTTAACTCCGCGACGATGTACAGGAATTACCTGGTGTTTGGACAAATATACCCGTAAATTGCCCTCCCTGCGCCAAAAAGTAACCTAATAAAACGTATTTTTTTCAGTTTTTTATAATTATTTTAGCTCGTTATTGGTTCTTGGTATTTAATACTATAAGAATGTTTTTGAAGTGATAACTTCTTATGGGACAGTGACTCAATTCGAAGCGGTAACGAAGGAGTTCGGGAACGAAGTAGTTCCTGAATAACTCACTGACGGATCAACGCCCAGCCTAAACCACTGATCGTAGAGACCTGTCCCGTATTCACAACGCTTCGATTCGCTTCCGATTCGGGAAGTCGTATGTCTATCTCGGTCGTTTTCGTAATGCCAGAAGAAGACAGATATACGAGTTGTCGAATCGGGAACGAGTCGAACGTGTGTGAATACGGGGTCTAGAATTTGGAGGGTGTGTTTTTTGTACGACGTAAGCGTCCGATAAGAAGGGATTTTCCAAAGTTCTATCCCTAAGGGGATGAAAAGGGGGGGCAAAGTTTTATGGGACAACGTGATTCCTTGGTCCAGTCTATTTAAAATTTTCCATAAATCTTTTTTAACAAAATTGATGGAAGACGTGTTTCGTACAATATAAATGATTACTATAAATAAATACTATATTTAAATATAAATATATTAATCTTATTTAATCATTTACCAATCCACACTGGGCCCGCGTGGTAGATTAGAGCCCAATACCTCTCATTTAGAGGAGGCCCTGTCCCAGCAGCATAATAGGCTGAACATGTGTTTCGTATTTTATTGAAAAGAAGTTTACATTTGTTTAGAAAGCTTCGAAGTTGATATAAATACTCCTTCATGCTTTTGATTCAAATTACTTTTTATTTTGACACATGTCTACAAACTCATTCGATTTTTTTCAACTGTTTCAAAAGGTTGAACGCAAAATCTTTGAATTGTAAAAAACCTTTCGTTTGATTTGTTGTGTATTTTAATACCTATAGCTTTCATATAATTTAGTTACATTTCTAATTTTAAGTTATCACTTCTGTCGAGCGGCCCAAAACGCACACGTTTATTTGTTACATTTTTTTCTTTGATCATTTATCAAAATATTCAAAATGGTTGGTTGTTCTATTCGGAACTGTAAGAGTAGAAGTTTAAAAGGGGGTACAATAAGATTTTTCACATTTCCCCGAATTGAATCAGTGGCCAATGAATGGCTGCGCTATTGTGGACCAAAAACAAACGCTAAAAATGGTAAGTATCTAAAATTACTAATGAATAAAAATTATAATTGACAGTGATTATATGCTGCATTCTCGAATGCTAAATCGTGGTAAAATTAACGGTCGATAAAATACTTTTTAAAAGAATTGTAACGCGTTTCATTCATGTTGGAAAATTACGAGAGCAACTTTAAAATGTGATTTTGTATCTTAAGGTGAAAGCGTCAGGGTGGCACACGAAATTCTAATTTTCTTACAAAAAAATATATCTAAAAGTAATAGGCGTCAAAGTACTCCTCCGCAGCGCTGTCATTCGGAAACTTTCCAGATTGTTGGTTTTGTATGTAACATTTTTTTAAGGTCTGTTTTTTTACTTTCCAGGGAGAGTATGTTAGGGCACGCCACGATAGTGGCGGTAAGTCCCCTCTTTGAGGAGTGGCTGGAGAGGCGCCACGGCGTCCTCACCTTCCGCCTGACGCAGGTCCTCACCGGACACGGATGTTTCGGGAGGTACCTGCACCGAATCGGGCGGGAGGAATCGCCCGGGTGTCTCCACTGCGAGGATCGACCGGAGGACACGGTGGAGCACACGGTGGAAGTCTGCCCTGCGTGGGCGGAGCTCCGCCGTGTCCTCGTGGCGGCGATCGGCGGCGGCGACCTCTCGCGTCCGGCCCTGGTCCATGGATTGATCCATGGTCCGGAGCGAGACGGAATGGGAAGCCGTCGCCTCCTTCTGCGAAGCAGTGATGCTAGCGAAGGAGGTGGCGGAACGAGAGAGGGAGAGATCCTCTCTTCCCGGCCGCCGCGGGAGACGCAACGGGCGTCGGGGGCCACGTGGTGGCTACCGGCCACCGTAGATGCGGGCCTGTGGACGGCTGGCTATGGGCAATAGCTGGCCGTCCGGCCGTCTAACGACGACGACAGGCCGTGTCGACGGCGCGTTCGTGTTCCACGCGCGCCTCAAAGAGATGTCAGCAAAAGGAGAGGGGGCAAGGGCCGAAGCCTGCCGGGGTTGCGGGCCTGTTCGAAAGAGATACCGCGGCCCCGGAACGTAAAAGGCGAGGAAGGAACATGGATGGTTTTTAGTCAGTATGAGTCTGACACTCCCTCCCGCTCCGCCCAGAGTGGGGGGGTCATTTGATGATTACCCATCCTTAAAAAAAAAAAAGGGAGAGTATGTTCAAACCATTTTTTAACTTCTGACTATTTCACGCCGCTGCAGCAGATTCTCTTGAATGAACCGCTAAGAAATGCGAGAAAATTAAAGTCAGACGCATTGCCTACATTACTAATTGATGATACAGACAATCAAAATACGCTTAGTAATAGATTGCCAATAGAACTAAATAGCCAAAATGTAGATACTTCAGACAACACAAAGTTTTTTCCTGAATGTAATACAACACCAGATAATGAGGTTGCGGGCTCTTCCAAGAGTGTTGAGGAAAGGTATGAACATTGATTTGAGAAATTCAAAGTTTCTGTTAATACCTAATATTACCTAAGTTCCTAGCCAATTATTTTTATTCTTTGTTTCAGTAATGAAAATATCTGGATACCTCTGGCTGAATATAAGCTATTTAAAAAGAGGTCCAACGAATATGATCTTTTAAAACAAAATCTGGAGAAAATATTTACTCCCGGTCAAATTCGTTGCTTCATGAAGCCTAGTAAGCGTCGCGTCAGATGGTCCGCGGAAGATATTGCTGCAGCTATTTCGTTTAGAAGTATTAGTCCAAAAGGCTATCGTCACTTGAGAGCCACTGTAGGGATTCCTTTGCCGGCATTTTCGACTCTCCGCAAGTGGGCGTCCAAGTTTGAAATTAAAGAAGGGCTATTAGAAAACGTTGTTACTTTGATGAAATTCAAAGCCAAGAGTTTTAATGCTCTTGAAAAACTTGTAACCTTGTCGTTTGATGAGATTTATCTCTCAAATAAAATTGAAATTGATAAGAAATATGAACAAAAAGTTGGGCCTCATAACAACTGTCAATGTGTTATGGCCCGTGGCCTTTGCGGTAAGTGGAAACAGCCTATATATTTTAAATGTGACCAGAGGATGACCAAAGACATATTATTTGACATAATAAAACAAATATATGAAGCTGGTCTCACAGTGATCACAGTAACGTGTGATATGGGTCCCGGGAACCAGGGATTGATAAAGTCACTAAACATTGGCGTTGAAGATGGCAAACAGACCTATACACTATTCACTTACATGAGAATATTAATACTACACTTAAAAATAACAAAAAGTTGAGTTATAAATATTTTGAAGGCAGATTACAAATCATTTCGGGCAAAATGTTCGTTCGATACATGTAAACAAGTATCTGTCAAACACAGATAAAACGGTGACTGGATGTGGCTTTTACCTAACACTGTAAGGTTTGTTCTTGTTTGCATGTGGTTTTTGGTTGGCCTTGAGTCACGACAAAAAATCCAGACACAATTTTTATTTCAGCCGAATTAGTAATTGTAACTCGATTTTTATAACTTATAATTAACTAGCTGATGCCCGCGGCTTTGCCTGCCCGCAAATTATATACTAAAACCTTCCTCTTGAATCACTATCTATTGAAAAAAACCCATCAAAATCCGTTGCGTAGTTTAAATAAATAAATAAATAATTTACATAATAACAATAACTTATTTAATAAGTTGGTAAATTTTCTTTCCCCTTCAAATATTTCATGTAAACCGCATTAATAGAAAAATGTTCGAAATTCTTCCTGCTTCGCGACTGGATTTTATCAGAAACAGTAATCTTTGCCGTATCTGACCGTGGCACCCTATCAGAATACCAGCGCTGTGATCGTTTCTTTTTCTTTTTTTCTCTTCTGTTCAATTTTTATTTAGTTGTACTGATAATTAAACTGTTTTATTTTGTGTGCGAGCTAATAAATGCCTTTGCTTTCTATATTTTTCTTCAAGAGAATACTATAATAAAAACCTTTTAAGACAAGTCGTATTATTTTTGAGTAATATTTTAGTAATCCCTAGAATCCAATATTAATACAGTGAACTTTAACTTTCCATGCTATATAGTTTTATGACCATGGACCTTAAGTTGTTAAACCAATAAATCGCTATTAAATTAAATGAAGATATTTTACAGAGGCAGTTGGCAACACCATAAGTTGCATTACGGAAATATTTTTTTATCTTTATGTGACGTCGTAGAGTAAAGCCAAGCAGCGGTGGCCTACTGGTGGCAGCCCCGACTTACGAACAGTAAGTCGTGGGTTCGAACCCAGACAGACGCGTTGCTTTGTGTAATTTATTTCATCACCACTGCTCTCAAAAACGGTGAATGAAAACATCGTGAGGAAACCGGCATGCCCTAGAGTCAAAAAATCGAAGGCATGAGACATCTACCAACACGCACTGGGCCCGTGTGGTGGATTATAGCCCATACGCAAAAATATACGCTTTGACGTGGAGTTGCGGAAACCAGCCCGTTGTACAATACAATACGGTACAATGATATAGTGAATGCTAAAGTAGATTTGTCTCTAATGTCTCTATAGTACCTTTGTTCACATAAAAAGATCACCAAACCTTGGCTTGCAATTTGAAGCCTGAAACCCTAGCATGGATATAGGATTCTTTTAGTCCCCGAAAACCTACAATGCGGGTAGGGCTAAAGGCAAAAGTTAGTAGGAATATAATAATTATATCATTGTTTTACTAGATTGAATTTCCCCAGATTATAAAGTTTGAGAACCATTGATAGCGCTTATGACGTAGATACGAGACACCCACGTGACTTCTGTCTCTCGGAATGCTATACCTGGCGAAGTATATTATTGTACCATGGGTAATGTAAATATTCAATTAAATATAATAATGTCAAAAAATTAAAAATAGTTATGATGTCAATAAATTACTGTTGAAATTGATATTGTCTACAGCACTGTTAGAGTCGTCATACTTTTATGTCATGTTACGAGATTTTTTCAACTGCTAAAATTGGAAGTTTTTTTGTTTTTTTGATGAAGCTGGCATGTAGATACAAACCGGAAAGAGTGACTTATGTTTGTTAAAGTTCAATTTTGACGTTTTCGTGAACATGTTTTCTATACGTTCTCATAGTCTTACGTTGAAATCGTTATAATAGATTCCCGGGAAAATGAACAATAGCTAGTATAGTCAAATAGTCGGTTACTTACTTGTGCGAACAGCCCCCAGTCGTGGATGCCAGACTTGGCGAACTTGAGCTGCTTCTTCCTGAACTTGAGCTGGTTGAACTTCAACAAGTCAGAGTCCGTATCGGTACCTGATAAAACGAAAATAACAATAGGCGTGACAACAGGATAAAATAATTACAAATCTATTTAGTCCCTCAGTTGTTAGAGTATTGGAAAATAACGGACACGTATTTTTTTTTAGTTCATCAATGAATATTGACAAAGATAAAACGCATCAAAACTCGGAAGTGGGGGCTCATGACGTCAGTAAAAATTATACCTAGGCGTGACGTATTGAGAATTTTAAAAGCGTCGGAATTTGGATTTACGTAAGAAAAGAAAAATACGGGTCAAATATTTTTTTGGATGTTGCTTTCCCACTCTCGCCGGGAGATGACAAAGGAGAATGGGCGTTTTTGTATGGACTGCGGCGATCTTGATACAGCACTGGGGGTCCTTCAATTATCTTGTACTTACCAAAGGCAGTGAGTAGTCTCCTCTGGTTCGACCTGGCTTCCCGGGACAGTCCCTGCATCTTGGACGCCTTCTTGTCGTCGATGTGGTCGTGTAGCGCCGTCGCGGAGCTGCGTCCGTGGTGGTACTTGTACTTCGCCTTCAGGCGCGCGTCCATCTTGTAGTAGCCTTCCGTTCGCGCTGAGCCGCTCGAGTGACCCTAAAAGGATGATGGTGGTTAATGAAGGTCTCAAATATCATATTCAAACAAATGGCGATGTATGAGAGCGTTTACGGAGAAGCGATTATACTCGCATTTGCTTGAAGTGCAACGTTGCGTGCATGTGACAAAGCCACGTTACACGCGCAGATTCCCACATCTAATAATTAACTAACTATGAATGTTAATTTTAGTGTGTTTCTCAGTAAGTGAATTAACTATGTAATTCTTATGAGAAATAAAGTTATTCTTAAACCTTAATAGAACTTAATAGTATTATTGTATTTTCGATTTGAATCGAATCGGAGATAGATTTTTAAAATAAATCGACAAATGTATCGTGCGGGGTGCGCTGCACGCATTCCTTCCCTCCTCCTGCTACGCCGCGTGCGGTGCAACGTTACACGCTACACGCTAAACATTCGTTTATCTACCCAAATATCATAAACGCTCTCTAATGCGTTCAAAAACCATAGGCAATGACCAGCATTACCAACCTGCAGAAATAAACGGTACTGTAATGAACTCATAACGCAACTGTAAACAGTTGCGTTATGAGTTTTAAATTTGGAACAGGTGTCAAATTCAAGTGAGTGTGCTATTCTAGTACCACCTACATTAAATCAGATATCGATAAAAAAAAATTAGTTGCCTGTAAAGTCGGTATACGGGCGAAAGTTTTACGTGACAACGACTTTGAGTGGTAAAATAATTTTAATGTGAATATTCATTCGTATAGTAGGAAGAAGGATGAAATAATAGTAACATCATCATCATCATCATCATCAGCCTATAATGTTCCCACTGCTGGGACACGGCCTCCTCTCAATGAGAGGGAATTGGGCTATAATCTACCACGCTGGCCCAGTGCGGATTGGTAGATGTCACATGTCTTCGATTTTTTGGCTCTAGGACATGCCGGTTTCCTCACGATGTTTTCCTTCACCGTTTTGAGAGCAGCGGTGATGAAATAAATTACACAAAGTAATGCGCCTGTCTGGGTTCGAACCCATGACTTACTGTTCGTAAGTCGGGGCCGCCACCACTGGGCCACCGCTGCTCTCTAATAGTAACAATTTAAAACATTTATTTATACAAAGAATTATATTTAAAACATGAATTTATACAAAGAATCTCGCACTGAATTTCATATTAACAAAATTTTATTTTTACCTTTACACATACATACCTATCTCTCTCACTCTCTTTCTCTCGCTGTCTCTCTCGCTCTTAGGCGGGCTAACTGTGCTCGAGTGGAAGGGACGCGTGCCTTTCACTTTTTATGTCTGTCTCTCTCGCTCTTAGGCGGGCTAACCATGCCCGAGTGGAAGGGACGCGTGCCTCTCACTCGCTCTCATTGTGAGCGCATAACGTGAGCGGAGCGTAACGCAGTTTCTTGAAGTGTCACCCGGCAAACCAATTTATAAGACGTTGTCACGTCAAAAAAAAAAAAAAACCCCAATTCAGTATGATTCTAATTATAAATCGCACGACATTTTGATCTCGAGTGACACAAGAATAGTGACTTTGTTCGTTTGCCTATGATTTAAAAAAATACAAATATCCGAAATGCCGCCATTTCGAGCTGTCATTTGTTCGTTAGCTTTTTATTTCCAGTAATCCAGTTACGAGTAGACAAATTTTCTGATAAGTTCTTTATTTCTGTCGAAAATGAGTGATAGTGACTCAGAAATTGACATGAATACTCCGCCAGATATCGTAAATGCAGCGACAAATGCAACTAATAACCTGTTGGCACAAAAATCAAGGGTCAAGTAACAATGCAGGTCATTTCCCTATGGTTCCTGAACCCATCATAGAGCCCTTATGATATTTGGGTAGATAAAGTAGTGTATGCAACTATACATAATTAGGCATTACAACACTCGTGTGATGCTATTAAGAAACTCGCCTTCGGCTCGTTTCTTAAACCCTCACTCGTGTTGTAATGCCCTTCATTATGCACAGTTGCATAATAGTAGTTTATCTACCCAAATATCATAAACCCTCTCTAATGCGTTCAAAAACCATAGGCAATGACCAGCATTACCAACCTGCAGAAATGAACGGTGCTGTAATGAACTCATAACGCAACTGTAAACAGTTGCGTTATGAGTTTTAAATTTGGAACAGGTGTCAAATTCAAGTGAGTGTGCTATTCTAGTACCACCTACATTAAATCAGATATCGAAAAAAAAAAAAAAAAAAAAAAACAAACCCCAATTCAGTATGATTCTAATTATAAATCGCACGACATTTTCGATCTCGAGTGACACAAGAATAGTGACTTTGTTCGTTTGCCTATGATTTAAAAAAAAATTACAGATATCCGAAACGCCGCCATTTCGAGCTGTCATTTGTTCGTTAGCTTTTTATTTCCAGTAACCCATTCTTTATTTCTGTCGAAAATGAGTGATAGTGACTCAGAAATTGACATGAATACTCCGCCAGATATCGTAAATGCAGCGACGAATGCAACTAATAACCTGTTGGCACAAAAATCAAGGGCCAAGTAACAATGCAGGTCATTTCCCTATGGTTCCTGAACCCATCATAGAGCCCTTATGATATTTGGGTAGATAAAGTAGTGTATGCAACTATACATAATTAGGCATTACAACACTCGTGTGATGCTATTAAGAAACTCGCCTTCGGCTCGTTTCTTAAACCCACACTCGTGTTGTAATGCCCTTCATTATGCACAGTTGCATAAACTACTATTATGCAACTGTGCATAATCACTCATTTTCGACAGAAATAAAGAATGGGTTACTGGAAATAAAAAGCTAACGAACAAATGACAGCTCGAAATGGCGGCGTTTCGGATATCTGTAATTTTTTTTTAAATCATAGGCAAACGAACAAAGTCACTATTCTTGTGTCACTCGAGATCGAAAATGTCGTGCGATTTATAATTAGAATCATACTGAATTGGGGTTTGTTTTTTTTTTTTTTTTTTTTTCGATATCTGATTTAATGTAGGTGGTACTAGAATAGCACACTCACTTGAATTTGACACCTGTTCCAAATTTAAAACTCATAACGCAACTGTTTACAGTTGCGTTATGAGTTCATTACAGCACCGTTCATTTCTGCAGGTTGGTAATGCTGGTCATTGCCTATGGTTTTTGAACGCATTAGAGAGGGTTTATGATATTTGGGTAGATAAACTACTATTGTGGTCGCGCGTGTGATAACAGGCCGCTGCACGCACGTCCTCTCCGTAAACGGAAAAAACGCGCAACACGCCACCCGACACGCCGCGTCTCCGTAAATGAGCACTAAATTGTAATTGCACGAATACCTAAATAGTTCGATGCTTACTTACACCTGTCGACGGCCGGACTGTGCTCTGTTATCCTAAACTGCTCTTGATAGTCGTCCTTTTTTATTTTTAATCAATTTTGTTTGATGATCTACTTTAGGGGGATCAAGCTTGTAACTAAGTAATACTGTGAGGGCTTGTCGACTCTTCAATTCTATACCAAAAAGTTATGCAGGTAAAAAGTCTATGGTGGCATTTCTATTGAAGTAAATCTATAAGACAACTCGGAATGGAGATCGAACTCGACCGAACCACGTTCTGCAGCGAGAAAATGACACCAAACGAATCACCATCAGTCATCTTGATAATCTGAGTCTGAGAATGCATAAGTAGCTTTAAAAAATACAAAAGTTACCTGCAGATCCTCATATATATTATTATGTCTCTTGGACTTCTTCTTGGGCGGCGAGTAGCAGACGTCTGTGGGCGGATGGTCCTGCCAGTGCGTGTCGTTGAGCCAGTAGCCGTGCGCGTCCTCGGCCAGCAGCGCGAGGTACGCGCGGCGCAGGTACTCCACGTCCTCGCGGTCGATGCCGCGCGTCAGGAACTCGTACATCACCTGCATCTCCGCCATCAGGTCGCGCGCCTTGAACGTCACCTTAGGATACGACACCTTGTCGTACTCGGTCTCGCGCGGCGAGTACAGTCTGCGAAGGAATTATTTATGTTATTTTATGGATGTTTGAGTAGAACATCACGCCTGTACATCCCGAAGGACCCTTCCCGCCAGTTATGTTTAGGTTCCAGATTATAGGAATAGAATAAAATCATTTATTTTAAAAGTAAATATTACAAAAGTGTACATTTAGGTAGGTTTAGGTTTATTAGGTGGCGAGGCCATTGACTATTCCAAGGCACAAAGCAACCCCCGAACCCTTAACAGGTACAGAAAAAATTCTAATAGTAGAACCCAACTATACTTTACCCAAGTGGGGGATCGATCCCCCTACCTATAAATTACGCTTGAGACTACAAAAAAATGCAGTCGCACTGAAACATTGGTTACTCTTTACAAAACATGATCAATAGAGGAGCACATACTTATTCTGTATCTCAGCCAGTTTCTTAGGCTCGTGTTTCCTCTTGTAGGGTCGCTTGGCGTCTTTCTTGCTGGCCTCTCGCGGCG
Source organism: Xestia c-nigrum (assembly GCA_916618015.1). Classification (NCBI taxonomy): domain Eukaryota; kingdom Metazoa; phylum Arthropoda; class Insecta; order Lepidoptera; family Noctuidae; genus Xestia; species Xestia c-nigrum. The sequence continues at coordinate 8,744,905 of OU745263.1, forward strand.
CCTCTCTCTCCTCTCTTTCTCTCTCAACCATATCTTTGTCCTCCATCGGCGGAGACATCGCGCTTTCCGGCTCGGCCATCCACGTGTAACCTGCAAACATGCGAGTGTTTATATGAATTGTCGAGAGGCGTAGAGACTACGAGTGTTACGGAGTAGCGCTTAATGACTAGGCGTAGAGAGGGGTGTCGCCCTAATTTCATACTATGTGCGAAGATAAGGATCACAAATACGCACTAGCTGTCACTAAGATGGATATGGGAAGACGACGTGTTCTTGAATGAAATCTTAAAATGCATTAACGAAGTGTAAAATGTCCTAAATGCCTAACCACTAGGTGGAACCACGAATTGACGAAAGTGACGAACAAGATCAGAGGCCTGTATTTAGCTGTAAACTGCTAAAAGCTCATGATGTGAAATTACGTGTTTTAAAATCTTCTCGAAAGTTCTGGCTCTCGATCCAGTAATATAGAATATTCGTGTAGATACCGTGATCATGCTGCAGATGGTTGGACGGCCTCCTCGCGGTGGTGTCGTCTGGCGGCGGGCGACAGTACGAGTGGTCGAGGGCCACTTGTGACGCTTGCGACGCCTGCGACGCTTGAGATTGAGGCGATGAAGTTTCTGATAGCGCACTGCTTGCCTGGGGAAATTAAGTAACATTTTGTCAGAAGTGGCTTCAAAATAAAATCTGACGTGGCAAAAACAGTAAAAAAATCTGACAAAGTAAAAAAATCGTCTAAATAAAATTTTATGAGTAAAAACTCAAAATAAAATCTATTAAGATTTTAAAATCGAATCTGACATTGTAAAAACAGTCAAAATAAAATCTGACATAGTATTTTTTTTTTAAATAAAATCTGATAATTAAAAAATTTACAAAATGAAATCATTTCAATATAATCGTTATTGGTCATTGGGAACAGGCCCTATGCTTGGTTCTGCCTCTACTTTATCAATATGTTATTCCTAGACAAGTTTCTGGACCAGACATCTCATTTGAGAAACTCTGCACATACTCAGCCAGAGTTTCTCAAGCGAGCCGAGCGAGTGAATAAGATCTCCGCACAGAAAAGTCAGATGTATGTAAGTAATGATCAACTGACATCTTTAACCCCATTGACGCTGACGGCAGTCTCGGTGGTGCTGTGGTCGCTGAAGGACACGATCCGCTGCCGCTTGTCTGGCATGTCGTGCAGGTCGGGCAGGTCGCCCAGGCCGGGCAGGTCGGGCAGGCCGGGCAGGTCGCGCAGGCCGGGCAGGTCGCGCAGGCCAGGCAGGTCGCGTAGGCCAGGCAGGTCGCGCAGGCCGGGCAGGTCGCGCACGTCGCGCTTGCGGCGCGCTTGCAGCGGGGCGGAGTCGTCGCTGAGCTCGCCGTCCTCCAGCGACGTGTCGCGCTTGCGAGCGTCTCTGTCCGGAGACTTCGTGTGGTTCTTGATCGGTGATAGAGGTTCTTCTGGTTTCGGCTCGGATTTGCTGGTGAAAGAGATAAAACTTCAATATAATAAACCCTAGCTGATCCGCGCAACTTCGTCTGCGTCACTTATGAGCGAGAGTAAAAACCGGATACAAGTTTGCAACATCTTAACACTTTTTTTATAATTCTTAAATGAAGTTAATCAGCCATGCTGGTCCATCTAGTTTGATGCAAGGACGTGCGGTGCGGGGGAGGGTCGGCGATTGCATCAAGCGAAGCGAGGCGCTTGAATTTAATTCTCGCGTCCGTATTTTTTTTTACGATTGCTCCAAAGATATTCGTTAAAATGTTATATGCTGTCATCATCATCTACATGCCCTCGTCCAATTCTATTTGTACATTACAAACTTGAGTCTAAGCGCCTCATCAGATAAAGAAAAGCACAGCATGATATTGTGTTGCGCCGACCCTAGTGTTGCCCAAATGCAAGACCAAGACGAGACCTTAGCCAGTCTTGGTCTTGCGTCAATACACTTGGTCTTGGTATTGCGCTCTCAGTCTTGGTCTTGGTCTTGCAGCAAGAGTCTCGCAAGTCTTGCGAGACATTTCTACTTAGACTAGACTAAACGGAAAACGGACGAAACGTCGGGCTTATATTAAAAGTAAAATTCGCGATACATACGTTTTATAATGTAGACTAGACTACTTACCTATTAGCCAACCTATTAGCCTATTGTTATTCATTAGACACGTTAGTTTAGATCTAAGAACAACGTAACAGAGTAGGTATATTGTATTTGAGCTTAAATTGACATAGGCATAGTGAACCACCAAATTAATAGAATTAACTTGACAATAATAAAAAAAAATACGCAATTTAGTACCTAACCGTAATTATTAACTCTATTCAAATATCAGCCTTAATGATTAAACCTATATACTAACCTATACCTTTAATGATTTTCTGTACGTACGTGTTTAGTGGCTATCCTCAACTCTTCACAAATAGCTAGCGATTCAAATAATTATCACTTATACTTTTCATCTTCATCTGGACTTGTTAAGTACTTCTAATTAATAAAAAAATTTCGTCATCTAGACTTTTAATTAACATCTAAAACACGAATTTTTTTTTAAACCTACCTACATTATAAATTATGTAACAGACAATGATCAGACATATCAATCAAGTGTTCGAATTCGAGCCATTGTGAGAATGTATCTTCTATAAGTCAGAGCATTCAATTTATACCTAGTACCTACTGCTGAGACATCTTCAAGGTCATTTAATTTTATCCTCTTGTGCCAACCCTACCAAAATAGGTAACAATTTTGTGTGCCTCTGTCCGTATTCTGTGGCGGCGAATGCGGCGCTCAAACAGTTTCAAATGCTGTGTGATACACTTGTTGCAGTATTTGATACACCGCGGCGTCTTTGTCGGTAAATTATCAAATAAGTAGGTACATAATACACCGACCAACCAACGGTTTACTTGCGGAACGTCAAATTTTCCCAATCAACCATGAACCTTAATGCTTTAGCGATAAAGTTGAAAATCTGTTAAAGAAATTTGGTAGATTGTAGTAGCTTGATGTGCTGGCGTCTGTACCATAACAATGCCTGGCGTATAACCTATTACTAGACCTACTGATTCGCTGTTAGGAAGGTTTTGATACTGGGGAACGTCTATCAAAATCGGGATTGAAACCAAATTCCTACTTAATAACGCCCAAATCTCAGTTTGACTTAACTGCGAGACGCAAGAGTCTAGCAGGTTTAGTCTTGTTCTTGCTCAAATCTTGCAGGGCTTAGTCATGGTCTTTCTACAATAGGTCGGTCTTGGTCTTGCAAAAATGCAAGAACAGACCAAGACTGCAAGACCAAGACCGATTTTGGGCAACACTAGCCGGCCCCAAATAGATTGGGACGAGGGCAGGAAGATGATAAATAAACGCGTTTTCATCTTCCATTCTTCCCTACATAACTAAATTTTATATGGTGTAAAAGGGTAAAATAATCTGCACGAAATGATTAAAGCCTCTAACTTATTTAAAATGATAAGTATTTTTGTAAATAGCAGTTCAATTACCGCTTTATAATTGCCCATTTCTAAAGGATTTAAATGAATATAATATGTTATCCTTAAGAGATAGACATGTGCCATCGCGAACTTTTCTGTACACCTATTATTAAGATACACAATTCCACCATATATCATTTTAAATCATACTTCTTATAGAGAAAAAATATTTTAATACCTGTCGTCGGGTGGTTTTTCAGGCAGCGGGCGCGTATCCGTCTCCACTTTCTGTCTCTGTTCTTCGAGGAATTCTCGTTCGATTTGCTCCATATACTCTGTGTTGCGTCTTCTTCTCTCCTATGGAATAAAATATTGGAATAGCGATTTTGAAACGCATAAGTTAAGTAGAAAAATCCTTTTCAATTGATACTGTATGCCAAAACACTCTCCTTTACTTCAAGAACAGATTATGAACTAAAGGAAAATTTTCATTACCTGGTATTCTCTCTCTTCTTCTGAATCTGAGTAGACTCTGTCGAGTAGAAGGTCGCGTGGGCCTTCGCGTCGCACCGGGCTGGCTGCTGTGGGAGCTTCGCCCCCTGATCCCTCACCCTCCCACGGCTCCATTGTAGGGATTGGGGTTTTTTCTACAATCATAATGTTGAGTTGTGAAATTGTCTTTTCGTTGTAAGCAGTGATAGCCTAGTAGTGTGTCTTAATTAAATATAGAATTCATTTTTTTAATTAAAAAGGTAAAATAAATTAAAAAGACGAGAATACCCTACAGAGTTTTATAAATAATTTAATTGAGATTATACAACGTTATTTTTTGTTTATACTAAACCCGAAAAGGGGTCATTGTACTCATCATTTTTAACAACTTTTTCTATGGGACGAACCTTGAAATCGCGAAAAAAAAATCAGCTGTTCCCTACATTTTGACGAGTTATGCGAACATAAATGTAGGGAACAGCTGATTTTTTTTTCGCGATTTCAAGGTTCGTCCCATAGAAAAAGTTGTTCAAAATGATGAGTACAATGACCCCTTTTCGGGTTTAGTATAAACAAAAAATAACTCTGTATATAATTAAAAAGACTGTCAAGTCTCGAGTTCGAATCCAAAGCACGCACTTCTGATTTTTTGGATTCACGTGCGTATTGTATAATAATCACTTGCTTCACTGAAGGAAAACATTATGAGGAAATCAACATTCCTGAAAGATATTTCTTGACGACATGTCAAAACTTACACCAGGTTAGGTACTAATCACACGATAAAGAAGATTATAGATAAACATGAATGGAACCAAAACAATACACTCTGCAATTAAAACCAAGTTAAAAAAAGCTTTTGACTGCGGAAATCTCGCATTCAAAAAAACTTCTTCGCTGAGTAATAAATTTGTAATTGTTTCATTACACAAAATCCTTAAGTTTTTCAAGACTGGCAGTGGTCGTGACTGAGCTTGTGAGTTCGTGGATATAGAGCATGAAATATATTAAAATGTTGTTTATGCAAGCTTTTCTTTCTTCTCAAAGTATCGTTTTCTTACCTCTTCTACTCTGCTCCTCTTCACTATCAGATGAGGACGAGTAAACCCTGCGAAGCCGCTCCTTGTTTGACACCACCTTGAGCTGCAAACAAATTACACTCGCACATGTAGAGCTACCGCATGCAATACTGAGGATAGTGGCTACTAACTGGACGAAATATCTGTGGACTTGTCGTTTGATTGCGGTTACTTGGGAGAAAGTGGGGGGGGGGGGAGGAGGGACACGGTCAAAGGGTATGGAATAACAAATTACCGATGAAAAATGTTATGTTTGGGGGCTGCGAATTACAGGGTGTATAAAACCTAATGACGAAGCCGTCAACCAAGAATACTGTACATTAAACTAAGTAACTTTACGCAAAAAGTATTACTGGGAAACGCCTTTTGTTTGGGAGTGAAAATTCATATTTTGTGGTAGACATTAATGTAACGCACCTAAAACATTGTGCTGCTGGATAGATTGGGAGTCGTAGAGGTGGCTAATGTAAGAATCTTCCCGTAAATTCTTGAATTTAAGAAAAAATCTTGTCGAAAAGTTAGACTTTGACCTCCCCCATAACTAGAAGGTTCCCAGGTATGGTGTTTAACAAAAAATGATTGCAATGACGGGGATAAAAGTGCCTTTCGGCTTCGTTAAGAGGTGTTGTACACCCTTAATGCAAAGAATACGTGGTAGCCGTTACGGCGTCGCGTAGTCCATTCACCGCTTATAGCATTTTAATAATAGTCTTATTTGTGGATAGGACTATTACTTTATAAAGTCCTGTTTGTGGAGTTCGGTCCGGTCTGGAGCCACCTCTAAAATTTTTCCATTCAACCTTTAATCTTCATTTTTAATTCTAAATCAGAATTTTGCGTCAAGTCATGCAAAATCGAGTGAAATTTATCAAGTGGCACATATAAAGCAAGGTCGATAAAACAAGAGAGTTGATTAACCTGACTTTCACGTGTTTCTTTGAAGATATTTTACGAGAATATATCATCACCATTCCTCACATAATAGAAATGAAAGGATATTTCCATTATTATGGTTTTTGAAGTGGGAATTTTTCTCCCCAACTCCACATTTGTGTTCTACGACTAGGTCTAGTTGATTCATCACTCTCTCGTCTTTTCTATGAACGTACAAGCCTAACACACAACATATCTATAAGCAGGTCATTTAGCAGCCGAAATCCACAGATATTTCCGCCAGACACCTAAAGATCACTGAACAACTTTCTACGATATCAAAATCCAACACAACTCTGTCTACGATCATATAAGTTACAGTTCTCAGCCGTAAATATAGCACATCGGGCCGGCAGATTTGTGAAATGTAATAGGAAATGTAACACAATAAGAAATGCACAATTAAATGTACTACAATAACAAGGTGAATTTGTTTCGACGAGTGTTACATTTCAGGTTACGTTTGACCAATCTGTATCAAGCATTGAAAAAGTCAGCTTTGAAGAGCGCGTTCTCTGTCACTCATGCCTGTCTCTTTCTAAGGCCCGATGTTTCATATTACGGTCGGGTACTGCACATATAAAGTCTATTTAGCATGTCTGTTACCATTTTTCTCCAAAGCGGCTTATCGTTCTCAACCGCCTCGGAAGGCTGCAATATAATGTTATTTGTTTTAAACGTCCATGGTTAATGTTGTAAATGTGAGGTTGTGGCCGAAAACGAGTTACATTAGCAGCTAAAGTTTGGTTTATCTACCGAGCCTCAATTTGTGTAAGCATTGCAGTGATAAGACCACCAATGTGAAATGTATCCGTTTAGATTTCCAATTTATACACTGCACGTAACAAAGAGTATATCATCTATCTATAATTTCTCGCAAAAATCGTAGCTCAAATCTATTTTCTTTCAATATCAGAAACTCGTATGCAACTACAGCCTCATCACGAAAGCAGAAGGTAATTACCTCGGCCTCATCGAGATCGGAGTCGTCGTCAGTGTCGGAGTATATCCGCGGCGCCGGGCCCTTGCGCTCCGAGCCCGTCGACGACGACGAACGACTTGATGACGACGATGACGATCTGTATAAGGGAGGAATAATTGTCGGTAAAATAATGTTAGGTCCTTCGAATGAATGAATGAGGTTCTACGGTGATCATTTACAAAGGAGTCGCATAGTTTAGGACAGATCCATTGTTTTAATAATCTTTCCATAATCGAACAAAATTTTAAATAATCCAGGTAAATAAGTGTAATACTTTACCGCAAAATCCCTGAACACTTAGCAATGTAGTTAGCCAGTCTAAATATCGAACTACTGACATAAATCTCATTTTGTTCATGTCGTGGTATGCTGATTAAAATGAGCTGTATCTGATTTTAACTTAGATTGTTTTACTTGGGGTATTTTGATTAGTCCGCAGTCAGAGATAGTCCGCATCCAGTCTGACCCAGACACCTTTTTATGGTGTTCGGTCTATCTGAGTGAGCGTTACATACTACACTTGCAGATATTGAATTTCGGATCTTATCCCTAATTAAGTAATGCCAGTCAATCTGACCTGGAAGAGCTGCTGGACGGGCGGCGGTGATTGCGCGACAGGTACGAGCCAGTCGTCCTGTTGCGTGGACTTGTCGGCACCTCCTTCTCCTCGTCCGAGTTCTGCACCATCTCCTCCTGGATACAAACAATTGTTATACTAGGAAGGCCACAACGAGTCGCGAGGAAGTTGATATCATATCTTGTCACAATTGCAAAGCCCAAAACATAAACCCTTTTCGAATTGAAGGTTAAACATTTTATTGAATGAGATATGACTATGCGTAAACAGCCACATCTCTATTCAGCGGGTGATAAATCGATAATTTTTTGGAATAGCTTTGCGGAAAGCAAGGAAGTATTATGTTTAAGACTTCATTCCTTATGCTTTGAGGGGGAGAAAAGCGTTGTTGGATTGCTTTCCTGTGCCACAACTTCATCTGAGAATGTCTTTAAAAACTCACTTTTTAACTTCGTAGTTATTAATGGACAAGGTAATTTAAAACCCATACCTGATCACTAAGCCTCTTGGAGGAGTCGTCATCCATGAACACAGGTGATGGTATCTTCCGTTTCCGCCGAAAGCTGGGCATCTTAGGTATCGTCGCTCTCAGTCCCAGTCCGATACCAGAACTATAGCCACCTAACTCCAGACCAATCTCGCGAGACTCCATGATGCACTTTATCGAGTCCACTGCCTCTTCCTTTTTGTTTGAAATGTCCTGAAAGTAAATAAGGATAAATATAATGCAATTTCAAGAATTAACAATTTTATAGGTATTGAAATAAAGACACAAATAATTAAACTTCAGATACAGACACTTCAGTTTATTAAGTTTCGACTCCATCCCAACGTGGGCAAGGTTGATATTTGCTTAAACGGCGTTTCGGCACATGGGTCCACCAAAAAGTTTTATCATAAAAGATAGTTACAGGCGTACTGTGTACCTGTAAGGGTTGGTTGGCGTCCTCCTTGGGCTTGGGTTGCCTGATCTTGCGACTCTGCTCGTCCCACCACACCTCGAAGCTCTTGAACGCAGTGCTCTCTATCATCTTCTTGTTGAAGTCCTTCTTTAGAATCTGCTTCAGTTCCGCTTTCACTCGCTCTATGACGCTATTTATTGTGGGGTAGTAAGGGTTGTCTAGCTCCTGTGGGTTGTTGGAGAAGGAGCGTTATTATAGATCTTTCAGTTAAGTTTAGCTATTTTATTTATTATACACACGTGCCTAACGCCCGCTCACAATAGAAACCACTTAACACAATTTAGTGCTCAACGAATTTGAAACATCGTCTTTTTTTAAATCGTTTAGAGATGAAAACAGAATCATGTTTGAAAAAAGTTTAGCGCTAAGTCTTTAGTGTATTGTGGTGAAATTGGGCAATGTATGGAATAAGACTGAAAAGTCAGTGAAGCGTGGTGAACAAATGATGTAAAACATTGTTGTAGTACCATTTTGTCTTTTTGTTGGAATCAAGTTTGTTAGTAAGCTGTATTTATTTGATTTTATAAATTACATGTTATAAAAAATGGCACACAATTAGACTTTTGGGGTCTGTTTTAGCATGCTAGGCCATAGAATTAAGGGAGTACAAGTTTTTAAGAATTCGAGCGTACAAAGCAATTTGAGTGTAGTGACAGATACCTGTGCGGGCGGCGTGGGCTCGGCGGCGTACGGCGCGAGGTGCGGCAACATGGCGGGCGGCGCCGTGAACGTACCGTACAGTACACCCGCCAGCTCCGCGCCCGCGTAGCCCGGCGGCGGGTACGCTGTGTCGTAACAATACGGTACATCACAATAAATAAACAAATACTCCGTCAGATAGATTTCCAAAAAATATTGGACAAAAAACAAAAGACGAAAAGAAGTGACGTCACATTTGAGTGGATTTTTTACCGGAAAGTGACGTCACAAGCCCTCATGGTCTTCGTGTTTCTCAATTTGATAAAACAAAAGAAAACGTATCCAATTGTTTTCAATAAACTAACTGACGGACCAGAATCTGATCACGATACCGGACCAAGCTCTGACTAAAAAATAACTGACCTAGATAAACCGAAGTCTGAAAGACGTTGGCAACTCTGAACATAGACATTATGTACATAAGTTTTTGGAGTCTCTCGTGCTTTTGTACGCGTCTATAAGTATAATCAATATAATAAGTTACCTGTCGGTGGCCACATAGGTTGATAGTAGGGATGTGGCGGGGGGGCGGTGGCGGGCGGGTAGTAGTACGCCTCGGCTGGAACTTGCTCCTCAATCTTAGCCTCCGTTGACGAAAGCGATGACAACGACATCTACGTTGTTATTGAGAGGAAATTATTTTAGAATATTATGGTATGATCTAATGACGACAAGACAGACACGGTCATAAGCTGACGGTAGGGCAGTGAATATAAATATCGCTGGACATTACAGACAGCGCCATCTAGTGTCACATTAATCAACGAGGCTTGTGTCGTGAACACCTGATACTACATCGACACTTTTTGTTTGTAAATACATACTTTATACATTTAAACATCCATGACTCGGAAACAAATGTCCATGGTCATCACACAAACATTTCCTCCTACCAGGATTCGAACCCGGAACCCCAAGAACGTAAGACAGTCTCACTACCGCTGCGCCATTCGGGTCGTCAAATATAAAAGCTGTATACGAGTTAAATTTTCATGGCCGCCGGAGGAGACAGCGTGTACAATAACAATGTTACTGCACAACTTTGAACCGTATAACCTGTTTTTGCTCGAACAAAGAAACATTTGAGCATCGCAGAAGTTGACTGGCTGTTGTATTGATTTTGTAAACTAATGGGGTTGGCCCATGTCAAACCATTTCAAAATATAAAATTACATTACCAGATTTTCTACCAATTACGATGCTTGGAACAAACTATGCTAGCGCCATTAGTTCCATAGTTACCATCCCCATTTGCGCCATAAACTAGTTAATCGATAATATCGTGTAAAACGATCGAAATAAGTGTCAGAATGGAAAAACACCTCACCTGATCATCATCCAAGTTGTCCTGTAACCGGTTCTGTTCCTCAGGCGACCGCTTTGGTTCTTCGCCCGTGAGCAATTCATCCTCAGACGACGATATGTCCGAGCCGATCTTGTCTAACTGAGGGAGCTTCTTCTGCCGAGTCGCAGGCGGAGGTATTTGTGATTCCTACAGATAAGATTTACAAAATTAAATTAGCTAGCGAAACTCGACGCGATGTGAATCGAAATCTAAATTAGATAAAAAGAAGTCCGCCTGTTAAAGATGACAAGGATTGTAATATTTTTAGCCAAAAGACTTGAAATGCAGGCGGACATTAGTAAGCCAAAATAATTTTGAGCATAAAGCGTCGAGCTCCGATGAATACGAAGTTACATCATCTATCATCGCTATCTGCCAGTAAAAGTCCCGTCAAAATCAGTCTAGGTGTTTCATAGATTAGCCGAAACAAACGGGCAAACAAATTCCATGAATTCAGTAAAAAGCTGTTATTTTCAAATAACAAACAGATAGAGAAAATGAATTAGAGTACAGTGCAAGAAAAAAATCAAAAACCCATGAAATTGTTAACAAAATTTTAGTAATTATTTATTTTGAGGAGGACAAACTGGAAGGAGGACGCTCGGGTCCGCGAGAGGTGGAAACAGTGGAGAGAGAGATTTGCCCAGGAGTGGGACAGAGACACTGGACTGGACACTGTCAGACCACACTGGTCAACTAGTATCTTTTGATTTGGACAAAAAGTTGCACTTAGCTAAAACTATTCGAATAAGACCTCTTAATAAAAACAAATTAAAATCCTTTAATAATAATGTTCTAAGTAACCTATCAAACGCTAGTTTCGATTCAAAAGACCCCAATTTAAACTATGGCACATTATTTTCTACAGTTTGCCAAGAATTCAATAAAACATGTCCTTTGAAAACAGTTAAAGTCAATTCTAAATCAAAATTTAGTGAATGGGCTACCGCGGGAATAAGAAAAAGCAGAGATAATTTATACAATTTATATCACGAAAAATCTCTAACCTCAGATCAAGTTTTTCATACTTATGTTAGAAATTATTCAAAAATATTCAAAAGTGTCTGCGCTCAAGCAAAATCACAGATAAAATTAAAGCATCTAAATGTCTTACCCTTTCTATAGTATTCTGAAGGCATTCGAGGTAGTTCTCCCGCGCGAGGTAAGGCGACGGTGTCGTGGACAGCGGCTCGGGGTCAACGTCCTTGTTCGACCGCATGGATATTATACTCTCGCGGTCTTCACTTATAGAACCTGCGGTGGAAACTGAGTTGTATTATTCATAAGTAAATTATGCGTTGAAATCATAAGGTGGACGTTATTTTGATCTTTGTTTACAAGTATTAAAACATAGTTTTCTATATTACCAACTGCTTCAAAGATATTGCTAAAGGAAACGAAAGTTTATTGCTATAGCATTAAGTTCAAAGTTGATTGAGAAAATTTGTTCGTTTGCTTGATGTGCTGGCGTCTTTACAAGTACTGCATACTCTAGACAACTATAGTTCTTTCATATAGTAATGCGTTGTGGCTGGACCGTGGCTTTATCCTTAAGTTTTTACAATTCAAAAGTGCCTGCAACTGGTCTCAGATCGACTCTGCGCTAAAATTACAGAGATTCAGCGCAATATAATTACGTCACAGGTTCAGCTAATTATCTCAAGGAATCTCGCTAGTCTAAAGCATGCGTCAGCATTTCAGAGGTTTCAGAGTTGTTAAATTTTCCAATTAGCACGTAACTGCATAATTGGATGTCACGTAGAGTCTTCGGTAACTTTAGCATTTATAAAGACTTATTAGAGTTCACTAGAACTGGAAAAGCTAAAAATAACGCTTTCGCCTATTTATTGACTATAAACATAGAAAATAATAGGAAATCAAATAACATTGTAATATTGCGAGCGTTAATATGAGTGTTCAGGTCTGTGTTAATCAGCATTTAGCAATCAATAGTACTATCAGCTACAATATAGCATTTTGTGGACCTGAAAGTAGCTTTACTCTGAATTGAAAGTCACAAACATACCATAAAGATAAAATGCTTGCATTTAAAAATGGAACACGTGAGCTTTAGTGCAATCAGTTATTCTGTGACTTAAATTAACAATGATATATGCGTTTTGTCTTATCCGCTTGCTACATGCACAAGCTTATATTAGCACTTATCTAGCCCAAATTACCATCATCATCGGAGGGCGGGTTGTGCGTGTCGATGTCAGGTATGTTAGGCGGCAGTCGGTCCTCGTCCTCCTCCTCCGAGCTGATGCCGAGCGCCAGGAAGGGCGGCGCCAGGCCTCCGCCCGTGCTCGCGCCCTTCAGCAACATCGCTATTCTGTGACACATACGTGCTTTGTTGTAACAAAACTGACTTCGCCGTAAAAACTGATTTCAAACGGTAATACACAGCTGTTCCATACATTTTGATCGTATAGGTATTGTAGTTTTGTAAAAACAACAGCTGTTTTTGAATAACCGATGAAAATTTATATGTTGGAAGTTTCAGAATGATGTAATGAATACGACGTAACCGTTTTAGCGTCGGTGTCGCTTCCACCCTGAATATAAAATAAACACCAATGGCCATGGCAGCCAGGTGCAGTCATTAAATGTGGTAGCAAGAAGGTAAGACGCTCAATTCAGACTTTTCAGAAATCCCATACTTAATTCACCGCCCACTCTTACATCCGTCAAGTAATCAGCTGTTTAGGCCTGCATTCCTATTACGCTGATTTCGGTTGCGTACGTCAGCGAGAAATATATTATTATACTAAAACTATGTCGCCGCGCTGCTGAAAACATGCTGCTATAACCCTTGAAGTATGTCGACCATTTTCATTTTTATTGCACACATGTGGCGACCATTTTGGGGACAACAAAAACTCGATTTTAAACCTTATAATGAAGGCGGTTAAGATCAATATCGAATGACAAAATTCTTCAAACCACTTCAAAGGCACGACGTAGAGTTTGACAAAGTAGGGTAGCCGTTTGGTTAATTTAAAGTACTTGTACAGAGGAAATTATCTTTCTTGCTCCGTCTGCTAGACTCTGGCCAAATTTGAGCAAGGTAGGTATAATTTTAGTAAGCAAATTACGTCAACACAGAAGGCGGAGACAAAAATGACCGATTCGGCTTCCGTCACAAAAGGCCATTTGGCTTCCGTCACAGACGTGGGAGTAAATACTTGACAGAGGAAATAGATCTTTCTTGTTCCGTCTGCTAGACTCTGGCCAAGTTTGAGCAAGGTAGGTATAGTTTTAGTAAGCAAATTACGTCAAAACATAAGGCCGAGCAGCGGAGCAGCGGTGGCCCAGTGGTGGCGGCCCCGACTTACGAACAGTAAGTCGTGGGTTCGAACCTAGACAGGCGCATTACTTTGTGTAATTTATTTCATCACCGCTGCTCTCAAAACGTTGAAGGAAAACATCGTGAGGAAACCGGCATGTCCTAGAACCAAAAATTCGAAGACATGTGACATCTACCAATCCGCACTGGGCCCGCGTGGTAGATTATAGCCCATTCCCTCTCATTGAGAGGAGGCCGTGTCCCAGCAGTGGGAACATTATAGGCTGATGATGATGATGATAAGGCCGAGACAAAAATGACCGATTCGGCTTCCGTCACAAAAGGCCATTTGGCTTCCGTCAAAGACTCCACTTTCCTGTGTCAGAAACACTTGACACAGGAAATAAATCTTTCTTGTTTCGTCTTCTAGACTCTGGGCAAGTTTGAGCAGGATATACATATATAGTTTTACTAATCAAATTACACCAAAACTTAACTCAGTGTCTATGAGCCATAATTATTTGTTCTCGTCAACAGAGCAAAGGACAACCTACCTTAGCTAGTGCGTACCTGGTATCTAGATCGACGTTCTTGGGTTCTTCAGCTGGTGGCGGCGGTTTGGGCTCGGGTTCTTTGCTGTCCGTGATGTCTTCGGGCGGTCGAGGTTCCACTATCTCCGCGCTTTTAGGCTCCAGCGGTACTTCCTATGGTATTTATAAATACTAGTGATACAACTGTGTCAACAATATTTAGAGTGGATTTTGAGATAGGATTTTTGCAGAATATGTCACTTTAAGTTCTCTACAGATTTGATAAGCGACTACGAACTTGAATAAACTGTGTAAATGTAATTGTCATTTTATTAACTATCTGCACCAGTGCACCATTTCTAAAAAAAATCATAAAGTTGAAATTAGCGTTTTAAGTACCTATCCTTATTGGGCCCCCAGAAATCCACTCTATATTCCCTGGTAATTCAAATGCGAACATTTGAAAGATGACATTGTTGTAAGATAGTTTTTTTTTTATTTACGGTCGAACCAGCTATTTGGTTTACAGTTTAACGAATAAATTACATTGTAAAGTGTAAACCAAATAGCTTGTTCGACCAACATAGATTTATCGATTTACTGTTAATTTGGAACTGGCGACTTTCATATAAGTAATTATATTTAGTTGTCAAAAAATATACTTAAACCTAATAATGTGCAACAGTCGTTATCTAAACGTGCATGCAATTATAAGCTAATGAAATGGTAACATGCAGGTGAAATATTGAATTTGAATCATGCTACAGGTAAAGTGTGATGTGTGCATGCAAACACAAACTTATCAATATAGGTATCATATACATTAGGTGCAACTACATCCACGATTTTCATATCATAATGTGCACATAACACCAGTGCATCGACATAACTACAGAAAAATAAGAATTGGAAAGTATTGAAGTGGGTTTTTTTTAAATACACTTACTATATACAACAATGTAAGAAAATTTTGAGTATTTCATTTCCAAAAAACAATTTTGTATACGTTTCCAGAAACAATTTCGAACAAATGCTTTAGCGGTTCAAGTAACAGTTTATAAATCAGAACAAGCATAAACATGTCTACAGAGACACCTACGCCCACTACAGTGCAAGCACAGGCTACATAGTACACGGACTACACGGATACTCCACCAGAATATCTCATCAAAACATCTCCAAGCAATAAGTACTGAAAAGTACATTTAAACCTTATGTACTGCATGTAAAGATGGTTATATTAAAGTCTACATACATTGCTCAGAAAAACTGTGACTCCTAGTATTGATTAATTAATTATAATTAATGAGTAAATACTAGAACTCAGTTTATTTTTTTAATTTCAGACGTGAAATATACATGCGTAGCGCGTATGATACGCGATTTATACGTTTGCGCAGCGATGCATGTTTACTGTTCGTCGATGTCAGATATCCGTGTACTAAATACCCCGTGGTGTAAGCATGTTTGCAAGTGAGGCATCCGACCTTTTCCTTCTCCCTCTCTCTGCGCTCCTTGTCGCGGTGGTCGGGCGAGTGCAGGTCCTTGGACGAGGGCGTGGCAGGCGCCGCCTTCGACGGCGTCGCGGACGAACGACGCTCCGGCTTTACATTCGGTCAAGTTCGACTTTATTCGTTTATACGACGCACTTACGTACACTAAAGGCGTGATACAAATGGATTGGAGCTATGCGCATCGCTTTGCAAAACTAAAAGCCCGGTGCAATCTGTCTGTAGTTTGCAATGGTCAACAAAATGTACGAAAGTGATGAAATAGGCAGTTTGCAAAGCAATGCGTTGTGGTGCAGCCCTCCCGAATGTACGCAACCTTTATACAACATTGAGAAATAAGAGATTCAATAGAGCATCTCTGTACTCGTTAGACGAGTGATGTAACTTCGTCGATACGCCTGACAACTAATGTTGCACTGATTACATAGTTATATGACATTTTGTTTCATTAATTTTGAATTCCGACACCCAAAGATGACAGAAAATATTCCAGCGATGAAATTTTACACTGTAAGAATGATATTTGATAATGAATAATGAAATACTACTTGAGTAGAGATGAACAAGCTAAAATGACTTAATAATGTACAAATGAAAGATAGTAATGAGAACCGCGTTGTAAGCCCTGTAGCTGTTAGTATTTTTATACACACGGTTATGAGGACAACAAACGGCAAACATTTCCATTTTATGTACACGTTTAAAGCAGTCGCTTTTTGAAAACTTTCTGTAATTTTCTTTTTTTTTATGTTCGATAATATTTAAAAGAAAGGCACTAGGCATTATACAGGGTGTAAGGAATATCGACCCACAAACGATTACCACGTACTCAGTATATCATACCGGATCCAATCACACACCAAAAAAACAAAAAAACACCATGTGTTGTAGGGAACAGCTGTTTTTTTTAAATTACCGGCTAGTTTCGATATCCTTTCCACCCTTTATAGATTTGTGTTAATGTTTTCTTTAAACTGTACATGTCATGTTTTGTGGTAGGTAACTCACGTGAGAGTGGTGGTGTGTGGTGTGGTGCGGATGTCGCCAGTCGCCCCACCACACGCTGCTGCCGCCCGGCGCCGCGCCCGCCGTATAGCTGTACCCGTAGCTGTCACAACACAACGTACTCATAGGTCCATGTTCACCGACAAGATAACGGTCTGATTATCTAAAAACAGCTGTCAATGTGACATGTTCCCATACAAAAATATGTTTTAAACAGCTGTTTTAAGATAATCGTCCGCCATTTTTTTGGTGAACATGGACATTAATATTACTGTAGCTTTATATTCCGTACAGAAATACGAGTATTACAAGTAAGAGTAATGTATTTTCAATACACTTCCTCGTAAACTGATTCTTATCGCACTACGATTAGGTTCAACATGCAATGTATTTCACACCCGTGCGTTTTTTCATTTTACAACACGTGTGCGGGAACAAAAATTGCCGCAAATAACTATACTATACTTAGTCCAAATTGGTTCAATGCTTCTATTCGGAGGTGAATGTTTTTTTTAAATCTTGAATATGCATCTTTACGGCGTAAATATTTTTTGAATATTTAAATTGTGATTAGAATGGAATATCATAGATAAACATAATTATTTAAAAGTTATATTTAAGTACTTTTAAACACAAATTAACATTAATTTGTGTTCTAAATTATAAAATACGAAAAAAAAGAATATATTAGGCGGTTTTACGGCTTCATACCTTTGTTTTTCCTTCGACCTGACGAAAGCAATGCGCAAAACAAAAAGAAAATGAAAGTATCCTGATTATTCATGACAAAAATAATGTTCAGTATTTTATTTCTTCAAAACTGTAATGAAGAGCGTCGATTGATACAAGTGGATATTTGTTATTGCAGTTCTCGAGTCAATAACACCCTCCCCTACGGCTCGTTAGTTAATTTCGCCTCAAATGCAATAACAAATTTTCTCCACTATATCAGAATCAACTATTCTCTCTCGTGTCGGTAGCAGCCAGTGAACAAATATGTTGAGTATTGAGCAAGGTCGATCGGGCTGACTGGCCAACGAAGTGTGATCTTATGTATGACTGATTTCGACAGTGTATTAAAGGTTCCTAAAATGTTCTTATACACCTACGTTGTGACTGATTAAGATTCTAATCAACACAACATTACCTAAACAGTGACAGCTGCTGCGATTGGCTGATTGAAATCTTAACAGAGTCTCTAGACATGAAATTGATTCAGACATGTTGATTAGATTCTTCAGAAATGAATAGACTGTAGACCTAATTTCAGTATTTATAAGCAGGTTCACATTCATACATCGCTGGGCATTATACCACACAGCGCCATCTAGTGCAATACTAAGCAAGGCTTATGTCGTGGACACCAGATATTTGGTATACTTCATATTATTATATACTTTTTGTTTGTAAATACATACTTATTATACATATAAACATCCATGACTATGTCCATGCCCATCACACAAACATTTGCTCCTACCTAAGAACATTAGCCTCACTACCGCCTCGCCATTCATAAATATCAGTTTAAATTCATCAATATCCATATGTATATACAAACTTTAAATTGGTTTTTGACATTGATAGTCAATGAAATGACTAGTTTTTGAACGTTTTTAATTACGAAAACAACCTTTTTAATTGTAATGCCTGCGCAGGTATGTGTATCTTACCTCTGCTGGTAGTAGGGATCATAAGGTATAGCCGCGGGAGGCGGGTGCGCGGTGTGCGGGGTGTAGGGCACCTCAGTAGCGTGGCTGGAGCCCGCGTACGGTGTCTCGCTAGTCTCGCTGGTGCCTCGCGCGTACCGCTCCCGGTATCTCTCTCTGCAACACAACCGCATGTTACACTTAGATAAAGAATCTACAGTAACAGGCATCTTCTGGGCACGCTCGTTCCACAGACCTCATCCATCGGTTTCTATCAGGCGTGACCGAGGTCAAGAGCAAGCACATCTTGTAATAAAATAAAAAGTAAAAAACCTCTTGGCCACAAGCTACACGCTCTAGCGTCTTGCGACAGCTACTGCGCGGAAAACAAATGAAGAAACTTGTCTAGAACATGCCAACAGTCACCACCTCAACACTATGCGACTTGTGGAGTGACAGTACTCACGCAAAGGCTACAAGCGATGCGCGTTTCGTTGACGCAAGTGGCATCACCCAAACGGGGGCGTATGGCCGATTCACACTAAACGTGTAAAAATACTTGGTGTTTGAAAGTACCGCCAGTCTTTTGTTGACCAGTAGGGTAGTTTCCACCATCAATAAATTGCAAATCTAGTTAGTCCGTCAGTTAGTATTGGAGCATCAAAACTCGGGAGTGGCGTCACAACGAACTAAAAATTATACCACGGCGTGACGTTTTGAGAATTCTAAAAGCGTCGTACCTTCGTCAATTTTGGTTTACGTAACAAAATAAAAAATACGGATCAAATATTTTTAGATAATCTAACTGACGAACGAATTAGATTCTTTTAAGACACAAGCCTATTGTAAAGGTTTACTGTAAGCGAGCGTGTAGTGTAGTGTGAAGGCGGCCTAGCAAGAGCATTTTAAATAAGAGCAACAAGAATTTTATTCTAACTGTCAACTATAATAAAATAAAAATCCAAACTACTTAGCCAATACACCAATCTAAGAAACCCAAGTGGGTTTCTTTTCAAGAACAAGAATTTGAAGAAAAAATCTGTTAATAGTAGAATACAAAAAAAACTCATTCACATAACAAAAAATGTTAGTATACCTTCGCCGACATTTCCTCTTGCATCGTTTGCTTGTGTGGAATAGTAAGACACATTAATAATATCAGACATTCAAACGAAAATGTTAGTCTTCCGCCTAAGGAACAGTTTCTTCGAATTCATTGATACCAAAGAGAATTAACAAGAAACTGATAAAACTCCGAAATATTTAGAAAAGTATTGACATTTAACTAGTACAAAATAATTTAACAGAAATACCAGTCCAAAGGAAATACCAATATATATTCCTGCTATAAACTAAGAACTGAAAATCTATTCTGTTCTATATGGATTGGTTTCTGCACTTAGTTCTCCAAGTGGACCATTGTATGTGATCCATGACAGCAGTCGATGGTCAGTCCATGAATAAGCTAATTTGGTAAGATACAGTACCAGCTAATTAGCTGAAGAATGATGTGGCTGTTTCAAAACGCATTCAATTGATTCAAATACTATTCCTACAGTTCTACTCCATACGAAACTACCTTTGAGAATGAGCTTCTATAATGGCCTTATTGAAATAAATATTTTGACTTTGATATATTTACTTATGTTGTGCTCTAACAGAGAAAGCGATCCATATCCATAGCTATAATTACCGTTCTCCCCCTCTCTCCCGGTCCCTATCCTTGTCCCTGTCCCTCTCGCTGCGGCTGCGGTGTCTGTGTCGGTACTCTCGTTCTTCGTCAGACCACCGCGTGTTGCTGTCACTCTGCTGTGGTGGTACTACAATTTCTACAGGCTCCTTGAAGCGGGGGTACGGCTCCTAAAAGTTGTAATAGGCGGATGGTGGATGGTAAACAAATTACTTTTATCTAAATTTCACTGCAAAGTAGATGGCGGCGGAACGAATTTTTTTTTTTTAAAGATGTAACAAGAGATAAGCATCACCTTTCTACAATTTTCTGTTAATTTTTTCTTTTCTATATTCAGTGTGCACATAAATTGTTAATCCTACTAATCCTATCCTACTTCCTATCCTACTTCCTACTATTATTATTTATTATATTATTATTATTTTATTATCCTACTAATATTATAAATCCTACTAATATTATAAATGCGAAAGTTTGTGAGGATGGATGTATGTTTGTTACTCTTTCACGCAAAAACTACTGAACGGATTTGGATGAAATTTTGCACACAGACAGTTTATAACCTAGATTAACACATAGGATACTTTTTATCCCGGTAATAAGATCCCATGGGACAATTATCAAACTTCACGCGGGCGAAGCCGCTGGCAAAAGCTAGTAATATTATAAATGCGAAAGTTTGTGAGGATGGATGTATGTTTGTTACTCTTTCACGCAAAAACTACTGAACGGATTTGGATGAAATTTTGCACACAGATGGTTTACAACCTGGATTAACACATAGGATACTTTTTATCCCGGTAGTAAGATCCCATGGGACAATTTTGACCACGCGACCAACTTCACGCGGGCGAAGCCGCTGGCAGAAGCTAGTAAATACTAAATACAAATCCTGTTTCATACCAAAAAGTAATCTGATAGAAAATGCGTTTATCAAAATCTTGAGATCCGGCAACTTGAGAGGATCCGGCAACTGGGTCTCGAGGTGGCATTGCATCCGAGACCAAGTGCTTTAATGGGCCACGGAATGCACCTCCGTCCGGATCATCACTGACGGTAGGAGGGGTATCCATCGGCGTCGAGTGGACGTTGAAGTGCCTAGGACCCGTGCACGACAGCCGGCTGAACTTCGTGGAGCATTTCCGACATTTCATTGTGAGGATCGACCGGAGGACACGGTGGAGGACACAGTAGAGGTTTGCCCCGCGTGGGCGTGTCGTGTGAACTCTCGGGTCAGGCCCTGATCATCATCTGCTTAGCCTTTTCCCAATATGCTGGGATTGGCTTCCAGTCTAACCGGATGCAGGTGAATACTAGTATTTTACATGGAGCAACTGCCTATCTGACCTTCACAACCCAATTATTACTGGGAATTTTAAAAACATCTATATTAATATTATAAAGCAGAAGAGTTTGTTTGTTTGGTTGAATGCACTAATCTCAGGAAGTACAGGTTCAAATTTAAAAAATCGTTTTGTGTTGGATAGTCCATTTATCGAAAAAGGCTTTAGGCTATATAACATCACGTTACGACCATTAGGAGCGGAGCAGGAATGAAGTGTTGCAAATACGGGGATTTTTTTTATTTCGTTTTTCTCTCTTAGTGACGCAGACGAAGTTGCATGGGTCAGCTAGTTTTATAAATAATAGTAAAAAGTTTGCTTAAGTGTTCAGTAGTAAATACTCAATATAAGTTACTCACTTTTTCTGTTATTTTAGTTTCCTCTAATCTTTTGCTGAGGGTAGGGTCTACCTTTGGTGGCCTCACTTCCTCAACTATAACCGGAGGAGGTTTGGTGATGATCGGAGGAGCTACCAACTGTGGCTTCTTATCAACAGTCTTATTTTCAAACATTTCCTGACATTTCTTGCCAAAAGCATCATGGAAGACTTCAAGCACCTGCAAGCAGATAAAAATATAAAGTAAGCACATCATAATCTAACATGTCTTTTCAAAACTATGTTGGGGTTACCTTCCAGTCTAACCAGCCAGACCAGATACTGGTATTCACCTGCTCAATACCAGTAATTTACATGGAGAGACTACCTATCTCCCCTCCATGTCCCAGTTGGTAAGGTACTAAAGTAATGCAATAATACTGATATTGTACTCGTACCAGTATCCGATTAAGACTGGTTTCTGGAATTTGAGGCTACTGACTAACTGTTATCAGCTTAACATGCTTTTTGAGGCATAGGGGATGCTCAGCATGTAGGTATATTATAAATAAGCATTAAGGTACAAAGTATTTGGGGACTGCAAATAACTCTTTTTCTTTTATTATGACAATTCAAACTTAGAAAATGTTTTTTCTTTCACTTACCTGGCCCATAACTGATTTTCCATTATATTTTTCAACACATAGCTTCGAATATTTTACATCTTGAAACACTACTCTCGCAAATCCCAAGTGCCTGTTTGTAAGTGGATGGTAGAATATTGTTAATTCCTCACTTGGACCAACTTTATTCATCATTTCTGCCAAAAATGCTTTATCAATGTTGTCATTTAAATTTCCTATAGTAATTTCCAGCTGTGGTGGTATTCCTACATAATTTTTATCTATTTTGAATCTGAAAATAACATTGAGTTAGTATGAAATTTGAAATTCCCGCTTCACATTAGATGTCAAATTAACATGCAATGTTGGCAGTACTGTAACTAAAGCTATAATAAAAACAAAGAAGATTCTAACCAAAATTCCATTTTTTACTCAATATTTCTATTTAATTCAAGTGTTTATCTCTCTAAAGACTTCATCTTATGTAAAACAAGAATACAACATTGCCCAAAATGTTTATAAACAACCCTTGATAATGACCGAGTAACCAATAAGATTTTTTGCTCTAAATTACATTATAGTGAATCCAGTACTCTATAAACCATTTCTACATTTTAATTCATTGCAATACAATGATAAAAACTGTATTTTATGATTCTCCATGTATGTAGGGTTGATTGCAAGACATTTTGGGCATGTCAATATGTATGCTTGTAAATACAACAATCAGTGTTTGGGTACCTAGGGACAGGCAGGTCAGCTGGTTCTAGTCTATTCCACATTCTTGAGAGCTGGGACCGAGGGTCTCTGCACTGTACAGGTGGATAAGTTGTATCTCCAGGAACAGTGCCATCATATCTATACACTTTTGTTACTCCTTTCATCAGGAATGGGTCCATGAGCAATTTGTAGTTTTTAGGCGCTTTGTGAAGCACCACATTGTGAGCTGGAGTTTTATGCTCCATTCCTCCATTCATTCTGTAAGACAAAACAGAAAAATGTTTTATAAAACATAACCTATACTTTTACAATAAATCAACAACTCGTCGCAAAAATCAACAATTGGTACGAAACGAAAGTTTCAGCGTCTGGAATTAAATTATATAAATATGTTTAAGTACTTATTTTCCATTCCAACGAACCTGAAATGTTTTTAAAACAATATGTTAGGAAATCGTACAGTTTCCAATTTTTTGCCGAATACTGGCAATAGGAGGCAATATCATTTTAAACCTTATATAAACTCAAATTCCTTTAATACAATGATCATAGCTGCTAGGAGAATTTCACTAATTTAACACCACAATAACGAAATATAAAATAATTTTCTACAGTAAGCTCTCTCCATGGTGACGACCAGTTCGAAGCTGACGAGTGGATAAAAACATACTCACATTCTATCCTTTTACTTTAGGTACAATCAACACATTTAATAACTTAAAGTATAATTAAATCATTACTAACTGTATTTTTATTTATATTTCAGTAAACATTAAAATAAAATATTCAGTTGACTACTGGCACAATGTTTATTCATAAAGTATGCGATTTTACAGCTACTATGTGTACGCATTATTACGACAATAACTTGATACTTCATAGACAGATTTTAATACTGTTACGTTGCCAACTTGTTTAATGTCATTGTCATATTATTTTTACTGTTCGATATTGCCATTACAAATAAAAAAAGCAATTTTAAATTATTTTTAAGAAATATTTGTATGTATTTATTGCATTATAGACGAATTATGTTGTGTATATATTCGTTCTAGTTTAGATAGTAGAGGACCATACAGAAAACAAAAATATGCAAACAATATTTGAAGCTTTATTTATTGTTGGTTGGTTGGTTGGTTTACCTTAATACTGGCAACATTATTTTACTTGCTATCGGTCGTTGCATCATCGATTTAGGTAATTTTTCGCTTAAAAATTACGTTTCTCGCTTGAAATTATGTGATTATCAGTTAAAATAATCGTTTCGTCGTCTGTTGAAACTTGTGTTATATAGTGAATATCATTTTCAGGCAAGATGTCCGAGAAAAAAATTATTCCCGTAGTCAAGGCTGAGGAGGAGGCAGCCGAAGAGGAAGAATTGGTGGACCCTCAGACCCAACTTAGGGTACGTTTATCTTCATTACTTACTCACATATTACATAAGTTATGCCTGACACTGCTGCATTTGGAATGATAATACCCAAAACATAACCTCTTTCCGTGGACGAACCTGTTTTCCAAAATCTGGAATACTTTTCCTGTTAACTGGTTGCCAACAGTTGTTGTATTTCAAAATCTTTTAAAACAAGGCTCTTCAAAACCAAATAGTTGATTCCACTACTTCCAAATAATCATTGAAAACTACTAAGTCGTAGAGTGGTCATAATTCCGTAACTTTGACGAAAAGACTGCCCGTCTTAGTATCAGATGACCTCATCCCAATTTTGCCAATTGCCGCACTATCTGTTATTGCATTTTCATATATTGTATGCAGCAGCCAAAGATTAGGTTAGTGCCGGATACCCTGGGAATACGCTTGCCTTCTTCTGATTCACACATAAAAAGGTTTGAGGACCATGATGGAAAGTCTCTTATCCTGTACAGAAAGGGGAGCATCTTTCAACAGAATAGGTTTTGTGTGTATGGATGGTTACTGCCCACCAGCAATGTTTGTTATCGGGTTTCTGTATAAATGTTTATTCATTATGGCATGGATATGGATGTCTCCACTCCATCATTACGAAAACCAAGCGGAAATGGTGTTGCAATTATTATCATAAGGGATAAAATAATGATGTACTTGAGTCTGGATACATTAACTTCAGTAATAAGGATTATGTGAACTTTGCAGCTTGTACCTATAGTCTGAAAACAACTTGATTATCTATAATTTATATTCCGTTCTGTTTTAAAGCCTATGCAGACAATGATAGCATGGCAAGGGACTTCAGTTTTTGTCAAAAGACTTAAAAACATATTGATATAGAAATACGACCGTGTCACGTTTTTCAATGCAAAACAACACATTATCATTTTAAACCATGGCAATTTACATCATATTTCTATATCAATACGATTTTATGTCTACTGGCAAAACCTTAAATCACTTGTCATGCCATCCCGGTCTGCGTCAGCCTTTACCATTAATTTTAAGGCTACCTATATCTCTAAGAACTGCCTGATGCTATATTGTCAAAAATAGCAGAATATAAAATATTTGTTTTCCTATTTTAGAATCAATGTCAGAACATGCTCTCTGGAAATCCCAAGGTTTAATTTGTTTATTTTTGTATCTTGTTTCACTTAAGTTGTTATTTATTTTCAGTTTAGCTAGATATTGTAGCTGTGAACATAGTTCCTATGTAATTTACCATTTTTAAATGATTAGTTTCTACCTAGGGTATTTCATTTAAAATGTAAAGTTATGTAGTTATACAAATTAATGATCTCTTTGAAACACAAGCACTAATATAGCACAATGTTTTTTCAGGAGTCCTGTGCTCAGAAGGCTGATGCCCAGAGCCACTGGGCAAAGTACCAGGAGTGTAATGACCGCGTCAACTCGCGCTCCCAAACCGCTGAGACTTGTGAGGAGGAACTCGTTGACTACTTGCATGTCCTTGACCATTGTGTCACCAAGGACCTCTTCAAAAGGCTAAAGTAACTTTATTTTAATTTCCTACCCTTAAATGCCATACACCCAATGTTATATTACATAATACTTGTTTTAATAGAACTTGTTGGTACAAAGGGTAGATGTAGTTTTAGCAATTTCTTTATGTACTACATGTGAAGATCAAAGAGTTGAAGTTTAATGTTTATTTGTAAATAAATAATCACCGTTAATATTCGTGTTTTATTTAGCAAATGCAATATAAACATTAAAAAATCTAGTTACCAACTACAATCAACTATAAAAAGCAATTTGCATAAGTATAATGTTTTTTATTACAGCAAATATAAAATTTTGGAAAAGAAATAATAATTTCGTAGTAATATAAAAAATAAATCTCAATAAAATAATTCAGCTCTGGAACATCACAAGTAAAATGGCACTCAATAGAAAAAGATAACGTTAATATGGAGTGTGTTTCCATAAACTTGTGCAAAATAATCGGAATGTCAAAACAAATGCCAAATATATCAACAAAATAAAAATGATACCTTTACAAAATGTAAACATTGTATAATCATGTGCCTTATCCTAAGCAATAAAAGAATACATTTTACTTTCTATAAACATCCTACAGCTAAATTAATGAAAATTGACTTACCTACGAAAGTACGAAATGCATTGTTGTTTTGAAAAAAAAAATGTTTATAATGGTCACACAGAAAAGTAGCAAAAACAGATTTTCGTGCTCACATTGGCTAACCGTGAGCTTCCACCATAATTGCGGCCATACCATACCCTTTGATTTGTGACTGGGAACCTGTTTACCGTAAAATATCTTACAGCATAACGCCGCGCGCCGTGTTAACAGCCGCTCTAAAACAATATATTCTACTCAAGAATGTGCCAGTGAGATATTTAATGTGTGAACATCATAAACGTCATAAAATTTTAACAACAATAACTAACAATACAATTTAACCCATTTATCTACACTATCTACACTAATATTATAAAGAGGAAAACTTTGTTTGTTTGTTTGTTTGGTTGTAATGAATAGGCTTAAAAACTACTGGACCGTTTTTAAAAATTCTTCCACCATTCGAAAGCTACATTATCCACGAGTAACATAGGATATATTTTATCCCCGTACTCCCACGGGAACGGGAATTACGCGTGTGAAACCGCGTGACGTCCGCTAGTATTTATTAAAGCTAGAAACGTCGAAAACAAAAGCACAGAAAACTGGCATAATTTAGTGATACAAAGCCAATGGCCAATGCCTGTTTTCACTAACAGTAAGGCCGCGTTCCTACTGTCTTGATGACAGGTTAACATTGTGTAGTTTTAAGTGTCGTGGCTTGTATATCGTCACGACGACCTAAGAACGCGACCATAGGGGCCGCCAAAATATCGCCGCGATTCTCTCACTCGGCCCACTGTTCCCACTAGGTATGTCGTGACGATTTATTTATCATTGGTATTTAATTGGAAAAAGTCGTGGACAACAGTAATCGCGTCGGCGAGCCACGACACTTAAAACTACACGATTATCTGTCGTCACGAAAAAGTGAGAACGCGGCAGTATTTTGCGGTCCTGGGTTATCAACAGGCAGAGAGGTGATGTTGAAATTCCAACCGTGCAGTAATATTTAGAATTTTTTAAAGTGTAGCTTTGAGCCAGTGAAAATGAGCATGAATAATTCAAGATGTAATAAAAGTGGAGGCACTATTTTAAGCATTTTTTTTTGTTTCTTATTTTAATATCTAATGGACGCGCTCTTGGCTTGTATTTGTCACCGTAAAATTGTCAAATACGTTATATTGTAATATCTCTAGCGATATTGTAAAGTCTCGAATTATTGTCAAATGAACATACTGCTTACAACAAAACGCATTATTTTTCGTGAAATGCTTGCGATGGTAGTCAACTTACGCGGTGTGGAGGGAAGGAGGGGTCCCCCTTGCCCAGTGGCACAACTCATGAAAAGATAATGCACCATTCCTGAGAAATACCGATTAATATAACATAACCTTAAAACACTTTATATTCCCCCTAAAAAGCGTAGTCGACGGAGCCCCGCTTCGCGGGGCCCCTATTTCCGAGTGCAGGGTTTAAAGGAACCTATCTAACCTAACGGGCGTGTGCCCCAAGTCCCGATTATGGGGGCAGAGATACTTCCGTATTTTCAATTGACAATAATTCGAGACATTACAATATCGCGAGGAAAAACACGTTATATTGTAATATAACGTGTTTGATAATTTTACGGTGACATTTATACTTTTACGTATGTGTGTGTGAGCTAGTATGCATGCATACTTCGGTAATATAGTTGTTCAAAACAATGAAAACCAAAGTTATATTATATTATGAACAAAAAATAAAACAAATAACAATCACAAGTTTAGTAACAATTTTAACAGAATTAGCTGAGATAAACTCGGGAAGCGCCTCAACGTCTTACGTCATGGCCCAATGGCGACTATGACCATAGAGTATATAATCACTACGTGCTATGACTACCTATGAACTCAGTTTGACAGACAAGACGGCTGTCAAGTTTGGTTATCCTACCAAACTCCAGATGTCGCTGTCGTCTATGTAAATTGATGACAGTGCAAAGTGATGGTAGGTAGGTAGTTCAAACTTTTCAAACTGGAAGTTTGACATGGAGTGTGTGTTGGTTCATGACGACCTACGGAACTACATCATTGCCGAACCAGACGTATGTAAGCAAATGAAAAATATGGAGATTACTATTTAAAGCATACGCTTAAATTATGACACATTTAATTAATAATTAGTCTTTCTTTATTTGTAAATTGAAATAACATTATTACTTTGTAAAATAGATCGATATTTGATTCAAGTGGTGGCGCCACTGTCGCGATAGCCATCTTTTGGCGGGCTCAGCAGGCTGACGATGAGTGAAAAGAGATGTTAAATTGTAATTAAAAGTGAAGTAAGTGAGTGAGCTGTCAACTGTCAACACGCATAGTCATGCTGTTGAGAGTTAAGAGCGGGCCTAACGCCAGGAAAAATTCTGATTTCCCCCGCGCGTCTCGCCACACCCGCATTAGTGCGTTTATCAAACACGGGCGGCGCCACGATGCGCGACGCGCGGGACCGAACTCGCGTACTTGAAGTCATTGAGCTGAGTATATGCAACATAGATAGATGAAAACACTTTCTATTCTTATTTTTTTTTTAATAAATTTAACACCTTCAATGCATTCCCATGTTGTTTGTATGTCGTGAAATAAAAGTTTTTAGTAGGTTGGAAGCGACTTCTTAAATAGGTGGTAATTTTTTTTCGGCAAACCGGGGTATCTTGACGTTTGTTACGCCATTTTGGTAATCTACTTTTCGACATTAGTTAGCATTTGATTCTGTAGTCAGAAAGTAAAAAAAATGATCAATTCCGGAATACGAAATAAAAACAAACGTTGCAGGTACCTATACATTCGATTCTATAATTAGAACCCTAAATTGGTTTTTAATTTTGCTACAAATAAGAAACGATCGTAAGAAATATCGTATAATCATATTAATATTTGTTTATTAGTTTTATTCACAACACTGAAGCTTCATTTACATGAGGCTATTTTCTTGGACATACCGGTGCAATAATTGAAAACATACCTTCAAGAATGCCAAGCACTTGTTTACATAAAAAATTGAAAGCAAATATTATATATTTTACAATTTAATAAAAAAATGACCAATTGCGAGTCGAACTCACTCGCCCATGAAGGGTTGAAACAGCAACTCAAAAATGAATTGATTGAATGTACGGTAAACGGTTTATGTATTAAAAAATACTTACTAGATGTCGTTCAAACCACTTTTCGGTGGAAATTTACATGGTAATGTACATCATATATATTTTTTAGTTTTATCATTCTCTTATTTTAAAAGTTACAGGGAGGGTACACACATTTTACACTTTGGAAGTGTCTCTAGAAAAAACATGAAAAGACCTAAATATCATTTTTAAAGACCTATCCATAGATACCCCAAGTATGGGTTTAAAGAAAAATAAAAATTGAGTTTCAGTTCTAAGTATGCGTATGGATGAAACCCTGAAAGTTTTTTTTTCTATTATTGTGTGAATATAGTAATATAAATAATACGAACAAGTAAAATTAAATTAAAATTTGAAAACCTTCCGACACATAATGTAATTAAAGTTAAATAGAAAATAATTGATTATAGTTAAATTCTGGGAACCAGGCATCACTCCACTTTCCGTGTCTCATTTCGTTAATATTCCTTATTCCCTTTGAATATAGTCATTATTGTAGGTTTATAGTCAAAATCTTTCATTTGATAAATTGATACCCATATTGAAAAAAAGGTAATTCGCCATTTTGTGGTGGCGGCTATCTTGGATTGTATATTTATCATAGTGAGTATTCTACTAGTCACGCCCTTTCATTTGATACCCATATCGAGGGAATTGAAAAAAAATATATGCAAGTAATCCGTAGTTTTGTGTCAGCGGCCATCTTGGACCAATTTTCATCAAACATAGCTAAGAACACTCCCGACTAATTCACCTTTCTAATAAAATATAAAATTAAAATCGCTTCATCCGTTCGGATGCTACGATGCCACAGACAGACACACACACACAAAGACACGTCAAACTTATAGCACCCCATCGTCTTTGCGTCGGGGGTTAACAAAGGAACTTTGGCATAGTATAAAAAAGACAAGTAGGATATTTTCATATAAACGCACCGCGCGCGGCTTGTATGTGTGCGTCATACTATCTTTACGTCGCCGCACGCACACTCTAACAAAATCTCAACCCGTGTCTTACTGCCGCCAGTCGAGGCTTGCACACCGCACAAAGTTCGCGCCTCACGGCTTAAAGGCATACGTAAATAAATTAAAAATGGGTGATTATCGCAGGAGAACCTATTGCTGTGTGTATGGGTGTCTAAAAATAACAGGAAAGGTTAGCAAGTCGCTTATTCTAGCATATAATTTATTATTGATGCTGAGATACCTAGTTATTTTTATGTTGTATAAGTCTTCTATTAGACAGACGAAGTAGGCAGGTCTACTTTCCCACTAGAATGTTAGGTACTTGATCTGACAATAGATTCTTTGACTTTTTTTACATTGAGTTATGCCGATTTCTCAGTATTTTAGGTAGGTATAGTAACTCAGTCCGTATTTAAAGTTACAAAATACGTTATTTAAAATAATTGACGAATAGGGTAGACGACAAAAGACATCTAATTAGGTAGTCCGTCAGTTAGATTACTAACAAATATTTAACCCGTATTTTTTCTTTTGTTACACAAACCAAAATTTACGAATGTGACGCCTTAGTATAATTTTGAATGAGTTCTGACGTCACGAGCCCCCACTCCCGAGTTTTGCTGCGTTTAATTCTTAGCAGGTATTGACCATTGATTTACAAAACCAAAAAAGTATGTGTCCATTATTTTCCAATACTTACTGACGGTGTCGGCGACGAGACTCTTTCTCCACACCAGGGTGCAAGCAATGGTGCAAGTAATGGCCATACGTAAAAGGCATCGTGTGTCGTTTTAGTTTTGCATCAAAATTTTGTGTTTTAAAACTTGTGATAATAATTTTATGTCGTAAATAAGTATTTTATTTATGGTATCTTATTGGAATCTTCATATAATATTATGATGAATTAGCACCATCACAATTTTAAAGTCCAATAAGACCAAGAAAAATGTAATTTAGAGTGTTGTGTCACATATTTACGTAATTTGAAAAGGTGATTTTTTGTTAATTAAAATATGACGTTGAAATTAGTCTAAAAACGTTGGACTTGGCTTAAAACCGATATCCATGCATAAATCATGTAAATCGGTCCAGAGGTTTAGGAAATATAAGATAAAACAAATAGTAAACATCGTAAATTTCACAGTCTTTGTTGTATAATATTTTTTTGATAATAGTTTAGGAGACATACCTAGTTCATCAGAACAATGTTTTGAATGCGTTATAATCGTTTGAAAGATAGACCCATCCAAAATGTCCCCCCGCCCCTCTAAATTTTTAAAATAAGAGAGTAAAACGAATATGCTGTAGATTTCAATGAAAACCAGACAACACATTTATAGGCACTGAATTTAAATATAGCTAAAAGTGACAACCCTGAGACAGTAATTATAACGCGGATTGAGCTGTAGATGCACTACTGCTCCTGTTTATACTATGACTTTGATAAGCACGACAGGTGGTCAAGCTATACAAAACCAGTTTATGCAGATCTCTCATTGTACATAAAGTATATACATGGTGAGGCCACGTTATACTGGAAATGTAACAAAATACTTAGGTAGCCGGAATGTGGCCAGAGTATTGTAAATAGGTATTCATAATTCTTTATGAAATCCTAGGTGCACACATAAGGTATGTGAGATTTTGGTAGTAGGACAAGATAAACGTACTTCTCCAGTGAAACATTTTGTTCATTATTCAAATTATTTTCGACCTCGATGGTACTCCCGACAGAACCATCAACAAACTCGATCACTCGATTTGCATTATTTTCTGGGAACTAATACCTGAAACAAGCGAGTGTTCGGAATCACATTACTTTTATATTTTTTAACGTGATTCATATTATGATTCTGTTAAAGCGGCCATTTTAGGGCCCTAGTCTATTTTAAATCTTTACTAGTTGACCCGACCTACCTACTACTTATCTACTACCTACCTGCTACCTATCTACTATCTACCTTCTACCTACCTACTACCTACTCCCACCCACTACTTTCACGTAATAATAACACATAACGTACCGCGTGCGTAACGTATCTACAAGTAATAAAACAAATCCCTTTAAATAATAACTACCATATTTTATTAATTTATAATAAATAATATACCTACATAACGGTTAATTCGTACGGGTTGTATCAGCCGAAAGACGTCCACTGCTGGACATAGGCCTCCCCCAAGTGTCGTCACATTGACCGGTCAACGGCGACTCGCATCCAACGTTGTATGTAATTATCATAATTTCTCACAAAAACAATGCACGATCAAATCAATCATTCGTTTATTTTGAGTTTACTATGCGCTTAGGCACGTAAAAAATACATAAGTACTTTCGACTACGGCAATCAGCCATAAATTGAGTGTTCAACTGCTTTACTTCTCGCTTCTTCCGTTTTGTTACTGTATTTTTCATGTTAGCCATGTTACTCAACAAAGAATTAGTAATATTATGAAAATAATAAGGGCGGCTGGGCGCGGAGCAAAGTGACATAGACTGCCCGTCTCAATAGAGCGAGGGCTACTGATCGGTGAAACAAACTGATGTCTCAAGCTCGCGTCCCGCGAGACGGAAGACGGCGCATTTCGCGGATTAAAAATGTAGTAAGCGCCAAACTCTTTCGGGTCTATTATCTCTTAAAATAGAAAATATTTTGAAAATTTTCTCAGAGTCAGCCCTAGGTTACACATGAGTGATAATATTTATGTAGTTTTTGGTTCAGTAATATGCACCAAAATAGAATACAAGCCAAAATTCTTGAAAATTAGAGGTAACTTTGTGACGATTTTCTATCGAGAAAATGTTATCCTATTATGTTTTTGCTCAGACCCAACCCTCACATTTATAATGAAGTTTCCTGACATATTTTTTTTTTCTAATTTGAACATGATTTACTACTCTAAAAATCTAATCTAAGATTGAAGATTTTGCTTTAGGCCCGCTCTTAAAGTGATCTAGTGCATAAAACTTCGAGTTTGTGTTTATAAACATTACCAAAGTGAACTTTAAAAAGTGATTATCATATACAATTATTAGTGGCTAAAAGCAATAAGTGATTCATAACAAAAACAGTGATTAAAATACAAGTGACATTACAAATTTCAACTTTTCTTCGTCCACCCACATAGCATAGAAAAGTTTGAAAATAATTAACGTCAAATGTCAAAATGTCATTTGACATTTGGGAAAGTGTTGCCATTGTAAGAAAATAATTACCACCATGAGTTGCAAAAATGTTGCCAATGTGACTCGAGTGGGAAATCAGGCTCAAAGTCAAACCAACGATACTGATGAAAATCTAAAGAACAAAACCTCGCCGAAGAAATTTGTTCAACAAGTCTTTCACCCAAGCCTCTTCAATAGACAGTGATCTAACTCAATGAGTGAAATTTCATCCAAGCAATCGGGTTCTTCCAACAATCCCATTCTGCTCACCTGCGAGAATGAATCGGATCAGGCAAAAGAACAAGTGCCAGCCGTACGGCTTTCAACAGATGTAGCACAACCTCCACAATGGCAACGAGTTCCCACATCTAAGAAAAGGAAAATATGCGACAACTCACCACCACCAGTTGAGTCCGTAAACCGATTTTCCAATCTGCCGGTTGACCTAACGGAAGATACATTAACTGAGCCTAAACCACCAAATAAGCCCCCTCCTATAGTTTTGTATGGGATTGAGGATCTAAACGAGCTCACCAAACTCATTGAGTCCGTAATTCGTCCGGAAGAATTTCGGTATAAAATAATAAATAAAAACCTATTACGCGTGATGGTTAGCACAGTCGATGATTACAAGCATGTCATTGATCTGATACGACAGAAAGGACTAATCGGACACACTTTCTCTCGTAAAGACACGAAATGTTAGGTACAGAATAGTAATAAAAGACCTCCATCATACTACTCCTTACGATGCTATCGTGGAAGAATTGGAAAAATCGGGTAACAAGGTTAGGGGAGAAATCATCAACCACCGCTATGGAGCAGAGAAAATTCCTACCTCTACATTTTTCGTAAATTTGGAACCCAGCCCAAACAATAAACTGGTTAAAAATATCCAGTATATCCATCACCAACGCATCAAAATCGAAGACCCACGCAAAACAAAGACTATAGTACAATGTCAAAGATGCCAACAATATGGTCACTGTAAAAACAACTGCATGAGGCCATACAGATGTGTCAAATGTGGGGAGGGCCACAAAACCTCAGATTGCCCCAAAAAAGATAGAAATACACCCGCCAAATGTGCCCTCTGCTCCTGCGACCACCCTGCTAATTACAAAGGTTGTCAAGTTTACAAAGAAATACTATCTAGAAAAATGAAACCAAGAAGTTTTCCAACCGGCAAACTTCCTACTGACATACCACGCATCGACACAACCCCAGAAAGCTCCACCCTACCCCAACGAAACACCCATCGCAAATCAGAACAAAGCTACTCGGATACAGTCGCTGGACGTACCAACGATCGGCCACGAGATAACGCCACTACATCTCGTCACATAGACAACCCTCAACAAAACGTATCCGTTATGGAACAACTCTTGATCAAACAAAATGAAAAAATCGACCTACTCCTACAACAAATAAGTACCCTAATGGGTCTTTTAACGGCTGTTATTACAAAACTAGCACATATATCTACCGGTGAAGCCACCTACTAGCCTAGCGACCCAAAGAAACTACCGGATCTCCTGGACTTCTTCATAAGTAAGGGCATAGCGACGCCTTAGAGTGAAAACCTCGTAAGTGTAAAAGAGGTAACTTTTCAGGAGGAAGAAAAAACTGCGATAATCGTTGCAAGGTATTCACGGGAAACTGATAGATGCGAGTATTTACGAGGTTCTCATTTACTGTCATAGGTGGCGCTATGAGTATTGAATGAACAAATGAGTCAGATTTGGACGTGCGTAGCGAGGTTTTCTTCCTAGAAACGTAATAAAATAAATTTGAGCAAAAATGCATTCCCGAGGTTTTCACTCTAAGGCGACGATAGACAGTTTACACACTACAATAGAATCGAACCTAGACGGATCATCGGATCACACACCGGCGATCCTCACTATTAGCACTAGTGAGCTCACTCGAGAAATGACCGAGTCTCTGACAAATAGCCGAACTGACTGGGACGGTTTCAAGAATTACCTCATTGACAACTTTACTTCTACTTTACCTTTAATGGATAAAAATGACGTAGATAACGCCTGCCGATATCTCACAAATGCCATTCAAATAGCTGCCTGGATTAACACACCCTCTCGATCCAGAGGTTCGACCAACCACTCTCATCCGCCGGATATCATGCAAAGAATCCTAGAAAAACGTAGACTTAGAAGAATTTGGCATCAGTCCCGTCATCCGCTTGATAAACTCCACTTTAACAAGGCAGCTTAAGAATTAAAGTCTGTAGTCCAGGAATCTATTAATTCAACGGTGGCAACAAACCTACAGATGATGTCACCTACGGGAGTTAGTGCACACTCGCTCTGGAAGGCAACCAAAAACCTAGATAAACCTCAAGAGTCTTATCCCCCAATTAGGTCACAAGCTTCCTGGGCAAGAACTGACTTGGAAAAAGCCGAAGTATTTGCAATGCATTTGAATTATGTATTCAAACCCAACGAGAGCATTGCAGATGAGCGACATATTGATGCAATATTAGAACAAGATCTGCAGATGTGTCTGCCCACTAAGCCAACAACACCTAAAGAAATTGCGAAGGAAATCGGACAGCTCAACTCGAAAAAAGCCCCTGGATTTGACCTGATCACACCTTCAATACTTAAAAATCTTCCCAGAAAATGCATTGCCTTCTTGGCTAGTCTGTTCAACGCAATCTTTCGAACATCTCACTTTCCTGATCTTTGGAAAATCTCTGAAGTTGTCATGATCCACAAATTAGGCAAACCAGAACATGAAGCGTCGTCGTATCGGCCGATAAGCTTAACTCCTGTACTGTCCAAACTGTGGGAGAGGATATTCCTTAACCGACTAAAACCATGTATGGACATCAATGATGTTGTTCCACCTCATCAGTTTGGTTTTCGGAAATCCCATTCAACAATAGAACAGGTTCACCGAGTTTACCAAACAGGAAGACAGGCCTTTGAACGCAAAAAGTACTGCTCAGCGGCATTTCTGGATGTACAACAAGCTTTTGACCGAGTCTGGCACAAAGGATTACTGGCAAAAGTGAAGACAAAACTTCCACACTCAATGTTCCTGCTCATCCGGTCGTACTTATCCGAACGCTGCTTCCGAGTTAAACAGGACGAAGCACGATCAAGATTGTTTGAAGTGGAAGCTGGAGTACCACAGGGTTCTGTTCTTGGCCCTGTGTTGTATAACATTTTTACATCAGATTTACCCACATTAGACGATATAACAGTTGCAACATATGCTGACGACATAGCCTACTTATCAGTTGACGACAACCCAGAAATGGCCAGCAACAAACTGCAAAATCAGTTAGACGAGACACATAAATGGCTCTGTAAGTGGCGGATACGCGCCAGTGCATCCAAGTCTAACCATATCACCTTCACACTCAGGCACGGAAACACCCCTCCTGTTAGACTTGGACCTGATACCTTACCACACACAGATTGTGTTAAATATCTTGGCTTCCATTTAGATAGGCGCCTAACATGGAAGCATCACATTAAGCAGAAAAGGGAGGAGATAAACAATAAATTCCGCAACCTTTATTGGCTCATGGGCAGAAACTCTGTACTCTCTGTAGACAACAAGCTACTCATCTACAACTCGGTCCTTAAACCAATATGGACGTACGGAATCCAATTGTGGGGCGTAGCCAGCAAATCTAACATTCTCTGCCTGCAAAGGGTCCAAAACGGAATACTAAGAGCCATAGTAAATGCACCTTGGTTTGCTCGGAATAGCGAAAGTCACGACTTCCTGCAGGTGCCGCTCGTAAACTCTGAAATTGAGCGGTATAAATCCCAACACATGGTTCGCCTAACCATGCACCCAAACCCACTAGTGATTGAACTGCTAAACCCGAGAGCGGTGGTGAAAAGGCTGAAGAGGAACCACCTTCTATAAGTGGGAGGCGCATTATTGGCTGCTCCACCACAACGCCATGTAGCTTGTAACAAATTCGCTTATGGTCTGACGACCGATTGCAAATATAATATAATAAAAAAAAAAAAAAAAGTGAAGTAAACATTTTGTACCTCAAAACCAACGAGTTGTGATTTATTAGACCTATATTTAGTTCTCACGTAGCAGACGCGAACGCTGTAAAGAGGGATCAAAAGGCAAAAGCGAAAATATGTCTTATGATCAACAAAAGTTGCAAGGTGCACGTGAAAAGTGCGAAAACGGCAAAGCAAGCATGGGATGTCCTGAGGTCAGCGAATGAAGACAAGGGAATAAATAACAAATGCAGGTTATTATCTCGCCTTGTGAGCATAAAACTGGAACAGTTTACCTCAGTACCGAAGTATGTGACGGAGGTCATGAAGGTATCCCAACAGCTTAACGACCTTGGCAAGGAGATTGATGACGAGTTGTTAGCCACCTTAATGCTACAGGGACTAACGGAAGAGTTTATGCCCATGAGGCTAGCCCTGGAGAACACAACAACTACACTTACCACAGACTATGTCCAGACGAAGCTGCTTCAATTGACTTCATACCGGAGTGAGTCAAATCAGAGTGAAGCAGCCCTTACTTCCAGATCCAAGAGAAGACCAAGTACAACACAGAGAAGTGTAAACCACCGTCACAGAAGACCACAAAATGCTTCATTTGTGATTCTGCGCAGCATAAAGCACGACACTGCCCTGATAATTCCCGGAAGAAGGCGACGGCGCACGCTACGATGCACACAGCGGTGCATGCAGCGGCGGACACTGTAGACGACGGAGCGCTCCACAGTGCCATGGCGACGTCTACCTCTTCAAGCAGATACGAGTTCATCTTGGATACGGGAGCATCAGAACACATGACGTATAATAGGGAGTGGTTGAGAAATTATGTTAAAGAGTTTAAGGTTCTTGTAGAGACACAGACTGGCAAGAAACTGAAAGCAATCCGGACAGATAACGGGAAAGAGTACGTCAACAAGGAGATGGAACAATTTACCAAAGAGAATCGATTGTTCACCAGCTAACCGTCGAGTATACTCCTCAGATGAACCCATGCGCGGAGAGAGCGAACAGGACAATTTGCGAGAAAAGCAGGTTATGTATGTTGCAGGAAGCAGGCTTGGATGAGCGCTTCTGGGCGGAGGCCGTCAGACATGCAGTTTATCTGAAGAACCGCTCACCAACGATCGCTGTCCACAACATGACGCCAGAAGAAGCCTGGACTGGCAATAAAATTGACGTAAGCCACATTAAAGTGTTTGGATGTAAGGCGTACATGCATATTCCTGACCAGAAACGCAAGAAATGGGATCCTAAGAGTAAAGAGTTTATTCATGTAGGATATGAAGAGAACACGAAGGCGTATAGGTTAGTTGACCTACACCCAACGTGCACAGAGCGCGCGACGTTGTATTTTTTTTTAATACTCCAGCTGGCAACGGAGGTAAGAAGCCTTTGCTTTCATCAGTGGTACCAATAACGGACGTGCTCAGTGATGAGGCACCATCTATACAGCCAAGTACTAGTGTAGAACCTGTTGCTGCTACTGGAGTAGAACCGCCGCTTCAAGGACAAGGTGGTGATGGAGAGAGAGGCTCTCCCCAGTCTGAGGACGAAGAGTGGGCTACATCCGATGAAAGAGGACAATCGGATGTTGAAGAAACCTCCCATAATGATGAGATATCAGGCAGGAGATACCCACTACGAGTACGGAAACCAAAACAATTTCCAGATTTTGTAGCCTATCAAGCGGCTAATGTACTTCAAGATCCGTTGACTGTCCAGGGTGCATTATCAAGAGAGGATAAAGCAAAGTGGAAAGTTGCGATTGAGGAGGAATTAGAGGCTCTCAAGAAAAATAAAACGTGGACGCTAGTGAAGCCACCGAGGTCGTGTAACATCGTTGATTCGAAATGGATTTTTCGAATTCTTCATTCTTCTTTCTGAGCTTCTGAGGTGGAAGTTCAAGAGATCAGAGAATGAACCGTGTGTCTACATGAGAGCACAGGATGGTAAATTGATCATCGTTGCAATTTATGTAGATGACCTGTTAATAATTTGGAATAATGAGCAGGAGATGCTCTCACTCAAGAAAGAGTTAAAATTGATCTTTGAGATGAAAGATCTAGGC
This sequence comes from Xestia c-nigrum, assembly GCA_916618015.1. Taxonomy (NCBI): domain Eukaryota; kingdom Metazoa; phylum Arthropoda; class Insecta; order Lepidoptera; family Noctuidae; genus Xestia; species Xestia c-nigrum. The sequence continues at coordinate 8,785,004 of OU745263.1, forward strand.
AGAGCTGAACTGATGCTAGGAATTCATATAGATCAGGGTCTTATTGGCATTAAGCTACATCAAGAGAAATATGTAGATAAGCTTTTAAAAGCATTTAATATGGAAAACTGCAAACCAGTGATGACCCCAGCTGTACCAGGACAGAGGCTAGAAAAAGTTCCAAGTGATAAAAAGTTGGATGAGAAAATCCCTTATAGATCTTTAATAGGCTCACTTATGTATTTAGCAGTCTGTACGAGACCTGATATAGCTCACGTGGTTAATTATTTGAGCCAGTTCAATGAATGCTACAGCGAGCAACATTGGATTGCGGCTAAAAGAGTGCTTCGATACCTGAAGGGTACAAAGAAGCTAGGAGTGATGTACTCAAGAGAGAAACGCCAAGAAATGATAGACGGCTATGCTGATGCCGATTATGCTGGTGATAGCGATCGACGTTCATATTCAGGCATAGTATTCTATCCTCTCTTCCCGGCCGCCGCGGGAGACGCAACGGGCGTCGGGGGCCACGTGGTGGCTACCGGCCACCGTAGATGCGGGCCTGTGGACGGCTGGCTATGGGCAATAGCTGGCCGTCCGGCCGTCTAACGACGACGACAGGCCGTGTCGACGGCGCGTTCGTGTTCCACGCGCGCCTCAAAGAGATGTCAGCATAAGGGGAGGGGCCCGCAAGGGCCGAAGCCTGCCGGGGTTGCGGGCCTGTTCGAAAGAGATACCGCGGCCCCGGAACATAAAGGGCGAGGAAGGAACATGGATGGGTTTTAGTCAGTAAGAGTCTGACACTCCCTCCCGCTCCGCCCAGAGTGGGAGAAGTCATTTGATGATTTCCCATCCTAAAAAAAAAAAAAAAAAAAAAAAAAAAAAAAAAAAAAAAAAAAAAAAAAAAGGCATAGTATTGTTACATCGGACCTACTAGAACATTCGAGAAAGTCAGCGATTACAGTGTGCGTACGTTAGAAGTTCGAGAGAATTCTATTATTATTAGTTTTAAAGTTAGGTAGGTACAAACTCGCGACCTATTTATAAAAAGACATTAGAATTTCGACCGTACGCCTAGGGCATAAGGTTCATATTTGCTTGTTTTGTACAAGTAGGTTAGGTAGGTTAGGTAGGTACTTGTTTTTAGTAGGTACCTATCTACCTGCTATTTTTTGTTAGTGTTTTTTTATGACCCTCTCGAATGTTCGTCGTTATTCTGGTGTGTCTGTTGGCGAGTATAAATAGAGCGCTCAGGGCCGCGACCGGCAGTCTTGTTTTAGCGACACAACGAAGCGAATCCAAGTGAACTACAAGTGCGATATCTAAGTGAATAGTAAACAGTAGTGTATTTGTGATTAAGTTTTGATTGTTTTGTGATTAATAAAGTTATTGTGTTGTTTAATCGGTAGTAATTAATTTATCTCATACCCAGCTCGTAACAAATTGGTGTCAGAAGTGAGAGATAAATTATGCCAATCCTACCAAAGGACGACACGGACGGTATCCGTACCAGAAGTCAGCGACAGCAGGATATGGACCAAAGGCGGTTTGGGGATTCTCCGACACAGACACCGGGTGGTGTCCAGCCTACGTCACAGCCAGTCGCTGGCCCATCCGGAGTTTCTCCAGCAGCAGTGGCGCCAGACTTGTCAGCTTTAATGGCACTGCTGCAGGATCAAGCTCGCCGTCAAGAGGAGCAGGCTCGCCAGTTACAGGAGCAATTGCAACGAGACAAAGAGGAGCAGGCTCGCCGTCAAGAGGAGCAGGCTCGCCAGTTACAGGAGCAATTGCAACGAGACAAAGAGGAGCAGGCTCGCCGTCAAGAGGAGCAGGCTCGCCGTCAAGAGGAGCAGGCTCGCCGGTTGGAAGAGCAGTTGCAGCAAGACAAAGAGGAACAAGCCCGCCGCCAAGACGAGCAGATGATCCTCATAAAGGATCTTCATGCAACTTTCGGCAAGGACCTGAAAGCGATGAAAGATCAGGTCCACCAGCACGAGAATCGCATCTCGGAGGCCGAAGTTAAGATTGCAGGGGTGCAGAAGGCTTTGAGCGAACTGAAGACTGAAGGTGGAACTGTAGCTTCAGTGGTTGCTGCACCTTCTTCGCGTGGTTTTAAGGTGCCTCCGTTCGACGGCACATCATCGTGGTCGGCTTACAAAATACAGTTTGAGGCCGTCATGAAGGCGAATGGATGGACAAAACCACAAGCCATGACCGCGCTCACCTTGGGCCTCCGAGACCAGGCCCTAACTATTCTGGAGGCGCTCGGCAAGGACGTTACCTACGAGCAGCTACTGGAGGCGTTGGAGTCCAGATACGGCGACGCGCACCTGGAGCACGTATTCCGTGCTAAGTTGAAGGACCGTGTTCAACGTAGTGCCGAGAACCTACAGCAGTGGGCCCTGGAAGTTGAAAAACTCGTTCGGAAAGCCTACCAGTCTGCCCCTGCACTGATTAATGGAAATCTGGTACAGGCCTTCGTTGATGGAATACGTGACTTAGAAGTTAGAGCCGCCGTGAGACTTGGGCATCACGAGACACTGAAGGACGCCTTGGCCCATGCCTTAGAAGTAGAGGCAGTGAGGCAAGACCACCGGACGCACCGTGTCAGGGAGGTTGTTGCATCACCTGTACGCGACCGCCCACAGGGGTATAGTCCTAGGTGCTACACGTGTGGAGAAAGGGGTCATCTTCGGTCCAGCTGTCCTAAGCGCAGCACCCCGAGAGAAGATCAGCAGGGAAGAGTGGCTGAAGTGACTGCCCAGCCACAGCAGGGAAACGAGTAAATGCCAGGACTGGGGGGCGGGTGCTGGCTGGTATTGAAAGAGCCCCGAGAATCTTGATCTCGCAAGCACATGACGGGAACAGCCTGACCATCAAAGGCGAAGTCAATGGAACACCATGCAAACTGACGTTGGATACTGGAGCATCTCACACGGTCGTCAATTCCAAACTAGCTAGTCGCTTTCTTGGGGACTACTTCAATAAGCACGACCGTATACAGTTACTAACAGCTACCGGTCAGCACATAAACGTCCGAGGCAAGAAGGAGGTGGAGTTAAAATTGGGTGACAGATTTTACAAGCAGAATGTCATCGTGGCCGACATAGTGGACGATTGCATCTTGGGCTTGGACTTCATGCGGAAATATCGTTGTGAGATCGACGTTGATCAAGGAGTACTGAAATGTGGTTCGGAGGAAGTGTTCATGGAAGGTGCACCGTCAGGAAAAGTGTACTGCCTGAAGAAGATTGTTCTTCCCCGCAGATCAGAAACGATGGTGCCAATTAGTCTACCACAGAATTCTGGAAACAAAGGTCGGAGTGTTCTGATAGAAAGGGTGAACAATGACTTCCCATGGAAGATGGCACGAACTCTGGTCAAGGCCACCAACGTCTCAGCAGTACGTATACTGAATCCAAGTGACCAGGAGCAAGTGATTAAGAAGGGCACCTTGATTGGCACTTGCGAGGAAGTAGCTTGGATGCGTCAATTGCAAGATGTCCCTACCGGAAATGAAATTCGCAGTTCAAAATTTGACGTGTCAACGCTTTTGGAAAACTGCGATTTAACTAAAGGAGAAATGGACAAGGCTAAGAAGATGTTACTTCAGTACGCCAACATTTTCTCTTCGAATGATGCTGACATAGGGAGAACTGGACTTGTTCAGCACCAGATTAATACAGGTAACGAGTTACCTATCCGTCAGCGACCAAGAAGACTGCCAGTTGCACGAGAAAAAGAGGTAGAAACCATGATTGAGGGAATGGTGAAGGACGGTGTTATAGAGCCTTCATCGAGTCCATGGTGTTCTCCTGTAGTCCTGGTAAAGAAAAAGGACGGCAGTATGCGCTTCTGTGTGGACTATCGACGGCTGAACGACGTCACGAAAAAGGACAGCTACCCGCTGCCTAGGATCGATGACACACTGGACACGCTGACTGGTATGAAGTGGTTTACCACACTTGATCTGAAGAGTGGCTACTGGCAAGTAGAAATAGACCCCAAGGACAAGGAGAAAACTGCATTCTCAACAGGAAAAGGGCTATGGCAGTTTAAAGTTATGCCATTCGGTTTGTGCAACGCTCCTGCGACGTTTGAAAGGCTGATGGAGCAAGTACTCGCCGGATTGATTGGAGACGCATGTCTTGTCTATCTAGACGACATAATCATCGTGGGCCGTACATTTGAAGATCACCTTGAAAACCTCAACCGAGTGCTGTCGAAAATCCAAACAGCAAATCTCAAGTTAAGTCCGAAAAAGTGTTCGTTTTTCAGACAGCAAGTGAACTTCTTAGGACACATAGTTTCGAGGGAAGGTGTTCAAACAGACCCAGAAAAAGTAGTCGCCGTCATGGATTGGCCAGTTCCGAAAGACAAGACACAGGTCAGAGCATTCCTGGGTTTGTGCTCCTACTATCGAAGATTTGTCAAGAATTTTGCCGACATTGCCAAACCTCTGCACAAACTCACTGAGGAAAAGAGGCAATTCTGTTGGGAGGAGGACTGCGACGTCGCATTTCAGGAATTAAAGAAACGTCTGTGCAACACACCTATTTTGGGATATCCTGACACTGAAAATGAATTCATAGTTGACACAGATGCCAGTAATACTGGAATTGGGGGCGTGCTGTCTCAACGGAAAGGAGACCGGGAGGTTGTAATAGCTTACTTCAGCAAGTCTTTATCCAAACCAGAAAGAAATTACTGCGTTACAAGACGGGAGCTACTCGCTGTAGTAAAGACAGTGCAGCACTTCAGTAAATATTTGCTGGGACGTAAATTCCAATTACGAACTGACCATGCTGCACTGAAGTGGCTATTACAGTTCAAGAATCCAGAGGGGCAAGTGGCGAGATGGATAGAACTGCTCCAAGAGTTTGATTTCGTAACTGAACATCGCAGTGGGAGAACTCACGGTAACGCAGACGCCTTATCCAGAAGACCTTGTCCTGAAGACTGTAAGCACTGTGCCAGGCAAGACACTAAGGAAGTAGTGCCCGTGAGGATGCTTAGAACGGATCTCAGCGATGAATGGAAGGAGACCCTACAGCAGGCTCAGCACAATGACTCGGATATCAAACCGATCTTCGAGTGGATCAAAGCTGGTGTTCCTAAACCCAAGTGGAGTGATGTGGCTGCGATGAGTTCCATCACGAAGAGTTATTGGGCGCAATGGAACAGCTTGGTGATCCAGGATGGAGTCTTGTGCCGTAAATGGGAAAACGCTAGAGGGGATAGCTGTCATCTACAAATGGTTGTTCCGAAAGCTAAGGTACCGGATGTTCTACGGCTCTACCATGATGGATGTTCTGGAGGACATATGGGGGTAAAAAGGACTCTACTAAAAATTCGAGAACGCTTCTACTGGATCCACTGTCGAGATGATGTGGAGGACTGGTGCCGTAAATGTACCAGTTGTGCGGCCGTGAAAGGACCCCATACACGCAGCAGAGGTGCATTAAAAGTGTACAACGTTGGAGCCCCTTGGGAACGGATAGCACTAGACGTTGCGGGACCATTTCCAGTAAGTGAGAGCGGAAACAAGTACTTCCTGGTGGTCATGGATTACTTCACAAAGTGGCCAGAAGTCTTCGCCATTCCTAACCAAGAAGCTACAACTGTCGCAGATAAATTGGTTCAGGAAGTCTTCTGTCGTTTTGGGGTACCCTTAGAAATACACAGCGATCAAGGAAGAAATTTTGAATCGCAAGTATTTCAAGAGACTTGTCGATTAATGGGTACCCATAAAACCAGAACCACATCCTACCACCCACAATCCGATGGAATGGTGGAACGATTCAACCAAACGTTAGAGAGATATCTGGCGAAAGTTGTGGAAAGCCGGCAAAGGGATTGGGACAAGCACATACAGCCGTTTCTTCTGTCTTACCGAAGTGCAGTCCACGAAAGTACGACTGTGACACCAGCCTTCGCGAACTTTGGAAGGGAACTACGGTTACCTGCTGATTTAATCACTGGAACTCCCCCTGATGCTCCATGTAGCGTAACAGATTACGCGAATGACTTGCGTAATAAGTTGAACGATGTTTATGAGCATATCCGACTGTCCGGCCAACAGATGTCTGAGAAGATGAAGACCCGTTATGACCGGAAAGCCAACGGTAGGGGTTTCGACGAGGGTTCACTGGTGTGGTTGCATAACCCAGTGCGGAGCAAGGGAAAGTCTCCGAAGTTACAAGCAAAATGGGATGGACCATACCGAGTCGTGACTAGGATCAACGATGTCACCTACCGAATACAGAAGGGTCCACGAGGTGCGCCTAAGATTGTGCATGTAGACCGGTTGGCACGATACTACTGGCCCCTTATTCACAACCATTCGACTCGCTTCCGATTCGGAAAGTCGTATATCTGTCTTCTTCTGGCATTACGAAAACGACCGAGATAGACATACGACTTTCCGAATCGGAAGCGAGTCGAATGGTTGTGAATAAGGGGCCGGGACTAATGATGCTCGGGACGAGCATGTCTAAGGCGGGGGCAGTGTTACATCGGACCTACTAGAACATTCGAGAAAGTCAGCGATTATAGTGTGCGTACGTTAGAAGTTCGAGAGAATTCTATTATTATTAGTTTTAAAGTTAGGTAGGTACAAACTCGCGACCTATTTATAAAAAGACATTAGAATTTCGACCGTACGCCTAGGGCATAAGGTTCATATTTGCTTGTTTTGTACAAGTAGGTTAGGTAGGTTAGGTAGGTACTTGTTTTTAGTAGGTACCTATCTACCTGCTATTTTTTGTTAGTGTTTTTTTATGACCCTCTCGAATGTTCGTCGTTATTCTGGTGTGTCTGTTGGCGAGTATAAATAGAGCGCTCAGGGCCGCGACCGGCAGTCTTGTTTTAGCGACACAACGAAGCGAATCCAAGTGAACTACAAGTGCGATATCTAAGTGAATAGTAAACAGTAGTGTATTTGTGATTAAGTTTTGATTGTTTTGTGATTAATAAAGTTATTGTGTTGTTTAATCGGTAGTAATTAATTTATCTCATACCCAGCTCGTAACAGTATTCTTAATTCTAGGAGGAGCAGTTTCGTGGTCAAGTACTAAACAGCGCACTGTGGCACTTAGCACTGCAGAGGCAGAGTATGTCTCAATGTCAGAGGTAGCTAAGGAAGCCGTGTTCCTAAGGCGATTTGTTTTGGAACTGACTGGAAAAGAATACCAACGAGCTTTAACTGTATTTTTAGATAGTCAGTCTGCAATTGCCATTGCATATAATCCAGTTCACCACCAACGCACGAAGCATGTTGATGTGAGATATCACTTTGTGCGAAATGCAGTTGAAGCAGAGGATATAAGGTTAGAGTATCGCGAAACTGAGAGGATGGTTGCGGATATTCTTACCAAGCCTCTCCCCAGAGGTAAGTTTGAGTGGTGTGTTAAGAGTATGGGATTGTGTGTATGAGAACGCGGTGTATTGAGAGTAGTGTGTGTTGTGTGAGTGTGTATATGTATGAACATGAGTTGTTTGTATGTATGCATGAGACTAAGGAGGAGTGTTGAAGCAAAGAGGTTTTTTGCTTAAATAATCTCAGGCAGGTTATATTTTATGTTTTTTAAATATTGGTTGTCTGAGTTATGTCACTACTGAAAAAATGGTTTTTGGTTGTCAATGTTTTTTCAAAATATATTTTATTTAACCGTTTCATTATGTTTTGATCACGATCTACAAGTAACAGGGAACTTCTAACATATTCACAGGGATGTGATGTGTTACGCGATACAAAACTATAAAATCTCACGTTCAGTCGGACGACTAACTGAGTTTCAGAATCGCGTATAACCACGGATTGTATGTGTGAGTCACTTTTAAGAGCTTGACACACATGTAAACACCCGACAGGATCACGCGTTTTCTTTGGCTAAAATTGATTAAATATAGCCAATGAAAACCCATTGGTCGGTCTGTCAGGTATTTGTGCACAGCATCCGTTGAGGAGGATTACGATCGGCAGTGCACAAACGCTTTTTCAACTGTTCAGCTAGAGCGTACTCTGTCAGTACCGAACTCGACACAGAGGTCACTGTGTCACTAACTCGCGCCGACCTGGAGAACGTTGAAGCAGATCTCACACACGCGCTGTGGCTTGTTCATGCCGAACTTGAGGATCGGCACGTCTTGACTCGAGCATTTGTTGCACAGCATGCGGCCGCAGTGACGACTGGGGAAAGTATTACTTGTTAAACGCTATACTTATAGTAGAACAAAATATTCAAAGAGCCAAACAATACTAATCGAAACATACAGTGGTGAGAAGAAAATAATAACTCTTATCATTCTCCAATTGTGCATTCAGACTTGGGTAAAGAAAAGTCATTAATAAGTTATTTAAAAATTATAAATATCATCCATTTTATATATCTTTATATGCAGCCTGAATCGTACTGCTCCTCACCCACTGCTATAAACATAATATGAATCATCTGAATAGTAGTTACCAGTGATGTTTCCTCATGGTGAGCGTGAACTTGGTCCCGCACTCCTGGCACAGGTCGGACTCCGCCCACGGCGCCTCCGCCGGCAGCACATCGAGCAGACGATGCAGTAATTGTTTCGTTGCAACCTGCACGACATGTAGCATCATTTTTTTAAGTGAAATTCTTCAGGCGCTTTTTGGGTGAACATAAAGCGTAGCACTCGTAGCCGATCCGCTACGGCGTAGCATCACTAAGGCGTGCGCGGGGCACAACCTGTAGAAGTGCTACTACTGCGGCGGGGCCTGTGTACTTTTTGTTTTCTCTTCTATCGGCAGTCCCCAAACTGAAGATATATGGGGAATGTCTATCAAAGTTTGTACATCTATACCACAGAGTATATAATCACTACGTTTAAGAGACGGGACTTCCATAAAATCCATTGGAATGGCATTACATGGCCTTCCAACACCAATAGATACCACAAAGATGTCAAACAGAAGCACAGAGTATATAATCACCACGTTTAAACAAGAGTGCCAACCTAATGAACCAAATAGTGCTTACCAAATAGCTTTTTATCGATATCGATGAAATATGCAGCGTAAAAACTGAGGCTACTAATAAATATGTTTAATGTTTAGGTATTGAATCCGCATTTATGAATCCAATATTGATAAGGGGGATATTTGGTACTAATACAAGATTGGACTTAAATGCGGACCCGCAATGAAATAAAAAACTGTTTTTGCTGATTTAATTCAAATTTTATTACTGAAATGAAATAACAATATCAGCGAAAAAAAAAATGAAATGAAATGAAAATAAAAACTGATTCTTTCTAAATTTTTATCATTATTTTGTGAGTCAGTGGTCAGTTACAGGACTTACATGCACTTTTCGTCCGTTCCACCTAGTTACATTGTAGTTACATCGATGTAACTAGCTGGACATTTTTATTCCAAGTAGTTACATTATTTAAAAATTTTACTTTAACGTAACTAATAAGACTTTTTTGTTTCACCTAGTTACATCGTAGATAGGTACCATCGTAGGTTCAAAAGATATATTAGTTAGCTCTCGTGAGTCATGTACTCCTAGTACTTTCATGCTCATGGCAACCAACGTCTTAATGAACTTACTTAATGAAACCTCTTCGGTAAGGAAATGTACTGCACTGTACTGTACTGTACTGTACTGTGTTGCCACTTATAAATAATAACGAAGTCATCGACGTCAATGAAAAGTGTGTTGGCTCAATTACGGTACATTGTCTACTGTAAGTAATATTTGTCCTACACACCTTATCGCTTTTTTTCCGATAAAATATGACTATCGAGTTTGGAATTTGTTACATCATGGCATGGTTATGACGATTTCATTCGAACGCAACGCAGTCATATAGCTATCGATAAGAGCGAGGCCACACGATGCGTTGCGCTGCGTTGCGTCGTCGCAGCGTCGTACAATCACTGTCAAAATGGCAATGCACAACAATGATTGTATGGCGCAACGCACTAGTGGGGTAGTGATTTGTGTGTAGGATGACGTTTGCGGCGCCGCTCCGTCGTCGCACCGCACCGCCAACGCATCGTTTGGCCTCGCTCTTATTTGACAAAATGCGATATACCAGCTATTTTTAAAATCTTTTATTAAACTTCACATGTTTGTTTAAGTATGTATGTGGCGTACAAATCTTGCAAGCCTAATTTGACACACACTAACGGTTTCGTGATTTCCTTTTTTTTTGCGTTTAAATAAAATCTTGTCGTGAGAATGTTTTTTCTATTAATTTTGTTTTATTTTAAGGATGAGACAATGCTAAAATTAAAACCTACCTACTATTGATATAATTATCAATGAGGCTTGTTTAGAAGCCGTGGATGGTAGAGAACCAGCACCAAAAGTTTTTAATAAAGCATTGCAACATATTAATGAGAAGGGTTATAATATGGCTGCTAAAAAGCCAGTGCCATCTTTTAAACATAAAAATCTGCTATTTACAAAAGAAGGAATGAAAAAGCCGGTGTGAAAAAAACTTCCACTAGAAATATAGAGGAAGTGGAAGTGCCACATCAATTCAATTCATTTTTACTGGCGGACTACAAAAATGGTAACATGCGTATCATAATATTCTGTTCGCAACACTTAAGACAGTATATTAAGACCGCTATATTTTATGGACGGTACGTTTAAAACTTGCCCAACGCCGTTCCGTCAACTATTTACCATTCTTGGCGGTGTTGCAAGTGACATTAATAATACAATATTATTCCAATGTTTTATTCCTTTATGACACATCAAAACAAGGAAGCGTAACTATATTATATTATTTCATTTAATTAAAGCACACTTAAATGATTGGAAGCCACAGAAAATCATGATAGATTTTGAAGAGGGAATAATCGCAGCGCTCAGAGAGATTAACACTGTTCAAGAAACAAAAAGTTATCACTTCCATTATTACAATAGTTTGAAACGCAAACCAAAGCAAATGGGTATATTTAAGGATAAAAGCCACAAAACTATAGTTTTACTCTGCAGTAGTCTAGCATATTTACCAGAAGAGGATATATTATCAGTTTGGAATTACATAAAGAGTGAAATTGTACTAGAAGATGATCGAATAGAACTTGAACAGTTTCAACATTCTTTTGAAAAATTTTGGCTAAAAGAAAAAATGGTGAAAATGTGGTGTAACTACGGTGAGCTACATCGAACAAACAATGTCGTGGAGGGATGGAATTTTAAAATTAATACTAAAGTGTATATAGTGCAGCCCCGACTTACGAAAAGTAAGTCGTGGGTTCGAACCCAGACAGACGCATTACTTTGTGTGATTTATTTCATCACCACTGCTCTCAAAGCGGTTAAGGAAAACATTGTGAAGAAATCAGCATGTTCTGGAAGAAGGCCGCGAAGACCTGAAAGAAGACCGGGAAGACCTAGAAGAAGACCGGGAAGACCTGGAAGAAGACCGGGCAGACCTGGAAGTAGGCCGGGAAGACCTGGAAGAAGACCGGGAAGACCTAGAAGACCGGGAAGACCTGGAAGAAGACCGGGAAGACCTGGAAGAACGGAACTAAACGGTACCTCTTTTTATGAATAAAATGCACATTACCATCTAATGTCACCGTGAAATTGTCAAATACGTTCGATTGTAATGTCTCACTAAAATTCATTAAACTATGTTTCTCTGCCCAAGTTACTTTAATGGCATAGTTTTTATTGTGTAACGCTAGATAATAGCATGGCTTACTCAAAGACAACATTTAAATATGCGTCGTTAGATTACACGCTGTCACAGAATGCGTAAGAAAAATAAAGATTCACAGCTCCTCCCCGTAGGTGAAAAGTTTCTTCTAAGTGTTGATCAAACCTTAACGCTTTTTGGTCATTATACAGAGTGGAGAAGACAATACGACAATAAATGAAAACAGGCGTAATACTAGTTCATAGGAAAAATTCTACACAATAAAAAAAACCCAAAACAGAAATTAAAAAAAAAAAAAACACAAAATCTAACTCTAAGGATACTCTTTATGACTCTTATTAGCCTGGTTTAAGGTCTAATTTGCAGTAAATCAAATTTAGCGAAAGTTTTTAAATAGCGAGTTGGCAAGGGGTCGTTAACCTGTTAGTGCTTCCTTAAAATCAGATACATCATGTCGCAAATGTTGAAGGTGAAAAATAATTTCCTGTGACTAAACAACTTGATATTTTCAAACGATTTTTTTTTTGTTTGCTAGGAACGTCTTGAGGTACGCGTAGTTTAATTTATTGTCGTATTGTCATCACCACCCTGTATATGGCCCATTTTCCGTCGCTAGTTCTGATGGGCGGTATTTGTGTAATCGGCATTTTTAGATTTGTTGTCGCAAGCGCTATTGAGCATGAGGTCCTGGGTTGGAACCACGGAAAACGACACCAAAAATTTGAAGTACATCCATGCCGTACTTTTTGAGTTTAGCCCGGACATACATACAGACAAACAGACATACAGACAAACGGACATACAGACATGCAGACATACAGACATACAGACATACAGACATACAGACATACAGACATATAGACATACAGACATACAGACATAAAGACATACAGACATACAGACATACAAACATATCTTCTTCCTAGTCTTCCCATTCTTCCCGTTCTTCTCGCTTCTTCCCGGTCTTACCGGTCCTCATCCCGGTCTTCTTCCCGGTCTTTCCGGTCTTCTTCCCGGTCTTCCCGGTCTCCGTCCAGGTCTTCCCGGTTTCCCGGGGAATTACCCGGTCTTCCCGGTCTTCTTCCCGGTCTTTCGGTCTTCCCGTTCTTCCCGGTCTTCCCATTCTTCCCTTCTTCCCGGCCTTCTTCCCGTTCTTCCCGGTCTTCTTCCAGGTCTTCTTCCCGGTCTTCCAGGTCTGCTTCCCGGTCTTCTTCCAGGTCTTCCCGTTTTTCCAGGTCTTCCCGGTCTTTTCGGTCTTACCGGTCCTCATCCCGGTCTTCTTCCCGGTCTTTCCGGTCTTCTTCCAGGTCTTCCCGGTCTTCCCGGTCTTCTTCCCGTTCTTCCCGGTCTTTTCCCAGTTCTTACACGTAGTGTCAAAAACGCAAAACAAAAGCATGTCAACAAAAAAGCAACAGATAGCGTCAAATAAGCCGGTTCACGGATGTCAGAATTCAGAACTAAAATCGTATGGACGCGCACAAGTGACTACGCGGCTGGCAGTACCGTTTTGTAAGGACCTAGGTAAGCAGGGAGTTACGGCAGAAATAGAAAGTACGAATAGTACTCGTAGAACGATATAGAATGAGTAATGTATGTCTGTATGTCTGTATAACTGTATGTCTGTATGTCTGTATGTCTGTATGTCTGCATGTCTGCATGTCTGCATGTCTGCATGTCTGTATGTCTGTATGTCTGTATGTCTGTATGTCTGCATGTCTGCATGTCTGCATGTCTGCATGTCTGCATGTCTGCATGTCTGCATGTCTGCATGTCCGCATGTCTGCATGTCTGCATGTCTGCATGTCTGCATGTCTGCATGTCTGCATGTCTGCATGTCTGTATGTCTGTATGTCTGTATGTCTGTATGTCTGTATATCTGTATGTCTGTTTCTCGCTCGGCGTTTGGTGGTGCGTGTGAGTGGGAGAAGGATAGGAAGGAACCGCAGATTTCAAAAACAGAGCGCGAATTTAAAAATCAGGATAATGGCGTAAACATCCTCCCGGCTTTGATAATACGTAGGATTATCGAAAAAAAGCTGTCTAAATGAAAGAAATAAAATTTATCTATATGAAATACCTAAATTATGATTACCTACCTATACTATGAAATTAAATTATTAAACTATTGCGAGGGCAGGGGACAAAGTTTGACGATAGGTCGTTTAAACGTGCCAGAAGCAGATTTAACTAAAGCGACGCGTACTCTACCATCCTTACCCGGGTAAACCTCCTGGATAATGCCCAAAGGCCAGCGAAGCGCGGGAACATCATCTTGATGTATCAATACAATAATACCGGGTTTAACGTTATCCGAATTAGTAAGCCATTTTTGTCTCACTTGTAATGAATTAAGATATTCTAAACGCCACCTTTTCCAATAACTATGCACCATTTGGTCTAGCAGTTCTTTCCGATGACGTAGAGTCTTAGTTTCCTCAGAAACAGGCGCAGAAGGTAGGTATGTCAAGGGAGAAGCCATTATAAAATGAGCGGGAGTAAGAGGCTCAGGATGTGGGTCCTCTGATAAAATACAAAGCGGTCTGGAATTTAAAATGGTTTCGACCTGAGTCAAAACAGTTAACAGTTCTTCATAGGTAAGTAACTCAGATCCAATAACGCGGTATAAATGAAGCTTCATGCTTTTAATATTAGATTCCCAGAGTCCTCCGAAGTGAGGAGCTCGGGGCGGGATCATATGCCATTCGATGCGGTGGTCGGTAAGTAATTCGTTTATCTGAGACTTAGCACCAACAAAATTCGTTCCATTATCGGAATATACATATGAGAAACCGGACCACGCCTCGAAATGAAGCGTTTAAACGCGGAAATGAAAACTTCAGACGACAGATCGGAAGCTAGTTCGATGTGCACGGCTTTGGTTACTAAGCAGATAAACAAACAAATATAAGCTTTCTGGCTTCTTTGACCTCGGCGTCTACATAATGTAATATTAATGGGACCGGCGTAGTCCACGCCCGTATGAACGAAGGCTTTAGTTTCTTGAACGCGGTATGCTGGTAAGTCAGCCATTTTCGTAGTAAGGTGAGATGGTGAATTTTTAAAACAGAAATTACAAGCGTGAACACGTTGCCTTATCACATTCCTTGAAGCTAGGATCCAATATTTTTGTCGCAACAAAGAACTCAAAACATTGGCACCAATGTGACAATGCAGGCGGTGATAGTAGTCAATTAAAAGGTGAGTAACATGATCATGTTTAGGCAATAATGCGGGATGTTGAGCTTCGTATGGTAAGTTACTATTTGAAAGTCTACCTCCTATTCGTACAGTTCCGTATTCATCGACGAATAAGTCTAATTTTCTGAGCGGAGAGGAAATAACTTTATTCGTTTTTAAGTCATGAATTAATTGAGTAAAGTGAACAGCGCGGATTAAATACCTTTCAGCTATTATGAGCTGAGAAGCTGATATTCGATTATTACGCGGTAATATTTTAGCAAATATCAAAACATATGCAATAATACGAATCATTTTATTCCAGGACTAGCTTCTGCCAGCGGCTTCGCCCGCGTGAAGTTTGATTATTGTCCCATGGGATCTTACTACCGGAATAAAATGTATCCTATGTTTTATGTGGGTCATAGCGTGATGATATAAACGTAAGAGTAAACAAATATAATAATAACAAATCTCCGAACTGCTAAGCTATCGGGAGTTACACGTGTTATTGTGAGTCAACTATAAAAGATAGACATATGCTGTCTTGGGATATTTTTTATATAATTTTATGTGGAATATTTCCGTTATACATGATTTCTATGTAGCTTTAACCATTAAGGCTGCACACGCGACGGACGCTAAAAAAACCAAGTAACTTCTCCCGTTTTCCCAACATTTCCTTTCACTGCTCTGCTCCTATTAATGGTAGCGTGATGAAAAATATACTATTACCTGCTCAGGAGTATGTAGAATAATTGTACCAAGTTTCGTTAAAATCCGTCGAGTATTTTTTTTTTATATAAATAACATACAGACAGACAGACAGACAGACAGACAGACAGACAGACAAAAATTTTACTGATTGCATTTTTGGCATCAGTATCGATCACTAATCACCCCCCGATAGTTATTTTGTAAATATATTTCATGTACAGAATTGACCTCTCTACAGATTTATTATAAGTATAGATAGAAGATAGATAGATAGATGAAAACTTTTGCGTCAGGTCATAGAGAAAACCAGGAGCGGGTTTGGCAGTCGTGCAAACGAATGTTTTACTTTTATATTCAGTTAAAGTCTCACATGCCTCTGGAAGGAAAGGTGTGATCGGCCAGTTTGATACAGGAGCACAAAGCCAAGGAGGGCCATGCCACCATAGCGGATGAGCGAGTAATTGTTCTGGCAAGAGACCTCGAGAAAGACAATCACTGGGATTCTCTATCCCATTGACATGATAAAAATGACGCGAATCGAGATTTTCCTGACATTTCGCGACGCGGTTGCTAACGTAAATATCCCATCTATGCGGTAAGGAATTAATCCATGAAAGAGCTATTTTTGAGTCTGAAAATGCGAATATATTAGAAATTTTTGTACGAGCACTGTACGTTTCATAAATCAGACGGACTAGTTTCGACATAAGGACTGCGGCGCATAATTCTAACCTGGCCAACGAAACGACTTTGACAGGGGCGACTTGGGATTTGGCGCATATTAAATTGACCCGCACATTTCCCTCGCCGTCAGTGACGTGGAGATACACGACGCAACCGTATGCCTTCATACTTGCGTCAGCGAACGCGACAATGTTGGTAGAGCAGCCGATGGTCACACCTAGATGACGTGGGATTTTGCACGCGGAAAGAAGCGGCAATTGCTCATTAAACCTTTGAAATAAAGAAAGTATATCGTCGGGTAAGGGATCGTCCCAATCGACTTTAAGTAGCCACAGCTCTTTAATTAAGAGTTTGGCGAATAATATCACTGGAGCGGCGAACCCAAGTACGTCCCATAAGCGGGCGATGCTTGAAAGAATTGTTCGTTTGGTATATGTCTCCTTTATAGGGGCGGTTGAAAATGTAAATATATCCTGCGCGGGTAACCATTTAAGGCCTAACACCTTCAGGTTTTCATTATCTGAAAATTCTATTGCGGCGCGGTTAGACTGTGGCACAGTGTCTAATAACTCAGGTGAGTTACTGGCCCATTTAGTCAAATGAAACCCACCAGACTTAAATAAGTCAATGAGTTCGCGGGAAAGAGATTTTCCTTCGTCCACTGTAGGGACAGAAGTGGTTAAATCGTCCATGTACAGCTCATGCGACGCCACATCAGCGGCTCGCGGAAAACGATCGCGTTCGTCGATCGCTAGCTGTCGCACAGTGCGCATAGCTAAGAAAGGGCTGCATTTTAAACCGAACGCGACTCGATTAAACTGAAATTCGCGTATGGGTTGCGCGATGTCAAAGCGGAATAAAATCTTTTGATATTTGCGGTGATCAGATGGAAGAAGAATTCTGAGATACATTTGTTTTATGACTGCAGCTAACGCTATCGCAAACAAGCGGAAATTAAGTAGCAAAACAAAAATGTCAGCCTGGAGATTCGGCCCTGTATGAAGAATATCATTGAGCGAAATACCGTTATGACATTTAGCACTAGCGTCGAGAACAATACGAACCTTCGTAGTCGCTTTATCGCGGCGAACGACGGCATGATGCGGAATGAAATATCCTTGCGAATAATCCTCGCTGTCAGGCGGGACCTCGGATAAATAATCGTTCTCTAAGTAGTCCTGTACTACCTCATTGTAACTGACTCGCAGCTCAGGATCCTGAAGCTTGCGCTCCAATGAGAGCAGTCGGCGAACAGCGACGGAGCGAGAGTCCCCTAACTTGGACGGATCTCGGCAAAAAGGTAAAGCGGTGCAATAACGACCAGTGGCATCACGCGATACTGTAGAGGTGTAAATGTCTTCACATTGACTATCCTCTGGACTAAGAAACCCCTTGGTAGGTATTTCCTCCATTTCCCAAAACTTGGTCAATGTTTTATCAAGATGAAGTTCATCGAAGCGATCACGCATCTCCACGTCACTAGAACACGTGAAGAAAGTAGCGGTGTTTATATTTTGCAATGTGCAAGCGGTGTTATTTTTATTAGCATTGCTAGTAGGAGCATCCCCCATTAGAATGTAACCAAACACAGTTTCTATAGCGGACGGTGCGGGGGGCGCGACAATCCTACCACCCAATAACAGGTGCGGGAACAACTGAGCGCCGAGTATTAACTCAATCTCGCCCGGAATATGCCAATACGGATCAGCGAGCGGTAAGTCAACCAAATGTTGCACTACCGAAGTGTCAACATATTCGGAAGGCATGCGGTCGGTAATGTTATCAACTACCAACGCGGTAACGTTATAAGAATATTTTTTATCTTTCGTGGTTACAAGCAGCGGGATGTATCCCTGAACCGTTTGTGAAGCGGACCCGATGCCTTTAATAAACGAATTTGTAAACGAAATAGGTTTTAATTTGAGCTGTTTACAACATGCGGACGTAATCAAATTATTCTGCGAAGCATTGTCAATTAAGAGCGGGCCTAAAGCAAAATCTTCAATCTTAGATTAGATTTTTAGAGTAGTAAATCATGTTCAAATTAGAAAAAAAAAATATGTTAGGAAACTTCATTATATATGTGAGGGTTGGGTCTGAGCAAAAACATAATAGGATAAAATTTTCTCGATAGAAAATCGTCACAAAGTTACCTCTAATTTTCAAGAATTTTGGTTTGTATTCTATTTCGGTGCATATTACTGAACCATAAACTACATAAATATTATCACTCATGTGTAACCTAGGGCTGACTCTGAGAAAATTTTGAAAATATTTTCTTTTTTAAGAGATAATAGACCCGAAAGAATTTGGCGCTTACTACATTTTTAATCCGCGAAATGCGCCGTCTTCCGTCTCGCGGGACGCGAGCTTGAGACATCAGTTTGTTTCACCGATCAGTAGACCTCGCTCTGTTGAGACGGGCGGTCTATGTCACTTTGCTCCGCGCCCAGCCGCCCTTATTATTTTCATAATATTACTAATTTTTTGTTGAGTAACATGGCTAACAAGAAAAATACAGTAATAAAACGGAAGAAGCGAGAAGTAAAGCAGTTGAACACTCAATTTATGGCTGATTGCCGTAGTCGAAAGTACTTATGTATTTTTTACGTGCCTAAGCGCATAGTAAACTCAAAATAAACGGATGATAGATTTGATCGTGCATTATTTTTGTGTGAAATTATGATAATTACATACAACGTTGGATGCGAGTCGCCGTTGACCGGTCAATGTGACGACACTTGGGGGAGGCCTATGTCCAGCAGTGGACGTCTTTCGGCTGATACAACCCGTTCGAATTAACCGTTATGTTAGTTATTATTAAAAGGGATTTGTTTTATTACTTGTAGATACGTTACGCATGCGGTACGTTTCTCACCTTGAAATCACATTCAACAATAAAGTTATGTTAAAAACGAATTTATCCTACTAATCCTACTAATCCTACTTCCTACTAATATTATAAATGCGAAAGTTTGTGAGGATGGATGTATGTTTGTTACTCTTTCACGAAAAAACTACTGAACGGATTTTGATGAAATTTTGCACATAGATAGTTTATAACCTGGATTAACACATAGGATACTTTTTGTCCCGGTAGTAAGATCCCATGGGTATTATCAAACTTCGCGCGGGCGAAGCCGCTGGCAGAAGCTAGTATTAACATATTGCAAAGTACGCCACTCAAGTATCAACATTAATCTGGCGCGCTATACCAAAGTAATGTCAGACAAAATGTAAACATAACCTATGTCCGCGATGATTACTGTTCAAAATTCCACTTATTTCGTATGCAAGCAATTCAAAACAGAATGGGGTTCATCAATTAACACTTAATTCATCTAAAAACAACAAAACAAACAGTTACATACCTGTCATTTCGGCGGTTCTTAGGTAAACATCGTTGAGATCGGAAAGAATGGTTTTGGCCTCTTTTTCTGCCAAACATCGCCTATAAACCTTATAAATTATCGCTCTGCCAGCACTTCGGATGGTTTTATTATTTTTTTTATTATTCTACGTGGCTTTAATTACGTTTTCAGGGCACAATTTTAAATATTAGTAAACTTTCGAACTTTGTTTACCCCAAACGAGCGCATAACGACACGTTCGCAGGAGCGGAGTTCCTATCCGAAGTCTGCGAGTGCGAGCAGGACGGCAACGTTGCAGCGTCGGCGGCCGCAGCGCCAAGCGATTGCGCGAAATGCACGGTCGCGGGCGCGGGCTGATTAGGTGGTTGTTGCAATGACGGCGCGTTATTATTATTATTACTATCTAAATGCAACAAAGTATGATGGGCCTTTTACAGGATTTGCATGTGTAAGTGGAGTTACAATGCGAAGCGGTATGCGATAAACTTAGGCAGTTTATACATCCTCGTTTGGATTTAACGAAATCGAAACGACTTTTGGCGGGAAGCGATTTAAATGTGGGACATTTGTATAACTGCTGATGATCAGACTTGTTACACATTAAACAAGACTCAACCCCCTTGCTGTTACTCGTAATAAACGTCTGTGATTGGTAGGTATTGCGCAGGCGGTTATGTTTCGCATTGTTATTATTAATGTGTTGTTCCACTGCCGAGGCAGGACCGCGGTTTGATTGTGACGACGACGAGGTACGATCTAGAATTTTAGCTTGACTCTTTGTGAATTCTATGAAATCCTTATAAGAAGGAATTTCTTTGTCTCTGACAAAAGATTCAAAGGCATGTGCGGTCGCGGAATCGATTTTACGCATTGCAATATTTATTATATAACATAAAATCTTTTAAATCGTCGAATTTTAATTGCTCCAATGCTGAAACAGCGGCGTCGAAAGTTTCAACGAATGTATTTAAAGACGAGGAATTGTTCGTCGCGGGTTTGATATTAAAAAGTATAGACACGTAATGACACCCTAAAGCTCTCTTATCTTGGTATTTTTCAACTATACTTTTCCAAATAGATGAATAATTTTCGCCTGATGGAATGACGCCCGCAATTATTTTTAATGCAGGACCAGTCAATTTTCCTGTCAAATATTGTATTCTCTGAGAATCATTTAACGACTCATTTAAATGTATATTGGCTTTAAACGACTCATAAAATATGGGCCAACTATCCATCTTTCCATCGAACGAAGGAATATTTATCGGAGGTAATTTGATCAGTGGAAGCGCACCTTTATTTTCGCACGAGAGCGAGTTTTGATGAGGCGAATTTTCACGGATACGGAAACGAACCCTCTGTATTCTCGCGTAAACATCTTCAAATGCATTGAGAGGTTCGTAATTGGGTATAAACTCAGTTTTAACTTCAAAGCCTAGCTCATTAATGGAGTCTAGATTTGAAATGAATTCCTGACGTATGACCGGTAATGTTTCGGTTTCCGCCATGAATGATTCCGAAGAACGGAGATCTGCGGTAGATAAAGTTATTTTCTTAGCTAAATCATGGAGACTAGTCAAACGAGAAAATATTGCATTGTTTTTAGCCTGTAATAGTGCTATTTTAGCTGCCATGGTGAGCAAATGATGCGTAGGTAGGAAAAATAGGTAACCAAATAACTTTACTTATGTTAGGTCGGTACCTACTAAATGGGCAGCGAGCGGTTACGAATATGTACTAGCGGGACGTATAATATGCCTACTAATACGGATAAAGGTTGACTAGATAGGTAAATACCTAAATATTCGAGTAAATACACCTAAGTAGGTAGGTTTACTGAGTAAGTATGGCAAGCAGAATGCGACGTACAGTGCCGACCAAAAGTCGATAAGCAATCTCACAAAGCAATAGCTTGACGTTTAGTTTGACTTACGACCTTCTACTTTCAACAAAATAGATATTGTCAGCAACTAGTTGTAGTTCATAATTTCAATGGCAATATCTAAGACATGATGGCCTAGCGGTTGGGCCCGTCCAGAATTAAGAGCGAATCAGTAAGCCGTGAGTTCAAATCCCGCACAGTTACTTTTAGTCTTTTTGTAAGTTTTTACTCTACAGAAATATTATAATATTAAGGCGAGGGCGACTATTATCGCGAATTATCCGCGCTTCATAAAAGTGGCCTTAATAGGACTAAATGTGAGTATTATAATTATTTATGAATTGTAACTTAAACATTAAAAATTTAAAAACGAATGGGTATTATAAATTGTTCATTTATTTGGTGACCTGTGCTTTACTTAATTCGTTATTTTTTTTTTCATTCTATCATGCAAGATAAATAATTAGTGTTTATTATTGGATTTATAAATGCAGAGTGAATGAAGTCACTTTAGTATTTATTACAGCTGCCTAACATCATTTTTTTTTGTTTAGAGAAATGCAGTAAGTCTCTGGATCAAAAGGTATGAGGAAGAAGGGAGCCTTGCAAGTAGACAGCGAAGTGGAAGGTCGTCGCCTATTAGCGAAGCGCAGCGACAACATATCGTGGGCGAGTATGAAACCAATGGTTTCACACCTACGACACACTCGGAGTCACCGCAAACTGTTCGCCGTGCCCTCCACGCTGAAGGCTTGCATCACAGAAGATCAGCTAAAATGCCCTTCTTGACAGAAAGACATAAAGAAGAACGATTACATTTCGCACGGGAATATTTAGACTTTCACTGGATTACTTCCATTTTGTTCCGGTTCGCGGTCGCCACTCCAGAACTTTTCGACCCCATCGGCCATCCGTTCTGCGAGCAATGTGCCCTGCCCACTGCCACTTAAGTTTAGCAATTCTTCGGGCTACGTCGGTGACCTTGGTTCTCTTGCGGATGTCTTCATTTCTGATGCGATCACGCAAGTAAACTCCGAGCATAGCCCTCTCCATTGCCCTTTGGGTGACTTTAAGCCGCATACGTCTACTTGACTGCATTGAAAATAATGGGGGTTATACAAAATATTAATCCCTAATGTTCTAGTTTTAATTAGACGTGTTACAAAATATTTAGCGATATTAATAATTCCTAAATTGAGGTTTAGTTTCAATCTTCTTTTCTTCAGGAAAATGAACACTTAAACTATAACCTCAATATGAGTTACATTAATTGTGACGTCACATAAAAAACATATTCACGAAGTATAAATTATGTGTTAGTTTTCAGTAAGCTCTGTTGAATACCGATAGATAGAAGTGGGTATCAACAATTATATTTGTGTTATTAGAATATCCTTGTTATGTTAATAAAAAATGACTTAAAAGTGGGTATCCAGATACACAAAAAAATCTTATGAACGGTAACAAGAGAACTTCTTATATCTAGGTAGGAATGTGACGTTACAAATCTTATTAAAGTTGTTAATTATATGAATAAATGAAACGAATAAAACAATTTTTGTTATCTGTCAGCACTTTTTTTTCCACCTTCCAACACCGAAAAAATATTACACAATCTCATAAATAGTTATGATGGGTTATTAACTTATATTTAAATCTTTATAAAAAATAAATAATGAGCATGAACCCATTTCAAAATAAATACCTAAGTAAATAGTTTTTGTATAAAATACAAATATAAATTAAAGTGGTTACAAAAAAAAACCCGTATGTAAATGGGATTTGAACTCAAGACACGTTGATCGTGAATCCACTGCTTAACCTAAACAGCTATCAACACCTGATAGATATGGTCGAAGTTTACCTATCCAATGCAAATACGATCATGCGTTTGCTGCGTGTATAACAAAAGAGACGGTAATATATATCTTTTTGTTTCGTGGAGAGCGACGCGACAACTTGCGACAGTAGGCGACTCTGTGGCTGTGGTGTGCGTAGGTACTGTATTGAGACAGCTTACACATACAGCCGCACGGACGCTCGGCCGTGCGTTCACAGCAATATGATCCTTCGCGTGCCTGTGCGCTTATGAACGCTTACTGTACGTTAATTTAAGTAAGTCAATAAGTAGGTACCTATCTATGCTATGCGGAAAAATTCTACGTTTTTTGGCGTGTGAAAACAATAAATACCTAAGTAAGTATTTAGTTACTTATAACTGACTTGAGTAACTACCTAGATATTGTAAGCTTGATTAAAATACATGTATTTATTTCTATTAAAAATAAGTTGTGAATTCTATCAAAAATTGATGAACTGAAGTTTGAATTAAGTATAATATTAATTATTGTTAATTGCACTAAAAATTATGTTGATTTTACTTGTATTTTAGAGTATTCTTATAATTTATTTGCCGTATTATTTTTACTGTTATTTTAAATTCGTAGCTCAATTTTGACTTCCGATACGTAATGGCGGCAAAATGTCGTTGGTAGTCAGTTGAGTGGGTACTGCCGAGAATCTTGCTTATGACCCTTCGGTGATTCCACGGCAGTCATCTTTGAGCTACGAAGCGAGTTGGTCTAGATTATTACTGTGTAATACCAATAAAGTTATTTGAAGAAGAACAGTGTTTAGATTTTAAATAAGCGTTTATCAAGTCAGAAGCAGGGATAACACCAAGGATCCTGGTGCACCTATTGCTGCCACCCTGGTGTGATCATACGCCTACAATAAGGTACTTTATTAGTGTATTTGAATATTCAATATGATTTTTAATTGTGTAATTTCTTATTGCTAGCGTTGTGCCATTTTCCCGTTGATACTATAATAGAAAAAAAATGTTTCCGTATTGTTGCAATTCTGTTGGCAGATTAATTATTACCTAAATTCGATTTTTCTATTTTGCATTTAACTGGTGTAACAAAACGCTTGGCAAGGCCGAAAAACACGAGTTTTACCCGAAATTACGATAAATTTGTACTAGGCCGAACTTTAGTTTGGAGCATTCCGGATTAGATATTTAAGGCCAATGTTCATTTTTTTTTCTCTTGTAATTTTTGTCCTCTTTGCCAACTGTAGTTTTTGAATTTTATTATTGGACTAAGATGACCCACTGACTGGGGCTATTCTTGTTCTTGGGATGGTTTGAAATCAACTTTACCACTCGTATTGTAAATATTTATTCACCTGCCTTGCCAAGTAAAATAAAAAGACAGTAACCAATTTATAACCTCATTTATTCAATGATTTGAATGATATTTGAATAACATGTGTAGTAGGCCATTTTTATTATGAAATAGATACTCGGTTTTTCAAAAAATGTTTTCAGGTTATTGAACATTGTACTGTTAGTACAATCTGAAGATGCCAAGTGACCGGTCCAAGAACAGACGCAAGTCTAATAGAAGTTACCACAGCGCCATGCCGGGAGGGTCCACGAGACGCAGCCGATCCCGAACTCGTGCTCGAGCCTCGAGACAAACTCATCACTCGTCGGCAGCACCAGGTAGCAATATCCGTTCCTCCGAGCGTCGCAGATCCAGAAGGTCACCTATGGAGTCACAGGCTAGAAGTCGAAGCAGGTCAGTCGTAATAAGGCCATTACCGCATCACAAATCACGTACGCCACCAATAGACCCGCATGGACATGTACCGACCGATAGAATTATAGATCGTAGTCGTAGTAGGCAGAGGCGTCGGATATTGCAGACCCCTCGCAGTGAAAACGTTAATAGATCACGTAGTCCAGTCAGCTCTTATACAAATGTAACCACTACGTCTGCGCCACCGCAGCCGGCACCTACCGATTCAGTTAATACTGAATTACTAAAAATAATCAAAGAGTCGTTGCAATCAATTTCAGCTGTAAATCCAGAGCGCAAAGAAAGATTTACTAATAGTAACGTAGTTCCAGAATTTGATCCTAAATTAAAAAAATCAAACAATTGTTACTTGGCTGAATAAAGTTAAAGAATGTTCCGAGATCTACGGCTGGGATTGTAAACAGACAGCTCATTATGCTCTCCCAAAGTTAGTAGGGACTGCCAAAAAGTGGTATGAAGGACAGCCATCAATTTTACTTACATGGGCTGAATGGGTCGAAAAACTTAAATCTGCTTTTCCTTCATACGAAAATTATGGCCATTTGCTTACGGAAATGTTAGGTAAAAGGGCAAAGTTTGGAGACGATTTAGAAGAGTACTATTTTGAAAAATTGATAGCTTTGAATAGGTGTGGTATAGAAGGCAGGAATGCGATTGACTGCATTGTTTACGGAATAGACGATAGATCAGTTCGGTACGGAGCAGAAGCAGTAGGTTTTGAGAATGCTGATAAATTGCTGGGCTATCTGAGGGGTGTCAAGCATGAGCGATTAGATAGGTTTAATAAGAAACCATTACGTTCTGTAACCGATACGCGTAAACCTGTAAAAAATGAATTAGTTAGAGTTTTGAAGTGTTTTAACTGCCATGAAACAGGTCACACCGTATCGGAATGTAAAAAACCTATTATAAAATGCCAAAAATGTAAGCGCATTGGTCATGATGATCCTGACTGTAGTAGGAGCGTTTGGACAAAAGTTGAGGTTAAGACATTATGACTAGATAATACTAGTAACTTGGAAGCGGACAGCAAATTTATCAAAAGTGTTAATGTTAATAATGTCCAGTTGACAGGGTACGTAGATTTTGGTAGTCAATGTACGTTAGTCAAGGAATCTGTTATAAAAGTCATTGTACCGTCTGAAAAGTGGCAGACGAATAATTTGCCGTCTCTTAAAGGCTTTGGTAATACATACGTGAACGCATTAGGTAAGACTAAAATCTCATTAATAATTGATGACGCTAAAATTTCTGTTGAGGCAATTGTTGTACCTGATAGTTATCTAAACTATGACGTACTTGTTGGTCAGACGGCTACGGAACAACCCCACATATGGGTATTTAAATCCGATAAAAAATTGGTGATTAGTAAAAAACATATGCTAGATGATAAACGACTGGTTTTGAAGTCTTACAAAACAGTGAAGGCTGAAGGTTGTATTTCTGTAAAAGTATTTACTGATTTCAAATTTAATGGAATTGTTTTCGTTGAAAATGGTAATCGCTTTAACTATTGTGTAGAAGTTGGCCCATATAATATAACAAACGGTAGTGGTTATTTAACTATTCTAAATTATGATAATAAAATAATTAAATTTAAAGAAGGGCAAGTCTTGGCACGTGCTTTTCGAATTGATAATAATATTTAAAAAAATTAATAGAATTCACGAAGTTCAAAATCATGGCGGTAAACCTCCTTTAACATTGGATGATCTCAATATTGATGAAAATTTAGACTTAAATCAGAAACTTAAATTATTCAATACTTTGAATCAGTATCGCGATTGTTTCGCCAAGGATTTGTCTGAACTAGGGCAGACAATGGTTGCAGAAATGAATATTCAGCTAGCAGATACCGAGCCAATCGTTTATCGACCATACAAGTTGAGTCATTCGGAACGAGAGGAAGTTAGAATTATGGTTGACGAACTCTTAAAATATGACATCATACAAGAGTCTCAGTCTCCATACGCGAGTCCAGTTCTGTTAGTGAAAAAGAAAACTGGAGATAAACGGCTTTGTGTGGACTATCGTGCCCTGAATAAGAAAACTATTAAGCAACATTACCCGTTGCCTCGTATTGAGGACCAAATTGATCGGTTGGCTGGGAATAAGTTTTTTTGTGCGTTAGACCTGGCATCCGGGTATTACCAAATTCCACTAAGTAAAGAGAGCAGAAGTAAGAGCTCGTTTGTAACGCCCGATGGGCAGTTTGAATTTAAAAGAATGCCCTTCGGTCTAGCCAACGCACCAGCCGTTTTCCAGCGAACTATCAATTTGGTATTGGGCAATTTACGCTATAATATTGCATTAGCATATATGGATGATATTTTGGTGCCGAGTAGGTCATTTGAAGAAGGCATTGAAAGATTAGAAATCGTACTTCAAAGGTTTAGGGAGGCAGGCTTAACATTAAAACCGCAAAAATGTTATTTCTTTCGGAATCATGTAGACTACTTAGGTTTTGAAATTTCCCAAGAAGGTGTAAGACCGGGTTTTAAGAAAATTGACTCCGTTAAGAACTTTCCTAAGCCAAAAGATGTACACAATGTCCGACAGTTTATTGGTCTAGCCAGTTTTTTTCGACGTTTTATTAGGGGTTTTGGAGAGATAGCTCGTCCCCTAACGAAATTACTAAAGAAAAACTCTGTCTGGCTTTGGTCACAAATTCAAGAAGAAGCATTTGATAAACTTAAGAATGCACTCATTTCTAGACCCGTACTAGCATTGTATAATCCTAGTCTTGAAACGCAAATACACACCGATGCCAGCAAACACGGTATAGGTAGTGTTTTACTTCAAAAACAAATCGATGGAGTTTTCAAACCGGTAGCTTACTATAGTAGACAGACCTCGCCTGAGGAGTCCCATTTTTCGTCGTATGAGTTAGAGACTCTTGCCGTTATTGCTGCTCTAGTGAAGTTCCGAACATACGTGCTTGGGTTAAACTTCACCATTGTAACAGACTGTAACTCTCTTAGGGCAACGTTTTTAAAAAGAGACATGTTACCCCGAGTTGCGCGATGGTGGAGTTTGATTCAGGAGTATGACTGTAACGTAGTATATAAATCCGGTAAAGGAATGATTCACGTTGATGCGTTGAGTAGAAATCCAACTACGGAAAATGCCGGGATAATTAAAGCTATTGACACTCTTGATATTATGACAATAACTGATGATTGGTTGACGACGGTACAACTAGCGGACTCCGAAATACAACGCATCAAGAAAATCCTTTCTGACAAAGATTTCGATGACATGGTAGAAATACGTAAGAATTTCGTCCTAAAGCGCGATAGAGTTTATAAAGTAACTGAAGATGGATTAAGGTGGGTGGTGCCAAAGGGTTGTCGGTGGCAAATCCTCCAGAAAAACCATGATGAAATAGGTCACTTTGCGTTCGATAAAACCTTAGATAAAGTAAAAGAACATTACTGGTTTCCTCGCATGCGAAAGTTTATTCAAAAATATGTAAGTTCCTGTTTGGAATGTGCCCATAATAAACTGCCTGCCGGCAAAAAACAGGGTTACTTGCATCCTATACCTAAAGTAAATAAACCCTTTCACACCATTCATATTGATCATGTTGGTCCATTCGTGAAATCAAAAAGGAAAAATTGTTACATTTTGGTTATTGTAGAGTCGTTCACAAAAGGACATGGTCTATTTTGGTACTTTATTCTGATATAAATTAACCACTGTAAAGAAAATCACCACGGATAATACGGCACAATAGACTGCCTAATCTCAAGTTTCAAGCTGGAAATTGCCTGCATTTTCGAGAAAATAATATTTAAAGATTGCATAGTTCTGGTAGATGTAGAGAAGTTTTAGTAATGTCAATAGATGGCGCTATGCTGAATTTTTGCCCGGTTATAATGTATTTGTGGAAATATTTGCTTGTGATATTCTTATCTCTATAATATAGATGATGCGCTCTATTTTAAGGCCAGTGCACAGGCCAAATTATCGAATAAAGAGACATCCCTAAGGCCGCGGCGCGTTTCAGTGCATAGACGTAGCATAGGAACGGGCCTCGAAGGCAAGGTAAGGGAGCAGCACACGAGTGGTGCACTCCAGTCCAGCAGTACCTGGCCTGAAGCGTGGTACTTTAATCAAATGGAATGCAACCCCAGATTATGTTGCATTAATCGGAAAATTATATTGTCTTGTCTGTGACTGATATGGGTAGGAGATGAGAATTAAAAAAAAAACAATATTCAAGTATTTTATAAATATGTATTTATTAATCACAAGCCTCTTTTACTAATATTCCATTTAAAAAAGGTGCAGGTGGGGAAATGTTGTCTTGATACCGTGCCCATCCCAAATACCAGACATCAGTAACAACATGAGCACAACTACCAATAGTCCTCTTGCCTACAGCCATATTTTGTCTGTCCAATTCACGAAGATTACGATCAAGGCATATTTGACACAAAATGTCACCATCAAGAACCTGAAATCATAGTACCACATTGTCATGCCACATTGCTGACTAGCTGGTTATTTTTTTTATAGACAAAATAATCAGTTATGAAGCAATCACACTTTCTAATAATTATTAAAAAGGCACGCAATAACAACATGATGACATTGTATGAACAGAGTTGACTCGGACCAAATTCTCCTCTTTGCAATTCAAAACTGGTGGTGCATTTCTCCATTCTTCAACGATACGAAAATATCAGGACCCATGTCTAGGACATGTTGGAGTTAATTAGCTGCTGGAGGTTCATTGCAATCGCAGCAATCCATTGTAAAAAATCTGAAATGTAAATTCCAAAAAGTCATAATTGGGTTGACACAACATAAATATATCCATGAATAAAGGGATCATACACCTTACAGACGTGTTGGGGTAGTACTACTCAGTAGGTAGTAGTCCAGTAAACAAAAACACGATTTTCCCAATCGTCGAAGTCCATCTCTTGAAGTAAGTCGTAGTCCAGTGTAGCAAGTCGGTAAGTTATCGTTCACAGAATCAATCGAATACAATGAAGCAAACAAGTCGCGAGTCGTGGAAAAATAGGATGAGATGAAATGCACCAAATAACACACTGAACGCACGCAGTCAAATGTAACTGTTCCACTGACGTAAGTAGCATCGTGACAATGACAAATGTCATTAAACGCAGCGCGTTCTGAATTACGCTGAATGCATTCTCAAGTATATTTGGTCAAAGCACAAACATGTCGGTACGTACAACTTACCTTCATTTTTTTTTAATTTTCCGCATTATTTTCATTTGCGTAACTAAAGCGTAAGCGTAACCATTCATAGGACTTTGATTACTAAAAATGTGTTTCAGTATGACCATCCTCATAGTTAAAAATTCGTGCGGCGATATGCATTGGAACGTTAAACATGGTGTTACCAAAACCTACCTGTGTTGCACTGTGAACTAAAAATAAAAAACTTCAAAAATGAAAATCTTTATTTTGCAGGATATTTACGTGATTAGGATACAATTAAGTTATACTATATTTTTTCCTCTACCGATAAATACCGCATTATCTGTGGTTGCCTTCAATTTGAATAAAGTACCAAGCTTCATAGTATTTCAGTTTTCTCCTTTATTGTGTTAAAGGCGGTTAAAAATACCAAGTCCACTTCCACTATTGCAGTTCTTAGGGATTATTTTGGCACGTTTGGTTTACCAAAACGACTTATCAGTGATAGAGGCACGTCGTTTACAAGTTCGAAGTTTAAAAGTTTTATTACCGAAATAGGAGTACATCATGTAAAAAATGCAGTGGCTTCACCTAGAGCTAATGGCCAGGTGGAGCGGTATAATAGAACGATTTTGGATTCATTAGCTTCTCAAAATCATGGCAAAGATGAAAGACTTTGGGATGATAGACTATTACAAGTACAGTGGGGCCTAAACAACACCTTAAACAAAGGTACGGGTAAGACCCCTTCTGAGGTTTTGTTTGGATTAAGGCTTACTGGGATCAATGAAGGTAGCCTAGTTTCGGAAATTGATGATGATATAATTACTAACACAAGTGACGAAAATGAATTAAGCAACTGTTATAAATTACGTGACATTAGGGATGAAGTAGACGATCATACAAAAAAGTCACAAGAAAAACAAAAGAATCGGTACGATAAAAAAAGAAAACAAGCGTTAAAATTTAAAATTGGAGACTTGGTGAGAGTTGAAAGAGCGGCACATACTGTAGGGAAAAGTAGAAAATCGTTAGCTAAATGCTCAGGGCCATACAGAGTAACTAAAGTTTTGGATCACGATAGGTATGAGATTGAAGATACTCCTATTACTAAAAAGAGAGGGGCGTCAAAGTACAAGGGTATATTTTCTGTCGACAAAATACATCCTTGGCTTTGTTTTAATAATGAAGGTAGTGAGTCATCTTCAGGCGACAGTACAGATGACTAAAATAACATAAAATAAGAGTAATAAATACCTTTACTGCAGTGTCTGTATTTTAAAGTGTATGTACTTATAGTAATAATTAAATTTACAATGATGAAGTTGAACATCAACTTATTAGTTTAGTTTACATTAGTTTGTTAAATGTAACGTAACAATTTATGTGAATTATAAAATGATTGGGTAACTCTTGCCACTTTTGTTATTTAATTGAAAACTGAGAATATTATGAGCTTGAGTGTTGAGTACTTTGAAGTGCTATTTGTAAAACTTAATACCTGAGCTGCTATGAGCGAATGGCTATTTGTGAAGTGCGATGTGCACAAAACTTTATAAGCCGCTATGAGCGAATGGCTATTTTCGAAGTGCAATGTGCACATAACAATATTAGTCGCTATGAGCGAAAGGCTACTTTGAAGTGCAATGTGCACAAAACTGTAAAAGCCGCTATGAGCGAAAAGCTTCTTTAAAGTACAAAGTCCAAAATTAATAAAATAACATTGTATGTCCAAAAAAAAAAATGTTGAGTAATTTTTATTGTGTAAGTATATTTGTTGATTTTGCTCAATAGTGTCATTCGCGGGGACGCGAAACTAATCAGGATGGACGAATTGTAAGCTTGATTAAAATACATGTATTTATTTCTATTAAAAATAAGTTGTGAATTCTATCAAAAATTGATGAACGGAAGTTTGAATTAAGTATAATATTAATTATTGTTAATTGCACTAAAAATTATGTTGATTTTACTTGTATTTTAGAGTATTCTTATAATTTATTTGCCGTATTATTTTTACTGTTATTTTAAATTCGTAGCTCAATTTTGACTTCCGATACGTAATGGCGGCAAAATGTCGTTGGTAGTCAGTTGAGTGGGTACTGCCGAGAATCTTGCTTATGACCCTTCGGTGATTCCACGGCAGTCATCTTTGAGCTACGAAGCGAGTTGGTCTAGATTATTACTGTGTAATACCAATAAAGTTATTTGAAGAAGAACAGTGTTTAGATTTTAAATAAGCGTTTATCAATATCGATATAGGTCATTAATAGGTAATTCTATCTAACGACGCGGGAGATCGCCACGTGCAGGCAATTATAAGATGGCGGTTTGATTACGTGCTAAGCTATCGAAACTTAGCACCTAAGCGGTATGAAATAAGCGGTTTGAATACGTGTAAACTATCAGAGTTAACACCAAATAAGATGAGAACGCGAAAGGGAGGTTATCCGGTTCGAAGTCAGACCAAAAATGGTCAGAAAATTACTTCTGGCCTAGCGGAATTAGGTACTTAGTGGACTGTATTGAATCTGCGGAGCGGGTGGAGCGGGAGAAAGAT
The DNA here is from genome assembly GCA_916618015.1 of Xestia c-nigrum. Lineage (NCBI taxonomy): Eukaryota > Metazoa > Arthropoda > Insecta > Lepidoptera > Noctuidae > Xestia > Xestia c-nigrum. The sequence continues at coordinate 8,817,812 of OU745263.1, forward strand.
ATTTTGGTCACGGACTCACCAGTCTTCTGCAGCCAGCTTTGTGAGCACTGCTTCTTCAACATCAGGCGCGTGGCCGCGCTCGTGTTCCCGACACGAGCGGCCCTCGGGTGCACAAGGGTTTTTTCTAGTTTTGATTTTGTTTAATTAACCTGCCGGCCGGCATTTTTACTGAAGCACTCAGAACCAACAAGTTATAATTAGAGTTTTAATAAATTTTGGTTTTACGACGTCGCGCACACCGCCATGGTCAAGCTTGCACTGGTTGTCCTTTTCACTTATTTTGAATGCGCGTCGTGGGCGCTGCATTTGCACGTTGACGGCGCGAACTGTCCTTTTCTCGCTCGGCGTTTGGTGGTGCGTGTGAGTGGGAGAAGGATAGGAAGGAACCGCAGATTTCAAAAACAGAGCGCGAATTTAAAAATCAGGATAATGGCGTAAACACCCTGCTTACCTAGGTCCTTACATAACGGTACTGCCAGCAGCGTAGTCACTTGTGCGCGTCCATACGATTTTAGTTCTGAATTCTGACATCCGTGGACCGGCTTATTTGACGCTATCTGTTGCTTTCTTTGTTGACATGCTTTTGTTTTGCATTTTTGACACTACGTGTAAGAACTGGGAAAAGACCAGGAAGAACGGGAAGAAGACCGGGAAGACCGGGAAGACTTGGAAGAAGACCGGGAAGACCGGGAAGAAGACCGGGAAGAGGACCGGGAAGACCAGGAAGACCGGGTTACACGTTCGATTGTAATGTCTCCCTAACATTCATTAAACTATGTTTCTCTGCCCAAGTTACTTCAATGGCATAGTTTTTATTGTGTAACGCTATATAATAGCATGGCTTACTCAAAGTCAACATTTAAATATGCGTCGTTAGATTACACGCTGTCACAGAATGCGTTATAAGAAAAGTAATGATTCACAGCTCCTCCCCGTAGGTAAAAAGTTTCTTCTAAGGTCCATGTTCACCAAAAAGATGACCGACGATTATCTTAAACCAGCTGTTTAAAACACATTTTTGTATGGGAACATGTCACATTGACAGCTGTTTTTAGATAATCAGACTGTTATCTTCTCGGTGAACATGGACCTAAGTGTTGATCAAACTTTAACGCTTTTTGGTCATTATATATGGCCCATTTTCCGTCGCTAGTTCTGATGGGCGGTATTTGAGTAATCGGCCTTTTTAGATTTGTTGTCGCAAGCGCTATTGAGCATGAGGTCCTGGGTTGGAACCACGGAAAACGACACCAAATATTTGAAGTAAATCCATGCCGTACTTTTTGAGTTTAGCCCGGACATACATACAGACAAACAGACATACAGACATACAGACAAACAGACATACAGACATACAGACATACAGAGAAACAGACATACAGACATACAGACAGACAGTTATACAGACATACAGACAAACAGACAAAGTACCAAATACGATATCGACAATTACTCATTCTATCTCTTTCTACGAGTACTATACGTACTTTTTATTTCTGCCGTAACTCCCTGCTTACCTAGGTCCTTACAAAACGGTACTGCCAGCCGCGTAGTCACTTGTGCGCGTCCATACGATTTTAGTTCTGAATTCTGACACCCGTGCATCGGCTTATTTGGCGCTATCTGTTGCTTTCTTTGTTGACATGCTTTTGTTTTGCATTTTTGACACTACGTGTAAGAACTGGAAAAAGACCGGGAAGACCTGGAAGAAGACCGGGAAGACCTGGAAGAAGACACCATTTATTTGTACTTGGTGATGTCTATCATTCAAATACGACTTTACTAAACTAAGCGCAAGTTTACCTAAACCGTAATGCTTAAGTTTCAAGATCAGGGTTTCGTGATTTACGCAATCAAATGCCTTCGAAAGGTCACAAAAGATTCCCATGGCATCTTGTGCCTCTTCCCACGCAGTAAATATGTGTTTTAATAAAGTAACACCGGCGTCAGTTGTACAACGTCCCTTGGTGAAACCATACTGTTGTTCGTGTAATATTTTATTGGTGTGCTCAATCAAATGCTTTGCCATTTTAGCAAAGCATTTGATTGAGCATTATCTTTTCAAACACCTTGCTGAAAACAGGCAACACGGATACTGGCCTACAGTTATTGGTGTCTTTACTGTCCCCGGATTTAAAAAGCGGTATTACCTTACTGAATTTCATTAGATCCGGGAAGACTCCTTGATCCACGCACAAATTAAATATTGAGGCTAAATACGGTGCTACAGGTTCAATAATTGAGGTACAAGCTTTAATAGACATACCCCATAGGTTTTCGGTTAATTAGATCTTGATTTGTTTAAAAGCTTTTATGACTGTCGTGGGGTTTATATGCTGAAATTTAAATTCATTTGGACAGGCTGAAACGTTTGTTTTTAATAAATCAATAGAGAGCAACGGAGAGAAATTTAAGGTTTCAGTAGTTTTAAGTGGGATACTGGTGAAGAAAGGAATGACCAAAGTGGACCAAATTTTTTAAAAAAAGGACAAGGTCTGCCCCCATATTTACTACATAGCTCATTTGAAAGACGGGTTCAAATGCATCATTTTTTTCTATGGAAATGAAAAAATCTGTCCCACAGAATCGTAGATATTAGCTGAAACGTGAACTTGAAAAAAAGTAGCACATTCACTTGACGACCTTTTCTTATACCAGGCATCATGATTTAACAAAGGAAACATAAAAAGTTTTTTGAATAACTACGAGTATATCGTTTTTTATTTATTATTCATTGAACTATTTAGTGAATAAGATTATATAGAAATAAGATACACAAAAAATAAGTGCAGGCAATAGTGTAACGTTACAGTATTCAATATTGTTGAATTAGTCTGTAACTGTGGGTTAGAATTTGTTGCACATTTGCACACATAGTAAGTCCATCAGTATAAGTTAACCCACAATGGAGTCAACCCTGGGGGCAGCAGTTTTTTTTTTAGACCAGAGCCCATACATTTTTGGTCATTCTCCTTTACAAATTCTTGAGCAACTTCATTATTGGAGCTGACAAGGCCACCTGAAGTCTCTAGTGTGAAGTCATTACTATGTTTTATATTTCTGTTTGTTTCACTGTTGATAATCTCCAAATCGATTTTATTTTGTTATCGGCTGATTTAATTTTATTGCTAATGAATAAGGATTTGGCTACCTTGCAGGTGTTTTTAAAAATTTTCGAGTAATTAGCAACATATTTATTAAAAGATTCTGTGTTGATGTAAGGCTTAATTAAGGCCGTACAGCTCAAACAATCGTTCCCTACTTTTTCTAATACCCTGTGTTGCCCAGTCACCAAAAATAAACTTTGAGCCAATGGTTTTGGTTTTCTTTTTTAAAGTGTTATTGAACTCAGGGTAGAACGGGAAGACCGGAAAGAAGCGAGAAGAACGGGAAGAATGGGAAGAATGGGAAGAACGGGAAGACCGGGAAGACGACCGGGAAGACCGGGTAGCTCACCGGGAAGACCGGGAAGACCAGGAAGACCTGGAAGAAGACCGGGAAGACCGGGTAATTCACCGAGAAACCGGGAAGACCTGAAAGGAGAACGGGAAGACCGGGAAGATCTGGAAGAAGACCGGGAAGACACGGAAGAAGACCGGGAAGACACGGAAGAAGACCGGGAAGACCAGGAAGACAGGGATGAAGTTCGGGAAGACTGGGTAATTCACCGGGAAACCGGGAAGACCTGGAAGAAAACCGAGAAGACAGGGAGGAACGGGAAGAACGGGAAGACCGGGAAGAAGACCGGGTAGCACACCGGGAAGACACGGAAGAAGACCGGGAAGACACGGAAGAAGACCAGGAAGACAGGGAAGAAGACCGGGAAGACAGGGAAAAACGGGAAGACCGGGAAGAACGGGAAGACAGGGAAGAACGGGAAGAAGACCGGGTAGCACGGCGAGAATACCGGGAAGACCAGGAAGACCTGGAAGAAGACCGGGAAGACTGGGTAATTCACCGGGAAACCGGGAAGACCTGGAAGAAGACCGAGAAGACAGGGAGGAACGGGAAGAACGGGAAGACCGTGAAGAATGCCGGGAAGACCGGGTAGCACACCGGGAAGACCAGGTAGCACACCGGGAAGACCGGGAAGACCTGGAAGAAGACCGGGAAGCAGACCGGGAAGAAGACCGGGAAGACCGGGAAGAAGACCGGGAAGACCTGGAAGATGGGAAGACCTGAAAGAAGACCGGGAACATCGGGAACACCGGGAAGAACGGGAAGACCGGGAAGACCTGGAAGAAGACCGGGAAGACCGGGAAGAAGCGAGAAGAACGGGAAGAATGGGAAGAACGGGAAGAACGGCAAGAACGGGAAGAATGGGAAGACAGGGTAGAACGTAACTATACGATACCTCTTTTTTATGAATAAAATGCACATTACCATCTAATGTCACCGTGAAATTGTCAAATACGTTCGATTGTAATGTCTCACCAATATTCATTAAACTATGTTACTCTGCCCAAGTTACTTTAATGGCATAGTTTTTATTGTGTAACGCTATATAATAGCATGGCTTACTCAAAGACAACATTTGAATATGCGTCGTTAGATTACACGCTGTCACAGAATGCGTTAGAAAAATAAAGATTCACAGCTCCTCCCCGTAGGTAAAAAGTTTCTTCTAAGTGTTGATCAAACCTTAACGCTTTTTGGTCATTATATATGGCCCATTTTCCGTCGCTAGTTCTGATGGGCGGTATTTGTGTAATCGGCCTTTTTAGATTTGTTGTCGCAAGCGCTATTGAGCACGAGGTCCTGGGTTGGAACCACGGAAAACGACACCAAATATTTGAAGTAAATCCATGCCGTACTTTTTGAGTTTAGCCCGGACATACATACAGACAAACAGACATACAGACAAACAGACATACAGACAAACATACATACAGACATACAGACATACAGACAAACAGACATACAGACATACAGACAAACAGACATACAGACATACATTTATACAGACAAACAGACAAAGTACCAAATACGATATCGACAATTACTCATTCTATCTCGTTCTACGAGTACTATACGTACTTTCTATTTCTGCCGTAACTCCCTGCTTACCTAGGTCCTTACAAAACGGTACTGCCAGCAGCGTAGTCACTTGTGCGCGTCCATACGATTTTAGTTCTAAATTCTGACATCCGTGGACCGGCTTATTTGACGCTATCTGTTGCTTTCTTTGTTGACATGCTTTTGTTTTGCATTTTTGACACTACGTGTAAGAACTGGGAAAAGACCGGGAAGAACGGGAAGAAGACCGGGAAGACCGAAAAGACCTGGAAGAAGACCGGGCAGACAGGGAAGAAGACCGGGAACAGGGAAGAAGACCGGGAACAGGAAAGAAGACCGGGAAGACCTGGAAGGAGACTGGGAAGAACGGGAAGAAGACCGGGAAGAACGGGAAGACCTGGAAGAAGACCGGGAAGACAGGGAAGAAGACGGGGAAGACCTTGAAGAAGACCGGGAAGACCTTGAAGAAGACCGGGAAGACAGGGAAGAACGGGAAGAACGGAAAGACCGGGAAGAAAACCGGGAAGACCTGGTTGCACGCCGGGAAACCGGAAATACCTGGAAGGAGACCGGGAAGACCTGGAAGGAGACCGGGAAGACCTGGAAGGAGACCGGGAAGACCTGGAAGGAGACGGGAAGACCAGGAAGACAGAGAAGAAGCCCGGGAAGACCGGTTAGCACACCGGGAAACCGGGAAGACCTGGAAGGAGACCGGAAAGACCGGGAAGAAGACTGGGAAGACCTGGAAGAAGACCGGGAAGAACGGGAAGAACGGGAAGAATGGGAAGACCGGGAAGACCGGGAAGACCTGGAAGAAGATCGAGAAGACCGGGAAGACAGGGTAGAACACCGGGAACATCGGGAACACCGGGAAGAACGGGAATACTGGGAAGAACGTAACTATACGATACCTCTTTTTTATGAAAAAATGCACATTACCATCTAATGTCACCGTGAAATTGTCAAATACGTTCGATTGTAATGTCTCACCACTATTCATTAAACTATGTTTCTCTGCCCAAGTTACTTTAATGGCATAGTTTTTATTGTGTAACGCTATATAATAGCATGGCTTACTCAAAGACAACATTTGAATATGCGTCGTTAGATTACACGCTGTCACAGACTGCGTAAGAAAAATAAAGATTCACAGCTCCTCCCCGTAGGTAAAAAGTTTCTTCTAAGTGTTGATCAAACCTTAACGCTTTTTGGTCATTATATATGGCCCATTTTCCGTCGCTAGTTCTGATGGGCGGTATTTGTGTAATCGGCCTTTTTAGATTTGTTGTCGCAAGCGCTATTGAGCATGAGGTCCTGGGTTGGAACCACGGAAAACGACACCAAATATTTGAAGTAAATCCATGCCGTACTTTTTGAGTTTAGCCCGGACATACATACAGACAAACAGACTTACAGACAAACAGACAAACAGACATACAGACAAACAGACAAAGTATCAAATACGATATCGACAATTACTCATTCTATCTCGTTCTACGAGTACTATACGTACTTTCTATTTCTGCCGTAACTCCCTGCTTACCTAGGTCCTTACATAACGGTACTGCCAGCAGCGTAGTCACTTGTGCGCGTCCATACGATTTTAGTTCTGAATTCAGACATCCGTGGACCGGCTTATTTGACGCTATCTGTTGCTTTCTTTGTTGACTTTTGTTTTGCATTTTTGACACTACGTGTAAGAACTGGGAGAAGACCGGGAAGAACGGGAAGAAGACCGGGAAGACCGGGAAGACCTGGAAGACGACCGGGAAGACAGGGAAGAAGACCGGGAACAGGGAAGAAGACCGGTAAGACCGTAAAGAAGACCGGGAAGAAGTGAGAAGCACGGGAAGAATGGGAAGAACGGGAAGAAGCGAGAAGAACGGGAAGAATGGGAAGAATGGGAAGAACGGGAAGAACGGGAAGACCGGGAAGAAGACCGGGAAGACCGGGTAGCACACCGGTAAGACCGGGAAGACCTGGAAGACCGGGAAGACAGGGAAGAAGACCGGGAAGATCGGGAAGATCTGGAAGAAGACCGGGAAGACAGGAAAGAAGACCGGGAAGACCGGGTAGCACACCGGGAAGACGGGTTAGCACACCGGGAAGACCGGGAAGACCTGGAAGACCGGGAAGACAGGGAAGAAGACCGGGAAGATCGGGAAGATCTGGAAGAAGACCGGGAAGACAGGAAAGAAGACCGGGAAGACAGGAAAGAAGACCGGGAAGACAGGGAAGACCTGGAAGACCGGGAAGACAGGGAAGAAGACCGGGAAGATCGGGAAGATCTGGAAGAAGACCGGGAAGACAGGAAAGAAGACCGGGAAGACCTGGAAGAAGACCGGGAAGACAGGGAAGTAGACCGGGAAGACCGGGCAGAAGACCGGGAAGACCGGGAAGAGGACCGGGAACACCGGGAAGCAGACCGGGTGACCGGGCAGAAGACCGGGAAGACCGGGAAGAGGACCGGGAAGACCGGGAAGCAGACCGGGAAGACCGGGAAGAAGGCTGGGAAGACCTGGAAGAAGACCGGGAAGACCGGGAAGAAGGCTGGGAAGACCGAGAAGAAGACCGGGAAGCAGACCGGGAAGACTGGGAAGAAGACCGGGAAGACCGAGAGCAGGCCGGGAAGAAGACCTGGACGGCCGGGAATAAGACCTGGAGGACCGGGAATAAGACCTGGTAGAAGACCGGGAAGCAGACCGGGAAGAAGACCGGGAAGCAGACCGGGAAGACTGGGAAGAAGACCGGGAAGACCGAGAGCAGACCGGGAAGACCGGAAGACCGGGAAGACCGGGAAGAAGCCCGGGAAGAAGCCCGGGAAAACCGGGAAGAAGCCCGGGAAGACCGGGAAGACCTGGAAGAAGACCTGGAAGAACGGAAGACCGGGAAGACCGGGAAGAAGACCGGGAAGACCGGGAAGAAGACCGGGAAGACCTGGAAGAAGACCGGGAACACCTGGAAGATGACCGGGAAGACCTGAAAGAAGACCGGGAACATCGGGAACACCGGGAAGAACGGGAAGAACGGGAATACCGGGAAGAACGTTACTATACGATACCTCTTTTTTATGAATAAAATGCACATTACCATCTAATGTCACCGTGAAATTGTCAAATACGTTCGATTGTAATGTCTCACTAACATTCATTAAACTACATAATGTTTCTCTGCCCAAGTTACTTTAATGGCATAGTTTTTATTGTGTAACGCTATATAATAACATGGCTTACTCAAAGACAACATTTAAAAATGCGTCGTTAGATTAGACGCTGTCACAGAATGCGTAAGAAAAATAAAGATTCACTGCTCCTCCCCGTAGGTAAAAAGTTTCTTCTAAGTGTTGATCAAACCTTAACGCTTTTTGGTCATTATATATGGCCCATTTTCCGTCGCTAGTTCTGATGGGCGGTATTTGTGTAATCGGCCTTTTTAGATTTGTTATTTTCTTTTGAAATTGATTGCATATCAATTAAATCTGCTTGCCACAGGTCGTCTTTATATTTCACTAGCTGACCCACGCAACTTCGTCTGCGTCACATAAGAGGGAAAAAGCTACCTACTACCTACCTACCTACTACTACCTACCTACCTACTACTACCTACCTACCTACCTACTACTACCTACCTACCTACTACTACCTACCTACCTACCTACTACTACATTTTTTTTTCATAAGAACCTTCTCCTGACAATAACAAACACAACAAAAAAAGAATCAGCCAAATCGGTCAAGCCGTTTTCATGCTATGTCGTGACAACGGAAAACGGGTTTCATTTTTATATATATAGATAGATAGATAGATAGATAATAACATGTCTTCGGGGAAAGTTTACCCTTGCATTTTTATGAATTTCGTTCGCCGACGCGTCGGCTGTTCATGTTCAGAATTCAGTTCATTTGTCTTGAATTCATGTATAATACTGAATGTAGAGCATATTATTACGACTATAATCTATACTTATAATAAAATAATAAAAAAAAAACTTTATTTATACAAAAACCTTCAACATTGCTTACAAAATAGGTCACATGAATTTTAGTGAAGTAAAGGTTATGATGATGAAGTAACCCTGACTCCCAAACTAGGAGATCCTGTGACTTAGGAGTCAGTGTTCTGCTGTCACTATGATACAAAAACCTTTTACTCAAAAGTGTGTTAACAAAATCTTGGCAAAAAGAAAAACAGATTTGAGAGTACAACTAAATTATTTTAACAAATTTAAACTAAATTAAACTAGGAGTGAAGGTATTTATTAAAAGAAGTTGTATGATTACGAGCGTGCATGTGTAGGTAATTGTGTGTGTAGATGTGTAAGTGTGTATGCGAGGGTGAGCGTGTTCATTTTGGGGAGATTAGTGTGTGTAAGATTGTGTGTGTGAATGTAATTGTAAATGTTAGTACGTATATGTGTTGTAATCTATCTTCTATAATTATAATAAATCTGTAGAGAGGTCAATTCTGTACATGAAATATATTTACAAAATAACTATCGGGGGGTGATTAGTGATCGATACTGATGCCAAAAATGCAATCAGTAAAATTTTTGTCTGTCTGTCTGTCTGTCTGTCTGTCTGTATGTTATTTATAGAAAAAAAAACTACTCGACGGATTTTAACGAAACTTGGTACAATTATTCTACATACTCCTGAGCAGGTAATAGCTTTTCATCACGCTACCATTAATAGGAGCAGAGCAGTGAAAGGAAATGTTGGGAAAACGGGAGAAGTTACTTGGTTTTTTTAGCTTCCGTCGCGTGTGCAGCCTTAATGGTTAAAGCTACATAGAAATCATGTAGAACGGAAATATTCCACATAAAATTATATAAAAAATATCCCAAGACAGCATATGTCTATCTTTTATAGTTGACTCACAATAACACGTGTAACTCCCGATAGCTTAGCAGTTCGGAGATTTGTTATTATTATATTTGTTTACTCTTACGTTTATAATATTCTCACTCAACCCCAATTAAAAAAAATAACATCAGTTATTCTTCGAACTCCTGGGCAGGTTATAGTATACTTTTCATCACACTACAATGAATAGGAGCAGAGCAGTGTAAGGAAATGTTGGGAAAACGGGAGAAATTACTTGATTTTTTAAGCTTCCGTCGCGTGGATGTATGTTTGTTACTCTTTCACGAAAAAACTACTGAACGGATTTGGATGAAATTTTGCACACAGATGGTTTATAACCTGGATTAACACATAGGATACTTTTTATCCCGGTAGTAAGATCCCATGGGACAATTTTGAAACTTCACGCGGGCGAAGCCGCTGGCAGAAGCTAGTGTTAGAATATGTATGTATCTTGCTGAAAGGGTGGGGATTGTAAATAATTACAATAATGGGTAGAAATACTGCGCGGCTACTGCCGGATGTGAAGTAATTCTTCTGTCCGGACATAGTCCTGATCCTGAAGCCAACTTTGTAGTTTAGCCTTGACTTCATGGTGACTTAACCCAATGATATATATCATTGACTTAACCCAGTTAATTGAGCAGTTTTTGCGATGTTTCTGTAAATGAAAGAGCTCACAACGTAGAACTGGCGCCTTGCAAATGCAGTCCTGTGGCTTAAAGTTGGGAATATCATTTTTGCTCTGCGCTTAGTGCCATCTGGTGGAGGAATAAGTTTATGCGTCCTAAGTGTGGCTCGGAGGACAAAAAGCTGTCTCACTGTAAGCAGCTTGCAATCAGCATATAGTTTTAATGTCGGAAATCTATATGGTTTACCAAGCATAACCTTGAGCACAGCTCTCTGGGCCCTTTCCACCTCGATAAATTTGGTTTTAGCGGCCCCTCCCCAAACCGGGATGCAGTAAGTGATAACGGACTGATATTTATTCTTTAATTATTCCAGCTTCTTTTAATTCTTCAATTATCGATAAAATTTCGTTATCATGGTTTGTATTGCCAGTATCTATTGAAGCTACTAATAGTTTCTATTTCTCGACTAATTCGTTAGGATCATCCCAATATACCAAGTCGGTGTTATTTTTATATTTTTTTAGCGTTGGTAAGTTTCCACTAAGTTCAGCGTGAGGAAATTTATCATCGTATGACGATTCAGAAAATAGGGGTTTGAATATTTTACAATATTTTATACCTTTGTCACCTCTTATTTGACCTTTAGAATTAAAATCTCTTTTAAGCGCATTTGTATAATGTAACATATCCTTATATACAAGTTTATCTTCGCTCGATATTAACTTTAAATTAGGTTTTCTTCGAAGTAAAAGTTCTTTTAGCCCAGCCGTTAAATTGTAACCTTTGTCGCCGATTTTAATTAAAATGATAGTATCGTTATTCAAACTATAAATTTTAGAAAATGATACCGGCGAATTACCCATCAATAAAGTTTTGTTTTCACTTCTCATGCTCTAAAAGTACGCCATTATAGCCCTACGAAGCGGGATTAAAGTGACCGTTTATTCCCTAGGGAGTAAAAAGTAATTTAAAAATGGAACGATCTTTTACTCTGAAACCTCTGAAACATGGTCACAAAACAGTAATTTGTCAAAGGTTTTATTTCAATTTCGAATTGGCTTGCAAATAGAAAGCGGTACTTATATTGAAAAAAAAAAATGAACGCAGGAAAATTCATGGTTGTTTGTGTGCATCGTTGATTTTGAAAAAGTATGTGGAATGCCTCTGTTGCTAGCCGCTGCAGTAATGTAGGTACTTACTATAATTATCTGCGGAGTGTGGATCATCTTCATTGCGAGAATGTTGAGAGTTTGTGTTGTGTTTTAAATTGATAATCTGTGACTGACCTGATAGAAGAAAATCTGACTGCTCAGTTCAGAATTTTAGTCGAGTGTAAATTTGTTCGGTTTTAAATGACTATTTTCTCGCACTAGATGTGAAAGTACAGTTTGCACCTCGAGACTAAACGCCAATTTAATATACCCTCGCTTTCATTGCCTCCCTCGCAAGCTCGGGAGTCAAACCAACTCGGGTATACAGGGTTATTTTTTGTTTATACTAAACCCGAAAAGGGGTCATTGTACTCATCATTTTGAACAACTTTTTCTATGGGACGAACCCTGAAATCGCGAAAAAAAAATCAGCTGTTCCCTACATTTATGTTCGCATAACTCGTCAAAATGTAGGGAACAGCTGATTTTTTTTTCGCGATTTCAAGGTTCGTCCCATAGAAAAAGTTGTTCAAAATGATGAGTACAATGACCCCTTTTCGGGTTTAGTATAAACAAAAAATAAGGTTGTATAATGGCTTCGTTTAGTCCCTCGTTATAAAATATACTATTTCACTTCTTATTCCAAATGGTATACTAACACCGTCATAAATACAAAAAATATTTATTTATTTATTTATTTATTTATTCTTATTCTGAATTATCTATTGATTCCTTTTTAGCATTTTCTTCAACGAATTACTCGTAGATAGAATTTAGATTTGCATCGTAATAGTCATCGATCTTTGTAGATGAGCTTGTATTATTTTCATCGGACTCGATTCCTTCAGAGCTATTTTCATTTTGGATCTGTGACGGCCTAGGTTTTAGCCTTGGTTTTAGCATTTTATCAAGTGACAAGTTTATTGTGTGCTCCTGATTTTTCAATTGTTTTATTTTATTCTATAAGGAGTCTACAGACTTCACTAATTCTATTTTAATTTTTTCCATCTTTTAATAAAAATAACAACTGTATTCAGCTATGAACGAAATAATACTGACGGCATTTATGTGTGTAATTCGTATTTAAGTATAAAACTTCATTCAAAGTTGTAAAAAATATCAACATTCTGTCTATACCTTCCATTGTTTAATGGTGACTCTTTGTTAATAAGTAGAAATTATAAGGGTTACTCCAAACAGTTTTACAAATGTCTTTAAACTGATTCCACATTAGATCAGAATTTACATGTTCGTCATAGATATGCTTTAATAAATTCACATCATATTGTTTAAATATTATAAAAGATAAGAAAATTAGCTTTATCACGCAGCAACTGTTTCGAAATGGTTTGCGATAAGTAAAAGCAGTCAATTTGCTTATGTCTTCCCATAGAGAAATAATTACGAATGTTTCCTTGCCTATTATTTTGTAGGTAGGAATTTGTCGCTTGGCGTAGAGAACACAGAATTTCGTAATTGACGTGGCGGTCAAAAGGTTAAGTTCACATCATCTTGTTTAAATATTATAAAAGATAAGAAAATTAGCGTTATCACGCAGCAACTGTTTAGGAATTTTCGAGTAGGTTTGCGATAAGTAAAAGCAGTCAATCAAAATCAAAGCATTTACTTATTTCCAGTAAGCCAATAACAGGCACTTTTGAATTGTCGAAACAAAGATGAAAATTAAATGTAGCTACAGTCCCAGTCACAAGACATAAAACTGTGAAATTATTATAGTTGCCCATTCCCTAACGTAGATCTCTATGGAGAAGAACGGGCAAGAAACTCCATGGACACTCTTTTAAATCAAATTATTGTTACAAAATCTTGGTTACATCATTCATGTTGAGATGGTAAATTATGTGAGAACAATGTAGCAAGACGTGCACGTTAAAAGTGTCCATAGTAAAAACAAAATAATTCTTTCAAGTAAGCCATGGCAACTAAGAGATGACCAGTCACAACTGACAGCGCCCGTTCACGAACATGACGCATGGATCAGCACCATTCAGCTCAACCATTTTGAAGGGAGCTAAATGGTCCGACATACGCGCCATCATCAGCGAGACATTTGAGTGAGCATGACACACTCAACCGCCAGGGCAAATTCAAGTCAAAAACTAAAGTAGGTTTCCAGTGAATGATAGCTTTCTAGTACATAGTACTTACACAAAATGGGCTATGCGATTATATAATACTAACATTGAACCTATACAATGCAAAAATAGTTGTACAATCTTCAGCAGCTCCAACAATAGGTACCATTTAATGCTATCAATTTTTGCGCCCCTGTCCTTGTGGAGTAGGGTAGGACCAGCATTGAGCCAAGCATTTTTATCAGCGATATAATCGCTCAACTTGTAATATGCTTGCTTACATAGTGTGCGTTTAATGCATGTTTTAAATTTCGTCTCATTCAGTTCAAGAATACTTTGTGGAATTTTATTATAGCATCTCAAACAGTACCCCATGAAAGATGAGTCTACTTTAGCGAGTCAAAGCCTGGCTGAACTAGTTGGTCCCTATTTCTAGTACTGTAATTGTGTCTGTCGCCTCTTTTACCGAAAAGATGCAGATTTTTTCTGACGTACATTATGTTCTCGTAGATGTATTGGCAATGAACCGTCATGATGCCAATATCCTTAAATAGTTCCCTTAGAGAATCGCGCCTACGAAGATTGTATATGGCTCTGATGGATCTTTTCTGCAGAATAAATATAGACTCAATATCAGCAGTCCGTCCCCATAGCAAAATACCGTAAGACATTATACTATGGAAGTAACTAAAATAGACCAGTCTAGCGGTATCCACATTAGTGAATTGACGGATTTTTCTAATGGCATATATGCTGCTGAACTTAAACGCCCCGCAAGAGATGTTAAATGAGAACCCTTGAATCAAGCGTAAGCCCCAGGAAAACCGTTTTATCCACGAATTCGAGTTTCTCTTTATTCAATATTATCTCACAATCACTACTTTTAACATTCGGTAATGAAAATCTGATGCATTTAGTTTTTTTTTAATTTAATACCAAATTGTTTGCTGTGAACCAATTTTGGACCTGAAGTAGGGCATCATTCACGTCATCTAGATTTTTGGCCCGTCTATTTATCTTAAAAAAACTTTTTTGCAAAAAATGTAACCGACTTCACACAAAAAAGTGAATAATAACTTTAGCTTCAGAAGTCGGTGACCTTTGTTTGATTGATTTAGTTTTTTTGTCACCGACTTCTGAAGCTAAAGTTATTTTTCACTTTTTTGTGTGAAGTCGGTTATATTTTTTGCAAAAAACGTTTTTATTTTTCACTTTTTAGTGGTTCATATGTGCTTACCCTTTCACAGTAACGGTGTGATTTTTTGTTATGAACTGGTGTAAACAATAGAGAGACATGAGATTTCAGCGATCCCAGTACATTTGCTATCATTTATTGAGGAGTTCCCGTCGCCTATCTTCCGAAGTTCTTCATCAGATTCACCAAATTGAAATGGGATTACTCCAAGAACGTAAAAAAATTTGCCTATAAATTTAGGGAATTCCATCTATTTCTCCAGGATCCCATTAAATGGAACTTAACACATCTAACTGTCGAAATCTGGGTGTATTGTACACTTCTGCGTACTCCCTCAGAGAATACAGGCGTGATGTTACGTCACTATGTTACATAAACAATAAACAACCAAGCGATTGCAGCAATTACTGCTGCTTTGCTGTGTATTTTTGAAGAGTTCCATTTATATCTCCGAAGATCAGCGTCAGATCGCCAGCAAATTTAAATGGGACCAAACATGAGAAGCACCAGCTTTCAAATAAAAAAAGAATCATCAAAATCGGTTCACCCAGTCGAAAGTTCTTAGGAAACAAGCACAAAAAAAAATGCAGACGAATTGATAACCTCCTCTTTTTGGAAGTCGGTTGAAAATTAGAGAAGTGTCATCAGCAAACAACACCATATTTTGAGATTGGTGTTTCAACAAATAGGGTAGATCATTTATAAAGACTAGAAAAAGGAAAGGACCCAATGTTGAGCCTTCCGGAACCCCCATTTTTACATTCAAACCCTGTGAATTAACACCATTTATTTGAACATGTTGTTTTCTATCGCTCAAATAAGATTTTAACAGGCTAAGTGCAAGTTTAGCCAGTCCGTAATGCTCTAGTTTCAAAAGTAATGTGTCGTGATTAACGCAATCAAAAGCTTTGGAGAGGTCACAGAAAATTCCTATTGCGTCTTGGGACTCTTCCCACGCAGCAAATATGTGCTTTAATAGGGTTACACCGGCGTCAGTTGTGTGTTTGAATGTAAATGCTTGTTTGATTGTGGAATTTAATCGTTTTAAGTGTAATTTCACATCAAAATTAGTGAAGGGTCATGAAGTGAACTTTGAATTTAAGTGCCACCAAAAAGACGGTTTATTACTTGTGAAATACCTATGTGAAAATCGAGCAAGTCGTTCGAATAATGTTCTAAGGATGTTTATGGCGAGATTTCCTTAAGATGAAGCCCGGTAAGTACTTAAATATGATACTTTGCAGCCTACTTTTAAGCTCTACTTTAAAGCAGGCTAGGAACAAGTAAAATTAATAAAATTCCAGGTCTTCTTCCCGGTCTGCTCTCGGTCTTCCCGGTCTTCTTCCCAGTCTTCCCGGTCTTCTTCCCGGTCTTCCCGTTTTTCCAGGTCTTCCCGTTCTTCCCGGTCTTCTTCCAGGTCTTCCCGGTCTTCTTCCCGTTCTTCCCGGTCTTCCCGGTCACCTTCTAGGTCTTCCCGGTCTTCCCGGTCTTCTTCCCTGTCTCTCCGGTCTTCTTCCAGTTCTTCCTGATCCTCCCGTTCTTCCCGGTCTTCTTCCAGTTCTTCCTGATCCTCCCATTCTTCCCGGTCTTCTACCCTGTCTTCCCGGTCTTCTCGATCTTCTTCCAGGTCTTCCCGGTCTTCCCATTCTTCCCGTTCTTCTTCCAGGTCTTCCCAGTCTTCTTCCCGGTCTTCCCGGTCTCCTTCCAGGTCTTCTCGGTTTCCCGGTGTGCTACCCGGTCTTCCCGGTCTTCTTCCCGGTCTTCCCGTTCTTCCCGGTCTTTTCCCAGTTCTTACACGTAGTGTCAAAAATGCAAAACAAAAGCATGTCAACAAAGAAAGCAACAGATAGCGTCAAATAAGCCGGTCCACGGATGTCAGAATTCAGAACTAAAATCGTATGGACGCGCACAAGTGACTACGCTGCACAGACTGGTATTTGGTCCTAAAAGTTGGCCAAAATTACATATTTTTATATTAGTTCTACTCGCTTTAAGCCATTGTTTTCAAAAATTAGTATAACCGCTCCAAATAATTACAAAAAACACAAAATGCTAGTACCATCCCTCACGTGGTGGGTTCAATCGGAAGTTACCGTTCGCCTACAGAGTCCGTGTGATTGTTCGATGCGCACAAATTTCATTGTTTTGAAATATTTGTTATCGTGTGATTTAACGATTTTGTGTTGGTTTTCACTGTGGATTAGGCACAACCAGGTATGTACTTTATTTGGCACTCAATTTTAACAACCAATCTGTGGCCTTTCTTGATTTATGTCCTTGAAAGGTAAGAACCAAAAAACTGCTTTAAAAAACACATTTTGGAAGATCAAAGGGGGTTTTAATGTGTTTCTCACCATATCTAAGCCAAAATTGTAATTGTTAGTTATAGAGTAGACTTTATAGGATATAATTATGGCTCATTTACATTAGGTCGGTTTGAGGTCGGTCACCGAAGGCGGCGGCCGCATTCGGTTTAACTGAAACGCTCCTATAAGTTGAGTTGTTTACATTGGTCGGTTAACCGAATTCGGCGACTTGATTGATGCGGCGATTGTATATTGAACAGTCAGGTTGACAACGGGCTCGACCGAATACGGCCTAACCGAATACGGCCAAACGAATACCTGTTTATATTAGTCGGTGACCGAATACGGCCTGCAGCCGAATACGGTCTAACCGACTTAATGTAAATGCGCCATTAAGCACAAAACAGCCACCCCAATGCACCCCCCTATTTTTGGTGAATTTTTTCCGTAAGTACTTTCGAAAGTCTGTAATTGTAATATTATGTTCGTTTGACAATAATTCGAGAGTTTACAATATCGCTAGAGATACTTCAATATAACGTATTTGACAATTTTACGGTGACATATAGATTAGATACACATCAAAATAAGAAATCATTTATCAAATAAATCTTGCAGTGTTTTATTATAACAAAGTAAAATATAAACTTTTTATCATAGGGTAATTCAGTATGCAATGTCTGTTTTACACCAATACGGTGACCACGTTTCGAGATACTTTCCGTTGCTCTTGCCCAACAGTAAGGCCGGGCGCTGCAGGCGACCCGCGACAAACGCAGATCTGATTAGGTGTGCGTCTGCGCACTCTGCGCAGTCAGCGCCCTACGTTACGTTCTATGACACAAGTCCTTGCGCGAGAAATGTCTGCAGTTCTGCACTATTGTCTTGCATTGGCCGGCCAGTCAGACGCCGACAGTGCGCGGAGCCACACGTGCAGATATTTAATCAACCTCTTAGCATAAACGAACACACGTGTTTAATTACGAAATCGTAGCTGTGAAAACTAGTGCGAAATATATAGCAATTACATTTTTTAAGAAGTCTTTGTTCTAAGTGTGAATTTACGTAAATGTGTACATATTGAACAGTAAGTAATGTGTCTCTTAAATGCAAATTAAAATATGTATTTTTCGAATTTTGCACCCCCTCCGAAGTCTACCAAGCCGGTCTTTCAAGTAAAAACTCGTAAATACCTAAAATCTTGTAGGCTTTAAAAACTGTGGTAGTTATTAGTTCGGCGTAATATGGTGTGGTTTGATAGCTCGTAAGCATTACTCTGTTGACAAATCGAGCCCCTGCAATTTGTAACAATTCGTTACGAATCAATTTTATTGAAACTGAATTGAAGAAATTTTCATAATTATAGAATCCGACGTAAAATAATATCCAGAATCCACAAACATCAGCCGTCCAGCAAATTTCAGAATCGAATCTAAGATAAAAATGATGCTCTACGGGCCGGTATTTCAATAGTAACTTATCTCGAAGTGATCCAGGATTTATGTGTATTTCAATATTGGATTAAAGTTAAGCGGCACATAAAGTCCACCCTAACTAGCCTTAATCTAAGTGACAGATTTCTGTCGCTTAAGTTCCGATCTGAGATTAGCGTGTGTCAACCTCAAAAAAAAGTTGCTTTATGGTGGTTCTGACCTGCAAAAAGGTTTTTTATGCCGCATATAGAATATTTGTAAGTTGATAAAAGGATAAAAAAAGGCTTTGAGGAATCTATATACCTAAATGTAGGTACAGACATCCTTGCGAAATATTACCTCGTAGTAGGGCCATTTGAGTTCGTCTCTTATCTGTTCCAGCACAACGTAAATCGGTCGTAAAATTCACCTTTTTTTTTAGGATGGGAAATCATCAAATATTTTCTCCCACTCTGGGCGGCGCGGGAGGGAGTGTCAGACTTTTACTGACTAAACCCATCCATGTTCCTTCCTCGCCCTTTACGTTCCGGGGCCGCGGTATCTCTTTCGAGCAACCCCGGCAGGCTCTTGCGGGCCCTTTCACTGTGCTGACATCTCTTTGAGGCGCGCGTGGAAAACGAACGCGTCGTCTATACAGCCTGTCGTCATTAGACGGACGAGCGGCTAGCTATAGCCCATTGCTAACCGTCCACAGGCCCGCGTCTTCGGTGGCCGGTAGCCACCACGTGGCCCCTGACGCCCGGTGCGTCTCCCTCGGCGGCTGGGAAGAGAGGCTCTCTCCCTCTCACGTTCCGCCACCTCCTTCGCTAGCATGACTGCTTCGCAGAAGGAGGTGACGGCTTCCCATTCCGTCTCGCTCCGGACCATGGATTGAACCAGGGCCGGACGCGAGAGGTCGCCGCCGCCGATACGACGACACGGCGGTGCTCCTCCCACGCAGGGCAGACCTCCACCGTATCCTCCGGTCGATCCTCGTAGTGCAAACACCCGGGCGTTTCCTCCCGCCCGATTCGGTGCAGGTACCTCCCGAAACATCCGTGTCCGGTGAGGACCTGCGTCAGGCGGAAGGTGAGGACGCCGTGGCGCCTCACTCCTTAAAGAGGGGACTCACCGCCACTATCGTGGCGTGCCCTGCACGGGGTTGCGACAGTTGCTCTCTCCATGTCGCCATAAAATCGCGCCGGAGGTCTGTCCGCTGAGCGGCGATTGCCATAAAATCGCGCCGGAGGTCTGTCCGCTGAGCGGCGATTGCCATAAAATCGCGCCGGAGGTCTGTCCGCTGAGCCGCGATTGCCATAAAATCGCGCCGGAGGTCTGTCCGCTGAGCGGCGATTGCCATAAAATCGCGCCGGAGGTCTGTCCGCTGAGCGGCGATTGCCATAAAATCGCGCCGGAGGTCTGTCCGCTGAGCGGCGATTTGCCGTGGCAGCGGAGTTTCCCCCCGGCGGCAGCGTAGTGACTATCGCCTTCAGATCCCATGGCGGCAATCCGGCAAACAGGCCCGCCGTCTCGTAAAATTCACCTTCTTTCCATTTCTGAAAATTAGTCTCTCATGTGCTATAAATTCGTATACGTCGTGGGGTCGTAGAATAATTGATAAATTCAATAATATCTTCATCATCACTGCTCGAGCTAAAAGTATAGTTACTGAACAAAAACATTTTAGAGTTGAGTGATTGCCAAGTTGTAAAATCGTAGAGAAAGAGCGAAAACGGTAGGCAGGTACTTACGTGATACTACTCAATTGTTCAGACAACTCAACAATGTCGTGAACTTAAAACTTTATTCTTAGAACTTTTTAAAACTTAAAAAAATATACAATGTAGTAGGATGACAATAGAAAAATGACATATTCTGTTTATTATGTTGCAATATTGCGATTTATCCTAGATTAGTTAAGGCGAGGAAGATCCGGATTGAAATACATTTCTGTCTTCTAAAAATGACACTTAGCTTAAATGCAGGACTTAACTTAAGCAATAAGTTAAGGTGGCATTGAAATACCGGCCCTTAGAGAATGGAGGACTAGTTTAGACACCAGCTTGGTAGTAAAATCCATAAGGAGTGACCTCGAAAATGTAATGCAAGAGTCTAAGAAGGAAATTGCTTATCTTAGAACCGACGATATTTCAATACAAAAATCTGTCTCTAGAATGGCTGAGGAGGTTGCTGAAATTAAAAGCACAGCTCAATTCATCTCGGACAAGTACGACGACAACCTAAAAAGACTTGGTAGCCTGGAAGAGCGGGTCTTGAATCAGAATGTAATAAGGGCTTTGGAAGACAAAATAGACAACTTGGAGCAGCAAGCTCAGTTGTACAACTTGGAAATATCCAACGTTCCCGAACGACGTGATGAGAACCTACTTACTCTGATAGAGGACATCGGGAAAAAAGTTGATATAGTAATACCACGAGATGACATAATTACCCTTCATCGCGTCCCCCACGCTGCATCCAACGAAAGGCCTAAAAATATAATTGTTAAACTCAAAACTCGCTGCCTAAGAGACAATATGCTTAGCGCTTACCATCTGAAGAAGGGCCTGATCTCCACCGACGCAGGAATCACAGGAGCGCCTAGGACTATCTACGTCAACGAACACCTAACTCTCCAGAGGAAGCAGTTGCTGCGCGAAACCCGTTAACTAGCGAAGAAGTATGAGTACAAGTTTGTTTGGATAAAGCACGCTACCATTCTCGTAAAGTGGTCTGAAAATTCCTCCACCATAGCTATTAAATCGTTTAAAGATTTATTTAAAGTCAGGCAACTCAATGATAATATTTAAATCAAAACGTCCGTAGGTATCTTCATCTTTTTTGCAATATTTCACATTAAGACTCAAATTATGGCTAACATTGGAAACGATATAAATATCTACTACCAAAATAGCAGAGGCATACGCACAAAACTAAATACTGTTTACATGAATATTAATTGTAATGATATTATACTCGTAGTTAGCCACGTATCAGTTAAAACTGAGACGTGGCTAATCCCATCTATTAGTAATAGTGAATTCATTGATGACCGTTATGTTGTGTTTCGTTGTGATCGTAATAGATCTGCTCCCAATAAATCAGACGGAGAAGGTGTGCCGGTTGCTGTTTTACGGGAATACAATCCTGTCTGCATTCCTTTACCCATGCATAGAACCTCAAGCAGGTTGGGAAGTAATATTTCATAACAAGAATACAGAACCAAATAAATCTTTGTAACATCGACTAGCGGGCTTCACCCGCAAAGCTCCCTTGCCCGTGTGAGTACGGGGATAAAATATAGCCTATGTTACTCGCAGATAATGTAGCTACGAGTATATAGCTAGCTATCCATCGCATCGCTGAAAGATTTTTTTCAAATCGGTACAGTAATTTTTAAGTTTAATTCGTTACATACAAAAATACAAACATGCAAATCTTTCCTCTTTTCAACCGACTTCCAAAAAGAGGAGGTTCTCAATTCGTCTGTATTTTTTTTGTGTTATTGTTACCTCAGAACTTTCGACTGGGTGAACCGATTTTGATAGTTCTTTTTTTGTTTGAAAGCTAGTGCTTCCCGTGTGGTCCCATTTTAATTTTCTGAAGACCTGATGCTGATCTTCGGCGATATACAACGGAACTCTTCAAAAATACACAGAAAATCTGCAGTGATTGCTGTAATCGCTTGTAGGTTCTTTGTTTATACTATATCATGACGTAACATCACGCCTGTATGCTCTGAGGCTACGCAGATGTGTCAAATACACCCAGATTTCGAAAGTGTTTGTTACCTCAGAACTTTCGATTAGGTGAACCGATTTTGATGGTTCTTTTTTTATTTGAAAGCTGGTCCTTCTCGTGTGGTCTCATAATCATCAAATCAGGATCTGATGATGGGATTCTGGAGAAAGAGAGAGAACTCTTCACATTATATAGGCACACTAGAAGCGATTTGGGTAGTTTTAGGAAGTGTACTTTCTTGAAGTGATCCCATTTCAATTTGATGAAGATCTGATGAAGAACTTCGGAGATATGCAACGGAACTCCTCAATAAATACTTAAAAGCAAATGTACTGGGATTGCTGAAATCTCATATCTGTCTATTGTTTACACCAAGTCATAACCTAAAATCACGCCGGTACGCTGTGAAGGGGTAAGCACATGTGAACCACTAAAAAGTGAAAAATAAAACCTTTTTTACAAAAAATAAAACCGACTTCAGAGAAAACAAAAAAGTGAAAAATAACTTCAGAAAAAACGCTTTAGAAGTCGGTGAACTTTGTTTGATTGATTTAGTTTTTTATTGTCACCGACTTCTGGTGCGTTTTTTCTGAAGTTATTTTTCACTTTTTTGTTTTCTCTGAAGTCGGCTTTATTTTTTGTAAAAAAGGTTTTATTTTTCACTTTTTAGTGGTTCACATGTGCTTACCCCTTCACAGCGTACCGGCGTGATTTTAGGTATTAATATCAGTATCGAGTATAGAAAAAGAGCAAGTTAGTTTCTAAATATTTTGTGTAAAAAAGTGGTTACTCAGTAAAAGAGCAATTTATGTAATTTTAAATCTAATAAAGGCTAGTAAAAATTCATTTATGTAAGATTGGCTTAGCAACGAATAATATTTGCACAAGTTTCATTGTCTTTTTACAAGCGTATCTATGATTCCGGTTGTGGATCGCGTACGGCTTATCGTTCGACATTGCACCGCGGCTGCTGTGACCGTTACATCACTTTTTTTATTTTCTTAACAGTAAAGCAGTTCAACAATTGTGAAATCCTGCAATGGTCTCACCATTGCAGGATGTTCAGATAATTCTATTTCATGGTTGAACACTGCACCAGTGCCAACTGCCCATACGCAACAGCCAGCTGAATGTTGAAACTCTTTCGGTTTTGTACCTTTTCTTTTCTAGGTGATGAAAACTATACTAGATGATATAACTACTACGAGGCGGTAAAACAACTAAACTATACATCGAATTTACAATATAGATAACAAAAATCATTTGTCGAAAGCCAACCCCAGACGTGGGGAAAGGCCTTAAAACAAGCGTGTCAGGACCTTGAATATAACACAAGTGCGCCAATTCTCCGCTACGTCTGCAGACGAGTGCGTGTGAGAGACGCGGATAGATCCGAATATACCTTCTTTATTATATCTATGATACGGACGAAACGTTAGGGAGTAGGGCCTCAGTTACGGAACGTGTTGCCGGGCGTAGTTATTATACTATCAAACAAAATATTGAACCTAACGTTAACCCTTAACCACCTGACCCCTATATCAGTTACGTAACCACACACACGCGCGCGCGGTCACAGTGACCGTATCGGATACACATGAGTTTTCTTAAGATGTTAAGGTTTTATTATAAGAATAAATTAATTATACTCTTTAATATATTATATAAAATTATTTATTTAAGTGAAAAAAGAAACAATAACAAAACATTCTCATAATGTGAACAATTAAATTGCTGGCACATTTTAACTAAAAATATAGTTATGCTTACATTATGAGATCTATCAACATAGGAACAAAATATTAGATCTTTGGTATTTCTTTAAAGAATCTAATAATATTCTAATGACATTAAAAATAAAGTATTAAAAAATCAAAACTTCGAGAAAATTGCAGGGGGTAAAAGTTTTACAATTATTCACGACAATTTTTGCACATTTTGTTAGAACATTCCACACAGATTGGTTTTTTACAGATATAACACAGATGAAATGTTTTTCGTTTCTTCTTGGGATTGCAAGTTGAACACGTAAAAGATTTCAAGATGATCAGCTCCAGAAACAGTAGGCAATTCGTCTTCTAAATAATCACATAAAGGTTAATACCTCAGTTTACTACTGAACTGTCAGGTATCTGCATATATACATGATAACAATTATTCTTATTCATTCATCCATTTACAATTTTCAGGTTTTTGATTGGCAGCAACGATAACGACAAGAAAAACCAAAGGACAGAAACTGCGATTCGCGAAGGAGTATCTTCGCTGCAAAAGGAACGAGTATGGAGTATTGCATGCTAGCTGTGGTGTACACTATCCTGTCCTTGATAACAACAGGTTCGTAGCATCGATTTTTATTATACAAGATAGCCATAAGAAATAAAATATTACGCAAGCCAAATCTGCCGACAGCTCATAATTAATGCACTAATATTATACTAACCTCAAATAAAGGCTCACATAGACACGAAACACGATTGCGTATTGAGGCCACCAGTTAATCAGCAGTTTATCAGGTTCAGTTGATATTGTTAAACAACTCAACTTCAACTTCAACACTTACCTTATGATGGTATAATCGGCACTGATATACTAATCGCCTTTGACTGCACAATCGACTACACTCGTGAAACTTTGAGAATAGGTGAACACGAAAAATAAAATTATATTTCAATGAACCTACTTATATTATTCCTCCCAGGTCTGAAACTGTCATAGAATGCTCTGTCTCCAACCCTGAAGTGAAAGAAGGGCTCGTATTAGATCAATGCTACCACGAAGATCTACTGATTTCTAATTGCTTAGTCGCAGTCAAAGAAAACAAAATAATTAATTTATCAGTAATAAATACTTCTGAAACTCCTATAACCTTAAAGTCAAATCTAGATATCACACTAATTCCCCTAAGTTCTTTAATTGACCCTTCTGATACAGTAGACGCTCATATAGTTTGCCATCTCAAAAATACCAACTCTTACCTCCGAACACAAGAAGTACTAAACCTCCTTAGAATCTCTCATCTCAATCAAGAAGAAGCAAATGCTCTTCAGGACGTCTGTTCTGAATATTCAGATATATTCTTTATCCCCAGTGATAAATTGTCTCACACGAATGCACTAAAGCATAACATAAAAACGAGTGATGAAAATCCAATAAATGTAAAATCATATCGGTTCCCAGAGGTACACAAACAAGAAGTCAATAAACAAATTGACCAAATGCTCGATCAAGGAATCATAAAACATTCAGATTCTCCATGGTCTTCACCAATTTGGATTGTCCCAAAAAAGATCGATGCATCCGGACAACAAAAATGGCGTATGGTTATCGACTACCGAAAGCTTAATGATGTCACCATTGGTGACAGCTACCCTATATCGCAGATATCCGAAATTTTAGATCACTTGGGTCAGAGTAAATACTTTTCCAACCTTTCTTTTTTTTTTTTTGGGATGGGAAATCATCAAATGACTTCTCCCACTCTGGGCAGAGCGGGAGGGACTGTCAGACTCTTACTGACTAAAACCCATCCATGTTCCTTCCTCACCCTTTATGTTCCGGAGCCGCGGTATCTCTTTCGAACAGGCCCGCAACCCCGGATACTTTTCCACCCTTGACCTTGCATCTGGTTTCCATCAGATCTTAATTAACAAAGAAGACGCTTTAAAAACAGCCTTTAGTGTACTTCAAGGGCATTATCAATTTACAAAAATGCCATTTGGCTTACAGAATGCGCCCACCACTTTTCAACGATTAATGAATACCTACCGCCCTCACAGGCCTCCAAGGTATACGATGTTTTGTATATCTCGACGACATAGTAATATATTCTCATGATTTAAATTCTCACATCGATAACCTTTCATCAGTATTCCAAAGGCTTAGAGATTATAACCTAAAACTGCAACCTGACAAGTGCGAGTTTCTCAGACGTGAAGTCACATATCTTGGCCATCAAATAACTAAAGATGGTGTAAAACCTAATCCTGAAAAGATAAAAGCAGTAACAAAATTTCCTACTCCCAAATCTCCGAAGGACATTAAGTCCTTCCTCGGACTCGTATCCTATTATCACCATTTCATTGCTAACTTCTCGAAAATTGCAAAACCTATCATCCTCATCCTCAAACTCAAGGTGCACTTGAACGCAGTCACTCCACACTCAAGGAATACCTTAAATCTTATGTCAATGAAAATCATTCTGATTGGCATAAAAATGTCTATACTGCTATGATGGCATATAACACTTCTAATCATTCCACTACTAACTTTACGCCATACGAGCTCCTCTTCGGTCAAAAGCCCTTTATACCGGACTTCGTTTATGAATTACAATCAGACCTTACCAGAATTATATCCAGAATACCTGAAATCCCTGCATCATCGCTTAAAACTCTCACGCGAAAAGGCCATCGAAAACATACAACGATCCAAAGAAAGATCTAAACAGTATTATGATAATCATTCGCGACCTGTTCAGTATAAAGTCGGAAATTAAGTGTATCTCAAAAATCATGTACGTCTGCGTAAAGCCCATTCGCCAATTTGGAAAAGGCACGTATAAAGTAGTAAATATCAATGGCAGAAGTACCTTGACTTTACTTATATATAGACGTCATGTGACACATCACTATGACGAAGTTAAATTAACTCCTAGATCCGTAACGTAGTCCTAGTTATATGCTTAATATTAATTTTAATTATATTCTATTACAGTAAATCTGCGCTGGGTCAGGAGTTCATTACATCCTTGACGAACAGTCCTGGCATCTACTTCGACCCCTTAGGTTCCTTAAGTTTATTTGATAGTCAACTTAGTGTAGTTATTCCATATGATGTATCCTTTATTAATCCACATATTCTAAACCTCCGTCTTATTTTCGATAAATCGCAAAAGCATGTGACAATGAAAAAGTCTTTGATTATTTGGAATGTACAAATCTCTTTGAACCGTTGAACACCCGTTATAATGACATAGCTCATGATAATGAGGCTATCTTTCACCTAGCATCTCGCCAGTCGAAAAGGTCTGCACTTCTTGGATTCATAGTCACCATATCAATGAAACTATTTGGCACAATGGATGAAGATGATGCCATCCGATACGACAATGCCATTAGAGAAGTAGAAACAGACCAAAAGAAACTAGCTCTCCAAATGAAGGAAAATATATTAGTCACTACTTCTTCTCTTAGATCTTTCAATGAAACTCTATCCATAATTAAACTAAATGAAAAACATCTGAAAGATGCAATTCATGAATTGTCCCAAGATATTCCAATTCTCACTCATGCTTCAAAAGAACTAAGTACTAGGTCTCGCATGCTGGAAATAACTTCCATGATAGAAAATAGTCTCCTAGCCTTGTCCTTCAAAGGTGAAGGCATAATTAACTCTATCATGTTTAGCAAATCTAATGTCCTGTACCCCACTATCCTAACACCTAAGGAATTTTACACCGAATTAATTGATAATTATAGACTCTTACCCGAATCTAAACAACTTCCAGTTCCTTTAAAACTCGACAACATGCATACCTACTATTTTAAATATATCGGAAATATCTAGTTACTACAGTAAAGAAAAAGTAGTGTTTACAGTTAAGATCCCTCTCATTAACCCTATACAATTAAATATATACCATAACTTACCTTCACCAGTTCCTCATGATAAAAATAATCTAGAGTCATACTCGGCCATCATTCCATCATCGAAATATATTGGTATAAGCAGAGATAGGTCAATGTACTGTCAATTAGATAATTTTGTAACTAGAATAAGAATAATTAACATCACCTGTGAAATTTCTGAAAGCATTTCCTTTCACAAGAAATTTTCAAATCGGTTCCTAAATGACGGAGTTATGAGGTAAAAAACAAAAAAAAATACAACAAAATTGAGAACCTCCTCCTTGTTTTGAACTTGGTTAAAAAGGGGCCTACTCGCACACGAAGAGTTCCCCAACACCAACTGGTATCACCTACCACAATATGATTGTCCAAAAAAACACGGTGTCCCGCGTAAGATCCCGTTGCCACTTTTTGAGTACGTACTAAAACTGAGTCAGTATTAACATTAGCGTTTGTATCGTTTCCAGGAGTATCATCGCTACAGTGCTACCAGTGCCTCATCAACCCGCCGCCGGGCCAGTACTACAACACCACTAAGCGGCTGTGCGTCCACTTCGACCACTCCGACAAGTTCATCGTGGAGTGCCCCTACTCCACCATGTGTATGAAGCAGGAGTTCCATCTTGATATACAAAATGGAGGTACGTGTTTAAAGATGTTATTGGGTTTTGATTATCTGAGGAAGCTGAAGTGTTAGGAACATGTGAGACAGCAGTGTTTATTTACTACTAGGTTTGCCCGCAGGCTCTTCACTCTTGAGCCCGTGTATATGTCACCGTAAAATTGTCAAACACGTTAGATTGTAATCTCTCTAGCGAGGTAGTAAATTCTCTAAATATTGTCAACTGAACATACTGCTTACAATTTAACGCATTATTTTTTAGTAATCTATCGAAGTGAAACCGTAATATTATGAAATGCATGCGACGGAAGTATCTCTGCCCCCATAATCGGGACTTGGGGCACCCCCACGTTAGGTTAGTTAGGTTCCTTTAAACCCTGCACTCAGAAATAGGGGCCCCGCGTAGCGGGTTCCGTCGACTACGCTTTTTAGGGGAATTTAAAGTGTTTTGAGGTTAGGTTATATTAATCGGTATTTCTCAGTAATGGTACATTATCTTTACATGAGAGTGGTACCATTGGGCAAGGGGGACCCCTGCTTCCCTCACTCTCCTCCACACCGCGCGATTTGACTTCCATCGCATGACGGACAATATTACGGTTTCACTTCGATATATTACAATCTACCAAAAAATAATGCGTTTAATTGCAAGCAGTGTGTTCGTTTGACAACATTTCGAGAGTTTACAATCTCTTTAGTTATTTTACAATCTAACGTGTTTGACAATTTTACTGTGACACATATTTTTCGTACTAAAGTCAATTTACTACATCAGGTCGATAGACATCGTCAAACTCGCGGGAAACACCCGGTTAGAGCAAGAACCGGAACTGGGAAGTGTGACAAAAAAAAGGGGAAGCCAATACCCAGCAGTGGGTGATTCGGGGCTGATATGATGATGATGATGAGGTCGATGGAATGGCATTGAGCTTTGTTTTGACAAACATTAGGTGCTTAATCTGCCAATTTAAGATATAACTAAACATGTTAGTCTCATTGGTATGCGAGCAGTTGACGAACACCATTAGCGATCTGGACTGTGATAGACGATTCAAGGTGAAGGCGATTTGGACGGAACACAATTTGCGGTTTGCTTAAGACACGTGCCTATCTTCAGGTATTGGTATACGCATCAGGTGTCCGTATCGGCCTGACCTCACCCACCCTTTTCAACCTTTACATGGATGCACTAATAGTCGCGCTCAGCGGTGAGCATGTTGGTTGCCATGTTGACGGTGTATGCGTCAACAATTTAAGCTATGCTGACGACATGGTTCTGTTGAGCGCGTCGGTCTGTGGTCTGAGGAGATTGCTACGTATTTGTGAGGATTACGCAGATGAGCATGGTCTAAAATACAATGTTCTAAAAAGTCAATGCATGGTCTTTACGGCAGCGGTGGGTGGTGCTCAGGAAACGGTACCGCCGATCTATTTGAATGGTTTGCCTTTGGATAGAGTGGACCAGTTAAAGTACCTTGGGCATTTGGTTACGTCTGATCTCAGGGATCATGCGGACATCGAACGGGAGCGGAGGGCTTTGTCGATAAGAGCGAACATGCTCGCCCGCAGGTTTGCACGTTGTTCAAATCCAGTTAAAATCACCCTGTTCGAGGCTTACTGCACCTCTTTATACACGTGAAGTCTGTGGGCTCACTACACACAAGCTAGCTACAATGCCCTCCGCGTCCAGTATAAAGGTCGTGGCACACTTGACAAGCACCGCACCAGCACAGCTCCTGACCGGCGTCGCCGCGTCCCCTCGAATATAGGCTACGGCGCGCGGTCGGCACGCCGCAAGCGAGGTGTAAGCACGCGGTCCCCTCTCTTGCGGCGCGCGGTGCCCTCGCTTGCGGCGCGCGGGCCACGCGCCGGCCGCGCGCTAGTGTTAATAATCCGGGAGGTAGCATTGTATTTTAGGGAATTATCTCTAGTAATTATATTTGGTTGACGTGGATTCGTGGTTTAATTTTTCTTTCCATTACAGTTCTGAGATTTCTTTAAGTTCAGTATATCAAAATTATTTATATAAAAAGTTTCAGCTATAAATAGGTCGCGAATTTGTACCTACCTAACTTTAAAAGTAATAATAATGGTAAGCAGTCGAAATTCCAACGTACACATACCTACTGTAATCACGTGCTTTCTCGAATGTTCTAGTAGGTCCAATGTATCAACTATCTAGTGTCCACGACACAAGCTTTGCTTAGTGTGGCACTAGGTGGCGCTGTGTGATATTGGAAAAAAAAATCAATTCCAAAGTATCGTTATTTAAAAAAATTATTGCTTATACTTTCAGTGCGAATAAACGGCGTACTCCGAGATTGTGCGCCGCAAAAGCATGAGTCCCAAGACTACAAAAACGGGAGGTGGTCGGGGAAGATAGAAATATTGGAACCTTACCAAGAGGGTTGCATCGACGCCGACGACAAAGGAGAAAGGAGTACACCTACTAGGTAATCAAAGCGACGATTAAAACGTTCTCAGTTGCAGCTGTGGCTGTCCCTAGTTTCTGAAAGGCTTATTATATCTGCAATCTTATATTAGCGGTTGTGCTTAGTTCATGAAAAGCAAATTAAAATAAAAACATGAGATTTGACAACATGAAAAGAATTTTAACGAGTTAATGCTAGGAGACGATACAAAATAAATAATAATCAAAATCGTAATACTTACCTAGTGACGGAAACACTTAATTATGAAATTGCTAAGGCAAGAACAAAGACGTCAAATACATGAAGCACGTTTGAGTTAAAGTTTTCCCATATACAGGTCAAGTTAATCGAGGTCAGTCAATTCGGTTTTTCCATTTTTACTTCTCAAATAGATACAAAAGAGGGCGCAGAACGAAAATGCCCATTCCCCACTTCCTCTGGTATTGATATTTATCTACTATTTTACCCATTAACAATTTCCACCATCTGCCTATTCCCTACTATGATGGGATCGGCTTCCAGTCTAATCGGATGCAGTCATACAGCTGAATACCAGTATCTAACATGGAAGGACGGCCTATCTGACTTCAACAACCCGGTTAGTACTGGGTAATACGATACCCCTTGGTAAGACTGGTTGTCAGACTTTTCGGGCCACTGGCTACCTGTAACGACTGTCAAAGATCTACAAATGACAGCCGGGACCAACAGCTTAACGTGCTTCCCAAGGCACGGAGGAAACTCTGTAATTGTGGTCACCCATCCACAGACCAACCTTAGCAAGCGACTTAACCTAAAGATCGACCCGAGCGGCTGTTATTATGAACCCACGAACTCCTCAACAATGTATGTATTCGCTTTCAGAAACTGCTACTGCCGCAACAACCTCTGCAACGCGTCACCGAGCACAAGCCACGTAGGCTACACGGACATCATGGGCATCATAGTAGTCTTCAACCTCATGAAATATATCAACAGCCTTAGGTAGTAGTCAGTGGAACGCGTAGGAATTAATTATATTAGGTGAAGTTGCCACCCAACACAGAGTAGTAAGCAAGAAGTGATTATAGGCCGACCGTTTAACTCGCGTATCGCCTGCGCGGTAAGAAGGGAGCGGGGAGAGATGTTAGCGGGTGGGTGAAAGGGGTGCGCGGAGCAGAGAGCTTACGTCAAGTGTGTACTCCGTATGTAGTTTTACCCGCCCCCGCTCCCTTCTTACCCCGCAGGCGATACGCGAGTTAAACGGTCGGCCTATAGTGTGGGCGAGAGAGAACCGTACTGCCAAGGACACGTCAACTACGAGCGAGGTTCGTTACCCCGTTATATGGTAATAAGAGGGGAGATCAACCTGAACAGATCAACCCACGCGCAGTCGATTGATTGAATACGTGCATATTCATGAATCGAAGATTATTTTAACGATTTTCTTTGTTTCTATCATCGTTGTGTGCAAAACGCGCTACTGATTTTGGTGAGGTCAAGCTCAACTGACCGATGTATGAGCTTTAACTGATGATACTATAGTCACCGATTTTACAGGGATCACAGGATTTAACTTATGAACTAAGCCATACACTTAATACTCCGTGCCAAGCAACTGCTCGCAATGTTTTGTGATATAAATAAAAGGGTATAGTGACTTTTTAATTTAAGACAATAATATTATTATAATCTTTGTATATATATCTGTATTTAATTAATAAATGGATTTTGTTACGGCACACCAGTTATTTATAGATTAAATATACATATATTTGGGGAACTGTATAATAAAAATAATGTTAATGTTAATAACATCATCATAAACTATTTAAATAGTGATTTTAGAGATATTAAGCTCTATCAGAATAAGTCTTTGTGCAATATTATAATGCTAAATAAATTTGTATTTGTCACAATTTTGTTTTAATTACTTACAAGAATTGATTGTTTTCCTTTTAAGTAGGTATGACAAGAAGATACTCTACAATAACCCAGAGCTTGTTAAATCCGAGACCAGCTCCAAGTGCACGGCCTTAGTGACCATGCAAAAGAAAACCGCCACGTATCCTTTAGTCGTTTTTACTCCGCGTCCTTTGTTTGTTTTAACTTCCACAAACCCCGTGTAATCGACGCCTGTGTGGTATAGAAGGGTGGAGCGGGGTTGCATTGCTCCTCGGGAAGATCGCCCATTAGTTGATACTGTCTTCCTGATTCATGTTTTCGGCAAGTCATGCATTTTCGTATCTGCTTCTTGGTAGCATTGTTCCCACTCGTGATCCAATAATAATGACGTAGTTTGGCGAGGGTCACACGTGATCCGCCGTGAAATGTTCTTTGATGTGCTTCGTCGATGAGCATCTCCGCCAACCGACACTTGTGTGAAGTTGTGTGGTATGATTTTTGGGTGCCGCATCTCCTTACTTGTGTTAGCGTTCTTCAATCGCCCCCCAACACGTAATAATCCGCTATGATCAATAATCGGATTTAATTTTAATAGTTGGCTTTTTGAGCCAACGCTACCATGTTTGCGCATGTGTTCTATTGCCGTCGCTAATTCCTTATTTTGCACATGTTATAAAATAATTGTTTTAGCTTTGCGAAACTCTTGTAATGTGAGATAGCTCCGCAAATGTTTACGGCAACGTGCAGGTGTTATCGCTCGATATATCCATGCTAATATACCTATGTATTATTTTCTTTGTACTGTTGTATTGTTCTAAAAAGCGATCGATGATATTTGGGCAATCTTGCACGATGTTAACTTGTTCTTTGACTGTTTTGACCTCCTCGTTGATGACAAATATTTGTTTTCCTGTTTCATCTTCTGGTGTCCATGTTTTCAGCCATTGGGGGCCTTGCCACCATAATGTATGTTGTTTTAACTGCGACGCTAACATCCCACGGATGGCACAATCCTGGATTATCAATTGTTTCTGTGAGCTTGGTAACCCTATTTGCGACGAACGCCTTCCAACGGTTAGGGCTCACCCTGTATCCAGCTGCGTGTTACCATCGAATCCGTCCACTCCAAATATTTCTAGTTTATTTGTTAAGGCATTCTGTATTATTTATTAGTTTAGAGAGTAAGTATGCGCTACTAAGTTCCAGTTTTGGCAACGTAAGGGTTTTCTTATGAGGCACGAGTTTAGATTTTGCGGCGATAAGTATTACTTCCGATTGATGTTTTATGCGCGCATAAACTACGCAACAAGCTTATGCATATAAGCTTTCATGGATGTGTCACAGAACCCATGAATTTCGATGATGTCATCACTGTTGCTCCTCAGCCACCTTGGCACCTCGCAGCCTTTTATGTTGTCTAAGTCTGCCTTAATTTTGGCCCAATCGTTGAAGACGTCATCGGACACTTCCCCATCCCAATGTAAATTGTTTTCCCTTAGTTTTCGGAACAGTAATTTTAGTTTTGTTGATAATGGGTTAACCAGCATAACGGATCGAATAATTTCGGTATTTCCGATAGTAGGTTGCGTTTGGTTGGCCTTGAAGATTGTTTACAAAAATTACAACGAAAGAAGAATTTATCATTGTTTGTGTTCCAACACAGACCCAGTGTTTTCGAGGTTGCCTCCGATTGTGAGTTGAACACAATGTTTGTGTCAGGATTTTGATGACTTGTTATGTCGTTGATTAAAGTAGGTTCGTTAGAGGCCCATTTAGGTACGTAAGTTAAAACCTCCTGAATGTAGTAATGTCATCAAATCTGATATGAGTTCCTTACCCTGGTCAATAGAATGACACCCGTGCACAAGGTCATTGATGTAAAAGTCTGTTCGTCTGCTGCTAATTTCTTCAGTGTCATTAAAGCTAAAAATCGAGCCGCCTTTGTTCCATATGTTACTGTTGTGAGTTGATAAGCTTGTATAGGACATTAGAGACATTTTGTGATTTTTGTTTTAACCATTATTGTGAGTAATTGTTTGGTTTCGGAATAAAAGGCTTTATTATTATTATTATTTGATTTTGATTTGATTTTCATATATTGTATGCAGCAGCTAAAGATTACGTTAGTGCCGGATACCCTGGGAATAAGCTTGCCTTCTTCTGATTCACACATAAAAGGTTTGAGGACTATGATGGAAAGTCTCTTATCCTGTACAGAAACGCAACGGAATAGGTTTTGTGTATGGATGGTTACTGCCCACCAGCAATGTTTGTTATCGGGTTTCTGTATACTTAGATGTTTATTTATGGCATGGATATGGATCCACTCCATCATTATGAAAACCAAATGGAACGGGTGTTGCATTTATTTTCATAAGGGATACAATAATGTTGTACCTGAGTTTGGATAATAAGAAAGGATTATGTGAACTTTGCAGCTTGTATAACCTGAAAACAACTTGATTACCTATCTATAATTTATATTCCATTCTTTTTTAGCATAATTTTTTAGGCAATAACCGAACTGCCTGATGCTATATTGTCAAAGATAGCCAAATATAAAATATTTGTTTTCGTATTTTAGAATCAATGTCAGAACATGCTATCTGGAAATCCCAAGGTTTAATTATTGTTTATTTTTGTATCTTGTTTCAATCAAGTTGTTATTTATTTTCATTTTAGCTAGATATTGTAGCTGTGAACATAGTTCCTATGTAATTTACCATTTTTTTAAAGTTCAGTTTCTACCTAGGGTATTTCATTTAAAATTATGTAGTTGTACAAATTCATGATCTCTTTGAAACACAAGCACTAATATAGCACTATGTTTTTTTCAGGAGAACCTGTGCTCAGAAGGCTGATGCCCAGAGCCACTGGGCAAAGTACCAGGAGTGTAATGACCGCGTCAACTCACGCTCCCAAACCGCTGAGACTTGTGAGGAGGAACTCGTTGACTACTTGCATGTCCTTGACCATTGCGTCACCAAGGACCTCTTCAAAAGGCTAAAGTAACTTTATTTTAATTTCCTACCCTTAAATGCCATACATCCAATGTTATATTACATAATACTTGTTTTAATAGAACTTGTTGGTACAAAGGGTAGATGTAGTTTTAGCAATTTATTTATGTACCACATGAGGAGATCGAAGAGTTGAAGTTTATTGTTTATTTGTAAATAAATAATCACTGTTAATATTCGTGTTTTATTTAGCAAATGCAATATAAACATTAAAAAATCTAGTTGTCAACTACAATCAACAATAAAAAGCAATTTGCATATAATGTTTTTTATTACAGCAAATATAAAATTTTGGAAAAGAAATAATAATTTCGTAGTAATATAAAAATAAATCTCAATAAAATAATTCAGCTCTGGAACATCACAAGTAAAATGGCACTCAATAGAAAAAGATAACATTAATATGGAGTGTGTTTCCATAAACTTGTGCAAAATAATCGGAATGTCAAAACAAATGCCAAATATATCAACAAAATAAATGATACCTTTACAAAATGTAAACATTGTATAATCATGTGTCTTATCCTAAGCAATAAAAGAATACATTTTACTTTCTATAAAAATCCTACAGCTAAATTAATGAAAATTGACTTTAAAAGTACGAAATGCATTGTTGTTTTGAAAAAAAAAATGTTTATAATGGTCACACAGAAAAGTAGCAAAAACAATTTTCGTGCTCACATTGGCTAAACGTGAGCTTCCACTATAATTGCGGCCATACCATACCCTTTGATTTGTGACTGGGAACCTGTTTACCGTAAAATATCTTACAGCATAGCGCCGCGCGCCGTGTTAACAGCCGCTCTAAAACAATATATTCTACTAAAGAATGTGCCAGTGAGATATTTAATGTGTGAACATCATAAACGTCATAAAATTTTAACAACAATAACAATACAATTTAACCCATTTATATTTATTAAAGCTAGAAACGTCGAAAACAAAAGCACAGAAAACTTTGGCATAATTTAGTGATACAAAGCCAATGGCCAATGCCCGTTTTCACTAACAGTAAGGCCGCGTTCCTACTAAGTCGTGATGTCAGGTTAACATTGTGTAGTTTTAAGTGTCGTGGCTTGTGTATCGTCACGACCTAGTGAGAACGCGGCCATAGGGTCCGCCAAAATATCGCCGCGATTCTCTCGCTCGGCCCACTGTTCCCACTATGTCGTGACAATTTATTTATCGTTGGTAATTAGTTGGAAAAAGTCGTGGACGACAGTAATCGCGTCGCCGAGCCACGACACTTAAAACTACACGATTATCTGTCGTCACGAAAAAGTGAGAACGCGGCAGTATTTTGCGGTCCTGGGTTATCAACAGGCAGAGAGGTGATGTTGAAATTCCAACCGTGCAGTTTTAAGTGTATTTTCGTGTCAGTGAAAATGAGCATGAATAATTTAAGATGTAATCAAAGTGGAGGCACTATTTGAAGCATTTTTTTTGTGTTTCTTATTTTAATATCTAATGGACGCGCTCTTGGCTTGTATAGATTACATTCTAGGCATTAAATAGTAGAGTATACTTCGCATCGAACCGTTAACTGTGACCTTAGAAGCTTAACTTAATCACATTGCATCTCATAACAATGTAGTAGAATTTATCATATTGCTATCTAACTCTTAACAGACAAAGAGCCACTTCAAGTCTGTGCCTTAATTCAAATGTCATTTACGGAGAAAGGAAATACCTAGGCACTATTTATACATACTAAGATTTACAAATTATGGAAAATTATATAAGCGGGTAGGGATGATCTAGCCTCATGAGCAAAGATAAGTAATTGCTTGTTCTATTTACTGGGATGTGATGTGTTACGCGATACAAAACTATAAAATCTCACGTTCAGTCGGACGACTAACTGAGTTTCAGAATCGCGTATAACCACGGATTGTATGTGTGAGTCACTTTTAAGAGCTTGACACACATGTAAACACCCGACAGGATCACGCGTTTACTTTGGCTAAATTTGATTAAATATAGCCAATGAAAACCCATTGGTCGGTCTGTCAGGTATTTGTGCACAGCATCCGTTGAGGAGGATTACGATCGGCAGTGCACAAACGCTTTTTCAACTGTTCAGCTAGAGCGTACTCTGTCAGTACCGAACTCGACACAGAGGTCACTGTGTCACTAACTCGCGCCGACCTGGAGAACGTTGAAGCAGATCTCACACACGCGCTGTGGCTTGTTCATGCCGAACTTGAGGATCGGCACGTCTTGACTCGAGCATTTGTTGCACAGCATGCGGCCGCAGTGACGACTGGGGAAAGTATTACTTGTTAAACGCTATACTTATAGTAGAACAAAATATTCAAAGAGCCAAACAATACTAATCGAAACATACAGTGGTGAGAAGAAAATAATAACTCTTATCATTCTCCAATTGTGCATTCAGACTTGGGTAAAGAAAAGTCATTAATAAGTTATTTAAAAATTATAAATGTCATCCATTTTATATATCTTTATATGCAGCCTGAATCGTACCTACTGCTCCTCACCCACTGCTATAAACATAATATGAATCATCTGAATAGTAGTTACCAGTGATGTTTCCTCATGGTGAGCGTGAACTTGGTCCCGCACTCCTGGCACAGGTCGGACTCCGCCCACGGCGCCTCCGCCGGCAGCACATCGAGCAGACGATGCAGTAATTGTTTCGTTGCAACCTGCATGACACGTAGCATCATTTTTTTAAAGTGAGATTCTTCAGGCGCTTTTTGGGTGAACAAAAAGCGTAGCACTCGTAGCCGATCCGCTACGGCGTAGCATCACCAAGGCGTGCGCGGGGCACCACCTGTAGTCGTGCTACGACTGGGGCGGGGCCTGTGTGCTTTTTGTTTTCTCTTCTATCGGCAGTCTCCAAAAAGGCAACCAGATTTTTTTTTTCAGTGTGTTCATCAATTCAAAAACGAATAGAA
Organism: Xestia c-nigrum; assembly: GCA_916618015.1. Taxonomy (NCBI): domain Eukaryota; kingdom Metazoa; phylum Arthropoda; class Insecta; order Lepidoptera; family Noctuidae; genus Xestia; species Xestia c-nigrum. Next base: position 8,856,732 of record OU745263.1, read on the forward strand.
TATGAGAAATTATTTGGCCGATCCTTGAATTTTTTTTAGCCTGGTGTAAACTAGGCTTAAAAATAGCAGTGACTCACCAAATAACATAATTAGGATGACATGCATTTGATGATGATGTTAATTTACCTGCTTAGACAAGCTATATAACTGTAAGTTAATCGAGTTGGTAAAAGAGGCCTGTAGATTATTGATAGTCACTTACTTGGTAATTAAATATAGATATTCCGTCCTTATTCTCTTGAGCGAGACACGCGTTGGCTCGCACTAGTACCCGGCACATCGCGCCCTGGCCGTTCATGTATGCTAGTAGGAGCGGAGTGTTACCCTACCAAAAAAAAGACAAGTTTAAGGTAAAGCTTTTTGAGATACCATTAGATAAATTCTGTTTTTCTTGGTAAACAAAAATTGCAGAATAAGTTTTTATGTTGCTGGAAACACTGCCGGGTAAAAAAAACTACCAATAATAAAAAAAAAAGTATTTTTGTTATCATGATTGCAGAACTTCTAAATGACGTACCTGTAAGTCAGTCCTATTGATCGGGTAGTCAGGCATAAATTCTAAGAATATTTCGCAAATCGTCGCTGCGTTGTCCTTTTTACACCAGCATAGCTCGTGTAGTGGATTTCTACCTGTTGAAGTAAAATAATTTTATAATTTCTTTAGCCTAGATGGTGGCAAAATGTTTACTAGAGGCGGGCCGCACTTGTGATAATAACATTAATAACCCTCGAAGCCTACGGGTCATATCCCATAGAAAAAATGAGTTGTGTTCCGCACAGACAAAATTAAAATGAGATAAAACGATATCATACTTAATGAACAACGGAAAAAGTGCATGGATTAACGATTCTGTGCTGCTAGATGAGGCGTAACCCTTATGCGTTGTCTATAGTCTGTCAGAAGTGGGAGTGGGCGGGGCTCGTCTGCAGAATGTCCAACAAGCTTTGGGACTTATAGTAAGTGCCAGTTAAGATCGCAATTGCGGTCATTGACCCACCTACATTTATTAAAATTCTCATCGTCATATAACGTGATCATCAACATCTTCTAAGAAGCATAGATCGGAATAGGTAGAGCTGTTTTATGTACTTGCTTATAGGTTAGAATAATATGGAAATTCCCAGAGTTTGGTTTTTAAGTAGGTACTTAATAAAATCATATAAAAACTATTCTCGCCTTCGGGACTAATTAAAGATTACACTTCCTTTCTGACGGGTAAATATAAGAAGGACGGGATTAAGGAAATAAATAGATTAAATAGATAATCTTGATTCATTAAACCACAAAAATGATTTTTACCTAACAATTTCTTATTCAAGAATCAACAATCATTTTACCATTTTTATTCTAAAAAAAAATACTACCATACAAATTATATGTTCCTCAGAAAACACAAACATATCAAATAGAACAATTTGTATTTACAATAAAATCTTAATTAGAATAATCAATACGCTTCAACAATAATTCGCTTATTTTTTTTTTTATTTAGGTAACCAACAGCGATACAAAAAAAAAAAGTTTTACAGAATATGCATGTGACAGTGACCATGGCCAATTATAGGTTTCCCTGTTTAACTAGGATATTATAATACATGCGAACGGACTAATGCTAGATATTTCCAAATGAACAACAAAATAAAATTACAACACAAAATTAGTTTTAAGTTAGATTTAGATATTTTTTTTTAGTTTTTACAATTTTGAAAAATTGAAAATTAAAATTAAAATTGAACGATAGAATGATCAAAGATAGTACATGAAGAAAATCAAATCAAATCAAATCATTTAATCTTTGCAAACATGGGTTATAGGTACGAAGAAGATTGAAGAAGAAGAAGATTGGTTGCTTGTCATTTATCTCCGTTTATAATTTTCTGTATTTGTTTATGGAGAGTCGGTTTATTACAGTTAAATACATCAACTTCAGAGAATTCCGAGTTATAAGTTCGAGCAATGCGAGTCAGTACACAGTTATTGGCATAGTTAGTGGAATGTCTTGGAACGCGCAGCATTGGCGTGTGACGAGTGCGCCGTCGGGGAGTGTTAAAAGTTATCTGTGCGACCAACTCCGGGCAATCAAGGCGTCCATTGAAAGTATCATAGAGCAAACACATGTCCATCACTTTACGCCTTTCTTCGAGTGTTATCAGACCATAGGTTCGACAGCTATCTTCGTAAGACATTGGAGGTTTACGGAGGCGATAATTAAGATGGTTAATAAATTTTCTTTGATTTTTTTCTATTTGGTTCTTATGAATTATGTATTGGGGGGACCAAATTTGGCACGCATATTCTAAAACGCTGCGCACGTAAGCAAAATATACAGATTTAAGAGCTCCAATATTTTTAAATACCTTACATAACCTAAGAACAAATCCTAGGTTCTTATAAGCTTTTGTACTAATAAGGTCTATGTGATCGGAGAACATTAATTTACTGTCAAACATAACTCCTAAATCCCTAACCCTGTTGACTTTATTTATGAAAATTCCATTAAAATTATATGAGTAAGCAATCGGGTTCCTCTTACGTGTGTAACTGATACATTGACACTTTGTCACGTTTACAGTAATCTTGTTTTTCGCATAATAATTATTTAAGTTATTAAGATCCTCTTGAAGGACCTTGCAGTCATCAAGTGATGTTATTTTATAAAATACTTTTTTATCATCAGCGTACATTAAGTGATCACAATGTTTAAAAGAATCAGTGATGTCAAATAGATATGCGTTGTAAAATAGAGGCCCCAAATGAGATCCCTGGGGAACACCGCTAGGGATTTCAATAAAGTCGGACCGGTAACCTCCTAGTACAACAGCTTGTGAGCGTTTAAATAGATATGACTGAACCCATCGTAGAAGATCCCCGCGTATACCCAGTCTGTACAGCTTTCTGAGCAAGATGACGTGATCCACACGATCGAAAGCTTTTTCAAAGTCAGTGTAAATCACGTCAACCTGCCCCCCGTTATCTGTATTCTCTAGAACGAAGTTAGAAAAACAGGCCAAATTAGAGACAGTCGAGCGTTTCTTTAAGAAACCATGTTGCTTACAAGAGATTCCTCTGAGAATATATGGATAGATCGCGTTGTATATTATTATTATTACCAGTTTTTCAAATACTTTACCAATTGCGTTTAGTATAGAAATACCCCTATAATTTCCTATCATTGTCCGCGAACCTTTTTTATGAATTGGAACTATAAGAGCTTTTTTCCATTCATTCGGGAAAGTGCCTTCTTTTAAAGAAATATTAAAAATAGTACTAATAGGAGTTGCCAAAGATTTTGAACAGTTCTTCAAAAAAAAACATTTAAACAAATAATATAATAATAATCCCGTGGTATCAGTCGGGATCCCGTGGAATATCCATATTAACATCAATGTTTGCGGTCAATGCACCTAAATAGCTCTACCTATTCCGATCTATGCTAATAAGAAATGAGATGTCTGTAAAGTCGGTTTACGGACGATAGTTTAACGTGACAACGTCATAACAAAACATTGATGAAATGATTGCATACATACGCTCCGAACGTAACGTTACAACATCGAGAATATAACCTATAGAGTGGTAAGTGAGTGTGTGGTGGTTGGTGGTGGTGGTCTGGCACCTCCGCAACTATCATATGATTTGTCATTTATAAATATTGACGCTCGCTGTCAGTAAAACAGTACAAAATCAGTATTGGATGTGTGTACGTGTCTTCATATTCCGAAATTAAATTTCGATCAAATAGTTTCACAATGGTGTGCTGTTATCAAATCATAAAACAGACGGAATAACCTTTAATCGGTAAAATACAGGTAAAAAAGTAATATATATTAAATTTTCTCATGGCTCAAGTCAAACTGGACAAGTCAAAGTGAAACAACTGTATGTATGTCTATGCGTCTTGCTTCCACATAACGCAATCCGTATAAAACTATATCTTTTATTGGTTTCAAAATCAAAATATTTTATTTCACATAGGCCTGGATGGGCACTTATAAAACGTTGAAAAAGGTGCACGGTTCGCGTTGGTCGATTCCATGGAGAAGAACCGGCAAGAAACTCCATGGCTACTCTTTTCAAATCATTTGATATTACAATATTATTATGTTTCATTACAGCATTAGTACTAAAGTATGGGGGGACAGCGTAGGCCCGTAGGTAATAGGTCGTTGCTTGCTATACAAAAAATGTAAAACAAAAGGAATATTTAACAAAAGTTATACAGCATCCGGGAATCTAAAAGGCCTTCAATGTTCACTCATTCACAAATAATAGGTAAAAAAGCATCTATACAAAGGTAAGTAAATTAAAAAAAAGAATATTTAATTGAAGAACTCAATCAAAATCAAAATAATTTATTTCACATAGGCCTGGATGGGCACTTATAAAACGTCGAAAAAAGTGCACGGTTCGTGGTGGTCGATTCCATGTAAATTAAATCAAATTATATTTAAAAATATTTGTGAAACCTTATTATGACAGAAGGCGAGAAATATGAGTCTAGCTTTCCTCGGCAAAAGAAAGACATAATGAGATACAAGCGGTCAGAAGAATTTAAACGAAATATTTTTTTTTCAAAAAATCAGTGAATCAATGTGTTATTATTTTCCTAATAACACATTGATACACTGATTTCCATAAAAAAACACGCAAGTATTATTCACTATTACTATTATACTTATGCATTGGTTATCGATATCGATAAAACTTGTATGCGCACTACCCCCATCTCTAGAGTATTATATTTGACATTCGGTCAGCCAATCAGAGCGCAGGGAACGCACGTGTGAGTAGCTGTCAGTTGGCGGAATTGGTTTCAAACAAAATAAGTAACATTAGTACTCTATAGGTTATATCAGAGGTTCTCAAACATTTTTTCCTGGTAGACCACTTTTTTTTTTTTTTTTTTTTTTTTAGGATGGGAAATCATCAAATGACTTCTCCCACTCTGGGCGGAGCGGGAGGGAGTGTCAGACTCTTACTGACTAAAACCCATCCATGTTCCTTCCTCGCCCTTTACGTTCCGGGGCCGCGGTATCTCTTTCGAACAGGCCCGCAACCCCGGCAGGCTTCGGCCCTTGCGGGCCCCTCCCCTTATGCTGACATCTCTTTGAGGCGCGCGTGGAACACGAACGCGCCGTCGACACGGCCTGTCGTCGTCGTTAGACGGCCGGACGGCCAGCTATTGCCCATAGCCAGCCGTCCACAGGCCCGCATCTACGGTGGCCGGTAGCCACCACGTGGCCCCCGACGCCCGTTGCGGGCACTATCTGTTAGGATTGCATGAGGATCGTTGTTCCCTAGATATTTTTTTGGCAAAAATCCGAAAATTGTACTTCTGGCTTCGAAATGTTTTTTTTTATGACTTAACACGACCAATTTCACCGAAATGCAACCTGTCATCACCGGAACATTAGATCTTTATTACTTTTTCTAGTACCTAGCTTAATATCTGGCTACATTGATCAAGCTAAGCCAACATTTTTGTTCTTTGGCATCGAACCCAGGTAAAATTTCGTGGACCTCCACTTACAGCTTGTGAACCCCCACATTTTCTTCAGGCCAATGTAGACCCCCGATGGGTCTCCCGTAGACCCTTGGGGTCCACCTGGACCACTTTGGGAATCACTGGGTTATATGGTCGTCGAGTAGTGCAGACATACCTTTGAGGTTGGTAGCGGCGGCGTCTATGTCAGTATCAGCGAGTAAGGCCCGGGCGGCGGCGGCGTGTCCCTCGCGCGCCGCCACGTGCAGCGCGTTGTCGCCCGCCGCGTCCACCGCGCCGTACTCCGCGCCGCCCGACACCAGCGCCGACACGATGGGCTCGTGCCCCGCGCCCGCCGCCACGTGCAGCGCTGTGCGTCTGTGCACCAACATAAACTATTCAGGGTTTGACCAGAAATACTACATTATTATACATTAACTGGAAAAGGGAATTTATTTCGAGGGACTAAGTTGGATTCACGACAGCAGTGAAGAATTCTAGACTGGAATCCCGAGCGTAGCAAGAGAAGTACGTCGTGCGTCGGAAAGTACGTTAAACCCTTGGTCAATCTCTCAAGTCTCAGCTTTTGGTCGGCTCATTTTATTGTTCCTAATTCAAAATGTTTTTACTCAGTGAGTAAAATAGCGTTTTATTCACTGTTATCGAAAGTGGGTAAAAGTTTTATTTACTGTTATCGATGAGTAAAATGTTAATGTCGCCCTTTCGAGTGGCAATGGTAAAAAATACTATTTAGTTAGCGTTCTGCATATTTCAAATCCTCTATTCTAATCGTCATAAGGTATATACTTGTGTGCATCTCGATCGTTGGGCCTGGCTCCGGCCAGTAACAGACTCCGCAGCAACACTTCATGTCCCGCTGCGGCCGCTAGGTGTAATGGCGGCGCTAGTGAAGCATCTTGTACGCGCGAGTTGACATCTACTTCAACGGACAGTAGGAACATCACGCTTTCGACGTCGCACGTTTGGATCGCCACGTGGAGGAAGTTGCGGCCCTTTTTGTCGACCTGAAAATAATAGATAATTATATCTTATTATTATTTTAACATATAAGAAAAAGAAGTAGACGCTCTAAAAACGCTATGAACGTTTAAGAACTTCTACTTGTTTCTCTTGAAAGAGCTTGAAAAAGGTTCACGATGGTTAATACCGACTCCAATTTCCGAATGAGTACTCATCATCATCTGCTTAGCCTCTTTAGTCTAACCGGATGCAGCTTAATACCAGTATTTTAAGTGGAGTGACTGCATATCTGATCTTCACGACCCAGTTAGTACTTGGTAATACGATACCCCTTGGTAAGACTGGTTGTCACCTTTTTTGGGCCACAAGTACAATTAAGAGAAAAATGCATAATACTTCATCTAAAGAATATAGGTACTTTGAAACCTAATACAATTTTATAGTTGATTTCATATCAAAAAGCTTTTTTCAACAAAAAAATGCAAATTCTTGATTAATTTATGGCCTTTCATTTAGCTTACGGACCGTTAGAAACAAACGTCACAGAAAAGCTTGTTTTTATTTTATTTATGAATCAAGTAAAGACAGGTCGCGTCGGTGACACGGAAAGGCTATTTCAAACTATCCTGTCACATGATTCACATGATACTGCGGCCCCGGAACAAGATACCGCGGCCCCGGAACATAAAGGGTGAGGAAGGAACATGGATGGGTTGATTTCCCATCCTAAAAAAAAGACGTGTGGCAGTCGGGGACTGCCGCGGTAAAGCTATTTCATAGCATTTTTTATCAACTTATGCAATTATAATTATTTATTTATTTTATTTTTCCGCTTGTTGCCGCCGCATGCGAGCGGACGGCGTGCTTGCGCGCCGACCGCGCTCGGACGCCGCAAAAACGACGGGGTGTTATAAGTTTGACGTGTCTGTGTATGTGTATGTGGAACATTCATTATAAAATTCATAATTTCATCGTGATGGGAAGCCGAGCCTGAACATTCAGTCTGCGTTTCTGGATTCGGTCTCCACGCTCAAGGCCCGCGATAGAAGCTATTCAATAGGTTAAAAAAAATAGGTGTAGGGAAACCGTAATTTCTACAATAACGGTCCGTAAGCTAAATTTTATAGAAGACCATTAATGAAATTCCAAAATAAGCACAGTTAACAACAACAGTGACCTGTTCAGCAGCCGAAGGATTCTTCTCGAGTATAGCCTGCGCCGCCTTGTTGTTCCGTGCGGTGAGCGCGGCGGCGAAGGGCGACACTCCGCGGTTGTCGCGCGCGGACAGCTCGATGCCGGGCTGCGACAGTAGCAGCGAGATGATGCCGGCGTGCTGGTTCTCTATCGCTATGTGCAGGGGCGTCTTGCCTTCTGCGTCCTTTGAGTTTATGTTGGCGCCGTGTTCTAGAAGAGTCTGATGAAAAGGAGTTATAGTTCAGCGTTCAATTTGTTTCATGATAGTTGAGGATTGTTTCAGGAAAAGGGGTTTGAACTTTTTGGCCGGATTTTTTTCCGCCATTTTATTTTTGGAAGTAGTGGCCACGCATAAAACGTGTATCAATCAATAGCTGGCATCAATACAAACAAGTTTTGTACGAATCAGAACGTTCTAAAGTGTCACATTACCGAGTTGCGATCGTCAAAAAAAATCAACTGTTCAGTACATTTATGTTCGCCTACTGTACTGAACATCCGTTTTTTTTTCGCTATTTCGGCTTTGGTTCCATAGTAAAAGTTGTTTGTTGTCATGAGCACAATCTCGGGTTTAAATATCGTACACTAATTACCAGTCCCCTATATGAGAGTACAGTACAGTACCTGTATGACGTCAGTGAGCCCCCAGGTGCAGCACAGGTGTAGCGGCGAGTGCTTCTCGTTGGCCACGTCGGCGCCCTCGCCACTGGGACCGAGGCGCCGCGGGGACTCCACGTCGCAGCCCGAGCGGATCAGAAACATGGCTAGGGACTCCTTGTTCTCATCTATTGCTCTGGTGGGACAAGCAGGATTGAAGTGTAAAATAGGCTTGACTACAGTATCTAAATCTATTTAGTCCGTCAGTTACAATATTGGACACGTATTTTTTTTTTTATAAATCAATGAATATTGACTAAGCATACGCATGTAAACTCAGGAGTGGGGGCTCTTGACGTCAGAACTCACTAAAAATTATACCAAGGCGTGACGTATTGAGAAATTTAAAAGCGTCTTATCAATTTTTGTTTATGTAACAAAAGAAAAAATACGCATCAAATATTTGTTGATAATAATCCATGTTTTATGTAGGAGACAAAAAAAAATGTTTACTTGTGTAACAAAGTTTGTAAACATCCATCAGGTCCTGTGCCCCAACAGTCTGCGTCCGCGCCGTTTCTGACCAAGATCTAAAAAATAAAAATAAGAAATTCTACAAAAAAGTTTCCATTCCACATGTAGGCTACTGTGGACCTGTGAGTCCGCAGTTGCCTACATGTATGGGAAATGCTGCCTTCCGGTACATGCAGGTACCCGAGGAATGATGAAAAAAATTGATAACCAGCAACATTAAACTAGAAAGAAAAGTTACGGGTGTTAAGCCCTTTCATTTGAAAACCATAGTGAGGAACTTTTGAAAAAAAAAGTAATTCACCATTTTGTGGTGGCGGCCATCTTGGATTTCAAATTTATTATAGCGCATATAGTATTCTACTAGTCAGATCTTTCATTTGATACCCATATTGAGGTTCGAGTTCTTGAATAAATATGTTATCCGCAATTTTGTGGCGGCGGCCATCTTTGACTAATTTTATAAAACATAGCTAAGAACACTCCGGACTAATTCACCTTTCAAACAAAAGAAACAATATCAAAATCAGTACATTCGTTCGGCTGCTACAATGCCACAGACACACACACACACGTCAAACTTATAAAACCCCGTCGCTTTTTGCGTCGGGGGTTAAAAATATTGGTGTGCGGTATCAATGGATCCCATAATTCAAAATATGATGAAATTTTTGAGTAGGCGTAACTGTTTTGTTTAATTAAAAAGTAAGTAGGTAAAACCTTTATGCGCGTTGAGCATTTTTTGGGTGAACAAAAATCAAGGAACTCGCTTTCACAAAACAGGTCAAAATCAACCATGAACAATTAAGATAAAGTTTATTTTGGATTACTTAGTTTTCACTTCAATCGGCAGTCCCCAAAGACTGTTTTCTTCAAAAAAGTGTGTGTCCCTCTGTTAAGTTTACAAGTATACGTTATGTAAGTGAGTACATACACTAGCCACTTCCTCCTGCGCGGAGTCCAGCGCGGCCCAGAGCGGCGGCACCCCGTGCGCGTCCAGTCGGCTCATGTCCACGCCGCGCACGCACAGCGCCTCCACCACCAGACCCAGGCGGCAGTGGATGGCCAGCTGCAGCGGCGTCTCGCCTGCCTCCGTACTGTGGGACAACACAACACCAACCTTATGCCGACGATAATAGAGATCACTTTCATTTTGACGGTGATGCTAAGTCTCAGGCAAAATAAGGGGGCGTCCATTAATTACGTGAGCCGTTTAGGAGGGGGAAGGCATCGAATCGAATCTCACTCAATTTCGGAAAGGAGAGAGGGGGTTCTCTGAACATAACACGTTATTCTTGTAAAATTGCGATAAAACTGGGTTTAATTAAGTTAATATGTCTCTCTGCTAAAATATGGCCAAATCGCGCACAATAAAATGATACAGTTTTCGTATTTATACTTAACTATGCGTTTTAATAAATCTCACGCGAGATTAAGTGTGGGGTGAAGGAGTCAAGTCATATTTCACGATATCTCACTAAGGGGGCAGGGGTTCGAAAATTCGCCAAAATAGCCTCACGTAAATAATGGACGTACCCTACCTTCCAATATGCTATATGCACTATATATTTCCTAGTGTGCATGTACTCACAGCGCGTTCATATCTGCTCCATGATCGAGCAGGTATATGGCCGTCCGCGAGTCTTCCTCCACGATAGCCTGATGTAATAGCGTGAAGCCCTTGCCGTTCCTGACATTAGGGTCCGCGCCACCTTCGATCAGCGGGGCCACGAGGTTCTTGTGACCTGAACAAATACATTTATGCTAGTGATCTGTTACAGGTTAAGAATTATAAGTAGGTATATTTAACTGTATATGGCTGCCGGCGAAGAAAATTTCCCTAATAAGATTACATTTTAGAAGTTTAGGTGAAAGGCACTGATGTGTCGACTATTTTTCATAATGGCTTACTGAGGTCAATTGCAATAAGAGTTGGCTTTTAAAAAGTGTGGAATAATAAGATAAATGACCATAACACGACAACGTATAATAATAAGTAAGTTTTTGATGTGAAAACTTCTTTAGGCGCGTTGAGTGAACAAAAATCATAGAACTCGCATGACCGTAACCTAACGGTTCGTAGCACTAGCTGATCCGCTACGGCGTAGCAACACTTAGGCGTGCGCGGGGCACAACCCATAGCAGATATAGATTTCGTAGTTTTCACTTCCATCGGCAGTGTCCTAAGACTGCCCCGCATGTTTTATTTTGTTAAGTTTGAGATCGAAACTGGTGTTGCTTCGGTCTGTGATCGTCATTTGTCAATGAGCTTGTGGTGTCTATGATAGCTTAGTCTACGCCTCTTACCCTCAGTGAGTGCCAGACTGACAGGCGTATCCCCGTCCGAGTTCTTCAAGTTAAGGTTGGGTGTGAGACTGGTGCTGCTTCGGACTGCACACGCCATTTCTGCTTTGTCTACGATCTTCTTGTGTTCAATGATGGCCAGTACCGCCCCTTCGTGGTTGTTGAGTACTGCCAAGTGCAGGGGCGTTTGTCTGTACATATATTATAGTTTTCAATGGAATATTGACCATAGGGAAAAATAATCTTATAAGCTAAGTTTCAAAGACTTCATTGCATCTGGATGCGATGAACTTTTCTCTTAACAAATAAATAATTTATAGTAAACTGCGAACTCCTTCTTCGAGTCGATGAAGTCTTCAAAATTAAACCGGCTTTGACTATTTTTTTTTTCTTTTTGAATAGCATCTCGCAGGTCAACCTACGAGGCTAACTTCTGCTTATGCGAATTATCCAGTAAGTGCCACTGCCTTGAGTGGAAATCCTGCAGGGGCAAAAAACTTAAATAAGCGACAGCATGCTAAGGACACCCCTTGTAGGGTACGAGCCTCGATTTAGGGCTTCGCTGGGGAGAGCTGCAAAGGGACAAGCTGGATCTGACTGAGATAAAACTTCGACTAAGACTCTGCCACGTCGATGGCGCTAGTAGCAGTCTCGAACGGGTTCCTCAAGTTGCAGATGGAATTGCACGAGAAGCAAGACAGGAGGTCAGCGATCTGTAACCTCATTATCACTTAACCAGGGTACAAGAATATCGGATATTTATTATAAATATCAAAATATCGGATATTTATGATATATATCCGTAATAAAAAAAAATGAAATGCTTTATTTATTTAAGAACTTAAAATCCGACTCCGTCTTAGAATCACGACTGACGCCATTAACCGCGCCGGCAGAAGTGTTGCCATTTAATGATTAGAACTTACTTTTACGGATAGGGAGTATATTTTAACTTAACTCTACTCCGACGCTATCTACATTTGGGAAGTAGAAATACAGTAACAAATGCGAAAAATTACTTAATAATATAACATTTTAAAACCATTTTTCTATTGATTGATATTATCATAAAAAAATCGTTTGGATATATATCCTCGAACCCTACACTTAACCAATCAGTAACTCCTATGAACTGGATGCCCTAGTACTTTCTATTCCTCTCTGACACTCCTAACTGATTTCTCATAGAGGTCGAAAGCAAATCTACATAGCAAGAACACATTAATATTCTGACCTATAAACAGTATCCTCTTGTTCTCCATACGCAGTCTGCAAGTTAGGCCTTGCGCCGTGTTCTAATAACGCCGCAGTGAGTCGCGCGAGGCCGTTGGCACAGGCCGCGTGTAGCGCATTCATGCCTGCCTCGTTTGTGTGGTTTAGCTCGCCGCCCAGGTGAGCCACCAGGAACACCGCTGATTCCTTGAAAATATATCCAAGATTAGGCATAGTGTACCCTAATGATCAATACAGGCTGTTGATTTTTCAAAAGACCCTTCAAAATGAAGATCATGGTTCCTATGACGGCTTTGCTCTACTACGTACAATTATAACAAACAGAATTTTCATTTCGTTTCTGTCTTACCTCAAACCATCCTTGCGCCAAAATATGCAGCAAACTGTCCCCGGTTCCAGAATACAACGGATTCGCTGTACATCCCTTATCTAACAGCTTAGCAGCGAATCCTCTTTCGACAACACTCTCAGTTTTGCCTTCCACAGGGTCTTCGCTAAAGGCGTTTTTGTTTGTCACCGGCGTATCGAAGGGATTGGATCCGTTCATGACTAGAGTCTCGCTGGATGATATCGATGCTCGTCTATCGTCGACTAGTGCGTAGTACAGGGGCGGATGTTCGTCTGTCAGGGTGCGCAGGTCCGTGTCTAATGCTGGTTGTTTCAAGAGAAGATCGAATATCCTCTGGTTTCTGGCTATGACAGCTTGGTGGAGAGGTGTGCTACAAGGAATTATTCATTTTAGATCCAATTTTCGAGAGTGAAAGTTTAGGAAAAACTTAGTGGAAAATATTCTTGTCGTCATTTGACTGGAATGGAATTGAAGGGCCAATCAATCGAGCTTAATAAGGACATGCATTACTTAAGGTCCGTAACACGTCCGCTAAATATGCACGTAATTGGGCATACGCACGTTGCATGCCGACGAGCTTTGTTAATTCATAGGGTTCACAAACGCACAATACTTTTTTTATTTTCTTTCAAACAAACAAATAGACGTGTACAAATGCAGCAGCAATATATGCTGGAACTGTACGAACTGTAAAAGTAGATATCACAGGCATAAGCCGTCAAAAATACTCTAATCTTCTGCCTACGTTATTTTACTATTGATAGTCACTCATATGAGATCGTGACTAATTTTAAGAACTTTTATAAGACCCCTCTTATAGAAGAACCAAGGGAAGACGTGTCAGGCGTGCTACTGGAGATGAAGTCGAAGTAACTGTTGAACGCGTGCTGAACACAGTCTCAGTTCACTTCAAGATGTGGTAATTTCTATCGGCGGCAATCCACTGATCGTATATGGGTTACCAGCTCCCCAATCACCACAGGGTATTGACTACGAGAATTATGCCTTCTAGAAACCATCGTTAGAATTAATTTAGTTATTTATATTACCTGTAAGTGAGAATACTTACAATCCTTTCCTATTCTGTCGGTTGATATCCGCACTCTTTTGTACCATGATGTCAGCGATCTCTGCCATCTGTTCCATGGTCTCCTCATCACAAGAGCTGGACGTAAGCGCCGCGATCAGATGCAGCGCTGTGTCACCTTCCTCTCTATATCGAACGTAGAATGAAATCATTTGATGGATAGTTAAATCAATCAGATAGTTTAAATGCAATGAGTATAATGTAGATGTCATAAACTTGGATGCATTTCAGATCAGGTAAACATATGACAAGATAGCTAGAAATAGCCTATACCCTTTATGCAGGGGGTATGTTAAAGTCAAATCAAGTTGTTTTATCTTTTTTATGCTGTTTGGGTGCGGCCTCCGAGATTGACAAAATGCAAATAAGTACATAAAAGTTACCATTTCAGTCATCGACATTTATTAAGGTAAGGGCATCCTGCTAATCACGTGAATTGGTTCAAATTTCCACGTGCTTTAATACCGACTTAAAAAAAAGGTAGGTTCTCAGTTCGACCCGTTTGTATGTATATTTGTCCGCGATTATCTCGCGTTTGGCCGAACGGATTTTGACGCGGTTTGAAGTGTTTGTTACATTCTGGGGAAGGTTTTAGTATATAACACTGATGGATATCCCGTGACGTTCCCTGCATGGATCCGTTTTTTTTTCTTTCTTACAGTGATTGTAGATTTTCAAGTCAGTCAATTGTATGTTTTTTTTATTTATAAGAGTACTAAACGGAATAGTTCCATTTCAATTTGGTGAAGATCTGATGAAGCACTTCGGAGATAGGTAACGGAACTCCTCAATTAATGACAGCAAATGGACTGGCATTGCTGAAATCTCATGTTTGTCTATTGTTTACACCAGTTCATAACAAAACATCACGCCGGTACGCTGTAAAGGGGCAAGCACATGTGAACCACTAAAAAAATTTAAAAATAAAAACATTTTTACAAAAAATAAATCCGACCGAAAAGGTGAAAAATAACTAGCTTCAGAAGTCGGTGACAAAAAAAAACTAAATCGATCAAACAAAGGTCGGTTTTATTTCTTATTCCTTTTTTAAGTGTTGACAGTACTTCGTTCAGTTTATTTAAATTTGCTACGTCCACATACTAAAAGTTCATTAGTTGCCAACTGTCAAGCCCTGCGCTGCACGCAAACCAAATGTCTCGTATGTGAGCTAGACTACATACAGATACTAAAAACTCCCTCATTTCTATGTAAAAAGAAGTTACTAACTTCGTTGTTAAATTAGGATCAGCGCCATTATCGACGAGGAACTTGGCGGAGAAGGCGTCCCTGGCATCCACGGCGCGATGCAGCAGGGTCCTGCCGCGCGGGCCTCTCGCATCTGCGTCTGCGCAGTGTTGCAGCAACGTCGTGGCTATCGAGGAGCTTCGCCCCCGGAGTGCCAGCTCTAAGGGGAGCTCCCCGCGTGTCGACATTGCGTTTACGATGTCTGTTAACTGTAACAAGGAAATGAAATGGCGTAAGTATATTGGTAAAGTCGTAACTACGGATCTTAGAAGGACAATGCATTATATGTGTATCATACTTTATATGTGTATCATACTTTAACGACTCGAATGGCGTAGTGGTAGTGAGGCTGCCTTACGTTCATAGGATCCTGGGTTCGAATCCCGGTAAGAGCAAATGTTTGTGTGATGAGCATGGACATTTGTTTCCGAGTCATGGATGTTTATACGTATAATAAGTATGTATTTACAAACAAAAAGTATATATGTAATATATCAACTATCTGGTGTTCACGAGACAAGCCTTGCTTAGTGTGGCACTAGATGGCGCTGTGTGTTAATGTCCAGTGATATTATATTTATTTATTTATACTATTTATACAAATAAACAGCTTTTCTGAATGCATAATAATATGAAGAAAGTATCATCATAATCTGCCTAGCCTTTTCTCAACTATGTTGGGTTCGGCTTTCAGTTTAACCGGATGCAGCTGAATATCAAAATTGAAAAATATTGTGCCTTTGAGTCTCATAGTCCTCCAAATGACCAATTATTAGAACACACGAACGATTGCATTCCCTCTAAGAAATGGAGTCTCCCATGATTGATCCATCCCTTTGGTCACATATTTTAATTCTAATGAGTGCTGAACTGCTGACAGTATTGACAATGTTAGTCATTCTTATGTATAGTAGTGAAGTGTAATCATATTCCTTGAATTCACTGTGATTAAAGTGAATACATAATTATGTGCCTATGTAAAAAAAAATATATATCCCTGGACATTAACACACAGCGCCACCTTTGCACACTAAGCACACGGAAAAAAATGGGGTCTGGCAAAGTTTTAATTCAAGAATAAAATTATTCTCAAGTATATTGTTTAATCTCAAGCATATATTTACTTAAGGTAACAATAATATCTTGAATAAAATAAAATGGAATTCTTCTAGATATATAATATTATTCTTCATTTATTTATTTACATCAAGAATATTTTTTTGGATCAAGACGATATTTACTCTTGACTGTAGAAAACATTTGCATTTTGAAACAAGTCATTAAGAATTCTTACTCTGAATATAAAAGGCTTTAGCTTAAGAAGCTCAGAGATTAGGGCCAAGAATAAAAATAAATTATTGGTTCAAGAAAATGTGTAAATTCGTTCAACAATAATATTATTGTGACAAAAGTTTTATATTCTTCTTATAAGTATTTACTATTCTCGTAATCAGAAAGCAGGAACATTTTCGATGGAGAAAAATATTTTTTGTTCTAAGAAGAAAACATTAAATGTGAGAAAATAACGGATTTGAAAGAAGAATCTGAAATGATTCGAAATAAGAAAGACTTAAATTTTATCATAATAAAATAAATGTTTGGTTTAAGAAGAGTTTGTTTTTTGGTTAAGTATATAGTTGCATTGACGTAAGAATCTAAATTATTCAAGTAAAGGTAGTCAAATGTTTTCGAACAAGGCCTTTTTTTCTTTGGAAATAAGTTATGGTGTTGAACTAAGAATCTAAATTGTTTCAAAATAAGACATACTAACGTGTTTTAGTAAGAAAAAACTCCATTTAATGTGAGAAAATAACGGATTTGAAAGAAGAATCTAAAATGATTCGAAACACGAAAGACTTACATTTTGTAATAATACAATAAATGTTTGGTTTAAGAAGAGTTTGTTTTTTGGGTAAGTATATAGTTGCATTGACGTAAGAGTCTAAATTATTCAAGCAAAGGTAGTCAAATGTTTTCGAATAAGACATGTTTGTTTTGTGGAAATAAGTTATGGTGTTGAACTAAGAATCTAAATTGTTTCAAAATAATATATACTAACGTATTTTAGTAAGAAAGTATATGTTTGGTTTGAGAAAAAAATGTTTTTGGGTAAGTATATAGTTGCATTGACGTAAGAATCTAAATTATTCAGGTAAAGGTAGTCAAATGTTTTCGAACAAGACATTCTTGTTTTGAGGAAAGAAGTTATGGTGTTGATATAGGAATGTAGATTGTTTCAAAATAAAATATACTAACGTGTTTTAGTAAGAACATATATGCTTGGTTTGAGAAAAAATTGTTTTTGGGTAAGTAAATAGTTGTATTGACGTAATAATCTTAATTATTCAAGTGAAGGCAGCCAAATGTTTTCGAACAAGACATTCTTGATTTGTGGAAATAAGTTATGGTGTTGAACTAGGAATATAAATTGTTTCAAAATAAGATATACTAACGTGCTTTAGTAAGAAAATATAAGTTTGGTTTCAGAAGAGTTTGTTTTGGGGTAAGTAAATAGTTGCATTGGCGTAAGAATCGAAATTATTCAAGTAAAGGTAGTCAAATGTTTTCGAACAAGACATTCTTGTTTTGAGGAAAGAAGTTATGGTGTTGAATTATGAATGTAAATTGTTTGAAAATAAGATATACTAACGTGTTTTAGTAAGAACAAATATGCTTGGTTTGAGAAAAAATTGTTTTTGGGTAAGTAAATAGTTGTATTGACGTAAGAATCTAAATTATTCAAGTAAAGATAGTCAAATGTTTTCGAACAAGACATTCTTGTTTTGTGGAAATAAGTTATGGTGTTGAACTAGGAATCTAAATTGTTTTAAAATAAGATATTCTAACGTTTTCTGGTATGAAAATATATGTTTAGTTTAAGACGATTACAAGAGCTAAACGCGAGTTTTATAATTAGTAAAAGTATATGATTCACTGCTATAAACAAGATCAGAAAAATATATGATATTCTTCAGGATATATGCTAGCATGATACTGTTTTGAAAACATAATACAATTAATTTGGCTCGAGAAAAAGAAATCACGAACTTACCTCTAAAGATATCTTTCAAACAATAAAAAAACATACTAATATGCATGCGATCATTCTGATTTTTTGGCAAATAAATCTACAAGCAATATATTAGCATGATACTGTTTTAGTTTTTTAATCCAATCAAAAGTTTTTTTGCAAATCGATCGAAACCACTCATTTCGCGCTGTTTGGCCCGCAGTGGCTGACGTAACAACCACTTTGTAGTGCAAGCTGATTAGAACTTTATTCTAACAGCATTTCAAACGAAGTTTGAACCACCACAAATAGAGTTGCTAATTTAGCTCGTATAAGCGCCTTAAGAAAAGTTTGTTTCTGGTTAAGTATTAAATAGTTGCATTGACGTAGACACTAAATTATTCAAGTAAAGGTAGGTACTCAAATGTTTTCGAATAAGACATTTTTGTTTTGTGGAAATAAGTTATGGTGTTGAACTAGGAATATAAATTGTTTCAAAATAAGATATACTTACTAACGTTTTTTAGTACGATAATGTTTTGATCAGATTTTTTTAATGCCGGGTCACATTCTTACTGTCAACAAGTTTTTACACTGACAGCCGTACCTACACACGTTGTATAGCGTCTGTATTAATAGTTACACAACGATTTGTCTTCTTCTCTCGAATGTCAAATTACTGACGACTGAAAGAGAGAAATCAGTGTGTAACTATAAATTATTCACCTGCTATGCAACGTTTATTAGTAAGGCAGTGAGCAAAGAAAGCCCATAATACCTAATCTAATCTGTTTTCGATCATCTTTTGAATGACCTTTCAATTGTAGCCGTAGCCTATGGCATTGCCAACAAAACTTATAGGGTTGTTTTCACCTTTCGTCGCTGCGCTTGCGAATCCGCGTAAGAGCAACTTGTTAAGACCGCGTATTTACTTTTTGGTCATTTTACAGGAGGAAGAAAAAACTGAATATCTCAGCGATTTCAAATCTTATTACCGACTGAACTTAACAGCTAGTTCTTTACAACTGTCTTTAATGGAAAATAACGTAAATTTACTCGTAGTTGGCTTACATTTTGTGTAGTCACTTACGCGGTTTTTTTAACTGATTACAAAATAAGTAGATTTTTATTGAAGGTACGTGTTTTTGAAATAAAATAATTTACGAGTGTTGTATTTATTATTCGAAAAATCAAACCTGAAACAATATAATCTAACAAAAATATTATGTACTTATTTATCATCGAAATCAGTTTCGTTACAAAATTATTTCTATTATGTGCTGTACAACCATCTGGAAATATAACAACATCCTTGCAACCATTATCCAGTAATTTAATTTAATATTAGTCAGAACCATTAAATTAAAACAGAATTACATGTAATTTAAATATAGTAGCATACCTAAACACATTACAAACGAAAAATAACATACATAAATGATGGTTATTCACGGCAAAATAATTATTTTCGGGAGGGCACACTAGGTAATCACGTCGGTGCCTTATTGGAACTTTGATCTTTTTTAGTTTTTTGCCACCGACTAGGCAGGCAGGTAATAAACACTGCTCAAAAAGCCGCAGGCTAAAGTGGGGCTGGGCTGGCCATGTCTGCCGTATGCCTGACGAGCTGTGGGCCAAAATAACCAAAATGTGGAGCCCTGACACAACCAAAAGGCGACGCGGTAGACCTCGCAGGAGATGGCGGGATGAGCTAGACAAAACCAACGACCAGTGGCCCACATTGGCCCTGGATCGAAAAATTTGGAAGTCATGGGGAGAGGCCTTTGCCCAGCAGTGGGATGACACAGGCTAACAGTAACGAGTATTTAGGTTGCTTCAGCTTTACTAAAGTTTTTTATCTACCTATTAGGTAAGGAAGAATTAATACTATGTATGTACCTACCTAAGTCAAAAGGTACATGCTTACTTATTTTTATTTAAAAATAATATTTTTACAATAACGTGCAAGTACCTCTATTAATATCTATAAATATCCTACATAGAACTATTACCTACACTGCCGCGTATCTACATAATTACCTATTTTTCGAGAGCCACATTTGTGACAAATGGACGGACCGAAAAACCTTAATAGCAGGTACCTATTCCCTTCCATAATCCAAAAAGAATTAGGTACCTACCAGCTAGGCCTACTTAAACATCTGAAATTATGTACAGCCTACGTAATATTTATTGCTATGGCAGTGCTAAGTACCTACCTATGGTATGTTGGTAACTAACTACCTACCTAAGTACCTACCTATTTAATTTTATAACAATATAAAAATGATTATCAAATGTGAATCCTGATTGCTGACCAAAACTTAATTAGAAAGGTACATAAGGAGACAACGGAAATAGGTTTTAAAGTTTATAATAAACCCTCATTTTATTCCCTGTAATATTGTCGAAATTTTATAGGTACCTACAAGTCGTAGGAAAGACAACAAACTCGTACAAGACTTTTAATCTACATATACCTAATTAATACCTACCTACGTGAAGCAAAAAATTTGCTTAGGTAGGTTGGTACCTACCTACCCCTTTTTACGAAAATTGCGCGGACGGAGGAGTATGAATTTCGCACACTTAAAGTTTTTAAAGAGAAGCAGTGCAAAATGCTAATATTTTTATAAAGTAAAGATATGTACCTACTTATAAAAAAATCGAAAAGCGAAATCTGAGATTATAGAAGTAGGTAGGTATAGTCTTTGATAATAGAACCTTATCAATGTTCAAACTTATAATTTAAATTAATTATGGTCGAATTTCGACAACTGGGCGACCAATTAGCACCAGAACAGTACCTACATCTTTCAAGAATCACGAATTTGATTTAAGACTCGTTATTCTTAAACCAAATTCGCGTTTTTTGAAAATATGCTACGTCACAACCGTCGTCAACAAAAAGGTTGCAATTTCACAAATTGTTTCCCCAATTTTTGGGAGTATGTTTATACCAATCTGTTTTTAGAGGCACGATGTTCGATCATTAGTAGTGTATGAAATAAAGTAGGTACAAAAGCCATTCGTTCCGTTTGGTTGTAATGAACTTAAATAATATAAAAACTATTTGGAGAACTTAGTGGAAAATACCTTCGTATTTTCCACCAAGTTCTCCAAATAGGTTTTATTTTTTATTTTATTTTATTTATTAGATCTACCAACAATTGTTTACACTAATTTACAAACAAAAATAAAACATGCCTTTAAACTCAACAAAGCGCAACAATTACTTAGAGGTAAACACCACATGGACAAAAAAAAACAATAATAAGTAGTTTCATACGTTACTATCATTAAACTCTACCTACCCCTATCTACTCCAGGTTTTTTTATCAATAAAAGCATAATAGTTATAGCCTATGTAGGTTAACTATTTTTATCACCATTACAAAAATAAATTATTACAAAATGGAAATCAAGAGTAATCATGGCATTGTGGTAATAAAATAATGCTGGTAGGTGCTCTTCTAAACTACTAAGCAATCTTGCCATAACATTATTTTAAAAGTAATTTTTAAAGTAAACGTGGAGTATGATTAACGTTACTCAGACACCGTGAAATAGGTTTTATGTATGCATAATGTTATTAATAATAAATTTCGTAGTAAGTCGGAAAAATAGTGGACGTGACAGATTCGGCCTTATTTTTGGTAAATAACATTTCGTAGCAGGCAACACACTTTTTGTCTGTGTACTCTGTGGACTTGGATTTGGATGTGCCGGCGCAGTGCACATTACCGGCATTACGTCTTCTGCAAGTGTCAGTTCGTTCGTGGTGACTCTGTCGAGTGATTCTTTTGCGTTGTTGGAGATTGTGTTGTGTTGTGTGTGCTTAGGTAAGTGTTTAATTATTGGAATATACATCTAATTAAGTTATTGCATTTTAAAGATCGACTAACACACGATGAATGACGGCACCGGGGCCGGCTAGGCGCCATGTTGTGAGCAAAAATCATCTTACTTGTTTTACTACCTATTTACCTACCCATAGTTAAATAACTCAATGTACCTACCTATTCGGTTCGATTATGGGTGCACTAATTGTGAAATGATAGGCTGGTAGTAGGTAGATATGCGAAGCGGTAGACATTTCGCGGTTCCCTTACGAATTCTGCTCAAAAAAATGCTTTGCGCTTCAATGTTCAAATTTACCGGTAGGTACCTACCTACCACGCAACCGCATTCCCGGCATTCTCTTCTCACTGTGATAGGAAGCTGCTTTTTACGTCCAGAATCTAGGCAGACCCGGCCGGTAGATGTAGGCATCTAGCTGGTGAAAATACCACCAGCCGCCTGACCGCCAAGTTTGGTGAAGTTCACCGAGCCTATGCAACTTCTGATTCCAATCTGGTAGGTCAGAATCAGAGGTGTGTAAGCTCGGTGAACTTCACCAAACATGGTGGAAAAGGCTGCTGGACTGCCTTTCACGTTAGGTATGTCTCTGGGTGATGGAAAATGTAATCACTACCTACCTAACTTAATGAGCATGAGGTTATTGTTACTTTAATAAAGGCTATACCGTAGCTACAATGCTAAACCTGCTGAATGTTTATCCTACCCGGCTGTTTTTTACATATGTACTTAGTTAGGTACTAGAATAATCACTAATTTATGTTCTGTCTATTTGCAGATTTCAATCAAAACCTGTATCAGCATACCATACTATCTTTAATAACATAATATAGAGGATATTAAAATGGAGTTGCTTCTTAGGGAATGGAATATCCCACAGGATATAATTACAAATTTCAACGGTAGGTGAATATTTATACTTATAAACATTTTGTCCGGAAAAGGCCATCAAGTGAGTACTCTAACTGTACTAATAATATTACTATTCCAAAAAGAAATGTACAAAGTTGTAAATAATAACAGATAAATTCATTTAAACACAATTTTAATGTGTTAATGAACTTTAGGCTGCTTAACAGCCGGTATAATTAAGATACATTCAGATACATCAGCATTAGGGCTTGTTTGAATGTTATAAAATTTAGGTAATTAGTATTTTGTTTAAACTTGTCTAGTGATTATGAAAATTTTGTTTTAGAAAATGATGTAACTGTGGATCAATTAAAGGAAATCAATGACAATATCCTGAAAGAACTGTGCCCAAAGATTGGACTAAGAATAGAACTAAAAAAAAAATTGATGAGTATTTAGTAGCGACCAGCACAGTAAGTTACCTACCTATTGAATATTCTATTATCCTGTTTATATTATGGGGTTTTCTAAGGGGACAATTTGGCATCGTATCTTTGTATGTATGTAGGTACATACGTATAAATATAAAACTTCGTCAAAAGTCAGAGGGGGGGGGAGAGGTCGAGAGGTATTTTTTCAGTTGGTCGGCCAGGTCCTTTGCTTTTTCTTGTTTATTTTTTTTGTAACAAATTAAGTACCTACCTTAGTTTAAAACAGTTAGATTTAAAACATCAAAGCCGATCTACAGGCAAAAACTCCAAGTCAAAGCATTTATTTCAATTAGACCATTACGGCAGTTTTTAATGTCAACAATACAAAAAAAAAACTACAGTCAGGCAGCGTTCCCACTACGCCGGACCGGCAGATCTACCGTAAACCGGATACCGGATAGAGTGTTCACATTACATCGGATCCCGGAAGAAATTCAGACAGTCAAGTACTTGAATTTGGACCTGCGCGCACAATGGACGACGAAATTGTTGTGTTGTAGTGGTATCTTAATAGAAGGCAAAATAAAATAAAACATTGGGTACGCCCTATTTTAAGGGAAAGATTTTCACTTGGAACATTTGAAACATTAATGGGTGAACTTAGAAGAGACGAATCAAAGAATTTCTGCTTGAATATCCATGCTAAACGTCTACTTTTACCAGAAAATGCGAGCCGAATGACGTGAGTGGAACACGGGCGGGGCGAAGGGAGCACGAGCGGGGCACAGATACCGGCTCAAACTCGTTCACATTACTCCGGGGCCGGTCGTTCTACCGGCAAATCGTAGTGACAAAACGCTCGGTAAAAATGCCGGCTCGGCAAAAATGCCGGACCCGGGATAATGTGAATAGCTTCATACAAATTGTACAGCCACTAGCCCTTCCGGCAGATTTACCGGCGCGGCAGATCTGCCGGTCCGGCGTAGTGGGAACCCTGCCTCACAGTCACAAGGCATTATAACTTGAGAAAGTACTGTAGGTGACCATTCTCTAGCGTAGATCTCTATGGAGAAGAACGGCTTTCTTACAATTATTACTTAAATGTTTTCAGACTAATACAGTAACAAATAGCAGCATCACTGCTCCTTATCTATTCACGGAGAACGAGGACCTGGAAGACTTACAAGATATCCTTACAGGCGATATTTATGTCCGACCAAATTTCCCTGATTTTGACCTCAAGACGCTTCTAACAGTAACACCATGTGGCAAGAGTATATTAAATTATTACACTGCAAACAGTACCTTGACAAACAAGCACCGAAATCAACTCACTGATATCATTGTTAGACATCTCTTCACACGTGTCGTAAATTAGTAAGTACCTACCAGTACATACTCGTTCATTCATTTTCCCACTATACTTTTATGTGGTTCTTTGAGCACAAACTGGGGGAAGCAATAAAAGCATATCCCTTCTCTTAATGGACCTTGTGGATGGAGAGGGCCTAAGGATCATTTATTGTGGCATTTTAGATAAACGGGAAGGCAGTATGTATTCACTAGCTGATGATGATAATACTATGTTGTATGCTAGCTGACCTGCAAAGCACGAAACTAATAAGTTCTAATGTAAAAAATATTTTTTATCATTCTTAAGATTCCGAAGTCCAACAATGAACAATGAACCCTTATACTTAGATTTATTTTTTACCTATTTCAGTAAAATAACATATGAAGAATACAACATTTTAACCGCAAAAATAATAGCTTTATTTCCATTTGAAAACACTGGCACATACTTTGTACCACCAATTAAAAAAAGACAGTCCATATCCGGTAAACCTTCATTTGCTAAAGGCAAGCTGGTTGATAAAATTCGGAATACCCTGTATAAGTCTGGTGAAAAGAGAAAAAAATCAACATCAGAAGAGAATGTCATTCCAAATAAAACAAAAAAATATGAGGAGTTGAAAGGTTTTAAATGATTACTTGACCTACATAAATAGTAGCTAGAGTAGTTACTTGTCTGTATACATGAGATGGCGAATTTTTGCAAAATGTGTGTAATATTGTTATTAATATCTAATTATTATGTAGTCGGTAGTTAGGTACTTAATAAGTAGGTAAGTACTTTGTAGATCATAAAAGTTATAGGGTAAGCAGTAGTGCCCTGTCAGGTAGTTTGCTTCAGTAATACCTACAACCAATTTATTTATATCTGTCTTACATATTGGCTAACATAATTTTTCTATATTACAGAAGATCACACAGACCAAATAATTTTTCTTAAGAATAACAATGAGCCATGGAGTGAAATCATGGACTGTTGGAACAAAACATTCAAAGTGAGGCAGTGTAGCACCAACAACAACATTTCGGATTTTATTGATGAGTGGAACATTTTAAATGATCCAAGGAGTGATAGTTTGGTAAGTATTTTTTTTTGTACAAAAAATACAAAAAGTTTATTTTCTTTCACATTTTTTTAACGTGATAACGTCTTATAAATTGATAATACCAGCAACACTCATGAAAAATAGTAACGTTCCATAGTAACGTTCCATAGTAACGTTCCACCGTTCCACGTGTTTTATTACATAAAATAATGATTATGACGTTATCACGTAAATCTATCGTCCGTAAACCGACTTTACAGACAACCAATTTTTTTTAATTTTCTTAACAGTAGGTACCTATTTGAAACCGTTATTGGCTTAAAGTTGTATTTATAAGATACATTTTGTACAGCTATGGGTTTTGTTTATTAACAAAACCCATAAAAGTAGTTATGTATTTACAAAAAAAGTACCTATAATATGAATATCAGAGCTTTGCTTAGTTTATGTTTATTTCTTTTTAGATTCACATTTTCATTATTGTTATCTAAAGCTGTTTAATGTTTCACTGTTCACTAGCCAATTTGAATCTACATTTACTAGAATTTAGGGCTAGATAATGTTGTGTGGATTGCCCACAAATATTTTTATTTGTTTATGTTGGCTGTAACTAGATTGGTCCAACTCCAGCATGCCAAATACGTTTCTGAAAAATTGTTTACGTTTCTAGATAAACCTGGACTTTGAAAGACTGTATCCTGAAAGATCAACATGCTTTTTCAGGAATTGGAAATGGTTTATTAATAAAATCATCAGCCTCAAATTTGGAGAATCAAAAGATGACACGTTGAGTACTTTATATGAAAGTATTCAAGAGCAGCCTGATGATGGTAATAAACAGTTTAATTTTCATTTATTAGGTTTACCTTCAGCGTCACCGTCACTATTCTTATTTATATTATTTACGTTACTAGCATCCGCTCGTGGCTCCGCTCGCATGGTACCTACTTACTTCAAAATAAATCACCTGTTTTATACATTTCAGATCTAAAAGTGCCAGATCAAATAAAACTGTTGTCCTACCTGATTCCCCCGAGAGGAAGACTGAACAAGCGTAGAAAATTTTCCACATTAGAATGCGTCGAAAACTTCATAATTTACGTCCAGGTAAATATATTGGGGTACTATTTTATTAAGTTGAATGGTATGGTATTTAATATCTATACCTCGCGGACTCACTCGCGGTTACGTAATTTTATGGAATGTTTTGGTTTTTTCCTGGATAAAGAGTAACATCTGTTAACCAGGGTATAATTTACATTCATACCAAATTTCATCCAAATTTTCAGATCAGATTCAATCACAAGCTTTCCCATTTATAAAATATTAGTAGTAAACACGCATGCTTTGTAGGTATGTTCATCAGTTTTGCAATTTTTATATGTTTGCTATTATTTTCAGAATCCTGGAGATATACAAACGAAAATTGATGAAGTAAAAGACAAGGCTCTACGCAGCAAGCAAAGTGTTCAACCGTACGTAATTAAATGTGGTGCTGCCGATGATGGTAACGATATCTATTATTTGGTAATAGACAAGGTTATGTGGAAGTTTACCTCGCCAATGAAAGCTTTTGACACATTGTTCAAATCATACCATGCGCTTCACGCCACATATCCAGCAGCTGCTGCGCATTTATACGTGCTGATTCAGCGTTGTGTCTATCAAATAGAAACAAAGTATGATAAGATAGTACCATACATCGCAGATTTGTTGTCGCTTGCGAAAATGTAAACAAAATTGTTGTTTAATCTTGTTGAAATTAACTATAAATAATTGCACGATGAAGTGCCTTGAATGTCGCAACGAATATCAAGATTTTCAGCAATACTTTGTGCATTTGCGTTACGCGCATAGTATTGTTAATTATTTTAAATGTCCTGAAGAAAATTGTGCCAGGTTATATCACTCTAAGAGTGATCTAAAGAAGCATTTAACTCATTATCATGAAACCTCGAGTAGCAATCTCGTCTCAGATGCCAATGTATTTGATGTTAGTGGTAAAGCAAACTGTAATTCCGGTTCAACGTCTGAATTAACACCTTTGAATGAAGCCCCTAAATTGAATAATAATACTAGAAATGAAACCTCAAATTTATCTGATTTTCAAATAGAAGTCGATAATGCGTTACTTACATTTATTGCAAAATTATATAACATGTCCAATTTGCCAAGAAGTGTTATCCAAAATATAATTGAAATCGTGTCTGAGCTGTTTATATCGGAGCCGTTTAACATTATTAGACAATCCCTAATAATGTCAAAGAATGATTTGAATAATGATAGTTTGCTGATGTTATCAATACTTCAAGATTCGTTTAAAAACATCAATACCGATTATAAAAGAATAGAACATTTCAAAAAATTAAGATCGTATGTCAAACCTATTAAAAAAACCATTGGTGTTTCCGAAGATAGTAATCGTAGGAATAACACTGTTGAAATGGTAATCAAAAATAGATTTTCTTATTTTATACCTTTGCGTGACACTCTTAAGGAGTTCCTCGAAGCAGCAAATACATTAGAAATTATAATTAACTACCAGAAAAAAATAAGCGAAGAGAAAGATGTCCTTAGAAACATAATAAATGGCACATCTTGGCAGGATACAAAAGAAAAATGTAATCACGGAACCATTCTACCTTTGACAGTGTATTATGATGATTTTGAATCTGGCAATCCACTAGGCAGTCACGCTGGAAATCAGAAAATAGGTGCTGTATATGTAACTATATCTACAATACCACCACAGTTCTGCAGTCGTTTAGATAATGTCTTACCAGTTCTTTTGTTTTATACACAAGATAGAAACACTTTTGGTAATGAACCTGTTTTCAGACCGTTACTTAAAGAATTAAAGTTTTTACAGGAGGAAGGGATAAACGTAAAATCTAAGAAATCTAGTATATGTGTTACTTTTTGTGTAGCCAATATTTCAGGAGACAATTTAGGGCTTCATTCAATTTTAGGTTTTCACGAAAGTTTTTCTTCCAATAATTTTTGTAGATTTTGCACAGTACAAAAAGAGCAAACAAAAACTGACACCAAAGAGCGATCTGAATACATTCGTAAAAAAGAAGAATATAATGTACATTATACTAACAAAATTGGCGTTAAAGAAAAATGCATATGGCATGATTTAAATTATTTCCATGTTTACAACAATTTCACGTGCGATGTTATGCACGATTTGTGTGAGGGCATACACCGTTATGACATGTGCTTAATAATCAAACATTTTATTGATAACAATATTTTTGATTTGGACAACTTAAATTCAAGAATAAAATACTATACTTATTTAAAGTCTGAAAAAAATTGTCCTCCACCTGTCACAAAACAAAACTTGTTAAATGGCAAAATAATGTTTTCGGCTTCTGAGATGTTGTGTCTTGTTCGTAATTTTAGGTACATAATTGGTGACTTAATTGCGGAGCATGATCCAGTATGGAAACAATATTTAACTCTGTTAGAAATTACAGAGATATTAACATCTCAGATTTTCACTTCACACTTGATTGATTACTTGAAAACTTCAATCGAAGCTTACTTGGAAAATTTAATTCAATTATTTAACTGTACATTAAAACCGAAACATCATTTTCTCCTACATTACCCAAGAATAATACAAAAAGTTGGTCCACCAATATTAATAAGTGCCTTTAAATTTGAGGCTAAGCACAAAGAGTTGAAAAAAATAGCACAATCAATAGCTAGCCGTAAAAACTTGCCACTAACACTTGCAACAAGACATCAATTGACGAATAGTCATAAATTACTTGTTAACACTGGACTTACTGATCGCTATTTACACGGAAAAATATTAAAACTAAATAATATGACAGAAATTGATGGTGATGTTTATAATCGTGTTGGTTTTATAGAGATTAATGGTATAACATATTGTGAAAAAAATGTTATCTTGTATAGGTATGCAGTCCAAGATCTACCATTATTTTTGAAAATTGAACAAGTGTTATTTAACGAATCTGATAAAAGTAAAATTTACTTTAAGTGTAGAGTTCTTAAAACAATTAATTATTCTCCTCATTACATGGCGTTTTTGGTCAATTGTACAAGTAGTTTTGAAGTTATTTCCTTACAAGATTGCTATAGCACAACACCGAATATAATTCATAAAAAGGTATGAATCAATATGTTGATTTGAGAAGTTGATTCATTATTAATGATTATTAACAATACAAAATGGAACATACAATACGGCCAGCGGATCTTGGCAGTTCTGAAGTGAGTCATTGGTGCGAAAATGGCCAATGAATGACTGACGAAAGATTCGCAAAACGGCTAACTTCAGACCCGGCCAAGATCAGCCGGCCGTATTGTATCTTGTGTAGATATGAACGAGAATAGCTGTTTGTTACAATTTTAAGATTGAACTCATTTTTTTATAAGAATTGATGGTATAACCCGCGCCAATAAAGCAATTAACGAATCTTAAATAGCGACGTTAATCTATCTCTAAAGTACTAGAGTAAGCAATAGTGTAAGTGAGAGGTAATGATTTACGCTGCCATTTCAGATTGTTTTTTTTTTATTGACGTGCGTGGGTTATAGCTAAAGCTTATTATGTGTAAATAATATTCAGGGGTGGAAATTTACTAACCAATTTTTGCATAATAATCTGATGGTATAATAATAACCTGCGCCAATAGAGGAACGAACTAAGTTACGTTTCTTTATTGAGGCGGGTTATATAAAGTAAAATTCACATAATGAGTGATCATAAGTATGTTTATTGGCGGCCATAATACTACCGTCATCAGTTTATAAAAAATCGCAAGTAGCGATGTTGTGTGCAACACGGTTGAGCAAAAACATACTTTTGATCCAAACAAATTTGCCTTCCAAAAAGTTTGCAAAAGTATGAAAATCAGTAAGGCAAACTTTTTGGTAGAAAAACGTGTTTGGATTAAAATATTTTTTTTTTGCTAAACTGCAATATAATGTTAAAATGTATAAAGTTGTCAAATACCTACCCAAATAACACACAAAATAATGTTAAAATGTATAAAGTTGTCAAATAACTTCAAAATATTATGAATAAGCGATTATGATTAAATTAAGATATTAACATTATATTTCAGTTGTTGACAAATATTTTGTATGACTATAAAAATGTGATAGTAGGCGGGTTGCCAGCACCTTAAGATTAAGAATGATCATGATAAAGCGATATTATCAAGATATTAAGGCCCGTATTACAGAACATCGCTCAATACTCAAGCATTACTTAAAACTAGTTTCAACCAATCAAATGGCTTGAATCTAGTTTTAAGTAATGCTTGAGTATTGAGCGATGTTCTGTAATACGGGCCTAAGGATTGTATTTAAGATGATAATTACTGAATTACTAGGTACTCGTATTATTACGTATAAGAATCTGATGGTATAGGTCCAATAAAGAAACAAATCTTAAATGGCGGCGCTAATTTATACTTCTTACGAGTGCAGCTAGGCAGCTAATGTAAACAATAGTTTGCGATGTCCCCTTAAGTAATATTCACAGTAATAACATTAGGTAATATGATTAATACCTAGAATATATTTAAATAAAATGATCAATACTTTTGTTTTAGGAAGTTTATTTTTTAATAAATGATTTCATAGAATTAAATCCATTGTATTATTTTATCTATTATTAATTTGAGTACCTCCCACTTATTTACCTACCTCTATTTACAGGCATGAAATAACACGCGGAGATCAGATTGAAAGATGTGATGGTGCATCAGACTCGAAATTCTGTAAGTGAGTTTTAGTGCTTTTTCTTGTTCATTTTATGTTTCAAATGGTACTCAATAATCATGGTATTTTAGTGAAGCCGTTTCAGTTCTATGTACAGATTCAAGTGCTTTGTTAAATACGGAGTTAAGGTTGTCTTAATTGAATTACAATAGTCTTGGTGGGTTCCATCTATCTGGCAGAATCTTGTTGCTCCGAAATTCATTTAGCATAACACACTTGGCATAATTTTCTTTAAACGAATATGTTAAAGGCATATTTTTTTTTAAATATACTTATTGTTTGGGTGAATCTGTGTATGACCGAATTTCGAATGGCATACTTTTAGATGGCAGTTTTTTATTTGGCATAATTACCTTTGGCATTGTTCAAATTTCGCATAATTTCGTTTAGAATAATGTTTATTTAGAACGACGATTATTTGATATAATTTCACTTGGCATACTATGAAGATTGCAGAATTTCATTTGGAATAATTTTATTTGGCAGTATTGCCATTTTTTAATGCCACAAAATAGCATTTTAACCTTAATTTAAAATTAAAATATTTTCTTAAAAAGTCAATATGTTGTGCTAGAAAAGTTAGTGACAGAAACGAATCGCTCCAAAACCGACTCCACGTAGTCTTGTCTGCCCTACCCCTAGAGTGTAATTTAAAATCGCGTAGGCGCGGAGGGGCGAGGCGGGCCGCGAGCTGAGGAGCAGGTGGTTTTAACACTCGCCGCCGCGGCTGAGGCTGGCCGGCTAAGCCGGCCAGCAAGCCGAAGCTGCGGTGGTGAGCGTTGAAACACATCTGCGACGAGAAGCTCGCGTGGGACCGCCGGGGCCCCGCAGCGCCGGAGCCGTGACAGAAACCATGCCTGCTGCATGTTGCATTCTCGTTTGCTGCATGTTGCATTCTCGTTTGCTGCATGCTTGCTGCATGCTTACTGCATGCTTGCTGCATGCTTGCTGCACGTTTGATGCATGCTTGCTGCAGGCTTGCTGCATGCTTGCTGTATGCTTACTGCAAAATGCATGGTGTATGCAGGTTTGCATGTTTGCTGCATGCTTGCTGCATGCATGGTGTATGTTTGTTTGCATGTCTGCCTGCTTCTTACAGGAAAATAAAAACCACATGATCTCAATCTACTGTTTTAATAAAAGAAAGAAAGAAAATTATGTTTATTTAGCCGTTAAACCCAAAATATTATGATTTTCACCTGCAGGCCACGAGTGCCATACGCTCGAAAAACATAAAGAAACACATAATATCGTCGAAAGATTTTGCACTAGTACCAACTAAGTAAAATTATTGTATATTTTATTAAATTAATAACACTGGTATAATTGAATAACGTATAAAATTTATAAAATATATTCATAAAATACATGCAAAAATTACAAAATAGGGAAATGGATAAAATTCATAACAGTAATAAAATTAGTGACGTAAATATACTAAGAAAAAACAATAAAATTGTACAAAATTAATAACATTGGTAAAAGTGATTAACTAATAAGTTATGCCATTCAATGACTATTGATATGAAATTTATGCCAATAGATGATTCTAACCCTAAAATTTCTGCGATAGGATGGTTCAACGTTTAATGTTTATGCATATGAAATTTATGCAAAACGATGATACTGACCTCCAACTATCTGCGACAAGATGGTTCGACTTTTAATTTTTATGCATATGAAATTTATGCCTTTAGATGATTCTGACTTACAAAATTATGAGTTTGAATGTATGATAAATGCGTGTCTGCCAAACGATTTTCTGCGAAATGAAGTTTATGCTATCCGCTGTTATGCAAAGTAATAATATGGCATAAAAAGTTCTGCTATAAAGGGTGGACCCAGTCTTGGTTCAATGCTTAAGATGCGTTTCAGTCAATATTTTGAGTTATTCCGTTCTGATCCCCAAAAACTGATACCCTAGGGGATCAGTTTTATTATAAATTATTTTTTATTCCGGTCTGATCCCCCGTAAAAGATTATAATAAATAAATTTAATATTTTATTCTAATCTGATACCCTGACACATTTTTAGTACAGTCAGCAACAAAATATTTGTATAGGTTCTATAAGATTTGTTCATCCCTACTTATAATATTATAAATGTGAATGTAAGTTTGTTTGTTACGCCTTCACGCGAAAACTTAGGAACGGATTTGGATGAAATTTTGCACACAGATAGTTTATAACCTGGATTAAAACAGGATACTTTTTATCCTGGTAGTAAGATCTCATGGAACAATAATCAAACTTCACGCGGGCAAAACCTCTGGCAGAAGCTAGTAATATTTACATTCGTTTGTTAGTATTTAAGGTACATGTATGAATGTACCTTTTTTTTTTTTTTTAAGGATGGGCCCCCACTCTGGGCGGAGCGGGAGGGAGTGTCAGACTCTTACTGACTAAAAACCATCCATGTTCCTTCCTCGCCTTTTACGTTCCGGGGCCGCGGTATCTCTTTCGAACAGGCCCGCAACCCCGGGCATGAATGTACCTTAAATACATAATATAGTCTATTTACTTTTTTTTATTAACTCCAGAGTAGAATCCTTTTAAACATTTTTTTTTTTTCCGTCAAGTACCAAACATACTAATAATCTGTGATGATTGTAAGTTATAGAAATAAAAACTGATTATTTTTACATTAAGAACTGTTTTTCGATTGACTGTACTTCATTTGTATTTGTCTTCACTTAAAAAAAGAAAGGGGATCAGAACGGAATGATAAATTACAGTGGATCAGAAAGGAATTAAAAAATAATAATAATTGGCAGTGGATCGGTTTGGGGGATCAGACCGGAATAACTCAATATTTTTCAGTTCATCGTTCGATTTATTCAAGCTAAAGTTTAGTCACAATGTGAACATTTTGTTTAATTACATTTTGACTAAACTTTAACTTGAAAAATCGAACGATGAACTGAAAAAAATTTACTGAAACGCATTTCAACCATTGAACCAAGACTATTGTAATTCTTTAAATAAGACAAGCTGACTTTCGTATGAAACATGCCATGATTTGAATCAAGAACTGAAAATTCTTACAGTAAAATACTTTATTATTGAGCCAAGAGATCTCTTATCTCCGTATGAAACATGCAATGAATTAGATCAAGAACTAAAACTTCTTTACTGAAGTACAGGGTTTTTAGATCAATAATAATGACATTATTTGTTGGAAACAATCTGATCTTCGTATGAAACATGACATGCATTGAACCAAGAACTGAGATTTCTTGCAGTGAAATACACTAATATTGAGCTAAGAGATTTCTGATCTCCGAATGAAACATGCAATGAATTAGATCAAAAACTATAACTTCTTCAGTTAAGTACCTGCAGTCCTGCACGTTCTTAAATAAACAATATTAACATTATTGATTGGAGACAATCTGATCTCCGTATCAATTGCTTATTGATTTGAATTAAGAACTGAGCTTGTTCACTGAAATACGCTATAAATATTGAACTAAGAACATTGATATTATTCTTTCTAGACAACGTGATCTCCGCTTAAATTCGATTAAATTATTAAACTAAGAAATAAAACTTCTTCACTAAAAACGCATGATTATTGAACTAAGAACATTGAGACTATCTTTTTAAAACAACGTGATCTCCAGAGAATAACTTATTGTTATTGAACTAGTACCATAAACTTCTTCACTGAAGAGCATCTACTAGTAATTAAGATTATTGGTATTTTTCATTAGAGATAAATTTTCTCAGTGTGAAAATAGAATTAATTGATGCAAGAGTTAAAGCTGCTTCACTGAAATATGCCGTAGCATACAGACAACTCATTTATTTTTCATACTGAGAATTTATTTTCTTGTAAGAAAACTCCGGGATCCGTTTGACAAAGTGTTCAACTGAGAAAAGCATTATTCTCAAATATATTGTTTAATCACAAGTATGTAAATTCTAGAAGGAAGACAAATATCTTGACTTAACTATTTAATTACTAGCATTGAGAATAATTGTGTTTTGATACAACCATTTATTGTTTTCCCCATATATGAATCACGGAAATTCTTGACCAATAGATATATTCTTGATCAGAAACAATGACATTTCTTGTCCAATAAATATATTCTTGATAAAAGATATTGCTCTTCATAGTCGGAGGAGTAATCGGAGAACTTCGAGGAGTACAATTTAGATTTAAGACATAATTGTCTTAAATTTGAGAATTTAATATTCTAGACTTAAAAAAAAAAACTTACTTATGCAAAGAAAACGTTTCTTTCTGATTGCAAGAATAGGATATTGCCTTGGTTAGTGAGTATAAATACTTGGAAGAAAAATGAATAACAAGACAAATATTTACTAATTTTAAGAATAAAATGTTTTCCCATATATGAATCACGCAATGTCTTGACCAAGTGAAATATTCTTAGTTTAAAACATTTTTTTTTTCCGTGCAAAGCTTAAATTGTGTCGTGCAGAGAAAAATCTGGCTACCCAAACGAGAAAAAACGCTCCTGTAACTAGAACTTCTGTTTGCAACCGTGACAGCAAGACTCGCGAGTTG
Organism: Xestia c-nigrum; assembly: GCA_916618015.1. Lineage (NCBI taxonomy): Eukaryota > Metazoa > Arthropoda > Insecta > Lepidoptera > Noctuidae > Xestia > Xestia c-nigrum. Next base: position 8,892,586 of record OU745263.1, read on the forward strand.
ACTTTACAAAAACCATTCTGTAAATATCTTTACCATTCGGTTTATTAATAACAATTACATGTTTAGTGTAACTTACCAAACAATATAATACTCAACTTATATTGTCACTTACGGGATATCTTCCGTGATTATTTGTTATTTCGAGTTCCCGATATTTCGACGCTGTTGCAAGCGCCATGATAACAAATAATCACGGAAGATATCCCGTAAGTGACAATATAAGTTTAGTTTTAAACCGTGAAAGCCTAAAACAGTGTTTAATATAATACTCACTACAAGGCAAATAACGTGCCTGTCACAATATCAATGTAATTGTAACCAAACGTCAAGTAGACTTTACTAGATCAATCGTAAGGACTACTATGCAATCTGGTAAACATAAACATATATTTTTTGAGTTTACTAAATACTTTGCTGTATCTACTAATGAATTTGTGTAACATAACGACGTGAACTATAATGATAACTATTCGTATTGCAACGCTAACATTAGGTTTTTTGTAACAAGTACAATACATATTGTAATGCTAGCATCCTAGGTATTGTTACAGCTACTATTTCGTATGCAGTACCTACTGGTTTAGATGAAGCCTGCAATCTAGTGCACTTACAGTTCTAACGGGTCCTCTCAGGCTTTCAGTAGACAAAAATACAATTTTATTTGTCTTAGTATAAGTAAAATAAAACTGTAATTTCTCCATTAAAAGCCTAAAAGGGATCCGTTGTTAGTGCTGTCAGTCCACTGGATTGCAGGCGCTCCATCTAAACGCAGTCCGTAGAGCCATCAGTAATTAGATTCTGGGAATAAAAATAAAAAAATATTAAATACATAGGAACATGACATTTTATTTTATGATCATTCTCATTGCATTTTAAATATTTCTCACACCACCGCCGGTGGTCTATCGCAACCTGCACGTGCATTGGTATCAGCTCGTGTGTAATGAAGTCATCCTTCATTTCAGCTTTGGAAGGTCGCCATAAGTACTTGTTTTTTCGTCCTGTGTGCTGGGTTTCCAAGAAACAGCGGCACACACACGTATGCTAATACTAATTCGATTTCCTCGTAATTTTCAACATCTAAAAGAACAAGTAAATAAAATTAAAATATTTAAATTACCAACCATAATTTGAATTAAGTCATACATTTTATTACGTATATTACAAACAAGACGACAAATTATAAGTAATTTATATTTTTTTTAAGTGACATAGCTATGTACTATTTACAAAAAAACTAGTAGGTACGCACCTTGGCTTGGAAGCTGTTCCAGTAAACTGTCTATTCTTTTATTTGGGCCTGATTCCATTAGGTCTTTTATTATTAAAGGTATTGCAAATTTTTCTTCGCCCTTTTATAATTCTCCTTGTTCTGAATATAAATTTAGCAGCCCTCTGTCCTTCGTTCGATTAACAGCTGAAAAAAACACAAAATATTTATTAAATTAATAAGGTACTTAGGTGATTATGATGATAATTAAGTAATTATGTAAGTACCTACTTATTTAAATTTAACAATAGCTATGAATACTACAACAAGAAAATTGGCTGCCACATGCGAGTACAAGAACCCTAACAGACCCGGAAATAAAGCAGTTGTCGTGGCCGAAAACAGCTGCGACACCATCAATAAAATCACTTATCACTTAAATACAGTCCTAGTCCTTTATAGGTACCAACTTACCTTCAACTTTCCTTCAGTATGAATACGTTGAGGTAAATCCCACTGCCGCAATAGATGTGGGATATCAACGTCAACTGCAGACATCACGTCAAATAATTTTGAAATAATTACACAAAATGAATAATACGCAAGCCCTAATTGGACTAAAATACTACGTTCAGCGCTGTCGAAAACACAACAATAATGGCGGCGAGGCGCGAGCGACTGTCAACTGATCGTTTGGTCAAGCAGGTTTTTTGATTGTTTACAAAAACACAGTTTACAGAACAAGATACTTAGCTATGAATACCACCTCGATTGTAATTGTAACATTATTATTTTAAGTATTCTAAAACACGCTAACAGAATTGCACGGATTAATACACACATTGTACCGTTCACTGTTTCCGGGGTGGTTTTTACTATAATATTCTTGTAAAGTCTTATCGCTACTTAAAAAGTAAACCAAACTAAACGAATATTATACGACACTTAGAAAGATATGTACTGCAAACTATAATGTAGTTGTAATAAAAAGATTATTGTTTGAATTACAGACACACTCGTAGTCCACCAGTAACATTGTAAATCATTAACCGGAACTAGATCATTTAGTAACTGCGAATCCCTGTTTCTTAGTACATATAATACATTTTATAAATAATGACATAATTGTTGTTTAAGATACAATAATTATTGATGTTTTAGTTTTATAACATTGTTTTGTAAGTTACATTAATCAAATAATATAATGAAACATACGATTAGTAGGACTGAATAATTAGTCGTAGAGATAACAAGGACTAAGTATTTCTAACTAGAATAGTTGTAACCTAATTTAACTATTCGATTCAGTAGTTCTGTTTGTCACCAATTTCTCTGCGTGTGGACACTAGATAGTTGATATACTACACATATACTTTTTTGTTTGTAAATACATACTTATTATACATAGAAACATCCATGACTAGGAAACAAATTTCCGTCCTCATCACACAAACATTTGCTCCGACCGGGATTCGAACCCAGGACCCTAAGAACGTAAGGCAGCGTCAGTACCACTACGCCAATCGGGTCGTCAAACAATAGCGATCAGTACATACTAAACCTCACCCATGTGCTGGCATGATATTGTGAAAACCTTTCAACCATTTGCCAACTACCGGGTAAACACGACAGTTGCCATATTGTCCTGGCAAGAGACTGGAGACTGCCTAACATAATGTAGAAAATGATTATGAAAAGTCATAATGACAATGTTTGCAGATTTTTATGTTCAACCTATTTAGTAAAACTGCTGATCTAAAAATACTACCTCATTGGGTCTATTGTTCGCTGAGAATGAGGTTGAATTTGGTTGAGGTTGAGGTTCGATCATCGAGTCAGGCAAATTGTTATTATACTTTATTGCACACAAAATTACAATTTATAGCTTACTAGCTTTTGCCAGCGGCTTCGCCCGCGTAAAGTTTGAAAATTGTCCCGTGGGATTTTACTATTGGGACAAAAAGTATCCTATGTGTTAATCCAGGTTATAAGCTATCTGTGTGAAAAATTTCATCCAAATCCGTTCAGTAGTTTTTGCGTGAAAGAGTAACAAACATACATCCTCACAAACTTTCGCATTTATAATATTAGTAGGAAGTAGGAAGTAGGATTATTAGGATGTACAACGGCGAGTTTAACGCGAGGTTTTGTAAATGGGTGTTTCCATCAGGAATTTCTCAATAGCAGTAACGGAGTCTGGATTTGTGCCCAGTTGTTGGTAATAAGCAAGCCCCCTATTACATGGGACTTTAACTGACAAAACTATTAGGTACACTTCTGTCTATCCCCTCAGAGATTACAAGCGTGATGTTATCTTATGATGCTAAGAAGAAATTACTCAAGGGTTTCAGCTATTGAATTGTTATTATATTGATCTTTCTTCCATCAATCTAATTGTTGAAAAGACTTTGGATACATTTTTCTCGGGGAAGGAAGTCAACCCAAACATAGTTGGGTTTTTTCAACTATTTTGGAGTTGATTTCCTTCCTGTCTAGCCGGATGCAACTGAATACTAGTATAAAGGGTGTAAAACACCTCTTCACGAAGCCGAAACGCACTTGGTTCTCCCTGTCATTGCGATCATTTTTTTGTTCTACACCATACCTGGGAACCTTCTACTTACGGAGATATGGGGGGCCAAAGTTACAATTTTTTGACAAGTTTTTTTTGTAAGATTTTTACACCTCCACGAGCCCCGTACTATTCAATCCACCAATCAGCACAATGTTTTAAGTGCGTTACATTGAGTTCTACCACAAAACATGATTTATAACCTCAAAAAAAAAAGTAAGTTTCCCAGCATTAATTTTTGCGAAAAGTTACTTAGTTTGATGTACAGAATGCTTGGTTAACGGCTTTGTGATGAGGTGGTTTACACCCTGTATTACATGGAGCAACTACCTATCTGACCTCCACAGCCCCTATTTAAGACACCCCCTATTTAAGACTGGTTGTCACTTTCGGGCCACTGACTACTTGTTAACTCTTAACCATCGATCACAATATCGATCAACAAACAAGAATCGTTAAACGGTTGTTAAGTAACAAGGCAAGGAAAACAATCACGTAGCGGAAGCATCTAAATAAATTGTCATCATTCATTACTCATTTGTAAGCTGCGGACGGGCTACGAAAACAGCGGGTAGCGGAAGATGCCGATGATTCTCATAAGTACTCGTGTAATAATTTGACATATTGAGATACCTATAGACACAGACTACCTTACTGGTATAAGCGACCGAGACAAGCTTTAGAAACGTAAACTTTGTCTAAAACTCGATGTCTGGTTCTTCTACACCCTTCAGATGAAAAAACTTTTTTGCAAAAAATAAAACCGACTTAAAAAAAAAAACAAAAAAGTGAAAAATAACTTTAGCTTCTGAAGTCGGTGACAAAAAAACTAAAGCAATCAAACAAAGGTCACCGACTTCGACGAAAAAAAAGTTTTTATTTTTCACTTTTTAGTGGTTCACATGTGCTTGATACATGGAAAGTGCATACCGTTACAATTACAACAAGTCCAAACACAACTATGGTACATTGTCTCATTATGGAGTTCCGTGACTCTTGGCTTCATCATCAGATCTGATGGTAAAATGGGTCTTATCAAACGCAAATGCTTCACTTGCTGTAGGAAATACCAAAATCGCAACACGTTTTCATATAAAATTTGAGGAGTTCCCTCGATTTCGCCAAGATTCCATCATCAGATCCCGACTTGATAGCTATGGGACCATTTGGAAAGAATACCCTTTCCAACAAAAAAATAATTTTCCAAATCGGTTTGCAAGCGACGGAGTTATGCCCGAAAAAACATAAAAAAAAAAAAAAAAAAATAGAAATATCCGAATTGAGAACCTCCTCCTTTTTTAGAAGTCGGTTAAAAAACTGCATTGCTGGTATTGTCTTTGCTCCGACAAACTTGGGTTTGAAGTCTAAAGATTTCCAAGTCGGCCACAGACAATGACCCGCCTTCCATCTTACATTGAATGCACTGTCACCTGCGCACTTGACGACCATTTACTTAATCAGCAAATGGAGTCCCGTAGCTGAATTTTGGGTTAAACATGTTTAAATTCTTTTGCCACGATTTACTAAGAAGAAACGTAGATATGAGACTAGAAGTCTAGAAACAAAAAAACGATTAATAGTAGTTTATGCGACTGTGCATAATGAAGGGCATTACAACACAAGTGTGGGTTTAAGAAACGAGCCGAAGGCGAGTTTCTTAATAGCATCACACGAGTGTTGTAATGCCTAATTATGTATAGTTGCATACACTTCTTTATCTACCCAAATATCATAAGGGCTCTATGATGGGTTCAGGAACCATAGGGAAATGACCAGCATTGTTACTTGGCCCTTGATTTTTGTGGCAACAGGTTATTAGTTGCATTCGTCGCTGCATTTACGATATCTGGCGGAGTGTTCATGTCAATTTCTGAGTCACTATCACTCATTTTCGACAGAAATAAAGAACTTATCAGAAAATTTGTCTTCTCGTAACTGGAAATAAAAAGCTAACGAACAAATGACAGCTCGAAATGGCGGCGTTTCGGATATCTGTCATTTTTTTTAAATCATAGGCAAACGAACAAAGTCACTATTCTTGTGTCACTCGAGATCAAAATGTCGTGCGATTTATAATTAAAATCATACTGAATTGGGGTTTCGTATCGATATCTGATTTAATGTAGATAGGTACTAGAATAGCACACTCACTTGAATTTGACACCTGTTCCAAATTTAAACTCATAACCTACTGTTTTCAGTAGGTTATGAGTTCATTACAGTACTGTTTATTTCTGCTGGTTGGTAATGCTGGTCATTGCCTATGGTTTTTGAACGCATTAGAGAGGGTTTATGATATTTGGGTAGATAAAAATAATTATGTGTACTTAATTAATTAATAGATACTAACACCTAGTTGATAAGTTTGTTTTTGTACTAACCAGTGGACCAATGTTGTCAAATTAAATAAATTTATAATAATTATATATTTGTGTGACTGTCAGCGAACATGAGTAAGCGCTAAGATACCAACAATGATTCAATTCGAACTATTTCATGGGAAAACACTGTTTGAAAATATCTTCCTGTTACAGTACCTAAAGCCAATTCCGCGAGATGAAATTAGTCATTTTAACAATAATTATTAATTTACTGTCATTAGCATTATATTAAGTGTTTACTGTTGCGGTTCAAGGGCGTTTAATCATATATGGAATACAAAAAATAAGCACTTTTTTAAATAGCAAGTATCGTGGTCAATATAGGTAATGACTGTAATATCACATGCAAATCAGAAAAGCAAATGACCGATAATGCTGAACACCTGCGTACTAAATCCTTCATCCGCTCACTCAAAGGCCTTCACCTTCCAACGAATAAGAATCTGAACCAACCTTCACAAGCCGAGGAACTGAATTAAAATACAGCGAGTGTACCTCGTCAGTGATGCGTGGCACATATTCACGCGCTAATATTACTTGATGAATTACAATACACTTTCACGGTTACATAATGCCGTGCCAATTTGTAACATAGTAGAACATTTGATTCTGTAATGGACGCGGTGCACTGAAAACCTAATCTTTACTATATAATATTATAAAGCAGAAGAGTTTTTTGTTTGTTTGTTTGGTTGAACGCGCTAATCTCAGGAACTACGGGCTCGAATTGAAAAAATCTTTTTGCGTTGGATAGTCCATTTATCGAGGAAGGCTATAGGCTATATAACATCACGCTATGACCAATAGGAACGGAGCAGCAATGAAAAATGTTACAAAATCGGGGGAAATTTTATTTCCTTTGTGAGCTTTTTATTTCTTATGTGACGCAGACGAAGTTGCGTGGGCCAGCTAGTGTATACATTATTCACTATGGGAGGCAGTGTCCACATAAGGAATTCAATTTAGTTACTAAGATCCATATCCAAAAGACTATTGGGAGCCATCTTGGCCGTGCAATGTTTCTTTGGTACTGGACTTGAATAATCCAGTCCCCTACCTACAGCTAGCAAACACTAGATATCATAACAATATTAAACTCCTGTACAAACGGCAGCTTTTATGAAGGTTATTACGGTTATAATCCTGAAAATATTTTTTACTTCTTGCGTGTTATGTACCGACTCTATCATGCTGTTAGAGTATCTTTATTACCGCAACTATTTGTCGATGTCCATGTAGCACCGAATTTGTTAACAAATGTTGCTATAAATAACATCAACCACGAGAATAGCTCCATTATGTGTTATGAATAAAAACAACCTATTATTTGTTGATTTTCCCACACTAGTGAAATAGCTATAATGTTAATGTGTAACTGCCTACAAGTACCAATAACAATTAATGTGGAAATATAACTTATTCGATTACATTAATTCAAAGCTTTAATTCGGTTAATCTTATAATAGATACAGACATAATTGAATAGTCAAACGAACTTACCTGTAAGTGAAGTTCGACGGTAATTATGCTTGTTGTTGTGTTGTTCGAAGATGATTAGGAAAACTAGTGTAGTCTCGGCTTTACTCTAGGACGTCACATATATTTTAAAGATTAAAAAAGAAAAAATCTTATTCCTGAACGCAACTTACAGCATTCCCAGTTGTCTCTGTAACATATATTTTCATTAAGTTCATAGCGATTTATTGGTTTTACAACATAGGGTCCATGCTCATATAACTATATAGCATGGAAAATCTGGGTCGGGTGGGACTAATCATCTTCGAACAACACAACAACAAGCATAATTACCGTCGAACTTCACTTACAGGTAAGTTCGTTTGACTATTCAATTATACTTGTTGTTCGTGTTGTTCTCGATGATTAGGAAAACTAGTGTAGATGTTTAAAGACCAGTTGTAAAATCAATAAACATTTATTTAAAAACAATTAACACATTTTTTAAGGTTTCATAAATACCACTTTAGTTACTTTAATAACTAAGGTAGCATTTTTACAATTAGGGTTTAATCACTTTCAGTGTTATTAAAAAATTGCTTCAGAGAAGCTTCTAATATTTACTACAGGTCTATTATAAAAGATGTTTTATTTTCGGCCATGAGATTTTCATAAATCAAAAAAGAGGAAAAAACCCACGAATTGAGGAAAAAATCTCTCATTCTTTCGTGAATGTAAGCCTGATTTCTTGTGCACGCAAAATGAATTGCCATATTATAATCAACATGGATGGGGTCTCAAAATTTGCATTTCGGTTTCGTTCTGAAAACATGTCACATCAAAGCATAAATAACATAACACGTTAATTGTGAAAAATAAGTGTTTTTGCACCATTCATATTTTATATTATTCACATAGACATCTTTTTCGACTAACTATTTTCAAGTGTAACGATTGCTATTTCTGAATATTGTACTTCTGAACGAATAAATCAAAAAACATTTTATAGGTTTGACAGTTTCCAGGTTAGGTAAACATCATCTCCACAACCTGTCATAATTGTCACAAAACGTCAAAACAAAAACAAACATTATTATTGTGTGCTTGCACTCACTAAGGAAAAATATCACTTTATTCTATTTAGGGGTAAATTTTCCAGCCTTTCTAAAAGGTACAGTTTATGGACGGAGTCCCATACAAAAAAATATTACGTCTCCTTTAGCAAGAGTGTCGAACCGTCTGCTCGTCTAATATTATCTGCTGATATTGTTGCTGATATTGTTGCATGGCGGGTACTGTTCCATGCCTTTTTTGATCAACGGTTGCTTGTCCTGGAGCTTACGGATATAAATGGTTTCTTTGGAAGTAGGTACTTAGTATATAAACAAAATTAGTAGTCTGGTAAACCTGGTAAAATTTACAATAATTAACCACAGCTGTAGCTTAGCTGGGCATACTCTTATTCTAGAGGTAAAGAGGTAAAGGGGCAGTTAAAAAAGGTTGGCATCGTTTTGGCCCTGAAGTTTTAATCAACTTGTCAATCCTACTAATCGTAGGTAATAACTACTGTTTTGTATGATCATTATATTATTGATATTGATTACAGGAATTGTTTGCACCCTTTGAACTATGACTTACAGTAATAAAGTTACAGCTTTTTTGGTAGCAGCTTGATTAATAAAACTGAAAACATCCCAAGTTTTATTATATTTGGGCTTTGGAGGTCTTAACCTAGAAAAGCCTCTGAAAAATAATTTTGATCATCTGTGTATCTATTTATGATCCTTTAATTAAAGAATCAAAAAACTTTAATTAAATCTCAAATTGATATACTGAATAACCTCAGCAACGGTAGGCTTGATATGCTTATTATATTACTTATTTGAATTACAGTATTGTCCTGGATGACATAATTGGAGGTGAATATTGATTCAGTGTACTTTTATTTGTTGAACTTATATACTTAACTGTTGATATTATGATATCAACAGTTTCTTTACTACTTCCAAAGACTATAAATGTTTTCCAGATAATTCTCCTGCCATCAATTCCAGTTTCTTGTAAAGTGGGTGTAACAATCTAGAATTCTGCAGAGTGAGGAGATTAGAGATCTCCTCACTCTGCGTGGTTGAAAATTAACAGGTTCCTGTATCAACAATCTATTAAATAATGGGAACCATGACTGAGTAACCCAACGGGGAACTACTATAATATGTAATTATCTTTTCTATAGTTTTAGGAACCATATAAAATGGTGGAAAGCATGGAATAATTGATACTGAGAGCAATGCAAGGTTAATGTATTGACCGCTACAGTCCTACAGTCCATGGATCTGGGTGCCATGTATAAGTAGGTATGATACTTTGTTGGTCTGTTACAATAAACCAAATAACAATATATTCTTTGATAATTTAAATCACTTGTTTCCCAATCTGTGTTCTCTAGTTCCTTTTAAGGCTCGTCTGCTATCACAGTATCTTTGGTATTTATGTAAGTAGCAAAAAACCCATTAATTTCTAGATTCACACTATTGCAAAAAATTCTAGAAATTTTATTGAACTCCTTATCTATTCATGTATGATAATGCAATCATATCAGTTATATGATTTTTTGGGATTGTTTGAACTGGTCATGTTTATAGACCATAATTTGAGATTCTGTATACATTTACTATTTAATGTAGTGTTAATATTATAATTATCAAGTAGGTACTTTGTTCACGGTCCCATACTTATGTTTGTCCAGCACAAACATATTAAATTTCTAATAACTCGAGTTAAAAAACCAACTTTAATTTGACTTTTATCAATTAACTCATTTATTAACAGTGATGTTAGGAGTTATGTTCTTAGTATTGAAAAACTAAGCCTAGAATATTAGTGTTGTCTAGGTTTGAAATCACATTTCTCTATGTAATTATAAATCCAATATTTTCCAATAAATTGGCTGTTGATTGCATGTTTTCTAAACATAAAGCTATTTCTTATTTATGGAAAAAAACATCTCTATATTATGTGAATGATATAAGGCCTCTCTCTCTTAGGGGAGCTATATTTGTGTAATAAGCATCTATAAGATGCAATATGACAAGTGAATCATTTGTCTGTAAAAGTTTGCACATTATTCAGTTTCAACTTGAAAGAATTCAGTCTAAACAAAAATATTTCATTTCTGTAAATTAAAGATAAAAATGGAAAGTTCCATTTATCTAGAGCCAGGAAAATTGGTTATATATAATAGTTTAGTTTCCAATCACATACATCTGCCCACCTGTCAGGTAATTTGTGATGGGACGATTTCTCCTGGCCTCCCACGTTCTGTCTGCTGCTGGTGCCTATGATGACGCCCCCCTCCCCTTTCCTCTTTACTTCTGTCCAAGGAGGGCCCCGCCAGTTTGAAGTTTTATGAATGTTAGTTCACTCATGTATTCGCGCGTAGTGGATTGTTGCCCACTCCTTCTCATAAAGAGGCCTGTGTCCCAGCAGTGGGAACATTAATAGGCTGATGATGATGATGACCCATGCACTCTGTCTAGGAGTGACTGTTTTTTGCTTCAGTAATGATTCATTCTTGAACAGATAATTTAACAAATTTTTCATACATTAAGACAGAAGAAAAGCACAAACTGTTCTTATTTTCTCAGCAAGAATTACAGCAAAAAGATGTGTTTTTCTCTGATTGTAACAACAAATCTGTCATGCCATTGTCTTGGTTAATTATCAACAATATGAGGGCTCTACGTCCCGTTGTATCTAGAAGTTTCGAGTCACATAAAAATTAAAGCATCATTTAACTTTTTAATGATGTCTTGCTTTCATCCCTGAGCATTCTTTATACACATTTGAAGGCATGAGCCAAAACATGATAGGGCAGTTGAATTGGTCTTGACTTTTGGATTCACCTCAGCGCTTACCTCGATTGGGTTTTTAGAGGTGGTAACATTTGTTACTAGGTTGGTTGTTGGTTTGGTTTATTGATTAGAGAATTGTGGTTTTCATCTTTGATCTATCTTTTCCTTCATATTCCATCTTTGAGCTGTCTGTTTATGTAATTCCTCTCCTACTTTCTCCGGCTGTGGATCCACACCTAATATTTCAAACACTTGATTATCTAATAATTATTCCTCACCACTTGTTTATCAATACAAGCACTGCGTTTCAACCTTTGCATCTGGTTGAACCAATCTCAGTTCCAGGCAATAATTCTCAACCAACAACGGGAGGATATTTTCTAGTGACTGTGGAGGGACATTTTTACTGTCCTGACCCCTGTTAGGAGACCTCCTGAAATGTGTTATTTCAACTTCTGGAAGAGATACATATTACATGTTGTAAAAAACAACATTACACTTTATAACCATGTAAGTTCCCGCAGAACTTCCCTTGAAGGTTATTTTAGAACAGTCAACCGCGTGTGTTCCTAAAGAACACCCCCCAGGTTGCTAACTTCACGACATAGCCATTGTAGACCACGTACGCCCCCGCAGGACGTCCCACAGGCCAGGCAAGTCGTTTACGATATCTATTTTGGATATCGTGGACCAAGATCACGCTAGTAGCTTACAGTGAAGATCACTTAGGACTCACTGCACGTTTTGGCGCCAATGTGACAGGCACGCCGTTAGTTGCAAACTCGTGCAAAGCGCAAGGCACAAACAACTTGAAAACCACATACAATGTTTTCGATTTAGATTTAGCAATAATTTGCACATAATAACAGAGCCCCAGGCCCTCGATTCCAATTCTTCTGCAGGAGGCAAAGCGAATCAAGGAAACACAAAGTGAAGCCATCTTTTGTCCTTACCTTTATCCCTCGAAACCAGAGTTTAAATATTTCCTACGCTTTACGATTCTTCAATTTCTTCAAAAACTTTGATTTTGTCGACAACGACTTTCTTTTTCCCAATATAGGGCACTTTTTAAACTAAAAACAACAAAATTAATCGGGAAAGGTGACGCCATAACTAGACATAAAATCCGAATGAAAATATATGTTACAGAGACAACTGGGAATGCTGTAAGTTGCGTTCAGGAATAAGATTTTTTCTTTTTTAATCTTTAAAATATATGTGACGTCCTAGAGTAAAGCCGAGACTACACTAGTTTTCCTAATCATCGAGAACAACACGAACAACAAGTATAATTATAATACTTTACTATAAGCATAAACTTAGTTTTGCCAAGCCTTTGCCAAAGTGGATCACACACTTATGAAAGAATTTTGAAATCGTCAAGATATGTTATCCTGAGTGTGTACTGCACGCTTGTTTATTTTCTTCTGTGCTTGTATCTAGCTAAATTCGTATTTCTAATGATTAATAACTTTTAAGTTATAAAAGTGCTATCTTCTCGCCGAAGGAAGAGGACAGAAAAACGTCGTAGGACAACACATTCGACCCTAGCGTTTCATAGGTAGAAAGAAAGCGAACTTAAAGAATCTTCTGGATCTATTAAATTAACGATCGATAGATTTTTAATGAAAGATCCTCAGATTCCTGCAAGGATTTATTTTTGGGCCATAGCTGTTTTGTTTAGTTTTTAGTAACTAATATGAATTATATTAGATTCACCTTTTGGACTATAGTACATAGATAAGCCTACCCTAAATTGCACCACGTTTAATCTAGATTTCCACCGCCAAAATTTAGATTTAGTATAAAAAGATGATTATTTCAGTAATTTCAACAAAAAAAATAATTATTACTGTAAAGGTTTGTTAACCAGTCAATTACAACTCCTTTAGTTGATGTTATAATGCTCGTAGGAGAAACAGATCGCCAAAAAGTGTAATTAAATTCAAGACGTGTCTGCATGACGTGAACGTGAGATTATATCTATACGATCGACAACGTCATCGGAAATACCTCAACCTTTGCGATATACAGACGTACTTATAAAAGAGTTACTTATTTATAATCATGTGCAACTACCTTGGACTAGGCCACCTTTTTATGACTTCGGCTTATGAAAAGCGAAAGGGCCACCCATAAAATTAAATTTTTACCACTAGTCTTTGTCCATAAAACAGGAAAGTTCCTTAAAACAATTTTGATGCAGAAAAACGTTTTGTTTTCTCTTCACCGCAAAGGTCAAAATACAAGAACTCTCGATGTAGTCGTGTGATGGGAATGAAATTATCTGGAATCTTATCAGCATGACTCAAGATGGTACGCGTGAAATAAGGACCAACTGTTTTGGAATTTCCAATAACATTAGCTATATGAGTTCATTGTTTCGATTGTGTGCGGAATTCTTAAAAATCAGAGACGCTTTCATTGAAAACCTATCGATCGTTAATTGAATAGATCCAGAAGATAAAAAGGATTACGAGCGTCGCTTACGAAGTTCTTTACGTTCGCTTTCTTTCTACCTATGAAACGCTAGGGTCGAATGTGTTGTCCTACGACGTTTCTCTGTACTCTTCCTTCGGCGAGAAGATGAATATGTAGTGAGAGTGACGTATCGGAGTGTCAGGGAGGATTCAATTGGTGGATTGTCGATGTGGGCCGGATGATAGCGCTTGGTTTAATAGTCTAATGACGTGTCGTGTCAGCGCGCACGCTGCTCCGTTAGCGTAACTGCGTTTGATTCTTTTAGATTTACTAGATTATTTTTTTGCGATACTGTGTTTGTTTGTTTCGAATTCTTTTGTCTTTCTACTGTGCTCAATGTCATTGACAATTTAAACGAGTTGGCCGAATGATTAACAGGTTTATATATTCGTGATACAGGCTTGTAAACTCTTGGTAGGTAAATGTCACAATGTACAGAACGAGTCCGCAGTTGATTGGTAGGTATTACGTTTTGCACGACGTTATCAGTATAAGAACGCCCGATCTGTAGTAGAGTAGCAGTAACTGGGTAGATTACACAGCAAAATAAGAAATCATTTATCAAATAAATCTTGCACAGTGTTTTAATACAACAAAGTAAAAAAGAAACTTTTTACTATAGGGTCATTCAGTATGCAATGTCTGTTTTACAACAATACGGTGACCACGTTTCGAGATACTTTCCGTTGCTCTTGTCTTGCCCAACAGTAAGGCCGGGCGCTGCAGGCGACCCGCGACAAACGCAGATCTGATTAGGTGTGCGTCTGCGCACTCTGCGCAGTCAGCGCCCTACGTTACGTTCTATGACACAAGTCCTTGCGCGAGAAATGTCTGCAGTATTGTCTTGTCTTGGCATTGGCCGGCCAGTCAGACGCCGACAGTGCGCGGAGCCACACGTGCAGATATTTAATCAACCTCGTAACATAAACGAACACACGTGTTTAATTACGAAATCGTACCTGTGAAAACTAGTGCGAAATATAGCAATATACATTTTTAAAGAAGTCTTTGTTCTAAGTGTGAATTTAAGTAAATGTGTACATATTGAACAGTAAGTAATGTGTCTCTTAAATGCAAATTTAAATATTTTTCGAGTTTTGCACCGTCTCCGAAGTCTACCAAGTCCAAGCCGGTCTGTCAAGTTAAAACTCGTAAATAAAATCTAATTTTAGGCTTTTATAACTGTGGTGGTTATTGGTTCGGCGTAATATGGTGTGGTTTGATAGCTCGTAAGCATTACTCTGTTGACAAATCGAGCCCCTGCAATGTGTATCAATTCGTTACGAATCAATGTTATTGAAACAGAATTGAAGAAATTTTCATAATTATAGAATCCGACGCAAAATAATATACAGAATCCCGAAACATGAGCAGTCCAGCAAATTTCAGAATCCAATCTAAGATAAGTAAATGATGCTCTACGTCTACTACAGACTGCATCCACGAAGGTAAAGATTTCATTGAAGAATTAAAGTCAATGTCAAGTACGTAGTGAAGAATCTAAGCAATTGAAAACGCAAATAATAGCCAAGCATAGATTAGGCAGGGAAGGTCAAGGCTTACCTTACATAAATCTTATGAGACGAGTTGCAGAAAGTTATGCTGTAGATCATAATTCATTCATTGAGCAAGGCCTTGGAGATGCAAATGTATGCGTTATGAAAAATCATCGTTTAGTAAATTGTTTGTGTTGGTATTATGATTATCACACGTTGTAGGGCCATTAATAAATGTTTGTTTTCCCTTTACATAATTAATAAATTGTTTTGTTCGTTTACATGAAACATAGTAATTCTAGAGCCTACTAATTTACATACACATTTTGTATTGGTATCAAATAAAGTTTTAAATGTGGTCAAATGGCTGGTTTCCTGAAATATTTCCCGTTTGTTATTATTATAAGTGATGTTCTCTTTGCGAAAGCACTTACTTAACGAACAAGTTTCTTTGTGATTCAACATCTATTCAAGACTTAATCGTATGAATGCACTGCGTCCTAAAGTTACTTAATTTTCTTAATCGTGGAGAATCACAAGCCACATATTATGTTTGTTTAATAAATTAATAAAAAATTCTCACGTTGATGCCATTAACACCAATTCGTCTGGGTGTGATTTCGACATAGACTGGATAATTACAATAAACGCTGATGTAATGTTTGCTAAATATTTTGTCTATAACATAGTAACATTAGATATCGATGCTCTTCAAATAGTCCTTGACTCTGCCAGTAAAGAAATTAATCCTAATAAATATCTGCGAAAGAGATTAGTGTGTCAGTTATGCAAATCACTAAAAATTCCAGTTTTGTATTCACTCGACTTTAACGACCGTTTCGATGTTATTGCGTTATCAAATACTATGGTTTCTTTAGAAGTAGATAGGCTTTGTGAAACATTGATTGGCCTTCATAATAATGAAGGTCAGCTTCCAATCAAAGCTAAAGTGCACTGTAATTAGTTCAGATTGATTTTTGAATGATAAAGCGTTCTGTTACGGATATGTTCCAATCGGTCTGAGTCGCTCCCTGGGGAAATAGACTGGCGGGAAATAGACCAGGAGTTCCTATTCAATGAAATCATTTAATCACCAGGGAAAGACCCTAAAGACGTTATTACGATATTTGTAACTAAAATGGCTAGCAACGTTGTTAAAAAGCGACAACGTGCTAATTGGTGGAATTGATCAATCAATTGTCCGAGATACACAATTTAAGAAGCACATTTCTGGCTCTACATAAAAATACCATCGAGAACAGAATCGATTAATAAATACTGCAGTATCTATTACATTGTATGTACACGAGTCAGTTACTCGTGTTTCTATAAATAGACTACTTGCGACAACAGTCCAGAATAAACTTTAACCCTAATGGCATACTAAGTGTTAGTAAGGTCAGCAATGGAAATTAATTGTTTAACTATTATCCAATCAAATTCCTTGAACTTGAAGTTAATTGTAGGGACGTAGATACAATATACTGAGTCGATTTTTGTTTACAAGTTTATATTTAACGTGTTAAATTGATATGAAATCTTACGAGATATGTTTTAAACCGGTGCCAATTAGCGAGGGATGGGACTACGTCTATTAAAATGCTCTTGGCCTAGAATTTGTAGACATTAGAGATTACCTGATGCTGCATTTGCTTTATACTGTAATGTGTTGGTCATGATTATTTGTGTGCAAGGTAAACACACACACATTGGTCGCAGAACGGATGGCCGATGGGGCCGAAAAGTTCTAGAGTAGCGACCGCGAACCGGAAGACGATGCGTTGAAAGAACTCCCACTAGGTGGACCGATGACCTGACCCCGTATTCACAAACGTTCGACTCGTTTCCGATTCGACAACTCGTATATCTGTCTTCTTCTGGCATTACGAAAACGACCGAGATAGACATACGACTTTCCGAATCGGAAGCAAGTCGAATGGTTGTGAATAAGGGGCCTGGTAAAGGTTGGGGATCCGTTGGATGCGAGTCGCACGGGATCGGTCAATGTGGCGACACTTGAGGGAGGCCTATGTCCAGCAGTGGACGTCTTTCGCCTGAAATGGTGATTATGACGATGAAGGTAAACAGGGCCGACTGATGTGTCAAGTTTGTTAAAGTTACTTGTTAAGTAAACAGAAATAATGACACAAGTTACATAACTTGTGTCAGATCCGATAATAACTTACTTAACCGTGCATGGCTAGTCAGCTAGTATCCAGATGTCCTAGATATCTCTTTATTAATCTCTTTTGACGTCTCAATTAGGTAGAGCTCGAATCGACGAGCTGTCGCGCGTGTTAATTTTCTTGGATCAAATGAGTTTCCTTATATTGCAATAGGCTTATGTCGAGGTTTCGAGAGCAGCGGTGGCCCAGTGGTGGCGGCCCCGACTTACAAACAGTAAGTCGTGGGCTCGAACCCAGGCAGGCGCATTCCTTTGTGTAATTTATTTCATCACCACTGCTCTCAAACACGGTGAAGGAAAACATCGTGAGAAAATCGGCATGTCCTAGAACCAAAAATTTTGAAGACATGTGACATCTACCAACCCGCACTGGGCCTGCGTGGTGGATTATAGCCCATACGCAAAATACGCGCTTTGACGTGGAGTTGCGGACACCAGCCCGTTGTACAATACAATACATGTTGAGGTTTCTTTTTTAAAGGACCGAGAAGATCAATTTCGACAGGTCTTCTGAAATTTGATCAATTTTAAGCCCATGGAAAATAAGTAGATACTTACCCAAAAGAGCCCTAAAATGTCATTATTCTACCAAAAAATTACGTGATAATGTTGTACTGAATTCATCATCATTCCTGCCCTTATCCCATTTGATTTGGGGTCGGCGGTGCAGCATGTCTTCTCCGTCCATATTTCTCTTTTACTCGTACAGTCACCTCCTTTCTTGCCGTAATACTGCACTGGATTATTGCAATGAAATATGAACCGAGTCACGATAATTTGGCACGGTACAATAGAATGCATTGCTGACCTTATGCTGTATTTTTTTTTCACTTTTTAATAAATACCTTAGATAAGAACAAAAATTTGCACTGGCCTATCATTTCAACACCAGACCTCATAGAACCACACCTTTACCTATTTATTATAAACTAGCGGACGTCACGCGGTTTCACCCGCGTAATTCCCGTTCCCGTGGGAGTACGGGGATAAAATATATCCTATGTTACTCGTGGATAATGTAGCTTTCGAATGGTGAAAGAATTTTTAAAAACGGTCCAGTAGTTTTTAAGCCTATTCATTACAACCAAACAAACAAACAAACAAAGTTTTCCTCTTTATAATATTAGTGTAGATGTTTCAGCAAACTACGTTATATGTGGTGTGTTTTGCAAATAATTTTACGACATTTAATCAATATTCAATGAATTATTTACGCTACGTAATAATTTAACCAAATTATGTATGGTGACAGTATACGTAATATGTTTTGGAATTCAGTTAACATATTTAAATTGTTGATGTTCGACGAAACGCTATTTTAAAACAATAAATGAGTGACTTCGTTCACGAAAATTGTGATAACTCTGCAAATTGGCATGTTATCAATATAATTTATAGCCTACTAGCTGACCCCCGAAACTTCGTCTGCGTCACATAAGAGAGAAAAACGACAGGAAAAAAAATCTATTTTTCATTCCTGCTCCGCTCCTAATAATTGTAGCGTGATATTATATAGCCTTCCTTGATAAATGGACTATCCAACGCAAAAAGATTTTTTCAATTCGAGTCGGTAGTTCCTGAGACTAGCGCGATCAACCAAACAAACTCTTCTGCTTTATAATATTAGTATAGATGTTACTCGGTAAAGACGAAAGGTGAAAGAATTTTAAAAATTGGTGGAGCAGGACGTAGTTCAAACACAAAAAAAAGTCGTTATTCCTCTTTATAATATTAGTATAAATAAAGAAGTATAGATTTAAAAATCAAATTTAGTTTTTGATTTTTAAAATTCTATGCGAATTCATCAGTTTTCCGACCTGTTATACAATGATTCGAATTCGCACCAATATTAAATTTGAATGTCCTTAACCTGCTACAGACAAAATAAAAAAGTGATGTAACGGTCACAGCAGCCGCGGTGCAATGTCGAAAGATACGCGATCCAAAACCGGAATCATAAGAGATACGCTTGTAAAAAGACAATGAAACTTGTGCAAATATTATTCGTTGCTAAGCCAATCTTACATAAATGAATTTTTACTAGCCTTTATTAGATTTATAATTACTTAAATTGCTAAAACAGAGTAATCAGATTAACGGGACTTTTTTACACAAAAAATTTTGAAACTAACTTGCTCTTTTTCTATACTCGATACGAATATTATAAAGATAATAATAAATAAATAAATAAAATTTATTCAAAAAGATGAAAGATTTGTATGTTTATGTGACGAATTAACTTAAAAATTACTGTACCGATTTCAAAATCATCTTTCAGCAATGGATAACTAGGTATAGCTACATTATTTGCGAGTTACCTAGACTATATTTTTATCCCCGGAACGGGCATTACGCGGGTGAAGCCGCGTGACGTCCGCTAGTCGATGTTACAATGATTTATTTTGTTCTGGGTGTCTATAAACTTTGTTTAATTTAATTAATCACGAAAATTAAACATTCTTAAAATGTACTTTATGGTAATGGCTACAAAGGCCATTTTAAGATTTTTTTTTAACGTGATTCATTTACGATTCTGCTAAAGCGGCCATTTTAGACCCCCTGTATTCTTGTCATGAAATATTAGCTTCTGCCCGAGACTTCGTTCGCGTGAATTTCCCGATTGCAACATTTCTTATTGCTGCTCCGCTCCTATTAGTCATAGCGTGATGTTATATAGCCTATAGCCTTCCTCGATAAATGGACTATCCAATGCAAAAAGAATTTTTCAATTCAAGCCGGTAGTTTCTGAGATTAGCGCGTTCAACTAAACAAACAAACAAACTCTTCTGCTTCATAATATTAATATATAATATATAGTATAGATTTCTTCCCAACCTGTTTGAGGTTCTATGCATCAAGGGTCACAAAAACCGAAATATTATAGGAACGGAACGGGTCCGAAATACCAGATTTTCGCTAACTTTACACGCACCGGTGATATTAAGGAACTCGGCTCACCAGCTTGACAGTCTCGCTCACCTTGTAAAACGAAAAGTGCTCGCCAACATTAAAACTAAAAACGAAAATGCTGAATTGAACACATTGATTATACGACTAAATTTTAATAGGGTATTGATACAACTGTAACCATATAACGTTAGCTAACTAAATAAACAGATTATGCGGGGTTATGATATCTAAATACAAACATGTTATTAAGAGAGGTTTTTATACCGCTGTCTTGACTAATAAAACACTTGAAATATTACTATCTGACTTTGGAATATTTCTAGATGATTGATGATGTTCACTCGTTGTGATTTAAACCATCTCTATAATCATGCAAAATTGTTGTCTTGTCCGAGCACAAGTAACGATTGCAAGTTGAATCAACTGTTACAGTAAAGCAGTTCAACAATTGTGAAATCCTGCAATGGTGAGACAAAATGTTCAGATAATTCTATTTCATGGTTGAACACTGCACCAGTGCCAACTGCCCATACGCAACAGCCAGCCGAATGTTGAAACTCTTTCGGTTTTGTACCGCTTTTCTTTTCTATGGCCGAACTCGTTTAAATGAACCAATTGGGTACTACTCTTGTTATGTAATTACCAATAATACTATGGTGTGTCCTACTCTAAGCATGGCATTTTTAGTTGAGTATATCTGAGATTATGCAAAGTATTAATTACGTATCCTATTCTGCTATCCATTGATAAACATAAAATTATAGTAAATAATATACTTTTCAAATTAATGTTGTAGAAGTGTGTTATAGAAGTAGGTAACTGTACCATGGAATATTGAAAGCAGGCCTAGGTGATGAAAACTATACTAGATGATATAACTACTACGAGGCGGTAAACATCTAAACTATACATCGAATTTACAATAGAGGTAACAAAAATCATTGGTCGAAAGCCAACCCCAGACGTGGGGAAAGGCCTTAAAACAACCGTGTCAGGACCTTGAAAATAACACAAGTGCGCCAATTCACCGCTACAGTAACGAACGTGTTGCCGGGTGTAGTTATTATACTGTTACATCGGACCTACGAGAACATTCGAGAAAGCCAGTGATTACAGTGTGTGTACGTTAGAAGTTCGGGAACATTCTATTATTATTAGTTTTAAAGTTAGGTAGGTACAAACTCGCGACCTATTTATACAAAGACATTAGAATTTCGACCGTACGCCTAGGGCATAAGGTTCATATTTGTTTGTTTTGTACAAGTAGGTAATGCCAACCTTGTAAGTAGGTACCTGCTATTTTTTTGCCTACGTACCTATTTTTTTGTTAGTGTTTTTTTATGACCCTCTCGAATGTTCGTGGTTATTCTGGTGTATCTGTTGGCGAGTATAAATAGAGCGCTCAGGGCCGCGACCGGCAGTCTTGTTTTGGCTACAGTACGAAGCGAATCGAAGTGACTTTAAGTGCGATATCTAAGCGAATAGTGATCAGTAGTGTATTTGTGATTAAGTTTAAATTGTTTTGTGATTAATAAAGTTATTGTGTTGTTTAATCGGTAGTAATTAATTTATCTCATACCCAGCTCGTAACAAATTGGTGTCAGAAGTGAGAGATAAATTATGCCAATTCTACCAAAGGACGACACGGAGGGTATCCGTACCAGAAGCCAGCGACAGCAGGATATGGACCAAAGGCGGTTTGGAGATTCTCCGACACAGACACCGGGTGGTGTCCAGGCTACGTCAGAGCCAGTCGCTGGCCCATCTGGAGTTTCTTCAGCATCAGTGGCGCCAGACTTGTCTACTTTAATGGCGCTGCTGCAGGAACAGGGACGCCAGTTACGGGAGCAACTGCAGCGAGACAAGGAGGAGCAGACTCGCCGTCAAGAGGAGCAGGCTCGCCGTCAAGAGGAGCAGGCTCGCCGTCAAGAGGAGCAGGCTCGCCGGTTGGAAGAGCAGTTGCAGCAAGACAAAGAAGAACAAGCCCGCCGCCAGGAGGAGCAAGTCCGCCGCCAAGACGAGCAGATGATCCTCATAAAGGATCTTCATGCAACTTTCGGCAAGGACCTGAGAGTGATGAAAGATCAGGTCCACCAGCACGAGAATCGCATCTCGGAGGCCGAAGTTAAGATTGCTGGGGTGCAGAAGGCTTTGAGCGAACTGAAGACTGAAGGTGGAACTGTAGCTTCGGTGGTTGCTGCACCTTCTTCGCGTGGTTTTAAAGTGCCTCCGTTCGACGGCACATCTTCGTGGTCGGCTTACAAAATACAGTTTGAGGCCGTCATGAAGGCTAATGGATGGACAAAACCACAAGCCATGACCGCGCTCACCTTGGGCCTCCGAGACCAGGCCCTGACTATTTTGGAGGCGCTCGGCAAGGACGTTACCTACGAGCAGCTACTGGAGGCGTTGGAGTCCAGATACGGCGACGCGCACCTGGAGCACGTATTCCGTGCTAAGTTGAAGGATCGTGTTCAACGTAGTGCCGAGAACCTACAGCAGTGGGCTCTGGAAGTTGAGAAGCTGGTTCGAAAAGCATACCGGTCTGCCCCGGCACTAATCGATGGAAATCTTGTACAGGCGTTTGTTGATGGAATACGTGACTTAGAAGTTAGAGCCGCCGTGAGACTTGGGCATCATGAGACCTTGAAGGACGCCTTAGCCCATGCCTTGGAAGTAGAGGCAGTGAGGCAAGACCACCGAACACACTACGTCAGGGAGGTAGTGGCATCACCTGTACACGACCGTGCGCAAGGTTACAGACCTAGCTGCTACTCAGCTAGAGAAAGGGATCATCTTCGGCCAAGTTGTCCAAAGCAAGTTGTGGCATCACCTGAACGCCAGCGTCCGCGACGATACATTCCTAGGTGTTACATTTGTGGAGAAAGGGGTCACCTTCGGTCGAATTGTAAAAAGCGAAGCGCACCTAGAGAAGATCAATCTCAGCAGGGAAAAGCGGCTAAGAAGACTGGTCAGCAACAGTGGAGAAACCACAACAACACAGACGAACTGTCAAGAAGACCTTGTCCTGAAGACTGTAAGCACTGTGCCAGGCAAGAGACTAAGGAAGTAGTGCCCGTGAGGATGCTTAGAACGGATCTCAGTGATGAATGGAAGGAGACCCTACAGCAGACTCAGCAAAACGACTCGGATATCAAACCGATCTTCGAGTGGATCAAAGCTGGTGTTCCTAAACCCAAGTGGAGTGATGTGGCTGCGATGAGTTCCATCACGAAGAGTTATTGGGCGCAATGGAACAGCTTGGTGATCCAGGATGGAGTCTTGTGCCGTAAATGGGAAAACGCTAAAGGGGACAGTTGTCATCTACAAATGGTTGTCCCTAAAGCTAAGGTACCGGATGTTCTACGGCTCTACCACGATGGATGTTCTGGAGGACATATGGGGGTTAAAAGGACTCTCCTAAAAATTCGGGAACGCTTCTATTGGATCCACTGTCGAGATGATGTGGAGGATTGGTGCCGCAAATGTACCAGTTGTGCAGCCGTGAAAGGACCCCAGACACGCAGCAGAGGTGCATTAAAAGTGTACAACGTTGGAGCCCCTTGGGAACGGATAGCACTAGACGTTGCGGGACCATTTCCAGTAAGTGAGAGTGGAAACAGGTACTTCCTGGTGGTCATGGATTACTTCACAAAGTGGCCGGAAGTCTTCGCCATTCCTAACCAAGAAGCAACAACTGTCGCAGATAAATTAGTTCAAGAAGTCTTCTGTCGTTTTGGAGTACCCTTAGAAATACACAGCGATCAAGGAAGAAATTTTGAATCGCAAGTATTTCAAGAGACTTGTCGATTGATGGGTACCTATAAAACCAGAACCACCTCTTACCACCCACAATCCGATGGAATGGTGGAACGATTCAACCAAACGTTGGAAAGATATCTGGCGAAAGTTGTGGAAAGCCGGCAAAGGGATTGGGACAAGCACATACAGCCGTTTCTTCTGTCTTACCGAAGTGCAGTCCACGAAAGTACGACTGTGACACCAGCCTTCGCGAACTTTGGAAGGGAATTACGGTTACCTGCTGATTTAATCACTGGAACTCCCCCTGATGCTCCATGTAGCGTAACAGATTACGCGAATGACTTGCGTAATAAGTTGAACGATGTTTATGAGCATATCCGACAGTCCGGCCAACAGATGTCTGAGAAGATGAAGACCCGTTATGACCGGAAAGCCAACGGTAGAGGTTTCGACGAGGGTTCACTGGTGTGGTTGCATAACCCAGTGCGGAGCAAGGGGAAGTCTCCGAAGTTACAAGCAAAATGGGATGGACCATACCGAGTCGTGACTAGGATCAACGATGTCACCTACCGAATACAGAAGGGTCCACGAGGTGCGCCTAAAATTGTGCATGTAGACCGGTTGGCGCGATACTACGGGACTAATGATGCTCGGGACGAGCATGTCTAAGGAGGGGGCAGTGTTACATCGGACCTACGAGAACATTCGAGAAAGCCAGTGATTACAGTGTGTGTACGTTAGAAGTTCGGGAACATTCTATTATTATTAGTTTTAAAGTTAGGTAGGTACAAACTCGCGACCTATTTATACAAAGACATTAGAATTTCGACCGTACGCCTAGGGCATAAGGTTCATATTTGTTTGTTTTGTACAAGTAGGTAATGCCAACCTTGTAAGTAGGTACCTGCTATTTTTTTGCCTACGTACCTATTTTTTTGTTAGTGTTTTTTTATGACCCTCTCGAATGTTCGTGGTTATTCTGGTGTATCTGTTGGCGAGTATAAATAGAGCGCTCAGGGCCGCGACCGGCAGTCTTGTTTTGGCTACAGTACGAAGCGAATCGAAGTGACTTTAAGTGCGATATCTAAGCGAATAGTGATCAGTAGTGTATTTGTGATTAAGTTTAAATTGTTTTGTGATTAATAAAGTTATTGTGTTGTTTAATCGGTAGTAATTAATTTATCTCATACCCAGCTCGTAACAATACTATCAAACGAAATATTAATGCCTCAGTTTACTACTGAACTATCAGGTATCTGCTACAGTTGCTAAATTTGGAGGAAGAGAACGGTGAACATGATAACAATTATTCATTTTCAATTTTCAGGTTTTTGAATGGCAGCAACGATAACGTCAAGAAGAACCAGACGAAACCGACGCTTAAGAAACTACGATTTTAATACAAATCGCGAAGGAATATCTTCGCTGCAAAAGGAACGAGTATGGAGTATTACATGCTAGCTGTGGTGTACACTATCCTGTCCTTGATAACAACAGGTTAGTAGCATCGATTTTTATTATACAAGATAGCCATAAGATATAAAATATTACGCAAGCAAAATCTGCCGATAGCTCATAATTAATGCACTAATATTATACTAACCTCAAATAAAGGCTCACATAGACACGAAACACGATTGCGTATTAAGGCCACCAGTTAATCAGCAGTTTATCAGGTTCAGTTGATATTGTTAAACAACCTACTCCAAAAAGCCTGTTCTTGTTTTGTCCTTCAATTCAGGCAACTGATACATTTTTTACAAGAGAAATGTCAGGCTATTGACATAGTCGCTTGTAAACAGTGCCCGATGAAGGAATGACGGAAGACTTCGAAATTGAATCCATGCTTTTTGCGCTACCTGGATATGTATAGCCAAAATGTATTAAGTCCGGAAAAGGTACGACTCGGGAAATGTAGAAGGCATTCGCGCGGATATGAGTGTTTTAATTACATTAGCTCGTCAGTTATTATGTACTGAGCTATTATGGAAGTAATCAATTTTACCTTGTACGCTCCAGTGACTCTTGTTAAACTAAGGTTAGCGAATATTAAACTACGCGCTATAAAATATCGTCTCTTTAATATAGTTATTTTTAGTTGATATATCAAAAGAGTCGATGATTCCCGATGACCACGGATGAGAATTATTTCAAAAATTGTTTCTCTTTACACCATTGAT
Organism: Xestia c-nigrum; assembly: GCA_916618015.1. Taxonomy (NCBI): domain Eukaryota; kingdom Metazoa; phylum Arthropoda; class Insecta; order Lepidoptera; family Noctuidae; genus Xestia; species Xestia c-nigrum. Next base: position 8,919,069 of record OU745263.1, read on the forward strand.
GGACAAGCCGGTGGTGGATATCGAAAATCATCGTCAAAGAGTTGGATTGCAGGCTATAATGATAGTGTTAATATAATATACAAGTAAGTGAATGCAACGATGTGTTGAGGTCGTCGAAAAATTCGCAATCCTCGGGTGACTGAGCTGTTTTTGTGTCTGCAGCTGTGTGGTAGAGTTCAGGTAACTGATTAAAACTGGCTTTTGCGTTGCAACCATTGAAGGACGTCCTTCAATATTTTAAAGATTTAAGGACGCCCTTCAATAGTTGCGATGCAAAAGTCATCCTAATCAATATTGATAAAGGACTGTTTATTTGTGAATGCAAATGTATAATACTACAATTTATTGTAACTGATATGTAGAGATAAACGCAAAACAATGCACATTGTTGACTGTAAAGTATAGATAGAGTTTGGGGCCATTGATTGATTAGATTCGAAAACAATAAGACACAAAAAGACATTAACACTTTCCGTATTTTAATTATGACACAATCGCAACGTAATTACTAAACTACGCCTACTAACTAAGTAAAAAACATACAAGCGGCTCAATAGAATATGTAGATTACCATCGCAGGCTAAGAAGTAGAACATACCATACGAGTACAAAGTAGAAGGAACACACACCAACGCATAAATCCTTACCACATATCAGCCAGTACACCATTCTGAGCCACATACCCCTGAATAGGGCTACTTAACATTTGAGCAGCTTCTAATTTTGTATGGCCAAACGTCACTTTTGAGTATCTATTAAATATAAGTGCTACTTAAATTTTGATTGACGTTTCAGTATTCGTGGCATAGACATCTTTCATCGGTAAATAAAAAAAACTCATTCCATGAATTTTGACCGTGTAAAAAACAGCAGATATTTTTGATATTCATCAAACCTGTATTAATTATGTAGTAAGCAACCTTTTTAATGTATAATAGTGTTTTATTCATAATAAAAGAAGTTAACCTTTCTCAGAGGACAAACTTCTACATATATTTACAAATTTGTTCGCCACTCCAATGAATCATAGTGACAAAACTAATTCAATTTACATTTAACCTGAGTATTTACTACAAGACATGAATTTATAACAAGCCATAATATTACAATCTATAAACGCGATGACTCAGAATCAACTGGATCAAGATCGTTATTAACCAAAACAACGAGTTGGACATACAATTGAAGAACTCACTGACTCCTATAATATGATTCTGATGTAATTTTCTTAGTCTTCATTTTTTCTTCTTCTAGAATAAACGGCGACATGCGCTATATAACGTGAAGAACCCAAGCAATTTAATTTGAATCCCATCATAGTTGTTAATAATTGGTTTGTCGAACAACACCACTGAACAAATCGTACAGTATAAGGGAAAACAAGGCAACCGGTGCTAGCACAGCCACCAGCCTGAACCCAGGCGTCGGGTCGCGGAAGCCATAGCACAGCGAGTGGAAGCGTCTCCCTCGCTCCACGCACTTGGAGCCAGGCTCACCGGCCACGTAAATCGCTCCATTACTATCACACTGAGTGCCACTGTCTTCACCAAACGTGTATTTAGTAACCAATCGAGCGGTCAGACCAAAAGTGCCGTTCAAGTGATTTTTTAAATTCGCCCGCATCCATTTTCTATTATAGATCTTACCAAGAATATCTATTTCAGAAAATGTTAAGGAAAAATTAAGGTCGTGATATTCATATTTTTCAGTTTGAGAACTATTATACTTATTCATTGGAGCTAAATTAATTCCAATGTCTTCCAAGAATTTTTGAGAAGTTATATTAAGGCTATAGATATTCTTGACTGGTGAATGAGCAATGAAACCGCAGTAAAATTGGGTGTCAATGTAGAATGGCGCACCAGGAGCAAAGTTACATACAACTCGTACATCTCCGTCTAATTTTTTCCCATAAGCACAACCAATTTTAGTGGTGGCCGCCCAAAGTAACTGGGCTGTGTAGAACGTTTTTGGTGTTATATGACCACACTGGACATCTGTCTTAGTTAACGCATTTCCAGCTTTCCAAAACCACACGTGAATGCAGCCAATAATAGCATCTACATAGCATTCACGCCGTGGTATGCTGAAAAAAAGTTAAGATTAAGTCAAGAGAATTATATTATAATCGATATCTTTAACAACCTATAAAATAAAAGCATACCACTTTGAAGCCCTCTCAGATTTGAAAGAACTTATACAACAATGTTTTGCGTGTTTGGTACATTCGAGTTGAGTTACATAGTTTCCATCAAGAGCAGAGCAAGCTGCGGGTCCTGGCAGACACTGTTGAAGCCATGCCACGGCCATATTTTCCAAGTCAAAGTCATATATTAATTGATTCATGTCTGCAGCCGTAGGCAAATGTTTATATTTTTCTATTTCTCCATTGGCAACGCGGTTTCGCATTGAATTTACAGTATTCACTAATCCTATCCGCTCAACCATTGTTGGAGTCGAAACCGTGTAACCTTTTCTGCATAACTTTGAGTTTATCTTATCCGAGAAGAGGCACATGGTGTGATCGCCATAACAAGGTCCTGCCGCACACCACTTGTTCATAGTTTGGGACAAAGGTATCGAAAGAGATCTGGTGGGTAGTCTTTGCTCTTCTTTAGTTGGTATAACGTTTTTTAAAAGACCTGGATACATAAGGAAAACCTGCGAAGTCAGCGAGGTATCATGCAAGGGTGATTGTCCCATTTCGCCGTATAGTATGGGCAAGTCCCAACATGGACTATTCTCTGGAACATACCAAATGTTGTTGTTTAAAAAACTACGAGTACCATAATTGGTATCATTAACGTTTGCAGCCGGCATTATATTGTAAAAGTCAATAGATAACTTGTCAGATTCATTTGCATCATCATTTTTGAATGCACTTTTAGCTATCACAAAATTTTTCATAGTGTCATCTGTTTCAGCTTTGGTAGTTTTATTATGAACTCGTAGCATTGGGGATGCTGTCCCTTCGCGGTCATCGTGGTATACATAATCTTTTATAATGTCTTCAAAAGATTTGAACCTTGATTTGGAAACAACGCCTTGTCGCAAATCAGCATTTGTGTCATAGCGGCTTCCTGTTTTGCTAGAATCAATATCAAAATCATTTTGCCCGATAGGTGCTCTATTTTTTGAAGTTCTTTTTATCATCTTATCTTCAATTTCGGAAAGTTCATCATAGTTTTCATAATTTAATTCGTCAATATTTTCAGTGGTTACTGAAGATTCGTTCGTATTTGTTCGTCTTGATGTTTGCGGTACATTTTCGAGTGCTGTTGGTTCTGCGTTTTTTGCTTTACTATCTTCTTGTTCTAGTTCCTTATTATCTAAATAGTAGTCCACACTGGTACAATAACAATCCATTATCACGAAAATAAATAAGACCCACGTTAATCTCATCGTAAGACCGTGTCAATCTTTCGTAACCCCTATGAAATGGTGGTTACGACACATCAATATATCAAACGTATCCAACTAGATTTAACACATTATTACAGTGATGACTGCACCAATCTCTACAGTCTAACTCCTAGTCGGTTCTAGATCGTCTTTCAATGATTCAAAGACTTTAAAGTAACTGACTTGACTTTAGAAGTTAAGAGTAATCTCATCATTAGTAATTAAAAATCCAATGTTGTTTATGAAGATATTAATCAAAATACCAAATTAAATTTTAGAAATCGAAAAAGGGTCTATAGCAGAACTTTTTATGTCATAATATTATTATCATACCTACTAGCTGTCAGAATAAACTCATCTAAGATACGTTCAAAACTCATAATTTTGTAAGTCAGAATCATCTTTGCATGAGGCAAACATGCAGTATGCAAACATGCCAACAAGCATGCAGTATGCAAACCAGCTTACACCATGCATGCAGCATGCAAGCAAGCTTGCAGCGTGCAAACTAACATGCAACATGGAGCAGGTAAGGTTTCTGTCACGGCTCTGGCGCTGCGCGGGGCTCCAGCGGTCCCGCGAGAGCTTATCGTCGCAGATTGTGTTTATTGCTTACTACCGCAGCTTCAGCTTGCTAGCCGGCCAGCCTCAGCTTCCGCGGCGAGGTAATAACCACCTGCTCCTTAACTCGAGACCAGCCTACGTGGAGTCGGTGTTGGAGCGATTCGTTTCTGTCAGGTTAAAACTGCTAATTGAAAGAAATGGTAATAACGCCCAAATTAATTTATTCCAAATGAGATTCTGTCATCTTCATAGTAAGCCAAGTGAAATTATATCAAATAATGGTCGCTCTAAATAAACGTTATTTGGCATAATTGCCAAAGATAATTGCCAAATAAAATTCTGTCATCTTAAAAGTATGCTATTGTGGACATACAAACATACGGCCAACCAAATAATTATGTTTAAAAATATGCCTTTATAACGTTCGTTTAAGGAAACTTATGCCAAGTGTGTTATGCCAAATAAATTTCGGAACATCATGATTCTGCCCGATAGAAGGAACCCGTATTAGATGTATTATAATTATAATACAAATTGCGAGTTCACTGTCCTGACTGACTACTATTGAATATTTTATTTTCGTTTTTATCACAGAGGTCATTTAGGTAGGTACTTACAAAATTAATAATGTGTTTTTCTCACAAATAATAATAATAATATGAATACTTACGCCGTCACAGATTAGGACAATTAATTCCTAATAAGTTTACAGGTTTAATCATTGACACTTAGTTGACGGCTAAACCAGACAAGGTTCGATTGTTACTTCTTAGAAGGAGCATTCACCGACGGCGCATGCGTAATGCGAACCTGCGTGGGAGTTGACATAACAAAACTCTGTGACTCACTCAAAATACAAATAAAATGATAAAAAACTACGTTCGTCGTGCTTATTTAATCTTAGTTTCGATTTATTTCAATAAAATGATGACGCATACAAATTCACTTAATAATAATGTTAATAATGACGTTTTTAACTTTAGCGTATTTTAACTAGGTATGATGTACGCGTTATTTCCAATACTTACTTAGAGGCAAGTGTTGAAGGAAGTCAACGACCCGAACGGATCAGTATTACGATCGTGACTAGCATGTTCCGTTTGATAAATGTATGTGCTACCATTATTTACCTATATGTAGGTGTTTGTAATATGACATAACATAGTGCAAAAGTTTATTTGTCTCATAAGACTCAAATTTAAAAATCAAATCATACATTCGGCCAAAAACAGAGGAAGTCCTTATGTTGACCATGGTTTTGTTATGGAAAAGGTTAGTACAAGTTCTTTTACTCTACAAAAACAAGCTTTATCAGCAGGACGGAAAATGTAGTAAGTAATAGAATTAGATAAAAAATACCTACTACATCATTCTAGGTTCTACTAAGTTCCTGATACGATTATAACAAATTGCGGTTAAAGTTTGCAGTAACGCAAGAAACACATACACATGACTCATCACCACCACAAACCACCCGCGGTGACGCAACATATTTGCCGAATGCACTGCATTAAGTGCATTCCTAAGCAGACGACACACTGCATACAGTTTTGTGCCCATTTAGCAAATCACTACAATACCAATTAATGTTTTGAAAACATTTGCTTAGGTATCCGTTCAAATTAACGAGTACTTGCAATATGTTCGTTTAATGACCAGGGAATACAAAGGATGGGAGACTGTAAACAAGTTGCCCAAACATAAAACGCGTGAGATTAAATATCAATAAAGCAATTAAACTTGTCAAATGAATCATTATATGATTAGCAGCAACATAAAACAACACATGATTTGTTTGATGAAGGCTAAACTGAACTCAACCACACATGACATTGGTAGACTAAATAATGTTCCTGAATAATATAAAAGCTTAGTGAACCAGAGATAATGCAAGTTCTTTCAATATATCCAGATTCTAGAATGAAGCATCAAGGTAATTTGAACGATAAGATCACAACAATCCCCCTCCCATTTATTAATAGTACAGCAATGAGTCAGTCAGGTGACCCATCAATATAAACTGCAGTAGGCGGTTGGACCTTGAATGTAAGATGCTTGCACGTGTAAACCAAAACTGAGTCTAAGTATAGACAACATTGCAGTATGGTCACTACGAAAACAGATAATCCAATTTACAATTGAATCTTTAAGAAGTACAAACTTAACAGTAAAGGAAATACATTAGGAAAACACGATGCAGAACACGTTAAAGGCTTAAAGAGTAATTTTCCATGTAAATGCTAAGATTAGTATACGTTCGCGTGTGACTCCTGAGTTCCTGAATGTACCTACTGACGGACGCGGAGTTTAGTTATTGACAGGACAGGAAATACTTGGCTTTGAACACGCGATGTGTAATAAAGGTCAATCACAGTGGAAATATGTACCGACATGGCAAAAATAGTTGCAATTTAGGACCGAGGAAAAAAACTGGAATGAAGAAGATAATAATGGGTCGAGACCCAAAAACCCAAAAAAGAAAAGTAGGTAGCTAAATGTGAGCCGACGAAAAAAGAACTCTGATCCGCCCGAAGGACGAAGATAACTAGCATGAGAATAATTAATATCCTTTCCCAAGAAATTTTCAAATCGGTTCCTAAATGACGAAGTTATGAGGTAAAAAAACAAAAAAAGCAATACAATAGAATTAAGAACCTCCTCTCTCCTTGTTTTAAACGCGGCCAATTGCGAGTCCTACTCGCACACGAAGAGTTCCTTAACATCAACTGGTACCATCTACCACAATATGATTATACAAAACAACACGGTGTCCCGTTCCGTCTCGTAAGATCCCGTTGCCACTTTTTGAGTACGTACTAAAACTGAGTCAGTATTAACATTAGCGCTTGTATCGTTTCCAGGAGTATCATCGCTACAGTGCTACCAGTGCCTCATCAACCCGCCGCCGGGCCAGTACTACAACACCACTAAGCGGCTGTGCATCCACTTCGACCACTCCGACAAGTTCATCGTGGAGTGCCCCTACTCCACCATGTGTATGAAGCAAGAGTTCCATCTTGATATACAAAATGGAGGTACGTGTTTAAAGATGCTATTGGGTTTTGATCATCTGAGGAAGCTGAAGTGTTAGGAACATGTGAGACAGCAGTGTTTATTTACTACTAGGTTTGCCCGCAGGCTCTTCACTCATGAGCCCGTGTATATCTCGATAGACATCGTCAAACTCGGGGGAAATACCTAGTTAGGGCAAGAACCGGAACCGGGAAGAGTGACAGAAAAAAGGGGACGCCAATACCCAGCAGTGGGTGATTCGGGGCTGGTATGATGATGATGACGAGGTCGATGGAATGGCATTGAGCTTTGTTTTGACATAAGTACCTAACATTAGGTGCTAAATCTGTAAATTTAAGATATAACTAAACATGTCAGACTCATTGGTATGCGAGCAGTTGACGAACACCATTAGCGATCAAATGCTAACTAACACCGGAGGGGTATTGACGATACCAACATGATATGCGGTCAAGGTGGTACAGTATGAGTGGGCTGTGATAGACTATTCAAGGTGAAGGCGATTTGGACAGAACACAATTTGCTGGTAAAAACAGCACCGTCACTGTGTACAAAGGGACAGAGGTGTCAAGGAATATTCACACGCATCCATCGTTATAAAGCATTTTAATGATACACATAAACCAAATAATTAATGAGCAATAGGTCTGCCCTTGAACATTAACTTGTTATCTTGATGTAATTAGTTTTAATCTGTAAAATGGATACGCGAGATGTTTCCACAAAAATATTTGCAGGCAGTGTATTACATTTAAAGGCAGGCAGGCAAATATTTACATTTAAAGGCAGGTCTGGTGATGCAATATGTAATGTTACACTTAAGAGTTTCACTCTCAAGGTTTTTTGATATGAAGTAATCAGTGCAAATCATAACGAGAAGGCGTAAACCATTAAAACGCTACAGACCATAACACCAAACATGTCATGTGTTTTAATTACTTATTGAAGCATTTGACTTGCAATAAGCGTATACTGATTTACGAGAAACTGGGAATGTTTATAAATCGCAAAGTTGCATAAACTAAAGTACTAAAGTAACCTGTTCAGTGAGTAATTACGACTTCACAATGTGCACATCATTCAATGAATAGTCTCTGTACATTGCAGTAACTGCAATATTGGACATCTGCTGCAAGATAATAATCAGCCTTAGTAAAGCTTGCTGCAAACTATCATTAACAAAGTATCGTCATTTAACAAACAATCGTAATTCAACAATTAAACTATCGTCATTTTACAAACTATCATTATACATATATTTAACTATCGTTACTTAACAAACTATCGTTATTTACCAAACTCTAACATTATTTAAACCCCACTTTTTAACATTTTCAGTGCGAATAAACGGCGTACTCCGAGATTGTGCGCCGCAAAAGCATGAGTACCAAGACTACAAAAACGGGAGGTGGTCGCCGAAGATGGAAATATTGGAACCTTACCAAGAGGGTTGCATCGACGCCGACGACAAGGGAGAAAGGAGTACACCTACTAGGTAATCAAATCGAAAAATTAAAAACGTCAGTTGCAGCTGTGGCTGTCCCTAATTTCTGAAAGGCTTATTATATCTGTGATCAGTAAATTTGCTGCAATTTTAGTCTCATACAAGCAGTTGTGCTTAGTTCATGAAAAGCAAATTCAAATAAAAACATGAGATTGGACAACATGAAAAAAAACTATAACGAGCTAATGCTAGGAGACGATACAAAATAAATAATAATCAAAATCCTAATACCTAATAATGACGAAAACACTGAATTATGAAATTGCTAAGGCAAGAACTAAGTCGACAAATACATGAAGCACGTAAACGTGTTAACTAAACCAGCAATAACTTGTTCGATTACTGCGTATTGTAATAATGACACGCCATCGACATTACAAGCATTTTCCGCAATTTACTCTTTAACTTCATAATGCAGGTAGACAATTTGTGCTACTTGCCTAAGTATTTCACACCTAGAAAATAAAGGAATCGACACTGCGCTTAAGTGTTGGTATTGGGTCTTGTTTGCTTGTTATTTTGGAATTAAAGTTTTTCCTTATAAGGTCAAGTTATTCGAGGTCAGTCAATTCGGTTTTTCCATTCTACATCCAAAACAGATACAAAAGGGGGCGTACAACGAAAACGCCCATTCCCCACTTCCTCTCGTATTGATATTTATCTACTTCCCTGCCTACCCATTTACAATGTAATTTTTTTAATTTCAGATACTGCTACTGCCGCAACAACCTCTGCAACGCGTCACCGAGCACAAGCCACGAAGGCTACACGGACATCATGGGCGTTATAGTAGTCTTCAACCTCATGAAATACATCAACAGCCTTAGGTAGTAGTCAGTGGAACGCGTAGGAATTAATTATATTAGGTGAAGTTGCCACCCAACACAGAGTAGTAAGCAAGAAGTGATAAGTGTGGGCGAGAGAGAACCGTAGTGCCAAGAACACGTCAACTACGAGCGAGGGTCTTTACCCCGATATATGGTAATATTAAGGCTGTCGTACATGGGGAGATCAACCTGAACAGATGAACCCACGCGAGGTCACTGAATACGTGCACATTCATGAATCGAAGAGACTTTTAACGATTTTCTGTGTTTCTATCATCGTTATTTTCGCGTGCATTTTAGCCATCAAAACGCGCTACGGATTTTGGTGAGATCAAGCTCAACTGACCGATGTATGAGCCTTACTGATGATGCTATATTTTACAGGGATCACAGGATTTAACCTATAAACTAAGCCATACACCTACTACTCCGTGCCAAGCAACTGCTCGCAATGTTTTGTGATATAAATAAAAAGGGTATAGTGACTTTTTAATTTAAGACAATAATATTATTATAATCTTTGTATATATTTCTGTATTTAATTAATAAATGGATTTTGTTACGGCACACCAGTTATTTATAGATAAAATATACATATATTTGGGGAACTGTATAATAAAAATATGCGTCGACCGTAGACGCATTTATGAAATCGTTGTGTTGACGATAATAATTGGATATTTGATATTCATTAAGTCATAATAATAAATGTATTGATGACATCTTTTGACTTATTCAGATATAATATCATAATTCTTGATAGCTCACATAGACGTGTTTTCTTTTGTCACTATTTAAATGTTAGATTTTATTCCAGTGATTAATTATTCACTTCAAGTTGTATGGAAACTGGGATAGATAAATAAACAGTTGTCACTTTTCCGTTAATTGATACGAGATGCTGTAGAGATATGGAAATTCAGATCATAAAATTACGTTTATTAATTTGTTTGACCTTTTAGTTTATTAATTGGATTCTAATGTTAGTAAGATCATCATAAAATATTTAAATAGTGAGTACCTACCTATTTTCGAGACATTAAGCGCTATCAGAATAATTCTTTGTGCAATATTATTATATTATAAATTATAATGCTAAATTAATTTGTATTTGTCACAATTTTGTTTTAATTACGTACAAGAATTGATTGTTTTCCTTTTAAGTAGGTATGATAAGAAGGTACTCCACAATAACCCAGAGGAAATAATATAGTGTAAATTAACAGGTAAACTTCGCAAGGTCACTGTTTCATAAAGGGCACAATGATTTTTAGTTGTAAATACTTCAATAAGTAGGTAGGGTTTATTTGCCCTGTTGTGTAAAGTTTTGCGCAATATCGAAATATGATATTCCATCATTAAGAACATATAATTATGGTGTTTCGTGTTTTGACGATGCCATATTAAGTGCAGGCCGCCCACCGCTAGATAGCAAGAGAGCGAGGTGGACGAGGTATCGTTACACCTCCTTTCATACTTTGGTTTACACCGCGAAAGTATTACAAGAGCCGAAACGAAGTATCAAAAGAGCCGAAACGAAGTATGAAAAGAGCCGAAACGAAGTATCAAAAGAGCCGAAACGAAGTATGAAAAGAGCCGAAACGAAGTATCAAAAGAGCCTCGCGCGTCTCGTTGGCGTGTGGCCTGCGCTTTATAGCTGTACACTTGGCAAAGTAATCTTTAAATTCTGACGTGACAACTCACAATAAAAATGTAAACATAACATTAGTAGAAAATCGCTGTTGAAATTCATTCACCTTTAAATAAAACTTGTGCCAACTAATTAAATTGTTGACGTCGTAAAGTTGTTGATAGACCAACAATCAAGTTATTACGTTCAACGTTGTAAACTTAGATACATTATTTTTTTATTGGCAACGATTTCTCTAGCTAAATCTGTTAGTGGTTTTCTCTACAGTTGTGAATTGAGAAAACGAATGCTGTGATTATTCATATATTGTAAAAGTCACTTTTCAGCAACAAGTATGAATGTTTGTAAAACGCATGCTTTTGCGCCTGTGTGGTAAAATTTTTATAATTTATGTCTGATTTGTGAATTTGCATGTATGAAATACATAAATGATAATTACTATGTCTTCTCTCATTTTGTTTCAATAAAAGGTCATCATAATGTGACTGCGCTAACATTCTGAGATCAACTGAATAACGGTAGTAAAATAATTTGAATTGAATATGCGAAAAACCAGAAAAATTACGACGCAATAAACATCAGATACATAATCATGAACACAACCTAAAAACACAAATACATAGGTATGCTTTTATACTGTGCTCTGTAGGTACCTCGCACTATGAATAATGGAGGCAATATGCACAAAAATAGCCGGTGATAACAGATCATGTAAAACTGCACGATGACGCTTGAAATGGAATGCAATGATTTATTTACCAACTGATGTCATCTGCTTTTCGTCGGGTCGGTTAACACATACCCTAGATTGGGAATGGGAGTTTCCTGATCCATGGTGGGCATGGAAAGGATATTCATAAGCAGAAATGTAGGTACCGTAATTCATGGTACCTACATAATATTTTCCAGCACCTGGGTGAATTGTTCCATATATAGCTAAGTTCTGTCTGGGATAATTATGTTCTTGCCCAATAACAGTTACTGTTACTGCTAGTCTGCATCATCCTTCTGCTGGGCAATGCCCATGATTTCCAGTTGTTTCGATCTAGTGCTAATGTGGGCCTTCTGGGTATCAGGGCTCCAGAAAGTGGTAATTCTGGCCCACAGCTCATTGAGCATACGGCAAATGTGGCCAGTCTTCTCCCAATTTAGCTTAGCGGCTATTTGAGTAAGAGTAAGAAAATAATTTTCTTTCATAATTCCCTATGGTGATTTTCGGTGGTTTTATGTGAAGGCAATTTCAATTCGAATGTAGGTTTTAATTTACTGATTAGCAGCATTTAAGGTTCTTCTGGCCAATACTGCTCTTATGGAACAGTTCCCTAAGAGAAGAACTCAAACTATGGGGTGGAAGGGAAATCGATGCGAAAACAGTTACCACGTATTGACACAAATTTTTCACCCAGTTGGAGGTTTTGGAAATGAATTGTTTACATGTTTTGTAGCTTTGATTGTAGACAAAATGATGCAATAATGATCGTAGACAATAAAACGGTTCCTTGTCCGTGTTAACCAATTTTTGGGGCTGACTGAACTCTATTAAAACAAATTCAATGAAGACTCATTATTTCCCACGACCTAAAAAATAATTCTAGACCAGACAGGCGCGACAAATTGTGGCAGAGCACGACACCACGAGACACACCCACGTCTCGATCATACGATCAATAGGAGTGACTGTCGCCTGTTGTCCTATCATCGACCTAAATGTGGACAGTACCAGTGATAACCTCGAAAACTGCTCTAGTACTGACACATGATAATGTCATAGCTCTATGGTGATAATTATTGTTATTTATCACAGCTCAACGAAGAATGGTATTGACGAAGATATGCTGCGACGACCCCCAATTAATTATTTGGATATTGGCCTACAATCACACTAGATCGCGAAATGTGGTAGGAGGAAAGGGAGGCCTTTGCTCTGTAGTGGGACAATATAGGATTATACAACCTTATTTTTTGTTTATACTAAACCCGAAAAGGGGTCATTGTACTCATCATTTTGAACAACTTTTTCTATGGGACGAACCCTGAAATCGCGAAAAAAAAATCAGCTGTTCCCTACATTTATGTTCACATAACTCGTCAAAATGTAGGGAACAGCTGATTTTTTTTTCGCGATTTCAGGGTTCGTCCCATAGAAAAAGTTGTTCAAAATGATGAGTACAATGACCCCTTTTCGGGTTTAGTATAAACAAAAAATAACCCTGTATACAAGCCAAATTAAATTAAAAATTAAAAAATCCCCCGACACAATGTACTAAGAGTTAAATAGAAAATAATTCGTTAATACACGATATAACGCACAGACAGACACACACGCAAGTGCACGCACGCACGCTCACACTCACACACACGCACACGCACACTCACGCACACACGCACGCACACACACACTCTGAGGCACGCCAAACTTATAACACCCCGACGTTTTTACGTCGGGGTTTAAAAAGGGAGGTACGTATTTGATGATTACAGTTCAACGATCATGAACGAATGTTTTATTTTTTACAGGATAACCTACCAAAAAGATAAGACTACCAACGATATAAGCATAGTTACAAAAAAAAACTAGCCACGTGTTTAAAAACTCTTACTTTTCTCAACGAAAATTTATAAATTTTTAATAGTAGCGAAGCGCAGACTTTTTATAAGACAAAAGCGCCAGTGATACGTTGACATTTAATTTTAGTCCTTATAAAAATTGCTAACACATGTTATTTTTATCGCCAATAACAAAGGATGTTGCGAGGCGACCATATCAATAGTAAAACGTTTCACAACGAGACCTAACGCGAATGGGGTAACTCACAAACCTTCTATTTTCAGATACATGTTTTATGCACCTGATATGAAAGTCAATGTCAAAACACCTGATACGGTAGATATAGAGATTAAACTTCTTATCAAAGCCGATGTGCAAAGAGTATAACTCTAGAAAAGATATTAACCAGTCACCAGGTGTAAACAAAGCATTTGATTCTACTAACTATACAGAAAGCAGGTTCAACATCCGTTTACTAAAGAATAATAAACAAAGGTGAGAAGTGTTCTCAATACACATTTTCTGTTTTTGGCAAACTAAATCTTTCTTGATTTTTGTGAAAAAATAGTAAAAGTAAATTTTACTAGTTAGTAAAATATAACAACAGAGTAAGGACCACACAACACAATGCCGTTTCATAGATAGTGTGTCTGTTAAAATAGGTCAAGTTGGAGATAAATCTCTCATCGAGTTAATTATACACTGACAATGTCACAAATTAGCAAAAACAATTGTGACAGTAAAATGTCGAATTCTGAATAGTTCGCTGTCTGTTGACTATCCTTTCATTTCATTAAAGCCGACTCACTTTAATAATTGTTATAATAATTGATTAATATGTGGTTATTAAAATATGTAAGTATGCTCATAAAAATAATTTGACAATTCCTATACGTCGTTTCTACAACGACAAATTCTATACTTATTTGACCCATAAATAGCAGGACGCGATCGTGAACCAAACATTTTTTTGCAAATATTAATACTGGAGTTCTAAAATAAAAACTAAACATCGGAATCCGGGGACAAAGCGACGAACAAAACGTACCGCCACTGAGCGGGACCGCCAAATGTTGGTCAGTGTCGCGCCGGCGCCAGAATCGATCGCATGAATCAGCGTTATTACCGCGAACATAAGAGCGCAATTTGTTAGTTTTTGGACATGTCCCGTTTTGCTACTGGGCTTCCTTCCTGTGAATCATGGAGTATGAGTACGGAGGTGCCAATTTCAGTTGAGTGTAAAGCCCTGCCGGCCACATGCGCCGCAATCGCAACATTGTAAATACATAATACGTAAATGTAATTAAAAAAATAACAGTTCGTAGTTTTAGTGCACCTAGAGTAGTCGTTATAAGTGGTATTTTATTAATAAACATGGATTTAGCAGCTTCTTTATTGACTTTTACGATGTTTTGGAAATGTAAGTGAAAGTGTTTTGTTTTTTTTTTTCAGTTTTTATTTATTGCGAATTGCAACAATTGTTCAGCACTACACAATAGGTGCTTGTCATACATTATTTGGTCAAGAATACTGCTGTACATTTGAATTATAACCTTATTTACTGGTTTACTATCAAGTTCAACAAGTAAGAATGTGAGTTTTCAGTGTAAATATGAAACTATCCCTTGGAAAATATTATAAGTAAATCAAGGGAGACTTCTTGAGACGGAGAAATCTTCGAGGAACTTCTCTAATGAAATCAATACAACAAATATTTGAGAATTATTGAATACTTAAGCTACTTAAAACGTACATCAACATCATGGAAAAATCCTTGACAAATAAATAAAACGTTGTAGTAGACCAGGTACATACACGAGCACTGATAAAAAAAAACCATTTTAATTGTATTCATGACATATAAAGTAAAAAACAATAGGTAATAAATGCGAAGCGGCCATGTATGGACATATTTATCAGTAAATTAATTCATGTGGGCATCGAACTTCATTATGATTCCCATATGGTTCAGTCTGTCACCTCGTGAGTAGGCGTAATGAAGGCTCTTTCAAATTCAACTATGCAAAGGTCGTATCGGAATATAAAATAAAAAGTTGTATGGCGGTGCGTCTGTCGAGCCAAGAATAGGAAAGGTAAGTCTAGGATGTCCCGCTCAAGTTCCCGGATCCCGGATGTCAATTGTTATTTGTGATGCAGTTTATACCGGTGGCTTGACTACGAAGACCCTGATTATAAGCATGAATTTAAAGAAACTTCAATTGCACAGAAGAACCTCCTCTAAACTCCATAAGTTGCTCCCTGGTAGTGAATTTTTGTCATTTCAATGCATTGCGATTCTTGATGTAACGTCTTATGGTGTCCTAAATTTTGGCTGACGAATTTAGGGTGTGTTGCGAATTACATTCAAGTGCAGATGAACGACGTGCGACGTTCTGACGCACGAAAGATGGTGCGATAAAATTCTCATTCAACTTGAACTTCACTGGCGAGGGCGACTGGGGTGTGCTCTCGTATTGGATGGGTGAAGTCAGAATTAGAGCAACGAAGCAAACATGACAACTAAAATATCAGAAAATGGATGTTGATGCGAGTCCAAACAAGGAAAACAAGACGGACTACACACTAAATGCAGTCTAAAACTGCATGCAATAATATATATTCGCAGTTTTACAAACGTGACGAGGACATAAAAGGTCATTAATTCTCAAATGGAGTTACATAGTTGATGGCTAGAAATAGTAGGTCAAGTGCAAACCACATTCACTTGTACATATTCGACAACTTGTTACGCGTAGATCATCACGAGATCACGACCATCTTTACATGCAGATTGTATTATCGTGTTTACGACTGCGAAAAAATACAATGACATTAGCCAATCCTGCTGTTTCTTAACAAGCTGAATCAACAAAATAAAAGCTAACTTTAATTACTGATAACACAATACAGACAGACGAATAAAAATATTTCTTTAAATTGGTCTTTAATTGTTTAAAACGATGTTCGTTGATCAAACGCGGAGTTCTGAAAGATTTGCAAGAATTTCAGCTTTGTTCTGGAGCTTTGTATGTACCGTATAAATAGTCTAGATATTTGTGTCGCCACTTCCTAGTATATGTAGACATTGCATTTAATATAGAACATTTTACTGCGGTGATAGTGTTGTGGTCTTAGAAATGTGACTGAAATAAGAAGTTAAGCTTTTCTTACGACATAGGTATATGACATAAGCCAGATGAAATCATTGAAGAACGTATGAGGCATAATTCATACAATAGATAATCAGCAGAAATATATAAAATAAGGAATTCATAGACAGAGGTAAAATTACAATTAGTATCAATTTCATGTAAATATTATCAGAGCAACGAAGAAGGAAAATCGAACACAGGAATGTATATTGTAAATAAAATAATTATAATGTGACGTTTATTTGTGGAGCTTAAAACATTGTTTTTTTGCGATTAATTCAACTAAACCATTAGTGGTTAGCGAATTAACGATTAATTAAAAAATGCTATTATTGGATGAGTCCTTGAAACTTGGACTTTGGGTACACTGGACTACACTTTGGTATATCCTGTCATTTTGTAGCTTGGAAACATGGCTTATAACTATGTCAGAGACGGAACCAGACCTATAATGGATTTGAGTAATATAATTTCTCAGAAAACTT
This sequence comes from Xestia c-nigrum, assembly GCA_916618015.1. Classification (NCBI taxonomy): domain Eukaryota; kingdom Metazoa; phylum Arthropoda; class Insecta; order Lepidoptera; family Noctuidae; genus Xestia; species Xestia c-nigrum. Next base: position 8,936,235 of record OU745263.1, read on the forward strand.
TTGAACGAACCGCAGATTATGATCCCACGAAAATTAAAGGAAACCGCAATTACGAGGTTTGATTTAGCGCCGTTGAAGTTGTTAATTTCTAACGGTGTACGGTACGGGTAGTCCGTTTGGAATGCAATTTATTTGGTTAGAACTGTTAGAAGCAGTCGGTTGAGCTATCGCATTCCGATTTAATTTAAAAATCGCAGCAGTAAGGACGTACCCAGTTTATAAATCCCTGAGGAGATTTAGATTACAGCTTGCTAGATGCAGTGTGCATCCGCACGTGCAGATTTAGATACAGAATCAATTTGAAGTGTAATGTAACCAGGTTAGCTAGCTGATCGCTAATTAATAGATACAATTAGTTCGACTACAAAGATGTTTTAAGATGTGACAATGTTATAAGAATGTTAGTAGCTTTTAGTTTGTGAAGAGTTTTAGTTTAAGAGGAATATCGAGACGCAAATTAAACTCCAATTGAAATTCATCTGTTATTAACCCCTATTTTGTTTCTCTCGATTTCAAAATTGATCAGAGACTACCAGCTTTTCAGAAACCTGGACAAAACAGACTTTACAAACAATTTTTTCTCTCTACAGTGTCATGGAGCCTAGAGTGCTACACATGCTGTCCGAAGTCAGCAAAGAGTACAAAAGCCTGCCCTTGCACGCACTTCGACTACAGCAACACGTATCTCGTGCAGTGCGAAGGTTCCACCATGTGCTTCAAGAGAATAACTACGGCTGAGTTCGGGGATGGATGTAAGTATGCTCTTTGAAGTGAGAGCCTAGTAGGTACATCAAATCAACTCAGCCTATCTGACTGTTGGCCAGGCATGTCGAAAGCTACGCCACAACATTTGACTTCCGCATTCAGTCTCAATCAGTCACCTTGTTATGGTCTTGTATTATTGGGTCATCTAGCTGGGGGGCTTCCCACTCTAGGTTTGCTTGTACCCCATCTCTTTCGTCTTATTCGTGTTCCGACAAACGTGTCCGATCATCTGGCACTTCAGCTTGCTAACTCTGCAAGTTACGTAACTCCAGTGATTTTCCGGATAATTTAATTCGGATCTTTAGAAATACTTCAAAGAATTTCGATGAGCATAGCTCCCCAAGTGTGTCTGGCTAGAATTCATGTTTTTGGTAAGAAGTCGTATTGGACGTCAGTGCTCTGACCGACTAGAACTAGATCACCAAGGAGGTTAAAAGCTAGCCCTTATCTCAGAGAAATATGACGATCTCAACCCAGATGGTTCACGTTTTCAGATATTTTTACAAATCTTTTGTTTGTAGTCTAAAAAGGTTCAAAACTTCACATAAATGTTGATGAATGTGCGCCAGATTCAACCTAATATTTTCAAGCCCAGCAACAGAGACTAATATTTCATTTATTTATCGTAACCTACACGCAACCGTATCAACACAATAAATATTTCAAGTCAAGTACCAAACCCTAGTACATGGGAGTGGATTTTACAAGACCAGTCCTATTTTAAGTTCTGAATCATATATCGACATTTGTAAATTAAGACACTAAACATTTCAAAGACAGAATGCCTTAATCACATACCAGTCATCCTGTTGAAAGCTTGGAATGTGATGTGTCCGACTCAAAAGTCAAACATTACAATTATGTTTTACCAACACCAGGTTTACATGCGCCATCAGTTGTTAAAATATTTTCAATAGAAATGGTAAACTTTACATAAATGTAAGTTGACTACGTGTTTAGGCACTTATGTTATTAAAATAAAACGATACGATAATGCTGGCAAAATGTTAATTCGCTAAGGTAAGGTTATTAATAGAGCTAGACACCAGCGTCACCAGCTGCCCGTGAGGCTAAGTGGCAATGACCCGTGACCGACCCGACACGTCTGTGCTTCGATGAGCGATACGCGCCTTAACAAATTATCGAAGATTTATTGCCTTCTATTAGTTCGTCATTGTTTTTATCCACGCTCTGGCGCTTTAATGAATTTGTTTCTTTTCTGTTTTAGAGGGCTTTTGAAGTCTGTGGCTAGTTCTACCAAGGGGTGTCATGTCTCGGTTGTGGAGGGTAGAAAGGCAGTCGCTTCATAATAAATATTGATACCTATTTATTATTGGGAGCCGCTCTATATTGTTGGCAAAAAGTCAGGCAGATGAACAGTGATAAGAGTAGAAAAGCTTCTTAATCTGATTACATTTCACCACGGACATAAAAAGCCGTATCTTAACTTTTTAAAAGCCATTACTCGAACAGTCAATACACTGTTTATAGGAATCGATAAACATGTGCATAAAGGAAGTGCTGGATAATAAAAAGAATGTGTTGATGCGGTACCGTTAAGGCGGCTTCCTTACGAAATGCTCCTTTAAAGGAATATATGTCATGTGGGCCTTTGATGGCGAAACTTTATGTGGCACAGTTAAATGTCACTTAACATTAAGACGAACGTTTCAAGACTTGTTGCTTAACCATTAATACCATAAGAAAGTGCTCTCTGACTTTACATCTCGCGTATTTTTTTTTTCGGATGGGAAATCATCGAATTACTAGCGGGAGGGATTGTCAGACTATTACTGATTAAAACCCATCCATATTCCTTCCTCGCCCTTTATGTTCCGGGCGCACTGTATGTCTTTCGAACAGTTCCGCAGCCCCGGCAGGAACATCTCGCGTCTAAGGGCTAAAATGGCTATTTGACTCGCTGCAGAGCTAAATGCATATTTCGTACAGATCATAAAACATAATTTATTTGGGGGGAAAATATAATGACCGCCAAAAATAACTTAGTGACCACTAATATCTATCACCTAAAATATCAATTGATCACCAAATTTAGTAAATAGAGCACCAAATTTTAATGATGTGTGAGATGACAAACTAGTTTTGCCTAAGCCGACTTGGGGCACCCCGACACGGTTTTTTGACAAACCATTCAGAAGTAAGAGCCCCGCGAAACGGGGCTCCGTCGACCGGGTCTCCCTCGACTCGAATGCAAAAGCATAGCAGTTCAATTTCTGGTGGTCATTAACTAAAAAAATATTTTTTTGGTTCTAATTTCACGATAAAATGGGAATCAATTTTGGTGATCATTTACTAATTTTGGCAAGCAAAAGTGACTTTTTTGCCGTTACATTTTGCTAATTCTGGTGGTTCGTTAATTATATGCCAATTTATGTATTCCTGAAAGAGGAAATTAAAATCGATTTACAATAATAAGATAGAATAAAATGATGGTACTAGCACCAAAATATCATTTATTGATTACCAACATTATTAAGGACAACAAGAATTATAAGGAAAGTTTACATTTCCAATATTAGGGATAAGCAAAACAGATTCACAGAATTTAATAGTCACTATAAATAATAAATACTTTTGAATTATCATCTCCTTCTCTCTGCGTTCACCGTAACCTGGGTAAACATAAGTAAAACTTAAGATTTTTTATCCTAGTAGTACTTTTCTGCAGGATAAATAATCATTTTAGACCTTCGCGAGGGGCAGTCCACGGGAAAACGCTAATTAGTAATTAATAACTGGGTAATTGTCATCAAAAACGCTAATTACTTATAAATAACTTGGCAATTGTCATCTAAGTTTCCCTGTTACAACACAGTGCAAATTGCAAGCCAAATTGTGAGTCATGAGTTATCAGTTCCTCTCGTAACCCGGCGATGCTAATGAGGACTGCATGCATGGCATGCCGCAGGGTAAAACGTATAGATTGCACCATAAGCGTACTCATTGTTATGCTACTATATTGAAGGGACTCTTTCATACATTGTAACACAAAAAGAACACACACCAATCAGCATTTTTTAAAGTAAAGACTTCTTTAGGGGCGATGAGTACTTTTGGGTGAACAAATATCATGGAACTGGCGTCATCGTCACCGAACACTTTCATAGAACGGTTAGTTAAAATCAACCTTATACAATTAAGATACTGCAGTGTTTTCACTTCTAATGGCAGTCACCAAAAACTGCATCATGTGTCCTTTTGTTTTATTGACAACAGCAGTGGACTGTAAAAAGTTTACAACTCAACGCTAATTTGCTTCATGTTTACAGTATCTGAGAAAATTAATTCTCACCTCTGTATGAACACGCAAGGGCAGCGCAAAGAATTTAGCTTTGGTTAGTAGAGTGGAAATTGAAAAAATACTGGTAGTCACCTGCATCCGCCTAGACTGGAACCCGACCCCAGCAACGTTGGGAAAAGGCTAGGCAGATGATGATGATAGTGACGTGAAAATTGCTTGATTGAGTTGCACTAAGATTTAGATGGATGATAAATAGAGATGCATGAAATGCATGCGACGGAAGTATCTGTGCCCCCATAATCGGGACTTAGGGCACCCCCACATTAGGTTAGTTAGTTTCCATACTGTAGGATAATAACAACATTTAAAAAATAAAACCGACTTCAAAAACAAACAAAAAAGTGAAAAATAACTTTAGCTTCTGAAGTCGGTGACCTTTGTTTGATTGCTTTAGTTTTTTTTGTCACCGACTTCAGAAGCTAAAGTTATTTTTCACTTTTTTGTTTGTTTTTGAAGTCGGTTTTATTTTTTGCAAAAAAGTTTTTATTTTTCACTTTTTAGTGGCTCACATGTGCTTGATACATGGAAAGTGCATACCGTTACAATTACAACAAGCCCAAACACGACTATGGTACATTGTCTCATTATGGAGTTCCGTGACTCTTGGCTTCATCATCAGATCTGCTGGTAGAATGGTTCTTATCAAACGCAAATGCTTCATTTGTTGTAGAAAATAGCAAAATCGCAACACGTTTTCATATAAAATTTGAAGAGTTCCCTCGATTTCGCCAAGATTCCATCATCAGATCCCGACTTGGTGGCTATGGGACCATTTGGAAAGAATACCCTTTCCAACAAAAAAAGAATTTTCTAAATCGGTTGGCATGCAACGGAGTTATGCCCGAACAAACATAAAAAAAAAAAAAAAATAGAAACATCCGAATTGAGAACCTCCTCCTTTTTTTAGAAGTCGGTTAAAAATCCATTGAATAAATAAGAAATACCGTGAGCATAACGATATAAAACAGAGGTGTACCTAACTACCCAGTAATGATTAAATTGTTATTGTTAATAATCTTTATAAGTTTTGACATTTCATATCTTCTAGACTAATATTATAAAGAGGAAAACTTTGTTTGTTTGTTTGTATTGAATAAACTCAAAAACTACTGCGCCGATTTAAAAAATTCTTTCACCATTAGAAAGCTACATTCACCCTGAGTAACATAGGCTACATTTTAACCCCGTACTCCCACGGGAACGGGAACTGCGCGGGTGAAACCGCATGATGTCCGCTAGTTATTAATAAATATTCACTTAGCGTCTAGTGTATTCTGTACTTTTGCACACCGTCTGATAAAACATGGCTGTTGCTAATTATATTTTTATATCACAGTGTATGTACCCATATTTGCAAAATAAATATCTTATCTTAGTCCCTTGTAATAGGACCCCCCATTGAAGAATGCTACTAAAATCGCTGGTTCTCCAAAACTAAATACAACCCTAAAGCAATCGAGTAAGGTTCTAATTACATGTGTTACGGGACGAAGAAGGCAATGATTGCAGTGGCAACACTTTCACAATCGTGTCGGGAATACTTAGCTGCGTGTAATTACAACATTTGCTCAAGAATTAAATTATGTAAGAAGTATTGTCAGTCTGTCCTCATACGTAATTAGAATAGAATAGAATAATCTTTATTTACGTGAAATACGGTACATTGAGGTGTTAAAGATAAAAAGGTTCCACATATCCGCTTACTATAAATTCAGCATGCAAATATTGTTAAATATGTAATTGTGTATTAAATTGTAAACTAAAATTGTGAACAAAAAGTTATGTAACAGTGCAAATCACAGCATACAATTAAAGTATTTTCAAGTAAACAAATCTGGTTTTTTTTAAACTGAAAAATTATCGTGCCCCATGATTATACAGGTTTTGGCATTTACGAATTTTACTTTATTTGCAATGTTTGAGAAATATTTGAATTCAACGGGTTTATTGTTACGTTTAATCTTGTATGAATTGTATACTAATACGAAAATATCTCTTTGATTTAAGGGAACTCAATTAACTACCTTTTCATACGATCAACAATCTGCCTTTTCATTGTAGACTATACCTTGTTCAAATCATTATGTTACAGTAACATCGATGATCATATCACGCGGTTGTGCGCCGCAGACAACGGATGGAGAACAGAGGAAGGTCAACGGCAAATGGCTGGCGGTCACAGACATACACGAAGTCTACGAAGAATCGTGTTCGGAAGACCCAACAAATAACGAACGGTCCACGAAGACGACGCATTGCTACTGCAGAGGGGATCGGTGCAATGGCGCCCAGAAAATAACCAGAAATGTGCTATCAGTAGCCGCTATGGCAGTAATTCTGTGTGTTTTAAGTTAATTGTTTAAGATATTACCAGCTAACTGGCACTGACTGGCTAGTCATAGAGCGCCTCATTCACTTATTCGATTTCATGTATAGAGACTCTAGTAAAGTCCGTCTCTTGTGTATTGTCAGATAACTCTGAACTCTCTGGTTAGGGGTTTTCACCTTGAAATTCGAGTTTATCGTGAATTAGGTGCTGAACAGTCTAGTCATAGGCTGCTATTAAGGTGAAAGCGTCAGGCAAGCACGCGAAATTCAAATTTTCTTACGTATTTGCTGGCCAGTGCTAGGTTGTATGTTGATTACAATACCTACAGTTCGCGACTGTAAGGCGTATGTAGTTACAGAATTATACTCATAAAATCATTAGTACAACCCTAGTGTAGGACGGCCTTTAACCCGGAGTAGAAACGACTTTGGCCTTGAAAAATTCAGAAAAAACGTATTAAATTTGAATTTCGCGGGCTACCTTGGAGCATTCACCTTAATACTGCCTTAGTATTTTCGGTATGTTTTACTTCTATTTGTTAATGTATACAGGGTGTAAACCACCTCATCACAAAGCCGTTAACAAAGCATTCTGTACATCAAACTAAGTAACTACACAAAAAATATTTCTGGGAAACAACTTTTTTTTTGAGTTTATACTTAAATAATGTTTTGTTGTTAATTGTGCTGATGGATGGATTGAATAGTACGGGGGTCTTGGAGGTGTTAAAAGTCAAAATCTTACAAAAAAAAAACTTGTCAAAAAGTTGTAACTTTGACTCCCCATATCTCCGTAACTAGAAGTGTCCCAGGTAGGTATGGTGTAGAACAAAATAATGATGGCAATGATGGGGAGAACAAATGCCTTTCGGCTTCGTGAAGAGGTGTTTTACACCCTTTATGTAATTTAACCTTGATTAAAGTCTGGGTGAATACAAATTCAAGTATCGCGCCAGAGCAAATTATAAATTGAGTGCATAGATCAAATTAAGCAATTTGTATAGTTCATGTAGTATTTCTTTGCTATATTAGAATTGACCGTCTTACTGAAGTGGTACAGTAATAGGCTGGTATTATGTGGGATATAACTTTATTTTTGATGCTGGTGAAACCAGAAGACCCAAGTTTGGGAAAAGACTAGAACAATAGACGACGATGCGATCACAAACACAAGTTTCAAATTAGAATATTATAGTGTGGTAAGGTTATTTTAATTAAAAATTCGCTTGTACACCGCTATAAAATAACGGTGATTATTTTTCGTCTACGATATTTAATTAAGGCTATTTGTAAGATCCCCAATACCTCCATACGGGTCTTTATATACTGCCAGTACTGTTAAGTTACTAATAGTTACGTAGTTGAACAAAGTTATGAACAATCCCAAAGAGCTTCAACAGTGGCTTTATTATAATACGCATTATTGCTAGTCAATGTTATGTAAAGTGTGTTTTTATTTTCTTATCTTGTTTGGTAAAAAAGATAATACATGTGCGAAATTTCAGCTCAATTGGTTCGGGGGAACTGGTTTGTCCTAAACAAACCAAAATGCATACAACCACTACAAGTTATATAAAAGCTTGTAATAAAAAAAAAGTCAAGTCATGTCAAAGAAAAACTTAGTCTTTGGGGAGTGCAGATAAAAGTGAAAACTAAGTTATCTATATCTGCTACGGCTTGTGCCCCGCGCACGCCTTGTGCTGCTACGCCGTAGCGGATCGGCTACGAGTGCTACGAAGCGTTAGGTGATGCGAGTTATATGATTTTAGTTCAACCAAAAAGTGCTCGACGTGCGTGATGTTTTCACTTCATAAAATAATATCACCATAAACAAAGGTGTGTGCAAAATTTCAGCTCAATCGGTTGAGTGAAACTGCGTGCCTAAAATGGCCGCTTTAGCAGAAACATAATATCTCGTTAAAAATTTAAAATTCTTAAAATGGACTTTGTGTTTATGACATGACTATAAAGTCCATTTTAAGACAATTTTTCACGTGTTCATATTAAGATTCTGATATAGCTGTTATTTTAGACCCCCTGGTCTGAAATTCAGTTGCACGATCTGACCCACACATCCTTACTCACAAGTTGAATAAAACCTTATAATAAAAATGGATTGGACTGACTTATGCTACCGAAAAGCACAAGTCGATGTAGGAAAGCTACTCGTTTAGGTTTGTCTTGTTTGTGTAGCAAATAGGATAAGTTAGAAAAAATACACTGTAAAGATTGCAAGTATGTGATTTTCTTCACAAATGTTAAAAAGATAGATAGTCATTACTTAATGTTGTTTAATTGTACTATTATGTACGTACTTAGTGTTCGTCTGGTTATAACTAATTATGGCCAGGATATTGATAAGTTTATACTTTGAATTTAATTTTAGCAAAGTTACAAAACTGTACTTAAATTGTACCTACATACTGTTTTGTAATTTTGTTACGTGATACTCGCTCTTATATGTACTATAATAATTAAATAAAATCATTCCTGAATTATTTTGTTTAATCAATTGATATTTCCTAAGTAAACTCCATTAAAATCAACGGGCCTGTTTGACAACTCTCTATATAAGATAGCTTTATTCACCGTAATCTGTAAATAGCTTTTAAGTTCTAAGTTTTATCTTGTCTTCGGTTGCTTTAAGCCTTCGATTCACGTAATCTAATAATTATAATCTACTGTTGAAAGTAGTTCAGCTTATACTACCGGCTTCACTAGTTAATAAGCAAGGAGGTTGCACACTTCGCACGTGCCAGTATTAGTATAAGCGCCGGTTTTGCTCTTTATGTATCAAGTTTTAAAAATATGGTTGGGCTTTTGAAATTCGAACCTTCAGTGCAAGTACGTAGGTTTCGTAGGACTCGATTAGATTAATTTGACAGTTATTCTCGATAAAATGAGTTTTTGACTCGATAAAAATTGTATCGAGAATAACTGTCAAATTACGTTATAAAGGATAACTCGTTACTTTTCGACTCAAAGGAGTGTTTTTACAATATTGATTCAATGGCATGTATGAATGAACACGCTCCATGTTAATGACGCATTATGTGCATCGGATTCCAACGAGGTCGTATTTGTAAGTACACGCGATATGAAACTGAAGACGATGATGTATTCACACAATAATTATGCCTTTACATTCAGTTAAATTGTAGTGCACAGTCGTCATAATATGGCACTTCAAGCTGGAGATGGAAACTAAACTTAAAATGTCACTTACCTACGGAATATCTTCCGTGATTATTATTTTTATTGTTATTTAAAAATAAAATTGACAGATTGATTTTATAAATTTGACAGTTATTGTCGATAAAATAAGTTTTTATGGAGTCAAAATCTCATTTTATCGAGAATAACTGTCAAATTTATCTAATCGAGTCCAACGTACTTACACAGCTGGTGATACTGCGACTGTATTTTGCAGTGACTTAGTGTCGACTTCCAGTAGTACGCGTAGCAAAAGACAAAGAAAGAGGGTAGACAGATTTGTCTGCTCGTACTTAGCAATTTTTTCCATCCCCGCATTCTAGAGTCAACCCGCGATCATGGCGCTTGCAACAGTGTCGAAATATCGGGGCCTCAATAAAATAATAATCACGGAAGATATCCCGTAAGTAATATTTTAAGTTTAGTTTTGAACCGTGATAGTAAACTATCACGGTTTGAAGATATAAACTGTCACATAGGAAAAAGTGAATGAAACAACATTCTAATCAGTCGCATAGCTACTCCTAGTAGGACCCTGTATCAATATTTTTGGGGGCCTTTGAACCCGAGTGCGGCTAAGCCCCAAAGGAAAGGACGATGATTTACTGATGAACAATTTTATAAACATTTTATGTAGCGTGTTTTTGGTGAAACGGAGAGCAAATTCAAAATGCATCGTCGCCGGCCGTCATTTATTTATTTATTTATTTATTTATTTAACACTTCAAGCACTTAGTACAGAGGCGGACTTAATGCCATAGGCATTCTCTACCAGTCAACCTTTGGGTGATGCAGAGACAAGCAGTGGCAGGCGGGTGGTGGTGGTGGGTGGTGGCATTTGTGTCAAAGAAACACTTTTATTTGAAACCTAGTTAAACTTTCACATTATTAATTAGTTTTTTTTTTTAGACTATTGGAAATGTTTGCATGAACAAACTACACACATTAAGTAAAATTATTATATTAAGGGTAAACAAAAAATATAATTCAAAAACCCCGACACATTATGTACTTACTTACTAAAAGTTAGTTAGAAAATAATTCGTTATATTTTAGATCCTAGGTCCTCATCTCATTTCGTTAGTTAGTATTCCGTATTCAGTTTCAATATAGTATACAGTATGTATTGTACTAGTCAAGCCCTTTGATTTGATACCATACCATAAAAATGTAGGTAATTCGCCATTTTGTGGTGGCGGCCATCTTGGATTTTAAATTTATAATAGTACCGTTTCATTTGATACCCATATTGAGGGAATTGTGAAAAAATATCATCATCATCATCAGCCTATAATGTTCCCACTGCTGAGACATGGCCTCCTCTCAATGAGAGGGAATGGGCTATAGTCTACCACGCGGGCCCAGTGCGGATTGGTAGATGTCACATGTCTTCGAATTTTTGGTTCTAAGACATGCCGTTTCCTCACGATGTTTTCCTTCACCGTTTTGAGAGCAGCGGTGAGGAAATAAATTACACAAAGTAATGCGCCTGCCTGGGTTTGAACCCACGATTACTGTTCGTTAGTCGGGGCCGCCACCACTGGTCCACCACTGCTCTCCAAAAAATATGTAATCCGCCATTTTGTGGCGGCGGCCATCTTACACCGATTTTCGTCAAACATAGCTAAGAACACTCCCGACTAATTCACCTTTCAAACAAAATTAAAATCGGTTCATCCGTTCGGGAGCTACGATGCCACAGACAGACAGATACACACACACACAGAGACACGTCAAACTTATAACACCCCGTTGTTTTTTGCGTCGGGGGTTAAAATTAGATGTAAATAAGGCAGACAGAGGAAATGACATCAACCGCTATGTGTGACAGGAATGGCCGCTACAGTCATGGATGTTTGAACTGTCGTAGAAAATTGCAGAATTTCAACTCTTTTTTTAAGCGACAAGCAGTTATTGAACTTAACTTTAAATTATTTTCTTGGGTCGATAGTACAGTACTTTATTGATTTAAGTGAAGAAAAAAATACATGCTTATTGCTTATTACCACAAAATAGGCGCGTTTGGTAGATTACGGTCACATCATTCTCGCCAAGAGCAGAACCATCCCCAGCAGAGGAATATAACGGTTGGTTTAAGTGCAATAGTTATTAATAATATGTGTATTTATTTGTGTCAATGTTTATTTTATATAGTCATAGATTTTTTTAAGTTCTAATTTAAATTTTCTTATCCAACTTTCTACTCGCAGGTCTGCTGGAAGAAAATTATTTTGAAATAAGCAGTACCTTTGCGCTCTTCTATGTTAATATATTGTCCTTTTCAGTATTTTGTGTGTATTTAAATAAATAAAAGTGCGCCACCGTGGTGGATAGTGTAAAGGCATGCTTGTACTCACGTTGGCGTGGTTCTCAACAAGGCACAGGAACACCACGTCCTCCCGCAGCAGGCGCACGGCGCCGTGCAGCGGCTGCGACGTCTTGCTCTTCAGCATCCGGTATAGCAGCGCTGATGACATGTGCGCGAAGTCCTCGCCTGGCCAAGATAATTTTTATTCAAGTTATTAGTTTTCATGGGACAGTCCATCGTTGCAATTTGAACCTTATCACACAGATATGTCATGTACGACGCATAAAGCGGGGAATTCACTAGACGGACGTGCCTGCGGGCAGTCTGTACGGGTATGTTTGTCGCCACAATACACTACACCGATTCATTAGTCAGTTATCTAAGTCTCAACCGGCTACAGCTACGGCTCAGTTGTTACGATGATGACTCAATTTTTTCTTAATATGGGCTAAATCCGCTCCTGGGTTTATTGCCCTACGTGTTATAATAAAATTTTGGTAGGGAGCATTACCTAATTTTGAGTTTATAAATTCTTTGGCTTTTATCTTCCATCTAAGTAAATAGATATTTTTTTTTACTCTACTAAAATTTCTTCCCAGGATAATTTATTCTCATTAAAACTCATTTTATTTGAATACCTACTCCAGTTTGATATTATAAATCATAAAAGACGTCTGTACTGGTTGCTGTCACTCTCAGGGCCTCGATTCTGCTATTACGATAGTGTCAGAGTATTCGATCATTGATTTCATCATTTTCATAATGATCAAGTTCTGTCAAATTTTGACAAGTTTGTTAATTCTACTATCATAATGGCGCCATTATGACTTCTCAATGAACAACCACTGACACTCCGTTGAACGAAATGTCATAGAATATTAATCTCCTACATGAAATCTGGCATGAATAAATGTTCGCATTTAGTAGTAGATTTCGGAAACCATTTGTACTAAGGGTTTTATAATAATTACAATATGACAATGCCATTAAAACACAACTTTATTAAGAGACCATTGACCGACCATTGTGAATTTAGCAGATTACGAATTTTAAGCAAAATGACAATGGAATGAGAATGGAATCGTGTTGGAGTGACGAATTTATTAAAATAGCAGAATTAGGCCCCACAGGTCTGAGGGCAGGCAGCCCGCGATGAGCATTAACGCATGGACATGTCTGTAACGACATGTGCCCGCACAGACAAAATGAGATCGCACGGACGAACAACGGGCAAGTGAGCCAGACTGACTGCGACGGTCCTACACTAGCAAACATTGCGCAGACCTATAGTAGCGAGGTCCAGCAGGCATGTCTGCAGACTTGCCTGCAGGCATATCTGTCTAGTGAATTCCCCGCTTAATTTAAAATTCTTCTTATTGCAAATATATTTATATAGAGGTTTTTATTTGCTATTATCCTTTACTGACATTTTAGAGTCATCATGTTGGTGCTAGTGCAAGGTAACTAAGAAACCAAATATACAACATTATTTTTTGTTTACACTAAACCCGAAAAGGGGTCATTATACTCATCATTTTGAACAACTTTTTCTAAGGGACGAAACTTGAAATCGCGAAAAAAAAATCAGCTGTTCCCTACATTTATGTTCGCATAACTCGTCAAAATGTAGGGAACAGCTGATTTTTTTTCGCGATTCCAAGGTTCGACCCCTTTTCGGGTTTAGTATAAACAAAAAATAATGTTGTATTATAATGTTAGTAGCATTTCAAGTTACTAGGCAAAAGATGTACCAGACCTTGATAGAACTGGTATTGATTGACTAAACAATTCATGTCATCTATCAAAGTCATTGCAGTAGTCAACAACTACGGTGAATGGCAAAGCTGTACAAATAATTTTAATCAGATCTAGTTCAACATCATAGAATAAAAAACATGCATCTGTTTTGTATCATCAATAACCTTTAATACATATAAATATGCGTATAATACTAGCTTATGACCCTGGGTGCAATGCGATAACCCAGGTTATAAACTGTCTCTGTGCCAAATTTCTATTGAGGTTTGTATCAAATGCATAGTGCCTTGCTGGCTGTTTTATATTTATATATTTTTATATTGACATGTTCTTCTGTACTTCACTTATTGTTGATACCATGGTTTGACGCTTGTACTGAAAATTTCGCATATTATAAAAACTCTTATTTACTTGTGTTTATTATTGTTCTTGTGCAATCTATCGCTTGTTCCACGGCGCCTATTCTGCCCGCATACTCAACAATGGTTATGGGCCCAGAATAGATTAAACAAAATAGTGAAATGAACCTGGATTGACGTCGGGGAATTTCTTGTGAGTTATCTATTATAACTTAGCTAAAATGAGCACTGTACGAATTGATCCCTTATCTAAAGAAAATTACGAGAGTTGGAAATTACAAGCGGAAGCTATTCTTATTAAAAATGGTCTCTGGATGTACACTAATGGGAATAAATCTAAGCCGATAGAAGAGGCTGATTTAAGCAAATGGGAAGCAGAAGATGCTAAAGCAAAGGCTGATTTAATACTTTGCATTAGCTCAACGGAACTTCGTCATGTACGGAATTGTAAGACTTCGAGAGAAATATGGTTGCGACTAGAGTCAATTTATGCTTCTCGTGGGCCTGCTAGGAAGGCCATGTTACTAAAACGTCTACTGTTACACAAGATGGGTGATTCTGGAGATATTCGTGAAGATATTGGTGCGTTCTTTGATGCGGTAGACAAACTAGAGGCTATGGATGTAAAGATTCACGAAGATCTTTTGTCGATAATGTTATTGTATACTTTACCAGCGAGTTTTTCAAATTTTCGATGTGCTATTGAAAGCCGTGACGATTTACCAAAGCCAGAGATTCTTAAAGTGAAAATCTTGGAAGAATATGCATCGAAGAATGCGAATAATACTGAGAATGATGTACTGTATGTACGGGACAGAAAGAAAACTTTGAATAAATGGCGTGCTGATGTCAAGTCTAAAGGATCACCAGGACAGTCACAATCTAATCGTTTATCGTATAAGGAGGACAATTACGCTAACGAAAGGAGAGTATTGACCTGTTATCGTTGTAACCGTGTTGGTCATAAAGCCTCCGATTGTCGGGAAGATTATCCGAAGTCGAAACAACACTGTAATAATGTAGATGAAGGATTAATGACTTTAAATGTTTCAGGTATAGAGGAATGTAGCATTGTTGACAATTTAAAACAACAATGGGTGCTTGATTCCGGGTGCACATCCCACTTATGCAACGATGTCAATTTATTCCGTGGTACACTTGAGGAATATAACGGTAAATTAAAGTTGGCTACTAACTTGAGTGCCGAGGTTCAAGGTAAGGGATTAGTTACACTATCGGTATTAAAAGGTAACTCGGCACAACTTGTTGAGTTTAAAGATACTCTTTACGTACCAGACTTAAGGACTAATTTAATTTCGGTGGCAAGACTTACAGATAATGGCTACGATGTGAAATTCACACGTAATGTGTCCGAAATTGTCGATAAAAACGGTAAAGTTAGGCTAACTGCACACCGTAAAGGTAATTTATATTGTCTTCCAGAATGCGATTCTGTCAATGCAGTAACAGATTGTAAGACGGATCTGAAACTGTGGCATGAACGCTTGGGGCATCTCAATGCCAAAGATGTAATTAAATTGTTAGGAAAAATAGGTCATGGCGTGAACTCAAGTGAGATCAATTTAAACATTTTGCGTAGTTGCAATATTTGTGCTAGAGGCAAAATGAACATGTTACCATTTACTGAGTCAAACGGTCCGTGTAATGAAAGATTGCATATAGTATATTCCGACATAGTGGGTCCGATGAGATGCGAGTCAAAAACGGGTGCTAAATATTTTATCACTTTTATTGACGACAGTACTCGTTGGTGTGAAGTTTATTTTCTAAAGACTAAAGATAAAGCTTTAGAAGCATTTAAACTGTATAAAAATTATGTCGAAAAATATACCGGATCAAAAATAAAATACTTTCAATCAGATAATGGTGGGGAGTATGTAAATGTAGAATTCGACGAATTTTTACGTAAGGAGGGAATACAAAGACGACTGACCGTACCTCGTACTCCTCAACAAAATGGGGTCGCAGAGAAAAAGAATCGTACTCTGGTTGAGATGGCCAGATGTATGCTTCTAGATAGTGACTTGTGCATAAGTTTTTGGGCTGAAGCTATTGATACGGCGTGCTATGTTAGGAATCGCTGTCCAACTTCTGTCCTAAACGGTGATATTCCATATGAAAAATGGTGTCAAAAACGAGTGAATATTTCCTATCTGCGTAGATTTGGAGAAAGAGTATATGTTCTGGATAAAAATCCGAACCTAGGTAAATTCGACGCTCGTGGAATCGCAGGAGTATTTGTAGGATATCCAAAAACAAACAAAGGCTTTAGGGTATGGATCCCTGAGCAAAGAAAATTTGTTGTCTCCAGAGACATAAAATTTGTTGAGATGTTATCAACAGATTCAGCGACAAGATCACTTGATGAAGCAAAAGACTTCATGGAAATGATTTCTTCTAGAAGTGATATACAAACTAGTGTTGATAAAAGTCATAGTCAAAGTCAGACATCAATGGAGATTGTCTTCACTAAAGAAACAAACAGACAAGAACTTGAACTAAGTCCAAATGAAGGACCAGAAAATGTAGAAAATAGACACGATTTTGAACTAAATCCTGATCAAGGACGTGAGGTGGTATTAAAGAGAGGATCCGGTAGACCAAAAATGGTCCGCACAGGTTGCCCAGGACGACCAAAGAAGGTCTATAACTACGTCGAAGTGGAAAAAAGAAATAGAGAGCCTGAAGCAGAAGAGTATAGAGAATGCAACGAATATGAAGAGTATAGAGAATGCAACGAATATGCAGGCGTAGCTTCAGAAATATCTTTGGATGACGCTTTACGTAGTTCGGAATGCTCGGAATGGGAAGACGCAATTTTGTCCGAAATAAGAAGCCTAGTGCAGAAGGGAGCTTGGACTATTGTTAAAACACCATCACATACAAATGTCGTTGGCTGTAGATATGTATTGACTACTAAAATAAACGTCGATAAAACCGTTAAGAAAAAGGCCAGGTTAGTAGCACAAGGATTTAGTCAGCGCTTTGGAGTAGATTATGAAAAAACATTTTCGCCCGTTGCCAGATTAGAAACAATACGATTAATGATGGCAATTGCTGTAGAGATGGACTTGGAGATTCATCAAGTAGACATTAATACTGCATACTTGAATGGAAACCTCGACGAACAAATTTACATGCGTATTCCTCGCTTACTAAAGGAATGTTTGTTAAAACTTGCACATGATAATGACGAAGATTCTGTGGTAGTGGAAAACGCAAAGGAAATGCTCGAGTGCTTGGAAACTGGAGGTGATACATGTCTATTAAAGAAATCTTTATATGGATTAAAACAGGCTGGGCGACAGTGGAATATACGACTTGACAAGAAACTTAAAGCCATGGGGTTAGAACAGTCTCTTAATGAACCATGTCTTTATATGAGACGTCAAGATGGTAAATATTTATTTGTCCTTGTCTTCGTCGATGATATACTAATTATATCAGACTGTGAAGGCCGGATATGCCGATTTAAAAATGAATTGAAAAAGGAGTTTGATCTCAAAGACTACGGAAAGGTTAAATACTTTTTGGGAATTGACATACAAAAAAATGAAAATGGCATTACGTTGTCACAGGAAGGCTATGTCAAGACTATTTTGGAAAAGTTTAATTTATATGACTGCAATTCTTGCAAAACTCCTAGTGAATTGTCCGATATTTTCTCGAACGAAACCAGAAAAGAGAAAGTCGACGAAAAATTGCCATACCGCGAACTAATTGGGTCGCTTATGTATTTGTCAGTAGCAACAAGGCCTGATATTACCAATACTGTTGTTAAACTTGCTCAGTTTGTAAGTAATCCTAATTCAAGTCATTGGAAGGCAGCAAAAAGGGTTTTACGCTATCTCAAGGGCACGGCGAGTTATGGTCTGTTTTATAAGAAAACTGGTAAGCCTGTTCAAGCATACTGTGATGCGAATTGGGGTAGTTGTCCAATAGATCGGAAATCTTATTCTGGGTATTCATTTATTCTAGGAGGCGCTAGTATTTCTTGGTCTTCTAGAAAACAGAAGACAGTAGCAACTTCTAGTTGTGAGGCGGAGTATGTCAGTCTTGCGGAAGCATTGAAAGAAGGTTTATATCTTCAAAGCCTGCTAACAGAAATGAACTTACCAGGGTATGCCACTATCTTTATTAATACCGATAGTAGATCAGCGATGTTCCTTGCGCAGGACCCCGTCTTTCATGGCAGAAGCAAACACATTGATATTAAGTATCATTTTATTAGGGGCGTTTTAAAAGACAACAAAAATATAATGTTGGGACATGTACCTACGGAATCTATGCTGGCAGATGTATTGACAAAAGCACTGCCTAGCATAAAACATAACAGATGTATGGACGGTTTAGGTCTTGTAAACCTTGCCAATCCATAATTTTATTTCTTTGCTGACGAGTTAACTTTCGTTTAGTTTTTTCTTGTATCATTTATGTGCTTAAGAGTAGGTACTTATGCATATTTATTTTATTTGTTATGTTGTGTTGATTAACTTATGAAAAGCAGTAACCTTTGCATTTGAGAGGGCGTATTGAGGTTTGTATCAAATGCATAGTGCCTTGCTGGCTGTTTTATATTTATATATTTTTATATTGACATGTTCTTCTGTACTTCACTTATTGTTGATACCATGGTTTGACGCTTGTACTGAAAATTTCGCATATTATAAAAACTCTTATTTACTTGTGTTTATTATTGTTCTTGTGCAATCTATCGCTTGTTCCACGGCGCCTATTCTGCCCGCATACTCAACAATTTCATCCACAGATTCATTCAGCTGTTCTGGCGTCGTTGAATAACAAATATAAATCCATATAAACTTTCGGATTTATAACAGAAAAATAAGATTTTGAACTTTAGCCAGGTAAGTAGTAAGTACTTTTAGTTCAGAAAACTAGCTTATCTTTATCTATGAATACAATGACTATTTTAACACTATTTTCAGGGAAAAATAAACCAAATTGTGAAAACCCCTATTAAATTATTAAAACCCTTATTTAATTATTTAAGACCTGCATTTATGATGTATACCTATAGTCCACAATAAAGATGATTTGATTTGATTTGATTTAAACTAAAATATTCCATTCAAATCTAAAATATCCTCATTTTAAAAAGATAGAGTGCAGGTCTGTTCAAGTTTGTAGGTATGCTAAGGGGAATTTCCATTTTTTTTTTAATCATTTATGGGTACATTATTCTGGATGGACAAAGCTACTTTATACGCAGGTACATAGCGGGCGAAGCTGCGCACAGAAGCTAGTCTATACTATAATCTTCGAAACTACTGATTCAATCCCTTAAATTATTTCACCAACAGTATGCTATAATTATTATCCCCGAGCATCATAGGCATACAAGAGTGAAGCTGCGGCCAAAATCTAGTATTTACTCAAATACTTTCTGCATAATGTAGGTAACCATAACTTAGCAGTATAGGTTCCCCATAGACAATGTGGCATTACACTGCTAATTAAACCCCTCTAATTTACACTAACATCATAAGAATAGTTTAGCAAGCTCTAGTCAAAGCAAATGATGCAATATGTCTTACCTGTCAAGTCATCCCAATGCGCCGATATAAGCCCTGAGCAATGCTCCTTGAGAGCCGACGCACCAATCTCGTCAGCGGCAGAGTAGAACTTCACACAGGACCTGAAAACAACATGGAAATGTTTTTGTTACCAAAAAGTAATTATTTTGGACCAAACGTCATCATTATTCTCTTGTTCTTCTCGTCTTCTTCTTCCATACTTCTCAACTACTCTTCATCTCATCAGACTTTTCTTGCCATTTCATTCTTTTTCTGGACCAAACAGTTAGTACATTTTAAAAGCCCTGTGACATACTAGTCCCATTTAGAGTATACTAGCCGACCCGACAGACGTAGTCCTGTCAACTATGAATATTTAATTCGAATTGACCTGCTATCTACCACCTACCCACTACCTACCTACCACCTACCCACTACCTACAGACGAAAAAAAGCCCTCTGTATTGTAATAATAAAAAATAAAAAAAAAATATATTTATATTGAATGCTAGGTGTTTTCCTGTTGTGAAGCTACTGGGTTAAAATAAAATATGAATAGTGTATGTGTGCTCAAAATATAAGTTTAAAAATGAACCTCGGGCGCCAGAGCACACACCATGCTTACGGATTGTTCAGGCAGCAGGCATTAAGAACCTTTAATCTGCTAGCGGGGGGCATCAATAAAAGTAGAACAAAGTTATAAGAAAAATCTAACTTTATTTGCCCGTAGGCTGCTGGGCTTAAAACTAAAACAATTGAAGATTCCTTCCTAAAGAAAAGAGTACTTATTTAAAACTAATAAAGAGGGTCAGATCATTATTGCACTTTTTTTTTAATATTACAGTTAAAATTATACCAGGGCCAGAATAACCAGCCCACCACACACGATGCTCATCTCCTGGGTCCTCCACTCAGGCGTGCGTCCCAGGTGAGTTGGTGGGAGCCGCGCGTCCAAAGTTTATTTGTAGAAGGTAAAGGAAACACCTCATTGGGTGTTTCCTTCAAAATTCAAATTATTGTCCTCCTCATGCAGGACATCTAGATTATCAATTAAGGGTATGATTCCATTGAAATAAAACGGAATCCTAAGGGGAATCATGGAAGAGTACCGGCAGCTAACGCATTTCGGACTAATTTCTGGTGTCTTGCAACCCGATTATACGGATTTATTATCCAGCGATCTAGATCACCACCATTCTTCCAAAATGTTCAGTCGGAAAGTGACAGTTGTCAAAGACAAACTCCACAGCTAAGCAAAATCAGTGTGACCACTACACAAAAAAAATAATTTTAAAGAAATAAATCCGCTTTCATGTAACAGGCTTAAAAGACCCGTTACATTACATCCCTCCCCGAAAAATAAAAGAAAGGAACTTTCTTTTATTAGAAAGCAATCTTCAACCAAATAAACCAAACCTAATTACTTTCTAATTCCAAATAAAAGAAAAAAATCATAAAAGATTCAAAGTGTAAATGAATTCTGAAAACGTCAAGCGACTAAGTATCAAGAACTCTATAAAAGCAAAAAATACAAATAACAAAAAAGAAATCTGTGAAAAACAGAATAAAAAAATAAGTTATAAAACTTAGATAAATGAAACGAAGAGAGAAATCTCTTACCGCTTCCAAACTACAACCTTTAGTGCAGTTAGGCACCTTCGCCACTGACTAAAAATTTCGAACAAACTCGAACAATATACCAAAACAAACTACAACTTTTGGTACAATTAGGCACCTTCGCCACTGATCAAAAATTTCGAATTAACAATATACCAACACAAAACAAACTACAATTTTTAGTGCAGTTAGGCACCTTCGCCACTGACTAAAAATTTCAATCCATTTGGAACAGCACAACCTTGGGTGCAGTTAGGCACTATCGCCACTGACTACTAGGTCAGCTGCTTCCAACTCTACCATCTCTAGAGTGCAGTTAGGCTCTATCGCCACTGACTAACTCCGTGTTCTACAATCCAAAAAA
Source organism: Xestia c-nigrum (assembly GCA_916618015.1). Classification (NCBI taxonomy): domain Eukaryota; kingdom Metazoa; phylum Arthropoda; class Insecta; order Lepidoptera; family Noctuidae; genus Xestia; species Xestia c-nigrum. Next base: position 8,957,824 of record OU745263.1, read on the forward strand.
AATTGAAAATCCAAACAAAAGTTTTCAAATAAAGCTGAAGGACTTTATTTAAAAATATTGTTACAGGAACAACCTGCAACAAAACAAAGAAAAAAAAAGCGTATTGTGATCGGCTCATCACCACCGAATTCCCGAGCACAACAGCTGCAAAAGAATGTGAATGCTGTGACTGGCTCAACACTACCAATCTCCCAGACACAAACAAATTCACAAAAAAAACATTGAGATCTCCAATGAGAAATCTCAATAACAAAAGGGCGAAACCCAAAGTTTCACAATGCGATCGGCACACCACCACCGAACTTCCGAGCGCAAAGAAAAAGAATGACGAAAGTCAAAAAAAAATCCCGCATTGTGATTGGAACAACAATGTCCAACACAATGGAAAAGGAAAAATATGGCCGGGGCCAAAATCCCACATTGTGACCGGCACAACACCACCGACCTTCCGAGCACAATGGTAAAAGAGTCGAAATCAAGGTCAAAAATTACACCAAGATCCAAAAAAATGATAAGGCATTTTGCAACAAAAGTTACAGAATGACCCTAAAAAGCAAAGTCCAGAATGAACGCGTTACTAACAAAGTCAAATCCGATCATTAAAAAGAATGAAACTCAAGCAAAAATGAGAAACAATTCTGACAATGAACAAAACAAAATAGATTCAAAAATCGATTACTATTTATAACGAAGAGGAAATAGAATGATTTTAAACTATAAAAAAAAAGTGAAGATTACAAAAACTTGAAATTGAATTTAAGTCTTTTAATCCCAAGGTAAAATTACCTGAAGTGTAGGATTATATAAGATTCTAATAAAATGTAAACAGGTAAAAAGGTTACCCTTAAAAAGAAAATAGAATCATATATAATCCAACAAAAACAAACAAAACATAAATAAGATCCTTCGATGTGAAAAATAGTTAGTGTGGAAAAAAAAACTAGTAAGTATTAAATTAACCAGAATGACCTAAGCTTTATTTTAGAAAGAATCGAATTGGAATCTAATAAATTATAGTGAAGTTACCTAACATAATAATAAGTTTCAAACAGCGATAGCCTTTCATACATCATTCTAACAAAAGCTGATCTTCACACAAAAATACTCAATAACAAAACAAAGTCTAAAAGTTCCCAAAATTAAAATTTAATAATATCTTTAACATGATAACGCCCCACTGAACCTTTATTTAAATCTTTCAAAACATAGACGTTATCTGAAACCTTTTCAGTTATTTTACACTTTACAAACTTAGGTGCAAGCTTAGCCGAAAAATATGCAGGCGCATGAGATTGAACAAAACTTCTTCTCCACACCATATCACCCACATCAAAAGAAATGACTTTCCGACCTTTATTATAATAAGCGGCATTTCGCTTATACCCCTTTAACAAGTAAGCTTGAACTTTAACAAAAATATCACTAAGTGAACTAAGAGAAACTGCATAAGCATTCCTATTTGAAATTTCTAGTTGAGTTAAATCTTCAACAGAACTACTAAAATGATGTAATGACGCATCAAGAATAAGCTCCCTACCAAACATCAGAAAGTTAGGAGTAAACTCAGTAGCAAGGTTTACACTATTATTTAAAGCTAATTGAACATTGGGCAAAAAACTTGACCAAGTTCTATGATCATCTTTAACAAAACACGATATGCAGGTTTCGACCGTTTTATTATACCTCTCAACAGGATTATTTTGAGGTGTATACAAAGTATTATAAAATATTTTGGTTATATTAAAACCTTTCATAAAATCTACAAAATGTTTTGAAGTAAATTGGGTTCCATTGTCACAGACTACTATTTTTGGACAACCAAACTTAAGAAATATTTCTTTTTCAAAATGTTTACAAATTACTCTAGTGGTAGCATTGATCATTGGAAAGAACCAGCAATATTTAGTAAAAACATCTACAACCGAAAGTATGTATCTATGACCAGAATAAGTTTTAGGTAGAATTCCTATGATATCAACGGATAGCATGAGCATGGGACGATCAACCTTTTTAGGATTAATCATAATACCAAAAGGCGGAGATGTAGTATGTTTATAAGCTTTACAAGTATCGCAAGTCAAAATGTATTTATGAACATCATTAAACATTCCCTTCCAAAAATAATGTTGTTTTAATTTCTTCAAGTCAGGCAATTTAGAGAGAGGAGGAAAGTTTTTTCGAATATTTTCATTCACAAGCGCATTCAAGGAATTAAACGAAGGCAATGCTTGAGCCGTAAAAGCCGAAGAAGAGTGAGCGATTCTCGAGTCAAAGGGATTGTTAACATCTGTGACATTAACCATCTCATGAACTTTCTCAGCAGCATTCACATCAGCAGCAGTACCAGTATCAAGATCACCCGATTCCTGAAGCGGCGGAAACTGAACTCCCTTGTCCATGATTAACAAAACAGCAAGTCGAATAAGAAGCGATAAGCAAGAACTAAACGTCAAAAAGTTTTAAGATTTGAAAATAAATTCTCAAGTTTGAGGTTAAGTATGAAAGTCAATGTGGTTTGCCCATGAAAAATTACTAAGTTAAATATTGTTTTAAAAAAGTGCAATAATCACTTACAAACAGCTTAAGTCTAGTTAAATTAAATGTACAATATTGTACTTAACAATTAGATTAAATTAGTTACATACAAAGTTAAACTTAGTTATTTAAAATAACTTTCCTGTTGAGTGCAACAACTAAACGCGGTCTATACTATAAATATGTTGGTTTTGCTAAGAAAAAACATGTTATTAAAACAAACAAGTCAATAAACAAAATTATCAATTGTAAACGCCAAACATTGTTTACAAAGATTCACCAAAATAAGTTAAGTACTACTTATGAGTCACAAACTAAAATAAACACAAAGTTATTAAAATAACAATGATGAACAAACAAAAGACTCATAGGTTAATTAATTATTGTGCAATAATGACCGTAAATACTCATAAACAAGCACCAGACAACCTACTTCAAGTCCCTGTTCGCTGAGCGACAATTGTAATAATAAAAAATAAAAAAAAAATATATTTATATTGAATGCTAGGTGTTTTCCTGTTGTGAAGCTACTGGGTTAAAATAAAATATGAATAGTGTATGTGTGCTCAAAATATAAGTTTAAAAATGAACCTCGGGCGCCAGAGCACACACCATGCTTACGGATTGTTCAGGCAGCAGGCATTAAGAACCTTTAATCTGCTAGCGGGGGGCATCAATAAAAGTAGAACAAAGTTATAAGAAAAATCTAACTTTATTTGCCCGTAGGCTGCTGGGCTTAAAACTAAAACAATTGAAGATTCCTTCCTAAAGAAAAGAGTACTTATTTAAAACTAATAAAGAGGGTCAGATCATTATTGCACTTTTTTTTTAATATTACAGTTAAAATTATACCAGGGCCAGAATAACCAGCCCACCACACACGATGCTCATCTCCTGGGTCCTCCACTCAGGCGTGCGTCCCAGGTGAGTTGGTGGGAGCCGCGCGTCCAAAGTTTATTTGTAGAAGGTAAAGGAAACACCTCATTGGGTGTTTCCTTCAAAATTCAAATTATTGTCCTCCTCATGCAGGACATCTAGATTATCAATTAAGGGTATGATTCCATTGAAATAAAACGGAATCCTAGGGGGAATCATGGAAGAGTACCGGCAGCTAACGCATTTCGGACTAATTTCTGGTGTCTTGCAACCCGATTATACGGATTTATTATCCAGCGATCTAGATCACCACCATTCTTCCAAAATGTTCAGTCGGAAAGTGACAGTTGTCAAAGACAAACTCCACAGCTAAGCAAAATCAGTGTGACCACTACACAAAAAAAATAATTTTAAAGAAATAAATCCGCTTTCATGTAACAGGCTTAAAAGACCCGTTACAGTATGTATCCTATGTCCTTCTCCTGGTTCTAAGCTACCTCCCCACCAATTTTCAGCCAAATCGGTTCCGCCGTTCTTGAGTTATAAACAGTGTAACTAACACGACTTTCTTTTATAAATATAGATTTGAATTCAAAATCATTTATTTCCCAGAAACATGGCACATAAGATGGTCAAAATTTCCTTAAACTGAACAACAATATGTAGCAACTCAACCATTCTCTTGCATGGGAAGAGCAGAAATTAGGGCAAAGTTTAATTGCTATTGCGTGGAATTATGTAAGACTTCATGTACCTAACTGGTTACAAAAATCATGCATAAATACATATTATATTAGATCAATCTAAGATAATGCGTTCTTCTATCTTTAGAGTGAGTATAAAAAGATGTGGAATATTTACATAAAAGCATGATATTATTGATAACAACCCTGTGGCTTATCTCTACAGAATCTGCATTAGGTTTATTACTATTGCTTACCTAACTCCAACTGTAGCTATGAGAGCCTGTTCACATTTTCCAACCAATCCATGAAGTTTGAAGCTGGCTGCAGATTTCATCAGCTGTAGCGCAAATGTGTCTCCTCGGGACAAGTCTACTACATCTGTGTACAACCATTTCAGGAGGGCAGCACCTATGTCATCTGGTAGAGTAGACCAGTCTGCAATACAAATCCAATATTGATATTTATGAAATAGAAATCATTTATTTGCCAATAATGTAGGTGTCAGATATAATGGTAATTTTCATGAGAGTCCCGATACATTTTGCCGTATGACATGCAAAATTACTTAACATTATGAATCATGGCATATATTCAGGAATGAGAAATAAAACAAAAATGTAGATGAGAAATGGGCTTATCATATAGATAAGGGCTTGAAATATTACACTAAATAACTCATCAATGAATAATAGAACAATTCTCACCTAACTCTTCGAGATTTTTTAGGGCTTCCTCATTCCAGTCATCAGAGCGAGCATTCAGCACGAACTTGTGGCCAGGCATGGACTTGCTCTGCAGCTTGATGGTAATATCGGAGTACGTCGCCCTTCCGTACAGAGTGGTCACCGTCATGAGCAAGCGCGCCACAAAGCTCGTCTCGCTCAGGTCGCCGGCCGACGCTGCTGCCAGCGTATACTTGCGCTCTACCTCCGCGCAGTGGGTCTGCAGCTTCCCATACTCCTCCTTTAGCAGCGACAGGTGCTGCTGGAGCTTCGTCACCTCGCTGGAAGCTGCACAAACCGACATAGTCACAAGACTGCCACCGACAACACCGCCCACTATTACAAACAAGTTTTGCACGCAAAAAAACTTTCAGTTTTTAGTGACTACTCACCCATGACGAGGTTTTTTACGTCCGATGCAGAATCTAAAAAAAAAGCCTTGAATTCACTTGTCTGAATAAAAAATATTTTTTCGTAAATTAAGAAATGACAATTTATCTATTGTCAGCAAATTGTCGGCCATCAGTCAATAAACATAACGTTTCTTTTTAAAGGATGGTTGGTATTTAACAATTTCCGAAACGCAAAATAATTTAAGAGTATTCACATTCAATTGGATAATTTATCTTGTAAATATCGTAGAATGCATCTCGATAGTTTTGTTAGTAGAAAATAGTACCTAGTAAAAATCTCTGAAGAAATATGAATTCATAGAAAATCAGAAACTTCTTACGTGTAAAGGAACATTTTTGACATTTCTAAAATGGTCCAGTGCGCAAAGCATGCGGATGAAATAGCTATATATAAACTCTTTGCGACCGACAGAGAAAAAAGCTCAAAATTATCAATGAGTTCATAATATTTACAAAGAAAGTGGTTGCTGGCTACTTGAAGCAAAATATTATGGTAGTTTCGGTCACTCATAATAGGTGTCACTACGTCTGCAAAATCTATTTTCAAGATAACCTTCAAGTGATTTTGTCAATTATTATTGATAACAAGAATTACTTTTTATCAACCTCCTTTTATTTAGTAGTTTAGAAATCGTACATAGGCGTGTTTTGTTCTCAAAATGAATTCTTTAAATAGAGTGTTAAGTTTAAGTTCAGCTATACCGAAGAATTCGAGGTACTTTTCGTATTGTTGTTTTGTACAGTGTCCGGTTTTAAATTTGGAACATTCACGTAAATGCAAGTTATTTTTGTAGGTTGATTTCAACAAGTGCACGACTATCGAACGCTGACGATGGATGGTTTTCGAAGTTGCTGGTGCGGAGGATAGAGCCGACGAAGGAGTCCCACAGTCGGATGCTTAGCGACAAGGAGACAATTTATGCACTCCACACACATAACATAAGGCCGGACTCCACGGAGAAATACTTGCAAAATTAGTATGTATTTGCATAAATATTCTTACATAAGTACATAATGTAGATGCATACACACTACCTTGTGACCAAGCAGTCAGTAGAGACTGGCTATTATGCAACGTTCTGTAAATAGAACACTATTACCTACAGTAACAAATCAATAGAATTCCTACTACTTACATAGTAAATGTTATCTCCGTTAGGCCTTGACCCTGTAGATGTCATTTAATTGAGTATAACATGTCATGTTTGTTTCTAACATGAGACTCTGCATACAAATCCTTATTTCTTAACTTTTAGCAACAGCTAAAAAGGATAGTTGTAACTTATTTTAAGAAAATTGTTTTGCTTATTATTGTTCCTAAATATTTCCTTTTTACTATTAAATAATCAATATGCTATAATCATAAACAAACATTGCAATCAATCCATCTCCATAAACTTATCATTAAAGAAATTAGCCAAATTGTTTAAGATGAGAAAGTAATGTTTCTCAACTTTTAGCAAAACATCAGTGGAGTTTGTGCACTCCCAGAAAGCAGAGCTGGGCTGTGAGCTGGTGGGATCATGGACCGTGTCCGTGGGAGACATGGACCAGGCCCTGCACCTGTGGAGATATGTCGGAGGCTTCGAGAAGATTGACAAAGCAAAGATTATGTTTAAAGAGAATGCTGTAAGATATCATAATGATTGCTAATTGTCTACAATTTGTTGATTACTTTTTATCAGTATGTTTTACTATACCCTGGCGTATTTGCCAGGTCAGGTCATAGTCCAGCTGGTGTGAAAAATGTAATTTATCATTGGTCATGAAGTATCGAAGATATTCTAACTACCTGACATTGTAGGTATTTCTGACCAGAAAAATTGGACATAATAGCTGCTGGCAAGAAAGATGAAATCCATGTTCTATTTTTTTAATATGCATTTTCTGTCCCACTGCTGGGCAAAGGCCTCCCCTATTTGTTTCCATCTCTCCTGGTGCTTTGCCTCCTCCCGTCAATCAGTCAATCCAACTAAACTAAGCAATCAAAACTATCCAAATAAAACAAAAAATGACATGGAGAATGTTCCAAGATTTTTTTGAGTGTTTGTTTTTAACTGTTTTTCTTATTGTGATGCAGGATTACCGGGCCCTTGAGGTTGAACGCGGTAACTTCGTGAGGTCGCGGCACTTACAGTACTTGCTGGCGTTTAGTTTCTGGCCTAATGGAGAGCCCCGCACATCCAACAACATTTACGAGATTCGATCCTACAGGTTCGTTTAAAATGAATTTATGCTTGCACTAGCTGATGCCCGCGGCTTTGTCCGCGTACAAATTAAAACCTTCCTCGACAACCAATCTACCATTTGTGAAAACAGCATAAAAATCAACAGTTTTATAATTATGTAGTGATTATATCCCCTCTCTCAATGACTGTAGTGATAGTTCATCTGTGTTTAGAAACTAAGGACACCGTCATTTGACCAGAGAATGGCGATTTGAAAAAATATTCAGAAAACACAACAGATGAGTATTCAATTGCGTTGATTAACATTAAGTTATCGACCATCAACCTCAGTAACTTACGCTCGACAACCATGCAACCACTTACCAATAAAGTGGCTACTATTGTAGCCTGTTGCAAATACTTATATCCCTGTTGTGCTATCTAGTCTGAAGCCTGGCACGATGATCGAGTGGGGTAACAACTGGGCCCGCGGTCTCACATACCGCCGCTCTCAGAATGAGGCCTTCGCTGGCTACTTCTCCCAGATCGGACGCCTCTACAACGTACATCACATTTGGTGTAAGTATTTTCTTCCATTTTTACTATTACAGCTTAGAATTATGACAAAAGATGCTGTGCTACATTGTTACATGTTACATGATTAACATGTACGAAGTATTGTTGTACCATGCTTGTGCATTAGGCTGACCCCACATTTGGCGTGCGCGATCCTCGGGCGTGCGAATAGCGCTCAGGCCGCGCGCGCGCTGCGTGAGCGTCGGGTGTTGCCGCCGTGTGACGTGCATGCAGCGTGCGCGCAACGAGCGACGCTCGAGTCGCGTTCTTACCCCTTCGCCCGCTGTCCCCGCCGCCGTCTGTCTCGAGCGTCGCGAGCGCGCCGCGCGCGCGTTGCGCGCACGCTGCATGCACGTCACACGGCGGCAACACCCGACGCTCACGCAGCGCGCGCGCGGCGCTCGCGCTACTCGCACGCCCGAGGATCGCGCACGCCAAATGTGGGGTCAGCCTTACTGCATGCAGTGTTGCCAGCAACCTTGTTACTGCAACTGAGTCGAAATATTTGTGATTCACTGGATGTTGCCAGCCACACAAATATTTTTTGAACATTAACCTGTATCAAAGCCAATGCGCCAACCTAATTTTTGTGTTCTTCTCAGGCTATAAAGATCTGCAAGCGCGTCGCGAGACTCGTGAGAGTACCTGGCGCAACCCCGGCTGGGACGAGTGCGTAGCATACACTGTCCCGCTCATCCGCGAGATGCACTGCCGCATCCTCGAGCCCACGTCATTCTCCCCCACGCAGTAGACCAGCACTCGGGAACTGCTTCAGACTACCGCATTTACATCCTAACTGCCTTTATCGATTATCGAAATTTTATTTGTAAATAGGAATCAATGGGGTCACCATCCAATCGTAATTGCACCCCAGTTTTAATCGCTAGATTTTCCTTAAATCTAATTTCAAACATTTCTTTAGGACTATAAATGAATTAGGCATAAAATGTATTGCGGCATTGTGCTTCGATGTCCAGTATGCCTTTCAAGTTTCCAACTAGTAAACGGTATACTGAAAGTTACATAGAAAATAATTTATCTAAAAAAATAAATTAGACTTTATATGAAATCTGTCTATGTAATCGGTTTTACATCTTAAGACAAAGATTTTGTTGATTAGAAATTTTCAGATGATTTATGATTTCGGCAACGTTAGTTTGCTGTTGTTACTAACCAGATATGTTATTGAAACATATGCATCAGTTTACTATGCACAATTTTATTCTACAGTAATTGTACAGCGCTATGTGGAGACTCGGCTTTAGATTTGTAGTATAGATATTGTTTTTTTTTTCTTATTTTTGATAGCATTTATGTAAAACGAAACCGTAATATTAAGATCAATGTTAGGCTTAATTATTATTCAAGATAATCATGAAAATAATGTACTTCGGTAACGTTGTTGTATATCCTCGTTTTTTTTTGTTTCACTTTTTATGTTAATACAAGAAATAGATTTTCTAAACAGTTAGATGTTACTTTCATTTACGTATTTCTGTGTGACCATGGATCAAGATGAGGAGGGCATTGTTATAAGTAATACAAGGGAGTGATTTTCTTTCCATTTAATTTATTTCGGTTTGATTTTTCATGAACCAGATTATATTACAGTATTATTAGTGATAATAGTTAGAATCTAGAAATTCATTGTTAAATATTATGTAACAAAAAATAAAAAGAAAACAACGGTGCACCGAGCGAGCCGCAAACAATCGCAAACTATATCAATAACCGGCGGCCGCGCGCGCGCACCTTGTCACATCGGTCACAATATTGCTAACTACCTATCTGTGATAAAAGACTATACAATGGTAAAATATAAAAATTGTATAGTTACAATTTACAAAATACGTGACCACTAACTACGAGTTTGGTACTTCTATCTCATAATAATTATTTTGTAGATAGTGACCGTTGAAAGGTGACAGATAACTGATAACATCTAACTCTAGAACAGCTAAGTGGTGGGAGGTTGGAATAGGAAAAAGACGCGCCTACGCACTATACCCGAGCCGTCCGGCTGCTACAGAGTGTAACAGTCTCGACGGAACCGGCACCACCTCTACGCCAGCGTTCAGGCAGCGGACTATGACAGCGAGCGAAATACTACGCGCCTATCTTTAAGTACCGACAATCTATTGCACCCAAGCGAAGTTACAGCTTACAGTTCAATTCCTTAGTGCTTCGGTTCCCGAATTAGCCACGACACCGGCGGGGATCGACAGTGGACGCAACGTGGCGGAATAGTACCGGCATTATTTTGTCACAAATGAAAGTGTCACTCAGATAGCAGATTGATAACGCATGCCTGGATAAGCGCGCACGTCTGTTGTTTTACTACTGTTTTAGTATCAAGATAACTAACATTTTACCAAACAATATTATCTATTATATTATTACCTATATTGAGTATTTTGAGAAGGCGTTTGCGCAATATCTATGTTTTAAGCGAGTTATGTACAGCTCAGTACTTCCAACGGTTAGGTCCACTCCGCGCGCTCGCAGTCTACTATTATGTACAGAGACAAGGTGACAAGTTAGGCTGTGTCTAGAGATTATTGTCATATATTTGGTCAGTTCAGGAGGGGTAAATGTGGAGTCTACAAATACTGTGATATCTATTCACAATGCCATTTACCATCATCTTGCATTATCTAGGAATTCGAAGCAAAATTTATAATTATACGATTTGGGTAAATAGCGTTGTGCAAAGATATTCTCGTAAAACAGCTAACATTTGTCAAACTCTTTGTATATATTATAATTTTATACCTAAATCGGTTAGGCTTCGATACTTGAAATCCGTCAAGAAACTTCCAACAAACTCAATAATACGATCACATCATGTGATGCTTTAGGAAAAGAATATTAATAAAAATAATAAAAAATACTTTAAAAATAGTATTAACTAAATTTGGGTATTTATGACTATAAATTAAATAATACATTTGCTATACATATTTGACTGGTAAGCTTAGTACACAATACGATAGGGTATTAGGACACTAAATAAAGAAAATAGCACATAGTCGGGCCCCGCACAGGGACCGCCGCGTCGCACTTCCAATGTACACAAACCGCACTCGCACCTTACAAAAGTAACAAATTATTTATAATATTAAATTATTGTTCTTTATATACATAACTCCGAGCCCGGCGCGCCCCTCCGCCCGTAAGGCAAATCGTGAGCTCGCGACATACATATTCACAATAATACATATACTTTATATATTTACACAACGACCAGTGGCCCGGCAGTGGCGCGTCACGAGGCGCGATACGCACCACCTGCACATTGTTATTATGATTTAGTAAAGCGTGTTACAATCCTTTTAAAATCTAAAAATCATCTAAAATAAGCATAATAATAAACGTTCTCGTTACAAAACCCTTTTAAACATTTAATAAACTCAATACTAGGCCAATAAACAAATACCGTCAGTCCGCTCTTCAAAGAATTCAACTTACATTAAATATATGCAAAAATGGTTCCTAAAGTAAAAACTAATGATATGAATATTAGAATTTTGTCTATCTAATGTTGTAAATAATAACATCCTCTGTGAACAGTGAGGTGGGGCGGGGTGCGCGCGGCTCGGTGTCTCTCTGACTACTTCATCTAATTAATGCCAAGTGTCAAACGAGCTAAGTGTACACTTTGAGGATCAACATTCCTTGGTTTCTCTGCAAAGTTTACCTTATCATTTGACGTGGTCGCGGTAATCCAGATTGACATTTTTCTATCTTGTTTCATTAGAGCATCAAGATGAAAAATCTGCTAGAACCACTGTGGAAACTTACCATACACTACATATTTATACAAGATTGGATCAGGAATACTAGATTTTAAAATGTAATTATGCCCTCTACTGGACACTGTTCCGTTGTAGTACGTGTGCTGCGGTTTAACGATGGACGGTCTAATAATATTCTAGAGACGATGATAAAATTTCTTATGTCTAAGAGATCGAATATTCAGACGCGAATAAATTAAGTTTTACATTTTAAGTGTTAATTTCAATATTCTCGTGTGACAACAATGTTAGGTGTGGTGCGGATACATGGAGCACGTATTTTATCTTATTCCCAGTTTATAACTAATGTTTCGTTAAAGTTATTTAGCGCCGTGACGGCTGGCAAGCCAACGGAACAGTGTCGTACCGTGAGTAAATCTCTAATAGAAAAAAGCGTCTCATTCATCATTTAAATAACCTCAGACATATGCAGACAGACTTGCGAATAACCTCTTTGTTATCTTTATAATATCTTCATTTGTATTCGTGTAACAACATGTTTCCGATATTTTGATAAAACATTTAGGCAGAGTTAGGCACATATTTCGATTGATGGCTGAAACATCTGATTCATGATATATTTTTTTTATTTTTAAAATTAAACATGCAGTATAAAATACAATAAATAATCATTCACTTTAACAGTGGTCCGAACTAAAATATATAACTGAAAGCTACATAATATTATGTATGTACAAATGTAGGTGTATTCAGTTCTGAGTATTTGTCAAAACACCAGAAACATGATGATGCATTTACAACTGGGTCGAGAATAATGTTTGTGTCTCATTACAGCAAGCAATAGCAACCTTATTACATTACAAAATAATGACTACTATTGCATGCGGCAACTTTCCAGTATCCTCGACTCGACTGTAGTTAAGAGATAATTATTTAATTATGGAGTGCAATAAACTTAATAGTGTAATAAAATAGGAAATGCCCTCCCGAACCATTTGCCAAACGGCCGTACTTTTCACTTGGAAGACATAACAAAAAAAATACAAAAATTGGCTACTATTATAGTGTCCAACAGTATAACTATGAAATAATCTCATGTTGCCAATTAACATGAATTCACATGCCGCGGGAGGGCAGACAGTCTCAGTAATAAGAATGGGACGTGAAGTTCTAATGCTGGTGCCAAAACATTGTACCGTGCCCAATACTCGAAATAATACTTCTGCGGACCACAATATACTCACACGATTCAATCAATCAACACATATAATTTTCGTAACAAGTCTAATGAGGTAGCCCGTGAACATTGCTAACGATAATAACAACAATCGATCGTATGTAACCGCTCCGAATACTAGAGAGCGCAGTGAGTGTATGTCACTTCAAAAATTCGCGATTAAAAATTTACAATACTTACACCCGAGGTCCACAAAATTAGATGAGCGTCATAACGCTCTATAGATCGCGTCGACTACGATCACTGCACCGTCAATATTGAATCTTCCCGTCGCCTTATCACAGTGGCGACCGAGTCACGAACACGGACGGTGAGCCGACCGCGCCCGTCACATATAAACTCGCAAGCAATGATCTACTGAAGCGTACACTAGGCGTGTACAAGCGCGTAGTTTGGCATCAGCATTAGGCGACGCGCGGCGTTACAGCGAGCCGGCCGCGAAGCTGGCGGACGAGTTGCTGTGTGCCAGCGACAGCATGGAGCCCGACAGCGACTGCTCCTCCTCGCCGTAGCCCTCCCGGCTGCCTTCCGCGATCGCCATCGCGCTACACGTCACAAAAAAAAACAAACATGTTAGTCATTATCACCTTTTTTAATAATCGGAGAAACTTGGCGGGTTTTTGTAACAGAGTCTACAAAAATCCGCCAAGTTTTCAAGTCGCTGTTGTCTGCAGTTCCTTTTAACAATTATTTTTTTAGTATAGCGAGTTGTTGGACAACACAAGTCAGTCCATAACTCTAGGCCTACACTCCGTGTGCGCATCGTAGGTTAACATGATAAAAACACGCAGGCCTCACACGCAGAGTACAGTGGCACCTAGACAAGTATCGCACGTGAGTATCTCTGGCGTTAAAACATTAGATGAAGTAAGTGTGTGTCACCTGAAGCCGAGGCGCGCGCTCTCGTTGTCGAAGTGCTCCAGCTCGCGCTCGTGTCGCTCGTGCAGCAGTCGCGTGCGCTCGGCGCGCTCCGCCACGAACTGCGCGCACTCCGACTCCATCTGCGACAAACGTAACCGACTGAGCTTCAAGTGCTCCTAGTACCTAAAGGAATCCAACCCTGTAACCCCATGTAAAATTTGGGAACACCAAGCCACCACCACTTATTATCGCCATCGAGAAGTGCCCGGGTTTAACTCGGACAAGATTTCCAATCACCACATTGCTGATGTTTGAAAGTTTACAACAATTTGATTACTTATGATTACCAGTTGCCAGTCCATCAGTTACATCATTTATCTGGCGCATGTAAGTAATGCTACACACATGTATATGTATGAGTCGACCTGTTGCGGCATGATATTTTTGGCTTTATTCCTAGGATAGTCTGTTGATTGGTGAGTAGCCATTACAGAGTTTCCTCCGTGCCTTAGAAAGCAAATAAAGCCATTAATCCCGGCTGTCAATGGCAGAGCATTGACAGTCGTTACAGAAAGTCAATGGGCCCAAAAGTCTGACATCCATTCTTACCAAGGGGTATCGTATTATCCAGGACTGTGTTGTTGAGGTCAGATAAGCAATCACTCCATGTACAATTCTGTTAGTTAACTAACTTCATCCGGTTCGAGTAGGACCCTAACACAATGTTGGGAAAAGGTTAGGCAGATGATGATGATAACGACGACTAATACTTGCTCCATTTCCATTATTGTCATGTAAAACTAGAGGCATACCTTCTGCTCCAGCAGCGCCCGCCGCACGGCGACACGTTCCTCCAGTTCGCGCCTCTCCCGGTTACGTTGCGCCTCAGCTTGCATCTTGCTCTTACTCTGGTATGCCGTCAGCATATCCAGTTCATGCTCCAACTGCATCTTTAGTTGCTGGCACTCCATCTGTAAAAGCAACGGTTAGATATTGTTTCGAGTTCACGTAATGGGGATGGAAACTGTGGAACTAATGGCGCTATAGGTGGTGCCAGTTAAAATCGAAATAGAGGTCATTGCTCCGACTTTCATCCCGATGTCGAAATATTAGCGATACTGTCCCTCCATCCGTACAAACATGTCGTAAATCTGATATCGCTTGAGTCTCATAATACATAGCTGGAGAGCTAGTGAACCCTCCGAGTAACGGTCTTCCTGTAAGGTTGAAAATTTGTACACTTACGATTTATAGCATGCTAAGGGCAATAGCCATGACCTGGCAGGCGTCAGCCCTGCACGTCATCAGCCCCTTTATTTTTTTAATTGTAAAATAAATAGAGTATATAAACTTGTTTCTGTAAGCTTAAAAATCGAATAGGATGTAGTTTTTTTCATTTTAAATCTTAAAAATAAATTGCCAGGCGGTTACAATGAGCAAAAGTATGTGACAGGTGAATTGAAAGTAGCACAGGTGATGAGGTAAAATAAACTTTCTCCTGTATAGTTGAAATTTGGATATGTTTTTGAGTAAACGTTTTAAAATAAATATGTAAAATGACAGGCGGTTTTGAATAGCATAAGACCTTGACAGGCGAGGGGAAAGATGGTCAAGGCGTGCGCGTAAGAGTTGTTACGTGAACGCATATATTGCGTGTGATATAAAATAAAAATAAAAATGATAAATACAATACATTTTTCACTTCTCATGCTCTAAAAGTACGCCATTATAGCCCTATGAAGCGGGATTAAAGTGACCGTTTATTCCCAAGGGAGTAAAAAGTAATTTAAAAATGGAACGATCTTTTACTCTGAAACATGGTCACAAAAGAGTAACTTGTCCAAGGTTTTATTTAAATTTCGAATTGGCTTGCAAATAGAAAGCGGTATATTGAAAAAAAAACAAATGAACTCTTCAACGCGGGAAAATTTATGGCTGTCCGTGTGTATCGTTGATTTTGAAAAAGTATGTGGAATGCCTCTGTTGCTAGCCGCTGCAGTAATGTAGGTACTATAATTATCTGTGGAGTGTGGATCATCTTCATTGCGAGCATGTTCAGAGTTTGTGTTGTGTTTTAAATTATTAATCTGTGACTGACCTGATAGAAGAAAATCTGACTGCTCAGTTCAGAAGTTTAGTCGAGTGTAATTTTTTTCGGTTTTAAATGACTATTTTTCTCGCACTCGAAGCGAAACGTACAGTTTGCACCTCGAGACTAAACGCCAATCTAATATACCCTCGCTTTCGTTGCCTCCCTCGCAAACTCGGGAGTCAAATCACCTTGGGTATATAATGGCTTCGTTTAGTCCCTCGTTATAAAATATACTATTATTCGTTTTTTTTTCTTTTACGCTTTTTACGGGAATATAAAGTGTTTTAAGGTTAGGTTATATTAATCGGTATTTCTCAGGAATGGTACAATATCTTTTCATGAGAGTTGTACCACTGGGCAAGAGGGACCCCTCCTTCCCTCCACACCGCGTGAGTTGACTACCATCGCATGCATTTCACGAAAAATAATGCGTTTTGTTGTAAGCAGTATGTTCATTTGACAATATTTCGAGATTTTACAATATCGCTAGAGAGATTACAATATAACGTATTTGACAATTTTAGGGTATATTATAAAGCAGAAGAGTTTATTTGTTTAGTTGAACTCGCTAATCTCAGGAACTACTGGTTCGATTTGAAAAAATCTTTTTGTGTTGGATAGTCAATTTATTGAGTAAGGCTATATATCACGCTACGACCATTAGGAGCGGAGCAGGAATGAAAAATGTTGCAAAACCGGGGTTTTTTTACTTTGGTTTTTCTCTCTTATGAAAGAAAGAAAAAAAGAAAGAAAAAGCATTTATTAGCCCGACAGGACAATACATAAAAAAAATGGTAACAACGAAATCATAAGAAAAAACAAACAAAATACAAAACAGTATTTGTCCTGAACAAGACCAAAAGGCTCCTATCTCATGGTGCTGTAAAATTAAAAAAAAACTTATGTGACGCAGACGAAGTTGCGTGGGTCAGCTAGTATATGATATAATTTTACGAGAGCCTACTAATACCGCCGAAGCACAATCAACTGAAACTGAGGAATACATTTCAGGTAACATACAATTATTTTATTCAATAAGATTTAATATACAGTCCTATTTTTTTTCTATTTTCAGAAGAGGAAAACATTATTAAAGAGACAGATGATTATGAAAACTGTAGTAGTGAAGTGTCGGATATTGATGAAGAAAATTAATGTAAAAACTTTAAAACGAATGAAGTGTATTGTATTTATCATTTTATTGTTATTTTATATCACACGCAATATATGCGTTCACGTAACAACTCTTACGCGCACGCCTTGACCATCTTTCCCCTCGCCTGTCAAGGTCTTATGCTATTCAAAACCGCCTGTCATTTTACATATTTATTTTAAAACGTTTACTCAAAAACATATCCAAATTTCAACTATACAGGAGAAAGTTTATTTTACCTCATCACCTGTGCTCCTTTCAATTCACCTGTCACATACTTTTGCTCATTGTAACCGCCTGGCAATTTATTTTTAAGATTTAAAATGAAAAAAACTACATCCTATTCGATTTTTAAGCTTACAGAAACAAGTTTATATATTCTATTTATTTTACAATTAAAAAAATAAAGGGGCTGATGACGTGCAGGGCTGACGCCTGCCAGGTCATGGCTATTGCCCTTAGCATGCTATAAATCGTAAGTGTACAAATTTTCAACCTTACAGGAAGACCGTTACTCGGAGGGTTCAGTAGCTCTTGGACTAACACCAAAAATGACATAAATGAGGAACATACACAACAAAGTGCACAACCCAAAAAAATAAGAAATCGAGCAAACATACCCTTTTTTTTTTTTTTTTAAGGATGGGAAATCATCAAATGACCCCCCCCACTCTGGGCGGAGCGGGAGGGAGTGTCAGACTCTTACTGACTAAAAACCATCCATGTTCCTTCCTCGCCTTTTACGTTCCGGGGCCGCGGTATCTCTTTCGAACAGGCCCGCAACCCCGGCAGGCTTCGGCCCTTGCGGGCCCCTCTCTTTTTGCTGACATCTCTTTGAGGCGCGCGTGGAACACGAACGCGCCGTCGACACGGCCTGTCGTCGTCGTTAGACGGCCGGACGGCTAGCTAGCCCATAGCCAGCCGTCCACAGGCCCGCATCTACGGTGGCCGGTAGCCACCACGTGGCCCCGACGCCCGTTGCGTCTCCCGCGGCGGCCGGGAAGAGAGGATCTCTCCCTCTCTCGTTCCGCCACCTCCTTCGCTAGCATGACTGCTTCGCAGAAGGAGGCGACGGCTTCCCATTCCGTCTCGCTCCGGACCATGGATTGAACCAGGGCCGGACGCGAGAGGTCGCCGCCGCCGATCGCCGCCACGAGGACACGGCGGAGCTCCGCCCACGCAGGGCAGACTTCCACCGTGTGCTCCACCGTGTCCTCCGGTCGATCCTCGCAGTGGAGACACCCGGGCGATTCCTCCCGCCCGATTCGGTGCAGGTACCTCCCGAAACATCCGTGTCCGGTGAGGACCTGCGTCAGGCGGAAGGTGAGGACGCCGTGGCGCCTCTCCAGCCACTCCTCAAAGAGGGGACTTACCGCCACTATCGTGGCGTGCCCTAGCAAACATACCCTACGAAATTAATTTAAAAAAATTATTGTTTTAAATTTTGTATTTTCGTTTTTAACACTATTCTAACTCACTGAAACGTCAATTAAAACAGTAAATAAATTATTGTGCATCTTAAAATTAGGGTCTAGGACTTTTTCGGGCACCCACCTACGCGAAAAGACATAATATGCGCGCATGGAGTTCAGCGCGAATAGAGTTTTGCGCGAAAGGAACCTTGCGCTAATGGACACTTGCGCGACTAGAGTTTTGCCCACCTTAATGGCGCCACTAAGGTACCCGTAGAGTAAACAAAACATCACGACTGTTATTACTTGAAGGTGGTTTTTTTTTTTTGTTTTTTCCGTCATGTGTGTCGTTTTATGATATTCGAGGTCGCTTATTACGAAAATGAGATCAAATAAAACATCGAAGACGACGCCAAAGAAAATTTTTGGTTTTTCCGTCATCGGTGTCGTTTTCATGGTCACTGATAACGAAAATGACAACAAAAGGAAAATCCAAGATGGCGTCCAGCTTTTTTTTAGTTTTTCCGTCATTGGTGTCGTTTTCATAGTTTTCGGGGTCGCTTCCTCGGCGCCATCTTGGATTTTGATTATTACTTTTACGGTCTTCCCCGTTCAAATCTGCAGATTACCAATAGCATTCATGTTTTCACATTCAAGCGTGAAACAAAAAGACGCCAACCACTATACGAGAATGCAATGTTTCTCAAACTGCGATTGTCACCTCAACCATGTTTTTCGGGGCGTGCGAAATGAAGAGTTCCTTTTCGCTTTTTACGGTAAATCGCTAAGCGTGTTTTACCCAATATAGTCCCACAGCTGGGACGCAGCCATTATTATGAGAGGAAGTGGACCAGTGCTATATCGTACTCAACATTGGTTGGGATGGACATTTTCCTGCATTGTTCAATCGTAGTAATCGCCTAAAACTGATGCAGTCTGTACATAATTAAAATCAAAGCATTTATTTCAAGTAGACCAGTTATAGGCACTTTTGAACTGTCAAAACAAAGATGAACATTAAATGTATAGCAGTCCCAGTCACAAGACATAAAAACTGTGAAAGTAATGTAGTTGTATAGGTTAGTGGTCCACTTACCATCTGACTCTCGTCTAGCCTGACGGTCTGCTTCTGCAGCATCTCGGTGATGCTCTGGTCGTACTGCTCTCCCAGCAGCACTAACTTGCGACGCTTCTCGTCCTTCAACGTCTTTATCACTTCCTTCTGATGCTCCTGTCAACACAAATGACATGACTTCAATCTGTGGCTCCAAGGATTTGTGTGTCTATGTTATCCAATGGTCTATGATATCTATGTTACCCGGACCATAATATTGAATAGATTGAGATCTTACTCATCAAAATCTTATGAATAGTTTAGGGGCTAGGGATGAACATAATTATGTAAATACAAACATTGATACAGCAACCACAATCATTACTTGAACACCTTCCTATGTCAGAAGATTATATAAATGTAGTTAGCTTACCTTAGCAGTCATCTGCAGTATCTGCGCTTTGAGCGCCTTGTACTGACGCGTCTGTATCTTGCACGTCTCACGGAATTGCTTGCGTATCTGCATCTCTTTTTGCTGTAAGCATATACAATATACATTCATCCATTCGTTTTATATATAATCAACATAAGAACGTTCATTTCACGGTGGTTGTGAATAGGCGATACGACAAAAAAATCTAGTTAGTCCGAATGATAGATTTCCAAAAAATATTGACACATATTTCCGTACATTTTTTACCATTAAGTGACGTCGCAAGCCCCCACGTCTTTGACGAGTTTTATCTTCGTCATTTGTTATTAATTTGATAAAACAAAAAACACGTTTCCAATATTTTTCGATAATCTAGCTGACGGACTAAACAGAATCATATTTTTTTAGTCAGTCGTCAACTCTATTAGGCATGGTGTTGTGAATGTTTTGGAAAGAAAGATCTGTCTTGTGACCATTTTCACTGACAACCTTGGCACTGAACCGAGGCGTTAAAAAATCAGAGAAGTATTTATTTAGGTCTCCCCTAGTGGTGTAAGGGCCGTATTTACACGGCATATTTTATTTATTTATTTATTAAAACTTTATGCACAATTAAAACTGTACAAAGGTGGACTTAATGCCTTAGGCATTTTCTACCAGTCTACCTTAGGCTGATGCAGAGATAATGCACAGTAGGTGCAATAACCGAAAAAAAAAAAGAAAAAAAAATATTTATGACGGCTGTAAGTAAAGTAAAGTAAGGTATAGATACTTTGAGGCTCTTGGGTTGCTGTTTAAGCTGCAGCGCATGTTTCTTGCGCAGTTCGTGCTCGGCGCGCTGCATGTAGTCGCGCTGGTTGGCGAGCTCCGTGCCGTGCTGGTTCGACAACTGCTCTTCTCTGTAATGCAACAACGACAACTTATATTCATACACTTTACGATATCTTCACAAGTGAACTGCGATAGGCTGACACTTGATTCAATCTCCGCACCACAATCAGAACATAGACTTTGAAAGACCAGCAGTGGGGTTTTTGTGACTATTAGATGCCGATACCGTTACGTGTACAGCCACTGTAGAAACGGATTTCTTTGAAGAAGGAATCGACAAATCTTATGTTCATCTGGATCACTCTACAGGGTAAACCTTATCATCTCATCACGTCTATCGAAAGATAAACAAAAGATTTACCGATTTGAAATGAAACAGCTGCTTGGGTAAATTTTCTAATTTAGCCTTTGTCTGGGTCGGTACAGAATGACATTTGTAGATCTCGGGGAATCGTTTCGATAGTTCTGTCATGGTGTAGCCGAGTTGTGGAGGGCAGATGGGTAGGTCAGATGAGACTGCTTCATGTACAATACCGGTATTTAGCTACTGATTATCAAGTTGTTGATACCCACTAATCTAAAATTTTGCCAGTTATTTAAACTCTGGTAGTCACTTGTTACGTACCTGAGCGCATGCACGCCTTTCTGTTGCCTGTACTCCAGCTCCTGCGTCTTCTCGTGGTGACGCAGCAACATGGCGTGCGCTTGTTCTAACTGGTTCTGCCGTTTGTTCAGCTCCTGCAAACAATTTGCATACGAGTTAGGTACTACCTAGTTTATGTCTATGACGGTTCGGTCTTATTTTATGTTTGTTCGATTTCCGGGTTGTTGAAACCTTGGGTTTTTCATTGGGAACTTCTGCCTTTGCTGAGATTGTCTGCCAAGGCCAATTTTCCGCCTTGGAGACCAATACCTCGGCTCTAGCTTCTCAGGAGTTTGACAAGAAAATCAGTCAGGTAGCTACGCTATATGATATAGTATGAGCTGTACCTCCCGCAGTAGCTCCTGCTCCTTGTGATGCAGCGCCAGCATGCGACGACGTCGGAAGCGTCGCAGCTCGAGCTCGAGGTACTCGCGCTGAGATCGCACCATCCGCATCTCCTCCGCAGCCTCGGCTTGCTTCAGGTTGTCCTTCTGAGATCTGGAAAATTGCACACAACACTTTAATATTGCGACATGGTGGAGTGGAGCTGTGCGCAAACTATGGCGTCGTAGCGCAGTCACAGACAACGCCGTGATTGTGGCGAAGTTTTGGGACGAAAATAGTTAAAATAGCGAGAATTACTAGCGTACGCCCTTAGAGAGCACCGGCCTAGTGTTAATTTGGAGCTGTTCCATTGGGACACTTAGTCTTGTGTGTCCTGTTGTCTGTTCATTACAGGAACTGATAGGGCCGGCGCACATATGGCGGAGCGCAACGCAGAGCATTTTTCACTATCAAACTATTATCGACATTGTGCTCATTGACATAATGTCTTATGTCAATTAACACGACAATCAATTCGACGACTGCGACTACATGCGCACATTAGCACGCAGGTGCATAGTGCTATCGACATGCAACAGATGTATAATGCAATACGTACTGTAGCGTGGCATCCCGCTGCCTCTTGGGCGTGGCGTCGTCCATGCTGAGTTCCTTTTTCCATCGCTCCTTGTTGGCCTTGTACTCGCGCTTGCGTTGCGTCTCGAACGCCTTGCGGTCCTGCTCCTGTCTCGCGGTGATGTCTTTGATTAACTTCTTCTCTGCCGCCGCGTTCTGTTTCTGCTTGCGTTCTAATTCTTGTGCGTGTTTTGTCTGGAATTACGATAATATAGTTTTAGGAATGTTTTGTGTATTTATAAATGTAAAGTGTTCATAATTATTTTACTAGCCGTACAATAAGATTTTACATTCCAACTAAACATATGCATGCAGTTACTAAGACTTCCTGTCAAAAATGTGGTGTCTAACGATTTAAGATTATGCCATGTAACTACTATTCTCATCGGGCATAGATCCTGAGGCCATTGTCTTTTGAATGGTGCATGTATTTTGTAGTCCGACATCTAATGGAGTTTGTACTTTGTAACCTGGCATCTGATAATACCAGTTCCTCCAAACTGCGCTGCAACCCTGGCCTGGCACCTAATGGAGTATTTGCCATGTCTTGAGAGCAGCAGTGACCCAGTGGTGGTGACCCTGACTTACAAACCCAGGCAGCCGCATTACTTTGCGTTATAAATTTATTTCATCACCACTGCTCTGAAAAACAGTGCAGGAATACATCGTGATACATGTCCGAGAACCAAAAATTCGAAGACATGTGACATGTACCAACCCGCACTGGCCCCGCGTGGTGATTATAGCCCAAAACGCAAAATACGCGCTTTGACGTGGAGTTGCGGACGTAGTAAAACACAATACGATGTGCCTTGTAATTCGGCACCATACGGTTTCTACATCCAGTACCGTGCGGCAGTGTGGTAGTGTGGTGTCAGTAGGTAGTACCTGCAGCCGCTCGAGCTCGCGCGACAACTGCTGCAGCAGCGCCTCGTACTCGCGGTCGAGCTGCGCCTTGTGCGCGTCCACGTCGGCCTTGCAGCGCTCCTCCAGCTTCAGCAGCGCCGCCTGGTGCTCGCGTCTCATGCGCTTGTACCCTGACATCTGCTCGTGCATCTCCTGAAACCAATCCACATCCTGCTTATCCACTCTTTTATAACATGGGGAACAATAATTATGTTGTATGAGCTTATGGCCATCAACATGGCTCAAAAGCCTACTTACAACAGTCAACTTTCCTAATGATATGTGTCATCAGCAATAGAAGAGTGCAGCATCATCTTATAGGCAACCTAAAATGTCACATACCTTATACCATACCTACATGCAGAAATAAAATGATAGAAAAAACGAATAGAAGAAATAGCCTGAATTATTACACAGTTCAATTGAAGAATTTGAAGAATATTGAGTATTTTATAATGGGACTAATCTCACTAAGCATCAATATAACAAATGCCATCATTAGAGTAGTTAATTACCTGGTTGTGTTCCTTCTGCTGCTTGGTGACGATGCTGGTGGTTCGTATCGTGGCGAAGTTGTTCGCGCCGTGCTCCGACACCAGCGACATCGCCGCCGACACGTTGTTGCTTATACCTGCCACACACACACGGGTACTTTATTAGAATAGAACATCTAATTGATGTCATCGATCATATACGACGTTTCCATCAAAGGTTCTTCAGAATAAGAACTGATGTGGCGTCTTTGAAACGCTCTCTGCAACTATTCTGAGGCTTACGTTAACAGGGCCCCCGCTTAAAACTTGTGGAAAGTTTAGAATAAATCTGCGCGCCTAAGTGAACATGCAAGAGTGAGCGATGATGAGTCGAGACTAGGATAAACAGATTAGTTTCGAAAGTGTGATTGCAGTGATATCAAGTGCCAACTGCCAGTGATCCAAAATAGAATTGACCTAGCTTTTTCGACTGTAATTATATTGGGGCATAATTAAGTGGTCATAAATATTACTTTAACTCGATTTTTATAAATCAAGGTGTAGGTAGTCAGTGGTCTATATCCAAAATATACTGTTGACAAGAAACATCAGAATACATATAGAGTTGTATTTGAGACATTTTTTTTTTTGTGGGATCATATGAGAACCAATCGTGGCGGACGTGTATGACGAATAAATGTTTCTAAATATACTGCCGTTCCTAATTTAAAAAAAGACGATTTGATTATGATCCTCAACATTTTCTGCCTTGTCTAACGACACAATACATTGTTCATTGTTTTGTGTAAAGAGACATGAGGAAAAACGCAATGACACCGGACATATATATAGGGTTGGCAAAGGCAATACATAGGTACAGGTACTGACTGCGGTTGGTCTGCCGACGCTGCGTGTTGCGGTTGTCGTCGGCGTCGTGCCAGGCGCCGGGCGCGTTGACGTACTCGCGGTAGTCCTGCGCCTGCCGCTCGCGCTCGCGGTCGCGCGCCTCTCGTATTGCCTCCCGGTTGGCGTAGTCGTCGCCGTAGTCGTCGCACAGCGAGTCCCGGTTGGCGTAGTCGCGCAGCGCGTCCCGGTTCACGTAGTCGTCGTGCGCGCCCGGCAGAGGGCTCTCGCTCTCTCTGCGTACGAAACAGCAACATGAGAAAAGCCAGCTCTTGCGAACTCTGAAAGGCAAGTGCGGCTCTATCTAGTGCGGGACGTGCATACTGTAAGCGCTACGGGTGCGTGCTTATAACTATGTACAAAGTATATACATGAGGACATTATAACCATGCGTTTTTTTTACCAGGGGTATTAATATGCTGAGGTAATACTATACAATACATACTCCACCATGCATAATTACAACTGAAGCTCACTACATAATTACGACTAAACATAGAACATAAAACTTTACAACAACTTCATCTACATTAAAAATATAAATAAGCTTCGGAGTTGAATACAATCATTATCACTTTCCATGTCGACTATGTAAGAATTGCCGCAAGACATTGTGCACACGATTGAATATGAACGTTCCATTTAGCTGCGAAAATTAAAATCCACAAGCACGTTCATGTCTTACGACTTCTCAAAACACCATTAATTTGCAGTAGATAGTTCTGTGGTAGGTTCTGCTCAGTACGTAATATATTTGTATAATATGCGTTTAGCTACCATCTACGTGTTGGTACGTACCTGGTGGAGTGAGCAGAGTGTTGGTGATTGAGATGCGTGTACTGTGGTTGCTGCTGATGTTGGTGGTGGTTCGCGTTCACCTGCTGCAACAACACATCACGTCAATACACTAGTGGACCACACCTGGCTTTAAGAAAAGTCTCAGTTATCTAATTTTGTAAAATGTAAAAAAAAAATATGGCAATGTGTTTTTTTTTATTCAGAGGGGGCTTTTCGTGATGGCATGGGCGATAACAACCGGAGTTCAGGTTCAGGCAGTTGCCTGGTCGACAGTCTAGTCTATAGTGTGCGAAAGCCCTTGGATGTGAGTGTAGAGCATGTTGCATGTTGCATGTTGCATGTTACCGGGTGCGGGCGCCGCCGCAGACTGCCGGACGACGAGCTCTGGCTGGACGCGCCGGCCGCGCTGTGCTCCGACGTCGCAGAGTTCGACTTGGAACTGTCGCCGCCTGAACGCTCCTCTGCAGTCTCTTCACTGTCACCTGTGCAATCCATTCATTTATTTAATAAACGTAGCTTTCAAGACAAGATAGGAAATTTCATAATATTTATTCAAATAATACGGTCTAACAAGCTATTTGATTTACATTTTACAGTGCAATTTGTGGGTTAAACACTAAACCAACCTAGCTTGTTCGACCTTACATGCTCAAAGGACACGCATTACGACTTTCTAGGTACTTGCGTGTTTTAAGAATGTATGTACAATGTCTGGTGGAGTTGGAACCCGAAATAGGGACAGGTAGAACTGTTTAGTTTTAATACTTGTGGTACATGAAATTCTGAATCAAAGATTCAGATCAATATGCTCTCAGAAGATGAGAAACCATTATCTTATATACTTAGGCATAGTTTACTTAGTTTTGGACAACATTCATAATGATTGTGAATAGTTTTAACAAGTTGTAATATTTTTTCTATGACCTCTTCTAGATCAATATTTTGAGTGTATTTGTATCCAGAAAACAAAGTGTATTTTCCAGAAATATCTCCGACGACAGTTGTAGGCTTCCAGAAATAATTATCAATAACATGTTATTTAAAAAGTCCGCAACTGCGCATTTAAAACAATACGAAAACATCAATTACAAGCATCAATCTTTTGTGAACGATAAAAAAGTCATATACTCAACAAAAGTGGGTCAAGTGTTTCTAAATATAAGAGATAACATAATCAGTACATACCTATAGCGCTTTCGTTATCGCCGTCGACCATCAGAATCTTCTTCATCTTCCTATAGTTGAGGTTGTCGAGATCCCGCACGGCGGCCTTGGTCCGCTGTATGAGGTCCACGAGCACGTTGGGTGAGCGCGGCCGCGTGATGAACGGGTGCGACAGCAGCTTGGTGGACGACGGACGGTCCTGAGGGTTCTTCTGTAGGCAAGCTTCCACGAAGTAGCGGAATGTGTCCGTCCATTCTGGCGCCTGTAATACGTACTTTTTTTGTATATAAATATTTTGATTAGAAATCATAGAAAAACAACACAAATGATTATATGAAAATCCAATTGATAAGCATGAAAACAGATATGCAACAGAATTTTAATGAATAATGTCAATGGGCGAATGAGCGAAAAGCTTAGTCCAATACTCAATTATGTAAGATACAGAGAAGAAAATTAGGTTAAACTTACACAATAATCTGTCCAAATGTACTGATTTTGACAAATCGAAGCTTTGTTTACGGTATTTTTCATTTCTGTACTTTAACCCTAAGTCGTGGCTTACATTCATGCAGTTTTTAAGGTACATTGAAGCAACACAAAGAATTTAGATAAATCCTGATCTACAATGGTACAAAGGTGATGATAGTTACCTGTAAGGTGGGGGAGTCGTTCTGCGCGATGTGGTAGAGCGCGGACATTGCGTTCATGTTGAAGTATGGCGGCTTGCGCTCCGCTAGCTCGATACATGTTATACCTAGCGACCACACGTCCACCTGGAAATAACACATGAGCATTTAAAAAATATATTATGGGCAGCTCAATCAATCAAAATATTTTCGAAAAAGGTGCACAGTTCGCGTTGGTCGTTTCTATGGAAAAGAACCGGCAAGAAACTCAATGGTTACTCTTTTCAAGCACATTTGCAGGACAAGTCAAGATGACAGTTGATAGTTGGACCACATTATTATCATAGAATCAAAAGGTTAAAAGGGTTTCACTTTTGACCTAATGTGAAACCGTTTTATTGCGTTTTTTTTTTTATCAGACCCCCCGATTTTGTCTGTCACTTAGTTTCTTCTTGTTGTTATCCAATTTGAGTGTCCCACTGCCGGGCAAAGGCCTCCCGTCTTCCCCCTTAGTTATATCTATACTATAATACTAGCTGACCCACGCAACTTCGTCTGCGTCAAATAAGATAGAAAAAAATATCCCCGTTTTCGCAACATTTTTCATTCCTGCTCCGCTCCTAATGGTCGTAGCGTGATGTTATATGCCCTAAAGCCTTCCTCGATAAATGGATTACCCAATACAACCCAATACAAAGACAGTCCATTTATCGAGGAAGGCTATAGGCCATATAACATCACGCTATGACCACTAGGAGCTGAGCAGCAATGAAAAATGTTACAAAATCAGGGGGAAATTTAATTCCCTTTGTGAGCTTTTTTTTTCTTATGTGACGCAGAACGAAGTTGCGTGGGCCAGCTAGTCCTACATAATTATAAAAAATGAACACTAAAGACACTGAACGTTCTCAAGTTATTTAAATGGAGAAGATCCGTCAGAATTTGCATAGTCATTACAAAATGAGTAATATATATTACAATTGTTGTAATTTAATTGACAAATTACACTGCAATTGCCTGCAATTAGCATTGCAAGCTTAGTCTGATATCTGGTAGGTACATCTTTTAGACAGAACGGACAATATACGGCTCAAAATCAATAACTGCTCAAATCTTCGTAGAATACGCTAATGATTTAATTTTCTAGAAAGCCAGACTAACCTTCCCATCATATTGTCCTTCATCCATAGCAAGTATGACTTCCGGCGCCATCCAGTAGGGCGTCCCCACGAAGCTGTTGGCGGGGCACTTGATACTCGCGCTGCCGAAGTCCGCCAGTTTAACCGTGCCATTCTCTGTGAGAAGAATGTTGCCAGCCTTGATGTCACGATGGATCCGGCCCAGGCTGTGCAGGTATGAGAGACCGCATACAACGCCTTCGCAGATCGCAGCGATCTCTTCTTCGCGTAGAGGTCGTTTGTGAACCTGGTCACAGAAATTAAGACTTGTAAGGAATTAAGGTACTTCCTGCAATAAACACCATACTCTGCCTAACCCTATAAAAAAAACTAGCGTGATGTATTGCCATCGATAACGGCGAAATATAGGAATAATGTTCCGACCCTTATATTTTTACAGATTTGGTGATGATGTAATATGAATTATTTTATAGCTACTGGGATTTGACTGAATCATTTTATTGGTAGTGGTAACATCTGAAAAGTTCAAACCCCTAAAAATATATATTGGTAAGTCTAGGTATAAATATTTTTCTGAATATAGGTCCACCTATTCCTGACAAAATCGGTGGTGACAGACGGACAAGAAAGTAATCTTATAAGGGTTCCTGTTTTACCTTTTTAGGTTACTCTAAAATGTAATAGGTACTATTGATCCCCTGAGAGGACCTTACTTCATCTTTCAATCATGGTCGGTAGTTGTTCAGTGATAGTTGCATTCATAATATTATGTATCAGAGAATGAATTGAGATTGATTGCGATGGTGTCTTGTCATTACATAATGCTCGTTATTTTTCAGAATAACTATAATTTATAATTATATCAATCAATTTCAAAATTTTAAGGGAGTTACGTTACAATTTTGGTTTACAATAACGTATATTCAATCTTTTCTATATCAACATAAGAGAATGACTATCAATCAACTCGACAAAAAAACTGCCAGTAAAACGAAAGCATTTACAAGAGTCATGTGAAGCACGACCCACGATGTCGGAAGTCAGATTGTATTATGTAACATAAAAACAGGAAACAATATGACATTATATGATATTGTATTTAATTAGCATGTAGAACGCGTCGGCATGCGGCGTGCATTCATTAAACCACTAGTGACGGGACCCGACAGCACTTGACATTTCGTGGAAACCAATTACACATAATAAGCAGGTATTTCAGGTATCCTTGTAATAGTGTCTTTTATTTGTTTGTTTATTAAATTCTATAGCGCTTCGTGATTAAAATTAAACGACAGATAATCTAAGGAAAACGACAGTTTTCTCAAGGACAACAATGACGAAAGAGTAAAAGAAATGGCTAAATATGTCGGCTAAGCAAAGCGGCAAAGCTCGGGATAATACGGCAGAATAAAATACGATAAGACATTTTAATCGTCATATCAACTGCCATTAAAAAAATCATCCGAATATATGCTAATTACGTATTTAAATGATACTCCAACAAATAAAAAATGTAGGTGACTCAAAATGCGGATTGTCAGTGCGTATTACCGAAGTTGATTTGACTTCCTTCTGGGAAATCAAAGATAACTAACAGTGCATACAACAATAACATTAGAATAACAATTTTCGGATGTAACTCGTTCACATGTAATAGTTAGTCATCGAAATTCCGAGAACATCGAGTGTGCAAGTGACGAAAAAATATTTGCAACAAACAGTTTTAGTTTAGTTAGACAACAGACACAGGACACATTTCTTTAATGAAATCGGTTCGCATTTCCTGAAAATTTGTCTGTGACTTAAAAAACTAGGTTGTATTGTAAGTTCTGTGTGTGACGCTTCGTGAGGTCACAGTGACGAAACAGCTCGAGCACCACTTAGTCTCGCGTCATTAATTCGCTTGTAAACATTTCATCAATGAAATATTATAAAGACAAGTGTCTCGCGTGACTGACTCATCTAAATTCAAACTGCTTTGCGTCTGAAGTGGTCTTTGGCATGAGCAAGTTCTTAATGCTTACTTGTTATTTAACGAAGCTATGCATGACCACGTGGAGACTCAACTCAATCAATACATTTTTAAACTATGCTAGGTCAAGGCGAAGTAAAGAAATAAAAGTATGCACTCTTGTCACGATAATACAATAATTT
The DNA here is from genome assembly GCA_916618015.1 of Xestia c-nigrum. Lineage (NCBI taxonomy): Eukaryota > Metazoa > Arthropoda > Insecta > Lepidoptera > Noctuidae > Xestia > Xestia c-nigrum. Next base: position 8,988,397 of record OU745263.1, read on the forward strand.
TCCTTGTTGGCACAGTACAAGTGAAATAATTATTGGAAATGGAATTCCACAAAGTTGATTTCCTAGTAAATCTGCGACCTAAAATATTTCTGGATTTCAGATTGCCGGCGTATGTGTGGACAAATACTTAGATAGCTTTAAATATATGTATACGTAGTTTTATATCTCCTAAGCCCTCGTATGACTTTAAAGAATATACAGGGATATTTCGATGAGATCTACATTAATTTCCGATAGTATATTTTTGTAATTTGGAACAAAATGACGTTGTAAGCCGCAACGCAGCACTAAAATGTTGAGTGGACGTTTGGATACTGCCCGTGATTGATATAGTTACAATGAGATCAGATTGACATAAAACTGGATCTATTTTTAAATTCGTATGATTGGCAAAGGTACTCATATAACTTATTATTCACTGAGTTTTTTAGTAATTATGTTTAATATCAAATTATAGCTGCAATACCAATGAGACAGAAAAAGCTATTATAGTCTCACATGCCATTTTGGTTGGTTTTTTGAATCAAACTAAACAAATTGCATTGCTCTTACCGACAGATTAACTGGTATGGAATAATTATGCTGTTTGACAAAATAAATGGATAATGTACTTGCAACGATGAAATTTTTCACGTATACAAACGCGATTATATTACTTGTGTATCTTATAGAAAGTAAGATAATAATGTAATCAGTGGCATTTTTACTAGTATGTGTTTGTCACATGTTTCCAAATTCACAAGATTTGTTATCTATCTTACAAATAAATAACATTAAAGTGTATGTTCAGAATTTCAGAATAATATTTTTTTACTGAATGCATAAACGATTCGGTACTTATGACAAAAAAAAAACATTATTTCAATTTTTATTTGTCCGTCTATTTGTTCCGGCTAATCTCCGAAACGTGAGGACCGATTTTGATGAGAGTTTTACTGGCTGATAGCTGATGTGATAGCTGATGTTATAACTGCCGTGGCGCTGCAGCCACGCGTCTGGTATGTTTGCTGAAGCACGTACGGATGGTTTTCAAACTATCATGCGCAAGAAAGCAAACCCCTTGTTGCATCGTCTACGAAGCAGCAGCAAAAGCATTCTAAATGCGATTGCTGCCCGTTTTGACTGTCTTTTCCAGAATCAGTGGGTAAGGACAGCCACAGGCATAAATTAGATATAGGTACTAAAAATACTAACATAATATCTAGGTGCATTTTTGTGTTACTAACACACTAACATTTTATGTTTATGTTTTACTAGCTGACCCACGCAACTTCGTCGGCGTCACATAAGAGAGAAAAACGAAAGGAAAAAAGAAACCCCGTTTTTAAAACATTTTTAATTCCTGCTGCGATCTTAATGGTCATAGCGTGATGTTATATAGCCTTCCTCGATAAATGGACTATACAACGCAAAAATAATTTTTCAATTCGACCCGGTAGTTCCTGAGATTAGAGCGTTCAACCAAACAAACAAACAAACTCTTCTGCTTTATAATATTAGTATAGATTACTAATGTAAGTTATATAGAGATTTTCCAAAATAAATAAATTATTATTATTATTTATAAGGAGTAACTTAGAATCTTATTTTAGAAAAATGATAAGGTCCAGTAAGTAATCAGTAATATTTTTATAATCATTGCAAGGTCACGAGAACAGCTAGCATAATAACATTAATAACTAGAGCTCAATCAATCCATAACAGAAATAATAGAAGTTTACGTCAATAAAATAGCTTTAAACACAATACCTTCAATTCTGAAGTCACATGGTATCTAACAAACACACAATTTGATTTAAGCATCATTTTCCTGGTACAATTTTATTGAAATGATAATTGTGATGAATGACTGAACTAATTAATGTAAGTACTTCTTTCAGGTTGTTATAGATCAATTGGCTGCAGACAAGGGCATAGCTAGGATTTTTTTAAAGGGGAGCAGGCGTTGACAAAACAAGAATATACAAGGTAAATGCTGCATCTTACGAAATTCGCCTGTCGTTAGAATCTGCTTTGTTTTTGTTTAATAATATGTTACCTACAAAAATCAAAAAATCTAAATCAAAGTATTTTAGTTCACATAGGCCTAGATGGGTACTTATAAAACGTCGAAAAAGGTGCACGGTTCGCGTTAGTCGATGCCATGCCGGAGAAGAACCGTCAAGAAACTACATGGTTACTCTTTTCAATACGTACGTAATATTACTTACGGGTATTTGAGCATGCGTGCATCTTCTAGGGCGGGACAGGACCCTCTCCTGTACCTCGCTACGCTCTTGGCTACAGATTTTATTTGTAACTCGAGAACTGGGAAAGGGTGAAGCTAATCTATACCTAAACTTATATTGTCACTTACGGGATATCTTCCGTGATTATTTTTAATGTTGAGCACCCGATATTTCGACGCTGTTGCAAGCGCCATGATCGCGGGTTGACTGGAGTATGCGGGTGGAAGGATAATAAATTGTTACGAGCAGACAAATCTGTCTACCCTCTTTCTTTGTCTTTTGCTACGCGCACTATTGGAACTCGACACTAAGTCACGACAAAACGCACTCACAGTATCACCAAGTTTTGTGGAGTTTTTTGTATGATGCCGGCTGCTACTTTTGAGCATACTCAACACTGGATTCCACGTACTCGACAATTTGAAGCCATCCTCTCGATTGAAATTTTTGTACTTCCTTATTTCAATTGCTTCTCTTGTCAGCCTTGGTAGGTAATGTTTGTCCTTAGACAAAATACGTGGCTTAGCGAGGGTAGACAGATTTGTCTGCTCGTAACAATTTATTATCCTTCCACCCGCATACTCCAGTCAACCCGCGATCATGGCGCTTGCAACAGCGTCGAAATATCGGGTGCTCAACATTAAAAATAATCACGGAAGATATCCCGTAAGTGACAATATAAGTTTAGTTTTAAACCGTGAAAACCTAAAACAGTGGTTAATCTATACCTATACTAATATTATAAAGCTGAAGAGTTTGTTTGGTTGAATGCGCTAATCTCAAGAACAACTACTTTGAATTGAAAAGATATTTTAGTGTTGGATAGCCCATTTATCGAGAAAGATAATAGGCTAATAACGGCCAATAGGAGCAGAGCATAAATGAAAAATGTTGCAAAAGCGGGAAAAAGTTATTCCTTTTGTGAACTTTATCTCTCTTATGACACTCACAGACGAAGTGGCGTGGGTCAGCTAGTGAATGGTATAAAATTTATCTCTGGCTTAAGAAGAATGTTCACCAAGTTCAAGCTCTGAATATCGTGTTTTAAGCGGCATTAAGGGGTCGCCTCCACGAGCGAGAGAATCGCTGTGATATTATCGTCCTCGCCACATTTTCTATAGTGTAAGAAACTACTTTGGTAGTACTATGACCTTTTGGGCCGTCTCCACGTTGTATGGAAATACGTTGAAAGCCCCTTAGGGTAAAAAGAAAAAAAAGATTACCTCTATGATGTCTGACGCGGAACCAACACAATACTCCATGACCAGCCATGCTGTATGCTCTCGTTTGTAGCACCCCTTATACTCTATAGTGTTCGGATGTTCAAGCTGTTTGAGGAATCTAAAAATAGAAAAGTATTTGTTAGGCCTGCCGCAGTCTTTGGTACTCTTTTTTGGTTGTGGTTGAAACCATAACTGCATAAGTAGAGGGCCCCCTTATAGACATGATAATAACATTCATTTGGGGTCTGTAAGCTATTTCCAGATGCCTAACTATTAAACCACTCTAGTAAGAATATCATGTAAGTAGGTTTACTTACACCAAAAAATATATAATTATAATTATGACTAGTGCAGGATCTGTATTAATAGGAGTAACTTAACCCATTTGAGCCCGCTGTCCCCATTTGGGGCCATATCTTTATGTACCCACATTTTAAAACTTATTCTAGCTATGTTTTCTTAGCAGGCGAATTTGTAATGCCAAAGAGTGTGGCTTTGTAAAACAAATTATAGTATTGTGATTTATCGGATAGATTGGATAAAATAAGTGAGTTTATTCACTTCATGGAACAAATAAGTGTTTGACCAAAGGTAAGTCATATTTTTTCAATATTCACAATGTTATTTTTCCTTATTTCTTAATTTTTCATTAGGCGATAGTTTCGACTAGTAATAAAAGCAATTATGTCAAGTATTTTCCAAGATTTTGCTTGATTGGCAGATGTTTTTGTATGGTGTCCCTGAATGGGGCCAATGGGCTGATTGCTAACATTTTTTATTTCTTATTCGCAGATTTCGTTTCGACGTGAACAATGAATAATCGATTGTTTGATGTTGCAAATGAATATAGAGGACTCGAGGAAGCTCTCGAAAACAGTTTGAATAAAGAGGATAATCCTGATGTGAGTTACGACAAAGTGGCCATCCCTCCAGACCCAAACGTGTTCACGGATGAAGAAGACGGCGATAAAGATGATGTCCAGGAAAAATCTTCTGCGTGATATCTCAAGTAGGGTTGAAGTGTTTGAGTCCAGGAACGACGATGAATGGGATAGCAGTCATGGTGATCTGTTACAAAACACAAAGTTGAAACCCAGGAACCTTGTTGGCGTAATTGTGACGGTTCCTATGTTGACATGCTTTCATGGGGTTCAGAAGCGAAGGGAAAACGTTATAAACCAGCCCAAAGACCAAACTCCAGTCAACATTTTTGAAAAGTTATTTGATGTGGAGGTCTTTGACATGATCGTTATGAATACAAAGTTATATGCCGCAAAACACAACAAACATGATTTTCATGTCGCTGGTGATGACCTCAAATTATCAGTAGCTACTGCTTGGCGTCTGCATGTCTTGACCACTGAAGAGAAACTAGACCAGCTCCAGTTTCGCCGAAGTATCACCCGGTTTTATTTGATGAGTGTAGGCACTGTAAGACCCGATGGAAGGCGTCGTAAACCTTCTTCAGTGATGCCAAGTATGAGTTTGTTGTTGTTTGTTTGTTGGACAATTTCCCCAGAAACTGCCAAGCCAGCTACGATGCAACGAATGTCACATGAAAGCACGTTGGCAATGTAAAAAATGGATGAAAACATTGTGCATCGAATTTTTTATTGTATTGAAAAATACAACACATGAGCCCATTGGCCCCATTTGAGGACGGTGTTTTTTAATACATAAGGAATTTTTTTTTTTTGTTTTTTCTTCGTAAAATGTCTTGCTAGTCTCCAATAGTTACGTCAATAAAGTTTTTTTCAGAATTTTGTTGCTAGTTTGTATTTGGGTCCAAATGGGTTAAGAGTGTAAACATTTTTACACAGAAGAGTAGTAAAATAAAATCTATAATTAGAATAGAACCAAGAGACATTTTTTCCTTATTTTTACCAATAGCTTGAATTAGAAACAGTATTTTATTATCATGATTATTGAACTTATATTGTCACTTATGGGATATCTTTCATGATTATTGGTTATTTTGAGCTCCCGATATTTCGACACTGTTGCAAGCTCCATGATAGATAAAAGATATCCCGTAAGTAACAGTGTTTTCATGAATATTGGTAACATAAATCAAGAATATCACCTACTGTCTTCTGTGATTTGACTGTTATCATAATTATTATATTCTACCAGTATTCTGTAGCACAAGCCCAACAATATAAGGATGAGAGAACTTCGCTCCATCTTTATAATTTTGCTGAGATAGAAGATAGGTACATTAGGTATGTTAGGGATTTGTAAATTGTTTTAGCAGAAAGTTATTGGTAATTAATTAATTCCATTGGCAAAAACAAAGATGAACTGAACTAAAAAGCTACCTGCCTGTGAAAGCTAGTTTAAGAAACATTTACAAGTAGCGAAAACTGTTTTCCCAAATACAAGTTACTTACTTAATTTCTTTCAAGATATCTTGCCATTTCTCCTCACTTTGTTTCCCAACATATGACATTTTCTTAATCGCCACAATCTCTTTACTGAGATTGCAGCGTGCATAGTAGACCGCTCCGAAAGACCCATGACCGATCTCACGAAGGTCCTCAAAGATCTTCTCCGGATCATGTCTGCTGAATAGTTCAGCAATGTCTGGGTCTTTCAGACTGCCAGGTCGTGGCATTTTTATCTGAAACATATGTGTATTATTAGTTATTTAGTTTGATTTCAAATAGAAAACTCTGTGTAAGGTTTGGTTTAACCAATTATATTTAAAGCGATAATAAAAATCTATGCTCAGCAAGAGATCTATTTTGAGTATTTTTCTGTAATATGGGCCTTAGTCGTATTTTTGTAGCACAAAGACTAGATTATAGGTGAAAGCAATCTCTTTTGTGATAAAAAGTCTCTTTTAAGCAGAACTTTAATAACTAGTTTATGCAAGTGACTTTATTTATATTATGAACTACAACACGGTTCCATCCCAAAAATAACTGCAGAGCATGTCATGTATGTCAGCTTTTTCCTGTGCCATTGAAGATCTTATAGTTTTAGCTAGAGACTTCATTGGTACTGAAAGCAGAGTATAATCTCTTGTACATACATCAAATGATGATGATGACAAAAAATATCCATTGCATCTACTCTTGAAATACAATGAAGGCTTCACATTTCTCACTTGTGTTTGACAGTTTCCATCTTTACATGCAGTGACCTATTACCAGTTTCTAATTCAAGTAACTTCTAACTAATCAAGGTATTTCCTCTAATGTAAAATAACAACAGGACTCAAAATTTACAATTTACTCAATTCAGAAATCGGCAAACAACCTATCAGTCGGTCTGACTAAAATATCCTACAAATCTCACTTTAATAGACACAATAAAGATTCCAAAAAACTGCATATTGAAAACATTGGTCTTGTGACAGCAAGAAGTTACGTAAAAGTCACTATACATGAGTAATTCAAAATCTGAGTAACATTGTTGTTTTCCTTATCTGAACTGCTTCTTTATAATTTATACTAAATTAACCATTCATATCAATCAATACCATATCAACAATAACATCTGACCAAATAAGTAATCCAATAATAACAGCTGACAGTACTTCAACCCTTGTAATAAGAGGGAACATTGAATACAAATGACTTTGTTCATGTCATTGTTCAAGGGTTAAATTATTTATTTGTTTGTATTTAGGTCATTATGATCCACAGCTAAATTTACTGTTTCAACAGTATTCTTTGGCAGTTTTACTCAACAACAAACAAGACATTATTTGGAAAGTAGATATAGATTAGTGAAAACTTATATCATAGTGCAGATGTCAGGGATCAAATTATTCAGAGCTCAAGAAACTACTTGAAACAGACTAAATCTCTGGACCAGTTCTGCAATGTATCCACCTGAACCATATTCTAGTGGTATAAATAGTGAGAAATCGTAGCACACACAGATATTTAGTGCTCAAATGACATGGAAAAAAATCAATGTCAAATTAATGTATTGTCTAGTGCATAATTGATGAAAACACAAGGCATTGAACCTACTGCTTGCGCCAGCTGGAAGCCGGCAGCGTCCGTCAGTTATTGAGAGCACTCCCGTCGGGCCGGGCCATCCTCCGCGCCACTCGCTATCTGCAACAGTCGGAAACGCCACCGATAACGCTCGCCACGCCGAAATACACCACTTCGCACTCACTGCTACGTACCAAATCCACAGAAATAAAACACACTTTACTGCATACTGTACACTTCGTCAGCTAACAATTTGTCAGTTCAATAAACCACTATTAATTTAATTAATGCGAGCTCCAGATATACGGCGCCGCAACCCACCTCGACGCAACCACCGACTCTGGGCATCCGTCAATGCACTTGATCACATACTGGCACCTCTTCAGGCGTGTTTCACATTCACTGTTATCGATAATTATCAAACTTACCCCCTTTACAAGGGTGAGAATTGAAAATATTGCGAAATACTTGGCACTTACATACAAAATTTCGCTTCAAAATGGCGTTGAGGTATCGTGCGCAATGATAGTTTTTTGTTTCATAGGGTACACCATTTATGGTTTCCCATCACTTTCAAAACTCACTTTGTAATCATGAGGTGACTTTTTATTTGTCTTGAGCTTCTATTGAAGGAGCTTCGTCAAAATTTTAATGAAAATTATTTACAACTTTCCCGTATTGAGACATACATAGACACATACAGATAAATATATATTTCCTATAAAATAGCGATTTGTGAATCGAGTTCGCTCAGTGAAATCGATTCTTGTTATTATGTGGTCGATACTTTTAATGAAAAATTTTCTAACGTAAAATTGCTACATAAATATGTTTGTAAATATATTTAAAGCATTTGTTTGTCTAGAACATACTTTAATTTTCCGAAAATAATTATTGTTTTTTCTTCTTTTGTCTTGGAAATTTTGTAGACATAGAGGAATAAGCAATAGACATGAAATAGATGGGTTCACCACTTTGGCGAAGTACAAATGCCGCCCCAGCGCATTAAGCTTCCCGAAACTGTCTTTACTACTAATTTAAAATTTGTTTCAGAATTTATACGAAAGCAGATTCCTAAGGTTGCGTTGAGGACGTGTACAGAATAGAAATACATGAATTTTACATACTACATGTCAATACTTTAGAATTTTTAGTGTGCTAAGTAGTAAGTTTAATAATTAATCTGTAAACAGTCGTGTTTACTAATAATTTAAAAATTGTGTATGGTATTATTGATTAATATTATATCCTTTTTCTAATTAGTTATTAATAATGATTAATACATATAAATTGATTGATTATTTGACGACGCTGCCTTACATTCTTAGGGTACTGGGTTTGAATCTCGGTAGGAGCAAATGTTTGTGTGATGAGCATGGACATTTGTTTCCGAGTCATGGGTATTTATTTGTATAATAAGTATGTATTTACAAACAAAAAAGTGTATATGTAGTATATCAACTATCTAGTGTCCACGACACAAGCCTTGCTTAGTGTGGTACTAGGTGGCGCTGTGTGTTAATGTCCAGCGATATTTATTTTTAATAAAGTGTGCAATCAAATAAGTATTGTAAAATATTAAATAACAAAATATTACGTGAGTAATTCAAATCAGCAAAACAATAAAAGTATTTTTAATCAAATGAGTCGATACTTCCGTTAAAAGGAAAAAAAAGTCCTAGGTAAAAAATGTAAATCACCCTCTTTTTTTAGGATGGGAAATCATCAAATAACTTCTCCCACTCTGGGCAGAGTGGGAGGGAGAGTCAGACTTTTACTGACTAAACGCGTTCTGTCAAACTCGGCAATGTCATTGGCTTGTCACTGCTCAGGGTTGCCAGAATGCCGCTCACTACGTCCTCATTTTTTCCTTACTATATTTTGCTAAACTGTACAGTCCATCGAACGGTATGACAAAACCGAAAAAAAAAAATATATAGAGTGTCCAAAAATAGTCAAAGAATCTAACGCCTATATGGGAGGGTTGATCTCATGGATTCATTTTTGGGCAGATATAAAATAAAAGTCAAGACCAGGAAATGGCATATGAGGATTTTTTACCACCTTCTAGATTTAACTATAATAAACTCCTGGGTTCTATATAAAAAAAGGAGCAGATCCAAAGAAGCTGAAAAATCTGTCAGTTTTCAGGTCAGAGCTGGCTGATGTCTTATGTACAGTCACGTCTAATAATATGTAAACATTCTAGAATTTTTTAAATTGTGTTTCTCCTAATTGACTGATTCAAATTATTATTACTTACATAGTATTCTGGAACTCGTATTTTTATGAAAAAGATCCAATCTTCTAGTTACAATCGTTATTTCTCGCGAACATAGCTTTAGTATTAAGGAAAGTGTATACATATTATTAGACGTGACTGTACCTATGGTATTACGACCCAGCCAACAAGAGGACGTCAGCAACAGCAGCATCACTGATACCACATATTCAAAAAGAAAGGGTGCCAGCTTCTTCCACCATCTGACGTTTAGTTAGACAATCTTTGTCACAGTCAAATTAAAACCGACCTTCGCATGCGGTGCAAGAGACCTGGCTGTAAGCTACAGAGCTTTGTAAAATGCACAAAGTGCAATGTATTCCTTTGTGCAAAGAAAGGAAACGATTGTTTAAATTTATTCCACAGTTAATTAATAAAAGCAATTTTTTTAGTCTATTTTGCATAATGTCCCAAAAATACATCAACTTGATTTTATGATTAAAACCCTATAAAATATTAAAAGTATTTTTTTTATTTTTATTGTTTTTTACAGTTTCTAAAGAATTGAAACCATTTTTTTCCAATAAAATTAATTAATTCATGCATTTAAGGGTTAAGCAGTGTATAGCCAGGGTTAACAGCTCATGATTTTTTAAAATTCCCGCGGTTTTTCTTGACAGCTTTCGCTGGCAGCCCCATGGCTAAAGCGGCGTCCCCACTGGAACCGCGTAGCGAGCCTCGTGAGTTTATCATAAGTCCACACTCATGAGGCTTATTAAGTGTACTGTCCCTGAAACTAAATGTAGTGATTATTTAATTTGTGACTGAAGTTTGTGAATGAGTACAGCGTGGCTAAAAGTTACTAACTCTGTGTCAATAGGTATTTTACTCTTTTTAGATCGGGTATTACAATATATTTATATTCTGTGCTTTCCAGTTTGCTTTGCATAGTGTTTGCATTGCATGGCATGATGGCATAAACGTAGTGATTATATAATCTGTGGCATGGCACTGCACAGGCACGCGAACAGACTGCACACTGCACAGTAATAATTGGCAACACTGCAGTAATAATCTGTGGTATCCTGACCGACGCCGGTTTTTATTTTACGAAATTCTTGACTCAATTGTGTATTATTCACAAAGGTGTGTATTTTTCGAAACAACAAGCTTTTTTCCTTCGCGGGTCGTGGTGTACCGCAATGTATCTCCAGTATCGATTAAAATATAGTTTAATACAACATGAATTCGGCAACTCGACAGTTTGGTTTTTCGAGTCAAAATGGCGGGACACGATGCTGAATTTGATGTGTACATTTCAACAGAATGTAGGAAAGCTTAAATTGTAACCCCTGTAATGTACCTCTAAATATTTACTGTTTAAATAAATAAAATCAAATAGTGTGTTTCGTCTATGGACCTTTCAGTGTATAGGTTAATTTTGTTGTCCTGTGGTACCCTGCTAAAAGTGATTTCCTTTCTAAAATTCACATGTTATTTTATACAAGGTCAACAAAGCACCTTTTAGAGGGTTAAAACAAGTCTAATTTAAAACTTAGTGCCACCTTGCATTAAGTTTATTATTTGTTTAATTCCCGCGGTTTTTTAAGTCTGTTTCCACCGAAATGGTAAAACCTGAAAAATATTTCAAGTGTTCTTGTATGGTCTTCAGAACTAAGAATGGCTGAAAGGAAGAAAGACGGTGAGCCTGAGGGTGAGGAAGAATTTTCAGTCGAGAAAGTGCTTGACCGTCGTGTGCGAAACGGCAAGGTAACTTGATTACGATGGCCTTCCATCCCTTTTGTATGTCTACACAACAAAAAATTGTTTACACATATAAGACTCGAAATTAAGCTAACCTGTATCATGTGTTATGTTCAAAAATAAACCATTTGTCATTGTTCATCATTGTATCAAATATTATTTAAAATGTAAGAGCAAGATAGAGAGTAAGATGAAGAGCAATTTTATAATTGTATGTTCCAGGTTGAGTATTACCTTAAATGGAAGGGCTACAGTGACGAGGACAATACTTGGGAGCCTGAAGAAAATCTCGACTGTCCAGATCTGATATCAGCCTTTGAAGAGGCTAGAAAAAAGAAGGAAGCTGGTGGGTCAAAAATTGTGTCTAAAATTTATTAGTTTACATTCACAAACATGTAACCAGCCTACAGAGTAAATATGCATAAAAACAATCATGTAAACTGAGCTATCATTTTATCTGCAGAATGTTAGCTACTGAATGAAGAATGTTAGATGCTGCACGACAAGTAATCAAATCAAAATTTCTTAAGCTTTTGTTTATCAAATTTCAGAGGGTAAAACTGTGAAAGTAGACAAGGATGCAAAGAAGCGCAAATCTGCCGTGCCAACACCAGACTTGAAAGGTGCCAAAAAGGTAAAGAGTGATGACAAAAAAGCATCTGGCTTTGATCGCGGTCTGGAGCCTGAAAAAATTATTGGTTGGTATTTTTTAAAATTGCCTACTTAATTGTATGCTTGCGCTATTCTGTCTATATTTAGGACATCATAAAAATGCTGCTTCTAACTAAACCAAAAAATGTGTCAGCTACCTGATTGCATAGCATATTTACTAATTAACCCTTCAAGAGCCGAAACGTAGATCCACGAGAGACACAATGGCTTTTTAATTGTTTCTATAATTACGGCATACAAGAGGTTAACAGTTGCTGAATTGAGTCATTCCAGATAGAACTTCTTCAAGTTTAAATTGGAATTTTACGGGCAACATTTCATTGAAGGCATCACCTTCTGTATATTCTGAGTAGTTCTTTATGCAAATCAGAAACTAGGTATTAGAAAATCATGATGAGGTTATGATTTTTGTATTATCATTTGTTCAGTAAGCCTGTACTTGACTATACTTCCTGCTATCCTGTTTAATCTTTGCTTGTTCAATTTGATCACTATTATATAAATATGCATATGCTTGTGCAGTTTTTCTGTTTAATATATAGAAGTAGAGTATGAATTAACTTCATTTTTGGATATCAGTTATAGAATTAGATCTTAACTAAAGAGATATTAAATATGAAATGTTGTCAGCAAGATTATAACAAACCTCACTTAATATGTTACAGGTGCTACAGACAGTAGTGGTGAGCTGATGTTCCTAATGAAGTGGCAGGGGACAGATGAAGCAGACTTGGTGCCCGCAAAGCAGGCTAATTTGAGGTGCCCGCAGGTGGTGATACAGTTCTACGAGGAGAGGCTCACATGGCACACGCCAGCACCTGATGAGGCAGGCACCGAGGACTAGGGTCTACTGTAGGCAACCTTTAACATACTATTGGTAATGAAAGTTTCCTTATTTTGCAGAATAATTCTGTTATAGCTAGTTATCGATTCCACATCTGTTAAATTTTCCAAGAAGGGTTTTTCAGATATTCCACTAAGCAACAAATTTGTCTCAACAAATAACTCACCTGTTGTCTCAACACAAAGGAAACTTAAACAGTACTGAGATTGGGAATTTGTAATTTTTATTATTGTCAATGAAAAAAAGCATTGCACGCTTTGGTTCATCAAAGTTAACTTCATTTATCTTAAAATTAAAACTTAGTGACATAGAATTAATTAACATTGTAGATATGTGACTCACATAATAAATCATTGGGAGTCCAATTATTTTTTACTTTGTTTGATTTTAAGCAATAATATGTACTGTAACGTAGCATTATTCAATCATAAGATCATCATTGAATTATGATTTAACATTATTTTTAGACCATAAGTTGATTCCACTTTTATGATTTATGTCTGAAAATAAAATAACTGAAGGAACTAACACTTGACATAAAGATTAATTAGATTTAATTGACCTCCTGTGTTGTAATAGAGAGAATTGTTATTGTTAACACAACTATTGTATGTCTTTCAACATACCTAGTAAATAGGATAAGTTACTGGTAGGAATACATCCAGCTAATGTACAATATTGTACATAACACAGGTTTTTCCGAGTAAGAATGTAAACCATAGTTTAAGAAATTACTATAGAAGCGGAATTCGTAAATGTAGTCATTGAAAAGCATGCGCCGAGCACGGACTCACGGAGCGCACGTGTCTCTGATTCTGTTGAACGATTCTTTTGGGAATTTCGTTTGTATTCATTCTTATTCTATGACTGTATAGTTGGCAGTAATGTTGAACAATATTCTGTCTCAAATCCTTTTTAAATAAACTTCCGCTAGCTTGAACTGGGATTTTATTAAATAAGTTAATAAGACAAATATGATCCAGCCTATCGCGTGTTTATCTAAACTAATATTATAAAGAGGAAAACTTTGTTTGTTTGTTTGTAATGAATAGGCTTAAAAACTACTGGACCGTTTTTAAAAATTCTTTCACCATTCGAAAGCTACATTATCCACGAGTAACATAGGATATATTTTATCCCCGTACTCCCACGGGAACGGGAATTACGCGGGTGAAACCGCGGGACGTCCGCTAGTAATAAATATAATTACAAGGCTGTAACTGCCCAGCGTGATTTTCGTCATTATTATAATAGCAAAAAATTTCTTTGGATTATTCACCTAAAGATTATTGTTCATATTTCAAGTCCAGATTGTTATTTTTGTCTTGAAGAAAAATAATCTTTTTGCGAAAATTAAATTTTACTGTGGGCCAAGTCTTCTGCCAACATTATTTTGCTTAGTTTAAGGTAATATAAGATTGGCAATATGTGCGATTTAGGATAATATGTAAACCTACATTATAATGATGTTTGGAAAACATGTTTTTTTTTTCTCTCTAACACATATCTATACAACCCGACACAAATAAGAACAACAACTTGAACGATGGAATTAAAAACGATACATGTTGGCAAAACACAACAAAAAATCCACAAGAAGTCATGGACCTTGTATGAAATCAAGGAATGTAATTATTTTTAAAACATTTTGACCCATCAGAACACAGTACCAGAACGGCTGCTCAAACCAAAGAAACGCCATCTAACTGGGCTGACAATAAAAGTGGGGTTTGTTTCGCAAGCATTATTGATATTCAATAGAAAGGTGTGTGCGAGTGCGCTTGGGAGTCTAGGGCCCAGAGACGTACCTATGGGCTACGTACGTACGCATTGACAGGTGCCCTGTTTAGCTCCTATTTTAGTGCAGTGCATGGTACAATAATATAGACCATGGGGCAGTGGTTCCCTACCTTTCTTGGACCAGGGACCACTTTAGTGTCTTTTTCTGTCTGTTAGCAGGGGTTTATGATCCTAGATAAACATGGACAGCGATAGGATTACATCTAGAGGGGTAAGCCCCTTCGTACACAAGGCCACTCAAATCTTAGATAGGTACTCAACGATTTTAGTCTTCAAGCGACTGCGGCCATATAAATACATTGAATTTCGTACACGAGTCGCGTCGTCGAACTTCGACTCGCGTCGTGCTAGTCGCGCACTACTTGCCGGACGAGATCATCGCTACATAAGTCGCAGCGATTTCCAAGATGGCATTTCTATTTTTGACATTTTGGGAAAAGTGTGATCTGCTTAGCGACTGAATAGGCAATTAGCGTCTTGCGATTCAATGTCGTGTGTACGGACCGTGCGCTACTCGATACTCGCGACTTGATACTAATATGGTATACAACATTAGTATCGAAGATTTGCGTAGCCTTGTGTATGAAGGTTAACTCGCAACTCAACACAAAGCACTGCAAAAATTGGAAAATGGGATGAATCCCTCAGAATTAATATAGGATACAAAAGCGATCGAAGGGAGCTCGAACAATTTACCAATCATATGGCAATAGGAATCATGCAAGATAACATTTTAAACATCGCGGACCATATTCAAGGCTGCTGCGGACCACCCATAGATATAATAAAGAAGGGACCACTAGTGGTCCGCGAATCATAGGTTGGGAACCACTGTCCTAGTGACCATTAACGTTATTATATAATTATGTACCTACGTTGTTTCGGAGGCCGACCTCAATGGCGTTGAGCACCCCCCCAGGCCTGCTAACGCATTTGAATTGGCCCGCCGACAGTAGTCTTTTAAAAACAATTCAGAATTTAAAAACAATAAAAAATGCTTCTAGCTTCTAAATAGCTAGAAATTATCTATGTATTTTAATTAAGTATGAAAGCATGTTTACGGCCATCAGAGTTCACTAAAGTTAATATTGGCAACTTTTATTTACTAGATGGCCCGCGCCGACATGAAATTAAAATGTTGGCCCACCTTCACAATAAGTTGAGCAGCCTTAGGTTAGACAGATTATCAAACAAAATAAAAATACTTACATACATAAAAAAAATTTAATGAAAAAGCCACAAAAGATAGGTAGGTACATTTTTAAGCATTAGGTAGTAAGTATATGTTGTACGAATAATTACTATATCTCAAGATTATTGTTGAAACTGCAAATCAACCTAAACTAAAACATTGACATATTATTCATTAAAAGTTTAAACATATATGTAGTTAATATACAAACAGTAAAAAAAACCATCAATATATTAATAAATATATTGATGGTTTTTTTTTTACTGTTTGTTTGTACGCTACTGAATTACGTGAACCATTTTCAATAGAAAATGGTTCACGTAATTCAGTAGCGTCTTTCATTTCGGCATCTGTAATAATAATGCATTTTTACTTCCACAGAAGAGTGTTCGCATATTTTATTCCATAGATCTCCATAGTTTTCCTTATCATAACTGTACGAATCGCTGGTATTCTCTATTGTGGTCAGGTAAGCTTGAATAAAATCCGTATCAGCAAGCATGCATTCATAAATTGTTACCTTATTCTTTGTTTCAGTAATTAATGTAGAAAACATGTTTTGTAAAACTTTGGAGAAAAGTTTGTAAATACATGGGAAATGTAACTTCACATCTTCTTTCAAAAAGTTTAAGCAAATTTTGCCCAACTCAGGAGATATATCAGTTACAATATTTCCCCAGTCTTTGCTGTCTGAGTTTGATTTGCTAGCCAGTTTTGCCACAGCTACAGTTAACTTCCACTTTGACAACAACATATAGTTTTCTGAAACTGTCAAGTTTTTATCTAGTTGATCTTGTATATTTAAAAACATTTTCACAGGGATAATCATGTTTTTTTCTGCGACATATTCTTTTAAGTCGTTTGAGAGGCGTTCTAGTAAATATTGAAAGTGCACCCGGATAAAGTAATTTCCGTCGCGTTTTTCTCCCCAGTTGGAGAAAGCACGTTGCATTATGGGCACTAAAACTTTTTCATATTTTTCTGTTTGAGTATTTTCATCCTTAGCGCACAGCAAGTATGCAGAGAGTACGCATAAAATTCCATTGGATGTGTAAACTGTACCACAATTATCTCCAGACCCGAAAAAGTCTTTATCAATAAACTCTTGTATAATTGCAGTTATAAATTCTGGACACATGTCTTCCATTATCTGGCGTGAATGTTCCGCCAGCTGTGAACTTAGCGCTTGATATTGAGCGCGATCTTCTTCTTTAACTTTTTCAGACAGACTTTTCATGAACTTGTAACTCTTCATCAAATATTTTGCTCTGACATTCAGTGGAACCTGTCCAATGTTAGCCATTAATTCGTAAATCTTCTTATCCTCTTCAAATGTTAAATTTTCAATAAACAGTTCTATCAATCCCCACAGACTCACAGCGCTTACAGGATCTTTTTCACGAGTCAAGAGTTCGAAAGTAAATTTAAATATAATAGCTCGAATGCTGGCGTTCTTAGATGCTTTCCAGCAATCAAAGAATATTTTTTTCACTGATTCGTGGTCCAGTTTCCGATACGCAAGTCTGATGCCATGTTTTTGGACGGACACAGGGGCATCTAAAAGTTTTGGAATATGTTCCTGACTTTCGATTGCATTCAAATTGTAAAATATGGCTAGCAGTGAAGGGAGAGCGAATTGCAAGTAGTCACCTTTAGCGTATAACAAGATAGTGTCAGGAGAAGGTTGTGGCCGCGCGACGTGCATGTTTTTTGCAATAAACCGTTGAATACTGAGAACACGGTCATCAATTCCATTCCAATCAATTTTGGCTTGTGCTGGCTTGTATTTTTCTATAAATTCAAGTAATGGTTTGTGTGGCAATGCTGAGCAAATACCGCGAACCGTGGCTTTGTGGCCGTCGGTTCTGTCCAGATTCAGAAGGTAGGCATCAATCCAGTTCTGGACGAGTGAGTGCGGCCAGTAGACGCGCAGCTTGGCGACCAGGCGTCGCAGCGAGATAGCGTCGTTAGTTTGCAACGTCTCCACGTCCTGTTTGTACCGCTGTAGCAACTGCGGGTCGTGTTTCAGTGCGTTTATGCACACCTCCTCACATGGATTCATCACAACAGATTCTTCAAACATGTGTTTGCGCCATGATTTATTAAACTTGTAGATAGGTAACAAGCTCTCCTTCCACACTTTTTCTCTTTTTATTTTAATGAACTCCTTTATTTTGTCTGTTACTAAAGGATAATCGGTCAGTTCTTTTTTCCAATCACGCAGTAACTCTAAAATACTCAGTATGATTCTGATCGAGTCAGACAATTCCTTTTCTTTTGTAATAGGTTTAAATTTACCTATCAGAATTTCATATACGTAACGAAATATCTTTTCTTTTTGATCATCATTAAGTTTACTTCCATATGAAATTAAAGTTCCAGAGGAGAACTGCTTTTGTATGACGGCAGGTACGCTTTGATCACGTAGCAGATTATATACTATGATGGATTCAATGATTACGTTTGAGTGTCTATATGTAGAAGAGTTGGATTCGTCATAAATGTTTAAAACTTTAAATAGTTCGTTTACTAAATTCCAAGTTTTTTCATCATATTGATGAATATGAGTTTGATTCAATAATTCGATAGTAAAGTTCCAAGTAAAAGGATTCTTTTCATCCTTATGTTTGCCAAGGTAGTACTCCAATAAAGTTTGGATGTGCTGTAAATTATTGTCAGCACATGACACAAGTACCTTCAGCATCGAAGCTTTATTACGGTTATCCAAATCCTTAGATATTATTCTGGTGATGTCCTCAAATGCACGTTCAAAACTTGCAAAACGGTACCAGACGTAACTAGGTGTTTTCACTACGATGTATAACTTGTTCATATCGTATGCTTCCGTACCAACCTTCAAATATTCTTCAATAGTTTCAGGATTTTCTTTATCAATGAATACTTTTTTCACGAAATCAAATTGTTCGGTTTTAGGCAATCTTTTTATAAAGTATTTCATTGAGTCGTAGTTGAACAATTTCCTCAAATTATAATATTGATAACGATTATCATTATCTTTTTTAGCTTGCGTGTACAAAAATGTTTTGATTTCATCTTTTTTGAGGTATCTAGAAAACGTCGGTAAGTCAATGAAATTTACG
Source organism: Xestia c-nigrum (assembly GCA_916618015.1). NCBI lineage: Eukaryota > Metazoa > Arthropoda > Insecta > Lepidoptera > Noctuidae > Xestia > Xestia c-nigrum. The sequence goes on from OU745263.1 coordinate 9,007,392, forward strand.
TACTGATCAAACTTATCCATGATTCTCTTCGAAGAATTCTTCATAATTATATCCGTAGCTTTGTCGTTAAATTTGGGGAGGTTATGATAGTTACTATCATCCTTTTCTAATATATCTAGATATTTATCAACATCAGCTTTCAAAAGGAACATCACAGCTTGAGCGTACCTTATTTTGTCGTAATATACTACTTTTTTCATCACAATCTCAAAGACGTTTTTAGATTTCTCACAAAGTCGCTTAAATGTTCTAAGTTTACAATGATCAACATGTTTGTCGATGTTAGCATCAATGAAAGTAACTGAACAGCGTGGTAACCATTTAATGGCGTCTGCTGGTTTCTTTTCGTGCAGATAGAATAGTTCAGCACGCGCTTCATCTTGTATGTTATGCCTTATGTGTTTGTTGAGCTTGATGAACGCCTTTGTGCTCATGTGTGGGAGCAATTGTGTGTGCAGATAGTCAGGGGTGATAACGTGTGCGTACTGCGGGTCGGTGATCAGCCAGATGCTCTGCGTGAGCGCACGAGACACGTACAGCATATCACCACTTTTGAACACGTTGATAATATAATCAACATCTCTGTTGTTACACGCCAGGTCTATTTTCAATAAATTTTCGACATCGGTGTCATCCAATGAGAAGTCTGCAACCGGTTGACTATTGGTAATAGCAGTTTTGACCAGTTTGTTGTAATGTCCATGTCTTTCCCCGAGGGTTTCACCTTGCAAGTCTAGAGGTGCCATGGCGTTTATCTGTAAAAGAAAAATATAGGCCTCAATTTAACAATATTTTATTTGGGTATTGTCCTTATCAGTATGACTTTGGGTTGAAAAATAAAGAACCATCAATGACACTTGGGGGAGGCCTATGTCCAGCAGTGGGTGCCTTTTGGCTGAGATGATGATGATGATCAATGATTTTGGATCGGTGTTTCCTTAACTTCGATTATTATACACCAACATCATTATCATCTGCCTAGCCTTTTCCCAGCTTTATTGGGCCGGCTTCCAGTCTAACCGCATGCAGGTGAATACCAGCATATTTTATGTACAGTCAACAAAAGGTAGGTACGCAGACTAGCAATCTTCTTACTACTTTTATTATAAATGCGAAAATTTGTTAGCATCGATTTTTGTTATTCTTTCACGCAGAAACTACTGGACGGATTTGGATTGAATTGGAAAAAGATTGATTATAACCTTTTCGCATTTATATTAGTGGTAAGAAGATTACTACCCTGCCGTAACGTGCAGCCGATGAGACCAGGTGGATATAAAGGGCGACCTGACCATGTTGCCTAAACGTGGAGGTTGTGATAATTGTTACACCCTCTAAGTACTATAGATATTTTTAGCTACACGTAGATAGGTAGGAGAAAGAGTTTTTGCAGCTTTTGCAGAAAACTGCATAGGTTTTATAATATACTACCTAATTTACCTACTTTATGCTTTCATTATTGAGTAAGTATTAAACATCGGTAAAAACTAAGTACCAAACTACATTTTGCATCTGAGTCCAGTCCAAGGTTGTCAGCCACGAATAGATGTTAGCAATACCTATATTTAAAAATACGTAGTCTAAACTAAATCTATCTTACAAATTGTGTAGCAAAGTATGTTAGGGGAAACCTACATGAAATTAGTGCGAGTAGAAAATCAGTTCTGGAAGATAGGTTATAAAGCAAGGGGTTCCTCGGGCAACTATGATGTACTGCTATTTGACCGCCACAGCATAAACGCACGCGCGTGCCCTCCACGCCAAGCCAAAATTTCATCTATAATTTTGTCACATATTTGTGTCGTTTGGTGTACAGGGCACGTGACAAGCAATCACGTATAATATGTCACAATGGCGTCCAAAAGGTAGTTTGATGCATCTGGGATTTGGATGTGCGCAGTATACCGTGGCTCAGAAAATACGTTACGCCGATGCTTGACGTGCTAAGAAATCGAGCCCACGCACAGAATTCGCGCTTGCAACCAAGAGACAGGATATCTGTTCAGCCGTCAAGGTACACTGAGTTCCCTTCGCAATTAAATGAACCTAATTAAGCAGACATTTTGTAGGCAAACTACAATATTAAAAAAAAGCCGTATTAAAGTTTCGAATACACGGAGTTAAGTCATGAGGATGAGAATGATGACAATCGTGATTCGCGAGTATTTAGAGTCGGTACTCACTAAGCTGTACCTATTTACACTCGGTAATAAACGAAACAGAACATTTCAAAAGAGAGACATGAAAAAATCAATATTGATTCTGAAACAACATGAGATAACATATTATCTAATATACCGCCATAAAACCATCACGAGAAAAAAAGAAGAATAAACCTAAACCTAACGGCTTTTTTAGAATTTAAGTTGTCACGGCGCGGCGCATTTCTAACAAGTAAAATTACATGACACGATATACTTAAAGTTCGCCATTTTGGGGTGGCGGCCATCTTGGATTTTTAATTTATCATGGTGGGTATGGGTAGTATTCTACTAGTCAAGCCCTTTCATTTGATACCCAGACTGGGGGAGTTGTTAAATAAAAATGTAATCCATAATTTCGTGGCGGCATGCGGCAGCCATCTTGGACTGATTTTTAGCAGAATAAAATTAAATCAAAATCGGTTCATCCGTTCGGGCGCTACGATGCTACAGACACACACACAGACACGTCAAACTTATAACACCCCGTCGTGACGGTTTTCGTCGGGGGTTAACAAAATCAGTTCATATAATAACCCAAGGTCAACTCCACCCGGAAAACTTTACTCTGTCAACTCGACCCCGACAATGAGACAGTTCCGCGCAAGCACAATAATTCCTCACCGGTCCTACCGCGGCCCCGGAACATAAAGGGCGAGGAAGGAACATATGGGTTATTGGGTTTTACTCAGTAAAAGTCTGACACTCCCTCCCGCTGAGAGCGGGAGAAGTTATAAAATTGTATGATTTCCCATTCGTAAAAAGAAAAATCTGTTCAAATAGGCCTGGGGCCATTTATTGTCCTAGGCTCGAATCGTCCCCGGGGTGCGGTGTCGGGGACGAGTTGTCTCGGGGTCGAGTTGTCTCGGGGTCGACGTGTCGGGGCTGAGTAGACGGGATCGGGAAAATTGCCTTTGGGTTAAATTGATGGTCTTTGTATCAGGCTCGAGTTCGAGCTGAAAGGCTCCCCGCCCCAGCTCAAACTCGAACTCGAGTCAGTCAAGACGTTGGCCCGTGGTCGAGATGCTAGGGTCAAGTTTATTTATTTATTTAAACTTCATGTACAATTATGGTAGGAACATAGGCGGACTTTATGCCCCCCAAAATTTTAAAGTGCACACTGCTCAATATATCTAACCGAATTTAAAATAATACATAGGTATTCACAAATTTTATAATTATTATGTACCTATGACTATACCTTTCATAATGAGAGTGTGACATATTATGATGATAACGAACTTGTTTTTTGTCATAAGTGAATTAGTGAATTTGCTTTCAGCTCCTCTACTGTGTTTTCCAGAGCTTTATTTGCAGCGTTAGAATTGGATTTAACCGTTAAACGGGTGCGGTAGGTATACGAAGGATCAGATTTTTGGAAGGTCGAAGGTTACGACTGTGAGAACTGCCCAACACTTGTCTCAGTATCGAAAGTTATTCTAAGACGACCCCACTGATCTTCAGTTCTTATCAAAAATCCCCCATGGTCGAATAATGAATAGTACCAACCTATAGGAAAAATATTAAAATTAAATGATGAGTTTTTATCTAACTCTCCTCAACTTGGCTAGGTACTATAAAAGTACTTGTCCAAAATGATCCCACCTACTCTATCTAAAATTATATTTATGATATTAAAAAGGTACGTAATTTAATTGTGAACTTAGTTAAGTAGGGTACCTACATGCCTACTGTAATAAATTACCGCCGAATGTACAGTAGGTACATTTTTGGTGAAACGTGTGATTCGTCTCAAAAATAGAACATTCCGGCCATTTTTTCAATTTGAATATTGAATGACCTCATCGCTTCAAAGTACCTATGTGTTCTGCGCAGAGACGTCGTCATACATAAAAAAAATGCTTTTGTACGTACCTAGTTCCACTTTTATGATGTTAGCACGAATTTCTGAAACACTGCACTGTATTCCATGAATCTTCACTGGGTATTATCGAAGATTCGATGTAGCTAATGCAATGAAAATAACACGAATAAAGTAGGCGGGGCGGCCGGTGTGCGGCCGGCAAGTAGACAAAACTTTACCTAAACAAATGGACATGGACTGTCTCTTTTATTTACGAAAATACTTAGATACTAAGAAAAATTCGCTGTTAAGCGATTTTATTACTTATTTCCCACGACTTATGGTTCTAATAACATTCTTAAATGCTTGGCAGGTGTTACCTACTAGTACTATTAGAAGTCTGTTGTTTGACATTGACAGAACTGAGAATTGTATCACCACCACAGATGCAAAATAACGTTATGCGTCACGTTATTACTGAACGTGACGCTGACGCATGACGTTATTTTTTATAATAGTTACTGAACTGAATCGTTTTTTTGATAAAAGTTATTTTCATTTTGAACATAGCGCTAAATATCTTACACAGTTCAAAAAAATCTTACCTAGGTATTGCAACAAACATGTGGCGTTGTAGGTAAATATAATTTTGTTATTTTTTCGTCATCATTCATCATTTCAGCCGAAAGATGTAGGACTCCCCCAAGTATCGCCACATTGACCGGTCCCGCGCGACTCGTATCCAGCGAATTCCTGCAACCTCAACCACGTCATCGGTCCATCTACTGGTAGGTCTTCCAACTCAACGTCTTCCGGTTCGCTGTCGCCACTCGAGAACTTGTCGGCCCCATCAGCCATCCGTTCTGCGAGCAATATGACCTGCCCACTGCAATTTCAGTCTGGGAATTTTCCGGGCTACGTCGGTAACCTTGGTTCTGTTGCAGATGACTTCATTTCTGATTCGATCACGCAAGGAAACTGCGAGCATAGCCCTCTCCGACGTATGTAATCATTGGCAGCAACGACTGGTCATGGACACACACTGGACTTTCGTATAGAAACATCGCGGTAAGTTGGACGAGAAGATACCGCGCATTTTTCCGAATGCTGCCCAGCCGAGTCGGATTCGACGATTGACCTCCTTCTCGAAGTTACACCTATCTAACTGGACCTTTTGTCCCAGGTACACATAATCGTCCACAACTTCAAATTTGTCTCGAATCTTGATTGGTGAGTGTGACATGGGCATTCAACATGACCTTGGTTTTGTCCATGTTCATTTTAAGACCTACTCTTTCGGAAGCTTTGCTAAGGTCATCGATCCGTCCCGTGCCGCTCAGTGCTGCTTATCCGTATATTGCCACCAAAATCCATTGGTCTCATCTAATCAAGCTGGCTTGTCTGAGTACTGGCGTCAGCAAGTGCCGGTTTTAGCACTACCAACGCCCTGCCTGGGCAAGATTTCTACGTAAATTTTCGTTCGCACGAAAATCCAGACAATGGTTAAAATAATGGCTTGTATCTGAATGGTTATTTCTATGTGTGGGGGGGCTTAGAATGATGTACTGAATATGTGCTGTTAACCGTTTTCGCGTCGGTGTCCCATTTCACCCCGTTGCTGCCAATAAGTGTGTCTGTTTGTTGTCAGCACACGCTGTAGAGGCCATGGTGGTTATGGATGCCAACATTCGATAACTCTACGACAGTACCTCAGTTCTTCAATGCCTAAAGAGTAACCAGATCACGTCGAGACTAAGTCGGGAAGAAGGAGAATAAGACCGGCAAGAACGGGAAGATAATCGGGAAGAATGGGAAGAAGAACGGGAAGAAGAACGGGAAGAAGACCGGGATGAAGAATGGGGAAGAAGACCGAGACGAACAGGAAGAAGAACGGAAATAAGACCGGGACGAAAGGGTAGAAGAACGGGAAGAAGACCGGGAAGAAACCGGCAAGACCGGGAAGAGGACTGGCAAGACCGGGAAGACGGGGAAGAAGAACGGGAAGAAATTCGGTAAGTAATTAGTAATGGATCGTCACGTACCGACATCTACCGACCGACCTTGAGAAATGTCTAAAAAATGGTTCGGTAGACGGTCTGTCTATAAACCGACAGTTGAATTTGCGCCCGGTTGATGGCAAAAATAGAGATTAAAAAGAATAATTTTATTCTGTGCCTAAAGTGAAAAGTGATCTAACTCTACTTGAAGCAGTTTTGAGTTCTTTATAGAATCTTGAAACTTGATTTTTTTCTATTTTTCTATCTTATCGGTTTAACTCTAGCTGTTATAGAACAGGAAATATGTTTCGTGTTGAATAATACAAGGTGCATTTTTCGTTAATTTTGGTGTAGTTTTTTGTGTTTACTGATGTGTCTTCAGTGATAGTCTTAAATTGAACCTTAATAAAGCTTGACACATTTTATGTAATCAAGTTTCCAATAGGCTTTTTTCTAACTACAATGCAAACTCGGTCAAAATGAATGGAATAGCTGACATAAAGCGCAATTTTCCATGTCCCCACATGTTCAAACTGATGTAGTGAAAACGTGGTTACCATATTCGCGTCGGTATACCTCCCAGCCCGTATACTATAATTATGCATTTAGTAAAAAGCTGTTATTTCAAAGAAAAATATACATAAAATTAATAGTTATTTATGATACTAGTGCGGTAAGTTGGTTTTTACAAACGAGTAGACCAATTTAAGCCCGAAATAAAGTTGAGGACAAGTACCATAGGTAGTCACGAGTTTGTAAATACCAATTTCTGCACGTGTGTCATACAACGTTTTTCAACATAATAATATTTGCGAGAAAATTATTAATTATATTAACCACGCTATAATTTTTTTGTAAATCACTAAACAGCGCTCTCGTGATTTTGGCGACAAGACCTTGAATAAAAAAAGACACTGTTTTCTGCAATTTACATCTCATTCAAAATATCAGTTAGAGTAGATTCCATATTAACATCTGATTCCTCGCTTGAACTCATATTAATATTTTGTTTATCACTAAGAGTATGTTTATCAGTCGGAAAGTCGCAACAGTCTTTGACGTTTCTATGAAAATGGCGCGAATCTGCAAATGGCGCCACATGCACGTGGTGAAAATTAGAACTACAGCTTTCGTTTCACTTACTCTTTTGTGTTAAAGTGAGACAAACGTATTGAGCAAAAGCACTTCAAAGGAGGTTCGATCAGTCAGCCTATTATTTTATTCTCGTACTGTGAAACTCCTTGGTGGGATACTTTATTTTTTTTTATTAAAAAAAAGTACGCACGGTGCTATACAAGGGGGAGTGCGGTAAAATAGGTACTTAGGTGCGTAATTTTTAACTTATTTTTGCCTACTGTCAGGAAATTATAAGCTTGTTATATTACTCATTCTTTCTTTGAATAAAAATTGAGGTTTTTTCTATAAGCGTTCCTAAAACATTCATCAGATTCTGTTAAAAGTCGTGGGTTCTTCTGTGTACGCCTGCGAAAATTCATGGCCCAAAAAAAATATATACATATACGTAGCATCGCAACGGATTCAGATATTGCAGGATTCAGATAGTTACTTTTAAATAAAACAACAAGAAATAGGTAAGTATGAACATAATTATATATTTTAAAGCAAAATAAAAGGATAGGTAAGTCCCTAAACACTCACAATTTTTTTTATAAACAAAAGTGTACACCAAACGTATCTCTTGAACGATGGAGACGTATTATATAGCTATAATGATTTTTAGCATTTTATTATAATGTACAAATAGATGGTGTAAAAAGACTCTTAACGAAGCGGAAAAGGAATTTGTTGTACCCGTCCGTACATTCCTTTTTTTGTAGTGAACGTTTCAAAGACGATTTATAAGAATGGAAGAGAAAGGCAAAAAAGTCGGTAGCAGTTTCCGGCGCTGAGGCGTAGGAGAAGTTATATGACTTACTGGACAGTCTCTGCTTTTGCTCTCTCAACTTTACACCCCGCCAATTGTGTGAGAATAACATAAGTGCACACAAGAACTTGCACATGGTGTTCATTAATAAAATGGTAAGAAAGAAGATGTCTGATGAGATGACGATTAATAAAGAAGTTTAGAAGAAGAAGACATCCTGTGCCAACTCCAAATGAATTGGGATAAGGGCAAGATAATGATTGTAGTCTTCGTGAAGGGTCCGTTTACTTACACATTTGTTAGGCGTTCAAAATTGATTGCATTTAGTGTGTGCCTTGTTTAACCAATAATTCGTCAAGGGCGCAATTTCCAAACTCATTGTAATAATGCAATTGCACCTCGTGAGATGGATGTGATTTAATTATTTCACTTATTTCTAATCGAATCCTTTTCATTGAATCTGGAAGATCAAAACTTTTTTCGGTCGCCTGAGAAACTACTATATAACTAGGTATAAAATCATGATCGTAAAGCATGTGTTTTAGTATTTCTATTTTAAACTCGGAATGGTACGAAAATATGGCGTCGGTCATTTTATTGAATGCACCAGTGAAGAGCAAACATATTGAAGGATAATATTGCTCCGTATCTTCTTTCAAGCAGTTAACAATCCTTGAGCCTAAGGCAGGATATATTGCAACATGAATTTCTTTCCATATCTTTTCCTCTTCACCGGTCCACAATGCATTTCCCATTTTAGAAATGTGTTGCTCCATTAATATAGCGTATTCTGTGACTAGTTTCCAACTAGTGTACAGTACATAATTTTCTTGAACTTCCATATTCTTTTCCATTTTTTTCTTGATCTCCGTAAACAATTTAGCAGGAGTAGTTCTTCTACTCAAAGTAAACTCTTTGTAATTGTCAAAAAAATATCGAATAAATTGATCGAAGTTGTTTTTAACGACGTATTCGTCGTATTGAATAAATTTACGCCACGAAAGAAAAGCTTCTTCCATTGCTGGAGCTATTACCGTTCTAAATCGCAGAAGCTGATCTTCCTCACTTTTAGCATACAATACACAACGTCCAAATAATTCTATGTAATCGCTGTTTTTCATACAAAATTTTGTTCCTGCATTTGATAACAATTGATCAGTAACAAAATCGTCGTCAAATGAGTCTACCATGTTTGTATGCCATCGTGCATAGTCCACTAAGTTACTCAGAAGACGCTCGGACAAGGCGCCACTGACTGACGTTAAATACGCGTAACTCTTCATAAAATATTGTGCTTGCACGCTAACTGGAACTTTATCAACTTTACCTAAACGTTTAAGTATTTGTTTATTTACCTTCGAAGATAATTTATCGATAAAGGAACTTAATAATGTCCATAGTTCTTTTTCAACGGTTGTATTTTTAACCTTACATAAAAGCCGGAAGGTGTTTTTAAAAATAACAGTCCTGATTACAGAATTTGTTGTAGTGTTCCAAATATTTGAGATCAATGTTTTTAGTTCACCGAGTTCAAGTTTTGAAAATGCTAAATGGAGACCCAACTTCCGTAAGGAGACTGGTGCTTCTAATAAATTCAACACATGGTTACGGCTTTTAATTTGACTCAATTTGGACATAATGGCAAAAAGCGATGGCACTGCAAATTGTAAGTAATCTCCTTTGGAATACCATAAAACGACTTCTAAAGGAATTATTGGTCTGGCAATATGTAAATGTTTTGCGACATTTTTACGTATGCTAATCGTGGTCTGGTCAGTTTCGCCCCAATTTATCTTAAAATTGTCGGGAGCATGTAATTTTGCCATTTCAATTATTTGATTTTGGGAAAGAAGCATGAAGAGACCTTTAATGACAGTTTTTTGTCCAGTGGGTTTGTTCAGATGTAGCAAGTAGGCGTCAGCGAAGTGCTGCGCGAGTGAGTGCGGCCAGTAGACGCGCAGCTTGGCGAGCAGACGTCGCAGCGAGACAGCGTCGTCAGTTCGCAACGTGTCTATTTGTTTGTCGTGGCGCGTCAGCAGCTGCGGCTTGTACTTCAGTGCGTTCAGGCACGCTTCCTCGCTCAGACACAGTGAGAACGACTCCTCGAACATGTGCTTCCGCCACGATTTCTTCACGTTGTACAAACACGACATGTCTGTTTCCCACATTTTTTCTTGTCTTACCTTAATTAGTTCCTGAATTTTCTGAAGGACGCTTGGGTACTTACTGATATCTTTTCCCCAATCGCGAAGCAAAGTCAAGATATTCTCTAAGTTTTGTAAAGTGTCATTAAAATCGGATTCATTTGAAATAGTGTTACTTTGTATTTTCGTCTGTAGGTAATTTAGGAGATAAGCAAATATTTTCTCAATTTGTTCTTCGTTCAGGTTTCTCCGCTTATCTTTAAAAGTATTAAACAAAATTTTTTGTTCAATGATTTCAGGCACTGGTTTGTCATGCAAAACATTATAAAGGACAATAGATTCGAGACACAGTTGGACGTCGTTGTCTGATTCGGCGTAGACTTCCATACTGTGGAACAACTGATCTAAAATGTTCCATGTTTCAACATCGAATTCATGAGCAGATACTTTTGAAAGTAGATGATCGACGAATTGAATTTTGAATTTGAATGGTTCATTAATGTGTCGATCAAAAAGAAAACGGAGTAATATTTTAATATGCTCTGGGTTTCTTCTGGCACAAGTGATCAAAACTGAGAGCATGGTAAATCGTTCAGAGGGTGAGTTTTCTGCAAGTATATGCTTTTTTATTTCTGTCAATGCAATATTAAATGGAATATACTCATACCAATAATAGAACCCTACGTCCATTTTGTATTGGTCTATTTCGTCTTCTGAACGAAGAAAACTGAGATCAGTCCTGTCGATAAAAGTTTGCCTAATGAATTTAGTTTTTTCTTCATCCGGAATGTTTTTAACAAAATGTTTCAATTTGTTAAATTCGCAAAAATTTTGGCCCTGCTTATTCTTTTGTTTAAATAAGAAAGGTTTTATTTCTTCCTTTTTCAAATATTTTGCTACTACAGACAAGTCGACTTTATCAGCGTATCCATCAAAATTGTCTAATATTCTTTGCGGGATCGTTTTCATAAGTATCTCTGTTTTCTTTCTTCCCAACTCAGGAAAGTAGTAATCTTCGTCTTCCAGTATGTTTGCTACGTCAGCCGTGTGAGACTTTAATAAAAATAAAATTTCCTTTATCACGTAGTATGTGCTGCATGATTCAAGCCGTTTATAAAAAGTTATAAAATGAGCAGATCTTCTGCATAAACGTTTAAATAAAGTCAGTGGTATGAGACGTTGGTTTTTTATAACGTTTTCTATGAATGGAACGGAACATTTTTCCAACCATTTGTGAGACCTCTCCGTTTCCTTAAGGTATTCATAAAAGGCTTCGACTCGACTTTCATCTTTCAGATTGAGTCTAATGTGAAGCATGAGTTTGTTAAATGTTTTGGTGTTCATGTTAGGTAACAGTTGTGTGTGTAGGTACTCTGGATTGATGATGTTTGCGTACTGCGGCTCGGTGATTAGCCACGTGGACTTTTTGATAGCTGTTGCCGCATACAGCATGTCGTTAGATTTCATTACTTCGATGATATAGTCTACATTTCTGTTTCTACTGGCGAGTTCTATTTTCAGTAGGTTATCTATGTCACTGTCGTCGTAACTAATGTCTCGTAATTCATAGTTTTCATTAGTAATTGCATCCTCGACTAGATTGTTGAAGTGTCGGCGCTTCTCACCGAGTGTGTCTCCTTCCAGCGTCAGCGGCGGCATTGTGATGATCTGGAACCGAAATATACTTATTGTTATTACCTACATCCGTTACAAGTATCTTCACAAAATGAGGTGCTTGTTATAGCGAATAGGTCTTTATATATGTGAGCGTAAAATTGTCGTACACGTTACATTGTAAAATAACTAGAGAGATTGTAAACTCTCCAAATATTGTCAAACGAACATACTGCTTACAATAAAACGCATCATTTTTCGTGAAATGCATGCGATGGTAGTCACTCACGTGGTGTGGAGGGAAGGATGGGTCCCCTTTGCCCAATGGTACATCGCTGTCATGAAAAGATAATGAACCATTCCTGAGAAATACCGATTAATATAACCGGACCTTAAAACACTTTATCTATTCTATATACTTATAATAAATCTGTAGAGAGGTCAATTCTGTACATGAAATATATTTTCAAAATAACTATCGGGGGGTGATTAGTGATCGATACTGATGCCAAAAATGCAATCAGTAAAATTTTTGTCTGTCTGTCTGTCTGTCTGTATGTTATTTATAGAAAAAAAAACTACTCGACGGATTTTAACGAAACTTGGTACAATTATTCTACATACTCCTGAGCAGGTAATAGTATACTTTTCATCACGCTACCATTAATAGGAGCAGAGCAGTGTAAGGAAATGTTGGAAAAACGTCGCGTGGATGTATGTTTGTTACTCTTTCACGAAAAAACTACAGAACGGATTTGGATGAAATTTTGCACACAGATGGTTTATAACCTGGATTAACACATAGGATACTTTTTATCCCGGTAGTAAGATCCCATGGGACAATTTTGAAACTTCACGCGGGCGAAGCCGCTGGCAGAAGCTAGTATTCCCATAAAAAGCGTAGTCAACGGAGCCCCGCTTCACGGGGTATTTCCGAGTGCAGGGTTTAGACTTTTAGGGGAACCTAACTAAACTAACGGGGGGGGTGCCCCAAGTCTCGATTATGGGGGCTGAGATACGTCCGAATGTCACTAGCATCGCTAGAGAGGTTACAATCTAACGTGTTTGGCAATTTTACGGTGACACATACACCATTGAGGCCCAAATCGGCTGAATCTCAGATTGAAAACCATATTCAGCTCATCATTTTTTGAGCTTTACTACTTTACAAAATTTCGTGTGAAACATAATTTTCAACTAAAAGATGGATTTTTATTTTAAAAAATCAGTTTCACATTTCTAAAGGGTGTATAACACCTCTTCACGAAGCCGAAAGGCACTTGTTCTCCCCGTCATTGCGATCATTTTTTTGTTCTACACCATACCTGGGAACCTTCTAGTTACGGAGATATGGGGGGTCAAAGTTACAACTTTTTGAGAAGATTTTTTTGTAGGTAATATAAGTTTTTTTTGTTAGATTTTGACTATTATCACCTCCACGATCCCCGTACTTTTCAATCCATTCAGCAGCACTATGTTTTAAGTGCGTTACATTGAGTTCTACCACAAATCGTGATTTATAACCTCAAAAAAAAAAGTTGTTTCCCAGCAATAATTTTTGCGTAAAGTTACTTAGTTTGATGTACAGAATGCTTGGTTAACGGCTTTGTGATGAGGTGGTTTACACCCTGTATAGTGGCTCAGTCAACGTAAAAAGACAAGCAGTAGGTTGACTTCAAAGAAACGACCGAAACGCTGACGTTATTAACCGCCGAGCGCCCCTACCGGGCCTGTAAGGATACTTCAAGGTGCGAACAGACTGGTAGTTGCACGCTCCGCGTCATTTTGTTAACCTATTTGACCGCCACAGTCGTGTATAAACGACAAACCAAAATGTGCCTAGCACGTCATGGTCGCGTCTGCGTGACAGAATTTTAAACGTAAATAAATGTCATAAAACAGCATTGTTTTACCTAGGTACATTAATTATGTACCTTGACCATTCTTATTTTATTTGAAGTGAATATCTTTCGTTAGATTTCATTTTTAGTAACGTAATATGACAAAAAAGAAAACCAGTCATAAACTTCAAAAACATAGTGCCCTCGACGTCACGAATCATCATAACAGGACACGTAGTGATATAGGTAGCAGTCAATATAACAAGAATATCGACCTCGATGGCAACCTACGTTATATTTACTCTGAATCCTGCACCTGACCGATGACCTGGCGAAGGTTGCGGGGATACGATAAAAAAAAAATGCGAGTCGCACTGGACCGGTCAATGTGGCGACAATTGGGGGAGGCCTATGACCAGCAGTGGACGTCTTTCGGCTGAAATTACGATGATGATGATGAATTCTGCACTCGTAAATAAACAAAACATTTGCTATTGAACTTTTATGTTTGAGAAAAATATCCGATTATATCCGATATATTGTCGATATTTAAACGATATAAATCAAACGATTTTTTATGATATTTATCAAACAATACAAAAATGGTTTAAAAATGTTATTTTCTTAAGTAATTTTTGGCATTTGGTACTGTATTTCTACTTCTTATATTTGGGAAGTAGAAATATAGTATAGCGTAAAAGCGCTGGAGTAGAGTTTAAACATACTCTTATCCCTAAATGGCAACACTTCTGCCGGCATTAATGGCGTCAGTCGTGATTCTAAGTACTTAGTCTGATTTAAAATAAATAAAACATATTATATTTATGTTTATTTAGCAATGCAAATAGTTTACATAAACAATACAATAAAATAATAATATGGCTTTCATACAAAATGGATATTTATCAAACTTGATTTATTTCATAAATATCCGATATTTTGATATTTATAATAAATATCGGATATTTTCGTACCCTGGAAATTTTATAATGCTGAACCATGTGCTCAATAAAAATCAAGTGTTAGTTGATTCTCGATTAATTAAAATGATTGTAATGCCCATCTCTATCACACTGTTGTATTGTCTGTGCCGGGGACGCCACAGTCGTCTATGTTTGACAGTCTCACGACGTAAGCGCGGTTTTTTTTAAATAGAGCGGTTGCTTTCCTGTTATTAAATTTAATTAATAATATATGCGGTCATCCATTATTAACCTTTTATTTAAACGCTTACGTCGGATTAATCCGACAAACATATACGGGTCAATGACGATTTCGTCAGGGTTGTTTATTTACGACCAAAATATCACAGCTCGTTTGGTGGATGCTCCAGGGTAGCACGCGAAATTCAATTTTTCTTAAGGTTTTTGCAATTTGTAGGCTAGTGTTATGTTGTATGTTGAATGAACATATAGTTGGCGGCTGTAAGTGTGTACCTCCAAATTCAAAAAGGTCGAGGAACGAATTTTTCAAGGTCAAAGTTGGTCCTCGACCTTTGTGAACAAGGAGGTTTGTATTAATGATTTTGATGATTATAATTTTGTAACTGCATACTTCTTATAGTCAGTTTTAATGTACTTTTTTATTTAATTACTCAATAATGCCTTAGAACATTTTCTTGTTAGAATACTAACCGACAAAAGTCAGCGATGCAAAATATGTGCAGCAAAATTAAAACGGTCTGACACTCGTTTTATGTGGCAAAAATAAAAAAATAAAAAGAAGTATAAAGTTTATCGGTGCGTAGATCCATATTTTTACGTTTAATCTATTATGTCTATGGTCTGCTAGAGGTTGCTTATCGATGTCCGACAATATAAAATTTCTCATACTTACAAGTTTTTCCATAATATGAAACAGAATATTAGTGAAACGAAACTTACGAAAACTACGAAACCATTTAAACAAAATACCTATTATTATTTCGATTTTATTAATAAAAATTTAATTAAGTTACCTCTAGTGCAGAGGCGAGTAAGTTGAAAAAGCCATGCCAGCTACTCCACTGTCATCATAAGGTGACGAGAAAGTACGTCATGATTGAACATAGTGCTGTGATGGTATGGACTTGGTTTTATCGATTGTTGTTTTGAATTGTGGATTTAATGCCGAAACTGTGCCACATATCATTATTATTTCTGTCATAAAGGACACAGCGTGATGAAATAAAACTCCTGTATTACTTACTTACAGTGACGGATTAAGACTACTTGATGCCCTAAGCAATCCACGCCTGTGGGGCCCCCTATCCGAATGTCAACTAGAATCGCCAAAAGGTCTAGTAGTAGTCTAGGTCTGACTCTATGTCAACTTAAAACGCGTGAATTTTCAGTTAGTCCTAGTATACTTTTTATGGTGTGGTTTTTGGTGACGTGAGAGTGAGACGTGATGCCTTTTTTTCCGTATGGGAAATCGTCATATAATTTCTCCCACTCTGCGGAGCGGGAGGGAGTATCAGAATTTTACTGACTAAATCCCGTCCATGTTCCTTCCTCAATTCGTCAATGTAGTAGGTTAAGTTCTATGGGGCTGCGGGACTGTTGCGGTTTTATTTTTAGGATGGAATCATCAAATGACTTCTCCTACTCTGGGCGGAGCAAGAGGGAGTGTCAGACTTTTACTGACTAAATAAAACAAATAATAAACAAACGCGCCGTCGACACGGCCTGTCATTATAAGACGGATGGACGGCAAGCTAGCCATAGCTCACCGTCCACAAGCCCACGCCTACGGTTGCCGGTGACGCCCGGTGCGTCTCCCGCGGCGGCTGGGGCGAGAGGTTCTCTCTCTCTCATGCTCCACCACCTCCTTTTGCTAGCAAGACTGCTTTGCAGAAGGAGGTGACGGTTTCCCATTCCGTCTCGCTCCGGACCATGGATTGAACCAGGGCCGGACGCGAGTACGTCGCCGCCGCCGATCGCCGCTACGAGGACGGTGGTGTTCCGCCCACGCCAGGAAAACCTTCACCGTGCAGTGCGCCACCGTGCCCTCCGGTCGATCCTTGCAATGGAAACACCCGGGCGTTTCCTCCCGCCCGATTCGATGCAGGAACCTCCCGAAACAACCGTGTCCAGTGAGGACCTGCGTCAGGCGGAAGGTGAGGACGCCGTGGCGTCTCTCAGTCTCAAGCCACTCCTCAAAGTGGGGACTTATCGCCACTCCTCAAAGTGGGGACTTATCGCCACTACCGTCGCGTGCCCTGCACGGGGTTGCGACAGTCGCTCTCTCCATGTCGCCTTGAGATCCCGCCGGAGGTCTGTCCGCTGAGCGGCGATTTGCCACGGCAGTAGAGTTTCTCCCCGGCGTAGTGCCTCCGCGCGTAGGCGTTTCGCTTAGGCGTGCGAGGACTATCGCCTCCAGATACCAAGGCGGCAATCCGGCAAGCAGGCCCGCCACCTCGCGGGCGATCGTGCGGTACCCACGGACCATCTTCACGGCTACCACCTTTTGGGGCACGTTCAGATAATAAGCGGTTCGCCGCCTCAAGGAACGCGAACAATGTGGAATGCTTCACGGTTTTGGCGTGTCATCCTTGCACAGGGGCCATGTTAATCTTCTCTCATGGACAAGGACGGATTTTTTTTCTGTGCTTCTTCTGGTGCCCCCCCCCCAGACATGATGCCCTAGGCAATTGCTCAATTTGATTAAGGGTAATCCGTCACTGCTTACTTATATTGTTTCGTAAAAGGTCTATCCTTTTATTAGAAAACATGCTCTAGGTTAAAAGATAAATAGTTAGTGCTCTATCGATATGATTTTGAACTCACTAATATTTTGCCGAGGACACGCTTTTTTGTTTTTGACGTGGCGATCAGAAGGTTAACGCCCTACCCACCACCACTGTAGGCATTGAATTCAAGGATACGTCCGAGTCAAACTATTGCTTATCTTTTTACTGTGGCTCAGTTCATTTTGTCATATTCATTTTGTTATCAGCCTTATTATCTTTATCAGGCTCAATTACAATTTAATCGGCACCCTCGAAGCAACATTAAGTTTATTAATATCAGTTACATACATACACAACAACATCACGCCTGCAATCCCTAACAAGACCAGGGCCCTTATTCACAACCATTCGACTCGCTTCCGATTCGGAAAGTCGTAGGTCTATCTCGGTTGTTTTCGTAATGCCAGAAGAAGACAGATATACGAGTTGTCGAATCGGAAACGAGTCGAACGTTTATGAATACGGGGTCAGGCCAGACCCCATACTCACAACGCTTCTATTCGATTTCGATTCGGTAAGTCGTATGTCCATCTCGCTCGTTATGTCAAAAAAAGATAGACATACGACTTGTCGAATCGACAATCATTCCGAGCGTTTGTGAATCCGGGGGCAGAGGTCCGAGCTGGGAATCGAGTACGATTTTATATTAAAACTGCAACCTGTACATTGTTTTATTACATATGTATATGGTTACGGATATTCCAATCTGATAGGTAAACTGATATAACTCGGTTGGACTGATTTTGTGATAACTGCTAAGTATCAAAAGTAGTACCAAACGGCACTTCTGTGATGGTATTTTGTTTAATTGGCGAATCGGGAAAGTTACCAAACGGGATGTAACCGTTATAAGCATTAGGTCTTTGGTTTGATTTTCAGTTTCGCCAAAGTATTATTGGGTCTTCCTTCAGGAATTTCTCAGTAATCAGCACGGAGTGTGAATTCGTGCCCCTTTTATGTGAAAAAGCTTGCTACCTATTGGCAATGGGACAAAAAATAACTGTTAAATTCTTGTACCAACACTTTCTCGGATTACAGGCCTTTAATTATTACTTAAGGCAACTAGATGAGCTAAATTAGCAACTCTGTTTGTGGTGGATCTAACTTCGTTTGTGATGCTGTTAGAATCAAGTTTAAATCAGCTTGCACTTCAAAGTGGTTGTTACGTCAATCACTGCTGGCCAAATAGTGCGAAATTAATGGTTTTGATCGGTTTACAAAAAATCTATTGATTGGACTAAATAATTAAAACACTTTAATGCTAATATATTGTTTTTATAACTATTTGCCAAAAAATCAAAATGATCGCATGTATTTTAGTATGATTATTTTTGGTTGAAAGACATTTTTAGAGATAAGTTCGTAATTCACTGGTTTAGACTTTCACGGTTTTTCACTACACTTAGGTTCATGTTCACCGAGAACATAAACAGTCTGATTATCTAAAAATAGCTGTCAATGTGACATGTTCCCATTCAAAAATGTGTTTTAAACAGCTGTTTTTAGATAATCGTCAGTCATCTTTTTGGTGAACATGGACCTAGAAGTACTTACGGGATTATATCCGTGATTTTCTTTTGTTTTGAGCAAAAGCAAAAAACAAAAGCAAAAGCAAAATCACGGATATAATCCCGTAAGTACTTTAAGTGAAGTTCGTAAAGGTTCGGTACCTATGATCGTTGATCAGTGCCACACCTGCTCAAGGTGGATTACTTGTATTTTCGATGTAACATTAACCTCACAATTTTATAATATTTCATGAATACATAGGACGTACATTTTTTCACTAGCTTTTGGTTCACATAAACACAACGACCTGATTATGGACAAGGTAAGTACAGTCACGACTAATAATATATAAACACTTAAGAATTTTTAAAAGTGTGTTTCCTACTGTACTGTTTAAAATTTCATGTTAATACGTAAATAGTATTCTGGAACTCATATTTTAACTCCTAGTTACAATCGTTATCCCTCGCGAAAATAGCTGTAGTATTAAGGGTTTACATATTATTGGACGTGACTGTACATACCGACACTTTTTTCGCTGTAGTACCTACGTAATATTACTTTACGGTTTGTGTAATGACCTAAGTACCTACCTAAATAAAATTAAAGTACACAACAACAAACAAACAACTACCAAAGTATGCTATTTAAATAAATACCAGGATTACTAACCCAAAACAATAAGACTCTTTCGATGGCTAGAATGTTTACAGATAAGTTAACAATGTCTATAAGTACACCTTGCATACCTACTAAATTACTTTTAAGCTGAATCACGAAACAATAACAGCGACCTACAGATATCGATGTGATGGCCTTGTCGACCCATTTCCCACTTAGGGCAGTGGCCTGACGTCATGTAAACACAATAATGACAAAAAGTTATCGTATATTAACTTACCTCCGCCTTTCGATGCTTTCCCAAAGAGACACCGCACAGAACTGAATTTACGTTTCCTCACACTAACGAGTATCGCAGATAGGTGTAATATTGTGCAACACAATCAAATTATGAGTCAGGAAAAGCCGGTGTGGGTGTGTGTATTCTGTGATTCGGAGTCAGAAACACTTCGTACGTTCGTAATGTTCGTATATAGGAGATACCTATTTCGCGAAGTTGTGAAAGCTTAAGAAAAGCCTATGCAGTGAGTCTCTGTCACTGAATTTTAATTCTTATTGACTTCGTTGTGAACTCATGTTCTATTAGTACGTGAATCGTGAATCATGCATGTTAAAGAATACAGATAATACAGATACCAATAGGAATAACGTAACTGGTGATAACGCGTTATAAAAGAAACGGTTACATTATAACGGGGCTATTAAGGTTTTTGATTATATTTGGTACCATAATAATATACCAAAATGTTATTGGGTTTTCCATCAGGAATTTCTCAGTAGCAGCCAATCAAACTGTTGCTAGAGTTTGTAAAACAACTTCTACCATACACTAACCAACCAAAAGTTTTTGATATTTTTAACTCCCGACGCAAAAACGACAGGGTGTTATAAGTTTGACGTGTCTGTGTGTGTCTCTCTGTGGCATCGTAGCGCCCGAACGGATGTACCGATTTGGATTTTGTTTTTTTTGTTTCAAAGATGAATTATTCGGGAGTGTTCTTAGCTATGTTAGATAAAAATCAGTCCAAGATGGCCGCCGGCACAAAATGGCAGATTACATATTTACTCAACAGCTCCCTCAATGTGGGTATCAAATGAAATGGCTTGAGAATAGTATACACTATGATAAATTAAAGTAATTGAGAATAGTATACACTATGATAAATTAAAAATCCAAGATGGCCGCTACCACAAAATAGCGGATTCACGAGTTATTTGCTCTTTAACTTTTAGTACATCGTGTCGGGGGGTTTTTAAATTTTAAACTTAATTTCACTTGTTGTTCACAATTCTTGGTCGGCCCAAATAGCCCCCAAAACTGAAATAGCCAACTCACTAACTATCTCGAGACAGAAGACGTGTAACCGACAAAACCCGCGCATAGGCGCAAAAAGGTTTGTCCTGATTTTATATTATTTACTCAGGCTCTATATTCGTCGATTTGTGATGGGCCTAGCCTACCCTTTATAATAATTTAAATAGTTTAAATGATGAGTCTGATAATTTAATTTGCGATTTGAGTAAATTATTCTCGTTCCTATTTAGATTTATTTTAAAATCGAACATTATAGGAAACGTAAGAAAACATGTAAGTATTTTATATCCTGCCTAATAGGGGATGGACATTTAATTATTCATGTTCCGGCAATTTCATTATTTTAATATTTAAGTATAATCATATTTACATCTCGTATTAGGAACTTCTGAAAATGCAAGGGCAAAATCAAAAATCAAAATCAAAGCATTTATTTCAAGTAGGCCAATAACAGGCACTTTTGAATTGTCGAAACAAAGATGACATTTAAATGTAGCTACAGTCCCAGTCACAAGACATCAAAACTGTGAAAGTACTGTAGTTGCCCATTCCCTAGCGTAGATCTCTATGGAGAAGAACGGGCAAGACACTCCATGGACACTCTTTTAAATTAAATTATTGTTACAAAAATCTTGGTTACATCATTCATGTTGAGATGGTAAATTATGTGAGAACAATGTATCAAGATGTGCACGTTAAAAGTGTCCATAGTAAAAACAAAATAATTCATTCAAATAAGCCTAGGCATTATGAATGAAGTCCAAATCCACATACTGCCTCGTTGGTGTCACTCCAGAACTTTTCGGCCCCTTCGGCCATCCGTTCTGCGAGCCATATACCCTGCCCTTTTCATAAGGCCCATAGTGCGCGACCACGTTTCGGTCGCGCATGTATGTATTCTTAATTACTGGCAAGTGGCAATACACACTGGTCATAGTATTGAGAGATTGCGATAAGTTGGACGAGAACATACCGCGCAACTTCCCGAACGCTGTCCAGTCGAGTCGGATTCGACGATTGTTCTCTTCCTCAAAGTTAGACCAACCTAACCATTGAGCTTAAGTATATATTTGTACCTAACTGAACCATTTGTCCCAGGTACACATAATCGTCCACAACTTCTAGTGTGTCTCCGATCTTAGTAGGAGTGGGTGTTACATGGGCATTTAACATGACCTTAGTTTTGTCCATGTTCATTTTAAGACCGACTCTTTCGGAAGCTCTGCAAAGGTCGTCGAGCATTGTACTGAGGTCCTCCATGGTCTCAGCCATGACCACTATATTGTCGGCAAACCGAAGCCGAAGGTAAGTGAGGTACTCGCCGTTGACGTTGATGCCTAGCCCTCTCCAGTCAAGAACCTGCACGACATCCTGCAGTACAGTGGTAAACAGTGTCAGATATATAAAATAAATAAATAATAAATATCGCTGGACAATACACACAGCGCCATCTAGTCCCAGACTAAACGTAAACCTAAACGTGTCGTGGTCACCGGATAGTTGATAAACTAAGTACATATATACCTTTTTGTTTGTAAATACGTACTTATTATACATATAAGCAGCCATGACTCGGAAACATGTACATGCTCATTACACAAACTTTTGCTCCTACCGGACATGACGTATCCCTGTCTCACACCTCGCTGCAGAAGTATGGTTTCCGAGGCTTGGTCCTGAAGTCGGACTGAAATGGTGGCGTTATTGTACAAACAACTCGATGTACTGGTAGTCGATTGATCGATTTGTCACCGTTGGAGGGACTGCAGTACAGCCCAGCCCAGCCTTTTGAATCGTTTTTAATAAGATCATGGTAGGCCTCCAGGTCTCGATCGATTTGAAGGTTTTCGTTTGGTCTAGAAACGTTATACAGAGAGACAGGTTTTAATATACTCTTTTGTCTTCTGTTTCACCTGCCGCAGCGTATGTATGTGGTCCACGGTGCTAAAGCCACACTCGGAGATCACTCGGGGGAGCAAAGTTCGAAAAAATAACATCCTGTACTTTTGTTACATCAATCGATAGGGAAGAGAAAACAATGAAATCTAAAGAACAGTTATAAATTCAATTAGCTATAGCACTTTTATTCCTGGTTTTCCTTTCATTTAATATATCATGTTTGTAAGGGAGATTTGATCCATAGAATTGAACCAATCGATTGATGTCAAACAGTTACAGAATGAAAAGTCCATTCATTGATGGACTCTTGAACACAACTTTGATTTGATCAGACACGCATAAAACGTGTATCAATCCAAAGCCGGAATCAATACAAACAAGTTTTTTTTTTAAACAAAACGTTTTAGGGCCTGCGCAGACGACGGACTTATTGTGCGTGACTGACAAAAAGTCTGCGACAAATTTTGCGTGTTTAATTGTGTTTCACTAAGTTTTGACCACTATAAGGATCTACTGATGGACAGGCTCCTACTGATCGCCTTTTAGTCGACAAAAAAGGTCAAATAAGTAGTCAAATACATTGATAACGCAAAATTTGTCGCAGACTTTTTGTCCGTCACGCACAATAAGTCCGTCGTCTGCGCAGGCCCTTAAAGTGTCACGTTTCTGAGATCGTGGCATCGCAACGCATTCAGATGATGCAGGATTCAGCTAAGTACTTTTAAATAAAACAACAAGAAATAGGTTAGGATAAATGTAGGTATATATTCAAAAGAAAAAAATAATAATAGGTAAACACCCTTTTTTATAAACAAAAGTGTACAACAAAAGTATTTCTTGAATGATACGAGTACAAAATATACAATCGGACGTAGTTTGGCCAACGGAAGCTGTCTAAGAACAAAGGCGGGAATTTTCAAAAATCAAGAGCTGGTTGGTACTATTTATTACGGAGGAAGTAATTTATTTTTCATTAATTTGTATGACTCGAATATTACTCGAGTGTATTATCACATTATTCTATCCCCTAGGCCCTTTCTCCACACCAGGGTGCAAGTAGTGGCCTAGAGTGTAACGTGAGTCGATCAGTTGAATTAGTAATAACTTCTCACCAGATTCTTTATTTCTGACACCAACAGATGAAATTGAGATAATTAAATTAATTAGTACCTTAAAATCAAGCACAGCGGTTGGACACGACAACATAAGTAATGATATGTTGAAACAGACTAAACATGTTATAGCCAGTCCTGTCACACATATTTGCAATTTGAGCATATCTTCCGGCGTTGTGCCTGAAGACTTGAAGATAGCCAACGTGATACCAATCTTTAAGGCAGGTGAGACCAGTATACCAGCTAACTATATACCTATTTCCCTCCTGAGCGCCCTGTCAAAAGTAATCGAAAAGGTAGTAAATGTCAGACTGATCAAATATCTTGAGCACAATAGTTTATTGGCCGAAAATCAGTTCGGATTTCGTGCTGGCAGATCTACGGAGGACGCCGTTACCCAACTTGTTGACACTGTCGTTGGCAAAATGGACAAAGGACAAAAGTGTATGGGCGTCTTTCTAGATCTAGCCAAAGCGTTTGATACGGTTTCCCGCCCGATACTGCTGAAAAAACTTGAGGGTCTCGGAATAAGGGGCTTGGCTTTGGACTGGTTTAGGTCTTATCTAGGACATCGAAATCAACGAGTTCGCATTGGTGAACATGTCAGTGACTTTGCCTACGTTGACTACGGCGTACCGCAGGGCAGTGTTTTGGGCCCTACATTGTTTCTGATCTACATAAACGACCTATGCTCTCTCGAACTCTGCAATGCTAGCATTTTTACGTTTGCGGATGATACTGCAATAATTTTTCATGAAAAAACATGGAGCGATGTCGTTTCTGTGGCCCAGGAGGGACTCAAAAAGGTTGCTACCTGGCTGCAGGACAACTTGTTGACCTTAAATGTAGGAAAAACGAAGTCAGTGTGTTTTAGTATCTCTGCCCGGTCTGCACCTGACAAAGAGCTACAAGTTAAACTTCACACTTGTGGCAGTGTCACTGGCGAAAGATGTCTCTGCTCGCCAATTGAACAGGTTCCTTGTATTAAATACTTAGGAATCCTAATTGATGGACATCTGACATGGAAGTGTCAAATTGATGCACTTGTGAAACGTACAAGAAAACTCTCGCACATATTTAAAAAATTAAGGTCCATCGCAAAGCCCGAACTGATTCGCATTGTGTACTTATCCTTGTGCCAGTCAGTGTTAAGTTATTGTGTATCGGTCTGGGGAGCGGCAAACAAAACCCTCTTGTTAAGGCTGGAACGAGCTCAACGAGCTATTCTAAAAATAGCTTACAAAAAAACCTGGCGTTACTCTACTGATGCTTTGTACTCAGAATGTAGTGTACTTCGTATAAGGCAGTTGTTTATCGTCTCCATATTGCTGCGTTTCCATAGACATGCTAGAGAATTGGTCATACAGTATCGACCAAGAGTACACTCATGTTTTGCACGCAGATCCTTTGCATTTCTTGGGCCCTACCTCTATTCCAAATTCTACTCTTACAATAAAACTATACTCACCTTATCGTACAGCTCTCTTAAACATGTTATATTTAAATGGCTGCATCCCAAAAACTATAACGAAACAGAACACCTTTTGTGTATACAGTCGTAATATATGTAGTTACAAACCATGCACGTACTCATCCACCAAATACACCACACCCACTCATATACACCATACATAACCTAACACCCACCACACTTCACCATTACACACACACACACGCCCATACACACACAGACGCCCATACACACACACTTCCATTTATTTTTATTATTTTTTTACTGTCAATATTATTTTTCTTTTGTTTTTTTATTATTGTTTTATGTACTTTAATAGTTTTTTTTAATATGTTAAATCATTTTTTTTTTTCTTTTTACTTTTGTCATTAGTTCAGCTAAAGCTAACCTGTTACCTTTACTTGGGAAGAGACTGGACCCCACGACACAGGGTATCCTAGTGTGGAGTCCAGGGAATTTGTAAAAACTTAGCACTTAAAGATCATTGTCTTCTGTACTAGTTTTTAATATTGTACCTTGTTATGCGAACTGAATAAATTTTATTTATTTATTTATTTAGTACTTTAAAAACTTGTGATATTAACTTGGGCGCGGGACAAACACGAGTGGCGTATGGCGAATGGCGGTGGCGCGGGTGCACGGGGGGCGAAGAAGTGGCGCCATTTCCTCGCCCCCCGCGCATCCGCATCCGCGCCAGCGCCGCGCCACCGCCATACGCCACTTGTATATGACCCGAGCCTTAGATATGCAATTAAGTGATTTTTTTATATAATCTCACTAGAATCTTGGTTGTTATAACTTGGCATGATCTTAGTATTCATTTTTATCATTTTATTATTATGTTCCTAAGGATGGGTGGTGTGAAAAGACTCAACGAAGCCGAAAAGCATTTGTTGTACCCGGTACCAGAAGACAGTTTATAAAGGACCGTTAAAGCGCTAAGGCGCTCGAGAAGTTATATGACTCACTGACAGTCCTTGAGGCGAGCTAGAACGAGCTCTATCGGATTATCGGATTACACATGCAAGAGAAAGAAGTACGAGAGATATAAATCATATAAAGTTCATGAAACATGGCGCTGGTAAGGTTTTGTCTAAAGATGACGAAATAAAAGGAAGATGAAAGATTAATCTTGAAAGTTAATGAATGGAGAGGAGAGTGGAGCGCTGTTTTTAAACAGGTTCAAGTAAAATAGGTTTGGTGAGGGAAATCAGCATGAGTGAAGTAATGAAGGCAGTTCAAGTATAAAAAATGGAAAGGCCATGGGCCCTGGTGAAATACCAGTAGAAGTTTGGAAGTGTTTAAAAAAATATGGATGTGGCTGACCTTTGGCTGACTTTATTCTTCATAAGTGGTGTGAAAAAGCGAATCCAGTAGAATGGTGCACAAGTTCGCTTTAAGAATAAAGGTGGTATCCAAGAAAACGGGCGGCGGGAGTGTTCGAAAGAGATACCGCGGCCCCGGAACGTTAAGAGTGAGGAAGGAACATGGATGGTTTTTAGTCAGTAAAAGTGTGACACTCCCGCATTTGATGTTTTCACATTCGAAAAAAGGATACCAAAATATCGAGGGATAAAGTTCATGTATAGTATGAAACTAGTGGAGAAAGTAATAAAGGAAAGAATGTGGAGGGAGAGTGAGATAACCCAAAATCAGTTTGGGTTGCTACCAGGTCGGGAAACAATGTACACAAATTTTGCACCCCGCCAATTGTTGACAAGTACAGACGTGCATACAAGAACTTTTAGAAAGTGTGCATTGATAAAATGGCAAGAAAGGGGATGTCTGATGAGAGGACGAGTTATAAAGAAGAATGGAAGAAGAAAGACAGCCTGCGTCGACCCTACATTAATTAGGATACAAGGGTAAGATACTGATGATGATGAAAATGATTGCATTAAGTGTCCACCTTATTTAATCATTCATTCGTCGAGGACACAATTTCCAAAATCATTGTAATAATGCAATTGCACCTCGTGAGATGGATGCGATTTAATTATTTCACTTATTTCTAATCGAATCCTTTTCATTGAACCTGGAAGATCAAAACTTTTTTCGGTCGCCTGAGAGACTACTAAATAACTAGGTATAAAATCATGATCGTGAAGCATGTGTTTTAGTATTTCTAGTTTAATCTCGGAATCGTATGAAAATATTGCGTCGGTCATTTTATTTAATGCACTAGTGAAAAGCCAAAATATAGAATGATAATATTGCTCCGTATCTTCTTTCAAGCAGTTAACAATTCTTGAGCCTAAGGCAGGATATATTGCAACATGAATTTCTTTCCATATCTTTTCCTCTTCACCGATCCACAATGCATTTCCCATTTTAGAAATGTGTTGCTCCATTAATATAGCGTATTCTGTGACAAGTTTCCAACTAGTGTACAGTACATAATTTTCTTGAACTTCCATATTATTTTCCATTTTTTTCTTGATCTCCGTAAACAATTTAGCAGGAGTAGTTCTTCTACTTAAAGTAAACTCTTTGTAATTGTCAAAAAAATATCGAATAAATTGATCGAAGTTGCTTTTAACGACGTATTCGTCGTATTGAATAAATTTACGCCACGAAAGAAAAGCTTCTTCCATTGCTGGAGCTATTACCGTTCTAAATCGCTGAAGCTGATCTTTCTCACATTTAGCATACAATACACAACGTCCAAATAATTCTATGTAATCGCTGTTTTTCATACAAAATTTTGTTCCAGCATTTGATAACAATTGATCAGTAACAAAATCGTCGTCAAATGAGTCTACCATGTTTGGATGCCATCGTGCATAGTCCACTAAGTTACTCAGAAGACGCTCGGACAAGGCGCCACTGACTGACTTTAAATACGCGTAACTCTTCATAAAATATTGTGCTTGCACGCTAACTGGAACTTTATCAACTTTACCTAAACGTTTAAGTATTTGTTTATTTACCTTCGAAGATAATTTATCGATAAAGGAACTTAGTAATGTCCATAGTTCTTTTTCAACGTTTGTATTTTTAACCTTACATAAAACCCGGAAGGTGTTTTTAAAAATAACAGTCCTGATTACAGAATTTGTTGTAGTGTTCCAAATATTTGAGATCAATGTTTTTAGTTCACCGAGTTCAAGTTTTGAAAATGCTAAATGGAGACCTAACTTCCGTAAGGAGACTGGTGCTTCTAATAAATTCAACACATGGTTACGGCTTTTAATTTGACTCAATTTGGACATAATGGCAAAAAGCGATGGCACTGCAAATTGTAAGTAATCTCCTTTGGAATACCATAAGACGACTTCTAAAGGAATTATTGGTCTGGCAATATGTAAATGTTTTGCGACATTTTTACGTATGCTAATCGTGGTCTGGTCAGTTTCGCCCCAATTTATCTTAAAATTGTCGGGAGCATGTAATTTTGCCATTTCAATAATTTGATTTTGGGAAAGAAGCATGAAGAGACCTTTAACGACAGTTTTTTGTCCAGTGGGTTTGTTCAGATGTAGCAAGTAGGCGTCGGCGAAGTGCTGCGCGAGTGAATGCGGCCAGTAAACGCGCAGCTTGGCGAGCAGACGTCGCAGCGAGACAGCGTCGTCAGTTCGCAACGTGTCTATTTGTTTGTCGTGGCGCGTCAGCAGCTGCGGCTTGTGCTTCAGCGCGTTCAGGCACGCTTCCTCGCTCAGACACAGTGACAGCGACTCCTCGAACATGTGCTTCCGCCACGATTTCTTCACGTTGTACAAACACGACATGTCTGTTTCCCACATTTTTTCTTGTCTTACCTTAATTAGTTCCTGAATTTTCTGAAGGACGCTTGGGTACTTACTGATATCTTTTCCCCAATCGCGAAGCAAAGTCAAGACATTCTCTAAGTTTTGTAAAGTGTCATTAAAATCGGATTCATTTGAAATAGTGTTACTTTGTATTTTCGTCTGTAGGTAATTTAGGAGATAAGCAAATATTTTCTCAATTTGTTCTTGGTTCAGGTTTCTCCGCTTATCTTTAAAAGTATTAAACAAAATTTTTTGTTCAATTATTTCAGGCACTGGTTTGTCATGCAAAACATTATAAAGGACTATAGATTCGAGACACAGTTGGACGTCGTTTTCTGATTCGGCGTAGACTTCCATACTGTGGAACAACTGATCTAAAATGTTCCATGTTTCAACATCGAATTCATGAGCAGATACTTTTGAAAGTAGATGATCGACGAATTGAATTTTGAATTTGAATGGTTCATTAATGTGTCGATCAAAAAGAAAACGGAGTAATATTTTAATATGCTCTGGGTTTCTTCTGGCACAAGTGATCAAAACTGAGAGCATGGTAAATCGTTCAGAGGGTGAGTTTTCTGCAAGTATATGCTTTTTTATTTCTGTCAATGCAATATTAAATGGAATATACTCATACCAATAATAGAACCCTACGTCCATTTTGTATTGGTCTATTTCGTCTTCTGAACGAAGAAAACTGAGATCAGTTCTGTCGATAAAAGTTTGCTTAATGAATTTAGTTTTTTCTTCTTCCGGAATGTTTTTAACGAAATGTTTCAATTTGTTAAATTCGCAAAAATTTTGGCCCTGCTTATTCTTTTGTTTAAATAAGAAAGGTTTTATTTCTTCCTTTTTCAAATATTTTGCTACTACAGACAAGTCGACTTTATCAGCGTATTCATCAAAATTGTCTAATATTCTTTGCGGGATCGTTTTCATAAGTATCTCTGTTTTCTTTCTTCCCAACTCAGGAAAGTAGTAATCTTCGTCTTCCAGTATGTTTGCTACGTCAGCCGTGTGAGACTTTAATAAAAATAAAATTTCCTTTATCACGTAGTATGTGCTGCATGATTCAAGCCGTTTATAAAAAGTTATAAAATGAGCAGATCTTCTGCATAAACGTTTAAATAAAGTCAGTGGTATGAGACGTTGGTTTTTTATAACGTTTTCTATGAATGGAATAGAGCACTTTTCCAACCATTTGTGAGACCTCTCCGTTTCCTTAAGGTATTCATAAAAGGCTTCGACTCGACTTTCATCTTTCAGATTGAGTCTAATGTGAAGCAGGAGTTTGTTAAATGTTTTGGTGTTCATGTTAGGTAACAGTTGTGTGTGTAGGTACTCTGGATTGATGATGTACGCGTACTGCGGCTCGGTGATTAGCCACGTGGACTTTTTGATAGCTGTCGCCGCATACAGCATATCGTTAGATTTCATTACTTCGATGATATAGTCTACATTTCTGTTTCTACTGGCGAGTTCTATTTTCAGTAGGTTATCTATGTCACTGTCGTCGTAACTAATGTCTCGTAATTCATAGTTTTCATTAGTAATTGCATCCTCGACTAGATTGTTGAAGTGTCGGCGCTTCTCACCGAGTGTGTCTCCTTCCAGCGTCAGCGGCGGCATTGTGATGATCTGGAACCGAATTATACTTATTGTTATTACCTACATCCGTTACAAGTATCTTCACAAAATGAGGTGCTTGTTATAGCGAATAGGTCTTTATATATGTGAGCGTAAAATTGTCGTACACGTTACATTGTAAAATAACTAGAGAGATTGTAAACTCTCCAAATATTGTCAAACGAAATACTGCTTACAATAAAACGCATCATTTTTCGTGAAATGCATGCGATGGTAGTCACTCACGTGGTGTGGAGGGAAGGATGGGTCCCCTTTGCCCAATGGTACATCTCTCATGAAAAGATAATGAACCATTCCTGAGAAATACCGATTAATATAACCGGACCTTAAAACACTTTATATTCCCATAAAAAGCGTAGTCGACGGAGCCCCGCTTCACGGGGTATTTCCGAGTGCAGGTGTTAGACTTTTAGGGGAACCTA
Source organism: Xestia c-nigrum (assembly GCA_916618015.1). Taxonomy (NCBI): domain Eukaryota; kingdom Metazoa; phylum Arthropoda; class Insecta; order Lepidoptera; family Noctuidae; genus Xestia; species Xestia c-nigrum. Next base: position 9,038,356 of record OU745263.1, read on the forward strand.
ACTAACCTAACGGGGGGGTGCCCCAAGTCTCGATTATGGGGGCAGAGATACTTCCGTATGTTCAGTTGACAATATTTCGAGAGTTTACAATATCGCTAGAGAGGTTACAATCTAACGTGTTTGACAATTTTACGGTGACACATACACCATTGAGGCCCAAATCGGCTGAATCTCAGATTGAAAACCATATTCAGCTCATAATTTTTGAGCTATACTGCTTTACAAAATTTCGTGTGATACATAATTTTCAACTAAAAGATGGATTTTTATTTTAAAAAATCAGTTTCATATTTCTAAAGGGTGTAAAACACCTCTTCACGAAGCCGAAAGGCACTTGTTCTCCCCGTCATTGCGATCATTTTTTTGTTCTACACCATACCTGGGAACCTTCTAGTTACGGAGATATGGGGGGTCAAAATAACAACTTTTTGACAAGATTTTTTTTTAATACAAGTTTTTTTTGTTAGATTTTGACTATTATCACCTCCACGATCCCCGTACTTTTCAATCCATTCATCAGCACTATGTTTTAAGTGCGTTACATTGAGTTCTACCACAAAACGTGATTTATAACCTCAAAAAAAAAGTTGTTTCCCAGCAATAATTTTTGCGTAAAGTTACTTAGTTTGATGTACAGAATGCTTGGTTAACGGCTTTGTGATGAGGTGGTTTACACCCTGTATAGTGGCTCAGTCAACGTAAAAAGACAAGCAGTAGGTTGACTTCAAAGAAACGACCGAAACGCTGACGTTATTAACCGCCGAGCGCCCCTACTGGGTCTGTAAGGATACTTCAAGGTGCGAACAGACTGGTAGTTGCACGTCCCGCGTCATTTTGTTAACGTATTTGACCGCCACAGTCGTGTATAAACGACAAACCAAAATCTGCCTAGCACGTCATGGTCGCGTCTGCGTGACAGAATTTTAAACGTAAATAAATGTCATAAAACAGCGTTGTTTTGTTTATTTCCCTTATTAATTATGTACCTAGTCCATTCTTATTCTATTTGAAGTGAATATCTTTCGTTAGATTTCATTTTTAGTAACGTAACATGACAAAAAAGAAAACCAGTCATAAAGTTCGAAAAACATAGTGCCCTCGACGTCACGAATCATCATAACAGGACACGTAGTGTTATAGGTAGCAGTCAATATAACAAGAATATCGACCTCGATGGCAACCTACGTTATATTACGCTAGTATTATATTATCTGTGGTTATATTTACTCTGAATCCTGCACCTGACCGATGACCTGGTGAAGGTTGCGGGGATACGTTAAAAATAAAAATGATGCGAGTCGCACTGGACCGGTCAATGTGGCGATAATTGGGGGAGGCCTATGTCCAGCAGTGGACGTCTTTCGGCTGAAATGACGATGATGATGATGAATTCTGCACTAGTAAATAAATAAAACATTTGCTATTGAACTTTTATGTTTGAGAAATCAAAAAAAAATTCAGGGTTCAGGGTTTGACGACCCGATTGGCGCAGTGGTAGTGACGCTGCCTTACGTTCTTAGGGTCCTGGGTTCGAATCCCGGTAGGAACAAATGTTTGTGTGATGAGCACGGACATTTGTTTCCGAGTCATGGATGTTTATATGTATAATAAGTATGTATTTACAAACAAAAAAGTATATATGTAGTATATCAACTATCTAGTGTCCACGACACAAGCTTTGCTTGGCCGCTTTGTGTGGCACTAGGTGGCTCTGTGTGTTAATGTCCAGCGTCTTCAATTTATCCAGCGATATTTATATAATATATTTCCGATAGATATCCGACTATATCCGATATATATTCGATATTTAAACGATATAAATAAAACGATTTTTTATGATATTTATCAAACAATACAAAAATGGTTTAAAAATGTTATTTTCTTAAGTAATTTTTGGCATTTGGTACTGTATTTCTACTTCTTATATTTGGGAAGTAGAAATATAGTATAGCGTAAAAGCGTTGGAGTAGAGTTTAAACATACTCTAATCCCTAAATGGCAACACTTCTGCCGGCATTAATGGCGTCAGTCGTGATTCTAAGTACTTAGTCTCATTTTAAATAAATAAAACATATTATATTTATGTTTATGTAGCAATGCAAATAGTTTACATAAACAATACAATAAAATAATAATATGGCTTTCATACAAAATGGATATATATCAAACTTGATTTATTTCATAAATATCCGATATTTTGATATTTATATCTAATAAATATCGGATATTTTCGTACCCTGGAAATTTTATAATGCTGAACCATGTGCTCAATAAAAATCAAGTGTTAGTTGATTCTCGATTAATTAAAATGATTGTAATGTCCATCTCTATCACACTGTTGTATTGTCTGTGCCGGGGACGCCACAGTCGTCTATGTTTGACAGTCTCACGACGTAAGCGCGGTTTTTTTTTAAATAGAGCGGTTGCTTTCCTGTTATTTAATTTAATTAATAATGTATGCGGTCATCCATTATTAACCTTTTATTTAAACGCTTACGTCGGATTAATCCGACAAACATTTTCGGGTCAATGACGATTTCGTCAGGGTGGTTTATTTACGACCAAAATATCACAGCTCGTTTGGTGGATGCTCCAGGGTAGCACGCGAAATTCAATTTTTCTTATTTTTTTTTGCAATTTGTAGGCTAGTGTTATGTTGTATGTTGATGAACATATCGTTGGCGACCGTAAGACATGTGTGTACCTCCAAATTAAAAAAGGTCGAGGAACGAATTTTTCAAGGTCAAAGTTGGTCCTCGACCTTTGTGAACTAGGAGGTTTGTATTAATGATTTCGATGATTATAATTTTGTAACTGCATACTTCTTACAGTCGCGAACGATATCGCTGTCGCTTTCATTTTAATGTACTTTTTTATTTTATTACACAATAATGCCTTAGAACATTTTCTTGTTAGAATACTAACCGACAAAAGTCAGCGATGCAAAATATGTGCAGCAAAATAAAAACGGTCTGACACTCGTTTTATGTGGCAAAAATAAAAAAAGTAAAAAGAAGTATAAAGTTTATCTGTGCGTAGATCCATATTTTTTGCTTATCGATCTCCGACAATATAAAATTTCTCATACTTACAAAAACTACGAAACCATTTAAACAAAGTACCTATTATTATTTCGATATTATTAATTAATATCGGTTGCGCACCTCTAGTGCAGAGGCGAGTAAGTTGAAAAAGCCATGCCAGCTACGCCACTGTCATCATAAGGTGACGAGAAAGTACGTCATGATTGAACATAGTGCTGTGATGGTATGGACTTGGTTTTATCGATTGTTATTTTGAATTGTGGATTTAACGCCGAAACTGTGCCACATATCATTATTATTTCTGTCATAAAGGACACAGCGTGATGAAATAAAACTCCTGTATTATATTTTTTCGTAAAAGGTCTATCCTTTTATTAGAAAACATGCTCTAGACTAAAAGATAAATAGTTAGTGCTCTATCGATATGCTTTTGAACTCACTAATATTTTGCCGAGGACACGCTTTTTTGTTTTTGACGTGGTGATCAGAAGGTTAACGCCCTACCCACCACCACTGTAGGCATTGAATTCAAGGACACGTCCGAGTCAAACTATTGCTTATCTTTTTACTGTGGCTCAGTTCATTTTGTCATATTCATTTTGTTATCAGCCTTATTATCTTTATCAGGCTCAATTACAATTTAATCGGCACCCTCGAAGCAACATTAAGTTTATCAATATCAGTTACATACATACACAACAACATCACGCCTGCAATCCCTAACAAGACCAGGCCCCTTATTCACAACCATTCGACTCGCTTCCGATTCGGAAAGTCGCAGGTCTATCTCGGTTGTTTTCGTAATGCCAGAAGAAGACAGATATACGAGTTGTCGAATCGGAAACGAGTCGAACGTTTATGAATACGGGGTCAGGCCAGACCCCATACTCACAACGCTTCAATTCGATTTCGATTCGGTAAGTCGTATGTCCATCTCGCTCGTTATGTCAAAAAAAGATAGACATACGACTTGTCGAATCGACAATCATTCCGAGCGTTTGTGAATCCGGGGGCAGAGGTCCGAGCTGGGAATCGAGTACGATTTTATATTAAAACTGCAACCTGTACATTGTTTTATTACATATGTATATGGTTACGGATATTCCAATCTGATAGGTAAACTGATATAACTCGGTTGGACTGATTTTGTGATAACTGCTAAGTATCAAAAGTAGTACCAAACGGCACTTCTGTGATGGTATTTTGTTTAATTGGCGAATCGGGAAAGTTACCAAACGGGATGTAGCCGTTATAAGCATGAGGTCTTTGGTTTGATTTTCAGTTTCGCCAAAGTATTATTGGGTCTTCCTTCAGGAATTTCTCAGTAATCAGCCCGTGCTGATTACTGAGAAATTCCTGAAGGAAGACCCAGAAAAAGATAGACATACGACTTGTCGAATCGACAATCATTCCGAGCGTTTGTGAATCCGGGGGCAGAGGTCCGAGCTGGGAATCGAGTACGATTTTATATTAAAACTGCAACCTGTACATTGTTTTATTACATATGTATATGGTTACGGATATTCCAATCTGATAGGTAAACTGATATAACTCGGTTGGACTGATTTTGTGATAACTGCTAAGTATCAAAAGTAGTACCAAACGGCACTTCTGTGATGGTATTTTGTTTAATTGGCGAATCGGGAAAGTTACCAAACGGGATGTAGCCGTTATAAGCATGAGGTCTTTGGTTTGATTTTCAGTTTCGCCAAAGTATTATTGGGTCTTCCTTCAGGAATTTCTCAGTAATCAGCACGGAGTGTGAATTCGTGCCCCTTTTATGTGAAAAAGCTTGCTACCTATTGGCAATGGGACAAAAAATAACTGTTAAATTCTTGTACCAACACTTTCTAGCCCTTCTCGGATTACAGGCCTTTAATTATTACCAACTCTGTTTGTGGTGGATCTAACTTCGTTTGTGACGCTGTTAGAATCAAGTTTAAATCAGCTTGCACTTCAAAGTGGTTGTTACGTCAATCACTGCGAGCCAAATAGTGCGAAATTAATGGTTTCGATCGGTTTACAAAAAATCTATTGATTGGACTAAATAATTAAAACACTTTAATGCATATATATTGTTTTATAACTATTTGCCAAAAAATCAAAATGATTGCATGTATTTTAGTATGTTTTTTTTTTGGTTGAAAGACATTTTTAGAGATAAGTTCGTAATTCAGTGTTTTAGACTTTCACGGTTTTTCACTGCACTTAAAGTACTTACGGGATTATATCCGTGATTTTCTTTTGTTTTGAGCAAAAGCAAAAAACAAAAGCAAAAGCAATATCACGGATACAATCCCGTAAGTACTTTAAGTGAAGTTCGTAAAGGTTCGGTACCTATGATCGTTGATCAGTGCCACACCTGCTCAAGGTGGATTGCTTGTATTTTCGATGTTTCATGAACCTCACAATTTTATAATATTTCATGAATAGATAGGACGTACATTTTTTCACTAGCTTTTGGTTCACATAAACACAACGACCTGATTATGGACCTGGTAAGTACAGTCACGTCTAATAATATATAAACACTTAAGAATGTTTAATAGTACATTATGGTACAAGTGTGTAATGTTGGTGATTACCGCTGAGGCGTCATTGAGAGCCGAGGACGGTAATCATCAACACACACGTGTATCATATGACGTTTTTCAACACACTTGAGAATAAAATAATACTAAAAATAACTATAATTTCAACAGTGAAAACGAGTTGTGAATTTTTTTTTCGCAATGGCGGGAATAGTTAATCATTTTTCCTATGCGCGCGCATCTAACAATGGCGATCGGCCATAGACTAAAAGAATGAGGTTTTTTTTTTGGCTTTTCGCGGATAACGTTTTAGCCACGTACGAAATGGGGAATTCTAAGTTTTATTTAATACAGAGAAAACAAAAGTTAGATACATTTGAGTGAAAGTTTTATTTATTAAAAACTTATAGGTAAGTTGAAATTATCTATGTAGATACGAAGTTGCATGAAATGAGCAAACAATAGGTAGGTACATTAATTTATTTGTAACACACACAACACACACACACACACACGAACACGATCACGATCAACGAACACGATCTTATTTGTATCGAAACTTTTTTAAGAACAAAGCAATTCAACCAATAAAATAAAAAAAACCCTATAACTCACTTGTGAATAATAGTAATGAAAAAGTCACAGTTTGATTACCTACAGGTGTCATTATGTGCCTAATTGCGGTGAAATTAGAGACACTTTATGAGCAAGTGTGTTGAAAAAGTGTGTTTCTCCTACTGTACTGTTTAAAATTTCATGTTATTACGTAAATAGTATTCTGGAACTCATATTTTATCTCCTAGTTACAATCGTTATCTCTAGCGAAAATAGCTGTAGTATTAAGGGAAGTGTTTACATATTATTGGACGTGACTGTACATACCGATAGTTATTTTTATCGAGGTAGAACATACGTAATATTACTTTACGGTTTGTGTAATGACCTACGTACCTAAACAAAATTAAAGTACACAACAACAAACAAACAACTACCTAAGTATGCTATTTAAATAAATACCAGGATTACTAACCCAAAACAATAAGACTCTTTCGATGGCTAGAATGTTTACGGATAAGTTTACAATGTCTATAAGTTCACCTTGCATACCTACTAAATTAGTTTTTAGCTGAATCACGAAACAATAACAGCGACCTACATGCAGATATCGATGTGATGGCCTTGTCGACCAATTTCCCACTTAGGGCAGTGGCCTGACGTCATGTAAACACAATAATGACAAAAAGTTTTCGTACCTATATTAACTTACCTCCGCCTTTTCGATGCTTTCCCAAAGAGACGCCGCACAGAACTGAATTTACGTTTCCTCACACTAACGAGTACCGCAGATAGGTGTAATATTGTGCAACACAATCAAATTATGAGTCAGGAAAAGCCGGTGTGGGTGTGTGTATTCTGTGATTCGGAATCAGAAACACTTCGTACGTTTGTACATAGGAGATACCTATTTCGCGAAGTTGTGAAAGCTTATGAAAAGCCTATGCAGTGAGTCTCTGTCACTGTATTTTAATTCTTATTGACTTTGTTGTGAACTCATGTTCTATTATTTCGTGAATCATGCATGTTAAAGAATACAGATAATACAGATACCAAAAGGAATAACGTAACTGGTGATAACGCGTTATAAAAGAAACGGTTACATTATAACGGGGCTATTAAGGTTTTTGATTACCTATATCAAAACCATAATAATATACCAAAATATTATTGGGTTTTCCATCAGGAATTTCTCAGTAACAGCCAATCAAACTGTTGCTAGAGTTTGTAAAACAACTTCTACCATACACTAACCAACCAAAAGTTATTGATATTTTTAACCCCCGGCGCAATAACGACGGGGTGTTATAAGTTTGACGTGTCTGTGTGTGTCTCTCTGTGGCATCGTAGCGCCCGAACGGATGAACCGATTTGGATTTTGTTTTTTTTTGTTTCAAAGATGAATTAGTCGGGAGTGTTCTTAGCTATGTTAGATAAAAATCAGTCCAAGATGGCCGCCGGCACAAAATGGCAGATTCACGAATGATTTGCTCTTTAACTTTTAGTACATCGTGTCGGGGGGTTTTTAAATTTTAAACTTAATTTCACTTGTTGTTCACAATTCTTGGTCGGCCCAAACAGCCCCCAAAACTCAAATAGCCGACTCACTGACTATCTCGAGACAGAAGACGTGTAAACGACAAAACCCGCGCTTAGGCCAAAAAAGGTTTATCCTGATTTTATATTATTTACTCAGGCTCTATACTCGTCGATTTGGGACGGGCCTAGCCTACCCTTTATAATAATTTAAATAGTTTAAATGATGTGTCTGAATCCAATGGATGTGCCATTTGCGTTGAGCGAGATATACTCCGGTATATACTCCTCCAAGCTGTCGCTGTCGCGGGTCCACTCACTGAGCGTGAAAGGTTACACAGGAGCGCAAATACCGAGCACCGCCCAAAATACCCTATTTCTGGTTCATACGCAAGAAGAGAAAGCTGTTCTCATCAGCCAGGGATACGGCTCCGGCGAAGGGTCGCGCACGCTAACCATCCACGAGGCCCAGGGTCTTACCTTCGACAGCGTGATTATCATCAACACCAAGTCTAGGAGACTCCAAATCCACGACAGCATTTCCCACGCGTTAGTGGCGGTGTCGAGACATACAGTCAGTTGCGTCTATTACATCGACGACGCCGATGACGCCACTGGCCGCTTTGCAAAGAGAGCGATGGATGCGCCAACTAAAACGGTTGTTGAGTACAACCTGAAGACGGCCATGCAGCATCGAGATACAGTCGTTGTGGAAGCTTTGCTCAGGCTAGCGAAGTCCCTGATCAGACGACGTAATTAACAAAAAAACCCCCATCCCACTCCCAAACAACTCTGTTACCAAAAAGAGAATGTAAAACTGCATGGCAAGGTGAGTCTGTCATACTCACGTAAAAACAGTGCCGATGGTGGCGCTGCACATCCGGTCGCTAAGTTCCCTACAAAACGGTTGAGCTAAGCGGCGTGGATGTGCAGGTCATGTCCGTGAACGGGTGCCGACGGTTGCTGCCGGTCGACTCACATTGCCATGCAGTTATGAAACAGCTTGGTGTAGATTTTTGTTAATTTTAATTAGATAATTATCAAAAAAAAAAATAATATATATATACATATATATATTTGATGGACTCACGTAGATCTTAATTTAAGTTACTAATAATAAGCTTAGTTTAATGTAACGTGTCCAATGATGGAGCACGATCGTAGTTTTAAATAGTTTTAATTATTTCTAAATCAATTAAACAATAAATAAAATGTAAATAAGAGCGCGGACCCCCACGTCTGCGGTAGAAAACTAACAAAAAAAAAAAAAAAACTGATGAGTCTGATAATAATTTGCGATTTGAGTAAATTATTCTCGTTCCTATTTTGATTTATTTTAAAATCAACACTAAACGTAAGAAAACATGTAAGTATTTTTAAATATCCTGCCTAATAGGGGATGGACATTTAATTATTCATGTTCCGGCAATTTCATTATTTTAATATTTAAGTATAATCAATCATCATATTTACCTCTCGTGTAAGGGACTTCTGTATGTATTTACCAACAAAAAAGTATATATGATGTAGTATATCAACTATCTAGTGTGCACGACACAAGCTTTGGTTAGTGTGGCACTAGGTGGCGCTGTGTGTTAATTTCCAGCGATAAAAAAAATATATAAGTATGAATAAAGTCCAAATCCACATACTGCCTCGTTGGTGTCACTCCAGAACTTTTCGGCCCCATCGGCCATCCGTTCTGCAAGCCATACCCTGCCCTTCTCATAAGGCCCATTGTGAGCTACCACGTTTCGGTCCCGTATGTATGTATTCTTAATTACTGGCAAGTAGCAACACACACTGGTCATAGACTTGAGAGATTGCGATAAGTTGGACGAGAACATACCGCGCAACTTCCCGAACGCTGCCCAGTCGAGTCGGATTCGACCATTGTTCTGTTTCTCGAAGTTAGACCAACCTAACCATTGAGCTTATATATTTGTACCTAACTGAACCATTTGTCCCAGGTTCACATAATCGTCCACAACTTCTAGTATGTCTCCGATCTTAGTAGGAGTGGGTGTTACATGGGCATTTAACATGACCTTAGTTTTGTCCATGTTCATTTTAAGACCGACTCTTTCGGAAGCTCTGCAAAGGTCATCGAGCATTGTACTGAGGTCCTCCATGGTCTCAGCCATGACCACTATATTGTCGGCAAACCGAAGCCGAAGGTAAGTGATGTACTCGCCGTTGACGTTGATGCCTAGCCCTCTCCAGTCTAGAACCTGGACGACATCCTGCAGTACAGTGGTAAACAGTGTCAGATATATAAAATAAGTAAATAATAAATATCGCTGGACAATACACACAGCGCCATCTAGTCCCAGACTAAACGTAAACCTAAACGTGTCGTGGTCACCGGATAGTTGATAAACTAAGTACATATATACCTTTTTGTTTGTAAATACATACTTATTATGCATATAAGCATCCATGACTCGGAAACATGTACATGCTCATCACACAAACTTTTGCTCCTACCGGACATGACGTATGTGCCCTGTCTCACAGCTCGCTGCAGAAGGATAGTTTCCGAGGCTTGGTCCTGAAGTTGGACTGACATGGTGGCGTTATTGTACAAACACCTCGATGTACCGGTAGTCGATTGATCGATTTGTCACCGTTGGAGGGACTGCAGTACAACTCAGCCCAGCCTTTTGAATCGTTTTTAATAAGATCATGGTAGGCCTCCAGGTCTCGATCGATTTGAAGGTTTTCGTGTGGTCTACAAACGTTATACAGAGAGACAGGTTTTAATATACTCTTTGGTCTTCTGCTTCACCTGCCGCAGCGTATGTATGTGGTCCACGGTGCTAAAGCCACACTCGGAAATCACTCGGGGGACCAAAGTTCGAAAAAATAACTACTACTACTTTTGTTACATCAATCGATAGGGAAGAGAAAACAATGAAATCTAAAGAACAGTTATAAATTCAATTAGCTATACTTAGCACTTTTATTAATGGTTTTCCTTTCATTTAATCCATACATAATCGATTGATGTCAAAAAGTTACAGAATGTTGCTTTTTCGAAAGGTATTTTTTTCCATTTTGTTTTTTTTTGAAGGAGCGGCCACGCATCATACATATATTAATCGATAGCTAGTATCAATACAAACAAGTTTTGTATGAAGCAAAATGTTCTAAAGTGTCATTTTTCCGAGATCTGTGCTATCGATCTGTGTATTCATTGATGGACTCTTGAACACAACTTTGATTTGATCAGACACGCATAAAACGTGTATCAATCGAAAGCCGACATCAATACAAACAAGTTTTTTTTAAACAAAGCGTTTTAGGGCCTGCGCAGACGACGGACTTATTGTGCGTGACTGACAAAAAGTCTGCGACAAATTTTGCGTGTTTAATTGTGTTTCACTACGTTTTGTCCACTATAAGGATCTACTGATGGAAAGGCTCCTACTGATCGCCTTTTAGACGACAAAAAAGGTCAAATAAGTAGTCAAATACATTAATTACGCAAAATTTGTCGCAGAATTTTTGTCCGTCACGCACAATAAGTCCGTCGTCTGTGCAGGCCCTTAAAGTGTCACGTTTCCGAGATCGTGGCATCGCAACGCATTCAGATGATGCAGGATTTAGCTAAGTACTTTTAAATAAAACAACAAGAAATAGGTTAGGATAAATGTAGGTATATATTCAAAATAAAAATAATAATAATAGGTAAACACTCTTTTTTATAAACAAAAGTGTACAACAAAAGTATCTCTTGAATGATACGAGTACAAAATGTACAATCGGACGTAGTTAGTCCAATGAAAGCTGTCTAAGAACAAAGGCGGGAAAAAATCAAGACAGAAATCAAGAGCTGGTTGGTAACTATTTATTACGGAGGAAGTAATATATTTTTATTAATTTGTATGACTCGAATATTACTCGAGTGTATTATCACATTATTCTATCCCCTAGGCCCTTTCTCCACACCAGGGTGCAAGTAGTGGCCTAGAGAGTAACGTGAGTCGATCAGTTGAATTAGTACTTTAAAAACTTGTGATATTAACTTAGGCGCGGGACAAACACAAGTGGCGTATGGCGAATGGCGGTGGCGCGGGTGCACGCGGGGCGAAGAAGTGGCGCCATTTCCTCGCCCCCCGCGCATCCGCATCCGCGCCAGCGCCGCGCCACCGCTATACGCCACTTGTATATGACCCGCGCCTTAGATATGCAATTAAGTGTTTTTTTTATATAATCTCACTAGAATCTTGGTTGTTTTAACTTGGCATGATCTTAGTATTAATTTTTATCATTTTATTATTTTGTTCCTAAGGATGGGTGGTGTAACAAGACTCAACGAAGCCGAAAAGCATTTGTTGTACTCGGTACCAGAAGACAGTTTATAAAGGAGCGTTAAAGCGCTAAGGCGCACGAGAAGTTAAATGACTCACTGACAGTCCTTGAGGCCAGCTAGAACGAGCTCTATCGGATTATCGGATTACAAATGCAAGAGAAAGAAGTACGAGAGATATAAATCATATAAAGTTCATGAAACATGGCGCTGGTAAGGTTTTGTCTAAAGATGATGAAATAAAAGGAAGATGAAAGATTAATCTTGAAAGTTAATTAATGGAGAGGAGAGTGGAGCGCTGTATTTAAACAGGTTCAAGGAAAAATAGGTTTGGTGAGGGAAATCAGCATGGGTGAAGTAATGAAGGCAGTTCAAGTATAAAAAATGGAAAGGCCATGGGCCCTGGTGAAAACTGGTTTAAACCTGGTTTAAACACTTCCATACTTCTACTGGTAAGTAGAAGTATGGAAGTGTTTAAAAAAATATGGATGTATGTGGCTGACCTTGGCTGACTTTATTCTTCATAAGTGGTGTGAAAAAGCGAATCCAGTAGAATGGTGCACAAGTTCGCTTCAAGATTATAGGTAGTATCCAAGAAAATGGGCGGCGGGACTGTTCGAAAGAGATACCGCGGCCCCGGAACGTTAAGGGTGAGGAAGGAACATGGATGGGTTTTAGTCAGTAAAAGTGTGACACTCCCTCCTGCTCCGCCCACAGTGATTTGATTTGATGTTTTCACATTCGAAAAAAAAGGATACCAAAATATCGAGGGATAAAGTTCATGGATAGTATGAAACTAGTGGAGAAAGTATTATAGGAAAGAATGTGGAGGGAGAGTGAGATAGCCTAAAATCAGTTTGGGTTGCTACCAGGTCGGGGAACAATGTACACAAATTTTGCACCCCGCCAATTGTTGACAAGTACAGACGTGCATACAAGAACTTTTAGAAAGTGTGCATTGATGAAATGGCAAGAAAGGGGATGTCTGATGAGATGACGAGTTATAAAGAAGAATGGTAGAAGAAAGACAGCCTGCGTCGACCCTACATTAATTAGGATATAAGGGCAAGATACTGATGATGATGAAAATGATTGCATTAAGTGTCCACCTTATTTAATCATTAATTCGTCGAGGACACAATTTCCAAACTCATTGTAATAATGCCATTGCACCTCGTGAGATGGATGTGATTTAATTATTTCACTTATTTCTAATCGAATCCTTTTCATTGAATCTGGAAGATCAGAACTTTTTTCGGTCGCCTGAGAAACTACTATATAACTAGGTATAAAATCATGATCGTAAAGCATGTGTTTTAGTATTTCTAGTTTAAACTCGGAATGGTACGAAAATATGGTGTTGGTCATTTTATTGAATGCAGCAGTGAAGAACAAACATATTGAAGGATAATATTGCTCCGTATCTTCTTTCAAGCAGTTAATAATCCTTGAGCCTAAGGCAGGATATATTGCAACATGAATTTCTTTCCATATCTTTTCCTCTTCACCGGTCCACAATGCATTTCCCATTTTAGAAATGTGTTGCTCCATTAATATAGCGTATTCTGTGACTAGTTTCCAACTAGTGTACAGTACATAATTTTTTTGAACTTCCATATTCTTTTCCATTTTTTTCTTGATCTCTGTAAACAATTTAGCAGGAGTAGTTCTTCTACTCAAAGTAAACTCTTTGTAATTGTCAAAAAAATATCGAATAAATTGATCGAAGTTGCTTTTAACGATGTATTCGTCGTATTGAATAAATTTACGCCACGAAAGAAAAGCTTCTTCCATTGCCGGAGCTATTACCGTTCTAAATCGCTGAAGCTGATCTTCCTCACTTTTAGCATACAATACACAACGTCCAAATAATTCTATGTAATCGCTGTTTTTCATACAAAATTTTGTTCCTGCATTTGATAACAATTGATCAGTAACAAAATCGTCGTCAAATGAGTCTACCATGTTTGAATGCCATCGTGCATAGTCCACTAAGTTACTCAGAAGACGCTCGGACAAGGCGCCACTGACTGACTTTAAATACGCGTAACTCTTCATAAAATATTGTGCTTGCACGCTAACTGGAACTTTATCAACATTACCTAAACGTTTAAGTATTTGTTTATTTACCTTCGAAGATAATTTATCGATAAAGGAACTTAGCAATGTCCATAGTTCTTTTTCAACGGTTGTATTTTTAACCTTACATAAAACCCGGAAGGTGCTTTTAAAAATAACAGTCCTGATTACAGAATTTGTTGTAGCGTTCCAAATATTTGAGATCAATGGTTTTAGTTTACCGAGTTCAAGTATTGAAAATGCTAAATGGAGACCCAACTTCCGTAAGGAGACTGGTGATGCTTCTAATAAATTCAAGACATGGTTACGGCTTTTAATTTCACTCAATTTGGACATAATGGCAAAAAGCGATGGCACTGCAAATTGTAAGTAATCTCCTTTGGAATACCATAAGACGACTTCTAAAGGAATTATTGGTCTGGCAATATGTAAATGTTTTGCGACATTTTTACGTATGCTAATCGTGGTCTGGTCAGTTTCGCCCCAATTTATCTTAAAATTGTCGGGAGCATGTAATTTTGCCAATTCAATAATTTGATTTTGGGAAAGAAGCATGAAGAGACCTTTAACGACAGTTTTTTGTCCAGTGGGTTTGTTCAGATGTAGCAAGTAGGCGTCGGCGAAGTGCTGCGCGAGTGAGTGCGGCCAGTAGACGCGCAGCTTGGCGAGCAGACGTCGCAGCGAGACAGTGTCGTCAGTTCGCAACGTGTCTATTTGTTTGTCGTGGCGCGTCAGCAGCTGCGGCTTGTGCTTCAGTGCGTTCAGGCACGCTTCCTCGCTCAGATACAGCGACAACGACTCCTCGAACATGTGCTTCCGCCACGATTTCTTCACGTTGTACAAACACGACATGTCTGTTTCCAACATTTTTTCTTGTCTTACCTTAATTAGTTCCTGAATTTTCTGAAGGACGCTTGGGTACTTACTGATATCTTTTCCCCAATCGCGAAGCAAAGTCAAGACATTCTCTAAGTTTTGTAAAGTGTCATTAAAATCGGATTCATTTGAAATAGTGTTACTTTGTATTTTCGTCTGTAGGTAATTTAGGAGATAAGCAAATATTTTCTCAATTTGTTCTTGGTTCAGGTTTCTCCGCTTATCTTTAAAAGTATTAAACAAAATTTTTTGTTCAATGATTTCAGGCACTGGTTTGTCATGCAAAACATTATAAAGGACTATAGATTCGAGACACAGTTGGACGTCGTTGTCTGATTCGGCGTAGACTTCCATACTGTGGAACAACTGATCTAAAATGTTCCATGTTTCAGCATCGAATTCATGAGCAGATACTTTTGAAAGTAGATGATCGACGAATTGAATTTTGAATTGGAATGGTTCATTGATGTGTCGATCAAAAAGAAAACGGAGTAATATTTTAATATGCTCTGGGTTTCTTCTGGCACAAGATATCAAAACTGAGAGCATGGTACATCGTTCAGAGGGTGAGTTTTCTGCAAGTATATGCTTTTTTATTCCTGTCAATGCAATATTAAATGGAATATACTCATACCAATAGTAGAACCCTACGTTCATTTTGTATTGGTCTATTTCGTCTTCTGATCGAAGAAAACTGAGATCAGTTCTGTCGATAAAAGTTTGCTTAATGAATTTAGTTTTTTCTTCTTCCGGAATGTTTTTAACGAAATGTTTCAATTTGTTAAATACGCAAAAATATTGGCCGTGCTTATTCTTCTGTTTATATAAGAAAGGTTTTATTTCTTCCTTTTTCAAATATTTTGCTACTACAGACAAGTCGACTTTATCAGCGTATTCATCAAAATTGTCTAATATTCTTTGCGGGATCGTTTTCATAAGTATCTCTGTTTTCTTTCTTCCCAAGTCAGAAAAGTAGTAATCTTCGTCTTCCAGTATGCTTGCCACGTCAGCCGTGTGAGACTTTAATAAAAATAAAATTTCCTTTATCGCGTAGTATGTGCTGCATGATTCAAGCCGTTTATAAAAAGTTATAAAATGAGCAGATCTTCTGCATAAACGTTTAAATAAAGTCAGTGGTATGAGACGTTGGTTTTTTATAACGTTTTCTATGAATGGAATGGAACACTTTTCCAACCATTTGTGAGACCTCTCCGTTTCCTTAAGGTATTCATAAAAGGCTTCGACTCGACTTTCATCTTTCAGATTGAGTCTAATGTGAAGCAGGAGTTTGTTAAATGTTTTGGTGTTCATGTTAGGTAACAGTTGTGTGTGTAGGTACTCTGGATTGATGATGTTTGCGTACTGCAGGTCGGTGATTAGCCACGTGGACTTTTTGATAGCTGTCGCCGCATACAGCATGTCGTTAGATTTCATTACTTCGATGATATAGTCTACATTTCTATTTCTACTGGCGAGTTCTATTTTAAGGAGGTTGTCTATGTCACTGTCATCGTAACTTATGTCACGTAATTCATAGTTTTCATTAGTAATCGCATCCTCGACTAGCTTGTTGAAGTGTCGGCGTTTCTCACCGAGTGTGTCTCCTTCCAGCGTCAGCGGCAGCATAGTGATGATCTGGAAACGAAATATACATAATGTTATTACCAACATGCGTTACAAGTATTTTCATAAAATGAGACGCTTAAATTGGGGCGAATAGGTCTGCTATATATTTTATGTAATTTTCATGTTTATCACTGTTTATAGGTATTTATTTAACCTAATTTATATATTAGTGAAAAAAATGTGAGCAGAAGAATGTCAAGCAAATGTGAGATTCAAAAGGGGCGTCGTCTCGTCTGTTCAAATCTGATTTGAGACGCTACGCAACGCTGCATTCGTATTACAAAAAAGAATGTTGTGTTCTGTGACGTATTCTGGGATTCGGGAACACTAAGGAGTCTGAACACGGGAAATAAATGATACGCCTGGTGACCTGTTCAGGTTTAATCGCAGACTGAATACATTGTGCACAACCTACCGCCATGTTATAACAATCAATGTACCCCCATATTATCATACATTACACCTCCCCTCTTAATCTTATATAATAGGTACTCTAAAACTTACAGACTATTACAACCTATATTTAAATACAATCAAACATTTATCAAACAAAATATATCTTATATAACTAAATAATCTACTTAATCTATTTCGAATCGGACCACCGGTCTACGTGTTCGATGGGAGCGTTCCGCTGGTGGCGTCGGTTCAGCCTTGGGTTCAGGTGGCTCCACACGTGGAGGTTTCGGGGACACAACATTGCTGCCCGAATCGCTCGCACTTTTATCTAATTGAGTTTCCTCTTTTGCAACGTCTGGCTGATCCTTGCTCAGACGTCTTGACTCCGACGTTCCGATTGATCCATCTGATGGCGACCGAACAGCAGTCTCACTCGGATCGCCCGGTTTATTATTATCCTCAGTTCCTTGACAAGGAACATCTGACAGCCGAGACCGACGTTTTATTTGGTCAATGTGTCTCTTGTAAACCCGACCATCTCCGCTATCCACCACATACCTACGAGTACCTTCTACCTCTCTCACAGTTCCTTTCACCCACTTATCCGACGCACCGTACTGCCTCGTCCAGACATCCTCACCTTCTCGCAGAGTTCGTGCATGGACTCCCTCGCAATCTACCTGTCGACCCTGTATATCCCGTACCCTATTCTCTAACGATCTCTGACCACGTAATAAGTCCATACGAGAACGGAGTGAGCGCCTCTGTAGCATTGCCGCTGGTGTTTCGCCTGTAGTGCTGTGCACTGAATTACGATATGCCAACAAGAATGTCTGTAATGCTGTGTCCACATTTGTATTGTCCCTAATCGCTTTTTTAATGGCCCGTTTACAGAGTTTCAGCGCCATTTTCGGCGCTGCTTAGTAAAGTATATATATCTGTACTTTCTTCTGCAGATAAATTATCGATAAAAAAACTTAATAAATAACTCCCACGAATCTTTTTCGAGGCTGGGATTATTAAATTTGCTAAGCCAAGCGAAAGTGTGCTTGAAAAGAACGGATCGGATTGTAAGGTTCTTTGTTGTGCTCCAAATATTAAGAAAGATTGACTTAAGATCGGCAGGTTCAAGTTTGGAAATGGCCAATTTAATGCCAAATTTTTGTAAAGACACTGGAGCTTCCAATAGTTTCGACACATATTCACGACATTCAACTTCACTCAGAATAGACAAACGTGCATTAATTGATGGAACAGCATATTGCAAGTAATCTCCCTTTGCGTACCACAAAATTGTTTCTAAGGGAATCAGTGGTCTAGCTACGTGTAAATTTTGAGCTATATTTTTTCGGATCCTAATATCTGCCTGATCAGTTTCACCCCAGTTTATGTTGTAGTCTATGGGAACATATTTCTTTGCCATGTCTATAACTTGATTTTGGGGAATAAGCATGAAGAGACCTCTAACAACAGCTTTTTGCCCAGTAGGTTTGTTCAGATGTAGTAAGTAGGCGTCGATGAAGTGCTGGGCGAGTGAGTTCGGCCAGTAGACGCGCAGCTTGGCGAGCAGATGTCGTAGCGAGACAGCGTCGTCAGTTCGCAACGTGTCTATTTGTTTGTCGTGGCGCGTCAGCAGCTGCGGCTTGTGCTTCAGCGCGTT
This sequence comes from Xestia c-nigrum, assembly GCA_916618015.1. NCBI lineage: Eukaryota > Metazoa > Arthropoda > Insecta > Lepidoptera > Noctuidae > Xestia > Xestia c-nigrum. Next base: position 9,056,974 of record OU745263.1, read on the forward strand.
CAGGCACGCTTCCTCGTTCAGACACAGTGACAACGACTCCTCAAACATGTGCTTCCGCCACGATTTATTTACGTTGTACAAACACGACATGTCAGTTTCCCACATGTTTTCTTGTCTAATCTTAATTAGTTCCTGAATTTTCTGAAGGACGCTTGGGTACTTACTGATATCTTTTCCCCAATCCCGAAGCAAAGTTAAGACATTCTCTAAGTTATGTAAAGTCTTATTAAAATCGGATTCATTAGAAATAGTGTTACTTTGTATTTTTGTCAGTAGGGAATTTAGGAGATAAGCAAATATTTTGACAGTTTGTTCTTGGTTCAGGTTTCTCCGCTTATCTTTGAAAGTATTAAACGAAAGTTTTTCTTCAATGATTTCAGGCACTGATTTATCGTGAAAAACATTATATAGGACTATAGATTCCAGGCACATTTGTACGTTGTTGTCTGTTTCAGTGTACACTTCCATACTGTGGAACAACTGATCCAAAACGTTCCAAGTTTCAACGTCGAACTCGTAAGAAGATACTTGTGAAAGCAAATTATTGACGAATTGAATCTTGAATTTAAATGGTTCATTAATATGTTTGTCTTTAAAATATTTGAGCATCGTTTTAATATCATGTGGGTTTCTTGCACATGTGATTAAAAATATGAGCATGGCAAATCGTTCAGAAGGTGAATTTTCTGCACGTATAAGCTTTCTTAATTCCAGTTTTGCTACTTTAAATGGAGCGAATTCATACCACTGGTAAGGTTTAATACACGATTCGATCATATTTTTGTCTTCTTCCGTACAGAACTGTGATAGCTCAGTTTTATCGATAAAAGTTTTTCTTACGAATTCAAACCTTTCTTCTTCGGGCATGTTTTTAATGAAAGGTCGCAATGTGTTAAAATCCTGATGGTGTTTGACTTGTTCAAAAAGAAAATCTTTTAATTCCGTCTTTTTAAGATATTGTGCTACCAAGGACACGTCAACCTGTTCGCATCTACCGTATCTATCGAAATGCTTTATGATTTTTAGTGGGCAATATTTCATGAGAAGCTTGGTTTTCTTTTTGCCCATGCCGGGAAAGTAATCAAAGTCTTCCAGTACTTTTAAAACATCCGCCGTGTGAGACTTCAAGTAACAAAATATTTCATATTTCGCGTCCGTCAAGTTTGCTTCTTCAACTCGCGTATATAATTTTAGACAACGGCCAGATCTCCTGCACAAACGTTTAAAAAGACAAAGTGGTATGGGGCGTTCCTGTTTGATAACATTTTCTATGAAAGGAATGGAGCAGTTTTGCAACCATTTGTAAGCACTGTACTTTCCTTTGAGGTATTCATAAAAGGCTTCGACTCGACTTTCATCTTTCAGATTGAGTCTAATGTGAAGCATGAGTTTGTTAAATGTTTTGGTGTTCATGTTAGGTAACAGTTGTGTGTGTAGGTACTCTGGATTGATGATGTTTGCGTACTGCGGCTCGGTGATTAGCCACGTGGACTTTTTGATAGCTGTCGCCGCATACAGCATGTCGTTAGATTTCATTACTTCGATGATATAGTCTACATTTCTATTTCTACTGGCGATTTCTATTTTCAGAAGGTTGTCTACGTCGCTGTCATCGCTACTGATGTTACGTAATTCATAGTTTTCATTAGCAATCGCATCTTCGACTAGTTTGTTGAAGTGTCGGCGCTTTTCGCCGAGTGTGTCTCCTTCTAGCGTCACCGGTGACATTGTGTTTAGCTGGAAATAAAATATGTAGGTAAACATTACTACACTATTTACCAACATTGATTGTGATGCATTGTGCTGAGCTGGAAGTTAAAAAGGGTACTTTTTTTATGAAAAACTAGCTGACTCGCGCAACTTCGTCTGCGTCTCATAATTTGAGATTTAAACTATCCTATCTCTCAAGTTGGATCGAACTGCACATGGTGTGCGAATTTTATTATAATCGGTTAAGTGGTTTAGGAGTCCATTGAGGACAAACATTGTGACACGAGATTTATATATATTAAGATAGATTAGATTAATAAATAAATATCTTCTGCTACATTTTGCTTTCTTTTGGATGTTCTTATTGGAATAGGTAATTGTTATGGTAACACCATTTGTGGGTAATACTTTAGTGTATTTATGGTCCGACTGTTGCGCCAGTCGAATTAACGAGCTTGTATGTACCGGTTGTGTCATTCGGCTACCTACCCCCCCCTCACAACTATAACAGTGGCGACGAGAAAAATTCAAGATGGCCAAAGTAACGGTCGGCACCTTATCGACCTTCAACCACGAGGTGCAGGAATGGTCCGTATACAAGGAAAGATTAGAACAATGGTTTCTAGCTAACGACATTGGGGTGGATTCGGACAAAGCCGGTTGTAAACGTCGAGCTATATTACTCAGCAATCTCGCCGAATCATCGTACAAATTAGTGCGTGATCTAGCTTTACCGCGTCAAGTCGGTACATTTAGCTATGATGCGGTGGTCGAGCTACTGGATGGGCATTTCAAGCCAAAGAAGTGCACCTTCGCGGAACGATACAGGTTCCACAGCGCGACTCAGCATGCTGGCGAAGGATTAGCTGAGTGGGCGGCGCGAGTTCGTGGTCTAGCAATGCACTGCGGATTCGTGGCCCAGCATCTGGATGAGCAGCTTCGCGATCGTTTTGTGTTGGGAATGGAGTCCGGACCGGACAGAGACAAGCTTTTCACCAAAGACTTGTCGGAGCTGACCCTAAACAAAGCTATAGAAATAGCTGAAGGAGTACGCAGCGCCCGCATCGGGGCCCAGGAGACCGTACAGCGATCGGAAGCTACACAATTTACACATGATGAAGGTAACGACGGCGGAGGCGCAGGGAGCAACAGTGCGCGGGGCACACTCGCAGCGCCGCTCAGCAGCGGCCAGCGCAGCGAGCTCAAAGCCTGCGAGCGCTGAGCGAACCAGCAGTGACAACATGTGCTCGGCGTGCGGCTACACCGGGCATCAAGCATCGTCGTGTCGTTTTGCGCGATATAAATGCAAAAAGTGCGGCATTCAAGGACACCTAAAACGAATGTGGAATAAAAAAACGGTTAAAGTACAACATTTTATCGAGTGCTGTGCGGATGATGATGATGGTAAGTGTTTATGTTGTAATATTCGCACCGAGCGCGGTGAACCGATGCAGGAATCTGTCGTAGTTAATGAAATTAAGTTAACTTTTGAAATAGATACGGGTTCGCCAGTTACCGTTATCTCTGAGCAAATGTATAAACAATATTTTTCAAACATCGCGTTAGAAACGAGTGATCTCATATTGCATAGTTACAGTGGCGACAGATTAAACATTATGGGTAAATTAAAACTCCATTTTGCTTATAACGGAAAGTCAAACTATATTAATGTATATGTCGTACGAAATGGCGGCCCCCCATTAATAGGAAGAGATTTTTTCTCCCGTTTTAATATGCGAATTTGTTCGGTAAACAGTTGCGATGATTTCGGACAAACCCTTATTTCAAATTACCCTAAATTGTTTTCCGACCAATTAGGTTGTTTTAAGGGGGTAGACGTAAGTTTAACTCTGAAACCTGATGCATATCCAATATTTTACAAAGCAAGGCCGCTACCGTTTGCGCTTCGTGATCGTGTGGAGAATGAGCTAAACCGATTAGTAAATTTAGGTATTCTTCAGCCTGTAAAGTACTCGGACTACGCAAGTCCAATCGTACCAGTTTTGAAGCGTGACGGGTCAATTCGTCTTTGTGCCGATTATTCGGTAACTATCAACAAACAGTTGCTGGTAGATACATATCCCTTACCTAGATATGAGGAGTTATTCACTAAACTTCATGGTGGTAAATATTTTAGCAAATTGGATCTTTCTCAGGCTTATAATCAGTTATGCCTTAATGAGTCCTCACAAATGCTTACGTGTATCAACACACATAAGGGGTTATACAAGTTCACAAGGTTAGTTTTTGGTCTGGCTAGCGCACCAGCAATCTTCCAAAGGACTATGGAGTCTCTTCTTGCAGGGTTAGATGGAACACTCCTATTTCTAGATGACATTTTAGTATGTGGGGTAGACAAAAATCAATTATTAAAAAGGTTACAGGAGGTATTTAACAGACTACAAAACGCGGGGCTAGTCCTAAAAATGGAAAAATGTTCATTTTTTCAAGAATCCGTTTCATATTTAGGATTTGTAATAGACCGCAATGGTATTCACAAATCCCCAGATAAAGTTGATTCGATTCTACAGTCCCGAGTACCCACGAATGTATCAGAGTTAAAATCTTTTTTAGGTATGGTAAACTATTACCGTAATTTTATTCGTAACGCATCATCTATATTACAACCACTCCATAACCTATTGCAAAAAAATGTGCCGTGGCAATGGACCGAGGAACACGCTGAAGCCGTGTCGGTTATTAAGCGTGAGCTGGCATCAGACACGACGTTAGCGCATTTCAACCCAGAGGCACAGCTGATTTTTACAGTAGATGCGTCACCGACCGGTCTGGGTGCAATTTTGTCACAAATTGAAAACAACGTGGAGAAGCCAATCGCATTCATGTCGCGCTCACTTAACCCAGCTGAGAAACGGTATAGCCAGATCCAGAAGGAAGCCACAGCTATAATATTTGGTATAAAAAATTTCACCAATACTTATATGGGCGAACGGTACCATTTACGCTAAGAACTGATCATAAGCCACTAATATCAATATTTAATCCAGACAAAGGCATTCCTGAAATATCTGCGAACCGGTTACAGAGATATGCGATTTTCTTGTCAGCATACAATTTTAGAATCGAATACGTTAGTAGTGTACATAATAGCGCAGATTATCTAAGTCGATCAGTGAGTGAGGCAAGCGGCGAGCCGTCCGCAGCACGGTCGGCCCGAGCGAGTAATGATTTATCATTAGATATGTCAAGTTATGTACATTTCGTGTACGAAGGGGAACGGTTTCTTTCCTTAGAGGGCGTAAAACAGGCTGTAACGCGTGATGACGTAATATCATCAGTCATCGATTATGTTTTAAATGGATGCGACCCTTTAATTCAAGTTTTTTATAGCCACCGTATGGAATTATCGGTTGAAAACGGCTGCCTTTTAAGAGGCCATAAACTAATTATACCCAGAAGCATACAAAAAATAGTATTAGATGAATTACACAAAGGTCATTTAGGGGAAACCAAAATGAAAGAGGAGGCTCGCAACAGATTCTGGTGGCCGGGAATGTCTGTCGCAATCGAGCATTACGTCGGTGCGTGCGCCGTGTGTACATCGCTGCGTGCCTCACCCCCGCGCGTCGCACTTACTCCGTGGCCCTATCCGACACAGCCTTGGTATCGCGTGCATGTAGATTTTTTGGGACCAATAAATGGTCGAACATTTTTAGTTGTGGTCGACGCGTATTCCAAATGGGTCGAATGTTTTGATGTGTCGTCAGGTTCTGGTTCACGTATTGTTATAGAAAAGCTATGTGAAGTAATGGCTAGATTTGGATTGTTTCATACAATTTGCTCAGATAACGGTACGGCATTTGTATCTCACGAATTCAAACAATTTTGTTTGCGTAATAACATAACTCATCTGACTTCACCAACATATAATCCAGCCAGTAAGTGAAGATAATCAAGAAACTTGACTTTTCGAAACTACTTCTGTGTTCGTTGCACTGAAAGGAATGAATGCGAATGCTCGCCTGCAACAAATGCTCAGCGTGCAACAGCCGCGCGGGGAGCGGACGCGAGGGGCGGGATATTGTCAGCGGCCGCTCGCGAATGCTCGAACTTTCTCGGGAATTCCCGCGACTTCCCACGCAGTAGTTTATGGAATTCCCCGGAATTCCTGCGGCGCTCTTTCGAAAGAGCGGCGAAGGGCAACGAAGCGGGACGCAGTTTCAGTGTCATATGATTTTTAACTTTATTTCCATTACCATAATACTTATTATCGCATGAGAAACTCGACGGGTCGTGCGGATGCCCGCGGCGCCGCAGGAATTCCGGGGAATTCCATAAACGAAGCCATGCGACTGCGTGGGAAGTCGCGGGAATTCCCGAGAAAGTTCGAGCATTCGCGAGCGGCCGCTGACAATATTCCGCCCCTCGCGTCCGCTCCCCGCGCGCGTCTGTTGCACGCTGAGCATTTAGGCTCAACACACACCGAAAGAGCGGCGAAGGGCAACGAAGCGGAACGCAGTTTCAGTGTCATATGATTTTTAACTTTATTTCCATTACCATAATACTTATTATCGCATGAGAAACTCGACGAGTCGTGCGGATGCCCGCGACGCCGCAGGAATTCCGGGGAATTCCATAAACGAAGCCATGCGACTGCGTGGGAAGTCGCGGGAATTCCCGAGAAAGTTCGAGCATTCGCGAGCGGCCGCTGACAATATCCCGCCCCTCGTATCCGCACCCCGCGCGCGTCTGTTGCACGCTGAGCATTTGTTGCAGGCGAGCATTCGCATTCATTCCTTTCAGTGCAACGAACACAGAAGTGATGGAGGACGAAGAAAAACTTATTTATTTGGTGCAAATGTACGACTGCCTATACAATACCAAATCAAGGCATTGCAGCAATAAACACATGAAAAATAACGCTTTGCAAAAAGTGGGCGCTGAAATGAATATGTCTGGTAAGTATGTATTTGTTTAACACAAACTTCTCAAGTTTTGTTCACAAGCTTAAGTTTTGTTGAAACTGAACTGCGCATAGGAGAGCGACCCATGAATTCGCGGGTGGGCTCAGGAAGGCGCGCGCATTCCTGCGACTGCTCGAGAAGTCGCTGGAATGAAGAGCGGCGAAGGGCGGCGAAGCGCAGAGCCACGAAGTCCCGCGCCTTCTCTAGCATTCCAGCGACTTCTCGAGCAGTCGCAGGAATGCGCGCGCCATATGGTACCATCATCAAATCTACTTGAAACCGACATTAATTGAAAATTATTGGTCATTCATGTATGCATAAATATTTGTTTTTACTCAAAATGTTGAAACTATGTTTAAAAAATAATTTATGCTTTTATCGAATCTATCTCATGATTCGAAATACATGTGGCGCCATCTATTATAAGAAGGTTAATGTTGTTTTCCTCGGGAACAGCACTTTTATTCGGGAAGAAGGGTACCCTATGGCCCTTTCTGTACACCTGACAACGCTTATGCAAAACTTCCCGATGATGAGTTCAGTAGTTTAGGCGTGATAAGGCATTGATAAGGTAACAAACTTACTTTCGCGTTGTAATATTACTTAAGGATAGGATAAAAAAGGTAACAAATTCATTTCAATCACTCAAGCCGATTATTCGTCGATTTTGGCGCCTACAAATATGGCCGACTATTTGGCACATCTCTAGTAACAATGTTCATGGATGTCATTTGCCTATCACCCTGTTTCTAATACTGACTTATCATAAACTTCTATGGGACTTACCCAGATTGGAGTAGATACTTATCAAGTCAGATTGCCAAAAACGTTTACGATACATAATGTTTGAAAATTTTACACAATTTTTTTATTGTTTATCGATAATGTTTCTAACCACCATCATCATTCTCTTGTCCTTATCTAATTTATTTGTGATCGGCGCAGCATGTCTCCTTTTTCCATACTTCTCGATTACTCTTCTTCTCATCAGACACTTCCTTTCTGGCCATATCTCCATTCAACCCTTCGAACCCCCCCACCCCCTACCGCTCCTCCGTTCTTTCTTCCTTTTTAGATTTTTTTCTCTGCAGTGACACTTCATGATGCGTCGTTTCATTAATTAATTTATAAGCGTGACCGAAAACCTTGAAAAGTACATCCCTAAAAGAAAACCGGCAATCATCGGCGCCATCTTGGATTTTTATTTTGAAGGAAAAGATAATCGAAGGGGCAATAGCAAATGAAATACAATCTTATACAAGTAGGTTAATCTTTATTAGATACGGAAAATAAGACGACGCGATTCATTGATTACAGAACAAAGTTAAAACTAATCCTAAACGCAGATTTTATGACAACATGTCAATTTCAAGGTTTAAAGATCCGATTACTCTGAGGTGACATAGCAGCAGTCACAAAAACGTTACCTTGAACGGTAAGTAGGTACTTCTAAAAATATACCTTATTTTTTACTAAACTAGTTGTGTATTCGTACAATAAGTGGCTTATTAAAAAATGTTACTAAAACTTAGGAGACTTCAAACAACGGTGACTGAACAATCTTGTGGGCAACTGGGTGGGTATGGTCTCATCCTTTTGAATACAAAGAATATAGCGTTTAACCGCGTATGATAACCGTTGCAAACCGGTTATAAACGGGCATAAATGATAGTCTGTTGATGCGTTCTAGTAGGCATGGTAGTGTTATGTTTGTTTTCGTGAATGATAAACGTATCATTCACGTATCATTCACGTTCAACGTATCATGACCGCGTGCGATGAACGCATCGCACGCGGTCATGATATTGTACGGTGTAGTGGGTACACCCCTCCTATAAAGAATCACTTTATTCTTCAATAACAAAGTTTTTAAAATCATTGCGATAGTGGATTTGCACCTCTTCAGATGGATGCGATTTAATTTTATTTAGTATTTCCGTTGCTAACCCTTTTAATGGATCTGTATCAATGTATTCGAAAATATCGGCGGTCAACCGAGAAACTACTATATAACTAGGTACGAAATCATGATCATTCAGCATGTTTTTTAGTATTTTCAGTGTAAAATCGTATTCAACACGGTATATGTAGCTTAAATCATCCAAAGCGTCCGTAAATAGCAAACATATCGATGGAAAATATATCTCAGTGTCTTCCTTTAAACAATTTACTATGATTGAACCTAATTCAGGAAACATTGCGGCGTGAATTTCTGTCCATATTTTTTCTTTTTTATCGGTAAACCATGCAGTTCCCATTTTAGAAATTTGTTGTCCCATTAATATTGCGTATTCGGTTACCAGTTTCCAATTAGTGTAAAATGTATAGTTTTCTAGCAATGGCATTTTCTTTTCCATTTCAGTTTTAATCTCTGTAAACAATTTAGAGGGGGTAGTTCTTCTGCTCAAAGTAAAGTCTTTGTACTTCTCAATTAAATATTTTATGAATTCTTTGACGTTATTGATTCCTGTATCATCATTGCTTTTACTCCACGACATAAAAACTTGTTCCATTACTGGGCGTACTAGCTTTCTAAATCTCTGAAGCTGATCTTCCTCAGTTTTCCCCCACAAAACAAAACATGCAAATATATCAATGTATTCCATTTCTTGAAATTTTGTTTCTGCTGGGGAAAGTAGTTTATTGGTAACGAAATCATCGTCAAGCGATTCTACTAGGTCAGGTGTCCACCTTGCCTTATGCACTAAATTACTCACACGGTCGTTAGCGGTCTTTACACTATCGGGCAACGATGTCAAAAATTCGTAACTTTTCATGTAAAATTCCGTTCTTACACTAATGGGAACCTTTTCTAATCTTGTACCTAAACAATCCATTATTTCTCTATTGTCACGTGGAGGTAATTGATCGAAAAACGTACTCAGTAATTTCCAAAGATCTTTTTCGACAGATGAGTTTTTAACCCTACAAATTAGATCGTAAGTATTTCTAAAAATAACAGCCCTAATAATAGTATTCGTTGCACTGTTCCAAATATTCAGGATTAATGATTTACGTTCATCAGGTTTAAGTTTTGAGAACCCAAGTCGAAGTCCTAATTTTCGGACCGAGTCATTTCTAGAACTTTCATTTTCACTCAATTTGGACAAGACTGAAATCAATGATGGTACTGCATATTGCAAGTAATCTCCCTTTGCGTACCACAAAATTGTATCTAAGGGAATCAGTGGTCTAGCTACGTGCAAATTTTGAGCTATAATTTTACGGATCCTAATATCTGCCTGATCAGTTCCACCCCAGTTTATGTTGTTAACTAGGGGAACATATTTCTTTGCCATGTCTATTACTTGATTTTGGGGAATAAGCATGAAGAGACCTCTAACAACAGCTTTTTGCCCAGTAGGTTTGTTCAGCTGTAGTAAATAGGCGTCGGTGAAGTGCTGGGCGAGTGAGTGCGGCCAGTAGACGCGCAGCTTAGCGAGCAGACGTCGCAGCGAGATAGCGTCGTCAGTTCGCAATGTGTCTATTTGTTTGTCGTGGCGCGTCAGCAGTTGCGGCTTGTGCTTCAGCGCGTTCAGGCACGCTTCCTCGCTCAGACACAGTGACAACGACTCCTCAAACATGTGCTTTCGCCACGATTTCTTCACGTTGTACAAACACGACAAGTCAGTTTCCCACATGTTTTCTTGTCTCATCTTAATTAGTTCCTGAATTTTCTGAAGTAAGAATGGGGGAATGATGTCTTTCTTCGAGTCTCTCAATAAAGTCAGAGCATTGACTATTAGGACCAAAGTCTCTTCAAAATCAGTTTTATCTGAAGCGTTTTTCCTTTCTAGCTTTTTCGTTATGAAATTGAAAAGATAAGTGAACATTTTTGATTTATTTTCTACATTCAGTTTGCTCTGTATTTGCTTGAATGAATTAAATGTCAACTTTTGTTCAACGATTTCCGGTACTAGTTCGTCGCGTGATACTTTATACGTGATTATGGATTCGAGGCACATTTGTACGTTGTTGTCTGATTCGGCGTATACTTCCATACTGTGGAATAACTGATCCAAAATGTTCCAAGTTTCAACATCGATTTCATGCTTAGATATCTGTGAAAGCAGATTATTGACGAACTGAATCTTTAAATGAAATGGTTCATTAATGTGTTTGTCTTTAAAATATGTCAGCAATTTTTTAATATCCTGCGGGTTTCTTGCACATGTGATTAAAAATGAAAGCATGGCGGCTCGTTCAGTAGGCGAGCTCTCAGAAAATATAACATTTTTTAATTCAAGGAATACAATGTTAAATGGGGCGAACTCATACCACTGGTAAGGTTTTATTTTGGACTCGATAATTCTTCTTCCTTCTTCCGAAAACAGTAATGTCATGTCAGTTTTATCAATAAAAGTTTTCTTTGCGAATTCAAATCTCTCTTGTTCAGGCATGTTTTTAATGAAATGTCTTAATGTATTACGATCATACAACCGACGCCCCAATATTCTCGATTGCTCATAAAGAAAAGCTTTTATTTCATTTTTGTTTAAATGTTTTACTAGTACAGACAGGTCGATTGTGTCAGAGTACTTATCAAAATTATCTAAAACTCTTTGCGGACAAGTTTTCATAAATATTTCTGTTTTCTTTTTTCCAAGTTGAGGTAAGTAATCGTGTTCGTTATCTTCCAGTACGGTTAATACGTCTACAGTGTGGGATTTTAACAAAAACAAAATTTCGCTTTTCATCTGTTTTACACTCTGAGACTCTACCCTTAAATGGTATTTAAGAAAATGAGCAGATCTTCTGCATAAACGTTTAAATAAAGTCAGTGGCATGAGACGTTGGTTTTTTATAACATTTTCTATGAATGGAATAGAGCACTTTTCCAACCATTTGTGAGACCTCTCCGTTTCCTTAAGATATTCATAAAAGGCTTCGACTCGACTTTCATCTTTCAGATTGAGTCTAATGTGAAGCATGAGTTTGTTAAATGTTTTGGTGTTCATGTTAGGTAACAGTTGTGTGTGTAGGTACTCTGGATTGATGATGTTTGCGTACTGCGGGTCGGTGATTAGCCACGTGGACTTTTTGATAGCTGTCGCCGCATACAGCATGTCGTTAGATTTCATTACTTCGATGATATAGTCTACATTTCTGTTTCTACTGGCGAGTTCTATTTTCAGTAGGTTATCTATGTAAGAGCGGGAGGGCTCGGGGATCTCAAATGATAACGATCAGACATCTTGTAAACACTTTTTATCTCTCACAATAAATAATTATTCACAAAACTCACAACAACGTACAACGAGATACACACAGTTCGAAATCCGAATTAATACTAAGCCTTCTGCGACTAAAGCAAGCCTATTTATACGTTTAAACAACTGTCAACGCCACACAGCAACGACTTCCGTTGATATTTGTTTTACAATAAAATTTAGATTGAATTGAGTTAAAATAATGTGATTGCGCACAATATTTGATTTGTAATTAATAACACTTTTTAAATATTTTAAATCGTAAATTTAGTTAGCTAACAATCATGTTATTTAAATGAACTAACAGTTACAACAAAGTAAATAAAGAAATGAAACCTTAAAATTAACAATACTTAATTTAATACGATTTTATAATGTACCTAATGCAAAATCACTTATTTATTTAATGCACTGATTCGTGTTTCCGTTACGTCATCAGCCGATATAACGTTTGTTTTAGTCTGTGGTACTGTTTTTATTTGGCAGCGCTATCACGGCCATACTGACGAGCGGGCCTTGCTAGGGCCAGCGAATCTCTCTGAAAAACACGGAAATGTTAAAAGAATTAAAAGCCTTTTAGACCAGACTCAGAGGCAGCATTGCTTAGTCTGGTGAAACTGTCAAACTCAGAGGTCGCAGATCGTGGCTTGATCATAAAGATTCAGAGGCCCGTCTTTGACTTGGCTTGACTGAAATTTATTTAACCAACCAACTGAAACCATGGCCATGACCAAGACCTCTGAATACAGCCATTTTACCAGCTCAAAATCAAACTCAGAGGTCGCAGATCGTGGCTTGATCATAAAGATTCAGAGACCCGTCTTTGACTTGGCTTGACGGCTTTTATTTTTATTTTTCTTCTAACGAACCAATTCAAAATTATACGTTTCATTTTATTTCATCCATAAACTTAAATTTTTAATCATTAACAATTTAATAAACAGTTTCTCACCTTTTTGTTATTATTATTTATTCTCGCTATCACGGTCTATTCATTCAGTTAAATTTGGATTAGGGACCAATCTCATGTGTTCATGTGTGATTACAGTATTTTTATTTCGCAGAGACCGAAGGTCTTTTACTTCGTATCTATGGTTGTCAAGGACTTTTATTATTCGATAGGGTCCCAGATATTTTGGTCCTAGTTTGTTACCAGACCACTGAGTGTCTTTACAAAGAACAAAGTCTCCTTCTAGAAAGGGTTTAATTTTGGCGCACTTAGAATCGAAACGTGTTTTATTTTTTTTCTGCTGTTTCGGCCATTCTGTGCTTAGCGTCTAAACGAATTTCATCTTTGTTAATTTCTTCGTTAACTAGGGATATCTGTTCGATTGCAGGGGGAGAGCATCTTTTACCTAACAGCAGTTCTAAAGGGGAATATCCTGTAGCTTTAGATTTCGTACAATTTAATGCTAATTGTAATTCCCCTATTTTATTAACCCAAACTCTCGATTGCGTTAGAGATATGGCTGTAAGGTGATCTTTAAGAGTGCGCATTTGTCTTTCAGCTTGACCGTTAGCTCTAGGCGTACCGCGGGCAATAGCATGATGTTCGATAGAGAAAGATTTTAAAAAATCTTGAATTTCTGTGCCCATAATAGCCGATTCCCTGTCAGAAATAATTCTGCATGGGGTGCCAAAAATATTGATAATTTCGCGGAAGCTTTTTAATATCATATTAGTACTTTTATCTTTCAGTGGATACAGAAGTATAAATTTAGTAAATGCATCAATAGCTACCAGAACGTATGCTTTTTTGTTTGTGCCGGTAAGATTACCCATAAGGTCTACATGTATCGTATGGAACGGTATGTTTATTTTATCAATAGGGTGCATTTCCATTTGTTTTTTGCCTGAAGGCTCTTTGCCAATTTTGCATTGTAAACAGTTATCACAAAAATGACGTACCCGTTTTGTCATGTGTTTAAACCAAAACTGTTCCCGAATTTTATCCAATGTACGTTCCCACCCCGTATGCAAAAGATTTTCGTGGTATCTATTTACTAATGAACAAACAAGTGATTCAGGGACTACTGTACGAGTTAATGATTCTCCTTTTTGGTTTTGTATGGTTATCATCAAGAGATTCGATCGAATACAAAATTTTCTGTCATAGTCATCTTTATTCTTTATGGCATCGCGAATACTTTTGAGTTCTTTGTCCCTTTCTTGCTCAACTATAATCCACGCTGGATCTTTTGTTAAAATATTGATTTGTGGATTTCTGCTCAAAAAGTCTACGTGTGCCATTTGTTCCCCCTTACGGTAAATAATATCAAAGTCAAAATTTTGTAAGTATGCCCATAGTCTATGAACCCGAGGTGTAAGTTCCTTTTTATGTTTTGAAGCCTTAAGGGCATTGCAGTCAGTTACAACTGTAAATTTGCGGCCATATAGAAAATGTCGAAAGTGTTTTATTGCTCTGACAACAGCTAAAGTCTCCAATTCGTATGAATGGTATCTTGTTTCAGCATCACTAGTGCGCATACTAAAGTATTCAACGACTTTGCGACGATTATTGTCATTCTGAATGAGAATAGCCCCGAGACCTTTGGAGCTAGCGTCTGTATGGAGTTCTATTGGTAGAGTTGGATCAAAAATGCAAAGTATAGGTTCAGAGGTCAGTAGTTTGATGACATGTTGTCTTCTTGTTTCGTGATTGGGAGACCACACAAATGGTACGTCTTTTTTTGTTAGCTGATACAGTGGAGCCATTAGTTGGGAAAATTGAGGGATAAAACGCCGAAAATAGCTTGCCAGACCATTGAATTGCCTAAGTTGCTTAAGTGTTTTGGGTGGTTCTGATAATTTAAGTGCTGTTAATTTAGCTGGATTTGGCTTAACTTCACCATTCTTTATAATGTTACCGAGATATTCTATGGACGTTTTGAGGAATTTACATTTCGAGGGATTTACCGTAAATCCTGCGTCTGACAGTCTTTTTAATACCAAAGCCAGCCTTTCTAAACCTTCTTGCTCAGTAGATGAGGGAATTAATACATCGTCAATATATACTAGTGCAATATTGTCGCGATAGTTGCCCAAGGCTGCATTAATGGCACGCTGGTAAACTGAAGGTGCGTTACTTAGACCGAATGGCATTGATAAGTACTCATACTGGCCGTCTGGAGTAACGAAAGCCGTTTTTTCGATTGATTCTTCTGAAATTTTAATTTGATGGAAGCCTGATTCCATATCAAGGCTTGAAAAGAATCGAGCTTTACCAAGTTTATCAATATGATCTTGAATCAGTGGCAGAGGATAGTGGTCACGAACTGTATTTGAATTTAATTCGCGGAAATCAACACAAAGCCGGTCATCACCATTTTTCTTTTTGACTAGCAAAATGGGACTTGCAAAAGGTGAGCAACTATCTCTAATAATACCCTTAGTTTTAAGATCTTCAATAATTGTGTTAACCTTCTCTCTCTCAACCGGTGCTAGTCGGTAGGGCCTTCTTTGTACTATACGATTAGGATCTTTTAATCTGATAGTTAATTTGCCCGTGGTCACTTTTTTAATTTTATTGAAAGTAAATAAATCAGCGTGTTTTTCAAGGATACTTATTAGCTGAGACGTATCTTTCAAATCAGTGTCAATATTAGCCAAAGATGATATTTCGTAATTAAAAATGTATCTTACTCTTTCTATTGAAGTTCCTTCATTTGTAATTGAAATTTTAATTCCCGGTATTTTGATAGAGTCTAGTCCTAGAATTACATCATAATTTAAATCGTTAACGACATGAAGTTTTACTTCGAATGTCACATCATTAAATGTGGCTACAGTATTTATTGATTCACTAGAAGGTATGCTACTGCCCCCAAAACCTCGTAATTGCAAAAGTTCTATTTGGCGTTTACCCTTAATTGACCCAGAAACTTTTTTCTTAATAAGCGAACATTCGGCACCACTATCAATTAAGCAAGAAAGAAAGATATCACCTATTTGTAGTTGGACTTCGTTTGGCGCCTTTTCCTTCTGGATTGTATTCACTTCCCGACGTGAAGGTTGTGGTGGCGCTGTTGAAGCAGTAGCAGGAACAGAAGTCTTCTCGGATTGTGATTCATTTTTCTTTTTATGCCAGCAGCGGTCAGACGTGTGACCTGGTTTCTTGCAGATTTCACAATTAAGTTTGTACCTGCAATCACGAGAAGTATGCCCTTGTTTGTGGCAATTGTAACACGTCGCAGTTGTTGCGAGGTCAAGCCTTGGTTGTTTAGCACGGGGTTCATCTGATATTGCATCGGCAGGTCGTTTACGGTAGTTCGCCAATGTGGCAATCAGTTCAGCTTGTGATTTTGGTGCTGACCTAAGGAGTTCAGCTTGGTAAAACTTTGGTCTTATGCCAGATATTACAGCTTCCACCATGAGCTCAGTTGGAGCATTCGGAGAAATTCTTGAAAACAAACGCCATGATTCGGCAACATATTCAGAAAAACATTTAGCCTGATTTGAAGTATATTCCCGAAATGCATTGACGTACACAATGTACCTAGTTTCGCCACTAAATTGTGCTATGAGTTCCCTTTGGAGTGAATCCCAATTAGCAAGAGAGTGAGCATTAGTGTCTGCCCATTGCTTGGCGCGTCCTTGCAAGCATGCCAATGCTTTCATCATAGCAACAAACTGCGAACAACCTCGCATGGTGATTAAAGAGGTAACTTGTTTACACCACTCCTCAATTGTTATTTTATTTTCGTCGGGATCATAATTAGGTAAATAAATTTCGCTTAGCTTGTGGGTACTCGTGTTTTGGTTCCGAAAAACCATCCTTTCCAGCAACTTGATTTGGCAGCGAAGTAAACTCAGCTCCGTATTTCCTGGTCGAGAGGCCGGCAGGGTAGGCGAGTACGTTGATGGGTCCAGTTCAGGCTCGGGCTCATCCCACTTCTGATGTAAGAGCGGGAGGGCTCGGGGATCTCAAATGATAACGATCAGACATCTTGTAAACACTTTTTATCTCTCACAATAAATAATTATTCACAAAACTCACAACAACGTACAACGAGATACACACAGTTCGAAATCCGAATTAATACTAAGCCTTCTGCGACTAAAGCAAGCCTATTTATACGTTTAAACAACTGTCAACGCCACACAGCAACGACTTCCGTTGATATTTGTTTTACAATAAAATTTAGATTGAATTGAGTTACAATAATGTGATTGCGCACAATATTTGATTTGTAATTAATAACACTTTTTAAATATTTTAAATCGTAAATTTAGTTAGCTAACAATCATGTTATTTAAATGAACTAACAGTTACAACAAAGTAAATAAAGAAATGAAACCTTAAAATTAACAATACTTAATTTAATACGATTTTATAATGTACCTAATGCAAAATCACTTATTTATTTAATGCACTGATTCGTGTTTCCGTTACGTCATCAGCCGATATAACGTTTGTTTTAGTCTGTGGTACTGTTTTTATTTGGCAGCGCTATCATCTATGTCACTGTCGTCGTAACTAATATCACGTAATTCATAGTTTTCATTAGTTATCGCATCCTCGACTAGCTTGTTGAAGTGTCGGTGCTTTTCGCCGAGTGTGCCTTCTTCAAGTGTCTCCGGTGACATTGTCTTTAGCTGGAAATAAAATATTGTCGTTGCTATATTATTTACCAACATTGATTGTGTCTAATGGGATAATATAACAAGTTACGTATCAAATTGCTTTGTTCTATAATGCAAAAGTTACATTTACAGAAGAAAAAAGATTGTGTTTTTTTAAATAGGGTGAAAATGTCATTAACGCGCAAACGATTACCACGTATTCAGTGAATCATTTCGTACCAACACATTTTTTGGTAACTTATTTAAAAACCCAGCTGATTTCGGGAATGACGTAGGTAGGTACTGAGTACGTTTTAATCGTTTGTGCGCCCTCCTTTCCATTCTGCATCATCTTCATTTGCCTAGCCTTTTCGCAACTATGTTTGGGTCGGCTTCCAGTCTAACCGGATGTAGCTGAATACCAGTATATCTGACCTGCCTCTGCCTGTCTTGATTAGTAAGTTTTATACTGATAATTTTGATGTAAATAAATATCGCTGGACATTACACACAGCGCCATCTAGCGCCACATTAAGCAACGCTTGTGTCGTGGTCACCAGACATATATACTTTTTTGTTTGTAAACACATACTTGTTAAGTTATTATACATATAAACATCCATGACTCGGAAACAAAGGTCCATGCTCATCACACAAACATTTGCTCCTACCGGGATTCGAACCCGGGACCCTAAGAACGTGAGGCAGCCTCACTACCGCTGCGCCATTCGGGTCGTCAAATGTGTTTTATCCTGTAATAAATGCTTTTTCTTTCGTTCTTTCAGTTAGTACTGGGTAATACGATACCCCTTGGTCGCCGTGATCCGTGGCTACCGTGATCTGATACTGTGATCGGTGGAGACAAACCCGTAAGGACTGGCTGTCAGACTTTTTGCGCCACTGACTACCTGTAACGACTGTAGAGATCTAAAAGACAGCCGGTACCTACCAACAGCTTAACGTGCTTTCCGAGGCACGGAGGAAACTCGTTATGTAAGGGTGGCCAGTGGCCACCCATCTACAGATAAACCTAGGCAAGCACGGCTTAACTTAAAGGTCGACCCGAGCGGCTGTTAATGTTTCCATGCTGCATAGGTATTATTAGGTGTTGATACGCTGAAACCAAAATCCGAGCACATTCGGACGCGTTACGGTTGCCACAATACGAGTTGCGTCCGAGTAGGTTTCCGAGTCCACTCGATCCGCACATAGGTACTCTGAACGTGACAACGCGTTACGCGGCTTTAACTATAGGTACTAACAACTAGTTTTCTGTGTCTACCGCTTTCAGTCGTTTTTATAATGGAAAATAAAATCACTCGAAATTGTAGGATGTCCAGCTATAGGTATGTATATTATACCCTCTTCATTAAAGATGCCAGATGAAGGGAGCTAGAAACTAGAAAGTGTACCTACCTATCCTAACCAATAATACTCACAATTAAGAACATTCGTTTCTTTGTTACAAAAAAACTGAACCGATGATCCTGGCATGTATGCTTTCAGGTACTTATACAGAAACGGAAGCAGGGTGGGTAGGTACTGTAGTGTAGTAATCCTTTTAGGATAATATATCTATATTTTACAACTTTCAATATTCAACTTACATTCATCTGGCCCTCTGACTATATATCATTCCAATGAGGGCTATCGTTTTTGAGCTCACCAGATGGCGCCACTCGCGAGTAGGGTCCTGTATACTTATATTCTATTTTTATACTTTTAAGTACCTATAACTCCATAAACAGTTTATTTTATTACGTACTAGCTGACCCGCGCAACTTCGTCTGCGTCACATAAAAGAAAGAGAGGGTTACAGAGAGTGGCATTTTTCCGATGAATTTTCAGTACTGTATTGATGCCGACTCTTGACTAATAGATGGCGCTGTATGTCCGGAATAAATTTTATTTTTTGTAATAAAAACTATCCTATGTCCTTTCTCTAGTTCCAAACTATGTCTGTACCAAATTTCACACAAATCGGTTCAGTAGTTTAGGCGTGAAGCAAAGACAGATAGACAGAGTTATTTTCGCATTTATAATATTAGTTTGGATTTGGATAGTTTGGATAACAACATAGTGAACACTTAAATTACATAGAATTTTGTCCGTATTGTAATGTTGTATTGTACAGTTAGCAAGTATGAAATATTTCAAAATTATTCTTCCTTCAGGAACAAACAAAATAAATTAGTTCTAAATTGCTACTTAAAATCTACCACAATCGTGAAAATGAAAAAAAAGTCGTGAAAATAAAGCACGAACACTATATCTGACATTTCGAAAGACCTTACTCTACACGAACGCCTCTAGCGGCGAATTCATGCGCGATAGCCCCCATTGTCTTCTCTATTTTCTCTATGTTAATTGAATTATTTAAAACAGTCAATGTTTCAGTGTTAATTAGTGGCCAGGATGATAATATCTCCATTGAACCTCTACAGCTTTTATCCCGCTAAAAGTACTGTTCCGGAGGGGGAAATGAATAATAATGTTCTTATGATAACAGATGGCGCCACGTGTCTTTTGAATCATGATTGAATTATATAATTGTAGGCAGGGTACAACCCGAATTGATTGTCAAATTCAAAATTAACATGAGCAAAGCCGTTGGCAAAAGCTAGTATTATATAAAAGATCAAAGTCATTGCAAAATAAAATTATCAACATGATTAAAATATAAAATTTATTCATATTGTTGAGTTTTATTTTGTAAATTACATAGTACATTTTGATACAAGTGGAGAAAGTTTGTTATTGTAGTTCAAGGCGGTATTAACACACGAGCCGTAAGGCGAGGGTGTTTTTGAGCCGAGAACTGCAATTACAAATGTCCACGTGTATCAAACGACGTTTTTCAATACATTTTTGAAGAAATAAAATAAAATAATGTAAAATATTTGTGTCATGAATGTCACAAGACTATGATTTTATTTTTATTTTTTTCCGCGTTTGCTTTCGCCAGGTTAAAGGAGAGACTAAGGTATGAAGCCACTATACAGCCTAATATGAAAAATTGATTATTTTTTAAATTTTGAATTTAGAACCCAAACAAATGTTAATTTGTTATAAAAGTAAATATTACTTATCAATAATCTTATTTATCTACGATATTGAATTTATAAACACAATATGAATATTCAAAAAATGTTTACAAAGAAAGGCGTAGACCGCTTTCCCGAAATTAAAAAAAAAAACATTCACCTGGCTCTATAGCCAGAGGCGAATATTTTTTTTTGTTTATGCAATGAACCTATTTGTACTAAGTATATGTATAGTTATCTGTGGCAATTTTGCTTTCTGCACATGTGTGCAAAAAACATGAAAAATGCACACGTGTGAAATACACTGCATTTTGAACCTAATCGTAGTGCGAAAAAAAAACAGTTTTCGAGGAAGTGTATTGAAAAAAACATTGGTACATACATACCGGATTCATCTACGTATCAACTGCATATATAGGTTACCCACACTTGAATTTAAATAGGTGCTAAGGTGTTTACTTAAAAAAACCAACAATAATATACTTAAGGAATAAAGTATGCTAGATAACATTAACAATTACTTATTTATCTCCATAAGTACCCAACTATCACGAGGAAAATGATTATCTTCTCTTATCGAAATAAGCAGGTAACTCGGACATTCTTTGGCAAACGGGAAAATACGTATCGAAGTGTTAACACACTTAGATACCAAACCAATCAATGTACATAGATAAAAATGACTCATGAATACCGATATGAAGAATTCCGCGAAATGTTAGGTGAGTTTAATTCTACTTGTTTTTTAACTAGAGAGAAACCACTAATTTGAGAGAACTTAAGGGGCCGGCGGAACATGCGTTTTTTATGCGGGTTTCGATTGTATTATAGAATATCTATGTTCCCAAATAAATATTTTTAAAGGATAATGATATAAACACGAGATGTGAGGAATTTAAATTTTCTATAGAAAATTAATTTTTCTCATAACTTTTGTTTAAATTTGTTTAATTCAAAATATGTGTTTGGGAACCTATATATTCTGTAATCAAATCAAAATAAGTACACACTAACTTAAGAATATGTTTCATTTACAAATTTTTTGGTATTACGTTTGTATGAAACTCTCATGCTCCGCAGGCCTCTTAAGAGTAGACCAAGAACTTATATAGATGAAGACATTAACCAGGTCATCATTGCATCTCTTTTGATGCAGGTTGGTAGTTACCCAAAAATAGGTACTTGTGTCAGCAACTGAAATTAGGTAGAGGCGTATACCATAGTCCACCCACATTTCGCCATTTATGTTTAAGAAACGTGTTATTGGTTATTTACTTATAACGATTAGAAGAGGGTTCAAATTAATGAAATGCAATGTGAAGCATTTGAGTGTGTAATAATTAAAATTTACAGGCATTCTAGATCTACAGGCACTTATGTGTACTAAAATAGTTGACGTGAATTAAATTTTGAAAGGGGATTGAACTTTTTGGCTGGATTTTTTTCCGACATTTTGTTTTTTTTTCAAAGTAACGGCCACGCATAAGACCTATATTAATCGATAGCAGGTATCAGTACAAATAAGTTTTGAATTGGAAAAAATGATCAATAGTTTCACGTTTCCGAGATATGAGCTATCAAAGTTATAGTCCATTCACTGATAGAATCTTCATCAAATCAAAGTTGTGCTGAATATGCTTAATGACTTTACTTAAACTTTGATAGCTCATATCTCGGAAACGTGACACTTTAGAACGTTCTGTTACGTATAAATCTTATTTGTATCCATGCCAGCTATCGGTTGATACACGTTTTATGCGTGTCTGATCAAATCAAAGTTGTGCTGAAGATTCCATCAGTGAATGGACTATAACTTTGATAACTCATATCTCGGAAAAGTGACACTTAAGAACATTTTTTCTCATACAAAACTTGTTTGTATTGATACCAGCTATCGATTTATATGGGTATTATGCGTGGCCGCTACTTTGAAAAAAAAAACCAAAATGGCGGTAATAAATCCGGCCACGTTTCATACAAAAATGTTCCAAGCCCTTTTGCTTAAACGGTGTGGAAATTAGTCTTCCGCTATATTGCAGAAATCATTATAATAATGTAATAGCACTGTTTGAGATGGATTTGATGCAAGTTTTTTACGTATTTCAGATCCTATAGGTTTCAACTCGTCACCATTACAAAAATTACCGACGGTCGTAGAAACCACTAAGTAGCTAGGAACAAAATCACTATCACTTAACATGGTTTTAAGGGTCTCTAGAAAGAATACATAATCTTGAAAATAAAACTTATAGAACATTTCTCTTAAAGCTTCGGAAAAAACACAATATATGGTTGGACCGTACTGCTCAGTGTCTTCTTTTAAACACTTAACTATTATTGGACCCAACGAAGGAGCTATTTTCAGATTAATATCTTTCCAAGGGTTCTCTGTTCCACTTGACCATTTCCATCTATCAGTCAAATCTGATTCTGTCCACTTGTTCGATTCGAATGGACTCCTGGATTGGGTTATCTGTTCATGGATTAATTTAACGTATTCTGTTATTAGTTTCCAACAAGTATACATCACATAGTTTTCCAGCACTGGCAAATTTTGTTTAATTGTAGTGGTTATTGCTTGAAATAGTTTATCCGGTATAGGTATTTTATTCAAAGTTACATTTATTGTGAATGACCAAAATAAATTTCTTAGAAACTTATTAAAATTATTTCTAACATAATATACGCCCGATCGCTTATTACCCCAGCACTGAAAGCTTTCTTCCATAGCCGGACCTACTACTTTTCTGAATCTCTGAACCTGGTTTTCTTCACTTTTACCAAACAGCACATAACATGCAAAAACTTCAATATATTCACTTTCATATAAACAGAATTTGTATCCTGCTGGCGACAGTAACTTATTACAAACGAAATCTTCTTCGAGAGATTCGATTATTTTCGGTGCATATTGAATCAACTTCTTCACATATCTTTCGCAATTTGCGCTGTCAGGCAATTCAGTTAAAAACACGTAACTCTTCGTGAAATATTCTGCTCGAATGCTAATAGGAACAGTTTCAACTGCACTTAACTTTTTGTATATTTCAGCACTTTCATCTGAATTCAACTCATTTATAAACAAACATATTAATTCCCATAGTTCTTTTACAACGGTTGGATTTTTCACCTTACATATTCGATCATATGTGTGTTTAAAAAGAGCGGAGCGGATTGTAAGATTTGTAGTAGCCTTCCAAGTTTTTATAAAAATTGATTTTAGAGCATCAGGTTTAAGTTTGAAAAATGCAAGATGAAGCCCAAACTTTTGTAAGGAGACCGATGCATTCAATAATTTTGACATATGCTGGCGACTTTCAACTTCGTTCATATTGTACAAAATTGCATTTAGTGAAGGCACTGCATGTTGTAAATAATCACCTTTAGCGTACCACAAAACTGTATCTAGGGGAATCAGTGGTCTGGCTAAGTGTAAATTTTTAGCAATATTTTTCCGTATGCTTATTTCTGTCTGGTCAGTTTCGCCCCAATTTATCTTAAAATTGTCGGGAGCATGTAATTTTGCTATTTCAATTATTTGATTTTGGGAAAGAAGCATGAAGAGACCTTTAATGACAGTTTTTTGTCCAGTGGGTTTGTTCAGATGTAGCAAGTAGGCGTCAGCAAAGTGCTGCGCGAGTGAGTGCGGCCAGTAGACGCGCAGCTTGGCGAGCAGACGTCGCAGCGAGACAGCGTCGTCAGTTCGCAACGTGTCTATTTGTTTGTCGTGGCGCGTCAGCAGCTGCGGATTGTGCTTCAGCGCGTTCAGGCACGCTTCCTCGCTCAGACACAGTGACAACGACTCCTCGAACATGTGCTTCCGCCACGATTTCTTCACGTTGTACAAACACGACATGTCTGTTTTCCAGTTGGCTTCTTGCTTAATCTTTATTAGTTCCCGGATTTTCTCGAGCACAACTGGGAACATACCGATATCTTTTTTCCAAACTCTTAACAAAGAAAGGGCATTCATCAAGTGGAGTAAAGTATCATCAAAATCGGATGAATCTGCAATGGTTTTACTTTGAATTTTTGTCAATACGGAATTAATAAGATAAGTAAAAAGTTTTGCCTTTTGTTCTTGATTCAGTTTACTCTGGAACTTCTTGAAAGAATTAAACATCATCTTTCGTTCTACCACTTCCGGTACTGGTTCATCTTTCAGCACTTTATACAGGGTTACGGATTGGAGACACAGTTGTACGTTGTTATCTGATTCGGCGTACACTTCCATACTGTGGAACAACTGATCCAAAGCGTTCCATGTTTCAACGTCCAACTCGTGTGTAGATATTTGTGAGAGCAGATTATTGACAAACTGAATTTTGAATTTGAACGGTTCATTTATATGTTTTTCATTCACAAATTTAAGCAAAGTTGTAATGTGCTCTCGGTTATTTTGTGTGCAAGTTACCAAAACTGAAAGCATTGCAAACCTTTCAGCGGGTGAGTTCTCTTTACGTATAAGTTTCTTCATTTCAGGCAATGAAATTTCAAAAGAGGCGTGCTCATACCACTGAAAAGGTTTTATATATATTTCGATAATCCTTCTTTCTTGCTCTGTAAATATTAATGCTATCTCAGTTTTATCGATAAATGTTTTACTTACAAACTCAAACCTCTGTTCTGGCGGCATGTTTTTAATGAAATGTCTTAACGTGTGATAATCGAATGAACAGGATTCTACCAGTTCACTTGCATGCTTACAAAGAAAAGCTTTTATTTCGTTCTTATTTAAATACTTTGCTACTACAGATAAGTCGATTTTGTTAGCGTACTTATCAAAATTGTCCAAAACTCTTTGCCTGTAATTTTTCATGAGGAACTCTGTTTTCTTTTTTCCTATTTCTGGGACGTAATCCAATATTTTTTCGTCTTCCACTACGTTTAATACCTGTGCCGCATGTGATTTTAGGAAACATAACATTTCTTTTTTGACTTGGTACTTGCTGCTAACATCTACCAACGCATAGTAATCAAGAAAATGAGCAGATCTTTTGCACAAACGTTTAAAAAGAAATAGTGGTATGCGGCGTTCGTTTTTCATAACATTTTCCAAGAAAGGAATGGAGCAATTTTGCAACCATTTGTGAGAACTGTCCGTTTCTTTAAGGTATTCATAAAAAGTTTCGACTCTTCTTTCGTCTTTCAGATTGAGTCTAATGTGAAGCAGGAGTTTGTTAAATGTTTTGGTGTTCATATTAGGTAACAGTTGTGTGTGTAGGTACTCTGGATTGATGATGTTTGCGTACTGCGGCTCGGTGATTAGCCACGTGGACTTTTTGATAGCTGTCGCCGCATACAGCATGTCGTTAGATTTCATTACTTCGATGATATAGTCTACATTTCTGTTTCTACTGGCGATTTCTATTTTCAGAAGGTTGTCTATGTCGCTGTCATCACTACTAATGTTACGTAATTCATAGTTTTCATTAGCTATCGCATTTTCGACTAGCTTGTTGAAGTGTCGGCGCTTTTCACCGAGTGTGGTTCCTTCTAGCGTCACCGGCGGCATTGTGATGAGCTGAAAATTGGAATTAAAATATTGTTTTAATGATTACTAATAAGTATACATACTTATGTGTCGGATCCGGTCGTTAGTGCGGACATAAAGTGATTGCGATAAATATGCGCGCCATTGGTGACATTACGCAAATTACTTAGAAGTCTACCTTTCTGTTTCTGTTTTAAAACTTGTCTGAAATAAACAAACACTATTGTGGCATTCAATCTTCGAACAACGAAATTGAAAAATCCTTGGAAGACATCTCAGCGCAAATGAAAGACTTGGACCGGAAGATGGATATGTTGGAGGGTGACCGGAACAATACGCGAGCAAAAATCGCTGAGTTGGAAGAAAGGAGTGAAAGCCTGGAAAGATTTGTTAGAAAAACCAGCGTTGAGATAAGGGGTGTTCCCAAGATGAAGAAAAAAAAAAACAAGGAGGAATTACTCAGCATGATTACGAAACTAATAAAAACTACAGGATTAGAGTGCTGTCAATATGACATTTGGGATGTTTACAGACTCCCCTCGAAAGAGAATGCTACCACATCCACAATTGTCACCGAATTTTCAAGCAACTTCCTCGAGGAAAAATTTTTGGTCAGCGCCAAACAATATTACAATGCCCAACAAGGACGACAATTGAATACATCCCACCTGGGCCTTGGCGGGCCTGAAGCAGCCTTATTCATTTCAGAGCACCTAACCTCAAAAGCAAAAAGACTCCACTTTCTGGCTAGGAAATTCGTCAGAACTGAAAAATTTCAATTCTGCTGGATTGCGAATGGACGCGTTTTTCTGCGTAAAAGAGGGAGAAAGGTACTCAATTGTCAAAAATGAAAACACCTTTCAGTAACTTCGAGAAACATTCAAAAGCGATAATTAACGTTAAGTACTGTATACGATCTTTTGTTCTTTCACTACTAATTTTAGTTGTAATACATAATCTTAAATCTAGTACATGCTCCTACACTCAAACACAATACACACCTGTCACAACAAATCACACCGTGCTCTCAATGTCATACTACTCCATAATTAACCTTGCCTTCGCCATAGACGTATACTGGCCCTAAAAATAAGCTATCAGCCCACCCCTATAATAATACCAAACATGGCCAATTGCTATAAATTGATTAACGACCTGGATGACACTCACTTATTCGTAAGCAAGAAGCACACCAACCCTCAACAATGCGTCACGACATAGGTGATGTGAGCTCACAATTGACCATTATCAGTCAAAATATACAAAGTATTCAAAAGAACTTCGATAATTTCATTGTTTTCTTATCTCGTCTGAACTTCTTGCCCGACCTAATACTTGACTGAATGTCGTCCGAGTGATGCCACACCTGTTTTTAATTTTGAACACTACGAGTGCTTCTACTCCAAACGATCCCTTAACCAAAACGACGGCATTGCAGTCTTCTATAAACGTGATCTCCAAGTGGCGATAGAAGAACCACCCTTCACAGAAGCTAACTGTTTGCTTATTCACGTTGCTAAAGAGTTTATGATTTGTGCTATTTATAGGTCACCATCATTTCACAACACTAATTTTATTTGTAGTTCGCTTGAGAAAATTTTGCAGGCATACGATTCGATAGCAAATTGTGCCATAGTAGGCGACATCAACATAGACACAGGCACTAGTTCTGCAGACAATCGTGCAAGCGATTATCTGGACATCACCGGGCATTATGGTTATTATCCTGGCCATCAGTACCCTACCCGTGACCGTACTTGTTTAGACCACGCTCTTCTTAAAACCAAAAGAACTGCTAGAGTATCAATTTGTGACTCTGGAATAACCAACCATGATACTGTCATCGTTGGAATCTGTAAAGCTACTCCCTGCCTATTGCCTAGCGGTAATAATAGAGTTAAGATAGACTACCCACCCAAATCTATCAAAAGCAATCGCAGATTCTGACTGGAGCCACATTTCTGATTTCACAGAAACTCTCAGTGAGAAAATACGCGCTTTTACAACAACGGAGACAATACGAAATTCAAAAGATATTTTAAAAAACCATGAATTACAAAAGGGTTGCTAAAATGTATCCGAAAAAGGGACCTTTTACATATGGAAGCGAAAACACCCGCTAACAAGAACAATCCGACCATACAGCAGCGATTCAAAAATTTTTATGCAATCGTAGTATCTCGACTGGGAAAGTACCAACGCTCATGAAAACAGCGAATGTTAGTCCAATTTTTAAATCAGGCGATAAAACTGTCCCATCAAATTATCGTCCAATTTCGTTACTTACATCTCTTTCCAAAATTTTGGAAAAGATTATGAACAACATACTCCTCAGCTTCCTTGAGAAGAATGGTCTGTTATCACATAATCAATATGGCAAGCACAGGTCAACGGAAGATGCAGTCGCTAACCTTGTTGATTTTGTAGTCGACAAAATGGACAATGGCTATAAGTGTACTGGTGTTTTCCTTGATCTGGCAAAAGCCTTAGACACAGTGTCCAGGTGCATTCTTCTTAAAAAATGGAAGCTTTTGAAATTCGTGGTGTAGCTCTTGAGTGGTTCCAGTCCTATCTCACGGACCGCACTCAAAGAGTCTGTATGAGTGACAAGTGCAGCACTTATGCCAACCTCAACTACGGAGTTCCTCAGGGCAGCGTGCTTGGGTCAACCCTTTTTATCCTTTACATAAATACCCTCTGCACATTGGAACTCGACCGAGCTAAAATATTTGCCTATGCCGACAATACCGCCAGTTTTCTTGGGAAGGGGTTCAAGAAGCTGCTAACTCGGGTTTAAAACTGGTTTCCAGTTGGCTTACAAACAATCTACTACGCCCCGTGTTGTTAAATAGGGTAGACGTAAAAAAAAACTAATTAAGTAGGCCGTCAGTTAAATTATCAAAAAAAAAATTGACCCGTATTATTATTTTCTTTTACTAGTTGACCCGACAGACGTTGTCCTGTCACCTACTACCTACCTACTACTACTTACTTACCGACTACTACCTACCTATTACTACTTACCTACTACTACCTACCTAATACCTATCTACTACTACCTTCCTACTACCTACCTACTACTACCTTCCTACTACTGCCTTCCTACTACCTACCTACCTACTACATTTTTTCTTTTATAAGAACCTTTTCCTGACAATAACAAACACAACAAAAAAAGAATTAGTGAAATCGGTAATAATCATTGATTTTCAATAACAAAAAATACGTGTCCATTATTTTCCAATGCTCTAAGCTCTAACTGACGGACTAAAAAGCACGTAAAGCCGTTGGTCTCGGCTGTCATATGTCCATCTTTGACGGTCGTTACAGGTAGTCAGTGGCCCCAAAAGTCTGACACCAGTTTTACCAAGTGGTATCGTATTTCCCAGCATTAACTGGGTTGTGGAGGTCAGATAGGCAGTCGCTCCATGTAAAATACTGGTATTCAGCTGCATCCGGTTAGACTGGAAGCCGACCCCAACATAGTTGGGAAAAGACTAGGCAGATGATGATGATGCTCTAACTGACGGACAAATAGATTTTTAATGGTTTGATACTGACGTCCTGCCTATAGTAATTTCAAGGTAAGTATAATAAAATCAGTGGATCGCACCCAGTGTGTTTTCATTGCACGAAACCCACCTTCTGCTCACATGATGCCTAACGGCATAAATCCTGACAATCAAGAATCAATGAAAACTCAAGATGATGATGTCGAATTTTTACACATATCCTAGTAGGTATCCTTTCGGCATTGCATACAATTCCTAGGAAATGTGTGGCTTTACAAGCCGTTAAGAAATATGTCTCAGGCGTGCCGGTTTCCTCACGATGTTTTCCTTCACCGAAGCTAGTGATAATTATAAAATACGCACGTGAATCTGAAAAATCAGAGATGCCTTGGGTTCGAACTCGAGACCTATGACCTATGACTTGGCCAGCCGACGGTCACACACACCTCTAGGCTATTTATCACTGCTTTTTAAATCCTCCTGATTTTTTTTTTATCAAAGTGGTACATAGACTTATAAACTAAGCCCCACAAAACCGTCGTCATGGTTCGACTGTGGGGTCGGTGACTCTCTAGACACTCATACTTACACTAATGATATAAAAAAGATTAATGGGGAACAGAATTATCAAAATCAACAATAAGTACAACCCTCTAAGTTCATATGAGTCAATTAAGGAACGACTTTGGCTTTGAAAAAGTCGTTCCTTGACTTATATGAAGTTAGAGGGTTGCATTAATTATTTTGATGTTTATAATTCTGTAACTACGTACGTTTTACAGTCGCGAACGATATTTTTAACTTCATACAACCTACCACTGGCCTGCAAATTGCAAAAAAACGTAAGAAAATTTCGCGGTCTACCTTGACGCTTTCACCTTAGCAATGATTCTGTTGTTCTTTTTTTTTGTTTTTCATATGGGAATTCATCAAATGATTCCTAACGCACTGGGCGGTGCGGAAGGGAGGGTCAGACTTTTACTGACTAAAACCCATACATTTTCCTTCTTAGCTCTTTGTGTTCCAGTGCCGCGGTATCAACAGGCATCGGCCCTTGCAAACACGGCTTGTCGTCATAAGATGGCAGCAAGCTAGCCCATAGCTCACCGTCCATAGGCCCGCGCCTAAGGTGGCGTAGGTGCTCCATACACTGCGCTCTGCGCACACTGGGCTCCATTCACAAATTTCTGTTACTGACAGGCGCCAAGTAGAATTGAAACTGGACTGGTCAAGTCTGCCGCGCGTCCAATGAGCTGTGGACCAAAATAAACACCTTCTGTTGCTCTGACTTAGCCAGGTGTCGCGTCAGACCTCGTAGAAGATGAGGGAATCAGTTGGATAAAACCAAGGACCAGTGGTCCACTTTAGCCTTGAAACGAAACCCCAGGAAGTCATAGGGAGAGGCTATGCCCAGCAGTGGGATGACGTAGGCTAACAGTATCAGTAGTATCATCATCATCAGCCTATAATGTTCCCACTGCTGGGACGCGCCTTCTCTCAATCAGTATCATATAAAAAAACCACCAACCACCTACCAAAACATTATGTAAGTATTATTTTCTTCAGAGGGCTATCACATTACTTCTAATTTAAACCATAATCACACATCAGAACTGAGAATTTAGATGTGTGATTATGTATGATATGGCCACCAAATTAATAAAAGAATATAAATATAAATGAATATCACATTTTTCTCTTTAAGTATTTGTGTTTTAAACACTCAAAAACAAAAAATATTGTGATAAGTAGAGCTTTTAAGTAATTGGTATTGTGTAAAATAAATGATAATGTCTATGAAACCGATACCCTTCCTACCTCACACTATAATTGCATATTGTCCAAAAATTATGGCTTTTGGTTCACCATTTTAAAATGATGTCTGAGATCAACACATTCAAAGGACACTTTAAAAAATGATGAGAAATATTATTGAAAAAAGAATTGGTATGGTATTGGTATTGGTACCTATGTATGTATTTATCTGTAACAACAACAAATGTATTTTATATGTATTTTAATGTAACAGAACAGAACAGAAGAACGTCTTTGAAACCCGGGAATGTTTTTTAATAAAATTGTTATAACAGTAGCTAGTTCTTTATGTGGAGAGGTCAGATCAAGTCAGGTCAAGCGCTTGATAGGTTCAACAATTCTGATGCTGCAGCCTTGCATAGTTATTTAACCTTTGCCAACAACGCAGTGAACAGCAACTTCATTGTAAGTATTGTTACGCAAGATACTTTGATTTTGTCAGTGATGCAAAATCGGATAGAAAATAATGATGGAAGGTTTGTTTGATCCATTTTTTGTTTCATGACAAATATTTCTTAAGTACCTACTTTTTTTTGGCAATTGACCCGGTTTCAACTAGTCTGCCAGTGAGATTCCTCAAACTGAATAGTAAATTTAATGTAGTTTAAACATTTTTTATCAAACCTGCCTGAAATGTTTATTCAATTGTTTTCATAAGTTGTAGATAAGTAAATTAATAAATAAGTTCCAGCATAGCAACCAACCTGGAAATGATGTTATGAATACTTACCTCAATGGGAATACCTACATTAGGTAAAAACTATAGATAGCCCTATTATTATAATTGTTTTGTTAAGTGGTATCATATAGCACAGAGCACAGCTAATTTTATTTTTAATGATGACGTTATCGTACTATTACTCACCTCTGTTTTGCTGTTGTGCTCCGAAAATGACGCAATCTGCCGCACCGAAGCACTTCTGAAAAGTGGTTAGCTCCAAGGTTCCAACGCAATAACCAAGTTTACATGACCTGGTGTAAATCAATGCAATATTATGATGACTCAGAAGAGGCCGGTGTTTAGCGGCCCACTGTTTCTTAACCTCAGACACAATTAACCCTTGTTGATCAACTTTATTTTGTATCACACTGAAATTAAAGTTTAATTTCGCACAAATGTCAAATTAAACTTTGTTTTGAACTTTTGACATTGACATTGGCGGATTAAACAATCCCAGCTGAGAAGGGGCGGAACAGTGCACAGATAACAAATAACGATACTCTGCAGGTAACAGTAACGGTTATAACGCTTTAAACGGAATCAAACCGCCAAAAAATAAAGATCTGTAGAATAGCGACAACCAAGAAAAGTAATTTTGATAGTGATGGAACATGTGACTAGTAATAGTCGAGACCCTATTCTTGTTCATTTCTTTTTAAGTTTTTTATTTACGTACAGTCATTCGTATATTTTACGGAGTCAGATTTTAGTTTTTTGCACTTTTTAGTTTAAAATAAAAAAAAAACCGGCCAAGTGCGAGTCAAACTCGCCCATTAAGGGTTCCGTAGCAGCAAGTAACATTGTGTAAAAGTTCTTGTAGTTCGTTATAAATGAAAGGTAAATTCCGGTTTACGATTTATGACGTATTAAAAAAAAACTACTAAATAGATCTCGTGCAAAACAAATTTTGGTGGAACTTTATAGGGTAACGTACATCACATATTTTTTTAGTTTTATCATTCTCTTATTTTAAAAGTTGCAGAGGGGAGGCGGGCACATTTTATCACTTTGGAAGTGTCTCTCGCGCAAACTATATCAAGAGTCAGGCCGTTCTTTTTTCGAGACCGCGCAAGAAAGTCACTTCCCCTATTCCGATCACTATGTACGGCAAGCCTATCCCCTGGGAGAAGCAAGACAAATATTTAGGAGTAATACTCGATAACCATCTGTCCTTCGGGCCTCATATCAAAGCAGCTCGCGACCGAGCTTCTTTCGCGATGAGTAGACTTCATTACTTAATAACGGAAAAGAGCAAATTGTCTCTCAGGTGCAAATTACGTCTCTATACCGCAGTGATCCGTCCCATTATAATAATAAAATAAAATAATAAAAATCTTTATTTATCTCCACAAATTACATAATATCAACGTGAGTATAGATTACAGTCAGATACAGAAATTTTGACAAAGCTTGTAATTTGTGGGAGATCTGGAGTCTAAACTAAGCCTAGACCTGTATTTTAGAACTCCAGGCCCCCCAATTAAATCATGTTGTTCAGACTGTCGAGATCGTGAGTAAGCAGATATGAGAGTGGATGAATGAAATAAAATGTGCATGCGTGCGCGAATGCGCGCTAGAGGGTGCGTGGGTGTGTACGTGCGCATGTGTGTATATGCGTGCATGTATGTTAGTGTGCGTGTATGTGTGTGTGAGTGTACGTATATATGTATGTGTGTGTGTGCGTATGTGTGTCAGTTTAGATACAATACTATATTATAACTGTATAATCTGTATATAAAGTAAATAATAACTTAAATGCAAAAATCAAGAAATCATCTCAATCAATTTTTCAGTGTTAATGTAGCTTAATTCAAGTAACCTTTTTTTAAGTCTATTCTTGCATTCAGTGTTGCGACAGTCAGATATATTAATTTCTTTGTTGAGTTTATTAAATAATTCTCCTCCACGGAATGAAAAGAATCTTTGAGCGAAAGAGGTGCGTACAGCTGTTGACTCGCAAAGTGCATGACGTCTTCGAGTCAAGGCTTTGCGTTTTCGTAGTTCTTCGGATAAATAGGACCGTTGCCGAAGTATCGTTAGCATTATGTACAGCTGACGGACAGTCAAAACTTGAGTTTCCTCATAGAGTTTGGAGGTAGGGAAACGTCGCGGCTTTGATAGACTCACCTTTAAGATCATCCTCTGGGCTCTTTCAAGCATTATCATTTTTGTTTTGCATGCACCTCCCCAAGTGGTTATGCAGTAACTAAGGACGGACTGAACCAAAGCCTCGTACACCATCCGCATGGTCTGTTTCTCCGCGACATCCCGGAGATCTTTAAAAATGTACGTGAGCTTACGGATTCTTTTGGATACGGATAGCAAGTGATTACCAAAAGTTAAGTTAGCGTCAAGTTCAATTCCGAGATATTTAATGCAGGTAGATGAATTTATGTTGGGACAAGTGCAGTTTAGAGAGGGAGGATAATTGCATTTATGTGCATAAATCTTGTCTAAATGGTTAGGAGGTTTATTTCAATTTGTCATTGAGAAGACAACGTATTTAGTTTTATCCTCATTCAAGGAGAGAGAGTTTGAAAGTAACCAGTGACATATTGTATTGAACCCGTTTTGTGCAAAGTTATAAAGTTCGTCCCACGAGTCTGAGAAAAAAGTGAGCGCAGTGTCATCAGCATATGCGGATATGCGGCAGTTTTGAATTTTAAGAGTGCAAAGTTCATTTATGTAGCAAAGAAAAAGGGTGGGACCTAGTATGCTACCTTGCGGAACGCCAAAATCGACTGGTAATTCAGTGCTGATATGGTCCCCGATTTTTACGCATTGGGTTCTATTTTTTAAATAGTCTGTTAGCAATGTCAGCGGGACCCCTCTAATACCGTGGTTTTCCAGTTTTTGCACAAGGTGGGGAACAGAGACAGTGTCAAATGCCTTTGCAAGGTCGAGAAATATGGTTAAGCATTTTTTTTTATTGTCCAGTTTACTAACCAAGAAGTTAACAAGGTCAAGAACGGCACTATCTGTCGAGCGGCTGGATCTAAATCCATATTGCGTATCAGCGAAGAGGTTACGCTCTTCAAGGTATTTGGTAAGCCTTTTATTTATTATGCGTTCAAATAGTTTGGATAATGTTGTTAATATTGCAATTGGCCTATAATTATTGACACTACCTCTGTCTCCCGCCTTATGTATTGGGTGTATCACAGCTCTTTTCAGCGCGGTAGGAAATATTCCGGTTTCGAAGCAGCGATTTATTAGGTTGGTAAGTACTGGTGTAATGGTTTCACGGGTAATTTTTAGAGCATCAGCGCTTATTTGATCCCATCCAGGAGCACAGTCACTTCTCAAGTTATTGATCGTCTTTTCTACTTCTTCGTTGTCAGTAGGTAAAAGAACGAAAGAATTTAGTGTTGACTTAGTTACGGGCTTGAACGTAGGAATATGTGAAGGTATCATATCTGCTAATTGTTTGCCAATAGTAGAGAAGTACTTATTTATTTTATTGATCGCTTCTATGGGTTCTTTTTCGGCAGATAGAAGCTGCTGTGGTATTTGGTTTTGTTTATTATTGTTAGTTATTGATTTTATGGTAGACCAGAGCTTTTTTAAATTATTTTTCGACATAGTAAGTTGATCTTTTTGGTATTGCTTTTTGAGTTTTTTGAGCAAATTATTACAGTGATTGCGATATCTCAAATACGTTATTTTTAATATGGTGTCATTTTCATTTGTTTTTAGTTTTTTATGCATTCTATCCCTTGTTCTAATGCATCGTAGCATACCGACGGATATCCAGGGTTTAATTATAAATTTATTTCTAGGTGTTATTCTTATTGTAGTGCTGTTAGCAATTAATTGTTCATTCGACGTTCGGACGCCGTAGCGTGCACACGTACGCTCCGCTCCCCACCGCCGACTCTCCGCGCACCCCGCGCCCCCCGTCTGTTCGCCGCAGCTTCGCCGCTACGCCGAGCATCGAAGGCCCAGTGCCTGCCGTCCAGTAGTGCGTCGTTAGACTTGTATTAGTACACATACTCAACGGTGTCACTCAGTGGCAAAAAACAGCCTCTTTCGAGGCTATATTTCCTTAACGTCCGCGTTTTTGTTGCCCCTTCAGAGAAAATCCACGGTTTTGTGGTTCTTGACGGGAAACCTAACGGTGTTAACGAAGTCAAGAGGGTGGTGACCCAATCCTACCCGCCGGACCCCTTCAGGGCGAGGCATTCCATTGGCATCGGGAGCTAGGACCTTGGCCTTGGGGGCTTCCCTCGTCAAACCTAGTCTTCGACTTCGTCCACAGCTACACACCTAGTGTCGGTTGGGAGTGTCTACCCCTTCGCACTAGAGCCCCTTGTGGGACTAGGGCCCTGTCGCACAATAAGACTGGCGACAGGTTTACAAGCTTAGGGCACACCTTAGGTACTCACCTCCCTGTTCGCACAAGTTCAGGAGAGGCCACACATCCCCGGGCGCACCTACCCGGGGAGCTAGGTGTTAGGTGATAGGCTTTTAGCTATTTTTCAGGCCCCTCTGGCCAATCAGACAGTAGTGTAGCTGGCGAGTTTGTTTGTGTTTTTCTTCTCGCACAGCATAGCACTAGGAAAAACACTGGGTGGGTTCGTTTTTCGGGGAACTGTCTTCCCGAGGGGTTCACGTTTCGACGTACCTCCTCGGGACTAGGTTTTCTTAGGCATGAGCTTAACTCGAGTCTAGTCCCCGCCAACAATGGCACAGTCCAATAAGTGGGCTGTCTTATTCGACGCGCTCATTGATGTCCTCCTCAAAGACAACAATGAAAAATACGCAAAGATCCTCGCTCCCTTCCGCGAGGAGAGCGACCGCCTCAAAGAAGCGGAAACCGCCGTCGTCGATGAAATACCATCGACCATCATGGACTTCAGCGACGCGCTGAATTCCCCCGCTGACCCCGCGTCCGCGTCCCAGGCCTCAATAGAGGCCTCTCCCAGCGAGGAAAATCCTTCCCAGATAGAAGAGATGGAAATACACATCTCGGATAACGAGGCGACCTCCGCCTCTAACGATTCGGATTGCTCCGAAGCATCGTCGCCCACCTCATCCTCCGAGGACGACTACCAAATCGTCGGTAAGGGGAAGAGGAAGAAGGGCAAAGCCCCCGCCAGCAGCTCCGCCAGGAAGCCGGCAACTCAGGGCTCACGCTCCCCCAAATTGGCTGTAGGCTCTACACAGAGCCGTCCGCACAGCCCCTTGGCCTCAGCCACCCCGGCTGCCTCCTCGTCACAATCCGCCACCCCGGCGAATAACACCCCTAAATCGGTCCGTCCCCCTCCCATCTACATCCATGAGAAGGGAAAATGGACAGAATTGTCCAAATCACTAAACGAGCGTAAAATCAACTACACAAACGCTCGTGCGGTAGAGGTTGGCATTAAGGTACAATGCCCAACCTCAGGTGATTACCGCTCCCTCACAAAGCTCCTCCGGGATAGGAGCATCTTATACCACACCCACGCACTGCAAGAGGACATCCCTGTCCGCGTAGTTGTAAAGAATGTCCCGTTAGAAATCTCCACTCAGGAGATTAAAGACGATTTAGTTGCGCAAAACATCCCAGTTAGGGAGGTGCACCGCATGCACCGTAAGGTTGGCGGTCGCACTAGCTCGGCACCATATAATATGGTGCTCGTAATCTGCGACCGCGTGGATGGGCATCACCCAATCCACAAGCTTTCGAAGGTTTGTAACCTCTCAGGCATCCGCATTGAGAAGCCCGCTAAACTCGGCGAGCTTTCTCAGTGCCATCGCTGCCAACTATATGGCCACGCTCAGAGGAATTGCTTCGGCAAACCTCGCTGCGTCAAGTGCCTGGGTGACCACGGCACCGCTGACTGCCCTCGCCCTAAAGACCGCACACAGTGCACCGAACCCCCCAGCTGCGTTCTATGCGGCGAGTCCGGCCATCCCGCCAACTACCGCGGATGTCCTAAGGCCCCCTAATCGTCGGCCCCCAAACTGGCGAAACGGGCCAACAACAAACAGCAGCGAGAGAGCCCATCTCTCACTGCTGACCCCCCTGCCTCACTCCGACCCCAGCGCCCCAGCCCCTGGAATGCGCTTAATCACCAAGCGCACTTCCCGGCTCTGAAGCCTACCCAAACACCTGCTTCACAGGTAATCCCACCACTGATGGCATTGCCTGCCATGCCCTCACCCCCTATACCCGCATCTCAGAACGCCGCACCGCCAGCGCCCCGCAGAGCGCTCTCAGGCCGCCCTCACCCCCGCGATCCCAGGTGCCCGCCCACGCCAGCCAGGGCGCACCCTATCCCCCCTGCGTGTTTTAATTTTACGGCCACCCCTCCACCTTCAGTGGCAAGACCCCCGTTGCCCCCGAACTTTGACCCCACCGACCCCATATTTGTGTTAGGTAGCACCTTTTCCGTTTTCTATAGCCCGCGTGCTCTACAAATGCGGGATGAAACGATGGCCTGTAGAGGTAACTGGCAACAGCTTCAACAAGTCTGGGCCAAATACCAAGACATCCAGGAAGACATTAAGAACCTCCCCTACTTGAAATATCTATAATGGATAGGCCACCCCACAGTAGGTTCAAACCGACTTCCCTTAGGATAGGGACCTTTAACGCCGAGAGCCTAAATGGCCAACGTGATGAGATCGCCACATTCCTCCGCGACCATCGCCTAGATATCCTTTTAGTTCAAGAGACGTTCTTGAAACCTTACAACCGGGACCCGAAAATTGCCAACTATCGGTTAGTTCGCAATGACAGAACTCGCTGTCACAGAGGAGGTACTCTGATTTATTACAAAGCTAGCTTGTACTGCATCCCCTTAGACCCCCCCTCTCTTTCCAAGTTAGAAGTCTCCGTCTGCCGGCTGGGCATGACAGGGCACCAACCCCTCACGATCGTATCGGCTTACATCCCGCCCTCAGGAGCCGGCTCCTCGGTCGCGAATAACGATATGAGCGATGACCTCAAAGTTCTTTTCGATCTAAGTGACTCCGTCCTTCTGGCGGGAGATCTTAATGCTAAACACCCCGCGTGGAATAGTAATGTTTCAAACAGCAGAGGTAATGCCCTATATAATCTCTGCTGTTCTCTCAACTTCGATGTCATCGCTCCGATGAGTCCCACCCACTATCCTAATAACCCGGATCACAGACCCGACGTGCTAGATGTCGCGCTTCTGAAGAATGTAAACTTGCGATTACATTCTATAGAGACGATCGACGAGCTCAATTCGGATCACAGACCCGTCGTAATAGAGTTTACCCCGAGAAACGGTCACTCTGACCCTTCTCAGCCCCCTCCCACCAAAGTGATCACGGATTGGAAGAAAGTAAGCGAATTGCTGAAATCCACCGAATCCCCTCACTTGGACAAAATCCCCGACAACATCGCGACTGTAGCTGACACGGAGGCCGCGATCAACTCGTTCACAGAGCACGTACAGTCAGTCCTGAACGTTTGTTCAAGGGAAGTTCCAGCGGATGACCACCGCTGGAAACTCCCGGACGATGTACGTGACCTGCTGACCGAGAAGAACGCGGCCATCCGTGCTTATACCTCTTTTCCCTGTGCGAGTAACAAAGTTTTTATGCGCCGTTTACAACGCAAAGTAAGCAGAAGCATCAAAAAACTTCGTGACGAGCAATGGGACAAGATGCTCAGCGAACTCGAACCGACCCACCAGGCATTCTGGGAACTTCAAAGGAAAATGCAATCTTCCTCTAAAGTTTCCTCCATGCCTCCCCTCACGCGCCCCGATAATACCGTCGCATTCGACGACGTCGACAAAGCTGAATGCCTAGCTGACAGTCTTGAAGAGCAATGCTCTCCCAGTACCCAGCCAGTAGACCCAGCCCACCTCGCCAAGGTGGATGCTGAAGTCGAACGCAGGACCTCTCTACCCCCCGTAGAAGACCCCGATAATCCCCTACCCTCAGTCACCCCTGAAGAGGTAGAGGATATAATCAAGGGCCTTAGACATAGGAAAGCCCCCGGCTCAGACGGAATCACCAATAGGGTATTCAAACTCTTCTCCCCAGCCCTTATAGTGCTAATGACCGCTATCTTCAATAGCGCCTTGGCCAACAACGTGTTCCCGCAAGCATGGAAACAGGCCACAGTAATAGGCATTCCCAAACCGGGTAAGCCCAAGTCCTCGCCGAGTAGTTACCGGCCTATTAGTTTGCTCAACGTGTTAGGCAAAATCTATGAGAGACTTATTTATAAGCGACTCAAAGATTTCGCCGAAGCAAAGAGCTTAATTCCGACAGAGCAGTTTGGTTTTAGACCTCAACACTCCTGCGTTCAACAAGTGCACCGCATAGTCGAGCACATCGGTGCCCGCTTCCAGCGGGGACTGATGACCGGTGCCTTGTTCTTCGATATCGCGAAAGCTTTCGACAAGGTCTGGCACAACGGGCTGATATACAAGCTATACCAGCTCGGTGTACCGGATCGTCTCGTACTAATACTACGAGACTTCTTGTCGAACCGCACATTCCAATACCGTATTGATGGTGCACTCTCATCCCCTCATCCGATACGTGCAGGCGTCCCACAGGGATCGGTGATATCCCCACTAGCCTTCACGCTTTACACCAGCGATATCCCTAAGAGTAGATCAGCCCAGCTAGCCTTGTTCGCCGACGACACGGCCATCTACTACTCTGGTAGGAGTCCATCTAACATCTGCCGTATTCTCCAAAATTCCGCCAAAGCATTAGGCGATTGGTTCCGGAAATGGAGAATCGAGGTCAACCCCGATAAGAGTCAGGCGGTTCTGTTCTCTAGCCCCCGCGTAAGATTCCCCCCCTCCCCTAGTCCGATAACCATGTTCGGCAAGCCGATCCCCTGGGAGAAGCATGCCAGATACTTAGGAGTCATTCTCGATAGGCGGTTAAGATTCGGTGAGCACATCAAGACGGTACGTTCGCGTGCCGCCTTTGCTCTCGGTAGGCTCCACTGCTTGCTGAATGCGCGTAGCAAATTGTCACTTAAGTGCAAATTGCGCATTTACATCGCGTGCATTCGGCCCATCATGACGTACGCGTGCCCCGTGTTCGCGCACGCCAAACCCCATCTCCTTCATAGGATGCAGACCCTCCAAAATTACGACGATTTTTACGTAAGGCCACGGGAGCCCCATGGTACGTTAGGAATGAGCAACTTCACGTTGACCTCAAGATCCCCACCATCCAGCAGTGTATGAAGCGACTCACAAAGGGTTTTTTCGATAGGGCCGAAAAACACCCTAACCCGTTAGTCGTTTCAGCAGCTAGTTATGTCCCCTCCGCGATATCTAGGATCCGACGCCCGAGGTCCACCCTCCTCCAGCCCGATGACCCCATCACTCTCTTGCAGGAAAGTCGTAGGGAAACCAGCACTCTCAGAAAGCACACAAGACGACACACATACAAACCCCGAATCCGGTCTCGCCGCCGAGGCACGCCGCGACCTCCCAGTAATATCATTACTCCCCGACCCTTGCTCGACGAGCCAGCCCGCGACGCTGAGCATGTAACGATGATAAACTCCCCAATTAATAATCCGACCCAGCCTGTCCCTTGCTGCCCTCCCGATAATGACGCACTAAGTCGAGGCCCGAACCCCACATGGGGTGCCCTTAGTGATCGTCATTTAAATGTAAATATTTTTAGTTTGTAAGCCCTGGCTGGGGGCCTTAAAGTAATTTTTGGCCACCCACAGGATAGTTCGGTTAAGTAGTTAAGCAACCTTATCGAGTTGCAACTACGAGTGGTCATTCCTAAAAAAAAAAAAAAAAAAAAAGAAAACAATTAATTGTTTTATTATATTAATGAAATTATTCATAGCATTGTTTAAGTTAGTTTCTTGATATACAGTGTCAAAAGTGCAGTTTTGGCAGTCTGATCTTAGTTTTTCATAGTCAATTTTATAGTTTAATTTTACTTTTATAGTTTTATCCTTAGTAGTGTCGTTTTTTATACAAAATAATACAGCTTCATGATCAGATACTAGTGCCCAGAGAAAAAGTAAATGCTTTTAGTTTCGTTTTTAATATAACATGGTCTAGGCACGCTTTACCTCTGGTTGCAGCATGAATGGCAGGAAGTAATCCATGGAAGTTAATGGTATCTAAGTACGCGGTGGTAACATGACTGGTGCTTAAGAGGTCAATGTTTATATCGCCAACAATAATAACGTTCTTAAATGATGAAAAATTCTCTAATAATGTATGTAGTGAATTTAAGAAAACATCGGGAGATTTAAAACTAGGGGGTCTGTAAATTGCAATTACCACAGTATGTTCTTTAATTTTAATCGCTAAGCAGTTCGCTTCCAGAAGAATAGGTTCCTCCACAGTACATTCTAGATTATTGTTTGTGTAGACAACTACACCATCATTCTGATTGTAGTTGTCATTCGTTTTGTGTGAACCGTAGCCTTGTAGTGATGGTAATGTTACAACTTGTGATAGCCAGCATTCAGAGAGCACAATGATGTCAGACGATAATTTTAGTCTTTTGAGCAGTACATGTAACTCTTCATAATTGCAGTTCAAACTGCGAATATTTTGCTGTAAAACTTTTACATATTGTCTTGGATACTTTAAGTATGAAATGCATTCCTCGGGCTCGCATGTAACTGGCACAGAGACTTCAAATTGTTCAATATCACCTATAATATCACTTGTAATATCGAATGTTACGCGCATTAAGATGCAGTGAAGATAACATGGGTGCTATATTATGACTTACGCTTG
Organism: Xestia c-nigrum; assembly: GCA_916618015.1. NCBI lineage: Eukaryota > Metazoa > Arthropoda > Insecta > Lepidoptera > Noctuidae > Xestia > Xestia c-nigrum. The sequence goes on from OU745263.1 coordinate 9,099,676, forward strand.
TGTCGTGTATGCTCACGCCAAGCCAACTCTATAAGATGCAGGTCCTTCAGAACCGATTCTTACGTAAAATCACGGGAGCCCCCTATTACGTTCGTAATGATCGTTTACATTTAGATTTAAAAATCCCCACAATAGCCCAGTCTAAAAAGCGCCTCTCCAAGCGCTTCTTCGATTCCGCAATCAAACACCATAACCCCCTGATCGCAGCGGCCGCCCGATACGAACCCTCGCGAATAAGTCAGATCCGCCGCCCAAGGCATGCATTAGTCGAACCCGATGACGCTATTACCCTTCTCCAAGAAAGCAGGAAAGAAACTAGCACGCTCAAGAAGCACAGACGCAAACAGCCGTCATTCCGTCCTCGCCGTCGAGGCCCGTCGCGATGCCCCGATTCAAACCTTCCCCGTCCCTTGCTCGTGCCAGCCCGCGTGGCTGAGCCTGTAGTCCAAATCCAGTCCCTAAATAATGACACCACTCAGATCCAGCCTGTCCCCTCGCTGTCCTCTTCCAGCGACGCCCTAAGCCGAGGCCCGTACCCCACAGGGGGTGCCCTTAGCGTGTAGTCGCTTAGTTTGTAAGTTTTATGCCCTGGCTGGAGGCCTTACACTCAAGGCACCCACAGGATAGTCCGGTTAAGCAGACGACAACCTTTCTAGGTTGAACTGCGAGATGCCATTCCGAAAAAAAAAAAAAAGGAAACTATATCATTTTTGGAAAACCTATACATACTTCCACAGATACCCCACACGTATGGGTTTGATGAAAAAAAAAACAAATGTTTCCCACAAAATTTATTGCAGACGCCTGCATACAAATATGAATTCAGGGCAACATTCATGTCTCTAACTTTATAAACATAGGAGTTTCGTACAAACTTTGACACCCCTTTTCAACCCCTTGGGGTGCGAATTTAAAAAAAATGCTTTCTTAGTGCGCGCCTGCACCCCATAGATAGTGCTTGTGCCAAATTTTAGACCTCACGGCCCAGTAGTATCCGAGATTTTGGTATTACGTTTGTATGAAAAATGCATGCTCCGCCGTTGCTTAAAGTGCTTTTTGTTAGACTCCTACCAACTAAACGGTTGTGTTTGGGTGTGAAAAGATTCACGATGGTATTAAACCTAACGAAGCTCGAAGTTAAAAGAATACAGCTAGAAGGCTCTACAAGTTTACGAGTAATAGTCGACCAACTTATAAAATGTACTTGGTTAACATTATGTTCTTAAACATAATGTATCGGAGCATAGGTTTTTCAACTGCAAATGTAAGGTTGGTTTACAATAAAATCTTTGTTCGGAGGCAAATCCACATATTTTGAAGGGCAACTACGGGACCCTTCATTGTGCGTGACTCGACACGTACTGAGACATGGACTTTAAGAGAAAGCGAGAAAAAGAAGATAGACGCCCTAGAAATGTGAAACAGGAGAAAAATGCTTGGTATAACCTGGTCATAGCTCCGAACCAACGTCTCCAAGGACTTCGTACCAAACAGCGTCTTTCTTAAAGTGGCTTTCATACGAACAAAGTCAGCTGGTGGCTGGTTTAATTATTGTTACTGGTGTTTAACCGTTGTAATAAATAATTAAATAAATGAATGTTATTGGGTACGAAATCACCTTCAAGTAAATCCATTATTTTTGGGGCTCTATTTAATCATCCACGTATCGATCGGAAAATCTGCGTATTTAAGGTATTGATCAAATGTCATTATGTCAAGTACAAAAGTTGGACTTAATTTATGTAACATGGTGTGTTTCGTAAATGTATCAAGTACTGATTATGCTTACATCTTATCTTGAGTATTTAGGCTCTCGACATTCCTCACCTTCCGCCTGACGCAGGTCCTCACCGGACACGGATGTTTCGGGAGGTACCTGCACCGAATCGGGCGGGAGGAATCGCCCGGGTGTCTCCACTGCGAGGATCGACCGGAGGACACGGTGGAGCACACGGTGGAAGTCTGCCCTGCGTGGGCGGAGCTCCGCCGTGTCCTCGTGGCGGCGATCGGCGGCGGCGACCTCTCGCGTCCGGCCCTGGTTCAATCCATGGTCCGGAGCGAGACGGAATGGGAAGCCGTCGCCTCCTTCTGCGAAGCAGTCATGCTAGCGAAGGAGGTGGCGGAACGAGAGAGGGAGAGATCCTCTCTTCCCGGCCGCCGCGGGAGACGCAACGGGCGTCGGGGGCCACGTGGTGGCCACCGGCCACCGTAGATGCGGGCCTGTGGACGGCTGGCTATGGGCAATAGCTGGCCGTCCGGCCGTCTAACGACGACGACAGGCCGTGTCGACGGCGCGTTCGTGTTCCACGCGCGCCTCAAAGAGATGTCAGCAAAAGGAGAGGGGCCCGCAAGGGCCGAAGCCTGCCGGGGTTGCGGGCCTGTTCGAAAGAGATACCGCGGCCCCGGAACATAAAGGGCGAGGAAGGAACATGGATGGGTTTTAGTCAGTAAGAGTCTGACACTCCCTCCCGCTCCGCCCAGAGTGGGAGAAGTCATTTGATGATTTCCCATCCTAAAAAAAAAAAAAAAAAAAAGGCTCTCGACATTGTTTAGACCGAAGCTATTTGAAAATTGTTCCAGTTAAGGTAGGTGATGCTGTTTTATTTTTGACTCGTCTTTGCACTACTGTAAAAGTAACAGAAAAAGCAGAACATTCCAATAAAAATTACCAGGCCAACTTTTGTTAGTTCTCCGATAGAAATTCAAATATTCACGACTTACGTCTATCCATCTCGAGGCAAATAAATTAAACTCCAGTGTCGATGACGGAAGGACTAATCAGCATTCGAGCACATAAATCGAAGCCAAGTTAGGAAGTGGAACTGTGCGTGCAGACGCAGTTGGATCCGATGTGTTGTTTGGAAAAAGTTGTACAAGCGCCATCTAAGAACTGTATGTAGGAGTGTCGGAATATGACCTTCGCAGGTAGAACTTGGATGATATGAGAATAATGAGTGAGAGTGGAGATTGGGGAACCAAGCTGTGGATGATTGTGAAGTATCAAATAAAACAACCAATGTGATGATTTAAGACAATTTTCTACTAACTTTTTAAGTTTAAAAAAGTACAATGTTCAATTAAATTCAATAGTAAAAAAAAATACTGCATGCACAATAAACTTAAATAAGGCTGTCATCACTAAGTTTCAGCTACATCTTCATCTTCTAGTATTTTTACAAAATCGTTATAATAATGTATTTGCACTGCTTTCGATGGATGTGTTTGCAGTAATTTACGTATTTCTGATCGCAAAGGTCTATCACCCCAAAAATAACTATAGTTTGCTGCCAGATTGGAAACCACAAAATAACTTTGAACATAATCAGTATCATTAAGCATGTGTCGTAGAATTTTAAGTACGACCTCATCATCTCTACAGTTCACTATTTCCTTTAACATTTTTTCAAATACTTTAGTGAACAGATAATAAGTTGTTGAAAAATTAAATTTTTCGATCTCTTCTTTTAAAGACTTAACAATGATGGCAGCTAATGTAGGAGATATTTTAATATGAATATCCTTCCACGCGCTATCCACTTCATGTCTCATCCTCCATCCAGGATTTGAAACAAATGTACCAAACATAGATTTGTTATCGTCCAATATCTTAATGTATTCTATTACAAGTTTCCAACTTGAATGCAATACATAGTTTTCTAACAATGGCAACTTTTTTTCCATTTTTGTTTTTATCTCTAAGAATAGTTTGACAGGCACAGTAATTTTTTCTTTAAAACTAAGGACATAATTCCTAAAATTCCAAACCAAATGATGTAAAAATTTTTCGAAGTATTCTCTGACATAAAAGTCGCCTGAATGCATTCTGTCCCATAACAGGAAAGCTTCATCAATCGCTGGCTCTACTACTTGCCTGTATCTTAAAAGTTGAGCTTCTTCACTCTTACCACACAATACGTAACATGCAAATACTTCTAAATATTTGCTTTCATATGAACAAAATTTAGTTTCGGCTGGTGAAAGCATTTTATTGACTACGAAGTCTTCGTCGAGTAATTCCATTACGTTTGGTGCATTAGTTATTAAATCGTTCACATAATCTTCACAGTTAGCGCTAGCAGGCAATGAGGTTAAAAACTCGTAACTCTTCATATAAAATTCTGCTCGAATACTTATAGGAACATTTAGAACTTCTTTCAATTTTTTGTATATTTCTGCACTCTCTTCTGCAGTTAAGTTATCTATAAATAAACTTAATATTTGCCAGACTTCTTTTTGAACAGTTGGACTGTCAGCCTGGCAAATCTGATTATAAGTGTGCTTAAATAGGACTGACCGAATCGTTATATTCCTTGAAGTCTTCCAAACATTCCAAAATATTGTTTTAAGATCTTCAGATTTGAATTTGGAAATCGAAAAGTTTAGTCCAAACTTTTGTAAGGAGACAGGTGCATCCAAGAACTTGGGTAAATATTCCCGAAATTCAGTTTCAGTCAAATTTGGCAATAAAGCATTTAGTGATGGAACTGTATGTTGTAAGTAGTCTCCTTTGGCATACCACAAAACCGTGTACAAGGGAATCAGTGGTCTGGCAATGTGCAAATGTTTTGCAATATTTTTCTTTATACTTATTTCGATCTCGTCAGTGGTACCCCAATTTACTTTTTTATCATCAGGAATATGTTGTTTCGCCATGTCAATAAGTTTATTTTGTGGTAGCAGTGTAAATAGACCGCTTATAACGGCTTTTTGTCCAGTAGGTTTGTTCAGATGTAGTAAGTACGCGTCGGTGAAGTGCTGGGCGAGTGAGTGCGGCCAGTAGACGCGCAGCTTGGCGAGCAGACGTCGCAGCGAGACAGCATCGTCAGTTCGCAACGTGTCTATTTGTTTGTCGTGGAGCGTCAGCAGCTGTGGCTTGTGCTTCAGTGCGTTCAGGCACGCTTCCTCGCTCAGACACAGTGACAACGACTCCTCAAACATGTGCTTCCGCCACGATTTCTTCACGTTGTACAAACAAGACATGTCTGTTTTAAACTTGTTATCCTGCTTTATCTTAATCAGTTTCTGAATGTTATCAAGTACGAATGGGTGCTTACTGATATCTTTTTTCCAATCCTTTAATAAACTCAAGGTATTTTTTAATTGCTCGATAGTATCCCTGAAATCTGATTCATTGGTAATGTTTTCAAGTTTAACCTTTGTCAAAACGGAATTAAATAAATAAGTAAACACTTTGTTTCTCTGTTCTTCATTTAGTTTATTTCGAACCGTTTGAAAAGTATTAAATGTCATCTTCTGTTCTATACTTTCCGGCACAGGTTCATCGTGCAAAACTTTATATAGGACTATAGATTTGTGACACATTTGCACGTCGTTTTCTGATTCGGTGTACACTTCCATACTGTGGAACAACTGATCCAAAACGTTCCAAGTTTCAACTTCGAACTCGTGGGAGGATATTTTTGAAAGCAGATTTTCGACGAACTGAATCTTGAATGTGAATGGTTCATTAATATGTTTCTCGTACACATATTTTAGTAAAGTTTTTAAATGCTGCGGATTTCTTCCTGTACAAGTGATCAAAACTGAGAGCATGGCACATCGTTCAGAGGATGAAGACTCTTTGCGTATCAGCTTTTTTAATGCAGACAATGCAACTGTAAACGGGGCGAACGCGTACCATTTGTAAGATTTTATTGGCCAATGGTGCTTTTCGTATTCTAGATAGAAATCAGCAAGTTCAGTTTTATCGATAAAAGTTGTCCTTACAAATTCAAACCTTTCATTTTCTGGCATGTTTTTAATGAAATAACCCAAGGTCAAATCATCATCAAATAGATAATATCGACATGTCTCAGTTTTAATTTGCTCCTTGAGAAAGGTTTTTATTTCGTTCTTATTTAAATATTTTGCCACCACAGACAGGTCAATTACGTTTACGTACTTTTCAAATTTATCAAATACTCTTTGCGGGCATGTTTTCATGAGGATCTCTGTTTTTTTTTTACCCATTTGGAGCTTGCAGTAAAAATAATATTTATCGCTTTCTAGTACATCCAAAACTTGTTGAGTATGTAACTTTATGTGAGATAGTATCTTCTGTTTTGAGGCGTGTCTTATCCTTCCCTCCGTTACTCTTGTGTAATGCGCAATAAAATTAGGAGACTTTCTGCACACGCGTTTATACAGAGATAGTGGTACGTAGCGTTCGTTTTTGATGACATTTTCTATGAAAGGAATGGAGCAGTTTTGCAACCATTTGTAAGAACTTTCGTTGCCTTTCAGGTATTCGTAAAAGGCTTCGACTCGACTTTCTTCTTTCAGATTGAGTCTAACGTGAAGCATGAGTTTGTTAAATGTTTTGGTGTTCATGTAAGGTAACAGTTGTGTGTGTAGGTACTCTGGATTTATGATGTTTGCGTACTGCGGCTCGGTGATTAGCCACGTGGACTTTTTGATAGCTGTCGCCGCATACATCAAGTCTTTAGATTTCATTACATCGATGAGATAGTCTACATTTCTGTTTCTACTGGCGATAGCTATTTTCAGAAGGTTTTCTATATCACTGTCATCGCTACTAATGTTACGCAATTCATAATTTTCATTAGCAATCGCATCTTCGACTAGCTTGTTGAAGTGTCGGCGCTTTTTACCGAGTGTGTCTCCTTCTAGAGCCACCGGAAGCATTGTGGGGAGCTGAAATTGAAATATTTATGATTTACTTACATTGCATTTTTTTGTATTTTGGGAGTGTCGGAAAAAGGTATTCAATGTGACGAATTAAATATGTTTTACTGATTTTGGATTGAAATTAAGTATGACACTGTGACGTTGTGTTCATCTTGGTGATTTTGTCATCATAAGCCTTATAGTACCTACTAATTTTGTTTTGTGACTTGAACAAGCGAATCGACTTTCGAAAATACACCCGTCTCGCGTAGGTTAGGTTTTCTTTTGAACATGACTCCGGATTAGACGCTTCTAGACGGCAGGCTCGAAAATAAATAGTGATTTTATCAAGAAGTTAAGGTGAGCCTGGGTCTCTTTGTTTAAAGGTAAATATATTCTGCCGGGGTTGCGGGCCTATTCGAAAGAGATACCGCGGCCCCGGAACATAGAGGGCGAGGAAGGAACATGGATGGGTTTTAGTCAGAAAAAGTCTGACACTCCCTCCCGCTCCGCCCAGAGTGGGAGAAGTCATTTGATGATTTCCCATAATAAAAAAAAAGAAAAAAAAAGGGTAAATGTATTATACCATAATTATGTCAATATCCTGTGCACTCTAAACTGCTTCAGCGATTTTGAGGTAATTTTACGTTTCTCGTTGATAATTTTCATCGAAATCCAGTCTTAGCTAGCTTAGATAATATTTCTTGTGCCATTGAGGCAAGTTACACAAGCTTTGCTTAGTGTGGCGCTAGGTGGCGCTGTGTGTTAATGTCCAGCGATATTTATTTATTTATTTATTTTATTTACCCTCAATAGAGTACAAAACGATCTCGCCGCAGTAGTCACGCCGACCGAACGAGTCGCGTAACATCAAAGTAAAGGAGTCTGCCCACTGCACCGTACATGACCGTGTTATGCCACGACTGTGCTATGGACTGTGCTATACCCGTTTATGACGGGAATAAAACAGTCATCATACGCGGCTAAACCCATTATAAGGGTTAAGTGAACAAATAGTTTAAAAATGGTAAATAAATCTTATAGTTTTCAAATACAATAGAAATACCACCATTTAGAAAAGATTAACTTGTTTATATTTCAAATACAAAATAAAACGGTTATTCTATGCTAATTTATTTAAAAAAAATATATGAACCTAAAAACCGTTGTTTACTATGATCCATATTAGGTTCAGTTAAGAAAAACTTACAAAGGCTCTATGTGGTAAAAAAATAACTATTTATAGGAAATAGTTTAATTATTAACTAGCCGACCCGACAGACGTTGTCCTGTCCTACTACCTATCTACTACCTACCTACACTACATACCTACTACTACCTACCTACTACTACCTACCGACTAATACCCACCTACTACTACCAACCTACTACCTACCTACCTACCCTACTACCTACCTACCTACTACCTACCTACCTACTACCTACCTACCTACTACCTATCTAAGAACCTTTTCCTGACAATGATATATTCGACAAAAAAATAATTGGCCAAATTGGTCCAGGCGTTGTTGAGTTATGCGCTTACCAACACATTTTGCGATTCATTTTTATATTAATTAAAAAAATAACAAATTAAAAAAGGATTTGAAAAAAGAAACCTATTTTACATTAGCAATTTTAACTAATAGAATATAACACCTTTGTTTATTTTTGTAACATTAAAACATGTTATCCTTACGAACGAAGATGCAGAAGATTTATTGATCGATTATCACCTATATAATATTCCAAAAGTGGCAAGATAATGATTCTCTGATAATATTTCTGCTGTTAATACATTTACAAATCTGAAATATATACTTGATTCACAGTTAACACCTTTGCTAGCGTCTGTAACTACGTAACGAATTAGAATTGGCGTGATTTAAATACATCAATACATGAATCGATTGATCATCAGTTAAAACCTATGTTCATACAAAAAAGTCGGATTTTTTTATTTTGCCAGATAGATACCTTGGTTCACTTAACTCTTTTCTCTTTGTTTTGAAAAGTATGAGAATATACACTGGACCGTTCTATCACCCTCGCGTGCCATGCATGAAGCGTTAAACAATTATTGCCGACAGTAATATTTGATTTTTGTAACTTTAGTAAACTATTGCATATAACATTTTGAGTGTTTTACTTACGAGATAACAAATAAGAAAAGATAAAACAACAGACTATCGACCTTAATTAAGCTTAGGTATGGGTTGTGGGTACGCCCCTAAGGCGTTTTCAGTACCTGCCCATTGTGTACGTATAATGTTCTATTAAAGAAAAGAGTACTTAGGTAAGTATTCTATTTGTTTCATGGCGCTGATTCATTAACAAAAAAATGGCGGTTTTTTTTTTAAAAATATTCCTTTTAATTATTCGAAAACTAATTTTAAAGCAAAGTTATTTCGGACATGGATAGACAATGTCGATAGGCACGTAACGTATCATCGTCGACCTACGTAATAGGTACCTAATAGTGAGATCAAAATAATATCATAACGAAAACGAAACATTAGTCATGTTGCGATTTAATCATTAATGCTTATGTGGTTTTAATTTAAGAAGACTATCACAATTTTTATTGTATGTGTAAACTAAACCATAATCACATATCAAAACTGAGAATTTAGATGTAAGTATGTGGGATTATGGCTTAGATATGGCCACCAAATTTAAAAAAATATACATTATGCCCGAAAAGTATCAGATTAATTCTCTGTGGAGTGCTCAAAATATTTTTCTTGTCTAAGAGTGTTACTCATAAAACACTCAAATACACACACAGTCACACCCATACATGAAATTGTGATAGCCCTCTTATACGGAGGAATTGCGTCAGCATTTATTATTCTCAAAATCCATTCGTTACTATATGGGTTATTCTAGGTTGGTATCTTTAGATAGCATGAAATTAAATTTAGCACATCAGGCCCCTTATTCACAACCATTCGATACGTTTCCGTGTCGGTAAGGAATCGTATTCGACTATCTCATTTCCGAACCGAAGAACTAGTCCGGTAGCGCTAGGTTTTGAGGTTTCAAAAATATTAAAGTTGTTTGTTTTTTGCATATAGTTTGCGGACCATTTACCCGACCTACTATATAAATTTGTGTCATTTTAGGAACTAGCGTTGGGAGAAATTTAGATATTTGTCTTTTTAATCACTATCACACGAAAAGAAAATTATAGTTGAAAATTTTACTTCCATTATAATAGCGAAGTAGTAACTGATATACATAGGCATTTTGTGTCATCTCTGTCCACGGGAATCCTTCTAATTAACAAGTACCTAACACGTCGCCCAACTAGCTTTATCTATCTATCTAAAAGAATATTACAATTTATGAAATAGGTGTTACGCGATTAAGAGTACTGATATCTATCGTTCAATTTATTTTGTGCCGAATTCATCCACGGTATTTATAGATATTTCATTTTTTTTGTGACAAAACCCTATAATATCCACAAAAGCAAATTCAAGTTTGTAGAGTTTACGTGTTTTTGATTATTATGATGAAACAAAACACCATTCACAATTATGTGTCGTTTTTATCCACGCAATCTTATTATTTGAAAGAAAAATAAACCAATTTCTTCGCACGAAGGGCGGCCATTCGGTTCATGTTGCGACAAACAAGTGCATGCGTTAGTATGCAAAGTTTTAGTCCCATCAAAGGGGTTTTTTTAAACCAAAAAATTCTGTCATTAATTGCAAGTTAAAATATGATATCGATTAAAGTAATTAATTGTCATGTCTCGAACTTTGTTTGATAGAACGACAAGAAATATATTTCTGTCCTTTTCATTTCGTGCATGACGTCATTGACGTGTCATTTGTTTTTGGTTGAAGTTGAAATACATATGGCAGTAATGTCCGTATTCTTGAACCGTTTGACTCCTGTCAATTGTCAAAACGTCATAAGAACAGAACAGCTTTTTTACACTTATTGTCATCGTAGTAAGTGGCTCGTCGGTGTAAGCGACCGACTTGAGAACATCGAGTCGCTGGTTCGAGACTCTCGTTAGATATTTAAAAAAAAATGTTTTGTATAAAATAGCATTTTTTTTGCTAACTGCAATTTTTTTGAAAATCGGTAATTGTGATTCAAAATTTTACGAAAAATTATGGATAGTTTCCTATGACCATTTTAATGTAGCTGCCCTTACTGCCCCGTTTACCGTTTCCACCCAAGACCTCGAGCAATCGAAAACCTTGACGACCAACACTCACGACTAAAAATGATGTATAACTTTGAGAGTTGTCATTGAAAAGCTCTCTTTAGCGTTGTAAGTTATTGCTGTTGATTACTCCGAAAATCTTGACTTTGGTGCTGAAATCATTACCTATTTAGCTTAATAACTCCGAACGTACTAGGATTTCGCAAAAGTCGTAAGAGGCAAAAGTTCTCCTTAAAAATAAATTTCTTATGTTGTATATGTTATGCCTATTGGTTGCCTAGACAATCTTAACTTTGATGTCCAGATAGTCAGCTATGTAGGTCAAAAACTCTGAACGGACTGCGAATTAACAAAAGTTATATTAGTAGGAAAATTGGCCGTTGAAAAGCTCTCTCCAGCGGTGCAAATTATTTAAGTTGGTTACTCCGAAAATCTTAACTTCGGTGATCAATTCGTCACCTATTTAGCTTAATAACTTCAAACGGAATAAGGTTTGGCGAATGTCGTAAGAAGCAAAGGTTCTCCTTAAAAAACTCTTTTATTATTTATTTATTTTATTTATTTAAATAACATGGGAGACTTACAGCTAAAACAAACAGATCAAGGACAGTACAATAGTCTGAAAGCCAATTACAGGTCTCCACTTATAAAATACAGAGAAAAAAAAACTAAATTCTACGGACATTCTCGCTAAATTTCTGTGTATATGCTACAGCATAATTATAATGTTACTCACACTGCCTATCAACCAGCATAACAAAAGCAACTACATGAAGAAGCTTTGACTCAAGCACTTCCTGGCTGACGACACAGTAGTTTGGAATGGATCTATATCGTACTGTTTACAAAGTTTGTTTAAATTTCTGCTTGCACGCACAATGAACGAATTCTGCCTATAATTAGTTGAAGCAAATGGCACACATAAAGGTGGATTGTAACGTTCTTTCTAATATTGTATTTCTTATGGCTGTTGGTTGCATAGACAATCTTAACTTTAATGTCCAGATAGTCGGCTATATAGGACAAAAACTCTGAACGGACTGCGAATTAGCAAAAGTTATATTAGTAGGAAAATTTGCCGTTGAAAAGCTCTCTCCAGCGGTGTAAATTATTTATGTTGGTTACTCCGAAAATCTTAACTTCGGTGATCAGTTCGTCACCTATTTAGCTTAATAACTCCAAACGGAATAAGGTTTGGCGAAAGTCGTAAGAAGCAAAGGTTCTCCTTAAAAATCTTTTTCTAATATTGTATTTCTTATGGCTGTTGGTTGCATAGACAATCTTAAATTCGAAGTCTTAATAGTCGCCCATTTTCGTCAATAATTCTGAATAGACTGCGAATTAGCAAAACTTATAGAAGTAGCAAAAGTCGTCATTGAAAAGCTCTCTCCAATGGTACATATGTTATTGCTATTGATCACCCAGAAAACCCTAACTTCGGTGCTCAAAAAACCATAGTTTTTGAGTCTTAATAATTTTAAATATCGTGGATGAAAATGACACAAATTTACAGTGTTGATTTTACATGCATTAATGATCTTAAATATGTGAACTCTAATAATTGTAATATTTTTTTGAAGCTTTTGTAGCTTGGAAAAACAAAATAGTTAAATAACTTTAAATTCCGTGGTCTAATTTGGCACAAATTTATATAATAAGCTTATGTTGGCCATCTGAGAAAGAAAATAGTTATTTCATAAACTGTAATTTTTTTTTAATACTGTTTTTACGTGTTGACCCTATTGCCAGTTTGCACTGGACGAAAATGACACAAATTGGGTTTGCACACTCCGCAAACTATCCTAGATAAGATATCATGATTATTTTAAACTTTAAATCAATTTTGGCAATTTTAATTTGATTAAAAATATTCAACCACAAAACATCGAATTACTGAAAATGCTATGGTCAGATATGACACAAAATGCAATAGTAAGCTCCGTAGGTACGACTGTATCTACAGGCAAAAAATAATAAACTTTAGAATTTTTGAAACTTAAGGCATCAAAATTGCTTAGCGCTATCGGACTAAACTGTCAAAACGCTATTCACAGATCCGAACGGATGCGTTTTTTTCCATCCGATTGTGATTGTGTTTATGGGGATCGCTATAAAATGGTAGTAAATAGATGATCGTGGTAGAAAATGAAAAGTAGTAAATACAATTGGTTTATTTGAATATTTCGTCCTGTTTATATAAATAAATATACCGGTAGTTACTTAATAGACAGCAAACGAAACAAAATGATTTTATTGAAATAAAATAATATAAATTTTCAAATAAACTTTATATCGAATGATACCAGCTTTGTAAACAGCCGTCTGTCAAACAGGCAAAGCGGAAACGGTGTTTTTTTTTTAAGTAAAATTTTATTTTTTCTTAAAAAGAAAAATGACTGAAAAAGTGTTTAATATCAGTGGTATACAATTCTTGCTTGTTAACTAAAATCTAGAACGAGTTACACATTTTTGTAAACACATTGAATTTATGTAAATGCGGATCCATCAATGAAATACGGTCAATAAAATAACTAATAACTCACAAACAACACCGGACTATAATTAAACTTAATTTACTTACTTCAGGCAGTGTTTAAAAAGTTTGTTATTTATTATTTTACTGAAATAATCTGGAAATATGGTTTATTTCTTCGTTTAAATTTTGGTTCGATATAACTCCCGACAGCAAACAGCTGTCGGAAATATACGAGTCTTCTTGTCGAATTGAACTGTCAAAATTATTCGATTGCGGATTTGTGAATAGCGTTTGGATGACATCTTCGACATCTAAGACGTTCGATTCGGTTCGGAAGCGAGTCGAATGGTTGTGAATAAGGGGCCAGAAGGCTGAAAGTCACCCTAAGGGCAATGGCGAGGGCTATGCTCGGAGTTTCCTTGCGTGATCGAATCAGAAATGAAAACATCAGGTAGAATTGCTAAACTAAAGTGGCAGTGGGCACACATTGCTTGCAGAAAAACAGATTCATATTTTAGAGAAAAGGACCCTATCTTTATAAACCAACATAAATAAATAAACATACGAGTAATATAACCCATACAAATATAAGTAGGTACCTAGGTACTTACTTAATTCAATTTACCAAACAAAAAAATACTATTTATAATCAAGGTACCGAGATTACTAAAAGTTTTTTTTTTTATCATAGCTATCTACTAAATTATTATTTCTAAACAACAACATTTCACATTTCGTTTGTGAGCACTGACCTTGTAATGTACCGAAAATATTTAAAGTATGTTTTGATTTATCTTTTAATAATAATTATGTCACTTACCTCTCTATGAACACTTCCAAAAGGGTACTGACTGTAGTTTCTTCGCAATACAATCCAAGTTCACCTAGCTACCTAGCTATTAATATTCTTTCACAAACTGGTGTAATCATTACAATAACATGACTCAGAACAAACCTTGTTCACGAAATATTTCAACTGGGTTCAGGAGTAGTTCACAGATTTATTGATAAGCCATTTTATTTGTTGCGATTTTATATATTATTATCTTATAAGGTTTCAATCGTAAAATGTAAATTATTCACAATGTTTGTTTTAATTCGCCTGTTCTGTTTGTTAACATTAGTGGTGAACAGATAAACTAGCGCCTTATGGTTACCGTTATTTCGTTGATAACGTTTAATAGTCGTTATTCTAACACAGTTCTTTAACAGTTATATGCCTTGTGGGACTGTTGGAAGCTTCATTTTACTGTCGTCTGTTCACATTCTCACTTTACCGGGATACAATTAGATTGATAATAGGCTTAGAACTAGCGGCCCGTCGCGGTCGCGGGTTCGTCCGCACGGAAGGACATATATTTTTTCGTGATTAGGCCCCCTCCCGCCCCATGTATATGTCACAGTAAAATTGACGAAATATTGAAAATGAGAAGTGAGAAGAAGGAGAAGTGGGTTTGTGAAGAAGAGAAAACAGGATTGTCAAAGCCCTCACGGCTGGCCCATTTCAAAACCTAGTAAGGACTTAAAACGAAATTTTACAGGAGAGCGCATAAACGTAATATAGGTCAGCCTTTAAAAAATAGTAGGTATTGGTTGTAAAAATATATACATAATACTAAATAATGAACACATAAGCCACGGGAGTAATCGTAGTACCACACTGGCCAAGCCAACCCTGGTACCCTCTTCTGAAGGAGTTGTCAATCTTGCCTCCAATATATTTCGGGCCGTGTAACGATATCGTTTTATCTCCTTTCAGGACTCAACATCCCCTTTGCAAGAAACTTATCCTGGTTGCATTAAAATTATCAGGGAAGCGTTTCAAAGACAATCATTAAGTATTGATACTATTAATGTAATGATTTCATCACTGTCACCGTCCTCGCTTAAACAATATAATGTTGCTTTTAAAAAATGGTGGGGTTATTGTCATAGCAATAAGATTGATTATTTTAAAGCCCCGATACCTACGTTGCTACAATTTCTTACAGAACAGTTGTCAAAAAATGCTGCTAGTTATTCTACCTTAAATACTTATCGGGCAGCCTTAGCCATAATTTACGGTAAACAATTTAGCGGGGCCGACCTAGTTACAAGATTTTTTAAAGGTGTATACAGGACGAAACCTAGCCTCCCTAAGTACTCAGTAACATGGGATCCTAATATTGTTCTGGATCATTTAAGTAATTTATACCCAAACGAAGAACTTACTGATGACCAAAAAATTAGTAACTCTGCTCGCATTGTCAACAGCACAACGAGTACAGACGTTATCTTTAATCCGTATAGAAAACATTAAATTTAATACTTCTAATATTGAAATTGTTATCGACGATTTGATTAAAACTTCAGCTCCAGGGCGACGACCACCACGGTTGATTATACCTTTCTTTTCAAATAAAGTTCAGATATGTCCTGCAAAAACGTTATTATCGTATTTGGAAATGACCAAAATTCACAGAGACAAACCTAAAACTGAGAGATTATTATTAACCTTTAAAAACCCGATTCATAATGCGACTAGTTCTACCATTAGCCGCTGGATAAAAAATACGCTATTTAATAGCGGTATTGATACATCAATTTTTTCAGCGCATAGCGTAAGACATGCTTCAACCTCCGCAGCTAAAAGGAAAGGCCTCTCCATTGAAGTCATAAAGAAAACTGCAGGATGGACTGGTAATTCCTTGGTATTCAGCCGATTTTATAACATACCACTTATAGTTGAAGATGATAACGCTTTTGCAGAGGCAATTTACGATATTAATTAAGTTTTGTTGAGATGTTTTTTATTTAAACTTAAGTTTATTATAAGAATTCAATAATAAACGTTATTTCTTTTTTCGCAAAATACGTGTTCTAAACATCTACATGGTAAACATAAATCTCGAGGATGGAACGTCGAAGTACAATTGATGGTTAAACAAACTTACCTGAAGTGAAGTTTGACCGTAATTGTACAAGACGTTCCATCCGAAGAGATTTATGTAAACTTCCCTCCCTTCCCTAACCATAAGCCCCAATTTAGCAATTATTTTGCGAAACTATCTCTAAAACGAATGACAAACGTCAGTGCGACGTGCTATGGGTAACTTTTTTAATAGTTTTTTATTTTTATTAGCTCTGAAAGTGTTTCGATGCCAGGTACATAGAAGAGTGGACATGTCAGTGTTGCCAGACTTTTTTATTGAAAAAAGTCTGGCAACACTGACGACTGGTTGGGAAAAAAACGACCTCGTAGTAAATTTATTTTAAAATTAATACTTAATATGCAACCATTGAACCAGGCTTTCTGTTCATCATACTAAGTAACTCTCCGACTCTCCGCAAAAAATTATTACTGGGAAATAACTTTATTGGTAGTGAAATACAGTCAAACTCAATCTGTCATTCGTCAATATCGCCACTGAGTGTTTGTTGAAAGTCGTCAAGAAAAAATAAATAGCGAGCTAATAGTTTGTGTCTCAAAAGCAAGTCACAGCCAAGAGCGAAGCACACTGCGGCGCGGTTTGCGGGGCTACAAGCACAATGTCAGCGTTATAGGCGCGGCCGGCGGCGCGCAGCGACACCGGCGCGCGGCGGCGCGCGGCGCCCCAGGCCGCCTGCGTGACGTTGCTGTCATAGTGTAATATGTCGTGTTTGACTTTTTACTTGTGTTTTTGTTTGGTTTTTTATTAATATTATGTTCTATTTACTAAGTTATCTCGTAAGTTGTATTTAAATATTGTTTTCTATGTCCAACAATGACTGTAGTGACGCCGAACGAAGTGCCAGTCAACCTTCCACATCGCTGGATGTCCTAGTAAGATGCCCTCACTGTTCCCAAGCACGTTTTTTTAAGGGTGAAAGAGGCTTGAAGGTACATTTGGGGAGAAAACATAAGCCCCTCAATGTACCTTCTACATGCCCCACAATACCTTCTCCCCTTACTCCCGATCCACCCATTCTACCCTTTTGGAAATATCTTTCAAAATTAAAAGCTTCAACTCCGGTTTTAAAGAGAGTTCCTCGAGGCGCGCGACCTTCTGTAGCATCAAGCTTAGCGCGTTGTGTCCGCCTCGCCGCCCGAGAGAACTCTCAAAGTGCTTGGGAGCAATTACTTACCTTCCCTTTTAGAATTCTACATGTGCAAAAAGATTTGGCAAATAAGAAAACCTTGACCACTCAAATTAAAGACAACTGTAACATTTCGGCCCAAAGTTTTGACCCAAAATTTACAGCACATCTTCCCCAAAGAGGTTTACTGCATCATGTAGAATCTAAATTAGGCGAGGGTGATATCAGTGGTGCAGCTAGGATCATCTTTAGCAGCGATGTGGTTGCGCCGTACTCTCCAGAGACCCTTACAGCCCTGGAGAGCAAACATCCCGCCCCGGCTGATGACCTCACCTTCCCTGACCCCCCCATTCCGGAAACTAACACACTCCACATTACAGCTCAGCAAGTATGTGCGGCCGTCTGTTCCTTCCGGAGTGGCTCCGCTGGCGGCCTCGACGGCCTGACTCCTCAACATTTGAAGGACCTTATTTGTTCAGGCGCCGGGGAAGCTGGTGAGTCCCTTTTGAAGGAGCTGACGGCCCTCATCAATCTCATGCTCTCCGGCAGTGTGAACGATGCCGTCATCGATATTCTTTACGGGGCCAATCTTTGTGCCCTACGTAAGAAGGATGGCGGCATTCGTCCCATTGCCGTAGGGTCAACTTACCGTCGTATCGCAGCCAAAATTTGCTGCGCCTTTTACAGTGAAGAACTGGCCAGCAAATTCCAGCCCCTACAGCTTGGATTCGGGTCCAAAGGGGGCTGTGAGGCTGCGGTACACGCTCTGTCTACTTACTTGCATAATGATAAGGGTGAGGTCATCCTTAAGGTTGGCATTAAAAATGCTTTTAATTCCGTAAACAGGGACACCTTGTTGGCAGAGGCTCAAAAAGAAATACCCAAAATTTACAGTTTTCTTTACCAATGCTACAGGAACCCCTCTAAATTACTCTATAAGGACAATCTTTTGGAATCAGCCGTTGGATGCCAACAGGGTGACCCTCTTGGGCCAGTTATTTTTAGTCTAGCAATAAATCCAATTATTCGACAGCTAAATTCTAAATTCAACGTATGGTAACTAGATGATGGAACTCTGGGAGGTGATGTGTGTGCGAAATTTACCTTCCAGAAACCACTGACAGACAGACTACCATTTCTAAATTTAACTCTTTGGCACCAAATATCAAAATTACCGAAAAAAATTCTCTTCACCTCCTAGGGTCACCAATATTTGACGAATCTTTTCCGTCTTTCATTGAAGAAAAAATCCAAAATTTTAATGATGTTTCGGAGAGACTTTTCAAAATTAACATTCATTCAGCCTTCACTCTTATTCGATACTGTTGTTTTGGACCAAAATTCACGTATAGCCTTCGCTCTTCTCATCTTTGGAAGCATCCACAGCTTTTAGAAAAAGTCGACCAAATTATTAGGAACACACTTACTTCAGTACTTAATGTGGCCCTGGACGACCGAGCGTGGCAGCAAGCCACACTTCCCATTCGCTTGGGTGGTCTCGGCGTCCGCAAAATTTCAAGTATAAGTTTACCAGCCTTCCTCTCCTCGGTCTACGGTACCGAGAAATTAACCAGGGATATTTTATCTTTTTCACTGGTTGATGTTCAGGTGCCGTATCTGACTGATGCGTTGAACGCTTGGAAAATGGCTGGTCCCAATACGGATTTGCCCAACAACCTGTCCTCCCAGAGTCAGTGGGACGTGCCGCTCTGCAGTATTGTACGGAATACCCTATTACATACGTCAATCAATACTGTGGAGCGTGCCCGTCTGTTGGCTGTGGGAGAATGGGAGTCGGGCTTGTGGCTTCAGGCACTTCCGTCATTCACCATTGGCACTATGATGGATGACGCATCGTTCCGGGTCGCTACGAGTCTACGCTTAGGCGCACCTTGTGTTGCTTCGCATCGTTGTCACTGCGGTGTAGCTGTCGACAGCCTCGGACATCATGGCCTGTCCTGCTACAGGAGCGCAGGTCGCATTGCACGGCACGCCAGCATCAACGACATTATCCGTCGGGCTCTTGCCAGCGCCGGCGTACCAGCGGTTTTAGAACCAAACGGCTTGGTGCGTGACGATGGCAAGAGACCAGACGGCATGACGTTGGTGCCTTGGAGCGTTGGCAGGCCTTTGGTGTGGGACGCAACTTGTGTCGACACCCTTGCGCCTTGCCATGTTGCAAGCACGGCAGGCTGTGCAGGCGCTGCTGCTGCAGCTGCTGAGATCCTCAAACGGCGCAAATACTGTAACCTTATTGGTAACTACAGCTTTGAGCCGTTTGGGGTCGAAACGCTCGGGTCATGGGGTCCGAGTGCGCGTCTCCTTTTTAAGGAAATCTGCCGCCGACTGATCGACACTTCGCGCGACCAGAGGGCTGGCTACTTCTTTGGCCAAAGAATTAGCATTGCCATTCAACGTGGCAATGCTGCCAGTCTTCTGGGCACGTTTCCCGATGACAGCGATGCGGAGGAGTATTTTGACGCCTAAGTGTCCTATTGACATTGTTGTATATATATTTTGTAAGTTCTAGTTTTATGTTTAGTTTTATTTTTGTAATTATCTGTAGTTTTAGATGTAGTATGTTTAATTATGCTAATAAAAACAAATTTATAGCTTAAGTTACTTGCTAAATGAACACATAGTACTAGCATTTTTTTTATATATGTGTATCTTACATCTTTTAAACCCCTTACTAATTTTAGTAATTGACACGAGATAGTTACGCTCATGTAGAAATTAGAAGAACATTTCGGGAGAGCAAGGGGAGACTGGAACTAACATCTTATCCAGCCCCACCGTCAACCCCCCCTGCACGCGCCGGATGGCGGCAATGTCCAAACGGATATTGTGGTGTTCCCTGCTAGACAATAAACAGGGCCCTGGCGACCGAGCAATGGCGGTATAACATTACACCCAGCCGGGCAACTGGCTGGATGAGGCTGAAGCGAACCTAGAAGACTAAATATCTTCTAAAATGCCTCGAGTGAGGAGGAGCAACAAGTATGGAAGCAAATTTGAAAGAGAATCTATGGGGGGAGAGGGGGCAAAACTTTGCCTAATACAAGAAATGCAAAACCATTATCTGCCCCAACACCAGGATCGT
This sequence comes from Xestia c-nigrum, assembly GCA_916618015.1. Lineage (NCBI taxonomy): Eukaryota > Metazoa > Arthropoda > Insecta > Lepidoptera > Noctuidae > Xestia > Xestia c-nigrum. The sequence continues at coordinate 9,120,121 of OU745263.1, forward strand.
CCACACAATATATATAAATAATATAATTAATAACATAATTCCGAAAATAAGGCGTACTCGACGTAGCCCCGTTACGCCGGGCTCCTATTTCTGTCTGCAGGGTTTAAAGGAACCTAATATAACCTAACGTCGGGTGCCCTAAGTACCAAGCTCGCTTCGATCGCTTTTAAAGCGGCGCGGCGTATCGACGATGCGCCTGTTTGTATTAAGGCGGCACGGTTACGCCGCTTCGACGAACGCGAAGTGCTCATTCAATGCGGCGTACTTTATTTCAGCCGAAATTTTGTCCGGCTGAACGTGAAGAAGACGCATCACATTTTACATAACGGCGTTTTACAATCCGACGCGCCATTATGTAATATGATATGGCTGCGGCAGAGCGAGCGCAACGTTCCGGTGACTTTCTTACTCACAATAGCATACTGCTTACGCCAGTCAAGGCAAGTGTCATCATGCAAACCCTTATCAATTTGGTTCAAGCTTCTTTGGAGAACTTTCTTTTTTTACTACGACCCAGAATTGCTGTATCATCTGCGAACGTGGCCACCGTCACTTCGTCGCTCTGAGATAGGTCGTAAATAAATAATGTGTTTAGGACTGGGCCCAAAACTGAACCCTGTGGCAACCCAGCAAGTATTGGGTGAAAAGAGGAGGTGCATTGATCTTCTTTTATTTGTATAAAGATTCTATCAGCTAAGTATGATTTGATGAGAGTGAAGGATGGGTATGGTAGGAGTGATTTGACTTTGAATCATCATCTGCCTAGCCTTTTTCCAACTATTTTGTGACTCCGTTTCCAGTGTAACCGGATGCAGCTGTATATTACATGGAGCGATTGCACATCTGACCTATACAACCCAGTTAATACTGGGTAATACGATACCCCTTGGTAAGACTGGTAGTTGGACTTTCGGGCCACTGAGTACCAGTGACGACCAAAGAGTAGACTAATTAAACCAAAACACGATTGTCAAAGAACTACACATGACGGCCGGGTGTTGAGGTGTTACATTACATTCAACTGTCACGCACACCTTACTTGCATAATAAATTAAATTATGTATAACATAAGTAAGTCGAAGCTACATTAGGAACTGTAGGTTGTGAGTGCAAGCACTGATCGGCACTTTTCTAAACGAAAACAGCGTGACTAAAGCGAGAGACAAACGGGGCCCACGTACGCAACGTATGCGACGCGACGTGGGAGAACTGGTGTGCACACTTGTCCCGTGTATGCAAATGTTTTCTGATTCTGATAGCGAGTCGAGATGATTTTTTTGCTACTTCTTCCCATGTTACATTGCGTAATGTAGCATTACAGAATTCAATGCATTTAATGTTATAAATTACATCGTATTTCCTTAATAGTAGATCGATCAGCTGTTCATCTCCCATTTTGACTATATTGATTGATAACAAAACACGCCAAGGGTTTACTTGTTCATGACGTTCTACGCGTTCTAGGCATAGATGATGATAATGACTGCATCTGCACGAAAACGAAGCATCTAACAAGTTTTTGTTTATTTAAAAGTCAGTTAAAACATGAAACATGAAGGAAAAAACAGCTTGAATAGAACAGCATTTTCAGAAATAAACATCAATAATGGTCGCATGTGACTATAAGATTGATAAACACCAATGTTGATTGATGGAGAGGGAGAGGAAGACCAAAGAAACGATAGAGAAGGAGAATGTGAGAAGATCGTGTTGCGCCGACCACATGTAATATGGGACATGGGCAGGAAGATGATGATTATGATTGTCAATAGTCATAACCTCTTTGATAATTCCGGTAATCATTATAATAATGCATTCGCACTGCTTTAGACGGATGTGATTCCATTTTCAATCGTATTTCTAATCGTATATCACATAATCTTTTAATTGGGTTACTTAATATTTTGGGGATCATTCTTGAAACCACAAAATAAATAGGATCGAAACTATCATCATCAAGCATGTGTTGAAGGGTTTCCAGCACGATTTCGTCGTATTCATGGCATTTATGCGTACAGAGTTCAGAACACATTCTTTCGAAAGCTTCGGTAAATGGACGGTAAATTGTTGTTATTTTATAATATCGATCAATATCTTCTTTTAAACATTTAACTATAGCTGGACCTAAAGAAGGTGACAATCTAATATGAATATCTCTCCAAACACTTTTCATTTCTTTCGACATCCGTTTATAACTGAAATCTAACTCAGAAAACATGCACGTCTCAAACATGTTGATCAACGCAGATTTGTGTTCGTTCATTAGCTTTACGTATTCTGTTACAAGTTTCCAACTCGTATACAGTACATAGTTGTCCAACAGCGGCAACTCCTTTTCCATTTTAGTTTTGATCTCTACAAATAGTTGGACAGGCAAAGTTGTTTTTTTACTAACATAATCAATTCTACAGTTCCAAAATAAATAGCTTAAAAAATTCTTGAAGTTGTCCCTAGCGTAATAATGGCCTGAACTCGTATCATCCCACAGTTTAAAAGCTTCTTCCAAAGCTGGGGCGACCACTTTTCTGAATCTCAGAAGCTGATCTTCCTCACTTTTACCACATAAAACGTAACATGCAAATACTTCTAAAAATCTACTTTCATACGAACAAAATTTTGATCCAAATGATGAAAGCATTTTATCGACAACGAAGTCTTCGTCGAGGTAGTCCATTATTTTTGGTGCATATTTTATTAAATCATTTACATAATCTTCACAGTTGGCGCTAGCAGGCAGAGAGGTTAAAAATTCGTAACTCTTCATGAAAAATACTTCTCGTACATGAATAGGAACATTTTGAACGTTTCCAAATACTTTGTACATTTTTCCACTTTCTTCTGCAGTTAAATTATCAATAAATGTACTTAATATTTCCCAGAGTTCCTCTTGAGCAGTTGGATTATGAGCCATTAAAGATATTTGAGTGTAAGTATGCTTAAAAAGCGCTGATCGAACAGAAGGATTCTGAGAAGTGTTCCACATTTTCAAAAATATTAATTTTTGATCAAGATGTTTAAGTTTTTTAGTAGCGAGTTGAAGTCCGAACTTCTGTAAGAAGATTGGTGCATCCAATAATTTCGGTATATGCTCACGACTTGCAACCTCACTCATATTGGACAAAATGGAATTTAGTGAAGGCACTGTACAGTGTAAGTAATCTCCTTTAGCGTACCATAAAACAATATCTAAGGGAATCACTGGCCTGGCCAGGTGCAAATGTTTTGAAATGTTTTTCCTTATGATAATTTTGTTCTGATCGTTCCCGTCACACACATCATCGGGTATATATTGTTTCGCCATTTTCATAACTTCATTTTGTGGAAAGAGCGTGAAGAGCCCTCTTATAACGGCTTCTTGCCCAGTTGGTTTGTTTAGATGTACCAAGTAGGCGTCGGTGAAGTGCTGTGCGAGTGAGTGCGGCCAGTAGACGCGCAGCTTGGCGAGCAGACGTCGCAGCGAAACAGCGTCGTCAGTTCGCAATGTGTCTATTTGTTTGTCGTGGCGCGTCAGCAGCTGCGGCTTGTGCTTCAGCGCGTTCAGGCAAGTTTCCTCGCTCAGACACAGTGACAACGAATCGTCGAACATGTGCTTCCGCCACGATTTCTTCACGTTGTACAAACACGACATGTCTGTTTTCCACATGTTCTCTTGCCTTATCTTGACTAAGTGACTTATCTTTTCTAGTACGTATGGGTACTCGGTGATATCTTTATTCCAATCTCTTAGCAAAGTCAAGGCATTATGTAATTGAACTCTACTTTCAACCAAGTCCGACACATTTGCTATGTTTTCAGTTTGAACTTTTCTCAGTACGGAATTCAAAAGATATGTAAACATTTTGTTGTTTCGTTCTTCACTTAGTTCCCTTTGGATGTTTTCAAACGTTTTAAATGTTATCTTTTTTTCTACCATTTTTGGTATCGGTTCATCATGTAAAACTTTATACAAAATTATGGACTCGAGACACAGTTGTACGTTGTTGTCTGATTCAGTGTACACTTCCATACTGTGGAACAACTGATCCAAAACGTTCCAAGTTTCAACGTCGAACTCGTGGGAAGATATTTGTGAAAGCAGGTTATTTACGAACTCAATTTTGAATTTGAAAGGTTCTTTGATGAAGTTGTTTCTAAAAAACTGAAGCAACGATTTAATATGCTGCGGTTTTCTTCCTGTACAAGTGATTAAAATTGAGAGCATAGTAATTCGTTCAGAGGGTGACTTCTCTCTGTGTAATAGATTTATAAATTCAGTCAATGCAACCTCAAATGGAGCGAATACATACCATTGGTAAGGTTTTATATACCAGTTGATCGTCTGGTTATATTCTGGACAGAATTTTGAAAGCTCAGTTTTATCAATAAAAGTTTTTTTTACGAATTCAAATCTTTCTTCTTCTGGCATATTGCTAATGAACTTTTCCAATTTAAGATAGTGGCACAAATTAAATCCATATTTCTTTTTCACTTGCTCGCAGAGAAAAGTTTTTGTTTCTTTCTTATTCAAATATTGCATTACCGCGGTCATGTCAAGTTTAGGTTCGTACTTTGGAAAATTGTCAAATATTGTTTGCGAATATGTTTTTAACAGGATCTTTGTTTTCTTTTTTCCTAAAACAGGAAAGGTATCGAAATCTTGTTCTAGTACGTTTAAAACGTCTGCAGTATGGGACTTGAGCAAAAATAATATTTCTGATTTTGCATAGTAAGGGTGTGTCACTACCCGGTTGTAGTATGCAATGAAATGAGCAGACTTACTGCACAAACGTTTAAAAAGAGATAGTGGTATGAGCCGTTGGTGTTGTATTATATTTTCTATGAAAGGAATTGAACAGTGTTCCAACCACTTATGAGCACTTTTCGTTACTGTCAGGTATTCATAAAAGGCTTCGACTCTTCTTTCGTCTTTCAGATTGAGTCTAATGTGAAGCAGGAGTTTGTTAAATGTTTTGGTGTTCATGTTAGGTAACAGTTGTGTGTGTAGGTACTCTGGATTGATGATGTTTGCGTACTGCGGCTCGGTGATTAGCCACGTGGACTTTTTGATAGCTGTCGCAGCATACAGCATGTCGTTAGATTTCATTACTTCGATGATATAGTCTACATTTCTGTTTCTACTGGCGATTTCTATTTTCAGAAGGTTGTCTATGTCGCTGTCATCACTACTAATGTTACGCAATTCATAGTTTTCATTAGCCATCGCATTTTCGACTAGCTTGTTGAAGTGTCGGCGCTTTTCGCCGAGTGTGTCTCCTTCTAGTGTCACTGGCGACATTGTGCTGAGCTGGAAATTAAATAATATATGTCTTAGTAACACACAATTGCTGCATTACGACACTGAGAAATTAATCAGGAATGTCGTGGCTTCCACACTGATTGACTTTTATGTGCGCAAAAACGCGCACATATAATCAATCGTGTGTCAGAGAAGCTTCTCTGACACGATTGATTTTTATGTGCGTGTTGACTCTGTTGAGAATTTGCGAGAATTAGCGAGTTTCCAGACATTAATGCCAAGCTTGGCATTAATGTCTGGTGCCCAAATTCTGAAGAACCCGATCATTAATTTTCCCAGAGACGGTGGGACGAGCCGCTCTGCGGAGTAGTTCAGATCAATGTACTGAACACGTCTGCTAATACTGCTGAGCGTTTGCGTCTGCTTGCTGTGGCCTGGGTGAGTGGAGTCAAGAATGTCATGAATTACTATGAGACTTTAATGATTAAAATTCTATTTTATTTCCGCGCTTTGCTTTCGCCAGGTCGAAGGAGAAGCAAAGGTATGAAGCCGTTATACTTACAGCATAATACGAAAATAGTTTTTTTTTTAATACAGGGTGTAATCCACCACATCACAAAGCCGTTAACCAAGCATTCTGTACATCAAACTAAGTAACTTTACACAAAAAATATTGCTGGGAAACAAATCATATTTTGTGGTAGAACTCAGTGTAACGCACTTAAAACATTGTGCTGATGGATGGATTGAATAGTACGGGCGTCATGGAGGTGTTAAAAGTCTACCAAAATAAACATGCAATCAAAAAGAAAAAATCAAAAAGTTGTAACTTTGACCCCCATATCTCCGTAACTAGAAAATTCCCAGGTATGGTGTAGAACAAAAAAAAGATCGCAATGATGGGGAGAATAAGTGCCTTTCGGCTTCGTTAAGAGGTGTTTTACACCCTTTATATTTTACAATTTAAAACACAAATTTTAATTTGTTTATGAAATCAATTCATCTAGTTTTAAATACTCATGTTTATCCATGATATTCAATTTTAAACACAAATGTTTATGCCGTAAAGACGCATTTTGCTTTGCCGTAATTAAAAAAAAGATTCACCTCTGACTATAGGCATTGAACCAATTTGGATTAAATAGGTAAGTACTTATAGTTATCAGTGGCAATTTTCATTCTCGCACACGTGTTGGAAAACTGTCAAAAAAATGCACGCGTGTGATATACATTGCATTTTGAACGTAGTAATAGTGCGATGAGAACCAGTTTTCGAGGAAGTGTATTGAAAACTATATTTTGGAGCCATGTAGGATGGTCGTGTCGGGTAGATATCTGAACTTGAATTTTGTGTACGTATATTGGGTTCTGGCACTTGCTCTTCTCGCTCAAACAAAATACTGTACTGTTTGCTGCGAAAAGTGAAAAAACTATTTTGTTTCTTTGAAGTCGCTATATTTTTTTAGAGGGTAGCTATGATATATAAATGTATACCTGCATTAGAAAGTTACTATTTTCTATTTTTTTTTTACCTTTCGCAGAAAACTGTACAGTATATTTTGTTTATTAAATACGTGTTTCTGGAGAGGAGGTGGTGTACACAAGAGGTACCAAATCTACTTATACAGTGCCCTTAACTACATATACTGGTTAGCAGTACACTCGCGGTTTTGACATCAGGTTCGCGGGTGTACCTAATTTTTAAAATATCATTGTACGGGTTTAGGTACACAGATTTTCAGGAAAGGTACGTAAAGGTACACAGAAGGTACCAAATGACTGCAATAAATTTAGGATGATCTGAAAAATATACCCGTACATTTGACGTATATGATAAATAGATAGGAGGAACGGATATGGCAACTGAGCGCTGTAGGTACTATTCTATTACCAACCTGTAAATGAATGAGATAACTATATAGGTATTACCAAGTTGGAGGTTATCTGTGACAAAAGTACCTACAGTGCTTAAACAAGTTTAGTGATTAATACTTTCAATTCGTAAATATTTCAGCAATAGTGTTCGATACAATAGGTTTGACTTTTTTCTTCGATAGCTTATGTCAAAATATTTCTTGTTTATGCTAACCCCAAATAATTTGGGATGTAGCCTGTACAGTATTGACGTAATTTTATCAGACAACGTGTAAATACTAAGCTTGTTAAAAATATTTTTCATTTGGTTAACAGATTGTGAAGTTCGATCGATCGGTATTGAAACTCCGTACTACACTAGGAGGTCAAAGTGTTACCACTGTCGCGCGATGGAACGTGAGGTCGACAGCCGCTACGATACTGAATGATTCTATGTTTAAATGATTTTATCTAAAGGGCAAAACTGATCCAGCTTTAGGTTATATATATTCATAAATTGATAATCACGAAAATGGGTAATCACGAAGCACTTACCTTCACGAGTTTCTGAAGAAATACCACAGAGATACCGTACTAAGTTCTCAAATTCAATAGTGCATCTGCTTTCAGCGCACTATCAACATTAACATGAATGAAAATGTTCGCCTATCATATTCATAATATAGGTATCATACCATCAATACGATTAACTAGGTACACAGATGACTCAGAAGCCGGTGTTTCCAATCCTTGGACTCCAATTTTAGGAATTTTGTGATTAATTACCTTAAACATAAAGCTTCAATTTGTAAATAAACACAATTTATTAAACAATTTTATCTGTTTGACAGGTGGATCAGATTAGGACAGATAACACAAATTTAGAGACGCCATAAATATAACGATACCCGAATGAATAACGTTGTCCCATATCGTTATTTGTCGTTATAACCGTTTTTTCACAGTGCTTCCAAGTTTTCAATTATTTTTAACAACCTGTGGGACTTGCAGTGATTTAACTACAAGTGGGGCTCCATTGAGTCATTAGAAATTTGGCAAAAGACGTTGGCGAAAGGTAATGGCGAATTTTGTTCTGATTTCGGCCACACACCAAAAGATTCTTGTACAGTGGTGAGTCTACTAGAATGTGTATAGCAATGACTGCGCCAAACGCGACAAGTAACTGCGATTATTTTTAAGGAAACAAACCACCTGCCTATGGACCAGCAACTTGAAAGATGTGGAACTGCCGTAAAATTTCAGCTGTTGGAATCTGACTGTGAGTTTCATCCGAAACCCACAGATAACAAATAGTTCATCCGAACTATTTCATTTAGAATTTAGGCGATTAGAACCAAGCTATTTTCCTCTTAGGTGGAAAACTTTATTTTAGAACGGGCAAGCAAGTAGGTAGATATTCTTTTATTTTAGTCCCCTACTACTTTAAGCGATCTTCCGGTTAATCTCAGTCTTTAGCAGCAGTTATCTGATGCTGGATGGAAGTAAAAGTGAAACTTAGTTATTTAAGGGTGTCGTACTATTTTCAAGCTCATCAAAATCGCGAAGTGAACAGAGGTGGTCAAAGTGGTTGCAGTTTTATATGTACAGTCGCCAGCGCATTGAGTTACTAAAAACGTTTAATGGAGAATAGGCAGAATTGCCCCATTGAGCGTTAAGACATAAACTAATAAATATATCTCTTTGAGAAGAAGAATTTCTCATTCTGGCGAATTCTGATTATGCTCCAGCGCCCAATAGCGTTATGATTATCTATTGATGGATTGATCTCTTCAACAAGAATATTTGTTGCTTTATCCTCTTTTGTCGATTCTGAGTCAAGAAGGAGCTCGTAATCAAGTTCGGTTCCCAATCGAGTACCTAGTTAGATCAATTAAACCGTACATACTACGAATTGGAAAAGCTGTACTAGTAGCAAATATTCTCATTAAAAAGCTCTTTCGAATGGTATTTATTGTATTACTATCGGTTACTCAGAAAATCTTAATTTCGGTGCCCAAATGGTCTATTTACGTCAATAACTCCGAACGGACTGCGAATTGCCGAAAGTCATGTTATTACCTACCTAGAAAAGGTTCTCCTTGAAAAGCTCTTTTCAATTATGTATGTCTTATGGCTATTGGACCTTGGGGCAGATGGCTATACTTCAAGACTTTTTCTCATTCGATTTTGAATAACTTCAACTTTTGATGGTTTAAAAAAATTGGAGAAAGGTCTTGCCCAAAAATTGTATGGGCCTGTACCTCAGAATGAACAGATATAGAATCTATGTCATTGAAAAGTAAAAACATTCTATAACAAAAATAAAAAACCGGCCAAGAGCGTGTCGGGCCACGCTCAGTGTAGGGTTCCGTAGTTTCCCGTCCGTCGCAATAAGTGTTCAATCCATGAAAAAAGATACGTTCAGGATAATAAAATATGAAAACGAAGTTAAAAAAAAAAGCTTGCATATACGATTATAGTACAAACTTAGTCCAGAATTTAATAATTATTTTGTACAACTTTTTGTCTTTTTTGTACAAAAACTGTTGTTTCCATCCAAGTTCAAAATATTTTTCCTACAAAGTCCTTATAAAGTTCTACTTTTCAGATTTTTTTCGTATTTTCTAAACTTATGGTTCAAAAGTTAGAGGGGGAGGGGGGGGGGGGTCACATTGTTTTTTACTTTTGGAGCGATTATTTCCGAAATTATTGACATTATCAAAAAACTTATTTAAGTAAACCCCTATTCATTTTCAAAATCTGGTATCGTACGTTATCCATTTTCCAAAATTTTTACCTTTTCATTACCTATAATTATTGGTAAAACTTTTAATTTTGTTCAGTTTTTGGCAGGATTTGTCCAAGTCATTTGACATGAAGATATGACCAATGGGATTGATCTAGACTCTAGACAGTCTAGCAGCTCTAGCAGTCGTGCCAGTAACCTCTAGAGTCTAGAGGTTACTGGCACGACTGTTAAGCATGAGGTCCTGATTTCGATTCCCAGGTTGGGCAGGGTTATTGTGTTTTACTATCAGGAATTTCTCACTCGCAGCCACGGAGGCTGGGTTTGTGCCCGGTTGATAGAAATACTCTCGCCCTCTATTAGATATAGTTAAAAAATAACTGGCCTCATTGACCTAATTTTTGAGATCAATGTACTGTACTATTTGGTTCACCTTTGCCTAACTTCTTGGCGATTAGGGGGTTATGTTGTATGTTTGTAGGTAGATACAGTACCTACGTGCTAAGTTAAGTGGTTAATAAGATAGGCAGTCGCTTCATGTAAAATACTGGTGTTCAGCTGCATCCGGTTAGACTGGAAGCCGACCCCAACATAGTTGGGAGAAGGCTAGGCAGATGATGTAGATAATAATTCCAATTACAATGTATTATCACTCAGTCGCACAAGTAGCCTATGTAGGTACGAATAATGCAGTGTTTCAATCCATAATATCCAATAATAAACGACCAATTACCTACAATAGAACAGTCCAGTTTAAGTTATTTCGTATTTCATGTTTAATTGAAAATTACCAAGAAATCAATATTTTATCACAAATTGTTAAATTAGCACAGTGCCATAGAATTTATGTGTTATATAGGTAAATATGGCTAAAATATTCTGGCATTTGCGTACATTTACGTAAAACGTAGGTATTTATTAACAGATGACTATGTTATCAGTGAAACACTTTGATTGTTAACTATCAATCTTAATTTGACCTGGGACAAACGGTCCAGTTAGCTAGCTAGATCTAACTTCGAGAAAGAGGTCAATCGTCGAATCAAACTCGGCTGGGCAGCGTTCGGGAAGCGTATCTTCTCGTCCAACTTACCGCAGTGGCTCAAGACGAAAGTCTATGACCCGTGTGTGTTGCCAGTGACCACGGGACCAAAAATGGGCCTTAAAGTCACCCAAAGGGCAATGGAGAGGGCTATCTTCGGAGTTTCTTTGCGTAATCGAATCAGAAATGAAGACATCTGCAAGAGAACCAAATATACCGACGTGCGACGTAGCCCGAATTGCCTAACTTAAGTGGCAGTGGGCAGGGTACATTGCTCTCAGAACTGATGACCGATGGGGCCGAAAAGTTCTGGAATGGCGACCGCGAACCGGAAGTCGTTGCGTTGGAAGGCCTCCCACTAGGTGGACAGGTGAATTTCACGAGACCAGTGTGGCGATACTTGGGGGAGGCCTAATAAACGACCAATTACCTACAATAGAACAGTCCAGTTTAAGTTATTTCGTATTTCATGTTTAATTGAAAATTACCAAGAAATTAATATTTTATCACAAATTATTAAATTAGCACAGTGCCAATTAAACACCAGACGGTGACGGTCCAGACGTCTTTCGGCTGAAATGATGATGATGATCGTAATTTGCTAAACTACATTAAACAAGCTTGTTTTTCTTTCGCTTGGTTTCGTTCGCAAGGAGTTCAAAAATTAACATCTTAAAACATTGTCTACCCGAGTGCCAAATTTCATCAGAATCTGTGTAGCTGTTCAGAATGATAAAGTAACAGACCGACAGAATTACTTTCGCATTTATAATATTCTCTGTGATTTAATGGTTTTGATATTATCTTAGGTCACAGTCTGTGTAACTATACAATTCTGTGTGGCCGTGTTACTTAGATTATTACTTACCTAAACATGTTGCAGATCAATTGCCAATGGTTTAGGGTGTGGTACAAAAGGTCAAAATGTAGGTCAATCTCGTTTAAAGGCCGAATGCCCGGAATTATAGCTCATTGAATGAATACCTGTTGGGCTTCGCAACGAAGGGCCTTTCTGTTATGGCTACAGATATCGATCAGTGTTTAGGAATAATTAAGTCCCTACCGTTCAAATCATTTAAGTACAACATGATATTTATAATAATACGGGACGGTACGGTATTCATATAATATGGTACGGGACCGTGGTATGGGCTTGAACATTTAAAGGAATAGTTTAGACATCTTTCATCTTAGTTACAAAAACTTCCTGCTGTGACATCCATCCTAGACTAGTCTTTGACTCCTCAAAAGCTTGAGAGGCGCCACGTCCTCACCTTCCGCCTGACGCAGGTCCTCAACGGACATGGTTGTTTCGGGAGGTTCCTGCATCGAATCAGGAGGGAGGAAATCGACCGGAGGTCACGGTGGAGGATTGCCCCGCTTAAGCGGGAGCGATCGGCGGCGACGACCTCGGCGGAACGAAAGAGGGAGAGAACCTCACGACTCTGCGGCCGCGGGAGACGCAACGGGCGTCGTCGTGGCCCCCGGCCACCGTAGGTGCGGGCCTGTGGACGGTGAACTAGGGCTAGCTCGCCGTACGTCCGTCATATGACGACAGGCCGTGTTGACAGCGCGTTCGTGTTCCGCGCGCGCCTCTAAGAGATGTCAGCAGAAAAGAAGGGGTCCGCCAGGGACGATGCCTGCCGGGGCTGCGGCACTGTTCGAGAGAGATACCGCAGCCATGGAACACGAAGGGCTTAGAAGGAACATGGATGGGTTTTAGTCAGCAAAAGACTGACACTCCCTTCCGCTCCGCTCAGAGCGGGAGGAGTCATTTGATGATTCTCCAAACAAACGAAAAAGATGGTAGCTGAGATGCTTGCTGATACGTTGGTGCCGAGGGAGATAAAATAAAACGGCGGACAAGTAAAATTCACGTCTGTGTGGGACCAGTGTTGCCGATGGAAGGGAAGAATGTTGCCACAGTTTACGTACAAATTCATTCATCCATTTTAATTTGTATGTTGATATTGCAATACTCGTACCAATAAGTACTATTGTAGATTAAAATCAGTGGTAGAGCAGAGATAACTTGAAAATATAAGGAACAGAATAAAAAACCTGCCCCTTATTAAAGTCGGTAACAAACAACAGTTTCATAGTTTTGATGGTTCCGTATCCACCCAAAGACAAAGACATGGCTAACTTAGTATAAAATATAAAATAACTATGAAGGTATCAAACGTCAATAACTCAATTCCGGTGTTTAATGAAGCTATCACGTTACCAATACTTTATCCACCAAAGAATTAAAAGTATGTTACAAATGTTTTAATTAATCTTTTTATATTATAAATAAGTACAATCAGGATATAAATTAACTGGAATATTGATGATGATGATTGATGATGATTGAGCACCACACCCAGCCAGGAGCAAGCCTGACCCGGACAAGCCGGATACACCAGGGGGCACGATTTTGTAAGGAAAGACATGCTCTGGGATGGGAGAGGAAGCCCGACCAACCGCAGCCAGTCGAGCACAATCGACCGACTATGCAGCCTAGAGCCAATATAGGAATAGTGGTAAAGACAGGTACAATCCATAGGAATGAGCATTGGTGATTTAATCTTCGTTTGATTGTTCTCTTCTGGCATTGGAGAGGCATGTTGGCTTCTGGTGATTGCGATGAAATATTATGTTCGCGTATATGTTTCATCGTCAGTAGTATGTGTTTCGCTGTCAGTTTCGCTAAGCTAGTAGATTTCCTTGGTGCCTGATCTGATTTTTTCTCTATTTGCTGCTAGCTGAATCCATTCTTCTTTGTTTATGTTGAAATTTTCCATATCTCGTTGGAGTGACTCGTTACATGTACATTTAAATATATATGTTGGTCTTCCAAGTTTTAGCTGTTTTGCCTTGTATCTGATAGCTGCATTTAGTTAGTGTGGCTTTGGTCGCCGGAGGATGTGCCCGAAGTAGCATAACCGTAGGCATTTTTTTTTTTTTTGTTTATTGTTTTGTCCCATAAGAATTTCGCGTTTCTTTGTTCGAAGGGTTTCGCGTACTCTTTATCATATCTTTAAGAATGAGTCTTTCGTATCTTCTGAGTTTCGATCGGTTTGCCTTTGTGAGTGTCGCTGCCTTAAGACCGTAAGCGTGGCTTATCTATAAAATGGTTTTTCACTTCATTTTTGGGTTTTTTATGAAGGATGTTAAGGCCTTGGAGTTACGCATTGCTTGTTTGCATCTAGCGTTGACTGTGTGGTTTCTGTAAAGTGTCGATGTTATTTACGTGCGTAGGTACTTCTACCGGTTGAATAATGGTTCCTCCAATTCTGATTAGACTTCGGGTATCGGTTCTGTGTGCGTCTCTGGTTACTAGTTTTGTTTTCGTTTCGTCAATGGGGAGTCCGACTGATTCCAGTAACGGTTTGATTTTGGTAACTATTTCGTCCAGTTCACTGAGATTATTTGTTGCTATTATCACGTCATCTGCAAATGACAATATAATAGGAGGTTGAATCTCATGGTCATGGTCTAGATAAAGGCATTCTGTTTCTTCACTTATGTTGTCACTTACGGGATATCTTCTGAATAACAGTGTTTGACTCTGTTTCTTCTTCTAGTGTTCTGAGAGCATCGTCCATTACTATGGTGAATAATCGTGGGGCTAGCTGGCATCCCTGTTTGACTCCTTTGTCTTTGTGCATCCTTTCAGTTTGCTGCCCAAACCATTTTATGCAGGTGGATTCGTTCATGCATGCCTTAATGATTCTATTTATTAGAAATTAGTTAGTTCTGTAACTAAAATGTCTCTAAGTGAGTTTAGGTCCAGCGTATCAAGTTTTTTCGATATCTAACGCCAGAATACTCTCCATTCCTCGTCCAGAATTCTCTTAAGTGTGTACATATGGTCGTTTGTTGACCTATTGCGAAGAAAAGCTGCTTGGTAGTTTCTTGGTTCTTCTATTGAAGCATCCAGTTTGCTTAGAAGAAGGCGCGCACATTTCCTATATCCCACGTTACACATATATAGCTTTCTGTAGTCATTAATTCTGTCTGGCTTTGCTTTTTAAGGCACTGGAAATTGGATCGTTTTGTTCCAAGACATTGGTAAATCATTCGTTACCCATGATGCCTGCATGTGCTTTATAATTCCCGATAGCATTTCTGTTGGCAAGGCTTTGAACAGCTCTGACAGCACCTTGTCGGTACCTGGTGTTTTGCCGTTGCTCATGTTTTTAATGATGTCACTTATTTCCTCTTCTTATAGTTCTTCTTTTGCGTCAGATGGGTTCTCTTTCGGTAGGAGTTCTATGCGTGGGCCTGCTGAATTTATCTCTTCTTTCCACCTTGGGAAGAAGAGACATGTGTATAAAACGTTGTTTGTTGTTGCGCTTCGTGTTCATTTTATGTCTCCTGTAAAAATCGTATGTGATTCTCATTCGTTGTGATGGATGTGTTCTGCTTGGACTTCTAAAGAGTACTTCGTATTTTTCGCTTCTTCTTTGTTTCTTGTGTTTTGCAGATTGTGTCTTGCTACGCTTAGTTGTTTGATTGCAAGTACTTCTCTGGGGTAACAATTTTTGATGAACTTGGCTTTTTGCGAGCCCGATTCTATGTTCTCTAGATCTGGAACGCGAGGCCGTGGCGTTTGGTAGAGCCACTAAGGTGCCTGTTGTAGTGGTTTGAGGTAAATAATCCGGTACTCATGTTTGTTTCCTGTGGGTATGCTATGTGTATCCCTTTATCTTTCAGGGTTTTGTCAATGTTATTTTTCTTTGAATGTGTGGCGGTGCCTCTGACATTACAGGTTGCTATTTTGATACTACTAATATCTGTTATAGTTTTATGGCAGGGTGGAGGAAAAAAAAAAAAAAAAAAAAAAAAAGGGTGGAGGCTCAAGTTTTGCATATCCGGTGGGCTCAACTTGTTCATCAAGCGATATTGTTGTGTTTATACCTATCGTGTTGCGTAGTGTGCAATTCTGTTGCAGAGTCTTTTTTTTTTTTTTTTTTTTTAGGATGGGAAATCATCAAATGACTTCTCCCACTCTGGGCGGAGCGGGAGGGAGTGTCAGACTCTTACTGACTAAAACCCATCCATGTTCCTTCCTCGCCCTTTACGTTCCGGGGCCGCGGTATCTCTTTCGAACAGGCCCGCAACCCCGGCAGGCTTCGGCCCTTGCGGGCCCCTCTCTTTTTGCTGACACTCTTTGAGGCGCGCGTGGAACACGAACGCGCCGTCGACACGGCCTGTCGTCGTCGTTAGACGGCCGGACGGCCAGCTATTGCCCATAGCCAGCCGTCCACAGGCCCGCATCTACGGTGGCCGGTAGCCACCACGTGGCCCCCGACGCCCGTTGCGTCTCCCGCGGCGGCCGGGAAGAGAGGATCTCTCCCTCTCTCGTTCCGCCACCTCCTTCGCTAGCATCACTGCTTCGCAGAAGGAGGCGACGGCTTCCCATTCCGTCTCGCTCCGGACCATGGATTGAACCAGGGCCGGACGCGAGAGGTCGCCGCCGCCGATCGCCGCCACGAGGACACGGCGGAGCTCCGCCCACGCAGGGCAGACTTCCACCGTGTGCTCCACCGTGTCCTCCGGTCGATCCTCGCAGTGGAGACACCCGGGCGATTCCTCCCGCCCGATTCGGTGCAGGTACCTCCCGAAACATCCGTGTCCGGTGAGGACCTGCGTCAGGCGGAAGGTGAGGACGCCGTGGCGCCTCTCCAGCCACTCCTCAAAGAGGGGACTTACCGCCACTATCGTGGCGTGCCCTCTGTTGCAGAGTCTTGAGAGTTAATTATTAGGCTAAGAAGGCTGTCATAGTGGTTGTTCTGATACAATAAGTTAATCGTAGCAACGGCGTGTTGTGGATCTCTGGGTCGGAAAGCCCAGCTTGGTGTACTGTTACATTGATGTGGTAGTACTCGGCTGCTGCAATGATGATATCTTCAGCACCCCAGACGCCATCATTGTATTGTTGTTCTTTGGTTCGCGGTAGTAGGCAGGTTTCCCGAGAGCGCTTGTGCTATGTTCGGCCAGGGCTCTTCTTATCATGTGGTGGTCGAACGTCAGGAAAAATATGGCGTTTACTTGATGCGCTATGGCTCTTAACAAGCAATTCCCGTCGCCGATCATATGGACTATTTCCATATTTAAATTTGGTGATAATGCATCCTGTTTGCCTGCTTGTGCTGCTCCATTCTTGTTATCGTTGCTGTGGCTTCAGTAGGACTTGATATGTGTTGCTATTTTTGCTTTTTTGCAATTCTTTATAATGTGGGTACCCTTTTGGTGGTTTAACCTGCGGAAAATGTTATCATCGTACCTGTAAAAAGAGCTTATTGGCTAATGACACTTTAGCAATTTTTTTTTATTAATCTCGCATTGTTTTGTGTGTTTAGACGCCGCTTTGTTAGCTCGTTAATGGTCTGGTTACGCATTTTTTTTGTTTTGTAAATAGGAGAGAGCAAGGTGTTTTTCTGTTGGGCTATATTGTTCTGTTATTTGCACAGGGTTTGTTTTTTTTGTTAACGCTTTCAAGTTTAGAGACATGTGTTCGTTGGGACACAGAATGAGGCAGATAAAAATAATTTAGCAGAATATTCTTTTGTTTAATAGCGTAACGAATTTTTATTCTGTCCTATTCATTCGGCTTCCGTGTTTTTTGCTTGAGAGTTTTATGGGCACCAGATGTAGCAGGCAAGTGCGCAGACCGAAGTCTTTGGAGCTATTCTCAGTGAACCTATTATATAATAGAAATCCGATTTTGTGTTAATTTACACAATATGATAATTTTCGTGTGTTTAGCAAAGACGTGCGCAATTTTGGCTACAATTCCAGTAATGTTGAAGCCAGGCCACTTATCATGTTTATATTTAAAAATGATCAAGTGTACTTTCTACAAAGCATTACTATTATGATTCTTAACATAGAAATACTCGTAGGTAACACGCGCTTTTAATAGTAGGTAGGCGAATCGATTATGTGGGAGCCTGGTTTTATGAATAGAAGAATGTATCGTGCACATCAGCCTTTAAATAAATGGTATTCCTAGCTAGGTAAGCTGGGAAACCTCAAAATTGTACACAATTGACTGCTGGTTGGCTGAAAAATAATCTGCGTTCATTCAAGATCAATAAATTAAACGAGTTCACCGAGTTTCTGCTGCACCGCTGCAGATGCTGACGCTGCAACCTCTGCATCACTGCCAATCTCTGAGCACTGCTCGCGGTGGTATTTTAGGTGTCGTGGACAGGGTACCTAGCACTGCACTGTGACACTGTTCTTGGATGCGCAAACGTTTCAGCCATTATCTTGGTAATCTTATTTAGGTTCACGATACGCCACTGCACTTTAGTTCAGAGATCCCACTGTTTGTAAACACTCGCGATTATAAAATTCAGCACGACTAGTATTAATAGTAGGTAAGTATATTTATAATACTAGCAAACCAGTATCAACACAAAAGGGCGGTAAGGTTGAGGCTCGGCTACGGCGTCCGTTTTTTTGTACCAGATGGGCAAGCGGACCCCAACACACACGACCTTACCCGACGGCGGCCAGTTAGCTTCTCAGGATATAAATTAACTGGAATATTTGCAATAAAATCTATGTCATGTATAAAAGATTTCAACGACGACATAGCTATTGCAAGTCTCATATTTTAGAGGTCTTAAAGAAATGGGACGAAAAAAAGGCGGGGCCCTTGATAGTGCACTCTTAGTTCGCCAGTTGAGTTAATAGGGCGCAATAATATAAATAGGGGGTAATAATAAATTCCCATATAATAGGTTGCATGCCTGTAGTCATCAACCTCCAGGGTTTTGACGTTTTCTGCAATTTGCAGCCCAATGCTTGGTTGTATGTTGATGAAAATATCGTTCACGACTGAAAGACGTATGTAGTTACAAAATTATAATCATCAAAATCATCAATACAACCCTTCAAGATCACAAAGGTCGAGGAACAACTTTTCCAAATAGTCTAATTTGCAGGCCAATGCTTGGTTGTATATCAAATTGTATCCGCTGTTCGTTACGTCGCGCGTCGGCATCGTAGTAACTACTTGCAACTGATGTTCGTGTTTGATCATAATAGCAATGAAAATAATGGTTATCAGCGAGTGAAGGTCGAAAATTATCCCACAGGAACGTGCGCATCTGGCTTGCTTGAAAAGGTAACAGTTTGATAGAGCTTCGTTCTCATATATGTGGATAAAATCTAGGAAGTACAGACCGCTGTTCTAGCAAATGCCGCAATGTACGAACATTGCCACCAAGTTACCGTTTACCGGCTCACAGTAGCAGGTCCAATCCCTTTGGCATGCTTGGCCCAGTATCTGTCGGATAGTCTTGACCGGCTGCCGGCCGGTTGCCGGGTTGCCAGCGAGGGGGCTACTTGCTTATTTATAGAGGGGTAACACGCACTAACAAGTGTGTTTAAATCTGTTGGAATTTATAATATTTTGAGAATTTCAAGTTATTTTAATAGGTACTGATTGTTTGTGTGCAGTGTTAAGACTGTGGCTAATATTAATTATTGTTATAACGACTAGAACGGGTAATTAAAAACTGCACCTGGAACTATTCTGCGACTGATTAACGACATTATTTCACTTTTAACCTCAACTACTTTTCCAGATCGAGGATTCGACCATCAGCTATACCAAACCAATGTATGGTTAGGGGGCCGTAAATGTCTATCAAATCTCAAGCATTACTTTATCAAGATCAAGATCTTTGACTGGATGTACTTCGTTTAAAGAAAAGTTTGAGTCGTGAGTGATGTTTTGTAATCGGGAATACTGTGTTGTTCCCACAGCTGGGCATACAGGTCTCGTCAGAGAGAGGGAGTGGGCTTTATTTATCTAGTGGGCCCAGTGCGGGTTGCTGATGACACATGTTCTCGATTTATTTGTTGTTCTACGACAACCCAATTTTCTCACGATGCTTTGCTTTTCTTTTTCCTTTAACCTATTTGTCGCACTCACGGCGTGCAATTTTTTTTTTATTTTTTATTTTTTGTCCGTTTAGTCTTACAATTATTGTTGCTGTGTTAATTTTCGGTTTAAGTTTAAGTGTTTGTGTTTGTATTATTGCGTTCTATGTTTACCTTATTAATATTGTATGCACGTCATGACTTTGCGACGAATAAACATTTTTTCTTTCTTTCTTTCTTTCTTTTCTTTCTTTCTTTCTTTTTTGAGAGCAGTATTAATGAAATGAAATACACAAAGTAAGCAGGAGACGCTACCACTGGCTCACCAAACACTGCTCTGAATGACAGATGCACGTGTCAGGGGACTATTACGACTGCCGGGGTTGCGGGCCTGTTCGAAAGAGATACCGCGGCCCCGGAACGTAAAAGGCGAGGAAGGAACATGGATGGTTTTTAGTCAGTATGAGTCTGACACTCCCTCCCGCTCCGCCCAGAGTGGGGGGGGTCATTTGATGATTTCCCATCCTTAAAAAAAAAAAAAAAAAAAGGGGACTATTACGACAGTTTGCAACAATAAGTGACACTTAAGTGAATGCCTAAATAAAAGCAAGCTGCTTTATTTTAACTTCATATGCAGACTGCACAAGGATGAGTCTTTTTCGTTCGTTGATCAAAGGTAGCGATGAATACTAAATATATGGATATATGATCAACAATGCAATAGTGAGAAAATGATACGAGCATGTTGAAAGACAACATTGGTGTACTTGTGAAAAAGAAACAATGATAAACATCTTCTATTCTCTAAGGATCCGTTGGCGCTCGAAAAACGGTGACAAAAGGCCTGAAAAAAAATTGCCAGCGTTAGTTCCAATTATGGTCACCGAGAAAAGATTATTTTAATAGAATCGTAAAAGAGGATCTTAATTTTTTTTTACCTCGTAGATTAGTTATTTGTGCAACAAGAGAGCAAAGTGGGTTTTTGCTGCGAGTGTTGATTTTGAATCCCGAGTAGTTAGAATCCTGAGCGTAGCGAGGGATTTACAGACACGAGATGCAAATATCTTTGGTTTCGTGTAACAAATACAAATTTTCAGCAAAAACCTACTTTGCTCTCTTGTTGCACAAATAACTATTCCTTAAAATCTAAAAAGACAAGGAGGGTATACACCGTATACATTTCTACGATCATAGTATAAAAGTATAAGTACATACCAGTGTTGCCAGGGCCCTTGAGTCGAAAGTTACGTTTCGTTTCCTGAAAAGTTACATTTTTGCTGCAAAAGTTACATTATTGTTTTTTTTTTAATTTACATGTTTTCGGGGTCGGGGTCAGAGGCAAATTGATGTCAGCTAAATGGCAGAATCTATCATAGAGGCCGCGGTCGAGGAACGACTTATTCAAGGTCAAAGACATTCCTCGACCTTTATGAACTTTGAGGGCTGTATTGATGATTTTGATGATCATAGTTCTTTAACTGCATACGTCTTACAGTCGTGAACGATATTTTTATCAACTTAATATCTAGCACCGGCCTGCAAATACCAAAAAGTCATAAGAAAATTTGAATTTCGCGGGCAGATACTGGTGAATCTCTTTCATAATTAAAGGCCTTCACTATTTTTTTTGTTCTAAATCAATTGTTTTCATTATTGTAAGTTTTTTTCTTAAATCATAATCAGGTGTTTCTGTAGCTACGAAACCGCGAACGGTAGGAACTCGCGCGCACACGTTCAAGCAAAATGAAGTTTTAAATCTATATAATTACGTTTTATTTTCTCATGACACTTTCCATTCAGAGCCATCTCTGAGTGTGATAGGTATAGTGAAATACTTTTTAGACGCGCCAGTTCTAGGTGCGTTAAATTTGGATACATTGAATCGAAATGGGTTCGTAAATTGTTTTGCAATAAAAATCTAGTATTACAATTATCGTTGTTCTCCAAAAGTTACGAAAATTGCCTTAAATATAAAAATTACTTACATGTTACGCGGGGACGTCGAAAGTTACGAAAAATGTAAGAAATGTAACCTTCTGGCAACACTGGTACATACATCACCCACTTCATTATGAATAGAACGTTATATATAAATATTAATTTGTATGAAGCAGTGAAATTGTATCGGCGGAGAATGAAAGTGGAGCTACCTTGCGTACAGCGTACGTTACATAACTCTTATCTGGCGGGTGCTGCGGCCACCGCCGGCTAACTTACAACAACGCTTTGTGTTTGATAGCGACCCGAGTACAACAACCACGAAAAGGGTTAGAGAGTTTTAGGAAAACCTTACAGGAAATTAAGAAAATATTACTATAGCCACATTTCCCCTATTTTGTGACATTTCCCTCAGACCAAATTAAAAACCAAGACAGCGCTGCGAACAATAAAGTGAAGTGATGCATGAAGAAAACTACGCCTCGGTCTGTGCACATACGCTCACACGCACACATTTACATCAAACTACAATTAAAGTACGCCTCACTAAATGCACACATGTTTACGAAACCGGCCTCGGCTCTCTGTTTGCAGAGTTCCTGGAGAGGAGAGGAGAGGAGAGTGTCTTTACTTTTTAAATTCAATTTTAGTAAATGGACTATGACATTTTGAGAAATGAGCTGTTTCTGTTCCATTTTCTAAAGTAACTGTGGTTTTTAATAGCAAGTGGCACAAGAAAGGGATCTCCTTCTTTAAGGAAGAGTTGAAGTCTTTGACTCTTTGCAGATGTTACTGCTGCAAGAAACAAATACTGACCAAAATCGTGGTCACAGACAAGTCCAAGAAAGTACCTAATAGAATTTAATCTGTGTTTGGTTAATTATAGAGCGGATCTGGGACTTTTGCGCGAAAGACATTTGCGCGAAAGACACTTGCGCGAACCCATTTGCGCGAAAAGACAAATGCGCGAACGGACTTTTGCGCGATTGGACATTTGCGCGAACAGACATTTGCGCGCCAGGACACATGCGCGAATGGACTTTTGCGCGAACGGACTTTTGCGCGAAAGGACAATTGCGCCAGTGGAAACTTACGCGAGAGGACATTTGCGCGACTTAATGGCCACAGAGGTTTACTCTGTGGAGTAAACATAACATCACAATACTTGAAGGGGTTTTTGAAGTGAAACTTCTTTATCGGGGTACGAAAAAAATTTAGTGTAACATTTTTTCGTTACGCGTCACATTTTTCCGTTACGCGCCATCTTTTTCAATAATAATCTTTGTAGTAATAAGCTAAAATGAAATAATTGTAGAATTTGCATTAATGTCTTGGGGAGGTCGGGAAAAGGATGGGTGGGTTAAGCAACACTTGGAGAGGTCAGGAAAAGGATGGGTGGGGTTAAGTAACATTTGTTGAGGTCGGGAAAAGGATGGGTGGGGCTAAGCAACACTAGTTGAAGTTGGGAAAAGGATGGGTTGGTTAAGTAACACTTGGAGAGGTCGGGAAAAGGATGGGTTAGGTTAAGCAACATTTGGTGAGGTCGAAACAAGGATGGGTGGGTTTAAGCAACACACATAGTGAGGTCAAGAAAAGGATGGGTGGGTTAAGCAACACTTGGTGAGGTCAGGAAAAGAATGGGTGGGTTAAGCAACACATGGTGAGGTCGGGAAAATGGCGGGTGTGGTTAAGCAACATTTGGTGTGGTCGATAAAAGGATGGGATGGGTGGGGTTAAGCAACATTTGGTGTGGTCGAAAAAACGATGGGTGGGTTAAGCAACATTTGGTGAGGTCGGGAAAAGGATGGGTGAGTTAAGCAACACTTGGTGAGGTCAAGAAAAGGATGAGTAGGTTAAGCAACACTTGGTGAGGTCGGGAAAATGATGGGTGAGGTTAAGCAACATTTGGTGTGGTCGAAAAAAGAATGGGTGGGTTAAGCAACACTTGGGAGGTCGGGAAAAGGATGGGTTGGTTAAGCAACATTTGGTGAGGTCGGGAAAAGGATGGGTGGGGTTAAACAACACACATAGTGAGGTCAAGAAAAGGATGGGTGGGTTAAGCAACACTTGGAGAGGTCAGGAAATGGATGGGTGGGGTTAAATAACATTTGTTGAGGTCGGGAAAAGGATGGGTGGGGCTAAGCAACACTAGTTGAAGTTGGGAAAAGGATGGGTTGGTTAAGTAACACTTGGAGAGGTCGGGAAAAGGATGGGTTAGATTAAGCAACATTTGGTGAGGTCGAAACAAGGATGTGTGGGGTTAAGCAACACACATAGTGAGGTCAAGAAAAGGATGGGGAAAAAATTTAGTGTAACGTTTTTTCGTTACGCGTCACATTTTTCCGTTACGCGCCATCTTTGTCAATCATAATCTTTGTAGTAATAAGCTAAAATGAAATAATTTTAGAATTTGTATTTATGTCTATGATAATAAAAGCCTTTTATTAAACTTTATCTAATTTAACTTTATTTAACCTATTTCTGTAAAGTTGCAAATAGTAAATTATTTTTTGAAAAATAACGTCATAAAGAAGTTTCACTTCTTTTTTATACTTTGATGATCATGGGTGTCGTTTTCATGGTTTTTGGGGTCGCTGATTATGAAAATGGGGTCAAAAAGATAATCCAAAATGGTGCCCATGTTTTTTTTGGTTTTTCTTCATGGGTGTCCTTTTCATGGTTTTTGGGGTAGCTGATTACGAAAATGGGGTCAAAAAGAAAATTCAATGGCGCCCATGTTTTTTTTGTGGTTTTATTTCATTGGTGGCGTTTTCATGGTTTTAGGGGTTGCTAATTACGAAAATGTGACCCCATTTCACTTCTTTTTTATACTTTGATCATGGGTGTCGTTTTCATGGTTTTTGGGGTCGCTGATTATGAAAATGGGGTCAAAAAGAAAATTCAAGATGGCGCCCATGTTTTTTATGGTTTTTTGGTGGAAACCATTAAAAAACATGAGCGCCATTTTGGATTATCTTTTTGACTCCATTTACATAATCAGCGACCCCAAAAACCATGAAAACGACACCCAAGACAAAAAAAAACAAAGGAAAACATGGGCGCTATCTTGGAATTCTTTTTGACCCCATTTTCGTAATCAGCGACCCCAAAAACCATGAAAACGACACCCATGACAAAAAAAAACAAAAGAAAACATGGGCGCCATTTTGGATTTTCTTTTTGACCCCATTTTCGTAATCAACGACCTCAAAAACTATGAAAATGACACCCATGATCAAAGTATAAAAAAGAAGTGAAACTTCTTTATGACGTTATTTTTCAAAAAATAATTTACTATATGCAACTTTACAGAAATAGGTTAAATAGAGTTAAATTAGATAAAGTTTAATAAAAGGCTTTTATTACCATAGACATAAATACAAATTCTACAATTATTTCATTTTAGCTTATTACTACAAAGATTATTATTGAAACAGGTGGCGCGTAACGGAAAAAACTGACGCGTAACGAAAAAATGTTACACTAAATTTTTTCCCCATCCTTTTCTTGACCTCACTATGTGTGTTGCTTAACCCCACACATCCTTGTTTCGACCTCACCAAATGTTGCTTAACCACACCCGTCATTTTCCCGACCTCACCATGTGTTGCTTAACCCACCCATTCTTTTCCTGACCTCACCAAGTGTTGCTTAACCCACCCATCCTTTTCTTGACCTCACTATGTGTGTTGCTTAAACCCACCCATCCTTGTTTCGACCTCACCAAATGTTGCTTAACCTAACCCATCCTTTTCCCGACCTCTCCAAGTGTTACTTAACCAACTCATCCTTTTCCCAACTTCAACTAGTGTTGCTTAGCCCCACCCATCCTTTTCCCGACATCAACAAATGTTATTTAACCCAACCCATCCTTTTCCTGACCTCTCCAAGTGTTGCTTAACCCACCCATCCTTTTCTTGACCTCACTATGTGTGTTGCTTAACCCCACCCATCCTTTTCCCGACCTCACCAAATGTTGCTTAACCAACCCATTCTTTCCCGACCTCCCCAAGTGTTGCTTAACCTACCCATCCTTTTCCCGACCTCACCAAATGTTGCTTAACCCACCCATCGTTTTTTCGACCACACCAAATGTTGCTTAACCCCACCCATCCCATCCTTTTTTCGACCACACCAAATGTTGCTTAACCTCACCCGTCATTTTCCCGACCTCACCATGTGTTGCTTAACCCACCCATCCTTTTCCCGACCTCACCTAGTGTTGCTTAATTCACCCATTCTTTTCCCGATCTCACCAAATATTGCTTGGCCCCACCCATCCTTTTCCTGACCTCACAAAGTGTTGCTTAACCCACCCATCTTATTCCCGACCTCACCAAGTGCTGCTTAACCCCTCCAACCTTTTGCCGACCTCACCAAGTGTTGCTTAACCCACCCATCCTATTCCCGACCTCACCTCGTGTTGCTTAAACCCACCCATCCTTTACCCGACCTCACCAAGTGTTGCTTAACCCACCCATCCTTGTCTAGTCCTCACCTCGTGTTGCTTAAACCCACCCATCCTTTACTCGACCTCACCAAGTGTTGCTTAACCCACCCATCCTTTTCTTGACCTCACTATGTGTATTGCTTAAACCCACCCATCCTTGTTTCGACCTCACCAAATGTTGCTTAACCTAACCCATCCTTTTCCCGACCTCTCCAAGTGTTACTTAACCAACCCATCCTTTTCCCAACTTCAACTAGTGTTGCTTAGCCCCACCCATCCTTTTCCCGACCTCAACAAATGTTACTTAACCCCACCCATCCTTTTCCTGACCTCACCAAGTGTTGCTTAACCCACCCATCCTTTTCCCGACCTCACCTAGTGTTGCTTAACTCACCCATTCTTTTCCCGACCTCACCAAGTGTTGCTTAACCCCCCCATCCTTTTCCCGACCTCACCAAGTGTTGCTTAACCCACCCATCCTATTCCCGACCTCACCTCGTGTTGACACCCATGACCGAAAAACCATAAAAATGACACCCATGATGAAAGAATTAAAAAAAAAACCTACTTCAAGTATGAGGCGTTATGTTACGTTTACTCCACAGAGTAAACCTCTGTGGCCATTAAGTCGCGCAAATGTCCACTCGCGCAAGTTTCCAATCGCGCAATTGTCCTTTCGCGCAAAAGTCCGTTCGCGCAAAAGTCCAATCGCGCAAAAGTCCATTCGCGCATGTGTCCTGGCGCGCAAATGTCTGTTCGCGGAAATGTCCAATCGCGCAAAAGTCCATTCGCGCATTTGTCTTTTCGCTCAAAAGGGTTCGCGCAAGTGTCTTTCGCGCAAATGTCTTTCGCGCAACTGTCTTGATACCTTATAGAGCGCCAAAACTTTGACTATCGCCACCCGGTTACTGTTTCAAACATGCATCTGATTCGATGCTTCTAGTTTTGATTATATATGTCATCGTAAAATTGTCAAACACGTTAGACTGTAATCTCTCTAGCGATATTGTAAACTCTCGAAATATTGTCAACTGAAAATACGGAAGTAACTCTGCCCCCATAATCGGGACTTGGGGCACCCCCCCGTTAGGTAAGTCTTGGAAATAGGGGCCACTTCTTCCTTCCACACCGAGTTGACTACCATCGCATGCATTGTACGAAAAATAATGCGTTTTATTGTAAGCAATATGTTCGTTTGACAATATTTCGAGAGTTACTTAAATCTCTCTAGTTTTTTGACAATCTAACGTGTTTTACAATTTTACGGTGACATAATACTAATATAATAAAGCTAAAGTTGGGTCGAACGCGCTGATCTCATGAACGACTGGTACGAATTGAAAAATTTGTAAGATGATCTGTAATTTTGTATTACATGTATAAATAAATATGTTATTAGTAAACCGAAGCCAATGAGTCATAGAACCGAGGGCTATGTGTGGTTAATTACCAATCGTGATTGATGCGTCGATGACCTAAGCAAAAGCAATAAATTCGGCAGTCTACAAATAGGAATAAATAACGTAAACGATCAATTTACTTCAGAACGGAAGTGTTTAACAATCGATAAATCACTTAAAAATTTAATGAGCCTTTCTGCTTAATTAGCAAACAGTACGTAATTTTAATTACAGAGATTGCAGACTTGCTTCAGTAAATTGATTCAGTCAATTCTCAAACAAGGTGTGAATATGCACATATTTAATATTTGGACTGTCAATTAAGCTACCAGCGGGTGCATATTCGAACAACAACATAATTCAAAAGCTGTCAATTTGTTCGCGCAGAATATTTGCGCATTGTAGAGCACTTTCGCCCACGTCAGTACGCACGCAGCCCGGTGGGCGCGGCCCGGATCGAAGAATTGTACACTTACACTTATTTATACTAATGTCCATTTACTATGAGGCAACGGCACAGCAACTTGCTGCAATGCAACTCTTTTATCTGATTCATTAACTATTTTTAATACGTAAGTATTAATTGTTAATTAATTGATTATACTGGGCGCAATCTTAGAGCCATATTATGTTTTATTTTGCTAAACTTAGTCGGCTATAATAAAAAGGGAACACATTAAATGTTTAGTTGAGCAGCTAGATTATATTGTAGAAGTTGCTAGCCTGTTCTGGAAAAAGGTTCAAAAACATGAGCAGAAAATAAAAAGAGACCGTGGTGATATATATGTCGCAGCCAAATCGTAGAACACGCCGTATTACATAATGGCGCGCTGGATTGTAAAACGTTGCCATTATGTAATGGGGCGTCGTCACGTTCAGCCGTATTACAATTCGGCTGAAATAAAGTATGCCGCATTTAATGAGCACTTAGCGTTCGTCAAAGCGGCGTAAATGTGCCGCCCAAATACAAACGGGCGCATCTACGATACGCCGCTTCGAAAGCGAACGAAGCGAGCTAATACGGTAATAGGTTACTTTAAACCCTGCAGACAGAAATAGGAGCGCTGCGTAGCGGGGTTACGACTACTACGCCTTATTTTTGGAAATTTCAGTATTTTATTCGGTCGTTTTACAATACGGTTAAACGTTGGACATCGCTTTGTCGAACGTAACGACACTACAATCGGACTGAATGTCACGACGCCCCTTTACATAACGGCGACGATTTACAATCCGGCGCGCCATTATGTAATACGGCGTGTTATACGAATTGGCTTCGATATAAATAAGCAATAGTGACTATATTCTGAAATTGTCCGAAAGGAACGCTCCTCGGTCAAATGTCTGAAATCAAATGGTCGTAAATATGCTATATGCTACCACGTGGCTTTTGACAGTCACACTTTTGACTGAATATCAAACATAAAAAATCACATCAAAAATCTTTTTACCGTGCTCTATTAAGCCAATCACTGAAAAAAAAATCATTTTGTAAAAGACAGTGAAACGATGAAAGCAGATAATAACCCAGAACACTTCATCGCAATTTTTGCATGTATGCAATCAATAAAGATGCAATTAATGTGATACGAATCATAGGTAATCTCTATTGTAATGCCGTATAGCAATATTGAAGAGGAAACTACTGATTAATTTCAAATAATTTTAATGATTCAATCCAATTATCGCAATTCCGAGCATGCGCGGTGGTGCGCGGCGCACGCGACGCCTGTCGACTTTACAACTTATTTGGTATCTCATAGTATCGGAAGACAAGACAGACCGGGATTAGCTGGGTTGTCGTGAAAGAGAAGCACAAGGTGGTATATACTCTATGGAGGTCCTGACTGGTTTTTAAGTAACTATGAAATGCACATAATTTTTCTTAAAAAATGGTTAGGGCTCCAGTGATAGGAACTTCCTAGCATTGCGAGCCGTATCGAGGAGTACTGCCTTCTGAATCAGGCCCTCGATCCAACCGCTTAAGGAGAGCTTCGAAAAATGGCCATTGGCCGTCACGACAATCGGCACAGTGATAGCCGAGCCCCATTCCACATATTGCGAACCTCGTGTGCCAAGTAGAGATGCTTTATTTGTCTCTCGTAATAGTCGATGCGCGTTTGCAGTTTGCTTTCTTACAGTAGCGGACGCATTTTCCGAATTGTTCTCCTTAGAAACTACGGATTTGAGAGAAGGCGTCTCTGGTTTTACTTAAAAACGTTGTTGCCCGAGCATCCCCAATTATAGTTTTGATGTCTTCATCTGTCTGGTGTTAAAATGTGATGTTTTATTACCTTTTGAGTTTATCTCGAACAGACGCGGCGGAGGGTTTTTATTTTATAATGTGGTGCATTATTGTAAGTGATGGGCCTTTACTTAGAAATGTAACTTCAGACCAGGCGTGAAGTTGGCAATCCCCAATTAGAGGCTTTCCCTGACGTTCGAACGTTGTCGGTCGCGTGATATTGTTTTCAGTAACTTTCTCTGTCAGAATTTTGACTACTCGATCGAGATAGAAAACTTCAAATCAATTTTGAAGGTTTTAATTAAAGAAATAATACTTAAAACATTAATTTACTACCACCCATCCTACCAACCAGTGGAAGACCATAATATACTGTGAAACACAGCAAGCCTCTCCGAAAATGTTCCATAATTACGATAGATTTTAACATCATTATTTGCCCAAAAAATGCGATTTCTTTGCGGATGCCACTATTAATTAGATAAAAGGGTTTATTGCTACGCTTTGGAGAGTCTACCGAACGCTTCGTTAATTTTTACCATTTTCGTATAGTTAATTTTAACCAACCATGCTCATGCAGTCAGGTAATAAAGAATACAATTATTCACTTCTTCTAGAATCGCTGATTTGGATTTTATCTGACTAATTAAGGACAGTCCTTTTTTTTTCGGATGCCACATCATCAACCACTGATTTTAATCTACAATAGTACTTATTGGTACGAGTATTGCAATAACAACATATACATTAAAATGGATGAATGAATTTGCATGTAAACTGTGGCAACATTCTTCCCTTCCATCGGCAACACTGGTCCCACACAGACGTGAATTTTACTTGTCCGCCGTTTTATTTTATCTCCCTCGGCACCAACGTACCAGCAAGCACCTCCGCACCTACCATCTTTTTCGTTTGTTTGGTGAATCATCAAATGACTTCTCCCGCTCTGGGCGTAGCGGGAGGGAGTGTCAGGCTTTTATTGACTAAAACCCATACATGTTCCTTCCTCGCCCTTTACGTTCCAGGGCCACGGTATGTCTTTCGAACAGTCCCGCAGCCCCGGCAGGCTTCGGCCCTCGCATTAAGGACAGCCCTCACATTTTCATTAATAGCAAAAAAGGGCTGCTGTTGACTACGATTACGCCTGATGGAAAGCGATGGATGACGTCTATTATGGAACGAGCGTGCCCATGTAAGTCCAGGAGTCACCTCCAAGTACCTATAAGTAATCACTTAGATATCGCTGCATTCTCGGTGGTGAACTGAGCTTTGAAATATAACAACTATTTAATCACTTAGAATATCGCCTATTGTTAGAGAAAATTGTTAACAGAAACCAAATAACTTTAGTCTTAAGGAAACATTGGATTTAATTCTCATATCACACCTCTATCTATAAACCAATCTTTCAGTCTAAGACAGCTTTTGAATATTCAACAGTTGGTTTATTGACTAATCGGGTAAGTATTATTTTGTCACAAGTCTACAAACATTTATATTCAGGTTAACCTTTAGGTACTTGAGATTTAACGGAGGCGTAATCATTGGCACTTGGGCGCAAAATGCGGAAGTAGTTTAGCAGTTTAGGAGCTATACGTTACTTAAATGAGCT
Source organism: Xestia c-nigrum (assembly GCA_916618015.1). Taxonomy (NCBI): domain Eukaryota; kingdom Metazoa; phylum Arthropoda; class Insecta; order Lepidoptera; family Noctuidae; genus Xestia; species Xestia c-nigrum. Next base: position 9,151,530 of record OU745263.1, read on the forward strand.
ATAGAGACAAATGTTACGTTAATCTATATTTTTAATGTTTGTTTTATGCAGTCATTTAGTGTAAGGTAAATGTTAACGGTGATTTCAAAGACAAAAAGAGGTAGGAAACAGATGGTGTTTTGAAACATCACGCCTGTAATCTTTAAAGGGTTAGGCAGACGTTTTTAACCTTAAATAGATCATTGTCACTCTAGGGGTGAAAGTTACTTATTTATTCCCGCCGGATAGCTTGAGGGACTAAATAAGTCTTTAACCCAAGGTAAACAATGTGCTCTTCAAAATAAAAATTAAAACATGAATCAATCGAAAAACAAATCAAGATCGGATTGCAGATATTTTGTTTTTTTTTTTGCTAAAACGTCTGAAATTTTTTTTTTGGCAAAGAACACCGGTCAAAGCTCGAACAAATTTTTGTTGATATTTTATTTTAGCGTCTGCCCATGAAAATTATATAAAAGTATAGAGTTTGAAATCCTGAAGAGTTTTGTCTTCAGTCATATTTTTCTAGGAAGTCAGGATTTAAAGATATTACAGTTTGAAGTTTTAGAGGTTATATCTTGTTAACAACAGACTATTCGAAAAATAAATCTAAAAATACCTTAACTCACTTTAAATACATTAATATAAATGCATTTATTTACAACTAGCTGCGCCACGCGAAGTTTAGAAGAATAGGTATAAGGATAGTGGGAGAATAGTTTAAGGACTCCGTATTTAGAATATTAAGTCCAACAGACGTCCGTAGGTCTGCCACATGGCTCACATGGTCACACGAGACATAATTAGGTACTTACCTACTTAAATAAATGATCAGAAGAATGTTAATTAATTAATTACCTTAGTCAACTATCTATAGGGCAGTTAGTTAGAGATATGTTTTGATAAATAAGTCGCCAACCCGTCTTGAGCAAGCGTGGAGATCAATGTTCGTGCCTTCTCTGTTGAGAAAAGGCCTTTGCCCTGCAGTGGGACAGTAATAGGCTGGTATTATTATTTAATAATAATAATAATACCAGCCTATTACTGTCCCACTGCACTTTTTCATGGTGAATACTAAACTTACTTTTAAAATCAATTCTGTGAAAGTAGAGAAAAATGGGATATGTGTTGTGCTTAGTCATTTAAAAAATAAAACAATTCTGTTAAAACCATAAAGTAATTTATTCTGTCAATTCTTATTATTGCCTACCCTAGCTCTAAATCACAGCCTGCATTCGATTCTTCATTAATCTGATCAGGTTTTTGACGGTGCCTTGAGGAATTCTGTCCCACCCGTCTGTTAACGCGGCCTTCAATGCTTTTATTAATCAATCATTTCATTTTCAGGCATCTTAAGGGCCCATAGATAAGATACACAACATTACATTACAACTTAGAAATATACTAATACATATAAAATATAACTTATAAACTATGAACACATGAAGTGACGGCGTCGTGTCACGTAGCCTGCCGCGAAAACGTCGGTAGACAACAACCTTCGGCCAAAACTCTTCCTTGAGAAACTTGTCGAGAAATTGTGTCGGAACTCGCAAACGACTTGAAGTTGGTGTTGTGACGCGACTCCAACTTCTCGACTCTCAAGGTCCAGCTGGTCTTCATCTTCATGTACTCTACGACCTACTCAACTTTCGTGGAGTGATGCAGTCGGGACACATAAAGCAACGTCGTAGTTGGTATTGCTGGACGCAGCAGCATATTTTATACTGACAGTCCAGTACCGCATTGATTGCGACAAGTAGGCTTTTTCTTCTTCTTCTGAACTAAGGTGAAGCCGCCCTCATCACACTTCTGCTTGGCTGGACAGCGCTGTACCGGATTCCTCGGAAGGGTATCACAGCGACGGTTCTACTTTCCCCCTTTCTGCTGCTTAGGTTGTTTTGCAGCTGAATCGTTTTATGGTTGAAGGACCCTTCTCTTGAGCTCGTCCCATAAGCGTTCGATATCAGTCCATATCTGGACTCGACCAGTCCATCGCCCGTATGTATATTCACTTCATTCAGGAACTTTCGAATGATACGCGCCGTGTGACATTTTCGGCCCATTCAGGCGCGAAAACAAGCGTGGTTTTTTCCTCTACAGAGATACCAGCCCATTATACTACGTACAATACAATACACACTTTATTATTATTCTATGTACCTATTATGAAAAGACAATTCGTGACACAATACAATGATGTATGTGATGGAAGGACATAACTCTATTTAAGGCTTTTCACGGCCGATAAGGCCTCAAATGAAGATGCGGATTTCAACAAGTATGCAAACTATTCGTAGAAAACATCGTTTTTGAGGCCAAACGCCCTTCTATCTAAGTGTATCTGGTGGCTACGGGCGACTTATACAGAATTTCTTGCTGAATTCGAATCAATGTTTAACTGAGTTTTGGCAAAAATGTTAGTTACGGCCTTTCACCGTATGACGGTACAGCGCATGTCATTAAGCAGGTTGACAAATAAAATGTCATGTTTTTTTTTTGTTGGAGATGACATTAAAGGTGGACACACACTTATCAATACTAAAATAAAAAAAAGCATGAAATATTTTATTCTCATACGTATGACGTCATTTATTCGTACGATTCGACGCGGATAAGTGTGCTAGGTTTTATAATATTTCATACAAGTTATTCTAAAATTCGATTCTTTCGGCGCGGTCGATTGTTTCGACGCGGATAAGTGTGCGTTCACCTTAAAAGTATATCTTAGCCAAAAGCCATGAAGTCAATCCAGGAAGAAAAAAAGTTTATTTTTCTCATTCATCATTATTCTAGTCAATTGAGCTCATAATAATTTTTTTTTTTTTTTTTTTTTTCTCTCTTCTGCTCCGCGGCAATCTGTTGGACACAACAATAAGCCACTGCTATGTCTGATACAGTGTATCTGTTTGGGGTTTTTAGCTTGGTGAGACACTTCTTGGGTAAGTGACTCATTCCATCGTGACGAACCTATTTTGTAGGTTTGGGACACTATGTCTCTTCAGTCTCGTATGTTTAAGGCCTTGATCTCCACTGAGTTTGAGGGCAAGCTCATTTTTGTGGTTCGTTAGTCTTTTTTGGTATTTGATGCTATATTTTGCAATCTCCTCTTTGACAGTTGGTACATTTAAGTCAAGATATATGTTCTTATTACTGATGTATTGAGGGATGTTAAATATGGTCCTCAGTGTTTTGGTCTGAAATCTTTCCAGTATCTCAATGTTACTGTTGCTAGCAGTACCCCAAAGCTGTATGCCATAGGCCCAAATTGGTTTCAGAATGGCTTTATATACTGTCAGCTTGCTATGTGTGCTCATTTGTGAGTGACGTCCTATTAACCAATACATATTGCGTAGTTTTAAATCTAGTTGCTTTCGTTTTGTCCATATGTGTTTTCTCCATGTCAGTCTCCGGTCCAAATGCATGCCCAAGTATTTTGCATTGTCATCTTGCGGGATTTCTTCATTGTTTAGTGTAACTGGTGGACACGTGTCCCTTCGGAGAGTAAAGGTCACATGTGTTGATTTACTTTGATTTGCGTGCATTCGCCAGATTTTGAGCCATTCTTCAATTTTGTCAATGTGGTGTTGTAGATGTTCTGATGCGGTATTTGGATTTGTGTGGGTTGACAGTAAGGCTGTATCGTCTGCATATGTTGCGACCGTAGTATTGTCCGATGTTGGTATGTCGGCAGTATATATGGTGTACAGAACCGGCCCCAGTATACTTCCCTGTGGTACTCCTGATTTGATCTCACACAAGTCGGAAAGTTCGTCGTTGAACTTTACTTCAAAACATCGCTTGCTCAGATAAGATTTTATAATTTGGTAAAACGAGTGTGGTAGCATCTTTTTGACTTTGTATAATAGGCCCTCGTGCCAAACTTTGTCAAATGCCTGGCTGATATCCAAGAAGACTGCCGAGCAATATTTCTTTTCTTCCAGCGATCTGCTTATAACGTCTACGATGCGGTGAACTTGCTCGATTGTTCCGTGGTCCTCCCGGAAGCCAAATTGGTGGTTTGGGGTGATGTCACTTAGGTGTGCTTTCATTCTTTTCAGGAGCATTTTCTCGAAGAGTTTCCCTATTATAGGCAAAAGGCTTATAGGTCGGTATGACGCCACTTCATTAGGTGGTTTACCGGGTTTAGGTAACATTTTTACCTGGGCTATCTTCCATTGGCCTGGGAAGTGGCTGAGTCTTAGGCAGGCATTGAATATATTTACAATTGTTTGTATACCCTTTTTTGGCAGATTTTTTAGAAGAACACTGTCGATTTTGTCGTACCCCGGTGCTTTGCCATCCTTAAGGTGTTTTATTACCCCAACCACTTCTTTAGGGCTTATGTGTTTTAATGGGAGACACATTTGTTGAGGACTTTCCAGATAGCTTTTTATTTCGGCGTCATGCTCTGGTCTCAGTTCAGGAAATGGTTGAAACACATTGCTAAGGTGTTCGGCAAAGAGTGTAGCCTTCTCTGTGTCTGACCTGGCCCAGTTTTCGCTACCTTGTCTGATGGGAGGGATGTGATAATTGGGACGTTTTAATTTCTGTGTGGTCTTCCACAGTGAGTAATTTGTGTCTAGACTCGGAGTCAAATTTGAAAGGTACGTTTGTAGGTTACTGTTGGTAAACGTTTTGATGAGGTCTTTTAGTTCATTCGAAGCTCTGTTGAACGCTGTTTTGTCTGCAGGATATCGAGATTCGTGCCATATCTTTCTTAGAATACGACGTTTCGATATTTTGTCTTTGATCATTTTGGGATATGTATTAAGCGTTAAGGGTAGGTTTTTTCGCACTTTTGTTGAGATAGTTGCTGCTTCATGTATTATTTTATTGAGGTTCTCAATAGTCTCTTCTATGTCTTCCACCGTTTTTAGTGGATTTCTGAGCTTAGTTCCCATCGTGATAATTTCTTTATACATCTCCCAGTTAGTATTTTTGTTATAGAGTCTTTCTGCGGGTTGCACTAACACCACTGACGAGCTCAAATATAATATGACAGGCGTATGGTCAGAAGATAGATCCGTGCACACTTCAGTAGTCATGTAGTTTCGACCTATGTTTTTAGTTATAAAGAAGTCGAGCAAGTCAGGAATTTTACTTCTATCCGTTGGCCAGTATGTTGGTTCACGTGTACTCATGCATTCGAGACTCAAATTCTGTACTGTACCATGGAGTTGCCTTCCACGATGTGTGATTAAGCGTGAGCCCCAGTATGTGTGTTTTGCATTCCAATCCCCACCACATATAAATCTGGAGCCAAGTGAAGAGAAATATGTGTTGTAGTCTTTTTTTGCTATCGTGTGCCTGGGTGGACAATACACTGCAGAAAAAGTTGTCTCAACTTTATCATTAAATACTACTTTTATTGACGTAGCTTGAATTTTATCCGTTTGATATTTTTCCAGTTCATAATGTCTAATATTATTCTTAATAATTACTGCGGTTCCGCCATGACTATTTCCTGATGGGTGGTCTGTTGTGTACACTGTGTAATTTTGTATAGAGAAGTGAGATCTTGCATTAAACCTTGTTTCAGAGACTAGGGCTATGTCAATTTTTTCAAGTTCAAGAAATGTTTGAAACTCTTGACGACGGTCCTTCAAGCCGTTGGCGTTCCAAGTGACTACTCGGAGTGTGGTAATCATTTTATTATTAGGCTTGAGATAAGTTGGATCATTCTGTCCATCATTTTGTCCATCATGGTGATCATGACTTGTTGAAATTTGGCGAACATTAGTTCTAATCTGTCTGACCCATCCTCAGGGTTCGGTATGCCTCCAGTTAGTGGTTGGTATTTTGTTGCGTCTGAATAGCTTCTTTTTTCTGTATAACTATTTTGTCTTAGGTTTTGTTTTACTGTTTGATCCAATATTTTGATCTCTTTTGTATTCAAGGTTGGTTGGTTTTCTTTATTGGTTGGTTTAGTTTTTAAAATTCTTTCCTTATATTGTTTATATTTTGAGCAACCCTTGTAGCTTGCAGGATGTTTTTCTTGACAATTTGCACATGTGGCATCTGTCTCTGGTGTTTTGGTGCACGAAGAAGTAGGATGATCGCTACCACATTTCACACATCTGAATGGTCTAAAGCACTGATTTTTAGTATGTCCAAACCTCTGACATCTTTTGCATTGCATTATTTCTTTTTTCTTGTAAGGAGCTTCAAATTTAACTCTCATTTGACTTAGGTATCTTAGGTTGAATATTTCTTTGTTGTTCTGGTTTGGCTCCAAGTCCACAAAGAAAATTGGCAATGCCTCTTTAGTAGATCTATGTAAAACATTTACTATTTGCCTCACCTCATGTCCTTGTTCTTTTAACTCTTGTTTTATTTGTGCAGTATCTTCTGTGGAGTGTAGTCCTCGTAGTACAACTCGGTATGCTCTTTCACATTTTAATTTATAAGTATAATGTGATATATTGTTAGTTATAAACTGCTCTCTGATTGCTTTATAAGTTTGTATATCATTGGGCATTAACTTAATGATATGCCCGGATCTTAATGTTGTCATTTGGTATGATTTGTTGTCCACAATTTCATTTAGAGTGGATTTCAGTGCTGTGACATCCATGACTCCGGTCACAAAAATGGGTTCCGGTTTAGGTGTATACTCTTTGACCGAGACTGGGTCTTCTATTTCTCATAATAATGAGGATTTTTTTTAAAGACTTCGTTAGACCTTAAGTTTGATTTGATAAATCTTAGTAAATTATTACGTAGGCATCTATCACGGTGACATACGTAGACGCTCAATAATTTCATCAACAATTGATTCGCCCGGGTTCTTTGTCATTTGGCAATTTTACTGTGTGAAAATGAGAAATATGGCTCTGTAGTGGACTAAAAAATTGATTAGGATATGCAATAATTAATATCGTAATACCGAATATATAGTTTTAGATTTAAAAAGTATTTTGACATTCAAAAGTGCCGTAATGGTCTAATTGAAATAAATGATTTGATTTGGGAACTTGCCAAATGCCTTTTTTACACCTGAAACCTTTACAACATCAAATTTAAGGTTTTAATTGCAATTCATATTTTATTCATATTCATTCAATTTTTTAGTGCACTACAGAGCTATATTTCTTATTTTCATACAGTAAAATTGCCAAATTAATTAAAACATGTAAATATTTGACAGCTATTTGCGACGTTGCCAACTTTTGGGATACGCGCTCTTAAAACTAAACTTATATTGTCACTTACGGGATAAAAAATAAATCGAAATATCGGGAGCTCAAGATAATAAATAATCACGGAAGATATCCCGCAAGTGACAATATTACTTTACTTAGCTTATTGTTTAAAAAGTTTTGTGTTTTTTTTCTTTGCAACATTGTCAAAGAGGTGGCGGTAGACTTGATTTTAGACTAATAACTTATGAAACCTGTACAAACCGAAAATAATTAATAATGTTGCCCTTCGAAAACCAAATTGCAGTTTCTATTAATTAATTTAGTACAAAACTCTAAGGTGCTTCTTGCGTGACATTTGATAATTACTTTTACTTTTTATTGCAGTTAGAGATGCGTGTATAGAGCACATAACACTAGTGTTGATACGGTAACGAGGAAAAAGCGACATGCGTCAATCAGCTGATTTTATATTTTACCAGTTGCCCCGCAGCTCGGATATTATCTCACGAGAATTATTTATATACAGCCTGTTACATTCAAGGACAATGTGGCTTCCCAGTATTGAAAAAAATAATGGAATCGTATTAGTAGTTCCGAAAATTCCTACTATTCTATGAAAGATATGATATGGTTCAATCATCATTTAGACAATTTATTCAGGAAGGTTCTGTATCTAAAACTTAAATATGTAGTACAGACATATTTGTAAATAAGTTTTATTTAAATGTTAGATAAGTTGGACCTATTTTTATCATGCATAGATCAATTTTTTGGTTCATAGCACCCGCGTGAATCAGGTAGGTATTATTTTTCTGTATCAATATATAAGGTGTTAAAAAAATAACTGCACGAAACTTGAGGAGTTGTTTGGAATCACAAATAAAAAATAATCACGAAAAAATTTTATATAAGTAACGATCCGTTTCAAAGATATGCATATTTTCACTGCGCACAAAATGATTGAATATGCGCACTTGACTGTACTGTGACTGCGCCGTGAAGGGTGCCGGGCGCGTAGTCGTTCACCCCTGCGACAGCGCAAACGTAGACAGCTGATTCTAACTTTCCCATCTCATTTTTCAGACTTTGGATTGGCAATGTTTTTTTTTATGTAAAAACTAAAAATGCTAGAAAAAAAAATTTTTTTTTTTGGAATACGTTTGTTTATTGATACCGAGTACGTACACGAAAATCTTGCAGTTAATTTTTTAACACCTTATATATCAATTATATATCAATGCCACTTTTCGTTATAATTTTATAACTCAAGAACGGGCTCATCTATCCAAACCGAACGTTTAAGCTTTGTTCGGACTATTTAGTAGATGGTTTATGTGAAGTTTGCACAAAATCGGTCTAGCGGTTCTTCACGCAGACGAAGTTGCGCGGGTCAGCTAGTTTTTTATATAACAGGGAACTAAGGTCCATGTTCACCGAAAAGATAACCGTATGATTATCTAAAAACAGCTCTCACTGTGACATGTTCCCATACAAAAATGCGTTTTAAACAGCTGTTTTAGGTAACCAGACTGTCATCTGTTTGGTGAACATGGACCTTAGTCAAAGAAAGAATCTGAAGAGCTTTTGTGATACGCTGCCATAATGATAGGTCCCTACCTAACTTCAACACAAACAAACAGATTTATGAAAACCTCTAATTTACCTACAATCCAAGTAAACAATCCTAATCTCCCACTAATCTGCAGCTTAGACATTTTTCGCACCGCCGAGCACCGAGACAGATAAATAATGATAATACCTAATCAATAGTGTCAGACTGGCATTTGAAGTATTTACCGTCTGACAGTTGAATTTCCAATGCCGACTATAGAATTGTATTGTGAAATAGTAAGTAATAATTTGTATTTTGTCCAGCTAAATGACTGTAATCTCGTCCTTCACTTAGCCCTATATAGTATACCTATACAATATTGTAGGTACAATACGTTTTCAAAGCTACGTCTGAATGGTGGAACATTGATGCCTGAGAAGAGTTGCTAGGATTGATTTGTTCTACTTTAGAGAGCATCGAGATAACATTAGACTGGTCTTGTCTTATTACTAATACTTAAAATTGTTAAACCACCCTGAAGAAAGTTACGCTTCCCAGAATTTGATTCTTAATGGCGACACTATGGAATGGTGAGTATTTTTCGATACCGACAGGTTTGATTCCTGACTAGGAATATTGATTCTTTAAAAATCGAATAATGCAGTTTTCATTTTCATCAAAATCGGTCGCCTTTGAGTATTTTTCGAAATTTCTCATAGTCTCGGATTTGGCCAACCACGTACGCTTGCTTAAAAAATACCCTGTGAAGAATGTTTATCATTGCATAAGTATCAGATCAGCCGGTGATTCGATGTTCTTGCTTACAGCAGGGATACTGGCCCACTCTCATTGAGTGGGCCATGATCCATCATGCGGGCCCAGTGAGAATTTGACATCGATCAGATTTAAATGGTCTTAATACATTTTATTCTAAGACATGGGTGCCGCCGGTATTCTTACCATTTTTGTCTTCAATGTTTTGAGGGCAGTTTGATGAAATAAACTACAAGAAGTTAATTAAATACTAAATATTAAAACTAATGTGTAATTAAAACACTAGTTTTATATTATGAATAGGTACTTATTGGTGAAAAGTCGGCTAGAATTATATCGAACTTATAAAAGTTATATTCCAAGAGCACATAATTATATCATCTACCTAGCCTTTTCCCAACTGTGTTGGGGTCGGCTTCCAGCCTAACCGGATGTAGCTGAATACTGGTATTTTACATAGAGCGACTGCCTATCTGATCTCCACAACCCAGTTAATACTGGGTAATACGATATCACTTGGTAAAACTGGTTGTCAGACTTTTTGGGCCACTCACTACCGATAACGACTGCCAAATATGGACAAATGATAGCTGGGACCAACAGCTTATAATAACGTGTCTTTCGAAGCACGGAGGAAACTCGGCATGTTAGGGTGGTCACCCATCCACAGACCAACCTAGGCAAGCACGGCTTAACCTAAATATCGGCCCGAGCGGCTGTTATTATTTAGCCACGACCTCCTCTCTTCTAAGAGCACAAATCGAGTTTTTAACACCATTCTGTCAATCGTGCAATACATAAAAAATAATCAACATGCATTTGTCAAAATCAATCAAGTAGTAATTAATGGTCATTGGCTACGAGGCAACGTCCATACATTATTCAGTTCACACATTCAGACAGTTATAATTATATTGCGGATGGAGAGTATCCGGGGTAGTGGCGATATGCATGTTTTATTTTAATTTTAAATTAAATTTATGTCAACTGGTTTTTTTACGACGATGCCAAAACGTTATAAAAAAAATGGTTATAATTATAGCAGTGATAGACTGCTAAAATTATAACATATATATTATATGTCACCGTAAAATTGTCAAATACGTTATATTGTAATATCTCTAGCGATATTGTAAAGTCTCGAATTATTGTCAAATGAACATACTGCTTACAACAAAACGCATTATTTTTCGTGAAATGCATGCGATGGTAGTCAACTTACGCGGTGTGGAGGGAAGGAGGGGTCCCCCTTGCCTAGTGGCACAACTCTCATGAAAAGATAATGCACCATTCCTGAGAAATACCGATTAATATAACATAACCTTAAAACACTTTATATTCCCCCTAGAAAGCGTAGTCGACGGATTCAGTCTATTTCCGAGTGCAGGGTTTAAAGGAACCTAACTAACCTAAAGGGGGGGTGCCCCAAGTCCCGATTATGGGGGCAGAGATACTTCCGTATGTTCATTTGACAATAATTCGAGACATTAAAATATCGCGAGAAAAAACACGTTATATTGTAATATAACGTGTTTGACAATTTTACGGTGACATATATATCTCGAATGTGTGTTTGTTTGTTTTTACATATGTTCCTCCGTAGCACTTAAACTATTCAACCAATTATCAATCAACTCGTTATTATAGCCCGGGCAACTTAAACTAAGCAACAAAAATTTAACCAACTTCAACAATGGGAAGAGTCGATTCTACTTTGTAAACTACGATTTTAATTAGATCGTGATTTTTCAGTAGTTCATACAAATTCTTGTTGACTACTGAAAAAAATATTCATGGAAAGCCGCTTACTATGCTACTCACAGTATCCGTTGGTGTTTTCATTCATAAGTCTGTTTTAAAGTGATGAATGGTGAATGATTTACACCAACAGTTACACATGTATACAGTTCCTCCTAATCCTATTTTTTGTAAAATACGTTCCTTGTCCCAAATAAAAGATTAATCCTGGATTAGCCATCGTTGAAAACCTATTATCAAATCGAAAGCTCTTAAGATTTTTCCGAAGAATGCGACCCAAGGCATTTTTCTAATGCCTTGTTTAGATGAACCTCGGCTCGTGTCTCGATGACCTAGAACTGGAGCACCTTATTGGTAACTGGTATGAGGTGAAGCACATTTTTGCTTGGGCAGATCAAAGTTACTATGTAAGCTTTGAATTTACTTGTTACTACTACTAAATAAGTTTTTGCCAGCAGACCCATGGTTTTAGGAAATAGACGTATTCGTTTTAAAACTGAGTTACTTGTAGGCATCAATGTCATCTCCTTATACCAATTGGTATTTGGGGTAAGTCCAGTATATCTTCAGTACATAAATACCATTAAACATATATTGTCACTTACGGGATATCTTCCGTGATTATTTGTTATTTTGAGCTCCCGATATTTCGACGCTGTTGCAAGCGCCATGATCGCGGGTTGACTGGAGTATGCGGGTGGATGGAAATTAAATTGTTACGAGCAGACAAATCTGTCTACCCTCTTTCTTTGTCTTTGTATAAGTTTAGTTTTAAACCGTGAAAGCCTAAAACAGTGTATAAATACCATTTTTTTACTTATTAAATTAAGTGTGATAACTTGCTATACAGCGAGTTATTCGATAAGTCAAATTGAATCAATCAATTGCATCAATGCCAAAAAGCTAGAAATACAAAATGGTTAGTTTTAATAACAGTAATGGAATTTTAACGCTCTTTTAGTATTGTGCCCTCAAGGTGCGTACTGCGTATGCGCCCAACCCTGTTCATAATGTTTCCTCCGGCAATTAGTTGTGACTTAACGAGACGGCAGTCATTATCAAAAATGTTATGACATGTCAATACTGACACTTGTAAAGTCAATGTAAATATTTTTGATATAAAGTGGTCTATAAATTGATTGTCACTTGTCATACCAAAACCAGTAGCTATTTCAAACTGCATGAACAGGGGGAGTTATGGGCCTTTAGGTCTGTTCAAGGACCAATTTAAGTTTTTTTTTGTGTATCGAGCCACTGAAATATTTAAATCAATCCATAATTTTATTGACAGGCAACTAAGGCCACAGATAAAATATATAATTTTACATTTACCAAAAATAATAATCAAACACTGAGCGCGTCTTAAGGTAGCCAGAATCAACTTGTTGAGTGAACTGTTTTTGATTTTGTGTTCTAATTGTTCTTCATGGGGAAGAGCCATTTATTGTCATGACTGCCAAAAGACTGCACGTGCCAAAAGACGTCCTATGGATTGGTTTCATTCAAGAATCACGACAGCGAACGGTTCAACCAAAGTGCTGTAGGTCTGCTTTTTCTATTTTCACAAATACTCGTACATAATTAAAAACACAAAAAAGTGAAAAATAACTTTAGTTTCAGAAGTCGGTGACCTTTGTTTGATAGATTTACTTAGTTTTTTGTCACCGACTTCTGAAGCTAAATTTATTTTTCACTTTTTTGTGTTTTTAGTTAGGTGTGTACGAGTTTTTTGCAAAAAAGTTTTTATTTTTCACGGTTCACTTGTGCTTACCCCTTCACAGCGTAGCGGCGTGATGTTATGTTATGAACTGGTGTAAACATTAGATAGACATGAGATTTCAACAATCCCAGTCCATTTGCTATATCATTTCTTGAGGAGTTCCGTAGTCTATCTCCGAAGTTCTTCATCAGATCTTCACCAAATTGAAATGAAACCATTTTAAGAAAATATTTTTCCAAAAACTACCCAAATCACATCATGTGTGCGTATAAAATTTGAAGAGTTCTATCAATTTCTCCAGGATCCCATCATCAGATCCCGACTTGATGATTAAAAGACCACCTGGAAAGTATACCCTTTCAAACAAAAAAAATAATAATTCAAATCGCTCTAGCCATCTTCGAGTAATCAGGGAACATAAACACAAAAATGGGTCCGTCGATTTGAGAACCTCCTCCTTTAAAGTAAGTATTAATAAATGGTAAACCCATTTATAAAACTACAAGCAATTCGCCTCGGCTTCGCACGTCTGAAAATCCACTAGCTAGTGCCAATCGGGTCCAAAACCATCCTAACTTCCAATCTCCATTCACAAAACTTCGTTGGAATCAGTTGATTAATTAGCGTGTACAAACATTGATACACAAGACTTTTATATATTAGGAAGATAAATATCAATAATTATTTCACACCAAAACAAATCATTTAGTTGTCACAAAAGTTCGCGACCTAAAGTCAAAATCAGGTAAAGACAGGCGCTAAGATATCACTCAGAGATAACCAAATTGATTACAACCATTAGCTAGAGGCTGTGGTTGATCGATTATTATGATTGATAACAATCCGTTACACGCTGTTATTAACTCGCTGATAATGTATCTGGGGTAACTATTTGAGAAATTTATTGTCTTTATACCTACTATACCTTGATAACAAATTGTTTTAATATGAAACAGTAGTCCTCGGGTCAGTGCGATAAGAAGTGACATTCGCCTTGCACATACGGTTTCGTCTGGCCTGGATTTTCCTGACGACCCCCGGACATCTTTCAAATTAGGATAAATCCGGGGAAACCGATACTTCGCTCATCATCATCTGTCTAACCGGATGCAGCTGAATACCAGTATTTTACATGGAGCGACTGCCTATCTGACCTCCACAACCCAGTTAATACTGGGAAATACGATACCACTTGTCAAGACTGGTGTCAGACTTTTTGGGGCACCGACTACCTGTAAAGACTGTCAAAGATGGACAAAATGACAACCGGGACCAACAGCTTAACGTGCTTTCCGAGGTACGGAGGAAACTCGGTATGTAAGGGTGGTCACCCATCAACAGACCAACCTAGGCAAGTATGGCTTAACTTAAAGATTGACCCAGCCGCTGAAATTATTTAGCCACGAGCTCCTCCGATAAACCGATACTTCACTTTAAGTAGAAAAAGTCAATAATGTGTAGTAATACTAGTGAACATCACGTGGCTTCACCCGCGTGAGTCCCGTTCCCGTGGGAGTACGCGGATTAAATATTACCTTTGCTACTCGATGATAATGTAGCTATCCATTGTTGAAAGAATTTTTCAAATCCGTCCAGTAGTTTTTAAGTTTATACGTTACATACAAAAATATAAATATTTCCACTTTATAATATTAGGATAAATATAGCTATAGCTGTTAGATAAATGTCTAATAGATTTCGGACAGAGGACCCCATGGTATTCAGTAGTACTGTCGTGTGCTGACATGAGGCCCTGGGTTTGATTCCTGGGACAGCAAAATTGTTATTAGGGAATTTCTCAATAGCAGCAACGGAGTCTGGATATGTCCCCAGTTGATGGCAATACGCCCGCCGGCCGTATACCTTCTATTTTCGGATGGGAAATCATCAAATGTCCCCTCCCAGTCAGGGCGGAGCGGGAGTGTCAGTCTTTTACTGGCTAAAAACCATCCATGTTCCTTCCTCGCCCTTTACGTCCCGGGGCCACGGTATCTCTTTCAAACAGTCCTGCAGTCGTCCCCGTATACCTAACAGTAAAAATATCGTCTGTAGCACCGGTACTGCGCCAATATATTTAGGTATATTCATTTATAGTTGATATGAAAATGACAGTACCCTAATTACTGCATACTTGAGTAGTTATTTATCTCGCGTTGTTATTAAGTATTTATTACCCAATCATAATCATATTTACATCTAGAAACTTGTTAAAATAGATCTATTTTTGATTTTATTACACCTCAATTAGCTGGACTGCAAGGACCTTTTATAGAAGGTATTTGTTGCAAAACTTCCGAATCAAACATTATGTACCGCTAACATTTACTAAACCGTAATATTCATTGAACAATCTCATTGTTCTTTGTATGAATCAGATTAGCACACAAGTAATAACCTCAGGCTATTTCATATTCTATATACTTTGACTGCGGTCAAGCAAACGTAATACAAGATAATCGGCTAAGACCTTTTGTATGGCATACCGTTCGAGAGTCTTACAAGTGGCGGGCGAGTTACTCGGGCGTTTTGAACTCAGTTTGGCTAGATCGACAGCTGCTATGTGGCGGTTAGACGTAGGCTGTCGCACGCACAATCCCGGAGACGTTTACAGATAGAGATACGGTAACGAGACGATAACGAATCGATGCGATCTATCTTTATCGTGTGGTTAGTTGCCTTACTCGGTGTCAGAGTTTCTATGCCGCCCATGGGCCTCTGACTTGGCTTAACATGCCGTCGAGAAATATCTATCAGGCGTGCTGGTTTCCTCACGATGTTTTTCCTTCAACAAAAGAAAGTGATAATTAAAACTATTCGATCCGAAAAATCAAAGGTGCGTGACTTGGGTTCGAACTCCAGACCTTTGACTTGGCAGTCCGACGGTCACAGCTAGGGTTGCCACCATAGCTGGGCATTAACTCGGTAATACGTTAATTAACGAAGTTAACATTTTGATTAACGGATTAACTTTTAAGTCACCTTTTAAAAACACACACGGACACATTAACTTCCGTTAATATGCAAAAGTCCGTTTATCGTTAATCCAATGCCTAATAGTTACCGCACGGCACCGACAAGTGCCGGGCGGGTGTGCTCACCCATCTACAGACCAACCTAGGCAAGCAGGGCTTAACCTACAAGAAACCCCAACGGCTGATATTATTTAGCACTGATACTGCCAGACACTGAGAAATACGTAATGGAAAACTTCTAACACTTTGTCGAACTTCAGTTCTACAACACAATTAAATAACATTAGATCTTGATACAAGTTATTTCCTATTTCGTTATTATGGTGCTAAAGTATTTCCGTTTCGTCACTCTTTCCTCCGACGTTTCGACACAAACAATCGGAGCATGCCCTTTATCATTACAACTAATTAATTATGTATTACTTGCGAATATAACCGTCATGGCGTTGATTAACGAAGGGGTGAAGAGAAAGCACAGTAATAGAAAGGGAAAAAGAATTTGAGTGTTATAATACAACTAAAAAAGAAGTGTTCTCGTAGTGTTTTATCGTATGTTTTATTTAAATTCCATTTTCTCATCTTTTACACACTATGTCTACATCTCTTTATCAACTCTCCTTTCGCCGGAATGCTGGAAGAGATTTCTATAGAAATAAGCATCACCGTTGTTAGCTATTTTCTATTCTTTTCTTCTTTTCTGTATAGTGTGTAGATAAACTGTAAATAAAAACCTCCCTCCCTTCGGTTTGCCAGTTAAAATCCACTTCTCCTGTTGTTGAAGTCAGTTCAAATGTAGCCTTTGTTACCCGGGTCATAATAGCGAATCGATAGTCATCTTATGCATCAAAATCGGATGAATAGTTTATGAAGTACGGCATAGACTGCAAAAATCTGAACCCTTTCTTATGTCTTCGCCTTTCGGTAATAAAACGTTTATTTTACCTCTTTGATTAGTAGTGACTGATCATGTTTATGGTATGCTATGAGTAGGTAGTCATTGTCCATGAAGGTATGTCTGCACTACAGACAACTTCACTCAATCATCTTGCTAACTAGCCAATATCCAGCTGAGATATTCACATAAAGATGGTTAGTTCCCGATAAAACCTAAAACGACAATCAAATCAGATCGATTTGTATGTTAAGGAAACCGCGTTTCTACTTTAAAGAGAGCAGAGTCAAAAGCCTCATTTGCACATATATCATCAATGGCAATGAATTTTGGGTCAATCTAAGCCCTTAAAAGGGGACATCAGATGCCGCGACTAACGTGGCTACCTATTAGGCCCCAGAAATTGAATAAGTCGTACCCATCATCATTATTATCATTCTCTTACCCTAGTCATAATGCAAATGTGGTTCAATACTTCTCTATTCGTCGTCATCTTATCAGACACCTCCTTTCCTGTCATCATCCTTCACACAATCCAGCCATTGTTTCTTTACTCTTCCTCTACTCTTATATCCATCCTCAATCATACTCAAAACTTTTCTCACGACAACACATGTCCATACCACGACAAACGGATAAGTCATATCATCGATATGAAAGAAGAAAAAGATAAGGATGACTGCTTATCCTGAGGCCCATTGAAGTGCAAGCTTCAACCAAACACAGGATAGACGACAGACCCTGTATTCACAATTCGATTCGGGAAGTCGTATGTCTATCTCGCTCGTATTCGTTATGTCAACAAAGGATAGACATGCGACTTGTCGAATCAAAATTAATTTCCAGCGTTTGTGAAGATGATGTAGATTTCAACTACATGTGATTGGTGGGTTTCCGCACATCTCTCCGCTAAGCTCATCTCCACTTTGATGGAAACCGGGCCTGATACTCTTCTCTTTAACAGAAATAGGACTTTGTGTATCATAACATTACCTAACCCAAAACCTGAAACGAATGGTATTTGCCCACTGGCGGACCCACGAAACAATTACGATCTAATTAAACATTACAATACGTGGCTGTTTCATTGGGCTAGTAATAAAATGTATTAGGTAATACATAACTGGGGTAACTGCTTGGTATGTTGCTCGCTCAACATTGGACAAGTGTGCTGTCATTGTGTGCGAGGAAGTCGGGCTGGTAACTAGGTCTTCCCACAGTTATCTATATGGTGTAGGTAGGTTATATTATGTTGTTTTTATAAAGTGTGCTAGTGCAATTTGTTTAGTCCTTGCAAAGATTTCATAATCATCATCTATTTAGCCTTTTCCCAACTATGTTGGGATCAGCTTCCAGTCCAACCAGGTGCAAGACCAGTATTTTACGTGGAGGGACTGCCTATCTGACCTCCACAACCTAGTAGGTACTGGGTAAAACGATACCCCTTGGTAAGACTTCATAATATAAGATTATAATGCAAATAAGAAGCTGAAACAGCCTGTTAGTTTGTGGAGGGTTGTCAATTACAACCTCTGTAGTTTTAAATCTTATTTATGAACACAGGTTTTTGTTCACACTTCATTAGCAATGACTAGTGTAACTTGTCCGCGGAAACGACGGAACTCCAGGTCCTGCGGCCAGATAAAGACGCCATTATAAGGAGCAGATAACAATTCGGTACTCGTACTACGAACGCCTTGAAGTTGACATTGCGGCGCGACTCCAATTTTTTTGTTCACACTTCATTAGCAATGACTAGTGTAACTTGTCCGCGGAAACGACGGAACTCCAGGTCCTGCGGCCAGATAAAGACGCCATTATAAGGAGCAGATAACAATTCGGTACTCGTACTACGAACGCCTTGAAGTTGACATTGCGGCGCGACTCCAATTTTTTTGTTCACACTTCATTAGCAATGACTAGTGTAACTTGTCCGCGGAAACGACGGAACTCCAGGTCCTGCGGCCAGATAAAGAGACCATTATAAGGGGCGGATAACAATTCGGTACTCGTACTACGAACGCCTTGAAGTTGACGTTGCGGCGCGATGAAACTTGCTGCCTCTATCCTATGCGACAGGGGTTGGAGTAAAATAATCAAAGGACTCCGTTTGAATATGTTACGTCTCCATGTGATGTAAAGCAGCTCACAAACCGCGCGGAAACAACTGACTATCACGGTACTTGGCTTCACGTCTCCTTCGATGTTGGGCGTAGTCAGCTGATCTGTCGCTCGTTATGTATTATATAACTTAAATATTAAACATTCATGTTGTTTTGATAATCACCTGATCTGTAAGATTGTGTTTATTTATGCTGCAGCGGATTTTCGCACGAGTGGTAGAGGCCGTATTAATGCTTTATTAATATCGGTATACGATATAGATACAGCGTGTCGAAAAACAGTGCAGTTACCGCAAAAACGTTCAGTTTTCGTGGTTGTGACTTTGTGGTAAAAGGTGACTTATAGATCTATCCCCCGTATCATCATTATTCGTCCTATCGTTTTCTAACTATGTTGGTTACGACTGCGACCAACATCATCTTAGGTATACACTTTCATCATCTGCCCAGCCCTTTCCCAACTAAGTTGGGGTCGGCTTCCAGTCTAACCAGATGCAGGACCAACATTTTACGTGGAGGGACTGCCTATCTGACCTCCACAACCTAGTAAGTACTGGGTAAAACGATACCCCTTGGTAAGACTGGCTGCCAGACTTCATAATATAAGATTATGATGCAAATAAGAAGCTGAAACAGTCTGTTAGTTTGTGGAGGGTTGTCAATTACAACCTCTGTAAACACTGTTTTAGGCTTTCACGGTTTAAAACTAAACTTATATTGTCACTTACGGGATATCTTCCGTGATTATTTATCACGGGATATCACGGAAGATCTCCCGTAAGTGACAATATAAGTTTACAACCTCTGTAGTTTTGAATCTTATTTTTGAACACAGGTTTTTGTTCACACTTCACTAGCAATGACCAGTGTAACTTGTCCGCGGAAACGACGGAACTCCAGGTCCTGTGGCCAGATAAAGACGCTATTATAAGGGGCAGATAACAATTCTGTACTCGTACTACGAACGCCTTGAAGTTGACATTGCGGCGCGACTCCAATTAAACTTGCTGCCTCTATCCTATGCGACAGGGGTTGGAGTAACATAATCAAAGGACTCCGTTTGAATATGTTACGTCTCCATGTGATGTAAAGTTACTCATAAACCGCGCGGAAACAACTGACTATCACGGTACTTGGCTTCACGTCTCCTTCGATGTTGGGCGTAGTCAGCTGATCTGTCGCTCGTTATGTATTATACCTATAACTTAAATATTAAACATTCATGTTGTTTTGATAATCACCTGATCTGTAAGATTGTGTTTATTTATGCTGCAGCGGATTTTCGCACGAGTGGCAGAGGCCGTATTAATGCTTTATTAATATCGGTAATGCGATATAGATACAACGTGTCGAAAAACAGTGCAGTTACCGCGAAAACGTTCAGTTTTCGTGGTTGTGACTTTGTGGTAAAAGGTGACTTATAGATCTATCCCCCGTATCATCATTATTCGTCCTATCGTTTTCTAACTATGTTGGTTACGACTGCGACCAAGATCATCTTAGGTATACAGTTTCATCATCTGCCCAGCCCTTTCCCAAGTTGGGGTCGGCTTCCAGTCTTACCGGATGCAGTGGAGTACTAGTATTTTTCATGCAGCGATTACCTATCTGACCTCGGCAACCCAGTTAGTAATGGATAATACGATAACCCTTGGTAAGACTGGTTGTCAGACTTTCAAGCCAAAGATCTACAAAACGTGGCTCGGAGGAAACTCGGTATGTTTTGTGGTCACCCATCCACGGATCAACCTATGCAGGCGCGGCTTAACCTGAAGATTGACACGAGTAGCTGTTATTATTTAGCCACAAATTCTTCACATCACAACACCATTTACAGTCGCTCTCTAGCTTTGTAGATCTGTAATTTCAAATTTTGAAATGTTTTCTTTAACATATAATGAGGTCGATATTTGCTTAAATAAACCACAAATAACTAGGTAGTGTTTCGTTTTACATTTTGTTACAAATGTAGCCTCTGGGCAGAACTAATAGTTGTGCCTTATTGCATGTCGTTATACAAATCCAACGCATTGGCAGGTAACGCCTGTTTTAGTTTTATTGATTGACATTTCTAAATATTAGATATCTCTTTGGAAGAAATAAGTAATTATACTTGGGTACTTGTTGGCGCTCCTTTGGCAGTCGGTCCTGTTGTTATTAGATATCTAGCTTGTCTTATTGCCTACTACGGCATTCGACCACAGCTTAAGGCGATTACATGAGCTAAACGCGAGTTTTATAATTATTAAAAGTATATGATTCACTGCTATAAACAAGATCAGCAAAAATATATAATATTCTTCAGGATATATGCTAGCATGATACTGTTTTGAAAACATAATACAATTAATTTGGATCGATAAAAAGAAATCACGAACTTATCTCTAAAAACATCTTTCAAACAATAAAAAACATACTAATATGCATGCGATCATTCTGATTTTGTGGCAAATAATTCTACAAGCAATATATTAGCATGACATTGTTTTAGTTTTTTAATCCAATCAATAGTTTATTTTGTAAATCGATCGAAACCACTAATTTCGCGCAATTTGGCTCGCAGTGGCTGACGTAATAACCACCTTGTAGCACTAGCTAGCTTGTAGCTGATTAGAACTTTATTCTAACAGCATTTCAAACGAAGTTTGAACTACCAGAACTAGAGTTGCTAATTTAGCTCGTCTAAGCGCCTTAAGGTCTTACTGAAACAAGAATAACATAAATAGAAGTCTGTATGAGGGGCGGATGGTACCGGGAATTGTCGCAGAAGAACGGGGAGGCATTTACCCAGAAATGGGTTATTTCCGCTTGATGATGATGTCGATCTTTATTTTGTTTTGTTAAGTTGACTAAGTTGTTAAGGTGATATAATAATATACTTATACACAAAATACGCGTTTTGACGTGGAGTTGCGGACACCAGCCCGTTATACTAAGGTAACATACGCGTTCGCAAATCCACGCTAAAACTAGCATTCATGGCGAGAGAAGATCTGGATCCAGGTCAAAGCCAAACTCCGGATCCAGCGCAATACGAAAACACAGTCAGAAATACAAGAAGCGGCAGGACAGTGAGATTTTCTGATTACTATCGCCCGTAGTCACGGTCTCACCGGGAGAGTAGTGTGGTGTATTATTATTTATGCAAAATTGTTTTTTAAAAAAAAGTATAACTGTGTAACTGTTAGCCTTAAGTAGAACTGTGTTTTTCATGTGTCATGTTCGTGAACGGGCGCTGTCAGTTGTGACTGGTCATCTCTTAGTTGCCATGGCTTATTTGAAAGAATTATTTTGTTTTTACTATGGACACTTTTAACGTGCACATCTTGCTACATTGTTCTCACATAATTTACCATCTCAACATGAATAATGTAACCAAGATTTTGTAACAATAATTTGATTTAAAAGAGTGTCCATGGAGTTTCTTGCCCGTTCTTCTCCATAGAGATCTACGTTAGGGAATGGGCAACTACAGTACTTTCACAGTTTTTATGTCTTGTGACTGGGACTGTAGCTACATTTAGTTTTCATATTTGTTTCGACAATTCAAAAGTGCCTGTTATTGGCCTACTTGAAATAAATGCTTTGATTTTTTTTTTGCATGCGAATTTCTGTGATTATGAAATAACGTACGTATGAAATAAATATATTCGTTATACTAGCTGTTGCCCGCGACTTCGTTCACGTGAAAATATTGATGGGTCATGTGTGAGACTGCATCGTTGGTCAAGTTATCGCAAGCGCTACTGAGCATGAGGTCCTGGGTTCGATTTCGGGACGGGCAAAGTGTTATTATATTATTTGTGCCCGTTTGATAGAAATAAGTTAAATGTGGGTGTAGGATTAGATACAGCTCCACCTAACAGTGGCGAAGGGTGAAAATACTGGCAGGGGAAGCTCGAAACTCGAAACGATATGAATGTTCGTATGGCATAAGATTGATGATTGACAGGTTGATTAAATTTAACAATAAAACAAAAATGTAAAAATAGCTTTAAAATATACTTTCCGAGAGCCAGTCGCAGTTTTAATGAAGTTTCTTGTGATCCCGGAATTGACCTATTCTGCACCAATGCAAGAACAGTAAGGAGACTCTTAGCAAAGCCATTTTTTGTACACGAGGCACCTGCTTAAATTAACAACAATAGGTTAGAATAAACCAACTTTATTGTTAATTGTAAATAATAATGTAACAGTTTTTGTAACTTTTGCTTTAATTTTTGTATTTATCTGTGGAGGCTTGTTATTAGCAATTTTAGTATATATTTTGTTATTATGATGTTATTAAGTCAGTAAGCTTTCCTAAAATGTAAAAAATAAATTAAATAAAAATAAGACATATGCCCCATACGTCGAGTAAAACTTACGCACACGCTGTATAACTTCATTATTAGATCATATTACTCACAGAACGGCACACAACAGTGTTACAGATGTTATTACTGCCACTCCCACAGTCTCTAGGCCCACTCTTAGGTAAATATCATAATTACAGACTATTACACTGACTCACAGAAGGTTACTGTACTGATCTGTAACCTTATTTCTTACTTCTAAGTCCTACTTGCAGTGCATCGCATGCCTGCACCTGCACTGCGCATAGCTGGAATCTAATAT
This sequence comes from Xestia c-nigrum, assembly GCA_916618015.1. NCBI lineage: Eukaryota > Metazoa > Arthropoda > Insecta > Lepidoptera > Noctuidae > Xestia > Xestia c-nigrum. The sequence continues at coordinate 9,175,062 of OU745263.1, forward strand.
TTGATTGATTATAGTTTACTGGCTGACCCACGCAATTTCGTCTGCGTCACATAATAAGAGAAATAAACGAAAGGAAAAAATATCCCCGTTTTTGCAACATTTTTCATTCCTGCTCCGCTCCTAATGGTTGTAGCGTGATGTTTTATAGCTTATAGCCTTCCTCGATAAATAGGCTATCCAACACAAAAAGAATTTTTCAATTCGAATCAGTAGTTCCTGAGATTAGCGCGTTCAACCAAACAAACAAACAAACAAACTCTTCTGCTTTATAATATTATTAGTATAGATGTGCGGCCACAAGAATCAAAGAGGAAAGAAAGCAACCAGCTCAGCCCAGCAGGCTAGCAATAAAAAATACTCAACTTTGGTTGCGATACTTATACTTATTTGAGCCATCGGTAATACGATCCCGTGGGGCATTACCGAATCCAACGCAGGCGAAGGCGCCGGAATAAGCTAGTAAGAGCATTTTCCACAAAGACGAAAATAATACACATGTAAATGCTATAAATTTAGTTAAACTCACATTACGACTGGTAACCTAACCAAAGAACTAGTATACAGTTTGCATATTACTCGGTGTTTCATAATTATATAGGGATTTGCATAATCGCTCCTATAAGGATACGTTGAGATCCGGTAAAATTGAACTAAAGTGATACCTGGGTGCTGTGGCGCAACTAAGGAGACGCCGTGTTCGGTGCAGAGCAGAAGGCTGAATGTACAGTCAGCAGAACAATTAGGTTTACAGGCTAGCAATCTTCTTACTACTTTTATAAATGGAAAAGTGTTATAATAAATCTGTTTGTGATTTCATCCAAATCCTTTCAGTAGTTTCTGCGTGAAAGTATCACAAAAAATCGATCTTTACAGAATCTAACATTTATAATAGTCGTAAGAAGATTGCTAGCCTGTAAACCCAACTGTTTTGCTGACTGTACATAAAAAAGATAACATTTTAAGATAATAATGCATAGCATGCGATAATCTCGTTAATGACTCGTGTTGTTACGTATCGAAAAGAAACTATCAGATAATTCAACTTGATAGACTAAATGGAAGTCGTCCAAAATTCATCATCGTAGCTTTTTTCAAAGTATGTTTGGGTCGGCTCCCAGTCTAACCGGATGCATTATTTTACATGGAACGACTGCCTCTCTGACCTCCACATCCCAGTTAGTATTGAGTAATACGATACACCTTGATAACACTGGTTGACAGACTTGTTAGGCCACTGACTACCTGTAACTACTGTCAAAGATCAACAAATTACAGCCTCTGGTATCATGCAAAAATTCAGCATAAGTAGATCTAGAAATACTATACAATACTGTCACAAATCTGCATGTCTAGTTTGTCATGTCAACATCTCATGACCTCGCTCTGTGCCCATTATAAAATAAAATAAATAAATAGTTTTTTTTTGCAGGCAAAAGTACCCATAAGTATATTATGGGGTGTGACCAAACATTATTTTTTCCTCAGTCATATTTTCTCGAACCTAGGTACGTCTTTCACAATAAGGGTGTAGCAAGCCTACAATTTGGAATATTTCTACTTTTTCGATCGATTATATTTGTGGTCTAGTTAGCAAAATTGGCTAATTACTGACGATTAACGAAACAGATAAGCTGTTGGTACATAATTATCACCAACGATTTAATTTCTATAAGTGCTTGGTAATTATGTTTCTGTTCTGTTAAGTGTTTTTAGTTTGTGTTATTTGTTGTTTCGTGATTGGCGGTTCCGGCATTTAATAATGACAACTGACTACTATGCTCTAATATTTTACTATTTGTAGATATATAGTCGAACTTGTAATTGCTTTATTTAATGTCATTTGCATGTCATAAAATGACAAAATTTTGCTATTAGTTTCAACCTCAGTACAGTTTCAATTTAGTTTAGTCAAAAGGGAGAAATTCATTATGAAATTCAGAATGAAAAACGGAACCTTTACGAAGATGTTTACCAAGCATTCTGTACATATTGAACTAACTAAGTTACTCTACGCAAAAAATATTGCAGGGTAACGACTTTGGGGTGGTAAATCACGTTTTGCAGTAAAACTCAAAGTAAAGCACTCAAACCATTGTGCTTGTCTTGGAGGCATTTAAAATAAAGTCGTAATATTTAAAAACATATTTAAAAAACGACTTGCTAATGGAACTTTGACCCCAAATATCTGCATAACTAGAATGTTCCCAGGTATGGTGTAGAACAAAAATAATATCGCATTACCGGAGGTAACAAGTACCTTTCCGCTTCGTTAAGGGTACTTTACACCCATTAGAGTAATTGTACCTATAATGTCGATTTCTATTCCCAGACAAGATAGAACTCTATTCAACTTTAAATCCTAACCAAGCACCAATATGTACTTTTATTAAAGAGATGAGTTAGGATTTTCACGCAACCATGTTGCTCATTGTGATAATGGTCTGATCTTCTTACATGGCGTTATTCGAATAACAGGGTATAAAACTAGCCTGCCGGGGTTGCGGGCCTGTTCGAAAGAGATACCGTGGCCCCGGAACATAAAGTGCGAGGAAGGAACATGGATGGGTTTTAGTCAGTAAAAGTCTGACACTCCCTCCCGCTCCGCCCAGAGTGGGAGAAGTCATTTGATGATTTCCCATCCTAAAAAAAAACAAAAAGGCTATAAAACTAAATAATGAAGTTTTCGTCGTGATGTATGAAGCAATGAGTCATACCCAGAAGAAATGCAAATAGTTCTCTCACCTTGTCACAGGTACAGAATGAGCAATCCTCGCATTGCTGAAAACGACTCGCGCCTTTTCCTTTCTACATCCACTGAAAACTAGACTTAGTTAAAAGGAAAAGAAAGCAGGAAATCGGAAGACAGCTTCACTTTCATTCACTATCACAGGAACGTATCTATTTGCAAAACGTAACAAAAAAACTGTTGTAACGCTTAAAACTGATTAATAACGCTTTGATAAATGGAGCGAGAAATCAAAGAGTGCTCACACGCATACAGCGGATTGGTACGGCTAGACCGGCAAGCAAACTTAACAAGCACTGGATCACAACTTTATGCCGACTTCTAAAGGTAGAAAATCGTGTGGAGGTTATGTAAATGAGTTGGTAAATTGATCTGTGACGTATGACGGACGCAATGCCACAGTTGCCAAAGTGCATGCAAGTCGGGTGTGCAACTAGTGGACTATGGATACAATTACCGTTCCTTTATAATTAAGATTTTTTAACTACAATCGATTAGACGTGTGGATATTGGAAATTTAGTTTCGTAATATTTTTTTCAGGGTCAAAGTGAAAGAAAGTTATGAATAGTCCACTGTTTTAGCCTACCGACAGTTGTTCTAACGTGCCGTGAAAATATGGCGGTCTTTCAAGACATAGTTTGACTGGACTTTGATTTCATATAGACCTCTCTTTTTAGTCGTTAACTCTTGACAGAGTTGTCGTGGTCATGAAGGTTTGCACGCAACTGCGGCCCTTTTCCATCGGTCTCTATTGGCCGCAAGGCGAGCACCTTCTGCCAGAGGGATCTTAGTGACACACTTGATGGATTCTGTCCATCGGGTTGGAGATCGACCACGTGGCCTCATGTCTTCGACTCTAGCCTAAATCACGCTCCATCGGATCATTGTTGCGGGTAATGTGCCCAAAGTATCTGCTTTCATAAAAGGTGTACGGTTAGAGTTGGTTGTTTCTTATGGAGAAGAACGGGCAAGAAACTAATTGGTTACTAATTCTAACGAAATCGAGTCTATTATGATTTCAACTACACTCCTTTAGAAAAACAATAAATTGAGATCATACGTGTAATTGAGTTATCAGTTAACACATACATAATCATGAAGCGTTTGTTTTCAAACTTGCTTTTCAGGAGGAGTTTTAGACGCCCTTTTTTAAACTTTTTAGTTTAAGTTAATTTGGTTATTTAATATTTTGGAAATTGTAAATAATGTACATACAAAAATAACTGCCTTTTGGATTTTAGCCAAAATGTTGACTGGTCTTATTCTAGTTTTTCTTTCGTTTTAGGTAGTCACTTCTCATTTATCAGTGTCGGATGTTTGTATGCATCAGGATTTAGGATCAGTACTAATTCTTTATTTATTTTATTTCCATGCACCACTTACACTGCATTTTCTGCTCTACAAAGCCATCAGATGTTTTATCTCACGTGCGTCAACGGTTGTGTAAAAACCTATGCAATGGAGTAAACACTACGGTTTTTAACGTACTATGAATGACTGCTTCCTCCCAGTAATAGGACAATGTGTGACGTAATATAGCTCTTATTACGTGCACTATCAGTATTATATCCGTGTTGCATAGCTGCTGAGGTTTGTCGTGGGAGGTGGCCTTAAGAAATTTGCTGTCTGGTTTGGCGAGAGTTTTAGGGCACTACGTAGGAACTAATGAATGGGAAATAGAATTATTTACTTTGCAAGTTAAATTTTGAATCACTTTTACGAGAAACTTTCTTAACGAACCAGCAGATGGCGACGGTAGGTTTTATCTGACTTCCGCTGAGCAGAAATGCACATTATAATAGGCGGCACGGTTGTCATGCTGAGCGATTGACGCGGATTTGATTCCCGCTCGGAACAATAATATTTGGATGACCACAGATAGTTGTCCCGGGTGTCCTAAAACGATCGCGAAGTGTTCTGTGGTAATTCGGAACGCACCCTTTTTGAAATGTCTATGATAAAAAAGAATAAAACTGACTCGCTCTCTATGGTTGAACCGCATACTAAATTAATAATGGTGTTTTATTTGTGAACAAAAATATTGTTATAAAGCCTCACGACCCACGAAATTCCCTTTTCAAGACCCCAATTATCCTAAATCTGGCGACCGTCGACGAGTGAAACAAAAAACCTGCAAATATGGACAAAGAAAAAAAGAAGAAGGAAAGGTCAGTGGTGAGGCGTCTGTTTTCAAAGAACGCCAATGAAATAGAAGAGTGCTTAGGCCAAGAGCATGCCGACATCGAAATGATCCAATTATCATATCAGAAGTTAAAAGAAGCTGCTGATGATTTACTGAAGTTGGACAAGGTCATCAAAGATTTAACGCTAGAAAACTTAGATGAAGAAGAACTCGAAAAAGAGCTTGAAAGTTGCCTTAATTATAAAACAAAATGGCTGCACCTCGACATGAAATTTAAAGCAAAACTCTCGAAAATTCAGATGAAGACCGATTCCCATGAAAATTGCAAAAATATGAAACTCCCGAAGCTACAACTCCAAAATTTCGACGGCGAAATTAAATCCTGGCTGCCGTTTTGGGGTCAATTTTCGAAAATTCATAATGATCAAACTATTGATGACTTCGATAAACATCAATATCTTTTACAATGCATGAAAGATAATACGGAAGTGAGAAGATTGGTAGAGAGTTTTCCCCCAATGGCCTACAATGAGTGCATTGATCAACTTATGGCGAGATACGCGAGGGAGGACCTACTAATACAAATTTACATTCGAGAAATTCTCTCTCTCATTCTCATGGAGAAGAAAGATAGTATTACGTTATTGTTTGATAAGCTAAATGCACATCTACGTCTTTGCAAACATTAAAAGTCACAGCCGACAAATATGCTGCGTTTCTGCTGCCCATGGTGGAGTCAGCATTGCCGCAGGACATAATTAAAGCATGGGAGCGAAGCAAAGATAGATACACAGATGTTGCTGGAGAATTGAATGGTCTACTAGAATTTTTGCGCAAAGAAGTAGAGAGTGAGCAGCGAATAAAGATTTCAAGAAAAACTTTTAAACAAGAAGAAAATGTCTCAGAAGAAATAAAAACTAGTACAGCTGAATGTCTACTTACTAATGTGAAGCCCAAGATAGGCACAAACAAGACACAAGACTGTATTTGGTGTGACAAGGAGACGCATGCAAGTATTGAATGTTACAAAATGCAAAAAATGAACCTAGAACAAAGAAGACAATGTCTTAAGGACAAAAAAGCATGTGTGATATGTCTTAGAAAAGGTCACCATGCAAAAGTCTGCAGAGCTTCGGTAAAATGTTTGATTTGCAAGAAACGACATTCAACGGCGCTGTGTTCAGAACAGAAATTAGAAACAGGAACGAAGAACGATGAAAAACCAGAGTCAGCCACTTCACTATCAGCTTTATATCCTAAGGGAGAAACACTTCTTCAGACAGTGATAGTCAACGTGGAATATATGGGAAGAGCGATGAAAGTTCGTGTACTGTTAGACTCGGGATCACAGCGCACCTACATAAAAGAAGAAATAATAGACACACTGAAAATTCCTACAGTTGGAAAAGAAAGACTGACACATTGTCTATTCGGTGGCGTCGAGACTAAATCTAAAGAGTATAAAATACATAATGTGACAATACAGTCGCTTAATGATTCATCAAAATATGATATCATGGCCATCAGCCAAACCAGCATTTGTGGAAATATTCCTAAGTTTAATTCTAATAATGTACAATTAAAAAATATTTTACATGAACATGGCATCACTCTGACAGACAAGGGAAATGATATCACAGATGTAGGGATTCTAATTGGGGCTGATCACTTGGGTCTCTTTTTAACAGGTTCTCTAATACAGCTGAAGAACGGGCTGGTTGCTATCAAAACAAGGTTGGGTTGGACATTGCAGGGAAAACAAGTAAGTATTAATTCCGTTAATAGTAACTGCAATCTAACAAATGTGCTTCATTGTTGTACATGTGATTTGACAGATTACTGGTCGTTGGAGACACTCGGCATCAGAGATCCTGTTGAAGTAAAGTCAAGGGCAGAGACTACCAAGGAAGTGCTAGATACCTTCAAGGAAAATATAATATTGAATCAAAACAACAGGTATGAAGTTCAGCTTCCATTTAAAACAAATGTTGACAATTTACTACCAAATTATAATAAAGCCAAACAAAGACTAGATCAGATGACTAGAAAACTGATAAAGACTGACAAGTTTCATGACTATGACAAGATTTTTAAAACATGGATCGATCTAGGCATTATTGAGGCAACTGATAGTACTCCTAACTCAGGACATTACTTGCCACACAGACCTGTGATTAAAGAGCAAAGTATAACAAGCAATATAAGGCCAGTTTTTGACGCATCAGCTACTGACAAAAATGGACTGAGTCTGAATGCTTGCCTAGAGAAAGGAGACAACTTAATTGATCTAATACCGGACATGATAAACAACTTTAGAACTGGAGCAATAGGCATGACTGCAGACATCGAAAAAGCCTTTTTGCAGATTAGTTTGAAAGAAAGTGACCGAGAATATCTGAAATTCTTATGGTATAAAGATGACACTTTACAAAACATAATTACTTACAGACACCGCAGAGTAGTTTTTGGTTTGACTTCCAGTCCATTTTTACTGTCAGCGACTCTGCAATATCATTTAAATAATATGAAAAATGAACCGCTGGGTACCACAGCAAAACTAATGACTAAATCCTTCTATGTGGATAACTGCCTGGTAAGTGTAAATTCAAAAGAAAGTGCAGATAAGTTTATCTCAGAAGCAAAGACCATCATGAACACTGCTAAGTTTAATCTGAGGATGTGGGTAACGTCCCAGGGAGTGAATGAAACAGGTAATGAGACGATTTCAGTTCTAGGATTAAAATGGAATCCCAAGACAGACAAACTGTTCTGTAATTGTTACAATCTACCTACTTCTGACGACTTACAATCCATAACAAAAAGAAGTATGTTATCATTGACTCAGAAAATATTCGATCCGATTGGCTACATATCTCCTGTGATGCTGACACCCAAGGTAATTCTTCAAGACACCTGGCTACGCAAGTTAGACTGGGATGATGAATTGCCGAGCGACCTACGCACAAAATTTCTAGATTGGTATAAATATATATCTTACCTGAATGACTGTCACATTCCACGCAGACTCACAACAGATAACCTGCAAAAAACACAAGTAAGTCTTCACTTATTTTGCGATGCCAGCAAATATGGATGCGGCATGTGTGTGCTGTTGAGAACAGAAAATAATGGTAAAGTATCAGTCCAACTAGTAGCAGCCAAATCAAGAGTGAATCCTCCTAAAATGATAACGATACCCAGACTGGAATTAACAGCTGCTTTATTAGGTTCACGACTATTAGCTCATGTGAGAGAGAACTTGCAACTCAATAATTGTCGAGAATACTGCTGGACCGATTCTGGCGTTACACTCTGCTGGATAAAACGACAATTACCTCTGAATACGTTCGTAGGGAACAGAGTAAAAGAAATACGAATGAATACGGACACAAAAAATTGGCAACACATTCCAGGTGAAGCGAACTGGGCAGACCTAGCATCGAGAGGCTGCAACGCAAAAACGCTCTACGAGTGTCGCTGGTGGGAGGGTCCTGCGTGGCTGCGCCGGCCGTCCGCAGAATGGCCCCGGTCTGCGCTGATCGTAGACGAACGAGAAGTAAGCCTGGAAGTGAAGAAAACTGTATGTAATACAAATATACCTAAAGAACAGAGTTTGTTAAATAAATTACAAAATTATTTCTCTAAATATTCGCAAATAGTTAGAATGACAGCCTGGCTCTTAAGATTTATACATAATATAAAATATACATGTAATAAAAAGACAGGAGAAATAACTTATAAAGAGGTAGAACAAGCAGAGAAATTAATAATAAAACTTATACAAGAAAATAATTCTGAACTTTTAGACACAAAGAAAACTAAATTGACTACATTTACTGATAAGGAAGGACTGACAAGATTAAAAACTAAACTTATACTGTCAGACTTACCTGAAGGAATACGTACACCATACTTACTTCCAGCGAAAGAGCCGATCGTGACGAGAATGGTGAGACAACGACATGTAGAGCTGCAACATGCGGGAGCCAATCAGCTAATTACAGATATTCGCATGCGGTATTGGGTAATAGGTATTCGTAGGCTTGTAAGATCAATCATTACGAGTTGTCCCATATGTAATAGATACAAGTCAAAACCCACGCAAGCGCCTACCGCACCGCTGCCACTAGAACGTATCACGTGCTCTGCTCCTTTCCAGACTACTGGAGTTGATCTTGCGGGTCCATTTTACTTGCGAGGCGAACAGAAATGCTGGGTGGTACTCTACACCTGCGCCGTGTACCGAGCTGTACACCTGGAGCTAACCAGGTCTTTGTCTACGGAGGCATTTATAATGACGTTGCGCAGGTTCATAGCACGACGAGGGCGGGTCGACATGCTGGTATCAGATCAGGGGACAAATTTTCACGGCACAAAAAATCTCCTTGATACGTTGAATTGGGGTGAAATCCAGCAACAATCAACGATCCGACGAATACATTGGAAGATGAACGCTCCTTCCGCCGCCTGGTGGGGTGGATACTGGGAACGGTTGATACGAATAATGAAAGACCTACTAAAAAGAATACTAGGTAAGGCGTCTGTCACTTATGAAGAATTACTGACTATTATTTGCGACTGCGAAGCTGTAATGAACGGGCGACCTCTGACTTATGTTACTGACGATAGAGGTGAGTGTTTAGAACCCCTGACTCCATCATATTATTTCATTCAACCGATTACTAACTCTGACGTAACCGATTTTGATGAGATCGACACTAATAATCTTAATAACAGACTGAAATATCTACAAACGTTACGCGAACAATTTCGACAAAGATTTAAGTCCGAATATTTATGTTTTTTAGTACAAAAGGGACATGAAAAGAAAGACATAATAAATATTGGTGACATAGTTTTAATTGAGACCGACGGAAAAAGAATTAAGTGGCCTATGGGTATTATTACCGAAATGATTACAGGAGCGGACGGAGTCTAGAGAGCCGCAATAATTAAAACATCGACAGGCGAGAAAACCCGTCCTGTACAAAGGCTCTACAAACTGGAAATTGCAGGTAACAATCCTCCATTTACACAAGACTCTGATAGTCTAGGAACTCCTACAATGTTGGGACAGCAGCCTATGACATCTTCAGACACCGCAGGTGAAAATGGAACCCCTAAAATTTAAATATTGTAAGATGGATGACATCTAACTTAATGTTTATTTGTACACATTTATTTTTATTTGCGTGCTGGGAGGATGTCCTAAAACGAACGCGAAGTGTTCTGTGGTAATTCGGAACGCACCCTTTTTGAAATGTCTATGATAAAAAAGAATAAAACTGACTCGCTCTCTATGGTTGAACCGCATACTAAATTAATAATGGTGTTTTATTTGTGAACAAAAATATTGTTATAAAGCCTCACGACCCACGAAATTCCCTTTTCAAGACCCCAATTATCCTAAACCGGGTCTGCAGGCTGTTTGTGTAAGTATATAATAAATAAATAGTGCTGGACATTACCACACAGCGCCACCTAGTGCCACACTAAGCAAAGCTTGTGTCGTGGATACTAGATAGTTGATATACTACATATATACTTTTTTGGTTGTAAATACATACTTATTATACATGTAAACATCCAGGACTCGGAAACAAATATCCATGCCCATCACACAAACATTTGCTCCTACCGGGATTCGAACCCAGGACCCTAAGAACGTAAGGCAGCGTTACTACCACTACGCTATTCGGGTCGTCATATGAATTCATATGAATTTAAATGTTTGTTAAACACCGGAGATACAGGAGAAATTCCTAATGTGAGGCAAAGTCTAATGTGGGTTTTTCAAGACTTAAGAGGGTTCATTATCTATAATATTTTTCACTTCTCATGCTCTAAAAGTACGCCATTATAGCCCTACGAAGCGGGATTAAAGTGACCGTTTATTCCCTAGGGAGTAAAAAGTAATTTAAAATGGAACGATCATTTACTCTGAAACATGGTCACAAAAGAGTAACTTGTCAAAGGTTTTAATTAAATTTCGAATTGGCTTGCAAATAGAAAGCGGTATATTGAAAAAAAAAAACAAATGAGTCTTCAACGCGGGAAAATGTATGGTTGTTTGTGTGCATCGTTGATTTTGAAAAAGTATGTGGAATGCCTCTGTTGCTACTATAGCCGCTGCAGTAATGTAGATACTATAATTATCTGTGGAGTGTGGATCATCTTCATTGCGAGAATGTTGAGAGTTTGTGTTGTCTTTTAAATTGTTAATCTGTGACTGACCATAGAAGAAAATCTGACTGCTCAGTTCAGAAATTTAGTCGAGTGTAAATTTGTTCGGTTTTAAATGACTATTTTCTCGCACTCGAAGTGAAAAGTACAGTTTGCACCTCGAGACTAAACGCCAATTTAATATACCCTCGCTTTCATTGCCTCCCTCGCAAGCTCGGGAGTCAAACCACCTCGGGTATATTATATACCCGAGGTGGTTTGACTCCCGAGCTAACGAAAAACGAAGCCATTATATACCGTATATAATGGCTTCGTTCAGTCCCACGTTATAAAATGTACTATTCATTGGCTATATCACAAATACAATACACAGACCAGGACAGCATGGCGGAAAAGGGTCTTGTAAACGGAGCAGTGGGTGCTAAGCTGCCAATCATTATTGGTGATGATGCTCACAAATATGCACTTAATCAGTTGAGGTAATTGGTTCCGTAGATGACCCAGACCCCAAAATATTTGCGATAAAGCTCAAAGAACAAGCTCTTATTAAAATTAATTGAGGCAATAAATAATAATATGAACGCGATAAAAATTACAACTTAATTTTTTGCCATTAATTATACGACGAATTGATAAAGTATGAAGAATATATTAAAACAGCTCGTTTCATTTAAGATTTCGTATATGATGTATGAAGCGGGAACTACATGCAGACGTGTTCTATCCTTATTTTATCCTTATTTGGATTGTAGCATCAATTTAATAAGAACTAGCTTTACCCGAGGGTCTGTCCCTACACTAAAATCATCGTTATTATGTCTGTGAAATTACAGAAAACAACGAGTTTTTTCACCAAATTGAAGTGGTTTCTCATCAAATTAGCTTTATTTAAACTAACTTAGTTTGATGTTTAGAATCAATGATATTATACCTAAAAAGGCGTAGATAGGTTAACTACACAAAAGTCAATCTTCAAAAATGGAACACTAACGCACACATGAGTATCTTAATATTGTCATAGCACACTAAATTACGATTACAAGTCAAAGCAGGATAGCATGATTCAATATCCCAAACGAAAAAGAGACATTTAAACCCTTAAAGTGACATAAATAAGATCGCAAGTGCCTTTCGGCTTCGTGACGAGGTATTTTACACCCTTTATAACTACTTGAATACACTTAAAATTCATGTACAGATTAGTTAAACTAAACGTCTATTTACAGATGACCGTTTTATTACATATGGTGCCATTAACCTATAAAACATAATCATTCAGTTAGCTCATATGTAAATAAGGTAGTATTGAATGTGAGCCGTGTGATCTAGATTGAGAACAAAAGATTACATGTCAACAAGCAAAAGATTGGCAGAAAGTATAGATTTTATTTAGCAGTATGTATATGGTTCAGTAGGGAAACAAATAATTATATGAATTAGATGGAAAATGATGCTAACCTGAAAATAATTTAATATCTATAACAGAACTGTTATCTATATTATATATTGTAATCTATACTATATACTATATTTAATGTAATAATACTATATATACTATACATATAATAAAATCGTTGAAACCAAAAAATCTGTACAATGAAGATTTAAATAAAAAAACCGACCAGGGTGACTTAAAATAAGTAACTGAACATATTAAAACCATTTTTTAAATTTTTGTTTGTTTGTCTGGTTGTTTGTTTGTTTGTTTGACCGCGCATCACGTAAAAACTACTGAGCGGATTTTGATGAAATGTTCACAAATATATTTAAATAAATTCAGAATTACATTTAGGCTATAGAAATTATGGAAAAGTTTGGAAAAGGGGGTGAAAAGGGGGGGGGAAGTTTGTATGAAATGTTTTTTTAGGTTGTTCTGGAATCATGAAACGTAGAGTAAATAAAAATTATTAAAAATAAAAAAATACCTGTTTCAGCATTTTTTTGAAATCTCATCTAGAGATGTGAAAAAGTGTATTTTGTGTTTAAAATTAATTAATTTCATACACTTAGAAAATAAAATCCAATGAAGTGTAAACCTTTAAAAGTTGCTACATGATATACTTCAAATCTAATACAGGTAAATGTAATTTCTCAGTTTCCTTGAAATTTGATTTTTGAGGTAAATATTGAATACGCACAAAATAGCGATTTAATGACTGACGATTTAGCTTTGTGACTCATGGATTAACGCACAGCTTAAACCGCTGATCGTAGAGAACTGAAACTAGCAGGGTATGTTCTTTATATGATGTAGGCATCCAATATGAAAGAATTTTAAAAGATTGTGCCCAAAGGGCCAAAAAGGGGGGCAAAGTTTGTATGAGACAACGTGATTCCTTGGTCAAATCTACTTGATATTTTGCATAAACCTTTTTACAGAATTGATGGAAGACGTGTTGCGTATTTTATTGAAATTAACCACTAATGGGGTTCAAAAGGGTAGACAATTATTTTGGACATGGCTGTGATTTCCTTCGAAGTTGGTATCAATACTCAGGGCTTTTGATTTAAACTAGATTTTATTTTGACACAGGTTTGAAAACTCAATCCGATTTTATTCAAAAAAGGTTGAATAACATAAAACCTTGGTGCTAATACTCTAAAATTGGGATGTCTCAAAAGTCACCGTTTTAAATTTGAAGGTTTCAAAGCTTTAAAGGTAATGCACTTCCTCCTATGGACGTAGAGTTAGAAATTTGAAATGGAGGATTAAAACATTTTGGTTTCAAAATTATTGTCAATAAAGATGGAAGGCAGTTGGCCTTGCAACAGATCCGCAAGAGTTTACAACAACTATATCGTGTTTAGGGCGCTTTCAATTTAGACGTTTCTGGTCGGCGCCGGTACTGCAGCGCATATCGAAACGTCTTATTTGAAAGCACCCTTAGGATCATTTCATGCAACTTGATGAGAACCTTTTGCCTAACTAGAGTACGACTTGCATCGATGATCTGACGATGGAGATGGAAGACAGTAGCGAGAAGCACCCAAAAGTTTACGGCAGCTATATCGTGTTTCGGCTCATTTCATGCACTCCGATGAGAACTTTAGACCTTGCTGGAGTATGACTGTCATTGACGGTCCAACGATGGGGACAAAAGGTAGTTGCAAGAAGTCCTCAACGGTTTACAGCAGTTGTATCGTGTCCCGTCGTATTGCATGCACCTTGATGAGAACTTTCAACCTAGCTGGAGTATGACTGTCATCAAGTGTCTAAGGAAGCAAACGTAAATGATAATGTAAAATTTCGGGACATGGTGGTTCGAGTTAAAAACATATTTTAGTGTCGGACGGCCCGTTTATCAAGCAAGGCTAACATCACCAACAGGGGCGGAGCATCAATGAAAAATTTCCCTAAAACAAAGATTTGTTCCTTTTTCTTTGCTTCCGTTGCAAGCGCTGCATTACACAGCAATCACGTACGAAGGAATTGTTCCTCTTAAGCATTTAAAAAAAAGTCCACAATAGCAAATGTCTATTTCTTAAGGTTGACTCACACTTTCTTTAAACCTCACTCGCAGACGAAGTTGCACGGGTCAGCTAGTCTATAATCTACTCGTATACTAATACATATTATAAAGCAGAAGAGTTTGTTTGTTTGTTTTTTGGTTGAACGCGCTAATCTCAGGAACTACTGAGTCGAATTGAAAAATTATTTTTGCGTTGGATAGTCCATTTATCGAGGAAGGCTATAGGCTATATAACATCACGCTACAATTATTAGAAGAGGAGCAGGAATGAATTTTTTTGCAAAAACGGGGATGTTTTCCTTTAGTTTTTCTCTTATGTGACGTAGCCGAATTTGCGTGTACCAGCTAGTAATATTATAAAGCAGAAGAGTTTGTTTGGTTGAAAGTGCTAATCTCAGGAACTATCGGCTCGAATTGAATTTTTTTTTTGCGTTGGATAGTCCATTTATCGAGGAAGGCTATAGGCTATATAACATCACGCTATAATCAATAGGAGCGGAGCAGCAATTAGAAATGTTGCAAGCGGGAAATTCACGCGAACGAAGTCGCGGGCAGAAGCTAGTGTTACTATAACATAACTTCACGACTCTGATCCCGAGGGGTTAGGTAGAGGCCACTCCACCTTACCTTACAATTAATTACATAACTATGGTACAGGCACATCTTCACCAGACAGAAAGAAGTAAAAACAAAAACCCAAGTCAGAGGGTGCGAGCCTCTCCCCTTCAAGTGGGCCACACCCAGCATCCATCCAGGTTGTTCCTGAAAAACAGAGTACCGCCACAACATTTATCAAAATAATAAAGTATGTCAGCCGATGTCTGGAGCAGGGTCCTTGAACCACACCACAAAGGTGGTTAGGATTCTCAGAGAGAGAGAGGAGGAGGTTTCCTAATAACAATGCGCCTCCTGAATCAGGCCCTTATTATCCAAACGGATTTTTAAACAAAAATTTTGTTGCGCCGACCCAAAGTAGGTATGGGCAGTATCAATCTGTAGGGCCAACCATATCGATTAAATCTCTCTAACAGACATGATAAATTAAATGAAAGGAAAACCATAAAATCTAAAGAACATTCATAAATTCAATGGGATAAATTTAATAAGATGAAGCACTTTTTTTCATGGTTTTCCTGTCATTTAATTAATGATGTTTGTTTGAGAGATTTAATCCATTTGACTGACCCTGTCGATTGATGTCATAAAGGTACAGAATGTTATTTTGTCGAACTTTACTCGGTCCATCCCGGATTCGGTGCCCGAGTGTGGCAAAATAAGTAATTTTTGAAAAACTGTAAATGCAGATTTGTTATTTTTTTTTAAATAAAAGAATGTCTCCTTTCAGTAAAATTTGCTATCTCTAGTATTTAGAGTACTTTCCCTCCAGGTGGCATTGTAAAATTCCACCCTGTATAGGTACGAGTAGGTACCAATTATTGTAGATAGTTAAAAAAAAAACAACTGTTAAATTATATTCTGTTTATGATTATTCCACTTACTCATGATTTCCAGGTATCATTTCAACCGGTCACTTCAATAGGTACCGGCCGTAACCCTTGACCTTCCTCCATTTCAGACTGTCCCACGATGGGCAGGTGCCGTGAATGTCAACAGTCATGGAACAAGCGCATTCTCTTCATCGAAGGCAAAACCCACCGGACAATTGTTTTGCCGACTAGGGCCTCTACCACCAACTCTGTTAGGCCGCGTTCCCACTATGTCGTAACGATCAATAATCGTGTAGTTTTAAATGTCGTGGTTTGTGTATTTAAATGGAGATGATCACATATAGGACCACACGATATACTGTTGTCCATGACTTTTTCCAACAAGAAACGAACGATAAATTAATCGTCACAAAATAGTCGGACGAGACCTTAGTAGTAATGTCGCTTCAGCGATGAAGCGAGATGTAGCTATTAAACCGCCTAGCGCCGTCTCTTTCTTACACTGATTTAGACGACAACATTAATGCTATAAGAGGTAAAGGTAGCCCCCCAGATCTTTTATCTGAAATAAATAAGCGTTTTAATTTAAATAAAGATCTTATTGGTTACTCTATCGGACGTTATCGATTTTTTTTTTTTTATTGATAAAGATGTCTTGTTTTTTCTCATTTTTATCGTCTTTTGTTTCTGTTAATGTGCATTGCAAGTAGTAAAGCGTATGATTTTATTGCTACTTCTTTTGTTTGTGAAACAAAAGGGCTTGGTACTACTATCTTATTCTTACTGATAAAATAATTAAACCAGGTTTTTTAAATACTTAGTTCAGTTCATAGTGCACTTCTCCAACTAAATATATAGCAGTCATTAATATCTTAGTTACCTAAAGCATGATAAACACCATGATATCGTCCTACTGCTACCATGTTTAGTGAATCAAACTAAATAAATTTTCCTAAAAAATATTGCGGGGAAATTGCTTTTTTTTTTGGGGTGAAAAATTATTCTTTGTGATAGAACTCAATGTAACGAACTCAATACATTGTGCTGATTGATGTATTTAATAGTACGGGGGCTATGGAGGTATTTATAGTAAAGTCATAGCTTTTAAAACTAGTATTAAAATTACTTGAGAAAAAGTGGGAACTTTGACCGCCAATATCTCCGTATCTAGAAGGTCCAAAAAAAATAAAGAATAAATATCGCTGCACATTAACACACAGCGCCACCTAGTGCCACACTAAGCAAAGCTTGTGTTGTGGACACTAGATAGTTGATATACTACATATATACTTTTTTTGTCAATATCACTATGACGAGGAGAACAAGACGTATGCTGGTTGGCTTCGGTAAAGGTCCATTTACACTCGGTATAATGGACCCTTAGGTATTATCGTGATCAAATACACATTAATTTATTACAAAAAGTTAATTCAACATTTTTACATAAATTCCAATATTGTTCACACGATCGTTCGATCAAATCTAAACGGTCGATTTGTCTCCATTGACAGAAAACACTTTATAGAAATTAGTCGAACAACTTACGGCCATTACCTATAATAATCGATCAACCTCCTGACAAAACCAATTCACTTGGCTTGCTATCAAAAAAGAAAAGTAAAGTGAACGAATTATTTTGTAGACAAGCAAGAAAATAATATCATTGCGTACACTTTTTAGTCTATTTTTATAAAACCCCGGTTTAGATAACAATCGCAATAATCTTAACTCTATTATTAATGTAATATTTTTGTAGTTACTCAGAATAAAGTTGCGTAATTTCAAACCTAGCGTGGATTTCAACAACGTTAAAAATATCCAACTTTGATAGGAGAATATCAGAACACTGCACCAATCTCAATGATCGTTTTCCTCATTCGATTGTGAATGTTTTTTTATTACAAAACACCACGTAAAATACTGCTGAATACCAATATATACCATGGAGTTCCAGACAAACCCAATGCTACTGCATCGGCCACAACATAGCTGGGATTCGGTAAAGGGTGGTTGGATGATGACCATTTGCCTGCAGTGACTCCTGAACAAGGTTACCGACGAGACGTAGCCCGAAGAATTGCAAAAATTATGTGGCAGTGCAGCTCGCAGTACAGATGGCCGATGGGGCCAAAAAGTTCTGGAGTGACCACTGTGAACTGAAAGACGTTGACGCAGACGTTGGGTTGGAAGACCTACCACTAGGTGGACTGATCCGCTGGATGCGAGTCGCAGGGTACCGGTTAATGTGGCAACACTTGGGGTAAGCCTATGTCCAGCAGTGGACATCTTTCGGCTGAATGATCATGATGACTCCTGAACAGGAACCTCGAAATGAGAATGCCGTGCCTTAATCACCACCATTGTCCAGATGTAATCATCTCTGACTGTTTGTAATTTGCATGATGATGAAAAGTAGTGGTTGTCCCTGGAATGTGTTCTGCAATTATTAAACCTGTCTGAAATTTATAAGTAATTACTTTGAAACTATATATAAATGTTAACATTACATTACATCAGACATATAAATTATTTTAGACATTACTAAAACTTATTACTCAGACTATTGCAACTCTAAACTGGGCGTTAATTTCAAGAACGCGTAAAATTATGTAATAATCTAATTATTCAATTTAAAAACGTGTTTTTTTTTGTTAAAAACAGCAGCTAGATCTGTTAGATTATCGCAGGTAGACAATCAGGTGCATAACAGTCACGATTTGCGAGAAAACGTTTGACATTTGGAAGCCATTTTGCGTGGAGATCTAGAACGTTCGTATGTAGATGCAAAAGAAAAATCAAGGGCGTGTTCGATTTAGAGCAGTCGTGGTGTCTAATGGCCCGCGGGCCTGTGAGTATTGTTGTCTAATTATTTGATTGATTTTTTGTGGTGGTTTGAGGAATGAGGAATGTCAATGTATTGTGTGGTCTCTAGACATCATATAATTGTTAAAAGATTTATTTATTTGTTAAGTGTGAGTGAACACGAGCTTAATTGGTTCTACATCGATCGTTGAGATATTCAAGTATGTCCTTAATTAGACTTTTATGGAAATCATCAGGCCATTAGATTAATTAGGTACTTAAGGTTTTATTCCTGTTATATATACAGCCTTCTGAAGACCTTCATACATATGTATAGTTCTTTGACATAGGATTCGAACTTCCGACCTATTCTGTCGCAAAACCCTAGCCTAGCTTAAGCTTGCTTAGCTTTATTTAGCGTTGAACTTTGTTCACTATATTTATGGTTAAACACTGTATTAGGCTTAATTTTGAAAGAATGGAAATAGTAGCCATGCAGCCATGATTCTGAGAAAAGGTTTTTATAAAAGAAAATCGAAAAACTAAACGCAGTATAGTTATATGTTTGTAGCAAACTAGTTTGGGATTTGTGCCCGATTGATAGTTATAAGTTCGCGAAATATAACCTATCCTCTGCTAACCTTTTATGGAATTAAGGACACGATGTTGTTATGTAGATCTAGATATTATGTCATTGTTAATGTGTCATTTGGCGAAAATTCACCAGAAGCCATATTCTGTGAGGATGAGCATGAGCATTGAGCAATCAAGAATTAAAATAAATAAATAAAATTAAATTGTTTTTTATTTCACTGATTAATACCCCAGCATTTTTTTAATCCAACATTGTAGCCCAGAAAGGTATTGAATGAACATTTTTGAAATGTAATTAAATGTAAAAAAACATTCAAGTCGTTGAAAACATTTAAAAATGGCCTAAGAGAACGACTATGTGATCTGGATTAAAAGGAAGTAGAAGTCATGGTCGGCCCCAAAAGAGATAGGGTGATGCAATTAATAAAATGGCGGGCCTAAATTGGCTTAGTATAGATAGCCAGAGACAGAAAAAACCAGCAACAAATGGAGGAAGCCTTAACTAAAAGTGGAGTCCTTAATTGTTCTCAAGGTGTTCTCAGTCTATCTTGAATAAAGGTTTTGTTATCTATTATTTTTTACCCACAGTAGTAATAAAATAAATTTCGTCATTTCTGGTTCTCGCTTTCTAGGTTGCATGAGACAAAAAAGCCTCCAAAAATAACTACCTTTCATTATTATTCCATTATTTTTGCACAGTTATGATAACGATGCCAGAGGTAAAATCCTCAAACTGTCGCCGCAGGGTCGAGCAGCAATAAAACGTAAATAATTACTTTTGCAATAAAAAACAGTATCGGTAATACAAGCAATAATGTGAATTATATGGTAATCTTTATCATTTGACATTTGAATCGCAGGAGTGTCAAATATAAAACAGGTTTTTCCTTATAATAGCGGTTTCTCAGCGATCCTTCCGGGTGTTTTCCGGGTATGGGTCTAATTACCGAAGTTCGTCGTAAATGGAGTAGGAGTCACTTTTTTGTGGAATGTCTGCGATCATGCCAATGTGTTTTGTCCTACTTCCTACTAATATTATAAATGCGAAAGTTTGTGAGGATGGATGTATGTTTGTTACTCTTTCACAAAAAAACTACTGAACGGATTTGGATGAAATTTTGCACACAGATAGTTTATAACCTGGATAGGATACTTTTTATCCCGGTAGTAAGATCCCATGGGACAGTTATCCAACTTCACGCGAGCGAAGCCGCTGGCAGAAGCTAGTATTGAGTCTAAAAGGTTAAATATGTGGCTGCTTGCTTATAAACATGACTTAGCGGAAAACTGAATTCCATCGTCTGCACGTTACAGTGCATGCCCGTTCTACTTTTAATTAAGTACTAACAAATTTATTTTTCGCTCTAACCTCGAAATGTCTTAGCAAACTAATTTTAAAACGATTTATCATCTGCCTAGCCCTTTCCTAACTATGCTGTGTTCGTCTTTCGTTTTAACTGGATGCTGCTGAATATCAGTTTTTAACATGGAACGACTTGGTTAGTACTGGGTAATATAGACCACTCGGTAAGACTGGTTGTCAGACTTTTTGTATGACTACTTGTAACGACTGCCAATGATCTTTTTTTTTTTTTTTGAGTATTGGAAATCTTCAAATGACTTCTCCCACTCTGGGCGGAGCGGGAGGGAGTGTCAGACTCTTACTGACTAAAACCCATCCATGTTCCTTCCTCGCCCTTTATGTTCCGGGGCCGCGGTATCTCTTTCGAACAGGCCCGCAACCCCGGCAGGCTTCGGCCCTTGCGGGCCCCTCCCCTTATGCTGACATCTCTTTGAGGCGCGCGTGGAACACGAACGCGCCGTCGCGTCGACACGGCCTGTCGTCGTCGTTAGACGGACGGACGGCTAGCTAGCCCATAGCCAACCGTCCACACTGCCAATGATCTACAAATGACTGCAGGGACCAACAACTTAACGTGCTCTCCGAGGCACGGAGGAAACACGGTATGTAAGGGTGGTCTCCCATCCACAGACCAACCTAGGCAAGCATGGCTTAACTTAAAGATCGACCCGAGCGCTTGTTTTTTTATTTAGACACGAGTTCCTCCTCTTTATTATTGTCCTAAATAAACGAACATAATTTCGTAAACATATGCTCTATTTATTGGCACTTCTTTCGTATAAGTACAACTTCTTCATGATGTAATGATTTCAGAAGTGTCTGCTCCTTGCAATACGGCAGCAACACGGCATGCTTAGGGAATTATCGTCACTTTTAGTATGAGTGCATAGTTGTAAGACCTACAAATGCGTAATGAACCTGAATGTGTAACTAATCTACCAAAAATCACTTTATTTCCTTAAGCAACTGTCGCTGATCATAAACAAAAAACATTTATTAATAAATCAATTAACCCGCCATGTCACCTTATTGACCTTACATCACCATAAATCCCAGTTTCTCGATCATTGGACGTACGGTCAAACTCACGTAAAAGTTGACCTAGGAAAACCGCCCTTACTGCCACGAAATAAAGGCTCAGTTACCATGGACTGTTGGACGTAGGTGGACCAAGGCCAGGGAGCGCCGGGGTGTGGCCATCTGTCAGCCTCTCCGATTGAAATAGTCGGAAGAGAGATAAATGCTTTTAATTTTTGTCTGCTCCGAATATAGTTTGAGATTATTTTGGCACGTTTAATCTGCAAGAAGAATGTTATTGATTTATTTATTGACTGAATTATGTACAGCTAGGTGTATAAAGATTTTTGATAATGTTTCTTTCTGTTATGAGGATCAAAATGAAGAACCGTAGAAAAAAACTACACTTTTTGCCTTAGGACTATGAAGGATAAGAAGTGTTACACCGTGAGCACTTTTTCCAGTTTTTTTCCAGGATTTATATTATTCAGCTAGTAACAACCAAGATGAATCCGTTTGACACAGGCTTCCTGCCTGAGGCAAAAGCATATCATTTATCATCTGAGCTTTGACTTTCTACAGTGTCAGCAGAACAATATTCTTGTATTAAAAGGCAACAAAAAATTTAACGTTAAGAACAAAATAAGTGACAACTGCATGTTTCACATTTATCTTCTAATCATCATAGCCAATAACTATCCGATCACAACGACGAGACCATACGATCGCGAGATAGATCCCAGTCAGTCAGTCCCGCGCACAATGGAGCGGAATACCGGCGCACGCGCAGGACAATTAGACTAAATATTTGGGGCCACCCACTCGTGATACCTATCGCGGCGGACTGTCGCTTGAAGGGGCGTGGTTGCAGGTCGTGTAGTCATCTGGAATAACTTGGATTCAGTGAGATTAGTATTGTTTGTAGCAAGTACAGTAATCAGAGCATACTGCCCGATTGCTAATTATGAGATCCTGGGTTCGATTCCCCGGTCGTGAAAAGTGTTTTTGGGTTCTTACTTAGACATTTTCTCAGCATCAGCCACGGCGTCTGGTTTTGTGCCTGGTTGATGGCAATAGGCTGGCCCCCTATTAAATAAATAGTAAAAGTAATACCCCCTAGTTCAACTACACAGTTCTATAGTAGAACAAAAGTTCCCATAAGTCCTACTGTTCTATTATACATTTTTTTGGGATTTAAAAGAAAGCCGGCGAAATGTTTGTAACATATTTATCCCTTTAGATTAAAAGGTGTGTTAAGATGGTATTAGACTCTCCATAAAAACGAATGATAATATTCATCTCCAGTTATTAAGTATCTATCTATTGCCTTGACCTGCATAGTCAGGTTCTATTTTTCTCTAATTGCTATACTAACACGTAATGATACGCGATATTTTCACAGGTCTGAATCCATTCATCATTATACTCGTAGCATGAATTATTCATATAATTTAGTATCTGTGGGAATTAAATGACGTTGTAGTATGATACCCTCTTTTCGTGAAGTATTTGTGGGGTAGTATCTTAAAAACTCTTATAAGGTCACTCTATACATACCAGACCAGAAATCGAAAAAAGACAACTGGTGTATACAGGGTTATTTTTTGTTTACACTAAACCCGAAAAGGGGTCATTGTACTCATCATTTTGAACCATAATTCATAGCGCCGCAATGCACGGTCGAGTTCGGACGTGTTTGCGCTGCTCGATACGAATAATATATTCACGACTCGCACGGCTTTAGCCGTTGGCCAGTTTGCGTCGCTATGAGTTCTCAACCGCTCATAGCCAACGAGGTCTTGGCATTTATCAAACATGCCATCGACTACATGGACGAAGTAAGCATCCTGCAGATCTGCAAGTCCAGTTTCAAGGAGGAGGAGATCAGCGGTGCCAAGCTGCTTCTGTTCCAGTCGCTCGGTAAAGTCGAGCAGATGCAGTCCCGCCGTAGGGATGGTGGCCAGAAGTGTGTGCAGGACATCATCACATTGATGAAGAGCACCGACCCGGACGACGTGCCCGCTTTTGTGGCGAAGGAGCTTCATAAGCTGCCACCAGTCACGTTTGACCACGTCGACGTCACCAGGTTGCTGAAGGACATCACAACTCTCAAGGCAAGCCTGGTCGAGGTACATTCCAAGTTGGAGGCGTCGGATAACGTCATTGGTGATCTACGTGCCGAAGTGGAGTTGTTGCGCAACGCTATTAAGGTAAATAGGTCGCCTGTTGCCTCCAACGTGAGCACACGTTGCGGTGCGAGAAACGCTAGCGTCGGCAGTTTTGAGTCAGCGAGCTCCACTGCGTCACCAGCTGCTAGCGCACGCGTTGCAACATGCGCCGGCGAAGTTGCTGACTCGGTGCCGGTCGAGGCCGTGACTCGTGTAGGTACGTCGACCCCTAAACGTGCCTACGCTGCTATTGTCGCCACGCCTGTATCGCAGGTGAAAAAGGGGAAAAATAAGAGCTGCTGTGAACCTTCCAACAAGGGTTCGAAACAGCAAGGTCCAGCAGCGGCCGCGTGTGACGAGGATGGCTTTGTGAAGGTGGAGAGAAAGAAAAGGAAGAAGCCACCTAGTCGGAACCAGTGCGGGACCGCGCAGGAAGGACCCAGTGGGTTGCGTCCGGCGATACCAACGACGCAGCTCTATGTGTCCCGGCTACCTCACACCACGAAGGTAGAGGAGATCGTGGCGTACGTCCGAGCGAAGACCAACTGGACAGTGAGGGTCGAGAAGTTAGAGTCGCGCCACAACACGAATTTTAAATCATTCGTGGTGCGAGTTCCGACTCATGATATTGAGACCTTCCTCAAGGAAGAGTTTTGGCCGAAAGGTGTCGTGTATCGGCGATTCCGCGGAAGGCTACGCGACACCACGCAGCGCAACATGACGCCGTCTCTTCGTGTTCAGTAGTTTTATTTATGTTTTTGTGGTTTTTAATAAATATGTATGTTAGTCTGTAAGGTATTTGTAATATGGGTCTTTTGTTACCCGAATTAAATGATATTATTATATTATATTATTATGAACAACTTTTTCTATGGGACGAACCGTGAAATCGCGAAAAAAAAATCAGCTGTTCCCTACATTTATGTTCGCATAACTCGTCAAAATGTAGGGAACAGCTGATTTTTTTTTCGCGAAGTATCTCGTATCTACGTTTAGCTTAATTTTAATTAGCT
Source organism: Xestia c-nigrum (assembly GCA_916618015.1). Taxonomy (NCBI): domain Eukaryota; kingdom Metazoa; phylum Arthropoda; class Insecta; order Lepidoptera; family Noctuidae; genus Xestia; species Xestia c-nigrum. The sequence continues at coordinate 9,200,010 of OU745263.1, forward strand.
GTCATGATCTTCATCGGACTTAAAAGTTTTCGAGCTCTGAATATCCCTATAAAATAAATGCTAACACATGTATCGCAAACATCGTTAATTATAAAAATATAGATCATATTCATTTTATGCGATAAATCTCAGCTATTCCAATTTCAATTTATGAAAAAATAAAACCGTTTAATTAAAACTAAATTGCTCGCCTATGCTGTTAGCCAGCATGTTATAAAATATACGAAAGACAATAACGTCAGGCGATTAAAAAGAGTTTGTTATCTAATAATTATTAGAAAGTATTAATGAGTTAAGTACATGCAATGTTAACAATGTTTAACACACGATCTTTTTACTGAGGAACGCGAATGTAATTAGTAATGGATTATAAAGCTGGCTTAAGAATTGGTGGTTATTAAGCAGGAGGCCACTTGATGTTGAATCAGGTCACGGCTGTATTTGAGAACTGAATTTCGCGCGCCTCAAAGAGATGTCAGCACAAAGGGAGGGGCCCGCAAGGGCCGATGCCTGCCGGGGTTGCGGGCCTGTTCGAAAAAGATACCGCGGCCCCGGAACATAAAGGGCGAGGAAGGAATATGGATGGGTTTTAGTCAGTAAAAGTCTGAAATCCGAAAAAAAAGGTTACTATCCCAAACATACAGGATGTATACGGACCCTGCTAACTAAGCATTCTGTTCATCAAACTATGTAACTCTACCCCAAAATGATTGCGGGAAACAACTTCTTTTTTGGTGTGGAAAATAACCTTTTAAAGTAGTCCTAAGTGTAAGCGCTCAAAACATTTGTGCTTGATGGATGCATTGTATAAAAAATAAGAACTTGTCAAAAATTTGGACCTAAGACCCCTCATAATTCTGCAATTAGAAGGTTCCCAGGTATGGTCTATGGAAGAAAAAATTATTCGCAATGACGGGAAGAACAAGTGCCTTTCCGTAACGGTCTTGTACCTTTAGCTGAAATGTCTCGTGTGTCTGCAATTAAACTGGCACCCATACTCTTCAAATAGGATCATGGCAACCGTACGTAGTCTAAGAAATATACTGGGGTATGATCCAAGGCGAGCTCATTCACAAGCGCAGAAACGAGGTAAAGAAGATTGTGACAGAAACGAAGAAACTTATCACAGTAATTCTGTCGTAAGTAATTCGAGTAAAACAGAACTTTTGAGAGCACCTTCTTGCGGGTTTCTTAGTTTACGAGAGCCGAATTAAGTCAAGTAATTTGTTTTTGGTTCTTGTTATTTCCGACAACCACCAATCATAACAGATAAATATTAACAACTAAACAAAGACTTTAATTGATCTTTAGGAGCGATAATCGAGGAGCTCATGGCTAAATAATATCAACCGCTCGGGTCGATCTTTAGGTTAAACCATGCTTGCCTAGGTTGGTCTGTGGATGTGTGACCACCCTTACATACCGAGTTTCCTCTGTGCCTTGGAAAGCACGTTAAGCTGTTGGTCCCGGCTGTCATTTGTCTATCTTTGACAGTCGTTACAGGTAGTCAGTGGCCCAAAAAGTCTGACACCAGTTCTACGAAGTGGTATCGTATTTCCCAGTATTAACTGGGTTGTGGAGGTCAGATAGGCAGTCGCTCCATGTAAAGTTATGGTATTCAGCTGCATCTGGTTAGACTGGAAGCCGGCCCCAACATAGTTGGGAAAAGGCTAGGCAGATGATGATGAAGAGCGATAATACAGCAGTGTTTTTTTAAGCGCTTCAATGTCAACATAGGTACTTAGTAGCAGGTGTGAGTGGCGATTATGACCTTAATTTTCCACTTTTCATTGTGAAGGGTCACATTTTGTGATTTTCTTAAAGAATCGATCCATGAAATATTATGCAAATTTATGTAGTTTTCATTCCCGGATGCATTTTTTTTCCAATAACATTATTAATGTCATGGATTTCCGCAAAGTAGCGCCCGATTGAATAACTTAATCCTTTAAACTCAGCCTACCAAAACCAAAGCTAGATATGAAACATCTCAGAAGTTAGTTCTCGGCCTTCTACCTACGTAGAGAGGGTCAGGGCTACTTTTCAAGGTTAACAATATATCTACCTAAGTGTGTCTCACTCACGGCCTACTGCTAGAGCAGAACTTGGAGGGTCCCGCTCTCAAACCACTACTAGATTTGTCCTTTCAGAAATCTCGCTTAAACTTCCCGTCATGTTCATGTCGAGTCACGGCGCCCTTTTTGTGGCGCCCATGTCACCGATCCATCTCTATATATTTTTTTAAATATTAATCATTTTGGAGGGCGTCCAACAATACTTTTGCTGACACGCTATTCCGACCTCTATTGATGCATTCACACCGCAGTTACTTTTTGTGGAGCAACGTTTCCAAGTGATTTTAGTATATGATGCCGTGTTAATATATGTTAAGTAATATTGCCTTTTGTAAACGGTCAACACGTGGTAACCATTGATAACATTGGATAACATTGTTAGAGAATGTTACCTCAACATGCGGCGTGGATGCACCATATAACTCCTCTCCTTCAAAAACTATCGGTCCGTAGACCCAGCATATTGTCATCCTGATTCGCGATGTCTTAAGACATCAGATTTGAATCAATTTTAAGTGAAATACACCCACTTTCTATTAGACCCTACTGTAGTAATGGACGGCCCTAGCATCTATCGGGCACGGTTCGATTCCGGGCTATAATTGACCATTACCTAATTGCGAACTTACCCTTATCGTTTAATATATTTTAAACATTCTGATTATAGCACCAAAAAAAGACATCGCAAAAAAAATGCGTTTGATGGAATTATAATGAAACTTTTCAATTTAAAACGATATACAAGGAATGTAGGTATACATTCCCATTTTTCATGTAGGTATACCTATCGTTCTAAATTGAAAAGTATATATCGTTCTCTATTAAATATTTTTACATAAGCAAATAGTTATTATATCAAACTTTCCTCTACATTATGTAGAACTTATACATAGCTCTCATAGAGCGAAACTTATTTGCAACTGGCCGATTTTATTAGAAATTGTCGTCTTTCATTTTAAATAGCGTAACAAATACATTCATTTGTAAGTAAAGTGTGACAAGTGCCATCGCGACAGATGGTGATGGCGGAACGACCTGGACGTCTATAACAAAGACTGGTTCTAAGAAACCGTAGCACTAAATGATAGAAGTAAATTAAACAGGAAACAAGGCAGGTGTACACTGTTAGAACAACACAGTTTCATAAAAAATAATCCAAAAATGCCAAGCCAGTTAAACTTTTTCAAATGAGAGCACGTTAAGCACTTTTTGAGTGAACAAAAATCATGATCAAATCAAAATCGCAACGAGTTTTCATTTCTATCGGCAGTCCGCATTTTTTTTTTAAGATTCATTTTCCAGATTCTTCACGGATTCATTTGTGAAAAAAAAATGGATGTAAATCTTGTGTAGTGATCAAGGCGTATAAAAAAAAACAACACCTTTTGTTATTTTCCGTTTTTTGTTAAAAAAAAACACGCGTTACATCTTCATAGTAAAGACATCAACGCGTGATCTCTTAAATGTTTATGAAAATGTACTATATCGTTTTCCCCTTAAACTTTGATTTACGTATGATTGGATATCCAAACACAAAGAACTGATATAAAATAAAAGAACACCAGTTCTCCATCAAGGAATAGGCAGCATTATTTTAAGACAGTAATTATGAGTTGAACCTATTATCATGAACTAGGCTCAAACATGAGGCAAGCAAACAAACTTTAAAGTTTCTTTTTTCTTAGAAGTACATATTAATATCTACGTTGTAAATACCATGACAATGACATACGCGTAATTGGCTAGCAGGAATTCAAGTTAAAGTACACCATACGGATCTCCGCATGATTTCCGGTTATGAAAACAATGTTACAAACGTTACAAACAAAATAAAACAATGTTTCAAACTATTTGCGTTCTACTACTTGTTCGATCTGACAGGGTTTCAAAAATGGCCACCTTCAATCTTGCTGATTCGGTGTAAATTCTTCTTTTCTAATCCAAAGGTCCAATTTGTAACAGAACAAAAGTACGCATGAACTTTTCCGACCTAATTTCTCGTTCAGAACATTACTAATAGATAAAGACTTGACTGAAATGTTAGCAGTTAATTTAAGGTATGTGTCGATTATCGTCTACATTGTTACCGAGTTTACCTTGCCTTACCTAGCTAAATAACCTAATGTCGATAAATTCCACTGATAATTTCCTTAAATAGAACTTACGATACCGTGGTTTCAAAATTTCACATATTTTTCACCAAACTCCATACTTACAAAATCGATTATTTTGAAAGTATTTCTGTCTATAAGAAATATAGGCCAGTACTTAATGTACAATATTGGTTTTAACTACATTTCCTAACCACAAAACGTATCTAGTTGTGTGTAGCAACAACAATATAAACAAGTAACAAATGGCAATATAATAGGGGACTCCCATTATCTTACTCAACGGGTGCTTAAGGCATCCTTTATCTCCATTATATACTTTATTGACAGAACAAATGTATCGAAATACCAGCTTTAGTAACCAACTAATGGTTGGAACCAACATTTGGTTAAAAAAAGAGGATCTCATAATCACCTTTGATCCATTTCTTTTTAACGCGTTCCGCCGGAAAAACGTATGCCCATCTTACAATTAAAAATTACAGCATTGCACTTGCTCGCAACTTAATTGTTTCCAATTACGAACCGTCAAAGCGGGGTGTTCCATATATAAGGGGGCGGTCTGTGGCCAATCGGCATTCCGACTCGGAAGGTGGTTGCATTCACACGTCGCTAACTTAGGCGAAAATTTCTAGGCGAGTTCTGTCTAACAGTAGCGCTTAAGTCAGTTCGTTTGAGATCTCTAAACCTTAGTAATACACACAGTAATCATGCAGTCTATGGTAAGTGTTTTGTTTTTATTTTTTTCCGCGATATAATTTTGATTTTGTTCGGCTTTTGGAAGTATTTTGTATCAAAAATGAGGGTAGTTTTATCTCTTGCCTAACCTGTCCTTTTCAAAATTGTTTTGTTTTTTTTTCAATTTTATATTCTGTTATTAACCAGACCATTAGCTAAGTAAAAATCTTATTATATTCTGATCATTTTCAACAATGCATTTTCCAAAACCCTTAGTTCTGCCTTATTTTTTTTTTGTACTTTTATAATTATACTTTACTCCCTTAAAACTCTCCGCTAAATATTTGTAGATATAATTTTTCTCTTTGATCAACTATTCAATTTAGAATCCCCTTTCTTTGCCATGATTCAGAAACTATTATAAATCTTAAAAGCAAACTAATAAATACATTCAAGGAAACAATTTCTCAGCCACTTTCACCCCTCCTCATACATTTGAATATCCCTTCGATACGACTTCCCTTCGTGTCGTAATATACAAGATTTATATACTTTTATTACCGAGAACAATACTCCGACATCGGTACAGCTGACATTTCCTTACAAACATTAATCAATTAAGGAAAGTTTCAAATTAACGGGAAATCAATTGGCTTTGCGTTGAATTGTCTATGGTGTGAAAATTTCCGCGTTTTGAAGGACCTAAGGAAAGGAATATTAACCATTGTTGAATTAACTATAACTTAACATTACAGAAAATTATATGGATATAAATCGAAAGTGTACAAAAAAAAAGTAAAAAACAGAAGTGAAAATTAACAAATGTAAAAAGAGGTTATTCTGTGTCTGTGACAGAAATGCTCTTAAAAAGTGCATTAAAAAGTATCTATTGTGCAGTTGAAAGAAGTTTTTACTGCCATTACCGAAAATAGTGCGATTGATTTGAGATGATAAAGAAGACAAAAAATATCTGAAACAAATTCATTCTTCTGTAATGTCACAATGAAAGAGGAACAACACGCTCATCAAAATGTAATCACAGACTGTTTACCTAACAATACAACTCTTACATTTATCGATCAACTAAAAATAATCTACTCAACGTAGTCAACACCTTGTCAATCAATTTTCACCTTGCATTTGTATGCAAATAGCTCAAATATGTTTGAATCAATAATGTATTTTAAAACAATAGATCAGCCCATCCCACAATGTAATATAATCCTTGACTTTAATTATGAGATAGAACATCATGACTGTGACCCTCTATTTTTTTAAAGCAGACAGTGGTTTCCTGTTAACTCTTACCCTGACAACATACAGGAATTCTTTGTTACCACATACACGAAACGTCACTGTCATACTCGAAGCATTTAGAACACTTTTACACGAACTATAATAGGTCCGAATATCCGGAAAAAAAAACATTTTTTTTTTATATTTTGTCCAATTTGAAAATCGAACAAGAAAGTTTATAATATTTAGTCTTCGCACCTCACAAACGGTACCAAAGAGGTGTTTGAAAGTTTTAATTACGTATGTCAAGGACCCTGTAAAACAATGTAAGTGATGATTAATACATTGTATCCGTTTTCTAAACTCGCCTACGTTAAATATATTTGAATATTGTTTTGTTGTTCACTGCTTCAATAGCCAATCAGGTGTTACGATCGGTTTACGCATTATATAAAAATAAGAAGTGTAAAGTTATTAAGTAGTAAAAGTTGTTGTGGTTGTATTACTCTGTTAGTGGTTTGATCAATTAACGATTTTAAAATCAATCAATCAATCAAGGTGTTCTACATAGAAATATTTGTCACTCGAAAAAATAGTAATAATAGGACCCAAAAAAGTTGCGCATCTTTTAACAGAACAGTTTTCGCGCCCAAACAAATGTCAAAGAGACGCGCATGCGCGCTGGGCGGGCGCGCGTCTTCATTCCGTTTTATTAATGAGTGGGCGGGCAGCTCGTCCGCTTAGTACTACAGCACAACTACTGGTAACCATCAAGTATATTGGCTGACTCGAATACTTCTGTGTATCTAACTACTATGATTGCTTTTCAAAATGCACTTTCGATGTTACGTTAACAAAAGTAGCCGAACAAAAAAGCCATAATAGCTATGTTTATGACATTTCATAACTCCATACAGTTTACCAGTAAAAAGGTTTGACCCAAACATGCGTAACCGCAACAAAAAGTCGTGCGATATCGATAACAACTCGAGCGAAACAAATTTCTATTTTCAATGTCCCGTTTTTCTATGACCTTCGACCACCAATGGCCACCATCACACTTCCTAACGCCCACGGCTTCCTCTTGCAACATCTAAATTGCAATAGCTGGTTGTGCACCAGTTCGCAGAATGATAATTCCGATCTATTGCAAAATGGCGTCTTTTGCAACAGAATGCAAAGGCGAGTCGATATGAGACCCACGCCCACAAATTACGGGCGCGCTCGCTTTGTCTGATGTCCTTAAATTTTCTTTAATAACAGAACCTGAGAGACTGTCCGTAAACTAGTTCAGCTATTGCCTGGTGTTATTACCTTTGTCTGTGCCGATGATATGTAATGCTGTATTATTAAATCCCTTTGCGTTTAAAAATAAAAGCTAAAGTCTATTACTCACTTTTGAATTCCGAATTTTGTATTCGGAAAAGCAAAAATGCTAAGACAATAAACCATTCTGCCAAAACATTCTCAATTCAAATAACTACAGGCCTACAAATGGACGCATATCTAAATAATAATAGTTGTTAATCTAGACCTTTCAGCACGAGGGCTGTGGCCCAACATTGCGCAAGAGACGATTGTTTATCAAACAGTTGTAGCTATTTACACTGCCTATCACTTGTCCAACAATCGGTTTGCGCCGTGCGCGAACAAGTGCTACATTATGACCACATACATATTTATCTCGAGTTTGGGTCGATAGAATTCATGATTTTCAACGAATCAACATTAAACAATGACTTGTTTAATGTTGATTCATTGAAATTCTAACATAATTGCTGGTTATATTCCGTATTTTGAAGAGGAATTGAAAAGAAACATAAGTTAAATGGCGTTCTTGATAATTTTATAAAAATACAAACTTTTATTACCTTTTTGTCTTTCACAATATCGTGTGTACCTACGTACATTTCTTAACTCATGATTTTACGTTTTATTACATTAATAATATTAGCACCAAGGTCGGCAATTAAAATATCTATTGCAATTTTATGCATTTAGCACTTAGGAAATTGCACTTAATCGTGAAATTGAAGTATTAGAATTTATAATTCGCCCAAGTATGTGGATATTAAGTTAAAATTCAAACTGCCGTATATTATTAATTCATGGAATTCGTTTATAATAAGTATCATAGGAAAGTGTTATAAAACTGGCTAAACAGGGCGTGCTAAACACTGTTTTGAATTAAAATTATGTTTCATAAGCACTACGCATTCATAATTTCGACCTTAGATAATGCAATTAAATACAAGCAGTCTGATTTACATGAACATTTCAAATTAGAATGTCGTAGGCTGTAAAGCCAGGAAAAAAAAATGCTTATGTTTTTGGTAACGCTCGCACTTGCCACTTTCTATTTCGTTTCATAAAAACATTATTTTGGACGTAACAAGTTATTAAAGCGGTCTGCGGTTTCATATTCGGTGTCAATATATTGTATTACGTGCGTACTTGTAGGTATTATTATCGGTAGAAATGCGATACAGAAATGTTAGATCAGAGTAAACCACATTCGGTCGCCTTTCGGGCTGTGGTTAGAAAATTAAAACCTTTGCAATACATACATTTTATTGGTAAGTAGCGTTCGGATTTTAAAATTCGAAATTTACGAGAACATTTTATTTCTGAAGTTAAAGAAGAAACTGTCCATTCAGCCTTCTGGCTTAAATATTATTAGTATTAAAGTCGATAAGTTATTATTAATATGAAAATGTACCTAATTTATTACTGCTCTATTTATCTTGAATATTTTACTATCAGCCAGCTTAAATTGAAGTAAATTCTGCACATTCGCCTTTATAGGCATTGTGTTCCAAAACTTGTCTGTCAGTTCCAGATGTTACAAAAATGTCTTAATTTTATATCTCTATATTGTAGTCTAAATGAGATAAAACGAAGAAGGAAACTGTAGATTTTGTATAATGTAATTAATAAATATAGACACGGTGTAATAATTCCTTTGCCTGTTATGTCTCGAATATGTCATGTTCGACAAATGATCACTGCATAGCGTGGGACTAATTGAACAAGAGGTTTCATTAAAATTCCTAACATACTCAGATAAAATAGATCACAACTAATGATACGGATACCTACTTTAGAATTTTAAGGATTTCAAGAAAATATTAAAAACCTAGTTTTCTGTAAGGGTTTAATCCAACAACATTGCCTTACCTTCAACGTAAAAAAAAACGAGACTGGCTGTTGTCTAATCATAAAGTCCATGTTCGATTTTTGAAAAACGAGAACAGCATTCGCGCGGCTCTTTGTAATATAATCTATGGTGTTCGATAGCTATCTGTTTCTGTTGTACAAAGCGCTATTTATCGCTTGTCCGCTTTATTTAAAGCTGTTGTTGTTTATCTGTCATCTGCAATGGCGGCCATAGCCGGTGCGTGCCACGCCCTAAACGATTCGCGTAACTAGTTACCTGCAAGTTTTGCAAAACACCCTGGTTTCTGTAAGCTACTTTACGATTGCGCGCCAGAAATGTTGGGCACGAATTAATAAATTACATGGAGTCTGTGAGCTTTACGTTGTCCTTACAATAATGTTGGAAAATAATTGGGAATCAATCAATGAATCAATTAAATTCTTTAGTTGTGTTAAAACGTACTACTAGTTGACATTGGTGTTCAATGTTTATCGATGAAAGGTGCAATATATCGATGTGAATATCCAGTTCTAGATAATCCACTAATGATATCTCTGTGACTCCATATTTTCAACCTAATATTAAGGTCTTCTAAATTCATAAAATTTCTTTATAGTTTCAACACGAACAATATTAAATGTTCCTTATTATTCAACATCTAAATAGTACAACTATAGCATTGCTAAAACATTACTTAAGTAAGACAATAATTTACAAATTCACACGCGTTAATTCGGCGTCCATTTTGAAATTAGGTTCACGATGCAACATTATGATGTCTTGACATATTTTGTGACTGATATAGAAAATGAAGCTCGTGTGAATTCTGGTGTAAAACAATACTTGGATTAATTTAGGATGATTAAAATTTTGATGAAATCGTGCTTAGTTATTGCTCTAGTATTAACTTATCTTGACTTGACGTAAACTAGGCGAGATAATTGTGATGATCATAGATTCTGTATCTTAATTTTGTTGTGGTTTTGAATTTATCATAGTTTTGATGTTACGCTTTGTATTGATAGGAACTTTGTAGAAATTTTGAATTTAAAAAATGATAAACTGTCAGTTTTCTAGTTGAGGTCCTGAATTTAGTGCCATGTCATTAACATGGCTTATCTTAACTCTCTTAACATTTATTTATTCAACGCAATATTAGTTTTCTGCCAAATACAGTATTTCAGGATTCTAAATTCAAAAAAAGATTAGTATTTTTTCATCATAGACTACAAAGTCTTTGCAGGTTACCAATCTTTTTCAGATTCGCAACGGCCCTATTTCCAACAGTTCACAAAAATACATGTCTATATTAGAAACTAGTGTAATATCCTTTGGCAACATTACGATAGCCGTCGCTCGTCCGTGTAATAGACATAATAGCGACATGTCAAAACTGAGTGTTGCCACTTTTTGCGCCGCCGCGCCGGGCCCAGTCAAGCGTGAGCTGTAATGGGTCAGCCTGTATGCAATTTATGCTTCGGACTTGTAGCAGACGCGTTTTGACATATACTTCCAGAATTATATGCTTCTATTATAGGTAGTAGAAAGTTTGATGAGGTACAATACAGAATGAATCAGTAGTGTTTTTTTTAAACAGTCAGTGTCGTAAAATATTAGACTCTCTTTTTAATTGTCCCTCGGAAATCGTATAATACCACCGGATTGTCAAGCAAAGATGTCAGCTCGCTGCTTCCCTTTCTGAAAGAAATAGATAAGTGAAACTGTAGAACGCTGTAACAGAGTTCCGATAATAAAGATCAAAATCATGTTTCCAAAAAGTTCTTTCGTGTTCCACTGTCCCTTACCACGGGCCCTTTTCTCGCCCATTAATCACGTAGTCTAGTAACCATGAGTGAGTTGTCGTAAGCTGTCTAATTACATTCACGTGTGAGCGACTCCAGCGCAGGTGCTGCGTAAGTGACGAGGTTTCGGCACTGGCCGCGTGAAACCACGAGCCTCGTGGTTATGCTCCGATAACTTTATGCCAACAATGTCAGGCGAAAATTGATCAATTATTGAATTTAAATATTTGATGCGTTTTAGTTATTTTATTTGCCGTTGCGTATATTTCTAGTAGTTAATATATGTTTATAGACGGAGATACTTTATTGATACGAAACGATAACAATGAAATATTTGTCATAATTTACAAGTCGACCATTAAATAAGTACTTTGTCACGACACTTTATGGTATTCCAAGTTTAATGTTCCAGTTAATGCTGAATTCATTAATAGGTAATTAATTTTATCCACCAAATATTCATAGCCCATAAACCCTGACTAAGTGAACCACACCTTTCAAGTCTTATTTAATGTTGCTATTTTGCTAATTGGGTATTTTTGACAAGGCACTTTCTTCCGCTAATAAGACAGACCAATAGGATGATCTTTTAACAGTCTTGCCAAGTAAACAAGTTTTCCATACCAAGAGACAAAGTAAGGAACACAATAACAACCTAATATGAATTCAATAATGAACCGATAGCAACCTAACTTAAAATCAAACGATAATATTACCATCTTTAACTTTTATCTCCCTCTTTCCAGATTATCCTCGCAGCCACCCTCTGCCTGGCCCAGGCTTCCTACTACGCGGGCCCACCAGCGCACATCCAACTGAGCCCCGACGGCAAGTTCCTGCTGGACACGCCCGAGGTGGCCCACGCTAAGGCGGCCCACGCCGCGGCGCACGCGCAGGCTTCAACATCGCACGGCGCGTGGGCACCCGCCGGAGGTTACATTGCCGGACCCGCTTACGGTGCCGGCGCGCATTACGGCGCTCCCGCCGCTGGTAAATATTTCATGAATTTACAATAGTGTAGTTGCTTAATTGTTTGAAACCTACGAGTACATGAAACAAAAGAAGATTGATAATTTCAAAGAGTATACCGTATGAACAGATTGTTCATTGATCCCGGTAACATATTGGATCTTCTTTTTGTCCATACCACGTAATCTACTCTGTTTATTGCTAGTCTCAGTACACTACTGGACTTAAGCCGTACAACAACATCAAATATATGATCCACCAACGTAAACATCGAACTCCACTCTCACCTTTTGTCATCTTGAATACTCAACTAATCCAACCTTCTCTCATCAGGTCTTCTGAAATACGGCCCCGCCCCCCTGGCCCATGACGGTCGCGTGGTAGACACTCCCGAGGTAGCCCACCTGAAGGCCGCCCACATCGCAGCCCACAGCGCGGCCCACGCTAGCGCAGCCCACGGCGGCTACGGCGGTGGTCTAGCCCACGGTGCGGCCCTTGCTCCTCTTGCTTACGGTGGTCTTGGACACGGAGCGGGTTACGCTGCTGGATACGGCAAATGGAACGGTCCTCAGGTAATATTATTTGAAATCGTAAAGGGTTTCTGATACTTTAGAAACAAGATAAATGATTCAGTAGCTTTAGGTTGCTGCAGAATTCTGAAATAGCAATAGCTTCACCGGCAACCACTTTTTCTTAATAGGATTTATGATCATTTGTGACAACAGTAAGGGCACATGACTATGTATTTGATGAAGATCCCAAATCTCATTGCCATATTGACTACCAGCGATTTATCTGATTCAACATTCTGCAAAGCCCACGACACTGTTCACCTCAACTACCCGGCTACAACTTCTAAACATCAGAATTCACAGGAGCGATCATCAGAAAAGCATCGAGGCAATGAAGACATCAACAACTAAATTCTGTTAGCTGCTCCCAACTTCGACTAACCACTTTTTCTTTGTCTCCAGGCTCACATCCAGCTGACCCACGACGGGCAATACGTAGTGGACACCCCTGAGGTGCAGCACGCACGCGCCGTGCACCTGTCCCAGTACGCGCACGCCGCGCACGCCGCCGCCGCCTCCCCCGAGGAGCCCTGGGGCCACCACGGCGGCTGGCACTAAACCCTACCTCTGACCCAAGCTCACCACTGCCTGACACACTATTTTTTATACAAAACGACCAGAAAAAAACCAAAAAAAATGTTAAACTGTATAAAGTTGAATGTGAACTGTGTATTATAATGCAAACTCTTGTAGAACGAACTTGAAAATGTATTAATAAAAAAAATCTAATAATTTTAAGTTTTGTGGTTTTATTCCTGGGTGATGACAGAAACAGACTTTTCTTTGATTTGTAAATCGTGTCCTTCCTTATTGGCTTTTTCCAATTTTAAATCATGACAGTTAAAGGTGATATAACTACTCGTAATCTAAACATTAATATAAACTGGTATCTCTCTGACATAATACCTACATCGAATTTTGATGCAGTTTTCATTAGAATTTGAAAATGATTACCATATATAGAAATCTCGATGTTTTGTCGAACCCTATTCAAAAAAGTCAGCTGCAGTCTGAATAGAGGCGGGTTTTCCACTAGAATGTAGGTATAGTACATTAATAGTGTTATTAATAATAAGTTACTATTTTACTTCACAAGCTACAAAACTAGATCGATTTTATTATAACGACTTGGGTTGGGTCTTATAATGGTTCTGTGCAACTGCTACTAAATGTGTTTTGTCAAGTGGCTGTAGGGTAATGTCGAATGGTGTCTGTCAGCAAAATGCACCCATTGTCAGCTAACATTAATTCATATTTAGTATTAAAATTACTGAACAAGAAGGACATGCCACAACCTCGGTAGTGATTACCTTCAGAACGGACAGATGCGCAGCGGTGGCCCAGTGGTGGCGGCCCCGACTTACGAACAGTAAGTCGTGGGTTCGAACCCAGACAGGCGCATTACTTTGTGTAATTTATTTCATCACCGCTGCTCTCAAAACGGTGAAGGAAAACATCGTGAGGAAACCGGCATGTCCTAGAACCAAAAATTCGAAGACATGTGACATCTACCAATCCGCACTGGGCCCGCGTGGTAGATTATAGCCCATTCCCTCTCATTGAGAGGAGGCCGTGTCCCAGCAGTGGGAACATTATAGGCTGATGATGATGATGAGACAGATGCGTAGTAGAGAACCGGCTTCCGTATATGACTAGATGTATGATGGTCACCATCATTATCATTTGCAGGTACACACTACGACCTCCACTTAATGAAAGGGAATGGGCTATAATCCACCACGCGGGCCCAGTGTGGATTGGTACGTGTCACATGTCTTCGATTTTTTTATTCTTGGGGATGCCAGTTTCCTCTCGATGAGGGTAAGACCAAGAATAGCGAGAATAGAAGATCGTAGCGCCAAGGGCAAAATACATTCGTTTAACGTTTTAAAACTGATGTTTATGACGTAATTAAGTTTTATGAAAGAATACGATGAGGTCACCCGGAACTATTTTTACTGAATACACCGTCATCGTATTCTATATTGATTAGCTACATAAATAAAACCAACTAACTTCGGTTGCTTGGAACTATACACTTTGTAAAACAAGCTAAGTTACACTTTAACGTCGGTTCGGATAAACTTACAATGTTATGCATACCTAATGAGAAGCTAAACGGATCTTATTTTATTAGATCAATCCGGTATTTAGCAATAAATAACTAGATTTACAACTAAAGGGCACAAATGGCAGTCAGTGTGGTTCCCACCAAATTGTACCGCTTTGGAAATAACTGGCCGGTGGACATGAGTTGATAAGTTCAAAGTATTATATTAGGTGTAGGTACTATTGCTACTGACAGGGTGAATCACCAAACCCCCTCATCACGAAGCCGTCAACCAAGCATTCTGTACATCAAACTAAGTAACTGCACACAAAAATTATTGCTGGGAAACCAATTTTTATTGGGGTGAAAAATCAGGTTTTGTAGTAAAACTCAATGTAACGCACTAAAAACATTGTGCCGATGCACGATGGATGTATTGAATAGTACGGGGGTCGTAGAGATGTTTAAAGTAAAAACTGACATTAAAAACTTGTATTTAAAAAAAACTTGTAGAAAAGTTGGAACTTTGATCCCCAAAATATCCGTAACTAGAATGTTGCCAGGTATGGTGTAGAACAAAAAAAATGATCGCAATGATGGGGAGAACAAGTCCCTTTCGGCTTCGTTAAGAGGTGTTTTACACCCTTATGTCAAGTAAATAAATAAATACAGGGAGGATCAGTAGTATAAGTCGTTACTTTGTTCGCTGCTTTTAAGAGAAAAATACTTCAATTTGCCGTCTAGAAACGGCTGCAGCAGGGGAGCAAGGTATTTATTGCCTTCGACTTAGTCGTTTTCTTGCTAAAATAACATAATTCTATTTTTAAAACTGCAAAGGAAAACATCGTGAAGAAACCGGCATGTCCTACAACCAAACAATCGACGACACCTTTCATCTTTCATCCCGCATTGGGTTCGCCTAATTTAGTTTCTAAAGTTTATTTAATTTTTCATGCTTTACAGCACATAGGGGGCGGCAAACTTTCGTAGGCCTAGGGCAGCCACCGTATCATATCCGCCCCTGAGCTTAATCAGATTTTAATGATTCCACACCTGGAACACAGGCCTTCCTCTATAAGAGGGAATGAGCTATAGTAATAAACTAGTAACTGAATCTTTCAGTTGGATGAGTAACTTCTAATAATCGTAATCGCCATATATGTGACCCGTGTGAGCTGACCCACGCAACTTCGTCTGCTTCAAATAAGAGAGAAAAACGAAAGTAAAAAAAAACCGTTTTTGCAACATTTTTCATTCCTGCTCCGCTCCTAATGGCCGTAGCGTGATGTTATATAGCCTAAAGCCTTCCTCGATAAATGGACTATCCAACACAAGATAATTTTTCAATTTGAACCAGTAGTTCCTGAGATTAGCGCGTTCAACCAAACAAACAAACAAACTCTTCTGCTTTATAATATTAGTATAGATATAGATTTTAGTTTGCGTGAGTTTTTATGCGTGGGCGCGTGGGCAATTACCTACAAAAAAAAAACCACCAATTTTTGCCGCCCCAAAACTTTTTCGCCCTAGTCCCGGGCCTTCTCGGCCTATATGTAATTCCGCCCCTGTCTATGTTATGCTAAAACTAAGCGTGTTCGAGCTAAGACGGTACGGTTAAACCAGTTTTTCCCGGTAACCAGCCGCTGTGCTGGTTGTGAGCCTAGTGTAGTAGTTATTTAGACCTTGTAATTATTTCTCAATGAGGTAATGGGCAGGGCACATTACTCGCAGAACGGATGACCGATGGGATCGAAACCATCTGGAGTGGCGACCGCGAACCAGAAGAGTTGTTGTTTTACGCCCTGTATGTACCTACTTGTAGTTGGATTGGAAGGCCTCCTAGTTGGTGGACCGATGACCTGGTGAAGGTTGCGGGAATCCGTTGGATGCGAGTCGCACGGGACCTCTATGTGGTGGCACTTGGTGGAGGCTGCTATGTCCAGCAGTGGACGTCTTGCGGCTGAAATGATGATTTTTTCAAACTTTCTTGATCAAATGTACTGATACTGTCGCCTAGAACATTACTCAATTGTTTTGCGTAACCGTACCACAACAAACTGCTAACACAGTAAGTCTCTTCAAAGTCTCCAGATTATCTGTATCTAAGATATATTATTTGCTATGCAATAACGTTTTCCCGCATTGACGGTTATCTGATAGTAGTTACGTTTAGTTCTAGTCTTATGTAATTTGGAATAGCTTTCCGAAAGGGCGTGTCTTTATGTAGTTTTAGCGACGTGCTTACTGAACCAGATATCTGACTAGTATTATGTTATTGAAAGAACCCCCTGTAGTGTGATTTGTAGACATTCAGACCAAGTACTTGGCGAGAGTGCAGTTGCTTGAGGCACGCTGTAACGTCAACTTTAAAGTGTTCGTGGTACGATTACCAACGTGTTTTCTGCACCTCGTCTTGGAGGAGGACTTTTGACCGCTGGGACAACTCCCAAGTGTTCCGGCTCTTACAAGGGCAAGTGCCACATGACTGCGCAGTGACATGGTACACAAGTGAAGTATTAGTAACATTATTTTGAGGGTCCGTTATATCCGGGGTTGCGGGCCTATTCGAAAGAGATACCGCGGAACCGGAATATAAAGGGCGAGGAAGGAACACGCGGAGCGGGAGGGAGTGTCAGACTTTTACTAAAACCCATCCGTTTTAGTAAAAGTCTGACACTTGTCGTGTTACTTATCCCAGAAAATAAAAAATAGGTAACACAAACAAATAAATTTATTTTAAAAAAGACCTAAACATAAATGCTGCTCAGAATGGACTTATAGTAGGTAGTTTTACTGTACTTGACTTGGGCTTGGGACGCGTCGGTGTACAGGCAAGGTAGACTTATGAGGTCCCGCACTGGAGACAGATGACCAGCTTCCGACTTGCAGGGTACTGAAGACCGACGATCGGCTTCCTTGTCGGCTTCAGGTCTTGGGGCGCGACAATGGACAGGCAAGGTAGTTCTTGAGACAGGCGTTCAGCTGCTTTAGGGCTTGGGGCTCGTCAGTGAGCAGGCAAGGTAGACTTGCAGACCGGCGTTCAGCTACCACGTACCGTTGACTTATAGACTGTCAGTAGTGACGATATACTATATATCTCGTATGAGATCCCGTTCCAGACTGCCGAATGTGGCAGGAAAATCTCCTTTTATAGCCAAAAATCCCCAGTTTTTCCATATCAGTTGTTTTAATAAAATTCTATAATTCTCCCTAGAATTATTTGACTTTAAAATCAAAAATGTCAGTTGCCAGTATTTAAAACAGCCAGTAATAATCAGTAAAAACTTCCTCGAAGAATTCTGAGAGCGTGCTAATTAATTATATAAAAGTAAGATAAGATACTGTTATTTAGTAAACAATCGTAATTATCTCTAAAATACATTATTTGAGCTAATATATTAATAAAATAAAATTAAATTATATAAATCAAAAGAAACCTTCATAGGCCTAGGCCAGTAAGAAAATTATAAGTAGAGGAAAAGTAACTGACAGCTTGACAATTGACGTAATGTCAACAAAGTAAATATTGAGAAAATAATTTTTATTTCAGCGAAATCAATGTTAAAACATCGTTTTAGATCGAATCTAACGCAAGCTAAAATAACTACTGCCAAAGCGCGACGTAGATGTATAAAAATATGCAAGGATAATGAAAATGAATGATGGTATAAAGTGTAAGTACCTATAGTGTCTAAATACTATATTTCCTCACAAGTATAAAGTGTCTGAAATATGAAAATACTATACACTCCCTCCCGCTCCGCGTGTAACAAAACAATTGAGTAATGTTCTAGGCGACAGTATCAGTACATTTGATCAAGAAAGTTTGAAAAAATCATCATTTCAGCCGCAAGACGTCCACTGCTGGACATAGCAGCCTCCACCAAGTGCCACCACATAGAGGTCCCGTGCGACTCGCATCCAACGGATTCCCGCAACCTTCACCAGGTCATCGGTCCACCAACTAGGAGGCCTTCCAATCCAACTACAAGTAGGTACATACAGGGCGTAAAACAACAACTCTTCTGGTTCGCGGTCGCCACTCCAGATGGTTTCGATCCCATCGGTCATCCGTTCTGCGAGTAATGTGCCCTGCCCATTACCTCATTGAGAAATAATTACAAGGTCTAAATAACTACTACACTAGGCTCACAACCAGCACAGCGGCTGGTTACCGGGAAAAACTGGTTTAACCGTACCGTCTTAGCTCGAACACGCTTAGTTTTAGCATAACATAGACAGGGGCGGAATTACATATAGGCCGAGAAGGCCCGGGACTAGGGCGAAAAAGTTTTGGGGCGGCAAAAATTGGTGGTTTTTTTTTTGTAGGTAATTGCCCACGCGCCCACGCATAAAAACTCACGCAAACTAAAATCTATATCTATACTAATATTATAAAGCAGAAGAGTTTGTTTGTTTGTTTGGTTGAACGCGCTAATCTCAGGAACTACTGGTTCAAATTGAAAAATTATCTTGTGTTGGATAGTCCATTTATCGAGGAAGGCTTTAGGCTATATAACATCACGCTACGGCCATTAGGAGCGGAGCAGGAATGAAAAATGTTGCAAAAACGGTTTTTTTTTACTTTCGTTTTTCTCTCTTATTTGAAGCAGACGAAGTTGCGTGGGTCAGCTCACACGGGTCACATATATGGCGATTACGATTATTAGAAGTTACTCATCCAACTGAAAGATTCAGTTACTAGTTTATTACTATAGCTCATTCCCTCTTATAGAGGAAGGCCTGTGTTCCAGGTGTGGAATCATTAAAATCTGATTAAGCTCAGGGGCGGATATGATACAAGTGTTCCGGCTCTTACAAGGGCAAGTGCCACATGACTGCGCAGTGACATGGTACACAAGTGAAGTATTAGTAACATTATTTTGAGGGTCCGTTATATCCGGGGTTGCGGGCCTATTCGAAAGAGATACCGCGGAACCGGAATATAAAGGGCGAGGAAGGAACACGCGGAGCGGGAGGGAGTGTCAGACTTTTACTAAAACCCATCCGTTTTAGTAAAAGTCTGACACTCCCTCCCGCTCCGCCCAGAGTGGGAGAAGTCATTATTGATGATTTCCCATCCTAAAAAAAGGGTCCATTTTGTAACATCAATTATTACATATGTTAGTATTTTAGTTATAAATACTGTTATTTTTTGTGTGTTTTGTCCTGTGCCGGCTATGGGGCAAAGTAGCCTGAAAATAAATGAATGTGTTGTTGAAATGTGTCGTAACGGCAATGTTTTGCTAAGCGGTTAAGACTCGGCGTCGCTCGTCGTCGGTGGTATAGCGCCTGCTGACAAAGTTAACCTCAAGTTAATAGGTACTCTTACTATTGGTTGCACGATGCATCAGCTGGAGAATTTCCTATGTAGGTACCTACTTGATTGAGTTCCTACAGTGAGTATAGAGTTTAATTAAGAACGATCCTGTTTAACCCAGGTGAAGAGTAATGTGATCACCTTGCAGTTTTATCCTTTCGTCTTAAGCGTGCCTTTAAACGGTTATGATCACGTACCTAACTACATTTGATGCGTAAGCGCATTAAAAAGTGAATTATTAAACAGGCACTTGCTGCCTATTTCCAGAAAATTTTAGGAACACAGACTCAATATTTTGTACAAAACATAAAATATTTTGGATTATTCCAATAAGTATCTTTTAGTTTCCAAAAACAAATGACATAATTATTTTAAAATACAGTCTAGGTTATGGAGGTACCTACCTGAGGTAGCCGTGAAGTACTGATATTCGGCTACATCTGGTCAGACTGGAAGATGACCTCAACATAGATGGGCAAAATCTAGGCAGATGATGATGATAACATGTTATCATAAAATTCAAAGTTTGTCGACTTTTCACAATCTGCAAGAAAACTCACAGCGAAAAATTTACTCTTTAATCATCCACAGGCGCATACTCGTAACTTGCTTTTTTATATCTAATTTCAGTCAAAAAAGTATCGGGAATGGATGATTTGTTTATGGTTCCAAATTCATTTTTTTTATTTTTTTGTTGTTGTTAGATTGGCATAACTGGTTTCCATTTTCGCGCGGAGTTAGAGTTGCATCCGTTATCTAAATTAAATACAGTGCTGTTTTTAGTTATATCATATCTAGTATGTATAGCGAATTTCATTATGGACACAAACAAAGTGCAAACAAAGTGTTTGTCTTAAATTTTGCATCACCAATGCAATTTCGTGTTCGGAGTCGGAGTCACTGGAAATGTTACAAATGGCTTACGGTGAATCGACTTTATCAAAAACACGTGCTTATTGCTATACGCTTTGTACCACTACAAAGCGTTCAAAAGCGGTCGAGATGTGATGAAAGATTGGCCTCGCTCTAGTAGTCCACGCAAAAAACAAGGAAATAGTGACTGAAAATCCGCATTCCACTTTGGGAGAGATAGCCACTGAACTTTCAGTATCTCACGAGTCGATCCGTACCATTTTAACAAATCATTTGGGTATGAAACTTGTTACCACTCGGCTAGTCCCAAAAGACCAGAATTTTCTTCAAAAACTCAATAGCATGAGAGTCGCTGAAGACATGCCTAGAACGAGTAAATTCCGACCCAACATTCATGAAACGCATTGTTACTGGTGACGAGACGTGGGTTTACGAGTTTGACATGCAAACTATAGTCAACAAGCTTCGGAGTGGCGCCTTCCAACTGAACCGAAAACAGAATTCGCTCGGAAACAGCGTTCAAAAATTTTTTTGAAAGAAAGAAAGAAAAAGCATTTATTAGCCCGACAGGACAAAACATAAAATAAAAAACTAAAAAAATGGTAAAATTGTGATTACAACACTAGTTTAAAGTAAACATAATGAGATAATAAAAAAAAAAATAACGATATCATAAGAAAAAACAAACAAAATACTAAACAGAATTTGTCCTGTACAAGACCAAAAGGCCTATCTCAGCATGGTGGTTTTGATGATTGGATTATTCGTTGTCGTAAGTGTATATGTTATGGACCAGGTGATTAATGCGGGCATTGTACATAATGTTCGAGCATTATGAATAATGGCTATCTCTATCGGGCTAAGTGATTAATACTATCTTAACTACATTATTTAACACATTGCACGGTCATTATTATATTGCTACATGATAATTGGGCAATTTGATAATAAAGCTAAATTTGACGCGGTATGAGGGCGGGGAGGTAGGCACGCATGGCGTGGCACGCTTTGACTAATCAGAGACCGCCATCCAGCGCGCGGCTCGTGCGGCGGACTTCAAGCGCTATTGTTTTTGTTTAGTTTTGCATTGTAAGCGAATATGGACGGACGCGGATGGGTTTCAGTTTCGTAACTCAGTGCCAGCGCGAGTGTGTTAACACTGAATTACGAAATTAAGATTTATTTTGCCTGAAGATGTTCCAGAGACAGAGATTTCGCTGAGAAAGTGTTGCAGAATGTCCTCTAAATGTGGAGGGAAAGGTTATAGTAGATGTGGTTGTAAAAATGGTTGGAAGTCTGATAAATGTAGATGTCGCCAAGCCAAAAAGGCAAAGGCAAAGGCTCGTGACTAAATAATATCAGCCGCTCGGGTCAATCTTTAGGTTTTAACCCGTGCTCGCCTAGGTTGGTCTGTGGATGGGTGACCATACATACACAGACATACAGAGTTTTGTCCGTGCCTCGGAAAGTACGTTAAGCCGTTGGTCCCGACTGTCATTTGTCCATCTTTGACTACAGATAGTCAGTGGCCCCAAAAGTCTGACACCAGTCTTACCAAGTCGTATCGTTTTCCCAGTATTAACTGGAATGTTGAGGTTAAAGAGGCAGTCGCTCCATGTAAAATACTGGTATTCAGCTGCATCCGGTTAGACTGGAAGCCGACCCCAACATAGTTGGAAAAAGGCTCGGAAGATGATGATGATGAGTAGGATAAGTAGGATATTATATAGTAGGATAATAATAAGTCATTTCTATAAAACACTAGTATACGAGTACATGTTGTAATTTTTTTGATTTATTTAATGTTTTATGTTATATTTTTTTCAACACACTTGCTCATAAAGTGCCTCTAATTTCACCGCAATTAGGCACATAATGACACCTGTAATCAAACTGTGACTTTTTCATTACTATTATTCACAAGTGAGTTATAGGGTTTTTTTTTTTATTTTATTGGTTGAATTGCTTTGTTCTTAAAAAAGTTTCGATACAAAAAAGATCGCGTTCAATAGTACAAATAAATTAATGTACCTATTGCTTGCTCATTTCATGCAACTTCGTATCTACATAGATAAATTCAACTTATAAGTTTCTAAAAAATAAAACTTTCACTCAAATGTAACTTTTGTTTTATCTGTAAGTATTAAATAAAACTTTGAATTCCCCATTTCGTACGTGGATAAATCGCTATCCGCGAAAAGCCAAAAAAAAGAAACCTCATTCTTTTAGTCTATGGCCGATCGCCATTGTTAGATGCGCGCGCATAGGAAAACGGATTAATTATTCCCGCCATTGCGAAAAAAAATTCACAACTCGTTTTCACTGTTGAAATTGTAGTTATTTATTATTTCAAATGTCTACAAGTACTAGTTATGAAGAAAATGATTTATTTTGTACACCGCCCGATATAAGATGTGCAGCCCTTAACGTTATCGAAAGTTTACTACCTGAAAACTCCAAAGTCAAATATCTATTTTAGAATTATTTTATTCTCAAGTGTGTTGAAAAACGTCGTATGATACACGTGTGTGTTGATGATTACCGTCCTCGGCTCTCTTAAGACCCTCGCCTAACGGCTCGGGTCTCAATAGCGCCTCAGCGGTAATCACCAACATTACACACTTGTACCATAATGTACTATAATATGACTTCTTAAAGTAGAAGTCCTTAATGATTAATCCAAATAATGAGTCTGATTATTTAAATGGTTCAATATTTCGTTTATTTTAAGTTTAATGAGAATAACAATAATAGTACATTATGGTACAAGTGTGTAATGTTGGTGATTACCGCTGAGGCGTCATTGAGACCCGAGCCGTCAGGCGAGGGTCTTAAGAGAGCCGAGGACGGTAATCATCAACACACACGTGTATCATACGACGTTTTTCAACACACTTGAGAATAAAATAATACTAAAAAATCATTTTTCGCAATGGCGGGAATAATTAATCAGTTTTCCTATGCGCGCGCATCTAACAATGGCGATCGGCCATAGACTAAAAGAATGAGGTTTCTTTTTTTTGGCTTTTCGCGGATAGCGATTTATCCACGTACGAAATGGGGAATTCAAAGTTTTATTTAATACTTACAGATAAAACAAAAGTTACATTTGAGTGAAAGTTTTATTTTTTAGAAACTTATAAGTTGAAATTATCTATGTAGATACGAACCTGCATGAAATGAGCAAGCAATAGGTACATTAATTTATTTGTACTATTGAACGCGATCTTTTTTGTATCGAAACTTTTTAAGAACAAAGCAATTCAACCAATAAAATAAAAAAAAAAACCCTATAACTCACTTGTGAATAATAGTAATGAAAAAGTCACAGTTTGATTACAGGTGTCATTATGTGCCTAATTGCGGTGAAATTAGAGGCACTTTATGAGCAAGTGTGTTGAAATAGTACATTATGGTACAAGTGTGTAATGTTGGTGATTACCGCTGAGGCGTCATTGAGACCCGAGCCGTCAGGCGAGGGTCTTAAGAGAGCCGAGGACGGTAATCATCAACACACACGTGTATCATACGACGTTTTTCAACACACTTGAGAATAAAATAATACTAAAAAATCATTTTTCGCAATGGCGGGAATAATTAATCAGTTTTCCTATGCGCGCGCATCTAACAATGGCGATCGGCCATAGACTAAAAGAATGAGGTTTCTTTTTTTTTGGCTTTTCGCGTATAGCGTTTTAGCCACGTAGGAAATGGGGAATTCAAAGTTTTATTTAATACAGAGAAAACAAAACTTACATTTGAGTGAAAGTTTTATTTATTAAAAACTTATAAGTTGAAATTACCTATGTAGATACGAAGTTGCATGAAATGAGCAAGCAATAAGTACATTAATTTATTTCAACCATTGAACACGATCTTTTTTGTATCGAAACTTTTTTAAAGACCAAAGCAATTCAACCAATAAAATAAAAAAAACCCTATAACTCACTTGTGAATAATAGCAATGAAAAAGTCACAGTTTGATTACAGGTGTCATTATGTGCTTAATTGCGGTGAAATTAGAGCCACTTTATGAGCAAGTGTGTTGAAAAAAATAGTAATTACATATGTTTGTATTATTCTGCCCAAAAGGTGATGGACAATATGTATAATGCCCGGTCAATTTGATTATTTGAATAATTCTTATCAAATTGCACTCTTATATTGGCCATTTTTCATAGTGACCGGGCATTATGTATAATGTCCAATTCATCACTTGGTCCATAACATATATACAGGGTTATTTGTAAAACACCAACAACCTCGCAGGAGTAGATTACTAACATCATAAACTACTCCTGCGAGGTTGTTGGTTTTTTACAAATAACCCTGTATAGTGTCAAGCAATCTCGTAAAAAATTCCAAATAATATGTTCCTTTTCTTTGAAAAATCATAATTAGCCCACCGCTCAGTCCACTGCTGGGCATAGGCTTCTTCAATCGCACGCTACTCAACACGATTTTCGGTAACTCCCATTCAGTTGCTACCACCACACCCGGCGAAGATCATTATAAAAAAAAAATTATAGTAGGATGAAACCCATTAGAAAAGGAGGGGAATATGATAAAAATGAAAGGAAAAATAAATTACGGTCGATTCGAGTTCGGGAAGTGGGAAGGGGGGGGGGGGCTTTTAAGGGGAAAAAATGGTTCATCTCGATTTCCGGCAAAACTACAAGTCCTATGGAAATAGTGTAATGGCAAAGTTGCAGGTAATAAAAAGATCTATAACTTTTGCATTGACAATTTTTTCACATAACCTCAAAATTTAGGTGAAAAATTCAAAAAACCAAGTTTTTGGTTTTTTATTTTTATCTTTATCAAACAATTTTTTTTTGTTATGAAATTTGGTGAAACCTTACCTTATTATGTCCCAAATACACCGTAATTTATTTGATTTAAAATTTCGTCTTATTTTAACTTAATTTAAAAAAATCACCCTAATTTTCAATCGAAAATTCTCGTGACAAAATTTTAGCTTTTTCCAAAAAGTCGGGAGGCTTTTTGTTCTTTGAAATCTCTACTTTCTGATGGTGTAAAAAAATTTACATTACTACGGTAAATGTTCTCAGAAAATGCAAAAAATTAAAAAAAAATCAATCTCGAATATTTTTTCCGGTTTTTGCAATAAATAGGCATCAACAAATATTATTTAAAGAAGATTCTACAACTTTTTCAAAATTTTGTAGATGTCTTGTTATATATTAACTTTATGAACTTATTTTTTTGTTAATTATAATAATATATTTCAATTTGCAATTTTTTCGTGTATCAATGTAACATGAAATTTTACGTTTTTTGAGCAATTAGAGTGTACATTTTAATGAATAGCTCAAAATTGTACATAATGATTAAAAAAAAAACAGGTTTGAGTTTTTTAAATTTTTTGCATTTTTATTACCTGCAACTTTGCCATTTAACTTTTTTCCATAGGACTTGTAGTTTTGCCGGAAAACGAGATAAACCATTTTTTCCCCTTAACGCATTGTTACTGGTGACGAGACGTGGGTTTACGAGTTTGACATGCAAACTAGTCAACAAGCTTCATGGAAGATGACAGTCAATGTTAGGTCAATATCATCATCAACATCAGTTCTGAAACTGAAACTGTCAAGGTCGTATGTGTGACCTGCTTATAACAGATACGAGGTACTTTGTTGCAGATGAGCACTTTCTTTTTAGGGTTCCGTAGCCAAATGGCAAAAACGGAACCCTTATTGATTCGTCATGTCAGACACTTTTTTCTGAAACTATAAGAACTATGCTGTTGAAACTTGGTAAGTAGAACCACATTAAGATTTTTAAATAAAAATAGAAACGTAGACGTGTGGGGTATCTATAGATAGGTCTTTAAAAATTATATTGAGGTTTCGAATATCATTTTTTTTTCTAAACGAACAGTTTGCGCGAGAGACACTTCCAAAGTGGAAAAATGAGTGCCCACCCCCCCTGTAACTTCTAAAATACGAGAACGATAAAAGTAAAAAATATATACGATGTACATTACCATGTAAACTCCCACCGAAAATTGGTTTGAATGAGGTAAGTAGTTTTTTTTTAATACGTCATAAAAACACAAAAACAAACAGCAATCAGCAATGAGTCGTAAACAGCAATTTACCTTTAATTAAATCTGTTACGGAACCCTTCATGGGCGAGTCCGACTCGCACTTGGCCGCTTTTTTGTTATTAAACAAGTAAGTATTTATGTTGATACTTTATCAACTTGCATGTTTCCGTCGGATATCCTTTATTTGTACCGTGTCATCATAATGCACCTTTAGTTGATTAATAATTTACGAATTTGGAAAGGTAATATAGCGTAAGAATTAATTTCTTAAAACAATCACTAGACATTATATAAAAAAAACGCTCATGAAGGGTTCCGCACCCGTACCATGGTAAGAGGGTTGCCCTCGTATTTATTTTTATCTTGTTGTTGAAGTAGCAACAGAAAAACATCATCTGTGAAAATTTCAATTGTCTAGCTAGCACGGTTCGTAAGATACAGCCTGGTGACAGACAGACAGACGGACTGTGGAGCCTTAGTAATAACGTACCGTTTTTCCGTTTGGGTACGGAACTCAAACAAAATCGTCCACCACGTCTAACTGTCTGTTCCCGATAAACTCAAAAACTGAAAGACTGAACGAATTACCATGCGCGTTTCACCATTATATAGACTGATTCATGATAAAACCGACTTCAGAGAAAACAAAAAAGTGAAAAATAACTTCAGAAAAAACGCTTCAGAAGTCGGTGACCTTTGTTTGATTGATTTAGTTTTTTTGTCTTTTTTATTCACTATTAGTAGTTATTTTTCACTTTTTTGTTTTCTCTGAAGTCGGTTTAATTTTTTGTAAAAAAGTTTTTATTTTTCACTTTTTAGTGGTTCACATAATATTATGCTTACCCCTTTGACAGCGTACCGGCGTGATTTTAGGTTGTGAACTGGTGTAAACAATAGACAGATATGAGATTTCAGCAATCCCAGTACATTTGCTATCATTTATTGAGGAGTTCCGTTGCATATCTCCGAAGTTCTTCATCAGATCTTCATCAAATTGAAATGAGATCACTTCAAGAAAGTACACTTCCTAAAACTACCCTTCTAGTGTGCCTATAAAATGTGAAGAGTTATTTCTCCAGAATTCCATCATCAGATCCTTATTTGATGATTATGGGACCACACGAGAAGCACCAGCTTTCAAATAAAAAAGAACCATCAAAATCGGTTCACCCAGTCGAAAGTTCTGTGGTAACAAAAAACGAATTGAGAACCTCCTCTTTTTGGAAGTCGGTTGAAAAAGATATATAATTGGTCAAGATTTTATGTAAATTGGTTAAAAGATGAGAGCAGGAGGATGATAAAGTACAGTCGAACAACCTATTTGGTTTACATTTTACAATGTAATTTGTGAGTTAAACCGTAAACCAAATAGCTTGTTCGACCGTACACTTACCTATTTTATAATAATTCTGACAGCTTAACTCTAATGTAGACGATAAGGTGGCCTTTCCCATAGCATGATTCAAATTTCATATTTACCCTAATAACACACAAGCCCGCATAATCTAAAGAGCGAACTGACATAAAGGACAAATCCATCCGTCTGTGTAGCCTAGCCTAAATACCTGTAATACTAGAAAACAATATATAAGTGGGGGTATCATGTCGGCATTAGGTGTCGGTTACACTGCCACCGTTCCCACTAGCGGTGCCACCCAGATGTTTAGTAGGTCGCCGGTGTAGACTACACTGAATAAATAATTCTTCTAGATTTATTAATACTTCGATGTCGAGTGGTCGCATTGCGATATTACTGAGCAGCAGTGCAAGTACGTAGCATTCGATAGGACTCGATTAGATAAATTTGACAGTTATTCTCGATAAAATGAGTTTTTCTATCGAATCCTACGTCCTTGCACTGCAGGTTCGATTCTGAAGGCATTAGCACTGTAGTACGGCACTTCCGATTTCTTAAGGCTGTATTTTAGAGCAAGTTTCTGTTGGACAATCCTGGCTACAAGATTGTGTCTGAGCAAATCTCTCCGTTAGCAAGCCAAGGGCAACAGGATCTCCGGGTGCCCAATATTATCTAATATTGTGATGTGAAAGATTGATTTGCCCTGACGGTGGCATGACAGACAATATGTCAACCTTGACGTCCTCACAATAAATACAGGGTGTAAACAACCTCATCACGAAGCAATTTTTTTTTAGGTTCTACAAGACTTGTTCTGACAAGGTTTTTTTATAAAGTTTTAACTGTTAGATTTTTACTTTTAACAACTCTACGATCCCCGTACTATTCAATCCATCCATCAGCACAATGTTTTTAGTGCGTAACATTGAGTTCTACCACAAAATATGATTTTTCACCCTAAAAAAGTTTGATTCCCAGCAATAACTGTTGAGTAAAATGACTTAGCTTGATGTACAGAATGCTTGGTTGGCAGCTTTGTGACGAGGTTTTTTACACCCTGTAGATGGCAACGGAGATCCATAGATAAAGTGAAATGTTTGGAAAATGATGCATCATAACCGCACACGTGCTACGGTGCTACATTTAGAGTAAAAAAAAACAATTATAAAACTAGGCTAATAGTTTTAATAATCGAGATTAATATTAAGGTTAATTGAAGTAGCTGGCCTACTTTGACTGATCTAAGATACTGCAGGTACCAACCAGCCCTAATGAATGAAATGTAAAATAATGATTAAAGTCGCTTCGATAAATAAACAAACAGACTCACTGAATCAGCTATTCATACACTTACATAAGAAGTTGGCAGACTTGCCCCACAATTAATTTGTTGTATATCTGCATCTAATAACAGCCGCTCGGGCCGATCTTTAGGTGAAGTGTTGCTTTCCTAGGTTGGTCTGTGGATGAGTGACCACCCTTACATACAGAGTTTCCTCCGTGCCTTGGAAAGCACGAAAAGCTATTGGTTCCGGCTGTCATTTGTCCATCTTTGGCAGTCGTTACAGGTCGACACCAGTCTTACCAACTGGTATCGTATTACCCAGTACTAACTGGGTTGTGGAGGTCAGATAGGCAGTCGCTCCATGTAAAATACTGGTATTCGGCTACATCCGGTTAGACTGGAAGCCGACCCCAACATAGTTGGGAAAAGGCTAAGCAGATGATGATGATATCTGCATCTAAGTATGCATTTTTTTTCTCTTTAGGGGGCCGGCGGAGCATGCGTTTTTCATACAAACGTAATACCAATATAATATAAAAATCAAACATATTCTTAAGGTAGTGTGTAATTATATTTCGATTGAATTACAGAATATCCACATAGAAAAAAAAAATGAAAGAACAATAATACAAAGACGAGATATGAGGAATTTAAAATTTCTATAGAAAACTTATTTTTCTCATAACTCTTGTTTAAATCAGTGTATATTCAAAATATGTGTTTGCCTATTTACCTATTTACTCGCATGGCGTAGTGGTAGTGAAGGTGCCTTGCGTTCATAGGGTCCTGGGTTCGAATCCCGGTAGGAGCAAATGTTTGTGTGATGAGCATGGACATTTGTTTCCGAGTCATGGATGTATGATGATGATATGATATCAACTATCTGGTGTCCACGACACAAGCCTTGCTTAGTGTGGCACTAGATGGCGCTGTGTGTTTAATGTCCAGCGATATTTATTTTATTTATTTTTATTTTTTTATTCTGTAATCCAATCGAAATAAATACACAGTACCTTAAGAATATGTTTGATTTACAAACTATTTTGCAAAATAAACTAAAAAGCTTCAATAACTCAACAGTATTTGGCATTATACATCTTTTGCTACCTCGCCCCTAAATGCCTTCACGGTGATATAATTTTCTGGAGAAACCACGACGTCAACCAGCTTATATTTTTAGGTAGAATCGTATCTAATCTAAGCCCACAATGATGTATAGGTCCTTGCCGATGCACTTAAGTGCATTCTAAAAGTCCCATTCAAATGTCAGATCCTGATCAGCGAGCGATTTGCAATTAGGTTTTTGTGCGAATTAGAACATCTTTCAGCGTTTAATATCATGGGTGTTAAAAGTGATTCATTCTGCATTTGCCAGAGAAAAATAAAGAAGTGTATCAATATTCATTACATCTTGCCTGATAATTAAGCTATATATAAAGTTATAAAGTTTCCTATAAAACTGCAATACTTACACGTGTTTTGATTTTAATTCTCTATGAAAAATTGTCTACGAGGTCCCCGGTAAAATGACGTACTAAGGTCCATGTTCACCGAAAAGATAACAGCCTGATTATCTAAAAACAGCTGTCACTGTGACATGTTCCCATACAAAAATGTGTTTTAAACAGCTGTTTTTAGATAATCAGACCGTCATCTTTTTGGTAAACATGGACCTAAGTACGTGATAACCGCTTTCGCCTCAGTCCATCCACCCCCTATTTTTAACACAGCGAATGTGTAGTGGTTAGAAGTTACAAAAACGACATGTTGATCTCCAAACAAAGATAAAACAATACGACGGTCATAAAACGACTGCGCTTTTTGAAGTTTAAATCTTCTTTAGCTATCTCGATTTACAATTCTAAATCTCATTGGCATGGCAGAAGGATACATTATTCGTAGGTGCTTTAAAAGTTCTTAATTGCATACTAGACGAACTACTTAATTATCACCAACAACAAGCCAACAACCAACCAACCATTATTTATTAAAAAACTATAATACGTCTATACGTGAGGACTTGTAATTGGTTTTCTGGTGACTATGGTTTCCTTTTTAGGGTTCCGTAGCCAAATGGCAAAAACGGAACCCTTATAGATTCGTCATGTCTATCTGTCTGTCTGTCGGTCTGTCTGTCTGTCTGTCTGTCTGTCCGTCCGTATGTCACAGCCACTCTTTTCCCAAACTATAAGAACTATCCTACTGAAATTTGGTAAGTAGATGTATTCCGTGAACCGCATTAATATTTTCACACAAACATAGAAAAAAAACATTACATTTTGGGGGTCCTCATACTTAAAACTGAAACTCATATTTTTTTCATCAGACCCATACGTATGGGGTATCTATGGATAGGTATTCAAAAATGATATTGAGGTTTCTAAAATCATTTTTTACTAAACTGAATAGTTTGAGCGAGAGACCCTTTCAAAGTGGAAAAAAGTGTGTCCCTCTTAATTAAACTAAGTAACTTCTAAAATACGAGCATGTTAAAACTAAAAAAAATATATGATGTACATTACCATATAAACTCCCACCGAAAATTGGTTTGAACGAGATCTAGTGAGTAGATTTTTTTAATACGTCATAAATCGTAAACAGCAATTTACCTCTCATTCAATCTGCTACGGAACCCTTTATGGGCGAGTCCGACTCGCACTTGTTTTTCCTGTATTTATTAGCTGTAAGTTTTCCATGTACTAAATAAATAAATAAGTCACAGTTTTTACGGACGAAGTCAAGGGCGAAGGGCTAGTCCGGTATACAACCGATAATATAATCATACGATGAAAAGGTGTTAGCAACATCCAAATAGTCAATCCACAGATTTATTTGTTTTCTCAATGAATTTTCAACAGCAACAGCTGCTAAATTGTACATAAATTGTACCAATCGATCGTTAACAAGGATCAAAACAACAGTTACCCAGAGACCTGTTTCGGAATGGAAACAGGTTAATTTCACTTTTGTCGCTGAACTCGGAAAGTGTACCCGTTTGCAATATGCAACGGATTTTTAATTTCATTGGCTGCAATAAAAACGGAAATAAAAACCTGTGTTGATAAAAATAAAGTTACAAAGTCAGTCGGACTTTTTCCCATCCATGTTGAGATCGGCTTATTCGGCTTACAGTCGAACTAGATGGAGTGGCTTATCTGTATCTGCCAATCTGTCTAACTGGATAATGCGAAGCCCCCTTTTATTTTTAGTATGGGAGATCATCAAATGACTTCACCCACTCTGGGCGAAGCGGCAGGGAGTGTCAGACTTTTACTGACTAAAATCCATCCATGTTCCTTCCTCGCCCTTTATATTCTTATGTTCCGGGGCCGCGGTATCTCTTTCGAATAGGCCCGCAACCGCGGCAGAATGCGAAGCCCCTTGGTAAAGCTAGTTGTGTTCTTCGGTACTTCGGTAACCCATCTACTCTCCGATAGATCGCTTTTGTTTGGTTCTGGTAACCTTATACTAACAGAGATATTGGAGATCAAAGTTCCAACTTTTTCATTCGTTTTTTTAATACATGCTTTTAAAAAACTTCCTTTTCCCTGTATTATTAGGTGGAGCTCGTGGCTAAATAATAACAGCCGCTTGGGTCGATCTTAAGGTTAAGCCTGCCTAGGTTGGCCTGTGGATGGGTGACCACCCCTACATACCGAGTTTCCTCTGTACCTCGGAAAGCACGCTAAGCTGTTGGTCACCACTGTCATTTGTACATCTTTGACAGTGTATCGTTGCCCAAAAGTCTGACAACCAGTCTTACCAAGTGGTATCGTATTACACAGTACTAACTGGGTTGTGGAGGTCAGATAGGCAGTCGCTCCATGTAAAATACAGATATTCAGCTGCATCCGGTTAGACTGGAAGCCGAACCCAACATAGTTAGGAAAAGGCTAGGCAGATGATGATAATCCCTGTACTATTCAATGCATCAGCACAACGTTCTGAGTGCGTCACATTGAGTTCTAACGAAAACAGTAATTTCGCAGCAATAACTTGAAAGAGGAAAAGTTTCTTAGTTTGATGTACAGAATGCTTGGTTGACGGCTTCTTGAAGGGACCATTTATACCCTGTAGATTTATATAGGTGTCGGTTTTCACTTTATTTTATTACCATTATTACGAAGATCAAATTGATACTTAACGCGCGGTTCAATATCAATGGAAGATGAAGTAACAATATGTTATCGATACATCACTTAAACCTATACTTAAATACGATGACACTACACATTTGTCCTCATGATCGATGTTTGTTAGAGTGCGTCACGTTCAGTCGTGTTGGTTATTCCTACGAAAGAGAAAACTTGTGGTTTTCCCAGCTTTTTGCCCTCAAACATGGGTTTACTCAAACATACTGGCTTAATGACGTCATGTTAGATGAGATAATAATTAGATTTATTGTTTCTTGGCGGAAGATGACCATAAATAATAGTAAAACTAGTTTTTTTCTCGTGTTTGTAGGTTTGGATTGAGCGAAAAGATAAACCCTGCGTAATTATTATTATTTCGGTTGAATTACTACAAGGGACTCCCTCAAGGAGCGTCCCTACCTTTCCACTATTGATCGATGTTCCACTTTGTAGATTTATGTACTAATACGAGCTACTTATGTGTTTCGCCTGCGAGTGCCATCACGCACAATGGAAATGTTTAATCTGGGTAAACTGATTGCATACGGCTGGAAAACGCTTCCCCTGAGACAATGACGTTAAGCCATAAGGCTGAAAGAAGAAATTAGGAAGAAGACAAAGACATTGAATATAAAGGGTCTCAAAGTTCACTCTTGACCTTCGATCAACAATTAGCAATGTTGATCGAAGTCTTGACACTCTGCCGAGAGTGAACGACGTCGTGGACATGGGGCTTGCCCACAACTATGGTCGCTGCCTTCGCCATCCTTTCCCAGCGGTCTCTTTTAACCACATGGCGAGCACATCCTGCTATTAGGATCTTGGTGACAGATTTGATGGAGTCTGTCCATCGGGTTTGTGATCGACCACGTGATCTTATGGTTCGACTGTACCCAGAGCCACCAAACGCTCCATGGAATCATCACTACCTAATATCGTAACAAGTTAAACTTGACATTTTGTGTTATTTTGCTATAAGGTGTCATTCAGACGATCACAGTTTTTCTACTATTTCTCCAGATATCCTTTCTTAAAATATCTTTGGAAGGAAATTATGTAGAAAGCTCGTTTGAGAGGACATGTCCAGAATTGGCCTCTGCAACTGTTGTTAGATTCAAATTGTACGTTTACCTGGGCTGTGACCTTGGATACAAGTAAAACCTTATCCTTAAAATCTAGACGAGGCAGTTGTGGTTTTAACAAATTGCGTCTAGTTTCATCCCAGTTTTTATTGAAACTTCCGCGCGATTTGAATAACAAATGACGGCGTGTTCGTCACGTGTCATGACGTTAGCTAATGAGTGTTTGTCTGCGGCTGTGAATGAATTAGACGGATTTGATGAGTTGTATGTGTTATTTAGTTAATTCACTACATTACATTTGGTTACTAAATTAAATTAGTTTATTCTGCTTCCGTAATCAACTTACCTACACTAATGTAACAGGTCAATGAAAATCCTTGAATTGTGTTTTGATGTACGGTCTAACAAGCTATTTGGTTTACACTTTACAATGTAATTTGTGGGTTAAACTGTAAAACCAATTAGCTTGTTCCTGCTGTGCTGTGCTGTGTGTGTGCTTGTGTTTGTTGTTGTTGCTTGCTTGTTGTTGTTGTGTTTGTTGTTTGTTGTGTTGCCTTCGGAATGCCGAAGGCCTTCGTTGCTGAGAGATGGCGAGATGAACCTGACGGTTTCCTAAAAATTTAGACCACAATAGCAAGCAGCTGTGAGAAATTGAAGGAGTAGACAGAGAGAGGTTCTTGCCCAGCAGTTCTACCGTATGGGTTGATATACTTAATAATAAAAACGATGGACTTTGGGTTTTTACAGTACTGCCTCGTTCAAACTTAAAAAAAGTCTTTAACATCGGGTTAATGTTTTTAATCGG
Source organism: Xestia c-nigrum (assembly GCA_916618015.1). Classification (NCBI taxonomy): domain Eukaryota; kingdom Metazoa; phylum Arthropoda; class Insecta; order Lepidoptera; family Noctuidae; genus Xestia; species Xestia c-nigrum. The sequence goes on from OU745263.1 coordinate 9,235,585, forward strand.
GACAACAATAAAATATCATTGTATGTATTTAATGTATTTTAAGTTAAGAGGGTCAGGGCCAGGACCAGGGCCGATTGACTGCTGGAGCTGCGGGACTGTTTGAAAGAGATTCCGTAACATAGATGGGTTTTAGTCAGTAAAAGTCTGACACTCCCTCCCGCTCCGCCTGGAGTGGGAGGAGTCATTCGATGATTAATTTAAAAATAGGTACTTATTTGAAGAAACTATGGCCATCACGCTGAATCAAGCCGGCCCCGTAGAGTGCTGCATTGCATGCATTTTTTGACAAGATCGACGTATAGTATTCCCCTTTTTTCTTCCTCGAAAGTTCAGCCGATCCAAATATTTGTGACATTATAATTTAAAAAAAGAGTGGGTATGTCAATGCAGGTTCCTATCAATTTCTTTAATGTAATTCTTTTCCGAATTTGTCTGGTAGTCAGATGACTACCGGACAAATTCGGAAAAAAATCGCCCCATTTATTCGTTGCTGAAAAAAGGAAATATACAGGGACGGTCTCTGTAATTTCCTTTTTTAGCCTGTTGACCTTGATTCTATGAAAAATATTGCTCGTCTGTGAAGCTCGACCGAATCGGTTTGATATCATTGTCTAATTATTGTGTCTTCTTCGCCAACTAAAGATGAAGGTTTATTCAGGAAGAAAAAAGGGGAATAAAGTATCGTAAATCGTAGCCCTGTTCCTTCCTTAAGTGTGTTCTAAATACTTCAGAAGAGAAATATTAACTTTCTCTCAATTTAAGATGTAAAATGTTTTATTTTACGTGCAACGTCCTACAAGGCATTTACCGTTATAGCTCGCGACGCGCGACGGGAGGAATTCTTTTGCTTCGAGTTTGAGCAAATGTTACCGTAACATTGGAGCCATTGACTTCCAAGTTACTAAGGTTTCTCGAACAAAAGAAAATATTTTTATACCACAAAAGACTACCGAACGTAAACGTTTTCACGTATTCAGTACCTACTCCATTCTGACCCCTACATCAAATTTTATCATCGATAAATTAAAAAAAAAACAGCTGTTTCACACATTCGACGTTTTAGTTACTTTTACAGCAAACGGCTTTTTTTTTTTAAATCGATGATAAATTAATTCAGGGTTCATTCAAACTTCTATTCAAAACATTCGAAAACCAATGGTAGCGCCGTAAAACAATTTAGTTTTCTAAATTGTTTTACGGCCATTCAAATTTCATTCAATTTCATTTTCAATTCCATTCAAATGCAAATCGATTCGTGTCACGTCTCCTCTTTGTGTATTGAACGTTCAGTTTTTAAAAAACGAATACTCGGCGACTCGATATTTAAAAAACTTAAAATCAATAATGCGTTTTTCAAGTTTTTGTTGGCTTTATTACTGAACTTGAACTTGACAGTTATAAGTTGGCATCAGCTTGGTTCAAGGCTATTAGTATGATTACATAAGAATGTTGAATAATTTACATAAATAATTCGCAAGAGGTGTTAATTTTGAGCAGAATTGTGGTTACGTTATTACTTAGTTGTTTCACGCTTTATTCACGATGATGAAGTTGTTTATTATGATGATTAACAGGATATTTTTTCAACAGCTTATGAGTAAAAACATCAAAATGGTCAGTTAAATGCATTTTATTCATATTTGCTTATTATGAGGTTACACTATTATTTTCTTAAGATCGATGATTACCTGTATCACCAAGTGTCCAATCGGTGAAAGTGACGCATCAACGAAACTGTCGAACGAGTGAGGTAAACTGACCAGTGTTACGCGGACTCATTTACACAACCCAAGACATTATCATTTTCATCCCATCTATTCGAAAAAGACGACTTGGTTCGCCTTTAAGTGCACCCAAAGGTGGTGTTTTCTATAAGAAACTTTTAGCGGGCAGTAATGAGTTTTTAATCCTCTTTATAAGTGCGCCGCAATTATCTTTGCCGCGCACTTTTTGAATTTGGAACATCTTGTGTTCAGCGCCCAAGAAATCGAACGCAAATATTGTTTGAATAAAGACTGGCTGGTGCGACGGCCCATAGTAGCACCGCGCGCCGGCTGAATACAAAAAAAAAAAGAAATAAAATTAAAAACGCGCGAACTATAGCCCGCGTTTTCGTCAATTTTCACGGATTGATAGAAATTCATGATTTTGTTTTGAAAAATGAGTTCTTCAAGTGACAGTGAAAGTATAGAATTAACTCCTGATAGTATTAGAACTGACGCAAGAAATGTGATGGATAATCTACTACCTGCAAAATCCCGGGAGAAATATATGAAAGCTTATGGTAATTTTATTGAATGGAGAAATTCAAGAGGCGCCAAGAATTTTTCAGAATCTGTGTTTTTGGCCTACTTCCAGTACTTAGCCAAAACTAAACAACCTTCCACACTTTGGAGTACCTACTCAATGCTAAAATCAACAGTCAGTTCTAATAACGACGTAAAACTGGACACATATTCGAAATTAATAGCGTATCTGAAGAGGATGTCTGATGGATTTAAACCTAAAAAATCCAAAGTGTTCTCAGTCAAAAACGTGGAGACTTTCCTTAATGAGGCACCCGACAACATCTTTCTTGCCGTAAAAGTAAGTAACTATGTATGTATATATGGTGGATTAGTAAAGTATAACCAGTGTTTTAAAATGCGCATTTTATTGTAACCTGTACTTCGATAGATAGGTACTTGTCTTATTCACATTCGGTTTTGTTACAGGTGGCTTTAATTTTCGGAGTACATGGAGCTTGTCGTGGCAATGAACTTTTAAAAATAACTGTTGATGATGTCGAAAATCACTCGGATAATTTACTGTTAGTAAAGCTGACAGACACAAAAACAAAAATTGACCGATCCTTCGTAATCCGAGGAGAATACAAAACTATTGTACAGAAATACCTGGACCTGCGTCCTGCTGATATAAAGACCAATCGGTTTTTCATCCGTTATCAAAATGGCAAGTGCTTCAAACAAGTTATGGGAAAAAATAAAATTTCTTACATGCCACAAGAAATCGCTACTTATTTGAAGTTACCAGATATCAAGCTATATACAGGACATTGTTTTCGTCGCACTTCTGCTACCCTGTTGGCAGATTCTGGAGCGGACTTAACTGTTCTCAAGCGACATGGAGGATGGAAGTCGAGTGCTGTAGCAGAGGGATATATAGAAGATTCCATTGAGAACAAGGCGAAAACATGTGAACGCATCGTGGAAAACATTAAATTGCAACCTTCAGTTAATCCATCCATGCCACTGTCGCCGCGCCCATCTACATCCAAACAAAGAGATTCACCGTCACATTTTCCTCAAAATGAGCCACATTCTGACATTATTTCAAACACGCAGAATAAAATTAAATCTACAACAATCTCTATTCCTAATAAAACTGTAACAATTAATTTTCAAAATTGTGAAAATGTCTCAAATGTAAATATAAGTTTTTAGTTGTTTTATTATTAGATACTACTTAATTTCAATTTAGTTGTTACTCTGTTTCATTAAATATCAATATTACAATAAAATATGAGGCGCCTTTTATTTTCTCATAGTGGGTGATGAAAAGTAGAGTGTATCACTCGGGCGCAAAATATATTTTTGGCTCGGGCGACGTACTTTGAATCCCTCGCTACGTTCAGGATTCTACTAAAGAATCCCTCGCTACGCTCGGGATTCTACTCTAGAATCCCTCACTTCGCTCTGGATTCAAAAAAGCGCCCTCGCCGTAAAAATATTATTTTGCTCCCTTATGATACAATCTACTATTTCTTCAATGAAGGAAAACATCGTGAGGTAACCAGCATGCCTTAGAGATATTTCTTGACGGCATGTAAATCCAAGTCAATTAAAAACGCTCGGCTCACGGGCGGCGATAAAGAAAGAAGCATCGGGTGGCCCATACCTTCGCCACATCCACAGCGTTGTCGGTGACAGCGGAAAGGCCATTCTGGCTACATATTTCCGGATTCTCGAGACCAGGATAGGAGACGAGCATAGCATGCACCCATACCCTGTTGCTTTTTCATCGAAGGAACCCCACTTTATGGGTTTGAAGTTATTTCGTGTCATGTGGGTTCGGTGGCGGTTTAGGGCCTTCTTAGATTGACCCCGGAAGGTTGGTCCCTGCAGATGCTCACTTGATGATAATGAGGGAGTCTCATGGTCCCTAGACTTGATGGAAACCAGCGAAGAAGACTTAAGAAAAACAAACTTCATTGACAGATGATAATGAGATACCTATGTCCTATAGAAATTATTTTATAGTCAAACAGCTCAGTTAATATTACATGGTTCTATGTACTAGGCTATAAAAGATGATCCTTTGGGGATTAAAGGCGTGATAATCATCATCATCATCATCATCAGCATTTCAGTCAAAAAACGTAAATTGCTGGACATAGGCCTCCCCCAAGTGTCGCCACATTGTACGATCCCGTGTGACTCGCATCCAGCAGATTCCGGCAACCTTCGCCCCGGTTCATCGATCCACCTAGTAGGAGGCCTTTTACATAACGCAACGGCTTCCAGTTCGGGGTCACCACTCCAGTACTTTTCGGCCCCATCAGCATCAGCATGATATTAATGTAAATGAACCACTAGTTTGATGCCAAATGCACACGATTCATCAGATCTAAGGAACGCGCAATTATGGTATATGGAACTACCAATTTCCATCGGGTATTATCCTAATAAAGATGGATTACTATAAGAACACGATATTATCTAACAAAAACACGAAGCGATTACAAAACGAAGCATCGGTTTTCCTTAACCGCGATTGAGTGACCTTTTAACCTTAAACTAACTGCCGCAGCAGTTTTGAGGGTCTAGCTAAACTAATAACCATGCAATGAAGAAAATGGAAAAGTTAAAATTTTTCCTAAAAGCTAATGTGAAATATATTTACTTATTGGGTAATAGGTAAATCGGCTATCGGTTACCCATCACATACAGGTAAATCAATGAACTTAACCCATGAAATTTTTCACTAAACTAACATACATGAAAATCAATCAATACTTGTTGGAATGACACAGCATTTTGCACCGTATTCTGGGTACAACCACCACGGTGATACGCCATGATGTCCGGAACAGCCATTAGTAATGGTGCTGTATTGTCAACCTATTTATTTCTGTGGGATGTCTGGCTTCCGTGTTCTATACATACAAAAGTATTACGGAAATTAAATATCGAGTTGTTCTGTGTCCCTGATGAAAGCTTCGCTTGTGAGTTATCCGTTATTGATTCAGTTCAATCATTCTATGTATTTTCGGGTCGGGGAGCTTTCGGGACCAGGACCGCGGTCCCGGATTACCCTTAAATATTTTTGAGTGGTATTTAGGGACACAAGAAAAAAGAAGTTAAAGTAAGTACAGTTATCAAAAAGAAGAAGAAGAGTAATGAAGAACCTGTAGTAGTTCATAATTCTGACCTCGTGATAGTTTGTGAGACTTTATTATAATTGACGTGGAGTTGCTGACACCAAGCCCGCTATTCAAGACAATACCTCTTCTTAATTTAGTATGGTTATATCAGAAAAAAAGATCACGGGCATTTTAGTGCCCGGTCTTTCAAGGGTCTACGAGAGCCACGGGTACAACTTAATATTTATAAAATAATTTTATTTGAAAAATTCTAAATTGTTTGGTTGGCCGTACTTTCTAAAAATATAACTTCTTTTTCAATACACTTCCTCGAAAACTGGTTATTTTCGCACTACGTTTAGGTTCAAAATCCATTGTATTTCAAACGCGTGCATTTTTCATGTTTTTTCTACACATGTGCAGAAAAAACATGAAAAATGCACTATACTTAGTCCAAATTGGTTCATTGCGACGTTAAATCGGATCGGACGACCCGAAAGGCGTAGTGGTAGTGAGGCTGCCTTACGTTCTTAGGGTCCTGGGTTCGAGTCCCGCCGGTAGGAGCAAATGTTTGTGTGATGAGCATGGACATTTGTTTCCAAGTCATGGATGTTTATATGTATAATAAGTATGTATTTACAAACAAAAAAAAAGGTAAACAATATGTAGTATTTCAACTATCTGGTGTCCACAACACAAGCCTTGCTTAGTGTGGCGCTAGATGGCGCTGTGTGTTAATGTCCAGCGATATTTATTTATTTATATTTATTTAGGGGTAATCCGGGACCACAATCCTGATCCCGAAAGGCCCCGACCCGTTTGTCAATTCCGCTTCGTTTGATGAGGTCGAGGTGAGGCGAGGACGGCCATCTTATTTTTAAAGTAAGTGTAGGAAAATTATGAAAGACGTTGTTTTCATCATTAACTTCTTGCCCTTTGCCCATGTTATTTGGGGTCGAAATCAATAATTACTTTCTATGATATTTTTCAGGAAGTGATTACTACTCTATGTATTAAAGAATGCACTCCGCATTCATCAAGTGCAATGAAGTTTCAGGTTGCGGATAGGCAGCCTAATACGCTGTGACGTTTTTTAATGTTACAGCACCATGCTGAGATAGGAGCCTTTTGGCCTCGTACAGGACGAGTTTCTTTTTTTTTTTAATATTTATGTTGAATTTTTACTAGTTCTAAATACTACAATTTTGATGTGTTTTGTCTTGTGCGGGCTAATAAATTAATTTTCTTTATTTCTTTAATACTACTGGAAGCCGTTGCGTTATGTAAAAGGCCTCCTACTAGGTGGATCGATAAACCGGGGCGAAGGTTGCCGGAATCCGCTGGATGCGAGTCACACGGGATCGTACAATGTGGCGACACTTGGGGGAGGCCTATGTCCAGCAGTGGACGTTTTTTGACTGATATGCTGATGATGATGATGATGATGATTATCACGCCTTTAATCCCCAAAGGATCGTCTTTTATAGCCTAGTACATAGAGCCATGTAATTAACTGAGCTGTTTGACTAAAAAAGAATTTCTTCAGAACATGTGTACCTCATTATCATCTGTTTAGCCTTATCCCAAGGGTCACCCATCCACGGGCCAACCTCGGCAAGCATTGCTTAACCTCGATGATCGATACGTGCGGCTGTTATTACGAGTATTTAGCTACCGAGCCTGTAGTCATCTATAGGATAGGTGATTTTATTTAATACACGATAAGCTAGGTATTTGTATAATATGCAAGGTGCACCTCTAATAACATGATATTCTAATGATTTTGTTACTAAATCTAAACCATTGGCTTCTTTTGGTTTTTTAACCTTGGCACGTATATTAAAAATATGTGAGAAAATTACAAAATTAACCACTTATTTATTTTACGTAACATAACTTCACGCTTTTAATCCCCGAAGCATTAGACAGAGGTGTATGTTTAGGTACATAGTATGTACCTAAACATACTCCTGTAACTAACTGTATGTACTACATACAAAGTGAAAGCCACCTCATCACGAATCCGTTAACCAAGCATTTTACCAAAAAGATAACAGCCTGATTATCTAAAAATAGCTGTCACTCTGACATGTTCCCATACAAAAATGTGTTATTTTAACAGCTGATTTAGATAATCAGCTTGTCGTCTTTTTGGTGAACATGGACGTAAGTAACTTTACGCGATAAATTATTCGTGGGAAACTACTTTTTTTTTTTAGGGTGAAAAATCATGTTTTGTGGTAGAACTCAATGTAAACGCACTTAAAACATTGTGCTGATGGATGGATTGAATAGTTAGGGGGTTGTAGTGGTGTTTAAAGTAAACATCTTAAAAACATAAAAACTTGTATTAAAAATAAAAACATGTCGAAAGTTGTAACTTTGACTCCCATTATCTCCGAAACTAGAAGGTTCCCAGGTATGGCGTAGAACAAAAGTATGATCGTAATGAAGGGGAGAACAATTAGCGCCTTTCGGCTTCGTGATGAGGTGCTATACACCCTTTGTGTATCTAATAGTTATTATAGTTTTAAGTCCCTTGTAATAGGGGACAAGACTTTCGCCATCAAACGAGCACACTGCAGAAACCTCATGCTCAGAACTCAAGCTTGCGACCACAAGACCAACAATAATTCATTGATAGGACAGACTGTTATCTACTAAGTAGGTACCCTAGCCGTGGCCGAAGAGCAGCGGTGGCCCAATGGTGGCGGCCCGGACTTACGAACAGTAAGTCGTGGGTTCGAACCCAGACAGGCGCATTACCTACTTTGTGTAATTTATTTCATCACCGTACCGCTGCTCTCAAAACGGTGAAGGAAAACATAGTGAGGAAACCGGCATGTCCTATATAGAACCAGAAATTCGAAGATATGTGACATCTACCAATCCGCACTGGGCCCGCGTGGTATATTATAGCCCATTCCCTCTCATTGAGAGGAGGCCGTGTCCCAGCAGTGGGAACATTATAGGCTGATGATGATGATGATGATGATGATGAGGTACCCTAGTCTTCAAACAAGAACTGTGATGATGCGGCCTCGGACATTTTTTTTTATTCAAATGAAATTCGTTTCTAGGTTCTACAATTATTATTGTAGTACGGTTCGATGTGAATAGCCAGTAATTACGCGCTCTGTTTATTTTTTTATTTGAAAATCGTTTCACGTATTACATTATGACGCTATGATTATAATACCGCGGATATAGATGTCCTATGTAGAAGTTATTCAGTATCTAGGTAATATAAATGTAAAATATATCTAAAAAAACCTTGTGAAAAAGTGAGCAGCGGTGGCCCAGTGGAGGCGGCCCCCGACTACCGAACAAAAAATAAATAAGTAAATCATTGGTTAGAACCCAGGCAGGCGCATTACATTGTGTCATTTATTTATTTACCACTACTCTCAAAACGGTAAAGGAACAATTCGTGAGGAAACCGGCACGTCCTAGAACCAAGAATTCGAAGACATATGATGACATCTACCAATCCGCACCGGGCCCGCATGGTGGATTGTAGCCTATTCCCTCTCATAGAGAGGAGGCCTGTGGGAACAATGGAAACATGATGATGTAAAAAAGTTGGAACTTTGACCCCCAATATCTGCATTACTAGAAGGTTCCCAAGCATAGTTTACTACAACAAAATGATGGGAAGAACAAGTGTCTTTCGTACAGTAAAAGAACACGAATAAGGGTCTTTTAATACCCTTTATAAAAGTGACCTAACCCTCTCTTCATTTATAACATACAAACACACGTTTGTTTCTTTAGTAAACATACAATCGTATTTTGCAGAAAAACTGACCTACGCCATTTGTGAGAACGCAAACTCATGAAGTATTTTTGGAAACGGGAAAAACCCAACAATGCAAATCATGCTGCATTTTAGTATAGGTAACGTAATGTGTGATGTGGGTGACATCGTTCGTGTCATCCATGTGAAGAAAAGTTCTGATTCTACTTACGCATCGATGACTCATTTTAGGCTCAACGTAACTTTGTCTTATCATGCTGAAATTGAATGAATAAACAATTAATAGTCCACGATCGTGGTCACGATAGTTCGTCATCAATTAGATAAACTAAAGGCTAGCGATTTCGTGAAGCATGCTTTTGTTTTAGATTTTAGAATTGATAGTATTTAAATTATTTATCTTCTCTACAGTAGGTATTGAGTCACAGGTTTGATTCTCGTTCGGAACACTTGGGAATTAGAATGCAAGAGCGAGCGAAGCGAGCTCAGGACTTGGGCCACACCGACTCGGGCGGGACTGTTTGGTTATTTTAAACCCTACAAACAGAAATAGGAGCCTTCGTCGACCACGCCTTATTACAAAATACTGATTTTTACCTTGAACTGGTCAAATTAACTTACTGGCCACAAAAAAAAAACACTCCGCATTGGACTGTCCAAGTTGGTCATTACCAGGATTAACCGTAAATTCGTTAGTCAAAGGCTGTAACACGCTATTGGTTTGGTCTTTGACTAAGATTTCTTGTCAACCCTGAGTTTTGGCTTGCAAAACCTAAAAGCACCGGAACTTCGAAGTTTGACCATAACAAACATCGAAGAAACAAACAACAAACAAACAAACATCAAACATCTTGCTTCGGTAAAGGAAAACATCGTGAGGTAACCAGCGTACCTAAGAGATATTTATCGATGGCATGTAAAGCCAAGTCAGAGGCAAATGGGCGGCATAAAACTTCGACACCAAGTTAAGCACTAACCATACGAAACGAGGAAGAACGTACCGATGTAAAATGTATGAGAAGGCTGTTTTTTAAGGGTCTAACATTATGTTCTAATTTTTCCTATGTTTTAATTCTTTGAAACTAATATACACCTCGACATAGCTCCATAACATTTTTGGTTCCACAAACCGCCTCTCACTCCCCAAAATCAAACAACACCGGGTTAACACCAGCAGAATTATTTTACCAACTAGGCAACTTCAAGTCACAGTAGTTTAGATCGAATCGAAAAGAAAAACCCACTCATATTTTTCCGACCTTAGAACCCAACCCGGAGCATTAACAAGATAATACGCAAGGAAAGTTTATGTGAATATATACAAATAAAAATATGCAAAATAAACTTTTTCTGTCATGTCTAATGCGGGAAATCTTCTGCTATCATAATTGGGTTGAATGTAACAAGGTTTGAGTTATGGGGGCTTGGAGAGTCCAAGGCGCTGATATAAAGTGTCATACACAATGGAAATGCCGATAGATAGGTATTTCTCTCTCAGAAACTCTCAGCGTCCGCGTATGTCCAGATTTGGGTCGGTCCATGGACATGATATTATGTATACGTCACCGTAAAATTGTCAAACACGTTGATTATATCTCTCTAGGGAGGTTGTAAACTCTCGAAATATTGTCAACTGAAAATATTATAGTGCTTACAATGTAATGGCTCATTTACATTAGGTCGGTTTGAGGTCGGTCACCGAAGGCGGCGGCCGCATTCGGTTTAACTGAAACGCTCACCTAAATTGAGTTGTTTACATTAGTCGGTTAACCGAATTCGGCGAATTGATTGATGCGGCGATTGTATATTGAACAGTCAGGTTGCAAGCATCGTCATGAACAGTCTTGTGTTAGAAGGATTTTTAACTGTGTGCGATGTAATACAAGAAGTTTTGAGGAAAAAATTGAAAAATAGGAGTACAAAGAGAAAGAGAGTGTGGATAATGGCTCATTTACATTAGGTCGGTTTGAGGTCGGTCACCGAAGGCGGCGGCCGCATTCGGTTTAACTGAAACGCTCACCTAAATTGAGTTGTTTACATTGGTCGGTTAACCGAATTCGGCGACAGAAAGAGAGTGTGGATAACACCTCTATTAAGTCAACGGTCTTTGTTAGTGACCGAATACGGCCAAACCGAATACGGCCAAACGAATACCGGTTTATATTAGTCGGTGACCGAATACGGCCTGCAGCCGAATACGGTCTAACCGACTTAATGTAAATGCGCCATAACACCTCTGGCTCGACCGAATACGGCCAAACCGAATACGGCCAAACGAATATCTGTTTATATTAGTCGGTGACCGAATACGGCCTGCAGCCGAATACGGTCTAACCGACTTAATGTAAATGCGCCATAACGCTTTTTTTTCGATAGATTTGTAATCCATCGAAGCGGAACCGTAATATTGTGAAATGGATGCGACGGAAGTATCTCTGCTGCCATAATCGGGACTTAGGGCACCCCCACGATATGGTAGTTAGGTTCCTTTGAACCCTGCAGACAGAAATAGAGGCCCCGTTGACTGCGCTTTTTAGGGGGATATAAAGTGTTTTGAGGTTAGGGTACCTATATTAATCGATATTACTTGGAATGGTACCTACATTATCTTTTTATGAGAGTGGTACCGTGGGGGCAAGGGGGACCCCTCCTTCCCTCCCCTTCCTGCACACCGATACTTCCATCGCATGCATTTCACAATAGTACGGTTTCGCTTCAATTCATTACAATCTACCGAAAAATAATGCGTTATATTGTAATACAGTATGTTCAAGAGTTTACAATCTATCTGACCATTTTACGTAGATTGTCACCCAGGCCATCTATTATAACACAGAATTTCCTCCGTACCTCGGAAAGCATTTGTAGATCTTTGACAGACTTTAAGGGTATTTACTTAGAGGTATCGTGTTTTCCAATGACTAGGTGCCATCAAATAGGCAATTGCCATATGAAGTAGTTGCTTCAAACTTGAATCTGACCTCTAGTTATCAGCTGCATACGGTCAAACTGAAAGCCGACCTCAAATTAGGTGGTTGACAACTTGGAAACGTTGGAAACTTAACGTAGCTGATGATTCCTTTACACCGTAGCAACGGTTCACAATCATGTACCAGTGTACATCAGCCCTCAGCCCAATCGTCTCTTCTCCATATAAACAAACTGTGCGCGCGCAGTGCGCGTTGTCGATCGCGCATCATCTTACGTGCGCGCGCGCATCTGTACGCATCATTTATTTATTATTCGTGTGTGATTGTGTTCGAGTGATATTTAGTGATAGGAATATTTAAGGTAATTATCATATAAATATTTTTATAAATGATTCGGTATTTTTAAATAGATTTGGTCTTTATGACTTAAAGTTGGTTTGAATGTAGGTTGGTTCTCTGGTTTTGGGCCCCTACCAGTGCTCTCGATAATAAGCGCGGTGATATAATAAGGGCGGTAGTGCCCACTCAAGTAAAAATCTGTAAGTAGGTACTACATGCTTTGAGTTATTCAAATTTACCTATATTACTAAACATTCAAAACACCTTGTCATTTTTATAGCAAAATGATTCCGATATAAATAATATTACTTATTTATTTATTTTACAACTAATGTACCATTAACAAATCATAGGTATGTTACTAACCAACTAGGTACAACTACGTATGTGAGTGGAGTTTTTAATATTTTCTTTTAAAAAGAAAACATGGAAAGTGTCACCTGACCAGAATTGTAAAAGTCGAGTGAGTGAAAGTTACTGTTGTAAGCACTAAAGCATTGCACATGGATTGGAAATAATAAGTAGGTATTTCATTTACTGTCTCAGTGATCTAGTGGTCGCTATTGCTAAGCTGGTCGTGAGTTCGACTCCCAAGTCGGGCAAATGCATTTGTGAAATGTGTGTGAAGTCACAACTCTGCATTACCTTTCGGGGATTACAGGTCTGGATGATACCTCATCATCTATCAAAGCCTAAAATAATTACCTATATTGTTTGGTAGTGATTAAGCAGTGCTGTTTTAGCGAATGTGAGTACCTACCCTATTAAACAAACCATGTCTGGTTTAATGGTACAAAATAAACATAACCTGTACTGTGACTATATTAGTATGTTCAAATAAATAAAAATAATTAAAAAAATCCTGATCTGGGCCATGGGCTGATGCTGTGTACAGAAAAAAAAGCAAAGTTTTGTCTCTGATAAGTAAGTTGGCAGCCGGCCAGCCTTTTTACCGGACTTCTAAATAAGAGGTTTTCAATTTCGTAGTCTGTTTCTTTTTTTGAAAAATGAAGTCTTAAAATCTGGAAGTTGGGTACTTCTGTTTGCTTGACGTTTTTGCCACCTACTTCAGGAAGGTCCTAATTTATTTTCCACTTTTAAGTGTTTTATTGGAAGTCGGTTTGTTTTTTAAGAAATAGCTTGGATAAATCTGAATCCTATAGGAAAATGCAGGAACTAAGTCAGATCATTATAATATTTTGGCATACTTCATTTAATTATTTCAATTCATTACTACCTATAGCAGGTCTGGATCAAGATTTCAAAAAAAATAAAAAAAAAATTTGTCTACTGTCAAGCATTCCCTGGTAAATTGGGTAGCTGGCCCACATATGTTAGTACACTTGCATGAAAGAACAATTCATAAATATCTACCCATTTGGGTGACCCTGACCACCTACTTATACCAGTCAAGTTTCTTTAATTATTTCTACAGTTATACGCAGTAAATAAACATTTACCGTTTTCTTGGATTCCGAAAGGATATTTAATACTATATTTCTCCACAATAATAACACCTGGTTTCTAAGCCATAATCTCAGACCTGTTTCAATAATGTTATGTTGTCTTGAAGACACCTAACTTGACTTGTTCATACGTTAAACAACCCCGTTGACTTTTGTTTGTTTCAGTTTGCTACTAACCCAACAAGTACAACTATATCAACCGTAGATTTTATTTTCATTTTTTTTCTTTACCTTAAAACACTCACTTGCCGATCCATTTCACTCTCGACATTGGCAGAATAGTCGGCTTCAATAGCCATTAATCAAAAATAGAATAGAACCCCGTTGACGTTTGTATAATAGGTTAAAATAAAAAAGTATATTACATAATTATTTTCTTAAAATTTATAAATATTAGCTTATAAAATGCCCGCTTGGAGTTTGGTAATCCCACAGGATCGTAATAACGGGATAAAAGCATCCCTTGTATTAATCAAGGAGCCAAATTAGCAACTCTATTTGTGGTGGTTCAAACTTCGTTTGAAATACTGTTAGAATAATGTCTTAATCAGCTTGCACTGAGCAAAGTGGTTGTAACGTCAGTCACTGCGGGCTGAATAGTGCGAAATTAGTGATTTCGATCGATTTACAAAAAATCTATTAATTGGACTAAAAAGTATAACACCATGGGCTAATATGTTGCTTGTAGAAATATTTGACAAAAAATTAGAATGATCGCATGTATTGTAGGATAGTTTTGTTTTACTCGTTACAAGAAATTTTAAAAGATAAGTTCGTATTTTTTATCGAGGAAAATTAATTGTATTGTTTTTAAAATATGTACTATAACTTCTTTAGGCGCTTTGAACACTTTTTGGGTGAATAAAAATCATGGAACTCACGTGACCGTCACAACACGCTTCGTAGCACTCGTAGCGGATCCGTTACGGCGTAGCACTTTATGTTCCAGTGTTTGTTTATTTGTTTATACAACATTATTTTTTGTTTATACTAAACCCGAAAAGGGGTCATTGTACTCATCATTTTGAACTACTTTTTCTATGGGACGAACCTTGAAATCGCGAAAAAAAAATCAGCTGTTCCCTACATTTTGACGAGTTATGCGAACATAAATGTAGGGAACAGCTGATTTTTTTTTCGCGATTTCACGGTTCGTCCCATAGAAAAAGTTGTTCAAAATGATGAGTACAATGACCCCTTTTCGGGTTTAGTATAAACAAAAAATAACCCTGTATATTGTTTGAAACCGTTTATTCTGTAACGTACCCTCTCAAGGTTCTTTGAAAGACCAGCGTCAGACAGCTTCTTCACCTGTCTGGCATGAATGCTTAAATGGACCTTTTTGGCGCAGCCGTGAGGCACACAGCACATTTCTATTATGTTCTACTCACTGTTTTGTATCTATTTTATAATTGCGTGTGTGCTTTATTAACTGACGACAAATAAATATTTTTATTTTCTTTCTTTTCTTTCTTTCCAAAGCCACGGTATCTCTTTCGAACAGTCCCGCAGGGATCCGTGTATTTTTTGTTTGTCCCCAAAGACTGTCCAACTTTTATATCCCTGTAGTGAATTCCAGTGAAATTATTTCTGAAAGCTAGTTTTATGACCACCCCAATAAAGCTATTTGAATATCTACTGTTATGTTTATATCAATTTATATAAGTAAGCATGTTGCCTTTAGTCTACATGATTGGGGGGACAATGAACCAACTAGGTTACATTGTCCACATACTCATAATCCCTATCCCTACTATTATATAAATGTAAATATAAGTTTGTTTGTTACGCTTTCACGCGAAAACTACTCAACCGTTCATCATCAAACTTTGTACACATATTCTTGGAGGTATTAGAAGTAACATAGGATACTTTTTATTAAAAAGAAAACTAACCCTCACTCGCAGACGAAGTTGCGCGGGTCAGCTAGTTTTTAATAAAGATATGGGAAAAATTATATACTTAATAAAATGTAGCGGTATTGTACCGGTTGACAAAATTGTTACTCTAGTGACCGGTAGGGTTACATATGTGGTTCGACTCTCAGGTCCATCAAGATGTTACATTGATTAACATGACGCGGCCTCCCCGAAACAAACTTTGAATACCTACATCCAGATATTAAATGATCGGGAAAAGACCACACGACCACAAACGACAGAGATTCGTAAATAGCGTTATATTTATGTGTAAATATCGATCATTTTGGTAATGCTTGATGGAATCATCCTGCTATCTTTGTTTGATTAAATCTTCAAATTGTATCTAAATCGTGATGTGACGTACACATTTAAAACACTACCTTATAAATAAACCAAGAAAACACGATTCGTATGTAAATATAGGAAATACTTAACTTTATAGTGTTATGTTTACTTAGGCACGCGTAATGCTGTACCTAGGTATAAATGCCTCCGTAGCAACTGGACAATTTCTCAGCTGGACAGATCGGTAACTGGACTGAGTACAGTCATGAAGAAATAAGTAATCATATCTGTTACCACAGGTTAGAAAATAGGCTGTTCCTGCATTAGCAGCTATGTTTTATTAAGCGACAAAAGAGGTTGCTACTTCGTTGGGTATTCAGAATGATGTGCTGAATTCATGATTATTTCACGTCGTCGAAGACCCTTGCACCCTTTACTTAGAACATAAGTTTGTATCTATAACTAACCAAGAGTACCTATATGAAATGAATCACCAACGCCATGACAATATATTGAATGATGGGTAACGGTATACTAACCGTTACTGATTGAAGAAAATTTACGCATCGTGGACGACATGGCCAAGTTTTTGTCAGATAAAAAGTGATTTTGAAATGTATTTGGTTAGTTACGGTACAAGGTTAAATAAAATTCACAACAACACAATACAACAACAACAACAAACAAACCACAACAACAATGACAACATTACAACAACACACATACATGTTTACATCAACATTTTCTTTGTGTCTACTAATATTGTGGAGTCCTAGGAACTACGCATTCTAATTCAGAAGATCCAAAAACTTCTTGAATTCATGCAGCTCTTTTTTCTAATTGGTTTCAAAATTGTCCAGGGATAGACTAGAAAAATCGATCACTCGCTAGCTGGCAGTGTGGGCACAAGAGGAATATTAAACTCACGTTTTATAACAACAGATGCTATTATAAATCAGCATTCTTAATCACTAAGATTATTATCATTACTATTAATTATTGGAAAAATTCAAAAGAATACGTACATTTTATATTTTTATAACTTTTCTCAGTACTTAAATTGTAATAGTGGAATGTATGTAATTATTTCTAATTTTTATTAAAATGGTTTGTTTCAGTGCACATTAGCTTACGTAAGTCAACAACATGATAAGAGATCCAGAGGTGAGTTGAAAATGATTTTAAATATTTATTTTATAGATTTTTTTCTTCAGTCTCAAGTACAAGTAATTATAAGTAAGTATTTTTTGCAAACACATAGCATGAAAGCAGTTGTGTTCGAATACAGTAGATAAAGTTAAAAAAAATAGGAGTAGGTATAAAATAGTGTTCAAAAGTTATTTGAAAAACTCGAATCTCGACTCGTAGTAGATACCTACCTATTTAAAAAAATGCCGTTCCATACAAAATCGTTAAAATGACACGACCCAAATCTGGGGGTAAAAAGGCCGCTGGAGCAGAATCATAATATGACTTACGTTAAAATTCTTAAAATGAACTTTATGATATTGGATTATAAAGTCTATTTTAAGAATTTTTTTTTTTACGTGTTTCATATTATGATTCGGCTAATGCGGCCGATTTAGGCCCGCTGGTCATCTGTTTTTGTAGTAAGTAGCTACTATATTTCGTTATTACTTTTATAGGTACTTATCTACTTATTTACTAGGAGCATATGCATGCTGAGTGATTTGTTCGTACCTACATAAGGTAAAATAAACATACGTGGGTAATTATAAAGTCATCATTGTAAGAACTTGTGGTATCAACAGCTCATCATCACGATGTTCACGAGAAACCGCAGTTGCTGTTGTTTCGTCACAGAAAATGATTCATAAGTGATCGAGCTATTGAATCTCCGCGGGTTTGTGTTCGTTTTGTAGAACAATAATTTTCTAGAGGATGTGAATTACCCACAGATGTGTATTTTATATACTATTTGACTACAATAGACCAGGGGGGGAAACTTCCATACATTGGTTTAAAAAAAAATTCATAGATAGTGCTGCCATCTGTGTGTTTAGGACACCAACTTTTCAAGTGTTTGACAGCTTTCAACTGTCATAACGAGATCAGCTATTTTAGACTACTCTACTACTGTCAGTGAATTAGATAGCATAGCGGTGACAGCGGTTGCCTTGTGAATAATAGTTCACAAGTTCGAATCCTCAGTCAAAAAATACTTTTTGAACAAAAACTAACAGCGCCATCTAACAGTTTAGGTACACCAGTTTTAAAAACGAAAACCAGAGTTGCGCATCTATCTTGTATTATATAGTCTATTATCTATATGCAATAGATACCTACACACTACGTAGAGTACCTACATTGTTTCGGGAGGGAAGCCGGCAGGAATCTGGTTCTGTGGTATCTTCGGGCCTGATATGAACATATGTGAACTTTTTGGTTAAGTTACCAAAAGTTTACATAATTATGTTCACATCATGTTGTTCTGACTGATGTTCAATACATTTTTATGCCTTCAAATTAGACCACGCTCTATTACAAAGGATGTCGTGTTTATGGAATTAACTTCAATGGGCATCCTGAAGCTCTTTTTAAACGCTACATATGACTTGCATAAAGTACTGAGAAGCCAGTAGGTACACTGCAGGCAGGCTTCAGCCAGCTTATGAGTGTTGATTACTAGGTTAAAGATGACGGATCCTATCACGTATTATGTGTAAATAGTTATTTGTTGAATTAGCTCTATTTCTATCCGTTATTACTTCGATCTCCATCTTTTTAAAAGGAGAAAACCACTTTTCAATTGAACATTTTCGTCTTGTTGTGTTGACAAAAACAGTACCCTAAGTGCTTAGCGTTAATTATACGCAGTTCAAGATTATTTCTTAAGCTAACCCTACATTGGAGTTGCTGACGTTTTTACTGTAAGGTATATTCAATCATTCAATAATTGGCTTCTTATGGTAGTACTTGGTGTTGATCCATCGTTTACATTCCATCAGCAGATGTCGTTAGAACTAATTAACCCTTTGTTTTCATTGCGTCAAAAAATTCATCCGTTGCGTGTGTACCTTTTGTTTCCTCAGTTGTTGAGACTTCCGTATTTTGTCCAGAGGACAAGGTCATAATACAATGTTGATGATGCGTGGGAATTTGCCTATTAAAAGGCCTCTCCAAAATTATAATTGTTCCACTAATCGGTGGTAATATAAAATTGAGTCGGTCCAGAAATGTTTGCCGTAATAGCGTCCGTCAGTTCATATAACAAGCAATCTACCACAAGACTGAAAGCTGTTGACCCCAACATAGTTGGAAAAACGCTAGGCAAAATGAGGTGCTAAAGTTTTGTATGGGACAGCCGATTATTTTTGTGCACTTAGGATGTTTACCCTTGAACATGACTGCACCTTTCTGATACTACCTTCTTGACAGAACTCCTTAGTCAAAAAGGAAAAACCCTTACTTTATGTTTTCTTTTACAGCCATGTGGGTGCCCCATTCGGGAGGTAGGACCCTCGATGGTATCGTCCTGCCCGAACCAGTTCCTGTTGTTCATGACGATCTTAGAGGCGTATATCAACGGCCGCTGCGACCTGGCCGACCCCTGCAACAGGGTGAACAGCAGGGACCAGCCTGATGACAATTATGACTTCGTGGTGGTTGGTGGAGGAACTGCGGGCGCTGTCATGGCTGGGAGGCTGTCGGAGAACCCTCAGTGGAAGGTATGCTCTGTGGTTCTATGGACTTGAGAATTTATTAACTACAAAAAGTGTTTTTTAAAAATCCCTACTCCAAATGTGATTTCATTTGGAAGGAACATATCAAATTGGACTTTTGGCCTTCGAAACATTCTGAAGATAGGAACATATTCCATTTTACAAGAGTGTTAATGGGTAGAACGAGAGGATCCCAAGTAATTCGTAAAGGTTATTACTCAAAATTGCATTGTAAGTTTATTCCTGCCTAACAGTAGTTAATCAGGACCTAGTCTCTCAATTCATAGTCTACCAGAGACTTTTTGTATGAACCTAAAATAAATTCTGCACTCCTGTAAAATTGGCGAATCATTATTCTGCGCCCAATCGTGTTTCTAGGCCTTTTGGACCAGAACAATGGCAGGCATTCGCGGCGATTTCACGCCAGTGTCCAATGACTTGTCACCACTTACCATGCATTGTTGTAATACTGTGGATATCAAGGCAAGGCCGCCGATCTTTGTCTAAAGTGACGTCTTTCTCGATTACGTTGATTTTGTACAGATGGTCCTTCGATAAGGAAGGTTCGTGTGTTTCCGGACTGCCACCACCCCATCTCATCCAGCCGGTGTCGTAAGGGGCGACAAATAGAATCACAATAGCATTCCCAAGGAGGGTGGACGTAAGGCTGGCGGCCGGTCGTAAAATCTTTTCTATATCCCAAAGCAGTATGATTCAGATAAATGGAAGTAATGTTAGGAAGTAGTGTAACGCGCAGGAGCAGACCCGGCCTCTGCGGAAAGTCGAAAAATTTTGTCGCACCAGAACGGGCGGGTGCGATGTACTTATAGTAAGCCGCAGGCTCAGAGAGTAAGAGATGTAAGAATGAGGTGTGCGAGTTGGAATGTCGGTACGATGACTGGAAGATGAGGAGAGCTAGCAGATGTTCTGAAAAAACGAAGTATAAAAATATTTAAGGGTCGTGAAAAGGGTCGTACCACAGAATCTATCATACAGTCGTACTAGCTCGAAGCATTACGACGGAGTATCTACACAAACGTATAACGTTTCAAACGTTATTAATATTTTAACTGCCGGGTTTTTCACCAACTTGAATGAAGATGGTTCAAAACCTGTTGAACACAACGGCGATGTTTAAAAAAAATATAGCAAAAACGTTATCAATTTTTAGATGGGCAATTATACACGCTGGACGGTGGTATAAAATAATTACTTATATGCGACACATAATAAACAACAACAGAAGGGTAAGATACATAGATACAATAGTCCTATAGACTACCCAAAAGCATAGGGTCAGTCGTTACAGGTGGTAATTAAGTGGCCTATAAAAGTCTGACGACAGTGACAACCAGTCTTACCAAGGGGTATAGTTCATTACTGGGTTTAAAGGCAGTCGTTCCAGTTAAAATACTGGTTTTCAACTGCTACCGATTAAACTGGAAGCCGGTCCCAATTATTGGGAAAAAGTTAAGCTGATGATGACTGTCCAAAAGTATGGCAACACAATTCTAATGAATCCTCGAGTCTCTCCATTGTTTAACCGTCACCGCACCATCTCAACAGGAATGATGTAACTTAAAATTAAAAGAGTGTCCATGGCGTTTCTTGCCCGTTCTTCTCCGTAGAGATCTACGTTAGGGAATGGGCCACTACAGTACTTTCACAGTTTGTATGTCTTGTGACTGGGACTGTAGCTACATTTAATTTTCATCTTTGTTTCGACAATTCAAAAGCGCATGTAACTGGCCTACTTGATATAAATGCTTTGACTTAAACGTGGGAATGGGTTTTCACTGCACGTTTCGAGAGGAATGAGGATGTTTAAGTGCTAGGGACCATGTACCTATGTCACACCACAGCTACAGTCGTGCTGATATTTGAAAAAGATCCGTTACTTAATATGATTTAGGTAGGTACGTATTTCTTGCCCTACGTTCTAAACTTGTTAACGTATCTTTGTTTTTTTTTTGCGGTTATTAGAATGATGTCATAAATTACAAAAATAATTATTTAAAACAATTATTTGTGACGAAGGCACAATAATTGTTTTTAAGCGTCAGATTTTTTATTAAACCAATTTCTTTAATTCACTGAGCTTACATAATTCTGTTATTATTTTTGACGAATAATACAAGTTGTCAACTTTACTCGTAAAAATTACAAGTAATGTCATAAAAAAAAACGACTATCTACTTGTTTCTTAAACTCGTTTTGGAGGCCCCTTCCTTGTGGAGGCCCGGGGCAAGTGCCCTTGTTGCCCTGCCTTAAATACGGCGCTGGTGACCGCTCGTCCGCGCGGTCGGGCGGTGAAAAAGATGTCAGGTCGCGCCACTGCGCGGACGAGTGTCGCTTACCGCTTATCCGCGCTCTGCTAATCCATTAGATTGTGATAAGAAACTGGAAGATCCTTCGTATCTCTATCTAGTCATCACCTGAGCTTAACGGCTTGTCAAAGTTTATCACCAGTGTTCATTATTTCAATCCATTATAATTACCACTCCCTGCTATTAGAAACACGGTATTCGCCATTCCAGGTGCTCCTAATAGAAGCAGGTGGCGACGAACCAACGCAATCAGGAGTTCCATCGTGGGTGACAGCCTACTGGTCACGAGATGACACCGACTGGCAATACCACACCGAGAAGCAGGACCGAGCCTGTTTGGACGACGGCGGCAACTGCTACTGGCCTAGGGCGAAGATGTTGGGTAAGCTACCTCAGATTAGAATGCAATCATCAAATGACTTCTCCCACTCTGGGCGTAGCGGGAGGAAGTGTCAGACTTTTACTGACTAAAACCCATCCATTTTCCTTCCCCGCCCTTTATGTTCCGGGGCCGCGGTATCTCTTTCGAACAGGCCCGCAACCCCGGAGATTAGAAAACCTGATGTCCCATCTTGTGTGAGCTTTTATAATATTGATATCTGTGTACCCACTTTACCAGCCCATCATATTGTGGTATTTGTAATATGGCATGTAAATTAGCGTCATTAGCCTAAAGCAGTCCACTGCAGGAAATTTAGTCTAGCCAATCACATGCCATTTGGGAGCTACGATCCTTGGCCGCTCTTATCTAGCTTTATCTGCCACCTTATAAATATGGTCACAATACCAAGCCTCTTCTCTACAGAAAATGAACAAAGACACAACATAGACAGCGGCTGACATTCATAAAGTGTAGATTCCAATTGTAAATGGCACCAGTATTAACCAGAATATAAAGACTATAAAACTGGGTCGTTTAGAAATCCTTGGGCTAAGCGAGATCATCAAACTCTGTTAAACCACTAAACACTAACTTTTCGATCAGAACACAATATTATAAAACTTAAGAAGACCGGTTTTAATTTTTAATCCCGATGTTTCGACCGGATTGCACCAGCCCTGGTCGCGGGGAGACTGAAGTATTGGAGGTACCGCGACAGCAAAGTGAAGGCGTTTATTCAACTACCCTCACACATCTTCATAAATGTTAATTAGGGCCGGTTCACACTAGGACAGCACCAGCACACTACACTAACAGTGTAAATTCGCGATAAATACCCGTCTTCTTAAGTTTGACTAACTTCTCGTTTCAGGTGGATGTTCAGTAATCAACGGCATGATGTACATGCGAGGCCAGCCAGCTGACTACGACAGCTGGGCAGTGAACGGCGCCACAGGCTGGTCCTGGTACGAGGTGCTGCCCTACTTCCTGAAGAGTGAGGACAACAAGGAGATTGGGAACGGAGTGTCGGCCCAGTATCATAGTCGAGGAGGACCCTTGCCAGTGCAAAAGGTAAGAAGAGAAGAAGAGAGAGGAAGAGATAATGGCAGAAATTGAATGGTCTACATAACTACTCTTCTGCCTACACCAAACCACGAGATCGTGAAATGAAAAACGCACAAAAATAAAACCGTTAAAATATCAGTACCAATAATAAAAGTAAGCAGAGAGAAAAAATAATGAAAAAAAGAATTGAAATTGTAGAGGCCAAATTGCCCCTATCTCAGCATGCTGCATCACATGATATTGTTTACACGTTTTTCAGAATGGAATCCAGAATTTTTATGGGTTTTATCTTCTATAACACAGCTAATGAACCAACCGGAATACTCTATGACTTTGGGTTAACTTAGAACTTATCAATCCCTCAATTTAACATAGCAATACACTTCTGAATAAACCAAAGTTTCTTGTCGTGGTATTAAAAAACAAAAAACCTCATGTCCGAAATCTATCTTCCAATTTCAAAATTAACGAAATCAGAACCTCAGAACTGATTTTTTTTTGTTCTGTTTGCAGTTCCGTCACGCGCCTCAGTTTGCTCACGACGTGGTATCAGGAGCCATCGAGCTGGGATACCCACCAACCAGTGACCTGAACGGAGAAACCAACACCGGATTCACAATCGCCCAGACTTTGAATGAGTTAGTATACTGAAATTGTATCTCTAAAAGACAAAAAAAAATGGATGGACTCACGTAGATCTTAAGTAACTTATAATAAGCTTAGTTAAATGTAACGTGTCCAATGACGGAGCACGATCGTAGTTTTAATTTTTTATTTTAATCAAGCAAACAATTAATAAAATGAAAATAAGAGCGCGGACCCTCACGTCTGCGGTAGAAAACTCAAACCATGGTTACAAAGACCATTTTAAGATTTTTTTTTTTTTTAACGTGTTTAATTTACGATTCTGCTAAAGCGGCTATTTTAGATCCCCCGATCACTCTCTCCATTCTTACAAAAAAAGAGGTGTTTGGTTACGCAGGGAAGGTTACTAATGACCCTGCACGCCTTGTATACTGAAACGTGGAATTGTAAAAAAAAAAAACGCTGGACATTACACACACCGCTATCTAGTACACACTAAACAACGGGGCTTGTGACGTGGACACAAGATAGTGAACTACATAGATTCTTGAAAAAATTGCATAAAATGTCTGTCTGTAGACCTTTTTCCTATGCTAATCAAGTTTTTACTTCTACAGCGGAGGTACTCGCTACACCACCGCGAGAGCTTACCTCCGGCCGGCTTCCAAACGAGCCAATCTCCACGTGATGCTCAACGCGCTCGGATCCCGCGTCATTGTAGACCCGGTCACCAAGAAGGTTACCGCCGTTGAATATGTCAAGGACGGGGTCAAGAAAACTGTCGGTGTTAATAAAGAGGTGAGTCATTTGCGAAGTTTTAGCGAGTTATTTATATAAATAGGGCTACCCACGGAAGGATGCAAGTTGATAGGAGTCTGACAAAGATAGTTTGGTAAATTACCAAATTATTAAAGAACCTATTCCTTGAAAACTTTCTACAGAATATGTTTATCAAGAAAACCTGCTCAGGTTCGATCTTCTAGACACCGGTTGTCTTCTGAGTAGATTCCACCCTACACTGCAAATTGTGTTGCTGTCTCACAAACAATGAAACACCTGATATTGTATACTGGTACCCTGATGCCTGGACGTCACCGGGTTTAGTGGCCATAAGCACCGGCCCACCCTAGTAGTAAAGTTCTTTACCGACTCAATATAAATTTATTTATTTAGATAAAAAATATACTTACCTGACTTCAACCACCCTGATTCTAATAAAATTCTTGAATATTTTCAAGGCAATCCTCAGTGCTGGAACTATCAACACTCCTCAAATACTACTACTCTCTGGCATCGGTCCCAAAGAGACCCTGGACAAGTTTAACATCCCCACCATCATGGATCTGCCTGGTGTGGGACAGAACCTTCAGAACCACGTAGGAGTTACATTGGACTTCACACTGACTAAGGAACCCAAAATCCCAGATTTGAACTGGGATGTCGCTACTGAATATTTGCTGAGCAGAACTGGTCCTTTGTCGAGTACTGGAATGTCTCAGGTAAGATTTAAAGCAGAGGTTCGCAAACGTTTTATCCCGGTAGACAACTTACAACATTTTCTGGCTTCGGTGGAACCCCAATTGCAATTTTTTCAAGCCAGTGAACCCAAAAAGGAGAGCAGGAAATTTACAATTTTATTTTTTCGCGCTGTCTAATTAGGATTGCATGACGACCGTAGCTCTTTAGATCATTTTGGCAAAAAATCTGAAAATTACAATTTTATAACTTCAAAATACAACCTGTCATCACCAGAACATGTTTTTTTTTTTAACTTTTTGAGTAGCTTATTATTTACCTACACTTATAGATAAAGCCAAGCCAAAATTTTTGTTATTTAGTATTGAAACCAGACAAATTTTCGTGGACCCCTACTTACAACTTGTACAGTCACGTCTAATAATATGTAAACTTAAGAATTTCTTAAATTGTGTTTCTTCTAATGTACTGATTAAAATGTAATGTAATTACGTACTTACCTACATAGTATTCTGAAACTCATATTTTTTATAATCTCTTAGTTACAATCGTTTTTTCTCGCGAAAATAGCTATAATATTAAGGAAAGTGTATACTCGTACATATTATTAGACGTGACACCCCCATTTTTTTTCACGCCAACATAGACCCCCGATGGGTCTCCCGTAGACCCCTGAACCGGACCAGTTTGGGAATCACTGATTTATGGTAGAAACAGCATATTTTACGGCAGGACTACTTTTCTTGGTGTCCTTCCCGCTATGATATCTTGGCCCAATATCTAGAAACGCATTCCCTAATGTTCATGTTACAGTTGACAGGCAAGGTGAACTCTCGTCTAGCATCAGCAGGAGGTCGTCACCCTGACGTGCAGTTCTTCTTTGGGGGCTACTACGCGTCATGCGGCGACGGAGTCATTGTCGAACCTCACACATTAGACGCTACAGCAGACAAGAGACATGTCACGTGAGTCTATTGCTATGTAACACTGGAAAACTGCACGTTAACGAAGAGTGCTTACACCCCTCTTATGACACTGCAACTTTGGCAATTAAAATGGTAGTCTAGAACTCTAGACTAGTACTCAGTTGCCTTTGTCTTTTGTGTATCTATGGAGAACGTTTTGGGTTGCACATTGGAGTTATACAAATTAATGTGCTACCAACAACCCAACAACTTCCAATGTGTTGTAATTATAATGTGTAATTTTTGGTTATTCCGAATAACAGCCAATGAAATAATTATTATTTCATTGGCTGTCGCCGCTGTAGCCGCTCGGGTTGATCTTAAGAATAAGCCGTGCTTGCCTAGGTTGGTCTGTGGATGGGTGACCAGCGGCAGTAGCACCCACCTGTCATTTGTAGATCTTTGACAGTCTTTACAGTCAGTGGCTTTAAGTCTGACAACCAGTCTTACCAAGAGGTACCTATCTTATTACCCAGTACTAACTGGGTGGGTTTTTTTAATATTTATCTAAAAATGTAATTTGCAATGTTCTAATAATGAATTATGACAAATATGACTTGAAATTTAATTTGTATGTAAGTACTAATAATTTGGAATATTTGATAATGTATCGAGACTAATATGACAAATGACTTCTGATTTATATTTTATTATTGTATGCCTCAACGGCGGGACATAGCTAAACTTATTTAATTATTTAAGATCTGCATTTATGATGTATACCTATAGTTCACAATAAAGATGATTTGATTTGATTTTGATTTTGAGGTCAGATAGCAGTCGCTCCATGTAAAGTACTGGATCAGCTGCAACCGGTTAGGCTGGAAGCCGACCCCAAAATAGTTGGGAAAAGGCTGGGCAGATGATGATGAATGTGTAATTGTTGGTTCTTCTAAATGATTAAAATAAGTAGTTTTATCATTTGTCTAAACTACTTTCCTACCCAGGATCTCAGCAATTGCCCTGCAGCCGCGCAGCCGAGGGTTCGTCTCCATCCGGTCAGTGGACCCAGCGCAGCCGCCGGTGATGCAGCCCAACTACTTTTATGAAGACCATGAGCTCAACGTGATTGTTGATGCCGCGAGAATCGCTTACAGACTGGCTAATACTACCGTAAGTTGGCCTTGGTTATATTTACTTTAAAATTGAACAACCAATGGGCCAGACAAGATTTAGTCAAGGTCGAAGAAATGTTTTCTTACCTTAAATGTGAGACCAGCTGTACCTTTTGGATTCTGCGCCCCAAGATCGCCAATGGGACCAATATTACATTATCTCTGGACCTGGCGCTAATGATTTCTAAAACAATAAAAGCCCAAACGTAACTATGAAATGTTCAAAGGCAAGCACTTTCGTTGCCAATACATGTGATAAATTATTTTCGTGCTATCACGGCTTTATTTTTGAACATTGGGTATCTCTTATACCCAATGTTCAGGTCTAGGTCGCAGTCTGTTTACCTACCTTTTTTATATGGATGGGAAATCATCAAATAACTTCTCCCACTCTGGGCGGAGCGGGGGGGAGTTTCAGACTTTTACTGACTAAAACCCATCCATGAACTTCCTCGCTCTTTATTTTCCGGGGTATCTCTTTCGAACAGTCCCGCAGCCCCGGCAGTCTGTCTACCTTAAGGCATTTTTTGTTTTTACCGTTATGGGTAGCAAGTTTACATTTAGTTATTTTAAATAGTTTATTTGTATATAGAAATGAAAACATTGCATGCACTTTCAAATACCACCTTCGATAAACAGAATGCCTCCTTACCAAGTGATAAATAAATTCCAGATCCTCCGAGAGAAATACGGCATGATTCC
This sequence comes from Xestia c-nigrum, assembly GCA_916618015.1. Lineage (NCBI taxonomy): Eukaryota > Metazoa > Arthropoda > Insecta > Lepidoptera > Noctuidae > Xestia > Xestia c-nigrum. The sequence continues at coordinate 9,263,946 of OU745263.1, forward strand.
CACAGTGGGGTACGGCGACGAGTGCGAGGGCGGAGGCCGGGATCCCACCGACGAGTACTTCAAATGTCTCGCGCAGCAGCATACGGCGCCCGAGAACCATCAGGTGGGCACCGCCAAGATGGGACCCGACTCAGACCCCATGGCCGTTGTAGATATGCAGCTCAAAGTACATGGGATACAAGGTAATTTTACTGTTTTAGACTTGAATGTTAAATACAATCGTAATGAGGAGGGATGAAACGCATGTGACTAAAAGAGTGATGGACATGACCATAGAAATATAACAAAAAAACCGAAGTGGCAACGGGGCGTGTGGGTGTCCGCGCGACTGGCACAAGAGGCCCAGTCATAAGCAAATGGCTATACTATTTTTGCAATAAATACATTGCTCCTCAACCACTACCTAAGCTTGTCGCTAAGTGACTGGACAAGCAATGTAAAAATAACCAAACGTTCAATAAGCGGATGCATCGCGTAGTGCGGCCGCTGCTTCTTGCGACGAGTTAGTGATGTGCTTGTGTACCGATGTTTTTATATGGGTAATTTGTACGGTGCATGGTAAATACACGATGTGTTTGATGGCATAAGGTTTTTCATTGATTGTTTACTACGTTCTGTTTTAAGAAATGCGGGTGTGTGCGCGACTGCGTATCTATTGCTTTTACTGAACTGCATGTGCCGTATGGTAGGGATAAAGTGGAGACACTGGGTTCCGATACATTTTTGTCTAACGGACATAATCTCCTCTGTATTATATCTATTGATAGATGGCTAGGGAGAGGAAGGCCAAATAATACATGGATGGATGGTGTGAAGAATGATATGAAAGAGATAGAAGTAAATTATGCTGTGACGTCTGACAGGAGAGTGGAAGAGGAAAACGTGTTGCGCCGACCACAAATAGGTACAATGGGACAAGAGCAGAAAGATGATGATACTCGTACAGTCGTACTGTGGGGCTTTCCTTACACATATCACGGTGTACGTTACTCCAGCAGGAAAGTATCTCCTAGAGATATATGAGTTGAACGTATAGTTGGTGCCTTATCTGCTGTAAATGTGCCCCCACATAAAAAATGTGTGCCCCCTGGAGTTTTGAAAAAAAAACGGAAAAACGATTCTTGCTGGGGTAACGTTTTTCTAGCAGGAAAATTCTAAACGAGTGATCGGAGAGAGAAAAATTGTGCATGGCCAGAGAGCTTATATACTATGTGCCCATATGTCATCGATATGTATGAATCCGTCGCTTTTTAGTAGTCATTCAAATTTGGTCGGATAACCAGCCGTTGTTTACTTAATTTGGTTTTTTATTTATATTTATTTAATGCGAAACATTCCAAGCTCAATATTTTCACCGTATATTTTTTACTAAAGGCACATGATTTTGGTTTACACCTACACATCTGAAATTTAGCCAGTTCCTTGTATTTTGCCGTCAAAGTTATGACACTATCGTTTTTACTTTTAGCAAGATTATTCAAAAACGCATACATGAAGCGTTTTGAAACTTTGTATGGTTATTATTAGAGTCAAGAAGGACCGAATACAGTTTTCAGCGAACTTATGCCTTGTCTCATTTAGGCGCTGCGATGTTTTTTCGGGTTTTCATAAAACCGCGATAACTTGAAAACTATAAATATTTTCTTAAATCTAATTGGGGCACACAGGGGCACACATTAAGAGCTACTCGTGTATGTTTAGTCTACAGGGGCACATGCAATGGTTTTAGAGACATACGATTCATCAAAACGTTACTGCAGCAGGAAACGCAATATCTCGAAAATCTGAAGGGGCACAGGTTTTTTTTTTGGGGGCACATAGTGGCACACATATAAGCTCTCTGGCCATGCACAATTTTTCTCTCTCCGATCACTCGTTTAGAATTTTCCTGCTAGAAAAACGTTACCCCAGCAAGAATCGTTATTCCGTTTTTTTTTTCAAAACGACAGGGGGCACACATTTTTTATGTGGGGGCACATTTACAGCAGATAAGGCACCAACTATACGTTCTACTCATATATATCTAGGAGATACTTTCCTGCTGGAGTAACTTACACCATATCACGACTGATCCGAAAGAGTAAAGCAAACATGTACTTCACACCTGCATTAAATCAATAATACCTACCCATGTAGTAGGACTCAAGACTATTGGCATTCACAGGACTCAAATCCAAACAATAGGATGTTACTAAAGTGATAAATGATTAATTCCCGAATTTTGCTGTCTCTCAAGGATCCCACTTGATAAATCAATAAACCTATTTTGTATATTACAGGTCTACGAGTCGCAGACGGATCTATAATGCCGACATTGCCTTCTGGTGAGTGCACCAAACTTTTCATTTAATTTTGTAGTATTATAGTTTTACCTACTTTGTTTCCGATATTATAGTTTTGTGCATACAATAAACGTCGAATGTATTAATTGTTACCTGACTACTGCAAAGTCAAAAGAAAAGGTTTTTATTTTAGCTGTCTATGTATGAATTTTCATATGTTCCTCCGTAGCACCAAAAATATTAATCCGAAAGCGTGATTTTTCAGTTGTCCGGTTTGTTTAGTTATAGTATATCATTTCTGTTTTAGGTAATACAATGGCTCCAATCATAATGATAGCGGAGCGGGGCGCCGAGTTCATAGTGACACGTCATCAGCTATCGAAGAAGTCTCCCGCCCAGGAACCGCTTGGCAACAGGTTCGGCCAAGACTCGCAGAACTCTGAGGACGTCAGCGGGAACTACGCCAGCCATGAGGGGCCGGACCAGCCGGGACATGGGCATCATGAGTAAGTGTTATTTGTATTATGGATGTAGATGTCAGTCTATCCGCAAATGGCCCACTCTGATTCCGTTTAGGCGCAGAATGTCCAATTCGCAGATTCGCAAATACCCAATTCGAAAAATTTTAGTGTGAGTCATTATGACACATATGTTCCCCAAAAAGTACCCCCCGAATTGAACATTTTGCGAGTTCATTCTGCGCCGTCCGATACGTGCTAGAAGATTGACACCAGCGCAACGGCCAGTGACTGGTATTTACGTATAGTTTATCTATGAACAATATAAAGATCTTTCGACATTCTAGTAGTGCACTTACGAAAACGACTGTAAAACACCTGACAAATTTATTAAAGGTGGAGCCAAGCCGGATGCAGGTGCAATGCGCAAGCATTAAGTACAGCAGACAGAAGGTCTAGTAATGTGTGAAACGCTTTCAGAGATGACGCACCAAATGCACTGCACACGCACTGAAATTGCACTGCATTTGGTGTGAATAAATCACACGTGTTTCATACGCCAACTATTTCTGCTTACTACACGTCTTTACACATATTGATCCTGTCTAGTCAATTCATCATAATCAAATAGGGGTTGCCGTCATAAATAAAATATTTTCCTGTGCGAAAAAGGGCTGGATACTATCCTATATCTGTTTTTACATTCCAATGATGGTCAAGGTCTGATCTCCAAAGCTGAGATCGTGGCAAGTGCGGAAACCGACGGTCCACATTCCACATCCTGTCGCTCATGTATTTAGTCCAATTTTGCAAGTCTTCGCTTTAATGAAAACCAAGCCTCTCACTTCACTATACGGTCTCTACGTCATTAAAGATTTTGGGTAGCAAATATTAAAACTAATGGTTCATATTATGCAATATTTTTCAAAAATCTTACCCTTTTCCTCATTTCAGTTGGCACCGCGGCGGCTACAACGGTTACCCCGGCTACCAAGGGCCCACTCAAAAGCAACCAGAGAACCAAACTAACAAGAACTACCGCTGGGACCACCGGTGGAAGCCTTGGGAGAAGAACTGGCAACCAGAGTGGCAGAGCAAGAACCAAGACTGGCATAAAAACTGGCAACAGGACAATAAGCACCAGTCGCGGTAGTTTTACTTAGAAATAAAAGATTAAGTTAAGAAAAATAGTGGTTTATTTACTAATATCAGCTAATTACTCTAGGTTATTTCTTTTTGCCGTTTCGTTTGCCTTTTTTCGGTATTTCTGGTTCGGGCTCGGACCTGTAAATAAAAACAGTAGGTATTAGATAAAGACCTCTTTAGAGCTGTGAGAGTTCAAGGCTAGACAAATACACATTGGACTCGTCGACTACCCTTTTTTTTTGTTTTTTTTTTGTTAGGAAATCATCAAATAACTTCTTCCACTCTGGGCGGAGTAGGAGGGAGTGTCAGACTTTGACTGACTAAAACCCATCCATGTTCCTTCTTCGCCCTTATTCCGAGGCCACGGTATCTCTTTCCAACAGTCCTGCAGCCCCGGCAGGCTTCGGCCCTTGAGGGCCCCTCCATAACAGCATCACATGCTGGTCGCTTGTGGAACACTGTGGTCTGGTCGACACGGCCTGTCGTCATAAGACGGACGGACGGCGAGCTAGCCCATAGTGAGCCGTCCACAGGCCCGCGGACTCGACTCCTCTGGATCTGTCGCTGGATAGCGAAGGGGACGTGGCGACACAAGTTTATCGTTCGTGCTGAGATGGGCGATTTTATTAACGCACTGCGTAAACGAAAGTTAACAATCAACAGAGTGCTTTTTGACGCGCTGGAATGCGCTCTGCTGCATTCTCAATGCTAGGCTTAATACCGAGAGTTGAAAATGCAGTGCAGGAAAAGGTCTAAAGGAATTCTAGAAGCTGTTTTGGCACAGGAGGGGAAAAAATGGTTAATTTACAAGCTTGACAAGTATCAGGCGTCAATAATAAATACTTACTCTTCGCTAGCATCAGGAGTTTCGGGAATGGTGACGTTTTTAGAATCATGCCTGGTTTCCGCCAGCTCATTGGAGTCGTTCAATACTGATTGCACCTGCAATTAAAATCACTTGATAAACCTTTGACGAAACTAAAATTCGGCTTCCAAATTAATCCTATCCTACTTCCTACTATCCTACTAATATTATAAATGCGAAAGTTTGTGAGGATGGATGTATGTTTGTTACTCTTTCACGCAAAAACTACTGAACGGATTTGGATGAAATTTTGCACACAGATGGTTTACAACCTGGATTAACACATAGGATACTTTTTATCCCGATAGTAAGATCCCATGGGACAATTTTGAAACTTCACGCGGGCGAAGCCGCTGGCAGAAGCTAGTTATTAATAATTCCAAAAACGTTGTACGGGGCGCTATTTTTTTGGATTGTTTTGTAACAATATGATACAATATAGAAGTGATAGTTGCAATATTGGCCACGCACCAAAAGATGTACAGCTATACTGATACCGCACGATTTCTTTTGATGTCGTTACGACGCGGTGGCGTGTCAGAAACGGCTTTTACCGTTGAACAAGTCGACAGCGAGGAACTATGCTTCAAGCCTCGTGTACACGTTGATATTTAACACATGAGAGCGATAATGCTTGCTTTCGAATCTCGCACGGGCATTCGCCTCTTGTAAGGCTAATGTATACGCGGTTTAATTCAAAGGTACTCCGCAAGCTCGGGACTTGTGGCACTCGATTCGGACAAGTTATGTTGAAGGGGATGGCAGATTCTAGAGAGCGTCCGAAGTGTGACTAAGATGTCGTTACCCATTTCGTGTTACGAAATGGGTAACGAGATCTTAGTTAGGGGAAGTTGGGAAAGTACAAGGGATTGGCATGACGGCAATATAAAAAAATTACACATCTTTAGTCCGTCAATTAGAGTATTGGAAAATAATGGACACGTATTTCTTGTTTTTGTAAAATTCAATGAATATTGACAAAGTTAAAACGCATCAAAACTCGGGAATGGGGGCTCGTGACGTCAGAATTCGCTAAAATTATACCAAGGCGTGACGTATAGAGAATTTTAAAAGCGTCGTATAATCGTCAATTTTGGTTTATGTAACAAAAGAAAAAATAAGGGTCAAATATTTGTTGATAATGTAACTGACTGACTTTATATTTTCGTCGTCTTCCCTATTACAATAAATATACTCACAAACTCCTGTTCATATACGATGGTGTGTAGCATGGTGTCGTCTGAATCGTCGAGCGCTGATCGAGAAGACCCCGCGCTGCTGCGCCGGGACCCAGCTGAGGAACGTGTCGTGCGTACCGCTACCGGCTTCATGGGCGCTATGGAACAATTACATTGATTTTAGCTCGTAATAGTGGTACAGTTTCGGACATTGCCGTCGAGGTCGACCGTGGCGAAGGTGGTGTGTTGATTATGTATGCGGGGCAAGGGTATTAGAAGTTGCACAAAACAGAGATGTTTGGAAGGAGAAAGAGACCTTTGCCTAGCCGTGGGACACAGAAAAATAACTGTGGTGTTCATATTATTATTAAATAACGCTATACATTTGTTTGGGGCCGTCTCCACGGGCTCTTGCCCGTGGAGACGGCCTCGCCGGAATCGCAGCGATATTATCGTCGTGCTACAATATTTCTATACATCTCTTTATGGCCGTCTCCACGAGCGAGAGAATCGCAACGATATTATCGTTGTGCTACAATATTTCTATACATCTCTTTGGGGCCGTCTCCACGAGCGAGAGAATCGCAGCGATATTATCGTCGTGCCACAATATTTCTATACATCTCTTTGGGGCCGTCTCCACGAGCAACATAATCGCAGCGATATTATCGTCGTGCCACAATATTTCTATACATCTCTTTGGGGCCGTCTCCACGAGCAACATAATCGCAGCGATATTATCGTCGTGCCACAATATTTCTATAAATCTCTTTGGGGCCGTCTCCACGAGCGACATAATCGCAGCGATATTATCGTCGTGCCACAATATTTCTATACATCTCTTTGGGGCCGTCTCCACGAGCAACATAATCGCAGCGATATTATCGTCGTGCCACAATATTTTTATACATCTCTTTGGGGCCGATTCCACGAGCGAGAGAATAACGGCGATATTATCGTCGTGCCGCGTATTTCTTTCTATACGATATTATCGCTGCGATTATGTCGCTCGTGGAGACGACCTCTAACTTACCTAAACCACAACCAAACATAATTAAAACCAAATTCGACATAACTAACCTGGTTTTTCCTTTTCCAATGCTTTTTTACTCTTTCCCTTGCTCTTGCCAGACCCGTTAGAGTCGGAACTGGACCCAGACTGCACCCCTCTAGTAGACCTTCGCACAGTCACATTGGACACGTCTAAGTCTGAAGGAGGAGAGGAGAACTCGGGAGGTGAGGGTGGTTTCTTTGGTGACTGGCTGGCTGGCTTCTTGGATGTAGTTGAGGTGACCTTTTCTTTGGAGGTTTTTTCTTTGGCAGCTTTTTCTACGGCTTTGGCTTTAGCTGGGGAGTTGTGAAAGAATTAGGGACTGTTTTGATAGCATTATTATATTTAGGAAATCTCTAAGCCGCTTATTAACCTTTTGACCGCCACAGTATAAAAGCACGCGCGTGCCCTCCACACCAAGCCACAATTTCATCTACTATTTTGCCACATATTTGTGTCGTTTGGCGTACAGGGCATGCGCGTGCTTGGAGTGCCTGTTTATTTCTTTCAGGGTTTTACCTCAAGCAACGACAAGAAAGGAAAACAACAATGGAAGGGGCAGTAATTGAAGGAAAAGCACTAAATATAATCAATGGGCTTGTTTCCATCGTCAATAAATTGTAAATCTATTTAGTCCGTCAGTAAGAGTATTGGAAAACAATGGACACGCTTTTTTGTTTTTGGAAAACAATGAAAATTGACAAAGATAAAACGCATAAAAATTCGGGAAGTGGGGGGTGGGTACTCGTGACGTCAGAACACACTAATTTATACCACGGCGTGACGTATTGAGAATTTTAAAATCGTCATAATTCATCGTCAATTTTGGTTTACGTAACAAAAGAAAAATATTTTTTTGATAATTTAAGTGACGGACAAAAATTTTTTTTTCTTGTTCATTTACTCTGCTGTTTTTGGAACAAGATTTTTTTGAGTGCCTTTGCACAACAAAGCAAAATTTGATGTAGTTTATTGTTGTATTTATATTACCTCTCTCAACATCCACTAGCGAGCGCTGCGACCTGCTTCTCTTAACGCCTTTTTCGCCGTCTTCCTTGGCGTCCTTCTTGCTTCTACCAGCCTTCTCCTTAGTTGTCTTACTCGAGTCTGAGCCACTGGTCTGTCGAGTTATTGACAGCTTTTTCTTTTTGCCTAAAACAAATTAATAGTTATTAAAAGTGTAAACTGAGAATGAGGCGTGTTGGTAACGTAAGTGTGTAACAGAGAACGTTTTTACTGCAAGTTAAAAAAAAATCGTTTCCCAGCAACATTTTTTTCGTAGAGCTACTTAGTGTGATGTACAGAATGCTTGGTTGACGGCTTCGTGTACACCACCACACACCACCACACCACCACCACCACACCACACACACCACACCACACCACACCACACCACACCACACCACACCACACCACACCATTTCTACTGTAAATGAAAGATGATAAAGGTTCAGAATACCAACCTTTAGTAACTTTAGCCTTCTTGACGGGAGACACTCCACTGCTGCTGCTGTCAGATGGAACATCATCAGTCGGCTCCACAGTCGGCCCCACCTCGGTCACCGTTGAGTCGCGCACTACTCTACTGCTCTCTGCTTGAGGTTGTGCTGTTGAATAAACTCTGAAGATGTTTTTTTTTTTTTTTTTTTTTTTTTAGTTAGTTTTCTACCGCAGACGTGGGGGTCCGCGCTCTTATTTACATTTTATGTATTGTTTAATTGATTTAGAAATAATTAAAACTACGATCGTGCTCCATCATTGGACACGTTACATTACATTAAAACTAAGCTTATTATTAGTAACTTATGATCTACGTGAGTCCATCAAATACATATATATATTTATATTTAATTACTAATTAAAATTAACAAAATTAACAAAAATCTACACCAAGCTGTTTCATAACTGCATGGCAATGTGAGTCGACCGGCAGCAACCGTCGGCACCCGTTCACGGACATGACCTGCACATCCGCGCCGCTTAGCTCAACCATTTTGTAGGGAACTTAGCGACCGGATGTGCAGCGCCACCATCGGCACTGTTTTTACGTGAGTATGACAGACTCACCTTGCCATGCAGTTTTACATTCTCTTTTTGGTAACAGAGTTGTTTGGGAGTGGGATGTATTGGCTTTGGGTTTTGGGGTTAGGATGGGGGTTTTTTGTTAGTTACGTCGTCTGATCAGGGACTTCGCTAGCCTGAGCAAAGCTTCCACAACGACTGTGTCTCGATGCTGCATGGCCGTCTTCAGGTTGTACTCAACGACCGTTTTAGTTGGCGCATCCATCGCTCTCTTTGCAAAGCGGCCAGTGGCGTCATCGGCGTCGTCGGTGTAATAGACGCAACTGACTGTATGTCTCGACACCGCCACTACCGCGTGGGAAATGCTGTCGTGGATTTGGAGTCTCCTAGACTTGGTGTTGATGATAATCACGCTGTCGAAGGTAAGACCCTGGGCCTCGTGGATGGTTAGCGTGCGCGACCCTTCGCCGGAGCCGTATCCCTGGCTGATGAGAACAGCTTTCTCTTCTTGCGTATGAACCAGAAATAGGGTGTTTTGGGCGGTGCTCGGTATTTGCGCTCCTGTGTAACCTTTCACGCTCAGTGAGTGGACCCGCGACAGCGACAGCTTGGAGGAGTATATACCGGAGTATATCTCGCTCAACGCAAATGCCACATCCATTGGATTGCGGTGTGTGCAGAGCAGCTCCTGGGTGATGCCAGCCACCAGATTTGGACGGGTATACCTTAGCTCGAAAAGGTTCTCTCTGTCCAGAAATGGTAGCTGGTTTATGTCTCCGATGAGGACAACCTCGCTCGCTCCTGACAACTTGACTGCCATTACTATGGCCCCAAAATGGTTCATAAGAGCCTCGTCCACCGTTAGGCGGTAGCATTTCTCTTCTTTCTTGAACCCGTTGGCTAAGATTGAGGCCATAGTGCGCACCTTTGTCTTTACTCGGTCTCCTAAGCGGTGCGCGAGCTTCTCTCTGAGGTCTTTGGCAGCTTCGGTCGTCGTGGTGGCGACAACGTCATTCTCCTCATCGAAGTGTTTCACCACCCAGGTTGTCTTGCCGCAACCGGGAACTCCGTTTACCCACCTGATATTGGGCACCGTCCAATTTCCCTGAGATGCTGTGTTGTCCGGGATCCCTGAAATGGACTGTGCCATTTCAAGGATCTTATCGTCCAGCATAATCTTGGTACATTTGGCGGTAACCACTATTGGGTCGTCATTTGGGGTTCTGAATGTTATTTTTCCCACGCGTTCCGTTTCCTCCTCGTCAAGGACCACAAAACCATTTTTTGCGCTGTAGGCTGCCATGTACGACCCTGTCATTTCCCCTTTGATGACTTGGGATTTAACGTTGTCGTACACCGCTGCCTCTGCCTCCTTGAGTAGTACCTTTAGCAGTCCTTCTGTGTTCCTTTGAAAGGTCTGCAGGATCTTCCTGCATGTCATGAGGTTGACCTCTCTGGTCGCCCTCACGATTGCTACGTACTCAAGGAAAGCGCTCTTCACGTGATCTGTGGTGCCCGAGTTCATTGCGAGGACAGGCGGGCTGACCTGTCCTTTATCTGCTCTCGTTGGTGTAGGCTTCCATTGGGTTGGTTCTGATGGTGCCTTCCTGAAGAACCTCTCCACTGCTGCTTCTTGTTTCTCGGCCAGTGATGCGCGGCTGGTGCTTGGGAGCAGTGCTTTCAGAAAAGTACCGAAGGCTTTCAGGCGACTCCTCGACCTGGCTTGGTCCTCTGGGCTGATGGGGGCACTCTGCTCCTTTGCAGCTTTTTCGGCGGCTGCCTTCTGCTGAGCCCTCTCTGATCCGCTTTGTGTGGTCGTGCTAGTTGTGGAGCTCGTCGCGATGGCTGTTGGGTCTCTGGGGGCTTTCAGGAAACTTAAAGTTTCCCCTCTGTCCTCATAGACGACTACCTCATGTTGTTCCGAGGCTTTTAAGCAGCCGAAGCGGTCTGCGACGTCTCCTCTCTCTCCTCCGACCTTCATCGCGTCAACGCTTATTGTGCGGGCTGTGACTGGCATGTGTTCTCCGTAATCCCTGATCTTTTGAAGCAATGAGCTTGCCTGAGCAAATGAAGTCTCCTCCTGCCACTCGAGTAGTGCGATCGTCTTTCCTTTGAATCGCACTAGACGGCATCGGTGGGTGGCTACTTCCACTTGAGGCAGTGTAGCGTACTTACTGCCTTTCATGCTCGTTTTGGTGGTGCTTCCGTTAATTAAGGCGGCAAGGCCTGGTGAGATAGGGATACGGGCTCCAGCTCGGCTTGAACCTATGCAGAAGCTTATGCCTAGCTTTTCTGTGTCTCTGTTCATGAACAGAGCGACACCTCTCAGCCTGACACCTGGGACTCCATCTCCTCCACATGCCAGGAATTCCGTGATGGGCATGGCGGTGGGCGCTGGTTGTAGGCTAGCTTCGGCTGTTGCTGCTTCTGCCGCTGGCACTGGCCGCTCGTTGGTGTTTACGTGTGTGTCTTGTGTAATGATGAGGCGTGTACGTGTTATGCTTTGTGTTGTTGTTGACTGTGTTGCAGTTGTTGTGGTTGTTGCTGTGGTCGGGACTGTTCGCCTGGCAGATGTTAGTCGGCTTCGACGTTGTGAGGTTACGTCCGTTTTGTTAGCCTCTGCTGCGACTATGGCGACTTTGCTTGCAAATGCCAAGAATGGTTTTCTGGTAGCCGGTCTCCCCATGATGGTGTGGAGTATGGACTGGCTCAGCTGGGTTTCGATCTTGGCTTCCAGCTCCATTCTGTCGTGACTGAATCTGGGGCATTCAAAGAGTAGATGCCAGACGGTTTCGTCGCAGCTGGGGTCACAGACGCACGAGGGACTGTCTTTGATGTGAAAGCGGTGGAGATACGCAGAGAATCCTCCGTGTCCTGTTAGGACTTGTACATGGACCGGTGTGAGAGCTGTGTCTCTGAGTGTTCTTTTTGCCGCTAGGACGTCTGGGAAGAACACTTTCGTGACCGATCCTGTACTCGAGGATTCGTAGCGCACCTGCCACTTCTTTATAGTCCCCTCCCGTATCTTCCTTCTCACGAACGATACGGGGACCTTGCTGTAGTCTGCTGTATCTTTTGTTAGAGCTGCCTCCTTGGCTAGCTCGTCCGCTCTCTCATTTCCGGCGGTTCCCACATGGGCCTTTAGCCAAAAGAGCCTCACTTGTCGGCCTTCTTCTCTGATCTCGCGGACGCATCTCTTGATTTGCTGTGCCAAATGGTGAGTGACGGACGGACTCCTCAGCAGGTCAAGTGACGATCTTGAGTCACTTAAGATGCTTACGGAGTCCGCACTGGATTCTCTTGCCATCCTCACAGCTCTGAAGAGAGCGTACATTTCCGATTGGAAGACCGTGTTGTGGGGCTCCAGGCCAAAGGTGCTGGACTTGGACTCTTTTCCATTTTCCCACCAAGTTAGGGCAGCGCCGACTTTCCCCTCTATCTTGCTGCCGTCGGTGTATATTTGGGGACCGATTACTTGGTGAGTTTCCAGGGTCTCAGGAGTCAATTCCTCTAGGCGTGCATAATCTGTTGTTGTGAGTGGCGCTGGGTGGGGGTTTTGAGAGTGGTGCACGTTGCACTCCAGCTCGTGGCCCGGCGGTATGAACTCTTGGGAATGCCCCTTTTTGATCTTGAAAAGGGTTGCGGCCTCGATTACCCGGAGGTCTAGGGGGAGTTGGCCTGACAGAACAAGTGCCGATGTCAGAGACACCGTGCGGTATGCTTTGCAGATCTTCTGCGTGAAACCTCTCTGCAGCGAGTCAAACTTTTTCCTTGTCATCAGTTTCTCGGCTGCGGGGGCCCACGCGCTCGCTGCATACAACACAGTGGGCTCTATCACCGACACGTATATCGTCCTTATTATCTCTCCGTTGAGACCCCAAGTCACCTTTGCCGCGCATGCAAGCTGCTTGTAGATGTCTGCGGCCCTTTTACAGGTCACGGACACGTGCGCGTTGAAGGTGAGTTTGGCGTCTATTGTGAGACCCAGCAGCTTGACCTCTTTGACAAGGTTCAGCCGAGTGCCCGACATGTGGAGTACCGGATCATCGTATTTAAGCTTTCTCGTTAGCAACATCGCATTGGTCTTGTGGGCGGCGAAACGTAGCTTATTTTGGACGCCCCATTCCGATACTATGTCTAGCGTGTCATTGGCTGTTTGCTGTAGGGGACCGGTTGAAAAGTCCGAGAAGACAAGGACGACGTCGTCTGCGAAGGCTTGGCAGTATACTCCCATACTAGCCATTTTTTGGAGGAGTGAGTCTAGGATAAGGTTCCAAAACGTCGGTCCGGCGATTGAGCCCTGGACGCATCCTTTCGTGGTACCCTTCTCACAAGTCGCTCTGGCGTAGTTGACCCTGATGTTCCGGTCTTCCAGGTATGAGGCGACGAGAGCGTATATGTTTTTGGGACAGTTTTTGACTACCATCTGTCTTTTGAGTGCTGGCCACCACGCGTTATCGAACGCCCCCTCTATGTCCAATGATATCAAAAGCACGATCTTTTTGGCTTCGATTTCGGCACGTAAGTGTCCTATTAGAGCATAGAGGGCGTCTTCGGTACCGCGCTGCGGCATGAAACCGTATTGGTTCTTGTTCAGTGTTGGGAGGAAGTGCCACTGGAGTCTGCCTACCAGGAGTTTTTCGACGATTTTTCCTAGGACCGGAAGCAGACCTATTGGCCTGTAGGACTTTGGGCTGGTATAGTCGTCCTTTCCTGGCTTGCGGAGTATGCACACGTGGGCGACCTTCCACTGCTTCGGGAAGTGTGACAGTGACAGGCACTTGTTGGCTATCGCTATAACTCTGAAGATGTTAATAAGACTAGACTATATTGAGACCGTGGCGTTTCTTCTGTTTATGTCTTGTTTCCGAAAACCTACATGACGAATTTATACTCATGTCAAATATTACATACAAAGATTTGAATATTAAAAGTTTTAATAAAGGCATGGATTGTATTTGTACGCCTTTCTAGGCAAAATATTGTTACATCGGACCTACTAGAACATTCGAGAAAGCCAGTGATTACAGTGTGTGTACATTAGAAGTTCGAGAGCATTTTATTATTATTAGTTTTAAAGTTAGGTAGGTACAAACTCGCGACCTATTTATACAAAGACATTAGAATTTCGACCGTACGCCTAGGGCATACGGTTCATATTTGTTTGTACAAGTAGCTAGTAATAATTATTACCTACCTACCTATGTATCTGCTAGTCTTTTGTTAGTGTTTTTTATGACCCTCTAGAATGTTCGTGGTTATTCTGATGTGTCTATTGGAGAGTATAAATACACCGCTCAGGCCCGCGACCAGCAGTCTTGTTTTGGCTACACAAAGAAGCGAATCGAAGTGAACTTAAAGTGCGATATCTAAGCGAATAGTGAATAGTAGTGTATTGTAGTGTACTTGTGATTAAGTTTAAATTGTTTTGTAATTAATAAAGTTATTGTGTGGTTTAATCGGTAGTAATTAATTTATCTCATACCCAGCTCGTAACAATATGTTGAAACTTCATATTTGTAACCGTTCTAACGTTGATTGTAAACCAACACGTGGTTTTGACAAGTAAATATCTTATCCTGAAGGACATTAGAAAAAAAAAACTACAAAGTTCCGGTTGATTCGCCCGTCAGAAAAAAGTGGGCTTTAAAAATGTATGATGGCTTTGCTACTAACCTTCTGAGATCCTGGATATAGCTTCAGTAGGGGAGGTCTCATCTATTTCCGGCTCCTCTTCTACTGTTTCATTGACAACGACGTGTGTGCTGCGTGCTATTGGTTGAGCTGAAAAACCATATTATGCAAAAATAAGCAATTCGAATTTATCACTATGAGAAACCACAAAAAAAAACATTAGTACATCGTTTTTATAAGTTTTACACTAATCTCATATTATTTTATATTACAAAAAAAAAAAACATTTTAATTCGAGTATCACTGACTTATAATTGAAATAATACACTCATTGAGTCACATTACTAATTCAATTTATAGCAACGAATGATGACGATGATCACGATTGTTTTGTGATATGCGATAAAAACCGAACTTTCTTGATTTAAGGCTGATGCTCAATGGTAGCTCGCGAAATTCAAATTTTCCAACGTGTTTTGCAATTCGCAGGGCAGTGCCAAGTTGTACGCTGATGAAAACGTCTTTTGCGGCTACAAGACATATGCTGTCAAAGAATTATAATCATCAAAATCATCAACACAACCCTCAAAGCTCATTAAACTCCAGGAACCACTTTGTTCGTTCCTCGACTTTCATGAACTTGGAGGGCTGCACCAATGATTCTAACAACTACAATTCTGCAACCACATACGCCCCACAGCCGCGAACGGCAAATTGCAAAAAAAAAAAAAAACAAAAAAAAATTGAATTTCGCGGGCCAACCTGACGATTTCACCTTAAGTCCCTAGTGTTGATATTTCCATATCCCATATTCACATTTTGTTAACGTTAAAGCCTCTTGTGAAAATATAAGTTCACTTACGTAAAGATGAAGTAGTTCTTCCTAGTGGTGCCAGTGAATCTTCCTGCATAGTCACACCTTCAGTAACACCTGAACAAACAAATACGAAATAATATATTTTAAAGGAGACCCGTTCTGGATACAATTTGAGAAAAAAGATCGCTGTTTACCTTTTCCCAAATTCATTACAGCGTTGTCGCTGTGCAAAGCAAGGTAGTACGAAAGGGAGTAGTTAAATCATGCCACCATTTAAATAAAATACTCGTATATTAATTCCTGACCGCCGTATTTTTTTATCCCAAATCATGGAACAAAATGGTTGATCTCCTGTATTTGACTAACTATCGATTCCTTAAACAAAAGGTAGGTACATCTCTGTCTAACTGTTCGGGGCTTAACCTCTTGTATACCGTAATTATAGACACAATTAAAAAGCCGTGCCAAATTAAAAGTGTCGATTCTATTGTGCACAAACTAAACTTAATTTAGGCTATTGCTATCTTTTTCTCTCTAATAAAACGAGAAAGAGACGGAAGTAATTTAGAGCTGTCAAATTTAATTGGAACTTATATTTCCATACAAATGAAGGGTGTTTGACATCTCTAACTTAGTTCATAGCCATAGCCGTCCTTTTCGCACACTGACTTTTAGTAAAAGATAGCAATAGCCTAAATGGTCTTGTGTAGATCTACGTTCGGCATACGAAGGGTTAGAGGAGTGATGCTATTTTATAAAGGGTGTAAAACATCTCTTTACGAAGCCGAAAGGCACTGGTTCTCCCCGTCATTGCGACACTTTTTTTGTTTTACACCATACCTGGGAACCTTCTAGTTACGTTGATATTGGGGTTCAAAGTTTCAACTTTTTGACAAGTTTTTTTTTAAAGTACAATCTATTGTAGGGTTTTTACTTTAAACACCTCCACGATCCCCATACTATTAAATAACATCCATCAGTACAATGTTTTGAGTGCGTTACATCGCGTTCTACCACAAAACATGATTTTTCGTCCAAAATTAAAAAGTTGTTTCCCAGCAATAATTTTTGCATGAAGTTACATCCTGTATGTTACTGAATCTTAGTAGCGAATCGTATGATGACGTTTGTGGTACCTGTATGTGACATTTTGTTGAGGCTGGCTCGTTCAGCCGCTTCCAAAGCGCCTAAGTACCGCGTCAAGTTACGACTTGACTGCTTGTCTGGCAGTTTCTGAAATAATGTTTAAGTGATGTTAGATTCGTGAAGGAGAATAATCATAATTATCAAAAGTTTGCGATGTTATAAAGAGCTTCTACTGCATTTTGCATTTGTAATAGTAACATTTCCGAAGGCGTCCGCCTTCCGAAGGAGGCATGCCAAAATAACAAGATTTAAAAGCGCATAAAATAAATGGTAAGCAAACAGTTTTTATTTTGACCCTTTGTGACCAAATTCACACTCATTTAGACAAGTGCTTATTTTGAAAAGTGCTCTATTTTATAAGTGCCCATTTTGCGTCAAACTCTTTCCCGGTATCTTTTATGTTTCGGATTACCCCTTGATACCGGATAACCCGACTTGAAAGAATCATCCTGTACTGTTTAGAATACTAAGCAATCCCACGGGCACTTGAGCGATTCTATTGTTTAGTTTGGATATAGACTAGATAATTATAGTTATTTCTCAAGCACGCTGAGCCGTTGGTCCCAGCTGTCATTTGTAGTCAGAGGCCCAAAAAGTCAGACTACCAGTCCATACCAAGGGGTATAGTATTGTCCGATACTAAGAGGGTTGTGGAGGTCAGAGAAGCAGTCGCTCCGTGTAAAATACAGGTATTCAGCTGCATCTGGTAAGACTGGAACCCGCCGACCCATAGTTACACAGATATAGTTGGGAAAAAGGCTAAGTAGATGATGATAGTTACTTCACAGGCATCTCTCAGCATAACCGCTAGTTCGTGCGCCAGGTGCGCGTCGCGCGGACTGCTCAGCAGCGCCAGCACGCGACACGCCAGACCCACTTCCGGCGAGGTCGGGCGGCGCACTATGTACTGGCACAGCACTAGGGCCATGCCGCCTTGACTGTCCGCTAGCTAAGGATCAAAAATTATGAAATTATAGATAAACCACAGATAAGGTGGCTACACGCGCAATTTTGCATTCACAAAGAGTTTGTACAAAAATTGGCGCAAATACTGCATGGTGTCTACACGATGGCGACTTGCGTGCGCCAACGGTTTGTGCTAAAATTGGCGCAAACACTTATGGCGAACACTGTTTTAAGCTTTCACGATTTCAAACATAACTTAAGCTTAAGCTTAAGCTGACCCACGCAACTTCGTCTGCGTCACATAAGAGAGAAAAACGAAAGGAAAAAAAAACCCCGTTTTTGCAACATTGTTCATTCCTGCTCCGCTCCTACTGGTCGTAGCGTGATGTTTTATAGCCTATAGCCTTCCTCAATAAATGGACTATCCAACACAAAAATATTTTTTCAATTTGAACCAGTAGTTCCTGAGATTAGCGCGTTCAACAAACTCTTCTGCTTTATAATATTAGTGTAGATAACTAATAAAAAGCAAACATAGAAAAATAATAACACACACACACACTAGATACTCAACCATTTTCAATACTCAGAAGGATACCGTGTGCAGTTGATGATAGGTTACAATCCTTCACTTGGCTTACCTCATGGTTGACCCTCGTGAGCGACACGATGAATCTCACGACTGCCTCTTGATCTATCTCTGCTAGCGGAGAACTGGACGGCGCGTTGGCGAGCGCACGCAGAGTGGGCAGAGTTGCTTTCTATGTGCAAAGATGGGTATGATATGTTTCATACAAAAAATAGCTAGATTTTAAATTAATATGTTACATAGCATAACGTTCCCACTGATGGGACACACGGCCTCGTCCTATGAGAGGGAATGGGCTATATATAATCTACCACGCGGGCCCAGTGCGGGTTGGTGAGATGTGACATGTCTTTGAATTTTTGGTTCTAGGACATGCCGGTTTCCTCACGGGTACGTATCATAATCCCGAAAGTTCATAATACCTATGATTGAAATACCGACGTCTAAAACATCGAAATTCAAAATACCGAAAGTTTTAAATGCCGATAGTCGTTATATCGAAACAAAATATCGATGTTCAAATGCCCGAAAGGACGAAATCCCTAATGGACGAAATACCGAATGGACGAAATCCCGAACGAACGAAATACCGATGGTTGTAATACCGATGGATGAAATACCGATGGATGAAATACCGAATCGACGAAATTCCGAATTAACGAAATACCGATGGTTGAAATACAGATGGATGAAATCCCGAATGGACGAAAACTTTTATATAATAACGTATTATTTGATATACAATTCATAATTTTTCGTTTTATGTCATAAAACAACGTTTGAAACAAAGATATTTATTGTGGCAATGCAAAAAAACAAAATATTATTAATATTATGGTTTCCTATAAGCACAAATTTTGTGACAAAAATGAATTGCTGCAGAACCGGCTCCACGTAGTCTTTTCTGCCCAACCCCGAGAGTGTAATTTAAGCCCGCGTAGGCGCGGAGGGGCGAGGCGGGCCGGGCCAGCAAGCCGAAGCTGCGGTGGTGAGTGTTAAAACCCTCTGCGACGATAAGCTGGCGTGTGACCGCCGGAGCCCCGCAGCGTCGGAGCCGTGACAGAAACCATGCCTGCTGCATGGTGTATGCTTGCATAGGGACTGCATGCTTGCTGGTTGCATGCTTGCTGCATGCTTGCAAATCGTTTTTCTCGGAAACGGTGACTATTTCGGGATTTGGAACTATGGAATTTAGAACTTCGGGATTTTAAACTTTCGGGATTTTGAACTTCGGTATTTTAAAATGTCGGGCAAGTGAACTTTCGGGATTTTGAACAACGGGATTTTGAACGACGGGATTTTAAACTCGGGGATTTTGAACTTCGGGATTTCAAACTTTCGGTCAAATGAACTTTCGGGATTTTAAACTTTCGACCAAACAACCATTCGGCGTTTCAATTTTCGGGATTAAATCCATCGGTATTTTAAAATTTGGTCTTTTAAAATTCGGGATTATGATACGTACCCTTCCTCACGATGTTTTCAATCACCGTTTTGAGAGCAGTGGTGATTAAATAAATAACACAAATAATGCGCATGTCTAGGTTCGAACCCACGACTTACTGTTAGTAAGTTGGGCCTCCGCCACTCTCAATATAGGGTGTAAAACACCTCTTCACGAAGCCGGAAGGCACTTGTTTTCCTTGTCATTTCGATCATCTTTTTGTTGTACACCATACCTGGGAACCTTCTAGTTACGAAGATATTGGGGATCAAAGTTACAACTTTAGACAAGTTTTTGTTCCAATACAAGTTTTTATTGTAAGATTTTTACTTTAAATAACTCCACGGCCCCCGTACTATTCCATCCATCCATCAGCACAATGTTTTGGGTGCGTTACATTGAGTTATACCACAAAACGCAATTTTTGACCCCAAATAAAAAAGCCCAGCAATAATTTTTGCGTAAACTTACTTAGTTTGATGTACAGAATACTTGGTTGACGGCTTCGTGATGAGGTGGTTTACACCCTGTATATTATGATAGGTACCTATCAGCTATTTGGTTTACATTTTATGATGCACATGTAAATTGAAACCAAATAGTTTGGTCGATCGAAATAGCGCTTTTATTTTAATGTTTCTTAATGCTCATAATACATTATGAATGGGTTAAATTCATTTCCGTCTCGGCTGTTTCATAAACTTCGTAAAAAATACCGTACTTATTAACTCAACTGTAGCGTCTTATAATATCATTCCGAACCATTCTTTTCTTTAAAATTAGATCTTTTATTCTATAACGGAAATATTATCATAACGTACCTGAATCTGTTCCTGAGCGCCATCCACGCTAATAGGGAACGTTTGAAAGAATACGCCAATAGTTTGCCTCAGCATATCTTCATCAACTGTAAATAAAGAAAGAAATAAACTGTATAGATAACAAACAGTAATCGATATACGATTCAAAGTATTTAAAACGTAAACCTCTCAATCAGCAAGTTAATTTAAAGCATGTTCCTGAAGCACAAAGATTAATTTATCATACTTGTGGCCGGGTTGAACCAGAGGAGCAGTAGTCTGCTGAGGATGGCGGGAGACTCTAGGTGGCCCAAGTGTAGGAGGCGGCACAGACCTTCTACTATGATCAGTCTGTATGCTACACACTAGAATAAAACGAAGACGTTATTAGTCAAAATAATGGTTCATGTACCATTGTTTTTAGTGTGGTGTGTGTCGTGTGGTGTGTGGGTGTGTGTGTTGTGGGTGTGTAGTGTTGTGTGTGGGTGTTTAGTGTCGTGTGTGAGTGTAGTGTTGTGTGTGTGTGTGTGTGTGTGTGTAGTGAGGTGTGTGCGTGTAGTGAGTTTTTGGCAGTATGTATATGTCTGTGTAATAAACATCAATCCTCACAAACTTTCGCACTTATAACATAAGTAGGACCTGCGAATCTGCTGACTGACTCTGTGGAACACAAGAGGGCCGGTCGACATAATATATTTAGTATCTTATACAATCTAAAACAGTTCAATAGTTTTTTGTCTTTTACAATATTCTCTCAATGGTCTTATCTTTATTTTCCAGAAAACCTTTACATGGACTGAAATTATTAAGGTTAAAGCACCAGAGTAGCCCAAGAAATTCATTTTTTCTTACTTTTTTTGCAATTTGCAAATCGGTTTCTTTCAGATTGTATGTTGATGAAAAATTAGTAACGCAACACGATCATTAGAACAACCCTCCAAGTTCATTTAACCCCAATCAATAATAATTATTTAATGAAAAAATCATTAAAAAAACGTAAGAAACACTGCATTTTGTCGGCTAACCACCATTTTAATAGTACCTACGGTGTTCAACCACCATCGCGTATGCTCAAGATACGCGTAGTAATAAATATAGTCGTCCAGATATACTCACGGTGCTATCCATAATCTTCAGGAGCAATTCAATGACCGTGCTATGAGTTGGCGACATTGATAAGGCGGACTCCGATATGGTTCCTGCAACATATGTAAACCTTCATCAATTTGCGTCATATTCTTGCTGGAACCTCGCACGGAGGTGTTTTAACAAGACTTTTGGTTACAGCGTATCAGTTATACAGGGAATAAGGGACAGCCTTCAGCAGATTGATGGGGTGAATACAGTATATCATACTACTAGCTGATGCCCGTATTTTCGCCCACGTACAAACTATATACTAAACCTTCCTCGAGAACCAAACTATTTATTGGTGAAAGCCGCATGAAAATCGGTGGAGTAGTTTTTGGGTTTATCAAGAACAGACAGACAAGACAGACGCGGCGGCGGCGGCGGAGCATGTTTTATCACTAGCTGATGCCCGCGGCTGCGCTCGCTTGCTTGACAAATTATATACTAAAACCTTCCTCGAGAACCACTCTATCCATTGGTAAAAACAGCATGACTGCAATCGGTGCAGAATCGAATCTAATAAATTAGATTTGTTTTATTTCCTCATACGCGTGTACCGTTACCGCGGCAAAATGCACTTAACGAACGGCAAACGCGACGACGAGTTAACTCTGTAGCTAGTGTAACGTGAATAACTGATTTCCCCCATCGTTCGTTACAGTATTTTAACATCCATTCTTGGTTTTTAACCCCCGACGCGAAAACGACGGGGTGTTTTAAGTTTGACGTTTCTGTGGCATGGTAGCGCCCGAAGGGATGAACCGATTTTGAATTAGTTTTTATTTTGTTTGAAAGGTGAATTAGTCGGGAGTGTTCTTAGCTATGTTTGATAAAAATCAGTCCAAGATGGCCGCCGCTACAAAATGGCGGATTACATATTTATTCAACAACTCCCTCAATATGGGTATTAAATGAAAGGGCTTGACTAGAAGAATACTATACACAATGATAAATTAAAAATCCAAGATGGCCGCTACCACAAAATGGCGAATTAACGAATTATTTTCTATTTAACTTTTAGTACATTATAGCCGGGGTTTTTTTATGTTTAATTTTGCTTGTTTCCCTCGTACATGTGTGACACTCATTTTCTTAAGTTCGAAGCAACATAGACGAATTCGCAGTCTTACCATCATCATCAATAACGCTATGGAAGGTGCTTCGCTTCTTGGTTGTGTTGGCCGTGGTATCCTCCGGGCTGTTCTCGTCTTCGAACAGACGCGCGCCGTGCACGCACAGCAAGTCTACGATACAGCGGAGCACGGTCGATACTGTGCGCTCGTTCGATGTGTCGATTAACTGGGAGATAGGTAAATGTACATTGGAACATTGTGGTCAAATGTCGATTAACTGGGAAATAGGTAAAAATGTCCATTGGAACATTATGGTCAAATGTTACTGAGTGCAGTGTGAGCATAGATGGAAGAAGAATGGTGGGTCACTCAATGCATCCTGGGCAGAAATAACAGCCCTGCAGTCCAAGTACGTAGGATTCGATAAATTTGACAGTTATTCTCGATAAAATGAGTTAAATAAGGATAAATTTGACAGTTATTCTCGATAAACTAAGTTTTTATGGAGTCGAAAACTCATTTTACCGAGAATAACTGTCAAATTTATCTAATCGAGTCCTATCGAATCCTACGTACAGTCAGCAAAACAGTTAGGTTTACAGGCTAGTAATCTTCTTTCAACTATTGTAAATGGAAAAGGGTTATTATCAATATATTTGCAATTTCATCCAAATCCTTTCATTAGTTTCTGCGTGAAAAATAAGCAAAAATCGATCTTTACAGACTTTTTCATTTATAAAAGTCGTAAGAAGATTGCTAGCCTGCATACCTAACTGTTTTGCTGACTGCACTTGCACTGCTGGGACACGAAAGGTTTTCCTTTCATAAAACACAAACATATTTTATAAACAAAAACACGTATTCAATATTTTTCGATAATCTGACGGACTATACTTGATAACTTTTGCTGGATATACTTACATTAGCGAAGAAAAAAGCTTTGTTCTCTTTAGCAAACTCCTTGTCCAACATTCCATATAGGGCCACTGTTTCGAGCGCTGTCTCAATGATTTCCGGGTTTTGGAATATGTCTACCTAAAAACAAACAAGTATTTTGATATGTCGTTAATATACAGGGTTGTTTCATTCAAATCGGTATGGGAAAGTCTGAAACTATAAGACATACGAAGATCTGTTCTGAGGAACCATGTCATCGATTTTAATAACAAGAAAAACTGCATTCATACATTTAAAAAAACATCTGTACTCCGTTCGGGAATCGAACCCGGTTATTTGTATATGTATATTAACCTTTTGGACGCCATTGCCACATATACGTGAAGAAGCAAGCGCGTGCCCTGTACGCCAAACGACACAAATATGTGACAAAATAGTTGATGAAATTGTGGTTTGGCGTGGAGGGCACGCGCGTGCTTTTATGCAGTGGCGCTCAAAACGTTACCGAAATCATTCCATAATATTTCCGTTGCTGAGATATAGGCACTCGCTGATGGTTTTTTTAGTAACAACTTTGTCAGTCCTTAATGCAACAGTGATTGATAAATTAAAACAACATAACAAAATGGCGATTATAACAACTAAAAATATTATTACGTTTTTAGTTACTATGTTACGTTATTAGTACGATTATACCATTCCCGGGTCGGGAAAACTGATTTTGGATTTTTCCATCAGGAATTTCTCACAATGGCTGTTGTTACTTGTTAGTTCACCCATATTTCGCCAGTCATGATACAGCCAGGGCGGACAGGGATTACTGACTAAAACCCATCCATATTCTTTCCTCGTCCGTTATGTTCCGGGGCCACGGTATCTCTTTCGAACAGTCCCACAGCTCCGGCAGGCCTCGGCCCTTGCGGGCCCCTCCATTGTGCTGACGTCTCTTGCTCGTCGCTTGTGGAACACTGTGGTCTGGTCGACGCGGCCTGTCGTCATAAGACGGACGGACGACGGCGAGCTGGCCAATAGTGAGCCGTCCACAGGCACACGCCAAGGTGGGCCGTGACGCAGGTATAACAAACGTGATGTTATGTTATCAAGATTTCAAAAGGCCGGGAGTAAAAAAAAAAAATCGCTGGACATTGACACACAGCGCCATCTAGTGCCACACTAAGCAAAGCTTGTGTCGTGGACACCAGATAGTTGATATACTACTTAAATGCATTTTTGTTTGTAAATACATACATACTTATTATACATATAAACATCCATCACTCGGAAACAAATGTCCATGCTCATCACACAACATTTGCTTCTACCGGGATTCGAACCCGGGACCCTAAAGAGTGTAAGGCAGCCCCACTACCGTAAAGGGGGGGGAATACGGATCCAGGGGTAAATGGAAACAAAACTTTGAAAGCGATTTTATAGCTGAACTTATACAGGGTGTATTTCACCTCATCACAAAGCCGTTAACCAATCATTCTGTATATCAAACTAAGTAACTTTACGCAAAAAATATTGCTGGGAAACAACTTTTTTTTTTTGAGGTTATAAATCATGTTTTGTGGTATAACTCAATGTTACACACTCAAAACATTGTGCGGATGGATGGATTAAATAGTACGGGGGTCGTAGAGATATTTAATGTAAAAATCATGCGATAAAAAGTGGTATATAAAAAAAACTTGTCAAAATCTTGCAACTTTGACCCCCAATATCTCCGTAACTAGAAGGTTCCCAGGTATAGTGTAGAACAAAAAAATGATCAGCATGACGAGGAGAACAAGTGCCTTTCGTATTCGTTAAGAGGTGTTTTACACCCTTTATTGTATATTGCCAACAAGGTAACTTTATAATTAAGTATAATTTAGTTAACACAATAGAGTACTCGTTGGTACCATATCGTGTGAATTCAACTTTAAAATGCATTCCAAAGTTTTGTTTCCATTCAACACTGGATCCCTATTCCCCCCATTTTACCGGTACCGCTACGCCATTCAGGTCGTCAGTAAAGACTCTTACCTCTAGCTCGTTGAATATCATCTGCATTATCGGAGTCACAGTTTTCAGTTGTGGAGTGTCTAACGCACTGTTTAGTATCGTCAAACATTTGATGAGGGTTGCTGCGTCGGAGAGCTTTTCTTTTACTGTCTGTAAGAGAGAGTTTTTATACTGAACTTCATCATCTTCATTATACCTAGCCTTTTACCAACTATGTTAGGGCCAGCTTCCAATCTAACCGGGTGCATCTGAATTTAACATAGAGCGTCTGCCTATCTGACCTCCACAACCCAGTTAGTACTGGCTAATACTAAACCCCCCTTTAAGTTGTTGTATACCAGACAATGACCTGGCGAAGGGGACCGTTGGATGCGAGTCGAACGGGACCGGTCAAAGTGCCGACCCTTGAGGAAGACCTATGTCCAGCAGTGGACGTCTTTCGGCTGGAATGAGGCCGAAATTATGATGGTACCACACACATTCTTGTTGTAAATTATTGAGAGTGGGTAAACTTACCGGGACAGGTGCAGGAGCCGGCGCCGGTGCAGCGGGTTGTATGGACAACTCATCCAACTTCTTCTGAATATCAGCCACCTAGATATATTATTGCTATATTAGTGATAGAGCCCTGAGTCACCGTAAAATTGTAAAGCCCGTTAGATTGTAACCTGTCTAGCGAGATTGTAAACTCTCGAAAGATTGACAACCAAACATACTGCTTACAATTAAAAGCATTCTTTTTCGGTAGATTATAATCTGTCAAAGGGGAAATAATGAATAAATGCTCATCAATGACGAGCATTTACTAACCTTGGCCTTGCATTCAGCCGCTAGCGCGTAGTTCTGGTCCCTGACGGCTTCCTCTTGCGCTTCAATGGCGACGTTCAGGGAAACGCGTAGACGGGCTCTCTGTGAAATAATAAAACAAATGTTTTATTAAAATGCACGAATCGCGCCATATTTTCTTGGCAACTCGGTCCTATTGCTTTATGCTCAGATATTCTAACCGCCGCCATTCCAATTACAGCTATTTTCTGTAACTGTACTTAATTTGCAGGCCAGTGCAAGATTGTATGTTGATATAAAACCGACTTCAGAGAAAATAAAAAAAGTGAAAAATAACTTCAGAAAAAACGCTTCAGAAGTCGGTGACAAAAAAACTAAATCAATCAAAAAAAGGTCACCGACTTCTAAAGCGTTCTAAAGCGGTTTTATTTTTTGTAAAAAAAGTTTTTATTTTTCACTTTTTAGTGGTTCACATGTGCTTACCCCTTCACAGCGTACCGGCGTGATTTTAGGTTATGAACTGGTGTAAACAATAGACAGATATGAGATTTCGGCAATCCCAGAACATTTGCTATCATTTATTGAGGAGTTCCGTTGCATATCCGAAGTTCTTCATCAGATCTTCATCAAATTGAATTGGGATCACTTCGATAAGTACAATTCCTAAAACTACCCAAACCGCTTCTAGTGTGCCTATAAAATGTGAAGCATTCTTTCTATTTCTCCAGAATCCCATCATCAGCTACTGATTTGATGATTATAAGACCACACAGGAAGCACCAGCTTTGAAATAAAATAAGAACGATCAAAATCGGTTCACACAGTAGAAAGTACTGAGGTAACAAATATTTTCGAAATCGGGTGTATTTTACACATGTGCGTACCCCCTCAGAGCATACAGGCGTGATGTTACGTCATAATATAGTATAAACAATGAACCTACAAGCGATGGCAGCAATCACTGCAGATTTGCTGTGTATTTTTGAAGAGTTCCGTTGTATATCTCCGAAGATCAGCATCAGGTCTTCAGCAAACTAAAATGGGACCAAACGGGAAGCACCAGCTTTCAAACAAAAAAAGAACCATCAAAATCGGTTCACCCAGTCGAGTACTGAGGTAACAAACACAAAAAAAAAAAAAAAAAAAAAGATACAGACAATAATAATAATGATAACCTCCTCTTTTTGGAAGTCGGTTGAAAATATTGTTCGTGACTGTAAGACGTATGTAGTTGCAGAATTATAATCATCAAAATCATCAATTCAACCCTTCAAGACACAAAGGTCGAGAAACAATTATGACCTTGAAAAAGTAGTTCCTCGACCACCTCGCACTGGCCTGCAAATTGCAAAAAACGTTGGCAAATTTGAATTTCGCGGGCTAACTTGGAGAGTCAGACTTAATAAGTTCAGATATTTTTGTTTTCTCATGCAGTCATATTATCATGAGTGAAAACTCATAAGCGTTATTTATTTAGATAAGCAAATATATTTTTTTCTATTAATTTTATCTCCGTCTTCGTTTTGCATTTTCTACGTAACAGTTACCTGTAACTTAGCCTCAGTACAATCTTGTATCGGCGGCGGCGGCGGCGGCGGCAGGTCAGGTTCTGGAGGGTCGCGCAGAGACTGCAGCACTCCGTTGATGACCTCCATGCGCCCCGACACATCCGGCACCACCAGCTCCAGAGCCGACACGAAGGCGCGGATCACGTCCGAGTTTAGGAGCCCGTAGTCACCTGGACGATTAAAAGCATATTTCAGTTCTTATTGGAGGTTCAAACATCGAGCTTGTTATGTGTGGAGGGGTTGGAAGATATTCAATCAGCGTACAAACTATACAAGATGTCGCTTTGTATCATAGTCAAATTCAAAGAGGTATACAGGGTGCAAAAACCTCATCATGAAGCAGTCTACCAAACATTCACTATTTCCACCCATTCTGTACATCAAACTAAGTAACTCTACGTAAAAAATATTGCTGGGAAACGACTTTCTTTTCTTGGGTTGTAAAATCACGTTTCACGTTAGAGCTCAATGTAACGCGCGCAGATGCATTGAATATTGCGGGAGTCGTGGAGGTATTTAAATTAGTCATAACCACAGATATACATAGACCTAGATAACGCAAATATCACGATCTGTATGAAAACCAAGCGTGTCATTTTCTGATTACCTATTGTACATCAAAAGCACTATTTAGTGATGGGAAAATCAAATCGATTCAAAGACGCCGCCGTCGACGTGCTAGTTTTTGGATACCTTTACCATAATTTCAAAACTGACGTCCGACTAGCGCTATACACCGATGCAAACTGAGCGCGAAAGTGGCCACTTGCGATCTTTTATCGTATTTTTTATTGTAATCTAGGCACGCAAGTAGTTGCCCTTGCGCTTTCTAGGTCTATCTATATGTATCTGTGGTCATAACATTAAAAACTTGTAAAAAGTTGGAACTTTGACTCCCAATATCTTAGTAACTAGGTTCCCAGGTATTGTCTAGAATCTAGACTCTAGATTCTAGAACAAAAAACGATCGAGGAGAATAAGTGCCGTTAGGCTTCTTTAAGGGTAATTTTACACCCAGTAGATGTAATTTATCTTGCAAACTTTTTCAGGACAATGCATTAATATCTTCAAAATGTACGTTTCCAGCGCCTATATTTGGATGAAGGAAAACACTACCAACCAGTAAGCACATCAGTGATAAGCGACTGCAGCGCGCTCCTGCCGGCCGGGTCCGTCGCGTCGTACACGCGCAGCATCGTGCCCAGCTCATGGAGAACGTACTGCCGGGTGCTGAAGCCTACTGGGTCCTCGCTCTCAGACGGGCAGGGAGACTCCACGATGCTGGAAAGTATGTACATCTAATTAGTCTATTAGTTAGATTATCAAAAAATATTTGAACTGTTTTTTTTCTTTTGTTACGTAAACCAAAATTGACGAACTTACAACGGTTTTAAAATTCTCAATACGTCACGCCGTGGGTTAATTTTTGCGTTCTGACGTCACGAGCAGAGGGCTCCCAAGTTTTGATGCGTTTTATTTTTGTCAATATTCATTGATTTACAAAAACAATAAAATATTGATAATACCACAGAATACTATTGCAATTTATCGATGACGGAAACTAGTCTATGCAGGCTTCGGCCCTTGCGGGCCCCTCTCTTTTTGCTGACATCTCTTTGAGGCGCGCGTGGAACACGAACGCGCCGTCGACACGGCCTGTCGTCGTCGTTAGACGGCCGGACGGCCAGCTATTGCCCATAGCCAGCCGTCCACAGGCCCGCATCTACGGTGGCCGGTAGCCACCACGTGGCCCCCGACGCCCGTTGCGTCTCCCGCGGCGGCCGGGAAGAGAGGATCTCTCCCTCTCTCGTTCCGCCACCTCCTTCGCTAGCATGACCGCTTCGCAGAAGGAGGCGACGGCTTCCCATTCCGTCTCGCTCCGGACCATGGATTGAACCAGGGCCGGACGCGAGAGGTCGCCGCCGCCGATCGCCGCCACGAGGACACGGCGGAGCTCCGCCCACGCAGGGCAGACTTCCACCGTGTGCTCCACCGTGTCCTCCGGTCGATCCTCGCAGTGGAGACACCCGGGCGATTCCTCCCGCCCGATTCGGTGCAGGTACCTCCCGAAACATCCGTGTCCGGTGAGGACCTGCGTCAGGCGGAAGGTGAGGACGCCGTGGCGCCTCTCCAGCCACTCCTCAAAGAGGGGACTTACCGCCACTATCGTGGCGTGCCCTGCACGGGGTTGCGACAGTCGCTCTCTCCATGTCGCCATGAGATCGCGCCGGAGGTCAGTCCGCTGAGCGGCAATTTGCCGCGGCAGCGGGGTTTCCCCCCGGCGTAGTACCTCCGCGCGCCACTCATGCAGGTGCGCGAGGACTATCGCCTCCAGATCCCACGGCGGCAATCCGGCAAGCAGGCCCGCCGCCTCGCGAGAGATCGTGCGGTACCCACGGACCATCTTTACGGCCACCACTTTTTGGGGCGCGTTCAAATGGTGAGCGGCTCGCCGCTTCAACGAACGCGCCCACACTGGGGCCCCGTAGAGGGCCATGGACCGCACGACTCCCGCGTAGAGCCTGCGGCAGGCGTTCGGCCCCCCAAGGTTGGGCAGGAGCCGCCTGAAGGCAGCCCCTGTCCTAGGTACTTCAACGTCGACTCGACGCCGATGGATACCCCTCCCACCGTCAGTGTGGATCCCGACGGTGGCGTATTCCGAGGCCCATGAAAGCACATGGCCTCAGACTTGTGCAGCGCCACCTCGAGACCCAGTTGCCGGATCCTCTCTACGACTATCGCAACCCCGCGTGTCATATTGTCGGCCGCCGCCTCGTGCGACCCCCCCTGTGCCAGCACCAGGGTGTCGTCTGCGTAGCAGACGACGCTGACACCACTAGGGAGGTCCGCGCGCAGCACCCAGTCGTAACCGATGTTCCACAGGGGCGGTCCCAGAACCGATCCCTGTGGGACACCGCACGACATCTCTCGCCGGTTCCAATTTCCGCAGCGACTGGGGTAGATGACGGCCCTGTCCGTCAAATAGTCCCCGACCACACGACGGAGGTAGGTCGGCACCCGGTGATACCGGAGTGCCTCCATGATGCAGCTCCAGGGCAGGGAGTTGAAGGCGTTGGCGATGTCGAGAGACACCGCCAAAACAACCCCGCCCCGAGATATCGCATCCCCCGTCGTGAGGGCTCTCACGCGCATGATGGCGTCCACTGTAGAGCGCCCCTTGCGGAAACCAAACTGGTTCTCCGCAAGATTCGGCCCCATCCCCTCTAGGTGCTCGGCGAGGCGGTTTGCAATTACTCTCTCAAAGAGCTTGCCCGCCTCGTCGAGCAGCACGATGGGCCGAAATGCGGATGGAGAGTCCGCAGGGCGCCCCGGCTTTTGGATGAGGACCAGTTTCCCCGTCTTCCAACGAAGCGGGAACTGGCCTCTCTCCAAGCATGCGCTTAAGAGCCCTTTCAGTCGGGGCCCGAGAGCCTCCGCATCCGAGGCCAGGACCCAGGCTTTGCCAGGCAAGCCATCGGGTCCCGGGGCGGTGTTTTGGCCTTGAGCCTTCCTACCGCCACTCTCAGGTCTACCCCAGTCACTTCCGGAGTGTCGTCGTCGTCGCTTGGGTCCTCTTCCGGCACCGCAGGTGGCGGAGCCATAGGCGGGGGCGGATGTTCCCCCCGCGAGGGGAACAGAGCGCTCACCACGTCCTCCACGAGGTCTGGCCGGAGACTCTGCGTCAGCGGGGGAGCCCAGGTGCGGAGTTTATTCCGCACCATCTTGTAAGGGCGCCCCCACGGATCTCTGTCGAGAGTCTCCAGCATCTCCGAGCGGGCCAGTTCCCTGGCCCGCAGGACAGCGTCCCGGAGGGCGGTCTTCGCCGCTCTGTATCCCTCGTACAGCTCCGCCTCAATGGCTGCCGCATCCGGCGGGCGGATGCGGAGCCTGCTATGCCTGGCGTACAGGCGCCGCGCTTCGACACACGCCTCCCTCAGAGACGTTATTTCGCGCGAACGAAATTTGACCTGACGAGGCTAAAAGCCCTTATCTCAGTATGGTGCTGTAACGTTTAAAAGAGGATCGTTGAAGTAAAGGTACAGCCAAACCGGTACATCAGGTGGCAATGATGATAATGATGATATACTTTAATACTCGTAATATTTGTCTGATTCTGAAGCCACATCTGTAATTTGTCAGAACCGGCTTCACCAATTATTTGGTTTCAAATTAAAAAGGAAAGATTTTACAACAGTTTGAATTTAACATTTCAGAACTCTTATTCCAAAAGCTTCTATACCTAGCACTTTGGGCAATGTGTTGTATGGGAGTGAATAAATTAATGAGTGAATATTCTCACTTTTCACTCAAACAACAACAATCACGGAAGATTGATTCGCCGTGATTGTTCATTATTTTGAGCTCCCAATTAAGTGTGGGAGCTCGAAATAGTGAACATTCAATGAAATATCACGAAAGTTTAAGTTTAGTTTAAACTATGAAAGTTTAAAACAGTGTTTGAATGGTTTGAACAAATGAATTTAAGATTTTTATCAAATAAAAAGATACTGCTTTAAGGCGATTACATGAGCTAAACGCGAGTTTTATAATTACTAAAAGTATATGATTCATGCTATAAACAAGACCAGAAAAATATATGACATTCTTCAGGATATATGCTAGCATGATACTGTTTTGAAAACATAATAAAATTAATTTAGCTCGATAAAAAGAAATCACGAACTTATCTCTAAAAATATCTTTCAAACAATAAAAAAACATACTAATATGCATGCGATCATTCTGATTTTTTGGCAAATAATTCTAACTAATCTATATGTCACCGTAAAATTGTCAAACACGTTATATTACAATATAACGTGTTTTTTCTCGCGATATTGTAATGTCTCCAATTATTGTCAACTGAACATACGGAAGTATCTCTGCCCCCATAATCGGGACTTGGGGCACCCCCCCGTTAGGTTAGTTAGGTTCCTTTAAACCCTGCACTCGGAAATAAGGGCCCCGCGAAGCGGGGCTCCGTCCACTACGCTTTTTAGGGGGAATACAAAGTGTTTTAAGGTTATGTTGTATTAATCGGTATTTCTCAGGAATGGTGCATTATCTTTTCATGAGAGTTGTGCCACTGGGCAAGGGGGACCCCTCCTTCCCTCCACACCGCGTAAGTTGACTACCATCGCATGCATTTCACGAAAAATAATGCGTTTTGTTGTAAGGAGTATGTTCATTTGACAATAATTCGAGACTTTACAATATCGCTAGAGATATTACAATATAACGTATTAGACAATTTTACGGTGACATATATATAAAAATGAAACCCGTTTTCCGTTGTCACGACATAGCATGAAAACGGCTTGACCGATTTGGCTGATTCTTTTTTTGTTGTGTTTGTTATTGTCAGGAGAAGGTTCTTAAGAAATAAAAAAAATGTAGTAGTAGGTAGGTCGGTAGTAGTAGTAGGTAGGTAGTAGTAGGTAGGTCGGTAGTAGTAGTAGGTAGGTAGTAGTAGGTAGGTAGGTAGCAGAGTTGGGCGTAATCAACTACTTTTGTAATCGGATTAATAATCTGATTGAAAGTAATCATGATTACATCAATCATGATTACTTTTAATCTTGATTACTTTCAATCATGACTACATTTGTAATCATTATTTTTGATTACAATAGTCAGTAATCTTGATTACATGGGTAGATTTGATTAATTTTTTAAGCATATTTTTAATAAATGCGGTTCTACATTCAATCAGTATGTGTCTATTTTGTAAGTCTGCGTTTTTCTAAAAACTTCTGATCCAATTTGGATGTCATGGAAGTTTTGTACTCTTTCGTTATTTAAATCCTTAAGTAAATTCGAAAAAGAATTTCTGCGTGCTCAATTGCATTTCGAAGATACGGCACGCGGGGTGCGGGAGTTGGGTGGGGTACGGGGTACGGCCGGTAAGCCAATCGTCCGCCGCCTGCGCCCCGCTTCTTGCCATAGCGCAAACAGTCAGTCTGTATAATAGTGCGCAAGGATATAAACGTAAATTGATTCACGAGTCTAAACCGTGACGTATTGGCCTATGTGTTTTGGTGTTTAAACATTATTATTGTAAAATCAGTATTTATTGTAAAATGGCGTCAAGTTCTTTTTCGTCTTTATCTACTAATTCAGAATCTGAAACCGTGCACCATGAACAACTTGAGACATTACCATGCATTCTTGATTTTTTACGTATTCAGAATAGGAGTCTACGAGCAAAAAGAAAGTGACAATTTGTACATTATGTCGGCCAAAACTACATAGTTAAAATTAGTGGTTTTAATAATTCTACATCAAATTTTGTAACTCATCTCATGATTTTATTTTTCGAATTCCTAAATGTAGTTAGTATGCATCAATCAAAAAAGTAATCAAAATAATGATTACAAACTAATAATCATTAATCACCGATATGATTACTTTCTTGATTAATTTCCGTAATCTGTAATCTTGATTGATGATTACAAAATGTAATCGTAATCCTTAATCATTAATCTGATTACAATTTGCCCAACTCTGGTAGGTAGGTAGGTAGTAGTAGGTAGTAGTAGGTAGGTAGTAGTAGGTAGGTAGTAGAAGGTAGGTAGTAGTAGGTAGGGAGTAGTAGGTAGGTACTAGTAGGTAGGTAGAAGTAGGTAGGTAGAAGTAGGTAGGTAGTAGTAGGTAGGTAGTAGTAGGTAGCTTTTTCCCTCTTATGTGACGCAGACGAAGTTGCGTGGGTCAGCTAGTTCTAAATAATTCTAAACAAGCCATTTAATAATATTAGCATGATACTGTTTTAGTTTTTTAATCCAATCAATAGTTTTTTTGTAAATCGATCGAAACCACTCATTTCGCGCTATTTGGCCCGCAGTGGCTGACGTAACAACCACTTTGTAGTGCAAGCTGATTAGAACTTTATTCTAACAGCATTTCAAACGAAGTTTGAACCTCAACAAATAGAGTTGCTAATTTAGCTCGTCTAAGCGCCTTAATCTTTCACTCTTTAAAACTTAGTATAAGTTAAGTTTGAAGACACTAGTTACTTCCTACTTATTCTTTTCACGGAAGATATTCCGTAAGTGACAGTATAAGTTAAAGTCAATAGATGTACTCACGCTCTTATATAACCGGTAAGCACAACCAAGTCAGGTAGAATGGTCTCCAGCGTCTCATCATCGTCGATCTTCTGCAGATGTTCCGCTAGATGGCGCCAGTACCACGCGGTCTCCTTGTTCAGCTTCTCGGCGGGTATCAGGCGAAGTGTCTTGTCTGTGGGCAGCCATTCTAGCAATTCCGATATTGGGAGGCGTCTGCAAGAGAAAGGATTAAGTTTATTTGAATAAAATTCATTCAATGTTAGCAATGAGCGCTCTTCATAAAGATATACGGTAAAAAATAACTTCCAGTCTATCCGGATGCAGCTGAAAACCAGTATTTTACATGGAGTGACCTATCTGACCTCCACAACCCAGTTAGTGCTGGGTAATTCGATTCCCCTTGGTAAGACTAGTTGTCAGACTTTCGGGAGAGTTCCTGTACAGAATGTCAAAAATTTACAGAAACATATGTATTGAGTGGTCACCTATACACAGACCCTAGGTTGGCAAGCGCAGCTTAATCTGAAGATGGAACCCTACTTTCAACTAATCCTACTAATATTATAAATGCGAAAGTTTGTGAGTACGGATGTTTTTTACTCTTTAACGCAGAAACTTCCAAACGGATTTGGATGGAATTTTCAAGATAGATCATTTATAACCTGGATTAAAACATAGGATACTTTTTATCCCAGTAGAAAGATCCCATGGGACAATTATCAAACGTCACGCGGGTGAACCCGTTGGCAGATGCTATGAATAAATAAACTTACTTAAATAGCGACTCCAGCAGTTTCCCGGCAACGTATTGCGAGTCCTTGGCATCGTGCGCGTTGTCCAGGCGTATGGCCTTCAGCAGGTCCACGATGTTGCCCTGGAACGTGCTGAGCCAGCCAGGGATCAGGATCTCTTCCACCACGCGCCGGACGCGGGCACTGCGCTCTGTTAGACCAACCTAAGAAAGGAAAAACGATGTTTAAAAAAACCTATACTAACATTATAAAGCTGAAGAGTTTGTTTGGTTAAACACCCTAATCTTAGGAACTCTTGGTTTGAATTCAAAAAATATAGTCCATAGTCCATTTATCAAGGAAAGTTATAGGTTATATAACATCACGCCACGACCAATAGAAGCGGAGCATAAATGAAAAATGTTGCAAAAACGGGGACAATTTATTGTGAACTTTTCGTCTGTCGGAGGACAGACGAAATTGTTTGGGTAAGCAAGTGTAAAATGAAGTAAGCATCACGCCTGTTATCCCCGAATGGTTAGCAGAGGCTAGAGTACACTCCCCAAAAAAAAAAAAAATCCTTCAATAATTCTTGTTTGATGTACTGAATTTATTAGCTTGGCTTTGTGATGTGTCTGTTTACGCCCTGCATAATATAGGTTGGCAACAAAAATAAGATAAAAAAAAACTCGACTCGCTCTAGAATGCTTGCTGTTGTCACCACTATGTCTAAACTCATAAGGGTCAGTTTACCTTGAGCGTGAGCACTCTCTGCCTCACCCTCAGCTGGGTGACGTTGATGGCGGCGATGTACAGGAAGGCGGCGCGCCGGACTGCTTCGTCAACGTCACATAGTCGCTCTAGTACGAAGGGCACGTTGCGGCTGCATTTAGCTATTGACATCACTATAGCCCTGTGTATAAAGATCAATTTAATTAAATCTTAGACAAATGTCTAATGTCAATTGATGAGCTTTGGCATTTTGGTTTGGATTCTCGCTAAAGTTAGAGGACTTTACACAAACTTAAAATCATAATGCTGCCACAGTTAATATTAATATCATTAAGTACTTTGTAATAATGACTAGTAAAGAGTTTAGTTTTCGGAATTTACCATTCGACTATCCTCTAAAAACCACCAGTACATCAATTGTCTTTTTAAACTTCCACGATCAGAACACATTATAAAACTTAAGAAGACGGGTAAAGGTAAATTCGCGATAAATACCCGTCTTCTTAAGTTTTATAATCAGTACATCAAGTCAAGAGAAAAATTGAAACTTGCAACACTACACTTGTAATAATAAGTTGGCATGTGATGCAGGTCTGAAGACTTTGATAGTTTATTAATTTAGTTTATCTACCCAAATATCATAAACCCTCTCTAATGCGTTCAAAAACCATAGGCAATGACCAGCATTACCAACCTGCAGAAATGAACGGTGCTGTAATGAACTCATAACGCAACTGTAAACAGTTGCGTTATGAGTTTTAAATTTGGAACAGGTGTCAAATTCAAGTGAGTGTGCTATTCTAGTACCACCTACATTAAATCAGATATCGATAAAAAAAAAAAAAAAAAAACCCCAATTCAGTATGATTCTAATTATAAATCGCACGACATTTTCGATCTCGAGTGACACAAGAATAGTGACTATGTTCGTTTGCCTATGATTTAAAAAAAAATGACAGATATCCGAAACGCCGCCATTTCGAGCTGTCATTTGTTCGTTAGCTTTTTATTTCTAGTAACCCATTCTTTATTTCTGTCGAAAATGAGTGATAGTGACTCAGAAATTGACATGAATACTCCGCCAGATATCGTAAATGCAGCGACGAATGCAACTAATAACCTGTTGGCACAAAAATCAAGGGCCAAGTAACAATGCAGGTCATTTCCCTATGGTTCCTGAACCCATCATAGAGTCCTTATGATATTTGGGTAGATAAAGTAGTGTATGCAACTATACATAATTAGGCATTACAACACTCGTGTGATGCTATTAAGAAACTCGCCTTCGGCTCGTTTCTTAAACCCACACTCGTGTTGTAATGCCCTTCATTATGCACAGTTGCATAAACTACTATTATATACTTTATTTTCTAATAGAAATCTGTCTGAACAAAGGTAGATAAAACACGATTAAATGTCTAGCCCAGTTAAACGGCTCCGCTCCCACTCGGCAAAATGAATATAATTCAAAAATGGACTTTAAATGAATAATAATCTATACTAATATTATAAAGCAGGAGTTTGTTTGTTTGTTTGGTTGAACGCGCTAATCTCAGGAACTACTGGTTCAAATTGAAAAAAATCTTTTTATGTTGGATAGTCCATTTATCGAGGAAGGCTTTAGGCTATATAACATCATGCTACAACCATTAGGAGCAGAGCAGGAATGAAAAATGATGCAAAATCGGGGATGTTTTTTTCTTTCGTTTTTCTCTCTTATGTGACACGGACGAAGTTGCGTGGGTCAGATAGAATTTAATACTTTACATTGGCATAGACGCTGACAGCGAGCTGTCTGCTAATTTATATTGCCAATGTAAAGTATCTAAAGCGCAATACATAAAGCCCATAATTGAATGATATTCTTTTTGCTGGGCGGGAGAGGAGACTATTACGTGGGCTATAAAGCCAGCTGTGAAAAAGTTCCATAATCCCTATTTAGTAGAAAATGCTCTGTATTACCTTCTAACAGAAGAGCTAGGGTCACAACTCATATGAAAACGGTATGCTCTTGTGACTTCATCATCTTGTTCCATCGGATTCTGCAGTCGTTGGAGAGCGAGCGCGGCGCGACAACGTACCGCACCGCGCGTGTCTTGAAGTCTTTGCATCTGATACGATAAAGAATAGTTTGTAAATATATGAGTAAGACTTTGTATGCGTCGATTTAGTTATGGGACTATTTTTCATGGATTTTCAACACGTAGCTTAGCGCCTATAGTTTAAAATCCTGTACCAAGCCAAGTTTTGTAGCCAAGTCTGAATTCGGGGCGAACCTACTAATTGCTATTTCGCTGTTTTTAAATTCGCTCTGTTGAATTATTATCAACGCTCGGCTTAATGCAGAGAGTAGATAATCTAGTGGGTGGTTAGAAATCGTAAGGAAAAAATTTGTATGTATTACGAAATAGTTCTTAAATAAAATCACGCCTGTTATGCCCAAAGGGTAAAGCAGAGGTGTAGTTAAGTCCCATGAAAGACGGGGAATGCCTATTGGCATCAACCGGGCACAAATACAGACTGCATAGCTGTTACTGAGAAATTCCTGATGGAAAACCCCAATAACAATTTGGTTTTTTTAAACCCCTTGGCATTAAAAAAAACCGAAAGCAAATTGGCTTTCAAAAGAGCAATTCGGAAGTTTTATTTAAAGTCTGTCTAAATTGTTTACCAACTAGCCTATATTAGAGTTGTAATAATTATCATAAGGTTTCTCGTATTTCGGACTATTTGTATGTATTTTAATATATATTAGTTTATTTTATATGCTTATTTATGTATTATTATGTAGGTACCCATTTATGTGTTAGATTTTATTCTTGCAAAATGGCATGTTTATTTTTATTTTTATTGTACTTTATCACAATGCTGTCTTATTTGACCCAATGGTTGACTGGTAGAGAATGCCTTGTGGCATTAAGTCCGCCTATGTACCACTATTGTACATGAAGTTTAAATAAATAAATAAATAAATAAACAATTTGCAAGAACTGGGTCTCGAACCCAGGACCTAATACTCAGCATTCGCGTTTGCAACAACTAGACCATTACATAACACATAACAACATTACATAGTTTCATAATTGGTCAATAATTAGCTCTGCATATCAAACAATACAAATGTGGCTAACTGCCAAAAAATGCACACAAGTAATTAAAGAACAACACTGTGCCAAATAATTAAATGTATTTATCTAATGTAACACTGGTATCAAGCGGGTGAGTTCAAAGGGTTAGGCTGAAGCCTATTAATTGCAGAATTTCATTTCTTAAATAATGTTCAAGCAAGAGTATGACAGTGCTGTGGCTGTATGGAGGACGAGTACGAGACAGCAGCTCAAGTGCATGAAGTACTACGGTAACCCAGGTACTCTCCACGAGATTGTCGGTTACATCGGGACACTGCTGGCCTTTCTCGGGGAGTTGGGGTGGATCTAGTGGTATTCCCACCCGTGCGCAAAATGCGCGCTTTGACATGGTGTTGCAGACACCAGCCTGTTATACAATACAAGAGTATGACAGGATCATAACAGTTGGTGATCTGTAGTTTCTGCTTACCATAATTGGTAAAAAGAGTGATTTTATGTATGAGACATGGTATTTTGGCGGCCAGATTTAACCCGTAACGTAACTACCTGCGCGCGGTCACAGTGACCGCTTCGGATACACACGAGTTTTCTTAGGATATAAAAGTTTTATTATAAGAATAAATTAATAATACTCTTTTATATGTATAAAAATATTTATATAAGTGAAAAAAGAAACAATAACAAAACATGTTCTTTTCATAAATGTGAACAATTAAATTGCTGGCACATTTTAACTAAAAATATAACTATGCTTACATTATGAGATCTATCAACATTATGATTATAATATCATATCAAATTTGGTATTCTTTAAAGAATGTGATAACATTCTGATGACATCAAAAACTTCAAGAAAATTGCAAGGGGTAAAGTTTTACAATTTTTCACGTCAATTTTTGCACATTTTGTTAGAACATTTCACACAGATTGGTTTTTATAGATAAAACATAGATGAAATGTTTTTCGTTTCTTCTAGGGATCGCAAGTTAAACACGTTTTACGTCTTTCAAGATGATCAGCTCCAGAAACAGTAGTCAGTTCGTCTTCTATTTTCAAGATCAATAATCACACAACTACCTGCATGCGGTCACCATGACCGCTAACAAAATATTTTTACTCACCCAAGCCAAACGCGCGCACTTGTATCCTTGCCGAGCGCACACGCGACACTAAACCGCCAACAGAAAAGGTACACAGACGCACACTAATACGCGATAACGGATTTCGACGAAATTCAAATTCAAAAAGTTGTTGCGGTCACCATGACCGCTGGCAGGTGGTTAAGGGTTAAGAATACCTAGCAGTAAGTGAAACTATTGACAACACAGTTGGCGCAGTGGCTGACTGATTTGGTGTGTGGCTCAAGTTCGATTCGTGCTTGGAACAAGCCTACAGTATTGCCTACAAATATTTCTCACGGTAGTTGTTCCAAGTTTGACTCTTTGTGTATGTAACTTTAAATGTAGGTTACATACACGAAGCTACATGCCTACTGTTATTTAAACCTTACCTGTGATGCCAGTAGCTTGTCACAAAGATCATCGTCCAAAGAGGCGTCATCTCCTAGAGCAGACAGCACAGCTGCCAGTAGCTGACTGGCTCGATACCTCACAGA
This sequence comes from Xestia c-nigrum, assembly GCA_916618015.1. Classification (NCBI taxonomy): domain Eukaryota; kingdom Metazoa; phylum Arthropoda; class Insecta; order Lepidoptera; family Noctuidae; genus Xestia; species Xestia c-nigrum. The sequence continues at coordinate 9,304,977 of OU745263.1, forward strand.
CTGACCCGATACACATTGGCACTGCAAACAAGGTTTTTATTTTAATTTCTTCAAAAAAGGTTTATTAAAACACACCAAGTGTTAACAGGTTTCACTCACACAGCACTTTCAAAATGCCAAAATATGTACTAAAACAGGGCAAAATATACTTCAAAATGAGTGAAATATGCAATTAATAAAACTAACTCGAAATATGCACAGTCAATACTACTTTTTTATCAAGGCATTCAAGATATAAATTACTAACATTGCTACTTTCTGCTGTTAACTAATAACTTATTGATCACTAACAAGGAATATTAATATAAGAATTTAGGTACCTATTTAAAATTTCCAAAATACTCACATCAAAAATAATATCAAATATGAACAGTAAGAACTCTTCTTCGTCATCGAGTGAGGTGCAAAATGTTGCCACAAACTGTACAACACGGTCCACATTGGCACTAGTGTCCCCAAACGTGAACAGGTATTGAAGGGCATTTTTAAAGCTCTCACGAAAGCTGTCCTCGTCTAGCTGTAAATGGAAATCAGTTTTGGAGAAAAATTATTAATCAACCTCACTGAGATGATACTATGTCATTTGTTGATCAGTTTTGCCTACTTTTGTTGCCAAATTACATGTTTTAAAATCTTGTATGACCAACTACTATAGATTGTATGACAAAATGAACAGGTAACAGGCAGTGTTTTGTTTGTTACCTTGGTTGAACCATCATATTTTCCAAATAAAAGAAGCAGGCAACAGCTGCAACCCAATAAATGTTGCAAATGTATAGCAAAATTTTAAAATCTACCAAAGTTTTACTAACAATCAACCAACTTTTTTATTTTACATGGGGCAGATAAGCAAAATAACTTGTTTGGCCTTAATGTTTGATAACTTTTTCCGAGGGAAAACTGTCTAATAACTTGTAATTTAGTTGAATAAAGTAAGGAGAATTACCTTTTTATACAATTTAATCATTTCCTTCACATATTTCTTGTGCTGAACAACATTGTATTGTACGTTTTGAAATATTTTGAACATAGTTGGATTGTTCCGAGGATTTGGTTTCACCGCGGACACAGGCTGCGGCACTTCGGCGTCCGTCGGAGGCATTATCAACTAAATTTCTTTGACTCTTATTTGTAAGAAAACAGGTGTTTAATGATAACTTCACAAAGTATTAAGCAATAACAGCCAAGAATCGTACACTTACGACGACAACCGTTTTGTTTTTGAATATTTGACAAGTTCGACTGTTTGACAACATGGAGTTGTTTTTTTTTTTTTTTTTTTTTTTTTAATTTTCCCCGAAGGGAAGGCTATAGTCTTTCGACCATATTGCCTAGTCTTACGTCGTAATTATTTTCTTTCGTGATAGGTTAACAATAATGTCTTTCGTATTCAATTTTCCATTTTTAGTTAATCAGTATTCTTATACTGTCGTATGTAAGTCCATATGAATTAGTCAGATCCGTTTTTGTCATATCCAAGTTAAACGTCATTCAAATTTCAAGTCAAACGACTTGAACATACGTAAATGTCAAATTATAGCTATCTCCTCAAAAAGTCAAAACATAACCTAAAACATACTATGTTTAAACTACAACTAAACATTTCAATAAAATATATTATACAATTAAAATACATAAAAAAACACGAAATGTAACTTAAATTTCATTTACAGTCTCTGTTATAAATTTGTACAAATAAATATAATTTGAGGCATTCATAAGTAGCTCCTGAATGCATTGCGGGACCATATCAGGTTTTTTATATATTTTTAGAAGCTCATCCGACAACACAAGGCGCTGAATGTTGAAAGATGAACACTCAAAGAAGACATGATGTAATGATTGAACTTTTTGCAATTGACAGTATTCACAATATGGAGAGTTGACCATTTTAAGACGATGAAGATGATAATTTAAACGACAATGACCAAAACGCATGCGACAAATAAATGAATAAAACTTTCTATTTATAAAACTGCTATTTCTGCAAAACCAAGGTATGGAGTTTATTTGCTTATCTAGAGAGGCATACCAAGTGCCTTTATTTTCAATCTGTGTGGACTGATATGAATGTCTCCCCCATGATTGACACATTCGCTGTTTTAAAAGACTAACAGCGTCTGTGTGTGGTATGGAAACACTCATATTAGCGTCAGCATTTGGAATTATTTCATCTAGATCAACAATTTTTTTGGCCAGATAATCAGCCTTTTCATTTCCTGCAACACCAATGTGTGAAGGCACCCAAACAAAACTAACTTCAATATTGGAATGAGACAATTCAATCCATAGCTCCTTTATTAAATAGATTATGTAGTTAGTGTCAGCATGTAATTTATTATTAGCTAGATTTTTCAACACACTCATGCTGTCACTGACTACAACCCACTTCCTGTGACCTGAATTGCAATTTTTGATATGTTTCAAGGCACTCAAAATAGCAACAGCTTCTGCTGTAAAAATACTGGCATTTTTATTAATTTTTTCGACCAAGACCTATATTTGAAGTTGGCTCATAAATAGCAAACGACACTGCACTTTCATTTTTAGAACCATCACTATATACAAATTTATGATCTGACCACTCTGACAAAACTGCATTAACTTCTTCTTTTGAGGATAGCTCCTTTTTATTTTTTATAATTATATTTATGTCTGGAAATTTTGCAATAAAAGCTCCTTGATAACAAGGCAGAATATGAGATGATTGATAAATATTTTTATTTTTAATAAAATCTAAAAAGCTATGAAAATCGTGTGACAAATAAAATGACTTAATACTGCTAGGATTGAAATGCAACAAATTGGCCAAGAGGCTATTGTTAGAAACACTAAAAAGTTTTAATATAAATCTTTCTTTCAAATAATCAAACCGAATACTTAATGGTGGAATGTTACATTCAATCTGCATTGCATTTATAGGAGTACTTCTGAATGCCCCAGTTATAACACGTAAACATTTGTTTTGCAGGATGTCTAAACTATGTACAATTTTAGTATCTGCAGCGAAACAGAAAAAGCCATATTCAAAGTGACTACGAACTAAAGATTTATACAGTAATAGTAAAATTTTTGGGTCTGCACCCCAATATGAACCAGCTAAAGATTTCAATATATTATAACCTTTATTTGCTTTACAAATTATATGTTTGATATAATTGTTCCAGGATAAATTATATGAAAAAAGGACCCCTAAAAATTTGACTTCATGTGAATTGGACAATGCACTTTTGTTATAAAACACAGGGGGCATATTAGGACACTGTTTACCAAACACAACCACTTTGGACTTTGATGGATTGACATTAAGATCAAGGTAAGAGAAATATTTACACAGATTTGACAAGGCATCATTGACTATATGAACAACCTGTGATATATTAGTTCCTGAAGCATAAACAACTAAATCATCTGCAAATTGTAAATTTTTAACTTGACACCCTAAAATTAAATTTAGTTTACGTATATACAATATAAATAATAAAGGAGACAATATACCTCCTTGACAAACTCCTTTTGAAGCAAATCTAGGACCATAAAGATGTTTATTAAATTTAGCAAATACTTCTCTATTGCTAAGGAAATTTCTGACCCATATTATAATTTTACTAGGAATCCCTATTTGTAATAATTCATGGCATAAAATATCTACATTTACACTATTAAAAGCCCCAGCCACATCAAAGAAGACTCCAACCAAATTACTATTGGCTAATAAAGAGTTATGTATATCAAGCTGCAATTGACAGACACTCTCCCTAGCAGAACGATTTCTACGAAAACCAAATTGATTTGATGGCAGAATATGATTTTGTTCGACATAAAACTCTAAACGTTGCTTCAACAATTGCTCAAATAGTTTACCAACGCAAGAAGTAAGTGCTACGGGTCGATAAGAATCGGGACATAATTTGGGTTTTTCTGGTTTTAAAATTGGTACCAGGCAATCCATTTTCCAATCTTGAGGTATAATATTATTTTCCCATAACAAATTCAGGACTTCAAGGAATGTTTTTAGACCAGAAATGCTAAGGTTTTTAAATAATATATATGGCATGCCATCAAGACCATAAGTAGTATCTCTTCGAGAGGTGATGGCAGATATTAATTCACTGATTGTAAAAGGATTAAGTAGAAAGCTAAGACTGGAGTTAGTAGGATTATCAAACAAAAAAGTTGGAGCCTGTGACACAAAATCTGGAGTGTATTTCTTCAAAAAATCTAAAACCCATGCATCACTTTCATTATTATTAAAATTATATGTTTTATTATATTTACGCATGAACTTCCATATTATAGAAATTGGTGTGCATCTGTTGAAGGTTTCACATAGGGATATCCAACTTTTTTGGCGTTCATTTTTTATAAGTAATTTTTTAAGTGCTCTAAGTCTTTTGAATTGAATATAAGTTTCTTCTGATGGATTATTTTTAAAATTTATGTAAGCGGTTTTGAAATTTAATACAGCCTCTGTACACTTTTGATTCCACCAAGGGAGGGAAGTTCTTCTAATTCTATTGGTAGGGCATGAATTATTGCTGGTATTTTTATTGACTTTACAATTTGGAATGGAATTAGCAGCAGCTGTACGTAAAATTGTACAAAAAATATGATATGAATCGAGAGGACATATATTAATTGTTTTGAAATCAACTAATAATTCATCCACATTATTACTAAACATTTGCCAATCCACCATTTTATAATTTGGATAGGTGGGCAAATGTTCAGTAGTTGGACAATTTCTACAAGAATCATTGTTTTGACTATCACTAATCACTACTTTTATAATTGCAGGGATGTGGTAACTACTGCCAAGAGGACTATCATGTACTTGCCATTCACAATTGAGTGCCAATGATGAAGAAACCAAAGATAAATCCAATGCATTAGGACGCCATGTTAGAGAGCCAACAGTTGTTGCCTGACCATCATTAAGCAAAATTAAATTATTTTCTTCAATGACTTCTAAGACATTTCGACCACGTGGAGAGTCAGAACCACAACCCCAAGATGTGTGATGGGCATTAAAGTCTCCAGCAAATATAAAAGGACCAGGGATAGACTTAACCAAATTATCAAAATTTTCCTTATTAAAAGCTGGATTAGAATTTAAGGGACTATAAAAACTAACTATACATATCTCTTTATTATTAACTGTAATTTTTACACATAGATTTTGTAAAGAATTGTCAAAATACGTGTCAATTTTATTATAAATAATACTTTTATGAATTATTATGGCAACTCCATTGTGTTTGTTACCACAATCATTCCTTTCAATATTGTAATTTTTTATTTTAAAATTTTGTTCAGGTTTGAACCATGTTTCACTAATTATTGCAATGTGAATGTTGTTTGTGTAGAGAAAATTGGTAAATATATGTTTGTTGCTATTAAGACTTTGTGCATTCCATTGCATTATGTTTAAATTTGATATATCCATGAAGATTAAGTAATTGTAGTACTTAAAGTTTTTTTTAAAACCTCTTTAATTGATGAAGTATTTATGGGAACATCTTTATTACTAATTATTTTGGTAATTGTTTCTACTAAAATATTTATAAACTTATCGGATTTCATTAAATTGTTGATCTGTACATCTAAATTTTTTGTTGTTAAGGCTGGAAAAGAATTCATATTAAAAAGATCTGAGTAAGTGGCACTTCTTGACTTTATTTTATTTTCTTCTATTTTTTGTTTTTTTAAAGGACAGGATGAGGAGATAGCTATGTGATCGCCCTTGCAGTTTGCGCATTTAGCATCCTTTGGGTCGACTTGACAATTCTTAAAACTATGATTTAATGTACAAATTGAGCAAACCTCGGTATTGCGACAAAATTTTGCAATATGTCCATAACGTAGGCACTTAAGACACTGTTTTACCGGTGGGATATATTTGTTTACCTCGTGACGCCAAGAGTCTAAATATATATAGGGAGGAAGAATGGTGGAGGCGAAAGTAACGGCAACTGCTTGTGTTGGAACAAATTCAACACCACCGAAACTCTTTACCCTGCGCATGAAGCGCCTGACCTGTACAACATTTTTCGAACTGCCAATCAATGAAAAAATTTCCTTATTAGACATGTCAACAGGTACTGAGGTGAGGACCCCAGTTACCTCTGTATCTGCGGCAGGAATGGATGATTTTAGTGCCAACTGATCCAATAATTTTTTATTTTTAAGGAACATGTTTGCGTTATTTGGTAAGTCAAAGGTAATGCCGACTTTGTACTTATTTATGGAACGTAAATGCATTACTCCTGAAACGCCATGCTCACGTATTCCTTTAGACAGAGCCATACGGTCCCTATCACTGAATGGTTTATTTTCCTCAATGTGATTTAGGAATACAACAAGCTCTTTAAGATTTGTATCTTCCGGGTATTGGCGTGAGTATCCTTTAACTTTAAATATTTTGTATTTATCCTTCGGATCCTTGTCGGCGTTGTTTTCTCTAAAAGAAAAGCAAGTTACCGCCGATTCCGCCGAATCTGAATCGGTGGATAATACCTGCTGGGGATCCGGAGGCGGATCCCCCTCCTTCCTTTTTCTCTTCTTCACCATTGTGATTAATATCTACATATACTAATTAACACTATACAGTAACTATTAATAAATATTTACAGAGATAATAAGCCAAATTTACAAATAAAAAAGGTTAAAATCGAAAAAGCGCGCCTTCACTCTTTAACGTTTTCCCGCCTTTTTCAACATGGAGTTGACTGTCAGTCAGTTTTTTTTTTTTTTTTTAATTTATTCATGACCATGGACTGTCAGTCAGTGGCTGTCGATGTTGCCAGTGGGAAAGTCAACGAACGAATTAATAACGGTGTTATAACTGGATTTTTGTTCGGTTATTTACGGTTTTTGCAAAATAACTGTAGTTGTACATCTCTATGTTGCAAATTAACTTCCGGTTTACTATTTAAAAAAAAACAATAAAAATACTTTCAAGAAAGCGCGGGAGACTTCCAACTTTTCGGATGCGTCTATTGAGGTATCCAGTAGTCGTGTTTTATTTTATTAGTGTCGTGTCGTACATTTAGTGTTTTAATTTTCTTCGGGAGACGTGTGCAATTAATGACCCAGGCATGCACAGCTACAATACCATTGAATCAAATGAATTAAAAAACCGATTTAGGGCGTAAAAAACGTCATAATGGAACCGAAAGGCATAATTGTTCTCCCCGTCATTGCGATATTTTTTTGTTCCACACCATACCTGGGAATCTTCTAGTTACGGAGATAATATGGAGCTTTAAAAGCTAAAATTGAGGAGTGGACAAAATATCAAGACTACGAGGCAACTGAAAGTCCACTTACCTGGATCTCCTAAATCACTGACCTAAATGACATGACATCAATCACATCACAAAGAAGGAAGCTGCCCCCACCAACTCCACTCACTCAACACACCTCACACACCCTCACACCACTCCAGACTCCGCCACACCGCACCACATCACACCGGACCACACCACTCCTCACTCCACACACCCTTCTTCCTTACACAAACATACACATACAACACTTGCACATGACACAACTCCCCACACAAATACAATTCTCACATAATATTATTGCTTACCTAATTTAAAAAATACAAAGTACCTTTTTATAAATACATTTCACCTTTTAGTCTAAGTATAATTTTGTATGTGACCATGAGATTACGCTGGTAAGCTCATAGCTTGCTCGTTCACTACTTATGCGAAGACACTGCCTCCTAAAGGATCTTCCTAGTTTAGGAGTCAGGGCTCAAATTTTGTATTGACTACTGTAATAATCTCTCTAGTGACTGTTGTGTACTTTATTATGTGTCAAATTTGTATTTTTCCTAATAAAATATATTATTATTATTATATATTGGATAGCTTTATCTGCGGCTTCGCTCGTGCTGAATTCGGGGTAATTTAAATTAAAAAATGAGCTAATTTCGCTGCGCAAAAGATAGAGTAAGTAAAATTCAAGATCCAGCAGAATTTTAAAGATAAATAAATCTGGGTTGCTCATAAATTAGTTGGTTTCAAAGCAGAACAGAGGAACTTTGCAGAAGTGTTGTGTAAAATCTTCAATTATTGTCTAGGATGGAATTACTATGGCGGAAGGCAAACGAAAATTAAAGAAAATATAGATTTATGTTGAAAACGACACCCATGAAAGAAAAACCAAAACAAATCGTAGGTGCCTTCTTGGATTTTCATTTCGACCTCATTTTTGATACCCGCGACTCCGAAAACCACGAAAACGACACCCATGACGGAAATATTTAAAAAAACCTAGACGCCATCTTGGATTTTCATTTTGACATCATTTTCGTTATCAGCGACCCCAAAAACCATGAAAACGGCACACATGACGGAAAAATTATTTCAACGCCATTTCGTTTTTCATTTCGATCTCATTTTTGTAATTAGCCAACCTGAAAACCATGTTAACGACACCCGAGATGGAAAAACAAAAAAAATCCTCGGCGCTATCTTTGATTTTCATTTCGACCTCATTTTCGTTATCAGCGACCCCGAAAACCACCAAAAACACCCACGACAGAAACACAAAAAAAAATTCTAGGCGCTATGTTTGATTTTCATATTGACCTCATTTTCGTAATCAGCGACCCCAAAAACCATGAACACATGAACCAATATCATGACGGAAAAACCAACAAAAATGTCCACCTTCATGAAATAACAGGCGTAATGTTACTGTTGTGATGGATGGAGGGGGAGAGGTAGACCAAAGAAAAGATGGATGGAGTGTGTGAAGAATGATGTGAAATAAAAAGGACTAAATGATAGCATGACAGAGGAGAATGGAAGAAGAAAGCATGTTGCGCAAGTAACATGGGACAAGGCCTGGAGGATGATGATGATGATGTTATGTTTACTCTACAGAATAAACCTCAGTGGCCATCAGTCTTGATTCTCCAAGTCTTCTGGCCCCTTATTCACAACCATTCGACTCGCTTCCAATTCGGAAAGTCGTATGTCTATCTCGGTCGTTTTCGTAATGCCAGAAGAAGACAGATATACGACTTTCCGAACCGAATCGAACGTCTCAGATATCGAAGATGTCCTTCAAACGCTATTCACAAATCCGAAAACGAATAATTTTGACAGTTCAATTCGATAAGAAGACTCGAATCTTTCCGACAGCTGTTTGCAATCGGGAGACATATCGAACAAAATTTAAACGAAGAAATAAACCATATTTCTAGCGTATTTCAGTAAAATAAAAATATTAAACTTTTTAAACACTGCCTGAAGTAAGTTAATGAAGTTTTATTATTGTGTGGTGTTGTTTATGTTTTATTAGTTGTTTTATTGACCGAATTTTAATGATGTAATAATAATAATAATTTATTTTATAAAAAGGAGATTGTAGTACATGAGGCATACACAGAGTTATACATATAGGTTTGTACAATGTCAATCACAATCTGGTGGGTGAAGTTCTGCTTTCCTAGCTAGGTTATAAAATAACCTGTATTAAGGATTAACAGTTCCCATCCCTTACAAAAGTTACATAAACTACTTAGTACAATATTATTTTTTATACTACAATATTTTTTGTAATTGAATAAGCAAGCATGTTTGTGTGCGTGTGTGTGTGTGTGTGTGTGTGTGTGTACGAGTGTATGTGATGGAGTGAAAGAGAGTGAGGTATTATTTGATCAGTCACTGTCATTAACACCTAATGAGATAATTTTCTGTTTCGTCATAGTTTTTATTTTGAAGAAATGAACGCAGAATCGTTTTACACTTGAAGTTAGATAGTCCATAGATCAAGCAGATTTTGTTAAATTTATTATACAGAGTCGGGCCTAAGCAGAATCTACGAGCAAATAATGTGTGAACTTGTGGAAGAGTGCAAATTAAGTCTTTCCTACGCTTAGTTACTGTTTTATAAGGGGTTTTGCGGTGCTGTAGAAGAACTGTTTGAAGGATGAAGTGTTGTCGAACGTTAAGAACATTACAACTACTATATAACAGATCAGTAGGGAAAATGAAGGGTCTTGAAGTAGCTACTTTCAGCACCGCTCTGTGTGCAATCTCGAGTGGTTTAAGTATAGTTTTCGCAGCACCACCCCAGCATGAGATAAACATAGGGAAAAATAAACTACACGTATAACATCTGGGTTCGCGATGCTTCGGAGGGTTTTAAACATATAGATTAACTTGCGGACTCTACTGGTAAGTTGGTTAATTTGAATTTTGGAATTAAGATTTTTATCTATATATACTCCTAAATACTTGACATGATCAACTACGTTTAGGGATGGGCAGAGGCAAGAGGCATTTTCTTGTAAACACCTGCATTTGTGGGCTTTAATAGAGATAGGAAATCTTGGCTGGGTGGCGGGACTTATTGAATAGGTGATAATGTTAGTTTTGGAGGTGTTGAGTATTAGTGAGTGAGAATAGAGCCAATTTAGGGTTTTGTTGAAGCCAGACTGTGCAATTTGCTCAAGTTCCGACCAGGTGTCAGCAACAAAGGTTATAGCAGTATCATCTGCAAAAGTTACTATCTTAGCATTCATAATGTTGACGTTACATAGGTCGTTTATAAAAACTAAAAAAAGTGTCGGACCCAATATGCTTCCCTGGGGTACTCCAGGGAAGCATATTGGGTCCGACACTTTTTTTAGTTTTTAATGATGTATCCGCATTTACATAAAATCTATGTGTTTACAGAAATGTAATATTCGTTATAGATTTTAGTTAACAAACTGATATCAAATACTTAGTAATTTTTCCTTTTAAGAAAAAAGAAAACTACTGTGTTAATAAAAAAAAAATCAATTTTTCCGCTATGGCAATTTCATAGACGGCTGTTTACAAAGCAGGTTTATTCGAAAACTGTTTGTTTTTTAGTTAATTTTAGTAAAATAATAAAATAATGTTGTATCGTTGCTGTCTATTAAGTTACTAGCTGTATATTCCCTAATTAAACAGAACGAAATATTCAAATAAACCAATTTTAATTACTATCTTAAGTTTTCTACCACGATTATCTATTTACTACCATTTTGTAGCATTCCCCATAAACACTATCTCAATCGGAGAGAAAAAAGCGCATCCGTTCGGATCTGTGAATAGCGTTTTGACAGTTCTTCGGTTCGGAAATGAGATAGTCGAATACGGATCCTTACCGACACGGAAACGTATCGAATGGTTGTGAATAAGGGGCCTGGATCTTAAACTAAATACCATATTCGCCATCAGCAGCCATGATAATTTCGGAAGCGGCACCCATATTGCTTTTTAGTTTTTTATTCCAACCCCATCGCACCCCAATAGGGGATGACGGAATTCAGGTCCGCCACATTGAATCTTAAAATCGTTGTTTTTGTAATACACTCAACATACGCCATACAAACAATACCGGTTTGGGCTGTGCGTTGATTTTCAGACTTTGTCAAGCCATTTCTCCATTTTAGGGGTTGAATTTTTAAAAAACCTGAAACCCGTTTATACTGATTTACCAACAGGAGTACTGTTGTGAAATTTCGAATGAAATAGTCTAACCAATCTTGTTTCCCAATACAAACTTTGGAGGCCCGTTTCACCCCCTTAGAGGGTGAATTTTGAAAAATCCTTTTTAGTGCACCATTATACCACATAAGAAACCTTCTTGCCAAATTTGGAATCTGTAGACCCAGCGGTTTGGGCTGTTGATATATCACCCAGTCAGTCAGTCAGTTTATCTATCCTATCCTACTAATCCTTCCTACTTAATATAATATTATAATTATAATTTATAATTATAATATTATAATTATAATTTATAATTTTATATTTTATAATTTTATAATATTTATTTATTTATAATTTATATTTATATTTATCCTACTAATATTATAAATCCTACTATCTTATCCTACTAATATTATAAATGCGAAAGTTTGTGAGGATGGATGTATGTTTGTTACTCTTTCACGCAAAAACTACTGAACGGATTTGGATGAAATTTTGCACACAGATGGTTTACAACCTGGATTAACACATAGGATACTTTTTGTCCCGGTAGTAAGATCCTATGGGACAATTATCAAACTTCACGCGGGCGAAGCCGCTGGCAGAAGCTAGTAGTATTATAAATGCGAAAGTTTGTGAGGATGGATGTATGTTTGTTACTCTTTCACGCATAAACTACTGAACGGATTTGGATGAAATTTTGCACACAGACAGTTTATAACCTAGATTAACACATAGGATACTTTTTATCCCGGTAGTAAAATCCCATGGGACAATTATCAAACTTCACGCGGGCGAAGCCGCTGGCAAAAGCTAGTATACATAAAAATGAAACCCGTTTTCCGTTGTCACGACATAGCATGAAAACGGCTTGACCGATTTGGCTGATTCTTTTTTTGTTGTGTTTGTTATTGTCAGGAGAAGGTTCTTATGAAAAAAGTAGTAGGTAGGTAGGTAGTAGTAGTAGGTAGGTAGGTAGTAGTAGGTAGGTAGTAGTAGGTAGGTAGTAGTAGGTAGGTAGTTGTAGGTAGGTAGTAGTAGGTAGGTAGTGGGTAGGTAGTAGTAGGTAGGTAGTAGTAGGTAGGTAGTAGTAGGTAGGTAGTAGTAGGTAGGTAGTAGTAGGTAGGTAGTAGTAGGTAAGTAGTAGTAGGTAGGTAGTAGTAGGTAGTAGTAGGTTGTAGTAGGTAGGTAGTAGTAGGTAGGTAGGTAGTAGAAGGTAGGTAGGTAGTAGAAGGTAGGTAGTAGTAGGTAGCTTTTTCCCTCTTATGTAACGCAGACGAAGTTGCGTGGGTCAGCTAGTAGTTTATATATATAGATTATGACGCAAGGCGTAGTTTTGTCTCGTAGTTTGATCTTCTCGACTCGTGCGCTAGGAAAAAAAAAATGTTTACGTATCAAACTGTAGAGTATACCTATACTCTACAGTTTGATACGTAAACATTTTTAACAGGCTGTTTCATATTTCTAATGTATGATGTATGTATGTATTTTTCTTCGTAGGTACCTATTATCTTAATTACTTAATGAAAAAAAAAATCGCGGCTAGAGGTATTTTAAGTTGGGTTCATTGAGTGGAGCGCTTTTGTAAGACGACTAAAAAGTCACGGTGTATGTATGTAAAATGATTTCTCTCAGGGGTTTTGTTTATTGGGCACTGTGCACACACTCTTATCACGGCGGGACTCTTTCTGGGAGGGTGCATCTTCAGTTCCATGAAAACAGCTCGACAATTTTTGGCTATCCATCGAAAAATATAGATTCAGATTCATTTATTTGCGCAAACATACAATTATAAAGAAAACAAATGCATGCAAGGTGTTACTTATGTATAAGGAGAGTTGTGCCAACATGTTTACCGTATTGTCTTGTCATGGTGTGCAAATATTAATACAAGCTTATACTTTAAAAATAGCAAATTAACAATAATTGATTAATTGATTATATTTTATAATGGATTCAATTGTCAATTATTAAGAAATTCAAAAAATAAAAAATAAAAATATTGTATACATATATAGGATGCAGCAAGAGCGAACGTAGCAAGCTTGAATATTGTAGCAGCCACCTTAAACTGGATACTCGTAGGTGTTCTTTTGCCATTTATTATAGAAATAGCGCTAATTCTGTCTACTTGGAGATTTGCACAAGAAAAGAGAGGCCTAAACCCAGCAATGAGCGAGTTTGAGCTGTGGATGATGCTGCTGATGATATAGGTGGAAAAGCTTATAAACGTTAGGGACACAAAACATCTGAACGAGGGAAGCGCGCTCGAAAGTGATGTGAAGTAACTACATATTAACGCAAGACCAGGGCCTCGATTCTGATTATTACAATAGTGTCAGAGTATTCGATCATTGATTTCATCATGATCAAGTGCTGTCAAATTTTGACAAGTTTGTTAATTCTACTATCATAATGGCGCCATTGTGACTTCTCAATGAAAGAAATGTCATAGAATATTAATCTCTTACATGAAATCTGGCATGAATAAATGTTCGCATTTGGTAGTACCTAGATTTCGAAAACCATATTTTGTACTAAAGGTTTTATAATAATGACAATACGACAATGTCATTAAAACACAATTTTATTACGAGACCATTGACCGAACACAGTGAATTTAGCAGATTACGAACTTTAAGCAAAATGACAATGGAATCGTGTTGGAGTGACGAATTTATTAAAATAGCAGAATTAGGCCCCAGCTGAACTATGTAGAAACAAATACTAAGGTGTGTTGAGTTACAACAAGATAATAGAAAACAAAAAGATTGTATTATTGTGTAAAAGTTTATTGTGTCGTTTGGTAATACAATAGTATACTTTATAAATATTAATTAACTTAAAAATATTATGTACAAATCACATGATAGCAAAAATGAGTGAAAAAATAAGTGGACAGGTATTATTTTCTTATTCAAGGTGGTAAATTACAATTTAAAATTAACTCTATAAAAATATTAATAAATTAGAGGAAGAAATTTTTTAGGAGCAACTATTAAAAAAACGTTGTCAGAAGACACATCAGGAGTCATTGCTTTGCAGATAATATTAAATGATTAAAAAGCCTTATTAAAATTATATATAATTATAAGGAATCATCAATATTATATAGATATTTTAACTTCGCCTATCTACAAATATAATAATTATGAAAGATTCATTGAACTATCTAAGTAGGTAGTTGTGAGTGGTACCTATTTAAATAGGTAGTGTTGCCAGATTTCCCGTATTTAAATCATATCATTTACTTATCTTTCAAGATCAAGGTATGAGATTCAAAAGTAAAAAAATCAAGTGATTTTCCGGTTAGTTAATCGATAATATCAGATCACTGATTACAACATTATTATCGTAGATACTGGACGCAGGCGATATTTTCTGTCAATCTTATCAAATGAAACACATTGCGAATAATAATCGTCGTATATAACTTTGACCTTACGTTAATAAAAAGGTCTATGTTGTCCAAAAAAGAAGATTCATTGCCTCGTTACTAATACTATTGTTAGAAAAGTAGCATGTTACAGTGCTACAAGGCTATTTTGGCGCTAGAGTGACATTGGCAGGAAGCGTTGTTGCTAAAGGTTGTGAAAAAGCTATAAGATGGTGTATGTTTCGATTTTGATCGCGCACCGAAATATCCTTGTACAGCTTAAAGTGTTAAGAGTATCGAATCACTCAAGATCGTCAATTAGAGAGTCGAGTTCTTTCTTCAGGGTCTGGGATTCTTCTCTCTGCTTCAATACGTCGTCCTTCAAACGGTCTACGTTCGCCATGAGGAGTGCGTTGCCCTTTCTCAGCGCGTTGACCCTGGTCTCATGTCGCTTCATCCTCGTTGTGAGGTTATCTTTCTTTTTGGGTAAAGGAGCATCCTGAAAAACATATATTTTATGTAATAAAAACGTGTTTTATGAATTCATTATGCTAAGTCAGGGGATGTAGCTTATTGACATTTCTTCAATAATTCGCCCAGTCATTCTGACGGGTCGAGAGAAGTGGGAACAGCTGAAGATGTAAGATGTGTTTCACCTTATGAACCCGATCCCAGAACCGATCCTCAATTGGTTTTGGGGTCGCGTTTGTTAAAGAACTTAGAAAAGTCTGGCATGTATGGCATGCCGCCAAAAAAACATTTTTTAAACTCCTTATTTTGTCGTATCAATGATGGTCGGGACTCTCAGGTACCTACTTAGTTTAGCTAATGATTTTAATACCTGTCCGATTTCTTGTCCATGCAAACCACAATGAAAATTGTCTTATTGAGAAAGGTACTTGACTTCGAACAAAACGAACGAAAATGTGAGTGTTCAACCTTTTCTTTTTAATTTTCATTTTCAAAAAATAAATATTGTTGAACATTAATACACAGCGCCATCTAGTGCCACTTTAAGCAAGGCTTGTGTCGTGGATACCAGATAGTTGATATACTACATATATACTTATTATACGTATAAACATCCATTATTCGGAAACAAAATGTCCATGCTCATCACTAGAAGATTTGCTTGTACCGGGATTCGAACCCAGAACCCAAGAACGTATAAAGACAGCCTCACTACCACTACACCATTCGGGTCGTCATCATTCGTATATTTATAGATTGTTTGAATTGCAGTATTGTGCATCACTTGCACATGTCCCAAAGACGTCCGGTTGCCTAGGCTGATCATTTCTACTAGTTTCCTCGATATATGAGACTAGAAATTTACCTTGCAGTAGTAGTCATGGAAAGGGAAATAATCCAGTTAACCGCACTTCCATGACAAACAGTACTGTACGTACTACAATTATTTTTTCAACTTACCTCAGGTTCACTTTCACTCTCCGTCTCACTCTCCGTGTCCTGCTCTGTTTCAGTCTCAGATTCTTCTTCCTCTGACTCTGACTTCTTCTCCTCTTCTGATTCTTCTTCTTCCTCGTCGTCATCATCATCTGATCCGCATTCCTTCATCATAGCTGCCATCTTGTCGACCTCGCGTTTTAGCTCCTTGTATTTTCTTTTCTCTTCCCTGAAATTGATAGTTTTAGTTTAAATTCATGTAACGACGTGAGTTTATTATCCAATTAATGTAAGATATAGTAACTAAATAGGTGATCGAAAGAACAGAACTGTGTAAGAATCTTGGTAGGTTACTTTCTTTAAATTCTGCCTACTAACGCCTACAGAAAAACGATGCCAGTTAATGATGGCATGATGTGCTTCTCGCTTCTAGAGGACCTTCAATAAGTACATCTTCTAGTTTTGCTGTCGATGTAGCGATGTTTGAACTTACCCATATCTACTGGAAATGGGTCTAAGCTTCACATCTCAAGCGTCCTTGTTCTTTCGGGTGAACGATGTCTATAGACGTGACATAGGTACTTGTAAGATGTGTTTTCTATATAATTAAACAGTTCTCATATTTTGTAGTTATTATTTTAATAGTCTTCACAATGATCACGTCCTCGTTCCAGTGCGATCTTCCGTGATCTCCGAAAGCCCGCGTTCCACCACTGCTTAATAGTGTTGCTACATAATAAGGCTCCTCTCGCAGTACTTGCTAAGGAGTACAAACGTCTATACCTAATTACATTTTTTCATTCTTTGAGATTTAATCAAACTATGAAAAATCAAAACAACCAATTAACAGTAACTACTTTTCTATCGTTAAAATCATCGTACCTGATATAAAAGTGATTGATGTTTAGCTGATAATCGCGATTGAGGTAATTAAACACGCAGATAAAGTATTTAAAATTGAAGTACCGACATGAATTTCCGAAGAAATGTTAAAAACACTAAATGTTGTTAATAATATCAATGACTGATTGCTGGCATTAACAAAACAAAAATGGACCATGTAGTATGGAATAATGATATTTACGAAGACGTATTGAATGTTAGATACTTTTTCGATAGCCATGATCATGAAGAAAGACTTCGTAATTGGTCACAAAACCGACAGCTAAGTTAGGAGTACTGGTTGCTAAACCCCGGGCCGAAATAAATATTATAGTTGGGTTTATTTGGAAATTAAATGAAGTACCTGCGGGTTGATTGAGATCCGTCTATGGCAACCCTGTATATGCAATGTTTTATGACATGATTAAAGCAAATAATGTTACTAACTTTAGCGCCGCCTGCTGGTTCTTCAGCGACATTTTGAAACCCATACGTTCTCGTCTCATTTGGTCTTGCTTCTCTTTAAGGTACCGGATCTTGTTTCTCATGTTGCGCACCTCCTTCTCCATTCGCTTCTGCTTCTTCTCTTCGCTTTCTTCCTGAAATAGTAGAAAGACACACTTAATATTAAAAAAATATAGAAGGACTACTCTCCGACTTTCTCGAATTCATCATGCTTAGCTTATGGGTACTGCCTATTTAATTCTGCATCGGACTACCCTTTCGAACTTGTAAGTTTTATTCACTTTTAATAATACTATATTTATGTTATTGTACCATATTGCTATGTATGGATAAAATGGCGGCCCTATTGCTACCGATTTGTTATTTACTGTCTACATCAAAATTAAAGATTGAAATACCTCTTCATTATCAGAATCCTCTTCCTCTTCAAAACTGTCGTCCTTGGTGACAGAGAGCTGCTTGATGGCGTGGCTCGAGCGACGCGAACCCATACTCGTTGGCATGATGCCCTGTAATGTTGAAGTTACAGTGTTATTATTGGTGACATTGTAGGAATGAGTCATGGGTAAAAATATGGGGCGGAATAATGCACGTTATTAGACGTGGAAATAAAATGCAGGCGGATGTAACGTTAGAGCACGCAAGCGTTAGCTAAACACAAGTTGGAAGAATGAAGTATAACAGTGTGTACCTAGTAAAAAATTCTTGATGGCAAGGAAGGGAGAAAGTTGGGAAAAACAGAAAAGTAATTTAGATTAATCAAAACAAATTGACCTAGGAATTGTAATGCACCTGAAGTATGCAGTGATCATTATCTAGTAGGTGGGTATGTGTCTACGAGGCGGGTAAAGGGTTATTGTATTTATTCTATAAAGCATACCTCATCAGCAGAAGCGTTAGTATTAGAAGCGTCATTGGTTTTAGTGGCGTTAGCTTTAGCTTCATTAGTTTTAGCCTCATTAGCTCTAGAAAGATTAATATTTTCGTCAATCTTCTGTTTTCTCAATTTGTCAGCTTCAGGCGAGTTCACTTCAATATTCAATAACCTACATTCCTTAGCGAAATCAAGTTGACGTTTTTGGTAAAATGACAAAGGTTCCTGAGTTTCTTCTTCTTCGTCCTGCAAAGCGTTAGTTATTAAGCAAAGTTTCTCTGTTTCAATAAAAGCAGCCCCATAATAATTATTGATCATGCACACACCTTGTTTTAGTACCCTGTTTCTATAAAGATCAACTTTAGTTTTGTCTTATATATCGTGACTTACCGACATTGCCTGTTCCAATTTCCTCTCTAACTCTGCGTTCCTTCTCTTTACTTCTTCCAACTCCGTGAGCGCAGTGTCCCTATCTTCAGCAGCATCTAAATACTGTTTCTCCAAATGGTCAGCGTTTTGTTTAGTCTTTTCTACCTCTGATTTAAGGCTGTTTACTAGTCTTTCGTCATAAGCGTCAGTAACGGATATGACAGTCTTGTGCTGTTCTTGCTTGATGAAAGCCCTCTCTCTTGCTAGCTCGGCTTCTAGGTTAGCTATCCTTGTCAGAAGTCGCTTGTTTTCTCTCTCTTGGGCTTCTTTGTTTCTGTGAATTGTTGTGGTAGTAATATTATAGTATTGATCTTTGACGGAACAAAATTCATGTATTTGAAGTAGGTACTAAAGGAACCGGAAAAATACTTCACGTCGTATATGAACTTTTTTCCTGTTCTTCAAAGAACGTTATTTAAAACCGTGCCATACCGGATTTTACCTATTATAACCAATGGTTTTGGAGAGGTAGTTTTTCAACTTTTATATGTAGTATTAGTAATTTATTGAGGAAAAGATGTATTAATTTGTGATTCATAAAAAATTAGCAATTAACTTGATATGTCAATTGCTAGGTATTGCATAAGTTTAGGTATCATTATTATTAGTATCGTAGATTAGATTTGCATGGTCTCATATCAGATATATGAGACCATGCAAATCTAATCTACGAAGTCGAAATATCTGAAATTAATCGGTTATAAGCTTATGATCATGATAAAGCCGCTGCGGATTGTACTAAGCTGATAAGAGTCTTATTAAGTAACTTTTTATAAATGAATCTCCTATGTCGATCCCTAGCTTGGAATTTTCTTTAAAAAAAGGCTTGAAGTGAAAATACGTCAATATTGGATGCATTTATAAGCTGTTGTCTTACTAGTGATGTATATATAAACTATTGTATCCACTCTTATTGTTTCAGGTTTTCAATTATGGTGACTTCTGTTATATACCCGGCATTATGAGCAGTCTTAACCCACGTCCAATATGCGATCAGCCAAGTGAATATGCGATCATCGCGTTTCTACAGCACTCGTTTGTTCCAAAATCGGAAGACCCTGGCAAACCCATAGTGTCGGTGAAACTCCGCGTTCGTGTTCGTCGAAAAATGAACACCAAGTTAGCGAGTTCTCGCAAAGATCGTGTGGTCACTTTATCGGATTTCTAACAGTATATGCTCACATTGCTTACCTTAGTTCAATAGCCAGTAACTGCTTAGTTGATTGCAGATCATCTCTGACCTTGTCAATGTCGTCCATGTCGTCAACTTCTTCATCTTCCGGCGGAATCATACCAGGTATCTGAAACATTTCAGCATATTCTTTTTAGTATAGTTTATTATTTTATATTTGTTTTATACAGGTTCTAGTGTAGAATTATTTGATGATTGTACAATGTAGGTGCATTTTATCGGTAGATTGCGAATAGAGACTTCCTTCACTGGGTAGTCGTGACTTCTTTCTGTGTTTTATCTGTTATCAGTTAGGTTAGTTAAAAAATACTTAGAAGATTATAGAGCCTACCTTCAATTTATTTGTTTGTGAGTACAAATACCTACATCAAAACTGATCGTCTAATAATTATATTTTCCTTATTATTTATTTATACTTATATTAAGTCTAAGTGCAATAAGGTGTGCAGTGCAATACATACATGTGTACTACTCGCCTCTGCGGCCGACGACGCCAGACCGACTCCTGAGGGTGACGCCGCGAGGTTTGCCTGAGACATGCTCTTCTGCACCTGCTCCTCAATCGTCATCTGTCTCCTGAACTTCCTCAAACCTTCCAAGTTCGGTTTACTTCTGTCGTTTGTCTTCGTCTTCTTCAGCTTGATTCCCTTGTTGATCTCTTTTAGTAAATTGTTGTGGGAGTTCGGCTTTTCTGATTCGAAGATGAACTGTCCCTTGTTCTTTACTACCGCTGATGTTGTTATGATAGGGCTAGACCTGAAATACCAAGTTTTATGTATTTTTATGTGTGCTTAATTAATTTCTCTAACATGTGAGTAACGGCTTTGAATGATAAGTAAAACAGGGTACGCCAACAAAAAACACCACCAAATAGCTTAGTTTCTAGCTTACAGTGTAAACGCACGTCGAACAGCGCCACATTTAGAAATATTTTATCAAATATTGTGGCTATAACAATAGCCAGACAGTGTCTAAGTTCTCTATCATCACAGAATTCAGTAGTATCATCCTTCGAAAACAATTCTCAAACAAAGTGTTTTAGAAAAACATTAGAGTTTGGTTTGGGGTTTGGGAGTCTCACTAGACCTATAGGTAAACATATATAAATGGTGTAAAACACCCTTAACGAATCCGAAAGGAACGTTTGTTCTTCCCCTTCTTACGATATTTCTTTTGCTCTAGTCCTCACCTGCGAGGAACTATGAAGCTAGCTGCTAGTTTAGAAGATGTTTAAGGTTAAAGATCCGATATTTTCACACGTTTTATTGTAAAGTACAAGTTTGAAACCTTGCGAAACCTCCATGATAGTACAGGGCTATTCAATACATCCATCAGTACAATGTTTTGAGTGTGTAACATTGAGCGCTGCCGAAAACCATGATTTTGCACACCATGATTGTGTTACTTAGTTTGATGTACAGAATGCTTGCCGGCTTCTTGAAGAGTCCATTTATACCCTCTATGTGCAAAACTCTGTGTCAAAAACCCATGTGCCTTATCAACGGCCTCGCATCTTTTAGGCAACATTTCTACAAAATATCACGTACCTGTCATTACAAACAACATGTTTCAGCTTCTTCCCTTCTTCGACCTCCTTCATCATGTCGGTCCAATCTGGTCTCCTCCTGGGCCTGCTACGTAGCTGTTCCAGCCTCTTCAGCTTCTCGGGGTCTACCGGCACCTTTTTGAACTCGGGGGGAGGGGGCATCTTTGGCGGTAAGGGCGGAGGCATCGGCGGTGGTGTGGGCTTCAGCAAACCTGCGTTTAGCGGAGATTCGTGAGTAACTAGCTCTGGACCGTTAATAATTCAAATCAAATACAAACTAAATTATACGAGGCAAATTAATCACCTCTTTCTATACGTCATAAATATTTACGACCCAGTCAAAACGTCTTTCCGTTACGATTTCCACTAGGAAATCGTAGCGCTACTTCTTCCAAGCTAACGTTAGTAACGTTAGCTTGGAAGAAGTAGCGCAACAAATTATTCAGCGTTATATGTTAAGTTATCTTTACTTAGAACTAGTGGACGTCAAACGGTTTCACCCGTGTAGTTCCAATTCCCGTGGGTTTACGGGAATATAGCCTAAGTAACTCGCTAATAATGTAACTATCCAATGTTGAAAGATTTTTTTAAATCAGTCCAGTAGTTTTTAAGTTTATTTTTTTTTTGACGACTCGAATGGCGTAGTGGTAGTGAAGCTGCCTTACGTTCATAGGGTCCTGGGTTCAAATCCCGGTAGAATCAAATGTTTGTGTGATGAGCATGGAGATTTGTTTCCGAGTCATGGATGTTTATATGTATAATAAGTATATATGTAGTATATCAACTATCTGGTATCCACGACACAAGCCTTGCTTAGTGTGACACTAGATGGCGCTGTGTGCTAATGTCCAGCGATATTTATTTATTTGTTACGTACAAAAATACCAATCTTTCCTCTTTATAATCTTCTTTAATATTAAAATGAATCGCAAAATGTGTTGGTAATTGCAAAATGTGTTGGTAAGCGCATAACTCAACAACGCCAGGACCGATTTCACTAATTCTTTTTTTGTAGTGTTTGTTAATGTCAGGAGGTTTCTATGAAAAAAAAATGTGTTAGTAGGTGGGTAGTAGTAGGTAGGTAGTACTAGGTAGGTAGTAGTAGGTAGGTTAGCTTGTTGGTAATTCGTCAAGTATTGTTCGTTCAGTGAAAATAGCTGTGTGAACTTGGAGTAAAAACTTTCCTCCTACCTACCTAAAATCTATAGTTATTGTACTTGAATTCTGCTTCATAATTAATAAAAATGCGAGCTCTATTCACAAGATTGGACAACGATAAGTTCACTTGATTAATTGAATCATTTATCGTCAATAAAATACGAAATTTTAATGATCCAAGTACCTCTAATGAGCAATACTACCTTAGTTCGGAACACTTAGAGATTTCTATTGAAAGATAAACCAATTGTAGATAGTAAACAAAAAAGATTAAATCTTCGACGACCTTAATAGATTTTCTCGCATTTAATCAATTTCTAATTCTAGATAATCAATCAAAACAGGATATTCATAACAGTGACTAAAGAAATCATCAAACTTATCTAGTATACTATGCGCAATGGAAACGCGTCATTCAAAATCAAAATAGGTATAAAATTCGAGTGCACACTAAGCATTAAGTACCTTGCGGATCGTCTTCTGATTCAGCCATTGTTTTTATCAATAAAATAAGTAGGTAATCACTTTATTAAAATTCACACGGAAAAACCTCACAAATATCACAATTTTCCTCAACACACTTCACAAATTAGTCAGGATAGTTCAGAATAGACTTGTGTCGTGGTAAGTGTGCATGTTAACTGAGGTATGGGTGCATTTACACCTGATCTGTGCACGCGACGCATGCGGAACTGAGCTAGCTGTACTATTTTGGGTCGCATTTAGACAAGAGATCAAAAGGTAATGGTGTTGTTGGAAGAAACACTTGGAAGAGACAAATTAATGTTGGTATTAATAAAAGGGCAGATTGAGATGGAATCATTATAGACTACAATCATGAAATAGATGAAGACGAAGATGAAATGTAATAAGTACATATCAAAGAAAAGTCTAGACGACTATCGACGATGCATCCTCAAAACTTTTTGGAAAAATTACGGTAGAGAGTGGTAATATCAGAGACTAGCTAATCCTCGCGTCTTCGCTTGCTTTACGTTCGGAGACGCTTTAAACATAGCTTAAGAAACACGGGGAAAATTCAGCTTTCCATTAGTTACAGAATTTTTAGAATTGAATCAGTAGTTTCGGAGATTACCCTCTACATACAAATTTTACCTCTTTGTAATAAACGTATGGATTTAGTTAAGTAAAGCTTATGAAAGTCTGGAAAAAGTAGAACAAAATAATGATCAATTCAATAATATTAAGAGAGAACTGTACTTGGAAACTTATTTTGACGCGTTTTTGAAGCGTTACGTACTTTTATGACACAGTTTATTAATCGCAAAAAATAAAGAATATGGGAAAACAGACTGAAAAGTTTGTTAGTATGCCGACACTATTATGGTACTTGGTTATTATATTGATTGAGAAAGAAAGAATGTGAAATCGATCAAAATACTGGCGATTAGTGACTTTTAGATGACACTACGAATCCGTATTTTCTAATTTTTCTAGTGAATTCAAATTGAATAGCAATAAATTCATTTGGGAGATAGGATCAATAAAAGAGGCGATTTCTTCGCTTGATAAATCAATTTCTATCAGACACACGTCAGATGTAAAGATAGAAAGGGCACTTTGTAGCACCAATAAAAACATTTCTATGTAGGTCAAAAGCCATTGTTTTTGAAAAAAAAAACCTAAGGAACGTCATGAAATAATCCTAAGACTATTAAAACGATATCTGAAAACAATAATCTCGTTAGTATCAGACAGTGCGCAGTGCCAAAATCGATATAGATTGATGTCACCGCGCTTGCGATCGAATCCAATCCGACTCTCTATAAATACGATAGAAAGTACTACTGTGTCAATGTTGATGTCAAAACCAAGCAAATAAAAACTCTTTGTCTATTCTATTCTTAATGTAATTGACTCATGAACTAGTCACTTATTATAATGAGTCTATTTTTGATCAAGACGGTAATAGAACAGAGGAAGTCTCTAGCAATTATTCTATCGTCATGAAGGATGGGAATCGGAATCTGAATCACCTAGCTTTGGCTGACCGATAAGGTTGTCTGCTAGCCTAAATAAGAGTAACCTTTTGATAAGTCAATTCTAGTAACATTTATCTTGTGATCTATTTATTGATAATAAATGATAGCTATCACAAGAACGTGCTTCGTCCCTAAAATTATGTGTCAACAATGAATTCGAAGCTCCAACTGCAAAATTGTGATTTTCATTTATGTACTTACACAGAGTAGGTTAACAGTGCATTCGCGATGGTGAAAAAATTCAATAAAACATGTTGAAACCTCTATTTCTCTCTCTATGAGAATTTTCGCCAGTACCAACGCACAGTAATATTGGGGTTAATTAAATACGTAGGTAGTAGTGCAAAAGTACTCACTTCTCAAGCTCTCATTTTTAGTCAGCGTGTGACCCTTAGGCACTTCGTTCAGGGTCTTGTCAATGTTCTCCTTGACACGCTCATGCAGAGGGTCCCGCCATTTCTTAACAGGCACGTCATCCTTTGACGGTTGCTTTTGAATCGGTGGTTTGCGCGGTGGGAGCTGGAAACGATACCCATGTTAAGAGTTATTAATCATTCTACAGGAAATGCGATTAATACAATATAAAAGAAAGCTAAATTAGAGAAGTTAGTTACATTAATTAGACCTTGTTCAATGCTCACCTTTGATGGGGGTGGTTTTGTAGCCATTTCTGTGCTTTCTGATTTTTCTACGGCTTTCTCAGTTGCAGTGGGTTTGCTTTCAGCTTTTGCAGTAGCCGAAGGCTTTGGTTCAGTTTTTGCTACAGCTGAAGGCTTTGGTTCAGTTTTTGCAACAGCCGAAGGCTTTGGTTCAACTTTTGCAACAGCCGAAGGTTTTGGTTCAGCTTTTGCAGCAACTAAAGGCTTTGGGTCCGCTTTCGTCGGTGCAGGTTTAGTTGCAAGCTTTTCAATGGGCTTTATTTCAATCTCTTCAACAGGTTTTAGTACTACCTTTTCAGGAGCCTTGGGTGCCGCTTTTACGGCTGAAGTCTTAGACGCTGGTTTGTCGTTAAGTACTTTCGTCGTGGGCTTTGTATCTTTACTGGAAACTGTATTCCTAGTTTCCGATTTGTCATTTACCGTGCTAATTGCTTTAGTTGGACCATTTTTCTCTGGTCTCTTATCTACTATAGTCACTGACTTCTCTTTAGCTTTATCGTCGATAGTTCTGACACTCCTTAGAGGAGGCCTGTCTACTTTGTCATTGCCTTTATCTTCAGATTTTAGGGCACTTTTTAGAGCAGATTTGGTGAATCTTGGTTTTTCCTCTGCTGGCTTTGTGGCTTGGTCCGCCTGCTTTGCTGCTGAAGGCTTGACAAGTTTTTCTTCTACCGGCGCTGACACTCCGTTTTCTGCTTTATCTTTGATGGTCGCCTGTTTCTTCAGTGTGGCTGAAATTTCAATAAAATGTGTGTGTTCATTTAAATTGTATAAGGTATCTTCTTGTTATTGTGCCTTTATATTATCATTCATATAAATTTTATAGATCAAGCCTTGAACCCTCTTTCTTTATGTTTATACCCATTATTTACTTCCTATTTTGAGATTCTAGATTAGTGCTGTGTAACAGTCTCATAATGTCCAGTGTGTGACTTGAATGCATAAACACTTTCGATAAATAATTAAAAAAAAATTAACGCTGAAAAACTAAAACATGAAGTAAGAACAGTGAAATTGATTGTAGCACGTGTTTCGGCCCCGACGCGCTGCATTTTGATGGCATTCGCTTACGTAAATAAACACGGCGTTTGCCAAGATGGCGGCCTTCGCTATTTTAGCGCGATTACATGTCAAATTCCCCTATTAGATGGCCAAGCGAATACGGAAAATTTATCGTAGGCATAACACTTTACTAAATACTTTTAAATCCAGGATATATCACCTGCTTGTTTGTTTATTACTGACCGCCAACGTTAAATTGCGTTGGCGCCAACTAGGTTTCGAATCTTGCTCATCGGTGCTAACGTTTACCTACAATCTAGCAGATGTCTTTGTTAGTGTTATAAACACTGTGGCCAAAATTTGCTGCCAAGCTTTTTGAGGGAAACCTAGCTAAAGTGAGAACTTTCTAAACAGAGTTTTTTAGTCGTCATAATTTTTTGTCTTCTCAATTTACTCGTACGTCGTGCCATTTCAAAATCAGAACTCTCATATGATTTTAAATATCATTCTTATAACCGTAGTGTTCTTATAAATCAGCCGCTAACCCCAACATCGCCGTTTATTTTGTAAAAAGTCTCTCCTCTCTAAAAATATCGCGGATGGCGGCGCGTGCGCTCGAAATATCTCCTAAACATCGTCGACGAACACGTCACGACAAACGACCGCACCAGCTTTTTCAATTCCATTTTTATTTAAACTTTTGTGATTAATCGTTTTGTTTTTAAATACATTTACTTTATTTTTCAGAAAAAAGTCAAAGCTTACCTCTTCAGCTTTGAAGAGATTTTTAGCTTCGTCATCAACACAAAACCAATTCTACAAATGTTGAGATAGTATTTTATTTGCATTAACAATAAGCAGATCACACAAAAGCTCTATTTTCAAAGAATTCCGATTGTTTATATGACGTTGTCTAGTTACGTTTCTTTAACTCGAAGCTTGGCAGGAAATATTTGGAACATTAAAACGTAATACCCGATTTTATAGCTCTGTCCAATACTGAAACTTTTTATTTTCAATGGCACGAACTTTATTGCACGGTCATGTAAACATGTAAAAATTGGCATATAGGAAGCTAAATGCAGGTTTTGATTTACCGTTGGAACAGCACTGGACACTACAGAAACTGGAGGAACTGGAGAGAACACTTTTCAAACACAATTTCACTAGTCATACGCTAGTAATATTCGTCCGAAATTCGGAATTATACTGTTGTGAAACGCGTGGTTCTCATCGAACGATCACGTCATTCGGTTCCGAACTCCAGACTAACAAACTTGTGAACGGTTTCCGAGAGTCAATTATTCAGAAGCCGTGTCTCCTGCCAAAGTTTCGGTCAGGTGGCTGACGTCATCATATACTTACACATATGTAGCCTGCCCACAAATAAACAGTCACAAATATTATGCACTGTGAAATATTGCTTTCTTGCGGTAGCGTCAGTTACAAAAATGTTGCCGCGGATATGGGAGATTTAGTTAGAGTTTCGACTTTACTAGAATGATTGGAGGATTTCGGTGTGACGATGGAAGTTAACGACGCTTATTAGAGCTTCCTGTTGGGAAGTTCTAAGTGACAATGTCATCCGTAAGCTTTCAATTAGGATACCTGAAATGCATAATTAGTAATTATGCAAACATGCATTATTGGATTTTTTGGGTTGTAATCGAAGTCCTATTTTTGCGCAAGCTTGCAGATGAGATTAATCTGTAAATATCATTTAAATTTTAGTCATACTGGTAACGGTAAGGTAAGTATACATTATTATGTTCGTTTGACGAGTTACTGACCGCTTCTACTTCAATGAAATCTTTCTTTAGATCATCAAGCAACATGCATGGTGCATGTTAAAAAAATCTTTAAAAAATCTGACATAGATAGCACAAAGAAGCAGATGGCACATGGGACATGATCGACGTTTGAAAAGTGAAAACATGACATAAAACCAGCTGTTTCACCATTCAGGTAGAAGGAGGCAGCATTGCTTACCATTAAATCTATCTGTTACACCTTGAAAGTAGCAAAATATACAGGTATCAGCTGCTTACATCCAGAAACAGAAACAAAATAAATACAAAACATTCTAACCTACATTATTTTGTTTGCAGACGCTACCTCACCCACATATATATAGGGGATATGACGTAGCGTAAGGCGCCAAATACAGATTTTGACAGAAAAAAGGCGGAAGAGATTTTCCCTGTTTTCTAGACATAGCGAGACGTTAATATGAAAATATTGTTATTTGTGAATTAAATTATAATTAGTTTATCAAACATTATTTTTTACGCAAGTTTCTGGAAATTTCAAGAAAAATGCTGATCTACGAGCTCTGTTTCTCATGTCTGTAAGTCAAATGAAGGTTTTCTGTGAATAATAATAGCTCAGATTAAACCAAACATCAAGAGTAAAATAGAATAATATAATAGTGAAGCATATAGTCTTGCCTACTCTATTTTTTTAGAACTTCCTTTCGATCGAGGAATACATGTCACCAATAGAAACTGAGGTATGACGACGATAGAAAAGTCATAAATGTATTGAAACGACACATAGTTACGAAAAGCTCTTATTGGTTATAGAACTACCCTTAACGAAGCTGAAACGCCCTTGCCCTTCCCTCCATTGCTAATTTTTTTATGTTCTAGACCTGTTCTGGAAACCGTCTTGTTATGAAAATGTTGGGGGTCAAAGTTCT
Source organism: Xestia c-nigrum (assembly GCA_916618015.1). Taxonomy (NCBI): domain Eukaryota; kingdom Metazoa; phylum Arthropoda; class Insecta; order Lepidoptera; family Noctuidae; genus Xestia; species Xestia c-nigrum. The sequence continues at coordinate 9,334,151 of OU745263.1, forward strand.
ATATTTATATACATTTTCTTTATTCTATGACTTTACTGAATAGCTGGCCATTTTTTTGCGTTAAGTTACTTAGTTTGGTGTACAGAAATCTTGGTTGATCGTTGTCGATTGTCTTGCCCCTAGCAAACAAAAACAACTGACATTCGTTTTCCCGCACATTTGTTTGTCTGGTCAAGTCGGACGTTCAAAGTCTCGACCCTGACTGCGATTTGTAGGTTGTGACAGCTGTAATACGTCTCTATTATATTTGAGTGCAAAGCTAAGGAGATGTACAGACGAACGTAATAAAGAAGCGACAACGATGTTTATATAAAACGTATGTTGTTCTGTCAATATAATTCTACTGTCTCACCATTGTTATCTACGCTGAAGGTCTTTCAAAACTAGCCAGGATACAGCCCTCCCCTAGTCAAATCGGCAAGCGAAGTGTGGATTCTTCGAGAGTCTACAGCAATGGATAGAAGACTTCGAAACTTCATTTCAGCTGGATCTGACGAGGTGTGTCACCAGTCTAGTGTTGCTGTTGAGAGGCTAACGTATCCAGCAGTAGACTGAAATGCTGCGATATACTTAATTGTTATCGCAGGGTAGCGATACGCGGAGATAACACTACGTGTTCACATGAGGGTATACGTTAAGACAGTAATGCCTTGCAGTATACTGGCCGTAGCTTCTGATAGCCAAAGAAATTTATTATCTGCTACTTCTACTAAACGACGCCATGTGATGCTGATAGATGTCTGAACAAGTTCTAATTCTCAATTTGTTCCGCTGCTAGTAGCAAGTGTGGCGTGTCCACAGTTCGCATCTGAGTAGTTTGGAACGTTGCCTACGCTCCACTACGACGTAGGCCACGGTTCCACTAGGAAAAGAGCTTTTCATAAATGTATGTTTTTCTTTTCACGCAGTAGGTTTTGGAATGTTGTTTATGTTTCAAATACAGATAGATAAGTAAATTAAAGAGGTTGTTTCAACTGTTACAAAATAGTGGACAACAGCTTTTATGGAACAGGAACGAGAGTTTCAATGCCTACTTTGAAGAGTGTTAGCAGTATTTACGAGAATGATTCTACACATTTCTAAATTGAGATAGGAGTTGCAATTCAGGAGCCGTGTATTATAATGGAAGATGGTTCGTATGTAGGCGTTCAAAGCTCAGGACTATTCGATGTTGCGATGTTAGCTAGGGGGAGACCTCTGCGTCCAGCTGTGGACCTCTTTCCTCTTGATGACGAAAATTATAGTAGTTACTATTTCCACTTGTAACTATTTCTCAAAAACTGTTCTACGTCCTTCAAACATGCAATAAATCAAGAAACTGTTGCTTTCAAGAAAAATATGACAGAGTCACGGGATGTACAAGAGGATGCTATTATTACTGATAATATCTTGATCATCACTGCGTGGGATGAGAGCATTTACGTAGTTTTCAGTGTATGTTGTTGTATATTTTTCACTCGGAAACGTCATCCATGGAAGGAACTGGAGTATTAATAATGTCTACGTTGTTTGGAGGTCATAGTAAGGTCTGACGCGGACTTGAATTTGCTGAATTGGGTGCGTGTGTAATTTGGTGGGTAGATAGAGAAGATTATTTCCTCTACGTCGTTTTTTTTACGCCGTAAATTACCTACCGTGTTTTCTAATGAGGGCTTTGAATTAGTTAAAAGAATTTCCTAAAACCAGAAATATGAATAAATGACCGGCAATTTTATTAAGTACTGGAATCATTCGGTAAGACCGTAAACTGACCCTAGACCAGATACCGCTATTCGATAATTATCTATAAACATTAAGAAATATCATCCATAAAGAACTCCATTGAATTTGCCACGGTACGAAACAACATAGTAAATGAGTTCCAATTTTTGCTCCGGTAGTCCGTTAGATTAAAAAAATTAAAACCACAATGGCATATTGACTTTTTTAAACTTTCACGATCAGAATACATTATAAAACATACAGGGTGTATTTCACCTCATCACAAAGCCGTTAACCAAGCATTCTGTATATCAAACTAAGTAACTTTTCGCAAAAAATATTGCTGGGAAACAACTTTTTTTTTTGAGGTTATAAATCATGTTTTGTGATATAACTCATTGTAACAAACTCAAAACATTGTGCGGATGGATGGAGTGAATAGTACGGGGGTCGTAGAGATATTTAAAGTAAAAATCATGCGATAAAAAGTGGTATTTAAAAAAAAACTTGTCAAAATCTTGCAACTTTGACCCCCAATATCTCCGTAACTAGAAGGTTCCCAGGTATAGTGTAGAACAAAAAAATGATCAGAATGACGAGGAGAACAAGTGCCTTTCGTATTCGTGATGAGGTGTTTTACACCCTTTATAAATACGGGTATTTATCGCGAATTTACCTTTAATTTAATCCCGACGCGCGACGTTTCGACCGGATTGCACCAGCCGTGGTCGCGGGGAGAGTTCGCGATAAATACCCGTATTCATATGTTTTACAAAATAGCATATTTTATAATAAATAAGACAGGCTCTACTAATCAATTTAAATTATTATAGCTCATTTGCAATTGACTTTTAGTGCGTTACGGTCGTTTTGCAGTTAAACTTGGCATGAACTAGAAGTAAACGTCACGTAAAGCGATAATAATGAGAGATATACGAATATATTAGGAAAATACTATCATTAAAATATATCCTGTATCTCCACTCAGCGTAATCAACCTAGATAATGTCGCCACTGTTGGGACATAGGCCTCCTCTCTATGAGAGGGAATGGGCTAAATAAGATGTTACATAATATATCTTCAAATTTTTGGTTCGATGACGGTTTCCTCATGATTTTTTCCTTTACCATTTTGAGTGCAGTGGTGATGAAATAAATCACTCAAAGTAATTCGCCTGTATGGATTCGAACCCACGAGTTACTGCTCGTAAGTCGGGGCAACCGCTCAGAGCAATATCTGATTTGTAAATGACAAATACAGGATGATTGAAATTACCTCGCTGTGTTTTTGAAGCACCTAAACTGACCCTACATTTAAGCGTTTTCTTTTGTTGTTACCATCTCTATCCTGAATGAAAAATAGAGATGTATGGAAGAGCAAGACATGCTGTGCCAACCCCAAGTAAATTGAGATATGGACAAGATAATGTTGACTTTATCTTTAATGACTGACACAGATCCAGGGGTCTGGATCACACTGCCGGGGTTACGAGATTGTCCGAAAGAGTTACCGTGGCCCCGGAACATAAAGCGTGAGGAAGGAACATGAATGAGTTTTAGTCAGTAAAAGTCTGGCACTCCCTCCCACTCCGCCCAGAGTGGGAGAAGTCATTTGATGATTTCCCATCCGAAAAAAAAGGGGTCTGGATCGCTTAAAATCCAGCAACGCTGGATGAACCGCAGCACTCAAGTAATGCTGCTTATATTGAGCCCGTATAAAAACCATTGCTGTATTGTCACTGGATTCCGATCCACACACTGGATATGTAAATCAAAACAACTGTCTTTACCTAATTCTGATCTGATTACTACTTCTTCTTCTACTACCACTTTTAACTTAGACGACGATTTGTTTATGGTTCCAAATTCAATTTTTTTTTTTTTTTTGTTGTTGTTAGATTGGCACAACTGTTTTTCATTTTGGTGCGGAGTTTGAGTTGACATCTGCTATCTAGATTAACTGTTTTTGTTTTTATATCTAGTGTTCATTGCGAATTTTATAATGGACAAAAAATCGAACAAAGAGTTTGTCTGAAATTTTGCATCGCCATGATGAAATTTTGGATTCGGAGTCATTGAAAATGTTGCTTGACAGAGTAGCATACAACTCACGCTTCAAAGGTTTAGCAGGCGTCACCGCAGTGGCTGGCTCTGCATCCACCGACGCAGTCTTGGTGATACTCTCCACGGGCTTGAGCTTCTTCTGCATCCAAGATGGCGGCTGTTCCACATCCTTCTCCTTCACCCAGGGAGGCCGGAAGGACTCCCGCCGCGGCCCGCTGTCTTTGCTAACGTTACCGATCGGCATTGTGAGCTGGAAAATGGGATTCTTAGTTAGATATTTGGATTTTTGTTTGTACTGTGAATGTGTTTGGATGTGGTGCGTACAATAAAAAATCTAACATGCTCAAACTTTTTGATTCTGAAAAACTGTATGTGTGGTTGTGTGATCATATTAGTCGTCACTAACATTGTACTAGTACACCCATATTTCACCACATATGTTTAAGATCCATGTAATAGGGGGCGCGCCTATTGCCATCAACCGGGCAAAAGTCTGGCCTCCGTGGTTGCTTCTGAGAAATTCCTGATGTAAAAATCCAATTACAATTGGCCGACACGGGATTCGAACCCAGTTGATCATGTTCCGCATTCGTGACTTCGACCACTAGACGAACGAGACAGTTCTGTCTCGTAATAACTACTTCTGATTCTAATCCTAACCTTTTGTTATTCTACAATTCATGTACTCACATATCAGTCTATTATATTCTAGAAGCACTTTTCGATTATCAAAAGTTTACATTCTGTGTAAGGCTGAGCCCTGTTTTTAATATTTCTGTGCTGCGCCCAAACGAGCTTTAAGTCGCGTAAAATGAGTCGCGAAATTTACGCTGCATTCGGATTCATACTGAAGTCCTCACTGTGTTGTACAAAGAGGACTTACGTACATACAGCGTAAATATCGCGACTCATTTTACGCAACTCACAGATCATTAAATTACGGTTGTTTTGCCTCAGCCTAAAGGTTTTACTATTTGATTATGTCACGAATATAAACTATCAATCGAAGCAGTGAGTATAGCTAATCCTACCAAAAAATCCCTCGCGTAATCTTGAGTAAAACAGTAGGCAGTAAACGACAATAATATATATTTAAAAACACCTGATTCATTAGATAGGTAATAGGTACGTGATTAGTAGCCACCTAAAGTATTAATTACACCTACAAGATGATAAAATAATAATGAACCAATAACAGAATGAGACAGACAGATCTGAATTCGAGATTCTTATTTAGGTAATAACTTGTGATATCAATTATTGACGTAATCAAAGGAGATAAAGGGAATTCACAAAGGTAAGCTTGCTTAAACACGTAACAATGTCTCATTGTTTTTCTCGAAATTATATGTATCTATTAAATTGATAAAAGTATAATAATATGGTGGCCCATCTCAGCAGAGATATTGGGGTCGACTTCCTGCATCCATGCAGCTGAATACCAGTATTTTGGAGCGACTGCCTATCTGACCTCCACAACCCAGATAGTAAATGTTTTGCGACTATTCTCTTCCTACTTAAAAAACAGGCGGATGTACGTTGAAATTGACAAAACTCAGAATAATTATAAGAAAAGGTATACATCCAAAATTGTAACTATATCGACAGGTGTCCCGCAAGGATCTATTTTAGGACCTATTTTATTTTTAATATTTATAAATGACTTGATTAATTATTTAAATTCTATTTTACCGGACATTAAATTAGTAATTTTCGCAGATGACACAAATGCCATAGTGCCAGCAAATGACATGGCAGAGTTGACGGAAAGGGTGAATGCTACGCTACAAGCTTTTCATGAGTGGTTCACCGCAAATAAATTGGTTATAAATAGTAAAAAAACTCAAATAATGTTATTTAAGACTACAGCCCGAAACAAAGATAATTTAAATGTTGTCATAAACGAAGTCGAGATTGCGCTGGTTGCCGAAGTGAAATTTTTAGGTATACACATTGACCAACTGTTAAACTGGAAACCTGAATTAAAGGCTATCGATGCATCGGTGTCGTCTGCATGTTATGCTCTGAGAGCCCTGCGAAATGAAATCAGCATGGACCAGTTAAAATTGGTATATTTTGCGTTGGTGGAGTCAAAAATTAGATACAGCATACTTTTTTGGGGTAACAGTTATGAATATAATAGTAGAAGAGCTTTCGTACTACAAAAACGTGCAATTCGTACTATGGTCCGCATCTCACAAAGGGAAAGTTGCCGACAGCACTTTATCAGTTTAGGCTTACTTACAGTACCAAGTCTCTATGTACTGGTACTTTTAAGCAATATGGCCAAATACATTCAAAACTATGAGACAGTAGAAGAACGGCACATTAGAGAAGTCACCCGTAGACTGGACTTGAAGAATAAAAATGTAACAAGTCATAACTTTGGAATTGTTAAACACAGTCCACGATACCAGTCCGTAAAATTATTCAACAGGTTACCCTTGGACATAAAAAGTGCTGTCTACAGTAGCACCTTCAAAATAAAACTAAAGGAATTCCTGTTGAATAAGTGTCTATATTCGGTACAAGAGCTGTAATTTTATTGAATTGTAATTTATATTTATTGAAAAAAAAAACCATGTTGAATTTCAATGGAGTTTGATCATCTTGATTTATTGATCTAACTTTAAATGTAATATTAGTATTATTAATTAAATAAATAAATCTATCAATTTAATATCTTATTAATTATTCTATTGTTGTTATTGCTTTATTTACATGTTGACATATAGATGAATTGTAAACTGATTATTTTTAAATTGCTGATTTGTTGTTTGAATTTAGGGAAATCAAATTTAATTTATGTTAATTAATTTAATAGTGCCTAATTGTCTTACTGTACTTGTGTTATTTTTGTGTTTAAATTCAGATACAATTATTTGTTAATGAATAAATGACTATGACTATGACTATGACTATAGTACGTTGTTCGTGTTGTCAGACTTTCGTGCAACTGAAACGAATTGTCAAAGATGTACAAATGACAGCCGGGACCAACGGCTTACCGAGCTTTCCGAGGCACGGAGGAAACTCGGTATGTAAGTGTGATCATCTATCCACAGAGAACTTTAGGAAGCACAGTTAATCTAAAAATCGACCGACCATCACTGGCTCCTTCTAAAGAGTGTCCATCGCCCATCGATGCGAGACATATTTTAGTACACAAGTAGTGTGTACGCAGATACAGATACACTCTCTCTTCGACAAGACGGCAATCACAAACGACCGGAGAGACTTCAGACAAGAGTCAAACTAGACTTCTACTGAGCAATTCCTAATGGTAAAACACAATAACACTTCTCGACCTGGGAATCAAACCTAGGACCTCACTCTAGGCAGCTGGTTGTGGTACCTTATAGGAATAAAATATTAGTGTTCTAAAAAGCGAAGCCGAAAGGCACTTGTTTACCCGTCATTGCGATTATGTCTATGACGTAGACCGTACCTGGGAACCTTCCAGTTACAGAGATATTGGGCGTCAAAGTATGATACATTTTGACGTGACAACGTCTTATAAATTGGTTTGCCGGGTGACACTTCAAGAAACTACGTTACGCTCCGCTCACGTTATGCGCTCACAATGAGAGCGAGTGAGAGGCACGGTTAGCCCGCCTAAGAGCGAGAGAGACAGACATAAAAAGTGAAAGGCACGCGTCCCTTCCACTCGAGCACAGTTAGCCCGCCTAAGAGCGAGAGAGACAGAGCGAGAGAGAGAGATTGAGAGAGATAGGCATACACACCGGTTCATTTCATCCTTCTTCCTACTATACGAATGAATATTCACATTAAAATTATTTTACCACTCAAAGTCGTTGTCACGTAAAACTTTCGCCCGTATACCGACTTTACAGGCAACCAACTTGTTGTAAGGTACAAGCTCCTAATTCTATTGTATGATATAAAGGAATAGTGTTTAAAAAGGGCACGCTGGCTGGACGTTTGTTTGAATCACGAATATCTTCAGAAGTCATAGAAAGTCGACATTTTGGCTTTGTAAGGTACATAATAGTTTCTAACTCCAAGCACTATTGGGCGATCTATAAGTTTAATAACAATAAAAAATAATCATATGGGGCCCGCTAGCTAGACACTTCATAGAAATGTCATTTAGGTAATCAAAACTGTTGAGGTACAAAATATGTCATAATTATTATCTATAAGTACAAAATAATGTCTTTATGAGAGGTTATTGATAAATCTACCCGCCAGATACACTCACACGATTTTTACTTTAAACACCTCCACGATCAATCCATCCATCAACACAATATTCTGAGTGCGATACATTGAGTTTTACGTTTAAAAAAACGTGAATTTTCAGACAAAAAAAGTTATTTCCCAGCGATAATTTTGCGTTACTTAGTTTAATGTACAGAATGCTTGGTTGACCGCTTTGTGAAGCGTCCATTTATGTATTTTGCCGTAGGTACTTAGTTTTGCTTAGTGCTACTGAAAAAGGTAATTAATCGCCTGACAATATCAATTTATTTCGTTAGTGAATGTAATAAAAAAAGAGAAGCTTGTGGCTCAATAATAACAGCCAATTGGGCCGATCTTTAGGTTAAGCCGTGCTGGCCTAGGTTGGTCTGTGGATTGGTGACCACCCTTACATCCCGAGTTTCGTCCATGCCTCGGAAATCACGTTAAGCTGTTGCTCCCGGCTGTCATTTGTCTATCTTTGACAGTCGTTACAGGTCCACAGTCAGTGGCCCAAAAAGTCTGACAACCAGTCTTACTAAAGGGTATCGTATTACCCAGTGTTAACTGGGTTGTGGAGTTCAGATAGGCAGTCGCTCCATGTAAAATACAGGTATCTGGCTGCATCCGGTTAGACTGGAAGCCGACCCCAACACAGTTGGAAAAAGTCTTGGCAGAAGATGAGTAAATGTAATACAAAAAGTTTTATCTAACAAAAGATAACATTTCATGCATAAAGAAAGGCACAATGGTAGTTCGTTATCACTTTCTTTATTCATAAAAACACGTTATCTTCCTACGTGCAAATATTCAATGTTTTATTCAACTATAACTCAATCTATAAATATTATAGGATTAAAAGATTATGTTTTATTTTTAAACTGAGTTTGATTGATATCTAAGACAAACAGGTGGGGAATAACATTCTATAAACATAGAACTCAAATTAGTGAGCACTTTTATTGATTCAATATTATTAATGAACCGAAATACCTATCAATTTTTAAAACAGTTGGTTTTAAAGTTATAGGTAAGTAATCTCAGTATCTTCTTTCTATTACAAAAACCATAGAAAACACCAGGGGGGTGAAACTTCCATACATTGGCTTCAAACAAAATTTTCATAGATAGTGCTGCCATCTGTGTGTTCAGGTACACCAACTTTTCAACTGTCATAACGATAACAGCTATTTTAGACTACTTGCTAGTGAAGTAGATAGCCTAGCAGTGACAGCGGTTGCCTTGTGACTTATAATTCACAATTTCGAATCCTCAGAATTTCTTTTTGTATTTATTTGGTTGAACTAAAACTAACAGCGCCATCTAACAGTTTGGGTACACAGTTTTAATAACGAAAACCAGAGTTGCGCATCTATCTTGTATTATATAGTGTATTTTCTATGGAAAACACCGGGTGGTGTTTTCTATGCCTCGGTGTATTCCCGTTCACTGCCTGTCGCCTCACTGGTGGGGTCAGAGGGAAATTCTTATTCTTATTATTCAGCAATCAGATTTCATTCTGAATAATGAGCTTAAAAACCCTGAACGATACCAAAAAAGGCACTTGTTCTCCCCGCCATTGTGATCATTATTTTGTTCGAGACATACTACCTGAGAATCTTCTAGTAGTAGTTATGGAGATATTGGGGATCAAAGATCCAACTTTTACACATTTTTTTTTATGAAAAAGTTATAAACTCTTATAAAAACGACCCCCGTACAATTCAATGGATTCATCATCAGCACAGTGTTTTGAGTGCGTTATATTGAGTCCTACCGTAAACGTGTTTTTTCTCCCCACAGACAACAGTAGTTTGCCAGCATTTTTTATTTTGCGTAGTTTTACAGGGCTTAGTGAGAGGTCCATTTACACCCAGTAAGTATTAATCGTTTAAGCCGTGGAGTATTTACGAGGAGAGGGTGTATACCGTGGAGTAACCGTGGGGTATTTACGAGGAGAGGGTGTATACCGTGGAGTAACCGTGGAGTATTTACGAGGAGAGGGTGTATACCGTGGAGTAACCGTGGAGTATTACGAGGAGAGGGTGTATACCGTGGAGTAACCGTGAAGTATTTACGAGGAGGGGGTGTATATCGTGGAGTATTTAGGAGGAGAGGGTGAATGCTGGAATTAGTGCAGCATGTCTGAGTATTCTAAACTAGAATATCGTTTGCCATTAATGTGGCACGCATATCCAAAATTCGGAATTCCTGCTCTAGGAAATATTATGAGAGTCGTTGACTATTCCCTCTATAAGTACATTTGAAAGTTAAGGACATCATAACATGGAATTAAATATTACTTATGAACACGAGTACGTTCAATTATATCGTTATGTTCCCCTCGTCATAAGTGTGCATTCGGAACGGGACATTATTATCACAGTGATAGTATCGGATATCGTATCTATTACTATCTGTGAATGAGTGACCGCACGTAGTACATAATATAAAGGAAACTTTGCCTGTTTGGATAGGTGGAAGGATTTCTAGTATTACATAATCTGTCTACAAAGGGTCATTGAAATAATAGGAAAACCCCGTTCAGGTTTTCAGTACTCATCAATCAGACATTCTTGTCAAGTATTTTTGTTATGTGACCAACATAAAAAACACGAAATCGTGAAAAATAGAAAGATGTCGAGTTTAGCGATCACATTATGAATATTTTGTGTCAATAAACCTGAATTTGAGTATTTTTTTTTTATTAAAAAAATGTACATCACAAATAAAGTGTATTAGATTCAATTGTATTTAATTGTATGTAATAAAATTTACTGTCTATGTGAAATCCTTAAAACAAAAACCTAATTCAAATTTTCATGATAAATGGAAACGTGGTCATACTATATGTAATTTTGTCTAAGCCCTCTGGTGGCACATTTTTGTCACAAGGAATTTACGCCAGACATGCCAAGTAATTTCATCATGCCTGTCCTACAACCCCAGAATGTTCGTCGTACAATTCTAGCTGTATTTAGAGCTATGTCATCTTGATAGTCACTTTCCATAAACGATACATACACTTGCTTGCCAAGTAGGTGACTATGAGGTCTAAAATCATCCCAAATCAAGACTCAGCAGTATAATTATAGGTTAAGACGAAGCATTTATAGTTGAAATAGAAGAATGATAAGATACTTTGATAGCTTGCCAGAAAACTTATTTAGAATAACTAATGAAAGTACTTATGCAAGATTTCACAAAATTAGGAACACTGAATAAATGTAGGTAATTAATTGGGTAGGCAGTATCCCATTTTTCAACCGACTTCCAAAAAGAAGAGGTTCTCAATTCGACTGTTTTTTTGTGTTTATTACCTCAGAACTTTCGACTGGGTGAACCAATTTTGACGATTTCTTTTCCTTTACGTTTGAAAGCTGGTGTTTCCCGTGTGGTCCCATTTGTTGAAGATCTGATGCTGATCTTCGGAGATATACAATGAAACTTTTCAAAAATACACGGCAAACTTGCGGTGATTGCTGCAATCGCTTGGTTGTTTATTATTTATATAACATCATGACGTAACATCACGCCTGTATGCTCTGAGGAAGTACGCAGAAGCGTACAATACACCCAGATTTCGACAGTTAGATGTCTTAAGTTCCATTTGTTGGGGATAAGCCCTATTACCGTGACATGTATTGTTTTTTTATTTTATTGGAAAGGATTTACTTCAAGGGTACATTGATGAGAATTTGGTTGGGTTCTGATTACTTCTGATTATGGGATCCATGTCAAAGGAACGGAACTCTTAAATTCTTAAGAGTTACGATACTCAGCCGAATCTTTTATAGGCTATCCGGATATTTAGGTGACCTACCATAACGTCGTTATTAACCGACTTCAAAAATGAGGAGGTTCGCAATTCAATGTTCCGCGATTACTTGAAGATGGCTGGACCGATTTTGTTTTTTTTTTAAATTGTTGGAAAGGGTATACCCAAGTTGTCCCATAATCATCAAGTCAGGATCTGATGATAGAATCCTGCAGAAATAGAGAGAACTCTTCACATGTTATAGGCACACCAGAAGCAATTTGAGTAGTTTTAGGAAGTGTACTTTCTCAAAGTGATCCCATTTCAATTTAGTGAATATCTGATGAAGAACTTCGGAGATAGGCAACGGAACTTCTCAATAAATGATAGCAAATCTTCTGGGATTGCTGAAATGTCATATCTGTCTATTGTTTACACCAGTTCATAACAGAAAATCACGCCGGTACGCTGTGAAGGGGTAAGTAGGTACATGTGAACCACTAAAAAGTGAAAGATTAAATGAATTACTAAAAAAGGTCAACGACTTTTTTTGTTTTTGGTTTGTTTTCTCTGATGTCGGTTTAATTTTTTGTAAAAAAAGTTTGTTTTTTGTAAAAAAAGTTTTTTTCAGAATACCAACCTCACCTAACTGGGTATTGACCAAGGTTATTAGGCGTATTCTTGACAAGGGCTGTGTTGTCCAAACTAAAATTATTAAGAAAAATGTTGATTTATCATTCATGGCATATAAAACTATACATTTTTATAAAAGCTTTTATTTCGTTTATTTACTGTCCCGATATTTGTTTGTAATGGAAGATTGCAAGTTAAAGAAGAAGTAGCAAAAATGCCCCACTTTGGACTGCAAAGATAAGTATCTCAAAAAATCGTTAAAAATTAGTATAAAAAATATGTACTTCCGGTAATCATCCTTACTGGCTAGCACATCAAAAAATTGCTCTAAATATTAATTCAGGGGCAGAATACCTGTAATATACTAACTTTTGATTTTAGTTTTACAATGGGATTAAAAAGCGATTAATAGTAGTTTATGCGACTGTGCATAATGCCTAATTATGTATAGTTGCATACACTTCTTTATCTACCCAAATATCATAAGGGCTCTATGATGGGTTCAGGAACCATAGGGAAATTACCAGCATTGTTACTTGGCCCTTGATTTTTGTGGTAACAGGTTATTAGTTTCATTCGTCGCTGCATTTACGATATCTGGCGGAGTGTTCATCACAATTTCTGAGTCACTATCACTCATTTTCGACAGAAATAAAGAACTTATCAGAAAATTTGTCTACTCGTAACTGGAAATAAAAGCTAACGAACAAATGCCAGCTCGAAATGGCGGCGTTTCGGATATCTGTCATTTTTTTAAATCATAGGCAAACGAACAAAGTTACTGTTCTTGTGTCACTCGAGATGAAAATGTCGTGCAATTTATAATTAAAATCATACTGACTTTGGGTTTCGTATCGATGTCTGATTTAATGTAGATAGGTACTAGAATAGCACACTCACTTGAATTTGACACCTGTTCCAAATTTAAACTCATAACCTACAGTTTTCAGTAGGTTATGAGTTCATTATTACAGTTCCGTTTATTTCTGCTGGTTGGTAATGCTGCTCATTGCCTATGGTTTTTGAACGCATTAGAGAGGGTTTATGATATTTGGGTAGATAAACACTGTTATAGCTCATTTTGATAATAGATATTATACTAAGTTAATAATATTAACCTATTCAAAAAGTATTATTTTTTAAAGTTTTGAAGAGAGAAGTGTTTTGAGCCACCCAGCGCAATTTTAAGATAATATTTTGCTAGATGTAGAACAGGATTATATAAGTTTTATTTATTTTATTTTTTTCTTTACACCTTCCTTGTCCTTGTGTAACAATAAAGCAAATGAATTTAGAATATCTCAGATGTTCATTTGTTTAATCCTTATGTCATCTTATTCCTTTTTTTATAATCTTTAGAGTAGTAGGTATTGCATGAAGTAAAATATTTTTAAGATAAGTAATACTGTGCCTGAAATAATATTTGGAGCAATCTCTAAGTATGATAGCTAGTAAGGATGACAATCAGAGGTATGCAATTTATTAATACTCATTTTTATCTATTTTTTTATTTTTTTTTGCTCAACTGTCGGACGTGGGGTAATTTTCTATGGAAGTTGCAACTTCTTCTTTGATTCACTTCCCGGTTACCGACTCAGCTTAAATTTTGCACGTATGTGTGTATCACGGGGCAACGCAATTTATCGATAACATGGAGCTGGTGGTCATGGTCATGGCATGGTCTGATGATGGAACCGGAAGATGAACATAGGATCTCCGCAATAAAACGACGTTACCAGATGGAGTTTGGGTGTAAGTGTAGTTCGGTCCTAAATGGTAACCTGCAGCAGGCTTTGATGATGAAGCTTGAAGGTGGAAATTTTATCTCGATTAGTACTTTGATCCTAGATGAGCCTGCTAAATACTTTTTCTTACTTTCTCTTTTCTTTAGATAATGTGTGCTCAATGTACATTACATCAAGCGTACTACGAATTACGGAAACACGCCGCTACTCGCAACGAACTATGCCGTAGTAAATCCTGAATCATAAATACTTAGATGCAAAAACAAAATTAAAAGTAAAAGGTTTTATTTAAATACGCTAAAAATTATAAAATAAACTTTTCCTAAACTTTAACTATCAACTTATAACGTCACTATACAATTTGTACGATATAAAAGCTTGTCGCGGCCCGTTGACCTTTATCAATTGACCTCAAGAGCTCCGACAACCTCAATCAGTATTATTTCATAAAATAAATCGTATAACATATTGTTGAAAGCTATATCACACATTAGCAGCTGAACCGAGCCAAACATCGCATCCATTCATTCACCAAGACTAGATATTTTTAACACGCCCGTCATAAGCTCTTGTAGACTTAGGACTTGTTTAGACGAACCATTTTATAAAATATCATCAAAATTTAAGCTATAATTTAAATTAAAAAAAAAATGAAAAGCAAAATACAAGTGGTTTTTTTTAGTTTTTTAATACACTTCCCCGAAAACTGACACTTATCGCATTACGAGGTTCAACATGCAATGAATTTCACACACGTGCATTTTTTTATTTATCACAACGTGTGCGGAAATATAAATTTCCTATTTAGTTTACTATTATTTACGCTAATTCCAACTTGTCCATGAAAGTACATTGTCTAATATACCCATACTTTTCCATGATCAGGTCATGATGGACCAGAAATTGCCATCAATATACAACCTTATTTTTCCCCTGAAATCGCGAAAAAAAAATCAGCTGTTCCCTACATTTTGACGAGTTATGCGAACATAAATGTAGGGAACAGCTGATTTTTTTTTTGCGATTTCAGGGTTCGTCCCATAGAAAAGGTTGTTCAAAATGATGAGTACAATGACCCCTTTTCGGGTTTAGTATAAACAAAAAATAACCCTGTATAACAAGCAATAACAACAATAGAAAAGTCAAAAGACTTATACTGGCGAGAAGCTAAAAAAGCAATTCTGTTGAAAACCCTAGGAAAAATACTATAAGTATGCTCGCGCAGTGTTTGACAAGCTAATGATAATTGGAAAGATATTTAGAGATCATGAAATTCTCAATCAAACGTTGTATGAAAATGAAAGGAAAGCTGCCCCTCATACTCAGCAGTTAGCAGCAGATTTGTCTACTTGACGAAAAAGGATAAAATAAAACATAACAGAATTCAAATATCTAGATCTTCCTCGCGAGGTTGTCGATGGTCGTGTCGGCCAATGGCTTAATAACCAAGAGCCTCGACCAACATCTTAGGAGGCTCTCGCGTGGCAGCTGGATCAAGGGCTTGATTCAGAAAGCAGTACTTCTGGACACGGCGCGTATTGTTAGGAGGTTCCTATCTCAAGAGCCCAGATTACCGGCAGCTCAGACCCTGTTCCCAGCTGGTGGGCTACTATTGTTTAAATGTTTAAAAACATTGAAAATGAATATGTACAACAATGAATAAACGAAATAATAAATATTAAGTACAGTACCTATAACAGAGTGTGATCAGATTGGAACAGACTGGTATGCGAAGGTGTGTATCTCTATCGATCACCAATGGCAACACTTCAAACCTTCAGATAGACATTCAAGGTGATAAAAAGTGACCCGTGTATATGATATGAAACGTAATCGGCAATTTTATCCGATAATTTTAATTAACAGAAAAAAATCGTGCACGTCCACGTGCAACGCTATCTAAATGCTCCATGGTCAGTCACACCCCTGGCTAATCTGATAACTATGATTTCTGAAAAATATTCCTAATGATTACTATGACTTTGCATGTCGTAATGGAACAGTGGTTAGGGTACCTTTCACACATGAGGTTATTTGTGTTCCAAACCTGTGGTGGTTGTTGCAGTAGCTGGTGATTGTAGTTCTAAGTTTATATTGGACATCACTGTCTAAACAAAGGTGAAGATAAAACGTCGTAACTGGCATTTATAATATGGTTGTTGCCAGTTAAGATCGCAATATCGGTCATTGCTTCATATCTCTTCGTACGAACCTAAACAAGTGAAGCACGTATTGTTTTTCATTAGAAAAAATGTTGCAGATCACGATAGATGACGGTTCTAGACTTGAAGAGGCTTCTTTTTGGATTTCAAAGAATGTAAGTGGTTCAATGACCGCTATTACGATTTTAACTGACATAGTATTAACCACAGATAATATAATACTAGCGTAGTATTAACTATAAGTCTAAACTCCCCAATCCGCCTTGAGTCAGCGATGAATGCTCACTTCCTTTTTTTAAGAGAAAAGCCTTTCCTCCTGCAGTAGGTCCGTTACCTGTGCCGTCGTAAATTTCATAAAAGTACAGATTTCCATATACTTAAAAAAACAGATTTCCTTATATTCGAACAAGGATCCTTTCTAGCTTGAAGTAATTAACAATTTCGGGTGGTTTATTTTATAGATTTAGATTTTCTGATTTTTTTTAAATCATATAATAAGGTTCATATAGTAAGGGCCACGTGGTGGGCCTGTCGGGGCTGCGGGATTGTTTGAGAGAGATACCGTGGCCCCGGAACATAAAGGTTGAGGAAGGGACATGGATGGGTTTTAGTCAGTAAAAGACTGACACTCCCTCCCGCTCCGCCAAGAGCGGGGAGGAAAAAAATAAAAAAAAAGGTTCCCATGTGCCAAATAGACCCAGGAATATGCAGAAAATTCTTAACTCCACGTTATTTTGTGGATTTTTTTTTCCAACCGTGCATTATTATATTTCCGTTATTGGTTGGAAGTGGTTCGTCTAAACAGGCCCTTATCGTAACACTTGTTACTATTAAATCTGCGTTATTATTGTTTCTGTTATTATTTTATACGTTGGTTTATGTGGATTCCACGACCGCTGAGTCATTAGCTCTATTTCGGGAGTTTGTTTAGAGTATTAGCTAAATAGAAGCTGGTTGAGTGATATCTAGTATTTGGAGTACTTCGATGTCTCCAAAAAATTGCTTTTGAATCCAACTTGTCCACTAATATTAAACTTAAATGCAAAATTCTGTGAGGATAAAGGTTAAGAAGCTTGAGGCTTGTAATCTTTTAGAACAACTATTTATTGTTCCATATGTTAACAAATGATTAAATGACTTATGAAGTTTGTTACTATTTTACGCTAAAACTCATCATCTGCCTAGCCTGACCTTCCAGTCTAGCCAGATGCAGCTGTACCAGCATTTAGTTTTATTTTACGCTTAAATTCTTAACAGATTTGGATGAAATTTTGCACATAGGTAGTTTATAACCTGGATTAACACATAAGGTACTTTTATCCCGGTAGAAGCGGTCAAAGCGCGGGTAACAGCTAGTGAAATAAAAGTAAAAACAGTTCAATCATTTAGAATGTAGCTCATTGATATATGTATAATGTAATGTTTTTAAAACGTAGATAATAGACACGCCGTTGGTTTGATATTTTCAAATGGTGTCAACAACACAAGATTGATTTATTTTCAACTAGCAAAATTTTCAACCACTGAAAATTTAAAAACCACAGCTGTGAAAAACGTTAATTGCACAATAATGTCCATCGAATTATACGGTCAGACCATAATTGACACAGTAGTGTGTAAGGATACAAGATACTTTTTGACTTCCATCTAAATAATACTTACTTACTTGGAGATTACTGAAATTCAAGGAGAATAATTTCATGAACAAACTTCAAAAAACAGGTTAAAATATGAAACCATGAAGAAAAAACCCAGACGTTTTTCAATGCTTTGTCATATGTCAGGCAGGTGCTTGAGCTAGATTTTTGACAAACGCTAAGCCATTGTTAAACTAGAATTTAAAATGCAGTAGATTTGGAATAGAAGAAGTCGGTTGAAAACCATTATGTCACAGCTGCTGATTGTTATGACAGGTGACAGTTAGCCACGCTGTCAGTTACTTCGATGATAAAAATGCCATCTAGCCGAATTCGGGCATCATACCCGTATGTGCCTAAAAAAGGGCATCAGTCCCTAGGTGGACCGATGCCCTTTTTTTTTGGGATGAGAAATCATCAAATGACTTCTCCCACTCTGGGCGGAGCGGGAGGGAGTGTCAGACTCTTACTGACTAAAACCCATCCATGTTCCTTCCTCGCCCTTTATGTTCCGGGGCCGCGGTATCACTTTCGAACAGGCCCGCAACCCCGGTCCAGCCCCCTTATTCACAAACACTCGGAATGAATTTCGATTCGACAAGTCTATCCTTTTTTGGCATAACGAAAACGAGCGAGATAGACATACGACTTCCCGAATCGAAGCGTTGTGAATTCGGGGTCTGGATGAAGGTTGCAGGAAACCAAGGAAGGTTGGATGCGAGTCGCACGGGACCGGTCAATGTGGCGACACTAGGGGGAGGCCTATGTCCAGCAGTGGAAGTGTTTCGGCTGAAATGATGATGATGATGATGCCTGCATTCGGTCACTTTCTAAGGTGTTTGTCGAGAGTCTTGCTATGGTTTCTTCAATAGTTGAGTACAGAGATGTTTTTTATCAACAGTATCCCATTCAGTTTCAGATATTTTCTTTGGAAGAAGTGAGGAGCCCTTGGCTAAATAAGAACAACCTCTTGGAATCTTCAGGTTAAGCCACGTTTCCCTAGGTTGGTCTGTGGATGGGTGACCCATCTCATACTGAATTTCTTCCGTGCCGGCTGCCAGTTGTAGATCTATGACGTCGTTATGGGTGTCATTGGCCCGAAAATGTGACAACCAGTCTTACCAAAGGGTAAGGGTCTATCTATCGTTTGAGAGGGAGAAGAAGACTAAGGAAACGATGCATGGATTGTGTGAGGAATGATATGAAAGAAAAAGGAGTAAATGATGGCGGTTGATAAAAGAGAATGGAAGACAAAAAACATGTGGGGCAATCTTTGGGGACCGCCGATAGGACTGAAAACTCGTACCAGATCGTCTACGGCTAAACTGTACCAGATCGGCAAAGAGTGCTACGAAGTGTTAGGTGACGGTCACGCGAGTTCCATGATTTTTGTTCACTCAAAACGTGCTCAATGCGCATGAAGAAGATTTCACTTCAAGGGCGGAAAGATGACCTGCCGGGGTTGCGGGACTGTTCGAAAGAGATACCGTGCCCCTGGAACATAAAGAGCGAGGAAAGAACACGGATGCATTGTATAGAGTCCATCTCTTAGTATTGTATAATTGCATAGCACATGTGTGAGTACCATGTACTGTAAAGCTTCCATTTGCATTTAGTTATCTTTCATTGACTTGAATATGCCTTGGTGGCTGAGGAATGTCATGCTCGCTTAAATGTCTTGCTGATGGTGGCGGGTGAGTCGGGTCTTTTAGTTCCCTTCAATATGGTTGAATTGAATGGCGCTGATCCATGCGTCATGTTCGTGAACGGGCGCTGTCAGTCGGGACTGGTCATCTCTTAGCTGCCATGGATCATTTGAATTGCTTTATTTTAAATTGTTGATTTATTTTTTTACTCTGGACGCTCTTATTGTGCACGTCTTTCTACATCGTTCTCACATATATGTATAATCTCAACATGAAAGATGTAACCAAGATTTTGTAACAACATTTTTGATTGAAAAGAGTGTCCATGGAGTTTCTTGCCCGTTCTTCTCCATAGAGATCTACGCTAGGGAATGGGCAACTACAGTACTTTCTCAAGTTATTATGCCTTGTGTCTGTGACTGTAGCTTTGATTTTTCTTTCAATTTTTTGACATTCAAAAGTGCCGTAATGGTCTAGTTGAAATAAATGATTTGAGTTTGAGTTTGAGTTTTTTTATGGGTTTAGTCAGTAAAAGTATGACACTACCTCCCGCTCCGCTCAGAGTGGGAGAAGTCATTTGATGATTTTCCATCGTAAAATAAAAACAAAAAAAAGGGCGGAAAGATGATGATGATCCCGGAGTTACGATCCCCGGGGACTGAATTAACAAATTCAACACAGTCGAAGCTGCGGGCTAGGCTAGTATAAAAAAAACCTGCCATATAAAAAGCCCTAACGGGTCAAAGTTTGCACCGAGCTTTCAAGCTTTCAAATTCGACTCGAATGGCGTAGTGGTAGCCTTACGTTCTTAGGGGTCCTGGGTTCGAATCCCGGTAGCAAATGTTTGTGTGATGAGCATGGACATTTGTTTCCGAGTCACGGATGTTTATAAGTATAATAAGTATGTATTTACAAACAAAAAAAGTATATATGTAGGTAGTAGATATATCAATTATCTAGTGTCCACGACACAAGCTTTGCTTAGTGTGGCACTAGGTGTCGCTGTGTGTTAATGTCCAGCGATATTTATTTATTTAAATTGTAACTGCAAATCATTATTTTCTTTAACGTTAATTTTTAAAATACACATAATCCCGTAAAGCTATACCATTTTTATTTCAACGCGATATTCAGAATTTATACATTTAGTGGGTGTCTTGGCATAGCGTCGTAACCTTTTACTAGTGATAAATTACAGTCACATTCACGAAACGAGGTGACTTGTTTAGTTTACGTATTCATGAACACACTATGAAATACTTTAACAAGTTTTCGGCTTTTCTTAGATTTAGATTTAATTTTAAAATGTCACATGTCTGTATTCGAGCGTGTGCTATCATAATTATGTAAGTTTGTACGAATTGTACGATGCACGTGATGATTTCAATTCATGCACATTTTTTTGACCGGTGCACTGTGAGCTGCGCTGGGGCGGCTGCTGCAGGTACTGAAAACCTCAAACGGTGCAAAACCTAATTGGTAGATAGGTGTTTGAGCCGTTTGGGGTTGAAACACTAGGGCCATGGGCCACCTAGTATTTCGGGAAATCGTCAAGCGTTTGGTCGACTCTTCACGTGAACAGATGGCTAAACAATTTTTTTTTTTCAAAAAAATCACCGTTACCATCCATCGTGGCAATGCTGCCAGCTGTCGGGGTACTTTTACTATTGACAGCGGTGTGAACGATTTCTTTGACGCCTTGTAATTCTTTTCCGTTTTGATTCAAGACTAGGACATAATTTATTATTATTTGGAAATAATTTAAATAATAGGTACGTATTTATGTTGTTTTATTTCTCTGTTTTAGATTCGCACAGGTCAGGGAAGAATGACATAATAGAAAAAGGGTCTATTCTCAGAAGTGGATGGATCAAGCTGCCAGTGATAATGAATTCGTCTTCCAATTTTAAAACAGGTGAAAGAAAAAAAAACGAGGAACAGGCGGCAAAAAGAAAAACTTAAGACAAATATGGACAACAAAGGGGAATACTCTTTAAAGGTTAAAAGTATTAGTGAAACCCATAAATGCAGTACAAATGCATTGGTATCGATCTAAACGGCCATCAAAACGATAATCATATCACTTATTTAGATAATCCTGGTTATCTATTTCTTCAATTGTTTTTTTGAGCGCCTCCGCGATTTCCAGCCCTCTTTTTACTGGACCGAGAATTGAGAATCTTGGAGAGCAATGTTATTTAAGCATTATATTAGGCATCGCCTAGTGTTGGTGCACATGTACGTAGGCATAGATATCTTCATCAATCGATCAAGTACCTATTTCGTCCGTATTACCGTAGCTTATCAGACGTATGTAATCAGAAATTGTGAATGTGAATTCCCTGATTTATACGTCATTCATTACTAGTTACCTAATCTTGTTTTAAAATACCTATGGTTAATTTACATTGAGTAAATCCCTGTAGTCTGAAAATGAGAGTGAATGAAATCAAAAGAATTAAGTTGTGATAGAGCTGTGCAGGACGAAAACCTTGAAACTTTCAGGGAGATTTTAACTTTCCACTGGCAACTTTTGTATACCTAGTACAACTTTGCCAGCTTTGCGACAAAAGTTTGAAAACTTTAAAAAGTGTAACTTAGAAACGCGCAATAGTTTAAAATTTTCTTAACAGCGAGCCCTTACAATCCCACAGAGCTTTATCACTTCTATTCTAGTTATCTACGCAAATCCCTATTTCTAACTCATCTTCAAATAGAATAGATTTAATAATACTTTCACCAAAACCATGATTTTGTCTTACATGATACAACAAACTCCGTGTGTATGTGTAATGTTACTTTAAGCACAAATATACGCACTTTAAAATTCGAACACCGAACACTCAATCAACTGGTCATATTTTTTTAATTAATACAATGTGCCTCGGATATTTTGGGGACGCGAAACCGGGAGCGCGTGTAGCCCGCGACTAGCTTCGGAATTTCATCTGTGAACAATTCCTCTGGAACTTATAAATAGGTGCGTCGAAACGACGTATACCACGTTTTAGTTAACGTATACACTGTCTTAGATGAGAAGTGCACGCGGATTTCGATGCGGTCCATTGATTAGCGGGAAAATCAATCGTCCATACTTTTTTAAATCTGTTCTTTTTTTCTGATGGTGGCCAGAAACGGATGTTCTTTTTTTGAATAGCACGGTGGGTTGATGATGTTTGTTTTTTTTTTCTTGTTATATCGTTGACAAGCTCTGAATTTTCTTGGCAGCTTCAGTAGGACTCATTATGATGGAGTGTTAAAATCGTGAGCTAATATTGATTTTAAGTTTGTGAGATGGAACAACGCGAAATTCAAATAAAAAAAAAATGTTTTAATTTACCCTGGTTTTCTTGTACTAACTTCATTAGTTGTCTGTATTGATATACGGTGGTATTTCAATACAGACAACTAAATGAAGTATAACAACGCAAACGAACATTTGTGTATTGGGAAACACCCTAAATCACCATTTCACAAATGTTCGTTTCGCTGGAACAGCCACCACAGCGCTGTAAATGCTGCTTTGTTGTCATTTCATGCAGATTGTAACCAACAGCAGACGAAGCCTTAGATTATCTACCATCCTGTAATTTGTATTAATTATTTCTTATGTCATTTAGTCAGTAGCAAAATTTTAAATTGGTCAGGTGGCCCAGAGGTGGCGGCCCCGATTTACGAAGTCGTGGGTTCGACCCCAGACTGGCGCATTACTTTGTGTAATTTATTTCATCACCGATGCTCTCAAAACTGTGAAGGAAAACATCGTAAGGAAACCGGCATGTCGTAGAACCAAAAAAAAAAACAAAAGACATGCGACATGATCTACAAATCCGCACTGGGGCCGCGTGGTGGATTATACTATAGCTCATGCCTTCTATTAAAGAGGAGGTCTGTGTCCCAGCTGTGGGAACAATTAATAGGCCGATGATGATGGATAAGTAATTTTAAATCGTTACAAAAAAGCGATTAATTTGTAGATACTCTCTAAAGCTCGACTTGAACCAGACAAATGCTCAGATTGCTTAGTTATATTAATGTGTATATTAAATGAATACAACAACATCAAAGATATCACAGATACGCTGTTATTCCAGAGCCAATATCTACTAAATTATAATACAGGGTGTAAACCACCTCATCACGAAGCCGTCAACCAAGCATTCTGTACATCAAACTAAATAGGTAACTTTACGCAGAAATTATTGTCGGGGGACAATTTTTTTTTTCGGGGCTAAAAATCACGTTTTGGGGTATAACTCAATGTAACGCACTCAAAACATTGTACTGATAGATGGATTGAATAGTACGGGAGTCGAAGAGGTATTTAAAGTAAAATCTTGCTGGGTCCAATTTCCGGGTAATTCTAAGTTATGATTTCCATCAAGAATTTCGCAGTACCTACCCAGATTCTAAAGAGAGAGAGAGTCTGGAGTTATTCTGGCCCTTAACATCTACCGAATTCATTGAGCAGTAGGTACCCACTGACGTAATGATATGTTGCATCTGTGCAAATATCTCCAAATCAGGCACACAACACAGCAACATTATTTATTTTTATTTTTTATTTATTTATTTAACAATTTATGTACACACTTATTTTATTTTATTTTTTATTTTATTTTTTGTTTTTGTTTGTTTTTCTTTTATGGATCTCTGGTCTGAAATAAAGGTATTATTATTATTATTACAGAAAATAGAAAAGGAACAGAAAATAGTACAAAGGTGATGCTTATTTCTAATGAAATCTCTTCCAGCATACCTGCGAAAGGAGATACTAAATAAAGAGATGTAGACATAGTGTGTAAAAGAAGGAGAGAAAATGGAATACATAAAACAGATTAAATATCTTAAATATATACAAAATTAGAATACATACATACATACTCATACATACAAAAATAAATAAAATACTTTATAACAATAAAAAAAAACTAATAATAAATACTTATGCAATTATGACGAAATGGATAGGTAATGTTCTTTCACTCTTCGCTTGAAAACTGCAACCGTTTGGCAGTCCCTAATGTCAGGCGGAAGTGAATTCCACAACCGAACGGCGTGGACAGTGAAGGAGTAGGAGTAGAAGTCGGTAGAGTGTGGAGGGGATTTGAGGAGGTTCCTAAGATGCGACCTACAAGGTGCATCAGAGGGACGAGAGTAGGAAAACCGTTCCCGTAGATAGGATGGGGTTTTAAGGTTGTTCACCTTTGAACATTGGTAAGCCACAGATAAGTATATTAAGGGACTAGCTACACCCGCTGTGAAATAGTTATTTATGAAACTAATGTCATAAGTTGGTTTTTACAAACGAGTAGACGAATGTGAGCCTGAGACGAAGTCGAAGGCTTACCATAGTCACAAGTTTGTAAATACCAATTTCTGCACGTGTGTCATATAACGTTTTTTAATACATTTGCCAGAAAATTATTCAATTTTTCATCTCACGGGAACCCGAATTTGAAAAAAAAGTCTATAAGTATGTGAATTCAGAATATAGCTTATATTCTGAATTTACATATTATCTACTTATAGACTATCTTGATACAAAATTCCGGCGGCAAGATGGGCAGACGTCATAGTTGCCGTCGGGGGATTAACCTGGATGAGGCTGGCGCAGGACCGTGGAATTGGCACAAGAAGAGAGAGGCTTGTACCCAGCAGTGGGTGAGTTCGGGCTGTGGATCATGATGATACCTCTCATACAAATCATACACATACAAACTGTGCCTCGAAAATATTAGTGTCATGTTCACAGTAGGTACTTCCCCAGCCGAGATCAAGCCCAAAAGATTTAAATTAATTTATCATCCTAAGGTTTTTCTGTTGTTGCTTAGGACATTGGTATCCCCCGTCACTTTTAAGCAAGATCACTCAAGCATAATTGCCAGATTCTTATCAACGTCGCATCAATCATAAAATATCAGTTTGTATCGCAACTCGGTGTCGATATAAAGTCATTCAAAAATGTACCTAGACATTAATGAATTATGAATTAAACAATTAACTCATTAATAGAGTGTTGCCGATACAATAAGCGAGATATATGTTTCCAACAGAAAACGAAAATTGGTAATTTCAGGGTGTTAAATAAACCCTCACGAAGCCGTCAACCAAGCATTCTGTACATCAAACTAAGAAACTTTACGCAAAAAAAAATCTGGGAAACTACTTTTTTTTTGAGGTTATAAATCCCGTTTTGTGGTATAACTCAATTTGCACTTTAATGCATTCACGAGTACAAATAATACCGACTAAGCCCGATTTGCATTACACAGTTAAAATACGAAGCAACTGGCTCGTCTCTTAAAGTCCGCGTCTTTACCTACACCTATCGATCGGATTACAAGTCGCCGAACCCATCACTAATTCCTGTGATTCAGTTATAATCTACAACAAAGACAAAAGACGAGTTCGACAAGGCTCAAGCAACTCATTCAACTGTCCCCAAACCCAGCAAGAAATTAATCAAACCAAAAACAATGTAGCAGTCAATAAATAGAAAAAAAAAAACATCCAAATTGTTAATAATTTATCGTCATTTGATTACTTACGAGTACTAGTTGTGCCGACGGTTTTACCCGCCATTTAATATTGTTCATAATGATACTGGCAGTCGAAGAAGACCGAAACAAGCGCGCCATCTAGCACTATGGGTCCAGAAGTCCAAACCCCATATTCACAACGTTTCGATTCGATTTCGATTCGGGAAGTCGTATGTCTATCTCGCTCGTTTTCCTTATGCCAGAAAAGGATAGACACACGACTTGTCGAAACGAAATTCTTTATTATAAATTCTATAATAGAAATTATAAATTTCGATTCGGACATGAGTATTCGGTTTCATATGTAGCAATAGCGGTCATCAACCCACCTATATTTATTAAGTTCTCATTTTTAAATCCAAAAATAAGCCACTAAGGTCCATGTTCACCACAAAGATGACAGTCTGATTATCTAAAACAGCTGTTTAAAACACTTTTTTGTATGGTTATAGGTCACAGTGACAGCTGTTTTTAAATAATCAGACTGTTATCGTTTCGGTGAACATGGGCCTAAAGCTGCTAAAGTCTTGAATCGTCATCTATCGTGATCTTGAACATTTTTTCAAATGAAAAACGATACAGGATTCATTTGTTTTGTTCGTACGATATTAGGGAAAGGGCAATGACCGGTATTCCGATCTGAACTGGCAGCAACTATTGTTCTGCTGATTTTCAAGCCAAAGTTCTCCAGGTTTTGTTGCCATTTCTCCATTCTGCTTTGGATTTCAGGTCCATCTTTACTTACAAGAACAATGTTGCCGGCAAACAGCATGCACCAGGGTATATATGCTCCTTCACGGGAAGGACATGCTTTGAAGTCGTACATACGGATGTAGGTACGACATCACTGATTTTGGGTAATCTCACTCTCCTCTCCCAATCTTTTGTCTGTTACTTTCTCCCATACTTCATAATAAGTAACATGAGTTTTATCCCTCGATAGTTGTTGCAATCCTGCACATAACCTTTATTCATGAAGATGGGCATTAGCGTACTGCACTATTCTTCTGGGATCACTTCACAAAATAACCGCGTCTATCTGTATGTATAGTGTCATAGTTGATTTGATTTTAAATTTAATTCTTGACTTAAATTTGTGCATTATAAAAATGTTATATCTAAGCCGGAGAGGTGATCTGTACCACAGGACCTACCTACATCAGACTTCTTTCCCTATCAAAGATTGTACATAATGTTAAGCGCAGTAATTCATATGTCGGGAAAAATAAAGTTTTTATGATTATGATGTCATTAAGTATAGATATTTAAAACGTTCCCTCCTGTTGGTTAATTTCTATACATAATATGTAAAACAGGGGCGAAACTACGAGCAAAAACTATTGTTAATATACGGTAGTCAACTAACCTTTCTTAAGAATTGGGTTACCAAATACAAAAACATTCTTTCATGTCCCACTGATGGTTTCAGAGATAAATGCATCCAAAAAAGCAAACCAACAAACTCTTCAGCTTTATTGTGTATAAGCATAAATGAACATAAATTAATGCGCAAGAGTGTATTCCGGACAATGCCGGCGCCTGGCTTCCGGACGACGCGCCTGGCTTGCGTAAGCGCCGCGCCCAGATGTTAGGTCAAGTGTGAAATTATTATATGTTACAAGGGCGCCACTGGACCGGGAAGGAGGCGCCGAGCTGACTCCAAGATGACATCGTTCTTAGAAAATACTTTTTTTGCAAAAAATACTTTACCTTCATAAAGCGGGAACTTTTGTTGGTTTGATTTAGATCTTTTGCCACCGACTTTTTGAATTTAAGTTTCGTGTCCGGAAAGTGCGGAGAATTCTAAAATATAAACTGTTTAAGAAAACATAAAATATGTTTAATTGAATCAACTAGACACAAATTATAATGTAAGAAGCGTTTATAATAAAAAGAAAACTAACGAAGAAAAGAGATAATATTAACACACTTTAATTTAATTAGTAGCATATGTAACCCATTTTTAATGTTCCCACTGCTGGGACACAAGCCCCATCGCTACGTGAAGGAGTCGGCTATAATCCGGGGCCAGTGATAGATATCACACATTTATTTGAATTTTCGGTTCTAGGATTTCTAAAGCCACCATGTGGCTATATAAATCACACAAAGTAATGCATTTGCCTGGGTTCGAACCTTCGAACCGACTCGGTTCGTAGGTCTGAGTCAATACAACTGGGTCATCACTACAACTGGGCTGGGCATCAATTTGCACTTTTGACAGGGACTTTACCACAGACGAGACAAAATAAGATTATCATCTTAATTACAAAGATAATAGGTACTTTTTTCAACCAAAAGCTTTTCTTATGACGCCATTGGTAACAAACATCCAGCGTTATCCATTATTTAACGATTTTGAATGGATGGGCTTATCTTTTCCTTTTGTAGATTATAATCAACAAAAATGTAAACATGTTAAGAACTAATTAAGGTAATTTCACAATACAATACAAGTTTTAAATTCAAATTCAAATTCAAATGTTCTTATAGGAGTAACACAGTTCTCATCTCTACAAGAGAGAATAGGTAACCCACCACGTGGGCTCAACGCGGGTTGTTACAACTTATTGAAATTAAACTGTAAGGGTGAGACAAGGAAGGGCACGCCACGATAGTGGCGTTAAGTCCCCTCTTTGAGGAGTGGCTGGAGAGGCGCCACGGCGTCCTCACCTTCCGCCTGACGCAGGTCCTCACCGGACACGGATGTTTCGGGAGGTACCTGCACCGAATCGGGCGGGAGGAATCGCCCGGGTGTCTCCACTGCGAGGATCGACCGGAGGACACGGTGGAGCACACGGTGGAAGTCTGCCCTGCGTGGGCGGAGCTCCGCCGTGTCCTCGTGGCGGCGATCGGCGGCGGCGACCTCTCGCGTCCGGCCCTGGTTCAATCCATGGTCCGGAGCGAGACGGAATGGGAAGCCGTCGCCTCCTTCTGCGAAGCAGTCATGCTAGCGAAGGAGGTGGCGGAACGAGAGAGGGAGAGATCCTCTCTTCCCGGCCGCCGCGGGAGACGCAACGGGCGTCGGGGGCCACGTGGTGGCTACCGGCCACCGTAGATGCGGGCCTGTGGACGGCTGGCTATGGGCTAGCTAGCCGTCCGGCCGTCTAACGACGACGACAGGCCGTGTCGACGGCGCGTTCGTGTTCCACGCGCGCCTCAAAGAGATGTCAGCAAAAAGAGAGGGGCCCGCAAGGGCCGAAGCCTGCCGGGGTTGCGGGCCTGTTCGAAAGAGATACCGCGGCCCCGGAACGTAAAAGGCGAGGAAGGAACATGGATGGTTTTTAGTCAGTAAGAGTCTGACACTCCCTCCCGCTCCGCCCATAGTGGGGGGGGTCATTTGATGATTTCCCATCCTTAAAAAAAAAAAAAGGGTGAGACAAGGACCCAACTACAATTTCATCGTACTATTTATTTAAATAGATCTATATGTACGCTGAGACATGACCACTGTTGGCAATAGGCCATCACAAGCATTTCCAGATTCTGCGTTGCTTGCATGCAAGTTGCGACCAAGCTATTCCGCTACCTTAAAACCAAAGGGTCTAGTCTCATTCTTTGTAGTCTTAGAACCCAATGGTTTGGCATGCGACGAAATAGCTAAAGACGGCATGGCATTTTTTTAATGTTCTTCGGAAGATGTGTAGGCTTTTAGTGTGAAACGTACCGTAATAAAAAAAAAAAACGTACCACATATTCCAAGCTCATCGTGCTATGCCCGCGCTGTCATTGCGGAGACCCTCAAGCGGCATTTATATTACCTTTTTTTTTTTGGGACAAGCCCGCCACACACGCCCAAACCACTGTAACTCCTGAAAGCCACAATCAACAGTGGCGACCACCAGAAAAGCGCCGAGACAATGAAGCTCGACGAAGTCCCAGAGAATGAATTTAACTGTCTTGGATTCCGCAACAAAATTAATCAGAAAGTATAGCAGAGGAGTAGGAAAAAAACTGTAATTACCACCACCAGTATATTGTGACCTTGGTGAAAATTATAATTTTCAAACCGTTTGAGATTGAAATTCTCGGACGGTGGGATCTGAGAGCTCACAGCCTTTTTACGGAAATTCCTAAACACCTTATTGATGCTTCCCGTGACCCAAGGGCTGGCTTTTACCTTGGCCAGAAGCTAAGTGTGGCCATACAACGTAGCAATTGGGCACATTACTAGTTGAAAGCGTTGGGGCGCAGTTTTTAATGCCCTTTTATAGTTTGTTGTTAGTTTAGTTTGTAATAAAAAAATGGCATATAAAAGTGAAAAATGCTTTGAAAGCGTTATAAATATGAAACACGCTTCACACAGCTTTTCAACTGGGCTTTTCGGTAGCGTATGTCATTCCTATACATTTTCGTCTTTTACGTCATTGTTATCACTGTCAAAAATGTAACTTTGTCTATGCCCTGAGGTTGTAGGAATGTAGGCCCACCTTGTAGGTTAAGAAATACATTCTACGGCAAGATTCATGTAAGTAGTAGGTATTATTCATGTAATTCACCTATCAAATTGAACGTAGTGACAATCATCACCTATTCTATTGAATGTTATTATTTGTCACAAATAAGTCCCTTATTCATTGAATCAATTAGTGTAAGGTCATGACACTGCTGTAAGTCCCCTAGCAGACCATTGTTTACTGTTATTGACTATTATAATAACATGTGGAATTCTAAGAAATAGGTTATCAGTTGGGGTTGTAGGTTCTGATTTAAGGGTGGCATCATTGCAAGTATTGCATAATGGCAATACCTACGTTTAAAATATAATTTTGATGTAACTTAGGTACCAACCTAGGCAAGCATGATTATACCTTAAGATCGACCCGTGCGGCTGTCATTATTTATTCAGAAGCTCCTCACCAGATATCAAATACAAACAATCTTTAAATCTTTTCATTACTCATACTCGGAAAGTAAGTCTGAAGTTGCCTGAGGAGCGTGTTGAAAGTAATACCTACTGTTCAGCCCTAGGGAGAATCGTTTTCAACTGAAAGCTGTCAAATTATAAAAAAAGCTAGTTCTATTTTCACATTTCTATTGAACCATGTTCCAATATATTATACAGCCACTCAATTACAGCCCTATGTAATTTGACAATATATATTTTTAAATCATCATCATCAGCCTATTAATGTTCCCACTGCTGGAACAGGCCTCCTCTCTATGAGAGGAAATGGGCCAACCATAGATATATTTTAATATTTCTATGGGGCCAACCATGCGGGCCCAGTGTGGATTGGTAGATGTCTTCGAATTTTTTAGTCCTAAGACATGCCGATTTCCTCACGATGTTTTCCTTCACCGTTTTGATAGCAGCGGTGATGAAATAAATTACACAAAGTAATGCGCCTGCCTAGGTTCGAACCCATGACTTACTGTTCGTAAGTCGAGGCCGCCACCACTGGGCTACCACTGCACATCGCTGCTATTTTTTTAAATACCTGTAATATAATATAGTTTCATACTATTTATTTAAAATAACACAGATTTGGGCAAATTATATACCATTTTTAGTGATGAAAACGAAAAATAATGGCTGAAGAGAAGGCCCGCCCCGCCACAGAAAAAAAAGAAATTAGGCGGGAAAGCGGCAATCCGTTCTTCATTATTTTTGTTTTTCTTTTCGTTGAATTCGTTATGAATAGCACAGTGCTAAAGACTTATTTCGTCCGTCGAACTATTGCCCCCCACTTTTGTTTCCCCGTCTCGGGACTGAATAAGTTACTTTCACCCCTAAGGTAACAATGTACTATTAAACTCCGCATCGGATTCAAGTGCAGTTTTCAGCAATAGATGGAGTGATTTAATAGGAAGGTTTATATCACTATTGCACCCGTGCGAAGACGGGGCATGCCGCTAGTTATTAAGGCTTAAGGCGACTACAGTAGCTAAATTAGCAACTCTATTTGTGGTGGTTCAAACTTCGTCTGAAAAACTGTTAGAATAAAGTTCTAATCAGCTTGCACTACAAAGTGTTTGTTACGTCAGTCTCTGCGGGCCGAATAGTGAGAAATGAGTGGTTTTGTTCGATTTACAAAAAAATAAAACCGACTTCAAAAACACAACAAAGTGAAAAATAACTTTATAAACTAAGCTTCGGTGACCTTTATTTTATTAAGTTTTTTTGTCACCGACTTATTTTTTGCAAAAAAGTTTTTTTATTTTTCACTTTATAGTGGTTCACATGTGCTTACGCCTTCACAGCGTACCAACGTGATATAATGTTATGAACTGGTATAAACAATAGACAGACATGCACACTCGTTATGCATACACATTCGTTGCCTATCTTCGAAGTTCTTCATCAGATCTTCACCAAATTGAAATGGAATCTCTCCGAAAAAGTACTCTTCCTAAAACCACACAAGTTCTCTCTGTTTCTACAGGATTCCATCATCAGATGCTGACTAGATGATTATGGGGCCACTTTTGAATACCCTTTTAAACAAAACAAAAAATAATCTGAATCGGTCCAGCTATCTCTGAGTAATCGGGGAACATACATAAAAAATAAAGGTTCCGATGAATTGAGAACCTCCTCCTTTTGGAAGTCGGTTAAAAATCTATTGATTGAACTAAACAAATAAAACACTGTAATGCTAACATGTTGCTTGTAGAATTATTTGCCAAAAAATCAGAATGTTCGCATGTATTTTAGTACGGTTTTTAACAGAGATAATTTTGTTTTTTTTTTTATCAAGTACAATTAATTGTATTATGTTTTCAAAACACTATCATACTAGCATATATCCTGATGAATATCATATATTTTTCTGTTTTATTTATTGCAGTGAATCATATACTTTCAGCCATTTTAAATCACGCGTTAACATTCTGTAGTCGCCTTAATTAATCCTTATAACAAAAAATGCACCAGCCATCCACATCCTACGTCTCACCTACATGGGTACATCTAGAAACGTCTGTTACTCGTCATCTTGAATTACCTTATACATTGATAAAGGTTAATACCCGTCCTCAATTCAAGCAAATAATAATAAACAACAACAATTATTATTTCTTGACAAATCACGGCTGATAATAATACCTACCTATCACCGAATTAGGTACTTATCTTGTATGACTCCGTAATTAATTATCAACAATACATCTATGTAATACATGTTTATTATGTGCCTACTTGTACTTTCATATAAATACTAAGTAGTTTCATTGAGAGATCACAGTCGTTTAGTGTTTTGTTTAAAAGTAATTTTGTGTTATTCATTTTTATTGAATTTTAATTATTTTTGATAAGGTAAGTCTGGTTTTATGTTTTTTGTTTAAAAAAAACCTTTTTCTAAGCACTATTTAAAATTGGATTTGAAATACGTTACAATAATTCAAACCCTATTTATTAGCACACCAATGGTACAATTATGTCTGAAAAAGGGTTCTTGTACTAGGAATTACAAGAGCCTGTAGTACAAGAGCCATTTAATTAGTAATTTATTAAGCTAAGTGTCATGTATTTTGATAAAAACGAGGATTACGTATCTTAACAGGTTAAGACCGGGCAAGTACTAAAGATATTTCAATAATGGTTCAATAGCGAGTTTTTTCTGAAAATCACGACCGCAAATATCAAACCAATTAAGACCACGAAAAGCTTAAATTCAAATATTTAATTTGCAAGTCTAATACAAGTTCAATGAATGCTGCACTAATAATGAGCAACCTCTATAGAAGTGAATAAGTCAGTACCGAACTCTCGGAGCTAAGCCGAGGGTTGAAAATCCCGGTTGGCTAATATGGGCTAGCTAGCCGTGCGTCCGTCTAACGACGACGACAGGCCGTGTCGACGGCGCGTTCGTGTTCCACGCGCGCCTCAAAGAGATGTCAGCATAAGGGGAGGGGCCCGCAAGGGCCGAAGCCTGCCGGGATTGCGGGCCTGTTCGAAAGAGATACCGCGGCCCCGGAACATAAAGGGCGAGGAAGGAACATGGATGGGTTTTAGTCAGTAAGAGTCTGACAATCCCTCCCGCTCAGAGTAGGAGAAGTCATTCGATGATTACCCATCCCAAAAAAAAAAAGGGTTGAAAATCCAACTTATCGCTTTTAAGCAGGCATTAATTTAGTTATGTAACTATACACAGGATTAGTCAACATATTCCTCGCTCCTGCCTTCCTCGTTTTAGTAGGGTTAAAATGCCACAAATTATGCCACCAAATGTTCTGTACCGAAATTAAGTAGTTTAAAAAGTTCAAATATGCCTAAAACTTCGGCAGAGAGAGTGCTAATCAAACGTTTTTTTTTTGCATTTTGAACCATAAACTGTGCAAAGAGAGTTACAAATTCAGTTTTTATTTTGACATAAAGTTTGGCAGCCGTTAGTTCTCTAATACGGGCCTTATCCTGTTATATACAGGGTGTAAACTACGTCATCACGAAGCCGTCAACCAAATATTCTGTACATCAAACTAAGTAACTTTACGCAATTTTTTTTTATTTAGAGTGATAAATCATGTTTTCCGGCAGAACTCAATGTAACGCACTCAAAACACTGTGCTGATGATGAATGCACTAAATTGTACGGGAGTTGCTTTTATTTAAGATTCTATAACAGTAAAATTTTTTATAAAAAAAAACTTGTCAAAAAGTTGTAACTTTGACCCCCAATATCTCCGTAACTAGAAGGTTCCCAGGTATGGCGCAGAACAAAAAAATGATCGCAACGACAGAGAGAACACATTTGATATGTTTTACACCCTATATGGTCAAGTTAAAGTTATTACTTACTTGAGTGCATTAGTAATTACTTATAAAATTATTATAACCATTTTTATTCAAAAGACAAGAATTTGAACAAGCTCAGCATTCTAACTTTGAGAAGTTCTAATTTCAACCAATTACTTCGAATACCGTCTTACCTTAAAAATTACTATAACTTTAGTAATCACTTTGACTTGCTTATAGTGTTTCTTAACGGGCATTAGGCATATCCCTTCAAAACGATTTATCGATTTTGATAATGCAAACTCAATATCAGATAAAACGTGTTTGATTACATATCCTCCTTTGACGAGGCGAAAGCTCTATGATTCAAAATTTGTCGGTTGTTTGTTGTGCAGGTTTACCAAAAAGTATCGTACGACCTGGTACTAACTATCAGAGGCAGATAGGCAGTCGCTCCATATAAAATACCGTTATTTAGCTACATCCGGTAAGACTGGAAGCCGACCCCAACATACCTAAGTAGTTGGGAAAAAGGCTAGGCAGATTATGAATATTTGTTGTTTGTTGTATTGTTATAAGTATTCGCAGTTGTGGTTATATAACGGTAAATTGACGAAGTAGTAATTAAATTTGATAGGTACGTTTTAGTTTGTATATTAGATTCCGTTCTGTCCGCAGATTACTCATACCAGCGTGCTAACCAAATAACCGGTTAAAAGCCAACGAATTCGGTTGACATATTGATATCATTATGTAACATAACACGGTAACTTATAAGAAAAATACCCGAGACCCGTTGTAAAGGGGAATGCTCACTTTCCTTTACGCATTCACGCATTTGACTCATTTTTGATAGTAGATTATCCAAGTACCTCTTGAATTTTACAAATTTTCTACTATTAGATTAGATAGGTTCCTACTTGAGAACTTCCTATTATAGATACGTTATCTCCTATCCTTGATTGCGTTTTAAGGTTACTTTGGCACGTGGCTATACGTAAGTGTACTACGATGGCCAATATTGTCAATATCTATTCACAGGAAATCATTGTTTTTTCTGCTGATTGAACTCCATTCAACCACTATGTATTTCATGACATAGTCTTCCAGTGGGATTAAATTTAGAGGGTTTATTGGATTACTATAGCGACTCGCGCCAACTTCATACGGTTGCAATATACCTTCGTCTTGAACCACTCTATTTGTTGCACTCTATCGTAGCGTAGTTTAAAAGATCAAAGAGTACAGTCAGCGGGAGTGACTTTGTTTATTATGCCATCTAAATAAATGATTGTAATTCTGTAACTACAAACATGACACTTGAGCGAATCATATTTTGATCAACATAAACCTAGCACTGGCTTGCAAATTGTAAATACGTTAGAAAATTTTAATTTCCCGGATTACCGTGGTTTTCCACCTTAAATTCAATTGGCCCATCATCACTACCGTTGCTCAAGTACCTACTCAAATAAAGATGGCTACGTTTGGTGCAACGTGATTGTACCTATCTACTTTATTCATTATTTTAATAGCACGTGCCGAAGCGCGAGTCACGAGTACCTAGTCATAAGTAGGTAGGTACTTTTACCGTTATACCTAGATACACCTTTAGATTCACAATTGTCGGCTTCAAGATTTTGAAAGACGACAAACTGTTCCATTGCATTTCCTACTGAAGAAATAAATTACAAACTTTTTTTCATTTGAAACTTTTTGTGGCTCAATTTTCTGTAATTAGGTGCCTGTAAATAAATTGCCATGAAATGATTTCATAATGTCCATAAACCATGTTAATAGGTACCCTTAATAATAGTAAGTCTTACACAATAATTTACGTTCGGGGAATATATGAGTTTTACTGCCTATATAAACTTGAACTTACAACAGTCGCCATCATTGAACTGTTCGCATTCCAACCGAAATCAATACAAGTTTTGGCGCGAATCCGTATACAACTTGTGCTTGTGAGGTATATAATTCGATATTCAAATTGATGATACGAGAAACCAGATTCTAAACAAAAAATAGAAAAAAAAAACTTTGAGATTTATTTAAATCTTTATAAAAAGTAAAGTAATTTGTATTAAAAAGGTTAAATAGCCGGCCACAACACTTCGTGAAGGTACAGGTTTAAAAAAACAAAGTCAAATATAAAAATATAAGTTGACACATGAATTAACCGAGATATAGCTTACTTTATACATAAATCTAATAAAGAATGATCGTCGTGATTAGTTATCGTCTTTCTTTTTAATGGGATTTGGGTATAAATATCTAAACTGTTTTTATTTATTTCTAGAAACCATGGCCAGTTTATTCCACATTGTTTTTGCCTGCGTGGTTGCCAGTGTTGCGGCACTCCCATCATCCCGAAACCCACGAAGCACTTACGGTAAGCTACTTTCAAAAACCTAATCAATTTCTGTTTTATTAATATCACAGACTTAACGTCTTATATTTTCACTCTCGGGATAACTTTCTGTGATTGTTGTTTATTTTGGAGCTACCAAAATAAACAACAATCAAGGAAGTTATCCTGTGAGTAACAGTGTAAGTTCCGTTAGAAACCGTGAAAGTTTAAAACAGTGTTTACTTCATAACTTGTTCAGTGCTATGTGGTTTCTACAACTGTCAAAGTTATCTTCGCTTTTGCTCAAAGTCTATTTCGACCTCCGATTACTAAGACCACCAAATCAAAAGGTGCGATTCCACTGGCTGTACAACTCTCAAAATCGGAGAACATGCACAAAATGTTTTGCAAACTTTGTCACATATCTCGCGAACTCGAGTGCGCGTACCGACTCCATCAAAGAGTGTACTTTCCTACTCCTTATTGAAGAAGTGAACTCAAAAACAAACACGGAAATGCTGTTATCGAGGAAATAGCCTCATTAACGCTTCCACTGCCACTGTTTCTATAATAATTATAATAGTTGTTATAATGGAGTGCACTGGGGCAGACAGGCTGACGTTTCAGTACATCGGGACTGAAGGTAAACTTGACATTTTCGTGTAGATTATTGAAGCCGCTCTGTTCGCATTCTTGGGCCAAGAACTTAAAACTTCACAGCTTTTTAAGCCAAAGCGCTTTGCTTAAAAACCGGTCCTCGACTTTATTCTTCACTAGTAATTTGACAGATGTGTGACAGTGACAGATATAACGAACTGTCATTTACATGCATAATGTTGACAGCCTGTAGCCGAAAATAAACGTTGTGATTATATACTCTGTGGCCGAAAACAGTCTAATGCACCATGGTAAGCCCTGAAATTATCTCCCTAACTGTACATAATACTCAACAGATTACCCCTTTAACTTCGTGGTTCGAGAGACGTGGGGCGCACGTCCTCCGAACGGCATCACGAACCTGGAACTTCCAGTGCCATACGTCGTCGTCCACCACAGCTACATTCCTCCGGACTGCGAGACCAAGGACGCGTGCAAGAGGAGCATGCGGCTCATACAGGATATGCACCAAATTCATAACGGGTGGCAGGATATTGGATACAAGTAAGTTGAAAAGGAGATTACCCATTATGGGCCTAGCCGTTACACGGATCAGATTTATGTAGGTACCAAATCATCTACTATTTACATTTTAGCCTCAATTACAATGACCAAGTGTAAAAAATAAGCAGTTTTAAACTAAGTACCGGGCATTCAGACGATCGATTGTTAGCTGTAACAGTTCTGCAAAATTTCTGAAAATACAATGCTTTAATTTATGGCAACACTAGCTTCTGCCAGCGGCTTCGCCCGCGTGAAGTTTGATAATTGTCCCATAGGATCTTACTACCGGGATAAAAAGTATCCTATGTGTTAATCCAGGTTATAAACTATCTGTGTGCAAAATTTCATCCAAATCCATTCAGTAGTTTTTTCGTGAAAGAGTAACAAACATACATCCATCCTCACAAACTTTCGCATTTATAATATTAGTAGGATTATTTATTATTTATAGTAGGATAGGATAGGATTCCAGCCTTGTAACGCCGATATTTATCAAATCAAATTATTTAATCTTATTTATACAAATTCGTTTAGATCAGCCATCTATGATAAACACATTCACGTTTATACAGTCCCACAAAAGGCTCGCCTTCGCTATTTCCTATTGTTTTATCAAGGGAAAAGAAAAAGCGGACATTCGTATTCTCCACAAGAATACACGTAATTAGCGAATATACAAGATGACAGGGCTGGTATTTACTTTTCCCGAGACTAGCGGCCTCGTAAAATAAATAAATATCGCTGGACATTACACACACCGCCATCTAGTGCCACACTAAGCAAGGCTTGTGTCGTGCTCACCAGACAGTTCATTTACTAGATATATTCTTTTATGTTTGTAAATACATACTTACTATACATATAAACATCCATGACTCGGAAACAAATGTCCATGCTCATCACAGTCATCACACAAATATTTGCTCCTACCGGGATTCGAACCCGGGACCCTAAGAACGTAAGGCATCCTCACTACCGCTGCGCCATTCAGGTCGCCTTGTGGAGGTCTTTGTGACATTACTATCAGTTGACAGCGTTGAAGAAGACTTTTTTGACGTCAATTTTTACTTTATTGTTAAATAATCGATTACTTTAGATTGTTTCAATTTATTAATGTGTGTAAAATTTTGTTTTGAAATAAATTATACATAATTAATGCATAATAAATCAGTGCACGAATTATATCTCACTCCGACTCGGAATTCGGTAGTGAGCCAAAATTAGTAAGGTAGTCAGAAAAGTACACCTGCAAGTCGTATTTATATTTGAAATGCGTACCTATCTAGATTGTATATGTATGTCATGTGTCATAATGTACATTTATGTGCGCATAGATTAGTAGTAGATCAGTAGCAGAACATGGCATTATTTACAACCATTGTCGGTAATAAATGGTTTGCGCAGTGAAATAATTTAGTCAAAAACTCCAAAGAGTGACCACACCAATCCACAAGGGGTCGGCTTCAATTAGTCAGAAATAATGTCATGTTCATGCCATCAAAATCTCAAAAGGACATCATTCGACGCATGTTGGTTTGGATGACGTCGACGTCACCGTCAGGGTGGTGAAACTGCCATACATTAGCGTCAAACAAAATTTTCTTAGATAGTGCTGCCATCTGTGTGTTTGAGGGCACAAATTTTTCAACTGTTTTACAACTGTCAAAAACAGAACAGCTATTAGAATACTTTTTGTATTTATTTGGTTGAACAGAAACTAACAGTGCCATCTAACATTTGAGGTACACAGTTTTAAAAACGAAAACCAGAGTTGCGCATCTATCTTGTATTATAGAGTGACTGGTAATTCGTGTACAAAACTTAAACACATGATTGTGCTCATGATAACAAACAACTTTTACTACGGGATCATAGCTGAAATCGCGAAAAATAAATCTGCTGTTCAGTACATTAGGCGAACGTAAATGAGGAGTAACAGATCAAAGTGTATTAACTCCACCCACCGTAATAAAAATAGGTAAAAACGGTTTTTTTATCTATTTCAAACCTTGTTACTAATGTCAAATTATGACGCATCAAACTGTATTACTTTTTGTTAAAAAAAGAACCAAAAGTGCACATCGTTTCAAACAATATTAAATCCAGGTTTGTGTACGTGTGCTCTCTTTAAAGTATAATGGATTATGCGTTTATCTCAAAAGTTACTTTGACGGAGTTAATACACTTTGATTTGTTACTCCTCAAATGTATTGAACAGCCGATGTTTTTTTCGCAGTTTTGCCTTTGGTGCCAGAATAAAAGTTGTTTGTTATCATGAGCACAATCACGTGTTTAAGTATCGTACACTAATTGCCAGTAAACCTATATAGTGTATTTACTATGGCCACCGTCGCGTCGTCGCGGCGTCGGCGCGAATTAAATGCTACATAAATGTG
Organism: Xestia c-nigrum; assembly: GCA_916618015.1. Taxonomy (NCBI): domain Eukaryota; kingdom Metazoa; phylum Arthropoda; class Insecta; order Lepidoptera; family Noctuidae; genus Xestia; species Xestia c-nigrum. The sequence goes on from OU745263.1 coordinate 9,374,825, forward strand.
GTGATTGAATGTATTGATAAAAGTCCTGGATTCATCTTCATAGCTGAATGATGTCGTGACGTCTAACAGGGAAGAACGGAAGAAGAAACCAAATAGAATGCGGCAAGGGCAGGAAGAATGATTTTTGATTCATCTTCAAAGCCATGTTTAGTACAATTCCATCAGGCTAGAATACAATAACCAATTCAGCAACAATCCAATCAAGAAAAAATATTTTAAAGCGATTAAAGATTGATAGTTTATTGACTAAAGTTCTAAACGGCAATTAGTTTGATAAAACATTGTAATACGGAATTGCGGATATTCTAGACAATCAGTGTTGTTATCGCCATTGCTTAGATGATACCGTCCTTACCTACGAGTACTATCATTTTGTAAACTAGTAGCAATTAAAGTAAATATATTGACTGTAGGTACTTCAAAAGATACCTAGATACTATTGGAGAGTGTCATGTTTTTCACCGCATGCGCTGTGCGCGTGTTTAGTTGAGTCTTGAGAGGTTGCACTTCAGTATTTCACTTGTTTTTATGGCCTTAATTAGATGTTTGTAGTTTATTTACAATTTTACACTATTGGAGTAGGTACCTAAAGTATATAAGTGTTTTGTATAATCTGGGATTCTGGTAGTCAATCAATCAATCAATAGTTTTATTATCAGGCATCTTAAGGCCCATAGATAAAATACACAAAATAACAACATAAAAGTATACTAACACATATGAAATCTAACTTATAAGCTCTGAACTATCACACACGAAGTGGCGGCGTCGTGTTACGCTGTGCGGTGTCATGTAGCCTGCCGCGAAAACGTCGGTAGACTACACCCTTCGGCCAAAACTCTTCCTTGAGAAACATGTCGAGATATTGTGTCGGAACTCGCACCACAAACGACTTGAAGTTGAACACTAGCACATGGTTTGAATAGCTACTTCAATAAAACCATTGGTAATTCAACTACATCCACGACCAGAGTAAATTCTTAGTGGTCGGGAACCAAAACGGTGGGCTGATCGATCCTCCAGTCTTTGAGGTTCTATAGTCAGGAAGCCGCAATAATGGGCCAGGACCGCCATATACTAGACATCAACAAAATAGGTCATCATGATTCTTAACACTGAGAGACGGGCTTTCAAAAGAGAGAACTTGTTTATAAAATTTTTGTTGAGAATATTTAGAGCATCTGCCGATTAACAAATCAATTTCCATGACTGCACATTTTGATAACTGTCATAGTTTACGATGCGATGCATTGTTGTTGTGTTGTCGCGTTGCGGTGTTGGCGTTGTTGTTGTCGTTGCAATGTTGTTGTTGTTTGTTATTAATGTTTTTTTTTCTGTTCCTAGCTTCGCAGTCGGTGGCGAAGGTTCAGTATACGAGGGCCGCGGCTGGGACGCCGTCGGCGCACACGCAGTCTCATACAACGTCAAGAGTATCGGCATCTGTATGATTGGTGACTTTGTAGGTGAGTTAAAGAAAAAAAAACTTAAATTGTCTCTAAATTCAAATTACAACTGTCATTCTTTGACAGTTGTGCGAAATGGCTGTAAGTACACCAAGGCATGACGACAGTATCAACTAATTGCAAATCTATTTGGTTAGAGTATTTGAAAATAATGGACACGTAATTTTTGTTCTTGGAAATCAATGAATATTGACAAAGATAAAACGCATCAAAACTCCGGTGTGGCGGCTCGTGACGTCAGAACTCGCTAAAAATTATACCAAGGCATTGACGTAGGTATTGCAAATTTTAAAAGCGTTGTAACATCGTCAATTTTGGTTTATCTATCAAAAGAAATAATATACGGTCAAATATTTGTTTATAATCAAGCTGACGAGCACCTCTGGCTAGTACGGTACCTATTACTTTAATTTATGTGACGCTTTGATATAACGCTTAGAACAAAAGCAGGTATGTATTAATGACGTGACAGAACATACGCCCTACAAAATGCCATAATTCAAAATACAATCTGCAAACGCTACTTTTGTTGTCGTATGTCATTAGGAATTAGGAGAATTAGTCAAGACATTAGGGGGGAACTCCATTCATAATTTATAAATTACTAGCTGACCCACGCAACTTCGTCTGCGTCACATAAGAGGGATAAAGCTACCTACTACTACCTACCTACTACTACCTACCTGCTACTACCTACCTACTACTACCTACCTACTGCTACCTACCTACTACCTACCTACTACTACCTACTACTACCTACTACTACCTACTACTACCTACTACTACCTACTACTACCTACTACTACCTACCTTCTACTACCTACCTACTACTACCTACTACTACCTACTACTACCTACTACTACCTACTACTACCTACTACTACCTACTACTACCTACTACTACCTACTACTACCTACTATTACCTACCTACCTACTACTACCTACTACTACCTACTACTACCTACCTACCTACTACTACTACCTACCTACCTACTACTACATTTTTTTTTCATAAGAACCTTCTCCTTACAATAACAAACACAACAAAAAAAGAATCAGCCAAATCGGTCAAGCCGTTTTCATGCCATGTCGTGACAACGGAAAACGGGTTTCATTTTTATATATATAGATAATAAACATTAAGCTAGATAAGAATAAAGCCCCAATAAATTAGCACATGGCTACTTAGCGTCGCAAGGCTATTTCAAATCAAAGCAACATTTTATTGTAATTATCAAAATAATCCCCCAGAAATAAGTCCCCAAGAGTAAATAGGACACACCGATCTTTAGAAAGAGACAAAAGCATGTGTGACAGGGACAAAGCTCTTTACACAGTTGATCTCTTTCTTTCTTCGAATGCTTTGTGACTGGCATAAAGGGTGTAAAGTTTACACCGTTTATGCCTTTTTTGCTCTTCACGAAGCAAGCATTGCGTACATGAAAAAACTCACATTATACCATAGGACCTATAGATGAATTGAATAAGTACGACGGGGGTCGTGAAGTATTTAAAGTTACTTAAAAAAAACTTATAAAAAGTTGAAATTTTGACCTCCACTATTTCTGTAACTAGAAAGTGCTTTTCGGCTTCGTAGTCGGATGTAGGCTGAAAGTAAAAAACAAGACCTGCGGCTGCGGTCCCAACATCCACGACCAAGAAGTTATTTGAAGTCATCAAAAACTGAACTCTCTCTCTATTTTTTCCAGAAAACCTTCCCCCAGCGACTCAAATTCAGTCCCTCAAGGAACTGATAGCCGCTGGAGTGGAGCTAGGCTACATCAGTCCTGACTACAAGCTCATAGGCCATCGCCAGGTCTCCGCGACCGAATGTCCTGGCCAAGCGCTCTTCAATGAAATCTCCACCTGGGATCATTTTGCTCCCTCATAAAATATGGACCAAGTAACGCGATCTAGGATGAATTCTGTACCAAAATTATGTTTAATCTAACCACCGAACAATTTGTAAATATTAATTTCTGACAAAAATGTACAAAATACTGTGATTTTAATGATTTAGGAAATAAATGACTGCTCTTGTTTATATTTTTGTATTTTATTCATCATCATTCTCCTACCCTTATACCAATTTGTTTTGGTTCGGCGCAGTTTCTCCATATTCTCACATAAAAGGGAAAAAGCCCACAAAAGGAGTAAATATTCCCCGTTATGTTTGACAATTTTACGGTAAGATATATATGGATAGATTACTGGTCATCTATAGTCACTCAATACTGGTATTCAGCTGCATCCGGTTAGACTGGAAGCCGACCCCAACATAGTTGGGAAAAGGCTAGGCAGATGATGATGAGATTACTGGTCATCTCATCAGAAGTGTCTGCTTTCTTGCTATATCATTGTTCACACTGTTCACCCATCGTTTACCTACTACTCTAAAACCCATCCACATTCAAACTTCACTTTCCTCACGAAATTTTATTACATTGTGTTACATACGGACATTTTTCATTTTACAAGCTTTTATTTAACTTATAATGTTCGTATGGATGTGGTTTGCTTCTTTGCAAATCATTTTTCGATCATTTGTTGTTATCCGATTGAGCTAAAAGCCAGGATCGCCTCCTCACGAGAGATTAGAGCACGGGCGCTAAACTTCCAAGTAACTACTTTCCGCCTTCACTTGGATTTGTTTCGTTGGCATCATTATCACCAAGAATAAGTGACGTAATGAGGCAAAGTGACGACAATTTATTATTTAAATGATTAAACAAAAAAATATGGAAACATCTCCAACGGGTGTATGTCGCATTGCGGGAGTTGTACCTAATTAGGTCACTTTTATGCAAATGTAATAACAAAACAATAATTATCAAAATTGATTAGATTCATCAATAAATAAATTTAAATAGGTTAGTAAACAATATAGGCCATATCGTGATAGATTGATTCACAAAGTCATCATCAAAGAAACCTAATAATTTTTTGAATTCATACATTATTATCTACGATGATCAATCGATGAGCACTCGTAATACGATAGTGTTTTGTTTTTTTTATTTTCCGTAATAATTATTATTCAACAAAATACGTAGGTAAAAATAGGTAAAATATAATAGGTACTCCACCACTTTAACTGAATACCAATGAAAAGTCTCAAGACGAGAAGGCTTATCTGTCTATGTAACCGATATTATCACCCTTACTGAAGGTACAATTTTCTGGTAATTGTTGACAAATTGGTAACTAAAGCATTTATGAGATCGACTATCTCCCCCGTGTTACATTTTCAGCACGTGCCATCGCTTGTGGTGAAAACGTGAGACATGCATAATAAGTATCTAGATAGGTACGAATATACTTAAGTTAGGTACCTATAACCTAATGCGGTTTTTACTCGACACCGCCTTTCCGCCCGGCACACGGCCATAATATCTTCGCCGCCTCAGAATCGCCTATTTAATCCACCCATGATTGAGACTGAAGAAGTTACTGTCCGTCTAACCTCCAGTACTAAACACCACTGATATTTAGTGGTGAGTATTTTGTAGTCAGAGTTGAGAAGTGTATGACATCTAGATGGGAACTAAAGGCTACAAAATGGCCTCGATTCGTGAAGAATTATCAAATGTCCATGGACTGCCATACAAACAGCTTACCAGCCTTATATTTTTGAAAACATTTCCCTTAAAGGTATAATTCTGACCGAGGGCCAAACTCCACCGAAGCGAAGACAATACGAGAGTAAAAGAGATGTGTTGTAAACCAATAGAATGTCGTAAGAATAGAAGTATTCTTCCTGTTCAACGGTTTCATCACACACCATACACACTAGTGGAGACCAGAAATGTAAATAACGACATCATTCTATAGGTTTCATGACCCGTCCCTCCTGTCCCTGATTGGTGGTAATCAATTACGAGACATCACCTTCCTTCGAAGTTGATGTCTCGCAATTGAGGACAGCGGAGATGAGAATAAGACGTGAACGGTCTGTGGTGAGCGGTGTGCTGTGCCGTTTTGCACATCTCCTCTTATCTCCGCTTCGCACATCAGCCTCTGTACTCTGCTAATCTATCAACTCTTGCGACTTTCAATGTGCACCCAAGCAGACTTTTCTTGCGTAGTTTATTTACAGGTCTTTATTAAGTAAATTAAACATAGGTTACCTCACCAGTTACCAACAACATAGCCCACATGCCTATTTAGCACCACTATAAATACATTACGAAGTCGAAGCTGTAGTACGCACGGCAATCAATCAAGCTGTACTAAACTGGGTGTACAAGGACTTTTTCATTTAGCTTATACAATTTTTGTAGCATACAGCATTTTGGTACTAGGACATACCGATGTCCTGACCTAGAACCTAAAATTCGAACACATGTGACATCCACCAATCCGCACTGGGCCCGCGTGGTAGATTAAAGCCCATTCCCTTTCATTGAGAAGAGGCCGTGTCCCAGCAGTGGGAACATTATAGGCTGATGATAATGATGATGAATGTTTATGCTGCTGCATTATTTTGTCTCTTGAATGACATGCACGATTGTAGGAAAAGCTCTTGGCATCAAAACGCTAGAGAAATGTATTGTTTGTCGGAGCTATACTGCAATTAACCACCTCATAGTCGGAAGCGGTAATGTTTGTTTTTAATAATGACGCCATTGTGAATGTTTGATAAAGTTGTAGCCGTGTTCACCAGAAATGGCTACAGTGAATTATTTTAACGAATAACAAATGGGTGGACAAGCCAGCGGTGAACCGCGGGAATAAGATAAAAATCCGGTATGCCCGTTGTCAACGTCACTCGAGCGCCAAAACATGCTTGAGTCCTAAAGTGCATTTCCTAAAGTACTGAAAACCATATACACTGTAGAGTAATACATCCTACAAAGTGGATACCTAAGCGGCATATGTGGAAATCAATCTCGCTCACAACAGTAATTGCCATGTTCTTCCCCACGTGAGTACGTTCACCTTTTTGTAGAATTACACTCGAGGTGCAAAAATGTGGTTAAGGACCACATATTTTTTAATACAGTGGAAATGTGTAGTTAAATATAACATAATTATATTGTATGGGGTTCCAAATTTGCACCGTTTGGTATGTTTTGAAAAATTAAAATCTCTTTCGTGTTTTCGTTTCAACAGAATCGATATAAAAGCTTTTTGGAGCTTAAGGTGAAAGCGTCAGGGTGGCCCGCGATTCCGTTTTTTTTTACGTTTTTTTTTTGCTATTCGCAGGCCAGTGGTAGAATAGAATAGAATAGAATAGAATTTTATTTTGCAAATACGGGTGTATATAATAGTTCTTAAGATTACATTTAGCTCAGCCACATAGGTAGGTAGGTTGTATGAAGTTGAAAATATCTTTCGAGGCTGTAACACGAATGTAATTACAGAATAATAACCATAAAAATCGTCAATACAACCCTCTAATTTCATTAAGTCGACGAACGATTTTTTCTTGTTAAAAGGCGTTCCTAGATTTATTAAGCTTGGACAGTTGTATTGATGATTTCAATGATTATAATTCTGTAACTACGTACGTCTTACAGTCGCAAACGATATTTAAAACGGTATTTAATTTGAATTTCGCGGGCTACCCTGATGCTTCCCCCATAAGTCAATTCAACAAATTATCGACTTTGTCGTCGGCTTATTGCTAATAGACTGTCACATTTTCCAGACTTTTTTTTCCATCAACATTGAACGCATGTACAAAGTTTCGTGACCATGCTATTAACCGTGAGAAGGCGATTTTCTCTGCAGGACCAAAACGTATCGTCCAAAAAAAAAATTGTCACCAGTCCCAAACCTGCACACACCGTGCAGGATTTCAGCTCAATCGATTGGGCGAAAATAGTTGAAATTCAGTTGCAAGTGTTTAAGTACAACATCTTATACCTATACCTACATTCATACATAGTACATAACTAACAAGGCAAGATAAATTATCATCTTACTGCGCTTGTCCCATTCTATTTAAAATTGGGGTCGGGCGCAAAACGCTTTCTCCTTCCATTCTCCCTTGTCAGACTTGAAACTGTTGATTGACTTTATTGCTACCGATTTCCATAAGTACAATGTTTTTTTCACTTTTTTTTTTTGGGAAGTCGGGTATTGTTTTTCGCTAAAATGTTTTCGTCGATAAATCACAAACACTTGTAAGGTTCGTCAAGACTGCCAGTTATGTCATTTAAGCCATAAAAAACCTTTGGTGTTATAAATACGTACTACAATTTCCTCTTTGCCCCACTCCAGTGAATGTGTCTATTTATAGAAAAGGATTTCCCCTTTAAATACGCTTGGAAGTTAAATTCACAAATGGTTATGTAAACGTTCTGCAATGCATTTAGTAAGGAACGTTTTTCTTTGTTTACGACTGGATTGCTCCGAGTCTCAAATCTGCCAGTATACAGATATGAAGGGTGCTTTTTTCACAATTCCTGCATTCAATCATGAATCAGTTTTGCGGAATTAAAACAAAATATTTACGTAACATTTGAGACCAATTTAAGTACGGAAGCGACCTACAGTAACTCAAATTTTTGTTCAACTTTTCCTCATTCACAAATGATCCCGTCACCCTGAATCAACCTTTCTCCGAAGACCAACTCACTTTGTTTACAAAACACATTTTGGAGTCCCTAATTCCTAAAAGCGTCAAGTGCGTTGCCAATATCCAACCGATACAGTTCTTGTATGACCGTATGAGCAAGCGCTTATCGCCGAACCGCTGGTAAAGTACCGCGGGTTCGAGACGTATCTCAATATAAAGAACTGGGTGCGCATACGCAGCTCACTGGTGAACCAGCCTAGCTCGCTAATAGGCTACATTACAAAACACACATCGTCAAAATTTATTGATTAATAATTTAATTTAATTCGCGTCATAATGACGTCATTCACAGTGTTAGTGTCTTTCATTTTAATGACCTTGTTATCTGCGCACGCGCGATTTACGAGCAAGAGTGAGTTTTTTAATTGTTTTTAATTTGAAGTTGGGGTCATCCTCTGGTGTTATTATTAAACTTTTTAACAGGGTTCAAATGTATTGTAAACTTCCTCAAGTTGATTTTTGTTTACAATATTTTTGTGTCATAACGAATTACAAAATTGTATTCAAACTCAATAAGCATGCTCTATTAATTAATAATATTTATTTTGTGTGTAATATTTATTAATTAAAAATATTTATTTTTGTATAATGTGTTACCTAATTAACCAGGGGTTTATTCCATGATTAGTAAGCACACATATATATTTTTTTCATTTTGCATAAGCACTGTTTATTCACACCTTTAGGCACCACCCTAGTCCAGGGGTGGTGAAGTAAGCACACATTTATCCTTTTTTCATTTTGCATAAGCACTGTATATTCACACCTTTAGGCACCACCCTAGTCCAGGGGTGGTGAAGTAAGCACACATTTATCCTTTTTTCATTTTGTATAAGCACTGTTTATAATTCACACCTTTAGGCACCACCCTAGTCCAGGGGTGGTGAAGTGATGTGAAAGCGAAACTATTTTAAATAAGTACACCTATGTTACCCATGCATCTTATTTTCAGGCCAAGCACATGATTTCCCGTTCTACAGCAAGTCAGATTGGCGCGGCCTGCCAGGCACAGATGTGCAACCCCTACATCTGCCAGCACCCTACGTAGTCATCCACCACACCTACATCCCGGCAGCATGCTTCTCTGTGGAGGACTGTTCCGCCAAGATGCGCGCCATGCAGAACTACCACAACAGTCTAGGATGGGGGGATATTGGATACCAGTAAGTGTATTAAAAGATACGAACGATAAGAACTTTACTGTTTGGAAGTGGGTCACTTCCGAAGAGTAAAGTTTAGTTTAATTGATCAGAAAGAGCATTAATAACTTAATCCGAAGCAGTGCGGAATTGCGTCTTCCGAACCAAAACGAGGCGAATGATAACTTTTATGTTGCATGAACAAATAGCATTTTCTGGCCGGGCCACGATTCTACATTGGAAAGTGTGTCCCTTACGGAAAGACCCAAAGATATAAAAATTTGTGATTCTGGAGAAAACTCCATAAAAGAAGTAGATGACCCAGCATCTCAATTGTATCACACTCTTTCAATCACAATTCGAAATATCTGGAAGGAGATTACCGATCCATTACATCATATTTATGAATCATTTGTCTGCTCAACAACGTCATTATAAGGCATTGCTAAGTTAGCGATATGTGAAGGCATATTACAATTCTCCAACAAATCTGTCACAATTCCCGCTGATGGTTAATTATTCATCATTTCCACCTATCCGACTAACGATTTCGAGCAATTGGAATCATTGTACAGCAATCATAACTTATGGCGCACAAATCTAACGAACAGAGTAATCAGTTAATAATGTTCTCACTGTTGGGAAACAGACCTACTTCCTGTGAGTGGGCCACAATCTACCATGCGAGCTCACTGCAGGCTGATTGGCAGATAATCTAAATTGACCAAACGTTGGTGATGATTTCGGTCCCACGAAGCAAGAGTTTAGGTCCATGTTCACCAAAAAGATGACGGTTTGATTATCTAAAAACAGCTGTTTGAAACACATTTTTGTATGGGAACATGTCAAAGTGACATCTGTTTTTAGATAATCAGACTGTTATCTTTTAGGTGAACATGGACCTTAATGTTTTTGATGCCTTAACGTACTCAGTTGAAACGTGACACTATAACATAACTTCTTCGATTAGCTGATTATTATCTTATCTTGGGGATAACGACCCTGCTTAACTTATCACGATTCAGATCTGATCCGTCTGTAAAGATAGACTTCCGAATCATGACGAGATCTTTTTTTATATTTTAATCAACACGTTACATCTTCTGGACGATGCAGATAATGACATAAGTAGTATTTGACAGGGATTATCATGAAATGATTTCAATAATCATTCAAAACCTTTCAATGGGATTACGATAAATTTTACGCAGTTTACTTTTATGACGAAATTTATATTGAGAACGACGGCGACGATAAAAGCATAAGTCAACGTTTAAGGCGCTCCTTAAATCCTTACAGTAATTGTTTGCTGTGAGGCATTCAAAGCTACACAAGCTATATATTTCTGCGCTGGAATTTAATCTCAACCAAGCCGTTTTAAGGGATTTTGCGTTGTTTGATCAGAACACCAAGTCTGCATGCAAACACAATTATGTAAAAATCGGAATGGCTGATCATTGACGCCGTAGTTTTGATAATTTCCGAAAGGCGTTAATACGATTTTCCATTGAAGAACTTTTAATACAAAGTCTTATGCGATTAATATCTTATCAAATGCCAATATGAAACAAGTGCAAGATCTGCAGTTTCGGCTGTGAGGCCGGCTATGATGTACGGAGCGGAATGTTGGCCAACGAAAAAGTCCCAGGCACAAAAAAGCTTCACAGTCCAGATAAAGATGTCGAGGTGTTCTGGTGGTGTGATGAGACTGGACAAATTACGAAACGAGCATATCCGTGGTAGTTTCAAAGTCGCCCCTATACCAGAGAAATTACCCCATCTCAGATGGTATGATCACGTAATGCAAAGACACGAGGAACATGTAGTGAAGAAAGCATTGCAACTAATTGAACATAAGAGGTGTAGAGGACGATCTTCGACTACGTGGTGGACTAGCCCGCCACACTATTCTCAAACCACTGAAACTCTTGAAAGCCAGAATCAATGGCGACCACCAGAAAGGTGTCGAGAAATGAAGCTCGACGAAGTCCCAGATAATGAATTGAACTGTCTGATCCCGCAACGAAGTTAATCAGAAAGTATAGCAGAAGAGTAGGAAAAAATGAAATTTCCACTTTCTTCCATATTAGCCGGTGGTGGACTAGCATGATGAAGCTTCTATTGGAGGAAGAACTGCCTAACCCGACAACCCAGAATAGACTGTCCTGCGTGTGGAGTGTGGAAAAGTGGGAGGATGAACTTTTAATACATCTTTTATTATCTTGGTATTGGCACGACCAATCATTGGAAAAATGGCAGACTTGCCCCCCTGTATGAAACTTTATTAGAGTCTGCGGAGTTCATGCCGATTTGAAAGAAGGACCAAAGTACTAGATACCAAAAAAATATTGAAACTTGCAGAAAATGTAGTTTTACTTATTCGCCGTACTTTCACTTGTTTTAATACGTACCTAGTAGGTAGTATTGTTGTGGTATTGTCATATATCATGATGAATCAACAGGGTCTACAGGTGCGTCCCCGTAGTAATTTACGTATTTATGTAAATAAACAAACGGTACGTGGAATGAACAAATCAATTATTTTAAACTGTTTACCTTTCTCTCTAGTCAGTATTATAGTGTGAGTTATGGGCGTTTGCCATGTCTCGTTATTAGGATATTTGTCAACAGAGTCGTTTAGTATTCAGACGTAGTTTTGTATAATTAATTAATTGCTGTGTCCAGTCATACAAATCAATGCACTTGTAATCCCCAAACGGATAAAAAGCAGTGTAGTGGTTTATAGATGTTTACAGCGCCATATTGGCAGCCATATTTCATTTTAGATTATCCTTAAATAGTAAAAAATCAACCTATGCAATTTTGTATGATTATGGTTTTTCTTAATGTATGTGATTTACCCACTCATATGTGCATTATTTAACATATATAACTATCCTTGTATTACAAAGACTTCATGTTTTAAAAATAGAGGAAAAATTGTTAATTTCTTTGTATGCACTACGAGGCCGAATGAATGAAGTTATCCTCCATCATTCATACGAGTAGATAAATAAGGGGGAAATATAATGACCACCAAAAATAACATTGTGACCTAGAGGTCACAATGTTATATCATCTAAAATATCAATTGATCACCAAATTTAGTCAATTGAGAACCAAATTTTAATGAGATTTTTGATAACAAAGTAAAACAGCCTAGGCTTACTTGGGGCACCCCGACACGGATAGATTAGGTTAGAAGTCCTTCGTGGTAATTTTTTAAAAAAACATTCAGAAGTAGGGGAGGACCCCCGCGAAACGTCTCCCTCGACCCGGATGCAAGAGCATTACAGTTCAATTTCCGGTGGTCTTAACTAATAAACAAAATTTTTGGTTCTAATTTCACGATAAAATGGCGATTAATTTTGGTGATCATTTAGGTACTAATTTTGGCAATCAAAAGTGATTTTTTTTCCGTTACATTTTGCTAAACATGGTGGTTCATTAAATGTATGCCGATAAATAATACAAGTCCCAGCCGAAACCTTATATAAGTACTTATGTTATGTATGTACTAACATATAATGTCAAACAATATGTACCTAAGCGATACGTAGGAGATGCGATGAATTACTATTTTGATTCTGGAAATATAACGGAAATATAATGGAAGTTGCTATAGAAAATAGAGATTTCTGTCGTTATATGTCGTTTCCAAACTGTGAAATGGAAAAACCAAGAAAAAAAAAATGCCTCTAACAGACAATAAGTACACATAAAAGAGGTTTTAAATTATACGCAAAGAACAGTTGGTTCGTTCATGCGGACCACACAACGCATCAGAAGTGTGACAACACAAACAATTTCATTGTTATTGGATGCTGGGACAGATTTGATCATTATCTCGCCTCAAAGGTCACAAAACCACTGACTTGGCATTGGCACTAATCTGCTCTTGAAATTGAATTAAATGTTTTGTTTATAAAACGGTTATCTTAAGCTATCAGGGGTCACGCTAGGGAAGCACCGCAGCTGTACAAAACTGCTTACTACGTTACAATAATGAGTCATTGTTAGCGATATAGTTCGTGGCTAAATAATATCTGCCGCTGGGGTCGATCTTAAAGCTGAGCATCAGGGTAGCCCGCAAAATTCATGTATAATTTGTTTAGGCCCCGAACTAAGCGTAGGTCCGTAACTGAAACGGAGGAGGTACACCAGTAAATTCGTCTAATACTACGGGCTTTGATAGTGCTAACAGAGTAGGCTTCCTCTGTTGGACACGTCGGTCTCATGTAGAACGGTTCCCTAAATCAACCACAATGTCGTTTATGGAGAACTAGCTTCTGCCAGCGGCTTCGCCCGCGTGAAGGTTCAAAATTGTCCCATGGGATCTTACTACCGGGATAAAAAATATCCTATGTGTTAATCCAGGTTATAAACCATCTGTGTGCAAAATTTCATCCAAATCCGTTCAGTAGCTTTTTCGTGAAAGAGTAACAAACATACATCCTCACAAACTTTCGCATTTATAATATTAGTAGGATAGGACGTTCAGCGATGACGTGGTAGACCCACGTGGAGAGGACGGGACAAGGATTGGTCCAATATACTAACTCATAACAGAGAACATTAGAAAGGAAAAGGAGGCCTTTGTTCTGCAGTGTCTCGGTGGCATACTACACTAGCTCAAAATAGAAAGAAACTGTTTGCCCTGCCATGGAACGAAAAAAGCTGATAAAAAAAACGACGAACTGATCATGTTCGCGGTGCAAACATGTCATTTTCATTCATTGCACAAAACTGAATATTTGAAAAAAGAAAGAGGAAGCATTTGCCCAGCAGTTGGATACGATAAAGGCAGACAAAAAAAGAAACAAATGAGTCACCCTAGAACATTGTGGGACTCCCGCGCAGATTGGTTGATTGTACGATTAGGTGATAGACGCCATCAAGTTTTGAAACGGCGCGCGGCGCGGCGGGCGGCGGTTATAAACATTATGTTCATTGTATATCATCTTTAGTGGGATTTTCGATTAAATGCTAAGTAAGTTGACTCAATATGTGACGTCTTTTTAAATAAATTTGTGAATATACATCCTTATCATCATCATGTTATGACGTACTTTGATTTTCCATTTTATCCTGTTATTTGGTTATTTTACTTTAACAGAGGTAACGTCTGTCAGCCCCAAAGATTTGGCACAGGTCTACCTAACAGTAGAATTTCCGAATTGAAAAACCCAATAATAGGTACTTTGACCTGGAAATCAAGCACAGGACCTTATGCTCAGCACCCGCGCTTGTTACAACTATAGACCAATGGGGCAGTCGTAAACTAACACATACTTCATTAAATAATCAGTTTGACCAACCGTACTTTTGATTGTTATCAGAAACAGAAAAAACCTGGGGCTTTCTGTTGCTTTTCGGTATTTATTCAACTCTATATAACTTAGTGTAGTACCTACGTACTACACTAAGTGGTGCTTAGGAGGAGTTAATGACACAAGGCATTCTCTACCAGTCAACCTTTGGGTTAAAAAAGACAACTTTGTTAAAAAGTGATAACAATCGTTTCGGTCTCTTCAAATGAGTCAGCGGCGTATAGCTCAATCAGGCTATGTACCAATTGAAGTCAATAGACTCAATAGCAATATACCCAGTCATCATGACTAGGGGCTACCTACTGTATAAAATTTTTAAACAGCAATTAGGTATGCAAGTCATATACAAATATTCATAGAAATGTTTATGAACGACCAATGAGGATTGTTCATCGTCGAGCATTTGATTACGTCATGGCAGGAAACCCCGCCCCCCAGAGTCCTGTAGGTATTAACTGATAAGTTCTAGAGACAATACCTATTGTATTTAATTGCACTGCTACAAGATAATTATTATGTAGATTTACTTAGTAAGTTCTCGCGAGTTAAGTTTTGTGTTCTGGTTGCGTATCTCCAAAATAAAATCCATTGGAGACCAAGGAATACGGGTCCTGGATTTTTGTAAAGTGCACGAGTAGTCAAAATTTTCTGCTAAGGGTCTGCTTTTCAGATATTTTATTATGGGTGATTGGTAATTGGGTGCATTCCTTCAAATGGGCGATACTAGATCTAATTTACAATAATTTTGATCCTGTTAGCTTGGCGTCCACTGAGTTTTACGGAAAAATCGAACGTCAAAGTTTTATTTGGAAATTTTCCACCTATCTACCATAAACTGCTGATTGTGAGAAATCAGCGATTGTCAAGAACGTTTAACTGATACTTATCTGATAGTTCATGAACAAATGAATACATTGAGAACAAAATTGTTCAAGCATACTCATACCTTGACAAATTAAACTCCGTAAAGTCCGTGTACCTACCGAGATTTTCTTAAAACTTCTATTATTGTCACATAATTGGCTCGAAAGACGTAGAGTCAAAGAGAGAAAGAGAGTAGGAATAAAATGAACCTAAACTTTCAAAACAACGTTGACAAGATATCTAATTTGCACGTTGATGTAAATTGAGATCATTAAAATGTCAAGTACTTGCAAAAGCAATCAAGTACAGAGGGGAACCCCCAATAGTGCAGCAACTATTCTCTCAAAGACTTACAAAAAAACAATAACATGTTAAAAAGCGGTTACTGACTTTAGCCAAATTACGTTCAGTCAATTAAATTCTATTTATAAATTCTTTTGGTCAGAAAAATGTGATTTAAGTAGATGCCAGTGTAAATTAAAACCAAATTTATATACTATAGGGATATTAAAAAACCCCGCCCGATCCATGAGGATATTTTTAGATTTGATTATATTTATGTAATACTTTTGGGAGAACAAGTAAAAAAACTCCAATAAAATGACGTCAGGTAAATGTTCTAAAATTAGGAAAGTGAGGAAACTTAAGTATTATAGTGGCAACACACTGGCGCAAGCGGTTGCTTCTCGGGTGGTGCTGGTGATGTCATACAAAAACAATTGACGATCAAACCTACGTCACGTTTTAAAACTTTGTTAGAATTTAGGAAAACGGTCTTAATTAAAAGCTACTAGTTTCAGAGGAACTTAAAACTTTTTATCATCATCTACCTAGCCTATTCCCAACTAGGTTAGGGTCGACTTTAACCGAAAGCAGCTGAATACCAGTATTTTACATGAACTGCCTATCTGACCTCCAAAACCCAGTTTGTACTGGGTAATACGATACCACTTGGTAAGACTTGTTGTCAGTCTTTTTGGGCCACTGACTACCTGCCCTAACGACTGTAAAATATCTAAAAATGACAGCCAGGACCAACAGTTTAACGTATTTTCCGAAGCACAGAGGAAACTCGGTATGTAAGGGTGGTCACCCATCCACAGATCAACCTAAGCAAGCACGGCTTCACTTAAAGATCGACCCGATCGGCTTTTATTATGTAGCCACGACTACCACGAGCTCCTCTGCACCCGTTAAATATAATCTTCTAAAAACCTTGTTCCTCGAGGAATCCAGGTTTATCGCAATAAAACCTTAACTTATCACAGAATTTCTCTTTGTCCTTAGTTTCTGCGTGGGTAGCGAGGGAGGTGCCTACGAGGGTCGTGGCTGGGATACCGAGGGTATCCACGCCACCATCGCCAACAAACACAGCATCGGCATTTGTCTTATTGGAGACTGGAGACGTAAGTCCAAAAAGAATACTAATTACTTTACATGGAGCAATCGTAATATATATTGTGATTCAAATTATTGAGATGAGTCAAGGAAAACTGTATTCAAGGATATATTTATCAGACGAAGCATCTAGGTATCCTTATTGTAGTAGGTACGTCTACTGAATCAGTTTATTGTCCCGGGTTCGAATCCTGGTAGAAGCAAATGTTTGTGTGATGACCATGGACATTAGTTTCCGAGGCATGAATATTTCTATGTATTATAAGTATATATTTACAAACAAAAAGTATCTGTGTAGTATATCAACTATCTGATGTCCACGACACAAGTATCGTTGCTTAATTTGACACTAGATGGCGCTGTGTGTAATGTCCAGCGATATTTATTTACTTTTATTTATTTATGTATTCTTTTTTTTCCAGTGGAAACTCCAACACAAGGACAGCTGGAAACCACCAAAGCTATCATCGCGGAAGGAGTCAAACTGGGGAAGATCAGTCGCAACTACAAACTGGTGGGCCATGACCAGGTCAGCGCCACCGAGTGCCCTGGAGGAGCCCTGACCGCTCAGTTTTCCACCTGGCCCAACTATGCACCTGGAAGACCTAACTTCGATAATAGTAAGCTTTGATTGTTTTGATTTAATTTTTCACATTGTGAAGTTTTTCAAATAGTTAGGCTTTGTAAACAAATTCAAGGGTATTAATCTATATATATAAAAATGAAACCCGTTTTTCGTTGTCACGACATAGCATGAAAACGACTTGACCGATTTGGCTGATTCTTTTTTTGTTGTGTTTGTTATTGTCAGGAGAAGGTTCTTATGAAAAAAAAAATGTAGTAGTAGGTAAGTAGATAGTAGTAGTAGGTAGGTAGGTAGTAGTAGCTAGGTAGTAGTAGGTAGTAGTAGGTAGTAGTAGGTAGGTAGTAGAAGGTAGGTAGTAGTAGGTAGGGAGTAGTAGGTAGGTAGTAGTAGGTAGCTTTTTCCCTCTTATGTGACGCAGACGAAGTTGCGTGGGTCAGCTAGTTGTGAATATTTTTTCAATAAGTTTGTAGATCATTCTAAACAATAAAGCCGCAACAAAGCTGTTTTTAAATATAAACACGATTCGTTTTGGCTTTGTTATTTAAAACTAGCTGACCCACACAACTTCTTCGACGTCACACAAGAGAGAAATAGCTCGCAAAGGGAATAAATTTCCCCCGTTTTTGCAACATTTTTCATTTATGCTCCGCTCCTTTTGGTCGTAGCGTGATGTTATATGGCCTAAAGCCGTCCTCGAAAAATAGACTATCCGACACAAAAAAAATTGAATTCGAGCCAGTAGTTCCTGAAATTAGCGCGTTTAAACAAACAAACAAACTCTTCAGCTTTATAATACAACTACAGTACTTTCTCAAGTTATTATCAAGAAAACTATTTTTTGCTGCACGTGAGTTTGCAAAGCATAAGGAGTATAAATTTTGTTGGACGGCAAATGGTAACATACTGTTGCGAAAGGAAGAAGGAGTCAAACCAATACTGGTCAAATCCGAGCAGACGCTACGGGATCTAGCGCAGACCAACAAATGACCACTAAAACGTCATTCATTATTGTCTTTTTATATAGGTTTCATAATAACAAATTTTTACCTTATTATAAGTTGTTTTCTCCGCGTATGTAAGATTATTAACACTGTTTGTTTTGCTTATGTATTAAGAATAACCCACCACTACTATCTTCCGTCACATACACATAATCCTCAGTACACTCACTCTCCATCCACTAACTTCTGGACATCACTCACACTCTCGTCCCGCACTCACTTACTTCTGCCGACAGTACCATTCCAAACTTTTTGTATCCATTCCTACATCACAATTTTTTTTATGGAGAAAAAAAACTTCACCGTTTCGATTAACAACGAACGCCTCTACATGACAAATGAACCTGATGCAGTTTCAGTTTGTCTCATCTTCCCTTGCCTATATATGTACACCACTTTATTTTGGAACATATTATTTACTTTCAATGGCTAACCACATTAGTACATTTGAATTAGAATTAGATGCGTACCAAGTCTCAAAATCTTATAAATTACCGTTAGGTGAATGTATATCTAAAATACCGAAGACTCAAAAAAACTTAACCATACTACAACTCAACATTCGCAGTCTAAACAAAAACTTTGATAGTTTTATAGCGTTCTTGCATCTCCTTAAAATTGATTGTGATATCATTATATTGACCGAGTGCTGGCTTAAATCTGCTGTAATTCCTAACATGAATGGCTACAATGTGCACTTCACAAAAAACACAAAAAATCAGAATGATGGGGTGGTTATGTATATTAAGTCTTCGCTGCACTGCACCGTTTCTGAACCTGATATAACGGACGCAAACTGTCTACTTTGCGAAATTGGCACTAATGTTGGGATCTTAGCTTTATATAGATCACCTTCCTTCATTCATGTTGATAATTTTTTAAACAGCTTGGATTCCATTTTAAATCCCCTAACAAAATATCAACACGTTGCCTTAGTTGGCGATATCAACATTGATATTAAGCCGAACAACACAGATAGACACTCGTATGAATACCTCACTTTCACTGCCTCCCATGGTTTATTACCGGCGCACTTATATCCTACTCGACTAAATAACTGTTTAGATCACATTCTTTTAAAAACCAAACAACCAGGAACATCCATTGTCATAGACTCACCTATTACCGACCATTTACCTGTATTCCTGAGTGTCAACCTTGATGTCCCTAAGCCTAACCTCACCTACACTGCCAAAGTTGTTGACATTTCAAATATCCAAAAAGATATTGAGAGTTCTGATTTCTCCCCAATCCTTTTATCTAATAACGCTAATGAAGCAGCGGACACCCTAACAACTTTATTGACTCAAATAATCGACAAACACACTCGCTTCTCCAAAGTCTCACGAAAGAACCGTAACATCAAGCCCTGGATCACTCCTGGCTTACTTCGCTGTATTAGGAACAGGGATAAAATGCATCTTACCTTAAAAACACAATCAGACAACCCCATCCTCAAAGTAACGTATTCTCGCTATCGCAATCACTGTAATTCTTTGCTCCGGAAATTAAAAATAAACTACGAGAAAGCTGAATTTCTGAAAAGAAAAAACAACCCCAAAGCAACATGGGATTTAATTAAATCCATAACGCACTCAAAATCCACACCCTCACCATTGAAAGAACTGCAACAACTCGAACCTGACAAACTTGCATCAGCAAACAGAGTCAACAATTACTTCGTTAATGTAGGCAAAGACCTAGCTACAAATATACGGCAGTGTCGGAATATGCCAGCTCACTCATCAAGTTTATCTTCAACTTGTGGCTCAATGTGTCTCCTGGAAACCGACGATTCTGAAGTAGAGCGAATTATAATCAACTTGAAATCAAGTTCTGTAGCTGGAATTGACGGTATTTCTGGACAAATATTGAAATTAACGCGCAATATTTTAATCCCCGTCATCACACATATTTGCAATCTTGCAATTTCTTCCGGTGTCTTCCCTAATTGTTTCAAAACAGCTCTAGTCCACCCTATTTATAAGGGAGGGGGCAGAGGCAGTGTCAAAAATTATAGACCTATTTCTATTCTACCAACCATTTCGAAGATTCTGGAGAAGATACTGAACAACCGATTGCTGAAATACATTAATGCTCATAAACTTCTATCCGAAAACCAGTATGGGTTCAGAGCCGGAATTTCAACCGAGGATGCAGTCATTGCACTCTCTGAAAAGTTGACTCACCTCATGGATAAGAAGCAGAGGTGTATAGGCTTATTTCTAGATATTTCGAAAGCTTTTGACACTGTCTCTGCGCCCATACTTCTGTCGAAACTAGAACGCATGGGAATTCGTGGTCCTGCTCTCGACATTTTCTCAAGTTATGTGGAGAATCGTTCCCAACAAGTTCAATTGGATGAGGTAATGAGCGATAAAGCTAGAATAGAATACGGCGTGCCACAAGGCAGCATTCTGGGTCCAACCTTGTTCCTCATCTACATTAATGATCTGTGTTCACTTCCATTGACTAACTGCTTCATATTTACCTATGCTGATGATACAGCTCTACTTGTTCATGGGAATGATTGGAGTGAAACAGAAAAATATGCTCAGATGGTGTTGGACATTGTCATGAACTGGTTTAGCAATAATTTGTTGACACTGAATGCTGAAAAAACGAAGCTTGTTTCCTTTTTTTTAAGTAATAAGTCTCGGCCAATCACAACACCTATTGTTAAAGTGCACAGTTGTTCCCAAGACTCCTGCTGTACCTGTCCCACCTTGGCAACCGCACCTTGCCTAAAATACTTGGGCGTGCAAATTGACAAACACCTCAACTGGTATAGTCATATTGATAATCTAGTCAACCGTACGCGTAAACTCATTTCCATCTTTAAGAAACTCCGTTGTTCGGCTGACTCGGAAACACTTATGATGGTCTATTACTCACTCTGCCAGTCTCTTCTCTCATATTGTTTGCCGGTTTGGGGTGGCGCTTGCAAAACATACTTTCTGAAATTAGAGAGAGCTCAGAGAGCAGTTCTCAAAGTTATGTTCTGCAAGCCTTATAGATACCCTACTTTGGAACTATTTAGGGAAAGCAGGGTTTTGACAGTTAGAGGCTTATATGTGCTACAATGTGTACTAAGGAAACATCGTCTGCCGTTCACAGCAAGTACTAAACGTCGCGCAGACATTGCCTTTCCACCAGTTAGACACAAAACCACCTTCGCACAACACCAATTCACCTACCTCAGCTATATTCTATATAATAAAATCAATAAATTTCTCCATATCCACAGTTTAAATTATCACCAATGCAAAAGCACAGTTAAAGAATGGCTTATTCAGAAATCATATGAGGAGACCGAAAAACTTCTCTCCCCACATACATAAGACAGATCTCCTCTTATCAAGTATTATCACTCATAAACATTCATACACTCTCCCCACTTGCACACCTACACACACACCCACCATTACTACACCTACCAAGACACATTTACACCATACACTAATCGCACCATCACATTACTTACACATACACAACATACCTACGAGTACTACACCTACCACGACCTACTCACTCTAACTCATACACTCACAAACAGTTTTTATTATGAATAGTTTTTACTTTTTCCTTTTATAAACGCATTAATAATAATTACTTTTATATCAACCATGTTACTGGTGAATACAGTTTTACTAAAACTTTTGATCTTCTTTTATGGATTCACTGGTACCCAAGTCACAGGCTATAAACCTAGTTTGGGTGCCAGGAGATAATACTAAACGCACTTTATGTTGAACCATATTACTGTACTTGTAACCATTGTGAACATTTTTACTGGAAATAAACTTATTATTATTATTATTATTATTTCCTTTATTTAATTATACACAAATCTTTTACATTTTTAAATATTATTATAAAACTATATATAAAAAACATTTAAAAATATAAAAAATTGTAGCCCACCGGTATCGGGAACAGGGTCCAAGCTACCGGCGGTCAGGGCTCCAGAGAGAGGAACCTCCTAACAATACGAGCCGTGTCAAGAAGTACCGCTTTCTGAATCAAGCCCTTGATCCAGCTGCCTAACGAGAGCCTCCTCAGGTATTGGTCGAGGCTCTTGGCAATTAAGCCATGCGCTGACACGACTATCGGCACAATGATCGCTGAGTCTACTTCCCACATGTCGACAACCTCGCGAGCCAAGTCAATATACTTGATTTGTTTATCTTTCTCGGCTTTCACGAGGTTCTCATCATGCGGGACCGTTATGTCAACAATCATTGCGCGCCGCTCTGATCGATCCATCACCACTATATCAGGCCTATTGGCTATAACAGTCCTGTCAGTGATGATGGATTGATCCCAGTACAGTGTGATACTGCCACTATTGAGAACTGGGTCGGGCACATACCTATAGTACGGCACTTCCGATTCCACAAGATTGTATTTTAGAGCAAGTTGCTGATGGATAATCCTGGCTACAAGGTTGTGTCTGTGCAAGTATTCTCCGTTAGCTAGACGAGAACACCCGGAGATAATGTGACGGATTGATTCGCCTGGACGGTGGCATGCCCGACATATGTCAACCGTACCGTCCTTCACAATAAATCTCCGGTAGTTATTCGTCATCATAACTTCATCCATAATTGCACAGACAAAACCTTCGGTTTCTCCGAAGAGGTCCCAAGATCGTAGCCAGGACACGGACGCTTGAAAATCTACATCGGGCCCATGAAGAGCCCGGTAAAAGCGCCCGTGAAGCTCCTTGCTCTGCCATTCTTTCCTGCGGTCATCAGTAGTAAATACTACAGGTATGCGCCAGTTCTCTTTAGCCAAGGAGAGCGGGGTGAGGCCCTTGTCCATCGCGACCACATCTCGATGCATCCCCACGTCGGCTGCTAGGAAATATTCCCTGAGACTGCATATCTCACGATTGTGGAGAGTCTTAGCGTTTAAAAAGCCTCGACCCCCACACTTCCGCGGGATATACAGTCTCATTACCGAAGAACGCGGGTGATGCATTCGATATGCCGTCAACAATTTACGGACCTTCGTATCCAGGGCGTCTAGTTCTGTTTGAGTCCATTTGAGTATGCCGAAAGAGTACATCAAAACCGGCATGACCCAACCGTTGAAGGCACGCACCTTATTTCCGCCCGATAAAAGACTATTAAATACTTTTTTCAGGCGGCCAAAGAAGCGCTCCTTCAACAATTGCTTCATGTCAGCCACACTGATGCCCAGCGCTTCCGACATACCCAAATACTTATAGGTTTCGGTTGCTGAGAGGGATCTAAGATTTATGGAATCTGAGAGCTGGGTTCCCACAGATTCCACAATCCCCCCTCGCTTTACATGCATGACCGCACATTTGTCCACACCAAATTCCATCCTGATGGCGCTACTGAAGGTTTCAGTAACCTTCAGTAGCTCCATCAGTTGCAAATCGTTGGGGGCAAAGAGTTTCAAGTCATCCATGTAAAGGAGGTGAGATATAACCCGACCATCTTTCCGCAACTGATAGCCTAGACCTGAATCCTCCAGCAGTGTGCTCAGAGGATTCAAGGCTAAGCAGAACCAAAGTGGACTCAAACTATCGCCCTGAAATATACCTCGCTCTATCCTTATCGGCTCGCTATTCCTCTGAATTTGCCGACATCCTGGATAGCGAAGGACTGTCCTCCATTGCCCCATACACGACATTAGGAAAGTGCGCAGAGTTGCATCAACTTTATACAACTCTAGCACCCTCCTAAGCCATGTATGTGGCACCGAATCGTAGGCCTTCTTATAGTCTATCCAGCATGTCGACAGATCCTTTCGGGAACGGCGAACCTGTTGGCTTATGGCCATATCAATGAGGAGTAGCTCCTTAGTACCGCGGGACCCGTTCCTACATCCATTCTGAGAAGCTGACATAACAGAATTTTCGTCAATATGTTTAGTGATTTTAGCTCTCAAAATAGATGTAAGAACTTTATAGACCGTCGGGAGACAGGTAATCGGTCTATAATTTTTGGGTTCCGCAGTACTACCTGATTTATGAAGCAGGTGGGTTATACCTGTTGTCAGGAACTCTGGCAGCGACCCCGACTCTAAGGCTGACTGGAACAGGGTCGCCAGGCGAGCGTGCGACCTTGTGAACCATTTTATCCAGAAATTGTGCAGCCCATCCGGCCCTGGAGATTTCCAATTAGGCAACGGACGGACTGCACAAGCTACGTCTTGGGGGCTGATAGTAATTGCCCCCATTTCTGGTACTGGATCGCACGCTCGCTCAACCACCCGAGTCCATTCACCCTCAGCATGGCTGACAGGCACCGACCAGATGCTGCGCCAGAATGAACACATTGCATCATCATCTGGCAGGCGCGTGTCAGCCACACCTTGGTCCGGTCGCTCCCAAGCCCTGTAAACCCACCTTTCATCTCTTTGGAATGTGCGATTCTGAGTGTATCGGTCCACCCGCCGCTTGTACCTACGAATACGGCTTGCCCATGCATACACTTTCTGCTTCAGGAAGTCGATGCGCTCTGTGACACGAAACATATAGTCTCGAGGACTGATATCAGTCCCCGAGAACGCCCGCCTCACAAAACGCATCACCCTAGGGCGAGTATTGCCCTCCCTGAAGCAGATCAATTTGCCGATGAGTGCTCTGGCCCCACCAATACGTTGTTCAATCCTGTACTGCCATGCCGGTACGGCTGGTTTTGGTCGTGTAGCTCTGTCATCAGAAAATTTAACATGAGCTACACGACATGCCGCTACGGCCGCACAATACAGGATCGAGTGAATATCGGTGAGGTCTTCGCAGCTATCAAAATAATTTGACAACTGCGAATCCAGAACAGCCATCAACATCTTATTTTTGTTGTGCATGGGCAAACGAGGTAAGCGTGGTCTAAGTTCGGGTTTCATGAACCGATACTCCCGAATCGCACCCTCCAAAGCACTCCTCATATCCTCACTGCACTGGGTACTTACATTAGTAACCATGTCACTACTCACGTCGCCATCGCAATATGGTGTTGTTACGGTAGACTGTGGTGGAACCACAGCCTGCGACGGCGGCGTGGCCGTGACACGGCTACTCTGCACTTCAGTTCGCAAGCGATCAAGTACGGTGTCATCCAACATACGATTACGCTGGATGACTCGCACCTGATCCGACAGTCGTTGTGCCGACACGTTTATTATTATTATTATTATGCCTTGTGACTGTAACTGTAGATTTGCTTTTTTGTATTTTTGACATTCGAAAGTGCCGTAATGGTCTAATTGAAATAAATGGTTTGAGTTTGAGTTTAATATTATATTAGTTTATATAATTAATGCATTATAATTATAAATAAATTATCAGTTAGCTAATTAACCATCTTGAAATCATTTTGAAAGGGAAATTTTGGTGTGCAACTGAAATCCTAACTAACAACTAGCGGCCATCTTGTTATTACAAGACAACACAAAAATGTTTACCAACAGTGGCCCCTGGCAACGTGAGTCAAACGCCCAAAGATCCGTGTTACTCTTTTCGCCTATGTACTTTAACCTCCTTCTTCATTACAGTTACAATGCGCCCCTACCCGTTCTACGACAAATCTGAATGGCTTGGCCTACCCGGCACAGAAGTCGAACCCCTGCATACCCCAGTGCCGTACGTCGTCATCCACCACACCTACATCCCAGCCTCTTGCTACACTGTGGAGGACTGCTCCGCCAAGATGCGCGCCATGCAGGGATACCATAACAGTCTGGGCTGGGGTGATATTGGTTACCAGTAAGTTTCTTTGAAGACTTTTATCTTGAGAACACAATTACATAATGACATAGTTTTGTACTATCCCATCTCTCTAGGTATCGTTGTATTTTAGGTAGTGTTTTTACGGCGATCGGTTGCCATCTTATTCAATAGATCTCGAATGACTGATAAGTAAACTCAACGTCAGCTGACGCGCCCGCGGTGGTTGCAGGATTGGGATTTGGGAGGTTAGGTTAGGTTAGAAAAAAAATTGATTAAGTAATAGTACGCGGGCTGAAACTTGTTTCATAAATAATTTACATCATACTGAGCTTAAAAGAAATCAAAAGCTGCATGGTTGAGGGGGGATTATGCTTGATGCACGCCTAATAAAAAACTAAAAGCAATCTATCACACACTCTCTACTTGGTTCTGGATTGCTTTTCGTTTTTCGTCAGACCTGTATCATTTACAAGTTCATGCGAGCGGCTGACGCATAATCCACCATGCATTTGACGATTTCGTTTATGGGGGAAGCGTCAGGGTAGCCCGCGAAATTCAAATTTTCTTACGTTTTTTGGAATTTGTTGGCCAGTGGGAGGTTGTAGGAAGTTGAAAATATCGTTCGCGACTGTAAAATGTATGTACTCGTAGTTACAGAATTATAACCATCAAAATCATCTCTGACGCTTTCATCTTAAGCTCAATTTGCTATTTATGAAAAGAGTTTTAGCCAGCGCACGGCGTACAACGTAATATTTTTTTATTACTTTCGTACCCTCCCAATCCTATACCCATCGCTACTTGAGCAGCTGACGGTTGGTTTACTTATTGGTAATATAAGATCAAGCTTCGACGAAAATTGCAACGGTAACTGATTTGCAACGGTACCTCCCGGACTATAATGCATGTTAGACACGGTTATCTTATAAGACAAGACTGACAGACACGCCGTCTTAAGGTGCAATTCCATGGGTTCCACCGGCGTGTAGCCCCCACTGGCACTCCACACAAATGTTTCTTTCGGTGGACCTCCTCAAGTGAACATAAAGAAAATGTGCGCGTGTTCACCGAAATGTTCACGAACATTAGTGAGTTAAAAGAAGCGGTGGACTTGCATTGGCGAACACGCATTCGCTGTTTGCGAACTCAATTTAGTAGGTGACCGATTTTCAATCATCTGTAAGTAGTAAGTTTATTAAAATTATGTTGTTGTAAACATGACGCATGTATCAGCACCATTCAAGTCAACCATTTTGAAGGGAGTTTAATGATCCGACACACGCGCCACCATCAGCGGGACATTTGAGTGAAAAAATATCATTACATGACATGACATCACGCTTTTAAAATATATTCGATTTTAATTTACACAGCACGTTGTACGCAAATCACCTTTTTTTCTTCAACTAAAATTTAAAAATAGACCTCAATTGACTGAACATAATTTGACTTAAATCGGTAAGAACCGCTTTTTGTATGACAGAACCGGATTTCTCATATTTTTTATTTACATAGTTAAACACGAGTTTATTCTTCGACATGAAAAGTAGTTCCCCGCACTTGACATATTTGTGATCCAAGTTCGTATTGATGCGCATTCCTTCATTTTTATCTCAGATTTTAATTGTCTTGTGCTTTATTTTTATCCAACAAACGAATTTGGAATGGTGTTTATTATGGATAATAGATGCGTTACTAAAAAGTTTCGGGTTTCGTTTAAAGGCTGATAATAAAGACATTTTAAACGTAAATAAAAACCTGACAATTGGAACAGCCAGAATATTTTTTTATGACTAGGTACGGTCAACCAAGCTATTTGGTTTACATTTTAACATGCAAAATATATTGTAAAATAACCAACGAGGCAATCGGGGGGGAAGGGAATCCCTGCACTCAAAATTGCATGTACCCATCGGTAGACTGCCCCATCTATAACGAACCAAAAAATTACATTGTAAAATGTAAACTAAATAGCTTTATCGACCATCTACATTATATCGCGAGTTATGTTGAAGTCTTATGTCCTGTAGGGGGCGCGCAATAGGTTTGCCCCCTACTGGGAGCGAGCATCTTCGCGTCTCTCATAAACTCCGCGGGTGCTACTGAGTAATTCCTGATGGAAGTACTCAAAAAATATTAATTTTAGGTTTATTTATACTTATTCTCTTCTCTGCCATGTGCTGTACTAACCTACTACCGTGTATACAACGTTATTTTTTTGTCATTTTAATCCCTTTAAGGGCGGATAGTATTCATGAAAATGAACAACTTTTACTATGGGACCGACTATCAATACTCGAAAAAAAAATCAACTGCTTCATACATTGTTGGTCGCGTAACTCGAAAAAATGTAGGCAGCAGCAGATTTTTTTTTCGAGATTTCAAAGTCGGTCGCATAGTAAAAGTTGTTCATTTTCATGAATACTATCATTTGTTGTTCATTTTAATAAAATAACGTTGTATAATGATCAATATCCTATATTGATCCTTCTTTTACACACTATGTCTACATCTCTTTATTTAGTATCTCCTTTCGCAGGTATGCTGGAAAGATTTCACTAAAAATAAGCATCACCTTTGTACTATTTTCTGTTCCTTTTCTATTTTCTGTAATAAGTGTGTACATAAATTGTTAAATAAATAAATAAATAAATAAATTTTACAACGGTGGCTTGTAGGTATTGTCTAGAACTTATAAATAATACCTAAAGGAACCTGGGGGCGGGGTTTTCCTTTGATGACGACATCATGTACTCGGTGTTGAACAATCCCCATTGGTTGTTCATAAACGTTTATGAACAGTTGTATATATGACAAGCATACGTAATCGTCGTTTAGTGATAAATTGTAATGTGGCGATAGTCATGATCAGTGATAGGAATAGGTAGTGCCTATTTGCCTAAACTTCGAAGAACAGAGACAAGAAACGGAGACTTCCTTAGGGCTAATTTTTTTCTATACATCTGTCCCGGAATTTCGATACAACACTTAAATAGTATTGTACTTTCGGTGCAATAAAGATTAAATTAATAATGTTTTAAAAAAAAAAATTGAGTTTATGTTTGTTACTAACAATGTGATACCATTATTCCGGGACAGATGTATCGGAAAAAAATAGTCCTAAGGAAGTCTCCGTTTCTTGTCTCTGTTCTTCGAAGTTTAGGCAAAGAGGCACTACCTATTCCTATCACTGGTCATGATGACCAGGCACCATTGGTCGTCCAAAGCGTCACTTACCTAAACGCTGCTGACGTTACTCTGATTTATCGAAATCATGTGGGTATGTGTAATTATCACTAAGCAAGTGGTGGTGACGGTGGCAAGGTGAAGGAAAACATCGTGAGGAAACCAGAATCCCTGAGAGATATTTCTTGACAGCATGTTAAGCCAAGTCAGAGGTCCATAAGCGGCCTAGAAACTGTGACACCAGAGGCCCTATTCCCTAACGTTTCGTCCGTATATTCGGATCTATCCGCGTCTCTCACTCGCACTCATCTGCAGACGTGCGCGAGAGAGACGGATAGATCCTGACGAAGCGTTGGGGAGTAGGGCCTCAGGTTAGGCACGGGAAAAGGCTAGGCAGATGATGTAAGGAATTATGATTCTCATTTATCCGCCTATCCGTTTAGGCACTACAAGCGCATTTCTATTATGTTTATTTACACAGAAACACTGCCTTAACGCGATATTCAGGCGTGTTATTAACAAAACAATTATCTTTGTCCTTAGTTTCTGCGTTGGAAGCGAAGGAGGTGCCTACGAGGGTCGTGGCTGGAACACCCAGGGTGTCCACGCCTCGGTTGCCAACAGGTATAGCGTTGGCATCTGCCTTATTGGAGACTGGAGAGGTAAGGACACACGTTGACGCGTATACATTGGACATTTTAATGCTGGTTGCATTTTATACTAGATTATCCAGTTGATGAAGTTGAGAACTTACAGAGAGATTTAAAAGACTTACAAATATTTGAATGTCTTTGAGAACTTATTAAACTCTACTTTAGTAACGAAAGAGGAAAGGTCAAAATTGCATGTACCCATATTAGGTAGCACGCTTTATCTAAGTATATGGAACTTAAAAAGCTTAAAGGTGAAATCCTCATATTTTGAAAAGGACTGATACAGTACCGTGGGGATCAGAAACATCTGCAACTGTTTGTGGAAATCTTTGGAAGAAAGACGTTTCTTTTTAAATTCAATAATTTTATATTCAATAATTAATTCTCTGTATTAAAGATAACCTCACGTGTTGAGGTTTTACTCGTCCTATATTAATCATCGTTTATAATAACATATTCTATTTATTTCCAGTGGAAACACCACCAAGGAAACAGCTGGATGTAGTCCAAGCTCTGATCGCGGAAGGAGTAGCGAAAGGCAAGATCAGTCCCAACTACAGACTGATAGGCCACAACCAGGTCAGCGCCACCGAGTGCCCAGGTCCAGCACTAACAAGGGAGTTCGCCACCTGGGACAACTATGTTCCCGGAATGCAACAGTTCCCTGAAAACGATATTGACTGGGTATAAACTAAATAAGTTCTGTGGTCATACCCCATTCTATTGCTGTATAGTCTGTACGAAAAAACAAAACACATAAGCAATGGTGGTTCAAGGCTGATGCAGGTTAGCGTGCGAAATTCAAATTTTATTTTTTTATTTTTCTTCTTTTATTTTTCAGGCCAGTGCTAGGTTGTATGTTGATGAAAATATGATTTGCGACTGTAAGACGTGTATAGTTGCAGAATTATGATAATTAAAAACATCTTATACAACCCTCCCAATTCAGAAAATTTGAATTTCGCGTGCTACCCAGTAGCATTCACATTGTCTTAATTATTTTCAAACCGTGTAACCTATTGGTTAATGTTCCTAATTCAATTTAAATTATATGTTTAGGATTAATTTTGTAAAAAGTTTGGTTAAGCCTGTAATATTTCGATTTTGTCTGGATTCATTTAGCACTAACAAAATAAATCCATTTAAAACACGAATTCAAAAATGATGTTTGGTTTTGTATCTCGATTCAATTGTGACTGATCTCGGTATACCTTCGGATCTTCAGTTTATGATTGACCTTTGCTTTCAAACATGGCCCTTGAAAAGTGCGCTACAATAAATACAGGGAGTGAGGGACTTTGTGACGCCGACTGTTACCACGGATTCGTACAATTTTTTGAATTGAAAACTTCTTTAGGAGCGTTGTGCACTTTTGGGTGAACAGAACTCTTGGAGATCGCGCCACCGTCACATAACGCTTCGCAGCACTCTTAGCCGATCCGCTACGGCTCTGTGCTATGGCGTAGCAACTCTTAGATTTGCGCGGGGCACAACCCATTGCATAAATAGATTACTAATTAGTTTTCACTTCTATCGGCAGTCCTCAATGACTGCCCGCCATGTTTTTTTATTTATAAAAATTAAAAACATGACTTTATTTTAACCTTGCTAAAAATCCAGCATTGTAGGGACATCAAGTTACCTGAAATTGAGAAATTTTCAACCTTAAACCTAATGCTTTAGTAGATAAAGTTGAAAATTTATTATATAAATTTGACAGTGGTAGCTTGATGTGTCTGTACAGCTAAATTCGTGGTAAAAGTTCGTGTCCTAAATCACTATATTTCTTACACTGTGTACACTAAAGGTGTGTGTGACTAAAGTAATACAAAAAGTTAGTTATTATTTTGAAATTGTTATATTTTATATTTATTGTGCTAAGTAAGTTTGCAATCTGTAGATTGAATAAATTGTAAATACCAATATCGTGTTGATTTTTGGTTACATAACTACAATTTGCTCAAGTAGATATTTTTTTGAAAAAAAAAAACTTATTCTTAGTACAGATGTTGTTTTATTTTTTAATCCAATATTGTACCTACAATTTGTGGTTGACCGCATTAACCACAAACCGCAAAAGGAATGATGCATGCGTGATGATGTAGGCAGAGGTATATAAACACAAAAGCGGTCAAGATTTTCCTGGTTGATCATCTTCCTAACCTTTTTCCAACTATTTTGAGGTTCCAGTCTAACCAGATGCATCTGAATACATACCAGTATAACCAGTATTTTAAATCGAACTAACTATCTGACCTCCACCTGTATAAACTGTTTTACAGGTGGTCCCGTCTTGAAGGTAGAACCGGCAAAACGAGGCACGGAGGAAACTCGGCTAGTAATGGATGGTCTTGAAGATCGACCCGTAGGGCTGTTATGATTTAGCCACAAGCTCTTTACAACAAAGGATATTCTATAGGAACTATTCACAAAGCCGTTTACCAAGCATCCTGTACATCAAACTAAGTTACCCGTCGCAAAAATTATTTGTGAAAAATCACGTTTTACGGTACCTATAACTCAACGTAACGCACTCAAAACGTGCTGATGGAAGGATTGAATAGTGTTTACTTTAAGTTCTTACATTAGAAACGAGTATTTTTAAAAAATGTGAAGAAGTTGGAACTTTGACCCCCAATAGGTATCTGCGTAACTAGAGTTCCCAGGTACCTGTGGTCTAGAACAAAAAAAATGTCGCAATGATGGGGAGAACAAGTGCCTTTCTGTTTCGTTAAGAATCTTTTTATATTAAGATGTACAGTCTACACGTGATGGTCGAGGGCTGTCGAGCCAGCGCGTTTTCCTGGTTCTGCAATGTTATTTGACTTCATTTTAATACGTAAAAGGTGTGCGTAGGTTACTAGAAAGCGAGACGGAATGGGAAGCCGTCCTCATGCAAAATAGTCATGCTCGCAAAGGAGGTGGTGGAACGCGAGAGGGACAGACCTCTCACCCCAGCCACCGCAGGAGACTCACTGGTGGCCCCCGACCACCGCAGGCGTGGCCCTGTGGGCCGGTGAGCTATGGGGCTACCTCGCCGTCCGTCCGTCTTATGACGACAGGTCGTGTCGACGGCGCCAAAGTGTTCCACGCGCGCCTCAAGCAGATGTCAGCATAATGGAGGGGCCCGCAAGGGCCGAAGCCTGCCGGGGCTGCGCGACTGTTCGATAGAGAAGCCATGGCCCCGGAACATAATGGGCAAGGAAAGAACATGCATGGGTTTTAGTCAGTAAAAGTCTGACACTCCCTCCCGCTCCGCCCAGAGTGGGAGAAGTTATTTGATGATTTCCCATCCGAAAAAAAAGGGTTACTACATCAAGTTTTAGAATTTTCCTCAAATTCAAAATTCAATTGTAACATCTTATTTTATGTACCTGCAATCTTTGCAAATAACTTTTACTTTACTTCAATATAATTATGTGTATTTTTTCCCTAACTTCATATTTTTTGCAACTTTTTTCCCCATTAATTTTTCGAACAGGAAATTAAATTGATGGGGAAAAATACCTGTTTTTATTGATAAAACAGACGGGTAACACACACGCACACTCGCAGAGCCTGTATGTGTGCGCATCATGGGGGGACATTTTCCCTAAAAAAAAGGAGCAATCATACAAAAGTTATTATTTTACCTGGTGCATTGAGTTTGACATAATGATGACTGGAATGACGTGACGCAATTCACGCAATACATAAATGCATTACTTACATCATCGTCATTAACTATGTACGTAGGTATAAAGACCAAAACGTTTCCGGTCAATCTTTTCAGTAACCACATCTATACTAATATTATAAAGCAGAAGAGTTTGTTTGTTTGTTTGTTTGGTTGGTTGAACGCGCTAATCTCAGGAACTGCTGGTTCGAATTGAAAAATTCTTTTTTGTGTTGGATAGTCCACTTATCGAGGAAGGCTTTAGGCTATCACGCTACATTTATTAGGAGCGGAGCAGGAATGAAAAATGTTGCAAAAACGGGGATTTTTTTCCCTTTTGTTTTTCTCTCTTATGTGACGCAGACGAAGTTGCGTGGGTCAGCCAGTAAGGAAATAAAACTAAATTACTACCTTGAGATCATTAACCTACCGTTGATATATATGCGTTTAGTAAATCCTAGACATCAGCTAGTTCCCGCCACAATTTCGGTTTCGGTTAAGTATATTGGCAGAAACTAGTTCGTGAATTGTTGGGATTCGATTTTTGATAATTATTTTCTAGACCACTGTAGAAACGGGTTTTCTTCGAAGAAAAAGGCGACAAAATGACAGATTTCTTTTGTCGGTCTGTCATTTTGACGGTTGTTCCTGGACTTAACCCCTTTTCCACGTCGGCAAGGCACGCAGGCTTCTTCAGACTGAAATGAAAATACTTAAGAAGGCCCTTCCCAGCCCGTCTGTCATCAACGCGAACATGGTCAAAATAGGACATTTTGGTACAAGGGGACAGTTTGTTATTGTAATCGAGGCGAAATTAACACATGAGCCGTAGGCGAGTTTTTTATGAAATAGTATGAAACTATGATTTTCCCATGATTTGCTTTCGCCAGGTTGAGAATAAAAGGCATGTTAGCTGCTAAATAGCGTACTATTAAAAATAGTTTATGAATGTAGAACACAAATAAATGTTTAATTTT
Source organism: Xestia c-nigrum (assembly GCA_916618015.1). NCBI lineage: Eukaryota > Metazoa > Arthropoda > Insecta > Lepidoptera > Noctuidae > Xestia > Xestia c-nigrum. The sequence continues at coordinate 9,409,366 of OU745263.1, forward strand.
ATAAATAGTTATTTTTAAATAATCATGTTTACTTATCTCTCTACGGTGGAATTTTTCAATGCCAGTTTACGGTCCCGATCTTTAGCTGTAACCAATCAAAGGTCGTGTTTTCCTATCTGAGTCTTTGAGTGGGCCAATCCAAGACCTTACCGATAAAGACCGTTCATAATCAAGATAGATGATTATCAGAAATTAACAGAATGGATAGTATAATAATAATGGTTGAAAATTGTTTCATTGACCGTTTTGACCTTATCCGGTAGATGAAAGCTTCAGTGTCAGGGAATCACCTTATCGATCAAAATCAAATAAGCCATAATACCTTCCTTATCATAATTATAATTAATTAATTAATATAATGTAATTACTGATTACATCATGTTGGTAAGTTCAGTTGAATAATAGGTATTCTTTAGTAGGGAATGTCCTCTTATCTGATAATAATCAGATGCAATCATTACAATGCAATCGTTTAGGAGATTCTCATTGACATCTTTTCAGATTTAAGGCGACTAGATGAGCTAAATTAGCAACTCTATTTGTGGTGGTTGAAACTACGTTTGAAATGCTGTTAGAATACAGTTCTATTCAGCTTGCACTACAAAGTGGTTGTTACGTCAGTCACTGAGGGCCAAATAGTGCGAAATGAGTGGTTTCGATCGATTTACAAAAAATCTATTGATTGTACTAACAAATTAAAACACTGTAATGCTAATAAAATATTGCTTGTAGAATTATTTGTCAAAAATCAGAATGATCGCATGTATATTAGTATGTTTTTTTTTGGTTGAAATAATTTTTTAGTGATAAGTTTGTGATTTTTTTATCCAGTAAATTAATTGTATTATGTTTTCAAAACACTACCATACTAGCATATGTTCTGAAGAATATCATTTATTTTTCTGGTTTTGTTTATAGCAGTGAATCATATACTTTTAGTCATTATTAAACTCGCGCTTAGCTCATGTAATCGCCTTAAGTATTTGGTCCCAAATATTCTTAGAGACAGATCTTGATCGTAGCTCTTTGATATTATCGTTGCAGTTAGTTACCCGAAACCGAAAGTCTGACAACCAGTCTGGCATCCATTCTTACCAACGAGTTGTGAGACAGATGGGCAGCCATCACCCGTGTAAAACGGGCATTCAGTTTGACCGGTCAGAGTGGCAGCCGATTCTGACATGTTGGGAAAATAAGATTATTCAGATAAAGAAGAACTACAAAAAATCCTATAGCAACATAATACAAAAAGTATTTCTGCCATCTATGACACAAATGAAGAACTCACATCAAAATTCAAAATCGCGCAGTTAGATAGAAAAACAGCAGTTGCTCTCCCGCCTGGTTGGAGTATCCTCCCTTTTCTACAGGGAATGAAGAACTTTAAACCCCCTTCTTTGTACCCTTAGGGGTATGAAGAGCATGGGGGTGGTCTTTGCCAGTTTCAAGGGTTGTAGAACTTTTACACGCACACGGTTACCATTACGCTGCAGGCAAAAAAATGTCGTGCCTACGTACGTAAGTACTACTATTATACATATTATCTTTGGTACTAGTACCTGTGCTAGTACGTACTACGCAATACATAACCATACCCGGTCGGGGCAGAACCGTGTCCGTGCGAATCTGCACGGTTACCTACACGACAGTGACAGCGCGGTCAGAGTATCATGCGAGATCTTTTTATATTAAGCCATGAACAAACCGGCGAGGCACCGTTTAGTGGTTGTATGAGAATCAAATAAACTTAGGGTAATTTGTTTGTTTGAAGAACATGCGATTTGGAAAGGCAATAAACTTTAAGGTTATTTTATATGCAAGAAAATGGAAGTCTATTTTGTCGTTTCTAGTCGCATAGATACCTATGCCGCTCTGAATAGTTTTACATTGTATGACATTTGTATAGCATAGCTACGGAGGCATATAAAGTGCCAGAAATAAGTAACTGCAACACTGAAACCTATTTCTGTAAGCTTAAAATGTATTTTATTGGTTGCGCACACAATCGGTCAATATGATAAAATCATCATCAATTAAATATTACATAAATAATTCAGTTAATGATTTTGCCGTAATCTATAAGATAATCTTAATACATGGTATGTGTCCGTAACGAAGCCATAGTATGTGGTGTTAAGAAAATTAATAAAATAATAAACGAGTAAGTACCTACATCAGAGGAATTTTGAAAGTGGCGCCGGTGACTGAAAATATTCGTGATAATCGGTTGTCGTGGTAGGGCATGTGATGCGGAGGCATGAAACTTTCCTCACGATATTTTCTCGTGAGGAAAGTTTTGTTTTACATGCTGTGAACGTACAGTAAGGCAATTTAATGAACAATCTAAACGGATAGATTACTCCATTGATATTATTTTTCTCCATGAGTTTCGCTTCATACAGACGTTCCGTATTTAAACAATGTGATGAGTTCATGTCTAAGTAGTTCAAATTGGTTTGTTTTGTAGTAAGACACACTTTTTATTGGTTTAATAAAATAGTTTATTTACACCTTCAAGTAAAAATATTGTTTACAGTACAATTAGGCCTTTTTTTTTTTTAAGGATGGGAAATCATCAAATGACCCCCCCCACTCTGGGCGGAGCGGGAGGGAGTGTCAGACTCTTACTGACTAAAAACCATCCATGTTCCTTCCTCGCCTTTTACGTTCCGGGGCCGCGGTATCTCTTTCGAACAGGCCCGCAACCCCGGCAGGCTTCGGCCCTTGCGGGCCCCTCTCATTTTGCTGACATCTCTTTGAGGCGCGCGTGGAACACGAACGCGCCGTCGACACGGCCTGTCGTCGTCGTTAGACGGCCGGACGGCTAGCTAGCCCATAGCCAGCCGTCCACAGGCCCGCATCTACGGTGGCCGGTAGCCACCACGTGGCCCCCGACGCCCGTTGCGTCGCCCGCGGCGGCCGGGAAGAGAGGATCTCTCCCTCTCTCGTTCCGCCACCTCCTTCGCTAGCATCACTGCTTCGCAGAAGGAGGCGACGGCTTCCCATTCCGTCTCGCTCCGGACCATGGATTGAACCAGGGCCGGACGCGAGAGGTCGCCGCCGCCGATCGCCGCCACGAGGACACGGCGGAGCTCCGCCCACGCAGGGCAGACTTCCACCGTGTGCTCCACCGTGTCCTCCGGTCGATTCTCGCAGTGGAGACACCCGGGCGATTCCTCCCGCCCGATTCGGTGCAGGTACCTCCCGAAACATCCGTGTCCGGTGAGGACCTGCGTCAGGCGGAAGGAGCGGACGCCGTGGCGCCTCTCCAGCCACTCCTCAAAGAGGGGACTTACCGCCACTATCGTGGCGTGCCCTAGTACAATTAGGCCTAAAGGTATTTTTAAGTTTCAGCCAACACCTAAGCTAAGACAACTTAATGTCTTGTAATTATAGGTATCAGCGCAGTTTTCCTTTGTCTATAATGCTCATGTATCAATGTCATGCATACCTGTTATTTGCATGGTAACTGAAATGTCAATTTCGTATGTAATTATTAGAATTGTAAGTGATTGTGCGGTTGGTGTGCTTATTATAAATAAATAAATAATTAAATAAGAGTAGCGAAAGGCCAAAATAAAAACTGGCCATGTGCTAGTCGGACTCGCGCACGGGTTTAGTTCCATTATCAAAACATCACGTTTGTTTTTTTTTTTAATTTTTTTATTTGTTGTTATAGCGGCAACAGAAATACATCATCTGTGATAATTTCAACTGTCTGGCTATCACGGTTCATGAGGTACTGCCTGGTGACAGACAGACGGACAGTGGAGTCTTAGTAATAGGGTCCCATATTTACCCATTGGGTACGGAACCCTAAAAACAAGGGACAGACTGTGTAAAAGGTGATATGACTAGAAAGAAGGTGTCTGATGAGATGACGAGAAATAGAGAAGAGAAGAAGAATAGAGAAGTATCGAAGAAGAAGACGTGCAGCACTAACCTCAAATTCAGCGGGTTAGGCGTGAAAAGGTTACAAACAAAAAAACCTTTTTAAACAAGAACGCGCCGTCGACACGGCCTGTCGTCATTAGACGGACGGACGGCTAGCTAGCCCATAGCTTACCGCGTCTACGGTGGCCGGTACCCACCACGTGGCCCCCGACGCCCGATGCATCTCCCGTGGCGGCTGGGAAGAGAGGCTCTCTCCCTCTCGCGTTCCGCCACCTCCTTCGCTAGCATGACTGCTTCGCAGAAGGAGGTGACGGCTTCCCATTCCGTCTCGCTCCGGACCATGGATTGAACCAGGGCCGGACGCGAGAGGTTGCCGCCACCGATCGCCGCTACGAGGACACGGCGCGGCGGCGGTGCTCCGCCTACGCAGACCAGACCTCCACCCTGTGCTCCACCGTGTCCTCCGGTCGATCCTCGCACTGGAAACACCCGGGCGTTTCCTCCCGCCTGATTCGGTGCAGGTACCTCCCAAAACATCCGTATTCGGTGAGGACCTGCGTCAGGCGGAAGGTGAGGACGCCGTGGCGCCTCTCCAGCCACTCCTCAAAGAGGGGACTTACCGCCACTATCGTGGCGTGCCCTGACCGAATGACCTTTTTTTTTTTTTTTTTAAGGATGGGAAATCATCAAATGACCCCCCCCACTCTGGGCGGAGCGGGAGGGAGTGTCGGACTCTTACTGACTAAAAACCATCCATGTTCCTTCCTCGCCTTTTACGTTCCGGGGCCGCGGTATCTCTTTCGAACAGGCCCGCAACCCCGGCAGGCTTCGGCCCTTGCGGGCCCCTCTCCTTTTGCTGACATCTCTTTGAGGCGCGCGTGGAACACGAACGCACCGTCGACACGGCCTGTCGTCGTCGTTAGACGGCCGGACGGCTAGCTAGCCCATAGCCAGCCGTCCACAGGCCCGCATCTACGGTGGCCGGTAGCCACCACGTGGCCCCCGACGACCGTTGCGTCTCCCGCGGCGGCCGGGAAGAGAGGATCTCTCCCTCTCTCGTTCCGCCACCTCCTTCGCTAGCATCACTGCTTCGCAGAAGGAGGCGACGGCTTCCCATTCCGTCTCGCTCCGGACCATGGATTGAACCAGGGCCGGACGCGAGAGGTCGCCGCCGCCGATCGCCGCCACGAGGACACGGCGGAGCTCCGCCCACGCAGGGCAGACTTCCACCGTGTGCTCCACCGTGTCCTCCGGTCGATCCTCGCAGTGGAGACACCCGGGCGATTCCTCCCGCCCGATTCGGTGCAGGTACCTCCCGAAACATCCGTGTCCGGTGAGGACCTGCGTCAGGCGGAAGGTGAGGACGCCGGGCCGCCTCTCCAGCCACTCCTTAAAGAGGGGACTTATCGCTCTCTCCATGTCGCCATGAGATCGCGCCGGAGGTCAGTCCGCTGAGCGGCAATTTGCCGCGGCAGCGGAGTTTCCCCCCGGCGTAGTACCTCCGCGCGCCACTCATGCAGGCGCGCGAGGACTATCGCCTCCAGATCCCACGGCGGCAATCCGGCAAGCAGGCCCGCCGCCTCGCGAGAGATCGTGCGGTACCCACGGACCATCTTTACGGCCACCACTTTTTGGGGCGCGTTCAGATGATGAGCCGCACGCCGCTTCAGGGAACGCGCCCACACTGGGGCCCCGTAGAGGGCCATGGACCGCACGACTCCCGCGTAGAGCCTGCGGCAGGAGGCGTTCGGCCCCCCAAGGTTGGGCAGGAGCTGCCTGAAGGCAGCCCCTGTCCGTTCCAGCCTGGGGGCCAAACGTCGGAAATGCTCCACGAAGTTCCACCGGCTGTCGAGGACGAGTCCTAGGTACTTCAACGTCGACTCGACGCCGATGGATACCCCTCCTACCGTCAGTGTGGATCCCGACGGTGGCGCATTCCGAGGCCCATGAAAGCACATGGCCTCAGACTTGTGCAGCGCCACCTCGAGACCCAGTTGCCGGATCCTCTCTACGACTATCGCAACCCCGCGTGTCATATTGTCGGCCGCCGCCTCGTGCGACCTCCCATGTGCCAGCACCAGGGTGTCGTCTGCGTAGCAGACGACGCTGACACCACTAGGGAGGTCCGCGCGCAGCACCCAGTCGTAACCGATATTCCACAGGGGCGGTCCCAGAACCGATCCCTGTGGGACACCGCACGACATCTCTCGCCGGTTCCAATCTCCGCAGTGACTGGGGTAGATGACGGCCCTGTCCGTCAAATAGTCCCCGACCACACGACGGAGGTAGGTCGGCACCCGGTGATACCGGAGTGCCTCCCTGATGCAGCTCCAGGGCAGGGAGTTGAAGGCGTTGGCGATGTCGAGAGACACCGCCAAAACAACCCCGCCCCGGGATATGGCATCCCCCGTCGTGAGGGCTCTCACGCGCACGATGGCGTCCACTGTAGAGCGCCCCTTGCGGAAACCAAACTGGTTCTCCGCAAGATTCGGCCCCATCCCCTCAAGGTGCTCGGCGAGGCGGTTTGCAATTACTCTCTCAAAGAGCTTGCCCACCTCGTCGAGCAACACAATGGGCCGAAATGCGGACGGAGAGTCCGCAGGGCGCCCCGGCTTCTGGATGAGGACCAGTTTCCCCGTCTTCCAACGAAGCGGGAACTGGCCTCTCTCCAAACATGCGCTTAAGAACCCTTTCAGTCGGGGCCCGAGAGCCTCCGCATCCGAGGCCAGGACCCAGGCTTTGCCAGGCAAGCCATCGGGTCCCGGGGCGGTATTTTTGGCCTTGAGCCTACCTACCGCCACTCTCAGGTCTACCCCAGTCACTTCCGGAGTGTCGTCGTCGTCGCTTGGGTCCTCTTCCGGCACCGCAGGTGGCGGAGCCATAGGCGGGGGCGGATGTTCCCCCCGCGAGGGGAACAGAGCGCTCACCACGTCCTCCACGAGCTCTGGCCGGAGACTCTGCGTCAGCGGGGGAGCCCAGGTGCGGAGTTTATTCCGCACCATCTTGTAAGGGCGCCCCCACGGATCTCTGTCGAGAGTCTCCAGCATCTCCGAGCGGGCCAGTTCCCTGGCCCGCAGGACAGCGTCCCGGAGGGCGGTCTTCGCCGCTCTGTATCCCTCGTACAGCTCCGCCTCAATGGCTGCCGCATCCGGCGGGCGGATGCGGAGCCTGCGATGCCTGGCGTACAGGCGCCGCGCTTCAACGCACGCCTCGCGTAGAGACGTTATTTCGCGCGACCACCAGTACACCTGACGTCGGGCGCTTCCTGGCCGGACTCGGGGCATTGCCACGTCACAAATGTCGGACATGGCCTCCTGGAACCACTCTGCCTCGCTATTAACGTCGGCAGGCCTGTCCGGTGATGTCACCCAGGCCTGCACGATCGAGGCTTCCAGGAGGAGCTCCCGGTCCAGCTGCTTCAGCGCCCAACGCGGACCACTCGGGGCCTGTTGGACCGGCGCGCTCGAGGACTGGGTGGAGACGTCAAACCGGATGTACCGGTGGTCGGAATATGTCTCCACCCCCTCCATGACACGCCAGTCAACGACACGCGGCGACAGAGCGGGGCTAGCGAACGAAATGTCCACCACCGACTCGCCCCGCATCCGCACACACGTGGGAACAGAACCCCGATTAAGGACGTCCAGGCCCCTCTCCAGGGCCCAGTCCTCCACCATCCTTCCCCGCACATCTGTGCAACGAGAACCCCAAGCCAAGTTCTTGGCATTGAAGTCCCCGAGGACAAGCACGGGGAGGGAATGGCTTCCGACGACGACACTCAACTCTGCGAGAGAGTTGTGGAACTCGGCGAGAGTTCGGCTCGGGGAGAAGTGGACTCCCACCACGACGATCTCCCCGAACCGTGCTGCTACGCACCCCCGACCCCTCCTGACATTTTCAAGGGTCGGGGTACCGGCGGCGGCCGATGACACTATGGTCACTGAGCCGTCAAGGTCCGCCACCCAGTCTTCCCTGGGCAGGACAAAGTACGGCTCAGAGACCACAGCGATGTTGACAAACCGGATAAATTGCTCCCGGCCCGATGATCGGCCGGCTTGCGGGCCGCCGCACATGCAGGGCAGTGCGGCGCAGCGCTGCAACCAGCCGACACGTGGCCGGGCTGACCGCAGCGGAAACAGAGACCGCTGCGGTCAACCTCCGAGGCGCACTTCACTGACACGTGGTGTCCCACGTGGCAGCGAAAGCACCTCAGAGGTCTGGGCTCGAACAGTTTCACCTGCGCCGATACCCAGCCCACCAAAAGCCTTCGGCCCTCGACAATGGCTTTCGCCGCCGTCACGGGGCAGCTCACCGTAACGGCTTGCATTCCCGTGGGGTCCGGACGAAAGGTGCCTGCCTTGACCTGCTCGGCAGAGCACCCCCAGGACCTAGCGACGGCGGCCACCACCTCCTTCTCGGTGACCGTGTCGTCCAGACCCATGACACGCAGATCGGCGCATCTGACGGGTCTGGAGACTCGGGCCTCGTCCGCGTTTAGGGACGCTCTCAGCTTTTCAGCGAGAGCATCCGCGGACGAGCCGCTGGTTTCACCGGGGATCTCCAGCATCCGAGCCCCCGTTGCGGTGACTTTGAGCCGGAGGCCCCCGGTGATCCCGAGCTCCCCGAGATCCACCGTTTCCTTGGCCTTCGCCAGCAGGTCGCGGTAGGTCACGCCCTTCTTTTCCGCTTCTGGCTGTAGTGTAATCACTACAGCGGCGGTTTTCGGGGCGCGAAGCCTCGCCGCGACCTTTCGCGCCTTGTTCTGGCGCTGCCGCTCCTGTTTGCGGGCCTTTTTGGCCACCTTTCGCCCCTTCTGCTTCTCCCCGGCCACTTGCCATCCGGCTTCAGCCGTGGGAGGTGTAGGGGGTGTGGGCCCACCCGCCACTGGCGCTGGCGCTGGCACCGTTGCCGTCTGTGCCGCTGCCTTGCCCTTCTTTTTTTGGGCCGCCTTCTTTTTTTGCCCAGCCGGTGCCGCCACCTGTTTGGCCGGAGTCGGCTTTACGGGGGGCGGGGGAGGCAACGCAGCCACGCCGAGGGGCCGACTGGATGGCCCCGGAGCGGATGCAGCAGCCGCGTACGAGACTCTGCTCGTGCCCGCGACCGCCTTGTTCGCGCCCAGGGGAGGGCGCAGAACAATTCCCTCCAGGACGGAGAACCGCGCCTGGAAGGAAGCAAGCTCCTGTCGAACCAGGTCCAGGACCTGGTTCTCCACCGGCACAGGCTGGCTCCCCCTCTGTGCTTGGGCCCCTCCACTTTCAGGAGCCACGCGGGGGGCCAGGCTTCCTCAGACTGGCCAGGTCCGCCCGGAGCTTGGAGTTCTCCTTCTGGAGAAGCTCCATATCCGCCGCCAGCCTGGCCACGTCCGCCCGCAACTTGACCACCTCGTCCCCCTGTGATGGAGGGGAAGGCCCCCTGTAGTTGGTTACTGCCGCCATGATTGAGGTGAAAGCCGCAGGTATGGCCTTAAGTTTCGAGGAAACTTTTACTTTCACGGCCACACTCCTTAAGGCGGCTTCCACCTCTTTTGTAAACCTGGCCTTACGCTCCTCTTCGGAGCCGCCAGGTGCACCAGCCTCGTCGCCAGACCCGCGAGCTGTCAAGCCTGGGTGGCGCCCCTCCTCGGCCAGTCGTGCTGACCTCTCGGAGGCAGAGAGCCCCGCTCTCTTGCCTCGGATCCCCCCGCGCTTGCTGGTGGGGATCTTGCGAGCAGAGGCTATCTGCTCGTCCTCCGAGGACGACGACTGGTCGCCATCCTTCCTAGACCGCTTGCGGAAGAACTTGCTCGTCTCCGCAGCAGTCCCGGCCTTCTCGCAGCGGGAGCTCACCGAGGCTCCCGCGACACTCATCTCACTTAATGTGGCGTCGGACTCCGACACCACGCTCCTCCTCTCTTCCTCTCTTCCTTTGCCAGTCAGCCATACATGCGCTGCGTCGCCGCTTGGGATTCGGGGTAACTTTTTATAGAGGTTTTCTACCTCGCAGTCCGGGCGGTTAAGCCAAGACCCTCGGTCCCTGTCCAAAAGGACTCGGAGTCGCGAGCACTCCGATACGGGATTACGAGATCAACGGTGACAGAGAAGGACGCATCCTTCTCTGTCTGCTCGGCGGCAGGGTAAGTGCACACCGAGCCCGCCGTAACACACTCCTCCGCTGTGCCCTCTGCTTAACAGAGGGTACGCCGAGGAACCCACCGTTGGTCCGTGTAGGACCCCACACATGTTGCCAGACTCATTAGCCGCGGCAGTGCCAATCCCAAGGGATGAGAATTTCTTCTCATTCCAAGAGGAAGGACACTGCCGCGCCCAGGGTGCACCGGCCCAGCGGCTGCTGTTTCCTCCAGACGTATCGAGAGGAACCAGCAGCTGCCGAGCACACGTGGAGGACTTCTGGCATTGCACCCCGACCGAATGACCCTTTAGTAAGAATTAAATGACGTTGATTGATTGCTGTTGTTTTGTTTTTATTTAGCAAAAATCCCAAATATAAACTCACGAGATCTCATTTAAATTCCAGAAAATATAAGAAAGCAGCTGCGCATCTGCTGATCACGATGCTGTGCAGCTGCTCTCGGTTTCGATTCCCGGGTGTGACCCAATGACACTTCATTTGGTTATTCATCAGAAATTGATCTATAACAACCACGGAATCTGAATTTGTGCACGGTTGATGGCAAAGGGCTCATTGGACTTGCCCCTAACACGTGAGAATTAAAATATAACTGGCAAAATGTGGATGAATACCATTACGTGCACCACTGTCTAATCCTTCTGGCATTACAGCCGTGATGTTATGTTAGAAGTCTAAGGGCCAGTTTCACCGGTTCCGGATAAAGTGTCGGTTAGTTATTTGATAGTTAATACTATCTACCACTTAAAGGCTGGTTATAACTAATACTTTATCTACCAGATATCGCTATCCGACACATGTGAAACCAAAAAAGTTAGTTTATCTGGCAGATAAGTTCCTAATAGGCTAACCGACACTTTATCCGCAACCGGTGAAACTGGGCCTAACTCTCTGAAAAGATCTTTTAAAGAAAAAATCATTGCACCTTTGAGCTGACCTGTCCCAACAAACGCTACGCATGAATCATGCCATCATTCAAGTGTATTCGCTCTAAAGTCTTATCACCCAGGATATTACCTATTAACGAATCAATTTATTTTATCTGCAACGACATGACGCATAATTATTATTTAATCTCAATGTAATAAAACAGATCTTTTGCAACAACAAAAAAAACTCCCTAGAAATCCGATATGATAAGAATCGAGTTTCTCTACTGGCGTCTTTGATTTCGTTTTGATAAGCACGTGTGCGAACAGGTGTGTAAAATGAAAGGTCAAAGGCAAGTAAACAACTTATACTACGGACGCGATGCCTTGTTGTCTACAAGTAAACGGAGGAAAAGCATCAAATATTTAAATTGATTTATTCGCATTATCGCGGCAAAACAAGACCACACTAGGCCAGGGGGGCATTTAAAGTAGCTTCAGCAGAACCTTATTAATAGGATCATTTACGTTAAAGTTCTTAAAATTGTCACAGAAGCCTAAATACCTAACTAAGCAGTATGAATTGTCTCTTTGTGACCAATTTCCTAATTGTACCGTAATTTATGATTTTAGGCCCTCAGAACACACCGGTGACTACAGGGCAAATTATTTTAATTTTACCTAACGGAAATTCATAACAATGACAAAAAAAAACATGGAAATCACGACTAACTACGTAGGTAGTCGTAACAATAGATAAAGATTCGAATATTTAGAGATCGAGTCCAACGCATTCAAGGGGATTTCCGTTCGCGGTTCTGCGAGTCCACTCGTCTCAAAGTGAAAACTTATTTTTTTTTCTAGGAGGCCAGTTACAAGCCCTTCTAAACTGTTGAAACATAGACAACAAAAAAAAAACAAAGTCGCAGCCACAATTCGCATGCAGGCCGTGTGAGAATGTAACGATTTTTTCAACACACTTGCTCATAAAGTGGCTCTAATTTCACCGCAATTAGGCACGTAATGACACCTGTAATCAAACTGTGACTTTTTCATTGCTATTATTCACAAGTGAGTTATAGGGTTTTTTTTTTATTTTATTGGTTGAATTGCTTTGTTCTTAAAAAAGTTTCGATACAAAAAAGATCGCGTTCAATAGTACAAATAAATTAATGTACCTATTGCTTGCTCATTTCATGCAACTTCGTATCTACATAGATAATTTCAACTTATAAGTTTCTAATAAATAAAACTTTCACTCAAATGTAACTTGTTTTCTCAGTATTATATAAAACTTTGAATTCCCCATTTAGTACGTGTATAAAACGCTATCCGCGAAAAGCCAAAAAAAAAGAAACCTCATTCTTTTAGTCTATGGCCGATCGCCATTGTTAGATGCGCGCGCATAGGAAAACTGATTAATTATTCCCACCATTGCGAAAAAAAAATCACAACTCATTTTCACTGTTGAAATTATAGTTATTTATTAATTCAAATGTCTACAAATACTAGTTATGAAGAAAATGATTTATTTTGTACACCGCCCGATATAAGATGTGCAGCCCTTAACGTTATGGAAAGTTTACTACCTGAAAACTCCAAGGACAAAAATATCTATTTTAGTATTATTTTATTCTCAAGTGTGTTGAAAAACGTCGTATGATACACGTGTGTGTTGATGATTACCGTCCTCGGCTCTCTTAAGGCCCTCGCCTAACGGCTCGGGTCTCAATAGCGCCTCAGCGGTAATCACCAACATAACACACTTGTACCATAATGTACTATAATAAGCGTAAAAGCATTATATCTTTAGCCAGTTGTGGTTTAGAAAAAAAAATTATGCAAAAGTATTGCTTACCATATTCTTTCCGATGTTAAAGTCTTGAGACGTGAAGTTAAATGATCATCAACAGCCGTGATCTGGGATATCACAACAGGACATGCGACATGCTGTTCCATGCATACACACTGGCCCATTCTGTTACTCTGTCCGGTGCACCACTGACTCCATCCATCTGTCTCCTTACTGCAATCACGTTCTCTGAAAAAGGAACCAGAAGAATGTTTAAATAATTAACTCATCATCTCCCTAGCCTTATTCCAACTACGTTGGGGTTGGCTTCCAGTACTAATAAATACCAGCTAAAGCAAAATAAATTGTATTATTATTATTAAATACCAGTATTTTACATGGAGCGAATGCCTACATATATACTTCAAAACCCAGTTAGTAGTGAATAATTACGATAGGATTCCCTTAGATTCCCTTGATAGAAGTCAGAGATCGACAAATGACAGCCGGGACCAACAGCTTAACGTGCTTTCCGAGGTACGGAGGAAACTCGGTCACCCATCCGCAAACCAACCTAGTCAAGATCGGCCTGAGTGGCTGTTATAGTTAGTCATAAGCTCCTCGCTTTATCACTACATCAAGAATCTGTAAAAAAACAACTCATTCAAGGGGAGTACCACATGCTTACCGGCTCGGTTTCTTTACCTGCTCTGCAGATAACCTGCTTCACGAATGATTTAGATCCTCATGATACAAGATTTGGCAAATTAATAAATTGAACAGACGTACAAGATCCGGTCGTAAGTAAACTAAAAATAATATCTTAATTAGTTTTTAATTGAGCTGTACCTACCGTGCCATTGATTTAAGTTATGAAACCAGTTTGTATACCCGAATTATTTGCTCTCTGCTGGTGTTACAACTTTTTAGGATTCCGTAAAAATATTGACACTGACTGCGCTCATTTACGATAACTTGTATAGTATGTTAACGGAAAAGTATGTTACCTGACATTGCATACAATTCCTAGGGAATGTGAACAATTTAAATAGGTAAGTACCTAACAATCTAACATATTGTGCTACCGTGGGCAAATCTTGTAGCATAGTATAGCATAACATTGTAGCATAGCATGGCATAGCATAGCATAACATCACGCCTGTAATCCTTAAAGTGTTCGGCAGACATGTAGCATAGCATACCCTCATTTTACCATTTGCCGTTCACCGGGCACAACACCGGGCACAAATCTATACTCCGTGGCAGTATTGTCGCATAGTAGTCATATAATTTATTTCAATTCAATTAGACTATTAAAAACTCTAAGCGTCGTGTTTGTCTAAAGAAATAGTGCAAAATATTCACCTTACTACTAAACCCCGATACAGTAAGGTCACGCGATTTCAAGGGCCTTGCGTAGATGCTGGTTGTGCCCCTATGGCAACATCTTGAAACTAGGCATGTTCTAAAAGACTACGGCCTCGTAGTCACTAACGAGGATACAGTGATTCATTATTGCAAATATAAATAGTTGTATTTTTTACTAAACCACACGATTTCAATGACCGTGTAAACGAGGATGAGACCCCTATAAATTGCTAGCTATTGCATACGGCTTTGCTTGCGTTAATTTAGAATTTGACAGTCTATTCGGTTTTTACTCTGTTTGTAGTCATCATCATCATCATCATCTCAGCCGAAAGACGTCCACTGCTGGACATAGGCCTCCCCCAAGTGTCGCCACATTGACCGGTCCCTTGCGACTCGCATCCACCGGATTCCCGCAACCTTCACCAGGTCATCGGTCCACCTAGTGGGAGGTCTTCCAACGCATCGTCTTTCGCGGTTGCCACTCCAGAACTTTTCGGCCCCATCGGCCATCCGTTCTGCGAGCAATGTGCCCTGCCCGCTGCCACTTAAGCTACTGCCACTTCTGCTTGTAATAATATATTTTAATCATGATTCGAAATATACATGGTGCCATCTGTTATTGAGAACGTTATAGTTGTTTTCCTCGGGAACAGTACTATTTCGGGATGAAAAGTACCCTATGCCCGTTTATGTACACTTGACAACGTATACAGGTTGATCGTTTGAGCGGGTTAGGCGTGAAAAGGTAACAAACAAACAAACCTGCTTTCACATTTTATAATATTAGGCTCGAGGAGAAGACGGCGAGACGTCTTGGATGGGTTCGAGAGGAACCACACCATCGTGAGAATTGGAAGAAATGGGGGAAGGCAAAGGCCTTGGATATTTTCTTGTTACAGTGGGACAATACAGGCTGGCAGAAAATGTATGTAAATATTAGTAAGGACAGTAAGGATAAGGATAACTTTGTTTCTTGAATGTTTAAAAAATAACACACCTGCCTTTTTGAAAACAACAACTTTACCTTGAATTTCATGACCAGGACACTGCTACTTCGGTTAGTCACTGCAAATAGGGACTTTTTATGTGTTCCTACAGAGCCGATGTCTGTTTCCTCACATTTACGCCTTATCCTGGAATGTGTCAAACCAATTGGTTATTTTACATTGGTATAGATTAACCATGACATGTCATGTTCTCATTCATAATTATTATGAACTCAGCTATTCATTTGTGGGGAATACCCTATCCCCAAATAAGAACAAGTTACCAAACTTTCGAGTGTTGAATTTTCGGAATTCGGACTTTCCACCACGACTTATGGTAAAAAATAAGAAAGCAAATAAAATCCTAGGTAGTACTAAATTGGTTTAGTAAATAACTTCAAAATAAGCAAATCATGGCGTAGGTTTTCGAGGTTACTTTAAGCCGAATGAGTTTAAAGTCTTTAATAAAAAGAGCTAGAGCCACTCTAGTAACACGTTACAATAGAGAAAATATCACCGGATAATTATCATATGTATTATAGAACAAACGACAGTAAGTTAACCTAATGAGGTGCTAATATTCTGTACTTTATTTAAAACAAGACAACCACGACAGTTTATTTAACGAGAGCGCTTGAAACCAGATCACAATACAACGTAATAAATACATAATAGTATGTAGGTATATTGTGTGTATAGAAAGAATACAACGTATTTTTTTAAGTCTAAGCATTAGTTATCGCTTCCTAAAAAGTTGTTATCTCAGAATAAAATGTGCTTTCTTTGAGTGTAATGGCTCGGCCAAGAAAATAACGCCACGCTTGATGCGTCAATTCGCTTCGAGCGTCATTTTTCTTGAAATTACGTTTTTTTTACTCATGTAAATAACTCCTATGATTTGGTTTGTTTCCAATGTCTAAACATAGGCAATGGTAACAAACTAATAGGTATGTTATGTTAACTTTCGCATACCAGGGCTACTACAAATGGCGATGATGTGAAGAGTCTGTTTAGTTTAATTGGGGTACGATGGGCCAGAAATACGCATTTTTTTGTTTATTCAGCGCTGTGCTGGATACCAGCATTTTACAGGGAGCGACTGCCTATCTGACCTCCACAAGTCTGTCAGTACTGGGTAACACGATACCCCTTGGTAAGACTGATTGTCAGACTTTCGGACTTCCTTTAACAACTGTCTGAGGTCCACAAATAACGCAATGTAAATAAATAATCCTATTGATGCTAAGTAACAACCTATAGCTACCGCAAACGCAAATAAAAGTGTTTTAATATGTTTTCAAACATGTATACTCCTGAAACACTCCTCATCACTCACCTAATTTATGCATATAATAAACCAATTAAATTTCTATAGAAGTGCTCTAAATCTGAGTGATGATGCAGTATAGGGTATGGTGAACCTCAGGATGTCGAGTTTTTCGTCCCCGTAGAAAAGAGTGGATCCCCGCATAGAAAGGTATTCATTATATTAGTATCATAGAGGGTTATTTGTAAAACACCAATAACCTCGCAGGAGTAGATTACTAAAATCATAAACAACAACCAAAAAAATATCGACTTTTCATACAAAACTTGATCAGCTGTTCGGACATATGTATGGAGAATAGATTTTTTTTTACTGTTTTCGGAAAAGTCGTAGAACAAAATAATGTTGTTGTTTATGATGTTAGTAATCTACTCCTGCGAGGTTGTTGGTGTTTTACAAATAACCCTGTATATTAGTCTCGTGGGCTACTGCTAAACTGTTCAACTGCATGATATAGAATTTTCAAGTTAGTTCTTCATTTGTGTCATAGATGGCGCTGGAGTACTTTTTGTAATGTTTCTATATCACCTTTTGTAGTAACGCTACAATGTGATTAATTGTGACAAATGACGAGATTAAGGACCGAACAGGTTCAACGTTACCTAAATAAGATAAAAAATATTCATCTAATTGAAATGTAATAGATAATATGTATAGTTTCCTATTTAAATAGGACGAAGACGTCCCTCTCATAGAGAGAAGGCCTGTGTCCCAGCAGTACGAATTAACGGCTGATGATGATGATGATGATGATGATTATGAGGAAGGCGTGGCTACAGATTGCTGTGAAACAGAAATCGTCATCATCATCCACTGCTCGACTTGCTGCATGTAGGCCTTACTTGTGCCAGCCTCACCCAGGGTATTCCCGCAATGGAAACAATGTCGAAACAGAAATACAAAAAACATCTTCTAAAATACACAATTCCAAAATCGGCGGAACCACGCGCTGAATTTGCCCGCTGTTCTCGATAGAACGCGCTCAGCGCAGGGGAATCACCCGCGTCCGCGCAAGGAAATGACTATAAAACCCTGTGTAGGGTGAATTATACATTTATACAGCGCTCTAACGTCGTGTTGTGGACGTACGAGTGTGTGCCTAGTTGTAAAAAAAAAACTAGTCTTACTACAAGGATAATCTGTGGTCTAAAGTGATAATTACTGCGTCATCTGTGTTACGTCTTAATTGGTTGAGGTGAGATATTCACATGTTTTTTTTTGTGTATGGCTATGTTATATTTATATTCGCCAATTTAAACAGGCATGTCAATTAAAAAATTGAGAGAACATTAATTGTAGACTATTTTGAAAATGGTGAAAGACGTTTTTTTTTGTTTTGGCTAATCCCATGGTTCTATTAAAAATAACATGACAAGATAGGTACCATCACGCCTGAAAACTCGAAGGTTCAATTAAGCAGAGGTGTAGGTACCTACCTAGTAAATAGTTCGCCCACGTTTCGACATTTATGTTAAGTCCCTCTCCTAAGTATTAAGGGGCGAGAATATTGTCATCAAACGTGCAATTAGTGCTTGCTCTTCTTCACCCAAACAGATTTGGATAAAATTTGGTTAGTTATAGATTGAAATAAATTGGTTAGATAGTTTATAACCTGGATTTACTCTTTTTTTATCCCGGTAGTTCGGTAACTTGGGACAATTGACAAAAAAAAAATTGTCGGTCAGAAAGATTTCCAAAATATATTGGACACATATTTTATCTTTTCCTTTTTTAAAAAATGAAGACGATTGTGTGACGTCACATTTGAGTAGCTACATTTTTAATCGGAAAGTGACGTCATAACCCCTCCCCCTACTCATATCATCTACGAATTTCAACTTCGTCAGTTTTTATTAATTTGATAAAATAAAAAAAACACGTGTCCGATATTTTTCAATAATCTCACTGACGAAATAAAAAGAAGCATGTTTTTTTTTTTGTCTGAAATCATCCCTATTATTTACCGATCACCACCCGGGCAAAGCAGCGGGTAGCAGTATAACATACCTACTATATTGTGATGCACATAATACTATGCACATTACTTGTAAAATAATTATCACTGTATATGGTAATGTGCACATAACTAAGTATCTATGACATATATAAATACACGAGGCAACAATAACAATAAGATTCATTGTTGTTATCCTGTTTAATAAAAAAAAACACAAAAAGTTAAAAATAACTTTAGCGTCAGAAGTCGGTGACCTATGTTTGATTAATTTACTTACATAGTTTTTTTGTCACCGACTTCTGAAGCTAAAGTTTTATTTAACTTTTTTGTGTTTTGAAGTCGGTTTTATTTTTTGCAAAAACGTTTTTATTTTTCAGTTTTTAGTGATTTACTTGTGCTTACCCTTTCACAGCGTACCGGCGCGTGATGTTACGTTATGAACTGGTGTAAACAATAGATAGACATGAGATTTCAGCAATTCCAGTCCATTTGCTATCATTTATTGAGGAGTTCCGGTGCCTATCACCGAAGTTCTTCATCAGATCTTCACCAAATTTAAATGGGACTACTTTAAGAAAGTACTCTTCCAAAAACTATCCAAATCACATCAAGTGTGCCTAGAAAATTTGAAGAGTTCTCTCAATTTCTCCAGGATCCCATCATCAGATCCCGACTTGATGATTATGGGACCACCTGGAAGGTACCTATACCCTTTCAAACAAAAAAAAATAATATTTAAATCGCATAAAATAATAATTTAAATCGCTCCAGCCATCTTCGAGTAATCGGGGAACATACATAAAAAAAAGGTTCCGACGAATTGAGAACCTCCTACTTTTTGAAGTCGGTTAAAAAGAATCATAAGACTCGGTCAAGTTAAATCTGAGTTTCAGTCATAAAACGTTGATAGTTCTTGACTTCTTGGTAATTACTGGGTCTTGAGTTCAATCCCCAGACAAATTCTGATTGGAATAATAATGTTATTCGAAACAGTGGATCTAACTATATTATTCGTGAAGTTTCAGGAATGACACCTACCACTGCTTGTCTCTGCATCACCTAAAGGTTGACTGGTAGAGAATGCCAATGGCATTAAGTCCGCCTCTGTACTTTGTGCTTGAAGTGTTAAATAAAATAAATAAATAACACTTTCGTACGAGCAGTAGCGTACCATTCAAACAATTTTTAGAATTTAGCGGTTTTCGACTTAAAAAGTTTTTCGAAATAGCGCGTGCGTCGGAATAACGTCGTTATTCTACCTAATGAGGGGTACAGAATTTAAAAAAAAGTTGAATGTCTTGCAGTCTTCCCAATAAGCTGCATTCGCTATCTTATGGCTCAGACATCACGCGACGTCGCGTGAATATAGTAACATGCCGCTTCACGCGACGTCGCGTGATATGGCAATTAACGTGTTAACACTAAATCAAGTAAATTCTCCGTATACATAACACATTCGTCACCCATTCATCAGCCAATGAATAAATCAGTTCTCCATTCATGAACTAACCATTCGTTTATTGTCTGAATTATTTAATTGATAAAATTCAGTGTCGTAATCTCACGGTAATATCCCCGGCCGTGTGACCGATTACGAGTTACTTAGTTGATTTAAATAAATTGATTGAGTTGTGGTGAGTCAACGATGAATGAGCTGCATAGTTATTCACATATTATGCTCGATTTGATTCCGATTCGACATATGTCTGTCTTTTATTGGCATTACGAAAGCGAGCGAGATAGACATAGGACTTTCCGAATCGAAATCGAATCGAGTGTTTGTGAATAATTGTGCTGGTATCATTTCAATGAAGTTTCTGAATATCCTAATATAACGTTACGCCTGTTATCCGTAAAGGCTTGGGCAGAGGTGCACCTAACTGTTGAGCCACATCTCGCAAGTCATGTTTAAGGCGATTACAAGAGCTAAACGCGAGTTTTATAATTACTAAAAGTATATGATTTACTGCTATAAACAAGACCAGAAAAATATATGATATTCTTCAGGATATATGCTAGCATGATAGTGTTTTGAAAACATAATACAATTAATTTGACTCGATAAAATAAATCACGAACTTATCTCTAAAAATATCTTTCAAACAAAAAAAAACATACCAATATGCATGCGATCATTCTGATTTTTTGGGAAATAATTTTGCAAGCAATATATTAGCATGATAGTGTTTTAGTTTTTTAATCCAATTAATAGTTTTTTTTTTTTTGTAAATCGATCGAAACCACTCATTTCGCGCTATTTGGCCCGCAGTGACTGACGTAACAACCACTTTGTAGTGAAAGCTGATTAGAACTTTCTTCTAACAGCATTACAAACGAAGTTTGAACCACCAAAAATAGAGTTGCTAATTTAGCTCGTCTAATCGCCTTAAGTCCCATGTCATAAGGGCGAGCTTATTACCATCAACTGGGCACAAATCCAAACTCTGTGACTGCTACCTACGGAAAAATTCCTGGTGGTCACAGTTTGCTCAACCCGAGAATCGAACCCGCCCAACAAACATTTTTGTCATATAGTCAAACTTTTATATGACCTGAAGTCCCTTTAAAGTTATTTTATAGTAATTATTATACCACTTTGTCATGTACTGGTGTATTATATGTCCGAATAGTCATTTAAATGGATTGTGGTATAATAATGTCGTATAGACGTTATTTCGAGCTTTTTATACAATCATCATATAATATCGTCTACGACGACATCTATAAACCTAAATTATACAACTTTTAGTCCTGTAAACGTTATCGTAGTATAAATGTCGTAAAACAGTAAATTTTGTCATATAATTACCTTTTAAACATCTGCTAAACGGATAATAATTGTTTACACGTAGTATTTGTAACCAGTATATATAAGTCGAATAAGTATTACGAGTGCAACCTGTATACGTCCTAAAGTATCACAAACATGATAATACGACCGCTATTTAATTAATACTCATGTCAAAGGTTTATAATTATCTTTTATACAATTTCCACCATTTTGAAATCAAATTCAGCATATTATTCATTTATTGTCTGATACAACATGGGTCTAAAAAAGGGGAAAAGTATTAAAAGAAGGAGTCCATTCAAAAGAAAAGCTAAAAACAACTTTCATTCGCTTCAAGCACGCACTGTTTTACAAAGTAAGACCGATCAAGCTGAGAGTTAAGAAAATAAGAAGGGTTCCGTATCACATTTAAACCCAAATTTAACAAATCAACTTAACCAAAGTGCATCATGTTCATTTTCAACATAATTTAGGAAACTGAAGCTACTAGCTACTGATATAAAGTGTGAATTGGTTAGTGTTTCATACAACTCAAATATATATATTTTGCTACATTTATAGATACATTTAAGAAATAGGTAATAAAAAAAGGCTATAAAAATTGTTTCATTCTTTAATTAGTCCCAGGAACGTAATTAATATTTCAAGATAGTCGAAATTTGACACAATAAGTGACTAATTAATTTCGACTAATCAAAATTAAGCAAAGCTTTGAAATATTGTTAATCTAAACCACGGGCATTTCAAATGTGCGCGTATCGTTTCTGTGAAGTCCAACTTTGATAAGAACTTATCAACATCCGCATAATATAGATCATTGTGGGGTTCACCTAAAACAAAAGTATTATTTAGACTTAATTGCGTTATATATCACGAACACAAATATTCTGTCTTAAAAAATAAATTCTTTGAACTAAGTTAGCTAGGCGTTTATATTATTTTATTACTGATCCCTAAATAAACTGATAATTTGGCGTAAACATATATGAACACGCAGTTTATACGTCGGGAAGTTATGTAGTTGTCGTATAACGCATTCATTTAACCCTACATTACTACTCATGTTGCGACATACAAAGAAACTACTCATACGCCCGCGAGGCGCATCATATTGATAATGATTTTAATCAAAACCTATAAGTATGATTGATATGTTTGGACTGTTTTTATAATTATGAATATTACTAAAAAGTGAAAAAAATAATTTTAAATAATTATTATTATATTTTCATTATGAAATCTTTAATCAAATAAATCTTAGGAAGAAATTTCTGGAACTTGGGCAATTAAACAGTATTCTCATTAAAAATTGAAAAAAACAACTTTAAGTATACACTTCTCTTATAAATTGTAAATTATGAAGTAATTAACTAAAAAAAACTAACAAAGTAACAAAAAAAAATATTTTACATACAATTTGATTAAGACCGCAAAACTTACATACAAGCTACTCATACGTCTTTGGAGCGCCAAGGGTAGTAATATCTAAAAAACTAGCACACTTACCGTAACGCAACCACCGTCCTGCGACACGTGCTAGCGATGACTGAGATGTCCTTGAACGTGAATGCCATACGCGCGAAGGATAAAAAGAGAGAGCAAAATATCAAAAACGTGGGCGCCTCTGCGACGTAGAGTAGTAATCTAGGGTTAATAAAATTATTGATAAAATATGCAAAAATAATAAAATTTCGAAAGCGCATGAAAAATTTGTTATAAACTTACCCCACATTACTCAGTAAACTTGATTGCGCAATGGTTTAGAACTGATGGAATGGTTTTATCACCTCAAATAACCATGAAAAAAATGTAAATATTAACTCAGCTGTCAAAAACACTGCCATATTAAATTAACGTATTATAATCTGTAACAATATTTTCGTTCAGTTAAGCATCATCTTTAAACGACAATAACACAACGATTACATTATATAAAAGTCATATTGTGTACAATAACTCGACCCGAAGTCGAATACACGCCGCGACACCTATCATTACATGATAAGTAGTCAGATCGCCGACATGTATACGACTACTTTGCGACTAAGTTAGGTATTTATATGACTGTTACACGAAACTCTTAGCGACTTAAGTTGAATAAAATGGGCCCTAATGCCGTCCTGTAAACGTCCTTATAACGTTTATACGATTATACTAAATAACATTAAGTGGCCACCAAAACGTCTACTCGACGTCGTAAATGTTTGTTGGGCGTGACCTCATGCTTGGCAGTCGAATGCGACAACTAGACTCACGAGGCAGTCAGATATTTCAGCAGTATTTGTTTGAGGGTGTCACCGTCCGGAGTTCCCGCAATTTGTCCGTAACAATTTGAACGCACCTGAACGCCAAATTAGGGCATCACCCTTTAACACCTTGACTAAATTTCTTAAAATCATAAAAAATCTGAAGCTACTAATGCGTGTGAAAGTACTCTTAACGAAAACCGAAAGGTACTATTGTTCTCGCTGTCATTGCGATCAGCTTTTCGTATTAGACCATACCTCGGACCCTTCGGAAGTTACGGAGATATTGGGGGTCAAAGTTCCGACTTTTTCACAAGTTTATTTTTAATTAACAATGTTTTGAGTGCATTATACACTAAGGCCTAATGGAGGGGCCGCAAGGGCCGAAGCCTGCCGGGGCTGCGGGACTGTTTCGTATACAGAGATACCGTGGTCCTGGAACATAAATAACATGGACGGGATTTAGTCAGTAAAAGTCTGACACTCCCTCCCGCTCCGCCCAGTTCAGATCCGAAAAAAAAACAAAAGCTCAACCGTAGAACGTGATTTTATACCGCGAAAACAAAAACCTTTTTCAGCAATAATTTCTGTGTCTAGTTCACGAGTTAATTAGTTTGATGTACAAAATGCTTGTTTGTTGTGCTTGAAATTTTGAATGTCAAATTACAAATAAAATCAAAGCTACAGTCACAGTCACAAGGCATAATAACTTGCGAAAGTACTGTAGTTGCCCATTCCAAGAGTCGTTGGCACCTTGTAGGTAGCCATCCACATTCACAATCAAAACTTTCTTTACGACCGACTACGTGTAAATATTGACCTCTAAACCTGCACTGACTCTTAAACTTCAGCTTGATGATAGATAATTACGTAGGTACAGATATTAATTGATCCCGCCGACACGTCACTGTGACGTGGGCATGACACGGAGTCACGACGCACAGCGCATGCGTACCATAAGTAAACTAACACAAATTAATTTTAATTACAAGCTGCGCGCGCGGCTTTGCTTGTGTACATAGTTAATTAGATGACTGTAATTTGGGACTAAAGAGTATCTACATCTACAAAATAGCTGTTCTTATGGTAATCGCCCGGACTTCAAGTTTCGAACTTTTGAAGCAGTCTTTTTGCAGTCGTCGAATAGGTAAGACGATTCGATGGTTTACAAAGTGCCAGCTGATTAGAATACTAAATTTACAACAATTTACTCTACAACCAGTCTTACCAAGTGGTATCATATTTCCCAGTGTTAACTGGGTTGTGGAGGTCAGATAGGCAGTCGCTCCATGTAAAATGCTGGTATTCGGCTGCATCCGGTTGTACTGGAAGCCGACCCCAAGATAGTTGGGAAAAGGCTAGGCAGATAGATGATGATGATGGTATCTAGGTACTCTAATTACTGGTCCTACTCACTTTACAAGGAACTACTAAAAACCCAAAAACCTAGCCTAGAATAAAATCGTTAATTTGAAATTGAGCTTATGTAAGTTCACACAGCCACCAATCAAGCTTTACAGAACCAGTATATGCAGATCTCCTCTTTGTATTGGAAAGCGTCACCGTAAAATTGTCAAACACGTAAGATTGTAATCTCTCTAGCAAGATTGTCAACTCTCGAAATATTGTCAACAGAACATACTGCTTACTTGTATTAGTTACAATATAACGCATTATTTTTCGGTAGATTGTAATCTATAGAAATGAAACCGTAATATTGTGAAATGCATGCGACGGATGTATCTCTGCCCCATAATCGGGACTTGGGGCACCCCCACGTTAGGTCAGTTAGGTTCCTATAAACCCTGCAGACATAAATAGGGGCCCCACGTAGCGGGGCTCCGTCTACTACGCTTTTAAGGGGAATATGAAGTGTTTTGAGGTTAGGGCATATTAACCGGTATTTCTCAGGAATGGTATATTATCTTTTCATGGGAGTGGTACTATGGAACAAGGGGGACCCCTATATCCCTCTCCTCCCCCACACCGCACAAGTTGACTTCCATCGCATACATTTCACAATATTACGGTTTAACTTCGTTAGATTATAATCTACAGAAAAAAATACGTCATATTGTAAGCAGTGTATTTGTTTGACAATCTTTCGAGAGTTTACAATCTAACGCTTTTTACAATGTGACGCTGACGTATACAAAGCGAACCTCTGATACCGGAAATGTATAGTTTGATAAATGTTGCCGTGTGTACACTGTTCTTAATATGTCCACGTACAAACAAACCTACATTTTATTTAATGCACATAGATTTAGTGACCCGCTTTAGATAAGGAAGTACTGGAGTAGGTGCGACAAAAACAAGCTGTGATCAACTATGTACTAAAGTATATAAGCAGTGATAACCAACTTATAGCGTGTTTTGTTTCAGTGTGCGGACAGTCTGATGGGCGTTACGTTCAGTACATAAGCTGTTGAATGATGATGTTTTTTGTGCTAGTGATGAGCTGTGTGTTCGCTAGTGTTGTAGCCATGCCGAGTCTATCTAGTAAAGGTGAGTATTTATTTGGTTTTATTACTTTTGTGCTGTTTTTCCGTAACACCTTTTTTTGGGAATTATTTTAGATGAAAATATATAGATGAAAAGCGTTAATATTAAGATGCCTGCGGAGCATACGAAGTTCATACAAACGTAATACCCAAAATAATTTGTAAATCAAACACAATCTTAAGGTAGTGTGTATTTATTTCGATTGTATTGCAGAATATATAGGTTCCCAAAAACACATATTTTGAATGTACAACGATTTAAACAAGAGTTATGAGAGAAACAAAATTTTCTATAGAAATGTTTAAATTCTTCATATCTCGTCTTTATATCATTATCCTTTCAAAATATTTATTTGGGAACGTAGATATTCCGTAATCCAATCGAAATACACAAAAAAACGAATTAAGTAGTCCGTCAGATTATCAAAAAAAAATTACCCATTATATTTCTTTTCTTTACGTAAACCAACGACGCTTTTAAAATTGTCAATACGATCCCGAACACAAATTGCATAATTTTGAGACTGTCGTCGTCATGCATATTATTTATTCGTTGCAGCCGTTTCCGTGGAGAATGAAGTCAACACTTACAACTTCCCATTCGTCCCTCGAGAGCAGTGGCAAGCCAGGACTCCCAAAAAGACAACCCCTCTCGTGACCCCAGTTCCTTTTGTGGTCATCCACCACTCCTACATACCCGCAGCATGCTATGACAGAGCAAAGTGCTGCTCCGCTATGAGGCATATGCAGGACTTCCATATGGATGACCATGGATGGTGGGATATTGGATACCAGTAAGTATTTCTTGCATTTTTATACAATACTATAGCACTTCGCTCCGCGACTTCGTCCGCGAAAATTGTGATAGCACTGCTAATTTGCATGATATCAATATTATTTATAGCATATGTTACTCGGTAAAGATGTAGCTTTGTAATGGTAAAAGATTTTTTTAAATAGGTCGGTTAGTTATTGAGTTAAATCGTAACAAACACACAAACAAACAATCGAATCTTTCCACTTTATGAATTAGTATAAATATAGAAGTATAGATGTTTAGTTAGCTGTCACTAAAGATATTAAAATATCGAACTTTTAACGAGACAAAGCGATGAACACCGCATCTACTTACAAAAGTTAATTGATTGCTGTTGGTAAAGTTTGCAATTACGTCTTTGATATGGGCTCGTTGAGATACAGGATCACAGTTCTTTGATAGCTTGTCTTCTGCTAGCCTAACTACAGGAACTTTAATCCCCGATTAGGCATCTAGCCATTAACCAACGCCAACGTCACCACGGGTGCCTAACCTATTGCCCGTGCCGCGACACGTTAATTGCCCGTGGTAGGTACCATCAGTACCAGTAGTACCACGTGTAAAAATATTCTCGTAGACCTACAAAGCGATCCAGTAGTTAGTACCTACCACGGAAAGTTTTTTATACCCGTGTTACACTCGGGACTGGATCAACCATCCTAGTCTCACATCATCACATCTAGGTCTACACTACTAGTGAAAGAACATGTTTTATCAAAACTTTACCTTTTAACAACCCGTAATGGCGGTTGATTTAGTGCTCACCGGAGCAAAACATAATGTCAACGGTTATTCACAATATTCCACTAAACAAACAATTCCAATGCTTTAACAGACTATAATAATGTCCACTATTAAATGCAAACTTTTATTAAACGGTGCAGTTATCGCGTTATCTTATTTGTACAACCTTGCTAATATCAATGGTCAGTCGATAATATCTATGAAACTGTTGATACACGTGTCGATAGCCCTACGCTGAAGGACAATAACGCCTATTCTCTTTGATGGCATTTAACTATAAATAGTGGAAAAATACACTTAACGAAGCCATACGCTGATCGCAATGATTAGGGAATAGCGCCTTTCGGATTCATTAATGCTGGGGTATCTGCTTTAGCAACTCTATTTGCGGTGGTTTAAACTTCCTTTGAAATACTGTTAGAATAAAGTTCTAATCAGCTTGCACTACAAAGTGATTGTTATGTCAGTCACGGCGGGCCGAATAGACAATAGTGCGAAATGTGTGGTTTTTATTTAATTGTAGCCTAATAAATAATTCGATCAAAATTCCAAGTGTACAATTTGTGAAGAAAAAAGTTACAAATATTTGTGTGAAAAAAAAAACTTAATCCCGTTTAAGAGAAGTTACGAAATTTCAAATAAAAAAAAGTGCTTTACTTTGTATTTTTTTTTTAAATAGTAGTAATAATAAAGTTACAATTATTTAATTGTACCGATTAAAGTTTAGAGTCTAATAAGCAACATGTAATCTTTTGCACATTTATATTTACTCATCAAAGAGGAGTTAAATGGAGAAAACCTCTCCTTAGATAACCAACCACCTTTTTTTTTTAGGATGGGAAATCATCAAATGACTTCTCCCACTCTGGGCGGAGCGGGAGGGAGTGTCAGACTCTTACTGACTAAAACCCATCCATGTTCCTTCCTCGCCCTTTATGTTCTAAAGATCATTTTTTACCTTTCTGAGTGTGACAACGGTGTAGTAAGTCGTGCACGCTATCCAAGTTTCTACTTATTTATGACTATATGATTGATATCTAAATCTCCCATCAGTTTCGGCGTGGGCAGTGACGGAGCAGCATACGAGGGTCGAGGCTGGGAGACACTGGGCGCACATTCACTGCACTTCAACAGTGTCAGCATCGGCATTTGTCTCATTGGTGATTGGAGATGTAAGTATCTATTGCAATATTATAATAAGTGGGAGCTTTATACTCCTTATAGTCAAAATGAGAACCGGCATCATCATCATATCGACCCACTGCTGGGTTTAGGCTTTCCCTTTCTTCCGCCACACTTTCCAGGTCAGCATGCCTGAGAGATATTTCTTGACGACATGTAAAGCCAAGTCAGAGGCCCACGGCCACGGGCGAGAAATGGCCCCTTATTCACAACCATTCGACTCGTTTCCGATTCGTATGTCTATCTCGGTCGTTTTCGTAATGCCAGAAGAAGACAGATAATTATACGACTTTCCGAATCGGAAGCGAGTCGAATGGTTGTGAATAAGGGGCCTGAACTGTTTGTACACCTACCACTGCTTGTCTCTGCATCACCCAAAGGTTGACTGGTAGAGAATGCTCTGTACTATGTGCTTGAAGTGTTCAATAAATAAATAAATAAACTGACATCAAGTAATGCAAAAGTTAAAGAAGAAGATTATAGTCAAAATGTAAAATACCACGGATTAGTATCTGTATCATTCTTATCGTTTGATTTTGATATGGTTTGATGCTATTTGGTGTGAGCGAAATTTAACTACGTGTTCCTGAGTTTAGGGTTTGAAATGCTTTGTAGGCATTGAGTATGTAAGGATCGTAGCAGGCCATCCCCATGAAAACGTGAGTTTCTTTAATAGCTATAGCACTTCGCCTGCGACTTCTTCCGCGAAAATTATGATAACTCGGCGAATTAGCATGATATCAATATAATTTATAGCCTATGTTACTCACTAAAGATGTAGTTTTCTAATGGTGAAAGAATTTAGAAAATCAATTGTGTAGTTTTTGAGTTAAATCATAATAAACAAACAAAAAATCAAATCTTTCCTCTATGAAATAATAGTTTAGTAATATCGTAGAAAAGACAAATGTCAAATTTTCCACAAGGAAAGCTAGTTGGATAGATGATGCCACGTTTCAAACATGTAGGTAGGTACAATCAATGTTTATCAGATAAAAAGGCAGTCTGATAAGTGGAGCCCGCCCTCTCGATGATTATGATTCAAAACTTAGGCCTAGACTGGAACATAAATGGATGCTCAACGCGCTTGTGAAGACCATCCCTTTTTTTTTGGATGGGAATTCATCAAATGACCCCTCCCGCTCCGCTCAGAGTGTCAGACTTTCACTGCTTAAAACCCATCCATGATCCTTCCTCGCCCTTTACGTTCCGGGGCCGCGGTATCTTTTTCGAATAGCCGTGCAGCCCCGGAAGTCCCGCAACCCCGGGTGGAGACCAACCCTGGATTGGACTTGTTTGTTGATGAATGGAAGACGACACATGTTAGAATGTTTGTAGTTCTGTGAGAAGACCGTGTAAACGGATTCCTTCACACACACAAGCCTCCTATCTTCAATTGGAAATATGGTATGCAGCAATTTAGGTCCTAACAACAACTTTATAAGACTGCCAATCATTTTCGACAGCATGAGCATGAGCTGTTCTAAGATGGGTTTCTTTGTAAAATATTGTAAAAATCGTCGTCAAAGTCACCAGTCGGAATATTAGACTTTTTAGTCAGAACATTAGGACTAAATCAGTGTAGACGATAATAGGAATTTCTCAATGAATGCTAAACAACTTGTGTTGCAACTAAAGCGTAACCGGTATCTCCCATATAAACCGCTATTCGGAATCATCCTTCAGCCTATTTCTAACAAATGCTCCTTCGTTCCAGTTGGGGTACCACCAGCAGAACAGAGAAAGACAGCAATGGCTTTAATACAAGCTGGAGTAGAGCTTGGCTACATCAAGCCTGACTACAAGCTCATCGGCCATCGGCAAGTGAGGGCCACGGAATGTCCTGGAGATGCCCTCTTCAATGAAATCAAGACCTGGGATCACTATTCTCCCTATCCTCATTCGCATCATGATTTACTAGATGTAGAGGAAATTCCGGACTTTGTGAAGGATATTATAAGAGGAAATGCTACTGCGCCTACGATACCTGCCTAGTGGAAACGGTTTTCTGGCAGGAAAGACTTCACAGCTCATGTGATGACAAGCTTTCGTTTACATTTTATATACTGCTAGCTGGTGCCGGCCGCTTCGCCTGCGTACAAATTATATCAAAAAATCTTCCTCGCAAACACACTCTATCCATTGGTGAAAACAGCATGAAATTCGGTTTAGAAGTTTTTGAGTTAATCGCGAATTAATTTTGATGATTTAACCGCGACAGACAGACGCGGCGGAGGACTTTATTTTGTAATACGTAATTATGTAGTGATAAATCAGGTTGCTTTACCAATGTTCTGTTTGCCATGTATTATCCTTGAGCTCAGTGATTTCGTTTAATGAGATTGTACAATCCATAGAGAATATTATGGTGTTTTATCTGCTTTTCTTCACAAACAAAATGTAGGTAAAATTGACTCGATAGAAATGCTCGTGCTCTCTTAAGTTCCTTACATAAATATAAACAGATTCTAGGAGTTATTCATATAAACTAGTTTATTTTATACTGCCGAAATGATAACATATTATTAATGAGATAGGTTTTTATTATAAAAACTCAGTGGTTAACTATTAATAACAAACGTATAGTTGTAGAATGTTATTGATTTTTTTTATGACGAGTCAGTCGGTTTCATTATTTTTTACTTGCAAGTTAATGATGATGTTCTTGTGAAATTTAATTAAAATGAGAGATGTAAAAACAAGATTGATGTTTTAAAAAAGGTTTAATTAAAAATTATGTTTTTAGTTATAATTTAGTTATTACTAGCTTCTGCCAGCGGCTTCGCCCGCGTGAAGTTTCAAAATTGGGGTTGAGTGAGAATATTATAAACGTAAGAGTAAACAAATATAATAATAACAAATCTCCGAACTGCTAAGCTATCGGGAGTTACACGTGTTATTGTGAGTCAACTATAAAAGATAGACATATGCTGTCTTGGGATATTTTTTATATAATTTTATGTGGAATATTTCCGTTATACATGATTTCTATGTAACTTTAACCATTAAGGCTGCACACGCGACGGAAGCTAAAAAAACCAAGTAACTTCTCCCGTTTTCCCAACATTTCCTTTCACTGCTCTGCTCCTATTAATGGTAGCGTGATGAAAAGTATACTATTACCTGCTCAGGAGTATGTAGAATAATTGTACCAAGTTTCGTTAAAATCCGTCGAGTAGTTTTTTTTTCTATAAATAACATACAGACAGACAGACAGACAGACAGACAGACAGACAAAAATTTTACTGATTGCATTTTTGGCATCAGTATCGATCACTAATCACCCCCCGATAGTTATTTTGTAAATATATTTCATGTACAGAATTGACCTCTCTACAGATTTATTATAAGTATAGATTAGTAACTATCTGGTAAGGCTGTGATTATAATAATAAGTTGTTTTTATGACATACACTGGTTCGGTCACACGGTACAAACAAACTGCCGACGTCCATCCGGAGCGGACCGGAGCGTCCGGAGCCGATTCGCGATTTGTCCGAATGTACAGACTAGGGGCCAGGCCACGAGGGAGAGAACCTCTCGTCCCAGCCGCCCCGGGCGACGCACCGGGCGTGCACCGTAGGCGCGGGCCTGTGGACGGTGAGCTATGGGCTAGCTCGCCGTCCGTCCCTCAGGCCGCCGGTGTTCCACGCGCGCCTCAAAGAGATGTCAGCACAATAAAGGTGGGAATGAAGAAACATGGATGGATTTTAGTCAGTAAAAGTCTGACACTCCCTTCCGCTCCGCTCGGGGGGAGTCATTTGATGATTTCCCATACGAAAAAAAAGGGATCAGCGCACACCAAGCGCAGAGTATTTTTGGAGACTACTGAAAAATGAATCTTTTCACAACTCCTCATGTTGCAAAATTAGACGTACAAACTTGGTGCTCGAGTTGGTGTGCGCTGACCCTAGAACATAAAGCTATTACAATCTGTCAGTTTTCTTCAATGGATATTCAACTTTTTCGCTACAGCGTTAAGTTGAAGGTCGATTGGGAAAATTTGACAGTTTCAGGTAGTTTTATGTGGTGTCTGTACCAGTTTGAGAGATCCTGTTTCTTGACTTGATGTTAATTACCTAGTATACACACATCAACAGAATCTAGGGATATTTTATATTTCATCAAATATCTAAAAATCTATGACGAATTTTCTGATATAGTAAATAGAAGAATGATAGGTTATTTTAAGGTCTATAGTAAACAATAAAAAACATTTCGTGATTTTTTAGTTTTAAATAAAAATGTTAATTTTTTTCATTGCCGTAGCAAATTAATATGGTAAAAAACTTAATTTCTTCTTATAAAGCTATTAATTTTAAGGAAAATTGAAAAAGTCTTATTAAATCTAATTATTTATAATCAGTGTTGTCACCCTATTACATTAATTACAAATCGACATCGATTGTTCATGCTTAAAATTAGATTGTCAATGTCTTGCTGCGGTATGAGGTCCCATGTTCTTTGCAAGTGTTCGTAAAGTTGTTGTTCTGTCGTCAAATTTGGCGGTAAATCTCTCAAAGCTTTTCGTTGTAACATGTCCCAGGCATGCTCGATAGGATTTAAGTCGGGCGACTGTGCAGGCCAATCCAAAACTCGAATATTGTGGTCTCGGAGAGCGGCCGACACCCAGCCGCGCCGTATGGGAAGGAGCATTATCGTGCATGAGTAGAAATTCCTGGCCCATTTGGATTCTGTGTGGGACAATAACAGACTCTACTACCTCCTCGTCGTATTTTTGTGCAGTCATGCTACCTTGGATCCAAATGAGCTGGGTGCGTCCGCCAAGACGAATTCCTGCCCACACCATGATTGTCCCGCCTTGGTATGAGTGGACCTCCTGAGGGCGCCGTGGACGGCTAACTCTCCCTGGAGTTCTTCAAACGCGTGTTCTTCGTGAATCCGGATGAAACCCAAACCGGGACTCGTCGGTGAACAGCACCAAAGACCATTGTTCGTCACTCCATGATAAATGCTCCCGAGCCCACGAAAGCCGTCAACCGCGATTGCCACGTCGCAATGCTGGAACACGTAGCGGTCTTCGAGCATGAAGACCAACTTCATGCAACCTCCTTCGCACGGTTTGGTCGCTTACCAGCAGCTGGTGGTCCTCCTGGAGCCTTTCTACTAGTTGCATCGCTGTGATATTGGGTTGTCTTCTAGCGTGATTTGGAGAAATCGATCCTGTCTCTGCGTAGTAACGCGATATCTACCCGTGTGCCGTTCAGCTACTTCCCCAATACTGCGATAACGTGACAACAACCTTGATATCACGTTTTGGCTGGTGTGTAGGGCCTCAGCAACGACGCGTTGAATAGCACCATTTTCTAGCATGCCCACGGCTCGTAACATTTCATCACACGGCACGTTAAATTAAAAAAGAATAACAATCTAATCCCTTTTCATTAATTAATATTAATAAAACAATTTTAATTTTCCTTAACGTAATGAATTACTAACAATTTTGCCGCCGTATTTTGTTTTTTCTTTTTTTTCATATTTATTTTTTAAAATTTTGACAATAGAATAAATGAGGTTTCAATCTGTATACAAACTTTTTATGTAAACTAAAAAGATTTTAAACTAAACATTCGTAAATAATTTAGGATTAAGGTATCCCTAGATTCTGTTGATGTGTGTACATTCATAAATTGTAATAAATCATTGTTACGTGATTCATCAGAAATCCAAGCGTCATTATAAGTAGGTATTTGGTACGTTTTTCAATAAAATGTACAACATTTATATGTAGCTGATTGTAAATATTATGTAATAATTGTAAATATAAAAAATTTGCTAAAACAATCTCTTTGTTTTCATTTTAATCATCTTGGAGGTAACTAGGTATCTTGTGTACTTTGACCTTCTACAATCTTTTGACGTAATTATTTTTAATTCGTATCCGAACTTACTGAAAGATGATTATGGAACGGATGTATCGTTTTAAATACCATTACCAACTGTATTTAATATTAAAAATAAGAATACTGCAAAACATCGCGCCTGTATCCTCAAAGAGTTAGACAGCTACCTAATAGTACACCCACATTTGGCCGAGCCTAATTCTGCTATTTTAATAAATTCGTCACTCCAATACGATTCTCAGCCCATTGTCATTTTGCTTAAAGTTCGTAATCTGCTAAACTCACAATGGTCGATCATTGGTCGGTCAATGGTCTCGTAATAAAATTGTGTTTTAATGGCATTTTGTATTGTTATTATTATCTACTACTAAATAAGCCGACCCCAACATAGTTGGGAAAAGGCTAGGCAGATGATGATGATCTACTACGAGATTAATATTCTATGACATTTCTTTCAAGTGGTTGTTCATTGAGAAGTCATAATGACGCCATTTTATTAGTAGATTACCAAACTTGTCAAAACTTGACAGAACTTGATCATTATGACTTCAATGATCGCCTATTCTGACACTATCGTAATAGCAG
Organism: Xestia c-nigrum; assembly: GCA_916618015.1. Classification (NCBI taxonomy): domain Eukaryota; kingdom Metazoa; phylum Arthropoda; class Insecta; order Lepidoptera; family Noctuidae; genus Xestia; species Xestia c-nigrum. The sequence goes on from OU745263.1 coordinate 9,444,421, forward strand.
AATCGAGGTGTTTTACACCCTTTATGTGAACACCTCCACTTAAATATACCAACCACGACACTGAGAACTACACGATTATCTGTCGTCACGACATAGTAGTTACGCGGCTTATGACGATTAATTTTAGTGAAAACGCTCAATAATAGAATTCTATTTAATAATAGTCTCTTGTATACATGGTTCTGTAATCTTCTATGTTTGTCATTTGACTTGTTTTTTCTTATGTTTACCGGATTGTGTTGATAGTAGTAAATTACGGCCCTTGGAATGATTGGAAAATAACAATGTAGGTACTGAGAATAGATAAGCGATTGTTTATTAAAACAAACAAATACATATTACACAATATTAAAACAGAATTAGGCGTAGTTAGATTAAGTACACACCGCGACAAATCAAGCTATAAAACCGGGCAAGTGCGAGTCGACTCGCGCACGAAGGGTTCCGGACCTACTTTAATCAAAAAAACAGTTTGGCTGTATGAGAGCACCACTTAAATATTTATTTTTGTAATGTGTTAAAATTACAACAATCTAGATATCACAGTTGGTGACAGACAGACGGACGGTGGGAGTCTTAGTAATTGGTTTTCATTTTTATCCTTTGGGTACGGAACCATAAAACCAAATTAGATGATCTCTTATTGTACGGGCTCATACAAATCGAGGTCAGGTTATACTCGATGAGTATAGCTTGATCCGTCGCCGTCCGTGTAAACGCAAATTACGCAGTTTCAAAATTTTGAAAAAACGGTTCATAATTACTTCAATACAAATAAACCTTTAAAAATCTATTTTTAGTATATTTTGGATTAGGGTTACCCCTGAGAGATCACTGCAGATGTTTGCAATTTAATAAACAACCAACCAAACCACACCACTAACCATAAACCACCAACCAAAACCACCACAACCACCAAACCACAACCATAACCAACCGTAACCATATTTTATCGGCAAATAAATCTTTGACTACTTTAAAGAAAAATGGGTACTCACAGAAACATCGTTGTCCAACTGTAGAACCAACACCACGTATACTGTATGGCGACAGCACGAGGTCCCGTACGTCACTGAACATTACCCTCTCCTGTAGCTTATCCACCGTTTATCGCCATCAAAATTTGGTAGATACTGGAAGACTAGGAGTACATAACCTACTTTCAGCGTTTGCGAGTGCATTTACTCATTTGATAACAGGAATCGTCAGTTTTGGCAGGTGTTCAATTCGCATACAGCGCAACGTAATGATGGGTGCCGTAGTGCGCGGCTGTTCAAATGATCTCAACTTTAGATCTTCTAAAAAAAAACTTAAATTAAATGCATTTAAATATTGCTGCTAACTTAATAGCGAGCGAACTTAGTTATCCACCATCCCCTTCATTAAAGCATGCGATATTTTAACGCATTTTTTAAAGATACTTGTAATTTAATCTTAAAGTTGACTGACAAAAAATGCACAGCCTTAACCGTTGGGTCTAGAATAGCGAAAGAAGAAGAAGAAGAAGAAGAACCTTTAAATTACGAAAATGACCAGAAGAATAGTAAATTACAAGGAACGATTTTTGAAACTACGTTCACCAAGAGGATTCTGAATGTTTTTTGTTTGTCATTTTGGGGATTGTAAACTAATGATTTTAAACTGACAGGGTCAGTAACACTTAAACTAATACTAAAAAATGGGATATTTACCATGCTTAGGTACTATTCATTTTGAGTAACCGATATTTGAGCGATGTCGCAAGCATGATCACGGATAAACTAGAATAGAATAGTAGGTATACATGGTCCAGTTTTTAGTGGCTCTTGATGATTACATTTTTTTAATTCTAGTTGAAGTGGCTCCAGCACGGCAACTGAACACCGAGAAGGCTCTTCTACGAGCTTGTTGACCTTGGCTTAATGATACCGGACTACATATTCTTGATGTGAGGAACATGCTATGTCCTGGAGAGGCTTGGTATGGATAGCTACACAATAACTGAAATAGTAAAATAACCTAAGGTGTAAACATTGTCATTTTACCAACTCGGCCATTGCTGGGAGACGTGAAAAATGGGCTCGTGAAACTTTCACAAATGCTCTAATTCATGGAAAAATTCTAGCCCTGTAACACCAGGTCCAAGTTTCTGTGGAGTTTGAAACTTTTACTTTCTTGCATTGGTTTGATTGATAAAAGGTTGATTGATAAAATTTGATTGATAAAAGGTTGATTGATAAAATTTGATTGATAAAAGATTTATTAATAAAATTTGATTGATAAAATTTGATTGATAAAAGATTGATTAATAAAATTTGATTGATAAAAGATTGATTTATAAAATTTGATTGATAAAAGATTGATTAATAAAATTTTATTGGTAAAAGGTTGATTGATAAAATTTGACTAATTCATGTAGCTTGATCTGCTGGCGTCTTTACCATCCCGTTACATTACGGGCGTATGATGGGTCCCGGTGATGGCGACCCTTTATACTTACTCATTATCATCATCATCATCATCAGCCTATAATGTTCCCACAGCTGGGACACGGCCTCCTCTCAATGAGAGGGAAAGGGCTATAATCTACCACGCGGGCCCAGTGCGGATTGGTAGATGTCACATGTCTTCGAATTTTTGGTTCTAGGACATGCCGGTTTCCTCACGATGTTTTCCTTCACCGTTTTTGAGAGCAGCGGTGATGAAATAAATTACACAAAGTAATGCGCCTGTCTGGGTTCGAATCCACGACTTACTGTTAGTAAGTCGGGGCCGCCACCACTGGGCCACCGCTGCTCTACTTACTCATACTTTACCTTAATAAAAGAAATACCTTTGAAATCACTTTCAGTTACAAAAAACAAAAATCAAAAATACTTCATAAACTTTGCTTATCTTGATATAAGTGCAGACTAGTAGGTAAACAAGAAAAATATCACTGTAGGTCATGTCCGATTAGAAATATCAAAGAGTACAAAAACCTGGAATAGGCCAACATTTGAACTGTTGCGCCCGATAAAACACGTAGATAAAAATTTCAACGTACATAACAATCAAAGCTATTTGGAAACGCAGAATTGTAATCACTAAAATAAATTAGAACGAGATACCTTAAAGTGATCTGCAAACATTGAAAGATTAGAACTGCGACAAATTGCGGCAGGTCATGTTTGTGATAGGGCGCAAAATGACATAAAAAAGAATGCTTTTAAGTACTAGGCAAACACAATATCCAAACAACACGCCTAAGTAGCTGATAAAGAGAAAGTTTCTGACAGAAAAACATAAAATATCACTTTGCCGAGTCCGATATGGTTTCGTACCTGGAAAGATAAAAAAGGAACCCTTATAAGATCACTCTCTTGACCGTCCGTCTGTCCATATGTCACCACCGATTTTTTTAGTATACAGGGTCATTGGTCCTGGGTGGTTGGTTGGTTTGGCCTTGAAATAGGTGATACTAGAGCTTATTTTTAACAAAAGTAGGGCCAATAGGTTACATTAGGGCCAATTTAATAGATTACATTTGACCTTCATCAAAATACAACGGAACCTTGTTACGGCTGGCATAATAGTAGTTTATGCGACTGTGCATAATGAAGGGCATTACAACACGAGTGTGGGTTTAAGAAACGAGCCGAAGGCGAGTTTCTTAATAGCATCACACGAGTGTTGTAATGCCTAATTATGTATAGTTGCATACACTACTTTATCTACCCAAATATCATAAGGGCTCTATGATGGGTTCAGGAACCATAGGGAAATTACCTACATTGTTACTATTGGCCCTTGATTTTTGTGCCAACAGGTTATTAGTTGCATTTGTCGCTGCATTTACGATATCTGGCGGAGTATTCATGTCAATTTCTGAGTCACTATCACTCATTTTCGACAGAAATAAAGAACTTATCAGAAAATTTGTCTACTCGTAACTGGATTACTGGAAATAAAAAGCTAACGAACAAATGACAGCTCGAAATGGCGGCGTTTCGGATATCTGTCATTTTTTTTTAAATCATAGGCAAACGAACAAAGTCACTATTCTTGTGTCACTCGAGATCAAAATGTCGTGCGATTTATAATTAAAATCATACAGAATTGGGGATTTTTTTATTTTTTTTTATCGATATCTGATTTAATGTAGGTGGTACTAGAATAGCACACTCACTTGAATTTGACACCTGTTCCAAATTTAAAACTCATAACGCAACTGAAAACAGTTGCGTTATGAGTTCATTACAGTTCCGTTTATTCCTGCAGGTTGGTAATGCTGGTCATTGCCTATGGTTTTTGAACGCATTAGAGAGGGTTTATGATATTTGGGTAGATAAAATTATATTTATCTACCCAAATATCATAAACCCTCTGATCTAATGATCTGATTTAAAAAAAAATGACAGATATCCGAAACGCCGCCATTTCGAGCTGTCATTTGTTCGTTAGCTTTTTATTTCCAGTAATCCAGTTACGAGTAGACAAATTTTCTGATAAGTTCTTTATTTCTGTCAAAAATGGGTGATAGTGACTAAGAAATTGACATGAATACTCCGCCAGATATCGTAAATGCAGCGACAAATGCAACTAATAACCTGTTGGCACAAAAATCAAGGGCCAATAGTAACAATGTAGGTAATTTCCCTATGGTTCCTGAACCCATCATAGAGCCCTTATGATATTTGGGTAGATAAAGTAGTGTATGCAACTATACATAATTAGGCATTACAACACTCGTGTGATGCTATTAAGAAACTCGCCTTCGGCTCGTTTCTTAAACCCACACTCGTGTTGTAATGCCCTTCATTATGCACAGTCGCATAAACTACTATTAAGTTAGAACTGCACAATTGCTTAACTTTTTTTCAATTACGATTCCACAGTTAATGTAATAATGGCAATAGAAGGGAATCTTAACTTTGAACTGAGAGCAGTTAAATGTGATGTAAATTGGCCCTACCATAACCCACCAATAGTACAGATAGGACGTCTAGCTACCGAGCTAGAGGTCCTACGAGTATCTGAGTACTTTCGGAGTTTTCAACATTTTGAGTTTTTTTGAAAAATTTCCTTCTCTCGAAGAAAAATTAATAATTGTTACAAATCCACGTCGCTCAGAGCATTGATATATTTTTTTATAAAGTGCATAAACGAATAAACATTTCCAATCTATCACAAATTATTGCTTTTCAAGGCAAATTACTCACTAACTTTCGCATTTATAATAGTAGACAAGATCAGATAGTCAAAATTTAATATTTCTATGGTCAAAACCATATCAAAACGACCTAGAACCGATTTTTCAATCATCAGAAAACTTAATTTATCCGAAAAGTAAATCTAATGTTTTGGCTAAGTGTCAATACAAAAACTGTGAAAAAGTCAAACTTATTCGTCGGATAAAAGTTAACTGGCGATTGAAAAATCGGCCTTAATACATTGAGATATAAGTACTAACGTACTAGAGAAGCTACGTCAAATAACTGAACTGTCCTATTCTTCGTAATTTGAATCTCTAGTTCGCTGCAGCGCTAAAATAATAATTCGTCTAAACCGTAACGAATTTACCACAGCGCTAGATTTGCTTGCGGAAGTGTATTTATTCTGAGTGAGGTGCGGCACGATCGCCGCAGTTGAACGAGACAAAGTAGAAATTTACGGTGTCTTCTCTAGTACGTTAGTACTTATATCTCAATGCCTTAATAAGAAAATGTTAGTAAAAACAACTAACAAAAAAATTGCGGCCTAAACATCAACAAGAAAACAATATAACAGATTCCTACGTCACGCGTCTTTCGGTTATCGTATCGTATGACTCGTCTTGAATGACTTGATGATAATATGTTGATGTGTTTATTGTCCCGCTCCGGGGAAAAACAATGAGCAGATACCATTCATTGATACAAAAACACCAGCGATTCGTTGATAAAATCAATCATATGCCTAAAGCTTAATCCGGTTAAATGACCTCATAGATATCAATCTCGATGGATAAAAACATAGGTATAATAAAATCGTTGAGACCAAAAAATCTGTACATTGAAGATTTAAAAAAAAAACCGATCAGGGTGACTTATAATAAGTAACTGAACATATTAAAACCATTTTTAAAATTCGTGTTTGTTTGTTTGTTTGTTTGTTTGTTTGACCGCGCATCACGTAAAAACTGCTGGACGGATTTTGATGAAAACTTCACTAATCTATTTAAATAAACCCAGAATAACACTTAGGCTATAGAAATTATGGAAAATTTGGAAAAAGGGGGTGAAAAGGGGGGGTAAAGTTTGTATGAAAAAAAAATTTTAGATTGCTCTAGATTCATGAAACTCAGAGTAAATACTTATTATTAAAAATAAAGAAATACCTGTTTCAGCATTTAAAAAAAAAATCATCCAGAGACGTAAAAAAGAGGGTTTTGTGTTTAAAATTAATTAACTTCATACATCTATAGAATAAAATTTATTGAAGATGAAACCTTTAAAAGTTGCTGTAAATACTTCAAATCTAATACAGGTGAATGTAAATTCTCAATTTTCTTGAAATTTCATTTTTGAAGTGAATACGCCCAAAATAGCGGAACTCAAGAAAATCGGCTTTCCTCGGTATAAGTAGTTGGTAATACAGGGTGGAAACGGTAAACGGGGCAGTAAGGGGAGCTGCAGCTACACAAAAATGGTCTTAGGTAACAATTTTTTCACAAAATGTTTATCCCCGTTCACAGATTTGATTAAAAAATAAAGTACAGTTAGCAAGAAAATTGCCATTTTACATAAAACATTTTTTTTGATGCCAATCGATCTTCTTTCCGACACTAATCAAGAAGTTCTTCCAAACCAACCCAGGTTAGAGTACTCAAAAAGTCAGAAATTGCAAAAAAACTAACTTTCAGCGGGGCAGTGTAGGGGAAATAGTTAGCCAGAAAATTGCTATTTTACAAAAATCATTTTTTGATGCCAATAATTATTTTTTATTTAACATAAGACATAAAGCCGGAAAAGTTACAAATACATTACAAACGAGTACAAATCCTACTATCTACAAATAAAAAATGGTTTGTCCTGATGGACTATCTGATGGAACAACGCACAGCCTAAACCGCGATTGTAGAAACCTGAAACTTGAAGGGTGTATTTTCTGTATAACGTAGGCATACGATAAGAAAGAATTTTGAAATTATACCCCTAAGGGGGTGAAAAAGGGGGGCAAAGATTGTATGGGAAAATGTGATTCCGTGGTCCAATCTACTTCAAACTTTGCAATCAACAATATTAACAGAATTGATGGACGCGTTTCATATTGCCTTGAAATTCCCCTAACGGGGTTAAAAAGGGGTAAAAAGTTATTTTGGCGGTGATTTGTTTCGATATCAATACTCCTTCGAGATTTTGATATAAACTACAAGTTATTTTGATACATGTTTCAAAATCCAATCCGATTTTATTCCAAAAAGGTTGAACTCACATAAAAAACTGGTGCAAAATTGCAAGTACTCTTTAAAATTGGAATGTCTTGAAAGTCACCGTAAAATATTAATACCGCATTTGAAGGTTTCTAAGCTTTGAAGAGGTTGTGATTGTAAAAAGAAAGAGATCTTCCTATTGGAACTCTACCACGGGTAATAATCTACCACGCGGGCCCAGTGCGGATTGGTAGATGTCACACGTCTTCGAATCCTGTATCCTGTATGTACAAATAAAATAATACTACGAAGAAAATGTAGACTCTACGAATGTACATCAGACATAAAGCGGGAAAAGTTACAAATACAAACGAGTACAAATCCTACTATCTACAAATAAAAAATACTGTCCTGAAGGACTGTCTTATGGATCAACGCACAGCCTAAACCGCAGATTGTAGAAACCTGAAACTTGGAGGGTGATTTTTTTGTATGACGTAGGCATACGATAGGAAAGGATTTTCTGCAATTATACCCCTAAGGGGGTGAAAGGGGGGAGGGGCATGTGTTTCCTTGGTCCAATCTACTTCAAATTTTGCAATCAACAATATTAACAGAATTGATGGACGCGTTTCGTGTCCCACGTAAATTGATTTCAATGCATATCTTACACCGTTTAAAATAACTCCGCAGCAAAATAATGATAATGTACCGGGCGCGCATTTTCATTATGCGGAAGGATGTGTGTGATGTGCTCTTTGAAAATTGTATTATAGGTGCTTACAACCCACTCTCTGTAACCCTCTTTTTCCCTTTTGTGACCCAGACGAAGTAGCGCGGTCCATGCTCACCAAAAGGATGACGGACGATTATCTAAAATCAGCTGTTTAAAACACAAATATTTTTGTATGGGAACATGTCACTGCTTTTAGATAATCAGACTGTTATCTTCTCGGTGAACCTTAGTAATATGATGTACAGAATGCTTGGCTTCGTGAAGGGTTGCTTACACTAAGTTTCAACAACTAATTCATCGCTGATTTTTTGAGTTGATAATTTTAGTTTTCGTACGTTTTATTTGACAAAAATCTGCTGGTGATAGAGTGATAATGACTGAGAACAAGTTTTACTATGTATGTCCAATCAGTTGTGAATTGAATATTATTCAAGTGTCGAAAAAGAACAAGATTTAAGTTTTGATATGTACATTAATATAGTGAATCAACTTAGTTCAGACAAGCCATGTTGCTTGTTACTGTTAGTACTTATATCTTGTTAATACCAGGACCTACGTCATTGCACTCGGTTAGCACTATACATGATACGCAATGTCTACTTAATCTTAAGTAGGAAACAAAGTCAAGGCTTAGACAGACATTTTTTACATCATCATTTCAGCCAGAAGACATCCTCTGCTGGACATGGGCTTCCTAAGTGTCGCCACATTGACCGGTTCCATGCGTCTCGCATCCAGCGGATCTCGGCAACCTTCACCAGGTCATCTGTCCACTCAGTGACAGGCTTTCTAATGCAACGTGGCCACTCCAGAATTCTTCGGGCTACGTCACTAACTTTAGTTCTCTTGCAAGGAAACTCCGAGCATAACAAAAGGGCAATGGTGAGGACCATTGCCCTTTTGTTGATATTAAGCTTTCTGATGAGGCCCATCGTGAGCGACCACGTTTCGGCTCCTTATGTAATCATTGGCAACACACACTGGTCATAGACTTTCGTCTTCAGACATTGCGGTAAGTTTGACGTGAAGATACTGTGCAACTTTCTAAATACTGGCTGGATGCCCAATCGGTTTCGACTATTGACCTCTTTCTCGAAGAAATACTGACCTAACTGGACCGGTTGTCCCAGGTAGAAATAATCGTCTACAACTTCGTATGAGAGCCTCCGATATTGATAGGAATGGATATTACATGGTCATTCAACATGACTTTCTTTGGTCGTATCATATATAGTCATTTTCATCTTCATCTTACATCTATTGATTGAATCATATTTAATTCATGTGAAACCAGCAAGATAAGTGAATAGGTACACAGACAAACCACTTTGGTTTTTCATAACTATTGCAAATTTTAAATATTATTAGCACACAAAGTGCGTCAAGATAAATTGGTCTTGCCATTTAAGAAGTTTACCAAGAAAAAGGGGAAACGTAGGGCAGTATTTTTGGTCAGTTTTTTTAAATATCAGAACATCCTACAACTTGTAAATCAGAGACTGCTGTACATCGTTTATTTATGTTTCGGGGTTTTTAACTGTCAGCAAAATGTCGTTCTCAAAATGGTAGCTGTAGTTCAAATTTCGCTCGTCTGAACGGCTAACTGAGTAGTAAGCACCATTCAGGTTTAGCATATTTGGCGACTCTACGACTTTCGTCTTTTGGAAGCTCTACTGAGGCCTAGATGGCGTCAAAGCAACACTGCCATGCATGGAGGACCTCAGCGCAAACAGATCATCCATGGTCTGAGCCATGACCACGGCAAAGCGATTGCGAGTGACGTACTCGTCATTGACTTTGATACCTAACCTTCTCCGGTTGGCATTTTCGAGCGCAGCGGTGAACAGTTCTGTAAATATGATGTCTTCCCATAACCAGATTTTTCAACCCAAAAACACGACTGAAAGAATGGTTGTAGAGTTTTGGTGCCATAGTAGAAAATACTCGAACTGATCTCCCCAACAGTGGTGACACGTTTTGTGTCATTGGCTTTGGTTTTTGGGCCGTCAATGAATGATTTCCTTTGGCTCATAGATGATGATGATTTGTCGGTTGGGCTGTACGGTGGTGACGGAGGGTAGTGATTTTTGCGCTGAATGAACATTATGAGGGAAACAACTTGTAATTTATGATTAAGCAATCGTTTAGTCATATATCCTTTAGTAAATGTATCTATCATGGGGGTTTATTTTCCGCACTTAGTCCTTGAAGTGGACCATTGTGCGTGTTAGTAAATGTATTCCGAATCTTGGTAGTTTCGACCACAAGTATAGGAAAACCTAAGCATTCTAAGTAATAGAACACTACACCATGATACTTCACTTCCGAGTAGTTTAGTTAACCGCAAACAATACTTTAACTATACATAGGCAGAATCAGTTCATTTCCGCTGCCTCTATGTTCTTTTAAAACACTTATTTTTAAATTTTCCTCAATTCACGATCATTCGCATGACATTTCGCATAGGGACTTAACCGTAAGAAAAACAAGAAAACACAATTATAAAATGGAAACACATTTTAATGACAAAGATGACTTTCACAAAAATAATTGTTTACTATAAATTGTTCTTAACTACGTTTTAATGATTAGGTATTCAATTTATTTATTGATAGAATACTATAATTTATTACACATTTAGATTTTTTACCGTGGATTTTTTTACAGTGGCAACATAATATCTAAATAGTTTTTTTTTATATGGTAAATTAGTTTGTGAGCCTAGAATGATTTCCTAATGACAGATTTACTTTAATCACTTTTTTATTATCGGAAAAGGAAAGAATGGAGTCAAAAATATAAATGATTCACATAAATATTTATATAGGTACTTATTGTAAAAATTAACAGTCAGGAAGTAAAATACAAATACATTTTTAAATACATATTAAACAATGATTGTAGTTTACTATAGTTTTACAATGGAGGTGTAAACAATTAGGTACATTTAAAGTTAAAACTCCTTACGAATCTTCTCTAAATTCTACAACGACAGTACATTCAATATTATGGTAAATAATTTTATTCAGTAACAAAGTATTAAAAATGGTAGTTACATACAATATATACGTACAAACATTTATTTAGATTATTACTGTAGTTTAGAACCTCAGGAGCATTTTAGCTAAATATATAAAATATTTTTTTTCACCGAGTTGTCTTTATTTTTTATATTATACATAAAACGGTGCTTTGGGCTTCAAAAATACTATAAGTCAAAAACAAATCATTTCAAACTCCAAAATAAGAATAAGAAATGCTCGTTTTCACTAACTCTTCGCAGCATCTAAAGGAATGCCTAAATTGGAAATGCTAATCTTAGCTGTGCGCTTTCGTATAGGCATACATTTAGGCCGTCAGTCAATGGTGTCGATTCTGTTGTGAACAAACTCAACTTAATTTAGATTATTGCTATATTTTACTAAAAGGCAGTGCGAGAAAAGGACGGCTATAGCTATGAACTAAGTTAGAGATGTTAGCAAACTAGTTTATGCCTTGCACTTCACCGTGTTTTTAGTCGACATGTTTTTACATGCACCTTTCTTTGCATGGAAATATTTGTTCCCATTAAATTTGATTGCTCTAAATTACGTCCGTCTCTTTCTCGATTTATTAGAGAGAAAAAGCCTCAATTAAGTTTACTTTGTGCACAACAGAATCGACACCAATGTTAGCAAAAACGGACATAAGTGTCAGCTGTGATCAATGAGGGTTATCGTTTTTAAACTCACTAAATGGCACCACTCGCAAGTAAGGTCCTGTCAATAAATTTTATTTTATACTTTATAGTAGATACCAATAACTTCATATAAATTAAACTAAGTTATTAGAAAATGAAAGATTCCTTCGTGCAATGCGTGCACATGCAGAGGGTGTAAAAAAAAAAAATCCGCAAGACACTTGTTTTTCTCGACATTGCTATTTCTTTTTCTCTGGCACATACATACCTGAGAACCTTCCAATAAAAAAATAAAATGGTGTAAACTTCAGATAGATACATATTTACAAAATTGTCCCTAAAATTGGCAAGGTACTAACAAATAAGATCTTAACTGGCTATTCAAAATATTCAGTCATAATTTATCAGGAACTGCTCAATTTTAACCACAATCGTAAATGTAAATAAAAATACGTAATCAAAAAAACGCGCAACAAGCGAACATGACATCTGACTTTTTTATAGACCTTACTCTACACGAACGCCCCTAGCGGTGAAATTCATGCACGATATTCGACCCCATTGAAAAACCTCTTTTTACATTGTAAATATTATGTGGGCCAACCTAAAAGGTTGTCGTCTGCTTAACGGAACGATAAATGTTCCCCAGTTTAGGTCAATGTTCACCAAAAAGATGACTTCCGATTACCTAAAACAGCTGTTTAAAACGCATTTTTGTATGGGAACATGTCAGAGTGACAGCTGTTTTTAGATAATCAGACGGTTATCTTTTCGGTGAACATGGACCTTAATAAGTGTAGACATAATTTAATATTCTAGTACATTTGACACTACACGTGTTCATAACACAGACAGATCTGTATGTAAAGCTTGGCTTAGTATGGACTTAGGCCTGTCTTGTAGATCCTACCTCTAGGTTTGTCTGTACTACGTTCACACCAAGGTAAGACTTTTGTTTGACAGTTGCACAACAAACATTTGATAATTATATGTTTATTAAGTATGTATTTACAAACAAAAAAGTATCTTTGTAGCATATCAACTATTTGGTGCCTACGACACATGCCTCGTTGCTTAGTGTGGCACTAGATGGCGCTGTGTGTCGAATAACCAGCGAAATTTATTTAAAAAACACAGTTTTGATGCTAAAAACATAAAAAAAACCTGGAAGTATATGTTTTTATAAAGGCCCTGTATCTTTTTGTGCCCGGTGTGAACCATGAAGGGATATTTTAAGCGTATATGATAATCACAATATTTTGATCTGATAGACATCGATATTTAATAACAGCACAAAACATCTAAGAAGCCTTAACGGTAAAATTACAGTAGGTATACATAGAAATTTATTTATAAAGACAATATCAGAATATAGTAGCTACACCCAATAGAAACATTAAATAAATACGTTTTGATCTCGCTTACATTAGGGTTTATAATTTAAAAAATATTCTTATAATTCTTAACAAATTATTTAATTGATCACTTTACGGTAATAGAAAACGTATCTTTTTACAAATTTCGTCAAGTAATCTATTAAATATTACTTAACAGTAAACCAACTATTGGAAGCGCTAACCATAATATTACGATTAAAAGTAATATTTGGATTAAAGTAAAGGAGTAAAGATGATCTTCACCAGTAATACTGAACCTGATCAGCACACCTGAACGGTTTAGATCAGCTGATCACGTTCAGTTTCTTATGGGAAATCTTCTTAGGAATAACTTGCGAGCATGAACTCAGCTGTAATAGGGACGAAATACAAAAAGCGCGGACACAAGAAACATTAGCTTACAATAATAACAAATAGGTTCTATACAGCGTGTATTACAAATGTTTGGTCATAATAAAAGGTGTGGCACAGGCCATCATTTTGAACAACTTTCGGCGGACCATGCGTCTTTCACAAACGTAATACCAAAATAATTTGTGAATCAAACATATTCTTAAGGTAGTGTGTATTTATTCCGATTGGGTTACAGTATATCTATGTTCCCAAATATACATTTTGTAAGGACAATGATATGAAGGCGAGATATGAGGAATTAAAAATTTCTATGGAAAACTTATTTTTCTCATAACTCATTTAAATCCATAGAGTATTTTATAGTCTTTGTTTAAATCAGTGTCCATTCAAAATGTATAGGTATTTTGGAACATACGAGTAGATATTCTGTGATTCAATCGAAATAAATTCACACTACCCTAAGAATATGTTTGATTTACATTTTTTTTATATTACGTTTGTATGAACTATGCATGCTCCACAGGCCTTTTAAGTCAATGAAGGATTTTCTTTTTCAACTTTTCCCTAGTCGCTGAATAGATGGCGCTGATCTCGGTACGTTACTGCAAGGAACAGAACGTCACATAATTTGACTTGGACCTAATGGTTATATTCGGAAGCTTTTGCAAACGAAAGTGACTGTCAACGAGCGTATGTGACGTGTATTTTTTCAAGCGTTTTGGCTTTGACACTTGGTAACGTAGTTGGTTCAACGCCATCTACCGAGTTCTTGCAAACTATTTTTTCATGTTTCTCTCTTAAAAGAAAACCTCTCATTGCAATCGCGAAAACTTACAACCGCTTCGGTCGATGTTTAGGTTAAGCCGCTTTGTCTACGTTGGTCCGTAAATGTCTTGCCATCCATTACATAACGAGTTTCCTCCGTGCCTTGAAAAGCACGTTCTCGGCTGTCAATGGTACCATCTCTGACAGTAATTGTTAAGCAGTCAGTGGCCGACCCCAACATAGTAAGGAAACGGCCAGTAATCCGGCCGCGTAAGTGGCCGTAATAGCAAAGAAATAATCAGCCGTCTCGCTATAAAGGGTGTAAAAACCTCTTAACGAAGCCGAAAGGTACTTGTTGCCCCGTCATTGTGATCATTTTTTGTTCTACACCATACCTGGGAACCTTCTAGTTACGGAGATATTGGGTTTAGTAGTTATAACTTTTTGTCATTTTTTTTTTAAATATACTTAGGTAAGTTTTTACTGTAAGATTTTAACTATAAGCACCTCCACGACCCCCGTACTATTCAATCCATCCATCAGCACAATGTTTTGAGTGCGTTACATTGAGTTTTACCACAAAACATGATTAAACACCCCAAAAAAAAAGTCATTTTTCAGCAATAATTTTTGCGTAAAGTTTGATGTACAGAATGCTTGGTTGTCAGTTTCACGAACAAGTTGTTGATTCTTCTTTCGAGACAGTTGTTCAGTTTGATGGTCTGTTTGCACTAGATACACATTTCTGCTACACGCTGTATTTTTAGCCTTTGACCATCTACCATTCTCTTATACTTGACTGAACTTTCCGGTATTTTTATCTATTTTTCCGTTCAATTTTTTTTTCAATTCAGTTTTTTAATTTGCAAGACCTTCGTTTAAGGCTGATGTTCTATGCTAAGTCGCGAAATTCAATTGCACTGGCCTACGAATTCCAGAAGAACGTAAGACATTTTGAATTTCGCGAGCTACCCAGACTCTTTCACGTCCAATACCAAGTTTTAAAGTACAATAATTATTCATTAATGAAACATTATTTTTACAAAAATTAATTACCGTTGGTTCAAATATTTTAACTGGTTCTTTAAGTTTCCAGATTTCTCTAACAAATTACTTTGTTTTCGTTACATTTGATACGTATTTGATTTATTTTATTTACGTTTATAGGATTTTTACGTTATTAGGATTTAAAATCTTCTGATGTTTTATTACATATTATTTAACCAGTAATGTTTAAAGTCCCACGTAATAGGGGACAAGCCTATATTGCCATGAATAGGGCGAATCAATAATTTCTGAAAGAAAAGGCATTTTAACAAATGAACAAGAGCAGAACTCCTAAAATAAAGATAATCATTCTTTAATTTGGACAAAAACAACAGCTTTATAATACACAAAGAAAATTCCGCATTTCCTGCATTAATCTAAACAAATTAAGCACTTAAGTATTTTGGTCAGACAAGATGTAAGTACCAAAGATAAGGGAATTCCCTCGATGCGGACATTGTCCAACGGATTGCGCAAAAAAAGCAAATAATACCTATAAGTAGGTACATTACATAATGTAGGTAAATAGCTTTCGAGCCAATCTTGATTGTCCAGCCATTAAGTACGGGCTTAACTTGCTATCTGTGTTATAGATCGAGGAAATACCGATTTTTTTTTAATAATCATTATCAGGTGGATAAGACATTATTTGCGGTTTGGTATCGAGGGTCTAGTGTAAAGTGCTCAGGAATTTACGATAGTTCCTTGTGTGTGTTCCCCTCCCACTCTCCGACATCTTCTGTTTATAGCATTATCAACCTGGGGTTGGTTATTGCCGGGACCCACGGCCGCAATAGTCGTCTTTATAAGACGATATTAACAAATTCAGTTAATTCTGTTGGCGACAAATAAACTTCCTCGACACTAGATAATGAGTGGTCATTTTAGATTTTTCACTTGTTTTCAAGTTGGATTCCTTGTTTTTAACCTAAGGTGTTAACAATATGGCGTGAAAAGAAAACGGCGCGCGCAAAACATTTAAAAAAAAGTACAACAAGAAGGTTCCGAGTCTGAGTTCTTAACAAATTAAAAAAAAAGTTGTATGATAAATTCGGCACCATAGAGGCAGAGAAGTAAATAGGTTTAATTATGTTTGAATTCACATGCTTAGTGCACACGATGTTCTAAATTCAAATTTACTTAACCCTCAAGACGATAAAAACGGCTTTTGCACTCAGATATCGAAGAGCAAAAATACTCTTTCCGAGATGGGGGGATGAAAATAGTTATTTGTTATACAAGAGTGCAAAGTTGTTTTTTAACCGCGTGCTCAATTTTGATGGCCGAGCAAGCGAAAGATTCTAAAATTGAGTCACGAGCGAAGCGAGTGATTCAAAACTTAGAATCTTGAGCGTTAGCGAGGGAATCAAAAGAGCACGAGGTGAAAAATCTTTGCACTCGAGTGCAACACGTAACTTTTCATCCCACCTCAGCGAGGAAATGGATAAACGCAAAAAAAATGCGCATTATTAACAAATTCAGTTAATTCTGTTGGCGTCAAATAAACTTCCTCGTCGCTAGATAATGAGTGGTCATTTTAAGTTTTTCACTTGTTTTCAAGTTGGATTCCTTGTTTTTAACCTAAGGTGTTAACAATATGACGCGAAAAGAAAATGGCGCCCGCAAAACATACCTTTTAAAAAAGTACACCAAGAAGGTTCCGAGTCTGAGTTCTTAACAAATTAAAAAAAAATTGCATGATAAATTCGGCACCATAGAGGTAGAAGTAAATAGGTTTAATGATGTTTTGAATTCACATGCTTAGTGCACACGATGTTCTAAATTCAAATTTACTTTACCCTCATGACGATAAAAACGGCTTTTGCACTCAGATATCGAAGAGCAAAAATACTCTTTCCGAGATGGGGGGATGAAAACACATTTTTGTATGGGAACATGTCACAGTGACAGCTGTTTTTAGATAATCAGACCGTTATCTTTTGGGTGAACATGGACCTTAATGCCATGGCAGTTAGTACCGGGTAATACGTTACTATACCCTATACCTACCTTGGTAAGACTGGTTGTCGTACTTTCGGGTCATGACCACATGTAACGACTGTCAAAGATCTACAAATGACAGCCGAGACCAACGGCATAAAGTGCTTTCCAAGGCACGGAGGAAACTCGGTATGTAAAGGTTGACCAGGTTGATCCAACCACGAACCAACCTAGGCAAATGTAATTTGTAGTATGGTGTAAGTACATAATAGTGAGTTATCTATTAGAACACCTCATTAGCTACAGTAGAGCCAATTTTATAGATCACATTTGACACTTCATCAAAATACAGCAACGTAAGCTTGTAATGGCTGCCATAAAAATTATTTATTTTATGAAGTTACAACTGCACAGTAGCTTAACTATTTTCAATTATGATTACATATTTATTGTAATAAAATAAGGCAACCTTTACTATAAAACAATAAATAAAAAAATAATCATAATTTATTTCAGGTCTTACCTGACAGACACAATTAAAAAATACAAATATACAAATTTCATAATAACAACAGCAACATAATAACAAATTTCAATACATTACAATGAGTGAAAATATAAAATTAAAATGGAAATAAGTAAAAAAATAAAATAAAACGAATTTAAATAAATAAAATTAAAATAACATTATCATTATACTATAAACTGACAGATGTCAAAATATTAATGTGATCTATTCATTGACCCTACCTAGTGTGTGACACGAACGTTGACTTCAAATATAACCTTGTTAGATATTATTCTCGATTTAAGAATTAATTATTTTGTTTTATGCAACAGGAAATATGTACCTCAATAATAATTCACATATGTAAATATAATTAATGATCAGGTAAAATGTAATTGTATAGATATAGGTTTGATATAATTATTAAAATTATACATTAGAAAAACACTGTTAGGGCGGGCTCTTTATGATATGGAAAAGGCACGAGTGGGGTGAATTTTAAAGTATGTCAAAATATAAATTATTATAGTTTTTTTTTTAAATAAGTATATTTTAGATATAACTTTATTGTGTTTTTGCAAATGAAATAGTAAATAGGGTACTCTGATGTTATCTAAAAATACTATACCTAAACATGTCTATTTAGAATGTTTTTTTTTTAAAGAATTTACTTTTAACCACCCTCAGGAGAGCCAGATTGTCTTTTATAATCCATTTTTTTTTCTGGTAAGTGATTTCTTTATTGCATGTTCTCATAATAAGGTTTTATTTTATTTCAATTGATATGGTATGGTATAAACCTGCGTCCCATCTCCGTATTTTGCTTGCAGCGAACTGAATAAAGGCGCTATACATTTTTGTCAAATACATAATAATTTTCTCCCTTTCGCTTACATTTTTTTAAATTTGTTAATTAAATAACGAACTAGTAATTATTTTAATTGCGTTATAGCTTTCCGTGAAGTATAATTTCCCTAATTTTTGAGCACATTTAAAATGTGTAGGATTTAATCATTTTGGCATCTCTTTTTATACGTGTAGGTACTATTGTAGGCATGCATTACAAATATCCGTTTAGGCGCAGAATGTCCAATTCGCAAAATGTCCAGCGTTTGATTAACACCGATAAAATGATTTTAAATGTATTTTTTTTTGTTAAAGCCACATTTATTATAGTTTTGATATTTAATATTCTGAAACGATGACACACTGATCTAATAATTTTATTAAAATTTTGATTCACGTAAGTAAGTAAATATTTTTTATTTAAATTCCTTCGGGTCTATTTAGACATTATAAATATCGATACTATTCATCCTATTACATAGCCAATATTCAAATATTTTGTCTACTTTATAAATTTAAAAATATTTTTTTCTATTACACTATTTATGCCTACATTTTTGATAGACGCTCAAAGTACTAATCGATTGTCTACTTGGTAGAAAATGCAAGACAACTAACGAAATGTCCGATCAATCAGGTACAGACAGATTTCGACGAAGTCAGAACACGGGAGTTTAGTCAGTAAAAGTCTGACACTCCCCTCTTCCGCTCCGCCCAGAGTGGGAGAAGTTATTCGATGATTTCCCCATCTGTATAAAAAAGGCCTTTGACAGACAATGTACTAAAGCATTTGTGAAAGTCTTGATGAAGGCTGAACCTTTAACAATAGACTTTAGCAATGTTAACCAACATTCCCTTCACTTAAGGCTCTTTTTTTAGTGGCATTTTTGCTTCATTTTTTCTGAAGAGACTTTTAAAATCTTCTTCATAACCTTTCTTTGCAGTCATGGGCCTTGCATAGTCTACCAATAAGCAGTCATCGAGAATATCATAGACTACATTGATGTATTGTTCTAAAGTGATACTTATTTGTTCTCTATTAGAGTCTGAACTTGTAGAACGAGGTCTCTCGCGAGGGATAACACAGCAGATGCGTCGTGCCGCTCTGCCATTTCTGTGAAGCAAATAAAATAATTTAACATAATAGGTCCTATAAATAATATATGAAAGAAAGAAAAAAATACAAGAACGAAGAAAGAAGAGATTCGCACTGGCTGCTACAGAGAATTTTCCGATGGAAAAAACCAATAACACTTTTTTCGACCCGAAACCGCAAAAAGCGCATTTCAAGATATTCCTTCTTGAGATGACGTCTAACCACCTCGGAATGGTGTTTTTAGCACAACTTTTGAAAAATGGACCACCCTCATTATAATCATACTACCACACAACCATCCACGAAATGTACCACCATCAACGTCAAGACCACCTCGAAATGGTATTATTTTCAGCACAATGTTTTAAAATGGCTCAACCCTATTCTACCCGTCACACTAAACAAGTTTCAGTATAATACTCATATTCAATCCATGAGATCGTAATCATATCACAATCCCGTGTGACTGATGCACTCACCGTTGAAGAACTTGATGATGTCGGTGAAGTCCATGGTGTTGGCGAGTATGACGTCACGGTAGGTCTCCAGCAGAGCGAGCGCTATGAACAGCACCATGTGCTCGGACGACACGTGGCGCGCTGCCCAGATCAACTCCCATGCTGAGAATACCTGCAGCAAAAAGTTTTTATCAAATTCAATGGCAGCAGCAGTCCTCATCATTCAAATCATTTCAGCCGAAAGACGTCCACTGCTGGACATAGGCCTCCCTCAAGTGTCGCCTCATGTCCCGGTCCCGTGCGACTCGCATCCAGAGGATTCCCGCAACCTTCACCAGGACAACGTAACGTCTTGTGGTTCGCGGAAAAAAACTCCCCTATTCACTACTAAAAGGAAATAACGGTAGAAATGTTTATATTACGTCAAATTCCAGAGGGCCTTGACAATGTCACATTCATGATACAAAAAAGATCATCGAGAATTGACAACTGCTAATGTAAAGTTGGTTTAGTTCATCTCGGCACCCATATTTTTTTTTAATGGCCATGAAATATTCCCATCTCACGATAAACGCTCATGTCGAAAACTACAATCACGTTACGTTCAATTCGGTTGAAATCTGAAACACTGCCAGTTGAATGGCTATCTCACTACCACTTCTAGGTGTAAACAGCCAGTGGGTATACTCACGTCCTGGTAGAGCAGTTCCCGCTTGAAGTCGAGCAGGAACCACCGGTAGCAGAAGTAGAAGTGTGTGTAGTCCCCGTGCGCGTGCATCAGCTCGTACAGCTCGCAGTCCAGTATCTGGATCAGCGACCTGTCACAATTCAGCAATTTGTCAATTAGGAGTTACTATCTGTATATCTGTAATGTCCAGTGCTTCCGGAGTGCAATAAAAGACTCTCTCGACTTTCGGCAAGGGTGCTCTTCCAAAGGTGGTGGCAAGCGTAAACCGTAGCCCAAGTGCCATGACATATAGTTCGGGAGGTACCGTTCTAAATAAAAAAGTCATAGTAAACCGGCTGATATGGTCATCGAACGGTGATCTTATATAACCAATTAGTGAACCAACTGACAGCTGCTTAAGTAGCGGTGGGTGTAGGATTAGGAGGTTACGGAAGTGCTGAAAAAAAATCGTCAGCTACATGGTGGAGGGGGGATTATGCGTCTCCCGCTCACTTGAACTTGTAAAAGAAACACGCCTGATGAAAAACTGTCAGCAATATATCTCAATCGAAACACGCCACATCCTCTAAGTTAATGATATATTAGTTATTTAGTGAGTGCACCTCATGTCCGCGAAGTGCGCGTCCATGGCCTGTCCGGACGGGAAGTTGTCGGTGGCGCGGCGCATGAGACTGTTGAACAGCGCATGCGCGGACGCCTCCTCGCGCATCATCACCAGCAGGGGAGCCGCCAGGTCACACATGCCTTGCATGTAGCCCGTGTCTAGGTGCTCCCAGACGTAGCTGGAATATTAAATATGAACATGTAATTATTTTGAAGCCTGAATAAGTTCTATCAAAATGGAACGGACAGATTGTTGACTGGCTACTTGAAACCTAGTTTAAAGATCTATAGGGTCATCATTGTTAAGGGGAGGGGCCCGCAAGGACCGAAGCCTGCCGGGGTTGCGGGCCTGTTCGAAAGAGATACCGCGGCCCCGGAACATAAAGGGCGAGAAAGGAACATGAATGGGTTTTAGTCAGTAAAAGTCTGACACTCCCTCCCACTCCGCCCAGAGTGGGAGAAGTCATTTGATGATTTCCCATCCTAAAAAAAAAGGGTCATCATTGTCGTGGAACATTCGACACAGACGGAGAACTCTCAAACAGATGCTGTCAAAATACCATCGATCGGAATAGGTCGAGCTGTTTCATGTACTTGACATAGGTTAGAATAATATGGATATTCCCCGAGTCCCGAAATTTGGTATTTAAGTAGGTAGTGAAATCATAAAAACACTATTATCGCCTTCAGGACTAATGAAAGATTACACTTCCTTTCTGACGGGTAAAGAGAAGGACGGGATTAAGGATAGTATAATAAATAGATAAATTTGATTCATTAAACCACAAAAATGTTTTTTACGCAACAATTTCTTATTCAACAATCAACAATCATTTAAATTGTAGGTACAAACACATTTTACTATACGAATTATTTGTTCCTCAGAAAATGAAAACATTATCAAACAGAACAATTTGCATTTACAATAAAATCTTAATTAAAATAATCAATACGCTTCAAAAATAATTCACTTATTTAAATAAATAATATACTTAACAATAAAATCCCGTTGTCAGTCGGAACCACGAGGAATATCCATATTAACATCAATGAACCTAAATAACTCTACCTATTCCGATCTGTGCAAAATACAATTCATCCCTAGAAGGTTGTTTGTTCATTGAATCATGTGCAAGATTTGAAACTGGGCCGATTCTGGTACAAAAAAGCAACATTGAAATGCTAACCCAACATATTATTTATCTAGCAGCACTATTTATAGAAAACATTGTGTTAGCTCAATAAAAAGATGTACTTACGTGCACATAATATTCCTCAGTTTGTCCAGATTCTCGTCTGTGAAAAAGGGATAGTTTCGATCGCATCGCTGAACGTCTTTTTCTATGCGATGCAGGTTTAAGGCGAATGATTCTACCAATTCATTCTGAAATAAGACGGTTTTAATTAATGGATCTTCTTTATTGCACTTTGAACGGGAGCCTCAAAATAATGCGAATATTATTACGATACAAACTAGAGTAAGATTAAACTCGTATAATTAATACAGAACTTTAACTCATCTTCAATGAAGACCTAATCAATCTTGGCTGGAGGATATTTTTAGCGGATTCCACCAATAAAATTGATCACAATCTACCTGCCTAAGCGACGTTCAAGATCTGACAATGCTAACATTGCATTGTTATTATGGCACTAATTTGAAAGAGGATCGCCTTCGAAATCATTGGTGAATTTCAACCGAAGTAGCAATTTACATCTCTCCATATCTCATACACTTGCAATTCAACAAAACACAATGTAGTGGTAAAGCAACCGCATTTGCAGATTTGTAATTATGACATAAGTTACCGAATAAACGCCACCATTAGAGCTCGCAGGAGACACGCAGTTGGAGCGATTATCCGTCGCGTTCCTATCGGCCGGCTCTAACGTATCGAAGCTGGCGCCGGCTGACTGCGACTCCTCGCGCACCACGCCCAGCGGGCTCCGCGCCGGACTCACTTGTGCTGACATAAACAAAAACAGTATATCAACTATCTAGTATCCACGACAAGCCTCGTTGCTTGGTTAGGCACTAGACTGCGGTCTGTGTAATGTCCAGCGACACTGATTTGCTCATTAATAATTATAATATAATAAAACAACTCAACACAACTGAAATTTCCGAAGTGTAGAGGCATTCCTAAGGATCGTCAGTTAATTTCAAGTTCTAAGCGAGCCTATAGTCAATGACCAGGCACAAATTAAAACTCCGAGCTGCTAGTGAGAATTTCTTGATGAAAAACCCAATAACACTTCGCCCCGACTTCGACTTCGGAATCCAACTCTTGGACCTCATATTCAAGTGATTGCGACGATTAGAATACCAAAGCAACAAAAAGTAAACAGGAAATATCTGGATATCCATTGACGTGTCTATTTTATAGTTAGATACTGTTTTGTTTGTAGCTCCAGTTTATTTATTGATCTAAGTACACACAAAATACTTAATAGGACATTACATTAAGAAAGAAGAGCACAAAGGTACTGCTTATTTCATAAGAAATTTCTTCCAGCAGACCTGCAAGAGGACAGTTGGATTTGAAATGTAGACACAGTCCCAGTTATTGTTATTGATAATAATATAATTCTGTACAGTAACCGTTTTTAAGTCTTACCGTCAATATAAATTGGTTACACAATTTGATATTACCTCACTCAACAATCTGAATTCTCATTTAAGCTGTTTCAAAATATTCCAAAAAAATGTGTAGCTATATTAGACTCACCAGTAGTCCCTCCAGAAACAGGCGACCCTCCAGCCACGAGGTCAACAGACGGATTGGTTATAATAACACTCGTGTGTTGCTGGTGAGGACTCGGCTGAGCGTCATCTAGTGACGACCGGAACTCACTGCCGTTCAACTGCGCACTGTCCACGCTGCACAACAGTCCTCGACCATCACCTATAGTACAAAGGGTGTAAAATGGCTCTTTAAGGAAGCTGAAAGGCACTTTTTACTCGTAAATATTTTTTTTGTTCTTACTCGTAACTTCTAGAGCACCGCTATTTTTAAACATTGCTGATTCTAATCATTTGAATGTTAATGTTACCTTTGAATGGACTTTACGCACCTTTCTGAACAATCCCTTCAGCTAGCCTCTTGATCTCAGCTATGCTTTCTCTCCGCATATCCGGGTTTTCGACAACACTCTTCAAATGAACCTCCTCATCCTCTAAGTCTTTCAGACTGTCTACATCTACATCCCTACTATCACCGTTATCAGTCTCTCCGTTCTGTTTCGTTTCTTTGTCTCTTTCAGAGTCCAGTTCGATGTTGTCGACCTGAAAGAAAGCATATCATAAGAATAACATAATCTGCCAGTAATGTTCCCACTGCTGGGATACAGGCCTCTCTATGAGAGGGAATGGGTTGTAATTCACCACATGGGTCCAGGAAAGGAAAACATCGTGAGGAAACCGGCATGTCCTAGAACCAAAAAATTCGAAGACTGTGACATCTACCAAACCGCACTGGGCCCGCGTGGTAGATTATAGCCCATTCCCTCTCATTGAGAGGAGGCCGTGTCCCAGCAGTGGGAACATTATAGGCTGATGATGATGATGATGGGTCCAGTGCGTGTTGGTAGCTATGTTACGTCGGGAGGAGTCAGTTTGACTTTGATGATACAACAAGGTGAATCAAAGTGAAGTAGAAGAGCGATATTCTAAGTGATCAGCGGGGAATTTGTGGTTGAGGTTTAAGTGTAAATGAATAAAGATATTGGGTGTTTAATTGGTAGTGAATTAATTTATCTTATACCTCGTCTATGCTGGGAGCTCGCGACAGGACAGGTTTGTCCGGCCGCTTCTGTTCCGTGTCACTCGGTTCGGGTGATACTATTGGTGGGTTGTCCGAGATCACGCTGCAGTCGTCTTCGAATACCTGTGCACAAAATTTTGAACAGTGAGAGGAATAATGTGAAAGAAAATAAAATAAATGATAGCGTCATAATGTCATAGTCTTAACGGTTGACTGAAGTAGGGAAATGACTTATTTCAAGTATAAAAATAACGACGTATTTCGCCGAGTCCAAGTAATAAAACACAACTTCAGGAAGATAATGACGTAACGAGATCAATACACTTTTGAAAATTTTGCTCGGACCGCCGTATGTTGAGCTGAAACTACGGATCTTCTTGGTGTATTTATATTTCTGTCAGAAATAGAAAAGAGAATACACAAATCTTCTTCTTAAAGCTCTAACCTCACTAGTATCATTATTGTCTGTGGGCTTCAGTTTCCCCGAGGCCTCGCTGAGCCTGGCGATGGAGGCGGCGGTGGCCTCGCGGTCCCGCTGGCGCACGATGGCCTCCACACAGAGCCACTCGGACATAGTGGTCTCGTACTGACGACGACATGCCGTGTCTTGTTCCGCTCGCTCTTCGGCTGTAGAACCGAATCTGGGGAAGAATGATATGAATCTTTACGACTTTAGATACTACCGACGAGACAAGTCACCAGAAAAAACGTAATCACACGTTTAAATGACACCTAAAGTAAAAATTAGGCTAGCACATTACACATTACACTTACGGCCTATTTCACGATGTTCGAATAGCCAATACTGACCAAATAAGATCAAAAATGGAACAGGATTGGTGTAATCTGCCAATTAAGTTAACGGAAACTTAATCGTAGGTGGTAAAACAGTTTTTTTTATACTCGGTTGACTCTTGCAAGTATTTTTTGCGGTGTACCATTTATCATAAGCATTTTTCATTTCAAATGATGAATAATCAGATATGATTGGAGTTAGCAGTAACTCAAATTTACAGTAAGTCAGGATCCAACTGTTTAAAAATTATGTTCAGAATACTAAAAGACATTTTTTTATACCTTTAGATCCCAATCCAATAAAAATAAAGTGTTGAAACTCACTCATAGTATCCGAGTAGGTAGGGCCACACATGTCGCCTGATGTCATGTTGTACTCCTCCGTAATACACAAGTCGGTACACCTCGTCCTTGTCGTGCACCGCGCCCTTCTCGTCTGTCATCGCTAGCCATCGTTCATCCGTGAGACCACCGTCTGCGTTCTCTGCAAAGATTATTTATTTGATATATTTCAATATCAATAAGGCAATAAAATCAACATCGTGAAAAAAATATTAACTGTCCCTTGCTTTCAATAGCTACTCGTTCCATATAGAGCGCTGAAATTATTTTATTCCGAGCTTACGATGTTGGTCCCTTCAAGGAACTGGTTCAGTTCGATAGTCTAATCCAAAACACTTAAATAATACTTACAGACCTATGTCGGTACACACACGTGTACTGTGTGCGCGTGTGTGTACTTTCACAATTTTTATGTCTCGTGACTGAGACTGTAGCTACATTTAATTTTCATCTTTGTTCGTCAATTAAAAAGTGCCTGTAATTGGCTTACTCGAAATAAATGTTTTGATTTTGATTTTATGACCACTAATGTCTCTGCGACACGACAAAGTCCTCTACTTCTATCTGATTCGCTTTCGTAATGAAAAAGACAGACATAAGGACTTGTCGAATTGGAATCGAATCGAGTCTTTGTGAATAACTATGCAGGTCTCATTTGACACGCAGCACTGTTTTTTTAACTTTAGGTGGTTGTAGTTGTACTACAGAAATGAGTACAAACGTTCTAGCTTTTTGCCACAAAACTTCAAGTGAATAACAAACTCCGGAGCCCAATGAGATTGCTCATACTATCGTGTATTAGTAAACGACCCCTTATCAAAATATGCAAACGCTTGGAATTGTTCTTTTTTTAGAGTTTTGCCATGTTATCATACCTCTCGGGATAATGTTCGGATGTACTAAGCCGCTGAGGTGAGTGCGTACGGTGGACAAATGGCGACAGTACGCCAACCAGCCGTAGAACGCGCGCGATATTATCTGACGACGCATTGTACTGCACACTAACTCGATTGACGCAGCCTGAAAACCAAATGGAAGATTCAAATTGTCACATGTGCTATTTTTTTTCTCTTTTGCAATTTTTAAATAAAATTGAGTCCCGTGTTGGGCACCAAATAAAAGTATTGTTTTTTTTTCTCTTTTGCAATTTTTAAATAAAATTGAGTCCCGTGTTGGGCGCCAAATAAAAGTATTGTTTTTCTTTCTCTTTTGCAATTTTTAAATAAAATTGAGTCCCGTGTTGGGCGCCAAATAAAAGTTTTTTTTTTTCTCATAAACAAAGTTCAAAGTTGAACATATTACCTATTACACCAAGTCTCAAGATATTATGAAAAATTTAGCACATGGCATCAATCAATATAGTATAACGAGCCCCAGGTGGGCGCCATCTGTTTTTTTACTTTACAAATCAAGTCTTTGAGATAATAATTTATTTTATTATATTACTAAAATCTCACAAGATAATGTATTTGTAAGTTCATGTATACAGTTATTCCGTACCTGTTCTATGGGTTGATGTGGAATAGGCGTCAGTGGTGGCGGTGGAAGTCCATTGATCCCGGCCGATGGTGGACAGTCCACTGACATTGTCGAGGAGTCTGATGATGTAGTGGAAGTCGAAGCTAGCGGCCGACGTGGCGTACGTGGAGGTGATTGTACTGAACGCTCAAATAGAGAATGCCGCATCGCTGAAAATAATTATCCATCCCTCTTAATTACCAAAGTTCACTGTTTCTAAATCTTACTATTTCTATATCTATAAATTACCCAGTAGGTACTCCTCTTCGAAGTAGCAACAGTGAGTCTATTAAATAACCTAAAACATAGGTCTTTGTGTCAAGACGGGCCGCAGTTTGCTTTTTGCAATAAGCATGACGACAATATAAAATAATTTCACTAATTAAACCATGAATGAATATTGACAAAGATAAAATGCACCAAAACTCGGGAGTAGGGGTCCGTGACGTCAGAACTCACAAAAAAATATACCAAGGCGTGACATATTAAGAATTTAGCATCTAATTTAATTTATTATTTAATTAATTTAATTTAATTTATTATTTTTATTATTTAATTTTATTTTAATTTAGCATCGTATTTATTTTTCGTCAATTGGTCAAATATTTTTTGATATTCTAAATGACGGACTAATTCGATTTTTTTGTTTACCCAATTTTGTTTACATCTTTGCTGAAGGCAAAGTGGTATAGTTTTTCTTTGCGATCGTGGTTACTATGCCGCGTTTTTCAGATTATTAAGAAGTCTGATAGTCATGTTAAAGAAAATCTTAAAATAAAAAATACCTTCTCTATCAGCAATAGCGTTATTGACGATCCGGAACACGTAGTCACCGGCAGTTTCTTCCCATTCAGGTTCTTCTGTCTCGCCACTCTCGCATAGGCTTGGCAGCGGCCGCCGTCTCGATTTACCTTTACCAAATACCTGCAGGCAAATAAAGAGTTAGTATACCTTGATCACTTAGCTAGCTTTAATCAATAGCAGATGCTTCAGTTTGTTTATGTCTTTTTTTCGAAATGGCATGACCTTGAAAGGTTGTCGTCTGCTTAACCGGACTTTTTTTTCATGTCTGCCTTTAATTTGGCATTTATTTACTTTTTTTATAAAGGTGTACACAAAATAAATGATGAATGATTTCATTAGTTCGCCCAACCTATGCTCGAAAAATTACACCAAAAAAGCAGAAAAAAGATACTACTTTCTTTATAATATTACCCGTGGTGTAGTGTCACCATTCTGATATCAGATTTTATGACTGAGGGAAATAATTTTCTTCAAAGACCCAAAATGATGTATCTAACTCCCATACCTTTCCCGTGCCTCTTTGCGACCAGAGCGGTGGGTCCAGTTGACCGTGTGGTAGTAGACCTGTTTCCAAGTTGCTCAGGAAAGAAAGCAGATGTCCTCCTGTCACAAAAGACATGACCTACGTTATCGGCATTTCCAACGATCCTCTGTTTTGCGTGGACATTTTTTTGCGATGAATATTTTCATATGCGCAAATATACGTACATAAATAATTTTCTATCCTAGTTAGCTATAATTAAGGTTCTTTTTGCAAATTAAGATACAATCCTGACCTTGGTAATACGTACATAATATAGACAACTTCCAATGGAAGTTGGAACCCACTTCGGTTCGCATTTATCATTTCGAGCACGAATATTTTCCGGTTTTATTGCCAAACTTTCGTACTAATGATCTTAAATTGAAACGTAACTTGGCAATCTCGAAAGTAATTTTGATTGATATTGAAGCTGTTAAATATCCTGGCTTTAAAATATCTTTTAACTCCTATCCAGATGGGGAACGAGATATAAGATTAACTTCTTTGTATAATGGTTAAGTTGCAAAGAATGAACATTGAGTTCAAGTTTCAATTTACCTTACGTTTTGGTGTACACATTGAGTTTAGATTCATAGTCTTTGTGCGGACACAATACGATCTAGAGAAATCGTACATGCACAGTAAAATATTACAAGTGAACCATTGTGGCTTTTGTCGCGAATTCAAACGCGCGTTAGGGTTGTCAACTGAACATTTGGTTAGGTTGTTCTACAGTAAAGTTCTGTTCAAACCTTATGGCGGCTCCGAAGTTAGCTGTGAGTGACAGTGGGCGCATTATACAGTAAGACGATGCGTACCCTCCGTCCCGCTGATTCCTAAAATTGTGTTCTGCGCAGCTTAACGTTCGATGTTTCGTTCCGCAATGAAGTTTGAAACGTTATGCCTGCACTGACCGTCACTCGCAGCCAACTTCCGAGCCGCCATGAAGTTTGAACTATACACAATCACACATAATATTTTACAACCTAACCAATTATCTCCATGCGATACTACTTATTCAAGAGAAATCTGTTGTGTGAAGTTGTGAACCACTGTTGTCGCTATTCAAGAGAGTTTTCTAGTTCTGTACAAGATTGTTACCTTTTGGAAAATGTATGGGTGGTCTCTGGACCCCGTCTTGGCCGACCAGTATGAGAGCGTCGCTGGCCTGTGACCGATGCACGTGGACGTACACCACCTCCCACACGCACACTTGTAGCGACATTGCCCAGTATACACTGAAATGTGAACAAAATATAACATGACATATTTGTATTTTTTTTATGTTTTATTGAGTACGTTCGAGTGATGTGAGTGTTCGACAGCGTGTTCCAGAAAGGTCAAGTCACATATCAGGATGTGATTCAGACAGGATGTTTACAGGATCCACACCAAAATCCCAAATAACAAAAACAGCTCAAAAGCTGCAGCTATAACTTTATTATAAAAGATCTATGTACCTATTACCCATGTTTGCAAAGAATAAATGATTTGATATTAAAGCCAGGATAGCTGACAAACTCGAGTAGGAAATGAATTTTTGTACTGGGAATCAGATTTTTTCTAGTAGTTTCTATGTTGGTCCCATGAAGTTATTCAATTTCGATGGTCTGAATCACAACATGAAATATGACTAGGTACATCTTTCTGATACACGTTGCCGCGCTGTGTAGGTACCTAAACTTCTGCCTTAATTTTTGGGTATTAGTAGCATATTTATTGAAAAAGTAAAACCATATCAATGTGTGCCGGAATTTTACTATGATCAGATCTTAGGAGTCACAGTAACGAAATACCTACAAGTACTCGAACTTTTACCCATTTTCATATTTTAGCCCGAAGCATTGTTTTTACTAACACTTTTTTTTTGTAAACAGCCTTTCAAACTGAAACCCTGTAGTGCTTAACCCTGAAGAAATGTAATTCGGAAAACATTTTATTTTATGATATCCGAAGCAATCTCTCTGATTGGCTATTAAAACGGAATAGTCCCAATGAATTGCGTCGTTACTGGAATCCTATCGCCATCCAGCAATAAAACAGAAATTAATTCTTGTTGACTGGACTTTCAGCCATATTTCATCAAGTCTCTGGTTGAGTACAGTATGCAGATACCAAATCTTCGCATCATTATTACTTTTGGGTACTGAAGTAAACGGTGTGTGACGTCAGACGATATGTTCTCGACATTACCACCTTTATATCAACTACATGTACTTGCCCAAACGACTTCTACAATATATTATATAGACGTGTCCATTAAGAATATTTGCTGGAAAGTTATAAAAAACACTTAGAAGCGCTATCTCCAGGAGTCTGATAATTGCAGCAATAGTTTGGCCAAATCATCATATTTAATAGAATTTCCAACACCTAAGTCTACATAACGCTATCATGGCACAAACGTGACTATTCCCACAATTCTCTCACCCGTGGAGATGGCGCACAAACAAGCACTAAGCTCACAAAAAGCACTAAACGCACCCAACAAAGTTAGTGGTAAACCATTTTGAACCTCTGTGCCTTTACAGTAGAGGAGTTTTGAAAATTGGTGAATTTATAGATTTTGACGTGTTCTTGCCGAATTTTCATTTTGCCACCATATAAAATGAGTCGGAAGAAGTTATTGACAAAAAACTGTTTTTGGACGCCATTTTTCCTATATGGCGGCGCGGTGGCAAAGAGTAAATTCGAAAAGAGCACGAAACCATCAATTTTCAAAATTCTCGGAAACCTTTAAAGGTAACCCTCTTTTTACTATTAGTAATAAGGTTGAAAGTGATCAACCGCGAACTTGGCCGGATGCACTAACTAAACCCAAACACATACCAATCAATGCACAGAGGGCCGGCACAGCGTCGCCGGTACACTGTGCAGGTCGGCGCCAAACTGCACAGAACATACTTGTGCTGGCACTCGGAGGCATGCACTAGGTGACAGCGGAGACAACTACACATAGGCGCTACATACATAAACACAGTCTACAAAGCGCTTCGATCAATAATATTTTTGATCGAAGACAAAGCGACATAAAAACAAAAAGTGTGACAAATAAATGAACAGTGACAGCACGAATGATTTTAAAATGACGCAAAAAAGCAGTGTGTTTTACAATATTATTCTTTTAAGTTGTACGTAACATATTGAATCTAGTAAATGAAACAAAAAAAATAACATTTTGGAACTGAATGCATCGAGTAAATACCTATTCAGGTTTTGAAATTCACGCGTGCCAAAATGATTCGTGCTAGCCTATTTGTATCAATGGAACACTTACGTAATAAAATTGAATAATAATACAAGAGGAGAAGAAGATAAAAGTTTCAATTCAAAAGAAAAATGAAAATTCTCTTCCTAGATGCAGTTGTAAAAAAGTATCTAGGAAAACATTTTTCTAAAGCATTTTTTTCCTGGAAATACTAGTAGGTAGGTATTCTAACATTTCTAACAGCGTTTGCGAAAACAAACTTCATTCACAGTTCTCAGAAAACTTAAGGCGATTGCATTAAATTGACAAGTGGAGCTAAAGATGGGGCTGTTCTAATAAAATACAAAAAAAATACTTCGCTACTCAAAAACAAACGCTCATGCAATGTAAGTATATAAATAAAGTTAGGGAAGAAGCACTTTTGAGCTATAAAACACGACTGTAAACTTTTACTTCACATTTGTAACGTACATAACTTTGAGAAGATAATTATACTTCAGAAAGCTTATTTTGGGACGCCTCTTCGGTAATACTGTAATAATGGCTGGAGTAACGAGTTCCGTAACAGCTAAAAACAAACGAATGACTTTGTTCTCAATTTAAATTATAGCTCAATTCATGAATCACCGAGGCGTCGCCGAGTGGTGGGTTGTAATACTTGTAATCAATAAAGGTTATCTACTCCTATGTATGTACATAATGTATCCCTAATAAATTTAACGTTGTCACTGTTGCGACACAAGCCTTCTACCTACCTGGGAGAGGAAATATGACCATAATCCAACAAACGAGCCCAGTACAGGTTGGTGTATCTTTGAATTCTCTATTTGGTCAATTATTTGAATGTAATTCCACTATTTCTACGAGTTAACTTTGTTCGATATAAAGCAAAACACTACGAACAACTTATAAACAACAAATAACTGGCTATATTACATTTTCACAACGATTTGGATACAAATTCTAGTACCTTTTATCAATTCCTTCGCTCTCCGCGTATCCATTCATGAGCTGGTTCGGGGTCCACTTGATGACCAGGCCCGCAGCCGTCTGATGAAGACTTAAGTACCCAGGCATCGGCTCCTCAATATCCTTCTATAATTACAATAGTTTAAAATACTTCAACGTCAAATTATTCCAAGTGTCTAACTAAAATAATAATTTCAAATTCCACTTTAATCTTCGAGAAAATTTTATCAATACTTCAATTTCAATTATGTCTGACTAAATTAATTTAAAGTTTTAGACATTTATCAAAGGTAAAAAAATACAGAGTTTTAAGTTGACAAATTTTGAGCTTAAAAGGCAGACGATTTAACTTTGTAAGTGCTCTTGGAATTAAAACAACAATAAAAATGTAGTCAATTTATAAGCACACATTTTTCTGTAACTACCCACATAAATAACATCTATAATACAATTCTGTCAGTTAAATAATTCCTTATGAATTCTTATAACGAAACTAGGCCGCAAAATATTTACACAAATTGAATCAACTACCCGAAATCCAGAACATATGAGTATTTTCAAGTAC
The DNA here is from genome assembly GCA_916618015.1 of Xestia c-nigrum. NCBI lineage: Eukaryota > Metazoa > Arthropoda > Insecta > Lepidoptera > Noctuidae > Xestia > Xestia c-nigrum. The sequence goes on from OU745263.1 coordinate 9,478,399, forward strand.
CCGGTCGTATGATTGGACCTTTCCCAAAGGACCAGCGGATCCGATCCGTTTCCCAAATTTAATAAAACTCAACACACAAATCATAAACAAGAGCCAATAAATCAGGAAAAAGGTTTTGTTTCTCACCGGCTGAACCCTGACATTGTTCTTTCCGTACAAAAGCGTGGCGGTAGAGTTTTGGTGTAAGCTTTCGACGTAGTCTTTGGCACTCGAGCCAGCCGCTTTGCCTGTGCCTTAAGTAAAAGTTACACTTCGTTAGCTTCATCTTGAAAGAAAAGTAGAATAAAAATTGAGCAGTAAAAACTCTGTTTTAAGCTTTTTTTTTTAAGCTCTTTTAGCTGTTTTGAAACTTAACTTATCACTTCTACGAGATATCTTCCGTAATTATTCATTATTTTAGCTCACGATATTTCGAACCTATTGCAAGCACGATTATCGTTATGAGAATATTAATGAATATACGAGTAGGTATATTAAGTATTACATGCTCATCACACAAACATTTGCTCCCACCGGGATTCGAACCCAGGACCCTAAGAACGTAAGGCAGCGTCACTACCACTACGCCATTCGGGTCGTCACCACTACGCCATTCGGGGTTCGGGTGTAAGATTTATTAGTAAGTTTTATACTGATCATTTTGATATGTTTTGTCCTGTGCGGGCTAATACATGCTTTTTCTTTCTTTCTTTATTTAATATTTTAGGTTAAGTTGGGTAAGGCACATGTAAACACATTATTCCTTATCTCACACACTATCGTCCACATTTATTTTCCAATCTCCTGTCGCAGGCTCTTCCTGTGGTAGAAACTTAAACAATAAGCAGTACCTATATACTCAAATATTAATATGTTATTGTTAGTGTTAGTGTGCACATAAATAGTTACGGAAGGTATCCCGTTAACAGTATTAGTTGAGCAGTAAAATCTTGAGTGAACCACAGAAAGAGATCGTTAAATTATTTTGCAACATAGTACTTTTCATTTGAAGGTATCTTGTCTGAGGAATCCCGTATTAAAAGTAAAAAATAATTACCTGGATTGTTTGAGCTCCCATCATCAGATGAAGCATTTAAACTTCTCTTGAAATTTAATATTGGCCTCCTGACGGAGGGCGGTGTCGTAGTTCCTGCAGACATTCTGTGTCTTTGCACCTGTTATTTCAGTGAATTCATAATTACTTTTATGCAAGCTGAAGGCTACAAAACAACAGACAAACATATATACTGCATTTATGTCAGAAAAGTCCACTTATTCCTTGTCAGATGCCTGGAATTTTGTGTAAAAAGGTTCTCCAGTAACTGAGCACAATAAAGATCAATAGTGTCACAGGTTCCTGGCAAAAAATATTTTATTGTTCGAATCAGAAGACTGACCGAAGTTATACTCACAAGTTCGTCTGCAGGAGGATCCGTCCAGAAACAAGCCGGTGGTTTGGCCTTAGAGTACTCCAGGGCACATGGACCAACCAGTAGGGAACTGAGGATGCTCCCGAAATCTGGGTCGGCAACCAGGGCGTCGCGTTCGTAGTAGCGGTTCGCGTTGTTGACTAGATGCTCGATGATCTTCGCCAGTTGGCGCTCAAATAACGCTATGCGGATCCAAAGGTATCTATGGACAAATAAAGTACCACATCAGCAAAGACTTGGACAGGAATAGTGAGGCATTTTATCTGTCACATTTCAGTCAACCATGATTTTAACATACATCCTTATGCAGGTGTTGCGGACCGCATTTTCACTCATAATAATTATGTGTTGGCTTTATGTCATTTATTTATGAAGAAAATTGCCGACAATAATGCGAGTGAAGCCACGGGCAAGTAGTAGTACCTAGTATTTAATAAAACCTTATCCCTATTTGAATAAAGTCCGACATGCATCTTAAGCAAGATTTATTATATCTAAGAACCGCGACACAAAATACACGAACCAAGTTGCCAAGTATTGAAATTTTAGACAAAGAAGGATTATAGGTAGACACAGAGACCCGTCAACCGTCGTTACCCTGAATTCTAAGCACATAATATATTATGTATTACTTAGGTAAACGAACAAGGACAGAACACATAAATCTTGTCACATATTCCTAAGCGTAAACTCTCGGAAAGAATGGTAATATTTCTTTTGCGACGGAAAAATCAAAGAAATATGAAAGAAAAATGGAAGCTTTTAGTGGCCGTCCTAAGCCTCGGGAGGCAGCCATTAATAAAGATCGCTGAGAAAACAAGAACTCATCAATATCTTCTTTTATTTATTGCTTTGAATACCGTAACACTTTTCTTTGAAGACTTTCTTTCTAGAAGGACAATCGTTTACAGGAAAATACGGGTATCGCAATAGGAAAAGGTAATGAAAACATTATGCAACATTTCGTTTTGTGGTGAATTTAAAGTAATAGAAGAGAAGTTAACGTATTGTATTTTCCCTGACCTTTTTCGGTCACGGCGGCAAAACTTAGCCGAGATTAACCATCGGCGCAGGAGATAAATAAATAAATAAACACAATAGTGCGCAGATACACTCGCTAGAGACCGGAGTGACATCAGGCGCAAGACCAACGCCTTAATGTGCTTTCCGAGGCACGGGGGTATTATACCGCCAACTTTCAAACTCCAGGCTACTACTGACAAAAACCTAACGGCACTTTTTGCCCAACCCGAGAATCGATTCCAGGAAACCACGCTCAGCAGTCGCGCTTGCCACCACGAGTCCAACGGGGTAGTTAGATAAAATATGATTTGAAAGAGATTAGTTCGCTTCTCGATAGTCAGCCAAATAATGGGACCGTACCTTCTTCTAGCCTTTTTTTTTTTTTTGTAGAATGGAAAATCATCAAATGACTCCTCCCACTCCAGGCGGAGTCTGACACTCCCTGTCAGACTTTTACTGACTAAAACCCATCCATGTTTCTTCCTCGCCCTTTATGTGCCGGGGCCATGGAATATCTTTCGAACAGTCCCGTAGCACCTTCCTCTAACAGGCTAAACTTACACCCAACTTTTGTTGATTTAGGTCCAATAAAGGACGACGTTAGCCCATTATTATTTTTCGAGGAATATTAAGCCGACGTCTTTAGAATAACATTTCAGAATTCCGTAACAGAAAAACTCAACCCCACTTAGGGCATGAGGACATAGGATTAAGATCAATAACCACATACTACAGGAATTTATTATTTCTATACCTAACAAAAATATAGCTTCTAATCAAACGATAGTACTCAAAAATCCAATAAAAATGCTCATTATTGTCTCAGTTACGAGCCAACATTAACTGTCTATAAAGTCGGACAGTCTAGGAAAACCCAACTTTTACGACAATGAAAAAGTCGCTTTATCACCCCAATATAAGACTTAAAGCTACAAGAAAATAATTATGTACATCTATATAAAGAATGATGTCATAAACCAGAAACAATCTCGTAAAGAACGAACGTTACTAAGGTACACAGTTTTTATAACGTAACAAATAAAATTTGCCCTTCAGAAGGTTCTTCAGGTGATTCAAAGTTATGAGGTTGTTGTTTTTCAAACAATTACGGTTGAAAAACAAAAGAGAGAATAATTCATTATGCTACATTTGTGTCTTGTAGTTTTATAAAGTTTTTGTGGAAAATAAATTGGTGTTTTTACCCAAACAAAAAGTATGTGTTGAAAAAATTAGCTTAAGTACGAGTACATCCAGATGATTAGGTTTTTGAACAAATCGATTCGTCCATCAAATGTAATAAAGGCGTTTCCTGCACAAAAATATCCTGAAAGAACACCCACTTTCCCAAGCTAACAAAATTGGCGTCATATACTTAGTGAAGCTGTACCAGTAGGCAGCGAATTTATTTTTACTACTTCAACTTAACATTCGAAGCCTACTAAGACCCATTCAGTTTACTGTTACCTGAAATACCTACAATAATTTTATATTATCTACATTTTATTTCATTTGAGTTTTTATGTACCTGAAAAACTCTCATATATCGTAAAACAAAAACACGTGGCAGGGCACGACCTAAATTTTTACATGAAGGCAAAATTATGCTCACATCCATATTAAAACCACACCTGTCACTCAGCACCCGATAAGTACGGTTTCACACGATCTGCTCGTTCGCGCCGTGACGCCGCGCCAAAGACAAAATAATGTAGGTCTTCCATGATGAATTTCTGGAAGCTGATCCAAACATAGTTGGGAAAAGGCTGATTTCACGTGCGAATGTGGATGCGCTTGCTTTCACTAAAAATCCGACAATTCCGCTCCGCCCAGAAGAGGAAAAAAAGCCTTTGGTGAAACCAGTCTGCCATAATGACAACGCGCCGTCGCTTGGTGTAGCGGATCTCATGGCGTTGCATTGGCTTGTTTGTAATAGAAAGAAAGAAAGAAAATCTATTTATGCCTAAGGGCTGAACCTCATCAGAACAGTCATTTGCTAGAGCGAGAATCAGAGCGTGCTGCCGATCGTATCGTCGATGCTGCCGCGTCCGAATGCATTACTGCTGTTTCTCGCTCTAGCAATGATGGCTCTGAGTGACAGAAAAGGACGGGTGCACTGAAAAGTACCGATTTCATGCTGCCAGATGAGGTTCAATGTCAATGGCTTGGGCGCAGCCACGAGCGGGTCGAATTGCGGTGCAGCGTAAGACGCGGCAAGCGGTGAGCAGCGAAAACAAATCGTAGACAACATGAAGACACAAGAAGTATGCCACAGCTACCGACGACGCGCGCTGCTGCATTCCGAAGTTACTAAATTTTGCGATATTTTTCCGGGGTGGAGTGGGATGAAAATTTTCGACCTCGAGCAGCCTGTACTAACTTGGAGCAAAAAACTTCGAAATTTTCGGACTGTTTTCTGTTTTTCAGTTTATTTCTTTTAAACTATGCATTTTCAAGGAAAAAAAGGAAGGACCAATTTGTAGGGCACTTAATTTTCAATTTCTTTAACTTAACTTATTCAATTTTCGCACCAATACTTATCGAGATACACCAGTTTAAAGAGGGCACATTTTTTTCTTTTTTTTTCAAATTTCTGGATTACGATTAAGGATAGTTTTTTCCCCGCACGTACGTTCACATGAAATAATTTCGAATCTACATACAGGCAAAGCCGTGGGTACAAGCTAGGTATCTCCATATAAAGGGTCTACAAAGTTTTGGGTTGAGATGAATTCAGGACACGTATCCAAGTATTTCGCATGGTAAATAGACAGACTGTTTTGAAGTTAAACAGTACTCAAGCGAAACATGAAATAAATTTAATTTTACGCTCGCTTAGCTCAATGATCACGCTTTCAAAGTGGTTTTATCGTTCGAGCGAAGAGCTTATTGGCTTTACATCTTTATATTGACTATAATAATCAGTTTACTTTTGATTCACAACTTTGGCAACGTATTTGGAGATTTTCGTTGGTGATTTTTATGTCTTTTTCTTTATAGGTTGAGTAAGTTAATGAATAGAACTGGAAACAAAAATTGTATGAGTGTTTTTTTCCTTGCTTTTCTTTTCTTTTGTATGAATCGTGTCTCTAATAAGCTCATTATGTGAGTTACTTCATTGTTCAAACGTCAATAAAAAGACCTTTGCTTATTTATTTACCTTTACAGTGAAAAAGAAATGATAGACCGCTGAACGACTGTGAAATTCAGATTAAAATGTAATTCAGGTAACACAACGCCGATTTTATGGGATGGGCAACAAAGGTTTACAGAACACCCTTAGTGTAGAAGCACTAAGGAGTTCTATACTTTCTTCTACCACCCCCAAAGGAAAAGGGAAGAGTAGCAGGTATATATTTGTGCTTCAGAATTTTGCAAAAAAATTTTTTTATGCTGTGGACTCGTTAATGTGGTGGCCCGCGAAATCCAAATTCACTTACGTTTTTGTTCAGTCTCAGGTTGTATGTTGATTAAAATATCATTCACGGCTGTAACACGTATGTAGTAACAGAAATATAATCATTAAAATCATCAATACAACCCTCTGTGTTCATGTAATTACATGAACACAGAGGGTGCAATAGTCATTTAATACAGTTACTTGATGACACTGACCTGCAAATAGCAAAAAAACGTAGTTAAGAAAATTTGAATCATAAAAGAAAGAAAGAAAGAAAAAGCATTTATTAGCCCGGCAGAACAACACATAAAAAATAATAATAATAAAATGGTAAAATTGTGATTATAACACTAGTTTAAAGTAAACATAATGAGAGAATAAAAAATAAAAAATAACGAAATCATAAGAGCAAAACAAACAAAATACAAAACAGAATTTGTCCTGTACAAGACCAAAAGGCTCCTATCTCAGCATGGTGCTGTGACATTTAAAAGAAAAACGTCACAGCGCAGATATTCTGATAGGGCCCAAAGTGATGCCACGGTCAGGCTAATAATAAAAAATAAATAAAGTATAAACAAAGTATAAACGAGCAAATATAAATCAAAATAAATAGAAAAGCAAAATAAAAATAATAATTACATCGACACCCCACGTAACCGTAATGTTCGTCAATCTGTGCCATTACTTTTACTGGCAACACAGACAAACAGAGACGCGGGCGCAGCTACCATGGAGCTTCCCCTTTAAGATGACGACACAGTTCCATGAAATGGTTGGCGAGCCATTGCCTAATTGAGAAACCCCAATATCGAACGTCGATAATACAATTCAGTAGTTATTATACCTGTAGAATATTTCATTCATTAATTTTACACTAATAGGTCTCGAAGTTCCCTTGTTGCTATAATTGGGCTCACCTATGAGGTGTAGGTCGGCCCCTTGTCTTAGATGCCTCGTAGACCCAATTATAACTCGATACTACTAAACTGTAATAATCAATTGGTGTTCGTTGGCTTCAGTCATTTGAGATGGGTATTTAGGGTTAAGTTTAGGCTGTAAGGCAAAACCATTTGGCAAATATTAAATATCAGGTATACAAGTTAGGACCCGTCGAGACAAAATATTTTGGCAAAACGGTATGAAAGAACATTTTGAAGGTTAACAAGACGATAGATCATCTAATCCACAAAAAGCTGGGCGGGGCATAGATCGTTACTCACTGGACACCTGATGGGAAAAATCGCCACCGAAGTAGAGGCGAAGGTGGAGTGAGGATCTGATCTTGTTTTCCGAGCGCACATGGCCTGAAATCTGAGAAGAGAGAGGGGAGGCTCTTGCCCAGCTGTGGGACACATGACAGTCTACCAAAAAAAAGAATAGCGTGTACCAAGTTTGCCTCATGGAATGTGATAAACGCCACCCATTTAGGGCCAAGACCAGAGTAGCAATGGCTTTTGAAGCCTTTCATATTTCAACAATTACTTCTAGCAGCATTGGCAAAGGCTTAAAGCGCAAAACACACAGAGAACCAAACCTAACTTAGTCCAGAAATCATTTGGTACACCTTTTTGTACAAAAACTTGTTTCCATCCAAGTTCAAAATAATTTTCCTAGAAAGTCTTTATAAAGTTCTACTTTTCGTTTTTTTTTCATATTTTCTGAATTTATGGTTCAAAAGTTAGAGGGACACACACACACATTGTTTTTTACTTTTGTAGCGATTATTTCCGAAATCATTGACATTATCCAAAAATGATTTTAGTAAACACCTATTCATTTTTAAATACCTTTCCAACAATATATCGTACGTTAGAGTTGAAATAAATAAAAACACCCACTTTACATATAGGGGGGCTACCCTAATAAAACATTTTTTTCCAATTTTTATTTTACTACTTTGTCGGCGTGATTGATACACATATTGGTACCAAATTTCAGCTTTCTAGTGCTAACGGTCACAGGATTAAGCGAGGACGGATGGACAGACAGACATGGCGAAACTATAAGGGTTCCTAGTTGACTACGGAACCCTAAAAAGACAAAGACAAAATGACAAACGTATTCTTTGATCAATAAATGGATTACATGGGCAGGTTAACGGTAATTCTCAATCTTGATTGTAACTTCCCTTTTAAAATAAGGAAATTGCGATCGGCAACTTTGTGATTACTTATTGAAGTATTAACAAGGCACTAGGAGGAAGGTTATTTTACTTTTTAAATCATTTACTTAGAAACTGGATATCGTATTAAACGGAGCCCTGCGATTCGGAGAATTTAGGTATTTATTTCTGATTGTTAGGTAAATGATCGTGGCTAGATATTAACAGACATTCGGTTTAATCTTCGGTCACGTTTGCCATACTGTGAATGGGTGACGACCTATTTACATACCGAGTTTCCTCCGTGCCTCGGATCTGGATTCAGATGTCAATTGTAGATCATTGGCAGTCGATAAGTAGCCGGTGGCCAGAAAATCTGACAACCAGTCTTATCAAGGGGTATCGTATTACCGGGTATTTTGCCATGCTATGCTTTCGGAATTTCCTAGATTGAACCGTTCAGTTTATAAGAAAAACTTGTTGAATTCCTGTAGAAAATGAAACTACACATCGTTTTTCACGTAAGCTACCTTATGACAACGATTAAAATACGTAAATAAATTGAATTCATGGACCATAACGTTGACGGCTACCCTTGTTACGGTAGCGTTTGATAACGCAAATGTATGGCCGAAATTGCTGTGAAGCTGTAATATCCAAAAAGTATCCTTACATAATATTTTGAAAGGAGGAAAAAAAGTCCGTAAAACATAATTAATTAAAGATGAGGGAGACCCATGTGTACTACAGACGTAAATCATAAAAATATAAAAGTATTTTTAAACAGGGAATTTTTGTTGAAAAATAATTTGGTATATTTTTTCTATGAAGCTTTCAAGAGGTAAATCAACTTATTTTATATCAATATGAATTTGTTTTACAAAGCTGATAGAAATGTATTCAATACAAAAGAAAAATAGTAGTTTCTTTTTATCCAGTAGGTAATAGATTTTTGTATTTCTTTTCGATGTTAGGATTTCAATCCGAAAGTCTGAAAGTGGCACCGCCGCCGGTGACTGAAAAATTGCGTGGTAATCGTTTGACTTGGTATGAGCATGAGGAAAATGTCGAGTTAAAGTTTTGAGTATGGATGTGGATGGGTATAAGAATAGAGAAAGACCAAAGAAACGATGGATGGAATGTGCGATGGATAATATAGCTAGAAAAGTGGTTTAATGAGATGACGAGGAAGAAAATAGTATGAAAAAGAAGAATGTTGTACCGACCCGAAATAAATTTGAACTAGGGCAGGATGATGATGTTAACATTCAAATCCGAAACTTGTATTTTCTTAAGTTCCGGTTTCATGATATCTGGGACACAGTAAGCTTCCTCTTTTTGTCGAAAAGGAGGCTGTAGTCAAACACGCGCGCGGGCCTGGTGGGAGTTTGTTGAAAAAAAAAGGGTCTCGTGCCCATTTTTGATTCCATCACTAGACGATTTCCTCATCTTATTTTGTTCCAGCGTCAGATTAAGCTTTAGCTTTGAACCGTCACATGTTCCTAGGTACATTATTACTTGTAATATGAGTGTCTGGCTGTCAATTGTTACGATTTCATTCGCTTTTCTGTCTTTACATTTACCTCACACAATTCATCCATCTTTTTCGTTGCCAAAGGCCCTTTCCTTCTCCATCAAAGAAATGTTATTAAAATGCAAATTTTCATAATAACATGCAATCCTATTATTTCGTAATCGTATTACAGCCGGTTCTCTGAGTCGAATTAAGTCCACCTTCCGATTAATCGAACAATACATTACGAGTTATCGAATAACAGTATAATTTCGGGTGAAATCGAAGGAATCGGTTTTGCTATGAATTTATTATGGTTTTGGCTTTAATTCGGAAGCCGTCTTTAATATGAAGGACATATTTAAGACGTATTGTGTAATGTAAATTATTCGTGACACGTTTTTCATTATGTAGCTTCGTGTATTAGCTTTACCTAGATTATTCGTCGTTGTTTGTTGAAAAACAAATGAATTCTTTCACTTGTGGTAACCATATTTTCGAGCCGTTTGTGGTTGAAACTCTGAGACCATGGGGTCCGAGTGCCCATAGCCTGTTTAAGCAAATTTCAAAGGGCTGGTTGGACTTTTACTTTGGCCAGTGGCTAAGTGTTGCCATTCAACGTGGCAACGTGGCGTGCCAGTCTCTTGCCGACATTATCAGCTGACGGTGTTGTGGAGTTTTTCGATGCCCTTTCACAATAAGTTATTACTAAACCTAATTACAGGTTTGAAACTTGTCGGAAGAAGTAAAAAAATATCGGATAATTTCTGCAATCAAAATCTCGTAAATCGATAGTGGTCTCTCGTACGGAGATACCAACATCTTTGTTCCGCCGCAGATTCAAACTTCCAAATATAAAGTGACTTAGTATAACTGTTTTGCTCCAGAGTAGTGAGAGATCCTCAGTAGTGGTCGGTAATTAGTCATCTCGTTCGACTCAACGACTAGAAGAGAAGCGAATTACGTAATAATTGCTGAAACAATAATTGTGGGTTGTTCGACGTAGTTATTTTGTAAACATAGGGTGTTTGTAAACAAACATTGAAGTGTTGTTGTGTTTGTCTTGTCAAATTAACATAAATGTTAGGGATGTTTATTGTAACATAATTCTAAGATACTTATGTCTTCTAGAAGCTTCTTGCTTCAGAAATTTGTTTGGAAACACAGAGGAACTGGAGAAAATTACTTTCTATCAGCGGTAACTGTTCTATGATAAGAAGTTAAAAATGTGTTGGTTAGACTTAAGCGCAAAACACACAGAGAACGGGTGCGGGTCGGGCGCGGGGCGAGCGCGGGTCTATTCTATATAATTCACCCGACCCGCGCCCGACCCGCGCACGCGTTCCGTGCGTTGTTGTCCATATAATTATATAGAATAGACCCGCGCTCGCCCCGCGCCCGACCCGCACCCGTTCTCTGTGTGTTTTGCGCTTAAGTCTAACCAACACATTTTTAACTTCTTATCATAGAACAGTTACCGCTGATAGAAAGTAATTTTCTCCAGTTCCTCTGTGTTTCCAAACAAATTTCTGAAGCAAGAAGCTTCTAGAAGACATAAGTATCTTAGAATTATGTTACAATAAACATCCCTAACATTTATGTTAATTTGACAAGACAAACACAACAACACTTCAATGTTTGTTTACAAACACCCTATGTTTACAAAATAACTACGTCGAACAACCCACAATTATTGTTTCAGCAATTATTACGTAATTCGCTTCTCTTCTAGTCGTTGAGTCGAACGAGATGACTAATTACCGACCACTACTGAGGATCTCTCACTACTCTGGAGCAAAACAGTTATACTAAGTCACTTTATATTTGGAAGTTTGAATCTGCGGCGGAACAAAGATGTTGGTATCTCCGTACGAGAGACCACTATCGATTTACGAGATTTTGATTGCAGAAATTATCCGATATTTTTTTACTTCTTCCGACAAGTTTCAAACCTGTAATTAGGTTTAGTAATAACTTATTGTGAAAGGGCATCGAAAAACTCCACAACACCGTCAGCTGATAATGTCGGCAAGAGACTGGCACGCCACGTTGCCACGTTGAATGGCAACACTTAGCCACTGGCCAAAGTAAAAGTCCAACCAGCCCTTTGAAATTTGCTTAAACAGGCTATGGGCACTCGGACCCCATGGTCTCAGAGTTTCAACCACAAACGGCTCGAAAATATGGTTACCACAAGTGAAAGAATTCATTTGTTTTTCAACAAACAACGACGAATAATCTAGGTAAAGCTAATACACGAAGCTACATAATGAAAAACGTGTCACGAATAATTTACATTACACAATACGTCTTAAATATGTCCTTCATATTAAAGACGGCTTCCGAATTAAAGCCAAAACCATAATAAATTCATAGCAAAACCGATTCCTTCGATTTCACCCGAAATTATACTGTTATTCGATAACTCGTAATGTATTGTTCGATTAATCGGAAGGTGGACTTAATTCGACTCAGAGAACCGGCTGTAATACGATTACGAAATAATAGGATTGCATGTTATTATGAAAATTTGCATTTTAATAACATTTCTTTGATGGAGAAGGAAAGGGCCTTTGGCAACGAAAAAGATGGATGAATTGTGTGAGGTAAATGTAAAGACAGAAAAGCGAATGAAATCGTAACAATTGACAGCCAGACACTCATATTACAAGTAATAATGTACCTAGGAACATGTGACGGTTCAAAGCTAAAGCTTAATCTGACGCTGGAACAAAATAAGATGAGGAAATCGTCTAGTGATGGAATCAAAAATGGGCACGAGACCCTTTTTTTTTCAACAAACTCCCACCAGGCCCGCGCGCGTGTTTGACTACAGCCTCCTTTTCGACAAAAAGAGGAAGCTTACTGTGTCCCAGATATCATGAAACCGGAACTTAAGAAAATACAAGTTTCGGATTTGAATGTTAACATCATCATCCTGCCCTAGTTCAAATTTATTTCGGGTCGGTACAACATTCTTCTTTTTCATACTATTTTCTTCCTCGTCATCTCATTAAACCACTTTTCTAGCTATATTATCCATCGCACATTCCATCCATCGTTTCTTTGGTCTTTCTCTATTCTTATACCCATCCACATCCATACTCAAAACTTTAACTCGACATTTTCCTCATGCTCATACCAAGTCAAACGATTACCACGCAATTTTTCAGTCACCGGCGGCGGTGCCACTTTCAGACTTTCGGATTGAAATCCTAACATCGAAAAGAAATACAAAAATCTATTACCTACTGGATAAAAAGAAACTACTATTTTTCTTTTGTATTGAATACATTTCTATCAGCTTTGTAAAACAAATTCATATTGATATAAAATAAGTTGATTTACCTCTTGAAAGCTTCATAGAAAAAATATACCAAATTATTTTTCAACAAAAATTCCCTGTTTAAAAATACTTTTATATTTTTATGATTTACGTCTGTAGTACACATGGGTCTCCCTCATCTTTAATTAATTATGTTTTACGGACTTTTTTTCCTCCTTTCAAAATATTATGTAAGGATACTTTTTGGATATTACAGCTTCACAGCAATTTCGGCCATACATTTGCGTTATCAAACGCTACCGTAACAAGGGTAGCCGTCAACGTTATGGTCCATGAATTCAATTTATTTACGTATTTTAATCGTTGTCATAAGGTAGCTTACGTGAAAAACGATGTGTAGTTTCATTTTCTACAGGAATTCAACAAGTTTTTCTTATAAACTGAACGGTTCAATCTAGGAAATTCCGAAAGCATAGCATGGCAAAATACCCGGTAATACGATACCCCTTGATAAGACTGGTTGTCAGATTTTCTGGCCACCGGCTACTTATCGACTGCCAATGATCTACAATTGACATCTGAATCCAGATCCGAGGCACGGAGGAAACTCGGTATGTAAATAGGTCGTCACCCATTCACAGTATGGCAAACGTGACCGAAGATTAAACCGAATGTCTGTTAATATCTAGCCACGATCATTTACCTAACAATCAGAAATAAATACCTAAATTCTCCGAATCGCAGGGCTCCGTTTAATACGATATCCAGTTTCTAAGTAAATGATTTAAAAAGTAAAATAACCTTCCTCCTAGTGCCTTGTTAATACTTCAATAAGTAATCACAAAGTTGCCGATCGCAATTTCCTTATTTTAAAAGGGAAGTTACAATCAAGATTGAGAATTACCGTTAACCTGCCCATGTAATCCATTTATTGATCAAAGAATACGTTTGTCATTTTGTCTTTGTCTTTTTAGGGTTCCGTAGTCAACTAGGAACCCTTATAGTTTCGCCATGTCTGTCTGTCCATCCGTCCTCGCTTAATCCTGTGACCGTTAGCACTAGAAAGCTGAAATTTGGTACCAATATGTGTATCAATCACGCCGACAAAGTAGTAAAATAAAAATTGGAAAAAAATGTTTTATTAGGGTAGCCCCCCTATATGTAAAGTGGGTGTTTTTATTTATTTCAACTCTAACGTACGATATATTGTTGGAAAGGTATTTAAAAATGAATAGGTGTTTACTAAAATCATTTTTGGATAATGTCAATGATTTCGGAAATAATCGCTACAAAAGTAAAAAACAATGTGTGTGTGTGTCCCTCTAACTTTTGAACCATAAATTCAGAAAATATGAAAAAAAAACGAAAAGTAGAACTTTATAAAGACTTTCTAGGAAAATTATTTTGAACTTGGATGGAAACAAGTTTTTGTACAAAAAGGTGTACCAAATGATTTCTGGACTAAGTTTGTTGTATAATCATTTGAATAATCGTTTCATGCAAGCATTTTTTTAACTTCGTTTACATATAGAATTATTAAAATCGGAACGGATCGAACACTTATTGTGACGGACGGGAAACTACGGAACCCTACACTGAGCGTGGCCCGACACGCTCTTGGCCGGTTTTTTTTTTTTTTAAATGTTGCCCCACACTATAGCAACTACACTTGTGTGTACAAATTTCGATGAAGGTTTTAGAACATCACGCTACGACGAATAGGAGCGGACCATAAATGAAAAATGTTGCAAAAACGGGGGAAATTTTATTTCCTTTGTGAGCTTTTTCTTTCTTATGTGGCGCAGACGAAGTTGCGTGGGTCAGCTAGTAAATAATAAGAGATGTTATTCCTCAAAATGGTTTTTTAATTGGCACAACTTATGAAAAATGGACAATCTCTTTACCTTGTCATAGAACTTTTATGTTTGTTATTACATGAATGACTGAACAATAAAATCCACCAATCACACGTTTTTCTCATATTCCTTCGTGAAGTATGATTATGCGAAAGTCACAAAACTTTGATGACAAAGACTTACCATAGGAGGACAACTTTTCCTTTCTCCCGACGTTTGTTCCTTTCGAAACATCGTGAAGTAAATTACGATGAAAGTAGCATAATACGTAGGGATGAAAGAACTTCCTAACTTTTTCTTCGGAAGTTATGAATTATTGTCATGAAATAATTATGCGCTGAAAATATGGCAGCTTCTTTAGTCTCACGCACTGGGTGGAAAAGCGGTTTTTCAATGATTTTATTAGCCTTCATAAGTTCTTCTTTGCTAAAATTATTTTAAGAGTCGTCATTAAACATAGGATTCAAAAAAATCATGTGGGGCAGTCTTTGGGGATTTCCGATAGAAGTGAAAACTAAGTAATCTATATCTGCTACGGGTTGTGCCCCGCGCACGTCTAGGTGGTGCTACGCCGTAGCGGATGGGCTACGAGTGCTATAAAGTGTTAAAGCGGCCACACGAGTTCATCGATTTCAGTTCACACAAAAAGTGCTCAATGCGCCTAAAGAAGTTTTTACTTCAAAAATCAAGGATTTACATACATTTACTCTTGCTTTATTCAAACAACGATCTTTACATAAGTTCCTCCTAACTGTCAAAGCAAAAAAAAATAACTTAACGTATCCCAGGCAGAACCACAGGATACTTCCTATTTCTTTTCCATGCTCATAGATACCTACATCTCATCACGCACGCTACGACTAATGACATCATCTGCCTAGCCTTTTCCCAACTATGTTGGGGTCGGCTTCCAGTCTAACCGTATGCTGCTGAATACCAGAATTTTACATGTAGCGACTGCCTATCTGACCTCCCAACCCAGTTAGTACTAGGTAATACGATACCACTTGGTAAGACTGGTTGTCAGACTTTTTGGGCCACTGGCTACTTATCGACTGCCAAAGATCTACAAATGACAGCCGGGCCCAATAGTTTAACGTGCTTTCAAAGGAACGGAGGGAACTCGGTATGTTTGTGTGGTCACCCATCCACATACCGACCTAGGCAAGCACTGCTTAATTTAAGTATCGACACGAGCAGCTGTTATTTATCCACGAGCTCCTCTACTAATCTTTTTTACAGAAACGGATCCTTGAAGCCGCCCTTTACAGGAAAGACAAGTTTAAAAGTAAATAAAAACCGTATTTTATTTTTCTCTCAACAAAATTTTATCTCGTGCTTCAAAGCAAAGAAATCTTGGAAGACATTCATCACATTAAAACTTAAAGGTGTCCTTAGCTACAAGTCCTTGAGGTATAAATAGACAGAGATGGATGATACGCTGAATGAAATTAATGAGATTTCCGAGATACAGACGAAGAAACGACCGCATCCCTTGGGACTTAGCCAGATAAGCCAACCAGTAAGGTTGACAAAAGCGAAAAAATAATGAATGAGTGAAACAACGATTTTTCTTGAATAACATGTCATCATGCCTAAAGGTGGACCATCAAACACTGTTTTAAGCTTCCACGGTTTAAAACTAAACTTATATTGTCACTTACGAGATATCTTCCGGGATTATTTGTTATTTTGAGCTCCCGATATTTCGACGCTGTTGCAAGCGCCATGATCGCGGGTTGACGGAAGATATCCCGTAAGTGACAATATAAGTTTAAAGGTGTACCTAGTTCACCTATAGTACATCCACATTTCATTAGGGGCGAGTTTACTGCCACCAACCGGGCATAAATCGAAACTCCGTGGCAGTTACTGAGAAATTCCTGATGGAAAAAACCAATAACACTATGCCCGACCCGGAAATTGCATTTTTTTTCTCGTAAACCAAAAAAAAAACCTTTGTGGACGAAAGAGCTGAAAAGCTTTAAAATGTCAGCTTCATAATTTAGGTAGTGCAAGTTCAGAGCGTTTACGAAAACTAAATGGTGAAATACTGTCTGTGATGACACTTGAAACCCTGTTAGGTAAACATTGTGCCACAACTTCAACTTCTTTAGCATCGACGTCTATAATATGATCATCAGTAAGTTAATTGTGTCATAGGACCACCGGAATCCATCATAATGGACCAATAAATACAGATCTGACATTCATTCTCCTGGATTTTTAAACACCTGTTACATAATTATGTTCAAGAACCGGGAAAATGCATTTACAATTTACATACTCTAGTAGTTTGTACTCCAGAACATAATGGCTGCTCAAACATCGCCCGGAATGCATGAATAAACTGGTTCCAGTATCATACGTTTTATCATGGTCAGAGTCTGACTGCCGTCAGACATACGAGCACAGGAATAGATATACCTAATTAACGCAAGTATCAAGAACCGTATGAAAACCAAGTGTGCCATAAGTCCTATTTAGTTACTATACAAACAAGTTACTACAGAAAATAGTCTACGTTTTTGTTCTTTGGTAATCGAGCTAAAGACACCAACAACTTTATCTAGACTTTAAACAGACAGACTAATTATTTTACACTAACTCTATCTATTATAGTAATAAAAATATGTTCAAGTATCAAAAAGCGTCGAAAAATTCGTCCACATCGCTGTTGACAGAAAAAGTGCTCAGAAGGCTGGCAGTATTGCCACGTTGGATGGCAATGCTGATTCTTTAGGAAGAGTCGGCCAACCGTATGGCGATTTCCCGAAATACTAGATGGGCACTCGGACGTGTACGGCCATAGTGATTTCAACCCCAAGCGGCTCTTACACATAATTACCAATTAAATGATTGTATTTGCGCCGTTTTAGGTTTTCAGCACCTGCAGCAGCCGTCCCAGCGCAGCACACTGTGCTAGGAAGATGGGATGGCGCAAGGATGTCAACGCAAATATTAGCTTGCTGCGACAGTAACCACGTTCAGTATAAAATACTCAAGCCGGGCACGCGAAGTACGTGCTCTCGCGTAGTCTAGACTTATCTATATCTGTGCATACGACCTATGACATATAACTACAGTATGATGGAAACGTGTAGAAGTGACTCCTATTGTTTCCGATGTGAGTCATCTTTTGTGCTAGACTGTATTGTGATCCTGTGTGGCTGTGTGCCCCTTTTAGTACAAAACTTTCACTTCGCGTCCACGTGTAACCTTGAGTTCTCGGTTTATAATTGTTAGCTCACAGTAAACAGATTTGGTAGATGATTATTAATTCATTGTGTTTTCTGTTTTGTTATCTTCCAATTACTTTTCCGACTACGGCGAAGCCAAAAGGAAGGGTTATGATTTTAGCAGTCTGTGATTCTATGTTTTTATTTATTTATGTTCCTCCGTAGCGCCTAAACTATCCATCCGATTTTGATGTATAAGATGGCAATCGATTCTTTATTTAAGGCGTAACATAGGCTACATTTTAACTGACTTCAACGTAAACGTCATATTAATTAGAGTGAATTGTCAGTTTTCAGCAGTCGGGTTCTTAGTGGTGATATACTAATACCACATAAATTCTTGTTGTGTTTTGTTTTTTTAATCGCTTCTCTTGTCCGCCTTGGTAGCAATGTTTATCATTTGACAAAATACGTGGCTTGTGAAACTCGATTCAGTGATTGGGGCCTAACTGCAGTAGATATTTCTATGGCAGATCTTTGCACATGATTGTTTTTCACAGCTTTTATGTGCTCTTTGATGCGGCATGAGACAGTTCGCTTCGTTTGACCGATGTACGAGTATGAACTGTCTTAACTGCAGTGAATTTTATACACCCCAGGATGTTCATCGGGTTCTTATGTCTAATCCTTCGGGGAACGCTGACTGTGTATAATTTTCTTATGAGAAGTAAACACGCTCTTTGTCGAGTCTTTACTCAGTAATAAATCAATCATGACCATGGCAAGAAGGTTGGTTACCAAACCCAATCGCATTAACAGGACTGATTTACTGTATTTAATCAAATCAAGGTCAAGTCATATGCCTTGAGACATAGGACCCAAAGCACACACCTCTGATTTTTCCGACTCATGCGCGTATCACTTGCTTCGGTGAAGAAAACATCGTGAGGAAACCAGCATGCCTGAGAGATATTTCTCAAAAGCATGTAAAAGCTAAGTCAGAGGCCCAAGAGCGGTACAAAAACTCTGACACCAAGTTAAGCACTAACCAAGGAGATGAACTCTTTATCTCCATGAAAACGTTTCCATAGCCGTTTACAAAGAGTTCGACACATTCCCTTACTTAATTGTTAAACCTTAGATGCCATTGTGGACATAACTGGCGTAAATTGACAATATAAATAGTATGTAGCACCTGCCAGAGCGCTCGAGTAACTAAGTTAACTGTTTACTCAATAACCTGACAATTATTGACCCACAAGTTGAGAAATAATTGACATAATTTGATAAAGGTGCACTAATTAGATTTCCGTGTTTCACCGTGGGGTTCGTGCCAATGTGTCAAGATTTAATTACGATTAGCAACGCCCTTCCCTTGACTGCCTCTCCAACCGCCTAGCAGTCATGCTTGCTACCATTAGAGTCCGCAAGCACGACTGCTGAGCGTTAGATGAGTGCGATCCCTGGGTAAGTTATAGTATTATTTCGATTAATGTGAAAGCATCAGGGTGGCCCGCGAAATTCAAATTTTCTTACGTTTTTTGCAATTGCCAGGGCAGTGCTAAGTTGTATGGTGATAAACGTATCGGCCGCGACTGTAAGACGTATTAAGTTACAGAATTATAATCATCAAAATCATGAATACAACCCTCCAAGTTCATAAGAGTCGATGAACTAATTTTTCACGGTCAGAGTCCTTGTACTGCAGTGCTGATGATTGCCAGTCGCTTCGACTGTGTTTATGTGAGTCGCTGTTTTACAATTACTCATGGGTTATCATAGCAGTGATCAACCGTTATTTGTTGTGTTGTTTATTTTGTCTGAGCTTACTAACATAGTCGTAAGCTTTTGAAACAATGATACTTGAATAAAGATAAATTCTATTCTATTCTATTGACAGGTCCCATGCGACCCGCATACGACGGATCCCCGCAACCTTCACCAGCCCCCGTATTCACAACGCTTCGATTCGCTTCCGATTCGGGAAGTCGTATGTCTTTCTTGGTCGTTTTCGTCATGCCAGAAAAAGACAGATATACGAGTTGTCGTATCGGAAACGAGTCGAACGTTTGTGAATACGGGGGCAGGTCATCGGTTCACCTAGTGAGTAGCCTTTCAACGTAAATTCTTCCGGTCGTCGTATTATTAATTAATTTTGAAAACACCAACAAGGCCCAATCCTTTTCTAAAAGATTAACACCGCTAACAAATCACTAACTATCCCAGCCCTACAAATTGCCTACCTGTCTTATAAACCCACAAAAACAAACAAGACATTAACTAAAACGTTTCTCTCAATCAGCTACTGTAACTACAGAAAACATGGTTCTAAGATACACAGTACTGTAGTTAATATCCTCACATTTACCCACGGACGTTGAAATGAACTGCTATAAAGAAACAAGCGTACGGTGGAGGAAGCACATTAGTTGGTCATAAAGAATTCTAGGCATGTGTGCTCTGGTTAGAATGAAGTGACATGTTACTGCGTTCCAGTGAACTAGTTTGCGTTTATGTACTCCTAGTACTTTAACAATCAAAACTTTTAAAAGTTACATATGCAACGTACCTTTAAAGAAAAAGTTTTGATTGATGACGGCTATAAGTAAGATTTTGCTAGTCTTTATGCAGTCCCACTGCTGGGAAAAGAACTCCTCTTCCTCCTTCCATAGAGCTTCCTATCTTGTGCGATCTCTGGTCCCGTAAACATGATCAGATCGTGACGCCACCTTCACTGAGTTGAAACTTGGCTTAATAAATAAATGTCCTTGGTAAATAATTTAGTTTATAATATTATAATATTTTCCCAAATGTTTGTAATACTTAGTAGGGGAAGACGAAAGAGATCATGAATGACCTGTGTGAAAGTTGATAAATGGCTAGAAAGGAGTAGTGAGAGAAGTATAAAAATGAAGAAGACACTAGCACCGATGCCAAATAAATTGGCACAAGGAATTAGGATAATAATATTTCCGAACTCTAGTCTAGTAATGGGAAATTCTTGTTGAGAAACAGCACTACCCCATTCTGAACCTAACCAGAAAAGAAGCAGTCATACATGCATAAGAATGAAATAATCCATTTCCATGATACCTCGCGCACTTGTTGCAAAATATTGCGAACGAATGAATAAATGGAGGACTATCATTCATTTAAATTAATGCCATTAGCAAAGCGCGTTGCGTTGCGGCAGATAACACGGGAGCGTAGGGCTGTCACTCGACTGAAGGAACAATGAGGGATTTTCTTTTTCAACTCATCCCTAGTTGCTGGATAGATGGCGCTGATCCTGGTGAGTTACTGCTAGGAACGGAACGTCGCATCATTTCACTTGGATGTAATTCGGAAGCTTATGCAAACGAAAGTGTCTCTCAACGGGAGTATGTGATATGACGCAATGTTTTTTTCCAAGCGCATTTTGGCTTTGGCACCTAGTAACGTAGTCAGTTCAACGCCATCTAGAGAGTTCTTGGAAACTATTTTTTTAATACCCAAAAAGAAAACCTCTAATTATTGATAATTTCGTATTCCGCTACATGCACATTAGCGTAAGTTAAAAAAATGTATCCCCAGTTCATTACTTTTCTGTTATACAATAGTTACTGTAGTAACGAAAGGACCAAGCCACATATTATGGCTAAATAGTGTGGAGTTTATGAAGTTAGACCTATGGATGTTAGAGTTATGGCGTGTAGACTTAGAAGCTTGGCTCTTCTTGAAATCTGATAACTTATTGACAGTTCGAGTCATATGTAAAATGTTTTTGGTGGGATTTAATTTATATTTGTAAGTTACTTGTGTCATTTTTTTTTGGGGTATATCAATTTTCAGACCTCTAGCGTCAAAATTGCGGAAGTCTCATACAAAGTTCCATACCCTAGTTTGTATACTATTAATAGCTTACTTACCTCAGCTTTCTAGGAAATTAGGAAAGACTCTAAGTATTTTCATGATCATCAGTCAGTGACGAAATCAGGGTTTTTTTTAGATATCAATAAAATCTAAAGTATAAAAGATTGCAATTAAATATCCCGAGAATTTTATTTGTCTAGTATAATCCAAACACAAGTTATGGGTTCAAAAAAGGAAACGCTAGGTAGAAAAGGTAGGTAGTGCCCTTACGCGCTTGACTCGTCTTTGCGGGGGCACTATGTCCCCAGATCATCCAAACATAAACCTTTTAAAAACTATTTTCGTTTCTTCTGCCAACCCTACGGTAAGCCAGGAAATATAATCGTGACGGATTTTTCCGAGCGCCACGGCTCGGCCTCTAGGCGACAATTTAATTCTCCTTAATTCTTCCTGATCTGCGCCGAACGCTGAATATAAACGAATAAACATTAATTATAATATAAACATGGAACTAAGTTATTTGTTTTGGACCCTTCAGAGAACTGTTGTTTATTATAATTTGACAGGTGCAGTGATTGCTCCGGAGCTTTGTTTATCTCGGAAACTGAATAAATAAAAAAAAAAATTGAGGACATACATACATCATGGCGCTTTGAACAGCGTCGAAATATTGGGAGCTCACATTAGTTGAAAATCACGGAAGAATAACGTGAGTGATAGCGGAAGTTCAAATTAAATAAGCTCCGTGCGCATTTCAGAAAAATCAACGTTCTGCCGAGCGCGGGTAGGGCTGTTTTTTTCTTGGGACAAGGCCGCCACACTATTCCCAAACCACTGTAACTCCTGAAAGCCAGAATCAACAGTAGCGTCCACCAGAAAAGCGTCGAGAGAATGAAGCTCCACGAAATCCCAGAGAATGAATTTAACTGTCTTGGATCCCGCAACGAAATGAATCAGAAAAGTGTAGCGGAGGAGTAGGAAAAAACCGTAATTAATGCTTCCCTCAATATCAGCAGGAGACAGAACGAAACAAGGCCAATGGGCACAAAGCGTTTACAACTGAGATAGGCCCAGTTGCCTAGCACCACAAATAAATGTTAACATTAATGGGTCCCAAGTTGTGAGTTATATTTGATTCCAATAATAGGTATGGTCGGTATGGTAGAATTGATTGTGACCAATTTTTCAAATGTATCCGCATATATCCTTGATGCATTGAAGCAACTTGACCGGAGATATCGGTGTGCCTAACAAATGGCCCACTTTACCACGCGTGTGAAAAGCTACTCTACTAGAGGAAAAGCCCCGGCAATGAAATAAAACTAACATCATTTTCCATCTCCGGTCTGAAATCACACGTGTAGTGCAAGCTTTTATAATGTAATTAGCTAAAGAGTTGCGAGTCAATTTAACTTTAACCTAATGTACATGAACATACTATTGAAATTCTCTACGGAATAAGCAAAGTTGCCAACTTTGAACACTACGTAATTAAAAACATGTCAGGTGGTCTTTGGTATACATTTGCATAAAGTTTGCCAACTAACTGGTGTAAACGTTTTTGCAAGGCTAGTAAATGATTTGTAGGGGATGAGCAATGATAATAAATTATGTGTATGTGTACTAAGAACTTAAAACTGCGAAAACCATTTCTTTAGCTAACAGGTGGTGTTTCCAATGTTTTTTTTTTTTTTATCGGAAATCATCAAATGACTTCTCAGACTAAACCCATCCATGTTCCTTTTTCACACTTTATGTTCCAGGGCCACGGTACTTATCTCTTTCGAACAGTCCCGCAGCCCTGCAGGCAATATGGTTTAAATAAAAAATAATAAATAAATAAATAAATATCACTGAATATTAACACACAGCGCCACCTAGTGCCACACTAAGCAAAGCTTGTGTCGTGGACACTAGATAGTTGATATACTACATATATACTTTTTTTTTTGTTTGTAAATACATACTTATTATACGCATACCTGTAGCACGTACGCTGACACTGCATGTTCTTGCCCTACTTTAGAAAAAGCTGACCATTTGAAATATCTTGGTGTCACAATTGACTCCAATTTAAATTTCCGTAAACATATCGAGTTACTATGCACTAGAGTTCGCAAACTAATATATGTTTTTAAGTATTTACGTAATGTAGCCGAGTATAAATTAATAAAACAGGTTTATTTAGCTTTGTGTCAGTCTATTCTAACGTATTGCATAACGTCCTGGGGTGGCGCGGGTAATTCAATTCTTCTCCCTCTAGAACGTGCTCAAAGAGCAATTCTAAAGGTCGCTACCTTTCGTCCGTTTAGATTTCCGACACATCTGCTCTACAAAGCATGTAATGTGCTCACAGTTCGGCAATTATCTATTCTTCACATTATACTCCAGCAGCACTCTATCCTTCACTATGACCCAGTTCCTTCCGATAGGAGAAGGAAGGACCTGGTTTGCTCAAAGCCTCAAACTAAACATGCTTTTGCTAGTCGATTCTATGTGTTTTTAGGACCTTTTCTGTATAATAGACTGAACAAGAAACTAAACTTCTATTGTCTAAGTTATAAGAAATGTAGTCTTGTAATATCAGATTATTTAGCGACACTTAATTACACAGACACGGAAAAACTTCTAGAAGTCCTAGTTTGATTATGTTAAGCCCTCGTATCTAATTTGTACACATCTCCTAAAATTAGTTGTAATGTTTATTGTTTTTGTACTAGTTTTATTTTTGTTGTAATTGTTATTAGAGTGATTTTATTTTGAAAACTTTTACTGTCCTAATTAAATTTTGCAATGTAAAGTGAGGGCCTGAAACACAGGTTTAAATAAACCTAGATCAGGTATGTCGCTACCTATCATTTGTATTTGACAATTTCGTTACCAGCAACGGCAGCAACTGTTATATATATTGTAATTGTAGTTTAATTATAAGCACTAATTATACAATTGTTAAAAATAACTCTACTGCACTTAAATGTATACTTTTGTAATACCTTCTTTTTAAATAAATTATTCTTAATTATTCTTATTCTTAATATAAACATCCATGACTCGGAAACAAATGTCCATGCTCATCACACAAACATTTGCTCCTACCGGGATTCGAACCCAGGACCCTAAGAACGTAAGGCAGCGTCACTACCACTACGCCATTCGAGTCGTCCGCCAAAAATGCCTTATCACACTAAATATTTATTATCTTCCCCTATCGTTGAGAAGTAGTCCCACGTAGGCTTTTAATTTGTCATGTAATATCTTCAACATCACTGGAAACAGATGGATAAGGCCGTCGAGTTTCATACAAAAGTGTCGCAACTGAATGCCTTATTTTTTCTTGAACACCACTCTGTACGTTATTTTCTTTCCGTCAGAGCGTAAAGCAATCTCTATTAAGTACACGAAGTGTGAAATTACTTCGGGCAACTTAGAGTGTAAAACGTTCACGGACAAACTTTTCAATCTGAACTGGAAAACAAACCATGTTAAAACTTCTCGCGTCCGTTCAGGTAATATAGATAAACATCTAGAGTACTAAAAGTACTAGGAGTACATAACTT
The DNA here is from genome assembly GCA_916618015.1 of Xestia c-nigrum. Taxonomy (NCBI): domain Eukaryota; kingdom Metazoa; phylum Arthropoda; class Insecta; order Lepidoptera; family Noctuidae; genus Xestia; species Xestia c-nigrum. The sequence continues at coordinate 9,503,575 of OU745263.1, forward strand.
TCTAGCTGGTGTGTGTGGTTTGCCTACGTACGTCTACGGCGTAGTCTCGTTAGTGAGCTACGATTCTGCGAAGCTACGAGTGTCATACTTATAATGGCTACGCTGTTGTGTTTCTAGTGCTTTCTGTAGAATTTCAAGAGACTGGAATGTGAACATCTCTCGTTAGTGCTACAACGCTCTCATAAAGAATTCGTGGCTATAAGTTTGGTGATATACTAGCATAGTCTGTTGAAGTTCTGAGGCTATAATATTCCTTCGACATGCCATGAAATCAAATTATGTAGCTTTTTTGTTTCCTGTCTTGTCGAATTCATAATGATTTGTTAAGATATGAATACCGTTCGATGTAAAATATCAGGTGTACGTTACAAAGTCCATTAATAGTTGGTTTTTATTGGCGTTCAAAATCACAAAGTACTGCAAGGACAACGCCATGCTCTTTTATAGCGAAGAATAATCTCAACATTTTCGAAAAAAAACTTGAACCATTTTTAGGGTTTCGTTTTTAGGAGTTACTATCGCATATTTTGCGATTTCACAAGGGAAGCAATACCTACCTATATGGCACTTCTCGTTGACCTACAACCATGGAATTTAGCAAAAATCAATGTCTCAACACTACTAATGCGCACTCGGCTCGCGTGACCGATTCTGGTCCACTATCTCAGAAAGAGAAGGCCGCGTCCCAGCTTTGGAAACCCGATAGTGTGATTGTGCTATCCTATATCACTATGACATCTTCCACTTACCTGGACGTAGGTGGCGATCCTGACAGTAGGGACCCCGACCCCCTCTTGCAGAGCGGAGGCCTAGGGGCCGAGGGTCTTCGCTCTACTCCTGATGCGGAGCGGGTGGCCGGAGCACCTTCAGCGGCTAACACCCTCGCTGACACCAGAGCTGCTTCGGGGCAGTGCTGCAAAGAGATACTTTGATCAGTACTTAGCAGAACTTGTTAATAAGAAAAGGGAAAATAGTGTATAATAGTGTATAGTGTATAAGAAGACCATAGTTTTCGAAGAAGTGATTACCATTGACACATTGAAAAGAAGACGAATGTTGCGCTGGCCTTTTCCCATTTTACAAGAAGCGACTGATTATTTGACCTCCACAACCCAGTTAATACTAAGAAACACGATACCACTTGGTAAGACTGGTTGTCAGACTTTTTGGACGGCTACCTGTAACGACTGTCAAAGATGGACAAATTACAGCCGGGACTATTTGTGACTAACAGGATGATATAAAGGTTGTAGAACACCTCTTAATTTTGTTCGACACCATACCTGGGAACATTCCAGTTAAGTTAATATTGGGGGTCAAAGTTCTAACTTTTTGACAACTAAAAGTTTTTATTGTAAGATTTTTACTATATTCTATTCATCAATCGCACAATGTTTCGAGTGCGTTACATTGAGTTCTACCACAAAATTTGATTTTTCAACCCAAAAAAAGGTGTTCCACACCAAAAGTTATCTTTTGCGTAAAGTTACAGATAGAGTTTGGTGTACAGAATGTTGGTTGTTGGATTTTTACACCGTAGCGCAAGTAAGGTTGAGTGGGTGAAGCGTAACTCGGAAAAAAAAACATTTTCAAAGTCGCCCCCATTGCCCCCTTCTCCCCCCCTTTAGGTGGATTTCGGAAGTTAAGAGAATTGGAACATTTTTTTTCAGACTCATGCTAAGGGGTCCTGAATCAGTCAAAACCATTTTTCAAAACTCCCCCTTCACCCCCCTTTCACACCTCCCCTATCGTATATCGGAAACTATGACACGTAGAGGCTTTTTGACGATGTTTGGTGATGATATGTTATATCAGACAATACCAATTCATCCATTAGTCAGGCGTAGTGATCAATATGTTACAATACTCAAATAACTGTCTTACTGTCCACTATTTATTGGTTGATTTGAGCGTCGTGTGCGTATGACAAGACACTGGTCGGATCCGAAACTGGAATAATGGAATTACTAAACAAACAGTTGGCTCACGATCCAATCAATATGTTGGCTATACCAACAAATACTGATAGAAACGTTTGCTTTCGGGGTTGGCAAATAAACAGTAGATAGCGGTGGAAATAAATTAAATGTCAATCATTAGAATGTTTATATATTGACTAGTTGAGCTTGTCACTAAATCCACGTGGATTTTTAATCAATATAAACCCGTCAAGTGATGGCCTGCGAGCCGCCCTCTCCTCGAAGTAGCTCCTTGGTTTTAATGATTACATTTATCGTAGTATTTATTTATAACATACGGACGAAATACTTTATAAGCCCATGAAGTCTAACTGCTGGACAAGACTCCCCTCTCATTCCTTCTTCTTTCTTTATTCTTTGCACTTCTCGTGACTGCTCTCTAGCGCCAATTCTTCCACAAAACGATCTCATTCATATTTAATTTTACTGACACCCATTTAAAAAAACGTTGACTGACTTCATGTCATATTTGAATCCATATTCATTTTGCAAAGATCGTAGGAAAACTTGTGACGTCGGCAAAAAAGGCAAAGTTATTAAATAACAGACAAAAATACTACTTAAAATATATAGGCAGGCTTATCCAGGGATGACAAACCTTGTTGAACATTCAAAGTGCCAGATTTATTTGTAAGATGGGAATAATCCGAGCCTAAGACGTCTAAATGGAGATGAGTTTATGCATCGTCTGCAATTAAAAAATAGTTTGTCTCAGCTTCAATCCCAGATCAGACGCAGTTTAGGTACTATTTGCGTCCTAAGCAAAAATTTAAGTCATTACTCGTAGATGTGCTCTCAAAATACTTGTTCCTTCTAGAAGAGAGAAATCACGAGAAAAATTCACACTTAAGAAAAGTGAGAACGGTATCTTTGTATATCATAGATTTGCAACTGATACGATTTTTAAAATTAGTAAAACATACACATTTTTTAAATCAAAGCGTAATAAATGTGTTATTTTGATGAGGTTGTGTGAGTCTCACGATCCATATACCTATTACAGTGTCCACAAATAACGAAACCAGCGCTTGTATGATTCTAAATTACAAACTGTCGTCAAGTCCTTGGTTCAGATTACCATAAACATTTATATAGTCCACGGTATAAAATCAATATGCGCTCCTTAAAATATGTAAAGTAATTCAACAACAAATGCTATTTATCAAACTGTAATTCCTCCAACAACTCCAAATGTTCGCTTATTCACGTTTTCTTTACAAACTTTTCAAAATGTTCACGATACGGCGCCGAGCGAAATCGCATAAAAGAATTTCTCTTCAAAACTTTTTATGTAATTTTAATGATCGCGTGAAAAAAATCCCTTTCTCTGTAGCCCGTATTTTATTCAAACTTTTCAATGCCGAAAATAAAATTAATTCATAAAGTTTCGTAATTTGAATTCAAATTCGTCTAATTTGGTCACTATTGACACGTTCGCAATTAAAACTTTTTCATTTGCGCCTCATTTATTTTTGTTAACACGTTCGAAAACGATCGATCGATTTTAATCTACTGGAACCTTCTCGAAACATTAGGCAAAATCGTTTATATTTCGTCTTGTAACAACAATCAATTTTCAACCAACAAAGTCCTAATCACCGCCTTTGAATTTTCCATTTGTTAAATAAACTGAAACCTTTCAGAATTAAAATCTAATGCTTTGTTCACTAGGCCTTGAACAAGAGAATTAAATAAAAATAATATTACCCGAATAAATGTGCTTACTTTTGTATTATGTATTGTCAAATAAAACGTCTAAAGGTAAACGTAAGCTCAGTTTTGAAGCTTGTTCTAGATCTGACCTTGTCATTTAGAAATAATAAACAACTGAATCCTACTTCCTACTTTAATTATTATTATTAATTATTAATATTATAAATGCGAAAGTTTGTGAGGATGGATGTATGTTTGTTACTCTTTCACGCAAAAACTACTGAACAGATTTGGATGAAATTTTGCACACAGACAGTTTATAACCTAGATTAACATATAGGATACTTTTTATCCCGTTAGTAAAATCCCATGGGACAATTATCAAACTTCACGCGGGCGAAGCCGCTGGCAAAAGCTAGTTCTACATAATTTATGGTACGGCATTTTCCCACAACCTTGCTTCTTTCTTTATGAAATGAGTGCGACAACAATTCTTTTGTTGTTCGTAAACAGGTGAATATGCGAGCTGGACAAAACCAACGAACAGTGGTCCACATTGGCCGTAGATCGAAGAATATGGAAGTCATGGGAGAGGCCTTTGCCCAGCAGTGGGGTGACATAGGCTAACAGTAAACAGGCGAATATGGGAGAAATATCGGGAAAACTGTACCTACACATGAGCTGTAGAAAAAAACTTGTTTTAACTGTTCTAATCTATTACTTTGAGGTGTTGATCTTACGGGCCTATCGAACGCGCGAAGTTAACATAACGTAAATCTGAACCGATTTAAAATAGAATAAGTCGGTTAAAAGTAGTCATGTCGCACATAATATTTATACTTTTATGGCTTGTACTTTTTGGGCTAAAAAAAAAAACAAAATATATTTTCTGTTAAAAAATCGATCGAATTTAAGCCAAGTTTATAAGTCGTTGTTCATGGTAGCCTCTGTTTTCTTGTTACGGCACAAACTGCATTAAGGAAGCTCATGTCGGAGTAAGCATACATGGAATAGTTCAAGTCAAACACAGTTACGTGAATTGTGAATTTGCAAGGTGATTCAATATTATCCTATAGTTACAGGGTGTAAACCACCTCATCACAAAGCCGTTAACCAAGCATTCTGTACATCAAACTAAGTAACTTTACGCAAAAATTATTGCTGGTATTTTTTTTTTTTTTTTTTGAGTTTATAAATCATGTTTTGTGGTAGAGCTCAATGAAACGCACTTAAAACATTGTGCTGATGTATGGATTGAATAGTATGGGGGTCGTGGAGGTGTTAAAAGTTAAAATCTTACAAAAAAAACCTGTATTTAAAAAAAAGGTGACAAAAAGTTGTAACTTTGACCCCCCGTATCTCCGTAACTAGAAGGTTCCCAGGTATGGTGTAGAACAAAAAAATGATCGCAATGATGGGGAGAATAAGTGCCTTTCGGCTTCGTGATGAGGTGTTTTACACCCTTTACCTATATAAATAACAACATTGATATTGATTTAGGATAATACTGTATTCAAATAAGCTTTAACTTATATAGCTTGGTTAATGATTGGCAACACAAAGACTCGCTCGTCAAGGTCAAGTGAGTAATACACTGAACAAGTATCGATTCTACTCAATTGTTTGTGTTAATACTCTTGGGCTGTCGAGCGAGATACAAGTGATTTGAAACAAAATGTTTACTTTATTGATGCGTTTCGACAATATTGAATTAATATACTTCGCCGTCAATAGAAACGATATCGCCTTTTGTGACAAATATTATTACAATTTGAGAGAGTTTATAGATAGACTAGCTGTTGCCTGCGGTTTCGCTCGCGTAAAGTTCAGTAAAAAGTGTCCTATATGTTATCCAGGTTTTAAACTATCTATATATCGAATTTCATCCAAATCTGTTAAGTAGTTTTACGTGCAACAAACATCCATCCATCCCCACAAACTTTGGCATCACTACATATTATAAAACAAAGTCTCCCGCCGTGTCTGTCTGTCTACTATGTATGCTTAGATCTTTAAAACTACGCAACGGATTTTGATGCGGGTTTTTTTTAAATAGATAGAGTGATTCAAGAGGAAGGTTTTTGATAATTTTACGCGGGTGAAGCCGCCGTTCGTTTATTAATTTCTGTACATATTATTTACATTTTTAAATTTTCTAATATAACACTATTAAAAAAACATTTAAAGATGAAAAATAGATAGTACAATAGAAATATACAGTAGAAATAACCAGCGCTGGGAACAGGGTCCGAGCTGCCGGTGAAAAAGTCAATAATTTACTGGATTGATATTAGCTGCCAAAAGCCGAAAGCCTTTCGAAAGCTGTGGTCAAACACACAAAAACCCGTGAATACTTTAAAAACTTGTTTAGACATTCGTTCAAGACTCTGTACAATCGCGTTTTTTTAATAGCCTTACATGTCCCGGATGGGCAAAGGCATTCCCCAATATCCTTTCAGTTAGTCTTCTCCTGCCCAACTTGAACTTCGTGATGTGCAACCAGATCATCTCGCCACGTCTTTCTAAGTCAGCCTCAGCGGTGCCATCTATCTTCAGGCACCCACTGCGTAAGACCAAAAATTCTATACCATTTTGACCAACATTTTTGACAAAATGGATCCATATCCACGGAATCGTAAAATAACTATTAAAAGGTCATCGCCATCGGTCAGTTTTCGAGCTTTGGTTTAATTAAAACCATATTAATTGGTATCTGTTGCTGCGTCACGTTCACATTCGATGAACTATAACAGCCAATCACTGGGCGGCAGATTGGCTATTGTAATATGCATGTCAATACGAATTTAAATTACTACTGAATAACATAACGTAGCATTTCTGTATTCCCCAAACAGTAAAGATATTGATGATAATTATAGTAATGTAAGGTATAGTAAGTATCCTCCAAATATTTGAACATGTTATTTTTGTTGATTCTCCTGAGCATGACGTTTTGACAGCTGTCAAGAATAACCTATACGTATACGATCGTTTGTAGGATATACTCACCGGTTACACTCCATCATCAATAATATACGTACTTTAAAAGTTAAATGTAGAAACATAAGTGTAAAATGATTGCGTAACTATTGACAGGAGAGAATGTAAAAAAACGTATGGCGCCGACCCTTGAAACTTGGGACAAGAGCAGGAAGATGATGATGATGAAGATTATATACGGGAACAGGGAAACAGTAACTTAACACAATCAATTCCTTAGATACCGTCACAATATTCAGGGGGGCGAGCCTATAGTTAATAACCAGGCTTCTGAATACTGAGAATTTCCTGGAAATATTCACTTTTCTCAACAGCCGCTCTTAGAACAAAAACACGAAAAATATCAAATTTTTTTTTCAGTCACAATAGGTCACGAGTAACAACCCTGTTCGAGATTAAAACAAACAAGTGACCAAACTGCAACCCAAGCAGAATGTTCGTCTGACAAAAGCGAAATCCTCTTTACTGCCAGTCAGGTAAATCCGATGGGTAAATCCCAGGAGATAAGGCTAACTTGTCTGCATGTTACGTTGGAAAATACCCCTAGAGCACAACGTACAGGTACAGGCCTCGGTGGCTGTTTGACGGAGAAACTAGTGTGGATGTATATTTAAATTAAATTAAATACTTTCAAAAGGATTCGCCGATGACGTGAGGTACGATAATTTTTCCACGGGAACATATTAACAGGATAAAAGAAAAAAAACTATGTGCATCATTACAGGTCATAAATTAACTGTACCTATGCAAAATTTTATCCAAATCCGTTTACACTTAAAATAATAAGTGCAAACCACTTTACAAATCAAATTTTATAAACGTAAACCCTAGCACATTATTATGGATCGGGGGTTTTTATGTTTTTTTTTTTATTGAATTTATCTTGTTTACTTACATGGTGCAACTCAATATCTGAACTCCACAACACAGTTATTCGGTGACAAGACATCCCTAGGTAGGCTTGTTGCAGAGCGTACAATTTTCAAATATAATATTTTCCTAATATATTAAATTCAATCGCGTCGTTACGTTATTTCATAATAATTTCATTCTACGTAACTTCGTTGACAACACCCCTTTTACTCGTAAATATGTAGATCATTTTGTATAATGTATGCAAACTCATTTTACTCGTAACTCATTAACTGTATCAAAAGACTAGAAACTAGCAATTATTGTATCATTTGTAGGTATTGCGTAACATGATTTGTTTACTATTTGTAACTTAAATGATAATGATGTATTTTAAAAACCACCCCGTAAAGTTATAACACGATATCCATCTGTAAAATGTACGCACAACAAACAATTAAGCTATACAAAGCCAGTTAATGCGGATGTCTCATTGTTCAGAAATTCTATAAAAAACGAGGCCACGTTATACTGGAAACGTATGGCTTGATGTGTCTCGCTTTGTGTACACTGTTGTTAGTGATGAATAATATAACAAAGAGAACAATGCACCTTAACCATCACGTAAAGTTATTTTGGCTAGGTAAATAATAGTAGATTGTATCATAAGGGAGCAAAATAATATTTTTACGGCGAGGGCGCTTTTTTGAATCCAGAGCGAAGTGAGGGATTCTAGAGTAGAATCCCGAGCGTAGCGAGGGATTCTTTAGTAGAATCCTGAACGTAGCGAGGGATTCAAAGTACGTCGCCCGAGCCAAAAATATATTTTGCGCCCGAGTGATACACTCTACTTTTCATCACCCACTATGAGAAAATAAAAGGCGCCTCATATTTTATTGTAATATTGATATTTAATGAAACAGAGTAACAACTAAATTGAAATTAAGTAGTATCTAATAATAAAACAACTAAAAACTTATATTTACATTTGAGACATTTTCACAATTTTGAAAATTAATTGTTACAGTTTTATTAGGAATAGAGATTGTTGTAGATTTAATTTTATTCTGCGTGTTTGAAATAATGTCAGAATGTGGCTCATTTTGAGGAAAATGTGACGGTGAATCTCTTTGTTTGGATGTAGATGGGCGCGGCGACAGTGGCATGGATGGATTAACTGAAGGTTGCAATTTAATGTTTTCCACGATGCGTTCACATGTTTTCGCCTTGTTCTCAATGGAATCTTCTATATATCCCTCTGCTACAGCACTCGACTTCCATCCTCCATGTCGCTTGAGAACAGTTAAGTCCGCTCCAGAATCTGCCAACAGGGTAGCAGAAGTGCGACGAAAACAATGTCCTGTATATAGCTTGATATCTGGTAACTTCAAATAAGTAGCGATTTCTTGTGGCATGTAAGAAATTTTATTTTTTCCCATAACTTGTTTGAAGCACTTGCCATTTTGATAACGGATGAAAAACCGATTGGTCTTTATATCAGCAGGACGCAGGTCCAGGTATTTCTGTACAATAGTTTTGTATTCTCCTCGGATTACGAAGGATCGGTCAATTTTTGTTTTTGTGTCTGTCAGCTTTACTAACAGTAAATTATCCGAGTGATTTTCGACATCATCAACAGTTATTTTTAAAAGTTCATTGCCACGACAAGCTCCATGTACTCCGAAAATTAAAGCCACCTGTAACAAAACCGAATGTGAATAAGACAAGTACCTATCTATCGAAGTACAGGTTACAATAAAATGCGCATTTTAAAACACTGGTTATACTTTACTAATCCACCATATATACATACATAGTTACTTACTTTTACGGCAAGAAAGATGTTGTCGGGTGCCTCATTAAGGAAAGTCTCCACGTTTTTGACTGAGAACACTTTGGATTTTTTAGGTTTAAATCCATCAGACATCCTCTTCAGATACGCTATTAATTTCGAATATGTGTCCAGTTTTACGTCGTTATTAGAACTGACTGTTGATTTTAGCATTGAGTAGGTACTCCAAAGTGTGGAAGGTTGTTTAGTTTTGGCTAAGTACTGGAAGTAGGCCAAAAACACAGATTCTGAAAAATTCTTGGCGCCTCTTGAATTTCTCCATTCAATAAAATTACCATAAGCTTTCATATATTGCTCCCGGGATTTTGCAGGTAGTAGATTATCCATCACATTTCTTGCGTCAGTTCTAATACTATCAGGAGTTAATTCTATACTTTCACTGTCACTTGAAGAACTCATTTTTCAAAACAAAATCATGAATTTCTATCAATCCGTGAAAATTGACGAAAACGCGGGCTATAGTTCGCGCGTTTTTAATTTTATTTCTTTTTTTTTTTGTATTCAGCCGGCGCGCGGCGCTACTATGGGCCGTCGCACCAGCCAGTCTTTATTCAAACAATATTTGCGTTCGATTTCTTGGGCGCTGAACACAAGATGTTCCAAATTCAAAAAGTGCGCGGCAAAGATAATTGCGGCGCACTTATAAAGAGGATTAAAAACTCATTACTGCCCGCTAAAAGTTTCTTATAGAAAACACCACCTTTGGGTGCACTTAAAGGCGAACCAAGTCGTCTTTTTCGAATAGATGGGATGAAAACAATATAAAACGCTGTGCGTGTCAAAACGCCTCCAAATACTCAATTAATATTCGTTTTCCAAGAGTTAATAATCCTGTCTGATCCCTGCAAATGAAATCACAGTACACGCTTGGAAACTTACATGAAATTCTATATCAAGTGGAATTTCCCCGCTGCTGACGCGGATAATTTAATCTTTTAATATACTTATTATGCTCTGTTCATTTTCCGACGAATTCGTGTCTCTTGAAAACTTTCCTTGTTCAGAAATACAAGTTGGTTTGGTTGAGGTAAACTTTGGATATCAATCACAACATTTTGGTCAATCAGGAGCAAGCGGGGGGAAGTCATTCAACTGATGATGGAGTGATAAACCACTCACATTGACACAAAGCCTTACCTTGATATAGATAGAAACAACAGCTATAGATATACCCACATAATGTAAAAACATCTACTTCGTGCTGTCTTAAGCATTTTATACTTAACGAGGCTAATGTCACAACAAGCCAACTTGTTTAAAACACCAATGTTACAACTCAAAAACTATACTCAAGACATTTATAGAACAAAAACTTAGTCTATTTTGTGTAGTAACTAAATAGTAAAAATTACCATTTTTTGGATTGCCTATTAAGACATTTCTAGGACAGACTTTATCTAGGAACAAGTATATATAAACATATGTAACATTAGAAGAAGACACGTAAAAATGCGCTTCTACAGAATTTTCCAACTTCAAAACTGGTTCGCCCGGGTGCAAAATAAAGTTACGAGTGACAAATTCAATCGAATCTTGAAATTCAAAATGAATGCGGACAGAATTGCTGTAAAAGCTCGTCGAGAAGAGACAAGCAACACTTTTTGAATTTTTCAACTTCAATAGCCAAGCGAGGAACAAGTAAAATAATAAAATGCATATTCGAATCCATTTATTTCAAAAGCAAATTCAATTGAACTCTTTCATGGCGCTATAAATCATTTCCTTCCCTCCTGAGGCTTAAAACACTGAAAGCTCGCTCGTGGACGAGGAAGCACTTTAAAGGCTTAAGGCGTCTATAAAAACAGATAGCTGAACAAAAAGGTGTGATTTTCAAGACGCCGTGAAGTAAAATATATAGATAGAATACTCTTCATTGGGTACGGTCGCTGTCAGAAGTCCGGTAGCAATAACACATTTATGTACTTAATTATGATATAAATCAATTTTCCTTTAAAACTATTTCTTTTAAGTTTTTTGCTTAAAATATTAAATTCCTCTCCTATTCTATAGTTAATTATTTGTCTGTGGTGTACATTTCATACTTACCTACGAAGGAAAGAAGGAACTAGCTGTAAAAGATTGCCAGCAATTATAATTTACCAAAGGACCACAAGGTACACGAAAGTCAACAAAGAAACTGTAACCTAACATCGGTTCGAGGTAGGTACGATGGGTATACAAGATACTATCCTCGATTTCTTTTGAGTTTACTTTACTTTATTTAATTTTGTAGTGTTCGTGAATGTAGTTTCGCGATTTTTCAGTACCAATGGTACCAGTATCGGTCGTATTATGTTCTTCTACCGAAAATTAGTTTATTTCGAGCTAGTCATTCCGATGTCATTATGAACCGATTCCACTATTGAAACTGAAAGCAATCATCCTCAATATCTAAACCACGATGATGAGCTGCCAATCATTATTTTCATTGGTTACGGAATGTTAACACTGATAGTTTTTTGAACGCGGTTTAGATGTGTTTATCGCGTTTTCTTTTATTGATAAAATTCACCCTTATCGAAACTTATACAGATACATGGTTATTTTATTTTCATTATTGACATATTTTTGTACGTAAAAAATGAAAAAACTTTTTTACAAAAAATAAAACCGACTTCAAAAAAAAACAAAAAAGTGAAAAATAACTTTAGCTTCTGAAGTCGGTGACCTTTGTTTGATTTATTTATTTTTTTGTCACCGACTTCAGAAGCTAAAGTTATTTTTCACTTTTTTGTTTTTTTTTGAAGTCGGTTTTATTTTTTGTAAAAAAGTCTTTATTTTTCACTTTTTAGCGGTTCAAATATACTTCGTACACATGGAAAGTGCATACCGTTACAATTACAACAAGCCCAAACACGACTAGGATACATTGTCTCATTATGGAGTTCCATGACTCTTGGCTTCATCATCTGATCTGATGGTAGACTGGTTCTTATCAAACGCAAATGCTTCACTTGTTGTAGAAAATACCAAAATTGCTGTACGTTATCCTATAAAATTTGAAGAGTTTCCTCGATTTCGCCAAGATTCCATCATCAGATCCCGACTTGGTGGCTATGGGACCATTTGGAAAGTATACCCTTTTCAACAAAAAAATAATTTTTCAAATCGGTTGGCAAACGACTGAGTTATGCGCGAACAAAAAAAAAAAAAAAAAAATAGAAACATCCGAATTGAGAACCTCCTCCTTTTTTAGAAGTCGGTTTAAAAAAGGTACGAACTTCACCATTACTGTATTCACCAAAGTGTGGTAGTATCAGCAGTTGGTAAGCACTTGTAGATGGTTAGATACCAAACAGGGTGATTTTTTCCTAGTAGTCGTCTCTTAAACTATGACGAATAGCAAACCATACTCAAAGAAGTCTCGGTCCCGATTTTGATGAAAAACTAAAACTCATTGAAATTTTTTTGAAAAATCCATGTTCCTGGCCAATAATCGAAACCCTTTGGTTTGAAAAAAAAACACACTGCATTATTAGGCCATTCGATGGTGTCACTAAACGCCCACTTAAAAAGTTCGCCCCGTAAGTAAAAGAAGTATAGGTTGCTCCTATAAATCATGATACAAGTTCAAAATATTTTAGGAAAAAACGAGTATTTATATACCATTTCGATAAAATTAATGTCTACAACATAGTCCCAAACATACATCAAAATATTAAATTAAAACAAGAAAGTACATTATGGTTATTGGATGTCCCTCCAAAATTGTATTAGATAAGCATTTTATACAAATTCCCAAAATAATTCTGAAATAAAAATATTTGCTAAATGTTTGTGAAAAGTATTAAGGATAAAGTTTGTTGTTGTATCTTAGTATAAAAAAGATAAAAACCCTTTCAGACGACTGCTAGGTTCACATTTTCATAACATTGGAATGGCCAGCCCGCGGCGACACAGTCCGGTCAAGGGCTTTGCGAGCGTCGCCGTCGTCGGGATTTTAATATTCCTGTATACTCAAGACGAAGCTCATAAATATTTTTTTCTTTGTAGATGAAAACTTCTTTAGACGCGTTGAGCACTTTTTGGGCGAACAAAAATCATGGAACTCGCGTGGCGTGACCGTCACCTAACACTTCGTAGCACTCGTAGCTGATCCGCTACGGCGTAGCACCATTTAAACGTGCGAGGGGCATAACCCGTAGCAGATATAGATTTCTTAAGTTTTTACTTCTATCACATACATATTTTTTAAAAGAAGTGTTGTTTAAAAATGTGTATAATACCTCTATTTTGGTAACGATTGTGTGTTCGCTATAGAGACATTTGTACAATTTGATGGTTTGAATCACAGTCTGCATTATGACTACACCTTTCCTGATCCTTTTTTATTCGGATGGTTAATCATCAAATGACTTCTCCCACTCTGTGCGGAGCGGGAGGGAGTGTCAGACGTTTACTGACTAAAACCCATCTATGTTCCTTCCTCGCCCTTTACGTTCCGGGGCCGCGGTATCTCTTTCGAACAGGCCCGCAGCCACCTTTCCTGGTCCTGGGCTCAATTCCTGGTTCGGATTAAGTGTTATAGGGTTTTCCCATCAGGAATTTCTCAGTAGCAACCACGGAGTCTGGATTTTTGCCCGGTTGGTTAGTGGTAATATACGCGACTCCTATTTAAACATAATTATCGAAATGTAAGTGCAGGTACTATTAGGTTTGGCTTGAGAGACGCCACCGCGTCCTCACCTTCCGCCTGACGCAGATCCTCAGCGGACACAGTTGTTTCGGGAGATTCCTGCACCAAATTGGGCAAGAGAGGATCAATCGGAGGACACGGTGGAGCACACGGTCGAGGTCTGCCCCGCTTGGGTGAAGCAACGCCGTGTCCTCATAGCGGCAATCGGCGGCGGCGGCCTCTCGCGTCCGGCCCTGGTTCCATCCATGGTCCGGAGAGAGACGGAATGGGAAGCCGTCACCTCCTTCTGCGAAGCAGTCATGCTAGCGAAGGAGGTGGCGGAACGCGAGAGGGAGAGAACCTCTCGCCCCAGCCGCCGCGGGAGACGCACCTGGCGTCGAAGGCCACGTGGTGGCTACCGGCCACCGTAGACGCGGGCCTGTTGACGGTGAGCTATGGGGTAGCTAGCTTAGTTTTGGGGCGAAAAATTGTGACGCACTGAAAACATTGTGCTTGGACGCATAGTTAATAGTAAACAGGTTCTTAAGGTATTTAAAGTAAAGTTGTGACCTTTAAATAGTATTTGTGAAAAAATACTTGTAAAATGTTGGAACTTTGACCTGCAATGTCTCCGTAATTTATTAAGTTCCGGGTCTGGACTCTCTAGAACAAACAAATGAAAAAATGATCGCAATGACGGAGAGAAAAAGTGCTTTTCAGCTTCGGTAAGGGCTATTTACACCCTTTATACTTACAGAAAAATGTACATAAATATTTGTATATAGGGTGTAATACACCTCTTGACGAAGCCGAAAGGCAATTGTTTTCCCCATCACTGCGATAATTCGTTCTAAACCATGCCTGGGAACCTTCTAGTTACGGAGATATGGGGGGTCAAAGTTACAACTTTTTGACAAGTTTTTTTTAAATACAAGTTTTTTTTGTAGGATTTTGACTTTTAACACCTCCATGACCCCCGTACTATTCAATCCATCTAACAGCATAATGTTTTAAGTGCGTTACATTGAGTTCTACCACAAAACATGATTCAGAAAAAAAAGTTGTTTCCCAGCAATAATTTTTGCGTAAAGTTACTTAGTTTGATGTACAGAATGCTTGGTTAACGGCTTTGTGATGAGGTGGTTTACACCCTGTATGTACTCCAAAAAAAAACCAATCTCTTTTCTCCTTCAGGGTATCGAATAAATAGCCTGAAGCCACACAAACTGGAATCCGTTCGGGTAAAATACCTACATAGAAAATATCGCTTAGCGTTAACATAAGCGAAAATCGAAGTTTCACATTACCGGATTGGCTGGCTTTTGAAGCAGCCCACAAGGTCCGATACCCGACCGTTGTCCGGTAAAGATACTCGTGCGATACATATTACAAAGAAAAGTAACGAAAATGGGAACCCTTGAAATGTGTACGCGTGTATTGGGAGCACGTAACGTATTTCCCAAAAAAAGGGTTCCTACGTAGGTACTCCATCTTCAGAATGAGTTTCTTTATGTTAGGGGACGACAGTCGACAATCAAACTGGCGAACAACTTAATAGTTTTTTGTTACTGATACCTATGGGATTTGCAATACCATGCACTCTCTCTCACACTAATGTATAACGTACCATTTCAACTGAACATGAATGATGCAATCAAGATTTGATAGCAATTGGCCTACCTACTAGAAATAAATGTTTTGATTTAGATTTTAAAGATACGTTGTCATCCATGAGATTTTCGTACAAAGTAAGTATCGTTATTTTTCACACATGTCATTATGTCTATACATATAGTAGTACCGTACTTAGCCTTACTTAACTTAACTTTACTTATAAGGTTGGGAATTGGTTGTGGGTCAGTACGTTATACA
This sequence comes from Xestia c-nigrum, assembly GCA_916618015.1. Classification (NCBI taxonomy): domain Eukaryota; kingdom Metazoa; phylum Arthropoda; class Insecta; order Lepidoptera; family Noctuidae; genus Xestia; species Xestia c-nigrum. The sequence goes on from OU745263.1 coordinate 9,519,398, forward strand.
ATGGGATTGCTTACGTTTCGACATGCAACAGAGCGTTCAATATTTGATATTATGTCTTATGTACTTTTAATTAGGTACTGCAGCCGTGACACGTAGAGGGAGAGAACCTCTCGCCCCAGCCGCTGCGGGAGACGGTCACCATGGACACCATGCAGCTGACGATTTTTTTTAAGCTCATTATGATGTAAACGTATAACTATTAATGAAAAAAAAGTTCAACCCTCGATGACAATTTCAGCCGGCTTACTATGACTTTTTGATTTTCAACAGTACCTCCTGGACTATAAAAACATTAAACACTTGTAAGGTTCTTTTCACATCCATTATACTATTATACGGTAGATTTATATTTACTGACCTTTGTGATTTTTTTTAAATGAAATCGTTTTAGGCGCGTAGCACTTTTTGAGTGAACCGTCACGTACGCTTTTCGTAGCACCGCTACGGCGTAGCCGTAGCAGGTCGGCTACGAGTTTTCACTTCTATCGGCAGTCCCCAACGACTGTCCCGCACGTTTTTTTTCACAACGTGTCATTACAAAACATAGTAAGTATAAACTATATGACTATACATTTTTGCTGTAAAGTTTCATCAAAATCCGTTCAGTAGTTTATGCATGAAAGAATAACCAACATAGATCCATCCACAGATATAGATAGACCTAGATAACGTAAGTATCACGATCTGCATGAAAACCAAGCGTGCCATTTTTTTACTACCTATTGTGACATCCCAAGCACTACACCTAAAGTACTTACGGGATTTTATCCGTGATTGTCTTTTAGTTTTTGGTGCTCGAAAAACCAAAAGACAATCACGGATAATCCCGTAAGTACTTTAAGTGTTGTGAAAAACCGTGAAAGTCTAAAACAGTTGTATCCCAAGCACTATTTAGTGATGGAGAAATCAAATAGATTCAAAGACGCCGCCGTCGACGTGCTAGTTTTTGTACCTTTACAATAATTTCAAAACTGACGTCCGACTAGCGCTATACACCGATGCAAACTGACCGCGAAAGTGACCACTTACGATCTTTTATCGTATTTTTTAATCGTAAACTAGGCACACGTAGTAGTTGCTCTTGCGTTATCTAGGTCTATCTATATCTGTGGATCCATCCATTCGTCCAGCCTCACAAACTTTTGCATTTAAAATAATAATAACAATTATTTAAGTATGTAACCTAAAAAATCATTTTATTTTATTTAAGTCGATGTTTTGTCTAAGAGCGAACAATTTCAAACTTGTACCTACTAAGTAAGGATTTAATAAAAGCTTTTTTTTTGTTATTTTTGACCTAAAAAAATGTCTTCCAGTCTATGCTGTTATCAACGTTGCTAGGTGGTTTATGCTACCTTATCCTAGTTAAAAAAGTACACAACACTTGTTAAAACATCTAATTAAAAAGGTCTGGTCCAACTAGGGTTGCCAACTTTACTGTTTTAAACAGTATTATACTGTTTTTAACTAAATTATACTTTTTATATATACAAAATACTGTTTTCAGCATCAAAATGCAAACACATTATTATGTGTAAAATACTTAGAAGCTCACACAAATTTCGCCACCTCAGCATTTACTGAAAGAGCGTTTTTTAGTAATTAATGCTAAGTGGCGGGAGGATAGAAATAGGGCATCTATAAATTTAATAAAAATGAGCTACTCATTTATTTTAATTGCCGTTATAATTGTGGTGACGCGTATGAAGTTTTTAAAAAAGATTGTAAATTAATAAGTTGTGCGAGAAGCTCTAAAAAATATGTATTTAAAACAAAACAAAATTAAATAATGTCCATTTTTCTAAAATACTGTTTAATATTCTTTATAGACCTGAATATACTTTATTTCTTGTAAAGAAAGTTGGCAACCCTAGGTCCAACCCACATCAAGATTCGACTACCTAAAATAAATCCTAAAAACATTGAATTTCAAATTTCATTTTGTGTGTTAATTAAAAAAGCTTCTTCATTTTTGTAGGACACTCGAATGAATGTATGCCCAACTTATAACGTGGAGTACCTTATACTCGGGCAGACATAAAATATAAAACTGAATTCAGAATTTCAGTTATATCTCTATTTTATACGTATTTAACAGAGCTCTCTCTCATATTCACGAAAATACGGCAGCTGTAAATAAAATGCTTTATTCGATTTTGCTATATTCAAGGACGGCGTTTCATGTTTTTTCAAATATCGGTATTTTTTTACTTTTGTTTTATATAAATAAGAATGGCCTATTAATAGATACAGATGAAAAATAGATTGAGTGGGATTCGCCAAGGTAACCCATTATAATTTGTGTTTACTTTAAGATTGTATACTATGTTGCAGTTGATCAAATAGATTCGCGATCGCAAGAAATACACAATTATAATTATTGTAATTTCCAAGAATTGAACTCAAATTGATTTCATGAAATAGACTTCTAATACCGTTTTTGAACTTCAAGCCTTGTATACTGACTGTTGTATTATAACTAAAGAGTCAACAACTTCAGATGACGTGCTGTAAGCTGTGAAGCTACCTTTATAAAATAAATAAATAATAAATAAATAAATGACAAGAACCAATCTGCCATTCACAACGACCTCATTTCTTGCCACATTTATTTCCTCTTTCCTCCAACGTTTGGTACCGCGTCCGATTGCTCGATAAACCCCGTCACTAGAGAAACACTACAATGCAACGACAAGGAAACGGACTTACGAGTAAATGTACTTTTCCCTTGTAATGGCGCAGCTACAACAAACTTATGTGGAACAACTTTTTAAAGTGTTAATGAGCGAGCAAAGTAAATACAAGTGAAGTAGTATCGGTACCCAAAAATTGATAATTTACAGTAATTGTAGAATATATTCGACATCAGCGCAACACAACAACGTGTAATCTGCACACACCACATAAATTTATGCTCACAGCATACATATAACTGTAAAAATGCGTAAATGTAATATATAAATATAACATTACATACACATGTATGATGCATCTAATAAACATGTGACAATATTATAAGTATGTTAAAAAAAAGCTTTGTCGCTTTGAAAACATTTTTTTTTTCTGATGGAATATCATCAAATGACTTGTCCCTGGGCGGAGCTGGAGATAGTGGTGTCGATTCTGTTGTGCACAAACTTAACTTAATTTAGACTATTGCTATCTTTTACTAAAAGGCAGTGCGAGAAAAGGACGGCTATAGCTATGCACTAAGTTAGAAAAGTCAAACTAGTTTATAACTATATATAGCCTTGCGCTTCACCGTGTTTTTAGTCGACATGTTTTTACGTGCACCCTTCATTTGTATGGAAATATTAGTTCGAATTAAATTTGACAGCTCTAAATTACGTCCGTCTCTTTCTCATTTTATTAGTGAGAAAAAGATAGTAATAGCCTAAATTAAGTTTAGTTTGTGCACAACAGAATCGAGACCAATGTCAGTTTTTTACTGACTAAAACTCCATATTCTTTCCTCGCCGTTTAAGTTCCGGGGCCACGGTATCTCTTTCGAACAGTCCCGCAGCCCAGGCTTCGGCCCTTGCTTTGCTTCTGGCAAGTGTTGAGTAAACAAAAACCATGGAACTCGCGTGACCGTCACCTAACACTTCGTAGCAGATCCGCTACGGCGTAGCATCACATGGGCGTGCGCAGCATAGCAAATATAGACGTGCCTGCATTCACGGATTGGAAACGAGTATATTACTTAGTTTCACTTCTATCGGCATGTTTTTTCGGTGTCAATGTGCCTTTACAGCAAAAAATACTTTCCCCTCCTTATTGCATGCTGTTTTGAAATATGATCCGCCGTAAGATTAAATTAATGCTACAAGGCTTTTGCATTTGATTTGCATCCGAGAGCCTTAAATTCGATTTGTAAGTCGAGTGGATGCCTAATGAGTTTACGTTGCTAGAAAATATTACATGTAACAACTGAATTTTGTTTAATATGAAAAACTTTGCCTTGAAGTTATCGATTTTAGAAGGTTGGAAAGGAAACTGACGAAAAAATTGCTTAAGTAATATTATGGTTTTTTACCCCCAAACTACATAACATAAAGACGTTACGTAGTTGCACAAAAATAAGTTCTTAAACGCTATTAGCGCGTTGATCAAATCTCAGGCGCTGTGCAAATCTGTGTGCTTTATTTTTTATTATATTTATTTAAGTGTGTCAAATGAAATTTATAAATAAAAAAGTGAACAATTTATTTTATTAAAATAAACGTTAATTACGAATGGGTTACATAGGTTTTTCTATAAGTGTGGTCTTATCATCCTCTTGCATTCATTAAAATCATATATCATCATCATTATTTCAGCCGAAAGACGTCTACTGTTGGAGATAGACCTCCCCCAAGTGTCGCCATATTGAACGGATACTAATCAATCAAGACAGTCTGCCAAAAGGGCCCCAAATGTTATTATTTTGATACAGGGCCCTTTTAGCACTGAAACTGAGGTATTCAACATGTTTAATAGTAATTATTAATTTATTTCAGATATCAGGACGTTGACTAGTCGTTTCACTTTCAAAATGAAGGCTCGAGAGCATATTCCCAGGGAGTTGGCAGATTCGTCTCAAAACTAGGTTTTTGTCGTTTTTCTAATCTCTCTTAACTTTATATATTTTGCTATATGTATGTATGTATGTATTTTTTTTTTTTATAATTTTAGTTATAAATAATTTCTAGTCTTTTTTTTTTCAGTTATTGCACCTACTATGTAATTATCTCTACATCACCCTAAGGTAGACTGGTAGAAAATGCCTAAGGCATTAAGTCCGCTTTTGTACAGTTTTAATTGTGCATAAAGTTTTAATAAATAAATATAAAAAACTAAAAACACATGTACATCAAAATATCCAATAAAATTACAATTACACATACACATTCAAATTACATAATCAAATTAAATATACATTAAAAAAATAATTAGCAAACATTATAACATACGTCAAGCTTGTGTTGGTATTTAGGAATAAAATTTATCAAATCGAATTTGTAACCGTTCTTGAGATTTTATGATTTTTCCTTCATTTAATTTATCATGTTTGTTAGAGAGATTTGATCCATATGATTGCCCCTATCGCTTGATGTAAAATGTTATCATTTTGAACTTGAGTCGGTTCGATTCCCGAGTGTGGCAAGCGAATTTTAGAAAATCTGTGAATGAAGATTTGTTTCTTTTAAAAAATAAAGGAAAAATACCTTCATTCCTTTTGAGTAAAATTTGCTATCTTCAGTATTTAGAGTACCCTTCAGGTGGCATTAAAATAAATAAATAAACGAGTAAATAAATATCGCTGGACATTAACACACAGCGCCACCTAGTGCCACACTAAGCAAAGCTTGTGTCGTGGACACTAGATAGTTGATATACTTCAGATATACTTTTTTGTTTGTAAATACATACTTTTTATACATATAAACATCCATGACTCGGAAACAAATGGCCATGCTCATCACACAAAAATTTGCTCCTACCGGGATTCCAACCCAGGACCCTAAGAACGAAAGGCAGCGTCATTACCACTACGCCATTCGGGTCGTAAAAAATTCCACCCTGTATATATCAACACTCCTGTCTGTGTTTAGGTTAGGTACTTCACTAATAAACGTCGAAATGTATCGAACATCAAGTACGGACTATAGATAAGTACTCTACTCAGTCAATAGCTGTCAACTGAACGATATTAGTTGACGCCAAAGTATCTAATGGATTGATCACCCCCCATAACTGTGAAATTGATAGCCGCCGTTATCAGTTGAAATCATAGTTAGGTAAACTTTACCAAATGGATTTTATTGCCAACTAACTAGGTATTGAGCGAGAGCAGTGATCGATGTTGGTTTTTCTGGTCTTTATCCTCTAGGGCCTTGAGGATAAAGCCAGAAACAAATTAATGTTATTAAGATGAAATTCACCGTTTTAAACCAAAGAAAATCACGGATATTATCCCGTAAGTACTTTAAGATCAAATTGTTCGACCAGAGCCTTTATTATTAGATTATAATTTTTTATTGTTCTTTGCTTTCAAATCAATAAGAACCAAACTTTAATAAGCACTCAACATTACGGTTTCCAGAATATTTTAATTTATGGCCCTTTTTTTAACCCCCGACGCAAAAACGACGAGGCTTTATATAATAATATGTTTGACGTGTCTGTGTGTGTGTGTGTGTGTGTATCTGTCTATGGCATCGTAGCGCCCGAACGGATGAACCGACTTTGATTTTGTTTTTTCGGTTGAAAGCTGAATTAGTCGGGAGTGTTCTTAGCTATGTTTGATAAAAATCAGTCCAAAATGGCGGCCGCCGCAAAATGGCAGATTACATATTTATTCAACAATCAACAACTCCCTCACTCAATATGGATATCAAATGAAACAGATTGACTAGTAGAATACTATACACTATGATAAATTAAAAAGCCAAGATAGCCGCCACCACAAAATGGCGAATTAACGAATTATTTTCTATTTAACTTTTAGTACAATATTAATGTAGAATGTTATTGTTTTTATCAATTTTTTAATTAATTTTACTTGTTTATGCATGGTCCTGGGTTAGACTACTAGGGTTAAGGGTTATTGCGTATTTTCCACTAGGAATTTCTCAGCAGCAGGCGCGGAGTATATATTAGTGCCCGGTTGACGACACAAGGTTCATTTCCTATCACATAGGACTAAAAAAAACATAACTGGCCTAAACTGACTGTACTATTTAAGTAGGTACAGCTCTACCTAACTCTTTGAAAATTACAGGTATAATGTTTTAAGTATATATTTATTGATGGCCATTTTCAATGTTAGAAGGCTATATTTTAACAGAAAAGCTAGCTGTTAGATCTCCAAAGCTTAGCTCATCCCCGAAAGTTAATAATTAAGTCAACAAATAGCATATGCACGCAGCTTCGCCCAACACGAGTTCGATCATTATCCCACGGGATCATACGAATAGGATAAAAAGTATCCAGGTTATAAGCTATCTGTGTGCTACATTTCATCCAAATGCGGTTAGTTTTTGTTTGCATGAAGGTGTAACTAACACACACTTATCCATACTTTCACCTTTATATTGTTGTTAAAGTGGGAATAAAAGTTTCCAGACCTTTTCAATTAACCCTTTAATAACAACTTCATCATCACAAGTCTTTATAAACTTCTTACACTGCACTCATAACTTTGTGTACTTGTTTATCAAAGTCACTAATCCTGCCTTCGAAGTTGAAGCGAAGAAAATATTATAGCTTAAGTAGTAAGAAAACTTAACTCATTACTAGTATAACTTTCTACAGTGCTTTTAACGGCTTTGTAACTTTAATAACTATAATCATCCGCCTAGCCTTTTCCCAACCGTATATGTATAATAAGTATGTATTTACAAACAAAAAAGTATATATGTAGTATATCAACTGTCTGGTGACCACGACACAAGCCTTGCTTAGTGTGGCACTAAGTGGCGCTGTGTGTAATGTCCAGCGATATTTATTTATTTAACTATGTTGGTGTCGACTACCAGTCTTACCGGATGTAGCTGAACACCAGTATTTTCCATTGAGTGACTGTCTAGCTGACCTCCACAACCCAGTTAGTACTGGGTAACGTGATACCACCTGGTTAGACTGGTGGTCAGACTTTTTGGGCCACTGACTACCTGTAACGACTATCAAAGATCAACAAATGATAGCGGGGACCAACAAAGGCACGTGGGAAACTCAGTATTCTTAATTAACTCGTTTTTTTTCCACTCCTCCGCTATACTTTCTGATTAATTTCGTTGCGGGATCCAAGACAATTAAATTCATTCTCTGGGACTTCGTCGAGCTTCATTCTCTCGGCGCTTTTCTGGTGGACGCTACTGTTGATTCTGGCTTTCAGGAGTGACATCACAGTGGTTTAGCAATAGTGGGGCAGGCTTGACTTGCTGAGAGGTAACCTGCTTGTCGCAGCCACAACGTGCTAGTATTTGTTATGCGTTGTATGTTCAATGTTGTAGGCACGTCATGTCCTACTTTCTTAATGTCCGTTTCTATAGCTCTTCAAGTTATTAAAAGCCACGGACCTCATCAATCCGTTACTGTCCCCATCTCATACGGTCGAGTGTAGGTTCTATACAGGGTGTAAACCACCTCATCACAAAGCCGTTAACCAAGCATTCTGTACATCAAACTAAGTAACTTTACGCAAAAAATATTGCTGGGAAACAACTTTTTTTTTGAGGTTATAAATCATGTTTTGAGGTAGAACTCAATGTAATGCACTTAAAACATTGTGCTGATACATGGATTGAAAAGTACGGGGGTCGTGGAGGTGTAAAAATCAAAAACTTACAAAAAAAAATGTACTTATTTAAAAAAAACTGGTCAAAAAGTTGTAACCTTGACCCCCCATATCTCCGTAACTAGAAGGTTAGGTGAGGTTTTTAAGGTTCCGTAACTTAAGGTATGGTGTAGAACCAAAAAATACTCGCAGTGATGGGGAGAACAAGTGCCTTTCGGCTTCGTGAAGAGGTGTTTTACACCCGTTATACTACTGGACCGATCTGAAAAATCTTTCAGTAATAGATAGCTAGATTACCAGTGAGTAACATAGGCTACATTTTATCCCCGTACTCCAACGGGAACGGGAAATACGCGGGTGAACCCGCGTGACGTCCGCTAGTATATGTATATAGTAGTTAAATATAAGGTTGTATAATATACGTACGTTATGGAACCTTTTGTTCCAGCCTAGCAATGAAAATGGGTTTCCAACAATGTACGTATTTATGAATGCCAACGACGACGAGGTTTTTATATTGTGAGACGTGTTTATTTTTCATATCGTTACTCGCTACCTTTTTCTGCAAATTTTATACGAGGTTTGCATAGTATTCAGAGGTAATTTTCAGTTTGTTTTACATTCTGAAACATTATTCAAACTAACTGTTCAAACTAGCTGTTGCCAAACTTCGTTCTCGTGAAATTATTATAAAATAGCTGACCCACGCAACTTCGTCTGCGTCACATAAAAGAGCAAAAACGAAAGGAAAAAAAATGCTCCTAGTGGTCGAATACAAAAATTCCAAAAAACCAATTTTAAAATAAATCTTATTTTTGGCCTGTAAACCAGATTTATTTTACGTCACAGAGCGTCCTATTTCCATACAAAATCTATGAGAGAACTGCGTTTTGACACCTCTTAAAAAGTATGTCAATTTATTGATTTGTCATCTACTCTATTAACGCCCTAGCCACAGCTACCGGCTGCGCGATTTGCGGCGCGACCTGCGGTGCGGGTAGGGACGCGCGACTCTGGTGACGACGCGCGACGGGCTGTACGACGCGCGTGTGAAACAAATAAGCTAGTATCGAGGCGGGAGCGAAATACGCGGTGTCATCGGTGGACGGACTCGGCAACACGCGACCGAAACAAACAATTTTGTTTTTATCGCGCGTCCAGCTAATATGTATATACAAAAAATAACTTGAAATTACCATGAGCTTTCAAGTCTTCATATAGTATATATATAGGTATGTGGCCGAGTATATAATCAAAAGTTTCTATGCTTGCCTTCGTATGCTTGACTGAATGCTATCTGAGCTAACTTATTTCAAGGCAATACCCAGCCACTTTTGATAGGGCCATTTTAATAATGTTCTCTAAATACGTCCACTGCTGAGCCCGCCCCGCCACGGTCGCTACTAGTCGAGCTGTGGAATACCTCCGCGAATTGCGCCGACAGACGCGCCGCAAGACGCGCCGAGATTCGCATAGGCTGTTAGCTGTGGCCAGGTCGTAAATGAAAGACATTTTTAGAACAAGGTACTTGTAGATGTGATAACTTAAGGATCAAAATTGCTCCCTCTGCGCAGCGCCTAATAACTATCCTAATAAAGTTGATCAACCAAATCTCTTCCTCCAGATAATTGTCTCGTAATTAGTCGTTGATCTGTAATCCCTTTACGCAAGTAAGGCATTAACACACTCGGACCCGTTTGGCACAATCTGCGATTTAAGATAATCCCAACACGACAGATCAGTGCCTGCAAATAGAGGTCCAAGTCTTGTTGGGGATTTGGGTTGATATCATTTACATAACATAACACCGTATCCCTCCTGTTTCCCCCCAAAAGGGTTGGCCACAACCACAGATATAGATATATCTGATTATCGCAAGTATTACGAACCGTATGAAAACCAAGCGTGCCATTTTTGACTAGCTAATCTAACGCACGCGACTATACAAAGAAGGCGGGTACTACTCGTATATTATAAAAATAGTCTACGTTTTTGTTATTTTAATGTATTGAATTACGCACTTAAGTTAACTTCTAGAATGTCTTTAGTTACACAGTTCGACTTAAGCTATTGTCTTACTATTGTGTCTCTAATTAAGACATTCAAAAGGTTAAATAAATAAATATCGCTGGACATTAACACACAGCGCCCTCCTCCGACATCCTGGATGATCTGACATCCCAGGGCATCCCTGTTTCGGCGGTCCACCGCCTCCACAAAAATAGGTCCCAAGGGGGTGACGAGTACGACATGGTACTCGTAATATGTGACCCGGTTGAAGGGCACCACCCTATTTTCAAGGTCCGATCGGTGTGCTCGTTATCGGGCATCATCATCGAGAGGCCCAAAAAGCTCAAGATTGTAGGGCAGTGTCATCGCTGCCAACTATATGGCCACAGCCAGAAGTACTGTTACGCACCGCATAGGTGTGTAAAGTGCCTCGGCGACCACGCCACGGCAGACTGCACCCGTCCCAAGGACAGGAGTCTCTGCACAGAGCCGCCCAGTTGCGTGCTATGCGGACAGTCTGGCCACCCGGCAAACTACAGGGGCTGCCCCAAAGCCCCGAAACAGTCCGCTGGCAAGTTGGCGAATCGCGCCAACCAACGCCAGCAGAGGGAAGCTCCCTCTTCCTTCAAAGTCCCGTCCAATGTCCTCCCAGAGCGTCTCAGCCCGCAGAGGCCTTCTCCTTGGAACATGCTGAACCATCAGCAAGCGTTCCCTGCCCTCGCGAAGGGAAAACCCAACCCCCCCATGCCCGGTCTTTTGGACAACCCTGTCCCAGCGCCCACTCCTGTGGCCGCCCCTCAGGCCCCTCAGGCCCCTCCGCAAACCCGAGCTCCCGCTGCTCCTACCCGCGCTCCTGCTTCTCAGAATTCCAACCTGAATTATTTGATGAGGTTCCAACCTCTCTGCACCGCTGAGGCCGACCGCATGGTCGCTGAGCTCAAAGCTGCAACGGACCTCCAGCAGGTCGTCGACATCATTGATGCCTATCCAGTCATCAAGGCCACTCTTCGTAACCTCAACTTCGCGCCGTAATGGATATCACACCAAATCCCTCTTGCACCCAACCCCGGTCCCTTAGATTAGGTTATTTTAACGCCAATGGCATGAGAGGACAGCGCGACGAGATCGCCGCCTTCCTCCGTGACCATAACGTTGACGTTCTCCTCATCCAGGAGACGTTCCTAAAACCCAGCCACCGCGACCCCAAGATTGCCAACTACCGCATAGTTCGCAATGATAGGCTACGTTGTCACAAGGGCGGCACCCTCATTTACTTCCGCAAAGAATTGCATTGTATTCCCATCGATCCCCCTCCTTTAAAGTCCCTACTTGAGGTTTCAATCTGTCGGCTTGCTATGACCGGTCATCAACCGGTACATTTAGTTTCCGCTTATTTGGCCCCCACTAATACTTGGGAAGATCACAACCTCCTGGTTAGCGATCTCACCCTTCTTTTCGGCTTGAGTGACTCCGTGATCATCGCGGGCGATCTCAACGCCAAACACCCGGCCTGGAACAGTAGAACGACGAACCCGAGAGGGAAAGTCCTCTACGATCTAGGCCAATCTCTTAGTTTCGACGCGGTCGCTCCTATGGAGCACACGCACTATCCTGACACTGTCAGTCATCTTCCCGACGTTCTCGATATAGCGCTGCTCAAGAATGTGAACCTTCGGTTACACATGATTGAGACGTTACACGAGCTCCACTCCGATCACCGTCCAGTGCTCATGCACTTAATTCCTCGCTCGGGTATCATTGACCCCAGCCAGCCCCTTCCCACTATTCTCACTACCGACTGGAGGAAAGTAAGCGATATGCTGAAATCCGAAACGTCACCACTTCTAGATGGTATTCCCGACCATATCGTCTCAGTCGCAGACACCGAGGCTGCAATCGACTCGTTTACAGAACACGTACAATCCGTACTGAAGGATTGTTCTCGTGAAGTACCAGCGGTGAGTGATCGCCGCTGGATACTTCCCGACGATATACGTGAACTGATAACCGAGAAGAACGCGGCCATACGTGCCTACAGCTCTTGGCCCTGCGATGCGAACAAGGCTCACATGCGTTCCTTACAGCGTGCTGTAAAGAAACGCACTAGTGAGTTTCGCTCGAGTCAATGGGACAAGACGCTTAGCGAACTAGAGCCCACTCATCAAGCCTTCTGGCAGCTTCAAAGGAAGTTGCGCACCTCGGAAGAGGTCTCTTCTCCACCCCTCATACGTCCCGACAAGAGCGTCGCTTTTGACGACTCTGAAAAAGCAGAATGCCTAGCCGACAGCTTGGAATCTCAATGTTCGCCAAGCACTCTACCAGTAGACAAGCAGCACCTCGATGAGGTGGATGCAGAAGTTGAACGTAGAGCATCGCTTCCCCCTTTTGAAGATCCCGATGACCCCCTCCCCGCCATCACCCCGGAAGAGGTCAAGGATATTATAGATAAGCTTAAGCCTCGGAAAGCCCCTGGCGCCGACGGTTTCACGAATAGAGTTTTTAAAGCCCTCCCCGCTAGGCTCATAGTCCTTTTGGCTGCCATCTTCAATGGCGCCCTGAGCAATAATATTTTCCCCCAAACGTGGAAAGAGGCCACTGTTATAGGTATTCCCAAACCTGGGAAACCGAAAGCCCAGCCCTCCAGCTACAGGCCGATCAGTCTCCTGAGTGCTCTCGGCAAGATCTATGAAAGGCTTATTTACAAGCGTCTCAGAGATTTTGCCGAGACAAAGGGCCTCATCCCGAAAGAACAGTTCGGCTTCAGGACCGAACATTCTTGCATACATCAAGTCCACCGCATCGTCGAACACGTGAGCGCTGGTTTCCAGCGCGGAGCGATGACGGGGGTGATGTATTTCGATATCGCGAAAGCCTTTGACAAGGTCTGGCACAACGGGCTGATATACAAGCTTTATCAGCTCGGTGTGCCCGACCGTCTCGTGCTCATCTTACGAGACTTTTTATCAAACCGTACCTTCCGCTACCGTGTGGGTAAGACGTTATCTTCTCCTCATCCGATTCGCGCCGGAGTCCCTCAGGGCTCCGTTATCTCTCCCCTCGCGTTCACGCTGTACACCAGCGACATTCCGAGGAACCAGAAGGTTCAAACAGCACTTTTCGCTGACGACACCGCGATTTATTACACCGGCCGTTCTCCGGATAACATCCGCCGCATTCTCCAGAAAGCTGCCGACTCGCTCGGCGCTTGGTTCCGTAAGTGGAGAATTGAAGTTAATCCCGAAAAAAGCCAGGCAGTTTTATACTATAAGGCACGCCTTAAGCGTTCGCCAGGTCCCCCCATCACTATGTTCGGTAAGCCTATCCCTTGGGAGAGGCAAGCCAAGTATCTCGGAGTTATTCTGGACGACCATCTGTCGTTCAAGGCCCACATCAAAGCAGCTCGTGACCGGGCTGCCTTTGCTATGGGCCGGCTCCACTTCATGATCACTAGGAAGAGCAAATTGTCACTCAAGTGCAAATTGCGTCTTTTCACCGCAGTCATCCGCCCCATCATGACCTATGCTTGCATAGTATTCGCGCATGCCCACCCGCGTCATATCCACACGATGCAGACCTTGCAGAACCGATTTCTCCGAAAGATCACCGGTGCCCCCCCTTACGTCCGTAACGATAGTCTTCACGTAGACCTCAGAATCCCCACCGTTAAGCAGTTCATGAAACGCCTTTCCAAGCGTTACTTCGACTCTGCTATTAAGCATAGGAATCCCCTAATCGCATCGGCCGCCCGGTACGACCCATCGCGTATTAGCTCCGTCCAACGTCCGCGTCACACCCTAGTCACCCCCGACGATCCGATCACTATCTTGCAAGAGAGTAGGAAAGATACCAGTACGGTTCGCAGAGCGTACAAATACAGACCGAAAACCTACCGACCTTGCCGCAGAGGTCCGGCGCGAAATCCCCGATCAATCCCTCCCCGACCCTTGCTCGAGCCAGCCCGCGACGCTGAGCCTGTAGTATTAAATCAGTCCCTAAATAAGGACAATCAGATCCAGCCTGTCCCTTTGTTGCCCCCAGCGACGCCCTAAGCCGAGGTTCGTACCCCACAGGGGGTGCCCTTAGAGCGCTGTCGCTTAGTTTTTAGTTATTTTCGCCCTGGCTGGAGGCCTTAGAATCAAGGCATCCACAGGACATTGCCCGGTTAAGCAGAAGCCAGTCTTCTCAGACTGAACTGCGAGATGCCATATCAAAAAAAAAAAAAAAAAAAAAAAAACACACAGCGCCACCTAGTGCCACACTAAGCAAAGCTTGTGTCGTGGACACTAGATAGTTGATATACTACATATATACTATTTTGTTGTTTGTAAATACATTCTTATTATACATAATAAACATCCATGTTGATGACGTTGTTGTTTTAAACAAATTAGCTTGATGCGATAAAGCAATGTTAAGTATAAAATACTTAAGAAGTAAGTGCTCTTGCTTGTGTTATCTAGGTTTGGCTATATCTGTGGCTACAACAGACCCACATTTCGTCAGTAATGTTTTAAATGCCTATTAACCCCAACCGGGGTAATCAAGACTCTGGACTGACACTGATATGATAATTTTAGTACGGACTGTAAAATGCTTCGCATAAATAATACAATACTCGACCTATACTTGTTATAATCTCGAGCCTTTTCTACATGAGGAGAAATGGACCGTAATCAAGGAAACTAATTATGCTTATTGAATCTTTAGGGTGACTGGTAATTAGTGACCGATACTTAAACACGTGATAACAATCAACTTGCTATGCTTGCTTACTATGGAACCAAACCTGAAATCCCAAAAAAATCTCTGTTGTTCAGTAATTTATGTTCGCATAATCTCAGGTCAAAATGTTCTGAACAGTAGATTTTTTTTTCAAGCGTTGCTAATGTTGCTATTCAATACAATGATTATATTTTTATTGTCAGTAGAAACTTAGCTTCTTGCCTTCTTGCCTTTCGTATAAACGAGCTAATAAAGAAAGTTTATGATAAACACGTATTGCCATAATCACGACGCGTGCCAGTCGGATTGGCAATCGCCATTATTACTTACTCACGAAGCTATAAAACTATTTTTTATGACTGGCAATCTCTTGATTAGGTATATACTAAAATGAGATAACCACTTGAAAAAATAGAATGGTTAAAAATCTAAAGAACATTCTTCTTTTATATTTTTAAGCAGTGGCAGTGTTGATGTCTGTGTCTCAATTTTTTTTATTTTATTCTCGTTATTCAAATGAATAAATTAAAAATACACCCCACAATAAGCAATTACTTTTTCTTTGTCATGATATCTACGACAGGCGACAGCAGTCGGGCGTCTTTTGTCTACCCAGCTCGTGTGCACTTTGAATATAGAATAGATAGTGTCAACTCTGTTTTTTTTTTCTTTTTTTTTATAAAGAGTTTTATAAAGGTTTTCTTTTGAGCGAGCTTTTGTGTTTGTCTATGGAAATCGTTTGGTTTATAAAAAAGAATATTGAGCAGAGTAAGCAATAATAACAAAAATTATAAAGGACTTGACACAGTTTTTCATATCGGCTACGGTATGGCTTCAAATATAAAAGATTTAACATGAAAAACGAAACAATAACGCCCCAAAAATATCGACTTTCAATTTTCGCACTGTCATCGGCAGGAAATTGGTTTAGTCAGAATGAAAGAACTTTTTTGTGAAGCTGACCTTTAAAAATGGGTAGGTAGATACTATTAAAATATGATATGGACAAAAAATAATATCAACATTAATTTGTCCCGTGCCAATAACACTGTTGAAAATTCAACGAACCAAAAATACAGTAAAATGTCAACCTATTCAATTACCTGTAAAAGCATTTTTCGACACCTGATATTTTGCACAAAGGCCTAGCCCACAACAAAGGGTACTAACCAAAACCGATTTTAACTCCACATGGAATGAAAACACAAAAGTGTTGAAAAGATTTTCACGTGTTTCGTGTCAAATCGGATGAGCTAACGAAATAACGGGATTCACAAACAATGGGAACAGAGGCCATTGTTGGGACGAACAGAGGGATTATTAGCAGTGATAGGAATAGGTAGTGCCGATTTGCCTAAACTTCGAAGAACAGAGACAAGAAACGGAGACTTCCTTAGGTCTTTTTTTTTTCCGATACATCTGTCGCGGAATTTCGATACAACACTTAAATACATTTTAAAAAATGTGTACAAATAGGCACTACCTATTCCTATCACTGGTTATTAGGCTGCGGTTCCACTGAGGCGGAGCGGAGCAGAGCGAAGACGAGCTGTGCCGCGATTCACCAATCACATGGCTTAAAATCCACATCTCTTTTCTTCGATTGGTGAATACCGGCACAGCTCGTCTCCGCTCTGGTCCGCTCCGCCTCAGTGAAACCGCAGCCTTAAACACGCGCGATGTTAATATTTGTATAATCTCACTTAAATGACGAGATTTAGTATTCATCTTTAAATCCTAGCGTTTGAGAAATGTATCTTGTTTGATAAAATGTACAAACGCTGCCGGCACATCAAGGTACTACAATTAGTCTGTTGTTGATAAGACATTTGAAAAATAAAAGGAAATGAAAATATTTATAGCAGACTATGCATACATTAATTATTGATACACGTCCATATAATGTTAGTGGGTAGATACTTATAGCTATGTTAGCTATGTTTACCTAACCTCTAAAACTTTAAACTGGAATATCTTAAACTCCTGACTGCCTATAAAAGTGTAACAGAAGACAAAACTGTTCAGGAATTCAAACTCTATACTTTTACATACTTTTCATGCTCAGACGAAAAAAAAAGTCAACAAAGGTGTGTTAACGCTGTTGCCCATGCTCTTTCTTTTACTAGATTTTCAACTTAACACGCTAAACCATTAGGTACAAGGTTGACTGTGAAAATTTTATAGTTTCGTGTAGTCTGTACATTCTTAATGACTTCTGGAATTCAGGCCTTACAATGGATATTCAATTCAGAAGCACTTACTGCAAAGAGTAAATATTTTTCCAGATTGGCTTTAATTTCCCTCTTCTATATAACTTTAACCCAACATAACAGAAAGGTGCGTCGAAGGAAATCGATAAGGAAAAGGGGTCGCATTTTATCTTGTGACACTTCTCAACCCTGCCAACTGGCCGCCATTGCGGTTCACATGTTAAGGTTAGTGCGCACTGACGGACGGCACGGCAGAGAGTTATATTAAAATTTATTGAAACTATTAATTATATCCATGCTATGCCGTCTTGAAAACTGTAGACATTACTTACTACTTTTTGCCAGCGGCTTCGCACGCGTATATTTAAAAAAAAACATGTGGGGCAGTCTTTTGGGACTGCCGATCGAATTGAAAACTAAGTAATCTACAGGGTTATTTTTTGTTTATACTAAACCCGAAAAGGGGTCATTGTACTCATCATTTTGAACAACTTTTTCTATGGGACGAACCGTGAAATCGCGAAAAAAAAATCAGCTGTTCTCTACATTTATGTTCGCATAACTCGTCAAAATGTAGGGAACAGCTGATTTTTTTTCGCGATTTCAATGTTGTATACCTATTTTTTTCGGATGGGAAATCATCAAATGACTGTTCCCGCTCTGGGCGGAGCGGGAGCGAGTGTCAGACTTTTACTGACTAAAACCCATCCGTGTTCCTTCCTCGCCCTTTACGTTCCGGGGCCACGGTATCAGTGCTAAGAAGCGTTCGGTGACGGTCACGCGAGTTGCATGATTTAGGTTCACTCAAAAAGTGCTCAACGCGCCTAAAAAAGTGTTCACTTCAAAAAACACACTAATATGGTTTTATAATAAATTCAATCATGATTCAAAAAACACGTGATGCCAACGTTATTTTGGTTTTCCTCGGAAATAGTACTTATGTTCGTGTCTGCATGTACACCTGTCAACGTATACAATATGCAAAATTACAGTACGATTTCGCTTTTACGATATTAGTTAGTATTGTCAAAAAATGCGGTCGGTGTGCCTTTTGGTCGGTGCTAATTAAATGTATTTTCTTTCTTGCCGTCCGCCGTTGTGCACTAGCCTCAAGTCACTAAAGTTACCGTTTCATACCGGGAAGTGTGATCGTAGAGGCTTATAGGATCATTTCGATATTACCTTTTCTTTTACGATTTAGTAAGTAGAGACTCCTTTCTTCTAGACTTCACGCAGCCTTGGAGGAGATTTCTACATAACATAACATCATCATATCCTCACGCCTGTATTTCTTAAAGAGTTAGACAGAGATATTCTTAATATACCCACATTTCGTCCCGTTATTTTTTAGGATCATGTAATAATATTTTCATCAATGGGGCACAAATCCAATATAATTTTATAAATAATTCCTGTTAGAAAAATCAATACCAGTTTATCCGACCCGGGAGTGGAATCCAGGAACACAGTCATGCTCAGTAGGCGCAATTGCGACCACTAGACCAACGAGGCAGTCTTTCGAGAGCAGTCTGTCGAGGATTTTTACATATTTATGTATTACCTACTAGCTTCTGCCCGCGACTTCGTTCGCGTGAAGTTTTGATATCGCAACGCTCAAGGGAAGCTTTATCCCGCTTGCAACGTTTCTTATTGCTGCTCCGCTCCTATTGGTCATAGCGTGATGTTATATAGATTCCTCGATAAATGGACTAACCAACGCAAAAAGATTTTTTCAATTCGAGCCGGCATCGGCAGTTCCTGAGATTAGCGCTTTCAACCAAACAAACAAACAAACTCTTCTGGTTTAAAATATTAGTATAGATTCAAGTTCAAATCGAAAATTATTTCACAGGAACACGCGTAACGACAAGTATAAAAAGTATCATATGTACAAATCCAGATAATAGACTACATGTGTGCCTGACTCCATCGATTCTATTTAGCTGTTTTGTGTAATTTAGGAACATATGTAGTACACAAAATCAATTAGGTGTAACAAAAATGGGCTGCGGGACTGTTCGAAAGAGATACCGCGGCCCCGGAACGTAAAAGGCGAGAAAGGAACATGGATGGGTTTTAGTCAGTAAAAGTCTGACACTACCTCCCGCTCCGTCCAGAGTTAGTAATTTGATGATTTCCCATCAGAAAATAAGAAAAAAGTGCAACAATAATGGTGATGACTATAACTAAAAAACCAAAAAGCACACTAATAAATGCTTTGACTTTATAAAATGCACAACTGAGTTTTATAAAAGTTCGGCTTGGTAGATTGTTACTGATATAAGTTTTTCTGTAATGCTTGAAATGGCATATTTTCACACAGTTCTATATCTATAGGTAATCGTTTTCCGTACGAATATATCAATCCTCTTCTCCGAGAAACTTCTTAATTAAAATATGAAGCCATAGCAAAACTCGTTAAGTGGTTTTCGTGATTAATTGAAGCCGACATTATGCTATCCGTTTGAACTGTAAAACAACGTATTTTCATGGTCTTTTACTAGAAAATATCATTCAAATAAGTGATTTACAGTTGTATATACGTAGCAGTTTTTGCTGTTATGATTGGCAGCTCTCACCAGTCTTACCAAGTGGTATCGTATTTCCCAGTATTAACAGTTGTGGAGGTCAGATAGGCAGTCGCTCCATGTAAAATACTGGTATTCAGCTTCCGGTTAGACTGGAAGCCGACCCCAACATAGTTGGGAAAAAGGCAATATTTAGAGTTACCAACTACAAACAAGCGTAGATTTAAGAAGTCAGTGCAGGATAATATCTGTTTACAAACATAAACTACGCTTTTTCCCTATAGGGGCAAGGTAGAACCTACAGAATTCGACCTGCTACGATCCTTACATATTCCTTTTGCCTCGTCCACGTTCAATAGATTGTAATATTTTATTTTTATACAACTACCTACATATACATAGGTACCTACATAACATGTATATGTTAGCGTAGAATTGTAAAAGCCTATCTATCTAGCGAGATTGTAAACTGACGAAATATTGTTCATTGACCATCTGCGTAGATTATAATCTGTCGAAGTGAAACCGTGGTTTCGATCGATTTACAAAAAATCTATTGATTGGACTAAAAAACTAAAACACTATTTAAATGCTAATATATTGCTTGTAGAATTATTTGACAAAAAATCAGAATGATCGCATGTAGTTTAGTATGTTTTTTTTGGTTGAAAGAAATTTTTAGAGATAAGTTCGTGATTTTTTTATCGGGTAAATTAATTGTATTATGTTTTCATACTAGCATATATCCTGAAGAATATCATATATTTTTCTGGTTTTGTTTATTGCCGTGAATCATATACTTTTAGGCATTATAAAACACGTGTTTAGCTCACGAAGTCGCCTTAAGAAATAAGTGCTCTTGCTTGTGTTAGGTTTGGCTATATCTGTGGCTACAACAGAACCCACATTTCGTCAGTAATGTCTTAAATGCCTATTAACCCCAACCGGGGTAATCAAGACTGGATGATACTGATATGATAATTTTAGTACTGTCTGTAAAATGCTTTCAATCTGTAAAACAAATGGTAAATCTAATGAAATAAAAGAAAAAGCATTTCAGCTCTACATAGCGCATGGGGATATTGAAACAGAATATCAACAGCGCCTCGGAAAATTACTTCCTGAAGCGCTACACCGATGACGTAACAAATGACGTCACTGAGACTAGTAATGAGAATTCATCGAAATGTCAGTGTACTCCGAACGAAATGTGCTGGTCACTGACCCTGTTTACCTATATAGGGGTATTGTTATTCGCACCATACTGTTCATCGTATGTTTTGCCACGACCGATAAAATATCATACCTACATTAAATTTATTTAAGACCCAAAAGGGAATTTTCCTGACGTATTGATAGAAATTTTGTAGTCTTTTGAAAACACTAAGATGAAGTAGGACTTTGCTCCAAGTTGCGCCAAAATCGTTATTACACAAGAAAATTGCTTTTGTATTTCGAGTATTTATAAAGTACTAAACGTATGCTCGCAAACTATTCAGTAGATATTCGTAATTCCTATAATGTTTGATAGTTATCGTACCTAGTAATGTAGTTTCCTAGAGTCCTTGAAAGTTTTATTTGTTTTTGCGAAATTACTCTAAGAAATTGATGGAGTCGCACGGGACCTATCAATGTGGTGCCACTTGGGGGAGGCCTATGTCCAGCAGTAACATCTTTCGGCTCAAATGATGATGATGATGATGACTGTAATTTATTTGTTGTGTAATTGTGTTGACGTTTTTGATCTCCATATTAAGGCATCCAATTATGTACGTCTTTTAAAACTTTGGTGGAAGCTATAAATCTACTCACCTTATATTACAAAATTAAATTACATTCCATATTATTGAAGAAATTCGTAAGTTATGTTCGTTGAAAGTTACCCAAGGCGAAGCGAAGGAAAATTCCACGGGAAGAAGAGTAAAGCGAGGCGGCTTGCGAAGCCTTGCGAACCAAATGTGAAGCCTGTAGCAAAACTTATTAGCGCTGTTTTATCTCAAGAACAAGCGATGGCGAGTTCCCGACGATATCAATTTTATACCGCGGCCCCGGAACGTAAAGGGCGAGGAAGGAACATGGATGGCTTTTAGTCAGTAAAAGTCTGACACTCCCTCCCGCTCCGCCCAGAGTGGGAGATGTTATTTGATGAATTCCCATGCTAAAACAGAGTATTTATTTTCTTAACTCATTTTATTGACACGAGGTGAAGAAAATGCGAGAAGCTTTATTTTTATTATTTATTTTTTCGTTTGCAAATGAAATTACATTAAAACTTCAGACGTAATCCGTTTGCATTCAGCGTCATTAAGGCAGAATAAGTACAACTTTATTTCTTGTAGCGGGTTTCAACTAAAACCTAGTCAATTATTGTAAATGCTAATTTTATAAATTCTTATTCTAATTAATATTATGAATACGAAAAGTTTGTTACTTTTTCACGCCTAAACCACTCTAGCGATCGCCAGAAATTTTGCATATACGTTGTCAGGAGTAAAAAAACAAACATAGGCTACTTTTAATCCCGAAAAAGGTGCTGCTCCCGATGAAAACAACAATAACGTTCTTATGATGACAATAGATAGCGGCACATGACTTTATTCTAAATAAACGTGGCGCCATCTATCGTCATGATTGATTAATTTCATGTAGTCGCAGGTCACGAGCAACAACTAGTAAACGTAGACACTGGGTGTAAACAGACTCTTCATGAAGCCGTCAACCAAGCATTCTGTACATCAAACTAAACTAACTATGCAAAAAAAATGCTGGGAAAATACTTTACTGTAGTACTTTTTTGTGGTGAAAATTCATGTTTTTCGGTAGGACTCTATATAACGCACTTAAAACATTGTGCTGATGGATGGATTTGAATAGTACGGAGGTCGTGAAGGTGTTTAAAGTAGAAATCTTACATTAAAGGCATTGCATATAAAAAAAAAAACTTGTGAAAGAGTTGGTACTTTAGCCCCCAATATCTCCGTAACTAGAAGGTTCCCAGGTATGGTGTAGAACCAAAAGTACAAGTTTCAATCGGCTTCGTTAAGAGTTTTTAACACCCTTTAGCTACACGTAAAAATGTTGTACCGAGAGTTAGTAAGTAAATACAAAATATATCTTCACAAAACATTCTTTGCTAAAGCTAGCATTCCAATACCGACGTGTAGTGGCAATAGGAATATTTGCCGAGGAGCTATGTCGGTCGCCCGCGGCGGAAACATTCTGCATACTTCCACTTCACAGTGGGATATCGAAAAATTCTTGCACTTACGATTCTTTAAGAATGCTACATACATACTAACATTGTTGAGTCTAGATGTTACGCCATCATGAATGTCTACACTAATATTTTAAAGAGGTAGAGTATTGTCAATTACTTAAGTGCGTATGTTTAACAATGGCCTTTTTTTCGGATGGGGAATCATCAAATAACTCCTCCCGCTCTGGGTGGAGCGCGAGGGAACCCATCCATATTCCTTCCTCACCCTTTATGTTCCGGAGCCACGGTATCTCTTTCGAACAGTCCTACAGCCCCGGCAGGCTTCGGCCCTTGCCCTTCCTAATGCTAACATCTCTCTGAGGCACGCTGTCGTCATAAGACGGCCGGACGGTCTAATGGTTCCAAGCATGACTGCTGAGCATGAAGGATAAAGTGTTATTGGGTTTTTTAATCAGGAATTTCTCAGCAGCAGCCACTGAGTCTGGATGTGTGCCCGGTTGATGGTAAAAAAAACTCGCCGCCTTTTACTTGGGACTTAAACATAACTGGCAAAATGTGGATGTACTAATAGGTACCCCTGCCTCACCCTTTCGGGATTAAAACTACTCAATCAATTTATTTAAAAAAGACGTGTGGCGCTCGGGGACTGCCGCGGTAAAGCTATTGCATTTGTTTTTTACGGGGGGTGTTAGGTTATTTTCGTTACGGAATTTCTGGATTCGGTCTCCACGCAAGGCCCGCGATAAAAGCTATGCAATAGCTTAAAAAAAAAAGCAGGCGGTGAGTCTTTGGGGACTGCCGGATAGAAGTGAAAACTAGTAGCGAATGGGCTACCAGTTTGTAGCACTCGTAGCAGATCCGCTACGGCATTTGCTACGATTGCTACGAAAAGCGCACGTGACGTTCACACGAGAGTATAGAAGTTTTCACTTCTAAAACTTTCACTGATAGAGCTACATTTCACGTGCAGAAAGACGTCAAATCGTCGCGATTCTCTCGCAAGCGGTGATATAAGTTCGGGAAAAAGTCGCAGGGCAAGACAATCCGAACATTAACGAAGTTGAACGAAGTTTGCTGGTCGGGACAAACTGAATGAAGTCGAATATGTTTAGTAATTACATAACGCCGGTTCTGTTGTTAAAAAAATACTGCTGAATCGAATTAGCCGACCTGAATAAGTGTGAAACACTCCTTACAGTCACACACGAGCGATTCCAGCCACGCGGCGTCGCGTCAAAATCGACACGTAAAATTAAATATGAAGATGGAACGACCCATTTTCACACGTCGTAAAAAATTACAGCGTGATCGATGAACGTTTTTACGTCCATCAGTTCTGTCGATTAAAATCGATCAATCAAATTAATAAACACTCAAAACCTTTTAGCCTCCCACCATTACCGTGGTTATCAAAAACGCCACGAACAGGCAACCGCACAGCTAAGCATCTATAACTATACTAATACAAATAAATAAAATTGAAGTGTGTGTTTGTAATTTCAAAATAACAGCTTTTTACTGAATGCATTCAGTAACAAAAATAAACGTTTTGTTCGTTTCTTTCTGTCTAATATCTTCCGCCGTTTGCCGTTTCAATGACAGACCGACATTTTCAAAACAGGATCCAGTGGAAAAAAAAAGTTCTCGTTAGATCCATCATGGATCTGGTCAGTGGATCTTCTGAGAATGATCCGGTCTGTCACTGGAACGGCTGGCCCTATTTGGATATGACATTTACTGGTAGACAGCTGACGTTATAAGGAGTAACATAGGCTACTTCTATTTTAGAAAAATAATAAGGGTGCGCAAAAAAAACAAATCAGGAAGTTATATTTTCACGCGGACCAAGATCGTGACACAAGACATGTGAAACAAGATGGTACATATTCCGTGGCAATTTCTTGGTAACTAGCGTTCCCACGGTTGTGAGAAATAGTGGGCCATGATCTATCAAAAGCATTCGAGTTTCGATTCTAGAACATGCCATTTCCTCACAATGTCTTTCTGCGTTGTGAAAACACTGGACATAAAGCGCTGTTATTGTTACAATTTGACATTTCTTCGTTATCGTGTGGTTAGTTGCCTAACCTAGTGTCAGAGTTTTCATGCCGCCCATGGCCCTCTGACTTGGCTTAACATGTCGAGAAATATCTCTCAGGCATGCTGGTTTAACATGTCGAGAAATATCTCTCAGGCATGCTGGTTTAACATGTCGAGAAATCTCTCTCAGGCATGCTGGTTTAACATGTCGAGAAATATCTCTCAGGCATGCTGGTTTAACATGTCGAGAAATCTCTCTCAAGCATGCTGGTTTAACATGTCGAGAAATATCTCTCAGGCATGCTGGTTTCCTCACGATGTTTCCTTCACCGAAGCAAGTGATAATTATACAATACGCACAAGAATCCGAAAAATCAGAGGCGCGTGTCTTGGGTTCGAACTCGAGACCTTTGACTTGGCAGTCCGATCGTCACGCCACTAGGCTATCATTAGTCAATTTTTTTTCCATGTTTTAAGAAATCATGTAAATTATTTCTTTAAAATCATTGTATTTTTCGTGTGGTGTTATGAAGTAGTTTTATTTAAATAACACTACAGTTTGACATTGTGCCTTTACATCTTAGCAATAAAGATCAAAAGGCTTTGCTTTTGTTTTCTTTACTCTTGCTCGACTTGGTGGGGTCAATTCTATGCCCCAGGTTTTCATAATGAAAGCATTACCACGCAAAAACAAACATAAGGAGCTAGCCCTATTATCATCTAGCCTTTACCATCTCCAAAGAATATTCTGAACTATAACATACATATTTAAAATATATTATATTGGTACCTTTGACATTTCGCTGAGAGCGAGAACATATGATTGCTTTGATAGCTTGTTAAATCGACTGAATAACGGAGTAAATAAATTGCTATTCCTTCAGAGTCTGAAAAAGTCCTAGTACAAAGTACCTAGGTATATATGGCTTTTATTGGAACGTAGCTGCTACAGAAAATAGCGACAGAGGACCTCGTGAGTAAATAATAATACTCGCTCGGGTGATTTGCCTAGGTTAGTCTGTGGATAGGCTTGGCTCGGAAAGCACGTTAAGCAGTCACGGCCCACGGTCACGGCTGTCATAATTATGTAGATCTTTGACAGTCGTTACATGACAACCAGACTTACCAAGCGGTATTACCTAGTAGTATGTGGAGGTCAGATAGGCAGTCGCTCCATGGAAAATTCTGGTATTCAGCTGCATCCGGTTAGATTGGAAGCCAACCCCAACATATTTGGGAAAAGGCTAGACAGACGATGAGCTGCTACAGTCTAATGTCTAATTGTACTATCTACCTTAACATTTTCTAAGCCAAAAATAAGTTAGCAACGTGATGAATCTATGTGTTTAACGTATCACCTTTAGCCCGCGACTTCGACAGCTTGGAGTTCGAAATTTATCACACGGGTCCGTATTATTGGAATATAAACTATTTGATGCCCTAACAAGCTCAAGGTCTTTCCGTGTGCCATTATTTTCGCATTACAATAACTATTATTATTAGGGATATAAGCTTCGCATCATCACACGCCACCAAAAAAATACCCCGACTATTTGAAATGCCATAGGATATTGCAGAAATCTTAAAGAAAAGGAAAACGCTTTTATAACAACAGTAAATCGATTAAGTGGGCTAAAGTTGGATCTAGGCTGTCTGTTTCGATATCATGATATCGAAAATGAGGTGCAAATGAGACAGATCCATCTTTAGCCCACTTAATCGATTTACTGTTACTATAAAAGCGTTTTCCTTGCAGCTACCCCGATAACCACGAGAATGCCTATTATGATGGAAAACCGATTTTTTGGATGATAAATAAGTTAGTGAATCACCGAACATAAACTAAATTACATACATTTTGCATTCAACCAATCAGCGCGCGAGTTGAGTTCCATCACATGCATTCACAATCTTACAGCTTCATTTCGACAGCTTATAATCTACCGAAACAAAAGGCGTTAAATTGTAAGCAGTATTTTCGGTTGACAGTCTTTCGAGAGTTTCCAATCTCGCTAGATAGATTACAATTTTATGCTGACACATCCATCAGCATATTGTTGTGAATGTGTTGCATTGAATCCATCCGCAAAACGAGTGTCTGTTAGGGCCGTTTACACCACCGGTAAAACTCCAACAAACTGATGGTCGCAGCTTCTGTGATCTTTGGTTAGATTGTTATGTCTATCCATGCTGCTTTATACCAATATTTTACGAGTACATGAAGCAAATGTCTATGTGACACCCATAAGTCCATCCGAGATGTGTTGTTTACGACGTCTGGTTGAGAAAACTTACCTGAAGTTCGTTCAAGAATATTTGACGAGGACCGAGAGCAAAAATAAAAAGAAAATTACTATAAATACAGTTGTAAGGGACAATTATGTCTTTGATCTCACGAGGAACTCTATTAAATGCATGGGTTAACCCCTAAAAGGATTACTTCTAAAGCTTCTATTTAGAAAATGTAATAAACATCTGCTCAATGTAGAAATTGAATTATAACTTGACTAGTTTATAAACAAAAAGGTTACGTCAACAAATTGGGACCAACCTGTTGCTATACGATCGTAAAACTCTTGAACTTGTGCCATGAAAGCAACTCGTAATCCATAAAACCCTGGAAATGTTTTTAATTCTCTTTTGTGTTAGATTTAAAACTTTTGTATTTGATATAAGGTAATGAGAACAGTAAAGAAAATTTTGTGAAAGTATTGAAAACCATTTGACGGCTTAGTATAGTTCTTTTATTTTACTTATATGTTTAACTTCAAGAGCTTGTACCTAACCAATTGAAAACGCCTTTATTATTCCATTCAATGTTACTCGTACATAAGAACCACGCATCGTGCCCAGACGTCACCCAAAATCTACATAACGCAAACTGAGTTATCCGCGAAATTAAAAAAAAAATAAAATATGTAAAAAAAAAAAAAAAATGTTTAATAAATATCTATAATATTTTATATATCTTTGTAGTGTATCGTAGTATTAAATAAAATTATTCTCAGAATTTCAGAAATGACACCTACCACTGCTTGTCTCTGCATCACCTAAAGGTTGACTGGTAGAAAATGCCTATGGCATTAAGTCCGCCTCTGTACTTTTGTGCTTGAAGTGTTAATAAATAAATAATTTTTAAATTAGGACACATACAATAACTCGACCATCGGATAGTTAGCCACGATATTCCAAATATAACACCCGTCTAGTTGGAGAATCCTTTTTTTAATTCTGGATGAGACTGTTCCTCTTTCTTTATAATACGAGTATCATCCTCATCTTCTTGCCCTTTTTTTTTGTTAGGATGGGAAATCATCAAATGACTTCTCCCACTCTGGGCGGAGCGGGAGGGAGTGTCAGACTCTTACTGACTAAAACCCTGCCATGTTCCTTCCTCGCCCTTTATGTTCCGGGGCCGCGGTATCTCTTTCGAACAGGCCCGCAACCCCATCTTCTTGCCCTTGACCTTCGTTATTTGGGGGTCGTCACATTATCATTTAATCCTTTTTCCTTCAGATCATTCCTCACACATTCCATCCATCTTTTCATTGGTCTTTCTCTTCCTCTCAATCTAGATTTATGATCATTGCTCTTTCAGTGACATGCGATTCATCTCTTAAATTAATTAGACGAATTGTCTTAAACGAATTCACGAAATTAGTCGAAACCACGAGAGCTTTCACCCTAGAAGATTAGGACATGGACCGATTGAGGTGAGGTGAGGTGAGTTGCGTGTACTCACGGTGCTCTTGAACAACATTCAAGCTAAGGATTAGGTACTTTACTCATATAGTTCAGTAGTTTATACCTATGAACTTGGCACAAATACATAAAAGTATCTTTGCATATAATTTTAAATTAATTAAGTATGTTATGGATTACCGATTTAAACTACCTCCAATCATCGTTCCCTGGATTCCAATATAATTAAGATCGGCGATAGCATGCCTTTTCTTCTGTACCTAATTCTCTATTAGTCGTCAGCTCTTAGTACCTGTAAACAGGTTAATATCTCTAGTTCCCACAATCACTCTAATACCTAAACGTGTACAGTACAAAATTTAATTAAACTCGCCCGAGTGCCGTCTGATACAAGAGGAACAAACAAGTAACACTCTCGCAACGTGTAGTGCACGTCACCCGCACGCGGTTTGTTACACAAAATCGATAGGCAGAGATACTGTATAGAGGAAATACAGTGAAACCATTCTGAACTATGTGCGGTTGGCTGACAGGGGAAAAAGTTCCACTTTACCCTACAATTTAGGGGTACCTAAGTACAGGTAAAGTTACGAATTTCTTAAACTAGTTATCTGTAGAGATGCTAATCATTACTTCATTTGAAATAGCGTTTATGTTGTACACAACTGTTGAATGAATTGAATACTTATCTCGATACTCTTACGTTTCTAAGGTAATCGTACAAAGGCCCAAAAAATATAAAAAAATATGTTTTTTTTAAAACGATACTATTAGAAACCGCATAATGACATTTTCTTAGCTGTGACACATCGCCTATGTTTTTTTTTTGACATAGTTTCAACAAAGCTATGACATTGTCGTTGCGCATAACATTCCAATTTCGTAGTACACAATCGTCCTTCGTACTGAGCCTTCTAAGTTCCACTCTATACACAAAACATAAGCATAAGCACACAGTCGGTCGCTATTCTGCGGCGACACTCCGATAGTCGCTTGTTAGCACTTTGTTATTCATTTATTGTGGCGATGTCGGTGGGGATACGAGATAGTACGGTACTCATGTAGTCTGGGAGCTAGTATAGTACTCACTTACTTAGTGGTCGGAGAGCTTTCCATGCTTCGGCTACCAGAAGCTGTTAATACGGATACAATTTTGCAGTGTGAGTTTTGGAAGTCGATGTCTTTGAACCAAAATAGAGCGAAATGCCGCTCTCTTTCTGAAGATATTTTAATCAATAAGCCTTTTATCCTCATCCATTCAGTATGTTGCTTATATTAGGTTGGCACTTGAAGAATGTATCTCATGTTTTGTGTGCCTACTCCTCAACATACTCTGCTTCCTATATCTAGTAGGTAATCCTTCTCCAGTTGGAACCGGCTGTGAGTTTTAGCTCATGGTCCTACGGTCCTACCAGGTTTCGTACCTTCCTTTTTTGCGTTTATATTAAGGGGGGAGCGTCAAGGTAGCCCGGGAAAATCAAATGTTCTTAGATTTTTGTAATTTGCAGGTTGGTTGCATGTATGAAGTCAAAAATCTGTAAAACGTATGTAAAGTTTTTTTCAAACGTTAGAAAATTTGAATTTCTCAGGCCATTCTGACGCTTTCGCTTAAACTGAAAGAATTCCCAAATACACAGCACACATTTAGTACACTTACATCTTCGTATGGGGAGTGACATCCTCAGTTTTATCTTAGCACAAAAGATTCCTTTACTTCTTTCTAATTAAAGTAGGGGAAGTAGTCACAGTCAGAGCTAAGCACAAATATGGCAGCGAGTGGCAATGAGACCACATTTAATTAAAGTTAATTATCTTAACCCCAGACCGCGGTAGTAACTAGCTATGCTGTAAATGGTTTGCAAGCGAAGCCCGCGACTAATCAAGAGTTTTTATTAAGACTCGAGGATAAAAATCAAGCTTAAAATGTGATTGTAAAAATAATATTCCACCTGTACAAAATTAACACGCCTTTTATACACGAAGCTTTGGGTAGAGGTGTTTATCTAAGAATACATCCGTTTCACTAAAAGAGATCTATCTGCTACCGGCGCTGGTATAGTCTATACGAGCGGTAGCAGCATTGCTGTATTCTAAGACGAACAGTGTTGTTACTACGTGTCCAAAAGTTGCGGTGACTACTAACAACCAGACGGGCCACCCGCTTATTAGCCATAAATATCGCTGGACATTACACACAGCGCCATCTAGTGCCACACTAAGCAAGGCTTGTGTCGTGGTCACCGGACAGTTGATATACTATATAAATACTTTTTGTTTGTAAATACATACCTATTATACATATAAACATCCATGACTAGGAAACAAATGTCCATGCTCATCACACAATCATTTGGTCCTACCGGGATTCGAACCCGGGACGTAAACCAGCCTCACATCCGCTGCGCCATACAGGTCGTCATAAAACAGAGCAAAGTCGGGCAAAGTGTGACCGTGTTTTTCATCAGGAAGTTTCCGAGTAGCACCCGCGAAGTCTGTATTCTGCCCAGTTAATGGAAACATGTTTTTCCCCTATTACATATATGGTACTCATAGAACATTTAAACTTAACTGGCGAAATACTCTTCGGAGATTACACAGAGGAAGTCTTCCATGCGAAATTTAAATTAGCTCAATTGAAATTGCATATAGAATGATAATTGATTATTATGCATGGATTTATATTTGTACGCTTCAACGCAAGATGTAGATGGACTCACTATATTATCATATTTATTTGTAACACCTTGTACAACCTATGTCTACAAATAAAGATTTCATTTTCATTTTTTTTTTACTTTTTTTGCAATTGGCAGGGCAGTGTTAGGTTGCATGTTGATGAAAATATGATTAGACGTATCTAGTTACAGAATTATAGTCATCAAAATCATCAATACAACCGTCCAAGTTCATAAAAATAGCAATACATTGTTAATTTATGAACTTGGTCTTTCATCAATAAAGGGTGTAAACACCTCTTCACGAAGCCGAAAGGCACTTGTTCTTCCCATCATTGCGATATTTTTTTTGTTCTACACGATACCTGGGAACCTTCTAGTTACGGAGATATGGAGGTTCGAAGTTGAAGTTTTTTTTGTAATATTTTGACTTTTAACACCCCCCACCTCCCCCCGTACTATTAAATCCATCCATCAGCACAGTGTTTTAAGTGCGTTACATTGAGTTCTACCACAAAACATGATTTATAAACTCAAAAAAAAAAATTGTTTCCCAGCAATAATTTTGGCGTTAAGTTATTGAATGCTTGGTTAACGGTTTTGTAATGAGGTGATTTACACCCTGTATACAACTTAGAACCTGCAAAAACGTATTAGAGTTAGAATTTTGCGGGCTATCCTTGCTTCCCTTACTTACTGTTTAAAGTACCTACATGACCTTAAACAGTAAGTAAGGGAAGCAGTATTACTTACTGTGATACAAACACCCCGTGTCTCCTTGCTAAAACTTCCCAACAACTTTCCGCAAAGAATATAGAAACTTCCTATTTCTTCGACTGATCATTATGGAACTATCATGAGTTCTTTGACAACTTGTAGTCATACTTACCAGGAATTTGAAATACATTTCAGTACGGAACTATACAAACTAAATATAATTACTTGATCAACTTTTATAAGGATGTAATGTCATCGTGTATATAAAAGAGAGAATTATAAGTATGTACTTAAAATAATAAGATAAAAATAAAAATTATTACGTAATTCATTGGTCTTTAGCAGTCTTTTTATAAAACAACACACACGACTGCCAAAGAGGTTTGGTTTTTCGCGCAAATCTTGTATGTTTGACTGGTTTTTTGAGTCGGGACCCGTGGTCCCGGGGGGTCGACCCATTACTGGGTCCATGGGAAATTTTAATTACCCGTGGTTCCGTGGCACTAGGTATTTTGTTAATTTATTTAAAACCTCATATCTTCCAAATGGCTGGATAGTATTTAAGTGTCCTTAGACAATTGTTAAAGAAAAAAAACCTTGTTTTTCAACCATATGTAACCATAGTACGTATGGTTGAATAAAAGTGAAGAAAATTGAAAAGGACATTACAAAAATATATACTTAAACACTATTTTAACTAAATGTTACTTGTTAAAACTATTGATATCTGTTTATTTGACATTCTACTTGCCATAGTACCTATAACTTCTCGTTTGTGTAATCAGATAAAAGAAAATCGCTTTCGAAAATGTCATACTTTATTCCTTGTCATACCGAGATCAGTTTCGAAAATAATATATTTTATATACCGTAAAACAGCCTAACCCTAACGGGGTTTACATACACCCTTGTAAACTCTGGATAGATTGTCAACAGAACATACTGCTCACAATTTAACGCATTATTTTTCGGTAGATTGGAATCTATCGAAGTGAAACCGTAATAATGTGAAATGCATGCGACGGAAGTATCTCTGCCCCCATAATCGGAACTTGAAACACTCGGGGTGTTTCAAGTTAGGTTAGTTAGGTTCTATTAAATTCTGAAGACAACAAAAATGTTTCAAGAGTTTACAATCTCGCTAGATAGATTACAATCGACCGGGTTGTACAATTTTACGGTAACAGATTGATATCGCGATCGTTGGAGACAAACCCCTAAAAAGTTTTCCATGCCCTAATATTTTCCTGTAGATCATCAAATTCGTGAACCCGTCACGGCCGTCAGTTTTCGCGATATAATACCTACATGAAACTTTTTAACTAGAAGCTTGTGGAATCGCGTGTGACTAAAAAAGTAATGAACATAAATATTGATGGATAGAGAGAATAGACCAAGGAAACGATGAATGGTGGATATGAAAGAAAAAGGTATGAATGTTGCGTTAAAAAAAGAAGGAACAGCACTGACCCCCAAATATTATGGAACAAAGGCAAAAAAAAAGATAAACTTCTCGTACAAAGGTACGAGCAGCTTCTCTACCTTCTTCTCTTCTTTCTTGTTAAAGAAAAAGAGATGATAGTCAGTATTCCAAAAACCACACGACAAATTAAAACATTACCATAATCGTCATGTGCTTAATTTTTACCAATTTAGTACGGGTCTACGCAGCACGTCCTCATGTACTTCTTTAATAGTCGTCATCTACTACAATCATCCCCTTTAAAGTCAACATCTTACACTTATTCCACCAATACAGATAACAACAACCATCTTTTGCCTGCCTTTTCCCAACTATGTAGGAGTCGGCTTCGTGTATTACTACTTGCAGCTGAATACCAGTATTTTACATAGAGGGACTGCCTATCTGACCTTCACAACCCAGTTAGTACTGGGTAATACGATACCCCTTGGTAGCACCTGTAACGACTGCCAAAGATCTAGAAATGTCAGTCGGGACCAATAGCTTAACTTGATTTTCGAGGCACGGAGCATAATTGGTTCAACCTAGGGTGGTGTAACCAGAAGACCAATCAAAGCGGCTGTTATATTTTTTTAGCCATGAGCTTCTCCATCAGATAAAAACAACAATGTAAATGTTAAAACATTATTCATTACTTAAATAAACTGTTGCCTCTGTTGTTTCCTCCCTACATTTTTACACAAACCGCAATTACACCGAAAGCTGTAAAACCCATTTTCCCTATCGTTATTTACTTTCCCGTTCTCTCCGAGACCTCATTTCGTCGCGTACCTGTGCAAATACCGTACGTTACTCGAGCTGTGTGCCTTTGACGTTACGCTGTTTGTGTATCGACTTCAGTGTTGAACCGTATTGATTAGCCGGTAAAATAGACGGATCCTGAAGGGATATAGGCTTGCGTTTGCTGATAGAAATTGGTGGTTTAATTTTGTGTTACACTTACTGATCTACTCATTACTGCCAGCCTAGATACTCTTGTATACAGCTGCATCCAGGAAGACTGGAAGCCGACTCCAAAACAGTTGGGAAAACGCTAGGCAGATGATGAATGTCGTAAATGAAGTTTAAGATGACCAGAAGAAAAAACCGTGTTGCGCCGACAGCAAGTGGATGTATCCGGGTTTTCCTCCATTCATAGGTAGCTAGTGGAGCAGCGGTGGCCCAGTGGTGGCGGCCCCGACTTACGAACAGTAAGTCGTGGGTTCGAACCTAGACAGGCGCATTACTTTGTGTAATTTATTTCATCACCGCTGCTCTCAAAACGGTGAAGGAAAACATCGTGAGGAAACCGGCATGTCCTAGAACCAAAAATTCGAAGACATGTGAAATCTACCAATCCGCACTGGGCCAGCGTGGTAGATTATATCCCAATTCCCTCTTATTGAGAGGAGGCCGTGTCCCAGCAGTGGGAACATTATAGGCTGATGATGATAGCTAGCTAGAATCATTAGAACAACATACGGGAATGCATGTGGTTACAATACCTCTACAATCTAGATTTAATTGAATTTTAATGGGCCACCCACTACCCACCTTGGTACGCCAAACAACACCTAGGAACCTACCGAGGATACCTATAACAGCAATTTATAATTATATCAGATCGTTCTAAAATTTTTGAAGTATATACCTTACCTAAAACTTCGCACAATCAATTTCCCGCCGGACTTCATTAAATGTATATATATATAGCACACAACTTTGTTCACAGACTCAGTAATAATAGGTTATCGATGAGTCTGAACTCAACCATAATCGGATGAGATACTTGGAATTCAATATCGGGACGAAAATACTCTCTGAAACTATTGTATGTTCTAGAAACTATAAAGTATCTCGATATTGAACTCCTGTAACGTACTAAAGAATGGTTTACGACTGTTTATCAAATACATATTTCTTAGATTACATTCTTTTATTTTTCTGTTGTTGGTTATACACCGAATATTGTTTGATTGCAGTAATTAGTTAAAGAACAGGATTAAACATAATTAAGTAGGTAACATGTCACGTCTTGGCTAATGACACAATTGATACAATTAAAAACCACAAAGTAACTCTTTTTCTCTTAGGTCGTGTTACCTTTTGAATTACCATTTTTCAAACTACTAAATCTGGGCGTAGAACCAATTACAATATATCTCAAGTAGCAGCTTCTAATTAGGACTTCAATGAACTCCAAAACACAAAGTTTCTAAATTCGCCAGAGACAAAAAAAAACATATAAAAGTAAAATTAACCAGCATGTGTTGGATTATAATTGTGTAACTAGCTTTAAAAGCAAATGACAGTTTCCGTCAGCTCTCCGATAGAATACAGGATAATATAACAACATCTTCAATTGGCCGTAGTTCTAGTCTCCAGCGACTTTGTTACTTGTCGCAATACAATAAATTCGAGATCATAGAGCCATAATTGGAGATATATTTTTAATTCTGTAGGACTTATGCCCATTTTGACCAGGACCCTTTGAAACTCAGGTAGATCATGGTTCGGGTCCCGTGGGACAATTCAAGACATCCACGTGGGTTTACGTTACCACGTTACTTCCATACGATTGGCAAACAAAAGGCGAAAGATATAACAGTGGACAACAAGTACAATTAAATTAAAAATTTAAATAACCCCCGACACGACGTACTAAAACATTAAGTAGAAAATAATTCGTTAATTCGCCATTTTGTGGTGGCAGCCATCTTGGATTTTAATTTGTTGTAATTAATTTATATAGTATTCTATTATTCAATCCCTTTCATTTGATACCCATATTAAGGGAGTTGTTGAATGAAAATAGAATCCGCCGTTTTGTGGCGGCGGCCATTTTGACTGATTTTTATCCAACATAGCTAACACACAGCACACCACATAGCACAGTACTAACTAATTCACCTTTCAAATCTCAAAGCTAAATCAAATTCGGTTCATTTGTTCGGGCGCTACGATGCCACAGACAGACACACAAAGACACGTTAAACTTATAACACCCCGTCTTTTTTCGTCGGAGGTTAAAAATGCAGGAGGTCTTTACCCACCAGAGGGAACCTATTCAAGTAATTGAAAATTGTATAAAAAGTGTATTTAATAAACAAGTGAATTAATTATAAGCTTGTGCCAATTGTCGTGACGGCGAATGGTCTTATGGCCAAGAGCTCCGACAATATTTCGAGGCTCTCCTTCTTTGGCGGTATGTAAGGGTCCCATCTCATAAGACCCATTAACAGACCAACCTAGGCAGGCACGGCTTAACCTAAAGATCGGCCCGAGTGGCTGTTATCATTTAGCCACGAGCTCCTATGTAAGCTTATATGACAGTCGTTTATTTTACCTTTGACATTACCACTTAATCAAGATTTCGCTGATAATATAAGCATAATTAATCCCCTTGCCACTGCCTAACCACAAACTAATAGGATTCAATAAGATGCTTAGTATACCAAACTAGGTATAGTGCTTAAATCGTAAGCGTAGATGGTGGCACATCACGCCCGGAATCCTCCAAGGGTATGGCAGAATTGCGCCTAATTTCGCGAGATATGTGTAAGTAGGGGAGTAGACTCCGTGGGTTGCTACTGAGGAATTTCTGATGGAAAAAACCAATAACACTTTCCCCACCCGGGAATGAAACCCAAGACCACATATTCAACAGTCGCGGTTTAGATTACTAGACCAACAAAACAGTCGATGATGATCATCATTAGTATCAACATTTCGTTCACGTCTGCGGAAATTCGCTTACAAAATTAATTTTTCAACGTCCATATTCACAGCACTTCACCCACAACTTCGTCCGCAAAAAGTGTAATAGCTTGGCTAATACGCATATAGAGAAATAACTAGCTGACCCACGCAACTTCGTCTGCGTCAGATAAGAGAGAAAAACGAAAAGACAAAAAGTGTAATAGCTTGGCTAATACGCATATAGAGAAATAACTAGCTGACCCACGCAACTTCGTCTGCGTCAGATAAGAGAGAAAAACGAAAAGACAAAAAGTGTAATAGCTTGGCTAATACGCATATAGAGAAATAACTAGCTGACCTACGCAACTTCGTCTGCGTCAGATAAGAGAGAAAAACGAAAAGACAAAAAAAAAACCGTTTTTGCAACCTTTTTCATTCCTACTCTGCTCCTAATGGTTGTAGCGTGATGTTATATAGCCTAAAGCCTTCCTCAATAAATGGACTATCCAACACAAAAATATTTTTTCAATTTGAACCAGTAGTTCCTGAGAAAAGCGCGTTCAACCAAACAAACAAACAAACTCTTCTGCTTTATAATATTAGAATAGATAATATTAAGTATAGATTCATAGCCTTTTACACTCACGAATAATATAGCTTAGATATTAGTGAAAACAAAAAACAAAATTGGGTCATTAGTTCCGTACATAACCCCCTACATACAAACTAACAAATAAATACTTCTTTATGATATTAGTGTAGATTAGTTACCACAGAACTGTATCAACAGTTTTACCAAATATGAAAATACAGTCGAACTTCAAATCGATCTGTCTGAGTTAATATTTAATATCCGTGGAGACGAAGGGAACTGAACCGAGTTTACCGCAAAGCGCACTCTGAAAGCTCGTGATGTTACGTGGAAATAATATTGTGAAGCCAATATTCATAGGTTCATTTTAGCAGAATTGTTGTGAAGTAGATTATCTGTTTTGCAAGCGTTTAGATGAATCGGTATTCTAATAATATATATTTTGCGTTTGCTATAAAACTTTTACTTATTTGTTCCTAGCTGACCCACGCAACGTCGTCTGCGTCACATAACAGGGAAAAAGTCCACAAAAGGAATAAATATTCCCCGTTTTCATTTATGCTCCGCTCCTATTGGTTGTAGCGTGATGTTATATATCTTATTTATAACCTTCCTTGATAAATGGACTAACCAATACAAAAATATTTTTTCAATTTCAATCAGTAGGTAGTTCCTGAGATTAGCGCGTTCAAATAAACAAACTTTCAGCTTTATAATATTAGTATAGATACGATTTGACACAGACGTCCGATTATAACGATTTCCAATTTTTGTACAGTTGTCCTTTTTTTGTTTTGTTTATTTCTACTCGAATTGGTGACGTATGCCACATTGGGCACCCGCTTTTAGGGCACCTGAGGTATTCCACATTCGGCACCTATCAATATTTTTCGTAAGTGCCATTAGTGGAATTTGGTTACATTTTTTAAATTCAATTAAAAAAAATATTTATGTCGGTTTTTAGTAGGCAAAAGGCGAGGACGTCAGTAAGCGCGTCATCCTAAATGTGAACACCATTTAAATACACAAGCAACTACACGATAATTATGTCGTCACGACATACTGGGAACGGCCCGCGGGCCTTAACAATGAATTTCCTTGCCTTGTTTATCTTCCCTGTCGTGACTATCACAACCATATCACAACCATCACAACTATATACATACAATCTACCACAACTACATATAACACAGTAGTTACCTACACCTACGAGGCATCTTTCTTTTAAGGTGGAAGCGCTATTATATGCTAGCTCGCAAAATTCAATTTTTCTTTGGTTTGAATGGATCGGACGTAGAATGTTCCATACGCAAAAAATCCCGTTGGTACAGAATGTACTATTCGCTCAAAGTCCCATTCACACAATGACCCATTCGCATAATTTCCCATTCGCAAAAAGTCCTATTCGCATTTATTTATTTATTTATTTATTTAACACTTCAAGCACATAGTACAGAGGCGG
Source organism: Xestia c-nigrum (assembly GCA_916618015.1). Lineage (NCBI taxonomy): Eukaryota > Metazoa > Arthropoda > Insecta > Lepidoptera > Noctuidae > Xestia > Xestia c-nigrum. The sequence goes on from OU745263.1 coordinate 9,558,715, forward strand.
ACTTAATGCCATAGGCATTCTCTACCAGTCAACCTTTGGGTGATGCAGAGACAAGCAGTGGTAGTATAGCATTTGGAATAATGACCACAATATTTTTTACAAAATATGAATGAATGACTACCTATTTTATGCAAAAGTCATTCCATGGAATTAAGTTAATTTAGAGGGTTGCATTGGCGATTTTAATGATTTAAAGCCAGATTTGTACGGTCGCGAATCACATTTTAATCAATATACAAATGGCTAAAAACGTATGTAAAGTATTTCGCGGAATGGCGCCTCTACTTTTAAAGGATCAAACCAGTACACAAATTGTCCGTTCCTATTTGCCCAATCCTGTTTGCCCAATCTTTAAACGCGCAAATAATCAACCGGTCAAAGTAAATCGATGTGTCCTTGATCCGAAAAATCGCTTGACTTACATTTATATGCATGACATTGAAACTATTGATAACGGACTAAAACGGAAGACTACGTAATGTCGGATAGTGAGTTAACTGGAACAAACTATCGCAGTCGAACTGGTTACTAATACCTATGAGCACTAAAGCGATAATAGCGTAACATAACATCACGACTATACCCGACGGGGTACACAGAAGAGCAGCTTACAGCCACGAAGGGCATGTGATAATATTAAAAGATATTAACAGAAAATAACCCAAACAAACCGCTATGCTTCCATTCCATTTTCCACAATTACAACATATGTTTTTTATTGTTTTGCTCTCTACGTTTACTTTTAATTAGTTGTAATTACAATTTAACAATTTCAATTTGTAAGTTTTGTCGACCTGGCAGGCTAATAACACCATCCACCATCTCATTTTCATCATCTGCGTAGCCATTTTCAAATAAGTAAGGTGACCTGGGATAAAAAGTGTTTTTTAATATAAAGTAACTTTTTTTTAAGAGTTCGGTCAAACATTGCAAAGCGACTACATCGATAATGTTGCCACTTCATTCTAAATACAGCTGCTCCAGTGCGTGAGAAAGACCTTATGTTTTGGCTATTAATCATTCAACACCCTGACCTTTAAATTGGTGCGTGACTGGGAACGATTACCGACGATTCTCTTCATTCACAAAAAGTATGTGATTTCATTCAACAGCCTTATGGTGAAAAAAAAATAAGAAAATTTGAATTTCGAAGAACACCCTGACGGTTCTTCGAAATTCAAATTTTCTTATTTTTTTTTGCAATTTACAGACCAGTGCTAAGTTGTATGTCAAAGTCGCTCCTCCACTTTTATGAACTTTGAGGTTTGTATTGATGATTTTGATGATTATAATTCTGTAACTACATACGTCTTACAGCTGCGACCGATATTTTCATCAACATTCAACATAGCACTGCCCTGCAAATTGCAAAAAAACGTTAGAAAATTTTAATTTCGCGGGCTACCTTAGAGCTTCAGCCTTAAGCTAATGATTGTGCTGTGGAAGTGTACGACGTCCACTGCTGGAGATAGGCGGAGGCCTATACCCAGCAGTGGACGTCTTTCGGCTGTATACACCTGGGGAGCCCAGGTGCCCCATCGCAATGATGGGACGAACAATAAGTGCTTCCTATAACTTCGTTAAGAGTGTTTAAACACCAGTTATAGTAAACAACTTTCCCAGAACAATAACTCATTTGACACAAAATAACAGTTCCAAAGTAATCTAAACAAGCATTCATCCAAAAAACTTTATAAATTATCCTATTTTCTCAGGCTAGTTTTTCTGTCATAAAAAGGCACGTGACGAAAGCAAATGGCGGCGACCTCTAAACGAGTTTGCATGAAGTTGAGAGCTATTTAAATATCCATCTCGTGCCCAAACCGTGTTATGTGAGAAAATATTAAGTAAGGCTATTTTCAAAAATGGTTTTACAGGTTATTCATTTCATAGGTGAGGAGATGCGGAGAGTGGAGCGGAGGAATGAGGAAAAAAGTGCTGTAAGGAGGATGCTAGGTATTATGACTTGTGGCTAGAAAGGAGGTGGCTTTCTGAATTAACATAACATAACGTTATTTTTCAAATGGTCGCAAACGTAACTGCTGAACGTGGAGCCTTTTTTTGTTTTTTTTTAAGAATGGGAAATCATCAAATGACCCCCCCCCCCCACTCTGGGCGGAGCGGGAGGGAGTGTCAGACTCTTACTGACTAAAAACCATCCATGTTCGTTCCTCGCCTTTTACGTTCCGGGGCCGCGGTATCTCTTTCGAACAGGCCCGCAACCCCGGCAGGTGAACGTGGAGCCTTGAGTTGGATTCTCAGATCGCGCAAAGTGTTACGGGGTTTTTCTTTCAGGAATTTCTCAGTACATATTTTTAAACCAGAGACTATTTACCTGCTTAGAAAATAATAACTGACGAAATGTACTATGTAGGTGTACTTGTACTATTTAAGTACACGTCTGCCCAACCCTCCAAGGGTTATAGGCGTGATAAATGATGAATTATGAAGATGGAGCAGTTCAACAGTTGTATCTACCAGCAAAACTACTCTACCAACTGCGTTAAAAACGATAACGTACGGGTAAGTATCCGAAGTGATACAAGACAACAATTTCCTTATGTAGTACAAGGAAAAGTAAAAATGAGAGAACGCAACGTTTTCCCTTTTCCAAATAAATGGGCCCAAGGCCGTTTCGAGCCTAATTTGTTTCAGCCAATTACGAAATTCTCTTCCAAATTGGCATTACAAACTGAAACGGGAATAAAATCAAAGGGAGGACGCCTAAACGAAATCAAAGACTTTGAAATCAGATAAACTAGCCGTAGTCGAAGTAGACGGTTTAATTAGTTTTTAATGGCTGGTGGGAGGATTTGAGCTAGGGTTGTAAAAGATCTCTTTTACTACTGAAAAAGACCACCTATTACATACCGAGTTTCCTCTGTGCCTCGGAAAGCACGTTAAGGTTCCGTTATTGCCATTTGGCTATGGAACCCTAAAAATGACTTATTTGTTATTTTTGTCACTTTTAAAGTCGTCGGTAAAGCCCGATCGTCCTTTTCCCGTCTCTAGAACTTACCGTAAAATTTTCACTTCCATTCTCCCCTGTCAACAAGTCCCGAATACGTCATACCCTCAACCACAAATAATCTATCATCCATCCCTTAGCTAAACAAACGTCTTGAACTCCGCCTGAACATAAATCTGCGGCATTGGTACATGTCTCCCTCGACAGAAACAAATCTAACTAGTCTAGTCCCCCTCGGGGATAGTATCAACTCAGCACAGAATTATTAGAAAACTTTATTAAAATAAAAACACAGACTGTGACGTACTACGTTTTTGCCAGCTGATGTAGATAGTGGCAAAAGTTAAATCCGCGTTTTTTTTAATGAGACCGTTTGTTGGCCGTGGTACCACCAGTATCTATTACTACCAATAGTAGGTACCTCTGGTAAAATAGTATTACTACCAAGCTATCCAGTAGTACGAAAAAAACTACCCGTATTACTTCTGGGATTGATACATAAAATTAACAATCATAATCTCAACATTGAAAATCTCAATAATCTCAACGATTCAAAATCTCAATACATTAAAATATCAAACGTTTAATAAGTTAACAAGTCATCTCAACATTAATAACTTATGGTAGACATTTTTGAACTGAAAACTTCTTTAGGCACGTTGAGCACTTACTGGGTTAACTTAAATCACGGAACTGGCGTGACCGTCACATAACGATTCGTAGCACTCGTAGCCGATCCGCTACGGCGTAGCACTACTTAGGCGTGCGCGGGGCACAACCCGTAGCAGGTATACATAGATAACTTAGTGTTCACTTCTATCAGGAGTCCCCAAAGACTGCCCCACATGGTTTTTTTTTCAAACTGTAATTCTAATTATTTATTCCTCATTAATGAATAAAATTATTTATTCATTCTGAATGGGGTACTTAATACTTCAATATTGGCACTTAAATGTCAAGTACAATACTTCTGGCTAATAACCTCTTCAGAATCGTTTGGAAACTTCGACAAATTCGTGGAAAATTCAAGCTACCTTTGAGAACATCGTAACCTTGATAATAAAATATTAAGAACTCTTCAGGATCATGTTTCACTTAGGTAATAAGTTGTTATTAAAATAATATTAAAGGAGACCTGGAGGCCCCGGCACGAGGTTTGACGTTTTTCGTAACGTAAATACGATTATCCTACATCATTTTAGTTAAATTGTTGGCAACAAAGACAATCAGTATCATCTAGAGATATGAATCAATTCTTAAAATTATTTGTGAAAAGAGAATGTTTCCTTTTAAAGGCTTATTCGTCAACTGGCGACTGTAAAACTCGCGAGTACGCGCCAGTTGTCGTGCTCTGGTCTCTGATTTTGTAATGACGATAACTTCTCATAATTTATTACTCTTGATTTAGTATATGAAGTTTGGTTCTAAACCAAACTAATAGTAGCTAAACAAGGGTCATACCCAGCGAGATTTGCATCATCCATTAATTCCGTAGTTAATATCTTGTTAAACTAAATTAATTTAAACGTCTGCGACCTTGATTCAGTGGTATCGAAGCACAACTGCTGAGAATGGGTTACCTCCATGATATCGACAGTATCTACATCGACAGTCACTGTATCGACAATATTCCATCGACGGATTAATGAATCGACAGTATGGTACGCTACATCGACAATACACCAAATCGACGGAACGCTACATCGACAATACACCAAATCGACGGTACGCTACATCGACAATACACCAAATCGATAGTACGCTATATCGACAGTACACTAAATCGACGGTACGCTACATCGACAATACACCAAATCGATAGTACGCTGTATCGACAGTATACAATATCGATAATACGTTGTATCGACAGTACATCATATCGATGGTACGCTGCAGCGACCCGAGCCAGATTTAAATGAAAAACACAAGTTTTTTTAAAGTTTTATTCAGAATGTGTTAAAATGAGGTTTTGATAGGAAAAAAAGTGTTATCGGGTTTATTCTCTAGATAGTTCAAAGCAACAGCTCAGCGTTTATATTTATACCTAGTGTAGTTCACATCAAAAGACCCGCGCCTATTACATTCCGGCGACATGTGGATGTACAGTCGAACAAACTATTTGGTTTACATTTTACAATGTAATTTGTGAGTTAAACTGTAAAGCAAATAGCTTGTTCGACCGTACTACCTATACACCTCTACTAGTGTTGCCAGATGGTCGGGATTTGTCTGGATTCTCCCGACATTTTAAATGTTCTCCAGACTCCCGACAAAACTCAATATCTCCAGACAAACAGCTTCAGGGAAAGTTCTTTCCAAAATAATAACTCTGTCTCTGTCTGTCTCTCTGCATGTACACGCATGTTTTATCAAATAAATTATCTTTATCTTTAGCTTTTATCTTTGTCAGTTAAACTGAACGGAGTACGCTGTGGATCGCTTTGGTGTCATTAAGAAGATGCGTTGCGATTTATCCATACAAGTTTAATGGAATACGAAACGTCAATCTCGCCAAATTTTTTGTGATATAATCGGTCTGATCTGCAGCTGTTTCTATTGCACTTATTCCTTTACACACGGACAGGCTTGTTAAGCGTGCCCCCGTAGAGCGCGACGGTGGCAATAGTTTCTACAAATACCTATTATCCAAATTCCTCGCAGGTCCTGCAATAGCTTCCGTACATCCCATGCGAAGGTTTGCCCTTTCAACAATGTTAAGTTATTTGCAATTTAAAAATAAACTTATTATTTCATATTTTCTTTGTTAATATTTATTTCTCCCGACAAAAATCCCAAAATCCCGATATTTTGGTCTTCTGATCTGGCAGCCAACCTCTGCCAACGCCTTCCGGAATTTTAGAGAGATGTAATGTGAACAAAAACGTCTTGAATAGCTTCCCCAGAAACACCAACCCATTGCACTTTTATCCTGAAACACGCTTGACTAAACTTAGCCTTGCAATAAAATACCTACATAGTTGTATACTGTTTCAACTCAACACGCGCGTCGCTATGTTCGTTAGAACTTCCGAACATAATGCTTCACGTAATCCCATTATACTTAGCTAGATATTTCAGTCTGGTCCCTAGTACAGTCAACAAAGGAGTTAGGTATGCAGGCTAGCAATGTTCTTACTACTATTATACAGGGTGTAAACCACCTCATCACAAAGCCGTTAACTAAGCGTTCTGTACATCAAACTAAGTAACTTTACGCAAAAGTTTTTGCTGGGAAACTTTTTTTGGGGTTTAAATTACGTTTTGTGGTATAACTCAATGTTCACTCAAAACATTGTGCTGATGGATGAATTGAATAGTACGGGGATCGTGGAGGTATTTAATGTAAAAAAAATACAATAAAAACTTTAACCCCCAATATCTCCGTAACTAGAAGGTTTCTAGTTATAGTGTAGAACAAAAAAAATATCGAAATGACTAAGAGAACAAGTGCCTTTCGGATTCGTTTGGAGGTGTTTTACACCCTTTAGATGCAAAAGGGTTATAATCAATCTGTTTGTTATTTCATCCAAGTCCGTTTAGTAGTTTCTGCGTGAAAGAATAACAAAAATCGGTCATCACAAACTTTCGAATTTGTACTGTTTTAAACTTTCAGGGTTTAACTAACTAAACTAAACTGATATTGTCACTTACTATCACTACTTATCTTCCGTGATTATGGCGCTCAAAACAACAGCATCGAAATATCGGTAGCTCGAAATAATTAATAACCACGGAAGATATCCCGTAAGTGACAATATTAGTTTATAATATGTAGTAGTAAAGAAGATTGCTAGACTGCATAACTAACTCTTGAGACCACGTAATGGTAAGACAACCGACTAGGTGGACATACGATCTCATTAAAGTGACCAGAAGAAACTGGATATCCATAACACAAAACCGCCATAAATGGAGAGATTTGGAAGAGACCTACACTCAGCATTGGGTGGCCAAGGGTTGAAGAAGAAGAAGAAGATATCTAACTCTTTTGTTGACTGTACATTGGCTACCAACCAATAAATCCCAAGAGTTATACTTACTCGTATTATAATGGTACGCGAAAAGTTTTTAAGATATGCTAGCTCAAAACAAAAACTGGAACAAACTGGTTTTTTTTATTTTTTACGAGCTGTTGCCCGCGACATTCGCCTGCGTAAAATTATTATAAAAATTACGTGGCCAATATAAATCGGATTTTGATGTCAATTTCAACGTTTTACAAACGTAAACGCAGACTGAATGTTCAGGCTCGTGATGGGAAATCGAGCCTGAACATTCAGTCTGCGTTTGGTCTTCGAGCCGGCAACAAGCGGAAAAATAAAATACATAAATAATTATAATTGCTTATGTTGATAAAAATGGTTACAAAGAGGGTCTAACATCAAATGTATACAACCTACAACTCCTAGATACGGCTATATATTAAAAAGAAAACTAGCTTGTCATTGTCATTATCTGACATGGGGTGACATGGGGTGTTAGGTTATTTCGTTAGGTTATTTTCGTTACGGAATTTCTGGATTCGGTCTCAACGCTCAAGGCCCGCGATAGAAGCTATGCAATAGCTTAAAAACATGCAGGGCACTCTTTGATAGAAGTGATTATTTATCTGATACGGGTTATGCCCCGCGCACGCCTAAGTGGTGCTACGCCGTTGCGGGTCAGCTACGAGTGCTACGAAGCGTAAGGTGACGGTCACGCGAGTTCCATGATTTTTGTTCACCCAAAAAGTGCTCAACGCACATAAATAAGTTTCCATTAAAAAAACTAGAACCGTATTATAATACTTTTTTAGGCATTCGGTGATAAGCTGTAATTTTGAAATTACAAACTGGCACTTCAATTTCATACATTTGTATAGATTCAAATACATAGCATCTAGTAGTAAGTACAATTGACAAAGATATTTTTTCTTGTATCTTATGGTCCCTGCCACAAGATAGAGAATCCATTGCAGTAGCAAAATCTAATGTACAGCGAGGCAGCCCTAGCTGAAAGCCCAACAATATCGCTGAAACCCGCTGAAAGCGCCACGAGGGTGGACATTTTGAATTAAATTAATTCTGTGCTCGCCGAGAGCAAATTGGACCATGTTTATTTGTACTAGTAATGTGCGAAAATGTACATTTAGGAAATTACTTAATACGTTTTAACATTTACGTGTTGCGTTATACGAGGGAAGTATATTGTGAATTATGTGACAAAGGAATAATAACGTTTTTGCTAATGGTGTCAGAACGTGCTTGGTTTTATTTTTGGTTGGGGACGTTAAATCATACCTTGAAGTGCACAGCTGGAGCAGTGCAGCTGTAGGTTGAAATAAAACAGCGCCATCAATTTAAATCTGATTTATAGTAAAAGTTTAAAAAATAGGAACTGTTTGTCTGTAAAGTCGGTTTACGGCCAATAATTTTAATAATTTTACGTGATAACGTAATTTTTCATGATATTTGTGATTTTAACTTAAATTTAAAAAATATCCCATTTTTGCCCCTTAAGGATTGAAATTCTAACAACACCGTTGCATTAGCTTCCAACCATATACTTTGATAATAACTTCAAAAATTAAGACCTTTCACAATTGTGAAATAATTTTCAATCGTCAGCCTAAACACAATTTTTTAAGATTCTAACTTTAAAACTGACAAAAAAACTGTCAAAAAACATTGTTAAACAAATGACCAACATAATACTTCTTGCAAACAGTAGTTGCTATAGTAGCGTGCAAGTCTTTGAATGCTCTTTAAAATATGCAACATGTTACAATTCAACCTGTAATTGGCCTACTTGAAATTAATACTAAAGATATTATGATTTTGATAACCACCAATCATATTAAAAGTGATAAAAAAGTGATAGTACCTCCACCACTGTCCAGAAAGCGCCTAATGTAAGTCATGTTGTAGCTACGTCACACGAAGGTAGCTTTTATTCAACATTTTCGCTTCAATCATTATCTCCAAACACCTGCTTTTCATTTGTTAACTTTTCCGAATAATCCACTGTCACTATTCGCTAATATTTCCATTCTTAGCAAGTAGGCTGGAGAGCTAAGCAATTTCCCAAATCAATCCTTTTTCGTTTTCGATATAGTTTTTATAGTTTGCTAAAGGTAAAGTATCATTGTACTGTGCCTACTCTATATATATATCTCAATATATCACCATATATCTTATGGCCTCGACCTTGTGGCAGGGGTCATAAGATATATGGTGATATATGGATATTATAACTATACAAGGTGTAAACGTAAAACGTACCTACATCAAATCGGAACATTTTTTTGGGGTGAAGAAACACTTTTAACGGTAAGACTCAATGTAACTCACTAAATTGTTCTAATGTGCACATCGAATAGTTTGGGGTTCATGGAAGTATTATAACATTGAAACTTGTATTTAAAAAAATACATGTGAAAATATCTCCGTAATTAGGTGGGGAACGTCTGGTTCATAATAAAAAATGACCGCAATGACGCGGGATGAACAAGTGACTCTCACCTTCATTAAGAATTTTTTCACATTTATTAGGTTGAAAATCCTATAAACTCTGCAATTAAAATCGTACTACAGGTGCTTAACCTTTTCAATCCTCGACTTTACTACAAACTAATCAGATTTACAGTACCAACACACAAAACGTAGGGATATGAAACAGAACACATTCGGTCGTTTGCAGAAAATAGCGGAGTTCACTAGGGAGTACTGTTTGCGTTTTTATTACAGTTGTAAGCGGGTAGATTCGTTTTGTAAAGCGCAGGTAAAGCCAGGTCGTTTGTCTGTATTTGGTGGCCATTTTGGATTTGGGCTATTTTTGTTTTGCACAAGTTTGTATTAATTATTTTGGTGATTAATATGAACTGCTGCTTCTAAAATATTTAACAGAAAGGCAATTCAATATTTTTTGTGTAAAACAAACAGGTATATGTTTGCTCAAAATATTTTTTTTATAGATTTTCAAATAAATTTAGGGTCTTTGTATTAAATCGTCAAACAAAAGACTCATTTTACATAACAATTTTCTTGGAAAAAATGAATTTAGGCTTTTGTCTTAATATTTTTTTAAAAGAGGAAGATCCTGGTCTAGGTAAATCTTATCAGAACAAAACTTAACTGAATGAACTAAATTGTGTCTCTGAATATCAGGTCTCTCTAAAATCCTACTATCAATAAATTAAGATATCTTCCAAACACTGTATTGTACTGGCTACAGAAACAACATCGCATCGCATGTCTAAACGTCATCGAAAAATAATGATGACAGTTTCACAACACGAACTACTGGAGCTTACACTAAAGAAACTTCTCGAAACATTCTTAGACAAACTCCTTACGTTCTTGTCCTTTCCATTACGTCCATTTACCCGATGGTCCACTTAGCGAAATAGGTAGAACGTACGACAACGAACAACATTATTCTCCAAATTAGGTGAAACTAGCGGAATTATGGGCCAAACACGTCCGGAGAAATGCAAAGGCTGCTGGGAAATGTTTATTTTATTCTACTTGTGTGTAATGGTATTCTTTTTATGTCACTTTGAAGTTCGACCTACGGTGGTAAAACAAAGAATTCGTGAAGTACAGTCGGAGAAATCGGTTGTCAAATTGCCACAATACGTCTCTTTGCCTTTTTACAGGTTTGGTTTTAACAAACGGGCAATTTCTTGCTTGTCGTCAATTTGTTAAACAAGGTCCAGGATAAGACTATATTGGACAGGTTAAGAAATCCACGTTACGAGCATGTTAACATCCACAATTACAAACACCTCTATTACAAGAATACAAGAGCGCTTATTACTAGACAGGTTGTTACAAAATCGAAGCCGTTCTTCGCCAATAATATGATCTTACATCAAACAGCACTAACCTTAGCAATCTTATGCAGCAGAGCTGTGGTAGAGCTTGTCTTGAAGAGTCCTAGGGCCCGGCGCCTCAAGCCTTGTCCAAGGCACGCCTCGACAGCGCCGCAGAGGGCAGTTACTCCACCACTTTCTTCATGCACGAATTTTCGTGTAACAGCCTGAAAGTAAATAACTATAGTTAGATTGTTAAAAATGTTTTGCGTTTATTGATGACTGATAGATTTGTACCGAAAAATTGTATTAAGACAATACGAGTACTAACGGTGACCCTGAAAATCTACGATACAATTACATCACAAACAATGACACAGTACAATCGAATAAATTGGTTCGCTTCCGAATCCAGGACATTCTAACCACTAAACCACATAAAGGTCAAGCATGTTATCTAATATACATTAGTTCGTGAAATAATGCACAAACCTACTTATTCACAAATACATAGATTATATAAGTAACTAATACTTATGATACCATAAAATGATGAAATCAGCGGTAGCAAAGACTATCTCTTCAGATGGGGGTTATCTTGGACAGCTCAGATCTCAGGTGTGTATATGTAGCTCGTCTCCACAGACAATGGCCCACCTTCCATCTTGCGCTGCATGCCCTGAACCTAAACTCTTGATGATCTTTTGACTGCAAGCGGAGTTCGCATAACTGAATTTACCAGCCAAATATCATCTACCTATCATCTGCCTAACCTTTTCCCAATTATGTTGGGGGTTGGCTTCAATTCTAACCTGATGCAGTTGAATACCTGGAACATATTTTACATGGAGCGACTGCTTATCTGAACTCCATAACCCAGTTAGTACTGGGTAATAGGATACCCCTTGGTAAGACTGGTTGTCAGACTTTTGGACCACAGACTATCTGTAACAACTGTCAAAGATCGACAAATGACAGCCGGGACCAGCGGTTTAACGTGTTTTTCAAGAAACGGAGGAAACTCAGTATGTAATGGGTGGTCACCCATCCACAGACCAACCTGGGCAAGCGCGGCTTTACCTGAGATTGAACAGAGCTGCTGTTATTATCTAGCCACGAGCTCCTTGATTTTGGACATGCTAAGGTCCATGTTCACCGAAGAGATAACGGTCTGATTATCTCAAAACAGCTGTCACTGTGAGATTTTCCAAAATGTCCATGTACAAAAATGTGTTTTAAACAGCCGTTTTAGATATTCAGACCGTCATCTTTTTGGTGAACATGGACCGTCAGTCCAGCAATCAAACAGTTTGCAGCAGTAGTCACTAGTCACCGTTCAAACCCAATAATTGAATATTCGGATCGCCAATCTCAGTTCCAAGAACCGATAACAAGGATTAGCAAGTTCTCGAATAAATCACTATTCACTTGAAACTGTTTTCGATAATATCCTCGACCTTCGTCGGCTATTAATAAAGAGATTAAGGAGAGAAAATGTCTCCATTTTCATATCTTGCGCTAAAGGACTGACCTTTTTTAATAATGAACAGAAAAAAGGAACAAAACTTGCGAAAGCCCGATCAGAAAAGATTAATGTCTCACAAATTAAAGCCGATATCAGAGCTTAGAGAGAAAATCCTGTTGAAATTGAAAAGTAATTCTCAGTTGACTTTATTGGAAAGTGAAGAGATATAAAGATGTCTTTAAGGTCGACTTCAGTATGAGTAAGCCTTTTATTTATCGTAGGTAAACCGATGCAACAATTAATTTCATTCTTTTTCATGAGAAAACCTTTAGTTATGACAGTCAGTATCAAGCAGGGTTAGAAACAAAATGGATCCTTATGAAAGACAATACTTTGGACTGCCACAAAACGAAGCAACTATTTTTCCGAGGTTTGTCTACTTAAAAACAACAAAATGAATGATCTGTTTGGAAAGTTTATACGTGACTTCAATTATTCAAATCCTAACACTTAGTAATTTCAGTCAGAAATAAACAATTTGAGATATCATGTATTTCATTAACTTGTCCATGAAGGAATTTGAAACAAGTTTAAATTAACATTTTAAAATGTAGGTCTGACCTCAACTGAATATTAATGGTTTACTCCCAAATTGTATGAGGCTTGAATTTATAAGTGAAATAAAAGGGTTTTACTTAACGTTAAATAAACTTGTACTATTGAAACAGACTGTATTTCAATGTTTGAAAATTAATTTGCAAAGGGTAGCTGTAACCGTAGTCTTTGTGGATTGTGTGGGCCTTCGTTAGTGTCCAATCTTTCTGAACCGCTGTCACCGCTCCTTATTTTATTCCAAGATCTTTAGTTTTGCTCTAATAATACCCAATTTTGGTCTCTGTATGTACCAATCTGAATAAACTGCGAATTTCCGATCCTTACTTGGTCGCTGGACCGTACCTACACACTGGACACGGAGATTAGCCAAGCCTGATCTGCGTTTGGTCTGAAAATACATATGTATCTTTAGCGGATGGCTCTACCAACATGCTTAAGTGGTTATTGAATGGGGTGGGCAACTGTGGAACTAATGGCGCCAGCAGCGCATGAACCAAAACATCGTCATTGGTTGAAAATCTGTCAATGTCATTTTATATTTCAAAATAGTTTGACCTCATTGGTCAGATTGGGTCTATGCGGTGGACGCGCCATCTACAATCAGCTTAAACTTGCCGACCCCATTTAGGGATGATATTTTGAGAGGATCTATCAATCTAGAAATAGTTAGGATTACTACAAGGTGTAAAATGACTACCATGTGGTTGTAATCTATGCATTCTGTACATCTAAGTAACATGGTACAACAATAAATGTTGGAAGTGGTTTTGGTGCGAAAAGTGCAATCACTCAAGTAGTCTTCCGAATGTAAGTATCCAAATGATCAGGATCAAGGGGTATTTTTACAAAATCTTAAAGTAAACTTTTCAATATTTTTTTGAATGTAGAAAGTTGCCATGTATGGTAATGGTCTAGTCTCGAGAACTAAAAAATAATCTCATAACGGAAATATCATTTGACTACCCATTTGATGTGTGCTTGTGGATTTGTGGTCATCTTTTTACACCCAGTAGAGTGATGATGCACATATGAACAGACGATGATGATGTACGAGTAAAACTTGAATGGCTCAGGAGCGTGATGATTGACAAGCAAAGAACCAAACCTATCACCCAGACTGGGGCTCGATTTCAGCCAGTGCGGGTAATAGGCTCGGTCTTGACCTGTGTGAATGATTATGATGATGATGCAAGTGATGTAGTAACCTCTTCCATCAGCTGCTTGACCTCCTTCTTGACGGCTGCGATGAGCCGCTCCTTCTGCTCCGCGCTGGGGTCGGTCGCCGTGGCCGCCGGCATCTCCTCCCCTCCCTCGGCTACGACAACAGTACTATTGCTTTTATTAATACAAGAACAACTTAAAAAAAGAAGAACATTTATTTGGCACGTGTCACAAATACACACGATACCAAACAGGAAAATATATTAACTTTAACTAAAAGAGAAACCTAATGACAAAAAAAAACCTAATTAGTCCGTCAGATAGATTTCCAAAAAATATTGGACACATATTTTTACTTTTTTCACTTAAAACATAGAAGACGATACAATGCGTCGAAAACTCGTGACGTCACATTTGAGTACATTGGAAAGTGACGTCACAAGACCCCACTCACGATCTTTGACGCGTTTTATCTTCGTCATTTTTTATTAATTTGATAAAACAAAAAACACGGATCTTATATTTTTCGATAATCTAACTAACAAACTAAACAGAATTATATTATTTTAATCAGTAATCATCCTTATTCTGTCTACCTCACGGTTCCTCTAAATAGGCACAATTCGGCAAAACGTCAGACAATTTAGGTGCCTGACGCTGGTTTTCAACTTGACCTTAAAGCCTCTCTCATTTCATTGCTGTAAAATTAACAATTGATTCGAAGTAAAAACTTATATTTCTCATTGTTGTATTGGTCACTGTAGAAGTCAAGTACATGGTAGCACCACTGTATGTGTCGTGGTTGTCAACAAGCTTCTAACATCCGTAGATTTTCACAGTAAATATGGAGTGTGTAGTACAAGCCGGCCATTCGTTTCTATTAACTTTTCGGGCTCCACAGAGTCCCAAGAGGTACATGCTGCTGATAGGGTACACGGACGGACTTTTGACAAAAGTTTCACGTAAAACCGTCTTTTCTACGTCACAGACACACGAGTGTTGATGAAGCAGATGGAGCTTGAGACACAATTTTCTAAAACTCCATTTGCTTTAAACACTGTTTTAGGCTTTCACGGTTTAAAACTAAACTTATATTGTCACTTACGGGATATCTTCCGTGATTATTTGTTATTTTGAGCTCCCGATATTTCGACGCTGTTGCAAGCGCCATGATCGCGAGTCAACCCGCGAATATGTCGAATAATCACGGAAGATATCCCGTAAGTGACAATATAAGTCCATTTGCTTTATCAACACTCGTGTACTGACACTTTGTATATGGTCGATGCTGGACTAACACATTTACAGCCGTTTATCACAGCTCACTTACGTATTACTTTTAGTTAATATGCGTACGTCTCGTAGCTATCTACCCTTTTTTTTTCGTCACCTGCCTGTCACTTGATTCAAAGAAATATCAAAGAAAGCGTTTTGTTTCTAACGTTCCAGCTAAATGTCAAACAGACAGAGTTAGCAATCTTCCGTTACGTGTAAGTAAGTTATTGAGAATGCCCGTATTTTTAAGATTTTAAGATTATCTTCTGTATTAAACCAAGTCCTAAATTAGCAGTTTTGACATGGCTAGGTATTACACAGAAACTATCGATTTGACTACAATAGAATACCTCGGAGTAGGAATGCCAAGCATTCCTTCCTATATATAGACATCAAGAGTAGGAAGACTTGACTTGAGTTGATTGAAGAAACACCAACTTTGGAATTTTTAAATTGAAAGAACTATGGGCATTTTCCTATAAACTCTGGGCGTGAGACCAATACAATTGAAATATATCTCAAAGAGTAGCTTATAATTAGGAATTGTAAAACAACAATTACTTGAATCGCCGGAGAACTAAGTTGGAGCAACTTGAGACATGGTGGCAAAATATTAATGTTGCCAAAGATTTGACGTATTATTCAAACTAATACATAATAAACATAAAAAGATAATTCCGTAACATAGCCTCAACAGTCCATAATTCATTCTAGGACCTCACCGACCAAAAACAATAAAAAAACAACATTTGTTCCCAAAACTGACTTTTTACAATGAACCCGTGGCAATATCTAGAAATTCCCACAGGACTTCAGTTTACTCTTGCTCTGAAATTCTAATATAAAATTCATATAATTTTCCAGTCAAGGACCTTTTCAAAGGTAAGTATGACCTCTGAAATAGTTGCTACCTAAACTGCCAAAGGGTAGGTTTTATGCATAGAAATTCTTGGGGTCCTCAAGAGGGATTCGTGAGTATCCAGTAACAATCTGTGGTTTATTCTTTACTATAATAATGAAAAGGTTTTCTGGCATAACATTCCTTGTTGTTAGTTTTTTGTTTACATATTTTACCGTGTATAACTTGTTTGGATTTATAATGAAAAATCCTGTCTCATGGGCATATAAAAAATCCTGAAAAGAAAATAAAAAGATGAAAATGACCACTTGGAAAATTGACAATTTGAACTCTGTTTATTTTTTACCCGACAACAGCGTAACCAAAAGGAAGGGTTGTGATGTTAGGAGGCTATGTATGTATGTATGTATGTATGTTTGCATTTACGTATGTTCCCGATTATGATGAATAAAGTGTCAATTGTCTTGTTACAATAGCACGGGTAACATGGGCTACATTTTAACTGACTTCAACAATAGGAGGCACTTATACAGAGGGGGCATAGTTGGGACTTATCCCCCCCCCCCATCCCTGAAATGTGACTTAAAATAAATGGTGTGACTAAACTACGGTACTTCAAGTTCAAGTGTAATGTGTGTGATTACAGCGATTTTTACACAGTCACATGGTTGATCCCATGCTTGTTCCCCTCCCCCTCCCCGAACCAAATGTTTGGATAGGTACGTGATTATAGGAGGAGTCGACTTTACCTTGTAAACCCCGTATTGATTTACAGCGTGTTAAAGGTTATATTAGATTAATTTTACATTATAAAAGAAGTTCACGTAGTTTACTGTACATTTGACGTAATTTAATTCACATTTACAAGGGCGAGCGAGATGACGACCAAAAATAATATTCGCGCGGAGTCGCGAGTTTCACTATCGCCAGTCGACGAATGACCCGATTTACCAATAGTCTGGTTTACAAATTCTTGTTAAATAATAATGATAAGTGTCTTTTTATCTTCAATACAGACGAAGCCAGGCCACGTCTTCAAGGTACAAATAATCCCTAAAAGAAATCTTTCAAAGCATTTCTTCTATACACACTCCTCTGTGTTCCTTTCATAATAACTCGCCTATTCATCTTCATTCGATAGAAGCATTATTATTGCGGATTTCCGAAGATAAATATTATACGGATAGATTAAGTAATATATTATGATTATGATGTATGGGATAGGAATTTGTTCAAGTATGCCTGTGTAGAATATTCATATACACCGTGTTCCTGAGGATATACATTAATTTTGAATAATACTTCTATAGCTCATGTTAAACATATCTTACAAAGGAAGAAGTAATTTAAATGGCATAGTTTTTAAGTTTTTGGTAATTTAAGTTTAACCAATTTAATTATGTTATCCAATAAAATTTAAAACATTTTACAAGGGGTGACACAATGGGCGGTCTTATCACTAAAAGCGATATTTTAAAGACAACCTTTTTAAGTCCAGACTCCTTATAGAAAAAGCCTCAAACAATTTACCCAGCAACTGCTGGGCCTGAAGTCCTGGATACGATTCCCAGGTCGGTCAAAGTGCTATTTGATTTTTCTATAAGCGATGTCTCAGTAGCTGCCATGGATTTGTGGCTGGTTGATGGAAATAGGCTTGCCCTATTAGATGGGACTTAACATAACTGGCGAAACGTGAGTGTACTATTAGGTACAGCTCTGCTAAACAATACGGGGATAACAGGAGTAATGTTTTATGATGTACTAGCTGACCCACGCAACTTCGTCTGCGTCACTATGAGAGAAAAACTAAAGGAAAAAATCCTTTCGTTTTTCTCTCATAGTGTCTAACGTGTGTAACGTCCCCGTTTTTGCAACATTTTTTATTCATACTCCGCTCCTTATGATTGTAGCGGGATGTTATATAGCCTAAAGCCTTCCTCGATAAATGGACTATCCAACACAAAAAGAATTTTTCAATTCGACCCGGTAGTTCCTGAATTCAACCAAACAAACAAACTCTTCTGCTTTTTAATATTATATATGTTACGGCTAATACCCGAAGTGCGGCTACACCTAGTTTTAGCCGGTTAGAACTAGGTGTAGCCACTTACTCTTGGTTAAACCTAGTACGAGCCGATTGTTTTCGGGTAAAACTAGGTCTAGCCTTCATCATGCCGGCTACAACTAGGTCCAGCCATTCCCTGTTGGATAAAACTACACTCGAGAGCAACGAATCCGGGTCACTTAAAGAATGTTAAAAATCTCGGAAACTAAAAATGATAGGTTAATGCAATAAATTGTATTTAATAGACTATGTAATACTCCTTAAATGAAAGTAAAAAAAATATGAGTCACCATACATTTTATTAACACAAAATTACATAAAGAAAAAAACTGCTGATCTCTCCTTAAAACAAAAATAGGAAACATGAAATTTTTGAACTTTATTACGATTTTCTTGAATTTTAATACTTCGTATTGCCTCCTCGTGCTTCCATTACTGCGTTTACGTGGTTTGGCATGCTGTACACCAAGTTCCTTATACGATTTTGGGGAATATTCTCCCATTCCTCTGTGAGAGCAATTTTGAGCTCACGAAGCGTGATTGGGGAGGGTTTCGTTGTTTTACGCATCTGCCTAGCTCGTCCCAAGCATGCTCGATCGGGTTGATATCCGGGCTGCGCGCTGGCCACTCCATACGAGTAATGTTCATCTCTTGAAGGTAGTCATTCACAATCCTACCTGTATGAGGTCGGGCATTGTCATGCATAAATATAGCATCCTCACCTAAATTGACCATAAATGGACCAACGTGATCATTGAGGATTTCTTCCACATATCTTACGCTAGTTAAAGAGCCGTTTTCTATGATCACCAGCTCTGTGCGACTTTCAGAAGAAATTCCGGCCCACACAAGTACAGACCCACCACCGTAGGCTACTTTTTCTTCGATGCATGCTTGCTTGAATCTTTCCCCTGGTCTTCGATACACTCTGTGTCTTCCATCGTGCTTGTAGAGCATAAATTTTGATTCGTCGGAGAACATAACTTTTGACCAATCTTCAATACTCCAATTTACGTGGCTCTGGGCATATCTTAGTCTTGAAATACGATGCCCACGCTCCAGTTTAGGGCCGTTTGCAGGTCTAAGGGGTTTTAAGTTAGATTCAGCAAGCCGACGTCTTACTGTCCATGCACTTGGGTTACTTCCTCCGAGGCGTCGAAACTGATTTGTGAGTTCAGTTCCTGTGAGAAAGCGATTTTGAAGCATGGTGTTCACCAAGTATCGGTCTTCTCGTGCTGTGGTACACCTGGTTCTGCCCGTTCCTGGTCTGCGTAGGTTAGAACC
Source organism: Xestia c-nigrum (assembly GCA_916618015.1). Classification (NCBI taxonomy): domain Eukaryota; kingdom Metazoa; phylum Arthropoda; class Insecta; order Lepidoptera; family Noctuidae; genus Xestia; species Xestia c-nigrum. The sequence goes on from OU745263.1 coordinate 9,578,199, forward strand.
AGTTTCTTCGTAACGTCGGAGAACTCTTTGTACTGTTGACAGCGACACACCGACAGTCCTGGCTGTATCGCGCTGACTCCGGCCGGTTTCCAGCATTGTAAGTATTCTGGTGCATTCTTCAGGCGTAAGCGACATAATTTCAGCTTGAATAATGAATATAGAGCACTATCAACATGGTTTATGTACCCACATATATGACAGATTACAAACAAAAGCAAAACCAAATGCTGTAATTTCGTAGTTCCATCTTCGAAAGTGGCCCTTTTTCAAATTTGATTTTTTATGATATAACTTTACAATAACTAAGAAGTTTTAATACCTTCATTTAAGGAGTATTACATTGTCTATTAAATACAATTTATTGCATTAACCTAGCATTTTTAGTTTCCGAGATTTTTAGGATTCTTTAAGTGACCCGGATTCATTGCTCTCGAGTGTAGATGCAAACAAGTTGAAACAAGTAACAGGCGCCTGGATAGTTTATGTCACTTTATAAAAGTGTGATTTATAATTATAATAACATTCTTTAAATTATAATATGCAACTATTGTCTGTTGTTAAAAAAATGTTCCTGATTGTTCCTATTATATTAAAAATTGTACTCCTAATAATTTGTGTTAATTATTACAATGTGATTTATAAGAATAAAAAAACTCTCTACGTTTATTTTTATTGGATGTTTTTTTTAAATCTAAAAACGCTCTGCCGATAGCATGCCGGCTACAACTATGTACAGCCAATCCCTGTCAGATAAAACTAAGACACGCGCTGCTGCTGCAGACGCTGTGAGTCACACTCGCTAGTAGACCTGCAGTAGATCAGCAGCACCTGGCGCTCACATCCTACAGAGGCGCGTGCCTCGCTATGCCCTCCACCCCGCGCCGCTGCTGCAGATGCGGTGAGTCATGAGTATGACGCGGGGCGGAAGGCTTGGCGGGACACGCATCTAAGTTTTATCCAACAGGGATTGTCTGGACCTAGTTCTAGCCGGAATGATATCGGATAGACCTAGTTTTATCCAACAGGGAATGGCCGAACCTAGTTGTAGCCGGCATGATGAAGGATAGACCTAGTTTTACCCGAAAACCATCGGCTCGTACTAGGTTTAACCAAGAGTAAGTGGCTACACCTAGTTCTAACCGGTTAAACAAGGTGCGGCCGCACTTCGGGTATTAGCCGTAACATATATATATTATAGTATAGATAATTGAAATTGCTCTGAAAATATTGTAAAGGAGGATTATTTATTTATTTATTTATTAAAACTTTATGCACAAGTAAAACTGTACAAAGGCGGACTTAATGCCTTGGGCATTTTCTACCAGTCTACCTTAGGGTGGTGCAGAGACAATACACAGTAGGTGCAATAACAGAAAACAAATAGGTACGAAAATATTAAAAACTAAAATAAAATATAAGAATAGATACTTATATACATACATACATATATTTATTTATTTAAAACAGCTTAAACCATCTTTACAGGGATCACCCTAATGCGACAGCTAAGAAATACTATGAACCTAAACTACATATTACCAAATACAATACCAATATATATACTTATAACCAAATTACAAAAAAAAAAGAAACATTATTATTTCTTAAAAAACTAACAACATTATTAAAATTAAAATCACAAAAACAGTATACAATTACTAACAAAAACGTAGTACAAAAATCTACAACAACTTAGGATTACTAGAAGGACTATCAATATTGTTTTTCTATTAATATACAGCAAACAGAACTTTCTAGATTTAATACACGGGTTATTGACATCATACTTACTCGTTTTAGAGGGTAAGAGTTCGTTAACTAATGGATTGATGTAAATAAACTAACTTCTAATAGTTTTTGTAAATCTTGATTGTTTTAACTACAGATTTATCTTTATTCATCGTCTTCCTGCCCTTGTCTCATTTTATTTGAAGTCGGCGCAACACGTTTTCTTCTTCCATTCTCCCCTGTTAGACGTCACGGCATCATTTACTCCTTTCTCTTTCATATCAGTCTTTACACAATCCATCCATCTTTTCTTTGGCCTTCCTCGCCCTCTCCATCCATCAATACGAATGTCCATCACTCTTTTAGTTACATGCGATCACATCACTCTTTTAGTCACACAGATTTATCTTTATTACGGATTGGTAAATTATTTGAGGATTTAGGTATGATGGGTTCATATTTACAGGATTAAAAACTCTAATTCAATCATTGGCAGACACCATACTCACAGCCATATGGCTACATGCCAGTAAGTTGCCAGCCAGCCAGCCAGAATGTTTGCAATTCAAATGGTAAAATATGGCTGAGCTATGATATTTCTTAACTACTTATTGTATATAGAAAATAAAAAAAGCACCCAAAAAAAATCTTCTGAACATCCGTGGTTGACTGTAATGTGTTTGGTTAAAATGAATTAAGACAATTAGACGAGCTAAATTAGCAACTCTATTTGTGGTGGTGCAAACTTCGTTTGAAATGCTGTTAGAATAAAGTTCTAATCAGCTTGCACTACAAAGTGGTTGGTTGCACACGTCACTCACTGCGGGCCAAATAGCGCGAAATGAGTGGTTTCGATAGATTTACAAAAAACTATTGATTGTATTAAAAAACTAAAACACTATCATGCTAATATATTGCTTGTAGAATTATTTGCCAAAAAATCAGATCGCGTGCATATTAGTATGTTTTTTATTGTTTTAAAGATATTTTTAGAGACAAGGTCGTGATTTTTTTACCGAGTCAAATTAATTGTATTATGTTTTCATGCTAGCATATATCCTGAAGAATATCATATATTTTTCTGGTCTTATTTATAGCAGTGAATCATATACTTTTAATAATTATAAAACTCGCGTTTAGCTCATGTAATCGCCTTAATAAAAAAAAATACAAAATTTACCAGAAAAAATGTCGTATTTAACAAATAAACATAATTAAGTTTATTCAAATTGCGATAGGGGTAGACGACAAACAAATCGAATTAGTCCATCAGTTAGACTATTAAAAAATATTTGACCTGTATTTTATCTTTTGCTATGTAAACTAAAATTGACGAATATACAACGCTTTTAAAATTCTCAATACGTCACCCCTGGGTATAATTTTTAGAGCGTACGGACACTGCTGACGTCATGAGCATTTTATCTTATCAATATTCATTGATTTACAAAAACACCCATATGTATTACCCATACTCGACAAATAATTCTATTCTATTGTACAGTTTAAATATGTAGTTTGTCTAACAGATGACATTTATTTTTATACATTCTGGGACACATTTTATCCACCTCCTTTAATTCAAAACCTGTTGAAGGTTTCACAATCATATTATAAATTATACTATAAACAAAGGAAGGAATTTCGGAATTGTTGTCAGTTCAATCACTCAAGGAGTTCCACCCTTTGAGTGATTGAACTGTCTGGGACGAAAGAAAAGAAAATTCTTCATGTTTAACGAAAGGAAATCTCATCCGCCACAACGCTTGTAATATCTAAAAGAACAATACAATTTCTACCATAGGTTAGCTTTCGAAGGTCGTCTTTTCTTAAAACCTACTTGGTACTACCTTTGACAACAACAAGAAGACAGTTCATGACTTCATCAGACTTTTCCTTTCTATGATCAAAAGTCCAAGGTCAAGTCTAGTCGATCTTCCTTTGGAAACCAAAGCCTTATCTGTTACGTATAGACTGTAGATACTCGTAGTACCAATTAATTGATACCGTAATCTCTCAAAGTCATTATTACAGAAATTATACCTTCGTAGCAGCGTAGCGCTACGGCGTAGTAAGTGCTACGAGTAAATACAGCGTGGCAGCTGGTGCCTACAACCCGAGGTATCCTAGATCAGGGATGGCGAACCAATGGCACGCGTGCCATGAATGGCACGCGACGCAATATTTTGGGCACGTCACTTATCACAAAAACTCATAATGCACTTATAACAGTTCAAGGAATTATCGGAAACACCCAAGTTCATTATGTACCCTGATGTGACGACATTTGGTAAACTGAACTTGTCTCAATTCGATTGGTTGGAAATGGAAGAATTTGAAATGCAGCTAATTGATTTCCAGTCTAGTTCAATATGGATTCAAAAATTCATTGAAATAAGGAAAGAGTTGGAAGTATGAAACCGAAAGATTGACAAGTTATATAAGTAAAAATGCTAATAACATAATTTTGGCAACATGGAATGCGTTAAAGAAGCTGGCTCGTACTATTCTAACAATATTTTCATATACCTATGCCTGCGAGTCATTATTTTCAGAGATGAATAACATTAAAAACTTGTTTAGAAACCGTTTGACAGATGACTCTAATACAGCATGCATTCTGCTTAAAGTAACATCGTACAACCCTAACATAAGTTACTTGTCATCTAATCTGCAACAACAGAAGACTTTTTTTTTTTTGTAGTACATAAAGAGTTTGAGTTATAAATAGTATTTATTATTATTGCTATATTGTGAGCTGGCCCTATTGTGATGCTATGTGATGGCACGTCTATGACCTCATTTAAAATTACTTTAGAAAAATGGCACGTTGATACATAAAGGTTCGCCAACCCTGTCCTAGATAGTTGTGCTCTTGATTCTTATTGATGTTTCGACGAAGGTAAACTGTCAACTAAGCATTATGTACGGTCGAACAAGCTATTTGGTTTACAGTTTAACCTGCAAATAACATTGTAAAGTGTAAACCAAATAGCTTGTTCGACCGCACATCAAACTAAGTAACTCAACGCGAAAATTATTGCCGGATTGGACTTTTAATACGTAAAAAAATCACGTTTTATGATAAAGCTCAAAGGTCGTTGCATTGTACGGCGGTGCGGCGGTCGGGGAAGTATGTAAGTAATAACACAAAAAAAAACTTGTGAAGACCTTAAAAACCAATATATCTTAACTAGAAGATACTAGAAGGTTGAAGGTATGGTTTTCTAGTAGAAGATAGTACAACAAGTAGCTTTTCCTACAAATGGTGAAATAGTCGCAATATTCTCTTGGAAAAACTACAGCGCTCTTTCATTAACATAAAAGCTTGTAATTGGCTTATTAATTAAACAGAACGATACCTCGTCACCGCGAACGAAAAAGGTGAATTGGCTAATTTCATTTGTTTTCTGTCGTCAACGTCAGGGCTTTGTAAGAATTTTTTAGAAGCACTTCGTTTAGCGAAGACTATGAAATGTAATCAAGTGATAAATAAATATAAATTAACTTACAACTTGCCCCTGCTTCGCACGGATTTGACGGATTTTTAAGACTCTCTGTTGGTTTTTTTTCATGAAAGAAAGTTAAACATTTTTTTAACCGACTTCTAAAAAAGGAGGAGGTTCTCAATTCAGATGTTTCTATTTTTTTTTTTATGTTTGTTCGGGCATAACTCCGTCGCTTGCCAACCGATTTGGAAAATTCTTTTTTTGTTGGAAAGGGTATTTTTTCCAAATGGTCCCATAGCCACCAAGTCGGGATCTGATGATGGAATCTTGGCGAAATCGAGGGAACTCTTCAAATTTTATTTGAAAACATGTTGCGATTTTGGGTTTTTCTACAACAAGTGAAGCATTTGCGTTTGATAAGAACCATTCTACCATCAGATCTGATGATGAAGCCAAGAGTCACGGAACTCCATAATGAGACAATGTACCCTAGTCGTATTTGGGCTTTTTGTAATTGTAACGGTATGCACTTTCTAAATATAAGTATCAAGCACATGTGAACCACTAAAAAGTGAGAAATAAAAACTTATTTGCAAAAAATAAAACCGACTTCAAAAAAAAAAACAAAATAGTGAAAAATAACTTTAGCTTCTGAAGTCGGTGACAAAAAAACTAAAGCAATCAAACAAAGGTCACCGACTTCAGAAGCTAAAGTTATTTTTCACTTTTTTGTTTTTTTTTTTGAAGTCGGTTTTATTTTTTGCAAAAAAGTTTTAATATTTAGCAGTGATGATATGATATACAGGGTGTAAACCACCTCATCACAAAGCCGTTAACCAAGCATTCTGTACATCAAACTAAGTAACTTTACGCAAAAACTATTGCTGGGAAACAACTTTTTTTTTTGAGGTTATAAATCATGTTTTGTGGTAGAACTCAATGTAACGCACTTAAAACATTGTGCTGATGGATGGATTGAATAATGCGGAGGTCGTGGAGGTGTCAAAAGTCAAAACCTTACAAAAATAACTTGTATTAAAAAAAACTTGTCAAAAAGTTGTAACTTTGACCCCCTATATCTCCGTAACTAAAAGGTTCCCAGGTATGGTGTAGAGGAAAAAATTGATCACAATGATGGGGAGAACAAATGCCTTTCGGCTTCGTGAAGAGGTGTTTTACACCCTTTATATAGCCTTGTGAAGTGACCGTTACACTACCAAGTCATTAATCTCGAGTTTCACGTGTTAACCCAAGATACGCACCCCTGATTTTTGGGATTCATCTGCGTATTCTACTGGGTGAATTTTAATTAATGCGACAAAATTAAATTGGAGCTTCAGTTACAGTAACATAGTAATTATAAACTGTTTTTTCTACAATCTAAATCGTTAAAAAAAATTACGCGATTATCGTTTTCAAAAGGTCCATTGATGTTATTATCTTTATTTAAGTACGAATTATCGGTATTACAGTAATATGCAAAATAAATAAGAAAAATTAAGGCAAAATTAGGTAAATGACTGCTATATTGAGCACTGCGATGAGTCGGACGAGATTTTTTGATACTTTTATTATTTTAACGGTTTTCGTAACACTGATCAATTATTTTTTAATTTTACATTTGATATTTTATACATTTTCTAGACAACACGTATTATTGTATATTTAAATTTGTCGCATCTATTCAATTTCACCCTGTATATTATAAGCTGCTTCGGTGAAGGAAATCATCGTGAGAAAGCCAGCATGCTATTAAAATCCTGTCCATCCATATCCACCAGTCTTCATTTCCGTATCCTCTCCTACCTACAACCATGCTAAATACACTCGAGAGCAATGAATCCGGGTCACTTAAAGAATGTTAAAAATCTCGGAAACTAAAAATGATAGGTTAATGCAATAAATTGTATTTAATAGACTATGTAATACTCCTTAAATGAAAGTAAAAAAAATATGAGTCACCATACATTTTATTAACACAAAATTACATAAAGAAAAAAACTGCTGATCTCTCCTTAAAACAAAAATAGGAAACATGAAATTTTTGAACTTTATTACGATTTTCTTGAATTTTAATACTTCGTATTGCCTCCTCGTGCTTCCATTACTGCGTTTACGCGGTTTGGCATGCTGTACACCAAGTTCCTTATACGATTTTGGGGAATATTCTCCCATTCCTCTGTGAGAGCAATTTTGAGCTCACGAAGCGTGATTGGGGGAGGGTTTCGTTGTTTTACGCATCTGCCTAGCTCGTCCCAAGCATGCTCGATCGGGTTGATATCCGGGCTGCGCGCTGGCCACTCCATACGAGTAATGTTCATCTCTTGAAGGTAGTCATTCACAATCCTACCTGTATGAGGTCGGGCATTGTCATGCATAAATATAGCATCCTCACCTAAATTGACCATAAATGGACCAACGTGATCATTGAGAATTTCTTCCACATATCTTACGCTAGTTAAAGAGCCGTTTTCTATGATCACCAGCTCTGTGCGACTTTCAGAAGAAACTCCGGCCCACACAAGTACAGACCCACCACCGTAGGCTACTTTTTCTTCGATGCATGCTTGCTTGAATCTTTCCCCTGGTCTTCGATACACTCTGTGTCTTCCATCGTGCTTGTAGAGCATAAATTTTGATTCGTCGGAGAACATAACTTTTGACCAATCTTCAATACTCCAATTTACGTGGCTCTGGGCATATCTTAGTCTTGAAATACGATGCCCACGCTCCAGTTTAGGGCCGTTTGCAGGTCTAAGGGGTTTTGAAGTTAGATTCAGCAAGCCGACGTCTTACTGTCCATGCACTTGGGTTACTTCCTCCGAGGCGTCGAAACTGATTTGTGAGTTCAGTTCCTGTGAGAAAGCGATTTCGAAGCATGGTGTTCACCAAGTATCGGTCTTCTCGTGCTGTGGTACACCTGGTTCTGCCCGTTCCTGGTCTGCGTAGGTTAGAACCAGTTTCTTCGTAACGTCGGAGAACTCTTTGTACTGTTGACAGCGACACACCGACAGTCCTGGCTGTATCGCGCTGACTCCGGCCGGTTTCCAGCATTGTAAGTATTCTGGTGCATTCTTCAGGCGTAAGCGACATAATTTCAGCTTGAATAATGAATATAGAGCACTATCAACATGGTTTATGTACCCACATATATGACAGATTACAAACAAAAGCAAAACCAAATGCTGTAATTTCGTAGTTCCATCTTCGAAAGTGGCCCTTTTTCAAATTTGATTTTTTATGATATAACTTTACAATAACTAAGAAGTTTTAATACCTTTATTTAAGGAGTATTACATTGTCTATTAAATACAATTTATTGCATTAACCTAGCATTTTTAGTTTCCGAGATTTTTAGGATTCTTTAAGTGACCCGGATTCATTGCTCTCGAGTGTAAAATAACAATATTAAAAATTTTGGGTATCGAAAATTTTCTAACTATAACACTTCAACTAATTGTTTAATTCCGACTGATTAAAAGGTCTAGCACAACAAGTTCCCTCGTCCCTCCCCTCCGGATCAAATATTTGTTTGGCGAGCACCATATTAGTTCCAAGTGTGGGTGTTTGTGAGTTTTGTGTTACTAACACCTACATCGCAGGAAATTATAGAGACTAGTTTAACTGGGCTGCAAGTTAAATAAATAAATATAAATAAATATCGCTGGACATTAACACACAGCGCCACCTAGTGCCACACTAAGCAAAGCTTGTGTCGTGGACACTAAATAGTTGATGTACTACATATATACTTTTTCGTTTGTAAATACATACTTATTATACATATAAACATCCATGACTCGCAAACAAATGTCCGTGCTCATCACACAAACATTTGCTCCTACCGGGATTCGAACCCAGGACCCTAAGAGCGTAAGGCAGCGTCACTACCACTGCGCCAATGGGGTCGTCAAAGTTCGTTGGTTATAGACCATGAAGCACTAAGCAGAAACAAACAATAATGTCCCCACTCGGCGAGGAGGCTGGGATTTAAATCAGCACGCGGGCCCAATTCAAACATCTAACTACCAGTTAAAAATTTCCAAAAGTACGGAATATTAAAAACTTTTTTGCAAAAAATAAAACCGACTTTACACAAAAAAGTGAAAAATAACTTTAGCTTCAGAAGTCGGTGACCTTTGTTTGATTGATTTAGTTTTTTTGTCACCGACTTCTGAAGCTAAAGTTATTTTTCACTTTTTTGTGTAAAGTCGGTTTTATTTTTTGCAAAAAAGTTTTTATTTTTCACTTTTTAGTGGTTCATATGTGCTTACCCTTTCACAGCGTAACGGCGTGATTTTCTGTTATGAACTGGTGTAAACAATAGACAGACATGAGATTTCAGCGATCCCAGTACATTTGCTTTCATTTATTGAGGAGTTCCCGTCGCCTATCTTCCGAAGCTCTTCATCAGATATTTACTAAGAACGTACTCTTCCTAAAACTACCCAAATCGCTTCTGATGTGCCTATAAAATTTAAGGAATTCCCTCTATTTCTCCAGGATCCCATTAAATGGAACTTAACACATCTAACTGTCGAAATCTGGGTGTATTGTACACTTCTGCGTACTTTCTCAGAGCATACAGGCGTGATGTTACGTCACTATGTTACATAAACAATAAACAACCAAGCGATTGCAGCAATTACTTCAGCTTTGCCATGTATTTTTGAAGAGTTTCATTTATACCTCCGAAGATCAGCGTCAGATCTTAACCAAATTGAAATGGAACAACACGGAAAGCACCAGCTTTCAAATAAAAAAAGAATCATCAAAATCAGTTCACCCAGTCGAAAGTTAAGAGGCAGCAAACATTGTCGAAATCTGGGAGTATTGGACACATCTGCGTACCCCCTTAGAGCATATAGGCGTGATGTTACGTCATGATGTATTATGAACAATGAACCTACAAGCGATTGCAGCAATTACTGCAGATTTGCCGTCTATTTTTGAAGAGTTCCATTGTAAATCTCGGAAGATAAGCATTAGATCTTCAGCAAATTAAAATGGGACCAAACGAGAAGCACCAGCTTTCAAATAAAAAAAGAATTATTAAAATCGGTTCACCCAGTCGAAAGTTCTGAGGTAACAAACACAAAAAAAAAAAAACATACAGACGAATTGATAACCTCCTCTTTTTGGAAGTCGGTTGAAAATAGGTAAATAACATTTAAAAAACATTTATAAACAATTCCTTTTGGGCAGAAACGAAGAAGAACATAAACTTTAAATTTAAGTATTATTTTGAATTGATTTGATTTTTTATTTAAAAAAAATCTCGTATTTTAATATTTACTAATATTATAAAGCTGAAGAGTTTGTTTGTTTGTTTGGTTGAACGCGCTAATCTCAAGAACTACCGGCTCGAAATGAAAAAATCTTTTTTTTATTTTGTGTTGGATAATCCATTTATCGAGGAAGGCTTTAGGCTATATAACATCACGCTACGATTATTAGGAGCTAAGCAGGAATGAAAAATGTTGGAAACACGGAGATTTTTTTTCTTTCGTTTTCTCTCTTATGTGACGCAGACGAAGTGCCGTGGGTCAGCTAGTCACATTATACAATATATCATGCGTTTAATCTCGCGACGAGTTTTATTTTATTTTTTACATTTAATTTATTTTGTTATTTTTACTGTTTTTGTTTCTTTCCAGCAGAGAGACCCTTTGCCAGCAGATCCATTGCCATACAAAGTGGCAACGCCGGCCGCCCTATTTTCTTGGGTACATTACCAGTTGACTGCGTTAAGGAGGAGTTTTTGGACGCCATTTTTTTAAGTTTATTGTTAAGTTACTTACTTTACGTTAAGTACTTTAATTTAAAAATGAAAAACACTAAATAAAAGTTGAGTATTGCGTAAAAATCCATTACAGTTTTGTAAATTAAATGACATTTTATGATCTAGCTTTTTCATGGAGTTATAAACCAGATGGATCTACCCATTGATGTCCAATATAAAATGGAAGTATTCCTTAGTTATAATAAACGGGCTTCATAAACAATTTACTTTTTCATTATGTTTTACAGGTTTTTTAATTATGGTAAGCAAATATACCTCGTGTTAACGAGTAAGATTTTTTTTTATATATTGTCCCCGCGGCTTGGCACACGTGGGTTCGATAACTATCCCACGGGATCATACTTCGAGGAAAAGTATACTATTTGTTAATCCAGGTCATAAACTATATGTGTGCTAAATTTCATCCAAATGCGTTCAGTAGTTTATACGTAAAAGAGTAACAACCATCCTCACAAACTTTCGTATAGTTTTAAAATAGAGTAAGCAAGTAGATTTTTCTATCTATTCATTAAATTACCGGTTCAATTTAGCTGGTAAATTGAACCTATAAAAAATAATAAAAACTCGCTTTTGATGAAACCTAGGAGACCAGGAAAATGTTTTTCATTTTTTCTTTTAACTTTTTATTTATGTACAAGGATCTTTTACGGTGTTACCTTTAAATAAAAAATGAATTCTATCTCTGAAGGAAAACACCTTTAAAAATAAATAACTGTAACCTTATATTCACTTAGGTGCAATAAACCGACCCTTTTCGCTATACCGAGGCAAAAATGCCTAAAATGCCCAAGGCATTAAGTCCGCGTTTGTACAGTATTTAATGTGGGTATTTTTATGTTGTACTAGCTTCTGCCCGCGACTTCGTTCGCGTGAATTTCCCGTTTGCAACATTTCTTATTGCTGCTCCGCTCCTATTGGTCATAGCGTGATGTTATATAGCCTATAGCTTTCCTCGATAAATGGACTATCCAACGCAAAAAGATTTTTTCAATTCGAGCTAGTAGTTCCTGAGATTAGCGCGTCCAACCCAACAAACAAACTCTTCGGCTTTTTAATATTAGTATAAATCAATAGTACATAAGCGAGGTGGAAGAATAAAACCTACTTGCTATAAGAGTTCCTAGGTGTCTAATATACTCTATATTTAGACACATTTACTAACTGGACCAATTTTACGGACCATAAATGATCCGTAAAATTGGTCTATACTGAAAGAATCACACCTGTGCCTAGGGATATCCTTTTTATGACGCAAATAAGGGTCTACCAATTATCTAAAGGACGAGCCTCGTAGAATTGATTCATATTTAAGTAGGTCAAAGTACACAAGTGATGTTTAAAATTCAAATTTTTCCTATCCACTATAATATTGCAAGGAGGTTGTTTCATTATAATGTAAATTCATGAAATTCAGTAGTCACAACGCTAATCTGTGTCACAACTCACAACAATCTATTTAAAACTACCCAACAGACAGGGCCTTCTTTCCCACTTGGCACTATGGACATTTGCCCAGGGCCCCCTATCCAAGGGGACCCCAAGTTCCTGTAACTGTTAAAAGAAACCAAATTTATCATTATCATCAACCGAAAAATCATGGACAAGCGTATAATTCCCATTTTCGCCAATGGAGTTTGTCCTTTGAAACCATGTCTGCAATATTAATGACACGAAAAGTAAGTTATCATGTCTCAGTACTGCTCACCGTTAAGTGTAACGTTTTTACCATCATAACCTTTGATAAATTAGAAACAGCTTAACGTGCTTTCCGAGGCACGAAGAGAACTCGGGAATAAGGGTGGTCACCCATCCACAAATCAACTTAGGCAAGCACAGCTTAACCTAAAGCTTGCCATGAAAGTTTCATGGATATCAAAAATATTTGTCTATGTTTTATTTCAAGTTAAAGCTCTCCACCGCTAACAGGTCATAGACAGTTTATGCAAAAACACAAGAAAAACAAATTTATCCGAGATAGGGTGTAAAAACTTTCGAGCTCGCTTCGCTCGCTCTTGAATCCTACAAGGGCCCCATTTAACTTAAATACCCAAGGCACCCAACTGTTTCAAGACGGCCCTGCCAACAGACAGAGGGATCTCGTTATGGAAACCCAAATCCCTTAATACGAATTATTGTTTTGCACCGCCACGAGTAGTTAGTACTTCCTGAAGTTAGGTATACCTACCAAGATTTTAAAGACGTGAATATGCATATCGACCTGTAGAGAGAGACAGTCATACATGTACCAAGACGACACAGACTCAAGGTACGGTACCTAGGTAAGTACCTAAATACAGCTTTAACTTCAAAACGCTCTCTCATCCACCAGCAATCAAATAACTTATCTATTTCGCTTTATTATCTGCGTCAAAAAAACGCCCCGAGGGATTCCTACCTAAGTTCAAAGTAAGTACGAACGCTGTTGGTACAGCCAAGTAGATAATTATTTATTGGAGAACTGCCAAGCCTAACCGAAAGTAAATAATTACCCACTTTATCTACCTTCAATCTCATCAACCAATTTAATTACGACGAAATTCGATGAAGTTAAATAAAAATCAGACTGTCATTCTTTTTTTATATTTAAACGTCGAACCCAGCGAGCTCTTTGGTCATTCTTTTTTTTTTACACTTGCTTGTTTTAAACTTTTAATTTTCCATCCAAGCCAAAGCCTTTTTTATTTATTTTTAGTAACAGTAACGTGATATCAATATTTATAACGAATATATCTGCGATGTTTCTGTTCACATTTATGGGAAAGCCCTATGTACATTCTAGCCTCGTGGAATATTTGCCAGAAATGCTTTGAGTCGTGTTCAAAGGAATAGATAAGCCGGCGATGGAGGCTCTCCGTAATATGTGGCTTTGTGCATAGAAGTCGACGCGAAGTCGACAGCTTAGTCCTCCTAGACCAAGTTAGTTTGAATAGGTATTCAGTCTGCTTCCTATTAAAGGATATTAAACTTAGTACGCGACGGATTTATGTACTTAGTACCTACCTCTGCCTACGCTGTAGGTACCTTGTTTAGTTTAGTTGTTTGATTCGTCAATATTTTCTGTAGGGATTAACCTTGAAACCCGGTTTGAAGGTCACGCACATTGGAAAGGGTAAAATGGAAAATCCGAAAATGTACAGTTTCTAGATTTTAAAAGGACAATATAAACCTATGGGGAGTGCGTCAATACAGGTAATTAAAACGGCATTGATTTAAAGAGGTAGTTGTAAATAGCGGTTATGGTAAGTTAAAAGTTATAAATGGCACGTTTAATAACTAGTTCAGCAGTTAAAACTAAGCAGTGAAGTAAACAAAAATGAGTAATAAAAAATAATTAAATTGAGGGCTGGCTCTTTCTTTGGCCAAAGAATTAGCATTGCCATTCAACGTGGCAATGCTGCCAGTCTTCTGGGCACGTTTCCCGAAGACAGCGATGCGGAGGAGTACTTTGACGCCTAAGTCAGTATTTGAACGAGCTAACGGGGGGGGGGGGGTGCCCCAACTCCCCGATTGGGGGCAGAGATACTTCCGTATGCTCAGTTGACCTTAGAGCTCATTCAGTTATTGGACTCCTCAATTATGTATTTTTAGAATTGACATTGTATGATAAAATAACCGACTTATTGATTAATCAACTGCCATTAAATTAAATAACTGCTCAATATTTTTTTACACTGATCATAATACTTAAATTACAGCTCAAAAAATTAGTTCCCAATTAAAACCTATTCGGGCCTTAGGCGATTAACACACGGCACCGCGCACCGCCGCGGAGGGCGGTTGCGGTAAAGCGGATTTCATAGCGGTGCTCCGTGCGGTAAGGCGGTTTACGCGCCTGTCCGCGCGGATGGATTTAACACGGTTTTGACCAGTTTGATCACAGACACTGGCAACAATGAACGCTGAAGTGGTGGCAGTAATCTGGCTGTTATGGCGTAGAAAGAAAAAAAAATAAGATATTGGGTTCATCCATTTTTAAGCAGAAGAGGACATAAGCAGAACAATTTTTAAATTGCAACACGTCCTGCACCCACAATGATCCGCGCGGTTATGCGGCGCCCCGTGTGTGAGGCGCCGCCTTACCGCGCGGTCGTCAGCGCGGAGGGGCGGTGGCGGTGAGAGCACCGCTCGAACGCGCGGTCAGCCGGTGTACGTGTGTTAGGCATCGACGGATTTAATAGAGATCAATGCGACATGAAATCCGCTTCACCGCCAACCGCGGCGGTGCGCGGTGCCGTGTGTTAATCGCCTTAAAGATACTGACAAATTATTAGTGTGAGTGACAGGTAGATATACCTACGCTACGACCCCAACCGAACCGAATATTTTCCTAGATGTGTCATATTGCTCGACAGAATGATCTTTGATAAACAAGTGTAAAGCCATCACGACTGGCAACGATTTATTTTGTCTGCCGAAACGCAAAGCCTCCCATGGGCAGTCACGCACAGTAAAAGAGTAGTATCCATGGAGTTTCTTGACCGTTCTTCTCCACGGAGACACTCACAGAGCATCTATACATACCTACAGTACTTTCACACAAATTATGACTTATGACTGGGACCTTAGCTTCACCTTTTATGTTTTTGACAATTCATAAGTGCCTGTAAGTGTAACTTGGCTTTCTGAAATAAATGGTTTCGAGTTTTAAAGTCTCCTTCATTTTCAAGGCGAGAGGCTAGCAAAAAAAAAGTAGGCTTAGGTACCAACGTTAAAAAAATTAAATTAGGTATTGGTAGGGTACAACTGTACTCGAAACAGGAAAGATTAATCGTCTTGAACCGGGCGGCGACAGGCTACCACGCAATTTTGTGGCGCACAGTTTGCAGAGAGCCTACCAAATTGCCTAAAGACATCAATCATGTAGCCTTACCCTATTTATTTGTGTCACGAGGCTTGGAAGGGTACTAAAGGAATAAGTTGGAAAAAAATTGCATGGTGGCTGATATTGGAATGTATTTAGCTCCATTTTTAACCGACTTCAAAAAGGAGGGGAAGCGGTTCTCAATTTATCCGAACCTTTTTATGTATGTTCCCCGATTACTCGAAGATGACACTGACACTGGTAGAAAGAATTGAATATTTGCAGCAGAATAATAAAATATGGAGTTCCACAGGGTAGTGTTTTGGGCCCACCACTTTTTATTATCTACTAGCTTCTGCCAGCGGCTTCGCCCGCGTGAAGTTTGAAATTATCCCACGGGATCTTATTACCGGGATAAAAAGTATCCTATGTGTTAATCCAGGTAATAAACTATCTGTGTGCTAAATTTGATCCAAATCCGTTCAGTAGTTTTTGCGTGAAAGAGTAACAAACATCCATACATACATCCATACTTACAAACTTTCGCATTTATAATATTATATATATATATATAAGTAGGATATCAATGGCCTGCCAAAATCTATTACAGATCGTATGGTATTATTTGCTGATGACTGCACTGTTGTATACAATGATGAAAATTTTATTAATAGTAGTTTAGTTTTTATAATTCAATGGTTACAAAATAATAATTTATTAATTAATATCGATAAAACTAAATTAATGCAATTTAAACAGAAAACGAAAAACACTATACAAACTTAAATAGAATTAAATGGTGAAAAAGTTGAATTGATGACTACAACAAAATTTCTCGGCGTTCATATAAATCTGAAGTGGCAAAGTCATATAGAGTTTGTTTGCAAGAAAGTGTCACAGTCATCTTATGGTTTATACATACTAGCGAAAAAGGTCAATCTTAACACGATGCTTGTAGCATATCATAGTAATGTTGCTTCTAGACTAAGATATGCAATCATATTTTGCGGGAATGCTACCAACTGGGACAAAGTTTTTAAATGTCAAAAATGGTGCGTGCAAGCAATGTGTGGTCTCAACAGGACTGATAGCTGCAAGGATTACTTTAAAAGACTAAAAATACTTACCGTGCCATCTTTATATATTTTTGAAGTGGCCCTGTTTATAAGAAATCATCCATCACTATTTACGCTAGACCTTACGAGTCAATATATGTAGAACTACCCTCTTTGGGAAAAGTCTCTTTGTAATGGCCACGAAGATCTACAAAAAAATTCCTAATGACGTAAAATAATGTGGCAATATTAATATCTTTAAAAACAAATTGTTCCAATTTCTTGTGGAGAAGTGTTACGAGTATTACCTACTCTGTAGATGATTTTTTATCGACTAGAACTTTTTAAATGTATCGTGTCCGCTTGACGATAATTTAGTCGTTGTTTGTCTTGTGTCTGTCATGCATGACTGAAAGTAATAATATAATTAATGTTTAATCTTAAACGGAATTAGAATTTCAACTCATATTTTGATTGTTATTTAATCATTTGTATGCCCAAGTGGCTGATCATGGTATGAACATTTAATTATGTAATGAACACCTGCATTTAACCCATGTATCACAAATAAACGATTTGATTTGATTTATTTATTTATTATAAGTATACCTACACCACACAAACAATAAGTGGTAACAGAACCAAGGTAAGCCTTACTATCAATTAAAAATTCTAGATACAGTTCTAGATAAATAGGTACCACCGAGACGCCAGTACCTACATTTAGGGAAACGAGTTTAATTTCATTAAGTGATTTCCTAAAGAAAGACCTTGGCAGTCTCATCCATAAAAACCTTGACTTAAAAAAATAAGTACCTAATCTGCCTAAAGAAAAAATTATATACCTATTTATTAATATATCTGTCTACCAGGTAAGTACACAATTACACCTCTTTGAACTCACAAGTAACTGTCTCTTCAATCAAGAAGTATCATTGAATGATACCTATTATACAAAAAAGATAAATAGGTAACGATCATGAAAGCAGAAAAAGCCAGAGCTGTGTGGATAGGTATACCTACAATGTATAGGTACCTATAATAATAAAACATTGATTGGATACTTTCACGGCCAGCCACATCCGCGGAGCAAAGCGGCAACGTGACAGAAAAGCTACAATCGATTTCTGCAAATTATCTATCTACTTAAATTGGTTATAAGTACTTAGTATAGGTACCGTATATTCTTGATGGACTTATAATAAACAGAAAAAATATCATGATTGGGTTACTTGTTACAAAAAAAGATACCGGCGACGAATTGAAAATCTCTCTTACTTATTTAAAGTCTGGTAATAAAGTTCTCCGTCATCATTACAGCTATAATAAAACTATGGGTAATTAGGTTCTACAATCTTTTTTATTCATTTTAATTATAGGTTTTCCTTCGAAACTTTCCACTACTCTTTCACAAACAGAAAAATTTCAACGGATCACCCAAACAGGTGCTATAGTTAGTGATATCTTTTTTTATGAATATATGCCTACAGGTTCGGCTCTGAAAGTTTGAAACCCGCCCTTATCTCCACTCGCTATAAAAACAAGATTGCAAACAACTCACAGGGCCGACATTCGCCTACGCTATATTTTATCGTAACTAACGTCAAAACGACAATACCAATAAATTAAAAGCCGAACAAAATATTTACAAGCTTAAACACCAATCACTAATGCTTAAATGCATCCTCAATAATTAAAAAGTAAGCCAAACATCTAAAGAAACACGTAGTTAATTTATAATTCGGAATAAATCTTCGTGAAGCATGCCTACCTTTATTTTGGGCGGCCATTGTAGTTTTCTACCCACGGGGAGTGGCGCATTATTTTCCTCCCAAACTTTCACATTTCACAATGTTAATAAATCGTAATAACACGTCAGCGAGCGTCACTTGTTTATGAAACGTGTTTACAATACAACTGATGGGTGGGAATGGCTTGCTTGGTGGAAAAATCGATAGACGCCGCGCGCACCCGGCCGCTACTCACGAATGATAAGAGGCAAGAGCCGTGCCAGCAACAGCCTCGTAGCTATCCTGTCTGTCTATATACAAAGGTAAGAACATATAGGTTTTAATAGCTATGTACCTACTCCTCGAAGTACCGTTGTAGTTACCAGCTGATTCGAGACATATTTTGTTGGGATGGGGATACAGGGGATAGTTGCGTGTATTTATTGCGAAATCGTGAAAATACTTACTTAAATAGTTTCAGGTATTTCGTATTTTTTTTGTAAAATACATGTTATTAAATATTGCAGTTGAAGTATTTGTATTAAATTGAAAACTGAAACAATTTCTTCCAAGAGATTCTTGTTGACACAGTATTTACCTGGCTAGGGTCCGTAAACCGGTAAACTGTTCAAATAAGACGACGAAACTTTCCCAAAAAAGAAATAATTTTAAACTTGCCGCAATTTTAATGAAGGGTGTTGCCTATAATATTTTTTTCTAGAAGAACGCAAAACAAAAAATAATAATTTCAAGAAGATTAAAACCTTTTGTTTTAGTCTTGCATCTTGTTAGAAAAATCTCGAATCTGAAAACTTAGTCCCCAAAGCTATAGTATAAATTCTGTCAATAAGCAACAAGACATTTCATGTAGTTTAGACCTTTGCCTGACGTATCAAATTGTCGTATAAACATTTTTCACGTTCCATTTGTTTCTCTTTTTCACAATAAATTATCTTTTCAGAAATTATCTATTCTTTTTTTCCTTTCTTTTGCTTTTTTTTTATGCTAAAGATGTAATTTTAGCAAATCTTTAAATCTTAGTGATAACAATATGTCAGTTGAATGAAATTGACACTGACAGTTAGCTAACTACTATTATATCTAGTGCTGACAGTTGACAGGAAAATAACAACAAAGTGGGTTGCCGTTTGTGATTCAGAAGAAAACTAAATACAGCAAAATGCGTGAAGCAAAGATGAGTACACACCTTTCAGGTGGAAGACTAAACGTTGCATCAATCCAAGAGTCAATGCGGACTGAGTTGCTGAATCTGCTGCAGCCATACCAAGGGCCAAAAGTATGTGTATCGCTGTTGATCTTTCCCACAATAAATCAAGTATCGGTTTTCCTCGTAACAAAGCCAATTTTATGCTCCACTCTAGGCCGCATCATCAAAAATTAAATACAAAAATTAAATAATCTCTATTGGCATAATATTACAACAACTAACAAAATTACAACTTAGTACTAAAACTTATTTCCTTCACAGGTTACAATATGGGACGAATCGCTGGCTGGTCCCGTAGGTCTAGTTGCTCAGTACTCTTTGCTAAAGGAACACGGAGTGACGGAGATGTTCCCACTCAAGCCTGGAAACCTTCCTACCATTAATGTAAAACATATTGTTTTTATTACAAGGCCTAAACTGGAATTGATGGACTTGGTTGCTGATTATGTTCTGTCACTGCGGTAAGTGAACGACTTAGCTTCTATAAGTAAAAGTGCTTTTTCATTCAAATCCAGCTTTGCCCTCCCTCAGCGACACCCTAACCAGAGTTTCATACCATTAGTGCACAGGCGCTTAACTTATAAGTCATTTGCCCCTGATTGGTGGCCATTACACTCAAAGCACTCACAGGATCGATAGTCTGGTTAAAAAGAAGCCGACCAAGATGACCACCGAGATGCCACTGAAACAAAAAATAATAATTTCATCTCAATAAATGTTTTTCTTGTTTCATGCGAGTGGAAACTTTATTTATTTTAGGATCTTAAACAAAAGCTATGTCCAAAATTTCAGATACATTATGTAGATAATAGACAACATAAAGTATAATGTAGGTTTACTATGTACATACGATTGAACAAGCTATTAGGTTTACAGTTTAACCCACAAATTCATCATCATTCTTTTGCCCTTATCCTAATTTATTTGGGGTTGGCACAGCATGTCTTCTTCTTCCAAACTTCTCTATTTTACGTCATCTTATCAAACACTTCTTTTCTTACCGTATCCTTCTTAACACAGTCCATCCCTCGTTTCGCTGGTCTTCCTCCACTCAAGTACCCATCCACATTCTTTTTGACGACCCGATTGGCGTAGTGCTAGTGACGCTGCCTTACGTTCTTAGGGTCCTGGGTTCGAATCCCGGTAGGAGCAAATGTTTGTGTGATGAGCACGGACATTTGTTTCCGAGTCATGGATGTTTATATGCATAATAAGTATGTATTTACAAACAAAAAAGTATATATGTAGTATATCAACTATCTAGTGTCCACGACACAAGCTTTGCTTAGTGTGGCACTAGGTGGCGCTGTGTGTTAATGTCCAGCGATATTTATTTATTTATTTATTTATTCATACTCCAAGTTTTTAACCCACAAATTATATTGTTAAATGTTTAACCATTTCAAAGGAGAATGACCAAAAATGTATGGGCTCTGGACCAAAAAAAAAACTGCTGCCCCCAGGGTTGACTCCGTTGTGGGTTAACTTATAATGTTGGACTTACTATGTCTGCCAATGTGCATCAAATTCTAACCCACAGTTACAGACTAATTCAACAATTTTGAATGTGCAAGTGAATGTGCTACTTTTTTTCAAGTTCACGTTTCAGCTAATATCTATGATTCCGTGGGACAGATTTTTTCAGTTCCATAGAAGAAAATTAAGCATTTTAACCAGTCTTTCAAATGAGCTATGTAGTAAATCTGGGGGCAGAACTTTTCTTTTTTTTTTCAAATTTTGGTCCACTTTGGTCATTCTCCTTTCAACTAATCCATATAATTTCTTTGTCCACAGATCGAAGCAGACCATGCCAGTAGAGTTTCACTTATTCTTCGTGCCGCGCAAGAGTGAGTTCTGTAAGATCCACCTGACTAACAAAGGTGTGATCGGCAACCTGACCATCCAAGAGTTCAAGTGCGATATCTTCCCCTTTGAAAGTGATGTCATGTCCTTGGAGCTGCAAAATGATTTTAGGTAAATAAGTAACATGTCTATAAAATTCTTCAGGACTCATTGACTGACTATGGGCCAGAGTCGTCACACAGTGGGTGCCAAAAGAAAGGCATTGCAACCGAGGGTGGCCTAGAAAACGCTAGTATGATGACCTATAGGCATTTAAGAGAGATTGACCAGAGAAAACTGCATGGAGGGAAGAGTGGAAAGCTATGA
Source organism: Xestia c-nigrum (assembly GCA_916618015.1). NCBI lineage: Eukaryota > Metazoa > Arthropoda > Insecta > Lepidoptera > Noctuidae > Xestia > Xestia c-nigrum. Next base: position 9,600,162 of record OU745263.1, read on the forward strand.
GGAAGGCCTTTGCCCTGCAGTGGCACATTAGAACTAAGTAAAAAAAAAATTGTAAACATACAGTGCCGACCAAAAGTCGATAAGCAATCTCACAAAGCAATAGCTTGACGTTTAGTTTGACTTACGACCTTCTACTTTCAACAAAATAGATATTGTCAGCAACTAGTTGTAGTTCATAATTTCAATGCTAATATCTAAGACATGATGGCCTAGCGGTTGGGCCCGTCCAGAATTAAGAGCGAATCAGTAAGCCGTGAGTTCAAATCCCGCACAGTTACTTTTAGTCTTTTTGTAAGTTTTTACTCTACAGAAATATTATATTATTTAACTTGTTTGCTTTGTTCACACATTTCGTAAAGTTAGGGAGGTAGATAGAAAAATAAGTCAAGAATTTTGTTAGATTTCTGTGAGGTAGACATGAGTTTTATGAATATTTTAACTTGATCGGAATGAACTTTGTCGTTTGGTTGTAGTCATACAAAATACACTATATAATGTGGTATTTGATGGTCAGTGACGTGTGGTTTAATAGATAGCGGTATTGTTGTTGGTGTGATTCTTAAAATGCGGGCAAATATTAATATTAAGGCGAGGGCGACTATTATCGCGAATTATCCGCGCTTCATAAAAGTGGCCTTAATAGGACTAAATGTGAGTATTATAATTATTTATGTATTGTAACTTAAACATTAAAAATTTAAAAACGAATGGGTATTATAAATTGTTCATTTATTTGGTGACCTGTGGTTTACTTAATTCGTTATTTTTTTTTTCAATCTATCATGCAAGATAAATAATTAGTGTTTATTATTGGATTTATAAATGCAGAGTGAATGAAGTCACTTTAGTATTTATTACAGCTGCCTAACATCATTTTTTTTATTTAGAGAAATGCAGTAAGTCTCTGGATCAAAAGGTATGAGGAAGAAGGGAGCCTTGCAAGTAGACAGCGAAGTGGAAGGTCGTCGCTTATTAGTGAAGCGCAGCGACAACATATCGTGGGCGAGTATGAAACCAATGGTTTCACACCTACGACACACTCGGAGTCACCGCAAACTGTTCGCCGTGCCCTCCACGCTGAAGGCTTGCATCACAGAAGATCAGCTAAAATGCCCTTCTTTACAGAAAGACATAAAGAAGAACGATTACATTTCGCACGGGAATATTTAGACTTTCACTGGATTACTTCCATTTTGTTCCGGTTCGCGGTCGCCACTCCAGAACTTTTCGACCCCATCGGCCATCCGTTCTGCGAGCAATGTGCCCTACCCACTGCCACTTAAGTTTAGCAATTCTTCGGGCTACGTCGGTGACCTTGGTTCTCTTGCGGGTGTCTTCATTTCTGATGCGATCACGCAAGTAAACTCCGAGCATAGCCCTCTCCATTGCCCTTTGGGTGACTTTAAGCCGCATACGTCTACTTGACTGCATTGAAAATAATGGGGGTTATACAAAATATTAATCCCTAATGTTCTAGTTTTAATTAGACGTGTTACAAAATATTTAGCGATATTAATAATTCCTAAATTGAGGTTTAGTTTCAATCTTCTTTTCTTCAGGAAAATGAACACTTAAACTATAACCTCAATATGAGTTACATTTATTGTGACGTCACATAAAAAACATATTCACGAAGTATAAATTATGTATTAGTTTTCAGTAAGCTCTGTTGAATACCGATAGATAGAAGTGGGTAACAACAATTATATTTGTGTTATTAGAATATCCTTGTTATGTTAATAAAAAATAACTTCAAAGTGGGTATACAGATACACAAAAAAATCTTATGAACGGTTACAAGAGAACTTCTTATAACTAGGTAGGAATGTGACGTTACAAATCTCATAAAAGTTGTTAATTATATGAATAAATGAAACGAATAAAACAATTGTTGTTATCTGTCAGCACGACTTTTTTTTCCAACTTCCAACACCGAAAAAATATTACACAATCACATAAATAGTTATGATGGGTTATTAACTTATATTTAAATCCTTATAAAAATAAATAATGAGCATGAACCCATTTCAAAATAAATACCAAAGTAAATAGTTTTTGCATAAAATACAAATATTAATTAAAGTGGTTACAAAAAAAAATAAAAAAACCCTTATTATGTAAACGGGATTTGAACTCAAGACACGTTGATCGTGAACCCTAAACCTAAACAGCTATCAACGCCTGGTAAATATGGTCGAAATTTAGCTATCCAATGCAAATACGATCATGCGTTTGCTGCGTGCATAACAAAAGAGACGGTAATATATTTCTTTATGTTTCGTGGAGAGCGACGCGACAACTTGCGACAGTAGGCGACTCTGTGGCTGTGGTGTGCGTAGGTACTGTATTGAGACAGCTTACACATACAGCCGCACGGACGCTTGCCCGTGCGTTCACAGCAATATGATCCTTCGTGTGCCTGTGCGCTTATGAACGCTTACTGTACATCAAACTTGTTGACCTAAATAGTTTACTCAGAGGTGACCTACGATTTTAGTTATAGAACAGCAATGATAGCCTAGTGGTATGTTTGTCACCGTAAAATTGTCAAATACGTTATATTGTAATCTCTCTAGCGATATTGTAAACTCTCGAATTATTGTCAAACGAACTTACTGCTTAATAAAACGCATTATTTTTCGTGAAATGCATGCGATGGTAGTCAACACACGCGGTGTGGAGGGAAGGCGGGGTCCCTCTTGCCCAGTTGTACCACTCGCATGAAAAGATACTGTACCATTTCTGAGAAATATCGATTAATATAACCTAACCTTAAAACACTTTATATTCCCCTAAAAAGCGTAGTCGACGGATTTCCGAGTGCAGGGTTTAAAGGAACCTAACTAACCAAGTTCCGATTATGGAGGCAGAGATACTTCCGCATGTTCAGTTGACAATAATTCGAGAGTTTACAATATCGCTAGAGAGAAACACGTTATATTGTAATATAACGTGTTTGTCAATTTTACGGTGACATGTCCATAGGACTGTCTCCAGTTCGAACCTAAGATACGCACCCCATATTTTTCGGATGCGTGCACGTAAGTATTGTATAATTATCACTTGAATACTTTAAGAAAAACATCGTGGGGACCGGAGCACCAAAGATGCAGAAAAAAAATATGATTCAAATAAATAGTATGGAATAACATTTAAGAGGAATCGCTGGTGATATTCATACAAACATATTATTCGTCAGTTTCCTCTTGGGATAAAATCACCACAGCATTTTTTTGCTATCGTCTAACTAATTAATCAAACATTCACCGCCATGGGTGCCATATTTTATTTTTATTAATAAATAAAATTCAAATTGCTCAAATGATTTTGTAATTTTGAAAATTATCCACCTGAGCCATCGTCCTAATTTTATTCATAGAGCCAATAAGAATCTGAGTTATCCTAATAGTGCATAATTATGAATATGATTATGCATTTCTGAAATTATCAAGAGAGAGTATCAATATTAATGTAGTCGTGGGCGTAGTACTCATAGATTAGGAGCTCTAATCTCCTTTATGACGTCATTCAAAAATAAAATAATGGTGTAAGTTCAACAAATCATTACGGTTTTATTGCTAACTAGCTGTACCCGCGGCTTCGCTCGACTCTGTATTCTATTGGAATGGAACAAAACAAGAATAGCTTAATATTAAAAATTGTACAAGTCGATCATTATTAGATTGATAGATATTTTTGATAAATAAACGATTATTATTATTAAGACGATTACATGAGCTAAACGCGAGTTTTATAATTACTATAAGTATATGATTCACTGCTATAAACAAGACCAGAAAAATATATGAAATTATTCAGGATATAATAAAAAGAAATCACGAACTTATCTCTGAAAATATCTTTCAAACAATAAAAAACATACTAATATGCATCCGATCATTCTGATTTTTTGGCAAATAATTCTACAAGCAATATATTAGCATGATACTGTTTCAGTTTTTTAATCCAATCAATAGTTTTTTTGTAAATCGATCGAAACCACTCATTTCGCGCTATTTGGCCCGCAGTGGCTGACGTAACAACCACTTTGTAGTGCAAGCTGATTAGAACTTTATTCTAACAGCTTTTCAAACGAAGTTTGAACCACCACAAATAGAGTTGCTAATTTAGCTCGTCTAAGCGCCTTAAGCAGCACTCACCAAGGTCGGTCAGTGGGCGGATGCTTGAAAAATTCGCTCTATTCTATTTTTAGTTATGGCAAGTGCTGTCGATGCCAATGTCGACAATTCTGCCAATGTCAGAAGTGAAATGAGAAAGCAAGAGATGTATAGAGAGTAGGGTAGAAAGAGAGAGAGAGAGAGAGAAAAATAAAATAAAAAATAATAAAAAGTGATAGATCAATTAAATTACTAAACTGTTTGTGAAACTTGTTGTTGGGTTAGTAGAAAAATTCGTTACCTAAGCTATTGGTCCCGGCTGTCATTTATAGATCTTTGACAGTTGGTGGCCCGAAAGTCTGACATCCAGTCATACTAACTGGTATCGTATAACTTACCAACTAGTTTGTGGAGGTCAGATAGGCAGTCGGTCCATGTAAAACAAAATACTGGTATTCAAAAGCATCCAGTTAGACTGGAAGCCGACCCCTACATAGCTGCGAAACAGCTAGGCATGATGGGAAATCATAGTAAATTCATAATAATAATCTCAACAATATTGGTTGTTTTGTTAATTTAAAGTATTTAAACTAAAACATACACCTACACCTTTAGTTAAACAAAATAGTAGTAATTTGAAGATTCCATTAAGTAAATTCTTGAAAAATTAACGGTAGAATAGTTTGAATATCCAGGAAGCAGTAAATATTCACTCGGGCGACTCCAGGTGCTTTTAATTTTATTATAATATATATTTTTTTAAATGTCTCTAATGTATATAATAATTTTTATAAATGAGTTTCATTATTGTTTTTTGAAGTTATTATCATTTTTACCAATTATTCACAAGAAATTATAATGAGAATATTTGAACGCCGCACATTGGTTCAAGGGCGGAAAAAACTCCTTTGTTTCGACCTTGTTTAAAATGTCTAGAATTTGGTACACATATAATAGAATAATAGTAGAAACAACTCCTAAAATTAATTCGGGTAAATAATAACACAGTTTTTAATTATACTATGCCAAAGTAGGGTGATCGACAATTAACAAATTTCGTGCAAAAAATATTGGTATTTCAAGTATGAATAGAACTTAAATACTATGATTATCATCTTTTATTTTTAAGTTAGTTATAAGTTTATAGTGTGTATTAATAAAATACGTAAACATAATGTTACAATATGATGAAAAATTACTTGCTATTAAATTTTTAGTGAAGAAGGTCATTTGACACCTTTTGTTTTCAATCATGAGATCATAACTAATCTCCGTTAACAACCGTTAAGTAATAATATACCTCCAGAGATTACTTAAACCCTATAGATTAAGAATACATCAGTTTTGGCTGCGAAAACCTGCGATCTTGAAAATACCAGGTCATTAACTAATGACGCTCTGTAATTAAGAAAAAGTGCATTTTATTAATAAGTCTTTCTAATGAGGGTTATTAACACTTTATCATGTCGTTTAAGTATAAATAGCATTGAACAGTAGTTTTAACTTCACTTACAATTATTTTCTCTCACGATAACAGTGTTATAATAGTGATGGATAGCTTTACTATTGCCTATACCGATTTAGTGGAAATCGTATAATCAAGTAATCGTGAGATACATAAATGCCTCAAAAATTTTAAACTTATGTATCCACACTTTACAGAAAATGTTTTGAAGCAAATTTGTGAAATCTGAGTCGTAATTTTCTACCCGTATTTACGAAAATGTGGTAAACTGCAGCGAGAAGTCATACTACTTTTATGGCAAAAAATGAACAGTGCCTGAAAAATATTTTTACCGTTTAGATATCTTGATAGATGTAATGAATATGCTCTTAGCTACCTCAGATCCCCTTATCAGCAGTTTAGGTTCAGTACCGAATAAAAAATACTGTCCTCTTCACGATAATGCCAAAGCTTTATTAATGGATAGCACCCATCTCTAAAACTATGTCTTCTAAATATTAATAAACTAAATACTAAACTGTTTAGTTTATTAATATTTATTTATATAGAAATGCTTAAAAACTGTATATTTATTTTGCATAATATTTACCTATAATTAAATATTTTCATGTAAAAAAAAAATACATAATATATCTTTCTCTTTGTATACTGGTATATTCATCATTTTAATAAAGTCACCTGCTTAGCCTTTTTCCAACCATGTTGGGATCGGCTTCCAGTCTAACTGGATGCACTGAATACCAGTATTTTACATGGAGCGACTGCCAACCTGACCTCCACAACCCAGTTAATGCTGGGTAATACGATACCACTTGGTAAGACTGGTAGTCGGCCTTTTTGGGCCACTGACTACCTGTAACGACTGCCAAAGATGGACAAGTGACAGCCGGGACCAACAGCTTGACTCATCGAAACTCAGTATTTCAGGGTGGACACCCATCCACAGACCAACCGAGGCAAGCACAGCTTAACCTAAAGATCGTCCTGAGCGGCTGTTGTTATTTAGCCACGAGCTCTTTAATATAATTTTAATCAAGTATTTTGAAGAAATGCAACGTATTTTCATCTAAAAATAATAATTTCCGCTTGCCCGTACAACCTGCACCACTGTGCGCCGTTAACGGCAATACATAGCGCTCATTTTATAAAAAATTACATCTGTAGTTTTGTTACCTATGTTCTACAAATAAAAATATTTGAATTATAAATTCTTTACATAGTAAAGTATAAAAAAAAATGAAAAACAAACCATGTGTTTTTATTATTACAGGGAGAACTATCTAGAAGGCGACCCGACTTGCGTGTACAACGCGGCGCAGGCGCTGCGGACTATACAACAACTGTACGGAATCATACCCCGAGTGTTCGGCAAGGGAGTCGCGGCCAAACAGGTTACAACTTTACCAAAAAGAAAAGTCACAATATTCGCATTACTTATTTTGACGTACAGAATGCTTGGTTGACGACTTCGGAAAGTGTCCGTTTGCACCTTGTATGAATGCAATAGGGGCCGATGCTGTTGCTATCAACTGGCAAGAAATCTAAATTGCAATTGCAAAAAAAAAAGACTGCTGCTTAGAAATTCTCGGTGGAAGAACCAAATGGGCTTGAAAGATTTTTGTATGAAAAAAAAAAATGGCCGTATTTTCTTCTGGCACTTTGTTTCTTTTTTTAAAGCGGCCACGCGTACGACCTATATAAATCGATAGCTGGTATCAATACAAACAAGTTTTGTATGAGCCATAATTTTCTAAAGTGTCACGTTTCCGAGATATGAGCTATCAAAGTTAAGGTTCTTTCAGTAATGGCTCTTCAGCTCAAATTAAATTTTGATCAGACACGCATAAACTGTGTATCGACCGATAGCTGTCATCCAGTGTTTTGATGTTTGACACGAGGCACGACGCCATGCGCCACCGTCTTTATTACTGCTGTTCCAACAAAGATCCTTATCACCTTTTACTCTCACTGTTAGGTGTGGGACCTCCTCTGCCGCCTAAACAAAGAAGAGCAGGGGCAGGGTCCGAGGGGCGCCGCGACGTCGTGCATAGACCAGCTGCTACTGCTTGATAGAGCGGTAGACTTTGCCAGTGTCATGGCGACGCAGCTCACCTATGAAGGACTCATTGGTAAATTCTGGAAATAACAGCCTTATTTATAACACCTGCTTCTGCCAGCGACTTCGCTCGCTTTAAGTTTGAAAATTGTTCTATAGGAACTTACTACCGGGATAAAAAGTATCCTGTGTTAATATTAATCCAGGTTGTAAACTATCTGTGTGCAAAATTTCATTCAAATCAGTTTTGTCATTTTAGCGTGATACAGTAAAAACGTCCATAAATCCATACTCACAAACTTTCGCATTTATAATATTAGTAGGACCATAAAGGTGGACGCACACCTATCCGCGCCGAACGCGCCGAAAGAATCGACCGCGCCGAACTCCATGGACACAGTTTATAAATCAAAATAATTTTACAAAACCATAGTAACATCATTTTTATGTTTTGGTGGCATTATGTGAGATTGGTTTGTAAAAATGTCCACAGAAAAAGTAATTATTCTAAAATAAAGTAAAATAAGTCATGGCAAATAAGAGAGAAGCATTGACTCAGACTAAGTTAGGTAAGTACAGTAGGTATGTACGTGTACGTATATGTTCTAACGTATTATATCACACTTATAATTCAAGCTCAAGTCCAATTTACCTCATGCGGGTATGACTGTTTTAATATACTGATTTTTTCCGGATCTATTGCTAAAACTTTAATTTTTCTACTATTTCTTCTTATTCCATCTGGCAACACTGGTCAAAACGCACGCATCAGCCGCGCCGAATCTGATGACGTCATTCGAATTTGTCTCGCATTTCTGGGGTTCTGCTCGATTCGGACGATTCGACGCGGATAGGTGTGCGAGGTTTCATAGGATTTCATACAAGTAATTCTAAAATTCGATGCGTTCGGCGCGGTCGATTCCTTCGGCGCGGATAAGTGTGCGTCCACCTTTAGTAGGAATATTAGTAGGTTTAATTAAGAGTCATTTCAACTTGCCAGAATGTGTTGATTTGTTTTGCTTTGTTAATCAACTCGTTCTCTTGAAACGGCCGATATATTATCTTCGTCATTTTATACTCACAAACGTCGTTGCTTAGAGTGGCACTAGATGGCGCTGTGTAATTTCCAGCGATATTATTATACTGTTTTCATTGCAGACGAGATCTACGGCATAAAGAACTCGACAGCAACGTTCCCGGGGCACAAGTTCGTGAGCCCGGATGACGCTAGTCCGGAGGTGACGGCGCGCGAAAAGAAGCGCATCATACTCAACTCCAGTGAGGAACTGTTCGCAGAGATCAGGGACTGTAGCTTTACTTCGGTGAGTTCACAATAAAGTGTCAACTTTAATTCAAAATCTTATGAATGAGGTCATACACATGCGAGGGGACAGTTTTAATTCTAAATAAATAAAATGTTGACACCCCTCAGTGATGACTAGAAAATGGTTGACTGAAAGGGCAGCATCATTTCAGCCGCAGCCGCAATACGTCCACTGCTGGACGATAGGCACAATAGGCACATTTATCGGTCCTGTGCGACTCGCATCCAGCGGGTCCCCGCAACCTTCACCAGGTCGTCGGTCCACCTAGTGGGAGGTCTTCCAACGCAATATCTTCCGTTCGCGGTCGCCACTCCAGAACTTTTCGGCCCCATCGGCCATCTGTTCTGCGAGCAATGTGCCCTGCCCACTGCCACTTAAGTTTGGCAGTTCTTCGGGCTACGTCGGTGACCTTGGCTCTCTTGCGGATGTCTTCATTTCTGATTCGATCACGAAGGGAATCTCCGAGCTTAGCCCTATCCATTGCCCTTTGGGTGACATTAAGCCTTCCGATGAGGCGCATTGTGAGCGACGTTTCGGCCCCGTATGTAATCACTAGCAACACACACTGATCATAGACTGTCGTCTTGAGGCACTGCAGTAAGCTGTCGAAAGGGTAGCAATGCTAACTAAATATTGTATGTCTGTAACACTTTTTTTTTAAATCTATATATATAAAAATGAAACCCGTTTTCCGTTGTCACGACATAGCATGAAAACGGCTTGACCGATTTGGCTGATTCTTTTTTTGTTGTGTTTGTTATTGTCAGGAGAAGGTTCTTATGAAAAAAAAATGTAGTAGTAGGTATGTAGGTAGTAGTAGTAGGTAGGTAGTATTAGGTAGGTAGGTAGTAGAAGGTAGGTAGTAGTAGGTAGAGAGTAGTAGGTAGGTTAGATAGCTTTTTCCCTCTTATGTGACGCAGACGAAGTTGCGTGGTTCAGCTAGTATTTAATTATTTATGTTAAGATTAGGGATGCAACCCATACCGATATATCGGCGATACTTCGAGTTTGCAGATATTTCGGTATCGGCGATATTTTTGTGGCAGAAACAACGATACTTTTCAAATTTCGCGCTTTAATAATGACGTCTTACACTCAAGCTTAAAAAAAATGGCGCAGAAGTGCTTTAGTTTCCTAATGAGTTCTGTCGCATCTGAGAGAATATTTTCCACCGCAGGTCTTATTCAAACAGACTTGCGAAATCGTCTTAGTCCGCAAAACTTAAGAATACTTTGTTTTTAAAATAAAAATCTTATGAATGTGAATTTTGATTCCTAAAACTAGTAATTAATTGTGTTTTATTTATTCTACCTTCCTTTTTTAATTCAATATGCGTATCGGTATCGGTATCAGTATCGCCGATATTTTTATAACAGTATCGGCATCGGTATCGTATCGGCAAAAAGGCGTATCGAAGCACCTAGTTAAAATGATCTTTCTTCAGGTTGGAGCAGCCCTCTCAAAGAAAGCGCGCGTCATCAAAACACAACTAGATGAACGACACAACGACAAGTCGGTACAAGAGATCAAGCAGTTTGTGTCGCGTCTGCCGCAGATGTTGGCCAACAAACAGTCGCTGGCGACTCACACCGGCATCGCCGAGTATATCAAAGAGGTATGTGTTAGTAAAACCCGACTAGACACGCGACATATCGGTACAGTTTGTGTCGCATCTGCCGCAGATGTTGGCCAACAAACAGTCGCTGGCGACTCACACCGGCATCGCCGAATATATCAACGAGTTACGTGTTAGTAAAACCCGACTAGACACGCGACATATCGGTACAGTTTGTGTCGCATCTGCCGCAGATGTTGGCCAACAAACAGTCGCTGGCGACTCACACCGGCATCGCCGAGTATATCAAAGAGGTATGTGTTAGTAAAACCCGACTAGACACGCGACATATCAGTACATTTTGTGTCGCATCTGCCGCAGATGTTGGCCAACAAACAGTCGCTGGCGACTCACACCGGTATCGCCGAATATATCAAAGAGGTACGTGTTAATAAGACTCGATTAGACATCTGACATTTAGGTGCAGTTTGTGTCGCGTCTGCCTCAGATGTTGGCCAACAAACAGTCGCTGGCGACTCACACCGGCATCGCCGAGTATATCAAAGAGGTACGTGTTAATAAGACTCGATTAGACATCTGACATTTAGGTGCAGTTTGTGTCGCATCTGCCGCAGATGTTGGCCAATAAACGGTCACCGGCATCGCCGAGAAATCATAACCTCATACCTGTAATCCCTGAAGTATGAAGCAGAGGTGTAGGTACCTATCTATACTCACATTTTGCTAACTACCTGAAAGTCCCAGAAACGTCCTTGTATGCATAAATCGCATTTTCGTCTGACAAGTCTCGAAGGTTCATACCAAACACGCTCGTCATGCGAGTTTACTAAAAAAAGCCTTATAATTACATTATTATGTTTTGTTTTAGACAACAGACACTTTCGAGTTCCACGACATGATCCAATGTGAGGAGGACTTCCTGAACTGCGTGGACAACGAGAAGGCCTGCCCTTACATCGAAGACCTCATCGCTCAGAAAGAACCATTAACTAAGGTAAGTTTCTTGTCATATACAGCCCCTCGAGTCGGGTTTAGCCATGCTTGCCTAGGTTGGTCTGTGGATGGGTGACCACCCATTACATACCGAGCTCCTCCGTGCTTCGGAAAGCACGTTAAGCCGTTGGTTCCGGCTGTAATTTGTAAGTCTTTGACAGTTGTTATAGGTAGTCAGTGGCCTAAAGGCTGACAGCCAGTCTTACCAAGTGGTATCGTATTACCCGGTACTAACTGGGTTGTGGAGGTCAGATAGCCAGTCACTTCATGTAAAATACTGGTATTCAGCAGCGTCCGGTTAGACTGGAAGTCGACCCCAACATAGTTGGGAAAAGGCTAGGCAGATGTAGATGACTCGCGGCTTCGTTCCCGTTATTTCTGGTAATTAGGATACTTTTGGCAAAATTCAATATTTTGCATAACATTTAATTTCATTGACTCATATGTCTATAGTGTTGTTTCCGTTTTAGCATATAGTTACACTTTTGATACATCCATGTATCGGAAATAACAGGTATGTCTGCTTAGGTACGTTTTTATTTCTGATTTTCCTTAATCATGACCTCATCAGCGATCCCACAAATCAAAGTAAAATATAAAATATAGGAAAATTCTGAAATATGTTAACAAATACGTACCTCAAACAAGCCAAAAAAGTTACATTATGTCAATATTATAATATACCTACTGATAATAAATATTTTTGGACTAGCTTCTGCCAGCGGCTTCGCCCGCGTGAAGTTTGATTATTGTCCCATGGGATCTTACTACCGGAATAAAATGTATCCTATGTTTTATGTGGGTCATAGCGTGATGATATAAACGTAAGAGTAAACAAATATAATAATAACAAATCTCCGAACTGCTAAGCTATCGGGAGTTACACGTGTTATTGTGAGTCAACTATAAAAGATAGACATATGCTGTCTTGGGATATTTTTTATATAATTTTATGTGGAATATTTCCGTTATACATGATTTCTATGTAGCTTTAACCATTAAGGCTGCACACGCGACGGAAGCTAAAAAAACCAAGTATCTCCCGTTTTCCCAACATTTCCTTTCACTGCTCTGCTCCTATTAATGGTAGCGTGATGAAAAGTATACTATTACCTGCTCAGGAGTATGTAGAATAATTGTACCAAGTTTCGTTAAAATCCGTCGAGTAGTTTTTTTTTCTATAAATAACATACAGACAGACAGACAGACAGACAAAAATTTTACTGATTGCATTTTTGGCATCAGTATCGATCACTAATCACCCCCCGATAGTTATTTTGTAAATATATTTCATGTACAGAATTGACCTCTCTACAGATTTATTATAAGTATAGAAGATATCAATAATATAATATACAATAACTAGCGACCCGCCCCGGCTTCCAAAGGGTGCAATGTTGATACTTTTGTGGGTAATAATCAGAGATCGGAATAGGTAGAGCTGTTTTATATACTTGCTATAGGTTAGAATAATATGGATACTCCCTAAGTCCCGGATTTGGTTTTTAAGTAGGTCAAAATCATAAAAAAAACTGTTCTCGCCTACGGGACTAATGAAAGATTACACTTTCTTTCTGAGGAGTAAATATAAGAAGGACGGGATTAAGGATAGTATAATAAAATCCCGTAGTATCAGTCGGAATCCCGTGCAATAACCATATTGATATCAATGTTTGTGGTCAATGAACCTAAATAGCTCTACCTATTCCGATCACTAGTAATTATACATATTATAAATAAACCATCCTCTCGAATCAGTCTATCTTTTGCTGAAAACTGCATTAAAATCTGCTCCGTAGTTTAAAAGATCTAAAAGCGTACAAACAGCAAAAGTAACTTTGTTTGTAACCCCCGACGCAAAAATGACGGGGTGTTATAAGTTTGCCGTGTCTGTGTGTGTGTCTGTCTATAGCATCATAGCTGCCGAACGGATGAACCGATTTTGATTTAGTTATTTTTGTTTGAAAGGTGAATTAGTTGGGTGTGTTCTTAGCTACAGATACCGGCACGGTTCTTGAGCGCTTGACGAAGGAGTGGGGATCGCTTTGCGCATCGTACACTTATGACAAATAAAACGTCGCCGTGAGGTACGTGCAGCAGGAGTAAAGAACAAATCCTGAGTGACGGCTATGACGCGATGCGCTACGGGCCAATCACTGCACTTTCCCCGCCCCCGCGCCTCACTTCATACCACCAAAGGGACCCAATAACTCACTTTTGCGCAGGTTTCAAGAATCGTGCCGATGATTGTATGTTTGACGAAAATCGGTCCAATATGGCTGCCGCCACGAAATGGTGGATTACATAAATTTATTCAACAACTTCCTCAATATGGGTATAAAATGAAAGAGCTTGACTAGTGGAATACTACAGACATAGACTATGACAAATTTAAAATCCAAGATGGCCGCCACCATAAAATGGCTAATTACTTTTTTACTACTACCTACCTTTACCTACTATCTAACGAAATCAGATAAGGAAAGTAAAGTGATGACTGGTACCTAGGACCTAACGAATTATTGTGTCGGGTTTTTTTTTATTTAATTTAACTTGTATATAATTTGTATTTTCCCCATTTAGGTACTCCGCCTAATCTGCCTGCAATGCGTGACCGGATCAGGGCTGAAGCCGAAAGTTCTAGAATACTACAAGAAGGAGCTGGTTCAAGTGTACGGTCTGAAAACCTGGCTCACTCTCTGCAATCTGGAGAAGTGCGGACTCCTCAAACCGCAGCAAGGGACCAGGCAGTATGCTGTGCTGAGGAAGGTCAGATAAAATTATCTATACCTATCTCATACTCTAGCACTTCGCCCGCGAACTTTGAGCTCCGCTAATTTGCATTTTAAATCGTCCGAGTAGTTTTTGAGTTAAATCGTAACGAACACACTAACAAAAATTTTAATATTTCCTCTATAATATTAGTATAGAAGCATAAAGGGTGTAAAACACCTCTTCACGAAGCCGACAGACACTTGTTCTCCCCATCATTGCGATCATTTTTTTTGTTCTACACCATGCCTGGGAACCTTCTAGTTACGGAGATATGGGGGGTCAAAGTTACAACTTTTTGACAAGATTTTTTATTAAATAAAAGTTTTTTTTGTAAGATTTTAACTTTTAACAACTCCACGACCCCCGTACTATTCAATCCGTCCATCAGCACAATGATTTAAGTGCGTTACATTGAGTTCTACCACAAGATTTATAACCTCATAAAAAAAATGGTTTCCCAGCAATATTTTTTACCTAAAGTTACTACTTAGTTTGATGTATAGAATGCTTGGTTAACGGCTTTGTGATGAGGTGGTTTACACCCTGTATACTCTAGCAATCCGTTCGCGACTGTTTCCGCGCAAATTGATGTTTGACAGCTATTTACAACGTTGCCAACTTTTTGGATACGTGCTCTTAAGAGCCCTCTTACAGTCCACTAGCGCCGCCAATCAAAAAAATGTCATAACTCGTAAATAGAATCAAAAATACAAAATGTGGTCTATTATCACTGTAGAAAAGGCAATAACGTAATTTTATAACACCTTATCAACACTTGAAATATAGCTGTTTAGCTAAATCGTGCATTCAAAACTTAAACGGCCGTTTTTGTTACAAATGCACGATTTAGCTAAACAGCTATATTTCAAGTGGTGACATTGTGTTATAAAAATACGTTATTGCCTTTTCTACAGTAATAATAGACCACATTTTGTATTTTTGATTCTATTTACGAGTTATGACATTTTTTCGATTGGCGGCGCTAGTGGACTGTAAGAGGGCTCTTAATGATACTAGCTTCCTGCCTTCAGCACGATGCATAAATTCGCGCCTTTTACCTATGTGGGTAGGCAGAAACTATAGAACGCCTGCTACGATCCTTACATATAACTGCTTTTGGTCTTCAATAAATAAATTAAATGATAATTCACAGACATTTCACCTGACCATGGACGAGACGGAGATGAATGGTAAGGAGAAGAGCTACCTGTGCAGCAAGTACACGCCACTGACTGTGAGGCTGAGCGAACATATCGCTAAGAACAAGGGATGGACAGGTGAGATTCTACTTATATCTAGTTTACATCATCTATACTTAATATTATAAAGCAGAAGAGTTTGTTTGTTTGTTTGGTTGAACGCGCTAATCTCAGGAACTACCGGCTCGAATTGAGAAATTATTTCTGTGTTGAATAGTCCATTTATCGTAGTAGGCCATATACCACCACGCTGTGACCAATAGAAGTGGAGCAGTAATATGAAATGTTGCAAGTGGACAAAAAGCTACCGTTGAGCAGGCGATGCGTTGCGATATCAAAACGTCACGCGAACGAAGTCGCGGACAGAAGCTAGTCGTAGTATAAAACAAGTTACATTAAATTTAAAATTTAAAAAACCCCCGACACATTACAATGTAATTCACCATTTTGTGGTGGCAGCCATCTTGAATTTGAAATTTATCATAGCGTATAGTATTCTACTAGTCTTTCATTTGATACCCGTATTGAGAGAGGAGGGAGGGGCGGCCATCTTGGACTGATTTTCATCAAACATAGCTAAGACCATTCCCGACAAGTTCACCTTTCAAATAAAAACAAACAAAATCAAAATCGGTTTTTCCTTTCGGGTGCTACGATGCCACTGACAGACACACAAAGACAGGTCAAACTTATAACACTCCGTCATTTTTGCGTCGGGGTTTAAAAACCGCCGCATATATGCCTTCAAAAAATTCGAAGACATGTGACCTCTACCAACCCGCACTGGGCCCACGTGGTGGATTATAGCTCATTCCCTCTCAGAGAGAGGCGGCCTGTATCCCAGCTGTTGGAACATTAGGCTGAAGAAGATGATGATGCTTGCAATATGTACTGCTGAAATATCGGGAACTCAAAATGATATAGTAAGCATGGTTCACTTTTTGTATTATTGACCATGTCAGCAGAACTTTTGTCTTTCATCGTCCTAGACCCAGCGGCCTCCATTTTGGGTTTGCCTCCACCGATCACAGTATCAGATCACGTTAGCCACGGATCACAGCAAGTTGTATCCACTGATACCGTTATCCATTTTCCTCGTTATCGTGTTACCACGATATCCGTGGCGACATCAAAAAAATAAACAAAATCGAAACAGATCGCGGTTTAGGTACAGAGACAACAAACAATTTTTTTTTTTTTTGTCAGCCAAAGTTTTGAGTTTCATTTTTTTTTTTGTTGAATTTCAAACCCAGTTGAGAAAAGGCTAGGCTAGGGTGACAATAATGATAAAATCTCATCGACAAGAGGCAATCCAGGAATGTTGAGTCTGCTTTGAGTATTGAGTAAAATCTCAATGAGATCTCCCCACAGACTAGGTTATAGATATGGTCTACCTTCCATGTTCGCCGCTTAACACGGCTATCACCTTACATTATAGCTGCATCAATGAGCGCAGTTCGCGAAGCTGAATTTTGAACTTAAAATACTTACTTATTTACTTTTTTGTTCGTATGGGAAATCATCAAATGACTTCTCCCACTCTGGGCGGGGCGGGAAAGAGTGTCAAACATTTACTGACTAAAACTCATCCATGTTCCTTCCTCGCCCTTTACGTTCCGGGGCCACGGAATCTCATTCGAACAGTCCCGAAACCCTGGCAGGCCCTTGCGGGCCCCTCCCGTCATCGATACCCACGCTAAAATTTTATAACTGTATTGGAGTCGGCTTCCAGTCTAACCGAATGCAGCTGAATGAGCATATTTTACATGGAGCGACTGCCTATCTGACCTCCATAACCCAGATTTCAAGACCATTTTCACAAATATTATGAACTTTACATAATTAAGTATTCGACAAATTACATTAACTGCTCATCAAAACACAAATACATTATCACACAAATCATAAGTGATTGTCAAAAAACACAGTTCCATGTCAGTAGGAATGATTCATTCGTAGATAACAGACATAATATATTACGTATCATTACCGGGCACACAGTTACACATTACATATGCTAATATGTAGGTACCGACCTCCCATATTAACACTCGGCCATTGAGCCAATTAGCCTACCGCTGACCTAATCAACTTCCTCGTTTTGCTATTTTTGGTACAACAAAGCTATGATACATTTCAGATAGGTTTTGTTTTTTCACAATATTCAGCATTCAAATATTGATTGCCGTGTCCAATGCTCTCTGAACGCATGATGACTGAATATAATCCGAGATTGTAATCGATTTTATAGATATTTGGGCGAAGTATTCAATTGGATTTAGACATTTTTACACTGCGCCATTTCATCGTCTGTTTAACCTTTTCCCAACTATGTTGGGGTCGGCATCCAGTCCGGATGCAGCTGAATATCTACCAATATTTTACACTAGCGGACGTCACGCGGTTTCACCCGCGTAGTTCCCGTTCCCGTGGGACTACGGGGATAAAATATAGCCTATTATTTAGCATAGTATTTTTGAAATCGCCTTAGTAGTTTTTTTAGTTTATTCATTACAACCAAATAAACAAAGTTTTCCTCTTTATAATATTAGTGTAGATGGAGCGACTGCCTGTCTGACCTAGATCCAGTTAGTACTAGAGAATACGATAACCCTTGGTAAGACTGGTTGTCCGACTCTTTTGGCCACTGACTACCGTAACGACTGTCCAAGTTCTACAAATGACAGCCGGGACCAATTGCTTAACATGGTTTCCGAGGCACGGAGGAAACTTGGTTTGTACTGGGTGATCACCCATCCCCAGACCAACCTAGGCAAGCACGGCTCAACCTAAAGATCGACCCCAGCGGGTGTTATTATTTCGCCACGAGCTCCTCTGCTGTACGCAGCGCAATTTATTATAATTGTCACTTGTCTAGATATAAAATGTAAAAAAATATATTTGCATATTGTTATCATTACTAGTTAATTTTACACTCTTATCACTATATGCCTGTTTATTGTAGTTTTTCAATGAGTAATATCAATCTCAGGCGAACACTGCTAGCTTAATTATTAATTCCGGACCAAATTGCGCTATAATATTACTGACTCACATCCCGAACAAAAGAAAAACTCAAATTACATATCATCACGCTTGTTATCCCCAAAAGGTTAGGCAAAGGTGTACATTATAGCACATCCACTTTCGCCAGTTAGGTTTAGGCACAATGTAATAGGGCGCGAGCCTATTGGCATCAACCAGGCACACATCCAGACTCCGTGGCTACTACTGAGAAATTCCTGATTGAAAAACCCAACAACAGTTAGCCTGAACTAGGGTTTCTAGGCCAGGACTTCATGAGGCAGGAGGCAGTCTGATACAAATTACAGGTCAATCAATCGCTTTTGCAGGCAAAGAGTTCAATTATTATTGTAATAATGCAAATTATCCATCATTTCAGGTATCCAAGATGTCCTAGGTCTCCAAGGGCCAACTGTGGATGAACTACAGACATTACAACCGCGTATGACGCGTCGCAACTCGATATCGAGCGAAAACTCTTCCTCCATGGAAAACCCTCGTGTTATCCTAGTCTTCTTCATCGGAGGATGCACGTATCAAGAGATATCAGCACTTAGGACAATCAGCCAGCAAGAAGACTCCAATGTAGAATTTGTTATATTGACCACTAAGTTGATCAATGGAACAACATTCATAGAATCTTTGATGGAAAACGAATAATCAAATATTGTATCTCATCAATCATAATTCCAAATATAATTATTTAAATTTGAGTGTAACTTTGTATATTATTGTATTTAATAAAAGCAAAATAATTGTTTAAATAATCTTTTAATTCTCATGACTCCACACATTTCATGAATACGGAATAAAATTAAACATGAACCATAAATCTTGGTTTATTAAAATTTCATATTCATAACTTGCATATAATATAAACTTCAATTTGATCAGTTTTTCTTTAAATAAACTTACAAAATCCTGCACGCTTACCAACTATATATTACAATTTTAAAGCTTTCAGCATAATAAAAATAATTTCGTACACCAACATACATACAAGTGTAATCTAATGACTGTTCTCATAAATATTCGTTACTCGTGTATTTTGTGATGTTGGATTTCTTTGGTGGTGCTATGTAGACACCAAACTTCTTGGCTAGACTCACTAGCTTCTCGTTATCATATCCGACTTCCTCCTTATAACATCTGAGCATTAAAGGCATCACCGTGTCTAAAATAAACTTAAAATTCTTCTGAGCGTAACTAGAGTCGTTGCCTAAGGAGAGCATAAGTCGCGAGTTGAATACCGCATGGATGCACTCGTCCAGTACGTCCATCATGTCCTTAGTAACCAGCTGCAGTCCTACCTTCTGAATTGTTATGACAGACTGCGCAAACCATATTGTACTACTTGATAAGTCCACCCACGTTTCGTTTATTATGTACTTAGCTAAGATAAGGCCCAAATTTTCCATCTGTATTAAGAATTTATTAACTCCGGCTTTCGTATGCATATTCACAGGGGTCCACTTGTCTTCTGACACTTTATTCTTCATAGAGTCCATGATCTTCTCCCTGTATTCCCTCAGAGCTTTTACAATTGGTGCTCTTAAACAGCTGTTCATCTGAAATCTCAAATCAAGACCAAAGTCACAGAACAGAGTACACTGATCTCTCAGACTCTTCACACAGTCCAACACAGAATCTAACGCACACTGTGGAGTGAACACTTGTTTGATAATTTGACTCATTAACATTCTAAGTTGCATGCTAGCCCACACTACAAAAGCACTAACTTTATTCTTAGGAAATAATGTAATGAACTCTGTTAAGGCATCGCTGAGTGAGCAGAAGAACACCTCACCTACTTGCTTTACATAACTATTGATGGATCCTTCTAGTTGGACCCCTTTCACATGAACCTTTACGGTATGACTGCAGATAGCTAGAAATAACTCACATGCCTGACTCGTCATGTTAAACTTATTAAGTATGTGCACCGGCTGCCTTGACGACTGAAGCCCGCCCCTCGGACTCCAATTATGAGTAACATCAAGTTCTTTCAACAATATTTCAATCAACACTTTCTGTTTCTGTTCAATTCTCTTCAATAAATCAGTTCTTTGTGGATGGCTTTTATTTTCTTCAGTTTCTAATGCCTTCTGGGCTGACACCATAAGTTCGTAAGTCTTTTGAAAATGTCTTTCAACAATTAGTACATCTAACTCCTCTGTTACATCAGCCAACCACTCCGGCAGGGGAGCCACTTGGGGGGAAGGTAGTTCTTCAACAGAGAGACTAGGAGACTCCAGTAACTCAGGCTTAGGCTTATCTAGGCCATCTTTTTTCTTTTGCTTTGAATTTTCCTTTTCAATATACAATTTTTTTGCAATATCAAACTTATCCAGCCAATCTTTCTTGATTGCAAAACTATTGCATTGAAACACTCTTGTATCTGGGAAGGCTAACACTTTGAAAGCTTGTTTGACACTTCCCAAGTCTCTTACGTTCACTACTGCTAAAGTACTAATAGGATAGCTAGCTTGAAACTTATATCTATTAGGACCTCTACGGTTTGATATCCAAGATGTCAACATAAGGCAGTCATTGAACAAATATACATGCATCCTCTGCAGGGCAGTGTTCTCCTCGGCGTCTATCTCGAGTAGGTCGCCTTCGTGAAGCAAAGTTCGATCTGGGACGTCTAATAAATTCATGCAACCTTCTACTTTCTCAGATATAAGGTTGAGCTTATTCTTGCGCTGTTCTTCGGCCCGCTCTGCTTCGACGTCGTGGTTGTCGAGTGATTCGCGGGATATAGCGTTTTCGTTACCTAGAATTGACGCGTGGGAGAGAGTCGTGAGCACAGTTCGCTGTTCGCTCAGCAGGTGGGAGAGCTTGTACATCTCGGCTTCTAGGTGGGATATCTCCGTCGCCGTCTCGATGAACTGCATGTAGTTCTCGTAGACATTCTTCTTGAGGGCACTGGCGGTCTCCTCGGCTAGCGACTGTATCTTGTCCTTCTGTTGTTGGAGCTCCTCCCCTCCGACACAGGACTTCGCCAGCTCCTTCACGTAACGTTCGGGCACAAAGTCTGGCACTGCGAACTTCTCCATGTTGATGTCAGACATCGTTACAATATAATATTTACAGTTTCTACTCGTAATTAATAGTTAAAAACACTGGCTCACTCATCATCATTCGATAATCGAACGACAGGACCGTATCAACCCATCAAATTCAAATGTCAAAATTGCTTGCGTTCCGTTACTTCTGAAAGGTATTCGTAGGCGTTTACATAATTAAACGTTTAGTTATTATGCACACGTGTGATATGAAATTCCGCTTACAAAATGCTTACAGTGTTAATATAATTATCATATTGGAAAAAAATGTACAATTACGTAGACAATATAGTATACGGTCACGGAAAATCTGCGACTCCCTCATGGGGAAGATTTATAAAACAATAGTTAGACCTGGCACTTGGTAAATGAATCAGAATGTTGGGCAGGGCCACAACACCAGAGAGACGAAAGAAAGGCATGTTGAGAAAGAAAGAGGTTGAGAATAAAATCCTAATGTGTGGTGTTACGCGAATGGATGAAATAAGTAAGGAATACATATTAAGAAGAAGTCTGTAAGTAGCGCCGGTGACTGAAAAGCTGTGTGGTAATAAGGGCTACCGTTTTTGAGATCAGCAGATGGCGCCACTGTCGAGTAAGGTCCTGTCAATAATTTTATTTATACTCTAAAAGCATCCTACTGCCGGCGTTTGTAGCTCGGAGGTAGCAGTATTATGAGTAGCTACATAGAATTATGATTCTAGCTCATGTTTCTACTGTAGGGACGCTACTGAAGACCTCAGCTTCCATAGTGTTTCTGTTTTTGGACGCTACATACTAAGGAACACCATTCATTCTTCTCGTTATTGATTAGACCCAAGAATATACCCTTTCTTTTTTTTTAGGGTGCGAAATTATGAAATTTATGACTTCTCCCACTCTGGGCGGAGCGGCAGGGAGTGTCAGACTTTTACTGACTAAAACCCATCCATGTTCCTTCCTCGCTCTTTATGTTCCGGGGCCGCGGTATCTCTTTCGAACAGGCCCGCAACCCCGGCAGACCCAAGAATATACCCTTGAGGTGCACCAATTTAGGTACTGTTGCATTTTACATTAGCTCAATGACAGTAAATTACATTTGTACTGGTAAGTGGCTCACGAGAATTATCTATTTCGGTCAAAACATATTCAACTATTATGATCACAACGAAGCAGTGATTGCCTAGTGCGATAGTCCGACTGCCAAATCATAGGTAGGTCTCATAAGTTCGAACCCAAGAAACGTAACTCTGATTCTTCGGATTCATGTGTATTTTATAATTTGCTTCGGTTATAAGGCTCTGCGTTTCAGTGAAAACATCGTGAAGCAACAAGCATGCCTGAGAAATATTTCTCGGCGGCATGTTGTAAAGGCAAGTCAGAGTTCCACGAGCGACATTAAAACTCTGAGACCAGGTTAGGCACTAACCAGAACCACACGACAAAGAAGATAACGAAGGTAAAAATAAAACAATAAAAATAATTGCGATAATTTATTGTAATTGGCAGTATTTACTTATTAGTAACCATAATTAACCAACCACATAACAGCTTTCATCATCTTTATCGATTGGATTTCGACTTAAAACAAAAAGAGAGCACGATTGTTCAACAGTCGGAGTTAACTGGCAATACATTAAAAAGCCTACTTCAAACTTTCAATTTAATATTAGCACAATATTGTTGCCTCTTCTTTTTGTTTCATTGAACGATAGAAAAAGAGAGCATTGTGCCTCTTAACGCTTGTTTCTTCTGTTTATTTATATATATATTTCCTTATAAACAATTAACCACTTATAAAAATAAGTCGAAATTTATTATAAACAAGATCACTATCGAATTGAAAGTTTAAATTCATAATTTTGGAAAATCCATTCATTTATTTTCACAATGAAAGCGCGGGTGATAATTTTATAAAACAATAATTCCATGGCACTGGCACGACAACAAACATCCTGTCAATATGACAACACTTATCAGCCCGCGCTTTTATTACGACAGATTTTAGTCAGTTGTTCGGTTTTTTTTATTCCTTCTTCTCTTCAGCTTTCGTTTCAGTGTTGGCTTCCTTAAGCTCTGTGATAACGACGGCAGGAGTTTCGGGGTCTTTTGGTGCTTCGTCTTCAGGCTGGCTGGAGTAGTTGCCGTCGCGTTTGTATCTGTAGTAACGACCAGTCGCTACAACTGACTGAGAGTCGTAGCAGTTAACGAGAGCATCACCGTTGCGTCCTAATAAAAAAATAATGGGTGTTATAATAATTAAAGAAACATATATTTTGAGTACGTTAATTAGCTACTAATCTAATCAATTAGCTCAAATTAAGCAAATAGATTAAAATCTCGTACCATTTTGGCAGGTGCAGACAGCAATATGTCTGCGAGCCATGCACACGGCTCCAGAGCCGCACTGGCTGTTGCCGAGACATGGGTCCACGCACCGGTAGCCGACGCAGGCCAGGTGATCAGAGCATTGGGAGTCCAGTTCGCATTCACCCTGCGTATTATAAACACTGAATTAAGTGAAAAATATATGTTTTACCTTACAGCCTTCAAAAATTCAAACAATTTTCTTTGGCATTAGCCGCCAATCAACAAGTTCGTAGCAGATCTGACCTTACTGCAGTGCTGCAGTTAAACAGTTGTCTAGTAGATTGTCTTGTGGAATTTAGTCCACCCTGTATCCACATGAAGTAATAAGTAAAGTAATAACTTACACGTTCGCAAGACACGAGAGCGTTGCCGATGTATCCCGTAGGGCAGGTGCAAACAGGACGCTCGGCGCCGGTGCGGTCGTGTCCGGGAGTGCACTTAGCGTTGGCTCCGCAAGGGTTGGGCTCGCAAAGGTCACCTGAAAGGCGAATAAATGTAGATTTGAACAGTAAAATACCGAGTATGGTGCCTTGCTGAACACCAGTAATGCTTAGACAAATTTTATAGAGGGAAATACTCAAAAGAAAATGTATTATATTCTAATGCTATAATAAAATAGCTACGATTATTTAGTTCCTAATATTCCATCAAAAATAATCGCAATCACTATATGGCAAACAACTCGTTAGTTTAGTAACTTACGGGCTTCGAAAGGCCTGCAGTAGGAGAACGGATCTCCGGTCATGTTCCTGGGGCAAGAGCAGACGGGTGTGAGACCACGGAGGTGGCATTCGGCGTTGGTTCCGCAGGCGTTGATGCAAGGGTCGACGCAGGCGTTGTAAATGCAAGCAGGCTTGTAGCTGGGGCACTCGCCGTCAGATGTGCATTCAGCGGAACAGATCCTGTAGGGATCGCCATGGTAACCCTGTTGATGATAAAATTTAATTTGTTAAGTTTTTTGGTTTTTCGGATGAAGGTTATTAAATTAAACTTTATTAGCTTATAATATTTTAGTAATATTAACTCCTTTTAAAAGTGTATTTCTGGTCACTGGAATCACCGGGGGTAAAAGTATTTGCAAGTCTCAGAAAGACTAAGGTGATTCAAAATCAAAATATTTCATTTCACATAGGCCTAGATGGGCCCTTATAAAACCTCGAAATAGGTTTGGAATTGGGCAAATGAGTAATCTCTAACACTTCTGAGAAGACGAAAGACGAATATTATCCCACCTAATAGAAGGAAGGCGAGAAACAAAGAAATGTTACTTACCCTTGGGCACTTGCAGATGGCGCGGTGAGCAGCAACAGTCTCGCAGTCAGCGTTGACTCCACAGTCTCCACAAGGACTGATGCACTTGAAGTCCCGACACGACTGCTGGGCGCCACACTCACCGTCAGACTCGCACTCATGGTGACAGCCGGTCAGAGGACTACCCTGAAAGAAACAAAAGAGTAAACATTACAATCTAATTCTATGAGGTACAGATTCATTTTCTTAACAGCAGAACCTGTTTTGAAGTTTAAAAAAGAACGATTGAAAGCCGACGCGTGACACTTTTAGAGTAAGTTTTAGGGAATCTGTAAGGGCATATGTCTATCTTAAAGTCTGTCCAAAGGTAGGAGGAAATTGTACTAGTACCAATAGGGTGAAGCAGGCTGCCAGTAACAGCGACGAAATACAAAGTTATGATGACCAAACCAAAAAAAAAACCAGACCAAATAAAAAAGTTATAACGGAACTCTGCGAACAGAGGAGTGAGGCCGGTTTGGTAAATATGTGTGCATTTATTGAGACGTAGTTTCATTGTAGATAGATTTAAATGTGTGCGTCTGACCGTGTTTGTACAGAGCTAGAGGTACTTTTGCGCTGGCCTTACTTTATTGTTGTCTTGGATTTTAATTTGGTCTGAGTGGATAGGTAGTAAAAAATATTAACACATACCCTGTATCCTGGTAAACAAGTACAAATAGCCTGGTTGTTGGCAACGTGGCAATTAGTGTTCGCACCGCAGGGAGATGGGTGGCAAGCTTCCTCTGTGAACAACAACAAACAGTAATGAAGATAACTCATAAACAGAATATAACGAAAGTAACCAATATTGTACATTTGTAATGATCAGTATACCTGGGTCGGCGATTCTGCAAGAGCTGAAAGGACTGCCAGTGTAGCCGGGTGGGCAAGAGCACACAGGAATGTGGTTACGGACCTGTTGAATACATATAGATTAGAAAATGTTTTACCCAGACGAACCAGACTACGACGAATTTAACAGAGATCCTAATGAATAAAAGTTTGTGGAAAATGTTCGTGTATAAAAATATCTTACTTCACAATTAGCGTTAACGCCGCAAGCCCCGGCGCAGGGGTCGATACAGTGCTGGTTCACACAGCTCTGGTGGCTGCGGCACTCGCTGTTGTCTACAGAGAAAATAATTAATTAGATGTGGAATGGAGCTGCTACCTAAATTAAAAGTCAATAAACCAACTTGAAAAAGCTCAACATTTTCAAGAGACAAGGGAATCGAATAAATAAGACAATTAGAATTTCCAATGAACCTAAAGTTACTTACCAATGCACTCAATCTTGACGCACGTTGTCAGCGCATCTCCGGAGTAGCCAGGCAAGCACGCGCAGACGGGCCGCACACTGCCGTGGATGCAGTGGGCGCCGACGCCGCAGGTGTGGGGCCCGCAGGTCACGAGATTGTCGGAGATCGAGCGCCCATGCTCGTACAGGTCTCGGCCCAGGTAGTTCCGGGCATAGTAGTTGTGGTAGCGTTGACCTGGAAGGAATAAGGTTTGTTTGATAATATTGATTAATTTATGTAACTATCCTTATATAACAAAACGGTTGGTGCAGCGGCTGTGTGATTGGCGAGGGTGGCGTGCCGCGAGCTCCAATTCCCCCACGGAAAAAGTATTTGAATGGCCTACAGGTAGTGTAGTAGAGTAGTTCCAGATCTGGCTGTAAGTTTTTGTGAGTTTAAATGCTTGTAAATGCATCCACGATACAGGAAAACTTCCTAGGCTGGAGGAACATTAAAAAAAAAGGACCAATGCTCGCTTCCCGAAAGAGCGCGGCCTAAATAAAATAAAGTTATCGCCATTTATGACATTCAAAAGATGGTAAATCTTCAGAAGTATATCGTAATATTTGTATGCCCAATATCGGTGAACTAGTTTCAAAACAATAACAATAAATAACTAGAAAAGGTAAATGACGTAATTTGCTTGAATTAATAACCTATTCATGTCAAACTACACACCGATGGAGTGATAAATGATAAAATTATGCGAAGATGAATCATTAAGGAAGTAGGCTCACAAATAGATCACAAAGTTAACAACAACATGATTAGGATACAGAATAAACATATGTAGCAAAAAGTATTTAACCCCCACGCGTAATCAATTTGCATGATGCTGGCAATCAAGCAAAAACATCATTAGGAGGAATAAAAAAGCCATAGAGCGAGCCTTGGCAACGATCCATATGTGTAGAAGGCTGCGCCTACACAAGACCTTACGTCCTTGCCAACGCGCAATGACGGATTAACATTACCTACATTGTTATAATTAGACCTAAGTTACTCATGTCAGGAATACTATAGTGTCTGTCTTTTTGTTCGTTAATTGACTTTAAATATTTTTTTCTGCAATTTTGCATGCTGCGCACTTTTGACAGGTATGGAAAATTGATCACGGTTGGCATTACAAATGAAAGTTGTACCTACTAAAAATGTTTTTGTATGACCTACCATGTTTCATTATATGCTTACCTACCTACAGGTTGCTAAAAGTTTAACTGCGGTTTTTAAAATTAAGCCCGTAGCAAAGAACATCATTTCACGATTAATCATACAATCCTCGCAGTACCTTAACGAGCTAAAGAACATGTTACAACTGATTGAAATTCTACCAGTAAGCATACGTTACCAAAGTACCTGACGTGTATGTAGGTACCTAGGTACCAGTACATGGTAACCCATAGTGCAACCACATGCACAATTAAATTTACAACGGAACTGAAAATTGCAATTGCCAGCCCATCAAGCTACCCGAAACTGTAAAATTTTCCCAATCAACTTTGAAACTAATTCTCCAGCGATTAAGTTGAAAATCTACAGATTGTAGTAGGTTGATGTGCAGTGCAAGCGAAGCCGAATGGTTTGCCTAGTAATGTCAGGCACGTTGAAGACTGCTGTGGGTGTATTCCGCGTGGTCATTCCGTCTCGTGCTGCTTAACCTTCACGGACTTGATGACATAACAATAGGTTCACATAATACTTCGTTTATTATTTTTAATAGTATTTTTTTTTTAATATGAAGACACCGCGCTTTGTGAGTCATCGCATCTTTCATTTATTTGGATACGGCTCGAGTTAGAGCCAAAATGCTCACAATTTTACCCAAGAAATCGAGTTTAATTATTTACTGTACCGATCCGCTTTTTCCTGTCACCAATATTAATTACAATTTGGCATTGGATTTTGATTTTGAATTCAAAAATGTAATTAGAATTTATTTAAATAATTATTATAAATTAAATCGACAATTCCTTGATGTTTTTTCCTCACGTTGGGAAAAAACGCGAGCAGATATCAAATCATTCTGGGAAATATTTCTTTTGACTTATAAACACAAATATTAATTGTATTCACTAACTTTGGCGGGCGAAGTAACAGAAAAATAACCTTAGAAGATTTAAGAACGAAGGCAAGGCTAAAACACAAATAACGGATCTGGGAAAATTGGTCCTAATCCTTCAAAAAAATATTAATTTAAAACACGTAAAACCAAAGAAGAAAGAGAGCAGCGATGGCCCAGTGGAATCCGCACTGGGCCCGCGTGGTGGATTACCTATTTTCCGCCTCATAGAGAGGAAGCCTTTGTCCCAGTCGCAGCGCGTCAGCGGTAGGAACAATAATAATCTGGATGATGATAAATAAATGAAAACCAAAGCAAGAAAAAACGCCACAAGTGGTCAAAGTACACAACTATAAGCTTTTACAGAATATTTTACAAGATAGACCTAGAACTAGTCATTCAGAAAGTCCATGATAGATATACTCGTAGGTACAAAGTGTTTTGAATTTAATTGACATCCATAAAAGTAAATATAAGATACCTAATATACCTATATCTTCGACGTATGGTGCTCAAAACTAAAGGTCAGGTTGACTAAGAGGTCGTCTTGAATGGCATACAAAGTTCTGATTGCAACAGACTAGTTGGCTCCCCGACATTCGCAATATTTACCGATGGTATTAATGGTAACGTAAGGACATCACCTATGCAAACCCCGAAGAGTCTAGTAGTAGTACACCTACATTTCGCCAGTGTTAAAGCCCCATGTAATAATAAGGTGCGAGCCTATTGCCTTCAATTGGGCACATACCCAGACTCTGTGGCTGCTACTGAGAAATCCCCAATGGAAAAACCGAATACTTTACAATTTACCCAACCCGGGAATCGAACCCAGAAAACCCAGTGCCAGAGCAGAATACTTATTTATATCTAAATTAAAATATTTGTTATAAATTACCCATCGAATAAATAAACACAATCGGAAGACTAACAAGATACGCGCGAAAAATACAGAGTGTAAACGACCTCGTTACGAAGCCGTCACCTAAGCATTCTGTACCTACACCAAATTAAATAACTTTATGCAAAAATTATTGCTGGGAAACATCGATCACTAATGGGAAAAGACTTTTTCTTTCGAGGTCAAAAATCATGTTTTGTGGTAGAACTCAATGGAACGCACTTAAAACATTGTGCTGATGGATGGATAGAATAGTATGGGGGTCGTGGAGGTGTTTAATCTGTAAAAATCTTACAATAAACTTGGAACTTTGAACCCCAATATCTCTGTAACTAGAAGGTTTCCAGGTATAGTGTAGAAAAAAAAATTATCGCAATGACGGGGAGAATTTAACAAGTGCCTTCCGGCTTCGTTAAGAGATTTTACACCCTTTATATGTATACCTTTCCTTGGCATTTTGGCAGTCGGGTAAAAAAGATATGAATGACTATAGAATACTAGCTGTTGCCCGCGACTTCGTTCGCGTGAAAATATTGATGGGTCATGTGTACGACTGCATCGTTGTTCGAGTTGTCGCAAGCGCTACTGAGCATGAGGTCCTGGGTTCGATTTGCGGGACGGGCAAAGTGTTAGTAGTATATTGTTTGTGCCCGGTTGATGTAAATAAGCTAAATGTGCGAAATGTGGGTGTAGGATTAGATGCACCTCTACCTAACTGTGGCGAAGGTTGAAAATAGTGTCAGGAGAAGCCGAAGAAAAAAAGAAGAACAGTTTTTTTTGCTTCTGTTTACTTTTTTCCCCGTGTCAATTTTTACCTCATTTTCACTAACAGTGACACCAAAAACCACGGAAACGACACCCATGATTAAAAATCCAAAAACTTTCGTCGGCGCCATTTTTTATTTATATTTTGACTTCATCTTCATTCATCAAAAGTAAGATCAGAAATGCAGAAGAGAAAAAAAAAACAGAAAACTACAAAATCAAAAAAATCTAGTCGGTATCAAATACGATATCGACAATTACTCATTCTATCTCGTTCTACTATACATACTTTCTTTTTCTGCTCCCACCGTAACTCTATAATCTTCGGCTTACCTAGGTCCCTACAAAACGGTAAGTATTGCCAGCCGCGACA
The DNA here is from genome assembly GCA_916618015.1 of Xestia c-nigrum. Taxonomy (NCBI): domain Eukaryota; kingdom Metazoa; phylum Arthropoda; class Insecta; order Lepidoptera; family Noctuidae; genus Xestia; species Xestia c-nigrum. Next base: position 9,630,799 of record OU745263.1, read on the forward strand.
CGTGTGCGCGTCTATACGATTGGTACCTACCTGTACTATTAACTTGTGTACTGCCTATACTATTAACTTGCACTGCTGCAAAAGGTCTCTCCTGCTGCTGTTATTGGTGAATGAATGAACAACTACAAATATAAAAACGCAAAACTGCAAAACTGCATCCCCTTTACCCCTTTGTGGGTTGAAATAATAAAAAAACTAACGACTTACTGACTTTGATACCATTTGGTGACTCAAAAAATAAAAACTTTAATTAAAAACAAAATTTTGCCCTTTTTTCACCTCTCAAGGGGTGAAATTCTAATAAAGCCGTTGCGTTAGCTTCCAATCATAAGCCCAGATAACACATTTTTACGTTAGGATTTTTTGTTACACAATTTCATCCCCTTTTGAATCCTTCGGGGTGGAGTTATCAAAAATGCTGAAACACGCATAAATTAATTTTCAATCGTCAGCCTAAACACAACATTAGAAGATCCAGACTTTAAAACTGACGGACTTTCATATAAACTTCCATCCCCTATTTTATCCGCTTGGGGGTAGAATTGATCAAAATCCTTTCTTAGCGGATGCTTACGTTATAACATCTACCTGCATGCCAAATTTCAGCCCGATCCGTTCAGTAGTTTGGGCTGTGCGTTGATAGATCACTATGTCAGTCAGTCAGTCAGTCAGTCACCTTTGAATTATATATATTTAGATTACAAGAGACCCACTCTTGCAATGTTAGTTTGCGTTTTCACTGGGACATACAAACCATTAAGTTTTTTTTACGTAAGAAGAGCCAAGGGTGTTTTCAGTCTCATGAAGAAAGACGTTTAGTCTGAAGATTTTTACCACCCCCTATAATATATTATGACCACATCTTTCTGATGCATCTGTACAGCTACTTATTTAGCGAACCTACCTGTCGGTGACAGACGATCTCAAGTGGCCGGTAGAAACTGTAACATTTAGCCATCATGACAGAAAACCGCCAAAAGTTCAGAGATTTGGAAGAGACCTACTGTCGCCATTGGACGGCCAAGGGTTGAAGAAGAAGATAACACACCTGCCTGCCTGATATATTCGTCAACTTACCCTCAACGCTTCCTAAAATGAGGAGCACCAGCGGCGCCAACAGCAACACCTTCTCGCCCATCTAGAAGAACAGGATCCTATATTATATGGATATCATTGGTTACATGATAGTTACCACCACTTATGCTGTGCAGTGGGTTCTCGTCACTATTAATTTATTAGTATTTTACAAAGCTCGTGCCTAGGTTGGTCTGTGGATGGGGATGGGTGGCCCTTACATACCGAGTTTCCTCGGAAAGCACGTTAAGCTGTTGGTCCCGGCTGTCATTTGTCCATCTTTGGCAATCGTTACAGGTAGTCAGTGGCCCACAAAGTCTGACAACCAGTCTTACCAAGTGGTATCGTATTATTACCCAGTATTAACTGGGTTGTGGAGGTCAGATAAGCAATCGCTCCATGTAAAATACTGGTATTCAGCTGCATCCGGTTAGATTGCAAGCCGACCTCAACATAGTTGGGAAAAGGCAAGGCAGATGATGATGATTTTACAAGCTCCGCATTTTTACGTAAACTTAGGTTTTTTTTTTAATTTATAAAAAAAATACCAGAGACTTTCTTTGGAAAGGCTTTTTTTCTGCACTGAGAGAGAATATCAGTATCCTCTTTGATACACTTGGGTTAGGCAACCATACAGGTATGCCTAACCTAGGCATACATTAAACTGAATTAAGTTAATATTTGTATTAAAAGTGTTAAAAATAAGTACAATTTAATAGGTATTTGAAGTTAGTCTTGTGTTATAATCGCAGCCTTTTGATGTTTTTGTTGCTGTGGCAAATATAAATAACAAAATAACTTCATAGTATCCTCATTGTAGATAGAACAAAAGATATTAATGAATAAGACATTAGGTACAACCTCATTGAAGGTTGGATTTAGTTCACTGAGTCATATGAAGTAAATATAAGTCAGTACGAATGAGTGACCCCCACATTTTCTTCCTTATAAGGAATACCGACGAACAAGAGGAAAATAATCTTGTTGAAACCACTTCTCATTCACCAAAATAAAATTGATGCAGTTAACTTTAACTGAACTTTTGGTTTGCAGTAAGATTGGTACTAGGCAGGTATTTACTAATATTCAGTTGGTTCCAGCGAAACTGAAAGCCGACCCAAACATAGCCAGCCAGGAAACTGAATGCTTTCCCTAGCTTTTCCCGAATATGGGATAATATAGACTAGGTAAGTCTATATTATCCCATATTCGGGATTCACTATCACCGTTGCAATGTAAAATGACGAATACATACAGAAGTAACATTGGAACACGAAGTTTAAACAAAACAATAACTGAATAAGACCGTAGTTAAGTATTGGGTGGGTAAGTACCTATAGAATCTAACAAAAGTTTTTAAGCTAATAGACGTAAACTAGACACGAAAAACTTATGATTCACGAATAAATAATAATGTTTACATTACACATAAGCCAAGTTTACATAACCATTACCAAAGTGTTAGTATCCAGCATTGCCATTAAAATCCAGTAACACTCACTGCACAGTCGAAATAATTAATTTAAATTAATATTTTTTTAATTTAACTTATATCACTGTTATTTTTTTTAATAAACGTTCATCACAGCGGGCACTTACGTCTGTTTCGTGTATTTTCTCGCGGTGAGATAACAGTCCGTGTCGCGTGTGGACTGACCTTATACTGTTGGAAGCGCCTACGCTGCCGCCTGTAGATGCGTACTTTTTGTATAGCTGTTATAATATTATGCATAATATATTGAAGGTGTGTCCAGACAGCCGTTGAACCCGGCTATGGTAAGGTCCTGCAGGCTTTGTAGAATTGGTTGAACAGCATATTAGTTTTGAGCCTCCCTAGCATCATTTTCATTCCACCTCCTTTAAACAACGGCGCAATGGCTGGTTCTAAACTTCCTACAAAAGAAGATTTTACATTCAATCTCAATACCAATCGTGCACCTTTTCTCGATGTTTCATAAGTGCCCATGTAGGCCTATGTGAAATAAAATATTTTGAATCTTAGGAAATATTTAGATAAAACTTGCATCCCCTCTCTATCCCTCTCTCTGATTAAGGTGCCGCTTTTAGCTCCTTTCCATCATAAGTTTGCTCAACAATGTTGACGTCATGCGTTGACGTCACACAAATTAAAGCAAAACAATGAACAGATGTTGAAGAAAAAAATATACGCTCTTCCGGACAGCCTACTGGTTGTCAAAAATGCACATAACATACCTACTACGTCCTGCCAAAATTCCGACATTGAACGATCGCGACATTCGCGACTCAGCCTATTAACTTGAAATTCCACTAGGGAAAAATAAGTTACAGTATTTAATACTTATTTGTTATACAAGAGTGCGAAGTTGTTTTTTAACCGCGTGCTCAATTTTGATGACCGAGCAAGCAAAAGATTCTGAAATTGAGTCACGAGCGCAGCTGGTGATTCAAAACTTAGAATCTTGAGAGTTAGCGAGGGAATCAAAAGAGCACGAGGTGAAAAATCTTTACACTCGAGTGCAACACGTAACTTTTCATCCCACCTCAGCGAGGAAATTAATAAACGCAATGAAAAAATTGCGCATTATTAACAAATTCAGTTAGTTCTGTTGGCGTCAAATAAACTTCCTCGTCGCTAGATAATGAGTGGTCATTTTAGGTTTTTCACTTGTTTTCAAGTTGGATTCCTTTTAACCTAAGGTGTTAACAATATGACGTGAAAAGAAAATGGCGCGTGCAAAATATATTAAAAAAGTACACCAAGAAGGTTCCGAGAATGAGTTCTTAACAAATTAAAAAAAAAATGTATGAAAAATTCGGCACCATAGAGGTAGAAGTAAATAGGTTTAATGATGTTTTGAATTCACATGCTTAGTGCGCATACGATGTTCTAAATTCAAATTTACTTTACCCTCAAGACGATAAAAACGGCTTTTGCACTCAGATATCAAAGAGCAAAAATACTCTTTCCGAGATGGGGGGATGAAAAATTAGTTTCACCCCTTTCAAGTGCTGAAAAAAAATCGTGGATGTAAAACTAGCACGAGCAACTAACGAACTAAACTAACCTAGCATGAGCACATCTGCCCAGCCTTTTCCCAACTATGTTGGGGTCGGCTTTCAGTCTAGCCGGATGCAGCTAAATACCAGTATTTTACATGGAGCGATTGCCTATCTGACCTCCACAACCCAGATAATACTGGGTACTACGATACCACTTAGTAAGACTGGTTGTCAGACTATTTGGGCCACTGACTACCTGTAACGACTGCCAAAGATGGACAAATGACAGCCAGGACCAACAGCTTAACGTGCTTTCCGAGGCACGGAGGAAACTCGGTATGTGAGGGTTGGTCACCCATCCACTGACCAACCTAAGCAAGCACGGCTTAACCTAAAGATCGGCCCGAGCGGCTGTTATTATTTAGCCACGAGCTCCTCTCAATAGCAATATTTGTATAGGTATTAGTACATAATTAGTTTGTGATCACGTTCTCGAAAACGGCTCTAACGATTTCGATGAAAGTTGGAAGTTGCTTTCGTTTACGGGCTCTGGAAAAAACCGTTTTCACTATTTTCACCCGAGTAGAGCACAGTCGCCCAGGATTCGTTGAGATGATTGTTATTCAATCTCGCCAGAATGTTTATAGGGATCCGGATGAAATTTGGTCAAGGATAAATATACCTATCAAGATGGGAGTTGAAGCCAGTACCTACTCTCAGCATCTTCGCACTTTCAACCAACTATAAATCCAATGACCAGCCAATTCAGGCCATTCCCTCTCTCCAAACTGATTGCAGAGATTGTCATTGTCCTCATGACGTAAGCATTTTAATTAAAAGACGTCAAGTGCTAAAGAATATTGAATTATTGCGAACCTATTGAAATTGAAAGGATCTGCGCTACTACTGAAAAAATGTAGATATCTATAATCTAACTAGAGATTACGTTGTTGCAAAGTTTGTTTTAGAGCAAACGTCGCATACCTACTTCATACAAGACCTGGGTTAGTCCCGAGTGCGGTAATTACCTTTCATATTTCTATTATCAAATGTACCTAATGCGTTGATTAAGCTCATCCTGTGGAGCTTAGGGTCCTGTGTCTGACTCCAAGGTCGGGTAAAGTGTTATTGCGGTTTTTCATCGGATTTTTTTACAGAAGAACAATTATTCCCTTCTTTAAATAAAATGTACAAACTGGATCTTGAAATTTTCCCTTTTTTCCAAATATTCGGTCGGAATTGCTCCCATTATCAGTATAATATGAGTCTACAATAGCTTTGTGCCCAAATGCATAGAACAGGATATTTTTTAGTATGATACGAATGGAATAATCAGAGCATATCGATCCACGTTTTGTACACAAACTCCACACCCATTTTCCCAGTGAAAGAGCCCAATTCTGATCGAAAAGATATAAACTATTAACCTGTAATGCCAAGCATTCTAGCAAGCATAACGTGGAACAAAATATTCAGTTGTTCCCAACGACTTTTCTTTCGCGCCATATTTGGTGCGCGCCTTCGTCGGCCATGATAGTGACTAGTGAGTGATACAAATCACGAGAGCAATGATGTCATTACTAGTGAATTATGCAAAATATTTGTTTAGTGATGGTTCTTGGGAAGACAGACAACGTACATTTTCATTACATCCTATTACCAACCTCCGTATGATATTAAATTGTCTTTTTACCCTCTTAATTCTTTTTCTCTCCTCTTTGACATCAATCACAGTTGTTTAATCTTCAATTTACTTCAAAAAATACCTAGGTAACATTGGAGTTTCCAAAAAATATCCATAAAAAACATGGGTACAATTTTCCTCATACTGCGCGTATCAGGTACGCGTCTGACGCGGAACCGTAGATACCAAGAATTAAAAACATTCAAAACACATCAATGACAAAACTGGAAATCAATCTTCCAATCACGTCAAAATCCCACGCAAAAAAGACGCTTAGTAACAAAATAAGAATATTAAGTTCCAATAATGGCGAACCATAACAAACATCAAATAATAAAATCTTCTCAATTATCATCTATATCCTGAAGATTCGGAAAACATAATACGATTTAAATACCAACTTTAGCATATGTTTTTGGCAACGGACTAAACAGCCGTAGGTATAACTGAGTCAGAATTAGCCCACACGATGATATAATATTTCTTATACACCTGATTCTATGGGTTTTTTTTTTATCCGAAAATAGTCCTAATATGTATGGTAACAGAATTTTCGTTCGTCCCCGAGTTGCCGAGTCCCTGTATAGCTGTTGAGGTCAATTGTGTAACCTTGAATGTTGCTTGTAAGTCTGTCCATTGTTTTCGTCAAAAAGTATTGGCCATAATCTCGCATGTTGAGTGCGATCTAGGTTGCATTGAATGGGCTCACCCAGAAGATGCCTTGATTATCTATCTATCTAGTTTGTGATGAAAATAGAAATATACTAAGATAATATACTCTGCTCAAAATGAAGGTAGGTAGATAGAGAAAAAACGCTAAGGGACTCGCACTTACATGGCACTTGACCATTAATGTACTTAATATATCAATGCATTTGACTTAATATTATATGGGTACCTATATTTTCAAAACCAACCACCACAATAAGCTCGATTTTATAGACTGGAACTGTAGGTAGTAACTCTTATTAATATTTTTTACGCTTTACTTTAAACATAATCCAAGGATATCTCCAATTCCTCCTATTATTCTGATAAACGATCTTCAAATAAATTAATATAATAAACGACTTCACATTACCATATAAAAGAAATGATTCTCATTAACACAGACCATCACGGATTGTATCATCCTACGTTAAAATTTGCATATAAAATGCCTAATCTATTACATCTGTAAAGGAAGGGGAGCACACCTTTTTTGGAGACCATAATACATCTATTGATAGCCATTGATATAGTTCTTTTGTTCCTTCAAGTACTCATATGTTATTTGTATTTAATTATTATAATTGGATATGTGGGATTAATTATCATTAAACGGTTTTCATTTACTATGCGGTAACAACATGACATATCCGCATTAGCGATCCACATTAGGTGTACCTACTTAATAACTATAATAAACCAAAGAGTCCACGTTAATTGTAATTAATTAATTAATAGGAACCTTACTACATTGTAGTTACATTGATGTAACTAGCTGGACATTTTTATTCCAAGTAGTTACGTTATTTAAAAATTTAACTTTAACGTAACTAATGAGACTTTTCGACCATCGTCGGTTCAAAAGATATATTAGTTAGCTCTCGTGAATCATGTACTCCTAGTACTTTCATGCTCATGGCAACCAACGTCTTAATGAACTTACTTAATGAAACCTCTTGGGTGAGGAAATGTACTGCACCGTACTGTACTGTACTGTACTGTGTTGCCACTTATAAATAATAACGAAGTCATCGACGTCATTAAAAAGTGTGTTGGCTCAATTACATTGTCTACTGTAAGTAATATTTGTCCTACACACCTAAATCGCTTTTTTCAGTCATATAGCTATCGATAAGAGCGAGGCCACACGATGCGTTACGCTGCGTAGCGTCGTCGCAGCGTCGTACAATCACTGTCAAAATGGCAATGCACAACAGTGATTGTATGGCGCAACGCACTAGTGGGGTAGTGATTTGTATGTAGGATGACGTTTGCGGCGCCGTGCCGCTCCGTCGTCGCACCGCACCGCCAACGCATCGTGTGGCCTCGCTCTTATTTGTCAAAAAGCGATATACCAGCTATTTTTTAACCGACTTCCAAAAAGGAGGAGGTTCTCTAATCGACTGTATGTATTTTTTTTTTTTTTATGTATGTTCACCGATTACTCGAAGACGCCTGAACCGATTTGAAAAAATCTTTTTTTGTTTGAAAGGGTATGCTTCCAAGTTGGTCCCATAGAAATATTGTCATGATCTGATCACGAACTTCGGAGATATGGAACGGAACTCTTCAATAATAGACAGCAAATCTATCGTGATTGCTGCAATCGCTTGAATGTTTATTGTTTACACAACATCAAAACATAACATCACGCCTGTATCATCTGAGGGGGTACGCAGATGTGTACAGTATACCCATATTTCGACAGTTAGGTATGTTAACTCTTCAAATTTTATATGAAAACGTGTTGCTATTTTGGTATTTTCTACAACAAGTGAAGCATTTGCGTTTGATAAGAACCATTCTACCATCAGATCTGATGATGAAGCCAAGAGTCACGGAACTCCATAATGAAACAATGTACCCTAGTCGTGTTTGGGCTTGTTGTAATTGTAACGGTATTTGCACTTTTCATGTATGTCAAGCACATGTGAACCACTAAAAAGTGAAAAATAAAAACTTTTTTGCAAAAAATAAAACCGACTTCAAAAAAAAAACAAAAAAGTGAAAAATAACTTTAGCTTCTGAAGTCGGTGACAAAAAAACTAAAGCAATGAAACAAAGGTTCAGTTCACCGACTTCAGAAGCTAAAGTTATTTTTCACTTTTTTGTTTTTTTTTTGTTAAATCTTTTATTAAACTTCACATGTTTGTTTAAGTATGTATGTGGCGTACAAATCTTGCAAGCCTAATTTGACACACACTAACGGTTTCGTGATTTTCTTTTTTTTGTGCGTTTAAATAAAATCTTGTCGTGAGAATGTTTTTTCTATTAATTTTGTTTTATTTTAAGGATGAGACAATGCTAAAATTAAAACCTCATATCAATAACTGTCAGCCCGATGATGTACAAAATACTATTGATACAGATATAATTATCAATGAGGCTTGTTTAGAAGCCGTGGATGGTAGAGAACCGGCACCAAAAGTTTTTAATAAAGCATTGCAACATATTAATGAGAAGGGTTATAATATGGCTGCTAAAAAGCCAGTGCCATCTTTTAAAAATAAAAATCTGCTATTTACTAAAGAAGGAATGAAAAAGCCGGTGTGTAAATAAACTTCCGCTAGAAATATAGAGGAAGTGGAAGTGCCACATCAGTTCAATTCATTTTTACTGGCGGACTACAAAAATGGTAACATGCGTATCATAATATTCTGTTCGCAACATGTAAGACAGTTTATTAAGACCGTTACCGTCCGTTTATGGACGGTACGTTTAAAACTTGCCCAACGCCATTCCGTCAATTATTTACCATTCATGGCGGTGTTGGAAGTGACATTAATAATACAAATATTATACCAATGATTTATGCCTTTAAGACACATCAAAACAAGGAAGCGTATATTATATTATTTCATTTAATTAAAGCACAATTAAATGATTGGAAGCCACAGAAAATAATGATAGATTTTGAAGAGGGAATAATTGCAGCGCTAAGAGAGATTAACACTGTTCACGAAATAAAAGGTTGTCACTTCCATTATTACAATAGTTTGAAACGCAAAGCAAAGCAAATGGGTATATTTAAGGATAAAAGTCACAAAACTATAGTTTTACTCTGCAGTAGTCTAGCATATTTACCAGAAGAGGAAATATTATCAGTTTGGAATTACATAAAGAGTGAAATTGTACTAGAAGATGGTCGAATAGAACAGGTTCAACTTGAATTGATGGAATTTTAAAATTAATACTAAAGTGTATGTAGTGCAGCCCCGACTTACGAAAACTAAGTCGTGGGTTCGAACACAGACAGGCGCATTACTTTGTGTGATTTATTTCATCACCACTGCTCTCAAAGCGGTTAAGGAAAACATTGTGAAGAAATCAGCATGTTCTGGAAGAAGGCCGGGAAGACCTGGAAGAGGACCGGGAAGACCTGGATGACTGGGAAGAAGACCTGGATGAAGACCGGGAAGACCGGGAATAACGGGAAGAAGGAAAGAACGGGAAGACCTGGATGACCGGGAAGAAGACCTGGAAGAAGACCGGGAAGACCGGGAAGAAGACCGGGAAGCAGACCGGGAAGACGGGAACAAGACTGGAAGACAGGGAAGAAGCCCGGGAAGACCGGGAAGAAGACCGTCTTCTTCCAGGTCTTCCTGGTCTTCCCATTCTTCCCGCTCTTCCCAGTCTTCTACCAGGTCTTCCCAGTCTTCTTCCCGGTCTTCCCGGTCTTCTTCTTTCACGTATGGACGCGCACAGACGGCTGGCAGTACCGTTTTGTAAGGACCTAGGTAAGCAGAGAGTTACGGCAGAAATAGAAAGTACGTACAGTAGAACCAGATAGAATGTGTAAATGTCGATATCGTATTTGATACTTTGTCTGTTTGTCTCTGTCTGTTTGTCTGTCTCTGTCTGTTTGTCTGTATAACTGTATGTCTGGATGTCTGTGTGTCTGTTTGTCTGTTCGTTTGTTTGTCTGTTTGTATGTCTGTTTGTCTGTCTGTTTGTCTGTTTGTCTGTATGTATGTCCGGGATAAACTTAAAAAGTACGGCATGGATTTACTTCAAATTTTGCATGAATATTACTTAAAGGTCGGATCAACATTAGGCTACATAAAGGGTGTAAAACACTTCTTCACGAAGCCGAAAGGCATTCGTTCTCCCCATCATTGCGATCATTTTTTTGTTCTACATCATACCTGGGAACCTTCTAATTATATTGGGGGTCAAAGTTCCAACTTTAAGACAAGTTTTTTTTTAAATACAAGTTTTTACTTAAAACATCTATCTCCCCCGTACTATTAAATCCACCCATCAGCACAATGTTTTAAGTGCGTTAAATTGAGTTCTACCAACATGATTCATGACCTCAAAAAAAAAAGTTGTTTCCCAGCAATATTTTTTGCGTAAAGTTACTTAGTTTGATGTACAGAATGCTTGGTTGACGGCTTTGTGATGAGGTGGTTTACACCCTGTATTATCACGTTCTTCCCGGTCTTCCCGTTCATCCCGTTCTTCCCGCTCCTTCCTGGTCTTCCCGGTCTTCTTCCAGGTCTTTTCGGTCTTCCCGGTCTTCCCTGTCTTCTCGGTATTCTTTACGGTCTTCCAGGTCTTCCTGGTCTTCTCCCCGGTCTGCTTCCCGGTCTTCCCGGTCTTCTTCTCTGTCTTCCCGGTCTTCTTCCCGGTCTTCCCGGTCTTCCGGTCACCCCGTTCTTCTCGTTCTTCCTGGTCTTCCCGGTCTACTTCCCGGTCTTCCAGGTCTTCCCAGTCTTCTTCCAGGTCTTCCCAGTCTTCTTCCCGGTCTTCCTCCAGGTCTTCCCGGTCTTCTTCCAGGTCTTCTTCCCGGTCTTCCAGGTCTTCCCGGTCTTCTTCCCGGTCTGCTTCCCGGTCTTCTTCTCGGTCTTCCCGGTCTTCTTCCAGGTCTTCTTCCCGGTCTTCCAGGTCTGCCCGGTCTTCTTCCAGGACTTCCCGGTCATCTTCTAGGTCTTCTTCCCGGTCTTCCAGGTCTTCCCGGTCTTCTTCCCAGTCTGCTTCCCGGTCTTGCCGGTCTTCTTCCCCGTCTTCCCGGTCTGCTTCCCGGTCTTCTTCTCGGTCTTCTTCCCGGTCTCCTTCTCGGTCTTCCCGGTCTTCTTCCTGGTCTTCTTCCAGGTCTTCCCGGTCTTCTTCCAGGTCTTCTTCCCGGTCTTCTTCCAGGTCTTCTTCCCGGTCTTCCAGGTCTTCCTGGTCTTCTTCCCGGTCTGCTTCCCGGTCTTCTTCCCCGTCTTCCCGGTCTGCTTCCCGGTCTTCTTCTTGGTCTTCCCGGTCTTCTTCCAGGTCTTCTTCCCGGTCTTCCAGGTCTGCCCGGTCTTCTTCCCGGTCTTCTTCCAGGTCTTCTTCCCGGTCTTCCAGGTCTGCCCGGTCTTCTTCCCGGTCTTCTTCCAGGACTTCCCGGTCATCTTCTAGGTCTTCTTCCCGGTCTTCCAGGTCTTCCCGGTCTTCTTCCCAGTCTGCTTCCCGGTCTTGCTGGTCTTCTTCCCCGTCTTCCCGGTCTGCTTCCCGGTCTTCTTCTCGGTCTTTCTGGTCTTCTTCCAGGTCTTCTTCCCGGTCTTCCAGGTCTGCCCGGTCTTCTTCCCGGTCTCCTTCTCGATCTTCCCGGTCTTCTTCCTGGTCTTCTTCCAAGTCTTCCCGGTCTTCTTCCAGGTCTTCTTCCCGGTCTTCCAGGTCTTCCCGGTCTTCTTCCCGGTCTGCTTCCCGGTCTTGCCGGTCTTCTTCCCGGTCTGCTTCCCGGTCTTGCCGGTCTTCTTCCCCGTCTTCTCGGTCTGCTTCCCGGTCTTCTTCTCGGTCTTCCCGGTCTTCCCGGTCTTCTTCCAGGTCTTCTTCCCGGTCTTCCAGGTCTGCCCGGTCTGCTTCCCGGTCTTCTTCTCGGTCTTCCCGGTCTTCTTCCAGGTCTTCTTCCCGGTCTTCCAGGTCTGCCCGGTCTTCTTCCAGGACTTCCCGGTCATCTTCTAGGTCTTCTTCCCGGTCTTCCAGGTCTTCCCGGTCTTCTTCCCAGTCTGCTTCCCGGTCTTGCCGGTCTTCTTCCCCGTCTTCCCGGTCTGCTTCCCGGTCTTCTTCTCGGTCTTCTTCCCGGTCTCCTTCTCGGTCTTCCCGGTCTTCTTCCTGGTCTTCTTCCAGGTCTTCCCGGTCTTCTTCCAGGTCTTCTTCCCGGTCTTCTTCCAGGTCTTCTTCCCGGTCTTCCAGGTCTTCCTGGTCTTCTTCCCGGTCTGCTTCCCGGTCTTCTTCCCCGTCTTCCCGGTCTGCTTCCCGGTCTTCTTCTTGGTCTTCCCGGTCTTCTTCCAGGTCTTCTTCCCGGTCTTCCAGGTCTGCCCGGTCTTCTTCCCGGTCTTCTTCCAGGTCTTCTTCCCGGTCTTCCAGGTCTGCCCGGTCTTCTTCCCGGTCTTCTTCCAGGACTTCCCGGTCATCTTCTAGGTCTTCTTCCCGGTCTTCCAGGTCTTCCCGGTCTTCTTCCCAGTCTGCTTCCCGGTCTTGCTGGTCTTCTTCCCCGTCTTCCCGGTCTGCTTCCCGGTCTTCTTCTCGGTCTTTCTGGTCTTCTTCCAGGTCTTCTTCCCGGTCTTCCAGGTCTGCCCGGTCTTCTTCCCGGTCTCCTTCTCGATCTTCCCGGTCTTCTTCCTGGTCTTCTTCCAAGTCTTCCCGGTCTTCTTCCAGGTCTTCTTCCCGGTCTTCCAGGTCTTCCCGGTCTTCTTCCCGGTCTGCTTCCCGGTCTTGCCGGTCTTCTTCCCGGTCTGCTTCCCGGTCTTGCCGGTCTTCTTCCCCGTCTTCTCGGTCTGCTTCCCGGTCTTCTTCTCGGTCTTCCCGGTCTTCCCGGTCTTCTTCCAGGTCTTCTTCCCGGTCTTCCAGGTCTGCCCGGTCTTCTTCCCGGTCTTCTTCCAGGTCTTCTTCCCGGTCTTCCAGGTCTGCCCGGTCTTCTTCCCGGTCTTCTTTCAGGACTTCCCGGTCATCTTCTAGGTCTTCTTCCCGGTCTTCTTCCCGGTCTTCCAGGTCTGCCCGGTCTTCTTCCCGGTCTTCTTCCAGGACTTCCCGGTCTTCTTCCTGGTCTTCTTCCAGGACTTCCCGGTCTTCTTCTAGGTCTTCTTCCCGGTCTTCCAGGTCTTCCCGGTCTTCTTCCCAGTCTGCTTCCCAGTCTTGCCGGTCTTCTTCCCCGTCTTCCCGGTCTGCTTCCCGGTCTTCTTCTCGGTCTTCCCGGTCTTCTTCCAGGTCTTCTTCCCGGTCTTCCAGGTCTGCCCGGTCTTCTTCCCGGTCTTCTTCTCGGTCTTCCCGGTCTTCTTCCTGGTGTTCTTCCAGGTCTTCCCGGTCTTCTTCCAGGTCTTCTTCCCGGTCTTCCAGGTCTGCCCGGTCTTCTTCCCGGTCTTCTTCCAGGACTTCCCGGTCTTCTTCTAGGTCTTCTTCCCGGTCTTCCAGGTCTTCCTGGTCTTCTTCCCAGTCTGCTTCCCGGTCTTGCCGGTCTTCTTCCCCGTCTTCCCGGTCTTCTTCTCGGTCGTCCCGGTCTTCTTCCAGGTCTTCCCGGTCTTCTTCCAGGTCTTCTTCCCGGTCTTCCAGGTCTGCCCGGTCTTCTTCCCGGTCTTCTTCCAGGTCTTCCCGGTCTTCTTCCAGGTCTTCTTCCCTGTCTTCCAGGTCTTCCCGGTCTTCTTCCCGGTCTGCTTCCCGGTCTTACCAGTCTTCTTCCCCGTCTTCCCGGTCTGCTTCCTGGTCTTATTCTCGGTCTTCCCGTCTTCTTCCAGGTCTTCCCGGTCTTCTTCCAGGTCTTCCCGTTCTTCCCGGCCTTCTTCCAGAACATGCTGATTTCTTCACAATGTTTTCCTTAACCGCTTTGAGAGCAGTGGTGATGAAATAAATCACACAAAGTAATGCGCCTGTCTGGGTTCGAACCCACGACTTACTTTTCGTAAGTCGGGGCTAATATTATCAGTTTGGAATTACACAATTTCACATTGTACTAGAAGATGATCGAATAGAACAGGTTCAACTTGAATTGATGGAATTTTAAAATTAATACTAAAGTGTATGTAGTGCAGCAGAAGACCGGGAAGACCTGGAAGAAGACCGGGAAGACCGAGAAGAAGACCGGGAAGCAGACCGGGAAGACGGGGAAGAAGACCGGCAAGACCGGGAAGCAGACTGGGAAGAAGACCGGGAAGACCTGGAAGACCGGGAAGAAGACCTAAAAGAAGACCGGGAAGTCCTGGAAGAAGACCGGGAAGAAGACCGGGCAGACCTGGAAGACCGGGAAGAAGACCTGGAAGAAGACCGGGAAGACGGGGAAGAAGACCGGCAAGACCGGGAAGCAGACCGGGAAGAAGACCGGGAAGACCTGAAAGACCGGGATGAAGACCTGGAAGAAGACCGGGAAGTCCTGGAAGAAGACCGGGAAGAAGACCGGGAAGAAGACCGGGAAGACCGAGAAGAAGACCGGGAAGCAGACCGGGAAGACGGGGAAGAAGACCGGGAAGAAGACCTAGAAGAAGACCGGGAAGTCCTGGAAGAAGACCGGGAAGAAGACCGGGCAGACCTGGAAGACCGGGAAGAAGACCTGGAAGAAGACCGGGAAGACCGAGAAGAAGACCGGGAAGAAGACCGGGAAGACCGAGACGAAGACCGGGAAGACCGAGACGAAGACCGGGAAGCAGACCGGGAAGACGGGGAAGAAGACCGGCAAGACCGGGAAGCAGACCGGGAAGAAGACCGGGAAGACCTGAAAGACCGGGATGAAGACCTGGAAGAAGACCGGGAAGTCCTGGAAGAAGACCGGGAAGAAGACCTGGAAGAAGGCCGGGAAGTCCTGGAAGAAGACCGAGAAGAACGAAAATACCTGGAAGAAGACCGGAAAGACCTGGAAGAAGACCAGGAAGACCGGAAGACCGGGAAGACCTGGAAAAAGACGGGGAAGATTTGGAAGAAGACCAGGCAGACCTGGAGGAAGACCGGGAAGAAGACTGGGAAGACCTGGAAGAATACTGGGAAGACCTGGAAGACCGTAAAGAAGACCGAGAAGACAGGGAAGACCGGGAAGACCGAAAAAAATCTGGAAGCAGACCGGGAAGACCGGGAAGGAGCGGGAAGAACGGGAAGACCGTAAAGAAGAGCGAGAAGACAGGGAAGACCGGGAAGACCGAAAATACCTGGAAGAAGAGGGAAGACCGGGAAGGAGCGGGAAGAACGGGAAGAACGGGAAGACCGGGAAGAACGTTATAATACAAGGTGTAAACCACCTCATCACAAAGCCGTCAACCAAGGATATTTAAGGATAAAAGTCACAAAACTATAGTTTTACTCTGCAGTAGTCTAGCATATTTACCAGAAGAGGAAATATTATCAGTTTGGAATTATATAAAGAGTGAAATTGTACTAGAAGATGATCGAATAGAACAGGTTCAACTTGAATTGATGGAATTTTAAAATTAATACTAAAGTGTATGTAGTGCAGCCCCGACTTACGAAAAGTAAGTCGTGGGCGGTTAAGGAAAACATTGTGAAGAAATCAGCATGTTCTGGAAGAAGACCGGGAAGACCGGGAAGGAGCAGGAAGAACGGGAAGAACGGGAAGACCGAGAAGAACGTTTTAATACAGGGTGTAAACCACCTCATCACAAAGCCGTCAACCAAGGATATTTAAGGATTAAAGTCACAAAACTATAGTTTTACTCTGCAGTAGTCTAGCATATTTACCAGAAGAGGAAATATTATCAGTTTGGAATTACACTATTTCACATTGTACTAGAAGATGATCGAATAGAACAGGTTCAACTTGAATTGATGGAATTTTAAAATTAATACTAAAGTGTATGTAGTGCAGCCCCGACTTACGAAAAGTAAGTCGTGGGTTCGAACCCAGACTGGTGCATTACTTTGTGTGATTTATTTCATCACCACTGCTCTCAAAGCGGTTAAGGAAAACATTGTGAAGAAATCAGCATGTTCTGGAAGAAGGTCGGGAAGACCTGGAAGAAGACCGGGAAGACCGAGAATAAAACCAGGAAGCAAACCGGGAAGACGGGGAAGAAGACCGGCAAGACCGGGAAGCAGACAGGGAAGAAGACCGGGAAGACCTGGAAGACCGGAAAGAAGACCTGGAAGAAGACCGGAAAGAAGATCGGGAAGACCTGGAAGACCGGGAAGAAGACCTAGAAGAAGACCGGGAAGTCCTGGAAGAAGACCGGGAAGAAGACCGGGCAGACCTGGAAGACCGGGAAGAAGACCTGGAAGAAGACCGGGAAGACCTGGAAGAAGACCGGGAAGAAGACCGGGAAGACCGAGAAGAAGACCGGAAAGAAGACCGGGCAGACCTGGAAGACCGGGAAGAAGACCTAGAAGATGACCGGGAAGTCCTGGAAGAAGACCGGGCAGACCTGGAAGACCGGGAAGAAGACCTGGAAGAAGACCGGGAAGAAGACCGGGAAGACGAGGAAGAAGACCGGCAAGACCGGGAAGCAGACCGGGAAGAAGACCGGGAAGACCTGGAAGACCGGGAAGAAGACCTGGAAGAAGACCGGTAAGACCTGGAGGAAGACCGGGAAGAAGACTGGGAAGACCTGGAAGAAGACTGGGAAGACCTGGAAGACCGGGAAGTAGACTGGGAAGACCAGGAAGAACGAGAAGAACGGGGTGACCGGAAGACCGGGAAGACCGGGAAGAAGACCGGGAAGACAGGGAAGAAGACCGGGAAGACCGGGAAGCAGACCGGGAAGAAGAACGGTAAGACCGGAAGACCGGGAAGGCTGGAAGACCGGGAAGACCGGGAAGGAGACCGGGACACCGTGGAAGAAGACCGGGAAGACCTGGAAGACCGGGAAGAACCTGGAAGAAGACCGGGAAGACCGAGAAGAAGACCGGGAAGCAGACCGGGAAGACGGGGAAGAAGACCGGCAGGACCGGGAAGCAGACCGGGAAGAAGACCGGGAAGACCTGGAAGACCGGGAAGAAGACCTGGAAGAAGACCGGGAAGACCTGGAGGAAGACCGGAAAGAAAACCTGGAAGACCTGGAAGAAGACTGGGAAGACCTGGAAGAAGACTGGGAAGACCTGGAATACCGGGAAGTAGACTGGGAAGACCAGGAAGAACGAGAAAAACAGGGTGACCGGAAGACCGGGAAGACCGGGAAGAAGACCGGGAAGACAGGGAAGAAGACCGGGAAGACCGGGAAGCAGACCGGGAAGAAGAACGGTAAGACCGGAAGACCGGGAAGACTGGAAGACCGGGAAGACCGGTAAGGAGACCGGGACACCGTGGAAGAAGACCGGGAAGACCTGGAAGACCGGGAAGAAGACCTGGAAGAAGGATGGGAAGACCTAGAAGAAGACCGGGAAGACCGGGAAGACCTGGAAGAAGACCGGGAAGACCTAGAAGACTGGGAAGACCTGGAAGAAGACCAGGCAAATTTGGAAGAAGACCGGGATGTCCTGGAAGAAGACCGGGAAGACCTGGAAAAAGACCGGGAAGACCGGGAAGACCGGGAAGACCTGGAAGAAGACCGGGAAGACCTAGAAGACTGGGAAGACCTGGAAGAAGACCAGGCAAATTTGGAAGAAGACCGGGATGTCCTGGAAGAAGACCGGGAAGACCTGGAAAAAGACCGGGAAGACCGGGAAGACCGGTAAGACCTGGAAAAAGACCGGGAAGACCGTGAAGAAGACCGGGAAGACCGGGAAGAAGACCAGGAAGACCTGGAAGACCGTAAAGAATACCGAGAAGACAGGGAAGACCGGGAAGACCGAAAAGACCTGGAAGAAGACCGGGAAGACCAGGAAGGAGCGGGAAGAATGGGATGAACGGGAAGACCGGGAAGAACGTGATAATACAGGGTGTAAACCACCTCATCACAAAGCCGTCAACCAAGCATTCTGTACATCAAACTAAGTAACTTTACGCAAAAAATATTGCTGGGAAACAACTTTTTTTTTTGAGGTCATGAATCATGTTGGTAGAACTCAATTTAACGCACTTAAAACATTGTGCTGATGGGTGGATTTAATAGTACGGGGGAGATAGAGGTTTTAAGTAAAAACTTGTATTAAAAAAAAAACTTGTCTTAAAGTTGGAACTTTGACCCCCAATATAACTAGAAGGTTCCCAGGTATGATGTAGAACAAAAAAATGATCGCAATGATGGGGAGAACGAATGCCTTTCGACTTCGTGAAGAAGTGTTTTACACCCTTTATGTAGCCTAATGTTGATCCGACCTTTAAGTAATATTCATGCAAAATTTGAAGTAAATCCATGCCGTACTTTTTAAGTTTATCCCGGACATACATACAGACAAACAGACAAACAGACAGACAAACAGACATACAAACAGACAAACAAACAAACAGACAAACAGACATACAGTTAAACAGACAAACAGACAGAGACAGACAAACAGACAGAGACAAACAGACAAAGTATCAAATACGATATCGACATTTACACATTCTATCTGGTTCTACTATACGTACTTTCTATTTCTGCCGTAACTCTCTGCTTACCTAGGTCCTTACAAAACGGTACTGCCAGCCGTCTGTGCGCGTCCATACGTGAAAGAAGAAGAAGACCAGGAAGACGGGAACAAGACGGGAAGACAGGGAAGAAGCCCGGGAAGACCAGGTACCAGGTCTTCCCAGTCTTCTTCCCGGTCTTCCCGGTCTGCTTCCCGGTCTTCTTCCCGGTCTTCCCGGTCTTCTTCCAGGTCTTCTTCCCGGTCATCCAGGTCTTCCCGTTCTTTCCTTCTTCCCGTTCTTCCCGGTCTTCCCGGTCTTCTTCCAGGTCTTCTTCCAAGTCATCCAGGTCTTCCCGGTCTTCCCGGTCTTCTTCCAGGTCTTCCCGGCCTTCTTCCAGAACATGCTGATTTCTACACAATGTTTTCCTTAACCGCTTTGAGAGCAGTGGTGATGAAATAAATCACACAAAGTAATGCACCAGTCTGGGTTCGAACCCACGACTTACTTTTCGTAAGTCGGGGCTGCACTACATACACTTTAGTATTAATTTTAAAATTCCATCAATTCAAGTTGAACCTGTTCTATTCGATCATCTTCTAGTACAATTTCACTCTTTATGTAATTCCAAACTGATAATATTTCCTCTTCTGGTAAATATGCTAGACTACTGCAGAGTAAAACTATAGTTTTGTGACTTTTATCCTTAAATATCCTTGGTTGACGGCTTTGTGATGAGGGGGTTTACACCCTGTATTATAACGTTCTTCCCGGTCTTCCCGTTCTTCCCGTTCTTCCCGCTCCTTCCCAGTCTTCCCGGTCTTCTTCCAGGTTTTTTCGGTTTTCCCGGTCTTCCCTGTCTTCTCGGTCTTCTTTACGGTCTTCCAGGTCTTCCCGGTATTCTTCCAGGTCTTCCCGGTCTTCTTCCAGGTCTTCCCGGCCTTCTTTCAGGTCTTCCCGGTCTTCTTCCAGGTCTTCCAGGTCTTCTTCCAGGTCTTGCCGGTCTTCTTCCATGTCTTCCCGGTCTTTTTCCCGGTCTTCCCGGTCTTCTTCCCGGTCTTCCCGGTCTTCTTCCCGGTCTTCCCAGTCTTCTTCCAGGTCTTCCCGGTCTTCTTCCAGGTCTTCTTCCCGGTCTTCTTCCCGGTCTTCCAGGTCTGCCCGGTTTTCTTCCAGGTCTTCCCGGTCTTCCCGTTCTTCCCGGTCTCCTTCCCGGTCTTCCCGGTCTTCTTCCCCGTCTTCCCGGTCTGCTTCCCGGACTTCTTCCCGGTCTTCCCGGTCTTCTTCCAGGTCTTCCCGGACTTCTTCCAGAACATGCTGATTTCTCAACAATGTTTTCCTTAACCGCTTTGAGAGCAGTGGTGATGAAATAAATCACACAAAGTAATGCGCCTGTCTGGGTTCGAACCCACGACTTACTTTTCGTAAGTCGGGGCTGCACTACATACACTTTAGTATTAATTTTAAAATTCCATCAATTCAAGTTGAACCTGTTCTATTCGATCATCTTCTAGTACAATGTGAACTTGTGTAATTCCAAACTGATAATATTTCCTCTTCTGGTAAATATGCTAGACTACTGCAGAGTAAAACTATAGTTTTGTGACTTTTATCCTTAAATATCCTTGGTTGACGGCTTTGTGATGAGGTGGTTTACACCCTATATTAAAACGTTCTTCCCGGTCTTCCCGTTCTTCCCGGTCTTCCTGCTCCTTCCCGGTCTTCCCGGTCTTCTTCCAGAACATGCTGATTTCTTCACAATGTTTTCCTTAACCGCCCACGACTTACTTTTCGTAAGTCGGGGCTGCACTACATACACTTTAGTATTAATTTTAAAATTCCATCAATTCAAGTTGAACCTGTTCTATTCGATCATCTTCTAGTACAATTTCACTCTTTATGTAATTCCAAACTGATAATATTTCCTCTTCTGGTAAATATGCTAGACTACTGCAGAGTAAAACTATAGTTTTGTGACTTTTATCCTTAAATATCGTTGGTTGACGGCTTTGTGATGAGGTGGTTTACACCCTGTATTATAACGTTCTTCCCGGTCTTCCCGTTCTTCCCGTTCTTCCCGCTCCATCCCGGTCTTCCCGGTCTTCTTCCAGGTTTTTTCGGTCTTCCTGGTCTTCTTCCAGGTCTTCCCGGTCTTCTTCCAGGTCTTCTTCCAGGTCTTCCCGGTCTTCTTCCAGGTCTTCTTCCCGGTCTTCCAGGTCTGCCCGTTCTTCTTCCCGGTCTTCTTCCAGGTCTTCCCGGTCTTCTTCCAGGTCTTCTTCCCGGTCTTTCAGGTCTTCCCGGTCTTCTTCCCGGTCTTCCTCCCCGTCTTCCCGGTCTTCTTCCCGGTCTTTCCGGTCTTCTTCCAGGTCTTCCCGGCCTTCTTCCAGAACATGCTGATTTCTTCACAATGTTTTTCTTAACCGCTTTGAGAGCAGTGGTGATGAAATAAATCACACAAAGTAATGCGCCTGTCTGGGTTCGAACCCACGACTTACTTTTCGTAAGTCGGGGCTGCACTACATACACTTTAGTATTAATTTTAAAATTCCATCAATTCAAGTTGAACCTGTTCTATTCGACCATCTTCTAGTACAATTTCACTCTTTATGTAATTCCAAACTGATAATATTTCCTCTTCTGGTAAATATGCTAGACTACTGCAGAGTAAAACTATAGTTTTGTGACTTTTATCCTTAAATATACCCATTTGCTTTGCTTTGCGTTTCAAACTATTGTAATAATGGAAGTGACAACCTTTTATTTCGTGAACAGTGTTAATCTCTCTTAGCGCTGCAATTATTCCCTCTTCAAAATCTATCATTATTTTCTGTGGCTTCCAATCATTTAATTGTGCTTTAATTAAATGAAATAATATAATATACGCTTCCTTGTTTTGATGTGTCTTAAAGGCATAAATCATTGGTATAATATTTGTATTATTAATGTCACTTCCAACACCGCCATGAATGGTAAATAATTGACGGAATGGCGTTGGGCAAGTTTTAAACGTACCGTCCATAAACGGACGGTAACGGTCTTAATAAACTGTCTTACATGTTGCGAACAGAATATTATGATACGCATGTTACCATTTTTGTAGTCCGCCAGTAAAAATGAATTGAACTGATGTGGCACTTTCACTTCCTCTATATTTCTAGCGGAAGTTTATTTACACACCGGCTTTTTCATTCCTTCTTTAGTAAATAGCAGATTTTTATTTTTAAAAGATGGCACTGGCTTTTTAGCAGCCATATTATAACCCTTCTCATTAATATGTTGCAATGCTTTATTAAAAACTTTTGGTGCCGGTTCTCTACCATCCACGGCTTCTAAACAAGCCTCATTGATAATTATATCTGTATCAATAGTATTTTGTACATCATCGGGCTGACAGTTCTTGATATGAGGTTTTAATTTTAGCATTGTCTCATCCTTAAAATAAAACAAAATTAATAGAAAAAACATTCTCACGACAAGATTTTATTTAAACGCACAAAAAAAAGAAAATCACGAAACCGTTAGTGTGTGTCAAATTAGGCTTGCAAGATTTGTACGCCACATACATACTTAAACAAACATGTGAAGTTTAATAAAAGATTTAAAAAATAGCTGGTATATCGCTTTTTGACAAATAAGAGCGAGGCCACACGATGCGTTGGCGGTGCGGTGCGACGACGGAGCGGCGCGGCGCCGCAAACGTCATCCTACATACAAATCACTACCCCACTAGTGCGTTGCACCATACAATCACTGTTGTGCATTGCCATTTTGACAGTGATTGTACGACGCTGCGACGACGCAACGCAGCGCCACGCATCGTTTGGCCTCGCTCTTATTGATAGCTATATGACTGCGTTGCGTTCGAATGAAATCGTCATAAGATGTAACTTAGACATAAATTCCAAACTGGATAGTCATATTGTTATTACGGACTATCTGAACAGAGCGGTTGTTTGCACTGTGAAGTAAATTATATATGAAGGAGGTGGCCAATCTTCTGTGGGCAACATAGGTGGCATGCGGTGAGATTAAAACAAGATGTTTCGGTAACTATTCCTGTATTTCTTGATTATCAAGCAGTTCACGAATAGCGAGTCATCAATAACATAATTTGGTCTTTAAACTTAATAGGCACATACAAAATAGGAAAATGATAAAAGATCAGAGAAATAACATGTTCTCACCTCGATGACTTTTTGACAAGAGGAAGTTGAAAAAGACGTACACAGATTATAGAGAATGATGCTCTATGACAACAGAAAATTAAAGCGTAGAACACACATGTTTCATCACTTCCCCTTACGCTTTACATTATTATTTATATAGAGTCAACAATTATATGCCTATAAAAAAAAACACACACACACAGACATGCTACACAACACATAAGTTCATGTCCTTAATAAAATCCATATGTTTCTTAGAGCTAAGCGGTTTGGTAAGCACATCTGCTATCATCTTTTCAGTCTGTAAATAATTTACATTTACAATATTATTATTTATTAGGTCTTTTACATAATGATATCTGAGATCTATGTGCTTTGTTCGTTTATGACAGTACTCTTTACATTCCAACAACTTAATTGCACTTTGACTGTCATTATAAACAATTGACTCTACATTTAAACAGAATATCTCTGACAACAGACTCTTAATAAAACATATGTCTTTACAAACATCAGAAATTGAAATATATTCAGCCTCCGTAGTAGATAATGCTACACAGCGTTGCTTCCGTGACTCCCAATTTATTGTATTATTACCTAGCTTCACGACGTACCCAGTATAAGACTTACGATCAGTTATATCATTAGCCCAGTCTGCATCAGTATAAGCAGCTAAACTCAATTTATTACTTCTTACAAATAGTAAGCTATAATTAATTGTCCCCGCCAAATAACGTAAAACACGTTTAGCAGCTTGCCAATGACTATTATCGTGACAGTTATTAAATTGGCTCAACTGGCTACATACATAAGCAATATCAGGCCTAGTGCATACAGCTAAATACATTAATGAGCCTAACAATTGCCTGAAATTATCATCGCTCTCGCTTACATTTTCAGCTTTCAGTAATTTACAATTTAATGGCATAGGTGTAGATACAGTCTTACAATTACCCATACCAAACCGCAATAATAATTTATTAATATAATCAGTCTGGTCCAGTTTTAAAATACCTTTTGTCTTATCTCTTGTTACATTAATACCAAGGCAGCTTTTCAATGGGCCAAGGTTCTTTACATTGAACTTCTTTTCTAATAGGTTTACTAAGTCTTTTTGAATGACACTGTTCTCAGTATAAAATATATAGAAATCGTCAACATATAGAGCAATTATGGTTAAATCATTCTTCTCTTTCTTTACATAAACACATGGTTCACATTGACTTTGTACATAACCATTATTATTTAATAAATCATGAATTTTACTGTTCCACATTTTACTAGCTTGTTTCAAGCCATAAATACTCTTCTTTAATAAACACACCTTGGAGTTATCTCTATTATCAAAACCAATAGGTTGTTCCATAAATATTGTTTCGTTTAAGTTACCATTCAAGAAAGCACAAGCTACATCAATGTGATCTATACTGAGATTTAAATCATTTGCCAATGAAAACAAAATTCGCATAGTCGAGTGCCTAACCACTGGGGAAAAAGTCTCATTATAATCAACCCCATGTTTCTGTGTAAACCCTCTGGCAACCAATCGCGCTTTATACTTTATAAAGTTTCCAGAAGCATCATGTTTACGCTTAAATATCCATTTGGACTTAATAACATTTTTCCCTGTAGGGCGACTCACGATCTTCCATACTTCATTTGCGATTAACGAGTCATACTCACTCTGCATCGCTGCACGCCACTCAGCGGCTTCCGAACAAGAGATAGCCTCTTCATAATCAGATGGTTCCTCAATATTACCGACATACATTGAAATGTCATAATCACAATACCTCAATGGCGGAATTGAACGAGTACTTCGTATAGGGCGGGTATTAGCCTCAGTCGTTGTACTTGTTTCTCCTTCCCCTCGAACAGACGCGTCCGGCGATGACGAAGTCACAGACTCGTGACTCGCCGACGATGAGTCTGCACAGCGGGACTCATCCTCACTGCCTGTGCAGTAATGCTCCTCGTCTGTGGTGACTGAAATTTGAGAACCATCATTTAATTCCAACGAATTGGTTGTGTCACTAGTCATATCCTTATTACTACATTCATTTAAATTTATTTGACTAGAATTTATTTCAATAGAATTATTTAAATTATTATTATTCATAACAAATTCATTGCTCTTGTCAAAACAATTATTCTGTAAAATAATTTCATTGTAATTAATGTCATCATTATCATTTTCATTTACATTCCTATTATAAAATCTATCTTCTAAAAATGCAACATTCCTTGACAACACAATTTTTCTAGGATTCATTGGATCTGATAGTCTGTACCCTTTACAGGTCTCACTATACCCCACAAAAATATATTTTTTACTCTTAGCATCAAGCTTACCACGCTTATGCTTAGGCTCCAAAGAATAAGCGATGCAACCAAAAACCCTTAAGTGGCTCAGATCAACCCTAGATCCCGACCACAGGTGCTCAGGAATCTGTCCAGACAAAACCGTCGTTGGAGACCGATTTTTCAAATAAATTGCAGTATTTACCGCCTCTCCCCAATAAGGCTTACTAAGACCTGCTTCCTGCAGCATGCATCGCGCTTTTTCAATGAGTGTCCGATTAAGACGCTCTGAAACACCATTCTGCTGGGCCGAGTAAGGAACTGTAGTCTGATGTACAATTCCTTCTTTACTTAAGAATCCAGAAAACCTATGATTGACATACTCGCCACCATTGTCCGAACGTAAGCATTTAATCTTCAATCCAGTTTGCCTCTCAACCATAGCCTTAAAAATAATAAACTTGGACATTACCTCAGATTTATACTTCATTAGGTATCCAAACGTTTTTCTTGTGTGATCATCTGTAAAAGTAACCAAATACTTTGCACCCCCCCAGCTGTAGTCACGCATTGGTCCGCAGACGTCTGAATGTATCAACTCCAATGGTCGCTCGGCACGCTTGCCCTCTCCTTTGGGAAACGGCTGTGTTGACAGCTTCCCCTCAAGGCAGGGAATGCAGTCCTTCAAACTGTCCTGGTTATCCTGAAACATTACTCCAGACACGTGACCTTTCAGAGTACTCATACTTCTCAGACCTAAATGTCCCAACCTGCGATGCCATAGCTCAGTAGACACAGCTACTGCGGTACTCTCTGTCTTTTGCACACTACTCAAAAGTTTGGAAGAATACACCCTATTGTGCAAAGACTTGACAATATTACAATTTAGTTTATAAATTCCATTCTCACACCTCACAAGAGCTATACGGTTGCCAGAGACTTTACCATCATAAATGCTGCACCCACTACCATCAAATACAACAGTAAGCCCACTTTCTATGAATTTACTTACTGATATTAAATTAGTTGCTATCTGTGGCACATACAAAACATTTTTAAGTTGTCTTACCTCATTTCCAAAGTTAACCATTAAATCACCTACACCACTACATCTTAAATGTTCATTATTTGCTACAGCAACTGTAGTGTGTTTTTGATTACAATTAAAGTCTTTATAATTCACCATATTGTCTTTACAATTTGTCATATGAGATGTACAACCAGAGTCGATGAACCATGCACTACTTTGATGAACAAACAAAGCTGAAGCGAAGCTTGTAGACTCATTCTTCTTGTCATTTTTCATTTTGTAGCATTTGGCCTTGACATGTCCAGGCTTATTGCAGTAATGACAGACAATAGTCTTCTTCTTTGATGAGTTCTTCGAAATTAAAGCTTTGTTATTGTTCGTTGCACCATCACTTCTACGCAGCTCTTCTTGTAAAAGTCGAGTTCGTACAATCTCACTAGTGAGATTATTGGTTAAACATACTGTTTCAAGATTAGAAACCAAGTATTCAAATTCCTGAGGTAGACCACTCAACAAAATCTCTGCGACTTCAGCATCATCAGTCTTACGGCCAATATCCGAGAGCTGCTGCACAAGGGTCATGACACCCTGTATGTATTCAGACATGTTTGAAAACTGAGTATATTCAATTCTATGCAGCTGTCTCAAAAGTAGCACACGCCGTAACAAGCCCTTATTTTCAAATATATCAGCTAAATTTTTCCATGCACTTTTAGCTGTAGTAGCATTCCTGATATATTGATAAAGTGCCGGCTTAATGCTCAAAGCTATACGCGCCAAAGCACGCTGATCCTTCATCAGATCAGTCTCTGTGCCTTCGATTGCATTCCACAAGCCATCCATGGTAAGCAGCATTCTAATAGCAAATTTCCAGTTTAAATAGTTAGATACTCCTTCCAACTTTTCTATAGAAGATGACAAGCTATAGTTACCTTGCAAAGCAGCATTTCCATTGCTTGCTTCTTGACGACTAGGCGAGCCCATTTCGAAGCACACCGCCTACGCAAAATCACCACCGCGCCACAGCCAAGTAGTAATAATAAAATAGGTTATATTTTGACTTCTGCACACGTGCACATGTAATCACTTTTTCTGCATATAAGTTTTCTGGGCCCATAACCTGTTATTACGGACTATCTGAACAGAGCGGTTGTTTGCACTGTGAAGTAAATTATATATGAAGGAGGTGGCCAATCTTCTGTGGGCAACATAGGTGGCATGCGGTGAGATTAAAACAAGATGTTTCGGTAACTATTCCTGTATTTCTTGATTATCAAGCAGTTCACGAATAGCGAGTCATCAATAACATAATTTGGTCTTTAAACTTAATAGGCACATACAAAATAGGAAAATGATAAAAGATCAGAGAAATAACATGTTCTCACCTCGATGACTTTTTGACAAGAGGAAGTTGAAAAAGACGTACACAGATTATAGAGAATGATGCTCTATGACAACAGAAAATTAAAGCGTAGAACACACATGTTTCATCACATATTTTATCGGAAAAAAGCGATTTAGGTGTGTAGGACAAATATTACTTACAGTAGACAATGTAATTGAGCCAACACACTTTTCATTGACGTCGATGACTTCGTTATTATTTATAAGTGGCAACACAGTACAGTACGGTGCAGTACATTTCCTCACCAAAGAGGTTTCATTAAGTAAGTTCATTAAGACGTTGGTTGCCATGAGCATGAAAGTACTAGAAGTACATGACTCATGAGAGCTAACTAATATATCTTTTGAACCTACGATGGTACCTATCTACGATGTAACTAGGTGGAACAAAAAAGTCTCATTAGTTACGTTACAGTTAATTTCTTAAATAATGTAACTACTTGGAATAAAAATGTCCAGCTAGTTACATCGATGTAACTATAATGTAACTAGGTGGAACGGACGTAAAGGTTCTCATCAAGTTGCATGAAATGATCATAAGGGTGCTTTCAATAGACGTTTCGATATGCGCTGCAGTACCGGCGCCGACACGAAACGTCTAAATTGAAAGCGCCCTAAACACGATATACCTGTTGTAAACTCTTGCGGATCTCTTGCAAGGCCAACTGCCTTCCATCTTCATTGACATACCTTTGGTGACAATTTTGAAACCAAAATGTTTTAATCCTCCATTTCAAATTTGTAACTCTACGCTGATAAGAAACCTTCAAATGTAATAAGGTGACTTTAGAGACATCCCAATTTAAGAGTATTAGCATCAAGGTTTTATGTGATTCAACCTTTTTTGAATAAAATCGGATTGAGTTTTCAACATGTGTCAAAATAAAATGTAGTTTAAATCAAAAGCTCTGAGTATTGATATCAACTTCGAAGGAAATCACCGCCATGTCCAAAATAATTGTCTACCCTTTTTTAACCCCAATAGTAGTTAATGGTGCCGATTCTCTTGTCACAAATTTCTCTAAACTAGACTAAAAATCACTAAAATTTAGTTTATTCCTGTCAAACGACGTTTCCTATTCTGAAATTGATTAAAATGACATAACTTAAATCAATTATAGTTTGACAGCACTAAGTTATTCAATTTAGTGAAAATGGCAATTTCGCTATTCTGAAATTGACGTTTTTCACCTAAAATTATGATTGTCAAACTAAATCTGACTATTTTTAATCGTGATTAAAAAGCTGTGGAATAAAATTAGTTGTCATGAACTAAAATTTACAAAGCAAATTTCTCTCGTTTTTCTTGAAAGTTTGAATGTGTTTGAGTTCAGAATGGAAGCTTATGTGATTGCTGCCGTTGTCGATTCGGCAGAAAGGTAAATTTAGTGTTATTTTATTATGATACAATACGAAATGCATTCATGAAAACTTACAAGGGAAATCCGCCCCTAAGAAGACCCACTGACCGAAATTTGCGTACTAAACATCTAATGCACATGCTACATTACATACACTTCTCATAATCAAAGCCACTTCCAGGTTTTGTGTAATAAATGTGTCTAATAAGAAATAACTATGTTTTAGAAACTATCAAGAGAGGATTCAATTGAAAAGATAATAAGACCAATCCAACCCATTCCAAATGGCAGAGAAGAAATTCAATAAAAAGACACCTAGATCGGGGGCACTTTATTTGGTGAATAAGCTGAATCTTCGTTTGAATGAAGGATTTATCCCCAAACACCTAAAGGTCAGAACAATTTTGTGTCCTATATATTATATGTATGCAGTAATTCACTTGCTAAAACAAGTTAATTACTGCATACATACAAGGAACTGTAATTCTTACTGAATTACAGTTCCTGGATATTGTTTTTTGTCATAGTGACTTTTATTATGTGATACATTACACCTAGTCATTACTTATTAAAGAAATGAGTTAGTAAATAGTATGTACATGAGGAAAGATCTCAGTGGCTTCTCGGTAGGTCACTAGTAAACTTTATACCTATTGGGTATATCTATTAACTAAGTACATGTAAAGTTTTATTTATTTTAGGAACGGATACCCGCTACAGTCATGGCTCATGATTCCCATTGTGGTGCCAATTATTGAGTGCCACTCAAGGGCAAGAAATGTGGTGGAAATGTGTAATGGGCGCCTAGTGAACAGAACCAGAAAATGCTACAAAAAATATTCTGGCATGTTGCACCCTGTACAATTGGAAACATTTGATTGTAAGTGTTTGATTTGATTTATATGTAATTCTGTTTTATTTGTTTACAAAATAAGAAATCTAATTAAGTGTATCTTTGCAGATGAAGAAGATATCAATGTCACCGAGCATAGCGAGCAGAGTGCTATTGCGGAGGATACCTGCACAGGTTTCCTTGCTGAAGCGTGGAAAATTCAGCAATCACTTGTCAATTCTTTTAATTAAATGAAACATTTTATTTCTTTTATTTTTTATTTATTTTCTCCTAAAACCTTAACAAAAAAGAGTAGCGATTATGAATCACAAAATTGAAATCGCATATTTAATACATGTTTCTGGATAACATGCATTGAATGTCATTGAGATCTGCCCCTGCTGGTCCTCCACTAGTAGCCCTGATGGAATCCCTCGCCTTGCCTTTGTTTTCACTTTTGTCACCCACACACTTCAAATCTGTTGAAATTAGAATACATGAAAATTATGCATGTACTTATCGAATCCAGTATAACATTTCATCTCACTGAAACAACTTACATTGTTACCACTGCTCAACAGTCCTGCTGCTGCCCAATTTGTTTAGCTCGCTACTGACATAGGCCTAAAATCCAATACTTTGGGATCAGCTTGATTTTCTTCTTGTTTTTCCTTTTAGAGTATATACTAGTATAGTGTATACAAGTATACGTTACTTTACTACTACTCATGAATACAGGGATTAGTTAAACGAATCGAACATCAAAGAGTATTTATTTGTTAATTAATTATGTTAACTGACCACCAAATTAATAATATTATTGACATGTGACATCTGACATTACAAACAAAACAAAGATAGGGCTTTCCTTCCAAACGCCGACGAAAATACCGGTTATTTTCAACTACAAAACCGAACACAATTTTTTAAGATCAAATTTTTATTTATCAACAAGCTTTAAAAAACTGAAACTAGACTGAAATAAATAACAGGTTAAATCATGCTACCTCATTGATTTTTAAATACGGCAGTTTTGTCGATTATAATAAAATAATAGGTTTTTAATCATAATGAAAACCGAAAAGTTTCGACAAAATTTTAAGTCATTTCCGATTTCCAACCCTAGCAGGATTCCTATGGTCACAGATAAAAAACTGAAAAATACATATTTAACAACAAAAATGTTTTACGCCGTTATAATACTCCCTGTATTTCATCAATGATTATTGATAAACAATTTTAAATAATTGTTTGATTTCACTAGGGTTTTTTTTTGCAATTCAGATCATTTCGTTCACTTTCATTCAGTTTTTATTTTAATCTCCGACAAATCTTAGTCTATGGTCTATTGAATTTAGCGATTGTCAAACTCGATTTTAATTGTGTCAAATCTAAAACTAAAATTAGAGAATGTTGTTTTCAGAATAACTTACCGAAACCAACTAACTAAAATTAAGAAATTTTAGTTTTAGTTTAAGTTAGTTCGGTGTACAAGAGAATCGGCACCAATAATTTCAATAAAATACGAAACACGTCTTCCATCAATTCTGTTAAGACGCTGACAACAGCTAAAAAGGCTTGTCTCAAACAATTTTTTTGCCAAATCTATACAGTTTGTGACGGCGAAAAAAAAATATGTTAATCTTGAGCATATTTCTGAGAACCCTGTTGTATTCAAAACACGTTTGTGAAAAGTTTTTTCGATACAAAAAAATTGTAAACTAACCTCTTAAAATGACCTTCCAACAAAAATATCCGTATAACGTATTAACGTACGTTGGTAAAATTTATAACAATAACGTATTATATTTAAATACAGAACTTGGTTGCTTTTTATTTTTGACTACTCAACTAATTTTAAAGTAATCAATTTATTGTTTTGTTTGTAAAAAGTTACGAACGTCCCGTCACCACGCTTCTCTTTCTTACGTATACAATCCGACAGTGATCGCATAGACGCGCAGCTAGACGGACGCATGTCGCATGTCGCTCTGCCCCGCTATTCGTTTCATATTTAGATGTTTGATAACTTCAAACATACATTAATTTTATTTTGTTCCTAAAACTACCTACACTAAGTTGTAAAAAGATTGGCACGTAAAGACATTTCTAAAGGACATAAGTTTTAACATAATTATAGTTCTAAGCTGTGAAAATATTTACTGTGCAAAATGGGAAATAAACAAAAATGCCGGAGGCCATCAAAAAAGCGCTACCATACTAACAAACAAAAATATCTCATGGAAGTAGTAAAGTAAACTAGTACATTTTTATATTGTTGTAATTGTAGAGGATTGTGGGACACCAGGATTAGGGAATATTAATTAAAACACAGAGCGGGCGTGTGGTGATGACGAGATACGAGAGTCTATCTTCTTATTATAAAAACCACAGATAATATACATATTACGATTGATGTCACAGATAACATCATATGCTACATGCCCTTTCTTATAATAAAAAGGCAACACTGAATTTGTTAGTTGACATAAATTTGACATTGACTAATTATGACATGACTTGACATTGACGTTAATGACATTTGACATTGCTATTAGAACGTAAAAAAAACATTAGGACAAACTAACTACTTAACCTTAAAAATTGAATTATATTGGCTCATTAAATTGACATAATAAATTTACATTCATTTTTATAAATCTAATCTTTTTCTTGACTTTAATAATCTCCCTCTGGATGAGTATCTTAACTCCGGTGTATTTGAACTTATACTTATATCTAACATTTCAGGTAAGTCTTGACTACCAAACTGTGACTGATTTAACATTTCATTTTCTGACAAATATTCATTATTTTGTACATCATCATTAACTTCTACAAATATAGGAGACTGTATCCTACTTTTATTCATTACATTTGACTTGACAGACTTATCCAATTGTATTGGATTTTCATCATTAGATGACTGACTTGACTCGGCAGATGCATAAGAATCATCTAAATTTACAATTTGTTCCTCATTACTTTTTCTTCTACAATATAGATACTCAGGAATATAATAATGATGCATCTCTGTATCCTCCTTTTCTATCAGACTTGACTTGTATGATTTTTGATACGATTTATTATAAGACTTGGACGACTTGTGACCAGAATGATTAGCATTATCATTGTTATTTTCCAATATTTTTTTGGTATTTTCCTTTGACTGTGACGATTTATAACTATTTTGTGACCTTGACTGTGACAGATTTGACTTAAATAGCTTAATATGATATGAGTTTCTTCTATAGATTGTCCCATTACTATCTTTGACTAAGTATGATCTTGGAAAGTTAGTTTTTGATAAAATAACACCTTTAGACCATGTTGCATCCTTGGGATTTCTCTTGAAAAATATTATGTCATTTGACTGAAATTGTTGAGGAGATACAGCACTTCTATCATAATATAATTTTCTATTTTCCAACTTTTGTGACTTATTTTTTAAATGACTTGAAAATTGAACTACTTTTGGCTTTAAATTACTTGTTGTAGTAGGCAATTTTGTTCTCAGTTTTCTTGACATAAGTAATTCTGAAGGTGATTTGAGATTACCTCTTGGGGTATTTCTGTATTGTAACAGACCAATATAAAAGTCTGTACCTGACTGTTCACATTTTCTGAGAATATTTTTAACAATTTTTACAGATACTTCCGCAAGACCGTTTGATCGAGGAAAGTGAGGACTTGACATAATATGTTGAATATCCCAGTCTTTTGTGAAATTTTGAAATTCATGAGAGTTGAATGGAGGGCCACCATCACTTACTAATTGCAATGGAATACCGTGTCGTGAAAAAATTGACTTGATTTGATTAATGACTGTATAACTTCTAGAATCTTGATTTAATTTTGCTATTTCGATGTAATTTGAATAATAATCGACAACTATTAAATATTTTTTGCTTTTGTAATCAAATAAATCTGTAGCTACTTTTTGCCATGGTAAAGAAGGTTGTTCATGAGATAATAAAGTTTCCTTTGTTTTATTTGAACTATATGTCATGCAAGTTTCACATTGTTTTATTTTCATTTCAATATCATGATAAATATTAGGCCAAAAAACAGTTCCACGGGCATGATTTTTAGTTTTTTCTATGCCCATGTGTCCTTCATGTAAAATTGAGAGAATTTCAGAACGTAGAGATTTAGGTATAATGACAGACTGATTCTTGAAAACTAGATCATTTACAACATGAATCTCATCTCTAATGTTCCAATAGGGTAAAACAATTGAATCACATTTTTGCTTGCAATTAGGCCATCCTGACATAAAGTATTCTTTTAGTTTTTGGAGTGACATATCAGATTTTGTATGAGACATGATTTTTTCTTGTTTTTCTTTAGTAATTGCTAAATTAGAAGTTAGTAAATTTACTTGACAAACTATATTACTATCCAACTCATCAAAATTAAATTTTTCTATATTAGTTTTTGATATGGGTGCACGAGATAAAGTATCAGAGACATACATTTCAGTACCTTTTGTATATGAAACGTTAAGATCATATGACTGTATGGCTATCATCATTCTTTGAAGACGAGGCGGGACATCAGAAAGTGATTTTTTGAACAAAGTTACAAGAGGTTGATGATCAGTTTCAACATAAGTTGTTTTTCCATAAATATATTGATGAAATTTCTTGCAACCAAAAACTATAGCATACAATTCTTTCTCTATTTGGGCATAGTTTTCCTGAGACTTATTTAAAGTTTTAGATGCATATGCAATAGGATTTTGTCCATGAAAAATTACTGCTCCAACTGCATTTTTTGAAGCATCTACTGACAATCGTACAGGTTTGTTTACATCATAATGTACTAGGACAGGTGATTGACAAATAAGAGATTTTAATTTAGTAAATTGTTTTTCGTGATTAGGAGTCCACTGCCACATATTTTGTTTTTTAAGGAGTTCTCTAAGTAAAGTAGTTTCATGAGCTAAGTTAGGTACATATGAACCAAGGTAATTTATCATACCAAGAAATCGTTGAAGATCTTTTATGTTTTCTGGTCTTGGCATTTTTATTATAGCTTCGATTTTTGACGTATCTGGTGAAATACCATTTTTGTTAAAAACATGACCCACATACGAAACTTCAGACTGTCCGAACTGACATTTTGATTTATTAAATTTTAAATTGATTTCTTTAGCTTTTATTAAAACATTTTCTAATCTTTCATCATGTTCACTTTGCGTAGAACCATAGACCAATATATCGTCGACAAATATAATAACACCTGGAAGGTCCCCAAGTAACTCGGACATTACTCTATGAAAAATTTCACCACTTGAATTTATTCCGTAAGGAAGTCTTAAAAATTTATATCTGCCAAACTGTGTGTTGAAAGTGCAAAGATCACTACTCTCTGGATCTAATTTTAGCATCCAGTAACCTGAATTAGCATCTAACTTTGAGAATATTGACGCATTCACTACCCTTGACCGCAAGTCATCAAATGTAGGGTATGGAAAATGAGGTCTTTTTATGGCTTTATTTAAGTTCCTAGGATCTAGACAAATACGTAAGTCACCATTGGGTTTTTCTACAGGTACTATGGAATTTACCCAGTCAGTAGGTTTAGTAACTTTTTCTATGACTTGTAGTAGCACCATTCGGTCTAATTCATTTTTGAGTTTTTGTTGTAGAGCATATGGTATTCTCCTAACTGGACAAATCTTTGGTGTGACGGTTGTATCTACTTGTAAATTAACACTACCTGGTAAGCAACCCAATCCTTCAAAAGTATCTGAATATTTGTTAATAAGCATTTGTAATGACCTTTGTTCTTTGCTAGTTGTTATCTTAGAAGTGTTTTGGGATAGTTCGAAAATACGTTTTACAATGCCACATTCTTCACATGTCCTCCAACCCAAAATTGTAGAACAGTCACATTTAACAACTATGAAATTGATTGGTTTAAATAGTTTGTGATCAAAAGAACATTCAAGTCTGACAGCACCTAAGTTTTCAATCAATTGACCTGCAAATGAAAATACTTTTATGTTTGACTTTTCAATGAAAAAAATTTTCTTACACATATTTTCTAAACTTTTTAAAGTATTTAGTGAAATTACATTTATATCAGCACCTGTGTCAATTTGACATCTTATAATATTGCCATGAACATTCAATTCTAATTTCCAATTTTGTGAATTTGAATTACAATTAATTGAATTAATAATAAAATCATTTTGAGGGTAATCCCGAATAATATTACTATGAATATCATATTCATGACTATGCAATTTTTGTATACATTCAGAACTACTAATTGTACTTACATTCTTCTTGCTATTTTGATTTTTGTAGAAACAGTAATTGGCGAAATGGTTCATTTTCTTACATATATTGCAGATTTTGCCTTGTGCTGGACACTTGTACCTATGCAGCTGACCACATCTGTTACAGTTAGAATTATTTCTAATATTGTTGTTGAACCTGGAATTGGCTGAAAAAGATTGTGCTGGACTGGACTTATATCGATTTTGACTAGAACTTCTATTTTCCGACGATTTTCTGTATGGAGTTATTGACCTTTTCTTTGAATTTTCTCTTTTTGATGGCTGGTTCTTGAAATATGTACTTCTGCTTTGACGAATTGATTGCACTTGTGAACTAGAATTATTATTAGCTTCATTTCCATTCTGTAATTTTCTAGACCTTTCCTGTGACAATTCCATATTTTTTGCAAATTGAACAGCTTCGTCAACATTCGTTATTTTTTGATTTTGCAATATTTGTTCCTTTATTTGAGTATTCTTTATTCCTATGATAAACATGTCCTTTACCAACGACTCTTTCAAATTTTCAAACTTGCAGCCTGATGCTAAATTGTTCAAAATTGTTACATATTCGTCCAATGATTCGCTATTTTGGTACTTTGTAAAGAAATTGTATCGCTCTACAGTGACATTCTTGCATGGATTGAATTTTCCATCAAATTTTTCAATAATAGTCGTTATCGTTTCGTCCGTTTCTTTTTGAATATTGAAAGAATTATAAATATCTAGGCCTTCATCACCGATAGAATTTAACAATATAGCAATTTGTTTTGACTTTGAGACCTTCTGTAAATCATTTGCTTCAAAGAAGATTTTGAATTTTTGTTTCCACAGCTTCCATGACTCGGCAGCATTTTTGCCATCTTTGCCGCCATTTACAACTAACGGCTTTAAGTTATTAGCTAGAATGATATTTTGTACCTGTTCCGGCATTTTCTTTGGTTCTTCTGGGTTCCAAATAAACTTCTGACACCATGTAGAGGATTGTGGGACACCAGGATTAGGGAATATTAATTAAAACACAGAGCTGGCGTGTGGTGATGACGAGATACGAGAGTCTATCTTCTTATTATAAAAACCACAGATAATATACATATTACGATTGATGTCACAGATAACATCATATGCTACAGTAATATTGACAAAACGGGTACGAACATAAATGAAATTATAACTAAATAGGTACTGTGAAGGCCACCAACCACCGATTTTGTACCACCCATAGCGTAAATTCGTCAATTTACGTAACGTCCAGTTAGTTCAGTGGTACTTGCATTGCATCCAAAACACGAGTCTCAAGTTCGATTCCAAGTTGAGGTTTAGGAAATTGACCTGAATTCTTTTATTTACTTATTTTTGGGAAATTTACATTGCTTTTTTTAAATTTATTTTTTATATTTTAGAATAATTTATAAAATCTCTTTACTTGATTTTTAAAAGATCTTTACAGTGAAAAGAGACGTTTGGTGCACAGTTCAGAAGCAGGTGAAGCTTCGGAAATTGTTTTTCACCAGTAAGTGTGTAATAAGTACTTAGGTACTAATACAACTAAAATTGTATTACTTTAATCATAAAAAGAAAGTGACAAATAAGCCCTGTGATAAACTTTCAAATTTACATAGACCTATGACTATCTTAGACCTGGACTTATAGGAAAATACTCGTAGCTTTGTCCATTGTTTATTGCCCACACTATAAAAATCATCGTGAGAGCTTTGGTATTTTTAACCGACTTCAAAAAGGAGGAGGTTATCAATTCGGATGTTTGTTTGTTTTTTTATGTACCTATGTTCCGGCATAACTCCGTCATATATAGACGGATTTGCAAAATTCTTGATTAGTTCGAAATGGTTTTCTTTCGAAGTGGTTCCCTATAAATTGCATAAAGATCTGATGATGAGTTTCGGGGATAGACAACGGAACTCTTCAAAAAATGACAGCACATCAACTGCGATTGTTGCGGTCGTTTGTCTATGTATTGTTAGTATAATGTAATGAAGTACCACAACCAAAAAGTTAAAAATAGAAACTTGAAAAAAGACAAAACAAGAAACACCGACTTCCGCAATTAAAGTTATTTTGCACTTTTTTTGAAAGTCGGTTCTATTTTTTTTTATTTTTTTTTATAGGATGTAATAGGTAATTTTAGTGCTGAATAAAGTTTTGCCAAGTTTAAATTATTTATTTTTTATTTTTATCATTATCATAAAGGAGAATGACCAAAGTGGACCAATTTTTTTTTAAAAAAGGACAAGATCTGCCTACAGATTTACTACGTAGCTCATTTGAAAGACGGGTTCAAATGCATATTTTTTTTCTATGGAACTGAAAAAATCTGTCCCACAGAATCATAGATATTAGCTGAAACGCGAACTTGAAAAAAGTAGCACATTCACTTGACGACCTTTTCTTATACGAGGCATCATGATTTAAAAAAGGAAACATAAAAAATATTTACGAGTGAATTAGTTTTATTTTGTAATTACATCGTTGTTAGGTCTTGTGAAAAATTAATAAAAAGCTCTTTTGTATGCGCTTAGCATTCCATGTTTACAATTAAGTTACTGCTCACGTTACTTGGACCTGATTTTAAGCCCTTTTTTTTTTAGGACGGGAAATCATCAAATGACTTCTCCCACTTTGGGAACCCATCCATGTTCCTTCCTCGCCCTTTATGTTCCGGGGCCGCGGTATCTCTTTCGAACAAGCCCGCAACCCCGGAAGGCTTCGGCCCTTGCGGGCCCCTCCCCTTATGCTGACATCTCTTTGAGGCAGGAGGGGTATCCATCGGCGTCGAGTCGACGTTGAAGTACCTAGGACTTGTCTTCGACAGCCGGTGGACCTTCGTGGAGCATTTCCGACGTTTGGCCCCCAGGCTGGAACGGACCGGGGCTGCCTTAAGGCGGCTCCCGCCCAACCTTGGGGGGACAAACGCCTCCTGCCGCAGGATCTACGCGGGGGTCGTGCGGTCCATGGCCCTTTACGGGGCCCCAGTGTGGGCGTGTTCCTAAAGGGGGCGAGCCGCCCATTACCTGGACGCACTCCAAAAAGTGGTAGCCGTAAAGATGGTCCATGGGTACCGCCCGCGAGGCGGCGGGCCTGCTTGCCGTATTGCCGCCGGATCTGGAGGCGATAGTACTCGCGCGCCCTGCACGAATGGCGCATGGAGGTACTGCGCCGGGGAGAAGCTCCGCTGCCACGGCAAACCACCGCTTGGCGGACAGACCTCTGGCGCGATTTCATGGCGACATGGAGAGAGCGACTGTCGCAACCTCGTGCAGGGCACGCCACGATAGTGGTGATAAGCCTTCCTTTGAGGACTGGCTGGAGAGCCCGCACCCGCCGCACCAGAGACGCACACCGCTTCCGCATGGAAGCGTGAAAACAATCAGTGCGTGTCATCGCTAACATCCCCGATGCGCTACAGAAACGGGGCAGCCCCAGCACCGCCCGGAACTCGTTGTTGTACTGGACACGGAGGGCACTGTATGCCTTTTCAGAATAGTCAGCCCACAGGGCGCACGAGTATAGGGACGTGCAGTACGCTCTAAAAAGGGTCACCTTTACATCCCCAGTACAACGCGAAAACCTGCGGGCTATCATGTTGGCTCGCCTTGACAGTGCCCTCCGCTCCCGTCGATCGTTTTTTTTTTTTTTTTTCCCGTCGTATTTTTGGTCATTCTCCTTACTCGTATATGTATGTATTCCTAAGTGAAAAAATATAATTAAATGATGAAAAAAAATACCAGATTTATTCCTTTGTTTTCACCTAATTACCTATCTGCATGACAAATTTGAACTTTCTAGGTCATCTGGAATTGGGTTTGAGTTTTAAGGTCAGTGATAAAATGACGATTTTTGGACGTATCTAAATAACCGTTTGAGATGTGTCTATAAAATTTGGAGCACATTTGCATCTCGCAGGTCTCAATATAGGAGTCAAAATTTGACAAGTTTATGTGAAATAGTTTTTGAGTTATGTATGAGGGGGTCAAAAGTGGCTCCAAATGGTTTGTGCAATATTACAAACGGTGCTACTCGCCAGTTCTTGAGAACTGGCGAGTAGCACCGTGTGTAATATAACATTAATTTAAAAAAAAATACAGACGAATTGAGAACCTCCTCTTTTTGGAAGTCGGTTGAAACCGTCTAGTACCCGTGGTAAAATAATTGAAGCTCGGAAAACATTTGCTTATCGATAGAAAGTTAAAAAACAGCTATTTTCGACCTTATTGACATTTAAATTTGGTTTGTTTTTCCCACATTCTCGTTCGCTAACGTTGCTCCTTCATTAAAAACCGGTATTTGGAATTATGTCAATAAGGTCGAAAATCGCTTGAACCTGTTTTTTTAAGTTGCTATTGTTAAGCAAATGTTTTTCATTATAGGTATTACTAGCTTCTGCCAGCGGCTTCGCCCGCGTGAAGTTTCAAAATTGGGGTTGAGTGAGAATATTATAAACGTAAGAGTAAACAAATATAATAATAACAAATCTCCGAACTGCTAAGCTATCGGGAGTTACACGTGTTATTGTGAGTCAACTATAAAAGATAGACATATGCTGTCTTGGGATATTTTTTATATAATTTTATGTGGAATATTTCCGTTATACATGATTTCTATGTAGCTTTAACCATTAAGGCTGCACACGCGACGGAAGCTAAAAAAACCAAGTAACTTCTCCCGTTTTCCCAACATTTCCTTTCACTGCTCTGCTCCTATTAATGGTAGCGTGATGAAAAGTATACTATTACCTGCTCAGGAGTATGTAGAATAATTGTACCAAGTTTCGTTAAAATCCGTCGAGTAGTTTTTTTTTCTATAAATAACATACAGACAGACAGACAGACAGACAAAAATTTTACTGATTGCATTTTTGGCATCAGTATCGATCACTAATCACCCCCCGATAGTTATTTTGTAAATATATTTCATGTACAGAATTGACCTCTCTACAGATTTATTATAAGTATAGATTATTTCTCGAAGGGACGACCGAGAATGCACGTCCAAATACCCCTGTAAGGTCGGCAGTTTGTTTTTATTTTCCTTTTCATTTTATTGGTTTTAAATTCAGTCTAAATAAAGTATCTTAAATTAAATAAAAAATACATTCATTTTAACTCGCCTTATCTAATTTGTTTTTAGCTCTTCATACAGAACAATAAATATATAACAGCGCCATCTATTGGTTTATTGTTAATTATTATTGACCACGTCCTTTCTTTCTTCCTTGTTGGTTCACTGTATCGCCGCCCTTTAAGAATGGCGCTAAGATACCGGAGAAATAGTGGGCGTGGCTAAAAATACCGAAACATCGCAGCTCGCTAACGGTTGTCAGCGTCTTAACCATAAAGTTCGGTACGGGCCCCATTCGGGGCCGGGCACTGAAACCTACGCTGGCTCGGTACTGGCCCCGAATGGGGCCGGCGGTTAAGTCATACGACATCCTTTATTTTTTATGTAAATATTTAATGTTCTGATTATGACAGACTATGAGTGTGCGTAAATTAAGAGAGTTGGAGAAAAATATCATATGTTAGAGCCATTCAAAGTTCTGTATTTAGCGCGCAACATTCTTAATTTACCATAATAAAATCCAAATGCGTAAATACGTTCATCGCCATTTTGACGGCAGTGCAAGCCGACGCTAAAAATCATAAAAATTGGGGTTTTCGGGCATCCAAGCTCCATTATGATGAGAAATAATAACTCGTCATTTAATTATGTGATGAATTCATCCATAGTTCAATTTTAATAAGCAGTGGTAATGATATATTTTTATATCCAAAGTCAAAGTTTCGCGCCAATCTTGTTTGTTTACATTTTATTTTTCATATTTTAACACACATATACGTTTAGATTCGACAACAGATATGACAAATATCATTTCAAATATTATAAACAACATGAGAATACCCAGATCTTAGCGTTATTTATTAATATAGGACCAATAACACGTAATATTCATTACCACTACTTAATTTTGTATTCGAAAATAGAGGACCATTTTTTTTTCTTTTTTTTTTAATATTTGTGATGTGTGAAAGCGATTATTCAAATCGATTCTTTTTTTGTAAAATTCGATAAACTCGAGTAATTTATTTACGGAATAAGCAAATCGATACATGGAAAGTAAAACAATTTTGTTTATATTTATTTTAACATTGTTAAAAAGCTTTAGTTAGGAAATCTTAATAGTTTTTCGTACATTGTACCAACCCAACAAAAAACAGCACAGATTTAACAAAGGCTAAATTCGCGCCGATTTTTTTTCCTTACCAAAATTTAAATTAAGAATGCACTCGCTGTTCAAAATTACATTGTACTTCAATGTAGGTAATTTATTGTGATTTTTTTTTCGTTGGTTGTCAGTGCGCCAGGGATGAAAGGTTATAATATACTCTATGCCAGGGATCTTGGTACTGATTTTTTAGGTGTGGTGAAAATTGGTTTGGTTCCTACCATGATAATTGTATTTAGTAAACAAAATGGGGAATAGTATGATTATTTTACTGTGTTCGGTTGGATTAGTTATTGGGAGAGACCATTTTATTTTCAGTTACTTTTTTAACACCCTTTTCTATCGCATTGGTGGGCAAATACCTTCCCATGACTTTCTAATTTTATTTATTTCTCTCCTTTTCCGAACAATAATTTTCATCGTCAATTTTCATTTAATTTTGAAAGAGAGGCCGAGGAGCTCGTTGTTAAATAATAACGGCCGCTCGGGTCGACGTTTAGGACGCCTTGCTTGCCTAGGTTGGTCTGTGGATGGGTGACCCATTACATACCGAGTAGTCTCTGTGCCTCTGAAAGCACGTTAAGTAGTTGGTCACGGCTCTCATTTGTTGTTCTTTGAAAGTCGTTACAGGTAGTATCATCACCCAGTACCAACTGGGTTGTGGAGGTCAGATAGGCAGTCGCTCCATGTAAAATACTGGTTTTCAGTTAGACTGGAAGTCGACCCCATAATATATATGGGAATATGAAAATAATAATAATATGCAGATT
Organism: Xestia c-nigrum; assembly: GCA_916618015.1. Classification (NCBI taxonomy): domain Eukaryota; kingdom Metazoa; phylum Arthropoda; class Insecta; order Lepidoptera; family Noctuidae; genus Xestia; species Xestia c-nigrum. Next base: position 9,674,035 of record OU745263.1, read on the forward strand.
ATGAATTTTCATTGGATTTTGAATACTTAGACAAGCTTGGTTTAGTAACAACAGTTTTAGCATCCTTAATATTTATTTATCATTCAATTTTTCCGATCTTTGGCGCACTATATCCAACCTTCAGACATAACAAAACAAAATTCACAATAAATTATTAGTAAAGTAAATAAAAATACTTTATAAATGTGAATGTATGTGTATAGTCACAATTACATTCCTAATTTAAATTTTGAATTTAAAAATTCGACGCGAATTTGGAAAAGAGGTTGTCCGTTCGTACGGTTGAAAATATTAATAATTCATTTTCAGATTTTGTCTTTGCTTAAACTGTGAGACCTCATATTTTGCCACACGGTGCTAGTTCGGCAACGGCGTTTCTCCAAATTCTCCAATCCATAAGTTTTTAAAGGAAAGATTATCATCAAAATGTTGACTTGAAGCAAGAATTTCGTTATTTGTTTAGAGTTTAGAGAGTTCTGTTTTTACTAACTATTAATAAGTCAACCAAAAGCAACGAATAATTACTATTCTACATGGTATTATTAAAAAAGTAGTATAAAAGGATTAATTTCAGAATTTAACCAAGGAGTTTTCATTGTGTCTCAAAACTTTTTTCCAAACTTAATTTGATTGCGAGTATCGATTAGGCTGAATGCAACATTTTAATCGTAATGATGAAACTCGGGTTTACGGTCAGCACTACGAAGTGATATGTCATGTGATAAGTTGGTTGCAACATTGTTTTTTTTAGTAATATTTGTCAAGTCTTTGATCGGAATTTTTTATGAAATGATGTATGAATAATGGCAAAAATAAGAACGCAGATAGAAGGTTACTGTTTTTTTTTAGCTTTTGCCAGTTTGTTTAGCAAACGAGAAGCTTGCCTATGTACATTATTTCCAGCGCATCTACGTTACCTAGTTTATGGAAGGGTGCAGTAATATGTGTTTTATAAATATTTGGCAATACACTGACGCCGTTTTACCGACCTAAACACGTTACTGGAGATATTTATCACAAACATATGGTATGAAACAGCTTCCTAGACATATTTTTCATAAAAAAATCGAATGCGGAAAGTTCACGAAAATTCTGTAACTTTTTGACAAATACGCATCACCCCGCCGATTCAGCTGATGTGTCATGTGTCAAAATCTTGTCGTGCATAGTGGTTAAAAAGGTTTATGCAAAATGTCAGATTTTACCAAGAAATCACGGTATTTCTCATTATCTTTTAATGTGAGTTGTACCACTGGGCAAGGGATCTCGAAAACTCGCAAAAAGATGTAAAGTTTCTTATTTACATGATGGAATCCTTCTTGTATAGGTAATAAAATTACATGATCACTCCAATAACACTTTAATCTGAAATATGTATCTATAAAAACATCGTAGTTTCCACTAATACATTATAATTTTAAACTCATTTCATCTTATCTCAACTTTTTCCTCTGATTTTTCTATTGCAACTGTTTTTTTCAGTTTTTTCCATATCAAACAAAATCTACTTCCAAATATATTTCAAACCAACGCTCGAACTCAACCATAAAGCTACACCATAGAGTTTATGGCTGCCAGTGACAAACAACATAAAATTCTATAAAGCTAGTTCTCCAACAAGGGAGACCCCTCCTTCCTTCCACACCGCGTGAGTTGACTACCATCGCATGACATATGTATAGAATACACATCAGTAGGTGCAATAACCGAAAAAAAGATTAGAAATTATTTATACAAGATATGAAAAACTACAAAAACTTAGTTTTGAGACTAATCTGCCTGCTTATCTCTCCCACACACAGGTTGTGTTGAATTGGCGTTCCGTAACTTTCATCGGATTAAGATAGTAAAGGAACAGACCGCGACTGTGTCTGGGGGTACCTGCACATTTGTGCACTAGGTACAATAACTCCTGCGTAGACTGCGCACTTGGTTCTAATCTCCGTTGGGATTGGCTTGGCCGCTGTGGCTGAAATGGGGTTGGGTCGTTATTCTTCGAGTATACCACAACTCCCGAGTAGGTAGGTACTCGCGATTATTTTCAAGTTTACTTTCCTATTATACCAAAACTTCAAAATAATTGCCTACTACTCTCATGTAGCAATTTAGCATGTAGGTTGGTACGAGCTTGTCTATTCCGGTGGTATTGAGGATATTTCATTCATATTACAAAATAAGTCAAATAGGTAATTAAGAAACTTTTTGATTTCCCGCGCGTTTAGTGGTAACAAAGCCTTTCGAAATCTTTTTCTGTGTGCTATTTTATTACAATAATATTTTCGAATTAAAAGGGATACTATAAGCGATGAAAACTTTATATTTCTGCTTTCTTTCCCTGGATTATTAATAAATTCAATAAATTATTGAAAGTTCAAGTTCTGGTCATTTATTTTTGCACTATAAAGTTTCAGAATGCACCTTGACGTGTTCACTTTACTGTTTAAATTATTAATGAGAGGTTTTCTTTTTGAAACTTCAAAAAAAAAATAGTTTCCATGAACTCGATAGATAGCGTTGATCAGACTATGTTACTAGGTGCCTGTGATGTATTTCGGTGCCCCACATTTAGTTACTTTATCTTTCAGAGTTTTATTATGGTAACACCGGTTCTTACGGAGGACAACACAGGCACTCATGTCAGTTAGGTATGAATTAAACATTTTTGCTATGGAACCACATCTTTTATTTTACCGAAGCACAAACTTCTCAGTGCCAAAGCCAAATCGCATGAAAAACACACTACACATACGCTCGTTGACTGACACTTTCGTTTGCATTAGCTTCCGAATATAAAAATTAGGTCCAAGTGAAATTATGTGACGTTCTGTTTCTTGCAGTAACGTCACAAGAGATCAGCGCCATCTATCCAGCGACTAGGGAAGAGTTGAAAAAGAAAATCCCTAGTTCCTCCAGTCATGACCTTGTTTAAAATAAAATAAAGTTTATAAGAATAATATGAAATTACTCCAATGGAACAGAAAAAAACTTACTTTTAGAAAGCTGTTAGGCAGTGTTTTTGACGTGTTTTTAATTCTTGGGCAACATTAGGCTTGAAAAACCCTGAAACTAACACGTCCGTCACTGTCAACGTGACAGCAAACAGCTGACCATCCTGAAAAAAATCCTTGTTGACATTTCTCATTCAGTCTCAGTCATTCTCAAATCTCAACCAAAATGTATTGACAACGAGTAATCGTAACAGCGAAATCAAAAGCGATTTCGTAAATAAAACTTGTCAGTGAAACAGGCCAAAACCGTCTGGAGCACAAAACATGTCGGCTAGTAGGTTAGATGCCGTTTACAGAAGTATACTTCTAACCAAGTTCTTCACTAAAGGATGGGGGAAACCGGAGAATTTGCGAAGGTCAGTTTCATGATAGTACACGAGGTATAGGTGTTGTGTAACAAGTTTACCGCCAAACTCTAAATTGGTGTAGTTATGTGATACTCTGTGTTTGTTTACAAGCTGTTTATGTTATGTTTTAAGGTTATTCGAGTTCAGGAAAGTCGTATCGAACCGGGATAAGTGCTTCGAATTAGTGGAAAGAGACTATCCTGTTACGATTACCAAGGTAAAATAGTGGTTTGATTTTTTTTCCTCATTTATATTTAATTTCTGATACTTTTGAGTCATGAAAATACAGCATGAGTCATAACCTTATTTGAATGCATTATTGTCACACCTCCAAGAACTAATATTGAAGGTGAAAGAATCATAGGAAAAAAACATGTAAACAATTGCAAACTATTTTACCATAAATATTAAAAAAAAAACATAAATTCCATAAATTCTTTTTTTTCCCCATTATTTAATCATGTCATGAAAAGTTCTGGAACATAAACCATTGAAACTGTGCTTTCACATGATAAGCAAAACATTCAACTTCAACTCTTAGTTAATGGCTTTTGTGGAAGAGTCACCACAATTTTGCCAATATCCCGTACATCTAATGATAGACCATCAAACGAAGGAGATAGTACAGTGACGAAATTTGGACAGTATTTTATTAAAATCTCAAATCTGAGTATCTGACTAATTTTCTATTTTACACGCAGAGCAAGACATATATATATATATATATTTTTTTTTTTTTATTACCAGAGGAAAGAAGAAAAGATAAAATATAAATAATTATATGCATAAATAAATAGAATATTGTAAAAACATTTAATCTCCGAAGTCAACAAATAATTAAAATAAAATATATTATTACTGGTTATAATTCTAAATCCTACTTCAATATGAATATATCTTCACAGCAACAAACGTTATCAGACTGCAAGCTCTACGAAGGCTACTTCACAACTCCTCTAGAGCGGTACCTACCCGGCATAGTACCTAAGATAGCACGGAAGGCTCATTTCCAAGCGCTGCTGCCGCTCCACTGGCCTGAGAAGAATTGCAAGCCTGTGTGTTTACATCTAGCCGGTACTGGTGACCATGTAAGTACCATTTTATTTATTTCATCATCATCATCTGCCTAGCCTTTTCTCAACTACATTGGGGTCGGCTTCCAGTCTAACTGGATGCAGCTGAATATCAGCACAGTTTATTTATTTAATGAGTCAATTATCTAAATGTTTGATCACTTATTTTGAAAAGAGTTGTTTTTTTTTTTCAAATATGTTTGATAATTCAAGTGAAAAATCCATTGGCTTCCTTCAACAAAACATCTCTGAAACTGAAAAATAGGACCTTAGGAGTAGTAAATCTTAGGAGTTGTAATTTGATCATGTAAATTAGTGCATTTTTACTGTAAAAAATACAGGTTAAATTATAATTATGTCAGTATTTTAGTACTTACAATACAGACATTTCTCATAATACAAACACAACTAAAATTGAATGTGGATTGGCTGTAATACAATCCAACTTTGTGGCAAAAACAATTCATATTAAACGCTAAAACAATTGACTCCTAACTCATTGTTTGCCATGTGAATGAAAGCCACAATAAAAAAAAAACAAGCACTTTGTTTCAAAACTATGACAACATTAAAAATATTCTAAACATTTATGTTACTGTCAATCAAGCTATATGTACAGTCAATTAATGAAAATATTAAGCAAATTTAGGGTCAACAAATCACATTCAATTGAACATTCAAAACAGGCCTCCTCTCATTGTTTTAAAAACAATAAATATAACTCTAAAGTTCATTTAATCCCAGTAAATGTATTTCATGAAAAAGTTATTCAGTCAGTTATTACTCAGTAAAAACTATTGTTATGGTCGCAAATCATATCTTTATCAACATACAACACTGTCCTCCAAATTGCAAAAGAACAGAAAAGAATTTAAATTTCGCGGACTTCCCTGCCGTTTCCTCCTTTACTTTTTGATCCTTGTCTGTACAATCACATATATGCGAAAATTTACCAGCACAATAAAAATATATATAAACCACTCGCTTTATCATCCCTATGTGTTGCAAAACGGAAGATAAAATCCTATGACATCAAAGATTTATAATTCATAATAATTGCCACTGATATATTAGATGTACATAGCGCTTACGACGTAAACAAAAACAAGTGTTCATTGTGAAGGCGTTGGCACGATAGAGATCGCGTCATAAGTTCGCAATGCCGACGACCAATGACGCGAAAGTTTGCGCTGTTCAAAGATTAGCATCGTACGATAATACGTAAAGGATGATTGATCTGACGCTTCCGTAGGGAAGACCCTCTGTATATCTTTAAAATGTAATTTTCTGGTCAAGGTTATCGTTCGAATACCCAAAACTGCAGTCGGTACACTTTTATCCAGAAAAACCGGTAGAACAATTCAATTTTATGATATACTGCAAGTGTTCAGTGAATAACTGCATTGCTTGTCAATTGATGCTAGTTCCATTTAAAATACAGATGAACATCTCTCATACACGGAAGGTGGAAGACCTTAACATAGTTGGTAAAGGTGTAGATATTCCCTTTCCACGCAGTTAGTTAAGTAATTTGTCAACTTTCGGAGGCCGAGCGCTGAAAATCCAAAATCGTGAGTGAAAACGGGTTGAAAATGCAGTCTCATCACCAAAATTCTAATAAATATCACCTTCTTTGTTCCTTATCTACCGTGTTGACAATAATATCACTACTTTAATATGTTCACACTATTTCTAGCTGTTACAATAGTTATTTGTTATACAAGAGTGCAAAGTTGTTTTTTAACCGCGTGCTCAATTGAGTCACGAGCGCAGCGAGTGATTCAAATTTTAGAATCTTGAGCGTTAGCGAGGGAATCAAAAGAGCACGAGGTGAAAAATCTTTGCACTCGAGTGCAACACGTAACTTTTCATCCCACCTCAGCGAGGAAATGGATAAACGCAAAAAAAATGCGCATTATTAACAAATTCTGTTAATTCTTTTGGCGTCAAATAAACTTCCTCGTCTCTAGATAATTAGTGGTCATTTTAGGTTTTATTGTTTTCAAGTTGGATTCCTTGTTTATAACCTAAGGTGTTAACAATATGACGCGAAAAGAAAATGGCGCGCGCAAAACATATTTTAAAAAAAAGTACACCAAGAAGGTTCCGAGTCTGAGTTCTTAATAAATTAAAAAAAAATTGTATGATAAATTCGGCACCATAGAGGTAGAAGTAAATAGGTTTAATGATGTTTTGAATTCACATGGTTAGTGCACACGATGTTCTAAATTCAAATTTACTTTACCCTCATGACGATTAAAACGGCTTTTGCACTCAGATATCGAAGACCAAAAATACTCTTTCCGAGATGGGGGGATGAAAACGTTTTTTTTTTTCAAAACAATCCGCACAGGGCTGATCGTCCGGAAAACATCTATACTAATATTATAAAGCAGAAGAGTTTGTTTGTTTGGTTGAACGCGCTAATCTCAGGAACTACCGGCTCGAAGTGAAAAAATATTTTTGCGTTGGATAGTCCATTTATCGAGGAAGGCTATAGGCTATACATCAACATCACGCTATGACCATTAGGAGCGGAGCAGGAATGAAAAATGTTTCAAAAACGGGTTTTTTTGCCCTTTCGTTTTTCTCTCTTATGTGACGCAGACGAAGTTGCGTGGGTCAGCTAGTATATTATAAAACAAAAGTCTCCCACCGCGTCTGTAGATCTTTAAAACTAGGTAGGTACGCAACGGATGATTTTGATGGGGGTTTCTTTAATAGATAGAGTGATTCAAGAGGAAGGTTTTTGTATATTATATTACGCGGGCGAAGCCGCGGGCATCGGCTAGTATCTCATAAATATGTTGAAAACTAGGGCGCCGTAGTACCTATGGTTACACAATAGCTGCGCTGCATTCTCCTCTACAAAACCAAAATATAAACATATATCTCGATTGAAAGAAAGGCACGAGACACATTTGCAGTCACAATTTGCATAACTTTGTACATAGCAGTATGTAATAATAATTGCCCACTCATTTGTTTTATGCTCTATTCGCAAACACTATGTGGCACTATAGCTGAGTTTTTATTCGCGCTAATCCATTGCTAAAAAAATAAAAAATTAAAACAAATAACTGACGTTGCTCAAAAAGCCGCTTGGCTAAAGTGGCCATGTCTGTCGTATGCCCGACAAGCTGTGGGCCAAAATAACGATGATGTGGAACCCTGATACAGCCAGAAGGCGACGCGGTAGACCTCGCAGGAGATGAGCTCGGCGGGACGAGCTAGACAAAACCAACGAACAGTGGTCCACATTGACCCTGGATTGAAGAAATTGGATATCATGGGAGGCCTGTGCCCAGCTATGATGTAATAACACAGGCTAACAGTAACAATAATACGTAGAAAATCCAACAATGTGCCTGAATTTAGACATGCTGCGCGTGCTGTGCATGAAAACAAACATAATAGTTCATCAACGTAACTAAACGCTGATTTAGTTACCCATTGTTTTTACAGTCAAAGTCTTTACAAAAATACCTAAAGTTATCAACATTGTCATAATATCTTATCAGTTTATCAGTACGTGTAATACCGAGATACATAGCGATAGATGACCGACCACCAATATCGTTATTTTTATCAATGAGAGCCGGTCAATGACCTACAAATTCCGTCGAATTTTGGATTTGTCCTCGGTTGAAGGCAATACGGTCGCATTATTTTACATCAGACTTTAACATTACTGGCGTAATATGGGTGTGCTATTTAGATTCATCTCTGCGTAACCCTTCTGAAATTACAACCGTGACGTTGTGTAATTTCGTCAAAAAACTAAAGTCATCATGAATGCAACCGTCTTTCTGGCTTCGAGCCAACTAACAAACACCGCAAGCCTTGCCTGAGACTTGTTAAATGACTTATAAGTCTTACGAGTGGGGTTAAAATTTTGGAATTGTGCCCAAAGATTCTTTGAAGAAGACAAACGCCTACGCCTATTGAATTAATCTAAACTAATATTATAAAGAAGAACGGTTTTTTTGTTTGGTTCACGCACTAATCGCAGGAACTTCTGGTTCGAATTGATAAATTCTTCTATTGTTGAATAGCCCATTTATCGAGAAAGGCTATAACGACACTCAACGACTTAAAAGAGCGGAGCATCAATGTTGCTTAAACGGGGAAAATTCATTTCTTCGCTTTGTATGTCTATCCTTTAAGGTGGACTCACTGTAACCTCATTCATGGGAATCAAATTTAAGATATCACTTTGGTTTTATCCGTACAGCATAAATATATCCAAAGAGTTTTCCTTCGTCTGCCTAGCTATACAACCTTTTACCTGCCTAGCATGTTGCAACTATGTTGGGGTCGGTTCCCAGTCTTACCGGATGCAGCCATAGAATATCTATCAAACATTTCTATTTTTGTCCTCAGTATTTCTGGCGACGGCGAAACTTGATGGTGAAACCGCTGTTAAAGGAAGCCGGTATCGGCGGAATAATTCTGGAGAACCCATTCTACGGACTACGCAAGCCGACTGACCAAGTGTAAGTTATTTACTAGTCCGACCAAACCAAATCAGCTCCGAATTCGAAATAGGCCGAAGTTTGGTCGAAGCCGAAGGTAAATTAGTTTTAAGAAAATAATAAGATACAACGTGATTTTTATCAATTCGTTAACTTGATTACCTTCCAATACAAACTTAAACTATAAGTGAAAACTAAGTAATCCAAAATAAACTTTATCAGAATTGTATAAGGTTGATTTTGATTAACCGTTCTATGAAAGCGTTCGGTGACGATAGCGCAAGTTCCTAGATTTTTTTTACCCAAGAAGTGCTCAACGCGCCCATAGAAGTTCACTTCAAAAATACATTATGAATCGTTCACTATTTGGATAAAAAACCATAGACTTTGACTTCGGCTGGAGATTGTGTAGACAGCTGGTTAATTGGCTTTAGCCATTATAGGAACTTGTAGCGTCCACCTGTTCGATTCCCACTCGTTTAGTGACATTAACGACATAAGGGACATAGTGATACCAACAATCAAACAATATATCCACGGCCCTCCGTCGGTCATAATATCGGGGTTACGTAAGCTGGGACGCGCTGATGACCCAAATACAAGTTTCGACACGATATGTTCACAAAAAACACATCATACAGTGTAAGGCCCCGTCCCCACTATGTCGTAACGACAGATAATCGTGTAGTTTTAAGTGTCGTGGTTTATTGTGTATTTAAGTAGAGGTGTTCGCATAATTATATTTGTAACGCTCTTTAATGTGCACGTCTTTCTACATCGTTCTCACATATGTATAATCTCAACATGAATGGTGAGATAGGATTAGGAGCCTTTTGGTCTCGTACAGGACAAATTCTGTTTGTATTTTGTTTTCTTTTTTCTTTTGATTTTATTATTTTTCTCACTATATTTACTTTTTGTTAGTTATAATCATAATTTAACGATATTTTTTTTCTTTTTGTATGTTTTGTCCTGTCGGACTAATAAATGCTTTTTCTTTATTTCTTAATGATGTAGCCAAGATTTTGTAACAATATTTTGATTGAAGAGAGTGTCCATGGAGTTTATGGCCCATTCTTCTCCATAGAGATCTACGCTTTGGAATGTGCAACTACAATAATTTCTCAAGTTATTATGCCTTGTGACTGTGACTGTAGCTTAGCATTTTTGTTGTTTTTTTGACATTCAATAGTGCCGTGATGGTCTAATTGAAAGAAATGCTTTGAATTTGAGTTTAAATAGGACGACACTATAACTGGCGTCTATTACTTGCCAACTTAAAACCAGCGATAAATTTAATCGTCACGACACTTACGACATAGTGGGAAAGGGACCTAAGTTTTCATAATGTGCACCTATCAAATGAGTGAAAATACATACAGGGTTTAAACAACCTCATCACCAAGCCGTCAACCAAGCATTCTGTACATCAAACTAAGTAACTCTACGTAAAAAATATTGCTGGGAAACCACTTTTTTTTTTGGTGAAAAATCATGTTTTGTGGTAGAACTCATAGTAACGCACCTAAAACATTGTGCTGATGGATGGCTTCAATAGTATGCCCCCAATATCTCCGTACCTAGAAGGTATGGTTTAGAACAAAAAAAATATCGCAAGGACGGGGAGAACAAGTGCCTTTCAGCTTCGTTATGAGGTGTTTTACACCCTTTATACATACTTTTTCTCTCAAACCACCACGAAAGATATTATGGAAAACAATCATCGTAAATAGCAGGACACTGTCTCGTGATGCGCAGGACGTACATTGGGGCGCAGGGACAAACAAATCAGGAACTCTTAAGGCACTTAGACGAGCTAAATTAACTGTATTTGTGGTGGTTCAAACTTCGTTTGAAATGCTGTTAGAATAAAGTTCTAATCAGCTTGCACTACAAAGTGGTTGTTACGTCAGCCACTGCGGGCCAAATAGCGCGAAATGAGTGGTTTCGATCGATTTACAAAAAAACTATTGATTGGATTAAAAAACTGAAACAGTATCATGCTAATATATTGCTTGTAAAATTATTTGCCAAAAAATCAGAATGATCGCATGCATATTAGTATGTTTTTATTGTTTGAAAGATATTTTTAGAGATAAGTTCGTGATTTCTTTTTATAGAGCCAAGTTAATTGTATTATGTTTTCAAACCGATCATGCTAGCATATATCCTGAAGAATATCATATATATTCTGGTCTTGTTTATAGCAGTTAATCATTTACTTTTAGTAATTATAAAACTCGCGATTAGCTCATGTAATCGCCTTAAATAAGTACACTAGAAACAAATTAATTTTTTGAAAGTTGCCTACCCATTTCTGATACTAAATCAAATCAAATCGTTTATTTGTGATACATGGGTTAAATGCAGGTGTTCATTACATAATTATAAACTAATAATGTTCATACCATGATCAGCCACTTGGGCATACAAATTATTAAATAACAATCAAAATATGAGTCGAAATTCTAATTACATTTAAGATTAAATATTGATTTATATTATTACTGTTATTCATGCATGACAGACACAAGACAAACAACAACATTTAATTATCGTCAAGCGGACACGATACTTTTAAAAAGTTCTAGTCGATAAAAAATCATCTACAGAGTAATAACACTTCTCCACAAGAAATTGGAACAATTTGTTTTTAAAGATATTAATATTGCTACATTCTTTTACGTCATTAGGAATTCTATTGTAGATCTTCGTGGCCATTGCAAAGACACTTTTCCCAAAGAGGGTAGTTCTATATTGACTCGTAACATTGTTATACAAATGACTTCGATTTCGCGATCTGAGCTCTAGTGTAAATAGTGATGGATGATTTCTTATAAAGAGGGCCACTTCAAAAATATATAAAGATGGCACGGTAAGTATGTTTAGTTTTTTAAAGTAATCCTTGCAGCTATCAGTTCTGTTGAGACCAGACATTGCTCGCACGCACCTTTTTTGACATTTAAAAACTTTGTCCCAGTTGGTAGCATTCCCCCAAAATATGATTGCATATCTTAGTCTAGAAGCCACATTACTATGATATGCTACAAGCAATGTGTTAAGATTGACGTTTTTCGCTAGCATGTATAAACTATAAGATGACTGTGACACTTTCTTGCAAACAAACTCTATATGACTTTGCCACTTCAGATTGTCATCTGAAGTGGCAACACAAACAACGGCAAACACCGAGAAATTTTGTTGTCATCAATTCAACTTTTTCACCATTGAATTCTATTTGAGTTTGTATAGTGTTTTTCGTTTTCTGTTTAAATTGCATTAATTTAGTTTTATCGATATTAATTAATAAATTATTATTTTGCAACCATTGAATTATAGAAATTAAACTACTATTAATAATATTTTCATCATTGTATACAACAGTGCAGTCATCAGCAAATAGTACCATACGATCTGAAATAGCTTTTGGCAGGTCATTGATATAGATTATAAAAAGGGCCCAAAACACTACCCTGTGGAACTCCATATTTTATTTGCCTGCTCCGTGACATATACTTTATTTCGTGTTTTGTATTAGGACAAACTTTGACAACAATCGTAGCCTGAGTTCTATTACTGATGTAAGATGTACTACACATATAATTACTATTGGTCTATGTTAATGCCCTTGAAAACCGTGTGTATTTCACTAAACGGGAATATTTGTTCGTATAGTCGTTCGTCACTCCACAACGTGTCGGATATCTTCGTGATGGGCGGCTGCCTGATCCTGGAGTCGCTGGTGCTATTCCACTGGTGCGAGCGCAACGGACTCGGCCCGCTCGGCGTCACCGGTCTCTCCATGGGCGGACATGTTAGTAAACAATCAGACGTACACACACATACACTCTAGTTACAGTTTCTTTCCCCTTTTTTTTCGGATGCGAAATCATGAAATGACCCCTCCCACTCTAGGCGGAGCGAGAGAAAGAAGAAAGAAAGAAGAAAAGAAAGAAAAAATGTTTATTCGTCGCAAAGTCATGACGTGCATACAATATTAATAAGGAGAGGGAGAGGGAGTGTCAGACTTTTACTGACTAAAAACATCCATGTTCCTTCCTCGCCTTTTACGTTCCAGGGCCGCGGTATCTCTTTCGAACAGTCCCGCAGCCCAGTTTCTTTCCCCTGTGGTGTTATTTGGAGACGTTAACTCAATTAAAAAAATACTACGCCGTTGGTTTCGTGTTCGCAAACGCTACTGCTGAGCGTGAGGTCCTGGCTTCGATTCTGGGTGGGACAAAGTATATTGTGCTTTTGCACTAGGAATTTATCAGTAGCAGCTCGGAATCAGAACGTGTAGAAAGAAAGAACAGGACAAACATAAAATGTTTAAATTATCAGTACAACATCCATGTTAACGGGCATTCAAAATGTTCTCAGTCAATAATTTGTGGTTAAAATAAAATGACATGGTTAATGTTTTTATTTCTGTATTAATTCGGCAGATGGCGTCACTGGCAGCTACAAACTGGCCGAAGCCTCTAGTTCTAGTCCCGTGCCTTTCTTGGTCGACAGCCTCTGCAGTCTTTTTACAGGTATGTCTCTTTTCTCTTTATTTTGCTATAATGTAGCTTAAAATACATCACAACTACAACAATTTTGTAGCAACTGAACTCTACTACGTTTAACGTTGAAAATCGAATGATTTTGATTCTACAAGTTTTCTTCAAATTCTAGGGGGTAATGTCGCACTCAATAAACTGGGACTTGCTAGAGGACCAGTACCTTTCTGACGGTGAGTACAGGGAGAAACTGTCCAAAATGGTGACCATTGTGGACGAAGCTTTCCTCGCCGGTAAGAAGTTCGCACGCACCTACTCAGAGACCATAGAGATAAAAACAAAAGAAAGCAGAAACAGTGAAACGAAAAAAAAATTAGATATAACATACAAAGAAAATGATGAGTCCGAAAACCAGCAAAAAATAATAGACGTAAATAGAAATTTATTAGAACTAAAAAACGAAGTGCCTAAAAGTGAAGTTAAGACTGAAAGTTTAGCTCAAATCGAGAATATACACGAAGAGTTGAAACTGTTGTTAGATGAGAATAAAATTAGTAAAGAGTTGTACAAGAAGCTAACTTCGGACGAGAAGTTCGTGTTGGAGCCAGAAGATATTGATGACATTAACAACTTGAGCGAGCAGAGGATCAAGGAAGTATTACTAAAGTGTAAAGTTGGTAAGTCTACCTTTGTCATTCATAATGCTGGGTGTCCTTGAAAAGGTGCGTTCAAACTGTACCAGACAAATTGCGGAGAAACGGACTTTCACAGATACTTCAGTGCTACCGAATTCACTGATGGTCAACCACTTTCAAATTATTACTTATGGCATCACCATCTGCCTAGCCCACTATGTTGGGGCTTGGGGTCGGCTGAATACCAGTACCTTACATGAAGCGACTGCCTATCTGAGATCCACAACCCAATTAGTACTGGGTAATACGATACCACTTGGTAATACCGGTTGTCAGGCTTTTCGAGCCACTGACTACCTGTAACGACTGTCAAAGATCTACAAATTGACAGTCGGGACCAACACATTTACGTGCTTTCCGAGGCACGGAGGAGACTCGGTATGTAAGGGTGGTCACCTATCCATAGACCAACCTAGGCAACCTTATTACTTAGAGCATAAGAGTGAAAGTGGCGGACTGTCGGTGAACTCGTTTGTACATCATCTATGTCTGCAATCTGGTATCAGATTTTTCGTATTTTAAAGGGAGAACGCAAGCGACCGTAGACAATTGACCCGTCAGAAATCGGTTAGGTAGACTAAACACGTATGAAAAATAAGTCACCGTGAAAAATCGGTCGAGTGCGTTTTTGCTAACTAATTCGCGTATCTACAACTGAGCCAATGAACCCGAAACACACATGGATTTTTAAAATTTTTGGCAATAAAAATATTTACACGATTGCCAGTGTAAAACATACCTTATTGGATCAGCTTAAGATACGCGAGGGCAACATCCACCGTTACAGGTAAGTTACGTTAGCTGACAACACTACTGGAAAGCAAAAATGAGGTGAGTTCAAAGTGAGATAATATCTGCTTCTTTCTACTGCTTCTTATCGATTCTTAATAATCCCGAAACACTTATTCACCTGGTACCTCTCCAAATACTGAAGGACTGAGGTTGTTTTGGTTTTTCAGTATCTTGATATTATGGTTCTGTTGCTGAACATTGATTTTGGCTCTATTAGCACCTAGGTCTCTGCAACATGTCTCAGCAACTTGTTGCTGCAACAATGTTGCACAATGTTTGCTTACTTCGTATGTCTCCACCTGCACAGCTCTAACATTTGTTTCGATTATAACCTGAAAGGTGCAAGTGGTGGTGCAGCTGGGCAGGACAGAAGGTGGGACATATCCTGCAAAGGGGATCCTCACTGGCATTCTGTTGTTGCTTACTCTGAATGCGAAGCTTAAAATTAACATTAATATGCACCCTTTTTGTTTGACTTGGTTCATCGTTGCCCCATGCCCCGACTGTAAAATCAATACTTAATTAAATATTTCTTCCAGGTCTACCTACGATTATACCCATCCATGTTATGATTTTATATTATTTCTTTTTTATTTATTCAAAACCGTAGTAATATCATTTGGATACATTTGCATTGAGTAGTTTCCAAGTTTCTCATAAAAACACAAATATACAATCAAATCTTCTTCTTTATTCCAGCCGACTTACAAGCACTATTGTTGAGGGATCAAAAAGACTCCGAAGAGAAATCTTCACAAAAATGCGTCAACCAAAACCCTATTGTGATAGAGAGAATAAAACCCACGAAGGAATTGCAAAAAATCGTAGAAGCGCCGAAGAAATTAATTATAAAAAAACCGGAAAAATCATGGACAGAGTTTACATCAGATCTATGGGTAAACTTACCGTTCTTGAGATCAAGCGGGAAAAGTGGGAAGAAGATAGATATAACTAAAATGCATTGGAGGGACAGAGAGACGCTACAGTTCATGAGAGGGATCATGGATGAGTGCACACATCTAAGTAATTTCTCGGTGCCCTTTGACACGTCTTTGATTATTGGTAAGTGTTGTTATCAGATGTATAATGTTAAGATAGGGATTGTTAAGCGAATTGACTACCAACTTAAGAGGCAGGTGAGGAATTTGAAGAAACTATTGCAATCACGCTGCGTGAAGTCTGCCCCCGTAGAGTTTCCCTTTTTTCTCCTCTAAAACGCAGCCTATTCAATTATTTTTTACATGATCATTTTAAGAAAAAGTATTTTTATATAGGTCAATGTAATTAATATTAAAAACTTGTCGAATTTCTCAAGGTAGACGTCTATTCCCGGCCGTAAAATGTGGAGGAATTTTTTTTACTTATAATTTTTGATGGGTCATATTATTTTATTTACTTATCAGTTACTGAAAAAAAGGAAATCACAGCAACTGTCTACAGTAGACCTATATATTTTTATGAGCTATAAAACTAGGGGAAGACTAAGACTAAGAGTTGAAGAATTCATTTGTTTTTTTTTTTCAATAATCCGTTTTCTATTTGCAAGCTAATTCGAAATTTAAATATTGTATATTTTATAACGAGGGACTAAACGAAACCATTATATACCCGAGGTGGTTTGACTCCCGAGCTTGCGAGGGAGGCAATGAAAGCGAGGGTATATTATATTGGCGTTTAGTCTCGAGGTGCAAACTGTACTTTTCACTTCGAGTGCGAGAAAAATAGTCATTTAAAACTGAACAAATTTACACTCGACAAAAATTCAGAACTGAGCGGTCAGTTTTTTCTTCTATGAGGTCAGTCACAGATTAACCATTGAAAACACAACACAAACTCTCAACATTTTCGCAATGAAGATGATTCACATTCCACAGATAATTAGTACCTACATTACTGCAGCGGCTAGCAACAGAGGCATTGCTTTTCAAAATCAAAAATGCACACAAACAACCATAAATTTTTCTCACGTTGAAGAGTTCATTTGTTTTTTTTTTCAATAAACCGCTTTCTGTTTGCATGCCAATTCTAAATTTAAATAAAACCTTTGACAAGTTACTCTTTTGTGACCATGTTTCAGAGTAAAAGATCTTTCCATTTTTAAATTACTTTTTACTCCCTAGGGAATAAACGGTCACTTTAATCCCGCTTCGTAGGGCTATAACGGCGTACTTTTAGGGCATGAGAAGTGAAAAAACCTTTGATAACTTACTCTTTCGTTACCATGTTTCAGAGTAAAAGATCGTTCCATTTTTAAATTACTTTTTACTCCCTACGGAATAAATGGGCACTTTAATCCCGCTCCATAGGGCTATATTGGCGTACTTTTAGGGCATGAAGAGTGAAAAAGCTGTTATTTTGATATAAAAACAGACATTTAAATTTTCTTTATGATTGTGTAAACCTGAAGGCGCGCGTGGCGGGCCACTAATATACAGGGTGTCTCATTCAAATCGGTCAGTATGGGAAAGTCTGAAACTATAAGACATACGAAGATCTGTTCTGAGGAACCATGTCATCGATTTTAATAACAAGAAAAACTGCATTCATACATTTTAAAAAACATCTGTACTCCGTTCGGGAATCGAACCCGGTTATTTTGAAAAAAAAACCTACACTATTTCTATTTAGATATCGATTGTGTAGGTCTTAAGCAGTAAATGACTGTATGAAACATGATGTCTAAAATGAATAAAATGCATTGTTTCCACATACATTAATTTATTTTAGTAGGTGCTCGAAGTGACCACCGCCTTTTTCAATACAATATTCAACACGATATTAGATAATATTATCACAGATAACAAAACTTCCGGAATAGTTTAATGCAATGCCAATGGGTGTGTGGGTATGTACAGAGGTGTATGTATCAAGTTGCTACATCAGCAAAGAGGTACAAACAACCATAGAGACAATTTTAAATACCTGAACTTGTTTAATATTGTAAACGTGGTCAGTTCAAGCACCTACTAAAATAAATTAAAGTATGTGGAAACAATGCATTTTATTCATTTCTGACATCATGTTTCATACAGACATTTACTGCTTAAGACCTACACAATCGATATCTAAATAGAAATAGTGTAGGTTTTTTTTTCAAAATAGCCGGGTTCGATTCCCGAACGGAGTACAGATGTTTTTTAAAATGTATGAATGCAGTTTTTCTTGTTATTAAAATCGATGACATGGTTCCTCAGAACAGATCTTCGTATGTCTTATAGTTTCAGACTTTCCCATACTGACCGATTTGAATGAGACACCCTGTATAGAAGGTGCAACCGGGGCGATAATAAAAAGTCTAAAACGTACTGTAAACTATTTACATAAAAATGTATGTACAATTTATGAACTTAACAAAAAAATTAACAATAAATATTATAATAAGAAGGTATTACAAAAGTATACATTTAAGTGCAGTAGAGTTATTTTTAACAATTGTATAATTAGTGCTTATAATTAAACTACAATTACAATATATATATAACAGTTGCTGCCGTTGCTGGTAACGAAATTGTCAAATACAAATGTTAGGTAGCGACATACCTGATCTAGGTTTATTTAAACCTGTGTTTCAAGCCTATAATATACTAAACATGAAAAAAAATTGTCGAGATGTGACAGACAATGTCAAGTCAAAATAAATAGTGCCACAGCACCGGCCAGTGACAAATGTACGCCGCCTCCTTGGTCGCGGCCTCGCGTAGTGATTGGTAGTGTTAGGCACTACAAACCTATTCGAAGGCATGCTGCGCCCCTGCCGGGGTTGCGGGCCTATTCGAAAGAGATACCGCGGCCCCGGAACATAAAGGGCGAGGAAGGAACATGGATGGGTTTTAGTCAATAAGAGTCTGACACTCCCTCCCGCTCCGCCTAGGATGGGAAAAGTAATTTGATGATTTCACACCCCAAAAAAAAAAAAAAGGCATGCTGCGCCGACCCAATTAATTTAGGATGCTTACGGGCGAGTAATGATAATTCAAATTTGATTTGATAATCCAAATCCCAAATTATGAATGCCAATATTTAATATTCTAATACATATTTAAGAAATTCTAAGTTTCCTTATTCGGCACTTGTTGGCATCAGTCGGATACACGTGCTACGAACTAGCTAGCCTAGATACTATACTTTATGGTTTGTATGTACAGAGTTGTAATAAAATATTTAAGTCACACCTGCAACAGCATTGGCACCCTTCCACGTGAATTTGAAAACACATGAATTAAAATGGGTGGCATTATATTTCGACCCGAATGGCGTAGTGGTAGTGAGGCTGCCTTACGTTCTTAGGGTCTTGGGTTCGAATCCCGGTAGGAGCAAATGTTTGTGTGATGAGCATGGACATTTGTTTCCGAGTCATGGATTTATATGTATAACTAGCTGACCCACGCAACTTCGTCTGCGTCACATAAGAGGGAAAAAGCTACCTACTACTACCTACCTACTACTCCCTACCTACTACTACTTACCTTCTACTACCTACCTACTACTACCTACCTACTACTACTACTTTTTTTTTTCATAAGAACCTTCTCCTGACAATAACAAACACAACAAAAAAAGAATCAGCCAAATCGGTCAAGCCGTTTTCATGCTATGTCGTGACAACGGAAAACGGGTTTCATTTTTATATATATAGATAAGTATGCATTTACAAACAAAAAAAAGGATACAGGGTGTAAACCACCTCATCACAAAGCCGTTAACCAAGCATTCTGTACATCAAACTAAGTAACTATACGCAAAAAATTTTGCTGGAAAACAATTTTTTTTTTGAGGTTATAAATCATGTTTTGTGGTAGAACTCAATGTAACGCACTTAAAACATTGTGCTGATGGATTGATTGACCAGTACGGGGGTAGTGGAGGTGTTAAAAGTTAAAATCTTACAAAAAAACTAATAATTAAAAAAAAGTTGTAACTTTGACCTCCCATATCTCCGTAACTAGAAGGTTCTCAGATATGGTGTAGAACAAAAAAATGATCGCAATGATGGGGAGAAGAAGTCCGTTTCAGCTTCGTGAAGAGGTGTTCTACACCCTTTATAAGTAAGTAATATACAAAGATATCCTCCATTCCAACCCCTTTCAATACTAATAATAAAATGTCTTTAATCATAGAAAGTGTTTTCGTAGACACTTTCGCATGCCATTCTAAGTTGTATTTATAAATATCTAAGACAGATTTTGGCAAGTCCCTCACATTATTAGCATTGTGACTGATATTGTGTGTACGTATGATCAATGTTTCCGTTAATGATAGGGCTACAGAACTTGCCTGTAATCGACAACGAAGTCGATCTCTTTAGGTCTAGGGAGACGTATTTTTGTGAGTTATTAGGTATATTTTGAGTTCTGCAACAGCCCCCGTATTCACAACGCTTCGATTCGCTTCCGATTCGGTAAGTCGTATGTCTATCTCCATCGTTTTCGTAATGCCAGAAGAAGACAGATATCGAGTTGTCGAATCGGAAACGAGTCGAACGTTTGTGTATACGGGGTCAGATCTGCTTCGCCTTATTGGAACTTCAATATTTATATTTTTCTTTTGTTACGTATGGTTAATAACACGTGAAGCTGTTCGTCCCGGCTCCATCTTTGGCAGTCGTTACGGGTAGTCAGTGGGCCAAAAAGTACTGGTATTAAGCTGCATCCGGTTAGACTGGAAGCCAACTCCAACATAGTTGGTAAAAGGTTACGCAGATGATGACCTGCAGTAAAGGTGTCTCTACAATCGCAGCTGTGTAACATATGTTTGTTCGACAGCGGTGTGCGCGAAACACGACGCGTACGTGCCTCGCGAAGACGTGGGGACGTTGGAGGAGATCTGGCCGGGCGCGGAGGTGCGCTACGTGGATGCTGGACATGTCTCCGCCTACATACTACACCAGTCATTGTTCAGGTAAGCGGTAACGCCGATAATGACGTCAAAGTCTGTGTAAAAAAAACTTTCATTCGAAAAGTAGGTAAAGTTTCACTAAGATTTTATTATAATATCGTTATCGCAATTTTTGTTTGAATAAAGCACATACTTACAATTAGTAAAATTACTTTATTAAGGCCGAAAAATAGGTTTAAACAAGGCAGATTGATGTAAATGACGTCACATCATGGCTGCGACAGTAAAAAAAAATTGCAGGGGTTTAATATTATTATTGAGCGACAAGCAATAGTTGAACTTCACTTTAATGCTTTTCTTGGGTTGATAATACTGTATTTTATTGATTTAAGTGAAGAAAAAATTACATGCATATTCCCAATTGACATAAAGTTCATTATGCTATGTACAATTTCGTTGCAGAAACTCGCTTTCATGGCATACTGCGGCGGTGTCAATTAAGACCTAAGGTGCTTTAGTTTTTCAATCTTGACTGTACACACACTAAGTACGGCCGATCGAAATCTGAAGAAAACGAGTCTAGTAAATTAATCCTTTAACTTTTTAATTTGTTCACAGATCCTGCATCAAAGAAGCATTCGAGCGATCAAAAAAGCGGTGGCAGGACGGCACCCATATTTACTGACAATAGCTTAATACCTTAGCACTAGTACGACGTTCCTTTACATTAAGATACTCACAGTATAAGCTCAACACGTTGGTAAACGTTCAATCTACGGCTGTCTTTGATAGTCAAGTCTCGGGTCATGTTGGACTAGTAAAAAGGGACATATGCCATGTGCTGACCCCCCAAGATCATTTCTGTTATGTTTTGTCATACTTAGCTCAAAATATAACCAAACTTGGTGCAATAAACAAACGATACGATACGTATTTAGCGTGTCGTATTTTTTTTCTGTTACTTATACTTCTTTTTAGATATTAAAATTTAAAACATAAATGAAAAATATTGCCATTTTCAAAAAAATGACGGTGCCATTGTGTTTAGCACAAATGATAAAATTTGTTAATTTTATAAATAGGAAGAAACTTCTAAAAACTTGACGCTTCTTTACTTTTATTTGAAGTAGAAGTAGTAGTAATAAATCTTCGAACATTCAAAATATTTGGGTAACGAACGAGTAATATGTGGGACATACATTGATATAATATGGGTACATATTATAAAGTTCATCGCCTTACTGTGTTAGTAGTCGCAGGCGCAACTGTCAAGCATATGTCATGAGATTGACCCCCACAATGCTTTCACAGTTATAGCTCTGTACCGTTTTAATCAGGTAGCTATTCGATTGCGAAAGATTCCTGTTGTCAGAGGTTTGAAAAGACCGTTTGTTTGACAGGTAACGCCACAGACTACAAAAAATGGGCAAAAGCCAAAAAAAAATGGATTTAACAAAAATAACTTCTTTTTTTGCCTTCCTACCTTTTGTGGGAATAATATCATCGGCAGACTGGGAATGTATAGATGTAACCAGTGCCTTACATTCCCTTCCACCTTCTGGGATCTAACACCCTGTTTTCTCAGAAACTGGGCCATAATGCTTAAATGTAAACGCACTGATGGATACTCAACATTGGACTGTCCGCCAAGAGTTGAAATTAAACTGTATGTGTCAGTGTGTTTAAGCTTTATATTTATGTGTTGTCTAATTTTAACAATAGACAAAAAGCACAAAGTAACATATCTCACTCAGCTTCAATATATTATTATATGTTATAGACAAAAAGTACAAAGTTAATTTTCGAGTGCGTATTGTTTAGAATATAATTTCCAGTTACGCAAAGCTTTTAGAGTTATTTATTGTAGACGATTCTCGGTGTATATAAGAAGAAATTATATATTTCTCTATTGAGATTGTAAAGTGTACATTGTATTTTTATAAATAAAATGTTTTTGTTATAATTTTTTGTTTGCTTTGTATCCGGAGGTGAATAAAGTAATACTACGGCAGAGGGCTAATATAGACGTGAGAGAAGTCGCATCAGCGAGGCCGCTTCTGTTTCGTTCCCAAGATCTACCCAATAGATCTACCCTACCAAAATTGGTTTGACACGACATTCCTACTCATGGTAGTGAAAAAATATAAATGCGCAGTGGTAAATTTTATGGCACACATTTGATTAATTCCTGACAAGACTCGTATTCCGTCAAACGAACGGTTGCGGTCTTTGAAGCTACAATACAACAGCCTCGCAGTCGCGCTTAAGACAGGCTTCTTGTGAGGCCCCATGCAAGGAGAATGGGCGCCGATATAGGGGTGCCCGGATGTCGAAGAAGTAGAAAATTGTGGTGTTTTAGAGCATCAGACCCCATTTTGGGCCGGATGGGTATTGAAGTTTTGTATAAGCGGCTGATTATTTTTTCGCGATTACGATGTTGGTTCCATGGAGGTTGACCAAACCAGGGTATAGCCTGACTGAGCAAGTGATTTTTTTTCTTTCTAAAGCTGGTTTCAGACTACGCTATACTATTCTGCTATATAGTATTGCAAAGCAGGACCTAAATGCTATACCATATAGCATGGCGTTCACATTACGCGATGTTATCGCAAGCATTTATAGTGTATAGCAAGCTCAGAAAGAGTTCAAATAAGTGGGGAAAACATTCGCTTGCGGGACGGCCGGGGGTGAGGGAGGAGGAAGAGGGCGGCGCGTGATATAGCATAGCATGAACGAAGCGTATCGCACCATTTTATAGCGTATAGTAAGCCAATAATATTTAGTATAGGGCAGTGTGAACGTGTCCATAACAAATGTATGGTGTGCAATATTGTTTTTACAGAGTGAAACTTGGTTAAATGGGACCTAGATAAGTGAGAAACTCCCATAGCTGGAACTCATTCTGAGGTACCGTCATTTATGCCTGGCATTTATATCTGAGACACTGGGCAAGCAGAATACCTCTTTAAGTGAAACCAATTTGCAGGTCCCTTGATCCCAGGTAACCAGGTTTCACTGTATATGCTATTATATTATAGCGTAGTCTGAAAGCCGCTTTAGTTTGTGTACTGCCTCGTTGTTCTAAGCAGTCGGTTCGGTTGTCGGGCACATTGTTATTGATTTCATCAGGAATTTCTCAGTAGGAGCCACGAAGTCTGGATTTGTACCTGGTTGATGGCAAAAGGCTCGTCCCTTATTACATGGGACTTAAAGATAGGACGGCCTGAATGGCGTAGTGGTAGTGAAGCTGCGTTACGTTCTTAGGGTCCTGGGTCGTAATATCCCGGTAGGAGCAAATATTTGTGTGGTGAGCATGGACAGTTGTTTCCGAGTTATGGATGTTTATATGTATATCACGTACTAGGTTCTGCCAGCGGCTTCGCTTGCGTGAAGCTTGATTATTGTCCCATGGGATCTTACTACCGGGATAAAAAGTATCCTATGTTTTAATCCAGGTTATAAACTATCTGGGAGCAAATCATTTCATCCAAATCCGTTCAGTAGTTTTCGCGTGAAAGCGTAACAAACAAACTTATATTCACATTTATAATATTATAGGATAGGATAGGATGTATTTATAAACGAAAAAGTATATATGTATTTTATCAACTACTTATCTGGTGTCCACGACACAATTCTTGCTTAGTGTGGCACTAGATGGCGTTGTGTGGTATTGTCCAGCGATATTTATTTATTTATTTTTAGCTAGCGAAATGAGGGTGTACTATTGAGGTACACCTCAGTCTAACCCATCGGGGATTTCAAAGTTGTGATAACAATAAAACAACAGAATACAACAAAACGCATTTATTCTGAACCATTCGTCGTCCGCAATCACACTGCAACATAAAACTCCGAATACAAAACAAATCAGTTTAATAAAAACAAAAATATAATTAGACGTTACGGTGTCACAGGGTGCCTGAGTAAATATCGCTAACAAACATCGTAGATCATTAATCATTTACATTATACAAGTGGACTATAATACTAGATTATTATGAAAGTGTGACTATAATTGAATCACATTATCTGTAAAACGGGGTATGTGAGGGTTAATAGGGACAAAACTTAAGCCTCTTTTACATGATCCCATTTTCTTGAACATACAAGTACAATAATTGAATGCAATAATGAGTGCAATAATTAAAAACTTGAAAGCAAATATTATGTAATAAGCAACAATTAACACACCCTCACTCACTGCACTCATATTTGCAAATGAAGAAAGAATTCAATTGAATACAAAAATTGCATAAATTAATTTTACGTGCTGTTTATACCAAGAACAGTTTTGAATGCAAAAATTGCCCAGTAGAGCAAGAATGTGACTTGTCAATGCCAGTCATTTATTGCTTCAATATTATTATTGTATGCAACAGGCGATATACTTTCATCGTGTAAATGGACCTTTAGATCAGCGGGCCTAAAATGGAAGCTTTAGCAGAACATAATATGAATCACGTTAAAACTTCATGTAAAATGAACATAAAGTCCATTTTTTGTATTTTTTTTTAACGTGATTCATATTATGTGCTGCTAAAGCTTCCATTTTAGACCCCCAGAATATCAATATTGAACAGTTATGACATTAATTTCAAACTATTTAGTTTGAAATTAAAGTCATAACTTGATCTTTTGAACGCCAGAACATAAAAGCACGCGCGCGCACGTATATGTGTCTCGGCTGACAGAAGTTTAATTAAAATTGAGTCCTTATAGGCTACCAAAATCATTTCAGTAACGTGAAAACATTCACTAAGTTTTTCTGATTCAGAGTCCCTATTATCCTCGTTTTACCGATATCATTGCTACAGTTCGCATTAAACATCTATGGAATGAATGCGTGTTAGTGAACACGAACTTAAACAATCCGATGTTGCATATTACAAGAAAGTATATTTGTGCTTTATTAAAACAGGTAAAATCAGTTAGGGAGGTTGTCTGAAATCGACTTGTCTTTGCAATATTAATAAATTCGTTAATTTCTTTACCCTGCTCCATATACTGACATAACAATGGCCATCTATGTACCTAAATCTTAGAAAAATCTCCAGGCTAAACATTGGAGGAACATTCATGTTTTTATTCTCTAAATTATTCCAACTTATATGGCAGGCATTTTTAGACTTTTTCTGTAAACAAATGCTGCAAAAACACGTCAATTCCCAATATATACTCAAAAAACAGACACAGTTCGAAATAACAATTTAAAAAACAAACTGTAATTTTAATTTGTACAATAAAATACTCTAACAGAACAATGAAGAAGCTTAGTGATTATATTTATTGTGATATTCTTTCACAAATGAGTACCATTTTCGGTCTCAAATTCCCCATGTTTTATATATACGGGTTTTATACAGTGTTATAATAGTAAATATAAGTATATAAGGCTTGTTGCCATACTATAAGGGTACCTAGGTACTAGCGTTCGTCGCCTTAAAGACTATTCAGGCCACCATACAAAGAGGAATTATTTTTGATCAGGACAAGCTATTTACCAGACTAGCTCTAGGTAGTAAATTCATCCTTTTAGCAATATTTTTTAGAAGGAAAATACGTCATACTAGGTACGAATTTCCATCTAGTAAGGCTATCCTAAGACAGATACATAGAGATGTACTGACCGTCTTTTTATCTTAGTATCGTGTTGTGGAAAGTCAACATTCAATTTAATAGTTATTTATTTAAAGGCAGAATGGTGTCGGAAACCAATCTGGTTGTGTCTAAAAGTTTTATTATACTGAAGCACCATGGCTTTGATGTCAACATCTTTACATAGTATGAAACGAAGTCGCTCCCACTATTTGTACGCGACGGACGTAGTTCTTAACTTCGCAACAGATTTTAATGCAGTTAACAGCAATCGATAGAGTGATTCAAGAGGAAGGTTTATATCTACATTGCACCCGTGCGAAGCTGGGGCATGCCCCTTATATTGTAAAAAGCTTTGTTCGTTATCACGAAATATCCGATCGGTTGCGACTAACCATAGTATTGTATACATTTAGTTGACAGCGCAACCATAGTGTTCCAGGATAATACATATCAAACCACCTCGACAATGGAATCATCATCATCAGCTTTTATCCCAATTTATTCAAGATCGGTACACCGAATATACTGTTACAAAATACCCATAGTTCCAAACAATCAGTCCACCTCTAATACAAAAAGTATCAACACTAATGAGTTTTCCACTGTAACCTACCGCAATCGAGTTTCGACTCTATATACACTAACTTGACAATCTACTGTTTCTTCAGCAAGAGGCTCCTGAAATCACTGTTGCTGAGTGGTCGCTTGTTGTCACCGTTGCTATGGGAACCGTTGGGTTGCTCGCTACTGGCTGAGGAGCCGTTGGCCTCGCTTGTGGTTGGTCGAGCTGTGCTGGTTGATGCCTTTTGAAGGACGCTCGGGATGAAACTGCTGATCTGTGTTCGTCGCCTAGAAAGGTTATGAAAGAAAACTTTAGTATATTGAAGGGATGATTTTAGCTGTTGCTTGTCAGAAGTGAACTTAAGTCAGTTATGACGACCGAAATGGCGCAGTGGTAGTGAGGCTGCCTTACATTCTTAGGGTCCCGGGTTCGAATCCCGGTAGGAGCAAATATTTGTGTGAAGAGCATGGACATTTGTTTCAGAGTCATAGATGTGTATATGTATAACTAGCTTCTGCCAGCGGCTTCGCCCGCGTGAAGTTTGATTATTGTCCCATGGGATCTTACTACCGGAATAAAATGTATCCTATGTTTTATGTGGGTCATAGCGTGATGATATAAACGTAAGAGTAAACAAATATAATAATAACAAATCTCCGAACTGCTAAGCTATCGGGAGTTACACGTGTTATTGTGAGTCAACTATAAAAGATAGACATATGCTGTCTTGGGATATTTTTTATATAGTTTTATGTGGAATATTTCCGTTATACATGATTTCTATGTAGCTTTAACCATTAAGGCTGCACACGCGACGGAAGCTAAAAAAACCAAGTAACTTCTCCCGTTTTCCCAACATTTCCTTTCACTGCTCTGCTCCTATTAATGGTAGCGTGATGAAAAGTATACTATTACCTGCTCAGGAGTATGTAGAATAATTGTACCAAGTTTCGTTAAAATCCGTCGAGTAGTTTTTTTTTCTATAAATAACATACAGACAGACAGACAGACAGACAGACAAAAATTTTACTGATTGCATTTTTGGCATCAGTATCGATCACTAATCACCCCCCGATAGTTATTTTGTAAATATATTTCATGTACAGAATTGACCTCTCTACAGATTTATTATAAGTATAGATAAGTATGTATTTACAAACAAAAACTATACATGTAGTATATCAACTCTTGGTATCCACGACACAAGCCTCGTTGTTTAGTATGGCAATAGATGGCGCTGTGTGTAACGTCTGGCGATATTTATTTAGTTAGTTCATCACAATAATCAACGAAGCTCTCAACAAACGACTGCTGGATCTCTACTCTAAGGAAAATCGATCACAAAACAGCTGACAGCCCATTTGAATTTGATGTTAACTGACTACGGCCTGATTTGCATTGTGTATGCCTTGGAATCGCTTGGTTAGAGTTGAAATATATCATCTGCCTGTAATTCCCAGTACTTTAGGCGCGCGAGTCGATCTGTATTCATCTCGCACGCCTAGTGCTTAGGAATGCGCTGGCGCCGGGACTAGCTGCTGGCACCCTTCGTAGTTGTCTGTAGTTAACTAAACAGACCCGACTACGACGCGCGACGTCTACAATACTAGCTCTTCAAAGAGGAATACAGTAAAACTGCTCGGCTAGGAAAATAGTGCTAGTACTCCTACAACAAGCTCTACAACATTATTTTTTGTTTACACTAAACCCGAAAAGGGGTCATTGTACTCATCATTTTGAACAACTTTTTCTATGGGACGAACCTTGAAATCGCGAAAAAAAAACAGCTGTTGCCTACATTTTGACGAGTTATGCGAACATAAATGTAGGGAACAGCTGATTCTTTTTTCGCGATTTCAAGGTTCGTCCCAAAGAAAAAGTTGTTCAATATGATGAGTACAATGACCCCTTTTCGGGTTTAGTGTAAACAAAAAATAATGTTGTATATCAAAATACAGAGCTTTAAATCTAAATGTCATTTGCGTACTTGTAAATTAATAATTATCATTGGATATTACACACAGTGCCATCTAGTGCCACACTAAGCAACGAGGCTTGTGTCGTAGACATCACATAGTCGATAAACTACATAGACACTTTTGTAAATACAATACTTATTGTACATATAAACATTCATGATTCGGAAACAAATGTCCATGCTCATCACACAAACATTTCGTCCTACCACCGGGACCCTAATAACGTAAAGCGGCCTCTGCACCATTCATTAATTTTTTGTAGTTGAAGCAAGCAAAAATGAACAATGGTACATTTTTTACCCTAGGGGTGAAAGTAACTTATTTAGCCCCGAGACGGCGGGCGCCAATAGTTCAAGGGACTAAATAAGTCTTTAAGCCGAGGTAAACACTATGTGCTTTTCATTACGAATACAAGGAAAATAAAAATAAAGACACGAAACAACTCGAAAAAAAAAATGAAGAGGATTGCCGCTTTCCCGCCTATTTTGTTTTTTTTTTTCTGTGGCCGGCTATTCAACATTTATTTTTCACTATCGTCTCTAAAAAAATTGTAAATATTTTTGCTCAAATTTTTGTGATTTTAAAGAAATACTTGTAACGAAATTATTATCATCATCATCATCTCAGCCGAAAGACGTCCACTGCTGTAGGCCTCTCTCAAGTGTCGCCACATTGATAGGTCCCTTCCACCGTATTCCCGCAACCTTCACCAGGTCATCGGTCCACTTAGTGGGAGGTCTTCCAACGCATCGTCTTCCGATTCGCGGTCGCCACTCCAGAACTTTTCAGCCCCATCGGCCATCCGTTCTGCGAGCAATGTGCCCTGCCCACTGCCACTTAAGTTTAGCAATTCTTCGGGCTACGACGGTGACCTTGGTTCTCTTGCGGATGTCTTCATTTCTGATTCGATCACGCAAGGAAACTCCGTGCATAGCCCTTTCCATTGCCCTTTGGGTGACTTTAAGCCTTTTGATAAGGCCCATTGTGAGCGGCCACGTTTCGGTCCCGTATGTAATCACTGGCAACACACACTGGTCATAGACTTTCGTCTTGAGACACTGCGGTAAGTTGGACGAGAAGATACCGCGCAGCCTCCCGAACGCTGCCCAGCCGAGTCGGATCGACGATTGACCTTTTTCTCGACTATAACTAATTTATTTTAAAAAACATATTCTTTAATTAATACTGAATTTTATGTTATTTCAATTTTACATCGCGCTTTAATTTACAAGCTGTATAGACGTCGGAACATGGTTCAATAGAAATGTGAAAATGGAACTAGATTTTTTTTTAATAATGTGACAGCTGTCAGTTGAAAGCGATTCTCCCTAGGGCTGAAAAACATATCTTTCAACCCGCTCCTCAGGCAACTTCAGACCTACTTTCCGAGTATGAGTAATGAAAAATAATGAGTGCTTACATGCCACCTCCCGCGTCCCTCTTGGGCAGACCGAGCACGGGCAGGTCGGCGGAGTGTCGCGGCGGAGGCGCGCTGAGGGCCACATCCAGCTTGCGCTCGCCCAGCAACATGCCGTGAGTCTTGGACACGGCCTCGGCAGCTGCTGCCTCGTCCTCATATTCTATGTAGGCTAGGCCTTTTGGTTTGCCATCTCTGTGAAGGGGAAATTGGTTATTATCTGAGGAAAGATTTGTATTTTTGTATGTAACAAAAAAGCTTAAAAATTCCTGGTCCGATTTGAAAAATTCTTTCAGCAATGGATAGCTACATTATCAGCGAGTAACATAGGCTTTATTTTATCCCTGTACTCCCACGTGAACAGGAAATACATGTATGAAACTGCGTGACTCCGCTAGTTGCAAATAGAAAATCTTAGTAATGATGGGTTGTTGTCGAATTTTTGACGGACGAAACGGAACCGTTTTCCCGACGACGAAAACGGTTGCTGAAAATTTGAATTTCGCGGGCTACCTTGGGGCATCCCCCTTAAAGGAAGAAACGTAGCCAACATGGAATAGAACTGCGTTTTTGCCATCAAATACTACATTAACTTTCTTACAATTATTGAAAGGACGTTTTGTAAACGAACGCATTACCAAAGACTACAATTTAACGTGGAACGCATAGATAATAAACTATAGAACGTTAAGGACGAAAACGCGACGAGAAAAGCCCCGTTCCCACTACGCCGTGACAACAGATAGTCGTGTAGTTTTGAGTGTCGTGGTTTGGTGGTCCACAACTTTTGCCAACTAAAAACCAACAATAAATTAGTCGTCACAAAATAGTGGGAACAGGGCAGCTAACTCTACTGAGAAAGACACCATGACAGTTGGACGTGCGACTGCGCACTTGCTGCGTGTAGTAGTGAGTCAGTGATAGTCATGATAGTAATGAGTGATACTAATGACTGCACGTGCACGGACTAATTATGGCAAAAAACAGTATTAGTGGAGGGAGCACGACTGTTCAATGATTTACCGGGACAAATCAAAAAGTGTAATAGTATTAACATATTTAAGAATAAATTAAAAAAAAACATGTATATACCATCTAACGTCACCATCGCCCCAGAGGCTCTAATGTATATTATTAAGTAATAACTTTGTATCTCATTTTATGTGAACTGTTATGTAAAAGTTCTTATGAGAAATAAATATCTTTAAACCTATAGTCGTGGTAGTGATCACTACAGGTCCTAGAGGGGTTTTAATGAACAAAACATTGGACACTTACTTATGCGTGACCACCCGCACATCCTTCAGCTTCCCGTACTTATCGAAGACCTCCGCCAGCGCGTCCTTGGTACAATGCGCGAACGGCAAGTTCTTCACGAACAGCTTGTTCTTCTCCGCCTCCGTCGAGTACTTGAACGTGGGCTTGGCCTTCTTCGCGGAATACCGCGAAAGGAACATCGGGCGCCCGTCTAGAGGCATCCTGTCGTGTTTTATGGCTTCGTCTACCGCTTCCTGTAACAATATAAAGGTTATATGGTAGATACCTTGTCAAATTATCTAAGACGATGCTACTCAAACTTATTTTTATCGTGTGTCAAAAAATGATTACAAGTCAACTTGCGTGTCAGGGTAGTAAATAAAGTAATGTAGATAACTTACTAAATAGTAGTACTTTAATTTATGTATTCATCAATTGCAAGTATGCTAATTGATGAACCAATGATTGCTTTGGCTGGAAAGATACTTCCAAAATAATACTTTATAGAATGTGCTTTCTGATTTTTGTAATTTCTAACTGAATATTGGTTGATTGATAATATAAAGGGTGTAAAACACCTCTTCACGAAGCCGAAAGGCACTTGTTCTCCCCATAATTGCGATATTTTTTTGGTCTATACTTTTTATGGTGGTAATTGGTTTGGACGGAAATATGGGGGTCAAACTTTTTGTCAAGTTATTTTTTTTAATACTAGTTTTTTTTGTAAGATTTTGACGTTTAACACCTCCACGACACCCGTACTATTCAATCCATCTATCAGCACAACTTTTTAAGTGCGTAACATTGTGTTCTACCACAAAACATGATTAATAACCTCAAAAAAAAAGTTGTTTCCCAGCAATATTTTTTGCGTGTAAAGTTACTTAGTTTGATGTACAGAATGCTTGGTTAACAGCTTTGTGATGAGGTGGTTTACACCCTGTATGTTGTTCATTCTGTTTTTGAGACTAAGTACTTGTTCACGTAGGATCGCGCGGGTGCGGGCGCGGAGACGTGCCGAGTTCGTGTTCACATTGTCCGCCAGGCGTTTGCGCGAGTCCATTCCTAGCGACAAGTTCATACTGGTTGAACTTACCTGACGTCGCGAGTGAATCGCGCGCTCCGCCGCTAGTTCGACGTGAACACACACAAACATCTCACGCGTTTGATATTGCCGCGAGCCCGCCGCGTGCGTCAGTCGCTAGTTTGCCCGCTACTTAGACCGCACGTGCGTTGTGTACGTGAACACTTGGATATTACGCCATATGTTTGATATTTCGTGACCGCGCCCGCGAGTCAACGTGAATGAGTACTAACTGAACGCAGTTGGCGGCCCAATTCAAGCGTGGGCTTTGGGCAGCTTTAATCTAATACTAGCGGTTGGTGTATATTGGAATGGACACACATATTATTTAATACGTCTTATTTTTGTAAACTTATGATGATAATTGAAGTCTGTTTGGGTAGTCTTCAAGAATAGTAGTTTTCACCAAGACATATTATTATTTTGTCATTTAACTAACGAAAACATACTTACAGGACTTTTATACTGACAATAGCAGATGGATCCGCCGAAAGCTTTGATCCCCTTCCTGACCCGCAGTGAGATGATGTCGCCGTACTGTGACAACTTGTCGCGAAGATTCTGTTCGTCCACTCTGCAATAAAAGGAAAAACTTAGTCATTGCTGAAAGACTGGTTAGAAATCAAGATTGAGTGAACTAAGTAACTTTGAATGAGCGCATCATACGCCTCGAAACTATCTTACAGTTACGAGATTTCGGAGAGGAATATTCTATAGACTAGCTATTGCAAGTGAATCCGGTCGCGTTTATTTAGAATTTTAAAATCAATTCAGATAGTTCTCTGCTTATAATAATATGATTCAATCAAGATTCGACCACAGACATGTAGCGCCATCTATTATCATGAGATCGTTATTGTTGTTTGTCTCGGGTAAAGTACCATTTCCTTGATGAAAGGAACCCGATGTCTGTCTCTGTACACCTGTCAACTTATATGCAAAGTTTCAAGATGATCGGTTCAGTCGTTTAGGCGTGAAAAGGTAACTAACAAACTAACTTTCGCATTTATAATATTAGTTAAGATAAAAATGTTATCATTTCACTCGTATGGTTAAAATGGTGATTTTAGTGGCATAGAGATTTCGTTTTCATCAGAGAGTTTATGGATGCTACAAACAAGTTCATGTCGGACTCAGCATAGACTGGCAAAAAAGAATTTATATTACGGCCCGGCTGTACTGAATCAAGCTGATGGGATAAAGTGTAGATACAGCACGCCGTACAAAATTTACTAAATCGTATTACAGTACATTCTTCCCCTTAAATCTGCTAATATCTATGTCTTATTTTAACGTAAAAGAAGAAAAGATGTAAGTAAGTGTTTGATAAGGACACCATGCTCACTTGAACTCCAGGTTACTGATGAAGAGTGTGCAAGCATCTCGCGTGCCCAGTCGGTGCGGGCTCGTGCTGTCTGTGCGCTGACGCTTGCTCTCTGTTACTGTAAATAAATAAAACGTGTAGTTATGCATTCAAGAGTTTGTCACTAAATACATTATTAAAATGATTAAATTAAATATCGCTGGACATTACCCACAGCGCCATCTAGTGCCACACTAAGCTAGGCTTGTGTCGTGGACACCAGACAGTTGATATATTACATATATACACTTTTTTGTTTGTAAATACATAAATAAAAATAAATATCGCTGGACATTAACACACAGCGCCACCAAGTGCCACACTAAGCAAAGCTTGTGTCGTGGACACTAGATGGTTGATATACTACATATGTATACTTTTTGTTTGTAAATACATACTTATTACACATACAAATACACACTAATTATAGATATAAACATCTATGACTCCGAAACAAATGTCCATGCTCATAACATTTGCTCCTACCGGGATTCGAACCCGGGACCCTAAGAACGTAAGGCAGCCTCACTACCTCTGTGCCAACCGGGTCGTCGAAATTAATCAATATCAATTACGATACCCGCTCAATAATCAACAAAGCTGACATTTTAATTTGTTTAAATTTCACAGTATTTCAGAATAATACGAAAGTAATAAACTTAATCATCCATAGCACACCATGTCGCTGTGTGTGGGAAGGCGCGGTTATAGGACTAGTTACAGACAGGCTGCGTTTAAATACGGCTGATTTACATTTACCGATTTCCGTTAAAGCGAAGCGACACTTTGTGTACAGGGTGAAAACAACCTCATCACGATGCTGTCAACCAAGCATTCTGTACATCAAATCTAGTAACTTTATGCAAAAAATATTGCTGGGAAACTACTTTTTTGGGGCGAAATATCATGTTTTTTAGTAGAACTCAATTTAACGCACTCACAACATTGAACTGATGGATGGATTGAATAGTAAGAAACCTGTATTGAAAACCTGTATTGATATAAAAAAAAACTTGTTTAGAAGTTGGAACTTCGACATACCTTCTTCCTCCTTTTCATCATCATGAGACCTCTTGACTCCTCCTGCAGTATCCTCTTCCTTCTGATCGACTTCCATCTCCACATCCTTCTTGCGCTTCCCTTTAGATCCCTCGTCGCTTCCGTCAGATTTCCGCTTCCCTTTGCTCTTGTCTTTGGCATCTACTTTAGTCGATTTCATGGCAATTTTAGACTTTTTGTTGTCTTGCTTCCTTTGTTTTTTGTTACCGATCATTTTGTCTTTCATTGCTTGGTAACTGTCGCGCCATTCTTTTGTTTTTGCCTGAGAATTAGAAACAATAATCTTGTCAACTGAAAAAATCTAATTAGCACAGAGCATCTTTATACACGGGAAATAGAGAACCCTCTTTAGGGATTTTTTGCCAAACTGTCGCACTGTCGCGCCCTCTGAAGAACTTTCTCCTAACCATACCTAATCAAACCTCCATTTTCATTTAGCTGTTTTTGGATAATTTTATTTTATAGGTAGCTAATAGGATTTCGATTAGACTAAATAACATAAGTAAAATAATTTTAAATAAGTACACTTTCATATATTTCAGTTTTGGTCTGTTTACACACTTTGGTTTTCATTTCGTCATTGTAATCTTATAACTCTTTGCCGAACAAAACTCGGTACACATACACTATACAAATTCAATACAACCTATTCACTATAGTACAAACCACACACAACACATATTCAAAATATTTCAATGGATATTTTTCAAAAATATTGTTTTGCCGACACGAGACAAGATGTTTGACATTGACGCTTCATTCGTTCATTTTCGTTCGTTCGTTCAGAAATATCCTTTTCGTCAATAAATTTATTTTCGTAGTTCGATTTATTTAGAAATTTAAATTAAATTATTGTTAAATTAAATTAAAATGAATAATAAATTAAAATAGCAATTGTCAGCAACTATTAGGTCGAAGTAGATTTGTAGAGACATCTAGTGCGTCATATTTGAATTGAAGTAAAAAAGTTCGGAAGACGTCTATAAGATGGCGCATTCAAAACTTTTGATGACGTACGTGAAAGCAAGTTTCCACCCCCTGCTAATTAGTCTCTCTGATTGAATTGACGAAGATACGACGCTTTTAAAAATTCTCAATTCGTCACGCCTTGGTATAATTTAAGTGCGTCCTAACGTCACAAGCCCCCACTCCCGAGTTTTGATGCGTTTTATCTTAGTCAATATTCATTGATTTACAAAAACAAAAAATAGAGTTAATAGATTTGCAATTTATTGATAGTGGAAACTAGCCTATTGTAAGAGACAGAGATAGGTGGCTGTGAGCTGTTGTTTGAAACCGATCGTCACAAACAAATCTTCATGTAATTATTGTAATGGCTTAATTTATTTATTAGTGGATAACAAAAATAAGTAATATTGGTATATGTATACCTCACACGCATCCAAGCACTCCCGCAGCGTGTTGAGATGTCCGTGGTCGCGCTCGTAGTCGGTCCAGAGCCGCGCGACAGCAGGCGGGTAGTCCTGCACGGCGCGGAGAGCGCGACGCATCAGATCGCGCAGTTTGTTCTCGGACGGCGGCGGTGTGCGGTAGCTTTCTAGTGTTATTAGAGCCTCCCAGTATTTTGACATGGTTTTGTTGTCCCCGTATTCTGTGGGACATTTCAAAGTTGAGTCATGAAGGACTGCTCTTTTAAGAGTTATTTTGACAGTAACAACTTTAAGGTGCAGTTAAGGTGAAAGCGTCAGGATAGTCCGAGAAATTCAAATATTCTTACATTTTTTGCAATTTGCACACTCGTGTGATGCTATTAAGAAACTCGCCTTCGGCTCGTTTCTTAAACCCACACTCGTGTTGTTATGCCCTTCATTATGCACAGTCGCATAAACTACTATTATGCCACATTAATGAGTGAATAAAGTTTACTTTTTGTATACTTAGTGCAACCATTTGAATAAGGCGAATAAAGTTGACTTTTAGTATACTTAATGCACCTGGATGAATTAACCCAGGTGAATTAAGTAAACTCCACCAAACACTCCAGCTAGGTTCGACGGAAAGCGCTTGACAGTTTTTCGACACGGATCTAAGGCCTGAATTTCGGTCGGTCGCGTACGAATATACATTGTTCTTTCTAAAGCACCATACTGCGACGCTGACGTCAGCGGGACCGACTGACGTATTTTGTTCTCGCTGACGTCACGAGCTCGCTGACGTACGAGCGATCATCAGCGAAGCTGGTGCTGCAGCAGTAAGAGAACGACGAAGAAAAAGAAAGCCGTAACTTACTGAATATTTCCTCGAAGATCATTTTGCCTTCCTTGGGGTCTTTCAATACTTTGTATTCGAGCCGAGCCCAGTACAGAGGAACTTCACAATCATTCGCCTCTTCGCCCCATGCCTGTAACATAACAATGGTATCAAAAGACAAGTAAGTCGAGTTATATAACATCATACCTATAATCCCCTAGGCTGAGGCTACACTAGGCAGCGATTTGCGATGCGACTGGGAGAGAGTGATCATGAAATGGAGTCGGCCCATAGCGAAGGCAGCTCGGTGACGAGCTGCTTTGATGTGAGCCTTGAATGACAGATGGTCGTCAAGAATAACTCCAAGATATTTGGCTTGCTTCTCCCAAGGGATAGGCTTGCCTAACATAGTGATAGGGGGGACCTGGCGAACGCTTAAGGCGTGCCTTATAATACAGAACTGCCTGTCGCGGGTCTGAGCGATGTATTTATACTCGCCAATAGACACACCAGAATAACCACGTATATTCTAGAGGGTCATAAAAAACACTAACAAAAAAATAGGTAAGTAGGTAGGTAGGTAATAAAAGTAGTAGGTATAAGCTACTTGTACACAAAAAACAAATATGAACCGTATGCCCTAGGTGTACGGTCGAAATTAGAATTTGTGTGTTTGTATGTCTTTTTCTAAATAGGTCGCGAGTTTCTACCTACCTAACTATAAAACTAATAATAATAGAATGCACTCGAACTTCTAATGTACACACACTGTAATCACGTGCTTTCTCGAATGTTCTAGTAGGTCCTATGTAACATTATGTTTAATTCCCATGTAATAGTGGGCGAGGCAGTTGCCATGAACAGGGAGGAGATCTAGACTCCGTGGCTTCTATCGAACCCACAACGCGCAGCGCAGCAGCCAATCACTCAGCAACTGTGCCAACCGTGTCGCCGTATCATACAGAAATACAGAAGTTCACATAGAGTTAACTAGCAAAACTTCACAGACGATTCAATATCACACGAAAAAAAGAAAAAGAAAACTGCACTTATAATACGGTAGTCTACCCGGACTTATTTGTTATTTTTTATTGGTCGTGTACCAGGTAGACGACAAAAAAAAAAACGAATTCACACGTGGACATATATTTTATCTTTTTCACTTAAACGAAAATTGAAGACAATACAGTGCGTTGAAAACTCGTATGACGTCATATTTCGGTACATTTTCTACCGGAAAGTGATTTCATAAGGCCCCCAATACTGATCTTTGACGCGATTTGTCTTTGAAGTCGACATTATTGAGCTAAATTAGCAACACTATTTGTGGTGGTTCAAACTTCGTTTGAAATGCTGTTAGAATAAAATTCAAATCAGCTTGCACTGCAAAGTGGTTGTTACGTCAGTCACTGCGGGCCAAATAGTGCGAAATGACTGGTTTCGATCGATTTACAAAAAATCTATTGGATGGACTAAAAACCTAAAACATTGCTAATATATTGCTTGTACAATTATTTGCCAAAAAATTAGAATGATCGTATGTATGTATTTTAGTAGGTTTTTTTTTGGTTGAAATATTTTTTTAGAGACAAGTTCGTGATCTTTTTTATCGAGTCAAATTAATTGTATTATATTTTCAAACACTATCATACTAGCATATATCCTGAAGATTATCAGGTTATTTTCTGGTTTCGTTTATTGCCGTGAATAAACGAAACCAGAAAACGTGCTTTTAGGCATTATAAAACACGTGTTTAGCTCATGTAGTCGCCTTAATTTGATATAACAAACAAAACGTATGTAATATTTTTCGATAATCTAATTGACCTAAACAGAACCATATTTTTTCTAGTCAGTCGTCA
Source organism: Xestia c-nigrum (assembly GCA_916618015.1). Lineage (NCBI taxonomy): Eukaryota > Metazoa > Arthropoda > Insecta > Lepidoptera > Noctuidae > Xestia > Xestia c-nigrum. Next base: position 9,713,157 of record OU745263.1, read on the forward strand.
TCCCTATTCTGAATTAAACTATCAGAAATTGTTGCCTGGTAGTGAATGTTGTGTCATACCTCAGACGCGCCTCATATGGGACGCCGATGCCTGCCGGGGCTGCGAGACAGTTAGAAAGATATACCGCGGCCCTGGTACACAAAGGGGAGTAACAGTCTGAGGGCCAGTTTCACCGGTTGCGGATAAAGTGTCGGTTAGCCTATTAGGAACTTATCTGCCAGATAAACTAACACTTTTGGTTTCACAGGTGTCGGATAGCGATATCTGGTTGATAAAGTATTAGTTATAACCAGCCTTTAAGTGGTAGATAGTATTAACTATCAGATAACTAACCGACACTTTATCCGGAACCGGTGAAACTGGCCCTGACACTCCCTCCCGCTTCACCCAGAGTGGGAGGTGTCATTTGATGATTTCACACTAGAAAAAATACCTCTGCTAGCGAGTCCCAGGCGAGTCTGAACGTGCGCCGGAGTGTCTCGACGTGGTCTTCGTTGTCCAGCGCACTGTTGCGCCGCATGTACTCCAGGTAGCCCATCCACAGCGCCTCGTTCTGTTTGTACGACTCCATGCCTTTGGACAAGGCCGTCTCGAATAATGACTTCACCTGGAATTGACAACGATTTTAAAAATGGAAGTTCAATCACATTGCCAAAACGTTGTTTTTTTTTGGGCGTTGGATTTTTTAGGTGATTGATTTAGCGGACTTAACCAGTCTTACCAAGGGGCACAGATTAAACCAGATAACTCACTCCATACAAAATTTTCAATACCTACCGCTATAATAGCCTACACTTTCAACTCGATAGACGCTGCGAACGAAAATGTACCTAACCTTACAATCGTAAAGTGGGTTTTGCTTTGTAGATCGCGCAGCCGCGTGGATATTGTGAATTGCTAGGGCTGCCTCTGTCGACGAAGATGACGGGATTTTTAGTATAGACGTACAATATAAAATAAAACATGTTCTATAATGTATCAGAATTTATAATTGTTTTAAAAATAAGTATAACAACGAAATATGTATGAAAAAGAATTGTTAAAATAAATAGCGTGGAGGTGTTTTATTTTGATGTAATGATTAATGGTTTTTTCCCTTCTTTAAATTCCTTATTGTTAAAATTTAACGTAGAGAATATGCGAAATCGGTCAAATCATTTTAATAAGTTCAAGTTATCTTTGGGGAACGTGCGTACATGCGCGCCGTGTGGCTTTTGACAACCCACTGCCACAGATTACTGAATAGTTACTATGTTATATATAGTTAAAATGTTAGGTGTTTATCCCTTCTTTTGCTTGGTTTACATCCATCTCCAGCACATAAGGCACCACACGGCATCGTAATACGCGTACGAACGAACAGCACTATTAAAATTGAACGGCGTGCGCGCGCTTCGCTTGCGAAAACCGACCTGAATTTGATCCGCCGGCGGACCGAGACTGCTCGGCTGGGCGGTAGGCACTTATAGCGCGCAAGTACATGGAGTGACGGAGGCTTGCAAGGGGTGACTAGTCAAGTCAACTATTACCCAGTACTGACTGGGCTGTGGATTGTCAGTCACTCCATGTAAAATACTGGTATTTAGCTGCATCCGGTAAGACTGGAAGCCACAATAAGGGAAAAGGCTATGCAAATCCTGCTATGTATTTTTAAATGTTGATAGGGATTTTTTTGAATCTGCAGTTTTCTACAATGTACAATACCTATACCTCCACGCCAACATGCTGTGGGACAAGTAAAGCTCTTAACCCACATAAACGACTCCGCTCCCACTCAAAAACAAATTCAATTCAATAATGGGCTTTATGTATTCCTCTTTAGATATACTTCACATTGGCATTGACGGTGGTAAGCCCGCTGACAGCGAGCTGTCTGCTAATTTATGTTGCCAATGTAAATTATAACTTAAAAATGAATCCTTAAAGCCCATATTTGAATTATATTATTTTTGCCGCGTGAGAGCGGAGTCGTGTAATTGGGCTAAGACCTTTAGAGTGCGCGTGGCGGGCGAAGACCCCAAGTAACCTGGAAATGAGACAAGTACAGGAACACAAATTAGTATAAATTTACAAACGTACCTGGTCAAAGTTTTTGGTCTCATGCTCTATTTGCTGCATGCTGAGCACCCAGAAGGTGGCGCGACGCGGACAGCGGCGCGTGCACGCCTGCAGCACGCGTGTGTACGTGCCGCGCGACGAGTACGTGTGCGCGTGACGCGCGAACGCGCCCAGCAGCGAGTGCGAGCCCTCGCACGTGATGCAGTCTGTGGTCGCGCGGTCGTACAGTACCTGGGATACGATTTAGGCGTTAAGAAGTTATGGTGGAATAAAAAACCCACAAACATACGTATACATGAACCCTGAAAACATAACACTCCTATTCTGGGGCAGTCATGTAAAAAGTGAATCAATATCTATACTTATATTTATTATAATTATTTTTTGCAAAAAGTTTTTATTTTTCACTTTTTAGTGGATCACATGTGCTTGGTACACATGGAAAGTGCATATCGTTACAATTACAACAAGCCCAAACACGACTAGGATACATTATCTCAATATGGAGGTTCCGTGATTCTTGGCTTCATCATCAGATCTGATGGTAAAATGGTTCTTTATCGAACGCAAATGCTTCACATGTTGTAGAAAATACCAAAATCGCTGTACGTTATCCTATAAAATTTGAAGAGTTCCCTCGATTTCGCCAAGATTCCATCATCAGATCCCGACTTGGTGGCTATGGGACCATTTGGAAAGTATACCCTTCCAACAAAAAACTATTTTTTCAAATGGGTTCACAAACGACGGAGTTATGCGCGAACAAACATAAAAAAATAGAAACATCCGAATTGAGAACCTCCTCCTTTTTTAGAAGTCGGTTAAAAATGGTTGAACGCGCTAATCTCTGGAACTACTGATTGGGATTTAAATATTTTTTTAAATTAATTCCTCTTGTGAGCTTTTTCTTTCTCAAGTCACGCAGACGAAGTAGCGTGGGTCAGGTAGTTAGTGAATAAAAGTATACATTGCCCACAAGAAAGTCATACCAGTAATTACAATATATTTTTCTAAGTTTATGTTGAGCGTACTTGAAACGATTTAGGTTCTTGATGCTTTTCAAATTCCCCAGTGGTCAAAAACCGAACTAAGGCGCGGAACAAATACAAGAGGCGTCTGGCGGAGGTGCGGTGCGGGCGCAGCGCGGTCGTGGCGCAACTTCTTTGATATTTCGTACAAAATTAATAGAAGAGCTGTGGCGCGAGACATACTCCGATGGCGTGGCGACAGGCGTGGCACGGGCGCTTCCTCGCCCTCGGCGCACCCGCAGTTAAGTGGCATGCACAGGGAGAGACCAAGACGGCCAAATGCGTGACAATATAGACATAAGACTAGAAGACATACTCGTAGCACCTCGCCTTTCCAACACCGTTAGCGCGCCTGTTTTGCGCTGCGCCGGCGCCGCACCATCCCCTCGCTCGCGCTGCGCCGGCGTCTCCCTTCCGCCCAACGCGCTAATTTTCTTTTAATGAATGTTTAATCGTTGAGAAATCTCACACTCCTCCCTCCAAACCATTACCTAAACGAAGCGCAAAGGATTTATTAAATGACTTACCCTTAATATTCCGGTGGCATCGCACTCCGCATATTTGTCCTCTTGTGACAGATCCTTTACCATATCTATATACTCCTGGTATACTTGCAATTTATCATCTGGATTCCTGAACACAAAATAGAACATTTGATTAAAAACATTCGGTAGAATCCTCTAAGAAAACGGAATCCTAACTAATATTATAAACCAGAAGTAGCCCGCGACAAATTATAAAAAAAATATTACTTCCTTATTTTAATCGGATTTTATTAACCTTTTGGACGCTATTGTGACATATACGTGACAAGCAAGCGCGTGTACGCCAAACGACACAAATATGTGACAAAATAGTAGATGAAATTGTGGCTTGGCGTGGAGGGCACGCGCGTGCGTTTATGCTGTGGCGGTCAAAAGGCTAATTCACGTAATTTTATGACACATCGATGAAGTTGTAGTGCAGCGCAATTGACGCGAGCGTGTCTGACAGCGGTAGAGAATACGAATAGCATTGTTTTGATCGAAACTTAACTGCAATTGCACTGCAACCGCACGTCTTTAGTTACGTTAATTAGCCTACAGAAGGTTAACAATTTTAAAATGTTGCGTATTTCTAAAGTAAAAGTTTATGCTAAGATACTCGTTATAAAATCAGCTACATGATAGTAAAAGTCTCGTCAAAATCGGTGCAGCCGTTTTGTAGATTAGCCGGAACAAACGACGGACAGAAAAAAAAAACTTTTTTTTTTATTATAAGTATTGTAAGTAAACACTTTCAAGTGCATTCAGTAAAAAGCTACTTTGTTGAAATTACAAACAGACACTTGAATTTTATTTATTTTGATTTTTTTGTAGATCAATTGTACAGACGCCAGCACATCAAGCTAGCTACTACAATCTGTCAAATTTCTTAAAGAGATTTTCAACTATATTCCGTTCAGTGTTAGGTTCAAGATTGATTGGGAACGGGCTTGGAATTTTTTGTATGTAGCGTGGCCGGATAAAATTCCGCCATTTTGTTTTTTTTTTAAGTAGGTACCACGCATAAGACCAATTTTAATCGATAGCCGGTATCAATACAAAACAAGTTTTCTGTGAGACAAAATAATCTAAAGTGTCATGTTTCCGAGATATGAGCTATCAAAGTTTTAGTCCTTTCACTGAAGGCATCTTCAGCACAAACGTGTATCAATCTATAGTTGGCATCAATACAATCAAGATTTGTATGAAACAAAACATTTTAAAGTGTCACGTACATTGGAAAAAAAAAAATACAAAATAGCAGAAGTTTATCCGGCCATGCTTCATACAAAATCTTGCAAGCAGGTTCTTTGATAGACATTTTACTAAAGTATTAGCTTCAAGATTGATTGGAAAAGTTTGACCGTTTCGGTAGCTTGATAGGCAGAAACAAACAAAAAAAAAAAATTTCTTACTCTAAAGTCAGCAACCTGTCCTCAAACGGTGTTATTTTGTTTAAGAAATCTACTGCTGATTCATGTTGCTTCTTCACCTAAAACAAAAATAAAATCACTTTAGTAGGAACTTACTAACTGGAGCTATTTGACCTCTGGCTCAAACTGAAGCGAATCCCGCGCGGGGTGGGGGACTAAAACCGTTTGTACCGATTGTGACGAAAAAAATATATGTTTATGAAGTACCGTATATAAAGTGATTTTTTCAAGTGAGCGTGGGGACAAATTCGAAACTATAAGGAATAGCGAGAAAAAAAATAAAGGAGTCTCGAGCCTGTTTTTGATGAAAACTAAAACTGCATCTTTAGATTTTTTGAACGTTAATATTCTTAGCAAAGAATCAAAGCTGTTGATTATGAAAAAAACACACTGTATTATTTAATAGTGTCTAATAAGGATCAAATTCTGGGAAGTAATTACATACGGGAAAAAAAAAAGAGTTCAAATTTGATAAAATAGATAACGGGAAACAATTTGTATTAGGGGTTTTATTGAGGTTTTAATACCTTATCCACATAGTCTTGATCATGCATGGTGAGCGCAAGTTCTTCCATCAGCTGCAACGCGACCTCGCCCCGCAGTAGTGGTCGCGAGACGATCTCCTCGAGGCACCAGAGAACGCGTTCCTTCTGTGCTTTGAATTCTTCAGCGTCCGCTGTCGCTCTATTGATCAAGTTTTATTTTATGTTATTACTAGATGACCCAACTTCGTCTGCGTCACATAAGAGAGAAAAAGCTAAAATAAGAATACATTTTCCCCGTTTTTGCAACATTTTTCATTTATGCTCCGCTCCTATTGGTCGTAGCGTGATGTTATATGTATAACCTAAAGCCTTCCTCGACAAATGGATTATCCAACATAAAAAGCATTTTTCTATTCGAACGAGTAGTTCCTGAGTTTAGCGCGTTCAAACAAACAAACAAACTCTTCAGCTTTATAATATTAGTATAGATAGATGGACTGGCTGAAAAAAGATATTATAATAGTCCTCCTGACTATTTTAGAACAGGCAAAAATCATACGCAACATAAAGAAATCGTTCATGTAAATGATTGACCTTTTTTACAATCATCATCTTCATTTAAGCCGAAAGACGTCCACTGCACTTCTCCAAGTGTCGCCAAATTGACCGGGTCCGTGCGATTCGCATACAGCGGATCACCGCAACCTTTTTTTTTAACAATGATTCTATTTAAGTTGACGTAAAGATTATCGTATACGACCTACGACGTGTTGTGTGACTATTTAAAAAAGGATCAAAAGAACCGGGGTATACGACAAAACCGTTTTTTTTTTCAAAACCTGGATCATCATCATCATGATATCATCCCGGAATCCCTCCTACCAGGCCTCTTCCGCCATACTTTCCGGTTCTGTGAGTCCCTGATCCAGGTAATTCACAGTGTAGGCCCAACGAGCTTTACGAATATTAAACCGGATATTCCGGTTTAAGATCCGGCAAAAACAGGTTCCGGTGCTCTAGTCAAAAACGAAGCCCACAAACCTAATAGTCTCCAACCGCTCCTTCTCAAGCTCGTACTTAGCGTCCCAGAAGATCTTGCCGCTGAAGGGGTCTGCGCCGGCACGGCGTAGCACCTCGTCGTACTGCGCGCGCGCTTTGCTCGTGTCACTCAGTGTCATCGCGAACGAACACCACTCACTTAGGATCGGGATGGCTGTGTGGGATATAAATTACATCTTATTTTGTGTGCATATAATATCATGCTGATGCCTGTAAACACCTGAGCTTAAGAAAAGGCTGACCCACATTTTGCCAGTAATTATCCTACTCATAAATGCGAAAGTTTGTGAGTATGGATGTATGTGTGTATGTTTGTTACTTTTTCAAGCAAAAACTACTGAACGCATTTGGATGAAATTTTGCTCACAGATGGTTTATAGCCTGGATTAATACATATGATACTTTTTATCCCGGTAGTAAGATCCCATGGCCATGGGACAGTTATCAAACTTAAGACAGTATTTAATCAATGCCATCAATGTGGTATAAATCAGTCTGGATTTACCAAGGTTCCAATAACACTGCATGGGCGATGTTGTCAAGCATAGGTACTTATGACTGTATTGATATTCGCAATAAAAACAGCTACGTAGTACCCAGAACGACAATATGCCGTGTGGTGCGTACAAGACCTTTATTTGCAGTTAGTTCCTGTCGCACAAACGCGGGCTTGCGAGCACCCCTACGCCGCCTTATCAACCAGTACAATAACATTTTTGTAGACATCGACTTCTTCTTTAACTCTGCTCAAAAATTTAAAAATCTCATCAACAAAATAATTTTAGAATATAATAGTTAGTTTAATTAGTTCATTTTATAATTTCTCGTTCTCTCTCTCTCTCTATCGTTTGCATGACTGTCTATGTTTACGTTCACTTTTATCTGTATTTTGGCTTTAAAAGCTTAGAATAGCGCACTGTTTGATATAACTATTAATATGTTGTGGAAAATGTTGTAGGTTATACATTTATAACCCTTGTATATTCATAACTTTTTTTTTTTTTTTAAGATGTGAAATCATCAAATGACTTCTCCCACTCTGGGCGGAGCGGGAGGGAGTGTCAGACTCTTACTGACTAAAACCCATCCATGTTCCTTCCTCGCCCTTTATGTTCCGGGGCCGCGGTATCTCTTTCGAACAGGCCCGCAACCCCGGTGTATATTCATAACTTAGTTTAAGATTTTAATGTATAACTGTTTATTTTCCCGAATAAATAAAATAAAAATAGGTACGTTAATTTTCCCACTGCACGCTGGGACACAGACCTCCTCTCTATGATAGGGTGTGGGCTGTTATCCCCCACGCGAGTCCAGTGCGGTTTGGTGGATTTCAGAATGACTACTACTATTGGAATACTCAATTACTCATAATAATTTGAAGCAGCTAAAAGTTCAAATATTGATAAAACCGAAACGAAAATGTGGTATTAAAGTTATTTTTCGTAAGTGAGAATATAAGTTTAACTTGCAGGATACTTACAGTAGCAATCCAGTGCCGCTTCCTGGAACAGTTTGGCCACATTTTCGCGCGCTGCTTCCGTATGCGACAGTGATACTTCTGTTTGCAGACGTAGCAGCCAGTGTTCTGCCCGCAGTACTACCAACTGTTGGAAGCGGTCGAAGGCGGAGCGCCAGCGCTCCAGTGAAGACAGGCCCCTGTGATATAAAGTAGTCTATACTTCTTTACTAATATTATAGTGAGGAAAGATTTGATTTTTTGTTTATTACGATTTGACTTCAGACCTACTCAAACGATTTTAAAAAATATTTCGCCATTAGAAAGCTACATCTTTATCGAGCAACATAGGGTATACATTGTATTAATCTGACGCAAATTAGCCGAGTTATCACAATTTTCGCGGACGAAGTCGCAGTCGTAGTGCTAGTTATTTATATTTTTGGTATACAGAATAGGCTTGCATTTAGCCGCAACTAGCCTTTTTAAACTAGTTATGCAGTGTAATACTTTGCATAACATCGCCCCTATAATCCCTGAAAGTTAAGGCAGAGGGGTATCCCATAATGCGGCGATCGGCGGCGGGCGGCGATCGGCGGCGGCGACCTCTCGCGTCCGGCCCTGGTTCAATCCATGGTCCGGAGCGAGACGGAATGGGAAGCCGTCGCCTCCTTCTGCGAAGCAGTGATGCTAGCGAAGGAGGTGGCGGAACGAGAGAGGGAGAGATCCTCTCTTCCCGGCCGCCGCGGGAGACGCAACGGGCGTCGGGGGCCACGTGGTGGCTACCGCACGGAGAAAAAAGTCTAGTTCCATTTACCAGAATGTTGTGAAGTTTACTAGAAAGTATATTAGTATACGTGACAACTATTCACATTGTAAACGTTAGTAATATTATCTAGTTCCCTGTAGCGTGAATATTTTGGTATTTTAAACCAAATTTTCGGTGAACTTTATCAGAAAATGTGTGCTGTACGCAAAATACTATAGTAGAGCTCACTGCTACATTTTATTTTAGCCAACAAAGCAATATTTAATATGAACCGAACGAATTTGTTCTCATTACTATATTTTTTGTGTAAAGACTACCTACCAGGTATGTTAATCATCATAAAAAGTAAGGTCACCACAAACAGAATGTTTAGTGAGGGCTACTAGAATATATCACTATACTGAATATTATTTAGTGTATTATCTACCAGGATTTATTGTAGCTTCAAAATAAGTGTTATTTAGGTTTACACAACCCTATTATGTTATTAACAATAATTTCTGGTTTATTTTGTATAATGTTTATTAAGGGCTACTAGAATATTTACTATACTAAATATTATTTAGTGTATTATCTACCAGGATTTATTGTAGCTTCAAAATAAGTATTATTTAGGTTTACACAACCCTATTATGTTATTAACAATAATTTCTGGTTTATTTTGCATAATGTGTATTAAGGGCTACTAGAATATTTACTATACTGAATATTATTTAGTGTATTATCTACCAGAATTTATTGTGACTTCAAAAAAAGCATTAATTAGGTTTACTCAACCTGTTTTAACCTGTTGTAATAGCAACAATATTTTCTGGTTTACATAACCGGAAAATATTATGCCCTGCATTATACTGGGTTGTTGACGTTACACTCGTTTTCAGCTGCTTCAGTTTTTTCCGGAAGCGAATAGCCGGAGCAAACGTGCCATACAATGGTTTTGAAGGTTGGTCCACTTTAAAACCTATCAGTATGGAGCTAGAAAGTCTGAAGAGGCTAAAAACGATATAACTTAACAAATGCTACAGCTGAAATAAAACAATAAAAATAATCAAATATTTAGGTTTTATTTTTAGTAGGGCCATTTTACTTTTTACTCGTAATATACATTTATATAATTATTAAAAGTACTCCTTGTCAAAGTGTAACAAAAATAATTACAAATCTTGAAAACAAAAAACATTGCTACATTCTGTATGTTTTACCTCTTAGCAGTATTTTTTTTTAATTGAAACATATTTATTTTCAGACAGGTGACCTTAGGGTAACATAATATAAAAAAATATTAGTAGTACTTCTAGTCAAAGTATGACAAGAATAATTACAAATATCTTCTTGAAAACAAAAAACATTGGTACTTTCTGTAGGTTTTACCTCATAGCAGTATTTTTTTTCATTGAAACATAAAGTCTCAAATAATGAACATTCAAATAGCAATTTTTCATTTTTATTACAAATAACTACATATAAGTTTTCAATTAAAGCAAACTTAGGTAAAGAATCAACTTCTATATCTAACATGATAACCATATTTCTCGTATAGTGGGTACCTTTTACCGTAACCCAATTGTAACTGTTACAACTATCCAAAGATGTTATACTAAGGTTGTGCATTATATTACTTTTAACATTGTCTCTTACAGACTTTTTATGACCTAACTTGAGTGTGGTGCAAAAATTGTTTGCAAGTAACATATGGTTTAATTGCAACTGATGCTTAATGGCTATTGATTTACTAATATTTTGTCTATTACTGGACACATTAGCATACATCTTCGATATCCTATGCTTGGCTTCATATCTCATGGACCAAATTGATATAAGGGGGCCAAATTTTTTCAACATATCGGGATAATGCAACAAGAAATGTAATTTTGGTACCAAATTTCTTTTGGTATATAGAATGTACAACTCGTGATGTTCAGCTACTAATGATTCCAGTAACTGCACATCACGTTTATGTATAACACTAGACATTACAATATTCATTATTTTCCTTAGTAAAACATATAGTTGCCATACAGAATCACCATTAGGAACTAAATCTCCAATAATCAATCCAAAATACCTCACAAATGTAAGTAATTCTGAAGCTGACATTTTTATGTTACTTGCACGTAAATGCTCAGGTTTCATACTTGGGGGTCTATTATTTTTATCTGGACCGTAATCAAAAGAAGCAATCCTATTATTCAAAATTTCTAATGTAAAATATTTCAAATCATCAATGTAATTGGATAAAATAAATGATATGTCGTATTTAAACACACCTTCTAACAGGTCATGCATTATATCCACACCGACATTATCTATTATAGAGAAACCATTTACATCATGCCACACACAGTCTTCTTTGATACCCGTAGAAGACACATCTTTAGCACTTACATCTATATGATATTGCTCCAAAGTTCTATACAGTGTTTTATCACATTCGTGGGCTACTTTAAGTCTGTTACTTTTCATTTTACAGATCCGGCAGGGATAGTTTGACGAAAAAGATTCCACTAATCCCAATATTCCGTGCAAACCTAAATTATCACCCAGAATCACGGCTAGCTCAAAATAAATTGTCATACTCGTATCATTGCCTGGCGTTTTAACTTCTACCCCATGTTCTTTTAAGTAATTCAATTCTGCTATCAAAGGCGCAAATGTTACACGGTTTCCAAAGCACTGCCTATCCGATGAGTGAAAAAGTAAAGTTAAAAAAATGTAACGTAGAGAAGACATCTGATGCGGTGAGAGGCACATAATTGAAGTGTACACTGCGCCTAACTTATGAACACCTGCGTGACTTCCTAAGGGGTTCCCTACTTCATAATCGTCAAAGTAAACTGCTAGTGGTAACACAATACGACCTGTACGTAAAGGTACTTTTTTTTGCCATTCAGCACCTTGCACTATATTCAAAAGAAAGTCTTGATTCGATGAGTTTAACATTTCGTTATAATATTTTAGAGTCTGTTCTAGAACACCGTCCATTTCTAAAAACTTCGCGAGGACAACACGTAACGGGATATGTTCAGCTGTTGAAATAACTGGTAAATATTGAAAATTCCCTGCTACATACTTTGCTTCCATACTTTGACCAATGGTGTATGTTACAGATTGTATGTATGTCCCTAGCTTTTTATAGTATAAAAACCGTTTATGCTCAGATGAATTGTTTCTTAATGAAGAGCCAAATTCTGCAATTTTCGATTGTATACTATTATACCAACCCATGGAGATATTACCTTCTCGTAAACATGTTGACAAATCTGTTAAAATCGGGTTTAATAAAGATTTTTCTAATATATGACTTACGTTTTCTACAACATCTTGAATTATATTTCGAGGAAGAACAGGATTTGCATATAAAGACGAAGCAAATTTAGATATTGGATCAATAGACATTTTAGGCGCTGATTCGGATGATAATATGTTTTCAGAAGACAACTGTGGCAAGTCAAGTGTCGAATTAGATAATATTTGTTGAGAATATTCTGATACACGAGTAGCTTCGAAGGAATTATTTGAGGTATTATTAGCAGCAGCTGATACGCCGTGAGAATCATCATTCATGACATCGTTTACATTTAAACCAGTTAAATGTTGATTGTCAGGAAACGAGTTAGACATACTATTTATGAAGTGCTTTGAAAGCAAATGTTTTTTTAAGGAATTTAAAAGAAAGTATCGCCTATTGCAATCATTTTCGTCGCACTCATAAACCGTAAAATTATGATTATAATGAGCATTTTTAAAATGTAAACACAACTGTTTTACACTTGGCAAGTCCTGCTTACATACAAAACACCGAGGCATTTTAAGCTAGCAATCGGTATACAGGGTGAAAAGTTTGTCAAGAGTAGCAAGGGCAGCAGCACAAAATGGTATAGGAGACCAGGATGTAATAAGTTAAGACTAAGTAAATATGAACAACTTTTGATTCAACACTGAGCGTCCCGAATATATAAGGAGTAGTCTTATTACAGAGTATAGATTTAATTTTATATGTTTATATTTAAATCTGCTAGAAGAGCATTCACTGATACGTATTCTTTGTCCCATTTAGTAACAATCTGGTAAAAGCCTCTTTGCAAAAAGTAATACACGCTTATACAGTCGGCTGGGTACTCACAGTTCAAGGCATAGAATAGTTTGAATGTGACGTCAACGGCTTCCAAAATAGTATGTACTGAGTATATGGTGTCATTAACTACTATATAGTAATTTTTAATTTGATATAGTGTGGGGCCTACTATAAATATTGTAGGTTGAAATGTCAAACCATGCGCGGCGTATTTTTCTTTTCGTCTGGTAATATTTTCTTGCAATTCCGTTGCTGATTTTAAATGCGTAATGAACGCCTCTCGTGACTCCTGCTTCGACGGACGCCAAGATTTTTTCTTATTTTTGGCCACTGGGTTGCCGAGAAGAAGCGGCAAAAACATGAAGGCATAAATGGATGTTGTTTCTAATAATAATCCAGATACCGGGTCTTCTTTTTCTGAAAATTAACACAGAAGTAAGTATGCACGTCATGTTATTTTTAGGTGCCTACCTATTACTTAAATTAGTTATTTCATCCAGTACCTACACACTATTACCTATCTAAAAACACAACTAAATAGTAACAACATTATTAACCTTGATTTATCTGGTTACTAGTTTAAATATTCCATAATTAATGAGAAAAGAAAAACAAATAAATATTTTTGGACATTCCACACAACACTATCTAGCCCGAAACTAGGCAAAGCTTGTTCTATGGGACTAATTAGCTTAGATACCTAACTTAAATACTTTTTTATTGTACATACATACTTAAAAATGTAGACTTTTGTACATAAGAACTATGACTTACTTATGAAATTCACATATTCTTCAGTGAATGCTTTTATATTGTTATCAGGGTGGCGATTGTACTTTTGTACCGTCAGGTCGAGAATTTTGGTTTTGTGGAGAGGGAAGTTTTCAACCAGGTTGTTGTCGCTATTAGGGTATTGTGATTTAAAATCAGATGTCAGCAGATGAAATCCAGAAGGCTTCTTTAGTGCAGGGAATGTGTCCATATACTTTTGAATCGTAAGATGCGAGTTATTTAATTCTCTGCGACGATATTCTGCAGTCTTTCTCCACTTCTCCTCAACTAATGGCCAGGGGTCACAGGAATTGCTCAACCACGCAACATCGTCAATGATATCTAAAAATAAGTACATGTTAGTTTACAAAAAAATTAAAAACTCCATCGATTAATAATATCCACAGAACATGGAAGATAAAGATACCAGGCTGGCTATTTTTGTTACCACAAAAAGGGGTAAAAAAATATATTTTGATTTTCTTATCCTAATGGAACCTCCCAAACAGCCCCTAATTTACAGAATATTTTTTCCACATAATTATCTACCTTTCATCTTGGGTTGTAACAAACTATTAATATTCCAAATTTCAACTGTCTAGCTGGTTTAGCTTTGGTGGATGTGACAGATGGACACCGGAGTGTGACTATAAAGTGTTCCAGTCTGGTCCAGTTTTAGTCCAACTGGACCGGAACACTAAAATTGGGGGGATAATAAATAAGTATACCTATTCCCTTAATATGTGTTAGGTATAGTCCCAAACTATGCAAAGTTTGTACTCTGGGAAACACATCTGATAGAATACCTAAATGTAGTATTTTTTTTTTGTCAATGTTGCTTAAATGGGTGTTCTTTTTAATCTATGTGTATTAACCAACCTGAATCATGCACACGAGATTCATTCGTGTCGTTCTCATCTTCAGTGTTTTTCTTTGATTTAATTAGGCTAGACTCTCTGTACTCTCTTTTTCGATTCTGAAGACAATCATAGAGTTTTCCTTTCGCACATCGTTTGATCTTTAATTTTGAATTGTTGAAGTATGGTACAAAGTATGTTGAAATATTTTCCTTCACAAATATTGTTTTGATTTCTTGAGCGTATTGCAGAAGTGTAGAACTTGGAATTCTTCTGTCCGGATCCGCTTCTAACAAGTTTTTAATAATTATGTTACAAATCTTTCTTCGCCCGGTGTTTGACAATAGTCCAGATTCTGAGTAAAGGCTGATAAGGCCCCTTCCATCTAAAGATTTCTGGAGTAAATCTTTGAGTGCCTAAAAATAAGAAGCTATATTATTACACTAAAAACACATTTACAAACTTCTAGGTATATCATCATACCGTTGTAGTACCTCCAAGAGATACAACCCAACCAAGTAGGTATCTACTCTCTAGGACTTATGGTTTAGGCTGAGTGTTGTCAGTCAGTCAGTCAGACACCTAGTGATTATAATATAAAGATTTCACACTGACAATTTAATTTTATTACAGTATGTACGTATAAATACTTACAGGGCTATTCAAAGTGCTGTTTGTGAAATCTAAAATTTCAAATGTGTCTAATACTTCTATATTCATAGGTTTTGGAGAGGAAGACAAATCACTGGAAGTTTCCAATGTGGCAGCAGATGTTGATGGAGCAGTCAGTTGAATGTTTCTATGGTTTTTGCTCAATACATCAACATTAATGTTATTATCATTGATGGCTTGTGTCTCGGGGATATCATAATTAGGGAATTCCTGTCATACAACACAAGGAAAAATTTAAGTCAGGATTGCTATAATAAATAATAGGGGTCATTTCATAAAGCGCTATCTAGCCCCACACTAGGCAAAGCTTGTACTATGGGAACCAGATAAACTTTATTTTTTTGTAAATACATACTTCAAATACATTATAACACACAGATCCAGAACAAACATTTGTCATCACACAAAATTAAATGTTTGCCCTCAGTGGGGATCAAACCCACAACCTCCAGCGTAGAAAGCAGAGCTACAACAAGCTGAGCGGGGAGACCAGTCATAAACAACTGCGTTGCTTTAAAAATGTATGTTTTGATTTTGTTATAACATAAGTACAATTTACGGTCTGTCATATGAAAATCTGTCTAAACTCTTGACAAAAGATACTTTAAACAGTGCTTTAACTTAGTAATGTTTAGAATGGGTTAAGGTAGGTAGGTACAACTTACTTGAAGTGAATTTGTCAATTCGTTCCATGCTTGCAGATTTTTTGTGAATCTAGCACGGTCACCGATTGGGCCAATTAATTCTCTTGTGAGATCTGGAGTAAGCAGCCCCAATGTATTTAAATCGATGCTATTAGCTGAAAATAAATGTAGTTTTATATTTTTAGTGGAAATAGAACGCCACACGTCGCTCTTCGACGTCGATAGGTATAGGTATGCGGATAACAAGTCTGAATTAGAGATGGACTGGGTACAAGAAATGACGGAAGATGGACTATGGCAATATTCGTAAGGTGGTCGAGCGCCGCACGAAGATATTCGTCAATGTAGCTGGGTAGCAATGGATGGGCCTGGCAACGTAACGGAAGGATTGGCGTAATATAGAGGAGGTTAACCTACCTGCTTACCATCGGGCTGAATAGTTATTAAAAGCATACCTATTTCACTAAATTGGTCTGAGTGTAAGAAAAAATCCAAAAAAAACTTTTTTCCAGTCTTTTTCTCTGCTCGGACCAAATGGTTTGCTCAAAAGTACTAATTACTGAAATGTACAAGAACTGATACAAGCTGAAATGGTTTAAGTAGGTAGGTACCTAATTACTGAAATATGCTATAATCTTAGAAATTGCTGAATAGATCAATGGACGACTTACCGGCAAACTTTTCAATGTATTGAGATAATCCCCAGGATTCCAGTAAGTTGTTCACGTCCTGGTCCTGGTCCATTTTGTCAATGGTACGACCACTTTAGAGTCCGATATTAATCACAAAATTATTAAATTTAGTAGTTGTAAATTCAAACCGTCGCGTCGCAACCACAGGTCGCAACTAAATTACTGGCTATTAGAGGTAGTAGTGCTGCCCCAGTGTTGCCAACTGTATTATTGGACAACCACCATCCAATTTATTTTATCCTTTTTATTAATACTAATAATTTATGTGAGCTCTTTCTTAAAATTATTATTATTTCTAACTATGCTTATTATAACAATTTTTAAGTAAGTAAAACGCTCGGGTATAGATACTCTCATCTATTATTAAAGAAAAATTATAACTTAGACCTAAGAAATCTTCTTTCCCTAATAGGTACGTACAGAAGGCTCATTTGTGTCGTAAAACCAATGAAAAACTACTTTAGCTTAGTGTATAAGTGCAATCGAGTTTGACATTAAGAACATTGACAATTTTATATTTACATAACGTCGTAAAAATGTAGAAATCCAACCGATGATACCGACACTAGATATCAATCCTAATTTCAATTTCGTTGCTAGGTATATTGACAGATTTTTTTTCGAAAACCTACAGGGTTTCTGTCAAATCCCAGCCAAATCGAGATTTAGGCAAGTTTGTAGGTACCTTTATGAAGGAAGATAATCATTGGAAAGGAAGATAATCATCATATCCCATCTGGGTACATCACCATCATAAAATATTTATGTTAGGTACCTAACTATTTGGAACTCATATTTTATGCAGTTATGCAAGTATATTAGCTAACTACGTTTTCAAATATTACAATTAAAGAAGATTATGAACATTAACCTTTTTGTAAACATTATATCATAGTGTTTGTGTGTTGGTCACTTAGGTATATTTTGTAACTTACCAAGTCACAAAAGTGCCAATGTCTAGGCAAAAAGTTGCTAACTTGGCAACCCTGATGACTGTGGCAGCGAACGGGCGGAGCAGACGGTTGGCGCGGCATGTTTAAAGTTGGCATTACAAAATATTTTTTATGTAAACTGTATTTTTACTGTTTTATCTAAAGTATTCTAGCGTAAGCCCGACCAGAATATAGTCTGCTATTGGAAATGATTGATTTTGTTGTAAATGCTTTCTTCCTTTTAAAGGCAAAAATATGCCTTGTAACATAAAAAAAAAGTCCAGTGCACTGAACGATTATTCTGGTAGACGTAACCAGTGTGTAAATAGTGTTCAATACCAAGTTTAGATCGTCATCGTCACTAAATAATCAATAATTGATGCTGTCTAACACGTTGAGTACACTAAACTTTTTACAAGATTTTATCCGCATGCACTACAAGAAGAATATTTATCCATATAGGAAATTCTGTTAAACATAACAATACGACTTGTATTATATAAAAAAAGTCCAGTGCACTGAACGATTATTCTGGTAGACGTAACCAGTGTGTAAATAGTGTTCAATACCAAGTTTAGATCGTCATCGTCACTAAATAATCAATAATTGATGCTGTCTAACACGTTGAGTACACTAAACTTTTTACAAGATTTTATCCGCATGCACTACAAGAAGAATATTTATCCATATAGGAAATTCTGTTAAACATAACAATACGACTTGTATTATATAAAAAAAGTCCAGTGCACTGAACGATTATTCTGGTAGACGTAACCAGTGTGTAAATAGTGTTCAATACCAAGTTTAGATCGTAATCGTCACTAAATAATCAATAATTGATGCTGTCTAACACGTTGAGTTCACTAAACTTTTTACAAGATTTTATCCGCATGCACTACAAGAAGAATATTTATCCATATAGGAAATTCTGTTAAACATAACAATACGACTTGTATTATATAAAAAAAGTCCAGTGCACTGAACGATTATTCTGGTAGACGTAACCAGTGTGTAAGTAGTGTTCAATACCAAGTTTAGATCGTAATCGTCACTAAATAATCAATAATTGATGCTGTCTAACACGTTGAGTTCACTAAACTTTTTACAAGATTTTATCCGCATGCACTACAAGAAGAATATTTATCCATATAGGAAATTCTGTTAAACATAACAATACGACTTGTATTATATAAAAAAAGTCCAGTGCACTGAACGATTATTCTGGTAGACGTAACCAGTGTGTGAGTAGTGTTCAATACCATGTTTAGATCGTAATCGTCACTAAATAATCAATAATTGATACCGTCTAACATGTTTCGCACACTAAACTTTTTTACCAGATTTTTTCCGCATGCACTACAATATGTATATTTATACATATAAGTAATTCTAATAAACATAACCATATATTGTTTATGTTCACTAGATTAGGATTTACAATTCGTTCTGGTAGTTTAGTAGAATATTTTTTTCTCCGTGCGGCCACCGTAGATGCGGGCCTGTGGACGGCTGGCTATGGGCAATAGCTGGCCGTCCGGCCGTCTAACGACGACGACAGGCCGTGTCGACGGCGCGTTCGTGTTCCACGCGCGCCTCAAAGAGATGTCAGCAAAAGGAGAGGGGCCCGCAAGGGCCGAAGCCTGCCGGGGTTGCGGGCCTGTTCGAAAGAGATACCGCGGCCCCGGAACATAAAGGGCGAGGAAGGAACATGGATGGGTTTTAGTCAGTAAGAGTCTGACACTCCCTCCCGCTCCGCCCAGAGTGGGAGAAGTCATTTGATGATTTCCCATCCTAAAAAAAAAAAAAAAAAAAAAAGGGGTATCCCATAATACCCCCATAGTTCGCCAGTTATGTTCCAAAAACCGGTCAGGCAGGTACTAACATGTATCCGACTATAATTTATTATTTTTATTATTTATTTTAATTCGGACACAAAAAGATCCATAGAGTGTTAGTAACATAATATAATATAATGGTACTTTCATGAAATTTTAAACATAATCATAATGTTCCCAATGCTGTGAAACAGGCCTCCTCTCTATGAGAGGGAATAGGCTAAAATCCACCATGCAGGCTGGCCAGTTTTAAAGTGGTTAAGTTAGTTTGTTTATTAAGTTAACTCACCACAAAGCTTGGATAAGGTCAATATGCTCATCATAGTTGTATGGGTCTTCTGCGATGCGCCGTTCCAGTTCTGTCACTTTCCTCTCCAAGATCATATCTTCGTCTTCATCCTGGTAACAATACATACCGAATGATTAAGTTTTTTTTTTTACAACCAAATATGACAAGACCATCTAAAATGAGGGGTTTTCGGATTTTATCTGACACCAGATGTCGCTACATAGGCGTGTGGTATAAAGAACTGTCAAAATGTACTGAATTGTATGCTAGTGAAACCTTTTATCGAAATTTCATCGTATTTGGACTGTTTTACAGTATAAATATGGATTACGGACAAAGAAAAGTAGCTGAACTAAAGATCTTAGTACTGCAAACCTTTGGAAGGTATCACAAATCCTTATGATACATAAGGTAGGGGAGCCAGCAAACCAGACCACTTCGTATAGACCCATCAGCCTTTTACCCATCTTGTCAAAAGTCTGAAAAACTGATCCTTCAACGAATTATGCCTCTATTAGAAAGCAATAATGCCATCCCGAACCACCAATTTGGATTTAGGCAGCAGCATTCTACTGTCAAACAAATACATAGAGTGGTCGAGAAAATCAGAAAATCACTGGAAGAAAAAGAGTACTGTTCGTCTGCATTTCTGGACATTCAGCAGGCATTTGACAGGGTCTGGCATGAGGGCTTTCTCTGTAAGATAAGAACAAGTCTTCCACACAGCTACTACATTATGCTGAAATCCTATCTCATGGACAGAGTCACGCACCTCCAAATTCTATACCATAAGGGCAGGCGTGCCTCAGGGACCAGTGTTGGGACCAATTCTGGTAAGGTACCTGGGCATGCACCTGGATGGCCGTTTGACCTGGAACCAGCATATCAAAAACCAGAGGGAATAACTCAACATACAGCACAGAAACCTGTACTGGATGCTGGGTCGCAATAGCATGTTATTGATAGATAACAAACTCCTCATTTAGAAATCTATATTAAAACCAACTTGGACATATGGTATTCAGCTCTGGGGCAGTGCAAGTAATTCTAACATCGCAATATTGCAAAGAATGCAGAATGCAATATTAAGAACAATAGCGCACGTTCCGTGGTTCACTACCAACTCTGAAATTCACGCAAACCTAAATATGACCACTGTAAAAGAGGAAATACAGGCCTCTACAGAAAAATACCAAAAGCGGCTGGAAAATCACCCAAACAGACTTTTGGCGAGTGTAATGAAGCGCAGCTATCAAAAACGTCTTAAGAGAAAAGACATACTGTAGTGGAAAACCCCTGCATAAATACTATGAGTAGCTCTCCCCACCGGGGGAAGCACTTTACCTGACAAAACCTCACGAAGTATCTGCTTATTTATAGTATACTAATGATTGCAGATAAGCACAGAAAAGAAAAAAAATGAGCAATGGAAAATATCATCTACAGGGCTTCGAAATTATGTACTGAATATGTGGTAACCGTTAGTGCATCAATGTCCTTCCACTCTGTATGTACAAATTAATGTAAGAGGATTTTTGCAATAGGCGCAACCTGCTCATAATATTAAGGCATGTGGGTCAGCCCTTATAAAGTATTGTATTATACTGACAATCCCTAGAGGGGAGAGACAAAGGAGGTTGTCTTAATCCAATGTTGACAAGGGGATTAACTTGATAATTTTATGATGGTCACTTTGCCAAGTGGGTAAATAAGATCTAAAAACATTAGGTATTTTACTGAACACACATGAATGTTAACTAGCTTATTTTTAAAGTTTAGTTTACATTCTTCTAAATGTACAGACATTTCGGTAAGTGGGTCGTCTTACAGGCGGAATCTTGTTTGATTCAAGATGAAATGTCCTCTCGTCAAACGTCATCTTGAATCAAACAAGATTACCAATCAGAACAGTAATGTTAACAATTACTTTTACATTGAAGTGGGTACCCTTGACTAGCAGATGTATTAGGCATTTATTGAGCAATATAAAAAAGCACTAACGTTATTGTGCCATTAATTCAGTAAAGAAGAAAAGCGTACGAGGTTCGGCAAACTGCAAAAGCTACAAAGAACGTCAATATTATTATTCCGTAATCACGAGTAAAATGATAATTTTTTACTGTCTAATTAGAATAGGGTAGCCCCACCATCAATAAATAATAAGTTCTCAACAATTAACGAACATTTCCTACGAATTACGTGAGTAATATGCCAAATATTGTATCATACGGGCGTACATACATCAGAATCGTCAGTGTCTTCCGGTACATCAGGCTCATCCTCTACTACCACTTCTATTTCGTTGTCTTCTTCCGATTCATTTCTTACTTCGTCCTCCACGATAGCCATCATTCACTACAAAACTATAAACACTTGGGTTTTGTTCGCCTGCTGTTTGATAACAAATTCCGCAAATGATTATGATGGCGGACGAAAGCATTTGTGCCAGTTGCCTGTCAAACTTTTTAGGGATGCAGTGCAAGGTGTTGACGAGTCGATTTCCGAGAAAATCGACTAAAAATCCAACTTTACTTTTTGGGGATTGTAGAGACAACCTCAGTTTAAGCAACTTTCACGAACAAAAAAAAAATCGAATAGGACCTATTCTTTAAACTTTATTTGACAAAACAACTATTGTTCTCATGAATAAAAACAAAGCCCGCGAAATTCAAATTTTCTTACGTGTTTTGCAATTGACAGGCCAATTCTTGGTTGTATGTTGATTAAAATATTATTCGCGACTGTAAGACCTATAGTTAAGTACCTACAGAATTCTAATCATCAAAATTATCAATACAACGCTCAAAGTTCGAGGTCTGGGAACGATTTTGACCTTGAAAAAGCAGTTCCTCGACCTTTATGAACTTGGAGGGTTCACCCACACACCCTATATTTTTATTTTGTGAAAATATTGTCGCTACTCAGATCGGGTTCATGTCAGATTTCAAAAGAAAAAATATTAAGAGTTGTTATGTAGTGTTTTCATACATCGCAATATTATAAAGGGTGTAAAACACCTCTTCACGAAGCGAAAGGCACTTGTTTTCCCTATCATTGCGATTTTTTTTGTTCGACATCATACCTGGGAACCTTCTAGTTACGGAGATATGAGGGGTCAAAGTTACAACTTTTTGACAAGTATTTTTTAAATACAAGTTTTTTTGTAAGATTTTAACTATTAACACCTCCACGACCCCCCGTATTATTCAATCCATCCAATCCACCAGCACAATGTTTCAAGGGTGTTTCATTGAGTTCAACCACAAAACAAGATTTATAACCTCAAAAAAATAGTTGTTTCCCAGCAATATTTTTTTGCGTAAAGTTACTTAGTTTGATGTACAGAATGCTTAGTTAACGGCTTTGTGATGTGATGGTTTACACCCTGTAGACTGAATTTAATTTAACACTGGTAACACGTAAACGGTCAATAAGACTTACGTTAGGTGCTTGGAGGGACTGAAACACACGTTAGATGGCTAAGATCTTATTCGAACTACGCAATCCACTGCCTAAATAGATTCGAGGAAAGGAGACTGGAAGGATTCTTAAATAAATCACATAAAATATAGACGTGAACACTACCCAGTCCACCCACACAAAAATTGTAGCTAAACTCACCATTTAGGTCAATACAATCCAATATGAAAAACTTTGTTGAAAACACTAGGTCGCAGGCAGATGTCACAGATGCCTCGCACAAGTCATCTTCTTAAATAGGGACTCAAAGTTGCAGGTGGTGTGAAATAAACACAGGTTGGTATGATTCATTTATATTTACTATAAAAAATATGATTACATAGAAGTTTCTTTTACATAAAATTACATGGATACCTAGTAATAATAACTCACAATCGAATAATACAGAAACTATTACTGTTACATTAATGATTTTAAAAATAATATTTCGAAACTTTGGCACCAATTTAACTTCTAGGATTTAATAGATTTATATTCGATTCATCAATTAGTTTACAATAATGGATAGTTATCAATATCAATAAAGTACAAAATAAATGCACCAACGTGGGAATAAATTCTAATTATACCAGATACTAAGAATTTTAAGTACCTACTAAAGTTATAATATGATAATTCAATTCGACTTTCCAAAAAGCATTTTCAGCCTTCTATTCGATACAATCATTCCAATAATTCCTTAAAAATAATAATATATTTTCATGCAACTATCTAGTAGGACATTATTCTAATCTCCTTATATCAAAGAGTAAATTGACAATACAAAAAATGGAATACTCAAATAAAATATAAAGTCAGTCATCAAAGTAAAAATAATACTTTTGTCATGAGTGAGAAATGCTTGGACAGTATCAGCAACTCAATAAGGAAATCTCGAAAATGATTTTATTTTCATAGTTTAGTGTATTACTGGTTTTGAATCACTGAATCTTTAGTTAATGAGATAAGAGTTTTAGCTATGGTAGATCAGCTTCGGACAACTCATACGGGATTTACCCACCAAGATAATATATTCACGTTAGAATGAAATGGCACAGAGCAACAATAATAAATGCATGTCAGATCAATATCTTGAGGCCATTATTAACAACCCATCGTTACATATTCGTCGTTTAACCTAAAGCTAAATCTGCGTGACAGTTACTGTAATTGGACATTCATGTTATTGTGCATTTTACATTGCATCACACTTCATAGTTTATGTCTTGTAATTCTTAAAGATAGAATGTAAACTCGGAGAAAAACTAATCGTTAAGCGTATTGACTATTTTCACTGTCAAAAATCACACCTGTCATTCTTTGACAGTTATGTCAAATGGCTATAACACTGCCGTGTTATATATTGGACGTATGGAGTCAATTTGTTTAACAATTAATTTTTCAGACGGTACCCAAACGCAGACGTAGAATTAGTGAGATTCTGCAAAGTATTCCATATATAATTTCAGGCGTCCAATAATCGACCGTAATCGATTTATAGTGTCAATTTCGACCGACTAATACTTATACATTTCCATTGAAGTGCACCTTCGTAAACATGGAATATTTCTGCACTATGTAAATCAGTAAATATTGCATTTATCTTAACACTACTATAGAGAGATAAAACATTATATTGTCTATAGATATGGGTATACCTATAATAAAATCGTCCTATTTAATAATAAGAAAAGGAAAATAATATTTGAGTAAGAAAAATAATACTTAATTCTGTAATGTTCACAAAAATATATAGCGACGAATGCTTCATGAGTATTGCACGTAACTATTGAATACGAATCATTTTAACGTCACATGGCTTATTAACCTAAGGCTGGATGAGCAAGGATGCGTTGCGAGGGATCAATATAACATGGCTTCTTTTTCACAGCTTGATCTATTCTTGTTATGTCATTGGTTAGTTCTAGACACATCCCTCGCAATGCATCCTTTCATCTTTGATGGAAACGCAGCCTAAGGGTGATGTCCCACTAAAGTTCGTCCAGGCTCACGAATTACGATCGCAGAGGCTGGTAGTACGCAAGTGGGAAATCCCCCTAATAGTTTACATGGCAATACTCATTTCTAGTGATGGGAACAGCTACTACGACTAAACTAAGACTATTTAGGCGATTTTTATAATATCATTTAACGAGTTTCTTTTTAAATTTGACTACGAGCGATATATTTGTATGAACGTTACAGGACGTACGACAGCTACATCAGTTACATCTAATTGGAAGTAACGCAATAAGGGATGGCGCGAAGTATTGAGTTGACGAAGTCACACGTTGCCGGCAGTTGGACAGCCGTACCAATGTCCAACTGTGGGATGAAAAATGTAATTAATATTTAACGACAATGACGGACAAGTACACAGAGAACAGAAACAGTAGAGCAGTAGTAACAAGGGGGTTGTCCTTTATGCGGGTTGCAGACCAAGAGCTAAGCTAAGTTAGTTTAGCTTAGCTCGCATAGCTGACGCAGTTTTCCATATAACTCGCATAGTTTGCAGTCTGCACACAAGTATGAAAAACTGCGTCAGCTATGCGAGCTAAGCTAAACTAACTTAGCTTAGCTCTTGGTCTGCAACCCGCATTAGTCACGTGAAGTACAAATAGGAGGAGAGTAAAAATATTACGAATAATGAATATGATGCATGGTGAGATAATGTCACAATCGCGTGTATTTTTGTTCGACGAGAAAGAGAAATTTAAAGTGTGACGTATATACAATATTTTTACGGATTGAATTAAGTGACCACGATAAAACGAGCAAGTGAAACTATGTTTTTTTTTGTGGATAATTCTAAAACTGTCTGATAATTTCAAAACTAAAAATACACGCGATGCGGGGAGGTGGGCTAGCCTAAAACCTCACGAACGACTTGTCACCAAGCGGAGGGAGCGGTGCAAAAGTGGCTTCACATGGGTCGTCCCTAAAATAAAGTGGGGGCCGATACCCCTGGGCCTCCTCTCGCATTTACCAGGGACAAATAGGCAAAGGAGCTTGTGGCAAAATAAAAACAGAGGAGCTCGTGGCAAAATAAAAACAGAAATTCGGTTGGTTCTTTACGTTAAGCCGTGCTTGCCTAGGTTGGTCTGGGGATGGGTGTGCTTCGGAAAGCACGTTAAGCTGTTGGTTCCGGCTGTCATTTGTAGATCTTTGACAGTCGTTACAGGTAAACAGTGGCAAAAAGTCTGACAACCAATCTTACCAAGGGGTATCGTATTTCTCAGTACTAACTGGGTTGTGGAGGTCAGATAGGCAGTCGCTCTATGTAAAATACTGGTATTCAGCTGCATCCGGTTAGACTGGAAGCTGATCCGAACATAGGAAAAGGCTAGGCAGCTGATGATGACATAGGCAATAGGTGGTACACACAAATTGTTAGGTTACCTGTGCGGTGCGCGTGCACTATGCTGTGGTGGTGGTACTGGCTCCGCTGGCGGCCTGCAGGTTCATCTGACGCTGCATCTGCTCCAACATCTCTTGCATGCGACGCAGTTCAGCCTCCTGCAAGTTTAACAATGAGAAATCAGACTAAAATACTGTCTGTAATCATAACTTGCTTATAACCAACAGGAAATTATTGATATATTTTATTAGAAGACGTACCTTTTCACGAAGCACGCGCTCGCGGTCACCTGTGTCCTCAGACCCGTTCATCATTCCGTTCGAATCAACCTCGCTCAGTCCGCTCTCAGTGGACCTATGGATAGATAGAAAATATACAAATCATTAAAGCCACATAACATTACTTCTTAGAATTTGATCCCTATTACGCGACATTATCGGATGGTGTAATAATATATACAGTGTTCTTTTTTCAAAATCAAGTGGTCTGATTCCTGGCTAGGAAGTACCTAGGATTATAGACTTTTTTTTTAAATCTAATCATGCATTTTTTTGGTGTTTTACGAAAATCGAGCTCGAGGCTCCTTTGAGTATTTTTCGCTATTCATCATAGTTTCGAATTGGGTCATTCACAGACCCACTTGAAAAATTCTGCTTCTATAGTACAAATAGTAACAGACGTATGAACGTAGACGCAGCAAAACAGTATAAATAAATATCGCTAGATATCAACACACAGCGCCATCTAGTGTGTCGTGGACACCAGATAGTTGATATACTACTTATATAATTTTTTGTTTATAAATAGATGCTTATCTATACTAATATATCTATACTATTATTATAAAGCAGAAGAGTTTATTTGTTTGGTTGAACGCGCTAATCTCGGGAACTATCGGCTGGAATTGAAAACTTATTTTTGCGTGGCATAGTCCATTTATCGAGGAAGGATATAGGCTATAATAAGATCACGCTATAAACGCTAAAAACAGCTGTTTAAAACACATTTTTGTATGGGAACATGTCACAGTGACAGCTGTTTTTAGATAATTAGACCGTTATCTTTTCGGTGGGTATGGACTTAAGTACACCTATGCCTTAATACTTCGGGGATTGCGAGTGATGTTTTGTTATACTCTCGGCTTATAAAGGGTGTTTGTAGGACTAACACAATTTCTGAGTCACACATCTACTAGGTCTGAGATTTTTCGGAATAAACTCGAAACACTAACTAACACCCGTATTTAAGTTTTTTAAGTTGTTTTCACTTTCTTTATTTTTTTATTTGTTGTGTGCACTTATGCCATGTGCCGAATAAATATGTTTTCTTTCTTTCTATCTAGAAACAAGTCAAAGTGATTTAGTGATTAGTGACATTAGCAAAAATAATTATTTATGATACGATTTTTATTCGAAGTAATTGCTTGAAGTCAGATCTGTCAAAAGTTAGAACTCAAGCTGTTTTCTTAGACGCTTCTTACTTCGTTGAAGTACTTGTCTGTTGCATAAACATATTTGAATAAGTAGTTACTTTAACTTGACTATAGATACGGGTGTAAGAATTAAAGTCTTCCAAACGATTATATCAAAATCGTTTTACATCTCAGACAATTTACGTATAAGAGGGTACCTACACAGTAAAACACCATCACCTTGGCACCAATTAAACTCAATTTGTAGGCAAATTAATACAGTTAGTGAACAACTACAATGTACTCAGACTGAAGTGCAATGTACAGACAAACAAACTATAAGGTATACGGGCAACGACTTTAAAATTAATGATGATTAAAGGTGAACGCATATTTAACAGAGCCGAACGAAGCGAAAGAGCCGAAAGAATCGAATTTTAGAATAACTTGTATGAAATCCTATAGAACCTCGATCTTTTTCGATTGGCGGCGCTAGTGGACTGTAAAACGCCCCTTAAATGGCATAGTTTTTAAGTTATTGGTAATTTAAGTTTAACCAATTTAATTATGTTGTGCTGTGAGAAAGAGTCTTTATTTGTGAGATGTTGCCACTTTGTTCAACCAAAACTATCAAACTGAATTTCATATCGCAATGTTAAAGTACACTTGTGAACAAAATAACCTAAAAAATTAAAAAAAATGGTCAATTTAATAGTCTGAATAACACGCCGAAGTTAATGTATAACCTCAGGAACACGGTGTATATCGGCCTTTAGGTTAAGAGCGGGCCTAACGCCAGGAAAAATTCTGATTTCCCCCGCGCGTCTCGTCACACCCGCATTAGTGCGTTTATCAAACACGGGCGGCGCGGCGCCACGATGTGCGACGCGCGGGGCCGAACTCGCGTACTTGAAGTCATTGAGCTGAGTATATGCAACATAGATAGATGAAACCACTTTCTTTTCTTATTTTTTTTTTAGTTAACTTTTTAACACCTTCAATGCATTCCTATGTTGTTTGTATGTCGTGAAATAAAAGTTTTGAGTAGGTAAGTATTCTATTTCATCTTAGTTTTCTTAATATAAGATATTCATTGTTGACATCGGAATGCATAATTAATAGGATACAATGGTTGGAAGCCACTTCTTAAATAGGTGGTAATTTTTTTTCGGCAAACCGGGATATCTTGACATTTGTTATGCCATTTTGGTAATCTACTTTTCAACATTAGTTAGCATTTGATTCTGTAGTCAGAAAGTTAAAACAATGATAAATTCCGGAATACGGAATAAACGTTTCTTACGTTGCAGGTACATTCGATTCTATAATCAGAACCCTAAATTGGTTTATAATTTTGCTAAAAATAAGAAACGATCGTAAGAAATATCGTATAATCATCATATTATTTTTTGTTTATTATTTTCATTCAAAAACACTGAAGCTTCATTTACATGAGGCTATTTTCTTGGACATACAGGTGCAATAAATGAATGTAATAATTTAAGCGCAATAATTGACCTTCAAGAATGTCAAGCACCTGTTTACATAAAAACTTGAAAGCAAATATTATATATTTTACAATTTAATAAAAAACGACCAAGTGCGAGTCAAACTCGCCCATGAAGGGCTGAAGCAACAACTCAAAAATGAATTGATTGAATGTAAGGTAAATTGCGGTAAACGGTTTATGATGTATAAATACTTACTAGATGTCGTTCAAACCACTTTTCGATGGAAGTTTACATGGTAATGTACATCATATATTTTTTTAGTTTTATCATGCTCTTATTTTAGAAGTTACTGGGGGGAACACACATTTTATCACTTTGAAAGTGTCTCTAGAAAAAAACATAAAAAAACCTCAATACCATATCCATAGATACCCCAAGTACGGGTTTAAAGAAAAAAAAATTGAGTTTCAGTTCTAAGTATGGGGGAATCCTTAAAGTTTTTTTTTCTATTATTGTGTGAAAATATGAATATAATATAATCCGAACAAGTAAAATTAAATTAAAAATTAAACAAAAACCCTCCGATACATAATGTAATTAAAGTTAAATAGAAAATAATTGATTATAGTTAAGTTCTAGGAACCAGTCATCACTCCACTTTCCGTGTCTCATTTTATTAGCTATTTTTTCTTATTCCCTTTGAATATAGTCATTATTGTAGGTACTAGTCAAAATCTTTCATTTGATAAATTGATACCCAAATTGAAAAAAAAAGTAATTCGTTACTTTGTGGTGGCGGCTATCTTGGATTGTAAATTTAACATATTAAGTATTTTACTAGTCACGCCCTTTCATTTGATACCCAAATCGAGGGAATTGAAAAAAAAATGTAAGTAATCCGCCATTTTGTGTCTGCGGCCATATTGGACCAATTTTCATCAAACATAGCTAAGAGCACTCCCGACTAATTCACCTTTCTAATAAAAAACAAAATTAAAATCGTTTCATCCGTTCGGATGCTACGATGCCATAGACAGACACACACACACACAAAGCGTCGGGGGTTAATAAAGGAACTTTGGTAAGCACGACAGGTGGTCAAGCTATACTAAACCAGTTTATGCAGATCTCTCATTGTACATAAAGTATATACATGGTGAGGCCACGTTATACTGGACATTTAAAAAAAATACTTAGCCAGAGTATTGTAAATAAGTAATAATAATTGTTTATGAAATCCTAGGTGCACACATAAGGTAAGTGAGATTTCGGTTAGGAAAAGATAAACGTATTTCTCTAATTAAAAGTTTTGGTCATTTTACAAATTATTTTCGTCCTCGATGGTACTCCCGACAGAACCATCAACAAACTCGATCACTCGATTTGCATTATTTTCTGGGAACTAATACCTGAAACAAGCGAGTGTTCGGAATCGCATTAATTTTATTATATTTTTTTAACGTGATTCATATTATGATTCTGCTAAAGCGGCCATTTTAGGGCCCTCGTCTATTTTAAATCTTTACTAGCCTACCCGACCTACCTACTACCTAACTTCTACCTACCTACTACCCACCCACTACTTTCACGTAATAATAACACATAAGTATCTACAAGTAATAAAACAAATCTCTTTTAATAATAACTACCATAATTTTATTAATTTATAATAATATACCTACATAATGGTTAATTCGTACGGGTTGTATCAGCCGAAAGACGTCCACTGCTGGACATAGGCCTCCCCCAAGTGTCGTCACATTGACCGGTCAACGGCGACTCGCATCCAACGTTGTATGTAATTATCATAATTTCACACAAAAATAATGCACGATCAAATCAATCATCCGTTTATTTTGAATTTACTATGCGCTTAGGCACGTAAAAAATACAAAAGTACTTTCGACTACGGCAATCAGCCATAAATTGAGTGTTCAACTGCTTTACTTCTCGCTTCTTCCGTTTTATTACTGTATTTTTCTTGTTAGCCATGTTACTCAGCAAAAAAATAGTAATATTATGAAAATAATAAGGGCGGCTAGGCGCGGAGCAAAGTGACATAGACTGCCCGTCTCAACAGAGCGAGGGCTACTGATCGGTGAAACAAACTGATGTCTCAAGCTCGCGTCCCGCGAGACGGAAGGCGGCGCATTTCCCGGATTAAAAATGTAGTAAGCGCCAATTCTTTCGAGTCTATTATCTCTTGAAATAGAAAATATTTTGAAAATTTTCTCAGAGTCAGCCCTAGGTTATACATGAGTGATAATATGTATGTAGTTTATGGTTCAGTAATATGCACCAAAATAGAATACAAACCAAAATTGTTGAAAATTAGAGGTAACTTTGTGACGATTTTCTATCGAGAAAATTTTATCCTATTATGTTTTTGCTCAGACCCAACCCTCACATTTATAATGAAGTTTCCTGACATATTTTTTTTTCTAATTTGACCATGATTTACTACTCTAAAAATCTAATCTAAGATTGAAGATTTTGCTTTAGGCCCGCTCTTAATAGACCCAGGTCCCAGTCATGCTTCAACTTACTATTCATCGCATGCAAGTCACTCAGGCAGCTACGGAACGAGCCATGTTGGGTATCTCCCTCTACGACCGGGTGAATTACACCGAAATACGAATGAGACTTACGGTCATAGCTAAAGCTATAACAAAAAGAAAGTGGTAGAAGGCGGGCCGTATTCTCCCTAGATCGGATGGAAGATGGGGGAAGAAAAGTGTGGTAGTGGACACCACGGACCGGACAGAGAAATGTGGGAAGATAGCCGATCTCTTTAAAATAGCCGGAAGAAACTGGAGAGCCATGACACCAAACCGCCAAAAGTAAAAAGATTTAGGAGAGACACTCAGCATTGGGTGGCTACAGGAAAGTAAAAAAATTGCTAGTTCGACTGCACTCAAGCACAATGTATGATTATTCCAAGAATTGCATACATGGTCATCGTTTTCTCGACCGATCAGTTTACTTTCACTAAATAGCTTGCATTTTTCATACGGACTACAGTTTTTCGAATCATGAATGCATGTAATTTATCACGAATCTGTGTAAAAATATGCGTTTTAAATGTTTTACGTGATTTGCGTTTTATATCTTGGAGTGAAAGTACAGTTTGTTAATTGTGTTACAGAAAACAAACAATTTGAGGTGTACAGACTTTTGCTTGCTTTTCCTCCAATAGTTTTGCAAGTTCCATAAGTAAATGTATTTTTTGCCGATATAAAATGATGTACACTGTCACCAAGGTAAAAGGGGAATCCCGGTCACCTTTCATTATAAGAACTTGGTTAGATATCGCACAAGATACAGAGGTTTGGAAGGAGAAAGGGGAGGTTATTCTCTAGTAGTGAGACATATGACAGGCTGAGAAAAAAAGAAACAAACGAATCGCAAACGAAAACAAACAAAAACGATGACTCCGCAAAAAAAAAAAACAATCCTTTTATTTGTTTTCGTCGTGTGTACGGTCGACCAAGCTATTTGGTTTACATTTAATGTAATTTGCATGTGCGAGCTCTTTTGTGTATTTTGGGTCGCACGCGCGAACATCTGACCGCGTATATCTCAACACGTCCAGACGCGCTGCGCGTGCATAAGAGCGTTTGACACGTCGTTCATTTAAAATGTAAACCAAATAGCTTGGTCGACCGTTCTTAAATATCGTTAACTATCCCGCCTGCGAAGTTTCGCTAGCTAATTAAATGAGACTTTGTCTGGTAAGGACATCCAGTGCACCTCATCATCTTCCTGCGCTTGTCCCATCTGACTTCGGGTCGTCTCAACACCTTTAGTCGTTCATTCTTTACTGTCTACTGTCACATTATCTTTTACTCCTTTTTCTTTCTATCATTCCTCACACAATCTTTTCTCCAATCTTCCTCTCCGTTTCCCTCAATCAAAATTTATTTCGATACATCCACTCTACTAGTAAAGATGAAAGCAAAATCAAAATATTTTATTTCACATAGGCCTGGATGGGCACTTATAAAACGTCGAAAAAGGTGCACGGTTCGCGTTGGTCGATTCCATGCAGAAGAACCGGCAATAAACTCCATGGTTACTCTTTTCAAATCATTTGGTATTACAATATTATTATGTTTCATTACAGCATTAGTACTAAAGTATGGGGGGACAGCGTAGGCCCGACAATAGGTCGTTGCTTGCTATACAAAAAATGTAAAACAAAAGGAATATTTAACAAAAGTTAAACAGCATCCGGGAATCTAGCGTCATGGTAGCCCGTTTTGTGGGCCAGTGCTAGGTTGTATGTTGATTGAAATATTGTTCGCGACTGTAAAACATATGTAGTTCCAGAATTATAATCATCAAAATCATCAATACAACCTTCCAAGTCCATTACAGTGTAGGAACGATTTCGACCTTTAAAAAAGTCGTCGTAATTCGGTAACTACATACCTCGTTACTTACAGTCGCGTACAATATACACATACAAGCTAGCACTGAAATTTGAATTTCGCGGGTACCCTGACACTTTCACCTCGAAGTAAAGCCGATAGTAAATAAGTATACTAACGTGTGACGCTTGGGCACTTGTCCGCTGCGCGCGAGTCGTTCGGATCGGTAGTTCTCGTAGTGGACCTCTTGTGTCACTTCTTGAAGGTCCTGCATGTGGGTACTGGAAGGAAATTGACAAGTTAGTACTTGAGCGTTAATATGTACACTGAGTGGACAGGGGAGTGGGGATACAAGGGTTTTTTTAAACAAACGTTGTATAAAAGACCCTTAACGAATCCGTCATTGTGACTGTTTTTTTGTTGTGGACCATACCTGGGAACCGTCTAGTTACGAAGATATTGAAGGTTTCAACTTTTTCATGCAATGTGATACTCATACGCAATCGACCGTGCACGACCGACCGTCAGCACGACAAAAATAGGCTTGTTAACTAAAAAATCTAATTAGTCCGTCACTTAGATTATCAAATAATATTTAACCCGTATTTTTTCTTTTGTTACATAAACCAAAATTGACGAAGATACGACGCTTTTAAAATGTTCAATACGTCACTGTTTGGTATCATTTTTTGTGAGTACTGACGTCACGAGCCCCCACTCCCTAGTTTTGATGCGACTTATCTTTGTCAATATTCGTTGATTTACAAAAACAAAAAATTACGTGTCCATTATCAACCGACTTCCAAAAAGAGGAGGTTATCAATTCGTCTGTATTTTTTTTTTTTTTTTTTTTGTGTTTGTTACCTCAGAACTTTCGACTGGGTGAACCGATTTTGATGATTCTTTTTTTATTTGAAAGCTGGTGCTTGTCGTTTGGTCCCATTTTAATTTGCTGAAGATCTGATGCTGATCTTCCGAGATACACAATGGAACTCTTCAAAAATAGACGGCAAATCTGCAGTAATTGCTGCATTCGCTTGTAGGTTCATTGTTCATACTACATCATGACGTAACATCACGCCTGTATGCTCTGAGGGGGTACGCACATGTGCAAAATACACCCAGATTTCGAAAATGTTTGTTACCTCAGAACTTTCGACTGGGTGAACCGATTTTGATGGTTCTTTTTTTAATCATCAAATCTGTATCTGATGATGGGATTCTACTAGACACTAGAAGGGATTTAAGTAGTTTTAGGAAGTGTACTTTCTCGAAGTGATCCCATTTCAATTTGATGAACATCTGATGAAGAACTTCGGAGATATGCAACGGAACTCCTCAATAAATGATAGCAAATGTACTGGGATTGCCGAAATCTATTATCTGTCTATTGTTTACATCAGTTCCTAACTTAAAATCACGCCGGTACGCTTTGAAGGGATAAGCACATGTGAACCACTAAAAAGCGAAAAATAAAAACTTTTTTACAAAAAATAAAACCGACTTCAGAGAAAACAAAAAAATGAAAAATAACTTCAGAAAAATCGCTTCACAAGTCGGTGACCTTTGTTTCATTGATTTAGTTGTTTTGTCACCGACTTCTGAAGCGATTTTTCTGAAGTTATTTTTCATTTTTTTGTTTTCTCTGAAGTCAGTTTTATTTTTTGTAAAAAAGTTTTTATTTTCCAATACTCTAACTGACGGACTAAATGGATTTGCAATTTATTGATGGTGGAAACTAGCCTATTCAGGCTCACGGCACACAAGGCTGGGTTCTGTATTAAAATGCTCGGGAATGTAGGACACGAACAAGTTGCCATCGATCACCCAAGAGGCGAAATTCGCTTACACTTTTTGTTTGAGATCTGAGCCGCTTCGAGAAGCGTTGGTATTTTGTTTTGAAAATGTATTACTGAGAATGTCCGTCACTGTACAGTCACTAGCACCATTAAGCAAACACGTAACAAATTATTTCATGTTATTACGATCATAGTATTTTGGAACTTATGAAAAACATCCCCAAGTTATTTCTTGCGAAAATTACTTTTGAATTAAGGAAAGTGAATAATATGTTCAAGTCCAGTCCAAAATTGTTTAAAAATCGGTCAAAACCACTTTTGTCAAAAACACTAGTGTCAATGAAAACCCTTTATGAAGTTGAAATCCGTTTTCTACATTTAAACTAAGTATAAATTAGAATTACATGGTGTTTTTGCACGGAGGAATGTGAGAATTGGCATACTTAGAGTTCAATTGCAGATCAGGGGACCTAAAATGGACTTTGTGGTAATGACAACAAAGTCCATTTTTAGTATTTTTTTTTTAAAGTGTTTCATATTATGTTCTGCTAAAGCGGCCATTTTTGGCCCCCTGATCTGACCCCAGAAAGACAAAGATTCGTTTATGAACTACGGTCGAATTCCGACCGCTGGGCGACCACTTGCACTAGTACTAATAAATGTTTGTATAGATATCAATTCATGCTTTTATACTGTTTAAACAGTGATGTCAGTCAATGTAACGAACTTATCTCATCATTAGCCATCATTAGGGCGTATCTGAACTCAACATTCCAGACCGACAAAATAACAAGTTTTTGTCTTTTATTCGATTTAAGTTATCTCGAAGAACCTTGTTACAGTTTAATAAAACTCTCTTGAATTTGTTGCATTATTCTATCATTATATTATAAAACAAATTCTCCCGCCGCGTCTGTCTGTCCCTATGTATGCTTAGATCTTTAACACTACGCTTCGAATTTTGATGCGGGTTTTTTAATAGATAGAGTGATTCAAGAGGAAGGTAACTCTAGTACTTACAACTAAAATTAAGTAATTATATGGTAACTAGTTTCTGCCCGCGACTTCCTTCGCGTGAAATTTTGATATCGCAACGCATCGCCTGCTCAACGGAAGCTTTTCTCCCCGATTGCAACATTTATTATTGCTGCTCCGCTCCTATTGGTCATAGCGTGATGTTATATAGCCCTCCTCGATAAATGGACTATCCAACACATAAATAATTATTCAATTCGAGCCGGTAGTTCCTGAGATTAGCGCGACCCAACCAAAAAAATTCTTCTGCTTAATAATATTAGTTTACTGTCCAAGAGAGGAAGCCTGTGTACCCAACAGTGGGGAAATTCTAGGCTGTTTAGCTACTTACATAAGCATAGTCCGAAGCTTGATGAAGTCGCAGTGTTCGGGATTTTCGACTTCGACGACGCCCCAGGGGTAGAGGCGGCCACGTACTCGGCGCCCGCGCACCTCCAGCTGTTGTCCCGCGCCGCACACCGCGAATGGAACGGCTGCTTTCAATTGACGGACCTATAGTCATCGAAAAAGTTTAGTCACGGAGAAAAAATCGACTCTCTCGACTTTAAAGTCTTCTAAAAATAAAGTGGAACATAAACGTGACTCAATATCCTATCTGTTTCAAACTAATTCTAAATGAGCTCACTGTACTGCGATAAGCAGATGGTGATTGCTGAGTTGACTCACTGTCTTGTTTACACATGTGGTTACAATTCGTTCAAATTCCCACTGATTTATCATAAAATAAAGAAATTCGGATAATTATTACAACAGAATTTCTTTGAATTTGCTGATTGTCCCAACCAACAGGGATGATTCCTGACTTTAAAAACATGATTCCGTTTAGACCGTCAGTAAGATTATCGAAAAGTATTGGATACGTGTTTTTTGTTTTATCAAATTAACAAAAAACGACAAACATCGCATCAAAGATCATGAGTTGGTTTGTGACGTCACTTTCCGGTACACATATTTATAACGTTGAGTTTTTTTAATTTTATTTTAAAGAGGCTACGCAACCTCCTTCCAGTCTAAGTTTCAGCCAGTACAAGACTTACCTAAAATTAAAAAAAATATTTCCATAAACCAACCTGTTCCTTGTAGTCTTCATCTTCATCGCTGTCACAATCTGGGAGGGGGTAGATCTTGATGCCTTCGCGTTCAATTTCTTCCATGACCTAATCAATAAAATTACTTTTACCTAAAAGTATGTGATTCACGGCAATAAACAAAACCAGAAAAATATATGACATTCTTCAGGATATATGCTAGTATGATAGTGTTTTGAAAACATAACGCAATTAATTTGACTCAATAAAAAATCACGAACTTAACTCTAAAAATTTCTTTCAACCAAAAAAAAACATACTAAAATACATGCGATCATTCTGATTTTTTGCCAAATAATTCTAAAAGCAATGTATTACCAGTAGTGTTTTAGTTTTTTAGTCCAATCAATAGATTTTTTGTAAATCGATCGAAACCACTCATTTCGCACTATTTGGTTCGCAGTGACCGACGTAACAACAACTTTGTAGTGCAAGCTGTTTTGAACTTTATTCTAACAGCGTTTCTAACGAAGTTTGAACCACCACAAATAGAGTTGCTAATTTAGCTCATCTAGTCGCCTAGGCAAAGGTGTACCTTAGTACACCTTTGCCTAAACCTACGGGGATAACATTACAAGTGTTGGGTTATGTCATGAATATTTATTACTTACCCTGGTCTTCAACCTCTGCACTTCCTTCTTAGTGAGACAGTCGGCTTTAGCGATGACAGGCACAATGTTCACTTTGTTATGCAGTTGCTTCATGAACTCGATGTCCAGAGGTTTCAGCCTGTCAGGAGGAAGGTAACATTTTG
Organism: Xestia c-nigrum; assembly: GCA_916618015.1. NCBI lineage: Eukaryota > Metazoa > Arthropoda > Insecta > Lepidoptera > Noctuidae > Xestia > Xestia c-nigrum. The sequence goes on from OU745263.1 coordinate 9,751,461, forward strand.
TAATGCATTTATCTGAGGAGGTCATCATTTCAGCCGAAAGACGTCCACTGCTGTACAAAGCCTACTCCCAAGTGTCGCCATAATGGCCGGTCCCGTGCGAATCGCATTCCCGCAGCCTTCACCAGGTCATCGGTCCACCCAGTGGACCACCCGTTAATTTACTCCTTTTTTTTCGGATGGCAAATCATCAAATGACTTCTCCCACTCTGAGCGGAGCGGGAGGGAGTGACAGACTTTTACTAACTAAAAACCCGTCCATGTTCCGTCCTCGCCCTTTACATTCCAGGGCCACAGTATCTCTTTCGCATAGTCGAGCAGTCCCCGCTGCGTTAATTTACTCCTACGTTAGTTTACTTCTGATTGGGTATCGCTGTTAAAATGACAATGATTTCTAGTAACGTTACAATAAGGTTGATGTTCAATTGCTGCCACTGCCAAGTGTGTCAAAGCCGTAACGTTACGCTGAATAGTATAAACTAGTTTCTGGCTTCTTTCGACTAAAGGGTTTTGTTTAAAACATAAGTAGGACAAATAACGCGACACTCAGCAATAACGTAGCTTTCCTTCAGGAGAAGATTTTTCGAAATCGGTTCAGTAGTTCCTAAGATTACTCCCTACATCCAAACTTATAAACTTTATAATAATTCTGAAGTAATTACCCATGTCCGAACGGCGATATGAAGTAGAAGCAGCAATGTATACGATTATCCACGATGTTACGGCGGTTGAGTCCGCTCTCGTCGCGCAGGAACCGCTCAAATTGTTCGTCGATGTATTGAATTATCGACTGTAAATAAACAAACGAGATTCCACATTTGTTCGCATTCAGTTACATTCATTTTTTGCTTGGGTATGAAAAGAATGTCACTTTGTAATGATAATGGCGGATGTATCGGCGGGTATTGTTTAGGGATGACTATATGGGGTGACTGGCAATTAGTGTACGATACTTAAACACGTGATTGTACTCATGATAACAAATAACTTTTACTATTGGACCTATGTTCCTATGCTGAGTCCATTTTGACCAGTCAGGCAAACATATGTACTGCAGAACAGCAGATTTCTTTTCGCGATTTCAGTTTTGGTCCCGTAGTAAATGTCGTTTGTTATCACGACTACAATCACGTGTTTAAGTATTGTATACTAATTGCCTGTCACCCTGTATGAGACAGAACACAACAGTGGCGACGGTTCCAAACAACTCGATTCCTACCGACGACATCATTCTGAAAAATGGGACAGTCAGTATTCTATAGACAAATAATATAACTACATTAAAGATATGTGCTCCGACTTAGCTTGCAAAAAAGCGGCCAAGTGCGAGTCGGACTCGCCCATGAAGGGTTCCGTAGGAGCAAGTGATATAATATATAAATATTTGAGTTGATTGCATGAAAGATAAATTGCGGTTTACTATTTATGACGTATTAAAAAAACTACTTACTAGATCTCGTTCAAACCAATTTTCGGTGGAGGTTTACATGGTAATGAACATCATATTTTTTTTAGTTTTATTATTCTCTTATTTTAGAAGTTACAGGGGGGGGGGACATTTTACCACTTCGGAAGTATCTCTCGCGAAAACTATTCAGTTTAGAAAAAAAATATGATATTGGAAACCTCAATATCATTTTTAAAGACTTATCCATAGATAGAGTTTCAGTTCTAAGTATTTAACTTTTTTTTCTATTTTTGTGTGAAAATCTTAATGCGGTTCACAAAATAAATTTACTTACCTACCTATTAACAGCATAGTTCTTATAGTTTCAGAAAAAAGTGGGTGTGAGATACGGACGGACGGACGGACGGACGGACGGACAGACAGACAGACAGACAGACAGACCTGACGAATTCATATGGGTTCCGTTTTTTGCTATATGGCTACGGAACCCTAAAAATGACCCTTCGCTGCTGCAACACAATATCCGATTTTCAGAGGTCCATTGTCGTCTGTATTATTTTTCTTTTCACGAATTTAATACCTATGAGTTTAATAGGGACTGTCGTTTAATGTGACGTCGATGACGACTATGCGAAGAAAATCCCAAAAAATATCCAGCTGACACAATAAAACAGTTAGTATTATCGTTTTTATATCCTGCATTTACATCAGCCTACATTTCAGTCTATCTCCTTGACCTTAAGAGCCCTCTTACAGTCCACTAGCGCCGCCAATCGAAAAAATGTCATAGCTCGTAAATAGAATCAAAAATACAAAATGTGGTCTATTATTACTGTAGAAAAGGCAATAACGTAATTTTATAACACCTTATCAACACTTGAAATATAGCTGTTTAGCTAAATCGTGCATTCAAAACATAAACGGCCGTTTTTGTTACAAATGCACGATTTAGCTAAACAGCTATATTTCAAGTGGTGTGTTATAAAATTACGTTATTGCCTTTTCTACAGTAATAATAGACCACATTTTGTATTTTTGATTCTATTTACGAGTTATGACATTTTTTCGATTGGCGGCGCTAGTGGACTGTAAGAGGGCTCTTAAACCTACAGTTTCACGCGGCGCGGCGTTTCCGCTATTTCGATCAAGCGCAGTACGGCAAAGAATGCACCATAATGCGGAATGTTTCGTCCTGCATTATTGACTTGTCTTCAAGAAACAATTACCGAGGGAACAAGTCGGCATTCAGATCTTACATAGGTATGTCTCTTAAACAAAATATTATTATCTAGCTGAGCCACGCAACTTCATCTGCGTCACATAAGAGAGAAACGCTCACAAAAAGAATGTTTATTCCCCGTTAAGCAACATTTTTCATTTATGCTCCGCTCCTATTGGTCGTAGCGTTATGTTATTCTCGAAAAATGGACTATTTGATACAAAAATATTGTTTCAATTCCAACCCGTAGTTCCTGAGATTAGCGCGTTCAATCAAACGAACAAACAAACTCTTCAACTTTATAATAATCTAATATACTTATCCTAATATTATAAAGCTGAAGAGTTTGTTTGTTTGTGATGGAGTTACATGCCCATTCTTCTCCATACGAAAACAACCTTGCAATAAATGTGGTTAGAATCTAAAAATAAAAAATATTTCCAAATATATAAAAAAAATATATTAAACATTTCCTTTGTTTTAAAGTTTGACGTGCAAGTGCGATATAATCAGAGCCGATAGAAGCGAAAGAGCCAAAAGAATCGAATTTTAGAATTACTTATATGAAATCCTATGAAACCTCGCACACTTATCCGCGTCGAATCGGACGAATAGACGATATACCTACGCATGAGAAAATATTTCTTTCAGCACGGCCGGTTCTTTCGGCGCTAAGTTTTCGTTCATCTTTGATGGCCTACTAGAGAAAAAGGTTTGACTTTGACATGGTCTATAGACCGAACCTAAATGAATAAATATTATAAGTTTACCCGGAAACAGTCGGTGTTATCAATAGCGTCGCCATAGCCAGGGGTGTCGACCACAGTGAGGCGCAGCTTCACTCCGCGCTCTTCGATCTCCACCGTCGAAGCGTCCAGTTTCACCGTCTGATTGGTCTTCTCTGTAAACGTGCTATCGGGTTAGTTTTACACTCTTTAGCGCATTTTTTTTTAGAAAATTCTACCAGTAGCATTGATGTATTAAAAGAGATATATCAATGACCGGAAGGGATTATTATTTTTTATTATGTTGCCCGAGATTTCGTTCGCATAGAAATTTTGAGGTGTACGAAAAAAATAACCTACGACCTATTCTCAGACCTACTAACTCACAAAAAAATTGGTCAAGCTGTTTTGGAGGAGTTCGATAACAAACACTGTGACATGAGATTAGATTATTATTTAATTTATTTGTTATCTTTCCAGCCTGTTGACTGCTGTCTTGTATGGATTAGAATTTAGGTCCACAAAAATAAGAAATGAGTAAATAAGAGGTAGTCTGAAAGTGGCACCGATGACTAAAAAGTTGTGCGGTAATGAACCATGTGATGCAGGGAGAAAGAGAAAAGAAAAAAAAGTCGTGAAGAAAGTTTTGAATATGGACATGGATATGATATTGCAAGAAAGCAGTTGTCTGATGAGATGACGAGTAATAGAGAAGTATGCAAGACGAAGACATGGCGCACCAACCCCAAATGAATTGTGATAAGGGCAAGAGAATGATGATCAGGGCAACAGTTGAGACAGCTGATCGCTGACTCTGTCCTGTTGTTCCCCATTAGAAGTTCTCCTTGCAGTATAATACAGGATATAAACAGACCATTCACGAAGCCGTCAACCAAGCATTCTGTACCAAGTAACTCGACGCAAAATCTATTGCAAGGAAAAGACTTTTATTTCACGACCGAAGTACCATTGAATTCATCCATCAGCACAATGTTTTAAGTGCATTACATCGAGTCCTACCGAAAAGCGTGATTGTTCACCCCAAAAACAAAAGTTATTCCACAGCAAAAAAATTACATGGGGTTACTTAGTTTAGTACCTATACAGAATCCTTGATTGACAGCTTTGTGAAAAGTCTGTTTACATTCGGGACAGCAGCTAGGACCATTGGCTTAACATGCTTTCAAAACTAAACTAAAAACAAGGTAAATGATGGCTTTGGACTACAACACTTCCTTGGCCAGTATTTCAATTAATTATTTAGACAACAACACTCTATTCTTAACTACTCTTTGCTTGTTGGCTGTCAGTGTTTTTTTTTACTTCTACATTACTGTACTAAAATACAAAAAAATATTTTCGGTTGAAAATACTGTTTTTCCCTATTCTATCCTACACAACTATACATAAAATATTACATACACACACTACAACTACAAATTATTAGAACAGGTAAAATGGATGTTACTTAATAAGTTCCATACAATGTATTTCCTTGTTATGCTGACTACACTCTGTGATAAATAGTTCGAGGCTTTTAAACTTAAGAATGAAGGTAATTTGATAAAAGCAACCACCTACATTTTTTTTAAGTCTTCAACTTTAACATGTATAAATAAATAGAAAGTCAAAAATTGTAGATTAAACACAGCAGCTAACTGTAATTAAACAGTTGCATATAAACATATGCAACTGCACGTCAAAGTGCATAGATATTCTGTGTACGGGTGGGAAATTCACTGGATCCACCTTATCTCCCCAAGAAAGGCCAACAGCAGTTATTTTTCTGGCTGTTTGTTTAGCAACTCTCACCAACCTACTCCAATTATGAAGTGTACGTAATTAGTTCTATGTTACACTTACCTATAGCGTCAGGTATAACACGTTCAGGGTATAAGTCAGTGAGGAACAATGAATTGACAAGTGTAGACTTCCCCAGTCCACTCTCACCAACCACCATAAGAGTGAATTCAAAGCCCTTTTTCACCGATTTCCGATGCACCTGGTTGGGTAGGTTGGCAAACCCAACATACCCGGGAGTTTCCAGGTTGGAAAACTGGAACAAAAAATAAGTAACTGACTTTCTGGTGTATGAATTTGTCCTTTATGGCGATTAATTTCCAAAGGCATGGTTGGTTCATGAGTCAGTTTCAACATCCTGAATAGCACTGATTTTGACAATCTGCAGGCTATAAGGCAAGCAGGCAAGCAGGTTGCAAGGTGAAAAAATCTAAAAACCTTTCGAAGTTCAATTTCTCAAAAACAACCCAGTTTGGAACCCAAGATATCGCATCAAAATTGTTGAAAAAAAGGTCTAGTATCAACCATTTCAAGGAATGCACAAACTTACCCCAATCACCATGATATAGAGATACAAGGGTTACTTTTACTTGCACAGTAGTCGAAACGAACTATTTGACTTTAATGACAAGTTGGGTAGCTATAACCTGATGGAGATTCAATTTACTTGGAAATATTCTAAGTGATCAAGCAATTCCAAGGTTCAACACTAAAATATTACCGCAACAGTCTACTAAATATAGCTTCGATTTTCGAAATAAGTAGATCTATGAGAAGAATTAAACAATACTCAATTGGGATGAAAACTAATTAACAAATGCACCATAAATCAACATTCCCTGATCACAGGACTTGATAAGATGGAACACCGTTCAAATATCGGCATTTGTTACCTCCAACAGGCACAGTTATGTACAAATGTCTGTGACACATTCACCCAAGTTAATATTCAGTTCGCATTTACACTGACATACTTTCACGAATTTTTGCGTTATTAAATAACCAACTGCTTTGTTGAAATTACATGAATATCAACACAAACAGGATATTAGTAGAACACACTTAATAAAATGTATAACAACTCGTTTACTTCGTTTTGAGTCACATAAACATTATTTTGATTACGCTTTGTCGTGTCGTGATTGTATGAAAACGATTACTTACGTTCTTGTTAGCTGTATCACTGGACATTTTACTGCGTTCTGTGAAAGAATGTCGTCAAAGGTTCTCTCCCGCACTGTTCCGTATGATTTGGTTTTTATTATATTATTTTATTTAAGACAATAAGTGTCGAACATACCTTCTAACAATTTTTTTGGAATTGATTATTTGACATATATAGCAGGGTTGCCACTTTTTTGCCGATTTTTTTTCGTGCACGTTTTCTACTATCGAGAATTTCAGCGTTGATCCGTAGTGAAAAAACGGCTGTTGGGTATTCACACTAGGGATGGGCCACTGAAAAAAATATATCGATTTTTATCGAATCATCATCATCTGCCTAGCCTTTTTCCCAACTATGGATGCAGCTGAATACCAGTATTTTACATGGAGTGACTGCCTATCTGACCTCCACAACCCACTTAATACTGGGTAAAACGAAACCACTTGGTAAGACTGAAACAATGCTATCCGTCAATATATCGATATTTATCGTATCGATATTTTTAAACAGTATCACCAATTATTAGTAAACAGTACATGGTTGGATTCAAAATCCTAAAGCATTCAAACTTCGTAAAAAAGAATAAAGAAAACAGTATTTTTATTGATGCTCGAGCCTAAATAATTATATACAATACTAGCGGACGTCACGCGGTTTCACCCGCGTAGTTCCCGTTCCCGTGGGACTACAGGGATAAAATATAGCCTATGTTACTCGTGGATAATGTAGCTTTCCAATGGTGAAAGAGTTTTTAAAAACGGTCCAGTAGTTTTTAAGCCTATTCATTACAAACAAACAAACAAAGTTTTCCTCTTTATAATATTAGTATAGATAATCAAACCAGTAGACGTAGACGGGCGTTTTTCAAAAAAGATGTACACGTGACGAACCGAATTTTTTATTTTATAGAATATTTATCATCAATTCCAATGTCATTCGATAAAATATACTATAAACATGTAAAAATAATAAAATATACATCAGTATTATGCAAAACGACGTCATAATCTTTATTTTTACGAAAGAGTTCACAGGAAAGTGCACCGGTTCGTCACAAAGGGAAAATGTAAATAAAATGAAAAATATGAGTTAATATGATTATTTGTTTATATTATTTATTAAATAAGCCTTCAAGCCTTAGATACAAAACACCTAAACATAGTAAATCACTATAATCATCGCTTAGCAATCATTTTACATTCGAGATCGTCACAGATGGAACTTTACTTCTTAAAATAAAAATAGAAAGTGATTACAAAAAATATAAACAGCAAATTTAGGGTCAACTACAACTACAAAAATTTTACAATTAACTAAATATTTCTTAAATAAGATTACTTTTTGTCTCGGTAAAAATATGGGACAGTGACTATCTGGAATTTTTAGTGAGTAACTGGAAAACATTAAGCTTAGATTACACAGTGCAATATTTGGTCGAACATTTTTATTTTAACCGTCTTTAAATTTATAATCTAAACTGCTTCTACCGACGCTCTTCAAAATTTTCAGGGTTTTATTTCAGTTTCTTCCGATATCGTTTAGCTCTTTCGCTGCCGTGCCAAGTTTACTGAAATGTAACAGACATACAGTTTGGCAAATTAGAGTAAGGAAAAAATGAGGGCGTTGTGAGCGACATTCTGGCAGCCCTGAGCAGTGACAAGTCAATGACATTGTCGAGTTTGACAGAAAACGCGGTATTGCCAGGTAGAAAATTTGTAATTCCAACTGTCACCGCGTCAAACTCTTTTTTGCCAAGCTGTACTTATTATTGTCTCACATTACATACTTAATATTATAATAATTCTCACAACCAAGTTATTAAATAGAGATGTTTAAAATTATCTTTACAAACTTTAAGAAGTGCTTAAGACCATCGAACTGCATAACATAACTACAATGGAACCAACTTTGAAATCACGAAAAAGAAAACAGCTGTCCCTTACAGTTTGGAACAGTAGGTATTAACTTTAATATGGAACAGCTGTAAGTTAGTCCTGTCACAAAAGTTATTCAATTTGATGGTTTAAAGAACTCCTCTATGTTTTGAAACACCTTACCTAAACGGTGTCCCAAAATATTGTGTCCTACAACCTACCAACAAATATCATTGCGCTGTTTCAACTGCTTCAACATAAAATCTTGCTGTGCAAAAAGGAGTGCTGCCTTGATAAAGGCGACTCTTTTTAACATTATTAATGATATCATACTCTACAGTAGCGTGTATCTAAGTACATAAAATCCTAACCAAGTAACGGGTAACCAAGGTCACGACGTTTAATTTTCATCCAAATTGGTTCAAGTGTTTCGAAAATTAGCGTTAACAAATATCCTAATAGTCCTATCTATTACATTTATAATGTTAGAAGGATTTATTTATTTTGATTCATATTCATCTATTAAATGTAACCCTAGCCTAATAGTTCCGGTGCGTCACGTAACGATTCCAGCTATACAATACGTGACGGACTCGATGTGACGATTTCATACCAACAAAACTTCTAAAAATAATGCTAGCTGTTGTGTCCATTTTATGTCTACTTTCGGCTCGTTTTACAATAAATTATAAACAAAAATGTAATTGTGTTAAAGCAAATAACTTGTACAATTGCTACATTCATAAAATCCTGTTACTATCTGGAACTCCAATTCGGGACGTATCGCGCCCACTTTAGACACAGGTTTTGTTGACACTGAGTTTTGCTTCGAAATAGCAGTTACACCACAGACAAGATTGATGTTGGCAGAAATAAAAAACAACCACATTTTAGGGTAAAATTGCTTTGAAGTATTGAAAAACTTACCGTGACGTCTACCGGAATTCCGGTTGTACCATATTCCTGGGACAACAGTAAATATAGTTTTGTTGAGATATTAAAACCCAAATTCGGAATAAAAAGCTCTAAATTGTATTTATGAGTTCAAAATACGTCTACAGTGTCTAACAGTGACTCTATTTAGTTTAACAAATCTTATCTCAGACTTCAAAGTTCCGAAGCCTGCCGGGGTTGCGGGCCTGTTCGAAAAAGATACCGCGGCCCCGGAACATAAAGGGCGAGGAAGGAACATGGATGCGTTTAAGTCAGTAAGAGTCTGACACTCCCTCCCGCTCCGCCCAGAGTGGGAGAAGTCATTTGATGATTTCCCATCCCAAAAAGAAAAACAAAAGACTTCAATGTTCCAAACATGCAGATGGGACATGCATATTTAGCACTTTTTTAAATGTTTATTTTATGATATTTCAATGTCAGTGATAGTTGGGTTTCATATTATAGTCAACTAGCTGACCCACGCAACTTCGTCTGCGTCACATAAGAGAGAAAAACGAAAGGGAAAAAAAATCGTCTGCGTCACATAAGAGAGAAAAACGAAAGGAAAAAAAAAGAAAAATGTTGCAAAAACGGTTTTGCAACATTTTTCATTCCTGCTCCGCTCCTAATGGTCGTAGCGTGATGTTATATAGCCTATATATAGCCTTCCTCGATGAACGGACTAACACAAAATATTTTTCAATTCGAACCAGTAGATCCTGAGATTAGCGCGTTCAACCAAACAAACAAACTCTTCTGCTTTATAATATTAGTATAGAAGTATAGATTTTATAACTTGAATATGTTACTATTTAAATATACAGTTTATTCGAGTACGTTGTATACAAAAATTATAAAAAATTGCTAAAGTCAGGGACACCCAAAAACGCCCAGACATCAGATATGGACACGCAACCAAAGAGGCGTTTAAATAAAACAGGCAGGCATGTTCCGCAGGCATGTCCGTCTAGTGAATTCCCTGCTTTAACTCGGTAAGGGCCCATCCACAGACCAACTAAGGCAAACACGGCTCAACCTAAACGTCGACCCGAGCGGCTGTTATTATTTGGCTGGTGGCTCCTGTAACATATACTTGGATGTGAAGCTGAAGATTCTTAATTATTTTTTTACAATATTTTTGTACAATAAAGTGATAGTGATCAAATAACAGTCAGAAAAAATCAAAGAATATCATTCTTACAGTAAAATAACTATCTTCTCTACAGGGTTTATTGTAGTGAAGTAATTTTTATACATTTCCTTGCTGGCGATTCTGGGATTTTTGTCTATGAACTTTTGGCCAAGTCCTTTATCGTCAGTTTTTAGTTGGCAAATATCGTGGACGACAGTAACTGCGTCGTCCTGTATGTGAACACCTCCATTTAAATACACAGGCCACGACAAATAAATTCGTTGTCAGGTCATAGTGGGATCGGGGCCTTACGCTGCGTGGCCTATGTATTGAGGGTGAGAGGTGAATGCGTCAGGGTAGCCCGCGAAAACGAATATTTTTTCATGGTCTAATTTGTTCCGCGACTTTTACGAACTTGGAGGGTTGTATTGATGATTTTAATTACTATAATTCTGTAACTACATACGTCTTACAGTCGCGAACAATATTTCAATCAATATACAACCTAGAACTGGCCTGCAAATTGCAAAAAAAACGTGAGAATAATTGAATTCTATTAATAAGATAAGGTCAATTATTAATAAAATTATTGAATAATTTTGACTCTGTATATTCCGAAAGAAGCATTTACTCATCCGTGTAATGTTATCTATTCGTCCGATTCAACGCGCATAAGTGAGTGGGGTTCTATAGAATTTCATGCAAGTAATTCTAAAATTCGATCCTTAGGGCTCTTTCGCTTTCTTTTCTTTTCTAAATTTTGGCAAAATTATTTTTTCCTAAGCAGCAACACTGTTTCTAACTGTCACCATGGCTCCTGAACAAGCTATATTGAAGGGATCGGCAACAATAAAAAACGATTTTATCGTCTTGACTTTTTTTTAAGTATCGTTAAGTGTTAAAACTATCGAGTGAAGAATTTCAATAATATTGTCAGCATTCAAAATTCGTAAAAAGAATAGTCGTGAAGAAAAAAAATATTTCTAGTAATATATTAATTTCAATCAAACTTACCAATAATTAGGAAATTAATAGAGATTTGCAATTAAAACACTGAATTTGATGTTGTAACCGTTTTAAGTATAGAAAAGGTATTTGGAAAGTTTTCAATTCACAATTTCGTAAATTCTTAAACATTTATCATCATAGGCAAGAAGGAAACCAAATGCTTTTGTTTTGTCTAAAGACTATGTGCACGTTGAAGATGAAATCAAAGTTGTGTTAAAAAAAGATGAGGTTGATACAAATTCAAAACTCTTAGCTAAGTATTGAATACATCGTGTTTAAAAATATAAACAGCATTGCCAGACCGCACCAAAAAAGTACGGTTTTCCGTACTATTCATTACACAATCGTACCACAACCGTACCTAAGGGTAGACCGTACCCGGGGTTGCGGGCCTGTTCGAAAGGGATACCGCGGCCCCGGAACATAAAGGGCGAGGAAGGAACACGGATGGGTTTTAGTCAGTAAGAGTCTGACACTCCCTCCCACTCTGCCCAGAGTGGGAGAAGTCATTTGATGATTTTCCATCCTAAAAAAAAAGGGGTAGACCGTACCTTTTTCATACCTTTTCTATACCAGTGATTTATTTTTCACGACAAAGGGTAAGAAATATATATAAACTCGTAAACTATTTATTAACACGGGTAAATTAAATTATTATTTTACGATTACAGTCTGTCAAGAAAGTAATAGAAAATAATGAGACTCATACTTTCTTCAACTTTCTGTCACAATTGACACTAAAATATGGACACAAATTACTTAAATGGAATTTTCTTAGTTATACTTACATTCTTACTTATATTCTTAGCATGTATACTTTTCAATATTCTAGCAAAACCGTGGGGGTCGGAATACTTCTGCAAGAACTAGATCGATTTTTCTTCGAGTTGTGATTGATTCGAACTTCGATTTACAAAGAGACCTAAAAATATCAAATTACATCTGAAAAATTTTACTGGTAATATAATTCAATTAAACAAAATGATTGTAATTTCGTTTCAAGTTTCTGACAGGTATGTAAATAACAGAATTTTGCACACTTGTTAAAAATCAATAAAATAAAACAATACTTTTTGTTCTCTTAATATAGAGAATAATATCGCTTCATATCTGAACTTCCTCATAAATTATTTTCAAAAAAAAAATTAATCATTGCATCAATTACGAATTTAATGACTTTACTTCATTCTATAAAATTGATTTACAAATTAATTTGTTCGATATTGCCAATCGGTAATAATGTTCTACTTTACCATATCCCTTAGAAAATACGATTCCTTATCGCCTTTTTTCCAACCTATCGTCGCAGACAACCAACAGGAAGAAGAAAAAAAAATAAAGGCTTATCTAGTTCTGGCAGAAGTATCCCGACCCAACTATACCTTGAGGTAAAAACCGTACCTTTTCAGAAAGCCTGCCGTACTTTTTTGGGAAATCATACTGGTAACACTGAATATAAACAATATTAATCGAAAGTTGTGTGGAAAAAAGTCGATATTTTTATAAATCGATAATTTTTGCCCATGTCTACGAAAGGCTACTAATATCTAATCTGTGGTAGTGATGGTAGTGATTATATACTCTGTGTAATTAATTATAGTGATAATATACTCTGTGGTAATGAATGGTTGTTGCAGAAAAATAAAGAATATTACAGTTTGTTTCGCTTAATCTCAATTTTGGATTTGATTTATAATTTTTGATTAGGTAAGTGTAGTTAGTTCAAGTATTTTTGGAACCATTTGTTTATTTGGTTACGAGACGTTTTGGTGTTTTTACCTAACACTTACACACCCTTAGTGTGAAATGTAAGTTAAAAATAAATATTTTTTTTAAATCTTTTTTTTACCTTTTGGTAAACTTTAGTTCCATAAGATAGATCCTAAAGAACTAAAGTTTACTAAAAGGTAATGGAAACACGCATACTCAAAAGTTGACGAAACGAGATTAATTTATGAATTTCAAAACATGTAGACGCACTTTGATGTTAGTTGACGAATCGGGAAGTTATCACGGGATGTACTTAGATGAAAAATTCACCCTTTAGGTACACTTTCTGAAGCATTCAGTTCAGTACAAAGCTTTTATTTTATACTAGCTGACCCACGCAACTTCGTCTGCGTCAAAAGTACTACCTACCTACTACTACCTACCACCTACTACTACCTACCACCTACTACTACCTACCTACCTACTACTACCTACCACGTACTACTACCTACCTACTACTTTTTACCATTTAAACCTTCCCAGGACTTCCACAAAAATGAGCCAAATCGGTCCAGCCGTTCTCGAGTTTTAGTGAGACTAACAAACAGCAATTGATTTTTATATTATATAGGTTACAAGCATATACTTCAATTTTATAAATTATTGTTTGTTTCAGGTCAACCAAATCTGCACAAAGCTCAAATAAATGACATGAACGAAAATTGGCCATCAAATGCAAATATTTCTCCTTATCTTGACCAAAGGTAAACAAGCAGAAAACAATACGAACCAACTATGGAGACGGATGGAAGTTTTGGTAATTACTTTTAGAACTTTTTAAAGTTTGATGCCTTAAGTTGAACTTGAAACTATAAGGATGACATAGTGGTAACAGTGGTGGACTGCTGAGTCCTGGGTTTGATTCCCGGGGGCAAAAAGAGGGGCTCAGTCAATTGGTTTTTCCATTTGAAATTTCTCAATAGCAACTCAGTTTGGCAATATGTTACCCCTCCATGTCTCAGAGAGCATGTTGAGCCATTGGTCCTAAACCTGAGCTCTCTCCTGTCTCTCGGACCATGAGAGTATAGGAATAGAGAGTGCACACACATGTCCACTATAACGCCTCCTGCACCGATGGCTATCTCCACACTACTAGGACTATTAACGCAGCCTTAAGAGGTTATGTGGGCCTAAAGTCTGAATGGAGGTTTAAGTAGCTTTTATGTTTGACATACGATAATATTGGTGCTATATCATTCTGTTTTTTTTTAAGGTTTAAGCAAAAGCAATCGCCCAAATACTATTTTGTTAGTGATAATAATACTTGGTGTGATATTTTGTATAGTGGGAGGGATTCTGATAGGTGGTCGCACTTCGGTAAGCACTTTATTACTTATTTTTATGAAATAATAGGAGACATCGTTCCTTTAAAATGACAATTTATAAGCTAGAGCCAGCTAACAATGACATCATAGTCTGTTAGACCTTGCACTAGATAATTTAAACGTTTTTGCAGACAATTCAAGGTTAAAAACTAATTTAACAATCATGTCACCCCAAGGCTGACTGATAAGAATTGCCTATAGCATTAAGTTCACTTGTGTAAATTTGTGTGCTTTAAAAGGCAATAAATCACTTATACCACAACACAAATGAAATGAATGTTAGTGGTGAGATCATTTTAACAAATAATATTACTTCTGCCACACTGTAAAGCATTTCAGCTAGTGTTCGGAAGGTTTAAACTTTATTTCCAACTCTTCAATTTTGTTCCCATCCTTCTAGTTTAATTTTCGTGTTCTGTGTGCATCCTCCAAATGTACCTTTTTTATTGCAGTATGAAGGCTATGAAATTGTAACAGACTACACTGATTGCAAAAAAGGCAATAGTGAGAAGATGTGTAAGGATTTCTTAAAAGAAACTTGGACAGAATGCTCCTGTTATATAAAAATAGAAATAAATGAAACCATGAAAGCGCCTGTGACTGTTTTGTATGAGTTGGAGTCTTATGATCAGGTTTTCAGCCATTATTTTCAATCTAGGTAAGTTGTATGGTCGTTTTGTTTTTTGTGTTTTTGTGTGATTTGAACTGGAATGATATCACACTGGTCCTGCAGATTGAGGACCAGCAGACCCCATATTGACAAGTCACAACACTTCGATTCGGGAAGTTGTATGTCTATCTCGCTCGTTTTTGTTATGCTAAAAAAAGATAGACATACCTATGACTTGTTGAATCGAAATTCAATCCAAACGTTTGTGAATGCGGGGGCATGTCAGATAGGATAGGATAGACGTAAAGCGCTTATTACACTACACGATTTGCAGGGCCCTGCCAGGGAAAGGGAAGTGCAAATCGTGTAGTGTAATAAGCGCTTTAGGCTTAGACATACAGGATGATTGATAAGTTGATGCATTCCTTGAAATGGAACACTCATTTTGCTAGACATTTCACAGACACAAAGTAGGTAGGTACCTATAATTCATTTTAAAAATTTGGCAAGTACTTACACTTACTTACGGTAAAAAAAAACAGATCGTACGAAAAATTAAAATTACTTAGGTACTCTTCAATAAATAAAGCTAGCGGCGTGAATGAAAATGTATGTTTCAGATAATTTACTAATTAATAATACAAGACCAAATGCTGAAAACATTATTTATGTAATTAGAAGATTAGACAAAAGGGAAATACCTAAATAAAACCAGTGAAATAACTTCTTCAGTATTTATCGCCATTTTAACAAAACGAAGACGGGCTACGCCGAACGACAAGATCGAATTGGTTTGATAACCCCGCACCCGCGCATTGGGTAGCTTATTCATGCCCGCCGCACTATAATATTATAGGTGCACGCCTCTGCCCGCGTCCGTCCACAGTGCATGCCTAGCGACTGTAGACTTTGCTGCCAGTTAAGATCGCAAAAGCGGTCATTGACCCCACCTACATTTGTTAAAGTTCTCAACTTTGAAATCCAAAAATAAGCCTGTTCATGTCTTAGATCGTCATCTTACGATAGCACAATCTTTAACATTTTTTCTAATGAAAAAAAAACGATACACGGTTCATTTGTTTTGGTACCTACGTAAGAGATGTTAGGGAAAGAGTAATGTCCGCTATTGTGGTCTAAACTGAGAGCAACAATAGGCCCTGCCGCGGCGCGAATGATACCATTTAGTCCCATAGTGTAGTGTAGTGACTAAAATGTTCTCAGTATTTGATCCTTATTACCGACACTATCCAATTGTGTGATAATACAGAATGTTTTTTTTGGAAAACAATTGTTTCGTTTACTTACTAGGAAAATTGTTTTTTCAAAAATATAATAATGCAGTTTTAGTTTTCATCAAAACCGGCGCGAGACTCCTTTGAAAAATTTTCGCTATTCCTGATAGTTTCGGATTAGGCCAGCCACGCCCTCTTTAAAAATCACCCTGTAAATAATTATAATAAATAAATAAATAAAAAAACCCGACTGATAGAGCTCTTGGACTCGAATCACTATCACTACATATTATAAAACAAAGTCTCCCGCCGCGTCTGTCTGCCCCTATGTATGCTTAGATCTTTAAAATTACGCAACGGATCTTGACACGGGTTTTTTAAATAGATATATTGATTCAAGAGGACGGTTTTAGTATATAATTTTACGCGGGTGAAGTGAGGGCGAAGAGTGTGTTAATATTTTCAACTTTCCCGTTATGTATGAGTCATAGACTCATGGCCTATGATTACGTAAATAACTTAGCGTAAGATATGAATGGCACGTATGTCGTTACATACGTGGCATACATAACGATAATAGGTACGAGTATATATGCCTGGTGAAATTAGTTAGTTTTGGCACAGAATGCCTGCCATAATAGTAAGGAATGTTTAGCTGCTAATTAGTAATTTAACCTCGCACGATGTGGTTAGATAGCGTTGTGTGTCACGCGGTATACTTAATTATGTTATCAAGGCGTGTTTTTACAAATATATGTAATACCTATCCAATTTCCTCATACATTTCGTTTGGGACAAACCATTTTGCTTTTTTTTTTAAGTATTTCCGATTATCCAATTTGGAAACAAATACCTACCACGAAACACTTTTAAATGATAATCTTGATGTTCTGGGGAATGCAACGATGATGCGTCAGAGTCCGTTTCCTCAAACCGGAAACATCCTCGCGCACTTTTGAACCGATTTTGATTTTGTTTGGTTTGTTTGAAAGGTTAATTAGTCGGGAGTGTTGAACTATGTTTGATACAAATCAGTCCAAGATGGCCGTCGCAACAAAATGGCGGATTACCTATTTATTCAACAACTCTCACAATATGGATATCAAACAAAAGGGCTTGACTAGTTTACTACTAAACGCAATAGGTAATTTTCAAATCCAAGATGGCTGTCACCACAAAATGGTGAATTATTAATTAATTAATTCACATTAGGGTATCAAATGACGAAAGGGCTTGACTAGTAGAAAAATGTACACTATATTGAAAAGGAATCAGGAATATTATATTCGTACTAAATCGTAAAAACTTAAATAACGTAATAATTGTAATAAAGTATTTTGACCCTATGTGTCCCGTCACATAGGATCAAAATACTTTATTACATTTAATTTTTTTAATGGAACTTGTTGATGTCACTGATTATAGGAATGTATGAATATGCCTCTGCATAAAATTCGACATAAATAATGCGCGTCTTGGCGCTCGCAGTTGGATGCGCGTGCTCCCAATTATCCGCTTAGTGGAGACGGACCTTTGGGGTACTCCACCTAGCGAGCGTGATCATCACTGGTCGTTCTTTCATCGTATGAGATAAACTATGATTCTTTCACAATGTGTTCCTTATGTCAAATGTCACGCTGGCAGGGACGACAATCAACTGGCCGGTCATCTCTCCCTGAAGCCGTCGGATAGCTGCGGTTTATTCAATTCCACCAACACTCCCGAGGGCATCAAGCCTATAGCGCCATGCGGGGAGCTAGCAGACGCCATGTTCAACGGTACACTAACTTCTTTAGATATTAATTACTTGACTAACATAACTTGAGACACTGATGTCTCAAGTTATGTTAGTCAACACGGGATGGCGCGTTTCTAAGCAAGCGCCACCTCAGGGTGGCGCTGCTTGCTTAGAAACGCGCCATCCCACCTGTCAAATTAATTAATTTTAACCGTAGTTCCAAATTCTATCTCGTCTTAAGTTATGTTGGTCTAGTAATTCCTGTAATGGTTATCAGTTCGCGATGGATGTGAAGAAAGGCGACGCATTGCTGGTCAGTGGTGATGTGTTCGGCACAGCAGAGAGAGCCTGATGTTCAGATAACAAATGCAAATATAAACGTCAGTGGCGTATGACGCGGCTCTGATGCTGTACGATCTCGAGCCAACATGCGAAGCGGTGAACTTCCATGAGGCAGTCGTTTCGTATTGGAAGCAGACGAATGTCATCACCATCTCTCTAGCCTTTTTCTCAACAATCTTGGAGTAGACTTTCATTGTATCTTTGAGATGACGAGCTCCTGCCCTTCCTGCAGCAGAGTCACCGGGCGTCGTCAACGCCCTCTTCTGGCCCCCCTAAACAGAACAGGTGCGACGAATTCGTCACGGGAACATCCGTCGTCCCCCATCACACTGGACCCGAGACGGTGGCGCGTTGTGTTCCACGCGCCCCTCTAACGGGGGGAGTTTTAAGTCACTCTCCCCCGGGACGAGACCCGCAAGTCAAGCGGGCACTAGTCTGGAACAACGGAAGTGGTTTTAGTCAGGACGAGGCTGACACAGCCCTCCGCTCTCCCCAGGGCGGAGGAAATCGGTGGGGTCGCGATATGTAACAATAAACCCGCGTTCTTCACGCTTGCTTATCAACTAATTCTCTATTTACCTATAACGTGTTTGGCCACTACTCTCAAAACTGTGAAGGAAAACATCGTGAGGAAACCGGCACGTCCTAGAACCAAAAATTCGAAGACATGTGACATCTACCAATCCGCACTGAGCCCGCATGGTGGATCATAGCCCATTCCCTCTCATTTAGAGGAAGCCGTGTCCCAGCAGTGGGAACATTATACGCTGATGATGTGTTTGTCGAACCACATGCTATGATCTTTTTCTTCTTTCTAGTAATAAGCGATTGTAGAAACTTTTAGTTTTCAATTGTAATATACGATGATTTAATACGGTTATGGTTTCCTTACAGATACATTTAAATTACAAACTAACAACGAATATGTGTCGTATTACCGTGATGGTTTAATAACAGAAGAGGAGAAGAAAAACTTTAAAAATCCACCCGGGCAAAATCTTTCAGAAGGTGGGTATTTTTAATCAGGTATCTATACAAAGTTTAATCTGTGATGAACAAATCTTACAATGGGATCAACTCTGAAACCGCAAAGAAATCAGCCTCTCTATACATTTTATTTTCACCTATGAAATAAAGCCACAATACACTCGGCGTCACAAAAATCGCACCTCTTCGAAAATAAGTTTCAAGCCTGTCCCGCCAGCAACGAATACATTTAACCAAATTAATATTGGTATCAATTGAAAGTATGTTTAACGTCCTTTAAAATTAACAACAGTTAGACTTCCTAGACACAACAGATCTCATTAGCACGTAGCGTTAAAAAAAGGCTCTCAAAATACGCATTACAACGGCCACTAATTGCACCTCCTACAAGGGCATAAAACGGGCGACCCGGGTTAAATGTGGGTTATCACTTGGCCCACTGAGACCGCCGCGGACGTCAACAAGCTAGCGGAGGAACTCACCGCTTGCATCCAGCGCGCACTGGACGAGGCGACGACCACACCACCGACGCAGCCGAGGGGAAGGGGGACTTGCTTACAAGCCCCTCCCCCTCACAACAAGAATCTGATCGCCTTACGAAGGCGCCTACGCAGGCGCTGGCAAGACACCGGCTGCCCGACAACGAAGCGCGACAACGAAGCGCGACCTCAACAGACTGGCGGAGAAGGTCAGGGCCAAGTTGCAGGAACTCAACGCCGCGGGTTGGGAGGTACGAATCGACGCGGCAGAGGGAGACTGGCCGTCGATTCACAAACTCTGTAGATCGCTCTCGAATACCCCAGCCCCGGTACGGCCACTACGTCACAGCGACGGGGCGCCCATATACGTTGCAGCAAACCGTGCGGAGATATTAGCTGAGCACCTGGAGCGTCAGTTCCAGCCAAACCCAAACAACGACGCCGATCACATCGCAGCAGTCGAGAGGCACCTTGGAGAGTACTTCGCCTCGCCGGTGGCTCGCAAATTCCCGATGAAGACCCAATATTCTTCTCACCTTGTGCAGTCAGCACCACCATTCTCAAAACAAAGCCGAGAAAGGCCCCACGCGCCGACGGGGTCACTAACACAGCGCTGCGCCAACTGCCGTACCAAATGGCAGCAGCTATGGCGCGCCTGTTCACAGGGATCCTGCGCACCGGGGTATTCCCGGCTGCGTGGAAGGAGGGGCGCGTCATTATCATTAGCTGCCCAAGCCGCACAAAGATGTCCTGAAGCCGGAAAGCTACCGGCCCATAACGCTCCTGTCCTGCATCTCCGAGGTGTTTGAACAACTCCTGCTGCGACACCTAAACCAGCACGTGAAGCCACGCCTCGAGCTGTTTGGGTTTCGCTCGGAACATTCAACGACGCTCCAGCTATCGAGGGCTGCTGCAGCACCTGCTCACAGCAGCGGTGAAAAAAAAGGAGCGTGCGGTTGCAGTATTCCTCCACATGGAAAAAGCGTTCGACAGAGTTTGGCACGCCGGTCTGCTTTACAAGCTGTCAATGACACACGCGCCTCGTCGCCTTCTACAAGTGGTCTCCTCAACTCTCCTCCTTTCTCTCGGACAGGACATTCAGGGAGGTGGTCGACGGCGCGCGTCAAATCGCGGCCAGACGTGTGCTGCAAGGCAGCTGCGTCATGCTACTCATTTTACACCGACGACATCCCCACCACACAGGATACCACGCTCGCGCTGTACGCTGACGACGCCGCGTAAATCTCGACTTCACTCAACATGCAGCAGCCATCATCAAATTGTACATCCGTCCGCTGCTTACGTACGCCGCACCAGCTTGGTACGCCCTCACGAGCGAACACAACAAGTGCCTCAGTATGCCTGAGAAGAATCACCGCTGCACCGCGCTTCGTGAGGAACGCAGTAATCCAGCGGGACCTGAACATCGAGAGCCTAGAGGGCTTTTGCGGCCGCCTCGCGTCCATAATGTTCGCGCGCTCCGATGCCTCTGCCTGGCCCCACATCCAGTCTATAGCGCCACGGCACACACGGCCACCCGACGCGGGGCGCCCGCCGCGGCACCTACCGGCGATCTCGTGGCGGACGTGCGTGACGACACCACCCCACCGGACTGAGCTCAGAGTGTTCTAAGTTAATATAGGCACGACGTCCACCCCTACCTCACACCCACACACCACAGAGTCATGCCTCCACACTCGACTGCACTGAATTTTTGCTTATAAAATAAGTTTTTACTTTTTAATAATTTGCTTGCTTTTTTGTATTCCCTGATAAGCAAAAACCAAATCTATTCTGAAATTTAAATAAATGGCCTTTCCAATGATACCTTATTCATCAAGTCATATGTCTACCATTGATTAATAGGGTTAAAATGACTTTGAAGGGAATTCATAAAGAGGTGCGTTTTTTGTGACGCCGAGTGTAGCTAAGTTGATACTGAACACGTGATTTCGAATCCGATTTTCGGAAATCCTCTAACCACTTGGACATGCGCGCGCCATGCCTGCTGCGGCAAAAACACGCAACAAAGCAAAAGCCAATATTATAAATACAGTAGCTGATACCCGCGGCTTCGACCGCGTACAAATTATATACTAAAACCTTCCTCCAGAACCGCTCTATATATTCTGAATATCCGTGCAGAAGTTTTTGAGTTCACAGTTCGCGAACAGACATACAAACGCGGTGGAGGACTTTGTTTTAAAATATGTAGTGATAGTGATAATTAAATCGCAGAAAGATAGTTATAACTGTAATATAGTTATATCCCTAGGGATATAGCTATTTCCCAGAAGATAGTTATATGAAAACGATTTATAACTAGCTGACTAGACTAATATCGATAGTCAGTATAGTCGATGAAAATCAATGACCAATCTCTAATTACTTACGTTCAATTGTTTTGCTATTAGACTCCGCTCCCTGATAATGATGATATAATAGAAATAACACCCCCCCCCCCCCTCCCTGATGATGGTACATATTCGATGCAAGAGCGAGCGAAGCGCGCTCGGTACTTTTGGCACCCCGACTCGGACATCTTAGGTTGGAAGGGGATGACGGGGTCTAGAGAGAACTTAGACCCCGCCATATCTGTCGTTTTTACTGTAAACCTTGCAATACGACCCGATTTTAATAGTCGATACTGTGAACGTAACGTACTATCTTGTGTAAAGTTGTGTAATATCATGACCAAGACGTCTGGTGTTTAAAAATAGATTTATGTACATTGTTTCAGCATTTAAAAACTTCTCGAAACCAATAAACTGGCAGAAGAATGTGTGGGAATTGGATACTGAAACCCCCGATAATAATGGATTTCGGGTATGTTTATTATGAATTTTAAAAAGCCTGCTATCGGTTTATACTGATGTGTGCTTATGAATTTGATAGCATTATCTGCTTAGCCTTTCCCTACTATTTTGAGGTCGGCTTTTAGTCTCACCGTATGCAGCTGATTTAATATGGAGCGACTGCCTATATGACCGTCATAACCCCGTTAGCACTAGGTAATATGATGCCTCTTGGCCATTTGCCAGTTGTTTGCATGACATGTTTATGGTAACATGACATATTTATGCAATATTTATAGTTATATGGTCTGGAATTAAAATAAGCTCTCGCTTTAAATTATATTTTAACTAGCGGACGGCACGCGGTTTCACCTGCGTAGTTCCCGTTCCCGTGGGACTACGGGGATAAAATATAGCCTATGTTGCTCAGGGTGAATGTAGCTTTCCAATGGTGAAAAAAAATTTTAAATCGGCGCAGTAGTTTTTGAGTTTATTCATAACAACCAAACAAACAAAGTTTTCCTCTTTATAATATTAGTGTAGATAACTCGCAAACTGTTCTAAAATTAACTTTATGACGATGACAGCAAAACGGAAAATGCAATGAAAGATTGTTATGAACATTGTTACAGAATGAGGCGTTTATAATATGGATGAACACGGAATTGAAACGTAAACCTGTTTGGCGTGTTAATCATACAGGAGTCTACGAGCACGGAGTTCCATCAGCTAATTACACCCTACGGGCTACATACGGTTTGTACTCTTCCTTTCTTACATTGTCATAGTTTTCCTACCCTTATCCCATTTTATTTGGTGTCTTTTTCCATACTTCTCTACTACACATTTCAGCAGTCACCTCCTTTCCATAGTTGCTGCTAGTAAAAATCGCAATCGCAATATCGGTCATTGCCCTTTTCCTACTATCTCTTCGTACGAACCAAAACAAATGAACCATGTATCGTTTTTCATTAAAAAAATGTTGCAGATCACGATAGATGACGGTTCAAGACTTGAACAGGCTTATTTTTTTATTTCAAAGTTAAGAAATTTAATAAATGTAGGGTGAGTCAATGACCGCTATTGCGATCTTAACTGGCAGGAAGTATAGGTACCTATTGCTTCATATCTCTTCGTACGAACCAAAACAAATGAACCATGTATCGTTTTAAACTAGAAAATATGTTGAAGATCACGGTAGATGACGATTCAAGGTTTATTTTTGGATTTCAAAGTTAAGAACTTTAATAAATGTAAGTAGGTCAGGTAATAAATGTAAATGTTATTATTTATTTATTTATTTGTGATTAAGTTTAAGTTGTTTTGTGATTAATAAAGGTATTGTGTTGTTTAATCGGTAGTAATTAATTTATCTCATACCCAGCTCGTAACAGTATTAACAAAAAATATTTGATTGGATCCTCCTTTTAGGCAGATATCGCCTGTGTTAGGAAAGTCCGCTCTTCCATAGCAACTCGTGTTATACAAAGAACGAAACCTATCATTTTTATGCCAAAACAAATTAAAATTTAAGTTACATTAAATCAATACTAACTGACATTAAATTAAATACACGTGTGATTGGGTGTAGGTTTGTGTGTGAGTGAGTGTGAGTGTGTATGTGTCAAGGTTTCAGAAGTGTTTCGGTCTCATTATAAGTAAGGGTTGGTTTTTAACACTCAGATCGGTTTCGCCATCTTTCTTTAATTTTTAATTTAGAAGTGCAAAAAACACCGATTTCGCCATGCAAATTATGTTTGTAACCCAATTCCAGTCTACAATAAGGATAATATAAGTATAATTGAATTCGTTCGTTTATCGGGTGTCATGGTATAAGCAATGAGGAAAATGACGTGAGGAAAGTTATGAGTAAGTAAGTATGAATTGGGACGCATTTTAAAATTTATGAATATTTTTACTGTCAAGTAAAATTACGTAATTACGTTTCTTACTCAATTTAGCAATGTTATTGCATTTGCCTTTCGAATTGGACAGGGTTTTTTAACATTTTGCATATATGCATGTCACTTGTTGAACCAATACCTCGTACAAAAGTTTCAACAAGGAAATTAACAATATTAACCGATTTCAAAACCGCTAATACATGCAGCGTTATCGCGGTTCACCAAAACGGTGCTCTGATAACATGTCACACGAATACCTAGCAAGTTAAAATTGTTAAACAAAAGCATGTCTATTAACTTATTTATAACCTTTTTTTAATGTACAGTCAGCAAAACAGTTAGGTATGCAGGCTACCAATCTTCTTACGACTATTATAAATGTAAAACTCTGTAAAGATCGATCGATCGATCTGAAAGGATCAGGATGAAATAGAAAACAGATTGATTTTAACCCTTTTCCATTTATAATAGTCGAAAGAAGATTGCTAGCCTGCATACCTAACAGGTTTGCTGACTGTACATTAAAAAAAGTTTATAAATAAGTTAATAGACATGCTTTTGTTTAACAATTTTAACTTGCTAGGTATTCGTGTGACATGTTATCAGAGCACCGTTTTTATCAGAACCCCCGACGCAAAAACGACGGGGTGTTATAAGTTTGACGTGTCTGTGTGTGTCTGTAGCATCGTAGCTCCCGAACAGATAAACCGATATTGATTTTTTTCTATGAAAGGTGAATTTGTCGGGAGTGATTTTAGCTATGTTTGAGAAAAATCAGTCCAAGATGACCGCCGCCACAAAAGGGCGGATTAAATATTTATTCAACAACTCCCTCAATATGGGTATCAAATGAAAGGGCTTGACTAGCAGAATACTATACGCTATATTAGATTTCAAATCCAAGATGGCCGCCACTACAAAATGGTTAATTATAATATTTTTTCACAACTACCTCAACATGGGTATCAAATGAAAGGGATTAGTAGAATAGTAAAATAATGTACACTTTATTGTGTTACTTACCCCACTAAAATATTTCTTTTATTCTGTGTTTATTATGATTCTGTATTTGTTGTTATAGCGGCAACAGATACATCATCTGTGAACAACTGTCTAGATATCACGGTTCATGAGATACAGCCTATGGTGGCAGACTGACAGTGGAGTCTTAGTTGGGCTTGATTGCAACAGTCGAACCCCATATTGGGTGTAATGTGTTTTTAGTCTAGATTATTTAAGGGGTCCCGACTGTTGTAGTCAATATTATGTCCTGTTTCCTGACCGTGTTTTATTTTGCAGTTTTTATTTAAAGTTATACTCAGTCGGGTTTTTTACTTCGATACCTCCCTTTTAAAATCTTCATGATGTGCCCTTTATCGAGTCGTTCAGGCCGTAGAGCGTGCCAAACATTTTTTTTTTTACCCAGTGTTACTCTCGCAGTAAATACGAATCTAGCGACACCTCTCAAGCTAAAATACATCGAGCCACAGAGCGTGCAAAACAATAATACATACATACATACTCGCGAAAAACATAACCCTACTTCTGGCGCAGTTGTGTAAAAATACAGCAACCCCCTAAGGCAGTCGGACAGTCCAGCTAGCCTAACATCATTAAGAGTAGTACGCTATAAGGGCAAGCTAACCTTATAGGCTTGTAAAAAAATACCGCACTAGGCGTGTTTGGCAAGCTGTGCGTCATGTCAAATGGAATTACCCATCGGTATTCGATATATGTGACCAACTTCCATTATCATTGTCTAAGTATTAAGCCCTTTTAGGTATTGGATATTGGAAAAAAACCTTCCTTAGTGCTCATATTAGTTACATTTTGATACAAGTGGAGAAAGTTTGTTATTGCCGTTCGAGGCGGTATTGACACACGAGTCGTAGGCGAGTAGTGTTTCTGAGTCGAGAACTGCAATAACAAATGTCCACGTGTATCAAATGACGTTTTTCAATACACTTTTGAAGAAATAAAATAAAAGAATGGAAAATATCTGTGTCATGAATTATTACGAGACTATGATTTAATCTTTTTTTTTTCCCCGCTTTGCTTTCACCACGTTGAACGAAAAGCAAAGGTATGAAGCAGTTATACAGCCTAATTTGAAAAATAGATTTTATAAATTTTTGAATTTAGAATACAAATAAATGTTAATTTGTTTATAAAAGTAAACATTAGTTTTAAATGATCATGTTTATCTATGATATTGGATTTATAAACACAAATTGAATATTAAAAAAATGTTTACGCCGTAAAGACGTAGATCGCTTTGCCGAAATTTAAAAAAAAACATTCACATCTGACTATAGGCATTGAACCAAGTTTGACTAAGTCTAAGTAAGTTATCTGTGGCAATTTTACTTTCTGCACACGTGTAGAAAAAACATGAAAAATGCACGTGTGTGAAGGTAGACTGGTAGAAAATGCCCAAGGCATTAAGCCCGCCTTTGTACAGTGTTTACTTGTGCATAAAGTTTTAATAAATAAATAAATAAATAAATACACTGCATTTTGAATCTAATCGTAGTGCGAAAAGAACCAGTTTTCGAGGAAGTTTATTGAAAAATAACTTTTGCGCAATTTATGCATTTAGATCCCGCTTTGGCTGGGCATAGTTTGACAGTGAAAGAATTTAAGAGTACTCGTACTTCTGTGGAGCTCTGGAGATGTGAGTGTAGAGCAGTAAGCGTGATGTGTGGTGCAACGCGGATGAATAGAATAGGAAATGAGTATAGATGTCACCGTAAAATTGTCAAACTCGTTATATTACAATATAACGTGTTTTTTCTCGCGATATTGTAATGTCTCGAATTATTGTCAACTGAACATACGGAAGTATCTCTGCCCCCATAATCGGGACTTCGGGCACCCCCCCGTTAGGTTAGTTAGGTTCCTTTAAACCCTGCACTCGGAAATAGGGGCCCCGTTAAGCGGGGCTCTGTCGACTACGCTTTTTAGGGGGAATATAAAGTGTTTTAAGGTTATGTTATATTAATCGGTATTTCTCAGAAATGGTGCATTATCTTTTCATGAGAGTTGTGCCACTGGGCAAGGGGGACCCCTCCTTCCCTCCACACCGCGTAAGTTGACTACCATCGCATGCATTTCACGAAAAATAATGCGTTTTGTTGTAAGCATTATGTTCATTTGACAATAATTCGAGACTTTACAATATCGCTAGAGATATTACAATATAACGTATTTGACAATTATACGGTGACACAGATATTAGATAGCAGGAATTCAGAAAGTGGCACCGGTGACTGCTTTCTAATGATTAGTTGCGCGTTTGATTTGACTGTCGGCCAGATACTGTGTGAACCTTGGCGTCGAGCGAGCCACGTGATAACAAGCATGTCTGATTACCTGTGTATCTGAGTGCGTCATGCGAGACGTGTATACAAGGACCCCCAGCTAGGCCGTGTTGAATGTGAATGGGCTAAATGCAGATCCACGCCTAGTAAACGGTGACTGAAAATATGTGCGACGATACTTTAAAAAAATGAAAAATGAATGAATGATGTAATGATGAATGGTTATGGATATTATTATTATTCATAACCACAGTTGACCATTATTTATCAGTTATGGTACCTACCCTATACCACTGAACATAACTAAAAGCCTTTAGGGTAATTCGGCCTAGTTAATTTATTTTTCCCTAAGAGACCTGATCGTCTGATCTTGTTTGCGGGGCGAACATGGCCAGATACCGCACAGGATAGTGAGGTTTGGAAGGAAAAAGGGGAGGCCTTTGCCCAGCAGTGGGACACACGATAGGCTAGGAAAAAAAAAAAAAGAGACCTACTTTTGCGTTGTTATTCTGATAAATTGAAAGACTTCGAGAACTTATACTTATTGAGTGGTGGAGAATGGTTATTAGAATAGTTTATATGCGGTCGGTTTATATATTTAACCGTATGACAAAATGTTTGTAAAATTGGAGCCGAAGAAACCGAGATATTTGCAAAAAACCTTGACCTCACACGTGACCTTATGAAATGCCAAAATAAAGGCATAAACTTTTGTATAAAACTTTATTCCCATTTTGTCCAGCTCATTCTGTTTTTCGCAATAAAAATGACTGAACGAATAGAAGAAGTCGTCGAATTCAAAACCATGCGTGTTTCATTTTTAAAACTTAATCGTTGCGTGTTTTATTAAGGTCAAATTAGTTGACACTACTATTCGTTGCGTTGAATTGAGTCACTTTTTAACCAGGGGCGGATTTGATTTGGCTGCCTTAGGTCTACGAAAGATTGCCGCCCCCATGTTCTATATAGCATGAAACATTAAATAAACTGTAGAAAATAAATTAAAATGAAAAAAAAAACGATAGTCAGTAAACGATTTAATTATCTCAATCAGTATTTAAGAAACTGATTCTTACCATTTCAATTTGTTAGGTTTTACACGTAGGCGAAGGAAAAAAACAAAAAAAAAACAAATCTGCCGAAGTTTTACCGCCCCCTAAATTTTGCCGCCCTAGGCCCGGCCCTACTTGGTCTATAGGGAAATTCGTCCCTGTTTTTAACTCAATACAAAGTGTGAACGGATCCCCTTCACGAACGCACGTTCTGTTCATCACACTAAATAACTATTTTTCTATTTTTTACAGCATACCCAACATCACGCTACGACGGTCGACGGAAAGTGATTATTAGCTCTTTGCACACGATCTATCATCCAACAAAACTTGGCTTTGGGATCTTCCTATTGATCATCGGTCTGTTGAGCGTTATCGTAGCAGTGCCTTTATTAATTAGGAGAAGAGCTTCAATCAACTGGTGCAGAAAATAGTGCCTGTTCCAGCATTAACATCTGCGAGTGAGGCGAATACAGGCTGTAAAGTCGTCTACCCACCGCCGCGCACGGAAAGGCTACGCACGTTTTAAGCTTCCCTTTGCAAGAAAATGAATGTGATTTTGTCCATGCTATGCCTGAATTAACGTCATTAGTACATGCTATAGCTCAACACTGGCAACGCCGTGTACGCTGTGCATGCGATACGCGATAGACACGTAGTCTTGGTAAAACATGCGTGTAGCTTCTCCGCCGCGGTGGGCCACGCACGTGTACTGCAGTGGAAACGTAGCCCCACGTTGTCAAACAGATAAATCCACGTAGCTAAAATGCGTCGCGTGCCCGTGCACGGCGTGCACCGCGGTGGGTTTACGCCTTTATGCTCGGTTCACCTCAAATGTGTAATTTACTTTTAATTTAAGTATTTATTGAGTGGATTCCTTAAGCATGTAGATCGATTTTATGTAGTTTATTCTTAATTTGTAACAATCACTTGTTTCTGGACTAGATTTTGTCTTAGGATTCATATACAATGATAGTCATATGGAAGGGTGTGCCACAGACTATTAAACTGAACATCTTTCTCCATAGGACCACCATCGTAATCGTAAAAAAATAATCGCTGTTGATTCTTTTTTCGCGATTATGATAAATAATGAACGGCCCGCAACAAAATTCCAATACCTACTCTACCAAATGTATGAGATAGCTGATTATTTTTTTACGATTACGATGGTGGTTCCATGGAGAAAGTTGTTCAGTTTGATGGTCTGTAGCACAAGGCACACCTTTCCATATGACTATACCCTTTTTGTTACACGTTGTATTTAACTAGGATTATTAAATTTCATGCTCCCTCACCGTGAGCGTCTATTTGTAACGTAATGCTCATAATCGTATCTTGGCTT
This sequence comes from Xestia c-nigrum, assembly GCA_916618015.1. NCBI lineage: Eukaryota > Metazoa > Arthropoda > Insecta > Lepidoptera > Noctuidae > Xestia > Xestia c-nigrum. The sequence goes on from OU745263.1 coordinate 9,781,621, forward strand.
TGTTACATTACAAGCCAATGCTTGGTGGTCCGGTAAGGGAGTGCCTAAAGGTAAGGGTCCACATGTCCGCATCAGACGCATCGCTTCAAACGGATCGCAGTGTTATTGAACAGATTTTAGCGATCCGTACGGTGCGGCGTATGACTTTCTATACAAAAAATACTACGGACAGTTTGATGCGATGCGTCCGATACGGACATGTGGACGCTTACCTTTAGGGTACAGGCGAGAATTCGCTGCTTTGCACTGTTTGATGTCACGAAGCACTAACTTGCACGAGCACAGCCTGCGCACGGCTGATTAACTTATGGGTAACTGGGGTACTATCGTTTTTCTAAGACGGTGCTTGAAGTGCGCGGGGGGGTGGGTCGTTGCCACCCATCGGCGGGCGATTGCCTGAGCTCTCGCGAAACATCACCAGAGCTCTGCAGCGCAGCTACCTCGAGCACCGACTCGTTTAATGGTGCGAATGTCTCGAAACAGGTGCTTTCCGTTTAAAGTAAAGATGCCGCGTATAGTTATTATAGAGAATAGTCGAATACCGCTTATGATTCGCGGCCGTAACAATCATTAAAATCATCAATACCTCTTAAGTTTATTTAACACCTTTGAATGAATATTTCATGAAAAGTTATTCAATGGGATTTATTGAACTTTAGATTTTAATGATTCTGTAAATAAATGCTTATAACGACCGCAAATCACATTGTAATCAACATAAAATCTTACATACCTGCAAATTGCAAAAAACGTGAGAAAAATAGAATCTCTGGGGCTACTACTAGTAAAGAAATCAGTCTCTTAATTGACTCATTTTACATTTTTAAATGCTAGCAACCCAGAAATGGTTGCCAGTTGTACGTTGTAAATATTTTACGGGGAAACCCTCGTTTTGTATAACCCAGCGTTCAATAATTAGAAATCTTAAAAATTAACTTCAACATGCCTGATTTTTTTACTTTTTAAAACATGGTAATACTAAGTTTGTTTTGTTTTTAAAGTTGATTAAGGTATTTTTAAGTCTATAGTTTTCGGGTTCATATAAGTTTATTTTTATTTAGACAACTATTTGCCGAATATCGAATAATAGGCACTATTATTCGGTATTCGACTAATAACTTAAATTAGTTGAGTAATACCAAATAATACGGCATCTCTACTTCAAAGTTTCACTCGGATTATAGAAACAAAATAGTCATTTCGCGTTATATTTTTCATAATCATCATTCAAATAAATAATATGTCATGTCTGTTCGTTTCTGTGATCTGAGGGTGCCTAACTAGTCACCACCTATTTAGGTCAGAGTGGGCTATGAATTCGAAAAAGGTTTGATAAACGCAAAAATGTCCTCCTAAAAAAGCTTTTTCTACTACTGGATGATATTATGGCTATACGGAGCCAAAAATTCCTCAACTTCGGTGCCCAATTCGTTAGTTAGCCACCTAGGTCTTTAACTCTCATCGGAAAAATTAATACAAATTGCAATTAATCGTATGTTATACATTATTTGATGTAACTAAATTATTTGTTTGTTTTCTTCTTAACGTATATAACTAATGTGTGTGTTATAATATGAACTTAACCTAAATATGAACTTTACCTGGCGAGCCTGCCTTCTAGATGTTCCCTGTAACGTCTGTGAAGGCCGACCGAATCGGTCCGACGCCATTGTTTAACTATTGTGTCTACTTCGCTAACAGATGAAGGTTTAATAATCTAGTTGTAGGGATTGCAATCTAACAAAGCTGGATCCCGCAACATCTTGCGGATTAGCAAGCAAAGGGAAGTAATCCATCCTACTTTATTATTAAAAAATGCGAAAGTTTGTGAGGATGTATGGATGTTTGTTATGTACTCTTTCACGCAAAAACTGTTGAACGGATTTGGATGAAATTTTGCACACAGATAGCTTAAAACCTTGATTAAAACATGGATTACTTTTTATTCTGGTAGTAAGATCTCGTGGAGACAATTGGTTGATTTTATAATGATTCCATATTAACTAAAAGACTAAATGTAAATAACTACCTCAGATAAATGATTATTGTCTTCCTGCCCTAGTCCCAAGTCGCTTGGGGTGAGCGCTACATAAACATCTCGCTATGTCAACTATCACACTACCGCGAATACCTCAGATACTATTAGAATTAATAGTTTTAGAAAACTGGGAGTACAAAGTACCACCAAATATTGATATTTTGACTTTTTAATAAATATTAAGTACCCGAAGAATAATAATAACGATTAGTCAACTAGGACCATTTAAAAAAACAAACTTCACTTTGCAGGAAGGTGTTGTTTTTTTTATTTTTTTTGTTTCAAAAAAGTTACACAAGTGGGTGAGTACCTAATTCACAAATCTTATTTTGATTTTGGTCATTCTTATCTAAATAAAGACTTGGCGTGATTATAGGTAGGTGTTTTTTTTTTAAACTTATGTATTCGGGATCCAGTGGGATTGTGTACTAGCATTTTATTGTTATCACATATTACCCAAAGTGTAATCGCCTAGCATGGAACATAACGAAAAAAAATTGTGTCCTACCGAATCTTAGGCTTTCGGCTTCGGCTGAAGCTTACCAACCAGCAAACAATAATAACGAAATTGAAGGAATTGTTACGAATGCGATGGAAAAGCTCGATGGAAGTGAAGAATCGCGGGGTGGGGGTCACCGTCCGGCCGCTATATTAAAATTAAAATTTAAAGAAAAAGTATGTAAGGGTTTTAAAAAAAAAAAAAATACGAACTTCGGTCGGAAACTAAACAAAAATTTTGGTATCGTGTTGAAAATGTTTAATGAATATTAATAAATTAACTGCACAAGTTCGCTTTATTGCACGCGCTCATAATTTTACAGATTTTTCGCCGGTTATTAAAAAATGTAAAGTATTTTTTTAATTAATAGGCGTCCAAAAGGTTAAAATAATGCTATTTGCGTAGAAAAGACAGTTTTGCTTCCAGTCTTTTTAAGGTGTATTCATAAATTTTCCAAATATAATTGTGTAAGTACTAACTTAACACTAGTGTTATATAATATGTGTATGTGTTACCGTAAAATTGTCAAACACGTTACATTGTAATCTCTTGAGCGATATTGTAAACTCTCGAAATATTGTCAGACGAACATACTGCTTACAATAAAACGCATTATTTTTCGTGAAATGCATGCGATGGTAGTCAACTCACGCGGTGTGGAGGGAAAGAGGGGTCCCCCTTGCCCAATGGTACCACTTTCGTGAAAGGATAATGTACCATTCCTGAGAAATACCGATTAATATAACCTTAACACTTTATATTCCCCTAAAATTAGCGTAGTCGACGGAGCCCCGCTCCGCGGGGCCCTTATTTCCGAGTGCAGGGTTTAAAGAAACCTAACTAACTTAACGGGGGGATGCCCCAAGTCCCGATTATGGGGGCAGAGATACTTCCGTATGTTCAGTTGACAATATTTCGAGTTTTCAATATTGCTGGAGAGAAACACGTTATATTGTAATATAACGTGTTTGACAATTTTACGGTGACATATGTATTGCTAACAAGTTGTATGATCTGATAAATAAATGATTTAATTTGATGTAAAGTCTATATATTTGTGTACTTTAAGTACCTATTTTGTGTAACTAAATTATATTACTGTTATAACATATAATAATAATAAATATATAAATAATGGCTTTGCAAAAGTATTGTCGATTTAAGTATTTTATCTATACAACCTGTTTTTTTTGATATCCCATAACTCTAGGGTATGATTGAGACCATATCAAAGAATGAACTGGCATATGAATTATGTTTCTATCATCATTTTTTTTTTTTTCTTTTTTCATACAAAATAATTCGACAAGATCACGATTATTAATGTAAAACACCCTTACGTGAAATATGACAACGTCGCATTTTCTTAGCTTTAAATATGAATGAATTACTAGCTGCCACCGGGAAGCCCCGATAGCAACATACCTACATATTTTATTTTACTATTTATTTTACTACACTACTGCGAAGTTTGGCAACCTCGCAGAAGTAATGATTCGTCATACTGGTGACTATTTTTGATCTAATTTAATTATGATTGATGATATCTCCGAAACTATGCATTTTTGGATCACCTATTCTTGGAGTTTTAGTATTATTTTTACCTACAGAATATAACCTTAGAGTTATGGGATATCAAAAACAACACGTTGTATAATAGGTATGACTACTTATATATTATTTTCTATTATTAATTTGGATTTTTAACTTAGTTATGTACCGAACCATTCGCTGGGGATTCTCACTTTTCTGATCTCGAAATGTCTCACTAGATCGACCAAAGTTTTTTTCTACAAATCATATCTCGATGGAGGAAAATCCCTACCTATCCTGATTTATCCTTTTGTGTTCTGATTGTTTTTTTTTGTCAAGTTTGTACACTGGTTTTTGGTCCCACTTTCGATGAGAATATACACGCTTTTTGGATATTGTTATTAAAATATAAATAAATGTATTTTGTGTGAATCATGTGTTCTATCTCAACTCTCAACCTTACCTCACCCGGTTGGTGGTGTGGTGCCACTTCCCTCATCGTCATACCTACAATATAATCGGTAGGAAAGCCCAAGCATATTCATCACGAGGAACTCGTGGCCAAATAATAACAGTCTGGATCTATCTTTAGGTTAAGCCGCGCTTGCTTAGGTTGGTCCGCGGATGGGTGACCACTTATTACTTACCGAATTCCCTCCGGGCCTTGAAAAGTAGTCCCGGCTGTTATTTGTAGGTTTATTTATAGTCGTTACAGTTAGTCAGTGACCTGATTGTCAAAGACTGACAACCAGTCTTACTAACCAGTACTAACTCGGTTGTGGAGTCAAGATAGGCAGTTGCTCCACGTAAAATAATGGTATTCCGTTGCGTCTGGTTAGACTGAAAGCCAACCAACACAGTGGGGGAGAACTACAATAAATAGATAATTATTCAGCATGAAAACTGGCTTAGGTAGTCCACGCGTGATGACAGAACGCTAAAACTACAGAAGTTGCAGATGCATTTCGAAATGGTTTAAGAAATAAAAACGGGCTGTTCAGCAACGTTCAGTCTGATAAAAGTTCTACCTGATGGACACATCCATAACGTAGGTACCAGCCAAGAATTTTGTTTTAGAACATGAAAGTTTCCATCCTGAATACAACGACAAAAGGTCACTAGGCGTCAATGTACTCCTCCGCATCCCTGTCACTCTGCAGGAACGTTTAACTTTTCTACCTATTTGCGCCAGCAGCGCCTGCACAACCCGCCGCGCTATGCTTGATGGAACAAGGGTGCGAAAAGAAAGGGAAGAAAGCCTACCAACCTTCCAAGGCACCAATTTCTTAAGGCTGATACTCCAGACTAGCCCACGAAATACAAATTTACAGGCCAGTGCTGTAGTCGCGAACGATGTTTTCATCAACAGACAACTTAGCACTGGCCTGCAAATTGCAGAAAACGAAAGAAAATTTGAATTTCGCGGGCTACCCTGACGCTTTCACCTGAAGCCAAGTTCATTATAGGCTCGACCATGGCTCGACGAACAATATCGTTTTTTTTTTATTTGATGGTTGTATTTTATTAAGAACCAATAGTACATGTACTCTATGAGGGATTTTCTTTTTCAACTCCCCTAGTCGCTGGATAGATGGTGCTGACTGGGGTACGTTACTGGAAGGAACGGAACGTGACAATTTTCTGATTATTTCACTTGTATGTTATTTTGAGAACGTAAAATGAAACGTAAATTAAAAGTAAATAAATAAAGTAATATGACAATGGTCACATCACATCACATTGATATTTTGAAAATAGCCTCTACATGTAAAAGCATTGTTTTATTTTTCCTTTTCGTTTAGTTTTTTTTTTTTTTTCTCAGTTGCCTTTAAAGGAAAAAAAAAATAACTAAACGAAAAGGAAAAGGAAAAATAAAACAATGCTTACCAATACTTTTTAGGGTTTTCCACGCCAGAAAGAAAATGTCCCAAGAGAAAAAGAAGAGAAGTCGTTGCCTTGTGGATTTATGTACAAATGAAGGCATGCATCTTTTTCCTAAAGATGAAAGTCGTAAAGCGCAATGGGTACAAGCCATCGTACATGTCAAACCTGGACGGGCCATAAAAAGAAATTCGCACATAATTATGTTCAGCACACTTTAAACCAAATGATTTTGTAAGAACAGCATTATCAGTGTTACAACCAAGTAAGTTCATCTATGTTTAGCATTGTAGGTATTTTATTAGGTTCAAAAACACCAGAAGAATTGGGTGACGCCTTTGCCCAGCAGTTGGACTGAATAGGCTAACAACAAAAAACAATAGTTTACCTATTTTTAGATGTGGCATCAAAAGTATTGAAGCAAACAGCCATTCCATCCATATTTCCATGAAAAAAATCATTTCAACCTCCCACAACATCCCATACCATAACATCTAAAGATCAAGATTCAACATCATACGCTGCTCCAGAACCTGATGAACATCAAGATTCTCAGGCTCTCAACTTCTCTCTCTCACTGATGGCATACCATGGGGAAGGCCTACGACCAGCCGTCTACGTTTATTATATGCACAAAACTACAAACACACGCTTTGTTATCAATTTAATAGCAAGTACTATTTAAAAAAATATTTGAAGCCCCTAAAAATCCCCCTAATCTTGTCCCTAAAAATGTCCCTTTTAACAATTCTATTCCCTGAATTTAGGGGTAAAACCCTTAAGCTGGCAACCATGCCAAGCGTTTTGACTTTGACACTAGTAACGTGGTCGGGTCAACGCCATCTATAGAGTTGTTGGAAACTATTTTTTTTTTTAATTCTTAAAATGAAAACCTCTCATTCCGATGATGTTTTAAATTCCCGTTGGGATTTTTTATTGCTTGCAACACGGTTGACATTTCTGCAATGACACTTACCCGCACGTATGTTGCCAACTTTAATATTTCATTTTACCAACAATAGTTCGTACAGGGGCGAAAAATTTCCCGATGGGCCGAGTAGGCCCGGGCCTAGGGTGGCAAAATTTAGTCTTTTTTTGAATAGTTTACGCGAGAAAATCTTCTAAAGTGGAAAAATGTGTATCCTGTAACATCTAAAATAAGAAAATTATAAAGGTAAAAAAATATGTGATTTACATTACGATGTAAACTTCCACCAAAAATTGGTTTGAACTAGATCTAGTAAATATTTTTGTCTAATACGTCATAAATCGTAAACTGCAATTTACCTTTCATGCAATCAACAGATATAAATTAAAAAAAGAAGACAAAAACTTTCAAATAATGTTACTTGCTGCTACGGAATCCTTCACGAGCGAGTTAGACTCGCACTTGGCCGCTTTTTTTTTAAGTAGTTATAAAGCACTGGCAAAAAAAATACACGAATGGCGATGACGATTATGAGATGTGTTGCTCATCCAACTGAATCTTTGCCTACTAGCTTATTCCCAGATTAATTTAATTTCTATAGTAGGCAGCAATCTTTCGTAGGCCTAGGGTAGCCAACATAATCAAATCCGCCCCTGAGTTCGTGGCAATGTTCTCAGCCTTTGTTACAGGTAGTTCAAAATATTTCTTACCTGTACCTCATTTTGCTTGTTCCTACCTTGCTCTCTTGATTATAATTACTGCGAAACTGTCTTATAATAAATTCTGAATAAGCTGTTGATCTAATGAAGTTTCATGACATTTAGGGAACATTCGGACGGGGAAAATATTTTTTTATAGATGGTCACCCTTTTATGGGAAAATTATAGTGATTTGATTGTGTGATGTGTTCGTAATTTTTAATTTTAGCTTGAATTACTCTTGAAAGTCTTGAAGTTGGACACGATGGCGACTTCCAGCGAAGCTTCCGATCACGTGAAATCCAGACGTCCTGCTGGTAATTTTTCATTGGCACTCCAATAAAATGGCCTTGTTTTATCGATTGGGGAAGTTGTCTGACTCAATTACTGTTTTGATTGTAGAGTCTGCGTTCAAACAGCAGCGTCTGCCTGCTTGGCAGCCGATTCTAACTGCAGGGACGGTCCTGCCAACGTTCTTCGTGATTGGAATTGCTTTCATACCTGTCGGTATAGGCCTACTTTACTTTTCCGATGAGGTGCGCCCTAAGTTTTTACTAATTACTTGTCGAATTACTCATCGTATCTCTAATGTGTTTTTCACATATTGTACAACAGCAAGTGGAGGCAGTGCTTAGTTCCTTGAGTGTAGGGAATACTTAATCCGAAGTTCATGGCAATAACTTTGTTAAATTTAATGACTACGACAAATACGACTACGCTAATTTAATGGCTATGTTAACTTCTTTCCTTCTGGCTTGGGACTCAGTTTTGTTATTCATTTTTATCTCCCATATAAATGTATTATGTAGTAAGTAAAATTTCTATGATTGGGTACTGAAATATAGTATGTGATTATTTGTAGGTCAAAGAACATGTAATAGACTACACACTTTGCACGAAAGACGGTGAAAACATCACTTGTGCGGACTACATTAAACAGAACTCCATGGAAGAATGCATTTGCCACATCGCCTTCAACTTGACTGAGGATTTCAAAGGAGACGTGTACTTCTATTATGGACTCAGCAACTACTACCAGAATCATCGACGATATGTCAAATCTAGGTAATTTCAAATCTATTTTGCACACTATTGCGGAGGATGGGGTTAGTGGAAATTACGATTGTTTTTTTTTAAATATGAGTTGATAAAGTAAACTATGAGAGGGAACATTGGAAATAATTATGTTGATCTAAAAGTCAATTCATGACCTTTTCATTATTACTGATCAGAACATGGTAGAAGTATAACTCTTGTCTTACTCTATTAGAGTATGATATTCATATCAGGGTTCATAGACATTGTTGTTGGGACTGTTTAAGGCTTACTTAAGATCAGGGCCTCGATTAATCGTCAAATTCTATCAAATTTTGACAAGTTTGTTAATTCTACTAATATAATGGTACCATTATGACTTCAATGGTCAACCACTGACCTGAAATGTCATAGAATGATAATCACGTACATGAAATCTGGCATGAATAAATGTTCACATTTAGTAGTAGATTTCGAAAACCATTTGTACTTAGCAGAACTAGGCCCCAGCTTGTTGTTTGTAAAATTCCTAACAGTACCTCTCATTATAACATTTTCTTTTTCTTAAGGGGCTGGTGGAGCGTGCATCGTTCATATAAACGTAATACCAATATAATTTGTAAATCAAACATATTGTTAAGGTAGCGTGGATTTATTTCGATTGCATTACAGAATATCTAGGTTCCCAAATATATATTTTGAATGGATACTGATTTAAACAAGTTATGAGAAAAATAAGTTTAGTATTGAAATTTTAAATTCCTCATATCTCGTCTTTATATCATTGGCCTTTTAAAATATTTGGGAACATAGATATTCTGTAATACAATCGAAATAAATAAGCAAAAGACCCCGCAGCCCTGAGGAACTACCAACTAGCCAAAAGCAGACTAAATTAAATAGCTACTGGTTGAGCGCTCCCATTACTACCTCGAACCGATTCTCTGGCCTTGATGTCATAAATAATTCTTCCGAAACCTCCCAAAAGCCCATCAAACCACCTCCATTGTTCGTAGACAAAGTTAGTAATATTCAGCCACTCTATGACATGCTGAATGCCACAGTTACTGACCAGTACGAAATCAAGATCCTCCGTGGTGAACAAGTGAAAATTCAGCCAAAAACCACAGAAGTGTACACAAAAATCTACAAGGAACTTCAAAAACGAGAAACTGAATTCTACACATACAAACCCAAAGAAGAAAGGAGCTTTCGAGTAGTCCTTAAAAACATCCATCCGACTACTGAAACCAATGATATAAAAGTGGCATTTGAAGAATTAGACCACAAAGTGACAAATATCTGGAATATAAAGGATAGAAAAACTAAAATGCCTCTTCCACTACACTACATAGACCTAAAGCCAAACCAAAACAACAAAAACATTTATAACGTGAAGCGCCTTCTCCATTGCTGCGTTGTATTTGAACCACCGAGACCAAAAAGAGAGATCCCCCAATGCTCTAACTGCCAAAGATATGGTCACACACGTAGATTTTGTCATCGTCAGCCCCGATGCGTCAAGTGCGCTGGAGCACACAATACTCTCGACTGCGCGAGGAAAGACCGTTCCGATAATGTGCGGTGCGTACTTTGTGAAGGTAACCACCCCGCAAATTACAAGGGATGCTCGGTATATAAAGAATTGCAAAAAGTTAAGTATCCCCCTCTGAGACCAAAAACCCAACGCATCAAAGACACACAGGAAGCAAATAAAAGTACAGCCAAAAATAGCCGATATGAAGGCGCATGTAATAAATCATACGCAGAAATAACAACCGGCATATCAACTGAAGAAACCCAACCATCAACACACCTACCTCAATCAAAGCCAAACCCGTCACCTGACATTAAGGAATTTATGCAGACACTCATGAACCAGATGATGCTAATTACTAAGATGCTGGGAGATCTCATGTCCATGCTTCCAAATTTAATGCATTAACATTATGCATCTGGAATGCAAATGGCCTGTCACAACACTCTGAAGAGTTAAAACTTTTTTTATACCAATATAATATTGATATCATGTTAATATTTGAAACGCATTTCACTTCAAGAAGCCATATGGAAGTGCCTGGATATAAGCTATATCATACCACACATCCAGACGGAAAAGCACATGGTGGATCAGCTGTAATAATCAGAAGTAAATTAAAACATTACGAATCAGTACCGTACTGCAAAGCACCAATCCAAGCAACAACTGTAATAGTAGTCACTGTTACCCAGTCTTCAAGACTGGGTAAGTCCCATCACTGTGTCAGCTCTCTACTGCCCACCGAAACACATTATTAAACAGGAGGACTTCAGCGAGTTCTTCAATTCTCTCGGCGATCGGTTTATAGCTGGTGGAGACTTTAATGCGAAGCATAGCTATTGGGGCTCAAGATTGACACTTCCCAGGGGCCGGGAGCTACTCAAAACTGTCGAAAAACTAAAACTGGAAATTATATCATCAGGTGAGCCCACATATTGGCCTACTGACAGAAAGAAAGTACCTGACCTAATAGACTTCTGTGCTGTTAAAGGTGTCTCGAAAGATTACTTCCAGTGCCAGAGCAGCTATGAGCTATCTTCCGACCATTCACCAGTCTTAGTCAAATTATGTACCAGTTTTAAAGAAACTACAGAAACCTGCGTCCTTCACACCAAAAAGACAGACTGGGAAATCTTCAGGACAATAGTCAGTCGTGCCCTGTCGCCTACAGTCAGTTTAAAATCAGAAGACGATGTAGTAGCAGCCATAGAATTCTTCAATGATTCAGTTCAAACTGCTGCCTGGCAATCTACTCCTGCCAATAACTTGAAGAATAACAAAAAATCAATATCCCATACTATTCTGGATAAAATAACTGAAAAAAGGAGACTAAGGAAACAATGGCAACAATTTAGATGCCCTAACGATAAAAGAAAATTAAATCACACTGTTCGGAATCTCAAAAAGCTTTTAGACGAGGACAGAAATAATAGTGTCCAGGCGTTTCTGAGGAACCTTGATGCTTCTACTGCTACCGATTACTCACTGTGGAAAGCTACCAAAAAACTAAAGCGGCCTAAAACGGCGTCCCCCCCACTTCGGCAACCTAATGGGTGCTGGGCTCGAAATGACGAAGAAAAATGCACAACATTTGCGGAACACTTAAAAGACGTATTTCAGCCTCACCCCTACGAGGGGCCCCCAGAGCACAAAGAAGAAGTCCAGCGAGAAGTCCAGCGGGATTGTGATTCATCCACTAGCCCCATCGTAATGTTTACAAAGCAGGAACTAATTAGAGCGATAAAAAACGTAAAACCTAAAAAAGCGCCTGGTTACGATTTGATAACTGGCATGATTTTGCAACAACTTCCAGATTCTGGCCTGATTTTCCTGTTGTCAATCTACAACGCTATGTCAAGACTTTGCTTCTTTCCCCCCCAATGGAAAACAGCTAAGATCTTAATGGTTCCTAAACCAGGGAAACCAGTTGAAGACCCGAAGTCATACCGACCAATAAGTTTGCTTCCAATAGCGTCTAAAGTTTACGAATCGCTCCTTCTATCACGCTTAATGACTATAATTAAAGTAAAGCATTTAATACCCGACCATCAATTTGGGTTCCGACAGAGACATGGCACAGTGGACCAGGTACACAGGCTTGTCAGTAAAATACACAACACTTTCGAAGATAAAGAATATTGTGCTGCCGCATTCCTTGACATTTCTCAAGCCTTTGATAGAGTTTGGCACGAAGGTCTCCTCTATAAAATCAGAAACAGCTTCCCAAGCAACATCTTCCTCATTTTGATGTCGTACTTGAGAGAGAGATACTTCTTCGTGCAGAGTGGAGACGCAGTATCAAAGCTATACCCTATTGTTGCTGGAGTACCTCAGGGCAGTGTGCTTGGACCGATTTTGTACTTGATTCATACTGCGGACCTCCCAATATCAAATTTGGCAACTACAGGAACTTTCGCAGATGACACAGCTGTGTTGGCATCCCATTTGTAATAATAAAAAAAATAAATATATATTTATATTGAATGCTATTAATGCTAGATGTTTTCCCTGTGTTGTGAAGCTACTGGGTTAAAATAAAATATGAATAGTGTATGTGTGCTCAAAATATAAGTTTAAAAATGAACCTCGGGCGCCAGAGCACACACCATGCTTACGGAATGTTCAGGCAGCAGGCATTAAAAACCTTTAATCTGCTAGCGGGGGGGCATCAATAAAAGTCGAACAAAGTTATAAGAAAAATCTAACTTTATTTGCCCGTAGGCTGCTGGGCTTAAAACTAAAACGATTGAAGATTCCTTCCTAAAGAAAAGAGTACTTATTTAAAACTAATAAAGAGGGTCAGATCATTATTGCACTTTTTTTTTGAATATTACAGTTAAAATTATACCAAGGCCAGTATAACCAGCCCACCACACACGATGCTCATCTCCTGGGTCCTCCACTCAGGTGTGCGTCCCAGGTGAGTTGGTAGGAGCCGCGCGTCCAAAGTTTATTTGTAGAAGGTAAAGGAAACACCTCATTGGGCTGAAAATACGAACAATTTTGTTACGTGACGCTATTACCAAAAATATGGCGTCGCAGGCCTTCCGAGAAAATCTATCAAATGTACTACTTACTGTTTCCTTCAAAATTCAAATTATTGTCCTCCTCATGCAGGACATCTAGATTATCAATTAAGGGTATGATTCCTGAAACAATGTAATATTTGCATCGATGAGCGTCGGACACTACGCAAACACAATTTTGAATTTGTATTGGAAAATACGAAGAACTCGCTTACCATTGAAATAAAACGGAATCCTAGGGGGAATCATGGAAGACTACCGGCAGCTAACGCATTTCGATCTAATTTCCGGTGTCCTGTAACCCGATTATACGGATTTATTATCGAGCGATCTAGATTACCACCATTCTTCCAAAATGTTCAGTCGGAAAGTGACAGTTGTCAAAGACAAACTCCACAGCTAAGCAAAATCAGTGTGACCACTACACAAAAAAAATAATTTTAAAGAAATAAATCCGCTTTCATGTAACAGGCTTAAAAGACCCGTTACATTACATCCCTCCCCGAAAAATAAAAGAAAGGAACTTTCTTTTATTAGAAAGCAATCTTCAACCAAATAAACCAAACCTAATTACTTTCTAATTCCAAATAAAAGAAAAAATCATAAAAGATTCAAAGTGTAAATGAATTCTGAAAACGTCAAGCGACTAAGTATCAAGAACTCTATAAAAGCAAAAAATACAAATAACAAAAAAGAAATCTGTGAAAAACAGAATAAAAAAATAAGTTATAAAACTTAGATAAATGAAACGAAGAGAGAAATCTCTTACCGCTTCCAAACTACAACCTTTAGTGCAGTTAGGCACCTTCGCCACTGACTAAAAATTTCGAACAAACTCGAACAATATACCAAAACAAACTACAACTTTTGGTACAATTAGGCACCTTCGCCACTGATCAAAAATTTCGAATTAACAATATACCAACACAAAACAAACTACAATTTTTAGTGCAGTTAGGCACCTTCGCCACTGACTAAAAATTTCAATCCATTTGGAACAGCACCACCCCGAGTGCAGTTAGGCACTATCGCCACTGACTACTAGGTCAGCTGCTTCCAACTCTACCATCTCTAGAGTGCAGTTAGGCTCCATCGCCACTGACTAACTCCGTGTTCTACAATCCAAAAAATATTTGAAAATCCAAACAAAAGTTTTCAAATAAAGCTGAAGGACTTTATTTAAAAATATTGTTACAGGAACAACCTGCAACAAAACAAAGAAAAAAAAGCGTATTGTGATCGGCTCATCACCACCGAATTCCCGAGCACAACAGCTGCAAAAGAATGTGAATGCTGTGACTGGCTCAACACTACCAATCTCCCAGACACAAACAAATTCACAAAAAAACATTGAGATCTCCAATGAGAAATCTCAATAACAAAAGTGCGAAACCCAAAGTTTCACAATGCGATCGGCACACCACCACCGAACTTCCGAGCGCAAAGAAAAAGAATGACGAAAGTCAAAAAAATCCCGCATTGTGATTGGAACAACAATGTCCAACACAATGGAAAAGGAAAAAATATGGCCAGGGCCAAAATCCCACATTGTGACCGGCACAACACCACCGACCTTCCGAGCACAATGGTAAAAGAGTCGAAATCAAGGTCAAAAATTACACCAAGATCCAAAAAAATGATAAGGCATTTTGCAACAAAAGTTACAGAATGACCCTAAAAAGCAAAGTCCAGGATGAACGCGTACTAACAAAGTCAAATCCGATCATTAAAAAGAATGAAACTCTAGTAAAAATGAGAAACAATTCTGACAATGAACGAAACAAAATAGATTTAAAAATCGATTACTATTTATAACGAAGAGGAAATAGAATGATTTTAAACTATGAAAAAAGTGAAGATTACAAAAACTTGAAATTGAATTTAAGTCTTTGAATCCCAAGGTAAAATTACCTGAAGTGTAGGATTATATAAGATTCTAATAAAATGTAAACAGGTAAAAAGATTACCCTTAAAAAGAAAAGAGAATCATATATAATCCAACAAAAACAAACAAAACATAAATAAGATCCTTCGATGTGAAAAATAGTTAGTGTGAAAAAAAAAACTAGTATTAAATTAACCAGAATGACCTAAGCTTTATTTTAGAAAGAATCGAATTGGAATCTAATAAATTATAGTGAAGTTACCAAACATAATAATAAGTTTCAAACAGCGATAGCCTTTCATACATCATTCTAACAAAAGCTGATCTTCACACAAAAATACTCAATAACAAAACAAAGTCTAAAAGTTCCCAAAATTAAAATTTAATAATATCTTTAACATGATAACGCCCCACTGAACCTTTATTTAAATCTTTCAAAACATAGACGTTATCTGAAACCTTTTCAGTTATTTTACACTTTACAAACTTAGGTGCAAGCTTAGCCGAAAAATATGCAGGCGCATGAGATTGAACAAAACTTCTTCTCCACACCATATCACCCACATCAAAAGAAATGACTTTCCGACCTTTATTATAATAAGCGGCATTTCGCTTATACCCCTTTAACAAGTAAGCTTGAACTTTAACAAAAATATCACTAAGTGAACTAAGAGAAACTGCATAAGCATTCCTATTTGAAATTTCTAGTTGAGTTAAATCTTCAACAGAACTACTAAAATGATGTAATGACGCATCAAGAATAAGCTCCCTACCAAACATCAGAAAGTTAGGAGTAAACTCAGTAGCAAGGTTTACACTATTATTTAAAGCTAATTGAACATTGGGCAAAAAACTTGACCAAGTTCTATGATCATCTCTAACAAAACACGATATGCAGGTTTCGACCGTTTTATTATACCTCTCAACAGGATTATTTTGAGGTGTATACAAAGTATTATAAAATATTTTGGTTATATTAAAACCTTTCATAAAATCTACAAAATGTTTTGAAGTAAATTGGGTTCCATTGTCACAGACTACTATTTTTGGACAACCAAACTTAAGAAATATTTCTTTTTCAAAATGTTTACAAATTACTCTAGTGGTAGCATTGATCATTGGAAAGAACCAGCAATATTTAGTAAAAACATCTACAACCGAAAGTATGTATCTATGACCAGAATAAGTTTTAGGTAGAATTCCTATGATACCAACGGATAGCATCACTTTGTTTTGTAAAAAGAATAGGAGCTGAACGGTAAATGTTAAAAAAAAAGGTTTTTTAAATAATCCAACCAGCTTGAAAAATCTTTGTCACGAGTAGCATCATCCGGCTTTTGACTTCTAATTAATTTTTCACATATCGAGGCACGCGAAGTTTTTTATTAAAAATGTGGGCTCGATGCAACCGAACTAGTTTTTTGACTCTTGCCTTCTGACACTTAAAACAAACAATACCCGATTCCTGAAGCGGCGGAAACTGAACTCCCTTGTCCATGATTAACAAAACAGCAAGTCGAATAAGAAGCGATAAGCAAGAACTAAACGTCAAAAAGTTTTAAGATTTGAAAATAAATTCTCAAGTTTGAGGTTAAGTATGAAAGTCAATGTGGTTTGCCCATGAAAAATTACTAAGTTAAATATTGTTTTAAAAAAGTGCAATAATCACTTACAAACAGCTTAAGTCTAGTTAAATTAAATGTACAATATTGTACTTAACAATTAGATTAAATTAATTACATACAAAGTTAAACTTAGTTTTTTAAAATAACTTTCCTGTTGAGTGCAACAACTAAACGCGGTCTATACTATAAATATGTTGGTTTTGCTAAGAAAAAACATGTTATTAAAACAAACAAGTCAATAAACAAAATTATCAATTGTAAACACCAAAATTGTTTACAAAGATTCACCAAAATAAGTTAAGTACTACTTATGAGTCACAAACTAAAATAAACACAAAGTTATTAAAATAACAATGATGAACAAACAAAAGACTCATAGGTTAATTAATTATTGTGCAATAATGACCGTAAATACTCATAAACAAGCACCAGACAACCTACTTCAAGTCCCTGTTCGGGCGCCAATTGTAATAATAAAAAAAAAATATATATATTTATATTGAATGCTATTAATGCTAGATGTTTTCCCTGTGTTGTGAAGCTACTGGGTTAAAATAAAATATGAATAGTGTATGTGTGCTCAAAATATAAGTTTAAAAATGAACCTCGGGCGCCAGAGCACACACCATGCTTACGGAATGTTCAGGCAGCAGGCATTAAAAACCTTTAATCTGCTAGCGGGGGGGCATCAATAAAAGTCGAACAAAGTTATAAGAAAAATCTAACTTTATTTGCCCGTAGGCTGCTGGGCTTAAAACTAAAACGATTGAAGATTCCTTCCTAAAGAAAAGAGTACTTATTTAAAACTAATAAAGAGGGTCAGATCATTATTGCACTTTTTTTTTGAATATTACAGTTAAAATTATACCAAGGCCAGTATAACCAGCCCACCACACACGATGCTCATCTCCTGGGTCCTCCACTCAGGTGTGCGTCCCAGGTGAGTTGGTAGGAGCCGCGCGTCCAAAGTTTATTTGTAGAAGGTAAAGGAAACACCTCATTGGGCTGAAAATACGAACAATTTTGTTACGTGACGCTATTACCAAAAATATGGCGTCGCAGGCCTTCCGAGAAAATCTATCAAATGTACTACTTACTGTTTCCTTCAAAATTCAAATTATTGTCCTCCTCATGCAGGACATCTAGATTATCAATTAAGGGTATGATTCCTGAAACAATGTAATATTTGCATCGATGAGCGTCGGACACTACGCAAACACAATTTTGAATTTGTATTGGAAAATACGAAGAACTCGCTTACCATTGAAATAAAACGGAATCCTAGGGGGAATCATGGAAGACTACCGGCAGCTAACGCATTTCGATCTAATTTCCGGTGTCCTGTAACCCGATTATACGGATTTATTATCGAGCGATCTAGATTACCACCATTCTTCCAAAATGTTCAGTCGGAAAGTGACAGTTGTCAAAGACAAACTCCACAGCTAAGCAAAATCAGTGTGACCACTACACAAAAAAAATAATTTTAAAGAAATAAATCCGCTTTCATGTAACAGGCTTAAAAGACCCGTTACACATTCTAACCATAAAGTTGCATCAGCTATGCTGCAGACCTGCTTGAATGACATAGCCCTCTGGCTCAAAAAGTGGAGGATAAAAGCAAATGAGACCAAGTCGGTAAATGTTACATTTTCTAAGAGAAAGGAAACATGCCCACCAGTACAGTTAAATAATATACAAGTGCCTCAGGCTGAATATGTTAAATACCTTGGTTTATACCTTGACAGACGCCTCACTTGGAAAAAACACATCTTCACAAAACGGAAGCAACTTGGACTGACACTAAGAAAGTTTTACTGGTTAATTGGCCGGAATTCACAATTACACCTGGAGAATAAAATCCTAATATACAAAGCCATAATCAAGCCTATTTGGACCTATGGCATCCAGCTATGGGGAACAGCTTCACACTCTAACATAGAGATCATACAGCGCTTTCAGAACAAGCTTCTAAGAACAATCACAAACGCTCCATGGTTTGTTCCAAATGAAGCTCTACACAATGATCTGAAGATACTTCCAGTCAAAGAAGAAATAAAAAGCCACCTCAAGTCATACAAAGAAAGAATAACTCGTCACCCAAACATCTTGGCTAACCAACTCATGGATAAAAAAGGAATCCGCAGACTAAAACACAAAATTCCACAAGATCTAGTCGGACAATACTAGCATTATGCTTTTAAGTAAGAGGTTGTGTCATAGGACGCATACCGAGCAAGACAACTAACACGCCATAGAAATTACTTATTGTCCTAATGACTAGTGACAGATTGTAAGAAAAAAGAGGCAAAAAAAAAAAATACACACTGCCTTAAGAATATGTTTGATTTTCATATTATTTTGGTATTACGTTCGTATGAAAAACGCATGCTCCGCCGGCCCCTTAATTTCATTTGTATAATAAGTATGTTTTTACAAACAAAAAGTATATATGTAGTATAATATCAACTGTCTGGTGACCACGACACAAGCCTTGGTTGGCACTAAATGGCGCTGTGTGTAATGCCCAGCAATATTTATTTATTTAATTTTATATCATTATTTTCCAGGGATGACACACAGCTTCTTGGTCGCCTGTCGTTGATACCTTCAACTGACTGCTTGCCGTTTGCTTTTGCAGTTGAAGATGGAAAGACAAAGACTGTGGCACCATGTGGAGCTATAGCTAACTCTTTATTCAACGGTATGAACCTATGTGGAACTTTTGTTTATTATAAACAGCATGAGGATAAATTCAGATACAAAACTTGCAATGATTACAGTGTAAATGTTAAGAGGGCTATCACATTTTTTCTTGTATATGAGTGTTTTACGAATCTTAACACTAATACAAGAAAAATTGACACATTTTTTTTGTCTCTTTTTCTCTTACACTCTTTCACTAATCATTAGGACAATAAGTAATTTCTATGGCATGTTAGATGACTTGCTCGGTATGCTTCCTATGACACCACCTCCTTAGATCTTGTGGAATTTTGTGTTTTTGCCTGCAGATTCCTTTTTATCCATGAGTTGGTTTGCCAAGATGTTTCGATGACGAGTTATTCTTTCTTTGTATGACTTGATGTAGCTGAATTGTGTAAGCTTTCTCGGGCATATTTTTTCTGGTATTCACTGTATATTTAGTATATGTTTATTTAAGGAGTACTAAATAAATATAAAGAATAATTATAGCAAATTAATAATACTATGTACACATGATTGAAAATTAGAAAAATAATAGAATTTTAATAACCATATTGTTACAATATTACCATATTTTGATTGTTATTTGTTTCACCAGATACGCTGAAAGTCCGCTCACAAGATCTGAACAAGGATGTGCCCGTTTTTCGCACAGGGATAGCGTGGGATTCAGACAAGAAAATCAAATTCAGAAACCCACCTGGGGAACTTAGTGTTGGTATGCACTGTTTTCAATATTAATCTTTGAAATACTGCACCATAACATTGAAATCTATTCAGTCATTACAGATAGTCAGTGGCCCAAAAAGTCTAACAACCAGTCCTACCAAGGGGTATCGCATTGCCCAGTACTAAACTGGGTTGTGGAGGTCAGATAGGCAGTTGCTCCATGTGAGATATTGGTATTCAGCTGCATCTGATTAGACTGGAGGCTGACCTCAACATATTTGGGAAATGGCTAGGCAGATGATGAACATTGAAATCTATTGTAAACCTGAAAAGCATACTCTATTGTATTAGGTTGAGAAAATTGCAGAAATCATTTTCAAACAACATGTTTAATTTTAAAGAAAAATATGTGATGCGTTATTAGCACTAAGAACATTCAAAAAGTCTTAGACAAAAAAGAGGAAAACAACCCTTCAAAATAAAAATCAGTGCATCCACTGTGTTTCTGGGTGACGACAAGGACCTATTTCCCACAGTGCACTTTCGTCGCACAAAGCTTTAATTTAGATGTATTCTAAACTGAAAATTCCACTCAATGCCAGGAATTGAGAATACAGTAATCATCAACATTATAGGTTCCTTACTTTGCCCCTTGTTACTTGGGGTTAGTGCAACACTGTAATATAGTCAGCTTACTGAATAAACCAGGATGAACCTCCTTAGAATGTGTGAAATGCAACTTATAGTTAATCTTAATTGCAGCATTCGCAAACTATACGAAACCGGAGAACTGGCGCATCCATGTATGGGAGTTGGATCCTAACAACACTGAGAACAATGGCTTTCAGGTAATCAGCATATAATGTAGTATCATAGAAAGATATTAATCTCTTAGGTCGCAGCATGTCTTCCAAACTTCTCTTTTTTCCTCATCTCGTCAGGCACTTCTTTTCTTGCCATATTGTTCTTGAAGTCTGCAATATATTGCCCGCCAGAACATCAAATCAAGAACGAACAACTCACAGATTTCTTCTTAATTCGGGGAAATAACTTTATAGCAGGTGGAGACTTTAATGCTAAACACACGTCCTAGGGTTCACGATTGATAACAACTACTATAATATCTATGGGAGAACCAATTTATTGGCCCACTGATAGAAAAAGATACTGGATCTGATTGACTTTGCTGTAGCTCTAGGTGTGAACATAGACATTATCAAGGTGACTTCCAGCACGGATCTCTCATCTGACCATTTGATCTCGAGCTCGATCCACCTATTAAGCCATTCACTGTTGGTGAAGTAAGGTAGATGATTTACAAGAAACTAAACCCAAAAAAGGCAAAGGTTACGATCTCATAACAGGTAAATACATTAAGGACAATGCTATATATCCTTTTTAAGTCAGCTGAGTCTACTGCCTTCCACTGTGGAAAGACTTTTCCACAGTGGAAGGCAGTAAAAGTCTGACAGTCCCTCCCGCTCCGCCCAGAGTGGGAGAAGTCATTTGATGATTTCCCATCCCAAAAAGAAAAAAAAATGGACACAATAACTTCAAGTTAACCCAAGAGAGGGTGCATCACTGTATGCATACCCGGCAAGTGCAAATGCGAGCATATCCAAAATACAGCTGATTGTCCTCAAACTGGTACAGATTGCAGGAGAAAAGGGGGTCTAAAAAAAATTGACATAACACAGTCCACACATCGTATCTTTGGTTTTCCTCTACTCATATATCCACCCACATTCAGACTCAAAACTTTCCTCACATTTTCCGTGTGTTTTTATTAGTTGCACACAAGTTGGAAAACAAAAAAAAAAGAATGATTTAATAAATAATGAGACAAAATTATGTGAGAAGTACACTGACTGAAGAACTGCAGACTGGTATTAAGAAATTATGATCACAAAAATCCAACAGTACTTTTTGCCCAAACTGAGAGTTCGAAAAAAATTCTAGCCTACATTCTCATACGTGATGGATATTGGTAACTAAACACGAAAGAAAAAAAAAGTACCTGCAATTATAGATTCCAAAAGAACATCAATTAGGTTTTGTTTTACTCAACAAACAAATCGATATTATTATCTAAACACGATTAGATAATAATATCGATTTGTTTGTTGAGTTCCTCTAGTCTAGTAGATAATAAAAATATTTACATATTTCAGACTACCAAAGTATACAACCGAATTAGTTATACATTGCAATTGAAGCCTTATTTGAACCGTATACAAGTCATACGCTTCCCCTTCAGAACGAAGACCTCATAGTATGGATGCGCACGGCCGCGCTGCCGACGTTCCGCAAGCTGTACCGTCGCGTAGACCATACCCAGGTCGGCTTCAGCACCGGGCTCGTCAAGGGACCCTACGTACTCACTGTTACCTATAGTAAGTAGTACTTATCTATTCCAATTATTCACGTTATGAGCACGTGCAAAAAAACCTAGTATTATGTAGATTTGTTCGTCATTATTTTATGTTATTGATTAGCACAGTAAAAAAAAATGAACTTATAAACCTGTGGATGATCCATTACTTAAGGTGAAAGCGTCAGGGTAGCCCACGTTTTTTTTTACGTTTTTTGCAGTTTGCAGGCCAGTAGCAGGTTGTATGAAGTTGAAAACATCGTTCGCGACTGTAAAATGTATGTAGTAACAGAATTATAACCATCAAAATCATCAGTACAACCCTCTAAGTTCATAAAACTCGATGAACGATTTTTGCAAGGTCAAAGTCGTTCCGATACTTATGTGAGCTTGGAGGGTTGAATGATGATTTCGATGATCATAATTCTGTAACTACATGCGTCTTACAGTCGCGAACTTATTTTCAGCTTCATACAACATGGTGCCCCCTTAATGTGAAATCGTCAGGGTCGCCCGCGAAATACAAAATTTCTTACGTTTTTTTGCAATTTATAGTTGTACGAGTTTGACCTTGAAAAATTAGTTCCTCGACCTTAATAAACTTGGATAGTTGTGTTGATGATTTTAATGATTGTGATTCTGTAACTTCATATGTCTTACAGTCGCGACCGATATTTTCATCAACATTTATAACCTAGCACTGGCTCGCAAATTGCAAAAAATTTAGACAAATTTGAATTTCGTGAGGTTCCCAGGAGCATCCACCTTAAGCCTATGGTCCTGGCTGTCTTTTCTAGATCTTTGTCAGCGGTTGCTAGTAGTCAATGGCTGTAAGTCTGACAATCCGTCTTACCTAGTACTAACCGGGTGTTGATGATCTGCCCAGCCTTTTCTCAACTATGTTGGGATTGATCCAGTTGCAGCCGATTACTAGTGTTTCACATGGAGCGAACAGATGTTCAGTAACCTTAATTTTCATCTGATCACAAGGCTAGAATCAAAATGAAAAACCTTTGTTTTTTATCCCTTTTTTAAATCTGAGATCAAGTTCAGTTCAAGTAAAGTTTTAGCGTTTTCTCATCTTAAGGCTGAATATGTTTGCTAAAAACTCCCTTCCAATATCGCCTACCACTGTGAAACAAGCAGTATTCCAAAACAATAACTACCTACCCACATTAAAACTAAATTATTCCACAGATTACCCGGTAACAGACTTCGACGGCACGAAATCTTTCGTTATATCGACGACATCGCTCCTCGGGGGCAAGAACCCGTTCTTGGGAGTGGCCTACGTGGTGGTTGGTACCCTGTGTCTATTGCTGGGCATAGTACTGCTTGTGATACATGTGAAGTGCTCCAAGAGGTACATATGGCTTTGGTATACTTACTGACTCAGTTGCCGCACGATGTCGCAGGTGCGTCGTCGGATTATCAGCGTAGTTTAGTTTTGTTTATAATATCGGAGGTTTACTATAACCCTCCCATGTTGGGACACCTCTCGTGCGTTGCGTTGCGCGTTTGTCACTCAGTGCGTTGATTATAGCGACCACGCACGTCGCAACACTCGTGTGGCATCTCTCTTAGTTACTCATTACAATTGAAGCCCCATTTGAAGATAAAATCATGAAGTAGTAGAAATCTATACAGGGTTAATTTCCAATGACCAGCCAAAATGTAAAATTAAGATCTTACATATCAAACTAAAAGTGCATTTTAAATATTACTGTCGAAAAATATAAAATAAAATAATAGCATTCATTTGAAAATGTACTAAAAATTTCCTAAATCATAAACCTAGTCAAAGTCAAAGTCAAAACATTTATTGCGAACCAAGTGTACAATGTGGTGTTATGGTATGGTAGTACTTATGACTTAGCGGCCTTTTACAAGCATTGCAATTTCTCCTTCGATTGCCCTTCTCATTTTAAATTAGCATGCATTCAAGCATGCATTCAACATTTGTAATTACGTAATTTTTTGTGGAAATCAATGCGCTTGCGTGCGTGCATGCACCGTCAAATGTATGTGTGTGCTAACCATATATATAATAAAGGAGATATGGCGTGGAGTTCAAAATGTATGTATAGAAAACCGATGAAGCCACAGTTGACCCTCCATAACGCTAATATTGCACACACAGTTGTATCAAAACAATACTACGAACAAGTGAGAGAGAGAACACACGCGCCATCGATAACTCAGTCATTTAAATATAAACCTTATTATTTAATCCACAGCGTACTTTTTCCGTATAATTTACTCACACTAAAACAATTATCATTGTGTGTTGTCGGGACACGGGGGCGGATACGACACAGTGCTTGACTGAATCGAAGCGTTATCGATAAATATGTCGATACATTTTTATAAAGGATTTAGAAATAAAGTACAAAACATTATTTAATTCATAAAAATAATTTAAAAACAATTACAAATCAAATGACACAGTTACGCGTAGTTCAAAATCAAAATCAAAGCATTTATTTCAATTAGGTCAGTTTCAGGCTCTTTTGAATTGTAAAAACAAAAAAAAAATAAGTTTAGAACCACATCGGCCTTCCAACCGGATTACAAGAGTTAACAAATTGAAGAAAAATCTGAAATAGTAATATAACAATTCGTAGTCCACTTTCTTGTCGATAGACTTTATCAAACCTCCGCGAGCACATCACTAGCTCGCGCTCAAATACGGCGGACCGGAGCAGCGGCCGCACCATGCGACATTACGGTTTAATAATTCGTTATGTCATTTCAATAATATTATTTAATATTTTTATAATATTTCGTTATGTCAGCTGTACATTGCTTTTTCAGTCACTCAGTGACAGACTGAGGTGGTTGTAAAAGAGCAATGTATTTAATGCAAACATAATACAGTCGGAGTAATACAAGAAAACAAAAATAAAGCAGTACAAGTCAGATATATTTTAGGGATTGTGGTTGTTCGTGATTTTTAAGACAAATATTGTAAAATACTTGAACTTACCTGTTGTAACTGATGCCATGACTTCTAAAGTTTTTCTCTGGCTTCTATTTTTGCACGAAACTACCGAACAAGACGACATAATCGTTTTTTTTACGAACGCGGTTGACAACACACTAACTCGCGGTAACGGCCATTTTTTCAATAGCTGACCGACGCGCCCAGCTCCACGTGGTCGCCGACACGCCCCTTGCCACTTCTCCTGTTTTTAATATTTCTATGGTGCTAACTGCTACTCGTCTAGGTTGTTGAATTGAATTGTGCTGTGGCAATATCCACACAGAGAGCAGCCGGCGGTGGCCCGGTGGTGGGAGAGCAGCGGTGGCCCGGTGGTGGCGGCCCCGACTTACGAACAGTAGGTCATGGGTTCGAACCCAGACAGGCGCATTACTTTGTGTAATTTATTTCATCACCGCTGCTCTCAAAACGGTGAAGGAAAACATCGTGAGGAAACCGGCATGTCCTAGAACCAAAATTTCGAAGACATGTGACATCTACCAATCCGCACTGGGCCCGAGTGGTAGATTATAGACCATCCCCTCACATTGAGAGGAGGTCGTGTCCCAGCCAGTGGGAACATTACCTATAGGCTGATGATGATGATGATGAATATCCACACGTTCGCTTTTTAGTGGTGGACAGGAATTACATTGTAATAAAAACGTCGTTGTAACGAAAATATTATCGATTCTAAACCATCTCTGAAAATTTGGCCGGTTATTGAAAATTACCCCTGTATAATAAGTTAATTGATTCTGTCTACTCTGCAATGGAAATGCTCATCGCATACCGAACCTACACCAACACCACCTCAAAATAAAACAGTCAAAAACGTACAGAACCCGGCAGTACGGTTTCTTTGTAAAGCTCAGTGTCACCCGGGTACCGTACGTGTCGACGGACTCAATTTATATGCGACCAGCCCGCGTAGCATGACCACTGTAGACACGACAGAGAGTCGACAAATCTTTTGTTCATCTGTCATTTTGTCGATTCAGTAACAGATTAACAAAAGATTTGTCGAGTCTTTCTCGGTTCTCCGGTGGTCATGCTAAGCAGTGTTATTTTGGTTGAAATTCACCAACAAACTGAACGCAATCAGATCTCACTATTATTTATTCTGTACCCGAGTTAAACAATGTCATTGGCAACTCTTGAACGCAGTTTACTTGTGCTGAGCGCGTTCAGTTTCTTTGGTAAAATTCACCGCCAGACTACGGTCTATGTTCATTGAAAAGTAAATCAAAAACCGCTTGAATAAAGTGTAGCCAATAGGAGTTAATTAGACAAAGCCCAGAAATGATTTCATAAGGCAATTGTACAATCGCAAACAGAAAAGGTTAAGCAATTTTCAAATACATTCATTTATTCTGACATAGTGTGAATATCACTTTTATTCATGATGTTTACAGCACTTACACTAATTTATTTTTGGAAAAATAAGTAATAACAAAAACATCTAGCAGTGTTAAGTGGCTTTACCTTTTGTTATTACAATGTGATTGTTAGAAGACATAATACGCTTTAATTTCGAGTGTTTAGACAGTCGTGTCAACCGCCACACTGGTATGACTATAGAGTTTTGTGCGCGTATGAGCTCGTGTCCGGCATACGCGGACACGCGCGCCGCAATTTGCACTGTAGAAAATCGAACAAAAGAACGCGCATACACGTGTGATGTGATGGTGTGTGCACGCGAGGATGCGTCTATCACGACTCGCAATTATACGCGCATCAACGCTCGTACGAGTCGCGTGTATGACAAAAAGGGTGTGTACGCCTACACGCGCTTATACGCGCCCTTAACGTAACCGATCTTTTTCTGCAACCCTGTGAGCCATATTAATGGTGGCGTATTGCACCTACTTGCATGTGACATCAGAAACACCCCTCCTACCCAATCCTACTTCCTAAATGAGCAGCCCGCACCGAAAGAGCAAGTTCCGTAAGTTTTTATTTCACTTTGTTTTAGTAATAGCCATAAAGTCGCATAGACCTGAAAATTTGTAGGAATGTTCGGAACACTATTATAATGGAAAAAATCCCCATCAATCCGACATAATTTACTAAAAAATATTCAAGGTCTAAATTTCGCTGTTTGAGTTGCTGGTCTAAATATATCGATTAATAGTGCACCAATACTTGAATCGAATTGTAGTAGCAGGATTTTGAAAACAAACTCGGACCAGATTACGGTCGGCAGCTCGCACGAAGAACGAATAACTAACGTGAACCAAGCGTATGTACCAGTTAATAGTCTTAAGAAGTAGATCGAGTTTTTATAATGGTCTTAAAAAGTAGATCATGGTTTTATAATGTTCTTTAAAAGTAGATCGTGGTTTTATAATGGTCTTTAAAAGTAGATCGTGGTTTTATTATAGTCTTCAAAGTAGATCGTGGTTTTATAATGGTCTTAAAAAGTAGATCGTGGTTTTATAATGGTCTTAAAAAGTAGTTCGTGGTTTTATAATGGTCTTAAAAACTAGATCGTGGTTTTATAATGGTCTTAAAAAGTAGATCGTGGTTTTATAATGGTCTTAAAAAGTAGATCGTGGTTTTATAATGGCCTTAAAAAGTAGATCGTGGTTTTAACTTAGATCTCTCATTTTTATTCCTATCCTTTCCTCTCCACCACACACATCACACATCAAAATTCATGAGTCATTCAATATAATTCGTTTTGCACACCGTAATATATAAAGATCATCAAACAGAACAACTTTCTATATGGGATCAATATCGTAATCTCGAACTATAAATCAACTGTGTACACTTCAGCGAATTTGGCTTATTCTCTTCCATCAAGACGATATTATTAGCTTCACGTTTAACTATGTATAAAAATCTTAGCAGTTAAATTTGACCAACTTCCCGGTTCCTGATTGAGCTGAAACTTTGCGAACATGTTTTGGATGACAATGCATGGTTAGCTAAGTCACGTCATTCTAAATTCTATATGGCGGATTAGTTATTTTTCTGAGAAGAATATGAGGAAGCGTGCTATTTAGTTTTAAACTATAATATTTATTCCAGTTGAATCGTATCTAGTGTCACCATGTTATAAATGTATTATTAGTCAGTAATTTTAGTTTTGTATTTCAGTACCACGGAGATGATCAACGTGAACCCGCGCACTCCCTACTCTTAGATGACGTCATCCAAAGGTGAATACATCCACATAGTTTACGTCTGACAACACGTCTCGACATAGATAGTGACAAAATCGCGAAACTCAACTTGGATGCGTTATTCGCAAGCATTATTATTGCAAACGAATTTACGAGTTAGTAATTAGCGATCGAAAGTTAGTGATTTTGTAGCTATCTACGTTGAGACTGCCAGCCCTGCAAGCCAACAGTAACCTTATCCTTATTACAATAAAGATCACTGTCAAAATTACCGTGATCTCAGAAGTAAACTGGTGTGAAAGAAGAGTTCTATTTATGAGATTAGTTATTTTTATTATATTTTGTTTGTATGTTAAACGACCAGTCAACAGGAAGAAACTGTGTCTTTCGTTTGGTTACAAAAGTTTCTAGATTTTTTGACAGTGTTTCTGTAATTCTTTATATTTGCTAAGTCGGCGTTTGTAATGAAAGATATTTTTTTCAACTCTTCCCTAGTCGATAGATGGCGCTGATCTCGGTACGTTACTGCTAGGAACAGAATTTCACATAATTTCACTTGGATCTAATGATTATATTCGGAAGCTTATGCAAACAAAAGTGTCAGTCAACGAGCGTATGTGACGTGTGTTTTTTCAAGCGTTTTGGCTTTGGCACCTAGTAACGTAGTCAGATCAACGCCATCTACCGAGTTTTTGAAAACTATTTTTCTTAATTCTCAATAAGAAAACCTCTCATTACTAACTTTTAAAATGTTTTTTTTTTTACTAACCTGTTGTCGAACATAGATCAGCGGCAGCGGTCGGACTTAAAATGACTTGCAATGTATTCGAATGAATTCAAAGTTAATAAATAACTTGCCCAAAACGAGTCTATGTAGAGGTAGAATTTTATTGTGATAATATATTGTTAATATTTCGTTGTACTATGTGTTAATGTTATCTAATTATCAAAATATATGTTCGCTGTGGTGTAGTGAATTCATAGAAGTAGAATATTATTTAAAAAAAAACAGTTCAAAATTAATTTCTTAGCTTTGAACAAAGAAGCAAAATTGCTTAAGAAAACAGCAAAAATACATGTAGAAATACAATGTTATTAGAATATCCATTTATAATATTTCACTGTCTCTCTGTTTTCAAAAAGCAATCTTTTTTATAGCATTCTAGTTGGCACTCTACAATAGTGTTGATTTTTATCGATAAAGTTTTTTAACCGACTTCAAAAGAGGAGGATACAAATTGATTCATGACAAGAATTCGTGTGGTAAGCTTTTTTGTAACCGGATCAGTACTTCCAGAGGTGACCCCTGACAAACAAACAAACGATGTTACCTCTTTATAATAACAACTAAGATTAAATTGAAGAAAACTGTTGATAAAGGAAGGAGTATTTCACACCCTCACGATAAAGTTATTCTGTTTACGAATATTTCGCTTGTTCTTATAATCTTACATCAACTATAAATCATGTTGTTATCTGTGGTTCTCCAACGACAATTTCATCGACATTTTAATTGATAACGACCACGAATCTTTTGTTAATTTAATTTTTTGAAGAAAACAAATTAAAAAAGTGCTAAGCTGGCATGATTTTTTAAAACAAGCGAAATCCGTTTCGTGTTTAAAGGAAAACAGACTGATATCGAAATAACAATTTAGTTTATACAAACGTTTATTATTGCACTGTTAAATTTTTAACTTTCGGTTCTGAGCAGAGGGTGGAAAATCCGAGAGAGCGGCCAAAAATTTCCCCTTAAAATGTTAATTTAACCCGATTCTATGAAATTGTTTTAAATGTGCCCAAATACAGAGTCGAAGAGACGAACCGGGCTAAGGACACGAACCGGGTATAACCGTTTGTACGTCATGTCCCTTCCAGCCTGTTTTTTTCCCTTATATCAACGCCAAATAAAACCCGCGATTGCCTCAAAATAAAGATTTAAACCTGTGCCAATCAAACTTATGGAGGCAGAATTTCGAATCTAATTTTGTACCACCAAGAACACAATTATTGAACGTTTTATATGAGTTTCTTTATTTTAACTTTATCCTAAGAGCACTATAAACTACTTCGTCTTTATCGCATACGAATTACGATCACCGCCAAACTTGATAATAGGTAATTGAAAAATGAACTCTAAGCGGCAGCTGTGTATCAGAAAGCTTTTCTTTCATGGTGCGGTAGTTAATTGATAACGAGTGGCACTGAACATCATGGTTTTCACTGTAATTAAAATACCTGAATATTTCTTAAAAGAGTCACTATGAATAACTAAAAATATGGGACAAACCTAACACTCGCGAAAAAAATATCAGCGAAATATTCTTTACAACGGTTGCAGCTGATGTTTTGCAGCACACAGCTTAGCTTAGTTAGGTCCTTTTTTCAAAACTCTATTGTCAGGTATGAAGGTGCGGTTCTGTAAACCAACGAAGTCATTAAAATAAAGACCTAGTTGCAGGTTTAACCTATAACTTTATTGTTAAGCATTAGTCCCACCGATAGCGAGAAGCGGGTCAGCTAGCAACTAAAACGAGTGGTCGTCACTCGTCGATGATTCTTCTAACACCACGTAGGTAGATTTTTTGGCGGTTTTCACTAGAGAATCAGAAGACGCATTGGTTCAGCCAATCAGAAAATAAAAACTGTCAATGTAGTTTGAAGTTAACACAATGTTAACAACTGCGAGTCGGAATCGCGCATGAATCCTTTAATTTTGTTATTTGTTGTAGCGGCAACAGATATACATCATCTGTAAAAATTTCAACTATCTAGCTATCACGGTTCATGAGATACAGCCTGGTGACAGAAAGGCGTAGGAACAGACAGACGGAAAGTGGAGCCTTAGTAATAGGGTCCCTTTTTTACGGTTAAGCACTGTTACCTAGGTAAAATTACGCAGTTTTTTCACTCTCCTGTGTAGTTGTTATTTTTTAACTTACGTGGTGTTAGAACTTCACCGACGCCAGCACATGAAGCTACTGCTATCTGTCAAATTTCTTTAATAGATCTTCAACTTAAGGCTGATGCTCCAGAATCGCCCGCGAAATTCAAATTTTGTTATGTTTTTTTGCAATTTGCAGACCAGTGCTAGGTTGTATGTTGATGAAAATATCGTTCGCGACTGTAAGATTTATGTAGTTAATTGCTAACTGTTTTTTTAAGGTCAAATGCGTTCCTCGACTTTTATGATTATAATTCTGTAACTACCTAGCACTGGCCTGTAAATCGCAAAAAACGTAAGAAAATTTGGATTTCGCGGGTACCCTGGCGCTCTCACCTTAATCGCTAAAGCTTTAGTTTCAAGGTTGATTGAGAAAATTTGTCAGTTTCCGGTAGCTTGATTTGCTGGCGTCGAGCGAGAAAATCGTCGATATCTTCTCGCTTCTCACTGACAGTGGGACCGATGCCCTAGTAGTAGAATTCTTAAGAATATACTAAATGGTAGTTTTATTAACTAAGTGCCTTTTATATTATATAATTAGTCGCTTTTGTAGTTGGTTGTCGCTACTTTAAAGTATTTAATATTATCTTACTTATAAGTATTATTATGCAATTTATTATTGTAAGTAATTGTTAACGATGCGTGAATGTTTTGTTGTTCAAATTTTTTTTTTAGATTTATATGAATTATAAAACTTAAAGTTACTAAAAAGATATCAGGAATTTTATAAAAAAGACATTTGCATAAAGTACTATGTTTTTTATACAACTTAACATTTGCGCATTGGTAACAATATTATTAATGATCACACATTCGATTTAATTATAAAAAAATACACATTATTAAATAACTAAGTTTTTTTTGATAATAATATTGTAAAATTCGAGCGTGATTTGGTTCGTACAGTTGGCCTAAGGATGCTTGCATAAAGATACAAGTTTGGTTTGTAAAATGGGTAAATCGGGATAGACCGGTGCAGGTAAACACGTAAGCGATCGCACGCATGAAAACACGTTTTCCGGTATATGTATGTATACTGACTACACACAACTTCGTACTGGAAAACCTGTATCTACTATCTACAGAGTTACTTTATGACCAACAAGTTCTGAAGCGAAAACTTCTTTATGCGCGTTGAAAAAATATCATGAAACTCGCGTTAGACTTTTCGTAGCACTCGTAGCCGATTTCACTTCTATCGGCAGTCCCCAAAGACTGCCTCACATGTTTTTTTTTAAATATTTTATGGATTCTGAATCATCTCTGAAAATTTGGCAAGTCATTGAAAACTAATCCAGTATATGCAAGCACCCCTAAGGTTGTAGCCCACAAAAACGACACCGCTCCCACCCAACAAAAAAATCAAATATGAGCTTTATGTATTGCTTTTTAGATATACTTTACATTGGCAACATAAATTAGCAGACAGCTCGCTGTCAGCGGGCTTACCGCTGTCAATTTGCCGGGTGGGAGCAGAGTCGTGTAACTGGGCTAAGACCTTTAGGCTGTGGGCACACGATTGCACTCCGATTTTTTAAAGTACTTAAAAAAATAAATATGTAGTTGGTGTTGCACTATACCATCTTATGCTTGTTTAATTAAAATTGCATTTAATTTTCTTGTCTGTCTATATTTACTTATTTTACTTAAAAATTAAGGACTATCCTTTTCCTTTGATGAAATGACGAATGACAAATGGAAGCACGAAATTGAATGTGTAACTTAGCTTAATAGTTTAATAAATGTTTCAAAATTGTATTTTTGTTTAATTTTAATCTCTTATTTCTCAATCATCATCTGCCTAGTCTTTTCCCAACTACATTGGGGTCGGCTTCTAGCCTAACCGGATGCAGCTGAATACCAGTATTTTACATGAAGCGACTGCCTATCTGACCTCCACAACCCAATTTTTTACTGGGTACTACGATACCCGTTGGTAAGACCCTTTTTTCTTAATAGCCGTTTTTAATTCCAAATGGGTAATAAGATTAGTTGATACAGGTATGATTAGGTATATTATCGTGAAATATTGAATGTCTTATTAATGTTATCGTTATCACTATCAATTCACGCGCTTAACATAGTCTTATAAAATGTTCGTTTACAATCACTTTGTAATAAATATGGACTTTAAGCAATCGTAAATTGAGTTGAATTTAGAATGAATTGTACTATAAACAAGACTCATTAAATATGTTTTCAATTATAATGCAAACAGTATTTTATGTCTTGGTTTTATGCTTGTTTTTTCAGAAACACATTTGTTTACAAGTTTGAAAGTGAATCGCAAAGTAGTAACTACAACTTACCGAATCAAACGTACCTACTTACCAAACATGATTGTAATAATTACACGCCCTTCTCGTGTTAAATTAACTTTAATACGATGATAAAAATGATTACCTACCCAATTATTTTAATGATAGTATGTGATTTGAATCTTTTAAATAATTTTCACCTTATGCATTTTTTCACAATAACAAAATACGCAAGTCTGAAAGTCATATTTATTTTTAGAAGTGTTCAGTAAATATTTTCAAACTTAATCGGCTGTGGTTCTGGTAAAATGTATCAACCCCCAAACTTATTAAGGCGATTAGACGAGCTAAATTAGCAACTCTATTTGTGGTGGTTCAAACTTCGTTTGAAATGCTGTTTGAATAAAGTTCTAATCGGCTTGCACTACAAAGTGGTTGTTACGTCAGTCACTGCGGGACAAATAGCGCGAAATGAGGGGTTTCGATCGATTTAAAAAAATACTATTGATTGGATTAAAAAACTAAAACACTATCATGTATATTGCTTGTAGAATTATTTGCCGAAAAATCAGGATGATCACATGCATATTAGTACGTTTTGTTTTTGTTTGAAAGATATTTTAAGAGATAAGTTCGTGATTTTTATTATCGAGTCAAATTAATTGTATTATGTTTTCAAAACAGTATCATGCCAGCATATATCCTGAAGAATATCATATATTTTTCTGGTCTTGTTTATAGCAGTGAATCATATACTTTTAGTCAGGGTTGGCATGTTTAAAACAAGTTGTTTAAAATATGTGTTTAAAACAGTTCAAAGTAAAACATCGTTTTTTATCAGGTGTTTGAAAACATTGTTTAAAACATGATTTAAACAATGTTTGAAACGTTATGAAAAACCGGGTTTAAAACAAATTTTAATTGCAAAAATAATAAATAAATAAATAAATATCGCTGGACATTAACACACAGCGCCACCTAATGCCACACTAAGCAAAGCTTGTGTCGTGGACACTAGATAGTTGATATACTACACATATACGTTTTTGTTTGTAAATACATACTTATTATACATATAAACATCCATGACTCGGAAACAAATGTCCATGCTCATCACACAAACATTTGCTCCTACCGGGATTCGAACCCAGGACCCTAACAACGTAAGGCAGCGTCACTACCACTACGCCATTCAGGTCGTATTCAAAATAAATGAATACTAGTGATTTTATACCTTATTTCTTTTATGTAATCAACTTCATACAATTATTATAAAATTACTAAAGTGGCTTTTTAACAATTTAAAAAGCCACTTTAATTCGATATAAATTGTTATATGGGGATGATTTTTGCGCCCTGGACTTGACATTTTTATTATTTTGAATGAGGTAGCCTAAAAGGTAGGTAGGTAGGTTAGAGTAAAAGTTAAAAC
This sequence comes from Xestia c-nigrum, assembly GCA_916618015.1. NCBI lineage: Eukaryota > Metazoa > Arthropoda > Insecta > Lepidoptera > Noctuidae > Xestia > Xestia c-nigrum. The sequence goes on from OU745263.1 coordinate 9,816,800, forward strand.
GGGGCTATTTGGTTCCTTAAATACAAAAATGTTATTGGGTTTTTCCATCAGGAATTACTCAGTAGCAGCCAATCAAAGTGTTGCTAGGGTTTGTAAAATAACTTCTATCATACACCAACCGACAGTTATCGATATTGTCGTATTTCTAGGTCAACCCAAATAGCCCCATTTTACGATATCTTGACCCGCGTATAGGGAGTCGCACGACCCGGTTTTATCTTATACTATCTGGTGTCCATGACACATGCCATGCTTAGTGTAGCACTAGATAACGCTGTGTGTAATGTCCAGCGATTTTTTTGTATACAAGTAGCTTCGCCCCCCCCCCCCCCCGCGTGGAGTTCAGTTTTTTATTGTCCCACGGGTTCGTAGTTACCGAGATTGGCGGGATTATTTAATATATTTGTTATATTTTGTGTGCAATTTGTTGTCAAATTGACGAAAAAATGACGTTACGCCTTCGCCTCTGGACTTCCAAAACCGACAAATCTAAGAAGGGCAGGCAAAAACTCCAACCAATCACGAATGCGCGGGCTCGCGAAACCATCAGGAAATTAGACAAATAGCGTCAAGATAATCTAATCAATAATAAATGCTGGTATTACTTGATACGTGAAACTGGCGCGATATAGTCTCTAGGCTCGCTGATTGAGTTTGGTGTGGTCGCCAGTGCTGGACCAACATGGGGCGAGTTCTGTGGACGCTCACGTTAATGGCCAGCGCGGTGCTGGCCCAGAACGACGGACTATTTGAGCTTAATATAGTGCATTACAATGATTTCCACGCGCAGTGAGTATATATATATTTTTTACTATATATTTTAACATTAAAGGTGCGGTCGTCCGCAATACCACCGCCGAAGCGCGTATTTTGCGTTTGAAATTGAACTAGCATAATTATGTGCTACATAGTTTTATTTACAATCAATTAAAGAAGTTTATTAATGTCTAGAAAACTTTAGTCTGGATTTACCCTCAGTGATACCTTGTTTTATCACAAAACGGGCATTAAAAAAAAACTAAATAATAATGATGTGTTTATTTATTAAACTTACAACTATCATTACGGGTAAGTATTCTTAAACCGAAAAGACAGGTAGGTTTATTACATAAATAAATATTCAAAGCGATGCCATGAAATTAATGCAATGGTCAAACAAAACAAAATAATTTTATAGAATTAGAAATCGTTTAAAGTACTGATTAATCAATTTTATTAAACATATATTATTATTAATGCCTCACTGTTTCATATAGTTCTGTGGACTGGTTAATATTAGAACTTATTGTAAGTATGTGACTCAGTTGAGCCATGCAGGACGATTATATCAACGAAGTGGAAAATCGGTGTTTTCCGGAAGCTAAAATACGAGACCTTCGTCGATTAGACGAAATAGTATCAAATAAAAACTAAAATGTTTACTAAGCATTTCTATCACATGCCACCGTAGCATCATGCATATTATACAGAGCGACCAAAGTATGTTCTTCATCTTTGGGGCCACTGTATTGCTCACCCACACCGACCTGCTACCGTTTTGGGGTACCCAGCCTTTTTTTTGGAATGGGCGATCTGCAAATAACTTCTCCCACTCTAGGGGAGCGGGAGGGACTGTCAGAATTGTACTGACTAAAACCCATCCATGTTCCTTCCTCGCCCTTTATGTTCCGGGGCCGCGGTATCTCTTTCGAACAGGCCCGCAACCCCGGCAGGTTTCGACCTGCTGCTAGCTTGCGTCGGGGTAGCCTCATATAGAGTGAGATACATCTTCTCACTTGGGCGTTCAGGTACTTCCAGGTGGGTAATGGAAGCGTTGACCTTGCAGTATGATGCTCGCTTGGTGGTAGATAGTGAGTGAGGCGTAACGTACTTATTAATGTTAAACAGTGAACGTTTGATGTAATATCAGGTAATCCCACAATATCAATCAATAATCTGCTATTACTGATATCATTAGCATTTAATTTGTTTTATGACTTTTGATTAATACTGAGTTATTAAGTCTAATCTCGAGTTTACAGATTACCTTCCGTAGGTATTTGTGCACTTGAAACTGAGGCAGAAATTGATAAGGATCGTTCTTATTTTACGGGGGCACCTAAAGCCCGTTTTCAGTAACAATAAGTGATGCCTATATGGGTGTCTAAATTGAATCGCCTCTATTGGATTTTCGGGTGCAGATCAAAGAAAAGAGTTAAAATCCCAACAGTGCAGTAATATTGGGATTTATGTAATGTAATTGCAGCCATGGCGGAATTCACGCCCGAGTCGTAGGCGAGGTTGTTATGGAGCTGAAAACTACAGTGACAAATGCCCACGTGAATCAAACGACGTTTTTCAATGCACTTACGAAGGAACACAATATCAATTTGTTTGGCACTTTAGGTTAATCAATAGGTATGTCATAGACTTAAGGGAACCCAGAAAAATGGTTTTAAATTATTTTTGATAAACCCCCCACCCCCCCTCCAGTTTTGATGAGGTGAGTCCACAAGGAACAGTATGCGTGCCCGAAGAGAATCCCTGCATCGGGGGTTTCGCGCGTCTATACACAGCCGTGAAGCAGGCCTTTGAAGCGGAGCCAGACTCCATCCTGTTGAACGGCGGAGACACCTTCCAGGGCACTATCTGGTTCAACTTCCTGCACTGGAACGTCAGCCAGCACTTCATGAATATGCTGCCGCATGATGCACATGTAAGTAATTCGAGGTGTATGCACGTTTTCACAAACAATGAGCGACTTCTTTTGTGACTTAGTAAAAGTGCGGTTGTATTTTGAATGCTCTACGCTGAGCGTGGAGGTTTGAACGGTGCAACAATGTTCAATTATGAAAGATGTCGCTTTGGGGTTACTAAAAACGAATTCAAAGTAACAAAATTTTGTGTACAAAAATATGGTTAAACCAAATTTGAAATCACGAAACAGTACTCTGGGGATTGGCTCATCGAAATTTTGGTTTAAATTTAAGGTTTCATAATTTAGCCCTGAGAACAATTCTAAACAGCGAAAGAAAATCTTTGCGAAAAATTCATAATTTGGGTAGGTACAAACAGAGACTGAGCATCCAAAATCCTAGGTAAGAACCTCCTAATAGATTTGGGGTATAATCCGCCTAAAGAGATGGCAAATCCTGAACTTGGACCAAACACAGTGAAAATTTGAGTTATTCTAATACTGAACCACATGGAACATCATAAAAAATCTCATACGGAAATCCCCATCTGACTATGACTAGAAAATCGATCGGAAATAATAGAGGAGAGGAACGCATCAAAATATAATAATACAGTAGCCAGTTCATTCCAGGTGTTAGGTAACCATGAGTTCGACAACGGTGTGATCGGCCTGGTGCCGTACCTGGAGCGTTTGGAGTCGCCTATGCTGGGTGCCAACGTGAACACGGAGTTCGAGCCCACCATGACGCCGTATATCAAGAACCACGTCATCATCACGCGCCGGGACAGGAGGATCGGGATTATTGGGGTACTGCTGAGAACGGTAAGTAGCTTTAACATCAACTGCTGGGTAAAGGCCTTTTCTATCTCTTTCCAAACCTCCCTATCTTGTGCGAACATCTGGCCATGTTCGCCGCGCAAATAAGATCGTCACACCACCTTATTTATTTATTTATCAACACTTTATCATAAGTTAAACAGTATAAAAGCGGACAATCCGGTAGAAAATGTCTAAGGCATTAACCTTAGACATTTTCTACCGGATTGGAGCGCGCAATCAAACGCATGGTCTGCATGTGATCAAAGGATATGGAACATTTTGATAGAAGTCGTCTAATATCCCTTTAGCTTTACATACAACATAAATGCTTATGGGAGAAGATGCATTGCGAATTTGCGAGGCGTTAGTCGCGAAATTAACAATGCACCAGTTGTACCAGCTAAAGAATTAAAATAGAAAATGAAATCTTCAACTGTAGGCGGAACAGTGTGGATCGACTGGAGGGCGTTGGACCGGTGCGGCTACGATCCATGAATTCCATGATCCACGCTACCGGGATCGCGGATCACAAGATTGGCGATCCAGAATTGGCTCGCTCTCTTACCTTTGTTTAGGGATGGACAAGTGAAAATAAAATATCGATATTTATGGTATTAATACTTTTAAACAGTATCTATAATTATCGCGCTGATCCATTCGTCATGTTCGTGAACGGGCGCTGTCAGTCGGGACTGGTCATCTCTAATTAGCTGCCATGGATCATTTGAATTGCTTTATTTTAAATTGTTGATTTATTTTTTTACTCTGGACGCTCTTATTGTGCACGTCTTTCTACATCGTTCTCACATATATGTATAATCTTAACATGAAAGATGTAACCAAGATTTTGTAACAACATTTTTGATTGAAAAGAGTGTCCATGGAGTTTCTTGCCCGTTCTTTTCCATAGAGATCTACGCTAGGGAATGGGCAACTACAGTACTTTCTCAAGTTATTATGTCTTGTGTCTGTGACTGTAGCTTCTTTTTTTCGTTTTATCGACATTCAAAAGTGCCGTAATGGTCTAGTTGAAATAAATTATTTGAGTTTTGAGTATTTTCGAGTGAAAAATATCGATATTTCGTCAGGTTTCGTATGATTATTCATACATATTCCCTAACCATTCAAACTTCGTAAAAAATAATAAAATAAAATAGTATTTTTATTGATGCTTGAGCCTAAACAATAATATACAATTTAATCAAACCAGTAGTCATCAAATATGGACATGAAACCAAAATTGCGTTTAAAAAAAATGGAAATTGATATGAATTCGATACTCTAAAATAAATATCTAATATCGATAAATCGCGATTAAAAGCATCGACGATATATGTATATCGATAATTGTTTGAAAACATATTGATATATCGATATTTTTGCCCATGCCTACCCTTGTTTGTTCCACCTTGTTTAAGGAAACTCTTTTAGTTTTCAGCGCCGATCGGGCGAGTGATAATGGAAGACGAGTTGGAGGCAGTGAACCGCGAGGCGGCGCTATTGACGTCTATGGGCGTCGACATCATTATTGTGCTGTCCCACATCGGGTATACTAGTGACATGTGAGTATTTAATTTAGATTTGATTGTTTGAGCATTATACTTAAAAAGATAGACTAATTTATATGCTCTCGCACGGTCCGGACGTGTGACTGCTAAGTGTGAGCTGTTTGAAAAGTTGTTTGTTATCATGAGCACAATCACGTGTTAAAGGTTCGTACACTAATTACCAGTCACCCTATACATGGTGTAAACAGACTCATCACAAGGCCGTCAACCAACCATTCTGTACATCAAACTAAGTAAGTTTACGCAAAAATTATTGCTGGGAAACGACTTGTTTTTATGGGGTAAAACTCAATGTACCGCACTCTAAACATTGTGCTAATGGATGAATTTAATAGTACAGGGGTCGTCGAGCTGTTTTAAGAGTACGTGATTTTTACAAATCTGACATTAAAACTTGTATTAAAAAAAATGCGGTAAACTTGGAACTTTGACTCCCAATATCTCCGAAACTAGAAGGTTCTCAGGTATGGTCTAGATCAGTGGTTCCCAACCTTTCTTAGGCCAGGGACCACTTTGGTATGTTCATTGTTAACAGGGACCATATGGTCCTAGATAAACATGGACACCGACAGAAGGAGGAATCTTTAACTCCCACTATACAAAAATTGGACAAAAGATATCGAATTGAGCTCGAAAAATTTAGCAATCATTTAGTAATTTTGCCTCTGATAGGTTCAATTAGGTTGGGTTGAGCTTTCATCTTCTGTGCTAAAAAGTACGAATAACATTTTAATCTTTCGCGGACCGTAGTCGAGGCTCCTGCGTACCACCAGTGGTTCGCGGACCACAGGTTGGGAACCAGTGGTATAGATAAAAAAAATGATCGCAAAAACGGGGATGACAAGTTCCTTTCGGCTTCATTATAAAATTATGGGTTTATATTAAAGGTAAAATTCGCGATAAATACCCGTTTCCATGTGTTTTATAATGTGTTCTGATCGTGAAAGTTTAAAAGAGAAAATTGCTTTTCGGCTTCGTTACCTAAGTCTTTTTACACCCTTTGTACATTCCCATACCTGCTTAACTACTTAACTGATGTTTGAAATCGTTTTCAGACAACTTGCAAACCGCGTTTCCCCAACAGTGGACATAATAGTGGGCGCCCACTCTCACACTCTGCTGTTCACCGGAGATACGCCCAACGGAGACACCGCGCTGGGAGAATACCCTACCATCGTGACACGGGAAGATGGACATAGGGTTAGAAACATTAATTATAAAAAATATTATGCACTGCGCCCCATTTAAATTCGAGACTTTTGGTTCAAACAAAGGTAGGGACTGAAAGTATAAAGAAGACTGCTTCAACGCTATAACTAACTAGGTATTTTGCCTTCTGCCTTCCACATCGAGTCTGTCCCAGCCATCTTTTGTAGGTGGTCGGTCCATCTATGGTCCCCGCACTACGCTTGCCGACATGCGATTTGCACCTGCGCCAGCGCACACACTTGTGCAGTATAATATATCCCGCGCCGATGGCTCATCTCTGCTGACACCGAAAACGGTTAGAAGGACTATAATTTTGAGGTAGAGTTAGGCCTCTTGTACACACACGGTTTTTCGCCGTGAAAATCTACGGTTAATTCGCCGTGTGTAGGCACGGTCGTCAGTGTTGTATAAATCACTATGGAAGCTTGTAGACCTGCACGGCGGCGGCGCTGGCGCCGTGTACTGAGCCGTACTTGGCCGATGTCTCGCCCGGTGGTTTTGCCGTGTCATGTACATGGCAAGCTCTCACGTTTTTTCAACTGTACGGCTTACACGACGTACGGTTGAATAACCGTGACCTGGACAAGAGGCCTTATGGACCTCTTCTGTCCGTTATAATAAAATAAAAATAATAAAGTTATAAATCCCACAGATCCCAATAGTGCAAGCATCATGCTACACGAGGTACCTCGGCAACATCAAGTTCTTCATCGACGCTCAGGGCGTGGTGCAGGACTGGAGGGGGGAGCCTGTCTTCTTGGGCCCTTCTATAGTACAGGGTGGGTACACCTAACAAAGTTGTGGAGATCAGATAGGCGATCGTTCTGTGTGTATTGAGCTGCATCCGGTTAGACTGAAAGCTGACCCCAACGCAGTTGGTAAGACATCGGCAGATGATGACGACATCATGGGATAAGCTTCATGTCCCTTACACCGTGTGTCAAATCATTTTTGGCCGACCACTTCAGCTAAAATACAGCAAATGGTGCTGCAGCACTGAAACTATGGTTAGACCTCTTTCTGTAATCCTAACGCTAGCCTAATATTTTACGGGAGTTTTACTTATCTGGCGAAATGTGGATGTGCCATTAAATATGTATTTACAAACAAAAGTAATGTCTATCAACTATATAATGTCCAGGACACAAGCTTCGTTGCTTAGTGTGGCACTAGATGGCGCTGTGTGATATGAATTAATTTATTGAATGAGCAGTGACTGGTCTCCCTCATTGCAGACCCGCGGATGCTGGCCCTGCTGGAGCCGTGGCGCGTGGAGGTGGACGCGGTGGGTAAGGAGGTGTTGGGAGTGTCGCGCGTCACGTTGAACCGCTCGTGGTGCTCGCGCGGGGAGTGTAACCTCGGCAGCTGGGCATGCGACGGCTTCCTCGACGAGGTATGGGAGATTCTGATCGACTATCATCATCAGCCTATTAATGTTCCCACTGCTGGGACACAAACCTCCTCTGTATGAAAGGGAATGGGCCACGCGCGACCAGTGCGGTTTGGTATATGTCACATGTCTTCGAATTTTTTGGTTCTACTTTGTGTAATTTATTTCATCACCACTGCTCTCAAAACGGTGAAGGAAAACATCGTGAGGAAACCTGGACATTAATCTATATCTATATTCTATATATTATTATAAAGCTGAAGAGTTTGTTTGTTTGGTGGTTTGAACGCACTAATCTCTGGAACTACTGATTGAAATTGAAAAAATCTTTTTGGGTTGGAGAGTTCATTTATCGAGGAAGGTTATAGGCTATATAACATCACGCCTATTCCAGGATATTTATTCCTTTTGTGGGCTTTCTCTTTTATTGGACGCAGACATCGAGCATACGAAGACGAAGTTGCGTGGGTCAGCTAGTTATTAATATAAGTCTGAAATCACCAACCCGCCTTGAGCAAGGGTGATGATCAATGCTCCTGCCTTCTCTGTATGAGAAGAACCCTTTGCCCCAGCGGTGGGACAGTAGTAAGAGTAACATGCTGGTATTATTATAGAGCATAATATTTATAGCGCTGGGTTGCAAGGATCTAGTGCCGTGAGGATCCTTATTGGGCTGTGTGAAAGGATATCATTTTTTGGTCATTAAAAAACAGTGTACCTACGTTTATCAAGCTGCCAGTGTTAATTAGTGGCCAGAATTATCATCATAGAACCTCCACAGTAACTACCACTGTATTTCAAAAAGAAAAAACGTAACCCTTGTTGGATTACTGTGTTGTTAGTCTGTCTGTCTGTGTGTCAAGAGTCAAGACCTTTTATCGAAGGAACGCGTCCTCTACACGTCCCTGAGATAAAGGTCTTGACTCTTCAAGTTGACATTTTATACGTGCATACCGTATTGGAGTTGGAGAACATTTTTTTAACTGCAAATAAAGATTTTTCTTGGGATAATATATTGAATTATTCAACCCAATTACAGAATTCCTGCATTTTGCGTGTTCTGAGACGCAGTTGGCCGGTGCCTAAGATACAGGAAGCTCTAGCAGAACTTAAGAAAAAGTTTAATTCTATAAATGTACTTTGTTGTCATTGCCATAAGGTACATATTAAGAATTTTAAATTTTTAACATGATTCATATTATGTTCTGCTAAAGCTTCCATTTTGGACCCCCAGGTCTGACTTTCATACTTAGATCAAAATTATGCCTTTCACGCTATTTCATCTCTGACTTTGCTACACTGTTAAAAGCACTATGGTCTTTATTTACATTGACTTAAGATTGCCATTGAGTCGCTGCCACTGACAAGACGGTCTAAATTGAAGCGATCTTTATTTTTGTAACAATAAAGTTGCTTATTGAGTTGCTGAGGTCCGAGAGAGGGTTAGACTGAATATAATTATTTACGCTTGTGTCACGTCTTGTGTCACGCATAGGGATGACTTTGAGTAAAAAAGATATGATTTTATTTTTAGATTTTAATTTTAATCCGTCAGTTAGATTATCAAATAATATTGGATACTTACATATTTTTTGTTTTACCAAATCAATAAAAAAATACGAAGATAAAACACATAAAAAAATGTAAGTCGAGGCTGTAACGTCACTTTTCGGTAAAAAGTGTACGAAACTGTGACGTGACACGAGTTTTTGACGCACTATATCGTCTTAATTTTTTGTTTACGTAAAAAAAGATAATATTTTTTTGAAATCTATCTGACAGACTTATTAAGGCGATTAGACGAGCTAAATTTACAACTCTATTTGTGGTGGTTCAAACTTCGTTTGAAATCCTGTCCGCATAAAGTTCTAATCAGCTTGCACTACAAAGTGGTTGTTACGTCACTGCGGGCCAAATAGTCGTTTTGATCGATTTATAAAAAAAATATTGTTTGGATTAAAAAACTAAAACACTATCATGCTAATATATTGCTTGTAGAATTATTTGCCAAAAAATCGGAATGATCTCATGTATATTAGTATGTTTTTTTGGTTGAAAGATATTTTTAGAGATCAGTTCGTTATTTTTTTAATCGGGTCAATTTAATTGTATTATGTTTTCAAAACACTATCATGCTAGCATATATCCTGAAGAATATGATATATTTTTCTGGTCTTGTTTATAGCAGTGAATCATATACTTTTAGTCATTATAAAACTCGCGTTTAGCTCATGTAATCGCCTTAAGTAGTCATGTAACTTGTTCATGATGTCCCTTAAGGGGCCGGCGGACCGTGCGTCGTTCATACAAACGTAATACCAAAATAATTTGTAACTCAAACATATTCTTAAGAAAGTGTATATTTATATCGATTGGGTTAAATAATATCTAGGTTCCCAAATACCTATATATTTTGAATGGGCATTGATTTAAATAAGAGTTATGAGAAAAATAAGTTTTCCATATAAATTTTAAATTCCTCATATCTCGTCTTTATATCATTGTTCTTTCAAAATATATATTTGGGAACCTAGGTATTATGTAATCCAATCGAAATAAATATACACTACCTTATGAATACGTTTGATTTACAAATTATTTTGGTATTACTTTTGGATGAACGACGCACGCTCCGCCGGTCCCTTAATCCTTGTGATGAAATCAGCTTGTAAGTAGAGCGTTGCATTACAGATGGTACCTCTAGCGACGGGCTCTGCGTGGAACCATGCCCAGGTGTGCCTCATCAACACCGGTGGACTACGAGTGCAGATCAACCCTGGAGGTGAACCTTTCACTAAAATCCTTTTGATAAACTTTATACTAATGTAAATTAAGTTGATTTTTTAACGACTATTCCAAATTCATTTTTTGGTTGTTCTTTTTTCAAAATTTTGTTTGTATGTAAATAGGTACATTTTTTAAGTGTGTGTGGATTGCCATATCAGAAAAGTTATACCTATATCAGGAATAATGAAAAGTACTCAAAAGAATCTCGAGTCGGATTTTGATGAAAACTAAAACGGCATCATTGGATTTTTGAAAAAATAATAGCCAGAAATCGAACCCTATGATTGTCGCAAAAATATACACTGTACATAAAGGAACCCATGAGGAGTTTCGGATTTGGCATTTGAAAAATTCAGCCTGTATATGTTTGGAACGCGGTAGTCCTGATGTGAACCTTCGTTTTTAGACATTGACCTATCGCGTCTGCGTAGTATCGCTAGCTAATTTATTTTGACTCTGATGTACTTAACTACAGTTGCTGCCAGTTAAGATCGCAATGTCGGTCATTGCCCTTTCCCTAAGATCTCTTCGCACGAACAAAACAAATTAATCATATATCGTAGAAAAAAAATTGAAGATCACAATAGGTGTCGACGATTCAAGACTTGAACAGGCTCATTTTTGGATTTCAAAGTGAAGAAATTTTATAAATACAGGGTGCAAACCACCTCATCGATATTCCGTTAACCAAGCATTCTGTACATCAAACTAAGTAACTTTACGCAAACATTATTGCTGGGAAACGACATGTTTTTTGGGTTGAAACTCAATGTAACGCACTTAAAACATTGTGCTAATGGATGCATTGAGGGGTCATAGAGGTGGTTAAGGTAAAAATCTTACAATAAAAACTTGTATTTAAAAAAACTTGTCAAAAAGTTGGAACTTTGACCCCAATATCTCCGTAACTAGAAGGTTCCCAGGTATGGTGTAGAACAAAAAAAAAATCGCAATGACGGGCAGAACAAGTGTCATTCGGTTTCGTTACGAGGTGTTTTACACCCTTTATAGGTGGGTCAATGACCGTTATTGCGATCTTAAATGGCAGCTTTAAATATAGCTACTCGTATTTTGTTCCACAGACGTCACAACAGAAGCGCTGCTGATGGCAATACCGTTCGAGAATACAGTGCAGGTGTATGACCTGAAGGGGGAGTACCTCCTGGAAGCGCTGGAGTTCTCCGTCGGCGTAAACTGGGAGGATAGCTTCTCCAGCGGCCGGATGCTGCAGATCGGAGGTACGCCAAGCAAAGAACAGTACATATCAGAATTCGCGCTTGCGACCACTACACCACAAGGCGGTTATAATCAGCCGAAGTTCCCACGGCTGGGAAACAGGCCTCTGTATGAAAGGGAGTGGGTTGTGATGCACCACGCGGACTGCGTGGGAAGTAGATGTCACATTACTGAATTCGCGATCCATGGACACTTCGTAATTTTAAGAGCACCATCATCTGCCCAGTCTTTTCCCAACTATGTTGGGGTCGGCTTCCAGTCTAACCGGATTCAGCTGAATACACGTATTTTACATGAAGCGACTGCAAATCTCACCTCCACAACCCAGTTAGTACTGAGTAACAATACCACTTGATAAGATTGGCTGCATCACTTTCAAACCGAAAGACAGCCCAGAACAAAGGCTTACCGTGCTTTCCGTAGCACGGAGGAAATTCGGTATGTGTGGTCACCCATCCACAGACCAACCTAGGCAAGCACGGCTTAACATAAAGATCGACCCGAGCGGCCATGACCCGGCCTCAAGAAAAGTAAGGCGACAGAAAGATGAGTTCGCATAAATAAGAATATTGGTGTGGTCGTCTTTTGACAGTCGTTACAGGTAATCAGTGGCGCACAAAGTCTTACCAAGGGTATGATATTACCCAGTACTAACAGGTCATAGGCAGTTGCTCCATGTAAAGAAAAAAGGCTAAGAAAATGATAATGTTCGTGTTTCACAGGTATGCGCAACACGTACAACGCGTCGCAGCCGATAGGGTCGCGCGTGAACGCGACGGTGCGCTGCGTGCAGTGCGACCTGCCGCGCTACCAGCCGCTCGACCGCGCCGCCACCTACCGCGTACTGACGCAGAACTACATCGGGGACGGCGGCGGCGGGTACACGGTATTAATGCACATTCTTACTAATAACAAACACAAAGCATTTATTACACCGCACAGGACAAAACACATCAAACTTACTAATAACAACTAAATAGAAAAAAAATACATTTAAAAACTATAAGAAACGAAATTCGTCCCTGTACGAGGCAAAAAGGCTCCTATCTCAGCATTGTGCTGTAATATTTTAAAAAAACGTCACAGCGCTGGTATTCTAATAGGGCCCAATATGTTAGACATAATTGTGTCCGTACTCCGTCCGACCTAACATGACCTATGTATCGTTTTTCATTTGGAAAAAATGTTGTAGATCACGAAAGATGACGATTCAAGACATGAATAGGATTATTTTGGATTTCTCAGTCAGAACTTTAATAAATGTAGGTGGGTCAGTGGTCGCTTTTGTGATCTTAACTGGCAGTAAGTGGTGCTGTTTCCGGCCAATATTTAAGAAAAAAGTTGACGCGTTCCGCTATCTCTCTTTTTTTCGGATGGGAAATCATCAAATAATTTCTCTCACTCTGGGCGGAGCAGGAGGGAGTGCCAGACTTTTACTTACTAAAACCCATCCATGTTGCTTCCTCGCCTTTTATGTCCGGGGCCACAGTATCTCTTTCGAACAGTCGCGCAGCCCCGTCCGCCATCTCCCTGCGGTCGTATTCACAAACGCTACTTCTAGGATTACGCTAAAAAAGCTAGACAGACTTTATCTAGACAGACTTTATGAATCAAAATTACGGATCGTGCAATTGTGAATATGCAGGCTAGGCCTACTGCGTTATCGATTGATGTTGTTTGGGGATAACTTCAGACCCTAGCTCCTCTGGCTTGCAACAGATGTGGCCAGCCTAGTACCATATTTTACAAGAGAAAAAAGGGGAATACAAAACGTGAATCTCGTAATTTTTTAAGGGAAACCTTCTTTAGTCGCGTTGAGCACTTTTTGGGTGAACAAAAATCATGGAACTTAGTTGCCATCTCCTAACGCTTCGTAGCACTCGTAGCCAATCCGCTACGGCGTAGCACCACTTAGGCGAGCGCGGGGCCCAACCCAACCCGTAGCAGATGAGATTACTTAGTTATACCTTCTATCGGCAATCTCCAAAGACTGTCTCGCATGTTTATTTTAGATACTAGCTTCTGCCCGCGGCTTCGTTCGCGTGAAGTTTTGATATCGCAACGCATCGCCTGCTCAACGGAAGCTTTTTCCCGCTTGCAACATTTCTTATTGCTGCTCCGGTCCTATTGGTCATAGCGTGATGATAGCGTATAGCCTTTCTCGATAAATGGACTATTATCCAAAAATAATTTTTCAATTCGAGCCGGAAGTTCCTGAGAATAGCGCGTTCAACCAAACAAAAAATCAAACTCTTCTGAAATAATATTAGGATAGATTATCGGTTTGAGATGTAGCTGTTATCGCACTCTACGGGGGCAGGCTTGACGATGCGCGACTTATAGTTAATAATAATAGTTCGTAATAGTTTCTTCAACTCGCAGCGCCTGCACCCTCTTAAGACATGCACATAATCAAGTGTCCCTATTATTGCAGATGATATCTGAAAACAGACAGAACTTGGAGAACTACGATATCGACTACACGATTCTTCAGAATTACATGAGGAAACAACGCGTCGTCACCAAGGATCTCGACGGGAGGATAGAAATAGTTTACTGAGCTTTGTAACTGTTGTGTTATGTTCATTTTATATGTATTTATTTAATAAAAAGGTAAACAGCAAAATTATTGTTTTCGATTGTTTAGTTATATAAAGCATATTAGAGCCTGTTTTAGGGTTCCGTACGGAAAGGGTAAATACGGAACCCTTTTACCAAGACTCCATTGTGACTCCGTGTGCCTGTCACCAGGGGCCTAATTCTACTATTTTAATAAATTCGTCACTCCAACACGATTCCATTCTCATCCCATTGTCATTTTGCTTAAAGTTCGTAATCTGCTAAATTCACAATGGCCGGTCAATGGTTTCGTAATAAAATTTTGTTTTAATGGCATTGTCGTATTGTCATTATTATAAAACCAAATGGTTTTAGAAATCTTCTACTAAATGCGAACATTTATTCATGCCAGATTTCATGTACGAGATTATTATTCTATGACATTTCTTTCAATGAAGTGTCTGTGTTTGACCATTGAAAAGTCATAATGGCGCCATTATGATAGTGAAATTAACAAACTTGTCAAAATTTGACAGAACTTGATCATTATGAAATCAATGATCGACAACTCTAACACTATTGTAATAGCAGAATCGAGGCCCAGGCTGTACCTCTATTACTAAGACTCCACTGTCTATCTATCACCAGGCTGTTCTCATGAACGGCGATGGCTAGAAAGCTGTTTTTTTCACAGATGATGTATTTCTGTTGCCACTATAATAAATTATAAATTAAGGGGGGCTCCCCTACTACGATGGCACGGAACCCTTCATGCCCATGACAGACTGCTAGCGAAAGTGTGATAACGAACTTGTTAGGATGATGACTTTGGGCAAGTGTTATTATGTATGGCACCAAACCGCTGTGAATATTATTCAAGCGCTGAAAAAAGAACAATAATTATGTTTTGTTGTGTTTAACAAAATAGTGAATCAACTTAGTTCAGACCAGCCACATAGTTTGTTACTGTAAGTAACAGAGGTTAGTAGGTAGGTAGGTAGGTAAGTGTTACGCCATTGCTATTGGCCAACACTATACATGATGTGCAATGTCTATTTTTAATCTTAAGAGGAAAACAAAGTCAGTTCTTAGATAGATCCTGCCGGGGTTGCGGGCCTGTTCGAAAGAGATACCGCGGCCCCGGAACGTAAAAGGCGAGGAAGGAACATGGATGGTTTTTAGTCAGTAAGAGTCTGACACTCCCCTCCCGCTCCGCCCAGAGTGGGGGGGGGGTCATTTGATGATTTCCCATCCTTAAAAAAAAAAAAAAGGTCTTAGATAGATATTTTTTATTATAATCATAATTTCAGCCGAAAGAGGTCCACTGCTGGACATATTCCGGTCCCTTGCGTCTCGCATCCAGCAGATCCCTGCTACCTTCAACAGGTCATAGGTCCACCTAGGAAGAGGCCTTCCAACGCAACGTCTTCCGGTTCGCGGTCGCTACTCCAGAACTTCGGCCCCATCAGTCATCCGTTCTGATATGAAATGATTGTACGTGCTGTTTACACCAACAACAGTTTTGAATTTAAAAAATGCCTATTAGAGCAAGAATGTGATATGTTGTTTAGACGATTTATTACTTCAATTATTATTCTTGCATCGTGTAAATGGGCCTTATAACAAGCAAAGCGACTACTTCGCGAATGTTGAAAAAAGGTCGCGAATGCTGCAGGACTTTGTTCCATTAAACCTGGGTGATTTTCAGCATCCCGAAAAAGCCGGATAGCGAAAATGGTTTAGCACCGTAGACCGCATATACATACGCTAGGGCATACAAAAGACCGAAAACATCCCTTTTTGTTTAGCGTGTGTGGACTACGAGAAAGCCTTCGATTTTATCGAGACTTTGGCTGTACTGCAGTATCTCCAACGGTGCCACATTGGCCAACGGTATATCCGACTTCGGGACCATATGTCGGAACTTATCGTTCATCAGCGAGGTTTGAGACAGGGAGACTTCACATCTACGAAACTGTTCACCGCTGCACTGGAGGATGCCACTTGTCACTCGCCTTCGGTTTGCTGTGGTTACGACTCAGACATAGATGACCTCAGTTTGTATCCTCCATGGTATTGTTACTATGCTCGAGGACCTCAGTAGAGAAAGAATGATTCTAAATATGAATATGGACAAAACCAAAGTCGATTTCGACTCGGCTGGGCAGTGTTCGGATAGTTGCACAGTACCTTTGTGTCGAAATTATCGCAGTGTCTCAAGACAATAGTCTATGACCAGTGAGTATTGCCAGTGCCCACAATAGGCCTCGTGAGAAGGCTTAAAGTCACCCAAAGGGCAATAGTGCGGGCTATGCTCCGAGTTTCTTTGCAAGAGAACTAAGGTTAGCGACGTAGCCTGAAGATTTGCCAAACTTGAGTGGCATTGCTAGAATGGCGTAGTGGTAGTGAAGCTGCCTTGTGTTCATAGGGTCCTGGGTTCGAATCCCGGTAGGAGCAAATGTTTGTGTTATGAGCATGGACATCTGTTTCCGAGTCATGGATGTTTGTATGTATAATAAGTATGTATTTACAAACAAAAACGTATATATGTAGTATATCAACTATCTGGTGTCCACGACACTTCGTGTTATTCTGAAAGTATTTCAGAATAACACGAAAGTAAAAGAAGAATCACATCGCGCGACATGTCTTGTGTACGTTTATTTGTGTGTGTGAAGGCGCATTTTGTCGATTCAATGACAGATGAACAAAAGATTTGTCGAGTCTCTCTTGTTTCTCCGGTGGTCATGCTAAGCGGACAGGATGCAAAGCAACAACCTGTATATCAAAGTTAGCTGGTGAAATCTAAAAAAATGTAAACGCTAGAAAGAAAATAAAAAAACGGAATTATGGGGTATCAAATACAAAGATAACATTATTTTGTGTCCTAATAAGACTATTTTATTTTAAACTATAAATAATAAAGACAGTCATTCTTTATTCCATAAATATTTTACGAAACCCAAGATATTGTAGTTTTGTTTCTGCGTTAGTTAGCAGAAGTTTAAGAGTCCGTGCACGAAAATAACTCATTTTGAACATTTTTGATCACTACTTGTGGGAAAGGTAAGAAGAATATGAACCTTCTTTGTTACTATTATAAGAGTCAGGTTCTTATTCTTGTCGACCGCTTGATTCTTTTTTTTAAATAATGTATATATTAATGGCAATCACCCATATACAAAACCCCTTTTTCGCAAAAGTAACGAGCGAGTGATGTTTGGGGTTCGCTGAACAAAGAACTACAAAATATTTTGAACATTAAAAAATATAAATGGCATCATTAAATGGTCTACTCGTAAAGTAGTTGAAAACATTATTGATTTCAATACGAAATAAAGCAGAAAAAAATTGTTGAAAAAACGTAATTTATGGAAAACTTCGGGACAAATAAGTATTTTTTTTCTATACCTTAGAAACACTTTAAAGAAAATTTAAAAATTACTCATTAATCTCAAGGTAGCCCTTTAATAGAATCTGAATTTTAATTTATAAATAAACAATAACATCATTTCGTAAATGAAGGGCAAAGTGAACTATATTATCGACCGCGCAATCCCGATCCCGTCAGTAACGACCGGGCTCTCCCAGCGTGAACACGTATCACTTTGCTTCGCAAGCGCTCGCGAGTTATACGTAAATATATTTCCCAGATAAACGCAGACTACCACATTTTGATCCAGTAAGTATTTAGTTATGTATTATTAGTAGTATTTTTTAATATTATTATTTTTTGACTTTGGTTGTTTCTTAAGATTTTTAACATTTATTTCGTCTTCAAAATTAATATTATGTAGAGGTAAGATTCTTTGTTTGTACATCATATGTTGTAACTTTGTAAGTATAGATGTAATTTGCGGAACTACTGATCTGATTCCGAAAATTAAGGTTTTTCGTCATGGGTGTCGTTTTCATGGTTTTTGGGGTCGCTGATTACCAAAAAGAGGTCAAAATGAAAATCCAAGATGGCGCCCAGAGTTTTTGTTGGTTTTACGGTCATGGGTGTCGTTTTCATGCGTTTTGGGGTAGCTGATTACGAAAATGAGATCAAAATGAAATTCAAGATGGCGCCCAGGAAAATTTTAATTTTTTCCGTCATAGGTGTTTTTTTCATGGTTTTTGGAGTCGCTGATTACGAAAATGAGGTCAAAATCAAAAACCAAAATGGCGCCCAGGAAATTTTTAGGTTTTTCCTTCATGGGTGTCGTTTTTGTGGTTTTTGGGGTCGCTAATTACGAAAATGAGGTCAAAATCAAAATCCAAAATGGCGCCCAGGATTTTTTTTGTTTTTTCAGTCATGGGTGTCGTTTTCATGGTTTTTGGAGTCGCTGATTACGAAAATCAGGTCAAAATTAATATTGAAGATGGCCCCGAGTAAAATTTTCGGGTTTTTATTTCACGGGTGTCATTTTCGTGATTTTTGGGGTCGCTGATAATTAAAACGAGGTCAATATGAAAATCCAAGAAGGCGCTGATAATTATAATATAATAATACGTACGTAACGTAACGAACTACGTTCTTTACGGGAGTCTACAGACCGCACAATTTTTTTGGAATGTGAAATGGAAAAGTTGATCATGTCTCATACTCGAACGACTGCATTGAATCAGATAAAAATACAAGATCTTGTTTTCAAATCTATTGGCGTCTCTTATTTGTTGTAGGTAATGGGTCGAAAGACAGGGACGCATTACGCATGCATTAATAAAAAGAAAAGGAAAGAACATGGGAGACTGATACGTGCTAGAGCGGCACTCAAAGAACGACAATCTGGTCAACTCGCTACGGTTTCGTTTCCAGAACACGTAAGTTTTTACTTTCCATCAGCGTTAGAATGTAGAAGTATTTACTAGTACAAACTAATATCAAATGTTGTTAATTTCAGGAAATCGATCAGCTGTACAGTTTGGACCATTTTTTAAATATATTTAAACTTCATGTACAAGAGTGGTACATAGGCGGACTTACTGCCAGGCATTCTCAACCAGTAGGTTAGAAACCTATGGGTTTCGGCTGTGGAGAACCTCAAGAGGCGTCATTAATAACCCTATTGGTGACTATATTTTCGAGCCGTTTAAGTTCGAAATTCTAGGACCGTGGGGTCCGAGTGCTCACAGCCTTTCAAGGAAATTTTGAAACGCTTAGTTGACACTTCCCGTGACCCTAGGGCTGGCCTTTACTTTGACCAAAGGTTTAAGTGTTGCCATACATCGTGGTAACGCCGCCAGTCTCATGGGGATATTACCTACCAGTTGGCAGCGTTGAGGAGGAGTTTTTTGACGACATTTTTAAAGTTTATAGTTTTAAATTATATACAATAACCTCCCTTTTGAATCACTCCATTTATTAAAAAACCAGAATCAAAATCCGTTGCGTAGTTTTATAGATCTAAGCATACATAGGGACAGACAGACGCGGCAGGAGGCTTTGTTTCATAATATGTAGTGATGGTGAAGT
The DNA here is from genome assembly GCA_916618015.1 of Xestia c-nigrum. Taxonomy (NCBI): domain Eukaryota; kingdom Metazoa; phylum Arthropoda; class Insecta; order Lepidoptera; family Noctuidae; genus Xestia; species Xestia c-nigrum. The sequence continues at coordinate 9,836,503 of OU745263.1, forward strand.
AAGTAACCAAAGACATGCATCGGACTGTTTTAACAAACTCTGTGTTTTTCGAAATCGTATTCTATTTGACGGCTAAGCATAAAGTTTTCTGGCGATCGGTGATTAACATTTAAGATTTTTCCACCGGAGTAGGTGATCGGTACATTCAATTTTCTAAGCTTGTTAATACGGATATATTTTACCTCCACTATATTTTAAACGTGCATCACCAACTGCTATCAACATGCCTCATAACACGTTTGGCAGCAGTTGAAGTCTTAAAAAATCTTCGACTATGACGCTTTGCTCCATATTTGTTGAGAACACTAGTACCATATATAATGCACTAACTAGCGCTTACCTAAGTATACAAATTTCTTTTTCTTTGTTCCTTAGACAGAACCTATTTGATTTGTTTTGTGACTACCTTCTAATAACTAAAGTGAATGCCAAATGTTTTTATCACGTCAAGTTTTTGTATCTAATATTGTTACTATGCCCGAAAATGCAATGATTAGTTTTGTACGGTCTTTTCGGTAAACCAACAGCAGTCAGTTATGACAGTGTGGATGGGAATACCGCTTTCCAATACCATTTTGCATACTGTATTCAGCGGTTTATTTTACTATATCGCCGTGACATTTCGTGTAAATGTTTTGTTAAATTATTGGTAAATCTATGGAAGCCAACAATTCGTTTAAAATACGGGCAACATAATACTAGAAGAAAGCACATTTTTATTGTACCTAGAACACTGCTCAAAAAAATTGGTGGCTGGTTTAGATGTCTATGTACACGCTTTTATAATAAACTTCCAACCCGCATTTAAAATGTCAGCTCTAATAAATATAAATCGTTTATAGAACTTAAACTGTGCCAAAAACTTTTCACTTATAGGTACTGTTAAAGACCTATATTGAAAACTAACACGAGAAGTGTTAGTTTTCAATATAGGTCTTTAACCGCGACGTATGTTTGTAACATACAAATTTTATAATTTAGTGTAGCCAAAACGGCTTGGAATGGAATTACTCCAATTCATTTTTTGTTTGTTTTCCTTTTTCTAGTAACTATTCTGATATGTTCGCATCCAGTTGACAATACACTTGACATTGATGAATATATGTTTTTTTTTATATTTACCGTTTTGTAAAATGTTTGTACTTGTATCTAAATTATTCTAATACTGTCGGCGACGAGACCCTATCTCCACACCAGAGTGCAAATAGTGGCCATACTTAGTGTATTACGTGAGTCGTTCAGTTGATTTAGTGTTTGAAAACTTGTGATATTAACTTATAGATACATTTAATTAAGTAAACGATTAATATAATATCACTAGAATCGTGTTAGTTTATGATAACTTATCATCATCTTAGTATTAAAGTCCAATCAGACTGGTTAGAAAGGAAAAAACGTAAATTAATTTTTTTTGTGTCATAATTACGTAACTCGAAATTATATTTTTTTGTTTGTTAAGGTATAACGTTTAAATTAGTGTCAAATCGCTGTACTTGACTTAAAACCATTATTCACGCAAGAATCATGTAAATCGGTCCAGTCGTTTAGAAAATATAAAGCAAAATAGAAAGTAAACATTATGTACATCGTAAATTTCACACTTATTGTTCTATGATATTTAATGTAAGGTGCAATATGATTGTTTTATGTGGAAATAGGTGCAATTACCTTTGTAAAAATGTATATATTGTGAAGTTTATTTAAATGAATAAAGAAGGTATTGGGTTCCAAAGGTTTCGGCTTTCGCGAAAATAAACGCAAAATTGGTTTCTAAAAATTAAACCATTATTATTTTGATTGTGATAAATATACTGTACACACACATTCCTGACTTTTATTTCTGAGCCTTTATAATTATGTACTTTAAAATAATATCGTCTACAGGATCAAAATTGTTTAAGCGATCACTACGCCCGATCTTCACCCGTGTGTGCGTGTATCTGCATGAACAATGCACACAAACATAGAATTGCAACGAATTTGCCTAAACTCGAGCGAGTGAATTTTGTGCACGGACTCTTAAGTACAATATTTACAATCGGTTAGATATTTTATATTTGTATACTTCGCTATTTTTTTATTACGTATCTATTTCATATTTTTATATACATTATAGGTATTATTACCTAACGCCTTAATTAGTTATATTTTTAATACAATAGATACCTATATAAAGTTGGTAGGTATATTATTAACATTATAGTATTCTGTACAAAGCTTTGGTAGATGTAACAAGCCAAGTGTGTCAAAACATTGGAAACATATTATTATGCGATATGTTTGCTTTTTGCCTGTGTTTTTTAGCGTACATGAGCTTATTCTCTGGTATCTAGGCACGAAGAGGTTGCGAATAGTAGAATAATTAAGTGTTTATAAAACGCGGTCATCACAAATCCGCGCGACTTTCCTTCATAACCAATGATCAAACTTTTTTTATCGATTGCCATAACAAACCAAACATAAACAACCGCAAGCAATTAGGATCGACACTAAGCAACGTTAAAAGACTGCTCAAACTGAGAAGAGTTCCGCACGTCTCTTTTTTTATTATCATAAGGTTGGAAGAACCTCTTACATGATAGTTTTGAACAGTATTCTGCGGGATTCGCCTCGGTTCGACCAACGCTTTAGAAAGGCCCTTGAAACACGTGTCATATACAAATATACTCGATGGTATTATCCTAACAATATTATCATGCCTGATAGCTTTTGTCGAACAACCACGGAGCGCATATTGTCACAAATTGTCATGTAAATATCCCTGTAACATCCATCCATACGTACAGTAATTTTATCAAAATACGCAAATGGAATTCGTTCTTAAAACCAAACGAAATGGATAGAAGGAGAAAAAGAAAGATGAGATATTGGACGGAATTAAGTTAGCAAAAAAAAATATCGTAGCTATAAAATCAAACGACGAAAATATCAAGCTGTTGTACGTAAAACAACAAGACAGTTGACAGCTATTTTAAATCTGATTTAGCAACATCTTTATTCTAGTTGCTATAAGGATTAAAATAAGGATGATATCATCAGTAAAACGAACTGTAACGATGGCCAGAGCCTCAAAGTGATGCCAATCAGATATAAACTTTAAGACAATGCCATTACCTTACAGATTGTCCAATGAGAGACGGTTTTACTCGTACACAATTTAATACGCAGTGAATGTGATTGGTCGAAGCTATACGGGATAATAAAAGGTGTTGATTTGAATGTCGAAATATTTTAAGTTTAGACGCGCATTCTATACTAGACTCAGGGCCAGTTTGACCGGTTCCGGATAAAGTGTCGGTTAGTTATCTGATAGTTAATACTATCTACCACTAAAAGGCTGGTTATAACTAATACTTTATCTACCAGATATCGCTATCCGACACCTGTGAAACCAAAAGTGTTAGTTTATCTGGCAGATAAGTTCCTAATAGGCTAACCGACACTTTATCCGCAACCGGTGAAACTGGCCCTCAATGAAGCGGAGTTACTGTAATATATTATTGTATTGGTCTGCTCATAAACACTCACAATAACTTCAGTTTATCCGTGATCATGGTACTTGCAACAACGTCCAAATATTGGGAGTTCAAAATAAATATTAAACATGGTAAATATCCCGAGTTTAGTGTTATTGTATTTTGTCAATCCAATGCCTACATTTATTTCAAATCTCCTAATACATGGTTTGTGAAAGCCTGAATAACTCTAAGCTCGCCAATTGTATTTTTTTTAATTACGATTTTTGCTCCCTTGTATCCATCTGTCTTAAATCTGTTAAGATTGTGACCGGTTAAGTAGAGTAGTTGACACCCTATTTAAAAACAAGAAATACTGAAATCCCAGAAAAAAATTCAACTATTTATAAAATTCGATTATTAGTTGCAAAACCAAAAATAATTGAATAAATGATTTAGCAAATTAGTGTTATTACAAATTGTTATTTTGGGGAATCGGATTTTGACAGCTAATAGTACAAAGTATTTTGAGAGAAAGGCAGGTAAAGTTATTTCGAAATATTATGTAATGACGTTGACAGATTTTCAACCAATCACGATGCTTGGTACAATCTAAACTAGCGCCAGTATATTTACAGTTGCCTACCCAATTGTTTGGTGGTGTCAACTACCGAACAGCCAATCAAATAAATGCTTTTACAGATTAATTAATATTAGCTCTCCGTAATCGGGTCTTTCGTTCTCAACATTGTCCCAAGTCGACCTTGGGAGGGACATGGATGAAGGGTAGGTCGGCCTTGAACGTGGTGATGTCGTGGATGAAGTCCGCGTTGTTCTCGCTGGTGTCCCCGATGGGCTGGCTCGCGTCTAGGTACGTTAGATCGTAGTGGTTCTTTGAAACGGCGTCTTGAGAGGTCTCGTTGTTTGATTTGTGGCCCATGATCTGAGGAAGCAAAATCACGACAAAAATAAGTGTTGTGAACAATCAGCCTAACCAGTCTACAGTCTGTTATGAAGTATAAACGATGCACGTATATTGTCTTCATTCAATAACTAGCACTTTTCCTGCGACTTCATCTGCGAAAATTGTGATAACTAATTTGGAATATTAGCCTATGTCACTCGGTAAAGATGTAGCATAAGCTCTAATGGTGAAAGAATTTTTAAAATTGATCGAGTAGTTCTTGAGTTAAATCGTAACAAACACACAAACAAACCAAAAATAAAATCTTTCCTCTTTATAATATTAGTATAGACAACATTGTGTCTGAATGTGTTACTTAAAAAAAAGATAAATAAACAAAAAAAAAACATAACTTGATTAATAAGAAATATAAAAATACTAGCTGACCCGCGCAACTTCGTCTGCGAGTGAGGGTTCGTTTTTATTTAAATAAAAAGTATCCTATGTTCCTTCTAATACCTCCAAGAATATGTGTACAAAGTTTCATGATGATCGGTTGAGTTTTCGCGTGAAAGCGTAACAAACAAACTTACATTTATAAAGGGTGTAAAAAACCTCTTAACGAATACGAAAGGCACTTGTTCTACTCGTCATTCTGATCATTTTTTTATTCTACACTGTACCTGGGAACCTTCTAGTTACGGAGATATTGGGGGTCAAAGTTGCAAGATTTTGACAAGTTTCTTTTTCAATACCACTTTTTATCGCATGATATTTACTTTAAATATCTCTACGACCCCCGTACTATTCAATCCACCCATTCACACAATGTTTTGAGTTTGTTACGTTGAGTTATACCATAAAACATGATTTATAACCTCAAAAAAAAAAGTTGTCTCCCAACAATTTTTTTGCGTAAAGTTACTTAGTTTGATATACAGAATGCTTGGTTAACGGCTTTGTGATGAGGTGAAATACACCCTGTATAATATAGTAGGGATACCATAACTATCACAAATTAAATGATTATAAATCACAATAATAAAACAAAGGCAACTTATAACATAGAGTATTAAAATAACATAGAACCCATTACATACCTGTACAGACAGCTTCCTGAACTTGGACTTGTTTCCTGTCGGGAAGTGATCGTCGACCCAGGTCTTGATGTCAGCTAGTTTGATGTTTTGTATTGCGTCAGCCTGCAAACGGTACCACGATTAATAACAAACGAGGAGTCATCTAACCGGTTTCAGCCACTGAGACTACCTCCGACGGGTTTTCATCGTGAATACCGAGAGCTTGCTCTTTCTCTCAAAGCCTTGTATGACAGACGACAAACAAGCCTAATCGATAACAAACATTCAGATTGAACACAAGACACCACAAAAAAATTAATCATTCTCTAGCCCTATTTTTTAGGATGGGAAATCATCAAATAACCTCTCCCATTCTGGGCGGAGCGGGAGGGAGTGTCAGACTTTTACTGACTAAAACCCATCCATGTTCCTTCCTCGCCCTTTATGTTCCGGCGTCGCGGTATCTCTTTCGAACAGACCCGCAACCCCGGCAGGCATCGGCCCTTGCCCTCACTTTATGCTGACATCTCTGTAATTCTCTAGCCCTTATCCCTTTTTTTTGGTGCAGCATATCTTCTTTTTCCAAAGTTCACAAGACACATGATTAGCTGATCCAACTGTTATGTTAAAAACATATTATTATGCAGTCTTACCTCCAGGAACAATCGGTGGAACATGTATTCCCTGCTTATAATCTCTCGCCAGTTCCTCTCGACCTGGAACAAACAGTTTCAACTTATTTCTTTTTCCTTGTTGATTGGTGTAATGGTCGCAACCGCTACTGCTGTGTTTTGAGTTCGATTCCCGAGTCGGAAAAATGTTATTGGGTTTTTTTATCAGGAATTCCTCAGGGGTAGCTTGGAATCTGGATCCAGTCCAGAAATATGGATGTATTAGAAGTATATGTTATTTTTAGAGACCGGTTTATATGCAAATGCATTTTTGCATATCATGGCTGTTTTTATAAAATAATGCATATTTAAGTTTAAATCGATATTTCATTCATTTTTTTGAGTAAGAATAATGTTGTACACTAAAATATGCTTACCTCGCGGAGGTAGAACTCTACTTGCGCGATGTAGGATTTTAATGCACTGTTTTAGGCGCGGGACAAACACGAGTGGCGTATGGCGTATAGCGGTGGCGCGGGTGCACGGAGGGCGAGGAAGTGGCGCCACTACCTCGCCCTCCGCGCACCCGCAGCCGCGCCACTGCCTTACGCCACTTGTATATGACCTGCGCCTTAGACTTTTACTACACAAAGTACTTACGGAAAAATCGAGTGATACCGTGAGTGCGTTCTGTCGTGAGTGACAATCGAGTTCCAGTAGTTCGCGAAATAAAACTCTAAGAAAGAGGGTAGACAGATTTGTCTGCTCATAATTAATCATTTTCGTCCCACCCGCTTATCTCTTCAGTATTCCCGCGATCATGATTTACTTGCAACAGCGTCGAAATATCGGGTGTTCGTAGAAACAATAGAAAGTCACGGATATAATCCCGTAAGTACCTTAAGTGTAGGATTTTAGTCGATCTGTAGCGTGATAGATGTCGCTACAGGTACACTTGTACCTTACCTCATACGTATAGCAGGCGTGACGTTATGAACTCACCTCCTCCTTGAGCTCGTAGTCGGTGGTATGCTTGAGCTGCACGAGCGAGTGCTTGGTGGCGGCCAACGTCTTCTCCGTCAGACGCTTCATGTCCCGCGTGAACTTCTTCAGGAACGCTTCTACGCGAGCGTCCACGTATGATACACTGAGAGAAGGAGTTTCAATTCATTTTGTAGCTTGTTTTATAAAAGATTGTGAGACGCACAGCTGCGTCTTGGCAAGCTATATTCGACATAAGGACATAAAGACTAAAACATAGTTATATTTGTGATGTGGGGCTCTTTAGGGGTCGTCCTTTAGCCACGTAAGTATCAAGATTCATCCCGATGGGGGGGGTGGGCTTTCAATAATAAAAAATATTCGTGATGCGGGTGAGGGGTGGAGGGGTCGCTTAAAAGCTCAGGACTTATCACCAAGGAGGAGGCCGGAGTATAGAATAGAAGTGGACTAAAAACCTCACGTGATTAAAGGCCCCTTAGGTTATTTTCCGTTTGGCAACTCGAAATACAATTTGTTGACGCTGCCGAAACAAACGAACACCCTACATGATAGGGTTAGTCGTGCGCGCTTTTCCTTATATTCTATTGGTGAACAATATCAACATCAGCATTTCGGTAGTCGAATAAGGTCCACAGCCAGATATAGGCCTCCGCTAGATTTCCATCAGAAATTTTCCAGTAACAACTACGGAGTCTGGCACACTGACTCACTTTATCGGGCCACTTCAAACTAACTTGCTAAATGAGGATAGTTACAATTTACAAATTTACAAAATAATTTATTTTCTTTCACAAGTTATTGTACTACATCTAGTGGTTGAAGTGACCTTTTAGATAAAAATTGTCTGTGTTAGGTCACTTCGCTCTTCCAAAGCTTAAAATTAGGTGGTGTACCAACAATTTAATCTAAAATCGTAATGTCTTAAGAAAACATTTTAAATTAATTTTATAAAAAGAAAAAGATATGAATCTGAATAGCAATAATAAGACTTTTTTTTTAGAATCTAATAGTATTCATATAAATGTAAATGAAACAAGTCAGTCATAATTATAATTGTTTGATGCATGAGAGTGGTGTATGTGTGTAAAGAAAGTGTAGAATGGAGTGTTTGTGTTGATGACAAAGTTACGATGCATGGTGTAAGAGGGCCTCGGTTTCCTCATATGTAAGAATTTTAATCCATTTAGTTATATTTTTTTTGCATTCTATGCGTGCGTTCAAGTATGCGGTCTCTTAGCGCTCATGAAGTAGTACCTGAACTTGTCAACCTGCGTGTTGACGGTGACGGAGAAGCCGAGTACGCCGAATGTGTAGCGCATCATGCTGAACACGCTGTAGCCGAGCTGCTCCTTCGTGCGCAGTCTGTCGAACACCGGCTCCTCCATCAGCAACTACAACAACATCATCATCATTTCAGCTGAAAGACGTCAGTAGCGGCACTACAAAAAGTACTTCAGCTACATTGAACAAAAAGTACTTCAGCGACATCTATGACAAAGGTGATGAACTATCAAGCGAAACACGTCAGAATTCCTACATCGCGCAAGCAACTCCGCGACGAAGAACGAATACGAGATCCCGACAACAACCGTCGGCAGTTGCCCACCAGACATAACACCCGTTTGGTCGGAGGATCCTCCCTTTTCTACGGGGGATGAAGAGCTTTAAACCCTGTTCTTCATACTCCCATACGTCTACTGCTGGACATCCACAAAGTCATGTGCCCAGTAGATGAGTATAGGCTCGTCCCCGATTCGGGTCACATGAGTCGTTTGCACGACGACCATCAAGCAAGTCTGCACAGGAATTTGGAAAAGGTTTTGCCTAGCAGTAGTAAAAATCAAAATCAAAATCAAAGCATTTATTTCAAGTAGGCCAATAACAGGCACTTTTGAATTGTCGAAACAAAGATGAAAATTAAATGTAGCTACAGTCCCAGTCACAAGACATAAAAACTGTGAAAGTACTGTAGTTGCCCATTCCCTAACGTAGATCTCTATGGAGAAGAACGGGCAAGAAACTCCATGGACACTCTTTTAAATCAAATTATTGTTACAAAATCTTGGTTACATCATTCATGTTGAGATGGTAGATTATGTGAGAACAATGTAGCAAGATGTGCACGTTAAAAGTGTCCATAGTAAAAACAAAATAATTCTTTCAAATAAGCCATGGCAATTAAGAGATGACCAGTCACAACTGACAGCACCCGTTCACGAACATGACACATGGATCAGCACCATTCAGCTCAACCACTTTGAAGGGAGCTAAATGGTCCGACACACGCGCCACCATCAGCGAGACATTTGAGTGAGCATGACATACTCTCAACCGCCAGGTCACATTCAAGTCAAAAACTAAAGTAGGTTTCCAGTGAATGATAGCTTTCTAGTACATAGTACTCACACAATATGGGCTATGCGATTATATAATACTAACATTGAATCTATACAATGCAAAGATAGTTGTACAATCTTCAGTACAGTTTAATACTCAAAAAAAAGTGGGCCGCCTATTTTGTTTTTTTTTTAATAAGTTATTAGTCTAAGTTATTTAAAAAAAAATACACAGGGTGTAAACTATCTCCACGAAGCCGTTAACCAAGCGTTCTGTACGTCAAACTAAGTAAAAATTATTGCTGGGAAACATTCTTTTTTTGAGGTTATAAATCATGTTTGGTGGTAGAACTCAATGTAACGCACTTAAAACATTGTGCTGATGGATGGATTGAATAGTACGGGGGTCGTGGAGGTGTTAAAAGTTAAAACCTTACAATAAAACTTGTATTTAAAAACAAACTTGTCAAAAAGTTGTAACTTACCTATATCTCCGTAACTAGAATGTTCCCAGGTTTTGGTGTAGAACAAAAAAATGATCGCAATGACGGGGAGAATAAGTGCCTCTCGGCTTCGTTAAGAGGTGTTTTGCACCCTTTATTCTTTAATTACTAAATTTTATATTATTTCAAATTTACATCGCGCTGTAATTTAGAGGCTGTATAGAAGTCGGAACATGGTTCAATAGAAATGTGAAAATAGAAACTACTTTTTTTAAAAATAATATGGCAGCTATCAGTTGAAAGCGATTCTCCCTAGGGCTGAAAAGTGTTACTTTCAACCCACTCCTCAGGCAACTTCAGACCTACTCTCCTTCCGAGTATGAGTAATGAAAAATATTGTAACTATGCCTTCAGGCTACTATGTCCCAGTATGGAAATCTGTATATTTATACCCTATGTTCGAAATATGAATTTGAATTTTCGTGTACCCTTACCATGAGCACTTCCAGCGTGGCTGTGTCCCTGGAGGTGGTAGCCTCGCCCTGGTAGTAGTTAGTGATGATGCTGTTGGTGGAAGCTTCGTTCAGGCTCAGCACTCGGATCTTACGCTCGCCCAGGGGCAGTTGGTGAACTTTTACCTGTATAATGACATATCACATGAGTATATCAGCTGGTAGAGAAGGCGCCTTTGTAGTACGTTTTTGGGTCATGAAATAACGAGTTTTTTTTTTTAATAATTTTCTTTTTTAGATGAATGTATCTTTAGGTAGGCGCTTATCACCAAGTGGCTCTCGAGTGTTATATAAATGAGTAAACATACAAATGAGAAGCCGTTTCCGCCTGAAATACAAGGTCAAATGTAACTAGCTAGTGGAACTGCAGTGGCATGTATTAATATTTAAGCACGATAAAAACAATAACAAAAACTACACAACTACATACTTTAAACAAATAGGTACACTAATTAAAATGGTTGAAATAAAAAAAAAATATTATGATGAGTTTATGTGCTCCACTAGCACCGTTGTCCTATTCGCCGAACTCTCCATGATTATTAGTTATACCACCGGGCATAGACTTCCAAAAGTAAAGTTTTGTCCACTTTTTTGTTTTTCTTTGAAAGTCGGTTATTTTCATTGCAAACATGTTTTTTGTTGTCTTCACACTGCGGAGTTCCGCTATCTAATGTCATTGGACCATACAACGATGATATCTTACATCGGGGAACTCGTCATCGGCGAGCGCGTCCCACTTCAGGATGCTGTGTACGTTCTCAGCTATCCTGATACCCTCGTGCCACGGCAGGTTACCTTCCACCAGTATCTGTAAACACAAAAAAAAATATCTTAATCAACAAACAATATTTGCATTTCGCGGGTTTCCTAAATGCGCGATTCCATTAGGCAAGTTACTTGTATGCAAGTTCCATACCAAATGACACTCACACACACAGTCACGTCAAACTTATAACACCCCGTCGTTTTTGCGTCGGGGGTTAAAAGTGACGCGGCTCTAATGTTAAGCAGCCCTTAAATTTTGAGTGACGTATTCGGGGGTAAATAGTTTTTTTTGTTGTCTACCCTATTGCAAAGTTTGGTTCTATCTCACACTGCTTTTGAGGTCATGTTTCAGATGGTCGCAGACTGACCTGGCAGTACATCTTGCTGAGCAGACGGTCGCTGTAGTCCTGCAGCTCCTCCAGCGTCACGTCGTGGATGATGGCCGCCTTCTCGCGCGGAGATATGTACGGCACCAGCAGGATGTTCATGCGGACGTCCCTGACACGGAAGTATTTATTTATTTATAATAAACACACCAACAGCACAATCACTTCCAATTCTAATTACATAACAACGAAAATTGACATTTCAGTAACCATGCACATAACAGGTATGCATGACATTGATACATGAGCATTAGAGACAAAGGGAAGCAGTACAAAGAGTGCCTAGTAGGCCTTAATCACATATATGTATGTATGTTTAATGTTTATGAACTTATAGATACAAACTTAGTTCCTGAAAACATACACCAGGGTCTATTTGCTTTCACAGAGTTTCGTATTTCTACAAAGATTTTCAGCAGGATTGACATATTATAAGATATTGAGGAGCTCTTCATGAGACAGTTTTTTAACCGGTAATAAAAAAAAAACTGCTGTTCCATGGATTTTGACCGTGTAATAGTCCGTTCGAGTAAGCTCAAAAAATAAGGTTTCGCATAGAGCTAAGCTTATTTGATTCGTATTTACTTGGCCCGAAATAAAAAATGACATGGTAGGAAGGTATATTGAATTACTTGGCCCGAATGTTTGGCAACCATTCTTACCAAGGAATATCGTATTACTCGTCGACTATCGCATTATTGGTCAGATAGGCAGTCGCTCCATGTAAAATACTGGTATTCAAATGCATCCGGTTACACCGGAAGCCGAACCTAACGTAGTTGGGACAAGGCTAGTCAGCTGACGACATACTTGGCCAGTTTGTGTGGCTTGATGAGCACATTGTGGTACGTGCGCGCGCGCACCTCACGCATCGCCTCGAACATGGGACGAGTCAGCTTCTGTGTCGCCGACCGCATCTCGCCTGTGATCAGCTCCACTAGTAACTGTACAAAAAAGGCAGGTTTTAAAGCGAAGTGAAAAGCTGTCAAATATTCCTGCTGTTTTGTAAAATAGGGAAGGCAGGTCAAAGTTCAGTAGATGGCGTAGCCGTAGCTACTTTCCAATCTGACCAACGAGATCGATGTTACTTTGAAATATGACATCACCATTTTGGCGTAAGAACATTAAAACACAGCATCAAAAAAAAAACGTCAATCGTAAAAAGGTACTATCTAGAACAAACGAAACCATCACAATATCGGGAAAAACAAGTGCCTCTCAACTTCGTTGATGATGTATTTTTACACTTTAATAACATAATGTATGAATACTCACATCTAAATTTTGACTATAGCCCGTCACTTTCATGGTAAGTCCCTTGTCCCCGACGTACAGTGAGTGAGACAGGTCCGCCATGTTAGCCGGGTACACTTCTTCCTATAAACAAAAGTTTTAATAATAATTGCCTATTTATTTACGACTTTATTTCAACGTCCCCAAGGATGATATTTTATTAGGCTCTGTATAAAAAGCGTTTATTACCTTTAGCCCTTGTTGTAGCACGTCCGTCCAAAGATCAAGAAGACACGAACTGTTAAAAGGAAAATGAGCATAAGCATATTTAGGTGTGCGTTGTCGAAGTATATTCTGTCGAAGCATTGAGTAGTCGGACTATTGTTATTCGAAATTAGGTCTGTGTCGTAATAATTAACTGTGAAAATTCAGGATGACACTCCTGCCCGCTTAGCATGAACACCGAAGAAACGAGAGAGACTCGACAAAATGACAGATGAACAAAAGATTTGTCGACTCTCTGTCGTGTCTACGGTGGTCATGCTAAGCGGGCTGGGCGGGAGTTCGTCATCTCCTTTTCCAGTCCGCAGCTTCCATCTACGATCATGATGCAAGTACTTTATGCTAGCTTCATTGAAAGTCCTTGGTCAACCAGTGGATGACTGTATACTCACTCTCTAGGCGACTTGAGGCTGAGCGGTGAGATGAAGTAGAAGTACAGTAGCGCGGTGGGGAAGCGGAACTTGAAGTCAGGCTTGTACCAGAGCTCCATGTGACGGTTCTTGCGGATCAGGTTTGGCTGGTCTAGTCTGAGGAAGGTAGAAGCATAGCATCAGCTTTTTATGTTCCCACTGCTGGGACACACGACCTCCTCTATATGAGGGAATGATCTAATGAATCTACCACGAGGGGCCAATGTGGGTGGGCAGATGTCATCGATGTTTTTTTATTTGGTTAGAACATCCTTTCGTTTCCTCACAATGTTTTCATTCGCCGTTTATGAGAGCTGTGGTGTGGTTATAGTAATTTAATTTCAACACCACTGCTATCCCATGACTTACTATTTTAAAAGACGGGGTCGCCCACCACTGGCCATCGCTGTAATATTTATAGATTTAGATATAAACACATAATAGTAGTTTATGCAACTGTGCATAATGAAGGGCATTACAACACGAGTGTGGGTTTAAGAAACGAGCCGAAGGCGAGTTTCTTAATAGCATCACACGAGTGTTGTAATGCCTAATTATGTATAGTTGCATACACTACTTTATCTACCCAAATACCATAAGGGCTCTATGATGGGTTCAGGAACCATAGGGAAATGACCTGCATTGTTACTTGGCCCTTGATTTTTGTGCCAACAGGTTATTAGTTGCATTCGTCGCTGCATTTACGATATCTGGCGGAGTATTCATGTCAATTTCTGAGTCACTATCACTCATTTTCGACAGAAATAAAGAATGGGTTACTGGAAATAAAAAGCTAACGAACAAATGACAGCTCGAAATGGCGGCGTTTCGGATATCTGTCATTTTTTTTAAATCATAGGCAAACGAACAAAGTCACTATTCTTGTGTCACTCGAGATCGAAAATGTCGTGCGATTTATAATTAGAATCATACTGAATTGGGGTTTTTTTTTTTTTATCGATATTTGATTTAATGTAGGTGGTACTAGAATAGCACACTCACTTGAATTTGACACCTGTTCCAAATTTAAAACTCATAACGCAACTGTTTACAGTTGCGTTATGAGTTCATTACAGTACCGTTCATTTCTGCAGGTTGGTAATGCTGGTCATTGCCTATGGTTTTTGAACGCATTAGAGAGGGTTTATGATATTTGGGTAGATAAACATACCTAAAATGATTGACAGTAGCAATTAGATCGCCGTGAGTCAACGTTTTAGTAGTATCCTTGTTGGCAGCTTCAACCTTCTTATGTATATCCTTAGGAGAGCTCCTCAGGTCTATGCCCAGTTCCTCCGCCGTCTCTATGTACGCGGGGTCCGGTTCAATGAGGCTGAAGTTAGTGGTGATGTACACGTTCTTCTCTGGGAGGAAGAAGTCTTCGAGAGGCTTTGCGTTCAGCCAACGTTGAAGCCATTTGCCAGGGATTTCTGTGGAGAAGAATGGTGATGACTAGGATGGTTTACGAGGGAATTGAATTGACGGTTGTTTAAAATGTAGAATCTTTGATTTTAGTATTTAAGGGGAACAAAAACTTGTTCTAGTCTGAGTGCCGAGTACAGGATATACCATCCATCCAGTCATTTTGTCATTTCATTTCATTTCATTTCGGTTTGGTACAACTCGAATTAATGCCAAACGTTGTTTTCACGCACCATCCTTGCATCAGGGCCTCTGACCACAAGTTACGCTACTGTAGGGACTGTTGAAGTTCTAAAGGGGGGGGGGGGGTATGAAGTCCACCTTGACGAAGACGCGGGCAAGAGCTAATTTCAAATTGTTCGCAAGCAGCAAGTGAAAAAGATTTCGGTATTCTGCGACCGCATTATATATGCAAATGTAATATTACTTGCCTGAATAGACGCTAAAAATTGCTAAAGGTAAAACAAAATAATATTTACAATACTTAGTTCAAAAGTATAAATCAAAAGAATTCAATTATAAAAAAAAAAAAAACTATCAAAGTAACTTACTGAAATACTCTGGAATCAGTGTAATAATAAGAATTTATTTATTTGTGCAGAATAAACGATCTTTAATCCGTATTGGGACAGCATAACTTAAGCGGAGATAATTTTCAGATTCAACCGTATACCATAACACACAAAAATTTATTTTCCCTGGGCACATTAAAACCTATCAATTTTCATGATTGAGGAGCTTATCCGATATTATTATAATCATATTAAACTTTTATCTCCTAGACCTTTCTTTTTCGGATGGGTGATCATCAAATCTCTTCTCCCACTCTGGGACACAGACTTTTACTGACTAAAACCCATCCATGTTCCTTCCTCGCCCTTTATGTTCCGGGGCCACGGTATCTCTTTCGAACAGTCCAACCGCCCCAGCAGGCCTCGGCACTTGCGGGCCCCTCCATTATGCTGACATCTCTTGCTCGTCGCTTGTGGAACAGTCTGGTCTGGTCGACACGGCCTGTCGTCATTAGACGGACGGACGGCTAGCTAGCCCATAGCCAACCGTCCACAGGCCCGCATCTACGGTGGCCGGTAGCCACCACGTGGCCCCCGACGCCTGGCGCGTCTCCCGCGGCGGCCGGGAAGAGAGGCTCTCTCTCTCTCTCGTTCCGCCACCTCCTTCGCTAGCATGACTGCTTCATCGCCTAGCCCCTAAGATATACTTTACGGTACTTACCCATTTTCTTGTACTCAGTGCCGAACCACTTCTCCTTGGCGTCGTAGTTGATGGGCGTGGAATGCTTGTTGGATAAGATCATGATATTCACTGTGTCGGCGCGCATGCAGTCCAGTAGCTCGGTAATACCCTGAGAGAGAACAATTTACATAACAGGCTTATCTGTACAAATATATTAAATTAAAGTACGAGTATCTATTTGTAATTTCAAAATGAAAGCAGGTAAAAGTATAATACTTATTATAAATACTTTTACCAGAAAAACATTCATTCGTCTGTTTTTCGGCTAATCTCCAAAACGGCTGGACCGATTTTGACGGTGGAAGAACTTTGTTGTTATGTAGCATAGCTTGATACTCACTCTCCCTATTTCTCTCAGGACGTGTATTGGACACAGGCATTTGCTGAAATTGTGCTAAATGTCTTGTCTGGGTCGATTTACTATGTCTTATTTCACAGAAAATATTTTCTTATTTGAAAAGGTTTAAAAATACTTCAATGTGCGTGAGTCTAGAATTTTCGCGGTACCCAGCTCCATTGATAAAATTAAGGCTTCCAGTCAAAAACATTAGGGAGTAGGTTCATTTCAAAGTACAAAGTTACATACGGACGGGGGCCCCGTATCTTAGTTGACGGATTTAGAGAGTAGTCCCCCAGTCGTCATGTTATGTTTGTTTACCGTTTTATTTTTCGGATGGGAGATCATCAAATAACTCCACCCACTCTGGGTGGGGCGGGAAGGAGTGTCAGACTTTTACTGACTTAGGACCATCCACAAATTACGTCACAAGTAAAAGGGGAGGGAGGGGGTCGATGAAATGTGACATTGTGTGGCAAGGGGGAGGGAGGGGTCGACGAAGTGTGACCTTGTATGACAAGGGGGAAGGAGGGGGTCGACGAAGTGTGACATTGAGTGACAAGGGGGAGGGAGGGGGTTGACGATGTGTGACATTGTGTGACAAGGGGGAGGGAAGGGGTCGACGAAGTTTGACATTGTGTGACAAGGGGGAGGGAGGGGGTCGACGAAGTGTGACGTTGTGTGACAAGGAGGGAGGGGTACGACGAAGTGTGACATTCAAATAAAAAAAAAACTGGCTCTTGATTTTTACGATAAAAAGGGAGAGAAAGAGATAAAAGAATTAGAATTTCCTAGTGAAAGAAAGGGACTTATCCAAAAGATATAAACGCGGGTCACTTTTTCGTGTGTTGTTTCACTCTCTACCATTTTAAATAGACCCCTGCGGTGGCTATTAATCTGATTAAATCAAAAATAATTTCGTAGTGTTTACTTCCCGATGAAAAGTTATGCCTTCCTTTTTGTAACTAGATGTCTTGTATGATTTACTACACCAGTTTACCGCGCATGAAGGCATTTTATGCGTTTTAAATTGTATAAATAAATCGTCACATTTAATAATTATATAGCGTGCATAGGGGTCTGACACTTGGTCACAACTAAAATGGTTACTAGTACCGTCGCCCACATATAGGCGACAAAATACCAATAGTTTTCGTGCGTCGGGGCACTGTATGCGCAGTCAAGTGGTTTTATAGTCTTTGATATAACCTAACCTTAAAACACTTCATTATTCCCCTAAAAAGTGTAGTCAACGGACCGTGTCTCTGGTGACAAGGAGGGGGAGGGGTCGACAAAGTGTGACATTGTGTGACAAGGTGAGGGAGGCACATTTCAAAATATTGTTTTTTAAAGTTTCATATTTTGATATTCATTTTATTAAAAAACAATTTAAATCGAAATAAACTAATTTAGGAACTGCTTTTTATTCAATAATGCAGGATTTGGGTTTGTTTACCTTAGGATCGTACTTGTAGTAGAGCCGGTCGCCGGTGATGTAGTGTTGTGGAGGATAGAAGTGCATGTTCTCTGATAGCGTCTCGACGTAGTCCGCCGGCTGAGACTCCTCCTCAAAGCGGAAACTCGTCTCTTCTATTGCCTAGTTGAAGATTTAAATTTAATTCACAATTATTATTTTGTTATTCTTTATGTTTCCTCTCATTAAAAAACCCTAATAAACGTACGTAAGTTCTGTGTACAAAGCCATCTTTAAGTTTGAATCGAACTATACTATACTATCCATAACATTTATTTCTGTTTCTAGGGCCCGGTTTCCACTAAAGCACACCGATCGAGAAATAACATTTATTATTACTCATATCGTGACACTGGTTCTCTTCTGTGATTTATTGATCTGTATGTCTTCTTGCTTCTCTCAGTTCTGCTCGTTTCCGCCTTGGAGGAAACCAGGCCTAAAGATCAACTTAACAAAACAGCAATGCAATGTTACCTTTATTTCGTCGAATATTCTTTGCGAAGGTCCAATTTGTTTGAGCATATTTATGTATGAGAATATCGCTTCTAGCACCTGAAAAGACAATAAATTATATCAGAAGTAGTGCTTATGGCAATATTTTGATGACATCGAGCGCTCTTCTATTGTGTCGAAAGGGTAGGTACGAGAAAAATATTCCAGAATAGCTTAGGAGCCGTTCCCACTATGTCTTGACGATTAATTTATCGTTTGTTTAGTTGGAAAAAGAAGTGGACGACAGTTATCGTGTCGTTCTTTATGTGAACACCTCCACTACACGATTATCTGTCGTCACGACATAGTGGGAATGGGCCCTAGTTTTGCCTGTGGTGCCCTCAACGAATAGTCGGCTAGAGAAGTCGTGTTACTATCTTTACTGTTACTCAACATTGACTTTCCTCTTTAACATAAGATAATATAAAAACTTTTTTGCAAAAAATAAAACCGACTTAAAAAAAAACAAATAAGTGAAAAATAACGTTAGCTTCTGAAGTCGGTGACCTTTGTTTGATTGCTTTAGTTTTTTTTGTCACCGACTTCAGAAGCTAACGTTATTTTTCACTTAAGTATTTGTTTTTTTTTAAGTCGGTTTTATTTTTTGCAAAAAAGTTTTTATTTTTCACTTTTTAGTGGTTCACATGTGTTTAATACATGGAAAGTGCAAACCGTTACAATTACAACAAGCCCAAACACGACTATGGTACATTGTCTCATTATGGAGTTCCGTGACTCTTGGCTTCATCATCAGATCTGATGGTAGAATGGTTCTTATCAAATGCAAATGCTTCATTTGTTGTAGAAAATAGCAAAATCGCAACACGTTTTCATATAAAATTTGAAGAGTTCCCTCGATTTCGCCAAGATTCCATCATCAGATCCCGACTTGGTGGCTATGGGACCATTTGGAAAGAATACCCTTTCCAACAAAAAAAGAAATTTCCAAATCGGTTGGCAAGCGATGGAGTTATGCCCGAACAAACATAAAAAAAAAAAATAGAAACATCCGAATTGAGAACCTCCTCCTTTTTTAGAAGTCGGTTAATTAGAAGTCGGTTAAAAAGACTAGGTATTTCATTCCGTCTTAGTTCTTTTTGCTAATACCTATTTAGCCCTCACAAGGGCAGCAAATTTTCCTAGTAGACCGCACATTGAATTTAAGGTGGTAAAAGCTATTTTATTTATTTTAACTAATATTGATACCTTTTTTTTTAGGATGGGAAATATTGTTACCTTACATTTAACTTACATTTTTTTACCTTCATTGTTAGTTTAGTAAAACGTAAAATACAATATGAGTCTAACTCATATTGTATTTGACGTTTTGAGATTCTGAATAAACATTTATTATTATTATTATTGTAAAGAGGAAAGATTTCAGTTTTTGTTTGTGTGTTTGTTACGATTTCACTCGGAAACTACTCGACCGATTT
This sequence comes from Xestia c-nigrum, assembly GCA_916618015.1. Taxonomy (NCBI): domain Eukaryota; kingdom Metazoa; phylum Arthropoda; class Insecta; order Lepidoptera; family Noctuidae; genus Xestia; species Xestia c-nigrum. The sequence continues at coordinate 9,856,339 of OU745263.1, forward strand.
GAAAAATTCTCTCACCATTAGAAAGCCAGTTTTTTTACCGATTACAAAGGCTATATTTTATCCCCGTACTTCCTCAGGAACGGGAACTACCCGGGTGACGTCCACTAGTCCAATATTTAGAGTGAACTCACCTCATCGACGTGGTCCAGTCCTTCCTTGGTAAGCACAACTTGTGTTGAGAACAGACTGTATATGGAGGTGTAGTCGATGCCGCTTTCTGAGTTGCCCGTGTATATACCGAGAGCCCACACCCTGTATGCAAACAATGAATTAATAATTATATTATTTTTCTGAATTTTATGGCAAGTCTTGTCGAAAGGTATGTTATTTTTTACCTGTATGCAAACAATGAATTAATAATTATATTATTTTTCTGAATTTTATGGCAAGTCTTGTCGAAAGGTATGTTATTTTTTAATCTTTCTGTTTCAGTACTAATGTCCTTTTCCCAGCATTGGGACAGAAGATAATAACATTAAAGAATACTGAAGTGTACGATTTTTCATTTATAAAAATACTCTTCATCATAATAATCAGCCTATTAATTCACACTCTCTCGGAGCAGAGAGTAGATGTGCAAGATTCGACCAATCACAGGAAGGCTCCGCTCCTCTACGCTTTGGTGAAAACCGGGCCTAATGCGCGTATCTGGGCACAGAGTAACAGTACAGAGTATAAGCTTCATACAACCGCGCGAATCGGTTGTGCCACGTGCGTGACCACTGGCCGCTTGTCTCTTACGCGGCAAAAGTGGAAAAAACCGGTTTACGCTGTCACAGCCAGTTGAAAATCTCAGGGTTGTCAGGGCAACACGTTGTTTGTTTTGTGACAAGTTAGAATATTTTAATGTAAAAACTCGGTATGTATTAAAAATGGTTGTTTATTGCACTGTGTGTATGAACAGCACTAGAAAAAAAATATCATACTTTAACTATTCCAAAGAGTATAATAGGTAAGTAAATATTTGATTAATTTGTCTTCACCTATTGTAGCAACCCTACCAAAATAGGTAGGTAACAATTTTGCACGTTAAGACAAGCAAGGACAAGCAAGCTTATACTCTGTTCCGTTTACTTTCGTAAATCGAGACCGCTACTTCTAAAAAGTCCAGGTTTTAAAGAAAATGCTGGCCAGTTCCCGGACGGGGCCCAAAAAACTGGAGACAGAAGCTGATAAGGAAAGACGAAAAATACATGGTGTGGAAAATCACGTGTTGGCTGAGTATGGTAAAGGTTGTCACAACGGCTGATCGTAACTATAAAAGTTTAAAATAATAAATGATTAACTTTTTCCTTAGGTAAGACAGCAGACTGCCCTTTCCCTCGTGACCCAGCAGGTAGGAGATGTACTGGTGCGGCTTGGACTCGTATTCAGACAGCAAAGACCGCATGCACCATGTTAAGTGTATCTGCGGGATGGATCAAGGTTGATTTAGAAAGTTGAGGTAATTTCGGGGTTACCTACTCGATTTTATAACAACACAAGGTTCGGAAGCTCGTAAAAACAAAAAAAAAACACGGATATAATCCCGTAAGTACTTCAAGTGTAGTGAAAAACCGTGTAAGTCTAAAACAGTGCATCACAAGTATGTTCCCTGCCTACTGATGTGCTTAAACTAATGTAATAATTTAAGATAAACTGATCTCAATAATTATAAATAAATATATCTACTACATTATGTTTCTTAAAATGTCGACAATAATTACAATTATATTGATCTAAATTATAAGGATATAATGTTGTTATTTTATGTGATTACTATACCTATAAGTAATAATAATATATCTTACTCTGATAAATGTGTAACATACCCTCTGTTTGTAAATAATATCTTTAACTACTTAAAATTTTATGTTAATCCTGTTTATTGCTGTGCCCTAACAGAGTCCATAATTGTTCTTAGCTTACTTATGGTACGCAAAATAAAATGAATATGAATATGTATGTAAGCTATGCACTTGGACGATCATTTAAGTACAAAATGGGAACTTGACAAAAAAAGTTTCCTATAAGGCACAATAAGGTATTTCAAGTACTTTCCCTTCCTAGTATTCACTTTTCTCTCTGTTTTGATTGAACAAAAGCATATGAGTCGTTTTTTTATGAAAGGTCGTACAAGGTGGAAGGAACAATGCCGCTAAAATTGTTAACACGTAAACACGTATTCAGTAAGTAAATCATTTTAAACCACCATAGATTTTTTTTAAGTAACAGGACCGATTAGCATCAAAAAAATGTTTGATGTAAAATGGTCATTTCCTGGATAGCTACACAATTTTTTATTGAAACCAGACCTTTTTTACGAGAAAAGTCAAGTGCAGAACGAGAGTGTATTATAAGAATACCAACCTCAGTAGTATCGCCCACAGGTTTGACGTAGTAGATGCTCTTGAACTCCGGAGTGACGCTGTCATTCTTGAAGCTGTACTGACTGAAGTCTTCTGAAGGCAGCTTGTTGGTGGGAATGTGGCCAAAGGTGTTGACCACGTATTCTTCGAGGGAGGACAAGTCCATACGTGCCTGGCGAGAAACGTTGAGTGAGACTGTGAGCCTGGAACTAGACACTTTTCTCTCGACCACTATCTACCACTAAGCGAGCATTCTGTAAATTCAAAGCTTTCAAATAAACCGTGTTTCTGGACGATATCCATAAACTTCGACCGATCATTGTACTCATCATTATGAACATTTTTTACGAAACCAAACCCTGAAAGCGAAAAAAAAAATCTGCTGTTCCCTACAATTATGTTAGCATAACTCGTCTAAATGTATGAAACAGCTGTTTTTTTTTTAAATTCAGGTTTTAGTCACACCACAACCGTCTCCGAAACCAATTGGGAGGACGTTACTCCAGCTTGTACGACTATCTCGATGAAGAAACAGGGTGTAAAAGTGCGCCGCAAAACACTAACCTATGACCTGACACCGAAGACGTCATCTAAGTTGAGAAATATTAACCTATTAAAATAGTAGTAAGAAACTCGAGATCCATAACATTGCCCACATAGTTCAGTAAAACTGCTTGACATTAAATAATGTGTAAATATGATGTATTTATTTAGTTGTCTTTCCGTAAGTCTTCAGTGAGGTCAAGTGTGTATTACTAGCAATCGGCGGCGATTGGGGAGGGCTTGTATTTATGCTTTTGCGGTTGCACAACGACATGCTTTGCTTGCGCTTTGCTTGGTAGTATAGATGCAGGCCTACTTTACTGCTTCCCTCAGAGGCAGTAGGGTGGCGGGGTCTTGAGGGGGAGCGCCACAGTCGTGTAGATCCTCAAGACAAGTCTGGTATGTTTACCTTCACGTGGTTGCCGCCCTGTTTTTGGTCTAATTCCCTAGGAAATAGACGCAACAAAAACCACCAGGCGCTTTTTAACCTAACCATGACCCTCCGTGACTGAGGGGTTGTGGGCTCGACCGCCACTAAACACTGCTGGCGTCGTGTAGGTAAACCTGGTCACCTGCGCTAGGACCTGCGCAGTTGAGCGCCGTAAGCGGGGATGAAGGAGTCCTGGAGGGTTGAGCCGAGCGGCGCTGGTGGTTATGCGTCCGTGAGGCAACACGCCCTCTTTGGTCTGGATTTCAAGCGAAACGGTGGCCCTACCCAATAGCCAAGGGTAGGGAAATGGCCAAGTGTCCCGTCAGAGGGCCACGGCGAGGGGTGGGAGGTCTGCGGAGGTCGTCTTCGGACGGCTGAAGCAGTTGGTGAAGGTCATGCTGAAGGCGTAAGTGAAGGTTGATTCGTTGTCAACCTGATCAAGCGCCCGATGTCGCACTGTAAGCCAGCCTCACGCCCCTATATCTCGAAGGTAATCCTAACGGTTGAGCTAGTTTGTAGCGAGACGTTCCCAGGTGCGGGCTCCAAGGAGGGTGGGAAGCCGGAGAGATGAATCTAGACACACACAAATATGGATACCCAAAAACCCCATAAACCAAACGACACCACACACACACACACAACAACCACACAAACTCACACACACACCACAACCACACAAACTCACACACCCGACACACACTCAAACAAGAACACTGGTGAGGAGGCGAAAGCCAGTTATCCTCCCAAAAGGGGTGCATGCAGCACCTCTCAAGTACCCGGATGCTCTGCTGCTAACACGGCGGGCTCCAGTACAAGTGATGGTCCGGCAGTGGCGAGAACCGCTGCCAGGAACAAAACGTCCCATAATAAGAACAGGAGGAGTACGGCGCTGCTAGGGACCAGTACCGCTCCCCCTTCTTCTTTTTCAGGTGCGGATACCGCCACGCAGGTTAATCCCTCGGGCCGGGCTCCCCTGTTACATCCTCCCCCACCTACCGCTCCCCCCCCGGTGGCCGTCACTGGTCAACCGGTGGGGACAGGCATCGCCGGTGACACGTTCGCGCTCGCCTGGCAGGTGCAAAGGAGCAAACGTAAAGGTGGAAGGGGGGGTCCCTCCAAGCACAGCGCTGGACCACCAGTGCAGGCTGCCCCGGCCCCCTCGACGGGCAATCCGAAGAGGAGGAAAAGGCCGTCCAAGAGGCAGCGGCAGGCACAGGGGAAAGGTATGCCTCCCCTTGAAACAGGGGCTAACGCCGCGGGCCGAGTAAAACCGGCCAGCGGTAATGTCAACTTCTCCGCAGGCAAGCAGTCGCAGGCCGTGGCCGGCACCAGCCGACCGGGCCCCAGCCAACCAGCAGCCAGCGGAGGGAGCGGACCAGCCGACCACGCAGCACAGCGTCCTGGCCAGAGTGATCAGGCCGCGACCAAGCGGGCTCTCAACGAGACCTCAACACCCCGAGGGGAGCGCAAACGGCCGCGGCTTGACCAGTCCAGACGGGACGCTACAAGAAGCTACGCCCAGGCTGCAAGCTCTGACCTAGATGTCGCAGTTACCTGCGAACGGTCGGGGCACATCAGCAGCGAGGTGTCGGAGCAGATCCTCGCGGCTATTCAGCGGAAGATAGTCGCTGAGGCCTGGTCCTTAATACTGGACTCCCCACCGACCTTCAGAGCGAGGCCGGTGTTCAACAACGGAGCCCTAAAACTGTGGTGTGGGAACACCTACACCGTAGAGTGGTTGAAGAAGACGATCTCCGAGCTGCCTCCGATCACTAGCGCCACGCTAGTAGTCAGGAGACAGGCGGACATCAAGCGCCGGGTGAGATGCGGAATCTCCATCCCTGACGGGCAGGGGATATTTACAGAGCCGTCCCACATTGGGCGGACTCTGTTTTACCAGAACCCCTGGGTCCCCGTTAGGGAATGGGTGATGTGGGGCGCATACAAACAGGCCGACGCATGGTTTGTGGTGGTCGGGATCCCTGAGGACCAAATTCCGACCCTGATGGAAGCCGGACGCCGCCTCTCTTTTGGAGTAGGGGCGGTCTACGTAAAATTCCAGGGTCGGAACGGCAAATTTGTCGACGTCCCTCAGGGACTTCCGGCTGCTGAAGCCAGCGCCGGGTCACAGGTGGAGGTAGCAGCCCCGCCTTCTACAAACACCGTGGGGCCACCCGCGGTCGAGCCTGCAGAAGCAGCGCCAGCCGCACCTACTGCCGCCAGCGTGGGCGCCGTCCTCTCGGGTGAGGAGATCGAGGACATCGTCCTGTCTTCGGCCTCTGACCAGGAGGGGGACGACTTCGACGCGGGCGACCTGTTCGCCGGGCTGAGGCTGGCAGGAGACGAGGAAGGAACGACCAGCGATGGCGTCCCCTTCGTTAGCCTGTAAAGTCCTGCAAGCCAACCTCCACCACAGCCAGACCGCGACGGCTCAGCTGCGGAAGTGGCTGGAGGTTCAACACACGGCCATTGTCCTGATCCAGGAGCCGTGGGTCAGAGCGGGCCAGGTACAAGGACTCTCCAACCTTGGCGGTAAGCTTCTTGTTAGCACAGACCACGATAAGCCAAGGGCGTGCATCTACACGACACGCAATATAAAAACACAGCCACTAACAGACTTCTGTTGCAGGGACGTCTCTGCAGCTAGGATGTTGATACAGCGGGAAGGCACAGAAACAGCCGTCGTCTTCGCCTCCGCTTACATGCCCGAGGCAGAGGAGCCGCCCCCGCACGACCTCGCCCGCCTCGTGACTTACTGCGAGAGCACTGGGCTGGAGGTCGTCATAGGCGCCGACGCAAACGCGCATCATCCTCTGTGGGGCATGGATACACCTAATGCAAGGGGTAAGGCGCTTGTGGAATACTTGTTTACAACTAACCTAACCCTACTAAATACAGGCTCCGAGCCAACCTTCGTAAACAGACGCAGTCGAACAATCATAGACCTCACCCTGGCATCGGAGGGGGTGGCGGCCCTCACCACCGGCTGGCAGGTCTCAAAGGAGGCCTCCTGCTCGGACCACAGGTGGATCCGGTTCGACATACAGGTCTGTGTGACACCAACACTGCCACGGCGAAACCCACGGAACACAGACCGTGCTGCCTACACACGCACCCTCGAAACCAAACTTGCGTCAAAAAACTACGAGATGGCCTACGAGGACACGGCGCGGATCGACGAGAGTGTAAGTCACCTCACAAAATCAATGGCAGACAGCTTCCGCTCAACCTGCCCGGAGTCCACTCCGCCCGCTACACCAGGGAATCAACCATGGTGGGGACCGGAGCTGGAACGTAAGCGTGGGAAGGTAAGGTCTGCCCTAAACAGAGCCATGAACACTCGTGCTGATAGAGACTGGGACGCGTACTACGCGGCCAAGAAATGCTATAAAAAATGCATCAGATACAGGAGCTCAACTGGTTGGCGCAAATACTGCAGCAGCATCGAATCCTGCCAACAGGCAAACAGGGTAAGGAAGGTTTTAGCACGGCAGAACCCGACTGGGCCTGCTGCTCTCCGCAAACCAGACGGCACACTTACCACCTCACCAGAAGAAGCAACGCGCGTCCTCACTGAAACTCACTTCCCAGGTTGCGCCTTCACAGAGGCTATCGACTGGACTGAGGCAACCCAAACACCGTCAGAAAATGACTGGCGCTATGCACAAAAAGTCGTTACGCTGGAGAAAATCCAGTGGGCGATCCAAGGCTTCCATCCTTTCAAGGCGGCTGGTCCGGACGGGATCTTTCCTGCCCTACTCCAGTGGGGTGGGATCTCAGTCGCCCGCAGACTGGTCCCTATACTGAGAGCGTGTCTGGCCTTCAGATACGTTCCAAAGGGATGGAGAGAAGTGAAGGTCATATTCATTCCAAAGCCAGGTAAGAGTGACTATACTGACGCCAAATCCTACCGAGCTATCAGCCTAACCTCTTTCCTACTTAAAACCATGGAAAAAATGTGCGAGAGAGAGCTGAGGGACGGCGCCTTGCAAACTATCCCACTTCATACTAATCAACATGCATACAGCTCGGGTAAGTCCACAGAATCCGCCCTCCATCTAGTGGTCAGCCGGATAGAAGAGGCGATTCACCAGAAGGGAAGCTGCCTGGGCACCTTCATAGACATCGAGGGAGCCTTCGATAAAACAAACTTCTCCAGCATCAACACCGCGCTCTCTCGCCATGGAGTGGAACAGGTACTGATAGACTGGATTACAAACATGCTGAGCAAACGAGTGGTGCGACTTGAAGGGGAACAGCAAATGGCCATGATAGCCAGAGGCTGCCCCCAAGGAGGGGTTTTATCTCCGCTCCTCTGGAATCTGGTGATTAATGACCTCATCACTAGACTCAACGAGAACCACTTCTACACAATAGGGTATGCCGACGACCTCGCTATTCTCATCTCGGGGAAAGTGACGGGGACGATCTTCGACCTCACTCAGCGAGCTCTACGTATCGTTGAACGATGGTGCAGAGAGTTCGACCTTTCAGTGAACCCAACGAAGACTGAACTTGTCCTGTTTACCCACAAACGAACACTAGGCCCCTATCGCCTACCCAAACTCTTCGAGACGGAACTCCAGTTAGCCGAGGAGGTCAAGTATCTGGGTGTCATCCTAGACAGTAAGTTAAACTGGAGTAGCCACCTAGACAACAAGACAAACAGGGCCTGCATAACCTTCTGGCAATGCAAGAGGATGATAGGTAAGAAATGGGGCCTATCCCCGAAAATTATACTCTGGATATACTGCGCGGTGATCCGACCCATGATTGCCTATGGGGCTGTGGTCTGGTGGCCACGCACTAAACTAAGTACAGCAGCCATCAAGCTGCAGCGCCTGCAAAGGCTTGCCTGCATGGCAATCACTGGTTGCATGAGGACTACCCCGACTGCTGCTCTCGAAGCCATGTTGGGGCTTCCACCGCTCCATCTGTTCATACAGCAGGAGGCGACGATGACGGCAGTACGCCTTAAAACACTTCAACTCTGGGGTAAGAAGACAACACAGCACAATGCGATACTGGAGGAATTCTATTGTGAGTTCCCCTTGGCGAAAGCATACAACGATCGAATACCGAAGAAATTTGTATTCGACAAGAAATACAAAATCCAGCTTCACGAGGACCACCGCTGCGAGGGATTAAACCCCGCGGAACTACGGATCTTCACAGATGGATCTAAAACAGGTACTGGCACTGGGGCGGGAGTCTTCTCGGAAGACCTCAACATCCACATAGCCACACCTTTGGGGGCGCACAACACGGTATTTCAGGCAGAATGCATGGGCATCTCCCTGGCGGCATCGGCCATCATAGCCAGGAAAGTTGTGGGCCACTCAATCCGTATACTGTCGGACAGCATGGCGGTGCTGCTGGCCCTAAACAACCACACAGTGAACTCCGGGTTAATACACGAGTGTCACCAACGCCTGAACCAGGTTGGTAATCTCAATAACATAACCATCCAATGGATCAAAGGACACAGCGATTCCCGCGGCAACGACGCGGCGGATGAACTCGCTAGAAGGGGATCGAGCATGGCAGCGGTGGGACCAGAACCTATCGCACCACTCCCTTTCGGTTACCTACGCACACTGGTAAGGAAACGAACTAGTGAAATACACCACAAGCTGTGGCTTGACCACGGCGAGTGTAGGCAAGCCAAGGAGGCACTTCCTGCCATCGACGGCCGCTTCACCAAACGCGCGCTTAGGTTAACCAAGCCACAGGTGCGTATAATTACAGCCGCCATCACCGGTCACGGCTCTTTTAACAAACACCTCTTTGTCATAGGAGTCACAGACAGCCCCCTGTGCCGCGCATGCATGGAGGAAGACGAGACTGCAGCCCACGTGCTTCTACACTGCCCAGCGGTTGCAACATACAGGGCAAAGTACTTCGGTCGTCCAGGTACTCTCCGCGAGATTGTCGGCAACATCGGGGCGCTGCTGGCCTTCTTTGGGGAGCTGGGATGGATCGAGTGAAGTTCCCACCCGTACGCAAAATACGCGCCTTGCCGTGGAATTGCGGACATCAGCCCGCTATACAATACAATACAATAGCAATCGGCTTGCGTGAATGATCAGATTTATGAACGTGGACGACGCCAAAACAGTATTTAAGAATTGTAGCAAATGGCGTTGTGCAGTTTCTGGCTACCCCCATTAAAAAAAGGCGTGAGTATATGTATAAATGTTATTTATTTATCGTTCTAATCAAAGAATGCGACCTAATACAGTCGTTGTAGAAAATATAAAATGTTTTCGAATTACTAAAAATATTTTGTTTGATACTATAAATAGATCAAACGAATGTTTCTTTCGATTGTCTCTTACGATAAAAGAGTTAAACAATTAGAATTTATAGTAAATGTTATTGGTCATATAAGTTATATACCCTGTGACCTGTGAGTCTGTGAGATCATGGTTGCTATAGGTACTGTGGATCGGAAGCAAACAATTGCGGCTTTCACAGATGAGGTAAGCAGAAACAAACGCCACATGACCGTGGCATATTCTATATGATTAAGTATTTATTGGAAATCTAGTTACCGGACCACCAGTACAAGTACGTAGGAATCGATAGGATTCGATAAGATAAGTTTGACAGTCATTCTCGATAAAATGAGTTTATGACTCCATAAAAACTCATTTTATCGAGAATAACTGTCATATTTATCTTATCGAGCCCTATCGATTCCTACGTACTTGTATCGCACTTCTGATAAAACTGGCACATTACATGCATCAATTCTTATACATATTATACCATACACACACTTTCAAACCAGAACATTGCAACACTGTTTGGTGAATATTAACAGTAACTGTTAATTGTAGAACTTCCTCTGAAGAAAGTTTTTCGCAAAAAGATCTTCTACAAAGATAAAAAGATAGATTCGTCCTACAACACTATTGACGCGTTTTTGTTTCCTTTTGAACCCTCTAACACACACAATGTCCCAGTTGCTATAGAAACGCCATAGGCCCGTTACCACTATGTCGTGACGTTAAATTTATCGTTGAAAACGTCGTGGACGACAGTTGTCGTGTCGTACATATGTACAACTCCATATACACAAGCCACGACACTTAAAACTACACGATTGTCTGTCGTCACGACACATTGGGAACGGGACCTTACACAAGATGTATGAGTAGTGTGAGCTCGCTCTTTTCTGTACCTTAAGCGACTTAGGGATATACCTAACAAGTTTGTGTAGTACGACCTAATTCGGCGCAGTCAAAACAACAAATGAGATAAAACTGAATGGATGTAGTGTAGTTAGCTTGAACTACCGAGTGAGTCAGAACATGATTCAGAGATGACAGATCTATGCGGAATAGACTGCCGATCGGCACAAAACCGAATTTGTATATCTATCGGTTTGCCGACGTGCCGACCAGAACAAATGCGTAGCATTTCTAACTACTAAACCAAAACAAACAAGCCATAACTGACCTGTACAGCAACCGTCATCCTATGCGCGCTGTAATGCCTCTTCCTAAAGGCATGCGCGGCCTGGTGAAGCCTCTCATCGTCATCTATGTCCTCCTTCAGGCTGCGAAGGTTGCCCCACGTGAAGGTACGCGCCGGGTGACCTTCGGGGAACAGGCTGGACAGCAGCTGGTCCTTGCGGTTCGAGTCTGATGGTGAGGCTATTGCGAATTCTGTAAAAAAAAAGGCACGGATTGTTGTAGCGTACTAGTTTTCGCAATAACAGTCTAGCCATCTTCTTCATCATGTCGAAGATTCCTAGTTTTAAATTAGCTTCGGCCAAAACTCAGCCACATCGCCGGAGTCGGGAGTGAGTTAGTGACTTCGGACTCCACCTGCACAAATAGCAGGTCAGGAGGTGGTCCATTTGATTATGATTTATCGACGTGAATTGCTCGTTTAGATCGAAAGTAACGAAAGTTACTATTTGCGTGTAACGCAAGTTACCACGGTTTAATTTTTTTTTAAATTAAGTCGTAATATTTTGGGAACTTTTTTTGCCGCAATAAATACTTTATCTGCTGATTGATTTCATTTTATTCCACAATAACCCTGAAGTTAATTAAATCAGAGAATTATCAATTTACATTAATATCACAAAACGTTGTGGCTATTTTATGTAACGCAAGTTACCACATCATTATATTGTGTTGCGTCGAGGATTTGGTAAGATTTCGATCTATGTTCATTGCAATTGAATGAGGGTACAGTCAAAATCAAAATCAAAGCATTTATTTCAAGTAGGCCAATAACAGGCACTTTTGAATTGTCGAAACAAAGATGAAAATTAAATGTAGCTACAGTCCCAGTCACAAGACATAAAAACTGTGAAAGTACTGTAGTTGCCCATTCCCTAACGTAGATCTCTATGGAGAAGAACGGGCAAGAAACTCCATGGACACTCTTTTAAATCAAATTATTGTTACAAAATCTTGGTTACATCATTCATGTTGAGATGGTAGATTATGTGAGAACAATGTAGCAAGATGTGCACGTTAAAAGTGTCCATAGTAAAAACAAAATAATTCTTTCAAATAAGCCATGGCAACTAAGAGATGACCAGTCACAACCGACAGCACCCGTTCACGAACATGACACATGGATCAGCACCATTCAGCTCAACCACTTTGAAGGGAGCTAAATGGTCCGACACACGCGCCACCATCAGCGAGACATTTGAGTGAGCATGACATACTCTCAACCGCCAGGGCACATTCAAGTCAAAAACTAAAGTAGGTTCCCAGTGAATGATAGCTTTCTAGTACATAGTACTCACACAATATGGGCTATGCGATTATATAATACTAACATTGAATCTATACAATGCAAAGATAGTTGTACAATCTTCAGCAGCTCCAACAATACCATTGAATGCTATCAAATTTTGCGCCCCTGTCCTTGTGGAGCAGGACCAGCATTGAGCCAAGCATTTTTATCAGCGATATAATCGCTCAACTTGTAATATGCTTGCTTACATAGTGTGCGTTTAATACATGTTTTAAATTTCGTCTCATTCAGTTCAAGAATACTTTGTGGAATTTTATTATAGCATCTCAAACAGTACCCCATGAAAGATGAGTCTACTTTAGCGAGTCTAAAGCCTGGCTGAACTAGTTGGTCCCTATTTCTAGTACTGTAATTGTGTCTGTCGCCTCTTTTACCGAAAAGATGCAGATTTTTGCTGACGTACATTATGTTTTCGTAGATGTATTGGCAATGAACCGTCATGATGCCAATATCCTTAAACAGTTCCCTTAGAGAATCGCGCCTACGAAGATTGTATATGGCTCTGATGGCTCTTTTCTGCAGAATAAATATAGACTCAATATCAGCAGCCCGTCCCCATAGCAAAATACCGTAAGACATTATACTATGGAAGTGTAGTTAATAATAACAAAACAAGCTAAAATAGTTGACTATTAAAAATGTCTTTAAAAGATGTTTGTATTACAATCCAGCTCTCTAATTGTAACGCAAGTTACCGTGGAAATACCCTGGAGGAGGAAAACCCTCCAGGTGGCATTGAAAAATTCCACCTTGTATAAATTTACTCATGCTAAATCATAATTTTAAATTGTCGGATATTAATTTACAATATCGTTTGAGTACTTAACCTTTCTAATAAGTTGATCATAAGTATCATAATTTTTGCATCATTAAATCAATAAGGAAACCGTGGTAGCTGCTGGTCTACTGTATTAAGGTACTATCGCAACCAATGTTACCTAATACTTCGGACATTCAAGTGCTACTAGATTTCACGTAATTTCATAAGATAAATACTCTTTTCAACCGACTTCCAAAAAGAGGAGGTTATCAATTCGTCTGTATTTTTTTTTTTGTTTTTTTTTTTTTTTTTTTTGTGTTTGTTACCTCAGAACTTTCGACTAGGTGAACCGATTTAGATGATTCTTTTTTTGTTTGAAAGCTGGTGCTTGTCGATTGGTCCCATTTTAATTTGTTGAAGATCTGATGCTGATCTTTCGAGATATACAAAGGAACTCTTCAAAAATAGACGGCAAATCTGCAGTAATTGCTGCAATCGCTTGTAGGTTCCTTGTTCATACTACATCATGACATAACATCACGCATGTATGCTCTGAGGGGGTAACTAGATGTGTACAATACTCCCAGATTTCGACAATGTTTGTTGCCTCTGAACTTTCCACTGGGTAAACCGATTTTGATGATTCTTTTTTTATTTGAAAGCTGGTGCTTTCCGTGTGGTTCCATTTCAATTTAGTTAAGATCTGACGCTGATCTTCGGAGATATAAATGGAACTCTTCAAAAATACACGGCAAAGCTGCAGTAATTGCTGCAATGACTTGGTTGTTTATTGTTTATGTAACATAGTGACGTAACATCACGCCTGTATGCTCTGAGGGAGTACGCAGAAGTGTACAATACACCCAGATTTCGACAGTTAGATATGTTAAGTTCCATTTAATGGGATCCTGGAGAAATAGAGGGAATTCCTTAAATTTTATAGGCACACCAGAAGCGATTTGGGTAGTTTTAGGAAGAGTACATTTTTGGAGTGATCCCATTTCAATTTGGTAAAGATCTGATGAAGAACTTCGGAGGATAGGCGACGGGAACTCCTCAATAAATAATAGCAAATGTACTGGGATCGCTGAAATCTCAAATCTGTCTATTGTTTACACCAGTTCATAAAATAAAATCACACCGGTACGCTGTGAAGGGGTAAGTACATGTGAACCACTAAAAAATGAAAAATAAAAACTTTTTTACAAAAAATAAAACCGACTTCAGAGAAAACGAAAAAGTGAAAAATAACTTTAGCTTCAGAAGTCGGTGACAAAAAAACGAAATCAATCAAACAAAGGTCAGCGACTTCTGAAGCTAAAGTTATTTTTCACTTTTTCGTTTTCTCTGAAGTCGGTTTTATTTTTTGTAAAAAAGTTTTATACTTTTAAATCTGCTTGCTTTCACTACATAATAATTATAAAAAATGGTCTTCCGCCGCGTCTGTCTGTCTATTCGCGATAAACTCAAAAACTACTGCACAGATTTTGATTTGATGCTGTTTTCACCAATGGATGGAGTGGTTCATGGGGAAGATTTTAGTACACTAATAATAATAATTTGTTAAGCGGGCGGGCGAAACCGCGGCCATCAGATAGTTTACAATAATTTACTTTGTTTCGCGAAGAATTAGATACAGGGGATGTAATATTATCATGTGGTACAAAAAGGTTAACCAAAAAACTAAAATAAGATTTTTTTTTTACTACTTATTTCTTACTACTCTATAGGGCACCGAAATATTATTATGTAGTTAAATAGTAGCTATTCCAGTTTTTAATAACAGTACTCAATGTGAACGTATCATATTGTTAAAACCCTTGTAATAAATTAACTTGGATAAAATGACAAAACTCTTATAAGATTTATCTTGGTCAATATTGTAGATACCACACTACAGCCGATATAAACCTAATCGCGTGACAAATATGACCTTTCACAAGCTATTGGATTTATAATAACTTATACGTTTTCTTAACAACATTATCGGAGCACCCATTCAAGTGCGAATCAGATTCTAGTCCTATAAAAAGGAAATAAAATAATAAATCCATACTAATATCATTCTCATATTTTATCACTAGCTTCTGCCAGCGGCTTCGCCCGCGTGAAGTTTGAAATTATCCCACGGGATCTTATTACCGGGATAAAAAGTATCCTATGTGTTAATCCAGGTAATAAACTATCTGTGTGCTAAATTTGATCCAAATCCGTTCAGTAGTTTTTGCGTGAAAGAGTAACAAACATACATCCTCACAAACTTTCGCATTTATAATATTAGTAGGATTTTGGATATTAGTATGTAACGGTCTGTCAGTTCGTCTTAAACCATTTCAGGTCCTAAGACTGAACGGATTTGAACGTTTTGGCACACGGATAGACCCCGAAATTAACCCGGTACGTTCCCGTGCTATATTTTCCTGGCGAAGCCCGGAGCAAAAGCTATAAGCGACCCTAAGAACGTAAGGCAGCCTCACTACCGAGTACCGGATTTACACTAACGAGAAGCTCATTATCCCCGAGTATCGTCAGGGCACAGGCTACCAGTGGCGAAGGTTCCATACAACTCGATTCCTACCGGATTCCCTTCGAAAAATGGCAGTCAATATTCTAGCTACACTAATAACTTCTTTTTAATATTTTACAATTACCCTCACAATTGTTGTAATCAAGTCACCAAATGTCCAAATAATTACCCACTGTATAGTTTTAATATCCAAACTCATATTATTCTTTGTTCATTTAACAACTAAATGTTAGTTCTATTATTGTGAAAGTGTGTGAGTGTTTGTGAACGAGGAGGACTGACCTGCCGTGATACAGTTTTCACTAGTACGGAGGTCAGTGTGAATCAAGACCAAACAACCGCATAACCTACACAGGTATTTGTAGTACGTAATTATATTTGTTTAATAGCAAACACAAATCACTGGATTGTTGCGATTTGTATGTTAAGGTTGTTCTTTTAATGATCAATAAACTTTTTAAACTAATAATATAATCACATTTAAGGTATTCACTCCGGCTTACCTCTTACAGAAAAAAGACTCTTCGCTACTGCAGGCTACATTTAGAACTTTCCCGTGAGCAAAAGCTGATGTTGTATAAACAGTGCTTGTGTAGCCTCGACAGTTTGCGTATGAGCATCTGCTGAACGTGGTTTTCTAGGATAGATCTCTAGGACAGGTAGTCTTATTCGATTGTTCTATTGAAGCCCAGTCTGGCTTAATTCCCGATCAATGGCAACAGGCTTTGCCTGTACATTTAACATGCTACTTAACTATATTTGCTGGTACTTACGATCGCAATAGCAGTTATTGACCACCTACATTTATTAAAGTTCTTAACTTTGTTTAAAAAAATCATCAAGTCATTCAAGTCTTGAATCGTCATCAATCGTGATTTTCAACATGTTTTCTAAAGAAAAACGATACACGGTTCACTTGTTTTCGTTCGTACGAAGAGATATTAGGGAGAGGGCAATGACCGATATTGCGATCCTAACTGACAGCAACTACAGCTTAACTTTAGTTTAAGGCGACTAGATGAGCTAAATTAGCAACTCTATTTGTGGTGGTTCAAACTTCGTTTGAAATACTGTTGGAATAAAGTTCTAATCAGCTTGCACTACATGGTGGTTGTAACGTCAATGCGGGCCAAATAGTGCCAAATGAGTGGTTTCGATCGATTTACAAAAAATCTATTGATTGGATTAAAAAACTGAAACACTATAATGCTACGAGTAATATATTGCTTGTAGAATGATTTGCCAAAAAATCACAATGATCGCATGTATATTAGTATGTTTTTTTGGTTGAAAGAAATTGTAGAGATAAGTTCGTGATGTTTTTTTATCAACAA
Organism: Xestia c-nigrum; assembly: GCA_916618015.1. Lineage (NCBI taxonomy): Eukaryota > Metazoa > Arthropoda > Insecta > Lepidoptera > Noctuidae > Xestia > Xestia c-nigrum. The sequence continues at coordinate 9,873,068 of OU745263.1, forward strand.
ACATAATACGATTAGTATTATGTTTACAAAACACATACAATACACACACAATACAATTATCATACTAGCATATATCCTGAAGAACATCATATATGTTTTCTGGTTTTGTTTATAGCAGTGAATCATATACTTTTAGTCATTATAAAACTCGCGATTACCTCATGTAATCGCCTTAACTTTAGGTCTTTTGCTAAATCGACCGTAGACTTGGTAGCTAAACAACGATCTATTGATGCATATCTAATATGGACGATTAGTGTAAGAGGATTACTATCGTCTGATCACTAAATCCTTGTATACACCAGCTGTGCTCAACGTTAGGTTAGTAAAAAACGGTAAAACTAAAATGAGATTCATGTTAAAGAAAAGTCGAATTATTCTAGAATAGACGCGAGCTAGATTTAAAAGTAATATTTTTTTCCTTCGGTTTTGGAAAACGAACAGCGCAAAGTATAAGTAGCCTACACTGCCTCATTGGTCGCGTCTGAGCATGAGCTCCTGGGTTCGATTCAGGTAGTGTTATAAAGGAAGATCAAAGAAACGATTGACAGTGTAAAGGATTACATGGCAAGAAAGGAGGTGTCTGATCATGAGTAATAGAGAAGTATAGAAGAAGACATGCTGCGCTGACGTCACATAAATTGGGATAAGGACAGAAGAATGATGAGGCAGACCGTGACTGGTCATCATCATCTGCCATTTTTTTTTTTTTAAGGATGGGTAATCATCAAATGACCCCCCCCCCACTCTGGGCGGAGCGGGAGGGAGTGTCAGACTCTTACTGACTAAAAACCATCCATGTTCCTTCCTCGCCTTTTACGTTCCGGGGCCGCGGTATCTCTTTCGAACAGGCCCGCAACCCCGGCAGGCTTCGGCCCTTGCGGGCCCCTCTCCTTTTGCTGACATCTCTTGAGGCGCGCGTGGAACACGAACGCGCCGTCGACACGGCCTGTCGTCGTCGTTAGACGGCCGGACGGCTAGCTAGCCCATAGCCAGCCGTCCACAGGCCCGCATCTACGGTGGCCGGTAGCCACCACGTGGCCCCCGACGCCCGTTGCGTCTCCCGCGGCGGGCGGGAAGAGAGGATCTCTCCCTCTCTCGTTCCGCCACCTTCTTCGCTAGCATGACTGCTTCGCAGGAGGCGACGGCTTCCCATTCCGTCTCGCTCCGGACCATGGATTGAACCAGGGCCGGACGCGAGAGGTCGCCGCCGCCGATCGCCGCCACGAGGACACGGCGGAGCTCCGCCCACGCAGGGCAGACTTCCACCGTGTGCTCCAGTGTCCTCCGGTCGATCCTCGCAGTGGAGACACCCGGGCGTTTCCTCCCGCCCGATTCGGTGCAGGTACCTCCCGAAACATCCGTGTCCGGTGAGGACCTGCGTCAGGCGGAAGGTGAGGACGCCGTGGCGCCTCTCCAGCCACTCCTCAAAGAGGGGACTTACCGCCACTATCGTGGCGTGCCCTATCATCATCTGCCTAGACTTTTTACAACTATGTTGAGGTCGGCTTCCAGTCTAACCGGATGCAGCTGAATTCCAGTATTTTACATGGAGCGACTGCCTATCTGACCTCCACAACCCAGTTAATACTGGGTTGTAATGGTTGTCAGACTTTTTGGGCCCCTGACTACCTAATACGATTGCCAAAGATGGACAAAGAGAACAAAAGCTTAACGTGCTTTCCGAGGCACGATGGAACCTCGGTACGTAAGGGTGGTCACCCATCCACAAGCCAACCTCGGCAAGCGTGGCTTAACCTAAAGATCTTTCCGAGCGGCTGTTATTACTTAGCCACGAGCTCCTCTAGACCATGACAGGTCATCGTGGTTATAACCAGTATCCATGTCCTAACCCTTGGTTTAGGATGTAAGACACTTTGTATCCAGGTAGTACGTGGGCGACGCTGAGAGCAAGAGCTTGAATGGGATATGATTTTAATACAGAGCAAAGAAGAGCAGAGAGAATATTTTAAACGCTTAAAAATGTAATGGAATTATCTTACAGCTTGTTTGCAACAAGCTCAATAAGCAAACTCCATCCATAGAGGTTTTTTTTTTAGCGTATTGTGTCTCATGACGTCGGAAGACGTTTACACGTTGTGACGCTGGATGCGAATCGCACGGGACCGGTCAATGTGGCGACACTTGGGGGAGGCCTATATTCAGCAGTGGACTCTTTCGGCTAAAATGATAATGATGATGATATTGATATTGTCCCACAGCTGGGCAAATATAGCTTTTCGAAATATGCGCAGAGTGAAGAGTGCTTCACTCTGCGCATATTTCTCGGGTCAATCACGCTTAAACAAATCTAAGTCGCCAAATATGAATCCATTTTTAAAATTATGGAAAATTTTATTACTTATAATGTATTTTTATTATGTGAAACGAGTATTTTGAAAATTGAAAACCGAGGTATTTATGTTAATTTTTTTTGCTAGGGCTTCTGCGACTATAAAATGGCCGTTTTAGCAGAACATAATATGAATTACGTTAAAAATTCAAAAATCTTAAAATGGACTTTATAATTATGAACTTACAAGTCCATTTTTAGAATTTAACATTTTTAACATTCTGCTAAAGCGGTCATTTTAGGCCCCCTGTTCAGGTCATCGTAACGTGAAATGTACTAATAATGACTTGGAAATTATTATTTATTTCATAATTGACTAGTGGTACAGTTGAGTGACGTCGTGTACCAGTAAATGATCGAATAGTTAAGTATGTAGTATTTATGTTAGTATCAGGTTATTTCAGGTTTTTTCATAACCAGTATCGATGCGATTAAGTTCAGATTTGAATGACAGTGTAATTATTTCCCGTTTCATAATAAGTTGGGATTAGGGTTGGTATTCCTTTGCATACTTTTTTTCTTTTCGTATGCTTTAGGGTTCCGTACCCAAATGGTAACTAACGGGACCCTATTACTAAACCATGATCCGTACCATAGACTGAAATATTCACAGATTGTGTTTTTCTGTTGCCGCTATAACAACAAGTAATGAAAACAAATTAATTATTTAAGGGGAGGGCTCCCCTTAACTCCTACTACGATTGTAGAATAAAAATGCTGTGTTGAGATAAGGCATATACGAATTTATTAACAAATCACTGGGATCATTGTGTCGATCTTACAATGGTGCAAAGTCAAGAGAAAGAAAAAACCAAAAAGTGGCGATGTTGCCAATATGAAATTACAAAATTAAATATTTTACCACAGACAATTAAAATTGACTAAAATCGATTGTTAAATCAATAACAAAATATGTTTATGTTTGATATTGAATCGAACATAGTTGCGCGGGCGACAAGTTATACAAATAAAAGAGTAATTATAAGCCAGCAAATAAACTTGAGGAAAATACACAAACGTACATAAACAGTACATAGAGTTATAAACTTAATAAAATGAATTTTACTTTAAATTAAGTAATTATGTATACATACAATCTTAGAAAAATCTATAGTCTAACAATAAAAAATATATGCTAAGTGAATGAAAACATTTACGCCTTACTCTATTAATCAAAGAAAACGGTAGATTTGAAAATAATATAGCAACTAATGTAATATTTCTTAATAACTAACTTAAGTCTATAAAATACCCATGAATTAGGTGGGTACATGGCCCAAATTAATTATGGAGAAAAAAAAAACATCTACATCAATGTGAAAGTTACGTAAGTACAGTTTTAGCAAAACCAACTATAATCAAACAAAAATAGTACCGTAGGTTTTAAGCATAAGATAATTAAGAATAATTTAAACAATAGGAAGAGGACACAATTTCGAAATAGACCTTACAAAAGTTTTATTCTTACTTTTAACTTCAGCAACTCTTACATTTTTGTCATTGCCAGGAAACACTTTTACAATGCGAGCCAGTGGCCAATCTAGCGGAGATGAGTTTACATTTTTTATCAAAACAAGATCATCTTCTTTCAAATTGGGAACATTATATTTCCACTTGGGACGGCTTTGCAATTGCGTTAGGTAATCTGATGCCCAAGTTTTCCAAAAATCTTGCTTTAATTTTGTAACCAGCTTCCAAAATTTTAAACGATGTGACGGAATTTCCGTCAGATCTACTTCGGGGTAACTAGTCAAAGCAGTCCCAATAAGGAAGTGTCCAGGCGTTAAGTATGTTCCTTCCCTAGGGTCTAGGGAAAGCAGGGGCCGGGAGTTCAACACACCTTCTATCTGAACTGCAACCGTATTGAATTCCTCATAAGTCAAGCACAAGTTACCAACCACTCTTTTAAAGTGGTGCTTGACGCTCTTAACACCTGCTTCCCATAGCCCTCCAAATTGAGGTGAATAGCTAGGTATAAACATAAACTGAATATAATTATTTTTACAAAATTTATAGACAGACTCCTTATGAGTCTTTGAATTATGCAACTTGTAAAGCTCATTTAATTGATTTTGTGCTCCTTTAAATGTTTTTGCATTATCGCAAAAAACTTTTGTGGGCATGCCTCGCCTAGAAATAAAGCGATTAAAAGATGCCAAGAAATTTTCAGTAGTTAAGTCTGATACTACTTCTAAATGTATTGCCTTAGTGGCAAAACAAACATAGAGGGCAATATACCCTTTAGTTACAAGCGGTTTTCGAATCCTAGCAATTTTCATACTAAATGGACCGCAAAAATCAATGCCAACATACTGAAAAGGCCTGGTAACGGTGACTCTAGCTGCAGGTAGAGAGCCCATAAGTTGCTTTGCAGTTTCTGCCTTCAAACGAATGCATTTTAACCAACGGTGAACTACCTTTTTGACCTCCCTAATGCCACTTATTATCCAAAACCTCTGTGAGAGCAAACTGAGTACCAATCTAGAGCCAGCATGAAACAATCTGAGGTGCTCTCTTTCAATTATCAAGGAAGTGATATGACAACTCTTAGGGAGAATAGCAGGATGCATCTTATCTTGTGGAATTCCTGCATTCTGCAACCTACCGCCAACACGAAGAATACCGAAGGCATCAATAAAGGGAGACAAACTGGCTATGTTTGACTTTACTTTTCTATCTGATATTAATAGATTAATTTCTTCCGCAAAATAATACCTTTGAACACAACGAATTATTATTAATAATGCATAGTGCAATTCATTAGGACTCAATGCAGAATCTATAATTATATGTTTTTTGGAAATATTATTGTAAAATCTATAAATGTACGCAATGACAGCTTGAAGTTTATTTAAATTGGAAAATTTATTAAATAATTCAAAATCCACTGTCTCTACACTATGTGCAAAGCAAGGGATTAGATCTTGGTCCAGAATTTCTGGTTCATCGAAATTTTCGAGGACATGGAGTCCATGCTCGTAAGTTGGATCCGCTAACCCTGGCGCACCATGCCACCATAGGGCTCTACGCTGCAAGCCTTGCGGCTCTACACCACGCGAGAGCAGGTCAGCGGGATTATCAGCTGACTTGACATGAAACCAAGAGGATTTATTAGTTAATGACACAATTTGTTTAACTCTATTGTTGACATAGGTGTTAGCCTTTATTTTTTGAGATGCTAACCAGGCCAACACAATCTGTGAATCAGTGTACAAGAAAACCGCGTGAGAGAATCTAGAGGAAAGTACCTTGCTCACTCTATGTACCAGCTGTGCCAGCAATAAAGCACCGTTCAGCTCTAGCTGAGGTATTGTCAGCTTTCGCGATAGAGGAGCTACACGGGATTTCGAGCATAAAATATTACTTTTTACTGTGCCATCATTTTTAACAACTCTAAGGTAGAGACAGCAACCATATGCCTTCATTGAGGCGTCAGCATAGCCTACTAATTCTATTATGGAAGAATCATGGCACTGTATGGATCTAGGACAAGAAATTTTGTCCATTAATTTTAAATCAGCAATAAACTTTGTCCACAGCTGTAAATAGGTGTGTGGTAGAATAAATAAATAAATAAATAAATAAATAACTCAATTTTTGCAGACCATATTTTCTGCATTATTAATTTGGCCTCTACAATAATTGGACCTATTAGACCCAAGGGGTCAAAAATTTTACCAATATAACTAAGTACCTTTCTTTTGGTATTTAAATTGCCCTCACAATGTGGGGTTTGAAAGTGAAAATGATCTAAATTAACACCATATTTAAGTCCTAGCGTTTTGACAACATTATCATTATTGAGATCTACATCATCAAAGAATCTACGCTCTACAGGAATACTCTCCAGAACAGAAGGTAAGTTTGAGCACCACTTATGCAACCTAAAATTACCTAACTTAAGTAGCTCTACCAATTGGTTTCTCAAAAAGGAGAGCTGCTCGACATCATCAGATCCAGATAGTACATCATCGACATACGTATTCTTAAACATAGCATTAGCAGCAAGAGGATACCTATCCCCATACCTATTTGCTAACTCTATTAAACATCGAGTGGCCAAAAAGGTAGAGGCTTTCATACCATAAGTTACGGTTTGTAACTGCAAGCAAGCTATAGGCTTACCTGGGTCATCCCTCCACAAAATGTTCTGAAGACTTCTATGGTCTGGATTTATAAAAACACATCGAAACATTTTTTCAATGTCACATATTAAAATGTACAAGTATGACCGAAATAAAAGAAGGATATCAAAGAGCTCACTTTGCACCACCGGCCCCTTCAGCAGTACATCATTCAATGAGATCTTATTTTTAGTTTGCATACTACCATCAAAAACTGTCCGGAGCTTCGTGGTCTTGCTCTCCTCATTGAATACAGCATGATGGGCCAGAAAGTAAACAGAGCCACAATTAATATCATATGAGTTGATATCTACTTTCTTAGCATGTCCCATTGCGACATACAGGTCAATGAACTCCTTATACTGTACAAATAATGCTGGATTTTGTTGAAGTTTTCTTTCTAAGTATAAAAAACGCTGCCAAGCAACTGAGAACGAATCTCCAAGTTGTAACTCATTTTTAGGGGTGACTAGAGGTAAATCTACATAAAATATTTGATCCTTCAACTGTACAGACTTTTTAAAAGTAGCTTCTGCCCTTTGAAACTCATCTGATACCATGGCTACAGGCTCAGGAAAACTTTCCGATAGCCAAAACTTTTCCATCACATTTTCTAACTTGGTTTCATCACAGATAGCCATATTTGAAACTATATTGTAGCACAAAGTCTGCTTACAAACACTCACTCTGCCGGCGACAACATAACCAAATACAGTATTTTGCAATGTAGGGCCATCTAAAGTTTTAAAACAACTATTCAACAATGAATTAAAATAAATATCTGCACCCAGCAATATTGATATTTCCAATGGAATATTGAAGTTATTATCTGATAGCTGAATTTCCTTGGGAATATTTAATTTAGTAATATCAATATATTGCTGCGGAAGAGGTGTAGTTATTTTCTCAACAATATGACAGTTAATATTGAATTTAATATTTTCATAATGGCATGAATTAATACAAAAACTGACAATTTTGTTTAATTTGGTGGCCTTGTTGCCTACCCCAATAATATTGGTATCCTGCAAGGTGGGTGTCAACCCTAATTTATTTACTAAAGAGTTGGTCACAAATGAAGCTTGGCTGCCACTATCAAGCAATGCCCTAACCTGTATGTCTCGACCATATTTGTCAGAGACTCTTACCATAACAGTAGGTAATAAAACGTTACATGGTGAAGCATTATTAGTATTGGAAAATAATGATACAGGAGCCTCCTCCTTTTTATCTTCACTATGCAATAATGAATTATGTGAGCTTTTACAAACTTTACATTTAAATTTAAATTTGCAGATTTTGTCTCCATGTGCTCGCAAACAAGTGGAGCATAATTTATTATCCTTTACAAAGGACAGACGAGTCTCTATAGGGACCATCTTAAATTTGGGACATTTAAAAATAACATGATCATTTTTATCACAAAACTTGCACAAACTTTGTGCCTGTGAAGAAACATTTGCAACTTGCATTGCAGATTTAGAATTAATTTTAAATGGAACTGTATCCTCCAGCGCCATAGCACGCTTCTCGAGGAAGTTAATAAATTCTTTAAGAGTCGGAATCTTACTAACATCCCGCTCCAAATTAAATGCCCTTTTAGTATATGGGTCTATTTTCTTATAAAGTACACAAATTATTATATGATCCCAGTGTTCAACAGGTTCCTCAAAATTTTTTAATGCATGTAATTGCTGATTTAAATTAGAAATTAAGGTCCGTAGACCGGATGCAGTACATTTCTGCATTGACGGCATGTCCAAAATTATATCTAAATGACCAAAAACCAACCGGGTTGGATCATGATATCGTTTCTCTAATAATTGTAAAGCTTCTTTATATGATTTATTGATAAGTGGCAAGTTTATTATAATTCCCAACGCTTCATCCAGAAGGTATTTTCTTAAATAGAACAGCTTTTGGACATCCGTCAATGAACTATTATTGTCAATCACTGCTATAAAGAGGTCATGAAATGGTTTAAACTTGGTAAAGTCCTTGCCATCAAATGTGGGGATTTCAACAGTGGGTAATTTAGAACTAGAAACACATGTTGTCTGAAACGATTCAGTTTTGGAAATTACCTTTATAGTCTCATTGATCTTCGCCAATACAGTGAAATATCTCTCCTCAAATCTTCCCACATCTTCAGTATCGTTGTCATCCTCACATAGAATATCCAGTTGGACACTCTCATATTGCGTTAACGCCGACATTAGCTTCTCCTTGCGTGCCGCAAGAATATCTACTGTAGCTGATGCCAAATTTATGGGGTCGTTCACATAGTTCTCGATCCGAGTTAGCGTGGCCTTACACTGTGTGCGTATCAACTTAAGCTTCTTTAAATCCGCCATTTGGATAGCTGAAAGCCCTAAAAAATCGCACTATCACTTCACTTTTTAGCCGAAATATCGCTTTATAACTAGAACACAAACTTTTTAGCACTTCGTAAACTTTGTTTACATCGGATCACAACAGCAGCGCGGGAACAGGTGAAACGTCAGCTGTCAACGTTGAAGTGTCAAACTCAATTGACATTAGCGATGTCAAAGTCGAGTGACGTATCCAGTCATGTCGCCGGAACGTCGGTCGATGTAGAATTTTTCACAATTTCGGTATTGTGGGTACTTTTGCATCCATATATCGAATTCAGCAAATCCGCCGAAATTCTTCGTTTTTTCTTCTTTGGAATGCTGATGACGCTCAACAAACGCAAACTGTGCGTTTTCCTTCGATGAAAAAGAATGATATCACCCAATTTGGGTGAAATTCCGCCGCGCAACCGACACTGTCGGTGCACAACCACGCCGGCCAAACTTGCCGAATCAGTGCAAATTTAACAAAAAAACACTCACTGAATGTCTGAAGGACCACAAACAGCATGTAGAATAAAAATGCTGTGTTGAGATAAGGCATAAAGGAATTTATTAACAAATCACTGGGATCATTGTGTCGATCTTACAATGGTGCAAAGTCAAGAGAAAGAAAAAACCAAAAAGTGGCGATGTTGCCAATATGAAATTACAAAATTAAATATTTTACCACAGACAATTAAAATTGACTAAAATCGATTGTTAAATCAATAACAAAATATGTTTATGTTTGATATTGAATCGAACAACGATGGTATGGAATCCTCCATGTGTGAGTTCGGCTCGCACTTGGCCGCTTTTTGGGTTTTCAATCCATTTTGTTAAGTGTGTACTGGCAGCGTGGAGTCCGCTGTATTGTCTATGCGTATGATTTGAAATCTGAATTCTGCACATATTAAGTTCCTAATATAACGAGGATGGCAATTATTTTTCTTATTAATCCGCTAAAAGAGTTGCAAGTTCGAATTATAACCAGAATACCCTTCGGGCAAGCGAGATGCGTAACGAATGAAAAAAAACCACTGACCTGACTCAATGGCCTCTCTCTCCCTCTGCATGGCCTCCTTCTTCATGAGGGGGCTGACGAAAAACTGGCTGAACATATCCATGGCCGCGGGCAGGTATTTCTCCTGGATCTCGAAGTAGAACGTCGTCACCTCACAGTCCGTCGACGCGTTGTCCGAACCACCTTTTTTCTATACAAAAAATGTAAACAAAAAAATTAGCTATCATAATTATTTTCTTTCAAAAACTTCTTAATCTAGCGAAACTGCGCAGAAAAATTACGGAGATGTTAGCGATGGGACAGAACCATAGCATAAAACGATAGGAGCCCAAGGGCATACAATAGTAATTTACATTATTAAAACACGATATAACGATAGAATATATCGACACCCACGAATAACATCTAAAGCGTATCGTTACTTCACTCTACGTGACCCTGTATTTCTTCTTAGGTAAAGTCTACATTAATTCAAGCCGAAGATTTTTTATTAATATATTTTCGTAACAACAGTAAAAGGTCACTTAAATCTATTCTATTCTTCTATTCTATTCTTCTATTCCATTCTTCTATTCTATTCTATTCTTCTATTCCATTCTTCTATTCTATTCTATTCTTCTATTCTATTCTTCTATTCTATTCTTCTTTTCTATTCTTCTATTCTATTCTTCTTTTCTATTCTTCTATTCTATTCTTCTATTCTATTCTTTTCTTCTATTCTATTCATCTATTCTATTCTTCTATTATATTCTTCTATTATATTCTTCTATTCTATTCTAACTAAAGTCCACCCTATGGCGTAGTGTAAGACGTCTAAATTCAGCATCATCTAGTGTCTCCCAGAAGTAGTCATAACTTTCCTACCCTTACCTCATTTTTTGTAGTGGATACAGCATGTTTTCTTCTATCCCGTGTAGCATGTCTTCCGTAAAAACGGGTTTCTTCCAAGAAAGAATCAACAAAACGACAGATTTCTTTTGTTCATCTGTGATTTGTCGATTCCTCGTCCACAAAACCCGTTTCCATGGCTGTAATGCCACGTGGGATAGAAGAAGACATGCTGCGTCCGCTGCGGGCTCTCTAAGTCTTCATGTTATGACTCACTCCCTTTCGACCCATCGTTACATTGGTCTTCCTCTACTCTTATACGAATCCACATTAAGTTGATAATAATATCATATCAGATTATTAATCGGCCCTTGTTAGGTTATTTACTTATACAGGGTGTAAACCACCTCATCAGAAAGCCGTTAACCAAGCATTCTGTACATCAAACTAAGTAACTTTACGCAAAAATTATTGCTGGGAAACGACTTTTTTTTTTGAGGTTGTAAATCACGTTTTGTGGTAGAACTCAATGTAACGCACTTAAAACCTTTTGCTGATGGATGGATTGAATAGTACGGGGGTCGTGGAGGTGTTAAAAGTTAAAATCTTAAAAAAAAAAACTTGTCAAAAAGTTGTAACTTTGACCCCCCATATCTCCGTAACTAGAAGGTTCCGAGGTATGGTGTAGAACAAAAAAATGATCGCAATGATGGGGAGAACAAGTGCCTTTCAGCTTCGTGAAGAGGTGTTTTACACCCTTTATGTCAGGAGAACATGAAAGGCTTGGTATTGGTATGATAAACATCGCATAATTTACTAGAAGCCGGTATTGTTTTGTTTCCGTTTACTTTACAAAACTGTGTACTTTAGATTCCAATGTTTGCCGCAATTTATTTATTACATAGACAAACAACGGCTTGTATGTGTCAGTCCACTTACAAAACAATAGGTACTTGTTGTACTTGTTACGTAATTATAACTTCAGGTTGAAAAGAGAAGCATTTACTAACAAATATTAAAATGTCTCAGACTTCCACATTAGTATAAATCCAGCATGTTGCACTTTCACCGCTATTTGGAAAAGTTGTATTTCAAGATGACCTCGATGTAGAATGAATATTTTTAAACCTTACCATTCACAATCATATATTACACAAGCTGACACCGCAAATTTTGTTCCGTCATGTAAATTATGGTGCGAAATACACTTTACGACCTATTCTCATACCTTACACAGACACATAAAGGTTTCATAATAAGCGGTTGAGCCGTTTCGGAGGAGTGCGACCAGAAACACCGTGATACGAGATTTTTATATACTTATAGATGAGATTTAGATCTATAGTTTAGGTCTAAAGATGCTGTCGTCTTAAGACATAGGCCATTTAGTTTTAAATTATCGTGGGATCACCAAAGAAAAAAAAATATTCGAAATACGCTAAGTGGGTAATTTACGTTCCATTCAATCTTCTACATGGGGCCTGCTTACTCCTCTCTGAGATTGCAGCACTGAAGGCCTTAATTCGCAACATGGGTCAGTCTAAGCATAAAATGGTTGAAATTGTCACAGACTTTCACCCACTGCTGGGCAAAGGCTTCTCTTTCCTTGTACCAATCCGCAAACTCTTGTTCCAACCAAATGCAAATGCACAAAAACGGATGGATATTGACACATGTGACCATTTTACGAATTGTAACGTAATTCATATTATTATTATCCTAATATTTAGGATCCTGCCAAAGGAACCATTTTAGATCTCCAGGTTGTTACTACCAGGTAGAGATTGGTTGCTTCAGAAGCAACAGATAGGTTTAATTAAACATCTTCATCATTTCCGCACGAGTCCGTGCCGTGGATGACGGACGGCCCACTTCCTCGTGTGTGCCAGCAGTAGAGTGGGGAATTACAGACATTATGTTGTTTATGTGATCTTTTTCTTTTATTTTGGGACAAGCCCACCACTCAATTCCCAAACCACTGTAACTCCTGTTCCCAAACGACCACCGTAGACACGAAAGAGAGTCGACAGATCTTTTGTTCATCTGTTACTTTGTCGATTGAATGACAGATGAACAAAAGATTTGTCGATTCTCTTTCGTGTCTACGGTGGTCATGCTACGCGGGCTGAAAACCAGAATCAACAGTAGCGACTACCAGAAAAGCGCCGAGACAATGAAGTTCGTCGAAATCCCAGAGAATGAATTTAACTGTTTTGGATCCCAACGAAGTTAATCAGAAAGTATAGCGGAGGAGTAGGAAAAAACGGCAATTTCATTTAAGTTATCTTACCTTAATAAAAGAATCGAATTCATTTTCCTTAGGATACTTCTCGCTGCCCATGAAGACCATGTGTTCGACGAAGTGCGCCAGCCCCTGTATGTCTGCGGGGTCGCTGTAGCTGCCCACACCCACGCATATCGAGCACGCTGCCTGTCACAAGGAAAATAAGAGGTTTAATGATAAGGCGAGATTGGTCTTGAAGCAAGCACGAGGACGAAGTTCTGCGTGTTGTGCTAACAGACAGCATTTTGTGTTAAAACATTTTGATCCAATCAAGTGGCGAAGGGTCATTTTTGGGAGAGGTAAGCCGGAGTACATATCTATACAAATTTTTTATTTTTTTTCATTCACAAAACACTTATTAATATATATTAAAAAAAAAAACGCAATGACGGTGAGAAATAGTGCCTTTCGGCTTCGTTAAGTGTATTTTTACACCCTTCTACCAGTCCAGCAATCTACTAGTCTTAACTGGATACAGCCGAAATACCGTAATTTTAATTAGAGCTACCATCTATAAATAAATTATAGGTTTAGGGTTGCAACTCATCTAGAGGCACGGAACCGCATGTTCGCATTCCTACATTTTCTTTTCTTGATCCTAATTACAGTTTATTCAATTGGAAATATGCTCGTATCGGAAAATGATTGTGTTATTTCGTTTGTAAGCAAAATTCATCATCCCCTGACCTCTTAGCCGTGACGACAGATAATCGTGTAGTTTTAAGTGTTTAAATGTTCACTTAAAGGACGACGCGATTGTCGTTCACGACTTAAGCCAACTAAGATAAGATTCTATTTTTTTCTAAAAACCAACGATAAGTGTTAAACGTCACGACACAGAGGGAGATGTAAAAATACAGGTTTCTACATTGGTGTAGTGTAATTTATAGTTTGTGAAAGAAAAAGTTATTTTCCTATGAATTTCACATCACATTGAACTCATCAACATTTGGATTCATACTTTCTCCCTTCACAAGCGAAACCAAGTGAGAGGGTTAAGACCCTATAAGGATAGTTTTAATCGGTAGTAGTCTCGATCAACTTGATACTATAACTAATTAAGGTCCATGTTCACCGAGAAGATTATCTTAAAACAGCTGTCAATGTGACATGTTCCCATACAAAAATCTGTTTTAAACAGCTGTTTTTAGATAATCGTCCGTCATCTTTTTGGTGAACATGGACCTAAGGCGACTACATGAGCTAAACACGTGTTTTATAATGCCTAAAAGTCACGGCAATAAACAACACCAGAAAAATATATGATATTCTTCAGGATTTATGCTAGTATGATAGTGTTTTGAAAACATAATACAATTAATTTAACTCGATAAAAAAAAAAACACGAAATAATCTCCAAAAATTTCTTTCAACCAAAAAAAACATACTAAAATACATGAAAATAATTCTACAAGCAGTGTATTAGCATTATGTAGCATTATAGTGTCTTAATTTTTTAGTCCAGCCAAATGATTTTTTGTAAATCGACCGAAACCACTCATTTCGCACTATTTGACCCGCAGTGACTGACGTAACAACCACTTTGTAGTGCAAGCTGATTTGAATTTAATTCAAACAGCATTTCAAACGAAGTTTGATCCAACACAAATAGAGTTGCTAATTTAGCTCATCTAGTCGCCTTAAACCGGTTAAAATGAATAATTATGTCAGCGTCACATCGTAAAAACCGTTAGATTATAATATAACTAGCGAGATTGCAAACTCTCGAAAGATTGTCAAACGAACATACTGCTTACAATATAACGTATTATTTTTAGGTAGATTATAATCTGTCGGTTGTGCCGCTTGCTCCATTTTTAAACGACTATTTTTTTAAGAGAAAGTTGGATCGCTAAAAATGACCCTTTAGTAAAAAAACTGTCCGTACTTATAAAATCTCGTTTTTATGCTTATTTCAGAACAGAATTCGGTTAATGCAATGATATTTTTATGACCAACTGTAAAAAGAAAGTTATCCACATGAAATATTTAGTAAAGATTCACTTTCACATACTTTTTAGTGTCGTTCCTTTAAATTTACCTAAATAACACGATATACAGACTATAAAAAACGAAGAACTCGAACTCTAACAAACAAATCAGCACCTGCCGTCTTCTATTTCGTTCTAAGTTACGATTTGACTAACTCCTGACCTACCCTACCTACTGGAGCTGGAACTACCCTAACTACTGCATACTGATACCTCCTAGCAACTAATGGAAAGCGATACATTTTATTCAAAGATACAATATTTGTGTTACTAAACATTTCGTACCGTATCGAGTGAAAGCTGACTCATGAACAACTTGCATCGCTTTCTTAAAGACATTTTCTCGTACGCGTTCTTCAACATTCTAAGCAAATTTCTTTTGGCGTGACTGATGTCCTGTCGAAAGCATATTGTATTATTACTTACTGCATTTTTTTTTCTTCAGAAAGAGAAAGCGTCAGGTGCGGTGATTTGTGAAAAATATCGGTCGCGGCTGTAAGACGTATTTGGGTGGTTTTCAAATAAAATGTTCGTTGCGTAACGGAATTCCACCCAGAAAGAAAATAACAATATTGAAATTAAACAAGTTATCGGCTAACGACATAAGTCATGTTTAGAAAAACAATAAAATATAATATGATATGTTGCTAATTTAACGAGAAATACATATTTTAAGGAGGGATGGTAACTAATAAGTTCCCTTACGTCACAAAGTTTAGATTGGTATTAAAACTCAGGGGTAAATCAAATAAGATTATTTTTTATTTAAATATATTTTAACAAGAACAGCCTTCAAAATAACAAACTTATAATTAGTAATTTAAATAAAATCAACGTTTTTTTTACGAAAACTATTCCTCTACGTTACTTTATAGCACGTTTCATTGCACAGTCAAGCCTCTAGTTTGGCAGTTTTCTATAAAATATGATAAAAAAATATGTTTCATAAAACTTTTAAATAATATTATTATAAACAATTTAAGTCAGAGTAGTAATCATATGAGAATATTTTTAAATTAAATCTAAATATCACCATGAAAGTAGGACAAGTGACGTTAATGGAACAAATCGTCACGTTTAGGAATTCTAAGGCACAGTTTACATTACTTAAAATTAATCTTCAAAACGTAGTACAATCAAGTAAAGTCATTTAAAACATTCTAAAATAACATTTTGAGATTCTTAATAACGGATGTCTTTAAAATCGTAAAAAAACATAAAAAAAGTCATTATTATTGTATTTTTTCTTAGCTCGTTCGTAAAATAATTAAATTATTTATGTGTACGAACGAATCTACACTATGAAAGTTATAGCATACTGAGAAGTCGGTTATGAGACCCATTTATGAAAAATAAATATAACATTTGCTCATCATCATCATCACCTAAGTACACCGAACAAATATAATCAAATGATTATATGCAAACCCATTTGCTGCATAACATGCACTTTGCCATTTCTTGCAGAATGAAACTGGCGAGTTTTACAAACATGACAAGGAAATGTTCTCGATGACGCATTACGTTTCCCTATTATTATGTATGTTTTTCTTCTTCAGTTAGTTCCTTTATCTTCTTAAAATGCTTCTTCACTCTTTTAAGTTCCTTGATTTATGAAGTTCGTGCTTTACTGGGTCCGTTCTTTTAGACCGCTCCACCGCCGTCAACGCCATAGTCTGGTTAAAAAAATATAGTCTAAAGCTGTATAATTTACGTTTTAACTATCTAAAATAGTGATTATTACAAAAATCTGTTGCTATCCGATCGATTCATTTATTTAAATT
This sequence comes from Xestia c-nigrum, assembly GCA_916618015.1. Lineage (NCBI taxonomy): Eukaryota > Metazoa > Arthropoda > Insecta > Lepidoptera > Noctuidae > Xestia > Xestia c-nigrum. The sequence goes on from OU745263.1 coordinate 9,889,810, forward strand.
AAACCTTAATGCTTTACTCAATTACTTTTCACAAAAATAATCAATCAATCTCTCAACAACTTAAAAACATTTTTTTTAAATTTAAAACTGTTTTGATTGTAAAAACTATATCGACATGTGTAAACCATGCTTTAGAATTCCACTACGTCACATTTGGCGTTCCGCTAGTACAATACGTAGCGTAATGGACGTGACGTATGATGGCTTCACAAAAACAAACTCAAGAAATAAAAGGTTAAAATGTAATTTAACGAAATGTTCCACTTAATTCCGATTAAAGACACTTTTTACTAATTAGCTATGAAAAGTTATAAGTCAGACAAACATTACTTACTTAATAAAATCAAGTTCGTAGTGGAAAATGAGAACAGGACTTCGTGACGCTCGACCGCTCACTCTCACTGTTTGGCAAAACTGCTATCATTTAACCAATATGGCGGACATTTGCGTTCTAACAGGTTGCCAACACTAAAAAACAACTCTTAGTTCATTCAATTTTCTACTCAAAATCAGTAAACCAGTGTCGCGTATATGGAATTTTCCACTATAGTTGTTTTGAGGGACAACATAAAAAGTGTATTTTAAATAATTTTTTACTCTAGTACCTTATGAATTAAGTTTATTTTTCAATTTAGATCATATAATCCTGCCAAATTACATAAAATTACTGAACAAAAGGTCGGATAACAGTGATTTTTTACGTTCGGAACTTTACAAAACCTGCGTGGGACACGTAAAAATTCATCTTTCATCTTCCTGATAATGATTGATTTAATCAATATTACACTGATTTTCGTACTTCTGAACATGTTAATAATAAATTATGAACGTATTTTGTCGTTTTCTGGTTTAAACTCTAACTTTGAACTGCATTTGCCTGAAGAATAGAGGCTTAAAGTCGTAGGACACGCAATTTTCTTATGAACATTTTTTTTGAAAAAGACCCATTTAGTAGTTACAGAATTATAATCATCAAAATCATCAATGCAACCCTCAAAGTTCATAAAAGTCGAGGAACGACTTTGACCGTGAAAAATTCGTTCGATTCGACATGCGTCTTACAGTCGCGGCCGATATTTTTATCAACATACAACTTAGCACTGCCCTGCAAATTGCAAAAAAAGTAAGAAAAATTGAATTTCGCGGGTACCCTGACGCTTTCACCTTAAGATTTGCTACAATGAATAAGTATTTATCGTAGTCCACTGTTAGAATAAGTGCCCTAACAAGAATTTCCTATAAATTCTTAAAATCTAACGGACATTTGCATCTTTGGTTTTATCAGGTATGAAAAAAAGACTATGGACAGTCGGCGACCAAAGTTGCTTTTACATACCTACACTTTTATTTTAAAAAATCGTGTTTACTTTCGACCACAAATTAACTCCCAAATAACAGTGATTTCCCCAAACCCGTGGACAGATATTGATCGACATTGCAACTGATGACAATTTATACTAATTGAAACGCATCCTGCATCAGCTGTTCTGACTATAAACGTGTCATACTACATCATTGACTGATAAAAGTGATAAAGCATGTCACGAGTCAAAGCGCTTTCTCACGTTCTCACTTGCCTAAGACAAAAATTAACACTCATTTATCCAAGAATTTTAAATGATAGAACGAAGAAAATAAGAATAAAGGACCTTTTCTGCAATGTGTGCAGAAATTGACAGTTACAAAAATGGAAGCTGAAAGGCATCTTGTTACATAGTCAGCATTTGGAGAATTTAGACGTTTCGTAGTGTGTCTACGAAAATAGCCTTGCAATGCTGCTACGGTTGTATGTTGTCGTCGAAAATATAGTCGAACAGACTTCAATATTGACGGTTTAATACTGCTTTGATATTTTTTGTCCCTATGTTGTCTACACTTTAGCCTTAATTACTATAAAAAACATGATTGTGTTTTGTTTACGATGTTAGGTTTATTTCATAGCTCAAAAATATTCCTATGAACTAGTATAATCATTATTTTCATTTATTGTCGGCGCCACCCTGTATCACGTTCATTTTTTGGCATGAAAAGCGGTCTTTCAGGAAACTTCACGAATACGCAACGAGCAGGTGACTCGATGACTTCGATGAACATCTATTAAATAACAGCATCGTTCCACATCGCAAACAGAGTGTAACTATTCAACTCATGATTCGTGAATATATTTCGACAGCCTGACGCAACTGTAATTGCAACATTTAATAATACTGCTGCGACTATTATTTGAGATTAGATTCACTTGGATAGGCAAGGTCGTCTGAACTATCTTATAGCCTTGGACACGCTTTGTTTTATGCATCTTAAAATAATGGCGGAAGGTCTTCCTTTTTAGACCCTGGTGCTAAGAACTGCGAAGAATTTCGAAAGTTAAAGTTACCTTTATGGTTGGATGTGTATCTTTTACTTATAATTTTATAAAGAGTTTGTTTGGTTGAACGCGCTAATCTGAGGAACTCCTGGTACGAATTCAAAAATTCTTTTAGTGATGGATAGCCCCGAATTCAAAAATTCTATTAGTGTTATTTATCACGCTACGAGTAGATACGAATAAAATAGGCGCGTAAGAAAAAAAGGCGCGGATCTTCAATTGAAAATGTTGAAAAAACGGGAACATTGTATTTTTGTAATAATTTCACGCGTGCGAAGTTTGAGGTTAAGATTTGTGAAAATCAGTGCTTTTTGTCGCAATTTTGCAAACGAAGCTTAAATTTTGCGGCAAGTCGGGTATTTTCGTCTTACCGACTACAATCACAGGGTGTTCCTGCAATGTATACTTAGCCGGAGAGTGCCGGAGATTGGGACTTGAAAGGCTCGCCTTTACGGCCATTTTCTTCATACCTTACTGGTATCGGTATATTGCTATCTCTAGACAGAGATAGCAATCTAAGCTAAATGTAAAAACGTCTGCTTTTAACCGACTTCAAAAAGTCTTTTTTTTTATGATGTTCTCCGATTACTCAGAGATGGCTGGACCGATTCGGTTTTTTTTTTGTTTTGTTTGAAAGGGCATACTTCCCAGATGGTCCCATAGTCATCAAGTCGGGATCTGGTGATGGGATCCTGGAGAAACAGAGAGAACTCTTCAAATTTTATAGGCACACTCGAAGTGATTTGTGTGGTTTTAGAAAGAGTACTTTTTCGGAGAGATCCCATTTCAATTTGGTGAAGTTCTGATGAAGAACTTTGGAGATAGGCAACGGAACTCCTCAATAAACGATAGCAAATGGGCTGGGATTGCTAAAATGTTATGTCTGTCTATTGTTTACACCAGTTCATAACATAACATCACGTCGATACGCTGTGATGGGGTAAGCACATGTGAACTCTAAAAAGTGAAATATAAAACCTTTTTTGCAAAAATTCAGGTGACGCGCATTGGATATTTCAAGCTAACTTTGTAGAAACACCGATAGCTACGAGACGTAGGTATACTAACTGACAGTTTTACGTAAGTAAGTTATAAAAAACGGCTTTTAGTAGTGTTTGCAATACGATTATACCATGAAACTTTAGCTGATACGACAACTCTTTATGTGTAAACATTGTCCACAGAAAATATAATTAAATTCAAAATTCTACTTATTTATGTTAATTCTCGAATGTCAACAAGACATTGAAGTAATCGCAGTAATTTCAAGGTCTATGTATTTCTGTTATAAATGCAAAGCTATTGTCATTTATGTGACTGCAATTCATGATTTCAAAGCATTTAAATCAGGGACAATTTGATGCATGTCTGTGCATTGTTAAATAACCTTGGCAATGGATTTAATCTTGACATTACCTTTTATACTTAACTGGCAACTCTCCCCTGCCATGGGGGGTGATTTATCCACCCACAGGGTGGTAAACCCTTCACGAAGGCGTCAGCCAAGCATTCTGTACATCAAACTAAGTAACCCTACGCAAAAAAATTTTGCTAGGCAACTTCTTTTTTTTGGGGTGAAAAATAACGTTTTAAGGTAGATTTCAATGTTACGAACTCAAAACATTGTGCTGATGAATGCATTGAATAGTGTACAGGTTATGGAGGTAGTTGTATATTTTTAGATTCCCAGGTATGGTGCAGAACCAAGAAATGATCGCAATGACGGGGAGAACAAGTGCCTTTCGGTTTCGTTAAGGGTTTATTTACACCCTTTATGTTTTTGTAGATTTCCGTTCTATACGGGAAAAAAATCAGCCGTTTCCTACAAAAGTGCAATACTTACACAATCAAAATATATGGAGCTAATTTTTTTTATAACCGATGAAAAATGTATGTGCCCCCCCCCCCCCCACATAGGTACTCAGAATGATGTAAGTACTGAATTAGAATTTCATTGATGATTTTGATGATTATAATTCTGTAACTTAATTCTTACATCTTACAATCGCGAGCGATATGTTTATCTACAACTTAGCATGGAACTTGCAAAAAACGTAAGAATAATTTAATTTCGCGGGCCGCCCTGACGCTTTCACCTTAAGGGGATTACATCGCTCAAACCCTAAAAATACGCTCGGTAAAATGAAGTTTCTAGACGAATTCCTTAATGCTTTTACTATAAAAAAAATGTACAAGTAAACTAGAGTATATGGAAAAAACTTTGTGTTGATTAAAGTTTTTATAAACTTGTCCAAATGTTGCCAAAAAAATTGAGAAAACAGGTCTTTTTTAAACTAAATATTAAATTGTCTATACAACGGCTGGGTCATTTTGTATGATATTTATACTAAAAGAAAGAAAAAACCCTGTTTCACAATTCGTGTTGTTTATTTTGACAGATTTATTTTTATATTTTGTAATAATCCACAATAACACGAATTATTACAAAGCTCCCCCCCTCCAAGCACCCCCGCTGTGCCCGTGATGCTTACTCGGGATTCGGCTTATTAGTGTCTTGACGACTCTTACGACGAGTGGACTATACGTGCGTTTTTTTTTTCAAATAAGATTTTAAATTCATTATTCTTGAATGAAATCATAGTCTTAATATAAGGAAAATAATCTTATCATTTAGTATAAATTGTAATTAAGTTTGTAAGCGTAATATAACCCAGTTTTAATTAAGTTTTATTTTCAAAATAGTCATAGACTATGCCTAAATACAAAAATAAAGTCAAGTGAAGCGTGGCCGAGCTCTCCAAAACTATTGGTAACCTAAGCGGAGTGGTAAGTACGTACTTGAGTTGATAACAAAATATTTATACTACGTATAGTTCGTACCTTGTCAATTTATTTCAACGATGTTTTTTGTTCATCATCATATGTTAAAAAGAGTACGTTGCTTGCTTAGATAAAATTAATGTCTTGAGCTCCTTGATGGTAGAAAACCACAATCATGATATGACACACGTAAACTAAGATGTTTGTACTCATTTGAAAAAGCTCACGGAGACTTAGGTGACTGTGAGGAACTGACTTACCTGATGGTGGACTCCGAAGGTAGGCTGACCTCAGTCATGACCAAAGCAAACCAACATGTTTGTACTCATTTGAAAGAGCTCACGGAGACCTACCTGACTGTGAGGAACTGACTTACCCGATGGTGGACTCCGAAGGTAGGCAGACCTCAGTCATGACCAAAGCAAACCAACATGTTTGTACTCATTTGAAAGAGCTCACGGAGACCTACCTGACTGTGAGGAACTGACTTACCTGATGGTGAACTCCGAAGGTAGGCAGACCTCAGTCATGACCAAAGCAAACCAACATGTTTGTACTCATTTGAAAGAGCTCACGGAGACCTACCTGACTGTGAGGAACTGACTTACCTGATGATGGACTCCGAAGGTAGGCAGACCTCAGTCATGACCAAAGCAAACCAACATGTTTGTACTCATTTGAAAGAGCTTACGGAGACCTACCTGACTGTGAGGAACTGACTTACCTGATGATGGACTCCGAAGGTAGGCAGACCTCAGTCATGACCAAAGCAAACCAACATGTTTGTACTCATTTGAAAGAGCTTACGGAGACCTACCTGACTTTGAGGAACTGACTTACCTGGTGGTGGACTCCGAAGGTAGGCAGACCTCAGTCATGACCAAAGCAAACCAACATGTTTGTACTCATTTGAAAGAGCTCACGAAGACCTACCTGACTGTGAGGAACTGACTTACCTGATGGTGGACTCCGAAGGTAGGCAGACCTCAGTCATGACCAAAGCAAACCAACATGTTTGTAGTCATTTGAAAGAGCTCACGGAGACCTACGTGACTGTGAGGAACTGACTTACCTGATGGTGAACTCCGAAGGTAGGCAGACCTCAGTCATGACCAAAGCAAACCAACATGTTTGTACTCATTTGAAAGAGCTCACGGAGACCTACCTGACTGTGAGGAACTGACTTACCTGATGGTGGACTCCGAAGGTAGGCAGACCTCAGTCATGACCAAAGCAAACCAACATGTTTGTACTCATTTGAAAGAGCTCACGGAGACCTACCTGACTGTGAGGAACTGACTTACCTGATGGTGGACTCCGAAGGTAGGCAGACCTCAGTCATGACCAAAGCAAACCAACATGTTTGTACTCATTTGAAAGAGCTCACGGAGACCTACGTGACTGTGAGGAACTGACTTACCTGATACTAGACTCCGAAGGTAGGCGGACCTCAATCATGGAAATGCAGAGAACTGCTATTCATTGGAACTCACACCTAGGACTTATTGTAACCTAATCTTGGTCTTAAAGTATTTATTGTTTTTTTTTATTCTGATGTGTGGCTATTACTAAGCTTATAGATAAAGCAGTATAAACGTCAAACAATTATAACTAAAGTTCTTTTTTCCAGGCGATTAAGAAAACAGCACGGATTACAAAATCAGGAGGCTCAACCATTGTCGGAATCCGACAAGACATGTGAACCGTCTGATAAGCCATTTGAAGAGGAGGCAGTGCAAAATGTGCCGGTAACCCACTGCATTATTATATACTACGGTATTTATCGATTTCTTTAGATGAAAATTAGATTTAAGGTTTTACTTGTAATTTGTTTTATTTCACTTTGTTTGAAGTACTATTTTTTACTTTTTGTATTTTAAATTAATTTTGTAGTAAAATTGAAATAAATTATAGTTGAATTTAGACCACTATTGCCTTTTAATACACACTTTGTCATGTCAACTTACTTATCAATGTAAAGCATCTGTGCGGAATAAGATAAATATTGAAAACTATTTTTTCCTAAATATGTTCATAACCAAAAACTGTTGAGTGCTTAGGTAAATATTAGAACCTGAGTCTTTCTGTCAATTTCCATTACTGAGAACCTTTTAAGCTCTAATATTGACCATATTCATCATCAGACCTTCAGCAGCTTTTCTGTAGTAGCAACCGTGATCAACTAGCCAAATAGTGAAAACTGGTTCCTCCTAACTAATTCCATTATTGAGAACCGTTGGGCGCTGATCTGGTCATCATCAAACCTTCAGCAGGTGTTCTGTAGTAGCAACTGTGATCAACTAGCCAAATAGTGAAAACTGGTTCCTCCTAACTAATTCCATTATTGAGAACCGTTGGGCGCTGATCTGGTCATCATCAAACCTTCAGCAGGTGTTCTGTAGTAGCAACTGTGATCAACTAGCCAAATAGTGAAAACTGGTTCCTCCTAACTAATTCCATTATTGAGAACCGTTGGGCGCTGATCTGGTCATCATCAGACCTTCAGCTGGTGTTCTGTAGTAGCAACCGTGATCAACTAGCCAAATAGTGAAAACTGGTTCCATCTGACTAATTTCATAATTGAGAACCGTTGGGCGCTGATCTGGTCATCATCAGAACTTCGGCAGGTGTTCTGTAGTAGCAACCGTGATCAACTAACCAAATAGTGAAACCTGGTTCCTCCTAACTAATTCCATTATTGAGAACCGTTGGGCGCTGATCTGGTCATCATCAGACCTTCAGCAGGTGTTCTGTAGTAGCAACCGTGATCAACTAACCAAATAGTGAAACCTGGTTCCTCCTAACTAATTCCATTATTGAGAACCGTTGGGCGCTGATCTGGTCATCATCAGACCTTCAGCAGGTGTTCTGTAGTAGCAACCGTGATCAACTAGCCAAATAGTGAAAACTGGTTCCTCCTAACTAATTCCATTATTGAGAACCGTTGGGCGCTGATCTGGTCATCATCAGACCTTCAGCTGGTGTTCTGTAGTAGCAACCGTGATCAACTAGCCAAATAGTGAAAACTGGTTCCATCTGACTAATTTCATAATTGAGAACCGTTGGGCGCTGATCTGGTCATCATCAGACCTTCGGCAGGTGTTCTGTAGTAGCAACCGTGATCAACTAACCAAATAGTGAAAACTGATTCCTCCTGACTAATTCCATTATTGAGAACCGTTGGGCGCTGACCTGATCATCATCAGACCTTCAACAGGTATTTTGTAGTAGCGTACACCTCAGTTCATTGCGTTCACAATGCTGATTCAACATATTCATATCAAACAAAAGAAATAAGTAATGTAAGTGTGAACACATATAAATAACTTAATTATCTAATGCCTCCCAGAGAGCGAATAAATTAGGCAAATACTGTGTCAATATTGCGTCGCATCTGTGATCTTATCTAATCATCAGTAAATGTTGTTATAGTTTGATTCTCTGTCAGCAGACGGCGCTTTATTTTTAAACACTGTTACGAAGGCCAGATCTTCAAGGCTATCGAGCAATGTAATACCCTTAAGGGACCGAATCGCGAAAAATTAATCAGCAGTTCCAGACATTTGTCGAGTTAAGGCGATTACATGAGCTAAACGCGAGTTTTATAATTACTAAAAGTATATGATTCACTGCTATAAACAAGACCAACAGACAGACTTGTGAAAACATAATACAATTAATTTGGCTCGATAAAAAGAAATCACGAACTTATCTCTAAAAATATCTTTCAAACAATAAAAAATATACTAATATACATGCGATCATTCTGATTTTTTGGCAAATAATTCTACAAGCAATATATTAGCATGATACTGTTTTAGTTTTTTAATCCAATCAATAGTTTTTTTGTAAATCGATAGAAACCACTCATTTCGCGCTATTTGGCCCGCAGTGGCTGACGTAACAACCACTTTGTAGAGCAACCTGATTAGAACTTTATTCTAACAGCATTTCAAACGAAGTTTGAACCACCACAAATAGAGTGGCTAATTTAGCTCGTCTAAGCGCCTTAATACGAACATATTGTAGGGAACAGCAGATTTTTTTTCGCGATTCAGGATTTGGTCCCATTAGCTCCCATAGTAAAAGGTGTTCATAATGTTGAGTACAATGACCAGTCGAAGTTTATGGATATCGTCCAGAAACACGGTGTATGTCTAACAATTTTTTTCAAATATGAAATAGTGAGCAAATGTTTGAACTAACAACTATAAGACCGCGTGCGCACTGCGCATATTGCAATTTGTTAAAACATTCATTTCCTTGAATATTAGTCATAAATTACTTACACATGCTATGTAAAATAATGAGTTACCGTTGCCAATACGGTAATTCAATTTTATCACAGCTATGTATTGTTTATTTTATTTTGCCGTTAAAACATCATCAACTCATAAAACCTATTTAATAAAGTTCTTAAAACAGGCATGACAACAGTATCAAAAAATTGCAAATCTATTTAGTCCGTCAGTCAGAGTATTAGAAAATAATGGATACGATCCAATGTATGGAAGTTTCACCCCCCTGGTCAATTTTGGTATAAGTAACAACAGAAAAAATACAGGTCAAATATTTGTTTATAAACTAAATGACGGACTCCTTTTTATTTTTATCTACCCAAATATCATAAACCCTCTCTAATGCGTTCAAAAACCATAGGCAATGACCAGCATTACCAACCTGCAGAAATGAACGGTACTGTAATGAACTCATAACGCAACTGTAAACAGTTGCGTTATGAGTTTTAAATTTGGAACAGGTGTCAAATTCAAGTGAGTGTGCTATTCTAGTACCACCTACATTAAATCAAATATCGATAAAAAAAAAAAAACCCCAATTCAGTATGATTCTAATTATAAATCGCACGACATTTTCGATCTCGAGTGACACAAGAATAGTGACTTTGTTCGTTTGCCTATGATTTAAAAAAAATGACAGATATCCGAAACGCCGCCATTTCGAGCTGTCATTTGTTCGTTAGCTTTTTATTTCCAGTAACCCATTCTTTATTTCTGTCGAAAATGAGTGATAGTGACTCAGAAATTGACATGAATACTCCGCCAGATATCGTAAATGCAGCGACGAATGCAACTAATAACCTGTTGGCACAAAAATCAAGGGCCAAGTAACAATGCAGGTCATTTCCCTATGGTTCCTGAACCCATCATAGAGCCCTTATGATATTTGGGTAGATAAAGTAGTGTATGCAACTATACATAATTAGGCATTACAACACTCGTGTGATGCTATTAAGAAACTCGCCTTCGGCTCGTTTCTTAAACCCACACTCGTGTTGTAATGCCCTTCATTATGCACAGTTGCATAAACTACTATTTTGTCGTCTACCCTGTGTGTGTTTAGTTGGAGCCAATATAGTCTAGCTAGAGCAGTGGTTCCCAACCTCTGGTCCGCAGGAGCTAGGAATATTGTCTGCGAAACGTAAAAATGTTATTCGTACTTTTAAACTTGCACAAAAGATGCAAGCTCCAAGTTTAATCCAACCTAATAAATCTAACTTTTCACGGGCGAGGTTCAATTTTTTTTTTAGAATCTATTACTTACTTATTAATATTTCCGTATGAATGATTATTACATTTTCGAGGTCTTCTAATTCTAAAGATCTTCATGATAATTTTTGCAGAGTTAAACATCACCACATAACCCGCCTAGAAATAATCCTGTCGTTATCCATGTTTATCTAGGACCCTACGGTCCATGATTTCACTAAAGATACCAAAGTGGTCCCTGGTTCAAGAAAGGTTGAGAACCACTGGGCTGCTAGAGTAATGCTGAAAAGTTATTGAGTTCATGTTTTGGTACCAGTCACTAGCCTCAATGGGCCATTCAATTTACTCAAGGCGTGTACAATTGTACAAATATATGCACTTCACGGTTACCTAATTATGCTTGTATTCACCTTCAATCGACATAAAATGGGCCTCTTTATTCCGCACACAATATTATTATGTGGGTATTAAGTTGGTACACAATATTACCATTTCGTGAGAAAATATTCTTATACACGATATCGTAAAACGAGGTGAATAGAAACGCAGAGGTGAATCACTTTTCCATTTAACACATAGATCAGTTTGTATACCTATTTATATGTTTGCAGGTTTCATATATTTATATTTTTTATATGGGATGTTGGCACCAAAGTTCCTAAATAGTTCAAAATAATTATGTAAACAAAATAGTGTACTAGGTATCATCAGAATTCAACGTTAAAATCCCTTCAAGTGTTGGCTCGATTTTTGGCATCCTTTTTTTTCGGATTGGAAATCATTAAATGACTTCTCCCACTCTGGGCGGAGCGGGACAGAGTGTCAGACTTTTACTGACTTAAACCCATCCATATTTTTTCCTTGCTATTTACGTTCCGGGGCCACGGTATCTCTTTCAAAAAGTCCCGCAGCCCCGGCAGGCTTCGGCCCTTGCGGGTCTCTCCATTCGCGCTTCACCCCTGCGTTTTTATTCACCCCCATTTTACCCGGTACGCTTTGACTTCAAACGAATCAAAGGCAATCGATTAGTTTCGTTGTTTTAACTCAGATTATGAACACGCGCTACTTCAGAAAAATAAATGTTTTCCATCACGTAAATGTGAACAATTTTTATTATGGCAAATGATACTTAAGATAATTGAGTTACTCTAACCAGTGGTTAACATAATAATGATTTTATTTGCATCAACACGTGTCCCTACACGTCCTCCTGAAGACCAAAGAAACGATGGATGGACTGTGTGAAAGATACAATGGCCTGAAAGAGACCTGCTCAGAAGGAGACTAATAGAGAAGTATAAAGGAGGAAGACAATGCTGCGCTGATCCCAAAAGACAAAGGCAAGAGAACTCATCATCTGCCTAGCCTTTCCCCAGCTAAGTTGGGGTCGGCTTCCAGTCTAACCGAATGCAGTTGGATACCAGTATTTGACATAGAGCGACTGTCTATCTAATCTCCACGACCCAGTTAGTACTGTGGGTAATACGATACCCTTTGGTAAGACTGGTTGTCAGACATTTTGGGCCACTGACTAAGGTCCATGTTCACCGAAAAGATGACAGTCTGATTATATAAAACAGCTGTTTAAAACACATTTTTGTATGGTAATATGTCACAGTGACAGCTGTTTTTAGATAATCAGACTGTTATCTTTTCGGTGAACATGGGCCTTAATGTAACGACTGTCAAAGATCTACAAATGACAGCTGGGACTAACGGCTTAACGTGCTTTTCGAGGCACGGAAGAAACTCGGTATGTAAAGGGTGGTCACCTATCCACAAACCCACAGACCAAACTAAACAAGGCTCAGAACTGTTGTCAATATTTTAAATTCAGTTTAATTTTTTATGGTTTTCTTCTTGTGAAACGGGCAGTAACTAGTATGGATATGAATCTTGGCTGAGGTTTCACTTTCCCATATACTCGTATCTATAATACTCTCTAGCACTTTATTTATTTATTCTATATGTTCCTTTCAATGTTGACTCTGAGGCTATAAGTTCCCCATAGTAGTAATAGTTCCCTTCTGACCTATATTCACTGCAGTTTTAAGTGGGTCATGGCCTGGGTCGGCGACCGGGGGAACCGGTTAGCGGTTTTATTAAGTTGTCGCAAAATACAGATGATTTTTCTACTTCTGTAAGTACCTACTAGAATAAATTAAGGAGCTCGTGGCTAAATAACTAAATCTTCAGGGTAACATGCAGCTTCATGACAGCATACTTTCGATGGACTCTTGTTTTTATTTTGCTGCAGTAGTTTTTTACATAATAAGATTTAAGTAGGGAACGGCACGGGGCGATCCCGATCATTTTACCGATATTCCCGCAGGACGTTTTGGATTAAATTGCGAATATTTCGCGGACGGTGATGGTTAATTTATGTGTATTTCATTAGAAACGTAGGTATCTAGTAACTAGTTAAAGTAGTAATAACGCAATTCCGGTGTTGACGGCCCGCTCAGCCGTGAATGAGCGGTTTATAACGATCGCGAGTAATCACATCCTCGTCTCTAGTAAACAGGCTGTGTAATGTGTATCATTATTCAATATTGTCGGTGTAAATACGTCGTATACTACGTTGTGACAAGCTCCAAGTATGTTAGGACAGAGAGGAAACCAATAATTCTGGGAGTTGAACGGATTGAGAGTGTTCGAGGGGTCTCAAAACGCAGATTTGTTTGGTGGGGGAAGTCCTCCTGGAGCTATACAAGAAGATTATCCCCCCCCCACACCCCCATCTGGGGAGAACAGAGGGTTATGTCGCACTCCTACCGACTAAGGGATCTTACAGCGACACGTTGCCAGCGGCTGATAAACTGCGTCCGTCGCAACCTGTCGACGGGTGACAACGCTTGCGACCCCGACTGCAGTAGATTTACGCGGCACGCCACAACTGCAAGCTGCAGTTTATCTGTCGTTGGCAACGTAGCGATCGTCTGTCAGAAGAACCCTAAAACCCGACAGATTCTTACTACTATAATGAGTCCAGGGTTCAGTAGATACTTTCTCGCAACCCCCGACTTGTACCAACCCGCTATGACTAGCAGTCACCAGCACCAAGTACCGCCAATCTCAAGGTGCCAAGTGCAAGACTTAGAGCAAAAAGAACAAAACAACAAAAGAAAACAACTGTCTCATCATCATTATCTGCCAGTTCTAATCCCAACTCGATTACTCATCCTGGAGAAACCGATGCGATATGACGGTGTCATTTAAATCGCTGGCAGAATTAGTCCTATCCTGAAGTGTGGCATGTGGTTCAAAGCAATTACCAATTTACTTCGCACTTGACACAGAATTAATAGATGTCGTTACAATAGTGACAAGGTTCACAGAAATGCATCTCGTGGGAGGAAATGATGCAAGGAGGTTGATAAACTATCTCTGCGATCTTTTCCTTATAGGTTTGTAAGTGGCTTGAGTAAGAGATGAGTAGGTAAGGCAATGAGCTACATGAAATTACTGATGACGGAAATATTACGAGAATTGGTAAATTGGTTTCAGGAATGTTTATCTGGTGCTGGTATTAACGATGTCTAGTTCGTTGATATAATGGTCCCAAACGCTTTTGCCTTACAAGGGACTCAAACATAACTGGCAGTGCACTGTAGGGTACATGTATGCTTAACGTTGAAAGGATTACAGACGAGAAATAATGCTTAGGACAAGCGCGAAGCAGCTAGACTGGGTCGTGGCAGACCAGAGAAGAAGAAGGGGGGCCTTGGATGGCTTCCTCTCTTAAAATTGGCGAGGAGAAGCACAACATCGTACGAATTGGAACGAATGGAAGGAGCCCTTTGCCCAGGAGTAGTACAGTTGAGGCTAACAAAAAAAAAGAGCAGAAATTGAAGTTTATGAATCTACTGTTCATTATTACAGACTTTGAGACAACCACTCGCCAAAAGGGTGGGTACTTTATGTAACATATTTTCTATTGCTAATGGACCGATGCCGTCAGGTATCAGGAATAGTGGATTGCTTTATTGAGAACCGAACAAGAGGTGTTTTATAAGGTAAAATCTTTGGATATACGTGTTTGTCTGTGGCGTCGTAGCCGCGTACCTCCGGAAATGAACCAATTTTATTTGAGTAGTTCTGAAAATACTGCAGCTCTTCAAGCTGATTTTGGTATCTTTAGTTACTGTTAAATAGGAAGCGAAGCTGATATTCAGCTTACTGAAGTTAGATATTTCCAAAGTACTGTTTTTAAACATTGTACTTATTTTTTTATTGAAAATAAAGCACTGACAATTGAGGTAAAACTTTCTGGCTTTCCACTTATAAAAACAAATAATACAAAGGACGCACGTTATGCTAATACAATTGATCTGAATCAAGGTCAAACATCGGCGGCGTAATATGATGCAAGTTTACAAGTCAAGGTCTGAACACAAGGTCGCAACTTGAGTTTATTTATAAAGTTTATTTTTAATTGTGCCAAAAATAACTAATCATAGCATGGATATTCCTTTTGTTTTATACGCCTTTTGTCCCAGTTTCACCCTTGTAAAAGTCCGATATTATCCAATGGGAATGCACTACTGGGATAAAATGTATCTCATGACTAGGGATGGGATATTTGGATGCATTTTGGCCTTTATTTTGAGTGTTGACTAGTATGGAGCGCGCGTCATTACGGAAAGTCGCAATTCTTTATTTTTTTCAATTTAAATGAATGGCCTCCGATTTTCTCTGTGGAAAATGGAACTGGTTCAAATATTGTACTCATCCTTGTTCCCACAGATCTTTAATTTAACAATTTAATTAGGGTTCCTTACACAAAGGGTAAAAACGAGACCCTATTAGTAACACTACTGTTCGTCTGTCTGTCACCAGGTTGTATCTCATGAAACATGATAGCTAGACAGTTAAAATTTTCACAGACAATGTATTTCTGTTGCCACTATAACAACATAAACAAAATATTTAAAGGAGCTCCCATAGAACAAACATGATTCTTTTGCTGTTTTTTTATAGATATTAATAATGGTAACAGGTGATAACAGGCATATTAATAGAGGTAACAAATTATTTTGATGTTTCACTTTTCCCCTTTTGCATTTTCTCTTTTGCTGCTTCACATCAGACCTGCCCACAAGCGGCAAGAAAATTTTAGAAAATCTGTACTTTCCCTTCAGGTGGCAATGAAAAATTCCACCCTGTATATATTTATTTAATTAAATTCTGGGCTCAAGAAATTTTCATTATAAGATTTAAGTTTTTTTTTTCCTGACCTTTATGATTTGAAGTTCGTACCTGCATTTTACCACTACATAAATTAACATTAAGGAAAAAGACTGCCAAAGAACACAATAATCCTATAGCAAGTAGCTTTTGATCAGAATCTTGATTTTACTTTTTTGGTCAATTGTCCAACACCAAAAAAGTATCATTATCTATCTTGTAATAGGTTCAATATCCTGTTTCATCAATCTAGTTTTAATATTTCAAAAATTCTTTTTCATTTTTAATTTAAAAAGTTTCCAGTAATGCATAAAGAAAATATATTTTTATGTTGCATAGAAAAATAAACAAATAATGAGTATCAAACAGTATGAAACACACTTAAACTATATTATATTCATGTGTCCATTCCTATATTCATGTAACACTAGCCATCATTATGAACTTACATAAGTGCATTCTTGACTTATACATTCTTTTTAAGATTTATTTTATTCCTGTTATCAACATAAACAAGCATTAATCTATGGACAGTTGCAGTTGAAAGAAATTATTTAAACATGGCCTGGGATTTTAAAATAAGTTACTAACCAGTTTCTCTTCGTCGAATTCACCGCGTCTCTTCGTTCCATGGTGGTCACTGGCCACCGACTGTCCTGACTTCCCACTCTCACTCTCAGGGTCTGTGCTAGGTTCATCAGAACTACTGCTCTCCTCCTCACTGGAGCTGGTCTCGTTCGCCGCTGGACGGCTCGGGTCCGATATCAGAAGAGCTGTTAGACCATTCTGTAAGCGAATAGTCCTGCAGAAAAGTTGAATTTTTTATTTTGGTTATTATAAATAAACATTGCACGTATTTATGTATGCTTTACAGCTCATATAATATATGACACAAGTTATGTTTTTTATTTAAATTATATTTGATTTAATTATTCCTACTCACTTGTATAACTTTTTATCAGCCTCTGATTTGATAGGTTCAGGCAACACATCTACTTTCTCCTGCCTTATCGACATGTTCATCGATGTTTTTGGTTTGTTATTGATCACCTTCACTTCGGGCTTAAACTTAGGAGTTTTGTGGAAACTACTTCTCTTAGACATCGCAAGTAATATGTGATTTGTGCCCAGATAACCAGATGTTTTTTGAATAAAAATGGACAAGAATTTTGACATTTATTGGCGCATGTGCTGGTGTTACAACTTACAAGATTTCTTTGAAAAATTCTACCATTTCACGTTCTACCACTGTTTTTTCATGGTAGTGATTGGTTTTTCGTTGAATGCTTCAACAAAACTGAAACTGTGTTAACTTTATTTAAATGAAACCATCGAATCGTAATGTTTATTAAAGTGTAGGCTTAGAGCATATATTACAGTAGTAGGAAACAGTAACGTTTGATTTTTTTCCCCAAAGAATTAGTAACACTATTTCCGGACTGTTCCCGGAAGTGTCTGGAACGCTTCTTTGTTTTATTATCTGTTGTGATCTCCAACTTTTACTCTTATTAGGTTGGTAAAATGTATCGTTGAAAAATTAGGCTGCGTTTTGAAATAGGCTATAATCGATTTGAACATCTAAAAAAGTATTAAACAAAAAATATAAAACCGTTCTGAATTATTGTGAGCGTGATATCAATGTCCCTTGAGTCGTCATAGATGACGTCATTACATGCACCATATTGCGATTACACCGACCTTTCCCAAAAAATATCACCGTGAGCGCGGTCAAAAATGACAGTTGCGTTCAATTTTGTTTTAGAACTATTCTATTCACTCATTGCAACCATGAGAATTCAAGTGAATATAGCCGACGAGCGTAGCCAACATAACTTCCAAAAATAGGCCTTCTGAAAGGTTTTGGTTTGGGGTTATGATCAGCTTTTAGCTGTCAAAATCTAATATCTAATCTGTGGTCAAAATTGTGATTTCTAAATCGGAACGCAAAACATGAATGTGAGCGCTTTGAGCGTTTATTTGGTAATACGGAATGCAGCCTTTGATTTTATCTAGCTAGCTGTGCTGTCAAAGTTGTCAATTTTCAAAAACTTTTTGTCGCTGATATTTTCGTTATTTCTTTTGAGTTATTTTTAGTTGCAAATAATGAATTAACAAACAAACAGTTATGGATGAAACATACTCGGAAAGCGATGTGTCGCTCTCACCCTCACAAATATTGGAACGTTTGCAAGTGTTGCGACAACTTCAGTTACTACAGCGCGGGAAGCTACAAAAACAACGATTGGAATATAGAGAAACCTCTGAAACTTCATCAAGTATTACTGAAATAGTCAGTCATTTCAGTAACACCACCAGTTATAACACATTTCGTAGTTTGTTGCAGTCATCGAATGATATTTCGAACGAGGGTACACCGCGAACCAATACCAGCGATTTATCTCATAGAGTGCATGAAAAAGACCTAATAGAAGGTGTTGCAGTACTAAACCTTTCTCAGGAGTCCGAGTTTATCGTCAATTCTCCATTATCAAGTAGAAGCAGAGAATCAGCCCCGTCCAGGAACCAAGTAGTTATTCGAGAAGTTGAAGGACCCTCATCAGAGCTATACCAAAATGCAAGTAATCAAACTTCTGTAAACTCTTCTATAACCAAGAATTCATTACCTAAAAAACAAATATCACTTGATGACATGCCTATTTTATCGCCTAAAAAAGATTTTGAAGCTTTGCTATTAGAAAAACTACAAAATGAAAAGGTTATTCCTAAACCGAAAAGCCCAGAGAGCAAAAGTTCTATCAAAGCTCACAACAAAAAACCTTTTCTAAGAAGAGGTGAAGGTATAGCCCGTCTTGGACTTAAGAAAAATGACTTTGTCATACAAAACACAAATTCTCTGCCATGGAAGAGACAATCTTTCCAGAATAAAATTGAATCACCTTTCAAATTAAACCTAAAAAATCTAAAGATACAAAATGTAGATGTTCAGAAGAGCAAAACCAGTAATGTTCAGAAAAACAATACCAATAATGTTCAAAAGAATGTTACCAATAATGCTCAAAGGGTGACAAATAATAATGTAGAAAAGATTACAAATATTGGTGTACAGACATCTGAACCTTCACTCGTAACAACTGATATAAGGCAAGCTAAATTAATTAGAAAAAGTCAACCTGCACATAAAACTTCAGAAAATAATGTTGAACCATTAGAAACTATCAGTAATTGTACAGAGAGTAAACACCGGTCTGTAGATTCTTTAAGCACAAACAGTAGTAATAATCAAACTGCAAATAAAGTGGCACAAAGACCTGCATTTCCCAAAAACAAACACCCACTAGGGGTCAACAAAGGTAAATCATGGGCTGCGGTACTGACAAAAGAACAAAATGACTTTCTTAGTCAATTAAAACAGAGTGAATATTACAAAAACTTTGTTTCTCCTACAAAAAGTGTGGTCTCAGATGTCAGTTGTGATGAGACAATGACAAGGTTAAGAAATGAACGAGAAATGGCTGAACAAAACATGTTTGAGCTGCTAGAAAACAAAGTCACTCATGAGAGCTTTAATTTAGAAAATTCTTTCTTCAATCGCTTCCTCCATAGTAACTTAGAATATTCTGGAGAAAGCACTCCTTTAGTACTACAGAAGTGTCTGTCCAACAATCCTGATTTGAGACATATTTTACCTGGGTACAATAGTAAAATTAGGAATGAGAATTCTCACAGTGATGCTGAAACCTGTTGTAGTAATTACACTGACTGCTGCAGTGATTCATGCTCTTCAGTATCATGCTGTTCTTGCAAAACTGTTGAACAAACCCAGGATTCGCCACAAAATCGTAATGATCATAAAGACAAGAAAAGAAGGAGTATTGATCCAATGAGTAAAGTTGTCAAAATAAAGCAAAAGGAGGTTGAAAAGGATGACAAAGAATGTCACGAAGACACAATGACAGATACTGATGCCATGAAAGCAAATATTGCAGAAATGAATGCCAAGCTAATTTCCACAAGTGAGCTGTTAAAAGATAGGCTGTGTGAGTTAGAAGACGAAATTGAAACATTTAGGAAGGAAAATGCGAGTTTGGCTAAATTACGTGAAGAAGTTGATCAAGACAGACAAAAGTTTTATGAAGAAAAGGCTGCTTTCGAACAGAAGTTTAATGAAGAAAAAGTTCTATCAGAATACTATCTAGCAGAAGAAAAAGAGAAACTAAATAAGCAGAAGCAAATGTACGAAAGATATGTGAGAGAAGTGAGAGGTAGACTGAACAAAAAAGAAAAAGATGAAGTTGTTAATTTGAAGAAAGAAATAAGTGAACTTAAAGATGAGATAAGACTCAAAGACGCAAAGTCTACCTCGACAATAGCCAGACTCCGGAACCAAATCAAAATTATGGAAAAAGAGAAGAAAGACCAGCAGGAGGAGATTGAAAAACTAAAGAAACAAAACAGACGAATCCAACACAGCAATGAAGTTACAAGAAGATTGACAAATATAAAATATCTTGAAGAAATAAACAAAAAGTTGACAAACATGTCCAATAGAGAATCGCGACCAGAAGTAAGCGTCGACCGCGACGTGAAATATAAAGCTTATGAGATTGAAAGACAGAGTAGAAGTAGAAGAGTTGAACCTGTTATTAAGGGCACCATAAGACCTAGAGCTAAAAGTGTTCCTAATCTTAATGTCACTTCTCGATATGCTAAATATTTTAGCCAGAGAGACACCATTAGCAGTATAGAACAAAACAGACTTGGAAATGTGGAAAGGTTTGATAATTCAGATAGTGAGAACTTGGGAGCTGACAACGACACTATTTCAAATGAATCTCTTATTGATGATGACGATGACAGAAATGAAGATAACAATAATTTAGAAAAGATGTACAATGAAAGGTTTAAAACAGCGTCACCGAAAAGCAATCGATCTAGCAGGTCTAGCGGTTCAAGCTTCAACTTTGAGCTTAATTTGAATGATAAACCGAACATAAATGAGAACACCAAAGGCTTCTTCATTCAAAAATCCAGCTCTGGATCGTCAAGGAATTCTAAATCTCCAAAGAGGACTATTTCGCCTTGTTTCAATAAGAATGAAACAAATGGTAACAGATCTAAGTCTCCAGTTTCTATTCTCACTAATAGATCAAATTCAAACAAATCTTCGCAAAATTCTGTTGATTACTTATCCAATTATGCTGGTCCAAACATGTCACAGAACAGATCCAAGTCACCGACTTCTGCATTTAACCATTCCTCACTAAAATCAGTAACTGTCATCCACAATGAACAATACAGAGATAAGCTAATGAACTTAAGTCCAGAACCTTCGATAAGCAAAACTAGTTTTTCGAGAAATAGTCTGAATCCTACAGAAGTGAAAAAGCCGGATGGTTCTAGAGAGCTGAGGTTTCCAAATGGGAATGTAAAGTACATTTCCCCAGATGGTAAATATAGCAAGTTTGTGTACTACAATGGAGATATCAAGGAGAACTTTTATAGTGAGGGTAGAATAAAATATTTTTATGCTGAAACTAAAACTTACCATACAACTCATGCTGATGGATTAGAAATTTTGGAGTTTCCAGAGTAAGTATCTTATTTCAACTGCTTCTGTGCTTTTAATGATTTGAATTACCCTTCCATTTTACTTGGGCTTGATCATGCATGATACACCATATAAAACTAAATAGTTCCCCAAACATAATATTGCTTAGCAACCATGTATGGTGGTTACCAAGCAAATGTCCCAAAAAATAAGTCACACTTTATTCCCATGGATGTAAGCAGAAATAGGAGAACATCACCTGCATTCCACTGGCGAAAAAATCTCCAGTTAAACAGGTTTTTAACTAATAAGAGAGAGAAATAGAGATCCTGCACTATTATTTATCCATGCGTTTACATACTTAATTACTAACAAATTTACATCAACCCATTATCGTTCCAGTTACCGTCCTCGTCTCTTTCCAGTAGGACCGAGCCACTTAATTGTTTTTAATGTCCATCAGATAGACATATAGTCACGATTTGTTTTTTCCTAGCATATCGTGTGTCCCACTACTGGGCAAAGGCCTTCCCTTTTTCCTTCCAAACCTCTCTATCTTGTGCGATATCTGGCCATGTTAGCCCCGCAAACAGGATCAGATCGTCACACCACCTTCGCCGCGGTCTACCTCGACGGCGATTCCCTCCGTCAGGCGATCTTTGCCCATCTCTCCTATCGGTGTGAATCGTACTGATCGCGTAAAAACACGACCCTGCGTTCCATAACTCAGGTTGCAGATGTCGGAGAAAAAACAGCCAAGCTGAAGTGGGAGTGGGCTGTGGCCACGTAGTGAGAATGCACCCAGAGAGATGGGCAAAGATCGTCACTCACTGGACGCCTGACGGAGATACGATTATCAACATTAAAATATAGTAATTTCTACTGCAATTTTTTTTAAACATCGTTCATTAATTTCCAGTGGTCAAGTAGAAAAGCGCTACAAGGATGGTTCATCAGAGATCCGCCTACCGAATGGCAGTGTCCGGTACTTCGACCCAAAGAACGAGCATGTCCGGGAAGAGTGGCGGTTCCCGGACGGCGCGGCGCTCACCGTGGCCGCGAGTGGAGAACAGCGCATCGTGTTCAGTAACGGGCAGGTTGAAGTACATGCTAAGGACCATAAGGTGATTTAATTTTGAGATTGTTTCGTTTGGCTTTGACCAAGTGGTGGCCAAAATTAGGCCAAAGAAACCAGGGCCGTCCTAGAGTACATTGGGTCGGCGAGATAAGGGATGCCCAGAACCGGGAAGTGTGACAGAAAAAAAGAGGAGGCCTATACCCAGCAGTGGGTGATGCCAAACTGATATGATGATGATGATTTGTTCAACCATACATGCATAAACTCGTGCCTTTTTATTACCCGACAGGAGAGGGTAATTGTTTTTATCAGGTTACATATGTATGTCTTTATGCAGCTCTAGATACCAAACGCATGGATCGATTTTGATGATTCTTACGTCAATCGATTTGTCGTTATCTTGCGAGTGTCACTATGAGAGTAATCAAAATGTAATATAACGACAACCAGACGCCATATTGTGAAAAAAAGTCAATGGAGAAGGGGTATCATTGAATAGCTCAGTTTTCCCTATGGGGTTAGGCAGAAACCTCAGAACGCCACCTGCTACAATGCTGAAAAACCTAGACGGCCGACCACTTTTCACCCTAATGACCTTAGTAATAAGGTTGAAAATTGGTCGACCGTCACATAATTTAAAAAAATATCGCTGCACATTACACACAGCGCCATCTAGTGCCACACTAATTTAAATACTTCCAACACTTTCTGTAATATTTATGGTTGCTTTTTCTATCTCTTTTCAGCGTCGTGAGTTCCCCGACGGCACAGTGAAGCTAGTCTACAACGACGGAACATCTGAAACACGGTACGCGTCTGGTCGCGTGCGTATCAAAGACAAACATGGGAATCTGATCATGGACTCAGCTCCCGGATGAAGTTAGGTGAATTTGTACCTTATTGACTGTTGTTTAATGTTGATATTGTAATGAAGTGCCTTGATGATTTGTTACTTTTTAACTGTTACCCATCTCATTTGTGGAGTTTCACTAGGTAGTTTAATTTGAACTTGTAGAATGAATTGAATTTGATTGATGTGTTTGAATCTCACTTCTAGAAACTTCCTGCATTTTCTTTCGTTTCAGTATTTTATTGTAAATGAACAATTTTTCTCATTTGGAAACTTTTATTTTAAAAAGTGTTTCTTTCAATGATAGTACAATATACTGTGCATGTGACATTTTATAACAGTTTAATTTGTGTTAAAACTCTTGTTTATATGATTACTTTTAATGATCAGTGTTACATATTGTTTATAGGTAAATTTTATTTAAGTTGTAAATGTTTGTAATCGTAAACTTTGTAAGGAAAATGTCGGATTTAATAAAGAATGTTATATTTTACGTGGTTATGCTTATTTTTAACGTTTTTTTAGGTCGGCCTGTAACCAACTGAACGACCCGTTACTATGTAAAGAAATCTAAGGTAACTAATTTAACCATCTTCCAAGGATCGTAGCGTCATGATAATTGGCAGCTGTATGTAGTTCTGATGACAATACAATAATATGGTACTGTCGAACTGTTCTGATGATGGAGCCGGAAGACATGAACTGGAACTGCATTATGGAACATCGTATCATAATCGTGTTTGAACTTGTTAGAAAGGTCTTGTAAAGAACTTTGACCACGATTAGGTTTCAAGGTCTGATGATGAAGCCAGAAGATAGGCACTGGCATTCCATGATGGAATATCGTATCATAGCCGTGTTTGGACTTGTTAGAAAGGTCTTGTAATGAACTATGACCGCGATTAAGTTTCAAGGTGTGATGATGAAGCCGGAAGACAGGAACTGACTTTCCATGATGGAATATCGTATCATAGTCGTGTTCGCACTTGTGAGAAAGGTCACGCAAAAACGATCAGGTATCAAGCTTATAACAAACCTATTTTATAATATGTATGTTTACTTGTAAATATTGACATAGGTGCCTGTATAAAATGTATATAGATCTGTACATGGAGAGTGTTAATAGAATAATATTGATATATCTAATACTAAAAAGTATAAAATAAATTAATAGATAAAAACACGCTTTTATAAATGCACGTACAAACCAAAAATAAATTATGGATCGTTCAAGTTGTCTCTATTTCTGGGTTGAAGTGTAAACTATGTGCTTTTAATTATAATATTTGACTGTAATTTTTTTTTTTTTAGGATTGTAAATCATCAAATGACTTCTCCCACTCTGGGCTGAGCGGGAGGGAGTGTCAGACTCTTACTGACTAAAACCCATCCATGTTCCTTCCTCGCCCTTTATGTTCCGGGGCCGCTGTATCACTTTCGAACAGGCCCGCAACCCCAGCAGGCTTCGGCCCTTGCGGGCCCCTCCCCTTATGCTGACCCCTCCCCTTATGCTGACATCTCTTTGAGGCGCGCGTGGAACACGAACCTTATGTACTTAATTGCCGGAAAGGAGGCGTTCAAAAGTCGGTTAACCTTTTGACTGCGAGTGCCCTCCACGCCAAACCCCGATTTCTCCGACCATTTTGTCACATAAGGGCCATTCAAGTATTACGCAATCACTACAGGTCGGTTAACCTTTTGACTGCGAGTGCCCTCCACGCCAAACCCCGATTTCTCCGACCATTTTGTCACATAAGGGCCATTCAAGTATTACGCAATCACTACAGGGAAACGGTCCTTGCTTTGCTTATTTATTTGTCGTTCATGGTTTGCCGTATGTCATGATGATGGAGTGTCTACACACATTCTCATCAAAAGAAACAATCAAATTTAATAATATACAACTTTAATCCTAATTCTACACTACGATAGAGTTCTAATTCAACTAGCAGATATCTGGTAGCGTGTTTGCGATGTCGGCTTAGGTATGCCCTCTAGTCGGAAGTTAATTGGTTTCATGCTGTCTTCTGTACCGAATATCTTCTTGAGTGCTTCCCTAGCCGCCATTTCCTTTGCGATCGCTACTGATTCGCCGAATCCTGGAATTTTGTTTTAGAGAATTTTAGAGCCGGCTGATTGTCATCGAAGGTTGATCTTATATTATCAATAAGTGAACCAACCGTCAGCTGTTCAAGTAGCGGTAGGTGTAGGATTGGGAAGTTACGGAATATGTGAAAGTAAATAAAAAATTAAGTCGGAATTTCGAGAGAAGGGACTTTTTATGTCAATGACGTAAGGTCATTATTGTAAATCATCACATATTTGCCGTTCAACAAGGTGATATCCAGGATGTGGTGTTCCACACATTCACTTCAATAACGGTAGGTACATACAAAGTGGAATCCTACACCGTCGCTAAAATGGTCACCACATATTAATAAGTAAATATTTTTTTTGAAATGTCATCGTTGTTTTTATCGATGTACATTCTATGAGAATAAGGTAACTGTTTTAGCGTAGCTGCCCCTCCACCCTGTCTAAAAGCTGCGTTCTTTATTTAAAAAAAAACTTTAAATTTCTATGCTCACCGGACGACACCATCTTCTTGTCTACATAAAGTCCAACTCTGTAGCAAGCCAGCAAAGTGTTCTTGCCCGCTTCACCTATCAGCCGAGGTTCTATCTTAGCCCCATCCTTTTGTACTATTGATGTCAGCATTGACCATGGGTCCTCTATTGGCAGGAACTCATTGATGTCTTGCCCTGAAACATTGGGAGTCGATTTTTTATTACCTCGGCACTGTGGTTCGATCCACGGTTTCCCTTTTGACTTGGCTCGGTTGTAGTGTAGCCTTAGAGGTTATTTTCGCAAATCGTTTAGTTTCTCGATTCTATCGTATAACACTCTCTTGGTATTTCAAACAATGTTTAAAGCTTTCACGGTTTAAAACTAAACTTATATTGTAACCTATGGCCTACGGGATATCTTCCGTGATTATTTGTTATTTTGAGCTGTTGCAAGCGCTCAACCCGCCAACCTGCGATCATGGCGCTTGCAACAGCGTCTAAATATTGGGAGCTCAAAATAACAAATAATCACGGAAGATATCCCGTAGGCCGTAAGTGACAATATAAACTCTTGGTATTTCTTCGACTAACCCTTTGTCGTAAAAACGATTTCGAAGGGATCCTTAGGTTTGGTTAGAACTGTGCAAGTCTTTTATTCATAGTGCGCCTAAGACGACCCACTGACCCTTGGCTCTTATAACATTTTTCAAGAAATGGAATTCTATAGCAGACAAAAAACCTTGTAACTGTGTGATGACAAAGTCTCGAACAAAATATGCAGCTTTCTCTTCTCCCGAGGAGTCCAGTAATGCACCAACCACAGCCTTCAAGGTATTAGCTAGAATGAACTTGTCTACTGGGTATTCCTAGAAAAAGAAATGAATATGTTTAGTCTTGTCTACGTTAACAGATTATTCCAGTAAATGGTAGAAAACATTATTTATTTAATACTGAAACGCTTGTGTTTTGACAATCAATGCCTGCGCCTGCCTAGGTTCGAACCCACGACTTACTGTTCGTAAGTTGGGGCCGCCACCGCTGGGCCACCGCTGCTCTCAAGAACTTTTAATCAGCTTTCTTTCAATAACTGTTAACTATCTGTTTACTAACTGTAGGTTTTCGTACAAATAAAATCGTTTTAGATATATGGATATTTGTTACTCTATCACGCAAAAGCTACTGAATGAATTTGTATAAAATTCTGCAAACAGATAATTTATATATGTATTTATTTAAACAGTTATTTATATAAATATCTTATGTATTAAACCATTATCCTGGTAGTATGATCATGTGGGACAATTATGGAACTCTATGTGGGTATGCAGCATACATTTTAATAGAAGATATAAGATAACACACACTTACAGCAGCTAGAATAATATCTTTAGTGCCTAAATGCAGAGAAACATTTGCTAATGTAGCCTCACTGGTCAAGAATGTTCTGGCTCCCTTCACTCCTTCAATGGGAAACTTTGGCAGCACAGCTTCTAAGTAGTTCTGGATGTAGGCATTTATGAACTGGTCTCCTGTAAAATTTAAGGATATATTTGAAAAAGAGAAAAGTATTTTACTGGCATCTAACTATTTAAAAGGGGGACGTCCTTCGCCTTGCATTTTCTCAAATTTGTTGGGATTGGAGATTTACACAGAACAATCAACCGATGCTGGCGTCTGATCTCCACAACCCAGTTTTTGATAAAACAATGCTCTTTGGAATAAGAAACTTCACAAGTACCAAAAGTTAATAAAAATATTAAAATAATGGTGAATATTATAAGATACTAACACACATGCATTCACAACTACAGTTATAAAAGTTATTTTTAACTGTGAGATTGTACACAGTAACACAGGGCGTTGGATGTTTTATTCGAGTCGGTATTTCATTTAAGTTTAATGTAACAAGTTGATTAACTATTACCTATCTCAACTAACTCCCTATTGTCTTTCATTTTGATATCAAACTCCATTTCTTTTTGTTTCATCTCTTCCTTAATGACATAAGATCTGTCTGTGAATGCCTGCAGTAGCAAATCTGAATCAAAATCCTCATTCAGTCGTTGTGCAAAGGCATAAAGTTCAGCTTCCAAGTTCCATTCGAGAAAAGTGTTTCTAGGGTTGATCTTCTTCCCACCAAGTCTGTCTTCACGACGTTTTAACTCCATCAGTGTTGGAGCCACCCATCGATGTATTTTTTTAGCTAAAAGACATCAATTCTATGAGAAAACTTCAAGATTAAAAGTGTTAAGTAACATGAACTTGCGACTCACAACAAAATTACCTTGTGTGGTTGCGGGATAAATCTTAATAACCTTCGAGAAAAGCGGTACGCAACGTCTTATCAAAGCCATATTCATTCAAAACAAATTAATAATCCAGCCAGATCAAAATATTCCAATTCAAAACATCGCAAGCAAGACACAATACAAACGTCAAATTTTGAGGTTATTTTTAATTGTTTTTTTTTATCAGGGTTGCTAGCAGTCTAACAATTTGATAATTGGTAGAAAAAACCGGTTCTTCCATTGATTGAAATACCGGCCCAAATAGAATATCACTATTCTAATGTCCCAGACAAAATCATAAACGTCGTTAACATACAGAGGTTCTTCAAATATGATTAAGTCTTGTCTTGTCTGGCCTCGTGCTCAAACGAGATACATCGGAAACATTCCTTCCCCCGTCCACCATTTTTCTTCCTTATCCATGTGTTCACGAACCCATTGTAAACGGGCCACACGGTTGCAGGGTGCTACAGATGGAAGTTTATTTTCTATTCATAATCATTAAAACAAAATTCTGTTTCAGATAGTGAAACTCACGTGATAGCGAATACAGAGTTAAAAAAAAAAAATTAAGCAATCTCAATCCAAATATTATCAATGAGCTTATGGGCAGTGTACAGACACAACACATCAAGCTACGACAATCTGCCAAATTAAAGGCTCTTACCTCAAGAACAAATGATATTTATTCAGCAAGTAGGTTTTCTCAAACACATTAACACGGCATTTTTTTTTTAAACTAGATGGGGCCGGTGTTTCGTACTTGACTACTCTGAGAAGAAACAGCCGAAACAAACTCAAAGGTCATAGTATCTTTTGAAGTCCAGACAATCTTGCTTAATTCACATGAGGACTATGCACATTAGTGTCTGAGATGGTCTTTTGAAGAAAGAACCACACAGATTTGAGTGGACCTGTCCAGTCAGTGCAAGCATTTGTCAGTTATCGTGTAGCTCGACTTATAACTCAAGGAGCTCAACGAATTAAAGGGTATTCAGGGTTGATTAGGAAAATTTGACAGTTTCTGGTAGTTTGATGTGCTGGCGTCTATACTTTGACAAAGGGGTAAGTCCAACTATGAGATAAGACTATTTCCGTTACATCCCCGTACTACTACCTACCCTATAAAGGTGGATACCAACTGATGTTACGACTTTACGAGCCGTAATGTAACTTATACCACACACACTGACACACAAACGTTAAAACCACCCTTTCCTGGCCCCTTTTTCACAACTATTCGATACGTTTCCGTGTCGCTATCGTTTCTCAAGCTGCAACCCACAATACACATTCACAAAATTTTAATTAAATAAAATTAAAATTTTATTTTAATTTTATAGAAATCTGTTAGTGTGTCGGCGACTTAATAGTAGTTGATCGAAGTTCGGAGACTAGCAGGATTGTGTATTTGTACAGTCACGAGCAGCAATAGAAAAACATGAAAAAGACAAACAACACACACTTTCATGTTTAGAAAGTCATCATAGCATGGTAACCCTTTTGGTAATCTTGGTTGGTAGTGGTCCATGCCATTTGTTGGTAACCCTGTTTTGACCCGCGTCAAACTCACATTTAATGTTTTCAAAACATAACGTTATTTGAGTTGAGTTGTTTCATCTCTTGAGATACCTACGAGTTTCTTTTGGTATTTTATTGTATTTTGTCATTCAGTGTTTATCGTTTCTTTAACTTTGCTTGTTCTTGAAACTCCAGTTTCACACTTCGCTTTGCGAACTTTATCTTTTGTGTTTTGAATGGATTCATTCACATCGAAAACGATCAATGAAGACGTTGAAGTCGTGCCATGGGTTGGTCGAAGTTGTAAAAATTCGATATCAGTGTTTGTCATGTCATCAAACGATGCTATCACCCAAAAAATATCAGAAGCTCTCAAAGAAGTTCACAACGAAGGAAATTTCCACTGGAAACTATTTGTAGTAGAATTGTATAAACTGGAAGACTACGCTAAAGAATCTGATCTAAGCGAAAAGATCTGTATTGATTTCGTGATTTTAGCTTTAGACACGAGTAATAAATGCTGTTTAGAGTGGGCCACAACAGTGTTAGCGCAAGTGGATCCGGATTTAAAACATCGACGTTTGGTGCTTGTGAATGCTAGTAGACAGCCTGCGAACGCTATGGCGATCAGTGCTGGTGATCTGATAGACTTCAAAAATGAAATGATGCTGGACATGATAACAGCAAATGTGTTTGATGCAGACAATGCTACGTTTTTGGCTCACAGATTATTCAAGTACATTGAAGTGTCTATTGGTGTTAAGACTGGAATCCCTAATCTTAATATTTGACTCTATTCGATTTTTTTTGTTTAGTAACCCATTTTAAAAACAAGCTGAAGTAATTTTATCTAATTATAGTGAAAAAAGACAATAATTGAATGTTGTTACTAGCTGGCCTCTGCAAAAATGTGTTTGCTATTTCTAAACAAATTGCATTGTAACTCAACATTGTTATGAAGATTCACACCTAAGTACTCCTATTTTAACCATAATAAAGCCATTTAGTCAACAGTATGTAATACAATTTCTTTAATATCTAAGTTCTAAAAAATTTAGGTTGTCTTCTGCTGATTGCCAATCGGCAAAGGCCTCCTCCTCTTTTCCACTAATTTCTGTCCTTGTCAACTCGGCTCCAGGTCACACCTGCGAATTTGGTCAGGTCTTCCTCCCGTCTTTGAGGGGTCTTCCCCTCTTTCTGATGCCATTTCTGAGGTGCCATTTTGTGGCCATGTTTCTCCACTTCTCATTCCCTCCACTCATATGTCCGGCCCATTTCCATTTTAGTTTCCTGACATTTGTTGATGCCCTGAATCTTTGTGTTTTTGCCTGATGTCTTCTAACCTGACTCGATCTTTTTCTTGATTTCCATCATTCTTCACTCCATCGAGTGCTGGCATATGTTTAATTTCACTGTTTATTTTAGTGAGGGCCCATGTTTGACTTCCGTACATCAATACAAGAGAATACATGTGTTGAATACTTTAGATTTAATCAATATGTGCAGTTTTTTTTATTATTAATTATTTCTTTCATGCTATACTGTTTGTCCGTGGGTGAGATAATTTGGCCTAGATAGATGTATTCATCCACATAATATTCTATCTCATTTTGGTCAACAATGATGGTTTCATTCTTAGGTCCGTTGGTCATTACTTTAGTTTTCACCATGTTCATTACATATCTTAAGTACTACCTACCTACTTATTTAATTTTCGTATTTTTTTCTAAATGGGCATAAGTTCTTAATAAGCCAAGGTTATCCATTAATTATTACCAGACACACTGTATACAGGTAGTATAAATAAATGATTACAGCTCTAATATGTCATAGTAGGATGAACAGAAACTGGTCTCCCTCTACCCATTTTTAACAGTGTGAGTTTCTAATGCCAGATCATTTTCCATGACATTCAGTTCGACACGGGATTATATATATTGTAGTCTTTGGACACGGGTTTGTGTCCGTTTCGATGGCGCGACCACGACGTTTTTTTTTTTAAATATACCATGATTTTGTCAAAGCTATGGTTAAAAAGTTAAAAGGGTTTGAACGTGGCCGCGCCATTGAAACGCTCTGATCCGCGCGGCCACGGAGATCTTTAAAAGTAAGCATTGCAGAGACCTGAAATTTTGCTAAGCAACAGATTGAATTAGTAAAAAAAAATTAAAAATATAGAAAAAAATCTTGGGCTTATATTTTAGGAGCTGTAAGACGTGTCATAACGGAAGCGGAAACGGAAACAGAAGCCAAAACTGGTTAGTTTTGGCTTCTGTTGCGTGCGTTCCGAGATACGATATAATCACTCACAGCGCTCACAGCAATATTTTGCGTACCGTTTTAGTTCTCACGATTATGACAGCTAAGATCTGTCATTAGGTCATTTGACAGCGCTCACGGTGATATTTCTTTGGGGCATGGTCGGTGTAATCGCACGATGACGCGTGTCATGACGTCATCTATGACGACTCGAACATCGATATCGCGCTTATGATCGCGCTCACGGTATCTCTGAACGGGTTTATGGACGCTGATAGCGTTCAGTCTATCTCGGAACGTGGCCTAAATTGTAGTGGTAGCGGAAGAAGGGAAGTGTTATTACTATGAAGAAAAACCACAATTCTTTTTTAATTTGTTTAAGTATTTGAATAGTAGTATTATTATTTGTACTTTTAGAACTTTATTATTTGTATTTTTTAGATTTTCCACCACATAGGTGGATCCTCAACAATGGCAGCCTCTTCTCCTTTTTGTACTCCCGAAAGCAAACAGCATACATTAAAAAAAAAACAAGATTGACGTCGTAATCGTAATCACGTCTCGGGGCGCGTTGATACACACACAGTACCTTTATTTTTCGGATGGGAAATCATCAAATAACTTCTCCAAATCTGGGCGGAGCGAGAGGGAGTACGGTACGGCCACGGTAGGTATCTCTTTCGAACAGTCCCGTAACCCCGGCAGGAGTCACACAGTACCTTGATACGCAGAATGATGTGGCTCAGGTTGGCTGGACAAATCTTCAAAATCGCTCCCATTTTACTAGGTCAATAGGGCACTTTATGTGACGGCTAAACACCCTTATGTCAGAATTTGTGACGCTATAGAATAAGATTCTGTAGCGTCACAAATTCTGACGTTCTGAAAACGGGTCCAGCCATCTTGAAAAGCCACATTTCGCTGGTTTCTCAATCTCGGTAACGGAAGTGATTTTGACGACTTTTTGCTTTTCAACGGGCGTCACATAAGTTTGTGACAGGCATCGAGCTAAAAGTTTTGTGATACGTACAGTGGTTTAGTAGAAAAATGCAAAAATCTGTGCCAGCCATCTTGAATTTACGTATAAAACTTTTGGCTGGCACTTCCGAATCTCAATAACGGTAGCGTTTTCGAATATGTTTCCTTTACTAAAACTTGGTGACGCAACGTGTGACAGTAATAACGTTTGATTTATGGCGTCACATGCAAGGGTTTACGAGAAATCAATAAAAACCTAATGTCCAGCCAACCTGAGTTCAAGCTGGCTGGACACCTGTATCTCCGCTGCCTGATGATCTACGACCTTCAAAATGTGTTCAAAATGTTGTGACGGGGACGGTAATGATAACCTGAATTAGTGACGGAGAAACTTTGCGTAGTTTCAAAGATATTGATCATTTAAGTTTTCCTTCCTACAAAAAGTTTTATTACAAAAAATAAAACCGACTCCAGAGAAAACAAAAAAGTGAAAAATAACTTCAGGAAAAACGCTTCAGAAGTTATTTTTCCCTTTTTGTTTTCTTTGGTTTTAGTTTTTGTAAAAAGTTTATAGTTTTAATTTTTTAGTGGTTCACATGTGCTTACCCCTTCACAGCGTACCGGTGTGATTTTAGGTTATGAACTGGTGTAAACAATAGACGGATATGAGATTTCAGCAATCCCTGTACATTTGCTATCATTTATTGAGGAGTTCCGTTGCATATCTCCGAACTTCTTCATCAAATTTTCATCAAATTGAAATGGGATCACTTCAAGAAAGTACACTTCCTAAAACTACCAAAATCGCTTCTTGTGTGCCTATAAAATGGGAAGAGTTCTCTCCAGTTCTTCAGAATCCCATCATCAGATCCTGATTTGATGATTATGAGACCACACGAGAAGCACCAGCTTTCAAATAAAAAAAGAACCATCAAAATCGGTTCATCCAGTCGAAAGTTCTGAGGTAACCAACACTTTCGAAATCTGGGTGTATTTTACACATCTGCGTACCCCCTCAAAGCATACAGGCGTGGTGTTACGTCATGATATAGTATAAACAAGAACCTACAAGCAATTGCAGCGATCACTGCAGATTTGCTGTGTAGTTTTGAAGAGTTCCGTTGTATATCTCCAAAGATCAGCATCAGGTCTTCAGCAAAATGGGACCACACGAGAAGCACCAGCTTGCAAACAAAAAAAGAACCAACAAAATCGGTTCACCCAGTCGAATGTTCTGAGGTAACAAACACAAAAAAAAAACACGAATTGAGAACCGCCTCTTTTTGGAAGTCGGTTGAAAAACAGGGTGTAAAGCTAGCTCTTCATCCCCCATATAGAAGGAAGGATGGTCCAACAGTCGATGGGAGTCGCAGCGCCCCCGGGGGGCGCGGTAGCAGGTGGTGTCGGGGCTTCGCCATCTGGCCGCGGAAGATATGCCTTAGCCTGTGAAAACAGGCCCGTCATTTGATTGTGGTAGCCTGTATAGGCTGCAGCCTGTTGGCGTGTGATAAATCACACGCCTGTGAGTGGTTCCTATTAAGTTTTCCGTAGGCCCACCTACAGCGCTTTTCTTCACGACACCTCGGCGGTCTATCCCGGCCAGGTGAGACCCGAAGGAGATCCGGCGAAGGACGAACAGTGACGAAGGGGCCGACTCCGACGCACCTACGGAGGATGTATGACTCTTTTCCGCCCCGCTTCCGAAGGTAGCCGATTACGTTACGGACGAGGAGCCGATGTGTGCATATATTGTGCAAACACCGCCCAATGCTTGCGTGGTTCGCGACAATTAAAACAAACAAAAGCTCTTCTTTAGATGAGTAGAAATTATTCATCATAAAACAATAAACAATAACTCAGAAATAAAAGATAAAAATACCTATAAAAATAAAAACTCAAAAAACAACGGCATCAACTTTTCCGGTTGGTGAGGAATCCTCTAACTGAACTGAAGAACCCTCTTTTTATTTTACTATTTATTGGAAGGATTGAGTGGTTACTGTAGAAGGAAGCTGACGTGTCGTAGATCGATGAACTGACTTCCACAGCCTGAAAGGAACAAATATTAAAATGTAGGTACTTTAAAAGAGTTAGAGAAGCTTCTTGGGACTACTCACACTTACCTATTCAGCTTATGCGGTATTAGCTGAATAATTGTGAGTTATGCCCCATAAGGCCGTAAGTTATGCCCACAGAAAACAACGATTTTAGAAACAACGACAGCTACGACGAAAGTATATATGTAGTATATCAACTACCTAGTGTCCACGACACAAGCTTTGTGTGTTAGTGTTAATGTCCAGCGATATTTATTATTTATGTCCAGCTATAGAGCTGAATAAGTGTGAGTAGTCCCTTACCAATCAAGGCAGGCCCAACAAGGAGTAACTTTATTCGAAACAAGTCTTCGGCATGATCACCGGTTTGAGGAAGCGTAAACGGCGGAACAATTTAACTTCAGGTTTTTATTCATACGCGGGTATGAGTAAAAACCTGAAGAAAGCCCAACTAGAGATCTCAACGGCAGCCAAATAATGATGAACAAAAATGAAAAAAAATAAAAATGATTACGAAAACGGAGACAAAAGAAAATCCAAGATGGCGCCCTGGTTTTTTTTTGTCATGGGTGTCGTTTTCATGGTTTTTGGGGTCGCTGATTACGAAAATGGAATCAAAAAGAAAGAAAATCAGTGACCCCAAAATTGCCCACAAACCATGAAAACGACACCCATGACGGAAAAACCTAAAATTTTAATGGGCGCCATCTTCTTGGTATTTCTTATTGACCACATTTTCGTAATCAGCGACCTCAAAAACCATGAAAATTACACCCATGATGAAAAAATAAAAAAAAACCCCTTCAACTATTTTAAGGCATGATGTTATGTTTACTCCACAGAGTTTAAACATAACATCCATTTGCGCATTTGTATTTTCGCACAACTGGGTTCGCGCTACTGTCTTTCGCGCAAAAGTCCCAGATCCGTTTGGAAACTATGTGTGTGTATACTTTAGTAATTACATACTCACAGCAAGTGAAGTATTGATGTGGTATGAATCAAAAGAACTACTGACGCTAGGCCGGTTGGGTGGTGGTGGCAGAACCGGTGGCTTAAGCTCAGAGTCTAAGGTCGATCTCATGACCAAGCACGACATAAGTCTCCTCAAGAACGGCTTCTTGGGTTTAGAATCCTGCTCCTCCAACTTCACACACTTGTGTCCCGAGTTATTTGCGTCTGTCGAGTATAACGAGTAGGCTGAGGTTCCGAGATTGGGTGTTGCGGATTTTCTGCGCCCTGAAAAATAGTAAAACATGATGGCGTTTTTGTTCGATGAAATGAGGACGTTGTTTGGGACAGATTGGGTTTGGGGTTTAGGGTTTTATGGTTTATTTTTGAAAAATAATTTTAAGGTTGACAATAATTCTAGTTCATTTACACGACAGCTTTATTTCTTATATATACAAGCATTTATTTTCATTATCTATATGCTAATTATAATATATTATCTATACTAATATTATAAAGCAGAAGAGTTCGTTTGTTTGTTTGGTTGAACGCGCTAATCTCCGGAACTACCGGCCAGAATTGAAAAATTCTTTTAGCGTTGAATAGTCCATTTATCGAGGAAGGCTATAGGTTATATAACATCACGCTATGACCAATAGGAGCGGAGCAGAAATAAGAAATGTTGCAAACAGGAAAAAAGCTTCCGTTGAGCAGGCAATAGGTTGCGATATCAAAACTTCACGCGAACGAAGTCGCGGGCAGACGCTAGTCTGAATTATAAAATAAAAAGCACGCATCGCACAAAAATATGCTAAAATGAGCTGAAAAACTAGTAAGGTACCACTTTAATCGATCTACCTACCTCTGAATAAAGTTTGAAATGAGTTCAAATGACCTAAACTTGAGTCTGATATGGTTCCTACATTCGTCGATGAAGATGCTAGCTGCTTCATATAAGCAATACTCGCGTAACGTATTTGCACCGAAGACATTGCTTTTCTAGTATGAACAACATGCTCTGTTTCTATAGCATCCTCAAAATTGACTCTGTTTTGTTCAGCTCTAAACAAAATTAAAGTTTCAACACCAGTATGGTCTTTCACTGCAGATAATCGTTCTTTGCCGGTTACGTTTACTTTGTTCACTTCAACGTCTCGCTCGTCGTTTAATTCTGGACGAGATGTATGCATGTCTTCCTTTGCAATTATTCGTTCTTTGTCGGATACGTTTCTTTTGTTTACTCCAATGTCTCGCTCGTCGTTTAATTCTGGTCGTGGTTTATGTATGTCTTTCTTTGCAATTATTCGTTCTTTGCCGGACATGTTTCCTTTGTATACTCCGATGTCTCGCTCCTTATTTAATTCTGGACGAGATATATGCATGTCTTTCTTTGCAATTATTCGTTCTTTGGCGGACATGTTTCCTTTGTTTACTCTGATGTCTCGCTCCTCATTTAATTCTGGACGAGGTTTATGCATGACTTCCTTAGCGATTATTCGTGTTTTGTCGGATACGTTTGCTTTCTTAACTTCAACGTCTCCCTTCTCGTTTAATTCTGGACGAGATGTATGCATGTCTTTCCTCGCAATTATTCGTTCTTTGCCGGACACGTTTAGTTTGTTTACTTCGATGTCTCGCTCCTTGTTTAATTTTGGACGAGATGTATGCATATCTTTCTTTGCGATTATTTGTTCTTTGCCGGCCACGTTTGCTTTGTCTTGCTCGACGTTTAATTCTGGATGAGATTTTTGCACGGTTTTGTTTGCAATAAATTCTTCCTTTCTGTACACGTTTCCTTTCCCTACTTTTCGATAGTCTCGCTCCGCGAAAGTTTCTGCACGGCGTTTACAAATAGTTTGTCGTTCAGGAATTTCTCTTATGCTATCTTTTTTTAACTCCGTCTCGTCACGATCATTGCTTTCACCTGAGGAGTAGTCGCCTTTCATATCAGTCTCTGCTCTTGGTTTGTGACTCCTAATTTTTCCTCCAGTATTATCAAAATGTGTACAATGTGGCTTACAGCAGCAAAAAATGGGATTAGCTTGTTCGCACATACATTTGTGGGTTAATTCTGGCGAGTGGTCCTTGGCCGTCTTTTTTTTAGGCAAGTTAGGGTCTATGACTGTTTTGATTCTTACTTCCCCGATGGATATTTCGCTTCTCTCAATCCTTGACAACAAATTGCTTCGTTTAACGGAACTACTTTTCTTGATACTTATTGTCTTTTGTATTGTTTTTTTTACTTTGGCATATTGATTCCGGGAGAGGATGATAGGTTTTTGCTTCGAGATTTTTTCCGCCGTTCGCAAGAACACTTGGATGTTTCGGTTTAGTAATAATTGTTGATAGATGGGAGTTTGCCCGTCTGAATCTTCATTTTCTCCTAAACTGTTCTGTTTTTGGAGATCCGCTTTACAATATTTTTTTTGACACTGTACGGACACACTTGCTTTTTCTTTTTGACCAATTAAATCGAGGCAAGGGCACAGTGTATGAAGCCCATAATTAATTCCTGTGACTTGACTTTCCTTGCTAAAAAAAAATAACAAAAAAACTTATTTAAAAGAAGAAAAAAAAATCTACAATTAAACAGAGATAGAGAAAAATTAAACCATCGTTGCCAGTAGTTGTACTGATACGGAATTTCCACATTGTTGTCACAACAGAGGCACTAAAAACAAATAGAAAAAATTAGCAATACGTAATAGTAGTAATAGTAGTCGGTGCATAAGGCTGCCATACCGGTGTCCCGGTTTGATGCTTTGTATATCTTGGCAAATCTATACTTCTATACTAATATTATAAAGCAGAAGAGTTTGTTTGTTTGGTTGAACGCGCTAATCTCAGGAACTACCGGCTCGAATTGAAAAAATCTTTTTGCGTTGGATAGTCCATTTATCAAGGAAGGCTATAGGCTATGAAGGGTGTAAAACACCTCTTCACGAAGCCGAAAGGCACTTGTTCTCCCCATCATTGCGAACATTTTTTTTTCTACACCATACCTGGGAACCTTCTAGTTACGGAGATATGGGGGGTCAAAGTTACAACTTTTTGATAAGTTGTTTTTTTAATACATTTTTTTTTGTAATATTTTGACTTGAAACACTTCCATGACATCAGCTTCCATCAGCACAATGTTTTAAGTGCGTTACATTGAGATCTACCACAAAACATGATTTATAACCTCAAAAAAAGAAGTTGTTTCCCAGCAATAATTTTTGCGTAAAGTTCCACCACTGGTGGTGGTTGCGTCGGTGGAGTCTCATGTGCCCCGAATTGAGGATTTCACTAATTAAGGTGTCATCTTCCACCAGTGGTGACAGACTCGACGATCATGTAGCCGTCTGACACCACCAAGTATTTCAAATAACAAATAGAAAGAAGGATGGTTTTTCTGGGTCCAGCTAATAACTAGTTGATTGTCAATAAAAAACGGTTTATATTTCGTATCATTCCAAAATTAACTATTAAATACAAGTTATGACTGCGGCTAGCGGCGCTGCGGTTGGACCACAGTGCTGCCTAAATGTACAATGTACTCAATGTTAATAAAAATAGAAAATAATTTGTAAATTCGCCATTTTGTGGTATCGGCCATCTTGGATTTCTAATTTATCATAGTGTATTCTACTAGTCAAGCCCTTTCACTTGATACCCATATTGAGGGAGTTGCTGTTGTTGTAAGTAAACCGCCATTTTGTGGCGACGGCCATCTTACACTGTTTTTTATCAAACATAGCTAAGGACACTCCCGACTAATTCACCTTTCAAACAAAAACAAACAAAATCCAAATCGGATCATCCCTTCGGGCGCTACGATGCCACAGGACAGACACACACACACACACAAACACAGACACGTCAACTTATAACACTCCTTCGTTTTTGCGGCGGGGGTTAAAAATACTGCTGGCCAAGCTTTTTCTCTTGCACTGGTGCAGGATTTCACTAATTAAGTGTCATCTGCCACCTGTGGTGGCAGAATTCGGGGCAGATGCGACTCCACCGACGTAACCACCACAAGTGGTGGTAGATGCGACAAATAGTTGCAACTGCCACCAGTGGTGGCGGACCGGTGGTGGCAGCCGGGAATAAAGAACAGTAGCCTTTATTCCGAAGGGTAAATTTTTGTAACGGGTAAACCGGTTCGGTGCACATTTTTAAATAATGTTTGAAAAAACCATACATCTAACCATTTGTTAGTTTTAGTCATGTTTGGGCAATCACGTCCTAACTGAGTTACCTACATTGTTTTACTTTTGCCAATAGTAAACTCCAGTACAGAGGTTGTTCCGAAGGGAAGCCGGTAGGTTTCGAGTTGTATGAATCCCTCGCCACTGATACATACATAGTTAGTCACAATAAAAAAAATACCAACCTGACATGCTTTAGAGTAATCGGCTTTGACATTATCAACTCCAAGCAGTTCTCGGATCTGTTTGTCTCTCGCTATAGGATCGAATAGAGAACAATCATCCCCAGGGAAGTGCTTCATTGGGGCTGCAAAATAATTATTAAAACTTCATATTTAATTGTACCGTAGGCATACAGACCTGCCTGCCGAGGCTGTGGGACTGTTCGAAAGAGATTCCGTAGCCCCGGAATATAAAGGTCGAGGAACGAACATGGATGGGTTTTAGTCAGTAAAAGTCTGACACTCCCTCCCGCTACGGCCAGAGCGGGAGGAGTCTTTTGATGATTTCCCATCCGAAATAAAAGGCATACAGACGTTCCGATCGATTCCGGTCAATTTAAGCGATGATTAGCAATCGGCGCACCGCGGAAAAATTGTAGTGCCTTAAATTGTGCACTATAATTTCTCCCGCGCCGCGCCTTTTGACTGTGTGCGCAGACGCATGTGCACTCTCTGGTCTATTATTCGCGTAATTCCATGGGACGGGACACCAACAAGACCAGAGCGAGATTAGGTGCAGGTCGACCAACGGCTTAACGTGTTTTTCAAGACACGGGGGGTAAAATACCTCCAACTTCCAAACTCCGGGCTACTACCGACAACTTTCTAATGGAAATAAACCCAGTGGGACTTTTTGACGACCCGGGAATCAAACCCAGGACCTCACGGCTTACCCCCGCCACCGTAGGTCTGTATAGGTTAAGGGGGATGCTTAAAGGCAGCCCGCGAAATTCAAATTTTCTTACATATTTTGCAATTTGCAGGGCAGTGCTAAGTTTGATGTTGATAAATATGTCAGTCGCGACTGTAAGACGTGTTAGGTTACAGAATTGTAGTCACCAAAATCATCAATACAGCCCTCAAAGTTCATAAGAGTCGAAGAAGGACTTTGAGCGTGAAAAATTCGTTCATCGACTCTTATGAACCAGTCTTAGAGGAAGTGTTTTGAAAAATAATTTTAATTGTTGCAGAAATGTTTGTTACTGAAAAATGACCTTGATCAATTTCGGACAGAGGTTGGAGGGATGCAATCGCGATCTCGTCTGTGCTCAAGCAAGTTTTCTTCGACTATGTTCTATTTGTTATAAGAAGAAGTAAAAATCACCAGAGAATTCCGAATCCTCGGTAACGTTATCAGGAAGCTGAGCCGTAAAACCTGTTTGTGGGTTCTTTGCAGGATTATTACAAATACTATTATCTTCACGCCTGAAAAATTAGGGTAAAAATAAGACAACAGATAAGTAATAGTACTACACGGTTCTTGTGGCGCGTGGCCATAGTGAGAAGTTACGACGCCAACTTCTTTTTTCAATATAATTTCCCAAATGTCCACCAATAGTGCCCTCCTGACAATGTTATCAAAGTATCAACAGAACCATGCTGCACTATTTAATTTTCAGTTTTGGTTACGAGAAAACGTGAAATGATAAAAAGCAATCAAAAATAAGTCTACCTTTGACGAATCTCTAGACTATCTCGTATATCGTATACCGGAAGTCTTGAGCTATGTTTGAGTAAATCATCATCTGAAGGCTGAAACCAAAAAGCAAGAAGGTTGCAACTAGTGTTGTTATAGAAGTAGGATGTAAGTAGATTATTTTCATGTATCGACACTAGACAGGCCCTTGCTACACACGAGTGCAATGTACTGACTGATGTCCAACATGCCAAAACATCAAGATTTGAATAGGTGAAACCTTCCATTGTAAATTATGTAAGTACTTAATGGAACTTTTTAGAAAACTCTTTATTGTGTACTTTTAGGCACACACAGAACCTTTGTATTTCACATTTTATAATGCCAGAAAAGTGGACCGATACGGGTGTGCGTTACCCTGGCAAAATGTTGTGCATTTGAGATGTGAGACCACAAATAATTAGTGTATCATGAGAAGAAATTTGTTTACTAATAGCAAAATTTGTGTGAATTGTAGTTTTAAAGTTATTTTAGAAAAACACATTTCGCTGGTGCAACGTTTGAAACGTTATCCTGGCAAAATCGATTTTCAAAAATTCGTTTAGCCCGGAACCAAATCCATAAAAAGATAGCTTTTGTTGTGTAGTAAATGTTTGTAAGTAGCAAATTTTGTGTGTGAGATGGTTCTCGAGTTATTTAAGATTTTGTTGCGGTAACGTTTTGGGATGTCCCATATCTCGAAAACGGCTCAACACAGAAGATTGAAAAAAATACCAACAACATTTTGCCATGGTAACGCGCACCCGATACGGACAGATACGATTATCACTTTGTGAACACTTACGTTATGACAAAGCACAATTGACGGATTTCTCGTCGGCGAATTATTTCCAGAGTTCAGCCGTCCCCTCTCCACGCAGTCGGATAAAGGCAACAAGCTTCCCAACGGTGATTCATTGATACAATTTGGGACGTCCGTATCTTTTATGGTTTTTCCAATTGTCAAGCCAGTTGACAAATTACCTTGATCGAACAACACATTATAAAATTCTCTGTCGTCTTCTATATGTATTCTGACCTTAGAGTTGTCAAACCGGGCAGGAATATAATCGTGCTGATGATACATTTGTTCAGTCAATTTCTTTGTATACGTTTCTACTAAGACTTTTTTTGCGCGAGCTTGTTCTGTATTATTTACCCTCGGAGTTTGTTCGATAATGAAACCAGACGGTGGTTTAAGAACGGTCGTTTCTTGATTTTTACTCATCCGCGATGTAATAGCATTTGGAAGAGGTGTTGAGACCTGTGTCGCACAAGAAGTCATTAAAGTACCACTTCTAGATACTTGTGTTGCATGAGACGTATAGAAATCTGCAGGTATCTGCGCTGCATTGGCCACCTGAGACTTGAGAGTTTTAGTAGGTAGAGACCTGCGTACTGGATTTTTTTTCGGCACCATGGCTTCATCTGTCGTATCTTTAACAGGATGTATGCTGTACTGTAGGCTTCCAAAATTATTCTCGCATTGCTTTGAATTGGAATATTGAGTGCCATTGGTCATTGTATAATTTTTAATTCTTTTACCTAAGACCTGTGCCTGTCTTCCATTAGCAGAATTAGTTGGCTGATATTTTTTGTCCGAGACCTGTGTTGCTTGAGACGTAGTGCTTCGTTGATTTCTTTTAGACACTTGCGATGCAGTTGAAACATTCATATTCTGAAAATTTTTGGGACCCTGAGTTGCATTACTTGATTTTA
Organism: Xestia c-nigrum; assembly: GCA_916618015.1. Classification (NCBI taxonomy): domain Eukaryota; kingdom Metazoa; phylum Arthropoda; class Insecta; order Lepidoptera; family Noctuidae; genus Xestia; species Xestia c-nigrum. The sequence continues at coordinate 9,933,300 of OU745263.1, forward strand.
ATGGAAGTTTTCGTGGACTTTCCTGTTTCAATTTATCTTTCTCGCGTATTTTGTCTTTTATAGATTTCAGCGCATATTGGTTATCAGGATTTCTCTTTTCGCTGACTTGACCCTTATTCGAGTCGTCTGGCACTTTCGGTCTTGATACCTTTTTTACAGGTGATGGCGAACGACTCATTAATGGACTTTTGTAGTTTCTTCTTGAATCACTTTTATTTGGAGCTTTTTCTGTTCTTAACACTTGATTACTCGAATACATGTTTGTTGTCACCGGTGACGTACTTCCCGTATTTACGGGAGGACACAGAAAAGATTTCATCAAATCTTCCGGGCTGGACTTAGGATAAACAGATATAATGACCATAGGACTTTGACAGTCTTTAAGATTGTTATTATTCGACCTGTTGTCACAACAACTGCACTGAGTCTTCTTGTCTGAAAATGTAGCGGACCTCACTTGGGCTTGGGTACTAGTAACTTGGACATTAAAGTTGACTTGAGTTCCGTGTGTTTCCTTAGTACTGTAATCAAAGGCCATTATGACATAATTTTATAAATACCTAAAAGATGTTTATTATGAACTTGGTAATTATATGTTTACCTTACAGTTTCCGTCGCTTGTGGCTTTTCAATGTCCAGTTCATAGTCATAGTCAGCTTGGAGACACGAATCTTGTTGTTGTCTGTAGAAATCATTTTAAAATATCCTTTAATAGCCGTCATTCAATTGGACTTCCTCAATTATAAGATGAACATTATTTTACTATTGAACAGAACTGTGAATACTTACACTGATGGTTCTTCAGTAGTCCCGTATGTGGTTTCTGCAATATTAGGCGTAAATTCCCGGGTTAACTGAGCGACATCTGATATAACTGAAAAAAAAAATAGATATTAAATATACTTCATTACCAGTTTTACTTTGTCCACAGTAGCGGTAAGTATTAGGGTAGGGCGCGGTTGGGCGACCGCCCGGGGTGCAAGTAGCCATATTATTCATAGCCTCATGCACAGATTGTTTTCAGCTTATTCATCAATGGAAAATTCTAACCGATCACTTGGAATCACTTATACAAAAACAAGTAAAATTAAACTAAAAAATTAAAAAACCCCGACACAATGTACTAAAAGTTAAGTAGAAATAATTCGTTAATGCGCCATTTTGTGGTGCCGGCTATCTTGAATTTCTAATTTACCATGGTGTATAGTATTCTACTAGTCAAGCTCTCTAGATACCAATATTGAGGAAGTTGTTGAATGAAAATGTAATCCGCGATTTTGTAGCGGCGGCCTTCCTGGACAGATTTTGATCAAACATAGCTAAATTAGCTAAGAACACTCCCGACTAATTCACCTTTCAAGCAAAAAAAAACAAAATTAAAATCGGTTTATCTGTTTGGGCGCTACGATGCCACAGACAGACAGACATACACACAGACACGTCAAACTTATAACACCCCGTCGTTTTTCGTCGGGGGTTCAAAATAGATTGAAATGACTATAGTTGTAATTTCAAAATAACAGCTTCTTACTGAATGCCAATACAGGGTCGAATTTTGTCGGGGCGCCCTGCGGACTCTCCGTCCGCATTTCGGCCCATTGTGCTGCTTGACGAGGTGGGCAAGCTCTTTGAGAGAGTAATTGCAAACCGCCTCGCCGAGCACCTTGAGGGGATGGGGCCGAATCTTGCGGAGAACCAGTTTGGTTTCCGGAAGGGGCGCTCTACTGTGGACGCCATCATGCGCGTGCCCTCACGACGGGGGATGCAATATCCCGGGGCGGGGTTGTTTTGGCGGTGTCTCTCGACATCGCCAACGCCTTCAACTCCCTGCCTTGGAGCTGCATCTGCTACCTCCGTCGTGTGGTCGGGGACTATTTGATGGACAGGGCCGTCATCTACCCCAGTCGCTGCGGAGATTGGAACCGGCGAGAGATGTCGTGCGGTGTCCCACAGGGATCGGTTCTGGGACCGCCCTTGTGGAACATCGGTTACGACTGGGTGCTGCGAGCGGGCCTCCCTAGTGGTGTCAGCGTCGTCTGCTACGCAGACGACACCCTGTTGCTAGCACAGGGGAGGTCGCACGAGGCGGCGGCCGACAATATGACACGCGGGGTTGCGATAGTCGTAGAGAGGATCCGGCAACTGGGTCTCGAGGTGGCATTGCACAAGTCCGAGGCCATGTGCTTTCATGGGCCTCGGAATGCGCCACCGTCGGGATCCACACTGACGGTAGGAGGGGTATCCATCGGCGTCGAGTCGACGTTGAAGTACCTAGGACTCGTCCTCGACAGCCGGTGGAACTTCGTGGAGCACTTCCGACGTTTGGCTCCCAGGCTGGAACGGACCGGGGCTGCCTTCAGGCGGATCCTGCCCAACCTTGGGGGGCCAAACGCCTCCTGCCGCAGGCTCTACGCGGGGGTCATGCGGTCCATGGCCCTTTACGGGGCCCCAGTGTGGGCGCGTGCCCTGAAGCGACGTGAAGCGAATGATTAGGCATAATATTTTAAAGCATAAACTTATTAAGCATAAAGTTCTAAAGCATAACTTTTTTAAGCATAAAGTTCTAAGCATAACTTTTTTAAGCATAATATCCTAAAGCATAAAAGTTAAGCATAAATAACGCATAAAAATGTTAAAACATATTTTAAAGGTATAACAGTGAAATAATTATTAACACCTAAAATATTAGACACTATACACGTTTATACAATATTGCTCTAATGAAATTTGTAGGCGCTTGATATTGTAGGTAGAATAGAAATTATTTTTCCTTAATTATAACGTATTGAACAATTTTGTGAGTATTTTTTCGCTGTAGGAAGCAAGCATTGCAAGCATACAGCATGCAAGCAAGCATGCAGCATGCAAGCAAGCATGCAGCATGCAAGCAAGCATGCAGCATGCAAGCAAGCAAGCAAGCAGCATGCAGCAGGCAGGGTTTCTGTGACGGCTCCGGCGCTGCGGCCCTCCGGCGGCCCCACGCGTGCATATCGTCGCAGACTACTTTCGCTCACCACCGCAGCTTCGGCTTGTTGGCCGGCTTCGGCCAGCCTCAGCCGCGGCGGCTCGCTCGCAGCCGCCTGCTCCTCAGCCCGCGGGCCGCCTCGCCCCTACGCGCCTACGCGATTTTAAATAACACTCTAGGGGTAGGACAAACAAGACTACGTGAAGTCGGTTTTGCAGCAATTCGGTTCTGTCACTAACTTTTGTTGCACAGCATATAAATTTTTTAACCAACAATATTATTTGATTGTTACAGTTATTTTGTTATTTATATTAATTGTATGCCTATATATTATTATGCTAATAGTCATTAGGCCTACTAACGTTATGCGAATCAAATTTATGCCAAAACAAATTAGTCTTTAACATGATTATGCCAACATAAAATGTATGCCTAAAAAAATTATGCCAAAGTATTATTATGCCAAAACAAATTGTGCCAAAATCGTTATGCCGAAGTAGGTATATTAGGACAAAAAACATTATGCGAAAAGAAAGGATCCCGCTGGAGAGGCGCCCCGGCGTCTTCACCTTCCGCCTGACGCAGATCCTCACCGGACACGGATGTTTCGGGAGGTACCTGTACCGAATCGGGCGGGAGGAAACGCCCGGGTGTCTCCACTGCGAGGATCGACCGGAGGACACGGTGGAGCACACGGTGGAAGTCTGCCCTGCGTGGGCGGAGCACCGCCGTGTCCTCGTAGCGGCGATGCCGCACCGGGCGTCGGGGGCCACGTGGTGGCTACCGGCCACCGTAGATGCGGGCCTGTGGACGGTTGGCTATGGGCTAGCTAGCCGTCCGTCCGTCTAACGACGACGATAGGCCGTGTCGACGGCGCGTTCGTGTTCCACGCGCGCCTCAAAGAGTTGTCAGCATAAGGGGAGGGGCCCGCAAGGGCCGAAGCCTGCCGGGGTTGCGGGCCTGTTCGAAAGAGATACCGCGGCCCCGGAACATAAAGGGCGAGGAAGGAACATGGATGGGTTTTAGTCAGTAACAGTCTGCCACTCCCTCCCGCTCCGCCCAGAGTGGGAGAAGTCATTTGATGATTTGCCATCATAAAAAAAAAAAAAAAAACGCAATGCCACCTGGAGAGAAAGTACTCGAAATACTGGAGATAGCAAATTTTAATGAAAGGAAACATTCCTTTATTTTATAAAGAAACAAATCTGAATTCACAGATTTTCTGAAATTCGTTCGCAACACTCGGGCATCGTACCCGGGACGGATCAACTAAAGTTCGACAAAATAACACGCCACATATAACACGCCATGTGAGAAACAATCCTTTCTCAGGTCCACCTCAGCTTCTTTTAATGTTTGGTCCTGTGCTTTGTTGATAGTCATTGTGTAGCAAACTCTTACGGGAAATGGTAGTCGTTTGAATTCAAAATGATAATCTGAAAAGCTAAGTGGAATTCAGGGGGATAACAACTTTTTCTCCTTGATTAACGTCTGTAAAAATAATAATAATTGCATAGTCTGGGGTATGCAGATTACGCAATACGCAGTTACATGATTTGTGCACCAACCTTTAGGTGGAGTACATGTGGTGATACTAACTATCTTTAACCTCCAGTACCTCATCCTACTTATGAATACTTAAAAAACTTTTGACTCCCTGTCGTGCTTCACCAAAACAGAAATCAAAGTCATCTGCCTAGCCTTTTCCCAACTATGTTGGGGTCGGCTTCCAGTCTAACCGAATGCAGCTGAATACCAGTATTTTACATAGAGCGACTGCCTATCTGACCTCCACAACCCAGTTAATACTGGGAAATACGATACCACTTGGTAAGACTGGTGTCAGACTTTTGGGGCCGCTGACTACCTGTAACGACTGTCAAAGATGGACAAATGACAAACCAACGGCTTAACGTGCTTTCCGAGGCACGGAGGAAACTCGATATGTAAGGGTGGTCACCCATCCACAGACCAACCTAGGCAAGCACGGCTTAACCTAAAGATCGACCCGAGCGGCTGATATTATTTAGCCACGAGCTCAAAACAGAAATCAGAGTACCACCTTGAAACACCTGGAACTCAAATGGGAATATTTTTCCCGCTGCCATGAGATCAAAGATCAATCTTGTTAACTTGTAAGTCTAAGTATAAAAGCCTGTCTAGTCTTATCCAGAGCGTTCCTTTAATTTTATTTATATGCGTATTAAAAACAGAAGGGGAGGCATTCGCCCAGCAGTGGGACGCTATAGGCTAGATTAAATTAGAAGATGTGTCCCACTATGCTGGATTTTTGCAATGACAGTCGATTTTTTTTATGTACCAAGTAGGAGGGGCACTACCATATAACTATACCAATTTTACTAATACTAATCTATACTCATATACTTACTATATTATAAAGCAGAATAGTTTGTTTGTTTGTTTGTTTGGTTGAACGCGCTAATCTCAGGAACTACCGGCTCGAATTGAAAAAATATTTTTGCGTTGGATAGTCCATTTATCGAGAAAGGCTATCTCAGTAAAATATATAGACTCCAACTAAAAATCCTAGAGAATATCGTATCTAAAAAAATTAGACACCAATTTCAAAACAATGAGCTACAACTCTTCTATCACTGTAAAACATTATCTGTACATACACAATTTAAATATACATTGTAACCTTGCTAAAAGAACAATATTTTAACGGTTATTTAGAGCAAATAATTCAATATCCTGTATTTACGCGGGCCGTCGCACGTAACTAACTACGCACAGTTCCTGCAAATAACACGTACGGCGAGCGGACAACTTCTTACTCGTACCTTGTTCCTCGGTTAATTAACAACCTACCTTCCGATTTGCGCAGGAACATTACGCCAAGAAATATTAAATTAAAACCTAAGTCCCACTATCTACAACAACACATTGAATGCTCAATATGAACTGTATACCAACAGAGATGAAGTTTCCAAATTATTTTTTTAAAGGGTAAATAAATGAAAAAAAAAAATATGTATAACATCACGCTATGACCAATAGGAGCGGAGCAGCAATAAGAAATGTTTCAAGCGGGAACTTCACGCGAACGAAGTCGCGGGCAGAAGCTAGTCTCTATTACAGCTGAGACCAGCTGAAGGTTCATCAGATACTTCAGACCTTTGATTTTTGACATCAAATTGGTCGGAACGCCGAAACGGTTCCAGTAAAGGATGGTACGTCAGTTCTTGCTTAGCGTTCGACTTGGCGGGGGCACTACCGTGCCCCCCGATTCAAGAGGACGGGTAAAGCCGCGAGCTTCAGGTAGTTTAATACATAAAATATATTACGTGTACGTTGTTTATAATTATAATACAAGAAATATTGTTGTTGCATACCTTTTAGAGCGTGATTTTTCAGTGGCGTGTTTTTTTTGCTTTTTCTTTTTAATTTGAGATAGTGAAGAAGCTATTCGAATTTATATTTAATTAATTAAAAAGGTACCTTTTTTATCGTTAACAGTAGCTCCATATTTCAGTACGTATTTGTCGTCTTCGGAGATTCCGAACTGGCCAAATATACGCACGCGACTTCTTTTGGGCGACTCCGGTCGTTCGCGCATGCAGACGCAATTATTATACTCCGAGAGATATTTCCGTTCCTTGGTCTGCCGTGCGTCCGAGACATCTACCGTTGCCTTTGTCTCTTTCTTCTTCTTCTTATCCATATCCAGCGACTGGAGCAGATGTTTGAAATTTGACAGTTCTACTATTGGTATGTCCTCATGTTTCGAGTGAGTATCGTGGTCGTTGGACAGTTTCGCGCTACCCGTAGTCTTGATCTCATATATTTTCTCTTTTCTTCGTCCCGCAACTATCAAAAAAACGTTCTTAGTTTGTACGCAATTCTCGTGATTTGACGAAGTACTTTGAACTTTAATTGGTTTCTGTCTCCGCCTTCTGAGAAGTTTTGCTGCCTGTATTGAATCCGTTTTCGGTATGACTGTAACTTTGATGAGTGGTTTTTCAGAAGAGTTTGTCTTCTCTTCTGATTTTAGTAAGGTACAATTACGTTTCTCCGGGCGATACAAGCTTGGGAAACTGACAACTGAATATTGTTGTCCTAGAATCTGTGGAAAACAGGAAAAATACTTCATACTTTTAAACTAAAATGTACTGAAAACCCGATTTATGAACCGTTTTTTTTTCGGATGAACCCCTGATTCGCTCTTTTTCGGGTTTTTTATGCATTTGCATATATACTTTTGCTCTATTTGTTTAGTAATTGCAAAGTTAATTTTGACCAGACGCTCGACCAAATGGTGCTCGACCAAGTTTTTCAAAATGCGGCAGATGGGCAAGAAACTTTCGGAGAAGACTGGAGCTTATGACAGAACTACGTGAATTCCCACCCATTACTTTGGCAGAACGACAGATACTCAACAGAACAATTAGAAAATTAGTAATTGACGCAACGCGACCTTCGATGCTCCAGCACACGCTCAATAGAAAGACAGATTGGGCAAAACTGGGGGTAGAAAATGTTCGTCTAATCACTTGGGAGGAGCCACCTGACTTTCGAAGACGAAGTTAACCAAATCTAATGGGGACATCGTCGTTTCGAAGCCAGAGATTCTTTTGGAAAACGTAAGCTTATACGGCCAGTTGAACGCATCGCGTGCATGTCAACCTGATCCCGAAAATCTGGATTCCAGAGCCACCTTTTCCCACCATTTCACAGAAGACCTGCCAGAAGTCAAAGATGAAATCGAGGCGGCTCTCAAGACTGGAAAAGCCACTGAGAATGGGATTACGACTGAGGTTTTGGAAACGGGCGGAAGTCCTCAATTAGAAGACCTTGAGGAGTTTCTCAAATCGATCCTCTTTTCTGGGAGAACGCCAGTAGCTTGGAAAAGGGATGTGATCTTTCTTTTCTTTGAAAGGAGAACAAGACCCTATTAAAGAAAAACAGTAAAACAGTACGCATTGTTATTTGGTCTCAGGGAGCACTTGGAGAGAATCCAGGTTATGTTCAACGAACGCGTCATCCCAGAACCTACTGTTGTCAATGGCAGTCCTATCGAGGTTGTTCGAGAATATATCTACCTCGAGAAAGCCCTAAAAAAATCATTGCAGGTCTGCTTTCATCCGAGACAAGAGACATAATTTCGACATAAGAGAAATAATTTGGTTGAAACGTTGAAACAAAGCTTATTCTTATTCTTATTCTTTATTGCACACAAAAAAAAAACATCAAATATACAAATAACTTGCAATGATATAGCTTATGTACAAAGGCGAGCTTAACCCAGAGTTGGGTTTTCTTACAGCAAACCTAATTTTTGAAAGCGAGATTTGCAAAAGAGGATATACTTACGTATGTGCATTAACATTACATTCTAAATAAACTTAAAAAAAAAAAAAACTACATTCATACAATAAAATATATGTAATACATACAGCATAAATATATATTATACATACCTATAAAATCCGATACTTATATACATACATATTGATCAAGTAGACAGGAAATGGTCCTTTATTCCCTTCTTGAACACCTCTAACGACGGGCTATCCCGCAAGGAGTGTGGAAGTGAATTCCAAAGGCGCACAGCACGAACAGTGAATGATCCATCATACCGACTTGAGGAGTGGGGAGGAAAACGAAGGAGAAGAGATGATGATGAGCGACAAGGTTTACCTCTAGGTACGAGATACTGAAAGCGTTCACGAAGATAGGAAGGAGCCTTAGAATTATGAAGAATGGAAAAGAGAAAAGAAAGAATGTGACAATCTCGACGCTGACGAATAGGTAGCCACTTCAGCTGCTTCCGAAATTCCGACACATGGTCGTACTTACGAAGCCCGAAAATGAAGCGGATACACAGATTCTGCAGACGTTCGAGTTTATTCAGAAGTTCCTCAGTCGCATCAAGAAAACAGATATCAGCATAGTCTAGAAGAGGTAGAAGAAGAGACTGGGCAAGATTAATTTTAGTTTGAAATGGCAGGAATTTTTGAAGACGCTTAAGAGACCGATACGAACAAAAAATTCTCCTGCTTACTTCAGCAATGTGACCATGCCAAGATAGGTTGCAGTCCAAGAATACACCTAGGTCCTTTACTTTCTTGGAGTAGGCTATGGCGATACCATCGTACATAACAGGAGGGAGGGACTGATGATTGAGTAAATTGACGAAGTATCTGCCACCAATAATGAGAGCTTGTGATTTGGTTGGGTTAACTAACAGTCCAAAGCTTTTAGCCCACTCTTTGCAAAGCTTTTTGCAATTTCTATATTTTTTTGTACTCCAACATGGATTGGTCCCATAGAACTTTTTGATCACTATTATAAATAGGAATCGATTGGCATCAAAAAATGTTTTCTGTAAAGTGGCCATTCTTGCTTGCGTGATTGAGGATCAAAACACGAAAAATTTTAGATAGTATCTTATGCCTTTTTTGGTGTAGCTGTAACAGTTAACATAGTTCCTCTTACCAATAGCGCCGCAATAGACCCATTTACCATATTCAGCCAGCCTGTATACAGTGGAACATAGAACCTCCTCCTATTTTGAAGTCGATTAAAATGATTGCCAATTTCAGTACATAAATTTAAGTTGCCTGACCTGTCCTTCAGTTGTCTTCTTCAGTATCAAAGATGTAGAAGACTCAGTAATTTTGACAGGTTTCGTGTTAAGTGTGATGCCTGGTGCTAGTCCAATTAAATTCTTGCGAAGATCGCTTAACAAGTGCACGTCCTCCTTGCTTTTAACACTACTAAAAGCCTGCCGGCTACAGTTGATCCTTTTCACTGGTGGACTCAAAAAGTCCAGTGATTCTAAACAAACAAAAATATAAAATAAAAATGTAGAACAAAAAATCTAATACATAAGTGTGAATAAAATAAAATCAAAATTTATTCAGACCGATAAATTCAGACTCTACGCTGTAACAGTCCATAATGAATTTCGAGGCTGCATTAATAAATAATTAATATCAAATAAAAATATCGCTATGATACAACATTTTTCGGGAATACAATTTTGACAATGACTTTGGCAACGACATTCGTGGTTCTCGTTTTTTTTGTTGACAATAAGTGTGTATATCGATTGTGTAATTACGCAAAAAGTTTAGGTCGTAAATAATGCCCAAAGGTTTTATGTCGTACGTGTCACCGAGATAAGAGAATCCTCTTATCTCGGTGACGGTACTCCCTTGATATTCCTAAATTTTTTTGTCCGAAAATCATTATCCATAACACGTTTGCTATAAACTTCAGTAACCATAATGTTCAAAACACCGAAATTATGTCTTACATAACTAATTTTACTTATAATACTATTTGGTCATAATATCGAATACTATAATAATTGAATCTCCTAATTTTACATGACATAAAGTCGTATGTCCTAAGTATTGTATCACATAATGTGTATGATTCCGAATGGTCATTTATAAATTGTTAGTCGCGAAAAAAATTCCTAAGAGTTAGGTTTTAGTGACAGAAACGAATTGCTGTAAATCCGACTCCACGCAGTCTTGTCTGCCCTACCCCAAGAGTGTTATTTAAAATCGCGTAGGCGCGGAGGGGCGAGGCGGGCCGCGAGTTGAGGAGCAGGTGGTTGTAACACTCCCCGCCGCGGCTGAGGCTGGCCGGCGAAGCCGGCCAGCAAGCCGAAGCTGCGGTGGTGAGCGTTAAACCCATCTGCGACGATAAGCTCGCGTGAGGCCGCCGGAGCCCCGCAGCACCGGAGCCGTGACAGAAACCATGCCTGCTGCATGATGCTTGCTCGTTTGCATGCTACGTGCTTGCTTGCATGCTTGCTTGCTGCATGCTTGCCTGTTTCATGCTTGCTTGCTGCATGCTTGCTTGCTTGCTGTGTGCTTGCCGCATGTTTGCTACATGCGTGCTGCATGCTTGCTTGCATTACATGCTTGCTATATGCGTGTTGCATGCTTGCTGCATGCTTGCTTGCTTGCTTGTTTGCATTGCAGGTCAACGCCTACATACGATTAAAAATTTACTTAGAATAGAACTTATGACTTTTATTGAAAACGATTTTATGTCTTTTGTATATTATTGATTGTAATACTTATGACAAACGGATGTAGGGCTTATTATATTTAGGCGTTTCAACTTTATGGCATATGATATTATGTGATTTAAAGTTCAAGAATGATGATTATGACAAAAACAATTATGTCATTTTAGATTATGGATTTAAAAGTTAGGTAATACGATAGAGAACCCTCGGTGACACCATGGTGACACATACGACATAAACGTAGTGATTATATACTCTGTGATACGACATTATCGGAATGTCTAGAACTCAAGTTGAGTTCTGTCCTTTTGGTTTTTGATTTTTACATGATTTTTACTATTTGAACCGCTTTGAACTCAACCAAACATGCCAATTCATTCCATAGAATTTTAGACACAATTTAGTTTATTTAAAATACCCGTGTTTGTATCAAATGAGTATCTCAACAATCAATTTGTTGCAATCTAACCAACTTCATGAAATCGAAATTTTATTATCAGAAATTATAAGTGGAATCCACTAGATTTAGGTAAAGCAAAATGTCTGACAAATATGACGAGAAAAGGCTGACGACGTCGTTGAAACTCCCGGAGAAAATAAGAAGTGCCATGGTCATCCCGGTGTCGAAAGAAACGTTTTCTAATACTCAATGGAAGTCAAATCGACCTCGTCTGTGTGCTTATGATATGCTATATCACCCTCCAGACTATAACCCTAAGGCAGCCCGCACGGATCGGCAGGAACCGCAAATCATACGTAGGAATATCTGGGATCAAGTAATTTTGTTTTTTCTTCACTTTAGAACAAGGTGTTTTTTCTGTGTATGTATAGGGTGTTATTATTCCTTTATTTATTTCTATACACATTTTCAAGTAATCGTTTAGCAAAAAAAGAAGCCCATCAGTGTCGAAAACAGGGTCCATCTAGGTCAGAGCACAGAGAGGAACCTCTTAACAATACGAGCCGTGTGCAGAAGTACCGCGTTCTGAATCAAGCTTAATCCAGCTGCGTAATAAGACCCTCCTCAGGTATTAGTTGAAGCTATTGGCAATTAAACAATGGTCCCAACTATTGGCACAATGATCGCCGAGTTCATAGTGTGTTTATTATTGAGGAAAGATTTTGTCGAGACTGCACCTGACCCCTTTATTTTCGGGAAGGGTTACGCAAAAGAGCATCCATATTTCATCTTTAATCGCTATTGTCCACATGCGGCGTTGATTAATTTGATGCGGGTCATACAAATTGGTGCGGTGCTTCGTCAAGCGTGTTTGATAACCAATTAAAAACGACACAAGGGCGCTCGGTAGACGAAGCCTGGCAACCTGCCTGTTGATGACGTTTTTCATGATTTCGAGTACTATACGCTGACCTAGACGGTGCCATAAATATCGTATACGTAGCTCGTGGTTAAATAATTACAGCCGCACGGGTCGATCTTCAAGATTAAGTGGTGTTTGCTAAGATCGGTCCGTAAATGCGTGACCATCCATTGCTTGCCTCTCCTGGTTTCCGTTTTCATTTTGCAGATTTTAGACAGTCTTTACAGATAATTATGCATTGGCCCGAAAGTTTGACAACCAGTCTTTCTTTCTTCTTTCTTCGATGATGAGGTACATTCAATTAAAGTCGCTTTATATGCGCAGTGCCTTGGGTTTTAGCTTTTGCGTGTCCTCTTTATAATACTGGGCACTTAGGGAATTTTAGATTTCATAGTTTTCCTTTCATTTAATTTATCATGATTGTTAGAGAGCCGCCCCTAAGACAACCCACTGACCGATAGTTTTGATCCATATGATTGACCCTGACGATTGATATCAAAAAAGGACAGGATGTTATTTTTTCGAATTTTAGTCGGTTTAATTCCCACGTGCTGCAAACGAATTATCGAAAATCTGTGAATGCAGATTTGTTTCTTTTTAAAAATAAAGGAATGTTTCCTTTCAGTAAAATTTTCTATCTCCAGTATTTAGCGTACTTTCCCTAAAACAGGCACTGAACAATTCCAACCTGCACAGTAATAATATGTACCAATTTTTTTGAAAACAGGAATTACACAAGGGCATACCATCAACGACTCACTTCACCTTGGGAAGGCCTAAATGGCCTATCCCTGATCGACCAACGAAGCTATTCGTAAGGGTTGTAGGTAAGAAGCCAAATAAAAATACATAGTTCCTCTATTGCAGCAAGGTATGATAACTAAAAAAACAACAGGCCTCCCTCTGCTCACCAACTTATTAACGTAACAATAGGCCTAGCAAAAGAGGCTGGGACAGACTAGGGAGGGACAACAAAAGATGGGGTTTTGATGAGTGGACTGTATACTGATTTGTAAGGGTTGTTTTTTCCTGGCAGTAGGGCGTGTGACGACTGGAATGCAAATTCTTGCATCTCCAAAAAATATATTTATTAAACGACACAATCAACTCGCGTGTGACAATCTTAATAGCATGATTCAATGTTGCCAGACCAACTAAATTATTTCTACATAGATATTGATTAACTCTGTTGGTGTTGCAACCATGCTGCACAAGCACACAATAGAACGAATTTGTATCTGTTTAGAAATAATCAGATGAGGAAAGGTGTATGTCAGTATCGTATAAATATGCGGGTCCGTGTCCGGCACGACTGTACACGCACCCGCATAGTTATGAAGACCCGGCCGTCATCCTCTGTCTCTCCGTTTCTATTGACAGGCTCGCGCAGAACACGGCGCACCATTGTATCGGACCCTATCTGGGGTTTATGTCTTTACGTGTTTTTCCCGCGTCCGAAATCTGCTAAGTCAATTGCTATTACATATCCCACTATGAAAATGAGGGGGCTTTACCTCACTGATTACTTAGTGTATGTCCTGCTTACTGGACTAGTCTTCCTTGGTTCCTTGACCAACATTCAATTGGAATAAAATATTAATTTGTTTTTCAGTTAAAAACGAGAATCCTCATATGCGAATACACCACGTGTTCGAATGGGCTGCGCTTGCCAGAGATATGATGAGTTTCTGCTACACATAAGAACCTCTATGATTACCTAGTATACACCTTCTAATAAATCAGTCAAACTCCGTCTCCGTTGGCACAGTAAAGATCTTCGCATCATTTCATCAGACTCGACGTCGATTTCACTACGACTCGACTCACAGTAAAGCATTGAAATGTGAGTTTTATATTCTGTTCTGTACGATATAATTTACAACATTTACTTGAAAGATACTGGCCATGTTGGAAATCCTACGTAAGGAACACGATACTCTCGATCTTGACTCAAGTCATGCATTGCAATGTGAGCTTGATGTCGTGTTCCTTAAAGTAGTATTTTCGAAACGGCCATTAGTGTAATGTGCAAAGACCTTAGGCCGCATCCTCCTGAATTCCTGTCGATGAGTGTTAAATAAAATTATTTGAAAATTCATTTATTAGTTTCTTTTATGATCATCCTAAATACATCATCTACACAAGCCTTTCCCAACTATTTTGGGATCAGCTGCCAGTCTAACCGAATGCCAGAATTTTTCATGGAGCTACTGCCTATCTGACCTCCATAACCCAGTTAGTGTACTGGGTTATACGATACCTCTAGGTAAGACTGGTTGACAGACTTTTTGTTTCACCAATGAGGTCAACGTAAGACCTAATGACCGAAAAACCAGGTATGTGGTTCTCGCAACTGGTGAACTGTTTTCAGGTTACATGATTATTATTCCGAATGAGGACCTTCAGGAACTATGTATGATAAACGTTTGCCTATCTACGAATATGTGGGTTTGGTGTCAGTGTTCACTGTTCAGTAATGACTGCAACGGAAACCAATTACCAACACTACTACAGATAAAACACATAAAACAGCCATGTGCACATGGTACTAATAACGAACAGTAACAAAGTCAAAAAACACTTCATTTTTCAACATTTTCTGTTGCTGACCGTACCCACTGATTGATCGCAATCGGTGTGCATGTATGACTAGGTCATGTTGATCATTTTGATCACATTGATCAGGTTTTTTAAGGTTTCAATTAACATTTATATACGAATGCAGTTGAAGTTCTTCTAAAATGCAATAACCACCTAAAAATGTTAGCACCTCAAGCTGGTTAGGTCTTAAAAACTTCCAGAAGTAGAAGTAACAAATTTCATCGAGTTATTTGCAAAGTCTAGGGATGTAAAAACCTTTTCATCCCCCAACTCGGAAAGCGTATTTTTGCTCTTCGATATCTGAGTGCAATACCCGTTTTTATCCCCTTGAGGATAATGTAAATTTGAATTTAAAACATCGTGTGCACAAAGTTTGTGAATTAAAAACACCATTAAACCTATTTACTTCTACCTCCATGGTGCCGAATTTATCATAAAACCTTTTAAAATTTGTTAAATACTGAAACTCGGAACCTTGTTGGGGTACATTTTTTTAATATACTTTGCGCGCGCCTTTTTCTTTTCAAGTCATATTGTTAAAACCTTAGGTTAAACAACAATAAACTTGAAAATAAGTGCAAAACCTAAAATGAGTGGTTCTAGCGACGAGGAAGTTTATTTGACAACTAGCTGACCCGCGCAACTTCGTCTGCGTCACATAAGAGAAAGAGAGGGTTACAGAGAGTGGGTCGTAAGCACCTATAATACAATTTTCAAAGAGCACATCACACACAATATCCTTCCGCATAATGAAAATGCGCGCCCGGTACATGATCATTATTTTGCTGCGGAGTTATTTAAAACGGTGTATCTCCTAAGATATGCATTGAAGTCAATTTACGTACCCAAGGGCAATTTTGTTCAAAATCAAATACTTGTGATTAACAACGTATTTATTTGAATAAGAATAAATTACCATGTTTACAAAAACAGCTATAAAGGCTTCTATTGACAGCTTTACATCTTCATACTTAGACACTCGATGACAGTCACACTCCAGCTAGGTCTGCAGTTCTCATCAAGGTGCATTAAATGAGCCGCAACACGATATAGCTGCTGTAAACCGTTGCGGACCTCTTACAACTGCTTACCATTTAAAATGTCAAACTCTACGTCCCTACGCTATGACGCCGTGTCTTAAAGTGCACAACCTCTTCAAAGCTTAGAAACCTTCAAATGTGGTATTAATCATGGTCAAATAAAACATATATTATTGTACCATGGTATTAATATTTTACGGTGACTTTCGAGACATTCCAATTTTAAAGAGTATTTGCAATTTTGCACTAAATTTTTATGTGAGTTAAACCTATTTGAATTACATCGGATTGGGTTTTGAAACATGTATCAAAATAACTTGTAGTTTATATCAAAATCTCGAAGGAGTATTGATATCAAATTCGAAACAAATCACCGCCAAAATAACTTTTTACCCCTTTTTAACCCCGTTAGGGGATGAATTTCAATGCAATATGAAACGCGTCCATCAATTATGTTAATATTGTTGTTTGCAAAGTTTGAAGTAGATTGGACCAAGGAATCACATTTTCCCATACAATCTTTGCACCCCCTTTTCACCCCCTTAGGGGTATAATTTCAAAAATCTTTCTTATCGTATGCCTACGCTATACAGAAAATACACCCTCCAAGTTTCAGGTTTCTACTAATACTAATCTGCGGTTTAGGCTGTGCGTTGATCCATCAGATAGTCCTTTAGGACAAAGCATTTTTAATTTGTAGATAGTAGGATTTGTACTCTTTGTAATGTATTTGTTACTACTGTTACTAACTAAGGTATCCGGTTTTATGTCTTATGTAAAAAAAAAAAATGATTGGCATCAAAAAAATGTTTTGTGTGTAATAGCAATTTTCTGGCTAACTATTTCCCCTACACTGCCCCGCTGAAAGTTATTTTTTTGCGATTTCTGACTTTTTGAGTACTCTAACCTGGGTTAGTTTGGAAGAACTTCTTGATTAGTGTCGGAAAGAAGATCGATTGGCATCAAAAAATGGTTTTATGTAAAATGGCAATTTTCTTGCTAACTGTACTTAATTTTTAATTAAATCTGTGAATGGGGATAAACATTTTGTGAAAAAATTACGGATTGTTACCTAAGACCATTTTTGTGTAGCTGCAGCTCCCCTTACTGCTCCGTTTACCGTTTCCACCCTGTATTACCTACTACTTATACCGAGGAAAGCCGATTTTCTTGAGTTCGGCTATTTTGGGCGTATTCACTTCAAAAATCAAATTTCAAGAAAATTGAGAAATTACATTTACCTGTCTTAGATTTAAAGTATTTACAGCAACTTTTAAAGGTTTCCACTTCAATGGATTTAATTCTATAGGTGTATGAAGTTAATTAATTTGAAACACAAAACCCTCTTTTTTACGTCTCTGGATGATTTAAAAAAAATGCTGAAAAAGGTATTTCTTTATTTTCAATAATAAGTATTTACTCTGAGTTTCATGAATCTAGAACAATCTAATTTTTTTTTCATACAAACTTTATCCCCCTTTTCACCCCCTTTTTCCAAAAAAAAAACATAATTTCTATAGCCTAAATGTTATTCTGAGTTTATTTAAATAGATTAGTGAAGTTTTCATCAAAATCCGTCCAGCAGTTTTGACGTGATGCGCGGTCAAACAAACAAACACGAATTTTAAAAATGGTTTTAATATGCTCAGTTACTTATTTTAAGTCACCCTGATCGGTTTTTTTTTTTAAATCTTCAATGTACAAATTTTTTGGTCTCAACGATTTTATTATATGTATAGAAGACAACAGAATTGACTGAAACTGTTAATAATGCGAAATTTTTTATTGCATTTAGTCATTTCCTCGCTGAGGTAGAATGAAAACTTAAGTGTTGCACTCGAGTGCAAAGATTTTTCACCACCTCTCCTTCAACCTGGTGAAAGAACGCCCGGCAAAAAAAAATAATTGAAATCATAGTCTCGTAATAAATCAGGACCCAAATAATTTACATTCTTTTATTTTATTTTCTTCAAAAGTGTACTGAAAAACGTCGTTTGATACACGTGGATATATGTTAATGCAGTTCTCGGCTCAAAAACACCCTCGCCTTACGGCTCGTGTGTTAATACCGCCTCGAACGACAATAACAAACTTTCTCCACTTGTATCAAAATGTACTATTCCACTCTTGTTGCATAACAATAGTTATTTGTTATACAAGAGTGCAAATTTATTTTTTAACCGCGTGCTCATGCGCTCGTGATTCAAAACTTAGAATCTTGAGCGTTAGCGAGGGAATCAAAAGAGCACGAGGTGAAAAATCTTTGCACTCGAGTGCAACTTTTCATCCCACCAAAAAAATGCGCATTATTAACAAATTCAGTTAATTCTATTGGCGTCAAATAAACTTCCTCAAGTTGGATTCCTTGTTTTTAACCTAAGGTTAACCGCATTCTATGGAAAAAACTGCTAGGCATGGTCTAGATGCGAAAATCCAATAGGATTACTGCTAATCCAGAGGCAGAAAAGGAAGCCTCTGTGATAAAACTTTATTTGCAGGGTTAAATTACGGTGCACGCGCGATAGAGTGGAGGTTTTAAAAGTGCCCATCTACTAGGCCTATGTGAAATAAAAAAAAAAAAAAATATTTGATAGTTCATATAAAATGTTGTAAGTTCGCAGAGGGAGTAAGTTTACTCTAGAGGCTTTTTAATAGCTTTAAAAACGTTACTACTTTCTGATTCTGTGGCACTATGCAAGAAAATGTATCACTTTAAAAAATCTTAAGCCTCTTTCTGCTCCCCTAGCGATGCCCACACAAATACCTATGACCTAAAATGCTTATTAATTTTATCGCTAAAAGATACGAATACACTGCTGCAAACAGACATTTACATGTTCGAAGATACTCGGGCTTGTACAACAAGAAACAATTATCTAAACGCTCTAGCATAAATAATGTGACTTGATGGGGCGAATAATTTACGCATTTCGACCCTTTTAGGTCTAGAAGGCAGTGTGCAAGGCTGTTTTAGAATTGCGAAAGTTGTGAACTTTAACCTGAAGGCTTCAAAAGAATTTGTATTAATGTGAGTATTATTTACAGTTAAATATAATAAAAAATAATAAAAAAAACATCCTGACCATACTATCTGCTTTTAAAGAATACTGAGAACAAAAAGAAAAGAGAAACAATAAGGAAAAGAATAAAAGTTCATGTTTTAGCGCAATCTTCACCGGATATAGCAATTCTATTTTCACCTCAGCACCTCAAACAAGCAGGTTTTGCTGTTTACAGACAGTGAGAAAATTCGATTATGCTGCGAGCGTGAGACAAACGAACTTTTCTTCTTTTTTAAATATCGGTATGATCTGTGCCGGTCTACCCACAAAATAGCAGTACTAGCAATGATTAAGTCAATGTAGACTAGCTACAAAGTACAATAAAATTTTGATAATTAAGTAATAATAATAAATCTGCTATCTAACACCCGAAGAATTGAAGTATAATTTAAAAAATGAAAAATTTAGTTTACAATGTTGTTTTCATTTTACCTTTAGGTATATGTTCTCGCTGCTGAGGTAAAAAGTTATATGTGTTACACGAGACCAAAGTTATTTCCATCTCGTGTCATAGAATCCTTCGCTTACTCGGGATTCAAAATCAACACTCGCAGCAAAAAGCCACTTTGCTCCCTTGTTGCACAAATAACTATTCCTGATTTCAAACACTGTTAGGTAGATTTCCTTTTTTTAAAAAAAATAAAATCTACCTATTGGTCTCTCACCTACGGGGATATATATGTATATGGGTGACAAGCAAAATTTAGCCACACTCTACAGGCCGCAATTATGAACCGAGGCCAAACGTTTTTCATTCTTATCATTCTGTTTACTCTATAATATAAATTTACAAATGTAAGTATGGGTGAATCCTTCTTTGAAATCTACCTCCTCCTGCGGCTTGCCGAAGGGATTTTTTTTAAAATCCTGATTTGTTTAGAGTATAATTATTTGTGTTACTTGCTTCTGCCCGCGACTTCGTATGCGGATCCTGTCGCTTATGCCCGCGACAACGGGGTCGTCAAAATCGAAGATCTGAAACGTCTGATGTCGAATTCTAAGAGCCCGGGGACGGAAAAATAACGGATCTTTCCCACCACAACACATACCGTTTGTTTCTTTTTGCCATTTAACAGCTTCACAAAAAGTACAGTTTTGAACCATACCTCCGATGGCGGAATATGTGGCGTATTCAATTATATTTAGAGTATACGTAAATGCACTCCGTTCCTTATCAAACCAAGGAAGGTCGCCATGCCCTGCGGCAATTTCTTGAGACACATCCGATTCTTCAGATGACGAAGAGGTTTCCAGCAAGTTGCAGTCTGATGTTCTCGAACAGCATCAAGTCTCTCCTGATTCTCTTCGGTAGATTCTTGGGATCTTATGATCCTCAATCTTTTACCTCCTTTAGTACATTGTGAAAGATTTGACCTCTTCATAATTTTGTTGTGAAAATACCTGATCAATTAAAATCTAGGTGACTGCTCCCCTGCGTTACCGGGTAGGCTACCGAGTCACGAAGATAAATGGAAAAGGAAATTAAACACTCAAATAACATAAGCCGGAAGGCATAATTATTCGATAAAATAAAATAATAATGGGAGTTTTGGCCAGTAGAATCAAATTTTCAATGATATACCATCCTCATCGAAAATCAGTCCTAAACTGTAACCGCCTTCACCGCGTGGAGTTACTCCCAGCTTATGTTATTTTATAATTATACAGTGGAATTTGTGATAGTTTTGCAATAATTTTCACATCAGATGTTTCTGATCAAAGACCGGAGAATATTAGCCTTAAAATTAAGTAGAACTAAAATGGTATACTTGTTTTGTGATTTCGGTGGTTCCTCCGGCCCTGTGCCTATAACCCTTGCCGGAACGACTATCTGCTCCATTTTCGGTACCTCTGGTCGCATAACCAGGGAGATGGTGAAGTAGGCCAGTCAGGACGTAACGCACCTGATCAACTCAGGATGGATGAAATGGCGGCTGATCACTGGAACAACTTGCGACCCGCGGATGCCCCTCAAGTTATAGGGGAAAATATACAAGTCCGTCACTAGGCCAATCGTACTGTATGGATCGGAATCATGGTTGGAAAAGAAAATGGATGACAGAAGATTGCATTTAGCGGAGATGAGAATGT
Organism: Xestia c-nigrum; assembly: GCA_916618015.1. Classification (NCBI taxonomy): domain Eukaryota; kingdom Metazoa; phylum Arthropoda; class Insecta; order Lepidoptera; family Noctuidae; genus Xestia; species Xestia c-nigrum. The sequence continues at coordinate 9,954,392 of OU745263.1, forward strand.
TGAGATGGATGTGTGCCCTGTTGTGACAAGAATGGATAAAATAAGGATTGAGTACCTACCGTTACGAGTATAATAGAGGAATTTTGAAAGACTCACCAGTAACAGAATAATTGAAAGGAATAACTGTCTTGGTATGGGCGGCATATGATCATGTGATGCTGTTTTTACGTGTACAAGTTTCCGGCACGTTGCACGAGCCCCCATCTTCGAGAGCGAAATAAAATATTATGTTACTTTTCTTTTAGGCGTGTTGTGCATTTTTGAGTGGGCAAAAAATATGGAACTCGCATGATATTAACGTGGGTTCCGTAGTTTTCTCGTAGCAATCGTAGCCGCTACAGCGTAGCCGTAGCGGATCTGCTACGTCTGCTACGAACTGGTAAGCGACCGGCTACGGCGTAGCCGTAGCTGATCGTCTTCTAGTATTCACTTCTATCGGCCCACCATGTTTTTTTTTGCCTTTACCTAAAGCATAGACCAAAGAGCAGCTCACAGCGTCATAGAACTTCGCGTAGCCATAAACAGCGTAGCACTAGATGCACACATGGCTAAGTCATGAAAACATTTTTAAGATCTTGTTACTAGATAAACTTATAAAAGGTGGAAATAGACCCTTTACAAAACTAAAGGCACAATTCCTCCCCATCAATGCGATATTTTTTTTTTGTTCTGTTCCATACGTCATCATCATCATCATCATCTCAGCCGAAAGACGTCCACTGCTGGACATAGGCCTCCCCCAAGTGTCGCCACATTGACCGGTCCCTTGCTACTCGCATCCACCGGATTCCCGCAACCTTCACCAGGTCATCGGTCCACCTAGTGGGAGGTCTTCCAACGCATCGTCTTCCGGTTCGCCGTCGCCACTCCAGAACTTTTCGGCCCCATCGGCCATCCGTTCTGCGAGCAATGTGCCCTGCCCACTGCCACTTAAGTTTAGCAATTCTTCGGGCTACGTCGGTGACCTTGGTTCTCTTGCGGATGTCTTCATTTCTGATTCGATCACGCAAGGAAACTCCGAGCATAGCCCTCTCCATTGCCCTTTGAGTGACTTTAAGCCTTTTGATAAGGCCCATTGTGAGCGACCACGTTTCGGTCCCGTATGTAATCACTGGCAACACACACTGGTCATAGACTTTCGTCTTGAGACACTGCGGTAAGTTGGACGAGAAGATACCGCGCAGCTTCCCGAACGCTGCCCAGCCGAGTCGGATTCGACGATTGACCTCCATTGTTCCTTACGTGGGAAGTGGAAACCCAAAGGTTACGAAGAAATAGGAGGTCAAAGTTCCAACTTTTTCACAAGATTTTAGGGTTCCAATGCCAAATGGAAAAAAACTAAACCCTTATAGATTCATCATGTCTGTCTGTCTGTCTGTCTGTGCGTGCGTATGTCACAGCCACTTTTTTCCGAAACTATAAGAACTATGCTGTTGAAACTTGGTATGTAGATGTATTCTGAGAACCGCATTAAGATTATCACATAAAAATGGAAAAATAACAGTAAATTTAAGGGGTTCCCCATACTTTGAACTGAAACTCGATGTTTTTTTTCATCTAACCCATATGTGTGGGATCTTTGAATAGGAAATTATTCCTTTTTAATCAAAAAGGAATAGTTTCCACGAGAGATACTTCCAAAGTGGTAAAATGTGTCCCCCCCCCCCCCCTTGTAACTTCTAAAACAAGAGAATATTAAACGAAAAAAAATATATGATGTACATTACCATGTAAACTTTCACCGAAATTGGTTTGAACAAGTCTAGTAAGTAATTTTGTTTTAATACGTCATAAATCGCAAAATCGTAATTTTTATATTATGTTACTTGCTGCTACGGAACCTTTCATGGGCGAGTCTGACTCGCACTTGGCCGCTTGGCACATTGAATTTTACCATAAATGTGTTTTTTGCCAGCAAAAAAAATTGCGTTGATGGTTTGATGTAGGAATGAATGCTAATAATATTATTATTAATAATGCAAAAAATCAAGCATTCTGCTTGATTTTTTTACGGCATCGTGAAGGGTCCCTTTACACCATGTATGATTGAGAAATTGTGATTGAGGATAATTTCAACGATTAATTTGGTTAATTAAAAGTCTCTGCAAGTTTAGTGTAATCGTGATGATTTAATGAGAAATGCGTGTTTCACATAGATTGTGAAGTGGGTTCTGTGGTTGTTCTAGATTTTAATAAACAAAAAGTCAGTAGTCGATTACTCATTAATTCAGCTTCCATTTGTATGAAAAAAATGTGTTTTTTTATCATAGTTTGCGGAACGCCTTAAAAAATTTCTTGATATAGATTTCACCTTTCGTATACGATTACAGAATAATTTTGGCAGTAACTCATAAAAAAGTCATCTTGCTGCAAATCGTGGATAAATCCTTCATTATTTACCAACAAAAACAAAACTTACCAATAAAAGAAAACAAACCAACTAAACCACGTCAGAGGGCTTTTTTACTCATAAAATCATTGAAGTCAGAGGCAGACAAACGCTCCGAATGAATTTCGATTCGACAAGTCGTATGTCTATCCTTTTTTGGCAAAACGAAAACGAGCGAGATAAACATACGACTCCCAGAATCGAAATCGAATCGAAGCGTTGTGAATACGGGGTCCGCAATCCACGCGATACTGAAAGAATGAAGGAACCATAAAAACTTTAATCCCACACACACATCCATAACTCAGATTATGAATGGTCAAGCAATTCGCCACTCATCTGTTCGTGGTGTTAATTATGCCCAGTCCGATCTCATAAGATCTCATTCAAGTTAAGCATCTGTACATTAAGTACCTCGACCACTGCCTGATTATGTTTTCATAAGAATAAATAAATTAGTGCACAATGTGGAGGAAGAATTTATACGTATAAACTGGGTATGTACCGAAATTTAAGAAAAAAAAAATCGGAGGACTTTTTGGGGACTACCGAAAGAAGTGAAAACAAAAAGTATATAGGCTCCGCCCCGGTCGTAGCACTGCTACGGGTTCTGCCCCGCGGACGTGTAGGTGGCGCTACGCCGTAGCGGATCGGCTACGAGTGCTACGAAGCGTACGTGACGGTAACGCGAGTTCCATGGTTTTCGTTCGCTCAAAAAGAACTCAACGCACCCAAAGAAGTCTTCACTTCAAAAATCGATGTGGTGGGCTTTAGAATGATGTACTGTGCACGTACGTGGTAAGTGTGGTATCCTTTTTCGGTTCGGTCTCCTTTTCACCCTGTATTTGGATCGCTTCGTCATCTTCTATACCTATTTTTCTATTAGTTGTCATCTCAATCGTCAATCACTTACTTATTATAAACTTTCACTCGATCCATCCATCGTTTTAGTTATTTCTCATCACGTTCTTCTTTACATAGTATAAAACAAAGTCGCTCCCACTGTTTGTACGCAATCTTTTAAACTTTGCAACAGATTTTAATGCAGTTTCCAGCAATAGATAGAGTGATTCAAGAGGAAGGTTTATACGTATATGCTACACTAGCTGACCCACGCAACTTCGTCTGCGTCACATAAGAAAGAAAAACGAAAGGAAGAAAAAATCCCCGTTTCTACAACATTTTTCATTCCTGCTCCCCTCCTAATGGTCGTAGCGTGATGTTATATAGCCTAAAGCCTTCCTCGATAAATGGACTATCCAGCACAAAAAGAGTTTTAGTAGTTGTTCCTTAGTAGTTCCTTCCGTAGTTCCTGAGATTAGCGCGTTCAACCAAACAAACAAACAAACGCTTCTGCTTTATAATATTAGTATAGAGTATAGATTGCACCTGTGCGAAGCCGGGGCGGGTCGCATTACATTATACACGTTGAACCACTCTCCAAGGTACGCAGCAGCCAATAGTTCAGCTACTGAGCGAAACGTACCGCTTTAGTTAAATCACAAGGCTAGTTCGTATTTAAAACAAAGTGACGATACTCAATTGTACGCCCAACTCTCCCTGGATAATCAATCCCTGTAACACCATGCTGGCTGGATTTCTTTTTTATTTGTGGCAAACCTAGAGAACAAGAATATTTATTTATTTATTTATTTATTTATTTATTTAAATAACATGGGAGACTTACAGCTAAAACAAACAGATCAAGGACAGTACAATAGTCTGAAAGCCAATTACAGGTCTCCACTTATAGAATACAGAGAAAAAAAAAACTAAATTCTACGGACATTCTCGCTAAGTTTCTGTGTATATGCTACAGCATAATTATAATGTTTCTCACACTGCCTATCAACCAGCATAACAAAAGCAACTACATGAAGAAGCTTTGACTCAAGCACTTCCTGGCTGACGACACACTAGTTTGGAATGGATCTATATCGTACTGTTTACAAAGTTTGTTTAAATTTCTGCTTGCACGCACAATGAACGAATTCTGCCTATAATTAGTTGAAGCAAATGGCACACATAAAGGTGGATTGTAACGTTTAGACTTCAAGGGAACGTTGAAATAAAATTTTGACAAAATATCGCTACAGTTTATGGTGTTGTTAAAAATTTTCAACAAACACACACAGTCAGAAATCTCGCGGCGGTTGAGTAGAGGTAATAAATGATATTTTTTACATAGGTTATTGTAGTTTTCCGAATGGTACGGTACTTTTTGATGGTAACATAGATACCTTATGAACCTTCTTTGGATACTCTCAATGCGGTCAATGTATTTGTGGTAGCATGGGTTCCAAATTTCAGATGCATATTCCAAGTGGCTTCTAACAAAAGTACAATATAGAATTTTTAAAGTTTTGGCTTGAGTGAAGCACTTGGATAATCGCATTATGAAACCCAGTGACTTTGATGCCTTAGCGACTATTGCATCTACGTGTAATTCAAAGCTAAGCTTGGAATCATGATGAACCCCCAGATCACGGATAGAGTTTGATCTAGGCAGAATTTGATTGCCTAAGGTATACGATGTAGCGATGATTGAGCGCTTCCGAGAATACGTAATAACCGAGCATTTAGCGGGATTAAGATCCAGCTTGTTTCTTTGGCAGTAGTCCTCGAGGCGACGTAGGTCATTCTGGAGTGCAGTTACGTCCATCTGGGATGATATTGTGGCATAAATTTTCATGTCATCGGCAAAACACAAGAGTTTCGATGAAGTCAAGCAAGAGTCGATGTCATTTATGTAGATTACAAAAAGCAAAGGACCGAGTAATGAACCCTGCGGGACTCCACTAGGAACGGGAACCCAGCTAGATATATAATTATTTAGTACCACTGCTTGGGACCTGTTCACAAGGTAGGAAGAAAACCATCTGAGTAGATCGCCACGTATTCCCATGCTATTCAACTTGGATATAAGAATGTTATGGTCGATTCGATCAAAGGCCTTGCTATAGTCCGTATAAACGACGTCAACCTGCTTACCGTTGCACATGGCATCAGTAATAAATTCATTAAGGAGGATCAGGTTTGTGGCAGTAGACCTCCCTTTTAGGAAACCGTGTTGGACCGAGCTAAATGAGTTTTTCAGAGCAGAATAAACCTGATTATATATTATCCTCTCAAAGACTTTTGCTATGATACACAATTTAGATATAGGTCTGTAATTTTCTATGTCTGTTTTGACACCTTTTTTATGAATAGGCGTTATAAATGCAGATTTCCATATTTGTGGTACAACACAGGTATTCAAGGATTTCTTAAATAAAATTGATATAGGTTGCGCTATCGAAGGTGCACACCGAACAAGAAGTTTAGATGGGATGTTATCAGGGCGTGCCGATTTGCACGTATCCAACTTACGAAGCAAGTTAGTAATTTCATTAGTTTCAACAATAATACTGCAGATATCAGATGTAAGGTTAGACGAATCGTTAAAAAGAGAAGGAGAAGAGACTGGATGACCAACACTGGGATTGAGGAAAGTAGAATGGAAGTATTCCGAAAAAGCTTGACAAATAGATTCCCCTGTCCGCAAGGTATCGCTGTTATAGTTCAAAGTACTTGGGACTGCGTTTGAGTTATGACGTTTTTTTACAAAAGTCCAAAAGTATTTTGGGTTATTTTTAATTGCATTTTCTGTAAGGTCCAAATAGTTGCGGTAGCATTGGGATTCCATAGTTTTCACCCTTTCACGAAGAAGTTTGAATGTAGATTCGTCAGATAAGTTACCATATGTTTTGAATCTTTTTAGGTATTTATATTTTTCTTTAATGGTTTTGATGAGTGACGGACTATACCATGTTGGGTATTTTTTATTCCGAAAAAGTTTTTGTGGAATATATTTTAATTGTAGATCAACAATAAACTGATTAAAGAAGCCAACTGCATCATCAATTGACCGCGCGGAGAACTCTGCTTCCCAGTCAGTAGTACAAATCGCTCTACTGATAGAATCATAGTCACCTTTATCATACAAGAATTGAGTACGAGGTGCACATTCAAGTGGAGGTGTTATTGATAGGTCCAAATTAATTAATAACGCTGGGTGATAGGCATCAATAGGCACTAATGGGCTGGAACATTCGGTCACACTGACTTTGTCATTGGAAAGGACAAGGTCTAGGATTCTACCATATCTATTAGTTACAGTGTTATACTGTCCAAGATCAAGAGTGCATAATTCATCACAAAGCAAAATTTCGTCATTACTGTTAGGGTTCGATGGAACAAGCGACATGTTATCAGAAGGAACCCAGTTAATACCGCTCATATTAAAGTCTCCTATTACGAGAAAGGTGTCAGAAGTATTATTAATAACTGTTTGGTTTAATTTAGCAAGAAAATTAGAAAGTTGTGAGGAAAAAGAATGGCCTAAGTTTTGTTGGCATAAGTAAATATCACAGATATGCAAGGTTATATTGTTCCTCGTGATACGATTTTTTAGGTTTATGGATAGCCAGAGGTCCTCTGCTGTAGAGTGAAAATTAGGTTGGCAAATAACAGATAATTCTCTACGAGTGGCAATGAGTACCCCCCCACCACGCGATTGCCCGGTTAAAACATAGTCTCGGTCGCGGCGCCAAACAATGTACCGATCGTCAAAAAACTCGGAATTCAAAACGCCATCCAATAACCAGGTTTCGGTAAGTACTAATAAAGCAAGTCCTGATGGTGGCGAAGATGTTTAGGTAAACCCCTGTAAATTTTTCTCTTCGTAAGATTGTTATTAGAATTGAAGGAATTGGGTCGGTGGATTTCCTAATCCACTATTTTGGTACACTCCTGTGTACCAAAATATAAGTATACGCAGTTCTAAAACATAAATATTATTCTTCTTTTGTTTTTTTTTGTCAATGTTTATAAAAAGAAACACAGGTAAAAATAAAAACAAAAGAAACAAATAGGTAAAGGTGTGTATTGAGGGCTATCACATTTTTAAGCCGTATATAGCTAAGTAACGCGATAAGAACGTCAACAAGCAGTACCTAATGGCGACATTGTTGTCTGATGCCGTTCTATCTAAGAAGGACGAATTGAGGTTAATTAAAGAAGGTTAAGGAACTGTATTCAAATTTGCATGTTCATCTACAGGGTGTAACGCGAAAACACAACACACACCACACACACACACACACATTACTCTTTACGAGGATAAAATATAGCTGGTCTATGTTACTCAGAAAAGACGTGGCTTTGTAATGGTGAATGAACTTTTCCAATCGGTCGAGTAGTTTTAGAGTTAAATCGTAACAAACAGACAAACAAACATATACAACATATACTTAAAGTACTTACGGGATTATATTCGTGATTTTCTTTAGTTTCTATAAGCTCGCCGGATATTTCGACGCTGACTGACGCTGACGCTGTTGCAAGCATCATGATCGCGGGAACTAAAGAAAATCACGGATATAATCCCGTAAGTACTTTAAGTGTAGTGAAAAACCGTGAAAGTGTAAAACAGTGCAAAAAATCAAATCATTCCTTTTACAATTTTAGTAAAGATTCAATAGATTGTACAGTATAGATTAATCAAACAGAAGAAGTTTTCCTATATAATGCTGGGGCCACACTATCGCGATAACGCGAAGATTTGCATTGTCGCGTCACGTCTGGCCAAAGAATTTGTCCTTTCGCGAATCATCTTCGCGAATACGAATGCCCTTCGCGCCGCTGTCGGTAAATTGCCGCACATCAAAGGGTTTTGTCGCGACATAGTTCGTGCGTTTGGCTATACTTCGCGCGCTTTAGTTGACTGCGACACTCCGAGGTTTGATCGTGTTTGACTGAACTTGTTAATCATGGATTGGAATAATGAGAGGATAAGGAAAGATGCAGTAAATAATTATTAGCCGCCTTGTGAATCATGATGTGATACAGCGCAACCGCCGCTTCCATGTTTTCCGCGAAATGAATTATCGCGACGTTCTAGATTACCGCGACAGTAGAGAAGTATTTTTTGGTGAGGCCTAACGCTTCGTCATAGATCGAACACGAACTTTTATCGCGACAACGCGAACACGAATCTTCGCCGACAGGCGACGAGTCTGGCCGTAGCGCCCGTAGCATTAGGAACAAACAGAACAAATGTCGATTGGACTTATCACACTAATTGAGCCAGCCAATGCGATATACCGCCAGTCTGTGGAACCCACTGCCTGCTTCTCTGTTCCCTAATCATTACAATCTGGATCTATCTGGCCAAATGCAAGCACATCTATCTATACATCTATATCTATATCTATCTATAAGTCACCGTAAAATTGTCAAATACGTTATATTGTAATATCTCTAGCGATATTGTAAACTCTCGAATTATTGTCAAACGAACATACCGCTTAGTATTATTTTTCGTGAAATGCATGCGATGGTAGTCGACTTACGCGGTGTGGAGGGAAGGAGGAGTCACCCTTGCCCAGTGGTACCACTGTCATGAAAACATACTGTACCATTCCTGAGAAATATCGATGAATATAACCTAACCTTGAAACACTTTATATTCCCCTAAAAAGAGTAGTCGACGTGCAGGGTTTAAAGGAACCCAACTAACCTAACGGGGGGGTGCCCCAAGTCCCGATTATGGGGGCAGAGATACTTCCGTATGTTCAGTTGACAATAATTCGATATTGTAATATGACGTGTTTGTCAATTTTTCGGTGACATATGTATAATAAAAAAAACTGTGTCTGTACTGTACATTGAATAAATTTAAAAAAAAAATTGAGGGGCGTTTAAAAACAGTAATAGAGCACGAATCCAAAAAAATAAGTCTGTCTGTTTGTTTGTACTCGCTAATCTTTGGAACTACTGGACGGATTAGAATGATTTTTATTTTATTGTATAGATATTAAATTTGGCCAACATTTATAGGCTATAATTTATTTTGGAAACTTGAACACTTTATGCTGAACCGCAACAGACCAGCTAAACTATAAGAGATACAAAAATGACACCATAGTGATCCTGCGCTTCCGGAACAGAGTGACTTAGGTAGCCAGCGTACCCCATTGCGACATTTTCTTATAAAGGCAGTCACATTAGCCAATATTGACCGTTCATACTGCTAACTCTGCACAAACACGGCCACTAGATGTTATTACTCACTCCATTCAAGCCAGGTAGGTATAAGGTTATCTTAGTTTCCATTTTAATCACTATTTTTGCACATATCATCGTCACACGCCCACATTTTAGTAATAGTAGAAACATTTTGCAGACAAACAATAAAATTTCTACGTAGAAACAAGTGATTAAGTCCGCAAATAAACATGTGACTTACGATGATGATGCAGTTCTCACTAATTATCATAATTAAGATGTTTTGGTAGATAACGACGTTTTATTGCTAAGTAAATAACGATGAAACTTTAACAAATTAGTAGGTAAGTACCATAATATTGTGCAATAGATTATTTTTTAATCATGGAAATATTCACAAATAAGGACATGAACGTGTATTCTGAATTTGTAATCGATAAATGTTAAGTACAATGTACTTAAGCTTGCGAAAAAATTCGAATGTTTTATGAATGGATGTTCGTTACTCATTCATGCCAAAACGGCTGAACGGATCTGGATCGAATTTGATGCAGAAATTGATTACACACTGGACTGTGAGAATAAAGGAGGTTTTCTTCTCACACATACATACCATCATTTCCACGCGAACGAAGTCGCGGGCAACAGCTCATATTACTTACTATACCTGCCTACTAGTGATGCAACGAATACGAATACGAATATTCGTATTCGCCGAATAGTAGAGATTTACCGAATATTCGTATTCGGCGAATACTACGAGTAATACGAATATTTAATTTATCGCCAACTGCTGATCCACTGGCCTTTTGGCGAGAAGATGTCCATTTTCCAAGTCTGAAAAAATTGGCCCAAAAATATTTTTCACTGAAGCCATGTACAGTCGCCTCGGAATAGTAAGACTTTTTTCAACGGCTGGGAACATCCAGACTGAAAAAAGAAATCGCCTAAAACCTCTACCAATTTCCATCTACAAATTTTACGTTTTTTTAATAAAAAATTGCCTGTTGTACATTTTAATAATTAGAAGAGTAAACATTCATCAAATAATAAGTCAGTATTACCATAGCGAGATATTCGTATTCGTAAAAGTAGTATTCGTTGCATCACTACTGCCTACCAACAACATACCTATAATATAATGTAATAAAGTAAAAACTGAACAATTTGTGTTCTACAAATTTATGAAATTCACAAAAGAAAATATTATTCCTTGTACGTTTTCCTGCAATAAAGACGTTTTATAATATCCTACATGTCCTGATGCCTTCACAATGATAGCGCTAAACTCGTAGAAAAATATAGGAAGCTCCTATTCCCTAGTAGGTACTAATAGATAATAGTAATATAGATTTGACTTCAGTTCAAATTTTTGAGGTAGGTACAGGGAAATGAGCAAGCTTGCAAAATTCATAAAAGGACAACATGACTACATGAAACTCTAATATTTTCAGCTAACGAATTTGTCGTTGATGTAGTGGTTGGTAGGTTTAGTGCAGCTTATATTATTATGTTAGAGTTTTCAAGGATGGATGGCTGTTTGTGACTCTTTCACGCAAAAACTACTGAAAGGATTGAAACGAAATTTAGCTCACAGATAGTTGATACAACCTTGATTATATACACTGAGAAAAATGTAAAGCCGAATATTTCGTAACGAGGGCGGATTTATTCGTAATGAAGGCGAAAAAACGACCAAAAGTCAACCGACCAAAAACGCCTTCCTAGGTTGGAGGCGTTTTACGCCTTAAGCGAAAGGCGCAAAAAATAAGCAGCAATATACTCTCTAATGTGTATTTTAGACGTAATTATTAACAGATAAGCCTTAATTCAAAAGCTATAAACGTGGTAAGTCAGATAGAATCGTCTGATTGACGATGACATTTAACTTCCGGTAAGGCGATATAAACGGTAAAGGGACGTGCTCGGGTCACACACACAAAACTTTCCGACGTATCACTGTCCCAATTGACTTCTAGTAAGGCGTTTTACGTCTTTCCTTACAGTGGTTTAACCTGTCCACTAAGTGCTTTTACAGTTTATCGACATCTAGTAAGGCGTCTAACGTTTTACCTTACTGTATTTTAACCTGTTCACTGAGCATTTTTAACGTTTCCTAAGTCGTAATCGACTTTTATTAAGGCATCTTAAGTCTTTCTTTACCATGGTTTAACCTGTCTAATAAGCGCTTTTAATGTTTTTTAAAGTAATTATTGACTTTTAGTCAGGCATGTTACGTCTTTTCTTACTGGGGTTTAACCTGTGCACTAAGCGCTATTGATGTTTTCATAAGTCGTAATTCACTTTTAGTAAGGTGTTTTACGTCTTTAATTACTGTGGGTTTAACCTGCCTCTAAGCGTTTTCAACGTTTACTAAATCGCAATCGACTTCTTTTAAGGCGTTTTATGTCTTTCCTTACTGTGGTTTAACCTATCCACTAAGCGTTTTCAACGTTTACTAAGTCGTATTCACCTTCTAGTAAGTTGTCTTAGAATGTTCCATACGATTAGGTAAGCCGTATCGTAAGGTAATTTCTGCTTTCTTTTCGAGCAGAAATGTTTTATGAAGACCGGAAAAAAAGCCTTCTAACGGCTGGTAACGATTTTCCCTAAAGGCATGATTGACTTGCTTTACTATCATTTATTAATTCATATTAAGGGCATTGGGCCGCTCAAAGTGCGCGTTCACTCTAAGGTAGCGCGAGCTAATATCCTTCACATGAACTTCATGATAGTAGATCAGCCAACCGTGCCTTTCAGTGAATAGCGTAACCTGCTGTTCTCCCAGTCTTTGTAAGCTTCTGCAATCAATAGAACGAAAATGTATAAAACACTTAAATAATAACTGTTTACTAAAGAAACATACTAAATAGATTATTACCTCCTCAACCCAACATTACAACCTCAACCTAATAATAAGCCGATAGCGTCTGTATCTTATAGGAATGATAGTGCATTGCAATAAAACCATTAAAAAAAATCAAAAAAATCTGTATTAGAAAATAGAAAATCAATTAAGATACATTACTATATTTAGATACTTAAAACAAGATAAAAAATGGTTGCCTGTAAAGTCGGTTTTACGGGCGAAGATTTTACGTGACAACGTCATAGTTGAGTGGGAGAGAGACGCAAGGCATTCGGCGGGCCTCTCTCTCGTTCGGTGACTCATCGTAACGTTACCGGGCGTTACACTTTTTCATAAGTGACTCCCAGCCGCAACCTAATTTAAGACGTTGTCACGTCAAAAATATAGGTACGTTCACCAAGCTATTTGGTTTACATTTTACAATGTAACTTGCATGTTCAAATGTAAACTAAATAGCTTGGTCGACCGTTCTTAGTATACAAATTTTCAATATTTTACATTGTAAGTTATAGGTTTGACGGAACCAAAAGGTTCCGTCAGTTTTCAACTTGATTTGTTCAACGTAACGAGCATGTGCTCGTGACGATACATGCCTTTTGAAACTGAATAGATAGAATACACTGAGATAAGAGAAAATAATGTTAAATAACTATTCGTAATGAAACTTCAAAATTATTCAGGTCAAAGTTGTTTGACTGTTTATCTTGTCAAAATTTCAAAGCGAAAACCGACTTTATGGTGACGAACCTTTTCATTCCGTTTACTGTACCTATAGGTAAATGAACTTATATCAATCTAAAACTAAAACAGAGGTCTAACTTAGAGTAAACTTACGAGTAATCAGACTTTTATATCAACAAGTAGTCTTTGGTAAGAAAAAAATAACATAAAATTAAACTTTAAATAAAAATCAATTATTATTTACTATTTCATTTTATTAATTATTTAATTTAAATAAAATTTGAAGGGTGTGACGAACCTTTTCATTCCGTTTACTGTACCTTTAGGTAAAAGAACTTATAACAATTTAAAACTAAAACAGAGGTCTAACTTAAAGTAAACTCATTTAGTCAGTTCAGAGTCATTGGTAAGATTAAATTTAATTAAATAAAAAAAAATATTATTGTACTTGTTTTATTAATTATTTAATTTAAATTTAATGTGAAGAGTAGGTTATGATTAGGGTTGCCAACCGTACTCTAAAATAGAGTACCTATTGTACTCTATATCAAGTAGGCGTACTCTATAATCTATAACAAAAATAGAGTACGCTAAAATCTTTTTTACACAATGTTTACTATACTAGTGCCAGTCATGTAACATTATGCAAATCCATTATCATAACCAAAAAAAAGTCTGTTTACTGTTAATATGTGCAGCAAAAAGTACTAAAAAATACCTTTTTAAATATATAAAATAAATGATACCCAGTTTTTGGAAGAACGTATCTCTTTATTTACCTCCATAACCTCAGCAGGCCTGGCAGAAGACGATGATGGTGGGGACTCGTCCTTGGCTGCCTGGATTGCGTTAGAACTTAATATTACTACATACTTTTAAATCGAACATTGTCAATACTCTTAAGCGTAAAACACTTCACTTCACAACTTCGGTTTCTTCACTTTTTTCCACTTATGCACTCACAAATCTTCTCTCGGATTGAATTGTACGAGTATGCGCCTAAACATCTTCAGCGTGAGCTTGGTCTCTCCTTCCGGATAGACGCTGCCTCATCCTTCTTATAAATGCAGAATCCACTTGCTCGTCTATCCATTTGTTATGCTTTTGTATGATTTTCTTATAATTATTGCAAGAATCACAATAAGCAACAGCACCAAAAAGGTCGTCATCAAAATGTTATTTAGTTTTATGTGATTTTCTTGCTATTTCACTGGCGCTGTTATTGCCTCCTGAAGCGTTTTGGGCGATGATAACCTCCTTACCCTCAGTCTTCGAATAACTTTTTCCAATTTTCATTCGTGCTTATAATATTCCTATTGTTTTACATTGTAACTTGGTGCACCAAAGCACACAGGAATCCGCCGCTTTTGCACTTTGCGCCCGTGCGGATAACTTGCCAGCGCAGTTCCCGAAACGTGTGTGGCAGGGTCGCCATGAAGTATGCAGGTAGAATCAAACACGTCTGTTCAATACAAGCGTTTATTACTGACTACCCTAACATAAGGCTCTACTTATTCTAAGTACATTTATGCAATTCACTAAGGTTACCATTTGATTCGTCGTGATCTAAGCATATTTCGCCTTATGATAAGACAAATGTTGCCAAATTTACGGTTGCATTGACCAAATATGTACGTCGTTATATGAAGAATTGTTACCGTTCAATCAGTCGTAACTTGACCATGTTTTGCCTTATGATATGGTGAATATTGCCATGTTTACGTTTATATATGCCGCATATGTACGTCATTATATAACTTAAGGTTACCATTTGATTCGTCGTAATTTAAGCATATTTCGCCTTATGATAAGACAAATATTGCCAAATATACGGTTGCTTTGACCAAATATGTACGTCGTTATATGACGTAATGTTACCGTTCAATCAGTCGTAACTAGATCATGTTTTGCCTTATGATAAGGTGAATATTGCCATGTTTACGTTTATATGTGCCGCATATGTACGTCGTTATATAACCTAAGGTTACTATTTGATTCGTCGTGATCTAAGCATATTTCGCCTTATGATAAGACAAATATTGCCAAATATACGGTTGCTTTGACTAAATATATACGTCGTTATATGACGTAATGTTACCGTTCAATCAGTCGGAACTAGACCATGTTTTGCCTTATGATAAGGTGAATATTGCTATATTTACGTTTAAATGTGTGCCGTATATGTACGTCGTTATATAACCTAAGGTTACCATTTGATTCGTCGTAATCTACGCACATTTCGCCTTATGATAGGGCAAATGTGGCCACATTATACGTTTATATTGCCGAATACATACGTCGCTGAAAAACTTTATGTTTACGTTTAAATTGTTGTGACCGAAGTATATTCCGCCTTATTATAAGGTGAATATTGCCCTGCTAAAGATTATTTATGACGCTTTCGAAAGTTTGTTTATGACTTATGTTTACGTTTGTTTAGTTTTTATTGAAGTATATATCGCCTTAATTTAAGTTAAATATTGCCATAATTACGGTGATATTCACCACATATTCGACGTCGTAAATTTAAAGCGTTTTTTGGAGTCCATTACTGCTGTATTAACAGTATAAAGTTAAAATCCAACACTGCCTTACGGTAAGACATTTTTGTCGGTTAGTGTTTATCATAAAAGACGTACCATTTTAACGGAAACGCCTAGCTAAGCCAAAATAACCGTAAGCGTTACAAAATCGCCGCGCGACATTACAATTTAGCCGTCAAAGGCGGAATACACCTTAAGCCAGAAATCAATTTTTCTCAGTGTACTGTTTATACCGGTACTTTGATCCTGTGGGGGTGGGACAGTATCGAAAACCACGCGGGCGAAACCGTATGAGCATAAGCTAGTACTTACTGATTAATACTGATCATGTAGATGGGTACTGAATACGGTTCGGAATTATGTACTGAATACGAGGTATTCGTTTGTGCGTGGACGTCGCTTCAACCCTATAGACGACCACAGCGACAGTTTATCTTTTCGACAGATTGCTATAATCCTCACTCAAGTACCAATATATGTACCAAACTCGTCACTGCCGTATAATACGTATTCAGTATAATAAAATGATTAGCCAGTCATTATGAAAAAAGTTGTGCTTCTTCTTAGTGTCAGTTCACACCGAGACGCGACGCGACGGTACTGGAAGAGGCCAGTTATTTCGCCCTGTGCCGCGCGATGCCCCAATGGACGCATCGCATCGTCGCAAGGCCCATTGTAAAATCGCTGGCAGCACGACGACGCCGCGCTTTGAAGCGAGATGTCGCGCGGTGCTGCGAGATTCTGCGCGGCGCAGCGGGACGTGTACACGTCTACATACGCTTCGTATACTGCCCCGCCGCCGCCGCCGCCGCCCGCAGTCTACTATTTGCAAGTCGCCACGGGGTAGCCTCAGACTGCGCCTCACAAGCCGTCACCGTCACCTCCTTCTGCGAAGCAGTCATGCTAGCAAAGGAGGTGTCGCGGTCGGAACGCAAGAGGGACCTATGGATTCGCTCGCCGTCCGTCCGTCTTATGACGACAGGCCGTGTCGACAGCGCGATCGTGTTCCACGCGCGCCTCAAAGAGATGTCAACATAAGGACCCGGAAGGGCCGATGCCTGTCGGGGTTGCGGGACTGTTCGAAGGATATACAGCGGCTCTGGTACACAAAGGGCTAAGCTAGAAGAAGGATGGGTTCCCATTGTAAAATCGCTGGCAGCACGACGACGCCGCGCTTTGAAGCGAGATGTCGCGCGGTGCTGCGAGATTCTGCGCGGCGCAGCGGGACGTGTACACGTCTACATACGCTTCGTATACTGCCCCGCCGCCGCCGCCGCCGCCCGCAGTCTACTATTTGCAAGTCGCCACGGGGTAGCCTCAGACTGCGCCTCACAAGCCGTCACCGTCACCTCCTTCTGCGAAGCAGTCATGCTAGCAAAGGAGGTGTCGCGGTCGGAACGCAAGAGGGACCTATGGATTCGCTCGCCGTCCGTCCGTCTTATGACGACAGGCCGTGTCGACAGCGCGATCGTGTTCCACGCGCGCCTCAAAGAGATGTCAACATAAGGACCCGGAAGGGCCGATGCCTGTCGGGGTTGCGGGACTGTTCGAAGGATATACAGCGGCTCTGGTACACAAAGGGCTAAGCTAGAAGAAGGATGGGTTTTATTCAGTAAAAGTCTGACACTCCCTTCCGCTCCGCTCAGAGCGGGAGGAGTCATTTGATGACTTCCCATCAGAAAAACAAAAACAGGCTGCGCCTCAGCGCCGCTCTTACACGCTGCGCGTACCGGCCATGCACCGCTGGATTACGATGCATAGCTCTATGCGGCGAGGCGCCGCGAATCATCTCGAGGCGCAGCGCTGCATGGTGCAACGTATTTTCTTAATTCTCACAATGAAATTTGTAACTTTTCGTCGTACCTAAAGTCGTACGTAAATAAAGTTATATTTAGAGTCGCTCCATAAAAAATTGCGCGCAGCGTCGCGTCGCGTCCCGTCTCAGTGTGAGAAGAATGACTTTAGGTAACCTACAGACAATATTTTTACGATTGTTATGAAAAGATATTGCGAAGGCTTAAACAATAATATTTATCTGAATTAACCTATCTTATCTTTTTAGTACTACTAGATCATTTGATTATTATTATTCGCTTATTTTTTCAAGTCATTTTATTTTGCACTCCTAAAGTTTGTATTTAAGGAACCAAACTCGAAAAATAGAATCATTCTGAGTTAAAACGGGGTGGGCTCACCATCAGAATCAAGAAAGATTTTAAAGTGGAAATTAAGTTCCAAGATTCATAATATTGAAAGTAAAAGGTGATTTACTAATTATCTTATATTGTAATTATTATAAAGGGTGTAAAACACCTCATCACGAAGCCGAAAGGCACTTGTTCTCCCCATCATTGCGATCATTTTTTTGTTCTACACCATACCAGGGAACCTTCTAGTTACGGAGATATTGAAAGTCAAAGTTACAAGTTTTTGACAACTTTCTTTTCAAATATAAGTTTTTTATTGCAAGTTTATTACTTTAATAATTTACCTCCACGAACCCCGTTCTATTTAATTCATTCATCAGCAAAATGTAAGTGCGTTACAATGAGTTCTACCACAAAACGTGATTTATAACCTCAAAAAAAAAGTAGTTTCCCAGCAATAGTTTTTGCGTTAAGTTATTAAGTTTGATGTACAGAATGCTTGGTTGACGGCTTCGTGATGAGGTGGTTTACACCCTGTATATTCTGAAGAATATCATTTATTTTTCTGGTCTTGTTATAGCAGTGAATCATATAATTTTAGTAATTATAAAACTCGCGTTTAGCTCATGTAATCGCCTTAAGAATATTGAGAAGACTTGTGATAAAATGAAACCGTAAACCCTAAACCTATAACCAAAATTTAAGGTACGGACGTGTTAACCCTTTTGAGTGTCTTATTGAGTGACGGATACCTACTTACCTATTATATTGTTTTTTAATAAAACAAAAGACGACCTTCATGGCCAAAATTTTAAACAGGTAGGTACTTGTTGTGTTCAGGAAATGATTTTTTTTAAATCAAAATATTTCTCTTTTGTGCTGATCTTATAGTTATACAGGTGCAAATTCTACAAAACATATATCTAAAAAATAAGGAAAATCAAGTGTCGCATTACATGATAAATCCGACTATTTCAGAATTTTCTTAAATGGTTCGGTAATTTTAAAAATTTTCACGAGCCTCTAATTAAACGATAATAGACTAGTTTTTGCCCACGACTTCGTTCACGTTCCCACCATGTCGTGACGGCCAATAATCGTGTAGTTTTAAGTGTCGTGGCTTGTATACCTATTTAAATGTAGGTGTACACATATAAGACGACGCGACACTCACAACATAGTGGGGACGGGACATTCTAGCGGCATTTAGCCCAAACCAACGCATTCTCATGTTTTCTTCCTGGAAAATAAAACTAGAGCAAATATTTGATTACTATTTAATCTAAACATTCCTTCCATTTCTCTATGTTTTGATTTCTTCCATAAAATAATTTGAAAATATGTTGGTACGTTACAATGACTACCTGATATGACTACATACTATTCATATCCCATTGAAGGACTTTTCATGAAAAAGACATTTAATGGGATGATATATGAACTTAAACTCAAACTCAAATCATATATTTCAATTAGACCATTACGGCACTTTTGAAACTTGTCAATAAAAACAAAAAAAAGCTAGGCTACAGTCACAGACAAAAGGCATAATAACTTGAGAAAGTACTGTAGTTGTGTTGTAGTAGCAAAGAGTTCTGGCAGAATTTATTTTTAATTGTTATACTTTTTTTTTGTCAATAGGTTTTCTGGGGCAGCTATTAGTAAAATACCAACATGGTTTTAGCCGCACAGGTGAGTGAAACTTTTTTTTATCTTTTTGCTAATTTGTCTTCCTCGTTCATCTAGTGGTCGCAAATACGGCTTCTGAGCATGAGATCCTGGGTTTGCTTCTCGGATCGGGCAAAATATTACTGAGTTTTTGAATCAGAAATTTTCGTTTGCTAGCACTTCCCCTTACCATGGGACTGAAACAACTGGCGAAATCTGGGTGTACTATTAGGTACACGAAGGTACCTCTAGGTACACGCGTATGATGTTACGATAGGTACTTCGATTGGACTACAGAATATCTATGTTCCCAAATATATTTTTTGAGAGGACAATGATACAAAGACGAGATATGAGGAATTTAAAATTTCCATGGAAAACTTATTTTTCTCATAACTCTTGTTAAAATCAGTGTCCAATCAAAATATATATTTGGGAACCTAGATATTCTGTAATTCAATCGAAATAAATACACACTACCTTAGGAAAATGTTTCATTTACAAATTATTTTGGTATTACGTTTGTATGAAATACGCATGCTCCGCAGGCGTCTTAAAGCTAGTTTCCCTCAACTTATCCACAACCGTACGTGAATGTCACTACGTTTCAGTGGCGGTTGAAAATCTCCCAAAAAATAAAATTTAAGTCATCATCATTCTCTAATCTCAATTTATTTGGGATCGGCGCAGCATATTATGTCTCCTTCTTCGTCCTGAGTTCGTTACAGCAAGGAGAGCTTACCGTGAGTGTTCGCTGCACCCCCGCAGGGGGGTGCGGCAGGCGGGTTTTGGGCTTCGCCCTTTGTCCCGCGGGATCAATGTTTGCACCCGTAAACATACGGGTGCCGTCCTTGGGTCGGCCAGTATAGGCCTTGGCCTTGGCGAGCGCGCAATGCCGCTCGCCTGTGATTTAGTGTCGCAAGTGTGTGTAGAGGGCGCCACGGTGTTAACCGTATCTTCACGCCGCCTCGGCGGTCTGTCACCGCCAGGTGGAACTCCCGGTGCCCCGGGTGAAGCCTAGCGGATGATGACCAGCCAGAGGCGACTGGGGCTGCCCTCTACCAGGAGAGGGGCCCCCGCCCACAGCGTTATCGAAGCTAGCCGATGCGCTCCGGGCTAAGGGGCCATGTATGTGTGTGTGAGCGGTATTGTGTTATAGTAACACCGCCCATGTTAACGAGTACATAGTGCGCCCGCGCCGCTATGTATCGTGTGAAGTATAATCGCATGAGGAGTCGTGCGGGGTATGAGGTGGGGGGGGGTGGACGTCGTGTCTATATTAACTTAGAACACGACGTTTCACCAAGTGTGTGTAGTGTGTGTGGAGTCTAATTGTTGAGTAAGTCGTTGTAATATAGTACATAAATAAGACGACTTACTCAGGGGTCAGTCCGGTGGGTGGCGTCCTTCACGTCCGCAACTAAGTCGCGCGGTAATCGTCGTGGGCGGCGCCCCGCGTCCGGTGGTCGTGTGTGCCATGGCGCTATCGTCTTGATATGAGGCCAGGCAGAGGCGTCGGCTCGCTGGAACATGGTGGACGCGAGGCGACCGCAGAAGTCCTCCAGGCTCTCCATACCTAGATCCCGCTTGATGACCTCGTTCCTCACGTAGCGAGGGGCCGCTACTATTTTCCTTAGGGTCATATTCTGTTGTTTTTCGAGCTCTTTCCTGCTCCGCTCGCTCGTGAGGGCGAGCCAAGCTGGGGCGGCATACGTGAGCTGCGATCTGATGTATGTTTTGTACACGCTCAGCTTGGCTCGCAGCGGGAGTCGGGACGTCAGCACTGGGTGCAGCTGGAAGCGGGCGTTCCTGCCCTTCGCGACGACTGTGCGGACGTGTGGCGCCATGGTTAGCCGACTGTCAATGGTGACTCCCAGGTACTTAGCCGTCTGGAGCCACTTGACGTCGGCGCCTTGAAGTTTCAGGGGTGGTGGCTGCTTGTAGCCGCCCACTGTCAGCGCCTGTGTTTTTCCCACATTCACCGACAACCTCCATTTGTCCAGCCATTCTGGCAGTAGGTCGAGCACGCGCTGCAGCTTGACTGCCGCGTGTTGCACGTTGAGCGATGTAGCGATGTACGCGGCGTCATCCGCGTACAGCGCGAGCGTGGTGTCAGGTGTCGTTGGGATGTCGTCGGTGAAGCAGGAATAACACCACGGGGAGACGCAGCTGCCCTGCGGTACTCCGGCGGCGATGGGATGGACGCTCGACAGCGTCTTGTCAACCACCACCCTGTAAGTCCTGTTAGTGAGGAAGGATGAGACCACCTGTAACAAGCGACGAGGCGCGGCTGTCATTGACAGTTTGTACAGCAGACCGGCATGCCAGACTCTGTCAAAGGCTTTTTCCATGTCGAGGAATGCTGCAACTGCCCTCTCCTTCTTGTTCACCGCTGCCGTGAGCAGGTGCAGCACCCTCGACAGCTGGAGCGTCGTCGAGTGTTCCGAGCGAAACCCGAACTGTTCGGGGCGAGGCTCGACGTGCTTCTTGAGGTGTCGCAGCAGGAGTTGCTCAAACACCTTGGAGGTGCAGGAGAGAAGCATGACGGGCCGATAGCTCTCAGGCTTCAGTACGTTTTTGTGCGGCTTTGGCAGCATGATGACGCGCCCCTCTTTCCACGCAGCCGGGAAGGTCCCGGTGCGTAGGATCCCCGTAAACAGGCGCGCCAGGGCCGCAACCGTTCGGTACGGCAGGTGGCGCAGCACTGTGTTGGTGATTCCGTCGGCGCCTGGGGCCTTTCTCGGCTTCGTCCCGAGGATGGCGCGTCTCACTGCACTCGGTGAAAAGAAAATTGGGTCTTCCTCTGGAGCTATCGGCGATGCGAAGTACTCTCCAAGGTGCCTCTCGACTGCTGCGATGTGTTCGGAGTCTGAGCTCGGGTTTGGCTGGAACTGACGCTCCAGGTGCTCAGCGAATATTTCAGCTCGGTCTGCTGCCGCGTACCTGGGCGCCCCGTCGCTGTGAATTAGAGGCCGTACCGGGGCTGGGGTGTTCGTCAGTGCTCTGCACAGCTTGTGTATCGACGGCCAGTCTCCCTCTATGCCGTCGATGTGTTCCTCCCAGCCCGTGGCGTTGTGTTCCTGCAGCTTGGCCCTTACCTTCTCCGCCAGACGGTTGAGGTCGCGCTTTGCTGTAGGGCAGCCGGTGTCCTGCCACCGCCTGCGTAGGCGCCTTCGTTGGGCGATCAGTTGCTTGATGTGTGCGGGGAGGGGTTTGTAAACAATACCCCCCGGCGTCGACGGCGATGTAGTTGTCGCCCCTTCTAGGGCGCGCTGGATGCAGGCGGTGATCTCCTCTGAGAGTCGCTCAACGTCTGCGGCGGTCTCGACGGGCCAAGTGGGTGTGGTGGTCTCCATCCTCTCCTTGAAATTGTCCCAGTCCGTGATGCGACGTGGCGCAGGAGGCGAGAGTCTGGTCGGCATCTCCGATAGGACGACGAGCACCGGTTGGTGATCCGACTGGAACTCGTCGTCTATCACTTGTTGGGTGATCTGGCATTCGAGGCCCATGTGGATCACGATGTCCAGTACGTCTGGCATGTGTGCTGGGTTGTCCGGGTAATGTGTTGGAGTCTCTTATCCAACAAGCAAGGAGAGCGCTTATCCAACTTATTATTTATATCTTATTTATTTAGGCACGTATACAGGGGGAGGGGATAGTTGGGATTTATCCCCCTCCCGAAACCTAACTGAAAATAAATAGGATCATAACCACTGCGAAGTACGTCAGTAATATCATTACTCCCCGACCCTTGCTCGACGAGCCAGCCTGCGACGCTGAGCATGTAACGATGATAAATTCCCCAAATAATATTCCGACCCAGCCTGTCCCTTGCTGCCCTCCCGATAATGACGCACTAAGTCGAGGCCCGAACCCCACAGGGGGTGCCCTTAGCCAACGGCCACACAGAAAAGACGCAAGACGAGGGCGGGGCGCGGACCCGTCGCAAACAGGGCGCCGTCACGACTTTTTAACTTATATAGAAAAGACACGGACCCGTCGCAGACAGGGCGCCGCCGCGCCGCCGCCGTCACGACTTTTTATGGCGCGCACTAGAAGCTTTACCCGGCATTCAACCGTCCGATTTTGATACGACAACATGTCTTCTTCTGAAGATGAAGATGTATTGGCACTGGTATATCTCACTAATCTGCAGAGGGTTAGACGTTACTGGGTACATCCGGTATGGCTAAGCAATGGACAGAATAGATTTTTTTAAATAATGGAGGATCTACATTATTATCCTGATCGTTTTCAAGAAGTATACAAGATGACTCCACAATGTTTTTACATTATTATGTCCAAACCTGCCCTCCGCGCCCTTTCCGCTCCCCCGCTTGCGCCCGTGCAGGCCCGCGCCCTTCCCGCGCCTTGTCCTTCTATATGTTTTCCAATAGGACGCCGACGAGTTAACGTCGTGACGGCGTCCCGTCTTTTCTGTATATTTTACGTCGCGACGGCTGTATACATTTTATATGCAAGTAGATTAAACGGGCGCCGCGACTGCGACGGGTCCGTGCCTTGCGTCTGTTCTGTGTGGCCGGTGCCTTAGTGGTCGGCATTTAAATGTAAATATTTTTAGTTTGTAAGCCCTGGCTGGGGGCCTTAGTGACTTTTGGCCACCCACAGGATAGTTCGGTTAAGTAGTCAAGCAATCTTCTAGAGTTGCAACTACGAGTGGTCATATCTAAAAAAATCAAAAATGCGAAGTACGTCAATAATAGTACAGCGATTACAGCGATTTTTACACAGTTCTATGAGCCCCGGCAGCATGGTGCAAGGTCGGAACGGAAAAGAAAATACATAGACAAAACAACCATCCCAGCATCGATTTTTTTTTGCAGAAATTGCTCGTATTCCTAATTTTCTTTCTGGTGCATGTATAGTAAAAGAAATAACTTAATTTATTAAAAAATATTCCTACGAGCGTATAAGCTTTGCTTTACAAATAGGCAGAATTAGGTGTGTTTCTTTAATAAAAGACAAAAGAAAACCTATCAAATTCGAGATGGATGTAATAATTTTCAAGCTCGTTGCGCTCGCTTTTCGAATCCTACTTTTTTAATTAATGGGCTTTTGTGGATAGGATTCGGTCAAGTCCTTAAATCTAACATAATTATCCAAGTCGGAGTGCAAAAAAATACTAGCTGCTTTCATGGAATTGAAGGTGCACAATGCACATCCCTGTGTACAGTTCTCATGGTTGTTTCAATGATTGCCCCCCCCCCCCCCGCTCCCGCAACACAAAAGTTTGGATACGTGCTTGTATCTATCTTTTTTTTATTTATTTAAACAACACTTAAAACTATTGTTGTTTAAATAAAAAAAATATTAAAAAAAAAACTTTTCAAAAACTGAAAGCAGAAGGTAGATTATGTTTAAAAAATATTCCTTTTTTCTGTAGACGATAAAGATACCTAGGTGTAATTTTCTTACAAACTTTTATTTAGTTTCACCTCTCCCGGTTTCTGTCTGTGAAGACATCATGTTTTAATCTTGTTTTTTTTTCCATAAGTGTGGAAAATGGGAAAAGCAACTGTAAATCTAATAGCACTAGCACCTATCTTCCCTTGTCTGGGAATATTAATACAAAGTTACGACATTACTGTCACCAGGATTGTGGGTGCCCGATCGTTGAAGAAGGTCCGAGTCTAGTCAACTCGCCAGTATGCAGTGGCAACTTCTTGTTCATGATACTGCTACAAGGGTACCTGTGGGGCCGCTGCGACATCTCCACTCCATGCAAGAGAATCGAGTCAGTGGACGAAACAGAAGACTCATACGACTTTATAGTTGTGGGCGCAGGATCTGCAGGGTCCATCGTGGCTGGAAGACTGACTGAAAATACTTCTTATAATGTAAGTGATTTGGTTTTTTTTGTGTCATTAAATACAAGAAGTCGGTGACAAAAAAGTCAATGAAACAAACAAAAAGCACCTGCTTTCGAAAGAACTTCTCGCTAAAATCTGTATTGCCCGATAACCATGTCATGAAATGTTGTCGAGATACTTAATTTTAGAAGTGAAAACTTCTTTAGTTGAGCACTTTTTGTGTGAACAAAAATCATAAGACTCGCGTGACCGTCACGTACGCGTCTTAGCACTTGTAGCCAATCCGCTACGGCGTAGCACCACAAGGCGTGCGCGGGGCACAACCCGTAGCAGTGCTACGACTGGGGCGGGGCCTGATGGGTACTTTTTGTTTTCATCACATCAATCGGCAGTCCCCCAAAACTGCCCAGATGTTTTCTACCATGTTTATTACCTACCTACAACATTATGTTCTACAACATTCTATTATATTCTAATCTGTAAGTTTTTAAGTCTTGATAAAATACGTAGGTTAAATAAGTGTCAAAAACCTGTACCATTTTCAACCGTTCACCTTACTACCTGCCGAGATAGTAGTCAAGCAAACTTATACTTTATGTTAAAAAAAACCTTCAAGTGATCAGAATACAGCAGCTTATTCTTCGTAGGTGCTGTTACTAGAAGCAGGTGGACCAGAACCTCTCGGTGTGCGAGTTCCATCATTCTACAGGGCTTTCTGGGGCAACGAGGAAGTGGACTGGCGAGTTCGCACCGTGCCTGATAACTATTGTCTCGACCAAGAGGGGCAGGGATGCCAGTGGCCGCTAGGAAAAGGCTTAGGTAACTATTATATATTTTACCCACATAGCACTTTGCCCGCAAAAATTGTGATAACTCGGCCGTATTTGCATGTTATCAATAGAATTTATAGCCTAATATGTTACTCGGTAAAGATGTACCTTTCTAATGTGAAAAATGTCCCAATAAAGTAAAATAAAAATGGTGTAAGAATTTTTAAAAGCGGTTGAGAAGTTCTTGAGATAAATCGTAACAAACAAAACAAAAAGACAAATATTTCCACTTTATTATTAGTTAGTTCACTAAAACTATAGGTGAACCAAACTGAACTTGACTCAGAATTCGCCCATTCCTACTGTGCCACAAAAAAGCATCAGCCTAGACTTTTCTCAACTATGTTAGGGTCGGTTTCCAGTCTAACCGGATGGAGCGACTGCCTAAAATTGACCTCCACAATCTAATCAGAACTGGGTAATACGATACCCCATGGTAATATTATCGTAGTCAAACTTTCGGCCTGCTGACAATCTGTAACGACAGCATTGACAGCAGGGACCAACGTGTTAACGTGTTATCCGAGACACGGAGGAAAATTGGCATGTAATGGGTTACCCATCCACCGTGCTACAAATAATAAGCAAACTATCAAGAGTGTAAAACACCTATTAACGAAGCCGAAAGGTACTTGTTCTCCCAGTCATTGCGATATTTTTTTTGTTCTACACCATACCTGGGAGCCTTCTAGTTGGAGATATGGGGGGTCAAAGAAACAACTTTATGACAAGGTTTTTTTTTAAATACAAGTTTTTATTGTAAGATTCTGACACCTCCACCCTTTTAACACCTCTACGACCTCCGTAATATTCAATCCATCCATCGGCACAATGTTTAAAAAGGCGTTACATTGAGTTCTACGACCAAAACATGATTTTTCACCCTAAAATAAAAAGTTGTTTCCCAGCAACAATTTTTGCGTAAAGTTACTTATTTTGATGTACAGAATGCTTGGTTAACGGCTTCGTGATGAGGTTGTTTACACCCTGTATTTATGGGCACGTATCTGCTTCTAACTTTATGATAAGCAGCATTACCCTTCATTGCCACTGTACCACTAACTAGTTTCACGATCGAACCATCGCTAGGATGCAAAATATCGGTTTCTGCCTAACAGTAACTGATTCTGAAACATAAAAAGCGGTAACCAATCTTAAAACTCACTCCACTTTTCCCTATCTCAAGGAGGAACAAGCCAACTGAACGGTATGATGTACCACAAAGGCCACGCCGCTGATTTCGACGACTGGGTGGCATTAGGAGCCGAGGGCTGGTCCTGGGACGAACTCAAACCCTTCATGGACCTGGCGGAAGGCAACAAGCAAGTTGGGTCACTTGTTAGTGGGGAGTACCATTCGGAAACTGGAAAAATGCCTATTCAAAGGGTAAGCAGAGAGAATATGACTTTGTGAATTCAGTTGACGACATATTCTCTCACCTCTCATTTTTATTGTTATTGGAGAAGCTTAGTTAAGTACTACTGTCGTGTGCAGTTTGGCTAATCACTAAGGACGCTCGTTAAGGGGCGCGGAGCATGCGTCGTATACACCGTAAAATATATACATATATGTCACCGTAAAATTGTCAAACACGTTTTATTACAATATAACGTGTTTCTCTCTAGCGATATTGTAATATCTCGAATTATTGTCAACTGAACATACGGAAGTATCTCTGCCCCCATAATCGGGACTTGGGGCACCCTCCCGTTAGGTTAGTTAAGTTGCTTTAAACCCTGCACTCGGAAATAGGGAAGCGGGGCTCCGTCGACTACGCTTTTTAGGGGAATATAAAGTGTTTTAAGGTTAGGTTATAATAATCGATATTTCTCAGGAATGGTACAATATCTATTCATGAGAGTTGTACCACTGGGCAAGGGGGACCCCTCCTTCCCTCCACACCGCGTGAGTTGACTACCATCGCAAGCATTTCACGAAAAATAATGCGATTTGTTGTAAGCAGTATGTTCATTTGACAATATTTCGAGTTTTTACAATATCGCTAGAGATATTACAATATAACGTATTTGACAATTTTACGGTGACATATACAAACGTAATCCCAAAAAAAATTGTAAATCAAACATACTCTTAAGGTAGTGTGTATTTATTTCGATCGAATTCCAAAACATCGATGTTCCCAAATATAAATTTTGAAAGGACAATAACATAAAGACGAGATATTATGAAGAATTTAAAATTTCTATAGAAAACTTATTTTTCTCATAACCCTTGTTTGAATTAGAGTCCATTCAAAATATATATAATAATACACACAATGTTTGATTTACAAATTGTTTTGGTATTATATTGTATGAAATACGCACGCTCCGCAGGCCCCTAAAGGGCCGAATATTTTAAATCTAATAACTCAGGGCGGAAGGGTGAAAATTGCGGCAGTAACTGATTGATACACGTAGTCGTTACAATTTTACAGTAAAAACTCGAAGGATTTATTACCAGACAAGAGAAAACACGCTACAATTCTGTTCAAATGTTGATTGATTGGTCCTTAGACGTAAAGTCCTTCAGTATACCTCCACAACCCCCGTAGTTTATTAATCCATCCATCAGCACAATATTGTGAGTGCGTTACATTGAGTCCGACTGTAAAACGTGATTTACCACCCAAAAAAAAAAGTCGTTTCCCAGTAATACATTTTGCTTAGTTTCATGTGAGTACAGCGGGCCTGAAATGGCCGGCTTAATAGAACATAATATGAATCACGTTAAAAAAAAACTATTAATGGACTATAACCTCGAAGTTCATTCAAGTCATTATCATAAAGTGCTTGTTGGACGTCTTCGTGTATAGGTATAGGTACAGTCACGTCCAATAATATGTATACACTTTTCTTAATATTATTAGCTATTTTCGCGAGAAAAAACGATTGTATCTAGGAAATTAGATCTTTTTCATAAAAATATGAGTTCCAGAATACTATGTACGTAATAACATTAAATTTTAATCAGTACAGTGTAAAAAACTCTTAAGTGTTTACATATTATTAGACTCTAAATACAAAACTGACTAGACATATAAAATTTATTTTCTTTTTTTATTTTATCCATGGGTATTTTATTCTAGGGGTAAAAAAATGATAGCAATGTCACAGCAATGTTTTTTTTTATTATCCAGTTCAATTACCAGCCCAAGCCGTTAAACGATCTAATAGAAGCCATCAACCAGACGGGATTACCGATCATCACGGACATGAATGACCCGAACACTCCCGACGGATTCGGCATCGCACAAGCCTTTAATGAGTGAGTTTTATTCATTTATTTATGGCTCTCCAAAAACTTATTCAATAATACACATACAATAAACACAGTAGATTTTTCGGATTTCAGTGAACTTGTCAATTAAAGGAGTACGCAGCACTTGCAAAGTTATAGTAATTTAACCTTAAGCAGTTCACTACACAAACTAATTACAGAATGAAATTACAAACTAAATTAAATAAGTTTATGCAGATGACAATAATGGAATGCCAACATGAACAAAATGCAATCATGAAAATATGATATGCTACAAAATAAAAATAAAAAAGATCCCGCAGCTTCGACTGCTATGACATGAACGCGTAATGCTGGCTGTTTCGAGAAGGCACTACTAAAAACTAGTACCTACCTGAAAAAAAAACCTGCGTAGGCAAGCCAGTCTTTAATTAAGCACTGCCGATAGAAGTAAAACCTAAGTAATCTATAGGGTGTAAAACACCTCTTCACGAAGCCGAAAGGCCCTTGTTCTCCCCATCATTACGATTTTTTTTTTTGTTCTACACCATACCTGGGAACCGTCTAGTTACGGAGATATGGGGGGTCAAAGTTATAACTTTTTGACATTTTTTTTTGAAAGATTTTAACTTTTAATACATCCACGACCCCAGTACTATTCAATCTATCCATCAGCACGATGTTTTAAGTGCGTTACATTGAGTTCTACCACAAAACATAATTTATAACCTCAAAAAAAAAGTTGTTTCCCAGCAATAATTTTTGCGTAAAGTTACTTAGTTTGATGTACAGAATACTTGGTTAACGGCTTTGTGATGAGGTGGTTTACACTCTGTATATCTGCTACGGGTTGTGCCCCGCGCACGCCTAAATGTTGCTACGCCGTAGCGGATCGGCTACGAGTGCTACGAAACGTTAGGTGTCGGTCACGCGAGTCCCATGATTTTTGTTCACCCAGAAAGAGCTCAACGCGCCTAAAGAAGTTTTCACTTGAAAAATGGGGGTGGACTTTGCCAAGCAGTGGGGTATTCAGGGCTCCGAAATCCGTCAAGTCGGCAGTTAAGACCCACAAAATAAGGGGCTGGCCTATTGCCAACGGAAAACTTCATGAGCATGTTTCACATTTTCTGTTTTGGATGAATGCTCTTTTTGACACAAATAGGAGCCAGTGACACCTGGTTATGTAATGTGTAGATAAATCTTAATTACCCACACTTGTCTGTATAACCATTGCGATAAGAAGACCACACATAATAATTTAATTACGAGTGATTAAATATGGTTATAATACATAATTACACACATGTAGACTTGTAGAGCTTCAGACAACAATAATAAATTATATGTTAAGTTAAAAAAACACGGAAATAAAACTGATTAAACGTAGGTACCACGTTTTTATCTGATTCTTAATCAATTTAAATCTCTGTTACAATAATACGGAAAAAAACTTTGTTGTAATAATCAATTATTACAACTAAGTTTTTTTCCGTAGATTAGCCTGAATCTAAGGCATAATATAGTATACTAGTACTAGCTTCTACCCGCGACTTCGTCCCCGTGAATTTCCCGCTTGCAACATTTCTTATTGCTGCTCCGGTCCTATTGGTCATAGCGTGATGTTATATAGCGTATAACCTTCCTCGATAAATGTACTACCTAACGCAAAAATATTTTTTCAATTCGAGCCGGTAGTTCCTGAGATTAGCGCGTTCAACCAAACAAACAAACAAACTCTTCGGCTTTTTAGTATAGATAGATATAGATTTTGGTCCCAGACGTCACTTGTTTTTTTTTATCCAAAAATCTCTCTTCATGATAATTGGTAATTCTATCAATTGTCATTGTTAGGGGAAGCTCACGCGGCCCTCCCATATAAATGTTATTAACTGTGCTTAGCTACTTTATCAGTCTATATGTGATTATAAACTAATAGAATTAAGATCATAGTTACAATATAAAGGGGTTCGGGGTTTTGGTCCTTATGACCAATGGACTTGAATCGCACATCCATGGATAGGCCTTTTCAAGTAGCAAAAAGTTATTATTGGGTTACATTTGGATTTGTTGTCCGATTCGAGATATCGGCTCATTAAATATGTGTTTCCAGAATCTCGGATAGTACGCCAAAAATCAATGAAATACGTATTGTGTAGTGATACCGAGTTTCCTCCGTGCCTATGAAAGCACGTTAAACTGTTGGTCCCCGCCGTCATTTGTAGATCTTTGACAGTCGTTACAGGTAGTCAGTGGCCCAAAACGTCTGACTTACCAGTCTTACCAAGGGGTATCGTATTATCTACCCAGCGGTCGTGTTCTACGCGCGCCTCAAAGAGATGTCAGCAAAAAGGAAGAGGTCCGCAAGGGCTGATGCCTGGCCGTTACTAAGCGAATTTTAAAGAAATACCGCAACCCTAGAACACAAAGGACTATGAAGGAACATTAATGGGTTTTAGTCAGTAAAAGTCTGACTCTCCGTACCGCTCGGGAGGGGTCCGAAAATCTAACAATACGAAAAAAAAACCGGCAATGTTTTATGTACCCTATAACATTGAATAGATTTATACTTTTAACTTAAGATCTAAGAATTTAAGATAATTCAAATCGGTTCAGTAGTTTGAAAAATATATTTATAATACTTTGAGATTTAATCACAAAATGATTTAAAATTCAAGGTTCCTACGCGTAGGTACTCCGATCGGACCACATATCAGGTCAAGCACAAACAAAGGTATGGTACCTTTGTTTGTGCTCCATGAGAATATGCCTTTCTAACGATATATACTAATTTTATACCTATTGGGTCCAAGACCAGAGTCTATACATTTGTGCCCATACAGGGTGTAAACCACCTCATCACAAAGCCGTTAACCAAGCATGCTGTACATCAAACTAAGTAACTTTACGCAAAAAGTATTGCAGGGAAACAACTTTTTTTTTTGAGGTTATAAATCATGTTTTGTGTTAGAACTCAATGTAACGCACTTAAAGCATTGTGCTGATGGATTGATTGAATAGTCCGGGGGTCGTGGAGGTGTTTAAAGAAACAATTAAAATCTTAGAAAAAAAACTTGTATTAAAAAAAAAACTTGTCAAAAAGTTGTAACTTTGTAACTTTTAACCCCCCATATCTCCGTAACTAGAAGGTTCCCAGGTATGGTGTAGAACAAAAAAATGATCGCACTGATGGGGAGAACAAGTGCCTTTCGGTTCGTGAAGAGGTGTTTTACACCCTTTTATAGTCCGTTGATACTTGCCAAGGATTTGTTTGAAATACCATAACCATAATCCTCATCATCTACCTGCCCTTGTTCCATGTTACTTGGGGTGGGCGCAACGCGTTTTCTTTTTCCATTCTGTCAACCGTCACGCAATTCTACACCTTTTTTCCTTCTTAACACTCCTCACACAATCCATCCATCGTTTCTTTGGTATTTCTCTCCCTCTGAGCTGAGATGTATTCATCTCAGCTCAGAGGGAAAAAAGTCCAAGTCATAAGAGTCGAAGAAGGACTTTGACCGTGAAAAAATCTTTCATCGACTAATATTAACTTGGAGGGTTGTATTGATGATTTTGATGATTATAATTCTGTAACTTAATACGTCTTACGGTCGCGGCCGATACGTTTATCAACATACAACTTAGCACTGCCCTGCAAATTGCAAAAAACGTAAGAAATTTTGAATTTCGCAGGCTACCTTGGAGCATCTCCCTTAATATCATATTTTTCACCTTCCAGCAAAGGCCAGCGTTACACCACAGCGCGCGCCTACCTACCACCCAGGTCTGAACGCCCCAACCTGAACGTGAAACTCTATGCCCACGTGACCAAGGTTCTGTTCGACGGTACTAGAGCCTATGGAGTGGAGTATGTCGACGCAAAAGGCAATACCAAGACTGTTAATGCTACAAAAGAGGTACGGGAGGGACATTTTATACTTATTCTGAGTATTTCTGAGGACTGTCGGGGCCTGTCCGGTCCTTATATACACCTGATGCATATTTTGTA
Source organism: Xestia c-nigrum (assembly GCA_916618015.1). Classification (NCBI taxonomy): domain Eukaryota; kingdom Metazoa; phylum Arthropoda; class Insecta; order Lepidoptera; family Noctuidae; genus Xestia; species Xestia c-nigrum. The sequence continues at coordinate 9,987,646 of OU745263.1, forward strand.
AATCATTTTATGGTAATGCTGAATTAAATTTAGCTGCTTAGCTTGGTTGGTATTTTTATTTAAATTAAGTTTTTTTTAGGATTTAAAATAGTAAAGAAGAAAAGATTGTAATATAACTTTAGTAGGATGTGCATCCGGATCGAAGTTGTGTGCACTCAAATTTGGTGCTATTACTTCAAGGCCCGAATTCGGTCGCGTACTGTCGGTCGTGTAGGTACTTCAGCGAGAAATACAATAGCCGCTGGTCCAATTCAAGCCTAATTTAAGTTATGCGTTGTCACACTAACTTGTCACCCGCAGTAGGTACTTACAAACATTGTTCCATGAACACTAACAGAAGCTTTAGTGTTGATCTACCTTGCAGAGATTATGAAAAGATCCAACTATTTTGCAGCAGGTATAAATTATTGTATCATCATCATATTTATAACATTTTACAGGTTATCCTCAGCGCAGGAACTCTAACCAGCCCGAAAATCCTAATGCTTTCCGGAGTGGGACCGAAAGAAGTCCTGGAACCCTTGGGTATCCCCGTGCGAGCCGACCTGCCCGTTGGCAAGAGCCTGAAGAACCACTGCGGTGCCACGTTATACTTCATACTGAGTGCAGTCAACAACACTGAAGCTTTAGACTGGAATGGTTTGACTGAGTACCTACTCACGAATGAGGGACCTATGAGCTCTACTGGACTTACTCAGGTAGGTTTACCTATTTTTAGGGTTCCGTAGCCAAATGGCAAAAACAAAACCCTTATAGATTCGTCATGTCTGTCTGTCTGTTTGTCTATCTGTCTGTCTGTCTGTCCGTATGTCACAACCACTTTTTTCCGAAACTATAAGAACTATGATTTTGAAACTTAGTAAATATATGTATTCTGTGAACCGCATTAAGATTTTTAAACAAAAATAGAAAAACAACAAAAAAAAATTCGGGGTTCCCCATACTTAGAACTGAAAATCAAAAAAATTTTTTTCATCGAACTTATACGTTTGGTTTGAACGAGATCTAGTATTTTTTTTTAATATGTCTTAAATCGTAAACAGCAATTTACCTTCCATTAAATCTGCTACGGAACCTTTCATGGGCGAGTCCGACTCGCACTTGGCCGCTTTTTTAAATAAAGTAACAATATACTCAAAGGTGTCCACAAGACAAGCCTCGTTCCTTAGTGTCGCACTAGATGGCGGTGTCTGTAATGTCCAGCGATCTATTTATTTTATAAGGTTTTTCGTACTCACAGCTTACTGGCCTGCTGTACTCGAGCTACGCTGATAAGAAGCTCCACCAGCCAGACTTACAGTTCTTCTTCAACGGCCTCTACGCTGAATGCTCTAAAACTGGTGCCATTGGTGAACAAGCTGGGGATTGTTCCAGCTCTGGCTATAATGTATCGTAAGTAGAATTAATAAATATTTTGAAATTAATAATCAGTGGCTTTAACCAGCGGCTTTTCCATGTGGTTTCTATGCCGCCCATTGGTATCTGACTTAGCTTTTTTACATGCCTTCAAGAAATATTTCTCAAACATGCTGGTTTCCTCAGGATGTTGTTGTATTGTATTGTTTAACGGGCTGGAGCGAATTGGTAGATGTCACATGTCTTAGATTTTTTTTTTGGTTCTAGGACACCCCGGGTTCCTCACGATGTTTTCCTTCACCGTTTTAAGAGGAGGAACGATAAAATAAATAACACAAAGTAATATGCCTGTCTGGGTTCGAACCCACTGTTCGTAAGTCGGGGTCACCACAACTGGGCCACCGCTGCTCAGGATGTTTTCCTTCACCGAAGCAAGTGCACAATACTCACATGAATCTGAAAAATCAGAGAAGCGTGCCTTTTTTTATTGTTTTTTTTTGGATGGGAAATCATCAAATGTCTTCTCCCTCTCTGGGCGGAGCGGGAGGGAGTGTCAGACTTTTACTGACTAAAACCCATCCATGTTCCTTCCTCGCCCTTTATGTTCCGGGGCCGCGGTATCTCTTTCGAACAGGCCCGCAACCCCGGCAGGCTTCGGCTCTTGCGGACCCCTCTCCCCTTATGCTGACATCTCTTTGAGGCGCGCGTGGACCACGAACGCGCCGTCGACACGGCCTGTCGTCATTAGACGGACTGACGGCTAGCTAGCCCATAGCTAACCGTCCACAGGCCCGCATCTACGGTGGCCGGTGGTGGCTACCACGTGGCCCCAGACGCCCGGTGCGTCTACCGCGGCGGCTGGGATGAGAGGCTCTCTCCCTCTTTCATTCCGCCACCTCCTTCGCTAGCATGACTGCTTCGCGGAAGGAGGTGACGGCTTCCCATTCCGTCTCAGAGAAGCATGCCTTGAGTTCGAACTCGTGACATGACTTGACAGTCCGACGGTCACACCACTATAGGATATACAACGAAATACCTACAAATGTATAAGGAACCCTTGTTCCGCGAATCCTACTCGCACTTGGCCGGTTTTGAAATACATTAAGATAATAGGCTTGTTAACTGAATAAATCTAATTAGTCCGTCACTTAGATTATCAAAAAATATTTGCCCCGTATTTTTTCTTTTGTCACATAAACCAAAATTGACGAAGATACAATGCTTTTAAAATTCCCTATACGTCACTGTTTGGTATCATTCTTAGTGAGTTCTGACGTCACGTGCCCTCACTCCCGAGTTTTGATGAGTTTTATCTTTGTTAATATTCGTTGATTTACAAAAAAAAAAAAAATACGTGTCCATTATTTTCCAATACTCTAACTGACGGACTAAACAGATTTGCAATTAATTGATGGTGGAAACTAGCCCATTCAATGATACAATTCTCATTCAGAGCAAACGCAGTGGCCCTACTCCCGCGCAGTACTGGCTGGATGACCATCAACTCGACGGACCCCTTCGAACAGGCGCTGTTCTACCCCAACTTCTTCTCACACCCAGACGACATGGAGATCATCAAGGAAGGACTCAAATACTTGCGCAAGATATTCGACAGTGATGTAAGCATTATTCTAGTCCGGGAGCTATCGTTGCATTTTAGGTAGTGTTTTACGCCGATCGGTTGCCATCTTGTTCAAAAGATCTCGAATGACTGTAAGTAAACCCAGCGTCAGCTGACGCACCCGCGGTGGGTGTAGGATTGGGAGGTAAGGTTAGAAAAAAAATAAGATTAAGTCATAGTACGCCGGCTGAAACTTGTTCCATAAATAGTTTACATCATACTGAGCTTAAAAAAAATCGTCAGCTGCATAGTCGTGGGGGGATCATGCGTCAGCCGCTCGCATGAAGTTATAAATGATGCATGCCTGATAAAAACCTAAAAGCAATGCAGCTGACGATTTTTTAAGCTCATTATGATGTAAACTATTTATGAAAATAGTTTCAGCCGGCGTACTACGACTTATTTTTTTTTTACAACATTCGTAACCTTTCAATTCCTACACCCATCGCTACTTGAGCAGCTGACGATTGGTTTACTTATTGATAATATAAGATCAATATTCGATGACAATATCAGCCGGTTTCAGTGGCGTAGCGTAGGGGGGGCAGGGGGTGCGGCTCGCCCCAGGCGGCACTTTTTAGGGGGCGGCAAAATTTCGCAATAAATAATAAATATATTTGACCCATTTCAATTTTTATCGTAACTACAAATTTGGACCGATTGAAAAGAACTCGGAATTTTACATTTACTTATTCTGTGACAAATTCGAGGGATCCACGAGTTATTGATTGGATTGTCAGTCGTCCATTTCACATGTAGCCGAGTGCAATTTAACAAAAAAATACTCATATGATTGAACGAAGTTTATAGTGGGCGGATTTTCATGGGACTTTTTTTGAGTTCCTAGACAAGTGGAGTAGAAAGTTAAAAAAAAAATTTCGCCGCTCGCGAATTTTCTTTTTTTAAATTAATTTCTTCTGGAATATTTTTTTTTCGATAACGAATAACTTCAAATTCGACAAATTCATTTTGTAGAGTAATAGTGTGACATGCGTGTATCCATTCAACTATAATTTGGTCTGTTTCTTTGTTCATTGTTGTAGATGTAATGCATATTTCAAGAATTCTTTGAAAATTTCCTATTCTATATCTTACCAAAAATTCTCTAGAACTAATCTAAGTATGTTATCCTACTACTATTATAAAGGCGAAAGTTTGTAAGTATGGATGTATGTATGGATGTTTGTTACTCTTTCACGTAAAAACTACTGAACGGATTTGGATGAAATTTTGCACACAGATGGTTTACAACCTGGATTAACACATAGGATACTTTTTATCTCGGTAGTAAGATCCCATGGGACAATTTTGAACCTTCACGCGGGCGAAGCCGCTGGCAGAAGCTAGTGTATAGTATACATCAAATTGAAATACCTAAATAAAAGGGCGGCAAAATTGTTTCCGCCCCGGGCGGCTGACACCCACGCTACGCCACTGGCCGGTTTACAATCACTTTTTTATTTGCAACGGTACCTCCCGGACTATTAGATGAAGATTTTGAATTTCGAGATGAAGCAAAATGTACATTTCATCATCATCATTCTCTTGCCCTTATCCCAATTCATTTGAGGTCAGCGCACCATGTCTTCTTCTTCCATACTCCTCTATTACTCGTCATATCATCAGACACTTCTTTTCTTGCATACAGGGTGTATTTCACCTCATCACAAAGCCGTTAACCAAGCATTGTGTATATCAAACTAAGTAACTTTACGCAAAAAATTTTGCTGGGAAACCTTTTTGTTTTGAGGTTTAAATCATGTTTTGTGGTATAACTCAATGTAACACACTCAAAACATTGTGCGGATGGATGAACTGAATAGTACGGGGGTCGTCGAGATATTTTAAGTAAAATCATGCGATAAAAAGTGGTATTTAAAAAAAAGCTTGTCAAAATCTTGAAACTTTGACCCCAATATCTCCGTAACTAGAAGGTTCCCAGGTATAGTGTGGAACAAAAAAATGATCAGAATGACGAGTAGAAAACAAGTGCCTTTCGTATTCGTTAAGAGGTGTTTTACACCCTTTATAATTCTTAACACAGTCCATCGATCATTTCATCAAAGTGAACATTTCTATCAGGCTGATTTCTTAGCGGCAGCCCGCAGGACTTGACCCTGATTTGGTGATGATGACAATATATTCGGTCAAACATGAAACTTCTATTTAATCATGTTGTTAGCAACTTTTAACCCCTGCCCCCCTCCCTTCCTCGTGGTGAGGTTTTAGACTCCCGTATTTATTTGGTACAAGTATCATGAAATTCAGTTTTCTTTAAAGTTAACAGGTATAATCTAATTTAATTCTGGAAAATTAAGCACCGTGATATAAATACCCAGACAGACGATTAAAAAAAAACACGTTATATCTAACCACTACACCCCGTCCTACCTAGTCCTCGCATTCACAATCATTTATTTTATTCAATTATTGTGAATGTGAGGACCTTGTGGGTCACTTTTTGTTGTTTTTTTTCCACGACTGTCTGGCAGTTTGAGTTCTATAAGCGACCTACCCAAATGTCCTTTCTTTGGTATTGTTCGTCTTTTCTTTGAGGTCCTTGAGTTGTAAGTCGAGCTACGCGATAACTGACAAATGCTTGCACTGACTGGACAGGTCCACTCAAATCTGTGTGGTTCTTTCTTTATAAGACCATCTCAGACACTAATCTGCATAGTCCTCGTGTGAATTAAGCAAGATTGTCTGGACTTTAAAAGAGACTATAACCTCTGAGTTTGTTTCAGCTGTTTCTTCTCAGAGTAGTAAGGTAAGAAACACCGGCCCCATCTAGTTTAAAAAAAAATGACGTGTAAAAGTGTTTGAGAAAACCTACTTGCTGAATAAATATCATTTATCATTTAGTGATATTTCTTGTCTTTTCTGGACCCCCTCCCCCCTTTCGAGCCTGAACGACCTTCTTAAGGGATTGCAGGAATGATGTTTTGTAATTAATTTTCACAATGCTTATCGTACAGATACTGCAACAGAAATACAAAGTGGAGTTGGACCCGGAATACACGAAGCCATGCGATAAGAAGGGCGAAGCCTGGTCGGACGAGTGGATGGAGTGTATGATCCGAGTGCACACGGACCCGCAGAACCACCAGCTCGCTACCTGCGCCATCGGCCAGGTCATCGACCCACATCTCAGGGTGTACAATCTTAAGAGTAAGTTTGAAACTCAACTAACTAGCTCTTCGCCCGCGAAAATAGTGAATAACTCGGCTACTTTGCATGGTATCAATATAATTTATAGCCCATGTTACTCGGTAAAGATGTAGCTTGAAATCGGTTGAGAAGTTTTTGAGTTAAATCGTAACAAAAACACCCTCTTTATAATCTTAATATATATAAATCTCGTGTCACAATGTTTGTCCTCAATGGACTCCTAAACCACTAAACCGATTATAATAAAATTCGCACACCATGTGCAGTTCGATCCAACTTGAGAGATAGGATTAAATCTCAAATTATGAGACGCAGACGAAGTTGCGCGAGTCAGCTAGTATTATTATAGATTATAGAAGTGTACATTATTTCTTCCTAAGGTTTGTTATAGAACGATAAAACAAGCTCTTTCAAAGGTACAAAACTTCGCCCAATAAAAGGGCGAACTCTACAGACTTCTCTAGTCTCTACGCCTAAAGTTAATCTTTAAAAAGATAAATTTTGATGATTAAAAAAGAACGTTTTTTAAATTGAAACACTGCAAGACACGAATGATGTCTAAACAAAGGTGGTAATGGTGGTATTCCCTAACAAAAAATAAACTATATGACGGCCCAAATGGCGTAGCGGTAGTGAGGCTGCCTTATGTTCTTAGTGTCCTGGGTTCGATTCCCGGTAGGAGCAAATGTTTGTGTGATGAGCATGGACATTTGTTTCCGAGTCATGGATGTTTGTATGTATAATAAGTATGTATTTACAAACAAAAAAGTATATATGTAGTATATCAACTATCTAGTGTCCACGACACAAGCCTTGCTTAGTGTGGCACTAGATGGCGCTGTGTGTAATGTCTAGCGATATTTATTTATTTATTTATTTATATCTTGCGGATCTAACATTTCTTTCAACATTTGTCTATCGCCTTCAGGTTTGGATTGTGTGATTTTCTCTGTTAGATAGTCGCGAAACTCATGGATCAGCACTATAGAGGACACAAAAACAACTTTTTTTTTTTTTAACTCTAAATGTCAAAAGACCCTACCGATAATTTATTACTAATTTGTTTTTTCCAGACATACGAGTATGTGACGCTGGTGCCATGCCTTCTCAGCCAACTGGCAACCCTCAAGGTGCCATCATGGCGGTCGCCGAAAGATGCGCGCACTTCATCAAGGAAACATGGAATTAAACCGATTTATCCTATGCCGGCTATGCCACTATCTCATTAAATATTTCGTACAAATTGTACATTATTAACTTTGTGAATAAAATGTTGAATATTCATGAATTTATATTTGTTTGTTTTTTTATTGCGACTGTTCATTTTAGTTTTCACCATTTTAAAACACTGGGAGGTTGCTAAACTAAAGAATGGAAGATTTAAAAAAAACGATGAATAGAGATAATAATAAATTTATAATGTAAATAAATGAAAACAAATACATACATGATTACACAACTTATACACACATTATGTTCATACCATAAGTTAATTTTAATGAAACCTACAGACTAACAATTCATAATTTAAAAACAAATAGCGTTGTCATTAAGCTTAAAAAAAACTTCATTTTTGAAAGAAGAAGTGTTAGTATCTTATTCAAGGAATGATATATTAATACTTCGCCAATTAAAGATTTGAATCAGATGGCAACACTGAGGACTGGTGTATACTGTTACAAGACATAGAAAAACATTTACAAACAATTATTATCCTTTTATTTTACAATATGTATAGGTTTAAAATTTAATAAATGCCAACATGGAATAATATTTCACTCGGCAGAATTCTGTATCTAATACTTAATTCACTTAAAATGAATCTATCTTTAAATACAATATTTGCATGACAGAATGCTTTCTTTTTTAGAGATGACAATAACAACAGTGTTGCCAGCAATACTAACAACTTTACAACTAAATTCTGAATACATGAATATAATAGAAAAATAAACACAAGCCAAACTTAAACTTACAATGGTCCAATAATATGGAATTACAAATTTTCATTATAAAATGCGAGATTGGAAATGCAAAATTCGTAAGAACTAGGGTATAATTAGCACCTCAGTATCTTAAAGAGATTATTCTGAAATACATATGAATCTAACTTAAATTCTACTGATTGTATTGTACCAATTTATTAGTTTGGCAATATAAGTATTAAAATGGCGTTTGGTAAGGCGGGTATATCTTCAGCCAGAGGATTAGGATTTTCTATCATATTTTTACTAAATCATAAGTACCTACTGCATAATTATACCTCTGACTGGCTTCATTAGAGAACTCTATGAATAATGTAGTGTCGAAATATTGGGGCTTTTCAAAATTTAAGTACCTACTCATACATCAGAAACTGTAGTCTGTTTTAATATTGTCATCCAGACATTAAATTAATATTCACCTTTTTCAATATTTCCGTTTGTAAAATTGGACTCTTCTTGGTTCTAAATCTGAACAGCGAATAATTCCTAATTCAAACATTCCAGATATCGAACATTATTTAGGTACTTCTTTTACTACTTCTTAAAAAGTATGGCAATACTCAGCTACTTACGAAATAACTGGGTGCCGAACAAACAGACTGACTTTATAGGATGATTATTTTATGATTTCGTTGATCCAATAGTTGCTACATGATCTACAACAACTCTCTAACGTTGCAACCCACCTTATTAAAAAAAAATCTTACTGCTCGTCCTTGTCCTTGGCTCCATGTTTGAGAATGCGCGTGAACTCCACGTAGTCAAATAGTCCGTCGCGAATAGGTGCCTCGCGCAGCATTTCATCCACGTCATCATCAGTGAACCTGTCTCCCATGGTGGTGAGAAGCTCGCGGAGACGCTCCTCGTTGATCACACCCTGGTTCTCTTCGTCGAAGCATCTGATGGGAAATGTAAATGAGTATTAATCAACTATCCGCATCTTGTATAATCACTTGCTTCGGTGAAGGGAAAACATCGTGAGGAAACCAACATGCCTGAGAGATATTTCTCGACGGCATGTTAAACCAAGTAAGGGGCCTATGGGTGACATAAAAACTCTGACACCAGTATAGGCACTATTAACCACACATTTAGGAAAGAGAGATCTAGTATATTGTTATGTGGCCTAAGTTGATTTTTGTTCGACCATTTTTAATAAAAGGTCGTAATTTCGCAAAGAAATTTGAACCTTTTCACATTGACTTAGTTTTCCCATTTCCAAACTCAAAATAACACACGAACCCAAATCAGGTCTCGGAAATCTGTTTGAACTTAGTCTAAGGGCCAGTTGTGGACTATGTATACTGTATTAAATGATGGTGATGACCGTTGTAAACAAAATTCTAACTTGAACAATGAATGTTTCCACAAAATATTCTATTCTATTCTATTTTTGTTGAATGGCAATTGAAGCCGGTGTCGACTATTCTGCCAATGTCGAAAGTGAACTGGAACGGCAAGTGGGTGTTTCAAAAATAAAAATAAAATAAAAATTAAAAATCTACGGTTGATACAGTTGGGACTTGTTGGTTAGTAGCAGACTGAAACAAACAAAAAATAAATTATAAATAAATATTATAATTGTTAAAACATACATATACCACAACAACACAGACAGAGTATTTGATGTAACGGTTTATAGTTTTATACTGTTGTGGCGGATGAAAATCATCAACGCCACAAGCAGTTCGGAAGAAGGGTATGTCAGAAGGGACGGAAAATTAATCGGGAGGGGGATTTTCAGTTTAGGGAGGCGGCTATATAAATCAAGAGGTGGGATGTTGTTTGAGCATTCAAAGAAAATGTGGTCTAGAGTACCCTCTCCTAACCCACACTCGCAGAGAGAGGAGTCACGTGCATGGATTTTATGCAAAAAAACAGGAGTGCAGCAGAAACCTAATCTGATTCTGCATAGGACGGATGTAACGGTTTTAGAGACCTTTTTGTACCCATAGAACCAAGGTTTTGGTCTAATGGTTGGTTGCACTGCGTAATAAAACCTGCCTTTTTTCCTACCGGTAACGTTCCACTGTTCCTGCCATGAAGATTGGAGTTTAATTTTTGGCAAGTTCAGCAAGTCATATCCCTGGTGAGTGTTGTAGGAGAGATCAGCTGTTGCTGAAGAACAAGCATCTTTAGCCAATGTGTCAGCACATTCATTGCCCTTAATACCGCAATGACTGGGAATCCAAACTAACTGAACGTCTTTTTGATTACCAGCGCAAGTAAATAGTGACTTTTTAATTTTTAAAATAAGTGTGCTGTGCAATTTACTTTTGAAAGGATTCTGGACTAAGGTTTGCAAGCAACTGAGAGAGTCAGTGAAAATTACGGCTTTGTCAATATTGTGGTGTGACTCTATGAAAAGGCATGCTTCTAATAAAGCCACACACTCACCCGTAAACACAGAAGATTCTTTAGGGCATTTATATTGTAAAATAATTCTGGAGTTTTGGTAGTAGACCGCAGCTCCAGTGTAACTGAGGTCAGTAAATTTTGAGGCATCTGTAAAAAATCGTTGAAACTCAGACCATCGCTCTCCCACCACTACATTGAAGGCCGAGTTTGCCGAGAGGGACTTTTTAGAAATGCCAATATCAAAATATATTTTAGGAGAGAAACAAAGGACTTCATAGGCAAAGTTAAAAAGGGGTAAACTAGGATACTTAACGATTGGACATTCTAAATTTTGGAGTTGGCGAAACGTTTTTAAAATTAAAGGGAATTCTTTATGTTTCCAGAATTTTGAGTTTCTGCATAGGGCGTCTAACTCGTTCAATTTGGCTATAAGAGGATGGGAAGATCTAGATAATACTCTAGACAAAAAACGGGAGGCCAGATATTGCCGTCTTAGGGCCAAGGGAGGTTCAGCACACTCAACCTGCAATGCATTAACGGGTGTCGACTTCATGCAACCAGAGACGATCCGAAGGCACTTGGACTGAAGTCTGTCAAGTCCAGACAGAGCCCCTTTGTTGCATGGAACTAAATGGAACGTACCGTAGTCCAAAACGCTACGAATCAGAGCATTATAGACTAATTTCATGGTGTAGGGGTGGGCTCCCCACCATACACCCGCAAGAACTTTTAAAATTGAGATGACCTTTTCACATTTGCTTATTAATGAATTTATATGATGCTTACCGGTTAATTTTGTATCTAGAGTAACGCCTAAAAATTTAACTTTATTTACTACTGTAATAACATTGCCCGAAATGTCCACTGAGATGGATGGAATCAATCTTTTACGGGAGAATACCATTGCCGAACTCTTCGGTGCGGATAGAGCCAGACCATGGCTCAAAAGCCACTGGTTCAAAGAGTCCAGGGAGAGGCAAAGGGATGACGCTGCGTCTATGACGGAAGAATCTGTCACATACAAAACTAAGTCGTCTGCGTATTGTAGGATGTGACAGTTACTATTTAAGCAGGTTCCCATGTCGGCTGTATAAAGATTATAGAGGAGAGGACTGAGGACGAATCCTTGTGGAAGGCCTTTCCAAGTCTGCCTTTTGTCGAAATCCTCACCCTGAACTCTCAGAACCAATGAGCGGGACATGGTAAGTCCACATATACATTCGACCATCTTAGCCGGAAGACTCAGCTGGTGCAGTTTCTGCCTGAGAACGGGAAGAAGAACGTTGTCGTATGCGGAGGAGATATCTAGGAAAGCGGCAACAACGGATTCGTTTTTAGAAAACGCTAAACGGATATCCGTAACTAGAACGCCGATGCTGTCCATTGTACCGAGACCTTTCCTAAAACCAAATTGGTAGTTCGGCAGTAAATCTCTTGATTCAACTATCCATTCTAGTCTATTTTTAATCAAATGTTCCAGTAGTTTGGCCAAGACTGAAGCCAGAGCAATTGGTCTGTATCCATTCGGATCGTCTACATGCTTGCCTGGTTTCAACAGAGGGATGACAATTTGTACCTTCCATTGGTCTGGGACCCAACCAAGGTTATAACAGTAGTTTAAAATGTTTAAAAAGTAAAGTTTAGCCTTATTTCCAGAATGACTGATAAAAGAATATGGCACACCATCAATGCCCGGAGCTGAGTCCCGGACGTGACTGAGTACCACATTCAGCTCTTCTAAAGTAAATGGCACATCAAAAGGATCTACAGATATATTATCTGGGGGTACAACAAGACATTCAGAGGGAAGAGGAACATAGGGTGGCGCAATTTTGTCAAAAAAACTTTCGGCTGTTTCTCTAGTGATTGGACAGGAGATTGATGGAGAGCAACCACGTCTAAACCTGTTAACGTTCTTCCACACTACTGAAATTGGGGTAGAGGGAGATAAAGACGTGCAAAATTTAACCCAACCTGAGCGTTTCTTTCTACGGAGAAGGCGTTTGGATCTAGCATTTACTTGAAGATATGCCAACATGTTTTCCATAGTCATCTCACCATTGTAGTGTTCTTCCGCATTGTTTCTTGCCCTAACTGCCAAAGTGCACTCTTGATCCCACCACGGAGGCGAGGGGATTTTGTTTCGGGTACTGTTTTTCAGTGGGAAGCAAGAGTCCGCACTAGAGGTAATGGCCGCAACAAAGCCTTCATAACAACTCTCAGCATGGTAGTGACCAGAAGAATCTGGTAAACTTGAATTTAAATTTGGAAGAGTACTGATTTTCTCATCCATTACTGAGGCAAACTTAGACCAATCTGGTTTAGATAAGTTATATTTCAGAAGTGGAGGAGAAGTTTTTTCTAAATAGGTCTTATTAAGTAACGAAATAACTATAGGGTAATGGTCACTACCATGCGATAGGGTTGTACACTCCCAATGGGTTGAAGCAGCCAACTCAACTGAACAAAATGTCAAGTCCACACAGCTCTTTTGTTGTCCAGGAGGAGATCTGCGTGTTGGGGAGCCATTATTTAGGATGCATAGATCTAGATCGTCCAAAATGTCTACCAAAGCTACACCGAAGGCATCACAGCGTTCGGATCCCCATCTGAAATGGTGACAATTGAAGTCGCCCATGACCAATATTGGTCCCTGGACATTGGTAAAAGTGTTTTTTAAAATAACTAAAAAGTCACGATGAGGATGAGCAATATAAATTGAAAATACTGTGATGCCTTCAACCCTTCCTGCCGCAATACTCATATCACCTGAAAAGGAAGGTAGGGATAGGGGTGAAAAAGGAACCCTATTGTTTACAAATAGGGCAGATCCTCCATAGCCATCAGATCTGTCACATCTGATTATGTTGTAGTGTGGCATACGGAAGCTAAGACTTGGAATAAGCCAAGTCTCAGCTATAGAACAAGCCAATGGCTTGTACTTATTAAAAAGAAATATGAGGTCGTGTTTTTTATGCCACACGCTCCTCACATTCCACTGCAGAAATACTTGGCGAGCCGCCATTTCTAATGTTTAAAAGTAAAGTAATAAGTTCATTGGCAACGTTGGACGGTAATTGTGAATTAGAAGAAGAAGAGTTAATAAGGGTGGGTAAGAGTTTTACTAGAAGTTCTATTACGGAGATAGTGTTATTAGCGGGTACATTATTGTGATTAAGAGCACAGCCATTAGGCTGTGAAGGTTGGGGATCATTAACTAGCTGCTGATGCGCGAATTTGTCATAAGACGGGGATAGAGGGGCATGGGACTTGGGCTTCAACACAACAGTCTTACGGTATGACTGAGTAATCGGAGTCTTAGCAGCGTTAGCATAATTGCGGGACACTGTTGGAATAATTTTGTTAACCTCAGAATAAGGCATCGATTTCTCAGCCATCATTGTCTTGATAGCCTTCTGTCTACCATACTCGGGGCATGACTTGCTATTGGCGAAGTGATTCCCCGAGCATAATATACAAAAAGCCTCTTGCTCAGTAATGTTGCAGCCATCACCGGGGTGATCATGGCCACACTTACCGCAGCGTGGATTCGATCTGCACAAATTAGCCACATGACCAAATCTGCAGCATTTGCGACACTGTATAGTGGGGAAGATGTATTGTTGGACAAGAAGGGTTGTGTAGCAGCAGTAAACTCGTGGTGGTAAGACTTGGCCATCAAAAGTGATGACGCAAGTTTCGGTAGGTTTCCATTCAGTCACACCGTCTTTAAATACTTTCCTATTAATGCGGCGGATCTTAAGAATTGGTCCGCATCCTGAAGGAACCGATAAATATTTTGTGGCCTCTTCTTCGCTGAGGTCAGAGGGCACGCCAGTAACAACACCCATCCTTGTGATATTGAATGTTGGGATTGTAGCCAAGTAACCGTATTTTGCCAACAAACTGTTTACTAAAAATGAGTTAGCATCCTGAGGGGATGTAAATTCCACAGACACGCGGTTTCGGCCAACTCTCTTAACACCACCACGAACAATGTTCGCAATGTTGTTAGTGATCAAAAATTTGCCAAAATTCACTGGGTGTAAAGTGGTCCCTGAGTTTGGTTGGGTTTCAACGCGAGTAACATGGACAATATACGGGGATTTATCCATGACTGAATACTTAGTGCGACCAATTTGGGTTTTGGATTGTTTGTTTGGAGGGGATGGTGACAATATTTCCTCATTACCGGGACGTTTACGGGAGTTTTGGGGTTGAGATTCATCCATCTCTGCAACACTACAAACAACATCCGCAAATTGGGACAAAGGGTTCGGAGTAAATGATGTTGGGGAAATTTGAATATCAGGAGGGTCAGGGTCTGGCGGTTTATTCCTTTCCATTTTGGATGCTAGTGTATAACAAACAATACAAGCACAGTACTCACCTGTTTACAAACACAATGACAACACAAATAAACAGAAACGAGTCACAAATATAACAATAAACACTCAAAAACCGCTGAAAATCTCTAGACACACGTGCTATCCAAGACACCTGTGGCAAGAATCCCACAAAATATTGTTGAATTAAAAGTAAAACTCCATGCGTCACCACACCAAGAGTCAACGCGCGGACTGTGAAACGGACTTGACCTTTTTTCTAAACGTGCGTCAACGCGTTTTAATATGTGCGGATATACAAGTAAGAGACTGGTGAAAAAAACTTGGCACAAACTCAGCATCCGCGGGGCGCTACACTACACATTGGATGATAGGCCACATTGGGTTCGGCGATACGTACGTCCGAGAAGCTCATTTAAAGCGAGGTCAGTTTATGCTGACTGCTGTATAGCCTGATGAGTCGCCGTGTGTACATATTTGTTGATCAACAAAGCCTACCCATAGGAACAGTTATTCAGCTTTCAGTTGCAGTCGCCTACCTCTTTTCGGCATCTGCTGCTATTGCTGCTTCACGTAGGAGTCGGTATAATCCGAGATGAGACAAACAGCTTTTACCCAAATAGATATCTAATTGTCTACATACATTCCAGTAGGAAAGGGTACATTTTTGTAAGAAGGAAGTCGAAGTACAGAATCGAGTTGCACGGAGCCTTCGCTACTGATACATTCGAGTTTGGCGTATCATGCCGACGGCAACATTTGTGTGTTGCACCCCTGATACAACAACAAACGCTGATTGCGTATCAGGTTTCAGGTCCATTGAGTACGTCAGGATAAAAAAAAATTATTACATTTATTTGGCTGGAAGGTTGGATGAAAGGGAGTAGTCAAAGGCGTACCTTAAAAGAGATTAAAGAAGAGGCCTATAAGCTATATTCAGCATTGGACTGCTAAGAGCTGAATTATTCCAAGCTAATCTCTGTTTTACATGAAATAGGAATTTAAACTGGTTTGTTACAATAGGTGTGTTGAATTAATAAATACTTCAATATGGCACTAGCTAAACCATTGTTATCTACTTTAACAATGAGGACAAAAGTAAATTATCATAGATTATGTTATGGCTTCAAGTATTGTACTGCTATGCATTCCATGTCTTTACTTATTTAAGTATTCATCCTTTTTTGTGTAAGTATTTTATTTTAACTACAGCATGACCCGTATTTGGCTAGTGCTGGATTGTGTGGATTAGCACAAGGAAAAAGAGCCTATGTCCAACACTCTTAGGTCCATGTTAGCGATGCGCGATGGCGAGAGGTTTTTTTCGATTGTTTCGATTGTTCTAACATCTCGATGGTTCTCGATTGTTTCGACTTGGAGTCGAGTCCGACTCGGTCTGTTATTGCGACTGGCGCATGGCTCGTTCATTCGTCAGTTGTTCCTCGATGGTTAACAGTTTCGACTTCAAGTCGAGTTCGACTCGGTCTGTTGTTGCGACTGACGCATAGCTCGTTCATTCGTCAATTGTTCCTCGATGGTTAACAGTTTCGACTTTCGCGAGTTCTTGACTTACGTTGTGATTGCAAATCCAAACTAATTCTTTCAACGAGAGCAATCGAAAATAATCAAGCGGAAGGAATCATGAAAATAAATAAAAGATATCGAGGGTTCTTATTGAATTTGTTTTTTTTTTATTATTTTTAAATACGTAAGTATGTAACGTTAGCACTCTAGTTATAAATAAAACAGTGCATCGTAAGTAAACGTATACAAAGTACGCCCGGCTCGCTTGCCTCGAGAACAGTAACATGCACCTCGGCTCGATGTATGCAATCGACTGACCACTCACCCAGGTGACCGAGCGAGACTCGATGAGTGAGAGTCACTTATTCAAACAATCGAAAACTAGCGGTCGATTACGTTGACTCGAAACAATCGAAAAACATCTCGATTATTATGTAGAACGGCGAGTCGATGGTCGACTCGATGGTTTATTTTGACGACTTCGATTCTTTCGATTGTTAAAACATCTCGGAATCGCCCATCGCTAGTCCATGTTCACCGAAAAGATAACAGTCTGATTATCTAAAATCAGCTATCAGTGTGACATGTTCCCTACAAAAACGTGTTTTAAACAGCTGTTTTTAGATAATCTGAGAGTCATCTTTTTGGTGAACATGGACCTTAGAATGACCAACATAGAAAAAAAAAGAGAAAATCTCGAATTTTTCTTTTATTCTAAAGTGGTCAGCAGTGGGTAAAGTCAGTCTGTGAATAATGATAATAGGTCCAGAAGGAGCTAACTCCTCCACTAATGGAACCGCCTAAATTGACAAATACATTCAAATAAAGATTGCAAACGAAGAGAAGGCTTTGCTTTTTAGCAGTGAGATCACATAGCATGTAATAGAAATAAATATGGTGAATAATACTCTAGGTCGACTACTCACCCAAATGCATTCTTGATGACATCCTCAGGGTCGGTTCCCTGCAGGCGCTCACCAAACAGAGTGAGGAACATGGTAAAGTTGATAGGACCGGGAGCTTCATTCATCATACCTTCCAAGTAGTCTTCCGTTGGGTTCTTACCTGAAGTAATAATGTGGTTTGTTGGTTTGGACAAAACTAGGCAATAGTGGTTTGTTAAATAATTATAAAAGTACTTTTTATAATTTTATGATTCATTATTACTTAGTTTTGCCCCAGCTTTCTTGGGATTGGCCTCCAGTCTAACCAGATCTATTTGAACACCAGTCTTTTAGTCGGAGCAAATGCCTATCTGGTCTCCAGTTAATATTTAGAAAACAATATGGTCAGTTTAAAAAGGTGACTATACTTTTAAAATATTGACAACTTTTGTTGTTTGACAACTTGAACCTTTGTTGATATAGTTTTAAGAAACTAATAAATAGTTGGCTCAATACTGAGAATAAATGATTTTTTCCCTTTTAGTTTTAAAATAATATAGTTTCATAGTAATTAGAACAGGATAACTGCTGATAAATGTTTGAGGTCAATATTTATTTCTATATATTTTTTAAGGTATCTGTACAAGCTAGTTAGAGACAACAATAAATATTATTTGTTTAGAACAGCTGCAGTGTTGCAAAAAGGAGTCTCACTGAGCTATTTCAGTTTTCTGCTACATCTGGCCCACTTTGGGCATTATTTTAGATAATCCTTTCACCACAATGGCAAATATAACTCAACCATTTAAAAAACAGAAAATATACTACTCACCAAGAGAAGCTAACATATCATGAAGATCATCTTTGTCCACAAAACCATCCCTGTTCTGATCAATCATATTGAATGCCTCCTTGAACTCTGCAATCTGGGCCTGGTCAAACATAGCAAATACATTGGAAGTGGCACGTTGTGCACGCTTCTTGTTGGTGCCACGGCGACCTGCTGTCTTGCGGGACGACATTGTGATATCTAAAAAATACAATAATAATGTCAGTAACATATGAAACAGATGGTCAATATTTTATGAGATTGACCATGACTCACAGCTTTTTGACCTTAAAGGGACAAAAACAAATGCACAACAAAGAATTTGTTCCAAAATCCAATATGTTTTACCTCTATTTAGATACGAGAATAAACTTCCTTTAGTAACGTAAACGCTGATAAGCCAGGTAGCGAACGCTCGACTGCGACTACATACAGTATGTGCACAAAGTAATAAGTTTATAAATAAAATTTTAATGAAGTTGAGGTGTCACTCGGCTTATCGTCAATTCGTCAGTTTCTTGCGCTAACGAGAAAGTGACTCATTGCCAAAACCGCCTTCCAGTATTAGTAACGAAGTCTATCTAGGGCACACGGTGTCAACACCAAGGAGGCAAGGACTTCCATAAATGGACATGCATTTTCCCTAGAACATCTGCTCAAACATAAGCAATAATAGAAAGTGATTTTGTTGCTTAATAAACTAACCTGTATTTTTACACTTAACCCAACAGGAAACAACGGTTCGTAACTGAAATAAACGAATAAAACTCGTATTTTACTCGGTGGGTGACTAATTTATTTGACGTCAGTTAAGTGCTTTCGAAAACCTTTTAATGTAATTTTCTCATACTCATTTCCAGATGTAGGCTTAGCTTGGAAATATTAAAAATCGTACTCAATCCTCAATCGTGATCCGAAATTCGATTTTCATTCATTTTTTTGCACATATGTATGGTGGCTGTAGTATAACTATTTGAAAAAATGCTTTCGGTCCGGGACATAAAATTAAATAATATGAACTTGTATAGTTGACTTTTATCATATTTTTTTGTATGTTTGGAACGCATGTATGGTATTGCCAGTAAAATATAATTTGACATCTAGGAGAAAAAAAAAAAATCTGAATCAATCGATTGAAAACAAAAATTAGATTAAATTCAGATTAAAAATGTTTCAGTTATTGGTTAAAACAAAATACGACAAAATTTTACAAATAAGCAATATTTTTATAAATTGACAGCTTTGCCAGGTGATTTTTTTATGTAGGTACAGATCATGGAGGTAGGAATCTTATTCAGAGGTACAGATTACATAATTTTGGATTTGTTGATTTATTTGACGTAAGATTTTCAGTTAAAATGTCATAAATTATTCTGTATTTTTCGTCACATTTTAATATATCTCCCTGTGTCTCAATAATTTTAATGCTAGTGCATTCCATAGATTTATTGAATTCAAATAAAGTAAGTGAATAACATTTTGCGTCGTTGTAGGTATTGGCGATAGACTTCTTATCTTTAATGTAGCCGATCTGGATGTATTTTTTTAGATGTTATTCTGTAACGCATCAAGACTGGTGTGTGGAGTATGTGGCTTAGTTCGGTCGCTGAGCACGACGTCGCAGCGATACGGCTCCAACCACTATGACGCACTTGGAATAACTCCTAAAGCGACACAGGGCGATATCAAGTCTGCATACTACAAATTGTCAAAAGTTTACCATCCGGACAAATCCAACAACGTAAGGTTTCAGAGTGAGGCCACACAATGGGTTGACGGTGCGGTGCCGCAATTCATTCTTCATATAAATCACTATACCATGTCACAGATGCGTTGGGCTGCCGTGTGGCCGATAATATTGATGTGCCTTAAATCTCTAGAAAGATCTGCATAATGGGATGAAACACACCGAGTCATTGATTTTGCGGCACCGCACTGCACTGCGGTAAATAATATTGTATTGCGATGCCACACCTTTGTGTGGCACCCTATAGTTCAAATTAATTGCGAGGCCGCACCGTACAGTTAACATATCATGTGGCCTTGCTCTCAGTCTTCTTAAGATGAATTGTACTTCCTAAAAGTCAATCATACAGTCATGACTTATTAGGCATACCTAATAATTAATGAACACTACTTGTATGAACATTATTAAAACCGATTCCCTGTATCTGTAACATTCAAAATACTGTATTTTTTTCAGGATGAAGTAGCAGCAAAAAAGTTTAGAGCCATTTCCGAAGCCTATGAGGTGTTAGGAAATATACAATTAAAAAAAATGTATGATAAAGGTTTGTTTCTTACTTCATACGAGCATGTTATAAAATATAATTATATTTTCCATTCAAGTAGTAATTATTACTGTAATGTAGTTCTTCTTGTAGCTTTTGTATTGTTGGCCTTGAAGTATTTTTGTACTTGATTCTCTTCCTGTTAACAACTAAATGATTGCCAAAACTCTGATTGGGACGTATGAGATACATGGGCTGTTTTAGACTTTCACGCTATCAAGTATGTGGAATCCAGTGATAAGCCTAATAAAAAGTAACATGCGTCTCCATTATATAGAAAAACCGAGTGATACTGTCAGTGCATTTTGTTGTGAGTAACAATCGAGTTCCAGTAGTGCGCATAATAAAAGACTAAGAAAGAGGGTAGACAGATTTGTCTGCTCATAATTAATAATATTTGTCCCACCCGCATATCTCTTCAGTATACCCAGGATCATGATGCTTGCAACAGCGTTGAAATATCAGGAGCTCACAGAAATAAATGCAAATCATGGATATAGTCTTATAACTACTTTAAGTATATATGAGAAACATGTAGTATTACGTTCATCCTTGTTTATTCCAGGGTTACTAGGAGGTCGCATGCCAAGAGTAGAATATCAGCCAGACCCAGAGCCAACAGACCCTACACTAAAGTTCTATAAATCTCGCATTCATCGCTCAGCAGTACCAACCATGGATGGCAGACAACCTATTTATGACTTTGATACATGGTATGTTTGATATAGTATGCGAAAATGGGTAAAGAAAATGTGTGAAAAAATTGTCATGCCTTGGACCAAAAATTTTGATGAACCCGCACCCACCAGCTGCGGCAATGGGCCTTGTGGTGAATTCCAGAATTACATTCCATTACCAGAAGGGGGGCTTTGTCCCAGCAGTGGGAATGTTATTGGCTGACTATGTTCATCACTCAAAGTCAAGGAGGTACTAAGTTCCAATGAAGTGTTTTCAGGGTCAGCTTTCACTCAAAAACGATGATGGCGCTGTGCAAGACTGAGTATTCAAACTTTTTATCTTTGTCAATTTAAAAAAATGCGTGTAAATGCGTTAAGCGAGAGATAAACTGGGCCCACGTACGCAACGTATGCGATGCAACGTGGGAGAATTGGCGTGCACACTTGTCCCGTGTTTGCAACGTAAATAGGCGTCAGGGGCGTTTGTAATTTTTCAGAAGGTGCACTAGTGCATCTGTAAGTCATGGTTCTCCAGAGGAAGTGACCAAGAGTTTACTTGTTCATGACGTTCTACGCGTAAGATCTAGAAACACACTGTCAAACACGATCTAAGAACATCCCCTCCACCTTCCCATCCTTCCCATGCCGATCTGGACATCGCAGGTTGACGTTGCGTGGAAAGCGTGTGATTGCATACGATAAGTGTGTTTCTATTGCATAGTTTTTCATATAAAATCAAGAGTCCAGATATCGTGGGCCCAGTTTGTCTCTCGCTTTAATTTGAATAATAATAAATTAATAATTCAAAGCGAACAAAGAAAGACACAAAAAACAAAAAGTAGTAACATTTGCGGTTTTGTTGTACAATTACCCATATTATATCAAGGAGAATATAATGGTCCACTTCAGTTTTATTCAGTTATTTGAAAATCAAGCAAAAAAAAGTTTTTACACCACGTCATGCACTGCATCATCTATCGATTTTCAGTCAAAGCTGGCCCAGAAAACACCTCATCATTGTAATTATTGTATAATGTTACAGCTGCATAATATTGTAACATAATTATCTTTGTAAAGCATTTCACCTCTCTTAAAATTCGATATTTCATGTTACAGGTCTAAAAGCCACTATGGAAATTTATTTGAAAAATCCAGGTACGAGAAAGAATTTCTTAGAAAAAAACGGGAGAAGGCAATGGATGTGCAGCATTCAAATCAGCAAGAAAAATTCCTCTTCATTATGTTTGGCATAGTTGGCCTGTTTATATTTCTGGTAGCTCAGGGCACCACTGATTATGATAATGATACAACTGCATACAAACTCAATGACAACAATGTAACAGAACTAAAAGAATAGATGATAATTATTAGTATAATTAATAAAGCAGTTTTGTCCTACACAACTGCTCTTATTTTGTTAGCAAATTGTTAGAAAAAAAGTAAATTTTTTGTTGTTGTCTAATTTGACATTCAAATATTCAGCTTTATTTTTTCATAATGCCTTGTAAATACTGTACATAAATAAATTATTATTGCAAGAAACTCGGTAGGTTGTAGATAAAATGTGATAAATAATATAAAAAAACTACAATCAAATTAATTGTATTATTTAACTGTAACCTGTAACTGTGTGTAAAAGCATTTTTTATAATTCTTGTTATAATTTTCTTATTTGTGAAGCAGTGCTTATTACCAACTATGAATGCTGCTGAAGCTGAAAGCACGTCCTCTTCTTCGTACATCTCAAAGTGATCTCAAAAGAAACTGCGAAACTGCTGCTAATATCTTTATATAATTTGTGGCATCTGTGCAAGGCCGGGCGGGCCGCGCGGCGTAGGCGCGGGTCATATACAAGTGGCGCGGCGCTGGCGAGGTGGTGGCTCGGCGCCACTTCTTTGTTTTTTTATACAAAATGTACAGAAGAGGTGTGGCGCGACATATACTGAGGTGGCGTGGCGCGGTGCCATTTCCTCGCCCCCCGCGCAGCCGCGCCACCGCCATACGCCACTTGTATATGACCCGCGCCTAATGTGGACGCGTTGCAAAAAAGCACAATGGACTCAATATGTGTAATGGGTTTACAATATCTCTAGAGAGATTTGACGACCCGAATGGCATAGTGGTAGTGAGGCTGCCTTACGTTCTTAGGGGCCTGGGTTCGAACCCCGGTAGGAGCAAATGTTTGAGTGATGAGCATTTGTTTCCGAGTCATGGATGTTTATATGTACAATACTTATGTATTTACAAACAAAACAGGTATAAGAATAAGAATAATTAAGAATAATTTATTTTAAAAAGAAGGTATTACAAAAGTATACATTTTAGTGCAGTAGAGTTATTTTTAACAATTGTATAATTAGTGCTTATAATTAACTACAATTACAATATATATAACAGTTGTTGCCGTTGCTGGTAACGAAATTGTTAAATACAAATGTTAGGTAGCGACATACCTGATCTAGGTTTATTTAAACCTGTGTTTCAGGCCATCACTTTACATTGCAAAATTTAATTAGGACAGTAAAAGTTTACAAAATAAAATCAATCTAATAACAATTACAACAAAAATCAAACTAGTACAAAAACAATAAACATTATAACAAATTTTAGGAGATGTGTACAAATTAGATACGAGGGCATAACATAATCAAACTAGGACTTCTAGAAGTTTTTCCGTGTCTGTGTAATTAAGTGTCGCTAAATAATCTGATATTACAAAACTACATTTCCTATAACTTAGACAATAGAAGTTTAGTTTCTTGTTCAGTCTATTATACAGAAAAGGTCCTAAAAACACATAGAATCGACTAGCAAAAGCATGTTTAGTTTGGGGCTTTGAGCAAACCAAGTCCTTCCTTCTCCTATCGGAAGGAACTGGGTCATAGTGAAGGGTAGAGTGCTGCTGCAGTATAATGTGAAGAATAAATAATTGCCGAACTGTGAGCACATTACATGCTTTGTAGTGCAGATGTGTCGGAAATCTAAACGGACGAAAGGTAGCGACCTTTAGTATTGCTCTTTGAGCACGTTCTAGAGGGAGAAGAATTGAATTACCCGCGCCACCCCAGGATGTTATGCAATACGTTAGAATAGACTGACACAAAGCTAAATAAACCTGTTTTATTAATTTATACTCGGCTACATTACGTAAATACTTAAAAACATATATTAGTTTGCGAACTCTAGTGCATAGTAACTCGATATGTTTACGGAAATTTAAATTGGAGTCAATTGTGACACCAAGATATTTCAAATGGTCAGCTTTTTCTAAAGTAGGGCAAGAACATGCAGTGTCAGCGTACGTGCTACAGGTATGCGCGTAAATGATTAGGTTAGTAAGCGGTGTGTTAGTATTTCTCATTGTAAATGAAATGTATTTTGTTTTATCAGCATTCAGTGTTAGAAAATTATTTTGGAGCCAATTAGATACGGTATTGAAACCATTCTGAGCATGTTCATAGACCTCTGCTCTTGATTTAGCTGCAAACAACAGAGCAGTATCATCTGCATAAGACATTACAACACCGTTTTTGAGTGGGAGGCTGCACAGGTCATTAATATAGATTAAAAATAATGTTGGCCCTAATATACTGCCTTGTGGAATTCCAAAACGAGTATTAGTAAGATCAGAACTTGTATTTGGACCAATTTTTACACATTGCTGTCGATCACTAAGATAATCAGATAAAAGAAACAGCTGCGCTCCTCTTATCCCAAGAGTTTCAAGCTTCTGCAAAAGACTAGTGCAAGAAATAGTGTCAAATGCCTTAGCAAGGTCTAGAAAAATACCAACTGTATACATACCCCTGTCCAGAT